>OV702287.1:310805492-320805492 GCA_916181665.1 Avena sativa
CTACTTGAGTGACATAGCGTACACTGCAAGACAGTAATCACGAGGTAGCTTCCAAGAGAAGAAAGAACTTCTGAAGTAGCCAAACAAACAAAAGGGAGGCACACGAGGCGAAAAGAAACCTCGAAGCCTAGAATAGAACACTTTGGAACCTACAATATAATATTGTGGGCCCATAATATATAGAGACCTTGATGGAAAGGGAATCTCTCAGCTGAAATCGAACAAAGGGGAACAAGGAATTCACAACACACGCAACTCTAGAGAACGCAATACTAGGTCAACTGGCTAAGAAACAACATGCCATGAAGGCACCTAAGTTTTGAAAGACTAGAAGAGATATCAAAATTTTCCAAATCAACACAAGATAAGATAACACAGAGTTAGAGCGATACCAAGTAAGGAGCAAAAGAAGCATACTAGAGTTTTCGCAAATACTTTTCAGCTTTAAAATAGTTTTCACAAGCACTAGACTCAACATCGACCAATAGCAAGGTTTTCCTATGGTCGGTACTGCTCTAATACCAAAAACTATAACACCCCCGGGATCAGGGTTAAACAAATCCAGACCTTAGCCTGGCATAAGCTTAACCTAGGGCTCGAGGATATCTAGTTGGAAATCGGTAACACAACAGTAACCCTGCGACACAAAAATTATTACAGCAAGCTCGTAACTGAGCAAAGAACCAAAATATTACAAGCAGAGGTCACTGACCACAAACATCAAACAACAGAAGGAAAATTATGCTATTAAGTATAGCAAACTTAACAAATGGCCTAAGAGGCCTGAAGCATAACGATGACGTCCCAGCCCATAGATTCCAGGCTGTCGGCCGAGAACCCCAAGTTACTCATCAGTGTCGATGTCGTACCAACTTGTCTTCAAGGAACACTTATTCTGCTACAAAAGTATCAACAAAGCAAGGGTGAGTACAGGGTGTACTCCGCAAGACTTATGGCTGGTGGGGTTATTTTGCATAAAGCCATCTTTGTTTATAAATTGAGAGGGAGAAGAAGCTCGTCTAATCAGAATATTTTAAAAGGGGATACGAAAGCGACATCTCCGAAGAATTGATCACCATCTTTTGATATCCACCAAAGTAATCCTCATCTCACAACTAGGATCACCCCCTCGTACCCATGAGGAAGCATCCTTAAGCACATGTTAAACTACCAAGTTTTACGATTAGGTTAAAGTTCTCTATGATCTTAGAATTCGGTCACCAAGCGTTCATAACCGTGAACACGGCTTTTCGAAAAGATTTAACCCTGCAGGGGTGTACAAATTTACCCACACGTACCAACCGACTCTTAATGCCAAGCTATTAGCCCTCTTCCTTGGAAGGCTGGCAGAGGGTGGTTGTCCATGACCTTTACCTTGCTTTCGGCGAGACCATGAGTCATGCCCTAAGGATGGTTCCATCGTAATGGGTCAAATCCTAAAGCTGGTCCCTAGAGATGTGGGCGAAGTTAGTTTACCCAGAGGAACCGCCTCCCCAACCCCGGCCATGCTTACCTACCTGTATGAATGCACCTCCTTCTCCTCCGCTCTCGAAAACGTTTTCAATGTGTATGCCAAATGGAAAGCTCGAACTATGTGACTCATGGAATCTACTAGGCAAGTTAATCAGTGGAGGGGTTCTGAAGCCCCGTGTGGCTGTATGCTCGTCTCGGTTCCAAAGGCAAGAACTCGGTTCCTAGTGGTGGCCAGCATGGGACTAGAAAAACCACATCCCACCGTGGCCTCCCATACAAGCCTTCATGTTTAACCTTTACCACTATCTTACCTCATCAGTATACCTTGTTCTCCTGTCATTCTAGATTCTTTGCATTTGGTACATCTTCTGGATGAACCAGCACTGGCAGCTAAGCATGGCTAACCAAGACATAGATAATAGCTCTAGCAGTGCACACAAGCCAAACCTAGTTATGCTAGGAGCAGTGGATAAAGTAATATAAGCTCAAAGAGAGTAATGCAACAGATAGGATACTCTATCTATCGATAAAAGACCACAGTAGAATCGTATGCAACATGGCAAGAATGAAATACTTTCGAAATCATAGGATTGTATCATGGTAGGGCTATGCTTGCGTTGTTTGTTGATACCCAGATATAGATCTTCGGAAGCCTTGTACTTGACTTGATTACAGTTGGTCAAGTATTGTTCATCAATCTTCTATGGTGTTCATCTCGGTCTTCAATCTTGATCTCGATATCGTATTCTACCGGGAAGAACCAAACACAGGAAAGAAAGGAAACAATCAACACATGGCATCGATGCAATGCTCAAGCAAGGATGATGATATGACAAGTTAATTAGCACTAAAATGAAACCCTATAGCATGCTTGGCAATTTAAGCGGGATCCGAAGGATCCAAACCCTAAAACAGGAGAGATCCCGGAGTCACCTACGAGGGGTTGATTTTGTTCTCTAATTAAGCTTGTGGTTAAAGTTGTTGAATAATGCATGATATTGATGCTAAAGTGTAGATCTTGTTTTTCTGAATATTTTGATATATTATACACATTTTTCTGAGTTATAAATAATTAGATATTGAATTTACAAGATTATATCAAATTCTAAAATTATTAAACCATATTAAAAGCTTTACTACATCACTGTGACGTCATTATTACGGCCATGTACTTTGTTACTGCACCTAAACCTACCCTCAGACACTGATAGAACGGGCCCAAGACCACGTCAGCAAGCCATGCAAGCGGTCAGCGGTCAACGGGACCCACAGACACGTCAGTGCCACATTGGCACGACATCACTGTGACGTCACGTCGTCAGCCACCTGCAGATGGTCATCGACGCCGGCGGTTCTGAGCACGCGCGTGCGAGCTGGGTATGTGGCTCGAACCAGGACTACAAGGCGAGCTAGCTAGTGGCGGTGCCGCTGCGATTTGACCACCGGAATAGTGGATGCGATAGCGTGCAGCGGCGGAACTTGCAGATCAGCGTGGCGGTGACAGCACAGGGCGAGAGGGAGCGAGTGGATGTGTCCAAGACGACCAACAGCTTACCCTTGACGCGGCGTGGTTGCCAGCTGGGCCGGAGGGGGTCTGTAGCAGCGGCACGGTCACGGCAGAGCACGGTCGGAGGCGGGGAAGACAGAGTCGCGGGCGTCGATTGAGGGCTCCCCTCCTTGATTCAGTTGGTGGGGATGAAGAGGAGATCATGGCGGAGCTTCGGGCATCATCGCCGAGGCTCGGGGAAGCTCCAAACGGCGGCGGCGAGAAACTCTAGTTGGGCTAGGGTTTCGGCCCTACGCGCTATAGAGAGGGAGAGAGAGAGCGCGCGAGGGGGAGAAGATAGGGACGAGGAAGGGCATCGTGGCGGTCTTATCCACCCAGGATAGCGTCGGCAGCGTGGATCACAGCGCATCGACTACGGACGGTATCGGCGTCGCCACCGAGCTGCTTGCCTGGAGGAGGAAGATGACAGAAGGGGGTCGAAGGGTACTAGGCCGCGGTGGGCTAGCTGCGGGGCTGCTAGCTATTGCGCGCGAGAGGCAGGAGGGAGAGGAAGAGATGGGCCGGCCTGGGCTGGGCTTGGTTCGGCTCTGGCTCTGGCTCATTTTTTTATTTACAAAACCTTTTTCTATTTCCTGTTTTGTGTTTTTTGTTTGTATTTTCAATTTCAAACCTGTTTTGGTTATTTCAAAAATACTCAGACAGTGTATAAAATATGTAAAATATTGTAGTGCCCTTGTAATCCATTTGGGCTCCACTATTTTGGTGGATTTCAAAATATTCGAACCCATTTTGAATTGTTTTTTAAGAGGGGAAAATAGCTAGGGTTAGGGTTTTGCATTAGTTCTTCTTTCTTGCTTGCAATTTTTTAAAGAATGATGCTCATGAATACACAAACAAATCCTTATATAAGATTAACTAAAAATGGGGTGTTACACAAATGATCATGTCATAGTCGAAAATTCCAGAATACTTGAAAGTACTTTATGCTCATGTTTGTTCTGGTTAGATTTTCGATTCTAAAAAATGCTACCTTCGGGTATAAATTTAAAATTTTCTAGTTTATACTTTGGTTCTTTATATGATTGCCGGATGCGGGTATTTTCCGAGTAGTGAATTGTTGGTACTGTAAGTTTAAACTGGTTTAGCAACTGAGCTCCATTGCTCGGCAAAGTTTCCGTGTTGAAGGTTTGCCGGCTCACGAAAGGGATGAAGTGGAAAGCCAGAAAAAGCGATAAGTATAGATAAAAACAAAAGGTGCTTATGTAAAATTTCAGGCACAATAAAATAAAGCCAAAAGTGCTAGAAAGAAGTCAAAAGCATCAGTTCTTGCAAATCTTAGCACTAGCAAAAATATTACACTACTTATTACAATTCGATTATTTCAGAATAACACATTGTTTTTTCTGGTACTCGATGATGCAGGAGAGGAGGTAGGAGCTGCCGGCTCACTAGAGACACCGCCTTCGCCTTGATATCTTTCCAAGACATGCAAATTGGATTCGGTTTGATCGTTGTCGGAAACCTCAGTTGTTCCTTCGAGAGTCGGAGGAGGTGTTTCCACGCGAGTGAAGAATGGAGTGTCATAACTGGTCAAATCAGCTACGTGACATTCATAGGTCAAAAATATATCCGAACTCCTAGAGTCAGAAGAATGAAAAGTCAGTGGACAGGAAAAATACCGAAGATGACATCATCAACTTTGGTGTTCTCCGCCCTATGGCTCTAGAGTACCGCCCAGAGTGCTTGGGTGATGTCCTTCTCCCTGGCCAACTCATCACTGAGATCCGAGATTTTATGATCATGGATTGCAATCTTTCAATCACGTTCTTCGGTGGCCATGTTAGAGGATTCAAGAATTCTAGCAATGTTGCGCTCATGATCCATCTTAAGTTCATTCAGCTCCCACCGTAAGTCGGTGTTTTCCACCTCTAGGGTTTTGAAATTCTCGGCCTCTTCAATCATTTTACATGACTGTTTGACCAGTTTTGTAAGCAAAAGAAAATACTCGAATAAGAAATTTGACTATGAAAGCAAAAAGAATAAGGATAAGGACTGAAATGGTTACCTTCGGCCTCATCCTTGGAAATCTTCAGTTGAGCATTTTCAAGACGAAGAGTTCTGATCTCTCTCCTCTTATTGCAAATATTCCTTAATAATTCCTGGTTATAAGCATTAACTTTCTGTAAGTCATAATAGTACCCAGAGTCAAAAGTCTACTAAAGACTCGGGATAATATTTTAACTAATATCAGCACGAGCCTTGGGGGCTACACTAGTTCATTCTTTGGCATCCTATGAAAGCATAAATCCGAATTGTCTATCCAACTTCATGTTTGGGGTCTAGAGGATATGATATGAAATAAAGTAAAAGAGTGAGTTGGAATTCTGACTTACATATTGTTCGTGGGTAAGCTTGCTTAGACTCATGTTCACCTTAGTAGTAACCTTCTCGGCGAGAGTCAGCGGGATTATTGGTGGTGGCGAAGCCACGCCGGCCTTCAGCTTCTCATCACAAAAGACGAACTTGGTCAAGAAGCTTGGAGAACTTTACATCCTTGGCTTCTTGCGCCTCTTCCTTGGTGGTGACGTTCTGGCTCTCTAGGCATTGTTGAGCCAGCCTCTGGATCTCTTCTGCAGTTTTCCGAGTAATGCCAAGTTTGGCGATACCCAGATTACTGAGAAGGTTATCGGCGAAAACCTCTACCGAGGGATCATTACCCTTTGCGGGATCACCCTTGTCAATTGCCGAATCACCCATGGAGATGTCGGTCTGCAAACCAAGGTTCACTGGCTCAGAATGCTGAGCCGGATCTTCTGCAACACTTGGAGACAGAGTATCCTCCGATGATGTAGAAGGCTTTGGGGTAGGAGTCAGAGGCGCTATGGCAGGAGAAGTAAAATTTAACTTTGACTGGCACAGGGGCTTTGTCGAGTTTCCTTTCCCCTTGCCCTTGATGAGTTGTTTAGCTCTGAAGAAGTGACAGAACAAGATCGCTACACTTCAGCAAGAATGAGAAATAAAATACAAAGACCTTGTGAGGAAAGTTACCTCTTCACAACGGGCACTTCTTTTGTTCCAATAGACACAGTCGGAATCTTACGCTTTCGGGTAAGTGCCTCCGGTAGTGCAATAAGTTCTCCATCATCCTGAGAGAGCTCAGGAGGATATCCCTCAAGAGGAGCAAGCTCTGACTCGGGGAGGTCAGCAAGCTGAAAGAAGAATTGCCTCAGTATTGCAATAAGCTATAACAAAGTATAGATGAACACATTCTAACATCCCAAAACTTCAATCCAAGCTTATCAAGATCAAATCATCCAAAAATAGGGTTAACAAAAACTTTTCCAAATTTAAAATGAAAGCATTCATATGTGTGTGCATTTAAAATAGGAGTTGATTTGAAGTGCCTTGTTTAAGTGATCCAATGCTTGTAAAATGTTTCTTAGGTTATTTAAACATCATCTACATCATTCCCAAACTTTTCCTAAAGAAAATCAAATCAAAAAGAATTAAAAAGGAGGAATGGTCATTTTGGCCATTTTAATCCACTACACTACTTTGAGTGTTCCTAGCACTCATTTCTTAACAGAAACAATTCTTGATTTTTGCACCCCTTGCTAGTACCCATAATGAGGTACCAAGGCCCACCTTTTGATCTGCTAAAAACATTCTTTTACTTATTTTACATGACATTTGAAAATTGAATCTAATGCATATGCATAGATCACCCCTATTTCAAAAACCATCTTTTTGAGCTCCACTTTCAAAACCCTTGCAACCAGAGACTACCTAGCACTAGTGGAGATCACTCAAAAATTTTGAAACCAAAATTCAAAACTTTTTCTCTTTTGGCCATTTTGTCAATCACCTTGCTGGCAAGATCATTGTGGCCTAACTATTACTGTTTTGGGCTGATATTGTCTAGTAATTTTGAAGTGCTTTGATCATCTTTGTCCCCCTCAAGCCTAACCAGACCCACACCAGCACATCCCCTACCTCCTAGCTGCACTGCATTGCCATGCCGAGCCACTCCTCGCCGGCCGACCGTGCACTCGCAGAAGCAGCCCTCTCCAGCCCCTCTCACCATGTCTAGCAAGTTGTCAGTGGTCCACCTCCACCGTCCAATCAGCCCCAGGCCAGAGACAGAGAGCAGAGCGGCCAGGAACCGCCGCGCTCGGAGCTGGTCGACCATGCCGACGCTGCCCGCAGAGCATGCTCTGTCCCCGCGTGCACAAGCCGCCGCTCGACCGCAGCCCGCGCCCACCGCTCCGCCACGACCCAGGGAACACCACAGACACCCCCGTTCACCTCCCAATGCACCACAGCCACCGCTCGCTGTGGACGTTGCCGCTTCTGCCGCTTAGAGCGCCACCTCGCCCAGACCGCATACCACCGCCCCTACGGCCGCATTCACTTCCTAGAGCACCGCCAGGAGACCTTCTGCCGATCGCCACCCTCAGCCATGCCGCTAGCCGGTCGTAGCCTTGTCGCCACCGTCGCCTGCCCATCCCACTCGGTCTCACCGTCGGGCCTATAAAAGGAGGCCTCCCTAGCCTCTTCTCTCTACACCACTCCACTCCCCTCACCTCACTGAACCTCACCCACCTCGAGCCGGAGCAAGGCGAGCTCTGCCTCGCCGGAATTGGAGCCGGAGCAGCCGCAGTAGGAGAACGGCGCCGCTGATTGCGACCACCCCAAGCTCCGCCGCAACTGCGCCTCGCCTCGCTGTTGTCTTCCAGTTTGTTTGCCAGCCTCGCCTACCCCACTGGAGACCTGGTACGTCCCCAGCAGATCCCCACCGAGCCGCTAGGGTTCGAGCTCGTCGGTGACCTGTTCGTCGTCGACGACGACCCTCAGCCGTAGATCCTCGTTCTAATCCTACGGCCCACAGCGTGCGTACCGTTTCACGTGTTATGACCCACTGACAAGCGGGAGCCCCCTGTCAGCTGAGCCCCGCGCCGCGGAGCGCCACTGGGCCGGCCCAAGTTCTTTCCCGTGCTAGCCCACCCGTTTAAATCTAGATTTTTCTTTTTAGTTAAATCTAGTTTCTGTCCACTAGTTTAAAATTCAATTCTGAGAGTTTTACAAATCCAAATTTCATGAAACCAATTTCGTCTGAAAGGTATTGAGATGATCTATCCAAGCCCGTTGGATTTAATTCAATTAGAATTATAGATCTCTCCTAATAAAAATAACATAACAGAAGTATTTGCCACTTGCAACATTTTTATAAAATCAACTAAGATAGCTTTTGAGTGGATTCCAACTCTCAAAAATCACATTTCACCATATCTATCTAAATATGTAATAATATTAAGGTTTACATGCAGTGACTTTGGACTAGTACCAAAATAATGCTATATAGGCATTTCTAGTCACTTTAAATCATTAAATAATGAACTTAAACAAAAGTGAGTATGATCCAACCTTTAAATCTCATTCCCACATGTTAGAATATGTGGTGATGACATGTGTCCACATGATCCCATCTTTTAAGTGGTGAATATTAAATCTTAGTTAAATTTTCAATGAGTAGAAATTACTTTTCTAAATTAAAAAGAATGAAACTAGAAAATTAAACTTGTGATGCTTGTGATGATAATAGATCATCAATTGTGTGTCTTAGAAAGCTATCTAGCCTAGTTAAGTATTGTTTGGTGATTGGGTACTCCGTATGTATTTATAGAAGATAGTACCGACCAAGCTTACGAGGAGGAGGAGTGTTATCAAGACGAAGACGAAGAAAACTTCAACCACTGCACCAACCAAGGAAAGCCACCATTAATAGTGCAAGCTAATGTAGTAAACTGGATTTAAGCTAGTTAACTTGATCCAAGATGCTTTAGGCATGCTTTGATCACACCCCTTTGACTATTAGTTACCCCAAGTCTTTGTTTACAAGATTTACCTCCCTTAGTTTACACAAAGTTCTTTACTTGTTTTGAAGGTAGCATAAAAAGTATAAAACTTGACCTATTTAGATAACTTTAGATGTCATTCTATGGCATTAGATTGATCCCACCATTTTCCCACCTTAGTGAACATTCTTAACTTAGTAGTTTAGAGTAGATCAAAAACTTGAGTCACTTTAGATGGGAACACTTCGTGAAAATGAATTATGAAAACCTTGGAATGATGAGTAATTCTATTGAGATGTTTTGACATGTGTTGATAAACACCAATGGTTGAGGATGATGAAAATGTTGAGGCATGAGCCTTAACCCTTTTATAAAACTGATGGTTGGATTCGGATGCGATACCATTCCAAATTTACCGTACAACCACATTACCTGAATTGGGTAAGGCTTAGCTGGAAATTTTTATGCATTAGTATTAGTTCCCTCACGGGAGAGGTCTGAGCTGAGGCTACCTCTCGTGATGTCCACCTATGCAGTGCCCAAGATGACTGATGGTCATGGTTGGGAGGCCATGCTCATAGGAGAGGTGCTTATACTAGGGTGTGTAAAGAGAAGGTTATGTTTGATTATCTGCATACTAAGTATGAAGATTCAGGGTTATCCCTAACAGATGTATCGAATCTTGTGGTGAAAGTGTACCACCTCTGTAGAGTGTCAAACTATTCGAATAGCCGCGTCCGCGGTTATGGACAGTTGGAATGGCCATACTGTTTCGTTGTCAGATGTTTTCCAAATAACTTGAAATGAATGATGAACTTTGACTTGACCACAACAGGGTTGTGTTTATGACAATAGCTTCCCATCTTAAGTGATTCTAGAGTTTTACCTTATCTTTCTTTGCTTCAGAACTCAGCTTAGGTTTCAAACTTAACTTTATAGTTAAACTTAGATTTAGCACTTTAACTTAGAACTATAGTACCTGTTAATAGTAGTTTGCGAGTACTTAAAGAGTACTCATGGATTTTGTCCCTGGCTATTCTCATGGCCAGACTATGAAGGAGATTATCAAGATGATGGTCAGCAGGACGGCTATGATAACTAGGACTATCTGCCTTCATCAGCATTGCCTATGCCCCTGAAGATGGACCCCACCGTTATGCTTATCTTTTATTTCTGCTGCTTGTTGTATTAAAGACTGGATCATGAGATCCTTATTTGTGTAAGACCTTATGTATGGTTTGTAATGGATGATGTACTGTGATATCCAATCCGTTATGTCTCGCAAAAATGGTAATCCTGGGATTGCGAGGTATGGCATAACGGGCATCTGGGATTAAAAATCTAGGTGTTGACAAGTTGGTATCAGAGCCATCCTGACCATAGGAGACCCTAGTTAGAATGGACGTTCAAAACAAAAACTTAGTTTCAAAAACCAAAGGAAGTATTTATGAAAAACTATCTCCTCTCTTACCCTTGTGGATTCTTTCTCAAAAATTCATATTACTCAAAATTCTTACACTACTACTTAAAAATTTGACACACTTGATCACCTCACTAACTTCCTCATCCTTAATTCTTGTAGATGGAGACTCAGTTCAGCAAGTTTTACCAGTTGGGAAACGGAGGTCAGCTGATCTTCGAGAGGGATCTGGATTCACTGTCGGAGTTACTAGGACGCCCACATCCGGAGTTTCTTGGAGCTCAACTTCCAGGACCCCCAGGAGGAGACCTATAGTGGCTAGTCACCGCAGATCTTAGAGGAAGCATCGAAGCACCAACTTCTGGAAGAATTCAGTTCTCCATGAGAGAGAACAACTGGTTAGATGAATTAGCCAGGGCAATGCATGAAGCTCTCGCACGTCTATGTGCCCTCAGCGTCAACAAGATCCAAGGAAAACGTTTTGCCCACTATGCAAGACGTGACTTCATGGGAATGCCGATGGAGATGCCAAGTCACCCAGAGTTGAGGCGTCAAGTGGAGAATCTTGACTTCTTGCTGCACGACAGACAGCAGGAACTGGACAATGCCAGAGAGTTAGCCAACCAGAACCGTGCCATTGCCGACCAGAAGGCCCAGACTTTCGCACTGCTTGTTCAAGACCGCCAGTCTCTTCGCCGCCAGTGTGCCAAGAAGGATCGCACCATCGCCCGACTTTGCAAGAAGGTGGCCGACCTCGAGAAGACCATCAAGGAGCAGGAAGCACAGCTTGCAGCAAAGGAAGAAGAAGATGAGGGTGAAGACATCCAGGGAGACATGGATTCTTACCTCAGCAATGGTGATGACTTTCTGGAGGAGGATGGTGTGGACTTCAACACTGATTATGAGGACTCCGACTTCATCGACGATGAATAGATGCACTAGAGTGTTGTCGTAGCATGAGTTGTATCGGTCCCACTGTGTCGTAGCTTGCAGAATGGTTCTTCAAACCATCTCCTTTCCCTTTGTTTATTGTGGTGTGTGTTGTATCGTGTGCTTGCTTGCATGAATGAAAAAGAAGTTAGTTGAAAAACCTGAGTCTAACTCAAAGTTTTAGCTTTGAAAACCCAAAACCATGAACCTTAGAAATTCCCTCTTACCCCTATATCTATGTCAATCTTCAGATGACTCGTGGAAACCGAGGGAGCAGCTCGTCGCAAGACCCAATGCTGCAGATCTTGCAGAATCTCATCGCAGACCGTGAAGCAAGCAGGGCCGAGCGCCAAGCCAACTTAGCAACATTGCAGCAGATCGCCCAGATGGCTCTCAACAACCAAGGGCATGGAAATCAGGATCACCAAGGATCTAAACTCAAAAAATTTCAGAACACCAATCCCCCAATCTTCAACCAATCTGAGATTCTTGAACGGACTACATGATGAGATGCAGACTGTCCTCATCAACATCCGTTTTCAGGATCTCGAAGAGCTAGTCGACTCTGCCATTCAGATGGAAGGGAAGATTAACTAGGCAAATGACAACCGCAAGCATCGTATGAGGCAGCAGTCTGGATCCAGTAGTCACCAGAAGTACCGTCCCAACCCCTCACCAGGATATGCACCAAGAAACAACCGACCCCCAAATTCTCGCCCAAGCTACCCCAACCGTAGCGGAGGCAATGTGAAGTCCATAGGAAACAATCACAACTCCGATAATGCCAACAATTTCAACTGTGCCCCTCCCAAGAGCAACAACAACAACAACACTACACCCAGAACTGGCAGCAATGTTGTGCCTGTCGCAGTCAAGGACAAGTCCCAGATCACTTGTTTCGAGTGTGGAGTGAAGGGTCAGTACTCCAATGAGTGTCCCAAGAAGACAGCAGCCAATGCCAATGTGAATGCCCCAGCTCAGCAGCAGCGTCGTGTTCAACCAGGAAGGAGATTTGCCCCAGGGAACCCTCACAACCGCAACGGCCGTCTCTTCCACATGAACGCAAAAGAAGCCCAAGAAGCGCCAGATGTAGTGCTGGGTATGTTTTCTGTCAACTCAGTTTTAGCAAGAGTATTATTTGATTCAGGAGCATCGCATTCATTTTTCACCGAAGAATTTGCATGCACTAGTAAGATTCACCCAACCAACCTGAAGCATGTCATGATAGTTCAAATCCCCGGTTCAACTACAAAGGCTAGAAAAATTTGCAAAGCTGTACCTATCAGAATACATGGGATAGATTTTTATGCCAACCTAATTGTACTTGGAACCAAAGGATTGGAAGTAGTACTAGGTATGGACTGGATGTCAAGGCATAAAGGGTTGATAGACTGTGCTAAGAAAGCCATCACCATGACTAGTAGTTCTGGAGTAACAATAGAGCATATCTCTGAAACCTTACCCCGTCAATTCAAGTGCAACAAGAGTGTAGCCCTGCCCACCATAGACCAAGTCAGAGTAGTCTGTGAATACCCCAACATATTCCCAGATGAATTGCCAGGTATGCCCCCGGATAGGGATATTGAGTTCATTATCGAACTAATCCCCGGAACCGGACCTATAGCATAGAGACCCTATAGCATGAACCCCTCAGAGTTAGTGGAACTGAAGAAGCAGTTGGATGCCATGTTAGCAACAGGCTTGATTCAGCCAAGCGCATCGCCATGGAGATCACCAGTGTTATTCGTCGACAAGAAAGATGGAGGCAAACGTCTATGTATAGATTACAGAAAGTTGAATGACATCACCATCAAGAACAAGTACCCCTTGCCAAAGATAGAGGATCTATTTGATCAGTTGACTGGAGCCCAGGTATTCTCAAAGATTGATCTTAGGACTGGTTATCACCAACTTAAGATTCGTGCAACGGATATTCCAAAGACCGCCTTTACTACTCGCTATGGTTTATACGAGTATACGGTTATGTCTTTTGGATTAACCAATGCCCCTGCTTATTTCATGAATCTCATGAATAAGATCTTTATGAATTTCCTAGATAAGTTTGTAGTTGTGTACATCGACGACATCCTTATCTACTCCAAGTCAGAAGAAGATCATGAGCAACATCTGAGAATCATCCTAGAAACCCTGAGAGAGCATCAGTTATATGCCAAGTTCAGCAAGTGTGAGTTTTGGCTAAAGGAAGTAGGATTCCTAGGACATATTGTGTCTACCGGAGGAGTCTCTGTTGATCCCGCCAAGATCAAAGATGTCGAAGAATGGGAAGCCCCAACCACTCAAGCCCAAGTCCGTGCATTTCTCGGATTAGCGGGATATTACCGCAAGTTTGTAGAAGGATTCTCGAGCATAGCCCGACCAATGACCCAATTGTTGAAGAAGGACAAGAAGTTTGAATGGACTGACAAGTGTGAAGCCAGTTTCCAAGAGCTGAAGAAGAGATTGATATCAGCCCCAATATTGATCATGCCAGACATCAAGAAGCCGTTTGATGTGTATTGTGACGCATCCAAGATTGGTCTAGGATGTGTATTGATGCAAGAAGGCAAAGTTATCGCGTATCTGTCTCGACAACTGAAGCAGCATGAGCAGAACTATCCGACCCATGATCTTGAGCTAGCAGCTGTGGTTCTAGCATTGAATACATGGCGTCATTATTTGATGGGCAATCGCTGTGAGATTTACTCGGATCACAAGAGCTTGAAGTATATCTTCACTCAGAAGGAGCTAAATATGAGGCAAAGAAGATGGATAGAGTTAATCAAGGATTATGACCTTGACATTCAATATCACCCTGGCAAAGCCAATGTGGTAGTGGATGCTCTTAGCAGATTGCCGTGTAGGCTAAACACCGTGATCAAGGAGAAGCAACCAAGTTTGTATGAGGAGTTGAAGTAGTTCAGGACGGAGTTAGTTAGCAAAGGATCCTTAGCTAGCATTGAACTTTAACCCACTTTGATTGGCCAAATCAAGGAAGCCCAGAAGGGGAATGAAAGTATCGACGGTATCAAACGTCGTATTGGTATAGGAAAGGTACCTGGATTCACGGAAGACGAAGGAGTACTGCGGTACAAAGGATGTATCTGTGTGCCAGCAGATTCGGAGCCGAAGGAAATTATCATGAAGGAAGCTCATGATACTCTTTATTCTATCCACCGCGGAGGAACGAAGATGTATCAGGATTTGAAAGAGCAATTTTGGTGGCATAAGATGAAGAGAGATTGGAAGCTACATCGCCAAATGTGACATCTGTCAAAGAGTCAAAGCAGAGCATCAGAGACCTGCAGGATTGTTGCAACCATTGCAAATTCCAGAATGGAAATGGGATTCCGTCGGAATGGACTTTATCACCGGTTTACCTACCTCTAGCAGGGGGAATGACTCAATCTAGGTCATAGTTGATAGACTGTCCAAGGTGGCCCATTTTATACCTGTCAAGACTACCTACCAGAGTGCAAAGCTAGCAGAGCTGTATATTGCTAGGATTATTAGTCTGCATGGAACCCCCAAGACCATCGTATCAGATCGAGGAACCCAGTTTACCTCGAAATTTTGGCAGAAAGTTCAGGAAGGTTTAGGAACCAAGTTGAACTTCAGTACCGCTTATCACCCGCAAACAGATGGACAGACTGAGAGAGTCAACCAGATCCTAGAGGATATGCTTAGAGCTTGTGTTTTGGAATATGGATCAAAATGGGAAGACTGCCTGCCTTTCGCAGAATTCTCATATAACAATAGTTATCAAGCTAGTTTGCAGATGGCACCATTTGAATTCCTATACGGAAGAAAGTGTCATACCCCTTTGAATTGGTCGCAAGTAGGAGAGAGTCAGATCTTCGGACCCGACATTCTCCGAGAAGCAGAAGAGAAAGTTCACAAAGTCCGTGAGCACCTCAAGACCGCCCAATCCAGATAGAAGAGCTATGCTGACAAGAGAAGGAGAGACCTGACTTTCAATGTCGGAGATTTTGTATACCTCAAAGTTTCACCATTAAAGGGAACTCAACGCTTTAGTCTGAAGGGAAAATTAGCCCCCAGATATATCGGACCTTTCAAGATTCTGAACCGTCGAGGAGAAGTATTGTATCAACTGGAACTGCCTGAAGAGATGTCAGCCATCCACAATGTGTTCCATATCTCGTTACTTCGCAAATGCTTGGAAGTGCCCGAGAAGACTGAAGTTTTCGAGAACATCGATCACAGAGCTGTAGAAATCAACAATGACCTGACCTATCGGGAAGTACCCATCCGTATCTTAGAAGAAGCCTACAGAACCACCAGGACCAGGAGCATCAAGTTTCTTAAGATTCAGTGGAGCAACCATACCGAGGAGGAAGCTACTTGGGAGCGAGAAGATTACATTAGGACAGAGTTCCCAGATCTCTTTAGTTCCTAGTTTTCTTTGTAAATCTCGGGACAAGATTTTGTTTAAGGGGGGAAGGTTTGTAACATCCCAAAACTTCAATCCAAGCTTATCAAGATAAAATCATCCAAAAATAGGGTTAACAAAAACTTTTCCAAATTTAAAATGAAAGCATTCATATGTGTGTGCATTTAAAATAGGAGTTGATTTGAAGTGCCTTGTTTAAGTGATCCAATGCTTGTAAAATGTTTCTGAGGTTATTTAAACATCATCTACATCATTCCCAAACTTTTCCTAAAGAAAATCAAATCAAAAAGAATTAAAAAGGAGGAATGGTCATTTTGGCCATTTTAATCCACTACACTACTTTGAGTGTTACTAGCACTCATTTCTTAACAGAAACAATTCTTGATTTTTGCACCCCTTGCTAGTACCCATAATGAGGTACCAAGGCCCACCTTTTGATCTGCTAAAAACATTCTTTTACTTATTTTAAATGACATTTGAAAATTGAATCTAATGCATATGCATAGATCACCCCTATTTCAAAAACCATCTTTTTGAGCTCCACTTTCAAAACCCTTGCAACCAGAGACTACCTAGCACTAGTGGAGATCACTCAAAAATTTTGAAACCAAAATTCAAAACTATTTCTCTTTCGGCCATTTTGTCAAACACCTTGCTGGCAAGATCATTGTGGCCTAACTATTACTGTTTTGGGCTGATATTGTCTAGCAATTTTGAAGTGCTTTGATCATCTTTGTCCCCCTCAAGCCTAACCAGACCCACACCAGCACATCCCCTACCTCCTAGCTGCACTGCATTGCCATGCCGAGCCACTCCTCACCGGCCGACCGTGCACTCGCAGCAGCAGCCCTCTCCAGCCCCTCTCACCATGTCTAGCAAGTTGCCAGTGGTCCACCTCCACCGTCCAACCATCCCCAGGCCAGAGACAGAGAGCAGAGCAGCCAGGAACCACCGCACCTGGAGCTGGTCGACCATGCCGACGCTGCCCGCAGAGCACGCTCTATCCCCGCGTGCACAAGCCGCCGCTCGACCGCAGCCCGTGCCCACCGCTCCACCACGACCCAGGGAACACCCCAGACACCCCCGTTCGCCGCCCAATGCACCACAGCCACCACTCGCCGTGGACGTTGCCGCTTCTGCCGCTCAGAGCGCCACCTCGCCCAGACCACGTACCACCGCCCCTACGGCCGCATTCACTTCCTAGAGCACCGCCAGGAGACTGCCTATCGATCGCCACCCTCAGCCATGCCGCTAGCCGACCATAGCCTTGTCGCCACTGTCGCCTGCCCATCCCGCTCGGTCTCACCGTCGGGCCTATAAAAGGAGGCCTCCCCGGCCTCTTCTCTCTACACCACTCCACTCTCCTCACCTCACTGAACCTTACCCACCTCTAGCCAGAGCAAGGCGAGCTCTGCCTCGCCGGAATTGGAGCCGGAGCAGCCACACCAGGAGGAGAAGGGTGTCACTGATTGCGACCACCCCAAGCTCCGCCGCAACCGTGCCTCGCCTTGTCGTCGTCTTCCAGTTTATTTGCCTGCCTCGCCTACCCCGCTGGAGCCCTGGTACGTCCCCAGCAGACCCCCACCGAGCCGCTAGGGTTCGAGCTCGCCGGTGACCTGTTCGTCGTCGATGACGACCCTTAGTCGTAGATCCTCCTTCTAATCCTACGGCCCACAGCGCGCGTACCATTTCGCGTGTTATGACCCACTGACAAGCGGGACCCCCCTGTCAGCTGAGCCCCACGCCGCGGAGCGCCACTAGGCCGGCCCAAGTTCTTTCCCGCGCTAACCCACCCGTTCAAATCTGGATTTTTCTTTTTAGTTAAATCTAGTTTCTGTCCACTAGTTTAAAATTCAATTCTGGGAGTTTTACAAATCCAAATTGCATGAAACCAATTTCGTTTGAAAGGTATTGAGATAATCTATCCAAGCCCATTGGATTTAATTCAATTAGAGTTATATATCCCTCCTAATAAAAATAACAAAACAGAAGTATTTGCCACTTGCAACATTTTTATAAAATCAACTAAGATAGCTTTTGAGTGGATTCTAACTCTCAAAAATCACATTTCACCATATCTATCTAAATATGTAATAATATTAAGGTTTACATGCAGTGACTTTGGACTAGTACCAAAATAATGCTATATAGGCATTTCTAGTCACTTTAAATCATTAAATAATGAACTTAAACCAAAGTGAGTATGATCCAACCTTTAAATCTCATTCCCACATGTTAGAATATGTGGTGATGACATGTGTCCACATGATCCCATATTTTAAGTGGTGAATATTAAATCTTAGTTAAATTTTCAATGAGTAGAAATTACTTTTCTAAATTAAAAAGAATGAAACTAGAAAATTAAACTTGTGATGCTTGTGATGATAATAGATCATCAATTATGTGTCTTAGAAAGCTATATAGCCTAGTTAAGTATCGTTTGGTGATTGGGTACTTTGTATGTATTTATAGAAGATAGTACCGCCAAGCTTACGAGGAGGAGGAGTGCTATCAAGAGGAGGACGAAGAAAACTTCAACCACCGCACCAACCAAGGAAAGCCACCATTAACAGTGCAAGCTAATGTAGTAAACTAGATTTAAGCTAGTTAACTTGATCCAAGATGCTTTAGACATGCTTTGATCACACCCCTTTAACTATTAGTTACCCTAAGTCTTTGTTTACAAGATTTACCTCCCTTAGTTTACACAAAGTTCTTTACTTGTTTTGAAGGTAGCATAAAAAGTATAAAACTTGACCTATTTAGATAACTTTAGATGTCATTCTATGGCATGAGATTGATCCCACCATTTTCCCACCTTAGTGAACATTCTTAACTTAGTAGTTTAGAGTAAATCAAAAACTTGAGTCACTTTAGATGGGAACACTTGGTGAAAATGAATTATGAAAACCTTGGAATGATGAGTCATTCTATTGAGATGTTTTGACATGTGTTGGGAAACACCAATGGTTGAGGATGATGAAAATGTTGAGGCATGAGCCTTAACCCTTCTATAAAACTGATGGTTGGATTCGGATGCGATACCATTCCAAATTTACCGTACAACCACACTACCTGAATTGGGTAAGGCTTAGCTAGAAATTTATATGCATTAGTATTAGTTCCCTCACGGGAGAGGTCTGAGCTGAGGCTACCTCTCATGATGTCCACCTATGAAGTGCCCAAGGTGACTGATGGTCATGGTTGGGAGGCCATGCTCATAGGAGAGGTGCTTATACTAGGGTGTGTAAAGGGAAGGTTATGTTTTATTATCTGCATACTAAGTATGATGATTCAGGGTTATCCCTGACAGATGTATCGAATCTTGTGGTGAAAGTGTACCACCTCTGCAAAGTGTCAAACTATTCGAATAGCCGCGTCTGCGGTTATGGACAGTTGGAATGGCCATACTGTTTCGTTGTCAGATGTTTTCCAAATAACTTGCAATGAATGATGAACTTTGACTTGACCACAACAAGGTTGTGTTTATGACAGTAGCTTCCCAACTTAAGTGATTCTAGAGTTTTACCTTATCTTTCTTTGCTTCAGAACTCAGCTTAGGTTTCAAACTTAACTTTATAGTTAAACTTAGATTTAGCACTTTAACTTAGAACTATAGTACATGTTAATAGTAGTTTGCGAGTACTTAAAGAGTACTCATGGCTTTTGTCCCTGGATATTCTCATGGCCAGACTATGAAGGAGATTATCAAGATGATGGTTAGCAGGACGGCTATGATAACTAGGACTATCTGCCTTCGTCAGCATTGCATGTGCCCCTGAAGATGGACCCCACCGCTACCCTTATCTTTTATTTCCACTGCTTGTTGTATTAAAGACTGGATCATGAGATCATTATTTGTGTAAGACCTTATGTATGGTTTGTAATGGATGATGTACTGTGATATCCAATCCGTTATGTCTCGCAAAAATGGTAATCTTGGGATTGTGAGGTATGGTATAACGGGCATCTGGGATTAAAAATCTGGGTGTTGACACACATATTCGAAGTAATTGCTGGAAAACTTACTAGTGTCACAGGATCATCAGCCGTGTGCATATCCAAGGAAAGTTCCGGAATCTTCCGGTCAACACTCGGATTTTTAATCCCAGATGCCTGTTATGCCATACATCACAATCCCCAGATTATCTTTTTGTGAGACATAATAGATTGGATATCACAGTACATCATCCATTACAAACCATAATAAGGTCTTACACAAATAGGGGATCTCATGATCTAGTCTTAATACAAACAAGCAGCGGATTAATAAGCGTAGTAGTGGGCTCCATCTTCAGGGTCACAGGCAATGCTGACGATGGGAGATGATCCTAGTTGTCGTAGCCGTCCTGCTATCCATCTTCCTGATTGTCCTCCTCATAGTCTGGCCATGGGAATAGCCAGGGACAAAGCCATGAGTACTCTTTAAGTACTCGCAAACTATCACTAACAAGTAAGGTAGTTCTAGTAGGAATCCTAAGCTCTAAGTTTATTTGCAAAAATCCAAATTTATCTATACTAAGTTCAGAAGTAAAGAAAACTAAGTAAAAGTTCTGAATCACTTTAAGTTGGGAACCTAGTTTTCATATTCATAACCCTGTTGTGGTCAAGTCAAAATCATAGTTCACTTCACATGTCATTTTGAAAACATCTGACGATGGAACAGTATGGCCACTCCAAATGTCCATGACCATGAACACGGCTATTCGAATAGTTTGACACTCTATAGAGGTGGTACACTTTCACCACAAACTTCGATACATCCGTTAGGGATAACCCTGAATCATCATACTTAGTATATGGATAATCAATCATAACTTTTCCTCTACACACTCTAGTATAGGCACCTCCCCTATGAGCTTGGCCTCCCAGCCATGGCCATCTGCCATCCTAGGCACGCATAGGTGGACATCATCAAGAGGTAGCCTCAGCTCAAACCTCCTCCGTGAGGGAACCCATACTAATGCATATAAACTTCTGGCTAAGCCTTACCCAATTCAGGTATTGTGGTTGTATGGAAAAATTGAAATGGTATCGCACCCGAACCCAACCATCAGTTTTTATAAAGGGCTAAGGCTCATGCCTCAACATTTTCATCATCAAATCCATTTGTTTCTCAACACATGTCAAAACATTTCAATACAATGACTCATCATTCCAAGGAGTTTATAAGCATTTTCACCAAGTATTCCCATCTAAAGTGATCAAGTTTTATGCTTAGCACTAGCCACTAAGCTGGGAGTGTTCACTAATGAGGGTGCTAATCTTCAATCGCATGCCACAGAATGACATCTAGTATAAGCCTAGTTTTATACTCTTTATGCTATCTATACTATCTTCCAATACTCACAAAGCATTAACTAAAAGTAAAGAACTTTGGTAAAGCAAAAGAGTAAAGCTTGCAAGTAAAACTTGGGATGGGTATAAATCAAAATGTATAACCAAGCATGCCTAATGCATCTTGCTTAGGTTAAAGCTTGCATAGATCTAGCTTGCCAATAATAGCTTGCCTTGATTGGTGTAGTGATTGAAGTTTTCTTCATCTTCTTCGGGGTAGAACTCCTCCTCCTCGTATCCTTGGTCGGTACTATCGTCTATAAATGAATACGTAGTACACAATCACCAAACAATACTTAACTAGTCTATTTAGCACATTAAAGCTCACACTTGATGATCTAGCATCATCACAATCATCACATGAGTTAAACAACTAGTTTTATTTAGTTTATTTGAGAAAAGTAATTTCCACTCATTGAAATTAATTACGATTTAATATTCTCCAATTAAAATATGGGATCATGTTGACACATGTCATCACCATATATTTTAATACATGGGAATGTGATTTAAAGGGTTGGTCACATTTTATACAGTTCAAGATTATTATTTAATAGATTTAAAGTGACTAGAACTGCCCTAATAGCATTCTTTTGGTACTAGTCCAATGTCACCGCATGCAAACTTAGATATTTTATATATTCAGATAGATATTATCAGATGATTTTTGAGAGTTGGAATCAACTCAAAAGCTATTATGGTTGATTTTTGAAAATGTTTAAAGTTGCAAAAGTCTTTGTCTTGTTATTTTTACTAAAGATTATGTCTAACTCCAAATGATTTAAATCTAACAGGCTTGGATAGATATTTTAATTACCTTTCTAGCAAAATTTGAGTCATGCAATTTGGTTAAGTGAAACTCTGAATTGATTTTTGAATATGTGGACAGAATAGGATTTCATCTAAAAAGGAAAATCAATATTTGAATATCCTGGGCTGCGCGGGAAAGCTAAACGGGCTGGCCCAGCTACACTACGCGGCGTAGCGGGCTGCTGGCAGATGGGGGCCACTAGTCAGTGACCTAGTTTAACCGAAACGGTATCTAAGCATCTGGATCATGTGATCCTATTCTAATCCAACGGCCGAGCGTCATTGTCGACGACGAACAGCTCCGGCGAGGAATGTGACCTAGCGCGGCAGTGGGGTTCTCTCGGGGCTCACCTGGGCCCCATCTAGGGTCGGCGACGGGGGCAATCGACGTGGTAGACAATGGCGAGGCGAGGCACAGTCACGGCAGGGCTTGGGGTGGTCGGAATCGATGGCGCCCTTCTCCTCCAGCAGTGGCAGGCTCCGGTGAAATTCCAATACGGTGGTGCTCGCCTTGCTCCGGGGAGAAGTGGGGAAGGTCAGTGAGGAGTGGGGAGTGGAGTGGTGTCTATTTATAGTGCGATGAGGGGATCGAGCGGTGTGGTGGTGAGCTCGACGTTTGCATCGCTATAGGCGGCTAACAGCATGGGCGGGGCCGTAGGACGGTGCGGTGTCTCCTGGCGGTTCTTACGGGCATAAAGGCGCGGCGTGGTTCGGTGGGGAGCGTGCGGTGCTCCGAGCGGCGGCAGAAGTGTTTGCGGCGGCGTGCGACAGCTGCGGGTCGCGCGGCAGCGAACGGGGGTGTCTGCCGGGTTGGCGTGATCATGGCGAGGCTACACGTGAGCGGTAAGGGCAAGGCGCGAGCTTGGCGAGCTGGTCGAGCACGGCGCACTGGCGCGCTCTAGACATGGCGCAGAGAGACAATGCGCGGCATAGCTAGGGTGGTCCATGGCTCGGCTGGGGTCGTGGCCTGGACAGGGGTGGCGGTAGACTGTGGCGCACCTCCTGGACATCCTGGATGGGCGCGGGGCGGTCTTCTACGAGTTGGCCTTGGTTGGCCGGCGATGACCACAAACTGGCGGTGCTCCACTATGCAAACGGTGAAGGGGGGAGCTGGTATGGGGCTGGGCTAGACTTAGGGGAGACAGGGGAGTAAAGAGGGGACCATTTGGTCGAGAATTACTGTGGCAAATAGTGAAGTTAGGCTAGAGGTTTATCTGTGCAGACAAGGTGTTTGTGTTAATGGACGCATGAAACAAAGTTTGGAATTTTTGATTCAAATTTTTTGAGTGATCTTAGAATTAAGCTTGGGATACTAGGTTTGCTTGGAGAGGTCAAGGAGAATTGATTTGGTAGGTTTTTAAAAAAGTGGGATCTTAACATATGAAATAGATTCAATTTTCAACTATCCATTAAATTTAGTTGCAAGATGTTTTTGTAAGTTTGTAAAGTGGGTCTTGATACACTTTTACTTTTTCTAGCAAGGGGTGAAAAGAAGTAGAAATGTTTCTGTTAGAAATCTTCTTCTAGGAACACCTAAAGTGGCCTAGTGGTTTACTTTGGTCAAAATGACCATTTGCTTTATTTATTCTTATTTGATTTCTTTCTCTTTGGATTTTGTTTGTAAATGGTCTATATGATTTGGCAATCACCTTTAAACCATTTCACAACATTATAACAATCAAGCATGGCATATACACTCAATTCTACACTAATGCAAACACACATGCATTCATCTTCATTTTCTTAATAAAAGTTTTTTTAACCCTAAATTGGGTGATTAGAACTTGATAATCTTGATTAGAAGATTTGGGGTGTTACAAACCTTCCCTCCTTAAACAAAATCTCGTCCCAAGATTTAAGAAATACTAGGAACTAAAGAGATCTAGAAACTCAGTCCTAATATAATCTTCTCGCTCCCAGGTAGCTTCTTCATCGGTATGGTTGCTCCAATGGATCTTGAGAAACTTGATACTCCGGGTCCTGGTGGTTCTGAAAGCTTCTTCCAAGATATGAATGGGCACTTCACGATACGTTAGATCTTTGTTGATATCAATGGATCGGTGATCGATGTTCTTGAACACTTCGGTCTTCTCCGACACTTCTAGGAATTTGCGAAGTAACGAGATATGGAACACATTATGGATGGCTGACATCTCCTCTGGCAATTCTAGTTGATACGATACTTCTCCTCGGTGATTCAGAATCTTGAAGGGTCTAATATATCTGGGGGCTAACTTTCCTTTCAGCTGAAAACGCTGCATTCCTTTCAACGGCGAAACTTTGAGATACACAAAATCTCCAACATTGAAAGTCAGGTCTCTACGTCTCATGTCCGCATAACTCTTATCTCTGGATTGGGCGGTCTTGAGGTGCTCACGGACTTTGTGAACCTTCTCTTCGGCTTCACGTAGGATATCGGGTCCGAAAATCTGACTCTCTCCTACTTGCGACTAATTCAAGAGGGTACGCCACTTTCTCCCATACAGGAATTCAAATGGGGTCATCTGCAAACTGGCTTGATAATTGTTGTTGTATGAGAATTCTACGAAAGGCGGAAAATCTTCCCATTTTGATCCATACTCTAACACACAAGCTCTAAGATCTGGTTGACTCTTTCAGTATGTCCATCGGTCTGCGGGTGATAAGCTGTGCTGAAATGCAACTTGGTTCCTAATCCTTCTTGGACTTTCTGCCAAAATCTTGAGGTAAACTAGGTTCCTCGATCCGACACTATGGTCTTGGGGTTCCATGCAAACTGACGATTCTAGCAACTAGCTTCGAACTCTGGTAGGTTGTCTTGATAGGTATAAAATGGGCTACCTTGGACAGTCTATCAACTATGACCCAAATAGAGTCATTTCCCCTACTAGAAGTAGGCAAACCGGTGATAAAGTCCATTCCGACGGAATCCTATTTCCATTCCGGAATCTGCAATGGTTGCAACAGTCTTGCGGGTCTCTGATATTCCGCCTTGACTCTTTGACAGATATCACACTTGGCTATGTAGCTTCCAATTTCTCTCTTCATCTTGTGCCACCAAAATTGCTCCTTCAAATCCTGATACATCTTTGTTCCTTCGGGGTGGATAGAATAAAGGGTATCATGAGCTTCCTGCATGATAACTTGCTTCAGCTTCGAATCTGCTAGCACACAAATACGTCCCTTGTACCACAAAACTCCTTCTTCATCTTCAGTGAATCCAGGTACCTTTCCTGAATCAATACGACATTTGATTCTGTCGATGCTTGCATTTCCCTTCTGTGCTTCCTTGATCTGACTGGTCAAAGTGGGTTGAAGTTCAATGCTAGCTAAAAATCCTTTGCTAACTAGCTCATTTCTAAACTGCTCCAACTCCTCATGCAAACTTGGTTGGGCTTCTTTGATCATGGCGTTTAATCTACATGGCAATCTGCTAAGAGAATCGACTACCACATTGGCTTTGCCGGGGTGATAGTGAATGTTAAGGTCATAATCCTTGATTAGCTCTATCCATCTCCTTTGCCTCATATTCAGCTCCTTCTGAGTGAAAATATACTTCAAGCTCTTGTGATCTGAATAAATGTCACAGCGGTTACCCATAAGGTAATGACGCCATGTCTTCAAGGCTAAAACTACAGCTGCTAGTTCAAGATCATGGGTAGGGTAGTTTTGCTCATGCTGCTTTAGTTGTCAGGACAGATACGCTATGACTTTGCCTTATTGCATCAACACACATCCGAGACCAATCTTGGATGCATCACAATACACATCAAAAGGCTTCTTGATATCTGGCATAATCAAGATTGGAGCTGAAATCAATCTCTTCTTGAGTTCTGAAAACTTGCTTCACATTTGTCGGTCCATTCAAACTTCTTATCTTTCTTCAACAATTGGGTCATTGGTCTTGCGATGATCAAAAATCCTTCTACGAACTTGCGGTAATATCCCGCTAATCCGAGAAATGCATGGACTTGGGTTTGAGTGGTTGAGGCTTTCCATTCTTCAACATCTTTCATCTTGGCGGGATCAACAGCGACTCCTACTTCTTTCAGCCAGAACTCACACTTGCTAAACTTGGCATACAACTGATGCTCTCTAAGGGTTTCAAGGATGGTTCTTAGATGTTGCTCATGGTCTTCTTCTGACTTGGAATAGATTAGAATATTGTCGATAAAAACAACGACAAACTTATCCAGGAAGTTCATAAAAATCTTATTCATGAGATTCATGAAATAAGAGGGGGCATTGGTTAATCCAAAATACATGACCGTATACTCATACAATCCATATCTGGTGGTAAAGGCAGTTTTTGGAATATCCGTTGCACGAATCTTGAGTTGGTGATAACCAGTCCTAAGATCAATCTTAGAGAACACTCTAGCACCAGTCAATTGATCAAACAGATCCTCTATCTTGGGCAGTGGGTACTTGTTCTTGATGGTGACATCATTCAGCTTCCAGTAATACGTGCACAAACGGTTACCTCCATCCTTCTTATCCGCAAACAGAACAGGTGATCTCCATGGTGATGCGCTTGGTTGAATTAGACCTTTCTCTAGCATAGCATCAAGCTGCTTCTTCGGCTCCACTAGTTCAGAGGGGTTCATACTATAAGGTCTCTGAGCTATGGGTCCAGTTCCAGGAATTAGTTCAATAATCAACTCGATATCCCGGTCTGGGGGCATACCGGGCAATTCATCTGGGAATACGTCAGGGTATTCACAGACTACTCTGACTTGGTCTATGGTTGGTTGGACTAAACTCTTGTTGCATTTGAATTAACAGGGCAAGGTCTCAGATACATGCTCTACTGATACTCCAGAGCTACTGGTCATGGTTATGGCTTTCTTGGCACAGTCGATCAATCCTTTATGTTTCGACATCCAATCCATTCCTAGTACTACTTCCAAACCTTTGGTTCCAAGTACTATTAGATTGGCATAAAAATCTATCCCATGGATTCTGAAAGGTACAACCTTGCAAATTTTTCTAGCTTTGGTGGTTGAACCAGGTATTTGAACTATCATAACATGCTTCACTTTTGTTGGTTGAATCTTACTAGTGCATGCAAATTCTTCTGTAACAAATGAGTGCAATGCTCCAGAATCAAACAACACTCTTGCAAGTACTGCGTTAACAGAAAACATACCCAGCACGACATCTGGCGCTTCATGAGCTTCTTCAGCATTCATGTGGAACAGACGGCCGTTGCGGTTGAGCGAATTCCCAGGGGCAAATCTTCTTCCAGGCTAAACACGGCGCTGCTGCTGAGCTGGGGCATTCACATTGGTGGTGGCTGCAAGCTTCTTGGGACACTCGTTGGAGTAGTGACCCTTGACTCCACATTCAAAACAAGTAATCTGGGACTTGTCTTTGGCTGCAACAGGCACAGGATTGCTTCCAGTCCTTGGGGCAGTATTGTTGTTGTTGTTGTTGGACTTGGGCGGTGCACGGTTGAAGTTGTTGGAGTTGTCGGGGTTGTTGTTATGGTTTCCTCCAGACTTCAAATTTCCTCCACTATAATTGGGGTAGCTTGGACAAGACATTGGGGGTCTATTGTTTCTTGGAGCATATCCTGCAGATGGGTTGGGGCGATACTTCTAGGTATTGTGGGACCCAGCCTGATGCATCATTCTGCGCTTGTGGTTGTCATTGGCTTGGTTGATCTTCCCTTCCATCTGGATAGCAGAGTCTACTAGCTCTTCTAGGTCTTCAAAATGGATGTTGACTAACATCGTCTGCATTTCATCATGCAATCCATTCAGGAATATTTCCTTCTTCTTGGCTTCAGTGTTGATCTCATCAGGGGCATATCTAGCGAGGGACAGAAATTTGTCACGGTACTCAACTACCGTCATCCTTCCTTGCTTTAGTTCCCTGAACTCATCTCTCATCCTGGTGACTAACCCTTGCGGCACATGGGTGTGGCTGAACTTGATCTTGAAAGCTTCCCAAGTCATTACCTGACCATGGTTCATCATACGGGTGCTATTCCACTAGGCTCTTGCATCTCCTGCCAGATAGTGGGTGGCAAACAATACCTTATCATTGGCGTCAACTCCTGTGACTTCCAGATTATTCTCCATGGTTTGCAGCCACTCGTCAGCATCTAAGGGATCCTCAGATTTGTTGAAGATAGGGGGATTGGTATTCTGAAAGTTCTTAAGCTTGGATCCATGATGATCCAGATTTCCATGGTCTTGATTATTGTGGGCCATCTGAGCTATATATTGAAGAGTGGCTAGATTGGCTTGGCGCTCGGCTCTACTAGCTTCACGGTCGGAAACTAGCATCTGCAGAATCTGCAACATTGGGTCATGTGATGAGCTGCTTCCTCCTTGGTTTCCACGAGTCATCTGAAGATTGAGATAGATAATGAGGTAAGAGGGAAAGTTCTAAGGTTCATGGTTTTGTTTTCAAAAGCTTTAAACTTTGAGTTTGACTCAGGTTTTGCAAACTAACTCCTTCTCATTCATTCATTCATTCATTCATTCATTCATTCATTCAAGCACACAATACAAACACACAACACAAAAGGAAAACAGATGGTTTTAAGAACCATTCTGTGAACTAGGATACAGTGGGACCGATACAACTCATTCCTACGGTATTGATCAAGTGCATCTACTCATCATCAATGAATTCGGAATCATCATCATCAGTGTAGAAATCCATGGCATCATCCTCCAGGTAGTCATTGTCATCACTGAGGTACGAGTGAAGATCTCCCTGGATGTCTTCGCCTTCTTCATCTTCCTTTGCTTCAAGCTGGACTTCTTGCTCATGGATAGTCTTCTCGAGGTCGGCCACCTTCTTGCGAAGACGAGCGATGGTGCGATCCTTCTTCTCGTGTTGACGACGAAGTGATTGGCGATCCTTGACGAGCATGGCGAGAGTCTGGTCCTTCTTGGCAGCAATGGCAAAGTTGTGGTTGGCGTAGGCTCGAGCATTGTCCAATTCCTTCTGTCTATCATACAGCAGGAAGTCAAGATTCTCCACCTAGCGCTTCATCTCTGGGTGACTTGGCATCTCCAATGGCATTCCCATAGAATCACGCCTTGCGAAGTGCGCAAAGCGAGTTCCCTGGATGAAGTTGATGTTTTGCCCACATAGACGGGCAAGAGCTTCATGCATAGCCATGGCTAATCCATCTAGCCAGTTGTTCTCCCGCACGGTGAATTGAATCTTCTCAGAAAGGGGTGCTTCCATCTTGCCTCCGAGATCTGCAACTATCACCCATTGTAGATCTCCTCCTGGGTAATCCTTGAGTTGAGCTCCGAAGAATTCCGGATGCGGGCGCTCAAGGTACTCAGACAGTGCATCTAGATCCCTCTCGAAGATCAGTTGGCCTCCATTGCCCAACTGGTAGAACTTGCAATACTGAACTTCCATCTATAAGAAGTTAGGATGAGTAAGTTAGTGAGGTGATCAAGTGTGTTAAATTTTATTTAAGAATGTAAGAATTATTGAGGAACATGATTTTTTTGAAAGAATCAAGGATAAGAGTGGGAATAGGTTTTCATAAATACTCACTTATTTGGTTTTGAAACTAAGTTTTTGTTCGGACATCCATTCTAACTAGGGTCTCCTATGGTCAGGATGGCTCTGATACCAACTTGTCAACACCCGGATTTTTAATCCCAGATGCCTGTTATGCCATACATCGCAATCCCAGGATCACCATTTTTGCGAGACATAACAGATTGGATATCACAGTACATCATCCATTACAAACCATAATAAGTTCTTACACAAATAGAAGATCTCATGATCGAGCCTTAATACAAACAAGCAGCAGTGGAATAATAAGCGTAGTAGTGGGCTCCATCTTCAGGGTCACAGGCAATGCTGACGATGGGAGATGATCCTAGTTGTCGTAGTCGTCCTGCTATCCATCTTCCTGATGGTCCTCATCATAGTCTGGCCATGGGAATAGCCAGGGACAAAGCCATGAGTACTCTTTAAGTACTCGCAAACTATCACTAACAAGTAAGGTAGTTCTAGTAGGAATCCTAAGCTCTAAGTTTATTTGCAAAAAGCCAAATTTATCTAAACTAAGTTCATAAGTAAAGAAAACTAAGTAAAAGTTCTAAATCACTTTAAGTTGGGAACCTAGTTTTCATATTCACAACCCTGTTGTGGTCAAGTCAAAATCATAGTTCACTTCACATGTCATTTTGAAAACATCTGACGACGGAACAGTATGGCCACTCCAACTGTCCATGACCACGAACACGGCTATTCGAATAGTTTGACACTCTATAGAGGTGGTACACTTTCACCACAAACTTCGATACATCCGTCAGGGTGTAGCATCCCAATTGTCTAACAATTGCAATGCTACTAGCCTAGTCTATATAAGGCTACCTCCTATATATATAATTGTTGCATCATAATTATATCATGCTCATGTCATCATGCCACCTTGCATTTGAGCATCATATAAAACCCTCTTTCTTTGGTTCTTCTCTCATATGCATTATTAATTGTATTTGCCTCTTGATATTGTATTTGGTTATTGATATATTGTTTAATGCCCAAGTTGAGTTGGGGGCATATCTTTTATTAACTCCACCACCTTTCTTGTCATCACCCTATCTTTCCACCATTCCACCATATATGAGCATTGCAACTTATTTGGTTTTACCTCTAGCTCATGTGGGTTGGGATGGATCCAATTCTATCTCCACATGCTATCATATATGCACCATATTGTTTCCACATTATTGGTTTATGAGGGCCACATGGCCACCTTTGCATGCCTTGTGAGTGGAACCTTTTTCTAGCTTCCATATGGGTTGTTTTGGGGTTATTCTCATGTTGGGATTTTTTGGGCTTACTAAATACCTAGTGGCACATACACACTAGCATGTCCCATTTTTATTCAAATATGGTCATCTCCATCTACTCCACATGGGGCATCCTTTTAATTCTTTTGCTTGGCCTTACTCCACATTTTGGGTAATGCATAGGAATAATGCCATGTTTATTATTTTGTTTTCACAAGGTTAAAATATGGCTTTGAATGCTTTTGCATGGGCCATGCAACCTTCACCACCATTTGATCTCTTTTGGTTTTCCTTGGTTTTTGAGTGGATCATGTTCAAACCCTAACCCTAATCACCTACCCCTATCACCATCTACCATACCAACCCCTCTAGCCAAACCGAGCCACCCCCTAACCCGAGACCACCTCTCCTCTCTCTAACCTATCTAACCCAAACCCTAACCATAGCTAAACCTAACCCGAGGCCACCATCTAACCTAACCCGAGGCTACCCTACCCCAGCCCGAGCCTCCCCTCCCCTCTCTCTTCTCTCTACCGCCTGCCAGGCTAGCCCAGATGCTACTCCCCACCGTCCCTGCCGTCCCCACCTGCAGCCTCTCCATGCCTACCTTCCCAGCCCGAGCAAGCCCGTGATCGAGGAGATAAGAAAAGGACCGAGCCACCTTTATCTACCCACGCCACGGCAGCCTCGCCTCCCTCCTTTTTCCTCTCCCACATGGCTCTCCTCTGCCCCCCAGATCCACCCCAGGGCCTTGCCCTCTCCCCTCTCTTCTCCTCCGACACCATCTACCCCATCGCCGGCCACCGTCGGTCTCCACCATATCCCGTCGAACCAGGAGGCGTAGGCGAGCAGGAGGCTGTCGGCGAGGACGGGGAGGTCCTCTGCAGCAGCCCTGTACACGACGTCGAGGAGGAGGAGGTCTGTAACCGCCGCACACCGACGCGTCCGCGGCGAAACCCTAACTCCACCGGCGCCTGCCTCGTCGACGATCGCCCGCTCCTCTGCCCGAACCAACACCGCCAGCAGCCTCGCGGTGAGCCTCCCTTCCTCCCTGACATGCTCCGCCTCGCTGTCGCCGTCTAGATCCTTAGTTCGTTTCGCCGAACACCTTCGGTGCGCCGTGGCCGCGAGCCTCTGCACGTCCCGGCGTCGCCTCACACCCTACCTAGCCGCGCGAGCGCAAGCCAGCACAACCCCCTAGCCACCCCAGCGGTAGCCGCCGCCGCTCGCGCGCGCGCGGTCGCGAGTTCGAGCCCCGCTGCGCCGTGTCGCACGTCTCTGTCAGTTTCGTCAGAAACGGCGTGGAAGAAAAACAGTGCGGGGTGTCCCTTTTGCCGATACCCCCCTGCCTTTTTGCGCGCTCAACCCACGCTCCTGCCGACCCCACCTGTCTGCCTCTGTGTGGCTTTTACAGAAAAGCACCCGGGTTTGTTGCACCATCACCAACGTGTCCCTGTCCATGCCGCGTGGCACGCCCTGGCTGGGTCGCGCGCGCTGTGGCCCCGCCAACCTCAGGGCCCGCAAGTCAGTCTCTGGGGCTGGACAACGTCGTGGTGCAAAAAGCCCAGTGAAGTACCCCGCTGCCCGCCGCGCTGACTCAGCATCTCGGGCCCAACCGTCAGTGGTTGTGGCTAGCTCCCTCTGAGTATCAAAAGCGTCTGTTCTTTTTCTGTTTAATAAAAATGATTTCAGAAAAATGTGTAATATGATTATAAATCCTGTTTTTAAATAACTTTTCAAATATTATTCCAAATAATACAAACAATATATGTTTTGAAATCAGAAAAATGTGAGGATTTCAAATATGCCCTTCAAAATATATTTTGAACACTTTAATTTTCGAGTTGATTAAAATTACAAATAAAATGCCCTTTGCCTTAATTAATTAATAACTTTTGTTTTATAACTCCGAATTTGACAAATAATATGTCTAAAATGATCAGCGCGACGAGACCTTTCTGTTTATGCATTCCATGTTCTGAATTGCAGCATGCATCATATAAATATAAAGTATACAGCAACTTATATGAGGTTAAAATGTGACTAAAACTCAATAAAAGGGCTTTATTCTTGTATTCCACCCCTCACCCAAGCCATGCTATATTATTGCCATGCAAATTGTGCATCATTCATCATGGCATGATTGTTTTCTTGTCGCATTTAATTCATATGCTTGTGCACTTTATTTATGTTGGTCCTTGTTTGTTTGGTTCTTCTTCGAATAGACGCTGAGCAGGGGATATATCAAGAAACCCAGGAGCACTACCCAGATCCTTCTCTCGCTTCAACTGAGCTGCCAGGCAAGCACTACCACATGCTTGCATACATATAGTACATATTGCCTCTATCTTATTCTTGCATCATTGAGTCGCGATTGCATTAATCTGAATCCCAAGTACTGCATAGCCTTTACTTTAAACCCCACCGAAGCTGGTTCCTCCATCCCATGAGCCATTACTACAGGAGTTGTTTGAGCCATGCGAGTCGTAGAACAGCATGTGTAGGGTATGTGAGTGTCTGATGGATAACGAGGTACCTAAACAACTTAACCTGAGTAGTAATGGGATAACTAATGAAAGTGGCACCGGTGAGCAATATCTGCTATTTGGTTTTTCATGCTCACTTGTGTCCCATAGGACCCCGAGTACTTGATTCCTGTTCCTTGAATATTCGCGCTATCCACATCCGTGAGGCTTATGAACCCCCCTGAGCCAGAGCTTGATTCATTCTTATTTCTTGGGGCCACAAAGTAGTTTGGGGCTTTATTACTATTCTGTACTTATGCCATGCTTTACTGTTTTCTTTAAGATTGTGCGAGGATGCACCTATACTGTTTAGGTAAGCGGAGTGTTTTCGCGGTATCGACAAGCCCAGTCACACTTTCGGGTTCCCAGTCGTTTACAGCCATTGACGCAAACCTTGAGTCCGTCTCGGAGCCGGCCAACTTCGTTGCGGGTAGCTTAATGGGGTGGCCCCCTGAAATATTTCTGAATCCTGTGATCGCTTTGTCGTGAATTCCTCGTTGGGTTTTGATTTGGTTTTTCCGAGGTTGATCGAGTGTGTGTTGCTATTTGTGCACCCCTGCAGGGTAAAACTTTTTGAAAGCCGTGTCTGCGGTTATGGACGACTTGGAGCACAGTTTCTCGATCATAGACAAGTATAACTAAAGTACCGCTTTCAATTTGACTAAGTACCTGACTAGTAATAGCGCAACACTCATGGAATGGATAATAAAACTGCCAACGGATGGGGGGGTTGTCCGTCCGCTTCCTCGTCGGTAAGCGAGGAGGAGGATGGATCTGTTAATATTACTGTTACAACTGTTGATATTAATTCACGGGCATCCGTCTATCTTTGGTTTGGCGGACGGTTAGCGAGTATCTATAGAATTTTTAGGCATTACCTTTTGCTGCAATTGCGTCACCCCAGGTTGTGTCCCCTTTAGAGGCATAAAGACTTGCTGAGTACCCCTAGGGTCTCACACGATAATTGTTTGATTCAGATGAACAGGTAAACTCGCAAGATGGATACTGGGTGGAGGAGACGGACGATGTTGGCAACGATCACTTGGTGTAGAGATTCCGGGAACGGGGATCCGTGAGATCTGTGGGCGGGATGTGTTTATTTATGGGGCATCTTATGCCGATTTGCTTCTTATCCGTACTCGGATCTTGTTTTCCGCTTCCGCCTGATACTCTGATGTTTGATGTATGAGGATATATCCTAAACTACTATATCTATCTAGGAAATTTGGATCTTGCCGTATGGCGTTTCAATATTTCTATTTCTTTTAGATGGAATGGCTCTGAGGACTGTTGTATGGTGGCTTGCATACATACTCATTTGTGTATGTAGTTGATCCCTTCGCCTGCCGATTACGCCGCCCGTTCTTGTCCCGATGTTTGGAAATGGTTAGGACGGCCGAAAGGTCTACCTGTGAGTGGCATTTGGGCCCCACCGTACTATTTTAACCATTTCCGTTCATCCAGGCTTGTAACTAGGAGCATAATTCACCGAGGTAGTTACAATTGATATCAGAGCCATCCCGCCCTTCAGGGTCTCAGCCAAATTGTCGTTGTCAGTCTAGCAAATATTTTTGGTAGCTATGTATACTAGGGAAAAACAAAACGTGAGAGTAGGACTGCTTCCACTTTTCTTCTTACCCACCCACCACCCTTTTCTGGTAAGGAAGTGTAACGTTTTCAATCCTCTTCTTAAAATTCAAGCTAGGATTCACGTGTTCTGGGTTTCCGTAGTACCATAGAAAGTGTGTGTGTGTAATTCCTTGTCTATCTGTTGCATCCAATTTGTTATCACAATCTGCCTTTGGTTATCAACTGTTGGTACATTCCATACTGACAGGCTTTTGAAAACCGGCGCGATCTATCTGACTCCTTGTTAACCGGTGCCATCTTCTTAAGGGTGTCCTTCCTTCTAGCAACTCCACGTTCTGTGTAAGCATCTGTTGCTAATCGCCACCTGTTAAGTGATTTTGCGCATCTATTGGTATTTTAATGCCGAAAAATGCGGAAAAATTTTCTTTGATACATCTGTGTTTCCACACTCCTTTTCAGTCGTGTGTGAAACATCATCTATCTCCCTTTTATCAGCATGTCCATGCTAACTCATTCTTTTGTCACCGACGCGTAATCCTGGAGTTTCATTTCATCTCCAATTCTCTTGGGCTAATTACATAACATGTGTCGATCCGATGCTGGTGATTGTAATTTGGTTCTCGGCATAGCTATATGACACTTATCATGAGTGGAATATGGAAAATGCAATCACTCTATCCTCCAAATGGTGACGGTTATCTCCTGTGATTTTGAGTACACCGTGATCATATCTATGCATATTCAAGCATCTTTGGCAATCCGGAGTTTCTCAAGGCACTGCGGCGGTCTATCATCTGTCCATCATGCTGCACATCTTTTTGAACCCCATATCTGCACAATTCTCCTGGATACGAGGGAATTGCATCTTTTCGCTTCTGATAGCTTTGCTTAAAGTATTCCCATCTAAAGTGATCAAGTTTTATGCTTAGCACTAGCCACTAAGTTGGGAGTGTTCACTAATGAGGGTGCTAATCTTCAATCTCATGCCACAGAATGACATCTAGTATAGGCCTAGTTTTATACTCTTTATGCTATCTATACTATCTTCCAATACTCACAAAGCATTAACTAAAAGTAAAGAACTTTGGTACAGCAAAAGAGTAAAGCTTGCATGTAAAACTTGGGATGGGTATAAATCAAAATGTATAACCAAGCATGCCTAATGCATCTTGCTTAGGTTAAAGCTTGCATAGATCTAGCTTGCCAATAATAGCTTGCCTTGATTGGTGCAGTGATTGAAGTTTTCTTCATCTTCTTCAGGGTAGAACTCCTCCTCCTCGTATCCTTGGTCGATACTATCGTCTATAAATGAATACAGGGTACACAATCACCAAAAAAATACTTAACTAGTCTGTCTAGCACACTAAGGCTCACACTTGATGATCTAGCATCATCACAATCATCACATGAGTTAAAGAACTAGTTCTATTTAGTTTATTTGAGAAAAGTAATTTCTACTCATTGAAATTAACTAAGATTTAATATTCTCCAATTAAAATATGGGATCATGTTGACACATGTCATCACCACATATTCTAATACATGGGAATATTATTTAAAGGGTTGGTCACATTTTATACAGTTTAATATTATTATTTAATAGATTTAAAGTGACTAGAAATGCCCTAATAGCATTCTTTTGGTACTAGTCCAATGTCACCGCATGCAAACTTAGATGTTTTTACATATTCAGATATATATTATCAAATGATTTTTGAGAGTTGGAATCAACTCAAAAGCTATTATGGTTGATTTTTGAAAAATATTTGAAGTTGCAAAAGTCTTTATCTTGTTATTTTTACTAAAGATTATCTCTAACTCCAAATGATTTAAATCCAACGGGCTTGGATAGATATTTTAATTACCTTTCTAGCAAAATTTGAATCATGCAATTTGGTTAAGTGAAACTCTCTAAATTGATTTTTGAATATGTGGACAGAATAGGATTTCATCTAAAAAGGAAAATCAATATTTGAATTTCCTAGGCTGCGCGGGAAATCTAAACAGGCCGGCCCAGCTGCACTACGCGACGCAGCGGGCTGCTGACAGATGGGGGCCACCAGTCTGTGACATAGTTTAACTGAAACGGTATCTAAGCATCTGGACCATGCGATCCTATTCTAATCCAACGGTCGAGCGTCATCGTCCACGACGAACAACTCTAGCGAGGAATGTGACCTAGCGCGGCGGTGGGGGTCTCTCAGGCTCACTTGGGCTCCAGCTAGGGTCGGTGATGGGGCCAATCGATGTGGTAGATGACGGCGAGGCGAGGCGCGGTCACGGCAGGGCTTGGGGTGGTCGGAATCGACGGCGCCCTTCTCCTCCAACAGCGGCGGGCTCCGGTGAAATTCTGGCGCGGTGGTGCTCGCCGTGCTCCGGGGAGAAGTGGGGGAGGTCAGTGAGGAGTGGGGAGTGGAGTGGTGTGAAGAAATGAGGCAGTGGAGGGCTCTATTTATAGTGCAGCGCAGGGACCGAGCGGTACGGCGGTAAGCTCGACTGTGGCATCGCTACAGGAGGCTAACGGCATGGGAGAGGGCGTAGGACGGTGCGGTGTCTCCTGGCGGTTCTTACGGGCATAAAGGTAGGGCGTGGGGCGGCATGGTTCGGTAGGGAGCGTGCGGTGCTCCGCACAGCGGCAGAAGTGCTTGCGGCAGCGTGCGGCAGCTGCGGGTCACGCGGTGGTGAACGGGGGTGTCTGCCGGGTTGGCGTGATCATGGCGAGGTTGCACGTGCGCGGTTAGGGCAAGGCGCGAGTTGGGAGAGCTGGTCGGGCATGGCGCACTGGCGCGCTCTGGACATGGTGCAGAAAGGCGGGGCGCGGCGTTGCTAGGGTGGTCCATGGCTCGGCTGGGGTCATGGCATGGACAGGGGTGGCGGTAGACTATGGCGCACCTCCTGGATATCCTGGATGGGCGCGGGGCGGTCTACTGCGAGCTGGTCATGGTCGGCTGGCGATGACCACAAACAGGCGGCGCTCCACTATGCAAACGATGAAGGGGGAGCTGGTCTAGGGTTGGGTTAGACTTAGGGAGACAGGGGAGTAAAGAGGGGACCATTCGGTCGAGAATTACTGTGGCAAACAGTGAAGTTAGGCTAGAGGTTTATCTGTGCAGACAAGGTGTTTGTGTTAATGGCCGCATGAAACAAAGTTTGGAATTTTTGATTCAAAATTTTTGAGTGATCTTAGAATTAAGCTTGAGGGACTAGGTTTGCTTGAAGAGGTCAAGGGGAATTGGGTTTTTGAAAAAGTGGGATCTTAACGTATGAAATAGATTCAATTTTCAACTGTCCATTAAATTTAGTTGCAAGATGTTTTTGTAAGTTTGTAAAGTGGGCCCTGATACACTTTTACTTGTTCTAACAAGGGGTGAAAAGAAGTAGAAATGTTTCTGTTAAAAATCTTCTTCTAGGAACACCTAAAGTGGCCTAGTGGTTTACTTTGGTCAAAATGACCATTTTCTTTATTTATTCTTATTTGATTTCTTTCTCTTTGGATTATGTTTGTAAATGGTCTAGATGATGTGGCAACCACCTTTAAACCATTTCACAACATTTAGAACAATCAAGGATGGCATATACACTTAATTCTACACTAATGCAAACACACATGCATTCATATTCATTTTCTTAATAAAAGTTTTTGTTAACCCTAAATTGGGTGATTAGAACTTGATAATCTTGAGTAGAAGATTTGGGGTGTTACACTTCCTCTCGATCCGCTCCTTGATCAACCATTTGATCTGGGACTCGTAGTCCTTGTCCGAATAAGATTTGGAGCAGATCCGAAGGGAATCCGTCTTACTCTTGGTGATTGAATGCAGGAGCCGATCACCAAGATGTTGGAGAGGGTGGTTCCGGCGCGCCAACCAGCAGTGGGTCAAGTCAGATGCTTTCAGACCCTTGTGCTTCATCAAATATTCGATCCGCCTCTTAGTGAGAAGCAGATCATCAGTTAGGGCTGGATATAGTTTTCGGGTATCCTCACTATGCCTCACTGACTAGGGTGTCCCACTTCGGCATAGAGCTTTGCTTCATGGGCGGCCCAGTCAGGGAGAAGAGACGGAGTCCAGTACGGCTATGAGAAGGCCCAGAATACTTACCGACATAGGCCTGTAGTGTTACTTATAGTCGAAGATGTACTGTAACCGACTCTTCGTCGTAGCCGGATAGGTCTCTCCTGTAAACCCTAGGCCAGATATCTATATAAGCCGTCCTAGGGACCAGCCTTTAGGGCACCCCACAATAGTCTACAATCTCAACTTGCACAGGCAAAACCCTTATAACCCATATTCTGGCTCTGCCATATTACTGGATTGCTAGCAGGAGTAGGATCCGTCCAAAGCCGATGGATTTGAACCTGGGTAAACTTGTGTGCTCACTGTCTCGGAACACCGTGCGTCTCACACCCCCTCTTCTGCACGCCTCGAGGACCCCCTCATGGCGTACTTGTCATCAATCCAACGACACCAAACCCATCCCCACCATATCCCTCTACCCTGCCGTCGGATACACCACCCACCCCAGCACACACAGGCACGCACAAGCCACATTGTGCATAACCGGCTGCACAACACGCTACACCATGATGTGGTACACCACCACCATGCAAACCTCATGCCACCCTGTCCCGCACTACCCTGGCCTCCTCCTGAGCTCGCCCGCGCACGCGTATCCTCTCTCTCTCCGCCATGGCCCTCTCCTCGCCTTGCATCGACGCCTCCTTCAGTCATCGTCTCTGCGTCGACTCGAACGCCGCCGCTGGTTTTTACCTCCTCTGCGGTGACCCCTGTCTTCCCGCTTCTCGTTGTGCCTCACGCCTGGACCAGGACCATGACGCTACCACCTCACCTCTCCCCGCCTCGGCCCAGCTCTGTCTCGCGCGTGCCGCTCGCTGGAGGCCTCCGTCGCTGTCCACCATCTCTACCACGCCAAGCACCACCGCCATGGTCTTAGTCACCGCCATGTTTTCTGTCGTGGCCCTGCATAGAGCTCCTCTCTACATGCCAGCAACCGCCGCCATGGCCGCCCGTCATCGTGCATCTATAGGCTGCCACCGAGCCTCAATTCCATGTTTCGCCTTGTCTTGGTCTAGTTCAACCCGATGCCTCACTGGACTAGTATGTCCAGCCCAGAGTAGTTCATATGTGGTATGACATATAGTTAATCACTCTTGTGTCTGAATAGGGAACATGGCCTCCTGTATCTGTTCTTTCTGCTGTCTTGCTTCCTGTGTCCTGGAAGTATACCACCGCACCGTTCCTCGAAGTTTCATGCAAGGTCTGTGCTTGTGTTGCCAAGATCTCTTGAAACCCAAGTGCTACCAAGACCGATGCCGGAATGACAAGTATGTCTCTGACCATCATAGTCAGAATGACAAGATCTCCATCACGGGCTTCAAGTTCTTCCCCCCTCGTATGCGACAAGATCTCCTTCCCATACCGAGGCCCCCGATCTCGGAATTCGAAGACCATCTACCCTGAAGACCGATCCTGCCGAGACCAAACCCGAACCACATCGAACCAAGATCGCCGAGCCCCCTATGTGTGACCCTTTTTCTGAGACCCTATTTTTATAAATGATATATCTTGTTGCATATTAAATTGTTCATGCTTGCACACATCTCATGTGGTTTGGGGGCATTATGCCGATTCACCTCATAATTAAATATGGAGACTATATGCGGGCTATTCTAGTCTTATATTGGCTCCATTTAAATTTGCATAGTGAACCGATGTCATGTTTTGCCTTGTTAAGCCAACATTTAAATTACGGGATATCTAAACAACATGAACCTTCTAATTGATTGTCGGGACCCGGTTCCGCTTAATATTGCCTAGTTGCATCGCATCTTTGTCATGCCATGCATCATATCATGAACATATCGAATCTTCTGCCGTAGTATTAAATAGTGCATTCGTTGTTTGTTTTAGTGCTTTGCTTCTTCACGGATTAAGATGTTGAGTTGATGTGAGCTCCGAATGTTCTTCAGATATATCTTTGACAGTGTTTTCCAGGAGAGCATTCTCCCCCTTTCTACCTATTTTGCGTTTATAGTCTTTACTTCCTCGTGTTGATCTACTGCTAACCCGTGTTGCGATGCTTTAGTTTTCGTACCATTTATACTCCTTGCAGCCTCTATATGCCTTGGACACCTCCTATTGCCTGTTGTTTGGTAGACAGTTGGCATTACGAGTCGTAGTTGCTTGCCCAGATGTTGCTGCACGTCGTCGATGTTCCACCGATGTTGGGAGGTTGGAACATGCTTAATGGTGAAGATGATTATGGCTTTCATTACAACGTCAATTAAAATGCTGGAAATATATATTAATGCAGAGGCACCGGTGAGTAATAGATGCTATTTGGTTTTTAACCGCCCACTTGTGTCCACCTAGGACTCGAGTTCTTGACACATGTTTCGAGACCGAGCGCACATACCACATATGGGGTGTGGGCACCCCTATCAGCTTATTACCTGATTTCAAAGTACCGTACTGGGGGCCACAAAACGAGTTTGGGATTTATACGTTATCTATTGTACCTATGTCATGTATGCCAGGTTTATTACATGTTGCTCGATGAGCATTTATTACTGTTGCGTAGGTGCGGCACTCTATCACGGGAATATATTGTTTATGGCCTTTGCTCGCGTGACAAGTGCACGCAACCTCAGGGTCCTTACGAGGATTAGCTATACCCCATACGGGTCGCTCTTTCGGGTGGCCCCCATGTACTTTATTTGGTTCTACGAAAGCGTCGTGTCCGAAGCCCCGCCGACATACCAATGGGTGTATGTTAATTGATCTGACACAAATGGCAGAAGTGCGTGTGGAAACTTTGGTGCATCCCTGCAGGGTTAAATCTTTTCGAAAAGCCGTGTCCGCAGTTATGGACGACTTGGAGCATAGTTTCCCGATCATAGACAACTACAACTAAAGTTTACTGTTATAATTTGACTTGTATCTGATATGACTAGTAAGTTGGATAACCACCATGGAAAGAATGAATAAAACTGCCAACCGTGTGTGTTTTCTCGGAATGACTGCCTTGTTTGGTCTCGGGGGGATAGTAGGATGGGTATGTTTGGTGGTAGCATCAAGTTGGTTCCGAATATGTCTTTTTATCTCTCTCTGATAGCCATCAGTTGTATCGAGTATCTATACGTTGTTTAGTGCATGTTTCGCTGCCGCTTTAGTCTACCATACCTATGTAGGCGAGAGCCGCCGAATTCTAGACTCGTTGTGTACTGGCCTTAGTACTGACCGCTCTCTTTTTCCTTTGCCCTTTGCCGGCACCCTTTTGTTTTAGCAGGATTGAGATCGACGTCGTTAGCAGGGTTACCCTTCCGGCTTGGCTTGGGCAGGGTTATGGACGCCATTGGTTATTTTTCAGGGCTCTTAGCTCAATTTGCTTCTTATCCGTACTCGGATATTGTATCGTTTTGAAGGTGATTTGGGATCTTTATACTGTATATCTGTATTCTTGACTCGTTGAGTCATTGTTGTATATATGTTTTGTGGGTTCTATCATAGACTATTGTTAATGATATTACTTCGTTTTTATCCGCACGCAAGTGTCTAGTGGGCATCTTTAAATCATTTCTATGCGAGTTTGGCGGAAATCGCTAAAACTTGCATAGGACCGATTCGACGGTGTTACATGCATGCATCTGTTGGCAGGCTAATTTCTAGCAAAGATTAGAACTGCCATTAGAAAAGAACTGTTAATTCACCTCAAGCTCGAACAATATTGATCAAGTCGCAACCCACTAGTCAACATGCATGAATTTTATGGGTACAACAGCGTCAAAACAAGCAGAAATAAAAATTAAACAGCGATATGGGCGGATAGTGTCGTCGACGATGCCATGGACATGGCTCATAAGTGGATGGCTTTGATGACAGGAAATTCAAACGGCAGCGTCGCTCTGGGCGGACGACGCCATGATGATCCGTCGGAGCCGCATTGGCAAAGGCACACATGTAAGCTAATCCGGTGAAGGTTTCTAATTTAGTAAACCGAACTTGGCCCAATGATCGTTTTTTCTCAACTCAATAGGAGATGGATCCACCTCATAGCCTCATCCATGAATAAGTTAACAAAAAACTAATGAAATCAAGAGTTTAGACCAAAGAAAAGTAACAGTACTTGTGCAAAATTCCAATAGAATCACAGTTTAGAAATCACAAATCGCAACTTCACAATCATTTCACAAGTACCAAGGTTTCCACATCGAGATAGAGGAGGATAGGGGGGAGACAGGGAACATACGTTGACCACATCAGCCAGCAAGGTTAGGGGTACATCCAGGGCAGTGAAGGGCCTGGCTAGGGTGGGGTTGCAGGGGGTGATGAAGACAAGGGCGGAGGAGGCGGCGAGGTCTTCGTTGAGGCGACAGAGGAGGAGGGGTGGGACGGCCAGGATCATGGGTCCGGCCGGGTATGTGAGGAGGACGGTGCCACCGCCGCATGGGAGAGAAATGGATAGACAAGAATGGGGAAAGGACGGTAAGGAGTTGGGAACAAGACGGGGAGAGAAGTGGAGTTCCAGGGTCCAGGTGGAAAGCTGTCGGAAACGACTCGAGACGCGAACGATCCAACTTGATTCGACGGCCATAGAGCGATGGCTCAATAACGGGCCACCGTGCACTTTTTTAGCACTTCGGTTTTTTTAAATATCGGTAGTGCTTATCGTGCGGTCGTCCTGTCTTTACTTCTTCCACGCGCCCCATCCCCACTCCCACCCGCCCGGACGCGGCTCATCTGACTTAGCTCTTACAAAGTCAGGAACCTGACTTAGGCCACATCCACCGCACGTAACACATCCAATGGCTCTCCCTACTCCTAGTACTACTTGCTGCTCTGTTTTGGAAGGAACACAGATGCAACTGCTCAGATGACGGCAAAACTGGACTATTTTGCTGATTTTACCGCCAAAACAGGACCACTGCCTTTGCTGCTCCCGCTCTTTCTCCTTCTCAGGCTCTTTCTCCTTCTCCTTGCTTCTCACAGATTCATGTTCCTGCCAAATGAGCATCCAGTTTAGAACCACAAGGCTTTGATTTGATACAACAATCGCAGTCAATATCGCAGTCAATGGAGAACCAATCCAATGCAGATTCAAACAAGTGAGAGAAAAAACGTTTTTTGCTGTACTTGTCTTTGATGCAAGTTGATTTTTTAATTACATTGCAGCTCTTGTCTGCACTTGTGCTTGCTTTACAGTAATTGTTTTTTCAATTAAGTGACAACTATTGTCTAAACCTGTGCATTCTACAGAGAAAATGTACCACCTACTTGGATACCTCAGCTTGGCATGAAATTTAGCACCCTGGACGAGGCTCGCAAATTTTGGGGATATTATGGAGGAAGGAAAGGGTTTAGCATCAGACAGAGGTACAAAAACAAAAGCGACTTTGATGGTAAGTAAATTTACCTCCTACAAGTATGTTAGTTCCAAAGAGGGTAAGAAATCAGTAGATAAAAGAGATCCTATGGTTAAGAATCCTCGAGCTGAGACTAGAACTGAATGCCCAGTTCGTATGACCATTTCATTCAACCATGAAGCTGAAAACTGGGCAATATCTGATCTATTTCTTGAACATAACCACATACTTCAATTGCTAGAAGCATGCCACCTACTGTCATCACAACGAATGATATCTAAAGTGCAGGCGCTCGAAATTGAAATTGCAGATGACTCCGGTATTGCACCAAAGGCTGCTCATGAGTTTGCTAGTCGATGAGTTGGTGGATCATCTAATCTCAGCTATACTCGCCAAGATCACAAAAATCATTTGAGAACTAAGCGCCAAAGAGACCTTAAGTATGGTGAAGCGGGCAATATGTTAAAATATTTTCAAGACAAGGCTTCAGAGAATCCATCATTCAAACATGATTTTCAATTGGACTATGATGAAAAGATAACAAACATTTTCTAGGCCGATGCCAAGATGATCATTGATTATGCTCATTTTGGCGATGTTATGACCTTCGACACCGCTTTTGAAACAAACAAGGAACATAGGCCATTTGGTGTTTTTGTTGGATTCAACCATTTTAGAGAAACCGTTATCTTTGGAGCTTCTCTTCTCTATGATGAGACATATGAATATTTCAAATTGTTGTTTGCAACTTTCTTATCAATACATAACCAGAAGCATCCTAGAACCATATATACCGATCAAGACCAAGCAATGGGAAAGGCAGTTGGGCATGTTTTCGTGGGAACAAAACATGGATTGTGTACTTTTCACATTATGCAAAATGTTGTCAAACATTTATCTAGTTATATGGATAAAGAATCAACTCTTCTTGCAGACTTTAGTGCTTGTATGTATGAACATGGGCACCAAGAAGCATTTGAAGAAGCTTTTGAAAATATGAGAGGTCAAGTGCCAACACATACTTGGATGGATAGTATTTACAAAGTAAAAGAGAAGTGGGCTGAATGTTTCATGAAAAATGCCTTTACCTTGGGTATGAGGAGCACACAACTAAGTGAGAATCTCAACAATGACTTGAAGCATCATTTGAAGTCAGATTTAGATATTGTCCGATTCTTCCAGCATTATGAAAGAGCTGTCAAAGTAAAAAGGGATGTTGAGGTCAATTCAGAGTTTGATTCTAGAAAGTACTTACCAAAAACCAGAATGAAAACTCCAATGTTGGTGCAAGTCAGCCAAATCTATACCCCTATTATATTTGATTTCTTTCGGAAGGAATACCAGAGATCTATAGCAGCATGCGCCGAAGCACTAGATGAACAATATGAATACATGGTTAAAATTGATTATCCTTTTTAGCAGCCAATATTTCAAGAAGAATGGAAAGTTAAAGATAACCGTTTGGAACAAATATCATCATGTGATTGTGGTCAATATGAGAGACTAGGATTATTGTGCACATGCTTTGAAAGTCCTTGATTTGATGAATATTAAGTTACTTCCAGACCACTATATTTTGAAGAGGTGGACTAGAGAAGCACGAGCAGGGGTAGTTCAAGATAGTCATGGAAGGATTGTAGTTGCAGATCCAAAGTTAGATGCCGTTCACCGCACAAATTTCCTATCTCACAAATTTTATAACTTGGTGACCAAAGCATCCAATTCTGAAGAATGTTGTATTTTGATTGAGAATACACTTCATAATCTTAGCAAGGAAGTGAAAGAGCGGCTGTAGAATGCTCAAGTGATTACTCCAGCAACAAATACTCTACCGAATGCTCAAGTGACTACTGCGACACCAAGTGATTCATTGCTAATGCACGTTTAAAGAAAAAGGAGGTTAATAAACAAGACAAAGGTTCAAAAAGAGCGAAAAGTTGGACTGAAAGGCAGTACAAAGGAAAAAAGATAGGACTGACTACAACTACTGCGCCATTATCTAAGGTATAATGATCACACGTTATATCATTCAAATTAATTTACTCCAACACTACTATCTAAATTGTCACATGTAACAGGGAAAAAGCGGGGCAAAAAGGAGCTTAAGACAAAAGAAAATCATCCAGCAGAGCAAACTTTACAAGAAAACTCACATGGATATGGAGGCATTATAAACTTTACTATATTACTCAACATGCCTAGTGATGACCCACAAGTATAGGGGGTGTATCGTAGTATTTTCGAGGGAAGTGAAACCCAATTTATTGATTCGACACAAGGGGAGCCAAAGAATATTTATAAGCCTTAACAACTGAGTTGTCAATTCAGCTGCACCTGGAAACAATCTTGCTCACAGCAGTTTATCAGTAGCAACAGTTTTGTAGTAGAAATAGTAAAGCAAAGACAGTAGTAACAAAAGCAGTAAACAGTGGGATTCGAGTGCGGTAGGCATAGGGATGGATGGACAGGCGTTGCATGGACAAGACAATTCACATAGCAATCAGAACATAGGGCAATTGCAGATAAATAAGATAAAGCATCCAAGTACTAGACAATCCTAGGCATGTGTTCCATATATAGTCATACGTGCTCGCAATGAGAACTTGCACAACATCTTTTGTCCTGCCAGCCCGTTTGCAGCGGGGCCTCTAGAGAACTACTGGCAATTAAGGTGCTCCTTTTAATAGAGCACCGGAGCAAAGCATTAACACTTCGTGAACACATGTGATCCTCACATCAAAGCCTTTCCCTTCCGGCTACCCCGATTTCTATCACTTCGGGACCATAGGTTCTGGACAACGACGTGTGTATACAACTTGTAGATAAGACCAAGAACAATACTATCATAATGAATCAATAATAAGTTCAGATCTGAAATCATGGCACTTGGGCCCTAGTGACAAGCATTAACACAACAAACTTGCAACAAAGTCATAAAGCACTAATAGAGATACTAGGCACTATGCCCTAACAATCTGATGCCATTACATGAACGATCTCATCCAATCCCTACCATCCTCATAGCCTACAGTGGGGGATTACTCACTCATAGATGGAGGAAACATGGATGGTCGATGAAGATGATGGTGGAGATCGATGGAGATGGCTCCGGGGGCACTTCCCCGTCCCGACAGGGTGCCGGAACAGAGACTTTCTGTCCCCCGAATCTCCCTTTCGGTGGTGGCGGCGCAGCGGAACTTTTTGTGGAAAAACGTCGAACCCCCCGAAGTTTTTAGGTCAGAAGGCTTCTTATAGGCGAAGAGGGAGACCGAGGGGGTGCCTGGGGCCACCACACCAGGCCCTGGCGCAGCCAGGCCCAGCCCGCGCCTAGGGGGGTGTGGCCAGCCCCTGGCCCTCCTCCGTCTCGTATTCTGGCTCCGTGAGTCTTCTGGAAAAATAGGCACTTTGGCTTTTGTCCCATCCAATTCCGAGAATATTCATTTTCTGACTTTCTTGGAACCAAAAACAGCAGAAAACAGGCAGCTGGCACTGTGGCTCTTGTTAATAGGTTAGTCCAAAAAATCATATCAAAAGTACTCCAAAGTGTGGACAAAACACAAGAAAGTAGATAAAACCAAGCATGGAGCATCAAAAATTATAGATACATTTGCAATGTATCAACATCCCCAAGCTTAACTCCTGCTCGTCCTCGAGTAGGTAAGTGATAAAAAGAAAGAATAATTTTTGAGGTGACATGCACCATCAAAGACTTGATCAAAATGTTTGTAAAACATTCAAAGCTGGGATCATAGTACTTCAATCATAACATGAAAGACAAAGTTCTAGCAATAAGACAAAGAGACTATGATGCAACATGAAAAGGCACAAACAAAAGATTCATGAATAACAATGCCGTGCAAGACATTTGTTTGTTTCACATAAAGAAAACATAGCATAATAGTATTCAGCTTGTCCCTCAATAGAGTAGCGAATATAAATGCATAGGACACCTTCAAAGTTCATAAGAGTGACTAGATACAATAGTTTAAAACAAGCAATATCAAAGTATGCATCCATCAACAAGTCTTGGGACAATGCACATAGAACTAAGAATGGTCACTATGCTCTCAAAGTAGGTGCATAAAGATAGAAGGTGGAGACTCAATATAATGGTGGAAGAAAGGCCTTTTGTAAAAGGAAGTAGGGATTCAAGTCTCATAAAGAGCTTCCAAAAAGTATGGTACTTATAGCTTTCAGCTCTCATTGCCCCTATCATAAGCATCTTGAAGTGATTAAGGTTAAAGTGAACAAACTATGGTGTACATGCTTGACGAAGTATAAGTCAGAAATCTCATGTCCCTTGTATACGAGGGCCGCTCCTCATGCTACTCAAGTTTAGTCACCGGTAAGTTCTTGTCATCGTAAGTACATGTGTATCATAGAGAACCGCCAACGGGGTACCCCTTGCCCGATGATACGGAAGAATCCCCATATCAAAATGACAAGGCAAGTAGACAACGAGCATCTCAGCATTCTTCTTATTTACCATGGGAATATGGTGCTTTTTTTCTCTCTTTCCTCTTTTCATAGTATCTCTCTTTTTTTCTCTTTTTTTCTCAATAGGACTCTTTTTTATAAGAAGAATGCTTCATAGACAGCTCATTATGGTTACGCTGCAGGTTTCCACCATGTCAACATGGATTAGACCAGCGGCCCAGGCGTTTCTCTAACACATATACATAACTCCATGGACTTACAAGCTCCCCTTTCATTTGACACCGACGACATCCATATACAAAAGAGCATGATATCAACTAGGTATAAGTACCAAGTGTAATGTTGAAAGCGTTCCCCATGAAAGCATGGTTCTGCTAATTCCTAATAAATAAGTGCAAGCATATACAACATAGAAGACACAATGGTTCAAGTTTATTAAGGGCAAGTAAAGTAAAGTGTGCCTTCAAGTTCGTGAGAGGTTTAATCACTAGTTTTCTCATAACAAGTGGAAGGTAAACAAAAGCATGAATATACTTGGAATAGCATAAGCTAGTAGGTAGGTATGGTGGACTCTTTGGAATAACTTGGTTTAGGGAGTTGGATGCATGAGTGGAACTCATACGTTGTTGTGGAGGCTAGCAAAAGACTGGGAGCGACAAACTAAGAGAGCAATAATGGCCATAATCATGCAGAGCAACAAAACATCATTGATCAAAGCATAAAGTGATACTATAAGTTGAAAACTAAAGGATCATAAAGGCTATGGTGACTTGAGATAGTCATAACATGGTGTGAGCATGCGCCAAGTCAACCCAAATAAAGCATCAAAGGAGAATACCACTATACTATGCTTTAATATGCTAAAACAACGCATGATTCATCCAAGGCACATTAAGCAATCTTAATTGTTTATAACAAGTCATGCTATAGCAAAGAATACTAAGCATAAAGCCAAAACAATATCAAGCATGGCATGACAAAGCATAGGCCACAATCAAAAACGAGCTCTTTTTACCACATAAGTATGAACTTTCCTACTCTTTTCCAAACCAAACCAAACCACTTGCAAACCAATGTATGAAAGAGGGGGTCCAACCAATTTATTCAGAAAACTAAGCAAAACAAGGCAAACAAAAACCAAAACCAAAACGAAAAAGAAGATGCTCCAAGAACAACACAACTGTGCATGAAACAATAAAAATGAAGTGTTTGAAAGAAACCTGAAATTTTTATTGATGAAGAAGGGGATGCCTTGGGCATCCCCAAGCTTTGACGCTTGTACTTCTTGGATATTTCTTGGGGTGACACGCATGGCAAGCTTGAGCTTTAGTCTATCCTTCATCTCATTACTCATTCCTTCCATACACCTGAAATTTTTCCTTCATACAAAACTTCACAGAATCTCATTAGCAACATTGGTGCACTTAAGATAAATAAGTCTCAAGGTTCAATTCTAACACCAAATAAACTTCCATTAGAACATTAGATACTGTAGCACTTCCCTCAAAAAGCTCAATTCCCCAAAAGAACTCAAGAAGGAACCAACAAGAAGCAAATGCAGAAAATGGCAGAAATCTGTCAAAACAGACCAGCAGGTAAAGACGAATTTTTTCGAAGACCTTCTATTGCTCAAATCAAAAAGTGTTGAACTAACGAAAGTTCGATAACAACCTAGGGCAGAAGCATAAAAAAGTACAGCTCAATCCGACATACAGAGCTCTCTCAGGAATTTTTACGGTGAAGCGCAAGAATCTGTTTCGGGACAGCAACTTTCCCAATCATTACTTCACTCTCATTAGAGGTTACTCTTGGCACAAAAAGCAAATAAAAAGGATAAGGAGCAGTTACTACTGAAGTGATAACTTCCAAGACTCATCTAAAACTTTTGGGTTATCTTCCAATAAGTACTTTTCTTTAATGCCTTTAAGTTAGACATAAGCAAAAACTAAAAATGGATAAAATAGAAGTAAGCGGAGATAATCATGGTGGAAACATTGTTTTGTTTAATGAAATCCTTTTGTTAACAAGGTTGATCAGGTCTTGTTACCAAAACAATTCCATATGAGGCAAAACTTTGTATCCCACTAATGATTATGTTACCTCAACCTTGATAGCAATGGTCCTAATCATAATAGTTTTACATTTTTCTCTTCGTATGGGATAATATATTTCTCTAACTTGAATGCCTCAACATGTTCAATTGAATTCAATCCATAAGTCCTTTCAATCTTCTTGAGGAAAATAGACAATGTGTTTATTGAAAGTCACCTTCCCTTGATTACAATTAATAACAGTTCCTGCAGTATTTAAGAAAAGGTCTCCCAAGAATAATAGACATATTATCATCTTTAGGCATAAAAGTTTGAGAGGATGCTCCCATAATAAATAAGAGTTGAAGTAAAAGAGAGCATCAAGAAGCAAATTCAAAACACATTTAAGTCTAACCCACTTCCTATGCATAGGAATCATGTATGCAAATAAATTCATAAAGAACAAAGTGACAAGCATAGGAAGATAAAACAAGAGTAACTTCAAAACTTCCAGCACATAGAGAGGTGTTTCAATACCATGAAAACTTCTACAACCATATTTTCTGCTCTCAAAATAATTTTCAGTAGCCTCATGAATAAACTCAACAATATAACTATCACATAAAGCATGCTCTTCATGATCTACAAGCACTAGAGCTTTATTATAAACATTTTCAAAAGAAACCTCGGAAACATAACATTCATCCTCCTTTAGTAAGCATGGAGGACAATCAAATAATGTAAGGGATAAAGAGTTACTCTCATTAGAAGGTAGGCATGGGTAGCTAATCCATTCTTCCTCCTTTTGTTCATCACTCTCCTCTTTTTCATCTAATGAGATTTTAGGTTCATCAATTTCTTCTTCCATAGGAGCCTGCAAGGCATTAGTCTCTTCCATAGGGTCCTGCAAGGCATTAGTCTCTTCCATTTGTGGAAAGCATTTATTAAAATACTCAAGAATATAGCCATTTTCATCCTTGTAATTATCAAAGCAAAATTTAAGCATACAATACACCTCATATTTGTAAGGTGAATCATCAATATTTTCAAGCAAACTAGCAAGTTCAAAAGCACCCTTCCAAGCAATAAATTCTTCAATTTGTTCCGCATCATAAAAGTCATAAATTCCTTTAACATAGAAAGATATGGTATCATTATCACTATACTCACATTGAAAAGGGAGGTGTTTATACCTCTTTCTGCAACAAGACTCATCACAGCAATAAGTAACATTATAAGTAGAGCACACGTTTCTAGCAATGGTATACAATCTATCAATTTGTTTCCATAAGTGTTTCCCTTTTTGTGACAAGCGGTGTTCCTTATAATAATATTTTTGATCTTCCGTGAATCCTCCTTGCCAATAAGCTTCAGTTTTAAAGAAACCAACCATTTCCAACAAGCATGATAAAGCAAGACAATAACAAACCAACAAAAATAACAACTAAAGTAGGAACTAATTTTTTTGTATTTTTGATAAAGAAACAAGCAAACAAGGAGAAAGATAAACTTAGCTTGAACAAAAGTGAAACCAAGTGGACTTGATAAATAAAGCTATGCTCCCCGGCAACGACGCCAGAAAATAGTCTTGATGACCCACAAGTATAGGGGATGTATCGCAGTATTTTCGAGGGAAGTGAAACCCAATTTATTGATTCGACACAAGGGGAGCCAAAGAATATTTATAAGCCTTAACAACTGAGTTGTCAATTCAGCTGCACCTGGAAACAATCTTGCTCACAGCAGTTTATCAGTAGCAACAGTTTTGTAGTAGGAATAGTAAAGCAGCAGAGCAGTAAAGCAAAGACAGTAGTAACAAAAGCAGTAAACAGTGGGATTCAAGTGCGGTAGGCATAGGGATGGATGGACGGGCGTTGCATGGACAAGACAATTCACATAGCAATCAGAACATAGGGCAATTGCAGATAAATAAGATAAAGCATCCAAGTATTAGACAATCCTAGACATGTGTTCCATATATAGTCATACGTGCTCGCAATGAGAACTTGCACAACATCTTTTGTCCTGCCAGCCCATTTGCAGCCTGGCCTCTAGGGAACTATTGGCAATTAAGGTGCTCCTTTTAATAGAGCACCAGAGCAAAGCATTAATACTCCGTGAACACATGTGATCATCACATCAAAGCCTTTCTCTTCCGGCTACCCCGATTTCTGTCACTTCGGGACCATAGGTTCTGGACAACGACGTGTGTATACAACTTGTAGATAAGACCAAGAACAATACTATCATAATAAATCAATAATAAGTTCAGATCTGAAATCATGGCACTCGGGCCCTAGTGACAAGCATTAAGCACAACAAAGTTGCAACAAAGTCATAAAGCACTAATAGAGATACTAGGCACTATGCCCTAACAATCTGATGCCATTACATAAACGATCTCATCCAATCCCTACCATCCCCATAGCCTACAGCGGGGGATTACTCACTCATAGATGAAGGAAACATGGATGGTCGATGAAGATGATGGTGGAGATCGATGGAGATGGCTCCGGGGGCATTTCCCCGTCCTGGCAGGGTGCCGGAACAGAGACTTTCTGTCCCCCGAATCTCCCCTTCGGTGGCAGCGACGCAGCGGAACTTTTTGTGGAAAAACGTCGAACCCCCTGAAGTTTTTAGGTCAGAAGGCTTCTTATAGGCGAAGAGGGAGACCGAGGGCATGCCTAGGGACACCACACCAGGCCCTGGCGTGGCCAGGCCCAGCCCGCTCCTGGGGGGTGTGGCCAGCCCCTGGCCCTCTTCCGTCTCGTATTCTGGCTCCGTGAGTTTTCTAAAAAAATAGGCACTTTGGCTTTTGTCCCGTCCAATTGCGAGAATATTCATTTTCTGACTTTTCTAAACCAAAAACAGCAGAAAACAGACAGCTGGCACTGCGGCTCTTGTTAATAGGTTAGTCCAAGAAATCATATGAAAAGTACTCCAAAGTGTAGAAAAAAAACAAGAAAATTGATAAAACCAAGCATGGAGCATTAAAAATTATAAATACATTTGCCATGTATCACTAGCTTAGAACATTCCATTAGAGATGACATATTTTGATAAAGCAACCATGCGGCTGTTTTGTTGAACTTTTGTAGGCTGTGTAGTAGCCGATGCAAGCAAAAAGGACTATTGCTGAACTTTTGTAGACTCCATTTTAATTCTACCAAGTTTAACTAAAATTCTAAGTTGTCAGCACAGTTGGGCAATTTTTCAGTATAAATGTTCAATTGATTTGGCTGACTAGGTCTAAATTTACTGGACATCAAACCAAAATCGCTTGCAATTGAGAATTGGAGGACTTGTACCTGAATCGGCTAGACAATCCACTTGGTCCCCTTTCGTTGGAGCTCCTGCTGCGCCTCCGGCGATGGAGCGGTGGCGCCGGGATCTAGGACGGGCATATGTCTAGGGCTAGTGGAACCGGGGACGGGTAGGAGGACGGGAAAGGGAGGAGTATTTTTGGGGAGGTGCGCCGGGGTGGGGTGGGGTGGGAACTCCGGTGGGGTGGTTAGCAGCGGCACGGCGGCGTAGCCATGGCGGCCAGACGCTGGCGACGGGAGGCAGAGCACAGATGGCGATGAGAAAACAGAGTACCGCGTCCGTTTCTACTGAGTTCAGCTACAGGATTGAGCACCGCTTCGTTTCTAACGTTGGATGTGTTACGTGCGGTGGATCTAGCCTAATTCAGGCTCCTGACTTTGTAAGAGGCAAGTCAGACGAGCCGCGTCCCACCCGCACCGATGGAAGACCCCGCACGGGCGCCACCACCGCCATTCGCCGTACACCTAGTCACTGGCGGCTCCTCCTCGCCGGACCTATCCCATCTCATCCAGTCCCTCGACGCGGCCCGCATCGTCGCCTTCGACGCAGAGTGGAAGCCGCGCCGCCGCGGCGCATCCGCCCACGGTGACGATGCCACGCCGGCACCCCCGAATCCACCGCAGTTGCCGACAGTTACGGTTCTCCAGCTTGCCTGCCGCAGCGAAGAAGGAGGCAACGAGGTATTCGTCGTCGACCTCCTCGCCGTGCCGCTCGCCGACCTGTGGGCACCGCTGAGGGAGTTGTTTGAACGGCCCGAGGTGCTGAAGCTGGGGTTCCGGTTCAAGCAGGATCTTGTATACCTCTCCGCCACCTTCACCGCCGCCCTTGGAGACGACTCTGGATTCGATAGGGTAGAGTGCCTTCCTTGCTAACTGTGTAGCTTTTTATAAGATCGTCTACAATGTTCTCTATTGAATACCTCAAATTCCTTTTTATTAGGTAACATTGCTGTTGTAGAACTGGTTTATAGATGTGGAAAATTTCTCCTAGTACTAAATTTTTTCAGCTACATATCACAGATGCCTTTCAGCTGGCTTTGGAAGAAGAGATTATGCATTAAAATCTTGTGAGTAATATTTTGCTTCCATTCATCTTTGCAAGGTGGAGCCTTTCTTGGATGTCACCAACGTCTATTACTACTTCAAGGGGCATGACAGGCAAAAGAGGCTCCCCAAGGAGACCAAGAGTTTGGCCACAATTTGTGAGGAACTCCTAAATGTCTCTTTATCCAAGGTTAGTCTAGATGACATGTACTGCCTTCATACTCGAAACTTCCATCTTGTCAGCATGGTTGCATGAGCCGTCAAAATTCCATTGCCATATGAATCAATCGGTTGGCAGACATTTACCAGAGTAGAGACTGCTATAACTATAAACTAGAGAGATTGTAGGATAGCTTTGCCAATCCTGTTGGTTCTGTTTATTACTTAAAATTACTTGATCAAAACTAGTATTCTCTACTATCTCGATCAGCACATCTGATAAAAAAAATCCTTCCTCCGTGATTTTATTTGCAGCTTTGCTCATAATTTCCCTAAATAGTCATGATATTATATATACAACTACATTGCATATTCAATTCTGGTTAACCCACTACCACTAGTGTATCTGCTCCGAGCACCTCTGCCTAGAGCCCTGAACAAAGCCAACATTGAGCTAGCCTGGCACAAAGGGTTTAGCTGAAGCCTAGTTCTTTCTACATGTAAGCTTGGTTGGTAGGGTTCCTTTTCCTCATACATATTCTCAGTAATCAATATGAAGCAGAGCTAGCACTACCAGGTTGTTTGAGTAGACAAATGTACAAACGTATGCATATAGCATCTGACTTTGATACAAGTCTTAATGTGAGTTCTTTAGCTGTTTTTTTCTGATGAACATGCAAATTACTTTCAAGCTTCGTGGGCCATTTCAACTCAAGCTTCTTGGTCTTCTTGCGTAGTGCAAGCATGCAAATTCATCTTATTTGTCTTCTCTGTTTTCATCTTCACTACTGAAAAGACAATGCTCACATAAATAGTTTAGCATTAGTATTTCAATCATTACCTAATTTTCATCCTTATTACATTAGGAGCTCCAGTGTAGCGATTGGTCCTGCCGACCTTTGACTGAAGGACAAATACGATATGCTGCATCAGATGCCTATTACTTACTAGATATATTTGATCTTTTTCAGCAAAAAGTCAGCACTGAAGGTATTTTTGCTCATGCTTAGCACCATTGATTTGATCATGGGAATTTGTTGCTCTTTCCTTTTTATTTCTTGTAGGAGAATAATGTCTCATGCGATGTTTAACTTGAAGAGCTAAGAATTGTTTATCCTTCATTTTTTTGGTGTTCTTGTTGTAATTATTTATTGTGCTATTGCAGAAAAAAAATTGCCAACAAAGGAACTAGCTTCAGATGAGTTTTGCTCACCAAGTGTACTAGAATGCTCATCATCTGGATATGCCATTTGCTCTGATGGCTATTCAACATCCATTATAGCGAAGTATAGTGAGAGTATTTTGTTGACAGAATCAGGTACAAAAGCACGTTCCTCAAGAAGAAAAGAGAAACAAAAGCTTCCTACTGATGCCAAGTACAAAGAGAAGTTTGATTGCAGTACTGAATGGCAGGGTCCCCCGCCATGGGATCCATCCGTTGGTGGAGATGGATACCCAAAGTTTTTGTGTGATGTCATGGTAACAGTTTTCCTAATCCCATTGCTATCACCAATTGTGTGGTTTTTGTGATCTCATTCAACTACCACTGAATAAGATGAACTTGAAGTGTGACAGATATACAACCATATATATTAGTCAAGCAAACAAGTTGTTCTCTATTTGCAAAGACTGCTAAATTTGACGTGAATTTTTTTGAACAGATTGAGGGTCTAGCTAAGCACTTGAGATGTGTTGGAATAGATGCCGCCACACCATCTTGTAGGAAACCTCAACCAAGGTCTTCCCAATACTTTCTGCAATAGTATTGCAACATTTGTATTGTAGTTTCTTATTAAATTTTATAATTAATATGTTATTAACCACTTGTTTTAATTAGGGAGTTATTAAATCAAATTTATAAGGAAGGGCGCATATTACTAACACGAGACGTTAAGCTCTTAAAATATCAGGATTTGGCGTCTAATCAGGTATACAAAATGAAAAGCCTGCTAAAGCATGATCAACTAGCTGAGGTATGTGCTTATTTTGATCTGTTATGTTTTCAATTTCAGCTATAAGTTGCTTTACAGATCAAACTCCTGTTAATTAGATTAAATTAGACCAGAAATTTCATTAGTTAAAAAAAGCAAGTCGGCATTTCTCTTGTTTGTTGATTCTATGGTTATGCAAGCCCAAGCAATTAATATTTCTATCACTAATTGGTCCAGTATGAGCTAAATTATTGGAGAGATACCTCTCAACACCTTGTTTGAACCAGTAGTAACCAGTTTTTCTGGCAGTTTTTTGCAGTTACTTACTCCCTCTGCCCTGAAAAGGATGTCGCAAGTTTGTTTAAATTTAGATGAATCTATATACTAAATAGTGTCTAGATACATTCGAATTTAGACAAATCTGCGACATCCTTTTCAGGACGGAAGGAGTATATAAAATGAGAAATTCAAATTCACCTAGTTTTTCTGAAGTAACACTCAGTATTTGATTTATTATGTGCAGATGGCATTACTAGTTTTGTCATTAAGAGTACTTCCATGTCAAATGAATTCTTCATTACTAACACATAAATATAGAAAGTAGTGGTTAAAGACATAAAAGGATTGTTGGAGGTCGTGTTGATGTCAAAACAAGAAGTAAAAAAAGTGCCAGGTTATAAACACTTTTAACCTGTAAAATAATTTTGAATAGAGCAGTACACATGGGAACTTGTGAGAGCAAGAAGTAATAAAACCAACCAGTCTTTCGACTGGAGGCTCCCTCTACATACCCTCTCGCGATACCCCCTCGCGTCGCTCCCCAGGGCGACGCCAGGGGCGACTCCCGCCACCGCCAAAAGCTCCTCTACGGGATCCTATCGCCGCCGCTGCCGCCGGCCCTCGGCGCGGTGGCGGCGGGCCTAGCCGTCGAAGGTGGCTGGGGGGTGGTGCGTCGGAGGCGGAGGCCGGAGCTGCTGGGGTGGCGGCGGCGGAGGCTGAGGCTGAGGCGCGGCGACCTGGGCGGCGTCCCTTGGTCGGGGTGGAGGCGGCGGTTCCCCGTGGTGGAGATCTGGTGGAGGAGGGCTGGTGTTGGGATTCCGTTTGGAAGACCTAGATTGGCCCTCTAACCCTAATTTCCGGTGGGATCCAAGCGTGGCCATGGACCTCCTGGCCATGGTGGGCGCGAGCCAGAGTGGCAAAGGGTGGTCACGGGGCGCGCATAGAGATGGGTTCGATCTGGATTTATCCGATCTGGTACTTGTCCCTAGCGTTGCCTTGCCTTCTCTTTCGCTGTTCTGATCGGCCGCGTGGGGGCCTGCTGGTGTGCTTGAATAATGGAGGCGGTCCTATGGTTCCTCTCGCGCGAAGATGAAGATCTGCTGTTGCTTGCCCTTGTTGATCTGGTCGGAATGGTGAGTTCCGGAAGGTTCCGCCGGCGAACTCCCATGGGCGAATAATTCCTGGAGATTGCCGGATTGGAAAGATTCGGTCGTGCGCACCCATGTTTTACTCTGGCCATTTGGGTTCAGAGGGAGCGCTTCGAAGCTCAGTTGGCTGTTAATATCATGGGGCATGTTCTTGTTCTATGGTGCTGACGGAGAATATCATGGAGACCGAGTTCTGAGGACTGACAATGGTGGTTCGACTCTGGATGGTGATGAGGAATTGGCTTGGTGACTTGTGACTTGGAGCAGCGGCATGCAAGTGGGGACGACTGCACAGGAGAGGTTCACAGTCCTACCTATCAGGGTGAAAACCCAAGGTCTGGCCTTAATTGGTTGTGCCTGGCAATGGCCTTGTTGAAGGCATTGTTTTGAGAGCGTGGACTTTCTTCAGGGTGAAAACCTAAGATCTATGATGGCGATGATGGTATTGTGCACTATTCCCTTCTTGGAGGCATCGCTTTTGGAGAAGCTGGACTTCTGGTGTTGTCTTGGTGGTGGTAGTACCGCTGTTTCATCGAATGGGTCACTGTAGCGGGACTTTTTTTTTTTTGTAATTCTTCTTTCTTTTTTTTGGTTGTGTGCATCCGTATGGCCGCTAGGGCAATGCGTTGTTGCAGAGGCTGGGTGTAATTGGTATCTTCTGATATTAATATATGCTTCTTTCCAAAAAATGTCTTTCGAGCGGAGGGGAATAATTAGATTGAAAAGTTTGTGAGTTTTGAAAACTCGAAGGGTGAACCTAGATATATTCATTTCCTAATATTTCTATATATTATTTAACGGATGCAAATATTTTTCCTATCTCATTAACTAATGAGCACAATAAAAAAAGACTTAGCAGCCTGCGTCGCCCTCCATCACCATTCTGCCTGACGTCCATTATAGGCAGACTCACCACCAACACACACCGGTGACTTTACAGTGGTCCCGCAGCTGGCCCAGGACACTGAGCATCGTGCTGCTGCATCTGGGTGTCCCAAACCCCACATTGAGAAGCTAGATTCAGTAGTGACCCCAACAGCATGAATGTAGAGGGGTGTGCTGCCGCTTCCCTCACCGCTCTGACCAGCGGTAGCAGCGGCAAGGAGGACGGTGGAGGAGATAGCACGCCCATGGCTGCTCCTAGTGTTTGGCTTGGTTGCCTCTGGTATAACTGAGGAGAGCAACACGGGATGTGGAGACAGTTGCTTTTCTCTAGTATTTCTATGGGTGAATTGTGCCACAAAGGAAAGGAAGGCTATTCTGATGCGAGCTGATTCAATTGCTTAACTTGCTTGTTGCAGGTGATTGACACCTTCCAGTTAAAGATCTCCGAGGACCGACTAATGTCAAGATGTACAAAGTGCAACGGAAGTTTCATCCAGACACCACTAACACTGGATGAAGCCATGGAAGCCTCAAAAGGTTTTCAGGTCATTCCCTCGTGCATCTTCAACAGGAATCTGGAGTTCTGGAAGTGCACTGACTGCAACCAACTCTATTGGGAGGTACATTGTCTTCTGTTCCAGTTCCCTGTTCAGAGCAGATCTTGTTGTCTTTCTACCTTTTGTATCCAACAATTTTTTATTTACCACAGGGAACTCAGTACCATAATGCAGTTCAGAAGTTCATGTCAGTCTGCAACATTAGTGAGTGAGCATTGCAACATTTCGTTTGTAACATTTTCAATGGCTCCAGGGATTCCATCACTTTCCATTGGCAGAATCAACTGAATCATCAAATCTCAGACTGGGGAACTGTTCTTTCAATAACAGCAAGCGATGATGCAGACCTTTCAATTTGTTGGTGTGCTATCCCTTGTTGTGTTGTTGTAAATATGCTCATGTTGTTTTGCACCTGGAATTCAACATGTACCGGGGAACTGTTCATTCAATAACAGCACCTTGTGTTTTTGTGTATCTCTTTAGACAAATAACCAGTCACAACTTTATCAAGTATGATAATATCTACTCCCTCCGTTTTAAAATATAAGATGTTTTAGCTTTGTGAATAAAATGTATCTAGAGAACTAACCCGTGGTTGGATGGTTAGGAGGACAGTGGTACCCCTAGCCCACCAGAGTTCAAACCCCAGGTTTGGCTTTGGTGTCTTATAAGGCGGAATATTCTTTCAGTGGGACTAGACTCCTTTCAGTGTATAACTTCATCTAAGTTTAGAGTGAACTATACACTAAAAGGAGTCTAGATACACTCTTTTTACAAAGCTAAAACATCTTATATTTTGAAACGGAGGGAGTAGTTAGCAATACGAATTAGCAAGAAGAATTGCTGGACACTTTTCCATCCACATATTGGCATCTTTATTGAAGTTACATTCTACACTTCAAGAGTTCGCTGGAATCTATAGGCGAACACCCGTATGCTAGTTAACATTTACACATATCTCTTAAAACCTATATACAGAGGTTACAGATGACAGTACTACGGTTGCACCACCCTGTCTTGACATTGTTCTGCATTGGTGAAATTCATATTGTTCTTGCAGCGGTGTCTCAGATATCTGCATTGATACCGAAAATACGGACCTTATGCATGTTTGGCAGCTTAGCTACGACAAGCACTAAAACTGCTACAGTGTTGAGGAAGAGCATTGGCTGATTGTAGTCGGTCAAGTGTGACGCAATCAGATACCTGCAGCAAAAGCACATTTTAGAACATACCAAGTCAGAGATTTTTAACAGCACAACACAAATTATCTATGTTGACTTGATAACTAAGCTTGGACATGATCTCACAAAGGGCACTGTCTGGTCCGAAAAAACCTATATTCTGGTTATTCGTGAGATGCTTGGACATGATGGCAGTTCATGTTTCACTTATTCTAGAACTAACAGAATAAAAACACGGAAAGAGCGTGCTATGAAGCATGATGGCAGCCCATGGCCTATTCTAGAACTAACGGAATAAAGAACACAGAAAGGAGTGTACATCAATATACACCTTTATTATTGCATCTGTGTTGATTCAAAGTTCCTATTTGAATGACAAGCACATAAGCATGAACATGCGCACAATCCAAATGGAATTAACTAGTTTATGAATCTCAGAACGAAGGATGCTTCCACTAGAAAACGCTGGCCATCATAAAATGCAAGGTGAGATAATAGATTTGATACTCATAACATACTCCATTATGGTGAGCTAATCAAATGCTTTCTATGTATCTCAAGTCCATTGGGGTGGAAAGGAACTTACAGGACAACAGGTACCACGGTTAAGAACTTCCTATTACGAGTAAGCTGCTGCCCATTGTCAATTTGCTCCCACCAAGTCAATCTGTTGTAGATGCCTTGATCATCAGCAGCAAACAGAGTTCCTTTCTTCCAATGGAAAAAGTGGTAGGTGATCTGAAAAGTAAACAAGGATCTACTATTATGAAGAGTTTGGAGGAATAGAAATCTAGAAACGAGGTTAAATACACAGGACATGTTTTACTGGACAGAACATGGAGAGAACCATCTAAGGCCTTGTTTACTTCTCTTGTATTCACTAGTGTATTTGCGGGGAATGGAGGAGATTATTCCAATTCCTGCAAAATTCCCGTAGTCCGTTTACTACTCCGGGTTTGGCCGGGATAATCCTAAGATATCCCTGTAAATCCTTCTTATTTTTGTCTAAATTGAATACTCTCCTACATGGTAGAGTATTTTCGAGAAAGAGTATTTGCGGGGATTGGAGAGTATTGGATGAACACCAAATCCCTGCATATCTCACAACTCTAGTGGATAAAAATACGAGAGAAGTAAACAAGACCTAAAGCATGTGTCCTATCAGAGATTCAGATTCTCAATGGCTAAATTACCCTGCTTTCGTGAAGCAGAAAAAGTTGTGCGAACTTGAAATATAAATCTCCAATCAGCCAAGCCAATCTCAGTATGGCAATACTCGATCCATATGTTACCAGTGCCATGTTTTTGTATGAGAATCAAAAAACAATAAATTACGTTGCAATACTCAATTAGGCTTCATATAAATATAAATTGACTTTTGGCAAGTCCTACGATAACAAGCAGAGATTCTAATAAACTAAATTCTAATAAACTAAACAAAATTTTGAATCAGCTAAGTAGTTGGTTTTGGCTTTTGCCAAGGCATCCCACAAACAGTACTAAGCAAAGGGGTGTAGTTGAGTTAAACGAATAGAATAACTCCACGTCAGAAGAATTTGCTTTAGTACCCCGCGAATAAATTAAATTACGCCAGAACACATTTACAGGATCATTTATGCGTAGAATCAGTGGCCATAGACAACGATACATCATCAAAGGTAATAGCAACAGTAGAAGCCGCACAACGGTTTTGCTAAGTTCGTACGTACATAACCGTAATAGTTGCACGAACCAAACGGTTCTTGAGCAGAAGTTGAGGACAAGAGATAAGCAGAAACAATTCTCGACTTGAGCCCACCCAATGAAGAAGCAGGAGGAAACAAATACTCCCTTAGTCCCAAAATAAGTGACTTCAGTTTGTCTAGATTCGTATGTACCTATATATTAAAACGTGTCTAGATACATGTGAATCTAGACAAACCCACGTCGCTTATTTTAAGACAGAGGAGGTAATAAATTTAAGCAATAAGCAGAGGAGGGCAGTACATACGGCGAAGTGTCCGAGGTTGACGGCGGTCCACGCGGCCCCGGGGGAGCAGCCGGAGACGGAGAGGACGAGGAGCCAGGCGAAGAAGAGGAGCAGGATGTAGGTGGTCCAGACCCCGGGGTACATGAACCACTCGGTGTTCTTGTTCACGTCCACCGGCGGCGCCGCCTCCACGTAGTACGCCCCTCGCCGCCCCATCCTCGGCCGGTTCATCGGATCTCAGGACGAGCGGAGCGGTGGTGTGGTGTGGCTGTGATCTGGTTGGTTCGCCGTATGGGTTTGTTTGGGTTGGGATTGGGGTGTGAGCGTAGCGGAGCCCGTGATATTGGTCTCATGCCCAGTCGGATGGGGAAATGTCCAAAACCGATTCTAGATTGTTCCACGAGTTGATTTGAACGTTTGCCATTTGCATCAGTTGGAAAATGATTTTGGCCATCTGCTGTCTGTACAGTTAGACAGGCGTGACTGCATTGCCGTGATGAACTACTTGACACGTCCCGTGTCATTAATTTGCTTCTTCCATTTGGCACCTACTCCAAGGGCCGGTCCGATTCTGTCCGTTTAGGTTAGGCCCGTCCGGAATATTCGGTCCACTGTGCTCAGCGGCACGACCCATCTGTCCGTGCTTGGTAAAGGCCCCTCACCGACGCCGGCGCATGTGTATTTCTATTGTGTTCCCGCGCCGCTCCGCCGCCTCCCGCTTTCTTTCCCGTCGATTCCCGCCTCTTATGGACGTTTCCTGCCGCGTCTAGTCGCGCCCATAAAAATAAAGGCCAGCCGAGGTAGAAACAACTAGAAAATCGCACCCCGACCTCCATGTCTGGCAGGCCACGTCGCCGCACTGGCAACCCCAAAAGCGACCGCCTCTAATTCCGGGGTGCCCGCAGATATACAAGCTGACGGTCAACCACCGGCGGCGCACTTACTACAACTACAACAGGACCACCAACGAGCCTATCTCGTGAGAGGTGATGGACCGCGTCTTTCTGTCGAAGCACCGACGGCGTGTTGCGCTCGCAGACGTGGGCGACGAGCTTCGGGAAGCGGTGCAGGCCAACCCCGACGACGCGTACCTACGTGTCCGCCTCGCCCAAGATCAAGAGGATTTGCAGACGCAGGAAGCGATCTACCGCTCTCTCGAAAAAGAATGGGGTCTCACCGACCCGCCGGCGCTGCCGCCGCCAACGCCGTAGGCGGCGCATAGTTCGAATGATGTTGCGTACTGTTGTATTCGTAGTTTGCTTGTAACATATTTAAAGACTTGAATAAAACTTCTCATTGCATTCTCATTGCTACATCGTACATGGCGAGTGCACAACCTAACCTACTCCTGGGAGGAGTCAGAGTCGGATTCGGGGTGGTAGCAGCGACGACACATGGTGTCGTTGAAGACGCTAACAGCGAGCCTTCTTTCGCCGTCGTACTTGAAGACGGCGATGTTGCCCACTTCGATCTGGTGCGCGCGGGCGAACTCCTCCCAACCGTTGGCGAGGAACATCTGACTGAGGCGGTCGAACATCACCTCCACCGGGTAGATGGTGGTATTGACACCGGACGCCCGCAGAATGACCTGCTGGGGCGGTGCGTCGTCGACCAGCGACACGAATTTGCGGGGAAGGAGCAACCTATCCCACGCCATGTCGGAGTGGATGGGCACATCTGTTGGGGGGATACCCCCAGGTAGGGTCACGCCGGGGTATAAAGGCCGAGTTAGCTGTAACACCCCAGCATTAGAGCTTAGAAATAAGCTGAACACAGGTATGTGCATTGCATTCATGCATAGAAAATCTGGATAATTTTCGCGCTTTTAAATAAAACTTGTCAAAGTGATTGAAACTTCTCTTAACTTGGTGGAACTGAAGTAGATCATCAAGTTGACTGCGATAAGTTTTAATATGACCTTTGCTAAAACCTTATCTTTGGGTAATATAATTTGATCTAAGGGTAGATCAAATATAATAAAACTAAGTTACAACACACTACTTAATAAGGAGTACTAGATCCTCTAGAGATCATTACAAGGTATTCCATACAACAACTCAAGGATGAATACTTAATATTCTAAAGATGATATTAAGATATTACCTACCATACACTCTGTTTACCAAGTTAAGCTTATAACTTAAGTAAAAGAAACTCATGACTGATACAAGTTTACTACTTAGTTGAGTATAGATCTTGATCAGACAAATAGAAGCCTAAGCTTTGTATGATCAAAGGATGGTGGTCATTATTCTCAGGTCACTTGAGAATAGATGATTAGGTGTTGAAGAAGAGTTATGAATATACCAAGTTAGGCAAGTCCTAGTAAGCTGAATCATCTAGCATGATCATTAGAAGTCAAGCTAGAGTATGATGAAGTATTTGAGGAGTTGTATGGAGTTGTTGGAGGCATAATAGCTTAACCAAGTTAATATAAGGACAACTGGTATTATGAGAGTAGTACCATACCTATTCCAGAGGGTTGTTATCACATGTGGTATAGAGAGAACTATAATCTTGCAAGCCTTGGAAGTAGTTGCAAGATGAAGTTAAGGAAGTTAATAGATGGAGTTAGTAGTAGCTACATTGATAGATGCATCAATGGCAGTTAATTAAGAGGAGTTATATACTCGAAGTAAGAATGGAATAATGTTGAAGTGGCATGACCATGTCATCATATGATGATGGATATGGTGGAGTCAGATGATTGTCTTATTCAGGAAGATGTGATCTTTGTGAATAAGATAAGAGAGATTTATAGAGTATATTTAGGAAAGAAATTATTTTATCTCAAGATAACCTTAGTGAGGTGTTAAGGTAAGGATTCTTTAGAAGCCTTAACCAACAATATATCAAGCCATGACAAGACCCATGTCTATTGTATTATTCAAGACTCTAGAATCAAATGGATAGTGAAACCATTTCCTATTCCTAGGTAACTATTGAACAATACCTCTTGGACAACTAAAGTTTCCAAGAGGTAATTAGAGAACCAAGTGAGTGTTTGAGAAGCCTTGTCCAGTTGATTGTCTTAAACTCTAATAGGAATCAAGAATGAGAGAATTATCATGATCATATTACTAAGTAATTCCGATATCTCACTTTATATTGAGATATCAAAACCTACTCATAGGTTTAGAAGTAGTATTCCTAAACCTTGATCCTTATCCATATTCATAATAGAATATGAGTCTAAAAACCTTCCTAAAACTCAGGGCAGTTATTAGGAAATGAACAAATACATTAATAAGATTCTATATACATAAATCATTAGCCTCTTCAATCACTACTATTACATTCTTTTAGTGGTAATACAAATCATTTCTGTAAGATTTTCTTATAGGAAGTAAATCCCTAAAACCCTAAATTATATTTACTTTACTAAATAAAGAATCCTTCATATAATTATGAATATCTTATACACAATAAGAAATGCAGGGGAAGTAGTTATAATTGATTTATACAATAATGTTCATGACCTACAAATTCTCTGCATATTTAAAACCCTGAAGAAATTCAAATTTGAAAAGGAATTTATAAATAAAAAAGAAAACAGAAATAGAAAATAGAAATGATTAAAGAAAAAGGAAAAGGTAGCCAGCCGCTTCGGCCCACGGCCCAAAGGAGTTCTTGTCTTATCAACGCTCGTGAGCAGCAGCAGTTTCTCTTCGCTCGCTTCGTCGCAGGCCACATCGGCCCAACACTGGCCCATACCCATTCGATCATCTGTTCGTCGTCTTCCTCGCGACGCCGTCGACCTCCCGATTAGAGAAGCAGCTCGGTGGCGCTGGCCTTGCCGTCGACCGTACCAAGATCCGTGCTACTGTCCTTGATCATCTATAAGAACCCCACAATGCTGCCGATGAACCCTAGCTTCTTCTTCCTTCCCAAATCCTCCTCTGGCTCTAACCCTAGCTCTCAGGTCTCGCCGGAGTCCGAGATCCCATGGACGTTATGAGCACACCATTGGAACCGCCGCCTCCTCCTTGTTCGTTTGCCCTAATTAGTTCGTGCGAGAGAAGCCCTAGAAGTTCCAATTGAGACCTCGATCCCGAGCTCCGGCCACCGCGTTCGTCAACTATTCCGATTGCCATCAACCTCAAGCTTCCTCTCCAATTACTTCCCTACAACCATGGTGAGTCACTGATTCTCTGGAACATCTCCACCGTCTCCCTCCTGGCTCGTAGTCGTTGGTCACCATGCGCTGTCCATCACCGCCGCGGTTGCTCGTCATCGCCACTGCTCTGGTGACCGTATTGTAGTGGAAACACCTTCAGTAGGTACACCTGAGCCTCCCCGTTCGAACGCATCGGTTTGCTCACCCGCGCGTGCTCGCAAACACCGCCGCCAGTGACCATTTGGGGGTGGCCGGCGAGGTGACATCAAGCTTACGTCACGCCCGCATCACCCTCCACCCAGTCAGCACGTTTGAATCGGTAAATACCTACGTGGCCTATGATGTGTTCCCTGCACCCACTAGTCAGTGGCTATGTCTAGATTTAGCATCGGTGTAAATATAATTAAGTGGGGAGCGACGTCATCATTGACTAGTCCATACTTAGGTGGCATCCAACGTGGCCACTGGCCCGCGGGTCAGTGACTTGGGGTAGGAGCATCCTTGGTATAAAAAGTATTACCGGATTAGTAAATAGTTAAAATAGTATAGATTTAAATATAAATATAATTTCCAGAAATTTAATAAAAGGATTAAATCTTGTTAATTCTATATCTTTTGTTTTATAATTCAGAAAAATGTATATAATATATCAAAATGTTTAGAAAAATAAAATCTATAACCTAACTTTATAACAAAACAATATTGTGTTAACTATTTAAATAATTATTATTTAATAAAGATTTTATAAGTAATAATACTTTAAAAATTCACATTTTAATATTAGTAAATAAGGAAAATGTAAATAATATAGCAAAATTCTTATAAAAACAAAATCTACATTTACAAACTTATTTAAATTATTTTTGTATCACTAAACCAATGTTTATTATTTATTAGGTATTTATAAAATAATAAAACTTGTAAAAATCATATCTTATTATTTAAAAGTCACAAAATTACGTATAATATACCAAAATGATCACAAAAAATGAAATCTACACACTAAAAATATCAACTCTCACTTTTGAAGTAAAATAAAAGGTAAAGGTCTAATAAATCCTGTTTAAACCCTTTTATTTTATTTTAATTCATTAAAAATATATAAATACTTACTATTACCTGTATCATTATTTGTTTAAAGTCTAAAAGTGTAATAATAAATGCAAGCTATGTTTAAATGAAGTTAAGATAGGTCTAACCCATTCACCTTGTACTCACTAAAACTACCATTTAAAATTAAGTAAGTCTTACTCTCCAAAAATATTTTATCAAGTATAAGATCAACTAAAATGGTATATTGTTTATCACCAGAATCCTATGCACTTGTAACATCACCAAACTTTTATTTACTAATTCATTCCCCAGTTTCAGAAAAACACTTAAAGATTTAAACCAAATTCCAAAATAATTGAAGTAATACCCACTATTCACTTATTAAGTATAACCATTGGTTTATAAGATAGAAAGGTAAATGCATCCACTAATGCTATGATTGTTCAATGTAGTAATGTTTTCCTCTTTAAATAATCTTACCTAATAAGAAACCTTAAAGTGTTAACCTTAAGTTTAAATACTTTTTTACTTTGTAAATTAATATTTCTCTCAAAAGTTATTCTTCTAAGAAACATTAAAAGTAATATTTAAACACTTCTTTAAAAGCTCTAATTGATTCTTAATCTTGTTTAAGCAATATTTTAGATACCATAACCCATTTGAGTGCTTTAGTATTGCATATTACTTGTTGTATTTACTTATTGTTTCACACACACACTCTCACAAGCCTTAATAAGATGCACAAGTGTGAATTTGTTATAAAAGTGCAACACATTCTAAAGAACTCATTTCCAGTTTCCAAACCCTAGTTTAAATACGACTATTCCGAGAATTCGCATTTATCAAATTGCATTACATTACTTATGCATCGTTGCATCTTGCATCTTTAAACATTAGTCCTTACCGGACCAATGATGCTGTTTACAGAATTTGGATCTTCTATTATTTTGAAGACTGTGAGTGCATAATCTTGCAATCACAAAAGAAAAGTTCACAACTTGCTCATGTCCTTTGATTATTTTCTATGCTTGTAACTCAACTGTGTCATCACCTGCATTTCAAAAAGGACAGAAAATACTATTTTCATAATAATATGATTACAGACTATTTACCAAGTGGTAATAATCTATTGATACAGTTCCAGTGGTAAAGGAACATAAGATCTAGGACTTAAAAACCAATGTTGCCAGTGATTCTAGCGTCGTATATTACGTGTCAACCATGAGATTTGGAATGGGACAGAGAAGTCAGCTGTATCTTCTTCCTTTCATATGGAGGCAAGATGACCTTATCGTGACGTTGGGATTCCCGGTGTGGATCCAACATATGGGTGGGCACCCTTAGGCCCCACGATTTTGGTGTCTAGATTATTTATGAGTGGCTGCCGGAGGTATATCCGGACCTCCAGGGGCATCACCAGCTCATAGAGTCTTCGAGAACTCCCCATGGTTATAGCTTGCCCTAGTTGGCGGCTAAACGGAGGTGTAGTCAGCCCCGGAGGATCGTGCAGACATATGGGGTTGCGGAGAGGGTAGCGATTGGCTTGGATCTTAAGTTGGGCCTCAAACCAAGGAAGTTTGAACGGGGACATACTCCCAGTTGTGCAACAAAGCTTATGGTATCTTGTGGGAAAAGTGATGCACCTCTGCAGAGTGTAAGAATTGTGACATGTTACTCCCTGTTTCGGGAAGGAGCTATGCACGCGGCAGGAAGGAACTCCATTGTGAGATCCAGGCACATGGCTTAATAGGATTGGTAGGATACCCATATCAATAAGTTGCAACTTCTTTTCTAGAAGCTCATTCGAAAAGAACTCTAAGGTTAAGCGTGCTTGGCCTAGAGCAATTCTAGGATGGGTGACCGACCGGGAAGTGGGTAACCGGGTGCGCATGAGTGAGGACAAAGTGCACAGAAAAGACTAGTGTTGGTCTGTGGGGCCAGTCTAGATATCTTATTAAGCTGCCAGGAGTGACACCCCCCGGGCCCAGGAGTGGACGGGGTGTTAGAAAGTGGTATCAGAGCCGACCCTTGCGATTACACGGGTGTGTGCGGGTTAGTGGCGGGACATGTGGAGCATGGCGCGTGTGGCCCGGAGTGGACACGGCATGGCACATGTGCCGGCACTAGACGCACAGACGCGTGCCAAGAGGGAACGTTCCTGGGGTATGCTTGATCGATGAGGGCATCGATCTTCTAAAGGGTGGGTGTATGTGAGATCCAGGCACATGGCTTAATAGGATTGATAGGATACCCATATCAACAAGTTGCAACTTCTTTTCTGGAAGCTCATTCGAAAAGAACTCTAAGGTTAAGCGTGCTTAGCCTAGAGCAATTCTAGGATGAGTGACCGACCGGGAAGTGGGTAACCGGGTGCGCACGAGTGAGGACAAAGTGCATAGAAAAGACTAGTGTTGGTCTGTGGGGCCAGTCTAGATATCCTATTAAGCTTCTAGGAGTGACACCCCCCGGGCCCAGGAGTGGACGGGGTGTTACATCCATGAAGTTCTAGTCAACCTGTGAAGGCTGTTGATGTCTACGCACTTCTATTCTTGTAGACAGTTGTTGGGCCTCCAAGTGTAGAGGTTTGTAGAACAACAGCAAGTTTTTCCTTAAGTGGATCACCCAAGGTTTATCGAACTCAGGGAGGAAGTGGTCAAAGGTATCCCTCTCAAGCAACCCTGCAATCAAGATACAAGAAGTCTCTTGTGTCCCCAACACACCCAATACACTTGTCAGGTGTATAGGTGCACTTGTTCGGTGAAGAGATAGTGAAATACAAGTGGTATGGATAATTATAAGTGGTAACGGTGATAGAAAATAGCTTGATGGCGTGGAAAAGACTAAAGGCAAACTGAAATAAAGATGGAAGCAAGCAAACATGTAATAGATCTAATAGAAAACGGTGTATCAATGCTTAGAAACAAGGCCTAGGGATCATACTTTCACTAGTGAACACTCTCATATAAATATATTCTTATTTATGATACTACGCTGAACTACTCTCCGGTTGGACACTCTAATCCATGGTAGGGCTATAACAGCACACCTCAAAGTTCGCTTTCCGCATCTAGATAACCCCACACTGTCACCTTGAGCACTAGATGGTTCAAACAAACACCACAATTTCATAAAGACATCCAACTCCAAATATAACTCATAACAAGTATTTGTAATCTCTAACCTAAGTGCCACCATGGTGTGCACGCTGTCACTTTCACACAGATGGGGAGAGCAGAGATCTATTAAAGCACTTGAGTAGCAAGGTAGATCTACTTGATTACAAAGCTCATGATCACAATACGATCATGCATAGAGAGAGAGAGATGAACACATAGCTACCGGTAGAAACCTTAGCCTCTAGAGAGAACTACTCCCTCCTCATCATGGGAATCAGCAACGGTGATGGATATGGTGGTGGAGAGCGATGGAGATGGCTCCGGGGGCACTTCCCTGTCCTGGCAGGGTGCCGGAACAGAGACTTTCTGTCCCCTGAATCTCCCCTTCGGTGGCGGCGGTGCTACAGAACTTTTCGTGGATTTCTGATTGATGATCTAGGGTTTATGCATCAGGAGGCTCTTATAGGCGAGAGGGGAGACCGAGGGGGTGCCGGAGGGGCCCACACCACCCCCTGGCGCGGCCTGGCCTAGCCCGCGCCACCAGGTGGTGTGGCCAGCCCCTAGCCCCTCTCCGTCTCGTCTTCTGGCTCCAAGTGTCCCCCGGTAAAATAATAACTTTGGCTTTTGTCTCGTCCAATTTCAAGAATATTCATTTTCTGACTTCCTGGAACCAAAAACAGCAGAAAACAGGCAGCTGGCACTGTGGCTCTTGTTAATAGGTTAGTCCAAGAAATCATATGAAAAGTACTCCAAAGTGTGGACAAAACATAAGAAAGTAGATAAAACCAAGCATGTAACATCAAAAATTATGGATACGTTAGCAACGTATCAGCTGTCGGACATAGTTTTCAGAATAAAAGCAACCTTTGAAGAAATGTTTATGAAAACCTGCATTGCCTACGATCTATGGTCTGTGGGTGTAGAGATAGTGCATCATACACTCCTTTTTAGTGAACTTGCTGAGTACGCTCATACTCAACCGTACCTTCTTAACCCTTGCTAGGTTCTAAGCCATTGAAGACAACGTCAACATCAATTTTTGCTCAAGAAACCACTATCGACAACTCAAGTTCTTCAATAAAGTCAATGAAGTCAACATATACATCAGCTAAAGTGAAGATAAAGTGTCGGTTTAGATAGGAGTAGATTCTCTAGCCATAAAACCTATTTCTATAGAGCATTGCAATAGCAGCAATGGTAAGCTAAATAGTTTAGATACTAGTCTTAGTTACTAGATAGTTCTGAGTTATCATTTCTGGTTCTTCTTTGTAAGAAGTTCTTTCTATCTCTTTAACCTAGAGTGTTCTCTAGATCTTTTGTAAAGAGTTGAGTTGTAATCTATAGTCATGTCTTGGACCTGCTGTGTTTCTGTTGTACCACTCTGAGGGATGTAATACTAGTGAACGGTGTTTCATTGGTGTTATGTCAACGACTATAGTGTACTACATCATGCAGTGGTATGCTGGGTCACCGCATTAGCTGAGGTACAGGACGGTCAAAGCAAGTGCTGGCCGGGTCACCTCAAGGCAGGCCGACTTATGGAGTAACCCGGCCCATTGGGCGTTCGCCTAGCATTAATCCAACTGGCCGGCATAAAATATATGTCGGCCATGTCTATCCACTAAATATGTAGGTACCCTCGTAGCCGGGTTAGCCAAGCGCTAGCCGGGCTACCATTTGTATTCCAAGAGAAGGAAGGAACCTCTTGTTGGTCAAAAGGTGGCCTCTGTCCGCTGTAGCGTGAGCGAAGCAAGCAGAGGGAAGGACCAGTGGGGCGTGGCCGACCAAGATGACGTGGGCAATGTCGGCTGACGTAACCCGTGTCTGGTGACGCTTAAAGGCATGGAGTACGCAGAGGGTTACGTCCATAGTCCGGGCGAACCGTTAAAGTGAATAAAGAAGCATCTAGCTTTAACCAAGGGGCATATTCAGGGAATATGCCTCCATGTATGCCCTAACTTTGTAACCCGGGCTCCCTTATATAAGGAGCGTCAGGGCCTCCATAGCAGGGGATCGATGATTCTGTCTTGGTAGAACCCTAGAACATAGTAGTGGGGGGTAAGAGAACTAGTCTCCTTCTCATGAACAACTCAAGGAGTACTTGTACACAACCATTGATAGAGTGAAATACAAGCATCTATGTGTGGAATCACCACACTATCCCTCCCTGGATTCCTCTAGTGCTCATTGGCCTCATCTTTAGCCTATCCATAGCATCTGCCGTGCCACCACCACGACAGTTGGCGCGCATCGTGGGGCTAGCGGCGCTAGCATGAGTAAAAATCTGGACGGGAAACATCTTCGGCACCGGCGAGCGCATTGTCTCTGGCTTGGTTCAGCGCTTTGGTGCGCTGGACTACGTGAGTGACAATGCTGGGAGCTTCGGCAGGCATCCTCCTCCACGCAATGGCCTCTTCATCAAGCTTGGTGCACATAAGGTCTACGAGGGCATCGATGAGTCCTGTGTACATCTGCGACACGTCATCGAGGGAGGCGAGCCACCTCTCAGCACATTTAGCGGCCCGGGTATCACTCGCCCCGCAAGCTGCATTGAGGTCATGATGACTGTGCCAAACGCAGGAGCAAGCAAGAATCCGGTGCCAGATCCGGAGGTCACACCAAAGCAGGCAAGGTCTAGATTCCCACCTCTAGAAAGGCCAGAGAATGTACTATAGCAAGCAATAGATAGCCTAGCGACACTAATAGCTCCTGTAGTAGATCCGGCTTAGGCGCAAGCTGAGTTAGAGGAGACTAGGTAGAAAATTCTAGCTGGGGCAAAAAAGGTAGCCGAGTTGCAGCAATCGCTAAACGTTACTCTAAGAGAATATGCAAAGGCAAAACACATAGATGGAGTAAAAATCCGATGTAGAATCCTGATTATGGAAATTGACAAGGAAGGTGAGCCTAGGCCAGGTCAGACAACGACTATAGGAACATGAGGGCTGGAGAGGTATAACACTCTGGCGAAGAACCTTAGGGCGATGAATGCAGCAACGTCCGAATTAGAGGGCCTAACTGGAGAAGCCCGGGAGAGACAACAGGAAAGGGTAAATCACTTGTTGAGTGTGGCTTGCCAGCAAAATGAGGAGTTGAATAAGGCAAACCCGGCGCAACCCGGAGCATCTCGTGTGGTTCATTTGGCAGGGAATAACCCGACAAGATCTGCTGGAGTGGCGTCGTCCCCGGGTCACGCTCCTAGGAGAGAGGAGGTGGTAACATCGGGGAGAAAGGATAAGAAAATGGTTCCATATGACCCGGTAAAGGAAGGAAAAGAAAAAGTAGTGTAAGTTGATGAGGATTGCCACAACGCCAGCCGAGGTGAAGCTGACTGAGGTAACCGCAACCAAGGCAATGCCAGTCAAAGGAATGCTGCCAACGACAATGCCGGACAGCGTGATCCGGCGGGAACAGGGCAGAATATACCTCGGCAACAGCAGCAGTATGCACCTCGGCAAGAGAGAAGCACAGGTCAAGAAGCACAACAGCAAAACGTTCGTCTGAGTCAAGACAGGTACAATGATGGTTCCTCAACAATGATGGATGCCAAATTCCCTAGACCGGAGCATCACGTGATTGGATCAAGGTTGGGAAGCAGGAATTTGCAGCCAGACAACGCAAGGTTGAAGCTGGACCGAATCTATAGGTCGGAACTAATTGAGGTGCAAGGTCCCCCGGGTCTGGCATGTTTTGGGCCCCGGATCATGAGAGAACCGCCCGTGCTGAACTTCCAATTGGCAAGAGGAACAAAGACGTATGATGGCAGTACAAAGCCGGATGATTGGCACATTGATTATGCAACTACTGTGAACATTGCCACAGGTAATTTGAGATGGGCGGTGAGATATGTGCCTCAAATGTTGGAAGGACATGCAAGGGTCTGGCTAAACAATTTGCCACCAGGGAGTATCAACTGTTGGTTGGATTTTGAGGAGCTATTGATAAGCAACTTCTCGAGCACCTACAAGATCCAAACATGCCATAGACTTTGGCATTGTGCAAGCAGAGACTGAATGAGCCTGACCGAGAGTTTTTGACCCGGTGGTGTAACGTGCGTAATTCGTGTGAGGGGGTAATTGAATCACAGGCTATAGCGTGGTTCGCCCAAGGTTGTAGATACGGAAGTATGCTGTGGCAGAGGCTGCAACGAGATATGCCAACAACATTGGATGTAACGATCCGGATCGCAGATTCGTATGCACTGGGAGATCGAACACAACCCCGGTTTATGTCAAGCGAGTCCAATGAGGAGTATTATAACAGAGATGGTTCTGGATCATCTAGGATGAATGATTTTCGAGGTAAAAGAAGGGATGATCATCCGGATTATCGATACAGCTCGCAGCAAGTGGCTGCCGTGGATCATGATTAGCATAATGCCGGCGCGAACCAGCATCAGAAAACTAGAGGTCAATAGTGGCAACAAAAGAATGAAGGAAGAAAGCCTTGGACCCCAGAGCAGAAGAAACAGTGGCAAGAAAGAAAGGACCATCTGAGGTATACATTTGAGTCTATGCTGGATCAGCCATGCAAGTTCCATACGCCAAGTCCCAATAGTCCGGCGAACCATACAACCCGACAATGTGAATGGATGAGTAAGTTAGAGCAAGGCAGTTCGGGGAATGCTCAGGCACCTCGGCACGATGCACCTCGGCATGATAGACTTCGAAATGAAGCACCTCAGCAGTAGTTGCTCACTGGGGGAACCAACCACATCTTATGTTTCCTCCACCTCCACCGAGGTATGAAAATCAGGAAAGGAGGGATGCTGTGCATCAAGTGAATAACCAACAACAGCAAGATTAAGGATACCACGACAATGAGGGGAGAAATGAGTACAGGGAGCATCATCAAAGTTATTGCGTGTTCACCACGGAAGAGAACGACAGAAAGAGCTTGCAGCACCGACATATGGAGGTAAATGTGGTAATGCCAGCCGTAGTGAGGTATATGCCTTGGTCGGATCAGGATATTACATGGAGTATCAAGGATCACCCAAAGCTTATGCCAAGTCCGGGGACCTGGATCCGATGTTCATTGGGCCAAACATCAATGTGAGATTCTCCAAGGTATTGATAGATAATGGCAGTAGCATTAACATCATGTACAAGGATACCATGCACAAGTTGGGGATATCAGAGAATATGCTACAAGCTACCAGGACCACTTTTCAAGGCATTGTGCCGGGTATATCATGTGAACCAATTGGAAAGGTCTGGGTTGACGTGTTATTCGACACAAGGGACAATTGGCGGACTGAGAATTTGGAATTTGAGGTGGTAAACTTGGAAAGCGCATATCACGCGTTACTCGGCAGACCCACTTTGAGCAAGTTCATGGCAAGTACTCATGTCAGTTACTTGAAGATGAAGTTACTTGGACCAAGGGGAGTGATAACCATAGCCGGGGACTTCCGGAGTTCTATTGAATGTGCGTCTGCCGGGTCTAATCTGGCCGAGTCACACGTGATCGCTTAGGAGAAGAGGAAAATCATGGAAGTGGCTGCACTAGCTCAGTCCGCGCAGCAGCATATGCCGGCCCTGACCAATCCACATGGTAGTGTGCCATTCCAAGCGACAAAGGACACTAAGAAGGTGCCAATTGATGATCAGTTTCCGGAGCATACCGTAACTATCGGTGCTGGGTTTAGTGACAAATAGGAAAGCGAGCTCGTCAACTTCCTTCGTGAGAATCGTGACATTTTTGCTTGGTCTACACAAGACCTTCAAGGTGTGCCGAGGGAGTTAGCCGAGCACTCTTTGAATGCGAGACCCAGGGCAAAGCCGGTGAAGCAACCTCTCCACCGCTTCGCCGAGGACAGGAGAAAAGTCATTGGAGATGAGATAGCTAGGCTCCCTGCAGCCGGATTTATCATGGAAGTACTTTACCTAGATTGGCTCTCTAATCCGGTGCTTGTGGAAAAGAAGAAAGATGATCCGAATGTGGCAGTGGTATGGCGCATGTGTATCGATTACACGAACCTAAATAAGGCGTGTCCAAAAGACCCATTTCCATTGCCAAGGATAGATCAGGTCATAGATTCAACTGCGGGGTGTGAGTTGTTGTCATTCATAGATGCATATTACAGTTTCCACAGATACCCCTGAACCCGGATGATCAAATAAAAACTGCGTTTATTACCCCATATGGGGCTTATTGCTATCGCACTATGCCGTTTGGATTACGTAATGCAGGAGAAACGTACCAGCGATGCATGCAAACATGTTTACATGACCAAATAGGTCAGAATGTGCAAGTTTATGTGGATGATGTTGTGATAAAAACTAAGGAAAGCGATACGCTCCTTGATGATATCCGGCAGACATTCGCGAACCTAAGATGGTTCTGGATGAATCTTAACCTGGAAAAATGTACTTTTGGTGTGCCGGCGGGAAAGTTACTCGATTTTCTTGTGTCTAGCCGAGGTATCGAAGTTAACCCGATGAAAATCTAGGTTATAGAGAGAATGGAACTGCCAAAATGCCTCAACGATGTGCAGAAGTTTACTGGTTGCCTGGCATCGTTGAGTCGGTTTGTGAGTCGGCTGGGAGAGAAGGCCTTGCCCCTCTACCAGTTAATGAAAAAGGCAGATAAACTTACATGGACACCGCAAGCTGATAGCGCATTCCATGAGTTAAAAAAGATGTTGTCCACGGCACCAATATTATCTGTGCCACTACCCAAGGAGCCAATGTTGCTCTATATAGCCGTGACCAACCGAGTCGTAAGTGCAGTAATCATAGTGGAGCGTGAAGAGGAAGGAAAGTCGGTGCAAAGGCTGGTGTATTACTTGAGCGAGGTATTATCGGTTTGAAAACAGAACTACCCTCACTATCAAAAGATGGCCTATGGCATGTATATGTCGGCTAAGAAACTCAAAGACTACTTTGAGGAGCACCCCATCAAGTTGGTGTGTGAAGCACCCATATATGAGATTATGGGTAATAAAGACGCCAATGGCCGAATTGTAAAATGGGAAATTGAGTTAGCTCCGTATGCACCACAATTTGATAGAAGGGATGCAATCAAGTCACAAGCAGTGGTGGATTTCTTTGTGGATTGGGCTGAGATGTAGTACGAACCACCTCCACCGGACTCAAATTACTAGCGAATGCACTTTGACGGATCAAAGCTAAAGGAAGGACTGGGGGCTGGGGTAGTGCTTACCTCTCCCAAGAAAGACCAACTGAAATATGTCCTCCAGATCGATTTTAGCGCGTCAAACAATGTGGATGAGTATGAAGCCCTGGTGCACAGACTCAATGTAGCAAAGGCGGTAGGCATACGCCGGATACTATGTTTTGGTGATTCGGATTTGGTGGTGCAGCAAGTGTCTGGCAATTGGGATGCCCTGGGTGCAAACATGGCACTTTACAGATTTTATGTCTAGAAGATAAGTGGTTTCTTCGAGGGGTGTGAATTCCATCACATACCTCGGATCGAAAATGAGGCAGTTGACGTATTATCCAAGTTGGGATCATCTTGGCAGCCAATTCCGCCAAGCATCGCATTGGAGCACTTGAGAAAACCATCTATTACACCATCACCAGAATTCGAGGCAATCTATATCTCGGCTCTCCCCGGGTCAGAAGCTACCCCTATGGAAATAGATTGAGGAGGCACTTCATCAAACTTGAGGACTGCTTCGGCAAACCCGGGGTCTACCTCAACAAACCCGGAGACTGTTCAGCTAAACCCGGTAGGAGTTATGTCGGTGGATGCAATGGAAATTGATGAGGAGCCTTTTTCTGTCCGAGCTATACCTGCATGGGCGAAACCCATATTTGAGTTCCTAAAGGACGGAACTTTGCCGGATGATGAGGTACTCTCAAGGCAAATCCTGAGAAGGGAAAAGGCATACACCATCATTAATGCCGAATTATACAAAAGAAGCATAACCACAGTGCTGCAGTGATGCGTTGACCCAGAAGAAGGGCTTGACATACTCCGAGATAATCATGAAGGAGAGTGTGGTCATCACGCATCCTCTAGAGCATTGGTGGCAAAGGCTTTTCGGCATGGATTTTATTGGCCAAGTGCCCTAGAACAAGCAGATGACCTAGTGAGGAAATGCAATGGCTGCCAGAGATATGCCACAAAAACCCACATGCCAGTGTCAGAACTCAAAACTATTCCCATTACATGGCCATTTGTTGTGTGGTGCCTAGATATGGTAGGACCATTTAAGCCGGCAAAGGGAGGAATGACGCATATCCTAGTTATGGTGGACAAATTTACAAAGTGGATTGAAGTTAAGCCAATCAGGAAATGTGATGGGGCAACATCAGTCACGTTTCTCAAGGACATCATCTTGAGATATGGCTATCCCCATAGTATCATAACTGATAATGGCACAAATTTTGCTAAAGGGGCATTTGCGAGGTTCTGCCGAGAGAAGAAGATCCGGCTAGATATTGCCTCTGTAGCCCACCCCACATCGAACGGGCAAGTGGAAAGATCCAACGGACTAGTTTTGTCCGGGATAAAACCCCGGCTCATAGAGCTGCTACAAAGATCAGCGGGGTGCTGGATAGAAGAACTACAAGCAATACTGTGGAGTTTAAGAACAACTCCGAATCGATCAACAGGCGATACGCCATTTTTTCTGGTATATGGGGTAGACGCTGTATTACCAGCCGACATAGAGCATGATTTGCCAAGAGTCACCCAATACACAGAAGCTGAAGTGCGCGAAGCCCGACAAAATGATGTTGATCTGCTGGAAGAAGTGAGAGAACTAGCCTTGTCCAGATCCGCCATATATTAGCAAAACCTCCGACGCTACCATAGCTGGAAAGTAAACCCCCGAGTCTTACGGGAATGTGATATTGTACTCTGACTGGTGCAACGCACTGCTGACATGCATAAATTATCCCCTCCATGGGAAGGACCTTTCATTGTAAGCAAAGCTTTGCACAATGATTCCTACTATGTTATTGACGCATACCCACATGAGAAGAACAAGGCGGATAGGTCCGGAGAAGAATCTAAGCATCTTTGGTAGCACTACTCCATCCCTTTTATACCTAACAAAGAGGTGAATGTATCCGAGTCACTCATATGTCAGTATGTATGTCGGCAATGAGCTTATCAATGAAACTTCAGCACCCCTAGCAGAAACTCGGGACTGCCATAATATTTTTTTTCTTGTTTGTATGTTTTTATACGTCGGCTAGCTTACATTACTTATTTCTTAGCTGGATTAGTAGTGTGTGAGCACCAAAAACCCAACTCTTCGACTTTGCTGCTGTCCAACAAGAATTGGCTTCATGGCGAGCAAGAGAATAAGTTTGGAATGGCAAAGCACATGAACAATGACTAAGGAAAGGGAACTAATCGAGCCGACATTTTTTATTTTTTGTTTGGACTAACCCCTTGCTTACTTCATTCACTTTTCGCTGGGTTATTTTGAGCTAATCTCAAGGTTTTAGGTATTGTTAAGTCAATTTTTTGAACCTCGGACTCATGAGTCGGAAAACCGAATCAAGGTAGACGCGAGCCGAGTCAAAAATTGGGGGAACAAGAAAAGTAAACTCGGGGACTTCGCCCATGTTAATCTGACGTTAAGAACTTAGTAGAAAACGACACTAATTGTAGCAAAATAAAACCAAACTGCTTAAATACAACTTCAACCGGCATACCGGGGATCTGACAAATATTGTTAAGTGTTTTTTCAAGCTCAAGGAGCAAGAGCAGAAGCCGAATCACCGACCGACGAAGGAGGTACTTCGGCATCTGTGGGCGGGGTGCTGGCCTCGGCCTCATCTTCGGGATTGGCCTCCTCATCTTCCAGATCTTCAGCGTCATCGCCAAGTTCGGAGGCCTCATCCTCACCTTCCTCATCCTTCGCGCCCCCAGAAACCTCAGCATCATCAAATACGTCCAGGTAGCTTGGACCCTCATTCCAAGCGTGGCAGAAGGAATATTGGATGAGCTTGTTGGCACAGGCTTGGTGTTGAGCAACACACTACAGATCATTGGACCACTTTGAGCCGGTGTGCATACGATCAAGAAGCCCCAAGTCCATCCCTTCATACCACGAGAGAACGAACTACAGTGCCGTATTAGCTCCGGATCGTGCAACAGATTTCTGCCAAAGGTGCACCTGAGTTTTGCAATTCATCAACTTCGCTATAAAAGCAGCGCTTCCCTTGGGGGTAGGCTCAGTGGGCCAGAGAGAATTAAACATACGCATCGCTGCCGGCATGATGTCTGCGCCATAGTTCTTCACCAGTTCCATGCAAGCAGCTAGGCTCACTAGCAGATCCTCCGTGTCATAAGTGATTGACTCGGCAGCAGGACCTGTTGGAATACCCCGCTGCTGGCGAGACCTGGCCACTACACCGGCAGCAATAGAGTCGCCCTCTAGGAACTTGCTTGAGAATAGAATGAGGAATGTCGGTGAGCAACAATACATATCCCGGAGAGATAAGACTGAAAAAGAGGAAGGGAACTCACAAGAAATCTAGAAGAGGATGTGGGTAAGCTCGGCATACACATCTACATTGCTGGCTTGAAGTTTCTCATATTCGGAGGTCACCGACGTAAGCTTTACGTTGGCTTCCTGCAGCAAGTCCTTGTCCTTGGAGATTTGAGTGGCCAAGCGCTCCTTTTCCTCAGCAAACTCTTGATCAGCCTTATCCAGCTCGGATTTGTGGAGATCCTTGAGCCTTTGGATTTCGCCATTCAGCCGAGTGATCTCCGAGTCTTTGAGGTGCAGCTGAGCTATCTCATCATCTTCCTTCTTCAACTCAGCCTGGTGCTTCCCTGCTTGTTTGAGAAAATGTGTCATCATATCAGGAATGGACACGCTATCTTGAAGTGTAGCTGCAGTGGTGACTTGACCCGGAAGAACCGAGGTATAAATATCTACTGAGTCAAGGAAAGAACCCACAATGGTCAAAAAAGCAAGAAAAGTTACCTTGAATTTCAGCTAGATTTTTGCGCATGATAATATTTTCAGCCTCGACCTCGACTGCATGATTCGGATAACAAATTAGTACGAATAACAAATAACTCGAAGGGACGAGAAGGAAAAGTCTTAAGCAAAGAAAGCTACCCTTCTTCTGGTGATCAACCAGCAACTTGCTGTATCTGGCACGCAGATATTTGTATGAGTCCAACAAGTGCTGGAACTCAGCAGTTCGGCGGTTGGTGGTGATCTGAAAAACAAGCCAATGTTAGTTCACTAGTAAAGAGAAAATAATTCAAAGTATACAAGATCCAGGCCAAGTGAAACTTAACCAGGCTCTAGGAGTGTGGATATTCGAAGTCTACAAGATTTGGGCCAAGTGGAACTTAACCCGGCTCTAGAAGTGTGGATATTCGAATTCTACAAGATCCGGGTCAAGTGGAACTTAACCCTACTCTAGGAGTGGATATTCAAAGTCTACAAGATCTGGGCCAAGTGGAACATAACCCAGCTCTAGGAGTGTGGATATTAGAAGTCTAAGAGATCCGGGCCATGTGGAACTTAACCCGGCTCTAGGTGTGTGGATATTTGAAATCTACGAGATCCAGGCCAAGTGGAACTTAATCCGGTTCTAGGAGTGTGCATATTCGAAGTATTCGAGATCCGGGCCAAGTGGAACTTAACCCGGCTCTAGGAGTGTGGATATTCGAAGTATTCAAGATCCGGGCCAAGTGGAACTTAACCCGACTCTAGGTGTGTGGATATTTGAAAGTGCTAAGGACTTACACTAAAATCTCTGAGAGCATCTGACCGAGTAATAAATTACTCCCTCGGAGGCTCAGTGACTAGTGGATATATCCATAAGTGTTCATTTACGTCTTGGTGGCGGAGTTCATTTGAATGCTAAACTCTATCGGGCCAAACTTCTCTGGCAGATCGTCTTGCGGGTCAATGAACTCGGCATTGTTCCAGTTGTCCACATATTCAATAAGCGCCGGGCTGTAGCTCTCGCCGTTAGGAGAATGCCTTGTCACCAACCCCTTGGCTTGGGCCTCCCGCCTCGCGGACTGAGCAGCAGCGGGACTAGTATGTAGGACCAGTTGCTTACTACCTCTGATCCGGCAGCTGGAGACCCAAAAGCGGAATCCTTAGCAGGATAGGCGACTTTCTTACTCTTGCCAGATGAGGCAGGCCGCTGAAGAAGAGCCGAGGCTACAGAGCCAGGCTGAACTTGGGAGGTTGGCTAGAAAATGTTCTTAATGGACATAGTGGATCCGGAGGCAGCGGACAGGGACTTTTTCTTCGAGGGCTTGGTGGCGGCTGTTGCTGCTGGCTTTGGTGCTGTGGCTGGTGATGGATTTGGTGCTACTGGTGCTGATGCTGGTGGTGGTGCTGGTGGTGCTGGTACTGCTGGTACTGGTGTTGCTGGAATTGCTGGTGTTGCTGATACTGAAGAAACTGGAGCTGAAGAAGGAATTGTTTGGGGCGGTGCCAATGAAGCTCGCACCTCGGAGCTGGACGATTGCGGTGGACACTACAAGAAAAGTTTCCTTCCACAACGAATTGGCCCGACGGTCGTCGTAGAAGGCGCGTGTTTTGCGACGAAATTCTCGGCTCGGCCGTGGCTGATGGAAAACTTCTTTTCCGGTTTCGCGACCCTCTACTATGATGGATCTGCTAAAAACATGGAGGAAGCTTGGCTGGTGCGTGGCAAAAGAAAGATTTTTGTTTCCTCGCGTGATGTTGAGTTGCTGAAGTCTTTTGAGGCGTGTGGGTCCTGGACGTCAGTGTCTCTAGCGGACCATACTTTTTGGTCACGCCTCCCTGATTTGAACTCGATAATGTTGCTCGAGGCGTCTGCCGTTTAGTCAGGCTGCTAGATCCCACATGTCAGCCTCTCATTAGAAGGAACGTGTGTATGATGGAATTTTTTTCCTTCACTCGCGCTACCCTGTTTCGAAGTTGATAGCGCTGCTCGATGCATCTATCGTCTAATCAACCTCTTGGGACCCACATGTCATCCTCTCATTAGAAGAAACGTGTGTATGATGGAATTTTTTCCTTCGCTGGAACTACCCCGTTCCGAGTTGATAGCGCTGCTCGACGCATCTACCGTTTAACCAACCTCCTGAGCCCCACATGGCATCCTCTCATTAGAAGAAACATGTGTATGATGGATTTTTTTCCTTTGCTCACGCTACCCTGTTCCGAATTTGATAGCGTTGTTCGATGCATCTACCATTTAATCACGCTGCTAGGCCCCACATGCCATCCTCTCATTAGAAGAAACGTGTGTATGATGGATTTTTTACCCTCTATAGCGCCTTCGTGTTCCGAACTTGATAGATTTGCTCGCTGCATCAGCCGTTTATTCAGGCTAGTGGGTCCCTTATGTGAGCCTCACATTAGAAGAATCGTGGGTACGATGGAATTTTTTCTTCTCTAGCACTACCCTGTTCCGAACTAGATGTCAACCACCTTTGTGCAGGAAATGTGCCTATGCTGGGTCCCAGCTGGCAGCCTCTATTTGAAAGAAACGTGTGTATGTTGGACTGTTTTTTGGGTCCCAGATGTCAGCCTCAGAGAATAAAAAATGCTCATAAAGGCCAAATAAAAAAGATTCTAGGCTAACTCAGGGCGGATGCCCTATTCGTCATGGCTTATATTCCATGGGCTCACTACTAAGTTGAATGGGCTATGGTCGGTGGCCACAAGACCACGAAAAGGCCGAATTATAAGGTATTGGGCTATGCCTGGGGCTGATAGGATAATTTCATGGGATATGCTTGGGCCTACTGGGCCCGACATGTCAACTTCTCTGTAAGTGCAACTTGTGTATGATGGAATTTTTTTTCGGCCGCGTCCGCTGTTTTCACCATGGCAGCCGTGTATGGTCTTACTGCTGGGGCCCTTATGTCAGCCTCTTTGGCATGTTCTGACTTGTGGGTCCCTGAAGCAGCCTTGTATGTTCTATCTGGTGGGTCCCTGATGCGAGCCTCTCTGTACAAGTATTTAAACTTTTGTTTCGAACCCACCCTCAAAACAAACTCCAGGGACGCTGCATGCTAGTGGGTCTGTGATGTCAGCCTCTCCGTAATGTGATATTGCTAGAAGAAAAAAGTGTAAATCCAAGATACGATTCGAACAGAAGACCTTCAAATCAAATAAACGTAAACTGAGTGTGTTGCCACTACAACAAAGATATTTATAGAATAAATATCATTAAACTTTTATTAGTACTACAATTTATGTATTAGTCTTCTTAAAAATATTTTGGGTGTCTATGTTTATCTCTTTTAAAATATAAAAGGGCAGCGCTCTTGGTATCTCAATTTATAAAATGCCACATAATGGAGTATTTTCTTAAAACATGGGTAGGCAGAGTTTTTTTTATTTTGAGAGGTGGGGGGCAATGCCTAAAAGGCCGAATTAAAAAGAGTTTGGCTATTCTACATAGGCTTCTCTACATGGGTTATACTCCGCAGGGCAGGCTCCATAGGCCTCATTCTCAAATTTTAGTGTGCTGTGCTCAGCAGTCCACTGACCCCTAAAAGGCCAAATTAATATGTTCTCGGCTATGCACCATGGGATCCTTTCTCAAATTTCACTGGGCTGTGGTCAGCAGTCCCCTGACCCCAAAAATACTGAATAAAAATGTTCTGGGCTAAAGAGGGGCCGAATGAGCTACGGAGTACTAGATGTCTTCTCTTGGTTAATAAAAATTGCATTGTGATGTGCTTAGCCGGATTCGAAACAAAGACCTCAGAGAGGGAGGGGGAAAAGTGATAATTATTTTTGGCAGCTATTCATGTCAAAATTCAGCAGTACATAATAAGGTAGAAAAATTATCAACAGATTCGAAGTTCATATTCAGGAGCACTTGACCAATTAAGTAGCATTTCAAAAGTGACCAATTCAGCAATATAGACAATGAAATACAAATAGCAGTACAGAGAGAACCAGTTTTTGTTACAGCTCTAAAAACCTTGTCGCGTGATAAGTTTGTCGTTTTCACCAATAACGCTCGACTATTGGAGCAAGCAAAACTGACGATCAAGTCTGCTTTGAGTACCTTCTTCTCACATAAATGCCTGTGTGACACCCATATGCAACCCAAAATTCCCATGTCTCATCTAGATTGTGACACGGCCATGTTTCAAAAGAAAAGCAAGACTATTTACTGCCCTTGATTTAAACAAGTATCAGTACATCAGTATTAGTTCCACAAAATGCTTTAGTAACAGTAACGACAGAACATTTGAGATATTTAGTAGCTTTCCTGCTTGAAATTCAATAGCAGTACAGAGATAATAAGTTCTTGTTCCATCTCAAAAAACCTTGGTGCACGATCAGTTTGCCCTGTCCTCCGAATAGACTCGATCATAGGAGTAAGCAAAACCGATGACCATGCCTGCTTCTGTGCGAACATGACCTCATTTCGTCAATGCCTGTGTGAGCCCCCATATGCAACCCAAAATGACCAAAACTCATCTAGATAATTGTGACAATGCTAGGTTTCAAATGAAAAGCAAGGCAATCTACTACACTTGATCTAAACAAGTAACAGTACATCAATATTAGTTCAACAAAATACTTTGGTAATAGCAATGACAGAACAAAGGCAAAGCAAGACCATCTCCTGCCCTTGACCTAAACAAGTACTACCAGTACCGGTATATAGTAGTACAAAATATCCCGAAGTACAAAAACTAGTTCTATACTAGTACTACTCTGCATCCAAAATCCAACCTCCAGTACACGTACGTCCATGGTAAAAAATCTGAGGTAGTAGAATGGTCAATTTGGAATTCTCCCTCGTGATGGATGCATATTGAGTAATACAAGCCCTGTGTCTGAGAAGTTTGAAGGTACACGACCATGGAATGCTTTTCCTTCTGCATGATGCCAAGCACCGCCCTGCTCCCAGGAGTGAAGGAATTGTGCATTGCACCCTCCCAAAACCTAGCCTCTGGTGACGGGTGATAGACGGTGAACTGCACATTGTACAAGGACGATGAGCACCTGTCCGGTCGGACACACACGATGGATACGATGATGTCGCCCCACTCGAGCATGTCAAATAATACAGTGAACACCGTGCCATCGTCCCCAGATCCGATGTTCTCTAGTCTTGATGAGCGTGGTGCCGATAGCGGCTGAGAGATGAACCTAGGATTTCTAAAGAAAGTAAGAATCGGCAGACTAATTTGCTTCATGCTAAATATACATATAAGAAGTTCTCAGGCGCCTGAGATCTAGGCACTCCCAAGAAAAAAATACAGAGCCATGTTTCAAAGGAAATGCTAGATCATCTCCAGCGTTTGATCTAAGCAAACTTGAATGGCAGATCATCATCAGAATCATGATGGTCATATTTGCCATCTCCCACATTATGGATGCAAAATGAGTAATCCACTGTGAACCTATCATGTTTCTTAATCAGGAAATTAAGGTAATCTTCAGTAATCCTGACGGACGCCGACGACACGCTGCTCTTCGGCTAGAAAAACAGACTATCTTCAGCGAACTCCTCCAGGTCCTCTCCAATCATTGAAGGTTTATAAAAGTGCAACTCCACCACATACCACGAAAACAAGCACGCCGCCGACCTGACGCACTAGACGGATACGGCGAGGCCATCGTCGAGCATGTAAAATCGCACGGTGAACAATGTACCATCATCCCCGAATAACATGGTCTCTACTCTCCATGAGCCAGGTGCCAGCAAAGGCTGAGAGATGTACATGTGTTCCTCGCCGTAGTGGAAACTCTGCACTTCAATTGAGTGGGCTTTTTTGAGGTGAGCGAGGAGCGCTGTGGGCGGGGCCGCAAACTTGCAGCCAGGCTTAGTGTAGTTACACGGGCTGTGCAGGCACGCCATCCTGTGGTTGAGGAAGTCGTGGAAGGCGAGCAATGTCCCGCAACCGACATTAGGGCATCTGCTACCTTTTCTGCCGACGACTTGGCGGCGCAACTCCTTGGAGCATGCGGCCAACCGGACGGTGCTGGTAGTGTCCATACGCATAGAGATTTCTCCGAAGGCGTCGTCGCTGACCTTGCTCTAGCCACCGTACCAAATGTTGTGCATCGAATCCGCCATTGCGTCCAGATGGACTGTGGGGTGAGGGCGGATTCAAATATGATTGTTGGGGTTTCTTGGAGGAGAGTGATGGAGTCCTGCAAGAACTGATGCAGCGGGCGATAAATAGCTAGGAAAATTTAGGAAGTGCGGCGCTCGAGAGGATACAAAATGCGGCTAGCCAGCGTTAGTGAATGGGGATTGCCGGAGATGGCGAAGATGGGAGGCTCTTTGAACGAGGGGTGTTAATTTTGCGTGTTCCCTTGTCCGTGTTCTGCAGTGGATCGAGGATGCCTGCTAGAGTTATAGCTAGAGTGCTAAACTAACAAGCTGTCATGTCCTGGCTCAGTATTGTACCATCTCATCACGTAGACTATGTTTCAGGAAAGGACGTGAACCCACATTTCTCCCCTCCTGCTAGATAGCGTGCACCGTAGAATCGCTTTTCTAGCACGCGAAGGATTTGAACGCACATGCCCAACTCTGATAATTAGTACTACTAAAAAACTATAATAATAGGTGAAGCTCAAAAAATAATTATAATTTTGAGCCACGTCTATAGAATATTCGTTGTATATTTGGTTCTTATACTTTGTATCATGTAGTAGTAATCAACCTATTAGCTACCTAATAGTACTCGCCATGCTCTAGAGAAATGACGAAGAACATTCTAGAATTATTGAGAAGTGTGTTTTGAGGTTTGTGCATATCTTTTTGTGTGCTAAAGGCTATCAATAGTATCTTCTAGATGCTAGAATGGATAGAATTAAGATCCAACGGTACTTTATGGACGTAGCTCGAAACTATAATTATTTTTGGGCTTCACCTATTATATATTTATATAAACTAGTAAAAGGCACGTGCCACACACGTATATACTGTATGAAATGTGATTAACAAACATTAAGTTGTTATAAACCAATAGTCTTGTTTGAGAAAAATGCATATATTAAGTCTATTAATAATAACTATCTACACATATTGGGAATACAACCTACTATGCTATGAATTTTGGGGGGGGGAGGTGACATGATGGTTCTAGAACATGGTGGAGTTTTCTCTAGGTAGTACTCAACACGAATCCACCTGCTCTAAACCATTGGATCTAACAGCCCAACGGTCAGGATTGGTATTATGGATCCAGTTCAAAACTGCTCCTTTATGGTAGTAGAGAAAAAATGATATTGCATATACTTCTACTATCTGATTCTCATGTGCAAGGCATGTGCAACTTACTAATAAGATATATAACACGGATATATTTGAACATCGATCATTGGATATAGATTGACAGATTCCAACATCGCTAATTGTTGGATCTCTTGCAAATTCAAGAAAGAATCTATCGCGCTTACTTGTAGTTCAAATTTGACCTACTTTCTTTAAATCAACATAAAGTTATTTGAGTGCATGGGCGTAGTTAGCTAATATGTAGGGAAGCTTGAAACGTCCTAAGACTAGGGAATTGTAACAAAACATGTGCATGTTTTCTGAAAATCGGGTGGTGGCACTTTATTTTTTTGACTAGGGTATGTCCCGAAAGAGTGAGATGCTTCAATAATTAACACAGCTAGTGCATGTGTACATGTTACACCAAGGACCTTAAAAAGGTGAAAATTGCACCCAAGTCCATACATTTAACACAAAGGAACCTACAATCAAGCAATTAAAATTAGTAGCCGGGTCCTGCTCCTCCATCACGGAGCTGAGCCATGCTCTTCGTAGTAGTACCAGTAAGCTGCATATGCCTTACACGTGAAACTCACATAATATACAGAGGCATGACATATCATTAGTATATAACCTTGTAATAGGTAAATCTTGAAATATCTATGAATTTGAGCCACGTTTCTAAAGTATGAGTGTATATTTGGTTCTTGCACTTTATATCATGTAGAAATAAATGTTTATTAGCTACCTAATAATTGAAAATTTTAGAACCATGGTCTAGAGAAACAATCGAGAAGATTTTAGAATGATGGATAAATGTATTTTGACGTTTTTCTACATATATATCTTATCTTATCTTACCACTATATAGTGTATGGATAACTTTGAATATTGGCCGAGTGTCTCTATTGAAACTTTTGTCATGTTTGAATGCACTTGAGCTTTTTGTCCATGTATTGCTTGGTCCCTTATTTTCTCTTGCTTGGCTTGTGCTAGGGTACGTCGAGTAGTCCTTTGGGTGATTCTCGGGACCCGCCACCCACTGATGAGACCTTGGCACAGTCGCGTTCAAGGTTGGATGAGTTGTCCCTGCTTTCGCGACTACGTGATCGCGTTAAGCAGCTGGAACGTGAGCTGCCCGTCCTGCGCAGTAACACGGATGTATGGAAGTCAAGGGCGGAGAAGGCTACCGCCCGAGAGCAATATCTATTGGAGGAGGTGACGCAGTTGGGCAATCAGTTCAAGTGTTAGCTTCCTGCCCCCTTATCTTTTTCTTGTCGTCAGTCGCGGTAGTTCCTTGTCTTCATATGTTGCCTTTTTTGCTTGGTGTAGTTGTCCGTGCTCGTCATCCGCAGGATGAGAAAGACATGATTGCCATCCGAATGAACGACCTGACTCAGGAACAACTTCAGGCAAGTGGGTATTTTTGGGTGGACCATGATTGCTCGATTGCACTTGCGACCCTGCAGGACCATGCTTCTCGAGTACTCCACTTTCTGAAGAAGGCGCAATCATGCCTAAGGAATATCTACCAGACGATGTTTCCACTAGATGCCGTTCCTTCGAGCCTATTGGCTCTCTGACTAAGTTTGAGGATTTGAGTGCAGTTCGTGAGTGCGTGCAACATCAGTTGGTGGCTGGTGCCAAGGCTGCATTGTTGCTGGTGTGACTGCATAAGCCTGATGTAGACGTTGCAGCTGTTGCTACCAGACCACCGACTCCGCCGGCAGGTTCGACCTAGAACATGGTTTCCCATTATCAGGCGGTGAATCGTCTAGTAGAAGAAATTGTCGACTTCTTTGAGGAACAGACAAATGTTCTTCTGCTGCAGCAGTAGTGTAACCTGTATCCTGCACATAAGTGTACCATTGTTGTAAATTTCGTATGTATATGTTGGATGTAATTGATTTATATTGATATGTAAAGAGCTTGCTAGCTTATATGTTTTGCGAGTGTATTTTTGTACTCTGCAGTTCCTTTTCGTTAGCCTGACTTATTTTATCTCAGCACCTTGCCAACCTGTCAGGTGCGTTGCAACTGGGTTGGTGTTGTATCAAGGGTTCGATTGTTGTTGTGTCAGCTACTCGGTATACTGCGACTTGTTCGTAGAACGAGCGTGTAAAGGGTGGCGTAGCCCCCGAGTGATAGAATTGCTAGAAAAATGAGGAAAACACAGAGTTTCGGGGCACTTAGCTTTATTTATTCGTAGAATCAGTACGAGGTACAATGTGTCGCTAAGTAGCCTAGATGAATAGCCTGGCTAAATAGCTTGGCTGAATAGCCTTATTTGTAGTGAAAAAAGAAAAACAACTAGGGGTAGAAGCACCGCAGCTGCGCAACGTTCCAAGGGTTGGAGTACGCTCCTGTATCGAAATCTTTGAGGCGATATGCGCCACCTAGGATTACTTCTATAATCACGTATGGTCACTCCCAAGGGGACTCGAGCTTGAGGTGCCCTTGCTGCTTCAGTCGCAGGACCAGGTCTCCTTCCACGAAGGATCTGGGGCGTAGCCTTCTACTGTGGTAGTTGCGCAGGTTCTGCTGGTAGATCATTGATCTTTCTGCTGCGATATCCCGTGCCTCATCAAGGACATCGATGGAGTCTTTGAGTGCAAGTGTTGACTCCTACTCAGTGTATGTGACTACCTGTGGGGCTCTAAAGCGTACTTCTGTGGGTAGCACTGCTTTGGTGCCGTGCACCATGAAGAACGAGGTATATCCCGTTGTGATATTTGGGGTTATGCGCAGGCTCCAAAGTACGTACTGTAGCTCATCTGGCCAACATCCGGCGGCTTTCTCGAGTGGCCGAAGGAGTCGCTTCTTGATTCCACTGCAGACGAGGCCGTGGGCCTTTTTGACTTGACCATTGGTCTGTGGATGAGCTACAGAGGCATAACTTATGTTGATTCCCAGGTTCTCGCAGAAACCCTAGAACTCCTTAGAGGTGAAGTTTGTTCCATTGTCTGTTATGATGATGTGTGGCACTCCGAAGCGATAGACAATGGACTCGAAGAACTTGACGGCGCTGGCTCCTAACTAGTTTGTCACCGGCATGGCCTCTATCCATTTTGTGAATTTGTCGACTGCGACTAGGAGGTAGATGTAGCTCCCTCGCGAGGACTTTGTGACTTTTCTGACGATGTCGAGTCCCCATTGCGCAAAGGGCCAAGCCAATGGTATTGGCCGGAGTTCCGCGCCAGGTGCGTGCGGTTTGTCCGTGAATCGCTGGCAATCGTTGCATCTCTGGATGATGTCCTTGGCGTCGCGCATGGCTGTGGGCCAGTAGAATCCAGCTCGTAGAGCTTTGGCGATGAGGGCGCGACTGCCGGCATGGTGCCCGCAAGTCCCTTCATGGATCTCGAGGAGGACGGCCCTTCCGTCCGTGTTGGAGACGCACCATTGGAGTACTCCTGTGATGCTGCGCTTGCATAGTTCCCCGTTGATGAAGGCAAATGCCTTGGATCACCGTGCGATATGTGGCGTGTCAGTCGGGTCTCGGCAGCCTCTTGCTGAGAAGATATGTGATGTGGGGTTGAGTCCAAGATGGCTCAATCATCATGACCCCCATTTGTCCCTCGAGTCCTGTGTCAAGCTCCAGGTCGTCGAGTGCCATTGGCTCATTGGGTGGCATAGCCCCCGAGTCCGTTGTTGCGCTTGTTTTCTTCTCTACGGCCTTTGGCTTGATGGAGCATTCGCAGATACGCTCGAGAAATACCCCAGGTGGTATGGGGGCGCAGGTGGAGCCAATGTTGGCGAGTGCATCCACCTCTTCATTGCTTTCGCGGCCTACGTGCCGCAGTACGCAGCCGTCGAAGTCCCCTTCGAGTGTGTAGTAGAGGTCGCGGTAGGCGATCATGTTATCGTTCAACACGTCGCACTCGTGCATCGTTTGGTTCACCACCAGTTTGGAGTCACCGTAGATGATGAGTCTCTTGGCACCGCAGGCTTTCGCCATCCGCATCCCGTGCAACAGGGCGTCGTACTCAGCTTCATTGTTGGAGGCAGTGAACTGCATTCGCAGAATGTATTTCAACTTGTCTCCCTGTGGCGATGTTAGTATGACACTGGCGCCAACTTCGTCCTTTCGCTTGGACCCATAGAAGTGCATTGTCTAGAGATAGGACATATCTGGTTTTTCGGGGAGCTGGTTCTCCATCCAGTGTACAAGGAAATCAAGGAGGACTTGCGACTTGATCGCGTCGCGCTTCTCGTATGTAATGTCTCGTGGAGACAACTCGATTCCCCAAAGCGCGACTCGTCCGGTGGCGTCGGGGTTGTTGAGAATATGCCCAAGCGGGGTGTCATTGACCACCACGATTGGGTGCTCCTGGAAGTAGTGGCCCAGTTGCCTGGCTGTCATGAAGGCACCGTATGCCAACTTCTCGTAGTGCGGGTATTGCTGCTTTGTTGGCATGAGCACCTTGCTAAGGTAGTAGACTGAGCGCTGCACCTCGTGGACTTTGTTTTCTTTGGCACGTTCCACCACGAGCACCGTACTGACCACCTGGTTGGTGGCGGAGATGTAGAGCAACAATGGTTTCTTTTCGCGTGGAGTCACCAGTACTGGCGAGGTGGATAGTAGACGCTTGAGGTCTTCGAATGCTTCTTGCGCCTCGTCAGTCCACTCGAACTTGTCAGCTTTGTGGAGAAGTTGGTAGAAAGGTAGTGCCTTTTCGCCCATTCTACTGATGAATCGACTGAGCGCCGTGATTCGCCCAGCCAGCTGTTGGACGCCTCTTACATTCTTTGGCTTCTCCATGGCCAGTATGGCTTTTATTTTCTTCGGGTTCGCCTCAATTCCTCTCGTGGATATGAGATACCTGAGTAGCTACCCAGATGGTATGCCGAAGGTGCATTTGTCCGAATTGAGCTTGATCCGGTAGCGGTCGAGGTTGGCAAAGGTCTCACATAAATCATCGATTAGTGAGGCTTCCTCTTTGGTATTGATGACGATGTCGTCAACATAGACTTGGATGTTGCGACCAAGTTGATTCTTGAGGCAAGCCTGCATGCACCGCTGATAGGTGGCTCTTGCATTTTTGAGCCTGAAGGGCATTGTATTGTAGCAAAACACACCGAGAGGCGTTGTAAACGCCATTTTCTCTTGATCTTCCTCCTCCATTCGAATCTGATTATAGCCTGAGTAGGCGTCAAGGAACCAGAGGCGCTCACATCCCGCGGTGGAGTCGATAATTTGGTCGATTCGTGGTAGCGGGAAGTGGTCCTTTGGGCAGTGCTTATTCAGGGAGGTGAAGTCCACGCACATCCACATGATATCCGTGTCTTTTTTAGGCACCAACACTGTGTTAGCGAGCCAAGTGCTTTCCTTGATCTCCCATATGAAGTTGGCGTCGAGGAGTCTGTTGATCTCCATTCCGACCGCCTTTTCTCTTGGTTCAGACAATCGCTGAATTGTCTGCTTGACTGGCGTTGCGTTTGGGTTGACATTGAGTGCGTGCTCCGCGAATTCCCTGGGAACTCCTGGCATGTCTGCTGGACACCAGGAGAAGATTTACCAGTTCTCATGGAGGAATTCGACGAGCGCGAGTTCCTATGCGGAACTCAAGTTGTTGGCGATGAGGGCCGTCTTAGTCGGGTTCGATGGGTGGACCTGGACTTTCTTCGTGTGCACCAACGAGTCGAAGCATAGGTCGGGTGAACTTGGCCGGCTCAGGGGAGGCAGACTGTTGTCTGTCGACTCCTTCAATCTTGCGAGCTCCTCCTGCATGCCGAAGGTCTAGGAGATTCTGTTGAATTCTCTGTCGCAGCTGTCGGACTTCTCGAAGCTCCCGTTGATTCTGATGACGCCATTTGGACCTAGCATTTTCATCTGCAGGTAGGCGTAGTGCGGCACTGCCATGAACCTAGCGAACGCGACGCGTCCAAGGATGCAGTGGTACTATGAAGGCCAGTCGACGACTTCGAAGTCGATGCGAAGTTTTTCTGCGTGTCGAAGATGACATCGAGGTTGATTTTGCCTAGGGGATATATGCCCTTGCCTGGGACAATGCCGTGGAACATCATGTCCGAGACCTCTAGACACGTTAGAGGGATCCTCATTGCTCGCAAGGTACTTGAGAACATGAGGTTAATGCCGCTTCCACCATCCATGAAGACGCGACTCATGTCGAAGCCTCCGATCTGCACCTCGAGTATGAGGGGACAGTGGCCTGGACGAGGGACTTGGCGCGGATGGTCGTGCTTGTCGAAGGTGATGCAGGAGCCACTTCCACTGAGGTACTCAGTGGTGGAGGGCGGAGAGTTTGTCGCCAAGTTGACTTGGCGGGTGATGGCCTTCTGCACCCGATTTGAGGGATGCCCCTTTTGGATCATCATATTGCCTACGGCCTGTGGATACGGCTCGCCTCTATGATGATGGACTAGCGCAGCCGCGGGCGGTGGTGGTCCGAGAGGTGGTGGAGGATCTCCATGTTCCACAGTGCCTGGGGCGGTTCCATAGCCCCTGTTGATTGCGTTGCGATTCATCCGAGCCAGGCCCTCATGGAGTTTGAGAAACTCGCGACAGTCCTTGAGAAGGTGGCTGCATTTTTTCTTGCCGTCGTGCTTGTCGATGTAGAATTGTGCGTTGCACGGTCTGGACAGTTTGTCCTCAATTGTTGTTGCGGGTGCCTCTTTCTGAGTGCGGCGTTGCCATACCTGCGTGGTTTTCCCGGAGTCGTGGTATCCACCACTGTGATAGGCGCTGTTGCGGTTGTCGTCATGTTTGTCGGCGTAGCCAGCTGCGACCATGTTGACGTCGTCGCGATCATCATAGATGCACATTCGACACTTGCTTCCGCAAACGCGTCTGCGCTCGAGTTCCGCTTCGTCGTCGGACTGAACGCGGTTTTTCACCGAGTCTTCTTTGTCTGCCCACCGATTCGCGATTTCCATCAGGTGGTCAATTGTTTTGGGCTTCGAGCGGCCCATCTCCTCCCTGAGCTCTATGCGGCGAACGCCGCCGTTGAATGCGTCGATTGCGTGATCCTCCGAGATGTTTTCTACGAAGTTCTTGATGATGGACCACCTCTGGATGTACAAGCGTAGCGATTCGCCCGACCTTTGCTGGCAGCTCCTCACTTCTTCGATTGATGCGGGCCTTTTGTAAGTGCCCTGGAAGTTGCGCACAAAGCTGTAGACCAGCTCTTCCCAGCTGCGAATGGATCCACGCGGGAGATTGTTGAGCCATGCTTGGGCGGCGCCCTACAGCTGTAGCTGAAGGCATTGCATGGCCGTGCTTCGACTCCCGCTGTGGAGCCTGACAGAGGAGATGTGGTCCTCCAACCAGATTTTCGGGTCCTGCAGACCGTCAAATTTTGGGTTCTCCGATGGGAGCTTGAACCCCTTGGGAATTCGCTTCTGCCTAATAGCTCTGATGAAGCATCTAGCGCCACAGAGCTCCACATCTTCCTCTTCTGAGTCAGTCGAACGGGCATGTCGTGCCCTTGATTTGTCGATTTTGCGCTATGTGAGGTCATCGCGCGCATCGTAATCTTGATCGTGCCGCTGTGAGCGGCGACACCGAGAAAGATCATGAATGTCGTCGCTGGACGAGGGCGAGGAATAGCGTTTTGCTAGAGCCTTGACTTTCTTCGGCTCCGGCATCGGCTCTTTATCGAGAGCGGCCTCGATTAAACCCAAGCCCACGATCGTAGATCGGTGCATGGCGGCTCGGGGATCTCTAGCCGGCGGCTGGTTGTTGAGGAGGTACATGGTGGCCGCTATCACCACAGCTTGCGACGTCTTTGGGACCATGTTGCCATGTGTGTCGACCGTCATAGAGCTGAAGTCGAGGACTTTCGTGGCCTCTATGCGTTCCTGCTCAGTGAGATGGGCCATTTGAGATCGCCTTTTGTTGGCGACGTACTCGTTGCCTTTGGAGGAGAGCCCGGCCATCGAAGACTCGACTTGTCCGCCGCCTTTTTACGCGCTTCTAGTTGCGCGATCGTGTGTAGCTGGCGTCTGTACTCCTCCTTTAGTAGCTAATGGTAGCCCATTAGCAGGTCCTGCGGTGTGCCGGGGGGCAGAGGGTTGCCTCGTAGAGCTTCTCGGCAACGGGCCCATTCATTATTGTTTAGTCTTATCACGATGCATTCGTCGGTGTGTTCATTCACCATGGTTGGTGGTTCGACTGCCCCTCCATTGTTGACAGGCGCGTCATTGCCACCGTTGGTGGGGTCGCCGTTGGGAGGTCCGCCATTAGGTATGCCACCGTTGGGTGGATCAGAACCATTGCCACCATTTTCGCCATTGGCGCTGCTTTTTTCGGCGTTGATGACGGTGCACTTGAAGTGGTTGGGGAAGCTGTTGCTTCCCCAACTTTCATATCCGGAGCCGTAGACTCCATCTTCCATCGCCAGGTCACCCAGATCGGATCCGTGACTGCTGTCGCTGTCCGTGTTCTCAGCTGCTGCTGAGGTGTTGAGCTTGCTGAGGGTGCCGATTGGTGGCGGGAACCACGATGCTGGAGCAATCACGGATGCTGTTGGCTGGTCAGGCATGCGAAGCATGCCCATCTAACCAACTTGGAAGCGGAAGCTCCCGATCGCACGGCTGATTCCATCGCCCACGGACTCGGAAGCCGGGTGAGTGGCCGACATGTGGACGGTGAAGTCGAATGCGCTGAAGAGCTGGCAAATCTCTGCTATTGTGGGGTTGTAGATCACAGTTGATGGGGCCGAAGAAGCCAGAAAATCAGCACTCCCAATTCCCACAGACGGCGCCAATTGACAAGGGTTTAACTCATCAATGCCCATTGTTATGGACTTGGTTTTGGAGAAGGAGGGAGCACTGGCTAGCAAACAAGCACACAAGGACGCAAGGTTTACCCAGGTTCAGGCCTCGTAGAGGTCCCTAATCCTGCTTGTCTGCTCTTGAAATTAACGAAGGAATCGAAGATTACAGGGACACGCAGATGCAATCTGGCGAGAGTTGTGGAAACTAGGGTTGCGTGTGTTCTCCTCGCCGCCCCCTCCTAGCCTTTATATAGATAGGCTAGGTCTCGGGTAGCAGGTCGAGTCGGTTATAGGTTAGGGTTTTCCCTTTAAACTTTCTACCTTTGGCTTCTTCTTGTCCCGCAAGCAACCGAGAGTCCGCAGGCCACTCGATTTCTCCATTTGGGCCTTGGCAACGCCGTGGGCTTCCGCAGTATTCAAGCCGTATGTACCAAACTCGAGTACCTGTAGGGTATACCCATATCAGTGGACGTACCAGGCAGTCAATGAATCGAGAACGAGTGAGAGTTTGGAATGATTCAACTTATTGCTAAGAATATGCATGCCTAGAAATTTGACCGTGTTTTGAAAACAATCAAAGTGGCTATGGCTCACCACGTTTTGAAATTTTGCATGAGTTACGAAATTAACTTGACACCTTGCGGAAATCTGTTCACTGGACCCACTAGGCCGTAGTCAATGTATCGAGAACGAGTGAGAGTTTGGAAAGATTCAACTTATTGCTAAGAATATGCATGCCTAGAAATTTGACCATGTTTTGAAAACAATCAAAGTGGCTATGGCTCACCGCGTTTTTAAATTTTGCGTGTGTTTCGAAATTAACTCCACACCTTGCAAAAATCTATTCCCTGGACCCTCCAGGAAGTCAATGTATCAAGAACGAGTGAGAGTTTGGAATGGTTCAAATTATTTCTAAGAATATGCATGCCTAGAAATTTGACCGTGTTTTGAAAACGATCAAAGAGGCTATGACTCACCGTGTTTCGAAATTTTGCTGTGTTTCGAAATTAACTTCACACCTTATGAAAATCTGTCCAGTGGACCCACCAGGCAGTCAATGTATCAAGAACGAGTGAGAGTTTGGCAAGATTCAACTTCTTGCTAAGAATATGCATGCCTAGAAATTTGACCGTGTTTTGAAAATAATCAAAAAGACTATGACTCACCGTGTATTGAAATTTTGCCCATTTTTCGAAATTAACTTCACACCTTGCAAATATCTGTTCGGTGGACCCACCACCAAGCAATCAATGTAAGGAGACGAGTGAGAGTTTGGAAAGATTCAACTTCTTGCTAAGAATATGCATGCCTAGAAATTTGACCGTGTTTTGAAAACAAACAAAGAGACTATGACTCACCATGTTTTGAAATTTTGGCTATTTTTTGAAATTAAGTTCACACCTTGCGATAATATTTTTAGTGGACCCACCAGGCAGTTAATGTGTCGAGAACGAGTGAGAGTAGTTTGGCAAGATTCAACTTCTTGCTAGAATATGCATGCCTCGAAAGTTTGTCCATGTTTTGAAAATAATCAAAGAGACTATGACTCATCGTGTTTTGAAAGTTTGGCTATGTTTTGAAATTAACTTCAAACCTTGCGATAATCTATTCAGTGGACCTACCAGGCATTCAATGTATTGAGAACGAGTGAGAGTTTGGAAAGATTCAACTTCTTGCTAAGAATATGCATGCCTCAAAAGATTGACCTTGTTTTGAAAACAATCAAAGAGACTATTACTCACCATGTTTTGAAATTTTGGCTGTGTTTCGAAATTAACTTCACACCTTGCGATAATATTTTTAGTGGACCCACCAGGCAGTCAATGTAACAAGAACGAGTGAGAGTTGTTTGGCAAGATTCAACTTCTTGCTAAGAATATGCATGCCTCGAAAGTTTAACCATGTTTTTAAAACAATCAAAGAGACTATGACTGACCGTGTTTTGAAAGTTTGGCTGTGTATCGAAATAACTTCACACCTTCCGATAATATGTTCAGTGGACCTACCAGGCAGTCAATGTATTGAGAACGAGTGAGAGTTTGGAATGATTCAACTTATTGCTAAGAATATGCATGCCTAGAAATTTGACCGTGTTTTGAAAACAATCAAAGTTGGATATGGCTCACCGTGTTTTGAAGTTTTGTGTGCGTTTAGAAATTAACTTCACACCTTGTGAAAATCTGTTCACTGGACCCACTAGGCCACAGTCAATGTATCGAGAACGAGTGAGAGTTTGGAAAGATTCAACTTATTGCTAAGAATATGCATGCCTAGAAATTTGACCATGTTTTGAAAACAATCAAAGTGGCTATGGCTCACCGCGTTTTGAAATTCTGCGTGCGTTTCGAAATTAACTCCACACCTTGCGAAAATCTATTCACTAGACCCGCCAGGCAGTCAATGTATCGAGAACGAGTGAGAGTTTGGAATGATTCAACTTATTTCTAAGAATATGCATGCCTAGAAATTTGACCGTGTTTTGAAAACAATAAAAGTGGCTATGACTCACCGTGTTTCGAAATTTTGGCTGTGTTTTGAAATTAACTTCATACCTTGTGAAAATCTGTCCAGTGGACCCACCAGGAAGTCAATGTATCAAGAACAAGTGAGAGTTTGGCAAGATTCAATTTTTTCTAAGAATATGCATGCCTAGAAATTTGATCGTGTTTTGAAAACAAACAAAGAGACTATGACTCTCCGTGTTTTGAAATTTTGGTGGTGTTTCGAAATTAACTTCACCCCTTGCGACAATCTTCTTAGTGGACCCACCAGGTAGTCAATGTATCGAGAACGAGTAAGAGTTGTTTGGAAAGATTCAACTTCTTGCTAAGAATATGCATGCCTCGAAAGACTGACCGTGTTTTGAAAACAATCAAAGAGACTATGACTCACCGTGTTTTGAAAGTTTGGCTGTGTTTCGAAATTAACTTCACACCTTGCGATAATTTGTTTAGTGGACCTACCAGGCAGTCAATGTATCAAGAACGGGTGAGAGATTGGAATGATTCAACTTATTTCTAAGAATATGCATGCCTAGAAATTTGAACGTGTTTTGAAAACAATCAAAGTGGCTATGGCGGACCGTGTTTTGAAATTTTGGGTGTATTTCGAAATTAACTTCACACCTTGCAAAAATATGTTCACTGGACCCACCAGGCAGTCAATGTATCGAGAACAAGTGAGAGTTTGGAATGATTCAACTTATTGGTAAGAATATGCATGCCTAGAAATTTGACCATGTTTTCAAAACAATCAAAGAGGCTATGACTCATCGTGTTTCAAAATTTTGGCTGTGATTAACTTCACACCTTGCGAAATCTGCTCAGTGGACCCACCAGGCAGTCAATGTATCAAGAACGAGTGAGAGTTTGGCAAGATTCAACTTCTTGCTAAGAATATGCATGCCTCGAAATTTGACCATGTTTTGAAAACAATTCTAGAAATAAAAATGGATTCATAAACAACCTCACAAATTTCAAATTATAAAAAGCAACACAAAGAGCCTCACAATTTTCAAAATATAAATGGAAGAGAGAGGAGAGAGGGAAAATCAATTTTCTATTTCTTGTGGGTAATCCACAAGCTTGAGGTGCACCTTAATGCTGATGTAGTCGCAGGTGCCTTGCTGGTGAGCATTGATGGGACCGAGGCTAGCTAGGACTATGATTCTGATGTTTGCGTGTCTGCTGGATTCTTCTGGTGTATATAGACCGATGTTTCATGCTTGCTTGATTTTGCAGGCGACACAACCTTTTTGATGTGCTGTGGTGATGGCCTGGGGATAGGGAGAACACGTGGCACATTGGGCGCAGTTGAGTTTTCAAATCAATATGGCATTAAATAATTTCAAATCAACGCCCTGGAAATGCCACGCCAGGAGATGATTTATGTGGACTATACAAAGGTTATTTTTTATCCATGGACTTTGAGATACTACTAATACGTATTTCACTTATCATGAATGATATTGGTAATTAAAGAATACATGCGGGTTCCCAGGCTTCTTCCTTTCAGTATTAATTACATGAATTCACGTATGTAATTAATGTGGTTTTCTCTGTATTGGCACCCTTCTTTCCTCGAACGCATGCATAAATTAAGGGGAGGAAGTAATTTCACCTTCCTCGGTAATACAAGAGGTTTTATTGCGTCGCAATGGAAGATGAAATGACAAACGGAGTACTTATGCTAGTACTAGATCGCAAACACCATTCCAATTTGCACTTGATAATACTAATATTCAATCTCTGAACATTATTACAAAAAGGAAGTAGAGGTGAAATTAAACAAAAATAATCCTAAGACTTCTTCGTCTTCTTGGACCTAGATCCTTCCGCTGTCACCTTCGTGCTAGCGTCATCCTTCTGCTTCCCGTGGCATCCCCCAACTCTCGCCGTCTTCTTCTTCTTCAAGCCTCCCGCCTACTTCTCCTTCCTCTTCTCATCGCGGATGAAGGCGGGATTGAGTGCACTCTTCTTGGAGACGAAGTCGAGAAATGGCCAGAAATCTTCCAACCCCTGATCCTCCTGCTCATGCTCCCTCTTCTTCTTGCTGATGGAGGATGGATCGAGAGAACTCTTCTTGAAGACGACGTCTCCTCCATAGATGAAAGACCAAGGATCCTCCTCCTCCTCCTCTTTGCTCTTTGCCGGCAGCGTCCCCTCCATCAGATGCCGGTAAGAAGGGTCCTTGTCGGAAAAATTACCTTTCGGTGTGTCATAATAGTACGGCCCATCAATGGACTCCCCGCTATCACCATGGTAGGGACTGATATCCCCGTTCGCTCGTGCATTGGACTCTTCAATGGAGGTGCACTGATCGGAGCAGCTGCACGGCATTTTTGTGTGTGTGGTGGCTTGGCCAGCCTAAAGGGACCGGGAGAGACAGAGAGAGTTCTTCATTGTATGCGTCGTGCCTGGATGGGAGAGGTGGTCGTTGTTGATGGCTCCTTAATAGGGTTGCTCGGGACATCCAGGAGTTGCCACGTGCCGTAAGAGCAGCCTGGTAGTTCCCTTCCATCATTTTTTATACTCCCTTCCATTGTTTTTTTACAAAAGTTTCCTTCCATCATTGAAACAAGATCGAACGGTTGGTACTCCTTCGCCCCGAGAGCATCAGCAGCGAGGATATTGCAAGTACCACCACATGTTGGGGAGGTTTTTGCACATAACAATAACCATAGACCTTTTTTGTGCAAAATACAGACATTTACTATAATCGTTGTACATAATACATTACCAGTCATTGAATGTTTCTTATTTTTTTGGGAAATGTTTCATAGTTAAGTATATAATATAGTACTAAAATATAATTTTTATCTAAATTAATAATAGGTAAAGCTCAAAAAATAATTATATCCATAAAGTATAATGTGTATTTTTGGTTCTTGTAAGTTGTATCATTTAGAAATCAATCTATTAGTAGGTACATAATTCCCGACATGCTCTAGAGAAATGATATATAGATTCTATAATGATGGAAAGTGTGTTTTGAGGTTTATGCATAGCGTTCATTGTGCTAAAGACTATATCAATAGAATCTTCTAAATGTTAGAGTGGAAGGAAAATCCATCGGTAAGCAATGTTGGGATTTCTAACCTTCATCCAATGGTTAAAGTTCAAAGTTATTCGTACACTATATACTGGTAAGATAAGATAATTAAATGTCTAACATGTCATTAGAATCTTTGTGGTTTTTGCATAGCGTTCATTGTGCTAAGGACTATCGATAGAATCTTCTGCGTGCTAGAATGGAAAAAGATCCAAGAGTTAACATTGTTGGGATTTGCCAGTCTTGATTCAATTTTATTTGTTCAAAGTTACTCGTACATTATATAGTGGCAAAATTTGCAAGAAGTCACACACTACTTCCTACTAGTAAAAGACACGTGCCACACTCGTATATACAGTATGAAATGTAACTTAATGAACATTAAGTTGTTATTAACCAATAGTCTTATTAGAGAAAAAAGGCATACATTAAGTATATTAATAATAACTATCTACAGATATTGAGAATATAACCTATTGTGCTATGAACTTTTTTTTGCGTGGAGGGGGGGTGACATGATGGTTCTAGAACATGGTGGAGTTTGCTCTAGGTACTACTCCTTCAACACGAAACCGGCTGCTCTGAACCATTGGATCTAACATACCAACAATCAGGATTGGTGCTATAGATCTAATTCAAAACTTCTCCATTATAGTAGTTGAGATAATTTGAAAACATTGGCGATGATGCTATATGTGCATGACCGAACAACTTTCGGATAATCTCAAGGAAAAACAAGGACGCATGTATCAATGAGCGTGAATGGACAATAAGAGTTGTGAGGACAGATTACTTGTGGGGCCCAGCAACCCCACATTTCTTCTTGTTTTTTAATGAGCTTACCTCGTGGGTGGCTTTGATGTCATTGCTCAGGCGCACTATATTATTCATGTTAGCGGAATAGTGGGTTCCCAAAATTTTATTTTAAACATAAGGTTGAACACTCCCAGCCATAATGATTCAAAATTTATCAGTAAAGGGGGTTTATTTATTGGGTGGCCGAGTGGTTGACACCACACGTCATTGTCATGTACTTCCTCTGTTTAGAAATATAAGACGTTTTAGCCTTGTGAATCAAATGTATCTAGACGTCATTTAGTGTATAGGTTCGTAGATGTTCGGAGTGAACCTTTACATTAAAAGGCGTCTAGATACATTTATTTCACAAAGCTAAAACGTCTTATATTTCGGAATGGAGAGAGTAGACATGATTTTTTCTAGGAAGGGAAAACACTAATGAATGCTTATAGGAAGGCTAGGAAATTGGAAATTGTGTTCCATTGAGAAACCTTCACGCTCCTCTTCCTAGATTCAGATTTTAGCAATTCAATACAAAAAGGTTGTTGGACATGCTCCAAAGCCCAATAATTTTTCTTTTTAAATAAGAACAATAGTGATTAGCTCGAATAATTAATTGTGGTCTACGTATGTTGTACTACTGTACTTCATAGAATATGTTATGTGTGCATGACCGAACAACTTTCGAAAAAGCTGAAGGAAAACGTGGCCACATTAATGAATGAGCGTGAAGTAAGGCTGGCAATTGGTAGGGTATGAGTAGGGTAGAACAATATTATACCCACTCCCGTTTAGTCAAAGGGTAGAAAATTTTACCCATACCCATACTCGCGGGTATAAAACTTTACCCATGCCTATACCCATGAAAAATATCGAAGTTTAGAAGCCATAGTATCATACTCTTCCCTAGGTTGCTTGGCCTCATAGGTTGTAACTCTACATGTAAGTTTTACTACTATGTCAGTTTAAATGGGTAGGGTATGGGTCTATCTACTCGTGCCCATTCCCATGACTTAATGGGTTAGGGTTTGGGTATTACCCATGGGTATAAAATTGTGCCCAAACCCTACCAACAAGGGTACAATACCTGTGGGCACTCGTGGGTAAATTGTCATCCTTAGCGCGAAGGGACAATAAGAGTTGTGAGAACAAAGTACTTGTGGGGCCTAGAAACATTTTTTTGATGAGAGCACCCTCGCTGCTTACCTTATGAATGGTTTGATGTCGTCCCTCAGGCGCTAGATTATTCATGTTAGCGAAATAGTGGGTTCCCATATTTTTGTTTAGAATGGAAGTATGAACACTGCAACCATAGTGATTGAAAAGTTATCGATAAAGGGTGCTTTATTTTTTTAAAGCTCAGGGCGCTTTATTATTACACTCGATTCCCCATACCACCGGCCCACCATTCTGCTATTATTAGTTGGACTATAGATAAACAAATTCACTCGAGTTGGTTGGGGCTTTAATCATAATTTTTGTGCTCACTACCTTTCTTGGTGACAACATCTTCATACGCATCATCGTTCATGAATAGATATAATACGGAAATATATCAATGCCATAGTATTTTAGTGCCTACCAAAGTAATACTTCAATTTTCTCTCTTCTCAGTTTCTTCAAAAAGGGGCTGACCTCTTTCTCAATTATTTTAAAAAACATAGTTTTGGAGAATACTTTAGTTTAAACCCCTATTATTTGTTGGAAGAAAACACTAAAAGGTATTCAATAGTTCAGTTTATTCAGAAATCAAAATGTTTTCTAAATAATTTAAAAATACTTTGATGCCAAACTCATCCTTAATATCTGAACCGAGCCAATCTGGGCCATGGATGATCAATATTTAGAGGCCAAATGGCCAAATGGGCCCTTAATTTCTGAACTGAGGCAGTATGGGCCATGAATGATCACCGATGTGCCTGTCGGCCTTTGATTCCAGGGAGTACGGCTTACCAATTTACTACTACTTGGACTATACATAAATCTGAATTTAGTCGAGCGAGAAAATCTCCCTCTATCCAATGTTTCAAACATCTTGGAATCCCCCTTCTACCCCTAGTGAAGTCGGTTCGTTGGGGCTTCAATCATAATTTCCCTGTTCAGTACCTCTATACCCCGCCCCTACCACTGACCCTCGCTCACCCACACACAATCCTCGCCCCCAGCTGCGCTAGCCCTGTGGAAAACCCTAGATCTACCTTCAGCACCTTATATCTGATTCACCGTCGTCGCCGTGCACTGCACCATATCTGCTTCTCCGACCCACTCTCCTAGCGTGCCAAACACAATCCCACCGCCAGGAATCTGCTTCTTCACTTCTATCGATCAGCGCTCGGAGGAACCCTTGTTCTGCTTCACCTTCGCCCACAAGCACCGCAACCGCAGCACCCTCGACAACCTCGACGTCACCACCCAGGATTCACATCATGCCTAAACACTATCGCGACCAAGGTAACCATATCTCCTTGGAGTTTGGTAAGATAAATATGTAGCCGTTAACTATATTTTGTATTGGTGCTACTTTTGTAGTAACTTACAAGTACTATACTTGTTACCCGTATCTTCCTAAATAATTTTTTGTAGCCAGGTTTAACCATAAGGCATTCAAGTGTGATTTTGTATTTCATGGAGAAATATGAGTCAGCCAATGGTTAACAAATTTGTTTCCATTATCTACTTTAGTAAGTGCCCATATGTGATGCGGTTACAATTTCTCTCTGGCTTGGCGTAGGCTATGGCACTAATTGTTATTTCTTGCTTGAGGCTTTTGTCTTATGTATGCAGTACACGTTTACATTCGTTATACTGCTTCCACTATGATTTTTGTTTCATTTGCTTTTGCTTACCCAACTATTCCTAACCGTTTGCTATTGTTACGCAATGAACGGGTGTAGTTTACACTAGAAATCGTAGAATGCATGGCCCCTATAATCTCGTAAGTATCTATTGCTTTTGTATCACTTCATGCTAACATCTATGAGACTAGAATCTTTTTGTGTTCACTATTCGCTGCATCATTATGTAGAGGACCCACACTGAATTATGGAGACCACCAGTCCAATTACGTGATGCAGCAGACATCATCGATGAACATACCGGTAACCAGATCAACAACCCTGAGACTCTACATAGAGCTACTGTAAGGACGCTCCCCTTATTTTAAGGTTTAAGTCCCTTGGTGTCATGCCATTGACTCTAGTTGAGTTTTTAGTTTTGTTGGAGTCACTATGGTGATTATAACAAGGCCAGAAATGCAACAGAATCCAATATAAAGAACCGCCTACTTCAAATCTCACTCTGGTATCTACACGTGTATGGCTATTTTAATACGAGGCAGATGATAGTACACAGTCTTTGGGCAGACAATCAAAAAAATTAAACATTCTAACTATTCGATAGATTGTTTGACCATTTCTCAAAAATGATTTGGCTATTCTATTAGAGGCACCCATCTGCATGAGTCCTTGTGTTGAGTGCTTACATCGCTATAACAGACCAAATAATCTTTTGAAAATTGAGAATGAACATGGTAGTTTTGTTTCTTTGTATGATGTTGTAACTTCTTTTATCTTAGTTTCAACCTTCATCAAGTAGAGCAGTCATTTAATAGGGTAGAAGTGATAGTTGCACACTATCTCATCCCTCTATGAAGTCAACTGTTCCAGTTATTCCAGAAGAAAGAGATGTGTGATGCCTTACCGTTACTAATTGCTTTCTTCCTTTTAGCAAAATGACTGATTTGAAATTCATTGGTTTTTGTTTTCCATGGTAATTATGTTAGATGATGTTTCTTTTTGTGTTAGGTTGCAAATATAAGTATGAAGGCAGAACAGAAAACAACTACCTCAAGTGTAGATCTCTTTGGACAGAGCAGCAGTGACCGTGCGTATTGCTCACGTAGGTACACAATCTCGACTGCTCCATACATTCCAGCAGAAAGAGTTTTTGGTGCTGCACTCCAAGATGCACTTGATGTAGTTGGACAGGAAGCCAACAGAACAGATGTAATAGTCTCCATAGCAAGGAAGGAGTTATCTGAGTTAAAAAATAGGCAAACTTTGACGGAGAATCTACTTAATAATATCCTCAACAAGTCTCATGGTAATCCCACTGTTACATGTGAGGCGACACGAGCTCCCTAAAAGGAACATTTTTGAAACTAAGATTATATTGTTTATCAGCTGTGTTGTACTCCGATGATGCTTTACGATCTATGGAATTTTTCAGGACTATAATAATTTACTAATTTTCTAGTTATAAGTTCTTTTCCAAAGTTCCAGAATTTATTTAGCATTTTAGAGAACTTGTGTTCTTTGTTTATCTATGTTTATGTTCTGGCAATGGATCTAAGTTAGATAGGCTTAAACAGTAGCAGGCCCACAATGTTTTATTAGTCCTTGATGGGCTACCAATCAACAGTGACGAGCCTACACCAAGGCCATTATATGTAGAATCTGACTGCAAAAGAACAGAACAGTAAAAGGCTAGAACTGTGAAAGGCCGGAACAGTTAAAGTCTAGAACAGTGAAAGGTCGGAACAGTGAAAGGCCAGAACAGTAATAGACCAAAAACAGTAACAAGGCCAGAACTTTAGTAGGCTAGAATCTTCAGCCCGTTTATGGGACTAAATAGTAGAAGGTCGGAACAGTGAATGTCTAGAACAATAAAGGCCGTAACTGTAGAGGGCCATAACGACCCATGATGGGTGCGAGAAAAGTGACAGGCCGACAAAACTAGCAAATTTCGTACCTAATTATACAAAATATTACATTCAAAAAATATATAAAAGCTGGCCCTAGCCCTAGCCCTAGCTACTGACGATCTCCCCGCCGCTAGTGCCGCTCTGTCCATCTATGGATCAAGGTCGATGTACTCCGGTGGCATCTAGAGGTGAGACAGTGGCAATCCCGGAGCTGGCGCCAGTGCGGGTGCGGGAGGTGTCGGCTGGTCGATCACCGGGCCTAGCCACGCTGGCCATGCGAACTTTTCCGCCAGCACGGGCGGAGTGTACCACCCCGACGCGGGTGGAGCAGCCCACACCCGTAGCTGTGGTTGGGGCGGTGGCGATGGCAGCGACTGCCCGCGTTCACCTGTGCCGCCAGGCTGATGAGCTAGACGACCTCCTGGTAGCCGTCCCACATCCGGTCCTCCTCCCTCGCTCTAACCATGATGGCCTGCTCGAGGAAGGCATCCTCATCATAGCCCCATGCTAGGACCTCCTGGTACTCTAGGGGTAGGTGCACGGAGGCAGATGCGGAGGACGAGCCCTCCTCCTCCTTGACGATGATGTTGACATCGTTGTCGTTGAGGTTGGCATTAGAGTGGTTTACGTCATAATCGGAGGCGGGTTCACCTGCGGGGAGGTCGTGTGGGCCCCACGGGTTGATCTCACCACGGTAGGTGCTGAGGTAGCGCGCTGTGTTCTCCTAGTCCAGGAACTTTTTCCAGAACTTCTTGTTCTAGTAGGACGGTTGTAGCGGAAGGCTGGCAAGAGCTGGAGGATGCAGTGGGTGATCTCCTCCTCTAGCGGCCTGCCCTCCTTAGGCGCGGGTGGAATCGACACCCGCTCCTGGTTGAGGTGCTAGCCCATGGGGAGGGAGACATCATGATGGGTGATGCCTCTCCTCTCCCTCCACCGCCGCTTGGGGAAGCTTGGGGCAGCTTCATTTCTTCTCCAAACTCGGCTTTGACGGCCTCCCATTGGATGCTTGGGAGCCAGAGGCCCTCAAGCAGGTCATCAGTAGCCTTGGCGGCGAGCTGGTGGAGATCGTGCCACCGAGCGACAGATGGGTCATCGAGGTAAAGGCATGGCTGAAAGATCCTGGCGCTGTTCCTAATCTGTACAAGGTGCAGATTCGAAGCAGGACAGGGTGACAGCTTTGCTAGAAGCACCCGGTCATCATCCACCTGGAGGAGGTTATAGAATCGGTACATGGCATTTAGGACCCTGAAGAGGCAGCCAGAAAGCGTCCTCGTCACCTGCAGTGTTGGCCTGGAAGGATCGATGGCACATGACCACCACCGTTTCGCGATGACGCACACAGTTTTGGTGGGGGAATTGGGCGTGGACAAGATGGTGGTTCTGATTTCCCTCGAGTGAAGACAAAGCTCTAGTGAATTGCTGTAGTATGTGTGGCTAAAGAATTTGTAGTATGGAGAGTGTAGCAGGAAGTTAGCATGGACTAAAAATATGTAATAGTTTGAATCGATGTAGTATGTGTGGGTAATGAATTTGAAGTATGTGTGTCTAATGCATCTGTATTGAACACCGTACTTTCAAAAAACTGTGAATAACCAAGGACAACCTCATGAAAAGGGGGCGGACTGGCAATGAGCAATGTCAATTCTGTGAATGCCATGAAAATCTACTTCATCTCTTCTTCAAGTACAAGGTAGGTAGATTATTGTGCCAAGTGATGAGCGATCCGGAAGACAATAAATAATTCTTGTTTCAAACGAAGATTACCTGATGATCCTTATAACACTATCTACTGGTTTTGTAACATGGTGAACTGCAGGACCATTTTGTAGACAACACAAGACAAATGAAAAATGGTTTACAATATAAACATCAGAAGCAAAATCTATACATAAATTGTCGTATGAATTTTATCTGTCTGGGATAAAAAATGGCACTTAACTGGATTTAACCACGAGTAGTAATTGAAGGAAATAGATACTTGATAGTATTTGTTTACATCAGTAGTACTTCCATACAAAAGGGTCTTATATCTGCATAAAAGTAGGCTAAACTTCCTACTAGTTTATAGAATAATGCGTCAGCATTTCATCTACAAAAGCCATTCTTCAGTCTAAACTTAACTATTCTACACTAAAGAAACTATAGATCTCCATCAGAAAAGTTGGCTGGCTAATTGCCTTGAGAGGACGTAAGTTCATTGATCATCTAACCCCAACTGATCTATTGCCTTCCCGCCAAACTAGAAGAAACCTTCATTGTTCATGCACGACCGCTTTGCTTGCGCTAGTCCCGGTTCAGTAGGGCCATCCACGCCACTGCAACGATTTCTTCGAACCTGAAATTTGGCATCTCCTTGTAGGGATCGTAGGCCTATGTGAACTGGAACCTAAATTCCGGCGCTGAGCTGTTGCCCGCCGTCAGCTCCAACTGTCGTACAATCCAATAGGCTGAGTGTAGATGCTTGGTTTCCGCCATGGTAAGGCCTCCGACGATGCGTTGGATGGAGTGTCTTTGCCATAGACGGCGTGTTCCCAGCCTCCCCCACTGTGGTAAGGTCGCTCGCACCGAAGCGTGGACGCGAGAGTTCCTAGACCTTGGCGTTGCCCCGTTCGAGGGTGTATACCATCGGCGGTACGCTCTCATGAACGATTTGACACGTATCTTGTTCCCCCTACATAGAGCATGCCATAATGCTGCCGCACGCTTTTTCCACAGCGCTCTCATGGCCCTGCTCACCGCAACCGCTAACAACATTGCCACCGTAGTCGATTCTGCACATTCAGTGAAATCATCTTCCTAGAAAGGTAATGGGATACCAGCCTTGAAGTAGAGCTTCATGGACTTCCTTAGAGAGGCTAAATACCCCAGTTTTGGTGGCTGCCATGGCAACAATAGCGACTGCTATGGCGGGGCCAGGTTACCCTAGGTGGTGCGTCGTGACGGAGCTGCGCAAGGGGAACTGTGGTTTATCAGAGAAGGGGAGTGACAGACTGACAGTAGGTTTGGACTCCGAGCACACCTGAAAATAATCATCTCCCATTTCCTGAGAGGGTAATAATTCGACACTCGTTGCATTAACCACTCAATCTTTATTTCCCTTCTCAGCATAAGAGTGCGAACGTATTAAAAAGTTTGATCATGGCTATCCACCTGATCGGGCAATGTACTGGGACAAGTAGGAGACAAAACAAAATAGGTTCCATTTTAAACATATTGACGACTATGCCCTTATGTTTATACGATATTATTTCTGTTCCACTATGTACCATCGAATTGTAGCAACACCATCAGAAACAGGGGATGATGACATGGCAGGTTTTTTAAAGGGCATCAGAAATAGGGGATGACGATGTGGCATGTTTCCTGACTGGCGTGCATCCCAGGTTCGAGGACTAGTGCCACCCACCATCACATTATTGTGCAATTTTCCATGTTTTGTTGCAACCAGCTCCGCTCCGCTCCTCTAGTCCTGGCGTCGCCACTCCGTTCAGTCGTGCACCGCTCTCGTCCTCCCGCCCTCCCCTCCCTGCCATCCCCTCACGTCCCCTCCCCTCCCTTCCCTGTCTCCTTGCCGCCATCCACCGCCCAGGCACATCTGGAAACAAAAAACGAGAGTCAGGAGTTGGGCTAGGTGCCCAACGACGCTGGTGATCTGGATCCCGCTTGGAGATCGATCCTACACGACTTGAGAACATGAAGATGGGTCCTATGTGGCTAGAGAACTGGTAATGTCCTTCAAGTCTGGAGAGCATAGAGGTGAACGAAACATGTGAAGAGGAAGCGGAGTGCAAAAGTTTGGAGGTATGGAGCCCGGAGAAGGTGCCATACGTCCTCATTGAAGGGTAAGAACTGTGATTCCTTTTCTATATACCCCAATTACCGTTTCTAGTCCCGTGGTGATGGCAAGGATATGTGTTGGTAATCGTAGGACGTTTGTACATCTTGTCCTTGAGCATGATGCTTTGTAAGCGAGCATGAAGACACTGAAATGTGTGGCGGTGCGGATGATGATGAGAAAGCATATCTAGACGTGGCTACTAACCTTGATAGGATGGAGAGTAGGGAATATTTGGTTGATTCAAACTTTGAGCCTGACTATGGGACTAATGAGGAAGATGAATGTGAAGATGTGGAAATGGGATGCAGATACGATGACGAAGATGAGGACATGCCAGTGATACACTTTGACAGGGACAATCCTACAATTGATGAGGGGTCTGTCTTTGAGACTATGGAGGACTGCAGATATGCAGTTGCCACCTATGCAATTAGAGTTGGGTTCGAATTTATCATTCAAAAGAGCGACCAAAAGGGATTTAGGGTGCATTGTAGGGAAAGTAATGTGTGTAAATGAAGATTACATGCATCTCCAATGTGGGGTGGACACCAACATTTAGTTTCAGTCTTTATCATATTTATTCTGTTGATAATTAGCTCTGATTTATTTGGATTCTTATCGAATGCAGATCAAAGTAAACATGACGAAATACAACTGCCCTAATACTTCTTTATGTGATAAAATTAGACTGGTGACTACCAAGTTGATTGTTGCTACTATACTTGATTGGGCGAGGCAGGATCATAACATTGGACTTGCTGAACTCAGAGCAAAGATTAGCAAAAAGTTTAACGTTCTGATTCCTTAACATAGAATCTTTGATGGGAAAGAGATGGCTCTAGACTTCATTCAAGGCAAGTGGAATGACAGTTTTCACATGTTGTATAGTTTCAAAGCTGAGGTAGAGAAAACATCACCTGGTAGTGTTGTTGACATTGATTACAAGGTTGTGAAAGTAAGAGAAAAGGCCTCAAGTGGGGTCAGGTATAAGAAGGAAGATAAGAAATGCTCCAGGAGATGTTTTGTCTGCCTGAAGGCATGCTAGAAGGGGTTCCTAGACAGTTGTAGGCCATACGTGGCAATAGACACAAGTTCTTTAATAGGGAAGTTCAGGGGACATGTTGCTTCTGCTTGTGCTTTGGACGCGCATAATTGGCTTCTACTCGTAGCTTATGCTGTTCTTGAGGGTGAATCAAATGAAAGATGGGCATGGTTCATGAAGAGACTACAGGCAGTAATTGGTCACCCTGAAGGCTTGGTGATACACACTAGTGCATGCAAGGGTCTTGAGAATACTGTTGAAGCTTTCCTGGGGTTGAGCATAGGGAATGCATGCGGCACCTCGCTACTAACTTCACGAAGAAGTTCAAAGGAAAATTTTTGAAGATGACTTATGGCAATCAGCATACACATACACCCCAAGCACGCATGCTACTTACTTGCAGAACATGTATGTAGTGCCAAAGGTGAAAAAATACCTTGAAGAACATCACACCAAGCTATGGGCCAGAAGCAAGTTTGGTGAGTTAAGCAAGGTGGATTTTGTTTGCAACAATTTGGCAGAGAGTTTCAATGCTAATATTTCGAGCATGAAGACACGTGCAATTGTTATTTTGTTGGATGCAATAAGATAGTGCATAATGGTGAAGATAGATTTAAGGCAAAGAATTTGTGCAAGAAATTTTTTTAGCCATAAAATAGTTCCAAAGGTGGTTATGTTATTGAATGCAAGAACCAGGGCAATGAGAATGATAAAGATGAGGATGGTCAGAAGTTCTAATACATTGGCTGAGGTTTTATGCAGAATACAAGTGTGGAACTGAACGAAGGTACACTTTAGACATTGGAAACAAGACTTGTTCATGCAGGAAGTGGCAGATTACTAGTCTGCCATGTCACCATACTCTGTACTTCATCTTAAAGCTTAGAGGTAGCGGAGCTGAAATAGAGAACTGTGATGACAACTATTTCTCCATGGATAAGTTTGCTGCAACTTATGCAGAAAATGTACCACCTATGGCTGATGAAAATGATTGGGAGATTTTTGATCTAGGGTTCAAACTTCAACCACCAGTTCTTAGGAGGCCACTTGGGAGGCCTATAAAGCTAAGGATCGAAGCCTCCACTGATAAAGGTTCAAGGCTAGGAGCTAGGAAAAGGAAATGCAAACGGCGTGGAGGATTCGGCCATATCAAGAGGTTGTGCAAAAACCCGGTTCCACATTATCTTGTCCCTGTTCACACCCTGGTGGCATAAAATGTGGCTTCTCAGCCAAATCTGGAGGAAGAGCAGCGCGAAGACGAAGAACTATAGGAAGTGCAGCAAGTGGAGGAAAACGGTGATGAGCACTCGGAGGAAAACATAGGTAAGCATCAAATATATGAAGAAGTGGAGGTGCCAGCGAGGAAAGGGTGTGAAACGAAACAAAAGGGTAAGCGGAACGGGAAGGAAAAGGAAAATAATGGAGGTGTATTAGAATACGAAGAAGTTGCTGGGGTGATTGAGGATGTTTTTGAGGATCTTTGGGCTAGCTGCAGGAGAAATAATAAATCCTTGCCAATTTCATCTCTGTACGATTCTATGAAAGGTAAGCTTAAAAATTGTTTTATTTGCCATTTTATCATTTTTTCATCCTCATCAACTGTTGCTTAATGCAGCGGGGGCTAGAAGACTAATAAGAGGAGCAGAAAGAAGCGTGCACAGTAACGTCAATTCTTCAATTATCATTTAAAGTGAACTCATGTCGTCTTTATTTATAACTGGCGCGTGCAACGTGTCTGTGATGGGGTCGGATGGACCAGATTACAACTTTTTAAATATTATTACATTATTTTTTTACCTGCGTATCAACGCAGCTACTAGTTCCCATCTCCCCTGGATTCCCTTCTCCTCTGGCGCACTCCAAAATTATGGCTATGACAAAGTGCTGGTAGAAGAGTCAGAGTATTGACCCATCAGATGTGGACGCGCGAACTTTGTTTGTTTAGAATTGGACGAATTTTGATTAGTTTGAGAGACAGAGAAACCTAAAACATGGCCAATATATGCCCTCGGAAACTATTCCTCAAAAAATATTATTACTCCCTCCGTCTAGAAATAAGTGCCTTGAATTTGTGTAGTTTCGTATGTATCTAGACATGTTTTTGGTATAGATACATTTGAATATCTAAAAAATCCAAGTCAGTTATATATGGATGGAAGTAGTACACTATTACAACACGCTCATCCCCTTCTCCTCTAGCGCACTCCAAATTATGGCTGTGCCATCAAGTGCTGGGAGCTGAGTCAGCGTACTGTCCCATCCATTATGCCAGGAACGTGCGAACTTTATTTTCAGGATCGAACGAGTTTCGATTAGTTTCAAAGACAAAGACACCTAAAACACGACCAATATATATAGATTATGACGCTAATCGACTATGACTCAAGTGACCCCGATCCAAAGAGGGCATTAAGCTACCATACCTAGATTTAATTTAGGCTTAAGTGGCCCTAATCGACTATGACGCTCCCGCAGTCTCCATCATTGACAATGTTGTCCGCATAGCTGTCAGCCTCCTCCGCATCGGAATCGATGCTGATGTTCCCAGCCATGTTCCTCCTCCTCATGGATTCTTCACAACGTGCCACCTTGATAACGGTGGAGGTCGTATGCCCAGGCAGTGCCCAGAAGCGTTGCCTCCCTTCGGGGTTGCGCAGATCCAGGTAGATCTCTTGCTGGTGGGTTCTACATAGCTCAATCAACGCCATCGACTCCTTCTTGAATAACTTTGGCCAGTACATGCTCGTGCACAAGTACCAGGACATTTCCCTCTTCCGCTCCGGCAGCTGGCGGCGGCGCTCATCGACCTGCCTCGCCAACGCGTTGTCGCACAGAGCAGCGTGACATGCACCCCAGTGTAGCTGAGCTCGAAGCCAGCTGGAAGCCTAACGAGCAGCAGCACGAGTATGTCGTAGGGCGCGAACATCTAAGCCTCGTGCAAGCTGCATTTGGGCCTCTACCTATCCATGGCGATGAAGTAACAAGGCCCTGAAGGAACACGATCTGAACTTTGGCCCCATGGTTATGGGGATAAGGGCAAGGACGTAGGCCCACTCATGGTTGCCACTGCCAATCAGTTCGCAGGACAGACTTCTCATGGATCGCCATTACGAAGGACATCCTTATCGTACATGCACTCCAATCCTATGACGAGTAACAATCGGGACGCAGAACTAACCTGCAACCACTCCGGGCTTCTAGAAGACCCAATCCGATGGCCACCATTGGACGCTAGGGTTAAGATCCAACGACTGTCATTGACACATTCAATGACATAAGTGGATCCATGTGGTTTAGGAAAATAACACACATGCAATGACTCTATCGGTGGTTCAAATAAAATAACGCACATGGAATGACACAGGTGGATCCATGTGGTTTAGGAAAGGAACACACATGCAATGGTACTCGTGGATCCATGTGGTTTAGGAAAACAACACACATGAAATGAGTCTGGTGGATCCATGTGGTTTAGGAAAAGAACACACATGCAATGACTCTAGTGGTGGTTTAGGAAACGAGCACAAATGCAATGACACTGGTGGATCCATGTGGTTTAGGCAAGGAACACACATGCAATGACACTGGTGGATTCACGTGGTTTAGTAAAGGAACACACTTGCAATGACTCTGGTAGATCCACGTGGTTTAGGAAAGGAACACACATGCAATGACTCTGGTGGATCCATGCTGTTTAGGAAAGGAACACACATGCAATGACACTAGTTGTGGTTTAGGAAAATAAGACACAAGCAATGACTCTGGTGGTGGTTTAGGAAAAGAACACACATGCAATGACTCTGGTTGATACATGTGGTTTAGGAAAGGAACACACATGCAATGACTCTGGTGGTGGTTTAGGAAAAGAAGACACATGCAATGACTCTGGTGGTGGTTTTGGAAAGAACACACATGCAATGACTCTAGTGGATACATGTAGTTTAGGAAAAGAAGACACATGCAATGACTATGGTGGTGGATTAGGAATAGAACACACATGCAATGACTCTGGTGGTGGTTTAGGAAAGGAAGACACATGCATTGACTTTGGATGTGGTTTAGGAAAGGAAAAAACATGAAATGACTCTGGTGGATCCATTTGGTTTAGGAAAGGAAGATAGATGCAATGACTCTAGTGGATCCATGTGGTTTAGGAAAGGAACACACATGCAATGAGTCTGGTGGGTCAATGTGGTTTAGTAAAGGAACACACATGCAATGACTCTGGTGGATCAGTGTGGTTTAGGAAAGGAACACACATGCAATGACTCTAGTGGATACATGTGGTTTAGGAAAACAACACACATGCAATAACACTTGTGGATCCATGTGGTTTTGGAAAGGAACACACATGCAATGACTCTAGTGGTGGTTTAGGAAAAAGAAGATACATGCAATGACTCTGGTGGTGGTTTAGGAAAAGAACACACATGAAATGACTCTGGTGGATCCATGTGGTTTAGGAAAAGAACACACGTGCAATGACTCTAGTGGTGGTTTAGGAAAAGAACACACATGCAATGACACTGGTGGATCCATGTGGTTTACAAAATGTACACACATGCAATGACTCTGGTGGTGGTTTAGGAAAGGAACACACATGCAATGACTTTGGGTGATCCATGTGGTTTAGGAAAGGAACACACATGAAGTGACTCTGGTGGATCCATGTTGTTTAGGAAAAGAACATACATGAATGACATTGGTGGATTCATGTGGTTTAGGAAAGGAACACACATGCAATGACTCTAATGGTGGTTTAGGAAAAGAAGACACGTGCAATGACTCTGGTGGTTGTTTAGGAAACGAACACACATGAAATGACTCTAGTGGATCCATGTGGTTTAGGACAAAACACACATGCAATGACTCAAGTGGTGGTTTAGGAAAAGAACACACATGCAATGACACTGGTGGATCCATGTGGTTTAGGAAAGGAACACACATGCAATGAATCTAGTGTTGGTTTAGGAAAAGAAGACACAAGCAATGACTCTGGTGGATCCATGTGGTTTAGGAAAGGAACACACATGCAATGACTCTGGTGGATCCATGTGGTTTAGGAAAAGAACACACATGCAATGTCACTGGTGGATCCACGTGGTTTAGGAAAGGAACACACGTAAAATGACTTTGGTGGTGGTTTAGGAAAGGAAGACACATGCAATGACACTGGTGGATCCATGTGGTTTAGGAAAATAACACACATGCAATGACTATATTGGTGGTTTAGGAAAATCACTACAAGAAAAGTTGGCTTTTACAACTAACGATTTTCGTGGTTGAAGGCCCATTTTTCGTGGCTAAAAAGTCTTCTACAACGGATGGACATCGTGGTAAAAGCCCCTTCACAAAAGAATCTACCACGGTTTTTTCCCTAACCATGGTGGATCGGAACCTTTAGCCGTGAAAACTTGTTCCGTCGTAGATTTGTTCGCCAGCCGCGTTGACTGCTGACGTCATGCAAACTGCCACATGGTTGCCACTATTAGCGGCCAGTTACCACCGTTAACGGCCTTAGAAACCGTGGCAGAAGCCAGGCCCAGCCAAGGCCTGCTAAATTCTAACTAGGCCGGCCCATTAGGGGATCCCAATTAGAAGATGGTCCGTTACTGTTTTGGTCTGCACTGTTTGAAATAGGCCCAAAGTTGCAGCCAGCAGCGGCCCGCGAACTTTTAGGCCCAATACTGTTTTGGCCTAAAGAAGGCCCATGATGGTCCAACACTCTGCGGCCCATTAGCATCCTGCGCCAAGTCACTCCTGTACATTTAAGGCCTGCTGGCGACCCATCACTATTTATCGCAGCCCATCATGAGCGGCCTACTGACGGCCCTTGTCTAAGATGGCCTGTTACTGTTCATGCATGTTATTGTCCTGGCCTTTCACTATTCCGGGTTTTACCAGTTCAGGCCCACAAGCGTCCCTTTACTGTTCTAGTCTGGTAAATGTGTCGGCCGTTTACTGCCCTCGCCTGGAAATTTCTCGGGCCATTACTGTTCTGGCTTGTCACTATTCTGGCCTTTCACTGTTGCGGCCATTTACTATTGCGGCTAGCTACTGTTTTGGCTTGTTACTGTTCTGAGATTTCACGTTTTCTTGCCTATTACTGTGATGGGCTGTTTCTGTTACGGCCTGCTACTGTTAAGGCCTGTTACTATTATGGCCTATTACAGTTATGACGTGTTACTCTTACGGCCTGTTACCATTATGGCTTGTTACTGTTACATCCAGTTACAACTTGTAGGTCGGCCCATTACATTTACGGCCTTTTACAGTTTCGGCCTTTCCTGCAGCCCATGCCAATAACATAAGACGTTTATATAATCCAGCATTTTTTACTGTTCATCGTCGGCCGAATACACAGGAGGCCAATAACAAAGCACAGTATTGTTCCCTAATCGACCTACCTGGCGTAGTTACCGCAACGACTACCGCATATGTGGACAGCATCAACTAAATGCATACATGGCCTACACGAGTTATCTAGATATTACATCAGCTGCAAACTTCTTAAAATTATTACATATTATCAAGTCAAGGGAAAGAAAAATCGGCATTTCAGTTGACAATCAAGTTGATAACAGAGTCCTCAATTGATCACATGCATCTTCCTTTGAGTGTGACAACTACATTGGAGGAGACATGATCTTGCAGCCCCCTCTTTGGCGGAGATAGCAATAATTGCACCCTGAAACTAAGTAATAACAAGTTAATACATCAAACAAGACAAACTACTCATTTGACTGGTATGACATGACCTATGATCTGGAGTTTTCAACTGGTCAATGGTTCAATTATTGACAAACACGTCATACAAACAGGATAAGCAAGCGTGCATTAAACAAGTGTGCCTACCATGAAACGAGCAATCAAAAAATGTGTGTGTGTGGCTTAGAATTTCAGCAAAAATAAACTAGCCAGGTCATTTCAAGAAATATATATGGAAGCAGTTCTATACCCTAAAATGCAAGAGATGTTGGGTGACTCGGAATTTGCACTGAGACGCAAAATGGCATGCAGTTACTGTCATAGCGAAGAATGAACCAGATAGAAATTATAACCTCATCATACGAGAACTTGTAGAGCAGGAATGCAAACCACGAATGAACTATATATTGTAGAGGATAGTTATGTCATGACTTAGGACGAAACAGACACAGAAAGAGATGTAAGATATAATGGCGTCGCTCGTGAACCTGTAGAGCAGGACAAACAAGCATTAGACAAGTGTTCCTAGAATGAAATGAGCAATCAAACAAAGTGTTTCTTAGAATTTTAGCAAATATAAACAAGCAAGGTCATTTTAGCAAATATATATGGAAGCAGTGGCATCTCCTGGAACGCATAGTTGTTGGGTGACTCAGAATTTGCGGTGAGCTACACAATGACATGTAATTACTGTCATAGCTAAGAATCAACCATATAGAAATTATAATGGCATCATAAGAGAACGTCTAGAGCAGGAATGCAAACCACGAGTGAACTACATAGTAGAGGACAGTTATGCCGTTGTCAGGATGAACCAACACCAGATAAGGAATTAATGGCAGTCGTTGTGAACCTTTAGAACAGGCTATGCAAACCAACATGTTCATTGTTCCATTTTGAGCTATATGTAAGAAAAAGGAAATAGTTAGTGATGCAGCTTTTGAAGAAGTAGATGGCAACAAAAAAATTATAATCGAATTAGTACGAAGAGTTTAAACGACTACTACAGGATATCAGAACAATGCCAAGGAAGAAATAATAGCAGGAACTGATCTTAGAACGAAACAGATAGATTCAGCAACTATAGAGCAGGGAATCCACACTAATATTTTTCACTGACTTCAGATTTTCCAAGAATTACATGGTAGTAGGCAATTACTGTTGTATGGAGTAGCTAAGAACATGTGTATGACAAAATAAAAGACATGTCCATGACTTGAAATTTGTAGAGCAGCGCATGCAAACCAACATGTCTAATGACCTTGTATGTACTAGCACGAAGAACAGGCATGCCCACTGACTTGTATGTACGAGCACAATGAAAAAAATGCAGTTCACCGCGACAGGCTTGAACCTGCTATACTGCTAACAAAACAAAAATGGGTTATAGATTTGGTTAACCTTGGTTGGATAGGCGTCTAAGCATCATCGGTACCATGGGGGTGACGTCCAGGTTACCGAGGGTGCTGCGGTTGCGGTGGCTATTGGCTTCGGGGAAGCAGATCTTGGGTGGTCGATGCCGGCTTGTGCATGGTGGACGAGAGCGTTGTTGAGGCAGATCTAGTGCAGTGAACGGCGATGGCTGAGCAGCTGGTCTAGAGCGATGGCCATGGAACTCCCTGAACTAGATCACATCCGGTGTACACTGGTTAAGCGGATCCAGTACAGTTGGGTAGCTTTCGGCAGCCGGGAAGCAGAGCTTGGGTGGTTGATGATGCCATCGGTGTGGTGAACGACACCGCAGCTCTGGTGCAGTGGCAGAGAGACCCGGTGAACCAGATCCGGTGGGTGAGCATCGGTGAAGCGGCTCCGCGGCGGTGCACGAGACCGCTGCTCAAGCGAGTCCGACCACCGTGGAATTGCTGCCGGCCGGTGCGCGTCATGGTCATAGAGGTGAGGGCGTGGGAGAGAGGTGGCTGGGATTTTTGGAAGGACCAACAGAAAAATCTGGGCGAATCCGGACTAAGGAGGTGAACAGAAATATAAATTATGATCGTGCCTAAAGCTACCGACTTTAGCTTGCCCATAGGGCGTCAGAACAATGGGTAGAATCGGAATTTTGAAGTCAAAAGTTTTTGAAACTGAGGGGCGGGAAATGCTTCAAGATCGGTGTGTGATTTTGCCACTTGATTGAGATATTGAATTTGGTGACCGTCCATCTAATAATAATATAAAAATGGTACTGCCCCGGTGGGATATTTTGCCTCAAAGTTTTTGAAACTGAGGGGCGGGAAATGCTTCAAAGTCAGTGTATGGTTTAGCCCCTCGATTGAGATTTTGAATTTGACAAGCGCCCATATGATAATAATACAAAAACGGTACAGCCCCGATGGGGGATTTTGCCGCAAACTTTTTGAAATGGAGGGGCGGGAAATGCTTCAAAGTCGGTGTGCGGTTTTGCCAGTCGATTGAGATTTTGAATTTGACAAGCGCCCATATGATAATAATAATAATATAAAAATGGTACTCCCTAGGTGGGAGATTTTGGCTCAAAGTTTTTGTAAATGATTAGGCGGGAAATGCTTCGAAGTCAGTGTGTGTGATTTTGCTGCTCGATTGAGATTTTGAATTTTGCTAGCGTCCATATACTACTAGTAGTATTAGTAAAAAAAGGTGGTAGAACGTATGGCTATATGGTCAGGAATTCATGGCCGAGAGTCACATCAACTGATCATCCATATAACCACACTTGAGGTACTCCCTAGGTTCGGTATTACTAGGCCGGAGTAGTACTAGTTCGGATAATTAACTTCACCTACTCGCTTTATAGCTAGTTATTGCATGCAGTAGTAATCCTAAAATCCAGGCAATACACGTGGCTACCGCATCTAATTCAAAACATGCAAGCCAATGGATGCACTCCCGTTTTAACAACATGATCGGCCAGGAGCATTACACGACGTGGTGGTTCATATTTTACGGTCAACTAGAGGAGTAATTGAGCAAAACTAGGAGCATTAATTGGTCCTCTGGCCTAGCAATTGAGGCTGTAAAATAATTACGAGGTATATACACCTTTAGTCCCACATCTTTCACCGCGAGAGCGTTTTAGTCCCACATATTAAAAATGAGCAATGCTAGTCCCTCAACTTATATCTCGAGAGCATTTTACTCCAATTTAATAGAATTTCAGTGAATTTGACTTAATTTGTCCACAAATGATGTTGATTTTTTTAAAATGACCCTTCTATATTTTTATGTCATTTGTGTCCCTATGCGGACTGATAAGTGGGCCACCTGTTACTAGACGTACAATTAAAATAGTTAAATCGCTAAGATGAGAATGGATTCGAACTTAACACTTTTGTACAACGATACACACACACCCACAAGCCACTATGCCGGTAGATGCCCACGACTATTCATGTGAGACGAGGAGTACTTGAGATGATGTAATTATGCCAGACGAGGAGTACTTGGGGGGAAGTAATTATTTATACAACAAAAAGCACATACGAACGCAAGAAATGCTCATGTCTATGTTGGGACGATCCATAATATCAATTGTATAGCTTTGTCATTAACCTAGTATCTAGATGAAGTGTCTAGAATAAACTTGAGTTTTTTGTTATTCGCAAAAATGAAAAGGAATAAAGTTGAGTTTTTATTGTACCCAGAACACATATTTTTGAATATCCAAAATAAAGAACACATCAGCCAGGGCACTCTTCAGTTAATCACTTATGTGTGCATGTTGTAGTGGCAAAGTTGATTTCTTCAGTAGCGCAGGTAATTAGTTCGATACCCTATAATGCATTGGTAGTTTTTCTTATTTGTTTTAGTATTCAGATCCTCCTGTCAAGTCGTACCAATGTCACAACTGGTAGGTGCGCGAGGAGAAAGGGTAGGAGAGAGGGAGGATGGATGGTGAGAGGCAGCGAAGGAGAGAGAAAACACACAATTCGTTTTGCGTGCATAGGTCCTGAAATTTACTAGTACCAGCATAGTGTAGTACACTGTAAGGCCTCAGGAGTACCTCGTGTCAGAAACCCATCATAACTTTGCTCTGACATGGAACCACCTTCAACTTCTCTTTGCTGCTGCTCTCTTCCCCTGCCAACATTTTATTCTCTCATCATGTACAACGCGTGGATAGAGGTGACCATATGTCTAAGAAAAGAAATATACTACTCCCGCATTGTGTAAAAAATCACACCTTAATATGGCCTACTACCCGTTCAAAAATAAATAGCCTACTATGTGGCATCCGCTAAGGTTCACCTTAAACATAGTGGAAAAAATAAAGTTATCTTTAAGCCTAAGGTGCACCTCAAGCTTGTGGGTTGCCCATAGAGAATAGAAAAATCATTTCCCCTCTCTCCCTATTTCATGTGATTGTTTTCAAAAGGTGTTCAAAATTTTCATGATGCAAAATCTTAGCTAGAAGTCGAACCACTCGTCAAAACTCCCTATGGTTTCCAATATATTAATTAACTGCTCGATGGGTACCTCCAAAAGCTTTTTTCATAAAACTTTCAAAGCAACATACAATTTATTACATGTAGTTCAAGTTTGAACTAATTTCATTAAATTCAAGAGCAATCTATCGCACTTAGTTGTAGCTCAAGTTTGACCTAATTTCATTAAACTATCAAGACACAAAATCTTAGCAAGAAGATGAACCTATCATTAGAACTCTCTTTTGGTTCCTGATAGTATATTAATTGCCCCCCACGTGCCCCCTCCGATGGGTACCTCTAAGAGCTTTTCCGTAAAACTTCCAAAAGCAACCTACACAGTTTACTTGTTGTAGTTCAAATTTTACATATTATATTTTTTCCGCTTTGCCTATTATAATTTTATATAGTGATGATATGCAAGATGTCTATTATCTGAGTCTCACGTGCAGGGCACGTGCAATTTACTAGTACATGTACTTTCAAATTTGACCTAATTTCGATAAATTGACATAAAGTCATTCTAATGGGTAGAGTTAGCTGGGAAGTTTGAAAACTCATAAATCATGGGAATCGTTGGTACAACATGTTGTTCCAATATATATGTATGTAAACTTTGCTTGTGGTATTCAGATCCAATATTTTTTGGACTTTTCTTTAGGAAAAAGAACAACCTCGCTCGTATTCTTCACTCGGAAAATGTAGAATTGAATGTTCTTTCTTGATAGTTGGAAACTCGCACCAACAACACTATTTACTACAAGAAGATGCAACGATGTTCTACCTATGAAAATACATTTAATTCAAGAGCAATCTATGGCGTTTACTTGTAGCTACCTCAAGTTTGACCTAATTTCTTTAAATTACCAAGATGCAAAGTCTTAGCAAGAAGTTGAACCTATCATCAAAACTCTCGCTGGTTTCTAGTACATTAATTTTGAACCCTCGATGGGTACGTCCAAAAGCTTTTTCATAAATCTATCAAAGAAAAACCTACAATTTACTTGTAGTTTTAAATTTGACCTAATTCCGAGATATCGACATAAAGTTATTCAAATGTGCGGGGTTAGCTATAGGAAGCTTCAAAACCCATAAAAAATGGGAATCACAAGTACAACATGTTGTCGATCCACTATATATATATATGTTTGTCAACTTGTCTTGTGGAATCCACATCCAATATTCTTTGGACTTTTATTTACAAGAAAGAACCACTAACCTCGTTCGTCTTCACTTGGAAAACATAGAATTCAATGTTCTTTCCTGGTAGTTGGACACTCACACCCACGGCACTGCTTACTACTATAAAATGCACCCATCTACCTCTGAAATGACATTTAATTCAAGAGCTATCTATTGCGCTTACTTGTAGCTCAAGTTTGACCTAATTAATTTCGTTAAATTATCAAGATGCAAAATCTTAGCAGGAAGTTGAACCTATTGTCAAAACTCTTGTTGTTTTCAGATATATCAATTGTGACCCCTCGATGGGTAAATCCAAATTAAAAGCTTTTTTGTAAAAGTTAAAAAGAAAAACCTACAATTTACTTGTAGTTTCAAATTTGACCTAATTTCGATAAATCGACTTAATGTCATTAAAATGGGCAGAGTTAACTAGGAAGGTTGAAAGCTCATAAAACATGGGAATCACAAGTACAACATTTTGTCGATCGACTATATATGTCTGTCAACTTGTCTTGTGGCATCCACATCCAATATTCTTTGGACTTCTCTTTACGAAAAATAACAACTAGTAGCCTCGCTCGTCTTCACTCGGAAAATGTAGAATTGAATGTTCTTTCCTGATAGTTGGAAACTCACACTGACGACATTGTTTACTACAACAAGGTGCATCGATCTACCTCTGAAATTACATTTAATTCAAGAGAAATCTATCGCTCTTACTTGTAGCTCAAGTTTGACCTAATTTCGTTAAATTGTCAAGATGCAAAATCTTAGCAAGAAGTTGAACATATCGTCAAAACTCTTGGTGTTTTATGATATATTAATTGTGACCCTCGATGGGTACCTCCAAAATATGTTTTGTAAAACTTTCAAAGCAACCTACAATTTACTTGTAGTTTCAAATTTGACCTAATTTCGATAAATCGACATGAAGTTATCCTGTCAAATGGGCAGAGTTAGCTAGGAAGCTTGAAAACTCATAAGTAAAACATGGGAATCGTTGGTATAACATGCTGGTCCACTATATATGTCGGTAAACTTGGGTTCTGGCATTCATATCTAATATTATTCTTCGGACATTTCTTTATAGAAAAAGGACAACCTCGCTCGTCATCATTCGAAAAATTGAGAATAATTGAATCTTCTTTCCTGATATAGTTCGAAAATCACACCGTACCGACATAACTGTTTACTACAAGAAAATGCACCCACCTACCTCTCTGAAAAGTCATATATTTCAACAAGAATCTATCACGCTTACTTGTAGCTCAAGTGTAACCCAATTTCGTTAAATAGTGTGATGCGATGCAAAATCTTAGCAAGAAGTCAAACCTATTGTCAAAACTCTTTGTTTTTTCTCATATATTGATTGTGACACCCCTCCCGATCGGTACAGTACCCTCAAAAGCTTTTTCGTAAAACTTTTAGAGAAACCTACAATTTAGTTATAGTTCAAGTTTGACCTAATTTCGATAAATCGATATGTAGTCATTCAAGTGGGCGGAGTTAATTAGCTAGGGAGTTTGATAACTCAAAAAACATATGGGAATCGTAAGTAAAACACGTTTGTCCACTTAATATGTCTAGAAGCTTGGCTTATGGCATTGAGATCCATATTCTGCTTCGAGCTTTTTGTACATAAAAGAACCATCTCTTCATCACTCGGAAAGCTAAGAATTTTATTTCCTGATAGTTGGAAACTCACACTGATGACATTGTTTACTACAAGAAGATGCACCTATCTACCTCCAAAAATACATTTAATCCAAGAGCAATCTATTGCGCTTACTTGTAGCTCAAGTTTGACCTAATTTCGTTAATCGACAAGAAGTCACTGAAGTGTGCGAAGTTAGCTAGGAAGCTTGAAAAATCCTAGTACTAAAAACTTGGGTATTACGTATAAGAGACTGTGGTCCAGTTTGTTTGATAATTGGGGCGGTTGAATTTTCTTTTAATCATGGTAGGTCTCGTAGGAGCGAGGTGCTTGAGAGTTAACACGGTCGATGGAAGTACAAGTTACATCAAGGACCTCATAAAAATTAAAATTGCACCCAAGTCCATGCATTTAGCACAAGGACCCTGAAATTGAGCAATGAAGTGTGTGTTTTGAGGTTTGCGCATACTAGCGTTTATCGTGCTAAAGACTATCAGTAGAATCTTTGTAGATGCTAAGAATGGAAAAGAAGATCCAATGGTTAGCAATGTTTGGATTTGCCGGTCTTGATCCAACGGTCAATGTTCGAAGTTATCCGTACACTATACAATGGTATGGTATGGTATTGTAAGAGACAAGACACGATAAAGATAAGATAAGAAGTACTGCGAATGGTCGATCTTTTGAGTAACCTTCCCTCCCGATGTTTGGGAAGCGAGTGAAAATTTCGAAAACCAGAAAAGTTTGACTTTTTTGCTGCCAAGGACCAAAGTGGTTTCCTTCCTATGTACTCCTCATCCCTACTCCACACCAACGCGGCTGCCGAACACGCCAGAGACACAGAGCCGCCGTACAAGGCACACGTGCGCAGCACCATGCTGTGGACGAGGGAGAGATCAGCCCAGCCGGTGCCCGAGGGGAAAGGGTAGGAGAGAGGGAGGATGGATGGTGAGAGGCAACGACGGAGAGAGAAAACACACAATTTGTTTTACGTGCATAGGTCCTGAAATTTACTAGTACTAGCATAGTGTAGTACACTGTAAGGCCTCAAGAGTACCTCGTCTCAGAAACCCATCATAACTTTGCTCTGACATGGAACCACCTTCAACTTCTCTTTGCTGCTGCCCTCTTCCCCTGCCACTCATCATGTACAGCGCGTGGATAGAGGTGACCATATGTCTAAGGAAAGAAATATACTACTCCCGCATTGTGTAAAAAATCACACCTTAATATGGCCTACTACCCGTTCAAAAATAAATAGCCTACTATGTGGCATCCGCTAAGGTTCACCTTAAACATAGTGGAAAAAATAAAGTTATCTTTAAGCCTAAGGTGCACCTCAAGCTTGTGGGTTGCCCATAGAGAATAGAAAAATCATTTCCCCTCTCTCCCTATTTCATGTGATTGTTTTCAAAAGGTGTTCAAAATTTTCATGATGCAAAATCTTAGCTAGAAGTCGAACCACTCGTCAAAACTCCCTGTGGTTTCAGATATATTAATTAACCGCTCGATGGGTACCTCCAAAAGCTTTTTTCATAAAACTTTCAAAGCAACATACAATTTATTACATGTAGTTCAAGTTTGACCTAATTTCATTAAATTCAACAGAAATCTATCGCACTTAGTTGTAGCTCAAGTTTGACCTAATTTCATTAAACTGTCAAGATGCAAAATCTTAGCAAGAAGATGAACCTGTCGTCAGAACTCTCTTTTGGTTCCTGATAGTATATTAATTGCCCCCCCGCACCCCCCTCTGATGGGTACATCTAAGAGCTTTTCCGTAAAACTTTCAAAGCAACCTACATGGTTTACTTGTAGTAGTTCAAATTTTACCTATTATATTTTTTCCGCTTTGCCTATTATCATTTTATATAGTGATGATATTTCAAGATGTCTATTATCTGAGTCTCATGTGCAGGGCACGTGCAATTTACTAGTACTTGTACTTTCAAATTTGACCTAATTTTGATCAATCGACATAAAGTCAGATTTGTAGCATATGTTCGAAAAGTTTTAGATGTAGCATATACACTGAGCAAAATAATAGATTGGACCTTTGATAGACCCACTTTAATTTTTAATTAGAGAATGATAATCGCTAGCTCATTGAGTTATCCATCTAAAAAAACAATTGCCTTTCACATTCCATTCAGCCCTCTTATCCTCTCTGTGGTGTTTCGAGACTCGAGTGAACGGGAGGGCAACAAATCCTCCAGATCCTTGAGGAGAAGATGTGAAGTTCATGTGGAATTTAGGAGGAGATAGAGCCATGCGCCAACTGAAATTTTTTACTTCCTCTGATCCAAATTAATGTTCGTAGATTTGGCTAGATTCGGATATATCTAATATTAAAACATGACTAGATACATCTGAATCTGGACAAATGTTAGAACGTTACTTTATATCAGAGGGAGTAGCAGGGTTTACTTTCACGGGACGGAGTTGAAGTAGGCTTCTAGTTGGAGGATGAGGAGAAGCCATGCAATAATGGAAATTTTGCTGCCGAGCTCACCTTCATGTAATAGAGGTCTGAACTGAGGTGTACTGTGACTTCAATCAGCGTGGAATTAAGGTAGTAGATTATTTTTCTGGACAGTTAAAGCTGAACCTGATGTATACGCATATGTTTTGTCCTGAATGAGATATTGCATAATCACATTGTGGAGCCTTTGAACATGGAACCTATTGGTTGTTGCATGTTAATTAGTTGGCTGGCGGCAGCACCCGAGCTACAGAACCATCAAAGCGTATCCAATCCCGTTAATGTGCAACATGCACTCCACCAAGCAACTACATCAACTACTTTTGCCCACTAGAAGAACTATCCAATCTGCTGGTTCAGACAAAAATATCTTGCTAATGTTGTTAAGTATGTAGTAATGTACTTAGTGGAATATGCTAGAAATATTATTTGAAAAAAATGCTGAATTTTTTCTCTGGCTATCTCCTCTGGTCATCGCCCAATCTTTCTCCTTCAAGCCTCCAGGATTTCGATTGTTGCCAGGCACCTCCGCACTTTCCTTCATGCTCCCGAGATGATCTAAACAAACACTTATGGTTTTGAAGTGTTTAGGGCATTGGATCTATCCAGTGCGACATTCACCAGCAATGGCAACAAACATATTGATGTGTGTAGCAGGATTTCATGGTTCAAGATAGCGGTCACCAATATACTCCAGATGGCAGCAGTGTACAATGTTCAGAGTATGCTCACCAAATCCGTTACTAGCGTTCATGGCAGCTGTCATGTCAAAGCTGCAGTGCAAATAGTACATGTTCCCCAAGGCCACAACCCATCAAATTAGTCTGGCACCATTATTGATTCTCAGTGGTATGCTACTTTAATCGCTCATATATTGCACTATAGAGTGGGAATTACTCACCTTCGGTCTCACACATAGAAAAAAGATACACAAATCCTCGTAGGACTAGAATAATTATCTCCGGAGTTTATGATGGTTTTAACAAACTTGATGCTATTAATTACTGCGAGAAGTTGTAGTAGGGTTTATACAAAATGTTTACCATGGACTCTTTACTGACTCCACTCTGAAACAAGTTTCACCGGTCTCAAGTAAGCAACGTGATCCTCACTTTCCTGGTATGCACCAAATCTGTGTAAGAAATAGCAAGCATTAACAAATCTGAGCGAAGGTATAAAATCAACAAAAAAATGTTTGAAAATAAGTAAAACATCTGCATTGATTGTAGTAGTACCTTCTTACTTTTTGACTTTCGAATACATGGACTGATAGTGTTGGTCGACGGTGAAGATAAGGGACATAGTGGTAAGCCATGTTTTGGAGCTTCTGCCACAAAATCAGCTACTCTTCTCATTGTCAATCATCTCACTGAGATTTTTTGCATACTTAGATTAACAGTTATATTCAAATATATTTAGGTCTGGTATATGACATCCTATTGGACTTCTTAACACACAACTATTTAAAATGTCCTTTGTCAATATATTAGCCAATCGAGATCTTTTGTATTATACACTACTATCTTTTGCACAGAGGTAGTACTAATTATATATTTGTTCCATTATTGTAAATAGCTAACTATAGATCCTCAAGAGCCTAGAAATGGAACCCAGTACCACTGCTCTAGCAAAGACTGCTAATAGTTGTGCTATTTGAGTTAGCGAGAATGAAGATATAGTGCACACCATTTTTGGTAAGTAGAAATGGGCCAGAACAACGTTTAGTTTTTAATTATAGCTATAAACTAAGCCTATAATGATTACACTATTTGAGTATATGACAAAATGAATTTTAAAAAAGAAATCCTAATAATCATCACATATCTTGCCACAACAGATGATTTTCTCTTTACTGGCTGTAATATTACTTTGATTGATTCAGTGCCTCTAGACTTGATAAATGGTGTTCTAGAGATATATTTGTACATATAAGTTACTATGGTTTCATAGTTATTTTATTCTGACTATTTTACATTTTTATCTTTATAACTTTTAACATACTTAATATTAAAACATTATCAGAAATAACTTACAGAATAGCTACCAAGAGATACAACAGCTATAGGTCTGACCTTTCCACGAAAATATGTTTTGAAACCTTGATATGATGTGTCACGGTTTATGCCACATATGGTACTATAGAGTTACCTTTGTTCATTCGTCCTTTTATTTCATTATAAATAATACTAGTTTTCTTCTTCGTGGAAACAATAAACTTGCCAACTGAAACTGTTTCAGTAATAAGTATTCATAGAACACCATTGCCAAACATATCGTATGTAGTTTGATGTTTTAACTGGAGGGAGATGGCCATTACCTATCTCTTTGCTTTTTCCCCGTATTAAATTTAGTTGAATGTTCGTTAGTAGCCATGCCAACTATTAAATTGTTTGCAATGTTGTACTGTGATGTTGAATAAAAGAACGTATAATAATTTCTCATTAGTTCCTCCTGAGTGAGTTCGACAAAGATATAAAAGAATAGAGGGAGCACAATATTTTATAAATGAAAAGATAGATTTCTCTATACGATATGTAACACATGAATATGTTAATAAACACGCATTTAATGGATTCCATTAAATAGGTTCGTTTGTATTTATATTAATATTAAGTATCTAAGAATTTGAAAAGTTAAACACACTAAGACCAAGTACAATAAGCCTACTCAGCAGGCTATAGGAATTGACATGTCAATCGAATTCATACGTGGAGGAAAGAGAAAGGTGTAAATAGGGCTGAGTGGGTGCTTATCCTATAGCCTTGCTATAGCACAATTTCCTAGAAAAAGTGGCCTGCATGCAACCTAGGGCCAATAGCATGCATGCTCTAAATAATTGTTTCTTAATTATAATCCATCTTATAGACAGTTTAATAGCCTACTTATTGTACTATTAGGCATTATAAATGCTCTAGATGACATGACAAGACTATATAGCCAACAATGGGCTCTCTTATTGAACTTTCTCTAATCAGGTCTCTTGCTCTGAGAACAAAGTCAGGCTTCTCTTCAATGGAAGGAATGAGAAAATGATGTTGTATTAAGATAAGGCTTTATTATAATAACATGTAGCAGGCTAATAATTTTTAGAGGAGGAATCAATATAAGACCGATGGATAAAAATAGTTTTAAAGTTGATGCATGCGCATTGCGTGAGCCACTATGCTAGTTTGACCTAATTTCGATAAATCGACATAAAGTCATTCTAATGGGCAGAGTTAGCTGGAAAGTTTGAAAACTCATAAAACATGAGAATCATTGGTACAACATGTTGTTCCAATATATATGTATGTAAACTTGGCTTGTGGCATTCAGATCGAATATTCTTCGGACTTTTCTTTAGGAAAAAGAACAACCTCATTCGTATTCTTCACTCAGAAAATGTAGAATTAAATGTTCTTTCTTGATAGTTGGAAACTCACAATAACGACACTGTTTACTACAAGAAGATGCACAGATGATCTACCTATGAAAAGACATTTAATTCAAGAGTAATCTATGGCGTTTACTTGTAGCTTGCTCAAGTTTGACCTAATTTAGTTAAGTTACCAATATGCTAAGTCTTAGCAAGAAGTTGAACCTATCGTCGAAACTCTCCCTGGTTTCTGGTATATTAATTTTGAACCCTTGATGGGTACATCCAAAAGCTTTTTCGTAAATCTATCAACACAAAACCTACAATTTACATGTAGTTTCAAATTTGACCTAATTCCGAGAAATTGAGATAAAGTTATTCAAATGTGCGAGGTTAGCTATAGGAAGCTTCAAAACCCATAAAACATGGGAATCACAAGTAAAACATGTTGTGATCCACTATATATATATGTCTGTCAACTTGGCTTGTGGCATCCACATCCAATATTCTTTGGACTTCTCTTTACGGAAAAGAACAACTAACCTTGTTTGTCTTCACTCGAAAAACGTAGAATTCAATGTTCTTTCCTGGTAGTTGGACACTCACACTCACGACACTGCTTACTACTAGAAAATGCACCCATATACCTCTGAAATGACATTTAATTCAAGAGCTATCTATCGCGCTTACTTGTAGCTCAAGTTTGACCTAATTAATTTCGTTAAATTGTCAAGATGCAAAACCTTAGCAAGAAGTTGAACGTATGTCAAAACTCTCGTTGTTTTCAGATATATTAATTGTGACCCCTCGATGGGTACATCTAAAAGATTTTTCTTAAAACTTTCAAAGTAACCTACAATTTACTTGTAGTTTCAAATTTGACGTAATTTCGATAAATCGACATATAGTCATTCGGTCAAATGGGCAGAGTTAGCTAGGAAGTTTGAAAACTCATAAATAAAACATGGGAATCGTTTGTACAAAATGCTGGTCCACTATATATGTCCGTAAACTTGGCGTGGAATTCACATCCAATATTCTCTGGACTTCTTACGAAAAAGAACAATCTCGCTCGTCTTCACTTGGAAAATGTAGAATTTAATGTTCTTTCCTGATAGTTGGAAACTCACATTGACATCATTGTTTACTACAACAAGATACACCAATCTACCTCTAAAAATACATTTAATTTCAAGAGCAATCTATCGCGCTTAATTACTTGTAGATCAGGTTTGACCTAATTTCGTTAAATTGTCAAGATGAAAAATCTTAGCAAGAAGTTGAACCTATCGTCAAAACTCTCGGTGTTTTATGATATATTAATTGTGACCCGTCGATGGGTACCTCCAAAAGTTTTTTTGGTAAAACTACCAAAGCAACCTATAATGTACTTGAAGTTTCAAATTTGACCTAATTTTGATAAATCGACATAAAGTCATTCGGTCAAATGGCAGAGTTAGCTAGGAAGTTTGAAAACTCATAAAACATGGGAATCGTTGGTACAACATGTTTGTCCACTATATATGTCGGTAAAGTTGGCTTCTGGCATTCAGATCCAATATTCTTCGGACATTTCATTACGGAAAAGAACAACCTCGCTCGTCATCACTCAAAAAATTGAGAATTGAATGTTCTTTCCTGATAGTTGGAAAATAATACCGACGACATTATTTACTATAGGAAAATACACCCATCTAACTCTGAAAAGACATATATTTCAAGAGCAACCTATCGCTCTTACTTTGTAGCACAAGTTTGACCCAATTTCGTTAAATAGTGTCATGATGCAAAATCTTAGCATAAAGTCAAACCAGTTGTCAAAAGTCTCGATTGTTTCTCATATATTGATTGTGAACACCCGATGGGTACATCCAAAAGCTTTTTCGTATAACTTTCATATCAACCTACAAAACTTGTAGTATATAGTTCAAATTTGACCTAATTTTGATTAATCGACATATAAAATCATTCAAGTGGGCAGAGCGATAAGCTATAGGAAGTTTGAGAACTCATAAAACACGGGAAATCATAAGTACAATATGTTGGTCCACTATATATGTTTGAAAACTTGGCTTGTGGCATTTAGATCCTTATTCCTCGGACTCCCTTTATAGGAGAGAATAATCTCGATATCACTCAAAAAATTGAGAATGTTCTTTCCCGATAGTTGGAAACTCACACTGATAGCATTGTTTACTACAAGAAGATGCACCCATCTATCCTAGAAAAGACATTTAATTCAAGAGAAATCTATTGTGCTTACTTGCTTGTAGCTAAAGTTTGACCTAATTTCATTAAATAGTTAGGATGCAAAATCTTAGCAAAAATTTGAAACTATCGTCAAAACTCTCGGTGGTTTTTGACATATTGATTGTGACCCCTTGATGGGTGCCCCCCAAAAGCTTTTTCGTAGAACTTTCAAAGCAACCTACAATTTACTTGTAGTTTCAAATTTGACCTAATTTCGATAAATCGACATAAAGTCATTCAAATGGGCAGAGTTAGCTAGGAAGTCATTCAAATATCGACAAACATTTAATGCAAGAGCGATCTTTCACGCTTACTTGTAGCTCAAGTTTGACCTAATTTTGTTAAACTGTCAAGATGCAAAATCTTAGCATGAAGTTGAACGTGTCGTCAAAACTCTCAGTGGTTTATGATATATTAATTGTCCCCTGAATAGGTACCTCCAGAAGAGTTTTCATAAAACTTTCAAAGCAACCAACAATTTACTTGTAGTTCAAATTTGACCTAAATTCGATAAATAATTGGCATAAGGTCATTCAAGTTGGCGGAGTTAGCTTGGAAGTTTGAAAGCTCATAAAACATGGGTATCGTCAGCACAACATGTTGGTACACTCTTTATGTCTAAAAACTTGTTTTGTGGTATTCAGATCCATATTCTTCGGAGTTTCTTTATGTCAAAGAACAATCTCGTCATCACTCGAAAAATAGTAAGTATAATCAAGATTTTTGAAAATAGTACTATATATCAACTTCTACAATGTTAGATCAATATCAATATTATTTCCATGTTACATTTCCTTTCCCTTTGAAGGTCCTATCCTTATCCTGTCGCCACGCGATGTGCTATACCTGACACATGGGTTTGTTGAGGACGATGAGGAGAATGATCCTGGTAGGTGGTGGTTAGCAAGATCTGCCGATGGTTCAGGACTTCTTCTGGTCTGTACATATGGTGTCTCAGGCAATGCAATTGTTGATGATACTAGTGTTGTTCACTATGGTTGCACCGTTTGCACCTATCCTTCTGGGTTTGAGTGCATGGTGTTCTCGATGGACACAAGCCAGTTAACTGCAGCTAACTAATGGAAAAGGGTTACTGACCTTGGATCATATTCTCTTTTTCTTGGCATAAACTATCCGATTATCATTGCAGTAGGCGATGCAAATGATCCGCCAGGACATCTGACGAGAAGGAACTGTGTTTACACATGACACCAAGAAATTGGCTACAAGTACAGGACGTGTCCTCAAATTTGCCGCTTCAGTCTGTTGGTTTCCACACCAACACTCGCTGGACATGGTCGGAGACTCCATTTTGGTTCATCCCAAGCTTCTCAAACGCGTTGGAGTGGAACGAGCCAGTTCAAAGATAGCTCATTTGGTCTCGGCCTTCTGTTGAACTCTTTCTTTTGGCTGGTTTTTAGCTAATGTAAGAGTACTCAGCATTTAGTTTCGCACCCGGTCCATCTTGTAAAATACTCCGTATGACCAAAAACCCCTTTTGTACACTTGGTAGTTTCTCCAGTATGTATATTTCACCAAGCTTGTAAAAGAACCTTATTAGGAGTACAGTTGTACTCTACTACTACTATTCCGTACATAATTTCTTCCAGAATGTTGTACTATTAGTATTACTCCTTTGTAGGTCTGTAGTTTTGTTTCTTTTTCACTACAGTTTGGGTCCTATAAGCCTAAGTTGGACATGTTGGTAAGTACTTCGCTCAAAAACTGCACGCGGTGGAAGGAACACGATGTTTCTAGGTTTACCAGGAAAAACATGTTGCTCATCATCGCATCACCAGTGATTTGACAAGGCAATACTGTACGACAGTGTGCTAGTCTAGTTTTTTCTTCTTCTGAACAAGTACTCCTTGTCTACCCTAGTAGTAGTAAAGGTATACTAGTAGGAGCACCAGAGAATTCGATGAAGCTAGCTGGAGTACTACTGTCAGTAGCTGCCGCAGAAGAGAGAGGGAGGGAGTTTTGCACATGCTGGTGCACGTGGCAGCATGTTCCTTCCGAGAGAAGCTGGATTTAACTCCCTCACCGGCTTCCCCCATGCACACACAACCTCTTTTACTCAGTCCCTTCTTCCCATCCACTACCGCCCCCTCGGCTCTCACTCCATATTGTTGACGACCAGCTCCTCGGCTCCGTCCTCTACAGGTGGCAGCGAGATCGGCGCGGCAACCTTCTGTTGGGCGGTGGAGCATCTGTCATCTCTATCCCGCGGCAGCAATGGCGGTTTGTGAAATACTAGAACACTCGTACCTATTCCCTCCGTTTCATAATATAAGATGTTTTAGCTTATGTGAAACGAGTGTATCTAGATTCACTCCGAACTTACATGATAGACTTGATGATGCGGTTAAATTTTTATTGTCGATTGCGCAGCATTGTCATGTGTAGAGTAGTTCTTATCCCGGGTATGCATCTTTTTTTTGTAGACTAGGATTCCATAGAAGCTTGTTTTCTGGGCTAGATCCCATAACTAAGAACATTGGGGATCCGTTCGAAGTTGGTAGTTCGACAGCGCAAACTTTTGAACATTTGCATATATTTGTCAATCAACATCATGTAATCAATATTACAAGTTGCTGTAGAAGGAGATGGGGAAGGAGCGAAAACGAGGATTCTCGATGAAATAGGTTCCAATCATGTGACTTCTGCTATCCTAGATGACAAGGTAAATCAATAGATTGACATATGTTCTTGTCGTTGCACGTAGATGCTTTCGCTGTAATCTCTGTTTATCTTGTAACCGCAGAAGCACACAGTTGAAGAAGACTCTCAGTTTCGTGATGATGGAGTAGAAAATGGATGTCAGATTGCTACAACTGGTACTGATGAGCCTGCACCTGCGATCGTCGTGCCAGATGATGGAGGTGGTGGATTGGTTTTACCATCCGCGGAGACTTGTGCAGTTGGAGCTGGCAGTGAAGATCCTTTAGAGGACATTGTGGTGCTCGATAGTTCGCCTATTATGGAGACTCATGCTACCAGTGCTGGCGCTGCTGTTGGTGTTGCTGATCCCTCTCCAGAAATTATCGTGCCACCTAAAGGAGGCGGTGATTTGGGTTTACAATCTGTAGAAATTGTTGCACCTGAAGGTGGTGAACTATGATGCGGAGCTTTCTTTCTTATGATTTGTATGCTTTTCTTTGGAACCCGTATTATGGAGCTACCTTACGCTTTTGCCTATTGAACTGTAGTGTGGAACTGGAACTACTCCTAGTATGTAATCATAATATTCGGATGCTTGAGTATTATCGATGGTAAACCAATGCTAGCTGAGCTGCACGAGAATTGGCCTCTGCCACTTGAAGGCGTGGTTCCTGGCTCATCTCCTTTTCACAAGCACGGTGAAAAGATGGTTATGTTCCTTTTCTTGCAATGTCATTATGCTTGTGTTGTTGATTTGGCAATTTTATGCTAATTTTGTCACCCAATCCACATTTATGTCTCTACATACAAACATATTTGTTCTCATGACTTGAACAAAAAACAGTATCTTCTTTGCATCAACTAACACAAGGAGACATCCAAATATTTATTTATTTTTGAAACAAGGCAAACGATATGCCATTTTCATTGATAGAGAGGGACATGCAATTGATAAATCATCACCTCCAGCATCTTGTTCTACATAAGGCGTTATTACCAGATCCACACCCTTCTTTTCCTTGGGACGACAATGTCAAGTGCAGGATTTCGAACCTAAATGCAATCCAGTGCAGGTTCATCAGGACAACCTCTGGCTGCGTCAGTCTCCACAGAAGGTACATCAGTGCTATGGCAGACACTGTTGGAAATGCAAGCTGAAGCTTTTGTTATACTCCTATCAGGACCACATATAAGGGCCAGAAATTTAAGCTCCAAAATCTAGCATTACAAAATAGACAAGAGGTTACCCCAGCTGGACAATTCATAGACAATTCACAGTGCAATTTGAGCGTCTTACATGATCCTTAGATTTTAGTCTTTTTATTGGTGGAACGAAATTTGCTGGTACTTTTATTTCTGCGAAGAAACTACAAAACATAGCCAAGTTAGACATCTGAATATATCTAACTTTTCTATAGTCTTATATGTGAAGATATCTTTGCATAACACTCACTTATCAAACTGTCTACGGATATCTTCCCGCTCCTTGGAAATGCGAAGTCGTTGTTCTATAGGGTACATCCATCTATACTATACTGTACCTCTAAGTACTTCCTCGTCAGGTACATCAGCAGCCAAATGCTCCATCGTATCAAAGAAGTATGGGGAATATATCAGGTCAAAAGCTTGCACAGGATCTCTGCCAAGTCATTTTTAAGATGTTTTCGAACTCTTCTATCTAGAGCTTTACTATAGATTTACCTAAAGAATGTACCTACCATAATCTTCAAGCACCTTGTAAATCTAGATGGTCACAAGCTTTAACTATTTCTAGGAGAGGTGGAGAACAAACCAAAACCAAGAAGAATGTCTAGTGCCTGAATCTAGCAGGCGAAGCATGGGGATCGCCCAGCTAACCGCCGGCCGGTGCGTCTCGTGAAGATTTTTTTAAGGCATGGAGAAGTTTGCGGCCTAGTTCTAATCCGGTGCATCTCCCATAATAATGGCGCAAAATTTGAAGATACAGGGGCTGGTTGCTCTATTGAGGGCGGGCTTAGGAAAGTTTGGGGTCTCGGGGGAAAGTCTACAATTTTCACAGAAATATCTGTGAATATTTTATCGGATTTGCCAGTTCTCAAGAGTCACCTCTCTCGCCATTGGATTTACCTCGTGATTGGTGCAACGTGAGGGTTACACATTTGTTGCAACAACTTGTAACTGGGAATTTATGAGTTGCAACTACTAGGTTACCACTAAGTATTAGCACAATTAGTAGAGTGACGTCAGCTCCCTAACATAACAAGTTCTCAGGCGCCTGGGATCTAGGCGCTCATATTTTATACCCTTTTTTCCCTTGTTGACGGCTTTGTTTCGAATCCGGCCGAGCTACAGCATGTACCTTGGGATTTCAACTATCGAGCCCAAGAAATTAGCCCATCTGGCCTAATTATAGCCCATGTTTTGGCTCATTCGGCCGCACAAATAGCCCAGCTAGATTGGGCGAGAGCCCATGAAAAATAGCCCATCAATCCCTGCTTGGCCCATTTTTCTTCAATTCGTCCTTTTTTGGGCACCGTCGACCCACCCCTAAAAAAAACTCCGCCTATCCATGTTTTTAAGTACTACCTACTACATTATTTATACTTAACATTTTTAGTTGAGCTGCTAGCAATCACGCGTAGCAGATGGATAAGCAATTTTTAAGAAGAAAAATAAATAAGGTATATACGATGTTAGTATACATTTTTTATGTTTTATAAAAGGATAATAATTTTCTTGTGTAGTGGCAAGGCATGTAGTTTATCTGTAGCAATATTTTTGTACTGAGAGGCTGACATGGCCGACCCACCTGCCTGCATCTAGCACCCATCAACCTTACCATACAAGAGATCAAGTTTAACGAGCACATTCAAAAAGTACGTGTACAACAGTCTCAACCGGAAAAAAGAAGACCAAGATCGACATGTTTCTTATCAAGAGAGGCTGACACGTGGGCCCCAGTAGCAAGACCATACACACCTGTCGCATGGAACAATGTTACCAAGGTCAAACCGGCAGACGCGACCAAAAAAATGTCCAACATACACAGGTTTCCTCTACATAGGCGGCTGACATGTGGACCCAGTAGGGAGACATTATACGGGTGCTGTATCGAGCAATGTTGCCAAGTTCCAAATGGGGAGGTGCGAGAGCAGAAAAAGTCTAGCATGCACACATTTCCTGCACAGAGGAGGCTGACCTGTCGGGGCCACCAGCCTGTGTAAACGGCTGAAGCAGCAAGCAATGCTATCAAGTTTGGAACACGAAGGCACGACAGAGGGTAAAAAAGTCCATCATACACACATTTCTTCTAATGAGAGGATGGCATGTGGGGCCCAGCATCGTGATTAAATGGTAGATGCATCGAACAACACTATCAAGTTCAGAACAGGGTAGCGCGAGCGAAGGAAAAAAATCCATCATACACACGTTTCTTCTAATGAGAGGATTACATGTGGGGCTCAAGAGGTTGGTTAAACGGTATATGCGTAGAGCAGCGCTATCAACTCGGAACGGGGTAGTGCCAGCGAAGGAAAAAAATCCATCATACACACATTTCTTCTAATGAGAGGATGACATGTGAGTCCCAGGAGGTTGATTAGACGGTAGATGCATCGAGCAGCGCTATCAACTTCGGAACAAGGTAGCGCAAACGAAGGAAAAAAATTACATCATACACATGATCCTTCTAATGAGAGGCTGACATGTGGGACCTAGCAGCCTGACTAAATGACAGACGCCTCGAGCAACATTATCGAGTTCAAATCAGGGAGGCGCGACCAAAAAGTATGGTCCGCTAGAGACACTAACGTCCAGGACCCACATGCCTCAAAAGACTTCGGCGAGTCAACATCACGCGAGGAAACGAAAATGCTGATTCTGCCATGCGCCAGCCGAGATTCCTCCATCTTTTTAGCAGATTCATCATAGTAGAGGGCCACAAAACCAGAAAAAAGTTTTCCATCGGCCACGACCGAGCCGATAATTTCGTCGCGGAAGACGCGCCTTCTACGACGACCGTCGGTCCAATTCGTTGCAGCAGGAAACTTTTCTTGTAGTGAATAACACACATGCAATGACATTGGTGGGTCTAGTTGGTTTAGGAAAGGAACACACATGCAATGATACTCGTGGATCCATGTGGTTTAGGAAAAGAACACACATGAAATGACTCTGGTGGATCCATTTGGTTTAGGAAAAGCACACAAAAGCAATGATTCTAGTGGTGGTTTAGGAAAAGAACACACATGCAATGACACTGGTGGATCCATGTGATTTAGGAAAGGAGCACACATGGAATGACACTAGTGAATCCTTGTGGTTTAGTAAAGGAACACACATGCAATGACTCTGGTAGATCCATGTAGTTTAGAAAAGGAACACACATGCAATGACTCTGGTGGATCCATGTGGTTTAGGAAAGGAACACCCATGCAATGACACTAGTGGTGGTTTAGGAAAAGAAGAAACTTTCAATGACTCTGATGGTGGTTTAGGAAAAGAACACACATGAAATGACTCTGGTGGATCCATGTGGTTTAGGAAAAGAACAAACATGCAATGACTCTAGTGGTGGTTTAGGTAAAAAACACACATGCAATGACTCTCGTAGTGGTTTAGGAAAAGAACACACATGCAATGACTCTGGTGGATCCATGTGGTTTAGGAAAAGAAGACACATGCAATGACTCTGGTGGTGGTTTAGGAAAAGAACACACATGCAATGACTCTGGTGGTGGTTTGGGAAAGGAAGACACATGCAATGACTATCGATGTGGTTTAGGAAAGGAACACACATGAAATGACTCTCGTGGATCCATTTGGTTTAGGAAAGGAAGACTCATGGAATGACTCTGGTTGATCCATGTGATTTAGGAAAGGAACACACATGCAATGACTAGTGGATCAATGTGTATTAGGAAAGGAAGACACATGAAGTGACTCTCCTGGATTAGTGTGGTTTAGGAAAGGAACACACATGCAATGACTCTGGTTGATACATGTGGTTTAGGAAAAGAACACAATGCAATAACACTGGTGGATTCATGTGGTTTAGTAAAGGAACACACATGCAATGACTCTAGTGGTTATTTATGAAAAAGAAGACACATGCAATGACTCCGGTGGTGGTTTAGGAAAAGAAGACACCCATGCAATGACTCTGGTGGATCCATGTGGTTTAGGAAAAGAACACACGTGCAATGACTCTAGTGGTGGTTTACGAAAAGAACACACATGCAATGACACTGTTGGATCCATGTGGTTTAGGAAAGGAACACACATGCAATGACTCTGGTGGTGGTTTAGGAAAACAAGACACATGCAATGACTCTGGTTGTGGTTTAGGAAAGGAACACACTAGTAATGACTCTAGTTTATCCATGTGGTTTAGGAAAGGAACACACATGCAATGACTCTGGTGGATCCATGTGGTTTAGGAAAAGAACAGACATGCAATAACACTGGTGGATCCATATGGTTTAGGAAAGGAAAACACATGAAATGACACTAGCGGTGGTTTAGGAAAAGAAGACACATGCAATGACTCTGGTGGTGGTTTAGGAAAAGAACACACATGAAATGACTCTGGTGGATCCATGAGGTTTAGGAAAAAACACACATGCAATGACTCTAGTGTGTGGTTTAGGAAAAGAACACACATGTAGTGACACTAGTGGATCCATGTGGTTTAGGAAAGGAACACACATGCAATGACTCTAGTGTTGGTTTAGGAAAAGAAGACACATGCAATGACTATGGTGGATCCATGTGGTTTAGGAAAGGAACAAACATGCATGACTCTGGTGGATCCATGTGGTTTAGGAAAATAACACACATGCAATGACACTGGTGGATCCACATGGTTTAGGAAAGGAACACAAATAAAATGACTCTGGTGGTGGTTTAGGAAAGGAAGATACATGCAATGACTCTCGTTGGTCCATGTGGTTTAGAAAATAACACACATGCAATGACTCTATTGGTGGTTCAGGAAAAGAACACACATGGAATGACACTTACGGATCCATGTGGTTTAGGAAAGGAACACACATGCCATGACACTGGTGGATCCATGTGGTTTAGGAAAAGAACACACATGAAATGAATTTGGTGGATCCATGTGGTTTAGGAAAAGAACACACATGCAATGACCCTAGTGGTGGTTTAGGAAAAGAACAAACATGCAATGACTCAGGTGGTGGTTTAGGAAAGGAACACACATGATATAACTCTGGTGGATACATGTGGTTCAGGAAAAAACACACATGCAATGACTCTAGTGGTGGTTTAGGAAAATAAGACACATGCAATGACACTGGTGGATCCATGTGGTTTAGGAAAGGAACACACATGCAATGACTCTAGTGTTGGTTTAGGAAAAGAAGACACATGCAATGACTCTAGTGGATCCATGTGGTTTAGCAAAAGAACACACGTGCAATGACACTGGTGGATCCACGTGGTTTAGAAAAGGAATACGCATAAAATGACTCTGGTGGTGGTTTAGGAAAGGAAGGCACATGCAATGACACTGGTGGATCCATGTGGTTTAGGAAAATAACACACATGCAATGAATCTATTGGTGGTTTAGAAAATAACACACATGCAATGACTCTATTCCTGGTTCAGGAAAAGAACACACATGCAATGACACTTATGTATCCATGTGGTTTAGGAAAGGAACACACATGCCATGACACTGGTGGATCCATGTGGTTTAGGAAAAGAACACACATGAAATGAATTTGGTCGATCCATGTGTTTTAGGAAAAGAACACACATGCAATGACCATAGTGGTGGTTTAGGAAAAGAACAAACATGTAATGACTCTTGTGGTGGTTTAGGAAAGGAACACACATGAAATGACTCTGGTGGATCCATGTGGTTTAGGAAAAGAAGACACATGCAATGACTCTAGTGGTGGTTTAGGAAAAGAACACACATCCAATGACACTAGTGGATCCAAGTGGTTTAAGAAAGGAACACATGTGCAATGACTCTAGTGTTGGTTTAGGAAAAGAAGACACGTGCAATGACTCTGGTGGATCCATGTGGTTTAGGAAAGGAACACACATGCAATGACACAGGTGGATCCACGTGGTTTAGAAAAGGAACACACATAAAATGACTCGGGTGGTGGTTTAGGAAAGGAAGGCACATGCAATGACACTGGTGGATCCATGTGGTTTAGGAAAATAACACACATGCAATGAATCTATTGGTGGTTTAGGAAAATAACACACATGCAATGACATTGATGGATCCATGTGGTTTAGGAAAGGAACACACATGCAATGACACTGGTGGGTCTATGTAGTTCAGGAAAAGAACGCACATGAAATGACTCAAGTGGATCCATGTGGTTTAGGAAAATAACACACATGCAATGACTCTAGTGGTGGTTTAGGAAAAGAACACGCATGCAATGACACTGGTGGATCCATGTGGTTTAGGAAAGGAACACACATGCAATGACACTCGTGGATCAATGCGGTTTAAGAAAGGAACACAAATGCAATGGCTCTGGTGGATCCATGTGGTTTAGGAAAGGAACACAAATGCGATGACTCTGGTGGATCCATGTGGTTTAGGAAAGGAACACACGTGTAATGACACTAGTCATGGTTTAGGAAAATAAGACACAAGTAATCACTCAGGTGGTGGTTTAGGAAAAGAACACACATGCAATGACTCTGGTGGTGGTTTAGGAAAAGAACACACTTGATATGACTCTAATGGATCCATGTGGTTTAGGAAAAGAAGACACATGCAATGACTCTGGCGGTAGTTTAGGAAAAGAACACACATGCAATGACTCTGGTGGATCCATGTTGTTTAGGAAAAGAACAAACATGCAATGACACTAGTGGATCCATATGGTTCAGGAAAGGAACACACATGTAATGACTCTGGTGGTGGTTTAGGAAAAGAAGACACATGCAATGACTCTGGTGGTGGTTTAGGAAAAGAACACACATGCAATGACTCTAATGGATCCATGTGGTTTAGGAAAAGAAGACACATGCAATGACTCTGGTGGTAGTTTAGGAAAAGAACACACATGCAATTACTCTAGTGTTGGTTTGGCAAAGGAAGACACATGCAATGACTCTCGATGTGGTTTAGGAAAGGAACACACATGAAATGACTCTGGTGGATCAATTTGGTTTAGGAAAGGAAGACTCATGCAATGACTCTGGTGGATCCATGTAGTTTAGGAAAGGAACACACATGCAATGACTCTAGTGGATAATTATGGTTTAGGAAAGGAACACACATGCAATGACTCTCGTGGATCTATGTGTTTTAGGAAAGGAACACACATGCAATGACTCTGGTGGATACATGTGGTTTAGGAAGAGAACACAATGCAATAACACTATTGGATTCATCTGGTTTAGGAAATAAACACACATGCAATGACTCTCGTGGTTATTTAGGAAAAAGAAGACATGTGCAATGACTCTGGTGGTGGTTTAGGAAAAGAAGACACATGAAATGACTCTGGTGGTGGTTTAGGAAAAGAACACACATGAAATGACTCTGGTGGATCCATGTGGTTTAGGAAAAGAACACACTTGCAATGACTCTAGTGGTGGTTTAGGAAAAGAGCACACATGCAATGACACTGTTGGATCCATGTGGTTTAGGAAAGGAACACAAATGCAATGACTTTGGTGGTGGTTTACGAAAAGAAGACACATGCAATTACTCTAGAGGTGGTTTAGGAAAGGAACACACTTGCAACGACTCTGGTTAATCCTTGTGGTTTATGAAAGGAACACACATGCAATGACTCTGGTCGATCCATGTGGTTTAGGAAAAGAACAGACATGCAATGACACTGGTGGATCCATATGGTTCAGGAAAGGAACACACATGCAATGACTCTAGTGGTGGTTTAGGAAAAGAAGACACATGCAATGACTCTGGTGGTGGTTTAGGAAAAGAACACACATGCAATGACTCTAATGGATCCATGTGGTTTAGTAAAATAAGACACATGCAATAACTCTGGTGGTAGTTTAGGAAAAGAACACACATGTAATGACTCTAGTGGTGGTTTGGGAAAGGAATACACATGCAATGACTCTCGATGTGGTTTAGGAAAGGAACACACATGAAATAACTCTGGTGGATCCATTTGGTTTAGGAAAGGAAGACTCATGCAATGACTCTGGTGGATCCATGTGGTTTAGGGAAGGAACACACATACAATGACTAGTGGATAATTATGGTTTAGGAAAGGAACACACATGCAATGACTCTCATGGATCTGTGTGTTTTTGGAAAGGAACACACATGCAATGACTCTGGTGGATACATGTGGTTTAGGAAGAGAACACAATGCAATAACACTATTGGATTCATGTGGTTTAGGAAAGAAACACACACGCAATGAATCTCGTGGTTATTTAGGAAAAAGAAGACACATGCAATGACTCTGTTGGTGGTTTAGGAAAATAAGACACATGAAATGACTCTGGTGGTGGTTTAGGAAAATAACACACATGAAATGACTCTGGTGGATCCATGTGGTTTAGGAAAAGAACACACGTGCAATGACTCTAGTGGTGGTTTAGGAAAAGAACACACATGCAATGACACTGTTGGATCCATGTGGTTTAGGAAAGGAACACACATGCAATGACTTTGGTGGTGGTTTAGGAAAAGAAGACACATGCAATTACTCTAGAGGTGGTTTAGGAAAGGAACACACTTGCAACGACTCTGGTTGATCCATGTGGTTTATGAAAGGAACACACATGCAATGACTCTGGTCGATCCATGTGGTTTAGGAAAAGAACAAACATGCAATGACACTGGTGGATCCATATGGTTCAGGAAAGGAACACACATGCAATGACTCTAGTGGTGGTTTAGGAAAAGAAGACACATGCAATGACTCTGGTGGTGGTTTAGGAAAAGAACACACATGCAATGACTCTAATGGATCCATGTGGTTTAGTAAAATAAGACACATGCAATAACTCTGGTGGTAGTTTAGGAAAAGAACACATATGTAATGACTCTAGTGGTGGTTTGGGAAAGGAATACACATGCAATGACTCTCGATGTGGTTTAGGAAAGGAACACACATGAAATAACTCTGGTGGATCCATTTGGTTTAGGAAAGGAAGACTCATGCAGTGACTCTGGTGGATCCATGTGGTTTCGGAAAGGAACACACATACAATGACTAGTGGATAATTATGGTTTAGGAAAGGAACACACATGCAATGACTCTCGTGGATCTGTGTGTTTTTGGAAAGGAACACACATGCAATGACTCTGGTGGATACATGTGGTTTAGGAAGAGAACACAATGCAATAACACTATTGGATTCATGTGGTTTAGGAAATAAACACACATGCAATGACTCTTGTGGTTATTTAGGAAAAAGAAGACACGTGCAATGACTCTGGTGGTGGTTTAGGAAAAGAAGACACATGCAATGACTCTGGTGGTGGTTTAGGAAAATAACACACATGAAATGACTCCGGTGGATCCATGTGGTTTAGGAAAAGAACACACGTGCAATGACTCTAGTGGTGGTTTAGGAAAAGAACACACATGCAATGACACTGTTGGATCCATGTGGTTTAGGAAAGGAACACACATGCAATGACTTTGGTGGTGGTTTAGGAAAAGAAGACACATGCAATTACTCTAGTGGTGGTTTAGGAAAGGAACACACCTGCAACGACTCTGGTTGATCCATGTGATTTATGAAAGGAACACACATGCAATGACTCTGGTCGATCCATGTGGTTTAGGAAAAAGAACAAACATGCAATGACACTGGTTGATCCATATGGTTCAGGAAACGAACACACATGCAATGACTCTAGTGGTGGTTTAGGAAAAGAAGACACATGCAATGACTCTAGTGGTGGTTTAGGAAAAGAACACACATGCAATGACTCTAATGGATCCATGTGGTTTAGGAAAAGAAGACACATGCAATGACTCTGGTGGTAGTTTAGGAAAAGAACACACATGCAATTACTCTAGTGTTGGTTTGGCAAAGGAAGACACATGCAATGACTCTCGATGTGGTTTAGGAAAGGAACACACATGAAATGACTCTGGTGGATCCATTTGGTTTACGAAAGGAAGACTCATCCAGTGACTCTGGTGGATCCATGTGGTTTAGGAAAGGAACACACATGCAATGACTAGTGGATAATTATGGTTTAGGAAAGGAACACACATGCAATGACTCTCGTGGATCTATGTGTTTTTGGAAAGGAACACACATGCAATGACCCTGGTGGATACATGTGGTTTAGGAAGAGAACACAATGCAATAACACTATTGGATTCATGAGGTTTAGGAAAGAAACACACACGCAATGACTCTCGTGGTTATTTAGGAAAAATAAGACACATGCAATGACTCTGGTGGTGGTTTAGTTAAAGAACACACATGAAATGACTCTGGTGGATCCGTGTGGTTTAGGAAAAGAACACATGTGCAATGACTCTAGTGGTGGTTTAGGAAAAGAACACACATGTAATGACACTGTTGGATCCATGTGGTTTAGGAAAGGAACACACATGCAATGACTTTGGTGGTGGTTTAGGAAAAGAAGACACATGCAATTACTCTAGTGGTGGTTTAGGAAAGGAACACACCTGCAACGACTCTGGTTGATCCATGTGGTTTATGAAAGGAACACACATGCAATGACTCTGGTGGATCGATGTGGTTTAGGAAAAGAACAAACATGCAATGACACTGGTGGATCCATATGGTTCAGAAAAGGAACACACATGCAATGACTCTAGTGGTGGTTTAGGAAAAGAAGACACATGCAATGACTCTGGTGGTGGTTTAGGAAAAGAACACACATGCAATGACTCTAATGGATCCATGTGGTTTAGGAAAAGAAGACACATGCAATGACTTTGGTGGTTGTTTAGGAAAAGAACACACATGCCATGACTCTAGTGGTGGTTTGGGAAAGGAAGACACATGCAATGACTCTCGATGTGGTTTAGGAAAGGAACACACATGAAATGACTCTGGTGGATCCATTTGGTTTAGGAAAGGAAGACTCATGCAATGACTCTGTGGATCCATGTGGTTTAGGAAACAAACACACATGCAATGAATCTAGTGGATAATTATGGTTTAGGAAAGGAACACACATGCAATGACTCTCGTGGATCTGTGTGGTTTAGGAAAGTACACACATGCAATGACTATGGTGGATACATGTAGTTTAGGAAGAGAACACAATGCAATAACACTATTGGATTCATGTGGTTTAGGAAAGAAACACACATGGAATGACTCTCGTGGTTATTTAGGAAAAAGAAGACAGATGCAATGACTCTGGTGGTGGTTTAGGAAAAGAAGACACATGCAATGACTCTGGTGGTGGTTTAGGAAAAGAACACACATGAAATGACTCTGGTGGATTGATGTGGTTTAGGAAAAGAACACACATGCAATGAATCTAGTGGTGGTTTAGGAAAAGAACACACATGCAATGACACTGTTGGATCCATATGATTTAGGAAAGGAACACACATGCAATTCCTCTGGTGGTGGTTTAGGAAAAGAAGACACATGCAATTACTCTAGTGGTGGTTTATGAAAGGAACACACCTGCAACGACTCTAGTTGATCCATGTGGTTTACGAAAGGAACACACATGCAATGACTCTGGTGGATCCATGTGGTTTAGGAAAAGAACAAACATGCAATGACACTGGTGGATCCATATGGTTTAGGAAAGGAAAACACATGCAATGACTCTAGTGGTGGTTTAGGACAAGAAGAGACATGCAATTAATCTGGTGGTGGTTTAGGAAAAGAACACACATGAAATGACTCTAGTGGATCCATGAGGTTTTGGAAAATAATACACATGCAATGACTCAAGTGTGCGGTTTAGGAAAAGAACACACATGCAATGACACTAGTGGATCCATGTGGTTTAGGAAAGGAACACACCTGCAACTACTCTAGTGTTGGTTTAGGAAAAGAAGACACATGCAATGACTCTGGTGGATCCATGTGGTTTAGGAAAGGAACAGACATGCATGACTTTGGTGGATCCATGTGGTTTAGGAAAAGAACACACATGCAATGACACTGGTGGATCCACGTGGTTTAGGAAAGGAACACACATAAAATGACTCTAGTGGGGGTTTAGGAAAGGAAGATACATGCAATGACACTGGTGGATCCATGTGGTTTGGGAAAATAACACACATGCAATGACTCTATTGGTGGTTCATGAAAAGAACACACATGCAATGGCACTTATGGATCCATGTGGTTTAGGAAAGGAACACACATGCAATGACTCTAGTGTTGGTTTAGGAAAAGAAGACACATGCAATGACTCTGGTGGATCCATGTGGTTTAGGAAAGGAACACCCACACAACAAGAAAAGTTTCCTTCCGCAACGAATTGGCCTGACGGTCATCTTAGAAGGCGCGTCTTCCGCGATGAAATTCTCGGCTCGGCCATGGCTGATGGAAAACTTTTTTTTCCAGTTTCGCGGCCATCTACTACGACAGATCTGCTAAAAACATGGAGGAAGCTCGGCTGGCACGTGGAAGAAGCAAGATTTTCGTTTCCTCGCGCGATGTTGACTCGCCGAAGTCTTTTGAGGCATGTGGGTCCCGGACGTCAGTGTCTCTAGCGAACCATACTTTTTGGTCGTGCCTCCCTGATTTGAACTCGATGATGTTGCTCGAGGCGTCTGCCGTTTAGTGAGGCTGCTAGGTCCCACATGTCAGCCTCTCATTAGAAGGATCATGTGTATGATGGAATTTTTTTCCTTCGCTCACGCTACCCTGTTCCGAAGTTGATAGCGCTTCTCAATGCATCTACTGTCTAATCAAGCTCCTGTGACCCACATGTCATCCTCTCATTAGAAGAAACATTTGTATGATGGAATTTTTTCCTTCGCTGGCGCTACCCCATTCCAACTTGATAGCGCTGCTCGACGCATCTACCGTTTAACCAACCTCCTGAGCCCCACATGTCATCCTCTCATTAGAAGAAACATGTGTATGATGGATTTTTTTCCTTCGCTCGCGCTACCCTATTCCGAACTTTATAGCGATGTTCGATGCATCTACTGTTTAATCACGATGCTGGGCCCCACATGTCATCCTCTCATTAGAAGAAACGTGTGTATGATGTATTTTTTACCCTCTATCGTGCCTTCGTGTTCCAAACTTGATATAATTGCTCGCTACATCAGCCGTTTAATAAAACTCCTAGACCCCACATGTAATCCTCTCATTAGAAGAAACGTGTGTATGATAGAATATTTTCCCTCGGTCCTGCCTCTGTGTTCCGAACTTGATACTGTTGCTCGCTGCATCTACCGGTTAATCATGATGTAGGACCCCACCCCCACATGTCATACACTCTTTAGAAGAAACATGTGTATGATGGAATTTTTTCTCTCGGTCGCGCCTCCGTGTTTCAAACTTGATAGCGTTGCTCGATGCATCAGCCTTTTTCCAGGCTGCTGAGTCCCCCATGTGAGCCTCTCATTAGAAGAAAGGTGTGCATGATGGACTTTTTCTCGCTGGTGCCTCCCTGTTTCGAACTTGGAAACGTCGCTCGAGGAAGAACCTGTATAAGTCCGTGTTACTGGGTCCCACATGCCTGTCTCTCTGTATATCAAACATGCGTATGATGGAATTTTTTCTGACCGCGTCCGCTGTTATGACCTTGGCAATGTTGTTCGATTTGGCAGCCGTGTATGGTCTTGCTGCTGAGGCCCCCATGTCACCCTATCTGGTATGTTCTGGCTGGTGGGTCCCTGATGCCAGCCTCTTTGTACAAGTATTTAACTTTTTTTCAAACCTGACCAATAAACTCGAGGGATGCTGCAGGCTGGTGGGTCTGCGATGTCAACCTCTCTGTAATGCAATATTAAAAAGTAAACCCTTTCTCAAAAAAAAGTAAACCAAGATATATATAAATATGTACACAGAGTGGATTCGAACTAAAGACCTTCAAATCAAATCAAATAGACATAAACTGAGTGTTTTGCCACAATACCAAAGATACTAATAGAAATTGAATCATTAAACATGTATTAGTACTACAACTTATGTATCACTCTACTAAAAAATATTGTTGTGTTTCCATGTTATCTCTCTTAAAATAAAAGAGTAGTGCTACAGGAACCTGGATTTATAAGAAGCCACATATTGGATTAGTTTCTTAAAAACATGTGTAGGTAGAGTTTTTTTAGAGGTGGGGGCACTGCCAAAAAGGCGAAATTAAAAAGTTTGGGCTATGGTCAATGGGCTCCTATCTCTAATTTCACTGGGCTGTGTCTCGCCAGATTCAAACACAGACCTCTTCGGGGGAGGAAAAAAAGCGATAATTCCTTTGACAGATATTCATGTAAAAATATCTAATGAACACACACCACATGAGCCAAAACATGGTTGGTATCCAATGACTTCACTTGGTGAAATCACGCTGTATATCTTTACCCTCTCATCTCTGTCCAAAATGCATCCAATGGTTCCGATGACACAAAGGCAAAAGATCTAGAGCAAGCAGCCAACACCAACGACAGAACTTTTGACAAATTCAATACCATTTGAAAGATTAAGGAGTATAGAATAATAAGCGTAAAAAAATCGAGAGATTCCTAGTTCATATTCACCAGCACTTGACCAATTCAGAAGCATTTCAAAGTGACTAGTTCAGCAATACAAACACTGAAATTCAATATCACTACAGAGAGAGACAATTCTTGTTTCAGCTCTAAAAACCATGCCACGCGATCAGTTTGCCCTTTTCTCCAAACACACTAGATCACTGGAACATAATCATTGTCATAATATTTGCTCATATAGGAAACCGTCATATAGATACAGATATACCATACTAGTATGTACTAGTCATAGCTCCAATCCAGCAAAAGGTTATCACAGTTTTACCACCCATATATGATCAGTGGAGATAAGAGAACCACATAATTAATTACAAAAGCATGCGGCCAAAGAGCTAGACAGCTAGGAAGTTCATGAACAACATGCCGCATTCAAGGCAGCGAGATACATCGACCTTGACAGTTCTTCCAATAGTAAGTTTGGCTGCTTTCCGGAACTTGATCCACCTAGAAGTAGCTACCAAGCGCCCATCAGCCGAGTTAATGGCGTAGCGTCCCTCGATAGCAATCCTTCACTCTGCATCGTGAAGACTATTGTGCCCTTTCGTCTGGCTTGGAGTTGCTTTGCGGCACTCTTAGGCAATTTCTAAGTCAAAGCAAGAGATAGGCGCATAATTACTAAGAGCGATGCACTGAATCATGTGAAACTTGAGAAGACATTCAGAACAGTTTACCTGCCGCCATATACTCACAAACATAATCCGGTGCGACCTTGTGATGACACATGTGTAGGATATGGTCTGACAAGGTGCTGCCCGGGGTGATGAAGGAGCTTGTGCTGGTGCCTATGCTGGGGCTGGTGCTGGTGCAGGAGATGGTGACACTAATTGTAGAGGGGCTGGTGCAGGAGCCAGAAGGCCCAGAAATGGTGTCGGCGCCAGCAACTTGATGCTAGATTCCTTCTGAGGGGTAGCTAAGCTGACTGCATGGATGGTAGAGGCAGATAAGGAGTGTACAAGCAAAATGGTCTCTTATACAATAGTTACTCACAAGACAGTGATCAGAGGATATGATGAGTATACAAGCAAATTAAGTTACTACCTCCATTCTTTCTACTTAGGTCAACAGGAGACGGAGCAGGAACTAGGGCCAGTGCCGTTGGGGGTGCCAGCAGCTTGGTGCTGGTTACCTTCTGAGGGGTAGGTAAGGGGACTACAGAAGTGGTTAGAGAGGCATATGAGATGTGGACAAGCAAAATGGTTTCTTATACAACAGTAATTCCTAGACAGAGGATTGGGCGAATTAAGTTACTACCTCTATTCTTTCTCCTACTGAGGTCAACAGGTGCCGTTTCAGGAACTGGGGTCGGTGCTGGTGTCGGTGCCAACAGCTTGATGCTGGCACCCTTCTGGGTGGTACATAAGGGGAAGCGGACTACAGAAGTGGTCAAGGTCATATGATGAGTAAAAACAATGGTGCAGAACAGTTAGTCGCAAGAAAATCATTAGAGGTTGTGATGAGTACCGAATCAAATTAATTAGTACTACCTCTATTCTTGGTCCTTCAGTTAACAGGTGTACGATGGCGTGCAAGTATCTGCCCAGGCTTGCTAAAATCGAATGTTACCTTGTCCCCCTACTTCAGGCCATTCTCACGGACATACTTGGACCAACCTCGGCCACCCAAATAGGTGATGGCCATCGTTTGGGAGAGATCCACATCATATAGCTTCCGCATGCCTTTAGGGCCCTCGCTATACAGAGTTAGAAACTTGTCGTTTATGAACATCTTGTTTATAATGGGGCGAGCGACACAAGGGACAGCCTTCATGAGAAAATTGATAGAGAAGTAAGGCGACAGCAAAAAAAAGTGAGATACAAGATCTTACATCAAGTCGGTCTAAACCACTTGGAATCCATACCTGGTACCATGGGTACCCTTTGCGAAGGGTGACCATGTACCATTTTTCATCCCTCCGCCTTTGGAATGGCATACAGGGGCCCCCTTTCAATCCACAAGCTTGACAAGAGGAGGGTAGCAGAAAGTTCTGAGCAGTTGGTGCGTGGTACTGATTGAAATTAAGTGGAAAGGTTAAATTATGTAAAGAGCAAGTAAATCTAATAATATAAGACAAAACCATTGCCTGTAAAGCAAACAGATTTTGTTTTTGTGAACTTCTAATGAGCGTAAACATATAGTACTAGCTGATAAAAATAACATGGAAAATCATAACATGTGAAATTGTGGATTTCCAAATTATACCCACTTCTTAGAGAGGTCACTGCCCATCTAGGTACTGTGTTGGCGCTTCCTCGTTGTGTAGAGGATGTCCTCTTTTGGTGCGGGCATCAGAAATCTACTAGCCTCTACAGCAGCCTCAGCCTCCGCAGCAGCACCTTCAATCTGCATAAATAGCAACAGAGCTCAACAGTCCAATACTATGTAAAGTTTGGTCAAACTTTCCGTCGCTTGAGTTTTCAAAAAAATACAGTATATGCCTAAGCCTTAGGACGGAGGAAGTATAGTACATAGTAGTCATATACTGATTGTATGAGATAGTCTGATAGATCCAGATCTGGATTCACATAAACATAGTGCCAGAATTAATAAACGAACATATATGTTTCTGAACATCTGATAAGCATGCATCACACCAAGCGGGTAATACTTAAATCTTTCTACACCATGGTAATAAGGGTATTAAGAACAAATACATTTCTCTTTAAGCTGGGCCCTCCCAGCTCATCGGTGGTCTTGCGCTTGTTTTTTTAGTGAGTAGTGGTACTCGCCGGATCCTGCGGCATGTGGGGGTACCATCCTGTTTGCCGCACCTGGAGCACCGCACGTTCGCAGGTATATACCACCGTGCTATAGAAAATGAAGAAGAGATGGTGTCACAGAGGCTTCCACAAAAACAAGATGCAGACAGATACAACTTTTAGCACAGGGATACATCCAAGTTGCAGCCAACCACTTTCAGCATTGGAAAGAATGGAAGAACACAACGAATAAACTACTACATTACCTTTTTTGGCAACTTTTAAGGGAACTGAGGGATCATCCCTTCCCGTAGTGGCCGTGCGTGACACTAACACATAGTTTTCCATACAGAATCTGACGCAAAATGCATTGCACATTACGAGTAGCAACTAAAGGTTATAGAAGTGAAGAACACCGAAATCGAACCTGACCAAATGCCCCAATCAGAATAGCGGTGACCATGCCCTAATCTAGAATCCGTACGAAATCAGTACCACCTCCCCCTACCCCCATCCCCACCACCGGACCCCACCCAAATGACCCAATCGATTAGAGAATAGGAAAAATATCCTGATTAGGTGATTCCGAGGTGAGCAATATGCAAGAACTCCACAATCAAAGGATACCGAATACTACTACTCCTAGTACTACTAGTATACCCCCAATGGCCCAATCGGAAGCAAATTAAGCAAAGCTGGATTTTGAGGTGAGCAAATACACCCACCTATTTCAACAAGAACTCCCCAATCGGAGGTTGCACTAGTTCCAACAGTTGCTTGATGGATGTGAGCTAGCTAGTGATGGTTTCTTGTCTTGTCGTCGGTAGAAAGGCATGGGCAGGGGAGTAGTAGTACTAGTAGTCGTAGGGCTAGGCAGTACACTTTTTTCTACAGTAAGTATTTTTAAGTGGCAGTGGCAGGAACATTTTGCCGGGGGAGAATCCCGAATTTTTGATCCCAGCTATCACGTGGTGGCCTACAGCTATTTCAAGCAGGACCCACGTCACGGGTGAGTTAAATTAGGTCCCACATCAAGTGGGTGAGATAATTGACCGAGCCAACCTCCTCCTTCCCTTGGTACCAGTACTAGTTTTCCCGGGTTCCTCTCCAAGGATAGAGAAAATCGCCCTTCTTCGAATCAAATTGGTCCCATCTTATTATCCTTCTACCGATTCGTCTCACGAAGCAGTAGACAAGACGGCGGTAGTTGTAGCATAGGGCACCAGCGTTGGGGCCTCAAAAATAGTTTAGGAACCGATAAAATGATAAGCTCGAATTTCAGACTAGAAACACACACAAACACACATATACTCTGTTGGGAATATGCCCTAGAGGCAATCATGTATGATGTTATTTCCAATGTATTCATAAAGTTATTGTCCATGTATGAACTACTGATATATATCATTGAATATGTGATTCGATTGTGGAACTATATATTCATGTTGTTTATACTGATTGTCCTTGGTCATTGAGGTTGTGATGGACACACAACTTAGACTAATGTGAAAGTCGGCTGATGACTCGGTTCCACTTGTCATGGGCATAGAGATGTTATTCCGACTTACACGGATTCGGCTAAAGAGTTTAGCGAGTCGGACGGACCCATATTGAGATACAACGAATAAGTCGTCATTTGTATATCTCAATCAATGTAATCCTTAGACCTGAGGTTGTTGCACAACCCGAGTTGAGGATCACCGACTTAGGTTCTGTCAAACGCTGTTTCGTCACTGGGAAGTTATAAAGGCGGAGTTCGGGTCGAATGAGAATCAAGCTGCGTGATGTGAATAACGAAGATGGGATTTTGCCCCTCCGTTTGGAGAGATATTCTCTGGGACCTTCTCAGAAGATATGATTCGGAAAGCATGGCCATGCGTGACTCGGTTAAGTGTTAACCGAGGCGACCGACTAAGAGTTAGTCGGATGAATCACTTATCTCAGATCGAGAAAGAGAGTCGAACTATTTAAGGGATGACAATTATTCGCCTATAGTTCGACAAGGTAGATCGTGAGGCAAAAGGGACTCAGACGAAAGTCGCATTGGAAGGTATGTCGTCATGACTCTTCGGTACTTGGGAGTTGGCACGTTCTGCTAGGAGCCGCTACCAACTGATCGGTCACGAGTGAGACTCGGATCGTGTCCGGGTCACCATGAGCCTGTCGGTCACACACTTAAGAGCGGGAGCATATTTGGGTTAGACCCAAAAAGGAAACGGCCAGAGTCAGTGAGTTGGACTCACAGTGACTAATACAGGCCTTTTAGTGAATGGGCCACAAGTGAGTGGAGCCCACTTTCACTCCCTATATAAGCTGGGGAGTAGGTGCTTAGAGCACAAGGGGTTAGGTCACTCCATGTGTTGGAAACCCTAGCTCCAGTCTAGTCCTGTCCTGTCGCCGCCGTACCGGACCTAGCAGTCCATCGCCAGCGCTCCTCCTCGTACGTGTGGATACTGGCGGAGGTGCTGTATGTTCAACACTTCGACGATCATGGATCGGAACGGATCGTGAGGACTGCACTGCATCAAGCGACGCGCTTCATCGATTCCACAACCGCGCGTCTAGTGGCAATTCTCGTGGCCTACTACCTCAGCTAGATCATGGGATCGCTGCGTAGGAAAAAGTTTTGTTTTTTCTGCGTGGCCCAACATACTCCGTATATACTAATATACGGAATAGTTTCCAATTACAGTTCTGCTAACAAAGGCCTAGAAATCATAATAAGGTAGCTCCATATTATAGAACTACGATAGTAGCGAACCAATCATGGGATAGCTCTACACCCCAAGAGTTTTGCAGCTAGGCTAGTGGTCATGAACGGCACCAAAATTACACCCCTGATGATCAGCAGCCCTACATCAAATCCATCCAGACGCAGTGTACCCGATCCACAGCCTCAGGTACAGGCTCATCAATGAACATGTCATCGTCATTACCATCAAAGTCCTCTTCGGTCGTCTGCTTCTGCGATTAGTAGATTAACATATACGTTTGTAGACAAACATCAAAGACACACAACCTGAACATTTGTCATTCTACAGATATACCTTGTCATCTCGCATAGCGGTAGTACCAGAAATGAAACCCGTTTCATGCAGCTTGCGCTTTTTCTCTCCCCCCTTCTCCAAGTTGATCTAGATGCTCAGGAGCTGCCTCTGTCAGTTGATCTAGTTGATCAACATATGCTTCCCCTACTTGATCTTTATGATAAAGATGTGCTTCCCCCGGTTCATATGTAGGATCATATGGTTCACCATGAAATACCCATCTAACATATGTGCTAAGCATCCCAACTGTAAAAATATGGTCTTCCACTATACTTTGAGGCAGCACCCTATGATTCGCACAAAACCGACAGGGGCAATGTACTTTTGCGTTGTCACAATGAGCTCTAACAAATCCCATAAATCGTAGAACATTAAGGATACGTTTGGCGCTGCCTAATGGAGCAATCTCTATCCAAAATCTGCCCATCTGTTTAATTATGACATACAAGGTTGGTTATTATTAAAATAAAAGCACGAAACATATAGATGAAGTATAAAAACTATATATGCCTATGCGTTTCAGCAAACATATTGACAGCAAAAATCACCAAAGGTATTTAGGAACACAGATCTAACACAGAATAAACTATGACCATGCAAATTGAGGACAAATTAAACTACGTAGGAGTATTTGAAGGGGCAATAAAAATGCCAACCAGATCGAGCTAGAGATAGAAGGCCTACCGTGGGATCGACGTGCCCACCGGTGCGTCTCAAGAAGACCGATAGGTAGGGAAAGCTTCTTCGCGCACGTTGGTGAGGAGGAGCGGCCGTAAGCGTGTCTGTTTTGTGGGGAAGGGGGTGAGGCCTAGGCGGCGGAGGGTGGAAGTTAATACACATCATGAAGGGGTGCGAAGGGATAACTTTGGAAATTCTGGCCTACCCTGCTTTGGGCACCACCATCTACGTGGCCCACCTGCCAGTCACCGTAGATCAAAATTGATCCAGAACTTGTCAATATACAAGTTTATGTTTTACCATGGAAACTAATACACATAGCATTGCACTTTGTGAACGAATAGCTTTATGTCAAAAAGTTATTTAATTTCAGCATCTTTAGCTAGGAAGCTTGGAAACTCATGAAAGTAGGGCATTATCCATCAAATCTGGAATCTCCTTTGTAAACAATTACTTGAAATGCCAAGATGCACCGATCTACCAAATATGGCCAGGTTTGTAAGTTTGGTTGGCGAAGATACTTCAATGTACGATGTAGTATAAAAGATGATAAAGGTACAGAAACTATGGCTATGACCTTGCTCCTCTTCTTTGAAAGCCTTGAATTAATGTTCATTAATTTCGGCAGATGTCTATAAACTCATTAAATGCTGGAAAGCATACAGGCCTGTGGGTTTATCTGACGGGGACAACATCCCAAGTGGGAGTAGCGTAATGTACCTTAGAAGCTTAAATTTAGGCAGAGCACCGAAATATCCCACCCACCCATTCAAACATCCCGCCCATCCATTCAAACATCAAGCCCCAAAAAAAAACATCCAGCCCCAAAAACTATTTTATTGCACAAATTTAGCCTAGAAGCTTGAAAGGGCGTTATACATTGTGTGAAAAAAGGGGGCGGTGGCATTTTGAGCCATCATCTTTGTAGTTGCTTTACAACAAAACACATTGTTGTTACTTCGAAATTCGAAAACAAACTTCAAATTTGGAAGCAAACATATTGGTTGATTTGCAAAGATGCATCGATCTACCAAATACGGACACGTCATCATAATCTATTTCCATGACCTCGGTCACCTTTTTGTTGGACGATGGTCATCTTTTTGAAAGCCTTAAATTGTTCGAAAATTTCAGCAAATGCCTAGAAACTCGTTTAAATGCTAGGAAGCAACTCTCGCTGGCATTTGGGTCTAGACGGTGATAGCGCGTCTGAGACGCCCCACGCCGAAGTAGCGTATGCTAGAAGCTTCGACCTCAAAATTTGGTATGGCGCCCAAACATCGCACTCATCCATTAAAATACCCCTCGCATCCATTCAAACATGCTTTACCTCTTTCTAGAATGCAAAATTCCTCTTCTATCCCTGCTCCGGAAACAAGAATCCGAGGGAGCACTACAATAACAGAGGGATATAAGTGGTAAATTTGCGTTCTCCCAAGTGCATCACCCCATCCACGTTTCCTAGACCTTCTTCAATATTTACCTGCCCGCCCGCTCTGGCCTACACCAACTTTTTGGACCCACTATGCAAGTGACCCACATGTCAGTGAGCCAGAATTACGGGAAGTAGAGATTCCCATCGCTTGTTGTTCAAAATTCGAACATTTTTCGCTAAACCGAGATAAAATCGTTAAAATCATCCAACCTGGCTTATACTATCATTCCGCTATGTGAGAGTAAAAGCTAAAAAAAAGCCAAAAACACGTTCGTAGCTTTGTAAGCCAAAAATCAAAAGCCAGAATTCGAGCCAAACCAAACAACGCCTAAATCTCAAGGAACTCTTCCTGTTTCTCCCTTGTTTTAGTACCCAGGTACCTTCTGTTTTATTTAACAAAAAATATAACCAAGAAGGATATCATCGACTTGTAGATCAATTTTTGAGATACTTTCATTAAATTGCGGTAACACCATTCTGTTCCACAAATATATATAACCATAAAGTTTGAAAATATTACTGAGAATTCATGGAATCCTAAACCATAAAAGCTAAACCCCTAAACAATGACCAAGCAGGTATCGTGCAACTATAGATCAAAAATTGAGATACTTTCATTAAATCAGGTAAAGCCATTCTATTTGACGAATATAATCATAAATCCTGAGCATTACCAAAATTCTCTGAACCCTAAATCGGAAACAACCCATAAAAGTAAACTGTAAAACCCTAATCCCTCGACCCATAAAACCTAATCAAGTAGGTATCAAAATTTGAGATACTTTCATTAAATTGCGGTAACGCCATTCTATTCCATGAATATAAGCATAAATCTTGAACATTATTTAAAATTCCCGAAACCCCAAATCTAAACACTAAACCCAAAATCCTTACCAAACACGTAGCATGCACTTATCGATCAAAAGTTGATATATTTTCATTAAACTGGTAACTCCATTCTATTCGATGAATATAAGCATAAATCTTGAGCATTATCTAAAATACCCTAAACCCTAAACAACCCATAACAAAACCTAAACCTAAAACCCCAAACCCTCAACCCATAAACCCTAACAGATCAGGTATCATGCACTTATAGATCAAATTTGGAGATACTTTCAATGAGTTAGGTAACGCTATATATATTGTATTGGACGAATATAAGAATAAAGCTTGAGTATTATTGAAAATTCGATAAACCCCCTAAACCCTATCCAGTCCATAAAACCTAAACCGTAAAACCCTAAACCCTCGACCCATATAAACCCTAACCAAGCAGGTATCATGGACTTATAGATCAAAATGTGAGATTAGATCTTTCATTAAATTGCGGTAACGCCATTCTATTCCATGAATATAACAATAAAGGTTGAAAGTTATTGGAATTTCCCTAAACCCTAAAACCCTAAACCCTCAACACCGCACGTAGCATGCACTTATCGATAAAAAATTGATATATTTTCATTAAACTAGTAACTCCATTCTATTCGATGAATATAAGCATAAATCTTGAGCATTATCAAAAATACCCTAAACAACCCCTATTGAAACCTAAACCTAAAACCCCAAACCCTTAACCCATAAATCCAAACCAATCAGGTATCACGCACTTATAGATCAAATTTTGAGATACTTTCACTGAGTTAGGTAACGCCATATTCTATTCAACGAATATAAGCATAAAGCTCGAGTATTATTGAAAATTCGATGAACCCCCTAAACACTATTCAGTCCATAAAACCTAAACCGTAAAACCATAAAACCCTAAACCCTCGACCCATATAAACCCTAACCAAGCATGTATCGTGGACTTATAGATCAAAATTTGAGATTCGATATTTCATTAAATTGCGGTAACGCCATTCTATTACACGAATATAACAATAAAGTTTGAACATTATCGAAAATGCCCTAAACCCTAAAACCCTAAACCCCGCCTAAACAACATTAGCAAAGGAGGTATCACATGCACTTGTAGATCAAATTTTCAGATTAACATTCCTCAAATTGTGCTAACGCTATTCAATTCCATGAATATAAGCATATATAAAGCAGCTTGAACATTATCAAAAATTCCCAAAAAACCTAAACCCTAAACACCTAAACCCCAAAAACCATAAAACCCTAAACCCCCAACCCCTTACCAAGCAGGTATGATGCAATTATAGATGAAAATCCGAGATACTTTCATTAAAGTGCGATAACACGAGTATATTCCACGAATATATATAAGTACATATATATATAAGCTTGAACATTATTATTGAAAATTCATAAACCCTAAACCCAAGAATACCCTAAACCCGAAAACCCTAAACCCTAAATACCAACCTTAAACTCCTAAGCCCTAAATCCTAAAATCCTAAATCATATACCATAAATCCTAAACCCCTAAACCCTCAATCGAAAACAAATGAACCCTAAACCCTAGGCTATATATATCTTGTGTGGAAACTAGGGCAATGGGATTTTGAGCCATACTTATTTGTAGTTTCTTCATGACAAAAGCCATTGTCGTCGCTTGAAAAAATGAAAATAACTTCAAATTCAGAAGCTTCCTTTGTAAACAATATTTTAAATGCCAATAATATGGACCAATCTACCAAATACAAACATGTTGTTATAAACTATAGGAAAGGTGTGGCCATGACCTTGGTCACATGGGTTGAATTAAAGCCATTATTATCGATTGGAGCTTTTATAATAACTCCAAATATGGAAGCTCTTTTTCTAAACAATGTTGAAATACCAATATGCACCAATCTACCAAACATGGTTACATTATCATAAAGTATGGTAACACATGTGGCCTTGACATTAGTCATCTAGTTTTTGAAAGCCATGAATGTTCAAACATGGTACACCATATTGTGAAACGAGTTTTTCAAGAGTTATCAAATTTTATATATTTTCATGGAAACTAGCCAATGCACACAGTGAGACACCAACAAAGAAATGCATGGTTGTATTTCCTTTTATATTTATTTAATGGCCCAAATTTGGTATCATTACTATTCATATCAAATAATTGCAATCTTGCAAAACTCTCAGTGGTTCTCCAATATTTGACTAATTCGGTACCTTTAAACTATTTTTAAAAAGTCAAGAGCAAGCTATATCACACACTTTGTAGTTCGTAAATACACTTACTTTCAATCGTCAAAAAGTTATTTAATTTCAGCATCTTCCACTAGGAAGTTTGGAAACTCATGAATGTAGGGCATTATCCATCAAATCTGGAATCTCCTTTGTAAACAATTACTTGGAATGCCAAGATGCACCGATCTACCAAATATGGCCAGGTTTGTAAGCTTGGTTGGTGAAGATACTTCAATGTACGAAGTAGTACTAGTACAAAAGATGAAAAAGGTACAAAAACTATGGCTGTGACCTTGCTCCTCTTGTTTGAAAGCCTTGAATTAATGTTCATTAATTTCGGCAGATGTCTATAAACTCATTAAATGCTGGAAAGCATACAGGCCTGTGGGTCTATCTGACGGGGACAGCATCCCAAGTGGGAGTAGCGTACCATAGAAGCTTCAACTTCAAAATTTTGGCAGAGTGCCGAAATATTCCGCCCACCCATTAAAATATCCCGCCCACCCATTCAAACAACCCGCCCATCCATTCAAACATCTAGCCCCAAAAATTATTTTATTGCACAAATTTAGCCTGGAAGCTTGAAAGGGCGTTATACATTGTGTGAAAAAGGGGGCGGTGGCATTTTGAGCCATCATCTTTGTAGTTGCTTCACAACAAAACACATTGTTGTTACTTGGAAATTCGAAAACAAACTTCAAATTTGGAAGCAGGCATATTGGTTGATTTGCAAAGATGCACCGATCTACCAAATACGAACACGTCATCATAAACTATTTCCATGACCTTGGTCAACTTTTTTTTGGACGATGGTCAACTTTTGAAAGCCTTAAATTGTTCTAAAATTTCAGCAAATGCCTAGAAACTCGTTTAAATGCTGGGAAGCAACTCTTGCTGGAGTGTGGGCCTAGACGGTGATAGCGCCTCTGAGAGGCCCCACGCCAGAGTAGCGTATGCTAGAAGCTTCGACCTCAAAATTTGGTACGGCACCCAAACATCGCACTCATCCATTAAAATATCCCGCCCATCCATTCAGACATGCTTCATCTCTTTCTAGAATGCAAAATTCCTCTTCTATCCCTGCTCCGGAAACAAGAATCCGAGGGAGCATGATACATTGCAAATGTATCTATAATTTTTGATGTTCCATGCTTGGTTTTATCCACTTTCTTTTGTTTTGTTCCAACTTTGGAGTATTTTTCATATAATTTCTTGCACTAACCTATTAACAAGAGCCACAGTGTCAGCTGCCTGTTTTCTGCTATTTTTGGTTCCAGGAAAGTCAGCAAATGAATATTCTCGGTATTGGACGGGACAAAAGCCAAAGTGCCTATTTTCCCAGAAGGGATCAAGTGCCAGAATACGAGACGGAGAAGGGCCAGGGATCCACCACACCATCTGGTCGCGCGGACAATCCTGGCCCGCGCCAGGGGGTGGTGTGGCCGCTCCCGGCACCCCCTCGGCCTCTCCTTCCGCCTATGAGTTTCCCTCAGGACGAAAACCCTAAGTACCTGATCAAAAATCCACGAAAGAGTCTGTAGCCGCCGTCATCTCTATCCCTAGATCAGGAGGGATCTGAAGCTCTTCCCGGCACCCTGCCGGAGAGGGGAATTCACCCTAGAGGCCTTCTTCATCACCATGCAAGCCTCCGGTATGATGCGTGAGTAGTTCATCCTTGGACTACGGATCCATGTAGTAGGTAGATGGCTGGTTTCTCCTCCTTTGCGCTTTCATGTTTAGATCTTGTGAGCTCCGTTCATGATCAAGATCATCTATTTGTAATTCATACATGTTGTGTTTGCGGGGATCCGATGGATATTGAGATGCTATTTGAGATTGATTATTGATTCTATCATGTCTTTGTTATTTGAGATCTTGCATGCTTTCTGTTGTTAGTAGCTATCTTGGCCAAGTAGATGCTAGCAACTCCAAGAGTTAGTATTTATGCTCGATAGTGGGTTCATGCCTCTGGTAATCTGGGGAAGTGACAGAAATCTCTAAGGTACTAGATGTGCTGTTGCTACTAGGGAGAAAACAACAATCCTTTGTTCATAGAACAATCATATTGTTTACTTTACACGCAGTTCGTAAAGCAATAATCTGTTGCTTGCAACTTAATACTAGAGGGGGTTCGGATGATAACCTGAAGTTGGATTATTAGTCATAGATGCAGTTGGATGGCGTTCTATGTATTATGTTGTAATGCCCAATCAAGTCTCAGAGGAGTTGTGAGATCTAGGCACATGGCTTAATAGGATTGATAGGATACCCATATCAACAAGTTGCAACTTCTTTTCCGGAAGCTCATTCAAAAAGAACTCTAAGGTTAAGAGTGCTTGGCCTAGAGCAATTCTAGGATGGGTGACCGACCGGGAAGTGGGTAACCGGGTGCGCACAAGTGAGGAAAAAGTGCGCAGAAAAGACTAGTGTTGGTCTGTGGGGCCAGTCTAGATATCCTATTAAGCTGCCAGGAGTGACACCCCCCGGGCCCAGGAGTGGACGGGGTGTTACAAGTGGTATCAGAGCTGACCCTTGCGATTACACGGGTGTGTGCGGGTCAGTGGCGGGACATGTGGAGCATGGCGCGTGTGGCTTGGAGTGGACACGGCATGGCACATGTGCCGGCACTAGACACACAGACGCGTGCCAAGAGGGAACGTTCCTGGGGTGTGCTTGATCGATGAGGGCATCGATCTTGTAAAGGGTGGGTGTATGTGAGATCCAGGCACATGGCTTAATAGGATTGATAGGATACCTATATCAACAAGTTGCAACTTCTTTTCCGGAAGCTCATTCGAAAAGAACTCTAAGGTTAAGCGTGCTTGGCCTAGAGCAATTCTAGGATGGGTGACCGACCGGGAAGTGGGTAACCGGGTGCGCACGAGTGAGGACAAAGTGCGTAGAAAAGACTAGTGTTGGTCTGTGGGGCCAGTCTCGATATGGGGATTCTTCCGTATCATCGGGCAAGGGGTACCCCGTTGGCGGTTCTCAATGATACACATGTAATTACAATGACAAGAACTTACCGGTGACTAAACTTGAGTAGCATGAGGAGCGGCCCTCGTATACAAGGGACATGAGATTTCTAACTTATACTTTGTCAAGCATGTACACCATAGTTTGTTCACTTTAACCTTAATCACTTCAAGATGCTTATGATAGGGGCAATGAGAGCTGGAAGCTATTAAATACCATAATTTTTGGAAGCTCTTTATGAGACTTGAATCCCTACTTCCTTTTACAAAAGGCCTTTCTTCCACCATTATATTGAGTCTCCACCTTCTATCTTTATGCACTACTTTGAGAGCATAGTGGCCATTCTTAGTTCTATGTGAATTGTCCCAAGACTAGTTGATTGATGCATAACTTGTTATTGCTTGTTTGAAACTATTGTATCTAGTCACTCTTATGAACTTTGAAGGTGTCCTATGCATTTATATTTGCTACTCTATTGAGGGACAAGCTGAATACTTTTATGCTATGTTTTCTTTATGTGAAACAAACAAACGTCTTGCAAAGCATGTTATTCATGAATCTTTTGTTTTTGCCTTTTCATGTTGCATCATAGTTTCTTTGCTTATTGCTAGAACGTTTTCTTTAATGTTATGATTGAAGTACTATGATCCCAGCTTTGAATGTTTTGCAAATACTTTGATCAAGTCTTTGATGGTGCATGTCACCTCAAAAATTCTTTCTTTTTATCACTTACCTACTTGAGGACGAGCAGGAGTTAAGCTTGGGGATGTTGATACATTGCAAATGTATCTATAATTTTTGATGTTCCATGCTTGGTTTTATCCACTTTCTTGTGTTTTGTTCCAACTTTGGACTACTTTTCATATTATTTCTTGGAATAACCTATTAACAAGAGCCACAGTGCCAGCTGCCTGTTTTCTGCTGTTTTTGGTTCCAGGAAAGTCAGAAAATGAATATTCTCGGAATTGGATGGGACAAAAGCCAAAGTGCCTATTTTTCCGGAAGGGATCAAGTGCCAGAATACGAGACAGAGAAGGGCCAGGGAGCCACCACACCACCTGGCCGCGCGGCCAGGCCTGACCCGCGCCAGGGGGTGGTGTGGCCGCCCCCGACACCCCCTCGGCCTCTCCTTCCACCTATAAGTTGCCCTCAGGACGAAAACCCTAAGTACCCGATCAAAAATCCATGAAAGAGTCTATAGCCGCCGTCATCTCCATCCCTAGATCGGGAGGGATCTGAAGCTCTTCCCGGCACCCTACCGGAGAGGGGAATTCACCCTGGAGGCCTTCTTCATCACCATGCAAGCCTCCGGTGTGATGCATGAGTAGTTCATCCTTGGACCACGGATCCATGTAGTAGCTAGATGGCTGGTTTCTCCTCCTTTGTGCTTTCATGTTTAGATCTTGTGAGCTCCATTCATGATCAAGATCATCTATTTGTAATTCATACATGTTGTGTTTGCGGGGATCCGATGGATATTGAGATGCTATTTCAGATTGATTATTTATTCTATCATGTCTTTGTTATTTGAGATCTTGCATGCTTTCTGTTGTTAGTAGCTATCTTGGCCAAGTAGATGCTAGCAACTCCAAGAGTTAGTATTTATGCTCGATAGTGGGTTCATGCCTCTGGTAATCTGGGGAAGTGACATAAATCTCTAAGGTACTAGATGTGCTGTTGCTACTAGGGAGAAATCAACAATCCTTTGTTCATAGAACAAACGTATTGTTTACTTTACACATAGTTCGTAAAGCAATAATCTGTTGCTTGCAACTTAATACTAGAGGGGGTTCGGATGATAACCTGAAGGTGGATTATTAGTCATAGATGTAGTTGGATGGCGGTCTATGTATTATGTTGTAATGCCCAATCAAGTCTCAGAGGAGTCAAGATGATTAGTATATACATGTATTGCTTTCTCGGTGTTTGTCAATTGCCCCGCTGTAATTTGTTCACCCAGCATGTTATTTATCTAAGGAGAGCCACCTCTAGTGAACTATGGATCCCGGTCCTTTTACTTTACATACAATCTACAATCTTTTACTGCTTTGTGTTTACTTTCTGCAAACTTTTACTTCTTTCCATTCGATACGTTTAATCCTTTGTTTTCCGCAATACACGGTGAGATTGACAACCTCATCGCAAGTTGGGGACAAAGTTATGTGGTTGTGTTGTGCAGGTCTCCACGTTGCTACTAGCACCGGTAGTGCGCCCTGCCAAAGCTCAGCTAGTAACACCTTTGGGGTGTTTCCTTGCTCCTACTGGTTCGATTAAACCTTGGTTTCATAACTGAGGGAAAACATGCTGCTATATTCATCGTACCTTCCTCTTGGGGTTCCCAACAATCTCTACGTCGAAAGTCGAGCGCATCAGAGCACTGCAATAATAGAGGGATATAGGTGGTAAATTTGCATTCTCCCAAGTGCATCACCCCATCCATGTTTCCCAGCCCTTCTTCAATATTTTCCTGCCCGCCCACTCCGACCTACACCGACTTTTTGGACCCACTATGCAAGTGACCCACATGTCAGTGAGCCAGAATTATGGGAAGTAGAGATTCCCATCGCTTGTTGTTCAAAATTCGAACATTTTTCGCTAAACCGAGATAAAATCATTAAAATCATCCAACCTGGCTTATACTATCATTCCACTATGTTAGAGTAAAAGCTAAAAAACAAAGCCAAAAACACGTTCGTAGCTTTATAAGCCAACAATTAAAAGCCATAATTCGAGCCCAACCAAACAACACCTAAATCTCAAGGAACTCTTCCTATTTCTCCCTTGTTTTAGTACCCGGGTAACTTCAATTTTATTTAACAAAAAATATGACCAAGCAGGATATCATCGACTTGCAGATCAATTTTTGAGATACTTTCATTAAATTGCGGTAACACCATTCTGTTCCACGAATATATGTAACCATAAACTTTGAAAATATTATTGAGAATTCACGGAATCCTCAACCATAAAATCTAAACCCCTAAACCCTGACCAAGCAGGTATCGTACAACTATAGATCAAAAATTGAGACATTTTCGTTAAATCAGGTAACACCATTCTATTAGACAAATATAAGCAAAAATCCTGAGCATTACCAAAAATTCTCTGAACCCTAAACCGGAAACAACCCATAAAACTAAACTGTAAAACCCTAAACCCTCAACCCATAAACCCTAATCAAGAAGGTATCGTGCACCTTATATATCAAAATTTGAGATACTTTCATTAAATTGCGGTAACACCATTCTATTCCACGAATATAAGCATAAAGCTTGAACATTATTTGAAATTCCTGAAACCTTGAAATCTAAACACTAAACCCTAAATCCTTACCAAACACGTAGCATGCACTTATCGATCAAAATTGATATATTTTCATTAAACTGGTAACTCCATTCTATTCGATGAATATAAGCATAAATCTTGAGCATTATCGAAAATACGCTAAACCCTAAACAACCCCTAATAAAACCTAAACCTAAAACCCCAAACCCTCAACCCATAAACCCTAACAGATCGGGTATCATGCACTTATAGATCAAATTTGGAGATACTTTCAATGAGTTAGGTAACACCATATATATTCTATTCGACGAATATAAGCATAAAGCTTGAGTATTATTGAAAATTCGATAAAATCCCTAAACCCTATTCAACAAATAAAACTTAAACCGTAAAACCATAAACCCTAAAACCTCTTCCCATATAAAAACCCTAACCAAGTAGGTATCGCGGACTTATAGATCAAAATATGAGATTCGATATTTCATTAAATTGCGGTAATGCCATTCTATTCCACAAATATAACAATAAAGTTTGAACATTATTGAAAATTCCCAAAAACCAAAACCTATAAAACCCAAATCGTAAACCCCTAAACCCTATAACCCTAAACCCTAAACCCTCACCGAGCACGTAGCATGCACTTATAGATCAAAATTTAAGATAATTCCGTTAAATTGGGTAACACCATTCTATTTGACGAATATAAGCATAAATCCTAAGTAATATCAAAATTTCCCTAAACCCTAAACAACCCCTTAAAACTTAAACCCTAAACCCTAAATCCCTAAACCCTCAGCCATAAACCCTAACCAAGCATGTGTCATGCACACATTGATAAAAAATTGAGATACTTTCATTAAATCAGCTAACACCCATTCTGTTCTATGAGTATAAGCATAAATCTTGAGCATTATTGAAAATTCGCTAAACCCTAAACCCTAAACAACCCATAAACTAAACCGTAAAAACCGATAACCCTAAACCCTCGACCTATAAACCCTAACCAAATCAGGTATTGTGCACTTATACATCAAAATTTGAGATACTTTCAATAAATTGATGTAATGCCATTTTATTAACGAATATAAGCATAAAACAACTTGAACATTATTGAAAATTCCTAAAACACAAAACCCAAAACCCTTAAAACTCTAAACCCTAAACCCTTACCAAGCACGTAGCATGCACTTATAGATCAAAATTTTATATACTTTCGTTTAATTTGCTAACGCCATTTTATTCGACGAATAAAAGCATAAATCTTGAGCATTATCGAAAATTCCCTAAACCCTAAACCCTAAAAAATCCCTAAAACTTGAGCCCTAAAACCCCAAACCATCAACCCATAAACACTAACCAAGTAGGTATCACGCACTTTATAGATCAAAATTTGAGATACTTTCATTAAATTAGGTAATGTCATTCTATTCGACGAATATAACAATAAAGCTTGAGCATTATTATAAATTCGCTAAACTCTAAACCCTATACAATGATAAAACCTAAACTGTAAAACCCTACCCAAGCAGGTATCATGCACTTATAGATCAACATTTGTGATGCTTTCATTAAAGCAGGTAACGCCATTCTATTCGATGAATATAAGTATAAATCTTTGAGAATTATTGAAAAAACGCTAATCCCTAAACCCTAAACAGCCCATAAAACATAAACCGTGAAACCCTAAATCATCGACCCATAAACCCTAAACCAGCAGGTACCGTGCACTTATAGATCAAAATTTGAGATACTTTCATTAAATTGTGGTAACGCCATTCTATTACATGAATATAAGCATAAAGCTTGAACATTATTGAAAATCAAAAACCCTTAACCGTAAACCCTAATAACCTCCTAACCCTAGAACTCTAACTCCCTAACCCTAGAACCCTAATCCCTTACCAATGAGGTATAATGCACTTATAGATCAAATTTTGAAATACTTTTATTAAATTGTGATAACGTCGTTCTATTCCATGAATATAACCATATATATAAAGCTTGAACATTATTATTGAAAGTTCCCTAAACCTTAAAACCTAAACAATCATAAACCCTAAAACCTTGAACAACCCTAAACCCTAAACCACTAAACCCTAAAAGCCTAAACCCTAAAATCCTAAACCATAAACCATGAACCCTTAAACCCTCAACCCAAAATAAAACCCTGAACCCTAAACTTAATTAACCCTAGGCTATATATACATTGAGTGAAAACCGGGGCAGTGGGATTTAAAGCCATGTTTTGTAGTAGCTTCATGACTAAAGCCATTATTGTGCATTAGAAAATTGAAATAACTTCCAATTCAGAAGCTTCCTTTGTAAATAATATTTTAAATGCCAATACACACCATAACAAATATGGATAGGTTATTATAAACTATAGAATAATATGGCTATGACCTTGGTCAGCTGGTTTGAAAGCCATGCATATTCTTACATGGTACTCCATATATATTGCGATACATTTTTTTTCTAGAAATTATCCAATTTCAAGATTATATTTTCCATGGAAACTAGCTAGTGCACATAGTGAGACACGTAGAGATATAATAATGGATCCATTTATTTATATTTTGTTTCTTTGTATTTTTTTTTAAATGGCCGAAATTAGATGTCATTACCATTCATATCAAAAAGTTGAATTGTCTGAAATTCTCGGTGGTTCTCCAATATTTGACTACTTGATTCTTTGAATTATTTTATAAAGTCAAGAGCAAGGTATATCACACACTTTCTAGTTCAAAATTAGACATATTTACTTCGGATTGTCAAATAGTCACTTTATTGCATAGATTTAGCTAGAAAGTTTGGAAATTCATGAAAGTTGGGCATTGTCCATCAAATCTAGAATCTTCTTTTGAAATGCGAAGATGCAGCTATCTACCAGATATGGACACGCTATTATAAACTATAACAGAGATATGGTTGTGACCTGGGTCATCTTGTATGAAAGCCTTCAAAATATATTGTTTATCAATTTCGGCAAATGTGTGGAAACTCATTTATATGTTGGTAAGCATACTATCGCTAGCGTGTGGGTCTAGACGGGGCCAAAACGTGAGAGCGGCCGTGTCGGAGTAGCGTACGTCAGAAGCTTCAACCTCAAAATTTCTGCATGGAGCCAAAACATCCCGTGCACATCTATTCAAATATCCTACCCCGCTTTTTATAAATGCAAAATTCCTCTTCTGTCCCTGCTCCGGAAACAAGGACCGTGGGAGTACTACAATAATAGAGGGGTATAAGTGGTCAATGTGCGTCATCCAACCTATATTCCCCCCATCGTCTCTTCCCCGCCCACATCCCTCCAACCTCGACCTTCCTCCAGCTGCTTCACCGCCGGCCCTATCTTCCACACCGGAGCTCTTCCACTGCAGGCGCTCTTTACCGGAACTATTTCACCGACTCCCTCGCAGCACCGGATCTGCTTTGCCAACATCGTCCTCTACCCTACCAAGGCTGCTTCACTAAATCTTCGTTGCTGACCCCGAAATGCCAAGCCACTGCCCCCGCCGCCCACTTGCCCGTCCCACCCGTCCTCGCTGCACCACGGTAATTTCTCTTGCAGGTTTGCTATATTTTTGTTACTCGTAAACTACGAAATATTTAGGATGTTGCTCAATATCCTGGATGCTATTGCCATTTCATTGGACCCTTCATCTTGGAGGTCCTATCCACCTAATTAGCTTCTTGCTTTTATTCCCTTTCTTTATTCTCATGCTATCGATTTAATCCTCCAACACGAACTCATAGATTCTATTGTTTCCGAGCGCTCGCACGGGTCATGCAAACAACTGATAGAGGATCCAACACTGACAATCTGACGCCCAGCAAGGCTGAATCGTGTGGTTTCCTTGTGTTACTCTACATAAGAACTTGCCATGTTAATTAGTTTCCATTCTACCTAAGAACTTGCCATGACATTTGCATTTATGTTCAATTGTGAATATATGTGCAAATGCTCAATTTGGAAAATGTCCATCTAGTTTGGATGATATATCTAGTCATTTTAATGCTATATGTTGGTGTTTTCACCTGCTTTCATCCTTCCAAACCAGCTATCTAGTTTGAAACATACATCTGGTAATTTTTAATGCTATGTTTTTGGTGTTTTTCAAGAGTTTTCATCCTTCCAAACCAACCAACTTAGTTTCAAATGTCATGCAGAGAAATGATAATGGAGTATAATGACCAGAGTTCCAACTGCTCTGCGCAGATTGTTCTAGAAGATTGACCAGGAGTCGCACCCGCTCGAGAAGGAGGTACTGTCAGCCTAAACATGCTACTGTAAGTTCATGCTTACTTTAAATGATCTCTACTTTATATAATACTACTTGTTTCCCTTGTTGTTTTTTTAACCTGTTTCACCATATTTTAGCAGACTGTAGTTAAAACCCAGCAGGAGTCCTTGGAAGGTAGGACTGAAAGTTGTGATCCCTTGTCCCATTCATCCTCCCATTGCATTGCCGAAGCAAACATACTTAACAGTCCACCAAGAACAACTCCTGCATGTGATAAATATATAAATGATGTATTGCATGCAGAATGAAAGGGAGTAGCTGCTCTTAGATCTATAGCTAAAATGTTGAAGAAGAGGACAGATGATATAGTGAAGCGAATCGCCATGTACCGATCTCTTATTGATGGTACTGACACGTTGTAATATGTCGGAATTACGATCTTGTTGTATAACCTGTTGTAATAAACTTTTATTGTTGTGTAATAAGTAGTTTTAATTTTGTGTGTTTATTAATTGATGTATTGATATTCACCTGTTCTGTGAAAAGTAGGCGCTAGCAAAAAAAAGTCCCAAACAGTAACAAGCTAGTGTAGTAGCATGCCGAACGTTGAAACAACATGCGCATGGACGGCCCAAAGAGACCAGAACAGTAAAAGGCCAGAACAGTAAAAGGCCATAGCAGCAAAACACCAAAATAGTAAAAGGCCAGAACAGTAAAAAGGCCAGAATAGTGAAAGGTCGGAACCGTAAATGGTATCCACAGCAAAAGGCCAGTACGGTGGCAGCCAGTACAGTAAAAGGCTAAACAGTGCCGTCCTTAACAGGAAAAAGCCCAAACACTAATGGGCCTAAATAGTAACGGGTAGAAATTCCTAAAAGGCTGAAACAGTAACAGGACTGAACAGTAAAAGGCTAAATTGGTAACAGGCCTAAACAGTGCAGGGCCGGATTTGTGCAGGCCTCAAGTGGAAACACAGTGCTGGACCAACCTGGGCCTTCTATAGGCCGAAACAGAATCATGCCTGAAAGTTTGCGGCCCGCACTCTGGGCCCATTTCAAACAGTGTAGGACAAAACAGTAACGGGCCATCTTCTTATTGGGCTCCCCTAATGGGCCGACCCAGTTAGTATTTAGCAGGCCTTGGCTGGACCTGGCTTCTTCCACGGTTTCTATGAACGTTAACAGCGGTAACCGGTCGCTAACGGCGGCTGCCACGTGGCAGTTTGCATGACTTCAGCCATCAACGTGGTTGGCGAACAGATCTACGATGGAACATATTTTCATGGCTGAAGGGTGTGATCCACCACGGGCGAAAAAAAACCGTGGTTAATTCATTTATGACGGGGCTTATACCATGAAGGCCATCCGTTGTGCAAGACTCTTTAGCCACAAAAAACAGGCCTTCAACCACGAAAATCGTCCGTTGTAAAAGCCAACTTTTCTTGTAGTGACATGCAATGACTATGGTGGATCCATGTGGTTTAGGAAAAGAACAGACATGCAATGACACTGGTGGATCCACGTGGTTTAGGAAAGGAACACACATAAAATGACTCTAGTGGTGTTTTAGGAAAGCAAGACACATGCAATGACAGTGACGGATCCATGTGGTTTAGGAAAAGAACACACATGCAATGAATCAATTGGTGGTTCAAGAAAATAACACACATGCAATGACACTGGTGGATCCAATTGGTTTAGGAAAGGAACACACATGAAACGATACTCGTGGATCCATGTGTTTTACGGAAAGAACACATATAAAATGACTCTGGTGGATCCATGTGTTTTAAGAAAAAAACAAAAATGCTATGATTCTAGTGGTGGTTTAGGAAAAGAACACACATGAAATGACTTTGGTGGATCCATGTGGTTTAGGAAAAGAACTCACATGCAATGACTCTAGTGGTGGTTTTGGAAAAGAACACACATGCAATGAAACCTATGGATCCATGTGGTTTAGGAAAGGACCACACATGCAATGACACCAGTGGATCCATGTGGTTTAGGAAAGGAACATACATGCAATGACTCTGGTGGAACCATGTGGTTTAGGAAAGGAACACACATGCAATGACTCTAGTGAATCCATGTGGTTTAGGAAAGGAACACACATTCAATGAAACTCTTGGTGGTTTAGGAAAAGAAGACACAAGAAATGACTCTGGTGGTGGTTTAGGAAAAGAAGACACATGCAATGACTTTGGAGGTGGTTTCAGAAAAGAACACACATGAAATGACTCTGGTGGATCCATGTGGTTCAGGAAAAGAACACACATGAAATGACTCTGTGCGGTGACTCAGCATACCACTACATGATGTAGTACACTATAGTCATTGACATAAAACTAATGAAACACCGTTCAATGACTTTGGTGGTGGTCATTCACTAGTACAACAAAAACATTGGAGGTCCAAGACGTGACTATAGATTACAACTCAACTCTTTACAAAAGATCTAGAGAACATTCTATGTTAAAGAGAGATAAAGAAACTTCTTACAAAGAAAAATCAGAAATAATAACTCAGAACTATCTAGCTAATAAGACTAGCATCTAAACTATCTGGCTTGCAATTGCTGCTAGTGCAATGCTCTACAAAAGTAGGTTTCATGGATAGAGAATCTACTCCTATCTACTTAAGAACTTTGTCTTCACTTTGGTTGATGAACATGTTGACTTCATTGACTTTACTGAAGAACTTTAGCTGTTGATGATGGTTTCTTAAGCATAAGTTGGTGTTGATATCTTCTTCAATGGCTTAGAACCAAGGAAGGGTTAAGAAGGTACGGTTCAGTACAAGCGTACTCAGTAAGTTCACTAAAAAGGAGTGTATGATGCACTATCTCTATAGCCACAGACCAAAGGTCGTAGGCAATGCAGGTTTTCATAAACATTTCTTCAAATGTTGCTTTTATTCTGAAAACTATGTCCGATAGCCTTCACGGGTTGACCAGAACCTTCATGGGGTTCCTTTCCTGCCGCGTTCGTAGCTCCTTCCCAGAACAGGGAGTAACATGTCACAGTTCTTACACTTTGCAGAGGTGAGTTACTTTACCCACAAGAGACCTTAGCCTTGTTGCACATCCAAGTCGCGAGCTTGTCCTCACTTCCTTGGCATGGGGCCTAGTCTAAGATCCAAGCAAATCACTTCCCCCTTTGCGACCCTGCATGTCCCCTTGGTCTATGCCATGCCCACATCTTGAATTACGGCAATGGTTAGTACAGACCGTCAGATGCCAGAACTATCGTGGGATGTTGAGGGTTCCCACCCATATGCTGCATATCCTCTATGAATTAGCAATTAATGCATGCTATGAGGATAACAGCCACGATCTAGCCATCCGGATTCATGCGAGAGGAAGAAGATACAGCTGAGTTCTCTGTCCCATTCCAAATCTCATGGTTAACATGTAATATACGATGCTAGAATCAGTTTCGACATTGGTTGTTAAGTCCTAGAGATTATGTTCCATTACCACTAGAACTGTAACAGTAGATTATTACCATCTGGTAAATAATCCATAATCATATTATTATAAAAATAGTGTTTTTGGACATTTTTGAAATGCAGATGATGACAACATTTGAGTTACAAGCATCTGATAGAAAATAACCAAAGGACATGAGCAAGTGTGAACTTGCCTTTTGTGATTGCAAGATTATGCACTCACGGTCTTCAAGACAATAGAAGATCCAAATTCTGTAAATAGCATCATTGGTTCGGTAAGGACTAATGTTTAAAGAAGCAAGATGCAATTATGCATAAGTAATGTAATGCAGTTTGATAAACACGAATCCCCGGAATAATTATATCTGATCTAGGGTTCGGCAACTGGGAATGGTTCTTTAGAACGTGTTTCACTTTTATATCAGCTTCAGACTTGTGATTCTTATAGAGGCTTGTGAGAGTGTGTGAAACAATATGTAAATACAACAACTATAATGCAACATTAAAGCACTCAAATAGGGTATGGTATCTAAAAGATTTCTTAAGTCAGATTATTAATCAATTAGAGCCTTTATAGAAATGCTTAAGGATTAATTTTAATGTTTCTTAAAAGAATAACTTTTAAAGAAAATCATACTTAACTACACAAAAGCATTTAAACTCTAAGTTAACACTCTTAGGTTTTCTTTCTAGTTATAATTCACAAAGAAGAAAGAATTGCTTCCTTTGAATAAGGACTACACTAGTTGTTGAGACTTGTATATTTTGGTCATTATATGGTATTATAATTTGTTCACTTCATAATGTTTCTTTAAGGTTTTAAGAGTGGTATTACTTTTATTTGAGTAGTAGTTTCTTAACTTTATGATGGAATAGAATCATCTGTCTCCTTATAATTGAGTGGTTATAATTTGTAAACAAGGAAACCATATTATTTAAATACTTATGAATTACCTTTGGATTTTTAATATGTTTATAAACTTGTGGTTGAAGTGATGGTAAAAGGTTTTATTAAGTAAAATAGAAATATCATTCTTGAGGATTTTATATTTCAGAAGAATACTTTTAGAAAATAATACACACTTATTTGTGAATAACAATTTAAATAATATTGTATTTAGGATGCTTTAGACTATTATTAGACCTTTAATGGATAATATTAGAAGCATTAGCAATTTTATATATCCTTTTATGAATTATCCATTAAGGAAATACGTTTAATTCAAGTTTATTGGAGTACTAAACATTTATTCAATTCAAAAGTGAATTATTATATTTTTAACATGTCGGTATTATTTTTGTGATCATTTTGGTATATTATAAATATTTTTGTGATTTTTGAATAAAAAGATATGATTTTTATCAGTTTTATCACATTATAAATACTAAACAATTAATAAATACTTAGTTAATTATCACAAAAATTTACAAAATAAGTTTATAAATGTGCATTTTGTTTTTGTAAGAATTTTTACATATTATACTTATTTTTATGAATTTGAAATAATAGAATATGCTTTTTTAAAGATTTATCCTTAATAGAATATTTAGCAATAATAATTATTATCTTATTTAAGTCGAAAAATAAAATATGATATTAGATTTATATTATAGAGTTTATTTTTCTGAACATTTTGATATATCATATATATTTTTCTGAATTATAAAACAAAAGATATTGATTTAGTAAGATCTATTTGTTTTTTAGAATTAAAAATAAATATTAAATGGGTTTATGAGATAATGCTGATGTCAGCATGAGGTGGGGCTTTTCTCACCTGGGCTATTCCTAGCCCTAGTCACTGACTGATAGGTCCAATGGCCACGTCATATTCAGGAATTTAACTTTCATAGAAAATGGAAATTAGAAATAAATAAAATAACATTATGACATCAGCATGATGTCATGCTGACATCACCCGAGGATGATCTCCTCAAATCGATGATCGATCCGTCGATTGCATGCTCGTGCATGGCTATGGTTGGGTTGGTTGGAAAGAAGATCTCGCGGCGAGTCGGATAGTGGTCGCACCGCTAGTAAATGGTCACCGGAGTTACTCTGGCGACGTACTTCTGCGGCGGACGACGGTGGTGCACTGTGTGGTGGTGATTCCGGAAGCAAATGAAACAACAGAGTCCACTGGGAGGTAGAGGAGCCCACCCTGGTCACGATGGGATGCTCGAGGAAGGGAACGCTTGATTCCTCATGATTCACGGCGCGCCAGCTCCCGTCCTTGGTCCTAGGTGAACAAGTACACGCCAGCACTTCCAGCGGTGGCTTCGGCGAGGCGAGGAGCAGTCGGACACGGCCAGGACGACGACCTCCAGCGAGCTAGGGTTTCAGGGAGGAAGATAGATAGAGCTAGAGAGCGAGAGAGAGGATAAGATTGGTATGTGACATGGGTATACCCTACAGGTACTCGAGCTTGGTATATACGGCCTAAATATGTAAAGGCCTACGGTGTCGCCAATGCCCAAATGAAGGACTCGAGTAACCTACGAACTCTCGATTGCTTGAGGAACAAGAAGAAGCTAAAGATAGAAAGTTTGAAGGGGAGAACCCTAACTTGTAACCGACTCTACCTGCTAACCGAGACCTAGCCTATCTATATAAAGGCTAGGAGGGCGCGGCGAGGAGGACACATGCAACCCTAGTTTCCACAACCCTTGCCAGATTGCATCTGCGCACCATTGTAATCCTCGATTCCTTTGATAATTCCACAAGCAGACAAGCAGGAGTAGGGACCTCTACGAGGCCTGAACCTGGGTAAATCTTCGAGTCCCATGTATGCTTGTTTGCTAGCCGATAGATGTGTCTAGTGCTCCCTCCTTCTCCAAAACCCAAGTCCATAACAATGGGCATTGATAAGTTAAACCCTCGTTAATTGGCGTTGTCTGTGGGAATTGGGAGTGCTGATGTTGCGGCTTCTTTAGCCCCATCAACCACGATCTACAACTCCGCAACAACGGATATTTTCCAGCTCTTCGGCGTGTTCGACTTCACCGTCCACACGCTAGCCACTCGCCCGGCTTTCAAGTCCGTGGGCGACGGGATCAGCCTAGCCATAGGGAGCTTCCGCTTCCAAGTTGGTCAGATGGGCACGCTTCGCATGCCTGATCAGCCGACGGCGCTGTCGATTGCCCCGGCATCATGGTTCCCTCCATCGATCGGCACACTCAGTGAGCTCAACACCCCGACAACAGTCAAAAACACGGTCAGCGACAGCAGTCGCGACTACGATCTGAGCGACCTGGCCACTGAAGATGGAACCTACGGGATGCGAGCGCCTCTGCTTCCTCGACGCCTACTCAGGCTATAATCAGATCCGAATGAAGGAGGAAGATCAAGAAAAACAGCATTTACAACACCCTTCGGTGTGTTCTGCTATAACACAATGCCCTTCGGGCTAAAAACGCAGGAGCCACCTACCAGCGGTGCATGCAGGCTTGCCTCAAGGAACAACTTGGTCGCAACATTCAAGTCTATGTCGACGACATAGTAATCAAGACCAAGGAAGAAGCCTCTCTAATCGACGATTTGCGTGAAACCTTCGCCAACCTCGACCGTTACTGGATCAAGCTCAATTCGGAAAAATGCGCCTTTGGCGTGCCATCTAGGCAACTATTTGGGTACCTCAGCTCTGCCAGAGGAATCGAGGCAAACCCGAAGAAAATAAAAGCCATATTGGCCATGGAGAAGCCGAAGAACATAAGGGGCGTCCAACAGCTAGTTGGGCGAATCGCGGCGCTCAGTCGATTCATCAATCGGATGGGTGAAAAGGCACTGCCCTTCTACCAACTCCTCCGCAAAGCTGAAAAGTTCGAGTGGACCAACGAAGCACAGGAAGCATTCGAAGACCTCAAGCGCCTGCTATCCACTTTGCCAGTACTGGTGACCCCACGAGAAAGGGAACCGTTGTTGCTATATATCTCCGCCACCAACCAGGTGGTTAGCACAATGCTCGTGGTCGAATGAGCCGAGGAAAACAAAGTCCATGGGGTACAACGCCCAGTCTACTACCTCAGCGAGGTTCTCACGCCAACAAAACAGCGGTACCCGCACTACCAGAAGCCGGCGTACGGCGTCTTCATGACCGCCCGACGACTGCGCCATTACTTCCAGGAGCACCCCATCGTGGTGGTTAACGACGCCCCGTTGGGGCATATCCTCAACAACCCCGACGCCACAGGACGAGTCGCGGCTTGGGGAATAGAATTGTCTCCACGAGACATTACATACAAAAAGCGTGACGCAATGAAGTCGCAAGTTCTTCCTGACTTCCTCGTGCACTGGATGGAGAACCAGCTCCCTGACAAACTAGATATGTCCTACCTCTAGACAATGCACTTCGACGGGTCCAAATGGAAGGATGGAGCAGGTGGAGGTGTCATACTGACATCACCTCAAGGGGACAAGCTGAAATACATTCTGCAAATGTAGTTCATGGCCTCCAACAACGAAGCCGAATACGAGGCCCTGCTACACGGGATGCGGATGGCAAAAGCCCGCGGCGCCAAAAGGATCATTATCTACGGCGACTCCAAGTTGGTTGTCAACCAAACAATGCATGAGTGCGACGCACTAAACGCCAACATGATCGCCTACCGTGATCTCTACGACACACTCGCAGGGGACTTCGACGGCTGCGAACTGCGACACGTAGGCCGCGAAAGCAATGAAGAGGTGGACGCACTCTCCAACATAGGCTCCACCTGCGCCCCCATACCACCTGGGGTATTTCTCGAGCGCATCTGCGAATGCTCCATCAAGCCAAAGGCCGTAGAGAAGAAAACAATCGCAGCAACGGACTCGGGGGCTATGCCACCCAATGAGCCAATGGCACTCAATGACCTGGAGCTGGACACAAGACTCGAAGGACCAATGAGCGTCATGATGATAGAATCATCCTGGATTCATCCGTACATCACGTACCTCCTCAGCAAACGGCTAGCAGACGACCCGATTGACGCGCGACACATCGCGTGGCGATCCAAGGCATTCGCTGTTATCAACAGCGAACTATACAAACACAGCATCACAGGAGTACTCCAGCGATGCGTCTCCGCAGCTGATGGAAGAGCTGTCCTCCTTGACATCCAAGAGGGAACCTATAGACACCACGCTGGCAGTCGTGCCCTTGTGGCCAAAGCTCTACGAGCTTGGTTCTACTGGCCTACGGCCATGCGTGATGCCAAAGACATCGTCCAGAAGTGCAACGCATGTCAACGATTCGCAGATAAGCCGCACGCACCTGGCGCGGAGCTCCGGCCAATCCCATTGGCCTGGCCCTTCGCACAATGGGGACTCGACATGGTCGGCAAGCTCCCCAAGTCCTCGCGAGGAGGTTACGTCTACCTCCTGGTGGCAGTTGACAAATTCACCAAGTGGATAGAAGCCATGCCAGTGACCAATCAATCAGGGCACAACGCATTCAAGTTCTTCGAGTCCATCGTCTTTCGCTTTGGAGTGCCACACAGCATCATCACAGACAATGGAACGAACTTCACATCCAAGGAGTTCCAAGAATCCTGTGAGAGTCTGGGAATCAACATTAGCTACGCCTCGGTACCACATCCGTAGACCAACGGTTAAGTTGAAAAGGCGAACGGGCTCATATGCGGCGGCATCAAGAAGCGACTCCTCCGTCCACTCGAACAAGCCACGGGCTGCTGGCCAGATGAACTGCAATCAGTACTCTAGATCCTACGCACAACCCCAAACAGCGCTACAGGCTACAACCCGTTTTTTATGGTGCACGGGGCCAAAGCAATGCTGCCCACCGAGGTATGGTACAAGGCGCCACGCGTGGTCGCTTACAGCGAGCAGGAGTCATCCCTCGAACTCGAAGACTCCATCGATCTCCTTGACGAGGCAAGGGAAATCGCCGTGAAAAGATCAACGATCTACCAGCAGAACCTGCACAACTACCATAGTAGGAGGCTACGCCCTAGATCCTTCGTCGAAGGCGACCTAGTCCTGCGACTAAAGCAGCAAGGACATCTCAAGCCCGAATCCCCCTGGGAAGGACCATACGTGATTTCAGAAATAATCCCAGGTGGCGCCTATCGCCTTCAAGATCTAGAGACAGGAGTCGCATACTCCAACCCCTGGAATGTCGCACAGTTGCGACGCTTCTACCCTTAGTCGTTTTTACTTTTGCATCGCAAATAAGGCACTCAGCCAAGGCTACCTAGCCACACATTGTACGTCGTACTGTCTCACGAATAAATAAAGCTAAGTGCCCCAAAACTTTGTGCCTTCCTTTATTTTTCCGCAACTTATCGACTCGGGGGCTACGCCACCCTACACACATATGTTCTATGAACTAAAACGCGATATCCTAAGTAGCTGGCACATCAATCGAAACCCTTGATAGAACATCAACCCAGTTGCAACGCATCTGACAGGTTGACAAGGGACTAAGATAAAACGCATGGCCAGGCTAACAAAAAGGAGTCGCATAGTGCAACGCACTCACACGCTAGCAAGCTCTTTATACATATTCGACAATAAATTATACACAACATTTATACGAACTTTACAACACAAGTACACTTATGTGCAGGATACAAACTACGCTACTACTGCAGCAAGAGAACGTTGGTTTGTTCCTCAAAGAAGTCGATGATCTCTTCTGCTAGGCGATCCACAGCCTGGTAGTGCGGCACCATATTCCAAGCAGAACCTGCTGGTGGCGCAGGTGGCCCAGCCACAATTTCCGCAACATCTACGTTAGGCCTATGCAGTCGCACGAGCGATAGAGCGGCCTTGGCACCAGCCACCAACTGTTGCCTCACACACTCGCGAACCGTCGCCAGGTCTTGAAATTTGGCAAGGAGGGCCAGCAGGCTTGATGGAGTAACATCCAGCAGAAACATCGTCCGACAAATGTTCTTCAAGCATGACTACGACTTCTTCAGAAAGTGCATCACTCGCGACGCACGATCCTGCAGGGTCGCCAGCGTAATCGCATGATCATGATCTACCCATAAGTACCCACTCCCTTGAAGTTGCTCCTGGGTCAAATCATGCATACGAATGGCAATTCTCTCCTTCTCATCTTGCGGATGACGTGCGCTGACAACTATACGAAGCCAAAACAGAAGCATAAGGACAGCGCACCATCGCGAATGACTACAAGGAAAAGATAAGAGCATGCAAACTAACACTTGAATTGGTTGCCCAGCTGCGTCACCTCGCCAAGAAGATACTGTTCTCGGGCGGCGGCCTTCTCTGCCTTTGACTTTCATACATCCGTGTTACCACGGAGCACGGGCAATTCACGCTCTAACTTCTTTATGCGGTCACGCAGTCGCGAAAGCAGCGATAGCTCATCCACTCTGGAGCGCAACGGCGCCAAGGTATCATTAAGGGGCGGCGAGCCCTGAGGTTCCCTCAAAAGGATCACTTGATGTACCCTACCACAGGTCAAGCAAGAAGCAAATAAGAAGATCAAATCAACACACAAACAAAAGATTCGAGTGCATTGAAGAATGGCAAAAAGTATCAGTAGATACACCCACCAAAAGGCATGTTCTAGACAAAAGGCATAAACTATTCAACTATTACAAAACTACTGAGGAGCGATTGTCTTCTTCGACTTCGACGGCTTTGGGGGTTTCATCGAGTCCGCGGCAGTATCAGATGCCACTGACTTTCCGCCAGCCCCTGATGTCGTAGCCTTTGCCGCCTTTTTGGCTCGCTGCAGCTCCTCAGAGTACTTCGCAACCGTGCTAATCAACTGCGACCCATATTTGCCACAGGCAGTCGCGAAGGGAGCAAAGACTACCTGCTAGCCGTCCGCGCTAATGGGCATCACCTTCGAAACCGCTGTAGGGTCAACCTCAACTCTGTGGGCCTACACCATGGCAAGTGACATGGACGCGCCAGCCGCACGAAGAGAGTTCTTGAAGGACGCAAGAACACCCCCGACGAGAGACTCCACCAGCTCATTCATGTTCTCGATTAGCTCCGCCTTGGGCACCAACTCCTCCTGGAGGTGACTGAGCATGCCCTTGGCCTTGGAGAGCATATGCTGAACGTCAGTGCTGCGGTCCTCGACTGCTGAAAGTGCACCCGCCAACGGTCGAAGCTCAAATTACCAGCATCTGTACACAAACCCATACATGGACAAAACATCAGCGCCAACAACAAAAATCGAACAGAGAAAAATGATGATATCCAAACATAGTACCTGAGAGGGCCTTGGCAATCAAGAAAAGTTGTTCTTCGAACAACTTCTCCCTGGCCGTGATGGAGGCACGCAGATCCTCTTCACGCCTCTGAGCCTCGTCACGCGCCGCGATCGCCTCATCGCGGCTGTTCACAGCCGTGACGAGTGTTTTCTCCATAGTGGCAGCGTCACGCAGGAGGGAGTTATGTTCAGCTACAAAATAAAAGGGATTGTCTATCAGTCGACCATATAAAAAAGGAGAAGAAGAGGAAGTGAAGAACACTTACTTTCGACCACGCGATGACGCGTCTCCAGCATTGCTTGCTGACGACCCATCGCAACCACTTGCTCCGCCAAGTGAGCGGCTTCCTTCACAAGGGGCTATCGCACAACAAGGGATCAGCAGATGGCATAGATAACATCGACTGCACCATCAAAAGAAGAAATCTTACACTTACATGACCCTCCAATGACTCCGAAGTCGATTGGTGTGCAGTCATCTGGGAAACCATTCGATGCTCCCCTTCATGCAGAGAACTGGAAGAGTTGTGCCCGGAGTGGGCGCCAATGGAGGGGAAGGAGCACGCTCGACCTCTTTTTTGGCCCTTGAGGTTGCGACTCCTGATTCTTTCAAAAATTGGACATTGCCAGAAGATGACGACGCCTCTTGACTGCAAAAACAAAACCAACATCAAGCACAAAGCAAAGCCAATGAAGAATCTGAAAAGACAAACCAAATACTTACCAGTCAAATTTATCAAAGTCAAAGGTTGGTTCCCCCGACTCTGACGAAGATTCCTTTGGCAGTCGCACTTCTTGCGAGAAGATGGTGCCACGGCGCTCACCGGAATGGCAGGGATTAGTGACCCCGCACCAACACCTACACCTTCCGGTGTCGAAGGAGACGACGCATCGGAATCCTCGCTGCGCAAACGCTTGCGAGTATCCAGACTACCCGACTCGGGGGCTGCCTCTTCCACATTGGATAGGACGGCCGATTCTGACTCGTCCTCTTCCAAGTCCTGGCGAGGAATAACCCCCTCTGGAAGAGGAGGCATGCAGGGTGACACCGCCCAATCCTGTATACAGACAACAAATTCAGCACCAAAGCAAAGAAACAGCAAAGAAGCAATCAACAAACTAAGCTACTACGTAGCACAATCGTACCTCAGGAGGAGGGTTAGAAGCGTCGAACGGGGAACGACTGGTTCACTAGGGAGCACGTCCTTGACGGTGTATGTGGTCACCAGTTGAACCCTTTTATCCACCTCACTCGCGGACATGCCATCGGCAGATACGCGGGTGACATCGTCAGCGCCAGCCCACTGAAACATGGGATGGACTCTGGCCTGTAGGGGCTGGACACGATGGCGCAACCACGTGCGAATAAGGGCGCAGCCTCCCTCCTCTTTGCCTATGCGACTCTCGAGGTCGCAGACGCGCTCGTATAGCACATCTGTCTCCTCGGACTCGCCAGGCATGACTACATTCTTCCAGGAGCGCCTCCTCTTGCACGGCGTCGCGGGATCGAAAGGTGTGTGTCTGAAGTGGTCTCCGCCGGCCTTCTGGTCGCAAATGTAGAACCACATGTCCCTCCACCCTTGGACGGACTTCATCAGCTTGATGTCAAAATAAGTGGCAGATGGATCAATGTGGATTCCACAACCGCCTACATCATAGACTAAAGAGCCAGACGCAGATTAACGCTTCAACTTAAAGAGGCGCTTGAAGAGGCCGAAGTGCGACTCGATTCCGAGCCAGCACTCGCAGAGGGTGATGAAGCAAGAGATATGGAGGATAGAATTTGGGGACAGCTGATGGAGCTGAAGCCCGTAAAAACAAAGGAGGCCCCTGAAGAGGGGATGCAGGGGCAACGAGAGGCCGCGAATGATGAACGCCAAGAACATCACTCGAAAACCAGCGGGAGGAGAAGGGATTATCTCACCGCCAGGGACGCGCGCGTCGGCGACTGCGGCAGACAGCACTCCGTCTTGACGAAGAAGACGAAGATCATAGGACTTGATGATGGACGGACGCCACGCGCCATTCGTGACGCGGGTGACCGCGCCCTTCTTCTTCCCGCCGGCAGCGGTGCTGGTGCCCGCAGCGGCAGAGCCGCCCTTCTTCTTCACCGCAGAAGCGGTAGCCGAGGAATCGGCCGCAACACCCCCTTCTTCTTCCCCATTGCGTGGCGGCGATGCGACCGGAGAAAGTAGCTAGGAAATGCGCGGAGCTGGTCCAGTGCCGGGGAGGAAAAGAGAGTAGAGAAATCAGGGGAGCAACGGCAATGGAGATGAAGGCAAAAGATGAGCGAAAGCAGATGTGAATTTTACCGAGGCAGCGCCACTACTTAACCCCTGGAAGATGCAATCCAACGGCTCAGAAAAACCCTACTGGACGCGTGGCGCTCATCCTGCTCGACACGTAGAGGAGCTGAAACACGAACCGTCCCCCACTACTCCCATTACGTGCAGAAATCGAGGAGGCATAGTTAAAATAAAGATTACGCACGCCCGGTCAAATCAGAGTCAGGGAATGGGACCCACCGCTCATCACGTCCATTCAAACTCGCTCACGCGGGCAACTGAGGTCATGAAATCGTCAGCACTGACGTGATCAAAAGCTACGTAGCAGAAGACTTTAATTACTTTAGTTCTTGTTCGAGTCTTCGACTCCACCAAGCACTCGGGGGCTACTCCCATAGGGAGCGCTGGTCGTGCACCCTACGATTTTCTTTCTTCTTCTTTTTCAAGAGCATGGGCAATCAAAGAAAACCCAACCACTCGAAGCATGATTCGACTATGGACATGGCTTACTCCCATAGGGAGCGCCGGAAGTAAATTTTGACTGAAACAAGCAAACAAAAGACGACAGTAGTCGCAAAAGTTATTTAGTCCCTGTGTGAGTCTTCGACTCAACCAGGCACTCGGGGGCTACTCCCATAGGGAGCGCTGGTCGCGCACCCTATGATTATTTGTACAAAGTACTACGTGTCGATAACATCCACACTCGAAGTTTATGGCGACACCGCCTCATAAATTTTTCCCTACAAAGAGACTGCGTCAACTGGGTTACCCGAATCATCTCCGTGATGATAAAATTCGGATGCCACGCTTATAGCGTGAAGGTAAGGCCTGAATAAGGCCTGGCAACGCATTTGTGCGCACTACCAGAAATATACCTGTACCTATAGGTACGATGAATATGCCTTGACGGACACGTCGAGTGCTCACACCCATATACTGGAATTCGACTCCTGTAAGACCTCCACGGCTTGAGTCGAATTCCACTAGCACTTTTCCGGATTTGAATCCAGGGAGTCGAGTTTGAGTAGGTGGCATTGTTTTACCCTAAGGTAGTTAACTGATACCGATACATCGGTTAAAATCAGGCACGCACACCAACAATCCCTATGACACAGACAAAGCAATCGAAAAATGTACTCAGTCATACACTCGAAAGACTTCATAAAGTCTGTAGTTGAATCTGCGATTCCACTGGACACTCGGGGGCTACTGACATGGGTTTACCCTACAGGTACTCGAGCTTGGTATATACAGCCTAAATATGTAAAGGCCCAAGGTGTCGCCAAGGTCCAAATGAAGGACTCGAGTAACCTACGAACTCTCGATTGCTTGAAGATCAGGAAGAATCTAAAGATAGAAAGTTTGAAGGGGAGAACCCTAAGTTGTAACTGACTCGACCTGCTACCCGAGACCTAGCCTATCTATATAAAGGCCTGGAGGGGGTAGCGAGGAGGACACACGCAACCCTAGTTTCCACAACCCTTGCCAGATTTCATCTGCGCACCATTGTAATCCTCGATTCCTTTGATAATTCCACGAGCAGACAAGCAGGAGTAGGGACCTCTACGAGGCCTGAACCTGGGTAAATCTTCCAGTCCCCTGTGTGCTTGTTTACTAGCAGATAGATGTCTCGAGCGCTCCCTCCTTCTCCAAAACCCAAGTCCATAACAATGGGCATTGTTGAGTTAAACCCTCGTCAGTATGAGAGGATCGAGGAAGACACGACGGTCTTATCTACTCAGAGGCGGCAACGAGTACCACGGCAGTCAGATTTCGATGAAGATGGTGGACAGCATCGAAGGTACGCACGCACGGCAGTCAGATTTCGATGACGACGGTGGCGGTTTTGCAAAAAACCCCATACGTTTCTTTGGAACAAACCCGCAGTCCTCCATCTGGTCCCATTTGTTAGTCAGAGAGAGAAGGTGAGACGGGCTGCTGTTCGGCTTCTCCTGAGCAGCGGCTGAGTGAGCAAATTATGCTGCTTGCTGCTCGCGCGCATTGAATAGGGCTGGGCTGTGGCCTAGTTCATTTTTTTATTTCCTGATTCGTTTTCTCCTTCTATTATCTGTTTTCCTTTTCAATTTAAAATTTCTTGAATGATTTAAATACTCAAATTCAGTGAATCAACAAAGGTTCTACCTGGTTAATATAACCAGTTGGTTTGACATTTCTTTTTAGTATTTTATTTTTTCTACTCATGATTATATAAAGGATTAATTTTATTAGAAAATATAAATAGGGATTAGGGTTTTAGAGACTTACTCTTTATAATAAGATCTTTTAAAATGACTTTCACTTCCACTAAAAGAATGTAATGGTGATGGTTTAAGATGGATAACTATGTGTCAATAATCTTATTAATACTTAACCTCATGAAGGAATTATATATATATCTTATAAGATATTAATCCTTGTGGTTCATGATAGGGTGATTTAAGTTTCATGGTTCTCCCTATTTGGTGATTTTACCAAATCCAATTCTACTTGATTTGTAGAGTTTAGAATTACCATATGTTTTAGGAAGATTCAATAGACTCATATTCTATTATGAATATGGATAAGGATCAGGGTTTAGGGACACTACTTCTAAATCTATGAGTAGGTTTGATATCTCAACTTAGAGTGAGATATTGGAATTACTTCCTAGAGCAATCTTGTTGGTTCATGGGTCTAGGTTTCTATTAGGGTTTAAGGTAATAAAGTGGACAAAGCTCTCATCAATACACTCTCAGCTGGTGACATGGGTATACCCTACAGGTACTCGAGTTTCGCATATACGGTCCAAATATAGCAGAAGCCCACGGCGTTGCCAAGGCCCAATACATGATTCGGGTGACCCACGGAGACTCTGATTGCTTGCAACACAAGAAGAAGCTTAAGATAGAATTTTCAAAGGGACGAACCCTAATCTATAACCGACGTGACTTGCTACTCGAGACCTAGCCTATCTATATAAAGGCTAGGAGGGGGCGCCGAGGAGGACAATCACAACCCTAGCTTCCACAACCATCGCCAGATTGCATCTACGCACCCTTGTAACTTTCTACTCCCTCGATAATTCCAAGAGCAGACAAGCAGTAGTAGGGACCTCTATGAGGCCTGAACCTAGGTAAACCTTGCGTCCCTGTGTGCTTGTTTACTAGACGATTGATGCCTCCAGCGCTCCCTCCTTCTCCAAAACCCAAGTACATAACAATGGGCATTAACAAGTTAAACCCTCGTCAATTGGCGCCTTCTATGGGAATTGGGAGTGCTGATGTCGCGACTTCTTCGGCTCCATCAACCATGATCTACAACTCTGCAACATTGGAGATTCGCCAGCTCTTCGGTGCTTTCGACTTCACCGTCCACACGCTGGCCACTCGCCCGGCTTTCGAGTCCGTGGGCGATGGGATCAGCCTGGCGATCGGGAGCTTCCGCTTCCAGGTCACTCAACTGGGCACACTTCGCATGCCCGACAAGCTAATGGCACCCGCAATTTATCCAGCATCATGGTTCCCGCCACCAATTGGCACCCTCAGCGAGCTCAACGCCCCGACAATAGCTGGGAGCACGGACAACAACAGTCGCGGATCCGATCTGGGAGGCCTGGCCATAGACGATGGAGCCTATGGCTCCGGATCTAAAAGTTGTGGGAGCAGCAACTTCCCCAATCATGTGTGTCGTTATCAACACGGGCGACACCAGCGTCAATCGTGAAAACACCGACACTGGACCGGCCAACGGCGGTATACCAGTCGCAAACGATGGCCCCACCAATGGCGGCCCTACCAACGGTGCGCCAACAACGGGATAGGAGGAGCACCGCACTTCACCTCACGACGAATGAGAATATCGGCGAGCGCGTGCAGATCCACCTCAACGACAACGAGTGGGCCCGCTGTCGAGAAGCTCTACGGGGCAACCCTCTACCTCCTAACTCATCGCAGGACATGCTGATGGGCTACCATTGGCTACTGAAGGAAGAATTCAAATGCCAGCAGCAGGTGATCGTGCAACTCGACGTGCGTAGAAAGGCGTCATATGAGTCGAGCCTTCGACAAGCTCAGCTCTCCTCCCACGGAGGATACTCCTCGAAGGGCAACGAATACCTGGCCAACAAAAGACGATCTCGACTAGCCCACCTCACCGACCAAGAGCGCGTAGAAGTCGTGAAAGTCCTCGACTTCGCCTTAGTATGGCACCCCTTTCTCCTTAGTCCTCTTTTCCCGGTGTGCCGGGGGACATCTTGCTTTAGCTGGAGATAGGAGTGTTTGTTCCGCTAAGGAAAGGATGGTATTCGTCGTATGCGCTGAAGGTGGTATTTGTCATAGGATTGAGCCTAGTATGTCACATAGCTCGCAACCTGAGGTGATTTCAGCATTAGCAATCGACTAGAGGAACCTACTTAGTGACGGTGGATACGCGGGGCAACATGCTCCTAAAGACGTCGCAAGCTGCGGTGATAGCGGCCACCATGTACCTCCTCAACAACCAGCCACTGGTTGGAGATCCGCGAGCTGCCATGCACCGATCTATGATCACAGTCCTGGGGATAATCGAGGCCGCCCTCGATAAAGATCCAACACTAGAGCCGAAGAAAAGCAAGGCTCTGGCCAAATACTACTACTCGTACTCCTCCAGCAACGACAGCCACGATCGGTCATGGCGACATCGCTCACAGCGGCATGGCCACGACTACGATGCGCGTGATGACATCACGCAGCGCAAGATCAACAAGATGTGGCAAGGCGTGCTTGCTCGACTGATTCAGAAGAAGATGAAACAGAGATCTACGATGCTAGATGCTTCAGTAGGGCCATCAGGCAAAAGCGAATGTCTAAGGTGTTCAAACTCCCGTCGGAGAACCCAAAATTTGATGGCCTGCAGGCCCCGAAAATCTCGCTGGAGGATCCCATTTCCTCCATCAGGCTACACAGCATAAGCTCAAGCACGGCAATGCAATGCCTGCAGCTACAGCTGCAAGGCGCCGCCCGCGCATGGCTCAACAACCTCCCGCGCGGATCAATTCGTAGTTGGGAAGAGCTGGTCTATAGCTTCGTGCGCAACTTCAAGGGCACTTACAAAAGCCCCGCGTCAATCGAAGAACTAAGAGGCTACCACCAAATGTCTAGCGAGTCGCTGCGCTCGTACATCCAGAGGTGCTCCATCACCAAGAACTCCACAGAAAACATTTCGGAGGACCACGCAATCGACGCGTTCAACGGCGGCGTTTGCTGTATAGAGCTCATGGAGGAGCTAGGTCGCTCTAAACCCAAAACGATTGACCACCTGATGGAAATCACGAATCGGTGGGCAGACGGAGAAGATTTGGTAAAAAACCGCACCTACTCCGACGATTACGACGCCCTTGGGCGCAGACGCGTCCACCGATGAAAACGTCGAATGCGTGTCTACGGGGACCGCGACAAAGTCAACATGGTCGCGCCTGGCTATGCTGACAAACGTGACGACAACCGCAGCTGTGGATATCGCAGCGGGGGATACCCATGCTGGGAAAACCATGCAACTGTGGAAACGCCGCATTCGCGAAGAGGCACCCGCAACATCCATCTAGGACAAATTGTCCGGACCATGTAACGTGCACTTCTACATCGACAAGCACGACGACAAGAAAAAATCCAGCCACCTTCTAAAGGATTGCCGTGAGTTCCTCAAACTCCACAAGGGCCTGGCCTAGATGAATCGCGACGCGATCAACCGGGGCTATGGAGGTGCCATGGGAACTATGGCACATGGAGCTCCACCACCACCGCCTGGGCCACCACCACCTGCAGCTGTGCTAGTCCAGCATCGTGGAGGTGAGCCGTACCAGTGAGCTGTGGGCAACATGGGGATGATCCAAAAAGGGCGCCCCTCCAATCGAATCCAGAAGGCAATCACTCGCCAAGTCAATTTGGCGATAAACTCTCCACCTTCCACCACTGAGTACCACAGTGGAAGCGAGTCCTGTATCAACTTCGACAAGCGCGACCACTCGCGCCAAGTTCCTCCTCCAAGCCACGATCCCCTCATACTCGAGGCATAGATCGAGGGCTTCGATATGAGTCCCGTCTTCATGGACGGCGGGAGCGACATCAACCTCATGTTCGCAAGTACCTTGCACGCAATGAGGATCCCTCTGACATGCCTGGAAGTTTCAGACACGACATTCCACGGCATCGTCCCAAGGAAGGGCGTATACCCCCTGGGCAAAATTAACCTCGACGTCATCTTCGACACACCGCAAAATTTTCAGTGAGAGAACATCGACTTTGAAGTAGTCGACTGGCCCTCACAATACCATTGCATCCTTCGACGTGTCGTGTTCACGAGGTTCATGGCAGTAACACACTAGCCTACATGCAGATGAAGATGCCAGGCCCAAACGATGTCATCACAATCAACGGAAGCTTCGAGAGGTCCGACAGCTGTGACAGGGAATTCAATAGAATCTCCTAGTCCTTTGGCATGCAAGAGGAACTCGCAAAACTGAACGAGTCGACAGACAGCAATATGCCTCCCCTGAGCAGGCCAAGTTCACCTGACCTGTCCTTCGACTCGTCGGTGCACACAAAGAAAGTCCAGGTCCACCCAACAGACCCAACCAAGATGACCCTCATCACCAACAACTTGAGTTCCACATAGGAACTCACGCTCGTTGAATTCCTCCGTGAGCACTGGGAAATCTTCGCCTAGTGTCCAGTGGACATGCCAGGGGTTCCCAGGGAATTCGCCGAGCACTCACTCAACGTGAATCCAGACGCAAGGCCAGTCAAGCAGACAATACGACGACTGTCTGAAACAAGAGAAAAATTAGTTGGTATGGAGATCAATAGACTCCTCGACGCAAATTTCATATGCGAGATCAAGGAAAGCACCTGGCTCGCTAACACGGTGCTTGTGCCTAAAAAAGACACAGATATCCTGCGGATGTGCGTGGACTTCACCTCCTGGAATAAGCACTGCCCAAAAGATCATTTCCCCTTGCCACAGATCAATCAAATAATCGACTCCACTGTGGGATGTGAGCGCCTCTACTTCCTCGACGCCTACTCAGGCTACAATCTGATTCAAATGAAGGAGGAACACCAGGAGAAAATGGCCTTTGGTTTGTTCTGCTACAACACGATGCCTTTCGGGCTAAAGAATGCAGGAGCCACCTATCAGCGGTGCATGCAGGCTTGCCTCAAGAACCAACTTGGTCGCAATATCCAAGTCTACATTGACGACATTGTCATCAAAACCAAAGAGGAAGCCACGTTAATTGACGATCTCCGCGAGAACTTTGCTAACCTCGACCGCTACCAGATCAAGCTCAATCCGGACAAATGCGCCTTCGACGTGCCATCCGGGCAATTATTTGGGTATCTCATCTCTGCGAGGGGGATCGAGGTAACCTGAAGAAAATAAAGGCCGTACTAGCCATGGAGAAGCCGAAGAACGTAAAAGGCATCCAGCAGCTGGCTGGGCGAATCGTGGTGCTCAGTCAATTCATCAGTCGAATGGGCAAAAAGGCACTTCCCTTCTACTAACTCCTACGCAAAGCGGACAAGTTCGAGTGGACAAACAAGGCGGAAGAAGCATTCGAAGACCTCAAGCGTCTACTGTCCACCTCGCCAGTACTGGTGACGCCTCGCGAAAAAGGAACCACTACTGCTCTACATCTCCGCCACCAACCAGGTGGTTAGCACGGTGCTCGTGGTGGAATGAGCCGAAGAAAATAAGGTCGACGGGGTCCAGTGCCCAATATACTACCTCAGCGAGGTGCTCACACCAACAAAGGAGCGGTACCCGCACTACCAGAAGCTGGTGTATGACATCTTCATGACAGCCAGGCGACTGCGCCACTACTTCCAGGAGCACCCAATCATGGTGGTAAATGACGCCCCGCTCAGGCATATACTCAATAATCCTGACGCCACGAGACGAGTCATGCTCTGGGGAATTGAACTATCTCCACGAGACATCACATATGAGAAGCGCGACGCGATCAAGTCACAAGTTCTCCCGTACTTTCTCATGCATTGGATGGAGAACCAGCTCCCCGACAAGCCAGATATGTCCTATCTTTGGACAATGTACTTCGACGGGTCCAAGCGAAAGGACGGAGCTGGCGTAGGTGTCATACTGACATCACCCCAAGGAGACAAGATGAAATATATTCTGCGAATATAGTTCACCACCTCCAATAATGAAGCCAAGTACGAGGCCTTAATCCACGGGATGCGGATGGCGAAAGTCTGCGGCGCCAAGAGGCTCATCATCTACAGTGACTCCAAGCTGGTGGTCAACCAAATGATGCACGAGTGCGACGCAATGAGCGACAACATGATTGCCTATTGCGACCTCTACGACACACTCGAGGGAGACTTCAACGGCTGCGAGCTATGACATGCAGGCCGGGAAAGCAACGAAGAGGCGGATCTACTCGCCAACATCGGCTCCACCTGCACCCCATACCACCTAGCATATTCCTCGAGCGCATCTGCGAGCACTCCATCAAGCCCAAGGCTCCAAAGAAGAAAGCAAGCACGTCAACAAACTCGGGTGCTATGCCACCCAACGAGCCAATGGCACTCGATGGCATGGAGCTTGATACGGGACTCAAATGCCCAATGGATGTCATGATGATCGAGCCATCTTGGACACAGCTGTACATCACATATCTACTGAGCAAGAGGCTGCCAGATTACCCGACTGATGCACGACACATTGCACGATGATCCAAGGCATTCGCCCTCATCAAGGGCAAACTGTACAAGCGCAACATCACAGGGGTACTTCAACGGTGCGTCTCCAACAGGGACGGAAGGGTCGTCCTCCTCGACATACATGAAGGCACTTGCGGACATCATGCCGGCAGTCGTGCCCTCATCGCCAAAGCTCCATGAGCAGGATTCTACTGGCTGACGGCCATGCGTGATGCCAAGGACATTGTCCAGCGCTGCAATACTTGCGAGCGATTCGCGGACAAATCACACGCACCTGGCACGGAACTCATGCCAATACCATTGGCTTGGCCCTTCGCAAAGTGGGGACTCGACATGGTCGGCAAGCTCCCAAAGTCCTCGCGAGGAAGTTATGTCTACCTCTTAGTCGCGGTCGGCAAATTCACCAAGTGGATCGAGGCCATGCCGGTGACGAATAAATTAGGAGCTAGCGCAGTCAAGTTCTTAGATTCCATCGTCTACCGTTTTAGAGTGCCATATAGCATCATCACGGACAACGGGGTGAACTTCACCTCCAAGGAGTTTTAGGAATTCTGCGAAAACCTAGGAATCAATGTTAGCTACGCCTCGGTGTCTCACCCTCAGACCAAAGGTCAAGTCGAAAAGGCCAATGGCCTCGTCTGCGGCGGAATCAACAAACGACTCCTTCGGCCACTCGAACAAGTCACCGGATGCTGGCCAAACAAACTGCAATCCGTACTTTGGAGTGTTGGCACAACTCCAAATAGTACCACGGGCTACACCCTGTTCTTAATGGTGCACGGTGCTAAGGAGGTGCTACCCGCAGAAGTGCGCTACAAAGCTCCGCGAGTGGTTTCTTACAGTGAGCAGGAGTCAACTCTCGCACTCGAAGACTTTGTCGACCTCCTCGATGAGGCACGCAAGATCGTAGCAGAGAGATCAACGATCTATCAGCAGAACCTCCACAACTACCATAGCAGAAGGCTACACCCTGATACGTTGCAAACGTATCTATAATTTTTGATGTTCCATGCTTGTTTTATATCTACTTTCTTATATTTTGTCCACACTTTGGAGTATTTTTACACATTTTCTGGAACTAACCTATTAACAAGAGGGCATAGTGCCAGTTGCCTTTTTTCTGTTTTTTTGGTTTCAGAAAAGCTAGTAAGGAAATATTCTTAGAATTGGACCGGACAAAAGCCAAAGTCAATATTTCACTAGAAGTAACACGGAGTCCGGAGGGGAGACGATGAGGGGAGCCAGGCCGGCCACACCTGGTGGTGGTGCGGCCATCCCTAGCCGTGCCACCAGGTGGTGTGGGCCCCCTGGCACTCCACTGAACTTGCCCCTTCGCCTATATATTGCCTCCGGGACGAAAACCCTAAGTACCTGATCAAAATTCCATGAAAGAGTCTATAGCCTCCGCCATCTCCATCCCTAGATCGGGAGGAATCTAAAGCTCTTCCTGGCACCCTGTTAGAGGGGAGAGATCACCCTGGAGCCCTTCTTCATCACCATGCCCGCCTCCGGTGTGATGCGTGAGTAGTTCATCCCTGGACTACGGGTCCATCTAGTAGCTAGATGGTTGGTTCTTCTCCTTTGTGCTACCATGTTTAGATCCTGTGAGCTCCGTTCATGATCAAGATCATCTATTTGTAATCTTACATTTTGTGTTTGCGGGGATCCGATGGATATTGAGATGCTATTTCAGATTGATTATTGATTCTATCATGTCTATGTTATTTGTGATTTTGCATGCTTTCCGTTGTTAGTAGCTATCTTGGCTGAGTAGATGCTAGCAACTCCAAGTGGGAGTATTTATGCTCGATAGTGGGTTCATGCCTCTAGGAATCCGGGTAAGTGATAGAAATATCTAAGGTACTAGATGTGTTGTTGCTACTAGGGAGAAAACATCAATCCTTTGTTCACAGAACAATCGTATTGTTTACTTTACACAATTTTCTTAATGCAATTATCTGTTGCTTGCAACTTAATACTGGAGGGGGTTCGGATGATAACCTGAAGGTGGATTATTAGTCATAGATGCAGTTGGATTACAGTCTATGTATAATGTTGTAATGCCTAATAAAATCTCATAGGAGTCAAGATGATTAGTATATGCATGTATGCTTTCTCGGTGTCTGTCAATTTCCCCACTATAATTTATTCACCCAACATGTCATCTATCTTAAGGAGAATCACGTCTAGTGAACTATGGACCCCGGTACATTCTTTTACCATCAATCTACAATCTATTTATTGTTTTCTGTTTACTTTCTGCAAGAAATTACTATATTCCACACAATACGTTTAATCCTTTGTTTTTAGCATAATCGGTGAGATTGACAACCTCACTGTAAGTTGGGGGAAAAGTTCTGTGGTTGTGTTGTGCAGGATTCCAAGTTGGAAACAACACCTTAGAGGTGTTTCCTTGCTCCTACTGGTTCGATAACCTTGGTTTCATAACTGAGGGAAACTTGCTACTGTGCTCATCATACCTACCTCTTGGGGTTCCCCAACGAGATCGTTGTGTTGAGCCGATCATCATGCCCCAGATCCTTCATCGAAGGAGATCTAGTCCTGCGACTGAAGCAGCAAGGCCATCTCAAACTCGAGTCCCCCTAGGAAGGACCTTATGTGATTACTGAAAGACCTAGCAAGTGGAGTCACATACTCCAACCCCTGGAACGTCGCGCAGCTGTGCCGTTTCTACCCCTAGTCATATTTACATTACAAATAAGGCTATTCAGCCAGGCTACTTAGCCACACATTGTACCTCGTACTATTCTGCGAATAAATAAAGCTAAGTGCCCCAAAACTCTGTCTTTTCCTATTTTCTTGCAATTTCATCACTCGGGAGCTGCGCCACCCTTTACACTTCCGTTCTACGAAAAAATCGCAGTATCCTGAGTAGCTGACACACTACCAATTGAACCCTTGATAAACACAAACCCAATTGCAACGCACCTGACAGGTTGGCAAGGTGCTGAGATAAACACATGTCAGGCTAACAAAAAGGAACTGCAGAGTACAATACACTCGCAAAATATACAAGCTAGCAAGCTCTTCACATATCAATGGGTATTGTATACACCCAACACAATCATACAAACTTTACAACACTTATACACCTATGTGCAGGATACAAAATTACACTACTGTTGCAAAAGATGCACATTCGTCTGCTCTTCAAAGAAGTCGACGATGTCCTCCACTGGCCGATCAACTGCCTAGTAGTTCCACACCATGTTCCAGGTCATCCCTTCTGGCGGTGGCGGCGGTCCAGCAGCATGCAGCTGCTCCTGGGTCAGGTTATTCATTCGAATGGCCACCCGGTCCTTCTCATCATGCGGATGACGAATGCTAACAACTACACCAAGCAAGCAGCAAAGTGTAAGGACAAGGCATTGCCGTGGCTAACTAAAAGATAAGAGGAGAAGACAGAGAGCTAACATTTAAACCGCTCCTTCAATTGTGCCACTTCCTCCAAGAGATACTTCTCGTGGGCGGTGGCCTTCTCAGCTTTCGACTTCCATACATCCGTGTTATCGCGGACGATGGGAAACTCATGCTCCAACTTCTTAATGCGGTCGTGCAGTCGCGAAAGCAACGCCAATTACTCCACCTTTGAATGAAGTTGCGCCGTGGTTTCATCGGTGGGAGGAGAATCATGAGGACCACTCGAATGACCACTCTAAGGACCCTAGATACAACCAAGCAAGAGGAAAATGAGACTAATCATACATCGATAAAAAAGAGAACTGCATTCAAATTTGATAAAAAGTGTCAAGGGGGCACCCCCACAAAATGTGGACCAACCAAAGAAGCTACACCTATTACAAAGGGTAACTATGGAGCAATCTGCTTCTTTGACTTAGACTTCGACTTCGGGGGTTTCATCGCATCCGTGGCAGTCTCCGATGCCACGGACTTGTCGGTGGTAGCCCCAGATGCCACGGTCTTCTCCGCCTTCGCTCGCTGCCGCTACTCAGAGTATTTTGTGACTGTCTCGATAAGCTGAGGCCCATATTTACCGCAGCTACTAGCGAAAGGAGCAAACACTACCTACTGGCCTCTGGCGTCGACATGCATTGCCTCGAAGATAATGGAGGGATCCAACTCCATGCCAAGGGCTTGCGCCATCGCGAGTGCCATGGTGGCGCCGAAAGACCGCTGAGAATTCTTGAAGTCCATGGGAATACCTCCAGCGAAGGATTCCACCAGGTCATCAAGATTGTCGATTAGGCTGGCCTTGGGAGTCAGATTCTCCCAGAGGTGACTTAACACACCCTTGGCCTTCCCCAACGTCTCTTGGAGGGAGACACCATGGTCCTCGATTATGGCCACAACACCAGCAAGAGCTTCCTCGTGACGCAAGGCTTGGGTGTCGAAGCTGAGGCCAGCGGCATCTGAAGAGTACAAGGTGTCAACACAAGAATAAGGACACCAAGATAAGAAAAAACACAAGGGAAAGAAAATCAAGTACCTGAGAGTGCCTTCGCAGTCGAGAAAAGTTGTTCCGTGAACAACTTCTCCCTCTCAGCAGCGGAAGCGCGTAGGTCCTCCTCACGCTTCTGTGACTCCTCCAAGGCTACGAGTGCCTCATCGCGCTTCTTCTCTGCCACCGCAAGCCCCTTCTCGAGGGAAGTAACACGGCGGAGAAGTTCATTATGTTCACCTTCAAAAGGCAGAACACAACAAAGTATATGAGCCCACAAATCCCAGTGCAACTGAGATTAAAGAGACAAAGTCAAGAACAAGCCTTCGGCTGCGCGGTGGCGATTGTCCAGCAGGGCATAATGTCGACCCAAAGCAAGGATTTTCTCCGGAAGGAGAGTAGATTCCTTCACAATGAGCTACAGCAAGATAAATGAAGACCCAACGTCAGCTAAAAGCACAAATTCGACTGCTAAATAACAAAAAAAGACACTCACATGTTCCTCCAGGGACTTCAAAGATGCCTGACGGGAAATCGTCCATGCAACCATCTGGTGCTCCCCAGCATGTGGGGAACTAGAAGAATTAGCATCGGAGTGGGCCGCCACTGGAAGAGAAGGAGAGCATGCGGCCACCTCCTTGGTTTTGGAGTCCGTGACTCCGAAATCTTTCACGAATTGGACATCTTCAGAAGACGACAACGCCGTTCAATTGCAAAACATGACCAGCACCACTTCAGGAAAGCTACTTCAAAGAGAGCAAGACGAACTCGTGGATATTAAAAGCTCACCAGTTGAATTTGTCAAGGTCAAAGGAGTCATCCGATGACTCCTTCGGCAGCCATAGATTCTTCCGAGCAGGAGGAGCCATGGCGCGCACAGGCACGGCAGGAATCGGCTCCTCTGAAGCAGCAGAGGTACCTTCCGGCGTCATCGGCGAGGAGGCGTCAGAATCTTCGCTACAGGAACACTTGCGAGTGTCGTGGCCACTAGACTCGAGGGCTTCCTCCTCTTCTTCAATTGGGATGGTCAAATCCGACTCGTCCTCTTCCACCGCTTCAAGCGGGATAATCCCTTCAGGTAGAGGAGGGAAGTTGGAGGCCAATTTCCAGTCCTGTAGTCAGAAGAAACAGCAGCACATATTACGCACTTGGCAACCAATTGAAAGAATAAAAGACTACTTCATAAGCAATCTCTACCTCAAGCGGAGGGTTGTTGGCATCGAAAGGGGGCACGGCTGATTCGCCTGGGAGATCCTCCTTGGCGGTGTTCTTGATCACCAGTCGCAACCTCCTATCTACCTCACCCGCAGAAATGCCCTCCGCAGATATGCGACTGACATCGCCAGCACCGACCGAGCGGTACATCGGATGGACTCTAGCCTGCAGAGGCTGGATGCGGCAGCGCAACCATGTGCGAATGAGAGTGGCGCCACCCTCTTATTTTCCTATGCGGCCTTCGAGGTCACAGACAAGCTGATACAACAACTACGTTTCCTTGGACTCGCCAGGCATCATGACATTCTTCCAGGAACACCTCCTCTTGCAAGCCGCCACGGGATTGAAGGGCGCGAGTGCGTAGTGCTCTCTGTCAGCCTTCTAGTCGCGAATGTAGGACCACTTATCTCTCTACCCTTGGATAGATGCGGTGAGCTTGATATAAAAGTAGGTGGAGGAAGAGTCGACGTGGATCCCGCAGCCTCCTACATCGTAGACTACCGAACCCGACCCTGACTGACGCTTGAGCTTAAAAAGCTTTTTGAAAAGACCAAAGTGTGGCTCGATTCCGAGCCAGCACTCGCACAAGGTGATGAAATAGGCAATGTGGAGAATCAAATTTGGGGACAGCTGGTGCAGCTGAAGCCCATAGAAACAGAGAAGACTCCTGACAAAGGGGTGCAGGGGAAGAGAGAGACCGCGGATGATGAACGCAAGGAACATCACCCGAAAACCAGCAGGAAGAACAGGAATTACCTCCTCGCCAGGTACGTGGGAGTCGCCTTCTATGGAAGGAAGTGCTCCATCTTGACGGAGATTGAACAACTCCACGGGCTTGATGATGGATGGGCACCAGGACCCATTGGTGATGCATGTCCCTGCGCCCTTCTTCTTCTAGCACCGGCGGCGTTGGTGCCCACGGTGGCGGTGCCTCCCTTCTTATTGGTGGCAGCAATGGTGGCCGCAGATCTAGCGGCAGAACCTCCTTTCTTCTTGCCCATCTTTCGATGGCGATTCGAGCGCATGAAGTAACTAGGGAAAACACGGAGCTGGTCCAGTGCCATGAAGAGGAAGTGTGCAAAGAAGCAGAAAGATCAACAATGGTGAAGGAGGCACGAGCAAGAAGAGAGATGAGGAAAAATTACCGCAGCTGCACTGCTACTTAACCTCCTCGCGGATGTCATCCAATGGCCAACAGAAACCCTATTGGACACGTGGCGCACATCGCCATCGACATGTGGCGAAGGTGAATCACGAACCGTCCCCCACTACTCCCATTATGCGCGAAAATCGAGGAGACACAGTTAAAACAAAAGATTACGCACGCCCAGTCAACTCGAAGTCAGAAAGTGGGACCCATCGCTCGTCACGTCCCGTCAAAGCCGCTCATGCGGGAAACTGAAGTCATCACATCATTAGCACTGACGTCATAGTTTCCAGCAGAAGAACATTTTGACTACTTTAGTCCTTGCTCGAGTCTTCGACTCAACCAAGCACTCGGGGGCTACTCCTAACATGAGCGCTGGCTGCGCACCTGAAAGAATTTTTATGCAGGTGTGTAAGTTTCACAAAAACCCATCACTCGAATCAATGATTCGATTGTGAACTACGGGTTACTCCCATAGGGAGAACTGGAAGCACATTCGACTGAAACAAGCAACAAAAGTCGATAGTAGTCGCAACTATTTTTAGTCCCCAGTAGAGTCTACGACTCGAATAGGCACTCGGGGGCTACTCCCATAGGGAGCGCTGGTCGCGTACCCAATGATTATTTGTACATCGTACTATGCGTTGATAACATCCACACTCGAATGCTATGGCGTCTCCGCCTCATATTTTCCCTACAAAGAGATTACGTCTCCTGTGCCAGCCGAATCATCTCCGTGATGACAAAAATTCGGATGTCGTGCTTATAGCGTGAAGATAAGACTTGAATAAGGACTGGCAACACATTTGTTGCACACTACCAGAAATATATCCGTACCTAGAGGTACGATGAACATGCCTTGATGGACGCGTCGAGTGCTCACATTTATACACTGGAATTTGACTCCCGTAAGACCTCTGCAGCCTGAGTCGAATTACGCCAGCACTTTTCTGAATTCGAGTCTGGGGACTTGAGTTTGAGTAGATTGCGTTGTTTTGCCCTAAGGCAGTTAACTGATACCAATACATCGGGTAAATAAGGCACGTATATCAACAATCCCTATGACATAGACAGAAACTTGAAAATATGCACAGTCATTCACTCGAAAGACTTCATAAAGTGTCTAGTCGAATCTACGATTCCACTGGACACTTGGGGGCTACTGACATCGGTATACCCTATAGGTACTCGAGTTTGGCATATACGGTCTAGATACGGCAGAATCACACGACGTTTGCAAGGCCCAATGCAGGATTCAGGTGACCCACGGAGACTCTGATTGCTTGCAATGCAAGAAGAAGCTTAAGATAGAAAGTTCAAAGGGACGAATCCTAATCTGTAACCGACTCGACCTGCTACCCGAGACCTAGCCTATCTATATAAAGGCTAGGAGGGGGCAGCGAGGAGAACAATCACAACCCTAGCTTCCACAACCATCTCCAATCACATCTGCACACCCTTGTAACTTTCGACTCCCTCGATAATTCCAAGAGCAGAGAAGCATGAGTAGGGACCTCTACGAGGCTAAACCTGGGTAAACCTTGTGTCCCTGTGTGCTTGTTTGCTAGCCGATTGATGCCTCCAGCGCTCCCTGCTTCTCCAAAACCCAAGTCCATAACAATGGGCATTGACGATTTAAACCCTCGTCAACTGGTATTCTACTTATCTCTTAGACAATTCATTTGACTAAGAGATACTATCCATTGAATGCCTAAAAATAGGAATTGGTTTAACTAACCTCTTTATTCTAGGATGTTAAACAAAGAGGTAGACATGGGTCTTGTCATGGTTTGATGTACTGTTGGTTAAAGGTTTCTTAAGCACTCCTACCTTAATACCTCACTAAGCTTATCTTTAGACAAGGAATTTCTTTCCTAAATATACTCTATATATCTCTCTAATCTTTATTCACAAGGATCACATCTTTCTGAATAAGACAATCATCTCACTCCATCATATCCATCATCATATGATGACATGGTCATGCCACATTAACATTACTCCTCCATTCTTCTCCTAGTATATATAACTTCCATTTATAAATTACCTCTGAGGAAGTCATTCATCTAATTAGTTCTAACTTCATTGATCCAGTTACTTCTAACTCCATACATTAATTCCTTTAACCCCATCTTACAACTGCTACCAAGGGTTGCAAGACTACAATCCTCACTATATATATAACAAGGGATATCAATCCTCTAGAATAGGTATGATACTACTCCCATAATACAAGTTCGTTCTTGTACTAGCTTGATTACACTAGTAGGTTTCCAACTACTCCATACAACTCATACTATATACTGCATCATACTCTAGCTTGACTTCTCATGATCAAGCTAGATAATTCATCTTACTAGGGCTTTTACCTAATTTGGTATACTCACAACTCTTCTTCAACACCTAGTCATCTTTTCTCAAATGAATTGAGAATAATGACCACCAACCCTTGATCATGCTTAGCTTAGGCTTCTAATTTTCTGATCAAGATTTATTAACACTAAGCAGTAGACTTGTACAAGCCTCTATATAGGACTATCTTGTTAAATAAACTTACTTTAGGTTTATACCTAATTGTCTTAACAAGGTTATTACTTGATACTCTAACACTACTAGCTTTCTTATAATTTCTCAAGTATTAGTTAATTCTTAGGTTTAGATACTTCTTCTAGTTAACTCATGAGTGAGTTAACTCTTCCAACATCAAATGGTTAGATCACCACCAAGGATCTCATTCCATTGATGATGGCACACTCTACCATAACTATTTCCTTCTTCTTACTAATTTACTTGGGAATTTGGAAGGTTAATATAATAGGTCAAATCTAAGAGTCAATATGTGCTAGGTCAAGAATTGATCACTCAACGTTGATGATCAATTGACACTAGACCTTAGATATTTAAGAATGTCATATGTTAATATGAAAACAAGGACATGTGATGAATTGGCTTGGCTTGACTTCCTTTCCTACTCTTATTTGTAATGAGAGTTAATGTTTAAGAACTACCATGATATCCATGGTAGGAATAACTATGGCGAACAAGTGTTTCAAGATTTATTTATGGGGTTTCTTTACTTAAGTTATATACTTAACTTGGTATTTAGGATTTGTGGTAGATAATACCTTCATATAATCTTTATAATATTAAGTATTCATCCTTGAGTTGTTGTATGGAATACCATGTAATGATCTCTAGAAGGTCAAGTACTCCTTATTAAGTAGTGTGTTGTGAATTAGTTTTATTACATTTGATCTACCCTTAGAAAAGGTTTTAGAAAAGGTCATATTGAAACTTATCGCAGTCAACTTGATGATCTACTTTAGTTCCACCAAGTTAATAGAAGCTTCAATCACTTTGAAAAGTTTTATTTAAAAGCGCGAAAATTATCCAGATTTTCTATGCATGAATGCATGCACACATCTTATCTCGGCTTATTTCTAAGCTCTAATGCTGGGGTGTTACACTCTAGTGGATCCACGTGGTTTAGGAAAAGAAGGCACATGCAATGACTCTGGTGGTGGTTTAGGAAAAGAACACACAGGCAATGACTCTGGTGGATCCATGTGGTTTAGGAAAGGAACACACATGCAATGCCTCTGGTGGATCTATGTGGTTTATGAAAGGAACACACATACAATGACTCTAATGGTGGTTTAGGAAAAGAACACACATGCAATGACTCTGGTCGATCCATGTTCTTTACGAAAAGAAGACACATGCAATGCCTCTAGTGGTGGTTTAGAAAAAGAACACACATGTAATGACTCTGGTGGATCCATGTGGTTTAGGAAATGAACACACATAAAATGACCCTGGTGGATCCATGTGGTTTATGAAAGTAACACATATGCAATGACTCTGGTGGTGCTTTAGGAAAATAACACACATGCAATGCCTCTACTGGATCATTGTGGTTTAGGAAAGGAACACACATGCAATGAATTTCGTGGATCCATGTGGTTTAGGAAAGGAACACATATGCAATGACTCTAGAGAATCATTGTGGTTAGGAAAGGAAGACACATTCAATGACTCTGGTGGATCCATGTGGTTTAGGAAACGAACACACATGCAATGACTCTGGTGGGGGTTTAGGGAAGAAAGGCACATGCAACGACTCTGGATGTGGTTTAGGAAAGGAACACACATGAAAATTCTCTCGTGGATCCATTTGGTTTAGGAAAGGAAGACACATGCAATGATTCTGGTGGGTCCACGTGGTTTCGGAAAGGAAATCACATGCAGTGACTCTAGTGGATCAATGTGGTTTAGGAAAGGAACACACATGCAATGACTCTGGTGGATATATGTGCTTTAGGAAAAGAACACACATGCAATAACACTAGTGGATCCATGTGGTTTGGGAAAGAACACACGTGCAATGACTCTAGAAGTGGTTTTGGAAAAAGAAGACACATGCAATGACTCTGGTGGTGGTTTAGGATAAGAAGATACATGGAATGACTCTAGTGGTGGTTTAGGAAACGAACACACATGAAATTACTCTGGTTTATCCATGTGGTTTAGGAAAAGAACACATGTGCAATGACTCTAGTGTTGGTTTAGGAAAAGAACACACATGCAATGACAATGGTGGATCCATGTGTTTAGGAAAGGAACACACATGCAATGACTCTAGTGGTGGTTTAGGAAAAGAAGACACATGCAATGACTCTGGTGGTGGTTTAGGAAAGGAACACACATGCAATCACTCTGGTTGGTCCATGTGGTTTAGGAAACGAACACACATGGAATGACTCTGGTGGATCCATGTTGTTTAGGAAAAGAACACACATGCAATGACACTAGTGGATCCATGTGGTTTAGGAAAGGAACACACATATAATTACTCTACTGGTGGTTTAGGAAAAGAATACATATGCAATGACTCTGGTGGTGGTTTAGGAAAATAACATATATGAAATGACTCTGGTGGATCCATGTGGTTTAGGTAAAAACACACATGCAATGACTCTAGTGGTGGTTTAGGAAAAGAACACACATGCAATGATACTGGTGGATCCCTGTGGTTTAGGAAAGGAACTCACATGCAATGACTCTAGTGTTGGTTTAGGAAAGAAGACACATGCAATGACTCTGGTGGATCCATGTGGTTTAGGAAAGGAACACACATGCAATGACTCTGGTGGATCCATGTGGTTTACGAAAAGAACACACATGAAATGACACTGGTGGATGCACGTGGTTTAGGAAAGGAACACACATAAAATGTCTCTGGTGGTGGTTTACAAATGGAATACACATGCAATGACACTAGTGCATCCATGTGGTTTACGAAAATAACACACATGCAATAACTCTATTGGTGGTTCAGGGAAATAACACACATGCAATGACACTGGTGGATCCATGTGTTTTAGGAAGGGAACACACATGCAATGATACTCGTGGATCCATGTGGTTTAGGAAAATAACGCACATGAAATGACTCTGCTGGATCCATGTGGTTTAGGAAAAGAACACAAATTCAATGACTCTAGAGGTGGTTTAGGAAACGAACACACATGCAATGACACTGGTGGATCCATGTGCTTTAGGCAAGGAACTCACATGCAATGACACTGGTGGATCCATGTGGTTTAGTAAAGGAACACACTTGCAATGACTCTGTTAGATCCATGTGGTTTAGGAAAGGAACATACATGCAATTACAGTAGTGGTGGTTTAGGAAAACAAGACACAAGCAATGACTCTGGTGGTGGTTTAGGAAAAGAACACACATCAAATTACTATAGTGGATCCATGTGGTTTAGGAAAAGAAGACACATGCAATGACTTTGGTAGTGGTTTAGGAAAAGAAGACACATGCAATGACTCTGGTGGTGGTTTTGGAATAGAACACACATGCAATGACTGTGGTGGGTCCATGTGGTTTAGGAAAAGAAGACACATGCAATGACTCTAGTGGTGGTTTCGGAAACGAAGACACATGCAATGATTCTGGATGTGGTTTAGGAAAGGAACCCACATGAAATGACTCTGGTGGGTCCATTTGGTTTAGGAAACGAATACATAGGCAATGACTCTGGTGGATCCATGTCGTTTAGGAGAGGAACACACGTACAATGAATCTGGTGGATCAGTATGGTTTAGGAAAGGAACACACATGCAATGAATCTGGTGGATACATGTGGTTTAGGAAAACAACACACATGCAATAATACTGGTGGATCCATGTGGTTTAGGAAAGGAACACACATGCAATGACTCTAGTGGTGGTTAAGTAAAAAGAAGACACATGCAATGACTCTGGTGGTGGTTTAGGAAAAGAAGACACTAGCAATGACTTTGGTGGTGGTTTAGGAAATGAAGACACATGAAATGACTCTATGGATCTATGTTGTTTAGGAAAATGACACACATGCAATGAATCTATTGGTGGTTTAGGAAAATAACACACATGCAATGACACTGGTGGATCCATGTGGTTTAGGAAAATAAAACACATGCAATGTATCTCGTGGTGGTTTAGGAAAAGAAGACACATACAATGACTCTGGTGGTGGTTTAGGAAAAGAACACACATGCAATGACTCAAGTGGATCCATGTGGTTTAGGAAAAGAAGACACATGAAATGACTTTGGTGGTGGTTTAGGAAAAGAACGCACATGAAATGACTCTAGTGGTGGTTTCGGAAAGGAAGACACATGCAATGACTCTTGATGTGGTTTAGGAAAGGAACAAACATGAACTGACTCTGGTGGATCCTTTTGGGTTTAGGAATGGAAGACTCATGCAATGACACTAGTGGATCCATGTGGTTTAGTAAAGGAACACACATGCAATTACTCTAGTGGTGGTTTAGGAAAAGAATACATATGTAATGACTCTGGTGGTGGTTTAGGAAAATAACATATATGAAATGACTCTGGTGGATCCATGTGGTTTAGGTAAAAACACACATGCAATGACTCTAGTGGTGGTTTAGGAAAAGCACACATGCAATGATACTGGTGGATCCCTGTGGTTTAAGAAAGGAACTCACCTGCAATGACTCTAGTGTTGGTTTAGGAAAGAAGACACATGCAATGACTCTGGTGGATCCATGTGGTTTAGGAAAGGAACACACATGCAATGACTCTGGTGGATCCATGTGGTTTAGGAAAAGAACGCACATGAAATGACACTGGTGGATGCACGTGGTTTAGGAAAGGAACACACATAAAATGTCTCTGGTGGTGGTTTACAAATGGAATACACATGCAATGACACTAGTGCATCCATGTGGTTTACGAAAATAACACACATGCAATAACTCTATTGGTGGTTCAGGGAAATAACACACATGCAATGACACTGGTGGATCCATGTGTTTTAGGAAGGGAACACACATGCAATGATACTCGTGGATCCATGTGGTTTAGGAAAATAACGCACATGAAATGACTCTGCTGGATCCATGTGGTTTAGGAAAAGAACACAAATTCAATGACTCTAGAGGTGGTTTAGGAAACGAACACACATGCAATGACACTGGTGGATCCATGTGCTTTAGGCAAGGAACTCACATGCAATGACACTGGTGGATCCATGTGGTTTAGTAAAGGAACACACTTGCAATGACTCTGTTAGATCCATGTGGTTTAGGAAAGGAACATACATGCAATTACAGTAGTGGTGGTTTAGGAAAACAAGACACAAGCAATGACTCTGGTGGTGGTTTAGGAAAAGAACACACATCAAATTACTATAGTGGATCCATGTGGTTTAGGAAAAGAAGACACATGCAATGACTTTGGTAGTGGTTTAGGAAAAGAAGACACATGCAATGACTCTGGTGGTGGTTTTGGAATAGAACACACATGCAATGACTGTGGTGGGTCCATGTGGTTTAGGAAAAGAAGACACATGCAATGACTCTAGTGGTGGTTTCGGAAACGAAGACACATGCAATGACTCTGGATGTGGTTTAGGAAAGGAACCCACATGAAATGACTCTGGTGGGTCCATTTGGTTTAGGAAACGAATACATAGGCAATGACTCTGGTGGATCCATGTCGTTTAGGAGAGGAACACACATACAATGAATCTGGTGGATCAGTATGGTTTAGGAAAGGAACACACATGCAATGAATCTGGTGGATACATGTGGTTTAGGAAAACAACACACATGCAATAATACTGGTGGATCCATGTGGTTTAGGAAAGGAACACACATGCAATGACTCTAGTGGTGGTTAAGTAAAAAGAAGACACATGCAATGACTCTGGTGGTGGTTTAGGAAAAGAAGACACTAGCAATGACTTTGGTGGTGGTTTAGGAAATGAAGACACATGAAATGACTCTATGGATCTATGTTGTTTAGGAAAATGACACACATGCAATGAATCTATTGGTGGTTTAGGAAAATAACACACATGCAATGACACTGGTGGATCCATGTGGTTTAGGAAAATAAAACACATGCAATGTATCTCGTGGTGGTTTAGGAAAAGAAGACACATACAATGACTCTGGTGGTGGTTTAGGAAAAGAACACACATGCAATGACTCAAGTGGATCCATGTGGTTTAGGAAAAGAAGACACATGAAATGACTTTGGTGGTGGTTTAGGAAAAGAACGCACATGAAATGACTCTAGTGGTGGTTTCGGAAAGGAAGACACATGCAATGACTCTTGATGTGGTTTAGGAAAGGAACAAACATGAACTGACTCTGGTGGATCCTTTTGGGTTTAGGAATGGAAGACTCATGCAATGACACTAGTGGATCCATGTGGTTTAGTAAAGGAACACACATGCAATTACTCTAGTGGTGGTTTAGGAAAAGAATACATATGTAATGACTCTGGTGGTGGTTTAGGAAAATAACATATATGAAATGACTCTGGTGGATCCATGTGGTTTAGGTAAAAACACACATGCAATGACTCTAGTGGTGGTTTAGGAAAAGCACACATGCAATGATACTGGTGGATCCCTGTGGTTTAAGAAAGGAACTCACCTGCAATGACTCTAGTGTTGGTTTAGGAAAGAAGACACATGCAATGACTCTGGTGGATCCATGTGGTTTAGGAAAGGAACACACATGCAATGACTCTGGTGGATCCATGTGGTTTAGGAAAAGAACGCACATGAAATGACACTGGTGGATGCACGTGGTTTAGGAAAGGAACACACATAAAATGTCTCTGGTGGTGGTTTACAAATGGAATACACATGCAATGACACTAGTGCATCCATGTGGTTTACGAAAATAACACACATGCAATAACTCTATTGGTGGTTCAGGGAAATAACACACATGCAATGACACTGGTGGATCCATGTGGTTTAGGAAGGGAACACACATGCAATGATACTCGTGGATCCATGTGGTTTAGGAAAATAACGCACATGAAATGACTCTGGTGGATCCATGTGGTTTAGGAAAAGAACACAAATGCAATGACTCTAGAGGTGGTTTAGGAAACGAACCCACATGCAATGACACTGGTGGATCCATGTGCTTTAGGCAAGGAACTCACATGCAATGACACTGGTGGATCCATGTGGTTTAGTAAAGGAACACACTTGCAATGACTCTGTTAGATCCATGTGGTTTAGGAAAGGAACATACATGCAATTACAGTAGTGGTGGTTTAGGAAAACAAGACACAAGCAATGACTCTGGTGGTGGTTTAGGAAAAGAACACACATCAAATTACTCTAGTGGATCCATGTGGTTTAGGAAAAGAAGACACATGAAATGACTCTGGTAGTGGTTTAGGAAAAGAAGACACATGCAATGACTCTGGTGGTGGTTTTGGAATAGAACACACATGCAATGACTGTGGTGGGTCCATGTGGTTTAGGAAAAGAAGACACATGCAATGACTCTAGTGGTGGTTTAGGAAAGGAAGACACATGCAATGAATCTGGATGTGGTTTAGGAAAGGAACCCACATGAAATGACTCTGGTGGGTCCATTTGGTTTAGGAAACGAATACACAGGCAATGACTCTGGTGGATCCATGTGGTTTAGGAGAGGAACACACATACAATGAATCTGGTGGATCAGTATGGTTTAGGAAAGGAACACACATGCAATGACTCTGGTGGATACATGTGGTTTAGGAAAACAACACACATGCAATAATACTGGTGGATCCATGTGGTTTAGGAAAGGAACACACATGCAATGACTCTAGTGGTGGTTAAGGAAAAAGAAGACACATGCAATGACTCTGGTGGTGGTTTAGGAAAAGAAGACACTAGCAATGACTCTGGTGGTGGTTTAGGAAATGAAGACACATGAAATGACTCTATGGATCTATGTTGTTTAGGAAAATGACACACATGCAATGAATCTATTGGTGGTTTAGGAAAATAACACACATGCAATGACACTGGTGGATCCATGTGGTTTAGGAAAATAACACACATGCAATGTATCTCGTGGTGGTTTAGGAAAAGAAGACACATACAATGACTCTAGTGGTGGTTTAGGAAAAGAACACACATGCAATGACTCAAGTGGATCCATGTGGTTTAGGAAAAGAAGACACATGCAATGACTTTGGTGGTGGTTTAGGAAAAGAACGCACATGCAATGACTCTGGTGGTGGTTTCGGAAAGGAAGACACATGCAATGACTCTTGATGTGGTTTAGGAAAGGAACAAACATGAACTGACTCTGGTGGATCCATTTGGGTTTAGGAATGGAAGACTCATGCAATGACTCTGGTGGATCCATGTGGTTTAGGAAAGGAACACACATGCAATGACTCTAGTGGATCAATGTGGTTTAGGAAAGGAACACACATGCAATGACTCTCGTGGATTAGTGTGGTTTAGGAAAGTAACACACATGCAATTACTTTGGTTGATCCATGTGGTTTAGTAAAATAACACAATGCAATAACACTGGTAGATTCATGTGGTGTAGGAAAGGAACACACATGCAATTACTCTAGTGGTTATTTAGGAAAAAGAAGACACATGCAATGACTCTGGTGGTGGTTTAGGAAAAGTACACACGTGCCATGACTCTAGTGGTGGTTTAGGAAAATAACACACATGCAATGACACTGGTGGATCCATGTGGTTTAAGAAAACAACACACATGCAATGACTCTATTGGTGGTTCAGGAAAAGAACACACATGCAATGACTCTAGTGGTGGTTTAGGAAAATAATGCACATGTAATGACTATCAACACCCAGATTTTTAATCCCAGATGCCTGTCATGTCATACATCACAATCCCAGGATTACCATTTTTGCGAGACATAACAGATAGGATATCATAGTACATCATCCATTACAAACCATAATAAGGTCTTACGCGAATAAAGGATCTCATGATCCAGTCTTAATACAACAAGCAGCGGAATAAATAATAAGCATAGTAGTGGGGTCCATCTTTAGTGGCACAGTCAATGCTGACGATGGAAGATAGTCCTAGTTATCATAGTCGTCCCGCTGTCCTTCATCTTGGTAATCTCCTTCATAGTCTGGCCATGAGAATAGCCAGGGACAAAATCCATGAGTACTCTTTAAGTACTCGCAAACTACCACTAACAAGTAAGATAGCGCTAGTGGGAAAATGCTAACTCTATGTTTATTTGAAAGGTTAAGTTTGAAACCTAAGCTGAGTTCAGAAACAAAGAAAGATAAAATAAAGTTCTAGAATCACTTAAGTTGGGAAGCTAGTGTCATTGTCACAACCCTGTTGTGGTCAAGTCAAGATTCATCATTCATTTCACAAGTCATTTTGAAAATATCTGACAACAAAATAGTATGGCCACTCCAACTGTCCATAACCGCGGACGCAGCTATTCGAATAGTTTGACACTCTGCAGAGGTGGTACACTTTCACCACAAGATTCGATACATCTGTCAAGGATAACCCTGAATCATCATACTTAGTATGCAGATAATCAAACATAACCTTTCCTTTACACACCCTAGTATAAGCACCTCTCCTATGAGTATGGCCTCCCAACCATGACCATCTGTCATCTTGGGCACTGCATAGGTGGACAACATTGAGAGGTAGCCTCAGCTCAAACCTCTCCCGCGAGGGAACTAATACTAATGCATATAAATTTCTGGCTAAGCGTTACCTAATTCAGGTATTGTTGTTGTACGGTAAAAATTGGAATGGTATCGCATCCGAATCCAACCATCCGTTTTTGAAAAAGGGCTAAGTCGTGTGCCTCAATATTTTCAACATCATAAACCATTTGTGTTTCTCAACACATGTCAAAACATCTCAATAGAATGACTCATCATTCCAAGGTTTTCACAATTCATTTTCACCAAGTATTCCCATCTAAAGTGACTCAAGTTTTGATTTAGCTCTAAGCTACTAAGTTAAGAGTGTTCACTAAGGTGGGATGCTATTCTCAATCTCATGCCATAGAATGACATCTAAGGTTATCTAGATAGGTCAAGTTTTATACTCTTTATGCTACCTTTAAAACAAGTAAAGGACTTTGGTAAAATAAAGAAAGTAAAGCTTGGAATTAAATCTTGGAATAGGTATAAATCCAAAATGGTATCACCAAAGCATGCCTAATGCCTTTGCTTAGGTTATCTAGCTTGCAAGGGTTATCTTGCATTGTTAATGATGGATTTCCTTGCTTCGTGTAGTGGTTGAAGTTTTCTTCCTCTTCCTCTGGGTAGAACTCCTCCTCATCGTAAGCTTGGTCGGTACTATCGTCTATAAATACATACGGAGTACACAATCACCAAACAATACTTAACTAGTCTACTTAGCACTCTAAGGCACCCATTTTATGATCTATTATCATCACAAGCATCACAAGGTTTTATTAACTAGCTTCATTCTTTTTATTTAAGAAAAGTAATTTGTACTCATTGAAAATATCTAATATTTAATATTCTCCACTTAAAATATGGTTTCATGTGGACACATGTCATCACCACATATTCTGACATATGGGAATGTGATATTTAAGGTTGGATCACATTTAATTAAGTTTAATTAAGTTTGGATCACATTTAGTTAAGTTTAAGTTTAATAATTAATGATTTAAATTGACTAGAAATGCCTATATAGCATTATTTTGGTACGAGTCCAAAGTAACTGCATGCAAACCTTAATATTAATACATTTTCAGATAGGTATGGTTAAATGTGTTTTTTGAGAGTTGGAATTAACTCAAAAGCTATTATAGTTGATTTTATAAAATGTTTGAATGTGCAAAAGCTTCTGTCTTGTTATTTTTATTAGGAGAGATCTCTAACTATAAATGAATTAAATCGAACGGGCTTGGATACATCTTTTCAGAAGCTTTCCAACAAAATTGGAATCACTCAATTTGGTTTAGTAAATCTTCTTGAATTGATTTTTAAACTAAAAGACATAAGTGAGTTCAAACTAAAATAGAAAAATCTATATTTGAATTAACTGGGTTGCGCGGGAAAGGAAATGGCCCGGCCCAGTGGCGCTCCGCGGCGCAGAGGGCGGCTGACAGGTTGGTCCCGCTTGTCAGCGAGACATAAAACCCGAAACGGTATGGGGCGATCTGGGCGCTACGATTAGAACCTGGATCAACGGTCCACAGTTGTTGTCGATGACAACCCTAAATGGACGGTGGGGGTCTACTGGGGACTTACCAGGGCTCCATCTAGTGCAGCGAGGCGGGCGATCGAACAGGACGGCGATGGCGGACTCAGGCGAGGTCACGGTAGGGGCTGCGGTGGACGGAATCGACGGCAGTGTCTCCTCCTCTGCAGCAGGCTCCTCTGGTGCAATTCTGGAGAACTATGGCTCGAGCGGCTCCGGCTAGAGGTGGGGAAGGATCAGTGGTGAGAGGGGAGTTGAGTGGTGTGAAGAAATGGTGCGGTGGAGGGCTCCTTATATAGGCTCGACGAGCGGACCGAGAGGGCGACGGCGAGCTAGCCGGTGACGACGATACAACGCGCTATCGTCATGGGAGGCGTAGGCGGATGATGGCTTGCCTCCTGGCGGTGCTCTACGGCTTAATGGCGCGGCTAGGGGCGGTGGATGGTGGTCGGGAGCGTCTCGCGCTCTAAGGGTCGGGTGCTCGACGCGGTGCACGGCGACTATGGGTCACGCGGCGGTGCATGGTCGTGTCTGGCGGGCTACTGGGGTTGAGGAGGAGCGGCGTGCACGATATGGCGTCGAGGGGCGGACTATGGCGTGCTGGCGGTGAGGGCGCTCTAGCGCGCTCTAGCTGCACGCAGAGAGAAAGGGCGGCGAGGCGGGGAGTGGTCCAGGGCCTGGCTGGTCTTGGAGAGGGGGTAGGTAGGTGCGGTAGGGTTGGGTGGAGCTAGAGGGCACGCTGGAATGGCGCGACGCGGTCCCTGGCGCATTGCCCTCTTCTGGCCGGCGGTGACCACAAAGTAGCGGCGCTCCACTGCTGCTGCGGCTTAGGGGTAGGCCGGTGGGTTGTTGGTTGGACTCAGAGGGGACAAGGAGGATCAATGCAACTCAAATGGCTCGACAAGATTTGATCAAAAACAGTAATAGTTAGGCTAATTTGATTCTGCCTGCCAGGTGTTCGACACAATGGCCGCATAAACAAAATATTTGAATTTTGGGCTGATTTTTGGTAGAGTGTTATATCTTATGCTTGAGATTCTAGGTGTGCTTGGGTTTAAAAGTGGAGTTCATTTGAGTGGTTTTTGAATATGTGTGATCTATACATATGAACTACATTCAAATTTCAAATGTCATTTAAATTTAGTGTTTCAAAGTTTTTTGGGATGAAACAAAGTGGCCCTCGGTACATCACTACTTGTACTAGCAAGGGGTGCAAAGAACCACAATTGTTCCTTTAGGTTTTGAGTTCTAGGAATAGCCAAAGTAGGCATGGCGATTAAAATGGCAAAAGTGACCATTTGCTTATTTTATTCTTTTTGATTTGTTTTTCTTTGGGATTTGTTTGGGAATGACCTAGATGATGTTTAATTCACCTTAGAATCATTTTATAATCAATGGATCACTCAATCATGGAAATTCAAAACAACTCCTAATTTAAATGCACACACATATGAATGCTTAAGGATTTTCAAATGGAAAAGTTTTTCTTAACTCTAAATTTGATGATTTGGATCTTAATAACCTTGGATTAGAGTTTTGGGATGTTACAAACCTTCCCTCCTTAAACAAAATCTCGTCCCGAGATTTACGAAAGAAAACTAGGAACTAAAGAGATCTGGGAACTCTGTCCTAATGTAATCTTCTCGCTCCCAAGTGGCTTCCTCTTCGGTATGGTTGCTCCATTGAATCTTGAGAAATTTGATACTCCTGGTCCTGGTGGTTCTGTAGGCTTCTTACAAGATACAGATGGGCACTTCATGATATGTCAGGTCCTAGTTGATATCAACAGCTCGGTGGTCGATATTCTTGAAAACTTCGGTCATCTCCGGCACTTCTAGGCATTTGCGAAGTAACGAGATATGGAACACATTGTGGATGGCTAACATCTCCTCTAGTAGTTCCAGTTGATACGATACTTCTCCTCGACGGTTCAGAATCTTGAAGGGTCCGATATATCTGGGGGCTAACTTTCCTTTCAGACTAAAACGTTGGGTTCCCTTCAATGGCGAAACCTTGAGATATACAAAATCTCCGACATTGAAAGTCAGGTCTCTCCTTCTCTTGTCAGCATAACTCTTTTGTCTGGATTGGGCGGTCTTGAGGTGCTCACGGACTTTGTGAACCTTCTCTTCAGCTTCTCGGAGAATGTCGGCTACTTGCGACCAAATCAAAGGGGTGCGACACTTTCTTCCATATAGGAACTCAAATGGTGCCATATGCAAACTAGCTTGATAACTGTTGTTATATGAGAATTCTGCGAAAGGCAGGCAATCTTCCCATTTTGATCCGTATTTCAACACACAAGCTCTCAACATATCTTCTAGGATTTGGTTGACTCTTCCAGTCTGTCCATCAGTTTGCGGGTGATAAGCTGTGCTGAAGTTCAACTTGGTGCCTAATCCTTCGTGGACTTTCTGCAAAAATCTCGAGGTAAACTGGGTTCCTCGATCTGATACTATGGTCTTGGGGGTTCCATGCAGACTAACAATTCTAGCAATATATTGCTCTGCTAGCTTCGAACTTTGGTAGGTTGTTTTGACAGGTATAAAGTGAGCTACCTTGGACAGTCTATCAACAATGACCCAGATTGAGTCATTTCCCCTACTAGAAATAGGCAAACCAGTGATAAAGTCCATTCCGACGGAATCCCATTTCCATTCCGGAATCTGCAATGGTTGCAATAGTCCTGCGGGTCTCTGATGCTCTGCTTTGACTCTTTGACAAATGTCACACTTGGCGATGTAGCTTCTGATTTCTCTCTTCATCTTGTGCCACGAAAATTGCTCTTTCAAATCTTGATACATCTTCGTTCCTCCAGGGAGGATAGAATAGAGAGTATCATGAGCTTTCTGCATGATAACCTGCTTCAGCTCCGAATCTGCTGGCACACAGATACGTCCTTTGTACCACAAAACTCCTTCTTCTTCTTTTGTGAATCCAGGTACATTTCATGTATCCATACGACATTTGATTCCATCGATACTTTCATTTCCCTTATGGGCTTCCTTGATTTGGCTAATCAAAGTGGGTTGGAGTTCAATGCTAGCTAAGAATCCTTTGCTAACTAGCTCAGTTCTGAACTGCTCGAACTCCTCATACAAACTTGGCTGCTTCTCTTTGATCCTGGTGTTTAGCCTACACGGCAATCTACTAAGAGCATCCTCTACCACATTGGCTTTGCCAGGGTGATAGTGAATGTCAAGGTCATAATCCGTGATTAACTCTATCCATCTCCTTTGCCTCATATTTAGCTCCTTCTGAGTGAAAATATACTTCAAGCTCTTGTGATCTGAGTAAATCTCACAACGATTACCCATTAGATAATGATGCCATGTCTTCAATGCCAAAACTACGGCTGCTAATTCAAGATCATGGGTCGGATAGTTCTGTTCATGCTGCTTCAGTTGCCGAGACAGATATGCGATAACTTTGCCTTCTTGCATCAATACACATCCGAGACCAATCTTGGATGCATCACAATACACATCAAACGACTTCTTGATATCTGGCATGATCAATATTGGGGCTGAAATCAATCTTGTGGGGCCCCCAGATTAATCCTCTGAGAATCCTTGTTATGCATACAACGACGATCCCATGATCAGTTAGTCGTGGCACATAACTAACAAGTATAATTACAACATCCGAGAATATAAAGAATTACAAGACTTACATAATTGCCGTTATGGCTACATCAATAACATCAGCGGATCATCATCAAGCATAGAGGCCGAGCCCTTCCTTAACCTACATGCAACTAACTGGGAGAATGTCCTAGCTCGCATAGTCGCCATCCTCGTATTCTTCTTGAGACCTGGCCAAGTTAATAGCCAGGGACAATGTCGGTGAGTACATTGAATATACTCAGAAACCACCTTAACTTAATAGTAATAACAAGAGGATATGCATTTTGGCTGTGGTAGTAGGAGGGCTCCAAGAGGGGTTCTTTTCTAAATAACCCCTCTTGTAGATATAGCATCTATATATCTTTGTTGAAAACTTTTGTAAATCATTTTGGAAACTATTTTGAAAAGTTTTTGGAAAACACCAGGACTGGGTTACCCATTTGTTCCCGTTTTCAGGTCGTACCACGACCAAACTCCTTCCATACCTGTCTGACCATCCCATGGTCAAAGCAGGTATCCTGTTCGACCATCCGATGGTCAAAACATTCTCAAAGCCATTTTCTTTTCAGAAATCCTTTTTGAAATAAAAAACCAGCACCGCTCTACAGAAGTTTGTCCAACCCGTCATAAACCGCGGACACGGCTATTCGAATAGATTTACACTCAGCAAAGGTTGTACACTTTACCCACACCATCTGGGTACACTACCCTGATCTTCACCGATCGTGGGTCGAGTAACCGATTAAGACTCTTCGGATGCCCACTCCAATATAAGTGCCTACCCCATGAGTGTTAATGCCCTCAAACCCGGGACATCGGGCGAGGACCAACCGGAGCGCTTAGTGCACGTCCCACGTGCGCACTTTCAATGAGCGGCTCATAGTAACGCGTGGAGGCCTGCCGACCCTTTGTTCCTTCTCCAGGTCGATGTTTTACATGGACCTATATAGGAGAAGGCCCACCCTCCAGGGATCCCCGATCCCCTGTAGTTGTTGTGAGGCAGCTTATACCGGAATAGACAACCATCAAATCCAGCCCTGTCCCATACCAGAGTAATGTGGTTGCACAGGGTTAAGTTGTTATAGCTAGACTGCAAAGAACCAGGTGTGTTTTTGTAAACCTTTTTCCTCCATCTTTCCTTTTGCATTTTGTAAAACAAAACCTTCTCTTTTTCAACATCTCTTGGGAGGTCCCATCTCACCAAGGTTTTATCATAAAACATTTGGTAAATCTTTTTCTGGGGTCTTCCCATCCTCTAGCTTTTGCTTCGGCTAAAACAGGGTCTCCAAAGGGGTATGGTGGATATGCACCATCTATTCTACTAGGGACAAGTAGGTATCACCCAGGGGGTTGTACTTAATAGTACAATAGTGTAGTAGTTCGGAGGAGCCGAATCACTACCATATATATATATCATCAACATATAGTAAAAACCATAAAGTTTAAATAAATAGGAGATAAAACATGCATAAGTAAAATAGTAGGACAAGGCTTAGGAGCAAGAAGGTGGCTTGCCTGTGATCAGCAGTATGGCATAAATGTCCCTGGACTTCTTCTTTAGAATACCCAATAATACCAATATCAATAATAAATAGCCCTTCTCCTGCTCTCCGATATAATCGCAACTATCGTCGATAGGGAACACATGCAAACAAACAAAAAGGCACAGTCAATACAAGGGATACAATCACCACTACCATTCAGCAAACAAGCAATTGAATAAACTCCAATTAAGGTTGACATGGTTTTGAGAGGATTGGATTTAGGAGGTTGAGATGGTCTTGGAGAAGGGAATGAATACCCCTTAGGATTTATAGTCTAGAAACTACCTAAGAGATGGATTTTTGGACAAGACCAAATTCTGTATGGTGCCATTGTAAAAATATGATACCAACTAATAGGTATTGATAAAATTAAACCAACAAAAGTGGTTTCACTATTTTATCAATTACCAAGGATTTATGGTGATTTTTATAGTTAATAATACTCTAGTTTTAGGAAATAATTCACCAAAAAGGTTCTGGAGCTCCAAAAATTATTTCTTTGGATGGTTGGTAGGTCTTGATGTACTTGTTCATTGAGAGTTGGAATCATTCCAAAATAATTACCAGCATGCCCTCAGGAAATTCCCAAAGGCAGTTCTGTAGACAACTTGTCTTTTTCACCAGATTAAATCTACAAGAGATATTGAGTTGGTTCCAAGGGCCTGTGATAGGTATGTCCAATACCTTTCTGTAGGAATTGGATTCACCCTTTTTGGAGTTTCCGAACTCTTGGAGTGATTTAATTAGGTATAATACCCATCATAGAGGTATTTAAATCACTAAAATTCAACCATAGCTCAATAAATTCTGAGCTGCTGGGATTTGGTGGATATTGGTTCTGGGGTGTACTGGGAGGTGGAATCAAGTCTATACCATATTTGGTTCAACCTGGAGAAATTATCTAAGACAGACAATTGTTGGTTTTGTTATTTTTGCTAAAGGTAGCCTATTGCTCACCTTGGCATGTGACCTGTGGTGGATGATAGGTATGTCAAATAACTTCTATTAGGTCTTTGGTTTATCTCAAATAGAGATGTAGAACTTCCTGAGGAATTTATTTAGTGTACCAGATACATTCTTGCCGAATAATTACTAGTAATTAGAGAGAATTATTTTGGCCAAGTAGTTGCCTCTGCATGTTTGGGAAAACATTAGAGAACACTCAAAAAATTAGATCTAGGAATTTGGATTAGGTTTGCCATTTTATTTGGATATAAACCAAACAGATAGCTTCTGGAATAAATAGATCTGCTAAAAGAAAAGAAAAAGGGGTGCTCTAGGCTGTATCTGGGGAGTATTGGGCCACACAGGGGGAATAACGGCCCACGACGCTCAGCAGGGTGCGCGGGAGCCGGCAGTCGAACCTGCCAGGCAGGGCCCGGCCGTCAGCGAGAGGAGGGGCCGAAGGGGTATCGGCGGATCTCAGCCGTCCGCTTAAGTGGCGATCAACGTCGCAGCATCGTCGTCGACCCGGGGCTCGCCGGCGATGTGACAAATCCTAGCAGAGGGTGGCGCGGAGCAGGGAGCTCACCCGAGGGCTCGAGGAGGGTCGGGGATGCTACAGGACGAAGCGGTCATCGGTGCTGAGCAGATCGGTAGGCGGCACGGCGGCGGAGGACCACTGGGAGCTGCTCGGGTGGCGGCGACCGAGAGTGACCTCGCCGGAGCTCGACGGCGATGACGGAGGAGAGGGTCCTGGGAAACAAGAGGAGCACCATTAGATGCAGGAGAGCAAGGGGATCATGTGGGCTGGCATGCACAGAGAATGGGGGAGGGAGGAGAGAGTCTTGCTCGATTTGCTTGAGGAGGCCGAAGCTCTCCTCTTCTTCTTTCTCGGGCCGCACAGAGCAGGGGAGAGGGTGGGGGTGCTCTGGGCAGGCAATTGGGAGCGAGAGGGGGCAAATGAGGGCTGGGAGCTGGCTGGGGGAGTGGTGCTAGCTTTATACCAAATAGGGGGAGTGGATGAGGCATTTTACCAGATTGGACATGGTGGGGAGGGGGTGCTGGCCAGGGGTTGGTCCAGAGAGAGGTGGAGAGGGGAAGGATGGGAATTTAGTCGAGCTAGATCAGCAGGGGAAGCCGTGGCATCAGTGGTAATTTAATTAGATTAATCCTTGTAAGAAATGGGGTTATATCTCCTTCTTCCTACTATGATAAGGGCAAATGGGGATTTTTTTTGGGGTGGAGCTCGCAATGGTGGTCGACCAAGGGTGTGTCTGATGCTGAGGATAAGCATTTATCAAGAATTGATGGAGAATGGAAGTGCTTAGAGTGGTGATTTGCTTAATTGACAATTATTGATGTAGTAGATGGTTGTGAATGAAGTCCAAAATGTAACATTTGACCAGAGGATAAAATGGTACTGGTGAGTAGAGGAGGTAAAGATAGACTCCTAGGATTTATTTGGGATTTTTATGTGGATTTTAAGTCCACTTAAATATAATTACTCAAAAAGGACAGAGATGATTTTTAGAAGATCATTTGATAAATTTCCATTGGACAAGGTTCGATTTTGGTGCGGAAGGGTCCCAAATGTGAATACACACCTAGGGGAATTTTCCCAAGATTTATTGGAGATTAAAAGTATTTAAAACAATTATTATTCCAATTCAGCCATTTAAGAAAATGGGAAAAATGAAATAATAAAGCTTCTCAAAAATATTTGTTTTTGAGATGGAAATATAGGATATGATTTGTGGGACTCACATGAGTCAAAAGTTGGGGAAGTGGTTTGGTAAAACCCAAACTTTCCTTTATGGAGGGAGTTTTGGAGATTTTGACTATTTAAGGAATTAAATAGTTTTGGGGCCACAATAATTATGGATAATTATTGATAAATATTGGTGATCAAGGTAGATGGGATAGACATGGTGTAGCAAGCATTTTCAACCTTGTGTACTGAAATTCCATCTAGAAAAGGATGGAAAACAATGAGTTGAGGATCTAGGGTGGTGTTATTTTTATACCACCAAAACATGCTTGCATCTTGGAGTTGAGAGCTCACCTTGGTGCAAGGGATAGATGGATAGGTAGACCAGGTCATATAGATGATCATGGCAGAAAGAGTTTGAATTAATTCTATTTGAGGTGATCTAGAAGTGATGGCAAACTTTGTTGAAAAGAAGGCTGCCAAGAAATACGAGTCATGATGCAGTATAAACCATGTGGGCTTAAGCATCACAAAGAACCACTTGGGGAAAGTGAAGTAGGTTTTTATAGACCCCACTGAGTAGATCACAACCATGCAGAGAGTTGGTCCATAGGAGGTTAGATGAGGGTGTGAGCTTCTAGCAAAGTAGGCATGATGACTAGTTTTGCAGTAAATGTTATTTTCTTGTCTACAAAACCATCATGGACAAGTGGGTTGGAGGAGGATTTAACCAAGGGAAAAGGTGGTCCTTGGTAGTCCTTAGGATGTTTAACAAGATGGTTTAGGTGCATTTCCAAAAATGCACAGGGTTTGAGAAAAGGAGGCATTCAAAAAGGTAATGCTGGAACTGTTTCCAGACAGCCAAATTTGGCAGTTTTGAGGAATTTGACTAGAGTAGGAGAGGGAATGTTCTTGGAGGAGTTGCAAGGTATCATATCTTTAACAAGTGGGTGATATGGAAGTGTAGAGTGAGTATAAGAGATCCTTGCTTGATATTGGTCTTTGTCATCGGATTCATGACAAGTACGCCATGAGGGGTCCTCGAGGCGTGCGGAAGAGAGGAGGGTGAGACGTACGGTATTCCGGGACGGTGAGCACACGTGTGTACCTAGGTTCGAATACGCCAGCTTTGGACGGATCCTACTCCTGCTAGCAATCCAGTAATACGGCAGAGCCGGAATATGGGTTACAAGGGTTTCGCCTGTGCGAGTTGAGATTGTAGACTATTGAGGTTATGCCCTAAAGTCTCTCCCTAGGATGGCTTATATAGATATTCGGCCTAGGGTTTACAGGAGAGATCTATCCGGCTACGACTAAGAGTTTGTTATAGAGTAAATCTTGAACTACAAGTAACATCATGGCCTAAGTCGGTAAGTCTTCTGGGCCTTCCCGTAGCCGGATTGGACTCCGTCTTCTCTCCCTGACTGGGCCGCCCGTGAAGCAATACTCTAACCCGAAGTGGGCCACCCTGGTCAGTGAGGAACTATGAGGATACCCGGAAAGTATATCCCCAACAGCAGCCCCCGGAGGCCTCCAAGATCCAAAGTCGGAGTTATCATCGTTTAGCTTGATCTTCGGCTTGTAGAATCTTGAAGGGTTCCTGAAACTTCACAACAAAAGATACGATCCGGGTCTTAAAAAATAAGTCAGACCTTTTAGTTGGTAACTCGGATTTTTCAGCTCATTTTCAAACTAAGCCGGAACTTGGTCTCTAACGCCACCTGACACAAGCATGGTCAAGTCACGTCATGTGACAATGTTCCGTCAGCACGACCGTTGGTGGGTCCGCGGTCCGCGGAACCGAGGCACCGTTTCAATGCGTGTGTGGATATCGAGGCGATGCAATCATTGTGCGGGTACTTCCCAGTTCTTTCCATGACGCATGGCGATTGCACTGTAGCGTTTGCATGAATCTTGGCGTAGGTAGGTGATATAAGGGGTTTAGATTTCCTCTTCTCCTTTCCACCAGTCCTTTGCCATCTCCTTTCTTCCCAATCCTCCTGCGTGCACAGAGCCTCCTCGTCCTTCCCCCATAGAAAACTCCCAGCACCGCCCCTTTAAGGTCACTTTCTCACCGGAGAAAAATGGCCTCTTCATCTTCTTCCTCCGGTTTGGCGGCAGCGGCGGCGGTGGCGAAGGCGTAAGCTGCAGCGGAGAAGGAAAGCTACAGGGGAATCCGGATCCCCTGCGCCCTCGACGAGGCAGGCCTCAACAATGTGGAGAAGGAGGGACTGGTCGTCGCCGGCGACTGGCGGAGCAACTCCGGCGAAACCGTCCCCAAGCCACACGAGGGCGAGCGAGTTCACTTCGGTACTCATCTGGACCGAGGTTTGTCCTTTCCTCCCTCGGAATTCTTCTCTGAGGTGATAGATTACTATGGAGTTCAACTCCACAATCTTCCTCCCAATTCTCTTCTAGAAATGAGCGCATATGCTGCGCTTTGCGAGGGATTTCTCGGCATTAGGCCGAGTTTGCTTCTCTTCCGGTTTTACTTTCATGTCCGGAGGAATTCCATCACTGCCGGTGTTCCTTACATCACCGGCACTATTAGTTTTTCTCTTAGACGAGACCGGGCATATCCCAAAATTTCTGCCAGTGACTCGGTCAAGCAATGGCCAGCCACTTTTTTCTACCATAGGGATATTCCGGCTCCCGGCAAAGCTACTGCTTTGCCGGCTTTTGTCGACGGAGCCGCCACGGCGCAACCTTCCTGGGACGAGGCTGCTCCGGTTCTCACAGATGATCTGATCCTTGCTAAGAGGCGGATCGAATATCTGATCAAGCACAATGGTCTGAAGGGATCCGACTTGGTCCAGTGCTGGGTCTCACGCCGGATCTATCCACTTCAGTACCACGGGATAGACTGATGCATTCCTTCACGTCTTCTCTGACCGACTCCCTCCGCATCAGCCCCAAGGCCTACACCACTCAAGGCTACATAAGACAAATTAAGTGGCTGATCAAGGAGCGGATCGAAAGGCAGATTCCAGAGGTTTCTCTAGACATGCACACGGCGGAAAACCCCGTGGTGCCGGTAAGCTTTTATCATCACATCTTTTATGTGTTTCTATCTTTGATTTATATTGCAATACTGATATGTTTTCTTATTTTCAGCTTGCTGACATCCCGAGTCGGAACTTGCTCCACTCGAAGGATACCCTCCAGAGTTCTCTCAGGAGGTGGAAGTATTTCCACTGCTGGATCTTGCGCTCAAGAAGCGCAAAGCTCCGACAATAGCGGTTGGCACAAAGGAGGTGCCAGTCATGAAGAGGTAACCTTCTGTCACAACTTTTCTGCCTTTGTTCTTTACTCAAGTTTCTTTTCGAGATGTAATGTTTTCGACTTTACTACTTTCTCAGAGCAAAATCAATCATCAAGGGCAAGGGGAAGGGGAATTCTTCGAAGCCCTTGTGCCAAACGAAGCTTACAATAGCTTCACCTGCCGTGGCTCCTCCGACTCCGGTCCATCAACCTTCTGCAACTCCAGCGATCATCCCTTCTCTGGTGATTGCAGAAGATCCGGCTCCTCAAGCGGAGCCGACAATCCTTGGGTCGCATACTGACGTCACCGCGAGTGCGTCAGTTCAAGATAAGGGTGAACCCTCTTTGGGTAATGATCCCTCGGCTGAAGTCTTTGCCGAAAACCTCCTCAACAATCCGGGTCTTTCCAAATTTGGCCTAACCCAGAAATCTGCAGAGGAGATCCAGCGGCTAGCCAGGCAAGTCCTGGACAAAAGCCATCTATCCCCCGAAGAGGAGGCGCAAGAAGCAGAGGACATCAAGTTCTCCGGCCTTCTCACTCAAGTCCGCCTTCGCGACGAGAGGATCAGGACTGGCGAGCTTCCAACAACTCCAGTGATCCGTCTTACTCTCACCGAGAAGGTGGCAGCTGAAGTGAACGCGGGTTTAGACAAACTCACCCGCGAGCAGTATGTAAGTCAGAATTCCAACTCTTGTTTTTACATTATGTTATATCATATCCTCTAGCCCCCAAGCATGAAGTAGGATATAGAATCCGAGTTTATGCTTTCATTAGGATGCCAAAGAACGAACTAGTGTAGCCCCCAAGGCTCGTGCTGATATTTAGTAAAAATATTAGCCCGAGTCTTAAGTAGCTTTCTGACTTTGGGTATTCTGACTTACAGAAAGTATGTTCCTATAACCAGGAATTATTGTCCAATGTCTGTAATAAGCGGAGAGAGATCAAAGCTCTCCGGCTTAAAAATGCTGAGCTCAAGGTAGCCAAGGATGAAGCTGAAGGTAAATATTTCAAGATTCAAACCTTGTCTTTTGCTTTTTCTATGTCGAATTTTTCTGAACTGTTGTTCTTTTTGTCTTACAGCGTTGGTGAAACAATCCATCGCTATGATTGAAGAGGCCGAGAACCTCAAAACCCTGGTGATGGAAAACAAGGGACTTTGCCAAGAGCTGGATAAGCTCAAGGCGGATCATGAAACGAGCATAGCTCAAGTACTGGAATCCTCCTCCATGGCCACTGAAGAGCGCGATCGCAAGATTTCCTCTCAAGATAAAGTAATCTCGGACCTCAAGAATGAGCTTGGCAGAGAAAAGGATATATCCCAGGCGCTCCGAGCTGAACTCCAGAGTCTCCGGGAGGAGAAGACCAAGATTGATGACGTCATTCTTGGTACGTTCCACCTTTCTGACTTATCTTTTCTTCGACTGTTATCAATGTCGGATTTTTCTTGACTTGTTTTGTGTATAGGTCCTCTAAAGTTGTCGGACTCTTCCTCGTCCGAGCCCCGCACTCACTGGCTTACCCAAGTCGGTGATCTTCTTCATGACTACCGCCAGTCCCTTGAGGACATTGGCGAGTCTCTCAGGATTCCGGACATGCCAAGCATGTCGGATTTTGAGGTGCGGGATAGGTCCAAGGAGATGTCGCAGCTTGTTCGGGACTGGAATATGTCCTACACGCGGACTGCCGCGCAGAATGCCCTCTCCATGGTAATGAGCCACCATGGAAACATGGAAATATGGCAAGTGACTAAAGGGTACTACAAGGTAGACGAAGACGGCCAGGAGCAGGACCTTCAAGCCATCATGCACTCCTGCGCCGGATATGGGTGCCACGTAGCTGATCTGACCAGCTATGAGATCCCCTTCTTCACCCGCGTGGATACTCCGCCTCCTCCTGCAGAAGAAGCCGAAGAAGTTTCTGACAATGAACGCACCAACTCGGATGCGGATATCTCGGAACGATATCAAGGCGGAGTGACCAGCGAGCCAGTAGATCCTTCATCTCCTCCTGGATCATAGACCACAAACTTATGTATTATTCTGTGAAAGAACATGATGCGTTTTGTAAATATTAAGTACTATGACTTTTTGTTAGTGCTAAGTTTTTTATCTATTCAGCACTTTTGTCCTTAGACTTTTTTTTGTGTGCCTGAAATGTTTTCACAAGCACTTATATTTTTCGTCTTGACTTATCGTTTATCTGGCTTTCCGCCTCGTCCCTTTCGTGAGCCGGCTAAACCTTCAGCCGGAAACTTTGCCGAGCAACGGAGCTCAATTGCTAAACCAGTTTAAACTCGGAAACAAAGCCGGCTTCCAGTACCAACAATTCACTACTCGGAAAATGCCCGCATCCGGCAATCAGATAAATAACCAAAGTAAAGACTAGAAATTTTTAGAGTTATACCCGAAGGTAGCAGTTTTTAGAAATCGGAAATCTAGACCAGAACGAACATGATCATAAAGTACTTTCAAGCATTCTGGGATTTTCGACTATTGCATGATCATTCGGAAATAAGATGGTTGAAGAACTTCTTAGAAAAACTTGAGGCAACCAAAACTTTTATTTCTCACAGAACATGTACATATGTATGATTACAAAGAAGGATAAACTAAGAATAAAAGGGACGTAGTTGAGCAATATTCCATGGTCTGTCTAACTCATCCGGATTTGTACTGCCTCCAGCTCTCTTTCTCTTCTTAGTAGCAGGTCTTTCTTTGACTGGCCTCATGTCAGTTAAGTAGTACGATCCATTGTGCAATACTCGACTAACTAAAAAAGGCCCTTCCCATACTGGGGAAAGTTTGTGCTTTCTTTGTTGCACAAGCCGGAGGACCAAATCACCTTTATTAAAAGATCTATTTCGGACTCTCTGGCTATGATACTTGCGTAACCTCTGCTGATAGGCTGTAGATCTCATTTCAGCAACGACGCGAACTTCTTCGACTAAGTCGAGATCATTTTGTCGAGAAACCTCGGCATCCTCTTCGATATATGCGGCAACTCTAGGAGAAGTATGAATCAAATCACTAGGAAGAACTGCTTCTCAGCCATAGACCAAGAAGAAAGGTGTGTATCCTGTTGACCTGTTCGGAGTTGTTCGTAAACTCCAAATTACAGAAGGTAGTTCTTCTGCCCAAGCCCCCGCATCACGTTGTAGTGGTGCTTCGAGTCTTGGTTTCAAGCCTTGTAGAATTAAACCATTTGCTCTTTCAACTTGTCCGTTAGCTTGTGGATGTGCGACTGACGCAATGTCAAGCTAGATATTTTGCTCATCGCAGAATTCAGCCAGTTCTCCCATAGAAAAGTTACTCCCGTTGTCCGTGATAATGCTATGTGGATAACCATACCGGATTATAACATACTCGACAAATCTTTTGGTTGCTGCTCCATCACAACTAGTGACAGGTTTAGCCTAAATCCATTTGGTGAATTTATCCACCATCACTAAGAGGTGGGTAAATCCACTTGGAGCTCGTTTAAAGGGTCCTACCATATCAAGCCCCCATACCGCAAAAGGCCATGTTATAGGTATTGTTCGCAGCTGATCAGCCAGAACATGAGCTTGCTTGGCGTACTTTTGGAAGCCTTTGCATGTCTTGACTAACCGTTCGGCATCCACCTGAGCTGTAAGCCAGAAAAAACCATGTCGAAAAGCTTTTGCCACTAAAGATTTGGCTGTAGCACGGTGACCACACTCGCCTTCGTGGATATCCCTTAAGATTTCCACTCCTTCTTCCGGAGATACACAACGCTAAAAAACCCCAGAAACATCCGTTTATGGAGCTCACCCCTAACAATAGTATAGGCTTTTGCTCGTCGGATAATCTGCCGGCTTAGCACCTCGTCTTCGGGTATTTTGCCATCTACCAAATAATCAAGGTAGGGTTGAGTCCAACTGGGAATTACAGCTAGAATTGCTATTAAAGGTGAGTCAGATTTGGTCGGATATTCCTCATCTACTCCCTTTATTGAGGGAACTTTGAGGTGCTCTAAAAATGCGCCATCCGGGACCTCCTTCCGCGCAGAGCCTATTCGAGATAGTGCATCTGCTTCCTCATTTTCTGCTCGAGGGATGTGCTGAACTTCAAACCCTTCGAACGATTTAGATAGATCATCCACGACGGCTTTGTATGCTACCATGTGCTTATTTGCATTACAAATATCCGAGACTTGCTGGGCAACAAGATTCGAATCTCCGTAACACATCAAACGCCGGATGCCAATATCCTTGGCAATCCGGATTCCATGCAGCAGTGCTTCATACTCGGCAATATTGTTTGTCGCTGTGAAGTGGATCTGCAACACGTATAATAGTTTATCTCCTTGGGGTGATTTGAGCACCACGCCAGCCCTCGAGCCCCCTCGAGCCTTAGACCCATCGAAAAAGAGGGTCCAATATTCCGTCTCAGGGAGGACCATGTTCTCCTTCGTCTCTGTCCAATCAGCGACAAAGTCGGCAAGGATCTAGGATTTGATTGCTATCCGAGGTTTATACTCAATATCGAAAGCTGAGAGCTCTATGCCCCATTTGGCGACACGTCCTGTGGCGTCGCTGTTGTTGATTATGTCTCTCATGGGAGTTTTGCTCACCACGGTAATTGGATGCTCCTGAAAATAGTGTCGTAACTTACGAGATGCTAGGAAAACACCGTAAGCCAACTTTTGATAGTGCGGATATCGCTGTTTTGATTCTATCAAGACCTCGCTGACAAAATAAGTCGGACGCTGCACCAAGTGTTCCTGATTTTCCTCTGGTCTCTCCACCACCATGACGATACTAACAACCTTATTTGTCACAGCAATATAAAGCAACATCGGTTCCTGAGGTTCTGGCGCTGCGAGGATAGGAGCAGATGAGAGTACTTTATTCAGGTCTTGCAGTGCAGCTTCAGCTTCGTCAGTCCAGACAAAGTCCTTGGTTTTCTTCAGGAGTTTGTATAATGGTGCGGCTCTTTGACCAAGCCGGCTTACAAATCGACTGACCGCAACAATGCAACCAGTTAGTCTTTGTACGTCCTTCAGGCGAGTTGGCCTGGAAATATTAAGTATAGCCTTGATTTTGTCGCGGTTCACCTCTATGCCTCTTTGAGACACGATGAAGCCTAACAATTTCCCGGCTGGTATTCCAAAGAAACATTTCTTCGGGTTAAGCATGATGTTGTATTTTCGTAGATTGGCGAACGTTTCCTCCAAGTCGGAAATGAGTGTTTCCTTATTTTTGGACATCACCGTGATATCATCCACGTATGCATGTACATTGCGTCCGAGTTGGTCGTGGAGGCAACACTGCATCGTGCGCTGGTACGTAGCTCCCGCGTTCTTCAACCCAAAGGGCATCGTAACAAAACATAAAGTTCTGAAGGGGGTTTTGAATGAAGTTTTGACTTTGTCAGATTCCTTCATCCGGATTTGGTGATAACCGAAATATGCGTCGAGAAAACAGAGGAGTTCCGAGCCTGTCGTAGAATCTATAACTTGATCAATTCTAGGCAAAGCGAACGGATCTTTTGGACAAGCCTTGTTCGAGGCCGTATAATCAACACACATCCTTAAATCAGTGGTGTCCTTTTTAGGGACCATTACAGGATTGGCCAACCACTCAGTGTGGATGACCTCTTCTATGAATCCGGCTAACTCGAGTCATGCTAGTTCCTTAGCTATTGTCTTACGCTTTTCATCGCCAAACCGTCGTAAGGACTGTTTGATGGGTTTAGCGTTCGGGTTTACATTTAGAGAGTGCTCGGCAAGTTCCCTAGGTACTCCGGTCATGTCAGATGGCTGCCATGCGAAGATATCTTGATTTGCTTGGAGGAACTTGACGAGCGCGCTTTCCTATGCGCTATCTAGGCCTACGCTTATCTGGGTCACCATTGAGGGGTCATCTTCCTTCAACGACGCTTTCTTCGTCTCTTCTGATGCCTTGAACTCCGGATTTGGCTTGGTAACCTCCTTCTTCATTGCGGGCATCTCGGACGGATCTATGCTCTTCTTGATCTCCTGGTACTCCTGGGCGTGCAACACGGCTTCAGCAAAGGCGACATTTCCATCCTCGCACTCTCGCGCTTTCTTCGGGTCTCCCCTGATGGTGATCACGCCGTTGGGACCTAGAATTTTCATCATATTGTAAATGTAACATGGACGAGCCATAAAAGCCCAGTAAGCCGGACGTCCGAATATAGCATGGTATGCGCTCTTGAACGGGACCACTTCGAAGGAAAGTGCCTCCGTTCGATAATTCTTTGGAGTTCCAAAGGTAACATCCAAAGTGATCTCTCCCAGGGAATTAGCTTGTCTTCCTGGGACAACTCCATGAAAAATCATAGAGCTATGGGTTAGCTGTGTCTCCGAGATCTTCATCCGGCGTAGCGTTTCGACATAGAGAATATTGACGCTGCTACCGCCGTCCATGAGGGTCTTGGAGAAACCATAACCGTCAATAAGTGGGTTGACGATTAAGGCGTATTGTCCTCGCCTGTGTAGCTTAGGCGGATGATCATCGCGGTCAAACGTGATTGCCACTTCCGACCAGTCCAGATACTGGGGGACGGCCGGAACTGTTGCATTGAGCTCGTGTAGAACTGCTTTCTTGACCTTTGCTGGTTGAGATCCGAGGAAGGTGACATGAGTGTCCTTCTTGGTGGGAAAAGTCTTCTTCCCTTCCGACTTGGGATTTGAAGCATCAGCTTCTTCCATGTCAGAATCCTACTTGGTCTCTTTGTCTTTTTCAGGATTTTTCTTTCCCTTCTTCCGCTTAGCTTTGTAGCCCATGGTGTCATCTCTTTTGATGTCGTCGTTGAAACGACATTCAGCGTTGGTGTGGGACGAGCCCCCACTGGCGTCTAGGTGATGCACACATGGGTTATTGGCAATGTCGGCCCAAGAGTAGGTTTTTCCTGGTTGTTGTTCTCCTCTACCTTGGACGCTTGATGTCCCACGGCCATGCCCGCGGCCTCCGCCACGTCCTCCTCGTCCTCTAGACCCGGAAACGGTAGTGACTACTGCTCTTTCCGGGTTGGGTTTTTCTTCCGAGGTGTTTTTGCACTTCTGAGCTTGTTGCTTTGGTTGTTTTGCCGACTGAGGCATAGATAGGGCATTGAGTAGTCCTTCTGCATCGTCGTCAGCGTCTGCATACTTGCTCGCTGTTTCTATCATCTCTCCCAAATCGGTAACCTTGTCACACTTCAAGCGATGGCGTAGTAAACCAATAGGGAGACATGCGATGAAAGCTTCAATCGCAGTTTGATCATTTACTCCTCCGCAGGAGTTCTTGGTGTCGATCCATCGTTCGAGGTAATCCCGGCAAGTTTCTCCGGCTTTCTGGGTGCAACGCTGTAGGTCTCCAACCATACAGGGCCTCCGAAATTCCGAAAGAACGCGCTTTGTAAATCATACTAGTTATGGATGGTGTTTGCCCGAAGTTCATTGAGCCATGATCGTGCCGTCTTCCGCAACATACGTGGGAGATATCGGGTTGCGACCAGGCTATTTCCGCCTTTGGTGATGCAGCAAGCTTGGAAGAAATCCTGTAACCAGGTGTCTGGTCGAGCAATGCTGTTGTAGGCTTGGATATGTCTTGAGATAGCAAATCCTTCCGGGAATTTTGTAGCTCTGATGCGTGGACCGAAACACTTTGGGCCCACATACACGTCATCGTTTTCATAGCGCCGAGCCTCTATGTTGGAGTTAATCCTGTGTCTTGCATCATTCGGGGATAGAGATCATCCCGAATGCCAGCTGTGGCTGCGGTGCCGTGGAGCCGGACTTCGGCTTCTGCCACCACCTCCTCCGCCATGTCGTCCTCCTTGCCCTCCATGGGAGCCGTTGTGATGACTATGTGGTGGAGAAGGTGTAGCAGCTGGATAGTTTCCGGCTGATCGCCGGCCAACGTCCGGAACATCATTATTCTAATTCTGGGGAGGGTCTTGACTACGACGAGCCCCCTGCCAGCTTGTACCTGCATGGTTTTCGTTGTTCCTTCGTCCGTCATTTCCACCATAGTGAGGCTCAGCCGGACGGTTCTCATGTCTAGGAGGCGGCATTCTCTGACGATCCTCCTCCCGATGTTTCTCTTTATCTTCTCCCCTTTGATCCTTAGATTCTCGTCGGGGAGGATTCGTCGGATTCAGGGCAGCGATGGCGTCTTTCTCGGCCGCTGGTGCGACATTGCCCCAACCGCCTGTGGTTTTGCGATGCTGTCCTGACGATCCAGTTCTCGAATAATTCTCTTCCCGTCATTCGGGGCGATAATACTGCTCTGGAACGTAATGGGGTCTTACATCAGCCCATGCCGGATCTGTGCGACATTGGTCAGCATCTGAGACTAGTTTTTGACTTCCGGACAGGGTGACCTTTTGTTGCTCCAGTCCCTTGTTGAGTAGCTTGATACCCAAACGGATCTCCTCTGGTCCTGGATTAGCCGATAGAATTTCTCGGGCTGCCACGGTATTTTGTACTGGTGTTGGGTATACCCAATCTCCGTTGCTATCTTTCCGTGTCTTCCCCATCTCATCTCCAAAAAGGACGGTACGGACATGTGGGAATTGGTTGTCATCTATGTGATGCTTCCATGTCTTCTGATGCAGACGAGACATGTACTCCTTGTTCGATGTTTTTGGCTTCATCGAGGAGTTGTTGACGACGCGCTTCTAGGGCTTGCACCCTTTCATCCAGCTCATCTGCAGTAAGTTCTGCAGCTGTAGGGATAGGTGTAGTTAATACCGCATCGATGAGTTTACGCGCACCTTCAGTGATCACGTGTCCATCCATCGATGCTTCTTTCTTCAGCTCGTCTGGGATCAGTGCTCCGTCCGAGTCTTCTTCGTATTCCTCGGCAATTACTTCCTCTGTTAGAGGGTCTTTTGCCGGGGTATTGTTTTTCTTGTTCTTCTTCTTTGCCTTCTTGGCAGCGCCGGTAGCAAAGGCGGCTTTGGGCCCGTTTCCCGGAGTCAAGCTCTGATCGGTATTTTCGGACATTTGGACTTCGGGATTGTCTCTGAGGTCCATGTCATCCTGCGCTTTGGGAGAGTGTTCCCCGGATCCTTTATCCATGGCTTCTCCATCTTCTGCAGCTTTGGAGTTATACTCCTCTTCATATTCCGCGGAGAACTTTCGGAAATCTGCTGACGTCATCGACTCATCCGAGGATGCGGGTACGTCGGCGTTTGCTCCAATTGCCTCCAGCACCAAGTCGGTGTTTTCTCCAGCATCGGCAGAGCCGGATCCGGATCCCATGTATCCGACGAAGTGCGACGCGTGCTTCCTGAGGTACCTGCGGCTTTTGCGATCAGCCATATCGAAACATTTGACAGTCTCGAGGATTGCATCTACGCTTTCGCCTTGCAGTATCATACGTCATAGTGTGTACCTTAGGAAAGGCCTGTCTGTTCCAGCATCATCAGAGCCGGAATCAGTGTCGTTGATATGCTCCTCCTGGATTTCGACTTCCACGGGTGGGTCAATCTAGGATCTGGCTCCTCTAGGTAGATCCACTCCAGATTCGACGTTGACCGCTAGGTCTTCTTCAGGTTCGGATTTCTCCACTGTCTCTACAACTGGTGCGGGCTGGGTGGGATTAGGGTTTTCTGAGATCCGGAACTCTGCTGCCTCCGCGGACAAAGGGAACCCAGAAAATTCTTCTGCCTCTATCATCACCGCTGGGGTGGGTTGGGCAGGTTCAGCGAAACCGATGTAAACATCGATCTCGCCAAAATACATGATTGTGTAGGCAGTCACGACCTCCTTTGCTGGAATCCAAGTCTCGTCGAGAACGATGAGAGGGACGTTGCTGGCGTAGAGGATGCGACCGACGGTGATAGTCTTGCCGATGCCGATTCTTGCAGATTTCGCTCGGAACGCAGATCCGTAGCTCACTTGCCCCACGGTGGGCGCCAACTGTCGTCGGATTGATGACAAGTACGCCATGAGGGGGTCCTCGAGGCGTGTGGAAGAGAGGGGGGTGAGACGTACAGTATTCCGGGACGGTGAGCACACAAGTTTACCTAGGTTCGAATCCGCCGGCTTTGGACGGATCCTACTCTTGCTAGCAATCCAATAATACGGCAGAGCCGGAATATGGGTTACAAGGGTTTCGCCTGTGCGAGTTGAGATTGTAGACTATTGAGGTTATGCCCTAAAGGCTCTCCCTAGGACGGCTTATATAGATATCTAGCCTGGGGTTTACAAGAGAGATCTATCCGGCTACGACTAAGAGTTTGTTATAGAGTACATCTTGAACTACAAGTAACATCATGGCCTAAGTCGGTAAGTCTTCTGAGCCTTCCCGTAGCCGGATTGGACTCAGTCTTCTCTCCCTGACTGGGCCACCCGTGAAGCAATACTCTAACCCGAAGTGGGCCACCCTGGTCAGTGAGGAACTGTGAGGATACCCGGAAAGTATATCCCCAACAGTCTTCATGAACTTGGAGACATCTCGAATGGAAATCCTCAGAAATGATCTGGTTGAGGGTTTTAGATGATCACTTAATAGCTAGGGATCATAACAAGGTTTGCTTTCTTGCTTAGGAGTTGATGATTGGGAAACATCTAGGTCCTAGTGATGAGCTCCTAGAGGGGTTCATACTACTGCCTAAGCAAACAAGTCAAGCAGCATATCAATACAACTCATCAGATAGCAGATTAAGGCAAGTCATCTTACAAACAAATCAACTACTACTGGGGTTAGCACCAAGCTTAGCTTGAAGTAAGGATAGGTAGTTTGAAATAGGTTGGAGTTTGAACAAGGTAAGGTCCTTGGTATCTCTACCAAGAGTTGAATTCAAAAGTTTACAAAAGGGGTTTTGTTAAATCTAGAGGTAAGAGTATTAGAAGGTTCTTTCTTGAAAAAATATGGAGATTATTATATATAGCTCTCCATAGTTTGATCCATAGAAGCTACTAAAATAGTTGGTTTGCAAAGGCTTCTTGCCTCAGGTTTTAAAATGCCAGAACATTTGAGAATATAGAAATTAAGCCAAGACTATTTTGGGAAGTAGCTTTTGTCAACTGGTGTTAAGGTGAGGAGTATATCATCTAATACACATTAATATGCATAAGCACAAACACACAACAAGCAAACACTGCACCAATGGACAAGAAAAAGTTTTTTGTTCCCCCTGATTTTTGCATTCTGGACAACTAATCAGGGTTGCTGAAATTGGGATATTACAGATCTTTCCCCCTTAAAAGAATCTCGTCCCGAGATTCCGGATAATAGGGTTAGGGGATTTTTAGTCGGGTTGATACTAGGTGTCTTACGCATTCTATCTTACGGACTCCATCTTTGAATTAACTACTCTTTCGATAAGGTTGATCTTCAGTCTTCGAGGATGCACAGAGAGTTAAGCAAAGTCCAGTCCTGATTGCGAGGGATGACCTTCTTTTCCTTCTGGACCCTATATCTCGAGGGCTTAGACGGGGCAGACTATCTTGATGCTGAACTTCACGGAGTACTCGTCAGAGGGTAGAATCTACAACTGGGAGTTCCTCTGTCTAAGGATCCATAGCTCTTCCTTAGGTTCGTAGCGTATCCTTATTCACGATATTGGGATCGGGACTCCTGAGGTTTATCCTGGAAGAGGGTTATTCTATTTTGCGGGAAAGACGCAGTCTTTCCCCCTTAGGATTTGACTAGGTTAGCCTAGAGATAACGCATTTCTCCCTTCTTGTCTTCATTGGTGGAGGTTCTAAATATTGTTGCCCATCTTTTTCTTGTAGTCGAGGTCTTCGGAGGACGTCTGTGAAGCTAGGGCCTATGGGGCTTACGTACCACGATTATTCTTACTTTGCCTGTTGGAATTGTTGGAGTCTCACATCCTCTTGGCGATTGGAACTGACCGGTTAGTGATCTTGTACCCCATTCCGGGGGGGGGGGGTCTTCAACTGGGACGACAGAGGGATTTCGTAGGATCTTCAGTTAGTTTCACTTCTGAAGTCTCACAGGTTGTTGTTTGGTGAGAAGGCGTCAAATCTGGCAGTCTGATAGGATGAGGTCATTCCGGGTTGAGTCTAATGCAATGCCATGGGTAAAACATGTAGGTGTGAAGCCTTGACTCGCATCTCATTAAAAAGGGGTTCACACAGGGACTAACATGACTAAGCCGACCAATGGCGAGGACATTTGAATAATACAGGAGGATATCTGGGCTATCAGGGGTCGGGGCATTTAGAGTTTTACAAAACAGGTGCAGGGGCGATACATAACTCTACCTATGTTGAGATAGGTGGGTTCCCGGGTAAGAAGACTACTTTGGTGGAATGTCCGGAGTCTTGTCGCCGTTCTAAGGTTGGAGGTTTCTCCTTAGAAAATGTCTTCTCGGAGGAAGGGGATATTCTAGAGATAGTGGCTTCCTGATTTTCCTGGCTTGAGGGACTCGTGATTTCTTGCTCTTTTTAGGTGCAGGAGCTTCTTATTTCGGCTTCATCCAGTATTTGTTTGGACAATTGCGGGAGAAGTGGCCCGGATCTCCGTAGGTGTAACATAAGCTTTGCTTGACTTCGGATCCTCCTGGGGCTTGCTTTGGGAGTCTTAAGGGAGTAGTGGATATTTTGGCCTGTACCTTTGTAGGAGTGTTGTCGAGACCACGTTGGGGGCACTCTCGGCTATAGTGACCCGATTGATCACATGAGTAGCAGGTACCCTTCTTGGAGTAGTCCGACTTTGTTATCTTCCCAATATTGATGTATGGGAGTTGACGGGCTTTGCCAATTAGGAGGTATAAGGGGCACTCGGACGGGACATGGTCTTGGCCTTCACAAAGGAAACATGTGACTAGCTGTGTTGGACAAACCGCGGGAGGATGGAATGCTCCACAATTTGGGCAGTTGCCAAGGCATTGACTAGCTTGATGTCCTTCTTCTCCGCAGCGGCTGTAGGCTTTCTTCGGGGCTTCAAGCTTCATGGCCATACTTGGGATATATCGGGGTAATAATCCTTCCGCTATAGAGGTAAACTATGATAATAGATTAGCCTTGGATATTTGGGAGAGAGGAAACCATTAGTTAGTATGAGACACAGGTATGGCTTTGGGTTCCTCAGAAGACTCTTAAAGTAGGGCTTGGAGCAGGCGATTAGAACTGGGCGCAGATAGGGGTTGTCAGAGATTTCATTTGTGGCCATCCTGCGGAGGAGAGTTTTCCAGCTGTGGGGGGGAGGGGGTTGTGACGGGGGTAGCGTCAGGATATACCAACGAGGTGGTCAAAGCGAACCAGAACATACAAACAAGGCGAACAGGGTGAGAGAATCGCAGTGCCCTCGGCAAACTGCACCCATCAAGCAACACAGAATGCACTTAGGCAAGCAAACACGGTCAATGCTAGGTACCAAGGAGTTAACTACTCGCGGTGTAGGGGAATCCTATTCTTAGGATTATTGACCCTAGCTAATCGGTTTTTTTCAGGTCGGAGTCACTATCTTGCAGGTGAAGCCTTCGTCGTACCTTGGACGCTTCTTGATGGTGCAATATTTGAGCTCTTCTGAGTAAGAGGATTCCGCTGGTAGGGCGATCTTGTAGTCTCCTTGGGTTTGCTGGTAGTTGCTTCTCTTCATCTTGTTCTCATTTTCTTCACCGGGTTCTAGATCCTAGTTATTTAAAATCCCGAGGTTTGAAGTTTGGGGACAAGAGTTGAAGTAAACCATTTTCGAAAACCTTTACTTAGAGTAAGATAAGAAGTAGAACTTTTTGAAACTCATTGAGAAACTAGTTTTCGAAAGCTAGGGTTTTCAAAAATAAGGTTCATGTCTAACGACCATGCTAAGTAAGGTTCTCCTACAGTCAGGATGGCTCTGATACCAAGTCTGTGGGGCCCCCAGATTAATCCCCCGAGAATCCCTGTTATGCATACAACCACGATCCCATGATCAGTTAGTCGTGGCACATAACCGAAAAGTATCATTACAACATCCGAGAATATACCGAATTACAAGACTTACATAATTGCCGTTATGGCTACATCAATAACATCAGCGGATCATCATCAAGCGTAGAGCCCGAGCCATGCCTTAACCTACAGGCAACTGACTGGGAGAACGTCCTAGCTTGCATAGTCGCCATCCTCGTCTTCTTCTTGAGATCTGGCCAATTTAATAGCCAGGGAAAATGCCGGTGAGTACATTGAATGTACTCGCAAACCACCTTAACTTAATAGTAATAACAAGAGGATATGCATTTTGGCTGTGGTAGTAGGAGGGCTCCAAGAGCGGTTCTTTTCTAAATAACTCCTCTTATAGATATAACATCTACATATCTTTGTTGAAAACTTTTGTAAATCATTTTGGAAACCGTTTTGAAAAGTTTTTGGAAAACACCAGGACTGGGTCACCCATTTGTTCCCGTTTTCAGGTCGTCCCACGACCAAAGTCCTTCCATACCTGTCTGACCATCCCATGGTCAAAGCAAGTATCCTGTTCGACCATCCGATGGTCAAAACATTCCCAAAGCCATTTTCGTTTCGGAAATCCTTTTTGAAATCAAAAACCAGCACCGCTCTACAGAAGTTTGTCCAACCCGTCCTTAACTGCGGACACGGCTCTTCGAATAGATTTACACTCTGCAGAGGTTGTACACTTTACCCACACCATCCGGGTACACTACCCTGATCTTCACTGATCATGGGTCGAGTAACCGATCAAGACTCTCCGGATGCCCACTCCAATATAAGTGCCTACCCCATGAGTGTTAATCCCCTCAAAACCGGGACGTCGGGCGAGGACCAACCGGAGCGCCTAGTGCATGTCCCACGTGCGCACTTTCAATGAGGGGCTCATAGTAACGCGTGCAGGCCTGCCGACCCTTTGTTCCTTCTCCAGGTCGATGTTTTACATGGACCTATATCAGAGAAGGCCCACCCTCCAGGGATCTCTGATCCCCTGTAGTTGTTGTGAGTCAGCTTATACCGGAATAGACAACCATCAAATCCAGCCCTGTCCCGTACCAGAGTAATGTGGTTGCATAGGGTTAAGTTGTTATAGCTAGACTGCAAAGAACCGGGTGCGTTTTTGTAAACCTTTTTCCTCCATCTTTCCTTTAGCATTTTGTAAAACAAAACCTTCTCTTTTTCTACATCTCTTGGGAGGTCCCACCTCACCAAGGTTTTATCATAAAACATTTGGTAAATCTTTTTCCGGGGTCTTCCCATCCTCTAGCTTTTGCTTTGGCTAAAACAGGGTCTCCAAAGGGGTATGGTGGATATGCACCATCTATTCTACTAGGGACAAGTAGGTATCACCCAGGGGGTTGTACTTAATAGTACAATAGTGTAGTAGTTCGGAGGAGCCGAATCACTACCATATATATATCATCAACATATAGTAAAAACCATGCAGTTTTAATAAATAGGAGATAAAACATGCATAAGTAAAACAGTAGGACAAGGCTTATGAGCAAGAAGGTGGCTTGCCTGTGATCAGCAGTATGGCATAAATGTCCCTGGACTTCTTCTTTAGAATACCCAATAATACCAATATCAATAATAAATACCCCTTCTTCTGCTCTCCGATATAATCGCAACTATCATTGATAGGGAACACATGCAAACAAACAAAAAGGCACAATCAATACAAGGCATACAATCACCACTAACATTCAGCAAACAAGCAATTGAATAAACTCCAATTAAGGTTCAGATGGTTTTGAGAGGATTGGATTTAGGAGGTTGAGATGGTCTTGGAGAAGGGAATGAATACCCCTTAGGATTTATAGTCTAGAAACTACCTAAGAGATGGATTTTTGGACAAGACCACATTCTGTATGGTGCCATTGTAAAAACATGATACCAACTGATAGGTATTGATAAAATTAAACCAACAAAAGTGGTTTCACTATTTTATCAATTACCAAGGATTTATGGTGTTTTTTATAGTGAATAATACTCTAGTTTTAGGAAATAATTCACCAGAAAGGTTCTGGAGCTCCAAAAAGAACTTCCTTGTATGGTTAGGTAGGTCTTGATGTATTTGTTCAATGAGAGTTGGAATCGTTCCAAAATAATTAACAGCATGCCCTCAGGAAATTCCCAAAGGCAGTTCTGTAGACAAATTGTCATTTTCACCAGATTAAATCTACATAAGCTATTGAGTTGGTTCCAAGGGCCTGGGATAGGTATGTCCAATACCTTTCTGTAGGAATTGGATTCACCCTTTTTGGAGTTTCCAAACGCCTGGAGTGATTTAATTAGTGATAATACCCATCACAGAGGTATTTAAATCACTAAAATTCAACCAGATCTCAATAAATTCTGAGCTGCTGGGATTTGGTGGATATTGGTTCTGGGGTGTACTGGGAGGTGGAATCAGGTCTATACCGTATTTGGTTCAACCTGGAGAAATTATCTAAGACAGACAGTTGTTGGTTTTGTTATTTTTGCTAAAGGTAGCCTATTGCTCACCTTGGCATGAGACCTGTGGTGGATGATAGGTATGCAAATACCTTCTAGTAGGTCTTTGGTTTATCTCAAATGGAGATGTAGAACTTCCCCAGGAATTTATTTAGTGTACCAAATACATTCTAGAAGAATAATTACTAGTAATTAGAGAGAATTATTTTGGCCAAGGGGTTGCCTCTGCATGTTTGGGAAAACATCAGAGAACACTCAGAAAATTAGATCTAGGCATTTGGATTAGGTTTGCCATTTTATTTGGATTTAAACCAAACATATAGCTTCTAGAATAAATGGATCTGCTAAAAGAAAAGAAAAATGGGTGCTCTGGGCTGGATCTGGGGAGTATTGGGCCGCATAGGGGGAATAACGGCCCACGACGCTCAGCGGGGCGTGCGGGAGCCGGCAGTCGAACCTTCCAGGCAGGCCCCAGCCGTCAGCGAGAGGAGGGGGCCGAAGGAGTATCGATGGATCTCAGCCGTCCGCTTAAGTGGCGATCGACGGCGCAACATCGTCGTCCACCCGGGGCTCACCGGCGATGAGACAAACCCTAGAAGAGGGTGGCGCGGAGCGGGGAGCTCACCTGAGGGCTCGAGGAGGGTCGGGGATGCGGCAGGACGAAGCAGTCGTCGGTGCTGAGCAGATCGGTAGGCGGCACGGCGACGGAGGACCACTAGGAGCTGCTCGGGTGGCGGCGACCGAGAGCGACCTTGCCGGAGCTCGACAACGACGGCGGAGGAGAGGGTCCTAGGCAACAAGAGGAGCACCGTTATATGTAGGAGAGCAAGGGGATCATGTGGGCTGGCATGCACAGAGAATGGGGGGAGGGAGGAGAGAGTCTTGCTCAATTTGCTTGAGGAGGCCGAAGCTCTCCTCTTCTTCTTTCTTGGGCCACACAGAGCAGGGAAGAGGGTGGGGGTGCTCTAGGGAGGCAATCGGGAGCGAGAGGGGGCAAATGAGGGCTGGGTGCTGGCTGGGGGAGTGCTGCTAGCTTTATACCAAATAGGGGGAGTGGATGAGGCATTTTACCAGATTGGACATGGTGGGGAGGGGGTGCTGGCCAGGGGTTGGTCCTGAGAGAGGTGGAGAGCGGCAGGATGGGAATTTAGTCGAGCTGCATCAGAGGGGGAAGCTGTGGCATCAGTGGTAATTTAATTAGACTGATCCTTGTAAGAAATGGGGTTATATCTCCTTCTTCCTACTATGGTAAGGGCAAATGGGGATTTGTTTGGGGTGGAGCTTGCAATGGTGGTCGACCAAGGGTGTGTCTGATGTGAGGAGAAGCATTGATCAAGAATTGATGGAGAATGGAAGTGCTTAGAGTGGTGATTTGCTTAATTGACAATTATTGATCTAGTAGATGGTTGTGAATGAAGTCCAAAATGTAACATTGGACCAGAGGAGAAAATGGTACTAGTGAGTAGAGGAGGTAAAGAAAGACTCCTAGGATTTATTTGGGATTTTTATGTGGAGTTTAAGTCCACTTAAATCCAATTACTCAAAAAGGACAGAGATGATTTTTAGAAGATCATTTCATAAATTTCCATTGGAAAAGGTTGGATTTTGGTGTGGAAGGGTCCCAAATGTGAATACACACCTAGGCGAATTTTTCCAAGATTTATTGGAGATTAAAAGTATTTAAAACAATTATTATTCCAATTCAGCCATTTAAGAAAATGGGCAAAAAGAAATAATAAAGCTTCTCAAAAATATTTGTTTTTGAGATGGAAAGATAGGATATGATTTGTGGGACTCACATGAGTCAAAAGTTGGGCAAGTGGTTTGGTAAAAACCAAACTTTCCTTTATTGAGGGAGTTTGGAGATTTTGACTATTTAAGGAATTAAATAGTTTTGGGGCCACAATAATTATGGATAATTATTGATAAATATTGGTGATCAAGGTAGATGGGATATACAAGGTGTAGCAAGCATTTTCAACCTTGTGGACTGAAATTCCATCTAGAAAAGGATGGAAAACAATGAGTTGAGGATCTAGGGTGGTGTTATTTTTATACCACCAAAACATGCTTGCATCTTGGAGTTGAGAGCTCACCTAGGTGCAAGGGATAGATGGATAGGTAGACCAGGTCATATAGATGATCATGCCAGAAAGAGTTTGAATTAATTGTATTTGAGGTGATCTAGAAGTGATGGCAAACTTTGTTGAAAAGAAGGCTGCCAAGAAATATGAGTCATGCTGCAGTATAAACCATGTGGGCTTAAGCATCACAGGGATCCACTTGGGGCAAGTGAAGTAGGTTTTTATATACCTCACTGACTAGATCACAACCATGCAGAGAGTTGGTCCATAGGAGGTTAGATGAGGGTGTGAGCTTCTAGCAAAGTAGGCATGATGACTAGTTTTGTAGTAAATGTTATTTTCTTGTCTACAAAACCATCATGGACAAGTGGGTTGGAGGAGGATTTAACCAAGGGAAAAGGTGGGACTTGGTAGTCCTTAGGATGTTTAACAAGATGGTTCAGGTGCATTTCCACAAATGCACAGGGTTTGAGAAAAGGAGGCATTCAAAAAGGTGATGCTGGAACTGTTTCCAGACTTGGCCAAATTTGGCAGTTTTGAGGAATTTGACTAGAGTAGGAGAGGGAATGTTCTTGGAGGAGTTGCAAGGTATCAGATCTTTAACAAGTTGGTGATATGGAAGTGTAGAGTGAGTATAAGAGATCCTTGCTTGATATTGGTCTTCATGAACTTGGAGACATCTCGAATGGAAATCCTCAAAAAAGATCTGGTTGAGGGTTTTAGATGATCACTTAATAGCTAGGGATCATAACAAGGTTTGCTTTCTCGCTTAGGAGTTGAAGATTGGGAAACATCTAGGTCCTAGTGATGAGCTCCTAGAGGGGCTCATACTACTTCCTAAGCAAACAAGTCAAGCAGCATATCAATACAACTCATCAGATAGCAGATCAAGGCAACTCATCTTACAAACAAATCAACTACTACTGGGGTTAGCACCAAGCTTAGCTTGAAGTAAGGATATGTAGTTTGAAATAGGTTGGAGTTTGAACAGGGTAAGGTCCTTGGTATCTCTACCAAGAGTAGAATTCAAAAGTTTACAAAATGGGTTTTGTTAAATCTAGAGGTAAGAGTATTAGAAGGTTCTTTCTTGAAAACATATGGAGATTATGATATATAGCTCTCCATAGTTTGATCCATAGAAGATACTAAAATAGTTGGTTTGCAAAGGCTTCTTGGCTCAGGTTTTAAAATGCCAGAACATTTGAGAATATAGAAATTAAGCCAAGACTGTTTTGGGAAGTAGCTTTTGTCAACTGGTGTTAAGGTGAGGAGTGTCTCATCTAATACACATTAATATGCATAAGCACAAACACACAACAAGCAAACAGTGCACCAATGGACAAGAAAAAGTTTTTGTTCCCCCTGATTTTTGCATTCTGGACAACTAATCAGGGTTGCTGAAATTGGGATGTTACAAATCTCTTCTTCAGTTCTTGGAAACTGGCTTTACATTTATCGGTCCATTCAAACTTCTTGTCCTTGTTGAACAATTGGGTCATGGGTCTGGCGATGCTTGAAAATCCTTCGACGAACTTGCGGTAATATCCCGCTAATCCGAGAAATGCACGAACTTGGGTTTGGGTGGTTGGGGCTTCCCATTCTTGGACATCTTTGATCTTGGCGGGATCAACAGAGACTCCTCCGGTAGACACAATATGTCCTACGAATCCTACTTCTTTCAGCCAAAACTCACATTTGCTGAACTTGCCATATAACCGATGCTCTCTCAGTGTTTCTAGGATGATTCTCAGATGTTTCTCATGCTTTTTTCTGACTTGCAGTAGATAAGGATATCATCGATAAACACAACAACAAACTTATCCAGAAAATTCATAAAGATCTTATTCATGAGATTCATGAAATAAGCAGGGGCATTGGTTAATCCAAAAGACATAACCGTATACTCGTATAAACCATGGCGAGTAGTAAAGGCGGTCTTTGGAATATCCGTTGCACGAATCTTAAGTTGTGATAACCAGTCCTAAGATCAATCTTTGAGAATACGTGGGCACCAGTCAACTGATTAAATAGATCTTCTATCTTTAGAAAAGGGTACTTGTTTTTGATGGTGACGTCATTCAGTTTTCTGTAATCGGTGCACAAACGGTTGCCTCCATATTTCTTGTCGACGAATAACACTGGTGATCTCCATGGCGATGCGCTTGGTTGGATCAAGCCTGTTGCTAACATAGCATCCAACTGCTTCTTCAATTCTACTAACTTTGAGGGGTTCATGCTATAGGGTCTCTGGGCTATGGGTCCGGTTCAGGGATTAATTCAATAATGAACTCAATATCCCTATCCGGGGGCATACCGGGCAATTCATCCGGGAATACGTCGGGGTATTCATAGACTACTCTGACTTGGTCAATGGTGGGCAAGGCTAGACTTTTGTTGCACTTGAATTGACGAGGTAAGGTTTCAGATATATGCTCTACTATTACTCCAGAGCTACAGGTCATGGTGATGGCTTTCTTAGCATAGTCTATCAGTCCTTTATGCCTTAACATCCAATCCATACCTAGTACTACTTCCAATCCTTTGGTTCCAAGTACTATTAGGTTGGCATAAAAATCTATCCCATGTATTCTGATAGGCACAGCTTTGCAATTTTTTCTAGCTTTTGTAGTTGAATCGGGAATTTGAACTATCATGACATGCTTCAAGTTGGTTGGGTGGATCTTACTAGTGCATGCAAATTCTTCGGTGACAAATGAGTGCGATGCTCCAGAATCAAACAACACTCTTGCTAAAACTGAGTTGACAGAAAACATACCCAGCACTACATCTGGCGCTTCTTGGGCTTCTTCTGCGTTCATGTGGAAGAGACGACCGTTGCAGTTGTGAGGGTTCCTTGGGGAAAATCTTCTACCTAGTTGAACATGACGCTGTTGTTGAGCTGGGGCATTCACATTGGCAGTGGCGTCAGTATTCTTGGGACACTCATTGGAATAGTGACCTTTCACTCCACACTCGAAACAAGTTATCTGGGACTTGTCTTTTACTGCGACAGGCACAACATTGCTTCCAGTTTGGGGTGCAGTGTTTTTGTTGTTGTTGTTGCTCTTGGGAGGTGCACGGTTGAAATTGACGGTGTTGCCGGGATTGTTGTTTCCTCCGGACTTCACATTGCCTCCGCTACGGCTGGGGTAGCTTGGGCGAGACATTGGGGGTCGATTGTTCCTTGGTGCATATCCTGGTGAGGGGTTGGGACGGTACTTCTGGTGACTATTGGATCCAGTTTGGTGCATCATACGACGTTTGCGGTTGTCGTTTTCCTAGTTAATCTTCCCTTCCATCTGAATGGTAGAGTCGACTAGTTCTTCGAGATCCTCAAAGCGGATGTTGACGAGGACAGTCTGCATCTCATCATGCAGTCCGTTCATGAATCTTTCGTTCTTCTTGGCCTCCGTGTTGATCTCATCAGGTGCATATGTTGCAAGCGACAGGAATCTGTCACAGTACTCCACTACAGTCATTCTGCCTTGCTTCAAAACTCGGAATTCATCCCTCATTCGGGTGACTAGACCTTGTGGCACGTGGGTGCGGCTGAACTTGCTTTTGAAGGCTGCCCATGTCATCAGTTGACCATGGTTCATTCTGCGGATACTGTTCCACCATGGTCTTGCATCTCCTGCCAGATAGTGGGTGGCAAAGAGAACCTTCTCATTGGCATCTACTCCAGCTACTTCTAGGTTGTTCTCCATTGTCTGCAACCAGTCATCGGCATCCAGTGGGTTCTCTGAGGTACTAAAGATTGGGGGATTGGTATTCTGAAAGTTTTTCAGCTTGGATCCTTGATGATCCTAATTTCCATGGTTCTGGTTGTTGTGAGCCATCTGGGCAATCTGCTGTAGTGTTGCTAGATTAGCTTGGCGCTCTGCCCTGCTTGCTTCCCTGTCTGTGATGAGAGTCTGTAGAATCTACAGCATTGGGTCTTGCGATGAGCTGCTCCCTCCTTGGTTTCCACGAGTCATCTGAAGATTGAGATAGATAATGGGGTAAGAGGGAAAGTCCTAAGGTTTATGGTTTTGATTTCAAAGATAAAACTTTGAGTTTGACTCAGGTTTTTGCAACTAACTTCTTTTCATTCCTTCAAACAAGCACACGATACAAACACACACACAGCACAACATCAAAGGAAAACAGATGGTTTTAAGAACCATTCTGTAAGCTACGATACAATGGGACCGATACATCTCATGCTACGACAGTGCTCTAGTGCATCTACTCATCGTCGATGAAGTCGAAGTCCACATCGTCGGTGTAGAAGTCCACGGCATCCTCCACCAGAAAGTCATCATCGTTGCTGAGGTAAGAATCCATATCTCCCTGGATGTCTTCACCCTCCTCTTCTTCCTCCTTTGCTGCAAGCTTAGCTTCTTGCAACTTGATGGTCTTCTAGAGGTCGGCCACCTTCTTGCGAAGACGGGCGATGGTGCGATCCTTCTTTTCGCATTGGAGGCAAAGAGACTGATGATCCTTGACAAGCAGTGAGAAAGTCTAGGCCTTCTGGGCGGCAATGGCACGGTTTTGGTTGACAAACTCCCTAGCATTGTCTAATTCCTTCTGGCGGTCGTACAACAGGAAGTCAAGGTTCTCCACCTGACGCTTCAACTCCGGGTGACTTGGCATTCCCATGAAGTCACGTCATGCATAATGCGCAAAGCGGGTTCCTTGGATTTGGTTGACACTAAGGGCACATAGACGTGCGGGAGCTTCATGCATTGCCCTGGCTAATCCATCTAGCCAGTTGTTCTCTCTTACAAAGAACTGGATTCTCCCAACTTTTGGTGCTTCTATGCTTCCTCGAAGATCAGCGGTGACTAGACACTATAAATCTCCTCCTAGGGGTCCAGGAAGTTGAGATCGAAGAAACTCCGGATGTGGGCACCCCAATAACTCAAACAATGAATCTAGATCCCTCTCGAAGACCAGTTGGCCTCCGTTGCCCAACTGGTAGAACTTGCTGAACTTAATCTCCATCTACAAGAATTAAGGATGAGGAAGTTAGTGAAGTGATCAAGTGTGTCAATTTTTAGGTAGTAATGTAAGAATTGGAGGAACATGAATTTTTGAGAAAGAATGAATTCCCAAGGCTAAGAGAGGAAATAGTTTTTCATAAATACTCACTTTGGTTTTGAAATTAAGTTTTTGTTCGGACATCTGTTCTAACTAGGGTCTCCTATGGTCAGGATGGCTCTGATACCAACTTGTCAACATCCGGATTTTTAATCCCAGATGCATGTCATGTCATACATCACAATCCTAGGATTACCATTTTTGCGAGACATAACATATTGGATATCATAGTACATCATCCATTACAAACCATAATAAGGTCTTACACGAATAAAGGATCTCATGATCCAGTCTTAATACAACAAGCAGCGGAATAAATAATAAGCGTAGTGGTGGGGTCCATCTTCAGTGGCACAGGCAATGCTGACGATGGAAGATAGTCCTAGTTATCATAGCCGTCCTACTGTCCTTCATCTTGGTAATCTCCTTCATAGTCTGGCCATGAGAATAGCCAGGGACAAAAGCCATGAGTTTAAGTACTCGCAAACTACCACTAACAAGTAAGATACTGATATTGGGAAAATGCTAACTCTATGTTTATTTGTAAGGTTAAGTTTGAAACCTAAGCTGAGTTCAGAAACAAAGAAAGATAAAATAAAGTTCTAGAATCACTTAAGTTGGGAAGTTAGTGTCATTGTCACAACCCTGTTGTGGTCAAGTCAAGATTCATCATTCATTTCACAAGTCATTTTGAAAACATATGACAACGAAACAGTATGGCCACTCAAACTGTCCATAACCACGGACGCGACTATTTGAATAGATTGACACTCTGCAGAGGTGGTACACTTTCACCACAAGATTCTATACATCTGTCAGGGATAACCCTGAATTATCATACTTAGTATACAGATAATCAAACATAACCTTTCCTTTACACACCCTAGTATAAGCACCTCTCCTATGAGTATGGCCTCCCAACCATGACCATTTGTCATCTTGGGCACTTCATAGGTGGACAACATTGAGAGGTAGCCTCAGCTCAAACCTCTCCCGTGAGGGAACTAATACTAATGCATATAAATTTCCGGCTAAGCCTTACCCAATTCAGGTATTGTGGTTGTACGGTAAAAATTGGAATGGTATCGCATCTGAAGCCAACCATCAGTTTTTGAAAAAGGGCTAAGGCTCATGCCTCAACATTTTCATCATCATAAACCATTTGTGTTTCTCAACACATGTCAAAACAACTCAATAGAATGACTCATCATTCCAAGGTTTTCACAATTCATTTTCACCAAGTATTCCCATCTAAAGTGACTCAAGTTTTGATTTAGCTCTAAGGTACTAAGTTAAGAGTGTTCACTAAGGTGGGATGCTAATCTCAATCTCATGCCATAGAATGATATCTAAGGTTATCTAGATAGGTCAAGTTTTATACTCTTTATGCTACCTTTAAAACAAGTAAAGGACTTTGGTAAACTAAAGAAAGTAAAGCTTGGAATTAAATCTTGGAATAGGTATAAATCCAAAATGGTATCACCAAAGCATGCCTAATGCCTTTTCTTAGGTTATCTAGCTTTCAAGGGTTATCTTGCATTGTTAATGATGGCTTGCCTTGGTTGGTGCAGTGGTTGAAGTTTTCTTCCTCTTCCTCTGGGTAGAACTCCTCCTCCTCGCAAGCTTGGTCGGTACTATTGTCTATAAATACATACGGAGTACACAATCACCAAACAATACTTAACTAGTCTACTTAGCACTCTAAGGCACACATTTGATGATCTATTATCATCACAAGCATCACAAGGTTTTATTAACTAGCTTCATTCTTTTTATTTAAGAAAAGTAATTTCTACTCATTCGAAATATCTAAGATTTAATATTCTCCACTTAAAATATGGGATCACGTGGACACATGTCATCACCACATATTCTAACATACGGGAATGTGATTTAAAGGTTGGATCACATTTAATTAAGTTTAAGTTTAATAATTAATGATTTAAAGTAACTAGAAATGCCTATATAGCATTATTTTGGTACTAGTCCAAAGTCACTGCATGCAAACCTTAATATTATTACAATTTCATATAGGTATGGTTAAATGTGATTTTTGAGAGTTGGAATCAACTCAAAAGCTATTATGGTTGATTTTATAAAAATGTTTGAATGTGCAAAAGCTTCTGTCTTGTTATTTTTACTAGGAGAGATCTCTAACTCTAAATAAATTAAATCCAACGGGCTTGGATGGATCTTTTCAGAAGCTTTCCAACAAAATTGGAATAACTCAATTTGGTTTAGTAAATCTTCCTGAATTGATTTTTAAACTAAGGAACAGAAGTGAGTTCAAACTAAAATAGAAAAATCTATATTTGAATTAACTGGGTCACGCAGGAAAGAAAATGGGCCACCCATGGCACTTCGCGGCGTAGAGGGCGGCTGACAGGTTGGTCTCGCTTGTCAGCGAGACTTAAAACATGAAATGGTATGGGGCGATCTGGGCGCTACAATTAGAACCCTAAACAGACGGTGGGGGTCTACTGGGGACGTACCAAGGTTCCAGCTAGTGCGGCGAGGCGGGCGATCGAATGGGACGGTGACAGCGGACTCATGCGTGGTCATGGCAGGGGCTGCGGTGGACGGAATCGACGACAGCGTCTCCTCCTCTGCAGCGGGCGAACTATGGCTCGAGTGGCTCCGGTAGGGGTGGGTAAGGATCAGTGGTGAGAGGGGAGTTGAGTGGCGTGAAGAAATGGTGCGGGGGAGGTCTCCTTATATAGGCTCGACGAGGGGACCAAGAGGGCAATGGCGAGCTCGTCGGTGACGATGATACGGGGCGCTATCGGCATGGGCGGCGTAGGCGGACGGTGGCTTGCCTCCTGGCGGTGCTCTATGGCTTAATGGCATGGCTAGGGGCGGTGGGTGGTGGTCGGGAGCGTCTTGCGCTCTGAGGGACAGAGGCGATGCTCGACGCGGCGCACGGCGATTGTGGGTCACGTGGCGGTGCATGACCGTGTCTGGCGGGCAGCTGGGGTCGAGGCAGAGCGGCGTGCGCGGTATGGCGTCGAGGGGCAGTCTGTGGCGTGCTGGCGGTGAGGGTGCTCTGGCGTGCTCTGGCTGCGCGCAAAGAGAAAGGGCCGCCAGGCTGGGGAGTGGTCCAGGGCCTGGCTGGGATTGGGGAAGGGGCAGGGAGGTGCGGTAGGGTTGGGCAGACCTAGAGGGCACGCTGGAATGGCCCGGCGCGGTCCCTAGTGCATTGCCCTCTTCTGGCCGGCGGTGACCACAAAGTGGCGGCGCTCCACTACTGCTGCGGCTTAGGGGTAGGCCGGTGGGTTGTTGGTTGGACTCAGGGGGACAAGGATGATCAATGCAACTAAATTGGCTCGACAAGATTTGATCAAAAACAGTAATAGTTAGGCTAATTTGATTCTGCCTGCCAGGTGTTCGACACAATGGCCGCATGAACAAAATATTTGAATTTTGGCCTGATTTTTGGTGGAGTGTTGTATCTTATGATTGAGCTTCTAGGTTGTTTAGGAAAAGAACACACATGCAATGACACTGGTGGATCCATGTGGTTTAGGAAAATAACATACATGCAATGACCCTGGTGGTGGTTTAGGAAAGGAGGACACATGCAATGACTTTGGATGTGGTTTAGGAAAGGAACAGACATGCAATTACTCTGGTGGATCCATGTGGTTTAGGAAAATAACACACATGCAATAACTCTGGTGGATCCATGTGGTGGTTTAGGAAAGGAACACACATGCAATGACTTTGGTGGTGGTTTAGGAAAGGAAAACACATGAAGTGACTCTGCTGGATCCATGTGGTTTAGGAAAGGAACACACATGCATTGACACTGGTGGATCCAAATGGTTTAGGAAAGGAACACAAATGCAATGACTCTTATTGATCCATGTGGTTTAGGAAATGAACACATATGCAATGAAACTAGTTGTGGTTTAGGAAAAGAATACATATGCAATGAATCTGGTGGTGGTTTCGGAAAGAACACACATGAACTGACTCTGGTGGATCCATCTGGTTTAGGAAAGGAACACACATGCAATGACTCTAGTGGTTGTTTAGGAAAATAACACACATGCAATGACTCTGGTGGTGGTTTAGGAAAAGAACACAAATGCAATGACTCTGGTGGTGGTTTAGGAAAATAACACACATGAAATGACTCTGGTGCATCCATGTGGTATAGGAAATGAACACACATGCAATGTCTCTAGTGTTGGTTTAGGTAAAAAAGACACATGCAATGACTCTAATGGTGGTTTAGGAAAATAATACACATGCAATTACTCTAGTGGTGGTTTAGGAAAAGAATACACATGCAATGACACTGTTGGATCCATGTTGTTTTGGAAAACAACAGACATGCAATTACTCTAGATGTGGTTTAGGAAAGGAACACACATGTAATGACTCTAGTGGATCCATGTGGTTTAGGAAAAGAACGCATATGCAATGACTCTGGTGGAACAATGTGGTTTAGGAAAGGAACACACAGGCAATTGTTTGGTGGATCCATGTGGTTTAGGAAAGGAACACAGATGCAATGACTCTGGTGGTGGTTTACGAAAGGAATACACATGCAATGGCACTGGTGGATCCATGTGGTTTAGGAAAACCACACACATGCAACGACTCTATTGGTGGTCCAGGAAAACAACACACATGCAATGACACTGGTGGATCCATGTGGTTTAGGAGAGGAACACACATGCAAAGACACTGGTGGATGCATGTGGTGGTTTAGGAAAGGAACACACATGCAATGACACTGGTGGATCCATGTGGTTTAGGAAAGGAACACACATTCACTGACTCTGGTGGGGGTTTAGGAAAGGAACACACATGCACTGAATCTAGTGGGGGTTTATAAAAAGAACACACATGCAATGACACTGGTGGATCCATGTGGTTTAGAAAAGGAACACACATGCAATGAATCTAGTGTTCGTTTAGTAAAATAGGACACATGCAATGACACTAGTGGATCCATGTGGTTTACGAAAAGAACACACATGCAATGAATCTAGTGGTGGTTTAGGAAAGGAACACACATGCAATGACACTAGTTGATCCATGTGGTTTAGGAAAGGAACACGCATGCAATAACACTATTGGATCCATGTGGTTTAGGAAAACAACACACATGCAATGACCATGGTGGTGGTTTAGGAATGGAGACACATGCAATGACTCTGGACGTGGTTTAGGAAAGGAACACACAAGCAATGACACTAGTGGATCCATGTGGTTTAGGAAAGGAGCACACATGCAATGACACTGGTGGATCCATGTCGTGGTTTAGGAAAGGAACACACATCCAATGACACTAGTGGTTGTTTAGGAAAAGAACACAAATGCAATGACTCTAGTGGTGGTTTAGAAAAAGAACACAAATGCAATGACTCTGGTGGTGGATTAGGAAAATAACACACATGAAATGACTCTGGTGGATCCATGTCGTTTAGGAAAATAACACACATGCAATGACTCTAGTGGTAGTTTAGGAAAATAACACACATGCAATGACACTGGTGGATCCATGTGGTTTTGGAAAGGAACACACATGAAATGTATCTAGTTTTGGTTTAGGTAAATAAGACACATGCAATGACACTGGTGGATCCATGTGGTTTAGGAAAAGAACACACATGCAATGACTCTAGTGGTGGTTTAGGAAAAGAATACACATGCAATGGCACTGGTGGATCCATGTGGTTTAGGACTGGTTTAGGAAAGGAGACACATGCAATGACTCTGGATGTGGTTTAGGAAAGGAACACACATGTAAGGACTCTAGTGGATCCATGTGGTTTAGGAAAAGAACACATATGCAATGACTCTAGTGGAACAATGTGGTTTAGGAAAGGAACACTCATGCAATTTTCTGGTGGATCGATGCCAGTAACCGCTGCAGTAATTGTCAGTTATTACTGTAGCACACGTCACATCGTGCCTGCCTCCTCGTTAACTGCATCATAACGTCACGTCATGGGATTTCCTGCGTCCTGTGGCCTTCCCTGTGGCTCGCTGCTGATTGGTTGATCCGGGTTATACACGACCACACCGTGTAGCCCACCAGCACAGCGCGATCCCACTACCCCTTAAGGGCGTGGTTAAATAGGGGTGGGGGCGCCCCTTGGGTCTTTTCCCCACTCTCACGCCCCCTTTGCCTCTTCTTCTTCCTCTCCAGCGACAGCGCCGCCGCCACTGCACTTGCGTAGCTACGCCGCCACCGCACCGTTTCCTCGCTCATCCGTGTCGCCGCCACCTCCCCGCATCTCTTCTGCCACGGGTCCTCGCCTATCCAGACCACTGTCACCCACCGCCGCTAGTGCCAGTGAGGACAGTGATCTTGAGATGACTAAAGAGGAACTCGTCGTCGCTGAGCAAGAAATGGAGGAGGACGCGGTGAACACCGACCGTGGCGCTTGGGCAGGGTCCTGGGTTTGCCAGGATGATATTGACTGGCTATACCGCACCCGACGTATCCCGGAGGGCATCATCACGCGTCTTCCCGCTGCGGAGCTTGCCCCCTCACCCAATCCGGGTGAGTATGTGGTATTCCTTTCCCACTTCCAACGTGGGTTCGGGCTCCTAGCAAGCCATTTCTTCATTGACTGGCTCAACACACATGAGCTTCAGCCGCATCATCTTCCGGCTAATGCCATCACCTCTCTCTCTGCCTTCGCTTCCACCATGGAAGGCTACGCCGGACTGTGGCCCACGAAGGAGCTCTGGATCCGGCTCTTTAGCCTTCGCCGGAACGTGATTCCGAACATCCATCTTAATCCGGAGGACAAGCAGCTCACGCAGTTCGCCGCACCTTCCATCTCCCCCCGGAAATAGTCAATCTTTCCCCGAGTTACGGGGCTTGACTCCTGCAAGGGCTGGGCCCGAACGTTCTTCTATGTTCGGAACAGCACAACTAAGGATCTGATCCGGCTGCGCCCTTACGCTCCGGGTCCTCCCAATCCGGATCTGTGGGACGTGGTCCCCAAGAAGCCCACCTTCCTGGCGAACCAAGTCAACAAAAGGTTCCAGGAGCTGAAGGACTTGGTATTGCACAACAAGGACGCGATGATTACATTCGTCCGCAACCGGATCGCCCCCTGATGACCCACAAGTATAGGGGGGTGTATCGCAGTATTTTTGAGGGAAGTGAACCCCAATTTATTGATTCGACACAAGGGGAGCCAAAGAATATTTATCAGCCTTAGCAACTGAGTTCCTAATTCAGCTGCACCTAGAAACAATCTTGCTCACAGCAGTTTATCAGTAGCAACAGTTTTGTAGTAGGAATAGCAAAGTAACGGCAGTAGTAAAGCAAAGACAGTAGTAACAAAAGCAGTAAATAGTGGGATTCGAGTGCGGTAGGCATAGGGACGGATGAACGGGTGTTGAATGGACAAGACAATTCACATAGCAATCAGAACATAGGGCAATTGCAGATAAATAAGATAAAGCATCCAAGTACTAGACAATCCTAGGCATGTTTTCCATATATAGTCATACGTGCTCGTAATGAGAACTTGCACAACATCTTTTGTCCTGCCAGCCCGTTTGCAGCGGGGCCTCTAGGGAACTACTGGCAATTAAGGTGCTCCTTTTAATAGAGCACCGGAGCAAAGCATTAACACTCCGTGAACACATGTGATCGTCACATCAAAGCCTTTCCCTTCCGGCTACCCCGATTTCTGTCACTTCGGGACCATAGGTTCCGGACAACGACGTGTGTATACAACTTGTAGATAAGATCAGAAACAATACTATCATAATGAATCAATAATAAGTTCAGATCTGAAATCATGGCACTCGGGCCCTAGTGATAAGCATTAACCACAACAAGTCGCAACAAAGTCATAAAGCACTAATAAAAGATACTAGGCACCATGCCCTAACAATCTGATGCCATTACATGAATGATCTCATCCAATCCCTACCATCCCCATAGCCTACAGCGGGGGATTACTCACTCATAGATGGGGGAAACATGGATGGTCGATGGAGAAGCGATGGTGATGATGATGGCGATGATCTCCTCTAATTCCCCGTCCTGGCAGATTGCCAGAACGGAGTTTCTGGTGTTGTTTCGTGGAATCTAGTGGTGGCGGCGGAGCGGAACTCCTTCTGGAAAAACGTCGAACCCACCGAAGTTTTTAGGTCAGAAGTCTCCTTATAGGCGAAGAGAGAGGCCGAGGGGGTGCCTGGGGGGCCCACACCACCCCCTGGCGTGGCCTGACCTGACCCACGCCAGCAGGTGGTGTGGCCACCCCAGGGCTCTTGTCCGTCTCGTATTCTGGCTCCTAGAGTCTTCGGGTGAAATAGGATTTTTGGCATATTTTACGGGATTTTTCCTGATAGTTGATTTTCTGCACAAAAAGTAGACACCAAGGCAATTCTGCTGAAAACAGCGTCAGTTTGCATTAGTTGCATCCAAATCACAGAAGTATAGAGGAGAAACAATAGCAAAAGTGTTCGGGAAAGTAGAAATGGTTTGGACGTATCAACTCCCCCCAATCTTAGCTTATTGCTTGTCCTCAAGCAATTCAGTTGAAAACTGAGTGCGATAAAAGAACTTTCACGAACACATTTGCTTCATATGATGTAAATATTCTCAGCAATGTGATCAACTACTTAGACAATTCATAATAAAGAGTATGAAACTGAGTCTACTTAGTAGCCATTGCAAGCTATGAAGAGATTCCAACTCAAGAATAATAAGTAGCATAAAGCACACACATAAGCAACATTACAATGCTCATAGAAAGGTATGATAGAGTGGTATCTCGCTTGCCTTCGAGTATGAATGTCAAGGCACCTCTGAAGTTCAAGTGATGACTAGAAGTAAAGATATCAAGGATACAAGCATCAAAGTCATAACACAAATAATCAAGTAATGAAACAAACATAAAGAATGACAACTATGCTCTCAAGAAGGTGCTCAAAGAATATGTGGATACTCAACAAGTAGAAGAAAAAGGTTTTGAATAATTTTGAAAGGCTTCCAAATGCTGAAAGTATAGTACTCGTTAGCTTTGAGCTCTCATTGCCCCTATCATAAGCATCTTTAATGTGGTTAAGGTGAAAGTGAGGTCCAATCTGAGTTATATGCTTGACAGACTATAAACTGGAAATCCCAAGTCCCTTGAGTACGAGGGCCGCTCCTCATGCTACTCAACTTTGGTTACCGGTAAGTTCTTGTCATCGTAAGTATGTGCGTATCATTGAGAACCGCCAACGGGGTACCCCTTGCCCGATGATACGGAAGAATCCCCATACCAAAATGACAAGGCAAGTAGACAATGAGTATCTCAGCAATCTTCTTATTTACCATGGGAAAATGGTGTTTTTTTCTCTCTTTCCTCTTTTCATAAATCTCTCTTTTTTTTTCTTTTTCTCAATAGCTATCTCTCTCTTTTTTATAAGAAGAATGCTTCATAGATATCATTATGGTTACGCTGCAGGTTTCCACCATGTCAGCATGGATTAGACCAGTGGCCTAGGCGTTTCTCTAACACACATACATAACTCCATGGACTTACAAGCTCCCCTTTTATTTCACACCGACAACATCCGCAAACAAAAGAGCAAGGTATCAACTTGGTATATATTTACAAGTGTTGAAAGCGTTCCCCGTGACAGCACGGTTCTGCTAATCCCCAGCCTATAATTTGTAATCATATAACTTTCATGGACAGTTCACAATGGTTCAGGTCTATTAAGTGTAGGAAATAAAGTGTGCCATCAAGTTCGTGAGAGCTTTACTAACTAACTTTCTCATAACAAGGAAACATTTTATTCGGAAGAAAACAAGGCATATTGAATATGCACGGAAGTAGCAAATGATGCTAATGGGTAGGTATGGTGGACACTTTGGAAATATTTGGTTTAGGGAATTGGAAACATGAGTAAAATACTGAGTGGAAGTGAAGGCTAGCAATAGTAAGGGAGCGACAAACGAGAGAGCAATAGCTATCATTATCATGCTTGCAACAAAACAAGACTACTCATGGCATGAAAGTGATTCAAGATCCTCAAGGCAAAATAATTCGTCAAGGCTTAACTGATTATTACAGTCATGTGCATGCATGAGCATGTGCCAAGTTGATCAAATGAAACATTCAGAGGAGGATACCACAGTGTCATACCAATTTATGAATAGAGTAATGCAAGCAAACATTCATGAGACATGCTACAAACTATTAGCGAGCTAGAGCGAATCACAAGAAAGCAAGAACTACTAAATATCCAAAGATTACATAAACTCTACATGAACGGACTAAGCAACCTCACAATGATGAGTATACGTACAAAAATGAAAACAAATAGAGTTCATTACCAGCCTCTTACCACGCCTCAAGTTGTCATTAACCCTCATTATTGCTCTTCACTTGTGTGGCTTGAATAAGGAACAAGCAAACCAAAGAGAAGAAGAAGCAAACCAAAGAGAAACAACAAAAATATTTTTGGTCTTTTTGTGTTTTAGAAAGCAGAAGCAAAGAAGAACAAAAACTAAAAAGAGAACGAAAGCATGAATATACAAAGAACCGACGCAATCATGATATGGAGATGAGTGCAGTGTCGGCGTACCTCCCCCCAGGCATAGGCTTTTGGCCTAAGTGGGTATGACTCCCAGGCTGGCCAAGATGAAGTGTCACCGGGGTACGACGAGGAGGTACCCTCGTCCTGGTGCGAGCCAGAGTACATCCCTCCGTAATGTGCGGAATAATCATAGGAGGGCACATCCTCCTGGTGCTGCTCGTGGAAACCCAACAAGCGAAGCTGCTCATCCACCTCCTCCTTGGAGCGCGACCACGGTCTCCTGTCAACATTGAACAAAGCAGGCTGGGGCAAAACGATCTCCCTTTCATCCCCGTCAGTGAAAAGCATCCTATATACTAGATTGTTCAAATCAGAGGTAGTAGTGACAAAGTGATGAGTTTTCATGGCAACAAGGTCGAGCCTCTGGGGTGCTAGCATAACATCATCAGGAGCCACAGAAAGATCTAATGCATCAACTACACGCGAAGCAATGATGCCCCCATAGATAGGCCCCCTAGCAGCTAGGCGGCGAGCAATAAGAGAGCCAAGATTGTACCGAGTATCATTGTTGAGCGCAGCAGCAAGGAAAGCTAAGTGATAGTTGGAGATATTACTAGTGTTCTCCCTACCCAAAACACTAGTGGCAAGATAGTATGCAAAGTATCCAAGAGCAGGGAGTTGGATATTTCTTATCTTTCCGTGCTGCGCCACGCGGTCATCATCATTGGTCACCCCTCGGTAAAGCTCCAACAAATCAGCCGGCCGCCCTTGAATTTTCTTCACGGTCCCTATCATACGCACACCTACAATACTGCAAAATCTCTCCAAAGGCATGGTGAAGGGCATATCATATATTTTAAATGAGATAGTAGAATGATAGGATGTGTTAGTAAATGAGAAGCTCTCAACAAAAGTTTTGGTGAGCATAGCGTATTGTGCACTCTCATCTTGCATATAAGAGGTCAAGCCAACCCTCTCAATCAGTAGAAAGAAATCATCAAGAATACCTGCAGCTTGCAAGAAAGTAAAATAAGGGAAAGAGGATGGGTGAGCATCTCCATCATCTCTTTCACTGCCAATACGTGATGCAATAAGGTCTTCATTATATGATGGCCTAGCTTGAGACGCTGTTCTTGAGGGCCTTGACCTCCTAGGTGCATCACTCTCAAATATCTCTCCAAAAGTGTGGTTGTTCATGCTTGGTGTTCTGAAATTTAAACACCTATTAAACAAGTGATTGCAAAGTAAATATAATTAAGGAATCTACTCATAGGGACTAGAAAGAGGCCTAAACATGCATCAAAACTATATCTCTGAGCATCAAACAAGCTCACAAGCTCTCATAACTAGTCACCTACAGTAGCAAAATACTCAACATACAATCCACTAAACACAAATCTACTTGGACAAGGGGAGGAGTCACATACCAAGGAACAATTGCTCCAAATTTCAGCAAGAAAGATGGGATGAGCAAAGAGATCGAAGAAATCGAGGGAAAGCACAGAGAGAATGCGATTTTGAGCTATGAACTGGAGCTTACTCGGGAGAGAGAAGAAAGTGGCAGGAGAGAGAGGTAGTGGGGGGCCAGGGGTGGCCCACACCAAGGCATGGCTCCACCTAGGTCTGGCCGCGCCACCATGTGGTGTGCCTGCCTGGTGGGCCCCCTGGTACCTACCAGGTACTCCTCTGCCCCCTTTTTCACGTGAAAATTTAATATGAATTTTCTGGAATTTTTCGACACACTTTATTTTTGGGTAATTTCAGGAATAGAAGAATGATTTTTCTGACAGACAGATTTTTTTCTTTTTGGAAACATGATGCAAGGACAAAACAATGCTAGAACTACAGAAGTTCTAGCATGCAAGCAAACTAACAACACAAAGAAAACTAAACGAAAGCAAAAACTAAAATACAAAGGATAGAAAAAAACGGAGATAATCATAATGAAAACATTGTTTTGTTCAATGGAATCCTTTTGTTAGCAATGTTAATCAAGTCTTGCTACCAAAACAATTGCATATGAGAAAAAACTTTGTATTCCACTAATGATTATGTTACCTCAACTTTGATAGCAATGGTCCCAATCAGAATAGTTTCAAATTTTTCTTTTGGTATCGGACAATATATTTCTCCAACTTGAATGCCTTCAACATGTTCAATTGAATGTAAACCATAAGTCCTTTCAATCTTCTTGGGGAAATAGACAGTATGTTCCTTATCATTGACATTGAAGGTCACCTTTCCTTGATTACAATTAATAACAGCTCCTGCAGTATTAAGAAAAGGTCTCCCAAGAATAATAGACATATTATCATCTTCAGGCATTTCAAGCACAACAAAATCAGTTAATATCAAGCAATTATGAGCCACCTGAATAGGTACATCCTCACATATACCCACAGGAATAGTGGTAGACTTATTAGCCATTTGCAAAGATATATCAGTTGGTATCAATTTTTCAAGCTGAAGCCTCTTATAGAGAGAGAAAGGCATAACACTAACTCTAGCTCCCAAATCACACAAAGCAGTTCTAACATAAATGTTCTTAATAGAGCAAGGGATAGTTGGAATCCCTGGGTCTCCAAGTTTCTTAGGACCTTACCATTGAAGGAATAATTAGCAAGCAAGGTAGAGATTTCTTCATTAGGGATCTTACTTTTATTCGAGACAATGTCCTTCATATACTTTGAGTAAGGAGGCAATTTAATAGCATCAGTCAAAGGAATTTGCAAGAATAAAGGTTTCATCCACTCACAAAACTTATTATAGTGTTCATCTTCCTTTGACTTGTGTTTCTTATCAGGGAAAGGCATAGGTTTTTGGACCCAAGGTTCTCTTTCACTATCATGTTTCTTAGCAACAAAATCTTCTTTAGTGTATTTAGTATTCTTAGTGTGGTTTTCAGGTTCTTCTTCAACTTTTTCTTCATTAGGAACTTCATTTTCTTCATTACCACTTTCAGTTTCAGCATCAGAGATAGATATACTATTAGGATCTATAGCAGGTTCAGAGGGTTCTACAACAGTTTTATGTTTCTTTTTTCTTTTCTTACGAGTAGAACCACTATTTTTAGCCTGTTGAGACTCCTGCTCAATTATTTTGGGATGCCCCTCAGGATATAGAGGATCCTGGGTAGCAGCACCACTTCTAGTTCTAATTTCATAAGCATGTTTTTCTTTAGCAGCATTAACTAGCAAGTCATTTTTCACTTTAACGAGTTGATCTATTTGAGTTTGAACCATTTGAAAGTGTTTAACAATCATTTTAACATCATTAGAGGTTCTTTCCACAATATCTTTCAACTCAACAATAGCTCTAGTGTTTTCGCGAAGATGATTTTGCACCCTTTTATTAAAGTTATCATTCTTAACAATAAAGATATCAAATTCTTCTAAGCATTGATCAGGAGGTTTCAAGTAAGGGATATCACCTTCATCAAAGTGTTGGAGAGAGTGTACCTCAATAGTGGATGAGTAGGGAATAGGCTTACATAATTCTTCTATAGGAGGTAAATACTTGACATCTGCAGCTTTAATTCCCTTCTCCTTAAGACATTTCTTAGCTTCCTTCATCACTTCACCATTTAATTCAATAACTCCCCTCTTCTTTGATGTTGGAATAGGCAAAGGAATAGATGTTCCAGGTACAATTACTTCAGGTATAGCTTGTTTAGGAGGAGTCCAATCTACATAATTCTTGCTTATTTTAGCCATTAATTCCTCAGCTTCCTTCGGAGTCCTATTCCTGAAAAGACAATCAGCACAACTATCTAGGTATGTCCTAGATTCTTCGGTTAGTCCATTATAAAATATATCAAGTAGTTCATTCTTAGGTAATGGACTTCCAGCCTGTGCATGAATCAAAGCACAAAACCTTGCCCAAGATTCGGGCAATACCTCTTTTTCTCCCTGTTTAAAATCAAAAAGTTCCTGCAAAACAACATGTCTAGCACTAGGAGGAAAATATTTCTGCAGGAAAGTATTAAACAAGCACTCAGGGCTATCAATAGATCAAGGAGGTAAATTACCAAACCAAGTTATAGCTTCTCCTTTCAGTGAAAAAGGGAAAATCTTAGCAACAAAGTAAGTACGCATTTTAATATCATCAGAAAACAAGCCACTCATGGTAGAAATGTCATTCATATGTGCTACCGCACTTTCATTCTTAGTCCCACAAAAAGGTTCTTTCTCGACAATAGCTATGTAAGATAGATCGAGAGAGAAATCATAATCTTCATCTATAATGTTTATGGGAGAAGCAGCAAACTTAGCAGTAGGAGATAATTTGGGTCTAATAGTACGCCTCTCAAGGAGATTCTTAGCAGCGCTCCTATCATGGGTGTTCCTACATTCTTCAATAAACTCATCAGTCATCTCAACATAATCTTCTTTAGCATCATAATTCTCAGGTGAGCTAACAGGTGTGGCAGTGTCTTCATTAGGAGTTTCGGTATTTCCAGCTATAGTTCTTGCAATCGTAGCATCTAGGAAAGGACATAATGAACCACTCTTATCAAGCACAGTAGAAGCAGCATCATAAGCATCAGAAGTTTCAGATTCAGCAGTGGTAGCAGTGTGTGTAGCATGTGTATGTGGTGGTGTAAGGAACTTACTCAGAACAGACGGTGAATCAAGAGCAGCAGAGCTGTTCAAAACCATACCTCTTCTTGTAGTGCATGGTAAAATAGGAACCTTGCCATCACGAGACTTACCCATGATGGATGGATACCAGCGAACAATAGAGAATCCAAGTGAACTTGATAAATAAAGCTATGCTCCCCGGCAACGGCGCCAGAAAATAGTCTTGATGACCCACAAGTATAGGGGGTGTATCGCAGTATTTTCGAGGGAAGTGAAACCCAATTTATTGATTCGACACAAGGGGAGCCAAAGAATATTTATCAGCCTTAGCAACTGAGTTCCTAATTCAGCTGCACCTGGAAACAATCTTGCTCACAGCAGTTTATCAGTAGCAACAGTTTTGTAGTAGGAATAGCAAAGTAACGGCAGTAGTAAAGCAAAGAGAGTAGTAACAAAAGCAGTAAACAGTGGGATTCGAGTGCGGTAGGCATAGGGACGGATGAACGGGTGTTGCATGGACAAGACAATTCACATAGCAATCAGAACATAGGGCAATTGCAGATAAATAACATAAAGCATCCAAGTACTAGACAATCCTAGGCATGTGTTCCATATATAGTCATACATGCTCGCAATGAGAACTTCCACAACATCTTTTGTCCTGCCAGCTCGTTTGCAGCGGGGCCTCTAGGGAACTACTGGCAATTAAGGTGCTCCTTTTAATAGAGCACCGGAGCAAAGCATTAACACTCCGTGAACACATGTGATCGTCACATCAAAGCCTTGCCCTTCCGGCTACCCCGATTTCTGTCACTTCGGGACCATAGGTTCCGGACAACGACGTGTGTATACAACTTGTAGATAAGACCAGAAACAATACTATCATAATGAATCAATAATAAGTTCAGATCTGAAATCATGGCAATGATCTCCTCCAATTCCCCGTCCTGGCAGAGTGCCAGAACGGAGTTTCTGGTGCTGTTTCGTGGAATCTGGTGGTGGCGGCGGAGCGGAACTCCTTCTGGAAAAACGTCGAACCCCCCGAAGTTTTTAGGTCAGAAGGCTCCTTATAGGCGAAGAGAGAGTCCGAGGGGGTGCCTGGGGGGCCCACACCACCCCCTGGCGCTGCCTGGCCTGACCCGCGCCAGCAGGTGGTGTGGCCACCCCAGGGCTCTTCTCCATCTCATATTTTGGCTCCTGGAGTCTTCGGGTGAAATAGGATTTTTGGCATATTTTCCGGGATTTTTCCTGATAGTTGATTTTCTGCACAAAAAGTAGACACCAAGGCAATTCTGCTGAAAACAGCGTCAGTTCGCATTAGTTGCATCCAAATCACACAAGTATAGAGGAGAAACAATAGCAAAAGTGTCTAGAAAAGTAGATACGTTTTGGACGTATCACCCTCCTCCAGAAACGTACACAAAAAGTTTGCCACATGAGCTGGGGCCGTGACCCCAACCGGACCTCCTCATTTGAGTTGAGCAACACCGAGATCTTCCGCCGGGTCAAGGCCCTCTTCACCACTAAGAAGCACTTCTCGGCGGAGTGGACGTGGGTAATCGAACACTTCTGCCGAGATAGGCTTCCCCCCGCGGTAAGTCTCGTGCCCCAAACTTTCTCCGAATTGTATCATATGTCGGTTTTTGTTGTAGGTTTAATCCCTTTGTATTTTCTTTCCCTTAGATGTTTCTTTAGCAAACCATTGAGGATGGCACCGAGCCTTCTCTCACATGGGCACCTGATTGAGAGACCTCGGATGTGGAGGAGCCGGATCAGGAGATGTTCCTGCTGATGGCGGACGCGACCAAGCGACCCACCGGTAAACTCTCTTCCATTAGAGATTGGCCCGATGACGAAGATGATTCAGACATTGAGGTGATGGACGCATTTGATGATGTCCCCTTTCTTATGCTTTTCCGACATCAGCTAACCCCGGTGGGCAGATCCATGAAGATCCTCCCGTTGCCATGGGTGAGCCTGTCCTAGTCGCACCGAAGAAGAGGGGGGCCGCATCTGCTTCTTCCTCCGGACCTTCTCAGCCACCTAAGAGGCGAAAGAAGTCCCTGGACAAAGCTGCCACCAAGGCCACGACTAAGGCCGTGGCCCGGAGAGCTCGCAAGCCGAAGGAGCCCCTGACTTCGGATGAGTAAGTCATTTCTCCCTTTGCTATTCACTTGTTCTTCTTTTGTTATAGTTTCTCATCATACATGATTTGGTTCGGCAGGGCCGCGGTGGAGGTCCCATAGAGTGGATCCGGCATTGCCTCACCGCTCCGACATAGCCCTTCTCCCCCTCGTGGCGAAGATTCACGCCCGTTGAGCCTCATTCTGGAGGGTTCAGCGGCTGCTCCGGGTTCTAGCCCACCTCGTCAAGAGGAGGGCAACTTCGGAGCAGGGGTAACTGGCTCTGCCAAGGTAGCGACAGCCACTACTTCGGCTCCACCGCAACCAACTACCACCGAGGTTCCTTCAGCACCTCCCCTGAAACCGAAATCAGCACCAGCACCATCATCAGCTCCAGCAGCAGCAGAAACAGCAAAAGCAACCTCAGCAGCACCAAGCCCTCCGCCTCGTCCAAGTCTTCCAAGGCTCAGCGAGTAGACATCAGCAGCACCAAGGCTAGCGCCAAGGCAGCTCCCAAGGGCGAATCCATTGCAGCAACCTCAACTTCTCAGCAGTAGCCCAAGGGCAAAAAGGCTCCTGATGCCACCAGGGCAGCGTCAATCGAGGCTAGACAGCGCACACTCGCGTCCATGCTTTCGAAGAAGACTCCACCGCCGAAGGACGCCCCTTCCGAGCCATCTCATGCGCAACCCGTTTTGCACACCAGCCCGGCTGTTGCCCAGGTTGAGAGGAGGGAAGCAGCTTCCAAGGGTCTAGTGGCGCCCCACATGCTTAGCGGTGAACGATATCCTCTGACCTTGATCGAGTTTGTAAACAACTAGAACAAGGCGGAGTTCGTCCATAATGACGATCTCCCGGAGAAGTTCGGTCCCGCCGAATTTGCTGTGCAGATGAATACTGCTGCCAAGGCAATTAACCTTGGGCGTCGGATGATGGAGGTACGTTACTTCGTCTTATCCTTAACATGTTGTAGATATTAGTGATATAGCCATTAGTCCCCGAGCCTCCGGGGGAGTAACTTGTTACTCGGCCGGATGCTCCTTAGAAAACTAACGTAGCTCCTTGATAACTTCGAATATGCACACACCTAGAGTCGGGTTAAGTTCCACTTGGCCCGTATCTTGTACACTTCGAATATGCACACACCTAGAGCCGGGTTCAGTTCCACTTGGCCCAGATCTTGTACACTTCGAATATGCACACAACTAGAGCCGGGTTAAGTTCCACTTGGCCCGGATCTTGTACACTTCGAATATGCACACACCTAGAGCCGGGTTAAGTTCCACTTGGCCCGGATTTTGTAAACTTCGAATATGCACACACCTAGAGCCGGGTTAAGTTCCACTTGGCCCGGATCTTATACACTTCGAATATGCACACACCTAGAGCCGGGTTAAGTTCCACTTGGCCCGGATTTTGTACACTTCGAATATGCACACATCTATAGCCGGGTTAAGTTCCACTTGGCCCGGATTTTGTACATTTCGAATATGCACATACCTAGAGCCGGGTTAAGTTCTACTTGGCCTGGATTTTGTACACTTCGAATATGCACACACCTAGAGCCGGGTTAAGTTCTACTTGGCCCGGATTTTGTACACTTCAAATATGCACAAGACTAAGCTATCCTTTTGTACTCTTTTTAGGTGACTACCAATCCCCGGAGCACTAAGTTTCAACATCTCCTGGATACTCACAAGATGCTGCGCGCAAAACATAGTGCACTTCTCGCTGAACATTAGAAAAGGGGTAAGTTTCTTCCTTGGCATTTTTCCGTTTTTCTTCATCTCTTTCCACCGAACTAATCCATCATTCGGATTTTGCAGCCGGGGTGGAGGCTGAGAATACCATCATAAGGAAAAACTTGGAGCAGATCAAGGGTAAGTTATTCCTGCTCAATCTCTCTCTATGCCCTATCCTCTTTTCTTCTTGGCTTGGCAAATATTCATACATTGGCTTTGCCGGGTCAAAAAGCTATTTCAGCATCTCTTGAAGATAGTGTGCCCGTGCCTGATATGATGCTGCATTTTCTCGAACAAGCAGGGCAGCATCAGGTCAAACTCAAAAAGAAAGATGATGAGCTTGCCCTCCTCCGAACCAAAGATGATGAGATTGCCAAGCTCAAGGCAGATATGAAGAAGCTTAAAGCGCAGCACAAATCCGAGCTAGAGAAAGCAGGCCAGGACATTACTGAAGAGCGCGAGCGCCTCAACCTCCAGATCACCAAGGACCAAGAATTGCTTAAGGAGGCCAACGTCAAGCTTGAGTCGGCGAATGCTGAACTTGTGCAACTCCGGGAGAGGCGCGGCAACTGCACCAAGGAGCTGACCCGGGTTCACAGCCATATTTCTGGTAAGTTCTTTTTCTCTTCAATTGTCACAAATCTCTCCAGGTCAACCCTTCTCACTTATTTCACCTGTCTCACTTTTTTCAGGCAAATTCCCAGAGAGCGATGTCATTGCATCCAAGGTTGTTGCCAAGTTTCGCAGGCAGAGGGGTATTCCATCTGGTCCTGGCACCATTCCTCTTGATCTCGAGGACTTGATAGTTAGCTTGTCCTCCCGAGTCGAGATCGTGAAGAACTACGGCAAGGATATCTTGGATGCAGTAGTCTGGATCTTCAACGTCTTTTGGCCTGAAGAAGATACTCCGGAGAGTACCGCTGTTCTTTTTTCCAAGCTCATGGAATGCGAGACTCAGCTCGATCTCTGGAGAGAATCGGCTAGACGCGCCAGAGCTGAGATTGTTCTTCACTGCATGCTTACGTGGTACGAGAAGATTGACCTCAAACTCCTTGAGCGCATGCGCACCGGATCAAGGTGGTCCACTGACCCGGATTGGGTAGCTCGGTGCAAGGCTTGCGCCCATAGCTTCATCCAATACGCCCCCATTCATCAATGGAATGAGGGACCAAGCTTCCTAGATGCCGCCGATGATGAAAATGTTGAAAACATTAAAGATGATTCGGATGAGGACGAAGAGGACAAAGCTTCGAACGTCGAGAAAGACGCAGATGACTCTGAAGTCGAGGCTAGGGTTGCACCTGCTTGTGCCGAATTACCTCCTCCTGCTGCTCCTTGATTATAAACACTTTAAATTTCATCAGATCCCCGGTATGGCGGGTCAATTGTATCAAGCACACAAGTGATATTTTGCTACTATGTTTTTATGCTGGATTGACTTGGGCGTAGTCCCCGAGTTTCATTTTCTTGTTCTTCCAATTTCTTGGCTCGGCTCGTGTCTACCTTGTTCGGTTTTATGACTTACGAGTCCGAGCTTCAAAAATTGTCTTAACAATACTTGGAAACTTTAGGACTTAGCTCAAAATAATTCAGCAAAGCAAATTTAAAGTAAGCATAAGGTTAGTTCGAAAAACAAACGTCGGCTGGATTAAGTTCCTTTCCTTAGTTGTTTTTCATGTGCTACGCAATTCCAAACTTGTTCTCTTGCTTGCCTTGAAGCCAAATCTTGTTGGACAGCAGCAAGTCGAAGAGTTGGGTTCTTGGTGCTCACACACTACTAATCCGGCTTACGTAGAAACAACTTATGCCAGCCGACATAAAAATAATAAATACAGAAGACAACAAACATTTTCATGGCAGTCCCTGAGTTACTACTCGAGGTGCCCACATTTCATTGATAGACTCATTGACGGCATACACACCGACATATGAGAGACTCGGATACATACACTTCTCTACTAAGTGTAGAAAGGACAAAGTAGAGCTACATTCCATGGATGCTTAGATTCCTCGCCGGACCTGTCCGCCTTGTTCTTATCCTGTGGTTTTGCATCGATAAGATGATAAGAATCATTGTGTAATGCTTTGCTAACAATGAATGGCCCTTCCCATGGGGGGATAACTTGTGCATGCCAGCAGTATGTTGTACCAACCGGAGTACCAGATCACCTTCCCGGAAGACTCCGGGGTTTACTTTCCGGCTATGATAGCGTCGGAGATTTTGCTGATATATGGCGGATCTGGACAATGCCAGTTCTCTCGCTTCTTCTAGCAGATCAACATCATTTTGTCGGGCTTCTTGCACTTCAGCTTCTGTGTATTGGGTGACCCTAGGCGAGTCATGCTCTATGTCGGCTGGTAATACAGCTTCTGCCCCATATACCAGAAAGAATGGCGTATAGCCTGTTGATCGATTTGGAGTTGTTCTTAAACTCCACAGTACTGTTGGTAGTTCTTCTATCCAGCACCCCGTTGATCTCTATAGCGGCTCAATGAGCCGGGGTTTTATCCCGGATAATACTAATCCGTTGGATCTCTCCACTTGTCCGTTCGATGCGGGGTGGGCTACCGAGGCAACGTGCAGCCGGATCTTCTTATCTCGGCAGAATCGCGCAAATGCTCCTTCAGCAAAATTTGTGCCATTATCTGTTATGATACTGTGAGGATAACCGTATCTCAAGATGATGTCTTTGAGAAATGTCACGGCCGTAGCTCCATCACAATTTCTTATTGGCTTTACTTCAATCCATTTAGTAAACTTATCCACCATGACCAAAATGTGAGTCATATTTCCCCTTGCTGGTTTGAATGGGCCAACCATGTCCAAACACCATACGGCAAATGGCCAGGTGATTGGTATGGTCTTGAGCTCCGACATTGGCATATGTGTCTTGGTAGCATACCTCTCACAACCATTGCATTTTCTCACCAAGTCCTCTGCTTGTTCTAAGGCACTTGGCTAGTAGATTCCATGCCGAAAAGCTTTTCCGGAATTGAAATATGGGTAACGCCCAAGCTGGTACAGCTCGCACTGGGAACACATCCTCATCAATTTCCATATGATCCACCGGCATAACTTCAACTAGATCACGCTGAGCAGTCCCCGGGTCTTGCGAAGCAGTCCCCGGGTTCACCGAGGTAGTCCTCGGGTTTCGCGTACCACCTCCCACGTCAATGTCCATGGGTACGGCTCCGGACTCCGAATCCTCCGGGACATAAATTGAGTCTGTTTCTGGGGACGGCCTGATAGATGGTTTTCTGAGGAGTTCTAATGCTACACCCGGTGGAATTGCTTGTCGGGTTGATCCGAGCTTCGACAGTACGTCGGCAGCCTCATTTTCTACCCGGGGTACATGGCGAAATTTGCATCCCTCAAAATAACCAGATATCTTCTGCACATGGAATCTGTATAATGCCATGTTTGGATCAAGAGCGTCCCACAGCCCCGACACTTGCTGAACTACCAAATCCGAGTCGCCAAAGCATTGGATCCGACGTATCCCGACTTCTTTTGCCACTTTTAGCCCATGCACAAGTGCCTCATATTTGGCAACATTGTTTGATGCTGCAAAATGGATCCGCAGCACATACTTCAGCTGGTCATTTTTGGGCGAGGTAAGCACAACTCCGGCGCCTAACCCGGTTTTTGTTTTTGTCCCGTCAAAGTGCATTCTCCAGTAATTCGGATCCGGTAGTGGTGGTTCATATTGCACCTCGGCCTAGGCCACAAAAAAGTCGGCCATAACCTGAGACTTGATTGCTTCTCTTATGTCATACTGTGGCGCATAGGGGGCTAGTTCAATTGCCCATTTTGCAATTCTGCCACTTGCATCTTTGTTACTCATTATCTGGGATATGGGAGCTTCACATATTACTTTGATGGGGTGCTCCTCAAAATATTGTTTTAGCTTGTTAGCCGACATGTACACACCATATGCCACTTTCTGATAATGCGGATATTTTTGCTTTGATGCGGATAATACCTTGCTTAGGTAATATACTGGCCTTTGCATTGACTTACCCTCTTCCTCATGCTCTACCAAAATTACTCCACTTACAACTCGGTTGGTTGTGGCTACGTAGAGCAACATTGGCTCCTTTGATAGTGGAGAGGCTAACACTGGTGTAGTGGCTAACATTTTCTTTAATTGGATAAAGGCTTCATTGGCCTGCAGCGTCCAAATGAACTTGTCCGACTTTTTCATGAGTTGATAGAGAGGCAGTGCCTTTTCTCCCAACCGACAGACAAACCGACCTAACAATGCCATACAACTAGTGAACTTCTGGACATTGTTAAGGCACTTCGGCAGTTCCATTCGCTCTATGGCCCGGATTTTAGTTGGATTGACTTCAATACCTCGGCTGGAGACGAGGAATCCGAGTAATTTTCCAGCCGGGACAGCGAAGGTACAGTTTTCCGGGTTAAGCTTCAACCAAAACCTCCTTAGGTTCACGAATGTCTGCCTGATATCGTCAAGGAGCGTTTTTCTTTCCTTGGTATTGATAACAACATCATCCACATACACCTACACATTTTGACCAATTTGGTCGTGCAAACATTTCTGCATACATCTTTGGTACGTTGCCCCTGCATTACGTAAACCAAATGGCATGGTGCGATAGCAATAAGCCCCATACGGGGTGATAAATGCAGTCTTTATTTGATCATCCGGATTCAGGGGTATCTGGTGGAAACCAGAATATGCATCAATGAATGACAATAGTTCACACCCCGCAGTTGAATCTATGACTTGATCTATCCTTGGTAGTGGAAATGGATCTTTTGGACACGCCTTATTCAGGTTCGTGTAATCGATACACATACGCCAAACCACTGCCACATTCGGATCATCATTCTTCTTCTCCACCAGCACCGGATTAGATAGCCAATCCGGATAAAGAACTTCCATGATAAATCTAGCTGCTAGTAACCGAGCTATCTCATCTCCAATGACTTTTATCCTATCTTTGGCGAAGTGGCGGAGAGGTTGCTTCACCGGCCTTGCTCCGGGTCTCACATTCAAAGAGTGCTCGGCCAACTCCCTCGGAACACCTTGCAAGTCCTATGTGGACCAAGCAAAAATGTCCCGATTCTCAAAGAGGAAGTTGACGAGCTCGGTTTCCTATTTATCATTTAACCCGACACCAATTGTTACGGTGCGCTCTGGGAACATATCATCAACAGGCACTTTCTTGGTATCTCTTGTCGCCTGGAACGAAACACTACCATGCCGGTTACTCAGCGCCGGCATATACTGCTGTGCGGACTGAGCCAATGCTGCCACTTCTTGTATCTTTCTTTTCTCTTGCGCAATCACGAGTGACTCGGCTAGGTTAGACCTGGCTGACGCACACTCAATGGAACGTCAGAAACCTCCAGCTATGGTGATTACTCCATTTGGCCCAAGCAATTTCATCTTCAGATAACTTATGTGACAACGTGCCATGAACTTGTCTAGTGCTGGCCTACCGAGTAACGCGTGATATGCACTTTCTAAGTTCACCACTTCAAACTCCAAATTCTCAGTTCGGCAGTTATCTCGCGTGCCGAACAATACGTCAACCCGGACCTTGCCTATGGCTCACAAGAAATGTCTGGCACAATGCCATGGAAAGTCGTTCTGGTAGCCTGGAGCATGTTCTCTGAGATACCCAACTTGCGCATCGTATCCGTATACATGATATTGATGCTACTGCCATTATCTATCAGCACCTTGGAGAATCTCACATTGATATTTGGCCCTATGAATGTTGGGTCCAGCACTAACGCATATGAACCGGGGCTTGGCATAAGCTTGGGGTGATCCTTGATACTCCAGGTGATTTCCTGATCTGACCATGGCATATACCTCGTCACTACGGGTATTACCGCATTCACCTCCATGTGTCGGCGCTGCAAGCTCTTTCTATCTGTTTCCTCTGTGGTAAACACGCAGTAACTATGATGATGCTCTCTGTACTCATTCCTTCCCTCGTTTCTGGGGTACCTCTGATATGGTTGATGCTGGTTTTCCACTTGATGCACTGCATCCCTTCTCTCATGGTTGTCATACCTCGGCGGAGGGGAAGGCAACATTAACTGTTGCGTGTTCGCTCCAGAGAGCAATTGTTGCCGGGGTAACTTCTGCCGAGGTTGATCATTCCGAGGTGCCTAAGCATTCCCCGAACCACCTTGTTCTATCTTGCAAATCCACTCACACTACCTTGTTGTATGACCCGATGGGTTATTCGGATTTGGCGTGTGAAATTTACACGGCTGATCCAGCATTGACTCATAAGTATACCTCGGACGGTCCTTCTTTTCCTGCCACTGTTTCTTCTTCTCTGGCGTCCAAGTTTTCTTGCCATCATTTCTCGGTGTCCATTGTTGTCCTCCAGTTTTGTGATGTTGGTTGGTTCCTGCACCAGATTGATCTTGATTCACAGCAGCAACTTGTTGCGAACTGTACCGGTAATCCGGTCTATCATCTCGTCTTTTACCTCGGTAATCATTCCTCCGAGATGACCCGGCTCCATCTCTCTGGTAGAATTCCTCATTTGACTCAGTTGGCATTAACCTGGGTTGAGTCGGATCACCCAAGGCATACGATTCAGCGATCCGGATTGTCTCTGCCAATGTAGTTGGCATATCCCTTTGCAATCTTTGCCACAACATGCTTGCATATCTGCACCCTTGCGCAAACCATGCTATGGCATGTGACTCAATTACACCCTCACAGGAGTTTCGCACGGTACACTACCGGGTCAGGAACTCCTAGTCTGTCTCATTCGGTTTCTGCTTGCACATCGGTAGGGTCTGTGGCCTATTTGGCCTCTGATACGTACTTGAGAAATTGCTGACAAACATTTCCTCAAAATCGATCAACAGTTAATAATTCCGGGCGGCAAATTGTTTAGCCATACCCTCGCTGGCCCCTCCAACATCTGGGGTACATATCTCACTGCCCATCTCAAGTTGCCTGTAGCAATTTTTACAGTTGTAGCGTAGTTAATTAACCAATCCTCCATATTTGTGCTACCGTCGTATGTTTTGTGCCTCTAGGTAATTGGAAGTTAGGTACCGGCGGTTCCTTCATGATCCGGGGCCCAAAACACGCAGGACCCGGAGGACCTTGACATTCAATTTGCTCCGACCTATACAGCTGATCCAGTTTCAACCAGGCGTCGTCAGGCATCAAATCCCTGCTCCCCAGTCTTGACCCTATCACATGATAGTCCGGCCTTGGGTATCCTACGTTCACCAATTCCGAATCACCATGTTATATCTGTCTTGCTCTAGTGGAGCACCTCTCTGTTGCATACCTCGGCCGACACTTTGCTCTTGCCTTGGTATATTCCGCTGATGCGGTTGTCCTGCTCCTGCCGAGTTGCGCTATCCGGCATTACCGTTTACAACATTTCCTTGACCGGCATTGCCTTGGTCGCGGTTACCTCGGCCAGCTTCACCTCGGCTCACACTTTGTCGATCCTTATTTCTCTGCACTTCTTTTCTTTTCCCTGCCCTTGCCAGGTCATACGGGACTATCTGTTTGTTCCTCCTGGTCGAGGTTACTACCTCTTGTCTCCTAGGACCACCATGAGGAGACGATGCAGCTCCAGCGGATTTCTACGGGTTACCCACCGCTGAATGAACGATCTTGGAGGCCCCAGCCCTTTCCGGGTTAGCCCTGAGTAATTCCTCATTTTGCCAGTTCGTGATCTGAACCAACTCATTGACCTTATCTTGCTGTCTCTGACGGGCTTCACCCGTCAGACCCTCTAACTCCGACGCAGTTGCATCTGTTGCTCTGAGGTTTTTTGCCAGGGTACTATCCTTCGGCAGGCCCACGGATAAACAGTTCTATGACTCCTCAATCCTAGTATCACCCTCTTTGTTCATTTCACTCATGAGGTTTCTCCCCTTTACTTTTACAGCATCTACCTTATTTTCCTTTGCGTACTCACGTAGTGTCATGTTCAACGACTGCTGAGCCGCGGCTATCTTTTTCGCACCCTCTAGTATTTTTTCCCTAGTTTCCTCTAGCTCGGCCTGTGCCTGAGTCGGATGTACCGCTGTTGCTACTAGGTTTGCCAAACTATCCATCGCTTGCTGCAGCACATTCTCTGGCCTCTCTAGTGGAGGACCTCTACTTTTCCTCGGTGCCTTAGGCGTTACCTCCGGATCTGGCGCCGGATCCTTGCTTGCGCCAGCACCAGGCGCAGTCATCATTACCTCGGCACGGTCCGGGGAGCGAGTTATACGCGCCCCGTGAACCACGCTAAGGGGTGGCTCGCTTCCTTCGACGACGTGTCGCGGGTGAACGCACGACACATCAACAGCAACGTAGATCTTGTCCATGCTGAGCTTGACGAAGAGGCCGTTGCGCGGAAGAGGACGCTTGCCGAAGCAGCCAGCGTTGTCGCTGACAAAGTCCAGCGCTCCAAAGCACTGAACGAGCCCGGAGACGACGCGTTCGCCGGTGCCGATGAGGTTTCCCGTCCGGATCTTCACCCCTGCTAGCGCCGCTAGCCCCATGGTGGGCGCCAACTGTCGTGGTGGTGTCACGGCAGATGCCATGGATAGGCTAAAGATGGGGACTAAATGCACTAGGGGAATCCAGGGAGGGATAGTTTGGTGATTCCACACACGGTAGCTTTGTATTTGATTCACTTCCACGGATTACAAGTGCTCCTTGAGCTGTATTGGGGAGAGGAGGAAGAAGGAACTCTCTTACTCTCACCACTAGCTAACCCTCAGGAACTTGCTCGTAGAACATAAACCTCTAAAGATCAACTCGTCAAAGACCAACCCCTTCTACAGAGGCTCTAGCCCTCCTTATATAGGGGTGGCTAGGTCTCCAATTAGGGCCTACGTGGAGGCATATTCCAAGGAATATGCCTCCTCCCAAAATAGTAAGCCGATCGGGTCACTTTAACCTAGCGTCATCCATGCAGAGGCTACGTGAGCCTCTGCGGCGCTCGCGTCATCCGACACAGGCTTCATCACCTTTGTCAGCCATGCCTCGGTGGTCCTGGCCTCTGTCCACTTCGCTCACGCTCTACATACAGTGGTCACCCTTTGACCAGCGAGATATCTTCCTTCTCTTATAAGCTTGATGTAACCCGGATCGTACCCAGTTGATCCGCCCATTCCCGTACCTGCATACAAGTTAGACGCATCTCACCGACTTATGATATAAGTCGGCTGAGACCCAGTTAGGTGGACATCCCCTGGTCCGGGTTACCCCATGATTTGGCCTGCCTTGAGGTGACTCGGCCAACACCTGCTTTAACTTTGCCGTACCTCGGCTAACTCGGCCTTTATACCCCGGCGTGACCCTACCCGGGGGTATCCCCCCAACAACTACGATGTGCTGTGGGGGCTTGGGCAGAGGAATTATCTTCTGTAATATGGAGCTTACAAACAACTCCGATCAGGTCAACCGGATACACACCTTTCTTCTTGGTCTATGGCATAGAAGCAGTTCTTCCTAGTGATTTGATTCACACTTCTCCTAGAGTTGCAGCATATATCGAAGAGGATGCTGAAATTTCTCGATAAAATGATCCCGACTTAGTCGAAGAAGTTCGCGTCATTGCTGAGATGAGATCAACAGCCTATCAACAGAAGTTACACAAGTATCATAGACAGAGAGTCAAAATGCGATCTTTCAATAAGGATGATTTGGTTCTCCGGCTTGTGCAGAAAAGAAAGCACAAACTTTCCCCAGTATGGGAAGGTCCCTTTTTATTTAGCTGAGTATTTCACAATGGTTCTTACTATGTAACTGATATGCGGCTAGTCAAAGAAAGACCCGCTACTAAGAAAAGAAAGAGACCTGGAGGTAGTACAGACCCGGAAGAATTAGACACACCATGGAATATTGCTCAGCTAAGTCCCTTTTATTCTTAGTTTATCTTTCTTTGTAATCATATATGTGTACATGTTCAATGAGAAATAAAGTGTTGGTTACCTCAAAAAAAATTGTGAGATGTTTTTTACCATCTTATTTCCGAATGATCATGTCATAGTCGAAAATCCCAGAATACTTGAAAGTACTTTATGCTCATGTTTGTTTTGGTTTAGATTTCCAATTCTAAAATTGCTACCTTCGGGTATAAATATAAAATTTCTAGTCTATACTTTGGTTATTTGTCTGATTGCCGGATGCAGGCATTTTCCGAGTACTAAATTATTGGTATTGGAAGCCGACTTTGTTTCCGAGTTTAAACTGGTTTAGCAATTGAGCTCCGTTGCTCGGCCAAGTTTCTGTGCTAAAGGTTGGCCGGCTCACGAAAGGGATGAAGCGGAAAGCAAGATAAACGATAAGTACAGACAAAGACATAAAGTGCTTATGAAAATATTTCAGGCACAAAAAATTATAAAGCCAAAAAGTGCTAAAGAGCTAAAATAAAACTTTGCACCAGCAAAAGTATCATACTACTGATTTACAACCCACATTGTTTTCAGAATAATACATTGTTTGTTCTGATGCTCTACGATGTAGGGGAAGAAGAAGGAGCTACCGGATCACTAGAGACATCAGCCTCGCATCAATATCTTTACAAGACATTCAAATCGGAGATGGTTTGTTCGTCGTCGGAAGCTTCACCAGTTTCTTCGGCAGGCGGAGGCGGCGTCTCTACGCGAGTGAAGAAGGGAGTATCATAGTTGGTCAAGTCAGCTATGTGGCACCCATATCCGGCACAGGAGTCCATGATTGCTTTGATGTCCTACTCCTGACCGTCTTCATCCACAGTAGAATACCCTCTGGTCACTTGCTATATCTCCATGCTTCCATGGTGGCTCATCACCGTGGTGAGAGCGTTCTGTGTTGCGGTCCACGCGTAGGCCATGTTCTAGTCCTGGATGAGCTGGGGCATCTCCTTGGCCTTGACTCGCACTTCAAAGCCGGACATGCTATGCTTGTCCGGAACCTTGGGAACTTTGCCAATATCCTCAATGGATTGGCGGAAGTCATGAAGAAAATCGCCGACTTGTGTAAGCCGGCTAGTGCGAGATTCGGCAGAGGCTGAGTCCAGTAAGTTCACAGGACCTGCACATGTAATGCAAAAGGTTTAATAAAATAAATCCGAACTCCAAAAGAGTCGGAAGATGCAGAAAAGTCAAAAAGAGGGAAACATACTGAAGATGACATCGTCGACTTTGGTCTTCTCCCCCCGAAGACTCTGTAGTTCAGCCTAGAGTGCCTCAGCAATATCCTTCTCTCTGAATAATTCATTGCTGAGATCCGAGATTTTCTTATCCTAGAGCACAATCTTACGATCATGCTCCTCGGTAGCCGCGGAGGAGGATTCGAGAAATTGAGCAATGCTCTTCCCATGACCCGCCTTAAGTTTGTTCAGCTCTTGGCGGAGGTCGTTGTTTTCCACCTCTAGGGTCTTCAGATTCTCGGCCTCCTCAATCATAGCACAGGATTACTTTACTAGTGTTGTAGTCAAAAGAACAACAATTGAACAATAAATTGACTATGAAATAAAAGGCAGTGTTTGAGTACTGGAATGTTTACCTTCAGCCTCATCCCTGGATACTTTCAGTTGAGCATTTTCAAGTCGGAGAGCTCTGATTTCTCTCCGCTTGTTACAGATATTCTTCACCAATTCCTGGTTATATGAATTAACTTTCTGTAAGTCAGAATACCCAGAGTCAGAAGTTTACTAAATATTCAGGCTAATATCTTTGCTAAATATCAGTACGAGCCAAGGGGGCTACACTAGTTCATTCTTTATCATCCTAAGGAAGCATAAATTTGGATTGTCTGTGCAGCTTCATGCTTGGGGGCTAGAGGATATGATATGGAATAAAGTAAAAAAGTAAGTTGGAATTACGACTTACATGTTGTTCATGAGTGAGTTTGCTCAAACTCATGTTCACTTCTGTTGTAACCTTCTCGGCGAGGGTGAGTGGGATCACTGGTGGTGGTGGAAGCTCGCCGATTCTCAGCCTCTCGTTGCAAAGACGGACTTGTTCAAGAAGTTCAGAGTACTTGAGGTCCTCTGCTTCTTGTGCTTCTTCTTCGGCAGTGATAATCCGACTTTCTAGACATTGTCAGGTGAGCCGTTTGATATCCTATGCAGATTTCCGAGAAAGGCAATTCCCGGATCGTTGAGGAGGTTTTCAGTGAAGACTTCTACCGTGGGATAATTACCCGAAGAGGGTTCACCCTTATCAAAACCTGAGTCACCCATGGTGACGTCAGTCTGCGATCCAAGGATCACTGGCTCTGCTGATTGAGCCGGATCTTCTGCGACGGTCGGAGATGGGATAATCTCCGGCGCCGCAGAAGGCTAAGGGGCAGGAGTCGGAGGTGCTTTGGAAGATAAGTCAAATTTACTTTGACTGGCGCAGGGGATTCGACAAAGCTCCCTTCCCCTTGCCCTTGGTGAGCTGTTTAGCTCTAAGAAGGTAATAGAACAAAGAACATTACATCTCGGAAATAATTAAGATGTATAGTACAAAGACCTTGTGAGGAAAGATTACCTCTTCACAACGGGCACCTCCTTTGTGCCAATAGCAACTGTCGGAGTTTTACGCTTTTGGGTAAAAGTCTCCGGCGGTGGAATCAACTATCTGTCATCCTGAGAAATCTTAGGAGGATATCCATAGACGGGAGCAAGCTCTGACTCGGGGAGGTCAGCAAGCTGAAAAGAGATGAGATATCTCAGTATTGCAAAACAATGTAAAGATGAACACACAATTCAAGTTTCTACTAGAAACTTACCGGTACCATAGGATCTTCAGCCATATGAATGTCCAAAGACAACTCCGGGATTTTCCTCTCAATCCGCTCCCTTATCAGCCACTTTATTTGACACACATAGTCTTTATCCGAGTAAGGCTTGGAGCAGATCCGGAGGGAATCTTTCTTGGATGCTGTAATGGAATGCATAAGCGGTCTTCATAATGTTGAAGAGGCTAGATCCAGCGCGCCACCCAGTAGTGAACTAAGTTGGACCCCTTAAGGCCCTTGTGCTTCATCAAATATTCGATCCGCCTCTTGGCAAGAAGGAGATCGTCACTGAGAGTTAGTGATACATTGCAAATGTATCTATAATTTTTTATGTTCCATGCTTGGTTTTATCCACTTTCTTGTGTTTTGTCCACACTTTAGAGTACTTTTCATATGATTTCTTGGACTAACCTATTAACAAGAGCCATAGTGCCAGCTGCCTGTTTTCTGCTGTTTTTGGTTCCAGGAAAGTTAGAAAATGAATATTCTCGGAATTGGACGGGACAAAAGCCAAAGTGCCTATTTTTTCGGAAGTCATTAGATGCCAGAATACGAGACAGAGAAGGGCTAGAGGGCAGCCACACCACCTGGCCACGCGGCTAGGCTTGGCCCGTTCCAGGGGGTGGTGTGGACAGCCCAGGCACTCCCTCGGCCTCTCCTTCCGCCTATAAGATGCCCTCTGGATGAAAACCCTAAGTACTCGATCAAAAATCCACGAAAGAGTCTGTAGCCGCCGTCATCTCCATCCCTAGATCGGGAGGGATCTGAAGCTCTTCCCGGCACCCTGCTGGAGAGGGTAATTCACCCTCGAGGCCTTCTTCATCACCATGCAAGCCTCCGGTGTGATGCGTGCGTAGTTCATCCTTGGACTACGGATCTATGTAGTAGCTAGATGGCTGGTTCTCCTCCTTTGTGCTTTCATGTTTAGATCTTGTGAGCTCCATTCATGATCAAGATCATCTATTTGTAATCATACATGTTGTGCTTGCGGGGATCCGGTGGATATTGAGATGCTATTTCAGATTCATTATTGATTCTATCATGTCTTTGTTATTTGTGATCTTGCATGCTTTCCGTTGTAAGTAGCTCTCTTGGACAAGTAGATGCTAGCAACTCCAAGAGTTAGTATTTATGCTCGATAGTGGGTTCATGCCTCTGGTAATCTGGGGAAGTGACAGAAATCTCTAAGGCACTAGATGTGCTGTTACTACTAGGGAGAAAACAACAATCCTTTGTTCATAGAACAATCGTATTGTTTACTTTACATGCAATTCGTAAAGCAATGATCTATTGCTTGCAAGTTAATGCTGGAGGGGCTTCGGATGATAACCTGAAGGTGGATTATTAGTCATAGATGAAGTTGGATGGCGGTCTATGTATAATGTTGTAATGCCCAATCAAGTTCCAAAGGAGTCAAGATGATTAGTATATGCTTGTATTCTTTCTCGATGTTTGTCAATTGCCCTGCTGTAATTTGTTCACCCAGCACGTTATCTATCTTAAGGAGAGACACCTCTAGTGAACTATGGATCCCGGTCCTTTTCTTTTACATACAATCTATAAAATGTTACTACTTTGTGTTTACTTTTTGTAAAATATTACTTCTTTCCATTCGATACGTTTAATCCTTTGTTTTTAGCAAAACACGGTGAGATTGACAACCTCATCGCAAGTTGGGGACAGAGTTCTGTGGTTCTGTTGTGCATGTCTCCGTGTTGCTACTAGCACTGATAGTGCGCCCTGCCAAGGCTCATCTAGAAACACCTTTGGGGTGTTTCCTTGCTCCTACTGGTTCGATTAAACCTTGGTTTCATAACTGAGGGAAACTTGCTGCTGTGCTCATCATACCTTCCTCTTGGGGTTCCCAACGAGCTCTACATCAACACCGAGCCATCAGCCGGCGCATCTGCGTCCTAGGACTCTTGGGGCGTGGCGGCACCATCAACGAAAGCCGGCAAAAAAGGAATATACTTGTGATAAAAGAAAGTGGTCGGCCATTTTTTCACCGACTCAGTGGCCATAATCTGAGGATAGACGCGCTCTCTTCTAACAGAAAAACTAATAGTACCAGTAATATATGGATTATAGGCAGTGATGGAGTTTCTCCGGACATGAAAGTAAAATCGTAAAAGAGTGAGACTCGGCCTAATGCCAAGGACCCCTCGCACAAAAATGCATACGCTCTCATCTCTAAGAGAGAGTTCGGGGGAAGATGTTGCAGTTGCACTCCATAGTGATCGATAACCTCAGAAAAGATGTCTGAGGGAGGGAAACTCAAACCTCCGTCGAGGTGGGTGCCAAAGTGTACCCGCTCGCCTGCATGGGGATTGGGGACGGTTTTGCTGAAGCTGCTCCGCCAGTGGCCGGTGCGGGGGAGCCCTTCGTCCTCCATGACACAGAGCTTGGCGTCGTCAAGGACGCACAGGATCCAGACCCCACGGTTTCTTTCCTTCTCCACTATCGCTGCCATCGCTCTCGTCGCCGCCGTGCCGGAAGATGATGCAGAAGCCATTTTTTCGTGTACCAGTGACCTAGGATGGGTGGCGCTGGAGGATTCTAGGGAGAAGAGGAGCTCTGTGTTTGTGGGAGGCATTGGGAGGAAGGAAACGGCACAAGTGCTGATGAAGAAGATGGGGAATAGAATCCTAACCACTTATATCCTCCAGCCGCGTTCAGATTCGTGTAAACGCAACAGTGAACGCGCCACGCGTCGTGGAAGGAACTGGGTAAGCCCCACGTGATGATTACGGCGCCTCGATATCCACACACGCATTAAAATGACACCTCGGTTCCACGAAAGGCAGACCCACCAATGGTCGTGCTGACAGGAATGTCTGTCAGTGACGTGACTTGACCATGACTAGTGTCAGGATATGTCAGAGACCAAGTTCCGGCTTAGTTTGAATTTCAAGCCGGAAACCCGAATAAAACATTCCTAGGTCCGGCTCATTTGAGACTCGGATCCTATCTTTTCTTTTGAAGTTTCAGGAACCCTTCAAGATTCTTCAAGCGAAGATCAAGCTAGACGATGATGAAATCCGACTTTGGATCTTGGACGCTTCCAGGGGCTGCTGTTGGGGATATACTTTCCGGGTATCCTCACTATGCCTCACTGACTAGGGTGGCCCACTTCGGGTTAGAGATTTGCTTCACGGGCGGCCTAGTCAGAGAGAAGAGACAGTGTCCAGTCCGGCTATGGGAAGGCCCAGAAGACTTACCGACATAGGCCCATAGTGTTACTTGTAGTTCAAGATGTACTCTATAACCGACTCTTAGTCGTAGCAGGATAGATCTCTCCTGTAAGCCCTAGTCCAGATATCTATATAAGACGTCCTAGGGAGAGCCTTTAGGGCACCCTCACAATAGTCGACAACCTCAACTCGCACAGAAAAACCCTTGTAACCCATATTCCGGCTCTGCCATATTACTGGATTGCTAGCAGGAGTAGGATCTGTCCAAAGCCGGTGGATTCGAACCTGGTTAACTTGTGTGCTCACCGTCCCACAACGCTGTACGTCTCCCAACCCTCTATTCCACACGCCTCGAGGACCCCCTCATGACATACTTGTCATCAATCCGACGACACATAAGGTATCTCAGCAGAACAACACGAGTACCAGAGTGCATGGCAGTAAGGAAAAAGTGGGGCAGCCAAGATCCATCATACTGGGATCTGTAATTCCTTTCCTGAGATGAACCAAACATGTTTTGGTTTTTCCCCATTCCCTTTACATTTACAGTGTAATTTGATACCATTTACGTTTGCGTTTACAGTGTCAAACCAAACACCTTCTTGGAAAAATCAAAACCTTTCTCTTTTAAGTTCTCTCGGCAAGTCCCACTTGCCAAGGTTTTAAATCAAAACCTTTGTAAAACCTTTTTGTTCTCGGGTTCCCATCATAGAGTTTTCTGTAGGCTAAACAGGGGTCTTCAAAGGGGTTGTGGCATAACAAACCACCTTAAACTACAGGGGAAAGAGTAGGTGTATACAAGGGACGTACTCAAACAGTACCATGGGTATAAGTTTGGAGGAGCCAAACCAATACACATAATAAAGATATATAAAACGAGTAAAACAATGCATTAGTAAAAGTAGGTAAAACAAGATCCATAAAGTAAGGGTAGGAAAAGTCTCATGAACCTGTAGGTGGCTTGCCTTGGTTGGCAGCTTTTTCCTGATCTTCTTCCTCAAAGTCCTCCCAAACACCTTCCTCAAACTCGTCCTCGTTCGTATCTATCGTTGCAAAGGAAAAAGAATAAACCACAACATCAACCATCAACCACAAGACAAACATCACAAACAGTACAGATGAGATGTTCAACTAAGCAAACACAACCCCACACGTGAAGCTACAGATCCTAACAAAACAATGCCACTGGAATCAATTAAAAAGATTAAGCCAAACAATTATGGTGATTTTAATGGTGAACACTAGATAAACAAGAAAACAGGTAATTATCTATTATGGTGACTCGACCAAGAACTATAGGTGAACAATGACGAAAACTTATATTTCTGGACAGATAATGAAATTATCAAGCCAACCCAATTGGATTCATTTTTATCTATTATGGTTGATTTTTAGTAATTAAATTACTAGAAATAGGGGTAGCTTTAGCAAGAAAATTCTCAGGGCAAAACTACTGAACCAAAAATTATGCCCCTTAGGTAACAAGAAGTACTAGAAGAGGCACAACTCTGGGAGTTTGTCTCATCCCAAAAGTAGGTCCACAGTAGCTTCTAGAATTAAAGTAAAAAGCTTCTTTCTAGGACTTGTGAAATTAAGAAGAAGAGCTATACAGCTCCAAACTGTGTGATTCCAATTTTGTTAGATAGGCATGTTAAAATTCGAGGCAAGGAAAGTGGTTTCATAATTTTTTGAGTCAAAGAATTAATAATATGAATTAAGGACTTTTAACAACATTATTTTACCATTAAAAATCTCAGTAAATTCACAAATGGTGTTTTAGTAATCTACCAGTTCCATGTGGTAGAGCTTTACAGGGGCTATCATTAAAAAATTGATTCATACCGAATCATTAAACATGTGATGTTTGGTGAATTTTAAGCTAGATCGCAATTTCTGGAAACTAAAATAGCCAAAATACTAAAAGGGGAAGGATGCAGAGGCCAGGGTCATGGCCCACTCAGGGGCTTGGCCAGCCCACATGATCAGTGGCCTACACAGGAACTCTGGGTTTTCAAAAACCGCGATGGGCCTGCATGTCAGTGGTTGTAGGGCTTGAAGGGGTATAGGGTGCTGTCGGTCGTTGGATTAAAACAAATCCGACGGCCGGGGGCTCGTCTTCTTCTTGGGAAGGAGACGCCAGGGACGGGAACCCTAGCTGTGCATAGAGGGGTCAGGGCAGCTCACCTAGGGGCGGAGAGGAGTCGGCGACAGCGGGGTTCGATGTGGTCGACGACGGGTACTCGAACGAGGGGTGGCGAGGGTGGTTTCGGCTATTGTCTGTGTCATTGACATCCACGGGGCGGCTCGGTGCTCCCAGACATCCTCACTGCTCCGTTGTCCCAAGCAACGGAGGAAAAGGGAGTTTGGTCGGCTTCCACGCAGCAAGCGCGGTGGAGCAAAGAAGAAGAGTAGAGGGGGTTAGCCTCGACAGTAACCTTCACCACTTCTATGACGGTTCCACGGTGGTGCGGTGATGGTGAGAGCAGCAGAGGCCGAGCGGGGCTCGTCTCCACTCTATGGGTGGAGTGCTGGTTGGTGGGGAGTGGAATGGCTGAGGCGACTTGGTTCCTTTAAACGCGAGTGAGGATGCCCACGGTGCGCCAGGTGGAGGGACCGTGGCGAGAGGGATGCAGGGCTAGGGTTGGCTGCGCCTGGCAGCGGGGTGTGTCTCTACACGAGAGAGAGGGATGCGGGGCATAGTTATCTGTAGCGCGTGGCCTCGGGACCGTCCGAGGTGGTGATGGGGTGGTGCATGTGAGGTGCTTGGCGTGCTGTCACGCTCGACAAAGCGCGGGGCAGACGGGATGCAGCGCAGTTATCAGCGTGGGGTGGTTGAGAGGGAGAGGAGAGGTCTCTCTCTACGCGGGGATAGCGTCGCTTTCTACCAGTCGGCGGGAAACAGCAACGTGCACGACGTGTTCATGGCGACGTGGCCAGCACGGGTTGGGGGTTGCTGGAGCTACGGGTGAGCGAGGGGAAGTGCGGGCGGTGCCTGGGGAAGGGGCGCGCTGCAGCGTGGGCCTAGACGCGGAAGAGCGGAGGCATGCACGGCTGGTGGCTGGTCGAGCTAGACCGACCCATTGTTGCGGTCTCTCTCTCCCTAGGTCGAGTTTGGTCGCAAGGGGCGGCCAGGGGTGGTGTGCGGTGCACTCTAGCACGTAGGGTTCGTGCCAGGCCTGATGCATGCAGTGCAGCACGAGTGGAGAGGGTGTACAGGGTGTTGGGGTGATCTAGGGCAAAGTGGCTCAGGTGGTGACTTTGTTGGATGCTCTCCTCGAGGTCAAGCTTCCAATGGCAGAGGTTGGACTCTAGGGAGGTGGAGGGATGCAAGGTGAATGGTTACATCCCATGTTTGCTTCCTGGATTGATCCCAAGTGCTAGCAAACATCTCCCAAAGTTTGCCAAAAATAAGGTGGTCATAGCATATGTTTCTATTAGGATAGAATTCCCTTGTATGCAAGAGGCTTAGGGTTATGTTTCAACTAGGTTTGGGGGTGGGCTTTGGAGTACTCATAACAAGGTACAACTCCATATGTTCGCATGGCCAAAAGGGGTTTAGGGTTGCTCACATTATTCAACCAAAGATGGGATTTGTTAAGCTTTTTCTTACTTGGCCATATTTTTAGGAGTTTGCTCTAGTCTCAAGTATTCAAGCAAATAGTGTTTCTAGGGGTTGTCAAACCATTGTTTTAGAAATTATAAACTTGCAACACTCAAGGATAACATTAGCATGGCAAGACACCAAGGAAATAGGGGGAGCATAATTGATCAAGCATACATACCAAGCAAGTAGCAAAACGGTAACCTAAACCTAAAAGTTTTATTTCCCCCTAAATTCTAGACTTATATTCTAAGCAAACAAGGATGCAAAAGATGTGATGTTACAGACCTTCCCCCCTTAAAAGAATCTTGTCCCAAGGTTCACGAGATGAGACGATAAGAGATGAGGGAACTCCTTTCTGAGGTAATCCTATCGTTCCTAGGTGTCTTCCTCTTCGGAGTGGTTGCTCCATTGGACCTTGTAGAAGTTTATGTTCCAGCGTCGAGTGAGTCAATTGGCTTTCTCCAGTATGTTAATGGGCACCTCTCGATAGGTTAGATCATGGTTGAGGTCAATAGCACGATAGTCGACTTCCTTGAAGATTTCTGGCTTGTCGGGTGCTTGAAGACACTTCCGGAGTTGGGACACATGGAAGATGTTATGGAACTCTGCCAATTACTTAGGCACCTCTAATTGATATGATAGATTTCCTCGGTTATCTAGGATCTTGAAGGGTCCGATGTAGCATGGGGCGAGTTTCCCTTTCTCATGAAATCACTGCATTCCCTTGAGAGGAGAGACGTGAAGATACGCGAGGTCTCCCTTATTGAAGCTCACATCACGGTGTTTGGTGTCGGCATAACTCTTATGGCGAGACTGGGCAGCTCTCAAACGGTCACGTGCTAGTTGATCTTGCTCTTTTGCTGCCTTGATCACGTCAGGACCGAAGATTTGGCTCTCTCAGGTTTCAGTCCAGTTCAGAGGGGTTCTACACTTTCTCCCATAGAGAAACTAAAAGGGTGCCATATTCAAGCTGGCTTGATAGCTATTATTATAGGAGAATTCGGCGAATGGCAGACAGTGTTCCCATTTGGATCCATAGGCTAGAACACATGAGTGGAGCATATCCTCTAGGACTTGGTTGACCCTCTCAGTATGACCTCCCGTCTGAGGGTGATAGGCGGTGCTAAAGTATAGTGTGGTACCCAAGGCTTCATGTAGCTTCTTCCAGAAATGGGAGGTAAATTGTGGTCCTCGGTCGGACACGATCTCCTGGGGACTCCATGAAGACTGATGATTCTAGAGATATACAGTTCTTCCAACTTCTTTCTATTGAAATTGGTCCTTACCGGAATATAATGGGCTACCTTGGATAAGTAATCAACTATAATCCAAATTGAGGCATGACCTCTGCTGGATGTGGGTAACCCAGTGATAAAGTCCATTCCAACCTTTTCCCATTTCCATTCCGAAATCTTCATTGGTTGCAGCAATCCGGTAGGACACTGATGCTCGGCTTTGACTCTCTGGCATATATCACACTTGGCCACGAACAGGGTTGTCTCACGCTTCATTTCATGCCACCAAAAATGTTCCTTCAGGTCCTGATACATCTTGGTACTTTCGAGGTGGATGTAGTAGAGGGATTCGTGGGCTTCCTTCATAATTGTTTGCTTCAGGTCATGGTCACTAGGTACACATACATCTTTTGTACCACAGCACACCACTATCGTGTACCTTGAATCTGAGAACATTCTCTCTTCCCATTCTTCTTTTTATTCCCTCTATGCTCTTCTGTCCTTTCTGAGCTTCCTTGATTTGGTCTAAGAGTGTCGGTTTTAATTTCAGGTGGGCTAGAAATCCATGGCTGACCAGCTCTAGTCCAAACATTTCTAGCTCTTGACTCAGTTCGGGTTGTTCGTTTTTGATCATAGCATTCAGGGAACAGGGTTCCCGGCTGAGGGCATCAGCTACAACATTAGCCTTACCCGGATGGTAATGAATGCCAAGATCATAATCCTTGATCAATTCAATCCATCTTCTTTGCCTCATGTTTAACTCGTTATGTGTGAAGATATATTATAGACTCTTGTGATCGGTGTAGATCTCACTGCGGTTTCCCATTATATAGTGGCGCCCTGTCTTGAGTGGGTGTACTACGGCTGCAAGCTCCAAGTCATGGGTGGGGTAGTTCATCTCATGTGGCTTCAATTCTCGAGATAGATAGGCAATGACCTTGCCCTCCTGCGTCAGCACACTTCCGAGTCATAATTTGGAGGCGTCGCAAAAGACTTCAAAACTGTTGGTGATGTCTGGCATGGTTAGGATAGAGGCGGAGACTAATCTCTTCTTGAGTTCCTGAAAACTCTCTTCACAATTTTATTTCCATTCGAACTTCTTGTCCTTCTTCAGCAGTTGTGTCATCGGCTTCGCGATAGTTGATAAACCTTCAACAAACTTGCGGTAATATCTGGCTAAACCCAGAAATCTTCAGATCTACGAGGGATTAGTGGAGGACTTCCATTCTAATACTGATTTGATTTTGGTGGGATTGACTGAGATTCCTCTAGCGGACAGTACGTGGCCAAGCACACCAACTTCCTTTAACCAGAACTCACATTTGCTAAACTTGGTGTATAGCTGATGCTCTCTGAGGGTACCAAGTACTAGTCTCAGGTCCTTCTCATGGTCTGCTTCAGTCTTGGATTATATGAGGATGTCATCGACAAACACCACGACAAACTTGTCCAGGAAAGGCTTCAATACCTTATTCATGAGGTTCATGAAATAGGCAGGGGCATTGGTTAAGACGAAGGACATGATGGTGTATTCATACAGACCATATCGGGTGGTAAACGCGATCTTGGGAATTTCTGACTCTCGGATCTTGAGTTGGTGGTATCCGGTGCGAAGATCTATCTTAGAAAAGATTCGGGATCCGTTTAGCTGATCGAACAGATCCTCAATCTTCGGCAAGGGGTACTTGTTCTTGATAGTGACGTCGTTGAGCTTTCGGTAATCAGTCACTAACCGGGTGGTTCCATCTCTTTTGTCTACAAAAAGAACGGTTGATCCCCAGGGGGACGTACTCGGCTGAATATGACCCTACCGCTCCATGTCATAGAGTTGCTTCTTCAACTCGACCAACTCTTCAGGTTCATATGGTACGACCTCTCATCTATGGGGGTTGTTCTGGGGACTGACTCTATGATGAACTCGATATCCCGATCATGGGGCATACCAGGTAGCTCTTCCAAAAACTCATCTTGATACTCACAGACCACTGGTACTTGCTCTAGGGTAGGTCCATTTATACCCTTATGGCAATAGACCCAAGATGAGGGCATAGTTGCCCTGTACTCAACTTGCACTCCTTCACTACTCATCATGGATATGGATTTTCTTGCACAATCGATAACTCCATGATATCTAGACATCCAATCCATTCCTAATATCACGTTTAGACCTTGGGCTCCCAAAACTATTAGATCGGCCTTGAAGGTTATACCATGGATAACTACTGGGATATCTCGGTACACGGATTGTGTTTTGGTCGTCGAACCAGGTATTTGCACTAGAATGAGTCTATCCAGGTGACTAGGTTCCATTCCACTTTTCTGAACTAACGGTTCATTAACAAAGGAATGCGATGCTCCGGAGTCAAATAATACTGTAGTAGGGACGGAGTTGACAAGGAACATACCCAGAACAATGTCAGGAGACTCCTGGGCTTCCTCAGTAGTAATATGGTTTAGATGTCCTCTGGCAGCATTAGCAGGCCTCTTGGGGGAAGCACCCTATGCTGGGGCTCCTCTGGCGTGTCTTTGATTCAGGAGAGCTGCATTGGGGCGTGGCAGATTCTCCTTCTTCTTCTCGGGGCACTCACGGGAGTAGTGTCCCACTTTCTTGCAGGTGAAGCAACCAACTGCATTGGGGCAGACATTGGGGTTGACAGGTCCTCTACGGCAGGTCTTGGGTTCCCGCCTCCAGGGCGAGGGTTGTTGTATTTGCAGTTGGGGTTTTATGGGGCATAGGACGGAGTCCTCTGTGATGGGGGTGCGGGCCTAGATGGAGGCATGCTTCATGACCTCTATCCACTGGATCCTCCTTGCTGCATCATATAGCGCTTGCGGTTCTCGATCTCTCTCTTGCGCTTATTTTCCACCAGGACAATAGCATCAACAAGATCATCCATCTCCTAGAACCTCTGAGCTACCAGGTGACACTGCAGTTCATCCTGAAGTCCATTCATGAAGTTATCCACCTTCTTCTCTTCAGTGTTGGTGTCATCAGGGGCATACCTAGCCAGATCAGTGTACTTATCCAGATATTGCAGTACAAACATTCCTCCTTGCTTCAGGTCTCGGAATTGGTGTCTCATCATCCTGATCAAACCTGGATTGATGTGGCGCTTGCCGAACCTTTCCTTGAAGTCCTCTGAGGTAATGGCTTGTCCTACTGGTAGAATGTCTTTGATGCTAATCCACCAGGTCATGGCTTGTCCCGCGAGAAAGTGGGTGGCCAGGGTTACTTTCTCATCATCTCCGACACAAGCAACTTCCAGATTGTTCTCAATGGTGCGGAGCAAGTCATCGGCATCAAGTGGGTTGGTGCACTTGGTAAACAAGGGAGGGTTGGTACTCTCGAAGTCCTTGAGCCTAGATCTCTTCTATCCATTCCTGCCTTCGCCCTCGTTGTCATGAGCGTTCCCAGCTGCTTCTTGCACAAGCTGTTGGAGTGCGGCAATGTTGGCTTGATGCTCAACGTTAGCGGCTTAGCGGTCTTCCATGAACATGTGCAGAAGTTGCGCCATGGTTGGCGAGGGTGGAGGGGGCGGACCACGGGGGCGCACCATCCTGAAGGTATATGGTTAGGATGGGATTGCAAAAATGGGTGGTTCTCAACTGAAACCTCATGGTACAGAAGGTAAACAGCATGATAGGCATACATGCATAAGAGATAACGGACGCTTAGGAATTTAAGAAAGCATAAGTTCAACAACAAAATAACCAAGTTCATGTGTCACATCTTGACGCTAGATAGTAGTACCACGAGTTCGAGAGTATAAGCAAACAAAAGACAAGCAAATCGCCACTCAAAAGGGGACACGACGATAATCTCAATTGCTCTCATTAGCTAGCGCATGACCTACTCCTCGTCATGACGTGCGGTGGTATCCTCCTTGATGATAACCTCGCCATCATTGTCGGGCTCAAAGACACGCTCCTCCGGATCCTCTTCCTCCTCATCCATCTGATCATCATCCTCTAGGTCGCTCTATGGCTCCATGTCAAAGTCCTCCTTGTGTGCAGCATCATTATCAGTCTCGTTCAGCAAGTCATCGTTTTCCTTGTTAAGTTCAGCGCATTCCTCCTCTAGCTCCTCTATCTTGGCCTCCATGGTCACCAGGAGTTCTTTCTGTTCCTTTGTCTTCTTCATGAGGCGCATGTTCCTAGCAATAGTGGCCTACTTGTTCAGTTTGGTTTGGGCGTGCTCCAACTTTTCCACTCTCAAGTCCTCTTCAACGGTGATTAACTCCATCGTCTTGTTATCCAAGCGCATGCGAACATCATCCATAGAGTCTTGTGTCTTCCTCAAGAGATACTCCATGTTCTGGATGTGCTCCCCAAGGTCGAAGTGCTGCGGGGTCACGGCTGTGTAACCCTGGGGATGGCGCCTCCCAAAGAAGTAGAAGTTAGTACCCTCCAGCTGCTCACGGTGGTGATAGGTGAGGTGTGCCAGTGCCTCTTGGGCCACTCGAATCACACCATCGCCCCAATCCTTCTCCATCACTTGGACCGTAATCTCCTCGGAATATGGGGCACTACGCCTCCTCTCATGGTGCACACCACCAGCCAATTCATCTCTCCCTCAACGAGTTTGGGGATGTGAGCGCCCTTGATCTCAGGCATCGGGCGGCCCACATGCTTGGGCAAATCACTAAGCTCAGCCTCAAACAACTGGAGTGGCAGGTCCAGTCCTACCTGACGGTACTTGGTGAAGACAACAACCATCTACAAAAATTTTAGATGGATTTAAGTTAGTGAATAGTGTGCAAAATTTTAAGTATGCAAACCTTGAATTTAATGCAAGTAGTTTTCAAAATAGAGGGGAGGAGACATAAGCATTATTTTTGCAAATACGAAGCTCCTTTATAAATAAAATAGTTTTTGGTCCGGGTCTAACGTCCAAGATAACTAGTCGATCCTATAGTCAGGATGGCTCTGATACCAAGTCTGTGGCGACCCCGGATTTAACATCTGATATTACCCATTATGCAAACCACCATGATCCCATGATCAGTGCATCGTGGAGCATAACCGAGATAGTACCAATGTACACATCCATTACAGTACGAATACAACAAGTCTTACATAAATAGTCTTACATAACTTCCACTATGGGCACAAATAGATTAAAAACAATGGAACTTCTAAACACGGAAGACCTGAGTCAAGCCATAGCCCAACAAGTGCCTGACTCGGAGTAACGCTCTAGTTCACGAAGTCGTCGGCATAACCTCCATCGTCTCCATCATCCTGCTCATAGTCTGGCCAAGTAGATAGCCAGGGACAATGCATTATGGCATAACTTCCGTCCTCTCCATCATCCTGCTCATAGTCTGACTTTTGAATGTACTCGCAAACCACCATACAAGAGGATAAAAAAAGAGTATGCATTATGGCTGTAGATAAGATGGCTCCAATGGAGTTCTTTGCGAGAGTAGTTTCTCTTGTAGATATAGTATCTACACCACTAGGTAACATATTTATAAAACCATTTAGGAAAAACAGTTGATGAAACTTGAGCTACTAGGATGGGGTCACCCATTTCTTTTCTCCCGGTCATCCCATGACCAACACCTCCTTCAACACCGACCATCTCATGGTCCCGCATTGATACCTTCCGACCATCCCATGGTCAAAACCTTTTTCAAAAACTTTTTGTAAAACAAAACCACACCGCTCTATAGTAGTTTGTCCAACCATCCATAACCACGGACACGGGTATTCGAATAGATTTACGCTCTGCAGAGGTTGTACACTTTACCCACAAGATTCGATACATCCACCACGAATAGTCGCGGATCGTCATACACCAGTATGGGGGGTTCAGATAATCGAATAGGACCCTTGGGAGATCTACTCTAATATAAGCTCCTACCCTGAGAGTTGTCCCCCCCGACACTGGGACGTCGGGTACTGAGGACCAACCGGAGCGCATTTTACACTGCACAAAGTGGGCGCTTTCAATGAGGGGCTCCCAGTAACGCCTGGCTTCCCGCAAACAGTTCGTTCCTTCTCCAGGTCGATGTCTCACATAGACCTTTATAGGAGAAGGCCCAGCCTCTAGGGATCGAGATCCCTTCTAGTAGTTGTGAGGCAACTTACACCACAGTGGACCACCCTTATATCAAGCCCCTTCCCATTATGAGTAATGTGTTTGCATGGGTAAGTTGTTATAGCTAAGCTGCAAGGAACCGGGTGCGTTTTCAAAAACATTTCTCCTTCTCCTCCTCGGTGTATCCACTTGGAAAAATCAAAACCTTTCTCTTTTAAGTTCTCTCAGCAAGTCCCACTTGCCAAGGTTTTAAATCAAAACCTTTGTAAAACCTTTTTGTTCTCGGGTTCCCAACCTAGAGTTTTCTGTAGGCTAAGCTGGGGTCTCCAAAGGGGTCGTGGCATAACAAACCACCTTAAACTACATGGGAAAGAGTACGTGTATACAAGGGATGTACTTAAACAGTACCATAGGTATAAGTTTGGAGCAGCCAAACCAATACATATAATAAATATATATAAAATGAGTAAAACAATGCATTAGTAAAAGTAGGTAAAATAAGATGCATAAAATAAGGGTAGGACAAGTCTCGTGAACTTTTAGGTGGCTTTCCTTGGTTGGCAGCTTGTTCCTGATCTTATTCCTAAAAGTCCTCCCAATCACCTTCCTCAAACTCGTCCTCGTTCGTATCTATCATCGCAAAGGAAAAGAACAAACCACAACACCAACCATCAACCACAAGACATACATCACAAATAGTACATATCAGATGTTCAACTAAGCAAACCCAACCACACACGTGAAGCTATAGACCCTAACAAAAGAATGCCACGGGAATCAATTAAAAAGATTAAGCCAAACAATTATGGTGATTTTAATGCTGAACACAAGATTAACAAGAAAATAGGTGACTCGACCAAGACCTGTAGGTGAACAATGACCAAAACATATATTTCTGGATAGATAATGAAATTATCAAGCCAAGCCAAATGGACTCATGTTTTTATCTATTATGGTTGATGTTTAGCAATTAAATTACTGGAAATAGGGGTAGATTTAGCAAGAAAATTCTCAGGGCAAAACTACTGACCCAAAAATTATGCCCTTCAGCGAACAAGAAGTACTAACAGAGACACAACTCTAGGAGTTGGTCTCATCCCCAAAGTAGGTCCACAGTAGCTCTAGAATTAAAGTAAAAAGCTTCTGTTAAGATCTTGTGAAATTAAGAACAGGAGCTATGCAGCTCCAAACTGTGTGATTCCAATTTTGTTAGATGGGCATGTTCAAATGCAAGGCAAGGAAAGTGGTTTCATATTTTTCTGAGTTACATAAGTATTAATATGAATTAAAGAATTGAAACAGCATTATTTTACCATTAAAAATCTCAGTAAAAGCACATATGGTGTTTTAGCAATCTACCAGTTCCATGTGGTAGAGATTTACAGGGGCTATCGCACAAAATTTGATTCATACTGAAACATTAAATAGGTGAATTTTGGTGAATTTTAATCTGCAGCACAATTTCTGGAAACTAAAATAGCCAAAATAATAAAAGGGGAAGGATGCAGAGGCCGGGGTCACGGCCCGCTTAGGCTAGGCCGGCCCACATGCTCGACAGCCTGCACAGGAACTCTGGGTTTTCAAAACCCGCGATGGGGCCTGCATGTCAGTGGCTATGGGGCTTGAAGGGGTATAGGGTGTTGTGGGTCGTTCGATTAAAACAGATCAGACAGCCGGGGGCTCGTCTTCTTCTCGGGAAGGAGAAGTCGGCGACGGGAAACCTAGCTGTGCATATAGGGGTCAGGGCGGCTCACCTCAGAGTGGAAAGGAGTCGGCGATGGCAGGGTTTGACGCGGTCGATGACAGGTACTCGAACGAGGGGCAGGGAGGGTGGCTTCGACTGCTGTCTATGTTGTGGACGTCCACGGGGCAGCTCGGTGCTCTCGAACATCCTCGCTGCTCCAGTGTCCCTGGCAACGGAGAAAAAAGGGTGTTAGGTCGGCATTTGTGCAGTGACCGTAGTGGAGGAAAGAAACTGAGCAGTGGGGGTTAGCCTCGACGGCAACCTTCACCGCTTCTCCGATGGTTCCGCGGTGGTGCGGCGGTGGTGAGAGCAACAGAGGCTGAGCGGGGCTCGGCTTCACTCTGGGGTTGAGTGGTGGTTGGTGGGGAGTGGAATGGCGTGGGGTTCTAGGGCTGGGGCGACTTGGTTCCTTTAAACGTGAGAGAGGACACCCACGATTCACCGGGTGTAGGGGGTCGTGGCGAGAGGGATGCATGGCTGAGGTTGGCTGCACGCAACAGCAAGGGTGTGTCTCTACGCGAGAGAGAGGGCTGCGGGGCACGGTTATTTGTAGCGCGTGGCCTCGGGAGCATCGGAGGTAGTGATGGGGTGGTGCACATGAGGTGCTCGGCGTGCTGTCATGCTCGACAGAGCGCGGGGCAGACGGGATGCAGTGCGGTTATCGGCATGGTGTGGTGGAGAGGGAGAGGTTAGGTCTCCCTCTACGCAGGGACGACGTTTTTTGTACCAGCGACACGGGCGATGTGTTCACGGTGATGTGGCCAACATGGTTTGGGGCCGCTGGGGCTGCGGGTGATGTCTGGGGAAGTGCGTGGCGATGTCTGGGGGAAGGAGTTCTTGTGGCATGGGCCCAAATGCGGCAGAGCAGAGGCGTGCGTGGTTGGTGGCTGGTCAAGCTAGATCGACCTGTTGCTGCGGTCTCTCTCTCTCTCTAGGTCGGGGCTGGTCGCAAGGGGTGGCAAAGGGTGGTGTGCGGTGCACTCTGGCATGTACGGTTCGTGCCAGGCCTGATGCATGCGGTGCAACACGAGTGGAGAGGGTGTACAGGGTGTTGGGGTGATCTAGGGCAAAGTGGCTCGGGTGGTGACTTTGTTCGATGCTTTCCTCGAGCTCAAGCTTCCAATGGCAGAGGGTGGACTGTAGGGAGGTGTAGGGATGCAAGGTGAATGGTTACAGCACATGTTTGCTTCTTGGATCAATCCCAAGTGCTAGCAAACATCTCCCAAAGTTTTCCAAAAATAAGGTGGTCATAGCATATGTTTCTACTACGGAAGAATTCCCTTGTGTGCAAGAGGCTTAGGGTTATGTTTCAACCAGGTTTGGGGTGGGCTTTGAAATACTCATAACAAGGTAGAACTCCATATGTTTGCATGGCCAAAAGGGGTTTAGGGTTGCTCACATTATTTAACCAAAGATGGGACTTGTTAAGCTTTTTCTTACTTACCATATTTTTAGGAGTTTGCCCTAGTCTCAAGTATTCAAGCAAAGAGTGTTTCTAGGGGTTGTCAAACCATTGTTTTAGAAATTCTAAACTTGCAACACTCAAGGATAACACTAGCATGGCAAGACACCAAGGAAACAGGGGAATCATAATTGATCAAGCATACATAACAAGCAAGTAGCAAAGTGTAGCATCCCAAGTGTCTAACAATTGCAATGCTACTAGCCTAGTCTATATAATGGCTACTTATATATATAATTGTTGCATCATAATTATATCATGCTCATGTCATCATGCCACCTTGCATTTGAGCATCATATAAACCCTTCTTGTTTTGGTTCTTCTCTCATATGCATTAATAATTGTAGTTGCCTCTTGATATTGTATTTGATTCTTGGTATATTGTTTAAATGCCCAAGTTGAGTTGGGGGCATATCTTTTGTTAACTCCACCACCTTTCTTGTCACCAACCATCATTCCACCATTCCACCATATATGAGCATTGCAACTTATTTGGTTTTACCTCTAGCTCATATGTGTTGGTGTGGATCCATTCTATCTCCACATGCTCTCATATATGCACCATATTGTTTTCACCTTATTGGTTTAGGAGAGCCACATGGCCACCTTTGCATGCCTTGTGAGTGGGACCCTTTCTCCTAGCTTCCATATGGATTAATATGGAATTATGCTCATGTGGGGATATTTTGGGATGTGGCATCCCGCAAAAACCACTACTAGAAAATCGCGTTGTTTTTGTGCATTGCATTTGAGTATCGTCATCGTCATGCATTGGGTGTCTGAAACTACTTTCAAAAAAAACATATTTTTGTTTTCTAAACACCCCGTCATTATTTCAAAATCTAAACCCGGGTCTCCGGATTATTTTGTTTCGTCTACCAATGGATTTCAAAAGCCCCGTTTTAAAATAATAAAATATTTACTTTATTTTTAGGGGCAGCCGTACCGGGCCGATCCGACCCAGTCGGCCACCCCAGTACAAACCAGACTACCAAAAACTTTTGCTACCTAACCCTAACCTACCCAGTCCCTAGCCACATCACTCCCACCACTCGCAGCTCGCCACCTCATCTCTCCTTCCCTTCCAGCCAACCGCCACGCGCCACCTCACCCTTTTTGTCCCTCCACCTCACACCCACACAGCCACCACCCACCTGCCTCTCCCCCCGGTTCCACCAACCCCTGCCTCCTTTTTTTTTTCGCGCGGGCCCCACCCCGGGGTGGACAGGCGCGCCACCCGCGGCACCTGCCCGACCCCCTGGTCCCTTCCCCCCCCCCCCCGCTTTCCTCGTGCCCCGCGCCCACCTGGCCCACCACCCAACCGCCTCCCTCTCTCTCCCCTCGCGCCTCGGCGACCCTCCCTCTCTCCTCCCCCTCTGTGCCGCCCCGTTCCCCTCCGCCCGCGAGCAGGTCGCCGCCGGCCTCCTCCCTCCGGCCTCCCCTCCCCCCTACCGGCCGCCCCCTCGTCGCCTCCAAGCCGCCGGCCCCGCGCCTCCTCGTCGCCGACCCGCACCGCCCAAGCGCCGCCGGGGGCCCCTCTCCCTTTCCTCGTCGCTCACCTCTGCGTCCTCTCCTCCTCGGCCGAGCCCTTCCGTTGACCTCCGGCAGCAAGCTCCGCCCACCCGTCCTCGACCCCGTCGGCCGCGCCCGCCCCTGCTTCGCGCCCGCCAGCGAGCCCGCCTCTGCGCCCTCGTCGGCCCCACCATCCCGCGACCACGCCGTCGGCCGCGCCCGTCCTCCGCCGGCCTCCCGTCCACCGTCGCCTCTGCCTTGTCTCCGTCGGGCCCTGCATCTCCGCCGCGTCGGCCTCACCCCCCTGCAGCGCCCCGTCTGCGAGTCCTCCTCGGCCGCGGCCCCGCCGGCCGCCTCCATCCTGTCGTGGTTCCGCCGCCACCGACCCACCTAGCGGACCCACCCACGCCCGATCTCATCCGCCCACCCTCGCTGCGCCCGGCCTTGACCTCGTCCTGCGACGCCTCCGTCTCCGTACCCTCTGCTCCGACCAAGGGTGGAGCTCCCTGGAGCCATCGGCATCGGCCCTTGCCTGAAGCGCGTGGCCGTTCCCTTCCGGCGTGGCTACCTGCATGCGACGACCGCGCCGGTGCTCCGTGGCGGCCCCTGTTCTCCATCAAGGATCCGCTCGAAGCTCTGTTTAATCTGGATGTTCAGTCCCTGATGGACTTCTGTTGGTTCTGTTAGTAAAGAACTGAGGTGGTGGGGATGTATGTGTCGAGACGATGATGTGTTGGTTGACTCCCTCTCATTGAGGTGACAAGATCAACAAGTGACACCAAGATCTCCTTCCGGACCCTGAGACCCGACCCCGAACCCCTCGGAGCCCAAGTTCGCCGAACCCTAATGTGATTCCCTATCCGAGACCCCATTATTTTTATAATATGACATTATCATCTGTCGCATATTAAATTGCTCATACTCGCATGCATGTTGTGGGTTTGCGGGCATTATGCCGATTCACCTCATAATTAAATATGGAGGCCATATGCGGACATTTCTAGTCTCATATTGGTCCCATTTAAAAATTGTGTAGGGAACCGGTGCTATATTCTGCCTTGTTAAGACAATATTTAAATTGCGGGGTATCTAAATAACATGAACTATTTAATTAATTGTCGGGACCCCGGTTCCGCTTAATATGGCCTAATTGCATCGCATCTTGCCATGTCATACATCATACATGCATCATGCCTGATCTTCTGCCGTAGTATTAAATAGTGCATCCGGTGTTTCTTCTAGTTCTTTGCTTCTTCATGGATTAGGCCGATGAGTTGATGCGAGTGTCGACCCGATCTTCGGATGAACCTTCGACAATGTTTTTCAGGCGAGCATCTCCCCCTTTCTACCTATCTTACTTTTACAGTATTTATTCCCTCCTGTTGACCTATTGCTATCTGTGTTGCGATGCTCTAGTTTTCGTACCCGTGATATCCCTTGCAGCCTTATATTGCCTTGGACACATCCTATTACCTGTTGTTTGGTAGATAGTTGGACTTGCGCATCGTAGTCGCTTGCTCAAGTGATGTTGCGTGTCGTCAAGTACCACAGTTGTTGGAAGGCTGCCATAAGCTTTATGTTGGAGATGGTTATAACTTTAATTACTGTTTAATAACTAAAATTGAAGTAGGTAATGAAGAGGCACCGGTGGGTGATAGACAATATTTGGTTTCCGACCGCTCACTGGTGTCCCGTAGGACCCCGAGTTCTTGACACCTGTTCCGAGATCGAGCGCGCTAACCACATGTGGGATGTGTGGGCACCCCATCGATTTAGTACCTGATTCCAAGTATTGTACCGGGGGCCACAACTAGTTTGAGGTTTTATTTACTATTCTGTACTTATGCCATGCTTTACTGCTTTATTTAAATTGTGCGATGGATAGCACACTGTACTGTTTAGGATCGTGACCCGTTTTTGCTGTATCGACAAGCCCGAGAGTTTCGGGTTCCCAGTCGTTTACAGCCGGCTCCACAAACCCTGAGTCCGTCTCGGAGCCCGGCCGACTTCGTTGCGTGTGTACTTAGTGGGGTGGCCCCCATGTACTTGCTTTGGGTCTGGGAAACGTCATGACTTAGGCCCCGCAGACATACCGATGGGTGTATGTTAATTGATCTGGCAAAAAGGGTCGAAGTGCGTGTGGATATCTCATGCTAATCGCGTGTGGATACTTTGGTGCACCCCTGCAGGGTCAAATATTTTCGAAAAGCCGTGTCCGCGGTTATGGACGACTTGGAGCACAGTTCTCGATCATAGACAACTATAACTAAAGTTTACTGTTATAATTTGACTTGTATCCGATGTGACTAGTAATCAGCTCAACTACAACGGAATGGCTAAATAAAAGTACCAACAACTGCCGGGTTTTGGGATATCTCATGCTAATTGTATTTGACTAGTAAGTGTCGCGGCTACAACGGAATGGTTAAATAAAACTGCCCACTGCTTATTTTATCAGGATGACTATCTATACTTGACTAGTAATTGCTACAACGATGACTGAATAAATAAAACTGCCAACTGTGTGAGTTCCTCGGTTGACTTCCTCGTTTGGTGTCAAGGGGGAAATACCAGGATGGGTATGTTTGGTGGTAGTATCAGGATGGTTCCGAATAGGTCTTCTTATCCCTCTCTGATAGCCGACAGTTATATCGAGTCTCTATAGGTTGTTTAGTACATGCTGCGCTGCCGCTTCAGTCCACCATACCTATGTAGGCGAGGACCGCCGAATTCTAGCCTCGCCGTGTACTGGCCTCAGTACTGACCGCTCTCTCTTTTTCCTTTGCCCTTTGTCGGCACCCCTTTTGTTTAAGCAGGCTTTGAGATCGACGTCGTTAGCAGGGTTACCCTTCCGGCTTGGCCTAGGCAGGGTTATGGACTCCATTGGCTATTCTTCAGGGCTCTTAGCTCAATTTGCATCTTGTCCTTACTCGGACGCTCTAGCGTTTCAAGGTGATTTGGATGTTTGTCTTGTATATCAGTATTCTTGACTCATGGAGTCGTGTTGTATATATATCTGTTCTGTGGGTCCCATCGAGGACTGTTGTGTAATGTTATTACTTCGTTTTCCACCCGCACAAAAGTGCCTGGTGGGCACCTTTGAATCGTTTCTATGCGGGTTTGGCGAGAATCGCTAAGACTTGCATAGGGCCGATTCTGAGGGTGTTACAGAGTGGTATCAGAGCTCAGCAGTTGCGATACCCCACAAGTCCAGCCTGTAGGATAACCTAGCTAACGGCCGAAGTAGAGTGTCAAAACTATTTTTGCAAAATCGGTTGGATAGTTCTGATTAGGTCTGTTTTACTCCTTACCCCTCTGCTGTTCTCCCCTTACCTCTGCGTGTTTTGCATCCGCTCTCTTCTCTCTCTCTGAGTCCAGGATTTCTCGTGGTTGGGTTCCATCATACCTTCAGGGTTTCGCTTCCTCCTTTGGTAACGGTGTTGCCACACCTGGTCTTCATGCTATCCGAGGAATCCTTCGTCTGTTGGACTTCTCTCTGTTCCTTGTTGTGCCTTCCGGTGTTTTCCGACGCGACGACATCATCTACGCCAGATCCGATGCAGAGTCTGCATCACTCCTTTGTTTCTGAACCTCGATTGGCGAGATCTTCAGTCTGATTCCGAGAATGGTTGCACGCTTTTCTACTGATTGTGCGGAGTAATAGTTTGGGTGCGTGATGGATTGGCCCCCATGCTGACTACCCTTTCTATTCGCTCTTGTACATTGAAGTGGGATAGGCCGCATCTTTTCTCCCCTTCTATCGAAGCTAGAGGTGGCTTTACTTGTGGATACCTCTACTTTCGCCTTTGTTTCCCGGAGTGTTCTCTCGACGATCACGGACAACGACCTCTTGTTAGTGGTGCCGCGAGGATCTACACGAAGCGAGAAGACGCAGATCGCCGACCTTCCTTCCGGTACCATGAGGCGGATCTCGAGGGCAAGATCCATTGTTAGTGGTGTCGAATTGTGGCATCCCGCAAAAACCACTACTAGAAAATCGCGTTGTTTTTGTGCATTGCATTTGAGTATCGTCATCGTCATGCATTGGGTGTCTGAAACTACTTTCAAAAAAAAACATATTTTTGTTTTCTAAACACCCCGTCATTATTTCAAATCTAAACCCGGGTCTCCGGATTATTTTGTTTCGTCTACCAATGGATTTCAAAAGCCCCGTTTTAAAATAGTAAAATATTTATTTTATTTTTAGGGGCAGCCGTACCGGGCCGATCCGACCCAGTCGGCCACCCCAGTACAAACCAGACTACCAAAAACTTTTGCTACCTAACCCTAACCTACCCAGTCCCTAGCCACATCACTCCCACCACTCACAGCTCGCCACCTCATCTCTCCTTCCCTTCCAGCCAACCGCCACGCGCCACCTCACCCTTTTTTCCCTCCACCTCACACCCAGACAGCCACCACCCACCTGCCTCTCCCCCCGGTTCCACCAACCCCTGCCTCCTTTTTTTTTCCGCGCGGGCCCCACCCCGGGGTGGACAGGCGCGCCACCCGCGGCACCTGCCCGACCCCCTGGTCCCTTCCCCCCCCCCCCCCGCTTTCCTCGTGCCCCGCGCCCACCTGGCCCACCACCCAACCGCCTCCCTCTCTCTCCCCTCGCGCTTCGGCAACCCTCCCTCTCTCCTCCCCCTCTGTGCCGCCCCGTTCCCCTCCGCCCGCGAGCAGGTCGCCGCCGGCCTCCTCCCTCCGGCCTCCCCTCCCCCTACCGGTCGCCCCCTCGTCGCCTACAAGCCGCCGGCCCCGCGCCTCCTCGTCGCCGACCCGCACCGCCCAAGCGCCGCCGGGGGCCCCTCTCCATTTCCTCGTCGCTCACCTCTGCGTCCTCTCCTCCTCGGCCGAGCCCTTCCGTTGACCTCCGGCAGCAAGCTCCGCCCACCCGTCCTCGACCCCGTCGGCCGCGCCCGCCCCTGCTTCGCGCCCGCCAGCGAGCCCGCCTCTGCGCCCTCCTCGGCCCCACCATCCCGCGACCACGCCGTCGGCCGCGCCCGTCCTCCGCCGGCCTCCCGTCCACCGTCGCCTCTGCCTTGTCTCCGTCGGGCCCTGCATCTCCGCCGCGTCGGCCTCACCCCCCTGCAGCACCCCGTCTGCGAGCCCTCCTCGGCCGCGGCCCCGCCGGCCGCCTCCATCCTGTCGTGGTTCCGCCGCCACCGACCCACCTAGCGGACCCACCCACGCCCGATCTCCTCCGCCCACCCTCGCTGCGCCCGGCCTTGACCTCGTCCCGCGACACCTCCGTCTCCGTACCCTCTGCTCCGACCAAGGGTGGAGCTCCCTGGAGCCATCGGCGTTGGCCCTTGCCTGAAGCGCGTGGCCGTTCCCTTCCGGCGTGGCTACCTGCATGCGACGACCGCGCCGGTGCTCCGTGGCGGCCCCTGTTCTCCATCAAGGATCCGCTCGAAGCTCTGTTTAATCTGGATGTTCAGTCCCTGACGGCCTTCTGTTGGTTCTGTTAGTAAAGAACTGAGGTGGTGGGGATGTATGTGTCGAGACGATGATGTGTTGGTTGACTCCCTCTCATTGAGGTGACAAGATCAACAAGTGACACCAAGATCTCCTTCCGGACCCTGAGACCCGACCCCGAACCCCTCGGAGCCCAAGTTCGCCGAACCCTAATGTGATTCCCTATCCGAGACCCCATTATTTTTATAATATGACATTATCGTCTGTCGCATATTAAATTGCTCATACTCGCATGCATGTTGTGGGTTTGGGGGCATTATGCTGATTCACCTCATAATTAAATATGGAGGCCATATGCGGACATTTCTAGTCTCATATTGGTCCCATTTAAAAATTGTGTAGCGAACCGGTGCTATATTCTGCGTTGTTAAGACAGTATTTAAATTGCGGGGTATCTAAATAACATGAACTATTTAATTAATTGTCGGGACCCCGGTTCCGCTTAATATGGCCTAATTGCATCGCATCTTGCCATGTCATACATCATACATGCATCATGCCTGATCTTCTGCCGTAGTATTAAATAGTGCATCCGGTGTTTCTTCTAGTGCTTTGCTTCTTCATGGATTAGGCCGATGAGTTGATGCGAGTGTCGACCCGATCTTCGGATGAACCTTCGACAATGTTTTTCAGGCGAGCATCTCCCCCTTTCTACCTATCTTACTTTTACAGTATTTATTCCCTCCTGTTGACCTATTGCTATCTGTGTTGCGATGCTCTAGTTTTCGTACCCGTGATATCCCTTGCAGCCTTATATTGCCTTGGACACATCCTATTACCTGTTGTTTGGTAGATAGTTGGACTTGCGCGTCGTAGTCGCTTGCTCAAGTGCTGTTGCGTGTCGTCAAGTACCACAGTTGTTGGAAGGCTGCCATAAGCTTTATGTTGGAGATGGTTATAACTTTAATTACTGTTTAATAACTAAAATTGAAGTAGGTAATGCAGAGGCACCGGTGGGTGATAGACAATATTTGGTTTCCGACTGCTCACTGGTGTCCCGTAGGACCCCGAGTTCTTGACACCTGTTCCGAGATCGAGCGCGCTAACCACATGTGGGATGTGTGGGCACCCCATCGATTTAGTACCTGATTCCAAGTATTGTACCGGGGGCCACAACTAGTTTGAGGTTTTATTTACTATTCTGTACTTATGCCATGCTTTACTGCTTTATTTAAATTGTGCGATGGATAGCACACTGTACTGTTTAGGATCGTGACCCGTTTTCGCTGTATCGACAAGCCCGAGAGTTTCGGGTTCCCAGTCGTTTACAGCCGGCTCCACAAACCCTGAGTCCGTCTCGGAGCCCGGCCGACTTCGTTGTGGGTGTACTTAGTGGGGTGGCCCCCATGTACTTGCTTTGGGTCTGGGAAACGTCATGACTTAGGCCCCGCAGACATACCGATGGGTGTATGTTAATTGATCTGGCAAAAAGGGTCGAAGTGCGTGTCGATATCTCATGCTAATCGCGTGTGGATACTTTGGTGCACCCCTGCAGGGTCAAATCTTTTCGAAAAGCCGTGTCCGCGGTTATGGACGACTTGGAGCACAGTTCTCGATCATAGACAACTATAACTAAAGTTTACTGTTATAATTTGACTTGTATCCGATGTGACTAGTAATCAGCTCAACTACAACGGAATGGCTAAATAAAAGTACCAACAACTGCCGGGTTTTGGGATATCTCATGCTAATTGTATTTGACTAGTAAGTGTCGCGGCTACAACGGAATGGTTAAATAAAACTGCCCACTGCTTATTTTATCAGGATGACTATCTATACTTGACTAGTAATTGCTGCAACGATGACTGAATAAATAAAACTGCCAACTGTGTGAGTTCCTCGGTTGACTTCCTCGTTTGGTGTCAAGGGGGAAATACCAGGATGGGTATGTTTGGTGGTAGTATCAGGATGGTTCCGAATAGGTCTTCTTATCCCTCTCTGATAGCCGACAGTTATATCGAGTCTCTATAGGTTGTTTAGTACATGCTGCGCTGCCGCTTCAGTCCACCATACCTATGTAGGCGAGGACCGCCGAATTCTAGCCTCGCCGTGTACTGGCCTCAGTACTGACCGCTCTCTCTTTTTCCTTTGCCCTTTGTCGGCACCCCTTTTGTTTAAGCAGGCTTTGAGATCGACGTCGTTAGCAGGGTTACCCTTCCGGCTTGGCCTGGGTAGGGTTATGGACTCCATTGGCTATTCTTCAGGGCTCTTAGCTCAATTTGCATCTTGTCCTTACTCGGACGCTCTAGCGTTTCAAGGTGATTTGGATCTTTGTCTTGTATATCAGTATTCTTGACTCATGGAGTCGTGTTGTATATATATATGTTCTGTGGGTCCCATCGAGGACTGTTGTGTAATGTTATTACTTCGTTTTCCACCCGCACGAAAGTGCCTGGTGGGCACCTTTGAATCGTTTCTATGCGGGTTTGGCGAGAATCGCTAAGACTTGCATAGGGCCGATTCTGAGGGTGTTACAGAGTGGTATCAGAGCTCAGCAGTTGCGATACCCCACAATTCCATCCTGTAGGATAACCTAGCTAACGGCCGAAGTAGAGTGTCAAAACTATTTTTGCAAAATCGGTTGGATAGTTCTGATTAGGTCTGTTTTACTCCTTACCCCTCTGCTGTTCTCCCCTTACCTCTGCGTGTTTTGCATCCGCTCTCTTCTCTCTCTCCGAGTCTAGGATTTCTCGTGGTTGGGTTCCATCGTACCTTCAGGGTTTCGCTTCCTCCTTTGGTAACGGTGTTGCCACACCTGGTCTTCATGCTATCCGAGGAATCCTTCGTCTGTTGGACTTCTCTCTGTTCCTTGTTGTGCCTTCCGGTGTTTTCCGACGCGACGACATCATCTACGCCAGATCCGATGCAGAGTCTGCATCACTCCTTTGTTTCTGAACCTCGATTGGCGAGATCTTCAGTCTGATTCCGAGAATGGTTGCACGCTTTTCTACTGATTGTGCGGAGTAATAGTTTGGGTGCGTGATGGATTGGCCCCCATGCCGACTACCCTTTCTATTCGCTCTTGTACATTGAAGTGGGATAGGCCGCATCTTTTCTCCCCTTCTATCGAAGCTAGAGGTGGCTTTACTTGTGGATACCTCTACCTTCGCCTTTGTTTCCTGGAGTGTTCTCTCGACGATCACGGACAACGACCTCTTGTTAGTGGTGCCGCGAGGATCTACACGAAGCGAGAAGACGCAGATCGCCGACCTTCCTTCCGGTACCATGAGGCGGATCTCGAGGGCGAGATCCATTGTTAGTGGTGTCGAATTGTGGCATCCCGCAAAAACCACTACTAGAAAATCGCGTTGTTTTTGTGCATTGCATTTGAGTATCGTCATCGTCATGCATTGGGTGTCTGAAACTACTTTCAAAAAAAAACATATTTTTGTTTTCTAAACACCCCGTCATTATTTCAAAATCTAAACCCGGGTCTCCGGATTATTTTGTTTCGTCTACCAATGGATTTCAAAAGCCCCGTTTTAAAATAATAAAATATTTACTTTATTTTTAGGGGCAGCCGTACCGGGCCGATCCGACCCAGTCGGCCACCCCAGTACAAACCAGACTACCCCAGTTGTGTAATGTTATTACTTCGTTTTCCACCCGCACGAAAGTGCCTGGTGGGCACCTTTGAATCGTTTCTATGCGGGTTTGGCAAGAATCGCTAAGACTTGCATAGGGCCGATTCTGAGGTTGTTACATGGGACTAGTAAGGACCTAGTGGAATATACACACTAGCAAGTCCCAATTATATTCATGTGACCATCTCCATCTACTCCACTTGGAGCTTTCTTTTAAATTCTTTTGCTTAGGCCTTACTCCACATTTTGGAATGCTTGAGAATAATGCCATGTAAATAATTTTGTTTTCACAAAAATAAGCATGGTATTAATTATTTATGCATGGCCCATGCAAGAACCACCCCATTCTAGTTTCTGGTTTTTATTTGAATCTTTGAGTGGATCTTCCCCATATCTCCCTCTACCCTTCTTATGCTTGACCTTGCTTGAAGCATGCAAGCATCCAAAACCCTATAACCATCTCCATCCATACCTCACCACCTTTTCTTCTTTTCTCTCTTTTGGCTATATCTTGCTTGAGCTTGTTTTGATCATGCTTGATCTTGTCAAAAGATTACCACACCACATCTCTCTCTCTCTATTCCTCATCTTCCCCTCCCTTTCCACCTCCACCTTGCATGGTCATGTGGATCATGCCTAAACCCTAAACCTAACCCCTCATCTACCCTAGTTACACCCTACCACCACCATGGGTATCATCTATCCTAACCCGAGCCCCCCCTAAGCTAACCCTAGCTACCAACACCCTCTCTCTCTCGGCCTCTCTCCTCTCTCACCTAGCTAGCCCCACCTGGTCACCCTGGCCCAACCCGAGCTACCCTACCCCTCCTCCTACCCTAACCCTAGACCGAGCCCATGCCATCTACCCCTCCCCTCTCGGTTACCCTCTCTTCTCCTCCCCCTCACCTTGGTCCACCAGCAACCAACAACCAGCACCACCACGTCACCCCTCCTCTGCCCCACTCTTTTCTTTGGCTTCAAGAAAAAGAGAGAAAGGAGGGAGAAGGAAGCCACCCGAGCCCTCTTTTTGCATCTCACCAAATCATGTGTTCCTTCCCCCTCTCTTCCTATCTGTAGCACCAGCTCCCCCACGTGCCTACTCCTCAAACAGATCGAGATCCAGGAAGACCCAGACCCTCTCCTTCCTCCCCACAACCTCCTAGCCATGGCCATGGTTCTCTAAACCCTAGCTCCGGCCTGCCTTGCTAACCGACAATCCCGAGCGCGCCAAGCTGTACCAGGAGCACGAGGACCTTCGTCTGCTTCGGCTACCTCACCTTGCACCGGCCGAGCCTCGCCGGAGTCCTCTGGAGCTTCCTGGGCACGCCGCGGACACCGGATCAGACGCTCGCGGGACCTCTGCCTCTGCTCCGGTCCGATCCACCTCCAGCTCCAGCGACCACACCGACGAGATCCTGGTGAGCACCTCGATCCCCTAGACATGCCCGTCCTCCTCCTAGCGGCCCAGACGCGCCGGACGTTCTGTCGAGCGGCCTCCGTGCGCCGCCGCTGTGATGCCGCCGTGTCTGCAGCTGCAGCAGTTTTCCCCGCCTCTGTTCTCCGCCGTGCCCCGCGCGCTGTAGCCCTCCTCCGATGTTGCTCTGTGAACAAAAGTTGTAGTCCCTACAACCCTCTTCATCTTTCCTTTTTGCAGCGTGGCGAGTTTCGCCGCTGTCTGGTCGCCATCGTCGTCCGAACGCCGGCCGGTTCCCTGTTCTCTGCAGGTCAGCGCGCAGCAGACAAACCAGCGACGACGTCGTTTTGCAGAAATAACCCTGCCCTTTTTCCCGCCAAAACCCGCGGCCCCCGAAGCCCACCTGTCAGCCTCGGTGTCCTTTTTGCAAAAGAACCCCTGTAAGTTCCTGGCCATCACGGACAGACCCCTCCCCGTGCCCATTATCGCCCACGTGTCCAGCACGCGTTGGCCGCGCGCGCAGTGGCCCCGCAGCCCTGGGACCCACCTGTCATACTCAGAGGCTAGATCAGCTCTCGGTGAGAAAAGCTTTTCCGTGCGCGTTTGTCCCAGTCAGCCGTTGGCCCCACTCGTCTGTGGCTGTGGCTAGATCTGGGATGAGTAAGAAAAGTTTTCCTGTTTATCTGTTTTAATTAAACTTTTCAAAATTGTTTTAAAATTCAAATTTAAATCTGTTTCAAATAACTTTTAAAATATAAATCCAAATAATACAAATAATATATGTTTTTGAATCAGAAAAATGTGAGGAATTCAATTATGCTATTCAAAATATATTTTGGACACTTTATTTTTCCAAGTTGATTAAAATTACAATAAAATGCCCGTTTTCCTTAAATAATTAATAACTTTTGTTTTATAACTCCAAATTTAACAAATAATATGTCTAAAATGATTAGCTCGACGAGACCTTTCTGTTTATGTATTCCTTGTTCTGTTTTGCAGCATGCATCATATAAATATAAAGTATACAGCAACTTAATTGAGGTTAAAACATGATTAAAACTCAACAAAATGATTTATACTTGTATTCCACACCTCCCCCATGCCATGCTACATTATTGCCATGCAAATTGTGCATCATTCATCATGGCATGATTGTTTGCTTGATGCATTTAATTCATATGCTTGTGCACTTTATTTATGTTGGCCCTTGTTTGTTTGGTTCTTCTTCGAATAGACGCTGAGCAGGGGATATACCAAGAGACCCAGGAGCACTACCCAGATCCTTCTCTCGCTTCAACTGAGCTGCCAGGCAAGCACTACCACATGCTTGCATACATATAGTACCTATTGCCTCTATCTTATTCTTGCATCATTGAGTCGCGATTGCATTAAACTGAATCCCAAGTATTGCATAGCCCTTACTTTTTAAACCCCACCGAAGCTTGTTCCTCCATCCCATGAGCCATTACTACAGGAGTTGTTTGAGCCATGCGAGTCGTAGAACAGCATGTGTAGGGTATGTGAGTGTCTGATGGATAACGAGGTACCTAAACAACTTAACCTGAGTAGTAATGGGATAACTAATGAAAGTGGCACCAATGAGCCATATTTGCTATTTGGTTTTTCAGGCTCACTTGTGTCCCGTAGGACCCCGAGTACTTGATTCCTGTTCCTTGAATATTCGCGCAATCCACATCTGGGAGGCTTATGAACCCCCCTGAGCGAGAGCTTGATTCATTCTTATTTCTTGGGGCCACAAACTAGTTTGAGGTTTTATTTACTATCCTGTACTTATGCCATGCTTTACTGCTTTATTTAAAATTGTGCGAGGTACTGCACCTGTACTGTTTTGGAAAGCGGAGTGTTTTCGCGGTATCGACAAGCCCAGTCACACTTTCGGGTTCCTAGTCGTTTACAGCCACTGACGCAAACCTTGAGTCCGTCTCGGAGTCGGCTAACTCCATTGCGGGTAGCTTAATGGGGTGGCCCCCTGAAATATTTCTGAATCCTGTGATCGCTTTGTCGTGACTGCCTCGTTGGTTTTGATTTGGTTTTTCCGAGGTTGATCGAGTGTGTGTTGCTATTTGTGCACCCCTGCAGGGTAAAACTTTCTGAAAGCCGTGTCCACGGTTATGGACGACTTGGAGCACAGTTTCTCGATCATAGACAAGAATAACTAAAGTACCGCTTTTGATTTGACTAAGTACCGGACTAGTAATAGTGCAACATTCATGGAATGGATAATAAAACTGCCAACGGATGGGGGGTTGTTCGTCCGCTTCCTCGTTGGTAAGCGAGGAGGAGGATGGATCTGTTAATATTACCTTTATAACTGTTGTTGTTAATTCACGGACATCCGTCTATCTTTGGTTAGGCGGATGGTTAGCGAGCATCTATAGAATTGCTAGGGTTTATCTTTTGCTGCAATTGCGTCACCCCAGGTTGTGTCCCCTTTAGAGGCATAAAGACTTGCTGAGTACCCCTAGGGTCTCACACGATAAATTGTTTGATTCAGATGAACAGGTAAGCTCGCAAGATGGATACTGGGTGGAGGAGACGGACGATGCGGGCAACGATCATTCTGTGTAGAGATTCCGGGAACGGGGATCCGTGAGATCTGTGGGCGGGATGTGTTTATTTATGGGGCATCTTATGCCGATTTGCTTCTTATCCGTACTCGGATCTTGTTTTCCGCTTCCGCTTGATACTCTGATGTTTGATGTATGAGGAGATATCCTAAACTATTATATCTATCTAGGATATTTGGATCTTGCCGTATGGCGTTGCTATATTTCCTTTCTTTTTAGATGGAATGACTCTGAGAACCATTGTATGGTGGCTTGCATACATACTCATTTGTGTATGTAGTTGATCCATTCGCCTGCTGATTACGCCGCCCGTTCTTGTCCCGATGTTTGGAAATGGTTAGGACGGCCGAAAGGTCTACCTGTGAGTGGCATTTGGGCCCCACCGTACTATTTTAACCATTTCCGTTCGTCCAGGCTTGTAACTAGGAGTGTAATTCACCGAGGTAGTTATAATTGGTATCAAAGCCATCCCGCCCTTCAGGGTCTCAGCCAAATGGTCGTTGTCTGTCTAGCAAATATTTTGGTAGCTATGTATACTAGGGAAAAACAAAGCGCGAGAGTAGGACTGCTTCCATTTTTCTTCTTACCCACCCACCCACCCTTTTCTGGTAAGGAAGTGTAACGTTTTCAATCCTCTTCTTAAAATTCAAACTAGGATTCACGTGTTCTGGGTTCCGTAGTACCATAGTGTGTGTGTGTGTAATTCCTTGTCTATCTGTTGCATCCTTTTTGTTATCACAATCTGCCTTTGGTTATCAACTGTTGGTACATTCCATACTGACAGGCTTTTGAAAACCGGCGCGATCTATCTGACTCCTTGTTAACCGGTGCCATCTTCTTAAGGGTTTCCTTCCTTCTAGCAACTCCACATTCTGTGAAACCATCAGTTGCTAATCTCTATCTGATAAGTGATTTTGCGCATCTATTGGTATTTTAATGCTGAAAAATGCGAAAAAAAATTTCTTTGATACATCTGTGCTTCCACACTCCTTCCAGTCGTGTGTGAAACATTATCTATCTTCCTTTTATCAGCATGTCCATGCTAACTCATTCTTTTGTCACCGGCGCTTAATCCTGGAGTTTCTTTTCATCTCCAATTCTCTTGGGCTAATTACATAACATGTGTCGATCCGATGCTGGTGATTGTAATTTGGTTCTCGGCATAGCTATATGACACTTATCATGAGTGGAATATGGAAAATGCTATCAACACTATCCTCCAAATGGTGACGGTTATCTCATGTGATTTTGAGTACCCGTGATCATATCTATGCATATTCAAGCATCTTTGGCAATCCGGAGTTTCCCCAAAGCACTACGGCGGTCTATCATCTGTTCATCATGATGCACATCTTTTTGAACTCCATATCTGCAAAATTCTCCTGGATACGAGGGAATTGCATCTTTTCGTCTCTGGTAGCTTTGCTTGAGGTATGAGCTATCATCGTTTCTTTATCCAAGATCTCTTTATCTTTGTAACCGGTGATCCAATCGACAATGTGAACCAGGTGACATCTCTTTTTCTTCCGAAGGACCAGATAATCTATTCTTCCAGTGCATCTCCTTCAACACGAACCCGTGCTCTTAATATTGATCTTTCTAAGAGCGTTGAGCTCAGAAAGTGTTTCGAGCATTTGTTCGTTTCTCCCGCCTCTTGAACTCGATATTCTGGGAATATCCTGCTAATCCATGGTGGTGTATGTTGATAATATGCTTGCCATTCGATATCAATGGAAGGACATGGAAGATCATCGGTGTCTCTTTCTCTCAAGCTTCGTGAGCACTGCCTGTGTGCAAAGTCTCAAAGTGAGAATTCTGACTTTCTGAAGTCACCTATCTCGGCCACGTCCTTCTGCTAAATCTCTCTCAATCATTTCAAGAAGAACATGGAGTTCTTTTCACCTCTATCTCGTTAAGTAATCTCTTGAAACCCTCTCGCTCTATCGTCTATGCTCAATCCACCGGAGGCCATGAAGACCTTCCAGATCTGGTATTCCTTCTGTTCAAGTTGGTGCTATCTTTTCTGTAGCTGTTGAATCTTGCAGTTGTCTCCGTAATCTTCCTTCATATCTTTCCGGAGGCTTGGTATTTCTGATATGACGACAACATCATCATCTTTATCTATCTATGAACCCGGCGAATCGTTTGCATCTATCCTTGTTTTTAACGGAGTTCTATGAGTTCTTTTTGTCAATACCTTCAGTCTGTTTCGGTAGTTGGGTTGCATGGTTTTCTTATTCATGTGCGGAGTAATGCTTTGAGTGCGGGATGGAGTAGCTACCATACCACTACTCTTATCATTCGCTCTTGTACATTGAATTGGTGAACTAATGTGATTTCACTCATTCCACGGAAGTTAGAAGTGGCCTCTATCCCTTGATACTTTACTTCCATCCTTGTTTTCCGGAGCGCTCTCTCGAAGAAGGTAATCAATAATCTCTTGTTGGTGTTCTGTCTATTCTAGGTGGAGCAAAATCTTCAATTATCTGGTGGAAACAGACGCAAACTCTTTTCTGTCCTCGTCATTCTACCGATGCTCGACATCCCCAAACAAGATGAAAGGAATCTATCTCTCTCTTTGTTTCATTAATTCTTTTTCTGTGGTAAAGCCAATTATGGTTCATGCCATCAGCCGCAAATATATTGCGTTAGCCTCAAGGCTAAAGAAAGCAATAAGTATCTCTACAATAAACTCCAGATCCTCCATATTCTTTGCTTCTCGGGTTTCCACCATGATCTGGCTTCACATCCGTCTCTGGAAGTTATATCCGCACACCTCAATTGCGTGATCCGTTGGGTCTTACCGGCGCAAGAAGAATCTAATCCGACGATGTCTAACTGAATCTTTCTGTTGATATCAAGGGACTCTATTGTTAGAAGGCAATATTGTTTCCGAACTTCATTTCTCAAATCCGAGAGAAGATACGATGTTGTTGTCATAGTGGTTCAAAACCTCTCCAATCTAACTCTTTTTCTTCCGGCGAGATAAAGATTCATCCTCTCTCGTATCAGTAAATCTTTAATCTTAACGGTGTGTCTTTCTTTATCCAGGATACATCATCTTTTCCTTTTCTTTGACAAGTGGTTCCTTTCTCTTATCATGTTTCTTGAGAAAACCGGAGCTATGTTCATCCTATCCTTCTTGTCTCACAACAATCATTCCTTTCTTCTAACCCTTTGTGTCTCAAGCAAAACGCAAGACTCGCAACAAGTCTAGCAAGTTTTGCAAGGTGTAGTGGTCCCACCATTCCATGGTTCTTCAACTTGGGAACGTGAGGGTCACCTTCGTTCGAACACCCGCCTCTCCTTGTGTTGTTTTCTTTTTCCTAGGAATCTCGGGGCGAGATTCTTGTTTAGTGGGGGAGAGTTGTAGCATCCCAGGTGTCTAACAATTGCAATGCTACTAGCCTAGTCTATATAATGGCTACTTATATATATAATTGTTGCATCATAATTATATCATGCTCATGTCATCATGCCACCTTGCATTTGGGCATCATATAAACCCTTCTTGTTTTGGTTCTTCTCTCATATGCATTAATAATTGTAGTTGCCTCTTGATATTGTATTTGGTTGTTGGTATATTGTTTAAATGCCCAAGTTGAGTTGGGGGCATATCTTTTGTTAACTCCACCACCTTTCTTGTCACAAACCATCATTCCACCATTCCACCATATATGAGCATTGCAACTTATTTGGTTTTACCTCTAGCTCATATGTGTTGGTGTGGATCCATTCTATCTCCACATGCTCTCATATATGCACCATATTGTTTTCACCTTATTGGTTTAGGAGAGCCACATGGCCACCTTTGCATGCCTTGTGAGTGGGACCCTTTATCCTAGCTTCCATATGGATTAATATGGAATTATGCTCATGTGGGGATATTTTGGGACTAGTAAGCACCTAGTGGAATATACACACTAGCAAGTCCCAATTATAATCATGTGACCATCTCCATCTACTCCACTTCGAGCTTTCTTTTAAATTCTTTTGCTTAGGCCTTACTCCACATTTTGGAATGCATGAGAATAATGCCATGTAAATAATTTTGTTTTCACAAAAATAAGCATGGTACTAATTATTTATGCATGGCCCATGCAAGAACCACCCCATTCTAGTTTCTGGTTTTTATTTGAATCTTTGAGTGGATCTTCCCCATATCTCCCTCTACCCTTCTTATGCTTGACCTTGCTTGAAGCATGCAAGCATCCAAAACCCTATAACCATCTCCATCCATACCTCACCACCTTTTCTTCTTTTCTCTCTTTTGGCTATATCTTGCTTGAGCTTGTTTTGATCATGCTTGATCTTGTCAAAAGATTACCACACCACATCTCTCTCTCTCTATTCCTCATCTTCCCCTCCCTTTCCACCTCCACCTTGCATGGTCATGTGGATCATGCCTAAACCATAAACCTAACCCCTCATCTACCCTAGTTACACCCTACCACCACCATGGGTATCATCTATCCTAACCCGAGCCCCCCCTAAGCTAACCCTAGCTACCAACACCCTCTCTCTCTCGGCCTCTCTCCTCTCTCACCTAGCTAGCCCCACCTGGTCACCCTGGCCCAACCCGAGCTACCCTACCCCTCCTCCTACCCTAACCCTAGACCGAGCCCATGCCATCTACCCCTCCCCTCTTGGTTACCCTCTCTTCTCCTCCCCCTCACCTTGGTCCACCAGCAACCAACAACCAGCACCACCACGTCACCCCTCCTCTGCCCCACTCTTTTCTTTGGCTTCAAGACAAAGAGAGAAAGGAGGGAGAAGGAAGCCACCCGAGCCCTCTTTTTTCATCTCACCAAATCATGTGTTCCTTCCCCCTCTCTTCCTATCTGTAGCACCAGCTCCCCCACGTGCCTACTCCTCAAACAGATCGAGATCCAGGAAGACCCAGACCCTCTCCTTCCTCCCCACAACCTCCTAGCCATGGCCATGGTTCTCTAAACCCTAGCTCCGGCCTGCCTTGCTAACCGACAATCCCGAGCGCGCCAAGCTGTACCAGGAGCACGAGGACCTTCGTCTGCTTCGGCTACCTCACCCTGCACCGGCCAAGCCTCACCGGAGTCCTCTGGAGCTTCCTGGGCACGCCGCGGCCACCGGATAAGACGCTCGCGGGACCTCTGCCTCTGCTCCGGTCCGATCCACCTCCAGCTCCAGCGACCACACCGACGAGATCCTGGTGAGCACCTCGATCCCCTAGACATGCCCGTCCTCCTCCTAGCGGCCCAGACGCGCCGAACGTTCTGTCGAGCGGCCTCCGTGCGCCGCCGCTACAATGCCGCCGTGTCTGCAGCTGCAGCAGTTTTCCCCGCCTCTGTTCTCCGCCGTGCCCCGCGCGTTGTAGCCCTCCTCCGATGTTGCTCTGTGAACGAAAGTTGTAGTCCCTGCAACCCTCTTCATCTTTCCTTTTTGCAGCGTGGTGAGTTTCGCCGCTGTCTGGTCGCCATCGTCGTCCGAACGCCGGTCGTTTCCCTTTTCTCTGCAGGTCAGCGCGCAGCAGACAAACCAGCGACGGCGTCGTTTTGCAGAAATAACCCTGCCCTTTTTCCCGCCAAAACCCGCGGCCCCCGAAGCCCACCTGTCAGCCTCGGTGTCCTTTTTGCAAAAGAACCCCCGTAAGTTCCTGGCCATCACGGACAGACCCCTCCCCGCACCCAGGATCGCCCACGTGTCCAGCACGCGTTGGCCGCGCGCGCAGTGGCCCCGCAGCCCTGGGACCCACCTGTCATACTCAGAGGCTAGATCAGCTCTCGGTGAGAAAAGCTTTTCCGTGCGCGTTTGTCCCAGTCAGCCGTTGGCCCCACTCGTCTGTGGCTGTGGCTAGATCTGGGATGAGTAAGAAAAGTTTTCCTGTTTATCTGTTTTAATTAAACTTTTTAAATTGTTTTAATATTCAAATTTAAATCTGTTTCAAATAACTTTTAAAATATAAATCCAAATAATACAAATAATATATGTTTTTGAATCAGAAAAATGTGAGGAATTCAATTATGCTATTCAAAATATATTTTGGACACTTTATTTTTCCAAGTTGATTAAAATTACAATAAAATGCCCGTTTTCCTTAAATAATTAATAACTTTTGTTTTATAACTCCAAATTTAACAAATAATATGTCTAAAATGATTAGCTCGACGAGACCTTTCTGTTTATGTATTCCTTGTTCTGTTTTGCAGCATGCATCATATAAATATAAAGTATACAGCAACTTAATTGAGGTTAAAACATGATTAAAACTCAACAAAATGATTTATACTTGTATTCCACACCTCCCCCATGCCATGCTACATTATTGCCATGCAAATTGTGCATCATTCATCATGGCATGATTGTTTGCTTGATGCATTTAATTCATATGCTTGTGCACTTTATTTATGTTGGCCCTTGTTTGTTTGGTTCTTCTTCGAATAGACGCTGAGCAGGGGATATACCAAGAGACCCAGGAGCACTACCCAGATCCTTCTCTCGCTTCAACTGAGCTGCCAGGCAAGCACTACCACATGCTTGCATACATATAGTACCTATTGCCTCTATCTTATTCTTGCATCATTGAGTCGCGATTGCATTAAATTGAATCCCAAGTATTGCATAGCCCTTACTTTTTAAACCCCACCGAAGCTTGTTCCTCCATCCCATGAGCCATTACTACAGGAGTTGTTTGAGCCATGCGAGTCGTAGAACAACATGTGTAGGGTATGTGAGTGTCTGATGGATAACGAGGTACCTAAACAACTTAACCTGAGTAGTAATGGGATAACTAATGAAAGTGGCACCGGTGAGCCATATTTGCTATTTGGTTTTTCAGGCTCACTTGTGTCCCGTAGGACCCCGAGTACTTGATTCGTGTTCCTTGAATATTCGCGCTATCCACATCTGGGAGGCTTATGAACCTCCCTAAGCGAGAGCTTGATTCATTCTTATTTCTTGGGGCCACAAACTAGTTTGAGGTTTTATTTACTATCCTGTACTTATGCCATGCTTTACTGCTTTATTTAAAATTGTGCGAGGTACTGCACCTGTACTGTTTTGGAAAGCGGAGTGTTTTCGTGGTATCGACAAGCCCAGTCACACTTTCGGGTTCCTAGTCGTTTACAGCCACTGACGCAAACCTTGAGTCCGTCTCGGAGTCGGCTAACTCCATTGCGGGTAGCTTAATGGGGTGGCCCCCTGAAATATTTCTGAATCCTGTGATCGCTTTGTCGTGACTGCCTCGTTGGTTTTGATTTGGTTTTTCCGAGGTTGATCGAGTGTGTGTTGCTATTTGTGCACCCCTGCAGGGTAAAACTTTCTGAAAGCCGTGTCCGCGGTTATGGACGACTTGGAGCACAGTTTCTCGATCATAGACAAGAATAACTAAAGTACCGCTTTTGATTTGACTAAGTACCGGACTAGTAATAGTGCAACATTCATGGAATGGATAATAAAACTGCCAACGGATGGGGGGTTGTTCGTCCGCTTCCTCGTCGGTAAGCGAGGAGGAGGATGGATATGTTAATATTACCTTTATAACTGTTGTTGTTAATTCACGGACATCCGTCTATCTTTGGTTAGGCGGATGGTTAGCGAGTATCTATAGAATTGCTAGGGTTTATCTTTTGCTGCAATTGCGTCACCCCAGGTTGTGTCCCCTTTAGAGGCATAAAGACTTGCTGAGTACCCCTAGGGTCTCACACGATAAATTGTTTGATTCAGATGAACAGGTAAGCTCGCAAGATGGATACTGGGTGGAGGAGACGGACGATGCGGGCAACGATCATTCGGTGTAGAGATTCCGAGAACGGGGATCCGTGAGATCTGTGGGCGGGATGTGTTTATTTATGGGGCATCTTATGCCGATTTGCTTCTTATCCGTACTCGGATCTTGTTTTCCGCTTCCGCTTGATACTCTGATGTTTGATGTATGACGAGATATCCTAAACTATTATATCTATCTAGGATATTTGGATCTTGCCGTATGGCGTTGCTATATTTCCTTTCTTTTTAGATGGAATGACTCTGAGAACCATTGTATGGTGGCTTGCATAGATACTTATTTGTGTATGTAGTTGATCCCTTCGCCTGCCGATTACGCCGCCCGTTCTTGTCCCGATGTTTGGAAATGGTTAGGACGGCCGAAAGGTCTACCTGTGAGTGGCATTTGGGCCCCACCGTACTATTTTAACCATTTCCGTTCGTCCAGGCTTGTAACTAGGAGCGTAATTCACCGAGGTAGTTACACAAAGGTAACCTAAACTTAAAAGTTTTATCTCCCCCAAAATTCTAGACTTATATTCTGGTGGTGTTTTAGGAAAATAACACAAATGAAATGACTCTGGTGGATCCATGTGGTTTAGGAAAGGAACACACATGTAATGACTCTGGTGGATCAATGTGGTTTAGGAAAGGAACACACATGCAATGACTCTGGTGGATCCATGTGGTTTAGGAAAATAACACACTTGCAATGAATCTAGTATTGGTTTAGGAAAAGAAGACATGTGCAATTACACTGGTGGATCCATGTGGTTTAGGAAAACAACACACTTTCAATGACTCTAGTGGTTGTTTAGGAAAAGAACACACATGCAAGGCCTATGGTGGATCCATGCGGTGGTTTAGGAAAGGAACACACATGCACTGACTCTGGCGATGGTTTAGGAAAGGAACACACATGCAATGACTCTGGTGGATCCATGTGGTTTAGGAAAGGAACACAAATGCAATGACTCTAGTGGTGGTTTAGGAAAAGAACACACATGCAATGACGCTGGTGGTGGTTTAGGAAAAGAAGACACATGCAATGACTCTGGTGGTGGTTTAGCAAAAGAACGCACATGTAATGACTCTAGTGGTGGTTTAGGAAAGGAACACACATGCATTGACTCTAGTGGATCCATGTGGCTTAGGAAAGGAACAAACACGCAATGACTGTGGTGGATCCATGTGGTTTAGGAAAGGAACACACATGCAATTACTCTAGTGGATCCATGTGGTGGTTTAGGAAAGGAACATACATGCAATGAATCTGGCGGTGGTTTAGGAAAGGTACACACATACAATGACTCTGGTGGATCCATGTGGTGTTGGAAAGGAACACACATGCAATTATTCTAGTGGTGGTTTAGGAAAAGAAGACACATGCAATGACTCTGGTGGTGGTTTAGAGAAAAGAACAGACATGAAATGACTCTCGTGGATCCATGTGATTTAGGAAAGGAACACACATGCAATGACACTGGTGGATCCATGTGGTTTAGGAAAGGAACACACATGCAATGACACTGGTGGATCCATGTGCTTTAGGAAAGGAACACACATGCAATGACTCTGGTGGATCCATGTGGTTTAGAAAATGAACACACATGCAATGACACTAGTGGTGGTTTAGGAAAAGAAGACACATGCAATGCCTCTGGTGGTGTTTTAGGAAAAGAACACAAATGAAATGACTCTGGTGGATCCATGTGGTTTAGGAAAGGAACACACATGTAATGACTCTGGTGGATCAATGTGGTTTAGGAAAGGAACACACATGCAATGACTCTGGTGGATCCATGTGGTTTAGGAAAATAACACACTTGCAATGAATCTAGTATTGGTTTAGGAAAAGAAGACACATGCAATTACACTGGTGGATCCATGTGGTTTAGGAAAGGAACACACTTTCAATGACTCTAGTGGTTGTTTAGGAAAAGAACACACATGCAATGCCTCTGGTGGATCCATGTGGTGGTTTAGGAAAGGAACACACATGCAATGACTCTGGTGATGGTTTAGGAAAGGAACACACATGCAATGACTCTGGTGGATCCATGTGGTTTAGGAAAGGAACACAAATGCAATGACTCTAGTGGTGGTTTAGGAAAAGAACACACGTGCAATGACGCTGGTGGTGGTTTAGGAAAAGAAGACACATGCAATGACTCTGGTGGTGGTTTAGCAAAAGAACGCACATGTAATGACTCTAGCGGTGGTTTAGGAAAGGAACACACATGCATTGACTCTGGTGGATCCATGTGGCTTAGGAAAGGAACACACACGCAATGACCGTGGTGGATCCATGTGGTTTAGGAAAGGAACACACATGCAATTACTCTAGTGGATCCATGTGGTGGTTTAGGATAGGAACATACATGCAATGAATCTGGCGGTGGTTTAGGAAAGGTACACACATACAATGACTCTGGTGGATCCATGTGGTTTAGGAAAGGAACACATATGCAATTATTCTAGTGGTGGTTTAGGAAAAGAAGACACATGCAATGACTCTGGTGGTGGTTTAGAGAAAAGAACAGACATGAAATGACTCTCGTGGATCCATGTGATTTAGGAAAGGAACACACATGCAATGACACTGGTGGATCCATGTGGTTTAGGAAAGGAACACACATGCAATGACACTGGTGGATCCATGTGGTTTAGGAAAGGAACACACATGCAATGACTCTGGTGGATCCATGTGGTTTAGAAAATGAACACACATGCAATGACACTAGTGGTGGTTTAGGAAAAGAAGACACTTGCAATGCCTCTGGTGGTGTTTTAGGAAAAGAATACAAATGAAATGACTCTAGTGGATCCATGTGGTTTAGGAAAGGAACACACATGTAATGACTCTGGTGGATCAATGTGGTTTAGGAAAGGAACACACATGCAATGGCTCTGGTGGATCCATGTGGTTTAGGAAAATAACACACTTGCAATGAATCTAGTATTGGTTTAGGAAAAGAAGACACATGCAATTACACTGGTGGATCCATGTGGTTTAGGAAAACAACACACTTTCAATGACTCTAGTGGTTGTTTAGGAAAAGAACACACATGCAATGCCTCTGGTGGATCCATGTGGTGGTTTAGGAAAGAAACACACATGCAATGACTCTAGTGGTGGTTTAGGAAAAGAACACACATGCAATGACTCTGGTGGTGGTTTAGCAAAAGAAGACACATGCAATGACTCTGGTGGTGGTTTAGCAAAAGAACGCACATGTAATGACTGTGGTGGTGGTTTAGGAAAGGATACCACATGCAATGACTCTGGTGGATCCATGTGGTTTAGGAAAATAACAAACTTGCAATGAATCTAGTATTGGTTTAGGAAAAGAAGACACATGCAATCACACTGGTGGATCCATGTGGTTTCGGAAAAGAACACACATGCAATGACTCTAGTGAAAGAACACACATGCAATGACTCTGGTGGATCCATGTGATGGTTTAAGAAAAGAACACACATGCAATGACTCTGCTGGTGGTTTAGGAAAGGAACACACATGCAATGACTCTAGTGGTGGTTTAGGAAAAGAACACACATGCAATGACTCTAGTGGTGGTTTAGCAAAAGAACGCACATGCAATGACTCTGGTGGTGGTTTAGGAAAGGAACACACATGTAATGACTCTGATTGATACATGTGGTTTAGCAAAGGAACACATATGCCATGACTCTGGTAGATCCATGTGGTTTAGGAATAGAACACACATGCAATGACACTGGTGGATCCATTTGGTTTAGAAAAGGAACACAGAAGCAATTACTCTAGTGGTGGTTTAGGAAAAAAAGACACATGCAATTACTCTGGTGATGGTTTAGGAAAAGAACACACATGAAATGACTGGGGTGGATGCATGTGGTTTATGAAAGGAACACACATGCAATGACTCTTGTGGTGGTTTAGGAAAAAAACACATGCAATGACTCTGGTGGATCCATGTGGTTTATGAATATAAGACACATGCAAGGACTCTAGTGGTGGTTTAGGAAAAGAAAACACATGCAATGACTCTGGTGTATCCATGTGGTTTAGGAAACAAACGCACATGCAATGAATCTGGTGGAGCCATGTGGTTTATGAAAGGAACACACATGCAATGACTCTGGTGGTGGTTTAGGAAAAGGACACACATGTATTGACCCTAGTGGATCAATGTGGTTTAGGAAAGGAAGGCATATGCAATGACTCTAGTGGTGGTTTAGGAAAAGAACACACATGCAATGACTCTGTTGGTGGTTTAGGAAAATAACACACATGCAATGACTCTAGTGGATTAATGTGGTTTAGGAAAGGAACATACATGCAATGACTCTGGTGGATCCATGTGGATTTGGAAAAGAACACACTTGCAATGACTCTGGTGGATCCATGTGGTTTAGGAAAGGAACACACATGCAATGACTCTAGTGTTGGTTTAGGAAAAGAAGACACATGCAATGACACTGGTGGATCCATGTGGTTTAGGAAATGAACACACATGCAATGACACTGGTGGATCCATGTGGTTTAGGAAAAGAACACACATGCAATGACCCTGGTGGTGGTTTAGGAAAGGAATTCACATACAATGACTCTAGATGTGATTTAGGAAAGGAACATACATGCAATGACTCTAGTGGATCCACGTGGTTTAGGAAAAGAACACATATGCATTGACTCTGGTGGATCAATGTGGTTTAGTGTAACACCCCAAAACATCTAATCAAGATTATCAAGTTCAAATCACCCAATTTAGGGTTAACAAAAACTTTTATTAAGAAAATAAATATGAAGGCATGTTAGTTTTGCATGAATCTGTGATTGTTTGAAAATGCCATGCTTGATTGTTGCCAATGATCTAAAATGGTTTAGAGGGGAATACTACATCATCTAGACCAATTACAAACAAAATCAAAAGAAAAAGAAATCAAATATGACAAAAGTTAACCACTAGGCCACTTTGTGTGTTCCTAGAAGAAGAATTCTAACAGAAACATTTCTACTTCTTTTCACCCCTTGCTAGACCAAGTAAAAGTGTATCAAGGCCCACTTTACAAACTAAAAAAACATCTTTCAAATCAATTTAATGGACAGTTGAAAATTGAATATAGTTCATATGTTAAGATCCCACTTTTTCAAAAACCTATCAAATCAAATCCGCTTGACCTCTCCAAGCAAACATAGTTACTCAAGCTTAAGATCAAACCACTCAAAAAATTTGAATCAAAAAATCCAAAGAAAGTTTCTTACAGCCATTTCATCAAACACCTTAAATACATGAATTAACCTCTGCCTAACTTCACTATTTCCACAGTAATTAGTGGACCATTTGGTCCACTCTTAAAATCCCTATCTCCCTAAGTCTAACCAAGCCCTAGACCAAGCCCCCCTTTGTTGTGTGCATAGTGGAGCGCCACCCGTTTTTGGTCGTCGCCGGCCGACAGTGGGCAGAGCGCCAGAGGGAACGCCGCCCTCGCCAACGGCGCGCACCAGACACGCCTCGCTCCACCGCCACCTCCTGTCCAAGCCTCGACCCCAGCCGAGCTCTGGACCACCCTAGCTACGCCGCGCCCAGCCTCTATGTGCCATGTACAGAGCGCGCCAGCTCGCTGCATCCGACCAGCTCACACAGACCGCGCCTTTCCTTCGTCGCGCATGCTCACGCCCGCCATGATCACAGCAACCCCGCAGACAACCCCGTTCGCCGCCGCGCGACCCACAGCTGCCGCACACAGCCGTAAACACCTCTACGTCCACGCAGAGCACCACACGCTCCCGACCGAACCACACCGCCCCACGCCTCGTCATTACGCCCATAAGAACCGCCAGGGAACACAGAACTGCCCCCATAGCCTCCGCCACGATGATAACCGTCTGTAGCGTCGTCACCGATGAGCTTGCGCCCGCACTGTTCTATCCCCTCACCGCAGTATAAAAGGAGGCCACCCATGCCTTATTTCTCCACACCATTCCACTCACCACCTCTCGCTGACCCTCCCCCACTTCTTCCCGGAGCAAGGCGACCTCTCCCTCGCCGGAATTTGGTCGGAGCCCGCCGCTGCTGGAGGAGAAGGGCTCCGTCGATTTCGATCACCCCAAGTCCTGCCGTGACCGCGCCTCGACTCGCCGTCGTCTACCACGTCGATCGCCCCTGTTTCCGACCATAGATGCAGCCTAGGTGAGCCCCGCCAGACCCCCACCGCCGTGCTAGGGTTGATTCCTCGCCGGAGTAGTTCGTCGTCGACGATGACTCACCACCGTTGGATTAGAATTAGATCGCATGGCCTAGATCCACCGATACCGTTTCGCTTAGATGCGGTCGCTGTATGGTGGACCCCCTTTGTCAGCAGCCCTCTGCGCCGCGTAGTGAAGTTGGTCCGGCCCGTTTAACTTCCCGCGCTGGCTTGGAAATTCAAATATTGAATTTTCCTTTTTAGTTAAAACCCTATTCTGCCCACATATTCAAAAGTCAATTCAGAGAGTTTCACTGAACCAAATTGGATTATTCAAATTTTGCTAGAAAAGGTATTTAAATTATCTATCCATGCCCGTTGGATTTAAATCGTTTGGAGGTAGAGATAATATTTAGTAAAAATAACAATACGGAGATTTTTGCAACTTCAAACATTTTTCAAAAATCAACCATAATAGCTTTTGAGTTGATTCCAACTCTCAAAAATCACATTTTACAATATATATCTTAATACGTAAAAATAGTTAGGCTTGCTTGTAGTGACATTGGACAAGTACCAAAGAATGCTATTAGGGTATTTCTAGTCACTTTGAATCTATTAAATAATAATCTTACACTTTATAAAATGTGACCAACCCTTTAAATCACATTTCCATATATTAGAATATGTGGTGATGACATGTGTCAACATGATCCAAAATTTTAATTGGAGAATATTAAATCTTAATTCATTTCAATGAGTAGAAATTACTTTTCTCAAATAAACTAAATAAAACTAGTTCTCTAATTCATGTGATGATTGTGATAATGCTAGATAATCAATTGTGAGCCTTGGTGTGCTAAATAGAATTAGTTAAGTATTATTTGGTGATTGTGTATCCTGTATTTATTTATAGACGATAGTACCGACCCAAGCTACGAGGAGGAGCAGTTCTACCCCGAAGAAGAGGAGGAAAACTTTAATCATTGCACCAATCAATGCAAGCTAACACTTGCAACTTTATTAACTATGCAAGCTATTATTGGCAAGCTAGAATTATACAAGTTAACCATGCAAGCTTTAACCTAAGCAAGATGCATTAGGCATGCTTGGTTATACACTTTGACATGTGTTGAGAAACACCAATGGTTATACCCATCCCAAGTTTTACTTGCAAGCTTTACTCTTTTACTTTACCAAAGTTCTTTACTTTTACTTAGTGCTTTGTGAGTAGTGGAAAGTAGTATAGATAGCATAAAGAGTATAAAACTAGGCCTATACTAGATGTCATTCTATGGCATGAGTTTGAAGATTAGCACCCTCATTTGTGAACACTCTTAACTTAGTGGCTAGTGCTAAGCATAAAACTTGATCACTTTAGTTGGGAATACTTGGTGAAAATGATTATGAAAACCTTGGAATGATGCTTCATTCCATTGAAATGTTTTGACATGTGTTGAGAAACACCAATGGTTTTGATGATGAAAATGGTGAGTCATGAGCCTTAGCCCTTCATAAAAACTGATGGTTGGGTTTGGATGCGATACCATTCCAATTTTACCGTACAACCACAATACCTGAATTGGGTAAGGCTTAGCCGAAAGTTTATATGCATTAGTATGGGTTCCATCGCGGAAGAGGTTTGAGATGAGGCTACCTCGTGAGTGTGAATTATCCACCTATACAGTGCCCAGGATGGCAGATGGCCATGGCTGGGAGGCCAAGCTCATAGGGGAGGTGCCTATACTAAAGTATGTAATTGAAAGGTTATGATTGATTTTCCACATACTAAGTATGATGATTCAGGGTTATCCCTGATGGATGTATCGAATTTTGTGGTGAAAGTGTACCACCTCTACAGAGTGTCAAACTATTCGAATAGCCGCGTCAGTGGTCATGGACAGTTGGAGTGGCCATACTGTTCTGTCGTCAGATGTTTTCCAAATGACTTGTGAAGTGAACTATGACTTTGACTTGAGCACAACATGGTTGTGAATGTGAAAACTAGGTTCCACTTAAGTGATTTAGAACATTTACTTAGTTTTCTTTACTTCTAAACTCAGTTTAGATAAACCTGGCTTTTTGCAAATAAACATAGAGCTTAGAATTTCCTACTAGAACTACATTACTTGTAAGTGATAGTTTGCGAGTACTTAAAGAGTACCCATGGCTTTGTCCCTGGCTATTCCTGTGGCTAGACTATGAGGAGGACTATTAGGATGATAGACAGCAGGACGTCTACGACAACTAGGATCATCTCCCATCGTCAGCATTTCTTGTGACTCTAAAGATGGAGCCCCTACTACGTTTCTTTCCACTTCTTGATTTGTATTAAGACTAGATCATGAGATCCTTTATTTGTAAGACCTTATTATGGTTTGTAATGGATGATGTACTATGATATCCAATCTGTTATGTCTCGCAAAAATGGTAATCCAGGGATTGCGATGTATGGCATAACATCCATCTGGGATTAAAAATCCGGGTGTTGACATTTAGGAAAGGAACACACATGTAATGACTCTGGTGGATCCATGTGGTTTAGGAAAGGAGCACACATGCAATGACTCTGGGGGATAGGAAGACACATGAAATGACACTGGTGGATCCATGTGGTTTAGGAAAATAACACACGTGCAATGACTCTATTGGTGGTTCAGGAAAAGAAGACACATGCCATGATATTGGTGGATCCATGTGGTTTAGGAAAGGAACACACATGAAATGACACTGGTGGATCCATTTGGTTTTGGAAAAGAACACACATGAAATGACTCTGCTAGATCCATGTGGTTTAGGAAAAGAACACACATGCAATGAATCTAGTAGTGGTTTAGGAAAAAGAACACACATGGAATGACACTGGTGGATCCATGTGTTTTTCGAAAGGAACACACATGCAATGACACTGCTGGATCCATGTGATTTAGGAAAGTAACACACATGCAATGACTCTGGTGGATCCACATGGTTTAGGAAAGGAACACACCTGCAATAACTCTGGTGGATCCATCTGGTTTAGGAAAGGAACACACATGCAATGACACTAGTGATGGTTTAGGAAAAGAAGACACATGCAATGACTTTGGTGGTGGTTTAGGAAAACAACACACATGAAATGACTCTGGTGGATCCATGTGGTTTAAGAAAGGAAGACACATGCAATGAATCTGGTGGTGGTTTAGGAAAATAAGACACATGCAATGGATCTGTTGGTTGTTTGGGAAAAGAACACACATGCAAGGACTCTGGTGGATCCATGTGGTTTAAGAAAAGAAGACACATGAAATGACTCTGGTGGTGGTATAGAAAAATAACACACATACAATGACTCTGTTGGATCCATGTAGTTTAGCAAAGGAACACACATGCAATGACACTAGTGGATTCATGTGGTTTATGAAAGGAACAAAACATGCAATGACTGTAGTGCTGCTTCAGGAAAAGAACACACATGCAATGACTTTTGTGGATCCATGTGGTTTAGCAGAGAATATACATGCATTGACTCTAGTGATGGTTTAGGAAAAGAACACACATGCAATGACTTTGGTGGATCCATGTGGTTTTGGAAAGGAACACACATGCAACGACTCTGGTGGATCCATGTGGTTTATGAAAGGAACACAGATGCAATAACTCTAGTGGTGGTTTTGGAAAAGAACACGCATGCATTGACTCTGATGGATCAATGTGCTTTAGGAAAGGAACACAAATGCAATGACTCTAGTGGTGGTTTAGGAAAAGAACACACATGAAATGACTCTGGTGGTGATTTAGGAAAAGAACACCCATGCAATGACTCTGGAGGACCAATGTGATTTAGGAAAGGAACACACATGCAATGACTCTGGTGGATCCATGTGGTTTAGGAAAACAACACATTTGCAATGACTCTAGTGGATCCATGTGGTTTAGGAAAGGCACACACCTGCAATGACTCTGGTGGAGCCATGTGGTGGTGTATGAAAGGAACACACATGCAATGGCTTTGGTGGTAGTTCAAGAAAGGCACACACATGCAATCACTCTGTTGGATCCATGTAGTGTAGGAAACGAACAGACATGCAATGAGTCTAGTGGTGGTTTAGGAAAAGAACACACATGCAATGACGCTGGTGGTTGTTTAGGAAAAGAAGACACATGCAATGACTCTAGTGGTGGTTTAGGAAAAGAACACATATGCAATGACTCTGGTGGATCCATGTGGTTTAGGAAAAGAAGAGACATGCAATGACTCTGGTGATGGTTTATGAAAGGAACACACATGCAATGACTCTGGTGGATCCATGTGGTTTAGGAAAGGAACACATATGCAATGACTCTGGTTGATCGATGTGGTTTGTGAAAGGCACACCCATGCAATGAATCCCGTGGTGGTAAGACACATGCGATGACTCTGGTGGATCAATGTTGTTTCGGAAAGGAACACACATGCAATGACTCTAGTGGTGGTTTAGGAAAATAACGCACATGCAATGACTCTGGTGGTGATTTAGGAAAAGAACACACATGCAATGACTCAGGTGCATCAATGTGGTTTAGGAAAGGAACACACATGTAATGACTCTGGTGGATCCATGTGGTTTAGGAAAAAAACACTTGCAATGACTCTGGTGGATCCTTGTGGTTTAGGAAAGAAACATACACGCAATGACTCTTGTGGTGGTTTAGGAAAGGAACACACATGCAATGACTCTAGTGGATCCACGCGGTTTAGGAAAGGAACAGACATGCAATGACTCTGGTGCATCCATGTGGTTTAGGAAAGGAACACACATGCAATGACTCTAGTTGATCCATGTGGTGGTTTAGGAAAGGAACATACATGAAATGACTCTAGTGGATCCATGTGGTTTAGGAAAGGAACACACATGCAATTACTCTAGTGGTTGTTTAGGAAAATAAGACACATGGAATGACTCTGGTGGTGGTTTAGCAAAAAACACATGAAATGACTCTGGTGGATCCATGTGATTTAGGAAAGGAACACACATGCATGACTCTGGTGGATACATGTGGTTTAGGAAACGAACACACATGCAATGACTCTGCTCGTGGTTTAGGAAAAGAACACACATGAAATGAATCTGGTGGATCCATGTGGTTTAGGAAAGGAACACACATGTAATGACTCTGGTAGTGGTTTAGGAAAAGAAGACACATGCAATGACTCTGCTGGTGGATTAGGAAAAGAACACACATGAATTGACTCTGGTGGATCCATGCGGTTTAAGAAAAGAAGACACATGCAATGACTCTGGTGGTGGTATTGAAAAATAACACACATACAATGACTCTGTCGGATCCATGTGGTTTAGCAAAGGAACACACATGCAATGAATCTGGTGGATTCATGTGGTTTATGAAAGGAACACACATGCAATGACTGTAGTGGTGCTTCAGGAAAAGAACACACATGCAATGTATTTTGTGGATCCATATGGTTTAGGAAAAGAATATACATGCATTGACTCTAGTGATGGTTTAGGAAAAGAACACACATGCGATGACTTTCGTGGATCCGTGTGATTTAGGAAAGGAACACACATGCAACGACTCTAGTGGATCCATGTGGTTTATGAAAGGAACACACATGCAATGATTCTAGTGGTGGTTTAGGAAAGGAACACACATGCAATGACTCTAGTGGATCCATGTGGTTTAGGAAAGGAACACATATGCAATTACTCTGGTGCATCCATGTGGTTTTGGAAAGGAACACACATGCAATGACTCTAGTGGATCCATGTGGTTTAGGAAAGGAACACATATGCAATTACTCTCGTGGTGGTTTAGTAAAATAAGACACATGGAATGACTCTGGTGGTGGTTTAGGAAAAAGAACACACATGAAAATGATTCTGGTGGATCCATGTGATTTAGGAAAGGAACACACATGAAATGACTCTGGTGGATCCATGCGGTTTAGGAAAGGAACACACATGCCATGACTCTGGTGGATCCATGTGGTTTAGGAAAGGAACACACATGCAATGAAACTAGTGGTGGTTTAGGAAAATAAGACACATGAAATGACTCTGTTGGTGGTTTAGGAAAAGAACACACATGCAATGACTCTGGTGGATCCATGTGGTTTAGGAAAAGAACACATATGCAATGACACTGGTGCATCCATGTGGTTTATGAAAGGAACACACATGCAATGACTCTAGTGGTCATTTAGGAAAAGAACACACATGCAATGACGCTGGTGGATCCATGTGGTTTAGGAAAGGAACACACATGCAATGACTCTAGTGGATCCATGTGGTGGTTTAGGAAAGGAACAGACATGCAATGACTCTAGTGGATCTATGTGGTTTAGGAAAGGAACACACATGTCATTACTCTAGTGGTGGTTTTGGAAAATAAGACACATGGAATGACTCTGGTGGTGGTTTAGGAAAAAGAACACACATGAAATGACTCTGGTGGATCCATGTTATTTAGCAAAGGAACACACATGAATGACTGGTGGATCCATGTGGTTTAGGAAAGGAACAAACATTCAATGACACTGGTGGATCCATGTGGTTTAGGAAAGGAACACACATGCAATGACTCTGGTGGTGGTTTCGGAAAAGAACACACATGAAATGACTCTGGTGGATCCATGTGGTTTAGGAAAGGAACACACATGCAATGACACTGGTGGATCTATGTGGTTTACGAGAGGAACACACATGCAATGACCCTGCTGGATCCATGTGGTTTAGGAAAGGAACACACATGCAATGAAACTAGTGGTGGTTTAGAAAAATAAGACACATGAAATGACTCTATTGGTGGTTTAGGAAAATAACACACATGCAATGACTCTGGTGGATCCATGTGGTTTAGGAAAAGAACACATATGCAATGACTCTGGTTAATCCATGTGGTTTATGAAAGGAAGACACATGCAATGAGTCTAGTGGTGATTTAAGAAAAGAACACACATGCAATGACGCTGGTGGATCCATGTGGTTTAGGAAAGGAACACACATGCAATGACTCTAGTGGATCCATGTGGTGCTTTAGGAAAGGAACAGACATGCAATGACTCTAGTGGATCTATGTGGTTTAGGAAAGGAACACACATGCAATTACTCTAGTGGTGGTTTTGGAAAATAAGACATATGGAATGACTCTGGTGGTGGTTTAGGAAAAAGAACACACATGAAATGACTCTGGTGGATCCATGTTATTTAGCAAAGGAACACACATGAATGACTCTGGTGGATCCATGTGGTTTAGGAAAGGAACAAACATTCAATGAAACTGGTGGATCCATGTGGTTTAGGAAAGGAACACACATGCAATGACTCTGGTGGTGGTTGAGGAAAAGAACACGCATGAAATGACTCTGGTGGATCCATGTGGTTTAGGAAAGGAACACACATGCAATGACACTGGTGGATCTATGTAGTTTACGAGAGGAACACACATGCATTGACTCTGTTGGATCCATGTGGATTAGGAAAGGAACACACATGCAATGAAACTAGTGGTGGTTTTGGAAAATAATACACATGAAATGACTCAGTTGGTGGTTTAGGAAAAGAACACACATGCAATGACTCTGGTGGATCCATTTGGTTTAGGAAAATAACACATATGCAATGACTCTGGTTGATCCATGTGGTTTATGAAAGGAACACACATGCAATGAGTCTAGTGGTGATTCAGGAAAAGAACACACATGCAATGACGCTAGTGGATCCATGTGGTTTAGGAAAGGAACACACATGCAATGACTCTAGTGGATCCATGTGGTGCTTTAGGAAAGGAACAAACATGCAATGACTCTAGTGGATCAATGTGGTTTAGGAAAGGAACATACATGCAATTACTCTAGTGGTGGTTTTGGAAAATAAGACACATGGAATGACTCTGGTGGTGGTTTAGGAAAAAGAACACACATGAAATGACTCTAGTGGATCCATGTTATTTAGCAAAGGAACACACATGAATGACTCTGGTGGATCCATGTGGTTTAGGAACGGAACAAACATTCAATGACACTGGTGGATCCATGTGGTTTAGGAAAGTAACACACATGCAATGACTCTGGTGGTGGTTTAGGAAAAGAACACACATGAAATGACTCTGGTGGATCCATGTGGTTTAGGAAAGGAACACACATGCAATGACACTGGTGGATCTATGTAGTTTACGAGAGGAACACACATGCAATGACTCTGGTGGATCCAAGTGGATTAGGAAAGGAACACACATGCAATGAAACTAGTGGTGGTTTAGGAAAATAAGACACATGAAATGACTCTGTTGGTGGCTTAGGAAAATAACACACATGCAATGACTCTGGTGGATCCATGTGGTTTAGGAAAAGAACACGTATGCAATGACTCTGGTTGATCCATGTGGTTTATGAAAGGAACACACATGCAATGAGTCTAGTGGTTATTTAGGAAAAGAACACACATGCAATGACGCTGGTGGATCCATGTGGTTTAGGAAAGGAACACACATGCAATGACTCTAGTGGATCCATGTGGTGCTTTAGGAAAGGAACAGACATGCAATGACTCTAGTGGATCAATGTGGTTTACGAAAGGAACACACATGCAATTACTCTAGTGGTGGTTTTGGAAAATAAGACACATGGAATGACTCTGGTGGTGGTTTAGGAAAAAGAACACACATGAAATGACTCTGGTGGATCCATGTTATTTAGCAAAGGAACACACATGAATGACTCTAGTGGATCCATGTGGTTTAGAAAAGGAACAAACATTCAATGAAACTGGTGGATCCATGTGGTTTAGGAATGGAACACACATGCAATGACTCTGGTGGTGGTTTAGGAAAAGAACACACATGAAATGACTCTGGTGGATCCATGTGGTTTAGGAAAGGAACACACATGCAATGACACTGGTGGATCTATGTAGTTTACGAGAGGAACACACATGCAATGACTCTGGTGGATCCAAGTGGATTAGGAAAGGAACACATATGCAATGAACCTAGTGGTGGTTTAGGAAAATAAGACACATGAAATGACTCTGTTGGTGGTTTACGAAAAGAACACACATGCAATGACTCTGGTGGATCCATGTGGTTTAGGAATAGAACACATATGCAATGACTCTGGTTGATCCATGTGGTTTATGAAAGGAACACACATGCAATGAGTCTAGTGGTGATTTAGGAAAAGAACACACATGCAATGACGCTGGTGGATCCATGTGGTTTAGGAAAGGAACACACATGCAATGACTCTAGTGGATCCATGTTGTGGTTTAGGAAAGGAACAAACATACAATGACTCTAGTCGATCTATGTGGTTTAGGAAAAGAACACACATGCAATTACTCTAGTGGTGGTTTTAGAAAATAAGACACATGGAATGACTCTGCTGGTGGTTTAGGAAAAAGAACACACATGAAATGACTCTGGTGGATCCATGTTATTTAGCAAAGGAACACACATGAATGACTCTGGTGGATCCATGTGGTGTAGGAATGGAACAAACATTCAATGACACTGGTGGATCCATGTGGTTTAGGAAAGGAACACACATGCAATGACTCTGGTGGTGGTTTAGGAAAAGAACACACATGAAATGACTCTGGTGGATCCATGTGGTTTAGGAAAGGAACACACATGCAATGACTGTAGTGGTGGTTGATACATTGCAAATGTATCTATAATTTTTGATGTTCCATTCTTGGTTTTATCCACTTTCTTGTGTTTTGTTCAAACTTTGGAGTACTTTTCATATGATTTCTTGGACTAACCTATTAACAAGAGCCACAGTGCCAGCTGCCTGTTTTCTGCTATTTTTGGTTCCAGGAAAGTCAAAAAATGAATATTCTCGGAATTTGATGGGACAAAATCCAAAGTGCCTATTTTTCCGAAAGGGCTCAAGTCCCAGAATACGAGACAGGGAGGGGCTAGGGGCCGGCCACACCACCTGGCCGCGCGGCCAGGCCTGGCCTGTGCCAGGGGTTGGTGTGGTGTCTCTCGGCACCCCCTCGGCCTCTCCTTCCGCCTAGAAGTTGCCCTCGGGACGAAAACCCTAAGTACCCGATCAAAAATCCACGAAAGAGTCTATAGGCGCCATCATCTCCATCCCTAGATCGGGAGGGATCTGAAGCTCTTCCCGGCACCCTGCCGGAGAGGGGAATTCACCCTGGAGGTCTTCTTCATCACCATGCAAGCCTCCGGTGTGATGCGTGAGTAGTTCATCCTTGGACTACGGATCCATGTAGTAGCTAGATGGCTGGTTTCTCCTCCTTTCTGCTTTCATGTTTAGATCTTGTGAGCTCCGTTCATGATCAATATCATCTATTTGTAATCCATACATGTTGTGTTTGCGGGGATCCGATGGATATTGAGATGCTACTTCAGATTGATTATTGATTCTATCATGTCTTTGTTATTGGTGATCTTGCATGCTTTCTGTTGTTAGTAGCTATCTTGGCCAAGTAGATGCTACTTCTCCAAGAGTTAGTATTTATGCTCGATAGTGGGTTCATGCCTCTGGTAATTTGGGGAAGTGATAGAAATGTCTAAGGTACTAGATCTGTTGTTGCTACTAGGGAGAAAACAACAATCCTTTGTTCATAGAACAATCGTATTGTTTACCTTACGCGCGGTTCATAAAGCAATAATCTGTTGCTTGCAACTTAATACTAGAGGGGGTTCGGATGATAACCTGAAGGTGGATTATTAGTCATAGATGCAGTTGGATGGCAGTCTATGTATTATGTTGTATTGCCCAATCAAGTCTCAAAGGAGTCAAGATGATTAGTATATGCATGTATTGCTTTCTCGGTGTTTTTCAATTGCCCCGCTGTAATTTGTTCACCCAACATGTTATCTATCTAAGGAGAGCCACCTCTAGTGAACTATGTATCCCGGTCCTTGTCTTTTATATTCAATCTACAATATTTTACTGCTTTGTGTTTACTTTCTGCAAACTTTTACTTCTTTCCATTCGATACGTTTAATCCTTTGTTTTCCGCGAAACACGGTGAGATTGACAACCTCATCGCTAGTTGGGGACAAAGTTCTGTGGTTGTGTTGTGCAGGTCTCCACGTTGCTACTAGCACCGGTAGTGCGCCCTGCCAAAGCTCAGCTAGTAACACCTTTGGGGTGTTTCCTTGCTCCTACTGGTTCGATTAAACCTTGGTTTCATAACTGAGGGAAAACTTGCTGTTGTGCTCATCATACCTTCCTCTTGGGGTTCCCAACGAGCTCTACGTCGATCGTCGAGCGCATCAAGACGTTTTCTGGCGCCGTTGCCGGGGAGTCAAGGACATCTTCACAAGGGGAGTCCCTCATAACCAATCTCTTTACTTTGTTGTTCTTGTTTTGCTTAGTTTTCATTTTGCTTTGTTTGCTTGTTTTGTTCTTCAAAAACACAAAAAAATAGTTTTACTAGTTTGCTTTCTTATTGGAAAAACACAAAAAAATTAGTTCCTATCTTGAGTGCCACTATGTCTAGCCTTGCTCCAATCACTATGTCACCCGAGGAAATGATTGTCACTTTTAAACAAGGAATTGAGGAAAGTTTTAAGGAAGCTTGGTCTAGAATCTCTGATCTACAAGAAAAAACTGAGCCTAAAATGACTCAAAGCTTGTTCCTTAGCAGTTTTTACCTTGGGATTGCTCTTTGCTATAGATATGCCCTAGATGCTATTGTGGGAGGATATTTCCTCCAATGTAATGAGGATGATGCTATTAATACTATAAATAAATCCTCACTTACAACATGCCTAGACAAACTGATATTTCCTTCGCAAAAATATTTGCTAGGTTGGATACTCTTGAGGCTAGCACTACTAGATTAGAAGGGTGCTATAATACGCTTAGGGAGCATCACAATTATGTTCCAATAAATTCTGAACCATCAAAGTGGCTCCCTACAGTAAAGATTGAGATAAACACTGAAACTTTTCAAGCCCGCTGTGATATCATGTCTGAATTTTGCCTTATGCCCAAGGATATTTATGAATCTTTGAATCTTTGGGGGCTCACGGAAGGAGGAAAATAAATATCTCTTGCTAATAATACTACCATGTTACCTCTTGGAATAGCTGAAGGAGTGTTTACAAAGATCCTTGGGAAAATGATTTCTATTGATTATCTTGTTATTGAATGTGCAGGAAAAGGACAAATTACACTTGGAAGGTCCCTATTAGAACTCCTTGGAGCAATAATAGATGTGGGAAAGGGGACCTTGCACCTTTATTCTCCACCAAACAATCACATTTTACCAAAGGATAAGAATAAAAATAAGAGAGGTAAGGGCAAGAAAGTTGGTTTTAATGCTTCTTCATTTGAGAACACTTGATTCTTTCTTTGGTTCTTATGCCCAACTTAAAGGCATTAAAGAAAAGTACTTATTGGGAGATAACCCAAAAGTTTTAGATGAGTATTGAAAGTTATTACTTCAGTAATAACTGCTCCTTATCCTTTTTATTTGCTTTTTGTTCCAAGAGTAACCTCTAATGAGAGTGAAGTAATGATTGGGAAAGTTGCTGTCCCGAAACAGATTTCTGTACTTGACCGTAAAATTTCCTAAGAGAGCTCTGTACGTCGTATTTAGCTGTAATTTTGTGTGCTTCTTCCCCAGGTTGTTATCTAAATTTCATTAGTTCAACACTTTTTGATTTGAGCAACATAAGATCTTCGAAAAAATTCGTCTTTACCTGCTAGTCTGTTTTGACAGATTTCTGCCATTTTCTGCATTTGCTTCTTGTTAGTTCCTTCTTGAGTTCTTTTGGGGAATTGAGCTTTTTGAGGGAAGTGCTACAGTATCTAGTGTTCTAATGGAAGTTTATTTGGTGTTAGAACTGAATCTTAAGACTTATTTATCTTGAGTGCGCTAATGTTGCTAATAAAGATTGTGTGAAGTTTTGTATGAAGGAAAATTTTCAGGTGTATGGAAGAAATGAGTAATGAGATGAAGGATGGACTAAAGATCAAGCTTGGGGATGCCACGCGTGTCACCCCAAGAAATATCCAAGAAGTACAAGCGTCAAAGCTTGGGGATGCCAATGCATTCCCTTCTTCATCAATAAAAATCCTAGGTTTCTTTCAAACGCTTCATTTTTATTGTTTCATGCACAGTTGTGTTTTTCTTGGAGCGTCTTCCTTTTCGTTTTCGTTTTGGTTTTTAGTTTGATTGGTTTGCTTAGTTTTCTGAATAAGTTGGTTGGGCCCCTCTTTCATACGTTGGTTTGCAATTAGTTTGGTTTGGTTTGGAAAAGAGTAGGAAAGTTCATGCTTATGTGGTAAAAAGAGCTCGTTTTTCACTGTGGCCTATGCTTCGTCATGCCATGCTTGATATTGTTTTTTCTTTATGCTTAGTATTATTTGCTGTAGCATGACTTGTTATAAACAATTGAGATTGCTTAATGTGCCTTGGATGAATCATGCGTTGTTTTAACATATTAAAGCATAGTATAGTGGTATTCTCCTTTGATGCTTTATTTGGGTTGACTTGGCGCATGATCACACCATGTTATGACTATCACAAGTCACCATAGCCTTTATGATCCTTTAGTTTTCAACTTTTAGTATCACTTTATGCTTTGATCAATGATGTTTTGTCGCTCTACATGATTATGGCCATTATTGCTCTCTTAGTTTGTCGCTCCCAGTCTTTTGCTAGCCTTCACAACAACGTATGAGTTCCACTCATGCATCTAACTCCCTAAACCAAGTTTCTCCAAAGAGTCCACCATACCTACCTACTAGCTTATTCTATTCCAAGTATATTGATGCTTTTGTCTACCTTTCACTTGTTATGAGAAAACTAGTGATTAAAGCTCTCACGAACTTGATGGCACACTTTACTTTATTGCCTCTAATAAACTTGAACCATTGGGTCCTTCTTTGTTGCGTATATGCTTACGCTTTATAAGTTGAAATTAGCAGAACCATGTTTCATGGGGAACGCTTTCAACATTGCCCATGTACTTTGTACCCCGTTGATATCATGTTATTTTGCTTACGGATCTCGGCGGTGTGAAATAAAAGTGGAACTTGTAAGATAATGGTGTTTGTATGTGTGTTAGAGAAACGCCTGGGCCGCTAGCCTAAGCCATGCCTAATCATGGTGGAAACTTGCAGCATCACCATAATGAGCACTTTATGAAGCATACTCAATAAAAAACTATGCAAATAGAAAATAAAAAGATCGCTGAGATGCTCATTGCCTGCTTGCCTTGTCATTTTGATTATGGGAAAGCTCCCGTATCATGTGCAAGGGGTACCCCGTTGGTGGTTCTTAATGATACACATATACTTACAATGACAAGAGCTTACTCGTGACTGAAGTTGAGTAGCATGAGGATCGGTCTTCGTAAGTAAGGGGCATGAGATTTCGGTTTATAATTTGTCAAGCATATCCTCTTAGTTGTGTCACTTTAACCTTAATCACCTTCAAGATGCTTATGATAGGGGCAATGAGAGATGAAAGCTATAAGTACCATAATTTTTGGAAGCTCTTTATGAGACATGAATCCCTACTTCCTTTTACAAAAGGCTTTTCTTCCACCATTATATTGAGTCTCCACATTCTATCTTTATGCACTACTTTGAGAGCATAGTGGCCATTCTTAGTTCTATGTGCATTGTCCCAAGACTAGTTGATTGATGCATAACTTGTTATTGCTTGTTTTAAACTGTTGTATCTAGTCACTCTTATGAACTTTGAAGGTGTCATTTGCATTTATATTTTCTACTCTATTGAAGGACAAGCTGAATACTTTTATGCTATGTTTTCTTTATGTGAAACAAACAAACGTCTAGCAAAGCATGTTATTCATGAATCTTTTGTTTGTACCTTTTCATGTTGCATCATAGTTTCTTTGCTTATTTCTAGAACCTTGTCTTTCATATTATGATTGAAGTACTATGATCCCAGCTTTGAATGTTTTCCAAATACTTTGATCAAGTCTTTGATGGTGCATGCCACCTCAAAAATTATTTCTTTTTATCACTTACCTACTCGAGGACGAGCAGGAGTTAAGCTTGGGGATGTTGATACATTGCAAATGTATTTATAATTTTTGATGTTCCATGCTTGGTTTTATCCACTTTCTTGTGTTTTGTTCCAACTTTGGAGTAATTTTCATATGATTTCTTGGACTAACTTATTAACAAGAGCCACAGTGCCAGCTGCCTGTTTTCTGCTATTTTTGGTTCCAGGAAAGTCAGAAAATTAATATTCTCAGAATTGGACGGGACAAAAGCCAAAGTGCCTATTTTTCTGGAAGGGATCAAGTGCCAGAATACGAGACGGAGAGGGGCCATGGGCCGGCCACACCACCTGGCCATGCGGCCAGGCTTGGCCCGCGCCAGGGGTTGGTGTGGTGGCTCCTGGCACCCCCTCGGCCTCTCCTTCCTCCTATAAGTTTCCCTCGGGACGAAAACCCTAAGTACCCGATCAAAAATCCACGAAAGAGTCTGTAGCCGCCGTCATCTCCATCCCTAGATCGGGAGGGATCTGAAGCTCTTCCCGGCAACCTGTTGGAGAGGGGAATTCACCCTGGAGGCCTTCTTCGTCACCATGCAAGCCTCTGGTGTGATGCGTGAGTAGTTCATCCTTGGACTATGGATCCATGTAGTAGCTAGATGGCTGGTTTCTCCTCCTTTGTACTTTCATGTTTAGATCTTGTGAGCTCTGTTCATGATCAAGATCATCTATTTGTAATCCATACATGTTGTGTTTGTGGGGATCCGATGGATATTGAGATGCTATTCTAGATTGATTATTGATTCATGTCTTTGTTATTTGTGATTTTGCATGCTTTCCGTTGTTAGTAGCTATCTTGTCCAAGTAGATGCTAGCAGCTCCAACAGTTAGTATTTATGCTCGATAGTGGGTTCATGCCTCTGGTAATCTGGGGAAGTGACAAAAATCTCTAAGGTACTAGATGTGCTGTTTCTACTAGGGAGAAAGCAACAATCCTTTGTTCATAGAACAATCATATTATTTACCTTACACGCAGTTCGTAAAGCAATAATCTGTTGCTTGCAACTTAATATTGGAGGGGGTTCGGATGATAACCTGAAGGTGGATTATTAGTCATAGATGCAGTTGGATGGCGGTCTATGTATTATGTTGTATTTCCCAATCAAGTCTCAAAGGAGTCAAGATGATTAGTATATGCATGTATTGCTTTCTCGGTGTTTGTCAATTGCCCCGCTGTAATTTGTTTACCCAACATGTTATCTATCTAAGGAGAGCCACCTCTAGTGAACTATGGATCCCGGTCCTTATCTTTTATATTCAATCTACAATCTTTTACTGCTTTGTGTTTACTTTCTGCAAACTTTTACTTCTTTCCATTCGATACGTTTAATCCTTTGTTTTCTGCAAAACACGGTGAGATTGACAACCTCATCGCAAGTTGGGGACAAAGTTCTATGGTTGTGTTGTGCAGGTATCCACGTTGCTACTAGCACCGGTAGTGCGCCCTGCCAAAGCTCAGCTAGTAACACCTTTGGGGTGTTTCCTTGCTCCTACTGGTTCGATTAAACCTTGGTTTCATAACTGAGGGAAAACTTGCTGATGTGCTCATCATACCTTCCTCTTGGGGTTCCCAACAAGCTCTACGTCGATCGTCGAGCGCATCAGTGGTTTAGGAAAATAAGACACATGCAATGACTCTGTTGGTGGTTTAGGAAAAGAACACACATGCAATGACTCTGGTGGATCAATGTGGTTTAAGAAAAGAAGACACATGCAATGACTCTGGTGGTGGTATTGAAAAATAACAAACATACAATGACTTTGTTGGATCCATGTGGTTTAGCAAAGGAACACACATGCAATGACTCTGGTGGATTCATGTGGTTTATGAAAGGAACCCACATGCAATGACTGTAGTGGTGGTTTAGGAAAAGAACACACATGCAATGACTTTGGTGGATCCATGTGGTTTAGGAAAAGAAGAGACATGCATTGACTCTAGTGATGGTTTAGGAAAAGAACATACATGCAATGACTCTGGTGGATCCATGTGGTTTAGGAAAGTAACACACATGCAACGACTCTAGTGGATCCATGTGGTTTATGAAAGGAACACACATGCAATAACTCTAGTGCTGGTTTAGGAAAAGAACACACATGCATTAACTCTGATGAATCAATGTGTTTTAAGAAAGGAACACACATGAAATGACTCTAGTGGTGGTTTAGGAAAAGAACACACATGCAATGACTCTGTTTGTGATTTAGGAAAAGAACACACATGCAATGATTCCGGTGGATCAATGTGATTTAGGAAAGGAACACACATGCAATGACTCTAGTGGTTCCATGTGCTTTAGGAAAACAACACACTTGCAATGACTCTGGTGGATCCATGTGGTTTAGAAAAGGAACACGCATGCAATGACTCTGGTGGATCCATGTGGTGCTTTAGGAAAGGAACACACATGCATTGACTTTGGTGGTGGTTCAAGAAAGGAACGCACAGGAAATATCTCTGGTGGAGCCATGTGGTTTAGGAAAGGAACACACATGGAATGTGTCTAGTGGTGGTTTAGGAAAAGAACACACATGCAATGACTCTGGTGGTTTAGGAAAAGAAGACACATGCAATGACTCTAGTGGTTTAGGAAAAGAAGACACATGCAATGACTCTGGTGGTAGTTTAGTAAAAGAACACACATGCAATGACTCTGGTGGATCCATGATGTTTACGAAAGGAACACACACGAAATGACTCTGGTGGTGGTTTACGAAAAGAACACACATGTAATGACTCTGGTGGATCCATGTGGTTTAGGAACGGAACACATTTGCAATGACTCTGGTTAATCCATGTGTTTTATGAAAGGAACACACATGCGATAACTCTGGTGGATCAATGTAGTTTAGGAAAGGAACACACATGAAATTACTCTAGTGGTGGTTTGGGAAAATAACGCACATGCAATGACTTTAGTGGTGATTTAGGAAAATAACACACATGCAGTGACTCAGGTGGATCAATGTGGTTTAGGAAAGGAACACACGTGCAATGACTATGGTGGATCCATGTGCTTTAGGAAAAGAACACACTTGCAATGACTCTGGTGGATCCATGAGGTTTACGAACGAAACACACATGCAATGACTCTAGTGCTGGTTTAGGAAAGTAACACACATGAAATGACTCTAGTGTTGGTTTAGGAAAGGAACACACATGCAATGACTCTAGTGGATCCATGTGGTTTAGGAAAGTAACACACATGCAATGACTCTGGTGCATCCATGTGGTTTAGGAAAGGAACACACATGCACTGACTCTAGTGGATCCATGTGGTGGTTTAGGAAAGGAACTGACATGCAATCACTCTAGTGGATCCATGTGGTTTTGGAAAGGAACACACATCCAATTACTCTCTTGTTGGTTTAGTAGAATAAGACACATGGAATGACTTAGGTGGTGGTTTAGGAAAAAGAACACACATGAAATGACTCTGGTGGATCCATGTCGTTTAGGAAAGGATCACACACGCAATGATATTGGTGGATCTATGTGGTTTAGGAAAGGAACACACATGCAATGACTCTGGTGGATCCATGTGATTTAGGAAAGGAACACACATGTAGTGAAAGTAGTGGTGGTTTAGGAAAATAAGACACATGAAATGACTCTGGTGGTGGTGTAGGAAAAGAACACACTTGAACTGACTCTGGTGGATCCATGTGGTTTAGGAAAAGAACACATATGCAATGACTCTGGTTGATCCATGTGGTTTATGAAAGGAACACACATGCAATGAATCCGGTGGTGGTTTAGGAAAAGAACATACATGCGATGACTCTGGTGGTTCAATGTGGTTTAGGATAGGAACACACATGCAGTGACTCTAGTGGTGGTTTAGGAAAATAACACACATGCAATGACTCTATTGGTGATTTAGGAAAAGAACACACATGCAATGACTCAGGTGGATCAATGTGGTTTAGGAAAGGAACAAACATGCAATGACTCTGGTGGTTCCATGTGGTTTAGGAAAAGAACACACTTGCCATGACTCAGTGGATCCATGTGGTTTAGGAATGGAACACAGATGCAATGACTCTAGTGGTGGTTTAGGAAAGGAACACACATGCAATGACTCTGGTGAATCCATGTGGTTTAGGAAAGGAACACACATGCAATGACTCTGGTGGATCCATGTGGTTGAGGACAGGAACACACATGCAATGACTCTAGTGGTGGTTTAGGAAAAGAAGACACATGCAATGACTCTGTTGGTAGTTTAGGAAGAGAACACACATCCAATGACTCTGGTGGATCCATGTGGTTCAATAAAAGAGGACACATGCAATGACTCTGGCGGTGGTATTGAAAAATAACACACATACAATGACTCTTTTGGATCCATGTGGTTTACCAAAGGAACACACATGCAATGACTCTGGTGGATTCATGTGGTTTATGAAAGGAACACACATGCAATGACTATAGTGGTGGTTTAGGAAAAGAACACACATGCAATGACTTTGGTGGATCCATGTGGTTTAGGAAAAGAAGAGACATGCATTAACTCTAGTGATGGTTTAGGAAAAGAACACACATGCAATGACTCTGGTGGATCCATGTGGTTTAGGAAAGTAACACACATGCAACGACTCTGGTGGATCCAGGTGGTTTATGAAAGGAACACACATGCAATAACTCTAGTGGTGGTTTAGGAAAAGAACACACATGCATTAACTCTGATGGATCAATGCATTTTAAGAAAGGAACACACATGCAATGACTCTAGTGGTGGTTTAGGAAAAGAACACACATGCAATGACTCTTGTAGTGATTTAGGAAAAGAACACACATGCAATGATTCCGGTGGATCAATGTGATTTAGGAAAGGAACACACATGCAATGACTCTAGTGGTTCCATGTGCTTTAGGAAAACAACACAGTTGCAATGACTCTGGTGGATCCATGTGGTTTAGGAAAGGAGCACGCATGCAATGACTCTGGTGGATCCATGTGGTGCTTTAGGAAAGGAACACACATGTAATGACTTTGGTGGTGGTTCAAGAAAGGAACACACATGCAATGACTCTGGTGGAGCCATGTGGTTTAGGAAAGGAACACACATGGAATGTGTCTAGTGGTGGTTTAGGAAAAGAACAGACATGCAATGACTCTGGTGGTGGTTTAGGAAAAGAAGACACATGCAATGACTCTGGTGGTGGTTTAGTAAAAGAACACACATGCAATGACTCTGGTTGATCCATGTTGTTTACGAAACAAACACACATGAAATGACTCTGGTGGTGGTTTACGAAAAGAACACACATGCAATGACTCTGGTGGATCCATGTCGTTTAGGAAAGGATCACACACGCAATGATATTGGTGGATCTATGTGGTTTAGGAAAGGAACACACATGCAATGACTCTGGTGGATCCATGTGATTTAGGAAAGGAACACACATGTAGTGAAAGTAGTGGTGGTTTAGGAAAATAAGACACATGAAATGACTCTGGTGGTGGTGTAGGAAAAGAACACACTTGAACTGACTCTGGTGGATCCATGTGGTTTAGGAAAAGAACACATATGCAATGACTCTGGTTGATCCATGTGGTTTATGAAAGGAACACACATGCAATGAATCCGGTGGCGGTTTAGGAAAAGAACATACATGCGATGACTCTGGTGGTTCAATGTGGTTTAGGATAGGAACACACATGCAGTGACTCTAGTGGTGGTTTAGGAAAATAACACACATGCAATGACTCTATTGGTGATTTAGGAAAAGAACACACATGCAATGACTCAGGTGGATCAATGTGGTTTAGGAAAGGAACAAACATGCAATGACTCTGGTGGTTCCATGTGGTTTAGGAAAAGAACACACTTGCCATGACTCTAGTGGATCCATGTGGTTTAGGAATGGAACACACATGCAATGACTCTAGTGGTGGTTTAGGAAAGGAACACACATGCAATGACTCTGGTGAATCCATGTGGTTTAGGAAAGGAACACACATGCAATGACTCTGGTGGATCCATGTGGTTGAGGACAGGAACACACATGCAATGACTCTAGTGGTGGTTTAGGAAAAGAAGACACATGCAATGACTCTGTTGGTAGTTTAGGAAAAGAACACACATGCAATGACTCTGGTGGATCCATGTGGTTTAATAAAAGAGGACACATGCAATGACTCTGGCGGTGGTATTGAAAAATAATACACATACAATGACTCTTTTGGATCCATGTGGTTTACCAAAGGAACACACATGCAATGACTCTGGTGGATTCATGTGGTTTATGAAAGGAACACACATGCAATGACTATAGTGGTGGTTTAGGAAAAGAACACACATGCAATGACTTTGGTGGATCCATGTGGTTTAGGAAAAGAAGAGACATGCATTAACTCTAGTGATGGTTTAGGAAAAGAACACACATGCAATGACTCTGGTGGATCCATGTGGTTTAGGAAAGTAACACACATGCAACGACTCTGGTGGATCCAGGTGGTTTATGAAAGGAACACACATGCAATAACTCTAGTGGTGGTTTAGGAAAAGAACACACATGCATTAACTCTGATGGATCAATGCATTTTAAGAAAGGAACACACATGCAATGACTCTAGTGGTGGTTTAGGAAAAGAACACACATGCAATGACTCTTGTAGTGATTTAGGAAAAGAACACACATGCAATGATTCCGGTGGATCAATGTGATTTAGGGAAGGAACACACATGCAATGACTCTAGTGGTTCCATGTGCTTTAGGAAAACAACACAGTTGCAATGACTCTGGTGGATCCATGTGGTTTAGGAAAGGAGCACGCATGCAATGACTCTGGTGGATCCATGTGGTGCTTTAGGAAAGGAACACACATGTAATGACTTTGGTGGTGGTTCAAGAAAGGAACACACATGCAATGACTATGGTGGAGCCATGTGGTTTAGGAAAGGAACACACATGGAATGTGTCTAGTGGTGGTTTAGGAAAAGAACACACATGCAATGACTCTGGTGGTGGTTTAGGAAAAGAAGACACGTGCAATGACTCTGGTGGTGGTTTAGTAAAAGAACACACATGCAATGACTCTGGTTGATCCATGTTGTTTACGAAACAAACACACATGAAATGACTCTGGTGGTGGTTTACGAAAAGAACACACATGCAATGACTCTGGTGGATCCATGTGGTTTAGGAAAGGATCACACATGCAATGACTATAGTGGTGGTTTAGGAAAAGAACACACATGCAATGACTTTGGTGGATCCATGTGGTTTAGGAAAAGAAGAGACATGCATTAACTCTAGTGATGGTTTAGGAAAAGAACACACATGCAATGACTCTGGTGGATCCATGTGGTTTAGGAAAGTAACACACATGCAACGACTCTGGTGGATCCAGGTGGTTTATGAAAGGAACACACATGCAATAACTCTAGTGGTGGTTTAGGAAAAGAACACACATGCATTAACTCTGATGGATCAATGCATTTTAAGAAAGGAACACACATGCAATGACTCTAGTGGTGGTTTAGGAAAAGAACACACATGCAATGACTCTTGTAGTGATTTAGGAAAAGAACACACATGCAATGATTCCGGTGGATCAATGTGATTTAGGAAAGGAACACACATGCAATGACTCTAGTGGTTCCATGTGCTTTAGGAAAACAACACAGTTGCAATGACTCTGGTGGATCCATGTGGTTTAGGAAAGGAGCACGCATGCAATGACTCTGGTGGATCCATGTGGTGCTTTAGGAAAGGAACACACATGTAATGACTTTGGTGGTGGTTCAAGAAAGGAACACACATGCAATGACTCTGGTGGAGCCATGTGGTTTAGGAAAGGAACACACATGGAATGTGTCTAGTGGTGGTTTAGGAAAAGAACAGACATGCAATGACTCTGGTGGTGGTTTAGGAAAAGAAGACACATGCAATGACTCTGGTGGTGGTTTAGTAAAAGAACACACATGCAATGACTCTGGTTGATCCATGTTGTTTACGAAACAAACACACATGAAATGACTCTGGTGGTGGTTTACGAAAAGAACACACATGCAATGACTCTGGTGGATCCATGTCGTTTAGGAAAGGATCACACACGCAATGATATTGGTGGATCTATGTGGTTTAGGAAAGGAACACACATGCAATGACTCTGGTGGATCCATGTGATTTAGGAAAGGAACACACATGTAGTGAAAGTAGTGGTGGTTTAGGAAAATAAGACACATGAAATGACTCTGGTGGTGGTGTAGGAAAAGAACACACTTGAACTGACTCTGGTGGATCCATGTGGTTTAGGAAAAGAACACATATGCAATGACTCTGGTTGATCCATGTGGTTTATGAAAGGAACACACATGCAATGAATCCGGTGGCGGTTTATGAAAAGAACATACATGCGATGACTCTGGTGGTTCAATGTGGTTTAGGATAGGAACACACATGCAGTGACTCTAGTGGTGGTTTAGGAAAATAACACACATGCAATGACTCTATTGGTGATTTAGGAAAAGAACACACATGCAATGACTCAGGTGGATCAATGTGGTTTAGGAAAGGAACAAACATGCAATGACTCTGGTGGTTCCATGTGGTTTAGGAAAAGAACACACTTGCCATGACTCTGGTGGATCCATGTGGTTTAGGAATGGAACACACATGCAATGACTCTAGTGGTGGTTTAGGAAAGGAACACACATGCAATGACTCTGGTGAATCCATGTGGTTTAGGAAAGGAACACACATGCAATGACTCTGGTGGATCCATGTGGTTGAGGACAGGAACACACATGCAATGATTCTAGTGGTGGTTTAGGAAAAGAAGACACATGCAATGACTCTGTTGGTAGTTTAGGAAAAGAACACACATGCAATGACTCTGGTGGATCCATGTGGTTTAATAAAAGAGGACACATGCAATGAGTCTGGCGGTGGTATTGAAAAATAATACACATACAATGACTCTTTTGGATCCATGTGGTTTACCAAAGGAACACACATGCAATGACTCTGGTGGATTCATGTGGTTTATGAAAGGAACACACATGCAATGACTATAGTGGTGGTTTAGGAAAAGAACACACATGCAATGACTTTGGTGGATCCATGTGGTTTAGGAAAAGAAGAGACATGCATTAACTCTAGTGATGGTTTAGGAAAAGAACACACATGCAATGACTCTGGTGGATCCATGTGGTTTAGGAAAGTAACACACATGCAACGACTCTGGTGGATCCAGGTGGTTTATGAAAGGAACACACATGCAATAACTCTAGTGGTGGTTTAGGAAAAGAACACACATGCATTAACTCTGATGGATCAATGCATTTTAAGAAAGGAACACACATGCAATGACTCTAGTGGTGGTTTAGGAAAAGAACACACATGCAATGACTCTTGTAGTGATTTAGGAAAAGAACACACATGCAATGATTCCGGTGGATCAATGTGATTTAGGAAAGGAACACACATGCAATGACTCTAGTGGTTCCATGTGCTTTAGGAAAACAACACAGTTGCAATGACTCTGGTGGATCCATGTGGTTTAGGAAAGGAGCACGCATGCAATGACTCTGGTGGATCCATGTGGTGCTTTAGGAAAGGAACACACATGTAATGACTTTGGTGGTGGTTCAAGAAAGGAACACACATGCAATGACTATGGTGGAGCCATGTGGTTTAGGAAAGGAACACACATGGAATGTGTCTAGTGGTGGTTTAGGAAAAGAACACACATGCAATGACTCTGGTGGTGGTTTAGGAAAAGAAGACACGTGCAATGACTCTGGTGGTGGTTTAGTAAAAGAACACACATGCAATGACTCTGGTTGATCCATGTTGTTTACGAAACAAACACACATGAAATGACTCTGGTGGTGGTTTACGAAAAGAACACACATGCAATGACTCTGGTGGATCCATGTGGTTTAGGAAAGGATCACACATGCAATGACTATAGTGGTGGTTTAGGAAAAGAACACACATGCAATGACTTTGGTGGATCCATGTGGTTTAGGAAAAGAAGAGACATGCATTAACTCTAGTGATGGTTTAGGAAAAGAACACACATGCAATGACTCTTGTAGTGATTTAGGAAAAGAACACACATGAAATGATTCCGGTGGATCAATGTGATTTAGGAAAGGAACACACATGCAATGACTCTAGTGGTTCCATGTGCTTTAGGAAAACAACACAGTTGCAATGACTCTGGTGGATCCATGTGGTTTAGGAAAGGAACACGCATGCAATGACTCTGGTGGATCCATGTGGTGCTTTAGGAAAGGAACACACATGTAATGACTTTGGTGGTGGTTCAAGAAAGGAACACACATGCAATGACTCTGGTGGAGCCATGTGGTTTAGGAAAGGAACACACATGGAATGTGTCTAGTGGTGGTTTAGGAAAAGAACACACATGCAATGACTCTGGTGGTGGTTTAGGAAAAGAAGACACATGCAATGACTCTGGTGGTGGTTTAGTAAAAGAACACACATGCAATGACTCTGGTTGATCCATGTTGTTTACGAAACAAACACACATGAAATGACTCTGGTGGTGGTTTACGAAAAGAACACACATGCAATGACTCTGGTGGATCCATGTGGTTTAGGAAAGGATCACACATGCAATGACTATAGTGGTGGTTTAGGAAAATAACACACATGCAATGACTTTGGTGGATCCATGTGGTTTAGGAAAAGAAGAGACATGCATTAACTCTAGTGATGGTTTAGGAAAAGAACACACATGCAATGACTCTGGTGGATCCATGTGGTTTAGGAAAGTAACACACATGCAACGACTCTGGTGGATCCAGGTGGTTTATGAAAGGAACACACATGCAATAACTCTAGTGGTGGTTTAGGAAAAGAACACACATGCATTAACTCTGATAGATCAATGCATTTTAAGAAAGGAACACACATGCAATGACTCTAGTGGTGGTTTAGGAAAAGAACACACATGCAATGACTCTTTTAGTGATTTAGGAAAAGAACACACCTGCAATGATTCCGGTGGATCAATGTGATTTAGGAAAGGAACACACATGCAATGACTCTAGTGGTTCCATGTGCTTTAGGAAAACAACACAGTTGCAATGACTCTAGTGGATCCATGTGGTTTAGGAAAGGAGCACGCATGCAATGACTCTGGTGGATCCATGTGGTGCTTTAGGAAAGGAACACACATGTAATGACTTTGGTGGTGGTTCAAGAAAGGAACACACATGCAATGACTCTGGTGGAGCCATGTGGTTTAGGAAAGGAACACACATGGAATGTGTCTAGTGGTGGTTTAGGAAAAGAACACACATGCAATGACTCTGGTGGTGGTTTAGGAAAAGAAGACACATGCAATGACTCTGGTGGTGGTTTAGTAAAAGAACACACATGCAATGACTCTGGTTGATCCATGTTGTTTACGAAACAAACACACATGAAATGACTCTGGTGGTGGTTTACGAAAAGAACACACATGCAATGACTCTGGTGGATCCATGTCGTTTAGGAAAGGATCACACACGCAATGATATTGGTGGATCTATGTGGTTTAGGAAAGCAACACACATGCAATGACTCTGGTGGATCCATGTGATTTAGGAAAGGAACACACATGTAGTGAAAGTAGTGGTGGTTTAGGAAAATAAGACACATGAAATGACTCTGGTGGTGGTGTAGGAAAAGAACACACTTGAACTGACTCTGGTGGATCCATGTGGTTTAGGAAAAGAACACATATGCAATGACTCTGGTTGATCCATGTGGTTTATGAATGGAACACACATGCAATGAATCCGGTGGTGGTTTAGGAAAAGAACATACATGCGATGACTCTGGTGGTTCAATGTGGTTTAGGATAGGAACACACATGCAGTGACTCTAGTGGTGGTTTAGGAAAATAACACACATGCAATGACTCTATTGGTGATTTAGGAAAAGAACACACATGCAATGACTCAGGTGTATCAATGTGGTTTAGGAAAGGAACAAACATGCAATGACTCTGGTGGTTCCATGTGGTTTAGGAAAAGAACACACTTGCCATGACTCTGGTGGATCCATGTGGTTTAGGAATGGAACACACATGCAATGACTCTAGTGGTGGTTTAGGAAAGGAACACACATGCAATGACTCTGGTGAATCCATGTGGTTTAGGAAAGGAACACACATGCAATGACTCTGGTGGATCCATGTGGTTGAGGACAGGAACACACATGCAATGACTCTAGTGGTGGTTTAGGAAAAGAAGACACATGCAATGACTCTGTTGGTAGTTTAGGAAAAGAACACACATGCAATAACTCAGGTGGATCCATGTGGTTTAATAAAAGAGGACACATGCAATGACTCTGGCGGTGGTATTGAAAAATAACACACATACAATGACTCTTTTGGATCCATGTGGTTTACCAAAGGAACACACATGCAATGACTCTGGTGGATTCATGTGGTTTATGAAAGGAACACACATGCAATCACTATAGTGGTGGTTTAGGAAAAGAACACACATGCAATGACTTTGGTGGATCCATGTGGTTTAGGAAAAGAAGAGACATGCATTAACTCTAGTGATGGTTTAGGAAAAGAACACACATGCAATGACTCTGGTGGATCCATGTGGTTTAGGAAAGTAACACACATGCAACGACTCTGGTGGATCCAGGTGGTTTATGAAAGGAACACACATGCAATAACTCTAGTGGTGGTTTAGGAAAAGAACACACATGCATTAACTCTGATGGATCAATGCATTTTAAGAAAGGAACACACATGCAATGACTCTAGTGGTGGTTTAGGAAAAGAACACACATGCAATGACTCTTGTAGTGATTTAGGAAAAGAACACACATGCAATGATTCCGGTGGATCAATGTGATTTAGGAAAGGAACACACATGCAATGACTCTAGTGGTTCCATGTGCTTTAGGAAAACAACACAGTTGCAATGACTCTGGTGGATCCATGTGGTTTAGGAAAGGAGCATGCATGCAATGACTCTGGTGGATCCATGTGGTGCTTTAGGAAAGGAACACACATGTAATGACTTTGGTGGTGGTTCAAGAAAGGAACACACATGCAATGACTCTGGTGGAGCCATGTAGTTTAGGAAAGGAACACACATGGAATGTGTCTAGTGGTGGTTTAGGAAAAGAACACACATGCAATGACTCTGGTGGTGGTTTAGGAAAAGAAGACACATGCAATGACTCTGGTGGTGGTTTAGTAAAAGAACACACATGCAATGACTCTGGTTGATCCATGTTGTTTACGAAACAAACACACATGAAATGACTCTGGTGGTGGTTTACGAAAAGAACACACATGCAATGACTCTGGTGGATCCATGTGGTTTAGGAAAGGAACACATATGCAATGACTCTGGTTGATCCATGTGGTTTATGAAAGGAACACACATGCGATGACTCTGGTGGATCAATGTAGTTTAGAAAAGGAACACACCTGCAATGACTCTAGTGGTGGTTCAGGAAAATAACGCACATGCAATGACTCTAGTGGTGATTTGATAAAATAACACACATGCAATGACTCAAGTGGATCAATGTGGTTTAGGAAAGGAACACACATGCAATGACTCTAGTGGATCCATGTGCTTTAGGAAAAGAACACACTTGCAATTAGTATGGTGGATCCATGTGGTTTAGGAACGGAACACACATGCAATGACTCTGGTGGTGGTTTAGGAAAAGAAGAAACATGCAATGACTCTGGTGGTGGTTTAGTAAAAGAACACACATGCAATGACTCTGGTGGATCCATGTTGTTTACGAAACGAACACACATGAAATGACTCTGGTGGTGGTTTACGAAAAGAACACACATGCAATGACTCTGGTGGATCCATGTGGTTTAGGAAAGGAACACATATGCAATGACTCTGGTTGATCCATGTGGTTTATGAAAGGAACACACATGCGATGACTCTGGTGGATCAATGTAGTTTAGGAAAGGAACACACATGCAATGACTCTAGTGGTGGTTCAGGAAAATAACGCACATGCAATGACTCTAGTGGTGATTTAGGAAAATAACACACATGCAATGCTTCAAGTGGATCAATGTGGTTTAGGAAAGGAACACACATGCAATGACTCTAGTGGATCCATGTGCTTTAGGAAAAGAACACACTTGCAATTAGTATGGTGGATCCATGTGGTTTAGGAACGGAACACACATGCAATGACTCTAGTGCTGGTTTAGGAAAGGAACACATATGCAATGACTCTGGTGGATCCATGTGGTTTAGGAAAGCAACACACTTGCAATGACTCTGGTGCATCCATGTGGTTTAGGAAAGGAACACACATGCAATGACTCTAGTCGATCCATGTGGTGGTTTAGGAAAGGAACAGACATGCAATGACTCTAGTGGATCCATGTGGTTTTGGAAAGGAACACACATCCGATTACTCTCATGGTGGTTTAGTAAAATAAGACAGATGGAATGACTCTGGTGGTGGTTTAGGAAAAAGAACGCACATGAAATGACTCTGGTGGATCCATGTGGTTTAGGAAAGGAACACACATGCAATGACATTGGTGGATCTATGTGGTTTAGGAAAGGAACACACATGCAATGACTCTGGTGGTCCATGTGGTTTAGGAAAGGAACACACATGCAATGACTCTGGTGGATCCATGTGGTTTATGAAAGGAACACTCATGCAATAACTCTAGTGGTGGTTTAGGAAAAGAACACACATGCATTGACTCTGATGGATCAATGTGTTTTGAGAAAGGAACACACATGCAATCACTCTAGTGGTGGTTTAGGAAAAGAACACACATGCAATGACTCTGGTGGTGATTTAGGAAAAGAACACACATAGAATGATTCCGGTGGATCAATGTGATTTAGGAAAGGAACACACATGCAATGACTCTAGTGGTCCATGTGCTTTAGGAAAATAAACACTTGCAATGACTCTTTTGGATCCATGTGGTTTAGGAAAGGAACACCCATGCAATGACTCTGATGGATCCATGTGGTTCTTTAGGAAAGGAACACAGATGCAATGAATTTAGTGGTGGTTCAAGAAAGGAACACACATGCAATGACTCTGGTGGAGCCATGTGCTTTAGGAAAGGAACACACATGGAATGTGTCTAGTGGTAGTTTGGGAAAGGAACACACATGCAATGACTCTGGTGGTGGTTTACGAAAAGAAGACACATGCAATGACTCTGGTGGTGGTTTAGTAAAAGAACACACATGCAATGAATCTGATGGATCCATGTTGTTTATGAAAGGAACACACATGAAATGACTTTGGTGATTGTTTCCGAAAAGAACACACATGCAATGACTCTGGTGGATCCATGTGGTTTAGGAAAGGAACACATATGCAATGACTCTGGTTGATCCATGTGGCTTATGAAAGGAACACACATGCGATGACTCTGGTGGATCAATGTAGTTTAGGAAAGGAACACACATGCAAGGACTCTAGTGGTGGTTTAGGAAAATAACGCACATGCAATGAATCTAGTGCTGATCTAGGAAAATAACACACATGCAATGACTCAGGTGGATCAATGTGGTTTAGGAAAGGAACACACATGCAATGACTCTGGAGGATCCATGTGCTTTAGGAAAAGAACGCACTTGCAATCTCTAGTGGATCCATGTGGTTTAGGAACGGAACACACATGCAATGACTCTAGTGCTGGTTTAGGAAAGGAACACACATGCAATGACTTTGGTGGTGGTTCAAGAAAGGAACACCCATGCAATGACTCTGGTGGAGCCATGTGCTTTAGGAAAGGAACACACATGCAATGACTCTAGTCGATCCATGTGGTGGTTTAGGAAAGGAACAGACATGCAATGACTCTAGTGGATCCATGTCGTTTTGGAAAGGAACACACATCCGATTACTCTCATGGTGGTTTAGTAAAATAAGACAGATGGAATGACTCTGGTGGTGGTTTAGGAAAAAGAACACACATGAAATGACTCTGGTGGATCCATGTGGTTTAGGAAAGGAACACACATGCAATGACATTGGTGGATCTATGTGGTTTAGGAAAGGAACACACATGCAATGACTCTGGTGGATCCATGTGGTTTAGGAAAGTAACACACATGCAACGACTCTGGTGGATCCATGTGGTTTATGAAAGGAACACACATGCAATAACTCTAGTGGTGGTTTAGGAAAAGAACACACATGCATTGACTCTGATGGATCAATGTGTTTTCAGAAAGGAACACACATGCAATGACTCTAGCGCTGGTTTAGGAAAAGAACACACATGCAATGACTCTGGTGGTGATTTAGGAAAAGAACACGCATAGAATGATTCCGGTGGATCAATGTGATTTAGGAAAGGAACACACATGCAATGACTCTAGTGGTTCCATGTGCTTTAGGAAAAAAAACACTTGCAATGACTCTTGTGGATCCATGTGGTTTAGGAAAGGAACACCCATGTAATGACTCTGGTGGATCCATGTGGTGCTTTAGGAAAGGAAAACACATGCAATGACTTTAGTGGTGGTTCAAGAAAGGAACACACATGCAATGACTCTGGTGGAGCCATGTGCTTTAGGAAAGGAACACACATGGAATGTGTCTAGTGGTGGTTTGGGAAAGGAACACACATGCAATGACTCTGCTGGTGGTTTAGGAAAAGAAGACACATGCAATGACTCTGGTGGTGGTTTAGTACAAGAACACACATGCAATGACTCTGGTGGATCCATGTTGTTTACGAAAGGAACACACATGAAATGACTCTGGTGGTTGTTTCCGAAAAGAACACACATGCAATGACTCTGGTGGATCCATGTGGTTTAGGAAAGGAACACAATTGCAATGACTCTGGTTGATCCATGTGGTTTATGAAAGGAACACACATGCGATGACTCTGGTGGATCAATGTAGTTTAGGAAAGGAACACACATGCAATGACTCTAGTGGTGGTTTCGGAAAATAACGCACATGCAATGACTCTAGTGCTGATTTAGGAAAATAACACACATGCAATGACTCAGGTGGATCAATGTGGTTGAGGAAAGGAACACACATGCAATGACTCTGGTGGATCCATGTGCTTTAGGAAAAGAACACACATGCAATGACTCTAGTGGATCCATGTGGTTTAGGAAGGGAACACACATGCAATGACTCTAGTGCTGGTTTAGGAAAGGAACACACATGCAATGACTCTGGTGGATCCATGTTGTTTACGAAAGGAACACACATGAAATGACTCTGGTGGTTGTTTCCGAAAAGAACACACATGCAATGACTCTGGTGGATCCATGTGGTTTAGGAAAGGAACACATATGCAATGACTCTGGTTGATCCATGTGGTTTATGAAAGGAACACACATGCGATGACTCTGGTGGATCAATGTAGTTTAGGAAAGGAACACACATGCAATGACTCTAGTGGTGGTTTAGGAAAATAACGCACATGCAATGACTCTAGTGCTGATTTAGGAAAATAACACACATGCAATGAATCAGGTGGATCAATGTGGTTTAGGAAAGGAACACACATGCAATGACTCTGTTGGATCCATGTGGTTTAGCAAAAGAACACACTTGCAATGACTCTAGTGGATCCATGTGGTTTAGGAACGGAACACACATGCAATGACTCTAGTGCTGGTTTAGGAAAGGAACACACATGCAATGACTTTGGTGGTGGTTCAAGAAAGGAACACACATGCAATGACTCTGGTGGGGCCATGTGCTTTAGGAAAGGAACAGACATGCAATGACTCTAGTGGATCCATGTGGTTTTGGAATGGAACACACATCCGATTACTCTCATGGTGGTTTAGTAAAATAAGACAGATGGAATGACTCTGGTGGTGGTTTAGGAAAAAGAACACACATGAAATGACTCTGGTGGATCCATGTGGTTTAGGAAAGGAACACACATGCAATGAGATTGGTGGATCTATGTGGTTTAGGAAAGTAACACACATGCAATGACTCTGGTGGATCCATGTGGTTTAGGAAAGGAACACACATGCAATGACTCTGGTGGATCCATGTGGTTTAGGAAAGTAACACACATGCAACGACTCTGGTGGATCCATGTGGTTTATGAAAGGAACACACATGCAATAACTCTAGTGGTGGTTTAGGAAAAGAACACACATGCATTGACTCTGATGGATCAATGTGTTTTGAGAAAGGAACACACATGCAATGACTCTAGTGGTGGTTTAGGAAAAGAACACACATGCAATGACTCTGGTGGTGATTTAGGAAAAGAACACGCATAGAATGATTCCGGTGGATCAATGTGATTTAGGAAAGGAACACACATGCAATGACTCTAGTGGTTCCATGTACTTTAGGAAAATAAATACTTGCTATGACTCTTGTGGATCCATGTGGTTTAGGAAAGGAACACCCATGCAATGACTCTGGTGGATCCATGTGGTGCTTTAGGAAAGGAACACACATGCAATGACTTTAGTGGTGGTTCAAGAAAGGAATACACATGCAATGACTCTGGTGGAGCCATGTGCTTTAGGAAAGGAACACACATGGAATGTGTCTAGTGGTGGTTTGGGAAAGGAACACACATGCAATGACTCTGGTGGTGGTTTAGGAAAAGAAGACACATGCAATGACTGCGGTGGAGGTTTAGTACAAGAACACACATGCAATGACTCTGGTGGATCCATGTTGTTTACAAAAGGAACACACATGAAATGACTCTGGTGGTTGTTTCCGAAAACAACACACATGCAATGACTCTGGTGGATCCATGTGGTTTAGGAAAGGAACACATATGCAATGACTCTGGTTGATCCATGTGGTTTATGAAAGGAACACACATGCATGACTCTGGTGGATCAATGTAGTTTAGGAAAGGAACACACATGCAATGACTCTAGTGGTGGTTTAGGAAAATAACGCACATGCAATGACTCTAGTGCTGATTTAGGAAAATAACACACATGCAATGACTCAGGTGGATCAATGTGGTTTAGGAAAGGAACACACATGCAATGACTCTGGTGGATCCATGTGCTTTAGGAAAAGAACACACTTGCAATGACTCTAGTGGATCATGTGGTTTAGGAAGGGAACACACATGCAATGACTCTAGTGCTGGTTTAGGAAAGGAACACACATGCAATGACTCTGGTGGATCCATGTTGTTTACGAAAGGAACACACATGAAATGACTCTGGTGGTTGTTTCCGAAAAGAACACACATGCAATGACTCTGGTGGATCCATGTGGTTTAGGAAAGGAACACATATGCAATGACTCTGGTTGATCCATGTGGTTTAGGAAAAGAACACACATGCAATGACTCTAGTGGATCCATGTGGTTTAGGAAGGGAACACACATGCAATGACTCTAGTGCTGGTTTAGGAAAGGAACACACATGCAATGACTCTGGTGGATCCATGTTGTTTACGAAAGGAACACACATGAAATGACTCTGGTGGTTGTTTCCGAAAAGAACACACATGCAATGACTCTGGTGGATCCATGTGGTTTAGGAAAGGAACACATATGCAATGACTCTGGTTGATCCATGTGGTTTATGAAAGGAACACACATGCGATGACTCTGGTGGATCAATGTAGTTTAGGAAAGGAACACACATGCAATGACTCTAGTGGTGGTTTAGGAAAATAACGCACATGCAATGACTCTAGTGCTGATTTAGGAAAATAACACACATGCAATGAATCAGGTGGATCAATGTGGTTTAGGAAAGGAACACACATGCAATGACTCTGTTGGATCCATGTGGTTTAGCAAAAGAACACACTTGCAATGACTCTAGTGGATCCATGTGGTTTAGGAACGGAACACACATGCAATGACTCTAGTGCTGGTTTAGGAAAGGAACACACATGCAATGACTTTGGTGGTGGTTCAAGAAAGGAACACACATGCAATGACTCTGGTGGGGCCATGTGCTTTAGGAAAGGAACATACATGCAATGACTCTAGTGGATCCATGTGGTTTTGGAATGGAACACACATCCGATTACTCTCATGGTGGTTTAGTAAAATAAGACAGATGGAATGACTCTGGTGGTGGTTTAGGAAAAAGAACACACATGAAATGACTCTGGTGGATCCATGTGGTTTAGGAAAGGAACACACATGCAATGAGATTGGTGGATCTATGTGGTTTAGGAAATTAACACACATGCAATGACTCTGGTGGATCCATGTGGTTTAGGAAAGGAACACACATGCAATGACTCTGGTGGATCCATGTGGTTTAGGAAAGTAACACACATGCAACGACTCTGGTGGATCCATGTGGTTTATGAAAGGAACACACATGCAATAACTCTAGTGGTGGTTTAGGAAAAGAACACACATGCATTGACTCTGATGGATCAATGTGTTTTGAGAAAGGAACACACATGCAATGACTCTAGTGGTGGTTTAGGAAAAGAACACACATGCAATGACTCTGGTGGTGATTTAGGAAAAGAACACGCATAGAATGATTCCGGTGGATCAATGTGATTTAGGAAAGGAACACACATGCAATGACTCTAGTGGTTCCATGTACTTTAGGAAAATAAATACTTGCTATGACTCTTGTGGATCCATGTGGTTTAGGAAAGGAACACCCATGCAATGACTCTGGTGGATCCATGTGGTGCTTTAGGAAAGGAACACACATGCAATGACTTTAGTGGTGGTTCAAGAAAGGAATACACATGCAATGACTCTGGTGGAGCCATGTGCTTTAGGAAAGGAACACACATGGAATGTGTCTAGTGGTGGTTTGGGAAAGGAACACACATGCAATGACTCTGGTGGTGGTTTAGGAAAAGAAGACACATGCAATGACTGCGGTGGTGGTTTAGTACAAGAACACACATGCAATGACTCTGGTGGATCCATGTTGTTTACAAAAGGAACACACATGAAATGACTCTGGTGGTTGTTTCCGAAAACAACACACATGCAATGACTCTGGTGGATCCATGTGGTTTAGGAAAGGAACACATATGCAATGACTCTGGTTGATCCATGTGGTTTATGAAAGGAACACACATGCATGACTCTGGTGGATCAATGTAGTTTAGGAAAGGAACACACATTCAATGACTCTAGTGGTGGTTTAGGAAAATAACGCACATGCAATGACTCTAGTGCTGATTTAGGAAAATAACACACATGCAATGACTCAGGTGGATCAATGTGGTTTAGGAAAGGAACACACATGCAATGACTCTGGTGGATCCATGTGCTTTAGGAAAAGAACACACTTGCAATGACTCTAGTGGATCATGTGGTTTAGGAAGGGAACACACATGCAATGACTCTAGTGCTGGTTTAGGAAAGGAACACACATGCAATGACTCTGGTGGATCCATGTTGTTTACGAAAGGAACACACATGAAATGACTCTGGTGGTTGTTTCCGAAAAGAACACACATGCAATGACTCTGGTGGATCCATGTGGTTTAGGAAAGGAACACATATGCAATGACTCTGGTTGATCCATGTGGTTTATGAAAGGAACACACATGCGATGACTCTGGTGGATCAATGTAGTTTAGGAAAGGAACACACATGCAATGACTCTAGTGGTGGTTTAGGAAAATAACGCACATGCAATGACTCTAGTGCTGATTTAGGAAAATAACACACATGCAATGAATCAGGTGGATCAATGTGGTTTAGGAAAGGAACACACATGCAATGACTCTGTTGGATCCATGTGCTTTAGCAAAAGAACACACTTGCAATGACTCTAGTGGATCCATGTGGTTTAGGAACGGAACACACATGCAATGACTCTAGTGCTGGTTTAGGAAAGGAACACACATGCAATGACTTTGGTGGTGGTTCAAGAAAGGAACACACATGCAATGACTCTGGTGGGGCCATGTGCTTTAGGAAAGGAACAGACATGCAATGACTCTAGTGGATCCATGTGGTTTTGGAATGGAACACACATCCGATTACTCTCATGGTGGTTTAGTAAAATAAGACAGATGGAATGACTCTGGTGGTGGTTTAGGAAAAAGAACACACATGAAATGACTCTGGTGGATCCATGTGGTTTAGGAAAGGAACACACATGCAATGAGATTGGTGGATCTATGTGGTTTAGGAAAGTAACACACATGCAATGACTCTGGTGGATCCATGTGGTTTAGGAAAGGAACACACATGCAATGACTCTGGTGGATCCATGTGGTTTAGGAAAGTAACACACATGCAACGACTCTGGTGGATCCATGTGGTTTATGAAAGGAACACACATGCAATAACTCTAGTGGTGGTTTAGGAAAAGAACACACATGCATTGACTCTGATGGATCAATGTGTTTTGAGAAAGGAACACACATGCAATGACTCTAGTGGTGGTTTAGGAAAAGAACACACATGCAATGACTCTGGTGGTGATTTAGGAAAAGAACACGCATAGAATGATTCCGGTGGATCAATGTGATTTAGGAAAGGAACACACATGCAATGACTCTAGCGGTTCCATGTACTTTAGGAAAATAAATACTTGCTATGACTCTTGTGGATCCATGTGGTTTAGGAAAGGAACACCCATGCAATGACTCTGGTGGATCCATGTGGTGCTTTAGGAAAGGAACACACATGCAATGACTTTAGTGGTGGTTCAAGAAAGGAATACACATGCAATGACTCTGGTGGAGCCATGTGCTTTAGGAAAGGAACACACATGGAATGTGTCTAGTGGTGGTTTGGGAAAGGAACACACATGCAATGACTCTGGTGGTGGTTTAGGAAAAGAAGACACATGCAATGACTGCGGTGGTGGTTTAGTACAAGAACACACATGCAATGACTCTGGTGGATCCATGTTGTTTACAAAAGGAACACACATGAAATGACTCTGGTGGTTGTTTCCGAAAACAACACACATGCAATGACTCTGGTGGATCCATGTGGTTTAGGAAAGGAACACATATGCAATGACTCTGGTTGATCCATGTGGTTTATGAAAGGAACACACATGCATGACTCTGGTGGATCAATGTAGTTTAGGAAAGGAACACACATGCAATGACTCTAGTGGTGGTTTAGGAAAATAACGCACATGCAATGACTCTAGTGCTGATTTAGGAAAATAACACACATGCAATGACTCAGGTGGATCAATGTGGTTTAGGAAAGGAACACACATGCAATGACTCTGGTGGATCCATGTGCTTTAGGAAAAGAACACACTTGCAATGACTCTAGTGGATCATGTGGTTTAGGAAGGGAACACACATGCAATGACTCTAGTGCTGGTTTAGGAAAGGAACACACATGCAATGACTCTGGTGGATCCATGTTGTTTACGAAAGGAACACACATGAAATGACTCTGGTGGTTGTTTCCGAAAAGAACACACATGCAATGACTCTGGTGGATCCATGTGGTTTAGGAAAGGAACACATATGCAATGACTCTGGTTGATCCATGTGGTTTATGAAAGGAACACACATGCGATGACTCTGGTGGATCAATGTAGTTTAGGAAAGGAACACACATGCAATGACTCTAGTGGTGGTTTAGGAAAATAACGCACATGCAATGACTCTAGTGCTGATTTAGGAAAATAACACACATGCAATGAATCAGGTGGATCAATGTGGTTTAGGAAAGGAACACACATGCAATGACTCTGTTGGATCCATGTGCTTTAGCAAAAGAACACACTTGCAATGACTCTAGTGGATCCATGTGGTTTAGGAACGGAACACACATGCAATGACTCTAGTGCTGGTTTAGGAAAGGAACACACATGCAATGACTTTGGTGGTGGTTCAAGAAAGGAACACACATGCAATGACTCTGGTGGGGCCATGTGCTTTAGGAAAGGAACAGACATGCAATGACTCTAGTGGATCCATGTGGTTTTGGAATGGAACACACATCCGATTACTCTCATGGTGGTTTAGTAAAATAAGACAGATGGAATGACTCTGGTGGTGGTTTAGGAAAAAGAACACACATGAAATGACTCTGGTGGATCCATGTGGTTTAGGAAAGGAACACACATGCAATGAGATTGGTGGATCTATGTGGTTTAGGAAAGTAACACACATGCAATGACTCTGGTGGATCCATGTGGTTTAGGAAAGGAACACACATGCAATGACTCTGGTGGATCCATGTGGTTTAGGAAAGTAACACACATGCAACGACTCTGGTGGATCCATGTGGTTTATGAAAGGAACACACATGCAATAACTCTAGTGGTGGTTTAGGAAAAGAACACACATGCATTGACTCTGATGGATCAATGTGTTTTGAGAAAGGAACACACATGCAATGACTCTAGTGGTGGTTTAGGAAAAGAACACACATGCAATGACTCTGGTGGTGATTTAGGAAAAGAACACGCATAGAATGATTCCGGTGGATCAATGTGATTTAGGAAAGGAACACACATGCAATGACTCTAGCGGTTCCATGTACTTTAGGAAAATAAATACTTGCTATGACTCTTGTGGATCCATGTGGTTTAGGAAAGGAACACCCATGCAATGACTCTGGTGGATCCATGTGGTGCTTTAGGAAAGGAACACACATGCAATGACTTTAGTGGTGGTTCAAGAAAGGAATACACATGCAATGACTCTGGTGGAGCCATGTGCTTTAGGAAAGGAACACACATGGAATGTGTCTAGTGGTGGTTTGGGAAAGGAACACACATGCAATGACTCTGGTGGTGGTTTAGGAAAAGAAGACACATGCAATGACTGCGGTGGTGGTTTAGTACAAGAACACACATGCAATGACTCTGGTGGATCCATGTTGTTTACGAAAGGAACACACATGAAAAGACTCTGGTGGTTGTTTCCGAAAACAACACACATGCAATGACTCTGGTGGATCAATGTGGTTTAGGAAAGGAACACATATGCAATGACTCTGGTTGATCCATGTGGTTTATGAAAGGAACACACATGCATGACTCTGGTGGATCAATGTAGTTTAGGAAAGGAACACACATGCAATGACTAGTGGTGGTTTAGGAAAATAACGCACATGCAATGACTCTAGTGCTGATTTAGGAAAATAACACACATGCAATGACTCAGGTGGATCAATGTGGTTTAGGAAAGGAACACACATGCAATGACTCTGGTGGATCCATGTGCTTTAGGAAAAGAACACACTTGCAATGACTCTAGTGGATCCATGTGGTTTAGGAATGGAACACACATGCAATGACTCTAGTGCTGGTTTAGGAAAGGAACACACATGCAATGACTTTGGTGGTGGTTAAAGAAAGGAACACACATGCAATGACTCTGGTGGAGCCATGTGCTTTAGGAAAGGAACACACATGCAATGACTCTAGTCGATCCATGTGGTGGTTTAGGAAAGGAACAGACATGCAATGACTCTAGTGGATCCATGTGGTTTTGGAAAGGAACACACATCCGATTACTCTCATGGTGGTTTAGTAAAATAAGACAGATGGAATGACTCTGGTGGTAGTTTAGGAAAAAGAACACACATGAAATAACTCTGCTGGATCCATGTGGTTTAGGAAAGGAACACACATGCAATGACATTGGTGGATCTATGTGGTTTAGGAAAGGAACACACATGCAATGACTCTGGTGGATCCATGTGGTTTAGGATAGGAACACACATGCAATGACTCTGGTGGATCCATGTGGTTTAGGAAAGTAACACACATGCAACGACTCTGGTGGATCCATGTGGTTTACGAAAGGAACACAGATGCAATAACTCTAGTGGTGGTTTAGGAAAAGAACACACATGCATTGACTCTGATGGATCAATGTGTTTTAAGAAAGGAACACACATGCAATGACTCTAGTGGTGGTTTAGGAAAAGAAAACACATGCAATGACTCTGGTGGTGATTTAGGAAAAGAACACGCATAGAATGGTTCCGGTGGATCAATGTGATTTAGGAAAGGAACACACATGCAATGACTCTAGTGGTTCCATGTTCTTTAGGAAAATAAACACTTGCAATGACTCTTGTGGATCCATGTGGTTTAGGAAAGGAACACCCATGCAATGACTCTGGTGGATCCATGTGGTGCTTTAGGAAAGGAACACACATGCAATGACTTTAGTGGTGGTTCAAGAAAGGAACACACATGCAATGACTCTGGTGGAGCCATGTGCTTTAGGAAAGGAACACACATGGAATGTGTCTAGTGGTGGTTTGTGAAAGGAACACACATGCAATGACTCTGGTGGTGGTTTAGGAAAAGAAGACACATGCAATGACTTTGGTGGTGGTTTAGTAAAAGAACACACATGCAATGACTCTGGTGGATCCATGTGGTGCTTTAGGAAAGGAACACACATGCAATGACTTTAGTGGTGGTTCAAGAAAGGAACTCACCTGCAATGACTCTGGTGGAGCCATGTGCTTTAGGAAAGGAACACACATGGAATGTGTCTAGTGGTGGTTTGGGAAAGAAATACACATGCAATGACTCTAGTGGTGGTTTAGGAAAAGAAGACACATGCAATGACTCTGGTGGTGGTTTAGTACAAGAACACACATGCAATGACTCTGGTGGATCCATGTTGTTTACGAAAGGAACACACATGAAATGACTCTGGTGGTTGTTTCCGAAAAGAACACACATGCAATGACTCTGGTGGATCCATATGGTTCAAGAAAGGAACACATATGCAATGACTCTGGTTGAACCATGTGGTTTATGAAAGGAACACACATGCAATGACTCTAGTGGTGGTTTAGGAAAAAAACGCACATGCAATGACTCTAGAGCTGATTTAGGAAAATAACACACATGCAATGACTCAAGTGGATCAATGTGGTTTAGGAAAGGAACACACATGCAATGACTCTAGTGGATCCATGTGCTTTAGGAAAAGAACACACTTGCAATGACTCTAGTGGATCCATGTGGTTTAGGAATGGAACACACATGCAATGACTCTAGTGCTGGTTTAGGAAAGGAACACACATGCAATGACTTTGGTGGTGGTTCAAGAAAGGAACACACATGCAATGACTCTAGTGGAGCCATGTGCTTTAGGAAAGGAACACACATGCAATGACTCTAGTCGATCCATGTGGTGGTTTAGGAAAGGAACAGACATGCAATGACTCTAGTGGATCCATGTGGTTTTGGAAAGGAACACACATCCGATTACTCTCATCGTGGTTTAGTAAAATAAGACAGATGGAATGACTCTGGTGGTAGTTTAGGAAAAAGAACACACATGAAATGACTCTGTTGGATCCATGTGGTTTAGGAAAGGAACACACATGCAATGACATTGGTGGATCTATTTGGTTTAGGAAAGGAACACACATGCAATGACTCTGGTGGATCCATGTGGTTTAGGATAGGAACACACATGCAATGACTCTGGTGGATCCATGTGGTTTAGGAAAGTAACACACATGCAACGACTCTGGTGGATCCATGTGGTTTACGAAAGGAACACACATGCAATAACTCTATTGTTGGTTTAGGAAAAGAACATACATGCATTGACTCTGATGGATCAATGTGTTTTAAGAAAGGAACACACATGCAATGACTCTAGTGGTGGTTTAGGAAAAGAACACACATGCAATGACTCTGGTGGTGATTTAGGAAAAGAACACGCATAGAATGGTTCTGGTGGATCAATGTGATTTAGGAAAGGAACACACATGCAATGACTCTAGTGGTTCCATGTGCTTTAGGAAAATAAACACTTGCAATGACTCTTGTGGATCCATGTGGTTTTGGAAAGGAACACCCATGCAATGACTCTGGTGGATCCATGTGGTGCTTTAGGAAAGGAACACACATGCAATGACTTTAGTGGTGGTTCAAGAAAGGAACACACATGCAATGACTCTGGTGGAGCCATGTGCTTTAGGAAAGGAACACACATGGAATGTGTCTAGTGTTGGTTTGGGAAAGGAACACACATGCATTGACTCTGGTGGTGGTTTAGGAAAAGAAGACACATGCAATGACTCTGGTGGTGGTTTAGTAAAAGAACACACATGCAATGACTCTGGTGGATCCATGTTGTTTACGAAAGGAACGCACATGAAATGACTCTGGTGGTTGTTTCCGAAAAGAACACACATGCAATGACTCTGGTGGATCCATGTGGTTTAGGAAAGGAACACATATGCAATGACTCTGGTTGATCCATGTGGTTTATGAAAGGAACACACATGCAATGAGTCTAGTGGTGGTTTAGGAAAATAACGCACATGCAATGACTCTAGTGCTAATTTAGGAAAATAACACACATGCAATGACTCAGGTGGATCAATGTGGTTTAGGAAAGGAACACACATGCAATGACTCTGGTGGATCCATGTGCTTTAGGAAAAGAACACACTTGCAATGACTCTAGTGGATCCATGCGGTTTAGGAATGGAACACACATGCAATGACTCTAGTGCTTGTTTAGATAAGGAACACACATGCAATGACTTTGGTGGTGGTTCAAGAAAGGAACACACATGCAATGACTCTGGTGGAGCCATGTGCTTTAGGAAAGGAACACACATGCAATGACTCTAGTCGATCCATGTGGTGGTTTAGGAAAGGAACAGACATGCAATGACTCTAGTGGATCCATGTGGTTTTGGAAAGGAACACACATCCGATTACTCTCATGGTGGTTTAGTAAAATAAGACAGATGGAATGACTCTAGTGGTAGTTTAGGAAAAAGAACACACATGAAATGACCCTGCTAGATCCATGTGGTTTAGGAAAGGAACACACATGCAATGACATTGGTGGATCTATGTGGTTTAGGAAAGGAACACACATGCAATGACTCTGGTGGTTCCATGTGGTTTAGGATAGGAACACACATGCAATGACTCTGGTGGATCCATGTGGTTTAGGAAAGTAACACACATGCAACGACTCTGGTGGATCCATGTGGTTTACAAAAGAAACACACATGCAATAACTCTAGTGTTGGTTTAGGAAAAGAACACACATGCATTGACTCTGATGGATCAATGTGTTTTAAGAAAGGAACACACATGCAATGACTCTAGTGGTGGTTTAGGAAAAGAACACACATGCAATGACTCTGGTGGTGATTTAGGAAAAGAACACGCATAGAATGGTTCCGGTGGATCAATGTGATTTAGGAAAGGAACACACATGCAATGACTCTAGTGGTTCCATGTGCTTTAGGAAACTAAACACTTGCAATGACCCTTGTGGATCCATGTGGTTTAGGAAAGGAACACCCATGCAATGACTCTGGTGGATCCATGTGGTGCTTTAGGAAAGGAACACACATGCAATGACTTTAGTGGTGGTTCAAGAAAGGAACACACATGCAATGACTCTGGTGGAGCCATGTGCTTTAGGAAAGGAACACACATGGAATGTGTCTAGTGTTGGTTTGGGAAAGGAACACACATGCATTGACTCTGGTGGTGGTTTAGGAAAATAAGACACATGCAATGACTCTGGTGGTGGTTTAGTAAAAGAACACACATGCAATGACTGTGGTGGATCCATGTTGTTTACGAAAGGAACACACATGAAATGACTCTGGTGGTTGGTTCCGAAAAGAACACACATGCAATGACTCTAGTGGATCCATGTGGTTTAGGAAAGGAACACATATGCAATGACTCTGGTTGATCCATGTGGTTTATGAAAGGAACACACATGCGATGACTCTGGTGGATCAATGTAGTTTAGGAAAGGAACACACATGCAATGACTCTAGTGGTGGTTTTGGAAAATAACGCACATGCAATGACTCTAGTGGTGATTTAGGAAAATAACACACATGCAATGACTCAGGTGGATCAATGTGGTTTAGGAAAGGAACACACATGCAATGACTCTAGTGCTTGTTTAGATAAGGAACACACATGCAATGACTTTGGTGGTGGTTCAAGAAAGGAACACACATGCAATGACTCTGGTGGAGCCATGTGCTTTAGGAAAGGAACACACATGCAATGACTCTAGTCGATCTATGTGGTGGTTTAGGAAAGGAACAGACATGCAATGACTCTAGTGGATCCATGTGGTTTTGGAAAGGAACACACATCCGATTACTCTCATGGTGGTTTAGTAAAATAAGACAGATGGAATGACTCTAGTGGTAGTTTAGGAAAAAGAACACACATGAAATGACCCTGCTAGATCCATGTGGTTTAGGAAAGGAACACACATGCAATGACATTGGTGGATCTATGTGGTTTAGGAAAGGAACACACATGCAATGACTCTGGTGGTTCCATGTGGTTTAGGATAGGAACACACATGCAATGACTCTGGTGGATCCATGTGGTTTAGGAAAGTAACACACATGCAACGACTCTGGTGGATCCATGTGGTTTACGAAAGAAACACACATGCAATAACTCTAGTGTTGGTTTAGGAAAAGAACACACATGCATTGACTCTGATGGATCAATGTGTTTTAAGAAAGGAACACACATGCAATGACTCTAGTGGTGGTTTAGGAAAAGAACACACATGCAATGACTCTGGTGGTGATTTAGGAAAAGAACACGCATAGAATGGTTCCGGTGGATCAATGTGATTTAGGAAAGGAACACACATGCAATGACTCTAGTGGTTCCATGTGCTTTAGGAAAATAAACACTTGCAATGACCCTTGTGGATCCATGTGGTTTAGGAAAGGAACACCCATGCAATGACTCTGGTGGATCCATGTGGTGCTTTAGGAAAGGAACACACATGCAATGACTTTAGTGGTGGTTCAAGAAAGGAACTCACCTGCAATGACTCTGGTGGAGCCATGTGCTTTAGGAAAGGAACACACATGGAATGTGTCTAGTGGTGGTTTGGGAAAGAAATACACATGCAATGACTCTAGTGGTGGTTTAGGAAAAGAAGACACATGCAATGACTCTGGTGGTGGTTTAGTACAAGAACACACATGCAATGACTCTGGTGGATCCATGTTGTTTACGAAAGGAACACACATGAAATGACTCTGGTGGTTGTTTCCGAAAAGAACACACATGCAATGACTCTGGTGGATCCATATGGTTCAAGAAAGGAACACATATGCAATGACTCTGGTTGAACCATGTGGTTTATGAAAGGAACACACATGCAATGACTCTAGTGGTGGTTTAGGAAAAAAACGCACATGCAATGACTCTAGAGCTGATTTAGGAAAATAACACACATGCAATGACTCAAGTGGATCAATGTGGTTTAGGAAAGGAACACACATGCAATGACTCTAGTGGATCCATGTGCTTTAGGAAAAGAACACACTTGCAATGACTCTAGTGGATCCATGTGGTTTAGGAATGGAACACACATGCAATGACTCTAGTGCTGGTTTAGGAAAGGAACACACATGCAATGACTTTGGTGGTGGTTCAAGAAAGGAACACACATGCAATGACTCTAGTGGAGCCATGTGCTTTAGGAAAGGAACACACATGCAATGACTCTAGTCGATCCATGTGGTGGTTTAGGAAAGGAACAGACATGCAATGACTCTAGTGGATCCATGTGGTTTTGGAAAGGAACACACATCCGATTACTCTCATCGTGGTTTAGTAAAATAAGACAGATGGAATGACTCTGGTGGTAGTTTAGGAAAAAGAACACACATGAAATGACTCTGTTGGATCCATGTGGTTTAGGAAAGGAACACACATGCAATGACATTGGTGGATCTATTTGGTTTAGGAAAGGAACACACATGCAATGACTCTGGTGGATCCATGTGGTTTAGGATAGGAACACACATGCAATGACTCTGGTGGATCCATGTGGTTTAGGAAAGTAACACACATGCAACGACTCTGGTGGATCCATGTGGTTTACGAAAGGAACACACATGCAATAACTCTATTGTTGGTTTAGGAAAAGAACATACATGCATTGACTCTGATGGATCAATGTGTTTTAAGAAAGGAACACACATGCAATGACTCTAGTGGTGGTTTAGGAAAAGAACACACATGCAATGACTCTGGTGGTGATTTAGGAAAAGAACACGCATAGAATGGTTCTGGTGGATCAATGTGATTTAGGAAAGGAACACACATGCAATGACTCTAGTGGTTCCATGTGCTTTAGGAAAATAAACACTTGCAATGACTCTTGTGGATCCATGTGGTTTTGGAAAGGAACACCCATGCAATGACTCTGGTGGATCCATGTGGTGCTTTAGGAAAGGAACACACATGCAATGACTTTAGTGGTGGTTCAAGAAAGGAACACACATGCAATGACTCTGGTGGAGCCATGTGCTTTAGGAAAGGAACACACATGGAATGTGTCTAGTGTTGGTTTGGGAAAGGAACACACATGCATTGACTCTGGTGGTGGTTTAGGAAAAGAAGACACATGCAATGACTCTGGTGGTGGTTTAGTAAAAGAACACACATGCAATGACTCTGGTGGATCCATGTTGTTTACGAAAGGAACGCACATGAAATGACTCTGGTGGTTGTTTCCGAAAAGAACACACATGCAATGACTCTGGTGGATCCATGTGGTTTAGGAAAGGAACACATATGCAATGACTCTGGTTGATCCATGTGGTTTATGAAAGGAACACACATGCAATGAGTCTAGTGGTGGTTTAGGAAAATAACGCACATGCAATGACTCTAGTGCTAATTTAGGAAAATAACACACATGCAATGACTCAGGTGGATCAATGTGGTTTAGGAAAGGAACACACATGCAATGACTCTGGTGGATCCATGTGCTTTAGGAAAAGAACACACTTGCAATGACTCTAGTGGATCCATGCGGTTTAGGAATGGAACACACATGCAATGACTCTAGTGCTTGTTTAGATAAGGAACACACATGCAATGACTTTGGTGGTGGTTCAAGAAAGGAACACACATGCAATGACTCTGGTGGAGCCATGTGCTTTAGGAAAGGAACACACATGCAATGACTCTAGTCGATCCATGTGGTGGTTTAGGAAAGGAACAGACATGCAATGACTCTAGTGGATCCATGTGGTTTTGGAAAGGAACACACATCCGATTACTCTCATGGTGGTTTAGTAAAATAAGACAGATGGAATGACTCTAGTGGTAGTTTAGGAAAAAGAACACACATGAAATGACCCTGCTAGATCCATGTGGTTTAGGAAAGGAACACACATGCAATGACATTGGTGGATCTATGTGGTTTAGGAAAGGAACACACATGCAATGACTCTGGTGGTTCCATGTGGTTTAGGATAGGAACACACATGCAATGACTCTGGTGGATCCATGTGGTTTAGGAAAGTAACACACATGCAACGACTCTGGTGGATCCATGTGGTTTACAAAAGAAACACACATGCAATAACTCTAGTGTTGGTTTAGGAAAAGAACACACATGCATTGACTCTGATGGATCAATGTGTTTTAAGAAAGGAACACACATGCAATGACTCTAGTGGTGGTTTAGGAAAAGAACACACATGCAATGACTCTGGTGGTGATTTAGGAAAAGAACACGCATAGAATGGTTCCGGTGGATCAATGTGATTTAGGAAAGGAACACACATGCAATGACTCTAGTGGTTCCATGTGCTTTAGGAAACTAAACACTTGCAATGACCCTTGTGGATCCATGTGGTTTAGGAAAGGAACACCCATGCAATGACTCTGGTGGATCCATGTGGTGCTTTAGGAAAGGAACACACATGCAATGACTTTAGTGGTGGTTCAAGAAAGGAACACACATGCAATGACTCTGGTGGAGCCATGTGCTTTAGGAAAGGAACACACATGGAATGTGTCTAGTGTTGGTTTGGGAAAGGAACACACATGCATTGACTCTGGTGGTGGTTTAGGAAAATAAGACACATGCAATGACTCTGGTGGTGGTTTAGTAAAAGAACACACATGCAATGACTGTGGTGGATCCATGTTGTTTACGAAAGGAACACACATGAAATGACTCTGGTGGTTGGTTCCGAAAAGAACACACATGCAATGACTCTAGTGGATCCATGTGGTTTAGGAAAGGAACACATATGCAATGACTCTGGTTGATCCATGTGGTTTATGAAAGGAACACACATGCGATGACTCTGGTGGATCAATGTAGTTTAGGAAAGGAACACACATGCAATGACTCTAGTGGTGGTTTTGGAAAATAACGCACATGCAATGACTCTAGTGGTGATTTAGGAAAATAACACACATGCAATGACTCAGGTGGATCAATGTGGTTTAGGAAAGGAACACACATGCAATGACTCTAGTGCTTGTTTAGATAAGGAACACACATGCAATGACTTTGGTGGTGGTTCAAGAAAGGAACACACATGCAATGACTCTGGTGGAGCCATGTGCTTTAGGAAAGGAACACACATGCAATGACTCTAGTCGATCTATGTGGTGGTTTAGGAAAGGAACAGACATGCAATGACTCTAGTGGATCCATGTGGTTTTGGAAAGGAACACACATCCGATTACTCTCATGGTGGTTTAGTAAAATAAGACAGATGGAATGACTCTAGTGGTAGTTTAGGAAAAAGAACACACATGAAATGACCCTGCTAGATCCATGTGGTTTAGGAAAGGAACACACATGCAATGACATTGGTGGATCTATGTGGTTTAGGAAAGGAACACACATGCAATGACTCTGGTGGTTCCATGTGGTTTAGGATAGGAACACACATGCAATGACTCTGGTGGATCCATGTGGTTTAGGAAAGTAACACACATGCAACGACTCTGGTGGATCCATGTGGTTTACGAAAGAAACACACATGCAATAACTCTAGTGTTGGTTTAGGAAAAGAACACACATGCATTGACTCTGATGGATCAATGTGTTTTAAGAAAGGAACACACATGCAATGACTCTAGTGGTGGTTTAGGAAAAGAACACACATGCAATGACTCTGGTGGTGATTTAGGAAAAGAACACGCATAGAATGGTTCCGGTGGATCAATGTGATTTAGGAAAGGAACACACATGCAATGACTCTAGTGGTTCCATGTGCTTTAGGAAAATAAACACTTGCAATGACCCTTGTGGATCCATGTGGTTTAGGAAAGGAACACCCATGCAATGACTCTGGTGGATCCATGTGGTGCTTTAGGAAAGGAACACACATGCAATGACTTTAGTGGTGGTTCAAGAAAGGAACACACATGCAATGACTCTGGTGGAGCCATGTGCTTTAGGAAAGGAACACACATGGAATGTGTCTAGTGTTGGTTTGGGAAAGGAACACACATGCATTGACTCTGGTGGTGGTTTAGGAAAATAAGACACATGCAATGACTCTGGTGGTGGTTTAGTAAAAGAACACACATGCAATGACTGTGGTGGATCCATGTTGTTTACGAAAGGAACACACATGAAATGACTCTGGTGGTTGGTTCCGAAAAGAACACACATGCAATGACTCTAGTGGATCCATGTGGTTTAGGAAAGGAACACATATGCAATGACTCTGGTTGATCCATGTGGTTTATGAAAGGAACACACATGCGATGACTCTGGTGGATCAATGTAGTTTAGGAAAGGAACACACATGCAATGACTCTAGTGGTGGTTTTGGAAAATAACGCACATGCAATGACTCTAGTGGTGATTTAGGAAAATAACACACATGCAATGACTCAGGTGGATCAATGTGGTTTAGGAAAGGAACACACATGCAATGACTCTGGTGGATCCATGTGCTTTAGGAAAAGAACACACTTGCAATGACTCTGGTGGATCCATGTGGTTTAGGAATAAAACACACATGCAATGACTCTAGTGCTGGTTTAGGAAAGGAACACACATGCAATGACTCTGGTGGTGGTTTAGTAAAAGAACACACATGCAACGACTCTGGTGGATCCATGTTGTTGACGAAAGGAACACACATGAAATGACTCTGGTGGTTGTTTCCGAAAAGAACACACATGCAATGACTCTGGTGGATCCATGTGGTTTAGGAAAGGAACACATATGCAATGACTCTAGTTGATCCATGTGGTTTATGAAAGGAACACACATGCGATGACTCTGGTGGATCAATGTAGTTTAGGAAAGGAACACACATGCAATGACTCTAGTGGTGGTTTAGGAAAATAACGCACATGCAATGACTCTAGTGCTGATTTAGGAAAATAACACACATGCAATGACTCAGGTGGATCAATGTGGTTTAGGAAAGGAACACACATGCAATGACTCTGGTGGATCCATGTGCTTTAGGAAAAGAACACACTTCCAATGACTCTAGTGGATCCATGTGGTTTAGGAATGGAACACACATGCAATGACTCTAGTGCTGGTTTAGGAAAGGAACACACATGCAATGACTTTGGTGGTGGTTCAAGAAAGGAACACACATGCAATGACTCTGGTGGAGCCATGTGCTTTAGGAAAGGAACACACATGCAATGACTCTAGTCGATCCATGTGGTGGTTTAGGAAAGGAACAGACATGCAATGACTCTAGTGGATCCATGTGGTTTTGGAAAGGAACACACATCCGATTACTCTCATGGTGGTTTAGTAAAATAAGACAGATGGAATGACTCTGGTGGTAGATTAGGAAAAAGAACACACATGAAATGACTCTGCTGGATCCATGTGGTTTAGGAAAGGAACACACATGCAATGACATTGGTGGATCTATGTGGTTTAGGAAAGGAACACACATGCAATGACTCTGGTGGATCCATGTGGTTTACGATAGGAACACACATGCAATGACTCTGGTGGATCCATGTGGTTTAGGAAAGGAACACATATGCAATGACTCTGGTTGATCCATGTGGTTTATGAAAGGACACACATGCGATGACTCTGGTGGATCAATGTAGTTTAGGAAAGGAACACACATGCAATGACTCTAGTGGTGGTTTAGGAAAATAACGCACATGCAATGACTCTAGTGCTGATTTAGGAAAATAACACACATGCAATGACTCAGGTGGATCAATGTGGTTTAGGAAAGGAACACACATGCAATGACTCTGGTGGATCCATGTGCTTTAGGAAAAGAACACACTTGCAATGACTCTAGTGGATCCATGTGGTTTAGGAATGGAACACACATGCAATGACTCTAGTGCTGGTTTAGGAAAGGAACACACATGCAATGACTTTGGTGGTGGTTCAAGAAAGGAACACACATGCAATGACTCTGGTGGAGCCATGTGCTTTAGGAAAGGAACACACATGCAATGACTCTAGTCGATCCATGTGGTGGTTTAGGAAAGGAACAGACATGCAATGACTCTAGTGGATCCATGTGGTTTTGGAAAGGAACACAAATCCGATTACTCTCATGGTGGTTTAGTAAAATAAGACAGATGGAATGACTCTGGTGGTAGATTAGGAAAAAGAACACACATGAAATGACTCTGCTGGATCCATGTGGTTTAGGAAAGGAACACACATGCAATGACATTGGTGGATCTATGTGGTTTAGGAAAGGAACACACATGCAATGACTCTGGTGGATCCATGTGGTTTACGATAGGAACACACATGCAACGACTCTGGTGGATCCATGTGGTTTACGAAAGGAACACACATGCAATAACTCTAGTGGTGGTTTACGAAAAGAACACACATGCATTGAATCTGATGGATCAATGTGTTTTAAGAAAGGAACACACATGGAATGACTCTAGTGGTGGTTTAGGAAAAGAACACACATGCAATGACTCTGGTGGTGATTTAGGAAAAGAACACGCATAGAATGGTTCCGGTGGATCAATGTGATTTAGGAAAGGAACACACATGAATGACTCTAGTGGTTCCATGTGCTTTAGGAAAATAAACACTTGCAATGACTCTTGTGGATCCATGTGGTTTAGGAAAGGAACACCCATGCAATGACTCTGGTGGATCCATGTGGTGCTTTAGGAAAGGAACAGACATGCAATGACTTTAGTGGTGGTTCAAGAAAGGAACACACATGCAATGACTCTGGTGGAGCCATGTGCTTTAGGAAAGGAACATACATGGAATGTGTCTAGTGGTGGTTTGGGAAAGGAACACACATGCAATGACTCTGGTGGTTGTTTAGGAAAAGAAGACACATGCAATGACTCTGGTGGTGGTTTAGTAAAAGAACACACATGCAATGACTCTGGTGGATCCATGTGGTGCTTTAGGAAAGGAACACACATGCAATGACTTTAGTGGTGGTTCAAGAAAGGAACACACATGCAATGACTCTGGTGGAGCCATGTGCTTTAGGAAAGGAACACACATGGAATGTGTCTAGTGGTGGTTTGGGAAAGGAACACACATGCAATGACTCTGGTGGTGGTTTAGGAAAAGAAGACACATGCAATGACTCTGGTGGTGGTTTAGTACAAGAACACACATGCAATGACTCTGGTGGATCCATGTTGTTTACAAAAGGAACACACATGAAATGACTCTTGTGGTTGTTTCCGAAAAGAACACACATGCAATGACTCTGGTGGATCCATGTGGTTTAGGAAAGGAACACATATGCAATGACTTTGGTTGATCCATGTGGTTTATGAAAGGAACACACATGCGATGACTCTGGTGGATCAATGTAGTTTAGTAAAGGAACACACATGCAATGACTGTACTGGTGGTTTAGGAAAATAACACAGATACAATGACTCTAGTGCTGATTTAGGAAAATAACACACATGCAATGACTCAGGTGGATCAATGTGGTTTAGGAAAGGAACACACATGCAATGACTCTGGTGGATCCATGTGCTTTAGGAAAAGAACACACTTGCAATGACTCTAGTGGATCCATGTGGTTTAGGAATGGAACACACATGCAATGACTCTAGTGCTGGTTTAGGAAAGGAACACACATGCAATGACTTTGGTGGTGGTTCAAGAAAGGAACACACATGCAATGACTCTGGTGGATCCATGTGCTTTAGGAAAGGAACACACATGCAATGACTCTAGTCGATCCATGTGGTGGTTTAGGAAAGGAACAGACATGCAATGACTCTAGTGGATCCATGTGGTTTTGGAAAGGAACACACATCCGATTAATCTCATGGTGGTATAGTAAAATAAGACAGATGGAATGACTCTGGTGGTAGTTTAGGAAAAAGAACACACATGAAATGACTCTGTTGGATCCATGTGGTTTAGGATAGGAACACACATGCAATGACTCTGGTGGATCCATGTGGTTTAGGAAAGTAACACACATGCAACGACTCTGGTGGATCCATGTGGTTTACGAAAGGAACACACATGCAATAACTCTAGTGGTGGTTTAGGAAAAGAACACACATGCATTGACTCTGATGGATCAATGTGTTTTAAGAAAGGAACACACATGCAATGACACTAGTGGTGGTTTAGGAAAAGAACACACATGCAATGACTCTGGTGGTGATTTAGGAAAAGAACACGCATAGAATGGTTCCGGTGGATCAATGTGATTTAGGAAAGGAACACACATGAATGACTCTAGTGGTTCCATCTGCTTTAGGAAAATAAACACTTGCAATGACTCTTGTGGATCCATGTGGTTTAGGAAAGGAACACCCATGCAATGACTCTGGTGGATCCATGTGGTGCTTTAGGAAAGGAACAGACATGCAATGACTTTAGTGGTGGTTCAAGAAAGGAACACACATGCAATGACTCTGGTGGAGCCATGTGCTTTAGGAAAGGAACATACATGGAATGTGTCTAGTGGTGGTTTGGGAAAGGAACACACATGCAATGACTCTGGTGGTTGTTTAGGAAAAGAAGACACATGCAATGACTCTGGTGGTGGTTTAGTAAAAGAACACACATGCAATGACTCTGGTGGATCCATGTGGTGCTTTAGGAAAGGAACACACATGCAATGACTTTAGTGGTGGTTCAAGAAAGGAACACACATGCAATGACTCTGGTGGAGCCATGTGCTTTAGGAAAGGAACACACATGGAATGTGTCTAGTGGTGGTTTGGGAAAGGAACACACATGCAATGACTCTGGTGGTGGTTTAGGAAAAGAAGACACATGCAATGACTCTGGTGGTGGTTTAGTACAAGAACACACATGCAATGACTCTGGTGGATCCATGTTGTTTACGAAAGGAACACACATGAAATGACTCTTGTGGTTGTTTCCGAAAAGAACACACATGCAATGACTCTGGTGGATCCATGTGGTTTAGGAAAGGAACACATATGCAATGACTTTGGTTGATCCATGTGGTTTATGAAAGGAACACACATGCGATGACTCTGGTGGATCAATGTAGTTTAGGAAAGGAACACACATGCAATGACTGTACTGGTGGTTTAGGAAAATAACACAGATACAATGACTCTAGTGCTGATTTAGGAAAATAACACACATGCAATGACTCAGGTGGATCAATGTGGTTTAGGAAAGGAACACACATGCAATGACTCTGGTGGATCCATGTGCTTTAGGAAAAGAACACACTTGCAATGACTCTAGTAGATCCATGTGGTTTAGGAATGGAACACACATGCAATGACTCTAGTGCTGGTTTAGGAAAGGAACACACATGCAATGACTTTGGTGGTGGTTCAAGAAAGGAACACACATGCAATGACTCTGGTGGATCCATGTGCTTTAGGAAAGGAACACACATGCAATGACTCTAGTCGATCCATGTGGTGGTTTAGGAAAGGAACAGACATGCAATGACTCTAGTGGATCCATGTGGTTTTGGAAAGGAACACACATCCGATTACTCTCATGGTGGTTTAGTAAAATAAGACAGATGGAATGACTCTGGTGGTAGATTAGGAAAAAGAACACACATGAAATGACTCTGCTGGATCCATGTGGTTTAGGAAAGGAACACACATGCAATGACATTGGTGGATCTATGTGGTTTAGGAAAGGAACACACATGCAATGACTCTGGTGGATCCATGTGGTTTACGATAGGAACACACATGCAACGACTCTGGTGGATCCATGTGGTTTACGAAAGGAACACACATGCAATAACTCTAGTGGTGGTTTAGGAAAAGAACACACATGCATTGAATCTGATGGATCAATGTGTTTTAAGAAAGGAACACACATGGAATGACTCTAGTGGTGGTTTAGGAAAAGAACACACATGCAATGACTCTGGTGGTGATTTAGGAAAAGAACACGCATAGAATGGTTCCGGTGGATCAATGTGATTTAGGAAAGGAACACACATGAATGACTCTAGTGGTTCCATGTGCTTTAGGAAAATAAACACTTGCAATGACTCTTGTGGATCCATGTGGTTTAGGAAAGGAACACCCATGCAATGACTCTGGTGGATCCATGTGGTGCTTTAGGAAAGGAACAGACATGCAATGACTTTAGTGGTGGTTCAAGAAAGGAACACACATGCAATGACTCTGGTGGAGCCATGTGCTTTAGGAAAGGAACATACATGGAATGTGTCTAGTGGTGGTTTGGGAAAGGAACACACATGCAATGACTCTGGTGGTTGTTTAGGAAAAGAAGACACATGCAATGACTCTGGTGGTGGTTTAGTAAAAGAACACACATGCAATGACTCTGGTGGATCCATGTGGTGCTTTAGGAAAGGAACACACATGCAATGACTTTAGTGGTGGTTCAAGAAAGGAACACACATGCAATGACTCTGGTGGAGCCATGTGCTTTAGGAAAGGAACACACATGGAATGTGTCTAGTGGTGGTTTGGGAAAGGAACACACATGCAATGACTCTGGTGGTGGTTTAGGAAAAGAAGACACATGCAATGACTCTGGTGGTGGTTTAGTACAAGAACACACATGCAATGACTCTGGTGGATCCATGTTGTTTACGAAAGGAACACACATGAAATGACTCTTGTGGTTGTTTCCGAAAAGAACACACATGCAATGACTCTGGTGGATCCATGTGGTTTAGGAAAGGAACACATATGCAATGACTTTGGTTGATCCATGTGGTTTATGAAAGGAACACACATGCGATGACTCTGGTGGATCAATGTAGTTTAGGAAAGGAACACACATGCAATGACTGTACTGGTGGTTTAGGAAAATAACACAGATACAATGACTCTAGTGCTGATTTAGGAAAATAACACACATGCAATGACTCAGGTGGATCAATGTGGTTTAGGAAAGGAACACACATGCAATGACTCTGGTGGATCCATGTGCTTTAGGAAAAGAACACACTTGCAATGACTCTAGTGGATCCATGTGGTTTAGGAATGGAACACACATGCAATGACTCTAGTGCTGGTTTAGGAAAGGAACACACATGCAATGACTTTGGTGGTGGTTCAAGAAAGGAACACACATGCAATGACTCTGGTGGATCCATGTGCTTTAGGAAAGGAACACACATGCAATGACTCTAGTCGATCCATGTGGTGGTTTAGGAAAGGAACAGACATGCAATGACTCTAGTGGATCCATGTGGTTTTGGAAAGGAACACACATCCGATTACTCTCATGGTGGTTTAGTAAAATAAGACAGATGGAATGACTCTGGTGGTAGATTAGGAAAAAGAACACACATGAAATGACTCTGCTGGATCCATGTGGTTTAGGAAAGGAACACACATGCAATGACATTGGTGGATCTATGTGGTTTAGGAAAGGAACACACATGCAATGACTCTGGTGGATCCATGTGGTTTACGATAGGAACACACATGCAACGACTCTGGTGGATCCATGTGGTTTACGAAAGGAACACACATGCAATAACTCTAGTGGTGGTTTACGAAAAGAACACACATGCATTGAATCTGATGGATCAATGTGTTTTAAGAAAGGAACACACATGGAATGACTCTAGTGGTGGTTTAGGAAAAGAACACACATGCAATGACTCTGGTGGTGATTTAGGAAAAGAACACGCATAGAATGGTTCCGGTGGATCAATGTGATTTAGGAAAGGAACACACATGAATGACTCTAGTGGTTCCATGTGCTTTAGGAAAATAAACACTTGCAATGACTCTTGTGGATCCATGTGGTTTAGGAAAGGAACACCCATGCAATGACTCTGGTGGATCCATGTGGTGCTTTAGGAAAGGAACAGACATGCAATGACTTTAGTGGTGGTTCAAGAAAGGAACACACATGCAATGACTCTGGTGGAGCCATGTGCTTTAGGAAAGGAACATACATGGAATGTGTCTAGTGGTGGTTTGGGAAAGGAACACACATGCAATGACTCTGGTGGTTGTTTAGGAAAAGAAGACACATGCAATGACTCTGGTGGTGGTTTAGTAAAAGAACACACATGCAATGACTCTGGTGGATCCATGTGGTGCTTTAGGAAAGGAACACACATGCAATGACTTTAGTGGTGGTTCAAGAAAGGAACACACATGCAATGACTCTGGTGGAGCCATGTGCTTTAGGAAAGGAACACACATGGAATGTGTCTAGTGGTGGTTTGGGAAAGGAACACACATGCAATGACTCTGGTGGTGGTTTAGGAAAAGAAGACACATGCAATGACTCTGGTGGTGGTTTAGTACAAGAACAAACATGCAATGACTCTGGTGGATCCATGTTGTTTATGAAAGGAACACACATGAAATGACTCTTGTGGTTGTTTCCGAAAAGAACACACATGCAATGACTCTGGTGGATCCATGTGGTTTAGGAAAGGAACACATATGCAATGACTTTGGTTGATCCATGTGGTTTATGAAAGGAACACACATGCGATGACTCTGGTGGATCAATGTAGTTTAGGAAAGGAACACACATGCAATGACTGTACTGGTGGTTTAGGAAAATAACACAGATACAATGACTCTAGTGCTGATTTAGGAAAATAACACACATGCAATGACTCAGGTGGATCAATGTGGTTTAGGAAAGGAACACACATGCAATGACTCTGGTGGATCCATGTGCTTTAGGAAAAGAACACACTTGCAATGACTCTAGTGGATCCATGTGGTTTAGGAATGGAACACACATGCAATGACTCTAGTGCTGGTTTAGGAAAGGAACACACATGCAATGACTTTGGTGGTGGTTCAAGAAAGGAACACACATGCAATGACTCTGGTGGATCCATGTGCTTTAGGAAAGGAACACACATGCAATGACTCTAGTCGATCCATGTGGTGGTTTAGGAAAGGAACAGACATGCAATGACTCTAGTGGATCCATGTGGTTTTGGAAAGGAACACACATTCGATTAATCTCATGGTGGTATAGTAAAATAAGACAGATGGAATGACTCTGGTGGTAGTTTAGGAAAAAGAACACACATGAAATGACTCTGTTGGATCCATGTGGTTTAGGATAGGAACACACATGCAATGACTCTGGTGGATCCATGTGGTTTAGGAAAGTAACACACATGCAACGACTCTGGTGGATCCATGTGGTTTACGAAAGGAACACACATGCAATAACTCTAGTGGTGGTTTAGGAAAAGAACACACATGCATTGACTCTGATGGATCAATGTGTTTTAAGAAAGGAACACACATGCAATGACTCTAGTGGTGGTTTAGGAAAAGAACACACATGCAATGACTCTGGTGGTGATTTAGGAAAAGAACACGCATAGAATGGTTCCGGTGGATCAATGTGATTTAGGAAAGGAACACACATGAATGACTCTAGTGGTTCCATGTGCTTTAGGAAAATAAACACTTGCAATGACTCTTGTGGATCCATGTGGTTTAGGAAAGGAACACCCATGCAATGACTCTGGTGGATCCATGTGGTGCTTTAGGAAAGGAACAGACATGCAATGACTTTAGTGGTTGTTCAAGAAAGGAACACACATGCAATGACTCTGGTGGAGCCATGTGCTTTAGGAAAGGAACATACATGGAATGTGTCTAGTGGTGGTTTGGGAAAGGAACACACATGCAATGACTCTGGTGGTTGTTTAGGAAAAGAAGACACATGCAATGACTCTGGTGGTGGTTTAGTAAAAGAACACACATGCAATGACTCTGGTGGATCCATGTGGTGCTTTAGGAAAGGAACACACATGCAATGACTTTAGTGGTGGTTCAAGAAAGGAACACACATGCAATGACTCTGGTGGAGCCATGTGCTTTAGGAAAGGAACACACATGGAATGTGTCTAGTGGTGGTTTGGGAAAGGAACACACATGCAATGACTCTGGTGGTGGTTTAGGAAAAGAAGACACATGCAATGACTCTGGTGGTGGTTTAGTACAAGAACACACATGCAATGACTCTGGTGGATCCATGTTGTTTACGAAAGGAACACACATGAAATGACTCTTGTGGTTGTTTCCGAAAAGAACACACATGCAATGGCTCTGGTGGATCCATGTGGTTTAGGAAAGGAACACATATGCAATGACTTTGGTTGATCCATGTGGTTTATGAAAGGAACACACATGCGATGACTCTGGTGGATCAATGTAGTTTAGGAAAGGAACACACATGCAATGACTGTACTGGTGGTTTAGGAAAATAACACAGATACAATGACTCTAGTGCTGAATTAGGAAAATAACACACATGCAATGACTCAGGTGGATCAATGTGGTTTAGGAAAGGAACACACATGCAATGACTCTGGTGGATCCATGTGCTTTAGGAAAAGAACACACTTGCAATGACTCTAGTGGATCCATGTGGTTTAGGAATGGAACACACATGCAATGACTCTAGTGCTGGTTTAGGAAAGGAACACACATGCAATGACTTTGGTGGTGGTTCAAGAAAGGAACACACATGCAATGACTCTGGTGGATCCATGTGCTTTAGGAAAGGAACACACATGCAATGACTCTAGTCGATCCATGTGGTGGTTTAGGAAAGGAACAGACATGCAATGACTCTAGTGGATCCATGTGGTTTTGGAAAGGAACACACATCCGATTAATCTCATGGTGGTATAGTAAAATAAGACAGATGGAATGACTCTGGTGGTAGTTTAGGAAAAAGAACACACATGAAATGACTCTGTTGGATCCATGTGGTTTAGGATAGGAACACACATGCAATGACTCTGGTGGATCCATGTGGTTTAGGAAAGTAACACACATGCAACGACTCTGGTGGATCCATGTGGTTTACGAAAGGAACACACATGCAATAACTCTAGTGGTGGTTTAGGAAAAGAACACACATGCATTGACTCTTATGGATCAATGTGTTTTAAGAAAGGAACACACATGCAATGACTCTAGTGGTGGTTTAGGAAAAGAACACACATGCAATGACTCTGGTGGTGATGTAGGAAAAGAACACGCATAGAATGGTTCCGGTGGATCAATGTGATTTAGGAAAGGAACACACATGCAATGACTCTAGTGGTTCCATGTGCTTTAGGAAAATAAACACTTGCAATGACTCTTGTGGATCCATGTGGTTTAGGAAAGGAACACCCATGCAATGACTCTGGTGGATCCATGTGGTGCTTTAGGAAAGGAACAGACATGCAATGACTTTAGTGGTGGTTCAAGAAAGAAACACACATGCAATGACTCTGGTGGAGCCATGTGCTTTAGGAAAGGAACACACATGGAATGTGTCTAGTGGTGGTTTGGGAAAGGAACACACATGCATTGACTCTGGTGGTGGTTTAGGAAAAGAAGACACATGCAATGACTCTGGTGGTGGTTTAGTAAAAGAACACACATGCAATGACTCTGGTGGATCCATGTTGTTTACGAAAGGAACACACATGAAATGACTCTTGTGGTTGTTTCCGAAAAGAACACACATGCAATGACTCTGGTGGATCCATGTGGTTTAGGAAAGGAACACATATGCAATGACTCTGGTTGATCCATGTGGTTTATGAAAGGAACACACATGCGATGACTCTGGTGGATCAATGTAGTTTAGGAAAGGAACACACATGCAATGACTCTAGTGGTGGTTTAGGAAAATAACGCACATGCAATGACTCTAGTGCTGATTTAGGAAAATAACACACATGCAATGACTCAGGTGGATCAATGTGGTTTAGGAAAGGAACGCACATGCAATGACTCTGGTGGATCCATGTGCTGTAGGAAAAGAACACACTTGCAATGACTCTAGTGGATCCATGTGGTTTAGGAACAAAACACACATGCAACGACTCTAGTGCTGGTTTAGGAAAGGAACACACATGCAATGACTCTGGTGCATCCATGTGGTTTAGGAAAGGAACACACATGCAATGGCTCTAGTGGATCCATGTGGTGGTTTAGGAAAGGAACAGACATGCAATGACTCTAGTGGATCTATGTGGTTTTGGAAAGGAACACACATCCAATTACTCTCGTGGTGGTTTAGTAAAATAAGACACATGGAATGACTCTCGTGGTGGTTTAGGAAAAAGAACACACATGAAATGACTCTGGTGGATCCATGTGGTTTAGGAAACGAACACACATGCAATGACATTGGTGGATCTATGTGGTTTAGAAAAGGAACACACATGCAATGACTCTGGTGGATCCATGTGGTTTAGGAAAAGAACACATATGCAATGACTCTGGTTGATCCATGTGGTTTATGAAAGGAACACACATGCAATGACTCCGGTGGTGGTTTAGGAAAAGAACATACATGCGACATCTCTGGTGGATCAATGTGGTTTAGGAAAGGAACACACATGCAATGACTCTAGTGGTCGTTTAGGAAAATAACACACATGCAATGACTCTGGTGGTGATTTAGGAAAAGAACACAAATGCAATGACTCTGGTGGTGATTTAGGAAAAGAACACACATGCAATGACTCAGGTGGATCAATGTGGTTTAGGAAAGGAACAAACATGCAATGACTCTAGTGGATCCATGTGGTTTAGGAAAAGAACACACTTGCAATGACTATGGTGGATCCATCTGGTTTAGGAATGGAACACACATGTAATGGCTCTAGTGGTGGTTTAGCAAAGGAACACACATGCAATGACTCTAGTGGTGGTTTAGTAAAAGAACACACATGTAATGACTCTGGTGGTGATTTAGGAAAAGAACACGCATACAATGATTCTGGTGGATCAATGTGATTTAGGAAAGGAACACACATGCAATGACTCTAGTGGTTCCATGTGATTTAGGAAACTAAACACTTGCAATGACTCTGGTGGATCCATGTGGTTTAGGAAAGGAACACCCATGCGATGACTCTGGTGGGTCCATGTGGTGCTTTAGGAAAGGAACACACATGCAATGACTTTGGTGGTGGTTCAAGAAAGGAACACACAAGCAATGACTCTGGTGGAGCCATGTGGTTTAGTAAAGGAACACACATTGAATGTGTCTAGTGGTGGTTTGGGAAAGGAACACAAATGCAATGACTCTGGTGGTGGTTTAGTAAAAGAAGACACATGCAATGACTCTGGTGGTGGTTTAGTAAAAGAACACACATGCAATGACTCTGGTGGATCCATGTTGTTTACGAAAGTTACACACATGAAATGACTCTAGTTGTAGTTTCCGAAAAGAACACACATGCAATGACTCTGGTGGATCCATGTGGTTTAGGAAAGGACCACATATGCAATCACTCTGGTTGATCCATGTGGTTTATGAAAGGAAGACACATGCGATGACTCTGGTGGATCAATGTAGTTTAGGAAAGGAACACACATGCAATGACTCTAGTGGTGGTTTAGGAAAATAATGCACATGCAATGACTCTAGTGGTGATTTAGGAAAATAACACACATGCAATGACTCAGGTGGATCAATGTGGTCTAGGAAAGGAACACACATGCAGTGACTCTGGTGGATCCATGTGCTTTACGAAAAGAACACACTTGCAATGACTCTGGTGGATCCATGTGGTTTTGGAACAAAACACACATGCAATGACTATGGTGGATCCATGTGGTTTAGGAAAGGAACACAAATGCAATGACTCTGGTGCATCCATGTGGTTTAGGAAAGGAACACACATGCAATGACTCTAGTGGATCCATGTGGTGGTTTAGGAAAGGAACAAACATGGAATGACTCTAGTGGATCCATGTAGTTTTGGAAAGGAACATACATCCAATTACTCTCGTGGTGGTTTAGTAAAATAAGACACATGGAATGACTCTGGTGGTGGTTTAGGAAAAAGAACACACATGAAATGACTCTGGTGGATCCATGTGGTTTAGGAAACGAACACACACGCAATGACATTGGTGGATCTATGTGGTTTAGAAAAGGAACACACATGCAATGACTCTGGTGGATCCATGTGGTTTAGGAAAAGAACACATATGTAATGACTCTGGTTGATCCATGTGGTTTATGAAAGGAACACACATGCAATGACTCCGGTGGTGGTTTAGGAAAAGAACATACATGCGATGACTCTGGTGGATCAATGTGGTTTAGTAAAGGAACACACATGCAATGACTCTAGTGGTCGTTTAGGAAAGCAATGACTCTGGTGGGGATTTAGGAAAAGAACCCACATGCAATGACTCTGGTGGTGATTTAGGAAAAGAACACACATGCAATGACTCAGGTGGATCAATGTGGTTTAGGAAAGGAACAAATATGCAATGACTCTAGTGGAACCATGTGGTTTAGGAAAAGAACACACTTGCAATAACTATGGTGGATCCATCTGGTTTAGGAATGGAACACACATGTAATGACTCTAGTGGTGGTTTAGCAAAGGAACACACATGCAATGACTCTTGTGGATCCGTGTGGTTTAGGAAAGGAACACACATGCAATGAGTCTGGTGCATCCATGTGGTTTAGGAAAGGAACACACATGGAATGACTCTAGTGGATCCATGTGGTGATTTAGTAAAGGAAGAGACATGCAATGACTCTGGTGGTAGTTTAGGAAAGGAACACACATGCAATGACTCTGGTGGATCCATGTGGATTAGGAAAGGGACACACATGCAATTACTCTAGTGGAGGTTTAGGAAAAGAAGACACATGGAATGACTCTAGTGGTGGTTTAGGAAAAAGAACACACATGAAATGACTCTGGTGGATCCATGTGATTTAGGAAAGGAACACACATTAAATAACATTGGTGGATCCATGTGGTTTAGGAAAGGAACACACATGCAATGACACTGGTTGATCCATGTGCTTTAGGAAAGAACACGCTTGCAATGACTCTGGTGGATCCATGTGGTTTAGGACCGGAACACACATGCAATGACTCTAGTGCTGGTTTAGGAAAGGAACACACATGCAATAACTCTGGTGGATCCATGTGGTTTAGGAAAGAAACACACTGGCAATGACTCTGGTGCATCCATGTGGTTTAGGAAAGGAACACACACGCAATGATTCTAGTGGATCCATGTGGTGGTTTAGGAAAGGAACATACATCCCATGACTCTAGTGGATCCATGTGGTTTAGGAAAGGAACACACATGCAATTACTCTCGTGGTGGTTTAGTAAAAAAAGACACATGGAATGACTCTGGTGGTTTAGGAAAAAGAACACACATGAAATGACTATGGTGGATCCATGTGATTTAGGAAAGGAACAGACATGAAATGACTCTGGTCGATCCAGGTGGTTTAAGAAAGGAACACACATGCAATGCCACTGGTGGATCTATGTGGTTTAGGAAAAGAACAGACATGCAATGACTCTGGTGGATCAATGTGGTTTAGGAAAGGAACACACATGCAATCAAACTAGTGGTGGTTTAGGAAAATAAGACACATGAAATGACTCTGGTGGTGGATTAGGAAAATAACACACTTGAACCGACTCTGGTGGATCCATGTGGTTTAGGAAAAGAACACATATGCAATGACTCTGGTTGATCCATGTGGTTTATGAAAGGAACACACATGCAATGACTCCGGTGGTGGTTTAGGAAAAGAACACACATGCAATGACTCTGGTGGATTCATGTGGTTTATGAAAGGAACACACCTGCAATGACTGTAGTGGTGGTTTAGGAAAAGAACACACATGCAATGACTTTGGTGGATCCATGTGGTTTAGGAAAAGAAGAGACATGCATTGACTCTTGTGATGGTTTAGGAAAATAACACACATGCAATGACTCTGGTGGATCCATGTGGTTTAGGAAAGTAACACACATGCAACGACTCTGGTGGATCTAGGTGGTTTATGAAAGGAACACACATGCAATAACTCTAGTGGTGGTTTAGGAAAAGAACACACATGCATTGACTCTGGTGGATCCATGTGGTTTAGGAAAGGAACACACATGCAATGACTCTGGTGGATCCATGTGGTTTAGGAAAGAAACACACATGCAATGACTCTGGTGCATCCATGTGGTTTAGGAAAGGAACATACACGCAATGACTCTAGTGGATCCATGTGGTGGTTTAGGAAAGGAACATACATCCCATGACTCTAGTGTATCCATGTGGTTTAGGAAAGGAACATACATGCAATTACTCTCGTGGTGGTTTAGTAAAATAAGACACATGGAATGACTCTGGTGGTGGTTTAGGAAAAAGAACACAGATGAAATGACTATGGTGGATCCATGTGATTTAGGAAAGGAACAGACATGAAATGACTCTGGTCGATCCAGGTGGTTTAAGAAAGGAACACACATGCAATGCCACTGGTGGATCTATGTGGTTTAGGAAAAGAACAGACATGCAATGACTCTGGTGGTTCAATGTGGTTTAGGAAAGGAACACACATGCAATCAAACTAGTGGTGGTTTAGGAAAATAAGACACATGAAATGACTCTGGTGGTGGATTAGGAAAATAACACACTTGAACCGACTCTGGTGGATCCATGTGGTTTAGGAAAAGAACACATATGCAATGAATCTGGTTGATCCATGTGGTTTATGAAAGGAACACACATACAATGACTCCGGTGGTGGTTTAGGAAAAGAACACACATGCAATGACTCTGGTGGATTCATGTGGTTTATGAAAGGAACACACATGCAATGACTGTAGTGGTGGTTTAGGAAAAGAACACACATGCAATGACTTTGGTGGATCCATGTGGTTTAGGAAAAGAAGAGACATGCATTGACTCTTGTGATGGTTTAGGAAAATAACACACATGCAATGACTCTGGTGGATCCATGTGGTTTAGGAAAGTAACACACATGCAACGACTCTGGTGGATCTAGGTGGTTTATGAAAGGAACACACATGCAATAACTCTAGTGGTGGTTTAGGAAAAGAACACACATGCATTGACTCTGGTGGATCCATGTGGTTTAGGAAAGGAACACACATGCAATGACTCTGGTGGATCCATGTGGTTTAGGAAAGAAACACACATGCAATGACTCTGGTGCATCCATGTGGTTTAGGAAAGGAACACACATGCAATGACTCTAGTGGATCCATGTGGTGGTTTAGGAAAGGAACATACATCCCATGACTCTAGTGGATCCATGTGGTTTAGGAAAGGAACACACATGCAATTACTCTCGTGGTGGTTTAGTAAAATAAGACACATGGAATGACTCTGGTGGTGGTTTAGGAAAAAGAACACACATGAAATGACTATGGTGGATCCATGTGATTTAGGAAAGGAACACACATGAAATGACTCTGGTCGATCCAGGTGGTTTAGGAAAGGAACAAACATGCAATGCCACTGGTGGATCTATGTGGTTTAGGAAAAGAACACACATGCAATGACTCTGGTGGATCATTGTGGTTTAGGAAAGGAACACACATGCAATCAAACTAGTGGTGGTTTAGGAAAATAAGACACATGAAATGACTCTGATGGTGGTTTAGGAAAAAGAACACACATGAAATGACTATGGTGGATCCATGAGATTTAGGAAAGGAACACACATGAAATGACTCTGGTCGATCCAGGTGGTTTAAGAAAGGAACACACATGCAATACCACTGGTGGATCTATGTGGTTTAGGAAAAGAACAGACATGCAATGACTCTGGTGGATCAATGTGGTTTAGGAAAGGAACACACATGCAATCAAACTAGTGGTGGTTTAGGAAAATAAGACACATGAAATGACTCTGGTGGTGGATTAGGAAAATAACACACTTGAACCGACTCTGGTGGATCCATGTGGTTTAGGAAAAGAACACATATGCAATGACTCTGGTTGATCCATGTGGTTTATGAAAGGAACACACATGCAATGACTCGGGTGGTGGTTTAGGAAAAGAACACACATGCAACGACTCTGGTGGATCCATCTGGTTTATGAAAGGAACACACATGCAATAACTCTTGTGGTGGTTTAGGAAAAGAACACACATGCATTGACTCAGATGGATCAATGTGTTTTATGAAAGGAACACACATGCAATGACTCTAGTGGTGGTTTAGGAAAAGAACACACATGCAATGACTCTGGTGGTGATTTAGGAAAAGAACACGCACACAATGATTCCGGTGGATCAATATGATTTAGGAAAGGAACAGACATGCAATGACTCTAGTGGTTCCATGTTCTCTAGTAAAATAAACACTTGCAATGACTCTGGTGGATCCATGTGGTTTAGGAAAGGAACACCCATGCAATGACTCTGGTGGATCCATGTGGTGCTTTAGGAAAGGAACACACATGCAATGACTTTGGTGGTGGTTTAAGAAAGGAACACACATGCAATGACTCTGGTGGAGCCATGTTCTTTAGGAAAGGCACACACATGGAATGTGTCTAGTGGTGGTTTGGGAAAGCAACACACATGCAATGACTCTGGTGGTGGTTTAGGAAAAGAAGACACATGCAATGACTCTAGTGGTGGTTTAGTAAAAGAACACACATGCAATGACTCTGGTGGATCCATGTTGTTTACGAAAGGAACACACATGAAATGACTCTGGTGGTGGTTTCCGAAAAGAACACACATGCCATCACTCTGGTGGATCCATGTGGTTTAGGAAAGGAACACATATGCAATCACTCTGGTTGATCCATGTGGTTTATAAAAGGAACACACATGCAATGACTCTAGTGGATCAACGTAGTTTAGGAAAGGAACACACATGCAATGACTCTATTGGTGGTTTAGGAAAATAACGCACATGCAATGACTCTAGTGCTGATTTAGGAAAATAACACACATGCAATGACTCAGGTGGATCAATGTGGTTTAGGAAAGGAACACACATGCAATGACTCTATTGGATCCATGTGCTTTAGGAAAAGAACACACTTGCAATGAGTATGGTGGATCCATGTGGATTAGGAACGGAACACACATGCAATGACTATAGTGTTGGTTTAGGAAAGGAACACATATGCAATGACTCTGGTGGATCCATGTGGTTTAGGAAAGGAACACACATGCAATGACTCTGGTGCATCCATGTGCTTTAGGAAAGGAACACACATGCAATGACTCTAGTGGATCCATGTGGTGGTTTAGGAAAGGATCATACATGCAATGACTCCAATGGATCCATGTGGTTTTGGAAAGGAACACACATCCAATTACTCTCATGGTGGTTTAGTAAAATAAGACAGATGGAATGACTCTGGTGGTAGTTTAGGAAAAAGAACACACATGAAATGACTCTGTTGGATCCATGTGGTTTAGGAAAGGAACACACATGCAATGACATTGGTGGATCTATGGGGTTTAGGAAAGGAACACACATGCAGTGAAATTGGTGGATCCATGTGGTTTAGGATAGTAACACACATGCAATGACTCTAGTGGATCCATGTGGTTTAGGAAAGTAACACACATGCAACGACTCTGGTGGATCCATGTGGTTTATGAAAGGAACACACATGCAATAACTCTAGTGGTGGTTTGGGAAAAGAACACACATGCATTGACTCTAATGGATCAATGTGTTTTAAGAAAGGAACACACATGCAATGACTCTAGTGGTGGTTTAGGAAAAGAACACACATGCAATGACTCTGGTGGTGATTTAGGAAAAGAACACGCATACCACTAGTGGAAACGAGGCCTTTGGATCTTCTACGAACCGGTGTTAAAGGGGGGGCCTGTACCAGCGTGGCCCGTGCAGCAAAAAGGAGCCCCCCTTTAACACTAGTTCGTGGCACGAACCGGTGTTAAAGGCCCCTGCACCAGTGGCCCGCGCAGCCCCCCTTTAACACCGGTTCGTGGCTTGAACCGGTGTTAAAGGGGGGGGGCTATATAAGACACCGCAGCCCACACCCCACTCTTCCATTTTTTCACTATCTCATTTTGGAGCCTAGCAAGAGGGTGTGAAGTGTGCTAGTTTGTGTTTTTTTCATATGCACAAGAGGTGTTCGGTGAAATGTCCGAGAGCTCAAAATAAGTTTTCTCGTTGCTCTTTCCTTCTCGGTCGAGGTCGGCAACTATCCTTTCATGTGTCATTGATGTACTATATATATAAATGGTCATCTCCCTATTATGTTTTGATATATACTATATATTAATGCAGATGAACCGGCAATGGATGTACGGTGATCGCCACACTTCCGAGTACATTACGTGCCTCCAAAGTTTCATCGTTGTGGCTAATGCAAACCATGGTCACAATGGTTTTATGTGTTGTCCGTGTGTTCACTGTCAGAACAAGAAAGACTACTCAAATACCAGAACCATTCACGCCCACCTGCTTCAATCCGGTTTCATGCCCAACTATAATTGTTGGACCAAGCACAGAGAAAAAGGGGTTGTGATGGAAGACAACGAAGAAGAAGAGGATGATGACAACTATCATAATATGTATCCTGAATATGATGATACTGCAACGGGGGTAGATAATGAAGATCAAGAGGCAGCAGATGGGCCCGCTCATGGTCGGGCCATTACTGATGCAAAGGAATAATGTGAAACTGAAAAGGAGAAGGAGAAGCTGCAGCAGATGTTAAAGGATCACAAAACATTGTTGTACCCAACTTGCGAAGATGGCCACAAAAAGCTAGGTACCACACTGGATTTGCTGCAATGGAAGGCAGAGAACGGTGTGACTGACAGCGCATTTTCAAAGTTGTTGATAAAAATGAAGAATCTTTTTCCAAGAAATAATGAGTTGCCCGACAGTACATACCAAGCAAAGAAGGTTGTCTGCCCTCTAGGATTAGACGTGCAGAAGATACATGTCTGCATTAATGACTGCATCCTCTACCGCGGTGAGAAGTACGAGAATTTGGATGCATGCCCGGTATGCACTGCACTGCGGTATAAGATCAGACGAGACGATCCTGTCGATGTTGAGGGCGAGGCCCCTAGGAAGAAGGTTCCTGCCAAGGTTATGTGGTATGCTCCTATAATACCACGGTTAAAACGTCTCTTCAGAAATAAAGAGCATGCCAAGTTGTTGCTATGGCACATGGAAGACCGTAAGAAAGACGCGATGTTGAGACACCCCGCTGATGGGTCACAGTGGAGAAACGTCGAGCGAGAGTACCCGGACTTCGCACGTGATGCAAGGAACTTAAGGTTTGGTCTAAGTACAGATGGCATGAATCCTTTTGGTGAGCAGAGCTGCAGTCACAACACCTGGCCTGTGACTCTATGTATCTATAACCTTCCTCCTTGGTTGTGTATGAAGAGGAAGTTCATTATGATGCCAGTGCTCATCCAAGGCCCGAGGCAACCCGGCAACGACATTGATGTGTACCTAAGGCCATTAGTTGAAGAACTTTTACAGCTGTGGGCCAAACCAGGTGTACGTATGTGGGATGAGCACAAAGGGGAGCCATTTGACCTACGAGCATTGCTTTTTGTAACCATCAATGATTGGCCTGCTCTTAGTAACATTTCAGGGCAGACAAACAAGGGATACAATGCATGCACACACTGTTTATATGAGACTGAAAGTGTATATTTGGATAAATGTAAGAAGTTTGTGTACCTAGGGTATCGTCGATTTCTTCCGAACCTGCATCCAGTAAGAAAGAAAGGCAAGCATTTCAAACATCTGGCAGAACCCCGGAGGAAGCCTGTCCTCCGTACCGGTGAGGAGGTATTTGGTATGGTCAAGGACCTAGAAGTAATTTTGGAAAAGGTCCTGGCAGTCTATCTGTTCCGAATGACGATGCCGGACACGCTCCCATGTGGAAGAAGCAATCTATATTTTGGGACCTACCCTATTGGAAAGTCTTAGAGGTCCGCTCTTCAATCGACGTGATGCACGTGACGAAGAATGTTTGCGTGAACCTGCTAGGCTTCCTAGGAGTGTATGGGAAGACAAAAGATACACCGGAAGCACGGCAGGACCAGCAACATCTGAAAGACCCTGAAGAGCCTATGCATCCTGAGAACGAGAAGGGTAAACGATGCCACTTAACTCCTGCCAGCTATGCTCTTACCAAAGCAGAGAAGGAAATATTTTTTGAATGCCTGAGTAGTATCAAGGTCCCGTCTGGCTTCTCTTTGAATATAAAGGGAATAATAAATATGGCAGAGAAAAAATTCCAAAACCTGAAGTCTCATGACTGCCACGTGATTATGACACAATTGCTTCCGATTGCATTGAGGGGGCTTCTACCTGAAAATGTTCGAGTACCCATTGTGAAGCTATGTGCATTCCTCAATGCAATATCTCAGAAGGTAATCGATCCAGAAAGCCTACCAGGGTTACAGACAGATGTGGCCCAATGTCTTGTCAGCTTTGAGTTGGTGTTCCCACCATCTTTCTTCAATAATTTGACGCATCTCCTGGTTCACCTAGTAGAAGAGATTGCCATTCTCGGTCCTGTATTTCTACACAATATGTTCCCCTTTGAGAGGTACATGAGAGTATTAAAGAAATATGTTCATAACCGTGCTAGGACAGAAGGAAGCATCTGCAAGGGCTATGTAACAGAGGAGGTCATTGAGTTCTGTGTTGATTTTATTCCTGACCTTAAGGCGATTGGTGTTCTAGAATCACGACATGAGGGGAGACTGCGTGGAAAAGGCACCCTAGGATGTAAAGCAATGATATGTAGGGACGGGCATTCTCTCAATGAAGCGCACTACAAGGTTTTACAAAGATCTATCTTGGTTGCCCCGTATATCAATGAACACAAGAATTTAATACGCCTCAAACACCCGGGGCAGTCTGATGAATGGATTATAAGTGAACACATGGCGAGTTTTGGCGGCTGGCTGCAAAGACTTCTCACGAATAACACCACTGTTGGGGATCAGCTGTACTTGTTGGCCAGGACACCATCTTCGACTATATGTACTTTCCAAGGGTACGAGATAAATGGGAATACATTTTACACGATAGGCCAAGATAAAAAGAGCACCAACCAAAATAGTGGTGCTCGCTTCGATGCAGCAGAATACAATGGGAAAAAGACCACGTATTATGGGTTCATAGAGGAGATATGGGAACTTGACTATGGACCTAATTTTAAGGTCCCCTTGTTTCGATGCAAATGGGTCAAGCTAACAGGAGGGGGGTTGAGGTAGACAAGAAGTACGGAATGACAACGGTGGATCTCAACAATCTTATGAAGGTAGACAAGAACTTAGACGAACCATTCATCTTAGCCAATGATGTGGCTCAGGTTTTCTATGTGAAGGACATGTCTACCAAACCAAAAAAAGAAAAAAATAAGCAAACAGATACATCACACGATGAGCCAAAGCGTCACATAGTTACTTCAGGGAAAAGAAACATCGTGGGAGTGGAGGACAAGACAAACATGTCAGAAGATTATAATAAGTTTGATGAAATTCCGCCCTTCAGAGTGAAGACTGACCCAACCATCCTGTTAAACGGTGTTGATACTCCATGGTTACGGCCGACGCGATCATAAGATTGACTATATGTATTAATTGAGCCATTTTTGGCACACATATGTATCTCAACATGGAAATCAATGTCATATTTCTTCTGTTAACAGTATATGTATTAAATGAGCCATTTTTCTTCCTTCTATTTCTTCCCTCCATTTTTCTTCCCGCCATTTTTCCCGCCATTTTTCTTGCCGCCATTTTTTCCCGCCAGTTCTTCCCGCCAGTTCTTCTCGCCAGTTCTTCACTATATATATGTAGGGTTGGCCTCCATTGTCATTGCACATCTGTAGACTCATATTTGCAACCTCATCACTCTTTCCCATGGCTTCCACCGTAGCACTAACCCCCAGGGAGGCGGAGGCGCTTTGCGCCTCGAACTACCCCTGCCCGCCGGGCTACTATGTCCCCGTCGGCTAGATGCTGAGCGCCGGAGGAGTGCCGGTTCCTCCTGTCCCTCTAGGTGTGGCGCGCCGGATGGCCATCACGAACCACTACTACTTCGAGCTCACGCCAGAGCAGCGGAGGAATCCCACATGGCATCCCGACTATTTCCCTACTTGGGAAGCCTTCTTCGTGGATCGACGCGAGAGGGCGCTCGCCAGGCACGAGGAGGACGGCCCACCTCCTCCGAACTTCAACGAAGCCAGCCGTCGGCTATGGTGCGGCGGTCGGACTCTCCAGAGCGTCATGGCCTATGATAGTGCCGCCGACTCTAACCCCCGTCTGCGCTACCCTCAAGTCCAGCCCACGCGTACTCAGCCTTCAAGGTTCAATTACGGCGACCCCGACGACGACAGCGATGATGGCGGTGACGAGTACGACGACTACAGTGGCGAGTATTACAGGTGTAGGCAGGAGCATGATTGAATCACTCCAACATTTCGAAACAGGTTCGGCCGATTGTTACTTAATCTGGCCATGTATCTTAATTTTGAGTTCTTTTATGTATCTTAATTTTCAGTCGTGCTTTATGTAACTTACTATTAGTTGCATTCTGTATTTTAATTTCAGTTCTATCTCCTTCAAAAAATGACCTATCTCATTCGAGGTTTCTTGGTTTTCGGGTCAAATGACCAATGTTATGGCTAGAATCAAGGCATAGTTTGTGATAATATGGCCATATTGTGCATACATGTGCATCATGGCATGGCAAACAATGTTGCAACAGGAAGTTTTCCTTTTTATCGCACCAAAAAGGCATTTTCCATTTTCCGAGCTTAATATTTCTTATGTTCAAAGTTTTAGGATTTGACAATTTATTTTTGTTTGAATTGAATAATCAAAATTTATATGTAAGTGTTTTAATCATTTTGAAAATTTTCATCTAAAGTAAATATAAAATGTTTTTACATGAATGGATAGATATTATTTTTCTGAAAATTATGATATATTATTCATATTTTTCTGAGTTGAAATGAATAAGATATGAATTTTCTAAATTCATATCCTATTTTTTGAATTATAAATTCCCCCACCCCTTTAATGCATGAAATAAATGCCCCCCCTTTAACACCGGTTCTAGCCACGAACCGTTGTTAAAGGGGGGGGGCGCATTTATTTCGGTTCGCGCGCGCACACCCCCCCTTTAACACCGGTTCGTGGCTGGAACCGGTGTTAAAGGGAGGGGGTGCGGGCGCGAAACGAATTCTCCCCTTTAACACCGGTTCCAGCCACGAACCGGTGTTAAAGGGGGGGGGGTATAACGCGCGCCTTCCCCTTCCTTCTTCCCCCAGCCAGATCGAAAGCGCGCGTGCAGAGAAAAGGAGAGGAGAGCCAGCGCCGTCCAGCCGTCGCCGTCCAGCCCTCGCCGTCGCCGCTCTCGCCGTCGCCATCCCGCGGGAGCGCCGTCGCCCCCCTCGCCGCGTGCGAGCCATCACCGTCGCAGTCGACGCCTCCTGCCGCGCCAGCACCATCCGCCATCGCGTGCGCCCGCGTCGGCCGCCACCCCTTTCACCGTCGCTCGGATCCGCCGCGTCGGCCGCCACCCCCGTCGCCGCCACTCGGATCCGTCGGTTCGCCTCAGCGTGTTGCATATATGTTGTATATATTATTGCATATATGTATATAATTAGTTATTAGTATTTTATAAGTGTGTAGTTTAGTGTGTATTATTAGTAGTTTAGTGTTAGTATTAGTTTAGGGTTTATTTAGTTTAGGGTTATTAGTTTAGGGTTTATTTAGTTTAGGGTTATTAGTTTAGGGTTATTTATTTAGTTTAGGGTTATTTAGTTTAGGGTTATTTATTTAGTGTAGTTTAGTGTATTTAGTTTAGGGTTATTTAGTGTATTTTATAGTTAGTATTAGTTTAGGGTCATCACCTCGCTGCTCTGTAAGCGTCGCCGCTGGCCGTCGTCGTTAACGTCGCTCCGGTGACCCCTAGGTAGTGGCGCCGCCCGTTTTAGGTAGGCCGCATCACGCTGAGGCGAACCCGGTACCTCGCGCGCCCTAGGTCGCTCTCCAGCGCCGCCAGCCGCCGCTTTCTGGAGCATCCTCCGGTCAGCCACTGTAGCTAGCCCCTCTCATATGCATCCGGGATTTCTCTGAATTAGGGTTTGGACCCCTCGGAACTCGTTTAAAATGATCAAGCATCCTTAGGGTTTTAATTTCATTTGTGTATTTTTGTATGAATAATATGTATATTTGTGTATGAATCCAAGTCCACTTGAATGTTTACTCTCTTACTCTAGATAATATTATTGTTTTAGAAACTATGGATCCACTTAGTAGAAACCTTGAAGAAGAAGAAATAATGGAGAACATTATCGATGAGGACACCTCACAATATCTGAACTTGGAGGGACATGATGACAGCTCAAGTAGTCATGGAGAAGATGAAGACTCTGGCGAACGCAGTTTAGTGATTACAAAGTCCGGCGAGGTATATGCATTGATTAAGCCTCTGCTAACTTCCACCAACAATCTTCTTCTACATGTATTAATTAACGCTTCTTTCTTCTTTTAGCCATCTGGATCGACCAGCCAGCATCCATCTTCTTCTACGAAAAAGAGCAAGTGAGGCGCGAGCCATCGGTTGAAAGATCGTGCAAAGTTCACGATCGAAGCAGTCCGTGTTGATGGCAGGCCGATGGAGCCCAAGAAGGCCGCAGACAAATTTGTACGTCAGGCTGGAGTTCTTGTTAGGGACCAAATCCCAATCATAATTGAATATTGCAATAAGCCAAAGAAGGGCGACGGTACTTTTGTCGATGAAAGATCCAAAGAAACGCTTTGGAATTCGCTGTTGGTAAATTTCACCCTTCCGCCAGAGGAGGATGAAAACAAACCGGTTATAAAGGAAAAGGTCAAAGAGTGGACTCTAAAGAAGATGGCTGACGCTTTCCGCAACTGGAAGACAAAATTGAACAAATTTGTCAAAGCTCGCGAGACTCCAAATTTCGAAGACGCATATTATGCGAAGATAAGACCTCACTGGCACGAATTTGTGGCATACAAGGAAGGTGCTATAGCTACAAAGAGGTCAGAAACCAATACGCTAAATGCCCAGAAGAAGGAATATCACCAGAGGACAGGGTCAGGTGGCTACATATCTCAGAGGCCTAAGTGGGAGGAAGCTGAGAAGGCCCTGCGCGACAGAGGGATCACACCCTAGACACATGGGTGGGACCTACGTGCAAAGACTTGGTTCTACGAAATCGGGGCAAGGTTGGACCCAGAAACAGGATCGTGTATCTTCCCAACCCTCCTTGCCAAACCCGTCACTGAACTCATCACGGCATACGAGGAAACAGCCGCCAGGACCTTCCATCCCGACAGAGAGAATGACCAGCTCACACGCGCCATTGGTAAAAAAGAACACCCTGGACATGCACGAGGCACAGGGGGTATGACGTGGAAGGATGGGTTTGCCGAGTGGAGCGACTCTTACAGATGGCGCGACAGAAAAGGAAAAGAGCGTACAGAGCGGATGACACAGATAGAACATGCACTTGTGGGCTACAGGCGCAAGTGAATGCACAACAGAGCCATCAAGCTACCGGCCCATCTCAGCGGCACGAAGAGCCTGCATTGGAAGCTGCCGGTGGCCCAGACTCTGCGCGGAAAAGCAGCATGGCTTCCACGGAGAACGTGCAGCCCACGCTTGAAATGGCAGGTCCTCGATACCCCGTGGATGAGATCACGGAGAGCGAACAAGCTGAGCTGCATGTGAGATTAATGGGCTTATCCATTAAGGTGGCTGTCGGCTATGCCTTACCTCCTGTAGCTGGTGGAACTTACCATTGCCGACCGATTCCAGATGGCTATGCTATTGTCGGGGTGGATGAGGTTGTGAAGGAATATGAGGAAGCACAGCTTGACCATGCTACATGTGAAGGGGAAACTCAACTCAAATTTGCAGTGAAAACAACCATTCTTTGGAAGAAGGAAGACATCGTGCTTGCAAATTGGAGGCCACTGGCACCCCCATCGTCTCCGCAGCGCCAGCAGTCTGAGCCGCTTCAGCCATCTCCTGCGCGGCAGCCATCTCCGGCACTTCAGCCATCTCCTGCGCGGCAGCCATCTCCGGCACGCCAGCCATCTCCTGCCCGTCAGCCATCTCCTCAGCGTAAGCGGAAGAGCACTGCCACGAAGAGCATCACTAGCACTGCCACAAAGAGTTCAAAAAACTACGTCCCGCAGCCTTCCGCCAAGCCATTGCCGGTTTTACCGTGGAATCGCAACGACGAGGAGACCAATAGGATCTCGGAAGAAGAAGTCAAGAAATTCTTTGCACCTAGACGGGTCGAGCCAAAGGAGAAAATAGATCCGGTGGTGGTGGAGAAGTTTTACAAAAATCTTTTGAAACCTGAAACCCCACTTGTGCCGGACTACGAGCGCCAGATTTTGATGGCGGATGCAAGGCGCCATAGGGAGACTGAAAGTAGCAGTCGTGCGGCACCCCAGAAAACAGTTCCCATGCTCGGAGAGCAGGAAAACCAATCATGCGCCCCGCTCCAAGTGTTCGACACACGGGACACTCCTCCTGTAAATGATTACGAGGCAGAGCTACAAAGAAAGGCCAATGAGATGGGGATGACTTACATTGCATACTTGAACATCATGGGAGACAACTTGCCCAAATGCGATGCCAACCCCATATAGCCATGGAAGTATGGGAAGAATCTCGTCAAGAAAGAGGAGCTCAAGAATCTATCAACAAAGATGCGGAGATTGCACAAGTGGTACCTTGATTTCTGCAAGACGAGAAAGGAAGAATGGATCATGGCGCATATAAGAGATGAGATTTTCTTGTGCGGAGACAACGAGATCGACTTCAACATTCAAGACTTGCATTTTCTATTCAATCAGAAGGAACTCGACAAAGCTGCCATCAGCCTTTATTGTGTGTAAGTACTATTTCTATATTTTCTATCTCATCTCATTCACTTCATTAATTGCATGTATATATATATGCTCACCATATATGTATATACTATTATGTAGGAAAAAGGTTATGGAATGCATGAAAGGAGGACCTTTTGACATTGGGTTCGTTGACCCAAATAGAGTTCATGAAGAAGTGGTAAGAACCAAACCCGGGCAAACAGAAGATTTATTGCTAAGGTCTTTACTGAGACAACAAACCAAAAGGGAAATACTATTGCCTTACAACTTCTCGTGAGTACTGTTACCCTCTCTTGTACACATTCTGTTTCGGCTTACTCGATGTTAAGTGTACCTGATGATGAGTTATGCGTGCGTAGGTTCCACTTTATTCTGCTAGTCATTCAACCTGACTCAGGAAAAGTCCTTGTCATGGACTCGTTACGAAAAGAAAACGAGCTATGGGCAGACTTTAGAGAGATGCTCCAGAGGTAATTTCAATCATATTATCGCACTAGATCGGCAACTTTCGTGACAACAAGTAATTAATTACTCCTTTATCCATTTTCTTTGTCGGACAGGGTTTGGAAAAGGTTCACGGGCAGGGCCGTGGGTGAATGGTCAGAAGAACTAAAATTTGTAGACCAAAATGTAAGTAATACTAGCTAGCTAGGTCTGCGTATCTCTTTGATTCTGCTTGCAATTCCATTATATCATGCTTTATTGATTATTATTTTGATTGAACTCTCTATTCTCGTAAAGTGTGCGCATCAGGGACACGGCAATAACTTATGTGGGTACTATGTTTGCGAGTTCATTCGCAACACGATATGTGCGACGGGCCAAGCCGCACTAGAACAACTTAGAGTAAGTAAACAAAGTACACAACATTATTTTATTACCATCAATTGTGTTGAGTTTTATTCTTATATATATTGACCCCATTCTTCATATATATTCAGATCGAACGTATGCGGGACCAACTCCTACCATTTGACCGCATACGAGCCATTCAAGAGGAATTGGCGGGGTTCATACTTGATGAGGTCGTCACGCCTGGCGGAGAACTCTTTAGATATCCACCAAAATGAACGTTGTATATATGCTTGAACGTGTTTGTCTTGTACTTGATGCTTCAACGTTTACGGAGAATACCACACAATGACGATGCTATGTATAATAATAGTTGCTTAATTATTCATGTACTCGTATGTACCGATGACGATGTATGTGTATACCGCTCCCGATCGATTCCCCCTCCCCCCTCCCCGTCCCCGCCGCGCCGCAGAAATACGCCCAGAACGGGGCAGGGGCAGAACTCTGCCGCGGCAGAGATTTAGACCGTTTTCCTGCGGCGGCAGAGATTTATCTCCTTTTCCTGCCGTGGCACAGAACCTTTAACACCGGTTCGTGTTACGAACCGGTGTTAAAGAAGGCGGGCCCTGAGCCCTGCGGCAGCCCCACGTGCGCCACCCTTTAACACCGGTCCGTATAAGAACCGGTGTTAAAGGGGGGGCCCTGTAACACCGAACCCTCCACAGCGGTTCTATAACCACTTTTAGAGGGCCCTCCAAACCGGTGTTAGAGGGGGGTGTGTGCACTAGTGTACAATGATTCCGGTGGATCAATGTGATTTAGGAAAGGAACACACATGCAATGACTCTGGTGGTTCCATGTGCTTTAGGAAAATAAACACTTGCACTGACTCTGGTGGATCCATGTGGTTTAGGAAAGGAACACCCATGCAATGACTCTGGTGGATCCATGTAGTGCTTTAGGAAAGGAACACACATGCAATGACTTTGGTGGTGGTTCAAGAAAGGAACACACAAGCAATGACTCTGGTGGAGCCATGTGGTTTAGGAAAGGAACACACATTAAATGTGTCTAGTGGTGGTTTGGGAAAGGAAAACACATGCAATGACTCTGGTGGTGGTTTAGGAAAAGAAGACACATGCAATGACTCTGATGGTGGTTTAGTAAAAGAACACACATGCAATGACTCTGGTGGATCCATGTTGTTTACGAAAGGAACACACATGAAATGACTCTGGTGGTGGTTTTCGAAAAAACACAAATTCAATGACTCTGGTGGATCCATGTGGTTTAGGAAAGGACCACATATGCAATCACTCTGGTTGATCCATGTGGTTTATGAAAGGAACACACATGCAATGACTCTGGTGTCTCAATGTAGTTTAGGAAAGGAACACACATGCAATGACTCTATTGGTGGTTTAGGAAAATAACCCACATGCAATGACTCTAGTGGTGATTTAGGAAAATAACACACATGCAATGACTCAGGTGGATCAATGTGGTTTAGGAAAGGAACACACATGCAATGTCTCTGGTGGATCCATGTGATTTAGGAAAAGAACACACTTGCAATGAGTATGGTGGATCCATGTGGATTAGGAACAGAACATGCATGCAATGACTATAGTGCTGGTTTAGGAAAGGAACACATATGCAATGACTCTGGTGGATCCATGTGGTTTAGGAAAGGAACACACATGCAATGACACTGGTGCATCCATGTGGTTTAGGAAAGGAACACACATGCAATGACTCTAGTGGATCCATGTGGTGGTTTAGGAAAGAAATAGACATGCAATGACTCTAGTGGATCCATGTGGTTTTGGAAAGGAACACACATCCAATTACTCTCATGGTGGTTTAGTAAAATAAGACAGATGGAATGACTCTGGTGGTAGTTTAGGAAAAAGAAGACACATGAAATGACTCTGTTGGATCCATGTAGTTTAGGAAAGGACCACACATGCAATGACATTGGTGGATCTATGTGGTTTAGGAAAGGAACAAACATGCAATGACTCTGGTGGATCCATGTGGTTTAGGATAGGAACACACGTGCAATGACTCTAGTGGATCCATGTGGTTTAGGAAAGTAACACACATGCAACGACTCTGGTGGATCCATGTGGTTTATGAATGGAACACACATGCAATAACTCTAGTGGTGGTTTAGGAAAAGAACACACATGCATTGACTCTGATGGATCAATGTGTTTTAAGAAAGGAACACACGTGCAATGACTCTAGTGGTGGTTTAGGAAAAGAACACACATGCAATGACTCTGGTGGTGATTTAGGAAAAGAACACGCATACAATGATTCCGGTGGATCAATGTGATTTAGGAAAGGAACACACATGCAATGACTCTAGTGGTTCTATGAGCTTTAGGAAAATAAACACTTGCAATGACTCTGGTGGATCCATGTGGTTTACGAAAGGAACACCCATGCAATGACTCTGGTGGATCCATGTGGTGCTTTAGGAAAGGAACACACATGCAATGACTTTGGTGGTGGTTCAAGAAAGGAACACACAAGCAATGATTCTGGTGGAGCCATGTGGTTTAGGAAAGGAACACACATTGAATGTGTCTAGTGGTGGTTTGGGAAAGGAACACACATGCAATGACTCTGGTGGTGGTTTAGGAAAAGAAGACACATGCAATGACTCTGGTGGTGGTTTAGTAAAAGAACACACATGCAATAACTCTGGTGGATCCATGTTGCTTACGTAAGTTACACACATGAAATGACTCTGGTGGTGGTTTCCGAAAAGAACACACATGCAATGACTCTGGTGGATCCATGTGGTTTAGGAAAGGACCACATATGCAATCACTCTGGTTGATCCATGTGGTTTATGAAAGGAACACACATGCGATGACTCTGGTGGATCAATGTAGTTTAGGAAAGGAACACACATGCAATGACTCTAGTGGTGGTTTAGGAAAATAACGCACATTCAATGAATCTAGTGGTGATTTAGGAAAATAACACACATGCAATGACTCAGGTGGATCAATGTGGTTTAGGAAAGGAACACACATGCAATGACTCTGGTGGATCCATGTGCTTTAGGAAAAGAACACACTTGCAATGACTCTGGTGGATCCATGTGGCTTAGGAACGAAACACACATGCAATGACTCTAGTGCTGGTTTAGGAAAGGAACACACATGCAATGACTCTGGTGGATCCATGTGGTTTAGGAAAGGAACACACATGCAATGACTCTGGTGCATCCATGTGGTTTAGGAAAGGAACACACATGCAATGACTCTAGTGGATCCATGCGGTGGTTTAGGAAAGGAACAGACATGCAATGACTCTAGTGGATCCATGTGGTTTTGGAAAGGAACACACATCCAATTACTCTCATGGTGGTTTAGTAAAATAAGACACATGGAATGACTCTGGTGGTGGTTTAGGAAAAAGAACACACATGAAATGACTCTGGTGGATCCATGTGGTTTAGGAAACGAACACACATGCAATGACATTGGTGGATCTATGTGGTTTAGTAAAGGAACACACATGCAATGACTCTGGTGGATCCATGTGGTTTAGGAAAGAAACACCCATGCAATGAAACTAGTGGTGGTTTAGGAAAGGAATACACATGCAATGAAACTAGTGGTGGTTTAGGAAAGGAACACACATGCAATGACTCTGGTGGATCCATGCGGTTTAGAAAAGGAATACACATGCAATGAAACTAGTGGTGGTTTAGGAAAATATGACACATGAAATGACTCTGGTGGTGGTTTAGAAAAAGAACACACTTGAACTAACTCTAGTGGATCAATGTGGTTTAGGAAAAGAACACATATGCAATGACTCTGGTTGATCCATGTCGTTTATGAAAGGAACACATATGCAATGACTACGGTGGTGGTTTAGGAAAAGAACATACATGCGATGACTCTTGTGGATCAATGTGGTTTAGGAAAGGAACACACATGCAATGACTCTAGTGCTGGTTTGGGAAAAGAACAATCATGCAATGACTCAGGTGAATCAATGTGGTTTAGGAAAGGAACACACATGCAATGACTCTGGTGGATCCATGTGGTTTAGGAAAGGAACACATATGCAATGACTCTGGTTGATCGATGTGGTTTGTGAAAGGCACACCCATGCAATGACTCCCGTGGTGGTAAGACACATGCGATGACTCTGGTGGATCCTTGTGGTTTAGGAAAAGAACACACTTGCAATGAATCTGGTGGATCCATCTGGTTTAGGAATGGAACACACATGCAATAACTGTAGTGGTGTTTTAGGAAGGGAAAACAAATGCAATGACTCTGGTGGATCCATGTGGTTTAGGAAAGGAACACACATGCAATGACTTTGGTGCATCCATGTGGTTTAGGAAAGGAAGACACGTGCAATGACTCTAGTGGATCCATGTGGTGATTTAGGAAAGGAACAGACATGCAATGACTCTGGTGGTGGTTTAGGAAAGGAACACAGATGCAATGACTCTGGTGGATCCATGTGGTTTAGGAAAGGAACACACATGCAATTACTCTAGTGGTGGTTTAGGAAAAGAAGACACATGGAATGACTCTGGTGGTGGTTTAGGAAAAAAATCACACATGAAATGACTCTGGTGGATCCATGTGATTTAGGAAAGGAACACACATGAAATGACTCTGGTGGATCCATGTGGTTTAGGAAAGGAACACACATGCAATGACACTGGTGGATACATGTGGTTTAGGTAAGGAACACACATGCAATGACTCTGGTGGATCCATGTGGTTTCGGAATGGAACACATATGCAATGACTCTAGTGGATCCATGTGGTGGTTTAGGAAAGGAACAGACATGCAATGACTCTGGTGGTGGTTTACAAAAGGAACACACATGCAATGACTCTAGTGGATCCATGTGCTTTAGGAAAAGAACACACATGAAATGACTCTAGTGGATCCATGTGGTTTAGGAAAGGAACACACATCCAATGACTCTGGTGGATCCATGTGGTTTAGGAAGGGAAAACACATGCAATGACTGTGGTACATCCATGTGGTTTAGGAAAGGAACACACATGAAATGACTATAGTGGATCCATGTGGTGGTTTAGGAAAGGAACAGACATGCAATGACTCTAGTGGATCCATGTGGTTTTGGAAAGGAACACACATGCAATTACTCTCGTGGTGGTTTAGTAAAATAAGACACATGGAATGACTCTGGTGGTGCTTTAGGAAAAAGAACACACATGAAATGACTCTGGTTGATACATGTGATTTAGGAAAGGAACACACATGAAATGACTCTGGTGGATCCATGTGGTTCAGGAAAGGAGAACACATGCAATGACACTGGTGGATCTATGTCGTTTAGGAAAGGAACACACATGCAATGACTCTGGTGGATCCATGTGGTTTAGGAAAGGAACACACATGCAATGAAACTATTGGTGGTTTAGGAAAATAAGACACATGAAATGACTCTGGTGGTGGTTTAACAAAAGAACACACTTGAACTGACTCTGGTGGATCCATGTGGTTTAGGAAAAGAACACAAATGCACTGACTCTGGTTGATCCATGTGGTTTATGAAAGGAACACACAAGCAATGACACCGGTGGTGGTTTAGGAAATGAACATACATGCGATGACTCTGGTGAATCAATGTGGTTTAGCAAAGGAACACACATGCAATGACTCTAGTGGTGGTTTAGGAAAATAACACACATATAATGACTCTGGTGGTGATTTAGGAAAAGAACAGACATGCAATGACTCAGGTTGATCAATGTGGTTTAGGAAAGGAACACACATGCAATGAGTCTAGTGGATCCATGTGGTTTTCGAAAAGACCGCACTTGCAATGACTCTGGTGGATCCATGTGGTTTAGGAACAGAACACACATGCAATGACTCTCATGGTGGTTTAGGAAACGAAAACACATGCAATGACTCTGGTGGATCCATGTGGTTTAGGGAAGGAACACCCATGCAATGACTCTAGTGCATCCATGTGGTTTCGGAAAGGAACACACATGCAATGACTCTAGTGGATCGATGTGGTGATTTAGGAAAGGAACATACATGCAATGACTCTGGTGGTAGTTTAGGAAAGGAACACACATGCAATGACTCTGGTGGATCCATGTGGTTTAGGAAAGGAACACACATGCAATTACTCTAGTAGTGGTGTAGGAAAAGAAGACACATGGAATGACTCTAGTGGTGGTTTAGGAAAAAGAACACAGATGATATGACTCTGGTGGATCCATGTGATTTAGGAAAGGAACACACATGAAATGAAACTAGTGGTGGTTTAGGAAAATAAGACACATGAAATGACTCTGGTGGTGGTTTAGGAGAAGAACACACTTGAACTGACTCTGGTGGATCCATGCGGTTTAGGAAAAGAACACATATGCAATGACTTTGGTGGTGGTTTAGGAAAAGAACATATATGTGATGACTCTTGTGGATCAATGTGGTTTAGGAAAGGAACACACATGCAATGACTCTAGTGGTGGTTTAGGAAAATAACACACATGCAATGACTCTGATGGTGGTTTAGTAAAAGAACACACATGCAATGACTCTGGTGGATCAATTTGGTTTAGGAAAGGAACACACATGCAATCACTCTGGTGGTTCCATGTGGTTGAGGAAAAGAACACACTTGCAATGATTCTGGTGGATCCATGTGGTTTAGGAATGGAACACACATGCGGTGACTATAGTGGTGTTTTAGGAATACAAAACACATGCAATGACTCTTGTGGATCCATGTGGTTTAGGAAAGGAACACAGATGCAATGACTCTAGTGCATCCATGTGGTTTAGGAAAGGAACACACATTCAATGACTCTAGTGGATCCATGTGGTGATTTAGGAAAGGAACAGACATGCAATGACTCTGGTGGTGGTTTAGGAACGAAACACACATGCAATGACTCAGGTGGATCCATCTGGTTTAGGAAAGGAACACACAAGCAATTACTCTAGTGGTGGTTTAGGAAAAGAAGACAGATGGAATGACTCTGGTGGTGGTTTAGGAAAAAGAACACACATGAAATGACTCTGGTGGATCCTTGTGGTTTAGGAAAGGAACACACATGCAATGACACTGGTGGATCCTTGTGGTTTAGGAATGGAACAAACATCTAATGACTCTGGTGGATCCGTGTGGTTTGGGAAAGGAACACACATGCAATGACTCTAGTGGATCCATGTGGTGGTTTAGGAAAGGAACAGACATGCAATGACTCTAGAGGTGGTTTAGGAAAGGAACACACATGCAATGACTCTGGTGGATCCATGTGGTTTAGGAAAGGAACACACAAGAAATTACTCTAGTGCTGGTTTAGGAAAAGAAGACACATGGAATGGTTCTGGTTGTGGTTTAGGAAAAAGAACACACATGAAATGACTCTGGTTGATCCGTGTGATTTAGGAAAGGAACACACATGAGATGACTCCGGTGGATCCATATGGTTTAGGAAAGGAACACACATGAAATGACATTGGTGGATCCATGTGTTTTAGGAAAGGAGCACACGTGGAATGACTTTGGTGGATCCATGTGGTTTAGGAAAGGAACACACATGTAATGAAACTAGTGGTGGTTTAGGAAAATAAGACACATGAAATGACTCTAGTGGTGGTTTGGGTAAAGAACACACATGAACTGACTCTGGTGGATCCATGTGGTTTAGGAAAAGAACACATATGTAGTGAATCTGGTTGATCCATGTGGTTTATGAAAGGAACACACATGCAATGACTCCGGTGGTAGTTAAAGAAAAGTACACACATGCGATGACTCTGGTGTATCAATGTGGTTTAGGAAAGGAACACACATGCAATGACTCTATTGGTGGTTTAGGAAAATAAAACCCATGCAATGACTCTAGTGGTGATTTAGGAAAAGAACACACATGCAATGACTCAGGTGGATCAATGTGGTTTAGGAAAGGAACACACATGCAATGACTCTGGTGGATCCATGTGGTTTAGGAAAAGAACACACTTGCAATGACTCTGGTGGATCCATGTGGTTTAGGAATGGAACACACATGCAATGACTCTAGTGGTGGTTTAGGAAAGGAACACACATGCAATGACTGGTGGATCCATGTGGTTTCGGAAAGGAACACACATGCAATGACTCTGGTGCATCCATGTGGTTTAGGAAAGGAACACACATGTAGTGACTCTAGTAGATCCATGTGGTGGTTTAGGAAAGGAACAACCATGTAATGACTCTGGTGGTGGTTTAGGAAAGGAACACCCATGCAATGACTCTGGTGGATCCATGTGGTTTGGAAAGGAACATACATGCAATTACTCTAGTGGTGGTTTAGGAAAAGAAGACACAGCGAATGACTCATGTGGTGGTTTAGGAAAAAGAGCAGACATCAAATGACTCTAGTGGATCCATCTGATTTAGGAAAGGAAAACACATGAAATGACACTGGTGGATCCATGTGGTTTAGGAAAGAAACACACATGCAATGACACTGGTGGATCCATGTGGTTTAGGAAAGGAACACACGTGCAATTACTGTGGTGGATCCATGTGGTTTAGGAAAGGAACACACGTGCAATGACTGTGGTGGATCCATGTGGGTTATGAAAGGAATACTCATGCAATGAAACTAGTGGTTGTTTAGGAAAATAAGACACATGCAATGACTCTAGTGGTGGTTTAGGAAAAGAACACACATGAAACTGACTCTGGTGGATCCATGTGGTTTCGGAAAGGAACACACATGTAATGACTCTAGTGGTGGTTTAGGAAAAGAACGCACATGCAATGACTCTGGTGGTGCTTCAGGAAAAGAACACACATGGAATGAATTTGGTGGTGGTTTAGGAAAATAACACACATGAAGTGACTCTGGTGGATACATGTGGTTTAGGAAAAGAACACACGTGCAATGACTCTAGTGGTGGTTTAGGAAAAGAACACACATGCACTGACACTGGTGGATTCATGTGGTTTAGGAAAGGAACACACATGCAATGACTCTAGTGGATCCATGTGGTGATTTAGGAAAGGAACACACATGCAATGACTCTAGTGGATCCATGTGGTTTAGGAAAGGAAAATACATGCAATTACTTTGGTGGATCCATGTGGTTTAGGAATGGACCACACATGAAATTACTCTAGTGGTGGTTTAGGAAAAGAAGCCACATGGAATGTCTCTGGTGGTGGTATAGGAAAAAGAACACACATGAAATGACTCTGGTGGATCCATGTGAGTTAGGAAAGGAACACACATGAAATTACTCTAGTCGATCCATGTGGTTTAGGAAAGGAACACACATGCAATGACACTAGTGATCCATGTGGTTTAGGAAAGGAACACACATGCAATGAGTCTGGCGGATCCATGTGGTTTAGGAAAGGAACACACATGCAATGACTCTAGTGGATCCATGTGGTGGTTTAGGAAAGTATAGACATGCAATGACTATGGTGGTGGTTTAGGAAAGGAACACACATGCAATGACTCTGGTGGATCCATGTGGTTTAGGAAAGGAACACACATGCAATTACTCTTGTGGTGGTTTATGAAAAGAAGACTCATGGAATGACTCTGGTGGTGGTTTAGGAAAAAGAACACACATGAAATGACTCTGGTGGATCCACCTGATTTAGGAAAGGAACACACATGAAATGACTGGTGGATCCTTATGGTTTATGAAAGGAACACACATGCAATCACTGTTGGAAATATGCCCTAGAGACAAATAGTAGTAAGGACTATTATCATATTTCATATAGTTTATGATTAAGTTTTATATCATGCTATAACTGTATTTAGTGGAAACATCAATACACGTGTGATATACAGACAACCAGGGGTTCCTAGTGAAACTCTAGTCACTGGTTCATTGGTCAATGGATGATCATGTTTCCTGATCGTGTGGCATTTATGCCAGTTGGAAATGAGGTCATCTCATTCAGAGAATGAGATGATGAACCAATACCCAACCTAAACATCATGACCCAATCATGTCACGAAGTTCAAGTTATGATGATTAGAAATGGATCCTCGTAGACTATTCCTTAGACCCTGAGGCTATATCAATCACTGTCTCCCGAGAGTGCTTAGATAGCATCAAATGCCATCTGGTAAAACGGTGGTTATAAAGGTGTGTTCAGGTACTTGGAGGAAACTTTAGAGGCAATATATGTCAAGAGCGGAATTTGTCCGTCCATGTGACGGGAAGAAACTCAAGGGCCCACTCGGAGAAGTTATATCCAATAGCTGCACAGTGTGTGATTTGATCACAGGGATATCACTTGTCAAAACGAGTCAAGTAGCATTGTTAAGTAACGAGATTGAACACGACAAGGTGATGCCATTGATCAGATCTCGAGCAATGCAAGTATCGAGTGACAAAGGGAATAAGACACGACTGTCCAATTTGAAACGACAAAAGATCTTCGTGGAACGCACAGGGGTCACATGGCCATCCAGGTCCCTCTGTCGATCATTGGTGCGGGAGTGTCCCGACCATGTCTGGAGTGTTCCCGAACTGTGGGGTATCACGCTTAAGGGCTTGATTATGCTTAGAGAGAGTGTTTATAGGATCGGTGGAATCACCGAAGAAGAATAGGGAGAAAAACGGAAGGGTTTTGGTAAGTTCGGAGGATGTCCGAACTAGAGGTGGAAGGTGTTCCATAGCCATGGAGGTTGAATAATATGTGAATGAATGTTAAATATTGATTTAATCATTTATTCATAATTATTTAATAAAGAGAAAATCAATTAAAGGTCAAAAAGGCTTAATAAGCCAATTTCCGGAGGGGGAGGGCCCATTAGGGAAAGGAGAGAGGGAGAAGGGGCAAGGGGGCTGGCCGGCTGGGCCTAGCCCCCCGCACGGGGCCTACTAGGGGCTGGCCGGCGGCCTCCCCACCCCCTCCTCTCCTTTAGTCCCACCCCGGGACTTTGAGGGAGGGTGTACCCCCTCCTTCCCCTATTATAGTGGGGTATTTGGCCAAGATAAATACACCAATAATCAATAAAGGTCTCCCCACTTTTGGGAGGACCTCTAATTGATATTTTCTCTCTCCACCTATCTCTCTCGTGACCGTGGTCCCAAGTCTGGACTGCACGAGCGAGAGACATCTTCACCACGGAGCGCCGTCGCGCTGCGGGATTCGGATCTGAGAGCTCTACTTCCGCAACTGCTACTGGATCGGGGAAGCGGGAGTCATCGTCAGGCACTGGGCGTGTGTAACTCCCCGTGAGGTGTCGCACTTGAGGCACTCAAGTCGTTGGAGCCAAGGAGCGCAAGGACTTCATCACGACCTTGAGGTCGGTTTCCACTCGTCTACATCAACCACGCTGTCCTGAGTGTTGACAACGCTTTTCGGTCTTCGAGGATAAGTTCGCAAAAAGCTCCTCCTGTTACTGTATTACTAATAGATATGTCCTGGTAGCTTGAGGGGTTCAGGGGCATAGGGTAAAATTTATTGTTTTCATACACGAAACCCCAACAGTGGTATTAGAGCTAGATCTATGCGTAGTAATGCTAGTACGGGTAGAACACACGAGATGTAGCGTGTGGGTGTTGATCTTTTAGTTGTTACCCTCCCACATGTACTTGTGTATACCGCATTAATGCTTAATGAAGCGGCCCCCAACCGACTTTACGCGTTCATTCACGAGACTGGTCCACGCTTGACATACGGTTGTACCGTATAAAGTGGCTTAGGGGGTGTCTGTCTCTCTCGCATTAGTTGGTATACCATTTGCAATGGAGGGCCCCGAAAGGGGTGTAGTAGAGATAACTACTTGATCAGCGTTGTGCTAAAAGTTCATAGATAAGAACGGTTCTTGTGCGAAAGCCCATTCAGCCACGTAAAACATGCAAAGATAAAGTAGAGGTGTCTAACTTTGTTTTGCAGGGGGGCGTTGCTTTGTGATATGGTTGTGGCAAAGGTAAAGTGATCACCTTTTGTTACTTAGTAGTAGATTCTCACGGAGGTGACGAACTACCACGCCAGAAAGACACCGGTACCCTAGTGTCTATGGCGCTGGAGCCCTAGCGCCGGAACCCGGCAACGGCGGATGGAGATCACGACATGAAGGACCATATCACGTAGCATTTACATTCAATGTTATTGTTTGTATATCTTATTGTGTGCTAGTATTAGATACTCGATGGTATCCTAATAAGATGATCCCTGTTAAAATTACCAATGATTGTGTTCCCCCTTAGTTTGCACAACCAAGAAAGTTATTCGGTATGAGGCGATCCAGGGTTACAGGCCTGGGTGTCAGACATATCTATGTTCACATACAGTGGGTGTAAGCCATGTTGCACAATGAATACACTAAGGTTGAGTTGGGGAGCCTAGCACGCCACAGAAGCGTGTCCTCGGAACACGGATGGTCGAAAGATCAAGCATGAGTTGCATGAATGATGTGACCAACATTTAGCTTCCACCTTTGAACCCACATCGATGGCCGTGATCAATCGGGGGAGATGTGGCTGATAGGGGTCGTGTTATCACTAGCAACCCTAACTGGGGATAGGTGTTTCTGAGTGGAGTTATTATTAACTCATTTAATTATAAACTTAGTCTAAATTCCTTTTGGAAATATAAATGTAGAAAATGGTTCTTCCCGAGATTACCTTTCCTATCGACGATTGGTTGAAAGGAGAAAATCTCAAGTTAGATGGATCCAACTTTTCTGCATGGGTCATATGCCTGTTTGATCTCCTTGGGGAGAACAATGTAGCTCACTACATGACCTGCGAGATGTATTTGGAGCCACCCTATTCTCATGAGACCTAGGTGCAGCGGGATCTGCGTTATCGTTGTCGTGTGATGGCCACATTTATATCAGTGACCATGCTCCTTGGAATGGAGGATGGGCTATGGCCAATGGTGGGAAGTCTCAAGACCCGAGTGGTCATGGCACATCTGAGATCGCATTTCATGGAACAAGTGCGCATGTGGGAGTATGAGCTGATGGGGGACTTCCTCTCCATAAAGATGGAGGAGGGCTCCTCACTAGATGAGCACTTATTGCGCATCTACGATGCATACATGAGTCTGGCATATTACCTGGACATGTGGTTCTCAAGCTCATTTGCGATGGGAGTTGTTCTACGGTCGCTTCCACCAAGCTTCCAAGCACAAGTCAGGATCTGCATTATGAGAGGCGACACGGAAACACTAGATTTCCTCGAGTTCATATCACTGCATTTCAAAGTTATGTGATAATATGTGAAAGTCATTCGATTTCTTGTCACATATAAATCATGCCTTAGTTCGGCAAAATAACTTTAACACCGTGTATTACTTGAATACAAAGTGTTTAAAGAACTGTTAAAACTAAATACATATTCGATGTATTGAGTTTTAACAAAAATGGTAATTATCATTATATGATTGTTTAAATGTGTAAAGTAGTTTACCAAAGGAAACATGAATATGAAACTATTTGATTTGATCAAAGTGTTTCATCAACAAAGGGTGGTTTATGAAAGTGATCCATGTGGTTTAGGAAAAGAACACACGTGCAATGACACGGGTGGTGGTTTAGGAAAAGAACACACATGCGATGACTCTGGTGGATCAATGTGGTTTAGGAAAGGAACACACATGCAATGACTCTAGTGGTGGTTTAGGAAAATAACACACATGGAATGACTCTGGTGGTGATTTAGGAAAAGAACACACAGGCAATGACTTAGGTGGATCAATGAGGTTTTGGGAAGGAACACACATGCAATGACTATGGTGAATCCATGTGGTTTAGGAAAAGAACACACTTGCAATGACTCTGGTGGATCCATGTGGTTTAGGAATGGAACACACATGCAATGATTCTAGTGGTGGTTTAGGAAAGGAACACACATGCAATGCCTCTAGTACATCCATGTGGTTTAGGAAAGGAATACACATGCAATGACTCTAGTGGATCCATGTGGTAGATTAAGAAAGAGCAGCCATGTAATGACTCTGGTGGAGGTTTAGGAAAGGAACACACATGCAAGGACTCTAGTGGATCCATGTGGTTTAGGAAAGGAACAAACATACAATTACTCTAGTGGTGGTTTAGGAAAACAAGACTCATGGAATAACTCTAGTGGTGGTTTAGGAAAAAGAACACACATGAAATGACTCTAGTTGATCCATGTGATTTAGGAAAGGAACACACATGCAATGACTCTAGTGGTAGTTTAGGAAAAGAACACACATGCAATGACTCTAGTGGTGGTTTAGGAAAAGAACACACATGCACTGACACTGGTGGATCCATGTGGTTTAGGAAAGGAACAAACATACAATTACTCAAGTGGTGGTTTAGGAAAACAAGACTCATGGAATAACTCTGGTGGTGGTTTAGGAAAAAGAACACACATGAAATGACTCTAGTTGATCCATGTGATTTAGGAAAGGAACACACATGCAATGACTCTAGGGGTGGTTTAGGAAAAGAACACACATGCAATGACTCTAGTGGTGGTTTAGTAAAAGAACACACATGCACTAATACTGGTGGATCCATCTGGTTTAGGAAAGGAATACACATGCAATGTCTCTAGTGTTGGTTTAGGAAAAGAAGACACATGCAATGACACTGGTGGATCCATGTGGTTTAGGAAAAGAACACACATGCAATGACTCTAGTGGTGGTTTAGGAAAAGAACACACGTGCAATCACACTGGTGCATACATGTGGTTTAGTAAAACAATACACAAGCAATGACCATGGTGGTGGTTTAGGAAAGGAGACACATGCAATGACTCTTGATGTGGTTTCGGAAAGGAACACACATGCAATGACGCTGCTGGATCCATGTGGTTTAGGAAAGGAATACACATGCAATGACTCTAGTTGTGGTTTAGGAAAATAACACACATGCTATTACTCTGGTGGATCCATGTGGTGGTTTTGGAAAGGAACACACATGCAATGACACTAGGGGATCCATGTGGTTTAGGAACGTAACACATATTCAATGACTCTAGTGGGGGTTTAGGAAAAGAACACACATGCAATGACACTGTTGGATCCATGTGGTTTAGGAAAAGAACACACACGCAATGACCCTTGTGGTGGTTTAGGAAAGGAAAACACATGCAATGACTCTGTATGTGGTTTACAAAAGGAACACACACACAATGACTCTAGTGGATCCATGTGGTTTAGGAAAATAACACATATCCAATGACTCTGGTGGATCAATGTGGTTTAGGAAAGGAACACACATGCAATGACTCTGGTGGATCCATGTGGTTTAGGAAAGGAACACACATGCAATGACACTTGAGATGGTTTAGGAAAATAATACACATGCAATGACTCTGGTGGATCCATGTGGTTTAGGAAAAGAAGACACAAGCCATGACTCTGGTGGTGGTTTAGGAAAGGAACACACATGCCATGACTCTGGTGGATCCATGTAGGTTATGATAGGAATACACATGCAATCACCCTAGTGGTGGTTTAGGAAAATAACACACATGCAATGACTCTGGTGTATCCATGTGGTTTATGGAAGGAACACACATGCAATGACACGGGTGGTGGTTTAGGAAAAGAACCCACATGCGATGACTCTGGTGGATCAATGTGGTTTAGGAAAGGAACGCACATGCAATGACTATAGTGGTGGTTTAGGAAAATAACACACATGCAATGACTCTAGTGGTGATTTAGGAAAAGCACCACACACGCAATGACTCTAGGGGATCAATGTGGTTTAGGAAAGTAAGACACATGCAATGACTCTGGTGGATCCATGCGGTTTAGGAAAATAACACACTTGCAATGACTCTGGTGGATCTATCTGGTTTAGGGATGGATCACACATGCAATGACTCTAGTGGTGGTATAGCAAAGGAACACACATGCAATGACTCTGGTACATCCATGTGGTTTAGGAAAGGAACACACATGCAATGACTCTAGTGGATACATGTGGTGGTTTAAGAAAGAACAACCATGTAATGTCTCTAGTGGTGGTTTAGGAGAGGAACACACATGCAATGACTCTGGTGGATCCATGTGTCATGGTGGTGTCACGGCAGATGCCATGGATAGGCTAAAGGTGGGGACTAATACACGCTAGGGGATTCCAGGGAGGGATAGTGGAGTGATTCTCCACACAGAAGTTTGTATTGCTTTCCTTTCAAGATTACAAGTGCTCCTAGAGCTGTATTGGCGAGAGGAGGAAGAAGGAGCTCTCTTACTCTTGCCTACCGTTTTTCCCTAGAACCCTAGCTCAACTAGTCACTATGGAATCATAAAACCAACTAGCGCTCAACCAACCCCTTCTACCAGAAACCTAGCCCCCCTTATAGAGAGGAGGCTCGGTCCCTGCCTAGGGCATACGTGGAGGCATGGTAACCCGACCGGGGTGCTTTTCCCCCGCATCACACATGCTTTAGCTACATAAGCCTCTGCGGCGCCTGCGTCAGCCGACATGGGCGTCGTCACCCTTGTCGGCCATGACCCGGTGGTCCTGCCCTTGCTTGCTTCGCTCATGCAGTGTGTACCGAACATTCTTTTTGACCAGAGAGATTCCTTCCTTCTCCTAGAAGCTAAGCGGGGACCCGGATCATAGTAGATCCGGCCACACCTGTTCCTGCATATAAGTTAGACAAGCACTTCCGACTTACTCCTTAAGTCGGATGAGACAATGTTAGGTGACCCCCCTGGTCCGGGTTACTCCGTGATCCGGCCTGCCTTGAGGTGACCCGGCCAGCATCCGCTTTGACCTTGCCGAACCTCGGCTAACTCGGCCCTTATACCCCGGAGTGACCCTACCCGGGGGTATCCCCCCAACATTAGTCCCCGAAGCTGGTGCGGTCTTAGCTGCCTTGGCCGCTAAGGCCACATCAGGTTCATCTATGTTCGAGCCTTGGACGTTTGTTTCCGGGTTAGCTCTTTATCTCGGATTATATGGATTTACGTTCCCTTCGCACGTTCCAAGTTTTCACTTGCCGACCGGTTTACCATTTTGGCTCGGATCCCATGGTTACCGTGGTTTAATCCGGGCGCTGCTTCCTTCTCTCATACGCCAACCCACTCGGAGGCTAATCATCACGTTGTCTTATTTTAAGGGCCTGCACAGTAACCGCCATAGTAATTGTCAGTTATCACTGTGCGAGGGTCACGTCACGCCTGCCTCCTCGTTTACCGCATCAGTGCATCACGTCATGGGATTGCTTCTGCTCTGTGGCCCTCTGTGTGGCTCCTCTACGATTCGCTGAGGCGTGCGATACACAACCACACCATGTGGCTCGTTGGTGCAGCGTGATCCCACTCACCCTCTCAAGGGGTGGTTAAGTAGCGGAGGGGCGCACCCCTTAGCATTTTCCCACTTCTGCGCCCCTCTGCCCATTGCCTTTCTCCTTCGTATTCCTAGCGACCGCGCCGCTACCAGTGCTTCTAGCAGCAGCCGCACTTTCCCCGTGCTTCTGCATCGCAGCCACCGCTGCGCAACTTCTTCGCTACGGGTCCTCGCCAATCCAGGCCTCAGATTCCCGCCGCTGCTATCGCCAGCGAGGGTAGCAAGCACGAGATGACGGAGGAGGAGCTCGCCGTCGCCGAGCAAGAAATGGAGGAGGACGTCGCCGCGGCGGACCGTGGCGCGTGGGCCGGTGTGGCATCCCGCAAAACCACTACTAGAAAATCGCGTTGTTTTTGTGCATTGCATCGTCATCATCATGCATTGTTTGTCTGAACTATTTCGAAAAAACCTAGTTTTGCTTTGTACAAATACCCCTCTCTATTTCAAATGCAAACCCCGATCGTATCGGATATTTTATTTACCTATAAACTATTTGTAAAGTAGCCTTGTTTTAAAATAAACAACACCAAACAAACACATATTTACAAAACTAATAAAACCTAGACTCTAAATCCTAAACCACCCAAACCTATCCTACCCACCACTCACAGCTCGCCACCTCACCCCTCACCCAATTTCCTACCCACCCCGCCACCTCATCAATCCACCAGTCCCTCCCCTCGCCCTCTCTCACCCGCAGCCTCCCTACCCTCTCTCTCTCTCCCTCACCGACACCTGGACCCCACCCCATAGCCCCCACTCCCTCCCAAACCGACCCACCCCTGGTCAACCACCCCCTGGACCCGCTCCCCTAGCCCCACCTGGCCCCCTGCCCGCGGGACCCACCCGGCCCCAACTCTCTGGCCCCACCCGCACCGCAGCCTCCTCCCTCCTCCTCTCACGCGCCCCGCTCTCCCTCCCCGCACCCTCACCCGACGGACCGCCCCCTCCCCCACCGCTCTGGTCGAGCACCGCCCCCTCGCCGCTCCCCCCGTCACCTTGCCCTGCGGCCTCTCCTTCCTCCCCAGCCTCGCCGGCGACCCCTTTCCCCCCGCCTGCCGATCCTCGAGCCCCGCCGCCGCGGCCCGGCCCCGCCTCCTCCCGGCGCGCCGCCGCCTACCTCCCTTCTCCCCCGCCTCGCGCGCCCCGGCGCCCCTTCACCAAGCTCCCCACCGCCCCGCGAGTCTCCCCGCCGCCCGCCACCGCTGGTCGCCCCTCTTCCCTAGCTCCGGCGCCCCCCAGACCCTCCGCTCCCCGTCGGCCTCGCCCGCGGCCGCCCTCCGCCGCCTCGCCTCGCCCCCACCGGAGCCGCCCTCGCCTCGAGGCCTCCCCGCCGTCGCGCCTCCGGCCGGCGCTCGCCCCGCCACCGGACCCTCCGCCTCCTCTCCCTCTGCAGCCGCCGTCGGCTCCTTCCCCCTCACCCACGCGCTGCCCCGTCCCGCCTCCGGCCCGCCGTCCGCCGCCGCCGCGCGGGCCTGCCCCACCTCGGGCTCGTCCTCGCCGGCCACCTGCCTCCGCCGCGACGCCCCCGCCACCGTCACCCTGTGGGCCCTCTACCTCCCGTGTGTGCGTCTGTGTGTGCTCGTGTATGTGTGCCATGGGGGTCGACTTGTGTCCCTATGGGCCGTCTGGATGTCCGTCAAGTTCGCCAACGACCATCGGCGCCGAACCCGATAACCGCCAACTAGCCACAAGCACGGCAAGCACTTCACCGCGAGACACCGAGGATGCCGACATGGAACCTAGGACCGACAAGTACTCCCGCTCGGATCGTGAGACCGTTCCGCGAACCTGAGACCCCGGACCCGAAGATCACATGTGCGACAAGTCCTCCTTTCCCGGATGCGAAGACGAGGACCCGAACGTCAAGAGCGCCGATGCGAATACGCCAAGCTCATCTACCCCGGACACCGTGCGACAAGATCTACTTCACGGATCCGAAGACCCCGGTACCCGATCCACTCAAGTCCGCCATCATCGACAAGATCGACACCGACCAGGGCGAGACCGATGCGCCCCCGACGCCGAACCAAGTCCTGCTTCCCGGAACGCCAAGATCTACTCTGTTATCCGAGAACGCTCCCGCCGAAACCGATCCCCGTCGAACCCTGTCGAACCCCGAACCCCCCCCCCCCCGGACCAAGATCGCCGAACCCTAATGTGTGAACCTTTTCCCGAGCCCCTATAAATGAAATATACACTTGTTGCATATTAAATTATCATGCTTGCACGCATATCATGTGGGTTTGGGGGCATTATGCCGATTCATCTTATAATTAAATATGGGGCCCATATGCGGGCAAATCTAGCCTTATATTGGCTCCATTTAAATTTGTGTAGCGAACCGATGCCATGTTTTGTCTTGCTAATCCAACATCTAAATTGTGGGGTATCTAAACAACTTGAACCATATATTTAATTGTCGGGACCCCCGGTTCCGCTTAATATTGCCTAAATGCATCGCATCTTTGCCATGCCATACACCATACATGCATCATGCCCGATCTTTTGCCGTAGTATTAAATAGTCCATCCGGTGTTTCTTCTAGTGTTTTGGTTCTTCGCGGATAAGGCCGTTGAGTTGATGCGAGTGTCGACCCGATCTTCGGTTGAACCTTCGGCAATGTTTTCAGGCGAGCATCTCCCCCTTTCTACCTATCTTACTTTTATAGTCTTTATTTCCTCCTGTTGATCTATTGCTATCTGTGCTGCGATGCTCTAGTTTCCGTACCCGTGATATCCCCTGTAGCCTTATATTGCCTTGGACACATCCTATTACCTGTTGATTGGTAGATAGTTGGACTTGCGTGTCGTAGTCGCTCGCTCAAGTGCTGTTGCGTGTCGTCAAGTACCACAGTTGTTGGAGTATTGCCGCAAGTTAATTGTTGGAGATGATCATGGCTTTAATTACTGTTCACTTTAATTACTGTTTAACAACTAAAATTGAAGTAGGTAAGCAGAGGCACCGGTGGGTGATAGATAATATCTGGTTTCCGACCGCCCACTTGTGTCCCGTAGGACCCCGAGTTCTTGGCACCTGTTCCGAGATCGAGCGCGCTAACCACAGGTGGGGAGATATGGGCCCCCCATTGATTAGTACCTGATTTCAAAGTATTGTACTGGGGGCCACAACTAGTTTGAGGTTTTATTTACTATCCTGTACCTATGCCATGCTTTACTGCTTTATTTACGATTGTGTGAGGAGCACGCTGTACTGTTTAGGAAGCGGAGTGTTTTCGCGGTATCGACAGTCCCAGTTTTGGGATTTGCTGTCGTTTACAGCCACTGACGCAAACCCTGAGTCCGTCTCGGAGACCGGCCGACTTCGTTGCGGGTAGACTTAGTGGGGTGGCCCCCCGTGCTTGCTTTGGGTCTGGGAACGTCATGACTTAGGCCCCGCCGACATACCGATGGGTGTATGTTAACTGATCTGGCAAAAAGGGTCGAAGTGCTTGTGGATACTTTGGTGCACCCCTGCAGGGTTAAATCTTTTCGAGAAGCCGTGTCCGTGGTTATGGACGACTTGGAGCACAGTGCTTAATCATAGACAACTATAACTAAAGTTTACTGTTATAAATTGACTTGTATCCGATATGACTAGTAATCAGCTTCACCACAACGGAATGGCTAAATAAAAGTGCCAACAACTGCTGGGTTTTGGGTTATCTCATGCTATTTGTATCTGACTAGTAAGTGTTGCAACTACAACGGAATGGTTAACTAAAACGGCCCACTGCTTATTTTATCAGAATGATTATCTACACCTGACTAGTAATTGCTGCAACGATCACTGAATAAATAAAACTGCCAACTGTGTGAGTTCCTCGGTCGACTTCCTCGTTTGGTCTCGAGGGGGAATACCAGGATGGGATTGTTTGGTGTTAGAATCAGGTTGGTCCCGAATAGGTCTTTCTTACCCCTCTCTGATAGTCGCCAGTTGTATCGAGTCTCTATAGGTTGTTTAGAGCATGTTGCCGCTGCCGCTTCAGTCCACCATACCTATGTAGGCGAGGACCGCCGAATTCTAGCCTCGCCGTGTACTGGCCTCAGTACTGACGCTCCTCTTTTTCCTTTGCCCTTTGTCGGCACCCCTTTGGTTTAAGCAGGTTCTGAGATCGACGTCGTTAGCAGGGTTACCCTTCCGGCTTGGCCTGGGCAGGGTTATGGACGCCATTGGTTATTCTTCAGGGCTATTAGCCCCATTTGCATCTTGTCCGTAGTCGGACGCGCCATCATTTTCAAGGTGATTTGGATCTTTGTATAATATATCTGCATTCTTGACTCCTGGAGTCGTGTTGTATATATCTGTTCTATGGGTCCCATCGAGGACTGTTGTGTAATGTTATTACTTCGTTTTCCACCCGCACGAAAGTGCCTGGTGGGCACCTTTGAATCGTTTCTATGCGGGTTTGGCGAGTTTCGCTAAAACTTGCATAGGGCCGATTCTGAGGGTGTTACAGAGTGGTATCAGAGCTCAGCAGTTGCGATACCCCACAAGTCCAGTCTGTAGGATAACCTAGCTAACGGCCGAAGTAGAGTGTCAAAACTATTTTTGCAAAATTGGTTGGATAGTTCTGATTAGGTCTGATTTTACTCCTTACCCCTCTGCTATTCTCCTCTTATCTCGAAGTGTTTTGAATCCGCTCTCTTCTCTCTCTTCGAGTCCAGGATTTCTCGTCGTTGGGTTCCGTCGTACCTTCAGGGTTTCGCTTCCTCCTTTGTTAACGGTGTTCTGCCATCCGGTGTTCATGCTATCAGAGGAATCCTTCATCTGTTGGATTTTTCTTTGTTCCTTCTCGTGCCTACCGGTGTTTTCCGACGCGACGACATCATCTACGCCAGATCCGATGCAGAGTCTGCATCACCCCTTTGTTCCTGAACCTTGTTTGTCGATATCTTCAGTCTGAATCCTGAGGGTTGGTTGCATAACCTATCTGTTCGTGTACAGAGTAATGCTTTGAGTGCGGGATGGAGTCGCGACCATACCACTACTCTTATCATTTGCTTTGTATATTGAATGGTGGATCGATGCAATTTTACTCCGTCCACGGAAGCTAGAGGTGGCTTTATTTGTGGATACCTCTACCTTCGCCCTTTGTTCCCGGAGTGTTCTCTGACGATCACGGACAACGACCTCTTGTTAGTGGTGTCGCGAGGATCTACACGAAGCGAGAAGACGCAGATCGCCGACCTTCCTTTCCGGTACCATGAGGCGGATCTCGAGGGCGAGATCCATTGTTAGTGGTGTCGAATTGTGGCATCCCGCAAAACCACTACTAGAAAATCGCGTTGTTTTTGTGCATTGCATCGTCATCATCATGCATTGTTTGTCTGAACTATTTCGAAAAAACCTAGTTTTGCTTTGTACAAATACCCCTCTCTATTTCAAATGCAAACCCCGATCGTATCGGATATTTTATTTACCTATAAACTATTTGTAAAGTAGCCTTGTTTTAAAATAAACAACACCAAACAAACACATATTTACAAAACTAATAAAACCTAGATTCTAAATCCTAAACCACCCAAACCTATCCTACCCACCACTCACAGCTCGCCACATCACCCCTCACCCAATTTCCTACCCACCCCGCCACCTCATCAATCCACCAGTCCCTCCCCTCGCCCTCTCTCACCCGCAGCCTCCCTACCCTCTCTCTCTCTCCCTCACCGACACCTGGACCCCACCCCACAACCCCCACTCCCTCCCAAACCGACCCACCCCTGGTCAACCACCCCCTGGACCCGCTCCCCTAGCCCCACCTGGCCCCCTGCCCGCGGGACCCACCTGGCCCCAACTCTCTGGCCCCACCCGCACCGCAGCCTCCTCCCTCCTCCTCTCACTCGCCCCGCTCTCCCTCCCCGCACCCTCACCCGACGGACTGCCCCCTCCCCCACCGCTCCGGTCGAGCACCGCCCCCTCGCCGCTCCTCCCGTCACCTTGCCCTGCGGCCTCTCCTTCCTCCCCAGCCTCGCCGGCGACCCCTTTCCCCCCGCCTGCCGATCCTCGAGCCCCGCCGCCGCGGCCCGGCCCCGCCTCCTCCCGGCGCGCCGCCGCCTACCTCCCTTCTCCCCCGCCTCGCGCGCCTCGGCGCCCCTTCACCAAGCTCCCCACCGCCCCGCGAGTCTCCCCGCCGCCCGCCACCACTGCTCGCCCCTCTTCCCTAGCTCCGGCGCCCCCCAGACCCTCCGCTCCCCGTCGGCCTCGCCCGCGGCCGCCCTCCGCCGCCTCGCCTCGCCCCCGCCGGAGCCTCCCTCGCCTCGAGGCCTCCCCGCCGTCGCGCCTCCGGCCGGCGCTCGCCCCGCCACCGGACCCTCCACCTCCTCTCCCTCTGCAGCCGCCGTCGGCTCCTTCCCCCTCACCCACGCGCTGCCCCGTCCCGCCTCCGGCCCGCCGTCCGCCGCCGCCGCGCGGGCCCGCCCCACCTCGGGCTCATCCTCGCCGGCCACCTGCCTCCGCCGCGACGCCCCCGCCACCGTCACCCTGTGGGCCCTCTGCCTCCCGTGTGTGCGTCTGTGTGTGCGCGTGTATGTGTGCCATGGGGGTCGACTTGTGTCCCTATGGGCCGTCTGGATGTCCGTCAAGTTCGCCAACGACCATCGGCGCCGAACCCGATAACCGCCAACTCGCCACAAGCACGGCAAGCACTTCACCGCGAGACACCGAGGATGCCGACATGGAACCTAGGACCGACAAGTACTCCCGCTCGGATCGCGAGACCGTTCCGCGAACCTGAGACCCCGGACCCGACGATCACATGTGCGACAAGTCCTCCTTTCCCGGATGCGAGACGAGGACCCGAACGTCAAGAGCGCCGATGCGAATACGCCAAGCTCATCTACCCCGGACACCATGCGACAAGATCTACTTCATGGATCCGAAGACCCCAGTACCCGATCCACTCAAGTCCGCCATCATCGACAAGATCGACACCGACCAGGGCGAGACCGATGCGCCCCCGACGCCGAACCAAGTCCTGCTTCCCGGAACGCCAAGATCTACTCCGTTATCCGAGAACGCTCCCGCCGAAACCAATCCCCGTCGAACCCTGTCGAACCCCGAACCCCCCCCCGGACCAAGATCGCCGAACCCTAATGTGTGAACCTTTTCCCGAGCCCCTATTTTATAAATGAAATATACACTTGTTGCATATTAAATTATCATGCTTGCACGCATATCATGTGGGTTTGGGGGCATTATGCCGATTCATCTTATAATTAAATATGGGGCCCATATGCGGGCAAATCTAGCCTTATATTGGCTCCATTTAAATTTGTGTAGCGAACCGATGCCATGTTTTGTCTTGCTAATCCATCATCTAAATTGTGGGGTATCTAAACAACTTGAACCATATATTTAATTGTCGGGACCCCCGGTTCCGCTTAATATTGCCTAAATGCATCGCATCTTTGCCATGCCATACATCATACATGCATCATGCCCGATCTTTTGCCGTAGTATTAAATAGTCCATCCGGTGTTTCTTCTAGTGTTTTGGTTCTTCGCGGATAAGGCCGTTGAGTTGATGCGAGTGTCGACCCGATCTTCGGTTGAACCTTCGGCAATGTTTTCAGGCGAGCATCTCCCCCTTTCTACCTATCTTACTTTTATAGTCTTTATTTCCTCCTGTTGATCTATTGCTATCTGTGTTGCGATGCTCTAGTTTCCGTACCCGTGATATCCCCTGCAGCCTTATATTGCCTTGGACACATCCTATTACCTGTTGATTGGTAGATAGTTGGACTTGCGTGTCGTAGTCGCTCGCTCAAGTGCTGTTGCGTGTCGTCAAGTACCACAGTTGTTGGAGTATTGCCGCAAGTTAATTGTTGGAGATGATCATGGCTTTAATTACTGTTCACTTTAATTACTGTTTAACAACTAAAATTGAAGTAGGTAAGCAGAGGCACCGGTGGGTGATAGATAATATCTGGTTTCCGACCGCCCACTTGTGTCCCGTAGGACCCCGAGTTCTTGGCACCTGTTCCGAGATCGAGCGCGCTAACCACAGGTGGGGAGATATGGGCCCCCCATTGATTAGTACCTGATTTCAAAGTATTGTACTGGGGGCCACAACTAGTTTGAGGTTTTATTTACTATCCTGTACCTATGCCATGCTTTACTGCTTTATTTACGATTGTGTGAGGAGCACGCTGTACTGTTTAGGAAGCGGAGTGTTTTCGCGGTATCGACAGTCCCAGTTTTGGGATTTGCTGTTGTTTACAGCCACTGACGCAAACCCTGAGTCCATCTCGGAGACCGGCCGACTTCGTTGCGGGTAGACTTAGTGGGGTGGCACCCCGTGCTTGCTTTGGGTCTGGGAACGTCATGACTTAGGCCCCGCTGACATACCGATGGGTGTATGTTAACTGATCTGGCAAAAAGGGTCGAAGTGCTTGTGGATACTTTGGTGCACCCCTGCAGGGTTAAATCTTTTCGAGAAGCCGTGTCCGCGGTTATGGACGACTTGGAGCACAGTGCTTGATCATAGACAACTATAACTAAAGTTTACTGTTATAAATTGACTTGTATCCGATATGACTAGTAATCAGCTTCACCACAACGGAATGGCTAAATAAAAGTGCCAACAACTGCTGGGTTTTGGGTTATCTCATGCTATTTGTATCTGACTAGTAAGTGTTGCAACTACAACGGAATGGTTAACTAAAACGGCCCACTGCTTATTTTATCAGAATGATTATCTACACCTGACTAGTAATTGCTGCAACGATCACTGAATAAATAAAACTGCCAACTGTGTGAGTTCCTCGGTCGACTTCCTCGTTTGGTCTCGAGGGGGAATACCAGGATGGGATTGTTTGGTGTTAGAATCAGGTTGGTCCCGAATAGGTCTTTCTTACCCCTCTCTGATAGTCGCCAGTTGTATCGAGTCTCTATAGGTTGTTTAGAGCATGTTGCCGCTGCCTCTTCAGTCCACCATACCTATGTAGGCGAGGACCGCCGAATTCTAGCCTCACCGTGTACTGGCCTCAGTACTGACGCTCCTCTTTTTCCTTTGCCCTTTGTCGGCACCCCTTTGGTTTAAGCAGGTTCTGAGATCGACGTCGTTAGCAGGGTTACCCTTCCGGCTTGGCCTGGGCAGGGTTATGGACGCCATTGGTTATTCTTCAGGGCTATTAGCCCCATTTGCATCTTGTCCGTAGTCGGACGCGCCATCATTTTCAAGGTGATTTGGATCTTTGTATAATATATCTGTATTCTTGACTCCTGGAGTCGTGTTGTATATATCTGTTCTGTGGGTCCCATCGAGGACTGTTGTGTAATGTTATTACTTCGTTTTCCACCCGCACGAAAGTGCCTGGTGGGAACCTTTGAATCGTTTCTATGCGGGTTTGGCGAGTTTCGCTAAAACTTGCATAGGGCCGATTCTGAGGGTGTTACAGCCGGATCATGGGTCTGTCAAGATGACCTTGACTGTCTCTACCGGACCAGACGCATTCCTGCCGGCATCGTCGCTCGTCTCCCCTCTGCCGAACTGGCCCTCTCACCCAATCCGGGTGAGTTCGTCGTGTTCCTGTCCCACTTCCAACAGGGATTTGGTCTCTCAGTGAGCGATTTCTTCCGGGATTGGGTTAGCACCTACCACTTGCAGCCGCACCATCTCCCAGCCAACGCTATCACCTCTCTCTCCGCTTTTGTCTCTACGATCGAAGGCTACACCAGACTATGGCCCACGAAGGAGTTGTGGATCCGGTTTTTTGGCCTTCGTCGCAACGTCATCCCTAACATCCAAGTAGGGTCGGAGGATAAGCAGCTCACCCAATTCGGAGCTGCCTCCATCTCGCCCCGGAGACTTTCCGTTTTCCCCCGGGTTACCGGGCTTGACTCCTGCAAAGGATGGGCCTGGACCTTCTTCTATGCCCGGAATGAGGGCACTAAAGATTTGATTCGGTTGCTGCCCTATGCTCTGGGTCCACCTGACCCGGAATTCTGGGAGGAGGTCTCCAAGAAGCCCACGGCTCTGGCAAATCAAGTTAACAAGAGGTTCACGAAACTGAAGAAACTCGGATTGTGCAACGAGGATGCTATGATCACGTTCGTGCGCAACCGAATCTCTCCCCTCCAGAAGAGCACCCACAAGTTGTGCCACATGAGTTTCGGCCGCGACCCCAACCGGACCTCTTCCTTCGAGTTGAGCAACACGGAGATTTTTCGCCGGGTTAAGGCTCTTTTCACCACCCACAGGGATTTCTCCGCCGAATGGACGTGGGGAATTGAGCACTACTGTCGTGACAGGCTCCCTCCCGTGGTAAGCTTTGCGGGGAAAACTTATTTCGGATCAAATAAGTGTCGGTTTTGTTGTATTTTTTGACTCTGTTCTTCATGCTTTTTCTCAGTTGTTCCTTCAGCAAACTCTCGAGGATGGTACGGATCCGACCCTTAAGTGGGCGCCGGACCGACAAATCCTGGATGAGGAGGATCCAGACCAGGAGATGTTCCTCCCTATGACCGACGCTACCAAACGACCTAGTGGTAAATTCTCTTCTCTTAGAGATTGGCCCGATGATGAGGATGACTTGGATGTCGACGTGATTGAACCTGTTGAGGCTGTCCCTCTTTCTTTTGCCTTTCCGGCATCAGCTAACCCCGGTGGGCATATCCACGAGGATCCTCCACTTGCTACGGGCGAGCCGGTTCCAGTGGCCTCGAAGAAGAAGCGTGGAGCCGCATCAACTTCTTCCTCCGAACCTTCTCAGCCCACCAAAAGGCAAAAGAAGGCCAGAGACAAGACTGCCTCCAAGCAGGCAGGCAAAGCCCCGACACGAAGGGCTCGGAAACCCAAGGAGGCCGAAACCTCGGATGCGTAAGTCATTTTTCGTTGCGTAACTTACTTTTCCTTGCATCATGGCAATTTCTCTTCTGACATTATTCTCTTCTTCAGACCTCCGGTGGAGGTCCCTCAGAGCGGATCAATCATCTCTTCACCACTTCGATCCGGCCCTTCTCCTCCTCGTGACGACGAGTCACGTCCACTGAGCCCTATTCCAGAGGGTTCTGCGGCTGCTCCGGGTTCCGCACTACCTCGTCGAGAGGAACGCGACCTTGGAGCGGGAGGGGTCGGTCCAGCCGAGGCGACGGTGTCCACCACTTCAGCATCGCCGCAACCAGCAACCACCAAGTCTATCTCAACACCAGCAGCAGTTCCAGTACCAGTGACCGAGCCAGCACCAGCACCTGTTCCGGCACCAAGCAAACCAACAACAGCTCCAAGTTCAGCTACAAGAGCTCTAGTGCCAAGTTCTTCCGCCTCGTCCGAGTCATCTCAGCCTCGGCGAGGAACTACTCCAGCAGCTTCTAAGGGGAAATCCACTGCAGTTACTTCTTCCCAGCAAGCTAAGGGCAAAAAGGCTCCGGATACTACCAAGTTAGCATCCGTCGAGGCTGGGCAGCGAACCCTATCGTCGATGCTTACCAAGAAAGCCCCAGTAGTGAAGGATGTTCCTGCCGAGCCAACTGATGCGCAGCAGATGGTTCTGCATACCAGCCCAGCCCTTGCCTTGGTTGAGAGGAAAGAAGCGTACGCAAAGGGCTTGGTGGCACCCCATATGCCCACCGGTGAGCGGTACCCTCCGAGTCTTATTGAGTTCGTCATGAACTGGAATAAGGCGGATTTCGTCCACAACGACGATCTCCCGGAAAAGTTCGGCCCCACAGAATTTTCTGCCCAGATGAATAACGCCGCTAACGCAATTAACCTCGCGGGGCGAATGATGGAGGTATGTCGTTTCTCCTTTACATGCTGTAGATAATAACCATTAGTCCCCGAGCCTCCGGTGGAGTAGCTTGTTACTCGGCCGGATGCTCATTAGAAAACTAACGTAGCTGCATGTAAACTTAGAATAGGCACACACCTAGAGCCGGGTTAAGTTCCACTTGGCCCGGATCTTGTACACTTCGAATATGCACACACCTAGAGCCGGGTTAAGTTCCACTTGGCCCGGATCTTGTACACTTCAAATATGCACACACCTAGAGCCGGGTTAAGTTCCACTTGGCCCAGATCTTGTATACTTCGAATATGCACACACCTAGAGCCGGGTTAAGTTCCACTTGGCCCGGATCTTGTACACTTCGAATATGCACACACCTAGAGCCGGATTAAGCTCCACTTGGCCCGGATCTTGTACACTTCGAATATGCACACACCTAGAGTCGGGTTAAGTTCCACTTGGCCCGGATCTTGTACACTTCGAACATACACACACCTAGAGCCGGGTTAGGTTCCACTTGGCCCGGATCTTGTACACTTCGAATATGCACCAAGCTAATTTTACACTTCTGTACTTTTTTTAGGTAACGACCAATCGCCGGAGCGCTGAATTCCAACGCCTGCTAGATACCCACAAGATGCTACGCGCAAAACATGTTGCACTTATTGCAGAACATGAAAAGAGGGGTAATTTTCTCCCTCGGCACTTCTCTGTTTTTCTTCACCTTCTTCCGCCGAACTAATCTCCTCATTCGGTTTCTGTAGCTGGGGTGGAGGCTGAGAACAAGATCATGCGGAAGAATTTGGAGGAAATCCAGGGTATGTCCTCTTTTGTCCGACCTCGTAGTGTTTTCCATTTCCTCTTCTCCTTGGCTCGGCAAACATTCACTCCTCGGCTCTGCCGGGTCGACATACTATTTCAGCATCGCTTGAGGATAGTGTGCCCGTGCATGATATGATGTTGCATTTTCTCGAACAAGAAGGACAACATCAGGCCGAGCTGAAGAAAAAGGACGATGAGCTCACTCTCCTCCGGACTAAGGACAACAAGATTGGCAAGCTCAAGGCTGAGATAGAGAAGATGAAGGCCCAACACCAAACCGAGCTCCAATAGGTTGGCCAGAACTTCATAGAAGAGCGTGAGAGCCTTACTCTCTAGATCTCCAAGGACCAGGAGCTACTCAAAGAATCCGACATCCAGCTTGGGTCGGCAAACGCTGAGCTTGAGCAACTTCGCAAGAGACGCGATGACTGTATCAAGGAGTTAACCCGGATCCTTAGCCACATATCACGTAAGTTCCTTCCGACCTACTTTTCCGGGTTGCTTCATATGTCTTTTCTTTACCTTCTTACCTTGTCTAGATTCCAGGCAAATTTCCTGAGAGCATCACCATTGCAAGCGCAGCAGTTGCAGATTTTCACCAAGCGAGGGGTACTCCTACCGCTCCTGCTGGTGAGGAGGTTCCTTACGACATGGAGGACCTGTTGGTCAGCTTGTCGTCTCGCGTGGAGATCATCAATAATTATGGCAAGGATATCCTCGACGTTGCCGTTCGCATTTTCAACACGTTCTGGCCTAGAGAGAGCAGCCCGGAGACCACCACGATTCTCGTCGAGAAGCTAATGGAGACTGAGACCCAGCTCGATCTCTGGAGAGAATCCGCTGGGCGCGCCATATCTGATACTATCCTTCACCATATTCTCACATGGTACGAGAAGATCGACCTCAGCCTCCTTACACGCCTGCGCACCGGATCCAGATGTACCGATGATCTGGAGTGGGTAGCTCGGCGCCAGGCTTGCGCCTACAGCCTCATCGAATATTCTCCTATCCATGACTGGGTTGAAGGACCGAGCTTCCTAGAATCCGCTGGGGACAAGCACGTTGAGAACGTTGAAGATGGGTCGGATGAGGGTGGAGAAGATGATGCCTCAGATATTGAAGACAGCGACGACGATGCCGAACTTCCTCCTCCTGCTGCTCCTTAGTTCAAAAAACTTGAAAATTTATCAGATCCCCGGTATGCCGGGTGCAATTGTATGCTGTATATGTGATATTTTGCTACTACGTTTCTATGCCGGATTAACTTGGGCGTAGTCCCCGAGTTTCATTTTCTTGTTCGTCCAATTCTCTGGCTTGGTCCGTGTCTACCTTGATTCAGTTTTACGACTTACGAATCCGAGCTTCAAAAATTGTTTTAACAATACTTAGAAACTTTTAGGTTTAGCTCAAAATAATTCAGCATAATAACTTGAAAATAAATACAGGGTTAGTCCGAAAAACAAACGTTAGCTCGAATAAACTCGTTTCCTTAGTCGTTTTTCATGTGCTACGCAATTCCAAACTTGTTCTCTTGCTTGCCATGAAGCCAATTCTTGTTGGACAGCAGCAAGGCGAAGAGTCGGGTTTTTGGTGCTCACACATTACTAATCCGGGTTAAGTAGAACGACTTATTCCAGCTACCGCATAAGAAGTAACAACAAACATTATTAAGGCAGTCCCCGAGTTACTGCTCGAGGCGCTGCTATTTCATTGATAAGCTCATTGCCCACATACATACTGACATATGAGACGCCTCGGATACATACACTTCTTAGCTAAGTGTAGAAGGGACGAAGTAGTGCTACATTCCACGGTCGCTTAGATTCCTCTCCAGACCCGTTCGCCTTGTTCTTTTCCTGTGGCTTTGCATCTATAAGATAGTAAGAATCATTGTGCAATGCTTTGCTCACAATGAACGGCCCTTCCCATGGGGGGGATAATTTATGCGTGCCAGTAGTACGTTGTACCAACCGGAGCACCAGATCGCCTTCCCGAAAGACTCGGGGGCACACTTTCCGGCTATGATAGCGTCAGAGATTTTGCTGATATATGGCAGATCTGGACAGTGCCAATTCTCTCGCTTCTTCCAGCAGATCAACATCATTTTGCCGGGCTTCTTGCCCTTCGGCTTCTGTGTATTGGGTGACCCTAGGTGAATCATCCTCTATGTCGGCTGGTAATACAGCTTCTACCCCATATACCAGAAAAAATGGCGTATAGCCTGTTGATCGATTCAGAGTTGTTCTTAAACTCCATAGTAACGCTGGTAGTTCTTCTATCCAGCACCCCGCTGATCTTTGCAGCGGCTCAATGAGCCAGGGTTTTATCCCGGATAATACTAATCCGTTGGATCTTTCCACTTGTCCGTTCGATGCGGGGTGGGCTTTCGAGGCTACGTCCAGCCGGATCTTCTTATCTCGGCCGAATCGTCCAAATGCTCCTTCAACAAAATTTGTGCCATTATCAGTTATGATATTGTGAGGATAACTGTATCTCAAGATGATGTCTTTGAGAAATGTTACGGCCGTGGCTCCATCACATATTCTTATAGGCTTCACTTCAATCCATTTTGTAAACTTATCCACCATAACCAAAATGTGTGTCATGTTTCCCCTTGCTGGTTTGAACGGGCCAACCATATCCAAGAACCACACGGCAAATGGCCACGTAATTGGTATGGTCTTGATTTCCAACATAGGCATATGTGTCCTGGTGGCGTACCTTTGACAACCATTGCATTTTCTCACCAGATCTTCTACTTGTTCTAAGGCACTTGGCCAGTAGAATCCATGTCGGAACGCATTTGCTACCAAGGCTCGGGATGAGGCATGATGCCCGCATTCTCCTTGGTGTATATCTCGGAGGATGTCAAGCCCTTCTTCCGGGTCAACGCATCGCTGGAGGACATTGGTTACACTCCGTTTGTACAACTCGGAATTGATGCTTGTGTATGCTTTTGCTCTCCTTTGAGTTTGCCTGGCTAACACCTCCTAAGCGGGTAACGTTCCGTATTTCAGGAATTGGAATATAGGCAGTGCCCAAGCTGGTATCGCTCGTGGAGGGAACATCTCCTCATCAATTTCCATGTGATCTACCGGCATAACTTCAGCCGGATCATGCTGAGCATTCCCCGGGTCAAGCGAGGTAGTCCCTGAGTTTGCTGAGGCAGTCCCCGGGTTTGCTGATGCAGTCCCCGGGTCTCGCGTGCTACCTTCGATGTCAATGTCCATGGGCTCAGCTCCGGATTCCGTATTCTTCGGGACATAGATCGAGTCGGTTCCTGGGGACGGCCTGATAGACGGTTTTCTGAGGTGTTCCAATGCTACACCCGGTGGAATTGCCTGTCGGGTCGATCCAAGCTTCGACAGCATGTCGGCAGCCTCATTTTCCACTTGGGGTACATGGTGAAATTCACACCCCTCGAAGTAACCAGATATCTTCTGCACGTGAAATTTGTATAGTGCCATGTTTGGATCTAGGGCGTCCCACACTCCGGACACTTGCTGCACCACCAGACCCGTGTCGCCAAAGCATATTATCCGACGTATGCCAATCTCCTTTGCCACTTTGAGCCCATGCACAAGAGCCTCATACTCAGCGACATTGTTCGATGCCGCAAAATGGATATGCAATACGTATTTTAGCTAGTCCTTCTTTGGCGAGGTAAGCACAACCCCGACGCCTAATCCGGTTTTGGTTTTCGACCCATCAAAGTGCATCCTCCAGTAGTTCGGATCTGGTGGCGGTGGTTCGTATTGTACCTCGTCCCAATCCACAAAAAAGTCCGCCACAGCCTGGGACTTGATCGCTTCTCTTCTGTCGTATTGGGGAGCATAAGGGGCTAACTCAATTGCCCATTTGGCGATTCTGCCATTCGCATCCTTGTTACCCATTATCTCGGATATGGGAGCTTCACATATCACTTTGATGGGGTGCTCCTCAAAGTAATGCTTTAACTTCTTTGCCGCCATATAAACACCATATGCCACCTTTTGAAAGTGCGGGTAGTTCTGTTTTGAGGCAGACAATACCTCGCTCAAGTAATATACTGGCCTCTGCACCGACTTACCCTCTTCATTGCGCTCCACTACAATCACTACACTTACAACTCGGTTGGTTGCGGCTATGTAGAGCAACATTGGCTCCTTTGATAGCGGAGAGGCTAACACTGGTGCCGTGGCCAACATCTTTTTTAAGTGGGCAAAGGCTTCATCGGCCTGTGGCGTCCAAACGAATTTATCCGACTTTTTCATGAGTTGATAGAGAGCCAGTGCCTTTTCTCCCAACCGACATACAAACCGACTCAATGATGCCAGGCACCCAGTGAACTTCTGGACATCGTTAAGACACTTCGGCAGCTCCATTCGTTCAATGGCCCGAATCTTAGTTGGATTAACCTCGATACCTCGGCTGGTGACGAGAAATCCGAGTAATTTTCTAGCCGGGACACCGAAGGTACATTTTTCCGGGTTAAGCTTCATCCGGAACCTTCTCAAGTTCGCGAATGTCTGCCTGATGTCGTCAAGGAGCGTTTTGCTTTCCTTGGTCTTGATAACCACATCATCCACGTATACTTGTACGTTTTGACCTATTTGGTCGTGCAAACATTTTTTCATACATATTTGGTACGTTGCACCTGCATTACGCAAACCAAACGGCATAGTGCGATAGCAATAAGCCCCGTACGGGGTAATAAACACAGTCTTTATTTGATCATCCGGGTTCAGAGGTATCTGGTGGAAACTAGAATATGCATCAATGAATGACAACAGTTCACATCCCGCGGTTGAGTCTATGACCTGATCTATCCTCGGCAGTGGAAATGGATCTTTTGGACACGCCTTGTTCAAGTTTGTGTAATTGATGCACATACGCCAAACCACTGCCACGTTCAGATCGTCCTTCTTCTTTTCTACCAGCACCGGATTAGAGAGCACATCCGGATACAACACCTCCATGATAAATCCTGCTGCTAGTAACCGAGCTATCTCGTCCCCAATGACTTTTCTCCTATCCTCGGCGAAGCGGCGGAGAGGTTGCTTCATCGGCCTTGCTCCGGGCCTTAACTTCAAAGAGTGCTCGGCCAACTCCCTCGGAACACCTTGCAAGTCCTGTGTAGACCAAGCAAAAATATCCCGATTCTCATGGAGGAAGTTGACGAGCTCGCTTTCCTATTTGTCAGTTAACCTGGCACCAATTGTTACGGTGCGCTCCGGGAACATGTCATCAACTGGAACCTTCTTGGTGTCCTTTGCGGCTTGGAATGAAACGCTGCTATGCGGGTTACTCAACGCCGGCATATACGGCTGTGCGGACTGAGCTAATGCCGCCACCTCTTGGATTTTTCTTTTATCTTGCGCAATCACGAGTGACTCGGCTAGGTTAGACCCGGCTGAAGCACACGCAATGGAACGTCAGAAATCTCCAGCAATGGTAATCACTCCATTTGGCCCGGGAAACTTCATCTTCAGATAACTGATGTGGCAGCTCGCCATGAACTTGTTCAATGCTGGTCTTCTGAGTAACGCACGATACGCACTTTCCAAGTTCACCACCTCAAACTCTAGATTTTCAGTTCGGCAGTTATCCCTTGTGCCGAATAGCATGTCGACCTGGACTTTGCCTATGGGCTCACAAGAAATGCCTAGTACAATGCCATGGAAAGTTGTTCTCGTAGCCTGGTGCATGTTCTCTGATATGCCCAACTTGCGCATCGTATTTGCATACATGATGTTAATGCTACTGCCATTTTCAATCAATACCTTGGAGAACCTCACATTGATGTTTGGTCCAATGAATGTCGGATCTAGCACTAGCGCATACGAACCTGGACTCGGCATAAGCTTAGGGTGATCTTTGATGTTCCAGGTGATTTCCTGGTCCGACCAAGGCATGTACCTCGTCACTGCTGGCATTACCGCATTGACTTCCGTATGTCGGTGCTACAAGCTTTTCCTATCTGTTTCCTCGGTTGTGAAAACACAATAGCTTTGGTGATGTTCTCTGTACTCATTCCTTCCCTCGTTTCCGGGGTACCTCTGATCCGGCTATTGCTGATTTTCCACCTGATGCACTGCATCCCTTCTCTCATTGTTGTCATACCTCGGCGGAGGGGGAGGCAACATTAGCTGCTGCGTGTTCGCCCCGGAGAGCAATTGCTGCCGAGGTAACTCCTACTGAGGTTGATCATTCCGGGGTGCCTGAGCATTCCCCGAACCACCTTGTTCTATCTTACGCATCCACTCACATTGCCTCGTTGTATGACCCGCCGGGCTATTCGGATTTGGCGTGTGAAACTTACACGGCTGGTCCAACATCGACTCATAGGTATACCTCGGACGGTCTTTCTTTTCCTGCCACTGTGTCTTTTGCTCCGGAGTCCATGTTTTCTTGCCATCGTTTCTTGGAGTCCATTGCCCTCCCGTTCTCTTGCGTTGGTTGCTCCCTGCTCCGAGTTGATCTTGATTCACAGCTCCAACTTGTTGTGAACTTTAGCGATGATCCGGTCTATCATCTCTTCTTTTTCCTCTGTAATCATTCCTCCGAGATGACCCGGCTCCATCCCTATGATAGTATTCCTCGTTTGACTCGTTTGACGCGATCCTAGGTTGAGTCGGATCACCCAAAGCATACGAATCAGCAATTCGGATCATCTCGGCCAACGTAATTGGCATTTTTGTTTGCAACTTCATCCACAACTCGCTGCCATACCTGCACCCTTGTGCAAACCATGCTATGGCTTGTGACTCTATGACACCCTCACACGAGTTTCTCACGGTACACCACCGGGTCAAGAATTCACGGTCCGTCTCATTAGGTCTTTGCTTGCACATTGCTAGGGTCTGCGGCCTATTCGGCCTCTGATATATACTTGAGAAGTTGCTGATAAACATTTCTTCAAAATCTATCCAGTAGTTGATGCTTCCGGGTGGTAAATTATTCAGCCATACTCTGGGAGGTCCTTCCAACATCTGGGGTACGTATCGTACAACCCATGTCAAGTTGCCAGTGGCAATTTTCACAGCCGTAGCATAGTTTATCAGCCAATCCTCTAGCTTGGTACTGCCGTCATACGTCTTCGTGCCTCTGGGCAACTGGAAGTTGGGTACCGGTAGCTCCTTCATGATCCGGGGTCCAAAGCACGCTGGACCCGGGGGACCTTGACATTCGACCTGTTCCGACCTATACAGGCGATCCAGTTTCAACCTGGCGTCATCTGGCATTAAATCCCTGCTTCCCAATCTTGACCCTCTCAAATGATAGTCCGGTCTGGGGTACCCTGCGTTCACCATCTCCGAATCACCATTGTTGTATCGATTTTCCTCTTGTTGCGCACCTTTCTGTTGCATACCTCGGCCGGCGCTTTGCTCTTGCCTTGGTATATTCCGCTGCTGCGGTTGTCCTGCTCCTGCGGAGTTTTGCTGTTACCTTGACCTGCATTGCCTTGGTCGTGGTTACCTCGGCCAGCTTCACCTCGGCTCACACTCCGCCGATCATCATTTTTCCGCGCTTCTTTCTCCTTTCCCGCGTGCATCGGGTCGTATGGGACGATCTGTTTATTCCGTCTAGCCGAGGTTACTACCTCTTCTCTCCTTGGACCACCATGAGGTGACGATGCGGCTCCGGCGGATTTCTCCGGGTTACCCATCGCTGAATGAACGATTTTGGAAGCTCCAGCTCTCTCCTAGTTAGCTCTCAGTAGCTCTTCATTCTGTCTGTTCGCGATCCGAACCAGCTTGTTAACCCTATCTTGCTGTCTTTGACGGGCCTCACCCGTCAGACCCTCTAACTCGGACGCAGCCGCATCCGCTGTTCTGAGGTTCTTTGTCGGGGTACTATACTTCGGTAACCCCACAGACAAATAGTTTTCCGACCCCTCGGCTCCATCATCACCTTTCTTTTCATCTCGCTTATGAGATTTCTCCATTTTACTTTTACCGTACCAACTTTGTTTGCCTTTGCATACTCACGCAGCGTCATGTTCAGCGACTGCTGAGCCGCGGCTATTTTCTTTGCGCCCTCTAGTATCTTTTGCCTAGTTTCCTCTAGCTTGGCCCATGCCTGAGCCGGATCTACCACTGCTGCTACCGGGTTAGCCAAGCTATCCATAGCTTCTCTCAGTACGTTCTCAGGCCTCTCTAGTGGAGGTCCTCTACCTTTCCTCGGTGCCTTAGGCGTTACCTCCGGGTCCGGTGCTGTGTCCTTGCTTGCGCCTGCACTTGGCGCAGTCATCATCACCTCCGCATGGTCCGGGGAGCGAGCGGTACGTGCCCCGCGAGCCACAGTGAGGGGTGGTTCCCCCGCATCGACGACGCGGCGCGGATGAACGCATGATACGTCCACAACAACGTAGACCTTGTGCGCACCGAGCTTGACGAAGAGGCCGTTGCACGGAAGTGGGCGCATGCCGAAGCAGCCAGCGTTGTCGCTGATGAAGTCTAGCGCTCCAAAGCGCTGAACGAGCCCGGAGACGATGTGTTCGCCGGTGCTGATGAGGTTTCCCGTCCGGATCTTCACCCCTGCTAGCACCGCTAGCCCCAAGGTGGGCGCCAACTGTCGTGGTGGTGTCACGGCAGATGCCATGGATAGGCTAAAGGTGGGGACTAATACATGCTAGGTGAATCCAGGGAGGGATAGTGGAGTGATTCTCCACACATAAGTTTGTATTGCTTTCCTTTCAAGATTACAAGTGCTCCTAGAGCTGTATTGGCGAGAGGAGGAAGAAGGAGCTCTCTTACTCTTGCCTACAGTTTTTTCCTAGAACCCTAGCTCCACTAGTCACTATGGAATCATAAAACCAACTAGCGCTCAACCAACCTCTTCTACCAGAAACCTAGCCCCCCTTATATAGAGGAGGCTCGGTCCCTTCCTAGGGCATAAGTGGAGGCATATTATGCCTCCTCCCAAAGTGGTAACCCGACAGGGGTTCTTTTCCCCCGTGTCACACATGCTTTAGCTACGTAAGCCTCTGCGGCGCATGCGTCAATCGACATGGGCGTCATCACCCTTGTCGGAGATGACCCGGTGGTCCTGCCCTTGCTTGCTTCGCTCATGCAGTGCGTACCAGTCCTTCTTTTTGACCAGAGAGATTCCTTCCTGCTCCTAGAAGCTAAGCGGGGACCCGGATCATAGTAGATCCGGCCACACCTGATCCTGTATATAAGTTAGACAAGCACTTCCGACTTACTCCTTAAGTCGGATGAGACAATGTTAGGCGACCCCCTGGTCCGGGTTACTCCGTGATCCGGCCTACCTTGAGGTGACCCGGCCAGCATCCGCTTTGACCTTGCCGAACCTCGGCCCTTATACCCCGGAGTGACCCTACCCGGGGGTATCCCCCCAACACCATGTGGTTTAGGAAAGGAACAAACATACAATTACTCTAGTGGTGGTTTAGGAAAACAAGACTCGTGGAATAACTCTGGTGGTGGTTTAGGAAAAAGAACACACATGAAATGACTCTAGTTGATCCATGTCATTTAGGAAAGGAACACACATGCATTGACTCTAGTGGTAGTTTAGAAAAAGAACACACATGCAATGACTTTAGTGGTGGTTTAGTAAAAGAACACACATGCACTAACACTGGTGGATCCATGTGGTTTAGGAAAGGAAAACACATGGAATGGCTCTGTATTTGGTTTACGAAAGGAACACACACACAATGACTCTACTGGATCCATGTGGTTTAGGAAAATAACACATGTCCAATGACTCTGGTGGATCAGTGTGGTTTAGGAAAGGAACACACATGCAATGACTCTGGTGGATCCATGTGGTTTAGGAAAGGAACACACATGCAATGACACTTGAGATGGTTTAGGAAAATAACACACATGCAATGACTCTGGTGGATCCATGTGTTTTAGGAAAAGAAGACACATGCAATGACTCTGGTGGTGGTTTAGGAAAGGAACACACATGCCATGACTCTGGTGGATCCATGTGGGTTATGAAAGGAATACACATGCAATGACTCTAGTGCTGGTTTAGGAAAAGAACACACATGCAATGACCCTAGTGGATCCATGTGGTTTATGAAAGGAACACACATGCAATGACATAGGTGGTGGTTTAGGAAAAGAACACACATGCGATGACTCTGGTGGATCAATGTGGTTTAGGAAAGGAACGTGCATGCAATGACTATAGAGGTGGTTTAGGAAAATAACACACATGCAATGACTCTAGTGGTGATTCAGGAAAAGCACACACATGCAATGACTCTGGGGATCAATGTGGTTAGGAAAGGAAGACACATGCAATGACTAGTGGATCCATGCGGTTTAGGAAAATAACACACTTGCAATGACTCTGGTGGATCCATGTGGTTTAGGGACGGAACACACATGCAATGACTCTAGTGGTGGTATAGGAAAGGAACACACATGCAATGACTCTAGTACATCCATGTGGTTTAGGAAAGGAACACACATGCAATGACTCTAGTGGATCCATGTGGTGGTTTAAGAAAGAACAACCATGTAATGACTCTGGTGGTGGTTTAGGAAAGGAACACGCATGCAATGACTCTGGTGGATCCATATGGTTTAGGAAAGGAACATACATACAATTACTCAACAGGTGGTTTAGGAAAACAAGACTCATGGAATAACTCTGTGGTGGTTTAGGAAAAAGAACACACATGAAATGACTCTAGTTGATCCATGTGATTGAGGAAAGGAACACACGTTCAATGAGTTAGTGGTGGTTTAGGAAAAGAACACACATGAAATGACTCTAGTTGATCCATGTGATTTAGGAAAGGAACACACATTCAATGACTCTAGTGGTGGTTTAGGAAAAGAACACACATGCAATGACTCTAGTCGTAGTTTAGTAAAAGAACACACATGCACTAACACTGGTGGATCCATGTGGTTTAGGAAAGGAATACACATGCAATGTCTCTAGTGTTGGTTTAGGAAAAGAAGACACATGCAATGACACTGGTGGATCCATGTGGTTTAGGAAAGGAACACACATGCAATGACTCTAGTAGTGGTTTAGGAAAAGAACACACGTGCAATGACACTGGTGGATACATGTGGTTTAGGAAAACAACACACATGCAATGAACATGGTGGTGGTTTAGGAAAGGAGACACATGCAATGACTCTGGATGTGGTTTCGGAAAGGAACACACATGCACTGACTCTAGTGGATCAATGTGATTTAGGAAAGGAACACACATGCAATGAAACTAGTGGTTGTTTAGGAAAATAAGACACATGCAATGACTCTGGTGGTGGTTTACGAAAATAACACACATGGACTTACTCTGGTGGATCCATGTGGTTTAGAAAAGGAACACACATGCAATGACTCTAGTGGTGGTTTAGTAAAAGAACACACATGCAATGACTCTCGTGGATCAATGTGGTTTAGGAAAGGAACACACATGCAATGACTCTACTGGTGGTTTAGGAAAATAACACACATGCTATGACTCTGGTGGATCCATGTGGTGCTTTTGGAAAGGAACACACATGCAATTGCACTCGTGGATCCATGTGGTTTAGGAAAGTAACACATATGCAATGACTCTAGTGGGGGTTTAGGAAAAGAACACACATGCAATAACACTACAGGATCCATGTGGTTTCGGAAAAGAACACACATTCAATTACCCTTGTGGTGGTTTAGGAAAGGAAAACACATGCAATGACTCCGGATGTGGTTTAGGAAAGGAACACACACGCAATGACTCTAGTGGATCCATGTGGTTTAGGAAAATAACACATATCCAATGACTAGTGGATCAATGTGGTTTAGGAAAGAAACACACATGCAATGACTCTAGTGGATCCATTTGGTTTAGGAAAGGAACACACATGCAATCACACTTGAGATGGTTTAGGAAAATAACACACATGTAATGACTCTGGTGGATCCATGTGGTTTAGGAAAAGAAGACACATGCAATGACTCTGGTGGATCAATATGGTTTAGGAAAGGAACACACATGCAATGACTCTATTGGATCCATGTGGGTTATGAACAGAACACACATGCAATGACTCTAGTGGTGGTTTAGGAAAAGAACACACATGCAATGACTCTAGTGGATACATGTGGTTTAGGAAAGGAACACACATGCAATGACTCTAGTGGATCCATGTGGTGGTTTAAGAAAGGAACATACATGTAATGACTCTGGTGGTGGTTTAGGAAAGGAACACACATGCAATGACTCTGGTGGATCCATGTGGTTTAGGAAAGGAACACACATGCCATTACTCTAGTGGTGGTTTAGGAAAACAAGACACATTGAATAACTTTGGTGGTGGTTTAGGAAAAAGAACACACATGAAATGACTCTGGTTGATCCATGTGATTCAGGAAAGGAACACACATGAAATGACTCTGGTGGATCTATGTGATTTAGGAAAGGAACACACATGCAATGACACTGGTGGATCCATGTGGTTTAGGAAAGGAACACACATGAAATGACTCTGGTGGATCCATGTGGTTTAGGAAAGGAACACACATGCAATGAAACTAGTGGTGGTTTAATAAAAATAAGACACATGCAATGACTCTGGTGGTGGTTTAGGAAAAGAACACACATGAGCTGACACTGGTGGATCCATGTGGTTTAGGAAAAGAATACACATGCAATGACTCTAGTGGTGGTTTAGGCAAAGAACACACATGGAATGACACTGGTGGATCCATGTGGTTTAGGAAAACAACACACATGCAATGACCATGGTGTTGGTTTAGGAAACTAGACACATGCAATGACTCTCGATGTGGTTTAGGAAAGGAACACACAGAAAATGACTATAGTGAATCCATGTGGTTTAGAAAAAGAACACATATGCAATGACTCTAGTGGAACAATGTGGTTTAGAAAAGGAACACACATGCAATCACTCTGGTGGATCCATGTGGTTTAGGAAAGGAACACACATGCAATTACACTGGTGGATCCATGTGGTTTAGGAAACCAACACACATGCAATGACTCTATTGGTGGTTCAGGAAGAGAACACATATGCAATGACTCTAGTGGTGGTTTAGGAAAAGAACAGACATGCACTAACACTGGTGGAGCCATGTGGTTTAGGAAAGGAACACACATGCAATGTCTCTAATGTATCCATGTGGTGATTTAGGAAAGGAACACACATGCAATGACTCTGGTGGTGGTTTAGGAAAGGCATACACATTCAATTACACCGGTGGATCCATGTGGTTTAGGAAAAGAACACACATGCAATCACTCTATTCGTGGTTCAGGAAAAGAACACACATGCAATGACACTGGTGGATCCATCTGGTGGTGTAGGAAATGAACACACATTCAATGACACTGGTGGATCCATGTGGTTTAGTAAAGTAACACATATGCAATGACTATAGTGGGGGTTTAGGAAAAGAACACACATGCAATGACACTGATGGATCCATGTGGTTTAGGAAAAGAACACACATGCAACGACCCTGGTGGTGGTTTAGGAAAGGAAAACACATGCAATGACTCTGGATGTGGCTTAGGAAAGGACCACACATGCAATGACTCTAGTGGATCCATGTGGATTAGGAAGATAACACATATCCAATGACTCTAGTGGATCAATGTGGTTTAGGAAAAAACACACATGCAATGACTCTGGTGGATCCATGTGGTTTAGGAAAGGAACACACATGCAATGACACTTGTAATGGTTTTGGAAAATAACACACATGCAATGACTCTGGTGGATCCATGTGGATTAGGAAAAGAAGACGCATGCAATGACTGTGGTGGTGGTTTAGGAAAAGAACACACATGCAATGACTCTGGTGGATCCATGTGGTTGAGGAAAGGAACACATATGCAATGACTCTGGTGGATCCATGTGGGTTATGAAAGGAATACACATACAATGACTCTGGTGGATCTGTGTGGTTTATGAAAAGAACACACATGTAATGAATTTTGGTGGTGGTTTAGGAAAAGAACACACATGCAATGACTAGTGAATCAATGTGGTTTAGGAAAGGAACACACATGCAATGACTCTAGTGGTGGTTTAGGAAAAGAACACACATGCAATGACTCTAGTGGTGATTTACAAAAAGAACACACAAGCAATGACTCTGGTGGATCAACGTGGTTTAGGAAAGGAACACACATGCAATGACTCTGGTGGAACCAAGTGGCTTAGGAAAAGCAATGACTCTGGTGGATCCATGTGGTTAGGAAAGGAACACACATACAATGACTCTAGTGGTGGTTTAGGAAAGGAACACACATGCAATGACTCTGGTGGATCCATGTAGTTTAGCACAAGATCACACTTGCAATGACTCTGGTGGATCCATGTGGTTTAGGAAAGGAACATACATTCAATGACTCTAGTGGTGGTTTAGGAAAGGAACACACATACAATGACACTGGTGGATCCATGAGGTTTAGGAAAGGAACACACATGCAAGAACTCTAGTGCTGGTTTAGCAATGTAACACACATGCAATGACTCTGGTGGATGCATGTGGGTTATGAAATGAATACACATGCAATGACTCTAGGGGTGGTTTAGGAAAAGAACACACATGCAATGACTCTGTGGATCCATGTGGTTAGGAAAGGAACACACATGCAATGACTTTGGTGGATCCATGTGGGTTATGAAAGGAACACACATGCAATGACTCTATTGGTGGTTTAGGAAAAGAGAACAGACGCAATGACTCTGGTGGATCTATGTGGTTTATGAAAGGACCACACATGCAATGACACTGGTGGTGGTTTAGGAAAAGAACACACATGCTATGACTCTGGTGGATAAATGTGGTTTAGGAAAGGAACACACATGCAATGACTCTAGTGGTGGTTTAGGAAAATAACACACATGCAATGACTCTGGTGGATACATGTGGTTTAGGAAAGGAACACACATGCAATGACTCTAGTGGATCCATGTGGTGGTTTAAGAAAGGAACATACATGTAATGACTCTGGTGGTGGTTTAGGAAAGGAACACACATGCAATGACTCTGGTGGATCCATGTGGTTTAGGAAAGGAACACACATGCAATTACTCTAGTGGTGGTTTAGGAAAACAAGACACATTGAATAACTTTGGTGGTGGTTTAGGAAAAAGAACACACATGAAATGACTCTGGTTGATCCATGTGATTCAGGAACGGAACACACATGAAATGACTCTGGTGGATCTATGTGATTTAGGAAAGGAACACACATGCAATGACACTAGTGGATCCATGTGGTTTAGGAAAGGAACACACATGAAATGACTCTGGTGGATCCATGTGGTTTAGGAAAGGAACACACATGCAATGAAACTAGTGGTGGTTTAGGAAAAATAAGACACATGCAATGACTCTGGTGGTGGTTCAGGAAAAGAACACACATGAACTGACACTGGTGGATCCATGTGGTTTAGGAAAAGAATACACATGCAATGACTCTAGTGGTGGTTTAGGCAAAGAACACACATGGAATGACACTGGTGGGTCCACGTGGTTTAGGAAAACAACACACATGCAATGACCATGGTGTTGGTTTAGGAATCTAGACACATGCAATGACTCTGGATGTGGTTTAGGAAAGGAACACACAGACAATGACTATAGTGAATCCATGTGGTTTAGAAAAAGAACACATATGCAATGACTCTAGTGGAACAATGTGGTTTAGAAAAGGAACACACATGCAATCACTCTGGTGGATCCATGTGGTTTAGGAAAGGAACACACATGCAATTACACTGGTGGATCCATGTGGTTTAGGAAACCAACACACATGCAATGACTCTATTGGTGGTTCAGGAAAAGAACACACATGCAATGACTCTAGTGGTGGTTTAGGAAAAGAACACACATGCACTAACATTGGTGGAGCCATGTGGTTTAGGAAAGGAACACACATGCAATGTCTCTAATGTATCCATGTGGTGATTTAGGAAAGGAACACGCATGCAATGACTCTGGTGGTGGTTTAGGAAAGGCATACACATTCAATTACACCGGTGGATCCATGTGGTTTAGGAAAACAACACACATGCAATCACTCTATTGGTGGTTCAGGAAAAGAACACACATGCAATGACACTAGTGGATCCAAGTTGTTTAGGAAAAGAACACACATGCAATGACACTGGTGGATCCATCTGGTGGTGTAGGAAAGGAACACACATTCAATGACACTGGTGGATCCATGTGGTTTAGGAAAGTAACACATATGCAATGACTATAGTGGGGGTTTAGGAAAAGAACACACATGCAATGACACTGATGGATCCATGTGGTTTAGGAAAAGAACACACATGCAACGACCCTGGTGGTGGTTTAGGAAAGGAAAACACATGCAATGACTCTGGATGTGGTTTAGGAAAGAACCACACATGCAATCACTCTAGTGGATCCATGTGGATTAGGAAGATAACACATATCCAATGACTCTAGTGGAACAATGTGGTTTAGGAAAAAAACACACATGCAATGACTCTGGTGGATCCATGTGGATTAGGAAAGGAACACACATGCAATGACACTTGTAATGGTTTTGGAAAATAACACACATGCAATGACTCTGGTGGATCCATGTGGATTAGGAAAAGAAGGCGCATGCAATGACTGTGGTGGTGGTTTAGGAAAACAACACACATGCAATGACTCTGGTGGATCCATGTGGTTGAGGAAAGGAACACATATGCAATGACTCTGGTGGATCCATGTGGTTTATGAACAGAATACACATAAAATGACTCTGGTGGATTTGTGTGGTTTATGAAAAGAACACACATGTAATGAATTTTGGTGGTGGTTTAGGAAAAGAACACACATGCAATGACTAGTGGATCAATGTGGTTTAGGAAAGGAACACACATGCAATGACTCTAGTGGTGGTTTAGGAAAAGAACACACATGCAATGACTCTAGTGGTGATTTACAAAAAGAACACACAAGCAATGACTCTGGTGGATCAATGTGGCTTAGGAAAGGAACACACATGCAATGACTCTGGTGGAACCAGGTGGCTTAGGAAAAGCAATGACTCTGGTGGATCCATGTGGTTAGGAAAGGAACACACATACAATGACTCTAGTGGTGGTTTAGGAAAGGAACACACATGCAATGACTCTGGTGGATCCATGTAGTTTAGCACAAGATCACACTTGCAATGACTCTGGTGGATCCATGTGGTTTAGGAAAGGAACACACATTCAATGACTCTAGTGGTGGTTTAGGAAAGGAACACACATACAATGACACTGGTGGATCCATGTGGTTTAGGAAAGGAACACACATGCAATGACTCTAGTGGTGGTTTAGCAATGGAACACACATGCAATGACTCTGGTGGATGCATGTGGGTTATGAAAGGAATACACATGCAATGACTCTAGGGGTGGTTTAGGAAAAGAACACACATGCAATGACTCTGTGGATCCATGTGGTTTAGGAAAGGAACACACATGCAATGACTGGTGGATCCATGTGGGTTATGAAAGGAACACACATGCAATGACTCTAGTGGTGGTTTAGGAAAAGAGAACACATGCAATGACTCTGGTGGATCTATGTGGTTTATGAAAGTACCACACATGCAATGACACTGGTGGTGGTTTAGGAAAAGAACACACATGCTATGACTCTGGTGGATAAATGTGGTTTAGGAAAGGAACACACATGCAATGACTCTAGTGGTGGTTTAGGAAAATAACACACATGCAATGACTCTAGTGGTGATTTAGGAAAAGAACACACATGCAATGACTCTGGTTGATCCATGTGATTTAGGAAAGAAACACACATGCAATTACTCTGGTGGATCCATGTGGTTTAGGAAAAGAACAAACTTGCAATGACTATGTTGGATCCATGTGGTTTGGAACGGAACACACATGCAATGACTCTAGTGGTGGTATAGGAAAGGAGCACACATGCAATGACCTATGTGCATCCATGTGGTTTAGGAAAGGAACACACATGCAATGATTCTAGTGGATCCATGTGGTGGTTTAAGAAAGGAACAAACATGTAATGACTCTGGTGGTGGTTTAGGAAAGGAACACACATGCAATGACCTTGTGGATCCATGTGGTTTATGAAAGGAAAACACATGCAATTACTCTAGTGGTGGTTGAGGAAAACAAGACACATGGAATAACTTTGGTGGTGGTTTAGGAAAAACAACAGACATTAAATGACTCTGGTTGATCCATGTGATTTAGGAAAGGAACACACATGCTATGACACTGGTGGATCCATGTGGTTTAGGAACAGAACACACATGCGATGACTCTAGTGGATCCATGTGGTTTAGGAAAGGAACACACATGCTATGAAACTACTGGTGGTTTAGTAAAAATAAGACACATGCAATGACTCTGGTGGTGGTTTTGGAAAAGAACACACATGAACTTACACTGGTGGATCCATGTGGTTTAGGAAAACTTCACACATGCAATGACAATGGTGTGGGTTTATTAAACGAGACACATGCAATGACTCTGGATGTGGTTTAGGAAAGGAACACACAGACAATGACTCGGGTGGATCCATGTGGTTTAGGAAAGGAACACACATGCAATGTCTCTGGTGCATCCATGTGGTTTAGGAAAGGAACACACATGCAATGACACGTGTGATGGTTTTGGAAAATAACACACATGCAATGACTCTGGTGGATCCATGTGGATTAGGAAAAGAAGACACATGCAATGACTGTGGTGGTGGTTTAGGAAAAGAACACACATGCAATGACTCTGGTGGATCCATGTGGTTTTGGTAAGGAACACATATGCAATTAGTCTGGTGGATCCATGTGGGTTATGAAAGGAATACACATGCAATGACTCTGGTGGATCTATGTGGTTTATGAAAAGAACACACATGCAATGAATTTTGGTGCTGGTTTAGGAAACGAACACACATGGAATGACTCTAGTGGATCAATGTGGTTTAAGAAAGGAACACACATGCAATGACTCTAGTGGTGGTTTAGGAAAAGAACACACATGCAATGAATCTGGTGGTTATTTACAAAAAGAACACACAAGCAATGACTTTGGTGGATCAATGTGGTTTAGGAAAGGAACACACATGCAATCACTTTGGTGGCACCAGCTGGGTTAGGAAAAGAACACACTTGCAATGACTTTGGTAGATCCATGTGGTTAGGAAAGGAACACACATGCAATGACTCTAGTGGTGGTTTAGGAAAGGAACACATATCCAATGACTCTAGTGGATCAATGTGGTTTAGCAAAAGATCACACTTGCAATGACTCTAGTGGATCCCTGTGGTTTAGGAAAGGAACACACATGCAATGACTCTAGTGGATCCAGGTGGTGGTTTAGGAAAGGAACACAGATGCAATCACTCTGGTGGTGGTTTAGCAATGGAACACACATGCAATGACTCTGGTGGATGCATGTGGTTTAGAAAAGGAACACAGATGCAATTACTCTAGTGGTGGTTTAGGAAAATAACACACATGAATGAGTCTAGTGGTGGTTTAGAGAAAAGAACACACATGAAATGACTCTGGTGGATCCATGTGATTTAGGAAAGGAACACAGATGCAATGACACTGGTGGATCCATGTGGTTTAGAAAGGAACACACATGAAATGACTTTGGTGGACCCATGTGGTTTAGGAAAGGAACACAAATGCAATGACAGTAGTGGTGGTTTAGGAAAAGAAGACACATGCAATGACTCAGGTGGTGGTTTAGTAAAAGAACACACATGAAATGATTCTAGTGGATCCATGTGGTTTAGGAAAGGAACACACATGCAATGACTCTAGTGTTGGTTTAGGAAAATAACACACATGCAATCACTCTGGTGGTGGTTCAGGAAAAGAACACACATGCAATGACTCTAGTGGTGGTTTAGGAAAAGAACCCACATGAAATGACTCTGGTGGATCCATGTGGTTTAGGAAAAGAACACCCATGCAATGACTCTAGTGGTGGTTTAGGAAAAGAACACACTTGCAATGACACTGGTGGATCTGTGGTTTAAGAATGTAACACACATGCAATGACTCTAGTTTTGGTTTTGGAAAAGAAGACACATGCAATGACACTGGTGGATCCATGTGGGTTACGAAAAGAACACACATTCAATGACACTGGTGGATCTATGTGGTTTAGGAAAAGAACAAACATGCAATGACCATGGTAGTGGTTTAGGAAAGGAGACACATGCCATGACTCTAGATGTGGTTTAGGAAAGGAACACACATGCAATTACTCTAGTGGGTCCATGTGGTTTAGGAAAAGAACATGTAACATCCCAATTTCAGCAACCCTGATTAGTTGTCCAGAATGCGAAAATCAGGGTGTACAAAAACTTTTTATTGTTTAATGCTGAAGTGTTTGCTTGTTGTTGGATATGCTTATGCATATGAATGTGTATTGGATGATATACTCCTTACCTTAACACCAGTTGACAAAAGCTACTTCTCAAAATAGTCTTGGCTTAATTTCCATATTCTAAATGTTCTAACATTTGAAAACCTGAGCCAAGATGCTTATGTAACCAAAACTATTTTAGTAACTTCTATTGACAGAACGATGGAGAGATATATAATATAATCTCCTTATGTTGTATAGACACAACCTTCAACTATTCTTATCTCTAGGTTTCCCAAAACCTCCTTTTAAAGCTTTTAAATTATACTCTTGGTAGAGATACCAAGGACTCTTATCTTACTCAAACCCAACCTTTCAAAATTGCCCATCCATACCTCAAGCTAAGCTTGATGGTAACCCTAGTAGTAGTTGATTTGTTTGTAAGATGAATTGTCTCTATCTGCTGCTTGATTTGTCTGCCTAGGAGATAGTATGAGCTACTCTAGGAGCTCATCACTAGGATCAAGATGTCTCCAAATCACCACACCCTAAGCAAGATTACAAAGCAGGATCTGATCTCTGGATACTAGGTGATCATCTAAAACCCTTAACCAGATCAATTCTAAGGATATCCCTTCTAGAAGTTTCCAAGTCAATGAAGACCAGTATCAAGAAAGGATCCTTCCTACTCAATCTAAACTTCAGCATCATCCACTTGATGATGCTTAGGTACCTTGCAACCCATTAAAAACATCCCCTCTCATGCTCTAGTCAAAAACCCTAAATCTGCCAAATTTGGCTAAGTCCGGAAAACTATTTCCAACATCACCTTTTTGAATGCCTCCCTTTCTCAACCCTTGTGCATTTTTGAAAATTCATCTGAACCATCCTAAGGACTACCAATGATGACTCTTGCCCTTGATTAGATCATCCTCCAACCAACTTGTTCTTGATGGTTTTGCAGGCAAGAAAATAACTATTCCTGCAAATCTAGTCAACATGCCTACTTTGATAGAAGCTCACACCATCATCCCACCTTCTCTGGACCAACTCTTTGCATGGTTGTGTTCTACTCATATAGGTGTATCAACATATACTTCACTTGTTCCAAGTGGACCTTTGTGCTTCTTAAACCCACATGGTTTATAAGGCATCATGACTCATCTAGTGTGGCAACCATGTTTTCAACAAAGTTTGCCATCACTCCTAGACCACCTCAAATGTAAGCAGTCCAAACTCCTTCTGCCATGATCATATATATGACTTGCTCTATCTATCCATCTATCCCTTGCTTCAAGGTGAGCTCTGAGCTCCAAGATCCAATAAGATTTTGGTGGCATGAAAACAATCTTACCCAAGATCCTTAAATCTCTAGTTTTCACCAAAATCAACTTGGATTCTCCAATCCCAAGGTTGCAAATGCTTGTTACAACTTGTCTACATCATCTACCTTGATCTTCAATATTTATCAATAATTATCCATATTTATTATGGGCCAAAACTATTTAATTCCCTTAATAAGCAAAACCTCCAAAACCTCTTCCATAAAGGAAAGTTTGGTTTTTGCCAAAACACCTCTCCAACTTTTGGCTCAATCGAGGTCCACATATCATATCCCATCTTCCGACTTCAAAAATAAATATTTTTGAAGATCTTTATTATTTCTTTTTTCCCATTTTCTTAAATGGCTGAATTAGAATAATAAATGTTTTAAATACTTTTAAGTCTCAACAAATCTTGGGAAAATTCCCCTAAGTGTGTATTCACATTTTGGACCATCTCCCATGAAAAAACCAACCTGGTCCAATGTAAAAATATCAAATGAGCTTCTAGAAACTACTTCTGCATTTTTTGAATAATTGATAAAAAATGCACTAAAAATCATCTGAAAAATCTCAATAAATTCCTAAAGGTGTATCTTTACCTCACCTACCTCCCAACACCTTTACCTCATGTTGCTAAGATCAGGATTTGAGACTTCCTTGATGATCATCAAGAATGACAAAGTGGGATATATGACAACCTTCCACAAATACTCCATCAACCCTCATCCAAACTTGCTCTCCACTACTCCTTAGCACCAGGACACTCCCCTAGTCGAGCTACTGTACCAATACACTGTAGCAGCACCTTTCCTTCTTGTCCTTTGTGCCTGGCTTTGAAGGAGACCATCGACATGTCGTGTATCCACTTTTCTTATTCAATATATCAGCCACCTCCAGCCTTCTCTGTCTCTCAGTAGGACCAGGACCCTTCCTTAACTCCCTCCATCACCCATCCTGGCCAATGGGAGAGCCCTGGACCAAACCCTAGCCTAGAATAAGCTTAGTCCACCATGAACCCATCTACCCCAAATAAAAAGGGCCAGAGGCCACCCCGTGCCTCCCCTACCCCTCATTCTCTTCCTATCAATCCCACCTGCCTCCCCCAGGCACCCCTCTTCGTCCCCTGCCCTGTCCTGCACGAGAGGAGAGAAGGAAGGCCTTTCGGCCATTGCCAAACTCAAGATCGAGGTTACCGTTTCCCTGCTTCTCCTTCCTTGCATGTGTTATTGTTGAGTTTACCTACCTCTGACCTACCTCCCTGCTCCTCCCTCCATTGTAGGAACCCTGGAGCCGTCGCTGTCGAGCACGACCGAGAGGAACCTCTCCGACGAAGTTCCCTCCTCCTAAGTACTCTACAACGGTAACCACACACCTCCAGCCTTCCCTAGGGCACAAACACCCTCTCTACATGCATGCATGCACCTCAGGCCCGCACTCCGACAAGCACCCGAGCTACGACCACCGTGGTACTACACGCGACAACTACCTGAAGCGAACCCTACTGTGCCGCCCATCCCCATGGTCCCCGTTGTCGACCGCGTCGCCCCATGGCCTCCCCGTCGCCCCTCCGGTGAGCTCCCAGTATGACCTCCACCGCCTCTAGGGTTTCCCCTTTGTCCGCCACCGCCGGAGGTAGAGGAAGGCCCTGAGCCGTCGATCTGAACTTAATCGGACGACTCAGGCATCCCCCATACCTGTTCGGCCTCCCGTGGTCTCTAAATGGCAGGACCCGGCCGTCAGCCGTTCAAACAGGCTCCCGCGCGAGCCAGTGCCGGGTGGGCTGAAATCGCTTTGTCTGGCCCATTTCCCCCTGGAAAACCAGCCCACCCCCAATCCCCTTTTTAATATTTTTCAGAGATGTGCAGTTTCCCTTGTTTGGTTTAATTCAAAATAAAAATGGAAAATGCTACCAAATGCCTAGAACTAAAATTCCTAATGCCTATGAAGGTTTTCTTAAACATGCAGTACCTCTTTTTTTCCCAAAAGAACTTTTGTTCTTTCCTGATAATTAAAATACCACATGATGTCCTTTTTACTAAATAAATCTTTCAGGGAGTTTGGTAAACCCAAATTGGGTAAATCCAATTGTATCTGGTAGGTTTTGCATGTGCCTATCTCATGGAATTGGCCTCATGCCAAGTTGAGCATTTGTTTTCCTATAGTAAAAATAACAAAAACAGTCCTTTAATGCTTTTAGGAATTTCTCTAAGCCAAACCAATAGAGGTATTGACCCAATTCTAACTCTTTGTGATGTGGTACACTAAGGCCTACCAAAATATAGGAAATAAAATTTTATTGAGGGTCTTCTTAATTTTGGTGAATTAATCATCTCTACCTAGGGTATTTCAAGTAGAAAAATCACTATAGAAGTTTTACAAATCCAATTTGGGTAATTCAAATATCCATAGAAGAGTATTCAATGTACCCATCTTTTTCCCTTGGAATCATATCAAAATCTTTTGTAGAATTAATCTGGTGAAAAAGACAAAATAGCTACAGAATTGACTTTGGGAATTTCCTGAGGGCATTCCGGTAATTATTTTTACATGAATCCAACTCTCAGTGAATAAAAACATAAAAGCCTACTGAACTTTCCAAGGAAATAATATTTGGAGCTCCAGAAAGTTTCTGGTGAATTATTTCCTAAAACTAGAGATTTTTTCACTATAAATCTTTGGTAAGTGATAAAATAGTGAAACCACTTTTGTTGGTTTCATTTTATCAATACCTATCTGTTGGTATCATGCTTTTACAGTTGTATCTTATAGAATAAGTCTTTGCTCCAAAACCCTCTCATCCCTAGTTTCTAGACTATGAAACCCACATGGTTTCCTTCAAATGTTCCAAGACATGCTCCCAATCCTTCTAATCCATTTTCTCAACACCACTACTGATTTTTAAACTTGTATTGTCATTTTCTTGTTTTATGGTTTTGGTGTTTGAATTCCTAGTTTGATTGTGGACTCGTTTGTTTGCATGTATACTCGATGACGACGATAGTTGCGCTTGTATTAACGCCAAGGAGAAGAGATCTTATTATTATTGGTATTGTTATTTTTGGTTATCTAAAGAGGAAGTCCAGGGACATTATGCCATATTGCTGATCTCATGCAAGCCACCTTCTTGATCATAAGCCTTGTCCTACTATTTTACTTATGCATGTTTTATCTTCTTTTTATTAAAACTACATTGTTTTACTATATGTTGATGTATATATGGTAGTGGTTTGGCTCCTCCGAACTATTACACTTGGTACTACTAAGTACAACCCCCTTGAGGACACCTACTCATCCCTAGTATGGTAGATGGTGTAATACACCATATCCCTTTTGAGACCCTGTTTTAGCCGAAGCAAAACTAGAGGATGGGAAGACCCCGAAAAAGTTTTATCAAATGTTTTATGTTTAAACCTTGGTGAGGTGGGACCTCCCAGGAGATGTTGAGAAAGAAAAAGGTTTTGTTTTACAAAATGCTGAAGGAAAGATGGAGGAAAAAGGTTTACAAAAATGCACCCTGTTCTTTGCAGTTTTGCTAGAACAATTAACCCTGTGCAACCACATTACTTTGGAATGGGACAGGGCTGGATTTGATGGGTCTCTACTCTGGTATAAGCTGCCTCGTAACTACTACAGGGGATCACGATCCCTGGAGGGTGGGCCTTCTCCGATAAAGGTCCATGTGGGACATCGACCTGGAGAAGGAACGAAGGGTCTGCGGGCCTCCGCGCGTTACTATTAGCCCCTCATTGAAAGCGCCCACTTTAAAGTGTAAAATGCGCTCCGGTTGGTCCTCGGTACCCGATGTCCCGGTTTTGAGGGGAGTAACACTCATAGGGTAGGCACTTATATTGGAGTGGGCATCCGGAGATCTTGATCGGTTACTCAACCCATGATCGGTGTAGATCAGGGTAGTGTACCCGGATGGTGTGGGTAAAGTGTACAACCTCTGCAGAGTGTAAATCTATTGGAATAGCCGTGTCCGTGGTCATGGACGATTGGGAAGGTTGCTATAGAGCAGTGCTAGTTTTGTTTTCAAAAGGATTTCGGAAAAGAAATGGCTTTGGAAATGTTTTTACCATGGGATGGTCGTAAAGGAGAAAGGTTTTGACCGTGGGATGGTCGGGAGGAGGAGAAAAGGAGTTTGGTCGTGGGACGACCTGAAGACGGGAACAAATGGGTACCCCAATCCTAGTGCTTCCAAAACTTTTCAAAAAGGTTTCAAAATGTTGTACAAAAGTTTTCAACAAAGATATGTAGATGCTATATCTACAAGAGAAACTAATTGAGAAAAGAACCTCTCTTGGAGACCTCCTACTACCACAACCATAATGCATATCCTCTTGTTATTATTGTTATCTTAAGGTGGTTTGCGAGTACATTCAAAGTACTCAGTGGCATTGTCCGTAGCTATTAACTTGGTCATATATCAAGAAGAAGATGATGTTGGCGACTATGCGAGCTAGGACATTCTCCCAGTCAGTTGCCTGTAGGTTAAGGCATGGATCGGGCTCTATGCTTGATGGAGTTCCGCTGATGATTATTGATGTAGCCATCAAGGCATTTATGTAAGTCTTGTGAATTCGATATGTCTCGGATGTTGTAATGATACTTGTCGGTTATGTTCCACGACTTACTAATCATGGGAACATGGTGAATGCATAACACGGATTTCTCGGATGATTAATCCGGGGGGCCTCACAGAACACATATGCAATGACTCTGGTGGAACAATGTGGTTTAGGATTGGAACACGCATGCAATGAATCTGGTGGTGGTTTAGGAAAGGAATACACATTCAATTACACCAGTGGATCCATGTGGTTTAGGAAAACAACACACATTCAATCACTCTATTGGGGGATCAGAAAAAGAACACATGCAATGACACTAGTGGATCCATGTGGTTTAGGAAAAGAACACACATGCAATGACCTGGTGGATCCATCTGGTGGTGTAGGAAAGGAACAGACCTTCAATGACACTGGTGGATCCATGTGGTTTAGGAAAGTAACACATATGCAATGACTCTAGTGGGGGTTTAGGAAAAAACACACATGCAATGACACTGTTGGATCCATGTGGTTTGGAAAAGAACACACATACAACGACCCTGGTGGTGGTTTAGGAAAGGAAAACACATGCAATGACTCTGGATGTGGTTTAGGAAAGGACCACACATGCAATGACTCTAGTGGATCCATGTGGTTTAGGAAGATAACACATATCCAATGACTCTAGTGGATCAATGTGGTTTAGGAAAGTAACACACATGCAATGACTCTGGTGGATCCATGTGGTTTAGGAAAGGAACACACATGCAATGACACTTGTGATGGTTTTGGAAAATAACACACATGCAATGACTCTAGTGGATCCACGTGGATTAGGAAAAGAAGACACATGCAATGACTATGGTGGTGGTTTAGGAAAAGAACATAGATGCAATGACTCTGGTCGATCCATGTGGTTTAGGAAAGGAACACATATGCAATGACTCTGGTTCATCCATGTGGGTTATGAAAGGAATACCATGCAATGACTCTGGTGGATCTGTGTGGTTTATGAAAAGAACACACATGCAATGAATTATGGTGGTGGTTTAGGAAAAGAACACTCATGCAATGACTCTAGTGGATCAATGTGGTTGAGGAAAGTAACACACATGCAATGACTCTAGTGGTGGTTTAGGAAAAGAACACACACGCAATGACTCTGGTGGTGATTTACAAAAAGAACACACAAGCAATGACTCTAGTGGATCAATGTGGTTTAGGAAAGGAACACACATGCAATGACTCTGGTGGATGCAGGTGGCTTAGGAAAAGAACACACTTGCAATGACTCTGGTGGATCCATGTGGTTTAGCATAAGATCACACTTGCAATGACTCTGGTGGATCCATGTGGTTTAGGAAAGGAACACACATTCAATGACTCTAGTGGTCATTTAGGAAAGGAACATAGATACAATGACACTGGTGGATCCCTGTGGTTTAGGAAAAGAACACACATACAATGACTAGTGGATCCATGTGGTGGTTTAGGAAAGGAACACACATGCAATCACTCTGGTGGTGGTTTAGCGATATAACACACATGCAATGACTCTGGTGGATGCATGTGGTTAAGAAAAGGAACACATATGCAATTACTCTAGTGGTGGTTTAGGAAAATAAGACACATGAATGAGTCTAGTGGTGGTTTAGAGAAAAGAACACACATGAAGTTACTCTGGTGGATCCATGTGATTTAGGAAAGGAACACAAATGTTATGACACTGGTGGATCCATGTGGTTTAGAAATGAACACACATGAAATGACTTTGGTGGACCCATGTGGTTTTGGAAAGGAACACAAATGCAATGACACTAGTGGTGGTTTAGGAAAAGAAGACACATGCAATGACTCTGGTGGTGGTTTAGGAAAAGAACACACATGAAATGATTCTAGTGGATCCATGTGATTTAGGAAAGGAACACACATGCAATGACTCTAGTGTTTGTGTAGGAAAAGAACACACATTCAATGACTCTAGTGGTGGTTTAGGAAAAGAACACACATGGAATGAGTCTAGTGGTGGTTTAGAAAAAGAAGCCACATGAAATGACTCTGGTGGATCCATGTGGTTTAGGACAAGAACACCCATGCAGTGACTCTAGTGGTGGTTTAGGAAAATAACACACTTGCAATGACACTGGTGGATCCATGTGGTTTAAGAATGGAACACAGATGCAATGACACTATTTTTGGTTTTGGAAAAGAAGACACATGCAATGACACTGGTGGATCCATGTGGTTTAGGAAAATAACACACATTCAATGACACTGGTGGATCCATGTAGTTTAGGAAAAGAACACACATGCAATGACCATGGTGGTGGTTTAGGAAAGGAGACACATGCAATGACTCTAGATGTGGTTTAGGAAAGGAACACACATGCAATTACTCTAGTGGGTCCATGTGGTTTAGGAAAAGAACACATATGCAATGAGTCTGGTGGAACAATGTGGTTTAGGACAGGAACACACATGCAATGACTCTGGTGCATCCATGTGGTTTAGGAAAGGGACACACATTCAATGACTCTGGTGGTGGTTTAGGAAAGGAATACAGATGTAATGACACTGGTGGATCCATGTTGTTTAGGAAAATAACACACATGCAATGACTCTGGTGGTGGTTTAGGAAAAGAACACACATGCAATGACTCTAGTGGTAGTTTAGGAAAAGAACAGACATGAAATGACTATGGTGGATTAATGTGGTTTAGGAAAGGAACACACATGCAATGACTCTAGTGGATCCATGTGGTTTTGGAAAAGAACACACTTGCAATGACTCTAGTGGATCCATGTAGTTTAGGAAAGGAACACACATGTATTGACTCTAGTGTTGGTTTAAGAAAATAAGACACATGCAATGACACTAGTAGATCCATGTGGTTTAGGAAAAGAACACATATGCAATGACTCTAGATGTGGTTTAGGAAAGGAACACACATGCAATGGATCCAGTGGATCTATGTGGTTTAGGAAAAGAACACATATGCAATGACTCTGGTGGATCAATGTTGTTTAGGAAAGGAACACACATGTAATGACTCTATTTGTAACATTCCAATTTCCGCAACCCTCATTAGTTTTCCAGAATGCAAAAATCAGGGGGAACAAAAACTTTTTTTTGGTTTAATGAGGAAGTGTTTGCCTGTTGTTTGAATATGCTTATGTTTATGAATGTGCTTTGGTAGATATACTCCTTACCTCAACAATCAGTTGACAAAAGCTATTTAACAAAAATGTCTTGGCTCATTTTACATATCAACCATTCTTTTCTCTAGGTTTCCCAAAACTGCTTTTTAAAGCTTTTGAATTCTACTCTTGGTAGAGATACCAAGGACTCTCATCTTATCCAAACCACAACCTTTTCAAAATACCCATCCTTACCTCGAGCTAGGCATGATGGTAACCCTAGTAGTAGGTTTGCTTGGTTTGTAAGATGAGTTGCCTTGATCTGCTGCTTGATTTGTCTGCTTAGGAGATAGTATGAGCTACTCTAGGATCTCATCACTAGGATCGAGATGTTCCAAAATCACCACATCCTAAGCAAGAATACAATCTGGATCTGATCCCTAGCTACTGAGTAATCATCTAAAACCTCTAACTAGATAAGCTTTGAAGTGATCTAATTCCAGAAGCTTCCAAGTCAATGAAGACCAATATCAAGCATGGATCCATTCTACTCAATCTACTCTTCCACCTCATCCCTCAAAAGCCCCCCCTCTCATAATCTAGTCAAAAACCCTAAATCTGTTTCAACATCACCTTTTTGAATGCCTTCCTTTCTAAAACCATGTGCATTTCTGGAAATGCATTTGAACCATATTGTGAACAATCCTAAGTACTACCAAGGCCCAATCTTGCCCTTGGTTAGATCATATTCCAACCCACTTGTTCTTGATGGTTATGTAGGCAAGAAAATAACTTTTCCTGCAAATCTAGTCCACATGCCTACTTTGATAGAAGCTCACACCACCATCGAACCTTCTATGGACCAACTCTTTGCATGGTTGTGTTCTAATCATATAGTTCTACCAACATATACTTCACTTGTTCCAAGTGGATCTTTGTGCTTCTTAAACCCGCATGGTTTATAAGGCATCATGACTCATCTGGTATGGCAGCGTTATTTTCAACAAAGTTTGCCATCACTTCTAGACCACCTGAAATGTAACCAATCCAAAATCCTTATGCCATGATCACCTATATGACCTGGTCTAAATACCCATCTATCCCTTGCATCAAGGTGAGGTTTGAGCTCCAAGATCCAACAAGGTTTTGGTGGTATAAAAATAACATCACACTAGATCCTCAACATCTTGTTTTTCCATCAAATTCAAGTTGGAGTTCCAATTTGCAAGGTTGGAAATGATTGCTACACCTTGTCTACATCACCTACCTTGATCATCAAGATTTATCAAATATTATCCATAATTATTATGGCCCCAAATATATTTAATCCCTTTAATAGACAAAATCTCCAAAACTTCTTCCACAATGGAAAGTTTGGATTTTTCCAAAACACCTCTCCAACTTTTGGCTCATTTGAGGTCCATACATCATACCCTATCCTCCCCCTTCAAAAATAAATATTTTTGAAGAGCTTTAATAATTCTTTTTACCCTTTTTCTTAAATGGGAGAAACAAGAAATAATTGTTTAAAAATACTTTTCCTTCCCAATAAATTACAAGAAAATTCCCCAAGCTGTGTCTTGGTGTCTAGTACCATCTCAAACCAGAAATCACACATGTCCAATTCAAAAATACAAAATGAGCTTCTAGAAACCATTTCTGCTCTATTTGAATAAATGGTTTTTAGTGGACATTAAATCCTTATAAAAATATAAAATAAATCCTAGATAGACTTCTTGAACTCCTTTATCTTCCAGTACCATTTCCCCATCTTGTCTAATGAAAGTTTTTAGACTTTATTCATAGCCCCCTATTTGATCAATTTGCCAATTTCACAAACCCTCAAATCAAAAACCCACCAAACATACACCAACTTGGTCAAACAAACTTGCACAACACACCTCTCATCCCTCTGGTCGAAATATAGTGTAGCACACCTCCTCCCCTTGTCTTTTGCTCTTGGAAAGAGAGAAAGAGAGAGATGGCATATATTGTATATCAAAACCAACAGCCACCACCCCTCCCCTCCACTCATCTGGTCGAGCACATGGCCCACACACACACCCCGGCACCACCCCTCCCGGCCAATCCCTGGCCTCCCCTACTCCCCGACCTCTCCATGAGCCATGTCCACCATGCACCTCCTCCTCCGCAAATAAATAGGCCAGAGGCCCTCCTCGCACGCCTCTGCCCCTCATTTGCTTCCTCTCCCTTCCACTCACCACCCCCTAGCTCCACTTCCCCTCTCCCGCTCTGTTCTGGCCAGGAGAAGAGAAGAAAGGTCCCCTCGGCCATCTACAAGATCTGAGCCTAGACCTCTCTCCTCCCCACCCCTCGCGCCGCATGTCACCTTTCCAAACTCTCATTTATGCCCCGCATCTAACCCACCCCTTGTTTCTGCACAGGAACCTCTGCTCTGGTGGCATCGTCGAGCTCCGGCGAGCTCCCTCTCGGGTGCTACTGCGCGAGCTACTCTCCATCCGGGATACCCCTCATGCCGCCCCTCCCTGGAGTCGCCGCAGAGAACTGCTTCACCTCCGCTGCTCCACGGCCACCCCGGACTCTCATGGTGAGCCTCCCCGCCGTCGCCGGTGCCTGTTAGGGTTTCCGCTGCCGCGCCTGTCACGAGGTAAGAGAAAGGAGTGTGGCCGTCGATCCGTCTTTGATCGGACAGCCAGCGGCTTCCAATAACGCTTTGACACCCCCAACCTATGACGCGCGGGCCCCGCTATGAGGGATTTGAACCCTCCTCCCGCGCACTGCCTACCCGGTTGGGCCGCCTTCCTGCCGCCCGGCCCAGCTGCCTCCAGATCCTAGCCCAACACTGCTCCATCCCCTTTTCTTTTAACCATTTTCTATAAATCCATATCTAGCTGTTTACTTTAAATGCAAATAAAAATGTTAACTACCTCCAAATGACCTGATACAAATTTTCTAGGATACCTTAGGGTTTTGTATATCTTATTGTACCAAAAGTTTGGCCACTAGTATCTCCTCCATAGATTTATTTACCAAGAGGTGCAATTTCTAGTAAATAAATTTCTAAGTGGGACACACATCTCCAACAGGGAGGAAACCAGGTTCCACTGGTAGCATAACTATAGGCCTACCATCCAGACCATGTCCCATGCCAAGGTGAACAACAGTTTATCCTTAGCAAAAATAGCAAAAACATCTCTGATATGACTTTAGAAAATTTCCTAAACCAAACCATGAGTGGTTTTGACCTCATTACAACTCTCTGTGATGTGGTACACTCAATATTACCAAAATCCAGGAGCTCAAGAATTATTGCGTTCCTGAGGATTTCTAATGAATTAAACATTTATGTCCATAGTGTTTTCACTAGATAAATCATCACAGCAGCTCTGCAACTCCCAAAAGGTTGATTCCAATTTCTACATAAAGGTTTTAAGAACACCTACCATGTTACCTTGGAATCACATCAATAGCTACTATAGATTAAATCTGGTGAAAAAGACAAAAACCCTCTAGAACTTCCTTTTGGGAATTTCCTGTGGGCATTCTATTTAAATATTTTGACATGATTCCAACTCTCAGTGAATAATTACAACAAACCCTACCTAACCATCCAAGGAAATAATTTTTGGAGCTCTAGAACTTTTCTGGTGAATTACTTCCTATAACTAGAGCTTTTATCACTAGGTTATTCATAAGAAACTAAAGAAAAGTGATAAAATAGTGAAACCACTTTTGTTGGCCTTATTTTGTCAATACCTACCTGATGGGTATCATCCTTGCATATTTATACCACACAGACCCAAGCCTAGTTCCAAATCCGCTTAACCGGTGGTATTTGGACAAATGCATCATAAAACAAAGACCACAAGGGCAATTAAAGTAATTCCAATTACCACCCACTCAATTTATCAAAACCTACTAATTTGAGTAATGTGTGGTATGTTTGTTTGCTGTATTGTAATGATGCTTGTATGCCTTGTGTTGATTGTGGTTTGGTTTGCTTTCATGTGCTATCCGGACGACGATAGTTGCGATGAAATCGGAGAGCAGAAGAAGTGGTTAATTATTATTGGTATTATTAGGTATTCTAAGAAGAAGTCCAGGGACATATTGCCATATTGCTGATCATCAGGCAAGCCACCTTCTTGCTCATAAGCCTTGCCCTATTGTTTTACTTATGCATGTTTTATCTACTGATTATCAAAACTGCATTGTTTACTATATGTTGATGTATATATGGTAGTGGTTTGGCTCCTCTGAACTATTACACTTTTGTACTATTCAGTACAATCCCCTTGATGACACATACTTGTCCCTAGTATGGTAGATGGTGCAATACACCATACCCTTTGGAGACCCCCGATTTAGCTGAAGCAAAGCTATAGGATGGGATGACCCCGGAAAAGTTTTACCAAATATTTTATGATAACACCTTGGTGAGGTGGTGTAACACCCTCGAATCGGCCCTATGCAAGTTTTTAGCGATTCCCGCCAAACCCGCATAGAAACGATTCAAAGATTCCCACAAGTCACTTGCGTGCGGGTGGAAAACAAAGTAATAACATTACACAATAGTCCACGATGGAACCCACAGAAACATATATATACAACAACGACTCCATGAGCCAAATCACCATGAAAACGATACAACATCCGAGTACGAATAAGATAGAAATGGGGCTAAGAGCCCTGAAGAATATCCAATGGTGTCCATAACCCTGCCCGGGCCAAGCCGGAAGGGTAACCCTGCTAACAACGTCGATCTCAAACCTGCTAAAACAAAAGGGGTGTCGACAAAGGGCAAAGGAAAAAGAGGAGCGTCAGTACTGAGGCCAGTACACGGCGAGGCTAGAATTCGGCGGCTCTCACCTACATAGGTATGGTGGACTGAAGCGGCAGCGAAGCATGCCCTACACAACCTATAGAGACTCGATAAACTGTCGGCTATTAGAGAGAGATAAGAAAGACCTATTCGGAATCAACCTTATACTAACACCAATCATACCCATCCTGGTATTCCCCCTCGTGACCAGATGAGGAAGTCAAATCGAGGAACTCACATAGTTGGCAGTTTTATTTATTCCATTATAGTTGCAGCACTTACTAGTCAGATATAGATAGCACGAGTCATCCTGATAGCATAAGTAGTGGGAAGTTTTAGTTAACCATTCAGTTGTAGTTGCACTACTTACTAGTCAGATATAATTAGCATGTGACATCACAAACCCAGCAGTTGTTGGCACTTTTATTTCATTCCATTGGAGTTGCAATACTTACTAGGCAGGTATAACATGACACAATACACCCCAGTTCCACCAGTTGTTTGCACTTCTATTATCCATTCCATTGTAGTGACATTGATTACTAGTTACATATTAAGTCAAATTTATAGCACTACTTTAGTTATGCTTGTCTATGATCGAGATACTATGCTCCAAGACGTCCATAACCGTGAACACGGCTTTCAGAAAGATTTACCCTGCAGGGGTGCACAAATAGCAACACACACACGATCAACCTCGGAAAAACCAAATCAAAACCGAACGAGGCTTTCACGATAAAGCAATCATAGGATTCATAAAATATTTCAGGGGGGCACCTCACTAAGCTACCCGCAACGAAGTTGGTCGGCTCCGAGACGGACCCAGGGTTTGGGTAGACGGCGGTAAACGACTGGGAACCCGAAAGTGTGACTGGGCTTATCGATATAGCGAAAACGTGTCATGATCCAAAACAGTACAGGTGCTCCACGCACAATCGTAAATAAAGAAGCAAAGCATGGCATAAGTACAGGATAGTAATAAAGCCCCAAACTAGTTCGTGGCCCCAAGAAATAAGAAATGAATCAAGTTCTGGCTAAGGGGATTCATGGTCCCACATGCGGATAGTGCGATAGTCAAGGAACAGGTATCAAGTACTCGGGGCCTACGGGACACAAGTGGACATGAAAAAACAAATAGCATATACTGCCCACCGGAGCCTCTTTCATTAGTTATCCCAAAAATTTAATAGTTGTATTTAAAATCATGATCCTCTCCACCGTAAAGCATATGACAACATTCCAACAACTGTGTGGTACTTCACGAGACGGGATCGCACCTGAGCAAGGGACTACGACTCGCAAGTCCATCTATCTACCAAACAACAGGTAATAGGAGGTGTCCAAGGAAATATAAAGGCTGCACAGAATATATCTGGTACGGAACACTAAAGCATCGTGACACGGATAACAATAGATCAACAGGAGGAAATAAAGACTATAAATGCAAAATTGGTAGAAAGGTGGAGAATGCTCGCCTGGGAAACACTGCCGAAGGGACATTATCCGAAGGACTGGTCGATACTTGCATCCACTCAACGGCCTAATTCGCGAAGAAGCAAAGCACAAAAAGAAACACTGGATGCACTATTTAATACTACGGTAGAAGATCGGGCATGATGCGTGTATGATGCATGACATGGCCGATGCAACTAAGAAATATTAAGCCGAACCGGGGTCCCGACAATTAATTAGAAGGTTCATGTTGTTTAGTTACCCCGCAATTTAAATGTTGTCTTAACAAGGCAAAACATAACATCGGTTCGCTACACAAATTTAAATAAGGGCCAATATAAGACTAGAATAGCCCGGATATGGCCTCCAGATTTGATTATGAGTGAATCGGCATAATTCCCCAAACCCCACAATATGCATGCAAGTATGAACAGTTATATGAGACATGTGGATATCATATATTATAAAAATATGGGTCTCGGAAAAAGGGGTCACACATGGGGGACTTGGTGATCTTGGGTCCGAGGGTTTGGTTCGGTGTTCAGACTCCGTAACCGGGCCTTGGGGTTCCCTGAAGGAGAGCATGAAGCCGGTGCCAGGGTTCGGGCTTCGGATGCGGGATCGAGGTCTTCGGGGTAGACGGTCTTGAAATTCAGGATCGAGGATCTTCGGTTCCGTGAAGAGGATCTCGGCGCTCCTTGTGGAAGGTCTTCGGTAATTGGATCCGTGAAGAAGGCCTTGTGGTTCCATGACGGAGTACTTGGGCTCCGGTGAATCACGGATTCATTAAGTAGAGCTTGATGTTCCGACTCAGGTGGACATTGGTTTTGCACCGTTAGTCTTCGGAATATCTTGTCGACGACAAGGATGCCCTTGTCCAACTTCTCGTCCTTATTCCCCAGAAGGTTCGAAGTCGAGATCATGATACTCCACAGCAACAACAGTTGCACCATGCTATGACACATCCGGATGCTATAGATGTGCCGAAGCCGCAGCAACAACATCAAAACGACCCGCACAGGCAAAACGACGAACACCTCGAGGGCGAGCTCGGGACCGTGCAGTTGCGCTGGACTTGGACGATGTGGACTTGCAGCTTCAGGGGCAACATGTGATGATGGATGAGGGTGGCGGAGTGCTACTGAGAGGAGGCAGAGGTCCAGGGCCCGCTGGTGGGTCTCTGCGTCGAGGGAACAGAGTGAGAGGCGAGGTCAGCAGCAACGCTGCGCTGGCGACGAGGTCGAGTGTTGAACGAGGACATGCTCGCCGAGGAGGGTAGCGCGCCATGGAGGCCGACGGCAGAGCTCGGGGAGGTCAAGGCGGCACGGGAGGCGGTGAACAGTAGGGAGCCGGGCGCTGGCGACGACGGGCACATCGGAGGAAGGAGGGCACCGGGATTGAGGCGGTCGACGGCTCACAGGAACCAGGGGGCTCGCGATGCAGAGCATAGAGGTGGCCTGCAGGGAGCAACGGGGTCACGGTGCAGAGGGCGGCGGTCGATGAGGACGGCACCCGCGATGACGCGGATTGTAGACGGAGGCGGGGCCCAGGTGAGGAGGCGGCCGCGACCATGGGTGAGCTCGGGTAGCCATGTTAGGAGGAGGCGGCCCTAGCAGCACGCAACCGAGGAAGCGAGAGGCGGCAGGGGCGGTCGAGGAGGGCAGCATGTGCCACGGGGTTCGGGCCTGGCGGCGGCGAGCAGCGCGCATCGCTGGGAGAAGAATGCGGGGCGAGAGGGGATCACGACGGGGTGGGTGCGGTCGTGGGGTGAGGGAGAGCGGGGCGAGCAGGCCGGTGGTTGGTGGGGCCAGGCTCACAGGCGGGTCAGGTAGGTGGCGTACGCGCGGGGCAGACGGGTGGTGACTCTGGTTGGTTGTGGTTGGGTCGGTTTGGTGTAGTGCAGGTGCGGTGTGCGTGGACCGTTTGTGTGTGCCACGCGGGTGGGACTGGGGAGTGGCGGTGGGGCTAGGGTAGGATTAGAATTGGGGTTAGGGTTTGATCCTGTTTGGGTTGTGCCGGGGTAGTAGCTGGCTAGCTGGGCCACTGGCCTGGCTGGCTGGCTCCCCCGATAACAAAAATTAGTTTTTATTTTGTTGTTTCATTTCTTTTTATAAAAAGACTTTTGCAAATAGTTTTTAGACAAATAAAATATCCAGGTAGATCTGGAGTTTTAATTTGAAACAAAGACGGGGTATTTAGAAAACAAAGATAGTCTTTTAGAAAATAGTTATTGGCAAAAAGATGCATGATGACATGACGATGCTCAAATGCAATGTGGCATGATGACATGAGCATGCGGTCATGATGATGCACAAAACAAAAACACAGCAATTTTCTAGTAGTGGTTTTAGCGGGCTGCTACAGGTGGGACCACCCAAGAGATGTTGAGAAATAAAAAAGGTTTTGTTTTGCAAAATGTTGGAGGAAAACCGGAGGAAAAAGGTTTACGAAAACGCACCCGGTTCTTTGTAGTTTAGCTATAACAACTTAACCCCTGTGCAACCAAATTACTCTGGAATGGGATAGGGCTGGATTTGATGTTTGTTTACTCTAGTATATGATGCCTCGCAACAACTACAGGGGATAAAAATCCCTAGAGGGTGTGCCTTCTCACATAAGGGTCCATGTGGGACATCGACCTGGAGAAGGAACGAAGGGTCTGCGAGCCTCCACGCGTTACTATGAGCCCCTCATTGAAAGCGCACACTTGAGAAGTGGAAAAAGAGCTCCGATTGGTCCTCGGTACTTGACATCCCTGTGTTGAGGGGAACAACACTCATAGGGTAGGCACTTATATTGGAGTGGGCATCCGAAGAGTCTTGATCGGTTACTCGACCCACGATCGGTGTAGATCATGGTAGTGTACCCGGATGGTGTGGGTAAAGTGTACAACCTCTGCAGAGTGTAAATCTATTCGAATAGCCGTGTCCGCGGTTAAGGACGGGTTGGACAAACTTCTGTAGAGCGGTTCTGGTTTTGTTTTCAAAAAGATTTCGGAAAAGCAAAGGCTTTGGAAATATTTTGACCATGGGATGGTCGGAAAGGAGAAAGGTTTTGACCATGGTATGGTCAGAAACGAATGAAAGGAGTTTGGTCGTGGGATGACCGAGAGAAAGGAACAAATGGGTGACCCAGTCCTAATGTTCAAAATGGTTTCCAAAATGTTTTACAAAAAATTTCAACAAAGGTATGTAGATGCTATATCTACAAGAGAAACCATTTGAGAAAAGAACCTCCCTTGGAGCCCACCTACTTCCACAGCCATATTGCATATCCTCGTGTTTTATTATTCTATTAAGGTGGTTTGCGAGTACATTCAAAGTACTCACTGGAATTGTCCCTGGCTATTAACTTGGTATGATATCAAGAAGAATGTGACATTAACGACTATGCAAGCTAGGACGTTCCCCTAGTCAGTTGCCTGTAGGTTAAGGCATGACTCGGGCTCTATGCTTAATGAAGTTCCGCTATTGTTGATCGATGTAGCCATAATGGCAACTAAGGTATGACATGTATTCGTTATGTATTGGATGTTTACTTTGATACTTGTCTGTTATGTGCCGCGAATAACTGATCATGGGATCGTGGTTGTATGCATAACAGGGATTCTCGGAGGATTAATCTGGGGGCCCCACACTATTGGTGGTTCAGGAAAAGAACACAAATGCAATGACACTGGTGGATCCATGTGGTTTAGGAAAGGAACATACATGCAATGACACAGGTGGATCCATTTGGTTTAGGAAAATAACACACATGAAATGACTCTAGTGGATCCATGTGGTTTAGGAAAAGAACACACATGCAATGACTCTAGTGGTGATTTAGGAAAAGAACACACATGCAATGACTGGTGGATCCATGTAGTTTTCGAAAGAAACACACAAGCAAAGCCTCTAGTGGATCCATGTGGTTTTATGAAAGGAACACACATGCTATGACTCCGGTGGTGGTTTAGGAAAAGAACGCACATGCGATAACTCTGGTGGATCAATGTGGTTTAGGAAAGGAACACACATGCAATGACTCTAGTGGTGGTTTAGGAAAAGAACACGCATGCAATGACTCTGGTGGTGATTTAGGAAAACAACACACATGCAATGACTCTGGTGGATCAGTGTAATTTAGGAAAGGAACACACATGCAATGACTCTTGTGGATCCATGTGGTTTACGAAAAGAACACACTTGCAATGACTCTGGTGGATCCATGTGGTTTAGGAACGAAACACACATGCAATGACTGTGGTGGTGGTTTGGAAAAATAACACACATACAATGACTATGGTGGATCCATGTGGTTTAGCAAAGCAACACACATGCAATGACTCTAGTGGATCCATGTGGTTTAGGAAAGGAACACACATGCAATGACTCTGGTGGATCCATGTGGGATATGAAAGGAATACACATGCAATGACTCTGGTGGATCTGTGTGGTTTATGAAAAGAACACACATGCAATGAATTTGGTGGTGGTTTAGGAAAAGAACACACATGCAATGACCCAGGTGGATCAATGTGGTTTAGAAAAGGAACACACATGCAATGTCTCTGGTGGTGATTTACAAAAAGAACACACAAGCAATGACTCTGGTGGATCAATGTGGTTTAGGAAAGGAACACACATGCAATGACTCTGGTGGATTCAGGTGGCTTAGGAAAAGAACACACTTGCAATGACTCTGGTGGATCCATGTGGTTAGGAAAGGAACACACATGCAATGACTCTAGTGGTGGTTTACGAAAGGAACGCACATGCAATGACTCTGGTGGATCCATGTGGTTTAGCAAAAGATCACACTTGCAATGACTCTGGTGGATCCATGTGGTTTAGGAAAGGAACACACATGCAATGACTCTAGTGGTGGTTTAGGAAAGGAACACACATGCAATGGCACTGGTGGATCCCTATGGTTTAGGGAAGGAACACACATGTAATAACTCTAGTGGATCCATATGGTGGTTTAGGAAAGGAACACACATGCAATCACTCTGGTGGTGGTTTAGCAATGGAACACACATGGAATGACTTTGGTGGATGCATGTGGTTTAGAAAAGGAACACACATACAATTTACTCTAGTGGTGGTTTAGGAAAATAAGTGTAACGCCCTCGAATCGTCCCTATGCAAGTTTTAGCCCTTTCCGCCAAACCCGCATAGAAACGATTCAAGGACGCCCACTAGGCACTTTCATGTGGGTGGAAAACGAAGTAATAACATTACACAACAGTCCTCGATGGGACCCACAGAACATATATATATACAGCAGCGACTCCCTGAGTCAAGAATACAGATATACAATAAAAATATCCAAATCACATTGAAAATGATAGAGCGCCCGACTACGGACAAGATGCAAATGGGGCTAAGAGCCCTGAAGAATAACCAATGGCGTCCATAACACTGCCCAGGCCAAGCCGGAAGGGTAACCCTGCTAACGACGTCGATCTCATACCTGCTAATACAAAAGGGGTGCCAACAAAGGGCAAAGGAAAAGGAGGGGCGTCAGTACTGAGGCCAGTACATGGTGAGGCTAGAATTCGGCGGCTCTCGCCAACATAGGTATGGTGGACTGAAGCGGTAGCGCAGCATGCACTAAACAATCTATAGAAACTCGATTCAACTGTCGGCTATTAGAAAGGGATAAGAAAGACCTCTTCGAAACCACCTGATACTAACACCAAACATACCCATCCTGGTATTCCCCTCGATACCAAACGAGGAAGTCAAGCCGAGGAAAACTCACACGGTTGGCAGTTTTATTTAATCTTTCCATGGAAGTTATCCAACTTACTAGTCATCTCAGATGTAAGTCAAATTATAACAGTAAACTTTAGTTATTGTTGTCTATGATCGAGAAACTGTGCTCCAAGTCGTCCATAACCGCGGACACGGCTTTTCGAAAAGATTTAACCCTATAGGGGTGCACCAAAGTATCCACACGCACTTCGACCCTTTTTGCCAGATCAATTAACATACACCCATCGGTATGTCGGCGGGGCCTAAGTCATGACGTTTCCCAGACCAAAGCAAGTACATGGGGGCCACCCCACTAAGCTACCCGCAACGAAGTTGGCCGGCTCCAGAATGGACCCAGGGTTTGTGTCAATGGTTGTAAACGACTGGGAACCCGAAAGTGTGACTGGGCTTGTCGATACCGTGAAAACATTCCACATCCTAAACAGTACAAGTGCTCCACGCACAATCTTAAATAAAGCAGTAAAGCATGGCATAAGTACAGGATAGTAATAGAGCCCCAAACTACATGTGGCCCACGGTACAATACTTTGGAATCAGGTAGTAAGCCGATGGGGGTGCCCACACACCCCACCTGCGGTTAGCGCGCTCGATCTTGGAACAGGTGACAAGAACTCATGTCCTAGGTGGACACAAGTGGGCGGTTAAAAACCAAATATTGACTACTACCCACCGGTGCCTCTGCATTATATCTATTTCCAGCATTTTAATTATCAAGTTATAATGTAAGCCATGATCAACTCCACCGTTAAGCATCTCCACCATTAAGCATGTGTCAACCTTCCAACAACTGTGGTACTTGACAACACGAGATCACACCTGAGCAAGCAACTACGACTCGCAAGGCCAGCTATCTACCAAACACGGGTAAAAGGAGGTGTCCAAGGCAATATAGAGGCTGCACGGGATATAACTGGTGTTTGGAAACCAAAGCATCGCGACACGGATAGCAATAGATCAACAGGAGGAAGTAAAGACTATAAATGCAAAATAGGTAGAAGGGGAAGAGATGCTCGCCTGGGAAACACTGCCGACGGATCATATCCGAAGAACTTGTCGATACTAGCATCCACTCATCGGCCTAATCCGCGAAGAAGCAAACACTAGAAGAAACATCGGATGCAATATTTAATACTACGGTAGAAGATCCGGCATGCTTATGATATGATGCATGGCATGGCACAAATGTGGTGCAATTAGGCAGTTTTAAGCAGAACCGGGGCCCCGACGATTAATTAGACAGTTCAAGCTGTTTAGATACCCCGCAATTTAAATGTTGTCTTAACAAGGCAAAGCATGGCATCGGTTTGCTACACCAATTTAAATGGAGTCCGGAATAAGGCAAAGATATCCCGCATATAGACTCCATATTTAATTATGGGGTGAATCGGCATAATGCCCCCAAACCATAGACAGATATGCATGCATGAACACTTTAATATGCGACAGTTGATAATGTCATACTATAAAAATAGAGGCTTAGGGGCACACATCTGGGTCGGAAGATCTTGGGGTTCCGAGGGGTCCGGGGTCCGGTCTCAGGGTCCAGATCTGGGGTTCGGTCTCGGCGGGATCGTTCTCGGATAACAGAGTAGATCTTGGCGTTCCACGAAGAAGGACTTGGTTCGGCGTCGGGGCACATCGGATTCGCCCTGGTCGGTGTCGATCTTGTCATCGCGAAGATCTTGTCGGGTCCGCACCATCGAGTCGGTCTTGGCGTCCGGGGTGAAGAACTTGGCGTCCTCGAGGAAGTACTTGGCATATCCGTGTCGGCGATCTTGGTGTTCAGGTTCTCGGGCATCGGATCCCGGAAGGAGGTCATGTCGGGATCCTCGGGTTCCACTTCAGGTCTCGGCCATCGGACTCGTGCGGACGATCTTGTCGTACACGTCGAAGAAATCGGGTTCAGGGTCGGGTGTCGGTGGAGTACTTGATGTTCCACGTAGAAGATCTTCAGGGTTCGGACAAACATCGGTGCCTTGTCGACGTACCCGGGTATTTAAAAACTCACCACATATACTTCATTCCAGCATATCATCTCAGCACCACTAGAGTTAGCACATAGAAAACAAGGATTCGCCGGGTCAGTAGACAGAGACGCGGTAAGGGACAACGCGTCACGTCAGTAGACAGAGGCGTCAGGTTTGGCGCCCGGCAGAGCCGAAGACGACGGCCGGAGGAAGGGCAAAGCCGAGCCGGCGACGGAGCAGGTCGAGCATGGGCTCGGCGAGGGGAGCAGCGCGGGGCCGAGTAGAGGAGCGCCAGCGAGAGGGGCGGCGAGGAGGCCGACGACAGCATCCTGGGCGGAGACGCTCGCGTGGAGATGGCCGGGCGGCGAGCCTGATGGTAAGCAGAACCACGGCGACAGCGGCGCTGGCCTGCGTGAGGGAGCGGGGCAAGGTGGGGAGACGTGGTCGGCGGGAGGCGACCAACCACAGGAGGAGGAGGCCGGCGGCTCGGGAGAGGACGGAGGCGAGAAGGGCCGAGGTCGACCGCGGCGCGACGGAGTTGTAGGCGAGCGAGAGGAGGCGGCGAGGCACCGGCCGGAGTAGGGTCGGCCGGGGCTTGGAGGAGAACGGTCAGCGGCGGGCCCGACGGGGTCTCGAGCAACGGTGGCCGGGGCGGCGGAGCTCCGGGCCGGTCGCGTGGGCGCGTGAGGAGAGAGGAGGTGGCTACGTGGGGCGCGAGGCCAGGGCCTGGGGACGCATGGGCAGGGTGGGGAACAGGTGGGGTCGGCCAGGGAGTTTGTCTACTGCGGCGGCAGGTGGGGATGGGGCTGCGCGCGGGTGGGGACAGGGGCGAGGTGTACAGGAGAGAGAGAGAGAGAGAGAGAGAGAGAGAGAGAGAGAGAGAGAGAGAGAGAGAGAGAGAGAGAGAGAGAGAGAGAGAGAGAGAGAGAGAGAGAGAGAGAGAGCGGCGAGGGTGGGAAGTGGGGTCAGGCGGCTGAGGTGGCGGGCTGGGGTTGGTGAGGTGATGTGGAGGGGGTGAGGTGGCAAGCAACGATTGGTGCAGGTGAGGTGGAGTAGCTGGGTAGATTAGAGTGGTTAGAGTATTTGGTAGAATAGGTTTTGGGAAAACTCGTTTTTGAAGTGGGGATGGCCGACTGGGTCGGATCGGCCCGGTACGGCTGTCCCCTAAAATAAAATAAATATATGATTATTTAAAACGGGGCTTTTGTAAACCGTTGATAGACAAACAAAATATTCCGGAGACCCGGGTTTTAATTTGAATAAAGATGGGAATATTTAGAAAACAAAACTAGGCGTTTCGAAAATAGTTTAGACAAAAACCATGCATGATGATGACGATGCTCAAATGCAAGGCGGCATGATGACATGAGCATGCGGTCATGATGATGCAATGCACAAAAACAACGCGATTTTCTAGTAGTGGTTTTGCGGGATGCCACAATAAGACACATGAATGAGTATAGGGGTGGTTTAGAGAAAAGAACACACATCAAATGACTCTGGTGGATCCATGTGATTTAGGAAAGGAACACACATGCAATGACACTGCCGGATCCATGTGGTTTAGTAAATGAACACACATCAAATGACTTTGGTGGACCCATGTGGTTTAGGAAAGGAACACAAATGCAATGACACTAGTGGTGGTATAGGAAAAGAAGACACATGCAATGACTCTGGTTGTGGTTTAGGAAAAGAACACACATGAAATGACTCTAGTGGATCCATGTGGTTTAGGAAAGGAACACAAATGCAACTCTAGTGTTGGTTTAGGAAAAGAACACACATGCAATGACTCTGGTGGTGGTTTAGGAAAAGAACACACAAGCAATGACTCTAGTGGTGGTTTAGGAAAAGAAGCCACATGAAATGACTGTAGTGGATCCATTTGGTTTAGGAAAAGAACACCCATGTAATGATGATACATTGCAAATGTATCTATAATTTTTGATGTTCCATGCTTGGTTTTATCCACTTTCTTGTGTTTTGTTCCAACTTTGGAGTACTTTTCAGATGATTTCTTGGACTAACCTATTAACAAGAGCCACAGTGCCAGCTGCCTTTTTTCTGCTGTTTTGGTTCCAGGAAAGTCAGAAAATGAATATTCTCGGAATTGGATGGGACAAAAGCCAAAGTGCCTATTTTTTCGGAAGGGATCAAGTGCCAGAATACGAGACGAAAAAGGGCCAGGGGCCAGCCACACGACCTGGCCATGCGGTCAGGCTGGGCCCGTGCTAGGGGGTGGTGTGGTCCTTCCCCCTATAAGTTGGCCTCGGAACGAAAACCCTAAGTACCCGATCAAAAAATCCACGAAAGAGTCTGTAGCCGCCGTCATCTCCATCCCTAGATCAGGAGGGATCTGAAGCTCTTCCCGGCACCCTGTCGAAGAGGGGAATTCACCCTGGAGGCCTTCTTCATCACCATGCAAGCCTCCAGTGTGATGCGTGAGTAGTTCATCCTTGGACTACGAATCCATGTAGTAGCTATATAGCTGGTTTCTCCTCCTTTGTGCTATCATGTTTAGATCTTGTAAGCTCCATTCATGATCAAGGTCATCTATTTTTAATTCATACATGTTGTGTTTGCGGGGATCCGATGGATATTGAGATGCTATTTTAGATTGATTATTGATTCTATCATGTCTTTGTTATTTGAGATCTTGCATGCTTTCCGTTGTTAGTAGCTATATTGGCCAAGTAGATGCTAGCAACTCCAAGAGTTAGTATTTATGCTTGATAGTGGGTTCATGCCTCTGGTAATCTGGGGAAGTGACAGAAATCTCTAAGGTACTAGATGTGCTGTTGCTACTAGGGAGAAAACAACAATCCTTTGTTCATAGACCAATCGTATTATTTACTTTACACGCAGTTCGTAAAGCAATAATCTGTTGCTTGCAACTTAATACTGGAGGGGGTTCGGATGATAACCTGAAGGTGGATTATTAGTCATAGATGCTGTGGGATGGCGGTCTATGTATTATGTTGTAATGCCCAATCAAGTCTCATAGGAGTCAAGATGATTAGTATATGCATGCATTTCTTTCTCGGTGTTTGTCAATTGCCCCGCTGTAATTTGTTCACCCAGCATGTTATCTATCTAAGGAGAGCCACCTCTAGTGAACTATGGATCCCGGTCCTTTTACTTTACATACAATTTACAATCTTTTACTGCTTTGTGTTTACTTTTTGCAAACTTTAACTTCTTTCCATTCGATACGTTTAATCCTTTGTTTTCCGCAAAACATGGTGAGATTGATAACCTCATCGCAAGTTGGGGACAAAGTTCTGTGGTTGTGTTGTGCAGGTCTCCACGTTGCTACTAGCACCGGTAGTGCGCTCTGCCAAAGCTCAGCTAGTAACACCTTTGGGGTGTTTCCTTGCTCCAACTGGTTCGATTAAACCTTGGTTTCATAACTGAGGGAAAACTTGCTGCTATATTCATCGTACCTTCCTCTTGGGGTTCCCAACGAGCTCTACGTCGAAAGTCGAGCGCATGAAATGACTCTAGTGGTGGTTTAGGAAAAGAACACACTTGCAATGACACTGGTGGATCCATGTTGTTTAAGAATGGAACACACATGCAATGACTCTAGTTTTGGTTTTGGAAAAGAAGATACATGCAATGACACTGGTGGATCCATGTGGTTTAGGATAAGAACACACATTCAATGACACTGGTGGGTCCATGTGTTTTAGGAAAAGAACACAAATGCAATGACCATGGTGGTGGTTTAGGAAAGGAGACACATGCAATGACTCTAGATGTGGTTTAGGAAAGGAACACACATGCAATTACTCTAGCCGGTCCATGTGGTTTAGCAAAAGAACACATATGCAATGACTCTGGTGGTGGTTTAGGAAAGGAATGCACATACAATCACACTGGTGGATCCATGTTGTTTAGGAAAATAACACACATGTAATGACTCTGGTGGTGGTTTAGGAAAAGAACACACATGCAATGGCTATGGTGGATTAATATTGTTTAGGAAAGGAACACACATGCAATGACTCTAGTGCATCCATGTGGTTTTGGAAAAGAACACACTTGCAATGACTCTGGTGGATCCATGTGGTTTAGGAAAGGAACACACATGCAATGACTCTAGTGTTGGTTTAAAAAAATAAGACACATGCAATGACACTGGTGGATCCATGTGGTTTAGGAAAAGAACACACATGCAATGACACTGGTGGATCCATGTGGTTTAGGAAAAGAACACACATGCCGTGACCCTGGTGGTGCTTTAGGAAAGGAATACACATGCAATGACTCTAGATGTGGTTTAGGAAAGGAACACACATGCAATGACTCTAGTGGATCCATGTGGTTTAGGAAAAGAACACTTATGCAATGACTTAGGTGGATCAATGTCATTTAGGAAAGGAACACACATGCAATGACTCTGGTGGATCCATGTGGTTTAGGAAAGGAACACACAGGCAATGGATCTAGTGTAAAGGAAGACATATTCAATGACACTGGTAGATCCATGTGGTTTAGGAAAATAACACACATGAAATGACTCTATTGGTGGTTCAGGAAAAGAACACACATGCAATGACACTGGTGGATCCATGTTGTTTCAGAAAGGAACACACATGCAATTACTTTGGTTGATCCATTTGGTTTAGGAAAAGAACACACATGAAATGACTCTGGTGGAGATTTAGGAAAAGAACACACATATGACTCTGGTGGATCAATGTGATTTAGGAAAGGAACACACATGCAATGACTCTAGTGGATCCATGTGGTTTAGGAAAACAACACACTTGCAATGACTCTGCTGGATCCATGTTGTTTAGGAAAGAAACACACATGCAATGACTCTTGTTGGGGATATACTTTCCAAGTATACTCACAGTGCCTCATTGACCATGGTGGCCCACTTCAGGTTAGAGCTTTGCTTAATGGTGGCCTAGTCACAGAGAATAGACGGAGTCCAGTCCGGCTACGGGAAGGCCCAGAAGACTTACCAACATAGGACCGTAGTGTTACTTGTAGTTCAAGATGTACTCTGTAACCGACTCATAGTCGTAGCCGGATAGATATCTCTTGTAAACCCTAGGCCGGATATCTATATAAGCCGTCCTTGGGAGAGCCTTGAGGGCACCCTCAGAATAGTCTACAATCTCAACTCGCACAGGTGAAACCCTTGTAACCCATATTCCGGCTCTACCGTATTATTGGATTGCTAGCAGGAGTAGGATCTGTCCAAAGCCGGCGGATTCAAACCTGGGTAAACTTGTGTGCTCACCATCCCGGAACACCCTACGTCGGTCGCATCCTCTACGCTAGTGATGTTCCTCTCATCGTTCTCGACGAGACCTAGATTCCGGCTAGGGAAGTCGTGACCACCAACACCATCATGTCTTCCGGTGAGATCGATGTGTACATCAGATTCGCTGAACCTGCCCCACCCACCCCAGCGGTGATGATAGAGGCAGAAGAAATCTCCGGGTCCCTGATGGCTCAGTGCACGGCGCCCAGAAAAGCGCTGGTGCGTGGTTGATGTAGAGCTCGTTGGGAACCCCAAGAGGAAGGTATGATGAGCACAGTAGTAAGTTTCCCTCAGTTATGAAACCAAGGTTTAATCGAACCAGTAGGAGCAAGGAAACACCCCAAAGGTGTTACTAGCTGAGCTTTGGCAGGGCACACTACCGGTGCTAGTAGCAAAGTGGAGACCTGTACAACACAACCACATAACTTTGTCCCCAACTTGGGATGAGGTTGTCAATCTCACCGTCTTTTGCGGAAAACAAAGGATTAAACGTATCGAATGGAAAGAAGTAAAAGTTTGCAGAAAGTAAACACAAAACAGTAAACAGTTGTAGATTGTATGTAAAAGACAAGGACCGGTATCCATAGTTCACTAGAGGTGGCTCTCCTTAGATACATAACATGCTGGGTGAACAAATTACAATGGGGAAATTGACCAACACCGAGAAAGAAATACATGCATATAATAATCATCTTGACTCCTTTGAGACTTGATTGGGCATTACAACATAATACATAGACCGCCATCCAACTGCATCTATGACTAATAATCCACCTTCAGGTTATCATCCGAACCCCCTCCAGTATTAAGTTGCAAGCAACAGATTATTGCTTTACGAACTACGTGTAAAGTAAACAATACGATTGCTCTATGAACAAAGGATTGTTGTTTTCTCCCTAGTAGCAACAACACATCTAGTACCTTAGAGATTTTTGTCACTTCCCCAGATTACCAGAGGCATGAACCCACTATCGAGCATAAATACTAACTCTTGGAGTTGCTAGCATCTACTTGGCCAAGATAGCTACTAACAACCGAAAGCATGCAAGATCACAAATAACAAAGACATGATAGAATCAATAATCAATCTGAAATAGCATCTCAATATCCATCGGATCCCCGCAAACACAACATGCAGAATTACAAATAGATGATCTTGATCATGAACGGAGCTCACAAGATCTAAACATGAAAGCACAAAGGAGGAGAACCAGCCATCTAGCTACTATATGGATCCGTAGTCCAAGGATGAACTACTCACGCATCACATGGGAGGCTTGCATGGTGATGAAGAAGGCCACCAGGGTGAATTCCCCTCTCCGGCAGGGTGCCGGGAAGAGCTTCAGAATCCTCCCGATCTAGGGATGGAGATGACGGCGGCTACAAACTCTTTCTTGGATTTTTATTGGGTACTTAGGGTTTTCGTCCCGAGGGCATTATATAGGCGGAAGGAGAGGCCGAGGGGGTGCCTGGGCTGGCCACACCACCCCCTGGCGTGGGCCAGGCCTGGCCGTGTGGCCAGGTGGTGTGGCCGCCCTCTGGCCCTTCTCCGTCTCGTATTCTGGCACTTGATCCCTTCCGGAAAAATAGGCAATTTGGCTTTTGTCCCGTCCAATTCCGAGAATATTAATTTTCTGACTTTCCTGGAACCAAAAACAGCAGAAAACAGGCGGCTGGCACTTTGGCTCTTGTTAATAGGTTAGTCCAAGAAATCATATGAAAAGTACTCCAAAGTTGGAACAAAACACAAGAAAGTGGATAAAACCAAGCATGGAACATCAAATATTATAGATACATTTGCAATGTAGCAACATTGTCCATGGATAAAACACAAGAAAGTCTTGGCGCATGTATTAGTCCCCTTTGTCCGCAGAGGCGGCAGAGTTCTGGATCCTAGAAAACCCTAATCCCACCCATCCCGCACCTGTTGCGGAGATACTGGAGAAGGCCGAACCTAAAGCAGATCTTGTGGTTCATGTCGAATCTGGAGTGGCTCCCTAACGAGGCCGAATCCCAGATCGATCCACCCGCCAAGGTTGAGATCCAGGAAGAGCACAACAACAACCTTGGTTCCGGCTCTGCCAACGTCAGAACAGACCAACCTTTCCTGAGGCATACGTTGAGGCGCATGATGCTGCAAGGCGCAAACGTGGATGAGGTTCTCAACACCATCAAGATCTCCGAGGAAGCCCATGAGGAGAGCCGCAACTACCTCAGGACCCACACATCGCACTTCATCGGATATGTTGGATCCGGATCCGGCTCTACCGATGCTGGGGAAAGCACTGACTCTGTGCTGGAGGCGATCGGAACAAACACTGACTTACTCGCATCCAAAGATGAATCGATGACGTCGGCGGATTTCCAAAAGTTCTCTGTGGAATATGAAGCACTTATCCCAGACGATCCCAAAGAAGAGTCGGTTCTCCGGCGAGGGCGATCTGTTTCTCCGGATGGTGCAAGACAAGAAGGGCATGCAAAAGTTATCGCCGCCCTGGGAGGGTCCCTTCATCATCAGCCGGGTGCTGCCCAACGACTCCTATTACCTCATCGATGCGCAGTAGCGGTGCAAGAACAAGATGGACAAGTCAGATGAGGAGACAGAGCGCCCCTGGAACGTGCCCCTACTCCGCCTGTTTTACACCTAGTAACCAGACAGTGTATGTATCTCGCAAACCCTATGAATGAAAATGCGGACCCCTACGAGATGCTCGGGGGCTCCTTGCTAGAAATTTGTGTGTATTTATTTCTGATTCAGTTTTTCTAGCTCCGGCAACCCCTACCTGGGGACTCACTGGCTGGCCCGACCTGCTAAATCAACAAAACGGTTGAGTAGTGTGTACGATGTCAGAGTCCCACTCTTCGTCTCAGCTATAGACTACAACCCGGCTGTCCTGCTAGCAAGAGCAAAAGCCCGAGGCATCCCACATGAAAAATGGGGAGGAGATGCGACATATCGGGTGTCCCGACCTTCCAACTAGTTTGAGATGATCTGGCTACTAAGCCTTCAGTACCATGCACAATGTATTGTCAGCTCCCTTCGATTCTGGCTGTAGACCGCAACCCGGCTGCCCGGCAAGGACGCAGCGTAAACGGCAGAGCACACTGGAAAGTGGCTAAGTGTCTAGAGAGGCACAAGCTATTTTTCGAAAAAACAAATCCGCCTTCCAGCTAAAAAGGCGCTATCTTAACGAACTAACCTATTGACGGGTGGGAATGTATGTATGTTTGAATTTGTACGACTACATCGAGTCAGAATTCAAGAAGGAGGAAGATTCGAAGTCCTTGCCTTCATCAAGCGCTCCGAATCTCAGGGGCTACACCCACTGGGTGCGCTCACGTGCCCCTAGTGGAATCTTGTAGTTTCCGACTAGCTAAAGGCGTTAGCCGGATATTTGGAGCCCGGGTGAGGGCAAGGGCAGGAAGAAAAGAAAAGAAGAAGATTCGAAGCACCTGGCTACACCAGCTACTCCGAATATCGGGGGCTACACCCAGTGGGTGCGCTGACGTGCCCCCACTGGAATGGAAGTTCCCCCAGCTGCAGGCGTCTAGCCAGTGAAAGTAACCGGCTAGAGGTGTCTAGCCGGAGGAAGCTAAAGACTTGAAGAGAAGAGAAGATTCGAAGCACCTAGCTACGCCAGCTACTCTGAATCTCGGGGGCTACAACCAGTGGGTGCACTGGCGTGCCCCCATTAGAGTTGGAGTTCCCCCGGCTAAAGACGTTCAGCCAAGTGAAGACAGCCGGATAAATTCAACCGGCGAAATATCAAAACTTCAAAACACACAAAAATCACAAGTTGGATGCAAGCCAAGTAGTTCAGTTGGATAAAAAGGGGGAGATAAAGCTCCCATGTGTTCACCTGGCGTCAGGGACAAACGGCACAGACTATAAGGTTCAAACAAAACAAGATGAATAACAAGTACACCCGGCATTCCGGGGATCATATCTAGGTGGCAGGGCACTTGCCATGAGGAGGATCCTGGCTGGATGTGGTCTCGAGAGGCGGAGGAAGCGTGTTGGCAGATCCAGCTCCGGTGTCCCCACCAGTCGGCTGCGACGAGGCCTCCGCATCAGGAGTGCCGGCAGACTCCGAGTCGGTGAGGACCTCGTCGATGTCCGTGTAGTCGACGATCTTGATGGCGGAGGCCCGGAGCTCTGGATGGGCCTGGCGGATGGTGGCGAGGTTTGCGCCTGCATGCAAACCCCCATCGATCTTCTCGACGCGGGCGTCCTTGTACCAAGAGAGCATTAGGGCCAGGGCCATTTCTTCCCCAGCTCGCGCCGCTATATCCCTCAGGCGGTCGACGATAGCCGGCACCTCTGCCACCTTGGCCGCCAGCTGCGCCATCGTTTCTGGAACCGAAGCGTCTGGCCACAAAACGTCAAGATAGCCTGAGCCGCCTAGCGAAGCTTGGCGGCCTCCTCGCCAAGGAGGACGACCAACTCCTGCGCGGTCGGCTTCTCCCCCTGCCAGTTCTCCTGCAGCCGGTTATAAGCCAGTAGGTCTACGCCGGGATAAAACACTGTCAGAAAAAGGAACGTCAGATCCAGCTACCGGATCCGGAAAGATGAAGATAGTCAGAGAGAAACTTACCCTTGGCCGTGTGCCCGACCTGCATCAGCTCCTCCACCAGAGCCTTCTCCTGAACCGTCAGCCGTTTGACCTCCTTCTCTTGAGCCTTTTCCTGAGCCTTCTCTTGCAGCTGGATCTCCTTCACTGCCAGCTTGAGGGAGGCGGCAAGGTCTGCCAGTGAAGCGGCAGAGGAGGCATCGTCGTCGGTGGCGTTGGTGACCAGCGACTCCTTCGCCTCGACCACTATCGTCCGCCCCTCCTCCCATGGCTTGTCGTCGGAGTTGTCGTTGGTGACAACCACAAGCTCCTTACCGGCGGAGGCCCTCCACGCTTCTGCATGGGAACTACCTCCACTTTGTGAAGAAGGCACAACCATTTCTGGTTGCACCACCACAGTCAGCAGAGCGTCCCCTGCTCCGGCTGCGGCAGCTGGATCAGCTTGAGGGGGGGCGGAGAGAGTGCCCTAGACGAAGGAAGGGAAGCGGAAGTAGATGCGGGCAGCGCGGTGTCCGGCGCACGGGGCGGGGAGCCAGTGGGTGCTTGGGCCGGGCTCGCGGCACCACAGGAAACCAACGTGCTAAACAAGAAAAGACAAGAAGGAAACAGAGGCAAATGAGCAAAAGACAAAAAGATTGGCACGAAGAAAGAAAGAAAAAAGGGCATAAGGGCCAGCGAGGAAGCGGCCCCTTCTTCCGACCAAGGCGGCTAGGCGGAAGGGCATCGGTCCGGCTCCTCTTGGGGGCCGGCTCCTCCACGGCGGGCCGGCTGGCCCCGCCACCTCCTCCGCTCGACCGGCTGGAGCCACTCCGCTGGCGCCGGACCGGCTGGAGTCATTGTCTGTTGCACGGCGCCGAGTCGGCTCGGGAGCCGGCGGGGCCTCCTCCTCGTCAACCTCCGCATGGGGGTCAGCGGTTGGCTCGTCATTCCGGCTGGGGAAGACGTCGCCGTCCCGATCCCACTCCTCGTCGGACCGGCGAGCGCGTTGCTCGAGAAGGTCGGGCGTGAAGTTCTAGAGGGGGGTCTCGCCCTCCTCCCGGAGGATGCAGGGGAACATCTGCCAAGAAGAAAGAAGCGCAAGAGGTTAGCCGGACGGCAAAAATCGCAAGAAAGAAAAAATCCAGCCGACAAGACTTACCCAGGGCGCGCGGTTGTCACGGTGTAAGGGACCAGCCCGAACTTCTAGCCTTCCGGAAGCCGCTCCTTCATAATCATCCACACCCACTCCTTCAAGTTGTGCTGGCGGGGATCACGGTGGGACAGCCGGGTCGGATCCAGCCGGCTAGAGTAGAAGCACTTCTTGTGCGCGCGCTGCTGCAGTGGCATCATCATCCTGGACATCCAACTGAGGGTGATGTCCAGGCCGGTTAAGCCGGTAGTGACGAGGGCGCGCATGCGCAGCAGCATCGCATTTGACTCCGCCTTCTCCCCATAGATCTTTAGATCCAATTTGTAACACCCTCGAATCGGCACTATGCAAGTGTTAGCCCTTTCCGCCAAACCTGCATAGAAATGATTCAAGGACGCCCACCAGGCACTTTCGTGCGGGTGGAAAACGAAGTAATACCATTACACAACAGTCCTCGATGGGACCCACAAAATAGATGTATATATAGCACGACTCCAAGAGTCAAGAATACAGATATACACTACAAAGATCCAAATCACCTTGAAAATGATACAGCGTCCGAGTACGGACAAGATGCAAATGGGGCTAAGAGCCCTGAAGAATAACCAATGGCGTCCATAACCCTGCCCAGGCCAAGACGGAAGGGTAACCCTGCTAACGATGTCGATCTCAAACCTTCTAAAACAAAAGGGGTGCTGACAAAGGGCAAAGGAAAAAGAGGAGCGTCAGTACTGAGGCCGGTACACGGCGAGTCTAGAATTCGGCGGCTCTCGCCTACATATGTATGGTGGACTGAAGCGGCAGCGCAGCGTGCACTAAACAATGTATAGAGACTCAATACATCTGTCGGTATTAGAGAGGGGTAAGAAAGACCTATTCGAATCCAACCTGAAGCTAACACCAGTCATACCCATCCTGGTATTTCCTCCTCGAGACCAAATGAAGAAGTCGGACCAAGGAACTTACACAGTTGGCAATTTTACTCATTCTGTTATAGTTGCAGCACTTACTAATCAGATATAGATAACATGAGTCATCCTGAAGCATAAGTAGTGGCAGTTTTAGTTAACCATTCTGTGGTAGTTGGAACATTTACTAGTCAGATATAATTGTCCTGAGGAATCCCAAAACCCAATAGTTGTTGGCACTTTTATCACATTCCATTGGAGTTGCAATACTTACTAGACAGGTATAGTATGACACAGACCACCACAGATCCACCAGTTGTTGGCATTTTTATTATCCATTCCATCGTAGTGAAGCTGATTACTAGTCACATATTAAGTCAAATTTATAGCACTACTTTAGTTATGCTTGTCTATGATCGAGATACTGTGCTCCAAGTCGTCCATAACCGCGGATACGGCTTTTAGAAAGATTTACCCTGCAGGGGTGCACAAATAGTAACACACACACGATCAACCTTGGAAAAACCAACTCAAAACCCAACGAGTCTTTCACGACAAAGCAATCATAGGATTCATAAATTATTTCAAGGGGCCACCCCACTAAGCTACCCACGACGAAGTTGGCCGGCTCCGAGACGGACCCATGGTTTGTGTGGACGGCGGTAAACGACTGGGAACCCGAAAGTGTGACTGGGCTTGTCGATACAGCAAAAACGTGCACGATCCAAAATAGTACAGGTGCTCCACGCACAATCGTAAATAAAGCGGTAAAGCATCTCATAAGTACAGGTTAGTAATAAAACCCCAAACTAGTTTGTGGCCCCAAGAAATAAGAAATGAATCAAGCTCTGGCTAAGGGGATTCATGGTCCCATATGCGGATAGTGCGATAGTCAAGGAATAGGTATCAAGTACTCGGGGTCCTACGATCGACGATGTTCTTGTTCTCGAGTTGACAAGCTGAGCACCAGGTGATAAGGTGACGAGGTGGTGGCGTCCGCGGCGGGTTCGCAGGGGTCGTGCTACAGGAGGTCGATGACGACCTCGGAGACGTGGAAGAGAGACGAGGCGAGCCTGTGGGTGCCCAGGAGGTGGAGCTGCGCTGGTCGTGGGCGAGGCTCTACGGAGGCGGTCGCGTAGAGCGGCGAGGACGAAGGAGCTCGGGACCCTTGAGGAGGCGCGTTGAGGAGGTGGGCCGGGGCCACGGCCGGAGGAGGCGAGGGCGCTGACGACGCCAGGCCGAGCAGCGGCGGGAGGGTCCAGCTCGGGGCTCGGGGCCGCGCGCGCAGGCGGGGGAGGGCCACGACGACGTGGGGCGGGACGAGCGGCGCTGCAGGAAGAGGGAGGCGACGGCGAGGCCCTGCCTGGGGAGGCGGAGGAAGGCCGGGGTGGCAGGGGTTTGTAGGCGGACAGAGGGACGAGGCGAGGGCACGACCGGAGATCGTGTAGCAGCGAGGCGGGGACGGACCTGTGGCGGAGCACGACGGCCTGGCGGTGGAGGAGGCGCTGTCAGGGACGAGCACACGAGGAGGCGGCGGAGGAGGCGACAAGGAAGCGCCGAGCGGGCGGTAGCTGCGGCCTGCGCTTGCTCATGGCGGCGGCTTGCAAAGGGAGGCCACGGGCGAAGCCGCCCTGGGCGATGGGGGTCGAGGGTGGGGAGGCGCGTGCGGGGAAGAAGGCGGGGGATGGACAGGAGGTGGGTTCGGGTTCCTGGGGCGCTGTCGGGAGGCATTGGCGTGCGTGCGTTTGGTGTGCGTGTGCGGGTTGGAGCAGGTGAGGTGGAGCCAGGGAGGTGAGGTGGTGCGCAGCGATTGGGCGGGGTGAGGTGGCGATAGGATAAGGGGAGGTGGGTGGAGGCTGGTGGTGCATGCGGTGTGGGAAGGTGGTTATCGGAAGGTGGCCAGGTGGGTCCAGGGAGAGAGAGAGAGAGGGGGATTAGGGTAGTTGGGGAGACGGGTTGGGTTTAGACTAGGATTTGTTCTGGTTTTTGTTTTACTGGGGGTGGCCGGCTGGGTCGGATCGGCCCGGTTCGGCTGCCACCTAATAATAATACAAATATTTTATTTGTTTAAAACGGGGCATTTGAAATCTGTTTGAAGACGAAATAAACTAATCCGGAGATCCGGGTTTTAATTTGAAATAAAGACGGGACGTTGAGAAAAGAAAACCAGGCTTTTCAAAAATAGTTTTTAAACAAACCATGCAAGATGATGACGATGCTCAAATGCAATGTGGCATGATGACATGAGCATGCGGTCATGATGATGCAATGCACAAAAACACAGCGATTTTCTAGTAGTGGTTTTAGCGGGGCGCCACACCATTGCTATCGGCTAGATTCCACGTCCTGGAAAGCCAGCAGATTGATCCAGTCCTTGTCGGAGAGGTTGCGGACATAGAAGTACGACTGTTGCCACAGTCACACTGTGTCATGTAGCCGAAACTTGGGGGTAGCCGGTCTACGTGCGGTATTATATGGAGGTGCCCCCGCACGTCACAACCGGCCCCTTGGTGAACTGGACCTGCGGCCAGACTCGGAAGAGACGACAGGAGAGCCCGAGATCAGGCTGGATCCCGAGATAACTCTCACAGAAGGCCACAAAGTGCGCCAACGTGCCGATAGTGTTGCCACCGAGATGGTGGAGGTGGAGGTCGAAGAAAGCACAAAAGGTGAGGAAGAAGGAGTGCACCAGCAGCGCGAAGCCACGGGCAAGATGCGATACAAAAATCACCCGCTCCCCCTCCACCGGGTGCGCTGACTCCTCCTCGTCCGGCGCCAATGGCACCTCCACTTCCGTCACTGGCGGTAGCACGCTGGTGGCGTGGTACTTCTCGATGTGCTCCACATTCGGCAGCAATCTCTGGCTTGCTGGGCGTCGCACCGCCTAAGGAGTGGGGGTGGCCCGTACCGCCGATGATGCGAAACTGACGGCAAGGCGGGCTACAACAGCAGCAGCAAGCGAGGCAGAGTGAGGAAGGCAAGCGCGCAGGGGAGGATTGGGAAGGCAACGAACGAAAGGACGAACAGCTACCCCCGGTCGGCCTTTTAAAGACCCGGAAGAGGAATCGTCTGTGGTGCCACGCGGCACCCATCGAGACGCACCCTGGTCTCCCCACCGCACAGGATCCTTTGTGCAGGTACAGGATGCGCAGATGATCCCGGGGAGGAAACCGAAGAGGAAGACGGCAGTTCCCGAGGTGACGTGCGACGGGCCGTTACGCTGCCCGTCGCATTGTAATAACGGCACGTGCGCATGTGGCCAGCGTCAGCACTGACGTCACGGATAGCACAACCGCCAGGCGTAGCCGGCCAGAAAATTCAAAATTGGATAGGAGCGCGCGCACATTTCACCTAAGGGTGAAATCTACATGCGTTCCGGGGCTAGTGTCAACGGGATGACCTTCGGATACCCCAACCAGACAAGAACTACGGCAATTGGATTGCGTCTGGCTGGCTGAGCGCAGCTGGACAAGAGCAAGTCAAGCCGGCTACCTCACGGTAGCCGGAACCACGAGGAGCAGCAAGGCATGGAGCCGGCTACATCCACGTAGCCGGACTCAATCAAGAGGACAGTGCGACATGCTCCACAGTGCATGGTACGCCCTTGTACGATGACAAAACCCACAACTACCCGACCATACCGAAGACTGCGGAGTGACACGGGAACAGTGGCCAGGCGCTCACGACAGGCTTGCACGGCATTCACTGTACCCACGACGACCTTACCGCTGGTACTCTGATGGGATGTAAGTGTATCGAGTACTGTAGATGACCAGCCGGCTAGGACCCGCCTATGGGGCCCACCAGCTGGACTGGCGAGTGAGACTGTTGCCTTTGTGCCTAAATAAGGAGAGGAATGGTTCTAGTAGAAGAGGATGGTCTTAGTGCATTTAAGACAGTAGCTAGAGAATACAGCTCGAGGAGCGATTGTAAGTCGTCGAGAGCTTCCCTGCTAGTCCCCACACCTCTATCTAACCTGCTTAGGTACTGTTGTTCCCAATACAACAATATACCATGCTATATTCAGATGTCCGGCATTCTGGGATTTTATGGCTCGTTCGTGTTACATTTACAATATGATGAAAATTCTAGGTCCCAACGACGTGATCACCATCAGGGGAGACCCAAAGAAGGTGCGAGAGTGGGAGGACGGAAATGCCGCCTAAGCTGAAGCCGTGCTGCATGCCCAGGAGTACTAGGAGATCAAGAAAACCATCGATTCGTCCGAGATGCCCACAACGAAGAAGGAGGTGACAAAGCCGAATCTGGAGTTCAAGGCATCGGAAGAGACGAAGAAGACGCCGTTGAAGGATGATGATCCCTCCAAGGTGACTCAGATAGGTGTAGGCCTAGATAGCGCATAGGAAAGCGTGCTCGTCAAGTTCCTCCAAGCAAATCAAGATATCTTCTCATGGCAGCCATCTGACATGACGGGAGTACCTAGGGAACTTGGCCAGCACTCTCTAAATGTACACCCGAATGCTAAACCTGTCAAATAGTCCCTACGACGTTTCGGCGATGAAAAGCGTAAGGTAATAGCTAAGGAACTAGCCCGTCCCGAGTTAGCCGGATTCATAGAAGAGGTCATCCACACTGAGTGGTTGGTCAATCCTATAATGGTCCCTAAAAAGGACACCACTAATTTAAGGATGTGTGTTGATTATACTTCCTTGCACAAGGCTTGTCCCAAAGATCCGTTCGCTCTACCTAGGATTGATCAAGTTATCGATTCTACGGCAGGATCGGAACTCCTATGTTTTCTCGACGCATATTCTGGTTATCACCAAATCCAGATGAAAGAATCTGACAAAGTAAAAACTTCATTCATAACCCCCTTCAGAACCTTCTGTTTCGTTACGATGCCCTTTGGGATAAAGAACGCAGGAGCTACGTACCAGCGCACTATGCAGCATTGCCTCCACGACCAAATCGGACGCAATGTACATGCATATGTGGACGACATTGTGGTGATGTCCAAAAAGAAGTAAAACCTTGATTTCCGACTTGGAGGAAACGTTCGCCAATCTACAAAAATACAACATAATGCTTAACCCGAAGAAATGCTTCTTTGGAATACCAGCCGGAAAATTGTTAGGTTTTATCGTGTCTCAAAGAGGCATAGAGGTAAACCGGGACAAGATTAAGGCTATACTCAATATTTCCAGGCTAACTCGCCTGAAGGACATTCAAAGACTAACTGGTTGCATTGCTGCAGTCAGTCGGTTTGTAAGCCGGCTCGGTGAAAGAGCCACACCATTATACAAGCTCCTGAAAAAGACCAAAAAGTTCGTATGGACCGACGAAGCTGAAGCTGCGCTACAAGACATGAAAGTAGTACTCTCATCTCCTCCCATCCTTGCAGCACCGGAACCACAGGAACCGATGTTTCTCTATCTCGCTGCGACAAACAGGGTCGTCAGTATCGTCATGGTGGTGGAGGGACCGGAGGAAAATCAGGAATACCTGGTGCAGCGTTCGACTTACTATCTTAGAAAGGTCTTAACTGAATCAAAGCAGCGGTATCCGCACTATCAAAATCTGGCTTATGGTGTGTTCTTATCATCTCGCAAGTTACAGCATTATTTTCAGGAACATCCAATTACCGTGGTGAGCACAGCTCCCATGAGAGACATAATCAACAACAGTGACGCCACGGGACGTGTCGCCAAATATGGCATAGAGCTTTCAGCTTTCGACATTGAGTACAAACCTCGTACAACAATCAAATCCCAAATCCTCGCTAACGTTGTCGCTGATTGGACAGAGACAACCGAGAATATGACCCTTCTAGAGTCGGAGTACTATACCATACATTTTGACGGGTCTAAGGCACTCAGTGGCTCGGGGGCTGGCGTGGTACTCAAATCACCCCAAGGAGAAAAACTTTTCTATGTATTGCAGATCCACTTCACGGCGACGAATAACATTGCTGAGTATTAAGCACTACTGCATGGAATCCGGATTGCTAAGGATATCGGCATCTGACGTTTAATGTGTTATGGAGATTCAGATCTTGTTATGCAACAAGTGTCAGATATCTGTAATGCAAACAAGCAGATGGCAACATATAGGGCTGTCGTTGGACGAACTATCTAAATCGTTCGAAGGGTTTGAAGTCCAACACATCCCTCGAATAGAAAATGAGGAAGCAGATGCACTATCTCGAATAGGCTCTACATGGAAAAAGGTCCCGGATGGCACTTTTTTGGAGCACCTCAAAGTTCCCTCTATAAAGGGAGTAGACAAGGAATATCCGACCAAATCCGACTCACTTTTAGTAGAAGTTCCGGCTTTGATTCCTAGCTGGACTAAACCCTACCTTGATTCCTTGGTAGACGGAAATTTACCTGAAGATGAAGTTCTGAGCCGACAGATCGTCCGACGAGGAAAAGCCTACACTATAATTAGTGGTGAGCTCTATAAGCGGAGTGCATCTCCGTAAGAAGGAGTGGAAATCTTAGGAGAGATCCATGAAGGCGAGTGTGGTCACCACGCTACAGCCAAATCTCTAGTGGCAAAAGCTTTCTGACACGGTTTTTTCTGGCTTACAGCCAAGGCAGATGCCGAATGGTTGGTCAAGACGTGCAAAGGCTGCCAAAAATACGCCAAACAAGCTCATGTTCCGGCTGATCAACTGCGAACAATACCTATAACTTGGCCTTTCGCGGTTTGGGGTCTTGACATGGTAGGACCATTTAAACGGGCTCCAAGTGGATTTATTGTGTCACAGAATGGTGGATAAATTCACAGAATGGATTGAGGCTAAACCCGTCACTGGTTGTGATGGAGCAACAGCCAGAAGATTTTTCGAGGATGTCATAGTAGAGGATGTCATAATCCGATATGGTTATCCACATAGCATTATCTAGGACAACGTGAGTAATTTCTCTATGGGAGAGCAAGCCAAATTCTGCAACAAACAAAATATCCATCTTGATATTGTGTCAGTCGCACATCTGCAGGCTAATGGACAAGTTGAAAGAGCAAATGATTTAATCCTACAAGGCCTAAAACCAAGACTCGAAGCACCACTATGACGTGTTGCGGGTGCTAGGGCGGAGGAATTACCTTCTGTAATAAGGAGCTTACGAACAACTCCGAACAAGTCAATCGGATACACACCTTTCATCTTGGTCTATGGCGCAGAAGCAATTCTTCCTAGTGATTTGATTCACACTTCTCCTAGAGTTGCCGCGTATATTGAAGAGGATGCCAAAATTTCTCGACAAAATGATCTCGACTTAGTCGAAGAAGTTCGCATCATTGCTGAGATGAGATCAATAGCCTATCAGCAGAAGTTACGCAAGTATCATATCCAGAGAGTCAGAAACCGATCTTTCAATAAGGGTGATGTCGTTCTCTGGCTTGTGCAGAAAAGAAAGCACAAACTTTCCCCAGTTTGGGAAGGGCCCTTTTTATTTAGCCGAGTATTGCACAATGGTTCTTAGTATCTAACTGATATGCGGCTAGTCAAAGAAAGACCTGCTACTAAGAAAACAAAGAGAGATGGAGGCAGTACATACCCGGAAGAATTAGACACACCATGGAATATTGCTCAGCTATGTCCCTTTTATTCTTAGTTTATATTTCTTTGTAATCATATATGAGTACATGTTAAAATGAGAAACAAAGTATTGGTTGCCTCAAAAAAAATTCTAAGAAGTTTTTTACCATCTTATTTCTGAATGATCATGTCACAGTCGAAAATCCCAGAATACTTGAATGTACTTTATGCTCATGTTTGTTCTGGTTTAGATTTCCGATTATAAAATTTCTACCTTCGGGTATAAATCTAAATTTTATAGTCTGTGCTTTGGTTATTTGTCTGATTGCTGGATGCGGGCATTTTCCGAGTAGTCAATTGTTGGTACTGGAAGCCGGCTTTGTTTCCGAGTTTAAACTGGTTTAGCAATTGAGCTCCGTTGCTCGGCAAAGTTTTCGTGCTAAAGGTTGGCCAGCTCATGAAAGGGACGAGGCAGAAAGCTAGATAAATGATAAGTACAGACAAAAAACATAAGTGCTTATGTAAACATTTCAGGCACGCAAATTATAAAGCTAAAAGTGTTGAATAGATAAAATAGAACATAGCACTAGAAAAAGTATCGTACTACTGATTTACATCCCGGATTGTTTTCAGAATAATACATTTTTTGTTCTGATGCTCTATGATGCAGGGGAAGAATAAGGAGCTGCCGGCTCACTGGAGACATCCGCCTCGCCTCGATATCATTCCGAGACGTTCAAATCTGAGATGGTTTACTCGTCGTCGGAAGCTTCACCAGTTTCTTCGGCGGGCGGAGGTGGCATCTCTACACGAGTGAAGAAGGGGATATCGTAGCTAGTCAAGTCAGCTACGTGGCACCCATATCCGGCACAGGAGTCCATAATGGCTTTGATGTCCTGCTCCTGACCGTCTTCATCCACTTTACAGTACCCTCTCGTTACTTGCCAGACTTCCATGTTTCCATGGTGGATCATAACCATGGTGAGAGCGTCTTGCGCTGCGGTGCACTTGTAGGACATGTTCTAGTCCTGGATGAGCTGCAGCATCTCCTTGGCCTTGTCTCGCACTTCAAAGCCGAACATGCTATGCATGTCCAGAACCTTGAGAACCTCGCCAATATCTTCAATGGATAGGCGGAAGTCATGAAGCAGATCATCGACTTGTGTAAGCCGGCTGGTACGAGATTCGGTAGAAGATGAGTCTAGTAAGTATAGAGGACATGCGCATGTAATGCAAAGGGGTTAATAAAATAAATCTAGACTCCCAAGAATCGGAAGATGCAGAAAATTCAGAAGGGAACATACTGAAGATGACATCATCAACTTTGGTCTTCTCCTCCCGAAGACTCTAGAGTTCAGCCCGAAGTGCCTCGGCAATATCCTTCTCTCTGAACAAATCATTGCTGAGATTCGAGATTTTCTTATCTTGGAGCGCAATCTTACGATCACGCTCCTCGGTACCCATGGAGGAGGATTCGAGAACTTGAGCAATGCTCTTCTCATGATCCGCCTTAAGCTTATTCAGCTCTTGGCGGAGGTCCTTGTTTTCCACCTCTAGGGTTTTTAGATTCTCGGCCTCCTCAATCATAGCACAGGATTGCTTTACCAGTGTTGTAGTCAAAAGAACAATAGTTGAACAAAAATTCGACTATGAAATAAAAGGCAAGGTTTGAGTACTAAAATTGTTACCTTCAGCCTCATCCCTGGATACTTTCAGTTGATCATTTTCAAGTCAGGGAGCTCTGATTTCTCTTCGCTTTTTACATATATTCTTCAATAATTCCTGGTTATATGAATTAACTTTTTGTAAGTCATAATACCCAGAGTCAAAAGTCCACTAAAGACTCGGTCTAATAGGTTTTACTAATCTCAGCAATAGCCTTGGGGGCTACACTAGTTCATTCTTTGGCATCCTAAAAAAGCATAAATCCGGATTGTCTATCCAACTTCATGCTTGAGGGCTAGAGGATATGATGTGAAAGAAAGTAAAACATGAGATGGAATTCTGACTTACATATTGTTCATGAGTGAGTTTGCTCAAACTCATGTTCACTTATGTGGTAACCTTCTAGTCGAGAGTGAGCGGGATCATTGGCGGAGTCGGAAGCTCGCCGATTCTCACCCTCCCGTCGTGAAGGCGGACTTGTTCAAGAAATTCAGAGTACTTGACATCCTCTACTTCTTATGCTTCTTCTTCGGTAGAGATAGTCTGGCTCTCTAGGCATTGCTGGGCCAGCCGTTGAATCTCCTCCACAGATTTCTGAGAAAGGCCAAGTTTGGCTAGACCCGGATTTCTGAGGAGATTATCAGCAAAGACATCTACCAAGGGATCATTACCCGAACAGGGTTCACCCTTATCAAAACCCGAGTCACCCATGGTGACGTCAGTCTGCGATCCGAGGATCACTGGCTCTGCAGATTGAACCGGATCTTCTACAATGGTCGGAGATGGAGTAATCTCCGGCGCTGCAGAAGGTTGAGGGGCAGGAGTCGGAGGAGCTACGGTAGGAGAAGCCAAGTTCAGCTTCGACTGGTGTAGGGCCTTCGAGGCAACTCCCTTCCCTTTACCCTTGGTGAGCTGTTTAGCTCTTAGAACGTAATAGAACACAAAGCATTACATCTTTGGAAGAATTAAGACATATAGTAGAAAGACCTTGTGAGGAAAGATTACCTCTTCACAACGGGCACCTCCTTTGTGCCAATAGCCACTGTCGGAGCTTTACGGTTCCGAGGAACAATGTCCGGCAGTGGAACCAACTCTTCCTCATCCTTAGAAAACTCAAGAGGATATCCCATGATAGGAGCAAGCTCCGACTCGGGGAGGTCGGCAAGCTAATAAGAAGAGATATCTCAGTATTGCAAAATAATATAAAGAGGAGCACATAATACGAGTTGCTGCTGGAAGTTTACTGGAACCACGGGATCTTCCGCCATATGCATGTCCAAGGACAACTCCGGAATCTTCCTCTCAATTCGCTCCCTTATTAGCCACTTGATTTGACATACGTAATCTTTTGCGGAGTAAGCCTTGGGGCTGATGCGGAGGGAATCTTTCTTGGACGACGTGATGGAGTGCATCAGTCGATCTCCATGATGTTGAAGGCTGGATCCGGCGTGCCACCCAGTAGTGAACTAAGTCGGACCCTTTCAGGCCCTTTAGCTTCATAAAATACTCGATCCGCCTCTTGGGAAGAAGCAGATCGTCTTTTAGAGCCGGTGCATCTGTGTCCCTGGACTCTTGGGGCGTGGCGGCACCATCGATGAAACCCGACAAAGCAGTAGCTTTGCCAGTAGCGGGAATATCCTTATGATAGAAAAAAGTGGATGGCCATTGCTTGACCGACTCACTAGCCATAATACGAGGATAGACGCGCTCTCTTCTAACGGAAAAACTAATAGTAACGGTAATATAAGGATTACCGGTAGTGACGGAATTTCTACGGACATAGAAATAAAACCAGAAAAGAGTAAGGCTTGGACTAATGCCGAGATACCCCTCGCACAAAGATGCATACGCGCTCATCTCTAAGGGAGAGTTCGGGGGAAGCTGATGGAGTTGAACTCCATTGTGATCTATAACCTAAGACAAGAAATCTGAGGGAGGGAAGCTCAAACCTCTATCGAGGTGGGTGCCGAAGTGCACTCGCACGCCGTCGCGGTGGGTGGGAATGGTTTCGCCGAAGCCGCTCCGCCTGTCGCCAGCACGGAGGAGCCCTTCCTCCTCCATGACGTGGAGCTTGGTGTCATCAAAGACGCACGGGATCCATACCCCACGATTGCTCGCTTTCTCCACCGCCGCTGCCGTCGCTGCCATTGCCACCGTGCCAAAAGATGATGTTGAAGCCATCTCTCATGTGTGCCGGTGACCTTGGATGGGCGGCATTGGAGGTTTCTGGGGAGCAAAGGATCTCTGGGTTCGTGGGGAGGCGTAGGGGAGAAGGAAACGACGCAATTACTAGTGAAGAAGATGGGGAAAGGATCCTCACCACTTATATCGTCCAGCTACATCAAGATTCGTGTAAACGCTATAGTAAAAACGTGCCACGTGTCGTGGAAGGAACTGGGTAACCCCCATGCGATGACTACGCCGCCTAGGTGTCCACGCACGCATTGAAACGGCGCCTCGGTTCCGCGAAAGGCGGACCCACCAACGGTCGTGCTGACAGGAAATGTCTGCTAGTGACGTGACTTGACCATGACTAGTGTCAGGTTATGTCAGAGACCAAGTTCCGGCTTATTTGGAATTTCGAGTTGGAAACCCGAATAACGTATTCATAGGTCCGGCTCATTTGAGACTCGGATCCTATCCTTTATTTTTTGAAGTTTTAGGAACCCTTCACGATTGTACAAGCCAAAGATCAAGCTAGACGATGATGAAATCCGAATTTGGATCATGGAGGCTTCTGGGGGCTGCTTTTGGGGATATACTTTCCCGGTATATCCTCACTGTGCATCACTGACCAGGGTGGCCCACTTCGGGTTAGAGCTTTGCTTCATAGGCGGCCCAGTCAGGGAGAAGAGACGGAGTCTAGTCCGGCCACGGGAAGGCGTAGAAGACTTACAGACAAAGGCCCATATTGTAACTTGTAGTTCAAGATGTACTATGTAACCGACTCATAGTCGTAGCCAGATAGATCTCTCTTGTAAAACCTAGGCCGGATATCTATATAAGCAGTCCTAGGGAGAGCCTTTAGGTCACGCTCACAATAGTCTACAATCTCAACTCACACAGGAGAAACCCTTGTAACCCATATTCTGGCTCTACCATATTATTGGATTACTAGCAGGAGTAGGATCCGTCCAAAGCCGGCGGATTCGAACCTGGGTAAACTTGTGTGCTCACCGTCCTGGAACACCCTACATCTCACACCCCTCTCTTCCACATGCCCCAAGGACCCCCTCATGGCATAATTGTCATCAATCTGACGACAACTCTAGTGGCGGTTTAGGAAAGGAACACACATGCAATGACTCTAGTGGATCCATGTGGTTTAGTAAAGGAACACAAATGCAATGACTCTGGTGGATCCATGTGGTGGTTTAGGAAAGGAACACACATGCAATTACTCTGGTGTTGGTTCAAGAAAAGAACACACATGCAATGCCTCTGGTGGATCCATGTGGTTTAGGAAAGGAACACACATGCAATGACTCTAGTGGTGGTTTAGGAAAAGAACACACATGCAATGACTCTGGTGGTGGTTGAGGAAAAGAGGACACATGCAATGACTCTGGTGGTGGTTTACGAAAAGAACAAACATGCAATGACTCTAGTTGATCCATTTGGTTTAGGAAAGGAACACATATGCAATGACTCTAGTTGATCCATGTGGTTTATGAAAGGAACACACATGTAATGACTCCGGTGGTGGTTCAGGAAAAGAACACACATGCGATGACTCTGCTGGATCAATGTGGTTTAGGAAAGGAACACACATGCAATGACTCTAGTGGTGGTTTAGGAAAATAACACACATGCAATGACTCTGGTGGTGATTTAGGAAAAGAACACACATGCAATGACTCTGGTGGATAATGTGGTTTAGGAAAGGAACACACATGCAATGACTCTAGTGGATACATGTGGTTTAGGAAAAGAACACACTTGCAATGACTCTTGTTTATCCATGTGGTTTAGGAACGGAACACACATGCAATGACCCTGGTTTATCCATGTGGTTTAGGAAAGGAACTCACATACAATGATTCTGGTGGATCCATGTGGTTTAGCAAAGGGACACACATGCAATGAATCTTGTAGATCCATCTGGTTTATGCATTGAACTTACATGCAATGACTCTCGTGGTGGTTTAGGAAAATAACACACGTGCAATGACTCTAGTGATGGTTTGGGAAAAGAACACACATGCACTAACTCTGGTGGATCCATGTGGTTTAGGAAAGGAACAGACATGCAACAAATCTAGTGGATCCATGTGGTTTATGAAAGGAACACACATGCAATGACTCTGGTGGTGGTTTAGGAAAAGAACACATATGCATTGACTCTGATGGATCAATGTGGTTTAGGAAAGGAACACACATGCAATGACTCTAATGGTGGTTTAGAAAATAACACACATGAAATGACTCTGGGGGTGATTTAGGAAAATAACACACATGCAATGACTCTGGTGGATCAATGTGATTTAGGAAAGGAACACACATGCAATCACCATAGTGGATCCATGTGGTTTAGGGAAACAGCACACTTGCAATGAGTCTGGTGGATCCATGTTGTTTATGAAAGGAACACACATGCAATGACTCTAGTTGTGGTTTAGGAAAACAACACACTTGCAATGACTCTGGTGGATCCATGTGGTTTAGGAAAAGATCACACTTGCAATAACTCTGGTGGATCCATGTGGTTTACAAAATGAACACACATGCAATGACTCTAGTGGTGGTTTAGGAAAGGAACACACATGCAATGAACCTGGTTTATCCATGTGGTTTAGGAAAGGAACACACATACAATGATTCTGGTGGATCCATGTGGTTTAGCAAAGGGACACACATGCAATGAATCTTGTGGATCCATGTGGTTTATGAAAGGAACATACATGCAATGACTCTAGTGGTGGTTTAGGAAAATAAACCACATGCAATGACTCTAGTGATGGTTTGGGAAAAGAACACACATGCACTAACTCTGGTGGATCCATGTGGTTTAGGAAAGGAACACACATGCAACGAATCTGGTGGATCCATGTGGTTTATGAAAGGAACACACATGCAATGACTCTGGTGTTGGTTTAGGAAAAGAACACATATGCATTGACTCTAATGGATCAATGTGGTTTAGGAAAGGAACACACATGCAATGACTCTAATGGTGGTTTAGGAAAATATCACACATGCAATGACTCTGGTGGTGATTTAGGAAAATAACACACATGCAATGACTCTGGTGGATAATTGTGATTTAGGAAAGGAACACACATGCAATCACTCTAGTGGATCCATGTGGTTTACGAAAACAACACACTTGCAATGAGTCTGGTAGATCCATGTTGTTTAGGAAAGGAACACACATGCAATGACTCTAGTTGTGGTTTAGGAAAACAACACACTTGCAATGACTCTGGTGGAACCATGTGGTTTAGGAAAAGATCACACTTGCACTGACTCTGGTGGATCCATGTGGTTTACGAAATGAACACACATGCAATCACTGTAGTGGTGGTTTAGGAAAGGATCACACATGCAATGACTCTGGTGGATCCATGTGGTTTAGGAAAGGAACACACATGCAATGACTCTAGTGGTGGTTTAGGAAAAGAACACACAAGCAATGACTCTAGTGGTGGTTTAGGAAAATAAGACAGATGCAATGACTCTGGTGGTAGTTTAGGAAAAGAACACACATGCAATTACTCTGGTGGATCGATGTGGTTTAGGAAAGGAACACGCATGCAATGACTCTGGTGGATCCATGTGATTTAGGAAAGGAACACACATGCAATCACCGTAGTGGATCCATGTGGTTTAGGAAAACAACACACTTGCAATGAGTCTGGTGGATCCATGTTGTTTATGAAAGGAACACACATGCAATGACTCTAGTTGTGGTTTAGGAAAACAACACACTTGCAATGACTCTGGTGGATCCATGTGGTTTAGGAGAAGATCACACTTGCAATGACTCTGGTGGATCCATGTGGTTTACAAAATGAACACACATGCAATGACTCTAGTGGTGGTTTAGGAAAGGAACACACATGCAATGACCCTGGTTTATCCATGTGGTTTAGGAACGTAACACACATACAATGATTCTGGTGGATCCATGTGGTTTAGCAAAGGGACACACATGCAATGAATCTTGTGGATCCATGTGGTTTATGAAAGGAACATACATGCAATGACTCTAGTGGTGGTTTAGGAAAATAACACACATGCAATGACTCTAGTGATGGTTTGGGAAAAGAACACACATGCACTAACTCTGGAGATCCATGTGGTTTAGGAAAGGAACACACATGCAACGAATCTGGTGGATCCATGTGGTTTATGAAAGGAACACACATGCAATGACTCTAATGGTGGTTTAGGAAAATATCACACATCCAATGACTCTGGTGGTCATTTAGGAAAATAACACACATGCAATGACTCTGGTGGATAATTGTGATTTAGGAAAGGAACACACATGCAATCACTCTAGTGGATCCATGTGGTTTAGGAAAACAACACACTTGCAATGAGTCTGGTAGATCCATGTTGTTTAGGAAAGGAACACACATGCAATGACTCTAGTTGTGGTTTAGGAAAACAACACACTTGCAATGACTCTGGTGGATCCATGTGGTTTAGGAAAAGATCACACATGCAATGACTCTGGTGGATCCATGTGTTTTACGAAATGAACACACATGCAATCCCTCTAGTGGTGGTTTAGGAAAGGAACACACATGCAATGACTCTGGTGGATCCATGTGGTTTAGGAAAGGAACACACATGCAATGACTCTAGTGGTGGTTTAGGAAAAGAACACACAAGCAATGACTCTAGTGGTGGTTTAGCAAAAGAAGACACATGCAATGACTCTGGTGGTGGTTTAGGAAAAGAACACACATGCAATTACTCTGGTGGATCGATGTGGTTTAGGAAAGGAACACGCATGCAATGACTCTGATGGATCCATGTGGTTTAGGAAAAGAACACACATGCAATGACTCGGGTGGATCAATGTGATTTAGGAAAGGAACACACATGCAATGACTCTAGTGGATACATGTGGTTTAGGAAAAGAACATACTTGCAATGACTCTTGTTTATCCATGTGGTTTAGGAACGGAACACACATGCAATGACCATGGTTTATCCATGTGATTTAGGAAAGGAACACACATACAATGCCTCTGGTGGATCCATGTGGTTTAGGAAAGGGACACACATGCAATGAATCTTGTGGATCCATGTGGTTTATGAAAGGAACATACAGACAATGACTCTAGTGGTGGTTTAGGAAAATAACACACATGCAATGATTGTAGTGATGGTTTGGGAAAAGAACACACATGCACTAACTCTGGTGGATCCATGTGGTTTAGGAAAGGAACACACATGCAACAAATCTGGTGGATCCATGTGGTTTATGAAAGGAACACACATGCAATGACTCTGGTGGTGGTTTAGGAAAAGAACACATATGCAATGACTCTAGTGATGGTTTGGGAAAAGAACACACATGCACTAACTCTGGAGATCCATGTGGTTTAGGAAAGGAACACGCATGCAACGAATCTGGTGGATCCATGTGGTTTATGAAAGGAACACACATGCAATGACTCTAATGGTGGTTTAGGAAAATATCACACATGCAATGACTCTGGTGGTGATTTAGGAAAATAACACACATGCAATGACTCTGGTGGAAAATTGTGATTTAGGAAAGGAACACACATGCAATCACTCTAGTGGATCCATGTGGTTTAGGAAAACAACACACTTGCAATGAGTCTGGTAGATCCATGTTGTTTAGGAAAGGAACACACATGCAATGACTCTAGTTGTGGTTTAGGAAAACAACACACTTGCAATGACTCTGGTGGATCCATGTGGTTGAGGAAAAGATCACACTTTCAATGACTCTGGTGGATCCATGTGGTTTACGAAATCAACACACATGCAATGACTCTAGTGGTGGTTTAGGAAAGGAACACACATGCAATGACTCTGGTGGATCCATGTGGTTTAGGAAAGGAACACACATGCAATGACTCTAGTGGTGGTTTAGGAAAAGAACACACAAGCAATGACTCTAGTGGTGGTTGAGGAAAAGAACAGACATGCAATGACTCGGGTGGATCAATGTGATTTAGGAAAGGAACACACATGCAATGACTCTAGTGGATACATGTGGTTTAGGAAAAGAACACACTTGGAATGACTCTTGTTTATCTATGTGGTTTAGGAACGGAACACACATGCAATGACCCTGGTTTATCCATGTGGTTTAGGAAAGGAACACACATACAATGCCTCTGGTGGATCCATGTGGTCTAGGAAAGGGACACACATGCAATGAATCTTGTGGATCCATGTGGTTTATGAAAGAAACATACATGCAATGACTCTAGTGGTGGTTTGGGAAAATAACGCACATGCAATGACTGTAGTGATGGTTTGGGAAAAGAACACACATGCACTAACTCTGGTGCATCCATGTGGTTTAGGAAAGGAACACACATGAAACGAATCTGGTGGATCCATGTGGTTTATGAAAGGAACACACATGGAATGACTCTGGTGGTGGTTTAGGAAAAGAACACATATGCATTGACTCTCATGGATCAATGTGGTTTAGGAAAGGAACACACATGCAATGACTCTAATGGTGGTTTAGGAAAATAACACACATGCAATGACTCTGGTGGTGATTTAGGAAAATAACACACATGCAATGACTCTGGTGGATCAATGTGATTTAGGAAAGGAACACACATGAAATCACTCTAGTGGATCCATGTGGTTTAGGAAAACAACACACTTGCAATGAGTCTGGTGGATCCATGTTGTTTAGGAAAGGAACACACATGCAATGACTCTAGTTTTGGTTTAGGAAAACAACACACTTGCAATGACTCTGGTGGATCCATGTGGTTGAGGAAAAGATCACACTTGCAATGACTCTGGTGGATCCATGTGGTTTACGAAATCAACACACATGCAATGACTCTAGTGGTGGTTTAGGAAAATAACACACATGCAATGACTCTAGTGATGGTTTGGGAAAAGAACACACATGCACTAACTCTGGAGATCCATGTGGTTTAGGAAAGGAACACACATGCAACGAATCTGGTGGATCCATGTGGTTTATGAAAGGAACACACATGCAATGACTCTAATGGTGGTTTAGGAAAATATCACACATGCAATGACTCTGGTGGTCATTTTGGAAAATAACACACATGCAATGACTCTGGTGGATAATTGTGATTTAGGAAAGGAACACACATGCAATCACTCTAGTGGATCCATGTGGTTTAGGAAAACAACACACTTGCAATGAGTCTGGTAGATCCATGTTGTTTAGGAAAGGAACACACATGCAATGACTCTAGTTGTGGTTTAGGAAAACAACACACTTGCAATGACTCTGGTGGATCCATGTGGTTTAGGAAAAGATCACACTTGCAATGACTCTGGTGGATCCATGTGTTTTACGAAATGAACACACATGCAATCCCTCTAGTGGTGGTTTAGGAAAGGAACACACATGCAATGACTCTGGTGGATCCATGTGGTTTAGGAAAGGAACACACATGCAATGACTCTAGTGGTGGTTTAGGAAAAGAACACACAAGCAATGACTCTAGTGGTGGTTTAGGAAAGAAGACACATGCAATGACTCTGGTGGTGGTTTAGGAAAAGAACACACATGCAATTACTCTGGTGGATCGATGTGGTTTAGGAAAGGAACACGCATGCAATGACTCTGATGGATCCATGTGGTTTAGGAAAAGAACACACATGCAATGACTCGGGTGGATCAATGTGATTTAGGAAAGGAACACACATGCAATGACTCTAGTGGATACATGTGGTTTAGGAAAAGAACATACTTGCAATGACTCTTGTTTATCCATGTGGTTTAGGAACGGAACACACATGCAATGACCATGGTTTATCCATGTGATTTAGGAAAGGAACACACATACAATGCCTCTGGTGGATCCATGTGGTTTAGGAAAGGGACACACATGCAATGAATCTTGTGGATCCATGTGGTTTATGAAAGGAACATACAGACAATGACTCTAGTGGTGGTTTAGGAAAATAACACACATGCAATGATTGTAGTGATGGTTTGGGAAAAGAACACACATGCACTAACTCTGGTGGATCCATGTGGTTTAGGAAAGGAACACACATGCAACAAATCTGGTGGATCCATGTGGTTTATGAAAGGAACACACATGCAATGACTCTGGTGGTGGTTTAGGAAAAGAACACATATGCAATGACTCTAGTGATGGTTTGGGAAAAGAACACACATGCACTAACTCTGGAGATCCATGTGGTTTAGGAAAGGAACACGCATGCAACGAATCTGGTGGATCCATGTGGTTTATGAAAGGAACACACATGCAATGACTCTAATGGTGGTTTAGGAAAATATCACACATGCAATGACTCTGGTGGTGATTTAGGAAAATAACACACATGCAATGACTCTGGTGGAAAATTGTGATTTAGGAAAGGAACACACATGCAATCACTCTAGTGGATCCATGTGGTTTAGGAAAACAACACACTTGCAATGAGTCTGGTAGATCCATGTTGTTTAGGAAAGGAACACACATGCAATGACTCTAGTTGTGGTTTAGGAAAACAACACACTTGCAATGACTCTGGTGGATCCATGTGGTTGAGGAAAAGATCACACTTGCAATGACTCTGGTGGATCCATGTGGTTTACGAAATCAACACACATGCAATGACTCTAGTGGTGGTTTAGGAAAGGAACACACATGCAATGACTCTGGTGGATCCATGTGGTTTAGGAAAGGAACACACATGCAATGACTCTAGTGGTGGTTTAGGAAAAGAACACACAAGCAATGACTCTAGTGGTGGTTGAGGAAAAGAACAGACATGCAATGACTCGGGTGGATCAATGTGATTTAGGAAAGGAACACACATGCAATGACTCTAGTGGATACATGTGGTTTAGGAAAATAACACACTTGGAATGACTCTTGTTTATCTATGTGGTTTAGGAACGGAACACACATGCAATGACCCTGGTTTATCCATGTGGTTTAGGAAAGGAACACACATACAATGCCTCTGGTGGATCCATGTGGTCTAGGAAAGGGACACACATGCAATGAATCTTGTGGATCCATGTGGTTTATGAAAGAAACATACATGCAATGACTCTAGTGGTGGTTTGGGAAAATAACGCACATGCAATGACTGTAGTGATGGTTTGGGAAACGAACACACATGCACTAACTCTGGTGCATCCATGTGGTTTAGGAAAGGAACACACATGAAACGAATCTGGTGGATCCATGTGGTTTATGAAAGGAACACACATGGAATGACTCTGGTGGTGGTTTAGGAAAAGAACACATATGCATTGACTCTCATGGATCAATGTGGTTTAGGAAAGGAACACACATGCAATGACTCTAATGGTGGTTTAGGAAAATAACACACATGCAATGACTCTGGTGGTGATTTAGGAAAATAACACACATGCAATGACTCTGGTGGATCAATGTGATTTAGGAAAGGAACACACATGAAATCACTCTAGTGGATCCATGTGGTTTAGGAAAACAACACACTTGCAATGAGTCTGGTGGATCCATGTTGTTTAGGAAAGGAACAAACATGCAATGACTCTAGTTTTGGTTTAGGAAAACAACACACTTGCAATGACTCTGGTGGATCCATGTGGTTGAGGAAAAGATCACACTTGCAATGACTCTGGTGGATCCATGTGGTTTACGAAATCAACACACATGCAATGACTCTAGTGGTGGTTTAGGAAAGGAACCCACATGCAATGACTCTGGTGGATCCATGTGGTTTAGGAAAGGAACACACATGCAATGACTCTAGTGGTGGTTTCGGAAAAGAACACACATGCAATGACTCTGGTGGTGGTTTAGGAAAAGAAGACACATGCAATGACTCTGGTGGTGGTTTAGGAAAAGAACACACATGCAATTACTCTGGTGGATCAATGTGGTTTAGGAAAGGAACACACATGCAATGAGTCTGGTGGATCCATGTGGTTGAGGAAAAGAACAGACATGCAATGACTCGGGTGGATCAATGTGATTTAGGAAAGGAACACACATGCAATGACTCTAGTGGATACATGTGGTTTAGGAAAAGAACACACTTGGAATGACTCTTGTTTATCTATGTGGTTTAGGAACGGAACACACATGCAATGACCCTGGTTTATCCATGTGGTTTAGGAAAGGAACACACATACAATGCCTCTGGTGGATCCATGTGGTTTAGGAAAGGGACACACATGCAATGAATCTTGTGGATCCATGTGGTTTATGAAAGAAACATACATGCAATGACTCTAGCGGAGGTTTGGGAAAATAACGCACATGCAATGACTGTAGTGATGGTTTGGGAAAAGAACACACATGCACTAACTCTGGTGGATCCATGTGGTTTAGGAAAGGAACACACATGCAACGAATCTGGTGGATCCATGTGGTTTATGAAAGGAACACACATGGAATGACTCTGGTGGTGGTTTAGGAAAAGAACACATATGCATTGACTCTCATGGATCAATGTGGTTTAGGAAAGGAACACACATGCAATGACTCTAATGGTGGTTTAGGAAAATAACACACATGCAATGACTCTGGTGGTGATTTAGGAAAATAACACACATGCAATGACTCTGGTGGATCAATGTGATTTAGGAAAGGAACACACATGAAATCACTCTAGTGGATCCATGTGGTTTAGGAAAACAACACACTTGCAATGAGTCTGGTGGATCCATGTTGTTTAGGAAAGGAACACACATGCAATGACTCTAGTTTTGGTTTAGGAAAACAACACACTTGCAATGACTCTGGTGGATCCATGTGGTTGAGGAAAAGATCACACTTGCAATGACTCTGGTGGATCCATGTGGTTTACGAAATCAACACACATGCAATGACTCTAGTGGTGGTTTAGGAAAGGAACCCACATGCAATGACTCTGGTGGATCCATGTGGTTTAGGAAAGGAACACACATGCAATGACTCTAGTGGTGGTTTCGGAAAAGAACACACATGCAATGACTCTGGTGGTGGTTTAGGAAAAGAAGACACATGCAATGACTCTGGTGGTGGTTTAGGAAAAGAACACACATGCAATTACTCTGGTGGATCAATGTGGTTTAGGAAAGGAACACACATGCAATGAGTCTGGTGGATCCATGTGGTTGAGGAAAAGAACAGACATGCAATGACTCGGGTGGATCAATGTGATTTAGGAAAGGAACACACATGCAATGACTCTAGTGGATACATGTGGTTTAGGAAAAGAACACACTTGGAATGACTCTTGTTTATCTATGTGGTTTAGGAACGGAACACACATGCAATGACCCTGGTTTATCCATGTGGTTTAGGAAAGGAACACACATACAATGCCTCTGGTGGATCCATGTGGTTTAGGAAAGGGACACACATGCAATGAATCTTGTGGATTAATGTGGTTTATGAAAGAAACATACATGCAATGACTCTAGTGGTGGTTTGGGAAAATAACGCACATGCAATGACTGTAGTGATGGTTTGGGAAAAGAACACACATGCACCAACTCTGGTGGATCCATGTGGTTTAGGAAAGGAACACACATGCAACGAATCTGGTGGATCCATGTGGTTTATGAAAGGAACACACTTGGAATGACTCTGGTGGTGGTTTAGGAAAAGAACACATATGCATTGACTCTCATGGATCAATGTGGTTTAGGAAAGGAACACACATGCAATGACTCTAATGGTGGTTTAGGAAAATAACACACATGCAATGACTCTGGTGGTGATTTAGGAAAATAACACACATGCAATGACTCTGGTGGATCAATGTGATTTAGGAAAGGAACACACATGAAATCACTCTAGTGGATCCATGTGGTTTAGGAAAACAACACACTTGCAATGAGTCTGGTGGATCCATGTTGTTTACGAAAGGAACACACATGCAATGACTCTAGTTTTGGTTTAGGAAAACAACACACTTGCAATGACTCTGGTGGATCCATGTGGTTGAGGAAAAGATCACACTTGCAATGACTCTGGTGGATCCATGTGGTTTACGAAATCAACACACATGCAATGACTATAGTGGTGGTTTAGGAAAGGAACCCACATGCAATGACTCTGGTGGATCCATGTGGTTTAGGAAAGGAACACACATGCAATGACTCTAGTGGTGGTTTCGGAAAAGAACACACATGCAATGACTCTGGTGGTGGTTTAGGAAAAGAAGACACATGCAATGACTCTGGTGGTGGTTTAGGAAAAGAACACACATGCAATTACTCTGGTGGATCAATGTGGTTTAGGAAAGGAACACACATGCAATGAGTCTGGTGGATCCATGTGGTTGAGGAAAAGAACAGACATGCAATGACTCGGGTGGATCAATGTGATTTAGGAAAGGAACACACATGCAATGACTCTAGTGGATACATGTGGTTTAGGAAAATAACACACTTGGAATGACTCTTGTTTATCTATGTGGTTTAGGAACGGAACACACATGCAATGACCCTGGTTTATCCATGTGGTTTAGGAAAGGAACACACATACAATGCCTCTGGTGGATCCATGTGGTTTGGGAAAGGGACACACATGCAATGAATCTTGTGGATCCATGTGGTTTATGAAAGAAACATACATGCAATGACTCTAGTGGTGGTTTGGGAAAATAACGCACATGCAATGACTGTAGTGATGGTTTGGGAAAAGAACACACATGCACTAACTCTGGTGCATCCATGTGGTTTAGGAAAGGAACACACATGAAACGAATCTGGTGGATCCATGTGGTTTATGAAAGAAACACACATGGAATGACTCTGGTGGTGGTTTAGAGAAAAGAACACATATGCATTGACCCTGGTGGATCAATGTGGTTTAGGAAAGGAACACACATGCAATGACTCCAATGGTGGTTTTGGAAAATAACACACATGCAATGACTCTGGTGGTGATTTAGGAAAATAACACACATGCAATGACTCTGGTGGATCAATGTGATTTAGGAAAGGAACACACATGAAATCACTCTAGTGGATCCATGTGGTTTAGGAAAACAACACACTTGCAATGAGTCTGGTGGATCCATGTTGTTTAGGAAAGGAACACACATGCAATGACACTAGTTTTGGTTTAGGAAAACAACACACTTGCAATGACTCTGGTGGATCCATGTGGTTGAGGAAAAGATCACACTTGCAATGACTCTGGTGGATCCATGTGGTTTACGAAATCAACACACATGCAATGACTCTAGTGGTGGTTTAGGAAAGGAACCCACATGCAATGACTCTGGTGGATCCATGTGGTTTAGGAAAGGAACATACATGCAATGACTCTAGTGGTGGTTTCGGAAAAGAACACACATGCAATGACTCTGGTGGTGGTTTAGGAAAAGAAGACACATGCAATGACTCTGGTGGTGGTTTAGGAAAAGAACACACATGCAATTACTCTGGTGGATCAATGTGGTTTAGGAAAGGAACACACATGCAATGAGTCTGGTGGATCCATGTGGTTGAGGAAAAGAACAGACATGCAATGACTCAGGTGGATCAATGTGATTTAGGAAAGGAACACACATGCAATGACTCTAGTGGATACATGTGGTTTAGGAAAAGAACACACTTGGAATGACTCTTGTTTATCTATGTGGTTTAGGAACGGAACACACATGCAATGACCCTGGTTTATCCATGTGGTTTAGGAAAGGAACACACATACAATGCCTCTGGTGGATCCATGTGGTTTAGGAAAGGGACACACATGCAATGAATCTTGTGGATCCATGTGGTTTATGAAAGAAACATACATGCAATGACTCTAGTGGTGGTTTGGGAAAATAACGCACATGCAATGACTGTAGTGATGGTTTGGGAAAAGAACACACATGCACTAACTCTGGTGGATCCATGTGGTTTAGGAAAGGAACACACATGCAACGAATCTGGTGGATCCATGTGGTTTATGAAAGGAACACACATGGAATGACTCTGGTGGTGGTTTAGGAAAAGAACACATATGCATTGACTCTCATGGATTAATGTGGTTTAGGAAAGGAACACACATGCAATGACTCTAATGGTGGTTTAGGAAAATAACACACATGCAATGACTCTGGTGGTGATTTAGGAAAATAACACACATGCAATGACTCTGGTGGATCAATGTGATTTAGGAAAGGAACACACATGAAATCACTCTAGTGGATCCATGTGGTTTAGGAAAACAACACACTTGCAATGAGTCTGGTGGATCCATGTTGTTTAGGAAAGGAACACACATGCAATGACTCTAGTTTTGGTTTAGGAAAACAACACACTTGCAATGACTCTGGTGGATCCATGTGGTTGAGGAAAAGATCACACTTGCAATGACTCTTGTGGATCCATGTGGTTTACGAAATCAACACACATGCAATGACTCTAGTGGTGGTTTAGGAAAGGAACACACATGCAATGACTCTGGTGGATCCATGTGGTTTAGGAAAGGAACACACATGCAATGACTCTAGTGGTGGTTTCGGAAAAGAACACACATGCAATGACTCTGGTGGTGGTTTAGGAAAAGAAGACACATGCAATGACTCTGGTGGTGGTTTAGGAAAAGAACACACATGCAATTACTCTGGTGGATCAATGTGGTTTAGGAAAGGAACACACATGCAATGAGTCTAGTGGATCCATGTGGTTGTGGAAAAGAACAGACATGCAATGACTCGGGTGGATCAATGTGATTTAGGAAAGGAACACACATGCAATGACTCTAGTGGATACATGTGGTTTACGAAAAGAACACACTTGGAATGACTCTTGTTTATCCATGTGGTTTAGGAACGGAACACACATGCAATGACCCTGGTTTATCCATGTGGTTTAGGAAAGGAACACACATACAATGCCTCTGGTGGATCCATGTGGTTTAGGAAAGGGACACACATGCAATGAATCTTGTGGATCCATGTGGTTTATGAAAGGAACATACATGCAATGACTCTAGTGGTGGTTTGGGAAAATAACGCACATGCAATGACTGTAGTGATGGTTTGGGAAAAGAACACACATGCACTAACTCTGGTGCATCCATGTGGTTTAGGAAAGGAACACACATGAAACGAATCTGGTGGATCCATGTGGTTTATGAAAGGAACACACATGCAATGACTCTGGTGGTGGTTTAGAGAAAAGAACACATATGCATTGACCCTGGTGGATCAATGTGGTTTAGGAAAGGAACACACATGCAATGACTCTAATGGTGGTTTAGGAAAATAACACACATGCAATGACTCTGGTGGTGATTTAGGAAAATAACACACATGCAATGACTCTGGTGGATCAATGTGATTTAGGAAAGGAACACACATGCAATCACTCTAGTGGATCCATGTTGTTTAGGAAAACAACACACTTGCAATGACTCTGGTGGATCCATGTTGTTTAGGAAAGGAACACACATGCAATGACTCTAGTTGTGGTTTAGGAAAACAACACACTTGCAATGACTCTGGTGGATCCATGTGGTTTAGGAAAAGATCACACTTGCAATGACTCTGGTGGATCCATGTGGTTTAGGAAATGAACACACATGCAATGACTCTAGTGGTGGTTTAGGAAAGGAACACACATGCAATGACTCTGGTGGCTCTATGTGGTTTAGGAAAGGAACACACATGCAATGACTCTAGTGGTGGTTTAGGAAAAGAACACACATGCAATGACTCTGGTGGTGGTTTAGGAAAAGAAGACACATGCAATGACTCTGGTGGTGGTTTACGAAAAGAACAGACATGCAATTACTCTGGTGGATCAATGTGGTTTAGGGAAAGGAACACACATGCAATGACTATGGTGGATCCATGTGGTTTAGGAAAAGAACACACATGCAATGACTCGGGTGGATCAATGTGATTTAGGAAAGGAACACACATGGAATGACTCTAGTGGATCCATGTGGTTTAGGAAAACAACACACTTGCAATGACTCTAGTGTATCCGTGTGGTTTAGGAAAGGAACACACATGCAATGAATCTGGTGGATCTATGTGGTTTAGTAAAGGAACACACATGCAATGACTCTAGTGGATCCATGTAGTGGTTTAGGAAAGGAACACATATGCAATGACTCTGGTGGTGGTTCAAGAAAGGAACACACATGCAATGAATCTGGTGGATCCATGTGGTTTAGGAAAGGAACACACATGCAATGACTCTAGTGGTGGGTTAGGAAAAGAACACATATGCAATGACTCTAGGGGTGGTTTAGGAAAAGTGGACATATGCAATGACTCTGGTGGTGGTTTAGGAAAATAGCACACATGCAATTACTCTAGTGGATCCATGTGGTTTAGGAAAAGAAGACACATGCAATGACTCTGGTGGTGGTTTACGAAAAGAACACACATGCAATGACTCGAGATGATCGATGCGGTTTAGGAAAGGAACAAATATGCAATGACTCTAGTTGATCCATGTGGTTTATGAAAGGAACACACATGTAATGACTCCGGTGGTGGTTTAGGAGAAGAACACACATGCGATGACTCTGGTGGATCAATGTGGTTTAGGAAGGAACACACATGCAATTTCTCTAGTGGTGGTTTAGGAAAATAACACACATGCAATGACTCTGGTGGTGATTTAGGAAAAGAACACAGATGCAATGACTCTGGTGGATAATGTGGTTTAGGCAAGGAACACACATGCAATGACTCTGGTGGATCAATTTGGTTTAGGAAAATAACACACTTGCAATGACTCTGGATTATCCATGTGGTTTAGGAACGGAACACACATGCAATGACTCTAGTTTAGGAAAGGAACACACATATAATGACTCTAGTGGATCCATGTGGTTTAGCAAAGGAACACACATGCAATGACTCTGGTGGATCCATGTGGTTTATGAAAGGGACACACATGCAATGACTCTGGTGGATCAATGTGGTTTAGGAAAGGAACACACATGCAATGATTCAAGTGGTGGTTTAGGAAAGGAACACACATGCAATGACTCTGGTGGTGGTTTACAAAAAGAACACACATGCAATTACTCTAGTGGATCAATGTGGTTTAGGAAAGGAACACATATGCAATGACTCTGGTTGATCCATGTGGTTTAGGAAAAGACACACATGCAATGACTCTGGTGGATCAATGTGATTTTGGAATGGAACACACATGCAATGAATCTAGTGGATCCATGTGGTTTAAGAAAACAACACACTTGCAATGACTCTGGTGGATCCATGTGGTTTAGGAAAGAAACACACATGCAATGACTCTGGTGGATCCATGTGGTTTAGTAAAAGAACACACAGGCAATGACTCTGGTGGATCCATGTGGTGGTTTAGGAAAGGAACACACATGCAATAACTAGTTGTGGTTCAAGAAAGGAACACACATGCAATGACTGTGGTGGATCCATGTGGTTTAGGAAAGGAACACACATGTAATGACACTAGTGGTGGTTTAGGAAAAGAAAACACATACAATGACTCTAGTGGTGGTATAGGAAATGAAGACACATGCAATTACGCTGGTGGTGGTTTAGGAAAATAGCACACATGCAATTACTCTAGTGTATCTATGTGGTTTAGGAAAAGAAGACACGTGCAATGACTCTGGTGGTGGTTTACAAAAAGAACACACATGCAATGACTCTAGTTGATCCATGTGGTTTACGAAAGGAACACATATGCAACGACTCTAGTTGATCCATGTGGTTTATGAAAGGAACACACATGTAATGACTCCGGTGGTGGTTTAGGAAAAGAACACACATGTGATGACTCTAGTGGATCAATGTGGTTTAGGAAAGGAAAACACATGCAATTACTCTAGTGGTGGTTTACGAAAATAACACACATGCAATGACTCTGGTGGATATTTAGGAAAAGAACACACGTGCAATGACACTGGTGGATAATGTGGTTTCGGAAAGGAACACACATGCAATGGCTCTGGTGGATCCATATGGTTTAGGAAAATAACACACATGCAATGACTCTGGTGAATCAATGTTATTTAGGAAAGGAACACACATGCAATGACTCTATTGGATCCATCTGGTTTAGGAAAACAACACACTTGCAACGACTCTAGTGTATCCATGTGGTTTAGGAAAGGAACACACATGTAATGACTCTTACTGTGGTTTAGGAAAGGAACACACATGCAATGACTCTGGTGGATCCATGTGGTTTAGGAAAGAAAAACACATGCAATGACTCAGGTGGATCCATGTGGTTTAGTAAAGGAAGACACATGCAATGACTCTGGTGGATCCATGTGGTGATTTAGGAAAGGAACACACAGGCAATGACTCTAGTGGATCCATGTGGTTTAGGAAAGGAACACACATCCAATGACTCTAGTGGTGGCTTAGGAAAAGAACACACATGCAATGACTCTAGTGGTGGTTTAGAAAAAGAAGACACATGCAATGACTCTGGCAGTGGTTTAGGAAAAGAACACAAATGTAATTACTCTAGTGGATCCATGTGGTTTAGGAAAATAAGACACATGCAATGACTCTAGTGGTGGTTTACGAAAAAAACACATGCAATGACCCTAGTTAATCCATGTGGTTGAGGAAAGGAACACATACGCAACGACTCTAGTTGATCCATGTGGTTTATGAAAGGAACACACATGTAATGACTCCGGTGGTAGTTTAGGAAAAGAACACACATGCGATGACTCTGGTGGATCAATGTGGTTTAGGAAAGGAACACACATGGAATTACTCTAGTGGTGGTTTAGGAAAATAATACACATGCAATGACTCTGGTGGTGATTTAGGAAAATAACACACATGCAATGACTCTGGTGGATAATGTGGTTTAGGAAAGGAACACATATGCAATAACTCTGGTGGATCCATGTTGTTTAGGAAAATAACACACTTGCAATGACTCTGGTTTATCCATGTGGTTTAGGAATAGAACACACATGCAATGGCTCTGGTTTAGGAAAGGAACACACATACAATGACTTTGGTGGATCCATGTGGTTTAGCAAAGGAACACACATGCAATGACTCTGGTGGATCCATGTGGTTTATGAAAGGGACACACATGCAATGACTCTAGTGGTGGTTTAGGAAAATAACACACATGCAATGACTTGTGATGGTTTAGGAAAAGAACACAAAAGCTATGATTCTGGTGAATCCATGTGGTATAGGAAAAGATCACATTTGCAATGACTCTGGTGGATTCATGTGGTTTAGGAAAGGAGAACACATGCAATGAATCTAGTGGTGGTTTAGGAAAGGAACACACATGGAATGACTCTGGCGGATCCATGTGGTTTAGGAAAGGAACACACATCCAATGACTCTGGTGGATCCATGTGGTTTAGGAAAGGAACACACATGCAATGACTCTAGTGGTGGTTTAGGAAAATAACACACATGCAATGACTCTGGTGGTGATTTAGGAAAAGAACACACATGCAATGACTCTGGTGGATAATGTGGTCTAGGAAAGGAACACACATGCAATGACTCTGGTGGATCCATGTGGTTTACAAAAAGAACCCACTTGCAATGACTCTGATTTATCCATGTGGTTTAGGAACAGAACACACATGCAATGACTCTGGTTTAGGAAAGGAACACACGTACAATGACTTTGGTGGATCCATGTGGTTTAGCAAAGGAACACACATGCAATGACTCTGGTGGATCCATGTGGTTTATGAAAGGGACACACATGCAATGACTCTAGTGGTGGTTTAGGAAAATAACACACATGCAATGACTTGTGATGGTTTATGAAAAGAGCACACATGCAATGACTCTGGTGGATCCATGTGGTTTAGGAAAAGATCACACTTGTAATGACTCTGGTGGATCCATGTGGTTTAGGAAAGGATCACACATGCAATGACTCTAGTAGTCGTTTAGGAAAGGTACACACATGCAATGACTCTGGTGGATCCATGTGGTTTAGGAAAGGAACACACATCCAATGACTCTGGTGGATCCATGTGGTTTAGGAAAGGAACACACATGCAATGACTCTAGTGGATCCATGTGGTGGTTTAGGAAAGGAACACACATGCAATGACTCTGGTTGTGGTTTAGGAAAGGAAAACACATGCAATGACTCTGGTTGTGGTTTAGGAAAGAAACACACATGCAATGACTTGTGATGGTTTAGGAAAAGAACACACATGCAATGACTCTGGAGGATTCATGTGGTTTAGGAAAAGAACACACATGCGAAGACTCTGGTGGATCAATGTGGTTTAGGAAAGGAACACACATGCAATGACTCTAGTTGGCGGTTTAGGAAAATAACACACATGCAATGACTCTGGTGGTGATTTAGGAAAAGAACACACATGCAATGACTTTGGTGGATAATGTGGTTTAGGAAATTAACACACATGCAATCACTGTAGTGGATCCATGTGGTGGTTTAGGAAAGGGACACACATGCAATGACTCTAGTTGTGGTTTAGGAAAGGAACACAAATGCAATGACTCTGGTGGATCCATGTGGTTTTGAAAAGTGACACACATGCAATTACTCTAGTGGTGGTTTCGGAAAAGAAGGCACATGCAATGACTCTGGTGGTGGTTTAAGAAAAGAACACACATGCCATTACTCTGGTGGATCCATGTGGTTTAGGAAAAGAACACACATGCAATGACTCTGGTGGTGGTTTACGAAAAGAACACACATGCAATGACTCTAGTGGATCCATGTGGTGGTTTAGGAAAGGAACACACATGCAATGACTCTGGTTGTGGTTTAGGAAAGGAACACGCATGCAATGACTCTGGTGGATCCATGTGGTTTTGAAAAGTGACACACATGCAATTACTCTAGTGGTGGTTTAGGAAAAGAAGACACATGCAATGACTCTAGTGCTAGTTTAGAGAAAATAACACACATGAAATGACTCTGGTGGATCCATGTGATTTAGGAAAGGAACACACATGCAATAACACTGGTGGATCCATGTGGTTTATGAATGGAACACACAGGCAATGACACTGCTGGATCCATGTGGTTTAGGAAAGGAACACACATGCAATGACTTTGGTGGATCCATGTGGTTTAGGAGAGGAACACACATGCAATGACACTAGTGGTGGTTTAGGAAAAGAACAGACATGAAATGACTCTAGTGGATCCATGTGGTTTAGGAAAGGAACACACATGCAATGGCACTAGTGGTGGTTTAGGAAAAGAACACACATGCAATGACTCTGGTGGTGGTTTAGGAAAAGAACACACATGAAATGACTCTGTTGGATCCATGTGGTTTAGGAAAAGAACAACCATGCAATGACTCTAGTGGTGGTTTAGGAAAAGAACACACTTGCAATGAAACTGGTGGATCCATGTGGTTTAAGAAAGGAACACACATGCAATGACTGTAGTGGTGGTTTAGGAAAAGAACACGCATGCAATTACTCTGGTGGTGGTTTAGGAAAAGAACACACATGCAAGGACTCTGGTTGTGGTTTAGGAAAATAACGCACATGAGATGACTCTTGTGGATCCATGTTGTTTAGGAAAAGAACACACATGCAATGATGCTAGTGGTGGTTTAGGAAAAGAACACACATGCACTGACACTGGTGGATCCATGTGGTTTAGGAAAGGAACACACATGCAATGTCTCTAGTGTTGGTTTAGGAAAAGAACACACATGCAATGACACTAGTGGATCCATGTGGTTTAGGAAAAGAACACACATGCAATGACACTGGTGGATCCATGTGGTTTGGGAAAATAACACACATGCAATGACCCTGGTGGTGGTTTAGGAAAGGAAGACACATGCAATGACTCTAGATGTGGTTTAGGAAGAACACACATGCAATGACTCTAGTGGATCCATGTGGTTTAGGAAAACAACACATATGCAATGAGTCTGGTGGATCAATGTTGTTTAGGAAAGGAACACAAATGCAATGACTCTGGTGGATCCATGTGGATTACGAAAGGAACACACAGGCGATGACTCTAGTGGATAATGTGGTTTAGGAAAGGAACACGCATGCAATACCTCTGGTGATGGTTCAAGAAAGGAACACACATGCAATGACTCTGGTGGATCCATGTGGTTTATGAAAGGAACACACATGCAATGATTCTAGTTGTAGTTTAGGAAAAGAACACACATGCAATGACTCTAGTGGTGGTTTAGGAAAAGAAGACACATGCAATGACTCTGGTGGTGGTTTAGGAAAAGAACACACATGCAATTACTCTAGTGGATCCATGTGGTTTAGGAAAAGAAGACACATGCAATGACTCTGGTGGTGGTTTACGAAAATAACACACATGCAATGACTCTAGTGGATCCATGTGGTGGTTTAGGAAAGGAACACACATGCAATGACTCTGGTTGTGGTTTAGGAAAGGAACACACCTGCAATGACTCCGGTGGATCCATGTGGTTTTGAAAATTGACACACATGCAATTACTCTAGTGGTGGTTTAGGAAAAGAAGACACATGCAATGACTCTAGTGCTGGTTTAGAGAAAATAACACACATGAAATGACTCTGGTGGATCCGTGTGATTTAGGAAAGGAACACACATGCAATAACACTGGTGGATCCATGTGGTTTAGGAATGGAACACACAGGCAATGACACTGGTGCATCCATGTGGTTTAGGAAAGGAACACACATGCAATGACTTTGGTGGATCCATGTGGTTTAGGAGAGGAACACACATGCAATGACACTAGTGGTGGTTTAGGAAAAGAACATACATGAAATGACTCTAGGGGTGGTTTAGGAAAAGAATAAACATGAAATGACTCTAGTGGATCCATGTGGTTTAGGAAAAGAACACACATGCAATGGTTCTAGTGGTGGTTTAGGAAAATAACACACATGAAATGACTCTGGTGGATCAATGTGGTTTAGAAAAAGAACAACCATGCAATGACTCTAGTGGTGGTTTAGGAAAATAACACACTTGCAATGAAACTGGTGGATCCATGTGGTTTAAGAAAGGAACACACATGCAATGACTGTAGTGGTGGTTTAGGAAAAGAACACACATGCAATGACTCTGGTGGTGGTTTAGGAAAAGAACACACATCAATGAGTCTGGTGGTGGTTTAGGAAAGTAACACACATGAAATGACTCTAGTGGATCCATGTGGTTTAGGAAAAGAACACACATGCAATGACGCTAGTGGTCGTTTAGGAAAAGAACACACATGCACTGACACTGGTGGGTCCATGTGGTTTAGGAAAGGAACACACATGCAATGTCTCTAGTGTTGGTTTAGGAAAAAAGACTCATGCAATGACACGAGTGGATCCATGTGGTTTAGGAAAAGAACACACATGCAATGACACTGGTGGATCCATGTGGTTTAGGAAAATAACACACATGCAATGACCCTGGTGGTGGTTTAGGAAAGGAAGACACATGCAATGACTCTAGATGTGGTTTAGGAAAGAACACACATGCAATGACTCTAGTAGATCCATGTGGTTTAGGAGAACAACACATATGCAATGCCTATGGTGGATCAATGTCGTTTAGGAAAGGAACACACATGCAATGACTCTGGTGGATCCATGTAGGTTAGTAAAGGAACACACATGCAATGACTCTGGTGGATCCATGTGCTGGTTTAGAAAAGGAACACACATGCAATGCCTCTAGTGGTGGTTCAAGAAAGGAACACACATGCAATGACTCTAGTGGATCCATGTGGTTTATGAAAGGAACACACATGCAATGACTCTAGTGGTAGTTTAGGAAAAGAACGCACATGCAATGACTCTAGTGGTGGTTTAGGAAAAGAAGACACATGCAATGACTCTGGTGGTGGTTTAGGAAAAGAACACACATGCAATTACTCTGGTGGATCCATGTGGTTTAGGAAAAGAAGACACATGCAATGACTCTGGTGGTGGTTTACGAAAAGAACACACATGCAATGACTCTAGTTGATCCACGTGGTTTAGGAAAGGAACACATATGCAACGACTCTAGTTGATCCATTTGGTTTATGAAAGGAACACACAAGTAATGACTCCGGTGGTCGTTTAGGAAAGGAACACACATGCAATGACTTTGGTGGATCCATGTGGTTTAGGAGAGGAACACACATGCAGTGACACTAGTGGTGGTTTAGGAAAAGAATAGACATGAAATGACTCTAGGGGTGGTTTAGGAAAATAATAAACATGAAATGACTCTAGTGGATCCATGTGGTCTAGGAAAGGAACACACATGCAATGGTTATAGTGGTGGTTTTGTAAAAGAACACACATTCAATGACTCTGGTGGTGGTTTACGAAAAGAACACACATGAAATGACTCTAGTGGATCCATGTGGTTTAGGAAAGGAACACACATGCAATGTCTCTAGTGTTGGTTTAGGAAAAAAGACTCATGCAATGACACTAGTGGATCCATGTGGTTTAGGAAAAAAACACATGCAATGAATGTAGTGGTGGTTTAGGAAAAGAACACACATGTAATGACTCTGGTGGTGGTTTAGGAAAAGATAACACATGCAATGAGTCTGGTGGTGGTTTAGGAAAATAACACACATGAAATGACTCTGGTGGATCCGTGTGGTTTAGGAAAAGAACACACATGCACTGACACTGGTGGGTCCATGTGGTTTAGGAAAGGAACACACATGCAATGTCTCTAGTGTTGGTTTAGGAAAAAAGACTCATGCAATGACACTAGAGGATCCATGTGGTTTAGGAAAAGAACACACATGCAATGACACTGGTGGATCCATGTGGTTTAGGAAAATAACACACATGCAATGACCCTGGTGGTGGTTTAGGAAAGGAAGACACATGCAATGACTCTAGATGTGATTTAGGAAAGGAACACACATGCAATGACTCTGGTGGATCCATGTGGTTTAGTAAAGAACACACATGCAATGACTCTGGTAGATCCATGTGCTGGTTTAGGAAAGGAACACACATGCAATGCCTCTGGTGGTGGTTGAAGAAAGGAACACACATGCAGTGACTCTAGTGGATCCATGTGGTTTATGAAAGGAACACACATGCAATGACTCTAGTGGTAGTTTAGGAAAAGAACACACATGCAATGACTCTAGTGGTGGTTTAGGAAAATAAGACACATGCAATGACTCTGGTGGTGGTTTAGGAAAAGAACACACTTGCAATTACTCTGGTGGATTCATGTGGTTTAGGAAAAGAAGACACATGCAATGACTCTGGTGGTGGTTTACGAAAAGAACACACATGCAAGGACTCTAGTTGATCCATGTGGTTTAGGAAAGGAACACATATGCAACGACTCTAGTTGATCCATATGGTTTATGAAAGGAACACACACGTAATGACTCCGGTGGTTGTTTAGGAAAATAATACACATGCGATGACTCTTGTGGATCAATGTGATTTAGGAAAGGAACACACATGCAATGACTCTAGTGGTGGTTTAGGAAAATAACACACATGCAATGACTCTGGTGGTGATTTAGGAAAATAACACACATGCAATGACTCTGGTGGATAATGTGGTCTAGGAAAGGAACACACATGCAATGACTCTGGTGGATCCATGTGGTTTACAAAAAGAACCCACTTGCAATGACTCTGGTTTATCCATGTGGTTTAGGAACAGAACACACATGCAATGACTCTGGTTTAGGAAAGGAACACACGTACAATGACTTTGGTGGATCCATGTGGTTTAGCAAAGGAACAAACATGCAATGACTCTGGTGGATCCATGTGGTTTATGAAAGGGACACACATGCAATGACTCTAGTGGTGGTTTAGGAAAATAACACACATGCAATGACTTGTGATGGTTTATGAAAAGAACACACATGCAATGACTCTGGTGGATCCATGTGGTTTAGGAAAAGATCACACTTGTAATGACTCTGGTGGATCCATGTGGTTTAGGAAAGGATCACACATGCAATGACTCTAGTAGTGGTTTAGGAAAGGTACACACATGCAATGACTCTGGTGGATCCATGTGGTTTAGGAATGGAAAACACATGCACTGACTCTGGTTGTGGTTTAGGAAAGGAACACACATGCAATGACTCTGGTGGATCCATGTGGTTTACAAAAGTAACACACGTGCAGTTACTCTAGTGGTGGTTTAGGAAAAGAAGACACATGCAATGAATCTAGTGGTGGTTTAGAGAAAAGAACACACATGAAATGACTCTGGTGGATCCATGTGATTTAGGAAAGGAACACACAAGGAATGACACTGGTGGATCCATGTGGTTTAGGAATGGAACACACATGCAATGACATTGGTGGATCTATGTGGTTTAGGAAAGGAACACACATGCAATGACTTTGGTGGATCCATGTGGTTTAGGAAAGGAACACACATGCAATGACACTAGTGGTAGTTTAGGAAAAGAAGACACATACAATGACTCTGGGGGTGGTTTAGGAAAAGAACACACATGAAATGACTCTAGTGGATCCATGTGGTTTAGGAAAGGAACACACATGCAATGACTCTAGTGGTGGTTTAGGAAAAGAACACATATGCAATGACTCTGGTGGTGGTTTAGGAAAAGAATACACATGAAATGACTCTGGTGGATCCATGTGGTTTAGGAAAAGAACACCCATGCAATGAATCTAATGGTGGTTTAGGAAAAGAACACACTTGCAATGACTCTAGTGGTAGTCTAGGAAAAGAATACACATGCAATGACTCTGGTGGTGGTTTTGGAAAAGAACACACATGCAATAACTCTGGTGGTGGTTTAGGAAAATAACACACATGAAATCACTCTGGTGGATCCATGTGGTTTAGGAAAAGAACACACATGCAATGACTCTAGTGGTAGTTTAGGAAAAGAACACACATGCACTGACACTGGTAGATCCATGTGGTTTAGGAAAGGAACACACATGCAATGTCTCTAGTTTTCGTTTAGGAAAAATACACATGCAATGACACTGGTGGATCCATGTGGTTTAGGAAAAGAACACACATGCAATGACTCTAGTGGTGGTTTAGGAAAAGAACACACATGCAACGATGAGACGTTGCTCACGTATCTATAATTTTTGCTGTTCCATGCTTGTTTTATATCTACTTTGTTATGTTTTGTCCACACCTTGGAGTAATTTTATACACTTTCTTGGACTAACCTATTAACAAGATGCCACAGTGCCACCTGCCTGTTTTCTACTGTTTTTTGTTCCAGGAATGTCAGAAAATGAATATTCTTGGGATTGGACGGGACAAAAGCCAAAGTCAATATTTCACCGAGGGGGACATGGAGACAGAATACAAGATGGAGAGGGGCTGTCAACACCCAGATTTTTTATCCCAGATGGCTGTTATGCCATACATCACAATCCCAGGATTAACATTTTTGAGAGACATAATAGATTGGATATCACAGTACATCATCCATTACAAACCATAATAAGGTCTTACACAAATAAGGGATCTCATGATCCAATCTTAATACAAACAAGCAGCGGAATAATAAGCATAGCAGTGGGCTCCATCTTCAGTGTCATAGGCAATTCTGATGATGGGAGATGATCCTAGTTGTCGTAGCCGTCCTGCTGTCCATCTTCCTGATAGTCCTCCTCATAGTCCGGCCACGGAAATAGCCAAGGACAAAGCCCTGAGTACTCTTTAAGTACTCGCAGTCTATCAGTAACAAGTAAGGTAGTTCTAGTAGGAATCCTAAGCTCTAAGTTTAGTTGCAAAAAGAAAAAATTTGTTGGACAGAGACGAAGGAGAATATGACCCTCCCTGAGTCGGAATATTGTACCCTATATTTTTATGGGTCTAAGGCTCGCGGGGGCTCGGGGGCTGGCATGGTGCTCAGATCACCCCAAGGAGATAAACTTTTATACGTGTTGCGGATCCACTTCACAATGACAAATAATATTGTTGAGTATGAAGCACTGCTACATGTAATCCGGATTGCTAAGGATATCGACATCCGACGTTTGATGTGTTACGGAGATTCGGATCTTGTTGCTCAGCAAGTGTCGGATATTTGTAATGCAAATAAACACATGGTAGCATATAAAGCTGTCGTGGATGATCTATCTAAATCATTCGAAGGGTTTGAGGTTCAACACATCCCTCGAGCAGAAAATGAGGAAGCAGATGCATTATCTCGGATAGGCTCTACACGGAAAGAGGTCCCGGATGGCGCTTTTTAGAGCACCTCAAAGTTCCCTCAATAAAGGGAGTGTACGAGGAATATCCGACCAAATCCGACTCACCTTTGATAGTAGTTTTGGCTGTAATTTCTAGATGGACTCATCCCTACCTTGACTATTTGGTAGATGGCAAATTACCCGAAGAAGAAGTTCTGAGCCGGCAGATCATCCGACGAGCAAAAGCCTATACTATAGTTAGTGGTGAGCTCTATAAGCAGAGTGTATCTAGGGTCTTTCAGCGCTGCGTACCTCCGGAAGAAGGAGTGGAAATCTTAAGAGAAATCCACGAAGGCGAGTGTGGTCACCATGTTGCAGCCAAATCTTTAGTGGTAAAAGCTTTCCGACACTGTTTTTTCTGGCTTACAGCCAAGGCAGATGCCGAACGGCTGGTCAAGACGTGCAAGGACTGCCAAAAGTACGCCAAACAAGCTCATGTTCCGGCTGATCAGCTGTGAACAATAGCTATAAAATGGCCTTTCGCGGTCTAGGGGCTTGACATGGTAGGACCGTTAAAACGGGCTCCAAGTGGATTTACTCAGCTCTTAGTGATGGTGGATAAATTCACAAAATGGATTGAGGCTAAACCCGTTACTAGTTGTGATGGAGCAATAGCCAAAAGATTTGTCGAGGATGTTATAATCCGGTATGGTTATCCGCATAGTATTATCACGGACAATGGGAGTAATTTCTCTATGGGAGAACTTGCCGAATTCCGCAACGAACAAAATATCCGGCTTGACATTGCGTCAGTCGCACATCCGCAGGCTAATGGACAAGTCGAAAGAGCAAATGGTTTAATCCTATAAGGCCTAAAACCAAGACTCGAAGCACCACTACAACGTGCTGCGGGGGCTTGGGTAGAAGAATTACCTTCTGTAATATGGAGTTTACGAACAACTCCGAACAGGTTAACTAGATACACACCTTTCTTCTTGGTCTATGGCGCAGAAACAGTTCTTCCTAGTGATTTGATTCACACTTCTCCTAGAGTGGTCACGTATATCGAAGAGGATGCCGAGATTTCTCATAAAATGATCTCGACTTAGTCGAAGAAGTTCGCATCGTTGCTGAAATGAGATCAACAGCCTATTAGCAGAAGTTGCGCAAGTATCATAGCCAGAGAGTCAAGAACCGGTGTTTCAATAAGGGCGATTTGGTTCTCTGGCTGGTGCAACAAAGAAAGCACAAACTTTCCCCAGTATGGGAAGGGCCCTTCTTGGTTAGTCGAGTATTACACAATGGTTCGTACTATTTAACTGATATGAGGCCAGTCAAAGAAAGACCTGCTACTAAGAAGAGAAAGAGAGCTGGAGGCAGTACAAATCCGGATGAGTTAGACAGACCATGGAATATTGCTCAGCTACATCCCTTTTATTCTTAGTTTATCCTTCTTTGTAATCATATATGTGTGCATGTTCTATGAGAAATAATAGTTTTGGTTGCCTCAAATTTTTTCTGAGAAGTTTTCACCATCTTATTTCCGAATGATCATGTCACAAAGTCGAAAATCCCAGAATACTTGAAAGTACTTTATGCTCATGTTTGTTCTGGTTTAGATTTCCGATTCTAAAAATGCTACCTTCAGGTATAAATCTAAATTTCCTAGTCTATACTTTGGTTATTTGTCTTATTGTCGGATGTGGGTATTTTCCGAGTAGTGAATTGTTGGTACTGGAAGCCGGCTTTGTTTCCGAGTTTAAATTGGTTTAGCAATTGAGCTCCGTTGCTCGGCAAAGTTTCCATGCTGAAAGTTTAGCCGGCTCACGAAAGGGATGAGGCGGAAAGCCAGATAAACGATAAGTGTAGTCAAAAAAGTATAAGTGCTTATGTAAACATTTCAGGCACACAAAAATCAAAGCCAATAGTGCTGAATAGATAAAAACTTAGCACTAGCAAAAGTATCATACTACATATTTACAACACCATAGTGTTTTCAGAATAACACATTTGTTTCTCTCTGATGGCTTATGATGTCGGAGGAGAGGTAGGAGCTTCCGGCTCGCTGGACACATCAGCCGCACCTTGATAACGATCCGAGATGTCCAAATCAGATATGGTTTGTTCATCGTCAGAAACTTCGGCTGCTTCTTTGGGAGGCGAAGGCGGCATATCCACGCGGTTGAAGAAGGGAGTGTCTTAGCTGGTCAAGTCAGCTACGTGGCACCCATATCCGGCACAGGAGTCCATGATGGCTTTGATATCTTGCTGCTGGCCGTCTTCGTCCACAGTAGAGTACCCTCTGGTCACTTGCCAGATTTCCATGCTTCCATGGTGGCTCATGACCATTGTGAGAGCGTTCTATGCTGCGGATCACGTGTAGGACATATTCCAGTCCTAGACAAGCTGCGGCATCTCCTTTGCCTTGTCCCGCACCTGAAAGTCGGACATGCTATGCATGTCCAGAACCTTGAGAGCTTCGCCAATATCCTCAATGGATTGGCGGAAGTCATGAAGCAAATCACCGACTTGGGTAAGCCGGTGGGTGCGAGGCTCGGCAGAGGTGGAGTCATTCAAGTTCAGAGGACCTATGCATATAACGCAAAACAGTTAAATAAATCCGATATCGAAAGAGTCGAAGAATGTAGACAAGTCAGAAAGATGGATACATACCAAAGATGACATCATAAACTTTGGTTTCCTCCTCATGAAGACTCCGAAGTTCAGCTCGGAGCGCCTCGAAAAGGTCCTTCTCTCTGAAAAGCTCGTCGTTGAGATCCGAGATTTTTTGCTCATGGAGTGCAATCTTTCGATCATGCTCCATGGTGGCCATGGAGGAGGACTCGAGAACTTGAGCAATGCTCTTCTCATGATCCGCCTTAAGCTGGTCTAGATCTCGGCGGAGATCCTTGTTTTCCACCACCAGGGTCTTCAGATTCTCGGCCTCTTCGATCATATCACAGGATTGCTTTATCAGTGCTGTAAGTCAAGGTTTGAGTCTCGGAATGTTCAGCGAAAAATATTTGACTATGAAAATGCAAGACAAGGTTTGAGTCTCGGAATGTTTACCTTCGGCCTCATCCTTGGAAACTTTAAGCTCAGCATTTTTACATCGGAGAGCTTTGATCTCTCTCCGCTTATTGCAGACATTCTTCAACAAATCATGGTTATATGAATTAACTTTCTGTAATTCAGAATACCCTAAGTCAGAAGTCTACTAAAGAAGCATGCTAATATTGTAGCTAATATCAGCACGAGCCATGGGGGCTACGCTAGTTCATTCTTTGGCATCCTAAGGAAGCATAAACTCGGATTGTTTATCCAACTTCATGCTTGGGGGCTAGAGGATATGATATAAAATATAATAAAGGAAAAACGTGAGTTGGAATTCCGACTTACATGATATTCATGTGTGAGATTGCTCAGGCACATGTTCACCTCAGTAGTAACCTTCTCGGCAAGGGTGAGTGGAATAACCGGAGGTGATGGAAGCACACCAGCTCTTAAACCCTTGTCGTGAAGGCGGACTTGTTCGAGAAGATCGGAGTACTTGATGTCCTCTGCTTCTTGTGCTTCTTCTTCGGCAGAAAGATTTCGGCTTTCTAGGCATTGTCGGGCCAGCCGCTGGATTTCCTCCGTAGATTTCCGAGATAAGCCTAATTGGTCAAGTCCCAGATTATTCAGGAGATTCTCGGCGAAGGTTTCTACCGAGGGATCATTACCCGAAGAGGGTTCACCCTTATCAAAACCTGAGTCACCCATGGTGATGTCAGTCTGCGACTCAAGGGTCGCTGGCCCTGTTGAGGGAGCCGGATCTTCTGCGATGATCGGGGATGGAGTAATCACCGGCGCTGAAGAAGGTTGAGGGGCAGGAGTCAGAGGAAATCCGGCTTAGTTTGAATATCAAGCTGGAAATCCGAATAACATACTAGCAGGTCCGACTTATTTTTGAGTCCCGGATCATATTTTATGTTTTGAAGTTTCAGGAACCCTTCAAGATTCTACAAGCCAAAGATCAATCTAGACGATGATGAATCCGACTTTGGATCTTGGAGACTTCCGGGGGCTGATGTTGGGGATATATACTTTTCGGGTATCCTCATAGTCCTCACTGACCAGGGTGGCCCACTTCAGGTTAGAGCTTTGCTTCACGGGCAGCCCAGGCAGGGAGAAGAGATGGAGTCTAGTTCGGCTAAGGGAAGGCCCAGAAGACTTACCGAGATAGGCCCATAGTGTTACTTGTAGTTCAAGATGTACTATATAACCGACTCTTAATTGTAGCCAGATAGATATCTCCTGTAAACCCTAGGCCGGATATCTATATAAGCCATCCTAGGGAGAGCCTTTAGAAAAACACAATAGTCTACAATCTCAACTCGCACAAGTGAACCCCCTATAACCCATATTCCGGCTATGCCATATTACTGGATTGCTAGAAGGAGTAGGATCCGTCCAAAGCCAGTGGATTTGAAACTAGGTAAACTTGTGTGCTCAGCATCCTGGAACACCATACTTCTCACACCCCTCTCTTCCACACGCCTCGAGGACCCCCTCATGGCGTACTTGTCATCAATCCGACGACAGATGGTGCGATCCTTCTTCTCGCGTTGACGACGAATTGATTGGCGATCCTTGACGAGCATGGCGAGAGTCTGATCCTTCTTGCCGGCAATGGCAAGATTGTGGTTGACCTAGGCTCGAGCATTGTCCAATTCCTTCTGCATATCATATAGTAGGAAGTTAAGATTCTCCACTTGGCGCTTCATTTCTAGGTGACTTGGCATCTCTAATGGCATTCCCATAGAATCATGCCTTGCATAATGGGCAAAGTGAGTTCCCTGGATCAAGTTGATGATTTGCCCACACAGACAGGCAAGAGCTTCATCCATAGCCCTGGATAATCCATCTAGCCAGTTGTTCTCTCTCACGATGAATTGAATCTTCTCAAAAAGAGGTGCTTCCATCTTGCCTCGAAGATCTGCAACTATCAGCCATTGTAAATCTCCTCCTAGGAAATCCTTGAGTTGGGCTCCAAAGAATTCCAGATGCGGGCGCTCAAGGTACTCTTATAGTGCATCAAGATCCCTCTTAAAGATCAGCTGCCCTCCGTTGCCCAACTGGTAGAACTTGCAATACTGAACTTCCATCTATAGGAGTTTAGGATGAGTAAGTTAGTGAGGTGATCAAGTGTGTCAAATTTTATGTAGTTATGTAAGAATTTTTGAGGAACATGTATTTTTTTGAAAGAATCAAGGATAAGAGTGGGAATAGGTTTTCATAAATACTCACTTCATTTGTTTTGAAACTAAATTTTTGTTTGGACGTCCATTCTAACTAGAGTCTCCTATGGTCAGGATGGCTCTGATACCAACTTGTCAACACCCGTATTTTTAATCCCAGATGCCTGTTATGCCATACATCGCAATCCCAGGATTACCATTTTTGCGAGACATTATTAGATTGGATATCACAGTACATAATCCATTACAAACCATAATAAGGTCTTACACAAATAAGGGATCTCATGATCCAGTCTTAATACAACCAAGCAGCGGAATAATAAACATAGTAGTGGGCTCCATCTTTAGTGTCACAGGCAATGCTGACGATGGGAGATAATCCTAGTTGTCGTAGCCATCCTGTTGTCCATCTTCCTGATAGTCCTCCTCATAGTCTGGCCACGGGAATATCCAGGGACAAACCCATGAGTACTCTTTAAGTACTCGCAAACTATCACTAACAAGTAAGTTAATTCTAGTAGGAATCTTAAGCCCTAAATTTAGTTCCATAAAGCTAGATTTATCTAAATTGAGTTCAAAAGTAAAGAAAACTAAGTAAAAGTTCTAAATCACTTTAAGTTGGGAACCTAGTTTTCACATTCACAACCCTGTTGTGGTCAAGTCAAAATCATAGGTCACTTCACAAGTGATTTTGAAAACATCTAACGACGGAATAGTATGGCCACTCTGACTGTCCACGACCGCGGACGCGGCTATTCGAATAGTTTGACACTCTGCAGAGGTGGTACACTTTCACCACAAAATTCGATACATCCATCAGGGATAACCCTGAATCATCATACTTAGTATGCGGATAATCAATAATAACCTTTCCTTTACACACTCTAGTATACGCACCTCTCCTATGAGCTTGGCCTCCCAGCCATGGCCATCTGCCATCCTGGGCACTACATAGGTGGACATCATCAAGAGGTTGCCTCAGCTCAAACCTCTTCCGCGAGGGAACCCATACTAATGCATATAAACTTCTGGCTAGGCCTTACCCAATTTAGGTATTGTGGTTGTACGGTAAAATTGGAATGGTATCGCATTCTTACCCAACCATCAGTTTTTATAAAGGCCTAAGGCTCATGCCTCAACATTTTCTTCAAATACGTTTGTGTTTATCAACACATGTCAAAACATCTCAATAGAATGACTCATCATTCCAAGGTTTTCATAATCATTTTCACCAAGTATTCCCATCTAAAGTGATCAAGTTTTATGCTTAGCACTAGCCACTAAGTTAAGAGTGTTCACTAATGAGGGATGCTAATCTCAATCTCATGCCATAGAATGACATTTAGTATAGGCCTAGTTTTATACTCTTTATGATATCTATACTACTTTCCAAAATCTCACCAAATACTAACTAAAAGTAAAGAACTCTGGTAAAGTAAAAAGTAAAGCTTGTAAGTAAAACTTGGGATGGGTATATAACCAAAGCATGCCTAATGCATTTGCTTAAGTTATCAAGTGGGCAAGTGTTAACTTGCTTAGTTCTAGCTTGCCTTGATTGGTGTAGTGATTGAAGTTTTCTTCGTCTTCTTCGGAGTGGAACTCCTCCTCCTTGTATCCTTGGTCGGTACTATCATCTATAAATGAATACGGGGTACAATATCACCAAACAATAATTAACTAAGTCTATTTAGGACACTAAGGCTCACACTTGATGATCTAGCATCATCACAATCATCACATGAATTAAAGAACTAATTTTATTTAGTTTATTTGAGAAAAGTAATTTCTACTCATTGAAATTAATTAAGTTTTAATATTATCCAAATAAAATACGGGATCATGTGGACACATGTCATCACCACATATTCTAATACATGGGAATGTGATTTAAAGGGTTGGTCACATTTTATAAAGGGTAAAATTATTCTTTAATAGATTTAAAGTGACTAGAAATGCCCTAATAGCATTCTTTTGGTACTAATCCAATGTCACTGCATGCAAACCTAAATATTTTTACCTATTCAGATAGATATTATAAAATGTGATTTTTGAGAGTTGGAATCAACTCAAAGGCTATTATGGTTGATTTTTGAAAAATGTTTGAAGTTGCAAAAGTCTCTGTCTTGTTATTTTTGCTAAAGATTATCTCTCACTCCAAATGAGTTAAATACAACAGGCTTGGATAGATATTTTAATTATCTTTCTAACAAAATTTGAATTATGCAATTTGGGTAACTGAAACTCTCTGAATTGATTTTTGAATCTAGGGACAGAATAGGATTTCAACTAAATTGGAAAATCCATATTTGAATTTCCTGGGCTGCTCGGGAAAGCTAAATGGTCCGGCCCAACTGCACAGTGCAGCGCAGCGCGCGGCTGACAGAGGGGGTCCACTGGTAAGTGACTCATTCTATGTGAAACGGTATCGTTCAACCTGAGCCCTATGATTAGAAGAAAGATCGACGGTTGAGGGTCGTCGTCGACGACGAACAGCTCCGGCGACGAGCTAAACCAAACACGGTGGTGGGGGTCTCTCGGGGCTCACCTGGCTCCATCTAGGATCGGCGACAGGGGCAAACGACTTGGTAGACGATGGTGAGGCTAGGCACAGTCACGGCCGGGCTCGAGCTGGTCAGAATCAACAACGCCCTTCTCCTCCAGCAGAGGTGGGCTCCGGTGAAATTCTGGTGTGGTGCTACTCACCTTGCTCTGGGGAGAAGTGGGGAAGGTCAATGAGGAGTGGGGAGTAGAATGGTGTGAGGAATGGAGGCGGGGTGGCCTCCTTTTATAGCGCGGCGAGGGGACCGAGCGGTGCGGCGGTGAGCTGGACGGTGGCGTCGCTACAGTCGGCTATCGGCGTGGGCGAGGGCGTAGGACGGTGCGGTGCTCCCTGGCGGTTCTCACGGAGTTCGAGGCGTCGCGTGGGGTGGCGTGGTTTGGTCTGGCGTGTGCGACGCTCTGAGCAGAGGCAGTGGTGTTTGCGGCAGCATGCGGCAACTACGGGTCGCGCGGCGGCGAACGGGGGTGTCCGCGGGGTGGCGTGATCATGGCGAGGCTGCGCGTGCGTGGTGAGGGCAAGGCGCGAGCTGGTGGGGCTGGTTGGACATGACGCACTGGTGTGCTTTGGGCATGGTGCAGAGAGGCGGTGTGCTGCGCGACTAGGGTGGTCCACGGCCGAGCTGCGATCATGGGCTGGATAGGGGTGGCAGTAGGCTGCGGTGAGTCTACTGGACTTGCTGGATGGGCACGGTGTTGTCTAGTGCGAGCTGGCCATGGTCGGCCGGCGATGACCACAAATGGGCGGTGCTCCACTATTCTCCATGACGAAGGGGGGCTTGTCTGCTGCTGCTAGACACTCAGGAGGACAAGGGTGTTAAGAGGGAGATCAAATGGTCGATGATCACTATACAAAACAGTGAAGTTAGGCTAGAGATTATTCTATGCATGTCAAGTGTTTGTGTTAATGTCCGCATGAAAGAAACTTTGGAATTTTTGATTCAAAATTTTTGAGTGAACTTGAATTAAGCTTGAGAGACTAGGTTTGCTTGGAGAGGTCAAGGGGAATTGATTTGGTAGGTTTTTGAAAAAGTGTGATCTTAACATATGAAATAGATTCAATTTTCCATTGTCCATTTAATTGATTTGCTAGATGTTTTTGTAAGTTTGTAAAGTGGGCCTTGATACACTTTTACTTGGTCTAGCAAGGGGTGAAAAGAAATAGAATTGTTTTTGTTGGAAAGTTTCTTCTAGGAACACCTAAAGAGGACTAGTGGATAAATATGGTCAGAATGACCATTTGTTTTATTTATTCTTATTTGATTTCTTTCTCTTTGGATTTTGTTTGTAAATGGTCTTGATGATGTGGCATTCACCTTTAAACCATTTTACAACATTTAGAACAATCAAGCATGGCATACACACTCAATTCTATACTAATTGAAACACACATGCATTCATAATTCATTTTCTTAATAAAGATTTTTGTTAACCCTAAATTAGGTGATTAGAACTTGATAACCTTGATTAAAATATTTGGGGTGTTACAGGGGCCAGAGGCTAGCAACACCAAGTGGCCACACGGCTAGGCCTGTCCCGTGCCAGGGCACCGTGGCCGCCGAGGTCACCCTCTCGGCCTCCCCTTTCGCCTAAAGGATGCCTCCGATACAGAAATCCTAAGTACCCGATCAAAATTCCATGAAAGAGTCTGTAGCCGCCGCCATCTCCAAACCTAGATCGAGAGGGATCTGAAGCTCTTCCCGGCACCCTGCCGGAGGGGAGAGATCACCCTGGAGGCCTTCTTCATCACCATGCAAGCCTCAGGTGTGATGCGTGAGTAGTTCATCCCTGGACTACAGGTCCAAGTAGTAGCTAGATGGTTGGTTCTTCTCCTTTGTTCTACAGTTTTTAGATCTTGTGAGCTCCATTCCTGATCAAGATCATCTATTTGTAATCCTACATGTTGTGTTTGCGGGGATCCGATGGATATTGAGATGCTATTTTAGATTGATTATTGATTCTATCATGTCTTTGTTATTTGTGATATTGCATGCTCTCTATTGTTAGTAGATATCTTGGCCGAGTAGATGCTACCAACTCCAAGAGGGAGTATTTATGCTCGATAGTGGGTTCATGCCTCTAGGAATCTGGAGAAGTGACTGAAATCTCTAAGGTACTATATGTGCTGTTTCTACTAGCGAGAAAACAACAATCCTTTGTTCATAGAACAATCGTATTGTTTACTTTACACACAGTGCTTAATGCAATTATCTATTGCTTGCAACTTAATACCGGAGGGGGTTCGGATGATAACCTAAAGGTGGATTATTAGTCATAGATGCAGTTGGATTACGGTCTATGTATAATGTTGTAATGACCAATCAAATTTCATAGGAGTCAAGATGATTAGTATATGCATGTATGCTTTCTCGATGTTTTTCAATTGCCCTGTTGTAATTTGTTCACCCAACATGTCATCTATCTAAGGAGAATCACCACTAGTGAACTATGGACCCCGGTCCTTTCTCTTACTATCAATCTACAAGCTGTTTACTATTTTCTGTTTACTTTCTGCAAGCTATTAATATCTTCCACACAATATGTTTAATCCTTTGTTTTTAGCAAAACCGGTGAGATTGACAACCTCACTATAAGTTGGGGGCAAAGTTTTGTGGTTGTGTTGTGCAGGATTCCAAGTTGGAAACAACACCTTGGAGGTGTTTCCTTGCTCCTACTGGTTCGATAAACTTGGTTTCATAACTGAGGGAAAACTTGTTGTTGTGCTCATCATACCTTCCTCTTGGGGTTCCCCAACAAGCTCGATATATTTTGGGCCATCAAATGACACTGGTGGATCCAGGTGGTTTAGGAAAACAACACAAATGCAATGATCATGGTGGTGGTTTAGGAAAGGAGACACATGCAATGACTCTGGATGTGGTTTAGGAAAGGAACACACATGCAATGACTAGTGGATCCATGTGCTTTAAAAAAATAACACATATGCAATGACTCTGATGGAACAATGTGGTTTAGGAAAGGAACACACATGCAATGACTCTGGTGGTGGTTTAGGAAAGGAATCGCATGCAATGACATTGGTGGATCCATGTGGTTTACGAAAACAACACAATGCAATGACTCTATTGGTGGTTCAGGAAAAGAACACACATGTAATGACACTGGTGGATCCATGTGGTTTAGGAAAGGAACACACATGCAATGACACGGGTGGATCCATGTGGTGGTTTAGGAAAAGAACACAAATACAATGACACTGGTGGATCCATGTGGTTTAGGAAAGTAACACACATGCAATGACTCTAATGGGGATTTAGGAAAAGAATACACATGTAATGACACTGCTGGATGCATGTGGTTTAGGAAAAGAACACACATGCAATGACCCTGGTGGTGGTTTAGGAAAGGAAAACACATGCAATGACTCTGGATGTGGTTTAGGAAAGGAACACACATGCAATGACTCAAGTGGATCCATGTGGTCTAGGAAAATAACCCATATCCAATGACTCTGGTGGATCAATGTGGTTTAGGAAAGGTACACACATGCAATGACTCTAGTGGATCCATGTGGTTTAGGAAAGGAAGACACATGCAATGACACTGGTGGTGGTTTAGGAAAATAACACAAATGCAATGACTCTAGTGGATCCATGTGATTTAGGTAAAGAAGACACATGCAATGACTCTGTGGTGTTTTAGGAAAAGAACACACATGCAATGACTCTCGTGGATCCATGTGGGTTATGAAAGGAACACACATGCAATGAATCTGGTGGATCCGTGTGGTTTATGAAAGGAACACACATGCAATGAATCTGGTGGTTGTTTAGGAAAAGAACACACACTATGAGAAAAGTTTCCTTTCGCAATGAATTGGCCCGACGGTCATTGTACAAGGCGCGTCTTCTGCGACGAAATTCTTGGCTCGGCCGTGGCTGATGGAAAACTATTTTATTCCCGCTTCACGGCCCTCTACTACGATGGATCTACTAAAAACATGGAGGAGGCTCAGCTGGCGTGTTGCAAAAGCAAGATTTTCGTTTCCTCGCGCATGTTGACTCGTTGAAGTCTTTTGAGGCGTGTGGGTCCCGGACGTCAGTGTCTCTAGCGGACCATACTTTTGGTCGCGCCTCCCTGATTTGAACTCGATAACGTTGCTCGAGGCATCCTCCGTTTAGTTAGGCTGCTAGGTCCCACATGTCAGCCTCTCATTAGAAGGATCATGTGTATGATGGAATTTGTTTTCTTCGCTCGCGCTACGCTATTCCAAAGTTGATAGCACTGCTCCATGCATCTACCCTTTAATCAACCTCCTGGGACCCACATGTCATCCTCTCATTAGAAGAAACGTGTGTATGATGGAATGTTTTCCTTCGCTGGCACTACCCCGTTCCGAAGTTGATAGCACTGCTTGAAGCCAACCGTTTAACTAACCTCCTGAGTCCCACATGTCATCCTCTCATTAGAAGAAACGTGTGTATGATGGATTTTTTTCCTTCCCTCATGCTACCCTGTTCCGAACTTGATAGCGTTGTTCGATGCATCTACCGTTTAATCACGATGTTGGGCGCCACATGTCATCCTCTCATTAGAAGAAACGTCTGTATGGTGGATTTTTTACCCTCTGTCGCTCCTTCGTGTTCCAAACTTGATAGTGTTGCTTGCTGCTTCAGCCGTTTATACTAGCTAGTGGGCCTGACATGTCAGCCTCCTCTGTGCAGGAAACATGTGCATGCTAGACTTTTTTCTTCTCTTGCGCCTCCCCGTTTGGAACTTGGCAATGTTGCTCGATACAGCACCCGTATAATGTCTCCCTTCTCGGGCCACCTGTCAGCCGCCTATGTAGAGGAAACATGTGTATGTTGGATTTTTTTTGGTCGCGTCTACCAGTTTGACCTTGGTAACATTGTTCTATGCGGCAGGCGTGTATGGTCTTGCTGCTGGGGCCCATGTGGAGCCTCTCTCGACAAGAAATGTGTCGATCTTGGTCTTCTTTTTTCCGGTCGAGACTATTGTACAAGTACTGTTTAAACGCGCTCGTTAAACTTGATCTCTTGTATGGTAAGGTTGATGGGCGCTAGCTGCAGGCAGGTGGGTCGGCCATGTCAGCCTCTTAGTACAAAAATATTGCTAGAAATAAACTGCATGCCATGCCACTACACAAGAAAATTGTTATCCTTTTATAAAACGTAAAAAAATTATACTAACATCGTATATAACTTATTTATTTTTCTTCTTAAAAAATTGCTTGTCCATTTGCTACGCGTCATTGCTAGCAAATCAACTAAAAATGTTAAATATAAATAATGTAGTAGGTAGTACTTAAAAACATGGATAGGCGGAGTTTGTTTAGGGGTTGAATTGAACAAAAATATGGATAGTACTTAAAAACATGGATAGAAATTAAAAAAGGCCGAATTGAAGAAAAATGGGCCAAACAGGGATTGATGGGCTAATTTTCATGGGCTCTTGCCCAATATAACTAGGCTATTTGCATGGCCAAATGAACCAAAACATGGCCGAGTTAGAAGATCTTAGGCTATAATGAGGCCGGATGGGCTAATTTCTTGGGCTCGATAGTTAAAATCCCAAGGTACATGCTGGGGCTTGGCCAGATTAGAAACAAAGCATTCAACAAGGGAAAAAAGGTATAAAATATGAGCGCCTAGATCCCAGGTGCCCGAGAACTTGTTATGTTAAGGAGATGACGTCACCCTACTAATTGTGGTAATACTCAGTTGTAACCTAGTAGTTGCAACTCATTAAATTCCCAGTTACAAGCTGTTGCAGCAAATGTGTAACCCTCATGTTGCACCAATCGCGAGCTCAATCCAATGGCGAGCGAGGTGACTCTTGAGAACTGGTAAATCCGATAAAATATTCATAGATATTTTTGTGAAAATTGTGGACAAACACCACGCGCCTGCCAAAACTTTTCGTCGAGACCCCAAACTTTCCTAAGCCCACCCTCAATCGAGTGACCAGCCCCTGTCTCTTCAAATTTTGCGCCGTTCTTATGGGAGATGCACCAGATTAGAACTAAGCCGCAAACTTCTCCATGCCTTAAAAAAACTTCTCGATGCCTTTCTATCAATAGTGCCGGCCTACCACCATTTACCGTGCCATTCTTCATGAGACGCACCGGCCAGCGGTCAGCTGGGCGATCCCCACGCTTTGCCTGCTAGATTCAGGCACTAGACAATCTTCTTGGCTTTTGTTTGTTCTCCACCTCTCCTAGAAATAGTTAAAGCTTGTGACCATCTAGATTTACATGGTGCTTTCAGATTTGGGTAGGTACGTTCTTTAGGTAAATCTATAGTAAAGCTCTGGATAGAAGAGTTCGAAAACATCTTAAAAAGGACTTGGAAGAGATCCTGTGCAAGCTTTTGACCTGATATATTCCCCATCCTTCTTTGATATGATTGAGCATTTGGCTATTGATGTACCTGATGAGGAATTACTTAGAGGTACAGTACAATATTGATGGATGTACCCTATAGAACGTCGACTTCGCATTTCCAAGGAGCGGGAAGATATCAGTAGACAGTTTGATAAGTGAGTGTTATGCAAAGATATCTTCACATATAAGACTGTAGAAAATTTAGATATATTCAGATGTCTGACTTGGCTATGTTTTGTAGGTTCTTCACAGAAATAAAGGTACCAGCAAATTTTGTTCCACCAATAAAAAGACCGGATGGACTAAGATCTAAGGATCATGTAAGACGCTCAAACTGCACTATGAATTGTCCATGAATTGTCCAGATGGGGTAACCTCTTGTCTATTTTGTAACGCTAGATTTTGAAGCTTGAATTTCTGGCCCTTATCTGTGGTCCTGATAGGAGTATAACAAAAGCTTCGGCTTGCATTTCCAACAGTGTTTGTCATAGCACTTATGTACCTTCTATGGAGACTGACGCAGCTGGAGGTTGTCCTGATGAACCTGCACTAGATTGCGTTTAGATTCGAAATCTTGCACTTGACATTGTCGTCCCAAGGAAAATAAGGTTGTGGATCTGGTAATAATGCCTTCTGTAGAACAAGATGCACAAGGTGATGATTTATGAATTGCATGTTCTTCTCTATCAATGAAAATGACATATCGTTTGCCTTGTTTCAAAAATAAATAAATATTTGCATGTCTCCTTGTGTTAGTCGATGCAAAGAAGATACTATTTTCTGTTCAAGTCATGTGAACAAATATGTTTGTATGTAGAGACATAAATGCGGATTGGGTGTCAAAATCAGCATAAAATTGCCAGATCAAGAACACAAGCATAATGGCATTGCAAGAAAAGGAACATAACCATCTTTCCATCATGCTTGTGAAAAGGAGATGAGCCAGGAACCACGCCTGCAAGTGGCAGAGGCACATTCTCGTGCAGCTCAGCTAGCATTGGTTTATCATCGATAATACTCAAGTATCCAAATATTATGATTACATACTAGGAGTAGTTCCAGTTCCACACTACAGCTCAACAGGAAAAAGTGTAAGAAATGCGTAAGGTAGCTCCATAATACAGGTTCCAGAGAAAAGCATACAAATCATAAGAAAGAAAGCTCTGCATCATAGTTAACCACCTTCAGGTGCAACAGTTTCCACGAATTGTAAACCCAAATCACCGCCTCCTTTAGGTGGCACGATAATTTCGGGAGCAGGATCAGCAACACCAACAACAACGCCAGCACCGGTAGCATGAGTCTCCAGCATAGGTGAACTATCGAGCACCACAATGCCCTCTGAAGGCTCTTCACTGCCAGCTCCAGCCGCACAAGTCTCCGCGGATGGTAAAACCAATCTACCACCTCCATCACCTAGCATGGTGATGGCAGGTGCAGGCTCATCAGTACCAGCTGCAGCTGCAACTGCATCAGTATCCATAGTAGGTAAACAAGGAGGCGTCTTAGGTGTAGCGATCTGACATCCATTTTCTACTCCATCATCAGGAAATTGAGAGTCTTCTTCAACTTTGTGCTTTTTAGGTTACAAGATAAATAGAGATTACAGCGAAAGCATCTACATGGAACGACAAGAACATATGTCATTCTATTGATTTACCTTGTCATCTCGGATAGCAGAAGTCACGGGATTGGAACCTTTTTCATCGAGAATCCTCTTTTCTCTCTTTCCCCTATCTCCTTCTGTAGCAAGTTGTAATATTGATTACATGATGTTGATTGACAAATATATGCAAATGTTCAAAAGTTTGCCCTGTCGAACTACCAACTTCGAACGGATCCCCACTGTTCTTAGTTATGGGATCTAGCCAAGAAAACAAGCTTCTATGGAATCCTAGTCTACAAAAAAAGGATGCATACCTAGGATAAGAACTATTCTACACATAACAATGCTGCGCAATCGATAATAAAAATTTAACCGCATCATCAAGTCTATCATGTAAGTTCGGAGTGAATCTAGATACACTCATTTCACATAAGCTAAAACGTCTTATATTATGAAACGGAGGGAATAGGTACGAGTGTTCTAGTATTTCACAAACCGCCATTGCTACCGTGGGACAGAGATGACGGATGCTCCACCGCCCTACAGAAGGTTGCCGCGCCGATCTCGCGGCCACCTATAGAGGACGGAGCCTAGGAGCTGGTCTGCAACAAGATGGAGCGAGAGGCCAGGGGGCGGCAGTGGATGGGAAGAAGGGACTGAGTAAAAGAGTCCGTGTGTGCATGGGGGGAGGCCGGTGAGGGAGTTAAATCCAGCTTTTCTCGGAAGGAACACGCTGCCACGTGCACCGGTGTGTGCAAAACTCCCTCCCTCTCTCTTCTCCGGCAGCTACTGATAGTAGTACTCCTGCTAGCTTCATCGAGTTCTCTGGTACTCCTACTAGTAGGACTTTACTACTACTATTAGGTAGACAAGGAGTACTTGTTCAGAAGAAGAAAAAAACTATACTAGCACACCGTCGTATAGTATTGCCTTGTCAAATCACTGGTGATGCCATGATGAGCGACATGTTTTTCCTGGTAAACCTGGAAACATCGTGTTCCTTCCACCGCGTGTAGTTTCTGAGCAAAGTACTTACTAACATGTCCAACTTAGGCTTACAGGAACCAAACTGCAGTGAAAAAGATACAAAACTACAGACCTACAAGGAGTAATACTAACAATACTACTATTATACAAAATTCTAGAAGAAATTATGTACGGAATAGTACTAGTAGAGTACATCTATACTCTAATAAGGTTCTTTTACAAGCTTGGTGAAATATACATACTGGAGAAACTACCAAGTGTACAAAAGGGGTTTTTGGTCATACGGAGTATTTTACAAGCCGTACCAGGTGCGAAACTAAATGTTGAGTACTCGTACATCAGCTAAAAACAGCCAAAAGAAGGAGTTCAACAGAAGGCCGAGACCAAATGAGCTATCCTTGAATAGGCTCGTTCCACTCCAAGGCGTTTGAGAACCTTGGGATGAACCAAAATGGAGTCTCCGACCATGTCCATCGAGTGTTGGTGTGGAAACCAACAGCTGCATCACCATTTAGACTGAAGCAGCAAATTTCAGGACGCGGCCTGTACTCATAGACAATTACTTGGTGTGATGTGTAAACACGGTTTCTTCTCGTCAGATGTCCTGACGGATCATTTGCATCGCCTACTGCAATGATAATCGCATAGTTCACGCCAAGGAAAAGAGAATATGATCCAAGGTCAGTAAACCTTTTCCATCGGTTAGTTGCAGTTAACTGGCTTGTGTCCATCGAGAACACCATGCACTCAAACCCAAAATGATAGGTGCGAACGGTGCGACCATGGTGAACAACACTAGTATCATCAGCAATTGCATTACTTGAGACACCATATGTATAGACCAGAAGAAGTCTTGAACCACCGGTAGATCTTGCTAACCACCACCTACCAGGATCATTCTCCTCAACGTCCTCAACAAACCCATGTGTCAGGTACATCACATTGCGTGGCGACAGGATAAAGATAGGACCTTTAAAGGGAAAGTAAATGTAACATGGAAATAATATTGATATTGATCTGACATTGTAGATGTTGATATATAGTACTATTTTCAAAAATCTTGATTATACATAAGATGTTTGATTGCGTAAAAAAATGCCAACCTAGGGAGATGCTATGGAAATTCTAATTCTTTTCCAAATGTGGATATGCTATGGAAATTCTCCTAGAGACATGGTTTGATTCATGGGATCAAATGAAATAGGAAATAATCCTATAGGATCTTGAATGTAAAGTTCATAGGGAACAAAGCAAGGTTGGATCCTACAAGATTTTGGTGTCTTATATACCAAAGGAAAACCAACAAGGATTATTTATAGGAGGTTTAATATCTTATCTTGTCCTATCTTATCTTACCACAATGTAGTGTATGAATAAGTTTGAATATTCACTGCTGGATCAGGACTTGCGAATCCCAACATTGCCAGCAGTTGGATCTTGTTTTCCATTCTAGCATTGTCGTTGTATTGGGAACGGCAGTACCTGAGGAGGTTAGATAGAGGTGTGGGGACTAGCAGGGAAGCTATCGACGGCGTCCGCAGGCGGGATTGGATACAAGCGAGCGTAGCGGGACGCAAGAAGTACCCAGGTTTGGGGCCCTCGTGGTGAGGTAAAGCCCCTAGTCCTGCCTGATCTGTCTATGTGGGATATACGAGCTACAGGTGCTCCTCGAGCTGTATTCTCTAGCTACTGCCTTAAATGCACTGAGACCAACCCTTTCTACGGAGGCCTTGCCTCTCCTTATATAGGCAGAGAGGCAACGGTCTCCCTGGCCAGTCCGACTGGCGGGCCCCACAAGCGGGTCCCAGCCGGCTGGTCATCTACAGTACCCGGTATGGTATGTCACATCGGTGTATGAGTGGTATGGCTATCGTAGGTACAGTGGACGTCGTGCGAGCCCGTCATCAGCACATGCCACTATTTCAGCGTCACTCACGCAAAGTCTTCGGCATGGGCGAGTGGTTGCCTGTCTCGTCATCGTACAGGACGTACCGTGCACTGGTACGCACGTCGTCCTGTCTCTCTGATTGGATCCGACTGTGCCGTCGTATCCGGCTGCCTCCTTATGATCCGGCTACTGGGTGGTAGCCGGCCCATCCTAACCTGTCCGGCTGCATCTGGTCAGCCGGACTCGATCCGGCTGTCCTGTTTCTTATTCGGGTGGGGTACCCGGGGATCATCCCTCTGACAAGCATCTACTTGAAGATTCTATTGATAGTCTTTAGCACAATGAACGTTATGCACAATCCTCAAAACACACTTCTCCATCATTCTAAAATCTTCTCCTTCATTTCTCAAGACCATGTTAACAAAATTTACAAGTACTAGTACCTAATAAACATTGACTTCTACATGATACAAAATACAAGAACTAAATATGTACCCATAATTTCTAGATGTCGATCAAATTTCTATTTTTTTGAGCTTTACCTAGTATTATATTTCTATATAGTTATGATATGTCATATGTCTAGTATCTGAGTCTCACGTAAATACTATTAGTAAATACCATATTTTCCATGGATGTACTAGTACTAGGAGACAAGGCAATACTATCAGCAGAACTCAATCCTATGAATCGAATTACTTATATGTAAGAAAACTTAGTAAGGATTGCATTCCTCTAAAATTCCTAGGGAATTCGTATGAATCAAAGAGGCTAAAATTCATATGAAATTCCTACTAACCAAAGAAACTTCATAAGAAATAACTTACATTGATTTAGGAATAATATCTGCATCTCACATAAGTACTTACTACTACGTAGTAGATACCATATTTTCCACGGGATGTACTAGGAGACAAAGCAATACAATCAGCAGAACTCAATCATATGAAACAAATTACTTATATGTAAGAAGCGTCCTAAAGATTACATTCCTCTGAAATTCCTAGGGAATTCCTTTGAATCAAAGAAACTAAAATTTTAATGGAATTCCTACTAATTAATGAAAGTTTAGAAAAAAATAGCTTGCATCGATTCAGGAACAAAGCTAATAAAATACGTAGGGAGGAGAATTTACCAAGTTTCAGATACTTCCATGCATAAACACAACCATTCTCGATCACGGCAAACACACGATCGTGTTGGATAATAGCATCGCAGTATCTGAAGTAGCCCTGGAACTTGTTCACACAAACTTACCATCCATGACTATCATTCCCGTTGATGACAACAATCTTGAATTCGAAAATGGCGACTAGAGGGAAATCTTTATATCCCCCAGCAGTTGTGGGAACTTGTCAAATGACTATCTTCTGCAGTTTAGTACGTCGACCTTCATCAGCATCATCCTAAAATGTAAGTGCAGAACCTTCTCTCGGGACACTTGCGGAATAACAATATTGCGACGAGTGTACACGTTGACAAGGTCCGACATGAAATCAGGGCCAACTGTGACGATCCAATCTCCATTGACAAATGCTCGTCGCTCATCAAAACCATATGGCATCACAGCATCGGAGGAGAACTTGTCCAGCGACATCAGCTTGCATGGGATGCTCGCCACTTTGAAGCAGTCTTTGGATTCCCACGGTCTCACCGTCGGGTGAGAATGAAGAACACATGGGAGGCCTAACGGATGAGAAGGAGGCGTAGTTCTTCTCTCTTTTGCTGATAGCATAATATGTTTGGACGAACCGACGAGGCTCGCGGCGGTGGTGGTGTCGCAATGGTTGATGTGTACTTGAAGAGGGACTTCGGTGAACACCTTCTGAAACTTCTTAGGATCTTTACAGGCCTTGCTCGATCTCAAGATGGAAGGAGGCTGCATATGGTGTTTTGGGGGCTTTCTTTGGGGTGGGGTGGGGTGGGGAGGGAGGGAATATCGTTGGCGTGAGCTGGCGGATGGGGTGCGATGGAGAAGACAAAGGCTGATGGTGTGTAGTACAGGTACTCTACTACTAGTAGTACTGCATAAGGTGGGCGAGTGGGGGTGGGGCTCCAATTGAGGCTAGTTGCACAAACCTCCAGCAATTAGAGCCCTAGTTGCAAAGAGCTCCAACTGTTGAGCCCCGGGTATGTAAGAAATAATGCTAAGAGGGCTAATCGAGAATTTTGTGCTATGTGGAGAATTTCTACCCAAAAGTAATTGTAGTATAGTAGTTTCTTGCAACTAGACAATCCTGATTATCTGGAGTTCCCTGCAATTTCGAATCCAATTGTTGGAGGTTTGTGCACTTTCCACCCTCCTCGTGTTCCGACAAAGCTCTATGACCCTATGTTCAAGCAAAAAATGATCAAAGACAAACCAAAAAAGACCATCTCTCAGGGCTCGTTTGATTTGCAGGATTCTCAAAATACAAGAAGAGGAAACTCCAGGAATTTGGATCAAGTATGTGTTTGGATCACAGGGAAAGCAACGCAATTATACCATGAGGTTGGAGTGGACGGAAATTTTCCTAAAATTAGAGGGCAAAGGAATACTTTGAAGGAATCTGAATTCCCATGTTTTTCCTATTCCTATATTTTTCCTATCCAGTGTTCCAAACGGGACATAATCCCTACGTATTGGAATCCTATGAATCAAACAAAACAACGTACGATTATTTCCTAAGGGACAAGATCCTTCACAAAACCTTTGAATTTTCTTTGAATCAAAGAAGGAATAAAAAAAGGTTTCCTCTCTCAGGAAAAAAGGGAACTCCACCTCTTGGAGAAACAAAAGGAACTCCACCTCTTGGAGAAAAAACGGAACTCCACCTCTTGGACAATTCACTGTGACAATAGTAGCTACTAAAGTCTATTTCTAGTACTAGCTTTAGGGCCCAATCGTAGCACATTATTTACAAGAGTACTACTAGTACAGTACAGTATCAGTCTTTGCAGGTGCCTCGAAGGAAACAAAGTAAAGCTCTTGAAGTAATAAATGGCCATGTCAATTTCCAAGATACACAATCTTTTGCTTGTTTATTTTGATCTAGGCAACAACAAGAGGATATAGGAGTACTAGTTGCTCCGTGTCTTGAGACATCGAGCTGGAGTAGAAATTTGGATATCTAAAAACCTGAATTGTCCTGTCAAACCAATGCTCATTGCATGCAGCTTGACCAAACAGACTTACTACACCATTTTACTGCAAGTCCGAAAAACTAGGGAGTACAAGAAGTACTAGTACACTAATGTTACACAGAGAGTTTTTTTAATGGACACAGAGAGTTCCACATTCATCTTGTAGAACCAAAAGCAGAAGTTGTGCCAATATAGTATTGTAGTAGTCACATCCAGGTTGCCTTACAGGGAAAAAAATAGTACGATGAGCAACAAGATCTATCTATTTTTGTACTCCTATTTGCGTATACTAGTAGTACTACTACGTACTCATGAACGGCACGAGCTTGTGCTCCACTAGTGCGCCTCCGTAGGTAGGGTAATCCAGTATGGAGTAGATCGCCATCGCATGGTCGTGTGATTATTATGCATTGGTCCATGCTCTAGTCGTGGGCACATGCCGTAGCAGTAAAAAAATTGTGAAAAATAGATTACTCATAAATAATTACTCCCTCCATCCTAAAATAGTAGTTACTGACTTGGCTTTGTCTAGATACATATATATTTTGACGCATTTTAGTACTTAGATGCTCCCTCATTTCCAAATTAGAAAGCATACTAGGTTTTGTCGAAGTAAATATTTATAGAGTTTGACCAACTATATGTACAAACATACTAACTTACATAATGTTAAACGCATATAATATGAAAACATGGTTCGTGATGATTCTGATAACATTGAGGTAATGTCGTAGATGTCTACATTATTTTCTAGATATTTAGGCTAAATTCCAGGGCAGCCTATCCTGCACGCTGGACCCATGTCGATGCATCATCCACACTAGCACAATTTGGACGGCAATATTGGTTCAAGACTTAAATCAAGTCGAATTGACAAGTTTGGGCATAAAATTCCGTAATCACTTAGTTAGATGACTAAAATCGAAGCACCGTAAGAACGGTTAGTGTGTTTATCACTGGTCCATGTTGTAGAAGTGAACAATTACATAAAAGTCGTACTAAACCCCTAAATACTCCGTAATAACATTAGTAGCAAACTTACTTTACATCCAAAATGCATACTTCCTAGTACCAAAAGAGAACCTACATGCGACTACTACTAGTAAACTGGTGTAGTAAAATAGTACTACTAGTAGTACTATTTATTTGCTAATACGCCATTATATTCTTGATCATCAGTCGTAGTTTAAGATTATTTTTCATGTCGATGCAAATCCAGAAAGATACATGGGTGGACGGTCCAACCTTCATCGGGTACCGCGGCGGCATCCCAAGGTACGTCCTGAGCTTGTCGGATGGGAGGTTAGCCGACGATGAGCTGCTCGTCAGCTCGATTACTGCATTAAGGGTCTCGACCATCGACAAGTACGCCGACCCTGGTGGGCCAGGCGCACATAGTTTCACCATGTACCGCGGCCACAAGCACATGTCCTGCCTTATGCACACTAAGGACACGACGGCGGCCGGGCCGAGCGCGCTGATGGTTAGGATAAACACAACACTGTCATCCCCACAGAGGAAGAGCGTGAATCCCCTCGTGCTTGTTGGTGGTGGAGTCGGAATGAGGCAAAAGAAGGCGATGTCGTAGATGGCCCTGGTTACTATGACCCCGTGGGCCTCCTTCAAGTGGGGAAGGAGCCCTACCAGCGAGGCAATGAAATCATAGGCAGAATCAATGCAGGAGCATAGGCCATGCGAGCACGTGATCTTGTGCTCGTCGAGTTTGTCGAAGGCGACCAAGTTAAAGCAGCCGTCGTAGGGGCACTTAATCATCGCCTCAGACTGGACGGCGTCCATAGCAGCCGTCTCATGGTCAAATCCGTCGACACGGTACACGAACTTATGGGAGTGGTTACAGAGGGAAGATCGGCTCCCCGATGTAGTGCCCGCCGGCCAGAAACCTGGGTTGGGTGGGTATACTGAAGAGTATACTGATTGAGTTTCATACTATACTGGTAAGATTGTACAGGAATACGCTAGGCATGGGCGCACCGGCGGCAGCTATACTTGGCCACTTTTTCTTAACCAGTGTTCACACGCTGTACATGCTTCGCCAAAACAAAAAGGCTGCAGAAAGTTGACAAGTGAGTAATAAAGCAGGTGTCACGCTGTACTGTACCTGACAGTACAGTACAGACAGAGGGAGAGACCGAGGCAAGAAGATCCAGGTGAGTGAGAGGCAACAACATCTACTCCTGGAGAGAGACGAAAAGCCTGCGGCCTGCTGCAGGGTGTACAGTGCTACACGGGAGAGACCGAGGACTGCATGCATGTCTTCGACACCAACCTGTAATTAACTTTTTTAGTCTTATCAAATTTAAATGGCCTTAATGATCCCAGACAGAGGGAGTACTAGTAATAGTAGTAGTACTACATCTTAGAACAAATCATACAAACCAGTACTGCATTTATTAGTGGTACTATTTTTTGAGAAATTATAATTAGTAGTAGTACTTAGATATATGAAAACCCAATCCAAGTTACTACTCCAATAGAGAGTATGATCACTCTGTTTTATGGATTCTTGTTTACTATGCGTACTAGTAGTAAAAGCTAAAATGTAGGTTGTTTCAGAATATATTTTGGCTCTACAATATCTAGCATACACGCAAACCTCAAAAGACACTTCATTGCATAGTTTCAGGGATCTTGTGCTAAATGCATAGACTTGGATGTAATTTTCATTTTTATGAGGTCCTTGATGTAACTCGTACTTCCACCGACCGCGTGTTAACTAATAAAGCACGTCGCTCCTACGGGACCTACCACAATTAAAAAAGAATTACACTGCCCGGATTATCAGACAAAGTGGAACATGGTTTCTTATAATTCCAAAGTTTTTAGAAATATGATGTTTCAAGCTTCCCGGCTAACTTTCCACACTTTCCAGTGACTTTTTGCCGATTTAACGAAATTAGGTCAAACATTTGCTACACAAGTAAGGAAAATTGATTGCTATTGAATTAAATGTATTTTTAGAGGTAGATGGGTGATATAGTAAACAATATCATCGATGTTAGTTTCCAACTATCACGAAAAAACATTTAATTCTCAATTTTTAGAGTGACGGCGAGATTGTTCTTTTACGTAAAGAAACTTCGAAGAATATGGATCTGAATACCACAAGACAAGTTTTCAGACATAAATAGTGGACCAACATGTTTTGCTGACGATACCCATGTTTTATGAGCTTTCAAACTTCCAAGCTAACTCCGCCAACTTGAATGACTTTTTTCCAATTATTTATCGAATTTCGGTTACATTTGAACTACAAGTAAATTATAGGTTACTTTGAAAGTTTTATGAAAACTCTTCTGGAGGTACCTATTCAGGGGACAATTAATATATCATAAACCACCAAGAGTTTTGACGACACGTTCAACTTCATGCTAAGATTTTGCATCTTGATAGTTTAACAAAATTAGGTCAAACTTGAGCTACAAGTAAGCATGAAAGATCGCTGTTAAATTAAATGTTTGTCGATATTTGAATGGCTTCCTAGCTAAGTCTGCCCATTTGAATGACTTTTTGTCGATTTATCAAAATTAGGTCAAATTTGAAACTACAAGTAAATTGTAGGTTGCTTTGAAAGTTCTACGAAAAAGCTTTTGGGGGGCACCCATCGAGGGGTCATAATCAATATGTCAGAAACCACCGAGAGTTTTGACGATAGTTTCAACTTTTTGCTAAGATTTTGCATCCTGACTATTTAACGAAATTAGGTCAAACTTGAGCTACAACCAAGTAAGTGCGATAGATTTATCTTGAATTAAATGTCTTTTCTAGGATAGATGGGTGCATCTTCTTGTAGTAAACACTACTGTCAATATGAGTTTCCAACTATCGGGAAAGAACATTCTCAATTTTTCGAGTGATATTGAGATTATTCTCTCCTATAAAAGGAAGTCCGAAGAATAAGTATCTAAATGCCACAAGCCAAGTTTTCACACATATATAGTGGACCAACATATTTTACTTATTATTTCCTATGTTTTATGAGTTCTCAAACTTCATATAGCTGATTGCTCTGCCCACTTGAATGACATTATATGTTGATTAATCAAAGTTAGGTCAAATTTGAACTATATACTACAAGTTTTGTAGGTTGCTCTGAAAGTTATACGAAAAAGCTTTTGGAGGTACTCATGGGGTGACACAATCAATATATCAGAAACAACCGAGAGTTTTGACAACTAGTTTGACTTTATGCTAAGATTTTGCATCATGACACTATTTAACGAAATTGGGTCAAATTTGAGCTACAAAGTAAGCGCGATAGATAACTCTTGAAATATATGACTTTTCAGAGGTAGATGGGTGTATTTTCCTGTAGTGAATAATGTCGTCGGTGTGATTTTCCAACTATCAGGAAAGAACATTCAATTCTCAATTTTTCGAGTGATGACGAGCGAGGTTGTTCTTTTCCATAAAGAAATGTCCGAAGAATATTGGATCTGAATGCCAGAAGCCAAGTTTACCGACATATATAGTGGACCAACATGTTGTACCAACGATTCCCATGTTTTATGAGTTTTCAAACTTCCTAGCTAACTCTGCCCATTTGATCGAATGACTTTATGTCGATTTATCAAAATTAGGTCAAATTTAAAACTTGAAGTACATTATAGGTTGCTTTGGTAGTTTTACAAAAAAACTTTTGGAGGTACCCATCGACGGGTCACAATTAATATATCATAAAACACCGAGAGTTTTGACGATAGGTTCAACTTCTTGATAAGATTTTGCATCTTGACAATTTAACAAAGTTAGGTCAAACCTGAGCTACAAGTAATTAAGCGCGATAGATTGCTCTTGAAATTAAATATATTTTCAGAGGTAGATCGGTGTATCTTGTTGTAGTAAACAATGTTGTCAATGTGAGTTTCCAACTATCAAACAATAACATTCAATTCTACATTTTCCAAGTGAAGACGAGCGAGGTTGTTCTTTTTCGTAAAAAGTCCGGAGAATATCGTATTTGAATGCCATGCCAAGTTTACAGACATATATAGTTGTCCAACATGTTGTACCAATGATTCCCATGATTTATTTATGAGTTTTCAAACTTCCTAGCTAACTCTGCCCATTTGAACGAATGACTATATGTCGATTTACCGAAATTAGGTAAAATTTGAAACTAAAAGTAAATAGTAGGTTGCTTTGAAAGTTTTAAGAAAAACTTTTGGAGGTACCCATCAAGGGGTCACAATTAATATATCTGAAAACAACTAGAGTTTTGACGATAGGTTCAACTTCTTGCTAAGATTTTGCATCTTAAAAATTTAATGAAATTAATTAGGTTAAACTTGAGCTACAAGTAAGCGCGATAGATAGCTCTTGAATTAAATGTCATTTCAGAGGTAGATGGATGCATTTTCTAGTAGTAAGCAGTGCCATGGGTGTGAGTGTCTAACTACTAGGAAAGAACATTGAATTCTACGTTTTTTGAGTGAAGACGAACGAGGTTAGTTGTTCTTTTCCATAAAGAGAAGTCCAAGGAATATCGAATGTGGATGCCACAAGCCAAGTTGACATATATATATATATAGTGGCGCTATTTGACACACGGGGTGTAGAATAACTATTCTACACCCACCCTCTATCTTTCAAACATATATAATTTTTATGTCACGTAAATTTTCTCTTACATCGAAAGTCAAGAAGAACATAAGAAAATTTAGACATGTCGTAAAAAAATTTGTTTACATGCCATATAAAAATACGACGTAAAATGCTTATTTTCTATGTTTTTTACACTAAAATGACTCATAAATTGTATTTTTATGTCGATTTTCTTGTGTTTATGATAAATATGAACATAACTATTAGTATATAAAACATAAAGTTCTGAAAGTGGGAACATAAGAATATCTGGGGTGCAAACTAACTATTCTACTCCCTGGGTGCTGAATAGGATTTCTATATATATATTTCTATATATATAGTGGATCGACAACATGTTGTACATGTGATCCATGTTTTATGGGTTTTGAAGCTTCCTATAGCTAACCCCGCACATTTGAATAACTTTATATCGATATCTCGGAATTAGGTCAAATTTGAAACTACAAGTAAATTGTAGGTTTTGCTTTGATAGATTTACGAAAAAGCTTTTGGACGTACCCATCGAGGGTTCAAAATTAATATATCAGAAACCATCGAGAGTTTCGACGATATGTTCAACTTCTTGCTAAGACTTTGCATATTGGTAATTTAACGAAATTAGGTCAAACTTGAGCTAGCTACAAGTAAACGCCATAGATTGCTCTTGAATTAAATATATTTTCATAGGTAGATCATCGATGCATCTTCTTGTAGTAAACAGTGTCGTTGGTGTGTGTTTCCAACTATCAAGAACGGACATTCAATTTCTAGATTTTCGAGTGAAGAATACGAGCGAGTATGTTCTTTTTCCTAAAGACAAGTCTGAAGAATATTGGATCTGAATGCCACAAGCCAAGTTTACATACATATATATTGGACCAACATGTTGTACCAATGATTCCCATGTTTTATGAGTTTTCAAACTTCCCAGCTAACTCTGCCATTAGAATGACTTTATGTTGATTTATCGAAATTAGGTCAAATTTGAAACTACAAGTACTAGTAAATTGCATATGCCCTGCACGTGAGACTCAGATAATAGACATGTAGCATATCATCACTATAAAAAATTATAATAGGCAAAGCGAAAAAAATATTAAAGGTAAAATTTGAACTACTACAAGTAAACTGTTTAGGGATAGCAATTTTCCGAAGCATTGTTTCTCTCTCATTGGAGGTTATTCTTGGCACAAAAACCACACAAAAATGATAAGGGGAGGTTATTACTGAGTCAATAACTTCCAAGACTCAACAAAAGAAAAACTTACTGACTAAAAATTTGGGTTATCTCCCAATAAGTGCTTTTCTTTAACACCTTTGAGCTAGGCATAAGAAGCAAGATTCAAGTATTCTCGAATGAAGAAGCATTAAGAGCAAATTTTTTTTTAATAGGAGAGGCAAAAGGAATCTTCTCTCTCTTCTTAGGGAAGTGTTCTATACCTTTCTTGAGTGGGAATTGATATTTACTGGTGCCTTCTTTCATATCAATAATGGCACCAACAGTTCTAAGAAAATGTCTTCCCAAAATAATAGGACAAGAAGCATTGCATTCAACATCCAAAACATAGAAATCAATGGGGACATATGTATTGTTAACCATAATAAGAACATCATTAATACTCCGCATGAGTTTCTATTTATCATTATCATCAAGTTGGACATCTAAATAACAATCTTCCAATGGTGGTAAATCAAGAATTTCATAAATCCTTTTAGGCATAATAGAAACACTACTATCAAGATCACATAAATCTTTTAGATCAAAATCATTCACTTTCATATTAATGATGGGTTACCAACCATTTTCTAATTTCATAGGTATAGAAGCTTTATGTTTCATCTTTTCTTCTTTAACTTTTATGAGAGCATTAGTAATGTGTTTTGTAAAGGCCGTATTCATCGCACTAGCATTAGGACTTTTATCAAGCTTTTGTAGGAACATAATTACTTCAGAAATATTGCAACCATCAAGATCAAAATCATAATTACCATCCAAGGTAGTAGAGCTATTGTTTCCCATATTTAGAAGAATTTCAGCATTTTTATCGGAAAAGGTTCCATTGGTTTTAGGCATTGTTGCAAAAGGAATGGGGACTTCATGTGATTTGCTAGCATCAAAATTAGTGGTGGTGATGGTACAAATACTACAATTTCTAGCAATTTCATCTTCTCTTTCCCACTTAGCATGCAATTGAGCTAATAGTCTAACATTATCATCAATTCCAACTTGTATGGCATTAGTAGCAGCAAAGGGAATGTCTATGGTCTTAGGTTTAGCAGCCATTTTATTAATCAAAGAAGATTGTGCTTCATACAAAGATGATATATTTCTTGCAGCATTCGAAAGTTTTTCCTCAATAGTTTTATTGAAATCAGTTTGTTTACTAATAAAATCTTGAAGCATGACTTCAAGTTTAGAGGGTGCACTCCTATTGTTGTTGTAGGAATTTCCATAAGCATTACCATTATTGGGAGGATATGGCCTATAATTGTTATTACCAAAATTATTCCTGTAGGCATTGTTGCTAAAATTATTATTTCAAATAAATTTCACATCAACTTGGTCTTCTTGAGCAACCAAACAGGCTAACGGAACATGATTTGGATCAATATGAGATTTCCCATTAACAAGCATAGACATAATAACATCAATTTTATCACTCAAAGAGGAGGTTTCTTCAACAGAATTAACCTTCTTACGTTGTGGATCTCTCTCAGTGTGACGTTCAGAATACTTAACCATCATATTATCAAGAAGCTTTGTTGTAGCACCCAAAGTAATGGTCATAAAGGTACCTCCAACAGTAGAATCTAGCAGATTTCTTAAAGAATAATTTGGTCCTGCATAAAAGGTTTGGATAATCATCCAAGCAGTCAATCCATGAGTAGGACAATACTTTACCAAAGATTTCATTCTTTCCCAAGCTTGAGCAACATGTTCATTATGAGATTGTTTGTATTTCATTATTTCACTTCTCATAGATATAATCTCAGAAGGAGGATAGTATTTTCCAATGAAAGCATCTTTGCATTTAGTCCAAGAATCAATACTATTTCTAGTTAGGGATAGCAACCATTCTTTTCATCTCAAAGAGAAAGGAAACAATTTAAGCTTAATAATATCTCCATCTATATCCCTATGTTTTTTCATCTCACGATGTTCAACAAAGTTATTAAGGTGAGAAGCAGCATCTTCAGTACCAACACTAGAAAATTGTTCTTTCATAACAAGATTGAGCAAAGCAGGTTTAATTTCAAAGAAAGTAGCTTGAAGAACAGGTGGAGCAATAGGTGTACGCATGCAATCATTGTTGTTGGTGCTGGTGAAATGACACAACTTAGTATTTTCAGGAGTATTCATTTTTTGTGTTTTTAATAAACAAAGTAAACCAGTACAACTAACTTTTTTGTGTTTTTGATAGAAAGAAACAATCAAACAAAGCAAAAATAAACTAAGAAAAACAAAAAACAAAGTAAAGAGATTGGTTATGAGGGACTCCCCTTGTGAAGTTGTCCTTGACTCCCTGGCAACGGCGCCAGAAAAAAGGCTTGATGGCTCAAAATATATCGAGCTCGTTAGGAACCCCGAGAGGAAGGAATGATGGGAACAATAGCACGTTCTCCCTCAGCTATGAAACCAAGGTTATCGAACCAGTAGGAGCAAGGAAACAACCCAAGGTGTTGTTTCCCACTTGGAATCCTGCACAACACAACCACAGAACTTTGCCCCAACTTAAAGTGAGGTTGACAATCTCACCGGTTTTACTAAAAACAAAGGATTAAACGTATTGTGTGGAAGATAGTGCTTAACCCAAAATATATCGAGCCCGTTGGGGAACCCCAAGAGGAAGGTATGATGAGCACAACAACAAGTTTTCCCTCAGTGATGAAACCAAGGCTATCAATTAAGTAGGAGCAAGGAAACACCCCAAAGGTGTTGCTAGCTGAACTTTGGCAGGGCGCACTACGGGTGCAGGCAGCAACATGGAGACCTGCACAACATAACCACAAAACTTTGCCCCTAACTTGCGATGGGGTTGTCAATCTCACCGGTTTTGCTGAAAACAAAGAATTAAACGTATCGAGTGGAAGAAAGTAATAGTTTGTAGAAAGTAAACAGAAATCAGTTGATTGTAGATTGATAGTAAAAGAAAGGACCGGGGTCCCTAGTTCACTAGTGGTGGCTCTCCTTAAGATAGATAACATGTTGGGTGAACAAATTATAGCGGGGCAATTGACAAACATCGAGAAAGAAATACATGCAGATACTACTCATCTTGACTCCTTTGATATTCGATTGGGCATTAAAACATTATACATAGACCGTAATCCAACTGCATCTATGACTAATAATCCACCTTCAGGTTATCATCCGAACCCCCTCCAGTATTAAGTTGCAAGCAACGGATAATTGCATTACGCATTGCGTGTAAAGTAAACAATACGATTGTTCTATGAAAAAAGGATTGGTGTTTTCTCCCTAGTAACAACAACACATCTAGTACCTTAGATATTTATGTCACTTCCTCAGATTACTAGAGGCATGAACCCACTATCGAGCATAAATACTATCTCTTGGAGTTGCTAGCATCTACTTGGCCAAGTTAGCTACTAACAACATAAAGCATCTAAAATAGCATCTCAATATCCATCGGATCCCCGCAAACACAACATGCATGATTACAAATAGATGATCTTGATCATGAACGGAGCTCACAAGATCTAAACATGATAGCACAAAGGAGGAGAACCCGCCATCTAGCTACTACATGGACCCGTAGTCCAGAGATGAACTACTCACGCATCACAGCGGGGGCTTGCATGGTGTAGGCCTATAGGGTGAATTCTCCCCTCCGGAAGGGTGCTGGGAAGAGCTTCAGATCCCTCACTATCTCGGGATGGAGATGATGGCGGCTACAGACTCTTTCATGGAATTTTGATTGGGTACTTAGGGTTTCTGTATCAGAGGCATATTATAGGCAAAAGGGGAGGCCGAGTGGGTGCCTAGGGCGGCCAGACCACCCCCTGGCGCGGGCCAGGCTGGGCTACACGGCCTGGTGGTGTGGCGCCCCCTGGCCCGTCCTCGTCTCGTATTCTGGCTCCGGGTGTCCCTCGGTGAAAAACTGACTTTGGCTTTTGTCCCGTCCAATTCCGAGAATATTCACATTCTGACTTTCCTAGAACCAAAAACAACAGAAAACAGGCAGCTGGCACTATGGCTCTTGTTAATAGGTTAGTCTAAGAAAGTGTATCAAAAGTACTCCAAAGTGTGGACAAAACATAAGAAAGTAGATAAAACCAAGCATGGAACATCAAAAATTATGGATACGTTAGCAACGTATCAACATCCCCGAGCTTAACTCATGCTCGTCCTCGAGTAGGTAAGTGATAAAAAGAAAGAATAATTTTTTAGGTGACATGCACCATCATAAACATGATCAAACTATTTGTAAAACATTGATAGCTGGGATCATAGTACTTCAGTCATAACATGAAAGATAAAGTTCTAACAATAAGAAAAAGAAACTATGTTGCAACATGAAAAGGCACAAACAAAAGATTCATGAATAACAATGCTTTGCAAGACGTTTGTTTGTTTCACATAAAGAAAACATAGCATAGTGGCATTCAGCTTGTCCCTCATAGAGTAGCAAACATAAATGCATAGGACACCTTCAAAGTTCATAAGAGTGACTAGATACAAATTGTTTAAAACAAGCAATATCAAAGCTATGCATAAATCAACAAGTCTTGGGACAATGCACATAGAACTAAGAATGGCCACTATGCTCTCAAAGTAGGTGCATAAAGATAGAAGGTGGAGACTCAACATAAAAGTAAAAGAAAGGCCTTCATAGAAGGAAGTAGGGATTCAAGTTTCATAAAGAGCTTCCAAAATTATGGTACTTATTAGCTTTCAGCTCTCATTGCTCCTATCATAAGCATCTTGAAGGTGATTAAGGTTAAAGTGACACAACTAAGAGGATATGCTTGACAAGTTATAAGCTGAAATCTCATGCCCCTTACTTACGAAGACCGAACCTCATGATACTCAACTTCAGTCACAAGTAAGCTCTTGTCATTGTAAGTACATGTGTATCATAGAGAACCGCCAACGGGGTACCCCTTGCACATGATACAGGACCTATCCCATAATCAAAATGACAAGGCAAGCAGACAATGAGCATCTCAGCGATCTTTTTATTTGCTATTTGCATAGGGTTTTATTGAGGATGCTTCATGGAGTGCTCATTATGGTTATGCTCCAAGTTTCCACCATGATTAGGCATGGCTTAGGCTAGCGGCCCAGGCGTTTCTCTAACACAAATACAAACTCCATGATCTTACAAGTTCCCCTTTTATTTCACACCGCTGGGATCCATAAGCAAATGAACATGATATCAACGGGGTACAAAGTACAAGTGCAATGTTGAAAGCGTTCCCCATGATACATGGTTCTGCTAACTTCAACTTATAAAGCGCAAGCATATACACAACAAAGATGGAAGCAATGGTTCAAGTTTACTAAATGCAAGAAAGTAAAGTGTGCCATCAAGTTCGTGAGAGCTTTAATCCCTAGTTTTCTCATAACAAGTTTAATTTGGAAGGTAGATAAAAACATGAATATACTTGGAATAGCAATTGCTAATAGGTAGGTATGGTGGACTCTTTGGAATATCTTTGTTTTAGCAATTGGATACATGAGTGGAACTCACTCTTGGTTATGGAGGCTAGCAAAAGACTGGGAGGGACCAACTAAGAGAGCAATAATGGCCATAATCATGCAGAGCGACAAAACATCATTAATCAAAGCATAAAGTGATACTACATGTTGAAAACTAAAGAATCATCAAAGCTATGGTGACTTGGGATAGTTATAACATGGTGTGAGCATGTGCCAAATCAACCCAAATAAAGCATCAAAGGAGAATACCACAATACTATGATTTAATATGCTAAAACAACGCATGATTCTTCCAAGGCATATTAAGCAATCTCAATTGTTTATAACAAGTCATGCTACAACAAAGAATACTAAGCATAAAGCCAAAGCAATATCAAGCATGGCATGACAAAGCATAGGCCACAGTCAAAAACAAGCTCTCCTTACCAATTAAGCTTTCCAACTCTTTTCCAATCCAAACCAAAATATTTGAAAACCAATGCATGAAAGAGGGGGTCCAACCAATTTATTTAGCAAACTAAGAAAACCAATCAAACAAAAAATGAAAACGAAAATGAAAAAGAAGACGCTCCAAAAACAACACAACTGTGCAAGAAACAATAAAAATGAAGCGTTTGGAAGAAACATGGAATTTTTATGCATCCCCTAACTTTGACGCTTGTACTTCTTGGATATTTCTTGGGGTGACACGCGTGGCATCCGCAAGCTTGAGCTTTAGTCCATCCTTCATCTCATTACTCATTCCTTCCATACACCTGAAAGTTTTCCTTCATACAAAACTTCACACAATCTTTATTAGCAACATTAGTGCACTCAAGCTAATAAGTCTTTAGGTTCAGTTCCAACACCAATAAAACTTAAATTAAAACACAAGGTACTGTAGCACTTCCCTCAAAAATCTCAATTCCTCAAAAGAACTCAAAAAGGAACCAACAAGAAGCAAATGCAAATAATTGCAGAAATCTGTCAAAACAGACTAGCAGGTAAAGACGAATTTTTTCGAAGACCTTATGCTGCTCAAATAGAAAAGTATTGAACTAACAAAAGTTAGATAACAACCTGGGGCAGAAGCTAAAAAATGCACGCCTCAAAAGGACCTACAGAGATTTTACACGAATTTTTATAGTGAAGCACAGAAAACTGTTTCGGGACAACAACTTTCCCAATCATTACTTCTCTCTCATTAGAGGTTACTCTTAGCACAAAAAGCAAATAAAAAGGATAAGAAGCGGTTATTACTGAAGTAATAACTTCAAAGACTCATCTAAAACTTTTGGGTTATCTCCCAATAAGTACTTTTCTTTAACGCCTTTAAGTTAGGCATAAGAAGCAAGAAAAAGAATCAAGTGTTCTCAAATGAAGAAGCATTAAGAGCAAATTTTGTTTTCATAGGAGAGGCAAAAGAAAGATTCTCTCTCTTCTTAGGGAAGTTTTCTAGACCTTTCTTGAGTGGGAGTTGATATTTAATGGTGCATTCTTTCATATCAATAATGGCACCAACCGTTCTAAGAAAAGGTCTTCCGAAAGTAATAGGACAAGAAGCATTGCATTCAACATCCAAAACATAGAAATCAACAGGGACATAGGCATTATTAACCATAATAAGAACATCATTAATACTCCCCATGAGTTTAGTTTTAGCATTATCATCAAGTGGGTCATTCAAATAACAATCTTCCAATGGTGGCAAATCAAGCATATCATAAATCCTTCTAGGCATAATAGAGACACTACTATCAAGATCACATAAACCTTTGAAGCCAAAATCATTCACTTTCATATTAATTATGGGTTCCCAACCATCTTCTTGTTTTATAGGAATAGAAGCTTTATGTTTCATCTTTTCTTCTTTAATTTTTATGAGAGCATCAGTAATGTGTTTTGTAAAGGCCATATTCGTAGCACTAGCATTAGGACTTTTAGCAAGCTTTTGTAGGAACTTAATAACTTCAGAGATATTGCAACCATCAAGATCAAAATCATAATTATCATCTAAAGTAGTAGACCTATTACTAGCCTCAACACTAGTGGTAGTGATAGTAGAAACACTAATGTTTCTTGCAATTTCATTTTCTCTTTCCCACTTAGCATGCAATTCAGCTAATAGTCTAACATATTCATCAAATCTAACTTGTATGGCATTAGTAGCTGTAAAGGGATTCTCATTAGTTTCAGGTTTAGCACTCATTTTATTCAAAGAAGATTGAGCTTCAGCCAATGATGCTATATTTCTTTCAGCATTAGAGAGTTTTTCCTCATTAGTTTTAATGAAAGCAGTTTGTTTACTAATAAAGTCTTTAAGCATAACTTCATGTTCAGAGGGAGGACTCCTATTATTGTTGTAGGAATTTCCATAAGCATTACCATTGTTGGGAGGATATGGCCTATAATTGCTGTTACCAAAATTATTTCCATAGGCATTGTTGCTAAAATTGTTATTTCTTATAAAGTTCACATCAACTTGCTCTACTTGAGCAACCAAATAGGCTAAGGGAACATTTTTGGATCAACATGGGCCTTCCCATTAACAAGCATAGACATAATAATATCAATCTTATCACTCAAGGAGGAGGTTTCTTCAACAAAATTTACCTTCTTACCTTGTGGAGCTCTCTCAGTATGCCATTCAGAATAGTTAACCATCATATTATCCAGAAGCTTTGTTGCAGCACCCAAAGTAATGGTCATAAAGGTACCTCCAGCAGCTGAATCCAATAGATTTCTTGAAGAATAGTTCAATCCTGCATCAATAGTTTGGATAATCATCCAAGCAGTCAGTCCATGAGCGGGACTTTACCAAAGATGTCATTCTTTCCCAAGCTTGAGCAACATGTTCATTATCAGATTGTTTAAACTTCATTATTTCACTTCTCATAGATATAATCTTAGCAGGAGGATAGTATTTTCCAATGAAAGCATCCTTGCATTTAGTCCAAGAATCAATACTATTCCTAGTTAAGGAATTCAACCATTATTTAGCTTTTCCTCTCAAAGATAAAGGAAACAATTTAATCTTAATAATATCTCCATCTATATCCCTATGCTTTTGCATCTCACAAAGTTCAACAAAGTTATTTAGATGGGCAGCAACATCTTCATTACCAATACCAGAAAATTGTTCTCTCATAACAAGATTGAGTAAAGAAGGTTTTATTTTAAAGAAAGTAGCTTCAGGAACAGGTGGAGCAATAGGTGTGCTCATAAAATCATTGTTGTTGGTGCTAGTGAAGTCACACAACTTAGTGTTTTCCAGAGTAGTCATTTTTTTGTGTTTTTAATAAAGAAAGTGAACTTGTAGAACTATTTTTTTTGTGTTTTTGATAAAGAAACAAGCAAACAAAGCAAAAGTAAACTAAGCAAAACAGAAACAACAAAGTAATGAGATTGGTTATGAGGGACTCCCCTTGTGAAGATGTCCTTGACTCCCCGGCAACGGCGCCAGAAAATCAGTTGCTTAGCCCAAAATATATCGAGCCCGTTGGGGAATCTCAAGAGGAAGGTATGATGAGCACAACAGCAAGTTTTCCCTTAGTTATGAAACCAAGGTTAACAATCCAGTAGGAGCAAGGAAACACCCCAAAGGTGTTGCTAGCTGAACTTTGGCAGGGCGCACTACCGGTGCTAGCAGCAACGTGGAGACCTGCACAAGATAACCACATAACTTTGCGCCTAAGATAGATAACATGTTGGTGAATAAATTACAGCGGGGCAATTGACAAACATCGAGAAAGCAATACATGCATATACTACTCATCTTGACTCCTTTGAGATTCGATTGGGCATTACAACATTATACATAGACCATAATCCAACTTCATCTATGACTAATAATCCACTTCAGGTTATCTTCCGAACCCCCTCCAATATTAAGTTGCAAGCAACGGATAATTGCATTACGCATTGCGTGTAAAGTAAACAATATGATTGTTCTATGAACAAAGGATTGTTGTTTTCTCCCTAGTAGCAACAACACATCTAGTATCTTAGAGATTTTTGTCACTTCCCCAGATTACTAGAGGCATGAACCCACTATCGAGCATAAATACTAACTCTTGGAGTTGCTAGGATCTACTTGGCCAAGATAGCTACTAACAACAAAAAGCATGCAAGATAACAAATAACAAAGACATGATAGAATCAATAATCAATCTGAAATAGCATCTCAATATCCATTGGATCCCCGAAAACACAACATGTATGATTACAAATAGATAATCTTGATCATGAACGGAGCTCACAAGATCTAAACATGATAGCACAAAGGAGGAGAACCAGCCATCTAGCTACTACATGGACCCGTAGTCCAGAGATGAACTACTCATGCATCACACCGGAGGTTTGCATGGTGATGAAGAAGGCCTCCAGGGTGAATTCTCCCCTCCGGCAGGGTGCCGGGAAGAGCTTCAGATCGCTCCCGATCCAGGGATGGAGATGATGGCGGCTACAGGCTCTTTCATGGAATTTTGATCGGGTACTTAGGGTTTCTGTATCGAAGGCATCTTATAAGCGAAAGGGGAGGCCGAGGTGGTCCCTAGGGCGGCCAGACCACCCCCTGGCTTGGGCCAGGCTGGGCTGCAAGGCAAGGTGGTGTGGCGGCCCCCTGGCCCCTCTCCGTCTCATATTCTGGCTCCGGGTGTCCCTCGGTGAAAAACTGACTTTGGCTTTTGTCCCGTACAATTCCGAGAATATTCATTTTCTGACTTTCGTGGAACCAAAAGCAGCAGAAAATAGGCAGCTGGCACTGTGGCTCTTGTTAATAGGTTAGTCCAAGAAAGTGTATAGAAAGTACTCCAAAGTGTGGACAAAACATAAGAAAGTAGATAAAACCAAGCATGGAACATCAAAAATTATGGATACATTAGCAACGTATTACATAGTAATTGCTTACCAAAAGTAAACAGTAAAACAGTAAGTAGTAGATGGTAGGTTGATTGTAAAAGAATGGACCGGGGTCCATAGTTCACTAGACGTGATTCTCCTTAAGATAAATAAAATGTTGGGTGAACAAATTACACTGGGGCAATTGACAGACTCGAGAAAGCATACCATGCATGTACTAATCATCTTGACTCCTATGAGATTATATTGGGCATTACAACATTATACATAGACCGTAATCCAACTACATCTACGACTAATAATCCACCTTCAGGTTATTGTCTGAACACCCTCCAGTATTAAGTTGCAAGCAACAGATGATTGCATTAAGCAAAGTGTGTAAAGTAAACAATATGATTGCCCCATGGACAAAGGATTGCTGTTTTCTCCCTAGTAGCAACAACACATCTAGTACCTTAGTGATTCCTGTAACTTCCCCAGATTACTAGAGGCATGAACCCACTATCAAGCATAAATACTCCCTCTTGGAGTTACTAGCATCTACTTGGCCAAGATAGCTACTTACAACAAAAAGCATGCAAGATCACAAATAACATAAATATGATAGAATCAATAATCAATCTAAAATAGCATCTCAAAATCCATCGGATCCCCGCAAACACAACATGTAAGATTACAAATAGATGATCTTGATCATGAACGGATCTCACAAGATCTAAACATGATAGCAAAGGAGGAGAACCAACCATCTAGCTACTACATGAACCTGTAGTCCAAGGATAAACTACTCATTCATCACACCATAGGTAGTCATGGTGATGAAGAAGGCCTCCAAGATGATCTCTCCCCTTTGGTAGAGTGTCGGGAAGAGCTTCGGATCCCTCCCGATCTAGGGATGGAGATGACGGTGGCTACAGACTCTTTCATGGAATTTTGATCGGGTACTTAGGGTTTTCGTCCCGGGAGGCTTTTATAGGAGGAAGGGCAAGGTTGGTGGAGCGCCAGGGGGGCCACACTAGGTCGCGTCGCGCCTAGGGATGGCCGCACCACCCTAGGGTGTGGCCGTCCTGGTGCCCCTCTTCGGCTCTCCTTCGGACTCCGTGTTGCTTTGGGTAAAATATTGACTTGGGCTTTTGTCCGGTCCAATTCCGAGAATATTTCCTTACTAGCTTTTCTGAAACCAAAAATAGCAAAAAACTGGCAACTAGCACTGTGGCATATTGTTAATAGGTTCGTTCCGGAAAATGTATAAAAATACCTCAAAGTATGAACAAAACATAAGAAAGTAGATACTAAACAAGCATGGAACATCAAAAATTATAGATACGTTTATGACGTATCAGTACCCATCGGAGGGGAAGCGCGGGGGGGGGGGGCAATTAATATACTATCAGACACCAAAAGAGAGTTCTGATGATAGGTTCATCTTCTTGCTAATATTTTGCGTCTTGACAGTTTAATGAAATTAGGTCAAACTTGAGCTACAACTAAGTGTGATAGATTGCTCTTGAATTTAATGAAATTAGGTCAAACTTGAGCTACAACTAAGTGCGATAGATTGCTCTTGAATTTAATGAAATTAGGTCAAACTTGAACTACAAGTAATAAATTGTATATTTCTTCGAAAGTTTTATGAAAAAAGCTTTTGGAGGTACCCATCGAGCGGTTAATTAATATATCAGAAACCACAGAGAGTTTTGCGAGTGGTTCAACTTCTAGTTAAGATTTTGCATCATGAAAATTTTGATCACCTTTTGAAAATAATCACATGAAATAGGGAGACAGGGGAAATGATATTTCTATTATCTATGGGTAACCCACAAGCTTGAGTTGCACCTTAGGCTTAAAGATAACTTTAATTTTTCCACTATGTATAAGGTGAACGTTAGCGGATGCCACATAGTAGGCCATTTTTTTTTGGAACGGGTAGTAAGCCATATTAAGGTGTGCTTTTTTACACAATGAGGGAGTAGTATATTTCTTTTCTTAGACATATGGTCACCTCTATCCATGCGCTATACATGCTGAGAGAATAAAATGTTGATAGGGGAAGAGGGCAGCAGCGAAGAGAAGTTGAAGGTGGTTCCATGTCAGAGCAAAGTTATGATGGGTTTCTGACATGAGGCACTCCTGCAGCCTACAGTGTACTACACTATGCTACTACTAGTAAATTTCAAGACCTATGCACGCAAAACAAATTGTGTGTTTTCTCTCTCCTTTGCTGCCTCTCACCACCCATCCTCCCTCTCTCCTACCCTTTCCCCTCGTGCACCGGCCCGACTGGTCTCTCCCTCGTGCACCGGCACGACTGATCTCTCCCACGTGTGCCTTGTTATGACGGCTCTGTGTCTCTGGCATGTTCGGCAGACGCGTTGGTGTGGAGTAGGGACGAGGAGTACATAGGAAGGAAACCACTTTGCTCCGTAGCGGCAAAAAATTCATACTTGCTTCCCAAACATCGGGAGGGAAGGTTACTCAAAAGATCGGCCATTTGCAGTACTTCTTATATTATCTTTATCTTGTCTTATCTCTTACAATACCATACCATACCACTATATATTGTACGGATAACTTCGAACATTGACCGTTGGATCAAGGCCGACAAATCCAAACATTGCTAACCATTGGATCTTCTTTTCCATTCTTAGCATCTACAAAGATTCTACTGATAGTATTTAGCATGATGAACGCTAGTATGCGCAAAACTCAAAACAGACACTTCATTGCTAAGTTTCAGGGTCCTTGTGCTAAATGCATGGACTTGGGTGCAATTTTCATTTTGATGTGGTCCTTGATGTGACTTGTACTTCCACAAACTGTGTTAACTCTCAAGCACCTCGCTCCTACAAGACCTACAACGCTTAAAAGAAAATGCAACCGCCCCAATTATCAAACAAACTGGACCATAGTTTCTTATACGTAATACCCAAGTTTTTAGTACTAGGACTTTTCAAGCTTCCTAGCTAACTTCGCACACTTCAGTGACTTCTTGTCGATTAACGAAATTAGGTCAAACTTGAGCTACAAGTAAGCGCAATAGATTGCTCTTGAAGTAAATGTATTTTCGGAGGTAGATGGGTGCATATTCTTATAGTAAACAATGTTGTCAGTGTGGGTTTCCAACTATCAGGAAATAAAATTCTCAGTTTTTCGAGTGGTGACGAGATGGTTCTTTTCCATAAACAAAGCTCGAAGCAGAATATGGATATCAATGCCATAAGCCAAGCTTCTAGACATATTAAGTGGACCAATGTGTTTTACTTACGATTCCCATATGTTTTTTGAGTTTTCAGACTCCTAATTAACTCCTCCCACTTGAATGACTACATGTCAATTTATCGAAATTAGGTCAAACTTGAACTATAACTAAATTGTAGGTTGCTCTGAAAGTTTTATGAAAAATCTTTTGGAGGTACCGTACCGATCGGGAGGGGTGTCACAATCAATATATGAGAAACAATCAAAAGTTTTGACAACAGGTTAGACTTCTTGCTAAGATTTTGCATCGCATGACACTATTTAACGAAATTGGGTCAAACTTGAGCTAAAAGTAAACGTGATAGATTGTTGTTGAAATATATGACTTTTCAAAGAGGTAGATGGGTGCATTTTCCTGTAGTAAAGAGTGTCGTCGGTAAGGTGTGATTTTCGAACTATATCAGGAAAGAAGATTCAATTATTCTCAAATTTTCGAGTGATGACGAGCGAGGTTGTTCTTTTCCGTAAAGAAATGTCCAAAGAAAAATATTGGATATGAATGCCAGAAGCCAAGTTTACTGACATATATAGTGGACCAAAATGTTGTACCAATGATTCCCATGTTTTATTTATGACTTTTCAAGCTTCCTAGCTAACTCTGCCCATTTGACCAGATGACTTCATGTCGATTTATCGAAATTAGGTCAAATTTGAAACTTCTAGTAAATTGTAGGTTGCTTTGAAAGTTCTACGAAAAATCTTTTGGAGGTACCCATCGAGGGGTCACAATTAATATATCATAAATCACCGAGAGTTTTGATGATATGTTCAACTTCTTGCTAAGATTTTGCATCTTGACAATTTAACGAAATTAGGTCAAACTTGAGATACAAGTAAGCGTGATAGATTTCTCTTGGATTAAATGTATTTTGAGAGGTAGATCGATGCACCTCGTTGTAGTAAACAATGCCATCGTTGTGAGTTTCCAACTATCAGGAAAGAACATTCAATTCTACTTTTTCCGAGTGAAGACGAGCAAGGCTACTAGTTGTTATTTTCCGTAAAGAGAAATCAAAAGAATATTGGATATGCATGCCACAAGCCAAGTTGAAAGACATATATAGTCGATCGACAACATGTTGTACTTGTGATTCCCAAGGTTTATTAGTTTTCAAACTTCCTAGCTAACTCTGCCCATTTTAATGACTTTAAGTCGATTTATCAAAATTAGGTCAAATTTGAAAATACAAGTAAATTGTAGGTTTTGCTTTGTAACTTTTACGAAAAAGCTTTTAATTTGGAGGTACCCGTCGAGGGGTCACAATTAATATATCTGAAAACAACAAGAGTTTTGACGATAGGTTCAACTTCCTGCTAAGATTTTGCATCTTGACAATTTAACAAAATTAATTAGGTCAAACTTGAGCTACAAGTAAGCGCGATAGATAACTCTTGATTTAAATGTCATTTCAGAGGTAGATGGGTGCATTTTCTAGTGGTAAGCAGTGTCGTGGGTATGAGTATCCAACTACCAGGAAAGAATATTGAATTCTACGTTTTCCGAGTGAAGACGAACGTTCGTAGTTGTTCTTTTCCATAAAGAAAAGTCCAAAGAATATTGGATGTGGATGCCACAAGCCAAGTTGACAGACATATATATATATAGCGGATCGACAACATGTTGTACTTGCGATTCCCATGTTTTATGGGTTTTGAAGCTTCCTATAGCTAACCCCGCACATTTGAATAACTTTATGTCGATATCTCAGAATTAGGTCAAATTTGAAACTACAAGTAAATTGTAGGTTTTGCTTTGATAGATTTACGAAAAATCTTTTGGACGTACCCATCGAGGGTTCAAAATTAACATACCAGAAACCAGGGAGAGTTTCGACGATAGATTCAACTTCTTACTAAGACTTTTCATATTGGTAATTTAACGAAATTAGGTCAAACTTGAGCTAGCTACAAGTAAATGCCATAGATTGCTCTTGAATTAAATTTCTTTTCATAGGTAGATCATAGGTGCATCTTCTAGTAGTAAATAGTGTCATTGGTGTGAGTTTCCAACTATTAAGAAAGAACATTCAATTCTACATTTTCTGAGTGAAGAATACGAGCGAGCTTGTTCTTTTTCTTAAAGAAAAGTCTGAAGAATATTGGATCTGAATGCCACAAGCCAAGTTTACATACATATATATTGGACCAACATGTTGTACCAACGATTCCCATGTTTTATGAGTTTTTAAACTTCCCAGCTAACTCTTCCCATTAGAATGACTTTATGTCGATTTATCGAAATTAGGTCAAATTTGAAACTACAAGTACTAGTAAATTGCACGTGCCCTGAACGTGAGACTCAGATAATAGACATATGGCATATCATCACTATATAAAATTATAATAGGCAAAGTAGAAAAAAATAATATGTATAATTTGAAGTACTACAAGTAAACTGTGTAGGTTGCTTTGAAAGTTTTACAGAAAAGCTCTTAGAGGTACCCATTGGAGGGGGCGTGTGGGCGGGGGGGGGGGGGTCAATTAATATACTATCAAAAACCAAAAGAGAGTTATGACGACATGTTCATCTTCTTGCTAAGATTTTGCATCTTGATAGTTTAACGAAATTAGGTCAAACTTGAGCTACAACTAAGTGTGATAGATTGCTCTTGAATTTAATGAAATCAGGTCACACTTGAACTACAATTTATAAATTGTAGGTTGCTTTGAAATTTTTATGAAAAAAGCTTTTGGAGGTACCCACTGAGCGGTTAATTAATATATCAGAAACCACAAAGAGTTTTGCTGAGTGGTTCGACTTCTAGCTAAGACTTTGCATCATAAATTTTGAACACCTTTTGAAAACTACCCCGCGCATCCGGACATAGTTCGTGCCGCAAATTTTTAGATACTTCAAAATTCCCACTTGACCCCTATTAAATTCGGTAGGTGGGGGGCTTCACTCGTAATTTTCCCAGTATAGTGCTAGTAGTACCTAAACCCAACACCCTCTCTCTCCTCCAGGAATACGTCACCGGCCGAAACATCCCCGCTGCACTTTAGCCGGCGTACCCTCACACCTGATTTTCTCAACGAACCCTCTTGTCCGGCGTGCTGACCACATCATGGACCACCTACGATCTGCTCCACGGACACCATGGTCTAGTGTTTTGCTCGTATCCTCGCCCTCCCAAGATATGCTTCCTCGTTGTCGACACCCACTATGAACGTAGCACCTTCGGCGACCTCAACGAGACCCGTGAGGATGTGGAGGAGGCCTAGATGCCACCCCGACCGAGGTAAAACTAGATCTCCCTACACGATTTGTTTGTTAGCAATGTATTGTATTCATGCTAAATTTCCTAACGAATAGGTTCTTTACTTGATATACACCTGTTATGTACTCCCTCTGTTTCAAAATATAAGATGCTTTAGCTTTGTGAAAGAAGTGTATCCGGACTCATTTTAGTGTGTAGGTTCACTCCAAACCTAGATGAACCTACACACTAAAAGAGGTCTAGATGCACTCTTTTCACAAAGCTAAAACATCTTATATTTTGAAACGGAGGGAGTACTAAATTAACCGGTTGTGGTTACGCTTAAACTCCACACATTGAACTGTTTTTATGTACTATACTATTTCTTTGTGAATTATTAGTCACTTAACATATTTGTTTACATTCTCTGTTGTACCTTTCCACATGAGATATGATTATATAATATCTCTCTCATTCGCCGATTTACGAACTATAGTATTTCCATCGTGCTATTGTCCTGCTATCACATACTACACGTTTACACACGTCAAACTATTTGACCATTATGTACTGTCGGTTTTATCCCTCTTAACATGCGGCTCAAACTATTTGCTGTTATTATGCAAGGAGCAGCCTCAGCTTGCACACAATATCATAGAGTGAATGGCTCCTATAATCTCGTAAGACCCACGTATATTATGTTGGAATATGTTTGTATTTACAGTTGGACTTACCTTTATGCAGAGGAGCAACAATGGAGTACAAACTCCGCCCATCCACATCAGCCACCGTAGATCTCGTGTAACACCTACCGTAAGGTCCCCCACCCAAAGTTTGGTCCTTGCCACATTTTTTGTTTGCTTAAATTTACCATTTGTCTTTCTTGTTTTCGTATTTTTTTTGTCAAAAATTAGCGTCAACCATTTTAGCCCCACTATGGTATGCTTTTGTTCCATGTTGTTAGTTCAATTTCCTAGATATGGAGAGGTCGGGTGTATTGCATTTGAGTTGTCTGATAATAAGAACAAGGCCACACTAGCAATAAGATCCACACATGTATCATAAGGAACTCTGTGCAGTTCATCTCACTCTTGTATCTACTGTGTATCATAGTTAAATGAACTGGCTATTTTAATACGAGGCACTTGATGCTTCGGTTTCTTGTTCTCAGGATGCCGAAGTGTTGAAATTATCTAGCTATTCATGAATAATTCAATGTATGATTGCTTGATTCATTGTTTTTCTGAAATTAGCTGGCTAGCATATTCGAGGCTCACAATTGATGTGTTTTTATTGGCTGAGTTACTCTTTTTTTGTCTATGATTAAATCAGTGGTAGATCTCGTTGTACAGTTCCTTGCTAGTTTATATATGAGAAACATAATGGCTTAGTTTTAATATTCGTTTTATTCATGATCTGCACATTCTAGTTTGAGCAGTCTGCATGAGGTACTTTGGTTGATTGCTCGCACTATTATTCAAAATGAACTTGTAGTTTGTTTCCCAAGTCTGTTGTTTAAGTAACTTGTTTTGTCTTGGTCTTAGCCATCTTCAAGTAGAGTTGTCATTTCATAGAGTAGCACATGCTTGCATCGCTCCATGGCGCCAGCTGGTCCACTTATTCAAGAAGAAATAGATGTATGAGCCACCACTGTTAAATCCTTCCTTCCTTATATATTACTGCATTGACACATTTAAAATTCATGGTGGTGTGATTGCATGGTAATGTTGTTATAACTTGTTTTGTGTTTGTTTTAGGCTGCGAATGACCCTGTGAATGCGGAACAATGGCCCGCTTCTCCAAGTTTAGATTTTGTTTCACACAGCAGTAGTGATAATACCTATTAATCATGGCACACCGCTTCGACTGATCCTCATTTTTCAGCCGAAATGAGGATGCCCTCCAAGATGCCCGTGATATTATTGAGCAAGAAGCCAACAAAACAGATCCAGTAATCACCATAGAACGCAAATACTTATATGAATTGAAAAACAGGGAAGCTTTAACGCAGAACATACTTAATAATCTAATTTGTAGCTCTCATGGGAAGCCAGTTGTTACATGTCTCGGAATGCAAGCTCCATAGAGACATTTTCTGTAACACCAGTTATGGTGTTTTTTAGTTGTCTAGACTCTGATGCAACTTTTATGCTTCATTTTATTACTATCAAGTTTACTGAGCATTGTAATAATCTACTGTAATTTGTAGTTGTAATTTGTTTGAGGATTGTTACAATCTGAGCATCTATCAGAATTACTACACACACATGAAAAAACAGTGAAATTGTAAGAGGTACAACACATGATCTGCCGGAACAGGGAGAACGTCCATTGTATTACATGGGCACCATAGAACTTGGAAAATTCATAGACATTCACCCAACAAAGTGAACACATATAGAACTGACGTAAAGAGAATACATCACGAGCACACCCACGCAATCCATCAATCTGATGGATAGCCGTCGTAGTAATCATAGTGGGTGGTACCATCCTCGCCATATGGCGGCACCATCTGCAGCTCAGAATGCTCGATGATTCTGCAATACTCTGCCAGCAATCGATCAAGTTCGAAAGGACAGTCATTGATCCATAATCCTCCTACTCCATACCCATATACAACGCTTGGCTCCACTTCCCACGCAAGAGCCTCAAAGTTGTAAGATCTAATCTCGGATAGGTCTGCATAGTATATGCTGCCGGCCTGCACCGTGGGTACCCTGGCGCTGTTAACCCAGTCGCACCGATTGTCAGGAACAAAGAGAGCACGACTTCCAATGCCTCTGACCGGCTGAACAACAAGGTTCTGGGTATCAACCTGGTAAACAACCGGCCTACCGCCATAGACCGGTCCACTCACAACGAACAGCAACTCCCCGTCGGACTCGACAAGGTAAAAACAATTCTCTAGGACAGGGCCTCGGAATAGGGCCTGCAACGGTGGGATGCATCTCCACGGTTTGTTTAGAGCGCTGCAGCTGCACATCTCCATGAGCAACATCACACATAGTCGAGAGGACATAACCATATATATCTACGACAAAAACATCACCGGCGTAAGAAGTCATGCTCCAGAGTTCCGCGAAGTTATACAACGAGTACCACCCTTCACCAAAGACCGGGCGACTCCCTTCCTCCGTTCTCTCATCCGCCCACCGAATGGTGGTGTTCTGATGGTTTGATGTAAACACCATCAACGATGGGAACATCGTCACAACAACATAAGCTACCTGCTCGGTCGGTATCTCCGCCCTTAGGCACTTTATAGCGCCCGAGAAGGGGTTGTACAACCGGGTCTTGTATGGCTGCACCCTCTGTCCAAGCACAAGGAGGCTGCCGGTTGTGCTACCGACATAAAAGTACCTTCCAGAGATAGAAGGAGGAGAACCAGAGATTCAGTCAAGGTAAACAAACTGAAATTCAATCAAGTTAAACCGTCGAGAAAAACCCTGGGCAACAAGTGGACGAAGAAACAGAACTTGAAAAACAGATAATATAGGATGTGAATGCAAAAAAATGGATCACATATATACAGATGAATATAAAGAAAGCACCTGTGAATAACCCGGCTAATATTCTTCTCAAGGTGGCGGCTAGTTGTCACGTTCAGCAATGTGATGGTAGCGTCTTCTACCCAATACTCCTCTGACAACTGGTGCTCTAAAACAATCCAGTTGGCTGGCACAAAGCGCTCCTCCATGAAGCCGCGCCAGGCGTTGCAGACTACCCGAAAGGCGGCGTAGTAGTCGAAGTTGTCCGTTGAAAGGAAGATGTCACCTATCTTCTGGACGAGTCCTCCTTCTTCTTGCCGACCATGGATGATGGCGTTCATGTGGTCTCGGTCCCACCAACTGGCGCACGAAGCGGTTACGAGACACACATTTAAACAAAGGCCTCAGAAATCCAAGCGAATTGTGTGGAAACGAGACGACGGCATGCACATAGCAACCGCAAGCGTGTTTCATCAAACTGGCACGGGCACGCGCATGCACACGCGCACTATTTACGGTACGACGGTCGTGCGCACACCAGCTTATGACTCCTGGGAGCACACGAGTGTGTTGGTGTAGGATGATACTAGTAGTAGTAGTATCATAACCTCATTGTATTTAATTATCCCAAAATCTAAGAAGAAAACCTGTGCTCCCTGGTCCCTCGGGGTACACGCAAACATAGGGCATTTTATATTTTTTGCATGGCATTTTCCATTTTTCAATTTTGCTTTTTGGCTGTTCCCTTGGATGCTCACCATGTGGCCAGATGGGGTGTATGCTCCGTGGAGCTAAAAACCTCATGTTCTCTCAATAGCACGGTCGTTCATTATTGAGGTATATACGTTTTTGGTCCCACAACTTGCACCGCAGGAGCGTTTTAGTCCCACATCTTGCAAAGTGAGCAACACTACCGCCACGACTTGTAACTAGGAACATTTTAGTCCAATTCAAACAAATTTCTGTGATTTTGTCTGAATTCATCGTAACTAATTCTGGAAGTGACACGTGGCATCATATTTTTTGCAAAATGACCCCTGTGTATTTTCTGCCAGCCAATTGTGACCTTGTATGACTTGACAGGAGGATCTCAATAAGAAAAAAAATAAGAAAAACTACCAATGCATTGTAGGGTATCGAACTGATTACCTGCGCTACTGAAGAAATCAACCTTGCCACTACAACATGCACACAAAAGTGATTAACTGAAGAGCGCTCTGGCTGATGTGTTCTTTATTTTGGATATTCAAAAATATATGTTCTGGGGTACAATAACAACTCAACTTTATTCCATTTCATTTTTGCGAATAAGAAAAAACTCAAGTTTATTCTAGCCACTTCAGCTAGCTACTAGGTTAATGACAAAGCTATACAATTGATATTATGGACCGTGCCAACATAAACGTGAGCATTTTTTGCGTCCATATGTGCTATTTTATTGTATAAATAATTACTTCCCCCCAAGTACTCCTCGTCTGGTATAATTATGTCCTCTCAAGTACTCCTCGTCTCACTTGAGTAGTCGTGGGCATCTACCGGCATAGTGGCTTGTGGGTGTGTGTGTTGTTGTACAAAAGTGTTAAGTTCGAATCCATTCTCCTCTTAGATTTAACTATTTTATTTGTACGTCTACTAATAGGTGGCCCACTTATCAGTCCGCATAGGGACACAAATGACATAAAAAATATAGAGGGGTCATTTTAAAAAAATCAACGACATTTTTGGACAAATTAAGTCAAATTCACTAAAATTCCATAAAATCGGACTCAAATGATCTTGAGATATAAGTTGAGGGACTAGTATTGCTCATTTTTCAATATGTGAGACTAAAACGCTCTCGCGGTGCAAGATGTGGGACTAAAGGTGTATATATCTCTTAATTATTTTGCAGCCTCAAGTGCTAGGCCGGAGGACCAATTAATGCTCCTAGTTTTGTTCAATTACTCCTCTAGTTGACCGTAAAATATGAACCACCACATCGTGTAATACTCCTGGCCGATCATATTGTTAAAATGGAAGTGCATCCATTGGCTTGCACGTTTTCAATTAGATGCGATGGCCACGTGCATTGGTTGGATTTTAGGATTACTACTGCATGCAATAACTAGGTATAAAGCAAGTAGGTGAAGTTAATTCTCCAAGCTAGTACTACTCCAGCCTAGTAATACCGAACACAGGGAGTACCTCAAGTGTGGTTATATGGATGATCAGTTGATGTGACTCTCGGCCATGAATTCCTGACCATATAGCCGTATGTTTTACCACCTTTTTTACTACTACTAGTAGTACATGGATGCTAGAATAATTCAAAATATCAATCGAGCGGCAAAATCACACACCCCGACTTCGAAGCATTTCCCTCCTAACCGTTACAAAAACATTGAGCAAAAATCTCCCACCTAGGGAGTACCATTTTTTATATTATTATTATTATCAGATGGGCACTTGTCAAATTCAAAATCTCAATCGAGCGGCAAAATCGCACACCAACTTTGAAGCATTTCCGCCCCCCCTATTTCAAAAACTTTGAGGCAAAATCTCCCACCGGGGATGTACCATTTTTGTAATATTATCAGATGGGTGCTTGTCAAATTCAAAATCTCAATCAAGCGGCTAAACCATACACTAACTTTGAAGCATTACCATTTTTATATTATTATTAGATGGACAGTCGCCAAATTCAATATCTGAATCAAGCAAAAAAATCACACACCGATCTTGAAGCATTTCCCGCCCCTCGGTTTCAAAAACTTTTGACTTCCAAATTCCTATTCTACCCATTGTTCTGACGCCCAATGGGCAAGATGAAGTCGGTAGCTTGGGGGCACGATCATAATTTATGTTTCTATTCACCTCCTTAGTCCGGATACGCCCAGATTTTCCCGCTGGTCCTTCCAAAAATCCTAGCCCCCTCACTCCCAAGCCCTCACCTCCACGACCACAACACGCAGTGGCCAGCAGCAATTCCACGGTGGCTGGACCCACTTGAGCGGCGGTCTCGTGAACCACCGCGGAGCCGCTTTACTGATGCTCATGTTAACACCCGGATTTTTAATCCCAGATGCCTGTTATGTCATTCATCGCAATCCTAGGATTACCATTTTTGCGAGACATAACAGATTGGATATCACAGTACATCATCCATTACAAACTATACATAAGGTCTTACACAAATAAGGATCTCATGATCCAGTCTTAATACAACAAGCAGCGGAATAAAAGATAAGCGTAGCGGTGGGGACCATCTTCAGGGGCACAGGCAATGCTGATGAAGGCAGATAGTCCTAGTTATCATAGCCATCCTGCTGGCCATCATCTTGGTAGTCTCCTTCATAGTCTGGCCATGAGAATAGCCAGGGACAAAAGCCATGCTCGCAAACTACCACTAACAAGTAGTATAGTTCTAAAGCAAAGTGCTAACTCTAAGTTTAACTATAAAGTTAAGTTTGAAACCTAAGCTGAGTTCAGAAACAAAGAAAGATAAAATAAAGTTCTAGAATCACTTAAGTGGGGAAGCTATTGTCATAGTCACAACTCTGTTGTGGTCAAGGCAAGTTTCATCATTCATTTCATAAGTTATTTTGAAAACACCTGACAACGAAACAGTATTGCCATTCCAACTGTCCATAACCGCGGACACGGCTATTCGAATAGTTTGACACTCTGTAGAGGTGGTACACTTTCACCACAAGATTCGATACATCTGTCAGGGATAACGCTGAATCATCATACTTAGTATGCAGATAATCAAACATAACCTTTCCCTTACACACCCTAGTATAAGCACCTCTCCTATGAGCATGGCCTCCCAACCATGACCATCTGTCATCTTGGGCACTGCATAGGTGGACAACATTGAGAGGTAGCCTCAGCTCAAACCTCTCCCGCGAGGGAAGTAATACTAATGCATATAAACTTCCGGCTAAGCCTTACCTAATTCAGGTATTGTGGTTGTACGGTAAGTTTGGAATGGTATCGCATCCGAATCCAACCATCAGTTTTGTAAAAGGGGTTAAGGCTCATGCCTCAACATTTTTATCATCGTGAACCATTTGTGTTTCTCAACACATGTCAAAACATCTCAATAGAATGACTCATCATTCCAAGGTTTTCATAATTCATTTTCACCAAGTGTTCCCATCTAAAGTGACTCAAGTTTTATCTACTCTAACTATGAAGTTAAGAGTGTTCACTAAGGCGGAAAGATGGGATCAATCTCATGCCATGGAATGATATCTAAATTTATCTAAATAGGTCAAGTTTTATACTCTTTATGCTACCTTCAAAACAAGTAAAGGACTTTGGTAAAGTAAAGGAAGTAAAGCTTGGAAAAATAATACTTGGGATAAGTAATAGTCAAAGTGGTATAACTAAGGCATGTCTAATGTCTTTGCTTGGGTTATCTAGATTGCAAGGGTTAGCTTGCATTGTTAATGGTTGCTTGCTAGTATAATACATGCAAGTGTTAGCTTGCCTTGGTTGGTGCAGTGGTTGAAGTTTTCTTCCTCCTCTTGATAGAACTCCTCCTCCTCGAAAGCTTGGTCGGTACTATCGTCTATAAATACATATAGAGTACATAATCACCAACCAATACTTAACTAGGCTACTTAGCATTCTAAGGCACACGTTTGATGACATAATATCATCACAAGCATCACAAGTTTTATTAACTAGTTTTATTTCTTTTATTTAAGAAGAGTAATTTCTACTCATTGAAAAATAACTAAGCTTTAATATTCACCACTTAAAATATGGGATCATGTGGATACATGTCATCACCACATACTCTAACATATGGGAATGTGATTTAAGGGTTGGTTCATAATTACTTTGGTTTAAGTTCATTATTTAATGATTTAAAGTGACTATAAATGCCTATATAGCATTATTTTGGTACTAGTCCAAAGTCACTTCATGTAAACCTTAATATTATTACATATTCAGATAGGTATGGTTAAATGTGATTTTTGAGAGTTGGAATCAGCTCAAAAGCTATCATGGTTGATTTTATAAAAATGTTTGAATGTGCAAAAGCTTCTGCCTTATTAATTTTACTAGGAGATATCTCTAACTCTAATTGAATTACATCCAACAGGCTTGGGTAGATCTCTCTGAATTTACTCCATTTTGATTTGTAAATCTCTCTGGATTTATTTTCAAACTAAGGGATAGATCTAGGTTCGAACTAAATTAGGAAATTCTAAATTTGAATTAAATGGGTCCCGCGGGAAGGTAAACGGGCCGGCCCAGTGGCGTTCTGCGGCACAGAGAACAACTGACAGGGGGGTCCACCGGTCAGTGGCTCTTTACACGCGAAGCGGTACGGGGCGATGTGGGCCGTTAGATTAGAAGGGGAATCTATGGTTGGGGCTCGTCGTCGACGACGGAGAGGTCGCCGGCGAGGTCTAACCCTAGCGGTTCGGTGGGGGTGCTCAGGGGGCATACCAGGCCTCCAGCTACGGTGGCGATGGGGGCGATCGAACTGGTGGACGACGGCGAGCTCAGGGGTGGCCGGGCAGCGCCTAGGGTGGATGAAATCGACGGCGCCTTCTCCTCCTCTGCAGCGGGCTTCTCCGGCCAAATTCCGGCGAACAAGTGCTCGAGCTGCTCTGGCTAGAGGTGGGGAAGGATCAGTGAGGAGAGGGGAGTGGAATGGTGTGAGTCTTTGGTGTTGGGGTGGCCTCTATTTATAGCTCGACGAGGCGACCGAAAAGGATGGGCGGGCGACTCCGGCGAGGGTTGCACAGCGTGCTAGCGGTGTGGCTTGAGGTAGGGGATGGTGGCCTGTCTCCTAGCGGTGCTCTACGGCGTAAATGCGCGGTTAGGGGCGGTGGCGTTTGGTCAGGAGCATCCCGCGCTCTGGGAGACAGAGGCTGTGCTTGACGCGGCGCACGACTACTGTGGGTCGCGCGGCGGTGCACGGCATGTCTGGCGGGTTGCTAGGGTCGAGGCAGAGTGGCGCGCGTGGGATTAGGTCGAAGCACGGTCTCTGGCGTGCTGGCGGCGAGGGTGCTCTGGCGTGCTCTGGCTGCACGCAGAGACTTGGTGCGCGGATGTTCCTCGGTGGTCCAAGGGTTGGCAGTGAGCGCGGGGGTGGACCGTGGGCGGTGGTAGGGTGGCGCCTAGCTTCCTGGAGCGGCGGAGAGGGGCTGGCGGTTTGCTGCTGCGTTGGCAAGGTTGGACGGTGATCATATCCTAGGGGTGGCGTGGTACTGTTTCCCTAGGCCATTAGGTAGGTCTTTGATGGCTTGGTTGGGTCTGGGGAGACACAGGGCTTGAATTAGGTTCAAATGGCTCGACCAAATTTGATCAAAAATAGTATAAGTTAGGCCATTTTGATTCTGCCTGCCAAGTGTTCGACACAATGGCCGCATGAACTCAAGTTTGAAATTTTTGAATGAATTTTTGTGGGTTTGCTATAAACATGCGTAAGCCTCTGTGGTTGCTTGGGTTTTGAAAATGGAGCTCATTCGATCTTCTCATATGAACTACATTCAATTTTCAATTGCCATTTAAAATTAGTGTTTGTATGTTTTTGGTAGATCACAAAGTGGGCCTTGGTACATCATTACATGTACTAGCAAGGGGTGCAAAGATCTATATTTGTTTCTGTTAGGTTTTGGGTTCTAGGAAGAGCGAAAGTAGGCATGGTAGTTAAAATGGCACAAATGACCATTTCTTTCTTTTATTCATTTTGATTTGTTTTTCTTTGGGATTTGTTTGGCAATGATTTAGAGGATGTTTATTTCACCTAAGAATCATTTTACAAGCAATGGATCACTTAATCATGGCAATTCAAAACAACTCCTATTTAAATGCACACACATATGAATGCTTTAATAGATTTAATTGGAAAAGTTTTTGTTAAACCTAATTTAGGTGACTTGGATCTTAATAGCCTTGGATTAAAGTTTTGGGATGTTACAAACCTTCCTCCTTAAACAAAATCTCGTCCCGAGATTTACAAAGGAAACTAGGAACTAAAGAGATCTAGGAACTCTATCCTAATGTAATCTTCTCACTCCCAAGTGGCTTCTTCTTCGGTGTGGTTGCTCCATTGAATCTTGAGAAACTTGATACTCCTGGTTCTAGTGGTTCTGTAAGCTTCTTCTAGGATACAGATGGGCACTTCATGATAGGTCAGATCATTGTTGATCTCAACAGCTCGGTGATCGATGTTCTTGAAAACTTCAATCTTCTTCGGCACTTCTAGGCATTTGCGAAGTAACGAGATATGGAACATATTGTGGATCACTGACATCTCTTCAGGTAGTTCTAGTTGATACGACACTTCTCCTCGACGGTTCATAATTTTGAAGGGCCCGATATATCTGGGGGCTAACTTTCCTTTCAGACTAAAGCGTTGGGTTCCCTTCAATGGTGAAACCTTGAGATATTCAAAATCTCCGACATTGAAAGTCAAGTCTCTCCTTCTCTTGTCAGCATAACTCTTCTGTCTAGATTGGGCGGTCTTGAGGTGCTCACGAACTTTGTGAACTTTCTCTTCGGCTTCTCGGAGAATGTCGGGTCCAAAGATCTGACTCTCTCCTACTTGCGACCAATTCAAAGGGGTGCGGCACTTTCTTCCGTATAGGAACTTAAATGGTGCCATCTGCAAACTAGCTTGATAACTGTTGTTATATGAGAATTCTGCGAAAGGCAGGCAGTATTCCCATTTTGATCCGTACTCTAACACACAAGCTCTTGACATATCTTCTAGGATCTGGTTGACTCTCTCAGTCTGTCCATCAGTTTGCGGGTGATACGCGGTACTGAAATTCAACTTGATTCCCAATCCTTCCTGAACTTTCTGCCAAAATCTCGAGGTAAACTGGGATCCTTGATCTGATACTATTGTCTTGGGGGTTCCATGCAGACTAACAATCCTAGCAATGTACAACTCTACTAGCTTCGTACTCTGGTAAGTTGTCTTGACTGGTATGAAGTGATCTACCTTGGACAGTCTATTAACTATGACCCAGATTGAGTCATTTCCCCTACTGGAAGTAGGCAAACCGGTGATAAAGTCCATTCCGACGGAATCCCATTTCCATTCCGGAATCTGTAATGGTTGCAACAGTCCTGTGGGTCTCTAATGCTCTCCTTTGACTCTTTGACAGATGTCACATTTGGCGATGTAGCTTCCGATCTCTCTCTTCATCTTGTGCCACTAAAATTGCTCTTTCAGGTCTTGATACATCTTTGTTCCTCCGGGGTGGATAGAATAAGGAGTATCATGAGCTTCCTTCATGATAACCTGCTTCAGATCAGAATCTGCTGGCACACAGATACGACCTTTGTACCAGAGAACTCCTTCGTCTTCAGTGAATCCAGGTACCTTTCTTGTACCAATACGACGTTTGATTCTGTTGATACTTTCATTTCCCTTCTAGGCTTCCTTGATTTGGCTAATCAATGTGGGTTGAAGTTCAATGCTAGCTAAGAATCCTTTGCTAACTAGCTCAGTTCTAAACTGCTCCAACTCCTCATAGAAACTTGGTTGTTTCTCCTTGATCATGGTGTTTAGCCTGCAAGGCAATCTGCTAAGATCATCCGCTACCACATTGGCTTTGCCGGGGTGATAGTTAATGTCAAGGTCATAATCCTTGATTAGCTCTATCCATCTCCTTTGCCTCATATTCAGCTCCTTCTGAGTGAAAATATACTTCAAGCTCTTGTGATCTGAGTAAATCTCACAGCGATTACCCATCAGATAATGACGCCATGTCTTCAATGCCAAAACTACGGCTGCTAATTCAAGATCATGGGTCGGATAGTTCTGCTCATGCTGCTTCAATTGTCGAGACAGATAAGCGATGACTTTGCCTTCTTGCATCAATACACATCCGAGACCAATCTTGGATGCATCACAGTATACATCAAACGGCTTCTTGATATCTAGCATGATCAATATTGGGGCTGATATCAATCTCTTCTTCAACTCCTGGAAACTGGCTTCACATTTGTCAGTCCATTCAAACTTCTTGTCCTTCTTCGAAAATTGGGTCCTGGGTCTAGCGATGCTCGAAAATCCTTCGACGAACTTGCGGTAGTATCCCGCTAATCCAAGGAATGCACAGACTTGGGTTTGACTGGTTGGGGCTTCCCATGCTTCGACATCTCTGATCTTGGCGGGATCAACATAGACTCCTCCGGCAGACACAATATGTCCTAGGAATCCTACTTCTTTCAGCCAAAACTCACACTTGCTGAACCTTGTATATAACCGATGTTCTCTCAGGGTTTCTAGGATGATTCTCAGATGTTGCTCATGCTCTTCTTCTGACTTGGAGTAGATAAGGATGTCGTCAATAAACACAACTACAAACTTATCTAGGAAATTCATAAAGATCTTATTCATGAGATTCACGAAATAAGCAGGGGCATTGGTTAATCCAAATGACATAACCGTATACTCGTATAAACCATAGCGAGTAGTAAAGGAGGTCTTCGGAATATCCGTTGCATGAATCTTAAGTTGGTGATAACCAGTCCTAAGATCAATCTTTGAGAATACCTGAGCTCTAGTCAACTGATCAAATAGATCCTCTGTCTTTGGCAAGGGGTACTTGTTTTTGATGGTGATGTCATTCAGTTTCCTGTAATTTGTGCACAGACGTATGCCTCCATCTTTCTTGTCAACGAATAACACTGGTGATCTCCATGGCAATGCGCTTGGTTGAATCAAGCTTGTTGCTAACATGGCATCCAACTGCTTCTTCAGTTCCACTAACTCTGAGGGGTTCATGCTATAGGGTCTCAGGGCTATGGGTCCGGTTCCGGGGATTAATTCAATATCCCTATCCGGGGGCATACCTGGCAATTCATCTGGGAATACATGGGGGTATTCACAGACTACTCTTACCTGGTCTATGGTGGGTAGAGCTAGACTCTTGTTTCACTTGAATTGATGGGGTAAGGTTTCAGATATATGCTCTACCGTTATTCCAGAGCTATTGGTCATGGTGATGGCTTTCTTAGCACAATCTATCATTCCTTTATGCCTTGACATCCAGTCCATACCTAGTACTACTTCCAATCCTTTGGTTCCAAGTACAATTAGGTTGGCATAAAAATCTATCCCATGTATTCTGATAGGTACAACTTTGCAAATTTTTCTAGCTTTTGTAGTTGATCCAGGGATTTGAACTATCATGACATGCTTCAAGTTGGTTGGGTGAATCTTACTAGTGCATGCAAATTCTTCGGTGACAAATGAATGCGATGCTCCTGAATCAAACAATACTCTTGCTAAAACTGAGTTGACAGAGAACATACCCAGCACTACATCTGGCGCTTCTTGGGCTTCTTCGGCATTCATGTGGAAGAGACGGCCGTTGCGGTTGTGAGGGTTCCCTAGGGCAAATCTTCTCCCTGGTTGAACACGACGCTGCTATTGAGCTGGGGCATTCACATTGGCAGTGGCAGCAGTCTTCTTGGGACACTCATTTGAGTAGTGACCCTTCACTCCACACTCGAAACAAGTGATCTAGGACTTGTCTTTTGCTGCGACAGGCACAACATTACTGCCAGTTCTGGGTGCGGTGTTGTTGTTGTTGTTGTTGCTGTTCTTGGGAGGTGCACGGTTGAAATTGTTGGTGTTGCCGGAGTTGTGATTGTTTCCTCCGGACTTCACATTGCCTCCGCTACGGTTGGGGTAGCTTGGGCGAGACATTGGGGGTCGGTTGTTTCTTGGTGCATATCCTGGTGAGGGATTGGGACGGTACTTCTGGTGACTATTGGATCCAGTTTGGTGCATCATACGACGTTTGCGGTTGTCGTTTGCCTGGTTAATCTTCCCTTCCATCTGAATGGCAGAGTCGACTAGCTCTTCGAGATCCTTGAAGCGGATGTTGACAAGGACAGTCTGCATCTCGTCATGCACTCCGTTCAGGAATCTCTCCTTCTTCTTGGCCTCCGTGTTGATCTCATCAGGTGCATACCTTGCAAGGGACAGGAATCTGTCACGGTACTCCACTACAGTCATTCTGCCTTGCTTCAAATCTAGGAATTCATCCCTCATTCGAGTGACTAGACCTTGCGGCACGTGGGTGCGGCTGAACTTGATTTTGAAAGCTTCCCATGTCATCACTTGACCATGGTTCATGTTACGGATACTAGTCCACCAAGCTCTTGCATCTCTCGCCAGATAGTGGGTGGCAAAGAGAACTTTCTCGTTGTCATCAACTCCTGCTACTTCTAAGTTCTTTTCCATTGTCTGCAACCAGTCATCAGCATCTAGTGTGTTTTCAGCCTGGTATTCTGAAAGTTTTTGAGTTTGGATCCATGGTGATCCTGGTTTCCATGCCCCTTGTTGTTGAGAGCCATCTGGGTGATCTGCTGCAGTGTTGCTAGATTTGCTTGGCGTTCTGCCCTGCTTGCTTCTCTGTCTGTGATGATATTCTGCAAGATCTGCAGCATAGGGTCTTGCGAAGAGCTGCTCCCTCCTTGCTTTCCACGAGTCATCTGAAGATTGAGGTAGATAAAGGGGTAAGAGGGAAAGTTCTAAGGTTCATGGTTTTGGTTTCAAGACTAAAACTTTGAGTTTGACTCAGGTTTTGCAACTAACTTCATTTCATTCATGCAAACAAGCACACGATACAAACACACACCACAACAACAAAGGAAAACTGATGGTTTGAAGAACCATTCTGCGAGCTACGATACAGTGGGACCGATACATCTCATGCTACGATAGTGCTCTAGTGCCTCTACTCATCGTCAATGAAGTCAGAGTCCTCATCGTCAGTGTAGAAGTCCACAGCATCCTCCTCTAGGAAGTCATCATCATTGCTGAGGTAAGAATCCATGTCTCCCTGGATGTCTTCACCCTCCTCTTCTTCCTCCTTGGCTACAAGCTAAGCTTCTTGCTCCTTGACGGTCTTCTCGAGGTCGGCCACCTTCTTGCGAAGACGAGCGATAGTGCGATCCTTCTTCTCGCGCTAGAGGCGAAGAGACTGACGGTCCTTGTCAAGCAGTGAGAAAGTTTGGGCCTTCTGGGAGGCAATGGGACGGTTGTGGTTGGCGAACTCCCTAGCATTGTCCAATTCCTTCTGGCGATCGTACAACAGGAAGTCAAGGTTCTCCACTTGACGCTTCAGCTCTGGGTGACTTGGCATCTCCATCGGCATCCCCATGAAGTCACGTCTTGCATAGTGAGCAAAACGGGTTCCTTGGAATTGGTTGACACTGAGGGCACATAGATGTGCGAGAGCTTCATGCATTGCCCTGGATAATCCATCTAGCCAGTTGTTCTCTCTCACGGAGAACTGGATTCTCCCGGACATTGGTGCTTCGATGCTTCCTCGAAGATCAGCGGTGACCAGCCACTGCAAATCTCCTCCTAGGGGTCCTGGAAGTTGACCTCCAAGAAACTCCGGATGCGGGCGTCCCAATAACTCTGATAGTGAATCCAGATCCCTTTCGAAGATCAGCTGACCTCTGTTTCCCAACTGGTAGAACTTGCTGAACTGAGCCTCCATCTACAAGAATTAAGGATGAGGAAGTTAGTGAAGTTATCAAGTGTGTCAAATTTTAAGTAGTAATATAAGAATTTTGAGGAACATGAATTTTTGAGAAAGAATGAATTCCCAAGGATAAGATAGGAAATAGTTTTTCAGAAATACTCTCTTGGTTTTGAAACTAAATTTTTGTTCGGACGTCCATTCTAACTAGGGTCTCCTAGATCAGGATGGCTCTGATACCAACTTGTCAACACCCGGATTTTTAATCCTAGATGCCTGTTATGTCATTCATCGCAATCCCAGGATTACCATTTCTGCGAGATATGACAGATTGGATATCATAGTACATCATCCATTACAAACCATACATAAGGTCTTACACAAATAAGGATCTCATGATCCAGTCTTAATACAACAAGCAGCGGAATAAAAGATAAGCGTAGCGGTGGGGTCCATCTTCAGGGGCACAGGCAATGCTAAAGAAGGCAGATAGTCCTAGTTATCATAGCCGTCCTGCTGGCCATCATCTTGGTAGTCTCCTTCATAGTCTGGCCATGAGAATAGCTAGGGACAAAAGCCATGAGTACTCTTTAAGTACTTGCAAACTACAACTAACAAGTAGGATAGTTCTAAAGTAAAGTGCTAACTCAAAGTTTAACTATAAAGTTAAGTTTGAAACCTAAGCTGGGTTCAGAAACAAAGAAAGATAAAATAAAGTGCTAGAATCACTTAAGTGGGGAAGCTATTGTTATAGTCACAAATCTGTTGTAGTCAAGGCAAGATTCATGATTCATTTCATAAGTTATTTTGAAAACATCTGACAACAAAACAGTATGGCCATTCCAACTGTCCATAACCACGGACGCGGCTATTCGAATAGATTGACACTCTGTAGAGGTGATACAGTTTCACCACAAGATTCGATACATCTGTCAGGGATAACCCTGAACATCATACTTAGTATGCAGATAATCAAACATAACCTTTCCTTTACACACCCTAGTATAAGCACCTCTCCTATGAGCATGGCCTCCCAACCATGACCATCTGTCATCTTGGGCACTGCATAGGTGGACAACATTGAGAGGTAGCCTCAGCTCAAACCTCTCCCGCAAGGGAACTAATACTAATGCATATAAACTTCCGGCTAAGCCTTACCCAATTCAGGTATTGTGGTTATACGGTAAGTTTGGAATGGTATCGCATCCGAATCCAACCATCAGTTTTGTAAATGGGGTTAAGGCTCATGCCTCAACATTTTTATCATCGTAAACCATTTGTGTTTCTCAACACATGTCAAAACATCTCAATAGAATGACTCATCATTCCAAGGTTTTCATAATTCATTTTCACCAAGTGTTCCCATCTAAAGTGACTCAAGTTTTTATCTACTCTAACTACTAAGTTAAGAGTGTTCACTAAGGTGGAAAGATGTGATCAATCTCATGCCATGGAATGACATCTAAAGTTATCTAAATAGGTCAAGTTTTATACTCTTTATGCTACCTTCAAAACAAGTAAAGGACTTTGGTAAAGTAAAGGAAGTAAAGCTTGGAAAAATAATACTTGGGATAAGTAATAGTCAAAGTGGTATAACCAAAGAATGTCTAATGTCTTTGCTTGGGTTATATTGCAAGGGTTAGCTTGCATTGTTAATGGTTGCTTGCTAGTATAATACTTGCAAGTGTTATCTTGCCTTGGTTGGTGCAGTGGTTGAAATTTTGTTCCTCCTCTTGATAGAACTCCTCCTCCTCGAAAGCTTGGTCGGTACTATCGTCTATAAATACATACGGAGTACACAATCACCAACCAATACTTAACTAGGCTACTTAGTATTCTAAGGCACACATTTGATGACCTAATATCATTACAAGCATCACAAGTTTTATTAACTAGTTTTATTTCTTTTATTTAAGAAGAGTAATTTCTACTCATTGAAAAATAACTAAGCTTTAATATTCACCACTTAAAATATGGGATCATGTGGACCCATGTCATCTCCACATATTCTAACATATGGGAATGTGATTTAAGGGTTGGTTCATAATTACTTTGGTTTAAGTTCATTATTTAATGATTTAAAGTGACTAGAAATGCCTATATAGCATTATTTTTGTACTAGTCCAAAGTCACTGCATGTAAACCTTCATATTAATACATATTCAAATAGGTATGGTTAAATGTGATTTTTGAGAGTTGGAATCAACTCAAAAGCTATCATGGTTGATTTAAAAAAAATGTTTGAATGTGCAAAAGCTTCTGTCTTATTATTTTTACTAGGAGAGATCTCTAACTCTAATTGAATTAAATCTAACGGGCTTGGGTATATCTTTTCAGTAGCTTTCTAAAAAAATTGGAATCACTCCATTTGGATTTGTAAATCTCTCTGAATTGATTTTCAAACTAAGGGACAAATCTAGGTTCAAACTAAATTAGGAAAATCTAAATTTGAATTAAATGGGTCGCGCGGGAAGGTAAACGGGCTGGCCCAGTGGCGTTCCGCGGCACAGAGGACAACTGACAGGGGGGTCCACCGGTCAGCGGCTCTGTACATGCGAAGCGGTATGCGGCGATCTGGGCCGTTAGATTAGAAGGGGAATCTACGGCTGGGGCTCGTCGTCAATGACGGACAGGTCGCCAGCGAGGTCTAACCCTGGCGGCTCGGTGGGGGTGCTCAGGGGGCATACCAGGGATCCAGCTACGATGGTGATGGGGGCGATCGAACTGGTGGACGACGGCGAGCGTAGGGGTGGTCGCGGTAGCTCCTGGGGTGGACGAAATCGACGGCGCCTTCTCCTCCTCTGCAGGGGGCTTCTCCGGCCAAATTCCAGCGAACAAGTGCTCGAGCTGCTCCGGCTAGAGGTGGGGAAGGATCAGTGAGGAGAGGAGAGTGCAATGGTGTGAGTCTTTGGTGTTGGGGTGGCCTCTATTTATAGCTCGACGAGGCGACCGAAAGGGATGGGCAGGCGACTCCGACGAGGGCTGCACAGCGTGCTAGCGGCATGGCTTGAGGTAGGGGACGGGGGCCTGCCTCCTGGGGGTGCTCTATGGCATAAATGCACGGCTAGGGGCGGTGGCGTTTGGTCGGGAGCGTCCCGCGCTCTGGGAGACAGAGGCAGTGCTCGACGCGGTGCACGGTGACTATGGGTCGCGCGGCGGTGCACGGCCGTGTCTGGCAGGTTGCTGGGGTCGAGGCGGAGCGGTGCGTGCGGGATTAGGTCGAGGCGCGGTCTATGGCATGCTAGCGGCGAGGGCGCTCTGGCGTGCTCTGGCTGCACGCAGAGACTTGGTGCGCGGCTTTACCTCGGTGGTCCAGGGGCTAGCAGTGAGCGTGGGGTGGACCATGGGCAGCGATAGGGTGGCGCCTAGCTTCCTGGAGCGGCGGAGAGGGGCTGGCGGTCTGCTGCTGCGTTGGCAAGGTTGGACGGTGATCATGTCCTCAAGGTGGCATGGTACTGTTGCCTTAGGCCATTGGGTAGGTCTTTGATGGCTTGGTTGGGTCTAGGGGAGACACGGGGATTGAATTAGGTTCAAATGGATCGACCAAATTTGATCAAAACAGTATAAGTTAGGCCATTTTGATTCTGCCTACCAAGTGTTCGACACAATGGCCACATGAACTCAAGTTTTAAATTTTTGAATGAATTTTTGTGGGTTTGCTATACACATGCTTAAGCCTCTGTGGTTTCTTGGGTTTTGAAAATGGAGCTCATTTGGGTGGTTTTTGAATAAGTGTGATCTTCTCATATGAACTACATTCAATTTTCAGTTGCTATTTAAAATTAGTGTTTGTAAGTTTTTGGTAGATTACAAAGTGGGCCTTGGTACATCATTACATGTACTAGCAAGGGCTGCAAAGATACATATTTGTTTCTGTTAGGTTTGGGTTCTAGGAATAGCCAAAGTTGGCATGGTAGTTAAAATGGCACAAATGACCATTTCTTTCTTTTATTCATTTTGATTTGTTTTTCTTTGGGATTTGTTTGGGAATGATTTAGATGATGTTTATTTCACCTAAGAATCATTTTACAAGCAATGGATAACTTAATCATGCTAATTCAAAACAACTCCTATTTAAATGCACACACATATGAATGCTTTAATAGATTTAATTGGAAAAGTTTTTGTTAACCCTAATTTAGATGACTTGGATCTTAATAGCCTTGGATTAAAGTTTTGGGATGTTATAGCTCACCCATCGGATCTGGTTCACCGGGTCTCTCTACCACTACACCGGAGTTGTGGTGTCATTCACCACGCCGATGGCGTCATCAACCGCCCAAGATAAGCTTCCTGGCCGCCGAAAGCTACCCAACCGTACCGGATCTGCCTCATCGGTGTACACCGGACATGATCTAGTTCAGGGCGTTCCATGTCCACCACTCTAGACCAGTTTCTCGACCGTCGCCGTTCACTGCACTGGATCTACCTCAGCGACGCTCTCGTCCACCATGCTCAAGCCGGCATCGGCTGCTCAAGATCTGCTTCCCCGACGATAATAGCCACCACAACCGCAGCACCCTCAGTGACCTAGACATCACCCGCACGGTATCGATGATGCTTAGACGCCTCTCCGACCAAGGGTAACCAAATCTGCAACTTATTTTTGTTTTGTCAGCAGTATAGCAGGTTCAAGCCTATCGCAGTGAACTGCATTTTTGTCATCATGCTCGTACATACGAGTCAGTGGCCATGCCTGTTCTTTGTGCTAGTACATACAAGGTCATTAGACATGTTGGTTTGCATGCGCTGCTCTACAAATTTCAAGTCATGGACATGTCTGTTAGTTTGTCATACACATGTTCTTAGCCACTCCATACAACAGTAATTGCCTGCTACCGTGTAATTCTTGCAAAATCTGAAGTCAGCGAAAATATTAGTGTGGATTCCCTGCTCTATACTTGTTGAATCTATCTGGTTCATCCTGAGATCAGTTCCTCCTATTATTTCCTCCTTGGCATCGTTCTGCTATCCCGTAGTAGCCATTTAAACTCTTCGTACTAATTCGATTATAATTTTGTTGTTGCCATCTGCTTCTTCAAAAGCTGCATCACTAACTATTTACTTTTTCTTGCATATAGCTCAAAATGGAACAATGAACATGTTGGTTTGCATAGCCTATTCTACAGGTTCACAAGGGATGCCATTAATTCCTTATCAAGTGCCGGTTCGTCCTGACAATGGCATAACTGTCCTCTACTATGTAGTTCACTCGTGGTTTGCATTCCTGCTCTAGACGTTCTCTTATGATGCCATTATAATTTCTATCTGGTTGATTCTTAGGTATGACGGTACTACGAGTGATGCCATTATATCTTGCATCTGGTTCTAGGTCTGGTTTGTCCTAAGTCACGACATAACTATCTTCTGCAATATATAATTCATTCGTGGTTTGCATTCCTGCTCTACAAGTTCTCGCATGATGCGGTTATAATTTCTATCTGGTTCATTCTTTGTTATGACAGTAACTGCATGTCATTTTGTGTCTCAGCGCAAATTCCGAGTCATCCAACGTCTCTTGTATTTTAGGGTATAGAATAGCTTCCATATGTTTTTGTTAAAATGACATGGCTAGTTTATTTTTTCTGAAATTCTAAGCCACACACACACATTTTTTGATTGCTCGTTTCACGGTAGGCACACTTGTTTAATGCATGCTTGCTTGTCCTATTTGTTTGACGTGTTGGTCAATAATTGAACCATTGACCAGTTGTAAACTCTAGATCATTGCTCCTGTCATATCAGTCAAATGGGTAGTTTGTCTTGTTTGATGTATTAACTTGTTATTACTTAGTTTCAGGGTGCAATTATTGCTATCGCCACCAAAGAGGGGGCTGCAAGATCATGTCTCCTACAATATAGCTGTCAGACTCAAAGGAAGATACATGTGATCAATTGAGGACTCTGCTATCAACTTGATTATCAACTAAAATGCCGATTTTTCTTTCCCTTGATTTGATAATATGTAGTGATTTTAAGAAGTTTGCAGCTGATGTAATATATAGATAACTCGCGTAGGCCATGTATGCATTTAGTTGACGCTGTCCACATATGCGGTAGTCGTTATGGTAACTACACCAGGAAGGTCGATTAGGGAACATTACCGTGCTTTGTTATTGGCCCGTCGTGTATTCGGCTGACGATGAACATTAAAAAATGTTGGATTATATAAACGTTTTATGATATTGGCATGGGCTTCAGAAAAGGCTGAAACTGTAAAAGGCCATAAACGTAATGGGCCAACCTACAAGTTGTAATTGGACGTAACAGTAACATGCCGTAATGGTAACACGCCGTAAGAGTAACAGGTCATAACTGTAAAATGCCATAACAGTAACAGGCCTTAACAGTAGCATGCCGTAACAGAAACAACACATCGCAGTAACAGGCAAGAAACCATGAAATCCCAGAACAGTAACAGGCCAAAACATTAGCCGGCCGCAACAGTGAAAGGCCAGAATAGTGACAATCCAGAATAGTAACGGCCCGAGAAATTTCCAGGCGAGGGTAGTAACATGCCGACACATTTACCAGACTAGGACAGTAAAGGGTCGCTTGTGGGCCTGAGTAGGTAAAACCAGGAATACTGAAAGGCCAGGACAGTAATAGGCCTGAACAGTAACAGGCCATCTCAGACAAGGGACATCAGTAGGCCGCCCATGAGGGGCTGCGATAAACAGTGATGGGCCGCCCGCAGGCCTTAAATGTACAGGAGAGACTTGGCGCATGCTGCTAATGGGCCGCAGAGTGTTGGACCATCATTGACATTCTTTAGGCCGAAACAGTATTGGGGCAGAAACTTCACGGGCCGCTGATGGCTGCAACTTTGGGCCCATTTCAAACAGTGTAGGACAAAATAGTAACGGGCCATCTTCTTATTGGACTCCCCTAATGGGCTGACCCAGTTAGAATTTAGCAGGCTTTGGCTGAGGCTACCTTCTGCCATAGTTTCTATGGCCATTAATGGTGGTAACTGGCTGCTAACAGCGACCGCCACGTGTCAGTTTGCATGATGTCAGCAGTCAACGCGGTTGGTCAACAGATCTACGACGGAACAACTTTTCGTGGCTGAAGGTTGTGATCCACCACGGCCAGGAAAAAAACCGTGGTAGATTCTTTTGTGACGGGGATTTACCACGATGACCATCCGTCGTAGAAGACTTTTTACCCATGAAAATGGGCCGTCAACCACGAAAATTGTCTGTTGTAAAAGCCAACTTTTCTTGTAGTGACACATGCAATGACTCTAGTGGATCAATGTGGTTTAGGAAAGGAACACACATGTAATGACTCTATTGGTGGTTTAGGAAAAGAACAAACATGCAATGACTCTCATGGTGATTTAGGAAAAGAACACATAAGCAATAACTCTGGTGGATCAATGTGGTTTAGGAAAGGAACACACATGCAATGAGTCTGGTGGATCCAGGTGGCTTAGGAAAAGAACACACCTGCAATGACTCTGGTGGATCCATGTGGTTAGGAAAGGAACACACATGCAATGACTCTAGTGGTGGTTTAGGAAAGGAACACACATGCAATGACTCTGGGGGATCCATGTGGTTTAGTAAAAGATCACACTTGAATGAGTTTGGTGGATCCATGTGGTTTAGGAAAGGAACACACATGCAATGACTCTAGTGGTGGTTTAGGAAAGGAACACACATGCAATGACTCAGGTGGATCCATGTGGTTTAGGAAAGGAACACGCGTGCAATGACTATGATGGATCCATGTGGTTTAGGAAAGGAACACACATGCAATGACTCTAGTGGATCCATGTGGTGGTTTAGGAAGGGAAGACACATGAAATGACTCTGGTTGTGGTTTAGTAAAGGAACAGACATGCAATGACTCTACTGGATCCATGTGGTTTACAAAAGGAACACACATGCAATTACTCTAGTGGTGGTTTAGGAAAAGAAGACACATGTAATGACTCTAGTGGTGGTTTAGAGAAAAGAACACACATGAAATGACTCTGGTGGATCCATGTGATTTTGAAAAGGAACACACATGCAATAACACAAGTGCATCCATGTGGTTTAGGAAAGGAACACACATGCAATGACACTACTGGATCCATGTGGTTTAGGAAAGGAACACACATGCAATGACTTTGGTGGATCCATGTGGTTTAGGTAAGGAACACACATGCAATGACACTAGTGGTGGTTTAGGAAAAGAAGACACATGCAATGACTCTGGTGGTGGTTTAGGAAAAGAACACACATGAAATGACTCTAGTGGATCCATGTGGTTTAGGAAAGGAGAACACATGCAATGACTCTAGTGGTGGTCTAGCAAAAGAACACACATGCAATGGTTCTAGTGGTGGTTTAGGAAAAGAACACACATGAAATGAATCTGGTGGATCCATGTGGTTTAGGAAAACAACATCCATGCAATGACTCTACTGGTGGTTTAGGAAAAGAACACACTTGCAATGACATTGGTGGATCCATGTGGTTTAGGAAAGGAACACACAAGCAATGACTCTAGTGGCGGTTTAGGAAAAGAACACACATGCAATGACTCTGGTGGTGGTTTATAAAAAGAAGACACATGCAATGACTCTGGTGGTGGTTTAGGAAAATAACACACATGAAATAACTCTGGTGGATCCATGTGGTTTATGAAAAGAACACACATGCAATGACTCTAGTGGTGGTTTAGGAAAAGAACACACATGCACTGACACTGGTTGATCCATGTGGTCTAGGAAAGGAACACACATGCAATGTCTCTAGTGTTGGTTTAGGAAAAAGACACATGCAATGACACTGGTGGATACATGTGGTTTAGGAACAGAACACACATGCAGTGACTCTAGTGGTGGTTTAGGAAAAAGAACACACATGCAATGACACTGGTGGATCCATGTGGTTTTGGAAAACAACACAAATGCAATGACCATGGTGGTGGTTTAGGAAAGGAGACACATGAAATGACTCTGGTTGTGGTTTAGGAAATGAACACACATGCAATGACTCTAGTGGATCCATGTTGTTGCGGAAAATAACACATATGCAATGACTCTGGTGAAATAATGTGGTTTAGGAAAGTAACACATATGCAATGACTCTGGTGGATCCATGTGGTTTAGGAAAGGAACACACATACAATGATGCTGGTTGTCGGGGGTATGACCTCCGGATACCCCAACCAGACAAGAATCACGGCAGTCGGATCACGTCCAGCTGGCTAAGCGCAGCCGGACAAGAGCAAGTCAAGTCGGCTACCTCGCCGTAGCCGGAACCTTGAGGAGCAGCAAGGCACGGGGCTGGCTACATCCGCGTAGACGGACTCAATCAAGAGGACAGTGCGACGTGCTGCATAGTGCATGGTACGCCCTGGTATGATGACAAGACCCACAACTACCCGACCATATCGAAGACTTTGCGGGGTGATGCGGAAACAGCGGCCAGACGCTGACGATGGGCTCGCACGGTGTTCACTGTACCCACGACGACCTTACCGCTTGTACCCTGATGGGATGTAAGTGTACCGAGTACTGTAGATGACCAGCCGGCTGGGGACGCCTGTGGGGCCTACCAGCCGGACTGGCCAGTAAGACCGTTGCCTCTCTGCCTATATAAGGAGAGGCAAGGTTCCAGTAGAGGGGGTTGGTCTTAGTGCATTTAAGACAGTAGCTAGAGAATAGAGCTCGAGGAGCGATTGTAGCCCGTATACCCCTCATAGTCGGATCGGCAGGAGTAGGAGCTTTACCTCAGCACGAGGGCTCCGAACCTAGGTATTTCCTGTGTCTCGCTACACTTGCTTGTACCCAATCCCGCCTGCGGAAGCCATCGAGAGTTTCCCTGCTAGTCCCCACACCTCTATCTCACTTGTTTAGGTACTGCCGTTCCTAATACGATGACAGTTGGCGCCCACCGTGGGGTTAGATGGCTTCGACCGGAGTCACATTCCGCATGGGAGCCCGCACTTCAGCCGGTGAGCGCGTGGCCTCCGGCTTGGTGCTCACGCTCAGCAAATTTGACTACGTCATCAACAATGCTTACTGCTTCGCCGGAACCTTGTTTCTGGCAAACGGTTCTATCCTGCTTTTTGGCGACCTCCCCGTCTATGTCGTCACCGTGCTAGAGTGTTTCCCTAGGGAGATCCTTTCTGTTGTGGAGCCGCCGGACCTTGGCAGTAGCGCCTCCGTCAACCACGGGAGCGGGCGCGAACGAGGGCGGGACTTCTTCTCCGCCACAGTCTAGGAATCCGGTGGAGGAGGCTATCGACTGGCTCCTCATGCCGGTTAACCTGGGGGATAACCTGGAGGAGGCGGAGGACAACTTTTCCATGGAGAGACAACTTCTCCTCCAGGACGCCATGTAGCTGGCTGCGACCCGCAAGCAGATCTAGATCACCCGATGTGAGTACAACCGCGCACACGACTTCACTCCAGCTACTGCGGAGCCGAGCCAGCGCGGACAAGTGTGACGCCGGGGCGGCGAGCTAGGCGGTAGGATGGATAAGGATGGCGAGCCGGATCTGGCACCCGCTCTCATCCGGCCCACCTAGAGCACACCCATCAAGAACCTGCGTGCGGCGCGAGCCGCGGTAGATGAATTTCCCAACCTGGAGGGTATGGAGCGAGCCCGATAGCACGCTCGGGTGCAGGAGCTCCTCCGGATCGCGGACGAGCAGGCTGATGCCAACCGGTAGATGCAGGAGGACCCCAGCTGCTCCAAGGGAAGCAGGCCACCCGCTAATAGCAAGAGTGCGCCCCACGACACCTAGCAGGCATCCTCTCCTCCGGCTAAGGCCCGCAGCAAGCGCCGCGGTTTTGGCAGGAAGGGCCAGCCGTGCTAGGAGCAAACGGTGAACAACAACCCACCGCCTCCCCCTCCACCAACCGGAGCGCCAAGACCTACCGGTTCCCGTCTCTCGGACCAGGTAGGAGCACCCAACCCGGATTATCTGGATGCCCATGACCGCAACGAGCTCCTCGCTCAAGCGCGCATCACGGAAGAGGAAGACTCCACCGGACCGGTCTATTTTGGACCCTGCATCCAGAACGGGCCGTTTCCGGATAAGTTCACCCAGCCCAAAACACCCCCAAGTATGACAGCAACATGAAGCCGGAAGATTGGCTGACCGACTACGCCACGGCAGTCGGCATCGCCCATGGGAACAAGCGCACAGTTGTGCTCTATGTCCCCCTTATGCTAACCGTGTCATCGAGGACATGGCTTAACAGCCTCACACCCAATAGCATCAACGCCTGGCCAGACTTTGAAAAGGTGTTCGTCCACAACTTCAGCGGCACGTACAAGCGCCGGGCCGACCGCGCGACCTGACCCTATGCGTCCAGGGCGACCGCGAGACGGAACGCGAGTACCTCGCCAAGTGGACGGAGCTGCGCAACACCTACGAGGGCATCCTAGAGAGCTAGGCCATCAGCATCTTCATCGAGGGATGCCGAGAAGGCATCATACTTGGCCACCGGCTACTGTGTGACGAGCCAAAAACCATGGCGGAGCTCATGACGATTGTAGACCAATATGCCATGGCAGATGCCGCCATGAAGAAACCCCTCCGAGTAAGAGCTGATGGGCGTCCGACTCCGGCGGAGCCAGCTCGCGTCCCGTCCGAGCTATCCAGCTAGAGAAGCCAGATTCTCCAGGCGCCACGACAATGACAACCTGTTCCATGGGGACTGCCAAGCCGGAGAGCAGAAGCCCCGCTACCACGCGCGGCAGGTCAATGTTGTGGAGGACGCACCCGACACACCGTCTAACGATGCAAGAAGGCAGAAGCCACGGCTCACCTTCGACCAGATGTTTGACGGCTCGTGCAAGTGGCATAGTGGTCCCTTCAAGCCGGCTACGCACACCACCCAGAACTGCAGCTGGACCCGCCAGCTAAAGGACCAGGGCAACCAGCAACGTCTTCCACCGCCCCCTCCTGGTGGACCACCACGACCGGCTAGGGGAGCCGGTAATGATGGTAACAGCGGCAACAACAACAACGACTACCCCCAGCCGCATGCCACCTACCACATCTTCGAGATGGAGCTGGACGACAAGCACAGCCGCAGGCGACGCTCCAAGGATGTCAATGCCATCGCCTCCCCAGTCCCCCAATACCTGAACTGGTCGGAGACCCCCATGACCTAGAGTCGGGAGGATCAGCCGGAACGGCTTCCGATTCCCGGGGGCTACGCCATGGTGCTTGACCCCCTCATCATCTCCAACGCGTGCACCTGCCGCTTCTTGCGCATCCTCATCGACGGAGGCAGCAGCCTCAACCTTCTCTACCGGCCTTTGCTAGAGAAGTGGGGCATCCGTGAGTGCGGCCTGTGCCCGACTACCACAACGTTCCACGTTGTACTGCCAGGACCGGCTTGCGCTGCGCTGGGTAAAATCCAGCTAGACGTCATCTTCGGGACCGAGGAGAACTTCCGCCGCGAGCCGATATGGTTTGAGGTGGTGAACCTGACGTGCTCCTACCATGCTCTCCTCGGGCGCCCCGCCCTTGCCAAGTTCATGGTCGTCCCCCACTATGCGTATCTCAAGACGAAGATGCCGGGACCAAACGGCATGATCACCGTCACCGGCTACATCAGGCGATCGATGGAGTGCGCCTCAGCCGGCTCCAAGATGGCAGAGGCCCTCATCATAGCCGAAGAGAAGCGCGTGATCATGCGCAATGTGGCCATGGCCCAGCAAGAAATGTCGGCTACCAGCAAGCCAGTTGGAGAAGCAGCTTTCCAACTAGCAAAGGAGACGAAGAGGATCCTACTCGACCCCTCTGACCGCCCCAAGTTCATCACCACTGGTGCCAACTTGGACAGCAAATAGGAAGGCGCGCTCGTTAACTTCCTCCATGAGAATCGAGACATCTTCGCATGGTCACCCAAGGACATGCCACGTGTGCCGAGGTAGTTCGCCGAGCACTCGCTTCATGTGCGGCCGGATGCCAAGTCGGTCAAGCATCCTCTGTGCCGGTTCGCAGAGGAGAAAAGAAAGATCATTGGTGACAAGATCACCCGGCTCATTGCAACCAGGTTCATCATGGAGGTGTACCAACCGGACTGGCTGGCCGACCCAGTCCTGGTGTTGAAGAAGAACAAGACCTGGCGCATGTGTCTCGACTACACCAGCCTGAACAAGGCGTGCCCGAAAGACCCCTTCGCCTTGCCCCGTATCGATCAAGTCATCGATTCCACGGCCAGCTGCGATTTGTTTTTCTTCTTGGATTGTTCCTCCGGTTACAATCACATCCGGCTAAATCCTCCTGACCAGATAAAGACATCGTTTATCACCCCATACGGGGTTTCTGTTATGTAACCATGCCTTTCGGTCTGAAAAATGCAGGCGCTACCTATCAGCGCTGTATGCAGAAATGCTTGCACTCGCAGATCGTCCGAAACATGCATGCCTATGTGGAAAATGTGGTCATCAAGACCAAGGAGAAGCGCACCCTCCTCTAGGACTTGGGAGAGACATTCGGGAACCTCCGGCAGTACCAGATGAAGATGAACCTGGAGAAGTGCGTCTTCGGTGTCACATCCGGCCAGCTCCTCGGTTTCCTTGTTTCACAGCGAGGGATCGAGGCGAATCCGGAGAAGGTTGCGGCCATCGAGAGGATGCAGCTGCCTAGGAGCTTCCTTGGAGTCCAAAATTCACCGGATGCCTGGCCTCCCTCAGCCGTTTCGTCAGCCGACTGGGGGAGAAGGCACTTCCGTCGTACCAGCAGATGAAGAAGACGGACAAGTTCTCCTGGACCTTGCAGGCCGATGCCGCTTTTCATGACCTCAAGCGCATGCTATCTAGAGCGCTGGTTCTAGCCATGCCGGCTAGCAAGGAGACGATGTTGCTGTATATAGCAGCCATCAGCCGGGACGTCAGTGTCGTCCTGGTGGTGGAGCGCCCCGAGGAAGGCAAGGCTCAGCCAGCTCATAGACCCATCTACTACCTCAGCGAGGTTCTCTCCCTCTCCAAGCAGAACTACCCCCACTACCAGATGATGTGTTATGGCATGTACATGGCGTGCAAGAAGCTCAAGCACTACTTTCAAGAGCATCCAATTAAGGTCGTGTGCACTGCACCCCTTTCGGAAATCATTGGGAACAAGGATGCCACCGGCCGAGTCGCCAAATGGGCCATCGATCTTGCCGCCTACTCCATCAGTATGAGCCTCGGCTCACGATCAAGTCGCAAGCTTTGGCAGATTTCCTCGTCGACTAGGACGAGACCCAGTACCTCTCACCGGTTTCTGTTGCGCACCCGCAATCCAACGGGCAAGTCGATAGAGAAAATGGTCGAGTGCTAGCCGGCATCAAGCCACGCCTCAACGAGCCCTTGGAGCGGTCGCCCGGATGCTGGATCGAAGAACTTCCGGCTGTGCTATGGAGCCTCCGCACCACGCCGAATCGGTCAACCGGCTTCACTCTGTTCTTCCCCATCTACGGCTCGGAAGTCGTCCTCTCCGCAGACATCGAATTCGACTCACCGTGCAAGCTCATCTACGATGAAAAGGCCAACCAGGAGGCGCAGGAGGATGGCGTGGACCTCCTCGAGGAGGCCCGTGAGCTAGCACTGTCCAGATCGGCCTTGTACCAGCAGCGCTTATGCCACTACCATTCGAGCCGGATTCGCCCCATCGCATTCCACGAGGGCGACTTGGTTCTCCGGCTGGTGCAAGAGACGAAGTGCATGCATAAGCTATCACCACCCTAGGAGGATCCCTTCATCATCAGTCGGGCGTTGCCCAACGACTCCTACTACCTCATCGACGGGCAGTAGCCGTGCAAGAACAAGATGGACAAGTCGGATGAGGAGACAGAGCGCCCCTGGAACGCGGCCCTGCTCTGCCCGTTTTACACCTAGTCACCAGACAGTGTATGTATCCCGCAAACCCTATGAATAAAAATGCGAACCCCTACAAGATGCTCGGGGGATCCTTGCTAGAAATTGGTGTGTATTTGTTTCTGGTTCAGTTTTCCGGCTCTGGCAACCCCTACCCGGGGGCTCGCCGGCTGGCCCGACCTGCTAAATCAACAAACTGGCTAAGTAGTGTTCGACAATGTCATAGGCCCACTCTTCGTCTCAGCTATAGACTACAACTCGGCTATCCGGCTAGCAAGAGCAAAAGCCTGAGGCATCCCACATGAAAATCAGGGAGGATATGCGATAGATCGGGTGTCCCGGCCTTGCAACTAGTTTGAGACAATCTGGCTACTAAGCCGTCAGTACCATGCGCAATGTATTGTCATCTCCCTTCAATTACGGATGTAGGACCCAACCCGGCTACCCAGCAAGGACGCAGCGTAAATAGCAGAGCACATGGGAAAGTGGCTAAGTGTCCAGAGAGGCACACGCTAGTTTTGGAAAAACAAATCCGCCTTCCGGCTAAAAAGGTGCTACCATAACCTACTAACCTATTGACGGGTGGGAATGTATGTCTGTTTGTTTTTTGTACGACTACATCGAGTCGGAATTCAAGAAGGAAGATTCAAAGTCCTTGCCTTCATCAAGCGCTCCGAATCTCGGGGGCTACACCCACTGGGTGCGCTTGCGCGCCCCAAGTGGAATCTTGTAGTTTCCGACCGGCTAAAGGAGTTAGCCGAATATTTGGAGCCCAGGTGAGGGCAAGGGAAGGAAGAAAATAAGAAGATTCAAAGCACCTGGCTACGCCAACTACTCTGAATATCGGGGGCTACACCTAGTGGGTGCACTGGTGCGCCCCCACTAGAATGGAAGTTCCCCCGACTGCAGGCGTCCAGTCAGTGAAAGTAACCGGCTAGAGGTGTCTAGCCGGATGAAGCTAAAGACTTGAAGAAAAGAGAAGATTCGAAGCACTTGGCTATGCTAGCTACTCCGAATCTCGGGGGCTACACCCAGTGAGTGCACTGGCGCGCCCCCACTAGAGTTGGAGTTCCCCCGGCTAAAGGTGCTCAGCCGAGTGAAGTCAGCCGGATAAATTCAGCCGGCAAAATATCAAAACTTCGAAGCACACAAAAATCACAAGTTGGAAGCAAACCAAATAGTTCAGTTGGATATAAAAAAGGGGGGAGATGAAGCTCCCATGAGTTCACCCGGCGTTATAGACAGCCGACATAGACAATAAGGTTCAAACAGAACAGGATAAATAACAAGTACACCCGGCGGACGTCCGTGTAATCGTCGATCTTGATGGCGGAGGCCCGGAGCTCCGGATGGGCCTGGCGGATGGCGGCGAGATCAGAGCTGGCGCGGAAACCCCCGTCGATCTTCTCGACGCGGGCGTCCTTGTACCAAGAGAGCATTAGGGCCAGGGCCATTTTTGCCCCGGCTCGCGCCGCCAGTTCCCTCAGGAGGTCGACGGTAACCGCCACCTCCGCCACCTTGGCCGCCAGCTGCGCCATCGTTTCCGGAACCGGAGCATCCGGCCACAGAAATGTGAAGATAGCCTGCGCCGTCTGGCGAAGCTTGGCAGCCTCCTCGCCAAGGAAAACCACCAACTCCTGGGCGGTCGGCTGCTCCGCCGGCCAGTTCTCCTGCAGCTGGTTATATGCTAGCAGGTCTACGCCGGGATAAAAAGCTGTCAGAAAAAAGGAACGTCAAATCTAGCTACCGGATCCGAAAAGACGAAGGGATTTGGAGAGAAAACTTACCCTTCGATATTTGCCCGACCTGCATCAGCTCCTCCAACAGAGCGTTCTCTCGAACCGTCAGCCATTGGACCTCCTTCTCTTGGTCCTTGTTCTGGGCTTCGAGGAGGTCAAATGCTTGGTCCCGGCTAGCGAGGATGGCATCGCGCTCCTTGACGGTGGCCTCCAGGATGTCCAGCTTGGCGTGCCAGTTCTTATTTTGCAGCCGAAGCGTAGAATTGGACTTGCTCAGCCAATCGTTTGCCTTCTTCATGCGATATATTTCCCACTGAGCACACACCATGATGGCTGCGGAAACCGGCTATCAGCAAAAAAAATGAAGAAGAGGAAAGACCAAAGTATCTAGCTAAGGGGACTTACTCTGCGAGGTCCCGTTGGCAGCCACAAGCTTCTGCTCTAGGGTTCGGTTACCGCCAGTTGCGGCTTCGATCAGCCGGATCTCTTTCACCGCCAGCTCGAGGGTGGTGGCAATATCCGCTAGCAAAGCGGCAGAGGAGGCATCGTTGTCGATGGTGTTGGCAACCAGCTACTCCTTCGCCTCGTCCACCACCGTCCGCCACTCCTCCCCCGGTCGTCGTCGGAGTTGTCGTCAGCGACAACCACGAGCTCCTTACCGGTGGGGAACTACCTCCACTTTGTGAAGAAGGCACAGCCGTATCCGGCTGCACCACCACAGTCGGCGGAGCATCCCGTGCTTCGGCTGCGGCAGCCGGATCAGCTTGAGGTGGGGGCGGAGATGGTGCCCTGGACGAAGGGGATCGAAAGCAGATGCGGGCGGCGCGGTGTCCGTTGTGCGGGGCAGTAAGCCAGTAGGCACCCGCGCCGGGCTCGCGGCGCCAAAGGAGACCAGCGTACTGGACAACGGAAAGCAAGAGAGAAACAGAAGCAGATAAGCAAAAGACAGAAAAAATTGCACGAGGAAAAGAGGAAAAGGCAAAAGGGCCAGCAGATAGCTTACCCCGGCACCACGGGGGGCGACCCCTTCTTGCGAACAAGGCGGCTGGGTGGAAGGGTGCCGGTCCGGCTCCTCTTGGGGGTCGGCTCCTCCACGGCGGGACGCCTGGCCCCGCCACCTCCTCCGTTGGACCGACTGGAATCGCCATCCGTCGCACGGCGCTGAGTCGGCTCGGGAGTCGGCACAGCCTCCTCATCCTCGTCAACCTCCATGGGGGGGTCAGCGGCCGGCTCGGCATTCCGGCTGGGGAAGACGTCGCCGCCCCCATTCAACTCCTCGCCGGACCGGCGAGCGCGTGGCTCGGGTAGGTCAGGCGTGAAGTTATGGAGGGGGTCTCTCCCTCCTCCTGGAGGATGCAGGGGAACATCTGCCAAGAAAAAAGAAGCACAAGAGATTAGCCGGACGGCAAAACATTGCAAGAAAGAAAAGTCCAGCTGGCAAGACTTACCCGGGGATCGCGGTTGTCGTGGATGTAAGGGGACAGCTGAGGGTGATCTCCAGGCTGGTCAAGCCGGCGGTGACGAGGGCGCGCATGCGCTGCAGCATCGCATCCAACTCCATCATCTCACCGTAGATCTTCAGATCCCACTGTTTCTGGCCAGATTCCATGTCCTAGAAAGCCGGCAGGTTGATCCGGTCCTCAGCGGTGAGGTTGCGGACGTAGAAGTACGACTGTTGCCACAGTCTCACTGTGTCCTGTAGCCGGAACTTGGGGTAGCCGGTCTACGTGCGGGAGTACATAGAGGCCCCGCCGCATGTCACCAGCGGCGCCTTGGTGAACTGGACCTGCGGCCAGACTCGGAAGAGCCGGCAGAAGAGCCTGAGATCTGGCAAGATCCCGAGATAACTATCGCAGAAGGCCACAAAGTGCGCTAGTGTCCCGATGGTGTTGGCACCTAGGTGGTGGAAGCGGAGGTCGAAGAAAGCAAGAAAAGTGAGGAAGAAGGGATGCACTGGTAGCATGAAGCCACGGGCAAGATGCGATAGAAAAATCACCCGCTCCCCCTCTGTCGGGTGCGGTGATTCCTCTCCCTCCGGCGCCAGCCGCACCTCCACCTCCATCTCCAGCAGCAACACGCGGGTGGCGCGATACTTCTGGATGTGCTCCTCTGCACGGAGGAGCCGCACCAGGCTCCGCATTCGGCAGCCATCTCTGGCTCACGGGGAAGTGCTCCGGTTGAAGAGTGATGGTGGCCCGTACCGTCGATGATGCTAAAATGGCGGCGCGGCGGACTATAGTAGAAGCAGCCAGCGAGGCAGCATGAGGAAGGCAAGGGAGAAGGAGAAGATTGGGAAACAGTGAAGGGAGGGACAAACTACTCTCCCCGGGCAGCCTTTGATAGACCTAGAAGCGGAACTGTCCGTGGTGCCATGTGGCGCCTATCCAGCTGCACCCCGCTCTCCCCACCGTGTAAGATCCTTTGCGCAGGCATGGGATGCGCAGACGATCTCGGAGCAGAAACCAAAGAGGCAGACGGCAGTTCCTGAGGCGACGTGTGCCGGGACATTATGCTTCCTGCCGCAGTGTAATGATGGCGCATGCGCGTGTGGCCGGCGTCACCACTGACGTCACAGGTAGCGCAACCGCTAGGCGTAGCTAGCCAGAAAATTCAAAGTGAAAGAGGTGCGCGTGCACATTTGACCTAAGGGTGAAATCTACACGCGCTCAGGCTAGTGTCGGGGGGTTGACCTCCGGATACCCCAACCAGACAAGAATCACGGTAGTCGGATCACGTCCGGCTGGCTGAGCGCAGCCGGACAAGAGCAAGTCAAGATGGCTACCTCATGGTAGCCGGAAGCTCAAGGAGCAGCAAGGCACGGGGCCGGCTACATCCGCGTAGCCGGACTCAATCAATAGGACAGTGCGACGTGTTGCATAGTGCACGGTACACCCTGGTACGATGACAAGACCCACAACTACGCGACCATACCGAAGACTTTGCGGGGTGACGTGGGAACAGTGGCCAGACGCTGACGACGGGCTCACACGGCGATCACTGTACCCACGACAACCTTACCGCTTGTACCCTGATGGGATGTAAGTGTACCGAGTACTGTAGATGACTAGCCAGCTGGGGCCCGCCGGTGGGGCCCACCAGACAGACTGGCTAGTAAGACCGTTGCCTCTCTGCCTATATAAGGAGAGGCAACGTTCCAGTAGAGGGGGTTGGTCTCAGTGCATTTAAGATCGTAGCTAGAGAATACAGCTCGAGGAGCGATTGTAGCTCGTATACCCCTCATAGTCAGATCGGCGGTACTAGGAGCTTTACCACATCACGAGGGCTCTGAACCTGGGTACTTCCTGTGTCTCACTACACTTTCTTGTACCCAATCCCACCTGCGGATGCCGTCGAGAGTTTCTGCTAGTCCCCACACCTCTATCTCACCTGTTAAGGTACTGTCGTTCCCAATACAACGACACTGGTGGTGGTTTAGTAAAATAACACACATGCAATGACTCTGGTGGATCCATGTGGTTTAGAAAAAGAAGACACATGCAATGACTCTGGTGGTGGTTTAGGAAAAGAACACATATGCAATGACTCTGGTGGATCTATGTGGTTTAGGAAAGGAACAAACATGCAATGACTCTCGTGGATCCATGTGGGTTATGAAAGGAACACACATGCAATGACTCTGGTTGATCCATGTGGTTTATGAAAGTAATACACATGCAATGAATCTGGTGGTGGTATAGGAAAAGAACACACATGCAATGACTCTAGTGGATCAATGTGGTTTAGGAAAGGAACACACATGCAATGAGTCTAGTGGTGGTTTAGTAAAAGAGCACACATGCAATGACTCTAGTGGTGATTTAGGAAGAGAACACACAAGCAATGACTCTGGTGGATCAATGTGGTTTAGGAAAGGAACACACATGTAATGACTCTAGTGGATCCTGGTGGCTTAGGAAAAGAACACACTTGCAATGACTCTGGTGGATCCAAGTGGTTAGGACAGGAACACACATGCAATAACTCTAGTGGTGGTTTGGGAAAGGAACGCACGTGCAATGACTCTGGTGGATCCAAGTGGTTTAGGAAAAGATCACACTTGCAATGACTCTGGTGGATCCATGTGGTTTAGGAAAGGGACACCCATGCAATGATTCTGTTGGTGGTTTACGAAAGGAACACACATGCAATGACTCTAGTGGATCCATGTGGTTTAGGAAAGGAACACACATGCAATGACTCTGGTGGATCCATGTGGTTTAGGAAAGGAACACACATGCAATGACTCTAGTGGATCCATGTGGTGGTTTAGGAAACGAACACACATGCAATGACTCTGGTGGTGGTTTAGGAAAAGAACACACATGCAATGAATCTGGTGGATCCATGTGGTTTAGAAAAGGAACACACATGCAATTACTCTAGTGGTGGTTTAGGAAAACAAGACACATGCAATGACTCTAGTGGTAGTTTGAAGAAAAGAAGACACATGAAATGACTCTGGTGGATCCATGTGATTTAGGAAAGGAACACACATGCAATGACACTGGTGGATCCATGTGGTTTAGGAAAGGAACACACATGCAATGACACTGGTGGATCCATGTGGTTTAGGAAAGGAACACACATGCAATGACTTTGGTGGATCCATGTGGTTTAGGAAAGGAACAGACATGCAATGACACTAGTGGTGGTTTAGGAAAAGAACACACATGAAATGACTCTAGTGGATCCATGTGATATAGAAAGAACAGACATGCAATGACTCTAGTGGTGTTTTAGGAAAAGAAAACACATGCAATGATTCTAGTGGTGGTTTAGGAAAAGAACACACATGCAATGATTCTGGTAGTGGTTTAGGCAAAAAACACACATGAAATGACTCCGGTGGATCCATGTGGTTTAGGAAAAGAACATCCATGCAATGACTCTAGTGGTGGTTTAGGAAAATAACACATTTGCAATGACACTGGTAGATCCATGTGGTTTAGGAAAGTAACACACATGCAATGACTCTAGTTTTGGTTTGGGAAAAGAAGACACACGCGATGATACTGGTGGATCCATGTGGTTTAAGAAAAGAACACATATTCAATGACCATGGTGGTGGTTTAGGAAAGGAGACACATGCAATGACTCTAGATATGGTTTACGAAAGGAACATGCATGCAATGACTCTAGTGGATCCATGTGGTTTAGGAAAACACCACATATGCAATGACGATGATGGAACAATGTTGTTTAGGACAGGAACACACATGCAATTACTCTGGTGGATCCATGTGGTTTTGGAAAGGAGCACACATGCAATGACTTTCGTGGTGCTTCAGGAAAGGAATAAACATGCAACGACATTGGTGGATCAATGTGGTTTAGGAAAATAACTCACATGCAAATACTCTGGTGATGTTTTAGGAAAAGAACACACATGCAAAGACTCTGGTGGATCCATGTGGGTTATTAAAGGAGCACACATGCAATGAATCTGGTGGTGGTTTAGGAAAAGAACACACATGTAATGACTCTGGTGGATCAATGTGTTTTATAAAAGGAACACACATGCAATGACTCTAGTGGTGGTTTAGGATAAGAACACACATGCAGTGACTCTGGTGGTTATTTAGGAAAAAAGAACACACAAGCAATGACTCTGGTGGATCAATGTGCTTTAGGAAAGGAACACACATGCAATGACTCTGGTAGATCCAGGTGGGTTGGGAAAGGAACACACATGCAATGAATCTAGTGGCGATTTAGGGAAAAGAAGACACATGCAATGACTCTGGTGGTGGTGTAGGAAAAGAAGACACATGCAATGACTCTGGTGGTGGTCTAGGAAAACAACACACACGAAATGACTCTGGTGGATCCATGTGGTTTAGGAAAACAACAAACATGCAATGACTCTTTTTGTGGTTTAGCAAAAGAACACACATGCAGTGACTCTAGTGGTTGTTTAGGAAAAGAACACACATGCAATGACTCTGGTAGATACATATGGTTTAGGAAAACAACACACATGGAATGACCCTGGCGGTGGTTTAGGAAAGGAAGACACATGCAATGACTCTGGATGTGGATTAGCAAAGGAATACAGATGCAATGACTCTAGTGGTTCCATGTGGTTTATGAAAACAACACATATGCAATGACTCTGGTGGATCAATGTGGTTTAGGAAAGGAACACAGATGCAATGCCTCTAGTGTTGGTTTAGGAAAAGAAGACACATGCAATGACTCTAGTGGATCCATGTAGTTTAGGAAAAGAACCCATATGCAATGACTCTGGTGGATCATTGTGGTTTAGGAAAGGAACACACATGCAATGACTCTGGTGGTGTTTCAGGAAAGGAATGCACATGCAATGATATTGTTGGATCCATGTGGTTTAGGAATATAACACACATGCAATGGCTCTGGTGGTGGTTTAGGAAAAGAACACACATGCAATGACTCTGGTTGATCCATGTGGGTTATGAAAGGAGCACACATGCAATGAATCTGGTGGTGGTTTAGGAAAAGAACACACATGCAATGACTCTAGTGGATCAATGTGGTTTAGAAAAGGAACACACATGCAATGGCTCTATTAGTGGTTCAGGAAAAGAACACACATGCAATAACACTGGTGAATCCATGTGGTTTAGGAAAGGAACACACATGCAATGACACTGATGGATCCATGTGGTGGTTTGGGAAAGGAACACACATGCAATGACACTAGTGGATCCATGTGGTTTAGGAAAGGAACACACATGCAATGACCCTAGTGGGGGTTTAGGAAAAGAACACACATGCAATGACACTGGTGGATCCATGTGGTTTAGAAAATGAACACACGTGCAATGACTCTAGTGTTGGTTTAGGAAAAGAATACACATGCAATGACACTAGTGGATCCATGTGGTTTAGGAAAATAACACACATGCAATGACTCTAGTGGTGGCTTGGGAAAAGAACACACATGCAATGACACTACTGGATCCATGTGGTTTAGAAAAAGAACACACATGCATTGACCTTGGTGGTGGTTTAAGAAAGGGAAACACATGCAATCTCTCTGGTGGTGGTTTAGGAAAAGAACACACAAGAAATGACTCTGGTGGATCCCTATGGTCTAGGAAAGGAACACACATGCAATGACTCTAGCGGTGGTTTAGGGAAAGAACACACATGCAATGACCCTGGTGGTGGTTTAGGAAAGGAAAGAACATGCACTGCTCTGGATGTGGTTTAGAAAAGGAACACCCATGCAATGACTCAAGTGGATCCATGTAGTTTAGGAAAATAACACATATCCAATGACTCTAGTGGACCAAGGTGGTTTAGGAAAGGAACACACATGCAATGACTCTAGTGGATCCATGTGGTTTAGGAAAGGAACACACATGCAATGACAGTGCTGGTGGTTTAGGAAAATAACACACATGCAATGACTCTAGTGGTTCCACGTGGTTTAGGAAAAGAACACACATGCAATGACTCTAGTGATGGTTTAGTAAAAGAACACACATGCAATGACACTGGTGGATCCATGTGGTGTAGGAAAAGAACACACATGCAATGACCATAGGGGTGGTTTAGGAAAGGGGACACATGAAATGACTCTGGATGTGGTTTAAGAAAGGAACACACATGCAATGACTCTAGTGGATACATGTGGTTTAGGAAAAGAACACATATGCAATGACTCTGGTGGATCAATGTGGTTTATGAATGGAACACACATGCAATGACTCTGATGGATCCATGTGGTTTTGGAAAGGAACACACATGCAATGACTTTGCTGGTGGTTCATGAAAGGAATACACACGCAACGACATTGGTGGATCTATGTGGTTTAGGAAAATAACAAACGTGCAATGACTTTTTTGTGGTTTAGGAAAAGAACACGCATGCAATGACTCTAGTGGTTGTTTAGGAAAAGAACACACATGCAATGACTCTGGTAGATACATATGGTTTAGGAAAACAACACACATGGAATGACCCTGGCGGTGGTTTAGGAAAGGAAGACACATTTAATGACCTATGATGTGGATTAGCAAAGGAATACAGATGCAATGACTCTAGTGGATCCATGTGGTTTAGGAAAAGAACACATATGCAATGACTCTGGTGGATCAATGTGGTTTAGGAAAGGAACACAGATGCAATGCCTCTAGTGTTGGTTTAGGAAAAGAAGACACATGCAATGACTCTAGTGGATCCATGTAGTTTTGGAAAAGAACCCATATGCAATGACTATGGTGGATCATTGTGGTTTATGAAAGGAACATGCATGAACTGACTCTGGTGGATCAATGTGGTTTAGGAAAGGAACACACATGCAATGACTCTGGTGGTGGTTCAGGAAAGGAATGCACATGCAATGATATTGGTGGATCCATGTGGTTTAGGAAAATAACACACATGCAATGGCTTTGGTGGTGGTTTAGGAAAATAACACACATGCAATGACTCTGGTTGATCCATGTGGGTTATGAAAGGAGCACACATGCAATGAATCTGGTGGTGGTTTAGGAAAAGAAAACACATGCAATGACTCTAGTGGATCAATGTGGTTTAGCAAAGGAACACACATGCAATGGCTCTATTAGTGGTTCAGGAAAAGAACACACATGCAATGACACTAGTGAATCCATGTGATTTAGGAAAGGAACACACATGCAATGACACTGGTGGATCCATGTGGTGGTTTGGGAAAGGAACACACATGCAATGACACTAGTGGATCCGTGTGGTTTAGGAAAGGAACACACATGCAATGACCCTCGTGGGGGTTTATGAAAAGAACACACATGCAATGACACTGGTGGATCCATGTGGTTTAGAAAATGAACACACATGCAATGACTCAAGTGCTGGTTTAGGAAAAGAATACACATGCAATGACACTACTGGATCCATTTGGTTTAGGAAAAGAACACACATGAAATGACTCTAGTGGTGGCTTAGGAAAAGAACACACATGCAATGACACTACTGGATCCATGTGGTTTAGGAAAAGAACACACATGCAATGACCTTGGTGGTGGTTTAGGAAAGGGAGACACATGCAATCTCTCTGGTGGTGGTTTAGGAAAAGAACACACAACAAATGACTCTGGTGGATCCCTGTGGTTTAGGAAAGGAACACACATGCAATGACTCTAGTGGTGGTTTAGGGAAAGAACACACATGCAATGACCCTGGTGGTGGTTTAGGAAAGGAAAACACATGCACTGACTCTGGATGTGGTTTAGAAAAGGAACACACATGCAATGACTCAAGTGGATCCATGTAGTTTAGGAAAATAACACATATCCAATGACTCTAGTGGATCAAGGTGTTTTAGGAAAGGGACACACATGCAATGACTCTAGTGGATCCATGTGGTTTAGGAAAGGAACACAAATGCAATGACAGTGTTGGTGGTTTAGGAAAATAACACACATGCAATGACTCTGGTGGGTCCATGTGGTTTAGGAAAAGAACACACATGCAATGACTCTAGTGATGGTTTAGTAAAAGAACACACATGCAATGACACTGGTGGATTCATGTGGTTTAGGAAAAGAACACACATGCAATGACCATAGGGGTGGTTTAGGAAAGGGGACACATGCAATGACTCTGGATGTGGTTTAAGAAAGGAACACACATGCAATGACTCTAGTGGATACATGTGGTTTAGGAAAAGAACACATATGCAATGACTCTGGTGGATCAATGTGGTTTATGAAAGGAACACACATGCAATGACTCTGGTGGATCCATGTGGTTTTGGAAAGGAACACACATGCAATGACTTTGCTGGTGATTCAGGAAAGGAATACACACGCAACGACATTGGTGGATCCATCTGGTTTAGGAAAATAACAAACGTGCAATGACTCTTTTTGTGGTTTAGGAAAAGAACACACATGCAATGACTCTAGTGGTTGTTTAGGAAAAGAACACACATGCAATGACTCTGGTAGATACATATGGTTTAGGAAAACAACACACATGGAATGACCCTTGCGGTGGTTTAGGAAAGGAAGACACATGCAATGACTTTGGATGTGGATTAGCAAAGGTATACAGATGCAATGACTCTAGTGGATCCATGTGGTTTAGGAAAAGAACACATATGTAATGACTCTGGTGGATCAATGTGGTTTAGGAAAGGAACACAGATGCAATGCCTCTAGTGTTGGTTTAGGAAAAGAAGACACATGCAATGACTCTAGTGGATCCATGTAGTTTAGGAAAAGAACCCATATGCAATGACTCTGGTGGATCATTGTGGTTTATGAAAGGAACACGCATGCAATGACACTACTGGATCCATGTGGTTTAGGAAAAGAACACACATGCAATGACCTTGGTGGTGGTTTAGGAAAGGGAGACACATGCAATCTCTCTGGTGGTGGTTTAGGAAAAGAACACATAAGAAATGACTCTAGTGGATCCCTGTGGTTTAGGAAAGGAACACACATGCAATGACTCTAGTGGTGGTTTATGGAAAGAACACACATGCAATGACCCTGGTGGTGGTTTAGGAAAGGAAAACACATGCACTGACTCTGGATGTGGTTTAGAAAAGGAACACACATGCAATGACTCAAGTGGATCCATGTAGTTTAGGAAAATAACACATATCCAATGACTCTAGTGGATCAAGGTGGTTTAGGAAAGGAACACACATGCAATGACTCTAGTGGAACCATGTGGTTTAGGAAAGGAACACACATGCAATGACAGTGCTGGTGGTTTAGGAAAATAACACACATGCAATGACTCTGGTGGGTCCATGTGGTTTAGGAAAAGAACACACATGCAATGACTCTAGTGATGGTTTAGTAAAATAACACACATGCAATGACACTGGTGGATCCATGTGGTTTAGGAAAAGAACACACATGCAATGACCATAGGGGTGGTTTAGGAAAGGGAACACATGCAATGACTCTAGATGTGGTTTAAGAAAGGAACACACATGCAATGACTCTAGTGGATACATGTGGTTTAGGAAAAGAACACATATGCAATGACTCTGGTGGATCAACGTGGTTTATGAAAGGAACACACATGCAATGACTCTGGTGGATCCATGTGGTTTTGGAAAGGAACACACATGCAATGACTTTGCTGGTGGTTCAGGAAAGGAATACACACGCAACGACATTGGTGGATCCATCTGGTTTAGGAAAATAACAAACGTGCAATGACTCTTTTTGTGGTTTAGGAAAAGAACACACATGCAATGACTCTAGTGGTTGTTTAGGAAAAGAACACACATGCAATGACTTTGGTAGATACATATGGTTTAGGAAAACAACACACATGGAATGACCCTAGCGGTGGTTTAGGAAAGGAAGACACATGCAATGACTTTGGATGTGGATTAGCAAAGGAATACAGATGCAATGACTCTAGTGGATCCATGTGGTTTAGGAAAAGAACACATATGCAATGACTCTGGTGGATCAATGTGGTTTAGGAAAGGAACACAGATGCAATGCCTCTAGTGTTGGTTTAGGAAAAGAAGACACATGCAATGACTCTAGTGGATCCATGTAGTTTAGGAAAAGAACCCATGTGCAATGACTCTGGTGGATCATTGTGGTTTATGAATGGAACACGTATACACTGACTCTGGTGGATCAATGTGGTTTAGGAAAGGAACACACATGCAATGACTCTGGTGGTGGTTCAGGAAAGGAATGCACATGCAATGATATTGGTGGATCCATGTGGTGTAGGAAAATAACACACATGCAATGGCTCTGGTGGTGCTTTAGGAAAAGAACTCACATGCAATGACTCTGGTTGATCCATGTGGGTTATGAAAGGAGCACACATGCAATGAATCTGGTGGTGGTTTAGGAAAAGAACACAAATGCAATGACTCTAGTTGATCAATGTGGTTTAGAAAAGGAACACACATGCAATGGCTGTATTAGTGGTTCAGGAAAAGAACACAAATGCAATGACACTTGTGAATCCATGTGATTTAGGAAAGGAACACACATGCAATGACACTCGTGGATCCATGTGCTGGTTTGGGAAAGGAACACACATGCAATGACACTAGTGGATCCATGTGGTTTAGGAAAGGAACACACATGCAATCACCCTAGTGGGGGTTTAGGAAAAGAACACACAAGCAATGACACTAGTGGATCCATGTGGTTTAAAAAATGAACACACATGCAATGACTCTAGTGTTGGTTTAGGAAAAGAATACACATGCAATGACACTAGTGGATCCATGTGGTTTAGGAAAAGAACACACATGCAATGACTCTAGTGGTGGCTTAGGAAAAGAACACACATGCAATGACACTACTGGATCCATGTGGTTTAGGAAAAGACCACACATGCAATGACCTTTGTGTTGGTTTAGTAAAGGGAGACACATGCAATCTCTCTGGAGGTGGTTTAGGAAAACAACACAAAAGAAATGACTCTGGTGGATCCCTGTGGTTTAGGAAAGGAACACACATGCAATGACTCTAGTGGTGGTTTATGGAAAGAACACACATGCAATGACCCTGGTGGTGGTTTAGGAAAGGAAAACACATGCACTGACTCTGGATGTGGTTTAGAAAAGGAACACACATGCAATGACTCAAGTGGATCCATGTAGTTTAGGAAAATAACACATATCCAATGACTCTAGTGGATCAAGGTGGTTTAGGAAAGGAACACACATGCAATGACTCTAGTGGATCCATGTGGTTTAGGAAAGGAACACACATGCAATGACAGTGCTGGTGGTTTAGGAAAATAACACACATGCAATGACTCTAGTGGGTCCATGTGGTTTAGGAAAAGAACACACATGCAATGACTCTAGTGATGGTTTAGTAAAAGAACACACATGCAATGACACTGGTGGATCCATGTGGTTTAGGAAAAGAAAAAACATGCAATGACCATAGGGGTGGTTTAGGAAAGGGGACACATGCAAAGACTCTGGATGTGGTTTAAGAAAGGAACAAACATGCAATGACTCTAGTCGATACATGTGGTTTAGGAAAAGAACACATATGCAATGACTCTGGTGGATCAATGTGGTTTATGAAAGGAACACACATGCAATGACTCTGGTGGATCCATGTGGTTTTGGAAAGGAACACACATGCAATGACTTTGCTGGTGGTTCAGGAAAGGAATACACACGCATTGACATTGGTGGATCCATGTGGTTTAGGAAAATAACACATGCAATGACTCTGGTGGTGTTTTAGGATAAGAACACACATGCAAAGACTCTGGTGGATCCATGTGGGTTATCAAAGGAGCACACATGCAATGAATCTGGTGGTGGTTTAGGAAAAGAACACACATGCAATGCTCTCGTGGATCAATGTGTTTTAGAAAAGGAACACACATGCAATGACTCTAGTGGTGGTTTAGGAAAAGAACACACATGCAGTGACTCTGGTGGTTATTTAGGAAAAAAGAACACACAAGCAATGACTCTGGTGGATCAATGTGGTTTAGGAAAGGAACACACATGCAATGACTTTGGTAGATCTAGGTGGGTTAGGAAAGGAACACACATGCCATCAATCTAGTGGCGGTTTAGGCAAAAGAAGACACATGCAATGACTCTGGTGGTGGTCTAGGAAAACAACACACACGAAATGACTCTGGTGGATCCATGTGGTTTAGGAAAAGAACACACGTGCAATGACTCTTTTTGTGGTTTAGGAAAAGAACACACATGCAATGACTCTAGTGGTTATTTAGGAAAATAACACACATGCAATGACACTGGTAGATACATATGGTTTAGGAAAACAACACACATGGAATGAGCCTGGCAGTGGTTTAGGAAAGGAAGACACATGCACTGACTCTAGATGTGGCTTAGCAAAGGAATACAGATGCAGTGACTCTAGTGGATCCATGTGATTTAGGAAAGGAACACAGATGCAATGACTCTAGTGTTGGTTTAGGAAAAGAAGACACATGCAATGACTCTAGTGGATCCATGTAGTTTAGGAAAAGAACCCATATGCAATGACTCTGGTGGATCATTGTGGTTTATGAAAGGAACACACATGCAATGACACTATTGGATCCATGTGGTTTAGGAAAAGAACACACATGCAATGACCTTGGTGGTGGTTTAGGAAAGGGAGACACATGCCATCTCTCTGGTGGTGGTTTAGGAAAAGAACACATAAGAAATGACTCTGGTGGATCCCTGTGGTTTAGGAAAGGAACACACATGCAATGACTCTAGTGGTGGTTTATGGAAAGAACACACATGCAATGACCCTGGTGGTGGTTTAGGAAAGGAAAACACATGCACTGACTCTGGATGTGGTTTAGAAAAGGAACACACATGCAATGACTCAAGTGGATCCATGTAGTTTAGGAAAATAACACATATCCAATGACTCTAGTGGATCAAGGTGGTTTAGGAAAGGAACACACATGCAATGGCTCTAGTGGAACCATGTGGTTTAGGAAAGGAACACACATGCAATGACAGTGCTGGTGGTTTAGGAAAATAACACACATGCAATGACTCTGGTGGGTCCATGTGGTTTAGGAAAAGAACACACATGCAATGACTCTAGTGATGGTTTAGTAAAAGAACACACATGCAATGACACTGGTGGATCCATGTGGTTTAGGAAAAGAACACACATGCAATGACCATAGGGGTGGTTTAGGAAAGGGAACACATGCAATGACTCTGGATGTGGTTTAAGAAAGGAACACACATGCAATGACTCTAGTGGATACATGTGGTTTAGGAAAAGAACACATATGCAATGACTCTGGTGGATCAATGTGGTTTATGAAAGGAACACACATGCAATGACTCTGGTGGATCCATGTGGTTTTGGAAAGGAACACACATGCAATGACTTTGCTGGTGGTTCAGGAAAGGAATACACACGCAACGACATTGGTGGATCCATCTGGTTTAGGAAAATAACAAACGTGCAATGACTCCTTTTGTGGTTTAGGAAAAGAACACACATGCAATGACTCTAGTGGTTGTTTAGGAAAAGAACACACATGCAATGACTTTGGTAGATACATATGGTTTAGGAAAACAACACACATGGAATGACCCTAGCGGTGGTTTAGGAAAGGAAGACACATGCAATGACTTTGGATGTGGATTAGCAAAGGAATACAGATGCAATGACTCTAGTGGATCCATGTGGTTTAGGAAAAGAACACATATGCAATGACTCTGGTGGATCAATGTGGTTTAGGAAAGGAACACAGATGCAATGCCTCTAGTGTTGGTTTAGGAAAAGAAGACACATGCAATGACTCTAGTGGATCCATGTAGTTTAGGAAAAGAACCCATGTGCAATGACTCTGGTGGATCATTGTGGTTTATGAATGGAACACGTATACACTGACTCTGGTGGATCAATGTGGTTTAGGAAAGGAACACACATGCAATGACTCTGGTGGTGGTTCAGGAAAGGAATGCACATGCAATGATATTGGTGGATCCATGTGGTGTAGGAAAATAACACACATGCAATGGCTCTGGTGGTGCTTTAGGAAAAGAACTCACATGCAATGACTCTGGTTGATCCATGTGGGTTATGAAAGGAGCACACATGCAATGAATCTGGTGGTGGTTTAGGAAAAGAACACAAATGCAATGACTCTAGTGGATCAATGTGGTTTAGAAAAGGAACACACATGCAATGGCTGTATTAGTGGTTCAGGAAAAGAACACACATGCAATGACACTTGTGAATCCATGTGATTTAGGAAAGGAACACACATGCAATGACACTCGTGGATCCATGTGCTGGTTTGGGAAAGGAACACACATGCAATGACACTAGTGGATCCATGTGGTTTAGGAAAGGAACACACATGCAATCACCCTAGTGGGGGTTTAGGAAAAGAACACACAAGCAATGACACTAGTGGATCCATGTGGTTTAAAAAATGAACACACATGCAATGACTCTAGTGTTGGTTTAGGAAAAGAATACACATGCAATGACACTAGTGGATCCATGTGGTTTAGGAAAAGAACACACATGCAATGACTCTAGTGGTGGCTTAGGAAAAGAACACACATGCAATGACACTACTGGATCCATGTGGTTTAGGAAAAGACCACACATGCAATGACCTTTGTGTTGGTTTAGTAAAGGGAGACACATGCAATCTCTCTGGAGGTGGTTTAGGAAAACAACACAAAAGAAATGACTCTGGTGGATCCCTGTGGTTTAGGAAAGGAACACACATGCAATGACTCTAGTGGTGGTTTATGGAAAGAACACACATGCAATGACCCTGGTGGTGGTTTAGGAAAGGAAAACACATGCACTGACTCTGGATGTGGTTTAGAAAAGGAACACACATGCAATGACTCAAGTGGATCCATGTAGTTTAGGAAAATAACACATATCCAATGACTCTAGTGGATCAAGGTGGTTTAGGAAAGGAACACACATGCAATGACTCTAGTGGATCCATGTGGTTTAGGAAAGGAACACACATGCAATGACAGTGCTGGTGGTTTAGGAAAATAACACACATGCAATGACTCTAGTGGGTCCATGTGGTTTAGGAAAAGAACACACATGCAATGACTCTAGTGATGGTTTAGTAAAAGAACACACATGCAATGACACTGGTGGATCCATGTGGTTTAGGAAAAGAAAAAACATGCAATGACCATAGGGGTGGTTTAGGAAAGGGGACACATGCAAAGACTCTGGATGTGGTTTAAGAAAGGAACAAACATGCAATGACTCTAGTCGATACATGTGGTTTAGGAAAAGAACACATATGCAATGACTCTGGTGGATCAATGTGGTTTATGAAAGGAACACACATGCAATGACTCTGGTGGATCCATGTGGTTTTGGAAAGGAACACACATGCAATGACTTTGCTGGTGGTTCAGGAAAGGAATACACACGCATTGACATTGGTGGATCCATGTGGTTTAGGAAAATAACACATGCAATGACTCTGGTGGTGTTTTAGGATAAGAACACACATGCAAAGACTCTGGTGGATCCATGTGGGTTATCAAAGGAGCACACATGCAATGAATCTGGTGGTGGTTTAGGAAAAGAACACACATGCAATGCTCTCGTGGATCAATGTGTTTTAGAAAAGGAACACACATGCAATGACTCTAGTGGTGGTTTAGGAAAAGAACACACATGCAGTGACTCTGGTGGTTATTTAGGAAAAAAGAACACACAAGCAATGACTCTGGTGGATCAATGTGGTTTAGGAAAGGAACACACATGCAATGACTTTGGTAGATCTAGGTGGGTTAGGAAAGGAACACACATGCCATCAATCTAGTGGCGGTTTAGGCAAAAGAAGACACATGCAATGACTCTGGTGGTGGTCTAGGAAAACAACACACACGAAATGACTCTGGTGGATCCATGTGGTTTAGGAAAAGAACACACGTGCAATGACTCTTTTTGTGGTTTAGGAAAAGAACACACATGCAATGACTCTAGTGGTTATTTAGGAAAATAACACACATGCAATGACACTGGTAGATACATATGGTTTAGGAAAACAACACACATGGAATGAGCCTGGCGGTGGTTTAGGAAAGGAAGACACATGCACTGACTCTAGATGTGGATTAGCAAAGGAATACAGATGCAGTGACTCTAGTGGATCCATGTGATTTAGGAAAGGAACACAGATGCAATGACTCTAGTGTTGGTTTAGGAAAAGAAGACACATGCAATGACTCTAGTGGATCCATGTAGTTTAGGAAAAGAACCCATATGCAATGACTCTGGTGGATCATTGTGGTTTATGAAAGGAACACGCATGCAATGACACTATTGGATCCATGTGGTTTAGGAAAAGAACACACATGCAATGACCTTGGTGGTGGTTTAGGAAAGGGAGACACATGCCATCTCTCTGGTGGTGGTTTAGGAAAAGAACACATAAGAAATGACTCTGGTGGATCCCTGTGGTTTAGGAAAGGAACACACATGCAATGACTCTAGTGGTGGTTTATGGAAAGAACACACATGCAATGACCCTGGTGGTGGTTTAGGAAAGGAAAACACATGCACTGACTCTGGATGTGGTTTAGAAAAGGAACACACATGCAATGACTCAAGTGGATCCATGTAGTTTAGGAAAATAACACATATCCAATGACTCTAGTGGATCAAGGTGGTTTAGGAAAGGAACACACATGCAATGGCTCTAGTGGAACCATGTGGTTTAGGAAAGGAACACACATGCAATGACAGTGCTGGTGGTTTAGGAAAATAACACACATGCAATGACTCTGGTGGGTCCATGTGGTTTAGGAAAAGAACACACATGCAATGACTCTAGTGATGGTTTAGTAAAAGAACACACATGCAATGACACTGGTGGATCCATGTGGTTTAGGAAAAGAACACACATGCAATGACCATAGGGGTGGTTTAGGAAAGGGAACACATGCAATGACTCTGGATGTGGTTTAAGAAAGGAACACACATGCAATGACTCTAGTGGATACATGTGGTTTAGGAAAAGAACACATATGCAATGACTCTGGTGGATCAATGTGGTTTATGAAAGGAACACACATGCAATGACTCTGGTGGATCCATGTGGTTTTGGAAAGGAACACACATGCAATGACTTTGCTGGTGGTTCAGGAAAGGAATACACACGCAACGACATTGGTGGATCCATCTGGTTTAGGAAAATAACAAACGTGCAATGACTCCTTTTGTGGTTTAGGAAAAGAACACACATGCAATGACTCTAGTGGTTGTTTAGGAAAAGAACACACATGCAATGACTTTGGTAGATACATATGGTTTAGGAAAACAACACACATGGAATGACCCTAGCGGTGGTTTAGGAAAGGAAGACACATGCAATGACTTTGGATGTGGATTAGCAAAGGAATACAGATGCAATGACTCTAGTGGATCCATGTGGTTTAGGAAAAGAACACATATGCAATGACTCTGGTGGATCAATGTGGTTTAGGAAAGGAACACAGATGCAATGCCTCTAGTGTTGGTTTAGGAAAAGAAGACACATGCAATGACTCTAGTGGATCCATGTAGTTTAGGAAAAGAACCCATGTGCAATGACTCTGGTGGATCATTGTGGTTTATGAATGGAACACGTATACACTGACTCTGGTGGATCAATGTGGTTTAGGAAAGGAACACACATGCAATGACTCTGGTGGTGGTTCAGGAAAGGAATGCACATGCAATGATATTGGTGGATCCATGTGGTGTAGGAAAATAACACACATGCAATGGCTCTGGTGGTGCTTTAGGAAAAGAACTCACATGCAATGACTCTGGTTGATCCATGTGGGTTATGAAAGGAGCACACATGCAATGAATCTGGTGGTGGTTTAGGAAAAGAACACAAATGCAATGACTCTAGTGGATCAATGTGGTTTAGAAAAGGAACACACATGCAATGGCTGTATTAGTGGTTCAGGAAAAGAACACACATGCAATGACACTTGTGAATCCATGTGATTTAGGAAAGGAACACACATGCAATGACACTCGTGGATCCATGTGCTGGTTTGGGAAAGGAACACACATGCAATGACACTAGTGGATCCATGTGGTTTAGGAAAGGAACACACATGCAATCACCCTAGTGGGGGTTTAGGAAAAGAACACACAAGCAATGACACTAGTGGATCCATGTGGTTTAAAAAATGAACACACATGCAATGACTCTAGTGTTGGTTTAGGAAAAGAATACACATGCAATGACACTAGTGGATCCATGTGGTTTAGGAAAAGAACACACATGCAATGACTCTAGTGGTGGCTTAGGAAAAGAACACACATGCAATGACACTACTGGATCCATGTGGTTTAGGAAAAGACCACACATGCAATGACCTTTGTGTTGGTTTAGTAAAGGGAGACACATGCAATCTCTCTGGAGGTGGTTTAGGAAAACAACACAAAAGAAATGACTCTGGTGGATCCCTGTGGTTTAGGAAAGGAACACACATGCAATGACTCTAGTGGTGGTTTATGGAAAGGACACACATGCAATGACCCTGGTGGTGGTTTAGGAAAGGAAAACACATGCACTGACTCTGGATGTGGTTTAGAAAAGGAACACACATGCAATGACTCAAGTGGATCCATGTAGTTTAGGAAAATAACACATATCCAATGACTCTAGTGGATCAAGGTGGTTTAGGAAAGGAACACACATGCAATGACTCTAGTGGATCCATGTGGTTTAGGAAAGGAACACACATGCAATGACAGTGCTGGTGGTTTAGGAAAATAACACACATGCAATGACTCTAGTGGGTCCATGAGGTTTAGGAAAAGAACACACATGCAATGACTCTAGTGATGGTTTAGTAAAAGAACACACATGCAATGACACTGGTGGATCCATGTGGTTTAGGAAAAGAAAAAACATGCAATGACCATAGGGGTGGTTTAGGAAAGGGGACACATGCAAAGACTCTGGATGTGGTTTAAGAAAGGAACAAACATGCAATGACTCTAGTCGATACATGTGGTTTAGGAAAAGAACACATATGCAATGACTCTGGTGGATCAATGTGGTTTATGAAAGGAACACACATGAAATGACTCTGGTGGATCCATGTGGTTTTGGAAAGGAACACACATGCAATGACTTTGCTGGTGGTTCAGGAAAGGAATACACACGCATTGACATTGGTGGATCCATGTGGTTTAGGAAAATAACACATGCAATGACTCTGGTGGTGTTTTAGGATAAGAACACACATGCAAAGACTCTGGTGGATCCACGTGGGTTATCAAAGGAGCACACATGCAATGAATCTGGTGGTGGTTTTGGAAAAGAACACACATGCAATGCTCTCGTGGATCAATGTGTTTTAGAAAAGGAACACACATGCAATGACTCTAGTGGTGGTTTAGGAAAAGAACACACATGCAGTGACTCTGGTGGTTATTTAGGAAAAAAGAACACACAAGCAATGACTCTGGTGGATCAATGTGGTTTAGGAAAGGAACACACATGCAATGACTTTGGTAGATCTAGGTGGGTTAGGAAAGGAACACACATGCCATCAATCTAGTGGCGGTTTAGGCAAAAGAAGACACATGCAATGACTCTGGTGGTGGTCTAGGAAAACAACACACACGAAATGACTCTGGTGGATCCATGTGGTTTAGGAAAAGAACACACGTGCAATGACTCTTTTTGTGGTTTAGGAAAAGAACACACATGCAATGACTCTAGTGGTTATTTAGGAAAATAACACACATGCAATGACACTGGTAGATACATATGGTTTAGGAAAACAACACACATGGAATGAGCCTGGCGGTGGTTTAGGAAAGGAAGACACATGCACTGACTCTAGATGTGGATTAGCAAAGGAATACAGATGCAGTGACTCTAGTGGATCCATGTGATTTAGGAAAGGAACACAGATGCAATGACTCTAGTGTTGGTTTAGGAAAAGAAGACACATGCAATGACTCTAGTGGATCCATGTATTTTAGGAAAAGAACCCATATGCAATGACTCTGGTGGATCATTGTGGTTTATGAAAGGAACACGCATGCAATGACACTATTGGATCCATGTGGTTTAGGAAAAGAACACACATGCAATGACCTTGGTGGTGGTTTAGGAAAGGGAGACACATGCCATCTCTCTGGTGGTGGTTTAGGAAAAGAACACATAAGAAATGACTCTGGTGGATCCCTGTGGTTTAGGAAAGGAACACACATGCAATGACTCTAGTGGTGGTTTATGGAAAGAACACACATGCAATGACCCTGGTGGTGGTTTAGGAAAGGAAAACACATGCACTGACTCTGGATGTGGTTTAGAAAAGGAACACACATGCAATGACTCAAGTGGATCCATGTAGTTTAGGAAAATAACACATATCCAATGACTCTAGTGGATCAAGGTGGTTTAGGAAAGGAACACACATGCAATGGCTCTAGTGGAACCATGTGGTTTAGGAAAGGAACACACATGCAATGACAGTGCTGGTGGTTTAGGAAAATAACACACATGCAATGACTCTGGTGGGTCCATGTGGTTTAGGAAAAGAACACACATGCAATGACTCTAGTGATGGTTTAGTAAAAGAACACACATGCAATGACACTGGTGGATCCATGTGGTTTAGGAAAAGAACACACATGCAATGACCATAGGGGTGGTTTAGGAAAGGGAACACATGCAATGACTCTGGATGTGGTTTAAGAAAGGAACACACATGCAATGACTCTAGTGGATACATGTGGTTTAGGAAAAGAACACATATGCAATGACTCTGGTGGATCAATGTGGTTTATGAAAGGAACACACATGCAATGACTCTGGTGGATCCATGTGGTTTTGGAAAGGAACACACATGCAATGACTTTGCTGGTGGTTCAGGAAAGGAATACACACGCAACGACATTGGTGGATCCATCTGGTTTAGGAAAATAACAAACGTGCAATGACTCCTTTTGTGGTTTAGGAAAAGAACACACATGCAATGACTCTAGTGGTTGTTTAGGAAAAGAACACACATGCAATGACTTTGGTAGATACATATGGTTTAGGAAAACAACACACATGGAATGACCCTAGCGGTGGTTTAGGAAAGGAAGACACATGCAATGACTTTGGATGTGGATTAGCAAAGGAATACAGATGCAATGACTCTAGTGGATCCATGTGGTTTAGGAAAAGAACACATATGCAATGACTCTGGTGGATCAATGTGGTTTAGGAAAGGAACACAGATGCAATGCCTCTAGTGTTGGTTTAGGAAAAGAAGACACATGCAATGACTCTAGTGGATCCATGTAGTTTAGGAAAAGAACCCATGTGCAATGACTCTGGTGGATCATTGTGGTTTATGAATGGAACACGTATACACTGACTCTGGTGGATCAATGTGGTTTAGGAAAGGAACACACATGCAATGACTCTGGTGGTGGTTCAGGAAAGGAATGCACATGCAATGATATTGGTGGATCCATGTGGTGTAGGAAAATAACACACATGCAATGGCTCTGGTGGTGCTTTAGGAAAAGAACTCACATGCAATGACTCTGGTTGATCCATGTGGGTTATGAAAGGAGCACACATGCAATGAATCTGGTGGTGGTTTAGGAAAAGAACACAAATGCAATGACTCTAGTGGATCAATGTGGTTTAGAAAAGGAACACACATGCAATGGCTGTATTAGTGGTTCAGGAAAAGAACACACATGCAATGACACTTGTGAATCCATGTGATTTAGGAAAGGAACACACATGCAATGACACTCGTGGATCCATGTGCTGGTTTGGGAAAGGAACACACATGCAATGACACTAGTGGATCCATGTGGTTTAGGAAAGGAACACACATGCAATCACCCTAGTGGGGGTTTAGGAAAAGAACACACAAGCAATGACACTAGTGGATCCATGTGGTTTAAAAAATGAACACACATGCAATGACTCTAGTGTTGGTTTAGGAAAAGAATACACATGCAATGACACTAGTGGATCCATGTGGTTTAGGAAAAGAACACACATGCAATGACTCTAGTGGTGGCTTAGGAAAAGAACACACATGCAATGACACTACTGGATCCATGTGGTTTAGGAAAAGACCACACATGCAATGACCTTTGTGTTGGTTTAGTAAAGGGAGACACATGCAATCTCTCTGGAGGTGGTTTAGGAAAACAACACAAAAGAAATGACTCTGGTGGATCCCTGTGGTTTAGGAAAGGAACACACATGCAATGACTCTAGTGGTGGTTTATGGAAAGGACACACATGCAATGACCCTGGTGGTGGTTTAGGAAAGGAAAACACATGCACTGACTCTGGATGTGGTTTAGAAAAGGAACACACATGCAATGACTCAAGTGGATCCATGTAGTTTAGGAAAATAACACATATCCAATGACTCTAGTGGATCAAGGTGGTTTAGGAAAGGAACACACATGCAATGACTCTAGTGGATCCATGTGGTTTAGGAAAGGAACACACATGCAATGACAGTGCTGGTGGTTTAGGAAAATAACACACATGCAATGACTCTAGTGGGTCCATGTGGTTTAGGAAAAGAACACACATGCAATGACTCTAGTGATGGTTTAGTAAAAGAACACACATGCAATGACACTGGTGGATCCATGTGGTTTAGGAAAAGAAAAAACATGCAATGACCATAGGGGTGGTTTAGGAAAGGGGACACATGCAAAGACTCTGGATGTGGTTTAAGAAAGGAACAAACATGCAATGACTCTAGTCGATACATGTGGTTTAGGAAAAGAACACATATGCAATGACTCTGGTGGATCAATGTGGTTTATGAAAGGAACACACATGAAATGACTCTGGTGGATCCATGTGGTTTTGGAAAGGAACACACATGCAATGACTTTGCTGGTGGTTCAGGAAAGGAATACACACGCATTGACATTGGTGGATCCATGTGGTTTAGGAAAATAACACATGCAATGACTCTGGTGGTGTTTTAGGATAAGAACACACATGCAAAGACTCTGGTGGATCCATGTGGGTTATCAAAGGAGCACACATGCAATGAATCTGGTGGTGGTTTAGGAAAAGAACACACATGCAATGCTCTCGTGGATCAATGTGTTTTAGAAAAGGAACACACATGCAATGACTCTAGTGGTGGTTTAGGAAAAGAACACACATGCAGTGACTCTGGTGGTTATTTAGGAAAAAAGAACACACAAGCAATGACTCTGGTGGATCAATGTGGTTTAGGAAAGGAACACACATGCAATGACTTTGGTAGATCTAGGTGGGTTAGGAAAGGAACACACATGCCATCAATCTAGTGGCGGTTTAGGCAAAAGAAGACACATGCAATGACTCTGGTGGTGGTCTAGGAAAACAACACACACGAAATGACTCTGGTGGATCCATGTGGTTTAGGAAAAGAACACACGTGCAATGACTCTTTTTGTGGTTTAGGAAAAGAACACACATGCAATGACTCTAGTGGTTATTTAGGAAAATAACACACATGCAATGACACTGGTAGATACATATGGTTTAGGAAAACAACACACATGGAATGAGCCTGGCGGTGGTTTAGGAAAGGAAGACACATGCACTGACTCTAGATGTGGATTAGCAAAGGAATACAGATGCAGTGACTCTAGTGGATCCATGTGATTTAGGAAAGGAACACAGATGCAATGACTCTAGTGTTGGTTTAGGAAAAGAAGACACATGCAATGACTCTAGTGGATCCATGTAGTTTAGGAAAAGAACCCATATGCAATGACTCTGGTGGATCATTGTGGTTTATGAAAGGAACACGCATGCAATGACACTATTGGATCCATGTGGTTTAGGAAAAGAACACACATGCAATGACCTTGGTGGTGGTTTAGGAAAGGGAGACACATGCCATCTCTCTGGTGGTGGTTTAGGAAAAGAACACATAAGAAATGACTCTGGTGGATCCCTGTGGTTTAGGAAAGGAACACACATGCAATGACTCTAGTGGTGGTTTATGGAAAGAACACACATGCAATGACCCTGGTGGTGGTTTAGGAAAGGAAAACACATGCACTGACTCTGGATGTGGTTTAGAAAAGGAACACACATGCAATGACTCAAGTGGATCCATGTAGTTTAGGAAAATAACACATATCCAATGACTCTAGTAGATCAAGGTGGTTTAGGAAAGGAACACACATGCAATGGCTCTAGTGGAACCATGTGGTTTAGGAAAGGAACACACATGCAATGACAATGCTGGTGGTTTAGGAAAATAACACACATGCAATGACTCTGGTGGGTCCATGTGGTTTAGGAAAAGAACACACATGCAATGACTCTAGTGATGGTTTAGTAAAAGAACACACATGCAATGACACTGGTGGATCCATGTGGTTTAGGAAAAGAACACACATGCAATGACCATAGGGGTGGTTTAGGAAAGGGAACACATGCAATGACTCTGGATGTGGTTTAAGAAAGGAACACACATGCAATGACTCTAGTGGATACATGTGGTTTAGGAAAAGAACACATATGCAATGACTCTGGTGGATCAATGTGGTTTATGAAAGGAACACACATGCAATGACTCTGGTGGATCCATGTGGTTTTGGAAAGGAACACACATGCAATGACTTTGCTGGTGGTTCAGGAAAGGAATACACACGCAACGACATTGGTGGATCCATCTGGTTTAGGAAAATAACAAATGTGCAATGACTCTTTTTGTGGTTTAGGAAAAGAACACACATGCAATGACTCTAGTGGTTGTTTAGGAAAAGAACACACATGCAATGACTCTGGTAGATACATATGGTTTAGGAAAACAACACACATGGAATGACCCTAGCGGTGGTTTAGGAAAGGAAGACACATGCAATGACTTTGGATGTGGATTAGCAAAGGAATACAGATGCAATGACTCTAGTGGATCCATGTGGTTTAGGAAAAGAACACATATGCAATGACTCTGGTTGATCAATGTTGTTTAGGAAAGGAACACAGATGCAATGCCTCTAGTGTTGGTTTAGGAAAAGAAGACACATGCAATGACTCTAGTGGATCCATGTAGTTTAGGAAAAGAACCCATATGCAATGACTCTGGTGGATCATTGTGGTTTATGAATGGAACACGTATGCACTGACTCTGGTGGATCAATGTGGTTTAGGAAAGGAACACACATGCAATGACTCTGGTGGTGGTTCAGGAAAGGAATGCACATGCAATGATATTGGTGGATCCATGTGGTTTAGGAAAATAACACACATGCAATGGCTCTGGTGGTGCTTTAGGAAAAGAACTCACATGCAATGACTCTGGTTGATCCATGTGGGTTATGAAAGGAGCACACATGCAATGAATCTGGTGGTGGTTTAGGAAAAGAACACACATGCAATGACTCTAGTGGATCAATGTGGTTTAGAAAAGGAACACACATGCAATGGCTGTATTAGTGGTTCCAGGAAAAGAACACACATGCAATGACACTTGTGAATCCATGTGATTTAGGAAAGGAACACACATGCAATGACACTCGTGGATCCATGTGGTGGTTTGGGAAAGGAACACACATGCAATGACACTAGTGGATCCATGTGGTTTAGGAAAGGAACACACATGGAATCACCCTAGTGGGGGTTTAGGAAAAGAACACACAAGCAATGACACTAGTGGATCCATGTGGTTTAAAAAATGAACACACATGCAATGACTCTAGTGTTGGTTTAGGAAAAGAATACACATGCAATGACACTAGTGGATCCATGTGGTTTAGGAAAAGAACACACATGCAATGACTCTAGTGGTGGCTTAGGAAAAGAACATATATGCAATGACACTACTGGATCCATGTGGTTTAGGAAAAGAACACACATGCAATGACCTTTGTGGTGGTTTAGGAAAGGGAGACACATGCAATCTCTCTGGAGGTGGTTTAGGAAAACAACACAAAAGAAATGACTCTGGTGGATCCCTGTGGTTTAGGAAAGGAACACACATGCAATGACTCTAGTGGTGGTTTATGGAAAGAACACACATGCATTGACCCTGGTGGTGGTTTAGGAAAGGAAAACACATGCACTGACTCTGGATGTGGTTTAGAAAAGGAACACACATGCAATGATTCAAGTGGATCCATGTAGTTTAGGAAAATAACACATATCCAATGACTCTAGTGGATCAAGGTGGTTTAGGAAAGGAACACACATGCAATGACTCTAGTGGATCCATGTGGTTTAGGAAAGGAACACACATGCAATGACAGTTTTGGTGGTTTAGGAAAATAACACACATGCAATGACTCTGGTGGGTCCATGTGGTTTAGGAAAAGAACACACATGCAATGACTCTAGTGATGGTTTAGTAAAAGAACACACATGCAATGACACTGGTGGATCCATGTGGTTTAGGAAAAGAAAAAACATGCAATGACCATAGGGGTGGTTTAGGAAAGGGGACACATGCAAAGACTCTGGATGTGGTTTAAGAAAGGAACAAACATGCAATGACTCTAGTCGATACATGTGGTTTAGGAAAAGAACACATATGCAATGACTCTGGTGGATCAATGTGGTTTATGAAAGGAACACACATGCAATGACTCTGGTGGATCCATGTGGTTTTGGAAAGGAACACACATGCAATGACTTTGCTGGTGGTTCAGGAAAGGAATACACACGCATTGACATTGGTGGATCCATGTGGTTTAGGAAAATAACACATGCAATGACTCTGGTGGTGTTTTAGGATAAGAACACACATGCAAAGACTCTGGTGGATCCATGTGGGTTATCAAAGGAGCACACATGCAATGAATCTGGTGGTGGTTTAGGAAAAGAACACACATGCAATGCTCTCGTGGATCAATGTGTTTTAGAAAAGGAACACACATGCAATGACTCTAGTGGTGGTTTAGGAAAAGAACACACATGCAGTGACTCTGGTGGTTATTTAGGAAAAAAGAACACACAAGCAATGACTCTGGTGGATCAATGTGGTTTAGGAAAGGAACACACATGCAATGACTTTGGTAGATCTAGGTGGGTTAGGAAAGGAACACACATGCCATCAATCTAGTGGCGGTTTAGGCAAAAGAAGACACATGCAATGACTCTGGTGGTGGTCTAGGAAAACAACACACACGAAATGACTCTGGTGGATCCATGTGGTTTAGGAAAAGAACACACGTGCAATGACTCTTTTTGTGGTTTAGGAAAAGAACACACATGCAATGACTCTAGTGGTTATTTAGGAAAATAACACACATGCAATGACACTGGTAGATACATATGGTTTAGGAAAACAACACACATGGAATGAGCCTGGCGGTGGTTTAGGAAAGGAAGACACATGCACTGACTCTAGATGTGGATTAGCAAAGGAATACAGATGCAGTGACTCTAGTGGATCCATGTGATTTAGGAAAGGAACACAGATGCAATGACTCTAGTGTTGGTTTAGGAAAAGAAGACACATGCAATGACTCTAGTGGATCCATGTAGTTTAGGAAAAGAACCCATATGCAATGACTCTGGTGGATCATTGTGGTTTATGAAAGGAACACGCATGCAATGACACTATTGGATCCATGTGGTTTAGGAAAAGAACACACATGCAATGACCTTGGTGGTGGTTTAGGAAAGGGAGACACATGCCATCTCTCTGGTGGTGGTTTAGGAAAAGAACACATAAGAAATGACTCTGGTGGATCCCTGTGGTTTAGGAAAGGAACACACATGCAATGACTCTAGTGGTGGTTTATGGAAAGAACACACATGCAATGACCCTGGTGGTGGTTTAGGAAAGGAAAACACATGCACTGACTCTGGATGTGGTTTAGAAAAGGAACACACATGCAATGACTCAAGTGGATCCATGTAGTTTAGGAAAATAACACATATCCAATGACTCTAGTGGATCAAGGTGGTTTAGGAAAGGAACACACATGCAATGGCTCTAGTGGAACCATGTGGTTTAGGAAAGGAACACACATGCAATGACAGTGCTGGTGGTTTAGGAAAATAACACACATGCAATGACTCTGGTGGGTCCATGTGGTTTAGGAAAAGAACACACATGCAATGACTCTAGTGATGGTTTAGTAAAAGAACACACATGCAATGACACTGGTGGATCCATGTGGTTTAGGAAAAGAACACACATGCAATGACCATAGGGGTGGTTTAGGAAAGGGAACACATGCAATGACTCTGGATGTGGTTTAAGAAAGGAACACACATGCAATGACTCTAGTGGATACATGTGGTTTAGGAAAAGAACACATATGCAATGACTCTGGTGGATCAATGTGGTTTATGAAAGGAACACACATGCAATGACTCTGGTGGATCCATGTGGTTTTGGAAAGGAACACACATGCAATGACTTTGCTGGTGGTTCAGGAAAGGAATACACACGCAACGACATTGGTGGATCCATCTGGTTTAGGAAAATAACAAATGTGCAATGACTCTTTTTGTGGTTTAGGAAAAGAACACACATGCAATGACTCTAGTGGTTGTTTAGGAAAAGAACACACATGCAATGACTCTGGTAGATACATATGGTTTAGGAAAACAACACACATGGAATGACCCTAGCGGTGGTTTAGGAAAGGAAGACACATGTAATGACTTTGGATGTGGATTAGCAAAGGAATACAGATGCAATGACTCTAGTGGATCCATGTGGTTTAGGAAAAGAACACATATGCAATGACTCTGGTTGATCAATATTGTTTAGGAAAGGAACACAGATGCAATGCCTCTAGTGTTGGTTTAGGAAAAGAAGACACATGCAATGACTCTAGTGGATCCATGTAGTTTAGGAAAAGAACCCATATGCAATGACTCTGGTGGATCATTGTGGTTTATGAATGGAACACGTATGCACTGACTCTGGTGGATCAATGTGGTTTAGGAAAGGAACACACATGCAATGACGCTGGTGGTGGTTCAGGAAAGGAATGCACATGCAATGATATTGGTGGATCCATGTGGTTTAGGAAAATAACACACATGCAATGGCTCTGGTGGTGCTTTAGGAAAAGAACTCACATGCAATGACTCTGGTTGATCCATGTGGGTTATGAAAGGAGCACACATGCAATGAATCTGGTGGTGGTTTAGGAAAAGAACACACATGCAATGACTCTAGTGGATCAATGTGGTTTAGAAAAGGAACACACATGCAATGGCTGTATTAGTGGTTCAGGAAAAGAACACACATGCAATGACACTTGTGAATCCATGTGATTTAGGAAAGGAACACACATGCAATGACACTCGTGGATCCATGTGGTGGTTTGGGAAAGGAACACACATGCAATGACACTAGTGGATCCATGTGGTTTAGGAAAGGAACACACATGCAATCACCCTAGTGGGGGTTTAGGAAAAGAACACACAAGCAATGACACTAGTGGATCCATGTGGTTTAAAAAATGAACACACATGCAATGACTCTAGTGTTGGTTTAGGAAAAGAATACACATGCAATGACACTAGTGGATCCATGTGGTTTAGGAAAAGAACACACATGCAATGACTCTAGTGGTGGCTTAGGAAAAGAACACACATGCAATGACACTACTGGATCCATGTGGTTTAGGAAAAGAACACACATGCAATGACCTTTGTGGTGGTTTAGGAAAGGGAGACACATGCAATCTCTCTGGAGGTGGTTTAGGAAAACAACACAAAAGAAATGACTCTTGTGGATCCCTGTGGTTTAGGAAAGGAACACACATGCAATGACTCTAGTGGTGGTTTATGGAAAGAACACACATGCAATGACCCTGGTGGTGGTTTAGGAAAGGAAAACACATGCACTGACTCTGGATGTGGTTTAGAAAAGGAACACACATGCAATGATTCAAGTGGATCCATGTAGTTTAGGAAAATAACACATATCCAATGACTCTAGTGGATCAAGGTGGTTTAGGAAAGGAACACACATGCAATGACTCTAGTGGATCCATGTGGTTTAGGAAAGGAACACACATGCAATGACAGTGTTGGTGGTTTAGGAAAATAACACACATGCAATGACTCTGGTGGGTCCATGTGGTTTAGGAAAAGAACACACATGCAATGACTCTAGTGATGGTTTAGTAAAAGAACACACATGCAATGACACTGGTGGATCCATGTGGTTTAGGAAAAGAAAAAACATGCAATGACCATAGGGGTGGTTTAGGAAAGGGGACACATGCAATGACTCTGGATGTGGTTTAAGAAAGGAACACACATGCAATGACTCTAGTCGATACATGTGGTTTAGGAAAAGAACACATATGCAATGACTCTGGTGGATCAATGTGGTTTATGAAAGGAACACACATGCAATGACTCTGGTGGATCCATGTGGTTTTGGAAAGGAACACACATGCAATGACTTTGCTGGTGGTTCAGGAAAGGAATACACACGCATTGACATTGGTGGATCCATGTGGTTTAGGAAAATAACACATGCAATGACTCTGGTGGTGTTTTAGGATAAGAACACACATGCAAAGACTCTGGTGGATCCATGTGGGTTATCAAAGGAGCACACATGCAATTAATCTGGTGGTGGTTTAGGAAAAGAACACACATGCAATGCTCTCGTGGATCAATGTGTTTTAGAAAAGGAACACACATGCAATGACTCTAGTGGTGGTTTAGGAAAAGAACACACATGCAGTGACTCTGGTGGTTATTTAGGAAAAAAGAACACACAAGCAATGACTCTGGTGGATCAATGTGGTTTAGGAAAGGAACACACATGCAATGACTCTGGTAGATCTAGGTGGGTTAGGAAAGGAACACACATGCCATCAATCTAGTGGCGGTTTAGGCAAAAGAAGACACATGCAATGACTCTAGTGGTGGTCTAGGAAAACAACACACACGAAATGACTCTGGTGGATCCATGTGGTTTAGGAAAAGAACACACGTGCAATGACTCTTTTTGTGGTTTAGGAAAAGAACACACATGCAATGACTCTAGTGGTTGTTTAGGAAAATAACACACATGCAATGACACTAGTAGATACATATGGTTTAGGAAAACAACACACATGGAATGAGCTTGGCGGTGGGTTAGGAAAGGAAGACACATGCACTGACTCTGGATGTGGATTAGCAAAGGAATACAGATGCAGTGACTCTAGTGGATCCATGTGATTTAGGAAAGGAACACAGATGCAATGACTCTAGTGTTGGTTTAGGAAAAGAAGACACATGCAATGACTCTAGTGGATCCATGTAGTTTAGGAAAAGAACCCATATGCAATGACTCTGGTGGATCATTGTGGTTTATGAAAGGAACACACATGCACTGATTCTGGTCGATCCATGTGGTCTAGGAAAGGAACACACATGCGATGACTCTGGTGGTGGTTCAGGAAAGGAATAGACATGCAATGATATTGGTGGATCCATGTGGTTTAGGAAAATAACACACATGCAATGGCTCTGGTGGTGGTTTAGGAAATGAACACACATGAATGACTCTTGTGGATCCATGTGGGTTATGAAAGGAGCACACATGCAATGAATCTGGTGGTGGTTTAGGAAAAGAACACACAAGCAATGACTCTAGTGGATCAATGTGGTTTAGAAAAGGAACACACATGCAATGGCTCTATTAGTGGTTCAGGAAAAGAACACACATGCAATGACACTAGTGAATACATGTGGTTTAGGAAAGGAACACACATGCAATGACACTGGTGGATCCATCTGGTGGTTTAGGAAAGGAACAAACATGCAATGACACTAGTGGATCCATGTGGTTTAGAAAATGAACACACATGCAATGACTCTAGTGTTGGTTTAGGAAAAGAATACACATGCAATGATACTAGTGGATCCATGTGGTTTAGGAAAATAACACACATGCAATGACTCTAGAGGGGGTTTAGGAAAAGAACACACATGCAATGACACTGGTAGATCCATGTGGTTTAGAAAATGAACACACAAGCAATCACTCTAGTGTTGGTTTAGGAAAAGAATACACATGCAATGACACTAGTGGATCCACTTGGTTTAGGAAAAGAACACACATGAAATGACTCTAGTGGTGGTTTAGGAAAAGAACACACATGCAATGACACTACTGGATCCATGTGGTTTAGGAAAACAACACACATGCAATGACCTTGGTGGTGGTTTAGGAAATGGAGACACATGCAATGACTCTAGTGGTTGTTTAGGAAAAGAACACACATGCAATGACTCTGGTAGATACATATGGTTTAGGAAAACAACACACATGGAATGACCCTTGCGGTGGTTTAGGAAAGGAAGACACATGCAATGACTTTGGATGTGGATTGGCAAAGGTATACAGATGCAATGACTCTAGTGGATCCATGTGGTTTAGGAAAAGAACACATATGTAATGACTCTGGTGGATCAATGTGGTTTAGGAAAGGAACACAGATGCAATGCCTCTAGTGTTGGTTTAGGAAAAGAAGACACATGCAATGACTCTAGTGGATCCATGTAGTTTAGGAAAAGAACCCATATGCAATGACTCTGGTGGATCATTGTGGTTTATGAAAGGAACACGCATGCAATGACACTACTGGATCCATGTGGTTTAGGAAAAGAACACACATGCAATGACCTTGGTGGTGGTTTAGGAAAGGGAGACACATGCAATCTCTCTGGTGGTGGTTTAGGAAAATAACACATAAGAAATGACTCTGGTGGATCCCTGTGGTTTAGGAAAGGAACACACATGCAATGACTCTAGTGGTGGTTTATGGAAAGAACACACATGCAATGACCCTGGTGGTGGTTTAGGAAAGGAAAACACATGCACTGACTCTGGATGTGGTTTAGAAAAGGAACACACATGCAATGACTCAAGTGGATCCATGTAGTTTAGGAAAATAACACATATCCAATGACTCTAGTGGATCAAGGTGGTTTAGGAAAGGAACACACATGCAATGACTATAGTGGAACCATGTGGTTTAGGAAAGGAACACACATGCAATGACAGTGCTGGTGGTTTAGGAAAATAACACACATGCAATGACTCTGGTGGGTCCATGTGGTTTAGGAAAAGAACACACATGCAATGACTATAGTGATGGTTTAGTAAAAGAACACACATGCAATGACACTGGTGGATCCATGTGGTTTAGGAAAAGAACACACATGCAATGACTCTGGATGTGGTTTAATAAAGGAACAGACATGCAATGACTCTAGTGGATACATGTGGTTTAGGAAAAGAACACATATGCAATGACTCTGGTGGATCAATGTGGTTTATGAAAGGAACAAACATGCAATGACTCTGGTGGATCCATGTGGTTTTGGAAAGGAACACACATGCAATGACTTTCCTGGTGGTTCAGGAAAGGAATACACACGCAACGACATTGGTGGATCCATCTGGTTTAGGAAAATAACAAACATGCAATGACCCTTTTTGTGGTTTAGGAAAAGAACACACATGCAATGACTCTAGTGGTTGTTTAGGAAAAGAACACACATGCAATGACTCTGGTAGATACATATGGTTTAGGAAAACAACACACATGGAATGACCCTAGCGGTGGTTTAGGAAAGGAAGACACATGCAATGACTTTGGATGTGGATTAGCAAAGGAATACAGATGCAATGACTCTAGTGGATCCATGTGGTTTAGGAAAAGAACACATATGCAATGACTCTGGTGGATCAATGTGGTTTAGGAAAGGAACACAGATGCAATGCCTCTAGTGCTGGTTTAGGAAAAGAAGACACATGCAATGACTCTAGTGGATCCATGTAGTTTAGGAAAAGAACCCATATGCAATGACTCTGGTGGATCATTGTGGTTTATGAATGGAACACGTATGCACTGACTCTGGTGGATCAATGTGGTTTAGGAAAGCAACACACATGCAATGACTCTGGTGGTGGTTCAGGAAAGGAATGCACATGCAATGATATTGGTGGATCCATGTGGTTTAGGAAAATAACACACATGCAATGGCTCTGGTGGTGCTTTAGGAAAAGAACACACATGCAATGACTCTGGTTGATCCATGTGGGTTATGAAAGGAGCACACATGCAATGAATCTGGTGGTGGTTTAGGAAAAGAACACACATGCAATGACTCTAGTGGATCAATGTGGTTTAGAAAAGGAACACACATGCAATGGTTGTATTAGTGGTTCAGGAAAAGAACACACATGCAATGACACTTGTGAATCCATGTGATTTAGGAAAGGAACACACATGCAATGACACTCGTGGATCCATGTGGTGGTTTGGGAAAGGAACACACATGCAATGATACTAGTGGATCCAGGTGGTTTAGGAAAGGAACACACATGCAATCACCCTAGTGGGTGTTTAGGAAAAGAACACACAAGCAATGACACTAGTGGATCCATGTGGTTTAGAAAATGAACACACATGCAATGACTCTAGTGTTGGTTTAGGAAAAGAATACACATGCAATGACACTAGAGGATCCATGTGGTTTAGGAAAAGAACAAACATGCAATGACTCTAGTGGTGGCTTAGGAAAAGAACACATATGCAATGACACTACTGGATCCATGTGGTTTAGGAAAAGAACACACATGCAATGACCTTGGTGGTGGTTTAGGAAAGGGAGACACATGGAATCTCTCTGGAGGTGGTTTAGGAAAACAACACAAAAGAAATGACTCTGGTGGATCCCTGTGGTTTAGGAAAGGAACACACATGCAATGACTCTAGTGGTGGTTTATGGAAAGAACACACATGCAATGACCCTGGTGGTGGTTTAGGAAAGGAAAACACATGCACTAACTCTGGATGTGGTTTAGAAAAGGAACACACATGCAATGACTCAAGTGGATCCATGTAGTTTAGGAAAATAACACATATCCAATGACTCTAGTGGATCAAGGTGGTTTAGGAAAGGAACACACATGCAATGACTCTAGTGGATCCATGTGGTTTAGGAAAGGAACACACATGCAATGACAGTGTTGGTGGTTTAGGAAAATAACACACATGCAATGACTCTAGTGGGTCCATGTGGTTTAGGAAAAGAACACACATGCAATGACTCTAGTGATGGTTTAGTAAAAGAACGCACATGCAATGACACTGGTGGATCCATGTGGTTTAGGAAAAGAAAAAACATGCAATGACCATAGGGGTGGTTTAGGAAAGGGGACACATGCAATGACTCTGGATGTGGTTTAAGAAAGGAACACATATGCAATGACTCTAGTCGATACATGTGGTTTAGGAAAAGAACACATATGCAATGACTCTGGTGGATCAATGTGGTTTATGAAAGGAACACACATGCAATGACTCTGGTGGATCCATGTGGTTTTGGAAAAGAACACACATGCAATGACTTTGCTGGTGGTTCAGGAAAGGAATACACACGCATTGACATTGGTGGATCCATGTGGTTTAGGAAAATAACACATGCAATGACTCTGGTGGTGTTTTAGGATAAGAACACACATGCAAAGACTCTGGTGGATCCATGTGGGTTATCAAAGGAGCACACATGCAATGAATCTGGTGGTGGTTTAGGAAAAGAACACACATGCAATGCTCTCGTGGATCAATGTGTTTTAGAAAAGGAACACACATGCAATGACTCTAGTGGTGGTTTAGGAAAAGAACACACATGCAGTGACTCTGGTGGTTATTTAGGAAAAAAGAACACACAAGCAATGACTCTGGTGGATCAATGTGGTTTAGGAAAGGAACACACATGCAATGACTCTGGTAGATCTAGGTGGGTTAGGAAAGGAACACACATGCCATCAATCTAGTGGCGGTTTAGGCAAAAGAAGACACATGCAATGACTCTGGTGGTGGTCTAGGAAAACAACACACACGAAATGACTCTGTTGGATCCATGTGGTTTAGGAAAAGAACACACGTGCAATGACTCTTTTTGTGGTTTAGGAAAAGAACACACATGCAATGACTCTAGTGGTTGTTTAGGAAAAATAACACACATGCAATGACACTGGTAGATACATATGGTTTAGGAAAACAACACACATGGAATGAGCCTGGCGGTGGCTTAGGAAAGGAAGACACATGCACTGACTCTGGATGTGGATTAGCAAAGGAATACAGATGCAGTGACTCTAGTGGATCCATGTGATTTAGGAAAGGAACACAGATGCAATGACTCTAGTGTTGGTTTAGGAAAAGAAGACACATGCAATGACTCTAGTGGATCCATGTAGTTTAGGAAAAGAACCCATATGCAATGACTCTGGTGGATCATTGTGGTTTATGAAAGGAACACACATGCACTGACTCTGGTCGATCCATGTGGTCTAGGAAAGGAACACACATGCGATGACTCTGGTGGTGGTTCAGGAAAGGAATACACATGCAATGATATTGGTGGATCCATGTGGTTTAGGAAAATAACACACATGCAATGGCTCTGGTGGTGGTTTAGGAAAAGAACACACATGCAATGACTCTTGTGGATCCATGTGGGTTATGAAAGGAGCACACATGCAATGAATCTGGTGGTGGTTTAGGAAAAGAACACACAAGCAATGACTCTAGTGGATCAATGTGGTTTAGAAAAGGAACACACATGCAATGGCTCTATTAGTGGTTCAGGAAAAGAACACACATGCAATGACACTAGTGAATCCATGTGGTTTAGGAAAGGAACACACATGCAATGACACCGGTGGATCCATCTGGTGGTTTAGGAAAGGAACAAACATGCAATGACACTAGTGGATCCATGTGGTTTAGGAAATGAACACACATGCAATGACTCTAGTGTTGGTTTAGGAAAAGAATACACATGCAATGATACTAGTGGATCCATGTGGTTTAGGAAAATAACACACATGCAATGACTCTAGAGGGGGTTTAGTAAAAGAACACACATGCAATGACACTGGTAGATCCATGTGGTTTAGAAAATGAACACACAAGCAATCACTCTAGTGTTGGTTTAGGAAAAGAATACACATGCAATGACACTAGTGGATCCACTTGGTTTAGGAAAAGAACACACATGCAATGACTCTAGTGGTGGTTTAGGAAAAGAACACACATGCAATGACACTACTGGATCCATGTGGTTTAGGAAAACAACACACATGCAATGACCTTGGTGGTGGTTTAGGAAATGGAGACACATGCAATGACTCTAGTGGTTGTTTAGGAAAAGAACACACATGCAATGACTCTGGTAGATACATATGGTTTAGGAAAAGAACACACACGCAATGACTCTAGGGGTGGTTTAGGGAAAGAACACACATGAAATGACACTGGTGGTGGTTTATGAAAGGAAAACACATGCACTGACTGTGGATGTGGTTTAGGAAAGGAACACACATGCAATGATTCAAGTGGATCCATGTAGTTTAGGAAAATAACACATATCCAATGACTCTAGTGGATCAAGGAGGTTTAGGAAAGGAACACACATGCAATGACTCTAGTGGATCCATGTGGATTAGGAAAGGAACACACATGCAATGACACTGCTGGTGGTTTAGGAAAATAACACACATGCAATGACGCTGGTGGGTCCATGTGGTTTAGGAAAAGGACACACATGCAATGACTCTAGTGATGGTTTAGTAAAAGAACACACATGCAATGACACTGGTGGATCCATGTGGTTTAGAAAAATAACACACATGCAATGGACATAGGGGTGGTTTAGGAAAGGGGACACATGCAATGACTCTGGATGTGGTTTAGGAAAGGAACACACATGCAATGACTCTAGTGGATCCATGTGGTTTAGGAAAAGAACACATATGCAATGACTCTAGTGGATCAATGTGGTTTATGACAGGAACACACATGCATTGACTATGGTGGATCCATGTGGTTTAGGAAAGGAACACAGATTCAATGACTCTGGTGGTTCAGGAAAGGAATACACATGCAACGACATTGGTGGATCCATGTGGTTTAGGAAAATAACACACATGCAATGACTCTGGTGGTGGTTTAAGAAAAGAACACACATGCAACGACTCTAGTGGATCCATGTGGGTTACGAAAGGAGCACACATGCAATTAATCTAGTGGTGGTTTTGGAAAAGAACACACATGCAATGACTCTGGTGGATCAATGTGGTTTAGAAAAGGAACACACATGCAATGACTATGGTGGTGGTTTAGGGAAGGAATACACATGTAATGACACTAGTGGATCCATGTGGTTTAGGAAAAGAACACACATGCAATGGCTCTATTAGTGGTTCAGGAAAAGAACACACATGCAATGACACTGGTGGATACATGTGGTGGTGTAGGAAAGGAACACACATGCAATTACACAGGTGGATCCATGTGGTTTAGGAAAGGAACACAAATGCAATGAATCTAGTGGGAGTTTTAGAAAAGAACACATATGCAATGACACTGGTGGATCCATGTGGTTTAGAAAATGAACACACATGAAATGACTCTAGTGTTGGTTTAGGAAAACAAGACACATGAAATGACACTAGTGGATCCATGTGGTTTAGGAAAAGAACACACATGCAATGACTCTAGTGGTTGTTTAGGAAAAGAACACACATGCAATGACACTAGTGGATCCAAGTGGTTTAGGAAAAGAACACACATGCAATGACCCTAGTGGTGGTTTAGGAAACAAAGACACATGCAATGACTCTAGTGGTTTAGGAAAATAACAAACATGAAATGACTTTGGTGGATCCATGTGGTTTGGGAAAGGAACACACATGCAATGACTCTCGTGGTGGTTTAGGAAAAGAACACACATGCAATGACCCTGGTGGTGGTTTAGGAAAGGAAATCACATGCAATGACTCTGGATGTGGTTTAGGAAAGGAACACACATGCAATGACTCAAGTGGTTCCATGTGGTTTAGGAAAATAACACATATACAATGACTCTGGTGGATCAATGTGGTCTAGGAAAGAAACACACATGCAATTACTCTAGTGGGTCCATGTGGTTTAGGAAAGGAACACACATGCAATGACACTAGTGGTGGTTTAGGAAAATAACACGCATCCAATGACTCTACTGGATCCATGTGGTTTAGGAAAAGAAGACACATGGAATGACTGTGATGGTGGTTTAGGAAAAGAACACACATGCAATGACTCTGGTGGATCCATATGGTTTCGGAAAGGAACACACGTGCAATGACTATAGTGAATCCATGTGGGTTATGAAAGGAACACAAATGCAATGACTCTGGTGGATCCATGTGGTTTATGAAAGGAACACACATGTAATGAATCTAGTGGTGGTTTAGGAAAAGAACACACATGCAATGACTCTAGTGGATCAATGTGGTTTAGGAAAGGAACACACATGCTATGGGCCCCCCTGGATTAATCCTCCGAGAATCACTGTTATGCATACACCACGATCCCATGATCCGTTTGTCGTGGCACGTACCAACAAGTATCAAAGTAAACACCCATTATTTAAGCGAATACAAGTCATACCTTAATTGCCATTATGGATACATCGGTCAACATCTGCGGAACTTCATCAAGCGTAGAGCCCGAGCCATGCCTTAACCTCAAGTTCATTTGTTCAATTAGTTTTGCATGACGTAGAGCTTGTACTGAAGCCATAGTGTGATAATTTCCATCTTTGCTTAGACCCTATATTTTTGTAGCCTGGCGTCCATAGAAGTGGCGTAATCATATTTTAACAGCTGATGAATTAAAATTAAATTTTAGCCTAGTATATGTTAGTAGTTCTCATAATATGGGGATGTAGCATAACCACCTCTCATATCACATGGTAGTAGTATTATATTTATTGGATGTCTTCATAATATAGGAACAATGAGTAAATTTATATATCAGGCTACTCATCTTACTATGATGCTTTGCATCCACCTCAATATCTCTTTTTTTATATTGGCTTGCAACATGTTTCTTAAAGGTCACTGAAACAATAGATTTAAAGAGAAAATTCTAGCTTACTATCCCTTATTTGTTCCTAGATGATCCTTGTTTTGTCGTTGTGAACTAGTATTAAACTATAGTGAATTACACATCATTACTTTATTTATTGGTTAATCATTACTTTCAGTTATTTTCCAAGGATACAAGTAATGCATATTGTGATGGTAAGTAGGTGGTGCTATATGGTAGATACACACCTTGCTATTTTTCCTTTGTTAGTGCTGACCATTAACCTGATTCGGATATCATTTTCTGATTTACATAGTCTCCATTTTTTCCTGCGGTTGTGTAGACTTCTTTCTGATAATAGGTTGTATAGACTTACCTATCTAACCAGATGTCAACTGCATCAAACTAAATTACTTGCTCTATGCAACCTTTGTATTATCTAACTCGTTGGGCTTGCTCTGTTTCTTGCAGAACGGAAATATACAAGTGAAGATCAGATGGAGCATACATGTCTTGAAGCTTTACATACTACCTTGAAAAAAATATCATGGATACTAAGTTTATTTCGTTCAGTTAGGTTTATGGCCTCTAGAAGCTATATTTTGTCTTCTCAGATATTAAATGTATGATTGGCATATGTATCATTTTAGATATCTTCTCTTTGTAACATTTACTATATGGATGCTTTGGTCTGGACATGTACAACTTTTCAAATGTATGTTTTGTATTTTTATGTAGCACGTATAGATTATTCTACGTATCAAGAAATTAGCATCGCATGTTTTCACTACGATGACAGCATGAACTACTTTTTTTGTTGTGACACCTGATTTTCTATCATAGTAGGCTATAGCCTATCATGACAAAATTTATCCTGGTTTCAATATTCTATCACCACAACATGGTTTCCATTGCGGTATATCCTTTTTCCACAAAATACATATTGTTGTAATAGCATATTGTGATGGAAAATGTTTTATTGCAGTAGCCTTTTACCACGGAATAAAGATTGTTGCGGTAGGCTCTCACTACAAAATTCTTATTGTTGCAACAAAATATTGCGACGCCTATGATCTTGTTGCATTAGTGTATCACGACGAAAAGATTTGTAGTGACATGCATGTTTGGCAACAAAACAATTCGTAGCCATATATACCAAAATTGTTGCAATAAAAACTTTCTTTTGCAACAAACTAAAAATTGTGGAAAAAGCCTATTACCATGCCCTTTATCGCAACAGCTGGCAACAAATTTAACTTTGTTGCAATGTGGTCCTATTGCAACGATTTGTGGTCTATTGCAACAAATTCAGTTGTTGTAGTAGACCTTTTCTCTTGTAGTGACTGGTGGATCCATGTGGTTTAGGAAAGGAACACACATGCAATGACACCGGTGGATCCATGTGGTGGTTTAGGAAAGAAACACACATGCAATGACACTAGTGTATCCATGTGTTTTAGGACAGTAACACACATGCAATGACTCTAGTGGGGGTTTAGGAAAAGAACACACATGCAATGACACTGCTTGATCCATGTGGTTTAGGAAAAGAACACACATGCAATGACCCTGGTGGTTTAGGAAAGGAAACACATGCAATGACTCTGGATGTGGTTTAGGAAAGGAAACCACATGCAATGACTCAAGTGGATCCATGTGGTTTAGGAAAATAACACATATCCAATGACTCTGGTGGATCAATGTGGTTTAGGAGAGGAACACACATGCAATGAATCTAGTGGATCCATGTGGTTTAGGAAAGGAGCACACATGCAATGACACTGGTGGTGGTTTAGGAAAATAACACATATGCAATGACTCTAGTAGATCCATGTGGTTTAGGAAAAGAAGACACATGCAATGACTATGGTGGTGGTTTAGGAAAATAACACACATGCAATGAATCTGGTGGATCCAGGTGGTTTAGGAAATGAACACACATGCAATGACTCTGGTGGATCCATGTGGGTTATGAAAGGAACACACATGCATTGACTCTGGTGGATCCGTGTGGTTTATGAAAGGAACAGACATGCAATGAATCTAGTAGTGGTTTAGGAAAAGAACATACATGCAATGACTCTAGTGGTGGTTTAGGAAAGGAACACACATGCAATGACTCTGGTGGATCCATGTGGTTTAGGAAAAGATCACACTTGCAATGACTCTAGTGGATCCATGTGGTTTAGGAAAGGAACACACATGTAATGACTCTAGTGGTGGTTTAGGAAAGGAACACACATGCACTGACCATAGTGGTAGGAAAGGAGACACATGCAATGACTCTGGATGTGGTTTAGGAAAGGAACACACATGCAATGACTCTAGTGGATCCATGTGGTTTAGGAAAAGAACCCATATGGAATGACTCTGGTGAAAGAATGTGGTTTAGGAAAGGAACACACATGCAATGACTTTGGTGGTTCTATGTGGTTTAGGAAAGTGTAACACCCCAAAACTTTTAATCAAGATTATCAAATACTAATCACCCAATTTAGGGTTAACAAAAACTTTTATTAAGAAAATGAATATGAATGCATGTGTCTTTTGCATTAGTGTAGAATTGATTGAAAATGCCATGCTTGATTGTTACATAATATGAGAAATGGTTTAAAGGTGAATGCTACATCATCTAGGCCATTTACAAACAAAATCAAAAGAAAAAGAAATAAAATAGGAATAAATAAAGAAAATGGTCTTTTTGACAAAAGTTAACCACTAGGTCACTTTGTGTGTTCCTAGAGGAGAAATTTTAACAGAAACATTTCTATTTCTTTCCACCCCTTGCTAGACAAAGTCAAAGTGTATCGAGGCCCACTTTACAAACTTACAAAAACATCTTTCAACTCAATTTAATGGACAATTGAAAATTGAATCTAGTTCATATGTTAAGATCCCACTTTTTCAAAAACCATCAAACCAATTCCACTTGACCTCTCCAAGCAAACAAAGACTCTCAATCTTAAGTTAAGATCACTCAAAAATTCCAAAGTAAAATTCTTTTGACCATTTCCACAAACACCTGGCCTGCACTAAACTAACTCTAGCCTAACTTTATTGTTTCCACAGTAATTATTGACCATTTGGTCTCCCCTTAACTCCTTTGTTCCCTCTAGTGTCGCGCAACACCCAGACCAAGCCCCCTCTTTGCCGTGTGCACAGTGGAGCGCCGCCTGTTTTTGGTCATCGCCGGACGATAGTGGGCAGCATGCCAGGAGCCTTGCCGCCCTCGCCCACGATGCGCACCAGACATGCCTCGGTCCACCGCCACCCCCTGTACAAGCCTCAACCCTAGCTGAACCCTAGACCACCCTAGCTATGCCGCGCTCCATGTCTCTGCGCCATGCCCAGTGCACACCAGCTTGCCGTATCCGACCGCCTCGCACAGACCACGCCTCACCCCCGCCTCGCGTGCACTCGCTCGCCATGATCACCCCAACCCCGCAGACAACCCCGTTCGCCGTTGCGCGACCCACAACTGCCGCACGCTGTCGCAAACACCTCTCCGTCCGCGCGGAGCTCCGCACGCTCTCGACCAAACGACACCTTCCGACGCCTCGCCATTATTCCCGTGAGAACCGCCGGGGAACCACGCACCGTCCACTAGCCTCCGCCACGCGGATAGCAGCCTATAGCGTCGTCACCGACGAGCTTGCGCCCATACCGTTCAATCCCCTCATCGCAGTATAAAAGGAGGCCTCCCCTGCCTCATTTCTCCACAACCCAGCACTCACCACTCCTCACTGATCCTCCCCCACTTCTTCTAGGAGCAAGGAGATTTCTCTCTCACTGGAATTTGGCCAGAACCCGCCACTGCTGGAGGAGAAGGGCACCGTCGATTTCAACCACCCCAAGACCTGCCATGACCATCCCTCGACCCGCTGTCGTCCACCACGTCAATCGCCCCCGTCGCCGGGTTAGGTTTAGTTCCTCACCGGAGTAGTTAGTGGTCGACGATGACTCCCAACCGTTGGATTAGAATTAGATTGCAAGCTCAGATGCGTAGATACCGTTTCGCTTAGATCCATTCGCTGACGAGTGGACCCCATCTGTCAGTAGCCCGCTGTGCTGTGCAGTGCAGTTGGGCCGGCCCGTTTAACTTCCCGCGCTGGCGTGGAAATTCAAATATGGGTTTTCCATTTTAGTTAAAACCCTATTGTGGCCCCATATTCAAAAATCAATTAAGAGAGTTTCACTGGACCAAATTGCATGATTTAAAATATGTTAGAAAGGTAATTAAATTATCTGTCCAAGCAAGTTGGATTTAAATAATTTGGAGTAAGAGATAATATTTAGTAAAAATACTAAAACAAAGACTTTTGCAAATTCAAATATTTTTGGAAAATCAACCATAATAGCTTTTGAGTTGATTCCAACTCTCAAAAATCACATTTGGTAAGATCTATCTGAATATGTAAAAATATTTAGGTTTGCAGGCAGTGACATTGGACTAGTACCAAAAGAATGATATTAGGGCATTTCTAGTCACTTTAAATCTATGAAATAATAATCTTACACTTTATAAAATGTGACAAACCCTTTAAATCACATTCCCATGTATTAGAATATGTGGTGATGACATGTGTCAACATGATCCCATATTTTAATTGGAGAATATTAAATCTTAATTAATTTCAATGAGTAGAAATTACTTTTCTAAAATAAAACTAAATAATACTAGTTCTTTATTTCATGTGATGATTGTGATGATGCTAGATCATCAAGTGTGAGCCTTAGTGTGCTAATTAGAGCTAGTTAAGTATTGTTCGGTGATTGTGTACCCTGTATTTATTTATAGACGATAGTACCGACCCAAGCTACGAGGAGGAGGAGTTCTACCTAGAAGAAGAGGAGGAAAACTTCAACCACTGCTCTACTCAAGGCAAGCCTAACACTACAAGTTCACCATGCAAGATTTAACCCAAGAAAAATGCATTCGACATGCTTTGGTTATATACCCTTGATTTATACCCATCCCGAGGTTTACTTGCAAGCTTTACTCTTTTACTTTACCAAAGTTCTTTACTTATAACTAGTGCTTTGTGAGTATTTGGAAAGATAGTATAGATAGCATAAAGAGTATAAAACTAGGCCTACACTAGATGTCATTCTGTGGCATGAGATTGAAGATTAGCACCCCTCATTAGTGAACACTCTTAACTTAGTGGCTAGTGCTAAGCATAAAACTTGATCACTTTAGATGGGAATACTGGGTGAAAATGATTATGAAAACCTTGGAATGATGCTTCATTCGATTGAAATGTTTTTAACATGTGTTGAGAAACACAAATGGATTTGATGATGAAAATGTTGAGGCATGAGCCTTAGCCCTTTAAAAAAACTGATGGTTGGGTTCATATGCGATACCATTCCAAATTTACTGTATAACCACAATACCTGAATTGGGTAAGGCTTAGCCGGAAATTTATATGCATTACTATGGGTTCCCTCACAGAAGAGGTTTGAGCTGAGGCTACCTCGTGAGTGTGAATTGTCCACCTATGCAGTGCCCAGGATGGCAGATGGCCATGGCTGGGAGGCCAAGCTCATAGGGGAGGTGCCTATACTAGAGTGTGTAATTGAAAGGTTATGATTGATTATCCACATACTAAGTATGATGATTTAGGATTATCCCTGACGGATGTATCAAATTTTGTGTTGAAAGTGTACCACCTCTACAAAGTGTCAAACTATTCAAATAGCCGCGTCCGCGGTTATGGACAGTTGGAGTGGCCATACTGTTCCGTCGTCAGATGTTTTCAAAATGACTTGTGAATTGAACTATGACTTTGACTTGACCACAACAGGGTTGTGAATATGAAAACTAGGTTCCCACTTAAGTGATTTAGAACATTTACTTAGTTTTCTTTACTTCTAAACTCAGTTTAGATAAACCTGCCTTTTTGCAAATAAACCTAGAGCTTAAGATTTCCTACTAGAACCACCTTGCTTGTTAGTGATAGTTTCGAGTATTTAAAGAGTACTCATGGCTTTGTCCCTGGATATTCCTGTGGCTAGACTATGAGGAGGACTATCAGGAGGATGGACAACAGGACATCTACGACAACTAGGATCATCTCCCATCGTCAGCATTGCCCGTGACTTTGAAGATGGAGCCCCTACTACGTTTCTTTCCACTTCTTGATTTATCTTAAGACTGGATCATAAGATCCTTTATTTGTGTAAGAAATTAGTATGGTTTGTAATGGATGATGTACCGTGATATCCAATCTGTTATGTCTCACAAAAATGGTAATCCTGGGATTGCGATGTATGGCATAACTGGCATCTGGGATTAATAATCCGGGTGTTGACAAGTTGATATCTTAGCCATCCTGACCATAGGAGACGCTAGTTAGAATGGAAGTCCGAACAAAACTTAGTTTCAAAACCAAAGAACTGAGTATTTATGAAAACCTATTCCCACTCTTATCCTTGATTCTTTCAAAAAAATCATGTTCCTCAAAATTCTGACATTACTACATAAAATTTGAGACACTTGATCACGTCACTAACTTCCTCATCCTAAATTCTTATAGATGGAAGTCCAGTATTGCAAGTTCTACCAGTTGGGCAATGGAGGCCAACTGATCTTTGAGAGGTATCTAGATGCACTGTCAGAGTACCTTGAGTGCCCGCATCCAGAATTCTTCTGGGCACAACTCAACGATCACGTAGGAGGAGATCTACAATGGCTAATAGCTACAGACCTTAGAGGCAGAATGGAAGCACCTACTTCTGAGAAGATCCAATTCACCTTGCGAGTGAACAACTGGCTAGATGGATTAGCCAGGGCTATGCATGAAGCTCTTGCCCGTATGTGTGGGCAAATCATCAACTTGATCCAGGGAACTCGCTTTGCTCACTTCGCAAGGCGTGATTCTATGGGAATTCCATTGGAGATGCCAAGTCACCCAGAGTTGAAGCGCCAGGTGGAAAATCTATACTTCATGCTATATGATAGGCAGAAGGATTTGGACAATGCCTGAGCTTATGCCAACCACAACCTTGCCATTGCCGTCAAGAAGGAACAAACTATCACCATGCTCGTCAAGGATCGCCAATCACTTCGTCGTCAACGCGAGAAGAAGGATCGCACCATCGATCGTCTTCGCAAGAAGGTGGCCGTTCTCGACAAGACCATCCATGAACATGAAGTCTAGCTTGAAGCAAAAGAGGAGGAGGAAGGTGAAGACATCCAGGGAGATCTTCACTCGTACCTCAGTGATGACAATGACTACCTAGAGGATGATGCCATGGATTTCTACACCAATGATGATGATTCCGACTTCATTGATGATGAGTAGATGCACTTGCTAACTACCGTAGGAATGGGTTGTATCGGTCCCACTGTATCATAGTTTCACAAAATGGTTCTTAAAACCATCTGTTTTCCATTTGTGTTGTGGTGTGTGTTGTATTGTGTGCTTTGAATGAATGAATGAGAAGAAGTTAGTTTGCAAAACCTGAGTCAAACTCAAAGTTTAAAACTTTTGAAACAAACCCATGAACCTTAGAAATTTCCCTCTTATCTCATTATCTATCTCAATCTTCAGATGACTCGTGGAAACCCCGGAGGAAGCACCTCATCTCATGACCCAATGTTGCAGATTCTGCAGATGCTAGTTTCTGACTGTGAAGCTAGTAGAGCCGAACGCCAAGCCAACCTAGCCACTCTTCAATAGATAGCTCAGATGGCCCACAATAATCAAGGCCATGGAAATCAGGATCACCATGGATCCAAGCTTAATAACTTTCAGAATACCAATCCCCCTATCTTTAACAAATCTGAGGATCCCTTAGATGCTGATGACTAGCTGCAAACCATGGAGAACAATTTGGAGGTAACATGAGTTGAAGCCAATGAGAAAGTATTGTTTGCCACCCATTATCTGGCCAGAGATGCAAGAGCCTGGTGGAATTGAACCCATACTATGAATGACGGTTAGATGATGACTTGGGAAGCATTCAAGCTAAAGTTCAGCCGCACCCATGTGCCACAAGGTTTGTCACCAGAATGAGAGATGAATTCAGGGAACTGAAGCAAGGAAGGATGACGGTAGTTGAATACCGTGACAAATTTATGTCCCTAGCTAGATATGCCCCTGATGAGATCAACACTGAAGCCAAGAAGAGAGAAAGGTTCCTGAATAGATTGCATGATGAGATGCAGACTATGTTAGTCAACATCCATTTTGGAGATCTAGAAGAGCTTGTAGTCTCTACCATCCAGATGGAAGGGAAGATCAACCAAGCCAATGACAACACCAAGCGCAGGATGATGCACCAGACTAGGTCCCACAATACCTAGAAGTATCGCCCTAACCCGTCTGCAGGATATGCCCCAAGAAACAATAGACCCCCGATGTCCCGTCCAAGCTACCCCAATCGTAGCAGAGGAAACTTGAAGTATAGAGGAAACCATAACAACAACCACGACAACTCCAACAACTTCAACCGTGCACCGCCCAAGTCCAACAACAACAACAATACTGCCCCAAGGACTGGAAGCAATGTTGTGCGTGTTGCAGCCAAAGACAAGTCCCAGGTCACTTGCTTTGCGTGTGGAGTCAAGGGTCACTACTCCAACGAGTGTCCCAAAAAGATTGCAGTAGCCCCCAATGTGAATGCCCCAGCTCAGCAGCAGCGCCGTGTTCAGCCTGGAAGGAGATTTGCCCCAGGGAACTCGCTCAATCGCAACGGCCGTTTGTTCCACATCAATGTTGAAGAAGCCCAGGAAGAGCCGATGTCGTGCTGGGTATGTTTTCTGTTAACTCAGTACTTGCAAGAGTGTTGTTTGATTCTGGAGCATCGCACTCGTTTGTTATAGAAGAATTTGCATGCACTAGTAAGATTCAACCAACAAAATTGAAGCATGTTATGATAGTTCAAATACCTAGTTCAACCACCAAAGCTAGAAACATTTGCAAGGCTGTACCTATCAGAATCCATGGGATATATTTTATGCTAATCTAATAGTACTTGGAACCAAAGGTTTGGAAGTAGTACTAGGAATGGATTGGATGTCGAAACATAAAGGATTGATCGACTATGCCAAGAAATCCATAACCATGAATAGTAGCTCTGGAGTATTAGTAGAGCATGTATCTGAGACCTTGCCCCGTCAATTCAAATGCAATAATAGTCTAGCCCAACTAACCATAGACCAAGTCAGAGTAGTCTGTGAATACCCCGACGTATTCCCAATTGAATTGCCCGGTATGCCACCAGATCGAGATATTGAGTTCATTATTGAACTAATTCTTGGAACTGGGCCCATAGCTCAGAGACCTTATAGTATGAACCCATTTGAGTTAGTGGAGCTGAAGAAGCAACTTGATGCTATGCTGGAGAAAGGTTTGATTCAATCAAGCGCATCGCCATGGAGATCGCCCGTATTATTTGTGGATAAGAAAGATAGAGGTAACCGTTTGTGCACAGATTAACGGAAGCTGAATGATGTCACCATCAAGAACAAGTACCCACTGCCCAAGATTGAGGATCTGTTTGATCAGTTGACTGGTGCCAGAGTGTTTTCTAAGATTCATCTTAGAATTGGTTATCATCAACTCAAAATTCATGCAACGGATATTCCAAGACCGCTTTTACCACCAGATATGGATTGTATGAGTATACGGTCATGTGTTTTGGATTAACCAATGCCCCCGCTTATTTCATGAATCTCATGAATAAGATTTTTATGAACTTTCTGGATAATTTTGTCGTTGTTTTTATCAATCATATTCTAATCTATTCCAAGTCAGAAGAAGACCATGAGCTACACTTGAGAACCATCCTTGAAACCCTTACAGAACATCAGTTTTATGCCAAGTTTAGCAAATGTGAGTTCTGGCTAAAGGAAGTAGGATTCCTCGGGCATATTGTGTCAGTAGGAGGAGTCGCTGTTGATCCCGCCAAGATCAAAGATGTTGAAGAATGGAAAGCCCCAACCACTCAAACCCAAGTCCGTGCATTTCTCGGATTAGCGGGATATTACCGCAAGTTTGTTGAAGAATTTTCGAGCATCGAAAGACCAATGACCCAATTGTTGAAGAAAGATAAGAAGTTTGAATGGACCGACAAATGTGAAGGAAGTTTTCAAGAGCTCAAGAAGAGATTGATTTCAGCCCCAATTCTGATTATGCTAGATATCAAGAAGCCTTTTGATGTGTATTGTTATGCATCCAAGATTGGTCTCGGATGTGTGTTGATGCAAGAAGGCAAAGTCATAGCATACCTGCCCCAACAACTGAAGCAGCATGAGCAAAACTACCCTACCAATGATCTTGAACTAGCAGTTTTAGTTTTAGCCTTGAAGACATGGTTTGATTACCTTATGGTTAACCACTGTGTGATTTATTCGGATCACAAGAGTCTGAAGTATATTTTCACCCAGAATGAGCTAAATATGAGGCAAAGGAGATGGATAGAGTTAATCAAGGATTATGACCATGACATTCACTAACACCCCGGCAAAGCCAATGTGGTAGCGGGTGCTCTTGGCAGATTGCCGTGTAGATTAAACACAATGATCAAAGAAGCCTAGCCAAGTTTGCTTGAAGAGTTGGAGCAGTTTAGAACAGAGCTAGTTAGCAATGGTTTTTTAGCTAGCATTGAACTTCAACCCACTTTGATCAGTCAGATCAAGGAGGCACAGAAAGGAAATGAAAGTATCGACGGAATTAAACGTCATATTTGGTACAGGGAAGGTACCTGGATTCACCAAAGATGAAGAAAGTGTTTTGTGGTACAATGGACGTATCTGTGTGCCAGCAGATTCGGAACTGAAGGAAGTTATCATGTAGGAAGATCATGATACTCTTTATTCTATCCACCACGGAGGAACAAAGATGTATCAGGATTTGAAGGAGCAATTTTGGTGGCACAAGATGAAGAGAGAAATTGGAAGCTACATAGCCAAGTGTGATATCTGTCCGAGAGTCAAAGCAGAACATCAGAGACCCGCAGGACTTTTGCAACCATTGCAGATTTTGGAATTGAAATGGGATTCCGTCGGAATGGACTTTATCACCAGTTTGCCTACTTCTAGTAGGGGAAATGACTCTATTTGGGTCATAGTTGATAGACGGTCCAAGGTAGCCCATTTTATACCTGTCAAGACTACCTACCAGAGTTCGAAGCTAGCAGAGTTATACATTGCTAGAATCGTCAGTTTGCATGGAACCCCCAAGACCATAGGATCGGATCGAGGAACCCAGTTTACCTCATGATTTTGGCAGAAAGTCTAAGAAGGATTAGGAACCAAGTTGAATTTTAGCACAGCTTATCACCCGCAGACCGATGGACAGACTGAAAGAGTAAACCAAATCTTAGAAGATATGTTGAGAGCTTGTGTTCTAGAGTATGGATCAAAATGGGAAGGTTGCCTGCCTTTCACAGAATTCTCATACAACAACAGTTAGCAAGCCAGTTTGCAAATGGCCCCATTTGAATTTCTGTATGGGAGGAAATGTCGTACCCCCTTGAATTGGTCGCAAGTAGGAGAGAGTCAGATTTTTTGACCCGACATCCTACGCAAAGCCGAAGAGAAGGTTCACAAAGTCCGTGAGCACCTCTAGACTGCCCAATCTAGACATAAGAGTTATGCTGACAAGAGATGTCGAGACCTGACCTTCAATGTCGGAGATTTTGTGTATCTCAAGGTGTCGCCTTTGAAGGGAATGTAGTGATTTCAGCTGAAAGGAAAATTAGCCCCTAGATATATTGGACCCTTCAAGATTTTGAATTGCAGAGGAGAAGTATCATATCAACTGGAACTGCCAGAGGAGATGTCAGCCATCCATCATGTGTTCCATATCTTGTTACTTCGCAAATGCCTAGAAGTTCCAGAGAAGACCGAAGTTTTCAAGAACATCGATCACTGAGCCATTGATATCAATAAGGATCTGACATATCATGAAGTACCCGTCCGTATTTTGGAAGAAGCCTTCAGAACCACCAGGACCCGGAGTATCAAGTTTCTCAAGATCCAATGGAGCAACCATACCGAAGAAGAAGCTACCTCGGAGTGAGAAGATTACATTAGGACTGAGTTTCTAGATCTCTTTAGTTCCTAGTTTTTCTTAAATCTCGGGATGAGATTTTCTTAATACCCCAAAACTTTTAATCAAGATTATCAAATACTAATCACCCAATTTAGGGTTAACAAAAACTTTTATTAAGAAAATGAATATGAGTGCATGTGTGTTTTGGATTAGTGTAGAATTGATTGAAAATGCCATGCTTGATTGTTACAAGAGATGAGAAATGGTTTAAAGGTGAATGCTACATCATCTAGCACATTTACAAAAAAAATCAAAAGAAAAAGAAATCAAATAGGAATAAATAAAGAAAATGGTCTTTTTGACAAAAGTTAACCACTAGGTCACTTTGTGTGTTCCTAGAGGAGAAATTTTAACAGAAACATTTCTATTTCTTTTCACCCCTTGCTAGACCAAGTAAAAATGTATCAATACCCACTTTACAAACTTACAAAAACATCTTTCAAATCAATTTAATGGACAGTTGAAAATTGAATCTAGTTCATATGTTACGATCCCACTTTTTGAAAAACCTATCAAACCAATTCCACTTGACCTCTCCAAGCAAACATAGACTCTCAAGCTCAAGTTAAGATCACTCAAAAACTTTCACTCAAAAATTCCAAAGTAAAATTCTTTCAGCCATTTCCACAAACACCTGGCCTGCACTAAACTAACTCTAGCCTAACTTCACTATTTCCACAGTAACTCTTGGCCATTTGGTCTCCCCTTAACTCCCTTGTCCCCTTTAGTGTCGAGAAGCACCCAGACCAAGCCCCCTCTTTGCCGTGTGCACAGTGGAGCACCACCCGTTTTTTGTCATCGCCGATCGATAGTGGGCAGCACGCCAGGAGCCTCGCCACCCTCGCCCACGACGCGCACCAGACACGCCTCGGTCCAGCGCCACCCCCTGTCCAAGCCTCGACCCCAGCTGAGCCCTGGACCTTCCTAGCTATGCCATGCTCCATGTCTCTACGCCATGCCTAGAGCGTGCCAGCTCGCCATAGCCGACCGCCTGGCATAGACCGCGCCTCACCCCCGCCTCGCGTGCACTAGCTCGCCATGATCACCCCAACCCCACAGACAACCCCGTTCGCCGTCGCGTGACCTGTAGCTTCCGCACGCTATCGCAAACACCTCTACATCCTTGCGGAACGCTGCACGCTCCCGACCAAACCGCACCGCCCCACGCGTCGCCATTACGCCCGTGAGAACCGCTAGGGAACCACGTACCGTCCACTAGCCTCCGCCACGCCGATAGCAGTCTGTAGCATCGTCACCGACGAGCTCGCACCTGCACCGTTCGGTCCCCTCGCCGCAGTATAAAAGGAGGCCTCCCTTGCCTCATTTCTCCACACCCCAGCACTCACCACTCCTCACTAATCCTCCCCCACTTCTTCTCAGAGCAAGGTGAGCTCTCTCTCACCGGAATTTGGCCGGAGCAAGCCGCTGCTGGAGGAGAAGGGCGTCCTCGATTTTGACCACCCCAAGACCTACCGTGACTGCGCATCGACCTGCCGTCGTCTACCATGTCGATCGCCCCCGTCGCCGACCCTAGCTAGAACCCAGGTGAGCCTAGCCAGACCCCCACCGCTACGTTAGGTTTAGTTCCTCGCCAGAGTAGTTAGTCGTCGATGATGACTCCCAGCCGTTGGATTAGAATTAGATTGCATGACTCAGATGCGTAGATACCGTTTCGCTTAGATGCAATTGCTGATGAGTGGACCCCATCTGTCAGCAGCCTGCTGCGCTGTGTAGTGCAGTTGGGCCGTCCCGTTTAGCTTCCTGCGTTGTCCTGGAAATTCAAATATGGATTTTCCATTTTAGTTAAAACCCTATTCTGTCCCTGGATTAAAAAATCAATTCAGAGAGTTTCACTGAACCAAATTGCATGATTTAAATTTTGCTAGAAAGGTAATTAAACTATCTATCCAATCCTGTTGGATTTCAATAATTTGGATTTAGAGATAATCCTTAGTAAAAATACTAAAACAAAGAGTTTTGCAACTTCAATCATTTTAAAACAATCAACCATAATAGCTTTTGAGTTGATTCCAACTCTCAAAAATCACATTTGATAAGATCTATCTGAATATGTCAAAATATTTAGGTTTGGATGCAGTGACACTGGACTAGTACCAAAATAATGCTACTAGGGCATTTCTAGTCACTTTAAATCTATTAAATAATAATCTTAAACATTATAAAATGTTACCAACCCTTTAAATCACATTCCCATGTATTATAATATGTGGTGATGACATGTGTCAACATGATCCCATATTTTAATTGGAGAATATTAAATCTTAATTAATTTCAATGAGTAGAAATTATTTTTCTAAAATAAACTAAATAAAACTATTTCTTTATTTCATGTGATGATTGTGATGATGCTAGATCATCAAGTGTGAGCCTTAGTGTGCTAATTAGAGCTAGTTAAGTATTGTTTGGTGATTGTGTACCCCGTATTTATTTATAGACGATAGTACCGACCCAAGCTACGAGGAGGAGCAGTTATACCCAGAAGAAGAGGAGGAAAACTTCAACCACTGCTCTCTTCTCAAGGCAAGCCTAACACTACAAGTTCACCATGCAAGATTTGACCCAAGCAAAATGCATTCGACATGCTTTGGTTATATACCCTTGATTTATACCCATCCCAAGTTTTACTTGCAAGCTTTACTCTTTTACTTTACCAAAGTTCTTTACTTATAACTAGTGCTTTGTGAGTATTTGGAAAGATAGTATAGATAGCATAAAGAGTATAAAACTAGGCCTACACTAGATGTCATTCTGTGGCATGAGATTGAAGATTAGCACCCCTCATTAGTGAACACTCTTAACTTAGTGGCTAGTGCTAAGCATAAAACTTGATCACTTTAGATGGGAATACTTGGTGAAAATGATTATGAAAACCTTGGAATGATGCTTCATTCTATTGAAATGTTTTTGACATGTGTTGAGAAAAACAAATGGATTTGATGATGAAAATGTTAAGGCATGAGCCTTAGCCCTTTATAAAAACTGATGGTTGGGTTCGGATGTGATACCATTCCAATTTTACCATACAACCACAATACCTGAATTGGGTAAGGCTTAGCCAGAAATTTATATGCATTAGTATGGGTTCCCTCGCGGAAGAGGTTTGAGCTGAGGATACCTCGTGAGTGTGAATTGTCCACCTATGCAGTGCCCAGGATGGCAGATGGCCATGGCTCGGAGGCCAAGATCATAGGGGAGGTGCATATACTAGAGTGTGTAACTAAAAGGTTATGATTGATTATCCGCATACTAAGTATGATGATTCAGGGTTATCCCTAATGAATGTATCAAATTTTGTGGTGAAAGTGTACCACCTCTGTAGAGTGTCAAACTATTCGAATAGCCGCGTCCGCGGTCATGGCCAGTTGGAGTGGCCATACTGTTCCATCGTCAGATGTTTTCAGAATGACTTGTGAATTGAACTATGACTTTTACTTGACCACAACAGGGTTGTGAATATGAAAACTAGGTTCCCACTTAAGTGATTCAGAACATTTACTTAGTTTTCTTTACTTCTAAACTCAGTTTAGATAAACCTGGCTTTTTGCAAATAAACCTAGAGCTTAAAATTTCCTACTAGAACTACCTTGCTTGTTAGTGATAGTTTGCGAGTACTTAAACAGTACTCATGGCTTTGTCCCTAGATATTCCCGTGGCCAGACTATGAGGAGGACTACCAGGAGGATGGACAGTAGGACGTCTATGAAAACTAGGATCATCTCCCATCGTCAGCATTGCTTGTGACTTTGAAGATGGAGCCCCTACTACATTTCTTTCCGCTGCTTGATTTGTATTAAGACTGGATCATAAGATCCTTTATTTGTGTAAGACCTTATTATTGTTTGTAATGGATGATGTACTGTGATATCCAATCTATTATGTCTCGGAAAAATGGTAATCCTGGGATTGTGATATATGGCATAACAGGCACCTGGGATTAAAAATCTGGGTGTTGACAGAAAGGAACACACATGCAATGACTCTAGTCGTGGTTTAGGAAAGGAACGCACATGCAATGACACTGGTGGATCCATGTGGTTTAGGAAAGGAACACACATGCAATGACTCTAGTGGGGGTTTATGAAAAGAACACACATGCAATGACACTGGTGGATCCATGTGGTTTAGGAAAGTAACACACATGCAATGACACTGGTGGATCCATGTGGTGGTTTAGGAAAGGAACACACGTGCAATGGCACTTGTGGATCCATGTGTTTTAGGAAAGTAACACACATGCAATAACTCTAGTGGGGGTTTAGGAAAAGAACACACATGCAATGACACTGCTGGATCCATGTGGTTTAGGAAAAGGACACACATGCAATGACCCTGGTGGTGGTTTCGGAAAGGAAAACACATGAAATGACTCTGGATGTCGTTTAGGAAAGGAAACCACATGCAATGACTCAAGTCGATCCATGTGGTTTAGGAAAATAATACATATCCAATGACTCTGGTGGATCAATGTGGTTTAGGACAGGAACACACATGCAATGAATCTAGTGGATCCATGTGGTTTAGGAAAGGAACACACATGCAATGACACTAGTGGTTGTTTAGGAAAATAACACACATGCAATGACTCTAGTAGATCCATGTGGTTTTGGAAAAGAAGACACATGCAATGACTCTGGTGGTGGTTTAGGAAAAGTACACACATGCAATGACTTTGGTGGATCCATGTGGTTTAAGAAATGAACACACATGCAATGACTCTGGTGGATCCATGTGGGTTATGAAAGGAACACACATGCATTAACAATGGTGGATCCATGTGGTTTATGAAAGGAACACACATGCAATGAATCTGGTGGTGGTTTAGGAAAAGAACACACATGCAATGACTCTAGTGGATCAATGTGATTTAGGAAAGCAACACACATGCAATGACACTAGTGGTGGTTTAGGAAAAGAACACACATGAATGAATCTGGTGGTGACTTAGGAAAATAACACACAAGAAATGACTTTGGTGGATCAATGTAGTTTAGGAAAGGAACACACATGCAATGACTCTGGTGGATCCAGGTGGCTTAGGAAAAGAACACACTTGCAATGACTCTCGTGGATCCATGTGTTTAGGAAAGGAACACACATGCAATGACTCTAGTTGTGGTTTAGGAAAGGAACACGCATGCAATGACTCTGGTGGATCCATGTGGTTTAGGAAAAGATCACACTTGCATTGACTCTGGTGGATCCATGTGGTTTAGGAAAGGAACATACATGCAATGACTCTAGTGGTGGTTTAGGAAAGGAACACACATGCAATGACTCTAGTGGATCCATGTGGTTTAGGAAAGGAATACACATGCAATGACTCTGGTGGATCCATGTGGTTTAGGAAAGGAACACACATGCAATGACCCTAGTCTATCCATGTGGTGGTTTAGGAAAGGAACACACATGCAATGACTCTGGTGGTGGTTTAGAAAAGAAAGACACATGCAATGACTCTGGTGGTGGTTTAGGAAAAGAACAGACATGTACTGACTCTGGTGGTGATTTATGAAAAGAACACACAAGCAATGACTCTGGTGGATCCATGTGGTTAGGAAAGGAACACACATGCAATGACTCTGGTGGATCCATGTGGTTTAGGAAAGGAACACACATGCAATGACTCTAGTGGATCCATGTGGTGGTTTAGGAAAGGAACACACATGCAATGACTCTAGTGGTGGTTTAGGAAAGGAACACACATGCAATGACTGGTGGATCCGTGTGGTTTATGAAAAGAACACACATGCAATAAATCTAGTGGTGGCTTAGGAAAAGAACACACGTGCAATGACTCTAGTGGATCAATGTGGTTTAGGAAAGGAACACACATGCAATGACTCTAGTGATGGGTTAGGAACAGAACACACAAGCGATGACTCTGGTGGTGATTTAGGAAAAGCAATGACTCTGGTGGATCAATGTGGTTTAGGAAAGGAAAACACATGCAATGACTCTAGTGGATCCAGGTGGCTTGGGAAAAGAACACACTTGCAATGACTCTGGTGGATCCATGTGGTTAGGAAAGGAACACACATGTAATGACTCTAGTAGTGGTTTAGGAAGGGAACACACATGCAATGACTGTGGTGGATCCATGTGGTTTAGAAAAAGACCACACTTCCAATGACTCTAGTGGATCCATATGGTTTAGGAAAGGAACACACATGCAATGACTCTAGTGGTGGTATAGGAAAGGAACACACATGCAATGAATCTAGTGGATCCATGTGGTTTAGGAAAGGAACACACATGCAATGACTCTAGTGGTGGTATAGGAAAGGAACACACATGCAATGAATCTAGTGGATCCATGTGGTTTAGTAAAGGAACACACATGCAATGACTCTGGTGGATCCATGTGGTTTAGGAAAAGAACACACATGAAATGACTCTAGTCGATCCATGTGGTGGTTTAGGATAAGGAACACACATGCATTGACTCTGGTGGTGGTTTAGGAAAGGAAGACATATGCAATGACTCTGGTGGTGGTTTAGGAAAAGAACAGACATGTAGTGACTCTGGTGGTGATTTAGGAAAAGTGCACACAAACAATGACTCTAGTGGATCCATGTGGTTAGGAAAGGAACACACATGCAATGACTCTAGTGTTGGTTTTGAATAGGAAGACACATGCAATGAATCTAGTGGTGGTGATTTAGGAAAAGAACACACAAGCACTGACTCTAGAGGATCCATGTGGTTAGGAAAGGAACACACATGCAATGACTCTAGTGTTGATTTAGAATAGGAACACACATGCAATGACTCTGGTTGTGGTTTAGGAAAAGAAGACACATGCAATGACTCTGGTGGTGGTTTTGGAATAGAACGTAGACGAAATGACTCTGGTGGATCCATGTGGTTTCGGAAAAGAACACACATGCAATGACTCTAGTGGTGGTCTAGGAAAAGAACACACATGCAATGACACTGGTGGATCCATATGGTTAAGGAAAACAACACACATGGAATTACCCTGGCGGTGATTTAGGAAAGGAAGACACATGCAATGACTCTGGGTGTGGATTAGCAAAGGAATACAGATGCAATGACTCTAGTGGGTCCATGTGGTTTAGGAAAAAGAACACATATGCAATGACTCTGGTGGATCAATGTGGTTTGGGAAATGAACACAAATGCAATGACCATAGTGGTTGTTTTGGAAAGGAGACACATGCAATGACTCTGGATGTGGTTTAGGAAAGTAGCACACATGCAATGACTCTAGTGGATCCATGTGGTTTAGGAAAAGAACACACATGAAATGACTCTGGTGGATCCATGTGGTTTAGGAAAGTAACACATATGCAATGACTCTTGTGGTGGTTTAGGAAAGGAATACACATGCAATGCCACTGGTTGATCCATGTGGTTGAGGAAAAGAACACACATGCGATGGCTCTATTAGTGGTTCAGGAAAAGAACACACATGCAATGGCACTGGTGAATCCATGTGCTTTAGGAAAAGAACACACATGCAATGATACTGGTGGATCCATGTGGTGGTTTAGGAAAGGAACGCACATGCAATGACACTGGTGGATCCATGTGGTTTAGGAAAGGAACACACATGCAATGACTCTAGTGGGGGTTTATGAAAAGAACACACATGCAATGACACTGGTGGATCCATGTGGTTTTTAAAATGAACACACATGCAATGAATCTAGTGTTGGTTTAGGAAAAAAGACACATGCAATGACACTAGTGGATCCATGTGGTTTTGGAAAAGAACACACATGCAATGACTCTAGTGGTGGTTTAGGAAAAGAACACACATGCAATGACACTGGTGGATCCATGTGGTTTAGCAAAAGAACACACATGCAATGACCCTGGTGGTGGTTTAGGAAACCAACACACATGCAATGACTCTGGTGGTGGTTTAGGAAAATAACACACATGAAATGACTCTGGTGGATCCATGTGGTTTAGGAAAGGAACACACATGCAATGATTCTAGTGGTGGTTTAGGGAAAGAACACAGATGCAATGACTCTAGTGGTGGTTTAGGAAAAGAACACACATGCAATGACTCTTTTGGTGGTTTAGAAAGGAACACACATGCAATGACTCTAATGGATCCGTGTGGTGGTGTAGGAAAGGAACAGACATGCAATGACTCTGGTGGTGGTTTTGGAAAGGAACACACATGCAATGACTAGTGGTTGTTTAGGAAAAGAACACACAAGTAGTGACTCTGGTGGTGATGTAGGAAAAGAACACACAAGCAATGACTCTGGTGGATCAATGTGGTTTAGGAAAGTAACACACATACAATGACTCTGGTGGGTCCAGGTGTCTTAGGAAAAGAACACACTTGCAATGACTCAGGTGTATCCATGTGGTTAGGAAAGGAACACATATGCAATGACTGTAGTGGTGGTTTAGGAAAGGAACACACATGCAATGACTCTGGTGGATCCATGTGGTTTAGGAAAAGATCTCACTTGCAATGACTCTGGTGGATCCATGTGGTTTAGGAAAGGAACACACATGCAATAACTCTAGTGGTGTTTTAGGAAAGGAACCCACATGCAATGACTCTATTGGATCCATGTGGTTTAGGAAAGGACACACATGCAATGACTCTATTGGTGGTTTAGGAAAGGAACACACATGCAATGACTCTAGTGGTGGTTTAGGAAAAGAACACACATGCAATGATACTAGTGGATCCATGTGGTGGTTTAGGAAAGGAACGCACATGCAATGACACTGGTGGAACCATGTGGTTTAGGAAAGGAACACACATGCAATGACTCTAGTGGGGGTTTATGAAAAGAACACACATGCAATGACACTGGTGGATCCATGTGGTTTTTAAAATGAACACACATGCAATGAATCTAGTGTTGGTTTAGGAAAAAAAGACACATGCAATGACACTAGTGGATCCATGTGGTTTTGGAAAAGAACACACATGCAATGACTCTAGTGGTGGTTTAGGAAAAGAACACACATGCAATGACACTGGTGGATCCATGTGGTTTAGCAAAAGAACACACATGCAACGACCCTGGTGGTGGTTTAGGAAACCAAGACACATGCAATGACTCTGGTGGTGGTTTAGGAAAATAACACACATGAAATGACTCAGGTGGATCCATGTGGTTTAGGAAAGGAACACACATGCAATGACTCTAGTGGTGGTTTAGGGAAAGAACACATATGCAATGAATCTAGTGGTGGTGATTTAGGAAAAGAACACACAAGCACTGACTCTAGAGGATCCATGTGGTTAGGAAAGGAACACACATGCAATGACTCTAGTGTTGGTTTAGAATAGGAACACACATGCAATGACTCTGGTGGTGGTTTAGGAAAAGAAGACACATGCAATGACTCTGGTGGTGGTTTTGGAATAGAACGTAGACGAAATGACTCTGGTGGATCCATGTGGTTTAGGAAAAGAACACACATGCAATGACTCTAGTGGTGGTCTAGGAAAAGAACACACATGCAATGACACTGGTGGATCCATATGGTTAAGGAAAACAACACACATGGAATGACCCTGGCGGTGATTTAGGAAAGGAAGACACATGCAATGACTCTGGGTGTGGATTAGCAAAGGAATACAGATGCAATGACTCTAGTGGATCCATGTGGTTTAGGAAAAAGAACACATATGCAATGACTCTGGTGGATCAATGTGGTTTGGGAAATGAACACAAATGCAATGACCATAGTGGTTGTTTTGGAAAGGAGACACATGCAATGACTCTGGATGTGGTTTAGGAAAGTAGCACACATGCAATGACTCTAGTGGATCCATGTGGTTTAGGAAAAGAACACACATGAAATGACTCTGGTGGATCCATGTGGTTTAGGAAAGTAACACACATGCAATGACTCTTGTGGTGGTTTAGGAAAGGAATACACATGCAATGCCACTGGTTGATCCATGTGGTTGAGGAAAAGAACACACATGCGATGGCTCTATTAGTGGTTCAGGAAAAGAACACACATGCAATGGCACTGGTGAATCCATGTGCTTTAGGAAAAGAACACACATGCAATGATACTGGTGGATCCATGTGGTGGTTTAGGAAAGGAACGCACATGCAATGACACTGGTGGATCCATGTGGTTTAGGAAAGGAACACACATGCAATGACTCTAGTGGGGGTTTATGAAAAGAACACACATGCAATGACACTGGTGGATCCATGTGGTTTTTAAAATGAACACACATGCAATGAATCTAGTGTTGGTTTAGGAAAAAAAGACACATGCAATGACACTAGTGGATCCATGTGGTTTTGGAAAAGAACACACATGCAATGACTCTAGTGGTGGTTTAGGAAAAGAACACACATGCAATGACACTGGTGGATCCATGTGGTTTAGCAAAAGAACACACATGCAATGACCCTGGTGGTGGTTTAGGAAACCAACACACATGCAATGACTCTGGTGGTGGTTTAGGAAAATAACAAGCATGAAATGACTCTGGTGGATCCATGTGGTTTAGGAAAGGAACACACATGCAATGATTCTAGTGGTGGTTTAGGGAAAGAACACAGATGCAATGACTCTAGTGGTGGTTTAGGAAAAGAACACACATGCAATGACTCTGGTGGTGGTTTAGAAAGGAACACACATGCAATGACTCTAATGGATCCGTGTGGTGGTTTAGGAAAGTAACACACATGCAATGACTCTGGTGGTGGTTTTGGAAAGGAACACACATGCAATGACTAGTGGTTGTTTAGGAAAAGAACACACAAGTAGTGACTCTGGTGGTGATGTAGGAAAAGAACACACAAGCAATGACTCTGGTGGATCAATGTGGTTTAGGAAAGTAACACACATACAATGACTCTGGTGGATCCAGGTGTCTTAGGAAAAGAACACACTTGCAATGACTCAGGTGTATCCATGTGGTTAGGAAAGGAACACATATGCAATGACTGTAGTGGTGGTTTAGGAAAGGAACACACATGCAATGACTCTGGTGGATCCATGTGGTTTAGGAAAAGATCTCACTTGCAATGACTCTGGTGGATCCATGTGGTTTAGGAAAGGAACACACATGCAATAACTCTAGTGGTGTTTTAGGAAAGGAACCCACATGCAATGACTCTATTGGATCCATGTGGTTTAGGAAAGGAACACACATGCAATGACTCTAGTGGATCAATGTGGTGGTTTAGGAAAGGACACACATGCAATGACTCTATTGGTGGTTTAGGAAAGGAACACACATGCAATGAATCTAGTGGTGGTTTAGGAAAAGAACACACATGCAATGATACTAGTGGATCCATGTGGTGGTTTAGGAAAGGAACGCACATGCAATGACACTGGTGGATCCATGTGGTTTAGGAAAGGAACACACATGCAATGACTCTAGTGGGGGTTTATGAAAAGAACACACATGCAATGACACTGGTGGATCCATGTGGTTTTTAAAATGAACACACATGCAATGAATCTAGTGTTGGTTTAGGAAAAAAAGACACATGCAATGACACTAGTGGATCCATGTGGTTTTGGAAAAGAACACACATGCAATGACTCTAGTGGTGGTTTAGGAAAAGAACACACATGCAATGACACTGGTGGATCCATGTGGTTTAGCAAAAGAACACACATGCAATGACCCTGGTGGTGGTTTAGGAAACCAAGACACATGCAATGACTCTGGTGGTGGTTTAGGAAAATAACACACATGAAATGACTCTGGTGGATCCATGTGGTTTAGGAAAGGAACACACATGCAATGACTCTAGTGGTGGTTTAGGGAAAGAACACATATGCAATGAATCTAGTGGTGGTGATTTAGGAAAAGAACACACAAGCACTGACTCTAGAGGATCCATGTGGTTAGGAAAGGAACACACATGCAATGACTCTAGTGTTGGTTTAGAATAGGAACACACATGCAATGACTCTGGTGGTGGTTTAGGAAAAGAAGACACATGCAATGACTCTGGTGGTGGTTTTGGAATAGAACGTAGACGAAATGACTCTGGTGGATCCATGTGGTTTAGGAAAAGAACACACATGCAATGACTCTAGTGGTGGTCTAGGAAAAGAACACACATGCAATGACACTGGTGGATCCATATGGTTAAGGAAAACAACACACATGGAATGACCCTGGCGGTGATTTAGGAAAGGAAGACACATGCAATGACTCTGGGTGTGGATTAGCAAAGGAATACAGATGCAATGACTCTAGTGGATCCATGTGGTTTAGGAAAAAGAACACATATGCAATGACTCTGGTGGATCAATGTGGTTTGGGAAATGAACACAAATGCAATGACCATAGTGGTTGTTTTGGAAAGGAGACACATGCAATGACTCTGGATGTGGTTTAGGAAAGTAGCACACATGCAATGACTCTAGTGGATCCATGTGGTTTAGGAAAAGAACACACATGAAATGACTCTGGTGGATCCATGTGGTTTAGGAAAGTAACACACATGCAATGACTCTTGTGGTGGTTTAGGAAAGGAATACACATGCAATGCCACTGGTTGATCCATGTGGTTGAGGAAAAGAACACACATGCGATGGCTCTATTAGTGGTTCAGGAAAAGAACACACATGCAATGGCACTGGTGAATCCATGTGCTTTAGGAAAAGAACACACATGCAATGATACTGGTGGATCCATGTGGTGGTTTAGGAAAGGAACGCACATGCAATGACACTGGTGGATCCATGTGGTTTAGGAAAGGAACACACATGCAATGACTCTAGTGGGGGTTTATGAAAAGAACACACATGCAATGACACTGGTGGATCCATGTGGTTTTTAAAATGAACACACATGCAATGAATCTAGTGTTGGTTTAGGAAAAAAAGACACATGCAATGACACTAGTGGATCCATGTGGTTTTGGAAAAGAACACACATGCAATGACTCTAGTGGTGGTTTAGGAAAAGAACACACATGCAATGACACTGGTGGATCCATGTGGTTTAGCAAAAGAACACACATGCAATGACCCTGGTGGTGGTTTAGGAAACCAACACACATGCAATGACTCTGGTGGTGGTTTAGGAAAATAACACACATGAAATGACTCTGGTGGATCCATGTGGTTTAGGAAAGGAACACACATGCAATGATTCTAGTGGTGGTTTAGGGAAAGAACACAGATGCAATGACTCTAGTGGTGGTTTAGGAAAAGAACACACATGCAATGACTCTGGTGGTGGTTTAGAAAGGAACAAACATGCAATGACTCTAATGGATCCGTGTGGTGGTTTAGGAAAGGAACACACATGCAATGACTCTGGTGGTGGTTTTGGAAAGGAACACACATGCAATGACTAGTGGTTGTTTAGGAAAAGAACACACAAGTAGTGACTCTGGTGGTGATGTAGGAAAAGAACACACAAGCAATGACTCTGGTGGATCAATGTGGTTTAGGAAAGTAACACACATACAATGACTCTGGTGGATCCAGGTGTCTTAGGAAAAGAACACACTTGCAATGACTCAGGTGTATCCATGTGGTTAGGAAAGGAACACATATGCAATGACTGTAGTGGTGGTTTAGGAAAGGAACACACATGCAATGACTCTGGTGGATCCATGTGGTTTAGGAAAAGATCTCACTTGCAATGACTCTGGTGGATCCATGTGGTTTAGGAAAGGAACACACATGCAATAACTCTAGTGGTGTTTTAGGAAAGGAACACACATGCAATGACTCTATTGGATCCATGTGGTTTAGAAAAGGAACACACATGCAATGACTCTAGTGGATCAATGTGGTGGTTTAGGAAAGGACACACATGCAATGACTCTATTGGTGGTTTAGGAAAGGAACACACATGCAATGACTCTAGTGGTGGTTTAGGAAAAGAACACACATGCAATGATACTAGCGGATCCATGTGGTGGTTTAGGAAAGGAACGCACATGCAATGAGACTGGTGGATCCATGTGGTTTAGGAAAGGAACACACATGCAATGACTCTAGTGGGGGTTTATGAAAAGAACACACATGCAATGACACTGGTTGATCCATGTGGTTTTTAAAATGAACACACATGCAATGAATCTAGTGTTGGTTTAGGAAAAAAAGACACATGCAATGACACTAGTGGATCCATGTGGTTTTGGAAAAGAACACAAAATGCAATGACTCTAGTGGTGGTTTAGGAAAAGAACACACATGCAATGACACTGGTGGATCCATGTGGTTTAGCAAAAGAACACACATGCAATGACCCTGGTGGTGGTTTAGGAAACCAAGACACATGCAATGACTCTGGTGGTGGTTTAGGAAAATAACACACATGAAATGACTCTGGTGGATCCATGTGGTTTAGGAAAGGAACACACATGCAATGACTCTAGTGGTGGTTTAGGGAAAGAACACATATGCAATGACTCTGGTGGTGGTTTAGGAAAAGAACACACATGCAATGACTCTGGTGGTGGTTTAGAAAAGAACACATATGAAATGACTATTGTGGATCCATGTGGTTTAGGAAAAGAACACCCATGCGATGACTCTAGTGATGGTTTAGGGAAAAAACACACATGCAATGACACTGGTGGATCCATGTGGTTTAGGAAAGGAACACACATGCAATGACTCTAGTTTTGGTTTAGGAAAATAAGACACATGCAATAACACTAGTGGATCCATGTTTTTTAGGAAAACAAAACACATGTGATGACTCTAGTGGTGGCTTAGTAAATGAACACACATGCTATGACACATGTATATCCAGGTGGTTTAGGAAAAGAACACACATGCAATGACCATGGTGGTGGTTTAGGAAAGGAGACACATGCAATGACTCTAGATGTGGTTTAGGAAAGGAACACACATGCAATGACTCTAGTGGATCCGTGTGGTGGTTTAGGAAAGGAACACACATGCAATGACTCTGGTGGTGGTTTTGGAAAGGAACACACATGCAATGACTAGTGGTTGTTTAGGAAAAGAACACACATGTAGTGACTCTGGTGGTGATGTAGGAAAAGAACACACAAGCAATGACTCTGGTGGATCAATGTGGTTTAGGAAAGTAACACACATGCAATGACTCTGGTGGATCCAGGTGGCTTAGGAAATGAACACACTTGCAATGACTCAGGTGTATCCATGTGGTTAGGAAAGGAACACATATGCAATGACTGTAGTGGTGGTTTAGGAAAAGAACACGCACACAATGATTCCGGTGGATCAATGTGATTTAGGAAAGGAACAGACATGCAATGACTCTAGTGGTTCCATGTGCTCTAGTAAAATAAAAACTTGTAATGACTCTGGTGGATCCATGTGGTTTAGGAAAAGATCACACTTGCAATGACTCTGGTGGATCCATGTGGTTTACGAAAGGAACACACATGCAATGACTCTAGTGGTGTTTTAGGAAAGGAACACACATGGAATGACTCTATCGGATCCATGTGGTTTAGGAAAGGAACACACATGCAATGACTCTAGTGGATCCATGTGGTGGTTTAGGAAAGGAACACACATGCAATGACTCTATTGGTGGTTGAGGAAACGAACACACATGCAATGACTCTAGTGGTGGTTTGCGAAAAGGAACACACATGCAATGACTCTGGTGGTGGTTTAGGAAAAGAACAAACATGTACTGACTTTGGTGGTGATTTAGGAAAAGAACACACAAGCAATGACTCTGGTCGATACATGTGGTTAGGAAAGGAACACACATGCAATGACTCTTGTGTTTGTTTAGAATAGGAACACATATGCAATGACTCTAGTGGATCCATGTGGTTTAGGAATGGAACACACATGCAATGAATCTAGTGGTGGTTTACGAAAAATAAGACACATGCAATGACTCTGGTGGTGTTTTAGGAAAACAAGACACATGCAATGACTCTGGTGGTGGTTTAGTTAAACAACACACATGAAATGACTCTGGTGGATCAATGTGGTTTAGGAAAAGAACACACATGCAATGACTCTTTTTGTGGTTTACGAAAAGAACAAACATGCAATGTCTCTAGTGGTGGTCTAGGAAAAGAACACACATGCAATGACACTGGTGGATCCATATGGTTTAGGAAAACAACACACATGGAATGACCCTGACGGTGGTTTAGGAAAGGAAGACACATGCAATGACTTTGGATGTGGATTAGCAAAGGAATACATATGCAATGACACTAGTGGATCCATGTGGTATAGGAAAAGGACACATATGCAATGACTTTGGTGGATCAATCTGGTTTAGGAAAGGAACATAGATGCAATGACTCTAGTGTTGGTTTAGGAAAAGAAGACACATGCAATGACACTGGTGGATCCATATGGTATAGGAAAAGAACACACATGCAATGACACTAGTGGTGGTTTAGGAAAAGAACACACATGCAATGACACTAGTGGATCCATGGGGTTTAGGAAAAGACCAAACATGCAATGACCATAGTGGTGGTTTAGGAAAGGAGACACATGTAATGACTCTGGATGTGGTTTAGGAAAGGAACACACATGCAATGACTCTAGTGGAACCATGTGGTAAGGAAAAGAACACATATGCAATGACTCTAGTGGATCCATGTGGTTTAGGAAAGGAACACACATGCAATGACTTTGGTGGTGGTTTAGGAAAGGAATACACATGCAATGACACTGGTCGATCCATGTGGTTTAGGAAAAGAACACACATGCAATGGCTATATTACTGGTTTAGGAAAATAACACAGATGTAATGACATTGATGGATCCATGTGGTTTAAGAAAAGAACACACATGCAATGACACTGGTGGATGCATGTGGTGGTTTAGGAAAGGAACACACATGCAATGACGCTGGTGGGTCCATGTCGTTTAGGAAAGGAACACACATGCAATGACTCTAGTGGGGGTTTAGGAAAAGAACACACATGCAATGACACTGGTGGATCCATGTGGTTTAGAAAATGAACACACATGCAATGACTCTAGTGTTGGTTTAGAAAAAGAAGACACATGCAACGACACTAGTGGATCCATGTGGTTTAGGAAAAGAACACACATGCAATGAGTCCAGTGGTGGTTTCGGAAAATAACACACATGCAATGACTCTAGTGGTGGTTTAGGAAAATAACACACATGCAATGACACTGGTGGATCCATGTGGTTTACGAAAAGAACACACATGCAATGACCCTGGTGGTGGTGTAGGAAAGGAAGACACGTGCAATGACTCTGGTGGTGGTTTAGGAAAAGAACACACATGAAATGACCCTGGTGGATCCATTTGGTTTAGGAAAGGAACACACATCAAAGTACTCTAGTGCTGGTTTAGGGAAAGAACAGACATGCAATGACTCTTGTGGTGGTTTAGGAATAGAACAAACATGCAATGACTCTAGTGGTGGTTTACGAAAAGAACACATATGAAATGACTCTGGTGGATCCACGTGGTTTAGGAAAAGAACACCCATGCAATGACCCTAGTTATGGTTTAGAAAAAGAAGACACTTGCAATGACACTGGTGGATCCATGTGGTTTCGTAAAACAAAACACATGTGATGACTCTACTGGTGGTTTAGGAAAATAACACACATGCAATGACACTGGTGGATCCAGGTGGTTTAGGAAAAGAACACACATGCAATGACCATGGTGGTGGTTTAGGAAAAGAGACACATGCAATGACTCTAGATGTGGTTTAGGAAAAAGCACACATGTAATGACTCTAGTGGATCCATTTGGTTTATGAAAAGAACACATATGCTATGACTCTGGTGGAAAATTGTGGTTTAGGATAGGAACACACATGCAATGACTCTGGTGGATCCATGTCGTTTAGGAAAGGAACACACATTCAATAACTTTTGTGGTGGTTTAGGAAAGGAATACATATGCAATGACACTGGTGGATCCATGTGGTTTAGGAAAATAACACACATGCAATGACTCTCCGGGTGGCTTTGGAAAAGAACACAAATGTAATGACTCTGGTGCATCCATGTGCTTTAGGAAAGGAACACACATGCAATGACTCTGGTGGATCCATGTGGGTTATGAAAGGAACACACATGCAATGACTCTAGTTGTGGTTTAGGAAAAGAACACACGTGTAATGTCTCTAGTGGATCCATGTGGTTTATGAAAGGAACACACATGCAATGAATCTGGTGGTGGTTTAAGAAAAGAACACACATGCAATTACTCTGGTGGATCAATGTGGTTCAGGAAAGGAACACACATGCAATGACTCTAGTGGTGGTTTAGAAAAAGAACACACATGCAATGACTCTGGTAGTGATTTAGGAAAAGAACACACAAGAAATGACTCCGGTGTAGCAATGTGGTTTAGGAAAGGAACACGCATGCAATGACTCTGGTCGATCCAGGTGGCTTAGGAAAAGAGCACACTTGCAATGACTCTGGTGGATCCATGTGGTTAGGAAAGGAACACACATGCAATGACTCTAGTCGTGGTTTAGGAAAGGAACACACATGCAATGACTGTGGTGGATCCATGTGGTTTAGGAAAGGAACACACATGCAATGAATCTAGTGGTGGTTTAGGAAAAATAAGACACATGCAATGGCCCTGGTGGAGGTTTAGAAAAAGAATACACATGCAATGACTCTAGTGGTGGTTTAGGAAAACAACACACATGAAATGACTTTGGTGGATCCATGTCGTTTAGGAAAATAACACACGTGCAATGACTATTTTTGTGGTTTAGGAAAAGAACACACATGCAATGACTCTAGTAGTGGTTTAGGAAAAGAACACACATGCAATGACACTGGTGGATCCATATGGTTTAGGAAAACAACACACACGGAATGACCCTTGCGGTGGTTTAGGAAAGGATGACACATGCAATGACTCTGGATGTGGTTTAGCAAAGCAATACACATGTAATGACTCTAGTGGATCCATGTGGTTTAGGAAAATAACACATATGCAATGACTCTAGTGGATCAATGTGGTTTAGGAAAGGAACACAAATGCAATACCTCTAGTGTTGTTTTAGGAAAAGATGACACATGCAATGACACTGGTGGATCCATGTGGTTTAGGAAAATAACACACATGCAATGACTCTAGTCGTGGTTTAGGAAAAGAACACACATGCAATGACACTAGTTGATCCATGTGGTTTAGGAAAAGAACAGACATGCAATGACCATAGTGGTGGTTTAGTAAAGGAGACACATGCAATGACTTTGGATGTGGTTTAGGAAAGGAACACTCATGCATTGACTCTAGTGGATCCATGTGGTTTAGGAAAAGAACACATATGCAATGACTGTGGTGGATCAATGTGGTTTATGAAAGGAACACACATGCAATCACTTTGGTGGATCCATGTGGTTTAGGAATGGAACACACATGCAATGAATCTAGTGGTGGTTTACGAAAAATAAGACACATGCAATGACTCTGGTGGTGGTTTAGGAAAACAAGACACATGCAATGACTCTGGTGGTGGTTTAGTTAAACAACACACATGAAATGACTCTGGTGGATCAATGTGGTTTAGGAAAAGAACACACATGCAATGACTCTTTTTGTGGTTTACGAAAAGAACACACATGCAATGTCTCTAGTGGTGGTCTAGGAAAAGAACACACATGCAATGACACTGGTGGATCCATATGGTTTAGGAAAACAACACACATGGAATGACCCTGACGGTGGTTTAGGAAAGGAAGACACATGCAATGACTCTGGATGTGGATTAGCAAAGGAATACATATGCAATGACACTAGTGGATCCATGTGGTATAGGAAAAGGACACATATGCAATGACTTTGGTGGATCAATCTGGTTTAGGAAAGGAACATAGATGCAATGACTCTAGTGTTGGTTTAGGAAAAGAAGACACATGCAATGACACTGGTGGATCCATATGGTATAGGAAAAGAACACACATGCAATGACACTCGTGGTGGTTTAGGAAAAGAACACACATGCAATGACACTAGTGGATCCATGTGGTTTAGGAAAATACCAAACATGCAATGACCATAGTGGTGGTTTAGGAAAGGAGACACATGTAATGACTCTGGATGTGGTTTAGGAAAGGAACACACATGCAATGACTCTAGTGGAACCATGTGGTAAGGAAAAGAACACATATGCAATGACTCTAGTGGATCCATGTGGTTTAGGAAAGGAACACACGTGCAATGACTTTGGTGGTGGTTTAGGAAAGGAATACACATGCAATGACACTGGTCGATCCATGTGGTTTAGGAAAAGAACACACATGCAATGGCTATATTACTGGTTTAGGAAAATAACACAGATGTAATGACATTGATGGATCCATGTGGTTTAAGAAAAGAACACACATGCAATGACACTGATGGATGCATGTGGTGGTTTAGGAAAGGAACACACATGCAATGACGCTGGTGGGTCCATGTCGTTTAGGAAAGGAACACACATGCAATGACTCTAGTGGGGGTTTAGGAAAAGAACACACAGGCAATGACACTGGTGGATCCATGTGGTTTAGAAAATGAACACACATGCAATGACTCTAGTGTTGGTTTAGAAAAAGAAGACACATGCAATGACACTAGTGGATCCATGTGGTTTAGGAAAAGAACACACATGCAATGAGTCCAGTGGTGGTTTCGGAAAAGAACACACATGCAATGACTCTAGTGGTGGTTTAGGAAAATAACACACATGCAATGACACTGGTGGATCCATGTGGTTTACGAAAAGAACACACATGCAATGACCCTTGTGGTGGTGTAGGAAAGGAAGACACGTGCAATGACTCTGGTAGTGGTTTAGGAAAAGAACACACATGAAATGACCCTGGTGGATCCATTTGGTTTAGGAAAGGAACACACATCAAAGTACTCTAGTGGTGGTTTAGGGAAAGAACAGACATGCAATGACTCTTGTGGTGGTTTAGGAATAGAACAAACATGCAATGACTCTAGTGGTGGTTTAGGAAAAGAACACATATGAAATGACTCTGGTGGATCCACGTGGTTTAGGAAAAGAACACCCATGCAATGACCCTAGTGATGGTTTAGGAAAAGAACACACTTGCAATGACACTGGTGGATCCATGTGGTTTAGGGAAAGGAACACATATGCAATGTCTCTAGTTTTTGTTTAGGAAAAAATAAGACACATGCAATGACACTAGTGGATCCATGTGGTTTCATAAAACAAAACACATGTGATGACTCTACTGGTGGTTTAGGAAAATAACACACATGCAATGACACTGGTGGATCTAGGTGGTTTACGAAAAAAAAACACATGCAATGACCATGGTGGTGGTTTAGGAAAAGAGACACATGCAATGACTCTAGATGTGGTTTAGGAAAAAACACACATGTAATGACTCTAGTGGATCCATGTGGTTTATGAAAAGAACACATATGCTATGACTCTGGTGGAAAATTGTGGTTTAGGATAGGAACACACATGCAATGACTCTGGTGGATCCATGTCGTTTAGGAAAGGAACACACATTCAATAACTCTTGTGGTGGTTTAGGAAAGGAATACATATGCAATGACACTGGTGGATCCATGTGGTTTAGGAAAATAACACACATGCAATGACTCTCCGGGTGGCTTTGGAAAAGAACACAAATGTAATGACTCTGGTGCATCCATGTGCTTTAGGAAAGGAACACACATGCAATGACTCTGGTGGATCCATGTGGGTTATGAAAGGAACACACATGCAATGACTCTAGTTGTGGTTTAGGAAAAGAACACACGTGTAATGTCTCTGGTGGATCCATGTGGTTTATGAAAGGAACACACATATAATGAATCTGGTGGTGGTTTAAGAAAAGAACACACATGCAATTACTCTGGTGGATCAATGTGGTTCAGGAAAGGAACACACATGCAATGACTCTAGTGGTGGTTTACAAAAAGAACACACATGCAATGACTCTGGTAGTGATTTAGGAAAAGAACACACAAGAAATGACTCCGGTGTAGCAATGTGGTTTAGGAAAGGAACACGCATGCAATGACTCTGGTCGATCCAGGTGGCTTAGGAAAAGAGCACACTTGCAATGACTCTGGTGGATTCATGTGGTTAGGAAAGGAACACACATGCAAAGACTCTAGTCGTGGTTTAGGAAAGGAACACACATGCAATGACTCTGGTGGATCCATGTGGTTTAGGAAAGGAACACACATGCAATGAATCTAGTGGTGGTTTAGGAAAAATAAGACACATGCAATGGCCCTGGTGGAGGTTTAGAAAAAGAATACACATGCAATGACTCTAGTGGTGGTTTAGGAAAACAACACACATGAAATGACTTTGGTGGATCCATGTGGTTTAGGAAAAGAACACACGTGCAATGACTATTTTTGTGGTTTAGGAAAAGAACACACATGCAATGACTCTAGTGGTGGTTTAGGAAAAGAACACACATGCAATGACACTGGTGGATCCATATGGTTTAGGAAAACAACACACATGGAATGACCCTTGCGGTGGTTTAGGAAAGGATGACACATGCAATGACTCTGGATGTGGTTTAGCAAAGCAACACACATGTAATGACTCTAGTGGATCCATGTGGTTTAGGAAAATAACACATATGCAATGACTCTAGTGGATCAATGTGGTTTAGGAAAGGAACACAAATGAAATACCTCTAGTGTTGTTTTAGGAAAAGAAGACACATGCAATGACACTGGTGGATCCATGTGGTTTAGGAAAATAACACACATGCAATGACTCTACTCGTGGTTTAGGAAAAGAACACACATGCAATGACACTAGTTGATCCATGTGGTTTAGGAAAAGCACAGACATGCAATGACCATAGTGATGGCTAAGTAAAGGAGACACATGCAATGACTTTGGATGTGGTTTAGGAAAGGAACACTCATGCATTGACTCTAGTGGATCCATGTGGTTTAGGAAAAGAACACATATGCAATGACTGTGGTGGATCAATGTGGTTTATGAAAGGAAAACACATGCAATCACTCTGGTGGATCCATGTGGTTTAGGAAAGGAACACACATGCAATGACTCTGGTGGTTGTTTAGGAATGGAATACACATGCAATGACACTGTTGGATCCATGTGGTTTAGGAAAACAACGCATATGCAATGGCTCTATTAGTGGTTCAGGAAAACAACACACATGCAATGACACTGGTGGATCCATGTGGTTTAGGAAGGGAACACACATGCAATGACACTGGTGGATCCATGTGGTGGTTTAGGAAAGGAACTCACATGCAATAATACTGGTGGATACATCTGGTTTAGGAAAGTAACACACATGCAATGACTCTAGTGGGGGTTTAGGAAAAGAACACACATGCAATGACACTGGTGGATCCATGTGGTTTAGAAAATGAACACACATGCAATGACTCTAGTGTTGGTTTAGGAAAATAAGACACATGCAATGACATTGGTGGATTCATGTGGTTTAGGAAAATAACACACATGCAATGACTCTAGTGGTGGTTTAGGAAAAGAACACACATGAAATGACACTGGTGGATCCATGTGGTTTAGGAAAACAACACACATGCAATGACCCTGGTGGTGGTTTAGGAAGGGAAGACACATGCAATGACTCTAGATGTGGTTTAGGAAAGGAACACAGATGCAATGACTCTAGTGGATCCATGTGGTTTAGGAAAAGAACACATATGAAATGACTCTAGTGGATCAATATGGTTTAGGAAAGTAACATGTGGGGCCCCTGTATTAATCCTCTGAGAATCCCTGTTATGCATACACCACGATCCCATGATCAGTTAGTCGTGGCACATAATCGACAAGTATCAAAGTAAAGATACATTACTTAAGCGGATACATGTCATACCTTACATGCCATTATGGCTACATGAAGAATCATTAGTGGAACTTCATCACGCGTAGAGCCTGAGCCAGGCCTTAACCTACATGCAACTAACTAGGAGAACGCCCTAGTTCGCATAGTCACCAACATCTCCTTCTTCTCGATATCTGATCAAGTTAATAGCCAGGGACAATGCCAGTGAGTACTTTGAATGTACTCGCAAACCACCTTAAGAGAATAATAATAACAAGAGGATATGCAATATGGTTGTGGTAGTAGGAAGAGAGGTTCTTTTCAGAAATAGTTTCTCTTGTATATATACCATCTATGTATCTTTGTTGAAAACTTTTATAAAACCTTGTGGAAACCTTTTTGAATTTTTTTTGGAAAACACTAGGATTGGGTCACCCAACTTTTCCTACTTCCGGTCATCTCATGACCAAACTCCTTTCCTTCCTTTCCGACCATCCCATGGTCAAATCATTTCCAAAGCCTTTGTTTTTTTGAAGTCATTTTTGAAATCGAAACCAGCACCGCTCTATAGTAGTTTGTCCAACCGTCCATAACCATAGACACGGCTATTTGAATAGATTTACACTTTGCAAAGGTTGTACACTTTACCCATAGCATTCGGGTACCGTGCCCTGATCTTCACCGATCGTTGGTCTAGTAACCGATCAATACTCTCTATATGCCACTCTAGTATAGGCCCTACCCTATGAGTTGTTCCTCTCAACACCAGGACATCGAGGCCACAGACCAACCAGAACGCATTCCGACTCCACCAGAGCGGTTACTTTCAATGAGAGTCTCATAGTACCCCTCGATCACTTGCATGGGTGATCCTACTTCCTCCAGTTGACTGTCTAACACTACACCCTTTTTGTGAAGGAAGCCCGGGATTAGAGGGAGATGATCCCCCTTAGTGAGTTATGAGAATGCCCACATCAGAGTAGCAAACTTCAAGTCTAGCCTTGTCCCATTTCAGAGTAGTATGGTTGCACGGGTTAAGTTGTTATAGCTAAAGCTGTAAAGAACCGGGTGCGTTTTTGTAAACATTTTTCCTCCATCTTTCCTTGAGCATTTTGTAAAACCAAAACCTTTTTATTTATCAATCTTCTCTTGGTAGGTCAAACCTCACCAAGGTTTTATCATAAAAATCTTTGTAAAACTTTTCTGGGGTCTTCCCATCATATAGCCTTGCTTCGGCTAAAACAGGGTCTCCAAAGGGTTATGGTGTTATACACCATCTACCATTATATGGACAAATAGGTGTCGTCAAGGGGTTGTACTTAGTAGTACACATGTGTAATGGTTTGGAGGAGCGAAGCCACTACCCAATAGAGATCTTCATAAAATAAAACAATCTAGTTTATATAAATAGTAGGTAAAACATGCATAAGTAAAATAGTAGGACAAGGCTTATGAGAAAGAAGGTTGCTTATCTATGATCAGCAAACTGGCAATATATGTCCCTGGACTTCTTCTTAGCATACCATAATAATCAAATATAATAACCATCTTCTTCTAGTCTCTGATAAAATCACATCTAGCATCGTTATGGATCACATGCAATCAAACAAAGGGCACAATGAACACAAGGCATACAATCATCAATATCATACAACAAATATACATACAACACATTAATTACTTCAGTAGGTTTTGATAGATTGAGATCATAGTATTTGGAAATACTTTAATTGCTTTTGTGGATTTGCCTTGGTGATTTATTTGCTAGCTTGGGTCTGTATGATATAAATGTACAAAAATGATATCAATTGATAGGTTTTGAAATAATAAGGCCAACAAAAGTGGTTTCATGATTTTATCAATTTTCTATATTTTGTTATAATATTTCTAGTGAGATAACATCTAGTTTAGGTGACAAATTCACCATAAAAGATTTGTACTTCCAAAAATTATTTCCTTGTATTATTAAGTAGGATTTTATGGACTGGTTCAGTGAGAGTTGGAATCACTTCAAAATATTTACCAGAATACCCTTTGGAAATTCCTAAAGGCAGTTCTGGAAGGTTTTTTTGTCTTTTTCACCATATTTATTCTACGGGAGATATTGATGTTATTCCAAAGGCATATGGTAGGTATTTAGAATACCTTTCTGTAGGAATTGGAAGCATCCTTTTTGGAGTTGTAAAACTGCCGTGGTGACTTATCTACTGAAACCACCCTAGGTAGAGATATTTAAATCACCATAAATCAAAAGAGGTTCAATAAAAAGTGAGCTCCTAGGAAGATATAGTTGCACTTGGTAGGTGACCCATGTCATTAGAAGGTGCTTTAAAACCCTTCCGAGTAAATTGGATTCATTCAAAAAGGATATGTGGAAGTCCCTGGAGAAATTATAGAGTGAAAAGGACACTAGTTGGTAGATAAATTCTCAGAATTTGTACAAATAATATTTTGACCAAGTTTTGGTAGTGAATGTTAAAGAAAACATGCAGGAAATATAGATTGAGGCATTTGTATGTGGTTTATATTTTCAAACGGAATTAAACCAAGTGCTAGTTTACCTGGATATAGGAGAAATGAATAAAACAGGTAATCGTGGGCTGGGATTCTAGCCGGATCTGGGCCGCATGGCGCCAAATCGGCCCATATGGGAGAGAGCCACATGCGGGAGGCGCGATTCGAAGTTGCTAGGCAGGCTCTCGGCGTCAACCACTGAGATCCACGAAGGGGTACTAGTGGTTCATGGAAATTCGATGAGACGCCGATGGATGATGTCGGTTCGTCGTCCTTCTCACGCTAGGGGCGACGGAGATGGAACCCTAGAGGTGCTGGGGACCGGCAGGGAGATCTCACCTAGTGCCCGGGAGGCTTTAGAGAGCGTGTAGGGTGATGCGGTCCTCCTCGACGATTCCGGGGATGGGCGAGATGGAGGGGTTCGACTCCTGGTTCTTGCTTGCATGTGCGGGCCCACGGAGAGTGTTCGGGAGCTCGTCGGGGCAACACCGGAGAGGCCTGCATGTCGACGGGGAGGCCGTGGGGCGACACAGTCTAAGACGGGGAGCTCGGGGATGGGCGGCACAACCCCTTTTGGGGACGGGCTCCTGCTCCTATGATGGCGACCGAAGGGAGCTTCGTCGGAGCTCGCCGAGGAGGCCAGTAGAGGTGGTCCTCGGCCAAAATAAAAATAGTATTAGACAGAGGAGGAGGATGGGGTCATAGTATGGTGACATGTAGAGAGAGAAGGGCAGAGGGGAGAGAACCTTTCTCGAGTTCTTGGAAGAGGCCGGTAGCTTTCTCTCCCTCTTTCTCGGGCAAGACAGGGCATAGGAAGAGGAGAGATGCTTTGGGGGAGGTGAGTGGGAGTTGCTGGGGCAAATATAGCAGAGAGGGAGCATTGTGCTAGTTTGTTTCCTTATAACCCATAGAGGGAGGGCTCATGGTGGAATGTGTCCATGGGGAGCAAAGGAGGGGGTGTTGGCTAGTTATTGGTTAACTTGGCGGTGTTGAGAGGTGGCCTGGTTATGCATAAAGTGAGAGGGAGCAGGGAGTGTTGCTGCAAGAAAAGAAAGGCAAGATACTACCCATATGTGCATCTCCCCTTGCTCCAAGCTCTAAAGACAAGGGAGAGAGGGGCTACAGTAGCTTTGGTATAGTGGAACATGATGAGAGGGGTGTGAGTTGTTGGAGAGGAGTTCTTGACAAGCTTTGGTGATGGCTTGATCTTGGTTTAGCTCAATACTAGCTAAGTTTGCCAAATTGATTAAATAGGTGGTTGTGAAGGAAGTTTAGAAACTTGTCTTTGGCAAGATGGGGAAATGGTACTGGTATGTAGATAGGGTTAATGCATAACCCTAGGAATTAGTTGGGATTTTTTAGAGGATTTTAAGTCCACTTGAAAACATTTATTCAAATATTGCTGAAATGGTTTCTGGAAGCTCATTTGATATTTTTACATTGGAAAACGTTGGTTTTTTAACTAAGACGGTCATAAATATGATTTCACACATTGGAGAATTTCCCTAGAATTTATTGAGAAATAAAAGTAGTTTTTACAAAATTATTTCTTGTTTGAGCCATTGAAGAAAATGGGTGAAAAGAATTACATTAACTCTTCAAAAATAATTATATTTGAAGTGGGAAGATAGGGTATGATAATTAGACTCCAAATGATCCTAAATATGGAGATGTGTTGTGGAGACAACGAAACTTTATTTTATAGATTAAGTGTTGGAGGTTTTGTCCAATAAAGAGATTAATTAAAGTTTGGTCCATAATAATTATGGATGATATTAGATAAATCTTTATAATAAAGGTAGAGGAGGTACACAAGGTGTATCTAGCATTTTCAACCTTGGGTGTTGAGAAACAAAGTTGATTTTGGTGGAAAACAAAAGATTAAGGATCTAGGGTAATGTTAATTTATTACCTTCAAAACCTTGTTGGATCTTGGAGCTCAAAGATCCTCTTGGGTCATGGGCTATAATTATTGATAGACCAAGTTTATTAGATCACCATGGTATAGAGGTTTGAGGTTGATCATGGTTGAGATCTCCACAGATTGATTCCAAACTTTGAATAAAATATGGATGCTAAAGCAGATTGTCAAGTAACCTTTAAAACCTTGTGGGTTTTTGAAGCACAAAGATCCATTTGGAACAAGTAAAGTACGTATTGCTAGACCTTTATGAGTAAAACACAACCATGCAAAGAATTGGTCCAAATACGGTAGTATGGAGATTTGACCTTCTGACAAAGTAGGCTAGTTGATAAGATTTGCAGAAAAAGTTATTTTCTTTCCAGGAAAACCATCAAGAACCAGTGGGTTAGAGGATGGTTTAGCCAAGGGAAAGAGTGGGCCTTGGTAGTCTTTAAGATGGTCTACAAGGTGGTTCAAGTGCATTACGAAAAATGCAGAAGGGTTTAGAAGGAGAGACATTCAAAGATGTGATGCTGAAATGGTTTCTAGACTTGGTCAAATTTAGTAGATTTTGGGTTTTTGACTAGAATATGAGTGGGGATGTATTTGATGGGTCTCAAGGTATAAAAGCATCATCAAGTGGATGAGGTTGAAGTGCATATTGAATATAATAGATCCATGCTTAATATTGGTCTTCATTGACTTGGAAACTTCTCGAATGGATCACTTCAGAATTGATCTGGTTAAAGGTTTTAGATGACCACCTAGTGGTTAGAGATTAGATCCAGCTTGGTTAACTTGTTTAGGGTTGATATTCTTGGATTATATTGTTTCTATATGATGACCCCTTAGGGTAGATCATACAACTTCCTAAGCAAACAATTCAAGCAGCAGTGCAAGGCAATTCATCTTAGCAGATCAGGGAAACTCATATTACAAACAAACCAACACTTATAGGGTTACCTTCAAGCTTAGCTTGAGGCAAGGATAGGTATTTTGAAAGGTTGGAGGTTTAATAAGGTGAGAGTCCTTGGTATCTCTACCAAGAGTAGAATTCAAAAGCTTTATAAAAGGGTTTTGGAAAAACCTAGGGGTAAGAGTAGTTGAATGTTCTGTCTTTGAAAACATAAGGGGATTATATCATATAGATTTCCATAATTTTGTCAATAGAACGTACTAAAATAGTTAGGGTTTCAAAGGCACCTTGGCTTAGGTTTTTGAAATGCTAGAACATTTGAGAATATGTAAAATGAGCCCAGACAGTTTTGTTAGCTAGCTTTGTTAGTTGATGGTGAGGTAGGGAGTATATCATAGATTATACATTTAGATGCATAAGCACAGGCAAACAACAAGCACACACTACAACACTAAAGAATAAAAAGCTTTTGTTCCGCCTGATTTTTGGCATTCTAGATAACTAATCAGGGTTGCTGAAATTGGGATGTTACAAACCTTTCCCCTTCAAAGAATCTCGTCCCGAGATTCAGGAGAGTAGGACTAGGGGATTTTTGGTCACGGTTAGTGTTATGGTCTCAATCATACTGACTTACGGACTTCCTCTTTGAACATGCTTACTACGTCGGTAGATCTGAACTTCAATCTCCTTGGATGCCTGGAGAGATGAGCAGGCTTTAGTGCGGATTGTGATGGATGATCTTCGTTCTGTAAGGATCTACGATGTTTCTCATAAGGGCATAATCGTATCCTGGTTTATGTCTTAGGGTCTAACTGCTGAGGTTGCTTCTGGCAAAGGGTTACTCTATTTTGTGGGAAAGACGCAGTCTTTCCCCCTTGGGGTTAAACTAGGGTGGCTCGGAATTAACACGGTCCTTCCTACTTGGAGTCATCGGATGATGTTAGGCGGATATCACAATATTTTGCAGAGAGTTGAAACCTTCCGATGATGTCTGCAAACTAGGTGTTATGATGCTTATATACTACTTTTAATTGTACTTAGCCTATCGGTGTAGTTAAATTGGTGGATCGTCCAAACTGTTTTGTTGGGGATATGCTATATAAGTATCCTCATAGCATGTCACCAATCCGCCTAACCTGGGTGGACCATAGTTGGTAGTAAGGCCTATGGCCTGCTGGGCTGCCCAGTTAGACGGATCCTGAAGGGAGGACCATGCCGGATAAAGGAAGGCTACGCAGGAGTCACCGACATACTCGGAGCCTTGGAGTACAAGACACGCAAGACTAGTTCGTGTAGGTGTAAGACTCTTTACCTTGTCCGACAAGGACCTTTCCCTGTAAACCCTAGGTCTTGGCGACTTTATAAGCCGTCCTGCGGAAGCCTTTAGGGCACAACTTCTCTGATTGCAGCGTACAACGCGCAACACCTAGCATAGCAAACATATCTCTGTAACTCGGCGTATTGCCATTATAGTGATTTACAGCAGGAGTAGAGTTCCGCAACCTTTGTGGGACTTGAACCTGGGTAAGCTGTGTTACCTCGTACCCGCCAACTCTTTGCCTTACCCCACGTCTCTAAACACGCACTGTAAGGACCCCTCCATGGCGTACTCATCGGCAATACCACGACAGTTGGCGCCCACCGTGGGGCCAGAGGCGCTTCGAGCTCTACACCGGGCGAGGTCCAATCTCTTCGCGGGAATCAGCGACACCGTAGCCATTGGTCGCGTTCTCTTCTCCCACAACGTCCTGATCATCCCTCTAGATGAGTTCTGGGTGCCAGCAAAGACGAACCCCACGCGCTGCTCCGTCATCACCTTCGGAGACATCCACATCTTCATCGGCGAAACTGACTCGGGTCCTAGCTCCCAGGAAGTCGGAAACTCGTCAAGCCCCACACGGACCGCCTATGAGCAGGACACGTTCGCGGAAGGATCTAGGCCATACCTCTCTTTGGATTATGGTGGCTCGGATTAGAAAATTTAAAGGCCCACCCAAACCACCCTTGTGCAGGATATAAAGGTGGAAGGACCCCGCAAATCCGCTTGGCTTCCCCGAGCGTTAGAGATGCGGAGGTCACACTTTGTCGGCGTCGTCGCCATCTTTGATCTGGCTAGATGCGTTCAAAGGTTTGGAGAATCTCCCCGCGAATACCTTGCCAGATGGATGAGGGTGAGGGAAACCCTAGAGGGTGACCACACAGATGAGCTCGTGTACCACTTCGTGGAAGGGATCACACCTGGAACCCTCCTCCGACATACCCTCCGAAGGAAGCAGACCGCAGGCCCTCTAACCCTTGGTGAGATGGTTGCCATTGTCAATGAATATGTGGACGCCAATGAAGAAGCCAAGGCGGAGATCACCATCGAAGTCGTAGGAGGTAACAACAACAATGGCCCGCCTCCATCACCCTCCACATACGCCATGGCCAACACCAAAGCCAACTCTGACTCCGTCCTTGATGCGCCCTACACTAACATCAACATGTATGCCTGTGGCTCGGACGTCAACTCGGAGGAATACGACGCTGTTATGAGGGAGATCGAGCAGGAGATCGAGAAGGAGGAGCGCGTTGAGAAGACCAACACTTCCCACCAGGTGCTAGTCGCCATTGGGAGCATGATGGAAGAATATGGGCAGGAACGGGAATGTGAGAGAGCTCCGCCCGCACCAGCGGTCACCAGAGCAGCACCAGCTAAAAAGGCTGTCGAGCATCCGGCACCGGCCAAGGCTCCGCCTCCTTCGGTTACCCGCTAGCCCAGCACAGGAACTTACCACGGCCCCCAATACGGCCCGACAATCGAATCAACTGCCACTGCCACCATAAACGTCAGCAGCTGGCAACCCACTAGCCACCCCCGCCGACAAAGCATTCTACAGCGCACTCCACATTGAGCCAATCACCGTCGCCCATATCCGGAGCGTTATGGAGCTTGATGAGAAGCGTGCGGAAATTTTGGCGGACGCCAAGTGCATCGTGGAGCAAGGCGCTAAGCTAGACAAAGACATGGCTAAGACGCAACAATCCATAAAGGAGGCAAGAGCTATTGAGGCCGAATATAAGCAATTGTTGTTGAAGCATAAGGCAAAGAAGGTACCAGCTCATGTCGTCCAAGACCCCGGCATTCGGCGAGGCTTGGGATTTGATGGGTCTAAGCTGACAAAGGCCACCCCTTACATAGATTCAGAGGGGACGCAGGTCATGCCAACTCCCGCTCTCAACATCGCTGTCGCCAAGACCCTCCTAGAGCAGGACAGGTCGCCAGAAGTAGTTGCTCAGGTGTACGACCTCGTCGCTAAGGCATGCAAGCAAAAGGAAAAGGCCGCCTCATAGAGGCTTGAGTCCAACCTGGAGTTGTGCCAGTCAACCCTGAACAGCCGCAGAAGGCCAAAATCTCCCCGTGACCAAGGATCATGCATAGGCTCTACAGAGCGAAGACGAAGGGAGGCACGCAACAGGCCTGACGCTATCCACATATCCTCCGACCATGGAGAAAAGGCTCATCCCCATCGCTTGCCACCTCCACCACCATCCCATTGCAGAAGCATGCCACCTCCAAGGTGGTCTCATCTTAGCATAATTATACGCGATCAGGGCAAGGAGCCTCGACATGCCGGAGAGCGCAGTGGCAATGACGTACACAGGAGAAGGTCCCACAAGGAACCGCTACGTCTGACAAGCAACCGCGATAGGCATGAGGAGTCGCAGGAGGGGCACATCAAGAGAGCTAACCCATCTCCTCCACCGCCGCCATCGCCACCTAGCAGCCATCATGGCGGAGGTCATGGCGGATATCACAAATCACGCCACAACTCTCCTCCCTATGACAGAAAAGGGAAGCAGCCAGAGCCATATGACACACGATCGCGGCTGGACAACATCCAAGAAGCTCAGGAGCTCCCATACCTTGGGCCACGTTGTTTTGGACCAGTTATACGAGCCACAACATACACCAAGGGCCTCCGAATAGACAACACCATCAAGCCCTACAATGGCACTGCCAGGCCAGCAACATGGTTGCAGGACCACAGCGAAGCGATTCACATCATAGGGGGAAACCCCAACGTCGTTGTTAAGTACCTCCCACTCATGATGACAGGCACCGCCTGACAATGGATCAACGACTTACCGGAGAAATCAATATGCAATTGGTTGCATATGCATGAAGCATTCACCAAAAACTTCGAGGGTACGTACAAACGTCCCTGCACTGTCGGAGACCTATAGTGGTGTGTGCATGAAAAGGATGAAACCACCTGTGCCTACCTCTCTCACTGGCTAGATATGAAAAATTCCTGCGCAGGGGTGCACGAACAGACCGCTATGGCCGCCTTCATTGATGGAATGGAGAAGGTAACTTTGCTCCGGAATACGTTGAAGCGCAGGCAAGACAACAATGACCTCAACCTCAACGCAATGATCACCATGGCTAGCGAGTTTGCCGTTGTTGACGACGATGCTTGTGGATCGTTGCCGGCGAAAGTAATCCTGACCCAGGCCAAGAAGAACAACAATAAGAAGCGGAAGAACCCGCTCGAAGAGAAGCAAGTAGCCGACATGGTTGCCGCAACGTTCACGGGTAGAGGCAATGGCGGACAGCGTAGACGTGGACGGGGAACTAGCAGTGGCCTGCAGAGGAGTGACACTACAACCTCAGCGCCCCGCGTTCCCTAAACATACGAAGAGTATCACGATATGTCGTGTTTTGTCCATCTCGATGCCAATGGCAAATCCACCCACACCAATCACTAGTGCAAGTTTGTCAATGATCTCAAGGAGGACCCCGAGTCTGGCTACAAGCAAAGTCAGAAGAACAGACCCCGCGGAAAGGGCAAAGGGAAGAAGAAGGAGGAAGAACCCAAGGAATCAAGTTATATGGATGAGGACGTGGACCCAAAATCTTTAGATAAGGGAGAGGATAAATGGAAAAATCCCTTCGAAAAGAAGGCTCCATGTTACCACACTTTCCTTGGTACCCCAACCGTCCGGGCCCAGAAAACCTCTCTGAGGATATTGATGGCTACCCTCCCTCTAGTTCCCCAGTACGTCAGGTGGTCGGAAGTTCCAATTACTTCAGATAGGAAGGATCATCCAGAGCTTATCCCAACAGAGAACCAGTATGCCATGGTCATCAACCCTTTGATTGACAGCACGGAGTTCACCAAGTGCCTCGTGGACAGTGGAAGAAGCATCAACATCATGTACCTGCATACACTGCACAAGATGAACTTGACGGAGACCCATCTAAGGAAGAGCAACACCGTGTTCCATGGGGTTGTCCTTGGCCGACAAGAAAATTCCCTGGGCTGCATCACACTTCCGGTCAATTTTGGCGATGTTAACAATTACCGCCAAGAACGCATGACCTTTGAAGTGGTGCCTTTCAAGAGCGTGTACCACGTCATCTTAGGACGCGACATCTTCCACTTCTTCCTTGCAAGGCCATGCTTGGTCTACAACAAACTCCAGATTACCGAACCAAATGGCATCATCACCATTGACGAAAGCTTCACCAAGGCACGGGAGTGCGAGCTCAGCTAAGACGCCTTTGCCGAAGCAGTCCTCTATGTTGAGGAGTTCAAGGTGATCCAGAACCAGGTCGATGCCACGGAGATGCCGGCTTCGAAGAAGCAGATCACTGCTACCGAACCCGCCTTCAAGGCTGCCATCAAGACAAAGCAAGTGGAGCTTGTCGAAGGTGATTCCTCCAAGACCACTGCCATTGGCACGGACCTAGATCCCAAATAGGAAAGCACGCTCGTTGAGTTCCTCCGTGAGAATAGGAACATCTTTGCCTGACAACCTGCCGATATGAAAGGTATACCTGGGGAACTTGCCGAGCATAGCTTGAATATTGATCCTAATGCCAAACCGGTGAAACAACCTCTACGATGCTTTGGTGATGAAAGACGAAGGGCTATAGGAAAATAAATAGCTAGGTTACTTAAGGCTAGCTTTATCCAAGAAGGGAACCAATGAATTAAGAATCTGCGTGGATTACATCGGCTTGAACAAAGCGTGTCTGAAGGATCCGTTTGCTTTGCCTCGCATTGACCAAGTCATTGACTCGATGAATGGGTCGGAACTTCTGTGTTTTCTCGATGCGTATTCAGGATACCACTAGATTTGGATGCAAAAGTCGGACCAATTGGCCACTTCGTTCACCACACCCTACGGCACGTATTGCTACGTCATGGTGCCCTTTGGGTTGAAAAACGCGGGTGCTACGTACCAGCGGACGATGCAACGTTGCCTGCACGACCAAATAGGTCGCAACGTACATGCTTACATGGACGACATCGCGGTAATGTCAAAGAAATCAAATGATCCTGTCGCCGACTTGAAGGAAACCTTCGATAATCTCCGGAAATACAACATGATGCTGAACCCAAAGAAGTGTGTCTTCGGGGTGCCATCCGGCAAACTGTTGGGTTTCATTGTTTTGCATCACGGAGTCAAGGTGAACCCGGGGAAAATCAAGGCCATCCTCGACATCGAACGCCTGACATGCTTGAAGGACATACAAAGGCTCTAGGGCTGCATTATAGCAGTAAGCTGGTTCATCAGCCGACTTGGTGAGAAGGCTATGCCGCTCTACAACTTGCTCAAGAAGGCGGACAAATTCACATGGACGGACGAGGCTGACGCAGCACTTCAGGAGTTGAAAACAATACGCTCCTCTCCACCTATACTTGTAGCACCGGTGCAAAGGGAGCCTCTGTTGGTATACATGGCGGTGACCAACCGAGTAATTAGCATCATCATCGTGGTGGAGCGCAAGGAACCAACACACGAATACGGAGTTCAGCGACCCGTTTACTATGTGAACAAGGTCTTGACGGAATCCAAGAAGCGTTACCCGTACTAACAGAAGATGGCTTATGGAGTTTTCCTTGCTTCGTGTAAGCTAAGGCATTATTTCTAGGAGCACCCTATCACAGTAGTGAGCAAAGCTCCACTGTCCGATATCATCAACAATAGCGATGCTACACGGAGAGTGGAAAAGTGGGGCATTGAACTTGCCGCCTTCGACATCACCTACAAGTGACGCGAAGCTATCAAATCACAAGACTTGGCGGATTTTCTTGCAGATTGGACAGAGCTGCCAGAAGACACTCCTGTGCTAGAGCCAAAGTATTGGGTCATGCAGTTTGACGGATCCAAGTTGATCAATGGCTCGGGGGCTAGTGTATTATTGCAATCACCAACAGAAGAGAAGTTGCCATACGTCCTAAAGATCCACTTCAACGCTACAAATAACATGGCGGAGTATGAGGCCCTCATTCACGGACTTCGCATAGCCAAGGATATTGGCATCAAGCGCATAATTTGCTGTGGAGATTTCGACTTGGTTGCCCATCAAGTAGCTGGCACCTGGAACACGTGGATCCCTATGATGGCCGCTTATCGAGACGAAGTAGACGAAATAGCCAAGTGATTCGACGGCTACAAAGTCAAGTACGTCAAGAGGGAGGATAATGAGGTGGCAGATCTCCTGTCAAAGCTTGGATCAGCTTGTCGACCAATTCTGCCAGGCGTTTTCCTAGAGCATTTACGGACTCCATCCGTGAAGGGAGTGGACCCCGAGAACCCGGATTAGAGTGGACTCATTTGTTAATGCAGTAACAGTGACCTCTCTGGCTTGGATGAAGCCGTTCATGGATTATCTACAAGACAGAACTTTGCCTGCCGATGAAGTCGAAAGCCGACAAATAGTACGCAGAGCAAAAGGTTACATCATCATTGACGGCCAGCTATACAAAAGAAGTACCATGGAGTCTTCCTACGGTGCATCTCCCAGCAGCAAGGTCTTGAAATCCTTAGAGAGATACATCTCGGAGATTGCGGGCATCACGCTGCTCCCCGATCGTTGGTGGCCAAGGCCTTCCGACAAGGATTCTACTGGATAACTGCCAAGGCGGACACCGACAAGTTGGTACAAACATGCCTTGGGTGTTAGTTTTATGCAAGACAACCAAATGTTCCAGCTAAAGAATTGCGGACAATACCAATAACTTGGCCGTTCGCAGTCTGGGGGCTAGACATGGTGGGACCTTTGCAGATAGCACCCTATAGATTTACACACTTGCTAGTAGTAGTGGATAAATTCACAAAATGGATTGAAGCTAAACCCATTAGAAAGCTTGATGGGACAACATCCCTAAATTTTGGCCGGGATCTAGTAGTGAGATTTGATCTCGCACATAGCATCATCACCAACAATAGCAGAAATTTATCTCTCGGAGAAGTTGAGGAGTACTGTCACGAGAATGGCATCCGCCTTGACCTAGCATTTGTGGAACATACAGAATCAAATGGGCAAGTTGAAAGGGCCAATGGACTAATTCTACACGGAATCAAGCCACGCTTGGAGGCACCGCTACATAGAGCAGCTGGAGCCTAGGCGGAGGAACTACCAACTGTTTTGTGCAGTCTACGAACAGCACCCAAAAGATCCACCGGCTTGACTCCTTTCTTCATGGTTTATAGAGGAGAAGTAGTTCTCCCATCCGACATCCTCCACGATGCACCAAGAGTTTCCGCCTACAAGGAGGATGACGCTGAAGAATCCAGACGGCTATCTATGGACCTACTTGAAGAAGAGCATGTACTGGCATGCCAGAGATCTGCCATGTACCAGCAGAAGCTACGCGGCTACCATAGTCACCGTGTAAAGCATCGCCCGATTAAAGAAGGGGATCTGGTCCTTAGACTCAAGCAGGAGAAATCACACAAATTATCCCCGCCTTGGGAAGGACCATTCTTCATAAGCAAAGCATTGCTCAATGGTTCCTATTACCTCGTCAATATTCGCGTGTTGAAAGATAGGCTAAAAAATCGCAAGCGCAAGCAACGTGACTCCGATGATCATTACCCAGAGACAGATCGGCAATAGAACATAGCACAGCTACATCCCTTTTACACTTAGCACATTTATATTATGTAATAAGTTTCTTATATGATCAATGAAATAAATCATTTGGTTCACTCATATTCTCTGAGTCTTTTACCTCCTTTAGTTGTTCATTTTTGGATCATATAAAACCTCTATGCTCAAGGTTGCATTTGACCTTGTGAAAATTACGCCTACGGGCGTTAGCTTAGATTTTCTACTCTACACGTTTTCTGAAGTTTTTATGTGGATTCCGGAGTAGTGACTTTTCAGCACTCAAAGCCAGCGATTTTGTTCTTAGGTTCTGGACGGTGCTATTAAGCATCATCACCTGAGAGCATAGTTCTATGCTGAGAGTTTTCCGTCTCATGAAAGGTCAAGCATACAAACCAAAATAATGGATAAGCCAGTACTTGCTTAAAATATATATACACATGCTGGAAACAGATAAGTTGTAGGAAGCTTGAATACAAGGTTTCCCCCTTAGACAAACATAAGTTTTTTCCGCATACATTTTGTAGAGATACATTTAATAAAGAAATTGTTTTTCATGGCTCTGCTGCAGGAGACTTCGTGACGGCATCATCAGGAGAGCCAGGCAGGGAGAGCTCGTCAAACTCTAAAGGAGAGGGGCTAGACTCGGACGAAGTCACGTAATCATCCAGAATCTCGGCAGGCACAAAGACATCCGCCTTGACCATCTTGGCAACCCTGGTGTTGAAGTCGGCAAGAGAATTCCAAATAGCATCGCTATCGATCTCTCAGCCTTCCTCGTCTATCTTGGGAAAACCGGAGGTCACCGGGTCGATGTCGGCGTTATCATAGTGCACCTTGACCAAACACAGGGTCATCCTTGCACCAGCCCGGACGCAGGAGGCTTTCCAGTCCTTGACTTTCTCGGGGGCTCGGCATAGGATTTCTTATCTACTGAGTCTGGCGCCTTGATGTTAATACCCAGAGGTTGAGCTATCTCGTTGGCTTGGGCGATGGCGGTGCTGACGAAGTTGCTGGCAAGAATCATGCGTTCCTTGGAACTTGGAGCACCCTCACCCAAGTTGGCTAAGCCAATGGGAGTTGCGGTTTGCACAAAACACAAGGACCATGAGTACAAACAAGTGAAAGGGTTAAACAACTTACAGAAAAAGACCAAGACGGAGAAAGGTTACCAAAGATGCTCGATTCCGCTTGCATGCATGTCTCCGCCAAGACATCACGCTCCTTCTGGACTGACTTGAACATCTCAAGAATCCTAGCATTTTGCTCTTGGGCAGCTTGGTTTTGGTCTTTGAGCTGTGTAATCTCATCCTTCTGGCGCTGCATCTCTACGTCCGCAGACTCTTGCATATCCTTCATCATTGCCTCATGGCCCTTGACGGCATCGGCTAGGTCCTTCTTCAAAATCTTGTTTTCATCATCGAGCTCCTGGATATTCTTGGATTGCTCGACGATGCTCTTGGCCTTAGAAATGGCTTTTGTAAGATGGAAATTAGAAAGTGCAATCAGAAGATGGAAAAAATGACTCAATGGGAAAGCAAGGAGCTGTCGTAGGAAACAGACTCTGGCTATTTTTTATCTGTTCCTTCAGGATTTTGGTTTTACCCTATTCAAAGTCCATCTCCTTTTGAAGAGCAGCAAATCTTTCATTGCCGGATATCCTCCATTTATTCTCATTCTTCATATGATATAAGTATGCTTAGCTTCTCTAGAGCATCTAGTCGGAACTATTCAAGTTTCAACTAAATGCTCGGGGGCTACAGTACACGATTTTAAAGTAAGCTAGTTTCTCTAGAGCATCTAGTCTGAACTTTTCATTTTCAACTACACGCTCAGGGCTACACGGACAAATTATACGCTTAGTTCTCTAGAGCACTGAGGATAATAACTATTGGCTTATCCGCCTAAGAGCTCGGGGGCTATAGTGGGATATACTACACAAAGTAAAGCAAGTGAAGTTCAAAAAACATACGATGGCAATGATCCTGAGATTGTTGGCTATATTAGTGTAGGAGCCATGGAAGGTCCGGGCATTATTATAGATGCGTCAGCCTGCTTGATGAGATCATCTAAGCTCAACGTCGGTGGAGTCGCGGCCAATGGAGAGGTCGAAGCCGGAGGCATGGATGAAGCCCTAGCTGCCTCCTGCACCTTCAGGGCAGATGGTGGCGTGGAGGCTCCCGCCTCAATCGTAGCTTCCGTGTCCACCTCTTCCACTTCCTTCCCCTTGTCGGTGGCATCCTTAGCCGGATCTTCAGCCACTTTAGAAGAGGTGCTCTCCTGCGTTGCCTGGCCACTGGGAGCAACGTCTTCCTCGACAGAGCCTGAGACATCAAGGTTTGGATTGATATCTATCTCCATGGCAGAGGTCTCAGGGATGACGGGAGATGATGGCCCAGCGGGACCAGCAGAGGGAATGGTAGCAGGAGTAGGGGAGCGGTGGAAGGAGAAGGCTTGGCGGACGGAACCTTGGACAACATGTCATGAATGTTTTTTGACTCTGCAACATCTTTGGAGGATCGCTTCAAACTAACACCGGCTTTCCTCCTGAAACGTACAAGGTATAAGTACAAGAGTTGAAAAAAGGTGCGAGCTGAAAAATACAAGTCGGAGAATGAAAGTACTTACTCCACGTGAGGAGCCTTGGTGAGGGGAATACCGATGGACTTATTCTTCTTCTTCGCCTCTAAGGCGGTAGTGGAACGTTTGGAGACTGCACTCTCCGATTTCTTCTTCTTGGCCTCGGCAGCAGCATTAGTGGTGGAGCTCTTCCGCTTTCGCGCTGCCGGAGCTGGTTGATCCTTTGAGGCATCGTCTTCGGACACCACCTAGATCTCCTTTAGCTTGGGTTTATAGACCTGGGAGGCCATCTGATCTGTCGCCAAGGTCGTGAGCTAGGATACATGGCAATATTAGATGCACAACTTCAAGTCGAAAAACCTTAGAGTATATAACAAGCAACAAAGGAAACATAAGTTACCTCTGGGCATGTACTGCAATCGAACATGTCAAATGTGATCTTGAAACCATGCTTCTTGTCCTTCACCTTGATGATGTCCTTTAGCCGGAGCTTGATAGAGTTAGTAGAGAAGTTATCTCGTGAAATTCGCATGGGATCCCTCCTGTCTTGGCTATATTTGCACAGCAGCTGGGCGCGGTGCTGCAGAGGCTGGATCCACCTAACGTACCAGCACATGGCAAGGTCCAAGCCTGTTAGACCTCCGTCTACGAGCCATTCGATCCGCCTTACGACGTGATTGGCTTTGTCATCGGAGGGAAGAGCGGCTAGGGTCCGCCATGCGGGCACTTTGGTGGAAGTTGCGTCAACGAAGTCGGGGTAGGTCTCAAGACGGTCTGGCAGAGGGATATCTGGCCCATAGAAATACATGCACTGCCAGTTCTTGCAAGACTCGTGCCCTACGATGTCGGGGAAGTGCCGGCTAGGACGGATCTTAAAGCTAATGGTTCCGCAAATCTATAGTTCATCCTTGGACTCTACGGACTCTTTCTTGACGGTGAAGAAATATACAAATAGATCTAATCTAGGTTTGGTTCCTAGATATCCTTCGCACAAAGCTACAAAATTTCTAAGGACTAGGACGCTGTTGGGAGAGAGGTTGTGGGGAAGTACCCGGAAGTGTCGAAGGACATAGAGGAAGAAGTCAGAGACTAGCAGGCTTACGCCGCGTACCAGCTGATATTTGAGGTACACCTTCTCTCTGGCTTAGGGAGAAGGGACCACCTCGCCGGTCGATGCTGCTTGCCAGACGAACTTCTCCGCTGCAGGGAGATAACCCTCATCGATCAGCTCTTGGAGTTCTTCGGTGGAGAGATCAGAACCTCTCCACACCCCCTTGCGGGAGTCGTTTTCCTCTTCAGCAGCTTCAGGCGCCGCTCGTTCTTGGTCATCACCAGCGGATTCCGTCACGGCGGAGACGGGGACGACCACCCCCTCCGGTGGAACAATAACTCCCTGAGATGGCTCCGTCATAGCCTCGAAAATCGCCACTGTGGTAGGAGCAGAGCTGTTGGAGGCCATTACGACGAGGAGTGTGTGGAGGAAGAAAAGGCTCTGGCTAGGGTTTTCACAGAGGAGCTCGACTAGGAGAGAATGCGGGTAAAAAGAAATAAATTGACTGCGGAGGAAATATTTAAGCCTCGCGTCAAGATTCGTGCAACAATATCTAATGGATGGAACATTGTCGAAGTGGAAGTGAACATGCGCAGTAATTTCGCCACGTCCTCCGTCTTTTGCCGCTCGATCGTTTCGGATTTCACGCGTGTGAAAATAGCTAATGATTAATTCTTTGCTTCTGTGAGTTTTGAGGTAGCGTAGGCTGTACCCTACGTCATCCTCCTGACAGTTGCAGTGAAGGGTCACGTCTGAAGATTCCATCAAAGACGGAGATTGTCCGACTCGGGAAACAAAGACTCAAGGAATCTCCGGCTACATTGCAAAGCCAGAGAGGATTGCAGGGTTCTTTGGGAAACCTTTGATATATTTCTTGACGGATTGCGGGCATCACTTAGATAGGATATTCAGAGATCAACAAGCAAGACGATGCAAGATTTCAATGTCCTCAGGGGTTACTATGGGGGATATGCTATATGGGTATCATAATAGCATGTCACCAATCCGCCTAACCCAGGTGGCCCATAGTTGGTAGCAAGGCCTATGGCCTGCAGGGCGGCCTAGTTAGACGGATCCTGAAGGGAGGCCCATGCCGGATAAAGGAAGGCTACGCAGGAGTCATCGACATACTCAGAGCCTTGGAGTACAAGACATGGAAGACTAGTTCGTGTAGGTGTAGGACTCTTTACTTTGTCCGGCAAGGACCTTTCCCTGTAAACCCTAGGTCTTGGCGCCTTTATAAGCTGGCCTATAGGAGCCTTTAGGGCATAACTTCTCTAACTGCAGCATACAACGCGCACTACCTCGCACAGCGAACCTATCTCCGTAACTCGGCGTATTGCCATTATAGTGATTTATAGCAGGAGTAGAGTTCCGCCACCGTTGTGGGACTTGAACCTGGGTAAGCTATGTTACCTCGTACCCGCCAACTCTCCGCCTTACCCCATGTCTCTAAACACGCACTATAAGGACCCCTCCATGGTGTACTCGTCGGCAATACCATGACATGTTTAGAACTAACGGGGTTAGTGAATCTGCGGTCCATTAGGCTAATCTTCAACTGAAGTAGTAGAGGGGCTTCGTAAATCTTCAGTGATTTTCTCATCTGATAACTCGGGAATTGATGCTTGGCGGAAGACATCAGATCTGGTACTCTTTCTAGATTATCTTCTGGTAGACAGTCTTCGGGATTTGAGTTGGAAAGACGCAGTCGTTCCACCTTAGAGATTCACTGAGGTCTTTCGAGAAAGGTGCAGATCTTTTGTCTTGAAGTGCCGGCGTGATGCTAAAGATGGCTATATTTCTGAGGGTCTTGAGTTGAGGTCTTCCAGTGACGTCCTATTGCTCAAACCTGGTCGAGACGGTTTCCTAACGAAGCTTAATGGAGTTATCCTAGGCAAGTTAGCGGTTAACGATGCTTCTTGCTAGTCTTTAGTCAAAGTAGAGACATCCAGCTTCGGAGGAGTTGTCTTCATGCAATCCGGGTCTTCAGGATTTAGGGGTATTCTAGCTTCTAGGGAGGAACTTCCCATTGATTTCGGTTGGGTCGACTAAAATAGTTAGTCTCCTGAGGTGATCGGAACCTCTAATATACCGAAGGTTAGTAGAGTCAGGTCTTCACTTCTTGCCTTTGTTAGCCCGTCCTGTTGCTTCTTGTAGATGATGTGGATCCTTCGGTGGTAGTCTTCCAGCTTCAACTAGATTCTTGTTATAGCTGGCAGATGACTACTGGAGGGCTATGTTGTTGATGAGTCTTGAGAGTTGAGTGTGATAAAGTAGGCCATCCTGCTGAGGAGGAATCTTCGAGTTGTTCTCATTTGGCGATGTCGGACTTCTGGTTCTTAATATACTCTTCCTCTCATAACTCTCGAGGTTAGTCTAGGTTCTCGTTAGCGACAACTAACATGGGGGTTTCCTGAGTTATTTGGTGGGGTATGGATTTTTTTAAAACCATTTGTATTGGGTCAATCAAGCCAGGACATACATACAAGGTGAACATAGCAGTAGGGTCGCAATGTTCTTGTCAAATAACACACATCAAGCACCACATCATTCACTTAGGCAAGAAAACACGGTCTACTGTAGGGACCAACGAGTTAACTACTCGCGATAAAGGGGAATCCTAGTCTTAGGACTTATGGATCCTAGAGTTCTCGGGATTGAGGTCTAGGTCACTATCTCGCGAATGAAGCCTTCGACGTGTCATTGGACGCTTCTCGATAGTGCAGTACTTTATTTCTTCTGGTTATGGGGATTCCGCTAGTAGGGCTATCTTGTAGTCTCCTTGTGTTTGCTTGTAGTTGCTCTCTTCATCTCGTTCTCATCGTCTTCACCTAGTTCAAGGTCCTATTTGTCTGAAATCCGTATGTTTGAAAGTTGGATGAGAGATAGAGGAAGCCATGTTTCGAAATCCTTTAAATTAGGAGAGGATAAGAAGTAGAACTTTTCAAAAAGCTTTTGAGGAAGTAGCTTTCGAAAGTCAGTGTTTTCCTAAATTAGTTTTCCTATCTAGCGACCATGCTCACTAAGGTTCTCCTACAGTCAGGATGGCTCTGATACAAAGTCTGTGCCCCCCCGGATTAATCCTCCGAGAATCCATATTATGCATACACCACGATCCTATGATCATTTAGTCGTGGCACATAATCGACATGTATCAAAGTAAACATCCATTACTTAAGCGGAAACATGTCATAACATACATGCCATTATGGCTACATCAAGAATCATCACCGGAACTTTATCATGTGTAGAGCCCGAGCCATGCCTTAGCCTATAGGCAACTGACTGGTAGAACATCCTAGCTTGCATAGTCACCAACATCTCCTTCTTCTCGATATCATACCAAGTTAATAGCCAGGGACAATGCCAGTAAGTACTTTGAATGTACTCACAAACCACCTTAAGAGAATAATAATAACAAGAGGATATGCAATATGGTTGTGGTACTAGGACGGCTCCAAGAGAGGTTCTTTTCTCAAATAGTTTCTCTTGTAGATATAGCATCTATGTATCTTTGTTGAAAACTTTTATCAAACCTTTTTGATTTTTTTTGGAAAACACTAGGATTGGGTCACCCATCTGTTTCCTCCTTCCGGTCATCTCATGACCAAACTCCTTCCTTCCTTTCCGACCATCCCATGGTCAAATCATTTCCAAATCCTTTGCTTTTCCGAAGTCCTATTTGAAATCAATACTAGAACGGATCTACAGTAGTTTGTCCAACCGTCCATAACCGTGGACATGGCTATTCTAATATATTTACACTATGCAGAGGTTGTACACTTTACCCACACCATCTGGGTACCCTGCCCTAATCTTCACCGATCATGGGTCGAGTAACCTATCAATGCTCTCTAGATGCCACTCTAGTATAGGCCCTACCCTATGAGTTGTTCCTATCAACACCGGGACGTCGGGGCCACAGAACAATCAGAGCGCATTCCAACTCCTCCATAGTGGGCACTTTCAATGAGAGGCTCATAGTATCCCCCGGTCACTCGCATGGGTGATCCTACTTCCTCCAGGTGACTGTCTAACAGTAGGCTCTTTTTGTAAAGAAAACCCGGGATTAGAGGGAGATGATCCCCCTTCAGGAATTATGAGAATTCCTACACCAGAGTAGCAAACTTCAAGTCTAGCCCTGTCCTATTTCAGAGTAGTGTGGTTGCATGGGTTAAGTTGTTATAGCTAAAGATGCAAATAACCGGGTGCGTTTTTGTAAACATTTTTCCTCTATCTTTCCTTCAGCATTTTGTAAAACAAAACCCTTTTTCTTTCTCAAACTTCTCTTAGTAGGTCAAACCTCACCAAGGTTTTATCATAAAAGTCTTTATAAAACTTTTCCGTGGTCTTCCCATCATATAGCCTTGCTTGGGCTAAAACCGGGTCTCCAAAGGGTTATGGTGTTATACACCATCTACCTTTCAAGGGACAAATAGGTGTCGTCAAAGGGGTTGTACTTAGTAGTACACATGTGTAATGGTTTGGAGGAGCCAGGCCACTACCCAATCGAGATCTTCATAAAATAAAACAATGCAGTTTATATAAACAGTAGGTAAAACATGCATAAGTAAAATAGTAAGACAAGGCTTATGATCAAGAAGGTGGCTTGCCTATGATTAGTAAACTGGCAATATATGCCCCTGGACTTCTTCTTAGAATACCATAATAATCAAATGTAATAACCATCTTCTTCTGGTCTCCGATATAATCGCATCTAGTGTCATTATGGATCACATGCAAGCAAACAAAGGGCACAATCAACACAAGGCATACAATCATCAATATCATACAACAAATAGACATACAACACATTAATTACTTCAGTAGGTTTTGATACATTGAGATCGTAGCATTTGGAAATACTTTAATTGCTTTTGTGGATTTGCCTTGGTGATCTATTTGTCAGCTTGGGTCTGTATGATATCAATGTAAAAATGATATCAATAGATAGGTTTTGAAATAACAAGGACAACAAAAGTGGTTTCATGATTTTATCAATTTTCTATATTTAGATATGATTTTTCTAGTGAGATAACCTCTAGTTTAGGTGAAAAATTCACCATAAAAGATCTGTAGTTCCATAAATTATTTTCTTGGATGGTTAAGTAGCATTTTATTGACTGCTTCGGTGAGAGATGGAATCACTTCAAAATATTTACCAGAATGCCCTTAGGAAATTCCCAAAGGCAGTTCTGGAGGGGTTTTTTCACCATATTTATTATACATGAGCTATTGATGTTATTGCAAAGGCACATGGTTAGGTATTTAGAATACCTTTCTGTATGAATTGGAAGCATCCTTTTTGGAATTGTAAAACTGATGTGGTGATTTATCTACTGAGACCACCCTAGGTAGAGATATTTAAATCACCATAAATCAAAAGAGGTTCAATAAAAAGTGATCTCCTGGGTTTTGATAGGTATAGATGAGGAACATTACTGGGAGTTGGAAGCAACTCAATAGTGTCTGTATATTTACATAGGGAAATTTATAAACTTAGAAATGAATTGTTTTTGTTATTTTTGCTACTGGGAAGATATAGTTCCACATGGCATGGGATCCATGTCATCATATAGGTGCCTTAAAAACCTTCCAGAGTAAATTGGATTCATTCAAAAAGGATATGTGGAAGTCCCTAGAGAATTTATAGAGTGAAAAGGACACTAGTTGGTAGATAAATTATCAGAATTCGTACAAATAATATTTTGCCCAAGTTTTGGTACTAAATGTTAAAGGAAACATGCAAGAACAGCAGGAAATATAGATCTAGGCATTTGTACGTGTTTTATATTTTCAAATGGTGTTGGGTATACGCTATATGGGTATCCTCATAGCATGTCACCAATCCGCCTAACCCGGGTGGCCCATAGTTGGTAGCAAGGCCTATGGTCTACTGGGCGGCCCAGTTAGACGGATCCTGAAGGGAGGCCCATGACAGATAAAGGAAGGCTACACATGAAATGACTCTGGTGGTTCCATGTGATTAAGGAAAGGAACAGACATGCAATGACGCTGGTGGATCCATGTGGTTTAGGAAAGAAACACACAAGCAATGCCTCTAGTGGATCCATGTGGTTTAGTAAAGGAACACACATGCAATGCCACTAGTGGTGGTTTAGGAAAAGAAGACACATGCAATGACTCTGGTGGTGTTTTATAAAAGAACACACATGAAATGACTCTAGTGGATCCATGTGGTTTAGGAAAGGAACACACATGCAATGACTCTATTGGTGGTTTAGGAAAAGAAGACATATGCAATGACTCTAGTGGTGGTTTAGGAAAAGAACACAAATGAAATGACTCTGGTGGATCCATGTGGTTTAGGAAAAGAACACACATGGAATGACTCTATTGGTGGTTTAGGAAAAGAACACACATGCAATGACACTGGTGGATCCATGTGGTTTAGGAAAGGACACACATGCAATGACTCTAGTGGAGGTTCAGGAAAATAACACACATGAAATGACTCTAGTGGTGACATAGGAAAAGAACACACATGCAATGACTCTGGTGGATCAATGTGGTTAAGGAACTGAACACACATGCCATGACTCTGGTGTATCTAGGTGGTTTAGGAAAACAACACACTTGCAATGACTCTGGTGGATCCACGTGGTTTAGGAAAGGAACACACAGGCAATGACTCTAGTGGTGGTTTAGGAAAAGAACACACATGCAATGACTCTCGCGGATCAATGTGGTTTAGGAAAGGAACACACATGCAATGACTCTGGTGGATCCATGTGGTTTAGTAATGGAACACACATGCAATTACTCTAGTGGATCCATGTGGTGGTTTAGGAAAGGAACACACATGCAATGACTCTAGTGGTGGTTTAGGAAAAGAACACACATACAATAACTCTGGTGGATCCATGTGGTTTATGAAAGGAACACACATGCAATCAATCTGGTTGTGGTTTAAGAAAAGAACACACATGCAATGACACTAGTGGATCGATGTGGTTTAGGAAAGGAACAGACATGCAATGACTCTAGTGGTGGTTTAGGAAAAGAACACACATGCAATGACTGTAGTGGTGATTTAGGAAAATAAAACGTATGCAATGACTTTTGTGGATCAATGTGGTTTAGGAAAGGAACACACATGCCATAACTCTGGTGGATCCAGGTGGTTTAGGAAAAGAACACACTTGCAATGACTCTGCTGGATCCATGTGGCTTAGGAAAGGAACACACATGCAATGACTCTGGTGGATCCATGTGGTTTAGGACTGGAACACACATGCAATGACTCTAGTGGATCCATGTGGTCATTTAGGAAAGGAACACACATGCAATGACTATAGTGGTGGTTTAGGAAAATAAGACACATGCAATGACAATGGTGGTGGTTTAGATAAAATAACACACATGAAATGACTCTGGTGGATCCATGTGATTTAGCAAAGTAACACACATGCAATGACACTGGTGGATCCATGTGGTTTAGGGAAGGAACACACATGCAATGACATTGGTGGATGCATGTGGTTTAGGAAAGGAACACGCATGCAATGACACTGGTGGATCCATGTGGTTTAGGAGAGGAACACACATGCAATGACACTAGTGGTGGTTTATGAAAAGAAGACACATGCAATGACTCTGGTGGTGGTTTAGGAAAAGAACACACATGAAATGAATCTGGTGGATCCATGTGGTTTAGGAAAGGAACACAAATACAATGACTCTATTGGTGGTTTAGGAAAAGAAGACACATGCAATGACTATGGTGGTGGTTTAGGAAAAGAACACAAATGAAATGACTCTGGTGGATCCATGTGGTTTAGGAAAAGAACACACAGGGAATAACTCTAGTGGGGGTTTAGGAAAAACAACACACATGCAATGACACTAGTGGATCCACGTGGTTTAGGAAAGGAACACACATGCAATGACTCTAGTGTTGGTTTAGGAAAACAAAACACATGCAATGACACTGGTGGATCCATGTGGTTTAGGAAAAGAACACAAATGCAATGACTCTAGTGGTCGTTTAGGAAAAGAACACACATTTAATGACACTGGTAGATCCATGTGGTTTAGCAAAACAACACACATACAATGACCCTGGCGATGGTTTAGGAAAGGAAGACACATGCAATGACTCTGAATGTTGTTTAGGAAAGGAACACACATGAAATGACTCCAATGGATACATGTGGTTAAGGAAAAGAACACATATGCAATGACTCTGGTGGAGCAATGTGGTTTAGGAAAGGAACAAACATGTAATGACTCTAGTGTTGGTTTAGGAAAAGAAGACACATGCAATAACATTGGTGGATCCATGTGGTTTAGGAAAAGAACACACATGCAATGAATCTAGTGGTGGTTTAACAAAGAACACGCATGCAATGATACTCGTGGATCCATGTCGTTTAGGAAAATAACACACATGCAATGACACTGGTGGTGCTTTAGTAAAGGAGACACATGCAATGACTCTAGATGTGGTTTAGAAAAGGAACACACATGCAATGACTCTAGTGGATCCATGTCGTTTAGAAAAACAACACATATGCAATGACTCTGGTGGATCAATATGGTTTAGGAAAGGAACACAGATACATTGACTCTGGTAGATCCATGTGGTTTAGTAAAGGAACACACATGCAATGACTCTAGTGGTGGTTTAGGAAAAGAACACACATGCAATGATTCTGGTGGTGGTTTAGGAAAATAAGACACATGCAATGGCTCTGGTGGTGGTTTAGGGAAATAACACACATGTAATGACTCCGGTGGATCCATGTGGTTTAGGAAAATAAGACACATGCAATGACTCTAGTGGTGGTTTAGGAAAAGAAGACACATGCAATGACTCTGGTGGATCCTTGTGGTTTAGGAAAGGAACACACATGCAATGACTCTGGTGGATCCATGTGGGTTATGAAAGGAACACACATGCAATGACATTAGTTATGGTTTAGGAAAAGAATAGACATGCAATGACTCTGGTGGATCCACGTGGTTTATGAAAGGAACACACATGCTATGAATCTGGCGGTGGTTTAGGAAAATAACACACATGCAATGACTCTGGTGGATCAATGTGGTTTAGGAAAGGAACAAACATGCAATGACTCTAGTGGTGGTTTAGTAAAGGAACACACATCAATGACTCTGGTGGATCAATGTGGTTTACGAAAGGAACACACATGCAATGACTCTGGTGGATCCATGTGGTTGAGGAAAGGAACACAAATACAATGACTCTATTGGTGGTTTAGGAAAAGAAGACACATGCAATGACTATGGTGGTGGTTTAGGAAAAGAACACAAATGAAATGACTCTGGTGGATCCATGTGGTTTAGGAAAAGAACACACATGGAATAACTCTAGTGGGGGTTTAGGAAAAACAACACACATGCAATGACACTAGTGGATCCACGTGGTTTAGGAAAGGAACACACATGCAATGACTCTAGTGTTGGTTTAGGAAAACAAAACAAATGCAATGACACTGGTGGATCCATGTGGTTTAGGAAAAGAACACAAATGCAATGACTCTAGTGGTCGTTTAGGAAAAGAACACACATTCAATGACACTGGTGGATCCATGTGGTTTAGCAAAACAACACACATACAATGACCCTGGCGATGGTTTAGGAAAGGAAGACACATGCAATGACTCTGAATGTTGTTTAGGAAAGGAACACACATGAAATGACTCCAATGGATACATGTGGTTAAGGAAAAGAACACATATGCAATGACTTTGGTGGAGCAATGTGGTTTAGGAAAGGAACAAACATGCAATGATTCTAGTGTTGGTTTAGGAAAAGAAGACACATGCAATAACATTGGTGGATCCATGTGGTTTAGGAAAAGAACACACATGCAATGAATCTAGTGGTTGTTTAGGAAAAGAACACGCATGCAATGATACTCGTGGATCCATGTCGTTTAGGAAAATAACACACATGCAATGACCCTGGTGGTGCTTTAGTAAAGGACACACATGCAATGACTCTAGATGTGGTTTAGAAAAGGAACACACATGCAATGACTCTAGTGGATCCATGTCGTTTAGAAAAACAACACATATGCAATGACTCTACTGGATCTATATGGTTTAGGAAAGGAACACACATACATTGACTCTGGTAGATCCATGTTGTGGTTTAGTAAAGGAACACACATGCAGTGACTCTAGTGGTGGTTTAGGAAAAGAACACACATGCAATGATTCTAGTGGTGGTTTAGGAAAATAAGACACATGCAATGGCTCTGGTGGTGGTTTAGGGAAATAACACACATGTAATGACTCCGGTGGATCCATGTGGTTTAGGAAAAGAAGACACATGCAATGACTCTAGTGGTGGTTTAGGAAAAGAAGACACATGCAATGACTCTGGTGGATCCTTGTGGTTTAGGAAAGGAACACACATGCAATGACTCTGGTGGATCCATGTGGCTTATGAAAGGAACACACATGCAATGACTCTAGTTATGGTTTAGGAAAAGAATAGACATGCAATGACTCTGGTGGATCCACGTGGTTTATGAAAGGAACACACATGCTATGAATCTGGCGGTGGTTTAGGAAAATAACACACATGCAATGACTCTAGTGGATCAATGTGGTTTAGGAAAGGAACAAACATGCAATGACTCTAGTGGTGGTTTAGTAAAGGAACATACATCAATGACTCTGGTGGATCAATGTGGTTTACGAAAGGAACACACATGCAATGACTCTGGTGGATCCATGTGGTTGAGGAAAGGAACACACATGCAATGACACTAGTGGTGGTTTATGAAAACAAGACACATGCAATGAATCTGGTGGTGGTTTAGGAAAAGAACACAGATGAAATGAATATGGTGGATCCATGTGGTTTAGGAAAGGAAGACAAATGCAATGACTCTATTGTTGGTTTAGGAGAAGAAGACACATGCAATGACTATGGTGGTGGTTTAGGAAAAGAACACACATGAAATGACTCTGGTGTATCCATGTGATTTAGCAGAGGAACACACATGCAATGACACTGGTGGTGGTTTATGAAAAGAAGACACATGCAATGACTCTGGTGGTGGTTTATGAAAAGAACACACATGTAATGTCATTGGTGGGTCCATTTCGTTTAGGAAAGGAACACACATGCAATGACTCTAGTGGATCCATGTGGTTTAGGAAAGGAACACACATGCAATGACACTAGTGGTGGTTTATGAAAAGAAGACACATGCAATGACTCTGGTGGCGGTTTAGGAAAAGAACACACGTGAAATGAATCTGGTGGATCCATGTGGTTTAGGAAAGGCACACAAATGCAATGACTCTATTTGTGGTTTAGGAAAAGAAGACACATGCAATGACACTAGTGGATCCATGTGGTTTACGAAAGGAACACACATGCAATGACTCTAGTGTTGGTTTAGGAAAACAAGACAAATGCAATGACACTGGTGGATCCATGTGGTTTAGGAAAAGAACACAAATGCAATGACTCTAGTGGTGGTTTAGGAAAAGAACACACATGCAATGACACTAGTGGATCCATGAGGTTTAGCAAAACAACACATATACAATGACCCTGGCGATGGTTTAGGAATGGAAGACACATGCAATGACTCTTGATGTGGTTTAGGAAAGGAAGACACATGCAATGACTCCAATGGATACATGTGGTTAAGGAAAAGAACACATATGCAATGACACTGGTGGATCAATGTGGTTTAGGAAAGGAACACACATGTAATGAATCTAGTGTTGGTTTAGGAAAGAAGACACATGCAATAACACTAGTGGATCCATGTGGTTTAGTAAAAGAACACACATGCAATGACTCTAGTGGTGGTTTAGGAAAAGAACACACATGCAATGATATTGTTGGATCCATGTGGTTTAGGAAAATAACACACATGCAATGACCCTTGTGGTGCTTTAGTAAAGGAGACACATGCAATGACTCTAGATGTGGTTTAGGAAAGGAACACACATGAAATAACTCTAGTGGATCCATGTCATTTAGAAAAACAACACATATGCAATGACTCTGGTGGATCAATGTGGTTTAGGAAAGGAACACACATGCAATTACTCTGGTGGATCCATGTGGTTTAGTACAGGAACACACGTGCAATGACTCTAGTGGTGGTTTAGGAAAAGAACACACATGCAATGATTTTATGGGTGGTTTACGAAAATAAGGCACATGTAATGACTCTGGTGGTGGTTTAGGGAAATAACACACATGCAATGACTCCGGTGGATCCATGTGGTTTAGGAAAAGAAGACACATGCAATGACTCTGGTGGTAGTTTAGGAAAAGAACACACATGCAATGACTCTAGACGATCCTTGCTGTTTAGGAAAGGAACACACATGTAATGACTCTGGTGGATCCATGTCGGTTATGGAAGGAACAAACATGCAATGACTCTAGTTGTGGTTTAGGAAAAGAACAGATATGCAATGACTCTGGTGGATCCATGTGGTTTATGAAATGAACACACATGCGATGAATCTGGTGGTGGTTTAGGAAAAGAACACACATGCAGTGACTCTGGTGGATCAATGTGGTTTAGGAATGGAACACACATGCAATGACTCTAGTGGGGGTTTAGGAAAGGAACACACATGCAATAACACTGGTGGATCCATGTGGTTTAGGAAAAGAACACACATGCAATGACACTTGTGGATCCATGTGGTTTAGGAAAAGAACACACATGCAATGACACTTGTGGATCCATGTGGTTTAGGAAAAGAACACACATGCAATGACCTTGGTGGTGCTTTAGAAAAGGAGACACATGCAATGACTCTGGATGTGGTTTAGGAAAGGAACACACATGTAATGACTCTAGTGGATCCATGTGGTTTAGAAAAAGAACACGTAAGCAATGACTCTGGTGGATCAATGTGGTTTAGGAAAGGAACACACATGCAATGATTCTGGTGGATCCATGTGGTTTAGTAAAGGAACACACATGAAATGACTCTAGTGGTGGTTGAGGAAAAGAACACACATGCAATAATTCTGGCGGTGGTTTAGGAAAATAAGAAACATGCAATGACAAGGAAATAACACACATACAATGACTCCGTTGGATACATGTGGTTTTGGAAAAGAAGACACATCCAATGACTCTGCTGGTAGTTTAGGAAAAGAACACACATGCAATGACTCTGATGGATCCTTGTGGTTTAGGAAAGGAACACACATGCAATAACTCTGGTGGATCCATGTGGGTTATGAAAGGAACACACATGCAATGACTCTAGTTGTGGTTTAGGAAAAGAACACACATGCAATGACTCTAGTGGATCAATATGGTTTAGTTAAGGAACACACATGCAATGACTCTCGTGGTGGTTTAAAGAAAGAACACACATGCAATGACTCTGGTGGTGATTTAGGAAAAGAACACACATGCAATGACTCTAGTGGTGGTTTAGGAAAAGAACACAAATGCAATAACTCTGCTGGCTCCTTGTGGTTTATGAAAGGAACACACATGCAATCAATCTGGTGGTGGTTTAGGAAAAGAACACACATGCAATAACACTGGTGGATCCATGTGGTTTAGGAAAAGAACACACATGCAATGACACTTGTGGATCCATGTGGTTTAGGAAAAGAACACACATGCAATGACCTTGGTGGTGCTTTAGAAAAGGAGACACATGCAATGACTCTGGATGTGGTTTAGGAAAGGAACACACATGTAATGACTCTAGTGGATCCATGTGGTTTAGAAAAAGAACACGTAAGCAATGACTCTGGTGGATCAATGTGGTTTAGGAAAGGAACACACATGCAATGATTCTGGTGGATCCATGTGGTTTAGTAAAGGAACACACATGAAATGACTCTAGTGGTGGTTTAGGAAAAGAACACACATGCAATAATTCTGGCGGTGGTTTAGGAAAATAAGAAACATGCAATGACAAGGAAATAACACACATACAATGACTCCGTTGGATACATGTGGTTTTGGAAAAGAAGACACATCCAATGACTCTGCTGGTAGTTTAGGAAAAGAACACACATGCAATGACTCTGATGGATCCTTGTGGTTTAGGAAAGGAACACACATGCAATAACTCTGGTGGATCCATGTGGTTTATGAAAGGAACACACATGCAATGACTCTAGTTGTGGTTTAGGAAAAGAACACACATGCAATGACTCTAGTGGATCAATATGGTTTAGTTAAGGAATACACATGCAATGACTCTCGTGGTGGTTTAAAGAAAGAACACACATGCAATGACTCTGGTGGTGATTTAGGAAAAGAACACACATGCAATGACTCTAGTGGTGGTTTAGGAAAAGAACACAAATGCAATAACTCTGCTGGCTCCTTGTGGTTTATGAAAGGAACACACATGCAATCAATCTGGTGGTGGTTTAGGAAAAGAACACACATGCAATGACTCTGGTGGATAGATGTGGTTTAGGAAAGGAACACACAAGCAATGACTCTAGTGGTGGTTTAGGAAAAGAACACACATGCAATGACTCTAGTGGTGATTTAGGAAAAGAAAACACATGTAGTGTCTTTTGTGGATCAATGTGGTTTAGGAAAGGAACACACATGCCATGACTCTGGTGGATCCATGTGGTTTAGGAGAATAACACACTTGCAATGACTCTAGTGGATCCATGTGGTTTAGGAAAGGAACAGGCATGCAATGACTCTGGTGGATACATGTGGTTTAGGAAAGGAACACACATGCAATGACTCTGGTGGATCCATGTGGTTTAGGAATGGAACACACATGCAATGACTCTCGTGGATCCATGTGGTTGTTTAGGAAAGGAACACACATGCAATGACTCTGGTGGTTGTTTAGGAAAGGAACACACATGCAATGACTCTAGTGGTGGTTTCTGAAAATAAGACACATGCAATGACTCTGGTGGTGGTTTAGATAAAAGAACACACATGAAATGACTTTGGTGGATCCATGTGATTTAGCAAAGTAACACACATTAACTTACACTGGTGGATCCATGTGGTTTAGGGAAGGAACACACATGCAATGACATTGGTGGACCCATGTGGTTTAGAAAAGGAACACGCATGCAATGACACTGGTGGATCCATGTGGTTTAGGAAAGGAACCCACATGCAATGACACTAGTGGTGGTTTATGAAAAGAAGACACATGCAATGACTCTGGTGCTGGTTTAGGAAAAGAACACACATGAAATGAATCTAGTGGATCCATGTGGTTTAGGAAAGGAACACAAATACAATAACTCTATTGGTGGTTTAGGAAAAGAAGACACATGCAATGACTATGATGGTGGTTTAGGAAAAGAACACATATGAAATGACTCTGGTGGATCCATGTGGTTTAGGAAAAGAACACACATGGAATAACTCTAGTGGGGGTTTAGGAAAAACAACACACATGCAATGACACTAGTGGATCAATGTTGTTTTTGAAAGGAACACACCTGCAATGACTCTAGTATTTGTTTAGGAAAACAAGACACATGCAATGACACTAGTGGATCCATGTGGTTTAGGAAAAGATCACACATGCAATGACTGTAGTGGTGGTTTAGGAAAAGAACACACATGCAATGACACTGGTGGATCCATGTGGTTTAGCAAAACAACGCACATGCAATGACCCTGGCGATGGTTAGGACAGAAAGACACATGCAATTACTCTGGATGTGGTTTAGGAAAGGAACTCACATGCAATGACTACAATGGATACACGTGGTTAAGGAAAAGAACACATATGCAATGACTCTGGTGGATCAATGTGGTTTAGGAAAGGAACACACATGCACTGACTCTAGTGTTGGTTTAGGAAAAAAGAAGACACATGCAATAACACTGGTGGATCCATGTGGTTTAGGAAAAGAACACACATGCAATGACACTTGTGGATCCATGTGGTTTAGGAAAAGAACACACATGCAGTGACCTTGGTGGTGCTTTAGAAAAGGAGACACATGCAATGACTCTAGATGTGGTTTAGGAAAGGAACACACTTGTAATGACTCTAGTGGATCCATGTGGTTTACAAAAAGAACACATAAGCAATGACTCTGGTGGATCAATGTGGTTTAGGAAAGGAACACACATGCAATGATTCTAGTGGTGGTTTAGGAAAGGAACACACATGCAATGACTCTGGTGGATCCATGTGCTTTAGTAAAGGAACACACATGAAATGACTCTAGTGGTGGTTTAGGAAAAGAACACACATGCAATGATTCTGGCGGTGGTTTAGGAAAATAAGAAACATGCAATGACAAGGAAATAACACACATACAATGACTCCGTTGGATACATGTGGTTTTGGAAAAGAAGACACATGCAATGACTCTGCTGGTAGTTTAGGAAAAGAACACACATGCAATGACTCTGATGGATCCTTGTGGTTTAGGAAAGGAACACACATGCAATAACTCTGGTGGATCCATGTGGGTTATGAAAGGAACATACATGCAATGACTCTAGTTGTGGTTTAGGAAAAGAACACACATGCAATGATTCTGGTGGTGGTTTAGGAAAATAAGACACATGCAATGGCTCTGGTGGTGGTTTAGGGAAATAACACACATGTAATGACTCCGGTGGATCCATGTGGTTTAGGAAAATAAGACACATGCAATGACTCTAGTGGTGGTTTAGGAAAAGAAGACACATGCAATGACTCTGGTGGATCCTTGTGGTTTAGGAAAGGAACACACATGCAATGACTCTGGTGGATCCATGTGGGTTATGAAAGGAACACACATGCAATGACATTAGTTATGGTTTAGGAAAAGAATAGACATGCAATGACTCTGGTGGATCCACGTGGTTTATGAAAGGAACACACATGCTATGAATCTGGCGGTGGTTTAGGAAAATAACACACATGCAATGACTCTGGTGGATCAATGTGGTTTAGGAAAGGAACAAACATGCAATGACTCTAGTGGTGGTTTAGTAAAGGAACACACATCAATGACTCTGGTGGATCAATGTGGTTTACGAAAGGAACACACATGCAATGACTCTGGTGGATCCATGTGGTTGAGGAAAGGAACACAAATACAATGACTCTATTGGTGGTTTAGGAAAAGAAGACACATGCAATGACTATGGTGGTGGTTTAGGAAAAGAACACAAATGAAATGACTCTGGTGGATCCATGTGGTTTAGGAAAAGAACACACATGGAATAACTCTAGTGGGGGTTTAGGAAAAACAACACACATGCAATGACACTAGTGGATCCACGTGGTTTAGGAAAGGAACACACATGCAATGACTCTAGTGTTGGTTTAGGAAAACAAAACAAATGCAATGACACTGGTGGATCCATGTGGTTTAGGAAAAGAACACAAATGCAATGACTCTAGTGGTCGTTTAGGAAAAGAACACACATTCAATGACACTGGTGGATCCATGTGGTTTAGCAAAACAACACACATACAATGACCCTGGCGATGGTTTAGGAAAGGAAGACACATGCAATGACTCTGAATGTTGTTTAGGAAAGGAACACACATGAAATGACTCCAATGGATACATGTGGTTAAGGAAAAGAACACATATGCAATGACTTTGGTGGAGCAATGTGGTTTAGGAAAGGAACAAACATGCAATGATTCTAGTGTTGGTTTAGGAAAAGAAGACACATGCAATAACATTGGTGGATCCATGTGGTTTAGGAAAAGAACACACATGCAATGAATCTAGTGGTTGTTTAGGAAAAGAACACGCATGCAATGATACTCGTGGATCCATGTCGTTTAGGAAAATAACACACATGCAATGACCCTGGTGGTGCTTTAGTAAAGGACACACATGCAATGACTCTAGATGTGGTTTAGAAAAGGAACACACATGCAATGACTCTAGTGGATCCATGTCGTTTAGAAAAACAACACATATGCAATGACTCTACTGGATCTATATGGTTTAGGAAAGGAACACACATACATTGACTCTGGTAGATCCATGTTGTGGTTTAGTAAAGGAACACACATGCAGTGACTCTAGTGGTGGTTTAGGAAAAGAACACACATGCAATGATTCTAGTGGTGGTTTAGGAAAATAAGACACATGCAATGGCTCTGGTGGTGGTTTAGGGAAATAACACACATGTAATGACTCCGGTGGATCCATGTGGTTTAGGAAAAGAAGACACATGCAATGACTCTAGTGGTGGTTTAGGAAAAGAAGACACATGCAATGACTCTGGTGGATCCTTGTGGTTTAGGAAAGGAACACACATGCAATGACTCTGGTGGATCCATGTGGCTTATGAAAGGAACACACATGCAATGACTCTAGTTATGGTTTAGGAAAAGAATAGACATGCAATGACTCTGGTGGATCCACGTGGTTTATGAAAGGAACACACATGCTATGAATCTGGCGGTGGTTTAGGAAAATAACACACATGCAATGACTCTAGTGGATCAATGTGGTTTAGGAAAGGAACAAACATGCAATGACTCTAGTGGTGGTTTAGTAAAGGAACATACATCAATGACTCTGGTGGATCAATGTGGTTTACGAAAGGAACACACATGCAATGACTCTGGTGGATCCATGTGGTTGAGGAAAGGAACACACATGCAATGACACTAGTGGTGGTTTATGAAAACAAGACACATGCAATGAATCTGGTGGTGGTTTAGGAAAAGAACACAGATGAAATGAATATGGTGGATCCATGTGGTTTAGGAAAGGAAGACAAATGCAATGACTCTATTGTTGGTTTAGGAGAAGAAGACACATGCAATGACTATGGTGGTGGTTTAGGAAAAGAACACACATGAAATGACTCTGGTGTATCCATGTGATTTAGCAGAGGAACACACATGCAATGACACTGGTGGTGGTTTATGAAAAGAAGACACATGCAATGACTCTGGTGGTGGTTTATGAAAAGAACACACATGTAATGTCATTGGTGGGTCCATTTCGTTTAGGAAAGGAACACACATGCAATGACTCTAGTGGATCCATGTGGTTTAGGAAAGGAACACACATGCAATGACACTAGTGGTGGTTTATGAAAAGAAGACACATGCAATGACTCTGGTGGCGGTTTAGGAAAAGAACACACGTGAAATGAATCTGGTGGATCCATGTGGTTTAGGAAAGGCACACAAATGCAATGACTCTATTTGTGGTTTAGGAAAAGAAGACACATGCAATGACACTAGTGGATCCATGTGGTTTACGAAAGGAACACACATGCAATGACTCTAGTGTTGGTTTAGGAAAACAAGACAAATGCAATGACACTGGTGGATCCATGTGGTTTAGGAAAAGAACACAAATGCAATGACTCTAGTGGTGGTTTAGGAAAAGAACACACATGCAATGACACTAGTGGATCCATGAGGTTTAGCAAAACAACACATATACAATGACCCTGGCGATGGTTTAGGAATGGAAGACACATGCAATGACTCTTGATGTGGTTTAGGAAAGGAAGACACATGCAATGACTCCAATGGATACATGTGGTTAAGGAAAAGAACACATATGCAATGACACTGGTGGATCAATGTGGTTTAGGAAAGGAACACACATGTAATGAATCTAGTGTTGGTTTAGGAAAGAAGACACATGCAATAACACTAGTGGATCCATGTGGTTTAGTAAAAGAACACACATGCAATGACTCTAGTGGTGGTTTAGGAAAAGAACACACATGCAATGATATTGTTGGATCCATGTGGTTTAGGAAAATAACACACATGCAATGACCCTTGTGGTGCTTTAGTAAAGGAGACACATGCAATGACTCTAGATGTGGTTTAGGAAAGGAACACACATGAAATAACTCTAGTGGATCCATGTCATTTAGAAAAACAACACATATGCAATGACTCTGGTGGATCAATGTGGTTTAGGAAAGGAACACACATGCAATTACTCTGGTGGATCCATGTGGTTTAGTACAGGAACACACGTGCAATGACTCTAGTGGTGGTTTAGGAAAAGAACACACATGCAATGATTTTATGGGTGGTTTACGAAAATAAGGCACATGTAATGACTCTGGTGGTGGTTTAGGGAAATAACACACATGCAATGACTCCGGTGGATCCATGTGGTTTAGGAAAAGAAGACACATGCAATGACTCTGGTGGTAGTTTAGGAAAAGAACACACATGCAATGACTCTAGACGATCCTTGCTGTTTAGGAAAGGAACACACATGTAATGACTCTGGTGGATCCATGTCGGTTATGGAAGGAACAAACATGCAATGACTCTAGTTGTGGTTTAGGAAAAGAACAGATATGCAATGACTCTGGTGGATCCATGTGGTTTATGAAATGAACACACATGCGATGAATCTGGTGGTGGTTTAGGAAAAGAACACACATGCAGTGACTCTGGTGGATCAATGTGGTTTAGGAATGGAACACACATGCAATGACTCTAGTGGTGGTTTAGGAAAGGAACACACATGCAATAACACTGGTGGATCCATGTGGTTTAGGAAAAGAACACACATGCAATGACACTTGTGGATCCATGTGGTTTAGGAAAAGAACACACATGCAATGACACTTGTGGATCCATGTGGTTTAGGAAAAGAACACACATGCAATGACCTTGGTGGTGCTTTAGAAAAGGAGACACATGCAATGACTCTGGATGTGGTTTAGGAAAGGAACACACATGTAATGACTCTAGTGGATCCATGTGGTTTAGAAAAAGAACACGTAAGCAATGACTCTGGTGGATCAATGTGGTTTAGGAAAGGAACACACATGCAATGATTCTGGTGGATCCATGTGGTTTAGTAAAGGAACACACATGAAATGACTCTAGTGGTGGTTGAGGAAAAGAACACACATGCAATAATTCTGGCGGTGGTTTAGGAAAATAAGAAACATGCAATGACAAGGAAATAACACACATACAATGACTCCGTTGGATACATGTGGTTTTGGAAAAGAAGACACATCCAATGACTCTGCTGGTAGTTTAGGAAAAGAACACACATGCAATGACTCTGATGGATCCTTGTGGTTTAGGAAAGGAACACACATGCAATAACTCTGGTGGATCCATGTGGGTTATGAAAGGAACACACATGCAATGACTCTAGTTGTGGTTTAGGAAAAGAACACACATGCAATGACTCTAGTGGATCAATATGGTTTAGTTAAGGAACACACATGCAATGACTCTCGTGGTGGTTTAAAGAAAGAACACACATGCAATGACTCTGGTGGTGATTTAGGAAAAGAACACACATGCAATGACTCTAGTGGTGGTTTAGGAAAAGAACACAAATGCAATAACTCTGCTGGCTCCTTGTGGTTTATGAAAGGAACACACATGCAATCAATCTGGTGGTGGTTTAGGAAAAGAACACACATGCAATAACACTGGTGGATCCATGTGGTTTAGGAAAAGAACACACATGCAATGACACTTGTGGATCCATGTGGTTTAGGAAAAGAACACACATGCAATGACCTTGGTGGTGCTTTAGAAAAGGAGACACATGCAATGACTCTGGATGTGGTTTAGGAAAGGAACACACATGTAATGACTCTAGTGGATCCATGTGGTTTAGAAAAAGAACACGTAAGCAATGACTCTGGTGGATCAATGTGGTTTAGGAAAGGAACACACATGCAATGATTCTGGTGGATCCATGTGGTTTAGTAAAGGAACACACATGAAATGACTCTAGTGGTGGTTTAGGAAAAGAACACACATGCAATAATTCTGGCGGTGGTTTAGGAAAATAAGAAACATGCAATGACAAGGAAATAACACACATACAATGACTCCGTTGGATACATGTGGTTTTGGAAAAGAAGACACATCCAATGACTCTGCTGGTAGTTTAGGAAAAGAACACACATGCAATGACTCTGATGGATCCTTGTGGTTTAGGAAAGGAACACACATGCAATAACTCTGGTGGATCCATGTGGTTTATGAAAGGAACACACATGCAATGACTCTAGTTGTGGTTTAGGAAAAGAACACACATGCAATGACTCTAGTGGATCAATATGGTTTAGTTAAGGAATACACATGCAATGACTCTCGTGGTGGTTTAAAGAAAGAACACACATGCAATGACTCTGGTGGTGATTTAGGAAAAGAACACACATGCAATGACTCTAGTGGTGGTTTAGGAAAAGAACACAAATGCAATAACTCTGCTGGCTCCTTGTGGTTTATGAAAGGAACACACATGCAATCAATCTGGTGGTGGTTTAGGAAAAGAACACACATGCAATGACTCTGGTGGATAGATGTGGTTTAGGAAAGGAACACACAAGCAATGACTCTAGTGGTGGTTTAGGAAAAGAACACACATGCAATGACTCTAGTGGTGATTTAGGAAAAGAAAACACATGTAGTGTCTTTTGTGGATCAATGTGGTTTAGGAAAGGAACACACATGCCATGACTCTGGTGGATCCATGTGGTTTAGGAGAATAACACACTTGCAATGACTCTAGTGGATCCATGTGGTTTAGGAAAGGAACAGGCATGCAATGACTCTGGTGGATACATGTGGTTTAGGAAAGGAACACACATGCAATGACTCTGGTGGATCCATGTGGTTTAGGAATGGAACACACATGCAATGACTCTCGTGGATCCATGTGGTTGTTTAGGAAAGGAACACACATGCAATGACTCTGGTGGTTGTTTAGGAAAGGAACACACATGCAATGACTCTAGTGGTGGTTTCTGAAAATAAGACACATGCAATGACTCTGGTGGTGGTTTAGATAAAAGAACACACATGAAATGACTTTGGTGGATCCATGTGATTTAGCAAAGTAACACACATTAACTTACACTGGTGGATCCATGTGGTTTAGGGAAGGAACACACATGCAATGACATTGGTGGACCCATGTGGTTTAGAAAAGGAACACGCATGCAATGACACTGGTGGATCCATGTGGTTTAGGAAAGGAACCCACATGCAATGACACTAGTGGTGGTTTATGAAAAGAAGACACATGCAATGACTCTGGTGCTGGTTTAGGAAAAGAACACACATGAAATGAATCTAGTGGATCCATGTGGTTTAGGAAAGGAACACAAATACAATAACTCTATTGGTGGTTTAGGAAAAGAAGACACATGCAATGACTATGATGGTGGTTTAGGAAAAGAACACATATGAAATGACTCTGGTGGATCCATGTGGTTTAGGAAAAGAACACACATGGAATAACTCTAGTGGGGGTTTAGGAAAAACAACACACATGCAATGACACTAGTGGATCAATGTTGTTTTTGAAAGGAACACACCTGCAATGACTCTAGTATTTGTTTAGGAAAACAAGACACATGCAATGACACTAGTGGATCCATGTGGTTTAGGAAAAGATCACACATGCAATGACTGTAGTGGTGGTTTAGGAAAAGAACACACATGCAATGACACTGGTGGATCCATGTGGTTTAGCAAAACAACGCACATGCAATGACCCTGGCGATGGTTAGGACAGAAAGACACATGCAATTACTCTGGATGTGGTTTAGGAAAGGAACTCACATGCAATGACTACAATGGATACACGTGGTTAAGGAAAAGAACACATATGCAATGACTCTGGTGGATCAATGTGGTTTAGGAAAGGAACACACATGCACTGACTCTAGTGTTGGTTTAGGAAAAAAGAAGACACATGCAATAACACTGGTGGATCCATGTGGTTTAGGAAAAGAACACACATGCAATGACACTTGTGGATCCATGTGGTTTAGGAAAAGAACACACATGCAGTGACCTTGGTGGTGCTTTAGAAAAGGAGACACATGCAATGACTCTAGATGTGGTTTAGGAAAGGAACACACTTGTAATGACTCTAGTGGATCCATGTGGTTTACAAAAAGAACACATAAGCAATGACTCTGGTGGATCAATGTGGTTTAGGAAAGGAACACACATGCAATGATTCTAGTGGTGGTTTAGGAAAGGAACACACATGCAATGACTCTGGTGGATCCATGTGCTTTAGTAAAGGAACACACATGAAATGACTCTAGTGGTGGTTTAGGAAAAGAACACACATGCAATGATTCTGGCGGTGGTTTAGGAAAATAAGAAACATGCAATGACAAGGAAATAACACACATACAATGACTCCGTTGGATACATGTGGTTTTGGAAAAGAAGACACATGCAATGACTCTGCTGGTAGTTTAGGAAAAGAACACACATGCAATGACTCTGATGGATCCTTGTGGTTTAGGAAAGGAACACACATGCAATAACTCTGGTGGATCCATGTGGGTTATGAAAGGAACATACATGCAATGACTCTAGTTGTGGTTTAGGAAAAGAACACACATGCAATGACTCTGGTGGATCCATGTGGTTTATGAAAGAAACACACATGCTATGAATCTGGTGGTGGTTTAGGAAAAGAACACACATGCAATGACTCTAGTGGATCAATATGTTTCAGTTAAGGAACACACATGCAATGACTCTCGTGGTGGTTTAAAGAAAGAACACACATGCAATGACTTTGGTGGTGATTTAGGAAAAGAACACACATGCAATCACTCTAGTGGTGGTTTAGGAAAAGAACACAAATGCAATAACTCTAGTGGCTCCATGTGGTTTATGAAAGGAAGACACATGCAATCAATCTGGTGGTGGTTTAGGAAAAGAACACACATGCAGTGACTCTGGTGGATCGATGTGGTTTAGGAAAGGAACACACAAGCAATGACTCTAGTGGTGGCTTAGGAAAATAACACACATGCAATGACTCTAGTGGTGATTTAGGAAAAGAAAACACATGTATTGTCTTTTGGGGATCAATGTGGTTTAGGAAAGGAACACACATGCCATGACTCTGGTGGATCCAGGTGGTTTAGGAGAATAACACACTTGCAATGACTCTAGTGGATCCATGTGATTTAGGAAAGGATCTTGCATGCAATGACTCTGGTGGATACATGTGGTTTAGGAAAGGAACACACATGCAATGACTCTGGTGGATCCATGTGGTTTAGGAATGGAACACACATGCAATGACTCTCGTGGATCCATGTGGTCGTTTAGGAAAGGAACACACATGCAATGACTCTGGTGGTGGTTTAGGAAAGGAACAAACATGCAATGACTCTAGTGGTGGTTTCGGAAAATAAGACACATGCAATAACTCTGGTGGTGGTTTAGATAAAAGAACACACATGAAATGACTCTGGTGGATCCATGTGATTTAGCAAAGTAACACACATGCACTGACATTGGTGGATCCATGTGGTTTAGGGAAGGAACACATATGCAATGACATTGGTGGATCCATGTGGTTTAGGAAAGGTACACGAATGCAATGACACTGGTGGATCCATGTGGTTTAGGAAAGGAACACCCATGCAATGACACTAGTGGTGGTTTATGAAAAGAAGACACATGCAATGACTCTGGTGCTCGTTTAGGAAAAGAACACACATGAAATGAATCTAGTGGATCCATGTGGTTTAGGAAAGGAACACAAATACAATGACTCTATTGGTGGTTTAGGAAAAAAAAGACACATGCAATGACTACGGTGGTGGTTTAGGAAAAGAACACAAATGAAATGACTCTGGTGGATCCATGTGGTTTAGGAAAAGAACACACATGGAATAACTCTAGTGGGGGTTTAGGAAAAACAACACACATGCAATGACACTAGCGGATCCATATGGTTTAGGAAAGGAACACACATGCAATGACTCTAGTGTTGGTTTAGGAAAACAAGACACATGCAATGACACTAGTGGATCCATGTGGTTTAGGAAAACAACACACATGCAATGAATCTAGTGTTGGTTTAGGAAAAGAACACACATGCAATGATACTCGTGGATCCATGTGGTTTAGGAAAATAACACACATGCAATGACCCTAGTGGTGCTTTAGTAAAGGAGACACATGCAATGACTCTAGATGCTGTTTAGAAAAGGAACACACATGCAATGACTCTAGTGGATCCATGTCGTTTAGAAAAACAACACATATGCAATGACTCTGGTGGATCAATATGGTTTAGGAAAGGAACACACATACATTGACTCTGGTAGATCCATGTGGTTTAGTAAAGGAACACACATGCAATGAATCTAGTGGTGGTTTAGGAAAAGAACAGACATGCAATGATTCTGGTGGTGGTTTAGGAAAATAAGACACATGCAATGGATCTGGTGGTGGTTTAGGGAAATAACACACATGTAATGACTCCGGTGGATCCATGTGGTATAGGAAAAGAACACACATGCAATGACTCTGGTGGATCCTTGTGGTTTAGGAAAGGAATGCACATGCAATGACTCTGGTGGATCCATGTGGGTTATGAAAGGAACACAGATGCAATGACTCTAGTTCTGGTTTAGGAAAAGAATACACATGCAATGACTCTAGTGGATCCATGTGGTTTATGAAAGGAACACACATGCTATGAATCTGGCGGTGGTTTAGGAAAATAACACACATGCAATGACTTTGGTGGATCAATGTGGTTTAGGAAAGGAACATACATGCAATGACTCTAGTGGTGGTTTAGGAAAGGAACACACATGCAATGACTCTGGTGGTGATTTAGGAAAAGAACACAAATGCAATGACTCTGGTGGATCAATGTGGCTTAGGAAAGGAACACACATGCAATGACTCTGGTGGATCCATGTGGTTGAGGAAAGGAACACACATGCAATGACACTAGGGGTGGTTTATGAAAAGAAGACACATGCAATGACTCTGGTGGTGGTTTAGGAAAAGAACACACATGGAATGAATCTAGTGGATCCATGTGGTTTAGGAAAGGAACATAAATGCAATGACTCTATTGGTGGTTTAGGAGAAGAAGACACATGCAATGACTATGGTGGTGGTTTAGGAAAAGAACACATATGAAATGACTCTGGTGTATCCATGTGATTTAGGAGAGGAACACACATGCAATGACACTAGTGGATCCATGTGGTTTAGGAAAGGAACACACATGCAATGACATTGGTGGATTCATTTCGTTTAGGAAAGGAACACACATGCAATGACTCTAGTGGATCCATGTGGTTTAGGAAAGGAACACACATGCAATGACACTAGTGGTGGTTTATGAAAAGAAGACACATGCAATGACTCTGGTGGTGGTTTAGGAAAAGAACACACATGAAATGAATCTGGTGGATCCATGTGGTTTAGGAAAGGCACACAACTGCAATGACTCTATTTGTGGTTTAGGAAAAGAATACACATGCAATGTCTATGGTGGTGGTTTAGGAAAAGAACACAAATGAAATCACTCTGGTGGATCCATGTGGTTTAGGAAAAGAGCACACATGGAATTACTCTAGTGGTGGTTTAGGAAAACAACACACATGCAATGACACTAGCGGATCCATGTGGTTTACGAAAGGAACACACATGCGGTGACTCTAGTGTTGGTTTTGGAAAACAAGACAAATGCAATGACACTGGTGGATCCATGTGGTTTAGGAAAAGAACACAAATGCAATGACTCTAGTGGTGGTTTAGGAAAAGAACACACATGCAATGACACTGGTGGATCCATGAGGTTTAGCAAAACAACACATATAGAATGACCCTGGCGATGGTTTAGGAATGGAAGACACATGCAATGACTCCAGATATGGTTTAGGAGTAGAAGACACATGCAATGACTCCAATGGATACATGTGGTTAAGGAAAAGAACACATATGCAATGACACTGGTGGATCAATGTGGTTTAGGAAAGGAACACACATGCAATGAATCTAGTGTTGGTTTAGGAAAGAAGACACATGCAATAACACTAGTGGATCCATGTGGTTTAGTAAAAGAACACATGCAATGACTCTAGTGGTGGTTTAGGAAAAAGAACACACATGCAATGATATTGTTGGATCCATGTGGTTTCGGAAAATAACACACATGCAATGACCCTGGTGCTGCTTTAGTAAAGGAGACACATGCAATGACTCTAGATGTGGTTTAGGAAAGCAACACACATGCAATGACTCTAGTGCATCCATGTGGTTTAGGAAAAGAACACATATGCAATGACTCTGGTGGATCAATGTGGTTTATGACAGGAACACACATGCATTAACTCTGGTGGATCCATGTGGTTTAGGAAAGGAACACAGATTCAATGACTCTAGTGGTGGTTTAGGAAAAGAACACACATGGAATGATTCTATGGGTGGTTTAGGAAAATAAGGCACATGTAATGACTCTGGTGGTGGTTTAGGGAAATAACACACATGCAATGACTCCGGTGGATCCATGTGGTTAGGGAAAAGAAGACACATGCAATGACTTTGGTGGTAGTTTAGGAAAAGAACACACATGCAATGACTCTGGTGTATCCTTGCGGTTTAGGAAAGGAACACACATGCAATGACTCTGGTGGATCCATGTGGGTTATGAAAGGAACAAACATGCAATGACTCTAGTTGTGGTTTAGGAAAAGAACACACATGCAATGCCTCTGGTGGATCCATGTGGTTTATGAAAGGAACAAACATGCTATGAATCTGGTGGTGGTTTAGGAAAAGAACACACATGCAATGACTCTGGTGGATCAATGTGGTTTAGGAATGTAACACACATGCAATGACTCTAGTGGTGGTTTAGGAAAGGAACACACATGCAATGACTCTGGTGGTGATTTAGGAAAAGAACCTACATGCAATGACTCTGGTGGATCAATGTGGTTTAGGAAAGGAACATAGATGCAATGACATTGGTGGATCCATGTGGTTTAGGAAAGGAACACACATGCAATGACATTGGTGGATCCATTTGGTTTAGGAAAGGAACACACATGCAATAACATTGGTGGATCCATTTTGTTTAGGAAAGGAACACACATGCAATGACTCTAGTGGATCCATGTGGTTTAGGAAATGAACACACATGCAATGACACTAGTGGTGGTTTATGAAAAGAAGACACATGCAATGACTCTGGTGGTGGTTTAGGAAAAGAACACACATGAAATGAATCTGGTGGATCCATGTGGTTTACGAAAGGCACACAAATGCAGTGACTCTATTGGTGGTTTAGGAAAAGAAGACACATGCAATGCCTATGGTGGTGGTTTAGGAAAAGAACACACATGCAATGATTCTGGTGGTGGTTTAGGAAAATAAGACACATGCAATGGCTCTGGTGGTGGTTTAGGTAAATAACACACATGTAATGACTCCGGTGGATCCATGTGGTTTAGGAAAAGAAGACACATGCAATGACTCTAGTGGTGGTTTAGGAAAAGAACACACATGCAATGACTCTGGTGGATCCTTGTGGTTTAGGAAAGGAACACACATGCAATGACTCTGGTGGATCCATGTGGGTTATGAAAGGAACACACATGCAATGACTCTAGTTGTGGTTTAGGGAAAGAATACACATGCAATGACTCTGGTGGATCCATGTGGTTTATGAAAGGAACACACATGCTATGAATCTGGCGGTGGTTTAGGAAAATAACAGATATGCAATGACTCTGGTGGATCAATGTGGTTTAGGAAAGGAACATACATGCAATGACTCTAGTGGTGGTTTAGTAAAGGAACACACATGCAATGACTCTGGTGGTGATTTAGGAAAAGAACACACATGCAATGACTCTGGTGGATCAATGTGGTTTAGGAAAGGAACACACATGCAATGACTCTGGTGGATCCATGTAGTTGAGGAAAGGAACACACATGCAATGACACTAGTGGTGGTTTATGAAAAGAAGACACATGCAATGACTCTGGTGGTGGTTTAGGAAAAGAACACACATTAAATGAATCTAGTGGATCCATGTGGTTTAGGAAAGGAACACAAATGCAATGACTCTATTGGTGGTTTAGGAGAAGAAGACACATGCAATGACTATGGTGGCGGTTTAGGAAAAAAAACACATGAAATTACTCTGGTGTATCCATGTGATTTAGGAGAGGAACACACATGCAATGACACTGGTGGATCCATGTGGTTTAGGAAAGGAAGACATATGCAATGACATTGGTGGATTCATTTCGTTTAGGAAAGGAACACACATGCAATGACTCTAGTGGATCCATGTGGTTTATGAAAGGAACACACATGCAATGACATTAGTGGTGGTTTATGAAAAGAAGACACATGCAATGACTCTGTGGTGGTTTAGGAAAAGAACACACATGAAATGAATCTGGTGGATCCATGTGGTTTAGGAAAGGCACACAAATACAATGACTCTATTTGTGGTTTAGGAAAAGAAGACACATGCAATGTCTATGGTGGTGGTTTAGGAAAAGAACACAAATGAAATTACTCTGGTGGATCCATGTGGTTTAGGAAAAGAGCACACATGGAATGACTCTAGTGGTGGTTTAGGAAAACAACACACATGCAATGACACTAGTGGATCGATGTGGTTTATGAAAGGAACACACATGCAATGACTCTAGTGTTGGTTTTGGAAAACAAGACAAATGCAATGAAACTGGTGGATCCATGTGGTTTAGGAAAAGAACACAAATGCAATGACTCTAGTGGTGGTTTAGGAAAAGAACACACATGCAATGACACTGGTGGATCCATGAGGTTTAGCAAAACAACACATATACAATGACCCTGGCAATGGTTTAGGAATGGAAGACAGATGCAATGACTCCAGATGTGGTTTAGGAGAGGAAGACACATGCAATGACTCCAATGGATACATGTGGTTAAGGAAAAGAACACATATGCAATTACACTGGTGGATCAATGTGGTTTAGGAAAGGAACACACATGCAATGAATCTAGTGTTGGTTTAGGAAAGAAGACACATGCAATAACACTAGTGGATCCATGTAGTTTAGTAAAAGAACACACATGCAATGACTCTAGTGGTGGTTTAGGAAAAGAACACACATGCAATGATATTGTTGGATCTATGTGGTTTAGGAAAATAACACACATGCAATGACCTTGGTGGTGCTTTAGTAAAGGAGACACATGCAATGACTCCAGATGTGGTTTAGGAAAGCAACACACATGCAATGACTCTAGTGGATCCATGTCATTTCGAAAAAGAACACATATGCAATGACTCAGGTGGATCAATGTGGTTTAGGAAAGGAACACACATGCAATGACACTAGTGGTGGTTTATGAAAAGAAGACACATGCAATGACTCTGGTGGTGGTTTAGGAAAAGAACACACATTAAATGAATCTAGTGGATCCATGTGGTTTAGGAAAGGAACACAAATGGAATGACTCTATTGGTGGTTTAGGAGAAGAAAACACATGCAATGACTATGGTGGTGGTTTAGGAAAAGAACACACATGAAATGACTCTGGTGTATCCATGTGATTTAGGAGAGGAACACACATGCAATGACACTGGTGGATCCATGTGGTTTAGGAAAGGAAGACATATGCAATGACATTGGTGGATTCATTTCGTTTAGGAAAGGAACACACATGCAATGACTCTAGTGGATCCATGTGGTTTAGGAAGGAACACACATGCAATGACACTAGTGGTGGTTTATGAAAAGAAGACACATGCAATGAATCTGGTGGTGGTTTAGGAAAAGAACACACATGAAATGAATCTGGTGGATCCATGTGGTTTAGGAAAGGCACACAAATGCAATGACTCTATTTGTGGTTTAGGAAAAGAAGACACATGCAATGTCTATGGCAGTGGTTTAGGAAAATAACACAAATGAAATCACTCTGGTGGATCCATGTGGTTTAGGAAAAGAGCACACATGGAATGACTCTAGTGGTGGTTTAGGAAAACAACACACATGCAATGACACTAGTGGATCCATGTGGTTTACGAAAGGAACACACATGCAATGACTCTAGTGTTGGTTTTGGAAAACAAGACAAATGCAATGAAACTGGTGGATCCATGTGGTTTAGGAAAAGAACACAAATGCAATGACTCTAGTGGTGGTTTAGGAAAAGAACACACATGCAATGACACTGGTGGATCCATGAGGTTTAGCAAAACAACACATATACAGTGACCCTGGCGATGGTTTAGGAATGGAAGACACATGCAATGACTCCAGATGTAGTTTAGGAGAGGAAGACACATGCAATGACTCCAATGGATACATGTGGTTAAGGAAAAGAACACATATGCAATGACACTCGTGGATCAATGTGGTTTAGGAAAGGAACACACATGCAATGAATCTAGTGTTGGTTTAGGAAAGAAGACACATGCAATAACACTAGTGGATCCATGTGGTTTAGTAAAAGAACACATGCAATGACTCTAGTGGTGGTTTAGGAAAAAGAACACACATGCAATGATATTGTTGGATCCATGTGGTTTAGGAAAATAACACACATGCAATGACCGTGGTGGTGCTTTAGTAAAGGAGACACATGCAATGACTCTAGATGTGGTTTAGGAAAGCAGCACACATGCAATGACTCTAGTGGATCCATGTCATTTCGAAAAAGAACACATATGCAATGACTCAGGTGGATCAATGTGGTTTAGGAAAGGAACACACATGCAATTACTCTGGTGGATCCATGTGGTTTAGTAAAGGAACACACATGCAATGACTCTAGTGGTGGTTTAGGAAAAGAACACATATGCAATGATTCTATGGGTGGTTTACGAAAATAAGGCACATGTAATGACTCTGGTGGTGGTTTAGGGAAATTACACACATGCAATGACTCCGGTGGATCCATGTGGTTTAGGAAAAGAAGACACATGCAATGACTCTGGTGGTAGTTTAAGAAAATAACACACATGCAATGACTCTGGTGGATCTTTGCGGTTTAGGAAAGGAACACACATGCAATGACTCTGGTGGATCCATGTGGGTTATGAAAGGAACAAACATGCAATGACTCTAGTTGTGGTTTAGGAAAAGAACACACATGCAATGCCTCTGGTGGATCCATGTGGTTTATGAAAGGAACAAACATGCTATGAATCTGGTGGTGGTTTAGGAAAACAACACACATGCAATGACTCTGGTGGATCAATGTGGTTTAGGAATGGAACACACATGCAATGACTCTAGTGGTGGTTTAGAAAAGGAACACGCATGCAATGACTCTGGTGGTGATTTAGGAAAAGAACCTACATGCAATGACTCTGGTTGATCAATGTGGTTTAGGAAAGGAACTCAGATGCAATGACTCTAGTGGTGGTTTAGGAAAAGAACACACATGCAATGATTCTATGGGTGGTTTAGGAAAATAAGGCACATGTAATGACTCTGGTGGTGGTTTAGGGAAATAACACACATGCAATGACTCCGGTGGATCCATGTGGTTTAGGAAAAGAAGACACATGCAATGACTCTGGTGGTAGTTTAGGAAAAGAACACACATGCAATGACTCTGGTGGATCCTTGCGGTTTAGGAAAGGAACACACATGCAATGACTCTGGTGGATCCATGTGGGTTATGAAAGGAACAAACATGCAATGACTCTAGTTGTGGTTTAGGAAAAGAACACACATGCAATGCCTCTGGTGGATCCATGTGGTTTATGAAAGGAACAAACATGCTATGAATTTGGTGGTGGTTTAGGAAAAGAACACACATGCAATGACTCTGGTGGATCAATGTGGTTTAGGAATGTAACACACATGCAATGACTCTAGTGGTGGTTTAGGAAAGGAACACACATGCAATGACTCTGGTGGTGATTTAGGAAAAGAACCTACATGCAATGACTCTGGTGGATCAATGTGGTTTAGGAAAGGAACATAGATGCAATGACATTGGTGGATCCATGTGGTTTAGGAAAGGAACACACATGCAATGACATTGGTGGATCCATTTGGTTTAGGAAAGGAACACACATGCAATAACATTGGTGGATCCATTTTGTTTAGGAAAGGAACACACATGCAATGACTCTAGTGGATCCATGTGGTTTAGGAAATGAACACACATGCAATGACACTAGTGGTGGTTTATGAAAAGAAGACACATGCAATGACTCTGGTGGTGGTTTAGGAAAAGAACACACATGAAATGAATCTGGTGGATCCATGTGGTTTACGAAAGGCACACAAATGCAGTGACTCTATTGGTGGTTTAGGAAAAGAAGACACATGCAATGCCTATGGTGGTGGTTTAGGAAAAGAACACACATGCAATGATTCTGGTGGTGGTTTAGGAAAATAAGACACATGCAATGGCTCTGGTGGTGGTTTAGGTAAATAACACACATGTAATGACTCCGGTGGATCCATGTGGTTTAGGAAAAGAAGACACATGCAATGACTCTAGTGGTGGTTTAGGAAAAGAACACACATGCAATGACTCTGGTGGATCCTTGTGGTTTAGGAAAGGAACACACATGCAATGACTCTGGTTGATCCATGTGGGTTATGAAAGGAACACACATGCAATGACTCTAGTTGTGGTTTAGGAAAAGAATACACATGCAATGACTCTGGTGGATCCATGTGGTTTATGAAAGGAACACACATGCTATGAATCTGGCGGTGGTTTAGGAAAATAACAGATATGCAATGACTCTGTTGGATCAATGTGGTTTAGGAAAGGAACATACATGCAATGACTCTAGTGGTGGTTTAGTAAAGGAACACACATGCAATGACTCTGGTGGTGATTTAGGAAAAGAACACACATGCAATGACTCTGGTGGATCAATGTGGTTTAGGAAAGGAACACACATGCAATGACTCTGGTGGATCCATGTGGTTGAGGAAAGGAACACACATGCAATGACACTAGTGGTGGTTTATGAAAAGAAGACACATGCAATGACTCTGGTGGTGGTTTAGGAAAAGAACACACATTAAATGAATCTAGTGGATCCATGTGGTTTAGGAAAGGAACACAAATGCAATGACTCTATTGGTGGTTTAGGAGAAGAAGACACATGCAATGACTATGGTGGCGGTTTAGGAAAAAAACACATGAAATGACTCTGGTGTATCCATGTGATTTAGGAGAGGAACACACATGCAATGACACTGGTGGATCCATGTGGTTTAGGAAAGGAAGACATATGCAATGACATTGGTGGATTCATTTCGTTTAGGAAAGGAACACACATGCAATGACTCTAGTGGATCCATGTGGTTTATGAAAGGAACACACATGCAATGACACTAGTGGTGGTTTATGAAAAGAAGACACATGCAATGACTCTGTGGTGGTTTAGGAAAAGAACACACATGAAATGAATCTGGTGGATCCATGTGGTTTAGGAAAGGCACACAAATACAATGACTCTATTTGTGGTTTAGGAAAAGAAGACACATGCAATGTCTATGGTGGTGGTTTAGGAAAAGAACACAAATGAAATTACTCTGGTGGATCCATGTGGTTTAGGAAAAGAGCACACATGGAATGACTCTAGTGGTGGTTTAGGAAAACAACACACATGCAATGACACTAGTGGATCCATGTGGTTTATGAAAGGAACACACATGCAATGACTCTAGTGTTGGTTTTGGAAAACAAGACAAATGCAATGAAACTGGTGGATCCATGTGGTTTAGGAAAAGAACACAAATGCAATGACTCTAGTGGTGGTTTAGGAAAAGAACACACATGCAATGACACTGGTGGATCCATGAGGTTTAGCAAAACAACACATATACAATGACCCTGGCGATGGTTTAGGAATGGAAGACAGATGCAATGACTCCAGATGTGGTTTAGGAGAGGAAGACACATGCAATGACTCCAATGGATACATGTGGTTAAGGAAAAGAACACATATGCAATGACACTGGTGGATCAATGTGGTTTAGGAAAGGAACACACATGCAATGAATCTAGTGTTGGTTTAGGAAAGAAGACACATGCAATAACACTAGTGGATCCATGTAGTTTAGTAAAAGAACACACATGCAATGACTCTAGTGGTGGTTTAGGAAAAGCACACATGCAATGATATTGTTGGATCCATGTGGTTTAGGAAAATAACACACATGCAATGACCTTGGTGGTGCTTTAGTAAAGGAGACACATGCAATGACTCCAGATGTGGTTTAGGAAAGCAACACACATGCAATGACTCTAGTGGATCCATGTCATTTCGAAAAAGAACACATATGCAATGACTCAGGTGGATCAATGTGGTTTAGGAAAGGAACACACATGCAATGACACTAGTGGTGGTTTATGAAAAGAAGACACATGCAATGACTCTGGTGGTGGTTTAGGAAAAGAACACACATTAAATGAATCTAGTGGATCCATGTGGTTTAGGAAAGGAACACAAATGGAATGACTCTATTGGTGGTTTAGGAGAAGAAAACACATGCAATGACTATGGTGGTGGTTTAGGAAAAGAACACACATGAAATGACTCTGGTGTATCCATGTGATTTAGGAGAGGAACACACATGCAATGACACTGGTGGATCCATGTGGTTTAGGAAAGGAAGACATATGCAATGACATTGGTGGATTCATTTCGTTTAGGAAAGGAACACACATGCAATGACTCTAGTGGATCCATGTGGTTTAGGAAGGAACACACATGCAATGACACTAGTGGTGGTTTATGAAAAGAAGACACATGCAATGACTCTGGTGGTGGTTTAGGAAAAGAACACACATGAAATGAATCTGGTGGATCCATGTGGTTTAGGAAAGGCACACAAATGCAATGACTCTATTTGTGGTTTAGGAAAAGAAGACACATGCAATGTCTATGGCAGTGGTTTAGGAAAAGAACACAAATGAAATCACTCTGGTGGATCCATGTGGTTTAGGAAAAGAGCACACATGGAATGACTCTAGTGGTGGTTTAGGAAAACAACACACATGCAATTACACTAGTGGATCCATGTGGTTTACGAAAGGAACACACATGCAATGACTCTAGTGTTGGTTTTGGAAAACAAGACAAATGCAATGAAACTGGTGGATCCATGTGGTTTAGGAAAATAACACAAATGCAATGACTCTAGTGGTGGTTTAGGAAAAGAACACACATGCAATGACACTGGTGGATCCATGAGGTTTAGCAAAACAACACATATACAATGACCCTGGCGATGGTTTAGGAATGGAAGACAGATGCAATGACTCCAGATGTGGTTTAGGAGAGGAAGACACATGCAATGACTCTAGTGGATCCATGTCATTTCGAAAAAGAACACATATGCAATGACTCAGGTGGATCAATGTGGTTTAGGAAAGGAACACACATGCAATGACACTAGTGGTGGTTTATGAAAAGAAGACACATGCAATGACTCTGGTGGTGGTTTAGGAAAAGAACACACATTAAATGAATCTAGTGGATCCATGTGGTTTAGGAAAGGAACACAAATGGAATGACTCTATTGGTGGTTTAGGAGAAGAAAACACATGCAATGACTATGGTGGTGGTTTAGGAAAAGAACACACATGAAATGACTCTGGTGTATCCATGTGATTTAGGAGAGGAACACACATGCAATGACACTGGTGGATCCATGTGGTTTAGGAAAGGAAGACATATGCAATGACATTGGTGGATTCATTTCGTTTAGGAAAGGAACACACATGCAATGACTCTAGTGGATCCATGTGGTTTAGGAAGGAACACACATGCAATGACACTAGTGGTGGTTTATGAAAAGAAGACACATGCAATGACTCTGGTGGTGGTTTAGGAAAAGAACACACATGAAATGAATCTGGTGGATCCATGTGGTTTAGGAAAGGCACACAAATGCAATGACTCTATTTGTGGTTTAGGAAAAGAAGACACATGCAATGTCTATGGCAGTGGTTTAGGAAAAGAACACAAATGAAATCACTCTGGTGGATCCATGTGGTTTAGGAAAAGAGCACACATGGAATGACTCTAGTGGTGGTTTAGGAAAACAACACACATGCAATGACACTAGTGGATCCATGTGGTTTACGAAAGGAACACACATGCAATGACTCTAGTGTTGGTTTTGGAAAACAAGACAAATGCAATGAAACTGGTGGATCCATGTGGTTTAGGAAAATAACACAAATGCAATGACTCTAGTGGTGGTTTAGGAAAAGAACACACATGCAATGACACTGGTGGATCCATGAGGTTTAGCAAAACAACACATATACAATGACCCTGGCGATGGTTTAGGAATGGAAGACACATGCAATGACTCCAGATGTAGTTTAGGAGAGGAAGACACATGCAATGACTCCAATGGATACATGTGGTTAAGGAAAAGAACACATATGCAATGACACTGGTGGATCAATGTGGTTTAGGAAAGGAACACACATGCAATGAATCTAGTGTTGGTTTAGGAAAGAAGACACATGCAATAACACTAGTGGATCCATGTGGTTTAGTAAAAGAACACATGCAATGACTCTAGTGGTGGTTTAGGAAAAAGAACACACATGCAATGATATTGTTGGATCCATGTGGTTTAGGAAAATAACACACATGCAATGACCCTGGTGGTGCTTTAGTAAAGGAGACACATGCAATGACTCTAGATGTGGTTTAGGAAAGCAGCACACATGCAATGACTCTAGTGGATCCATGTCATTTCAAAAAAGAACACATATGCAATGACTCAGGTGGATCAATGTGGTTTAGGAAAGGAACACACATGCAATTACTCTGGTGGATCCATGTGGTTTAGTAAAGGAACACACATGCAATGACTCTAGTGGTGGTTTAGGAAAAGAACACACATGCAATGATTCTATGGGTGGTTTACGAAAATAAGGCACATGTAATGACTCTGGTGGTGGTTTAGGGAAATTACACACATGCAATGACTCCGGTGGATCCATGTGGTTTAGGAAAAGAAGACACATGCAATGACTCTGGTGGTAGTTTAAGAAAATAACACACATGCAATGACTCTGGTGGATCTTTGCGGTTTAGGAAAGGAACACGCATGCAATGACTCTGGTGGATCCATGTGGGTTATGAAAGGAACAAACATGCAATGACTCTAGTTGTGGTTTAGGAAAAGAACACACATGCAATGCCTCTGGTGGATCCATGTGGTTTATGAAAGGAACAAACATGCTATGAATCTGGTGGTGGTTTAGGTAAAGAACACACATGCAATGACTCTGGTGGATCAATGTGGTTTAGGAATGGAACACACATGCAATGACTCTAGTGGTGGTTTAGAAAAGGAACACGCATGCAATGACTCTGGTGGTGATTTAGGAAAAGAACCTACATGCAATGACTCTGGTTGATCAATGTGGTTTAGGAAAGGAACTCAGATGCAATGACTCTAGTGGTGGTTTAGGAAAAGAACACACATGCAATGATTCTATGGGTGGTTTAGGAAAATAAGGCACATGTAATGACTCTGGTGGTGGTTTAGGGAAATAACACACATGCAATGACTCAAGTGGATCCATGTGGTTTAGGAAAAGAAGACACATGCAATGACTCTGGTGGTAGTTTAGGAAAAGAACACACATGCAATGACTCTGGTGGATCCTTGCGGTTTAGGAAAGGAACACACATGCAGTGACTGGTGGATCCATGTGGGTTATGAAAGGAACAAACATGCAATGACTCTAGTTGTGGTTTAGGAAAAGAACACACATGCAATGCCTCTGGTGGATCCATGTGGTTTATGAAAGGAACAAACATGCTATGAATCTGGTGGTGGTTTAGGAAAAGAACACACATGCAATGACCTTGGTGGATCAATGTGGTTTAGGAATGGAACACACATGCAATGACTCTAGTGGTGGTTTAGGAAAGGAACACACATGCAATGACTCTGGTGGCGACTTAGGAAAAGAACCTACATGCAATGACTCTAGTGGATCAATGTGGTTGAGGAAAGGAACACAGATGCAATGACATTGGTGGATCCACGTGGTTTAGGAAAGGAACACAGATGCAATGACATTGGTGGATCCATTTGGTTTAGGAAAGGAACACACATGCAATGACATTGGTGGATCCATTTTGTTTAGGAAAGGAACACACATGCAATGACTCTAGTGGATCCATGTGGTTTAGGAAATGAACACACATGCGATGACACTAGTGGTGGTTTATGAAAAGAAGACACATGCAATGACTCTAGTGGTGGTTTAGGAAAAGAACACACATGAAATGAATCTGGTGGATCCATGTGGTTTAGGAAAGGCACACAAATGGAGTGACTCTATTGGTGGTTTAGGAAAACAAGACACATGCAATGTCTATGGTGGTGGTTTCGGAAAAGAACACACATGCAATGATTCTGGTGGTGGTTTAGGAAAATAAGACACATGCAATGGCTCTGGTGGTGGTTTAGGGAAATAACACACATGCAATGACTCTGGTGGATCCATGTGGGTTATGAAAGGAACACACATGCAATGACTCTAGTTGTGGTTTAGGAAAAGAATACACATGCAATGACTATGGTGGATCCATGTGGTTTATGAAAGGAACACACATGCTATGAATCTAGTGGTGGTTTAGGAAAGGAACACACATGCTATGAATCTAGTGGTGGTTTAGGAAAATAACACACATGCAATAACTCTGGTGGATCAATGTGGTTTAGGAAAGGATCATACATGCAATGACTCTAGTGGTGGTTTAGGAAAGGAACACACATGCAATGACTCTGGTGGTGATTTAGGAAAAGAACACACATGCAATGACTCTGGTGGATCAATGTGGTTTAGGAAAGGAACACATATGCAATGACTCTGGTGGATCCATGTGGTTGAGGAAAGGAACACACATGCAATGACACTAGTGGTGGTTTATGAAAAGAATACACATGCAATGACTCTGGTGGTGGTTTAGGAAAAGAACACACATGAAATGAATCTAGTGGATCCATGTGGTTTAGGAAAGGAACACAAATGCAATGACTCTATTGGTGGTTTAGGAGAAGAAGACACATGCAATGACTATGGTGGTGGTCTAGAAAAAGAACACACATGAAATGACTCTGGTTTATCCATGTGATTTAGGAGAGGAACACACATGCAATGACACTAGTGGATCCATGTGGTTTAGGAAAGGAACACATATGCAATGACATTGGTGGATTCATTTTGTTTAGGAAAGGAACACACATGCAATGACTCTAGTGGATCCATGTGGTTTAGGAAAGGAACACACATGCAATGACACTACTGGTGGTTTATGGAAAGAAGACACATGCAATGACTCTGGTGGTGGTTTAGGAAAAGAACACACATGAAATGAATCTGGTGGATCCATGTGGTTTAGGAAAGGCACACAAATGCAATGACTCTATTTGTGGTTTAGGAAAAGAAGACACATGCAATGTCTATGGTGGTGGTTTAGGAATAGAACACAAATGAAATCACTCTGGTGGATCCATGTGGTTTAGGAAAAGAGCACACATGGAATGACTCTAGTGGTGGTTTAGGAAAACAACACACATGCAATGACAGTAGTGGATCCATGTGTTTTACGAAAGGAACACACATGCAATGACTCTAGTGTTGGTTTTGGAAAACAAGACAAATGCAATGAAACTGGTGGATCCATGTGGTTTAGGAAAAGAACACAAATGCAATGACTCTAGTGTTGGTTTAGGAAAAGAACACACATGCAATGACACTGGTGGATCCATGAGGTTTAGCAAAACAAAACATATACAATGACCCTGGCGATGGTTTAGGAATGGAAGACACATGCAATGACTCTAGATGTGGTTTGGGAGAGTAAGACACATGCAATGACTCCAATGGATACATGTGGTTAAGGAAAAGAACACATATGCAATGACATTGGTGGATCAATGTGGTTTAGGAAAGGAACACACATGCAATGAATCTAGTGTTGGTTTCGGAAAGAAGACACATGCAATGACTCTAGTGGTGGTTTAGGAAAAGAACACACATGCAATGATATTGTTGGATCCATTTGGTTTAGGAAAATAGCGCACATGCAATGACCCTGGTGGTGCTTTAGTAAAGGAGACAGATGCAATGACTCTAGATCTGGTTTAGGAAAGGAACACACATGCAATGATTCTAGTGGATCCATGTCATTTCCAAAAAAAACACATATGCAATGACTCTGGTGGATCAATGTGGTTTAGGAAAGGAACACACATGCAATTACTCTGGTGGAGCCATGTGGTTTAGTAAAGGAACACACATGCAATTACTCTAGTGGTGGTTTAGGAAAAGAACACACATGCAATGATTCTATGGGTGGTTTACGAAAATAAGGCACATGTAATGACTCTGGTGGTGGTTTAGGGAAATTACACACATGCAATGACTCTGGTGGATCCATGTGGTTTAGGAAAAGAAGACACATGCAATGACTCTGGTGGTAGTTTAGGAAAATAACGCACATGCAATGACTCTGGTGGATCCTTGCGGTTTAGGAAAGGAACACACATGCAATGACTCTAGTGGATCCATGTGGGTTATGAAAGGAACAAACATGCAATGACTCTAGTTGTGGTTTAGGAAAAGAACACACATGCAATGACTCTGGTGGATCCATGTGGTTTATGAAAGGAACACACATGCTATGAATCTGGTGGTGGTTTAGGAAAAGAACACACATGCAATGACTCTGGTGGATCAATGTGGTTTAGGAATGGAACACACATGCAACGACTCTGGTGGATCCATTTTGTTTAGGAAAGGAACACACATGCAATGACTCTGATAAATCCATGTGGTTTAGGAAAGGAACACACATGCAATGACACTAGTGGTGGTTTATGAAAAGATGACACATGCAATGACTCTAGTGGTGGTTTAGGAAAAGAACAGACATGAAATGAATCTGGTGGATTCATGTGTTTTAGGAAAGGAACACAAATGCAATAACTCTATTGGTGGTTTAGGAAAAGAAGACACATGCAATGACTATGGTGGTGGTTTAGGAAAAGAACACAAATGAAATTACTATGGTGGATCCATGTGGTTTAGGAAAAGAACACACATGGAATGACTCTAGTGGTGGTTTAGGAAAACAACACACATGCAATGACACTAGTGGATCCATGTGGTTTAGGAAAGGAACACACATGCAATGACTCTAGTGTTAGTTTAGGAAAATAAGACACATGCAATGACACTGGTGGATCCATGTGGTTTAGGAAAAGAACACAAATGCAATGAATCTAGTGGTGGTTTAGGAAAAGAACACACATGCAATGACACTGGTGGATCCATGAGGTTTAGCAAAACAACACACATACAATGACCCTGTCGATAGTTTAGGAAAGGAATACACATGCAATGACTCTGGATGTGGTTTAGGAAAGGAACACACATGCAATGACTCCAATGGATACATGTGGTTAAGGAAAAGAACACATATGCAATGACTCTGGTGGATCAATGTGGTTTAGGAAAGGAATACACATGCAATGACTCTAGTGTTGGTTTATGAAAAGAAGACACATGCAATAAGACTAGTGGATCCATGTTGTTTAGGAAAAGAACACACATGCAATGGCTCTAGTGGTGGTTTCGGAAATGAATACACATGCAATGATACTGTTGGATCCATGTGGTTTAGGAAAATAACACACATGCAATGACCCTGGTGGTGCTTTAGTAAAGGAGACACATGCAATGACTCTAGATGTGGTTTACGAAGGAACACACATGCAATGACTCTGGTGGATCCATGTGGTTCAGGAAAGGAACACACATGGAATGACACTAGTGGTGGTTTATGAAAAGAAGACACATGCAATGACTCTGGTGGTGGTGTAGGACAAGAATACACATAAAATGACTCTAGTGGATCTATGTGATTTAGTAAATGAACACACATGTAATGACTCTGATGGATCAATTTGGTTTAGGAAAGGAACACAAATGCAATGACACTGGTGGATCCATATGGTTTAGGAAAGGAACACACATGCGATGACATTGGTGGATCCATGTGGTTTAGGAAAGGAACACACATGCAATGACTCTGGTGGATCCATGTGGTTCGAAAAAGGAACACACATGGAATGACACTAGTGGTGGTTTATGAAAAGAAGACACATGCAATGACTCTGGTGGTGGTGTAGGACAAGAACACACATGAAATGACTCTGGTGGATCCATGTGGTTTAGGAAAGGAACACAGATGCAATGAATGTATTGGTGGTTTAGGAGAAGAAGACACATGCAATGGCAATGGTGGTGGTTTAGGAAAAGAACACAAATGAAAAAACTCTAGTGGATCCTTGTGGTTTAGGAAAAGAACACACATGGAATGACTCTAGTGGTGGTTTAGGAAAACAACACACATGCAATGACACTGGTGGATCCATGTGGTTTAGGAAAGGAACACACATGCAATGACTCTAGTGTTGGTTTAGTAAAACAAGACATATGCAATGACACTGATGGATCCATGTGGTTTAGGAAAAGAACACACATGCAATAACTCTAGTGGTGGTTTAGGAAAAGAACACACATGCAATGAAACTGGTGGATCCATGTGGTTTAGCAAAACAACACACATGAAATGACCCTGGCGATGGTTTAGGAAAGGAAGACACATGCAATTACTCTGGATGTGGTTTAGGAAAGCAACACACATGCAATGACTCCAAAGGATACATGTGGTTAAGGAAAAGAACACATATGCAATGACTCTAGTGGATCAATGTGGTTTAGGAAAGGAACACACATGCAATGAGTCTGGTGGTGGTTTAGGAAAAAGAACACACATAAAATGACTCTAGTGGATATATGTGATTTAGTAAATGAACACACATGCAACGACACTAGTGGATTCATATGGTTTAGGAAAGGAACACACATGCAATGACACTGGTGGATCCATGTGGTTTAGGAAAGGAACACACATGCTTGACTCTGGTGGATCCATATGGTTTAGGAAAGGAAAACACATGCAATGACACTAGTGGATCCATGTGGTTGCTTAGGAAAGGAACACACATGCAATGGCTCTGGTGGATCTATGTGGTTTAGGAAAGGAAGACACACGCAATGGCTCTAGTGGTGGTTTAGGAAAAGAACAGACATGCAATGACTCTAGTGGTGGTTTAGGAAAAAGAACACACAAAAAATGACTATGGTGGATCTATGTGATTTAGTAAATGAACACACATGCAATGACTCTGGTAGATCAATGTGGTTTAGGAAAGGAACACACATGCAATGTCACTGGTGGATCCATATGGTTTAGGAAAGGAACACACATGCAATGACACTGGTGGATCCATGTGGTTTAGGAAAGTAACACACATGCAATGACTCTGGTGGATCCATGTGGTTCAGGAAAGGAACACACATGGAATGACACTAGTGGTGGTTTATTAAAAGAAGACACATGCAATGACTCTAGTGGTGGTGTAGGACAAGAACACACATGAAATGACTCTGGTGGATCCATGTGGTTTAGGAAAGGAACACAGATGCAATGAATCTATTGGTGGTTTAGGAAAGGAAGACACATGCAATGACTCTGGTGGTTTAGGAAAAAGAATACACATAAAATGACTCTAGTGGATCCATGTGATTTAGTAAATGAACACACATGTAATGACTCTAGTGGATCAATTTGGTTTAGGAAAGGAACACACATGCAATGACACTGGTGGATCCATATGGTTTAGGAAAGGAACACACATGCGATGACATTGGTGGATCCATGTGGTTTAGGAAAGGAACACACATCCAATGACTCTGGTGGATCCATGTGGTTTAGAAACGGAACACACATGGAATGACACTAGTGGTGGTTTATGAAAAGAAGACACATGCAATGACTCTTGTGGTTGTGTAGGACAAGAACACACATGAACTTACTCGGGTGGATCCATGTGGTTTAGGAAAGAAACATAGATGCAATGAATGTGTTGGTGGTTTAGGAAAAGAAGACACATGCAATGTCTCTAGTGGTGGTTTAGGAAAAGAACACAAATGAAAAAACTCTAGTGGTTCCATGTGGTTTAGGAAAAGAACACACATGGAATGACTCTAGTGGTGGTTTAGGAAAACAACACACATGCAATGACACTGGTGGATCCATGAGGTTTAGGAAAGGAACACACATGCAATGACTCTAGTGTGGTGTTTAGGAAAACACGACATATCGAATGACACTGGTGGATCCATGTGGTTTAGGAAAAGAACACACATGCAATGAATCTAGGGGTGGTTTAATAAAAGAACACAGATGCAATGACACTGGTAGATCCATGTGGTTTAGCAAAACAACACACATGCAATGACCTTGGCGATGGTTTAGGAAAGGAAGACACATGCAATTACACTGGATGTGGTTTAGGAAAGCAACAAACATGCAATGACTCCAATGTAGACATGTGGTTAAGGAAAAGAACACAGATGCAATGATCCTGGTGGATAAAAGTTGTTTAGGAAAAGAACACACATGCAATGACTCTGGTGGTGGTTTAGGAAAAAGAACACACATAAAATGACTATGGTGGATCTATGTGATTTAGTAAATGAACACACATGCAGTGACTCTGGTGGATAATGTGGTTTAGGAAACGAACACACATGCAATGACACTGGTGGATCCATATGGTTTAGGAAAGGAACACACATGCAATGATATTGGTGGATCCATGTGGTTTAGGAAAGGAAAATACATGCAATGACTCTGGTGGATCCATGTGGTTTAGGAAAGGAACACAGATGCAATGACACTAGTGGTGGTTTATGAAAAGAAGAAACATGCAATGACTCTGGTGGTGGTGTAGGAAAAGAACACACATGAAATGACTCTGGTGGATCCATGTGGTTTAGGAAAGGAACAAATATGCAATGACTCTATTGGTGGTTTTGGAAAAGAAGAGACATGCAATTACTCTGGTGGTGGTTTAGGAAAAGAACACAAATGAAAAAACTCTAGTCGATCCATGTGGTTCAGGAAAAAACACACATGGAATGACTCTAGTGGTGATTTAGGAAAACAACACACATGCAATGACACTGGTGGATCCATGTGGTTTAGGAAACGAACACACATGCAATGACTCTAGTGTTGGTTCACGAAAACAAGACACATGCAATGACACTGGTGGATCCTTGTGGTTTAGGAAAAGAACACACATGCAATGAATCTAGTGGTGGTTTAGGAAAAGAACACACATGCAATGACACTAGTGATGGTTTAGGAAAGGAAGACACATGCAATTACTCTGGATGTGGTTTAGGAAAGGAACACACATACAATGACTCCAATGGATACATGTGGTTTAGGAAAGGAACACACATGTAATGACATTGGCGGATCCATTTGGTTTAGGAAAGGAACACACATGCAATGACTCTGATGGATCCATGTGGTTTAGGAAAGGAACACACATGCAATGACACTATTGGTGGTTTATGAAAAGATGACACATGCAATGACTCTAGTGGTGGTTTAGGAAAAGAACACAAATGAAATGACTATGGTGGATCCTTGTGGTTTAGGAAAAGAACACACATGGAATGACTCTAGTGGTGGTTTAGGAAAAAAAGACACATGCAATGACACTGGTGGATCCATGTGGTTTAGGAAAAGAACACAAATGCAATGAATCTAGTGGTGGATTAGGAAAAGAACACACATGCAATGACACTGGTGGATCCATGAGGTTTAGCAAAACAACACACATACAATGACCCTGTCGATAGTTTAGGAAAGGAATACACATGCAATGACTCTGGATGTGGTTTAGGAAAGGAACACACATGCAATGACTCCAATGGATACATATGGTTAAGGAAAAGAACACATATGCAATGACTCTGGTGGATCAATGTGGTTTAGGAAAGGAATACACATGCAATGACTCTAGTGTTGGTTTATGAAAAGAAGACACATGCAATAACACTAGTGAATCCATGTTGTTTAGGAAAAGAACACACATGCAATGACTCTAGTGGTGGTTTCGGAAATGAACACACATGCAATGATACTGTTGGATCCATGTGGTTTAGGAAAATAACACACATGCAATGACCCTGGTGGTGCTTTAGTAAAGGAGACACATGCAAGGACTCTAGATGTGGTTTACGAAAGGAACACACATGCAATGACTCTGGTGGATCCATGTGGTTCAAGAAAGGAACACACATGGAATGACACTAGTGGTGGTTTATGAAAAGAAGACACATGCAATGACTCTGGTGGTGGTGTAGGACAAGAACACACATGAAATGACTCTGGTGGATCCATGTGGTTTAGGAAAGGAACACAGATGCAATGAATCTATTGGTGGTTTAGGAAAACAAGACACATGCAATGACTCTAGTGGTGGTTTAGGAAAAAGAACACACATAAAATGACTCTAGTGGATCTATGTGATTTAGTAAATGAACACACATGTAATGACTCTGGTGGATCAATTTGGTTTAGGAAAGGAACACAAATGCAATGACACTGGTGGATCCATATGGTTTAGGAAAGGAACACACATGCGATGACATTGGTGGATCCATGTGGTTTAGGAAAGGAACACACATGCAATGACTCTGGTGGATCCATGTGGTTCGAAACAGGAACACACATGGAATGACACTAGTGGTGGTTTATGAAAAGAAGACACATGCAATGCCTCTGGTGGTGGTGTAGAACAAGAACACATATGAAATGACTCTGGTGGATCCATGTGGTTTAGGAAAGGAACACAGATGCAATGAATGTATTGGTGGTTTAGGAGAAGAAGACACATGCAATGGCAATGGTGGTGGTTTAGGAAAAGAACACAAATGAAAAAACTCTAGTGGATCTTTGTGGTTTAGGAAAAGAACACACAATGAATGACGCTAGTGGTGGTTTAGGAAAACAACACACATGCAATGACACTGGTGGATCCATGTGGTTTAGGAAAGGAACACACATGCAATGACTCTAGTGTTGGTTTAGTAAAACAAGACATATGCAATGACACTGATGGATCCATGTGGTTTAGGAAAAGAACACACATGCAATAACTCTAGTGGTGGTTTAGGAAAAGAACACACATGCAATGAAACTGGTGGATCCATGTGGTTTAGCAAAACAACACACATGCAATGACCCTGGCGATGGTTTAGGAAAGGAAGACACATGCAATTACTCTGGATGTCGTTTAGGAAAGCAACACACATGCAATGACTCCAATGGATACATGTGGTTAAGGAAAAGAACACATATGAAATGACTCTAGTGGATGAATGTGGTTTAGGAAAGTAACACACATGCAATGAGTCTGGTGGTGGTTTAGGAAAAAGAACACACATAAAATGACTCTGGTGGATATATGTGATTTAGTAAATGAACACACATGCAACGACACTAGTGGATTCATATGGTTTAGGAAAGGAACACACATGCAATGACTCTGGTGGATCCATGTGGTTTAGGAAAGGAACACACATGCATTGACTCTGGTGGATCCATATGGTTTAGGAAAGGAAAACACATGCAATGACACTAGTGGATCCATGTGGTTGCTTAGGAAAGGAACACACATGCAATGGATCTGGTGGATCTATGTGGTTTAGGAAAGGAAGACACACGCAATGGCTCTAGTGGTAGTTTAGGAAAAGAACAGACATGCAATGACTCTAGTGGTGGTTTAGGAAAAAGAACACACATAAAATGACTATGGTGGATCTATGTGATTTAGTAAATGAACACACATGCAATGACTCTGGTAGATCAATGTGGTTTAGGAAAGGAACACACATGCAATGTCACTGGTGGATCCATATGGTTTAGGAAAGGAACACACATGCAATGACACTGGTGGATCCATGTGGTTTAGGAAAGTAACACACATGCAATGACTCTGGTGGATCCATGTGGTTCAGGAAAGGAACACACATGGAATGACACTAGTGGTGGTTTATTAAAAGAAGACACATGCAATGACTCTAGTGGTGGTGTAGGACAAGAACACACATGAAATGACTCTGGTGGATCCATGTGGTTTAGGAAAGGAACACAGATGCAATGAATCTATTGGTGGTTTAGGAAAGGAAGACACATGCAATGACTCTGGTGGTTTAGGAAAAAGAATACACATAAAATGACTCTAGTGGATCCATGTGATTTAGTAAATGAACACACATGTAATGACTCTAGTGGATCAATTTGGTTTAGGAAAGGAACACACATGCAATGACACTGGTGGATCCATATGGTTTAGGAAAGGAACACACATGCGATGACATTGGTGGATCCATGTGGTTTAGGAAAGGAACACACATCCAATGACTCTGGTGGATCCATGTGGTTTAGAAACGGAACACACATGGAATGACACTAGTGGTGGTTTATGAAAAGAAGACACATGCAATGACTCTGGTGGTTGTGTAGGACAAGAACACACATGAACTTACTCGGGTGGATCCATGTGGTTTAGGAAAGAAACATAGATGCAATGAATGTGTTGGTGGTTTAGGAAAAGAAGACACATGCAATGTCTCTAGTGGTGGTTTAGGAAAAGAACACAAATGAAAAAACTCTAGTGGATCCATGTGGTTTAGGAAAAGAACACACATGGAATGACTCTAGTGGTGGTTTAGGAAAACAACACACATGCAATGACACTGGTGGATCCATGAGGTTTAGGAAAGGAACACACATGCAATGACTCTAGTGTTGGTTTAGGAAAACACGACATATCGAATGACACTGGTGGATCCATGTGGTTTAGGAAAAGAACACACATGCAATGAATCTAGGGGTGGTTTAATAAAAGAACACACATGCAATGACACTGGTGGATCCATGTGGTTTAGCAAAACAACACACATGCAATGACCTTGGCGATGGTTTAGGAAACGAAGACACATGCAATTACACTGGATGTGGTTTAGGAAAGCAACAAACATGCAATGACTCCAATGTAGACATGTGGTTAAGGAAAAGAACACAGATGCAATGATCCTGGTGGATAAAAGTTGTTTAGGAAAAGAACACACATGCAATGACTCTGGTGGTGGTTTAGGAAAAAGAACACACATAAAATGAGTATGGTGGATCTATGTGATTTAGTAAATGAACACACATGCAGTGACTCTGGTGGATAATGTGGTTTAGGAAACGAACACACATGCAATGACACTGGTGGATCCATATGGTTTAGGAAAGGAACACACATGCAATGATATTGGTGGATCCATGTGGTTTAGGAAAGGAAAATACATGCAATGACTCTGGTGGATCCATGTGGTTTAGGAAAGGAACACAGATGCAATGACACTAGTGGTGGTTTATGAAAAGAAGAAACATGCAATGACTCTGGTGGTGGTGTAGGAAAAGAACACACATGAAATGACTCTGGTGGATCCATGTGGTTTAGGAAAGGAACAAATATGCAATGACTCTATTGGTGGTTTTGGAAAAGAAGAGACATGCAATTACTCTGGTGGTGGTTTAGGAAAAGAACACAAATGAAAAAACTCTAGTCGATCCATGTGGTTCAGGAAAAAACACACATGGAATGACTCTAGTGGTGATTTAGGAAAACAACACACATGCAATGACACTGGTGGATCCATGTGGTTTAGGAAAGGAACACACATGCAATGACTCTAGTGTTGGTTTACGAAAACAAGACACATGCAATGACACTGGTGGATCCTTGTGGTTTAGGAAAAGAACACACATGCAATGAATCTCGTGGTGGTTTAGGAAAAGAACACACATGCAATGACACTAGTGATGGTTTAGGAAAGGAAGACACATGCAATTACTCTGGATGTGGTTTAGGAAAGGAACACACATACAATGACTCCAATGGATACATGTGGTTAAGGAAAAGAACACATATGCAATGACTCTAGTGGATCAATGTGGTTTAGGAAAGGAACACACATGCAATGACTCTAGTGTTTGTTTAGTAAAAGAAGACACATGCAATAACACTGGTGGATCCATGTGGTTTAGGAAAATAACACACATGCAATGACTCTTGTGGAGGTTTAGGAAAATAACACACATGTAATGACACTAGTGGATCCATGTGGTTTAGGAAAAGAACACACATGCAATGACCTTGGTGGTGCTTTAGTAAAGGAGACACATGCAATACTCTAGATGTGGTTTAGGAAAGGAACACACATGGAATGACACTAGTGGTGGTTTATGAAAAGAAGACACATGCAATGACTCTGGTGGTGGTGTAGGACAAGAACACACATGAAATGACTTCGGTGGATCCATGTGATTTAGGAAAGGAACACAGATGCAATGAATCTATTGGTGGTTTAGGAAAAGAAGACACATGCTATGACTCTGGTGGTGGTTTAGGAAAAAGAACACACATAAAATGACTCTAGTGGATCTATGTGATTTAGTAAATGAACACAGATGTAATGACTCTAGTGGATCAATTTGGTTTGGGAAAGGAACACACATGCAATGACACTGGTGGATCCATATGGTTTAGGAAAGGAACACACATGCGATGACATTGGTGAATCCATGTAGTTTAGGAAAGGAACACACATGCAATGACTCTGGTGGATCCATGTGGGTCAGAAAAGGAACACACATGGAATGACACTAATGGTGGTTTATGAAAAGAAGACACATGCAATGACTCTGGTGGTGGTGTAGGAAAAGAACACACATGAAATGACTCTGGTGGATCCATGTGGTTTAGGAAAGGAACATAGATGCAATGAATGTATTGGTGGTTTAGGAAAAGAAGACACGTGCAATGACTCTGGTGGTGGTTTAGGAAAAGAACACAAATGAAAAAACTCTAGTGGATCCATGTGGTTTAGGAAAAGAACACACATGGAATGACTCTAGTGGTGGTTTAGGAAAACAACACACATGCAATGACACTGATGGATCCATGTGGTTTATGAAAGCAACACACATGCAATGACTCTAGTGTTGGTTTAGGAAAACACGACATATGAAATGACACTGGTGGATCCATGTGGTTTAGGAAAAGAACACACATGCAATGACTCTAGTGGTGTTTTAAGAAAAGAACACACATGCAATGACACTGGTGGATCCATGTGGTTTAGCAAAACAACACACATGAAATGACCCTGGCGATGGTTTAGGAAAGGAAGAGACATGCAATTACTCTAGATGTGGTTTAGGAAAGGAACACACATGCAATGACTCTGGTGGTGGTTTAGGAAAAAGGACACACATAAAATGACTCTGGTGGATCTATGTGATTTAGTAAATGAACACACATGCAATGACACTAGTGGATTCATATGGTTTAGGAAAGGAACACACATGCAATGACACTGGTGGATCCATGTGGTTTAGGAAAGGAACACACATGCAATGACTCTAGTGTTGGTTTACGAAAACAAGACACATGCTATGACACTGATGGATCCTTGTGGTTTAGGAAAAGAACACACATGCAATGAATCTAGTGGTGGTTTAGGAAAAGAACACACATGCAATGACACTAGTGATGGTTTAGGAAAGGAAGACACATGCAATTACTCTGGATGTGGTTTAGGAAAGGAACACACATACAATGACTCCAATGGATACATGTGGTTAAGGAAAAGAACACATATGCAATGACTCTAGTGGATCAATGTGGTTTAGGAAAGGAACACACATGCAATGACTCTAGTGTTTGTTTAGTAAAAGAAGACACATGCAATAACACTGGTGGATCCATGTGGTTTAGGAAAATAACACACATGCAATGACTCTAGTGGAGGTTTAGGAAAATAACACACATGCAATGACACTAGTGGATCCATGTGGTTTAGGAAAAGAACACACATGCAATGACCTTGGTGGTGCTTTAGTAAAGGAGACACATGCAATACTCTGGATGTGGTTTAGGAAAGGAACACACATGGAATGACACTAGTGGTGGTTTATGAAAAGAAGACACATGCAATGACTCTGGTGGTGGTGTAGGACAAGAACACACATGAAATGACTTCGGTGGATCCATGTGATTTAGGAAAGGATCACAGATGCAATGAATCTATTGGTGGTTTAGGAAAAGAAGACACATGCTATGACTCTGGTGGTGGTTTAGGAAAAAGAACACACATAAAATGACTCTAGTGGATCTATGTGATTTAGTAAATGAACACAGATGTAATGACTCTAGTGGATCAATTTGGTTTGGGAAAGGAACACACATGCAATGACACTGGTGGATCCATATGGTTTAGGAAAGGAACACAGATGCGATGACATTGGTGCATCCATGTAGTTTAGGAAAGGAACACACATGCAATGACTCTGGTGGATCCATGTGGTTCAGAAAAGGAACACACATGGAATGACACTAATGGTGGTTTATGAAAAGAAGACACATGCAATGACTCTGGTGGTGGTGTAGGACAAGAACACACATGAAATGACTCTGGTGGATCCATGTGGTTTAGGAAAGCAACATAGATGCAATGAATGTATTGGTGGTTTAGGAAAAGAAGACACGTGCAATGACTCTGGTGGTGGTTTAGGAAAAGAACACAAATGAAAAAACTCTAGTGGATCCATGTGGTTTAGGAAAAGAACACACATGGAATGACTCCAGTGGTGGTTTAGGAAAACAACACACATGCAATGACACTGATGGATCCATGTGGTTTATGAAAGCAACACACATGCAATGACTCTAGTGTTGGTTTAGAAAAACACGACATATGCAATGACACTGGTGGATCCATGTGGTTTAGGAAAAGAACACACATGCAATGACTCTAGTGGTGTTTTAGGAAAATAACACACATGCAATGACACTGGTGGATCCATGTGGTTTAGCAAAACAACACACATGCAATGACCCTGGCGATGGTTTAGGAAAGGAAGAGACATGCAATTACTCTAGATGTGGTTTAGGAAAGGAACACACATGCAATGACTCTGGTGGGGGTTTAGGAAAAAGGACACACATAAAATGACTCTGGTGGATCTATGTGATTTAGTAAATGAACACACATGCAATGACACTAGTGGATTCATATGGTTTAGGAAAGGAACACACATGCAATGACACTGGTGGATCCATGTGGTTTAGGAAAGGAACACACATGCATTGACTCTGGTGGATGCATATGGTTTAGGAAAGCAAAACACATGCAATGACAGTAGTGGATCCATATGGTTGCTTAGGAAAGGAACACACACGCAATGACTCTGGTGGTGGTTTAGGAAAGGAACACACATGCAATGACTCTGGTGGATCTATGTGGTTTAGGAAAGGAAGACATATGCAATGGATCTAGTGGTGGTTTAGGAAAAGAACACACATGCAATGACTCTAGTGGTGGTTTAGGAAAAAGAACACACATAAAATGACTATGGTGGATCTATGTGATTTAGTAAATGAACACACATGCAATGACTCTGGTGGATCAATGTGGTTTAGGAAACGAACACACATGCAATGACACTGTTGGATCCATATGGTTTATGAAAGGAACACACATGCAATGATATTGGTGGATCCATGTGGTTTAGGAAAGGAAAATACATGCAATGACTCTGGTGGATCCATGTGGTTGAGGAAAGGAACACACATGCAATGACACTAGTGGTGGTTTATGAAAAGAAGAAACATGCAATGACTCTGGTGGTGGTCTAGGAAAAGAAGACACATGAAATGACTCTGGTGGATCCATGTGGTTTAGGAAAGGAACAAATATGCAATGACTCTATTGGTGGTTTAGGAAAAGAAGACACATGCAATGACTCTGGTGGTGGTTTAGGAAAAGAACACAAATGAAAAAACTCTAGTGGATCCATCTGGTTTAGGAAAAAAAACACATGGAATAACTCTAGTGGTGGTTTAGGAAAACAACACACATGCAATGACACTGGTGGATCCATGGGGTTTAGGAAAGGAACACACATGCAATGACTCTAGTGTTGGTTTACGAAAACAAGACACATGCAATGACACTGGTGGATCCATGTGGTTTAGGAAAATAACACACATGCAATGACTCTACTGGTGTTTTAGGAAAAGAACACACATGCAATGACACTAGTGATGGTTTAAGAAAGGAAGACACATGCAATTAGTCTGGATGTGGTTTAGGAAAGGAACACACATAAAATGACTCCAATGGATACATGTGGTTAAGGAAGAACACATGCAATGACTCTGGTGGATCAACGTGGTTTAGGAAAGGAACACACATGCAATGACTCTAGTGTTGGTTTACTAAAAGAAGACAGATGCAATAACACTGGTGGATCCATGTGGTTTAGGAAAATAACACACATGCAATGACTCTAGTGGAGGTTTAGGAAAATAACACACATGCAATGACACTAGTGGATCCATGTGGTTTAGGAAAAGAACACACATGCAATGACCTTGGATGTGGTTTAGGAAAGGAACACACATGCAGTGACTCTAGTCGATCCATGTGGTTTAGAAAAAGAACACATATGCAATGACTCTGGTGGATCAATGTGATTTAGGAAAGGAACACACGTGCAATGATTCTGGTGGATCCATGTGGTTTAGTAAAGGAACACACATGAAATGACTCTAGTGGTGGTTTAGGAAAAGAACGCACAGGCAATGATTCTGGTCGTGGTTTAGGAAAAGGAGAGACATGCAATGACTCTAGTGGTGGTTTAGGAAAAGAACACACATGCAATGACTCTGGTGGATCCTTGTGGTTTAGGAAAGGAACACACATGCAATGACTCTGGTGGATCCATGTGGGTTATGAAATGAACATACATGCAATGACTCTAGTTGTGGTTTAGGAAAGAACACACATGCAATGACTCTGGTGGATCCATGTGGTTTATGAAAGGACACACATGCTATGAATCTGGTGGTGGTTTAGGAAAAGAACACACATGCAATGACTCTAGTGGTGGTTTAGGAAGAGAACACAAATGTAATGACTCTGGTGGTAATTTAGGAAAAGGACACACATGCAATGACTCTGGTGGATCAATGTGGTTTAGGAAAGGAACACACATGCAATGACACTAGTGGTGGTTTAGGAAAGGAACCCATAAGCAATGACTCTGGTTGATCCATGTGGTCTAAGAAAGTAACAAACATGCAATGACTCTGGTGGATCCATGTGGTTTAGGAAAGGAACACACATGCAATGACTCCAGTGGATCCATGTGGTTGTTTAGGAAAGGAACACACACGCAATGACTCTGGTGGTGGTTAGCAAAGGAATACACATGCAATGACTCTGGTGGATCTATGTGGTTTAGGAAAGGAAGACACATGCGATGGCTCTAGTGGTGGTTTAGGATAAGAACGCACATGCAATGACTCTGGTGGCGGTTTATGAAAAAAACACATAAAATGACTCTAGTGGATCTATGTGATTTAGTAAATGAACACACATGCAATGACACTAGTGGATTCATATGGTTTAGGAAAGTAACAGACATGCAATGATACTGGTGGATCCATGTGGTTTAGGAAAGGAACACACATGCATTGACTCTGGTGGATCCACGTGGTTTAGGAAAGGAACTCCCATGCAAACTAGTAGTGGTTTAGGAAAATAAGACACATGCAATGACTATGGTGGTGGTTTAGGAAAAGAACACAAATGAAATGACTCTGGTGGATCCATGTCATTTAGGAAAGGGACACACATGCAATGACTCTAGTGGTGGTTGAGGAAAAGAAGACACATGCAATGAATCTTGTGGTGGTTTAGGTAAAGAAAACACATGAAATGACTCTGGTGGATGATGAGTCCAAAGCTGATGCATATTTAAGTATAAAATTTATTCATATTTTCACTCATTACATGTTAAATCTATATGTAACTATGCCTATTGTGTATGATTATTAGTTTTCATTCATTTTCACATGTGCTTTCGACAATATTAGTTTTATTAGGATTTTATTACCTTTTTGTTGTCTTTGATATGTGCTATGGACAATTATGGATAAAAGGAGCAAAGAGGATTCAATGTGGAGGAGTTTCGTGCACCAGACTTGGCCATTTGAGGGGAGGAAGAAGTGGATTTTTTCATAAACTCCAAATGCGGATCCATGGCCATGGTGTTGTAGCCCTCGTCCATACGAATCCAACGATCCAAAGAACACCTTAATCAGAGTCTGTACGGAGTAATAACAACCAAAATACTATAGAGTACCGAAGGCATAACGACCACGGTATGGCCGTACCACCCTCCGGAAGCTTTGTTTCGTAAAACGAAACAACATTTGTTAAGGCCCAATGGGTATATTCGGCCTCTATCTCCATCGGTTTGCAAAACCGACCTCCAGATGCTTATTTAAAGAGGGGAAAACCCTAAAACAAGGAGGATAGTCCACACATGCCTAAGGGGCGGAGCCCTGCCACTCCGCCGCCTCCATAGCCGCCGCCCACAAGATCTACATCAAAATAGCACTCAAGGAGAGAGAGGATAGTGCATCTTGAAGGGATACGCATCGATCTGCATCGCCACATCATCGGCATCATCCTCACATCAATCCCCCTTGTTTACTTTGTTGTAGTCCAATCTCTATTGTGGATTTGCACTTGTATTCAATTGTACCTTCATATTTCATCCATACAATTGCCATGATGTTGATCCCCTTCATGTATGAGTAGTTTCCTTATTCTTTGGGGGAGATGGTGAAACCCTAGTATTATAATGCATTAAAATAAAGATGATCTATTACTTGTGTACAAAGATCCATCGATCTATGAATTGTGATTGATCTCTCTCTTTAGATGATATGTGAAAGTCGACCACATATCATTTGCCCTTGGAACTAAAGGGAGGGAGATATCCTTTGGACGTGTCTTGGAAGCATACCCGGAATGCCCCGTGACAGATTGGCGCCGGCTCGTAACCTACACGTCAAAGGAGTATTAAAGAGAGACTCCCTAAGCTAATTACAATATCCACGGAAAAACCCTTAACTGTGGTGGCTTGTATGGGTGACTGCTCTCAGACATCGAAGTGGTTATTTAGAGGTGACCTCACTCTTGGCTCAACAAAGTGGCTTCCTACGAGCCTTGTAGTGAACATCTTATTATAGAGCTCTCTCCACACATGTCATGACATAAGGAATAGGTTATTCTAATAATTCACAATTATTCCATGCTAGTGGTGAATCCTACACTCCTTGAGAACCCCTCAATCATATTACACAACACTTCATAGATACTCTCTTTCTTTAGTTTACTTGTGTTATTTACTTTGTTCTTGTTTACTTTGGAACTTAACCAAACACACTTTTTACACACCCTTTACTTGGAATTAAAGATAACTTACAAGTGTTGGGTTCGCAGTATAGAAAACAAAAAATTTCCTAAAATGTGAACATGGAAGCACCAAGATGGATCTACCTAGATACAATCAACGGGTGGATATACAACCATAGAGAACATACCCTTGAAGAGCAACAAAGCATTGTTAACTAAATTGAATTCGTGGTTGATGTAGTCATACACTTGCCGATCTCAAGATCGTGATGAAGTCCAGCGAGTCCACCAGGTCCAACACCAACAAGTCTAGCACCGCAAAGCAGCGGTGCATCTGTGATCGTACACACATCCGGTCCACCGACCAACCTCCTCCTCCTCCTCGCTCTAGCGATGCAGCGGAAGCAACAACTCCTTTCTAGGTAAAGCCACCGAGAACATGTATCTCGCTAATCCAAGACCATGGGGAATAACTAGAGGGAGAAGAGAACCTTCACGAGGAGGTGGGGCAAGTGGAGAAGAGCCATGGGGCTCCTTTTATAGGGGGTGGGGTGAATCTCCATGGCCATGGCTGGCCGTCCATGGTGGGTGCCCCCACCTCTACCTCACTCACGTGGGTGGAGCTTCCACTAAGCCCACTCACATAAATTTCAACTCCACTCACTTGCATTTAATGTCGACTAAATTAAATGCATATTTCTCCTTAAATAAAACACTTTTATTTATTTTATTCAGAATTTTCTTAATTACTTTAATTAACAAACATTCACATAAAACTCCCTACAACATTTCAATATCACATGCAGAGCTAGTTTCAGCAATTTCACCCGAAACATTTCCAATTTCCACCGAAATGATTCCAGCGCTTTCATAATCTTTATCTGAAATATATTTTCTCCTAAATGATGTCGGTATCCCTTAAGTGTGTCACCCTATGGTTCTCGAATAATGCATACATGATCAAGACCTTTCTCCGATCAATAATCTGCAGCGGGACTTGGAGATCCGTACTCACTCCCACACATTCAACGATGACTCTAGTGATCGTGTGAACCTTTAACATCATAACAAAATCCCTTTGTCTCGCGATATATTACATGTCCGATATTTTATCATCGGTATCTCCATACCTAGTTTGATCTTGTTACGAACATGCACTCTTTTCTCATTCCTGTGATATAACATTCTAGTGATCACATCACTTGCTTGCAAGCTATCTCAATGTGATATCACCGAGAGGGCCCTGAGTAAATCTATCCTTAATCGGGATGGACAAATCCCACTCTTGATCCATGAGCATCAACATAACACTTTCAGAGTACCCAAACCCACCTATATAGTCACCCTATTACGGTGTGACGTTTGATGTTATCAAAGTACTCTTCCGGTGTTAGCAATTAACATGATCTCATGGTCTAAGGACTAATATTACTTTGTATGATGTTATAGCAATTTAAACACAATGACTTTGATCTTAATGCTATACTTCGGATGAATGTTCATCACATCATTCAACAATGCTATGACCTTGTTATTAACAACATCCAATGTCCATGATCAGGAAACCTTGATCATCTTGTTAATCTACGAGCTAGTTTATAAGAGAGGAATAACTAGGAACCCTTTATTTTTTTATTAAACATACATATATTAATGTTTCCAATTAATACAATTATACCATGTGAAGTAAACATTTATCATAAACAAGGAATAAGATAATAACCACTTCATTATTGCCTCTCGGGCATATTCCCTTTAGTCTTTCACTTGCACTAGAGTCAATAATCTAGTCTGTACACTTACGCATTCAACACCTATGGATTTCCGGTGTTGTATATACGCGTTTACTAGTGGTTAACATAATCTCTGGATCTAACAATTTTAGGTCCGCGTGTATTTGCATGTCTTTGCGTCTCTACGCATCACTCATTTTCTAATTAGATGACATTGTATAAATATAGTCCTTGATGAGTGCATAATTGCATCATGTTTTATATTACTATTTTGTATTGTAGTTGTAGGATCTTGGTATTTTACAGCGTTCGTGCGGACATTTTATGTCTATTTTCACCAGGATCAGGACAAATGATGGATAGAATGGACACAATTCTTAGAGTAGTTGTATTAGGGAGAAAAGGAGTCAAAGACAATGTAAATCGCTTATCTGGGAAATATCAATAACACCAGAAGAAAACCCAAAGAGATCAAGGCATCCAGAGGGTTTAACGACCATACATACCACAGGAATAATTTCTAGCCGTATAGTTCCCACCGTATAGTTGGTGCTACCACCGCCTCCTCAAATAGTTTCACCATGTGCAACTGGATCGAAGAGACGACATACAGAACAACCAGAAATCACCGAAACCTCACCTCTAGAAGGCATCTGGAGGGGGAACTCGTCCACCAGGGATCCATCTTCGCCCTGCGCAGATCCGGGAGGCTAAGGCATCGATCTTCATCATCAACCGCTGCATCACCACCATCTACATCTTGTCTAGATCTTGTTGTAATTCCGTACTCGTTGTGGATTTATACAAGTACTATTCATCTATGATAGATTCCATTGTTATTTCCATGATGTTGATTGCCTCCATGTCTGAGTAGATCATTAGTTCTTGGGGAGATGGAGAAACCCTAGTATGAGATTGAAATAAGATAAAGTTTATTATGATATTCATTGCTATGACCATGTGTTAGATTGTCTTCATCTTGATGTTAGGAGAAGTCGACATCTCAATATTTTCCTCTTGTGGGGACTTGATGGAGGGAACTACTTGTTGGTAGACGGAGGTGTGTTAGCACTTATAGTGACTATAAAGCTATTGGCACCCCTTACATATCAACTTGGGAAACGAGGAAACTCACGGAACACTATCCATGCCAGGGGATACGTCCTACGAGATTATGTCCCTTAATAGCGCAGTAATTCGATTGATGTCGATTGCTGACTTCTGTGGTTATGAGGATGATGTGAGCAGTGGTTGCTGCCTATTTTTCCAAATACGGAGTTCCTCCCACACATACATAGTTGAGAATGTTCATGATTATAACCTTTACCTTAATTCTTTACAATGCTAGAGGTGTATCCGCTACGCCCTGAGAACACCTTTTCCATATTGCAGTTCCAATCTCTTTTACATACGTGATACTTACTAAGCCACTTTGGGAAGCCCTATGATATTTATAAAAGAGACAACTCCAACAAGACAAGGGGGTTTGAAATAAATCCTCTACTACATGGTATTCTACACAAGAAGCAATTTACTAGAGATGAAGAAGATCCTACTCCATATGAGCATATTGCATGTTTCAAAGATATATGTGGCACTTTCCAATTCCCGGGATATACTGCTAATGAGGTAAGGGTCAAACTTTTTAGTTAGACTTTGAGTAGTACAACTCTCTCATGGTATAGATCTCTACCCCTAGAAGCCACTACTACTTGGGATAATTTAGCCAATGAGTTTCTAGCAAAATATTATCCATTATCAAAATCTTTTGGAATCAGGCGTCTTATAATGACTTGGAGGAACAGTCCTAATGAAATACTAGTAAGACCTTATATTAGATTTAAAGATTTACTTAATCAATGTCCTCATCATGATTTGACTGAATGGTATTTATTGCATATATTTTATGGTGGTTTAATTGAACCTAATAAAATTGAACTAGACTCTTTCGTGAGAGGAGATCTTATGAATCTTCCTATAACTAAATCTTGGGCTCTACGTAATAGAATTCGCGATCATAGAGTTTCATGCAATTTTGGTCTAGGAAGCAAAGGAGGCATAGAAATAGATTATGATTGTATTCATGACTATAATAAAAAGGGCCATGTTAACGAATTATCTAATGAACTTTGTTTGGATTCAGATCTTGTGTTGCATGTTGTTAAAGCTTTTACAGAACACATCAAAGCTCCAAAAGAGGGTTTGGTCAAGTATGATCCACCACACGAACCTGAGAAGAAAAAAGAAGTTAAAGCAACACTGGCCTCCCTAGAACCAATATATGAGATACCTTTCCCTAAAACTGCACAGAAGCATATTTTTTAATATGAACAGGTCAAAGCAGTACAGGATAAGAAGGAAGAGGAAAATATGCCAGAAGTTGAGGAACATCTGGAAGAAACCAAAGATGAAGAGGTAACCAAGAAAGCAATTATGGCTATGTATGCACATTGTAACATAGTTGAACTTGACAAAGAGACTTCCGTATTGGTTGAAGGTAAAACAAAGGTAAAAGATGTGGGTAAGCCTATTCTTCCCTGCATATTTAAGGAAACCTCGCATTATGGTTTATGTGATCTTGGCACCAAAGTTAATGTTATATCTTATGATTTTTATTTAGAAATAAAAGAAGAAATAGAACCGGCTACAATTGAAAATACTGATATGACAATCATGTTGGACAATAAAACTCTTAGAATTCCAATGGGAGTAGTTGAAGATGCAACTGTCATAAATGGCAATAAAAACTTTCCTATCGATTTTGTCGTTATTGATATGCCAGATGACACTCTTTTCCCAATTATATTTGGAAGAAACTTTTTGAGTGATGTAGGTGCCAAAGTTGATTTCAAAAAGGAGATTGTGTCTCTTAAGCTTGGGGAAGCGGAAAAAGAATTCCACTTTTCCAAATTTAAAGACAGACCTCTACAAATACAAGAAGAAGAGAAAGAGAAAACTATTGAGGAAATGGCAGCTCTCTTCTTTAGTGATCAAGAAGAAGAAATAAATGAATACTCAAATTATGAAGAAATAGTTATGGAGGACAAGTCCCTAGAAGAACTAGAAGGTGAATTCGATTCACTTCCCATTATAGGGCCTCCAACTAATGAGGCTTTTGAAGAGCCAGAAAAGAGAGGGGACGAGGAATTACCACCCCCAAAATTGAAGACTCTACCAGATAATATTAAATATAGATTTTTAGATGATACCAATAAATTTCTTGTTATTATTAGTGCTAAACTTTCAGGAGATGAAGAAGAAGAACTCATGAAAATACTTAAGGAGCATTGCAAGGCCTTTGGGTACTCAATGGATGATTTGAAGGAGAATATCATTTTGCGGCCAGAAAGTTGAAGCGCCCAGGCAACGCGGTACCCAAGTTGCTTGTAATGAGCCACGTTGACCATAGTTGGCATGCCAAATACTTAGAGGGTCTTTTCGGCACAAATTCAACTTTTGTTTTCATACAAAATATCAGGCTAACACCCGTCAAGTTGCCCCTATCAGTTTTTGTTGTTATGTTGCTGTCGTCGTGACTGCCATGTAGTCTTGTAGCGTTGGCACCTACATCCATTACACGTCTTCTGCTTCTCCGGAGCGGCAATCTGTGGGGTGTCGCGGCCATGGTGCAGAGCTGGAACATAGATGAACCTTCTCGGCTCCACTCTCCTCCCTATAGGATTGATGCATTGGCGCGTGCATCCATTACGCGTCTTCTTCTTCCTCGGAGCGGCAATCTGTGGTCGCGACCATGGCGTGGAGCTGGGACATGACGAACCTGCTCGGGCCTTCTCTCCTCCCCATCCTGAGTCGGAGCTTGCCCTCACCATGGCCGCACCCATGGCAAGACACGGGGACGAGAATTGGTTCCCGGTTAGATCTGTCACCGTGTCGACCATGCTCGGTCCTGTTTTCCTCCTCTAGTATCCGAGCTCGCCGTCACCATGGTCGCACCTGCACCAATTCTGCCACCCCTGCCGAGGTCTCTACGGTAGCTCAAGTTCTGCTATGTTGAACCTATAAGTGAATTCGGAGCTAGGTGGTGGCAACCCGTTGTTGAACCTATAAGGAATTTGCTGAAGACTATGTGTCGTCCCAAGGTCTTCGGCTTCTGCCAACGTCCACCACCGATGTGAGATCATTTAGTTACTTCAATAAGAAATTTCGACCAATTTAACTTGTTGATGTATTCCTTGACAATTATAATATAATCGAGCACTAGAAATATTTTGTAGTGTGCATGAGCATGATTAGTAATATAATTGAACACTAGAAATTTTAAGGCACTCCATATAAAGGTGTAGATTAATATATATATATAAGGTTCACCAGAGACACCACAGATATATTGTCTCACATGCCACGCAGGTAATAATTAACTAAAAATAAATAAAAGCAGGGGCAACAGCAGGAGGCTGGGACACGGAGACGCCTAGCAGGGCAGGGGCATCAGCAGGAGGCAGGGACAACCTAGTCGAGGGGATACATGCTAGTCTTGACATAATCCCGGAGGAATTCGCCGAAGGCTGCATGGCATGCCAAGGTAATCGGCCTATGCCTTCTGCCTCCGCCTCTGGCAACGCCCACCACATGCTGGATCATGTTGTCGAGGTCCATGTTGATTGCTCTACCACAAAATGGGCAAAATAGTCCCCCCTACGGTAGAAACGTTATTGCCCGCACCGTAACCGCCCCAGCATGTAGAGGCTCTTGTTGTCCCTGGGTTCCTTGCTAGCATCCACGTCATGATCATCCTCCTGTTGAGTTTTAAGAACATAACTTAGAAGTCATATATATGATTGAATTATATTACAACTCAAGAATTGAAAACATGTATATGTAAGAAAATATATCCGTGGATATCAAAGAGAAAGCATCTCAGCAATAGTTTGATCAGTTCATATATCATTTCATCTCAACACAATGACAATTAATTGCATTAGAGTGTATGTAGAATAAAGATTGTGGCCTGATAAGTTTCTTCAGGGATGGCGTGAGTGAACCAAGTAACAATTGTACAACCTATAATGTTCTTGTACATCGCCCCAGGTTCGCTGACTCATCCCTAAAAAAATTGGACACCAATGTGTCTGGCTCTCTTTCGGGGAAAATTTGAATCATTGGCCGCAATAAGAAATTGGAATGTAATCCTACGAAACAATATTTAGGGATATACATATGCATCATATGACTCATTCAAAGATCAGAAATAATAAAAAGATTATATATATATAGGTTCCATATGAGAATAAATCAAGGGCCTCATTATTTTTTCAGAGATGGAGTTGGAGAACAAAAATACCAACAGCACAACATATATTGTTTATGTACATTGTTGCCTCTGGTTCAACATATATTGTTTATGTACATTGTTTATTTTTATCAGATGTGTCTCCCTTGCACTCTTTTGGGGCAAAGTTGAATCATTGGGCTCAGTAAGGAATAGAAATGTAATGTTATATACAGTTGTGTATCGAAATAAACACTCAATAGCAAACCCTAATACCCCTAAATCAAACGTTACAGATCGATTTAATTTACAGCACAAGAAGAATTGTATGAACAACAGTGAGTTAAGCAAATGTAAATTTACTAGATGGAAGATGAGTAGATTGGGGTTTTGTGACTAGACGGATTGGGGTTTTGTTACTAGATGGAAGATGCATCAATCGACCGTTCGAATCATATATATAATACCCTACTTCCAGAGCAAAAGAATATATACACGATTGAGCAAATCCTATATATGAACAGTGAAATATGTAGCTGTGACTAGAGAAGCTAGCAATGTAATACCTTACACTCCTCAATAGGGACCTCCTCCTCGAACTCGTCATTCTCTACGATTGCACCAACAATTTCTTGGATGGTGATGGGGTCGTTGATGTAGAGAACTGGATTGCCTCCATATGCCGCCTTTCCCTCATCCAGATCTGCCGCTGGCACCACGACGTTGTGGGCCACCTACTGCTTGACGGCGATGGCTATTGGCTGGATGGATGAGTTGTAAGCCTCGACGGGGCAGCGAACAACGACGTGCGTGCCTGGAGAAGACGCCTCCGCCTGCTTGGCAACGACTGAGCTATCTTCTGGTGTGCCTTCAACTGGCTTCACCTCCAGCTCATCTCCATGCGTACGCTTCATGGTCCACCTAGGGAAGGTGGTGGTGCAAGTGAAGGAGCTTCGGTGTGCACGATAGGTGCAGATTGGGGTTTTGGGACTAGTCAGATTGGGGGAAATGACATGAGCTCATGGAAGAAGAAGGCTGAGCGGGTTTATAAACACTGGACCTTTGGTATTCCTCGTGGACACGTGTGGTGGGCGTGGGGATGGGGCTACCACGATCCCCACTTTTTTTTGAAACAACCACGATCTCCACTTTTTAACTACATGGAAAACACGTGCATGTCAGATCTCGATTCTAGTGCATGCAAATGGCGCATAACCAATTTCTAGCAACGTTAGGTCTCCTCGAGGGGCCCCCTGACACGAGGAAGTTAGTTGCGGTAGGGCCCAGTTGGAAGTGAGATTGAGAGGGCGCTGCGTAAAACTAGGATATGTCTTAATAAAATCAAGTGACAGTAATTTGCAGCGTCCCATCGACAACCGTGCAATCGATGACCCCGTTGCCATGTGCATGTGTTGTGGTAGTAGTAGGCTTTTTAGACGTGATTAAACATGACATGACCACTCGATGACTTTTTCCATGGACGGCTTCGGGTTCCTTCTAGAAGTATTGCTGAGAGAGACGACCGTGTTATCCCACGCTATACTGTGAAGGGTAGGACATGTGCAACAATCCGCGTTGGATCAAACATGATCAACGGTTGGTGTGCACGATCCGCGTGACAACTGTAACAACCAATAAGGGCGTAGCTGCTAGAGTGAGCACATGTTTGGGATTCTATGAGATAGAGGGGGGCAAAATTGAGTACTACAAAAAAACCAAGGGCAAAACTAAGTAGTATAAAAATGGAAAGTGAGTGTCTTATACAATGAAATACAATGAAATGATGCATCACCACAACTCATTGCATGTGTGTGTGTGTGTGTCAGTGTGCATCATTGTGCTTTATGAAAATAACACATGTAGTGATGCCACCACAACATGTGTCCAACCATCTCTAGGATCCACTAGAGTTCATTGCATTTGTGTTCTTTTCATAAATCACAACCAGTGTAGCATCCCATCTGTCTAACATATGTAAGGCTACTTGGTCTAGTAATATAATTGCTACTTCCTACATATAATTGTTGCATCATAATTATATCATGCTCATGTCATCATGCCACCTTGCATTTGAGCATCATATAAAACCCTTTTCCATTTGGTTCTTCTCCCATTTGCATTAGTAATTGTATTTGCCTCTTGATATATTGTATCTGGTTCTTGATAAATGCTGGATGCCCAAGTTGAGTTGGGGGGCATATCTTTTATTCAACTCCATCACCTTTCTTTGACACCACCTTATAATTCCACCATCCTAATTATCCATGAGCTATACTTTTCTTTTGGCATTTAATCTAGCTCATGTGGGTTGGGATCGATCCACTTCTAACTCCACATGCCCTCACACTAGCATCATGTTGTTTTCATATTATTAATATGTGGGGCCACCTTTGCATGCTTTGAGAGTGGAAACCCATTTTTCTAGTTTCCATATGGATTATTATGAATGTATGCTCATGTTGGAATATTATTGAGACTATTAAACATCTAGTGGAATATATACACTAGCAAGTCCCAAATATATTCAAATATGATCATCTCCATCTACTCCACATGGGACCTTCTTTTAAATTCTTTTAGCTTGGCCTTACTCCATATTTTGGAATGCATATTAATAAATGCCATGGGGTTTATTTTGTTTTCACAAATTAAACATGGGATCTACTATTCATGCATGGGCCATGCAAATCTCCACCATCTCCTCTCCTTGGGTTTTTCCTTTGTTTTTGAGTGGATCTCCTCTTTTGGAGCTCTCTTTTTCTCTCAACCTTCTCACCTTGATCTTTGTTCCTTGCCATGTGCATTAAGATCCTCACCTCACCACATCTTCTTCATCTCATGCAAGATCATGTGAAACCTCCACTCTAATCTATCTTGCCTCCACTCTCATCACCCTCACTTGTGTATGCTTCCATGCATGTTCATGTGTGACCATACCAAAACCCTAGACACCCCTTCCCTCTTGTCCACCACCTTTCCTTGCATGAGATTGTTTTGATCAAGAGAAAACCCCAAAACACTAAGATCCTACCCCTACCCTCTCTCTCCCTTTTTATCTCTAGCCCTAGACCTAGCCGAGCATCTCACCTCTCGGACCTCTCTCTTTCTCTCGCTGCACAAGAACCCCACCAGGCCGAGCCTCCCCTCTCCCTACTCCAAACCAAACCACCCCCTCTAACCTAACCCTAGACCGAGCCTCCCACGCTCTACCATGCCTAGCCTCACCCCCTCTCGGTTCTTCTCTCTTTACCTCTGCAAGCTAGGCCCCTCACCCGAGCCAGCCTCTCTAACCTCGCCCGTCCCCACCTGCAGCCACATCCCCAGGCCGAGCCCTAGCTCGAGCACGTGAGCGTGAGGGAGAAAAGGTGGCCACCACACCACCTTTTCCACCCCGAGCCTCCCACGGCGTCTCCCCTCCCGCTTCTACTTTATCTCATCCCCCGCATCTCCTCTGTCGTGCCCAGATCTACCCCTGGCCGCGCGCCGTAGCCCAACCCTTCCCTGCCGCTATCTCCTCCCTCGTCGGCCTCACCGTCGGCATCCACCTCCTCTCGACGTTACACGGCGGTTGGCGTGGCGTTGGGTGTCGAGGAAGAACAATCCGAACCTATGCGTCGCCCCCGTGCCCAGCAGCGAGGAGGAGGAGGCCTAGAACCCCTGCACGCCCATGACGTTGCCCGAAACCCTAGCTTCGCCGACCGTCTGCTTCGTCGTCGTCCTGCTGCTCCCCGGCCCGATCCGTCACCACCGTCCTCTCCGTGGTGAGCCCTTGATCCTCTCTGACATCCTCTGTCTCGCCGTAACCTTCTGGTATCGCCGGACTTTGTGTCGAGCACTCTCTGTGCGCCAACGAGCGCGAGCTTTGGCACGTCATCGCGCCGCGCAACCTCTTACCTAGCTGCGTCTGCGTCTCCTGTCAGCAACCCTCACCCCACCGCACTGGTTCGGGCCTCTGCGCGCATGGCCAGGTCGTGGGATCGATTCCCCCCCGTGCCGCGTCGGTCTGTCGAGCACCGACCTGTCGAAAGACCTGAGAAGAAAAACAGTAGCGTGCGCAGTTTGCAAATAACCCCCCCCACACACACACCTTTTTGCCTCAACCCACAGTACCCAGGCCCACCAGACAGCCTCCCATGGCACTTTCGCAAAAAGGCCCCCAGATTTTTGTAACCCTCAACCCGCAGTCCCCCAGATCTGCCACGTGTCGCCCACCGGCTAGCCGCACGCACAGTGGACCCGCGAGGCCACTGTCCCCATCTGCCAGTCCCATTGGCTAGCTTAGCTCGCGGTGCAAAAAGTTCCTGCGCGCTATTTTTGCCCAGTCAGCAGCGGCCCCACCCGTCAGCAACCGTGGCTAACTGAGGCTGGGTATAAAAAGTCTTTGGTTTATCTGTTTAAATAAAAACAATTTCAGAAATGTTTAAATTCAAATGTAAATCTGTTTTTAATAACTTTTAAATTAGAAACCCAAATAATACAAATGATATATGTTTTGGAATCAGAAAAATGTGAGGATTTCAAATATGCGATTCAAAATATTATTTGAACACTTTAAATTTTCGAGATGATTAAAATCACAACAAAATGCCCTTTTCTTAATTAATTAATAACTTTAAATCTACAACTCCAAATTTGACAAATAATATGTCTAAATCGATCAGCGCGACGAGCCCGTTCTAACTATGTAGTCCATGTTCTGATTTGCAGCATGCATCATATAAATAATAAGTATACAGCAACTTATTTGGGAATAAAATGCGACCAAAAACATAATAAATGCTTTATTCTTTTACCCCACACCTCACCCATGCCATGCTACATCATTGCCATGCAAATTGTGCATCATTCATCATGGCATGCTTGTTTGCTTGTCGCATTTTAATACATATTCTTGAGCACTTTATTTATGTTGGCCCTTGTTTGTTTGGTTCTTCTTCGAATAGACGCCGACCAGGGGATATATCAGGAATCCCAGGAGCGCTACCTAGATCCGTCTCTCGCTTCAACTGAGCTGCCAGGCAAGCACTACCACATGCTTGCATACATATAGCACCTATTGCATCATTGAGTCGCAATTGCATTAAATTGAATCCCAAGTACTGCATAGCCTTTACTTTTAAACCCCACCGAAGCTTGTTCCTCCATCCCATGAGCCATTACTACAGGAGTTGTTTGAGCCATGCAAGTCGTAGAACTGCATGTGTAGGGTATGTGAGTGTCTGATGAATAACGAGGTACCTAAACCACTTAACCTGAGTAGTAATGGGATAACTAATGAAAGAGGCACCGGTGGGCAATATCTGCTATTTGGCTTTTCATGCTCACTTGTGTCCCGTAGGACCCCGAGTACTTGATTCCTGTTCCTTGACTATTCGCACTATCCACATCCGAGAGGCCTTATGGACCCCCTGAGCCAGAGCTTGATTGATTCTTATTTCTTGGGGCCACAAAGTAGTTTGGGGCTTTATTACTATCCTGTACTTATGCCATGCTTTACTGCTTTATTTAAGATTGTCGAGGAGCACCTGTACTGTTTTGGATGCGGAGTGTTTTCACGGTATCGACAAGCCCAGTCACACTTTCGGGTTCCTAGTCGTTTACAGCCATTGACGCAAACCTTGGGTCCATCTTGGAGCCGGCCAACTTCGTTGCGGGTAGCTTAATGGGGTGGCCCCCTGAAATATTTCTGAATCCTATGATCGCTTTGTCGTGAATGCCTCGCTGGGTTTTGAGTTGGTTTTTTCCGAGGTTGATCGAGTGTGTGTTGCTAGTTGAGCACCCCTGCAGGGTAAATGATTCAGAAAGTTGTGTCCATGGTTATGGACGACTTGGAGCACAGTTTCTTGATCATAGACAAGTATAACTAAGTACTTAATTTGTAAATAGTGCAATAATCATGGAATGGTTAATAAAACTGCCAACGGATGGGTTGTTCGTCCGCTTTCTCGTTGGTAAGCGAGAAGGAGGATGGATCTGTTAATTATATTATTATAACTGTTGTTACTAATTAACGGACATCCGTCTATCATTGGTTAGGCGGATGGTTAGCGAGTATCTATAGACTTGTTAGTTATTATCTTTTGCTGCAATTGCGTCACCCCAGGTATATGTCCCCTTTAGAGGCATAAAGACTTGCTAACTACCCTTAGGGTCTCACACGATAAATTGTTTGATTCAGATGAACAAGTGTATTCGCAAGATGGATACTAGGTGGAGGAGACGGATGATGTTGGCAACAATCACTCGGTGTAGAGATTTCGGGGATGGGGATCCGCGAGATCTGTGGGCGGGATGTGTTTGTTTATGTGGCATGTTTTGCCGATTTGCTTCTTATCCATACTCGGATCTTGTTTTCCGCTTCCGCCTGATACTCTGATGTTTGATGTATGAGGAGCTATCCTAAACTATTATCTCTATCTAGGATATTTGGATCTTGCCGTATGGCGTTGCAATATTTCTATTTCTTTTTAGATGGAATGGCTCTGAAAACTGTTGTATGGTGGCTTGCATACATACTCACTTGTGTATGTAGTTGATCCCTTCGCCTGTCGATTACGCCGCTCGTTCTTGTCCCGATGTTCTGGAAGTGGTTAGGACGGCCGATAGATCTACCTATGAGTGGCCCCAGGCCCCACCGTACTATTTTAACCACTTTCGCTCATCCAGGCTTGCAACTTAGAGCGTAATTCACCGAGGTAGTTACAATTGGTATCAGAGCCATCCCGCCCTTCAGGGTCTCAGCCAAATGGTCGTTGTCAGTCTAGCAAATATTTTTGGTAGCTATGTATACTAGGGAAAAACAAAAATGAGAGAGTAGGACTGCTTCCATTTTTCTTCTTACCCAACCACCCACCCTTTTCTGGCAAGGAAGTGTAACGTTTTCAATCCTCTTCTAAAAATTCAAACTAGGATTCACGTGTTCTGGGTTCCGTAGTACCATACGTTGTGTGTGTGTGAAGTCCTTGTCTATCTCTTGCATCCAACATGTTATCACTATCTGCCTTTTGGTTATCAACTGTTGGTACATTCCATACCGACAGGCCCTTGTAAACCGACGCGATCTATCTGATTCGTTGTATACCGGTGCGATCTGTCTTACTCTTTGTTATCCAACGTTATCTTGTTTGGGGTGTTCGTTTCCGTAGTTACTAATCTTTAGGTTCATCTTAAGAAGAAGGTGTTGGGATATGTGTTTTACTTATTCATGTGCGGAGTAATGATTTGAGTGCGGGATGGAGTCGTGACCATACCACTACTGTTATCATTCGCTCTTGTATATTGAATTGGTAGAGTTACTAATCTTGATTCGTTAAGTGGTTTTGCGCATATAGTGGTATTTTAATGCCGAAATTTGCGGAAATTTTTTCTTTGATAGCTTTGTGTAACACACTCCTTGTTCAGTCGTGTGCAATATGCTTAATATCTTCTAGGTGCTTTGAACTTTGTTGATATTTTAATATCATCTTAGTAATTTGTATCCTTTAATCTTGGGTAATTCTATTTTGGTACTATTTTGGATTATTATTATTCTCCATTATGGTACTGACTTGTGTTTTATATCAATCACAGGATGGCACCACCACGTCGTTCTAAGGAGGACATACCACCTGAACTGGGGGCTGCGTTGGCAAGTATTGCCAATGCCTTGGGAGAAATGCAGCAGAACCAGCAGCGTTTTGAAGAAAGTGTTAGGAGGAATGAGTTTGTTCCGCTACCTCCACCTCCCAAGCGAGGAGACATCAAGAGTTTTCTGAAGTTCAACCCGCGCCACTTTGAGGTGTCTGATCAGCCTCTGGACGCAGATGATTGGCTACGTGAGATGTCAAGGTTGCTGATGACTGCTGACGTTCCTGAGCAAGAATGGGTAAAATGTGCCACTCACCTTCTGAAGGGAGATGCAGCTCTGTGGTGGGAGAATTACCTGACAGCAAACCACTCTGAGTTTCAGCCTACTAGGGAGCAGTTCACTGGGGCTTTTAAAGAGCAATATCTGTCAGAAATTGTCATGGAGAGGATGAAGGAAGTGTTTCTCAACCTCAAGCAGGGCAATGACAATGTCAATACCTATATCAGAAACTTCATGAACCTTTCTCGGTATGGTGGCGATGAGATCTCTAATGACAAGAAGAAGCAAAAGAGGTTCAGACAAGGGCTCAATGCATCAATCAAATATGCAATCACTCATGCAAGGCCGGGGTCTTTTCTGGAACTCCAACATATAGCTCTACAGGAAGAAGCAAGTAGGCAAGTGTTTGAGGAGTCCAAGAAACACAGCCGTGATGCAACAAGCTCTTCAGCTATGACAGCTCCTTCTAAGCGCCGCGTGTGGGTTTCTAACACCCCACCGTCGCTCCCGGCTCCACCAAGACCGTCAAGCTACGCGGCAAGGCCACCAAACTCCTTCACCGCGGCTCCTAGGGGCTATAACCACAACTACCCTGGAGTGCCTGGCGGAGTCCCTGGCTACGCCGCTCTACGTCCACCTGGTGCCTGTTACACCTATGGGAACACTGGGCATCAACACTGGAATTGTCCAATGAACAACAAAGCTCTTCCGCCACCACCTCCAAGACCTGCGGCAAGCTCTTCTATGGTTCGTGCACCTCCACCGCTGGCTCTCAACATCAACACCAAGCCCGGGTCTACAGTTGCTCGTGCCAACCGTGTCAATGTCGCTCAAGCTAAGCATGCACCTGGAGTTGTGATGGGTACGCTTCCCGTTAACTCAGTTCCTGCAAGAGTTCTGTTTGATTCTGGTGCATCGCATTCTTTTGTTTCTCACAAATTTTCAAATGAGAATGAGTTACAAATGGATCCTCTCCCTAAGCGGTTCATGGTCCTTTCTCCTGGAGCAACAATGGCATCTTCTAAAATCAGCCATGGTAATCAAATTGAGATTGGTGGTTCTTTGTTTCCGGCTTCCTTAATTATTCTGGGCAATTCTGACATTGATGTTATCTTGGGCATGGATTGGTTAACAGCAAATGCAGCTGTGATTGATTGTGCTGAATGCTCCGTTTCTCTGAAAATTCCTGAAGGCCATATAGTCTATTCTCCAAGTCTGACTCCTGCAATTCAGCTTTTCTCTTTAGCAGCTCTGAATGATGATGCTATGGAAGCTATTCAGAGTGTTCCGGTGGTCTGTGAGTTCCCATATGTTTTTCCTGAAGAGTTATCGGGTATGCCTCCTGACCGAGAGGTCGAGTTTGTGATTGAGCTTGAACCTGGTACCGCTCCTATCTCCAAGCGGCCTTACAAAATGGGTCCTGCTGAATTGGCTGAACTCAAACGTCAGCTTGATGAACAAGAGAAGTTGGGTTTCATTTAGCACAGTACTTCTTCTTGGGGTAGCCCAACCATCTTTGTGAAGAAGCGAGACAAGACGGATAGACTTTGTGTTGACTATCGAGATCTCAATGCTAAAACCATCAAGAATAAATATCCCCTTTCGCGGATTAATGATCTCTTCGATCAGCTAGCTGGAGCTGTGGTATTCTCTAAGCTTGACTTGAGAAGTGGATATCATCAAATCAAGATTCGCAAGGAAGATGTTCCTAAAACAGCTGTCACCACCCGCTATGGCCTGTATGAGTACACGGTCATGTCTTTCGGTCTCACCAACGCACCTGCCACCTTCTCGAGGCTTATGAACTCGGTTTTCATGGAGTATCTTGATAAGTTCGTTGTGGTCTATCTGGATGGCATCCTAGTCTATTCTAAGTCAAAGGAAGAACATGAAGAACACCTTCGGTGTGTCCTAAACAAGCTTTGTGAGAACCGCCTGTACGCAAAGTTCTCCAAGTGTGAGTTCTGGCTGCCTGAAGTCACCTACCTTGGTCACATCATCTCTGCCAAGGGCATTGCCGTCAACCCAGAAACTGTTAAGATAATTGTTGACTGGCTTCCACCCATAAATGTCAAAGAAGTCCGCAGTTTCCTTGGTTTGGCTAGTTAGTACCGTCGCTTCGTTCAGAACTTCTCGAAGATTGCGAAGCCTCTTACCGATCTCCTCAAGAAAGGCAAGAAATACCTTTGGTCTCCCGCATGTCAAGCAAGCTTTGAAACACTCAAAGAGAAGCTCACTTCCACACCAGTCTTGATTCCTCCAGATACATCAAAGCCTTTCCAGATATTCTGTGACGCCTCCTTGCAAGGATTGGGTGCGGTCCTTATGGAAGAAAAACAAGTTGTTGCTTATGCCTCTCGATAGTTGAAGACGCATGAGATCAACTATCCTGCACATGACCTCGAGCTCGCAGCAGTTGTCTTTGCTTTGAAAGTATGGAGGCATTACTTGCTTGGCAACCGTTGTGAGATCTTTTCTGATCACAAGAATCTGAAGTATATCTTCACACAGCCTGATCTCAACCTTTGTCAGAGGAGGTGGATTGAAGCAATTAATGATTTTGATTTGACCATCAACTACACTCCGGGCAAAGCTAATGTCATGGCCGATGCTCTCAGCCGAAAAGCTTATGTCAACAACCTCATCATGGAAGAACAACAGCCTCTCTTGTGCGACGAATTCCGCAAGCTCAACCTTGAAATTGTGGATCAAGGGTATCTTCTGGCAACACCGCTCTTGGAAGAAAAAGTTCGCTCCATTCAACTTGGTGATACTTACACTAAAAAGATCATCTCCAACATTCAGCTTCCGAAGTATGAGTCCTTCCACGTCGATGACCAAGGCGCTCTTTTCTTTGAACACCGGATGTTTGTTCCGAACTACCCGGGTTTAAGAGAGCAAGTTCTCAAGGAGGCACACGATTCTGTTCTTTCTATCCACCCTGGCAACACTAGATGTACATGGACTTGAAAACACAGTATTTGTGGCCTGGGTTGAAACGATATTGTGTCATGTATGTCTCGGAGTGTGATGTCTGCCGCAGAGTTAAAGCTGTCCATCAGAAACCTTCCGGTCTTCTACAGCCATTGAAGCCTCCGGAATGGAAATGGGAGAAAGTAGAGATGGACTTCATAACTGGTTTTCCAAGGTCGCAGAAGGGAAACAATGCAATCTTTGTTGTCATCAACAGGCTTTCTAAAGTGGCTCACTTCTTTCCAGTTAAGGAAACAATTTCTGCAATTCAGTTGGCTGAGCTCTATATCAACAGAATTGTCTCTCTGTATGGGGTTCCTCTTGAGATCAGCTCAGACCGTGGAAGCATCTTCACTTCCAAGTTCTGGGAGAGTTTCCAAAATGCTTTGGGAACAAAATTGAACTTCAGCACAGCTTACCACCCTCAGTCGCAAGGACAAGTTGAAAGGATCAATTAGATTCTGGAAGATATGCTCCATGCTTGCGTTATCTCATTCGGCATGAAGTGGGAAGAATGTCTTCCTTATGCTGAATTCTCTTACAACAACAGCTTCCAGAAAAGTCTAAAGATGGCACCATTTGAGTTTCTCTATGGTCGCAAATGCAGAACTCCGATTGGTTGGTCGGGCGCAGGTGAAAGAACATTATTTGGCCCCGACATTGTAACTCAAGCGGAGGAGAAGGTTCATATCATTCTTGAAAACCTGAAGATTGCTCAAAGTCGCCAGAAGAGCAATTATGACAGAAAGCACACAGACATAGAGTATGTCCCTGGTGATCTCGTTTACCTTCGTTTCACTCCCATGAGAGGCATGCACCGCTTTGGTATCAAGGGAAAGCTGGCTCCTAGATACATCGGTCCTTTCAAAATTCGTGGAAGAAGAGGAGAAGTTGCTTATGCTCTTGAGCTACCTAAAAAACTCAAGGTCCATGATGTTTTCCATATCTCTCAACTCAAGAAGTGCTTCAAGGACCCCGACAGGACCGTGGACCATGAACTCATCAATCTCCAAGAAGATCTGTCTTATCAAGAACACCCCACAAAAATCCTTGAAGTCGCAGAAAAAAGGACTCACAACAAGTCCATCAAGTTCTGCAAGGTGAAGTGGTCGCACCATTCCGTTGATGAAGCCACTTGGGAACACGAGGATGAGCTCCGTGCCTAGTATCCTACCCTCTTCGTGTCTTTTTCATCTTCCTAGAATCTCGGGGCGAGATTCCTGTTTAGTGGGGGAGAGTTGTAGCATCCCATCTGTCTAACATATGTAATGCTACTTGGTCTAGTAATATAATTGCTACTTCCTACATATAATTGTTGCATCATAATTATATCATGCTCATGTCATCATGCCACCTTGCATTTGAGCATCATATAAAACCCTTTTCCATTTGGTTCTTCTCCCATATGCATTAGTAATTGTATTTGCCTCTTGATATATTGTATTTGGTTCTTGATAAATGCTGGATGCCCAAGTTGAGTTGGGGGCATATCTTTTATTCAACTCTATCACCTTTCTTTGACACCACCTTATAATTCCACCATCCTAATTATCCATGAGCTATACTTTTCTTTTGGAATTTAATCTAGCTCACGTGGGCTGGGATGGATCCACTTCTAACTCCACATGCCCTCACACTAGCATCATGTTGTTTTCACATTATTAATATGTCGAGCCACCTTTGCATGCTTTGAGAGTGGAACCCCCTTTTTCTAGTTTCCATATGGATTATTATGAATGTATGCTCATGCTGGAATATTATTGAGACTATTAAATATCTAGTGGAATATATACACTAGCAAGTACCAAATATATTCAAATATGATCATCTCCATCTACTCCACATGGGACCTTCTTTTAAATTCTTTTAGCTTGGCCTTACTCCATATTTTGGAATGCATATGAATAAATGCCATGGGGTTTATTTTTTTTTTCACAAATTAAACATGGCATCTACTATTCATGCACGGGCCATGCAAATCTCCACCATCTCTTCTCCTTGGGTTTTTCCTTTGTTTTTGAGTGGATCTCCTCTTTTGGAGCTCTCTTTTTCTCTCAACCTTCTCACCTTGATCTTTGTTCCTTGACATGTGCATTAAGATCCTCACCTCACCACATCTTCTTCATCTAATGCAAGATCATGTGAAACCTCCACTCTAATATATCTTGCCTCCTCTCTCATCACCCTCACTTGTGTATGCTTCCATGCATGTTCATGTGTGACCATACCAAAACCCTAGGAACCCCTTCCCTCTTGTCCACCATCTTTCCTTGCTTGAGCTTGTTTTGATCAAGAGAAAACCCCATAACCCTAAGATCCTACCCCTACCCTCTCTCTCCCTTTTTCTCTTTAGCCCTAGACCTAGCCGAGCATCTCACCTCTCGGCCCTCTCTCTTTCTCTTGCTGCACAAGAACCCCACCAGGCCGAGCCTCCCCTCTCCCTACTCCAAACAAAACCACCCCCTCTAACCTAACCCTAGACCGAGCCTCCCATGCTCTACCATGCCTAGCCTCACCCCCTCTCGGTTCCTCTCTCTTTCCTTTTGCCAGCAAGGCCCCTCACCCGAGCCAGCCTCTCTGACCTCGCTCGTCCCCACCTGCAGCCACACCCCCAGGCTGAGCACCAGCTCGAGCACGTGAGCGTGAGGGAGAAAAGGTGGTCACCACACCACCTTTTCCACCCCGAGCCTCCCACAGCGTCTCCCCTCCCCCTTCTACTTTATCTCCTCCCCCACGTCTCCTCTGTCGTGCCAGATCTACCCCTGGCCGCGCGCCGTAGCCCAACCCTTCCCTGCCGCTATCTCCCCCCTCGTCGGTCTCACCGTTGGCATCCACCTCCTCTCGACGTTACACGGTGGCGGGCGTGGCGTTGGGTGTCGAGGAAGAACAAGCCGAACCTCTGCGTCGCCCCCGTGCCCAGCAGTGAGGAGGAGGAGGCCCAGAACCCCTGCACGCCCACGACGCCACCCGAAACCCTACCTTTGCCGGCCGTCTGCTTCGTCGTCGTCCTGCTGCTCCCCGGCCCGATCCGTCACCACCGTCCTCTCCGTGGTGAGCCCTTGATCCTCTCTGACATCCTCTGCCTCGCCGTAACCTTCTGGTATCGCCGGACTTTGTGCCGAGCACTCTCTGTGCGTCGGCGAGCACGAGCTTCAGCACGTCATCGCGCCACGCAACTGCTTACCTAGTCGCGTCTGCGTCTCCTGTCAGAAACACTCACCCCACCGCACTGGTTCCAGCCTCTGCGTGCATGCCCAGGTCGCGGGATCGATTCCCCCCCGCGCCACGTCGGTCTGTCGAGCACCGACCCGTCGACAGACCTGAGAAGAAAAACAGTAGCGTGCGCAGTTTGCAAATAACCCCCCCACACACCTTTTTGCCTCAACCCGCAGTACCCAGGCCCACCAGACAGCCTCCCTGGTAGTTTCACAGAAAGGCCCCCGGATTTTTGTAACCCACAACCCGCAGTCCCCCAGATCCGCCACGTGTCACCCACCGGCTGGCCGCGCGCGTAGTAGACCCGCGAGGCGACTGTCCCCACCTGCCAGTCCCATTGGCTAGGTTAGCTCGCGGTGCAAAAAGTTCCTGCGTGCTGTTTTCGCCCAGTCAGCAGCGGCCCCACCCGTCAGCGACCGTGGCTAACTGAGGTTGGGTATAAAAAGTCTCCGGTTTATCTGTTTAAATAAAAACAATTTCAGAAATGTGTAAATTCAAATGTAAATCTGTTTTTAATAACTTTTAAATTAGAAACCCAAATAATACAAATGAGATATGTTTTGGAATCAGAAAAATGTGAGTATTTCAAATATGCCATTCAAAATATTATTTGAACACTTTAAATTTTCGAGATGATTAAAATCATAATAAAATGCCCTTTTCTTAATTAATTAATAACTTTAAATCTACAACTCCAAATTTGACAAATAATATGTCTAAATCGATCAGCGCGAGCCCGTTCTAACTATGCAGTCCATGTTCTGATTTGCAACATGCATCATATAAATAATAAGTATACAGCAACTTATTTGGGAATAAAATGCGACCAAAAACTTAATAAATGCTTCATTCTTGTACCCCACACCTCACCCATGCCATGCTACATCATTTCCATGCAAATTGTGCATCATTCATCATGGCATGCTTGTTTGCTTGTCGCATTTTAATACATATGCTTGAGCACTTTATTTATGTTGGCCCTTGTTTGTTTGGTTCTTCTTCGAATAGACGTCGAGCAGGGGATATATCAGGAATCCCAGGAGCACTACCCAGATCCGTCTCTCGCTTCAACTGAGCTGCCAGGCAAGCACTACCACATGCTTGCATACATATAGCACCTATTGCCTCTATCTTATTCTTGCATCATTCAGTCGCGATTGCATTAAATTGAATCCCAAGTACTGCATAGCCTTTACTTTTAAACCCCACCGAAGCTTGTTCTTCCATCCCATGAGCCATTACTACAGAAGTTGTTTGAGCCATGTGAGTCGTAGAACTGCATGTGTAGGGTATGTGAGTGTCTGATGGATAACGAGGTACCTAAACCACTTAACCTGAGTAGTAATGGGATAACTAATGAAAGAGGCACCGGTGGGCAATATCTGCTATTTGGCTTTTCATGCTCACTTGTGTCCCGTAGGACCCCGAGTACTTGATTCCTGTTCCTTGACTATTCGCACTATCCACATCCGGGAGGCCTTATAGACCCCCCTGAGCCAGAGCTTGATTCATTCTTATTTCTTGAGGCCACAAAGTAGTTTGGGGATTTATTACTATCCTGTACTTATGCCATGCTTTACTGCTTTATTTAAGATTGTGCGAGGAGCACCTGTACTGTTTTGGATGCGGAGTGTTTTCGCGGTATCGACAAGCCCAGTCACACTTTCGGGTTCCCAGTCGTTTACAGCCATTGACGCAAACCATGGGTCCATCTTGGAGCCGGCCAACTTCGTTGCCTGTAGCTTAATGGGGTGGCCCCCTGAAATATTTCTGAATCCTGTGATCGCTTTGTCGTGAATGCCTCGTTGGGTTTTGAATTGGTTTTTTCCGAGGTTGATCGAGTGTGTGTTGCTATTTGTGCACCCCTGTAGGGTAAATCTTTCTGAAATCCGTGTCCACGGTTATGGACGACTTCGAGCACAGTTTCTCGATCATAGACAAGTATAATTAAAGTACCGGTTTTAATTTGACTAAGTACTTGATTAGTAAATAGTGCAATACTCATGGAATGGTTAATAAAACTGCCAACGGATGGGTTGTTCGTCCGCTTTCTCATTGGTAAGCGAGAAGGAGGATGGATCTGTTAATTATATTATTATAACTGTTGTTACTAATTAACGGACATCCGTCTATCATTGGTTAGGCGTATGGTTAGCGAGTATCTATAGACTTGTTAGTTATTATCTTTTGCTGCAATTGCGTCACCCCAGGTATATGTCCCCTTTAGAGGCATAAATACTTGCTGAGTACCCCTAGGGTCTCACACGATAAATTGTTTGATTCAGATGAACAGGTGTATTCGCAAGATGGATACTGGGTGGAGGAGACGGATGATGTTGGCAACGATCACTCGGTGTAGAGATTCCGGGGATGGGGATCCACGAGATTTGTTGGCGGGATGTGTTTATTTATGTGGCATCTTTTGCCGATTTGCTTCTTATCCGTACTCGGATCTTATTTTCCGCTTCCGCCTGATACTCTGATGTTTGATGTATGAGGAGCTATCCTAAACTATTATCTCTATCTAGGATATTTGGATCTTGCCGTATGGCGTTGCAATATTTCTATTTCCTTTTAGATGGAATGGCTCTAAAAACTGTTGTATGGTGGCTTGCATACATACTCACTTGTGTATGTAGTTGATCCCTTCACCTACTGATTACGCCGCTCGTTCTTGTCCTGATGTTCTGGAAGTGGTTAGGACGGCCGATAGGTCTACCTATGAGTGTCCCCGGGCCCCACCATACTATTTTAACCACTTTCGCTCATCCAGGCATGCAACTTAGAGCGTAATTAACCGAGGTAGTTACAACCAGTGTCATTGCATGTCTGTTCTTCTCACAAACCACATGGATCCACCAGAGTCATTGCATGTGTGTTCTTTTCATAAACCACATGGACCCACCAGTGTCATTGCATGTGTGTTCTTCTCATAAACCACATATGGATCCACCAGAGTCATTGGATGTGTGTTCTTTTCATAAACCACATATGGATCCACTAGAGTTCATTGCATGTCTATTCTTTTCCTAAACCACCTATGGATCCACCAGAGTCATTGCATGTGTGTTCTTTTCACAAACCACTTATGGATCCACTAGACTCATTGCATGCGTGTTCTTTTTCATAAACCACCATTCGAGTTCATTGCACATGTGTTCTTTTCATGAACCACATGGATCCACTAGTGTCATTGCATGTGTATTCATTTCATAAACCACCACTATAGTTCATTGCATGTGTGTTCTTTTCAAAAACCACATGGATCCACCAGTGTCATTGCATTTGTGTTAATATCCTAAACCACCACTGGAGTTCATTTCATGTGTGTTCTTTTCCTAAACCACATGGATCCACCAGAGTTCAATGCATTTGTGTTCTTTTCATAAACCACATGGATCCACTAGAGTCATTTGCATGTGTGTTCTTTTCATAAACCACCACTAGTGTCATTGCATGTGTGTTCCTTTCCTAAACCACATGGATCCACCAGCGTCATTGCATGTGTGTTCTTTTCATAAAAAACATGTAGAGTCATTAAATGTGTGTTCTTTTCATAAACCACATGGATGCACCAGTGTCATTGCATGTGTGTTCTTTTCATAAACTACATCTAGAGTTATTGCATGTGTGTTCTTCTCCTAAACCACCAATAGAGTTCATTGCATGTGTGTCGTTTTCATAAACCACATGGATCCACTAGAGTCATTGGATGTGTGTTCTTTTCATAAAGCACATGGATTCACTAGTGTCATTGGATGTGTTATTTTCATAAACTACCACTAGTGTCGTTGCATGTGTGTTCTTTTCATAAACCACATCTAGTGTCACAGAATGTGTGTTCTTCTCCTAAACTAGCACTAGAGTTCATTGCATCTATGTGTAGCCTTCGAGTTGATCTAACTTGACGATGTCGAACTCGGGTTTCTGGTGATGCTTTTCCTCTCATATCTCTCGAGGTTAGTATGGGTTCTGGTTATTGACGACTAACCTAGGGGTTTTTCTTGTGTTACTAGGTGGGTTATCGATCCTCAAGTGACACTTGACTAAGGTCAAAACAGGTCAGAACACAAATACACAGTGAATAGAGCGAGGGGTCGCAATGTGTAGGGGTTCGTAGCATGGAAAACAAAAAATTTCTACCGCATGCAAACAAATAGGCCAAGATCTATCTACTAGATTGTAGCAACGAGTCGATAGGGGAACTCACCCTCGAAGATTCCAAAGCGTTTAACGAGAGCAGATTCTCGTGGGTGATGTAGTCGTACTCTTGCCGATCTCAAGATCGTGTAGATGATCCTTCCGGCGCTGCGTTCCGGCAGCGCTTCCGCAGTCGGTCACACGTTCGGTACTCGATGAAGACCTTCCTCTCCCTTGTTCCAGCAGGCAGCGGAGGTTATAGCACTCTCCTCGTGATTCCGGCAGCACGACGGCGTGGTACCGGAAGTAGAGGGGAGATCTCGCAGGGCTTCGCCTTAAGCCGGAGCGGGTATGGTGGACTATGAGAGAGCCCTCGACGATCTAGGGTTTAGACACGCCGAGGAGGAGGTGCTATAGCCAGTGGCTAGGGCTTGGGGCAGCCCAAGTCGGCGGCTAGGGCAACCCTAGGAGGCGGCGGCAGCTGCAGGAGGTGGTGGCGCCAAGCTAGGGTTTTGGAGGAGAGGATGTTGTGTGTTAGGAGGGGCAGCCCTGCCCCTCCCTTTATAGGTGGGAGGCGCGGCCAAGGGGAGGGGAGTCCCTCCCCAACTCGGCTTGGAGGTGGGCCGCCGGTTGGAGGAGGGAACTCCTCCCCAACTCGGTTTCCACCTCTCCTCCTCTTTCGAAAAACTGCCGTTTGACTTTCAAACTAGCCGTTTGACTTTTCAAACTAGGATTTGAATAAACCCTTTATTTTGGACAGCGATGACACCTAGTACATGATGCAATCATTCCAACTTGTAATGACACATTCATGTACCCCTTCCCCCCCCCCGGAGTGCCGGACATTCCGGAACCTTCTAGATCATTCCCGATGAAAACACCGGAACCATTCTCCAACTCCGAAACGGGACTTTCCTTATATGAATCTTATTCTCCGGACCATTCCGGATCTCCTCGTGATATCCCGGATCCCATCCGAGACTCCGAACAACATTCAGTCTCTTACTCATCATTCCATAACTACTCAACAACATCGAATCCTTAAGTGTGTCTCCCTACGGTTCGTGAATTATGCGGACATGATCGAGACACTTCTCCGATCAATAACCAATAGAGGAATGTGGAAATTCATATGGCTCCCACATATTTCTATGATTACTTTGCGATCGAATGAACCACTTACATACGATACCAATTTCCCTTTGTCTCACGATAGTTTACTTATCCGAGGTTATGATCGTCGATATCTCTGCATACCTAGTTCAACCTCGTTACTGATAAGTACTCTTTTCTCATTCCCGTGGTATGTGATCCCTTGTGAGCCAGTCACATGCTTGCAAGCTAATTGGATGACATTCCACCGAGAGGGCCCAGAGTATATCTATCCGTCATATGGATGGACAAATCCCACTCTTGATCCATGTGTCTCAACCAATACTTTCCGAACACTCAATGCCACCTTTATAGCCACCCTGTTATGGTGTGGTGGTTGATGTCATCAAAGCATCCTTCCGGTAAAGGTGATATGCATGATCTCATGGTCGAAGGAATTAGGTTACTATGTATCAGAAAGCTTATAGCAAATGAACTATATTAAATGACTTGATCTTTATGCTACGCTTAACTATAGGAGTATGTCCATCACATCATTCTCCTAATTACATGACCCTGTTGTTAATAACATCTCTATGTTCATGATTAGGAAACCATGATCATATATTAACCAACAAGCTAGTTTAACAAGAGGCTTTACTAGGGACTCTTTTATGTTTACAAATCACACGAGTATTAATGTTTCCAGTTAATACAATTATAGCATGGTATGTAAACATTTATCATAAGTATGAAGATATGATAATAACCACTTTATTATTGCCTCTTGGGCATATCTCCAACAGTCTCCCACTTGCACTAGAGTCAATAATCTAGTTTCAAACCTTTGTGTATTCAACACCTATGGCTTTCTGGTGTTGTATGTACACGATTGCTAGTGGTCAACTGATCTCCGGATCTGACACTTCCAGGTCCGTGTGTAATTGCATGTCTTTCCGTCTCTACGCATCACTCATTCTCTAATGAGATGGCTTTGTATAATTTTGGTCCTTCGGTGAGACCTTTAGTTCTTTGGGGTTAAAACATGTTGATAATATTGTCGTACAATATATCTTCATAGTATTATCCCGCTGTGAACTACACCTAGTTTGACAACAAACTACTTGACACAAATGCCCTCTTTAGCTTCTATTATAGCTGTCATATACTTAGCCTTTTGTTGTAGTATCTGTCACAATGTCTTAACTTTGGAACTCATCCAAATCCATTATGGAACTTACTTTCCATTATATTGTGCCACCCTTAGTTTAGATTGAGATAAACTTAATTTGTACTCTGTGACAAAACTAGTATCAATGTAGTACTTTTACAATGAACTAACCATCTATTTGTCACTTCTACAAATAATATACTCTTAGTTCTTCCAAAAGATCATAATAATATCCTTACTATCGTCCAATGATCATCTTATGAATCATTCTGGTATATGCTCATAACATTTAGAGTATAGGACATATCTGGATTTGTACATATCACAGTATGATTGATATAAATACTCTTTGTGATTTCATACATCAAGTATCAATCTATACTTGAATCTTTGTTTCACTTACCAAGTGTCAATACACTTGAATATATCATCAATATTGAACTCATTCAATCCTTTCTGTGTGACAAGAACCTTTCTTGTAGTTTCTATATTGAACTCATTTAATACATCATTTATGTACTTTCGGCACAACCATATTAGCGTTTATTGATGCCAAATATTTGGGTTTTGCCTAAGTCTTTCATCAGGATGAAATTCTTAATATGTGTTAATAAACGATACATCATTTCTAATCAACAATATGTCCTCCACATAATGTATTAGAAATATGTCTTAGCGCTCCCACTTAATTTCTTGCAAATGCAAGCATCTTCATTGTCTCCGATGAAATTAAACTCTTTTAACAGTTTCATCATAGTGAAGATTCCAACTCCGCTATGCTTACTTCAACCATTAAAGTTTGCATATGCTTTTAGCATCCTTTGAATTAACAAAACCCTATGGACCGTGTCATGCACACGTCCTAGGTAACAATTCTATTAGAAGAACTTGTTTTGTTTATTCAACTACCATATAACAAAATTATATGTAGTGGTTGCTACATTAATCCGTCTAGACTAAATATCGCTATGAAAGATCAAAATCTTGTCATAGTCAACCTTTGAACATTTTTGTGAACTCTTTCCCAACATGTCGACTATTTCATAGATGTGAAACATCCATGTCTACTTCTTTATAGATCCAAACACAACTGTAAGGTCTTACACCTTTCTCGAGGGTCCTTCAAGTTCAAAACTTGATTTCTCGTGTATGGAACTATCACGGATTTTATGGCTTCAAGCTATTTGACGGAGTCAGGGCTCATCATCACTTCTTTGCATGTAGTCGGATCATTATTGTCAAATAATGATTTAACTCTCAAATCTTGGTATTCGATTGTTCATCCGACCTACTTCTTTCAATAGGAACTTAGATCTCAATGACCACAACCTTTGAGGTACGTGAGCCAGGAACATTGTTGCTGCCTCCGGAACACTTTTCGGTGCTGTGCAACTTTGCACATATAGCTAAGGTTCTTTTAACCTTATCAAAGTTCTATTGTCCTCCCACTTATCTTTTCACGAAAAATTCCTTCTCAAAGAAACTTGACGTTCTAAGCGACAAACACTTTTGTCTCGCGGTGTTTATGGAGGAATACTTAACAGTAATACAAAGACAGGTTTATCCGACTTTGGTTGCAAACATCTTTCTTATTCATAGCATACCAATGTTTAAGAAAGGACTACTTGGGTTTTATCCCAAACCATAACTTTATATGGTGTCATTTCAGCGGATTATGATGGAGCTCTTTTCAGTGGAAAACGGTAGTCTCTAAAGCTTTTAATCTTTAAAATATAATGGCAGTTCTAAGAATTACACCTTTGATCTTACCATGTCAAACAAGGTTTTAATTACATATCTCGAACGCTCCATACTCTTATGGTGTTTCGGGAAATGCAAATCCACAGAACGATTCCTTAAATCTTAGGTATTATTATGCTAAACTTGTAACTCAAATATCTTCCTTTATGATCTTTATCATAAATTATTTATATTCTTATTACAATGATTTTGCACTTCATCTTGAAAGACTTTGAACTTTTTCAAATGTTTCATACTTCATCCTTATTAAGTAAATATTCATATATTCACTCAAATTTTCGGAGAAAGCAAATGAAGTTGAAATCCATCGCTCTTAACTACACATAATGGACTTCGTACAACAATATGTACAAGTTCCAATAAGCTAGTCATTCGTTTCCTTTTGGCCTATGAACGAAGTTTTAATTATCTCTAGAAAAGTTTTCACAAACGTCATTTGATCAAAAATCAAAAGACTCCAAAATTCCATCCACATGGAGTTTCTTCATGTTTTCTTTCCAATATAATTTAAACGGCGATGTCACTTCCTAAGTGATCTTTCAATCAATTTGTCTTTCGACATTTTTAGCACTAGTTTTATGGATGTGATTTCTCCAACGAGATTTGTGAATCATCCATCTTTTATGGATTACGACAATCATTTGAACAACCCTTTTGTTCTCATAATACCTGATAAAACAAATCTTGAAGGCAAGCTTTGATGTTTAACGAGCAACACAATAACCCTTTATTTGTTCTCGATGAACATCATCATATATTATTTTGCTAGTTACTTAGGCCATTGTAGTTCATGAATTGTGTTGTTTCGTATGACGATTCACACAAACAAATTCAGTATCAAATACTTAAAAACCACATTGTTTAATAAGCAAAGAATATAGCCATAACATGTATATCTTCTATATACTTAAACTGAACAATTCTAGTCTTTTCTTTTCTGCCATATACTTATGAGATTCTCTTTCAGTATTTCCTTTTATGTTTGAAAGAATCTATCAATATCAACAGTGGAGTCATACATATGACACATAGTCCAAAGCGTGTATAATTAAATACCAATGTCTTTGGACTTGCACTTTGAAATAGATCACCATCATCAAATGTTTGGTGTTCTTTCAAATTCCTTTCTTTAGTAATCTATTGGTGTAGTAAACACTTTACCTACATCAAATATTCACCGTCATCATGGAATTATCCATGATCAAGCTACTTTTAGCTTATAACGGTGAACTGCGAGTATAATGTTGCTCTCCAAAACATTTTGGAGGATTAGGACAACTAGTGTCTTCAACCTTTTGCAAATTCTCATCAAATACGAGAACATGACTTTTGCCATATTATACTATATCATGTTGCAACCAAAACTTTGTTTCAGATATCACAATATCTTCCACACATCATGGTTTCTAAAACAACTCTTTCAGATCCTAGATAACCTTGATATTATGACAATCCTTTGAATATCAAGAATCATGGAGACAAACATGATACTCATACACTAACACTTGGAATTGTCACTCTTGATTTAATACTAATTATTAAACTTCATGGAATAACCGGAACTTACTGAAAGTTTGCAATAGGACTTTTAAACTTTAGATTAACACTTCAAAACAATACGATACCAGTTCGTAAAGTAACTAACCAGAATTCTATAGTTCTATCATCTCAATTATAACTAAGCGCAAGGTGGTAAACGGATGCCAATGACTACAACAACTATGCAAATTCACTTTGATTTAATTTATGATAAATTGAGTTCTAATTAATAATTAAATTAATCTAGGTGAACTCCCACTCAAAACAACATCCCTCACATTGTTTTAGTGATCACACGAACCAAATCCACCACATCAAAACCGATCATCACGAGAGTTGATGTAGCTTCAATGGCGAACAATCAACATGTTCATCATATCTACTATATGACTCATGCTTTACCTTTCGGTGATCCGTGTTTCTGAGACCATGTCTGTAGATGCTAGGCTCGTCAAGATCAAACCTTAGCTTCCGCATGAGCAAATCTGGCTTGCCCATGTTGTATACACTTGCGGAATCTAACACACCCGATCATCACGTGGTGCTTCGAAACAACAAGCTTTAGCAACGGTGCATACTAAGGGTGAACACTTTAGAACTTGAAATTTATGTGCATGAGGGATCATCTTATAATGCTACCGTCGTCTACTAAGCAATACAAGATGCATAAAGGATTAACATCACATGCAATTCATAATATGTGATATGATATGGCCTTTCTTCTTTGTGCTTCCGATCTCCATCTTCAAGAACGAACATGATCTCCATCATCACCGGCATAGCATCAAGGTCAATGACGCTTCTTCATGGTTGTCGTCCACCAGCTTCAACTATTACAACTACTTGGAATAGACACGCGGGTCTTAACAGAAATTAAAGACAACCATATGGCTCCTGCCGGTTGCCGACTTACAATAAGGAACATTGCATACATCATATATAATCACAATCATGGCCATATCACATCACTGCACACCCCTGCAAAACAAAGTTAGACGCCTCTACTTTCTTTGCATATTTTACGTGGTTTGGGGCTGTTAATAAGTGTCGTTCTAACTTACGAACATGAACCACAACATTGATACTAGTATTGTTAATCACCCGTTGTCAATTGGATCTTAACTATGCTAGGAGAAACAGGCACCCGCAAAGCCACTTATGCAATACAAGTTGCATGTCAAGCGTGGAGCAAGTCTCATGAACGATGTCATGTAAGGTTAGCCCGGGCCGCTTCATCCCAACATACCGCAAGATGCAAAGTACACAAGAAGCAATCGACAATAAAAGCATCAACGCCCACAATGACCATTGTGTTCTACTCGTGCAACAGATCTACATATAGACACGGCTCTGATACCACTGTAGGGGTTCGTAGCATGGAAAACAAAAAATTTCTACCGCATGCAAACAAACAGGCCAAGATCTATCTACTAGATTGTAGCAACGAGTCGATAGGGGAACTCACCCTCGAAGATTCCAAAGCGTTTAACGAGAGCAGATTCTCGTGGGTGATGTAGTCGTACTCTTGCCGATCTCAAGATCGTGTAGACGATCCTTCCGGCGTTGCGTTCCGGCAGCGCTTCCGCAGTCTGTCACACGTTCGGTACTCGATGAAGACCTTCCTCTCCCTTGTTCCAGCAGGCAGCGGAGGTTGTAGCACTCTCCTCGCGATTCCGGCAGCACGACGACGTGGTACCGGAAGTAGAGGGGAGATCTCGCAGGGCTTCGCCTTAAGCCGGAGCGAGTATGGTGGACTATGAGAGAGCCCTCGATGATCTAGGGTTTAGACACGCCGAGGAGGAGGTGCTATAGCCGGTGGCTAGGGCTTGGGGCAGCCCAAGTCGGCGGCTAGGGCAACCCTAGGAGGAGGCGGCAGCTGCAGGAGGTGGTGGCGCCAAGCTAGGGTTTTGGAGGAGAGGATCTTGTGTGTTAGGAGGGGCAGCCCTGCCCCTCCCTTTATAGGTGGGAGGCGCGGCCAAGGGGAGGGGAGTCCCTCCCCAACTCGGCTTGGAGGTGGGCCGCCGGTTGGAGGAGGGAACTCCTCCCCAACTCGGTTTCCACCTCTCCTCCTCTTTCCAAAAACTGCCGTTTGACTTTCAAACTAGCCGTTTGACTTTTCAAACTAGGATTTGAATAAACCCTTTATTTTGGACAGCGATGACACCTAGTACATGATGCAATCATTCCAACTTGTAATGACACATTCATGTATCCCTTCCCCCCCCGGAGTGCCGGACATTCCGGAACCTTCTAGATCATTCCCGATGAAAACACCGGAACCATTCTCCAACTCCGAAACGGGACTTTCCTTATATGAATCTTATTCTCCGGACCATTCTAGATCTCCTCGTGATATCCCAGATCCCATCCGAGACTCCGAACAACATTCGGTCTCTTACTCATCATTCCATAACTACTCAACAACATCAAATCCTTAAGTGTGTCTCCCTACGGTTCGTGAATTATGCGGACATGATCGAGACACTTCTCCGATCAATAACCAATAGAGGAATCTGGAAATTCATATGGCTCCCACATATTTCTACGATTACTTTGCGATCGAATGAACCACTTACATACGATACCAATTTCCCTTTGTCTCACAATAGTTTACTTATCCGAGGTTATGATCGTTGGTATCTCTGCATACCTAGTTCAACCTCGTTATTGATAAGTACTCTTTTCTCGTTCCCGTGGTATGTGATCCCTTGTGAGCCAGTCACATGCTTGCAAGCTAATTGGATGACATTCCACCGAGAGGGCCTAGAGTATATCTATCCGTCATATGGATGGACAAATCCCACTCTTGATCCATGTGTCTCAACCAATACTTTCCGAACACTCAATGCCACCTTTATAGCCACCCTGTTACGGTGTGGTGTTTGATGTCATCAAAGCATCCTTCCGGTAAAGGTGATATGCATGATCTCATGGTCGAAGGAATTAGGTTACTATGTATCAGAAAGCTTATAGCAAATGAACTATATTAAATGACTTGATCTTTATGCTACGCTTAACTATAGGAGTATGTCCATCACATCATTCTCCTAATGACATGACCCTGTTGTTAATAACATCTCTATGTTCATGATCAGGAAACCATGATCATATATTAACCAACAAGCTAGTTTAACAAGAGGCTTTACTAGGGACTCTTTTATGTTTACAAATCACACGAGTATTAATGTTTCCGGTTAATACAATTATAGCATGGTATGTAAACATTTATCATAAGTATGAAGATATGATAATAACCACTTTATTATTGCCTCTTGGGCATATCTCCAACACAATGCCCTTCCCAAACAACACACATCAAGCAACATGTCAAGCACTTAGGCAAGCAAACATGGCCTACTATGGGGAACAAGGAGTTAACTACTCACGATGTAGGGGAATCCTATCTTAGGACAATTAATCCTAGACATCATCGCTCTTAGGGTCTGAGTAACTATCTTGCGTATAAAGCCTTCACCGGGTCATTGGACGCTTCTCGATAGTGTAATATTTGATTTCTTCTGATTAGAAGGATTCTGCTGGTAGGGCAATCTTGTAGTCTCCTTGTGTTTGCTGGTAGTTGCTTCTCTTCATCTCGTCCTCAACGTCTTCAGCTGGTTCTAGGTACTAGTTATTTGAAATCCGTAGGTTTGAAATTTGGACGAGGGATAGATGAATCCATTTTCAAAATCATCTAACTAGATTGATATAAGAAGTAGAATCTTTCGAAATGTTTTGAGGAATTAGTTTTCAAAAGCCGGTGTTTCCAAAATAGTTTTCCTATTTAACGGCCATGCTAACTAAGGTTCTCCTACATTCAGGATGGCTCTGATACCAGGTCTGTGGGGCCCCGGATTAATCCTCCAAGAATCCCTGTTATGCCTACACCATGATCTCATGATCATCTAGTCATGGTACATAACCGACAAGTATCAAAGTACACATCCATTATTTAAATGGTACATGTCATACCTTATTTGCCCCTATGCCTACATCGATCATCGTCAGTAGAACTTCATAACGTGTAGAGCCCAAGTTATGGCTTAACCTACAGGCAACTGACTAGGAGAACGTCCTAGCTCGCATAGTCGTCAACTCCACCATCTTCATGATATCTGACCAAGTTAATAGCCAGGGACAATGCCAGTGAGTACTTTGAATGTACTCGCAAACCACCTTAAGTGAATAATAATAACAAGAGGATATGCAATATGGTTGTGGTAGTAGGAGAGATCCAAGAGAGGTTCTTTTCTCAATTAGTTTCTCTTGTAGATATAGCATCTACATATCTTTGTTGAAAACCTTTGTGAACATTTTGGAAACATTTTTGAAAAGTTTTGGGAAAACATTAGGACTCGGTCACCCATTTGTTCCTTCCTTTGGATCATCCCATGACCAAACTCCTCTCATTATTTTTTGACCATCCCATGGTCAAAACAGGTATCCTTCCGACCATCCCATGGTCAAAACATTTCCAAAGCCATTGCTTTTCAAAAATCCTTTTTGAAAACAAAACCAGCACCGCTCTACAGAAGTTTGTCCAACCCGTCCATGACCACGATACGGCTATTCGAATAGATTTACACTCTACAGAGGTTGTACACTTTACCCACACCATCCGGGTAGACTACCCTGATCTACACCGATCGTGGGTCGAGTAACCGATCAAGACTCTTCGGATGCCACTCCAGTATAAGTGCCTACCCTATGAGTGTTTTTCCCCTCAACATCGGGACGCCCTATATAGTACTCAAGCCAACCGGAGCGCTTTTTCCACTTCCCAAGTGTGGCCTTTCAATGAGGGGCTCATAGTAACGCGTGGAGGCCTGCAAACCCTTCGTTCCTTCCCCCGGTCGATGTCTTACATGGACTTAGCCAGAGAAGGCCCACCCTCTAGGGATTTTTATCCCCTGTAGTCGTTGCAACGCAGATTATACCAGAATAAACAAACATCAAATCCAGCCCTGTCCCATTCCAGAGTAATGTGGTTGCACGGGTTAAGTTGTTATAGCTAAACTGCAAAGAACCGGGTGCGTTTTTATAAACCTTTTTCCTCTAGCTCCCCTTCAGTATTTTGTAAACCAAAAGCTTTTCTTTCTCAATATCTCTCGGGAGGTCCCACCTCACCAAGGTTTTATCATAAAACATTTGGTAAAACTTTTCCTGGGTCTTCCCATCGTATAGCTTTGCTTTGGCTAAAACAGGGTCTCCAACGGGCTATGGTGGTTAAGTTGTTATAGCTAAACTGCAAAGAACCGGGTGCGTTTTCATAAACCTTTTTCCTCTAGCTCTCCTCAGCATTTTGTAAAACAAAACCTTTTTCTTTCTCAACATCTCTTGTGAGGTCCCACCTCACCAAGGTTTTATCATAAAACATTTGGTAAAACTTTTCCGGGGTCTTCCCATCCTATAGCTTTGCTTTGGCTAAAACATGGTCTCCAACGGGCTATGGTGATATGCACCATCTATTCTACTAGGGGCCAGTAGGTGTCACCAAGGGGGTTTGTACTTAATAGTACAAAAGTTTTTTAGTTTGGAGGAGCCAAACCACTACCATATATACATCAACAAATAGTAAACAATGCAATTTTAATAAACAGTAGATAAAACATTCATAAGTAAAGCAGTAGGACAAGGCTTATGAGCAAGAAGGTGGATTTCCTAAGATCAGTAATATGGCACTATATTTCCCTGGACTTCTTGTGAGAAAACGATAATAATCCACTAATAACCACCTCTTCGGGTCTCCGATATAATTGCAGCTACCGTCGTCAAGATAGCAGATGCAAGCAAACAAATCCATAATCAACACAAAGCATACAAGCATCATTACAATACAGCAAGCAAGTATTCACCACATTATTCGTTTCAGTAGGTTTTGATAGATTGAGTTTTCTGCATTTGGAAGTAATGGAAAAAGGATTTGGGCAACCTATTTTGTGTTCGAAAAGCCAAATACCACGTAAAAAGGGGGGGGGGGGGTTGAACTAGGGCTTGGGTCTGTATGATATCAATGTACAAAAATGATACCATCAGGTAGGTATTGGAATAACAAGACCAACAAAAGTGGTTTCATGATTTTATCAATTTTCTATATTTAGTTATGATTTTTCTAGTGAAATAAACTATAGTTTAGGTGAATAAATCACCAGAAAAGATCTGGACTTCAAGTAAAATTGTCCTTAGAGGTTTTGGTAGACTCTGGTGTTTAAGATTTTTGAGAGTTGGATTAATCTCTAAATAATTACCCGAATGCCCTTGGGAAAATCCCCAAGTCAGTTCTGTAGTTAATTTGTATTTTTCACCAAATTAAATCTACAAAAGTTATTGATATGATTCCAAGGGTACATGGTAGGTGTTTTTAATACATTTCGTTAGAAATTGGAATCACCCAATTTGGAGTGGCAAAACTTCTATAGTGATTTTTCTACTGAAACTACCCTAGGCAGAGAGGATTAATTCACCAAAATTAAACAGAGCCTCAGTAAAATTTGATCTCCTCGATTTTGATAGACTTTAGTGTACCATATCTCAGAGAGTTGGAATCAACTCAAAACATGTTAACGTTTGGCTTAAGAGATTTTATAAAGTCAATAATTAATTGTCTTTATTATTTTTGTTGAGGTAAAACTATGGTTCACCTTGACATGATACAAAGTCTAATGGGTAGGTAAAGAGAATACCTTTCATAGAAACTTTGATCCATCCCATTTGGATAAGGTTAGCTCACAATGGAATTTATTTAGGGTAAAATATACATTTTTGTGGATATAATGCCAGTAAATAATGAAATTTATTTTTGGCAAGTGAGCAATTCTGCAAGTTGCATAAAACACTAAGGTACTTGTTAAAAATTTGATCTGGACAAAAAGTATAGTTTCCATTTTTATTTCGATTTAAACCATTAGGGTAAATCCTGGAAATAATAGATCTTGTAAAAAGGAAAAGAGAAGAAGGTGCGGTGGGCCGGATCTGCAAGGGAGTTGGGCCGCGCTGCAGGGAATCGGCCCACCCGGGCAGCAACACGCGCGGGAGGTGGCGGTTTCAAACCCGACATGCGAGACACAGCAGTGAGTGGGAGAAGGCGGCTGAAGAGGGTATGGACAGATCCAGGCCGTTGGGCTAAATATGATTCGACGGTGCCAGTGCATCGTCCACCTCCTCCGCGGAAAGAACTCTCCGGAACCCTAGGCGCGTCTGGGTTTGGTCGGGGTGCTCACCTGGGGCCAGGGCAACGCGGAGAACCGAGGCAAGCTCATAGAGGGGCGACATGAACTGGTTCGGTGAGGGGGAGTCCCTCGAGCGCATGCACCCGCGGCGCCCGCTCGGTAGCTCCATGGCGGCGTCGTATGCGGAGGTCCTGGGAAGGAAGGAGGGGATGGCTAGATGCAGGAGGTAGAGGAGAGCTCGGGAGGCTGACATGAATTGATGGAGAAGTAGAGGAGAGGACACCACGCTCAAATCTTGAGGGAGGCCGAGATGGAGTTATTCTCTTCTCTTGGCGCTCTTAGGGGTAGGGGCTCGCTGGGATCTATGTAGAGGAGCACTGTGGGGGTGGGGGAAGAGAATGAGGGGAGAGATGCGGGCAGGGGTGGCCTCTGGCCTTAAGAACCAAAGAGGGGTGGTGTTTCATGGACTAGGTCCCTTTGGAGCATGGACGAGGGGTGCTGCTCGAGGGTTGGGCCTCAGGGGCGGTGGAGAGAGTGTGGAGGTGCTATCCGAGGTCGTGCTTAGGGAAGAGGGACAGTGGGGTTGTTGTCCTAGACTTATATTTCCAAGGTAGGAAATAATGTTTTGACCCTCTCTCTCTCTCCTTCCAAGTACTAATGACAGGAGAGGGGTGTACTACTGGGGTTTCGACCAGGAGTGAGTGTTGTTGTTGTGCAGATCAATCAATGGTTGTGGTGGTGGTTTGGTGATGGTTTGCTTAGTGGTTTTGAATTAATTCAAATCCTGGCATTATAGATGGTCATGAAGGAATTCTAAAGGAGTGACCTTGGAAAGATGAGGCAGTGGTACTCCTAGATAGATATGGTTGAGGCACATCTCTGGGAATTATCTGAGTATTTTAGATCCTCGTTATATCACTTATATGAAAAGTGCTGAAAGGGATTTTGGGGTTTGATTTGATATTTTTGAGTTGGACAAGATATGATTTTGATGTGATATGATTTTATATATGAATCCATACCTTGAGGAATTTTCCCATGATTTATCGATGAATAAAAGTATTTAAAACAATTATTACTCCATCACTGCCATTTTGTAAAATGGGGAAAAAGAAATAATAAAGCTCTTCAAAAATCATTATTCTTGAAGTGGGAGGATATGGTAGGGTTTATAGGAATCAAATGTGCATTAAGTTGGGAAAGTGTTTTGGGGGAAAACAATCTTTCCTATATGGAGGGAGCTTTTCAGTTTTATAAAAATGAAGGAATTTAATTCCTTTAGGGTCAAGAGAATTATAGATATTATTTGATAAAATTATATCTCTATGGTAGATGATGTCCACCATCTATATCCATCATTGGGAAACTTGGATTATGGAAATCCAACTTGATTTTGGTAGAAAACAGGGATAAGAGGATCTTGGGCAAGGTTAACATCATACCATCAAAACCTTGCTGGATCTTGGAGCCTAGTTCTCCCCTTGGGGCATGGGCTATATGGATGGATATACCAAGTTGAGTATATTACCATGGTACAAGGATCTGAGCTTGATCATGCTTGAGTGATCTAGGAATTGATTGCAAACTTTGAATAAAATAAGGGTGCCAAAGCAGATTGTCAAGTAGCCTTCAAAACCTTGTGGGTTCTTGAAGCACAAGGATCCATTTGGAACAAGTGAAGTAGGTATTGCTATACCTTCATTATTAGAACACAATCATGTAAATATTTGGTCCAAAGAGGTTAGGATGAAGGTGTGAGCTTCTGCTGAAGTAGGCATGTTGATAAGATTTGAAGGAATTGATAATTTCTTGCCTATGAAACCATCAAGAACAAGTGGGTTAGAGGATGGTCTAAACAAGGGAAAGAGTGGAACTTGGTAGTCCTTATGATGGTCTACAAGATGGTTGCAAGATGGTTACAAGATGGTTGATAAGATTTGCATTACCATAAAGGCACAAGGGTTGAGAAAGAGAGGCACGCCAAGAAGTGATGTTGAAATAGTTTCCATAAAGGCACAAGATTTGCATTACCATAAAGGCACTTCTAGAATGGATCACTTTAGAATTGGTCTGGTTAAGGGTTTTAGATGATCACCTGGTGGCTAGAGATTAGATCAAGATTGTATTCTTGCTAAGGGTTTGGTGATTTTAAAATATCTTGATCCTAGAGGATGAGCTCCTAGAGTAGCTCATACTACTTCTAAGCAATCAAGTCAAGCAGCACATCAAGGTAACTCATCTTACAAACAAGTTAACTACTACTAGGGATACAATCAAGCTTAGCTTGAGGTAAGGGTGGTTAATTTTGAAAGGTTGGAGTTTGAATAATGTAAGAGCCCTTGGTATCCCTACCAATAGTAGAATTCAAAAGCTTTATAAAAGGTTTTGGAGATCCTAGAGGTAAGAGTAGTTTAAGGTTCTGTCTTGAAAACATAAGGAGGTTATAGCTCTCCATAGTTTTGTCAATAGAAGCTACTAAACTAGTTTTGGTTACACAAGCATCTTGGCTCATGTTTTGAAATGCCAGAACATTTGAGAATATGTAAAATGATCCAGGATTGTTTTGTTAAATAGCTTCTGACAACTGATGTTCATGTAAGGAGTATATTTTAAGCTATATTATCAGAAGCATAAGCACATACAACAACAAGCAAGCACTGCACAATTTAATTAAGAAAAAGTTTTTGTTCCCCCTGATTTTTGCATTCTGGACAACTAATCAGGGTTACTGAAACTTGGGTGTTATAGATCCACCAGCGTCATTGCATGTGTGTTCTTTTCATAAACAACACCTAGAGTCATTAAATGTGTGTTCTTTCAATAAACCACATGGATCCACCAGTGTCATTGCATGTGTGTTCTTTTCATAAACTACATCTAGAGTCATTGCATGTGTGTTCTTCTCCTAAACCACCACTAGTGTTCATTGCATGTGTGTCCTTTTCATAAACCACATGGATCCACTAGATTCATTGGATGTGTGTTCTTTTCATAAACCACAACTAAAGTCATTGGATGTGTGTTATTGTCATAAACCACATGGATCCACTAGATTTCATTCCATGCGTGTTCTTCCCATAAACCACATGGATCAACTAGAGTCATTGCATGTGTGTTATTGTCACAAAAGACATATGGATCCACCAGAGTCATTGCATGTTTGTTCTTTTCATAAGCCACATATGGATCCACCAAAGTAATTGCATGTCTGTTCTATTCATAAACCACATGGAACCACCAGAGTCATTACATGCGTGTTCTTTTCACAAACCACACATGGATCCACTAGTGTCATTGAATTTGTGTTATTTTCACAAACCACATATGGATCCGCCATTGTCATTGCATGTGTTCATTTAATTTACCACATATGGTTCCCCTATTTTCATTGCATGTGTGTTCTTTTCATAAACCATATATGGATCCACAAGAGTCATTGCATATCTTGTAACATCCCAATTTCAGCAACCCTGATTAGTTATCCAGAATGGAAAAATCAGGGGGAACAAAAACTTTTTCTTGTTAAGTGTTGCAGTGTTTGCTTGTTGTTGTCTGTGCTTATGCCTCTGAATGTGCCACAGATGATATACTCCCTAGCTTAACCTAAGTTGACAAAAGCTACTAAGTATAACCCCCTTGACGACATCTACTCGTCCCTAATATGGTAGATGGTGTAATACACCATATCCTTTTTGAGACCCTGTTTTAGCTGAAGCAAAACTAGAGGATGGGAAGACCCCTGAAAAAAAATTACCAATTGTTTTAGGATAAAATCTTGCTGAGGTGGGACCTCCCAAGAGATGTTGAGAAAGAAAAAGGTTTTGTTTTACAAAATGCTGAAGGAAAGATGGAGGAAAAAGGTTTACAAAAATGCACCCGGTTCTTTGCAGTTTAGCTATAACAACTTAACCCATGCAACCACATTACTCTGGAATGGGACAGGGCTGGATTTGATGGTTATTTATTCTGGTATAAGCTGCCTCGTAATTACTACAGGGGATCGCGATCCTTGGAGGGTGGGCCTTCTTTGGACAAACGGTCCATGTGGGACATCGACCGGGAGAAGGAACGAAGGGTTTACGGACCTCCACGTGTTACTATGAGCCCCTCATTGAAAGCACCCACTGTGTAAAGTGTAAAATGCGCTTCGGTTGGTCCTCGGTACCCGATGTCCCGGTTTTGAGGGGAATAACACTCATAGGGTAGGCACTTATACTGGAGTGTGCATCCAGAGAGTCTTGATCGGTTACTCGACCCGCGATCGGTGAAGATAAGGGTAGTGTACCCGGATGGTGTGGGTAAAGTGTACAACCTCTACAGAGTGTAAATCTATTAGAATTGCTGTGTCTGCGGTCATGGACGGTTGGGAAGGTTGCTATAGAGTGGTGTTGGTTTTGTTTTCAAAAAGGATTTTGGAAAAACAGTGGCTTTGAAAGGTTTCGACCATGGGATGGTCGGAAAGGATACCTGTTTTGACCATGGGATGGTCAGAAAGGAATGAAAGGAGTTTGGTCAGGGGATGACCGAAAGGAAGGAACAAATGGGTGACCCAATCCTAGTGTTTTCCAACACTTTTCAAAAAGGTTTCCAAAATGTTTTACAAAAGTTTTCAACAAAGAAATGTAGATGCTATATCTAGAAGAGAAACTAATTGAGAAAAGAACCCCTCTTGGAGCCCTCCTACTACCACAGCCATACTACATATCCTCTTGTTATTATTGTTATCTTAAGGTGGTTTGCGAGTACATTCAAAGTACTCATTGGCATTGTCCATGGCTATTAACTTGGTCAGATATCAAGAAGAGGATGGAGTTGACGGCTAAGCGAGCTAGGACGTTCTCGTAGTCAGTTTCCTATAGGTTAAGGAATGGATCAGGCTCTATGCTTGATGAAGTTCCGCTGATGATTATTGATGTAGCCATAACGGCATTTATGTAAGTCTTGTAAATTCGGTATGTCTCGGATGTTGTAATGATACTTGTCGGTTATGTTCCACGACTCACTAATCATGGGAACATGGTGAATGCATAATAGGGATTTTTAGGATGATTAATCCGGGGGGCCCATAGACTTGGTATCAGAGCCATCCTGACTGTAGGAGAACCTTAGTTAGCTTGGTCGCTAGACAGGAACCTTATTTTGAAAAGCCCGGCCTTCGAAAAATAGTTTCCCAATGAGTTTCAAAAAAAAGTACTACTTCTTCTCTTACTCTAAGTAAATGCTTTCGACAATGGTTTCCTCTAACTCTCGTCCAAACTTCAAACCTACTGATTTTAAATAACTAGGATCTAGAACCCAGTGAAGACAATGAGAGCAAGATAAAGACAAGCAACTACCAGCAAACACAAGGAGACTACAATAGCGCTCTACCAGCGGAATCCTCATAATCAGAAGACATCAAGTGTTGCACTATCAAGAAGCATCCAAGATACGACGAAGGCTTCATCTGCAAGATAGTGACTCCGACCCGAAGAAAGACGATATCTAGGGACAATACTCATAAGAATAGGATTCCCCTACATCGCGAGTAGTTAACTCCTTGCTCCCTAACGTTGACCGTGTTTGCTTGCCTAAGTGCCACGTGTGTTGCTTGACGTGTGATTGTTGCCGAGGACATTGCGATCCCCTTGCTCTGTTCGCCTTGTTTGTATGTTCTGGTTTGCTTTGACCTCTTTAAAATGTGACTCGAGGAGCGATAACCCACCTAGTAACTCAAGAAACCCCTGTGCTAGCTTTCGGTAATGAGACCCAGACTAACCTCAAGAGTATATGAGAGGAAAATCATCGCAAGAACCAGGAGTTCGACATCGCCAAGTCAGAATCAACTCGAAGAGTTCACCTCCGCAGGACGGCATACCTAGTCAAACTCACCTTGCAAGACTCGTCCATAGCACCACACTCCCTTGTTCCTCAGTCTACTACAACAAGAATCATGTTGAAGCCGAACGTTGATCACCGAAGGATCCTCAATATCCATAGGAAACCACCCGATAAGTCAACCAAGACAAGAAGTGAATACCTAAATACACTGACCTTCGGTACATTAGAACTTCCGACCACCTCAAGAGATTACCTATTATAGTCAAACCTACCCAAACCAACGGGAAGTTCCTCCCTAGAAGGTCAGAACCACCCCTGAAGTCAGATGATTAGGAAGCGTGAAGACAACGAGTCCACTCCGCCATCGTGCAAAGGCAACACTAATAACTAAAGTGAAGACAGTTTCCCCGAAGCTGGATGCCTCTACTCTGACTGAAGATCTAACAAGAAGTCTTGTTAAATGTTAACCCTCCTAGAGCTACCTCCAGAAGGCTTCGTTAAGGGAACCACCCGCCCACCAAGGTTTGCGAGAATAGGGCATCACTCGAAGACTCCAATCAAGACCCAGAAAGAAGACAACTATCAGAGCCACTAACCGCCGGGCAGCACTCCCAGACAGAAGGTTCGCCCCACTCCTAAAGCCACTTAGTGAAGCTCCAAAGTGGAAAGACTGCGTCTCCCCACTCAATATTCAGAAGACTAACTACCCAAGGATACTTCAGAAAGACCGCCAGATTTGACGCCTTCTCACCAAACAACAACCCGTGAGACATCAGAAGCAAAACTAACTGAAGATTCTACGAAATCCCTTTGCTCCTTCAGCTGAAGACATACCTGAAAGACCCGAAGATCGCCAACCATTCAGTTCCAATCACTTAGAGGACGTGAGACTCCAACTACTCCGATCGGCTAAGTACGAATAAATTAGTATGTAAGCCTCATAACCCCTAGTTTGCGGATGTCATCAGAAGGTTTCAACTCCGGGCAGAAGATTGCGATATCCACCTATCATCATCTGACGACTCCAAGAAGGAAGGATTGTGTTAACTCTAAGCCACCCTAGTTTAACCCTAAGGGGGAAAGACTGCGTCTTTCCCACAAAATAAAATAACCCTCTGCCAGAAGCAATCTAGCAGATAGACCCACAGACGTAAACTAGGATAAGATAATACCTTAAGAGATATGCCGTAAATCCTTACCATAGGAAGATCACTCCTCACAATCCTGGTTTAAGCCTGGTCAACACTCGTGCAGCCAAGACAATTGAAGTTCAACCTCATTGTTGTAGTGACCCTGTTCAAAGAAAAAGCCAATAAGTTAGTACGTGAGAAACACATGGCACTAACTCCAACACAAATCCCCTAACCTTACTCTCCCGAATCTCAGGACAAGATTCTTTTAAGGGGGAAAGGTTTGTAACATCCCAATTTCAGCAACCCTGATTAGTTGTCCAGAATGCAAAAATCAGGGGGAACAAAAACTTTTTCTTGTTAAGTGCTGCAGTTTTTGCTTGTTGTTGTCTATGCTTATGCCTCTTAATGTGCCGCAGATGATATACTCCCTAGCTCAACCTCAGTTGACAAAAGCTATCTAACAAAACTATCCTGGCTCATTTTACATATTTTCAAATGTTCTGGCATTTCAAAACCTAAGCCAAGATGCTTATGTAACCAAACCTATTTTAGTTGCTTCTATTGACAAAACTATGGAGAGAGATATATAATATAATCTCCTTATGTTTTATAGAAAGAACCTTCAACTATTCTTATCCCTAGGTTTCCCAAAACCTCCTTTTAAAGCTTTTGAATTCTACTCTTGGTAGAGATACCAATGAGTATTACCTTATTCAAAGTCCAACCTTTCAAAATTGTCCATCCTTACCTCAAGCTAAGCTTGAGGGTAACCCTAGTAGTAGTTGATTTGTTTATAAGATGAACTGCCTTAATCTACTGCTTGATTTGTCTGCTTACGAGATAGTATGAGCTACTCTAGGAGCTCATCACTAGGATAAAGAGGTTTCCAAATCACCACACCCTAAACAAGTCTTCAAAGCAGGATCTAATCTCTATATACTAGGTGATCATCTAAAACCCTTGACCAGATCAATTATGAAGTGACCCCTTCTAGAAGCTTCCAAGTCAATGAAGACGAGTATCAAGCAAGGATCCTGGCTACTCAATCTACACTCCCACGTCATCCACTTGATGATGCTTTGGTACCTTGCAACCCATCAAACTCATCACCACCCACATTCCAGTCAAAAACCCTAAACCTGCCAAATTTGGCCAAGTCTAGAATCTGTTTCAACATCACCTTTTTGGATGTCTCCCTTTCTCAACCCTTGTGCATTTTTCGTAATGCACTGGAACCATATTGTTAACCATCTTAAGGACTACCAAGGACCACTTTTTCCCTTGGTTATATCATCCTCCAACCCACTTGTTCTGGATGGTTTTGCAGATAAGAAAATAACTTTTCCTGCAAATCTAGTCAACATGACTACTTTGATAGAATCTCACACCACCATCCCACCTTCTATGGAACAAATCTTGGCATGGTTGTGTTCTACTCATATAGGTCTATCAACATCTACTTCACTTGTTCCAAGTGGATCTTTGTGCTCCTTATACCCACATGGTTTATAAGGCATCGTGACTCATCTGGTATGGCAACCTAATTTTCAACAAAGTTTGCCATCACTTGCAGACCACCTCAAATGTAACCAATCCAAACTCCTTCTGCCATGATCATCTATATGACTTGGTCTAACTATCCATCTATCCCTTGCATCAAGGTGAGCTCTAAGCTCCAAGATCCAACAAGGTTTTGGTGGTATAAAAATAACATCACCCTAGATCCACAACTCCTTGTTTTCCATCTAATTCAAGTTGGATTTCCAATTCCCAAGGTTACATATTCTTGATACACCTTGTATACATCTTTTACCTTGATCATCAAGATTTATAAAATATTATCCATAATTATTATGGCTCCAAATCTAATTAATCTCTTTAATAGACAAAATCTCCAAAACTTCTTCCATAAAGGAAAGATTGGTTTTTGCCAAAACACTTCTCCAACTTTTGGCCCAACTAAGGTCCACGTATCATACCCCATCTTCCCACTTCAAAAATAAATATTTTTAAGAGCTTTATTATTTCTTTTTGCCCATTTTCTTAAATGGCTGAATTAGAATAATAATCGTTTTAAATACTTTTAAGCCACAATAAATCTTGGGAAAATTGCCATAAGTGTGTATTCACATTTGGGCCATCTCAACTCAAAAACCCACCTTGTCCAATGTAAAAATATCAAATGAACTCTAAGAATTCACTTCTGCAGTTTCTGAATAAATGGATTTAAGGGGACTTCTAATCTTCTAACAAATCCCAAATAAATCCTAGAGATGCATATTAACCCTACCCATCTACCAGCATCCTTAACTCAATTGTTCAAGATCAAAAATCATGACATAACTCTTGATCATCCATTATGGCTGATTTGGACATTAACCTTCTAGTACTCAAAAACCAAATTAAACCCCATCCAATCTTTTCCAATAAGCATCCGCAGCACCACCCCTCAGTCCTGGTCGTGTGCACTATAGCTAAGCTACTGTAGCAACCCCCTCTCCCTTGTCCTCTAGTGTTTGGAGGTAGAGAATTGGAGTGGTACAACCACCTATTGCCAAAGGTTCTTGCCACAACAGCCACCCTTCCTCCCCCTGCCCTCTGCACACCACCAAAAACCACTCTCCACGCCCACAACATCCTCCCCTGGTTTCACCTCCCTCCCTCACTTGCCCCAAATGGACAAAGTCCACCAAGAACCACTCCCCTTTGGTATATATTGCCACAGGCTAGTCCAGCTCTCCCCTTCCTGGCTCATTTGCCCCCTCTCCTCCTCACTCACCTCCCCTACACTCCACTCCCTCTCCCTACCCTGTACTGCTCGAAGGAGAGAGAGAGGCATTTCGGCCTCCTCCACAAATCGAGCATGGTGCACTTCCCTCTGCCCCTCCCTCTCTGCATGTCACCGTGCTACGCTCCCCTCCTTCCCCTCTCTCTAATACTGCTATTTTTGTGGCCAGGTACTACGCCCCTACTGTCGCCGCCGTCGAGCTCCGACAAGATCACTCTCGGGCGTCCTTGCACAAGCCAGAACCCGGCGTCCAACCTAGCCTTGCCGCCCCTTGATCTGCTCACTGTCGTCGACCGCGTCGCCCAGTCGCCCCCTCGACCTCCCCCGAGCCCCTAGTGAGCCACCCTGCCCCTCTTCTGCATGCTCTAGGGTTGCAGCCCATCGTTGCCGCACCCTGAAAGACAACGGCTGTGAGCCGTCGATTCCCCGCCTAATCGAACGACCCACCATGACTGATACCCCTTTGCCCCGCCCCACGCTCGCTGACGCGCGGGGCCTATTGCCAGGGATTCAAATCCTACCCCGCGCGCTGCCTCACCCTGCTGTGGGCCGAATCCCCTTTGGTCGGCCCGATTAACCCCAGATCCCAGCCCGCGAAGCCCCCTTTCTTTTCCCTTTTCCTGTATTTGTAGATCTGCAAAATACTTTTTGGTTGAAATGCAAATAAAAACGGAAAGTAATACTTTGTATCTAGATCTAATTTTTACCAAGTACCACAGTGTTTTATGCAACATGCAGAACTAGTCTTTTGCCAAAAATAGTTTTCATTAATCATTGGCAATTAATCCACTAAATGTTGTCCTCTGCACTAAATAAATACCTTAGGGAGTTGTACATACCCATTTGGGATAAATCAAAGTTCTCCTGGAAGTTATCTGCAATACCAATCAATCAGCATGGGTCTCATGTCAAGGTGAATGGTAGTTTGCCTGTAGCAAAAATAACAAAAACTATTAGTTTCTGCCCTTAGAGGTATTGACCCAATTCCAACTCTCTGTGATGTGGTACACTAAGGTCTACCAAAATCTAGGAGATCAAATTTTATTCAGGGTCTGCTTAATTTTCGTGAATTAACCATCTCTGGCTAGGGTATTTCAAGTAGAAAAATCACTACAGAAGTTTTACAACTCTAATTTTGGTAATTCAAATTTCTAAAGAAAGGTATTCAAGGTACCCATCTTTTGTCCTTCGAATCATATCAAAAGCTTCTGTAGAATTAATCTGGTGAAAAAGACAAAACAACTACAAAATGGACTTTGGGAAGTTCCTGAGAGAATTCTGTTAACGATTTTGACATGATTCCAACTCTATATGGATCAGTACATAAAATCCTACTAATATATCCAAGGAAATAATTTTTGGAGCTCCAGAACTTTTCTGGTGAAATATTCCCTAAAACTAGAAGTCTTATTCACTATAAAAATCACTACAAATCTTTGGTAAGTGATAAAATAGTGAAACCACTTTTGTTGGTTCCATTATATCAATATCTATCTATTCCTGTCATGTTTTTACAATGGTATCTTATAGAATAAGTCTTTGGTCCAAAACCCTCTCATCCCTAGTTTATAGACTATGAAACCCATATGGTTTCCTACAAATGTTCCAAGCCATGCTCCCAATCCTTCTAATCCATTTTCTCAACACCACTAATGATTTGTAAACTTGTATTATCATTTTCTTGCTGTATGGTTTTGATGCTTGAATGCCTTGTTTGATTGTGGACTTGTTTCTTTGCATGTATGCTCGATATCGACGATAGTTGCGATTGTATTGACGCCGAGAAGAAGAGGTCTTATTATTATTGGTATTCTTGGTTATCTAAAGAAGATTTCCAGGGACATAATTCCATATTTCTGATCATCAGGCAAGCCACCTTTTTGCTCATAAGCCTTGTCCTACTGTTTTACTTATGCATGGTTTATCTTCTCTTTATTAAAACTACATTGTTTTACTATATGTTGATGTATATATGGTAGTGGTTTGGCTCCTCCGAACTATTGCTCTTGGTACTACTAAGTACAACCCCCTTGACGACACCTACTCATCCATAGTATGGTAGATGGTGTAATACACCATATCCCTTTTGAGACCCCGTTTTAGCCGAAGCAAAACTAGAGGATGGGAAGACCCCGAAAAAGGTTTATCAAATGTTTTATGTTAAAACCATGGTGAGGTGGGACCTCCCAGGAGATGTTGAGAAAGAGAAAGGTTTTGTTTTACAAAATGCTGAAGGAAAGATGGAGGAAAAAGGTTTACGAAAACGCACCCGGTTCTTTGCAGTTTTGCTAAAACAATTAACCCTCTGCAACCACATTACTCTGGAATGGGACAGGGCTGGATTTGATGGTTGTCTATTTTGGTATAAGCTGCCTTGTAACTACTACAGGGGATTGCGATCCCTAGAGGGTGGGCCTTCTCCGATAAAGGTCCTCGTGGGACATCGACCTGGAGAAGGAACGAAGGGTCTGTGGGCCTCCACGCGTTACTATGAGCCCCTCATTGAAAGCGCACACTCGATAAGTGGAAAAAGCGTTCCGGTTGGTCCTCGGTACCCGACGTCCCGGTTTTGAGAGGAATAACACTCATAGGGTAGGCACTTATATTGGACTGGGCATCCAGAGAGTCTTGATCGGTTACTCGACCCACGATCGGTGAAGATCAGGGTAGTGTACCCGAATGTTGTGGGTAAAGTGTACAACCTCTGCAGAGTGTAAATCTATTCGAATAGCCGTGTCTGTGGTCATGGACAGTTGGGAAGGTTGCTGTAGAGTGGTGCTGGTTTTGCTTTTGAAAAGGATTTCGGAAAAGCAATGGCTTTGAAATATTTTGGCCATGGGATGGTCGGAAAGGATACCTGTTTTGACCATGGGATGGTCAGAAAGGAATGAAAGGAGTTTGGTCAGGGGATGACCGAAAGGAAGGAACAAATGGGTGACCTAATCCTAGTGTTTTCCAACACTTTTCAAAAAAGTTTCCAAAATGTTTTACAAAAGTTTTCAACAAAGATATGTAGATGCTATATCTATAAGAGAAACTAATTGAGAAAAGAACCCCTCTTGGAGACCTCCTACTACCACAGCCATACTGCATATCCTCTTGTTATTATTGTTATCTTAAGGTGGTTTGCGAGTACATTCAAAGTACTCATTGGCATTGTCCCTGGCTATTAACTTGGTCAGATATCAAGAAGAGGATGGAGTTGACGGCTAAGCGAGCTAGGACGTTCTCCTAGTCAGTTGCCAGTAGGTTAAGGCATGGATTGGGCTCTACGCTTGACAAAGTTCCACTGATGATTATTGATGTAGCCATAACAGCATTTATGTAAGTCTTGTAAATTTGGTATGTCTTGGATGTTGTAATGATACTTGTCGATTATGTTCCACGCCTCACTGATCATGGGAACATGGTGAATGCATAACAGGGATTTCTCGGATGATTAATCCGGTGCCCAACATATCTGTTCTTTTCATAAACTACATATGGATCCACTAGAGTCATTGCATGCGTGTTCTTTTCATAAACCACATGGATCCACCAGTGTCATTGCATGTGTGTTCTTTTCATAAACCACAACTAGAGTCATTGGATGTGTGTTATTGTCATAAACAACATGGATCCACTAGACTTCATTGCATGTATGTTCTTCTCATAAACCACATATGGATCCACTAGAGTCATTGCATGTGTATTCTTTTCATAAACCACATATTGATCCGCTAGAGTTCATTGCATGTGTGTTCTTTTCCTGAGCCACACATGGATCCACAACTAGAGTCATTGGATGTGTGTTCTTTTAATAAACCACAAGTAGAGGCATTGCCTGTGTGTTCTTTTCGCAAACCACATATGGATCCACCAGAGTCATTGCATGTGTGATCTTTTCATTAACCACAACTAGAGTCATTGCGTGTCTGTTCTTTTCACAAACCACATATAGATCCACTTGAGTCATTTCATGTGTGTTCTTTTCACAAATCACATATGGATCCACCAGAGTCATTGCATGTTTGTTCTTTTCATAGACCACATGAGCATGTGTTTTTTTTTCACAAACCACGTATGAATCCACCAGTGTCATTGAATGTGATTTCTTTTCCTAAAACACATATGGATCCACCAGTGTCATTGCATGTGTGTTATTTTCATGAACCACAACTAGAGTCATTTAATGTGTGTTTTTTTCACAAACCACATACGGATCCACTAGTCATTGCATGTGTGTTCTTTTCACAAACCACATATGGATCAACTAGTGTCATTGCATGTGTGTTCTTTTCATGAACCACAACTAGAGTCATTTAATGTGTGGTCTTTTCACAAACCACATACGGATCCACTAGAGTTATTGCATGTGTGTTCTTTTCACAAGCCACTTATGGATCCACCAGAGTAATTCCATGTCTATTCTTTTCATAAACCACATGGCTCCACCAGTGTCATTGCATGTGTGTTCTTTTCATAAACCACAACTAGAATCATTGGATGTGTGTTATTGTCATAAGCCACACAGATCCACTAGAGTTCATTGCATGTGTGTTCTTCTCATAAACCACATGGATCCACTAGAGTCATTGCATGCGTGTTCTTTTCAAAAACCACACATGGATCCACCAGTGTCATTGAATGTGTGTTCTTTTCACAAACCACATATGGATCCACCAGTGTCATTGCATGTGTGTTGTTTTCATTAACCACATATGGATCCCCTAGTGTAATTGCATATGTGTTCTTTTCATTAACCATATATGGATCCACCAGAGTCATTGCTTGTCTGTTCTTTTCATAAACCACATATGGATCCACCAGAGTCATTGCATGTGTGTTCTTTTCATAAACCACATGGATCCACTAGAGTCATTGCATGTGTGTTCTTTTCACAAACCACATATGGATCCACCAGTGTCATCGTATGTGTGTTCTTTTCACAAACCACATAAGGATCCCCTAGTGTCATTGCATGCGTGTTCTTTTCATAAACCACATATGGATCCACTAGAGTTCATTGCATGTTTGTTCTTCTCATAAACCACATATGGATCCACTAGAGTCATTGCATGTGTTTTATTTTCATAAACCACATATGGATCCACTAGAGTTCATTGCATGTGTGTTCTTTTCCTAAACCACATATGGATCCACAACTAGAGTCATTGGATGTGTGTTCTTTTCATAAACTACAACTAGAGTCATTGCATGTGTGTTATTTTCACAAACCACATATGGATACACTAGAGTCATTCCATGTGTGTTCTTTTCATTAACCATAGCTAGAGTCATTGCATGTCTGTTCTATTCACAAACAACATATGGATCCACCAGAGTCATTTCATGTATGTTCTTTACCCAAACCACATATGGATCCACCAGAGTCATTGCATGCATGTTCTTTTCATAAACCACAGGAGCTTGCGTGTTCTTTTCAAAACCACATATAGATACACTAGTGTCATTCAATGTGTGTTATTTTGCTAAAACACATATGGATCCACCAGTGTCATTGCACGTGTGTTCTTTTCATGAACCACAACTAGAATCATTTAAAGTGTGTCCTTTTTACAAACCACATACGGATCCACTAGAGTCATTGCATGTGTGTTCTTTTCACACTCCACATATGGATCCACCAGAGTAATTGCATGTCTGTTCTTTTCATAAACCACATGGATCCACCAGAGTCATTGCATGTGTGTTCTTTTCATAAACCACATGGATCCACCAGAGTTATTGTATGTTTGTTCTTTTCATAAACCACAACTTGAGTCACTGGATGTGTGTTATTGTCATAAGCCACACAGATCCACTAGAGTTCATTGCATGTGTGTTCTTCTCATAAACCACATGGATCCACTAGAGTCATTGCATGCGCGTTCTTTTCACAAACCACACATGGATCCACCAGTGTCATTGAATGTGTGTTCTTTTCACAAACCACATATGGATCCACCAGTGTCATTGCATGTGTGTTGTTTTCATTAACCACATATGGATCCCCTAGTTGAATTGCATGTGTGTTCTTTCCATAAACCACATATGGATCCACCAGAGTCATTGCTTATCTTTTCTTTTCATAAACCATATATGGATCCACCAGAGTCATTGCATGTGTGTTCTTTTCATAAACCACATGGATCCACTAGAGTCATTGCATGTGTGTTCTTTTCACAAACCACATATGGATCCAGTGTCATCATATGTGTGTTCTTTTCATTAACCACGTAAGGATCCCCTAGTGTCATTGCATGTGTGTTCTTTTCATAAACCCCATATGGATCCACCAGTGTCATTGCATGTGTGTTGTTTTCATTAACCACATATATCCCCTAGTGTAATTGCATGTGTGTTCTTTTCATAAACGACATATGTATCCACAAGAGTCATTGCATGTCTGTTCTTTTCATAAACGACATATGGATCCACAAGAGTCATTGCATGTCTGTTCTTTTCATAACCCACATGGATCCACTAGAGTCATTGCATGTGTGTTCTTATCACAAACCACATATGGATCCAGCAGTGTCATCGTATGTGTGTTGTTTTCATTAACCACATATGGATCCCCTAGTGTCATTGCATGTGTGTTCTTTTCAGAGACCACATATGGATCCACTAGAGTTCATTGCATGTTTGTTCTTCTCATAAACCACATATGGATCCACTAGAGTCATTGCATGTGTTTTCTTTTCATAAACCACATATGGATCCACTAGAGTTCACTGCATGTGTGTTCTTTTCCTAAACCACATGTGGATCCCCAACTAGAGTCATTGGATGTGTGTTCTTTTCATAAACCACAACTAGAGTCATTGCATGTGTGTTCTTTTCACAAACCACATATGGATCCACTAGATTCATTCCATGTGTGTTCTTTTCATTAACCACAGCTAGAGTCATTGCATTTCTGTTCTTTTCACAAACAACATATGGATCCACCAGAGTCATTTCATCTCTGTTCTTTACACAAACCACATATGGATCCACCAAAGTCATTGCATGCATGTTATTTTCATAAACCACATGAGCATGTGTGTTCTTTTCACAAACCACATATAGATACACCGGTGTCATTGAACGTGTGTTTTTTTGCTAAAACACATATGGATCCACCAGTGTCACTTCATGTGTGTTCTTTTCATGAACCACAACTAGAATGATTTAAAGTGTGTTCTTTTCACAAACCACATACGGATCCACTTGAGTCATTGCATGTGTGTTCTTTTCACAATCCACATTGGATCCACCAGAGTAATTGCATGTCTGTTCATTTCATAAACCACATGGATCCACCAGAGTCATTGCATGTGTGTTCTTTTCATAAACCACATGGATCCACCAGAGTTATTGCATGTTTGTTCTTTTCATAAACCACAACTAGAGCCATTGGATGTGTGTTGTTGTCATAAGCCACATAGATCCACTAGAGTTCATTGCATGTGTGTTCTTCTCATAAACCACATGGATCCACTAGAGTCATTGCATGCGTGTTCTTTTCACAAACCACACATGGATCCACCAGTGTCATTGAATGTGTGTTCTTTTCACAAACCACATATGGATCCACCAGTGTGATTGCATGTGTGTTGTTTTCATTATCCACATATGGATCCCCTAGTGTAATTGCATGTATGTTCTTTTCATAAACCACATATGGATCCACCAGAGTCATTGCTTGTCTGTTCTTTTCATAAACCACATATGGATCCACCAGAGTCATTGCATGTGTGTTCTTTTCATAAACCACATGGATCCACTAGAGTCATTGCATGTGTGTTCTTTTCACAAACCACATATGGATCCACCAGTGTCATCGTATGTGTGTTCTTTTCATTAACCACATAAGGATCCCCTAGTGTCATTGCATGTGTGTTCTTTTCATAAACCACATATGGATCCACTAGAGTTCATTGCATTTTTGTTCTTCTCATAAACCACATATGGATCCACTAGAGTCATTGCATGTGTTTTATTTTCTTAAACCACATATGGATCCACTAGAGTTCAGTACATGTGTGTTCTTTTCCTAAACCACATATGGATCCACAACTAGAGTCATTGGATGTGTGTTCTTTTCATAAACCACAACTAGAGTCATTGCATGTGTGTTATTTTCACGAACCACATTTGGATACACTAGAGTCATTCCATGTGTGTTCTTTTCATTAACCACAGCTAGAGTCATTGCATGTTTGTTGTATTCACAAACAACATATGGATCCACCAGAGTCATTTCATGTCTGTTCTTTACACAAACCACATATGGATCCACCAGAGTCATTGCATGCATGTTCTTTTCATAAACCACATGAGCATGTGTGTTCTTTTCACAAATCACATATAGATACACCAGTGTCATTGAATGTGTGTTATTTTGCTAAAACACATATGGATCCACCAGTGTCATTGCATGTGTGTTCTTTTCATGAACCACAACTAGAATCATTTAAAGTGTGTTCTTTTCACAAACCACATTCGGATCCACTAGAGTCATTGCATGTGTGTTCTTTTCACAATCCACATATGGATCCACTAGAGTAATTGCATGTCCGTTCTTTTCATAAACCACATGGATCCACCAGAGTCATTGCATGTGTGTTCTTTTCATAAACCACATGGATCCAACAGAGTTTTTGCATGTTTGTTCTTTTCATAAACCACAACTAGAGTCAGTGGATGTGTGTTATTGTCATAAGCCACACAGATCCACTAGAGTTCATTGCATGTGTGTTCTTCTCATAAACCACATGGATCCACTAGAGTCCATTGCATGCGTGTTCTTTTCACAAACCACACATGGATCCACCAGTGTCATTGAATGTGTGTTCTTTTCACAAACCACATATGGATCCACCAGTGTGATTGCATGTGTGTTGTTTTCATTATCCACATATGGATCCCCTAGTGTAATTGCATGTATGTTCTTTTCATAAACCACATATGGATCCACCAGAGTCATTGCTTGTCTGTTCTTTTCTTAAACCACATATGGATCCACCAGAGTCATTGCATGTGTGTTCTTTTCATAAACCACATGGATCCACTAGAGTCATTGCATGTGTGTTCTTTTCACAAACCACATATGGATCCACCAGTGTCATCGTATGTGTGTTCTTTTCATTAACCACATAAGGATCCCCTAGTTCATTGCATGTGTGTTCTTTTCATAAACCACATGGATCCACTAGAGTCATTGCATGTGCGTTCTTTTCACAAACCACACATGGATCCACCGGTGTCATTGAATGTGTGTTCTTTTCACAAACCACATATGGATCCACCAGTGTCATTGCATGTGTGTTGTTTTCATTAACCACATATGGATCCCCTAGTGTAATTGCATGTGTGTTCTTTTCATAAACCACATATGGATCCACCAGAGTCATTGCTTATCTTTTCTTTTCATAAACCACATATGGATCCACCAGAGTCATTGCATGTGTGTTCTTTTCATAAACCACATGGATCCACTAGAGTCATTGCATGTGTGTTCTTTTCACAAACCACATATGGATCCAGTGTCATCGTATGTGTGTTCTTTTCATTAACCACATAAGGATCCCCTTGTGTCATTGCATGTGTGTTCTTTTAATAAACCCCATATGGATCCACCAGTGTCATTGCATGTGTGTTGTTTTCATTAACCACATATATCCCCTAGTGTAATTGCATGTGTGTTCTTTTCATAAACGACATATGGATCCACAAGAGTCATTGCATGTCTGTTCTTTTCATAAACCACATATGGATCCACCAAAGTCATTGCATGTCTGTTCTTTTCATAACCCACATGGATCCACTAGAGTCATTGCATGTGTGTTCTTATCAAAAACCACATATGGATCCAGCAGTGTCATCGTATGTGTGTTGTTTTCATTAACCACATATGGATCCCCTAGTGTCATTGCATGTGTGTTCTTTTCATAGACCACATATGGATCCACTAGAGTTCATTGCATCTTTGTTCTTCTCATAAACCACATATGGATCCACTAGAGTCATTGCATGTGTTTTCTTTTGATAAACCACATATGGATCCACTAGAGTTCACTGCATGTGTGTTCTTTTCCTAAACCACATATGGATCCCCAACTAGAGTCATTGGATGTGTGTTCTTTTCATAAACCACAAATAGAGTCATTGCATGTGTGTTCTTTTCACAAACCACATATGGATCCACTAGAGTCATTCCATGTGTGTTCTTTTCATTAACCACAGCTAGAGTCATTGCAATGCTGTTCTTTTCACAAACAACATATGGATCCACCAGAGTCATTTCATCTCTGTTCTTTACAGAAACCACATATGGATCCACCAAAGTCATTGCATGCATGTTATTTTCATAAACCACATGAGCATGTGTGTTCTTTTCACAAACCACATATAGATACACCGGTGTCATTGAACGTGTGTTATTTTGCTAAAACACATATGGATCCACCAGTGTCACTGCATGTGTGTTCTTTTCATGAACCACAACTAGAAATATTTAAAGTGTGTTCTTTTCACAAACCACATACGGATCCACTTGAGTCATTTCATGTGTTTTTTTTATAAACCACATATGGATCCACTAGAGTTCATTGCATGTGTGTTCTTTTCCTAAACCACATATGGATCCACAACTAGAGTTATTGGATGTGTGTTTTTCATAAACCACAACTAGAGTCATTGCATGTGTGTTATTTTCACAAACCACATATGGATACACTAGAGTCATTCCATGTGTGTTCTTTTCATTAACCACGGCTAGAGTCATTGCATGTCTGTTCTTTTCACAAACAACATATGGATCCACCAGAGTCATTTCATGTCTGTTCTTTACACAAATCACATATGGATCCACCAGAGTCATTGCATGCATGTTCTTTTCATAAACCACATGAGTATGTGTGTTCTTTTCACAAACCACGTATAGATACACTAGTGTCATTGAATGTGTGTTATTTTGCTAAAGCACGTATGGATCCACCAGTGTCATTGCATGTGTGTTCTTTTCATGAACCACAACTAGAATAATTTGAAGTGTGTTCTTTTCACAAACCACATACGGATCCACTAGAGTCATTGCACGTGTGTTCTTTTCACAATGCACATATGGATCCACCAAAGTAATTGCGTGTCTATTCTTTTCATAAACCACATGGATCCACCAGAGTCATTGCATGTGTGTTCTTTTCATAAACCACATGGATCCACCAGAGTTGTTGCATGTTTGTTCTTTTCATAAACCACAACTAGAGTCACTGGATGTGTGTTATTGTCATAAGCCACACAGATCCACTAGAGTTCATTGCATGTGTGTTCTTCTCATAAACCACATGGATCCACTAGAGTCATTGCATGCGTGTTCTTTTCACAAACCACACATGGATCCACCAGTGTCATTGAATGTGTGTTCTTTTCACAAACCACATATGGATCCACCAGTGTCATTGCATGTGTGTTGTTTTCATTAACCACATATGGATCCCCTACTGTAATTGCATGTGTGTTCTTTTCATAAACCACATATGGATACACCAGAGTCATTGCTTGTCTGATCTTTTCATAAACCACATATGGATCCACCAGACTCATTGCATGTGTGTTCTTTTCATAAACCACATGGATCCACTAGAGTCATTGCATGTGTGTTCTTTTCACAAACCACATATGGATCCACCAGTGTCATCGTATGTGTGTTGTTTTCATTAACCACATATGGATCCCCTAGTGTCATTGCATGTGTGTTCTTTTCATAAACCACATATGGATCCACTAGAGTTCATTGCATGTTTGTTCTTCTCATAAACCACATATGGATCCACCGGAGTCATTGCATGTGTTTTTTTTCATAAACCACATATGGATCCACTAGAGTTCATTGCATGTGTGTTCTTTTCCTAAACCACATATGGATCCACAACTAGAGATATTGGATGTTTGTTTTTTCATAAACCACAACTACAGTCATTGCATGTGTGTTCTTTTCACAAACCACATATGGATCCACCAGAGTCATTCCATGTGTGTTCTTTTCATTAACCACAGCTAGAGTCATTGCATGTATGTTCTTTTCACAAACAACATATGGATCCACCAAAGTCATTTCATGTCTGTTCTTTACACAAACCGCATATGGATCCACCAGAGTCATTGCATGCATGTTCTTTTCATAAACCACATGAGTATATGTGTTCTTTTCACAAACCACATATAGATACACCAGTGTCATTGAATGTGTGTTATTTTGCTAAAACACATATGGATACACCAGTGTCATTGCATGTGTGTTCTTTTCATGAACCACAACTAGAATCATTTAAAGTGTGTCCTTTTCACAAACTACATACGGATCCACCAGTGTCATTGCATGTCTGTTCTTTTCATAAACCACATATGGATCCACCAGTGTCATTGCATGTCTGTTATTTTCATAAACCACATGGATCCACCACAGTCATTGCATGTGTGTTCTTTTCGTAAACCACATGGATCCACCGGAGTTATTGCATGTTTGTTCTTTTCATAAACCACAACTAGAGTCATTGGATATGTGTTATTGTCATAAGCCACACAGATCCACTAGAGTTAATTGCATGTGTGTTCTTCTCATAAACCACATGGATCCACTAGAGTAATTGCATGTGTGTTCTTTTCACAAACCACACAGGGATCCACTAGTGTCATTGAATGTGTGTTCTTTTCACAAACCACATATGGATCCACCAGTGTCATTGCATGTGTGTTGTTTTCATTAACCACATTTGGATCCCCTAGTGTAATTGAATGTGTGTTCTTTTCATAAACTGCATATGGATCCACCAGAGTCATTGCTTGTTTGTTCTTTTCATAAACCACATATGGATCCACCAGAGTCATTGCATGTGTGTTCTTTTCATAAACCACATGGATCCACTAGAGTCATTGCATGTGTGTTCTTTTCACAAACCACATATGGATCCACAAGTGTCATCGTATGTGTGTTCTTTTCATTAACCACATATGGATCCCGTAGTGTCATTGCATGTGTGTTCTTTTCATAAACCACATATGGATCCACTAGAGTTCATTGCGTGTTTGTTCTTCTCATAAACGACATATGGATCCACTAGAGTCATTGCATGTGTTTTCTTTTCATAAACCACATATGGATCCACTAGAGTTCATTGCATGTGCGTTCTTTTCCTAAACCACATATGGATCCACAACTAGAGTCATTGGATGTGTGTTCTTTTCATAAACCACAACTAGAGTCATTGCATGTGTGTTCTTTTCACAAACCACATATGGATCCACCAGAGTCATTCCATGTGTGTTCTTTTCATTAACCATAGCTAGAGTCATTGCATGTCTGTTCTTTTCACAAACAACATATGGATCCACCAGAGTCATTTCATGTCTGTTCTTTTCAAAAACCACATATGGATCCCCCAGAGTCATTGCATGCATGTTCTTTTCATAAACCACATGAGCATGTGTGTACTTTTCACAAACCACATATAGATACACCAGTGTCATTGAATGTGTGTTATTTTGCTAAAACACATATGGATCCACCAGTGTCATCGTATGTGTGTTCTTTTCATTAACCACCTATAGAATCCCTAGTGTCATTGCATGTATGTTCTTTTCATAAACCACATATGGATCCACTAGAGTTCATTGCATGTTTGTTCTTCTCATAAACCACATATGGATCCACTAGAGTCATTGCATGTTTTTTTTTCATAAACCACATATGGATCCACTAGAGTTCATTGTATGTGTGTTATTTTCATAAACCACATATGGATCCACAACTAGAGTTATTGGATGTGTGTTTTTCATAAACCACAACTAGAGTCATTGCATGTGTGTTATTTTCACAAACCACATATGGATACACCAGAGTCATTCCATGTGTGTTCTTTTCATTAACCACGGCTAGAGTCATTGCATGTCTGTTCTTTTCACAAACAACATATGGATCTACCAGAGTCATTTCATGTCTGTTCTTTACACAAACCACATATGCAGCCACCAGAGTCGTTGCATGCATGTTCTTTTCATAAACCACATGAGCATGTGTGTTCTTTTCACAAACCACATATAGACACACCAGTGTCATTGAATGTGTGTTATTTTGCTAAAACACATATGGATACACCAGTGTCATTGCATGTGTGTTATTTTCATGAACCACAACTAGAATCATTTAAAGTGTGTTCTTTTCACAAACTACATACGGATCCACCAGTGTCATTGCATGTGTGTTCTTTTCATAAACCACATATGGATCCACCAGTGTCATTGCATGTCTGTTCTTTTCATAAACCACATGGATCCACCACAGTCATTGCACGTGTGTTCTTTTCATAAACCACATGGATCCACCAGAGTTATTGCATGTTTGTTCTTTTCATAAACCACAACTAGAGTCATTGGATTTGTGTTATTGTCAAAATCCACACAGATCCACTAGAGTTAATTGCATGTGTGTTCTTCTCATAAACCACATGGATCCACTAGAGTCATTGCATGTGTGTTCTTTTCACAAACCACACATGGATCCACTAGTGTCATTGAATGTGTGTTCTTTTCACAAACCACATATGGATCCACCAGTGTCATTGCATGTGTGTTGTTTTCATTAACCACATATGGATCCCCTAGTGTAATTGAATGTGTGTTCTTTTCATAAACCACATATGGATCCACCATAGTCATTGCTTTTCTGTTCTTTTCATAAACCACATATGGATCCACCAGGGTCATTGCATGTGTGTTCTTTTTATAAACCACATGGATCCACTAGAGTCATTGCATGTGTGTTCTTTTCACAAACCACATATGGATCCACAAGTGTCATCGTATGTGCGTTCTTTTCATTAACCACATATGGATCCCCTAGTGTCATTGCATGTGTGTTCTTTTCATAAACCACATATGGATCCACTAGAGTTCATTGCATGTTTGTTCTTCTCATAAACGACATATGGATCCACTAGAGTCATTGCATGTGTTTTCTTTTCATAAACCACATATGGATCCACTAGAGTTCATTGCATGTGTGTTCTTTTCCTAAACCACATATGGATCCGCAACTAGAGTCATTGGATGTGTGTTCTTTTCATAAACCACAACTAGAGTCATTGCATGTGTGTTCTTTTCACAAACCACATATGGATCCACCAGAGTCATTCCATGTGTGTTCTTTTCATTAACCACAGCTAGAGTCATTGCATGTCTGTTCTTTTCACAAACAACATATGGATCCACCAGAGTCATTTCATGTCTGTTCTTTTCAAAAACCACATATAGATCCACCATAGTCATTGCATGCATGTTCTTTTCATAAACCACATGAGCATGTGTGTACTTTTCACAAACGACATATAGATACACCAGTGTCATTGAATGTGTGTTATTTTGCTAAAACACATATGGATCCACCAGTGTCATCGTATGTGTGTTCTTTTCATTAACCACATATGGAATCCCTACTGTCATTGCATGTATGTTCTTTTCATAAACCACATATGGATCCACTAGAGTTCATTGCATGTTTGTTCTTCTCATAAACCACATATGGATCCACTAGAGTCATTGCATGTTTTTTTTTCATAAACCACATATGGATCCACTAGAGTTCATTGTATGTGTGTTCTTTTCATAAACCACATATGGATCCACAACTAGAGTTATTGGATGTGCGTTTTTCATAAACCACAACTAGAGTCATTGCATGTGTGTTATTTTCACAAACCACATATGGATACACCAGAGTCATTCCATGTGTGTTCTTTTCATTAACCACGGCTAGAGTCATTGCATGTCTGTTCTTTTCACAAACAACATATGGATCTACCAGAGTCATTTCATGTCTGTTCTTTACACAAACCACATATGGAGCCACCAGAGTCGTTGCATGCATGTTCTTTTCATAAACCACATGAGCATGTGTGTTCTTTTCACAAACCACATATAGACACACCAGGGTCATTGAATGTGTGTTATTTTGCTAAAACACATATGGATACACCAGTGTCATTGCATGTGTGTTCTTTTCATGAACCACAACTAGAATCATTTAAAGTGTGTTCTTTTCACAAACTACATACGGATCCACCAGTGTCATTGCATGTGTGTTCTTTTCATAAACCACATATGGATCCACCAGTGTCATTGCATGTCTGTTCTTTTCATAAACCACATGGATCCACCACAGTCATTGCACGTGTGTTCTTTTCATAAACCACATGGATCCACCAGAGTTATTGCATGTTTGTTCTTTTCATAAACCACAACTAGAGTCATTGGATTTGTGTTATTGTCAAAAGCCACACAGATCCACTAGAGTTAATTGCATGTGTGTTCTTCTCATAAACCACATGGATCCACTAGTTTCATTGCATGTGTGTTCTTTTCACAAACCACACATGGATCCACTAGTGTCATTGAATGTGTGTTCTTTTCACAAACCACATATGGATCCACCAGTGTCATTGCATGTGTGTTGTTTTCATTAACCACATATGGATCCCCTAGTGTAATTGAATGTGTGTTCTTTTCATAAACCACATATGGATCCACCATAGTCATTGCTTGTCTGTTCTTTTCATAAACCACATATGGATCCACCAGGGTCATTGCATGTGTGTTCTTTTTATAAACCACATGGATCCACTAGAGTCATTGCATGTGTGTTCTTTTCACAAACCACATATGGATCCACAAGTGTCATCGTATGTGCGTTCTTTTCATTAACCACATATGGATCCCCTAGTGTCATTGCATGTGTGTTCTTTTCATAAACCACATATGGATCCACTAGAGTTCATTGCATGTTTGTTCTTCTCATAAACGACATATGGATCCACTAGAGTCATTGCATGTGTTTTCTTTTCATAAACCACATATGGATCCACTAGAGTTCATTGCATGTGTGTTCTTTTCCTAAACCACATATGGATCCGCAACTAGAGTCATTGGATGTGTGTTCTTTTCATAAACCACAACTAGAGTCATTGCATGTGTGTTCTTTTCACAAACCACATATGGATCCACCAGAGTCATTCCATGTGTGTTCTTTTCATTAACCACAGCTAGAGTCATTGCATGTCTGTTCTTTTCACAAACAACATATGGATCCACCAGAGTCATTTCATGTCTGTTCTTTTCAAAAACCACATATAGATCCACCATAGTCATTGCATGCATGTTCTTTTCATAAACCACATGAGCATGTGTGTACTTTTCACAAACGACATATAGATACACCAGTGTCATTGAATGTGTGTTATTTTTCTAAAACACATATGGATCCACCAGTGTCATCGTATGTGTGTTCTTTTCATTAACCACATATGGAATCCCTAGTGTCATTGCATGTATGTTCTTTTCATAAACCACATATGGATCCACTAGAGTTCATTGCATGTTTGTTCTTCTCATAAACCACATATGGATCCACTAGAGTCATTGCATGTTTTTTTTTCATAAACCACATATGGATCCACTAGAGTTCATTGTATGTGTGTTCTTTTCATAAACCACATATGGATCCACAACTAGAGTTATTGGATGTGCGTTTTTCATAAACCACAACTAGAGTCATTGCATGTGTGTTATTTTCACAAACCACATATGGATACACCAGAGTCATTCCATGTGTGTTCTTTTCATTAACCACGGCTAGAGTCATTGCATGTCTGTTCTTTTCACAAACAACATATGGATCTACCAGAGTCATTTCATGTCTGTTCTTTACACAAACCACATATGGAGCCACCAGAGTCGTTGCATGCATGTTCTTTTCATAAACCACATGAGCATGTGTGTTCTTTTCACAAACCACATATAGACACACCAGGGTCATTGAATGTGTGTTATTTTGCTAAAACACATATGGATACACCAGTGTCATTGCATGTGTGTTCTTTTCATGAACCACAACTAGAATCATTTAAAGTGTGTTCTTTTCACAAACTACATACGGATCCACCAGTGTCATTGCATGTGTGTTCTTTTCATAAACCACATATGGATCCACCAGTGTCATTGCATGTCTGTTCTTTTCATAAACCACATGGATCCACCACAGTCATTGCACGTGTGTTCTTTTCATAAACCACATGGATCCACCAGAGTTATTGCATGTTTGTTCTTTTCATAAACCACAACTAGAGTCATTGGATTTGTGTTATTGTCAAAAGCCACACAGATCCACTAGAGTTAATTGCATGTGTGTTCTTCTCATAAACCACATGGATCCACTAGTTTCATTGCATGTGTGTTCTTTTCACAAACCACACATGGATCCACTAGTGTCATTGAATGTGTGTTCTTTTCACAAACCACATATGGATCCACCAGTGTCATTGCATGTGTGTTGTTTTCATTAACCACATATGGATCCCCTAGTGTAATTGAATGTGTGTTCTTTTCATAAACCACATATGGATCCACCATAGTCATTGCTTTTCTGTTCTTTTCATAAACCACATATGGATCCACCAGGGTCATTGCATGTGTGTTCTTTTTATAAACCACATGGATCCACTAGAGTCATTGCATGTGTGTTCTTTTCACAAACCACATATGGATCCACAAGTGTCATCGTATGTGCGTTCTTTTCATTAACCACATATGGATCCCCTAGTGTCATTGCATGTGTGTTCTTTTCATAAACCACATATGGATCCACTAGAGTTCATTGCATGTTTGTTCTTCTCATAAACGACATATGGATCCACTAGAGTCATTGCATGTGTTTTCTTTTCATAAACCACATATGGATCCACTAGAGTTCATTGCATGTGTGTTCTTTTCCTAAACCACATATGGATCCACAACTAGAGTCATTGGATGTGGTATCTTTTCATAAACCACAACTAGAGTCATTGCATGTGTGTTCTTTTCACAAACCACATATGGATCCACCAGAGTCATTCCATGTGTGTTCTTTTCATTAACCACAGCTAGAGTCATTGCATGTCTGTTCTTTTCACAAACAACATATGGATCCACCAGAGTCATTTCATGTCTGTTCTTTTCAAAAACCACATATAGATCCACCATAGTCATTGCATGCATGTTCTTTTCATAAACCACATGAGCATGTGTGTACTTTTCACAAACGACATATAGATACACCAGTGTCATTGAATGTGTGTTATTTTGCTAAAACACATATGGATCCACCAGTGTCATCGTATGTGTGTTCTTTTCATTAACCACATATGGAATCCCTAGTGTCATTGCATGTATGTTCTTTTCATAAACAACATATGGATCCACTAGAGTTCATTGCATGTTTGTTCTTCTCATAAACCACATATGGATCCACTAGAGTCATTGCATGTTTTTTTTTCATAAACCACATATGGATCCACTAGAGTTCATTGTATGTGTGTTCTTTTCATAAACCACATATGGATCCACAACTAGAGTTATTGGATGTGTGTTTTTCATAAACCACAACTAGAGTCATTGCATGTGTGTTATTTTCACAAACCACATATGGATACACCAGAGTCATTCCATGTGTGTTCTTTTCATTAACCACGGCTAGAGTCATTGCATGTCTGTTCTTTTCACAAACAACATATGGATCTACCAGAGTCATTTCATGTCTGTTCTTTACACAAACCACATATGGAGCCACCAGAGTCGTTGCATGCATGTTCTTTTCATAAACCACATGAGCATGTGTGTTCTTTTCACAAACCACATATAGACACACCAGTGTCATTGAATGTGTGTTATTTTGCTAAAACACGTATGGATCCACCAGTGTCATTGCATGTGAGTTCTTTTTATGAACCACAACTAGAATCATTTAAAGTGTGTTCTTTTCACAAACCACATACGGATCCACTAGAGTCATTGCATGTGTGTTCTTTTCACAATCCACATATGGATCCACCAGAGTAATTGCGTGTCTATTCTTTTCATAAACCACATGGATCCACAAGAGTCATTGCATGTGTGTTCTTTTCATAAACCACATGGATCCACCGGAGTTATTTCATATTTGTTCTTTTCATAAACCATAACTAGAGTCACTGGATGTATATTATTGTCATAAGCCACACAGATCCACTAGAGTTCATTGCATGTGTGTTCTTCTCATAAACCACATGGATCCACTAGAGTCATTGCATGCGTGTTCTTTTCAAAAACCGCACATGGATCCACCAGTGTCATTGAATGTGTGTTCTTTTCACAAACCACATATGGATCCACCAGTGTGATTGCATGTGTGTTGTTTTCATTAACCACATATGGATCCCCTAGTGTAATTGCATGTGTGTTCTTTTCATAAACCACATATGGATCCACCACAGTCATTGCTTGTCTGATCTTTTCATAAACCACATATGGATCCACTAGAGTCATTGCATGTGTGTTCTTTTCATAAACCACATGGATCCACTAGAGTCATTGCATGTGTGTTCTTTTCACAAACCACATATGGATCCACCAGTGTCATCGTATGTGTGTTCTTTTCATTAACCACATATGGATCCCCTAGTGTCATTGCATGTGTGTTCTTTTCATAAACCATATATGGATCCACTAGAGTTCATTGCATAATTGTTCTTCTCATAAACCACATATGGATCCACTAGAGTCATTGCATGTGTTTTTTTCATAAACCACATATGGATCCACTACAGTTCATTGCATATGTGTTCTTTTCCTAAACCACATATGGATCCACAACTAGAGATATTTCATGTTTGTTTTTTCATAAACCACAACTAGAGTCATTGCATGTGTGTTCTTTTCACAAGCCACATATGGATCCACCAGAGTCATTCCATGTGTGTTCTTTTCATTAACCACAGCTAGAGTCATTGCATGTATGTTCTTTTCACAAACAACATATGGATCCACCAAAGTCATTTCATGTCTGTTCTTTACACAAACCACATATGGATCCACCAGAGTCATTGCATGAATGTTCTTTTCATAAACCACATGAGCATGTGTGTTCTTTTCACAAACCACATATAGATACACCAGTGTCATTGAATGTGTGTTATTTTGCTAAAACACATATGGATACACCAGTGTCATTGCATGTGTGTTCTTTTCATGAACCACAACTAGAATCATTTAAAGTGTGTTCTTTTCACAAACTACATACGGATCCACCAGTGTCATTGCATGTCTGTTCTTTTCATAAACCACATATGGATCCACCAGTGTCATTGCATGTCTTTTCTTTTCATAAACCACATGGATCCACCACAGTCATTGCATGTGTGTTCTTTTCATAAACCACATGGATCCACCAGAGTTATTGCATGTTTGTTCTTTTCATAAACCACAACTAGAGTCATTGGATTTGTGTTATTGTCATAAGCCACACATATCCACTAGAATTAATTGCATGTGTGTTCTTCTCATAAACCACATGGATCCACTAGAGTCATTGCATGTGTGTTCTTTTCACAAACCAGACACGGATCCACTAGTGTCATTGAATGTGTGTTCTTTTCACAAACCACATATGGATCCATAGTGTCATTGCATGTGTGTTGTTTTCATTAACCACATATGGATCCCCTAGTGTAATTGAATGTGTGTTCTTTTCATAAACCGCATATGGATCCACCAGAGTCATTGCTTGTCTGTTCTTTTCATAAACCACATATGGATCCACCAGAGTCATTGCATGTGTGTTCTTTTCATAATCCACATGGATCCACTAGAGTCATTGCATGTGTGTTCTTTTCACAAACCACATATGGATCCACAAGTGTCATCGTATCTGTGTTCTTTTCATTAACCACATATGGATCCCCTAGTGTCATTGCATTTGTGTTCTTTTCATAAACCACATATGGATCCACTAGAGTTCATTGCATGTTTGTTCTTCTCATAAATGACATATGGATCCACTAGAGTCATTGCATGTGTTTTCTTTTCATAAACCACATATGGATCCACTAGAGTTCATTGCATGTGTGTTCTTTTCATAAACCACATATGGATCCACAACTAGAGTCATTGGATGTGTGTTCTTTTCATAAAACACAACTAGAGTCATTGCATGTGTGTTCTTTTCACAAACCACATATGGATCCACCAGAGTCATTCCATGTGTGTTCTTTTCATTAACCACAGCTAGAGCCATTGCATGTCTGTTCTTTTCACAAACAACATATGGATCCACCAGAGTCATTTCATGTCTGTTCTTTTCAAAAACCACACATGGATCCACCAGAGTCATTGCATGCATGTTCTTTTCATAAACCACATGAGCATGTGTGTACTTTTCACAAACCACATATAGATACACCAGTGTCATTACATGTGTGTTATTTTACAAACCACATACGCATCCACTAGAGTCATTGCATGTGTGTTATTTTCACAAACCACATATGGATCCACCAGAGTAATTGCATGTCTGTTCTTTTCATAAACCACATAGATACACCAGAGTCATTGCATGTGTGTTCTTTTTATAAACCACATGGATCCACCAGTGTCATTGCATGTGTGTTCTTTTCATAAACCACATATGGATCCACCAGTGTCATTACATGTCTGATTTTTTCATAAACCACATGGATCCACCAGAGTCATTGCATGTGTGTTCTTTTCATAAACCACATGGATCCACTAGAGTTATTGCATGTTTGTTCTTTTCATAAACCACAACTAGAGTCATTGGATGTGTGTTATTGTCATAAGCCACACAGATCCACTAGAGTTCATTGCATGTGTGTTCTTCTCAGAAACCACATGGATCCACTAGAGTCATTGCATGCGTGTTCTTTTCAAAAACCACACATGGATCCACCAGTGTCATTGAATGTGTGTTCTTTTCACAAACCACAAATGGATCCACTAGTGTTATTGCATGTATGTTGTTTTCATTAACCACATATGGATCCCCTAGTGTAATTGCACGTGTGTTCTTTTCATAAACCACATATGGATCCACCAGAGTCATTGCTTGTCTGTTCTTTTCATAAACCACATATGGATCCACCAGAGTCATTGCACGTCTGTTCTTTTCATAAACCACATGGATCCACTAGAGTCATTGCATGCGTGTTCTTTTCACAAACCACATATGGATCCACTAGTGTCATTGTATGCGTGTTGTTTTCATTAACCACATATGGATCCCCTAGTGTCATTGCATGTGTGTTCTTTTCATAGACCACATATGGATCCACTAGAGTTCATTGCATGTTTGTTCTTCTCATAAACCACATATGGATCCACAACTAGAGTCATTGTATGTGTGTTATTTTCATAAACCACAACTAAAGTCATTGCATGTGTGTTCTTTTCACAAACCACACATGAATCCACTAGAGTCATTGCATGCGTGTTCTTTTCACAAACCACACATGGTTCCACCAGAGTCATTGAATGTGTGTTCTTTTCACACACCACATATGGATCCACCAGTGTCATTGCATGTGTGTAGTTTTCATTAACCACATATGAATCCCCTAGTATCATTACATGTGTGTTCTTTTCATAAAACACATATGGATCCACTAGAGTCATGTCATGTCTGTTCTTTTCATAAACCACATATGGATCACTAGAGTCATTGCATGTGTGTTCTTTTCATAAACCATATGGATCCACCAGTGTCATTGAATGTGTCTTTTCTTAATAAACCACAGCTACATCATTGGATGTGTGTTCTTTTCATTACCCATAACTAGAGTCATTAAATGTGTGTTCTTTTCCAGAGCACATAACGATCCACCAGTGTCACTGAATGTTTGTTCTTTTCACAAACCACACATGGATCCACCAGTGTCATTACATGTGTGTTCTTTTCATGAACCACAACTAGAATCATTGCATGTGTGTTCTTTTCACAAACCACATATGGATCCACCAGAGTCATTGCATGTCTGTTCTTTTCATAAACCACATGGATCCACTAGTGGCATTCAATCTGGTCTTTTTCACAAACCACATATGGATCCACCAGTGTCATTGCTTGTGGGTTCTTTTCAGTGACCACATATGTATCCACAAGTGTCATTAAATGTGTGTTCTTTTCATAAACCACATATTGATCCCCTAGTGTCATTTCATGTGTGTTCTTTTCATTAACCACACCTAGAGTCATTGCATGTCTGTTCTTTTCACAAACCACATATGGATCCACCAGAATCATTTCATGTGTGTTCTTTTCACAAACCACATATGGATCCACCAGAGTGATACGTCGTAAACGTATCTATAATTTTTTATGCCTCATGCTTGTTTTATATCAACTTTCTTACGTTTTGTTCACACTGTGAGGTATTTTTATACATTTTCTGGAACTAACCTATTAACAAGATGCCATAGTGCCAGTTGCATGTGTTCTGCTATTTTTGGTTTCATAAAATCTAGTAAGGAAATATTCTCAGAATTGGACAGGACAAAAGCCAAAGTCAATATTTTACCAGAAGGAACACGGAGTGCGTAGGGCAGCCGAAGAGGGGCCACGAGGCGGCCACACCCTAGGTTGGTGCGCCCCCAGGAGCGCCGCCACCTGGTGTGGGCCCCTCGGGCGCCCACCCACCTTGCCCTTTCACCTATAAAAGTGTACCGATGCGAAAACCCTAAGTACCCGATCATAAATCGACGAAATAGTCTGTAGCCGCCGTCATCTCCATCCATAGATCAGGGGGATCCAAAGATCTTCCTGGCACCCTACCAGAGGGGAGAGATCATCCTAGAGGCCTTCTTCATCACCAGGTCTGCCTCCGGTGTCATGCGTGAGTAGTTCACCCTTGGACTATGGGTCCATGTAGTAGCTAGATGGTTGGTTCTCCTCCTTTGTTCTATCATGTTTAGATCTTGTGAGCTCTGTTCATGATCAAGATCATCTATTTGTAATCCTATATGTTGTGTTTGAGGGGATCTAATGGATATTGAGATACTATGTCAGATTGATTATTGATTCTATCATGTCTATGTTATTTGTGATCTTGCATGCTCTCCGTTGTTAGTAACTATCTCGGTCAAGTAGATGCTTGCAACTCCAAGAGGGAGTATTTATACTCGATAGTAGGTTCATGCCTTTAGTAATATGGGGAAGTGATAGAAATCTCTAAGGTTGTAGATGTTCTGTTGCTACTAGGGAGAAAACAACAATCCTTTGTCCATGCGGCAATTGTATTGTTTACTTTACACACTTTGCTTAATGCAATTATCCGTTGCTTGCAACTTAATACTGAAAGGGGTTCGGAGGATAACGGGAAGGTGGATTATTAGTCATAGATGCAGTTGGATTACGGTCTATGTATTATGTTGTAATGCCCAATCAAATCTCATAGGAGTCAAGATGTCTAGTATATGCATTGTTATGCTTTCTCAATCTGGCAATTGCCCCGCTGTAATTTGTTCACCAAACATGTTATTTATCTTAAGGAGAAACACCTCTAGTGAACTATGGACCCTAGTCCATTCCTTTACAATTGATATACCATCTACTATTTAGCGCTTACTGTTTACTGTCTGCAAGAAATTACTATCTTCAGGAAACCAGTGAGATTGACAACCTCACTATAAGTTAGGAAAAAGTTTTGTGGTTTTGTTGTGCAGGATTCCAAGTTGTTAGCAACACCTTAGAGTTGTTTCCTTGCTCCTACTGGTTCGATAACTTTGGTTTCATAAATGAGGGAAAACTTCCTACTGTGCTCATCATACCTTCCTCTTGGGGTTCCCAACAAGCTCTACATTTTGAGCCATCATAGAGTCATTGTATGTCTCTTCTATTCATCAACGACATATGGATCCACTAGAGTCATTGCATATGTGTTCTTTTCATAAACCACATGGATACACCAGTGTCATTGTAGGTGTTCTTTTAATAAACCACATCTATTGTCATTGGATGTGTGTTCTTTTCATAAACCACAACTAGAGTCATTAAATGTGTGTTCTTTTCACAGACCACATATGAATCCACCAGTGTCATTCAATGTGTGTTCTTTTGACAAACCACATATGGATCCACCAGTGTCATTGCATGTGTGTTCTTTTCATGAACCACAACAAGAGTCATTGCATGTGTGTTCTTTGCACAAACAACATATGGATCCACCAGAGTCATTGCATGTATGTTCTTTTCATAAAACACATGGATCCACTAGGGTCATTGAATGTGTGCTCTTTTCACAAACCACATATGGATCCACCAGTGTCATTACGTGTGTGTTCTGTTCACAGAACACATATGGATCCACCAATGTCACTGCATGTGTGTTCTTTTCATAAACAACATATGTATCTCCTAGTGTCTTTGCATGTTTGTTATTTTCATTAACCACAGCTACAGTCATTGCATGTCTATTCTTTTCAGAAACCACATATGGATCCACCAGAGTCATTTCATGTGTGTTCTTTTCACAAACCACATATGGATCCACCAGAGTCATTGCATGTCTATTCTTTTCATAAACCACATATGGATCCACCACAGTCATTGCATGTCTATTCTTCTCATAAACCACATGCATCCACCAGAGTCATTGCATGCGTGCTCTTTTCATAAACCACATGGGTACACAAGTGTCACTGCATGTGTGTTATTTTCATAAACCACAAATAGAGTCATTGGATGTGTGTTATTGTCATAAACAACATGGATCCACTAGAGTTCATTGCATGTGTGTTCTTCTCATAAACCACATATGGATCCACTAGAGTCATTTCATGTTTGTTTGTTTCATAAACCACAGATGGACCCACTAAAGTTCATTCCATGTGTGTTCTTTTCCTAAATTTCATATGGATCTACAACTAGAGTCATTGCATGTGTGTTCTTTTCATAAACCACAAATATAGTCATTACATGTGTGTTCTTTTCACAAACCACGTAAGGATCCACTAGAGTCATTGCATGCATGTTCTTTTCATTAACCACAGCTAGAGTCATTGCATGTCCCTTCTTTTCACAAACCACATATGGATCCACCAGCGTCATTTCATGTGTCTTCTTTTCACAAACCACATATCGATCCACCAAAGTCATTGCATGTATGTTCGTTTCATAAACCACATGAACATGTGTGTTCTTTTCATAAACCACATATGAATCCACAAGTGTCATTAAATGTGTGCATACGGATCCACTAGAGTCATTGCATGTGTGTTCTTTTCACAAACCACATATGGATCCACTAGAGTAATTGCATGTCTGTTCTTTTCATTAACCACATGGATCCTCCAGAGTCATTGCACGTGTGTTCTTTTAATAAACCACATGGATCCACCAGTGTCATTGCTTGTGTGTTCTTTTCATAAACCACATTTGGATCCACCAATGTCATTGCATGTCTGTTCTTTTCATAAACAACATGGATCCACCAAAGTCATTGCATGTGTGTTCTTTTCATAAACCACATGGATCCACCAGTGTCATTGCATGTTTGTTCTTTCCATAAACCAAAACTAGAGTCATTGGATGTGAGTTATTGTCATAAACCACACAGATCCACTAGAGTTCATTGCATGTGTGTTCTTCTCATAAACAAGATGGATCCACTAGAGTCATTGCACGTGTGTTATTTTCACAAACCACACATCGATCCACTAGAGTCATTGAATGTGTGTTCTTTTCCCAAACCACATATGGATCCGCCAGTGTCATTGCATGTGTGTTTTTTTCATTAACCACATATAGATCTCCTAGTGTCATTGCGTGTGTGTTCTTTTCATAAAACACATATGGATCCACTAGAGTCATTGCATGTGTGTTCTTTTCATAAACCACATGAATCCACTAGAGTCATTGCATGCGTGTTCTTTTCAGAAACCACACATGGATCCACCAGTGTCTTTGAATGTATGTTCTTTTCACAAACCACATATGGATCTACGAGTGTCATTGCATGTGTGTTCTTTTCATTAACCACATATGGATCCCCTAGTGTCATTGTATGAGTGATCTTTTCATAAACGACATATGGATCCACCAGAGTCATTACATGTCTCTTCTTTTCATAAACCACATAGGATCCACCAGTGTCATTGCATGTCTGTTCTTTTCATGAACCACATGGATCCACCAGAGTCATTGCATGTGTGTTATTTTCATAAACCATATGGATCCACCAGTGTCATTCCATGTGTGTTCTTTTCACAAACCACAACTAGAGTCATTAGATGTGTGTTATTGTCATTAACCACTTGGATCCACTAGATTTCATTGCATATGTGTTATTCTCATAAAACACATATGGATCCACAAGAGTCATTGCATGTGCGTTCTTTTCATAAACCACATATGGATCCACTAGAGTTCATTGCATGTCTGTTCTTTTCCTAATCCACATATGGATCCACCAGAGTCATTGCATGTGTGTTCATTTTACAAACCACATATGGTTCCACTAGAGTTATTACATGTGTGTTCTTTTCACAAACCACGGATGGATCCACCAGTGTCATTGAATGTGTGTTCTTTTTACAAACCACGGATGGATCCACCAGTGTCATTGAATGTGTGTTCTTTTTACAAACCACATATGGATCCACCAGTGTCATTACATGTGTGTTATTTTCATTAACCACATATGGATCCCCTAGTGTCATGGCATGTGTGTTCTTTTCATAAACCACATATGGATCCACCAGTGTCATTGCATGTGTGTTCTTCTCATAAACCACATATAATCACTTGTGAACACGTAGAGCAGGTAATGACAGAATATAAACAAACATTTAAATGACATAAAGATTGCCATGGCGACAAAATAGAATGAAGTTACAGTCACTTCTTAGCACGAACAAGAGAGAAATTACAATGCTTTAAATTGTGAAATAGGATTGCAAATAAATATGAGAAGTGCCATAAAAAGTGTCACCTTCTACAGACCAGGCAGTTACTGTACTAACATTTGGACGAACAAGATAGACATTACAATGGTATATCTTGTGAACTTATAGAGCGGGGAATGCTAACCCATATGTTAAGTGACTTAAAATGCCATGAACTACATAATAGAAGGTAGATACTGCTGCTACAGAAATTATAATTGAGAAACATGAATTTATAGAGCAGGGCGTGCAGATAACCATGTTAAGTGCCTTAAAACATGCCATGTAATACTACATCCAATCCAAAGTAAATAAGGCATATAAATTTTCCGCAAGTCAGTCTGTAACATCCCAATTTCAGCAACCCTGACTAGTTGCCCAGAATGCAAAAATCAGGGGAACAAAAACTTTTCTTGTTAAGTGTTGCAGTGTTTGCTTGTTGATTGTCTGTGCTTATGCTTCTGATTGTATAGCTTATGATATACTCCTTACCTCAACATCAGTTGTCAAAATGCTATTTAACAAAACTATCCTAGCTCATTTTACATATTCTCAAATGTTCTGGCATTTCAAAACATGAGCCAAGATGCTTATGTAATCAAAACTATTTTAGTAGCTTCTATTGACAAAACTACGGAGAGATATATAATATAATCTCCTTATGATTTCAAGACGGAACCTTCAACTACTCCTACCTCTAGGATTCTCAAAACCTTGTATAAAACTTTTGAATTATACTCTTGGTAGGGATACCAAGGACTCTTACCTTACTCAGACTCCAACCTTTCAAAATTGCCCATCCTGACCTCAAGCTAAGCTTGATGGTAACCCTAGTAGTAGTTGATTTGTTTGTAAGATGAGTCGCCTTGATCTTTTGTTTGACTTGATTGCTTAGAAGTAGTATGGGCTACTCTAGGAGCTCATCCACTAGGATAAAGATACTTTAAAAACCACCAAACCCTAAGCAATAATACAATCTGGATCTAATCTCTAGCCACCAGGTGATCCTCTAAAACCCTTAAACAAATCAATTCCGTAGTGATCCATTCTAGAAGTTTCCAAGTCAATAAAGACCAATATCAAGCATGGATCCCTCCTACTCAATCTACACTTCAACATCATCCACTTGATGATTCTTTGGTACCTTGCAACCCATCAAAATCATCACCACCCACATTCCAGTCAAAAACCCTAAGTCTGGAATCTATTTCAGCATCACCTTTTTGGATGTGTCCCTTTCTCAACCCTTGTGCGTTTTTGGCAATGCACTTGAATCATCTTGTTAACCATCCTAAGGAATACCAAGGTCCACTCTTGCCCCTGTTTAGATCATCCTCCAACCCACTTGTTCTTGATGGTTGTGCAGGCAAGAAAATAACTATTCCTGCAAATCTAGTCAACATACCTACTTTGATAGAAGCACACACCACCATCCCACCTTCTCCGGACCAACACTCTGCATGGTTGTATTCTACTCATATAGGTCTATCAACATCTACTTCACTTGTTCCAATTGGATCTTTGTGCTTCTTAAACCCACATGGTTTATAAGGCATCATGACTCATCTGGTATGGCAGCCTTATTTTCAACAAAGTTTGCCATCACTTCCAGACCACCCCAAATGTAACCAATCCAAAGTACTTCTGCCATGATCATATATATGACTTGTTCTAACTATCAATCTATCCCTTGCATCAAGGGGATATCTGAGCTCCAAGATCTAGCAAGGTTTTGGTGGCATGAAAACAATCTTACCAAAGATCCTTAAATCTCTAGCTTTCACCAAAATCAACTTGGATTCTCCAATCCCAAGGTTGCAAATGCTTGTTACACCTTGTCTAAATCATCTACCTTGATAATCAAGATTTATCAAATGTTATCCATAATTAAGCACAATTGAGTCCTATATATCATAACCTATCATCCCACTACAAAAATAAATATTTTTGAAGACTTTCAATAATTCTTTTTGCCTATTTTCTTAAATGGCAGAAATGGAATAATAATAGTTTTAAATACTTTTAATCCCTAATAAATCATGGGAAAATTCCTCAAAGGATGGATTCATATTTAGAATGATCTCACATCAAAAACCAACTATGTCCAATGTAAATTTATCAAATGAGCTTCTAGAAACCACTTCTGCACTTTTTGGATAATTGATCAAAAATGCCCTAAAAATCATTTGAAAAATCTCCATAAATTCCTGGAGGTGTATATTGACCTCACCTACCTACCAGCATCATTACCTCAACTTGGCAAGATCAAGTTTTGAAACTTGCTTCATGATCCAAAGTTTGGCCAACATTTGAAATCCTTCAAGCTATCCTTCAAATCCCTTTTCAAACCCTCACCAAAGCCTCTCCAATGTTTCTCCACAGCAACCACCATCACTCTCTGGTAGAAATACTATAGCATCACCCTCCCCTATGCCCTTTACCCCTTAAAAGGAGGAAAAGCTATGCCATTTATTCGAGTGTCCCTCCTTACATCAAAAGCTAGGCAGCAACCACTCCCCTCTCTTCTCTGGTCGTGCCTAGGCCCCACACACCACCCTAGCACCACCCCTGTTGCCCAATGGAAGGCCAGCTCCCTCCCCATCCCCTCCTTGAACCAAATCCACCATGGACCAATCCACCTCGGTTTAAAAAGGCCAGAGGCCACCCCGTGCCTCCCCTGCCCCTCATTTGCTCCCCTCTCTTATCCCAGAGCCTCTTCTCCCTCTCCCCAGCTCTACCTTGCCCGAGAAATGAAGGAGAAGGAGCTTCGGCCTCCTTGAAGAATCGATCCTAGAGCTCTCCTCACTGCCTCTCCCTCTCTGCATCTCACCGTGCGGTGCTCCCCTACCCTCTCTCACCCTTCCCCTACTGTTTTCTTTGCCAGCAACGAGCCCAGCAGTAGCCCCAGCAAGGTCTCGAGCTGTGCATGCAGCTGTCCTCGCGCGAGCCCCTCCCTAAGAACAAACCGCCTCGTGCCACCCCTCGTTCGGCTCCTCGCAGAGGTCTGCGTCGCCCCCACGTCTTCCCTGCGACCGACACGGCCTCAGGTGAGCTTCCCAGCCACCGCCGAGCCTGCTAGGGTTTTGTAACATCCCAAAACTTAAATCCAAGATTATCAATAACCAAATCATCAAAATTTAGGGTTAACAAAAAAATTTCCAAATAAAAAATGAAAGCATTCATGTGTATGTGCATATAATTTAGGAATTGATTTGAATTGCCATGGTTCTGTGATTCTTTGCTTGTAAAATGTTTCTTAGGTGAAATAAACGTCATCTAAATCATTCCCAAACTTTTCCCAAAGAAAAACAACTCTAAATGAATAATTGAAGTGAATGGTCATTTTGGCTAAATTAACTATCATGCCTACTTTGGCTATTCCTAGTACTCAAAACTTAGCAGAAACATTTGTGGATCTTTACAACCCTTGCTAGTCCACATAATGAGGTACCAAGGCCCACTTTGTAATCTGCTAAAAACATTCAAATGCTAATTTTAAATGACAGTTTAAAATTGGATCTATTTCATATGGGAAGATCCCACTATTTCAAAAACCACTCAAACAAGCTCAATTTTCAAAACCCAAGGAACCACATAGTCTCAAGCTTATGCCTAGCAAACCCACCAAAAATCTTTTCAAAATTCAAAAGTTTATTTCTTGCGGCCATTTAATCAAACACTTGGCAGGCATGGTTAAACTCTAAATCCTAGCTCACTGTTTTGAACAGGGTTTTGCCCCCAAATGATCTCCATTTAATCCCCTTGTTCCCTCATGATCTAACCAGACCATTAGCAACTCACCCCTTGTCCCTAGCCAAAGTGTCGAGCCACCCCGAGCTTCAACTCGCCGGTCGACCATGCACTCACCCCAGCAGACCACCTCCCCCTCTCTCGCCATGTCTATGAGGTAGCCAGGACCTCACCGCCACCCTCTGCTCCTTCCCCGAGCCAAGTCCAACAGTGGACCACCGAGCAATCCCCGCGCCAAGTGCCACCGCGCCATGCCGAGCACGCACCAGAGCACCGCACCCGGCACGAGTGCACAAGCCGCCGCTAGACCACAGCCCCCGCCCACCGCTCCGCCACGACCCAGGGAACACGACGGACACGCCCGTTCGCCGCCCAACACACCATAGCCACCGCTCTTCGTCAACATTGCCGCTTCTGTCGCTCACAGCGCCAGCTGCCCCCGACCGCATACCACCACCCCTAAGCCAACATTAAGTTCCTAGAGCACTGCCAGGAGACTGCCCGTCGATCGCCACCCTCAGCCATGCAGCTAGCCGCCCGTAGCCATGTCGCCACTGTCGCCTACCCATCCCTCTCGGTCTCGCTGTCGAGCCTATAAAAGGAGGGCACCCCAGCCATTCGAGGCACACCACTCCACTCCCCTCACCTCACTGATCATCTCACACCACTAGCCGAAGCAAGGGGAGCAGCAGCTTGCCGGAATTGCACCGGAGCAAGCCGCCTCTGGAGGAGAAGGGCGCCGCTGATTGCGACCACCCCCGGAGCTGCCTCGACCATCCCTGAGCTCGCCGTCGACCACCAGTCCGTTTGCCCGCCTCGCCGACCTTGGTGGAGCCCTGGTACGCCCCCTATGCACCCCCACCGAGCCGCTAGGGTTCAAGCTCGCCGGCGATAGGTCCGTCGTCGACGACAAGCCACAGTCGTTGATCCCCACTCTAATCCAACGTCCCACATCGCCCTGTACCGCCTCGCGTGTGAGGAGCCGCTGACCGGTGGACCCCCTGTCAGCTGAGCCCCACGCTGCGGAGTGACACTGGGCCGGCCCGTTAGAGTTTCCCGCGCGACCCAGTAAATTCAAACTAGGATTTTTCTATTTAGTTTAAACTTAGTTCTGTCCCCTAGTTTGAAAATCAATTCGGAGAGATTTTCAAATCCAAATTGCTTGAAACCAATTTTGCCTGAAAGGTATTGAAAAGATCTATCCAAGCCCGTTGGATTTAATTCAATTAGAGTCATAGATCTCTCCTAGTAAAAATAATAAAACAGAACCTTTTGTACCTTGCAACATTTTTATAAAATCAACCAAGTTAGCTTTTGAGTTGATTTCAACTCTAAAAAATCACATTTCATCATGCCTATCTGAATATGTAATAATATCAAGGTTTACATGCAGTGACTTTGGACTAGTACCAAAATAATGCTATATAGGCATTTCTAGTCACTTTAAATCATTGAATAATGAACTTAAACCAAAGTAATTATGATCCAACCCTTAAATCACATTCCCACATGTTAGAATATGTGGTGATGACATGTGTCCACATGATCCCATATTTTAAGTGGTGAATATTAAATCTTAGTTACTTTTTCAATGAGTAGAAACTACTGTTCTAAAATAAAAAGGAGGAAACTAGTGAATAAAACTTGTGATGCTTGTGATGATAATAGATCATCAATTATGTGCCTTAGAGTACTAATTAGACTAGTTAAGTATTGTTTAGTGATTGTGTACTCCGTATGTATTTATAGAAGATAGTACCGAGCAAGCTTACGAAGAGGAGGAGTGCTACCAAGAAGATGAATAAGAAAACTTCAACCATTCCACCAACCAAGGCAAGCTAGCACTATCCAAGTTAACCCTTGCAAGTTGTACTTGCAAGCCACCATTAACAAAGCAAGTTAACCCTTGCAAGCTATTGTTAGCAAGCTAGGATTGAACTAGATGGTTTAGCAAAGATGCTTTAGGCATGCTTGAGTTACACTACCTTGACTAGTATTTCATCCAAGTCTTAATTTCAAGCTTTACTTCCTTTACCTTACCCAAAGTTCTTTACTTGTTTTGAAGGTAGCATAAAAGAATATAAAACTTGACCTATTTAGAACCCTTTAAATGTCATTCTATGGCATGAGATTGATCCCTTCCACCTTAGTGAACACTCTTAACTTAGTAATTTAGAGTAGATAAAAAACTTGAGTCACTTAGATGGGAACCCTTGGTGAAAAAGAATTATGAAAACCATGGAATGATGAGTCATTCTATTGAGATGTTTTGACATGGGTTGAGAAACACAAATGGTTTGTGATGGTGAAATGTTGAGGCCTGAGCCTTAGCCCTTTTATAAAACTGATGGTTGGATTCAGATGCGATACCATTCCAAATTTACCGTACAACCACACTACTTGAATTGGGTAAGGCTTAGCTAGAAATTTATATGCATTAGTATTAGTTCCCTCGCGGGAGAGGTTTGATCTGAGGTTACCTCTCAATGTTGTCCACCTATGCAGTGCCCAAGATGACAGATGGTCATGGTTGGGAGGCCATTCTCATAGGAGAGGTGCTTATAATAGCGTGTGTAAAGGAAAGTTTATGTTTGATTATCTGCATACTAAGTATGATGATTCAGGGTTATCCCTGACAGATGTATCGAATCTTGTGGTGAAAGTGTACCACCTCTGCAGAGTGTCAAACTATTCGAATAGCCACGTCCGCGGTTATGGACAGTTGGAATGGCCATACTGTTTCGTTTTCAGATGTTTTCAAAACAACTTATGAATGAATGATGAATCTTGACTAGACCACAACAGGGTTGCGTTTATGACAATAGTCTCCCCACTTAAGTGATTCTAGAACTTTATTTTATCTTTCTTTGTTTCAGAACTCAGCTTAGGTTTCAAATTTAACTTTATAGTTAAACTTAGATTTAGCACTTTAACTTAGCACTATACTACTTGTTAGTGGTAGTTTGCGAGTACTTAAAGAGTACTCATGGCTTTTGTCCCTGGCTATTCTCATGGCCAGACTAAGAAGGAGAATATCAAGATGATGGCCAGCAGGACGGCTATGATAACTAGGACTATATGCCTTCGTTAGCATTGCCTGTGCCCCTGAAGATGGACCCCACCGCTACGCTTATCTTTTATTTCTGCTGCTTGTTGTATTAAGACTGGATCATGAGATCCTTATTTTTGTAAGATCTTATGTATGGTTTGTAATGGATGATGTACTATGATATCCAATCCATTATGTCTCGCAAAAATGGTAATCCTGGGATTGCGAGGTATGGCATAACGGGCATCTGGGATTAAAAATCCGGGTGTCGACAAGTTGGTATCAGAGCCATCCTGACCATAGGAGACCCTAGTTAGAATGGACATCCAAACAAAAACATAATTTCCAAACCAAAGTGAGTATTTACGAAAAACTATCTCCTCTCTTATCCTTGGGAATTCTTTCTTTCTCAAAAATTCATGTTCCTAAAATTCTTACATTACTACTTAAAATTTGACACACTTGATCACTTCACTAATTTCCTCCTCCTTAATTCTTGTAGACGGAGACTCAGTTCAGCAAGTTTTACCAGTTGGGAAACGAAGGTCAGGTGATCTTTGAGAGGGATCTGGATTCACTGTCAGAGTTACTAGGACGCCCACATCCGGAGTTTCTTGGAGCTCAACTTCCAGGACCCCAGGAGGAGACCTATAGTGGCTAGTCACTACAGATCTTAGAGGAAGCATTGAAGCACCAACTTCTGGGAGAATTAAGTTCTCCGTGAGAGAGAACAACTGGCTAGATGGATTAGCCAAGGCAATGCATGAATCTCTCGCACGTCTATGTGCCCTCAGTGTCAACAAAATCCAAGGAACCCGTTTTGCTCATTATGCAAGACGTGACTTCATGGGAATGCCGATGGAGATGCCAAGTCACCCGTAGTTGAGGCGTCAAGTGGAGAATCTTGACTTCTTGCTGCATGACAGACAGCAGGAACTGGACAATGCTAGGGAGTTAGCCAACCAGAATCGTGCCATTGCCGACCAGAATGCCCATACTTTCGCACTGCTCGTCCAGGATCACAAGTCTCTTCGCCGCCAGCGTGCCAAGAAGGATCGCACCATCGCCCGTTTTCGCAAGAAGGTGGCCGACCTCGAGAAGACTGTCAAGGAGCAGGAAACTCAGCTTGCCGCCAAGGAAGAAGAAGATGAGGGTGAAGACATCCAGGGAGACATGGACTCTTACCTCAGCAACGATGATGACTTTCTGGAGGAAGATGTCGTGGACTTCTACACTAACGATGAGGACTCGGACTTCATCAACGATGAGTAGATGCACTAGAGCACTATCGTAGCATGAGCCGTATCGGTCCCACTGTATCGTAGCTTACATAATGGTTCTTCAAACCATCTATTTTCCTTTGTTTGTTGTGGTGTGTGTTGCATCGTGTGTTTGTCTACATGAATGAAATGGAGTTAGTTGAAAAACCTGAGTCTAACTCAAAGTTTTAGCTTTGAAACTAAAACCATGAACCTTAGAATTTCCCTCTTAACCCTTTATCTACCTCAATCTTAAGATGACTCGTGGAAACCAAGGAGGGAGCAGCTCGTCGCAAGACCCAATGTTGTAGATCTTGCAGAATCTCATCACAGACCGTGAAGCAAGCAGGGCAGAACATCAAGCCAACTTAGCAACACTACAGCAGATCGCCCAGACGGCTCTCAACAACCAAGGGCATGGAAATTAGGATCACCATGGATCCAAACTCAAAAAATTTCAGAATACCAATCCCCCAATCTTCAACCAATCTGAAAACCCATTAGATGCGGATGACTGGTTGTAGACGATGGAAAACAACCTCGAAGTTGCAGGAGTTGATGAAAACGAGAAAGTTCTCTTCACCACCCACTATCTGGCGGGAGATGCAAGAGCTTGGTGGAGTAGTATCTGCAATATGAACCATGGTCAGGTTATGACATGGGAAGCATTCAAAGTCAAGTTCAGCCGCACCCACGTGCCGCAAGGTCTAGTCAACAGGATGAGAGATGAATTCCGCGAATTGAAGCAAGGAAGAATGACTTTGGTAGAATACCGTGACAGATTCCTGTCACTTGCCAGATATGCACTGGATGAAATCAACACGGAGGCCAAGAAGAAGGAGAGATTCTTGAATGGACTGCATGATGAGATGCAGACTGTCCTCGTCAACATCCGTTTTCAGGATCTCGAAGAGCTAGTCGACTCTGCCATTCAGATGGAAGGGAATATTAATCAGGCAAACAATAACCGCAAACATCGTATGATGCAACAATCAGGAACCAACAATCACCAGAAGTACCGTCCCAACCCCTCACAAGGATATGCACCAAGGAACAACCGACCCCCAATGTATCACCCAAGGTACCCCAACCGTAGCGGAGGCAATGTGAAGTCCGGAGGAAACCATCACAACTCCGGCAATGCCAACAATTTCAACCGTGCACCTCCCAAGAGCAACAACAAAAACAACCCTGCACCCAGAACTGGCAGCAATGCTATGCCTGTCGTAGTCAAGGACAAGTCCCAGATCACTAGTTTCGAGTGTGGAGTGAAGGGTCACTACTCCAATGAGTGTCCCAAGAAGACTATAGCCAATGCCACTATGAATGCCCCAGCTCAACAGCAGCGTCATGTTTAACCAGGAAGAAGGTTTGCCCCAGGGAACCCTCACAACCGCAACGGTCGTCCCTTCCACATGAACGCAGAAGAAGCCCAAGAAGCGCCAGATGTAGTGTTGGGTATGTTTTCTGTCAACTTAGTTTTAGGAAGAGTATTGTTTGATTCGGGAGCATCGCATTCATTTGTAACTGAAGAATTTCCTTTCACTAGTAAGATTCACCCAACCAACTTGAAGCATGTCATGATAGTTCAAATGCCCTGTTTAACTACAAAAGCTAGAAATATTTGCAAAGTTGTGCCTATCAGAATACATGGGATAGATTTTTATGCCAACCTAATAGTACTTGGAACCAAAGGATTGGAAGTAGTACTAGGTATGGACTGGATGTCAAGGCATAAAGGACTTATAGACTGTGCTAAGAAAGCCATCACCATGACTAGTAGTTATGGAGTAACAGTAGAGCATATATCTGAAACCTTGCCCTGTCAATTCAAGTGCAACAAGAGTCTAGCCCTACCCACCATAGGCCAAGTCAGAGTAGTCTGTGAATACCCCGACGTATTCCCAGATGAATTGCCAGTTATGCCCCCGGATAGGGATATTAAGTTCATTATCGAGCTAATCCCCAGAACCGGACCCATATCCCAGAGACCCTATTGCATGAATCCCTCAGAGTTAGTTGAGTTGAAGAAGCAGTTAGATGCCATGTTAGCAACAGGCTTGATTCAGCCAAGCGCATCGCCATGGAGATCACAAATGTTATTTGTCGACAAGAAAGATGGAGGCAATCGTCTGTGTACAGATTACAGAAAGTTGAACGACGTGGCCATCAAGAACAAGTACCCCTTGCCAAAGATAGAGGATCTATTTGATCAGTTGATTGGAGCCCATGTATTCTCAAAGATTGATCTTAGGACTGGTTATCAACAACTTAAGATTCGTGCAACGAATATTCCGAAGACCACCTTTACTACTCGCTATGGTTTATACAAGTATACGGTTATGTCTTTTCGATTAACCAATGCCCCTGCTTATTTCATGAATCTCATGAATAAGATATTTATGAATTTCCTAGATAAGTTTGTAGTTGTGTTTATCGACGACATCCTTATCTACTCCAAGTCAGAAGAAGAGCATGAGAAACATCTGAGAATCATCCTAGAAACCCTGAGAGAGCATCAGTTATATGCCAAGTTCAGCAAGTGTGAGTTTTGGCTAAAATAAGTAGGATTCCTAGGACATATTCTGTCTGCTGGAGGAGTCTCTGTTGATCCCGCCAAGATCAAAGATGTCGAGGAATGGGAAGCCCCAAACAATCAAACCCAAGTTTGTGCATTTCTCAAAATAGCGGGATACTACCGCAAGTTCGTAGAAGGATGCCAAATGTGACATCTGTCAAAGAGTCAAAGTAGAGCATACAAGACCCGCAGGACTATTGCAACCATTCAAGATTCCAGAATGGAAATGGGATTCCGTCGGAATGGACTTTATCATCAGTTTTCCTACTTCTAGTAGGGGAAATGACTCAATCTGGGTCATAGTTGATAGACTGTCCAAGGTAGCCCACTTCATACCTGTCAAGACTACCTACCAGAGTGCGAAACTAGCAGAACTGTACATTGCTAGGATTGTTAGTCTGCATGGAACCCCCAAGACCATAATATCAGATCGAGGAACCCAGTTTACCTCGAGATTTGGGCAGAAAGTTCAGGAAGGATTAGGAACCAAGTTGAACTTCAGTACCGCGTATCACCCACAAACCGATGGACAGACTCAGAGAGTCAACCAGATCCTAGAGGATATGGTTAGATCTTGTGTGTTGGAATATGGATCAAAATGGGAAGACTGCCTGCCTTTCGCAGAATTCTCATATAACAACAGTTATCAAGCTAGTTTGCAAATGGCACCATTTGAGTTCCTATACGGAAGGAAGTGCCGTACCCCTTTGAATTGGTCGCAAGTAGGAGAGAGTCAGATCTTTGGACCCAACATTCTCCGAGAAGCCGAAGAGAAATATCACAAAGTCCACGAGCACCTCAAGACCGCCCAGTCCAGACAAAAGAGTTATGCTGACAAAAGAAGGAGACACCTGACTTTCAATGTAGGAGATTTAGTATGAAAGGAAAGTTAGCCTCCAAATATATCGGGCCTTTCAAGATTCTGAACCGTCGAGGAGAAGTATCTTATCAACTGGAATTTCCTGAAGAGATGTCAGCCATCCACAATGTGTTCCATATCTCGTTACTTCGCAAATGCCTAGAAGTGCAAGAGAAGAATGAAGTTTTCAAGAACATAGATCACAGAGTTGTGGAGATCAACAATGACCTGACCTATCAGGAAGGGCCCATCCGTATCTTAGAAGAAGCCTATAGAACCACCAGGACCAGGAGTATCAAGTTTCTCAAGATTCAGTGGAGCAACCATACCGAGGAGGAAGCCACTTGAGAGCGCGAAGATTACATTAGGACAGAGTTCCCAGATCTCTTTAGTTCCTAGTTTTCTTTGTAAATCTCGAGACGAGATTTTGTTTAAGGGGGGGAGGTTTGTAACATCCCAAAACATAAATCCAATCTTATCAAGAACCAAATCATGAAAATTTAGGGTTAACAACTTTTTTTCCAAATTAAAAATGAAAGCATTCATGTTTATGTGCATATAATTTCGGAATTGATTTGAATTGCCATGGTTCTGTGATTCTTTGCTTGTAAAATGTTTCTTAGGTGAAATAAACATCATCTAAATCATTCCCAAACTTTTCCCAAAGAAAAACAACTCAAAATGAATAATTGAAGTGAATGGTCATTTTGGCCAAATTAACTATCATGCCTACTTTGGCTATTCCTAGTACTCAAAACTTAATAGAAAGATTTGTGGATTTTTACACCCCTTGCTAGTCCACAAAATGAGGTACCAAGGCCCTGCTAAAAACATTCAAATGCTAATTTTAAATGACAGTTTAAAATTGAATCTATTTCATATGGGAAGATCCCACTATTTCAAAAACCACTCAAACAAGCTCAATTTTCAAAACCCAAGCAACCAATGAGTCTCAAGCTTATGCCTAGCAAACCCACCAAAAATCTTTTCAAAATTCAAAAGTCTATTTCTTGCGGCCATTTAATCAAACACTTGGCAGGCAGGGTTAAACTCTAAATCCTAGCTCACTGTTTTGAACAGGGTTTTGCTCCCAAATGATCTCCATTTAATCCCCTTGTTCCGTCATGATCTAACCAGACCATTAGCACCTCACCCCCTTGTCCCTAGCCATAGTGCCGAGCCACCCCGAGCACCAACTCGCCGGCCGACCATGCACTCACCCCAGCAGACCACCTCCCCCTCTCTCGCCATGTCTAGGAGGTAGCTAGGACCTCATCGCCACTCTCTGTCCCTTCCCCAAGCCAAGCCCATAAGTGGACCATCGAGCAATCCCCGCGCCCAGTGCCACCGCGCCATGCCAAGCACGCGCCAGAGGGCCACACCCGGCACGCGTGCACAAGCCGTTTCTCGACCGCAACCCGCGCCCACCGCTCCGCCACGACCAAGGGAACACGACGAACACGCCCGTTCGCCGCCCAACGCACCACAGCCACCGCTCGCCGTGGACATTGCCGCTTCTACCGCTCAGAGCGCCAGCTGCCCCCGACTGCATACCACCGCCCCTAAGCCAGCATTAAGTTCGTAGAGCACCGCCAGGAGACCGCCCGTCGATCGCCACCCTCAGCCATGCCGCTAGCCGCCCGTAGCCATGTCGCCACCGTCGCCTGCCCATCCCTCTCGGTCTCGCCGTCGAGCCTATAAAAGGAGGGCACCCCCAGCCATTCAAAGCACACCACTCCACTCCCCTCACCTCACTGATCATCCCACACCACTAGCCGGAGCAAGGGGAGCAGCAGCTCGCCGGAATTGGACCGGAGCAGGCCGCCTCTGGAGGAGAAGGGCACCGCTGATTGCGACCACCCCTGGAGCTGCCTCGACCGTCCCTGAGGTCACCATCGACCACCAGTCCCTTTGCCCGCCTTGCCGACCTTGTTGGAGCCCTGGTACACCCCCTATCCACCCCCACCGAGCTGCTAGGGTTCGAGCTTGCCGGCGACAGGTCCGTCATCGACAACAAGCCACAGCCGTTGATCCCCACTCTAATCTAATGTCCCACATCGCCCCGTACCGCTTCGCGTGTTAGGAGCCGCTGACCGGTGGACCCTCCTGTCAGCTGAGCCCCACGCTGTAGAGTGACACTGGGCCGGCCCGTTAGAGTTTCCCGCGCGACCAAGTAAATTCAAATTAGGATTTTTCTATTTAGTTTAAACTTAGTTTTGTCCCCTAGTTTGAAAATCAATTCAGAGAGATTTACAAATCCAAATTGCATGAAACCAATTTTGCCTGAAAGGTATTGAAAAGATCTATCCAAGCCCGTTGGATTTAATTCAATTAGAGTTATATATCTCTCCTAGTAAAAATAATAAACAGAAGCTTTTGTACCTTGCAACATTTTTATAAAATCAACCAAGTTAGATTTTGAGTTGATTCCAACTCTCAAAAATCACATTTCATCATGCCTATCTGAATATGCAATAATATCAAGGTTTACATGCAGTGACTTTGGACTAGTACCAAAATAATGCTATATAGGCATTTCTAGTCACTTTAAATCATTAAATAATGAACTTAAACCAAAGTAATTATGATCCAACCCTTAAATCACATTCCCACATGTTAGAATATGTGGTGATGACATGTGTCCACATGATCCCATATTTTAAGTGGTGAATATTAAATCTTAGTTACTTTTTCAATGAGTAGAAATTACTTTTCTAAAATAAAAAGGAGGAAACTAGTGAATAAAACTTGTGATGCTTGTGATGATAATAGATCATCAATTGTGTGCCTTAGAGTACTAATTAGACTAGTAAAGTATTGTTTAGTGATTGTGTACTCCGTATGTATTTATAGAAGATAGTACCGACCAAGCTTACGAGGAGGAGGAGTGCTACCAAGAAGAAGAAGAAAACTTCAACCATTGCACCAACCAAGGTAAGCTAGCACTATCCAAGTTAACCCTTGCAAGTTGTACTTGCAAGCCAGCATTAACAAAGCAAGTTAACCCTTGCAAGCTACTGTTAGCAAGCTAGGATTGAACTAGATGGTTTAGCAAAGATGCTTTAGGCATGCTTGAGTTACACTACCTTGACTAGTATTTCATCCAAGTCTTAGTTTCAAGCTTTACTTCCTTTACCTTACCCAATGTTCTTTACTTGTTTTGAAGGTAGCATAAACAGTATAAAACTTGACCTATTTAGAACCCTTTAGATGTCATTCTATGGCATGGGATTGATACCACCATTTTCCACCTTATTGAACACTCTTAACTTAGTAGTTTAGAGTATATAAAAAACTTGAGTCACTTAGATGGGAACCCTTGGTGAAAAAGAATTATGAAAACCTTGGAATGCTGAGTCATTCTATTGAGATGTTTTGACATGGGTTGAGAAACACAAATGGTTTGTGATGGTGAAATGTTGAGGCATGAGCCTTAGCCCTTTTATAAAACTGATGGTTGGATTCGGATGCGATACCATTCCAAATTTACCGTACAACCACTCTACCTGAATTGGGTAAGGCTTAGCTGGAAATTTATATGCATTAGTATTAGTTCCCTCGCGGGAGAGGTTTGAGATAAGGCTACCTCTCAATGTTGTCCACCTATGAAGTGCCCAAGATGACAGATGGTCATGGTTGGGAAGACATGATCATAGGAGAGGTGCTTATACTAGGGTGTGTAAAGGAAAGGTTATGTTTGATTATGTGCATACTAAGTATGATGATTCAGGGTTATCCCTGACAGATGTATCGAATCTTGTAGTGAAAGTGCACCACCTCTGCAGAGTGTCAAACTATTCGAATACCCATGTCCGCGGTTATGGACAGTTGGAATGGCCATACTATTTTGTTGTTAGATGTTTTCAAAACAACTTATGAATGAATGATGAATCTTGACTAGACCACAACAGGGTTGTGTTTATGACAATAGTTTCCCCACTTAAGTGATCCTATAACTTTATTTTATATTTCTTTGCTTGAGAACTCAGCTTAGGTTTCAAACTTAACTTTATAGTTAAACTTAGATTTAGCACTTTAACTTAGCACTGTACTACTTGTTAGTGGTAGTTTGCGAGTACTTAAAGAGTACTCATGGATTTTGTCCCTGGCTATTCTCATGGCTAGACTATGAAGGAGACTATCAAGATGATGGCCAGCAGGACGGCAATGATAACTAGGACTATCTGCCTTCGTCGGTATTGCATGTGCCCCTGAAGATGGACCCCACCGCTACGCTTCTCTTTTATTTCCGCTGCTTGTTGTATTAAGACTGGATCATGAGATCCTTATTTGTGTAAGACCTTATGTATGGTTTGTAATGGATGATGTACTATGATATCCAATCCGTTATGTCTCGCAAAAATGGTAATCCTAGGATTCCCTGGTATGGCATAATGGGCATCTGGGATTAAAAATCCGGGTCTTGACAGGTTTTCTCCCTCTTTTCTGCGGCGCAAGGTTGAAGACGAGGCTATGCTGTCAGATCCTCTTCGTGTAGACGGTCCAGATCCCCAGATACCCCTTCGGTCGTCTGCGGTGACTAACGGGCGGGTCCCACTCCCGAGATTTTGAACCCGCCTCCCGCCCATGCCTGCGAAGCCTAGCTGGGCCGAAACCACTCCCCGTGGCCCATTCCTTGTTTTATTCATTTCTCCCAGATCCAGGTAATTTAGCTCTGGTTTAAATCGTTTCAAAAATGAAAACAACCATATTTTGCCCAGATCTATGTTTGTACACGTTCCCTGACAAACCCTCTAACATGCAGTACTAAGACTTTGACCAAAATAATCTTTATTATTTACTGGAAATTCATCTACCAAAATGTATCTATCTCAATCAATAAATCCCCCAGGGAGATTTCCATATCCAATTGAAACAAATCCAATGGCGTATGGTAGTTATCCCATGTGCTTAATTTATGTCCTGGCCTCATGCCTAGTTGAGCTAGAATCTGCCCATAGTAAAAATAACAAAAACAGTAGGGTTATGTGTTTAGGAAATTCTCTGGATCAAACCAAACTTGTTATTGACCTTTTTCCAACTCTCAAGAATTTGGTTCCTCCATAAATATCATCATCCAGGAGCTCAAGAATTATTGAGCCTCTGAGGTTTTCAAATGAATTAAACATTTCTGTATATGGTTTTATCACTAGATAAATCACTCAAGTAGCTCTGTAACTCCAAAAGAGGTGATTCGAATTTCCACAGAAAGGTACTCTAAATACCTACCATGTGTCCTTGGAATCAAATCAAAATCTTCTGTAGATTAAATCTAGTGAAAAAGACAAAACAGCTCCCGAACTATCTTTGGAAATTTCCTGAGGGCATTATGGTAAATATTTTGGATTGTTTCTAACTCTCAACTTTTTAGTACATCAAACACTACAAAATCATCCAAGGAAATAATTTTTGGAGCTCCACAACTTTTCTGGTGAATTATTTCCTAAATCTAGAGCTTTTATCACTAGAATATTCATAAGAAATTAAAGAAAAGTGATAAACTAGTGAAACCACTTTTGTTGGTTTCATTTTATCGACTCCTATCTGTCGGTATCATTTTCAAACAATGGTATCATATAGAATATGTCCTTGGCCCAAAACCCCTCGTAGGTAGGTTCCTCGGCTACAAATCCTAAGGGATTTTCTTCCATGTTTCCAAGACAAGGCCAACCTTTAAATCCATCCTTCCTAAGACCTACTGATTTGTAAACTTGTATTGTATATTGTTTGTTGTATGTATTGTTGCTTGTATGCCTTGTGTTGAATGTGCTCTTGCTCGTTTGCATGTATGCTCCCTGACGATGATAGTTGCGATTATCTCGGAGATCAACAGAAGATGGTTATTATTGTATATTATTGGGTATTCTAAGAAAAAATCCAGGGACAACTATGCCATATTGCTGATCTCAGGCAAGCCACCATTCCCGAAATTCGATACTTGTCCTACTCTTTTTATTACCTGTTTGGTATCTCCTTTATAAATTGCATTATTTATCTTCATGTCTTGTTTTATAAATACTGCGCTAATGACCTGGCTCCTCCAAGTTATGACTTGGTGTCCCTCCTGGCACCCATCCTGATGTAAACCTACCATCTACTCCCCTTTAGATTGAGGTTATGATGATTAGTATCCTACTTCGTTGGAAACCATGGATTTTTGATAAATAAATTGTTTTGGCATTTACCTTACTACAAATGTTCAAAAACTACTGTGTAAAACCCTTGGGAAGAGGCATCTTTCCAAGCGGATGTTTTAACTGAAGACGTGGTGATGATGAAAAATGAGAAAATGGACAAGAGAAAGAGAAGGGACGTTCTACGCCTTTACCGGAACAATTTTATCCGTGCAACCAATACCTCAGGTGCTGGGGCTTAGCTCGTAGTTTGTCTTCTTTAGCCGAGGCAGCTTGTACAATGCTTATTGGGAGAAATCCCTTGAATTCCGGGCAGGTGCTAACAGTTCTACGGATCTGGAGCCTGTAGCTTGCTTCGGCAAGAGTGAGCCTATCTTGGCAGGAGTGCCGGTGCAACAATTGGGTCACCCGCGGACGGTATGACATAGGTAGTACGGAAGGAAGTGGATTCACCAAGTTAAGGTATACGCCAAGCAGCGGTTTGGGTACACTCGTGTACAGAACGCAGGACTATGGCCGGGGGCCACATACTCGTTGCCGGGAAGAACAAACCCAAAAGGAAAAGCAACCTTTGCTAGGGTCGACAAGCGAAAGGTTAGGTTTGATTATCCGAAACCCCATCTACCTTGTGTAGTGGGCCGTGGTTTTATCCCGGCGGATGTATTGATTCTTGTGGGGAAAGTGTGCAAACTCTGCAGAGTATAATCTATGCGAAAAGCCGCGTCCACGGTCAAGGATGGTTGGAAAGGTGATGGCTAGGAGTACTCAAATGGTGGTGTTTGGAAAAATGAATGAAAGTATGGAGGTTCCGAGGGGACCTGAGTTTAAAATTTTGTTTTGACCAGAGGCGGTCCAAGAGGTTTAAAAAGGGTTTTAATCCAAAAATGTTTTCAAAAAGGTTTTCAACAAGGATATGCGGATACTCTGAATTATGAAACGGAGGCATGTTTTCAAAACTCCTTTTTCAACAAAGTTATAGAGATGCCATAACTACAAGAGATGATCTAGGCTTTTCAAAAACAACCCTAGATAGAGCTATCTCGCCACATCCAAATTGCATTACCTTGTTTAACTTATCTTGGTGGTTTGCGAGTACATTCAAACATACTCACTGGCATTGTCCCTGGCTATTAACTTGGTCAGATTTCAAGAAGAAGGCGGTGATGATGATTATGCGAACTAGGACATTCTCCCAGTCAGTTGTCGGTGGGTTGAGGCATGATTGGGCTCTACGCGTGATGATGTTCCACTGCTAAAGATGGTATAGCCATAACGGCATTTATGTAAGTCTTGTAATTCGGTATGTCTCGGATGTTGTAATGATACTTGTCGGTTATGTTCCACGGCTCACTGATCATGCGAACGTGGATATATACATAACAGGGATTTCTCGGATGATTAATCCGGGGGGCCCACACAATCGACGGAAAATTGGACCAAGTTTGTAGAACATACCAGGAACATCTACCATACTAAACCAACGCCATTCGATACATCGTATATTTTCATAGATGCAAATGCCACAAATTAACCCTTAATATATTTTTCTATGAGGTTGGTAAAAGTCACCATTGTTTGAAAAAGTTGTATAGGCCTTCTTTTATAGAATGGATGTACTCCCTCTGTTTCAAAAAGTATAAGTCGTCATCTAGAGCACTTTTAGTGTGTAGGTTCATGTACGTTTGGAGTAAACCTACTCACTAAATGGTGTCTAGATACACTCCTATCACAAAGCTAAAACATCTTATATTTTGAAACGGAGGGAGTAGTACAAAATAGGCGGTAGCTACTGTCGGAGCTTAATTGAAGCAAAGAATAATGGCATAACTTGTAGAGGGAATGCAAAACCAACAAGTTCAATGACATAAAATTTGCGATGAATTACATAAGAGAAGGCAGTTACTATGTTTTCTTAGAACAACCATATTGAAATTAAAATAGCATAAATTCTGAACTTGTAGAGCATGGAATGTTAACCTACATGTTCAATGGCTTAAAAATACCAATAAACTCCAAAATTACATGAAGTCAGTATTGTAGCAACAGACAAAGCAAGTGCACATTATGATGACATAACTTGTGAACTTCTTGAACAGGTAGGCAGCATCAGATGTTCAGTGGATTAACATTTTCCATGAACTGTATAATACCAATGAACTCTAATGATGTCTATTTTGTACTACCAAAATTGTTTATTTATATTAAGAGTAATTGTTGGTCAAAGAAAAACACGCATAACAAGGATGCCTTATACCTCGAAACAGAAAGAGTAGTTTAACGCCTAGATTTAACATAGACTACACCGAATTTATGAAGGGAGAGTGGGATATCAATTAAGCCAGTATTGAGACAGAAATGCAGTTCACTGTCGCAGGCTCATACCTGCTATATTGAAATGAACGAACAAGAAGAACTGGTTTACCTAGGCCACGACGTTGTTTAAGCATACACGGCATCTTTGTGGGTGACACCAAGGACAACGAGGGTGCCCGGTAGTGGTGAGTCGGGCTGAAGCAGATAGATCTTGGCAGCGTCTATGAACCAGATCTATGGAGGTTGTTGATGGGTCTGGCTTGCTGGACAAGATGGCCGGTGAAGGTGATCCGGTGTAGTGCATGGCATCATCGGTGAAGCAGATTTGTTACGCCCGATTATGGATTCGAGGCGCTACACAAGAGCGTCCGTGAAGCAGATACGGTGTAGTGGACTGCTGAGTCCGTGAAGCAGATCTAATGCAGCGCACACCAGCATAGGTGAAGCAGGTCAGGTGCTGTGCACTATGGAGTCGGCAAAACTAACACAGTTGTATGGAAGAGGGTGTTACGCGAACTAGGGTTCGGTAAGGTGGATGTCAGCTGATCCTATAGACTGGTCAGGAGTATATGGTATAGAGGTATGGCGTGTAGGCCGGCGAAGTGCGGTGATGCAGGAGCCGGAGGTGGGATAGGGGGTTTGGGGTGGCGTGTGGGCCGGCGAATTGTGGCGGTGATGTTCTGGTGCGGTGGTGCAGGAGCTGGAGGTGAGATAGGGGGTTGGGTGGCGTGTAGTCGGGAAAAGTGTGGCAGAGATGATAATGGTGCGGTGGTGCAGGTGCTGGAGGTGAGAGGGTGTTGGGTGGCGTGTAGGCCGGCGAAGCGCTGCGGGGGTGGGCTGGTGCGATGGTGCAGGAGACGGAGGTGAGAAAGGGGTTAGGGTTTTTCGGAGTGCTTTGAGGGAAATGGCATCAATGGAAGGTGGACTACCCAGCTTCAGAGCAGTGGGGACCCCTGCCCCCCGGGGGAGGGGGATTACGAACCATACCCACGCCCCGACATTAGGAGATAGGCCATTGTCAGGGGTAGAAAAGGAATTTTGTATGACTACAACTTGGGGCCTGTGACCACTCGAAACATTTCGGTTGAGGTGAGGCGGGAGAATTTGCCGCTCTGGGATTTTGAATTTGGCTATACAGTTCAAAGGATATAGAATAATAATATCCCATCCTATCCTAGGAGTATCTAATGTCCTAGCCTTTCTAGGTACAGAATATTTTCGGAGCCATTTCTGCAAAAAAAGGTCTCTATCTTCGGCTCAATTACGTACACACATGAAGGTACGTAGTAAGATGAACTACAGTATTATGTTTCCCACTATGACCAACCTAAGAGGATCTCTAGTGGATAGTGTATCCGGTAGTCTAAACCTAATATAGACACGATCACTCAAATTTGCATGGTATGTTTGCTTACACGACACATTCATCATATGTTATCTTACTCCACACCCGCCAACAAAAAAATAACGCCCTATACTTGAAATAGCGCTAACGCTATGATGTTTTAGCGCGATATAGCATGCTATTTAAAACATAGCGCCATACCGAGCAAAATCTTTAAAAAATACCGTCCACTCTCCAAATACGCTATATCACGCTACATACCATGAAATAGCGCGCTATTTTTTCTATGCTAGAGATGCTCTAAGACTGGTTTGAGTGGTAAGTAACTTAGAGTAGTAATATGCATACATTGTGCGAAAGACTATCAAAAGTACTCCCTTCATCCATAAATAACTGAGTTGGTTTTGTCTAAATTCGAATATATTTAGACGCATTTTAGTGTATAGATATATCCGAATCTAGACAAATCCAAGTAAGTTATTTATGGATGGAGGGAGTAGTATTTTTTAAAAGCTAAAATGGAAAAGAAGAGCCAACTGCTGGCCATGTTTGGATTCGAGAGTATTGATCCAACACTGGACATGTGTACGAGTAACTTTGAATATTGACCATTGGATCAAGACTCACGAATCCCAACATTTCTAGCCGTTGGATCTTATTTTCCATTCTAGCATCTAGAAGATTTTATTGATAGTCTTCATCACAATGAATGGTATGCACAAAACTCAAAACACACTTCTACATCATTCTAGAATCTTCTCCATCGTTTCTCTAGACCATGTTACCAGAATTTTCAAGTTTTAGATAGCTAATAATCATTGAATTCTAAATGATATAAAAGTACAAGAACCAAATATACACCCATAGTTTATAGATGTTGATCAAATTTATATTTTGTATGCTTTACCTATTAAAATTTTATATAGTGGTGATATGCCGGACGTCTAGGTACTATTCAACACGAATCCAGCTCCCTCGAACCATTGGATCTAACAGACCAAAGGTCAGGATTGGTGTTATGGATCCAATTCATAACTGCTCCACTGTAGTAGTAGAGAGAATACAGCCTATTATGCTATGAAATATTGGGGGTGGTGACATGATGGTTCTCGAAAATAGTGGAGTTTGCTCTAGATACTATTCAACACGAATCCATGTGCTATGAACCATTGGATCTAACAGTCCAACGGTAAGGATTGGTGCTAAGGATCCAATTCAAAATTGCTCCATTATAATGGTAGAGATATATTGGTAAGATAAGATAATATAAGAAATAACTAGTGATTTGCTAGTGACTTGCACGTGAGAATCAGGTAATATAAGTATGACATATCATTTTTATATAAAATTATAGTAGTAGGTGAAACTCAAAAAATATTTATAATCTAGAAATCAACCTATAGCCGTAAATAACCCGCGTCCGGAAAACTGATCCGTAAATAAATTATATTCTATAGGAGTACGTGGGCAGGGCCAGGGGGAAACTGCATGCCCTTTCGTCTCCAGAACCGCTCATGCATGCATCTCCCGATCTTCCTAGCGGTTCCTTTCTTCTCTATACCAATCCTTTTCTATCACCCGACTGGACCTCTGCAAAACAAAAGAAGGCACCAATCACAGTCCATGGTGGTGCCGTTGGACAAGATGTACTATTTTGTGGACCCTGGCAACACCACACTACAGGTGGCCTATACCAACAGAGCGTCGGTGGTGAACGATTAGATCAAGAAAATCCAAAAGCTCCTGGTGGAAATGGACGACAAGATTATTGGCCTCGACGTTGAGTACACCAATGATCAATCATCGACGCAGAAGGCTGCTGTCGTCCAGCTATGTGTGGGCATGGACTGCCTGGTCTACCAGATATGCCAGGCCGACCAGCAAGCTCAAAGACAGCAGAGTTCCTCGCCAACCCTAACATTTCCTTTGCAGGCGTAGACATCGGCAACAACCGTATCAGGCTTAGGCATTCGCTAGTACCAGTGACAAACTTTGTGGACATCCAGAAGAAGTGGAAGCCTACTAGCTCCATGAATGAGAAGGATTCTTTGGCTGACTATGCGGTGGCCCTCATAGACATCCGTTACAAAGTCATGAAGAAGAAGAAGGAGGATGTGCACCACAAGCAGTGGGGGAACATGCCCCTGACCGAAGAGCACATCAAGTATGCAAGCCTCGACACCTACGCGACCTACGAGGTATATAGGCGGATAGTGAACTTCGAGAGGGGTCAACAAACTCTCGAAATGTTCAACCAAAAAAAAGAACCAAGGAAGAAGGGCAAGGGCAAGCATACTAAAGAAGAAGACGAAGACTCAGAATGGTAGACCATGTGACCTACGAGTATATCTTTGCGTGTCGTTATATCCTTGCTTGGTACTACTCCTACATGTACTACTACACTACTCGCACAAATTAATGCATGTATATACTTCAGGCATTCAAGGGGCGGAGGCAAGAATTAATGCAAGGAATCGCAGCTCTTTCTTTTATTTTGACTGTAGAGTGATAGTAGGAGTAGGCATCGTAGCACACGCCAACAGCCCACCCCACCTCAATGAATTGTCTTGTCAATCAACAGCCATGGCAGATTATAATTTTATAGTGGTAGAGACTTTCTTTGAGTAATTCCATTTATACTGCTTAGGCGGAGTACTGCTGAAAGGCAGAGGGTGAATGGGCACCTGAAAAACTGCTAGTAGCACTGTAGCAGCAGAACCGCAAGATGAACATTTGTCGATTTCCCGAATGTATACTACTACCTGCTACTATAGTACTACTAATAGCAAAAAACCACCGTCCCTACTGCGCAAAAAATATGATTTCTTCCAACCAAACTAGTACTATTCCAAAAATGGCTATATTTACTTATCGTAAAAATGGATGTATCTAGACATGTTTTAGTGCTAGATATGAGTACATCCAATCCAGTGATAATTAATATGAATCGGAGGGGATTACTACTACTACCGTACTCCACTATTGTACTACTAGTAGTAGTACATACTAGCACTCCCGAATGTATGTTGACCAGTACTCCTACCTCTGTTTGGGATTATTAGGGTAGAGAGATTTTTAAAATTGTTAGAAATTATAATAAGACCTATCCTCTTAATTGTTTTAATTCCCGTGACTCATTAATTTAGATATCTCTATTTTCTCCCAATGCATGTTGTTTCATCTCTCATCATGTTCCCCTTTTCTTATCTAGCGTCTCAAGCATGTAAAACTAGTCGTGCATGCATAAATTAATTAGTGTTCATCTACTTGGTAGCGAATTAGCCCTTTGGCCTTCCTAAACAGAGAGCCTTAATCCTATTATGTTTACTACTCAACAGAGTACATCCACTAATCCACCCAACCCATTAAAAGTTAAGACTTCATGAAAAATACTTAGGAGAGTACATCCACGAACTCATCTAGTACCTCCGTTGCACGCGTGCTCCAAAGTAAAGTTTGACCAAATAAATGGAGCAACTAAAATTTACTTATATGTGTAAAATTTGCTTCATTGAATTCATATTGAAACAACTTTCCAATGATGCTAAATTTGTACAATACCAACATTCTTTATATATGTTTAGAGTAAATCTGGGTCAAAGAAAAAACAAAAATAAGGGAGCCTTATTTATTGGGATGGAGACAGAGTACTAGTACTACAAAATCCACCATTCCTGGTATGCAAACGATCATTCTGCAATTAAACCAATTAACAGTAGCTTACATCACCACTAAAACTCGATGCGAAAGAAGAAACACAACTCCTTCGAGGTAGCAGGACCGACCGGGTAATGAGGTGGCGCCGCAAGGTAAGACGTAAGGTCCTCAAACGCGATCTCACCCCGCTTAGCGGAGCTTGCCGCGTCGAGCTCCACCGTCATGCTACCGGTGCTCCTCCTACCATCCGTCCAGGAGAGCAGCGGCGGGCATTCCGCCCACATCCTTAACATGTACACTGGCAAGTCGCCCATCACGCCCCTAACACAGACCACAGACACGAGGGGGGACTGTTCTTAACGAGACAATCGTCAGAACAAACGCGGCGCCTTCCTTCTCCCCAATGACGATGAGCCGGCGGGACAGCTCGCCCGGCAGCGGCACCAGCTCCTAGAAAGCTTTGGTGGTGGCATAATGGATCTTATGCACTTGGATCGAGTGGACCGCTTTGAGGTGGGCGGCGAGCGCTGACGGCGGGGCAACGAAGTCGCAGCCGGTCTCCGTGCAAGTGCAGGGAGCATAGCGGCACATGATTTCATGCTCGTGGAGTTCGTAGTAGGGCAACAAACTACTGTAGCCTTTGTGGGCGCACTCGATAGGACGGCGTCCATGGCAGGCTCGTGGGTGAATCCACCGCTAGGGTGCTCCCACTTCTGAAAGGAGGTGATCTTGCGGACGCAGTGGTGGCAGACTAGATGAATATCCATGCACTGTAGAAACGGAAGTTCGAAAAATAAAATAGTTTCACGGACGAACCGACAAAAGAAAAATCAATGGATTGTGACGGAGAAATGGAGAGACCGAGTAGACCCGCGGGGGCTTGAGGGGCTGGGAGCACGAGGAACAGTTGAGAATGGTGGCTTCCATCTTCAGAGTGATCGTCCCAAGCATTACGATTTGGGTGGGGCGAAATGAGGACTCTCTGTTCCGGCCTCGAGCCGTGCCCTTCTTTTATATACCACAACTGACAATCAATGAAGCTCTACCTGATTGCGCCTTTCCTTTCTGTACTAGGGTCCTTTTTGTATATTTTGATGCCTTATTATTTACAAATTCCTAGTTTAGTTGGACAAGATTAGTAGCCTCTTTGTATTTGTGCACCATCCTTTTTGTATATTTGTACAAATTCTTGGTTTATTTAGTCAGTTGGCACGTGAGACCCACATAACAATAAATTATGACATATCATCGCTATATAAAATTATGCTCTGTAATAGATAAACTCAAAAAAATATGATAGAGCCACATCTATAAAAAGTAACGGTGTATATTTGCTTTCACCTAGTACACTTTGAAGGTATTGTAGTAACATGTGAAAGTTTTACTAGCCTATGTTATTTAGCACTATGAAGAGCAGCCTAATATGGAAGAGAAAGAAAACATCCAGCTAGAGCTCATTTTTGGGCAGAAGCACGACGCAAACATATGGAAAGTTGGCCTGGACCACCACGGGCCCCAACCTTCTATGCACTGCTGCGCCTGCACGGTTGTACGCTATTGCACGGAAGCTTACATGGGAAGGAAAAGGTGACTAATGTGATGCTTCCCACCTGAACAAGTGCCAGGCATAGATGCAAGAGTGGACATAGCAGATCAATGGCTTAGATTACTCAATGTTGGAAAGGTTCTAGAACTGAAGGCAAAAACCAAATTCAAAAATTGTTGTACTATATAGTGGTATAGATATTATAGATATAGAAAATCTCGGACTGGAGGGAGTAGGAAAGAGCTCACTTTATCAATTTATTTTCACCCATCAACTCAATCATCTATGTAGGGCCCATAGATGGGGAGGTCATGATCTCCTTGGACGCACCATGTAGCACCCCGGTAAAACCACTACTACAAAATCGCTTGGTGTTTATCTTTTGTGCATCATCATGATCGCATGCTCATGTCATCATGGCACATTGAATTTGAGCATCGTCATGTCATTATGCATGGTTTGGCTAAAACTATTTTCTAAAAGCCTAGTTCTGTTTTCTAAATATCCCCCATCTTTATTTCAAATCAAGACCCCGGTCTTTTCTGGATATTTTGTTTGTCTAAAAGATATTTGCAAATGTGTTTAAATAAAAATAGATAAATAAAACTATTTTGTACCGGGGGAGGCAGCCCAGCCGTTTAGGCCATGCCACCTACTACCCCGGCAGGCCCGGCCCAAGCCCACCACCACCTAATCCTAAAGCAGTAGAAACCCTAACCCTCTCTCCTCACCTGCCGCCGCCACTCCCCTAGGAAGCCCGCACGCGCAACACGTACTCACGCTACGGTGCACCCACCCGCCTGGCCTACCCCATCGACATGCTCTCATCCTTAGCGTACACCACACGCACGCGGCCCTATCACGCTGCACGGCATGACCGAACCCACCCGAATCGCCCCTCTCCCTCGCTAGCGACAACTCCCGGCCCCACCTCTTTTTCCTATCGCGAAGCTACCTACCCCGCTCCTCACATCGGATCCCAGCCCCGCATGCAATCCCACGCCTCCGCCGCGCGATTCCTCTCTTGCCTCGATTCTCCGCCCTCTCTCTGACGGCGCCGCCACCCTCACCTAGCAAACGCACGAGGCGTCACCTCTCCCTGCCGCAGCGAGCCCCATGCCTGCCGCCGCCCGCGACGCTGGCCTCTCTCCGCTGCGGTGAGCCTTATATTGACTCCAATTAAATTTTTGTAGCGAACCGATGCCATATTTTGCCTTGTTAATGCAACATTTAAATTGCGGGGTATCGAAATAACTTGAACCTTATATTTAATTGTCGAGATCCTAATTCCACCTAATATTGCCTAGTTGCATCGCACCTTTGCCATGTCATACATCATACATGCATCATGCCTGATCTTCTGTCATAGTATTAAATAGTGCATCCGGTGTTTCTTTTAGTGATTTGCTTCTTCACAGATTAGGCCCTTGAGTTGATGCGAGTATCAAAAAGTTCTTCAAATAATGTATCTTTGGTAATGTTTCCCAGGCGAGCAATCTCCCCCTTTCTACCTATTTTGCATTTATAGTCTTTATTTCCTCCGATTGATCTATTGATATCCGTGTAGCAATGCTTTAGTTTCCGTGTACCATTTATATTCCTTGCGGCCTCTATATTGCCTTGGACACATCCTATTCCCTGTTGTTTGGTAGACAGTCGGTCTTGCGAGTCATAGTTGCTTGCTCAGGTGCTGCTTTGCATCGTCGATGTTCCACCGTTGTTGGGAGGTTGGCACATGCTTAATGGTGGAGATGACCATGGCTTTAATTACAACTTTATATTAAAATGCTGGGAATAGATATAACTAATGCAGAGGCACCAGCGGGCAATAGCTAATATTTGGTTCTTACACGCTCACTTGTGTGCCGTAGGTCCCGAGTACTTGATACCTATTCCTTGACTATCGCACTATCTGCATGTGGGAACATGAATCCCCTTAGCAAGAGCTTGATTCATTTCCTATTTCTTGGGGCCACAAACTAGTTTCGGCTTCATTACTATCATGTACCTATGCCATGCTTTACTGCTTTATTTACAATTGTGCGTGGAGCACCTGTACTATTTTGGATCGTGACATGTTTTTGCTGTATTGACAAGCCTAGTCACACTTTCGGATTCCTAGTCGTTTACCGCCGTCGACACAAACCCTGGGTCTGTCTCGAAGTCGGCCAACTTCATTGCGGGTAGCTTAGTGGGGTGGCCCCCTAAAATATTTTATGAATCCTGTGATTGCTTTGTCGTGAAAGCCTCATTGGGTTTTTATTTGGTTTTTCCGAGGTTGATCGTGCGTGTGTTGCTATTTGTGCACCCCTGCAGGGTAAATCTTTCTGAAAGCCGTGTCCGCTGTTATGGACGGCTTGGAGCATAGTATCTCGATCATAGACAACTATAACTAAAGTAGTGCTATAAATTTGACTTGATATGTCTAGTAATCAGTTTCACTACAAAGGAATGATTAAACAAAAGTGCCAACAACTGCTCGATTTGGCATATCTCTGTCTAATTATAACTAACTAGTAAGTGCTACAACTATAATGGAATGAATAAAACTGCCAATTGCGTGAGTTCCTCGGTTGGACTTCCTCGTTTGGTCTAGAGGGGGAAATACCAGGATGGGTATGAGTGGTGTTAGTATCAGGTTGGTTCCCGAATAGGTCTTTCTTATCACTCTCTAATAGCCGACAGTTGTATCAAGTCTCTATAGGTTGTTTAGTACATGATTCTCTACCGCTTTAGTCCACCATACCTATGTAGGCAAGAGCCGCCGTATCCTAGACTCTTCGTGTACTAGCCTCAGTACTGACCGCTCCCTTTTTTTCCTTTGCCCTTTGTCAGCACACCTTTAATTTTAGAAGGTTTAAGATCGACGTTGTTAGTAGGGTTACCCTTCCGGCTTGGCCTGGGAAGGGTTATGGACGCCATTGGTTATTCTTCAGGGCTCTTAGCCTCATTTCCTTCTTATCCGTACTCAGATGTTGTATCGATTTCAAGGTGATTTGGATCTTTGTACTGTATATATGTATTATTGACTCATGGAGCATTGTTGAATATATTTGTTCTGTGGGTTCCATCATGGACTATTGTGTAATGGTATTACTTTGTTTTCCACCCACACGCCGGCCGGACTCGACCCGACTGTCCCGCTGTGATCCTCGCTACCACATCCTAAAGGAGTGGGTCTGGACAATCACGAAGGAGCGGCTGCCGGAAGGCTGGAAGTTCGGGCTGGTCCCTTACAACCGCGACAACCGTGCGCCCCGGGTAAGTCTCACCAACCTGAATTTCTTTCTTGCGACTTTTCTCGTCCGGCTAATCTCTTCACTTTTTTTGCTGACAGATCTTCCCTTGCATCCCCCGGGAGGAGGGAGATACCCCCCTCCAGAACTTCACGCCCGACCTGCCCGAGCCACGCGCTCACCGGTTCAGCGAGGAGTAGGATGGGAACAACAACGTCTTCCCCAGCCAGAATGACGAGTCGGCTGCCGACCCGCACGCGGAGGTTGAGGAGGAGGAGGAGGCCGCGCCGGCTCCCAAGCCGACTCGGCGGCGCGTGACGGATGGCGATCCCAGCCGGTCCAGCACCGGCGGGAGCGGTTCCAGCCGGTCTGGCGATGGCGGGGGTGGCTCCAGCCGGTCCAGCGGAGGAGGGGGCAGGGCCAGCCAGCCCGCCGTGGAGGAGCTGACCCCCAAGAGGAGCCGGACCAGCATCCTTTCGCCGAGTCGCCTCGATCGCAAGAAGGGGCCACCCCCTCTGGTGCCGGGGTAAGCTTGTTCGCTGAATCTTTTGGCTTTTCTTCTGCTCTTTGTGCTCTCCTTTTCTGTCTTTAGCGTACTTGCTTTTTGCTTCTTTTATGCCTTATGTTGCCCAGCACGCTGGTTTCCTTTGGTGCTGCGAGCCTGGCGCGGGCGCCCATTGGCTCACCGCCCCGCGCGCCGGACACCGCGCCACCCGCATCTGCCTCCGCTCCTCCTCCTTCTTCCAGGGCACTACCTCTGCCACCTCCTCAAGCCGATCCGACTGCCACAACCGAAGCAGGGGACTCTCCGCCGACCACGGTGGTGCAGCCGGAGACGGTTGTGACCACCTCACAAAGTGGAGTTTGTTCCCCTGCGGCGGCTCTTGGAGTTGCTAGCATCTACTTGGCCAAGATAGCTACTAACAATAGAAATCACGCAAGATCACAAATAACAAAGACATGATAGAATCAATAATCAATCTGAAATAGCATCTCAATATCCATCGGATCACCGCAAACACAACATGTAGAATTACAAATAGATGATCTTGATCATGAACGGAGCTCACAAGATCTAAACATGATAACACAAAGGAGAAGAACCAACCATTTAGCTACTACATGGACCCGTAGTCCAAGGACGAACTACTCACGCATCACACCGGAGGCTTGCATGGTGATGAAGAAGGCCTCCAGGGTGAATTCTCCCCTCTGGCAGGGTGCCAGGAAGAGCTTCAGAACCCTCCTGATCTAGGGAAGATCTTCGGATCCCTCCTGAGCTATAGACTCTTTCGTGGAATTTTGATCGGGTCCTTAGGGTTTCTGTATGAGAGCCATCTTATAGGCGAAAGGGGAGGCCGAGGGGGTGCCCGAGGCGGCCAGACCACCCCCTGGCGTAGGCCAGGCTTGGTCGACCGGCCAGGTGGTGTGGCGCCCCCTGGCCCTCTCCGTCTGGCTCCGTGTCCCCCTCGGTGAAAAACTAACTTTGGCTTTTGTCCCGTCCAATTCCGAGAATATTCATTTTCTGACTTTCCTAGAACCAAAAACAGTAGAAAATAGGTAGCTGGCACTGTGTCTCTTGTTAATAGGTTAGTCCAAGAAAGTGTATAGAAAGTACTCCAAAGTGTGGACAAAACATAAGAAAGTAGATAAAACCAAGCATGGAACATCAAAAATTATGGATACGTTAGCAACGTATCAACATCCCCAAGCTTAACTCCTGCTCGTCCTCGAGTAGGTAAGTGATAAAAAGAAAGAATATTTTTTTAGGTGACATGCACCATCATAAACTTAATCAAAGTATTTGTAAAACATTGATAGCTGGGATCATACTACTTCAACATAGCATGAAAGATAAAGTTCTAGCAATAAGACATAGCAACTATGTTGCAACATGAAAAGGTACAAACAAAAGATTCATGAAGAACAATGCTTTGCAAGACGTTTGTTTGTTTCACATAAAGAAAATATAGCATAGTGGCATTCAGCTTGTCCCTCATAGAGTAGAAAACATAAATGCATCGGACACCTTCAAAGATAATAAGAGTGACTAGATACAGATAGTTTAAGAGCAAGCAATATCAAAGTTATGAATCAATCAACAAGTATTGGGACAATGCACATAGATCTAAGAATGGCCACTATGCTCTCAAAGTAGGTACATAAAGATAGAAGGTGGACACTCAACATAAAAGTAAAATAAAGGCCTTCATAGAAGGAAGTAGGGATTCAAGTTTCATAAAGTGCTTCCAAAAATTATGGTACTTTTTAACTTTCAGCTCGCATTACCCCTATCATAAGCATCTTGACGTGATTAACGTTAAAGTGAACAAACTATGGAATATATGATTGACGAAGTATAAGTTGGAAATCTCATGTGCCTTGAATACGAGGGTCGCTCCTCATGCTACTCAAGTTTAGTTATCGGTACATTCTTGTCATAGTAAGTACATGTGTATCATAGAGAACAGCCAACGGGGTACCCCTTGCCCGATGATTCGGAAGAATCCCCGTATCAAAATGACAAGGCAAGCAGACAATGAGCATCTCAGCAATCTTCTTATTTACCATGGGAAAATGGTGCTTTTTCTCACTTTCCTCTTTTCTCGTATCTCTTTTTTTTATTTTTTTATTTTTTCTCCATATTTGACTCTTTTTTATAAGAAGAATGCTTCATATACAGCTCATTATGGTTACGCAGCAGGTTTCCACCATGACAGCATGGATTAGACCGGCGGCCCAGGCGTTTCTCTAACACACATACATAACTTGATGGAATTACAGGCTCCCCTTGCATTTCACACAGACGACATCCATAGACAAAAGAGCATGATATCAACTAGGTACAAAGTACATGTGCAATGTTGAAAGCATTCCCCATGACAGCATGGTTCTGCTAATCCCCAACATATAAGTGCAAACATATACAACATAGACAACAGAATGGTTCAAGTTTATTAAGGGCAAGAAAATTAAAGTGTGCCATCAAGTTCGTGAGAGCTTTAATCACTAGTTTTCTCATAACAAGTTTAATTTAGAAGGTAGATAAAAACATGAATCTACTTGGAATAGCAAATGCTAATAGGTAGGTATGGTGGAGTCTTTGGAATAACTTGGTTTTAGGAGTTGGATGCATGAGTGGAACTCATACTTGGTTATGGAGGCTAGCAAAAGACCGGGAGCGACCAACTAAGAGAGCAATAATGGCCATAATCATGCAGAGCGACAAAACATCATTAATCAAAGCATAAAGTGATACTACAAGTCGAAAACTAAAGGATCATAAAGGCTATGGTGACTTGGATATTCATAACATGGTGTGAGCATGCACCAAGTCAACCCAAATAAAGCATCAAAGGAGAATACCACAATACTATCCTTTAATATGCTAAAACAACGCATGATTCTTCAAAGGTACATTAAGCAATCTCAATTGTTTATAACATGTCATGCTACAACAAAGATCACTAAGCATAAAGCCAAAACAATATCAAGCATGGCATGACAAAGCATAGGCCACAGTCAAAAACAAGCTCTCTTTACCACTTAAGCATTAACTTTTCCTACTCTTTTCCAATCCAAACCAAACTATTTAAAAAAAATGCATGAAAGAGGGGGTCCAACCAATTTATTCAAGTAAACTAAGAAAACCAAGAAAACGAAAACCAAAAACAAAAAACAAAAAACAAAAAAGAAGACGCTCCAACAACAACACAACTATGCATGAAGCAATAAAAATGAAGTGTTTGAAAGAAACCTGGGATTTTTATTGATGAAGAAGGGGATGCCTTGGGCATCCCCAATATTTGACGCTTGTACTTCTTGAATATTTCTTGGGGTGACACGGGGTGGCATCGCCAATCTTGAGCTTTAGTCCATTCTTCATCTCATTATATCATTCTCTCCATACACTTGAAATTTTTCCTTCATACAAAACTTCACATAATATTTATTAGCAACATTAGTGCACTCAAGATAATGAGTCTTTAGGTTCAGTTTCAACACCAATAAAACTTCCATTAAAACACAAGCTACTGTAGCACTTCCCTCAAAAATCTCAATTCCCCAAAAGACCTCAAAAAGGAACCAACATGAAGCAAATGCAAATAATGGCAGAAATCTATCAAAATAGACCAGCAGGTAAAAACCAATTTTTTAGAAGACCTTCTATTGCTCAAATCAAAAAGTGTTGAACTAACTAAAGTTAGATAACAACCTGGGGCAGAAGCAAAAAAATCTCGCCTCAAAACGACCTACAGAGATTTTACATGAATTTTTATGGTAAAGCACATAAATCTATTTCGGGATAGCAACTTTCCCAATCATTACTTCTCCCTCATTACAGGTTACTCTTGGCACAAAAAGAAAATAAAAGGATAAGGAGCGGTTATTACTGAAGTAAATACTTCCAAGACTCCTATAAAACTTTTGGTTTATCTCCCAATAAGTACTTTTCTTTAACGCCTTTAAGTTAGGCATAAGAAGCAAGAAAACGGATCAAGTGTTCTGAAATGAAGAAGCATTAAGAGGAAAAAAATTCATAGGAGAAGAAAAATAAATCTTCTCTCTCTTCTTAGGGAAGTGTTCTATTCCTTTCTTGAGTGGGAGTTGATATTTAATGGTGCCTTTTTTCATATCAATAATTGCACCAACAGTTCTAAGAAAAGGTCTTTCCAAAGTAATAAGACAAGAAGCATTGTATTCAACATCCAAAACATAGAAATCAATGGGGACATAGGCATTGTTAACCATAATAAGAACATCATTAATACTCCCCGTGAGTTTCTTTTTAGCATTATCATCAAGTGGGACATTCAAATAACAATCTTCCAAAGGTGGTAAATCAAGCATATTATAAATCTTTCTAGGCATAATAGAAACACTACTATCAAGATCACATAAAGCTTTAAAATCAAAATCATTCACCTTCATATTAATGATGGGTTCCCAACCAACTTATTGTTTTATAGGAATAGAAGCTTTATGTTTCAACTTTTCTTCTTTAATTTTTATGAGAGCATCAGTAATTTGTTTTGTAAAGGCCATATTCATAGCACTAGCATTAGGACATTTAGCAAACTTTTGTAGGAACTTAATAACTTCAGAGATGTTGCAACCATCAAGATCAAAATCATAATTATCATCTAAAGTAGTAGAGCTATTACTAGCCTCAACACTAGTGGTAGTGATAGTAGAAACACTAATGTTTCTAGCAATTTCATCTTCTCTTTCCCACTTAGAATGCAATTCAGTTAATAGTCTAACATTTTCATCAATTCTAGCTTGTATGGAATTAGTAGCATCAAAGGGATTATCAATAGTTTCAGGTTTAGCAGACATTTTATTCAAAGAATATTGAGCTTCAGCCAATGATGTTATATTTCCTTCAACATTAGAGAGTTTTTCCTCAATACTTTTATTGAAAGAAGTTTTTTACTAATAGTCTTTAAGCATAACTTCAAGTTCAGAGGGAGCACTCCTATTATTGTTGTTGGAATTTCCATAAGCATTACCATTGTTGGGAGGATATGGCCTATAATTGTTGTTACCAAAATTATTCCTGTAGGCATTGTTGGTAAAGTTATTATTTCCTATAAAGTTCACATCAACTTGCTCTTCTTGAGCAACCAAAGAGGCTAAGGGAACATGATTTGGATCAATATGAGCTTTCCCATTAACAAGTATAGACATAATAACATCAATTTTATCACTCAAGGAGGAGGTTTCTTCAACAGAATTTAACTTCTTACCTTGTGGAGCTTTTTCAGTGTGCCATTCAGAATAGTTAACCATCATATTATCCAGAAGCTTTGTTGCAACACCCAAAGTAATGGTCATAAAGGTACCTCCAGCAGCAGAATCCAATAGATTTCTTGAAGAATAGTTCAATCGTGCATAAAAGGTTCGTATAATCATCCAAGCAGTCAGTCCATGAGTGGGACAATTCTTTACCAAAGATTTCATTCTTTCCCAAGCTTGAGCAACATGTTCATTATCAGATTGTTTAAACTTCATTATTTCACTTCTCATAGATATAATCTTAGAAGGAGGGTAGTATTTTCCAATGAAAGAATCTTTGCATTTAGTCCAAGAATCAATACTATTCCTAGTTAAGGAATTCAACCATTCTTTAGCTTTTCCTATCAAAGAGAATGGAACCAATTTAAGCTTAATAATATCCCCATATATATCCTTATGCTTTTGCATCACACAAAGTTCAACAAAGTTATTTAGATGAACAGCAGCATCTTCATTACCAATACTATAAAATTGTTCTCTCATAACAAGATTGAGTAAAGCCGGTTTTATTTCAAAGAAAGTAGCTTCAGGAACAGGTGGAGCAATACGTGTGCACATGAAATCATTGTTGTTGGTGCTAGTGAAGTCACACAACTTAGTGTTTTCAAGAGTAGTCATTTTTTTGTGTTTTTAATAAAGAAAGCAAACTAATAAAACTAAGTCAAACCAGACCCCGCCTCGCAACAGCCGCTCGTCCCAGAGCGCGCCTGGTCCCTCCTCAGCCAGACCCCGCCTCGCTCCAGCCGCCCGTCTACACGATCACCACCACCCTAGGAAGCTAACGGACATCCTTTCCCCCGACCGTGCCCCGTAGTCGCCGGCCGCCGAGGAACTCGCCGTCGGTAAAGACATCGTGTGCGCCACGCCACTCACCTCTCCCGACTGCCATTCACTGCACACGCACCTCCGTGACACTCGCCAGGGCACCGCCCACCGTCCTAGCGCACCGCCCACACCTTTATCTTGTTGTGCCGCTGATACATTGCAAATGTATCTATAATTTTTGATTTTCCATGCCTGGTTTTATCTACTTTCTTATGTTTTGCTCAGACTTTGGAGTACTTTTCATATGATTTCTTGAACTAAACTACTAATAGTTGCAAAAGTGCACAATGTTCTCGTTTTACACTTTGATGTGTAGGAATTACCAAGAATACAAATGGAAACCTTGTTGGAGTCAAATTGCGATTTTCCAGAAATCTGTCTCAGAATGCTTTTTGAAGATGGTCACGTTTCGGGTCGAAGACAGCGTCAAACGGAAAACTCTTCAACTACAAAGTTGTTGGAAATTTCGCGACAAACATTCTGAACATAAAATTTAGCTAATTCCGAGTCCGGACAGGCCTTTTAGGCCCGATTTACCGCAGCCCAAGATGGGATGACGAGAATCCGAGAAGCTATATAAAGGGAGGAAACCTAATTCGGCCAGGTCACCTCCACCCACGAATTTGCAGCCACCAAAGCCACGTTTTCTCCTCCCCCATGGATCCCATATCCATAGGGAAGGGCTCCCAAGAAGCCATGAAGGAAGGGTGCTAAGGGGCGGTGCTCTCCTGTGATACCGGCGGCGGGGAAGGAGTCCGCCGGCGCCGCCATCTCCATCGATCTCCACCACCATCTCCATCGCCATTGCTGATTCCCATGATGAGGAGGGAGTAGATCTCTCTCGAGGCTAAGGGTTCTACCGGTAGCTATGTGTTCATCTCTCTCTCTATGCATGATCATATTGTGATCATGAGCTTGTAATCTATAGATCTACCTTGCTACCAAAATGCTTTAATAGATCTCTGCTCTCCCCATGTGTGTGAAAGTGACAGCGTGCACACCATGGTGGCACTTAGGCTAGAGATTACAAATACTTGTTATGAGTTATATTTGGAGTTGGATGTCTTTATGAAATTGTGGTGTTTGTTGGAACCATCTAGAGCTCAAGGTGACAGTTTGGGGTTTTCTAGATGGAAAGACTTACTTTGAGGAGTGTTGTTATAGCCCTACCATCGATTAGAGTGTCCAACCGGAGAGTAGTTAAGAGTAGTATCATGAAGATAATATATTTGTATGAGAGTGTTCACTAGTGAAAGTATGATCCCTAGGCCTTGTTTCTTAGCATTGAAACACCGTTTGCTACTAGATCTATTACATGTTTGCTTGCTTCCATCTTTATTTCAGTTTTACTTTAGTCTTTTCCACACCATCAAGCTATTTTCTATCACTATTACCACTGATAATTATCTATACCACATGTATTTCACTATCTCTTCGCTGAACTAGTGCACTTATACACCTGACAAGTGTATTGGGTGTGTTGGGGACACAAGAGACTTCTTGTATCTTGATTGCAGGGTTGCTTGAGAGGGGATACCTTTGACCACTTCCTCCCTGAGTTCGATAAACCTTGGGTGATCCACTTAAGGGAAAACCTGCTGCTGTTCTACAAACCTCTGCACTTGGAGGCCCAACAACTGTCTACAAGAATAGAAGTGCGTAGACATCAAGCTGTTTTCTGGCGCCGTTGCCGGGGAGGTAAGGTAAAAGGTACTCACATCCTCCGGTGTGAGTGGTCGAAGTTATTTCCTTTAGATTCTGCAATTTTGTCTTTTTGTTTCTTGTTTTCACTAGTTAGGCTTAATGGAAAACAACAAAAAAATTAGAGAGCTTTATAATATTTATCTTGAGATAGGACATGAAGTGTTTGAAGAGAAAATTAAAAAACCTATGGAACTTTATTTGCATGCTAATAGCAATGTTGTTAGTATGAATTATTTGGACACCATTATTGCTAATGCTATGGAAAAGTCTGAGCTTGGGGAAGCTAGTTTTTATGAAAATGATCTTTTTAGTTCCCCAGCTTTGGAAGATAGCTATTATATTCGTTATGATGATACAAAACCTCCAATATATGATGATTACAATGATGAGTATGATATTTTCAGTCCACCTACTATTGAGGAGAAAATTAAGTATGATTACAATATGCCTCCTATATTTGATGATTATGGTGATAAGAATAATAATGATAGCTATTTTTTTGAATTTTCTCCCACTATGATTAATAAGAATGACTATGTTTCTCTGGAGAGTATGAATTCTTTTATGCATATGGCTCATGATAAGAATGTTTTATGTGATAATTATATTGTTAAATTTATTCATGATGCTACTGAAAGTTATTATGAGAGAGGGACACATGGTTTTATGTATCTCAACAATATTAAGTTTCCCCTCTATGTTGAAAATCTTGAAGTTGCACTTGTTTTGCTTTTCTATGCTTATTGCTTTGTGCTTTCATGACTTGTTTCTTTACAAGATTCCTATGCATAGGAAGTGGGTTATACTTAAATATGCTTTGAATTTGCTCCTTGATGCTCTCTTTTACTTAAATTCATATTTCCTATGTGAGCATCTTCTCAAACTATCATGCCTAACTTAAAGGCGTTAAAGAAAAGTACTTATTGGGAGATAACCCAAAAGTTTTAGTTGAATCTTGGAACTTATTACCTCTGTAATAACCGCTCCTTATCCTTTTTATTTGCTTTTTGTGCCAAGAGTAACCTCTAATGAGAGAGAAGTAATGATTGGGAAAGTTGTTGTCCCGAAACAGATTTCTATGCTTCACCGTAAAAATTCGTGTAAATTCTCTGAGCGTCTTTTTGAGGCGTGAATTTTTGTGCTTCTGCCCCAGGTTGTTATCTAACTTTCGAATCAACACTTTTTGATTTGAGCAACAGAAGGTCTTTGAAAAAAATTGTCTTTACCTACTGGTCTGTTTTGACAAATTTCTGCCATTTTCTGCATTTGCTTCTTGTTGGTTCCTTTTTAAGTTCCTTTGGGGAATTGAGCTTTTCAAGGGAAGTGATACAATAGCTAGTGTTCTAATGGAAGTTAATTTGGTGTTAGAACTGAACCTTAAGACTTATTATCTTGAGTGCACTAATGTTGCTAATAAAGATTGTGTGAAGTTTTGTATGAAGGAAAAATTTCAGGTGTATGGAAGGAATGAGTAATGAGATGAAGAATGGACTAAAGCTCAAGCTTGGGGATGCCACGCGTGTCACCCCAAGAAATATCCAAGAAGTACAAGCGTCAAAGCTTGGGGATGCCCAAGGCATCCCCTTCGTCATCAATAAAAATCCCAGGTTTCTTCCAAACGCTTCATTTTTATTGTTTCATGCACAGTTGTGTTATTCTTGGAGCGTCTTCTTTTTCGTTTTCGTTTTGGTTTTTCATTTGCTTGGTTTGCTTAGTTTGCTGAATAAATTTTTCTGGACCCCCTATTTCATACATTGGTTTGCAAATAGTTTGGTTTGGTTTGAAAAAGAGTAGGAAAGTTCATACTTATGTGGTAAAAAGAGCTCGTTTTTTACTATGGCCTATGCTTTGTCATGCCATGCTTGATATTGTTCTGGCTTTATGCTTAGTATTCTTTGATGTAGCATGACTTGTTATAAACAATTGAGATTGATTAATGTGCTTTGGATGAATCATGCGTTGTTTTAGCATATTAAAGCATAGTATAGTGGTATTATCCTTTGATGCTTTATTTGGGTTGACTTGGCGCATGCTCACACCATGTTATGATTATCTCAAGTCATCATAGCCTTTATGATCCTTTAGTTTTCAACTTGTAGTATCACTTGATGCTTTGATCAATGATGTTTTGTTGCTCTGCATGATTATGGCCATTATTGCTCTCTTAGTTTGTCGCTCCCAGTCTTTTGCTAGACTCCACAACAAAGTATGAGTTCCACTCATGCATCCAACTCCCTAAACCAAGTTATTCCAAAGAGTCCACCATACCTACCTACTAGATTAAGCTATTCCAAATACATTCATGCTTTTGTTTACCTCCCACTTGTTATGAGAAAACTAGTGATTAAAGCTCTCACGAACTTGATGGCACACTTTACTTTTCTTGACCTTAATAAACTTGAAACATTGTGTCTTCTATGTTGTATATGCTTGCACTTATTTGTTGGGAATTAGCAGAACCATGCTTTCATGGGGAACGCTTTCAACATTGCACTTGGTACTTGTACCTAGTTGATATCATGCTCTTTTGTCTATGGATGTCATAGGTGTGAAATGAAAGGGGAGCTTGTAAGTCCATGGAGTTATGTATATGTGTTAGAGAAATGCCTGGGCCGCTGGTATAATCCATGCTGATATGGTGGAAACCTGCAGCGTAACCATAATGAGCTGTCTATGAAGCATTCTTCTTATAAAAAAGAGTCCTATATTGAGAAAAAAAGAGAAAAGATAAAAAAAGATACTATGAAAAGAGGAAAGAGAGAAAAAAGCACCATATTCCCATGGTAAATAAGAAGAATGCTGAGATGCTCATTGTTTGCTTGCCTTGTCATTTTGATATGGGGATTCTTTCATATCATCGGGCAAGGGGTACCCCGTTGGCGGTTCTCAATGATACACATATACTTACAATGCCAAGAACTTACCGGTGACTAAACTTGAGTAGCATGAGGAGCGGCCCTCGTCTACATGGGACATGAGATTTCTGACTTATACTTCGTCAAGCATGTACACCATAGTTTGTTCACTTTAACCTTAATCACTTCAAGATGCTTATGATAGGGGCAATGAGAGATGAAAGCTATAAGTACCATAATCTTTGGAAGCTCTTTATGAGACTTGAATCCCTACTTCCTTTTATAAAAATGCCTTTCTTCCACCATTATATTGTGTCTCCACCTTCTACCTTTATGCACCTACTTTGAGAGCATAGTGGCCATTCTTAGTTCTATGTGCATTGTCCCAAGACTAGTTGATTGATGCATAACGTGATATTGCTTGTTTTAAACTATTTGTATCTAGTCACTCTTATGAACTTTGAAGGTGTCCTATGCATTTATATTTGCTACTCTATGAGGGACAAGCTAAATGCTATTATGCTATGTTTTCTTTATGTGAAACAAACAAACGTCTTGCAAAGCATTGTTATTCATGAATCTTTTGTTTGTGCCTTTTCATGTTGCATCATAGTTTCTTTGCTTATTGCTAGAACTTTATCTTTCATGTTATGATTGAAGTACTATGATCCCAGTTTGAGTGTTTTACAAATAATTTGATCAAGTTTATGATGGTGCATGTCACCTCAAAAATTATTCTTTCTTTTTATCAATTACATACTCGAGGACGAGCAGGAGTTAAGCTTGGGGATGTTGATACATTACAAATGTATTTATAATTTTTGATGTTCCATGCTTGGTTTTATCTACTTTCTTATGTTTTTCCCAGACTTTGGAGTACTTTTCATATGATTTCTTGAACTAAACTACTAATAGTTGCAAAAGTGCAGAATGTTTTTGTTTTACACTTTGATGTGTAGGAATTACCAAGAATACAAGTGGAAACCTTGTTGGAGTCAAATTGCGATTTTCCAGAAATCTGTCTCGGAACTCGTTTTCAAGATGTTCACGTTTTGGGTCGAAGACAGCGTCAAACGGAAAACTCTTCAACTACAAAGTTGTTGGAAATTTCGCGACAAATGCTCTGGACATAAAATTTAGCTAATTCCGAGTCCAGACAGGCCTTTTAGGCCCGATTTACCGCAGCCCGAGATGGGAGGACGAGAATCCGAGAAGCTATATAAAGGGAGGAAACCTAATTCGCCCAGGGCACCTCCACCCACGAATTTGCAGCCACCAAAGCCACGTTTTCTCCTCCCCCATGGATCCCATCTCCATAGGGAAGGGCTCCCAAGAAGCCATGAAGTAAGGGTGCTAAGGGGCGGTGCTCCCTTGTGATACCGGCGGCGGGGAAGGAGTCCGCCGGCACCGCCATCTCCATCGATCTCCACCACCATCTCCATCACCATTGCTGATTCCCATGATGAGGAGGGAGTAGATATCTCTCGAGGCTAAGGGTTCTACCGGTAGCTATGTGTTCATATCTCTCTCTATGCATGATCCTATTATGATCATGAGCTTGTAATCTATAGATCTACCTTGCTACTCAAATGCTTTAATAGATCTCTGCTCTCCCCATGTGTGTGAAAGTGACAGCGTGCACACCATGGTGGCACTTAGGCTAGAGATTACAAATACTTGTTATGAGTTATATTTGGAGTTGGATGTCTTTATGAAATTGTGGTGTTTGTTGGAACCATCTAGAGCTCAAGGTGACAGTGTGGGGTTTTCTAGATGGAAAGACTTACTTTGAGGAGTGCTGTTATAGCCCTACCATCGATCAGAGTGTCCAACCGGAGAGTAGTTAAGAGTAGTATCATGAAGATAATATATTTGTATGAGAGTGTTCACTAGTGAAAGTATGATCCCTAGGCCTTGTTTCTTAGCATTGAAACACCGTTTGCTACTAGATCTGTTACATGTTTTCTTGCTTCCATCTTTATTTCAGTTTTACTTTAGTGTTTTCCACTCCATCAAGCTATTTTTTATCACCGTTAGCACTTATAATTATCTATACCACCTGTATTTCACTATGTCTTCACCGAACTAGTGCACCTATACACCTGACAAGTGTATTGGGTGTGTTGGGGACACAAGAGACTTCTTGTATCTTGATTGCAGGGTTGATTGAGAGGGGATACCTTTGACCACTTCCTCCCTGAGTTCGATAAACCTTGGGTGATCCACTTAAGGGAAAACTTGCTGCTGTTCTACAGACCTCTGCACTTCGAGGCCCAACAACTGTCTATAAGAATAGAAGTGCGTACACATCAGCTGCCGTCACCGGCGAGCACCGCCCATGCTCCTCTGCCGCTTCGCCGAGCCTATAAATAGAGGCCTCCCCAGCACCAATTCGTCACACCACTCTTATCCCCTCCGTCTCACAACACTCCCAGAGCCCCACCGGAGCAATCCGCCGTCCGTAGCGCCGGAATTTCGCTGGAGTCTGCCGCGGAAGGAGGAGAAGGGCGTCGTTGATCAAGGCCACCTCTCGGGATGCCGCCGGTACCAGGAGAATCGCCATCGTCTACCGGTTCGTTTGCCTGCCTCGCCGACCCTCGCCGGAGCCCCGGTAAGCCGCCACAGACCCCCACCAAGCCTCTAGGGTTCCAGCTCGCCGATGACCTATCTGTCGTCGACGACAAGCCACACCCATAGATCTTCCTTTTAATCGCACGGTCCACGTTGCCCCGTACCCCTTCGCGTTTAAAGAGTCGCTGACATGTGGACCCCCCTGTCAGTTGTTCCCCGCGCCGCGGAGTGCCACTGGGCCAGCCCATTTTATTTCCCATGCTAGCCCACGAATTCAAATATAGATTTTTCTATTTTAGTTTGAACTCACTTATGTTCCTTCGTTTAAAAACCAATTCCAGAAGATCTACTAAACCAAATTTTGTGATTCAAATTGTGTTACAAAGCTACTGAAAGGATCTATCCAAGCCTGTTGGATTTAATTCATTTAGAGTTAGAGATCTCTCCTAGTAAAAATAACAAGAGAGAAGCTTTTGCACATTCAAACATTTTTATAAAATCAACCATGATAGCTTTTGAGTTGATTCCAACTCTCAAAAATCACATTTAACCATACCTATCTGAAATGTAATAATATTAAGGTTTACATGCAGTGACTTTGGACTAGTACCAAAATAATGCTATATAGGCATTTCTAGTCACTTTAAATCATTAAATATTAAAATTAAACCAAAGTAAATATGATCCAACCCTTAAATCACATTCTCTTATGTTAGAATATGTGGTGATGACATGTGTCCATATGATCCCATATTCTAAGTGAGTAGAAATTACTTTTCTTAAATAAAAAGAATAAAACTACTTAATAAAACCTTGTGATGATATTAGATCACCAAATGTGTGCCTTAGAATGCTAAGTAGCCTAGTTAAGTATGGTTTCGTGATTGTGTACTCCGTATGTATTTATAGACGATAGTACCGACCAAGTTTTCGAGGAGGAGGAATTCTATCAAGAGGAGGACGAGGAAAACTTCAACCACTACACAAACCAAGGCAAGCTATTGTTAGCAAGCTAGAATTAAGCTAGAGAAATTAAGCAATATGCATTAGGCATTCTTTGGTTATACCACTTGACTAGTACATACCCCAAGTTTTATTTCCAAGCTTTACTTTCTTTACTTTACCAAAGTCCTTTACTTGTTTTGAAGGTAGCATAAAGAGTATAAAACTTGACCTATTTAGATAACCTTAGATGTCATTCTATGGCATGAGACTGATCTTAGCATCCCACTTTAGTGAACCCTCTTAAATTAGTAGTTTAGAGCTAAACCAAAACTTGAGTCACTTTAGATGGGAATACTTGGTGAAACTGAATTGTGAAAACCTTGGAATGATGAGTCATTCTGTTGAGATGTTTTGACATGTGTTGAGAAACACAAATGGTTTATGATGATGAAAATGATGAGGCATGAGCCTTAGCCCTTTTACAAAAACTGATGGTTGGATTCGGATGCGATACCATTCCAAATTTACCGTACAACCACATTACCTGAATTGGGTAAGGCTTAGCTGGAAATTTATATGCATTAGTATTAGTTCCCTCACGGGAGAGGTTTGAGCTGAGGCTATCTCTTAATGATGTGCACCTATGCAGTGCCCAAGATGACAGATGGTCATGGTTGGGAGGCCATGCTCATAGGAGAGGTGCTTATACTAGGGTGTGTAAAGGAAAGGTTATGTTTGATTATCTGCATACTAAATATGATGATTCAGGGTTATCCCTGACAGATGTATCGAATCTTGTGGTGAAAGTGTACCACCTCTGCAGAGTGTCAAACTATTCGAATAGCCGCGTCCGCGGTTATGGACATTGGGAGTGGCCATACTATTTTGTTGTCAGATGTTTTCAAAAGGACTTATGAAATGAATGATGAATCTTGACTTGATCACAACAGGGTTGTGACTATGACACTAGCTTCCCAACTTAAGTGATTCCAGAACTTTATTTTATCTTTCTTTGTTTCAGAACTCAGCTTAGGTTTCAAACTTAACTTTATAGTTAAACTTAGAGTTAGCACATTACATTAGAACTATACTACTTGTTAGTGGTAATTTGCATGTACTTAAAGAGTACTCATGGCTTTTGTCCCTGGCTATTCTCATGGCCAGACTATGAAGGAGACTACCAAGATGATGGCCAGCAGGACGGCTATGATAACTAGGACTATCCGCCTTTGTCAGCATTGCCTGTGTGCCCCTGAAGATGGACCCCACCACTACGCTTATCATTTATCCCGTTGCTTGTTGTATTAAGACTTGATCATGAGATCCTTATTTGTGTAAGACCATATTTATGGTTTGTAATGGATGATGTACTGTGATATCCAATCTGTTATGTCTTGCAAAAATGGTAATCCTGGGATTGCGATGTATGATATAACAGGCATCTGGGATTAAAATTCCGGGTGTTGACAAGTTGGTATCAGAGCCATCCTGACCATAGGAGACCCTAGTTACAATGGACGTCCAAACAAAAAACTTAATTTCAAAACCAAAGTGAGTATTTATGAAAAACTATTTCCTCTCTTACCCTTGGGAATTCATTCTTTCTCAAAAATTCATGTTCCTCCAATTCTTACATTACTACATAAAATTTGACGCACTTGATCACTTCACTAATTTCCTCATCCTTAATTCTTGTAGATGGAGACTCAGTTCAGCAAGTTCTACTAGTTGGGCAATGGAGGCCAACTGATCTTCGAGAGGGATCTAGATTCACTGTCTGAGTTACTGGGACGCCCGCATCCGAAGTTTCTTGGAGCTCAACTTCTAAAACCCCCAGGAGGAGATTTACAGTGGATGGTCACCGCTGATCTTCAAGGAAGCATAGAAGCACCAACGTCTGGGAGAATCCAGTTCTCCGTGCGAGAGAACAACTGGCTAGATGGATTAGCCAGTGCAATGCATGAACCTCTCGCACGTCTATGTGCCCTCAGTGTCAACCAAATCCAAGGAACCCGTTTTTCTCACTATGCAAGGCGTGACTTCATGGGAATGCCGATGGAGATGCCCAGCCACCCGGAGTTGAAGCGTCAAGTGGAGAACCTTGACTTCCTGTTGTACGATCGTCAGAAGGAATTGGACAATGCTAGGGAGTTCGCCAACCACAACCATGTTATTGCCGACCAGAAGGCCCAGACTTTCTCACTGCTTGTCAAGGTCTGTAAGTCTCTTCGCCTCCAGCGCGAGAAGAAGGATCACACCATCGCCCGTCTTCACAAGAAGGTGGCCGACCTTGAGAAGACCGTCAAGGAGCAAGAAGCTCAGCTTGCAGCAACGGAGGAAGAACAGGAGGGTGAAGACATCCAGGGAGACATGGATTCTTACCTCAGCAATGATGATGACTTTCTGGAGTAGGATGCCATGGACTTCTACACTGACGATGAGGACTCTGACTTCATCGATGATGAGTAGATGCACTAGAGCACTGTCGTAGCATGAGATGTATCGGTCCCACTATATCGTAGCTTGCAGAATGGTTCTTAAAACCATCTGTTTTCCTTGCTGTGGTGTGTGTGTGTTTGTATCGTGTGCTTGTTTGAATGAATGAAATGGAGTTAGTTGCAAAACCTGAGTCAAACTCAAAGTTTTAGCTTTGAAACCAAAACAATGAACTTTAGAACTTTCCCTCTTACCCCTTTATCTACCTTAATATTACGATGACTCGTGGAAACCAAGGAGGGAGCAGCTCGTCGCAAGACCCAATGCTGCAGATCTTGCAGAATCTCATCGCAGACAGAGAAGCAAGCAGGGTAGAGCGCCAAGCTAATCTAGCAACACTGCAACAGATCGCCTAGATGGCTCTCAACAACCAAAGGCATGGAAATCAGGATCATCAAGGATCCAAGCTGAAGAACTTCCAGAATACCAATCCCCCAATCTTTAGCACTTCAGAGAACACATTAGATGCAGATGACTAGTTACTAACGATGGAGAACAATCTAGAAGTAGCCAGAGTTGATGACAACGAGAAAGTTCTCTTTGCCACCCACTACTTGATAGGAGATGCAAGAGCATGGTGGAACAGCATCCGCCTGATGAACCATGGTCAAGTGATGACATTGGAAGCGTTCAAAATCAAGTTCAGCCGCACCCACTTGCCGCAGGGCTTAGTCACCAGAATGAGAAATGAATTTGGAGAGTTGAAGCAAGGCAGAATGACTGTGGTGGAGTACCGTGAGAGATTCCTATCACTTGCCAGATATGCACCTGATGAGATCAACACGGAGGCCAAGAAGAAGGAGAGGTTCTTGAATGGACTGCATGATGAGATGCAGACTGTCCTCGTCAACATCCGCTTCGAGGATCTCGAAGAGCTAGTCGACTCTATCATTCAGATGGAAGGGAAGATTAACCAGGCAAACAACAACCGCAAACGTTGTATGATGTAGCAATCTGGATCCAGCAGTCACCAGAAGTACCGTCCCAACCCCTCACCAGGATATGCACCAAGGAACAACCGACCTCCAATGTCTCGCCCAAGCTACCCCAACCGTAGCGGGGGCAATGTGAAGTCTAGAGGAAACATCAATCACCCTGGCAACACCAGCAATTTCACCCGTGCCCCTCCCAAGAACAACAACAACAACACTGCACCTAGGACTGGAAGCAATGTTGTGCCCGTCGCAGCTAAAGACAAGTCTCAGATCACCTGTTTCGAGTGTGGAGTGAAGGGTCACTATTCCAATGAGTGTCCCAAGAAGACTGCCGCCACTGCCAATGTGAATGCCCCAGCTCAACAACAACGTCGTGTTCAACCAGGAAGAAGATTTTCCCTACGGAACCATCACAACTGCAACGCCCGTCTCTTCCACATGAACACCGAAGAAGCCCAGGAAGCGCCAGATGTAGTGTTGGGTATGTTTTCTGTCAACTCAGTTTTAGCAAGGGTATTGTTTGATTCAGGAGCATCGCATTCATTTGTCATCAAAGAATTTGCATGCACTAGTAAGATTCACCCAACCAACTTGAAGCATGTCATGATAGTTCAAATCCCAGGATCAACTACAAAAGCTAGAAAAATTTGCAAAACTATGCCTATCAGAATACATGGGATAGATTTTTATGCCAACCTCATAGTACTTGGAACCAAAGGATTGGAAGTAGTACTAGGAATGGACTGGATGTCAAGGCATAAAGGATTGATAGACTGTGCTAAGAAAGCCATCGCCATGACCAGTAGATCTGGAGTAACAGTAGAGCACATATCTGAAACCTTACCCCGTCAATTCAAGTGCAACAAGAGTCTAGCCCTGTCCACCATAGACCAAGTCAGAGTAGTCTGTGAATACCTCGATGTATTCCCAGATGAATTGCCAGGTATGCCCATGGATAGGGATATTGAGTTCATTATCGAACTAATCCCTAAAACCGGACCCATAGCCCAGAGACCCTATAGCATGAACCCCTAAGAGTTAGTAGAGTTGAAGAAGCAGTTGGATGCTATGTTGACAACATGCTTGATTCAACCAAGCGCTTCGCCATGGAGATCACCGGTGTTATTCGTCGACAAGAAAGATGGAGGCAACCGTTTGTGCACAGATTACAGGAAGTTGAATGATGTCACCATGAAAAACAATTACCCTTTGCCAAAGATAGAGGATCTATTTGATCAGTTGACTGGGGCTCAGGTATTCTCAAAGATTGATCTCAGGACTGGTTATCACCAACTTAAGGTTCATGCAACGGATATTCTGAAGACCGCCTTTACTACTCTCTATGGTTTATAGGAGTATACAGTTATGTATTTCGGATTAACCAATGCCCCTTCTTATTTCATGAATCTCATGAATAATATCTTTATGAATTTCCTAGATAAGTTTGTCGTTGTGTTTATCGACGATATCCGTATCTACTCCAAGTCAGAAGAAGAGCATGAGCAACATCTGAGAATCATCCTACAAACCCTGAGAGAGCATCGGTTATATGCCAAGTTCAGCAAGTGTGAATTTTGGTTGAAAGAAGTAGGATTCCTAGGACATATTCTGTCTGCCGGAGGAGTCTCTATTGATCCTGCTAAGATCAAAGATGTCGAAGAATGGGATGCCCCAACCACTCAAACCCAAGTCCGTGCATTTCTCGTATTAGCGGGATATTACCGCAAGTTCGTAGAAGGATTCTCGAGCATCGCCAGACCCATGACCCAATTGTTGAAGAAGGACAAGAAGTTTGAATGGACTGACAAATGTGAAGCCAGATTCCAAGAGCTAAAGAAGAGATTGATATCAGCCCCAATATTGATCATGCCAGATATCAAGAAGCCGTTTGATGTGTATTGTGATGCATCCAAGATTGGTCTCGGATGTGTATTGATGCAAGAAGGCAAAGTCATAGCCTATTTGTCTCGACAACTGAAGCAGCATGAGCAGAACTATTCGACCCATGATCTTGAGTTAGCAGCCATAGTTTTGGCATTGAAGACATGGCGTCATTATCTGATGGGTAATCGCTGTGAGATTTACTCGGATCACAAAAGCTTGAAGTATATTTTCACTCAGAAGGAGCTGCATATGAGGCAAAGGAGATGGATAGAGTTAATCAAGGATTATTAACTTCACATTCACTATCACCCCAGCAAAGCCAATGTGGTAGCGGATGCTCTTAGTAGATTGCCGTGTAGGCTAAATACCATGATCAAGGAGAAGCAGCGTAGTTTGTATGAGGAGTTGGAGCAGTTCAGAACTGAGCTAGTTAGCAAAGGATTCTTAGCTAGCATTGAACTTCAACCCACATTGATTAGCCAAATCAAGGAAGCCCATAAGGGAAATGAAAGTATCGACGGAATCAAACATCGTATTGGTACAGGAAATTTACCTGGATTCACTGAAGACGAAGAAGGAGTTTTGTGGTACAAAGGTCGTATCTATGTGCCAGTAGATTCGGAGCTGAAGCAAGTTATCATGCAGGAAGCTCATGATACTCTTTATTCTATCCACCCCGGAGGAACAAAGATGTATCAAGATTTGAAAGAGCAATTTTGGTGGCACAAGATGAAGAGAGAAATTGGAAGCTACATCGCCAAGTGTGACATCTGTCAAACAGTCAAAGCAGAGCATCAGAGACCCGTAGGACTGTTGCAACCTTTGCAGATTCCGGAATGGAAATGGGATTCCGTTGGAATGGACTTTATCACCGGTTTGCCTACTTCTAGTAGGGGAAATGACTCAATCTGGGTCATCGTGGATAAACTATCCAAGGTAGCTCACTTTATACCTGTCAAGACAACCTACCAGAGTTCAAAGCTAGTAGAGCTGTATATTGCTAGGATTGTTAGTCTGCATGGAACCCCCAAGACCATAGTATCAGATCGAGGACCCAGTTTACCTCGAGATTTTGGCAGAAAGTCCAAGAAGGATTAGGAACCAAGTTGAATTTCAGCACTGCATATCACCCGCAAGCTGATGGACAGACTGAGAGAGTCAACCAAATCGTAGAGGATATGCTTAGAGCTTGTGTGTTAGCGTACAGATCAAAATAGGAAGACTACATGCCTTTCACAAAATTCTCATATAACAACAGTTATCAAGCTAGTTTGCAGATGGCACCATTTGAGTTCCTATACGGAAGGAAGTGTCGCACCCCTTTGAATTGGTCGCAAGTAGGAGAGAGTCAAATCTTTGGACCCGACATTCTCCGAGAAGCCGAAGAGAAGGTTCACAAAGTCCGTGAACACCTCAAGACCGCCCAATCCAGACAGAAGAGTTATGCTGACAAGAGAAGAATAGACCTGACTTTCAATGTCGGAGATTTTGTATATCTCAAGGTTTAGGCATTGAAGGGAACCCAACGCTTTATTCTGAAAGGAAAGTTAGCCCCCAGGTATATGGGGCCCTTCAAGATTCTGAACCGTCGAGGAGAAGTATCTTATCAACTGGAACTACCAGAGGAGATGTCAGCTATCCACAATGTGTTCCATATCTCGTTACTTCGCAAATGCCTGGAAGTGCCGGAGAAGACTGAAGGTTTCAAGAACATCGATCACAAGCTGTAGATATCAACAAGGAGCTGACGTATCGTGAAGTGCCCATTCATATCTTGGAAGAAGCCTACAGAACCACCAGGACTAGAAGTATCAAGTTCCTCAAGATTCAATGGAGCAACCATACCGAAGAGGAAGCCACTTGGGAGCGAGAAGATTACATGTGGACAGAGTTCCCAGATCTCTTTAGTTCCTAGTTTTCTTTCGTAAATCTTGCGACGAGATTTTTTTTAAGGGGGGAAGGTTTGTAACATCCCAAAACTCTAATCCAAGTGATCAAGATCCAAATAATCAAATTTAGAGTTAACAAAAACTTTTCAAATTAAAAATATGAAAGCATTCATATGTGTGTGCATTTAAATTAGGAGTTGTTTGAATTGCCATGATTAAGTGATCCATTGCCTGTAAAATGATTCTTAGATGAAATAAACATGATCTAGATCATTCCCAAACAAATCCCAAAGAAAAACAATTCAAAATAAATAAAAGAAAGAAATGGTCATTTGTGCCATTTTAACTACCATGCCTACTTTGGATATTCCTAGAACTCAAAACCTAACAAAAACTAATGTGGATCTTCACACCCCTTGCTAGTACATGTAATGATGTACCAAGGCCCACTTTGTGATCTACCAAAAACTTGCAAACACTAACTTTAAATGGCATTTGAAAATTGAATCTAGTGTATGTATCGAGATCCCACTTATTCAAAAACCACTCAAATGAGCTCCATTTTCAAAACCCAAGAAACCACAGAGGCTTAAGCATGTGCCTAGCAACTCCACCAAAAATCATCCAAAAATTCAAAACTTGAATTCTTGCAGGCATTTCTACAAACAACTTGTGGGCAGAATTCAAACAAAAAACCAAAATCATTATTTTGAGCAGTGTTTGGACCAAATTGGTCTCCCTTTTTGCAACCACAGCCACCCAGTGCACTCCCTACCCTTCTCTAGCCCGACCACCCACTGTGCCACAACCAAATGGTCATGGCCATTAAGGCCGAGCACCATTTGGGTACCCCCACCAGTGACAGCGCGCCACAGCTGCCGCCAGCGTCGCCCACCATGTCTAGGAGGGCGCCTATGGTCCAGCTCCAACGCCCAACCAGCCCCAGCCCAAGGACAGCACCAAGAGAAGCCAGGAACCGCCACGCCCGAAGCCGCCCGCAGAGCGCGCCCGGTCCCCGCTCAGCCAGACCCTGCCTCACTCTAGCCGCCCGTCTAGGAATCTAACAGACATCCCCTTTCCCCCGACCGTGCCCCGTAGTCGCCGGCCGCCGAGGAACTTGCCGTCGGCAGAGAAAACGTGCGTGCCGCGCCACTCACCTCTCCCAACCGCCATTCACTGCACACGCACCTCTGTGACACTCGCTAGGGCACCGCCCACAGTCCTAGCACACCGCCCACACCTCTAGCTCGCTGTGCCGCCGTCACCGGCAAGCACCGCCCAGGCTCCTCTACCGCTTCGCCGAGCCTATAAATAGAGGCCTCCCCAGCACCAATTCGTCACACCACTCTCATCCCCTCCCTCTCACAGCACTCCCAGAGACCCACCAGAGCAAGCCGCTGTCCGCACCTCTCGAGACAGCAGCTGACCGAGCCATACGTTTCATACTACTTCATCTTCGCTTGTTTTACAAATATGACCAAATATGTTACTATTCAAATTCTTGGATACGGGATCATAAAGTTTGATGTAGAGATAAGGCCTTGACCTTGTGGTCGTTCGGCTTAAAATCCAAGAAAGTTCATACTCGTTGATAGCTAAGCTTAAATTCATTTAAATTTCATGACTTACTTTTAGGTTAGCATTTTACACGATCGGTGGGAGCATATTTTACATCAAAGAGCAAAAAAGGGAAATTTACATGGAGGTCCATACAATTAGCCCAAAGGACCGTCAAAGGAAAACTTTCTGGTTCGGCTCCTTCTCGAGAGATTAGCTGATCTGAGCCAAACTCTTCATACTACTTCCTCTTCGATTGTTTTCATAATATGGCTAAATCAGTTGCCATGCAAATACTATCATATGGGGCCATCAGCGTAAAGTATGATGTTGATATGGCCTTGACCTTGGTCGTTCGGCATGAAATCCAAGAATGTTCATAGTCGTGGACAAGTAAGCTTAAATTCGTTTAAATTTCACCAGAGTAGATGATCTTTTTCGATATGGACAAATTGGTCGGCATGCAAATTCTTGGATATGGGATCATGAGCATAAAGTATGATCTAGATATGGCCTTGGTGGTTCGTCTTGAAATTGAAGAATGGTTCATACACGTTGGCAACTAAGCTTAAATTCATTTAAATTTCACCACTTACTTTTAGGTTAGAACTTTACACGGTCGATCGGAGTACATTTTACATCAGGAACCTTGAAAAAGAAAAAATTACATCGAGGTCCATACATTTAGCAGAAAGGACCCTAAAAGGAAAATTTTCTAGTTTGACTCCTTCTCGAGAGATCATTTGATCTGAGCCAAACCCTTAATACTACTTGCTCTTCGATTGTTTCCTAAACACGGCCAAATCTGTTTGCATGCACATTCTCTAACATGGGATCATGAGCATAAAGTATGATGTTGATATGGCCTTTACGACCATGGTCGTTCGGCTTGAAATCCAAGAATATTCATACTCGTTGACAAGTAAGCTTAAAATAATCCTATAAATTTCACTACTTACACTTTTAGACCTAAAAAGGGGTAAGTTACATCGAGGTACATACATTTAGCACAAAGGACCCTAAAATCAAGCAAGGAAAACAGTCGGGTCTCGCTCCTTCTCACGAGAGTAGCTGATCGAGCCATACTCTTCATACAACTTCCTCTTTGATTTTTTTTCAAAATATGGCCAAATCTGTCTCCATGCAAATTCTTTGATATGGGATCATCAGCATAATGTATGATGTAGAGATATGGCCTTGACCTTGTGGTTGTTCGGCTTGAAATCTAAGAAAGTTCATACTCGTTGACAACTAAGCTTAAATTCATTAAATTTTCACCACTTACTTTTAGGTTAGCATTTTACACGACCGATGGGAGCATATTTTACATCAAGGACCTAAAAAGGGGGAAAATTACATCGATGTCCATACATTTAGCACAAAGGACCCTAAATGGAAAACCTTTTGTTGCATTGGTTCGTCTCCTTCTCGAGAGATTATTAGCTGATCTGATCCAAACTCTTTATACTACTTCCTCTTTGATTGTTTTCAAAATAATATGGACAAATCTATTGCCATGCAAATTCTCTTATATGGGGTCATCAGCATAAATTATGATGTTAATATGGCATTGACCTTGGTCGTTCATCCTGAAATCCAAGAATTTTTCGTACTCGTCGACAACTAAATTCTTTTCAATTTCACCACTTACTTTTAGGTTAGAATTTTACACGGGAGGTGGGAGTACATTTTAGATCAAGTACCTAAAAAAGGGAAAATTAAATTGAGGTCCATACATTTAGCACAAATGACCCTAAAATTGAGCAAAGAAAATAGCCGGGTTCGGCTCCTTCTCGAGAGAGCATCTGATCGAGCCATATGTTTCACACTACCTCCTCCTCGACTATTTTACAAATATGACCAAATTTGTCGCTATGCAAAGTCTTGGATATGGGATCATTAGCATAAATTATGATGTAGAGATATAGCCTTGACCATGTGGTCGTTCGGCTTGAAATCCAAGAAAGTTCCTACTCGCTGACAGCTAAGCTTAAATTCGTTTAAATTTCACCACTTGGTTTTAGGTTAGCATTTTACACGGTCATGGTTGGTGCATATTTTACATCAAAAACCTAAAAAGGGAAATTTACATTGGTTTCCATACATTTTGCCCAAAGGACCGTAAAAGAAAAACTTTCTGGTTCAGCTCCTTCTCGAGACATTAGCTGATCTAAGCCAAACTCTTCATACTACTTCCTCTTCGATTGTTTTCAAAATATATGGCCATATTTGTTGGCATGAAAATTCTCTCGTATGGGGCCATGAACATAAAGTATGATGTTGATCTGGCCTTGACCTTGGTCGTTTGGCTTGAAATCCAAGAATGTTCATACCCGTTGAGAAGTAAGCTTAAATTCGTTTAAATTTCATGACGTACACTTATTGGTTATAATTTTACACGGATGGTGGGACTACATTTTAGATCAAGGACCTAAAAAAGGGAAAACTACATCGAGGTTCGTACATTTAGCACAAAGGACCCTAAAACCAAACAAGGAATTGAAACCAGTCAGGTACGAGTCCTTGGGAGAGCAGCTGATCGAGCCATACTCTTCATACTACTTCCTCTTTCCCAAATTTGGACGCATATTAGGTTTTGCCAAAGTCAATCTTTATAAGGTTCGACCATCTATATGTAAAAACATACTGACTTTTCTAATGATAGATGCATATAATATGAAAATATAGTTCATGATGATTCTAATAACATTGAGTTGATGACGTACATTTAGTCAAAGTTTATTAAATTTGACTCTGACCAGAAGTAATACGCGTCCTAATTTGGGTAGGAGGGAGTACTACTTGCTTCACGGAAGAAAAAAAAGGAGCGCTCCTCACTTTCGAACCAGCTTGTTGTGGGTGTGCTTGGTGCTTCCTCTTCCTAGGGTAGGGAGGTGGAGTAGTGTGGAGTATGTAGGCTGGTCAGATCATAATGGTGAGCATCCAATGCAAAATGGGACGTTTTTGTTTTTTTGCTGGCCTCTTTTGAATATCCTTCCCCCCTAGATATTTGTGAAGAAAGTGAAAATTTCGGAACCGGGAAAGTTTCAATTGCTACTCTATTGTACTACTTTTTCCCGCCAAGGACCAAAATGGTTCCCATCAACACAGCTGACGAACACGCCAGACACAGACATGGAGACGCCGACACAAGGCATGCTGTCGGTCGACGCGCGTGCGCAGCGTCACTTTGTGGACAAGGGAGAGATCAGAAGGCCGGGGTGTGGGGGTGGTGATGGGGGAGTGAAGGAGAGAGAAAACACATTTTGTTTTGCGTGCATTAATATTGTAGTCCTAAAATTTACTCTACTCACTATACCTTATACCTCGTGTCAGGAACCCATCCCAGCTTTGCTCTGACCTCACACCGCCTTCAAAACCTCCTCTTCGCATCTCTCTCGCTGCCTCCTCTGTGCGCATATAGTCTCTTCTCACTCTTTATTTTCAAGAGAAAAAAGGAAATAAATTCTTCTTACTTGCTTTTTAGATAATAAATTCCTGTCACTTGGAAAAATGAAATTGATTATTTTTTGGTTTTAATATCTTCGATTGTTTTCAAAAGATGGCCAAATTTGTGGGCATGCAAATTCTTGGATATTGGATCATAAGAATAAAGTACATTCTACATAAAGGACCTAAAAAAAGGGAAAATTACATTGAGGTCCATACATTTAGCAAAAAGGACCCTAAATTTGAGCAAAGAAAACAGTCGGGTTCGACTCCTTCTCGACAGAGTAGCTGGTGGAGCCATACTCTTCATACTACTTCCTCTTCGATTGTTTTCAAAATATTGCCAAATCTGTCGCCATGCAAATTCTTGAATATGGGATCATCAACATAAAGTATGATGTAGAGATATGGCCTTGACCTCGTGGTCATTTGGCTTGAAAATCCAAGATTTTTTCATACTTTTTGACAACTATGCTTAAATTTGTTGAAGTTTCATCACTTACTTTTAGGTTAGCATTTTACACAGTCGGTGAGAGTACATTCTACATCAAAGACCTAAAATGGGGAAAAATTACATCGAGGTCCATACATTTAGCAACCCTAAAATTAAGCAAAGAAAACAATCTGGTTCGGCTCCTTCACAAGAGAGCAGTCGATCGAGCCATACTCTTCATACTACTTTCTCTTTGATTGTTTTCACAATATGGCCAAATCTATCGCCATGCAATTTCTTGGATACTCGATCATCAGAATCAAGTATGATGTAGGGATATAGCCTCGACCTTGTGGTCGTTCGGCTTGAAATCAAAGAATGTTCATACTCCTTGACAACTATAAGCTGAAATTCGTTTAAATTTCACCACTTACTTTTAGGTTAGAATTTTACACGGTATATGGGGGTACATTTTACAACAAGGGCCTAAGACGGGGGGAAATTACATCGAGGTCCATACGTTTAGCACAAAGGACCCTAATATTAAGCAAGCAAAACATGGCCAAATTTGTCGATATGCAAATTCTTGAATATGGGATCATCAACATAAAGTACGATGTAGATATGGCCTTGACCCTTGTTGTTCGTCTTGAAACACAAGAATGGTTCGTACCCGTTGACAACTAAGCTTAAATTCATTTAAATTTCACCACTTACTTTTAGGTTAGAACATCAAACGGTTAATCGGAGTACATTTTACACCAAGGACCTCAAAAAAGCAAAAATTACGCCGAGGTCCATACATTTAGCATAAAGGAACCTAAAAGGAAAAAATTCTGGTTCGGCTCCTTCTCGAGAGATCCGCGGATCTGAGCCAAACTCTTGATACTACTTCCTCTTTGATTGTTTTAAAAATATGGCCAAATTTGTTGCCATGCAAATTCTCTCATATGGGATCATCAACATAATGTATGATGGTTGATATATATATGGCCTTGACCTTGGTCGTTCGGCTTGAAATCCAATAATGGTCATACTCATTGACCAGTAAGCTAAAAAATCATCAAATTTCACTACTTACACTTTTAGGTTAGAATTTTACACGGGCATGGAAGTACATTTTACATCAAGGACCTAAAAAAGGGAAAATTACATCGAGGTCCATACATTTAGCATAAAGAACCCTAAAATTAGGCAAGGAAAATAGCCGGGTTCGGCTCCTTCTCGAGAGAGTAGCGGATCGAGCCATACTCTTCATACTACTTCATCTTTGGTTGTTTTCAAAATATGGCACAATTTTTCCGGGTGCAAATTTTTGAATATGGGATCATTACCTTGGTCGTTCAGCTTGAAATCCGAGGATGGTTCATACTCGTTGACAAGTAAGCTTAAATTTGTTTACATTTCACCACTTTTAGGTTAGATTTTTACACGATTGGTCAGAGTACATTTTACACCAGGGACGGAAAAAAACAATAATTACATTGAGGTCCTTACATTTATCATAAAGCCACCTAAAAGGAAACAAAATCTGGTTCGGTCCTTCTCGAGAGATCAGCTGATCTGAGCCAAATTCTACACACTACTTCCTCTTCGATTCTTGTGAAAATAGGGTAATTTGTCGCCATGCAAATTCTCTCATATGGGATCATCAACATAAAGTATGATGTTGATATGGCTTTGACCTTGGTCGTTTGGCTTGAAATCCAATAATGGTCATACTCGTTGATAGATAAGCTTAAAATCATCGAAATTTCACCACTTACACTTTTAGGTTAGAATTTTACACGGGTGTGGAAGTACATTTGACATCAAGGACCTAAAAAAGTGAAACTTACACCGAGGTCCATACATTTAGCACAAAGGACCCTTATATTAAGCAAGGAAAATAGTCGGGTTTGACTCCTTCTCTAGAGAGCAGCTGATCAAGCCACACTCTTCACACTACTTCATCTTCGATTGTTTTCAAAATATGGCCAAATTTGTCGGCATGCAAATTCTTGGATATGGGATCATATGCATAAAGTACGGTGTAGATATGGCTTGACCTTGGTTGTTTGTCTTGAAAATCCAAGAATATGGTTCATACTCATTGATAACTAAGCTTAAATTCGTTTCAATTTCACTTACTTTTAGTTTAGAATTTTACACGGTCGGTGGGAGTACATTCTACATCAAGGACCTAAAAAGGGAAAATTACATGGAGGTCCATACATTTAGCACAAAGGACCCTACAAAGGAAATTTTTTGTTTCGTCTCCTTATCGAGAGACAGTTGATCTGAGCCAAACTCTTCATACTACTTCCTCTTTGATTATTTTCAAAATATGGCCAAATTTGTTGCCATGCAGATTCTCTGATATGGGATCATCAGCATAAAGTACGATGTTTATATGGCCTTGACCTTGGTCGTTCGACTGAAATCCAAGAATGTTCATACTCATTGACAAGTAAGCTTAAAATCGTCTAAATTTCACCACTAACACTTTTAGGTATGAATTTTACTCGGTGTGTGGAAGTACATTTTACATCAAGTACCCAAAAAAGGGAAAATTACATTCATGTCCATACATTTAGCACCCCCCTAAAAATAAGCAAGGAAAATAGTCGTGTATGGATCCTTCTGGAGAGAGCAGTTGATCGAGCCATACTCTTCATACTACTTCATCTTCGTTTGTTTTCAAAATATGTCCAAGTCTATCGGCATGCTAATTCTTGGACATGGCATCATCACCATAAAATATGATGCTGATATGGCCTTGACCTTGGTCGTTCGGCTTGAAAACCAAGAATTTTCATACTCGTTGTCAACTAAGCTTAAATTTGTTCAAATTTCACAACTTACACCTTTTGGTTAGAATTTTACACAGATGGTAGGGGTACATTTACACCAAGGACCTAAAAAAGGTAAAACTACACTGAGGTCCATGCATTTAGCATAAAGGACCATAAAATTTAGCAAAGAAAACAACCGGGTTCGACTCCTCGAGAGAGCAGATGATCGGGCCTTACTCTTCATACTACTTCCTCTTCGATTTACAAGAAATATTTATTGTGGAGGGAACTGGGAGCAGAGTAGTACTATTCTGAAGGGAACTAGAGCAGAGGAACATCCGTCCGTTTTCATTTTATTCAACCTCGCCTATATGCTCTATCCCCACTCTACGCCAAGCGCCGTCGTTCTTCCCTTCTCCTCCACAATGCCACTTTCTGATCCTGTTCACCGCACAGTATGAGAGTGTTTGTTCTTCTCCCTGTCCCGCCTGCCGCCATCAATCTTCCCTCATTTCCAGAAAACCAAATCAAGCCACTGTCCCAACTTCCATTAGCTCCCTTGCGATGGCAAGACCGAGCAAGGATAGTGATGATTATGAGTTGTTCCAGCATGTTTTTACCGAAGGCCCGCTTGAAGAACTCATAACCAGATGCGACGTCATCATCGCCATGAGCCTCGCCGGTTCGTCCAAACATCTTCTTGACTCGGCAAAATATAGTGCAACTTTACATGCTTCTCAGCCGTTTGGCCTCCCCTATGTTCTTCATTCTCACCCGACTAAGAAACCATGGGAATGCAATGATTACTTCGAGGGCAAGGGCACGACTTGCAAGATGACGCGGCTGGACAGGTTCTCCTCCAACGCTGTGTTCCCTAATTGTATGGGTAAGCAGTGGGTAGGTACCGATGGAGATTGGATCACCACTGTTGGGTCCGAGTGCAAGTGGGAGCTTGTCAACGTGTACACTCATTAACGTGTACCTCTCCCACAGGTCAATGACTTTGTACCCACCAACGATCCGTTTACATTCATGCATAATGATCGCCCTATTCTCCTCTGGAAGATTGCTATTTGCCGAGCTCCCACAGCTGCGGCTGATTATTTAGATTTCTCTCTTGTCACTATCTTCGACTACTCAATTACTACCCTTGATGGAGATGAGTATGAATGGACAGTTCTTGAGAACCAGTTCTAGTGCTATTTCAGATACAGCGATGCACTTATCCATAAGGGTCTGGCGGTTGCAGCCACTGAGAGTGGCAGTGTTTATGTTTGGAATCATCTGTATTTTGGTAAGTTTGATCCATTCCTGTTATAAACACTAGCTTCAGTTTTAATGGATGTAAACTAGTGTTGGCTGATTTGGCCGTCATTTCTTTTTGTAGGTCCTACTCTGCTCCCGTCACCACTTGTCGCACATCTTGAGGAGGTAAACCTTGATGCCATAGATGATGAAGAACACGGACCTGGTTTATGGTTCTTAGCAATATCTACAGATGAATCTCGCCTTCTTCTTATCCATACCATGGGCGTTACTGATGAGGAGTTTTATGGCGGTACTTATTATGGTCATGGCAATCCTATTGCTGATCATAGTGTTGATCGATGCGGTCGCACTTGTGGCACCTATGCTACTGGGTTTGGCTGCAAGGTGTACTCAAAGGACTATGCTTACTTGTATCCACCTAAGCCATGGATAGAGATTGCTAACATGGGAGCATATTCCCTTTTCCTTGGATTGAACTATCCGATTAATATTGCGGTAGGCGGTGTAGATGTTGCCCCAGTATATCTTACGAGAAGCAACTATGTCTACACCTCCCACCATGGAATAGGACTTGGATATACGCGGTTTCCTGAAATATGCTGCTTCAGTCTAAATACCGAAGAAGCAGATGTTGGTTTCTCAACCAACGTTGCATGGAAATCATCGGAGACTCCATTATGGTTTATCCTGAGCATCGTCAATGCCCGTGATTGGAACCAATCTATTGTAAGTAATCGTAATACCATGTAATAGGATAGCTCAATTCAGATCAAGTGCAGTTAGATGGTCTTGCTTTTCTTTTGTAACTTGGCCTTGTCATAAAGTCATAATCTAGACAAGGCTTTGGGCATTTTGAGTTGCCTATGGATGAAGGGGATATGCCTAAGGGGGTATGCTCAGCAGTGGGTTTCGAGTGGGCTGGAAGGCCCGCGAGTATGCCTGAAGAACAGTGATTGGACTCTGAGGAAAGAAGAGACCCATCGACTCGCGACTAGAACCCTAGGAGCGTTATAGAGGCCCAGTCGGATTAGGTCAAAGGTTCCCGGATCCTTATCTTGTTCGGGGGCAACTTGTAAACCCTGGGAGGTGCTTCATATATAAACCTCCCTAGGGTATAGTAGATACTTACGTTCTATCATACACCCCCTCAAGCGACTCGCCACCCTTGTAACTCGCTCTCTCATAATCTAACCTAGCAGGAGTATGTCTTTACCCTCCGGGGGGCCGAACCTGGATAAACCCTTGTGCACCTGCCCCCATCTCGCACAGCAGATGGCCACCAACTCTTCCTCATGAAAATCTCAATCGTTGCCTATGCCAGCGGCTGCCGTGGACATTTCCACGATAGTGGCGCCTCCCAAATTGACGTAGAAACATGTAGAACCAGTCGCGCCCATTTCCACGACAGTGGCGCCTCCCTAGGGAAACCTCGCCGGTGGGAGTGGCTTCCTTGACGTAGAACCAGTGGCGCCCACCGTGGGGCATAGTGGGACTGGCCTGAGTTCTGCGGCGAGACCCTACTCGCTGATCGAGCGGCCGCTCGCCACCGACCGCATGATCGCCTTTTGTGGGATCTTGCAGATCCTTCCCAATAGCTACATCCCGGCGTCGCGCCCGATCACACACGCCTCGGTGATGCCGATCGGCTCCATCAACCTCTTCGTCGTGTTTACCGGCGCGGTTGACCCAGCCCCGACCGTGATCGTCGGCGGATCGCCTCCACACCGCAATCTGCTTTCGGAGGAGTAGGTCCGCTCCATCTGGGGCCTCGTTACCGAGTACGACTCGGCCGCTTGCGACGCAGTCGAGACCAACGTCGCCACCAACGACGATGCCCTAAACGACGACGCCGACTCCGTGACCCCCGCATCGGCCAACGGATCCATCACCGCCGCGTCACGGGAGGAATCCATCACGCGAGTCTCCAACCCCGAAGATTTCGAGGATCCCTCTATACTGGGGATCTTCGACTCTCATTCCGGCTCGGAATCCCCCGAGGATCTTTGCGCCAGATCCAATCGCTTCAACGCGATTTACATGGCGGGAAGCACAGCCGCCCCGCCAGATCTGTTCTCCACGCCGATTCGGCCGACCGCGATGGCCACGGAGGTGGAACAAGCCCGCCTCCGGCTCCAGGAGGCGCAGCGCAAGGAACTCGCCGAGCACGAGAAATACCGCCTCGAACGAGAGAAGGCGAAGGAGCTGTCACTCTATCACCAGCGCCGCATCAGGACCCACCTGAACCCTGATGTTCAGGGCCGCGTCTTGAACTTCAACGACGAGGGCGACCCACACGCGCCGCCGAGCGCGAAAACGGCGAGAACGCGCCGCTAGGAGGAGGCAACCCCACAAGACCACCACCTCGAGCACCGACGAATGGGGCCGCTCCACCACCCATGGGCCATGCGCCCCCACCTGACCAACCATGCATCATCATCTCGCCTCAAGACCGGGATGCCAACGGGCTACCACTGTACTCCACCCTGATGGACAGCGTCGTTGCGGCCGACGCTGCGATCGCCAACCTCGATGTCCAAGGCGACGGCGCGCTACAGATCCAGTACGCCAAGGCCCTACTCGTCAGGGTCGTCGAGCAACAAGCCGCGGGAGTAGATCCGCGTGGGCGGATGTATTCCCGCTCGTCAGCAAGCAGGGCGGCATCAAGTGGCCACCCAACCATGGCCAACGTGATAGTTTGGCCACCTACCCATCCACTGGCAAACCAACCGCGAGCCGCCAACCCCGCGTTGTCGACCAACGAGCCGCGACCTGCGAACAACACCGTCGCTGCAAATGGGCAACCACTCGATGCCCGAACGCACATCATCAACAATCAGGCGTGGCGGTCGCGCCAGCCCTACGACCTGCGACACACCCTCGCCAACTGCGGCGACCCGGAGCCAAGAGGCTCACTTAGTCGAGTCAGGCCACAATGCTTTGGACCAATGATCCGCGGGGAAAAATACCCCGCCAACTTCAAGGCCCCCAAGGAGATCGAGAAATACGACCTGACGTATGACCCTGCCGTTTGGCTGGACACATATCTCATGGCAATGGGGATCGCATGCCACACCGACCTGCTCGCCGCTCGCTACCTCCCCCTGATGATGGAGGGTGCGACCCGGCAATGGATCAATACGCTACCCGCCGACAGCATCGACTCCTAGGAAGAAATGAGGTACGCCTTCGTCAGGCACTTCGAGGGTTCCTACACCCGCGCCACCACCATCGAGGACCTGGAGCGATGCATCCAGGGACAACGCGAGTCGACCCGCCAGCGGATCCAAAGGTGTCAAGAGCTATGGATAAACGCCTCCGGCATCCACCCAGACACGGCGATACACTGCTTCAAAAATGCGTGCCGGTACGAACCTCTAGTCGCCGGGCGCTCGACAACATACCCGGCCTCCTCGAGATTGCCAAGAACTACGTGGAGGAAGATCCCAACCAAGACTACGACGACGAGTCGGGAGGAAAACGGTGCACCAGCATCCATGACAACGGACGACTACGCGACATGCGCTACAGCAACACCCACATCACCGGCAAGCGCTGGACCGACGGGCGAGTCGACTTTGTCGCCAACGCCGGCTACGGCCAACGCGACTCCAAGAACTACCGCCACGACGGAGGAAACTATCGCGACAGCGGGAACTACCGCGCCAACAACACGACGAGGCCGAAATTCGACCCCACCGCCCTGCTTAATCAGCCCTACATCTACCATAGCAGGGAGGGAAAACTAGCCACCCACACCACCGCCGACTGCCACTCTCTCAAAGAGATAGAGAAGGCAAGACGTGCAAGGGAGGAGCCCAACAACAACCAACCACAGGACAACGGGAACGGCGGCGGCTTCGGAACCACTGTCCGGTCGCTTCATACCTTCACTGGGCTCGGCACCAAGCGTGAGAAGAAGGTACTCGCCCGCGCGGTTGCCGTCAATGCGGTGACGCAAGTCAACATCCCCCGCTTCCTAAACTGGTCCGAGCAAAGCATCACCTGGAGTCGCCAGGACCACGCGCCAAGGATCGAGTATCCAGGGCGAGTCGCCCTGGTGGTCAGGCCAATGGTGGCTGACTACTGGCTTCCCAAGACGCTGGTGGACGGTGGGAGCTCCATCAACATCCTGTACCTCGACACCTTGAAAAGGCTGCAGATCCTAGAAACAGCCATCGAGCCAACACTGACGACCTTCCACGACATCGTCCCCGGTCGGAAGGCGTACCCGATCGGGAAGGTGACGCTGCCAGTCACCTTCGGCACCCCGCAAACTACCGCACGGAGAGGATCGTCTTCGAGCTAGCAAACTTCCACAGTCCCTACCACTGCGTCCTGGGCCACCAGGCATTCGCAAAGTTCATGGTGAACCCACACTACGTGTACAACATGATGAAGCTCCCCGGGCCGAGCGGCATCATCAACGTCCAAGGCGACCCTGATATGGCCGTGGAATGCGAGGAAAAAGGCGCCGAGCTCGCCGACGCCGTCATTGCCGCGGAGACTGACCATGGGGAGGATCTCGCAAAATACGCGGGCAACATCAACAAGGACGATCCCACCATCCTGAAGAAACCAATCGCCGCGAACTCCATGTTCGAGGCGACCACGCACACCCACACCGTCGAGCTCGTCCGAAGAGACTCTAGCCAGATGGTCACCATCGGGGCGCATATGAGCCCTGCATAGGAAAGCGCGCTCATCGGGTTCCTCCGTGAGAACCGTGACATCTTCGCATGGAAGCCATCTGACACGCCAGGTGTCCCGAGGGAACTCGCTGAGCACAAACTCAATGCCGACCCCAAAGTGCGACCAGTAAAACAGTCGCTATGGCCCTTCAATGAAGAACGTCGTCGAGCAATCGCCGAGGAGGTCCAGCGCCTGCTAGCCGCAGGCTTCATCCGGCCAATTAAGTACTCCAAGTGGCTGGCAAACCCAGTCCTGGTTCTCAAAAAGAACAACACCTGGAGAATGTGTATAGACTACACCATCCTCAACAGCGCCTGCCCGAAGGAGGAGTTCATCCTACCGCGCATCGATCAGATCATCGATTCGACCGCAGGATCGAAGTCGCTGTGTTTTCTCGACTCTTACTCTGGTTACAACCAGATCAAGATGGTGGTCAAAGACGAAGAGAAGACGGCGTTCATCACGCCATTCGGCGCGTTCTGCTACACGGCCATGACATTCGGCCTCAAGAACACAGACGCCACATATCAGAGGTGCATGCGGGAGTGTCTAGCGAGCCAAATTGGCCGCAACATCCACGTCTACATCGACGACATGGTGGTAAAATCCACCCACCAAGACGATCTGCTCGCCGACCTAGCAGAAACCTTCGCAAATCTATGGAGGTACAACACCAAGCTGAACCCCAGAAAATGCACCTTCAGCATACCCACTGGACAACTTCTGGGGTACATAGTCTCCAAGAGAGGCATTGAGGCCAACCCCACCAAGATCGACACCATCGCGCGACTCGGGAAACCTGAGTGCCTGCGTGACGTCCAAAAGTTGGCAGGACGAGTCGCGGCTCTCAGTCGCTTCATTCCCCGACTAGGCGAGAAGGCAATGCCCCTATACCGCCTGATGCGCAAGAACCCAACGTTCCAATGGGATGTAGAGGCCGACAACGCACTGAACGCACTCAAAGAAGTGCTACTCGCGGCACCACTACTCGCCGCACCACTCGACAGTGAGCCGATGCTCGTCTACGTCGCGGCCTCCAATCGGGTCGTCAGCACCGTGATGGTCGTCGAACGACCAGAAGAGGGCAAGGAGCGCACCATATAGTGCCCAGTATACTACATCAGCAAAGTCTTAATAGACTCACGACAGCGCTACCCGCAATACCAAAAACTGGTGTACGCGGTGTTCCGAGCACATCGGCGACTCCCACACTACTTCCAGGAGCACCCAATAACGGTGGTATCCTCCGTGCCCCTGCAAGACATCATACGCAATCGCTATGCGACTGGGCGAGTCGCCAAGTGGGCCGTCGAGATCGGCGTCCACAACATCAAATACGAGCCCCGAAAAGCGATCAAGTCGCAGGCCCTAGCCGATCTCCTCGCCGACTGGGAAGAGGCACAGCAGCCAGAGAAGCTTCCATACCTCCACTACTGGTTGCTCCACTTCGACGGCTCCAAGAACACCGACGGTGCGGGGGCTGGGGTCTTACTGACCTCCCCCAAAGGAGACAAGCTCTGCTGCGTGCTCCACCTCATCTTCACACCCTGCACCAACAACGTGGCAGAATACGAGGCCCTCCTCCACGGCATGAGAGCCGCCAAGGAGATGAACATCAATCGCCTATGATGCTACGGTGACTCCTACCTAGACGACGGCCAAGTGGCCGGGACATGCGATGCTGTTTCCCCAACAATGGTAGCATACCGCCAGGCTGTCGACCAACTGGGAGGACACTTCGACGGCTACTCCATTGAGTGGATCGACAGGCGTAAAAATGAGGAGGCGGACGCACTTTCCCGCATCGGGTCGGCTTGACAGACGCCACTAGTAGGCGTCTTCCTCAACATCATCCACAAGCCCTCCATTAGCCCACCGAAGGAGTTCGACGTCGGGATTCCACTACAACCAGAACCGGCCTTAGTCACCATGGTTGTGGAAGCTAGCGACTGGACAGCGCCATACGTCGCCTTCCTGGAACACAAACTCCTACCGAGCAACGAGATAGAGGCACGAATGGTCATACGCCGCTGCAAATCCTTTGTCATCATCAACGGCGAGCTCCACAAGTGCAGCGTGACCGGCGTGTTTCAGCACTGCGTACAGCCAGAGGAAGGCCGCAAGATCCTCCAGGACATCCACGCCGGCGACTGCGGCCATCACACTGGCGCCAAGTCGCTAGTCGCCAAGTCCATGTGGCATGGCGTCTACTGGCTCACCGCACACGCCGACGCCACCGACGTTGTCCAAAGATGCGTCAGATGCCAGAAGTACGCCAACCAGACGAACCTTCCTGGTTCGGTGCTCAAGACAATCCCCATCATGTGGCCATTCGCCGTATGGAGCATGGACATGGTCGACCCGTTCAAGAAGGCCCCATCGGGCTTCACTCACCTCTTGGTCGCAGTCGACAAGTTCACCAAATGGGTGGAGGCCAAGCCGATCAAGAAGTGCGACGGCAAGACGACTACCAAGTTCCTCCGTGAACTCATCTACCGGTACGGCTACCCACACAGCATCATCACAGACAACGGCACCAGCTTCGCCAAGGGGGCCATGGCAGAATTCTATGAGGAGCACGGCATACGACTCGACCTTGCATCAGTCGCCCACCCGGAGTCAAACGGCCAAGCAGAACGCGCCAACCAGAGCGTCCTCCACGGTCTCAAGCCGCGACTACAGGTGCCCCTCGAGCGCACCCCAGGATGCTGGGTCGACGAGCTCCCCTTTGTGATATGGGGGATCCGCACCTCCGTCAACCGATCAATAGGGTTCACACCTTTCTTCATGGTGTACGGCGCTGAGGCCGTAATGCCAACAAACCTAGAGCATGATTCCCCTCGAGTCGCCAACTACGTCGAGGCGGCCAACGAAACCGCCCTCCAAGACAGCGTTGATCAACTCGATGAAGCACGCGACCTCACTCGCTCCCGCACCGCCATATACCAGCAAGGACTTCGCCGCTATCACAGCCGCCGAGTGCGAACTCGCACCTTCCAGGAAGGCGACCTGGTCCTACGACTGGTCCAAGATAAAAAGGGCATGCACAAGCTATAGGCCGAGTCCTTGGCAGCGACGCCTACTACCTCATCGACATACGGGGTGACGGCCAATTGGAGGTCGGGAGGCCATGGAATGTAAACCTCCTCAGAAAGTTCTATACTTAGAACCTCACACTGTATTCCATCGGCATATATAATGAAATTCATTCGGATCACACAAATTGTGTCCACTCGCCATATTCTTGTGCCACTCGCACTCGTACATACTAGCAATATGCTACCTACGGAAGTCAACCTCTGGTCGAGCGACCGGCACGGCCAAGTAGTGCGGCACAAGGGCACTGGAAAAATCCGGGCCTTGGGTCGTCCATGAAAAACGCCAACCCGGAGCCGCCATTGGAGTCGCCTAGCCCGACTGGCCCGCCGGGCCAAGACATCCGACACACGCTTCTCATAGCGATCTATCCCCCCCACCCTCGCGCAAAGCGACTCGAATGGTTAAGTACCACGCACGGGGACTCCGCAAAATAGGAACCCCATGCGGCTCGGGAACACACCAAGTAAGAGAGCTGCCTAGGGCTCGCCAAGCGACTGGCTCTCCGGGCCCAGGGAGGAGACGCATTACAAACAACGCATTCGTAACCTGCAACAGGATCACGACCAATACGGTCTAGCACAATGCTCGGGGACTCGTTCACAAACGAACCACACCCGCACTCGGGAACTCGCCGCTCAGGAGACGCGAAGGGCAAAAACAAACCCAAAAACAAGGCAAACACATAGAAATACATAGTCGAGTTATACCCCATTAAAGGGAGGACGCGATCGGGGACTCGCTCAAATTGTTGAACAAAACACTGCCTTAATAAAACACAAGTCGACCAAGTCCCTGCGACACGGGTTACAAAAGTCATACAAATGTTCGCCACCTGGCATCTATTACAACATTTACATTTGCTCATTACATAGGCCCTGACAAAGAAGAAGCACCACCACCCTTGACGCGCACAAAGGGCTGCCACGGGTTCGTCGGATACGTGGTCAGCGACTTTGCCAATGACGACCGGAAGGGCTGCTCCAACTTCATGTCGCGGTGCTCCGGCTCGGGGTCGCCAGGCGCCAACACCGTCTCCTGGTACGGCAGCAGATCCCCCATCGCCAAGACACGATCAGCATAAGGAGCGGCCTTCGCGGTTAGCTTCAGCACCTCTAACATGTCCACCATGCCGGTCGCCGAGGGATAGCCACTTGTGACATCGTCAAGATCGAAGTCGTCGGGGAAATGCGCGAGTCCCAAGCTCAACGCTGTCGCGGCCCTGCGTCTGAACGTCAAGCGTGCCATCCACTCCACAACTGCGGGCACCTCCTCCAGATAGCGCCACACCTCCGTGAGCCCCCCAGGGATGACTTTAGTGGGAGACGTGCCTTGGAGAGCCGCCTGGACACACAACGCCGAGGTTGTGGCCGCATTCACCACGGTAGTTACGCACTGCGAAGCAGTATAAGTCTGCACCACCGGGTCGCTTTGGCCTACCACAGCTGCAAAGTCAGATATCAGCGAAACAATGAAACCCCCAAAGCGGGAACCGGACAAAAGGCTAAAGCAATGACAGAAACTCACCAAGCAGCTTGCAGCAATTCTCCTTGACGTGCTTCTCCAAGGCGGCCTGGTCGTTATGCAGTCCCACGATGATGGAGTCCATGGCTTTGTTTTCCTCTTCAGCTGCAGCGACGGTAGCCTTCGTCCGTTCTTCCGAAGAAATTGAGGCCGCCTTAGCATCCTCCAACTCCTTGACCAAGAAGGCCACTCGCTCATTCGCCGCGTCCAGTTCCACGAGTGGGACATACCCCTCACGGGCTTTGGAGACCTCAGCCGGGAAACCGTCTGCATGTGGAGATGTCAAAGTATCGCATAAAACCATCTCACAACAAGCAAAGAAGAAGAACGCCAAACACTCACCGATCCTCTCCTGAAGCTGCCGGTTCACCTCCTGCGCCTCACGCAAGTCACGCTCCAGACGCTCTCACGCAGCCTGCTGATCAGTCGACTCCCGCTGCAACCCCTGCAAAACAACAAGACCAACTAAGCATCGGGAGGAAAATTATCACCAGTTCCAAGTCGCTGAAATGCAGCGACTAGGAACTCGGGGACTGGAGAAGGAAGAAAAAACCAAGACCAGTTCCGAGTCGCTGAAATTCAGCGAGTAGGAACTCGGGGACTGGAGAAGGAAGGAAAACCAAGACCAGTTCCCAGTCGCTGAAATTCAGCGACTAGGAACTCGAGGACTAGAGAAGGAAGAAAAACCAAAACCAGTTCCCAGTTGCTACGATTTAGCGACTAGGAACTCAGGGACTGGAGAATATAGGAGGATAAAGACAATTCCCAACCGCTGAAATTCAGCGACTAGCAATTCGGGGACTGGACATACCTGAATGGCAGCGCCGAGCATCTTCTGAAGGTCAGCAGCGTCAGTCGACGGGACCGTGAAGGAGGTGCACCCGCGGCAGACCTCAATCTCCGTGTCCACGATTTCCAGAAACTGCGAAGATTGCGCGTCCGCACCACCTGGAAACCCCCTCGCCATAAAGTGACGGAATGTCGCCGACGCCCTGGCAGGGGCGCTGGCTGCCGGGGCCGGCGCGGATGCAGCTGGCGCTGGCTCTGATCGCGTCGCCGTCCCCTCTTCGACGAGCGGCACAGCACCTGGCTCCGCGGCATTTCCCCGGTGGCGGCATCGTCAGCGCCACTCTTCTGTTTCTTCGCGACTTCAGCAGTCACGACATCCTCGGAGACCTTCCTCTTCCTAAGGAGATCACCTTCTCCCATGACAGTGGCTGGGGGAATCTTGGCCACCGAAGGGCGCCAAATCTTCTTATCCCCCGACTTACACGCGCCCTTCTAATCAGCACAACCATGACAAAAAAAATTCAAAGCAAATTGGGACAAGGAAGTGTAACTTACTTGGCGACTGGAAGAACGCGAAGACCGGTACTAATATGGGCAGGCTTGTCCAACTCGGGACCAAGCTTGCGACTGAGCCCCCGCTCAAATACGTCTGAAGCCCACGAACCGAAGGCTTCCTTGATGACAAAGCCGCAGTCGCTGGGATCTCCGGCTTCGACGCCGCTGCCTTCGACGGCAATGGCGACTTGGGCGGCACCATGTCGATGGCTTCTTGGCTTGGGACCCCTGAGGTCGACGGCACGATCGAAGCCAGGGACGCCTCTGCCACCACCTCCTTGTCCTCGCCCTCCAACCCCTTCGTCGGGATTGTGGCCCTCGGGGCCTTGTGCGAGACTTCAGGAGACCCTTCGCCGTCTGAGTCGGAGTCCAACCCGAACACCACTGACGACCTGACTGGCGACGCGGGCCTCTTCGCCGGCGACTTGGGACGGCGTGGCGGCTTCGAAGGCATGGCAGTGCGCCAGGACGTCTGCTCCTGTGCGACCTCGTCACCTTCTTCGAACTCGTCCAGGCCGTGGCTCGCTTTGACCTCTCGCTGCTTCTGCATTCGGGTCTTGCGAGCCACAGGCGCTGGGGGAGCAACCTCTTTGTCTTCCCCGTCGCTATCGGAAGGATTCCCCTCGGAATCTTCCTCCAGCTCCAGGGGGACTTCTTCATCGAGCGAAGGGAGCCAACCCTCCAATACCTGAAAAAGCTGAGAACCATTGCGAGTCAGAAACACGACGAGCGAAAAGAATGAAATTGGAATACGAACGGGGCGATTGGAAAGAAGACTTACTATAGGGGCTTCATTCTTCACGGGAGTATACGGGGTGACTCCGACCGCCGCACCCGTGAAATCTGCGTTGGTGATCTTCTTCACGGCAGCCTTGTAATTGTCGGCCTCCCATGACTCCTTGCTGGTGCGAGATGGATCAAGCTTCCCGCTGTACTCGTACATCCAGCGTGGACGAGCCGCCAGCAGAACCAGGTGCCGCCCAAGCTAGCAATTGTAGAGGTTGGTTGGAATCAACCCCTGGTCTTTCAGCTTCTGGATATGGTCCATCATCTACGTGATGGCCATCCGCTGATCTTCAGGGAGCTTCTTTGGCACTAGTCGGCAGGGCTCGCTCCTCTCGGCAACGAATTCAGGGAGGGAAACCTCGTCGGAGGGAGTGGCTTCCTTGACGTAGAACCAGCTTTTCTTCCACTCGCTGGCATCCTTCTTCGGCAGGAGAAGCTTGACGAAGTTGGCCTTCGGCTTCAACTGGAAGGTGACCCCGCCTGTGGCCAGCATCAAGCCGCTGGACGCCTCGCGCCCGATGCGGCCGTGGAAGAGCTCCAGCCACAACGGGAAGTAAGGCCTACAGCCAAGGTAACACTCGCAGAAGGCAATGAAGATCGCCACCTGCTCGATGCTATGCGGACCAAGATCCGAGGGCTTGATCGCGTAGTACGCCCAGAAGTGGCGGTAGAAGAGCGAAGTGGGGAACCCTAAGCCCCTCTCGAGATGACTGGTGAAACAGATGAACTCGCCGGGCCGCGGCTTCGGCTCGGTCTTAGAAGAAGGGGGAACTCGCCAATTCCCCTTGCGAAGCACCCCGGCGTCCTTGAAGAATTTCAGCTGGGCCGTGGAGCACTTGGATTTTCCCCACGAGCCTTTGGGAGGCGCCATTGAGTGGGAAACGGAATCGCACGATGCGAAGAGAATAGGTCGGGGGCGAGCAGAGAGGAAGAGCAAATGAGGGAGGATGAAGAATGCGAAGTAGGGTCGCGAAGCAGATCCATCACTCCCCTTATATGGGAAAGGTCACCCGCCAAAATCGGGATAGCCGTTACCCACGGTAATTGCGCCGTAGTTACCGTTGGAAATTCCAACGGGTAGTTTGACTGAGGTTGACGGTCCTACTTCGGTGATCCACTCGCTACCCACCAATCTCTCTTCTCGCTGAAATTACGACTGGGCAACGATGAAGTTCATTAAAGTGACGAGTGGAGTTGTGGAGAAATTCTCCTCGGCATTAATAGAGTCCATCGCCAATTCGACTGGGCGCCCAAATTGGGATCGCCTACTTCAAGCACCAAAGAACGCATGCGCCTACATCAACAATGGCCTCAGGGACTACTGAAGGGGATATGCCTAAGGGGGTATGCTCAGCAGTGGGTTTCGAGTGGGCCGGAAGGCCCGCGAGTACGCCTGAAGGACGGTGACTGGACTCTGAGGAAAGAAGAGGCCCATCGACTGGCGACTAGAATCCCAGGAGCGTAGCAGAGGCCCAGTCGGATTAGGTCAAAGGCTCCCGGATCCTTATCTTATTCGGGGGCAACTTGTGAACCCTGGGAGGTGCTTCATATATAAACCTCCCTAGGGTATAGTAGAGACTTACGTTCCATCATACACCCCCTCAAGCGACTCGCCGCCCTTATAACTCGCTCTCTCATAATCAAACCTAGCAGGAGTAGGTCTTTACCCTCCGGGGGGCCGAACCTGGGTAAACCCTTGTGCACCTGCCCCCATATCGCACCGCAGATGGCCGCCAACTTTCCTCGTGAAAATCTCAATCGTTGCCTATGGCAGCGACTGCCGTGGCCATTTCCACAACAATGGAGGTCACACACAGGCATTTATGTGAGAAGGAGGCATGCACACAAAAGCATACTTGATCGTCAGTTTTGTTTCTTCCAATGACGAGTGTTCAAAGAAAAGGGCAAACTGAATATGTCACTTTGAAATGCTGCTGAATATGTCCAAGTGACGCTGAATGTGAACTATGAATCGGTCGTTATTTTTCTTTCTTATTATGTACTGCTACATCTTTCAAATGCTACTGAACCTATCAAAAGTTTTGTTCGGTACTTGTTCAGATCGACCGGTCGAGTGCAGAATATGGTTTCGCTTTCCTTTTGAATCAACCCTTGCTACATCTATTGAATTTCAATGTCCATATTGCTGAATCTATCAATTCTTTAGGTCACTGTCTGTCTACTGCCACAATCTATCAAGTGCTGCTGAATATGAATCAGGAATCTATCTAATATTTTTATGGTCTATTCTATACTGCTGAATCTTCCAAATGCTACTGAATCTGTCAAATGTTCTGTCATTACTATTAGTACAATATTTTGTAGAACGAACTGTGATGTACTGATACCTAGTTAGATGAAGTACATCATATTGTCTTGCTTTTCTTTTGAAACTTAGCATTGTTATAATTATCTGGATGAGTCTTGGGCATTTTGGGTTGCTATGGGTGGTCAGAGAGGCATTTTGGGTTCAGCACAGCTAAGATTAGATAGAAGCAACTAAGGAATTATTCCTACCCATGTATAATGCTCATGCAACAACCATATGCTTACAGACAAAGGCAAACAGGTATCACACAAGCAAACACACCACAAGCACAGTTCCTGGTGTTTATATTAACAATATATAGCTACAAATTGTTTTAAAACAGTTGCATCAACATCTAGATACAAAAGAGCAACAAAAGGCAATAAACAGATTTCTACCAGAACTGTTCAGCTGTGTTCACGGATTTTTCTGCCTCACTTAGTCTTGTCAGGAATTTTCCCTGATTTTTGTTCAGATACTATAGATAATTATGCACTAGATCCCAATTTCTCAGATTTTTCGCAGCTTTCAGTAAAACATGAAAAATCGTACAGTACAGCAGATTTAGCAGAAAACTGCAGCGATAAAAACACGGATTTTACCCAAACTTGTCCAAAACTCATTTAATAAATCTCACGAAAATTCCTGGAATTTCAAGGTACTTAACTGAGAAATCTAAACAAGATAATCTAAAGGTGCAGAAATTTACATTGATCAATGCCTAAGACTAACGAATTTCCCTAACGAATACTAGGTTTTGAAGGACCATCTCTAACTATTTGATGGACAGGCTGCAATAGGTTCTGGAGTCCATGCGCTGACGCTTCGATCCTCGTGCATGCCACGGTGGTGGCGTGTATACCTCTCCTGAGTCTTCTTCACTTGAGTCCTCAAATTCCACCTCTTCGGGGTCCTCCTCCTCGCTTTCTTCAACAAAAGCGCCCGCTGCATCTCCTCCATCATCGTCATCGCTTCCTTCATCATCACTGCCACCATCATCATTATTGTTACCGCCACCACCATTGTTACCTCCATCACCATTATCCGCATCATTATCATCATTCCTATCATCACCATTACCATTATTTGGTGGAGGATTCTGCTGTGCTTGAAGGGCAGCAATCTGGGCAGCCATCGCCACTATGGTTTCATCACGCTCAGCCACCACTTGATTCCTTTCCACAATAGTTTGGTTCAGCGTTGCAATCGTGGCATCTCTACCAATGAGAGCTTACTCCATTGTATTCACAGCAGTGTGCAAGGTTTCCATCTCATACCCATGACAATGCATAGTGCCCTGAAAATAATCCAACTCCACCTTTTGCTGCATCAACTTCTCTTCTCTCTCCCAAGCATTAATCTCCATGTCTTCTATGTTCTTCTCATGGAGTGGCATGTTGTTCCGATTGCCTGTGGTAACCATCACGTTCCCATCCTCATTCCGACTTCCAAATGCAAGGAAAGGTGAACCTGCTGGCAGTCGGTGTCGGTGGAGATAGCACAGGCGTGATAGTGTCTCATGCATGGCCGACTCAACTCCTTGCTCCCAGGTAAGGTACTTCTTGGTGCGGTTCAGGTTCTCAATACTAGGAACGGTGGGATCTGCAAGAACAATAGCGGTGATCTCCCATACGCGATCTCCAGGCACATAGGTGTTCATCCTCCTCCCTTTGAACATCGGCATTAGCATGCCCAGTGTCTGGAAAAGTTCCACCAACTATCTTGCGAAGGGTCTTGGTGATTGGAGCTCAACATACTCAACTCTGGTGGCATCTCCCATCTATCAATTGTAAGAGGAAAGAGTGAGAACAACAAAGGAGAAGAATTTACTAGAATGGAAGGCATAAGAGTAAAGACAAAATTTAAATAGACTTAAGTAAATATAAGGCTTCCTATTCCAATCCTAGGCCGTGATCCTACAGTCAACACACGGCTCTGATACCATCTGTAATACTACAGTACTGAAAAGACTGTAGCTTATATGCAACATGTCAATCCCTGGATCGGTTCATTGGCTTACATAGAATATAGATGAAATAACAAAGTAATAATCCGTGTATCATAAATAACGAAGATCCAGAAGATTCAATTATTATAATATTCGCTTAGCTCGAAGGCTAGCTTACACATTATTCAAATGGCAACATAAATAAAGATACTAATCCATCTTCAAATTACCCACGGGGGAACAAGTGTCGAGTGGAGTACAGCGACCTATTTCGATCACTCGGAATGGGTATAACCTGCAACATGAAATGTAGTAGCCCCGAAGGGTCAATACATGGAATGTATGGCAAGTAGCGCTAAGGTAAAAGAGACAATTCACCTAGCATCTACATGCTTATTTGGCTAGTGGAGCTTTGGCTAGCTTGCACTTTTCAAACACATTTATCCTACTTTCATAAACCATTTGATTCACAGCAACCCATTAAGTTCACCCATCAAGTTCTAGTAATTTAAGAAATAAGGATGAGTGAGAATATGTCATAGTCTCAAGATCAAGCAACTCAATCGTCCGTAACCAGGGACACGGCTACGTACTCAGTTTTTACACCCTGTAGAGGTTTGTACACTTTACCCATGTGACCTGGCCAACCCAACTCATACCACCACACTCATTTTGTGTGATGATAGGGAGAAGTCCAAGATGGGACCTTTCGGGAAGTAGATCTCCAAACCCCACTACACACCGGTCCCAACCTATCATTCACTACATCTCTGGCTACGCTGGGTACAGATCACCACAACCTACTAAGTCCAACCAGCCACCCATTCTTACTGGCACATGGTTGCACACGTAAGCTACCATAACAAAGCGAACCAATCCTTCTCAATACCCTGGGCGGCATTCCCCACCATTATCCACACTCCGTTGACCAACCAACCATTCCACCCAGGTAGTTCATTAACTTTGTAGTTTTAGTTTTAACAAACTCATACTTCACCATAATGTGATCCCTTTTCCCCGTCTTCACAACAAATCCAAGCACATCTACTGAGCGGGGCTCAACTACAAGGAATTCCTACCATAATATATAGGATATATCATAGCATAGTAGTTCCTACATAATAACTACAGAAATACACTACACATGCATAAGAGAAAATAGTAGGACATTGGTATGAACAAAATAGCATCTACTTGCCTTGGCGGTAGGAGTCGAGGGTACAATCCTCGTAGAAACAAGTGTTGCACTCGTCACAATCTACACGATACAAAACAACACATAAACAAACATACACAATCATAAGCAAGTGCACAAATGCATGCATGATAGCTTAACAAAGTTTTCAGTAACCTCTCGGTGTTCTCTGATGTTTATTACTAATGTATGATGCATGGAAAACCTTTAATGCGATGAAAACAAAACCATGTAATTTGTGAACCCAAATAATAGGCTTTTAGGAAAAACACTAAGCCTCTGTAGCAAACAGGTTTGTAAGACCTGGGAAAAAATACTACTGTGTAGGTAACGTGATTTAAAACCAGGGGCAATTGGAATCACGCAAAAATGTATTATAGAACTTTTTATACAATTTTTATAGTGCTTTAATCCTTTTTATAGTCTCAGGGAAAACATACAGTAAATCTGCAATATTATTTTATAACAAATTGTACACAATTTTGCGAATCCAACGATATATTATTTGCTAATTTTGGCCTGGTAAATCTTTGTCTATGTATTTTTGAAGTTACAGCAAGTTTCTGCAATTTTTACTATTTTCAGAAAAGCTGCGGTAATATTCCCGCTGACGTGGCGGGTTTGACCGTTCAGCGGTCCTATGCGGGTCAACGGTGCGATCTGGGTCGTCCATGCTTGATCCGACGGCCGGGAGCGATCGCGGCGGGACTCACCGGCTCTACGTGGTGAAGCGGTGGCGGCGGTCGGTGTTGATGGCGGGCGGCGGCTCTAGTGTTCCGTGGTGGTGGAGAGGTGGTACACGGGCTGCGGCCGGAGGCGGTGGTCTCGGGGGAGGGTCGGCTCGGGCTGGGGCGGTCCCGGGTGGCGGCAGGACGCGGACGGAGCGGCGGCGGCGGGGGTACTCCAGCGAGGTCGTGGGGCGGCTGTAGGAGAAAGACGGGGTCAGAAAAAAGATGGGGCGGCACGCTGCGGTGCTCCCACGATAGAAAGAGGCGCGAGGGTCGGCCGTGAGCTTCTTACCAGCGTCAATGGCGGCGACGGCTCCGAGAACTCCAGCGAGCAATTGCTCCGTCATGGCGGCTGAATAAAAGGGGTTTGGAAGGGGCTTTCGAAGAGGAGATCGAGGGATTTAAGGGGCGGCGCTCGGTAAGGCTAGGGTGTGAAAATCCTAACGGAATCTTCCGTGCTCCCAGGAGAATCGGCGGCGGTGCCAGACTCCGGTTCGAGCATGTTCTGCTCGTCGGAAAGCGACTGACAGGTGGGCCCGCCTGTCGGCCGGGCGGTGCAGGCTACGCGCTGCGCCGCGCGTTTTCTGCTATGTGCCGCTCGTTGTGGTTGTGCACCCCGGGTGGGCCGCTGGGCCGCTGTGGGCTGGCGGTCCGACTGGCCGACGCGGTTTCTTTTTTTTCTTCTTTTTTTTAACAGTAACTGAATCGGACTGAACTGTCTGCAATTATGAAATTTCTACACTTCTGAAATATGGCCATAACTTTTGATTCAGAATTCCGATTTGGGCGAAACAAGTTTCTACGGATTCGTATTGACAAACCCCACATCTATGCATCTGGAATGCCCAAAAAGTTTAATTCTAGCAGATGCAAGGCAAAATCCCTAGTAATCTCCTATAAGAGAAGAAAAGGCAAATAAGTGGTGCTTTGGCCAAATGCCTTTAAAACTGAAATTTTCTAAATATGCTCATGATGCAATGAAATTTATGTATGCAGTGCCAAATCTAGAATTTGGGGTGTGACAGTTTTCTTTTAGTGAACCACAACTAGAGTCATTGCATGTCTGTTCTTTTCATAAACCACATATTGATCCAACAGAAACATTGCATGTATGTTCTTTTCATAAACCCCATGGATCCACCTGTGTCAATTAATGTGTGTTCTATTCACAAACCACATATGGATCCACCAATGTCATTGCATGTGTGTTCTTTTCACAGACCACATATGGATCCACCAGTGTCATTGCATGTGTGTTCTTTTCTTAAACCACATATGGATCCACTAGAGTCATTTCATGTGTGTTCTTTTCCCAAACGACATATAGATCCACCAGAGTGATTGCATGTCTGTTCTTTCCCTAAACCACATGGATCCACCAGATTTATTGCATGTGTGTTCTTTTCATAAACCACAAGGATCCACCAATGTCATTACATGTGTGTTCTTTTAATAAACCACATCTAGAGTCATTGGATGTGTGTTCTTTTGATAAACCACAACTAGAGTCATTAAATGTGTGTTCTTTTCAGAAACCACATATGTATCCACTAGTGTCATTGAATATGGGTTCTTTTCACAACCACACATGGATCCACCAGTGTCATTGCATGTGTTTTCTTTTCATGAACTACAACTAGAGTCATTGCATGTGTGTTCTTTTCATAAACCATATATTAATCCACCAGAAACATTGCATGTCTGTTCTTTTCATAAACCCCATGGATCCACCTGTGTCAATGAATGTGTGTTCTTTTAACAAACCACATATGGATCCACCAATGTCATTGCATGTGTGTTCTTTTCACAGACCACATATGCATCCACCAGTGTCATTGCATGTGTGTTCTTTTCTTAAACCACATATGGTTCCCCTAGTGTCATTGCATGTGTGTTCTTTTCATTAACCACAGCTAGAGTCATTGCATGTATGCTCTTTTCACAAACCAAATATGGATCCACCAGAGTCATTTCATGTGTGTTCTTTTCAGAAACCACATATCGATCCACCAGAGTCATTGCATATATGTTCTTTTCATAAAGCACATGAGCATGTGTGTTTTTTCACAAACCACATATGGATCCACCAGAGTCATTTCATGTGTGTTCTTTTCACAAACCACATATGGATCCACTAGAGTCATTGATGTGTGTTCTTTTCATAAACCACAATGGATCCACCAGTGTCATTGCATGTTTGTTATTTTCATAAACACATGGACCAACCAGAGTTATTGCATGTGTGTTCTTTTCACAAACCACATATGGATCCACAAGAGTCATTGCATGTCTATTTTTTTCACAAACCACATATAGATCCACCAGATTCATTGCATGTCTGTTCTTTTCATAAACCACATGGATCCACCAGATTCATTGCATGTGTGTTCTTTTCATAAACCATAGGGATCCACCAATGTCATTACATGTGTGTTCTTTTAATAAACCACAACTAGAGTCATTGGATGTGTGTTCTTTTCATAAACCACAACTAGAGTCATTAAATGTGTGTTCTTTTCACAAACCACATATGTATCCACCAGTGTCATTGAATGTGTGTTCTTTTCACAAAACACATCTAGATCCAATAGTGTCATTGCATGTGTGTTCTTTTCGTGAACCACAACTAGAGTCATTGCATGTGTGTTCTTTTCATAAACCACATATGGATCCACCAATGTCATTGCATGTGTGTTCTTTTCACAGACCACATATGGATCCACCAGTGTCATTGCGTGTGTGTTCTTTTCTTAAACCACATATGGATCCCCTAGTGTCATTGCATGTGTGTTCTTTTCATTAACCATAGCTAGAGTCATTGCATGTTTGCTCTTTTCACAAACCACACATGGATCAACCATAGTCATTTCATGTGTGTTATTTTTAGAAACCACATATGGATCTACCGGAGTCATTGCATGTCTATTCTTTCCATAAACCACATGAGCATGTGTGTTCTTTTCACCAACCACATATGGATCCACCAGAGTCAATTTATGTGTGTTGTTTTCTCAAATCACATATGGATCCACCAGAGTCATTGCATGTGTGTTCTTTTCATTAACCACATATGGATCCACCAGTGTCATTGCATGTTTGTTCTTTTCATAAACACATGGATCCACCAGAGTCATTGCATGTGTGTTCTTTTCACAAACCACATATGGTTCCGCTAGTGTCATTGCATGCGTGTTCTTTTCATTAACCACAGCTAGAGTCATTGCATGTCTGCTCTTTTCACAAACCACATATGGATCCACCAGAGTCATTTCATGTGTGTTCTTTTCAGAAACCGCATATCGATCCACTAGAGTCATTGCATATATGTTCTTTTCATAAACCACATGAGCATGTGTGTTCTTTTCACAAACCACATATGGATACACCAGAGTCATTTCATGTGTGTTCTTTTCACAAACCACATATGGATCCACTAGAGTCATTGCATGTGTGTTCTTTTCATAAACCACAATGGATCCACCAGTGTCATTGCATGTTTGTTCTTTTCATAAACACATGGATCAACCAGACTTATTGCATGTGTGTTCTTTTCACAAACCAGATATGGATCCACAAGAGTCATTCCAGGTCTGTTTTTTTTCACAAACCACATACAGATCTACTAGAGTCATTTCATGTGTGTTCTTTCACAAACCACATATAGATCCACTAGAGTCATTACATGTCTGTTCTTTTCATAAACCACATGGATCCACCAGATTCATTGCATGTGTGTTCTTTTCATAAACCACAGGGATCCACCAGTGTCATTGCATGTGTGTTCTTTTAATAAACGACAACTAGAGTCATTGGATGTGTGTTCTTTTCATAAACCAGAACTAGAGTCATTAAATGTGTGTTCTTTTCACAAACCACATGTGTATCCACTAGTGTCATTGAATGTGTGTTCTTTTCACAAAACACATCTGGATCCACCAGTGTCATTGTATGTGTGTTCTTTTCGTGAACCACAACTAGAGTCATTGCATGTGTGTTGTTTTCATAAACCACATATTGATCAACCAGAAACATTACATGTCTTTTCTTTTCATAAACCCCATGGATCCACCAGTGTCAATGAATGTGTGTTCTTTTCACAAACCACATATGGATCCACCAATGGCATTGCACGTGTGTTCTTTTCACAGACCACATATGGATCCACCAGTGTCATTGCGTGTGTGTTCTTTTCTTAAACCACATATGGATCCCCTAGTGTCATTGCATGTGTGTTCTTTTAATTAACCACAACTAGAGTCATTGCATGTCTGCTCTTTTCACAAACCACATATGGATCCACCAGAGTCATTTCATGTGTGTTCTTTTTAGAAACTACATATGGATCCACCGGAGTCATTGCATGTCTGTTCTTTTCATAAACCGCATGAGCATGTGTGTTCTTTTCACCAACCACATATGGATCCACCAGAGTCAATTTATGTGTGTTGTTTTCTCAAACCACATATGGATCCACCAGAGTCATTGCATGTGTGTTCTTTTCATTAACCACATATGGATCCACCAGTGTCATTGCATGTTTGTTCTTTTCATAAACACATGGATCCACCAGAGTCATTGCATGTGTGTTCTTTCCACAAACCACATATGGTTCCGCTAGTGTCATTGCATGCGTGTTCTTTTCATTAACCACAGCTAGAGTCATTGCATGTCTGCTCTTTTCACAAACCACATATGGATCCACCAGAGTCATTTCATGTGTGTTCTTTTCAGAAACCACATATCGATCCACTAGAGTCATTGCATATATGTTCTTTTCATAAACCACATGAGCATGTGTGTTCTTTTCACAAACCACATATGGATACACCAGAGTCATTTCATGTGTGTTCTTTTCACAAACCACATATGGATCCACTAGAGTCATTGCATGTGTGTTCTTTTCATAAACCACAATGGATCCACCAGTGTCATTGCATGTTTGTTCTTTTCATAAACACATGGATCAACCAGACTTATTGCATGTGTGTTCTTTTCACAAACCACATATGGATCCACAAGTGTCATTCCAGGTCTGTTTTTTTCACAAACCACATACAGATCTACTTGAGTCATTTCATATGTGTTCTTTTCACAAACCACATATAGATCCACTAGAGTCATTGCATGTCTGTTCTTTTCATAAACCACATGGATCCACCAGATTCATTGCATGTGTGTTCTTTTCATAAACCACAGGGATCCACCAGTGTCATTGCATGTGTGTTCTTTTAATAAACAACAACTAGAGTCATTGGATGTGTGTTCTTTTCATAAACCAGAACTAGAGTCATTAAATGTGTGTTCTTTTCACAAACCACATATGTATCCACTAGTGTCATTGAATGTGTGTTCTTTTCACAAAACACATCTGGATCCACGAGTGTCATTGTATGTGTGTTCTTTTCGTGAACCACATCTAGAGTCATTGCATGTGTGTTCTTTTCACAAACCACATATTGATCAACCAGAAACATTACATGTCTTTTCTTTTCATAAACCCCATGGATCCACCAGTGTCAATGAATGTGTGTTCTTTTCACAAACCATATATGGATCCACCAATGGCATTGCACGTGTGTTCTTTTCACAGACCACATATGGATCCACCAGTGTCATTGCGTGTGTGTTCTTTTCTTAAACCACATATGGATCCCCTAGTGTCATTGCATGTGTGTTCTTTTAATTAACCACAGCTAGAGTCATTGCATGTCTGCTCTTTTCACAAACCACATATGGATCCACCAGAGTCATTTCATGTGTGTTCTTTTTAGAAACCACATATGGATCCACCGGACTCATTGCATGTCTGTTCTTTTCATAAACCGCATGAGGATGTGTGTTCTTTTCACCAACCACATATGGATCCACAAGAGTCAATTTATGTGTGTTGTTTTCTCGAACCACGTACGGATCCACCAGAGTCATTGCATGTGTGTTCTTTTCATAAACCACATATGGATCCACCAGAGTCCTTGCATGTGTGTTCTTTTCATAAACCACATATGGATCCACTAGAGTCATTGCATGTGTGTTCTTTTCATAAACCCCATGGATCCACCTGTGTCAATGAATGTGTATTCTTTTCACAAACCACATATGGATCCACCAATATCATTGCATGTGTGTTATTTTCAGAGACCACATATGGATCCACCAGTGTCATTGCGTGTGTGTTATTTTCTTAAACCACATATGGATCCCCTAGTGTCATTGCATGTGTGTTCTTTTCATTAACCACAGCTAGAGTCATTGCATGTCTGCTCTTTTCACAATCACATATGGATCCACCAGAGTCATTTCATGTGTGTTCTTTTTAGAAACCACATATGGATCCACCAGAGACATTGCATATCTGTTCTTTTCATAAACCACATGCGCATGTGTGTTCTTTTGACAAACCACATATGGATCCACCAGAGTCATTTCATGTGTGTTGTTTTCTCAAACCACATATGGATCCATGATACGTCCATTTTGCATCATTATTCTATGTCTTAATTCACTATTATTCATTGATATATTTTGTATTGAGAGGTGATACTTATGTTATTTCATCTGTTTTTGCATGGTTGATGACTTTTGGAGCATGGACCATTGCAGTCAGGATTCTGATGGAAAAGGTGTTGTTTGGAGGCAAAATTCGCGAAGATCAGAAAATCCGGGAAAATATACGGAAAATCCTAATTTTCCAGAAGACTAAGGATGCTAGAAGACGGAGTGGAGATGGGCCACAGGGGGCCCACACCACCCCCTGGCGCGGGCAGCCCTAGGCCACGCCAGCAGGTGGTGTGGCCACCCTGGCCTACTCCAGCCTCTCCCCTCTAGCGTATATCATCCTCCCGAAACCCTAAGACTCGGGGAGCGACCACCGAAAGATTCCACCGCCTCTGCGGGGTGGAAAACACCGAGAGAGAAAGATCTCTCTGGCAGAAAGATTTCTATCGGGGGAATTCCTTCCCGGAGAGGGGAGATCATCGCCATCAACACCACCATCAAGCTGGACTTCATCGGGATCATCATCATCATCACCACCATCATCACCATCAGCACCCTCATCACCATCTCCATATTGCTGTAACAATTGCGTTGAATCTTGCATAGTTCATAGGGGAAACTTTCCCGGTGTTGATTACTCTTTGTAGTTGATGCTATTGAGTGAACCATTGAATTATTTTTTAGGTTCAGATTGTTATACATCATTATTCAATCTCTGATCATGATCCATATGATGTCTTGTGAGTAGTTCGTTTTGTTCTTGAGGACATGGGAGAAGTCATGTTGTTAGTAGTGGAGTTGTGTTGAGAAAGATTCAATAGTTTGATATTTAAGTTGTGGTGTACTTCTTCTAGTGGTGTCATGTGAACGTCGACTACATGACACTTCACCTATATGGGCCTAGGGGAATGCATTGTGTATTTGGCTACTAATCATAGGGGTTGCCAGAGTGACAGAAACCTGAACCCCCGTTAGCAAACCATTGCACAAGGGACATAAGGGTCTTAGAGTTTAAAGTTGTTGTTAGGTTTCTACCTTAATTACTTTCTTGTATTTACGGTTGTTTGCAAGGGGTATAATCACAAGTATGTATTAGTCCGAGGAAGGTCGGTACATTAGCACAGGTTCACCCACACAACACTTAGCAAGCTAAAGAAGATTAATCAACTATATGAAGCGAAAGCACTTGATAGTCTTCCCATGTGTCCTCAAGAACGTTTGGTCATCTTAAGTAATACAACCGGCTTGTTCTTTGTTGCATAAAGGATTGGGCCACTTTCTGCATTTATTCTTACTGTCTTTTATTTACTTGTACTTTGTTTACTTGCTTTATCAAAAACCCCTAAAAATCCGTTTGCTAAGTATTTGCAGAGAATTCCTGATCCATACCACTAGCCAGCACCTTATGCTCCTTGTTGGGTTCGACACTCTTACTTATCGAAAATACTGCGATACACCCCCTATACTTGTGGGTCATCAAGACTATTTTCAGGCACTATTGTCGGGGAGTGAAGCGCTATTGGAGAGTGGAACTGGTAAAGGAAACTTCTACCATGAGTATTGTTTACTTCTGCTAGTTGCTTTATTTCCGTTATGGATAATTTGTTGAGTTTCTTATTTGGTAATGCTACTACCACTGCTAAGGTAGTAGATAAGCCACCACCTGCTGAGAGTGATGTTTTTAAAATACCTACAAGAATTATTGATCGTGTTATGGATAACTACTATGTTGGGGATGGAAATGTCCATCCCGGTGATCATTTACTCATTATACACGAATTATGCGGGTTATTCAAGTGTGCAGGTATTACTATAGATCAAGTTAAGAAGAAGTTATTCTCATTATCACTCAAAGGAAGAGTTGAGGAATGGTATAAGCTACTGAAGAATGGTCAAGCTCTAGAATGAGAGGAAATAGTGCCTCTCTTTTATTCAAAGTTTTATCGTCCTAGTGAGATCCATAAAGATCAGAATCAAATATATAACTTTTGGCCTCTTGATGGAGAGAGTACAGCCTAATCTTGGGGGATATTGAAGTTATTAATGCTCATATGTCCCATTCATGAGCTCCCCAACAATATTATTATCAATAACTTTTATGCAAGGCTCCCTCTACATGATAAGGATTTACTGGATGCTTCTTGTGCTAGATCATTCACTCGTATGGAAGAAGAAGCTAAATGGGATCTTCTGGACCGTATTCAAGACAATGCTGAAGCTTGGGAGAATGACAAAGGGAGAAAGTCAGGTATAAATTATGATTATGAATGCATTGAATCTTTTATGGGAACTAATGACTTTCAAAATATTAAAAATGCTTATGGTCTAGACTCTCAAGCTATTTCCTCTTATTTTAAGGCTTTTGCTTCCTATATTGAAGTGCTTAAAAAGAAGTGGAATAAGTATCATGAACCTTATAAAGATGTTGCTAAGAGTGTTCCTGCAAGAAATACTGAAGTTTATACTGCTAATCATGTCTTACCTGAACCTTATATTGAGAAAATGCCTTTCCTAGTTAAGATAAGGGAACATTTTATGATGGCTAGTATGGTAGATGAAAGTATGAATAAAGCTGTTGAACCTAATAAACAAAAGGTTGATGAACCTATAATAGCAAATGTTAAAGACTTTGTTACTAAATATGAGAAAGAGGGACACCTTATCCTTTGTAAGGATACCTCTAATATTGTTTCACAATGTTATGAGAGCTAGTATTACTGTGTTTTCTGTTCGAATAAGTGATCATTGCTATGACGGTCCTTGTGATAGTTATATTGTTAAGTTTATGCATGATACTGAAAGTTACTATGAAAGAGGGAAAAGTGTTCTTATGTATCTCAATAATATCAATCTTCCTCATTTTATGCTGAAAGTTTTTATGTTGCACTTCTTTTGCCTTCTTATGCAAGTAGCCTCTGGTTTCAACAACTTCTTTGTTTACAAAATTCCCTTGCATAGGAAGTGGGTTAGACTTAAACGTGTGTATGTTTGCTTCTTAATGCTCCCTTTCACATCAATTCATATTCCTAAGTGAGCATATTCAAAATTATCATGCCCATCTTAATGGCTATAAAGAAAGAGCTTTTTGGGAGACAACCCAATTTGTTTTTGCTTTCAGTTTGTTTTTTTCTTTGAGTCTTGGAAGTTATTACTTCGGTAATAACCGCTCCTTATCCGTTTTATTTGATTTTTGTGTCAAGATCAACCTCTAATAAGAGAGAAGTAATATTTGGGGAAGTTGCTGTCCCGAAACAGATTTTTGTGCTTCACCGTCAAATTTCGTGAGAGATCTCTGTATGTCGGATTGAGCTGTAATTTTTTGTGCTTCTGACCCAGGTTGTTATTTAACTTTCGTTAGTTTTGCACTTTTTTATTTGAGCAACAGAAGATTTTCGAAAAAATTGATCTTTACCTGCTGGTCTGTTTTGACATATTTTGCCACTCTTGCATTTGCTTCTTTATTCAATTTCCTTTTTGAATTCTTTTTGGGTTTTCGGAAGGAGTTGCTAAAGTATCTTATGTTTTGATGGTTTTCAGTTGAAGTTGGACTCAAAAGGTTTTATCACTTCATTTATACTAATGTTGCTAATGAGAACTGTGTGAAGTTTTGTGTGGAAGAAATTTCCAGGAAGTGGAGATAATGGTGTAATAAGGAAGAGACATGTTTTAAGACTCAAGTAATAGGAGTATGAAGATGAAGATATTGATGTTATTAAAGTGATGACTCTATAAGAATCTACTAGATACCAAATTCAGAGACCTGCAGAGTCTGTTTTCAAATAGGTAACAGTTCTGGTAAGAAAAGTTCCGCGAAAATACTATCCAACTATATTTTTGCAGTTTTCAGACAATAAGGGAAGTTATGAAGAGAAAAAGGGACAGAAACGGAGGCACGGTGGCTCACACCACCCTGTGGCGCGGGCCCACTGATGTCTACGCACTTCTATTCTTGTAGACAGTTGTTGGGCCTCCAAGTGCAGAGGTTTGTAGAACAGCAGCAAGTTTTCCCTTAAGTGGATCACCCAAGGTTTATCGAACTCAGGGAGGAAGTGTTCAAAGGTATCCCCTCTCAAGCAATCCTGCAATCAAGATACAAGAAGTCTCTTGTGTCCCGAACACACCCAATACACTTGTCAGGTGTATAGGTGCACTAGTTCGGCGAAGAGATAGTGAAATACAAGTGGTATGGATAACTATAAGTGGTAACGGTGATAGAAAATAGCTTGATGGCGTGGAAAAGACTAAAGTAAAATTGAAATAAAGATAGAAGCTAGCAAACATGTCACAGATATAGTAGCAAACGGTGTTTTAGTGCTTAGAAACAATGCCTAGGGATCCTACTTTCACTAGTGAACACTCTCATATAAATATCTTCTCTTTATGACACTACTCTTAACTACTCTCCGGTTGAACACTCTAATCGATGATAGGGCTATGATAGCACACCTAAAAGTTCATCTTTCCCATCTAGAAACCCCACATGGTCACCTTGAGTACTAGATGAGTCCAACAAACACCACAATTTCATAAAGACATCCAACTCCAAATATAACTCATAACAAGTATTTGTAATCTCTAGCCTAAGTTCCACCATGGTGTGCACGCTATCACTTTCACATACATGGGGAGAGCAGAGATCTATTAAAGCACTTGAGTAGCCAGGTAGATCTGTAGATTACAAGCTCATGATCTCAATAAGATCATGCATAGAGAGAGATGAACACATAGCTACCGGTAGAACCCTTAGCCTCGAGAGAGAACTACTCCCTCCTCATTATGGGAATCAGCAATGGTGATGGAGATGGCGGTGGAGATCGATGGAGATGGATCCAGGGGCACTTCCCCGTCCCGGCAGGGTGCCGGAGCAGAGACTTTCTATCCCTCGAATCTCCCCTTTGGTGGCGGCGGCACTGCAGAACTTTTCGTGGCTGGAGGCTTGATGATTTAGGGTTTTGGTATCGGGAGGCTCTTATAGGCGAAGGAGGAGAGGTCGGTAGCCGGCCAGGGGGCCCACACCATGCCCTGGCACGGCCTGGGGGTACCGCGCCTGGGGGGTGTGGCCACCCTGTGGTCCCTCTCCGACTCTCCTTCTGGCTCCGTGAGTCTCCTGGGAAAATAGTAACTTTGGCATTTTTCCCGTCCAATTCTGAGAATATTCATTTTCTGACTTCCTGGAACCAAAAACAGCAGAAAATAGGCAACTGGCACTGTGGCTCTTGTTAATAGGTTAGTCCAAGATATCATATGAAAAGTACTCTGAAGTTGGAACAAAGCACAAGAAAGTAGATAAAACCAAGCATGGAGCATCAAAAATTATAGATACATTTGCAATGTATCAACAGCCCCAAGCCTAACTCCTGCTCATCCTCGAGTAGGTAAGTGATAAAAAGAAAAAATAATTTTTGTGGTGACATGCACCATCAAAGACTTGATCAAAGTATTTGTAAAACATTCAAAGCTGGGATTATAGTACTTCAATCATTACATGAAAGACAAAGTTCTAGCAATAAGACAAAGAAACTGTGATGCAACATGAAAAGGCACAAACAAAAGATTCATGAATAACAATGCTTTGCAAGTTTGTTTGTTTCACATAAGGAAAACATAGCATAATAGCATTCAACTTGTCCCTCATAGAGTAGCAAATATAAATGCATAGGACACCTTCAAACTTCATAAGAGTGACTAGATACAAATAGTTTAAAACAAGCAATAACAAGTTATGCATCAATCAACTAGTCTTGGGACAATGCACATAGAACTAAGAATGGCCACTATGCTCTCAAAGTAGGTGCATAAAGGTAGAAGGTGGAGACTCAATATAATGGTGGAAGAAAGGCCTTTATAAAAGGAAGTAGGGTTTCAAGTCTCATAAAGAGCTTCCAAAAATTATGGTGCTTAATATCTTTCAGCTCTCATTGCCCCTATCATAAGCATCTTGAAGTGATTAAGGTTAAAGTGAACAAACTATGGTGTACATGCTTGACGAAGTATAAGTTAGGAATCTCATGTCCCTTGTATACGAGGGCCGCTCCTCGTGCTACTCAAGTTTAGTCACCGCTAAGTTCTTGTCATCGTAAGTACATGTGTATCATAGAGAACCGCCAGCGGGGTACCCCTTTCCTGATGATACGGAAGAATCCTCATATCAAAATGACAAGGCAAGCAGACAACGAGCATCTCATCAATCTTCTTATTTACCATGGGCATATGGTGCTTTTTTCTCTCTCTCCTCTTTTCATAATCTCTTTTTTTTCTTTTTCTCTTTTTTTTCTCAATATAGGACTCTTTTTTTATAAGAAGAATGCTTCATAGACAGCTCATTATAGTTACGCTGCAGGTTTCCACCATGTCAGCATAGATTAGACCAGCGACCCAGGCGTTTCTCTAACACATATACATAACTCCATGGACTTACAAGCTCCCCTTTCATTTCACATCGACGACATCCATATACAAAAGAGCATGATATCAACTAGGTACATGTACCAAGTGTAATGTTGAAAGCGTTCCCCATGACAGCATGGTTCTGCTAATTCCCAACAAATAAGTGCAAGCATATACAACATAAACGACACAATGGTTCAAGTTTATTAATGGCAAGAAAAGTAAAATGTGCCATCAAGTTCGTGAGATCTTTAATCACTAGTTTTCTCATAACAAGTTTAATTTGGAAGGTAAACAAAAGCATGAATATACTTTGAATAGCATAAGCTAGTAGGTAGGTATGGTGGACTCTTTGGAAATCTTGGTTTAAGGAGTTGGATGCATGAGTGGAACTCATACTTGGTTGCAGAGGCTAGCAAAAGACTGGGAGCGACAAACTAAGAGAGCAAAAATGGCCATAATCATGCAGAGCGACAAAACATCATTGATCAAAGCATAAAGTGATACTACAAGTTGAAAACTAAAGGATCATGAAGGCTATGGTGACTTTGGATAGTCATAACATGGTGTGAGCATGCGCCAAGTCAACCCAAATAAAGCATCAAAGGAGAATACCACTATACTATGCTTTAATATGCTAAAACAACGCATGATTCATCCAAGGCACATTAAGCAATCTCAATTGTTTATAACAAGCCATGCTACAGTAAAGAATACTAAGCATAAAGCCAAAACAATATCAAGCATGGCATGACAAAGCATAGGCCACATTCAAAAACAAGCTCTCTTTACCACTTAAGCATGAACTTTCCTACTCTTTTCCAACCCAAACCAAACTATTTGAAAACCCATGTATGAAAGAGGGGGTCCAACCAATTTATTCAGCAAACTAAGATAACCAAGAAAATGAAAAACCAAAACAAAAACGAAACAGAAGACGCTCCAAGAACAACACCAATGTGTATGAAACAATAAAAATGAAGTGTTTGGAAGAAACCTGGGATTTTTATTGATGAAGAGGGGGATGCCTTGGGAATCCCCAAGCTTTGACGCTTGTACTTCTTGGATATTTCTTGGGGTGACACGCGTGGCATCCCCAAGCTTGAGCTTTAGTCCATCCTTCATCTCATTACTCATTCCTTCCATACACCTGAAATTTTTCCTTCATACAAAACGTCTCACAATCTTTATTAGCAACATTAGTGCACTCAAGATAATAAGTCTTAAGGTTCAGTTCTAACACCAATAAACTTCCATTAGAACAATAGCTACTGAAGTACTTCCCTCAAAAATCTCAATTCCACAAAAGACCTCAAAAAGGAACCAACAAGAAGCAAATGCAGAAAATGGCAGAAATCTGTCAAAACAGACCAGCAGGTAAAGACGGATTTTTTCGAAGACCTTCTGTTGCTCAAATCAAAAAGTGTTGACCTAACAAAAGTTAGATAACAACCTGGGGCAGAGGTACACAAATTCATGCCTCAAAAAGACATTCATATATTTTACATGAATTTTTACGGTGAAGCACAGAAATCTGTTTCGGGACAACAACTTTCCCAATCATTACTTCGCTCTCATTAGAGGTTACTCTTGGCACAAAAAGCAAATAAAAAGGATAAGGAGCGATTATTACTGAAGTAATAACTTCCAAGACTCATCTAAAACTTTTGGGTTATCTCCCAATAAGTACTTTTCTTTAACGCCTTTAAGTTAGGCATGATAGTTTGGGAGGATGCTCACATAAGAAATATGAATTGAAGTAAAAGAGAGCATCAAAAAGCAAATTTAAAACACATTTAAGTCTAACCCAGTTCCTATGCATAGGAATCTTGTAAAGAAATAAGTCATGAAAGCACAAAGCAACAAGCATAGTAAAGCAAAACAAGTGCAACTTCAAGACTTTTAACATAAAGAGGGGAAACTTAATATTATTGAAATGCATAAAACCATGTTTCCCTCTCTCATAATAACTTTCAATAGCATCATGAATAAACTTAAAAATATAACTATCACATAAAACATTCTTATCATGAGCCACATGCATATAATAATTATTACTCTCCACATAAGCATAGTCATTCTTATTAATTGTAGTGGGAGCAAATTTAACAAAATAGCTATTATTATTATTCTCATCACCATAATTTCAAATATAGGACACATATTGTAGTCATAATTAATTTTCTCCTCAATAGTAGGTGGACTGAAAATATCATATTGATCATTGTAATCATCATATATTGGAGGTTTGGTATCATCATAAGCAATAGAACAGCTATCTTCCAAAGCTGGGGAACTAAAAAGATCATTTTCATAAAAACTAGCTTCCCCAAGCTTAGACTTTTCCATAGCATTAGCAAAAATGGTGTCCAAAGAATTCATACTAACAACATTGCTATTAGCATGCAAATAAAGTTCCATAGGTTTTTTAATTTTCTCTTCAAACACTTCATGTCCTAACTCAAGATAAATACTATAAAGCTCTCTAATTTTTTTGTTGTTTTCCATTAAGACTTCGAGCACTCACACCGGAGGATGTGAGTACCTTTTACCTGACCTCCTCGGCAACGGCGCCAGAAAATAGGCGTTTGCCGTGGGAAGTTCTTCTTCTTTAATCCTCCGGTGTGAATACCTTTTACCTTACCTCCCCGGCAAGGGCGCCAGAAAATAGCTTGATGTCTACGCACTTATATTATTGTAGACAGTTGTTGGGCCTCCAAGTGCAGAGGTTTGTAGAACAGCAGCAAGTTTTCCCTTAAGTGGATCACCCAAGGTTTATCAAACTCAAGGAGGAAGTCTCTTGTGTCCCCAACACACCCAATACACTTGTCAAGTGTATAGGTGCACTAGTTCGGCGAAGAGATAGTGAAATACAAGTGGTATGGATAATTATAAGTGGTAACGGTGATAGAAAATAGCTTGATGGCGTGGAAAAGACTAAAGTAAAATTGAAATAAAGATAGAAGCTAGCAAACATGTAACAGATCTAGTAGCAAACGGTGTTTTAGTGCTTAGAAACAAGGCCTAGGGATCCTACTTTCACTAGTGAACACTCTCATATAAATATCTTCTCTTTATGATACTACTCTTAACTACTCTCCGGTTGAACACTCTAATCGATGATAGGGCTATAATAGCACACCTAAAAGTTCATCTTTCCCATCTAGAAACCCCACACTGTCACCTTGAGTACTAGATGAGTCCAACAAACACCACAATTTCATAAAGACATCCAACTCCAAATATAACTCATAACAAGTATTTGTAAGTGCCACCATGGTGTGCACGCTATCACTTTCACATACATGGGGAGAGCAGAGATCTATTAAAGCACTTGAGTAGCCAGGTAGATCTATAGATTACAAGCTCATGATCTCAATAAGATCATGCATAGAGAGAGAGCTGAACACATAGCTACCGGTAGAACCCTTAGCCTCGAGAGAGAACTACTCCCTCCTCATTATGGGAATCAGCAATGGTGATGGAGATGGCAGTGGAGATTGATGGAGATGGCTCCAGGGGCACTTCCCTGTCCCGGCAGGGTGCCGGAGCAGAGACTTTCTATCCCTCGAATCTCCCCTTCGGTGGCGGCGGCACTGCAGAACTTTTCGTGGCTGGAGGCTTGATGATTTAGGGTTTTGGTATCGGGAGGCTCTTATAGGCGAAGGAGGAGAGGTCGGTGGCCGGCCAGGGGGCCCACACCATGCCCTGGCACGGCCTGGGGGTACCCGCGCCTGGGGGGGTGTGGCCACCCTGTGGCCCCTCTCCGACTCTCCTTCTGGCTCCGTGAGTCTCCCGGGAAAATAGTAACTTTGGCTTTTGTCCCGTCCAATTCCGAGAATATTCATTTTCTGACTTCCTGGAACCAAAAACAGTAGAAAACAGGCAACTGGCACTGTGGCTCTTGTTAATAGGTTAGTCCAAGAAATCATATGAAAATTACTCCGAAGTTGGAACAAAACACAAGAAAGTAGATAAAACCAAGCATGGAGCATCAAAAATTATAGATACATTTGCAATGTATCAACAGCCCTTGCCGCGCCACCAGGTGGTGAGTCCACCCCGAACTCCGCCTCTGACTCGTTTTCTGCAGTACCTTCCTTTTGTTCTGAAACTTCGTAATATATAATCCCCCGGATCCCCCAAGGTTCATATATAGTGTTTTCATCATGTTTTTGTTTCAATCTGTTTCTGCCAGGACATACTCTTTGAAGGTTTAGAAGCATAATGCTGTTCGCCAAGGATAAAGGGAAGGATCCTATGGAGGAGGATCTTCAAGACCCCAAGCAGGGGCTGGTACCTTTAGTCTCTTGCCCTGCATCAGCGGAAGCCCTACGAGTCACTAGGGAGTTCTGCGATAAGTATCGAGACCTATAGAGGAAGGTGGACATGCTTCAATGGGAGAATAATAGGCTTCGCAAGATGCTGGAAGATTTCCTCACAACAACTAAGAAAATATTACCACCACCACCAAAGGAGTAATTCGTCATCACGTTTGGCATCCCCATGGTTTGTTCCAAGCTTGGGGGAGTGCCGCGGTATCACATCACTATCTTCTATCTTTTTACCTTTTTACTAGAGTCATATCATGAATAGAGAAGTTATTATGTAGGATGGTTTGCATTATGGAAGTGTCCCCTCTCTCGTTAGATATGTATCCCTTGGTGTGAGTTGCCGCTATGGAATATTAATGAGAAGTTCTATCATTTACTCTTTTGCATAGCTTTTATTAGTTTTCAATTCGTGGTTATATGATTGATCTTGTTGTTAGTATTGGTATCACTTTGGGATCACTGAGTTAATTTAGTTGGTTTTGGCAAACCTGGATCGATCAGTAGCAACACTATTTTTGAGAGTTGAATAAAAAGATAAAAAATACTCTAAAGAAATATAATTTCATCATCTTTCTTTCTTGATTTGCTCATAAGTCTAGTATTATCTAGTTAAGATCTTTTGTGCTTCCAAGGAATAATGTATGTTTGTCTTTATCACTTGTATGTTTATTTGTTTCCTTGAACTCTTATACTTGCTACCCAACCTTGCTAGCCAAAAACCTGTACTGAGAGGGAATTCTTCTCGTGCATCCACCTCCTTTAAACCAAAACCTTTGCCATTTGTGTCCACCATACCTACCTATTAGCATTATTGCTATTCCAAGTAAATTCTTGTTTTATCTACCTCCCAAATAAAACTTGTTATGTGAAAATTAGTGATTAAAGCTCTCACGAACTTGATGGCACACTTTACTTTCTTGCACTTAATAAACTTGAACCATTGTGCTCACCAATGTTGCGTATATGCTTGCGCTTTGTGAGTTGAGAATTAGCAGAACCATGTTGTCATGGGGAACGCTTTCAACATTGCACTGGTACTTTGTACCAAGTGGATATCATGTTCTTTTGTCTATGGATATCATCAGTGTGAAATGAAAGGGGAACTTGTAAGTCCATGGAGTTATGCATATGTGTTAGAGAAACGCCTGGGCCGCTTGTCTAATCCATGCTGACATGGTGGAAACCTGCAGCGTAACCATAACGAGTATCTATGAAGCATTCTTCTTATAAAAAAGAGATAGAGATTGAGAAAAAGAGAAAAGAAAAAGAGAGATATTATGAAAAGAGGAAAGAGAGAAAAAATAACCATATTCCCATGGTAAATAAGAAGATTGCTGAGATACTTGTTGTCTGCTTTCCTTGTCATTTTGATATGGGGATTCTTTCGTATCATCGGGCAAGGGGTACCCTGTTGGAGGTTCTCTATGATACACATATGCTTATGATGACAAGAACTTACCGGTGAATAAACTTGAGTAGCATGAGGAGCGGCCCTCGTATTCAAGGGACGTGAGATTCTCAATTTACAACTTGTCAATGCATATCCTCATATCTGATCACTTTAACCTTAATCACCTAAAGATGCCTATGATAGGGGCAATGAGAGCTGAAAGCTAGTAAGTATCATAATTTTTGGGATCTCTTTATTTTACTTTGTAGTTGAGTCAGTAACCTATTCCCTTTCTATCTTAGCAAGTATTTTGAGTTGTTGTGTTTCATTCATTCATATGATGATTTATTCAATCATGTTTCTTATGTTCCTTGTTTTGCACATTGCTCTTATCTTCATGTTTACTACTTTGAAAGCTATCATGGAAAAACCAGTTATTTGTGAACTCCAGCAAATTATCAACTATTCTTCGACCAAGAGCTAAGTTTGCCATTACCAATTATGATTCACTTTATGTATCTTTATTGTGTTTCCTTTACTCATTGCCAGTTAAGTTATATAATAGTGAGTTGTCTTCTATTATGATCTATGTATTGATGAATGTGATGCTTCTTGTCCGTATTCTTTTATCGACTCTTCACTCCATAAACCTGAGGCCATGTTTATTGAGCTCAGTTTCGCTTGGGGACAAGCGAAGCCTAAGCTTGGGGGGATTTGATACGTCCATTTTGCATCACTATTCTATGTCTTAATTCACTATTATTCATTGATATATTTGGTATTGAGAGGTGATACTTATGTTATTTTATCTGTTTTTGCATCGTTGACGACTTTTGGAGCATGGACCGTTGCAGTCAGGATTCTGATGGAAAAGGTGCTGTTTGGAGGCAAAATTCACGAAGATCAGAAAATCCGGGAAAATATACGGAAAATCATATTTTTTCCAGAAGACTAAGGATGCCAGAAGACGGAGTGGAGATGGGACACAGGGGGCCCACACCCCCCTGGCGCGGGCAGCCCTAGGCCGCGCCAACAGGTGGTGTGGCCACCCTAGCCCACTCCAGCCTCTCCCCTATGGCGTATATCATCCTCCCGAAACACTAAGACTCGGGGAGCGACCACAGAAAGATTCCGCCGCCTCTGCAGGGTGCAAAACACCGAGAGAGAAAGATCTCTCCGGTAGACAGATTTCTGCCGGGGGAATTCCATCCCGGAGAGGGGAGATCGTCGCCATCAACACCACCATCAAGCTGGACTTCAACGGGATCATCATCATCATCACCACCACCATTGTCACCATCTGCACCCTCATCACCATCTCCATATTTCTGTAACAATTGCGTTGAATCTTGCAGAGTTCACAGGGGAAACTTTCCCGGTGTTGATTACTCTTTGTAGTTGATGCTATTGAGTGAACTATGGAATTATTGTTTATGTTCAGATTGTTATACATCATTATTCCATCTCTGATCATGATCCATATGATGTCGTGTGAGTAGTTCGTTTTGTTCTTGGGGACATGGGAGAAGTCATGTTGTTAGTAGTGGAAACCATTGCACAAGGGACGTAAGGGTCTTAGAGTTTAAAGTTGTGGTTAGGTTTCTACCTTAATTACTTTCTTGTACTTATGGATGTTTGCAAGGGGTATAATCACAAGTATGTATTAGTCCTAGGAAGGTCGGTACACTTAGCAAGCTAAAGAAGATTAATCAACTATATGAAGCGAAAGCACTTGACAGTCTTCCCAATTGTCCTCGAGAACGTTTGGTCATCTTAAGTAATACAACCGGCTTGTCCTTTGCTGCATAAAGGATTGGGACACTTGCTATATATATTCTTACTGTCTTTTATTTACTCGTACTTTGTTTACTTGCTTTATCAAAAACCCCTAAAAATCTGTTTGCTAAGTATTTGCAGAATTCCTGATCCATACCACTAGCCAGCACCTTCTGCTCCTCGTTGGGTTCGACACTCTTACTTATCGAAAATACTGCGATACACCCCCTATACTTGTGGGTCATCAATCCACTAGATTCATTGCATGTATGTTCTTTTCATAAACCACATATGGATCCACTAGTGTCATTGCATGTTTGTTCTTTTCATAAACACATGGATCCACCAGAGTCATTGCATGTGTGTTCTTTTCACAAACCACATATGGATCCACAAGAGTCATTGCATGTCTGTTTTTTCACAAACCACATATAGATCCACTAGAGTCATTTCATGTGTATTCTTTTCACAAACCACATATAGATCCACCAGAGTCATTGCATGTTTGTTCTTTTCATAAACCACATGGATCCACCAGATTCATTGCATGTGTGTTCTTTTCATAAACTACAGGGATCCACCAATGTCATTACGTGTGTGTTCTTTTAATAAACCACAGCTAGAGTCATTGGATGTGTGTACTTTTCAGAAACCACAACTAGAGTCATTAAATGTGTGTTCTTTTCACAAACCACATATAGATCCACCAGTGTCATTGAATGTGGGTTCTTTTCACAAACCACATATGGATCCACCAGTGTCATTACATGTGTTTCCTTTTCATGAACCACAAGTAGAGTCATTGCATGTGTGTTCTTTTCACAAACCACATATTGATCCACCAGAAACATTGCATGTCTGTTCTTTTCATAAACCCCATGGATCCACCTGTGTCAATGAATGTGTGTTCTTTTCATAAACCACATATGGATCCACCAATGTCATTGCATGTGTGTTCTTTTCAGAGACCACATATGGATCCACCAGTGTCATTGCATGTGTGTTCTTTTCTTAACCACATATGGATCCCCTAGTGTCATAGCATGTGTGTTCTTTTCATTAACCACAGCTAGAGTCATTGCATGTCTGCTCTTTTCAGAATCACATATGGATCCACCAGAGTCATTTCATGTGTGTTCTTTTCAGAAACCACATATGGATCCACCAGAGGGTCTTGTTTGTCTGTGGTACCAAAGTTCGTAGGCCAGCGCATGGCGGCACCTAAGTTGCCTAAAATTACCGCGTTTCGAAAAGTTGGGCCGCCAACTACTGAGAGGGGCCATTTCGAGGCAAACTCATCTCACCCTTGCCAAATTCAAACATTCTGTTAAACCGCCCCATGAAGTAGACGGTCTGGACCCACAGGTCGGTCATCTGTCCGTGACGCAGGCGCCAACGCGGCAACCTCTTAGGCAAATCGAGCAGCTAAGTGGATCGGATGCGTTGACCAATTTCACAAATCCATTCCCAGCTTTCCCCTAGCACCAGCAGCGTCGGAATCCACCCTCCAGGCAGGATGATCCCTTCGGACATTTGACTTCCCGTGCCAAGTTGCTGCAGCCACTTGTTGCGCCCAGTCGCTGATCCCGAGCTCCAATGGCGCTTGCCGTAGCCGCCGTTGCGAGGCTCTAGCCCGCATCCGCCGCCGACGAGCCGAGCAACTCGGAGGATGGCAGATCCTACTATCAAGAAAGAAGAATTTCTGTCTACAAGCGGGTGAGCTACCCTTCTCTTTACTATTCGCACTAATTACAAGTGCTAGCTGGCTACTGAACCTCAAATTGTTTGTTAGCGCAACGCTAACAAATATATTTTGTCCACAGTTTTCTATCAAGTGGGATCTGCGTGGGACCCCCTTACCTGGTTACGGTAGTCCTCTACAGGTATGACTCTAATGGCAAGTGGTATGGAAGCCATTGTTTCACGATGGAAGAAGCACCTGTCCAGATCTGCACTATATCTAGTATGGTTTCTGCTCTACGTAATCATGTTGAATTATGGCCGAAGCAGACAACAAAGTTTAGTTTCATGGATGAACGTGGCATCATGGTTCCTATAACGTGTGCCAGTCAGCTAATTGGGTTGATGAAAAGGTATGCTTCGGCTGCCATGTTTGACCTGAAATGTCATGTATTGGATGTGGAAGCTGCTGCAACTGGGAGTCGCCCTTCTATTCTTGGACAGGGTGGTTGCTCGAACCCAATTAGCTCCTGGTAAGCAAAGGTCGCTTGGGGTTCGCATGTTTGTGCTGAATTGTAATTTTTGTTTTATTTACTCTATAGATATTAGGCAGTTATGCAACAGTCTTGTTTCTTTGACAGGAAGCACCGCAAGGTTAGAAACATGACTGCCGGGTCAGTGATTTTGCTGCCCGAAGAAATAAAAAATGAGTGGAAAGATGATGCTAGACACGATTCTGGTGCCCATTATCCCGGCGATGCAGAGTACGTGAAGCTAAGAAAATTGGCACCGAGGAAGAGAAAGAAGGCATGAAATGAAGAAGCCAGTGGACGTGAAGGCTTTTGGCAATGAAGATGCATAGTAATGTGTTGAGCTTGAACCTATATATGTAATTCTGTTAAATTCTGATCGCTCTGTGTGTGGCACGTTGCTGGGCGAAACAATCTACCCACGTTCTCTAAGTAAAATGTACCACGACTTATGGTTTGGAAACGCCCGAGTCAGTAGTTGAATCCGAAATTGTGATTGTGCCACTTCTATCTGAAAACAATGATCCACCGGTTCCACGATTGCTGAGGGGAAGGAGGTCTCCAAATACGACGGAATTTAAGTGGCACATAAATAAATTATTTAAGCTGCCACACTCCACGAAGCAGCAACATATTTCAGATGATGCACAACGACGTGGCAACATAAACAACAATGTTCTCACCGATAAAGCCCAGATGAGGAGGAAATGGGTACCACTTTCTGGCCTAATCTTGAGCCCGTCTATCTCACCGCCTCTCTGCTCCTGCATCCCATGCATCTGGCGAAGCTCCCGGATCTCCAGTAACCGGGTGTACGTGCTTCCACTTTATAAATTGTGGTTGTGCCATTTGCATGCGGCACAATCCACATAGATTACGTTTAAACAAACCACCAGTGTCAGAATACACTAGTAGAAAAGGTGTCTTTGGTCCAAAGTTACGTTCCCAATCCGGGACAGAGATCTAAATCGAGGCAGAAATTGATCTAGATCACAAATTCTTCCACAAATTAATCGAGACAGAGATCTAAATCGAGGCATTTCATTAATTCAACCACAAATTCTTCTAAACAAAGGTGCGATTTCACATCCTACATTAATTCAACCAACTAGTCAACAATTTCACTTCCGTTGCCGCTGTCCTCCGAGCCGCCGGCTTCCTCGTTTTCGTCGGACGGAACCTCCACGATTTCCGCATTGTACGCGAGACGAAGCACCTCTTCGCGGTGAGAGGCGGCGATGACGGTGAACTTGGTCCGTCCAGGGACGAACCATAACCTCTCCCGCCCTTCTCGGTTGCGGAGATCCCGGTGCACCACGCGCCCGTAAATGATGCGGTTGCCAATCTTGGCCTTCCGCTCCTTCTTGAACCCATGGCGAGAGGGGAGGGGGGGTGGCTGCTAGAGAGGGGATTGGGATGGCGGCGCCGTCGGCTTGCGGCTACGGCAAGATGGGAGTGAAGTAGGGAATGTGGCTTCGAGGGGAAGGAAGAGAAGTACGTGGAGGAAGAGAAGTAATGGGGACGTGACACTGGGATATGGCCCACTCAACTCGTGAGTCGTGACACTCGCAACAGGGGAGCTCCCGGTATTGCTAGTTTGTCCAGAGCAAGCGTGGCCAATCATGCCGCAGAACAGACCACTCGCGGATCGATCTCATGAAAACCATCCCAATCGTCCAAGCGCCCCGATCAGACGGTATGTAACAATCGACAAGCAGAACAACTGTGTTAGGGCATGCCTTCTAGAAGACTCGGTCTAACGCTAAGGTTAGGGCTCTCCTAAGGTTAATTAGTATCCATATGCGGTTTATGAAAAGAACATGCATCCAATGACACGGGTGGATCTAGTTATGGTTAATGAGAAGAGGAGACATGCAATGACATCGGTGATATGTGGTTTTTGGGAAGAACACACATGCAATGACTCTGGTGATATGTGGTTCGTGAGAAGAACACACATGCAATGACTCTAGCTGTGGTTCATGAGAAGAGAAGACATGCAATGATACCGGTGGATCCATGTGTGGTTCATGGGAAGAACACACATGCAACGACTCAGGTGATATGTGGTTTGTGAAAAGAACAGACATGCAATGACTCTAGCTGTGGTTCATGGGAAGAGCAGACATGCAATGACACTGGTGGATCCATGTGTGGTCTGTGGGAAGAACACACATGCAATGACACTGGTGGATCCATGTGTGGTCCATGGGAAGAACACGCATGCAATGACATTGGGTGTGGTTCATGATATGGTTTGTGAGAAGAACACACATGCAATAACACTGGTGGATCCATGTGTGGTCTATGAGAAGAACACACATGCAATGACACTGGGTGTGGTTCATGATATGGTTTGTGAGAAGAACACACATGAAATGACACTGGTGGATCCATTTGTGGTCTTTGGGAAGAACACACATGCAATGACACTGGTGATATGTGGTCTGTGAGAAGAACACACATCCAATGACTCTAGCTTTGGTTCATGAAAAGAGCAGACATGTAATGATATCAGTGGATCCATGTGTGGTTCATGGGAAGAACACACATGCGATGACACTGGGTGGATCCATGTGTGGTTTGTGAGAAGAGCAGACATGCAATGACACCGGTGGATCCATGTGTGGTTCATTGGAAGAACACACATGCAATGGCTCTGGTGATATGTGGTTAGTGAAAAGAACAGACATGCAATGACTCTAGCTGTGGTTAATAAGAAGAGCAGACATGGAATGACACTGGTGGATCCATGTGTGGTTTGTGAGAAGAACACACATGCAATGACACTGGGTGTGGTTCATGATATGGTTTGTAAGAAGAACACACATCCAATGACTCTAGCTGTGGTTCATGAAAAGAGCACGCATGCGATGACTCTAGCTGTGGTTCATGGGAAGAGCAGACATACAATGACACCGGTGGATCCATGTGTGGTTCATGGGAAGAACACACATGCAATGACACTGGTGTGGTTCATGATATGGTTTGTGAGAAGAACACACATGCAATGACACTGGTGGATCCATTTGTGGTCTTTGGGAAGAACACACATGCAATGACACTGGTGATATGTGGTCTCTGAGAAGAACACACATCCAATGACTCTAGCTGTTGTTCATGAAAAGAGCAGACATGCAATGACACCGGTGGATCCATGTGTGGTTCATGGGAAGTACACACATGCGATGACACTGGGTGGATCCATGTGTGGTTTGTGAGAAGAGCAGACATGCAATGACACCGGTGGATCCATGTGTGGTTCATGGGAAGAACACACATGCAATGTCTCTGGTGATATGTGGTTAGTGAAAAGAACAGACATGCAATGACTCTAGCTGTTGTTAATGAGAAGAGCACGCATGCAATGACACTGGTGGATCCATGTGTGGTTTGTGAGAAGAACACACATGCAATGACACTGGGTGTGGTTCATGATATGGTTTGTAAGAAGAACACACATCCAATGACTCTAGCTGTGGTTCATGAAAAGAGCACGCATGCGATGACTCTAGCTGTGGTTCATTGGAAGAGCAGACATACAATGACACCAGTGGATCCATGTGTGGTTCATGGGAAGAACACACATGCAATGACACTGGTGGATCCATGTGTGGTCTGTGAGAAGAACACACATGCAATGACACTGGTGTGGTTCATGATATGGTTTGTGAGAAGAACACACATGCAATGACACTGGTGGATCCATTTGTGGTCTTTGGGAAGAACACACATGCAATGACACTGGTGATATGTGGTCTCTGAGAAGAACACACATCCAATGACTCTAGCTGTTGTTCATGAAAAGAGCAGACATGCAATGACACCGGTGGATCCATGTGTGGTTCATGGGAAGTACACACATGCGATGACATTGGGTGGATCCATGTGTGGTTTGTGAGAAGAGCAGACATGCAATGACTCTAGCTGTGGTTCATGGGAAGAGCAGACATGCAATGACACTGGTGGATCCATGTGTGGTCTGTGGGAAGAACACACATGCAATGACAGTGGTGGATCCATGTGTGGTTCATGGGAAGAACACAGATGCAATGAAACTGGTGGATCCATGTGTGGTCTGTGAGAAGAACACACATGCAACGACACTGGGTGTGGTTCATGATATGGTTTGTGAGAAGAACACACATGCAATGACACTGGTGGATCCATTTGTGGTCTTTGGGAAGAACACACATGCAATGACACTGGTGATATGTGGTCTGTGAGAAGAACACACATCCAATGACTCTAGCTGTGGTTCATGAAAAGAGCAGACATGCAATGACACCGGTGGATCCATGTGTCGTTTTTGGGAAGTACACACATGCGATGACACTGGTTGGATCCATGTGTGGTTTGTGAGAAGAGTAGACATGCAATGACACCGGTGGATCCATGTGTGGTTCATGGTGAGAACACACATGCAATGTCTCTGGTGATATGTGGTTAGTGAAAAGAACAGACATGCAATGACTCTAGCTGTGGTTAATGAGAAGAACATACATGCAATGACACTGGTGGATCCATGTGTGGTTTGTGGGAAGAACACACATGCAATGACACTCGGTGTGGTTCATGATATGGTTCGTAAGAGGAACACACATCCAATGACTCTAGCGGTGGTTCATGAAAAGAGCACGCATGCGATGACTCTAGCTGTGGTTCATGGGAAGAGCAGACATAGAATGACACCGGTGGATCCATGTGTTGTTCATGGGAAGAACACACATGCAATGACACTGGTGGATCCATGTGTGGTCTGTGGGAAGAACACACATGCAATGACACTGGTGGATCCATGTGTGGTCTTTGGGAATAACACACATGCAATGACACTGGTGATATGTGGTCTGTGAGAAGAACACACATCCAATGACTCTAGCTGTGGTTCGTGAAAAGAGCAGGCATGCAATGACACTGGTGGATCGATGTGTGGTTCATGGGAAGAACACACATGCGATGACACTAGGTGGATCCATGTGTTGTTCATAAGAAGAACACACATGCAATGACACAGGTGGATCCATGTGTGGTTCATGGGAAGAACACACATGCAATGACTCTGGTGATACGTGGTTTGTGAAAAGAACAGACATGCAATGACTCTAGCTGTGGTTAATGAGAAGAGCAGACATGCAATGACACCGATGGATCCATGTGTGGTTTGTGAGAAGAACACACATGTAATGACACTGGGTGTGGTTCATGATATGGTTTGTAATAGGAACACACATGCAATGACTCTAGCTGTGGTTTGTGAAAAGAGCACACATGCGATGACTCTAGCTGTGGTTCATGGGAAGAGCAGACATACAATGACACTGGTGGATCCACGTGTGGTTCATGGGAAGAACACACATGCGATGACACTGGGTGGATCCATGTGTGGTTCATGAGAAGAACACACATGCCATGACACCGGTGGATCCATGGGTGGTTCATGGGAAGAACACAAAATCAATGACTCTGGTGATATGTGGTTTGTGAAAAGAACAGACATGCAATGACTCTAGCTGTGGTTAATGAGAAGAGCAAACATGCAATGACACTCATGGATCCATGTGTGGTTTGTGAGAAGAACACACATGCAATGACACTGGGTGTGGTTCATGATATGGTTTGTAAGAAGAACACACATGCAACAACACTGTTGGATCCATGTGTGGTCTGTGGGAAGAACACACATGCAATGACACTGGTGGATCCATGTGTGGTCTTTGGGAAAAACACACATGCAATGACTCCGGTGATATGTTGTTTGTGAGAAGAACACACGTGCAATGACTCTAGCTGTGGTTAATGAAAAGAGCAGACATGCAATGACACCGGTGGATCCATGTGTGGTTCATGGGAAGAACACACATGCAATGACATTGGGTGTGGTTCATGATATGGTCTGTGAGAAGAACACACATGAAATGACACTGGTGGATCCATGTGTGGTCTGTGAGAGGAACACACATGCAATGACACTAGGTGTGGTTCATGATATGGTTTGTGAGAAGAACACACATGCAATGACACTGGTGGATCCATGTGTGGTCTTTGGGAAGAACACACATGCAATGACACTGGTGATATGTGGTCTTTGAGAAAAACACACATCCAATGACTCTAGCTGTGGTTCATGAAAAGAGCAGACATGGAATGACACTAGTGGATCCATGTGTGGTTCATGGGAAGAACACACATGCAATGACACTGGTGGATCCATGTGTGGTCTGTGGGAAGAACACACATGCAATGACACTGGTGGATCCATGTGTGGTCCATAAGAAGAACACACATGCAATGACACAGGTGGATGCATGTGTGGTTCATGGGAAGAACACACATGCAATGACTCTAGCTGTGGTTCATGAAAAGAACAGACATGCAATGACATTGGTGGATCAACATATGGTTTATGAAAAGAACACACATGCAATGACACATGGTGGATCCATGTGTGGTTTGTGACAAGAACAAACATGCAATGACACTGGTGGATCCATGCGTGGTTTGTGTGAATAACACACATGCAATGCCACTGGGTGTAGTTCATGAAAAGAACAGATATGAATGACACTGGTGTATCCTTATGTGGTTTGTGACAAGAACAAACATGCAATGACTCTGTGTGTGGTTCATGAAAAGAACACACATCCAATGACACTGGTGGATCCATATGTGGTTTGTGAAAAGAAAAGACATGCAATCACACTAGGTGTGGTTCACGAAAAGAAAACACATCCAATGACACTGGTGGATCCATGTGTGGTTTGTGAATAGAACACACATACAATGACACTAGGTGTGGTTCATGAAAAGAACACACATCCAATGAAACTAGTGGATCCTTATGTGTTTTGTGAAAAAGAACACACATGCAATGACTCTAGCTATGGTTCATGAAAAGAACACACATGCAATGATATTGGTGTATCCTTAAATGGTTTGTGAAAAGAACAGACATGCAATAACTCTACCTATGGATCATGAAAAGAACACACATGCAATGACACTGTTGTATCCATGTGTGGTTTGTGAGAAGAATAGACATGCAATGACACTGGGTGTGGTTCATGAAAAGAACACACATCCAATGACACTGTTGGATCCATATGTGGGTTATGAAAAGAACAGACATGCAATCACACGGTGGATCCATGTGTGGTTTGTGACAAGAACATACATGCAATGACACTAGTGGGTCCATGTGTGGTTTGTGAGAAGAACACACATGCAATGACACTAGGTGTGGTTCATGAAAAGAACACACATCCAATGACACTAGTGGATCCATACGTGGTTTATGAAAAGAACAGACATGCAATCACACTGGCTGGAGCCATGTGTGGTTCATGAAAAGAACAGACATGCAATGACACTGGTGGATCCATGTGTGGTTTGTGAGAAGAACACACATGCAATGACACTAGGTGTGGTTCATGAAAAGAACAAACATCCAATGACTCTGGTGGTTCCTTATGTGGTTTGTGAGAAGAATAGACATGCAATGACTCTAGATGTGGTTCATGAAAAGAACAAACATGCAATCACACTGGTGTATCCTTATGTGGTTTGTTAGAAGAACATACATGAAATGACACTGGTGGATCCATGTGTGGTTTATGAAAGGAACAGACATGCCATGACACTGGTGGATCCATGTGTGGTTTATGAAAGGAACAGACATGCAATGACACTGGGTGTGGTTCATGAGAAGAACACACATCCAATGACACTAGTGGATCCTTATGTGGTCTGTGAGAAGAACAGACATGCAATGACTCTAGTTGTGGTTCATGAAAAGAACACACATGCAATGACACTGGTGTATCCTTGTGTGGTTTGTGAGAAGAACAGACATGCAATGACACTAGCTGTGGTTCATGAAAAGAACACACATGAAATGACACTGGTGGAACCATGTGTGGTTTATGAAAGGAACAGATATGCAACGACACTGTGTGTGGTTCATGAAAAGAACAGACATGCAATGAAACTGGTGGATCCACCAGTTTGTGAGAAGAACACACATGCAATGACGCTATGTGTGGTTCATCAAAAGAACAGACATGCAATGACATTGGTGGATCCTTATGTGATTTGTGAGAAGAATAGACATGCAATGACTCTAGATGTGGTTCATGAGAAGAACACACATGCAATGACATTGGTGTATCCTTATGTGGTTTGTGAGAAGAACACACATGTAATAACTCTACCTATGGATCATGAAATTAACACACATGCAATGACACTGTTGTATTCATGTGTGGTTTGTGAGAAGAACAGACATGCAATGACACTGGGTGTGGTTCATTAAAATAACACACATCCAATGACACTGGTGGATCCATATGTGGTTTATGAAAAGAATAGACATGCAATCACACTGGGTGGAACCATATGTTGTTCATGAAAAGGAAAAACATGCGATGACTCTGGTGGATCCATGTCTGGTTTATGAAAGGAACAGACATGCAACGACACTGGGTGTGGTTCATGAAAAAACAGACATGCAATGACACTGGTGGATCCATGTGTGGTTTGTGAGAAGAACACACATGCAATGACACTGGGTGTGGTTCATGAAAAGAACACACATCCAATGAAAGGAACACACATGCAATAACTCTACCTATGAAAAGAACACACATCCAATGAAAAGAACACACATGCAATGACTCTAGATGTGGTTCATGAGAAGAACACACATCCAATAACATTGGTGTATCATTATGTGGTTTGTGAGAAGAACATACATGCAATAACTCTACCTATGGATCATGAAAAGAACACACATGCAATGACACTGCTATATCCATGTGAGGTTTGTGAGAAGAACATACATGCAATGGCACTGGGTGTGGTTCATGAAAATAACACACATGCAATAACACTGGCGGATCCATATGTGGTTTATGAAAAGAACAGACATGCAATCACACTAGGTGGAGCCATGTGTGGTTCATGAAAAGAACAGACATGCGATGACACTGGTGGATCCATGTGTGGTTTATGAAAGGAACATACATGCAATGACACTGGGTGTGGTTCATGAGAAGAACACACATCCAATGACACTAGTGGATCCTTATGTGGTCTGTGAGAAGAACACACATGCAATGACTCTAGCTGTGGTTCATGAAAAGAACACACATGCAATGACACTGGTGTATCCTTATGTGGTTTGTGAGAAGAACACACATGCAATGACACAAGTGGAACCATGTGTGGTTTATGAAAGAAACAGACATGCAACGACACTAGGTGTGGTTCATGAAAAGAGACATGCAATGAAACTAGTGGATCCACCAGTTTGTGAGAAGAACACACATGCAATGACACTGTGTGTGGTTCATCAAAAGAACAGACATGCAATGACATTGGTGGATCCTTATGTGATTTGTGAGAAGAATAAACATGCAATGACTCTAGATGTGGTTCATGAGAAGAACACACATGCAATGACATTGGTGTATCCTTATGTGGTTTGTGAGAAGAACACACAGGCAATAACTCTACATATGGATCATGAAAAGAACACACATGCAATGACACTGTTGTATCCATGTGTGGTTTGTGAGAAGAACAGACATGCAATGACACTGGGTGTGGTTCATGAAAAGAACACACATCCAATGACATTGGTGGATCCATATGTGGTTTATGAAAAGAACAGACATGCAATCACACTGGGTGGAGCCATATGCGGTTCATGAAAAGGACAAACATGCGATGACACGGGTGGATCCATGTGTGGTTAATGAAAGGAACAGACATGCAACGACACTGGGTGTGGTTCATGAGAAGAACAGACATGCAATGACACTGGTGGATCCATGTGTAGTTCGTGAGAAGAACACACATGCAATGACACTGGGTGTTGTTCAGGAAAAGAACACACATCCAATGAAAGGAACACACATGCAATAACTCTACCTATGAAAAGAACACACATCCAATGAAAAGAACACACATTCAATGACTCTAGATGTGGTTCATGAGAAGAACACACATCCAATAACATTGGTGTATCATTATGTGGTTTGTGAGAAGAACAGAGATGCAATAACTCTACCTATGGATCATGAAAAGAACACACATGCAATGACACTGTTGTATCCATGTGAGGTTTGTGAGAACAACAGACATGCAATGACACTGGGTGTGGTTCATGAAAAGAACACACATCCAATGACACTGGTGGATCCATATGTGGTTTATGAAAAGAACAAACATGCAATCACACTGGGTGGGGCCATGTGTGGTTCACGAAAAGAACAGACATGCGATGACACTGGTGGATCCATGTATGGTTTATGAAAGGAACAGACATGCAACGACACTAGGTGTGTTTCATGAAAAGAACAGACATGCAATGAAACTGGTGGATCCACCAGTTTGTGAGAAGAACACACATGCAACGACACCGGGTGTGGTTCATCAAAAGAACAAACATGCCATGACATTGGTGGATCCTTATGTGGTTTGTGAGAAGAACAGACATGCAATGACTCTAGATGTGGTTCATGAGAAGAACAGCCATGCAATGACACTGGTGTATCCTTATGTGGTTTGTGAGAATAATAGACATGCAATAATGCTGGTGGATCCATGTGTGGTTTATGAAAGGAACATACATGCAATGACACTAGTGGATCCACGTGTGGTTTATGAAAGGAACAGACATGCAATGACACTGGGTGTGGTTCATGAAAAGAACACACATCCAATGACACTAGTGGATCCTTATGTGGTTTGTGAGAAGAATAGACATGCAATGACTTTAGCTATGGTTCATGAAAAGAACAGACATGCAATGACATTGGTGGATCAACATATGGTTTATGAAAAGAACACACCTGCAATGACACATGGTGGATCCATGTGTGGTTTGTGACAAGAACAAACATGCAATGACACTGGGGGATCCATGCGTGGTTTGTGTGAATAACACACATGCAATGCCATTCTGTGTGGTTCATGAAAATAACAGATATGAATGACACTTGTGTAGCCTTATGGGGTTTGTGACAAGAACAGACATATAATGACTCTGTGTGTGGTTCATGAAAAGAACACACATCCAATGACACTGGTGGATCCATATGTGGTTTGTGAAAAGAAAAGACATGCAATCACACTGGGTGTGGTTCACAAAAAGAAAACACATCCAATGACACTGGTGGATCCATGTGTGGTTTGTGAAAAGAACACACATGCAATGACACAAGGTGTGGTTCATGAAAAGAACACACATCTGATGAAACTAGTGGATCCTTATGTGTTTTGTGAAAAAGAACACACATGCAATGAGTCTAGCTGTGGTTCATGAAAAGAACACACATGCAATGATATTGGTGTATCTTTATGTGGTTTGTGAGAAGAACATACATGCAATAACTCTACCTATGGATCTTGAAAAGAACACACATGCAATGATACAGTTGTATCCATGTGTGGTTTGTGAGAAGAATAGACATGCAATGACACTGGGTGTGGTTCATGAAAAGAACAGGCATGCAATGACATTGGTGGATCAACATATGGTTGATGAAAAGAACACACATGTAATTACACATGGTGGATCCATGTGTGGTTTGTGACAAGAACAAACATGCAATGACACTGGTGGATCCATGCGTGGTTTTTGTGAATAACACACATGCAATGCCACTGGGTGTGGTTCATGAAAATAACAGATATGAATGACACTGGTGTATCCTTATGTGGTTTGTGACAAGAACAGACATGCAATCACACTGGGTGGATCCATGTGTGGTTCATGAAAAGAACAGACATGCAATGACACTGGTGGATCCATGTGTGGTTTGTGAGAAGAACACACATGCAATGACACTGGGTGTGGTTCATGAAAATAACACACATCCAATGACACTGGTGGATCCTTATGTGGTTTGTGAGAAGAACAAACATGCAATGACTAGCTGTGGTTCATGAAGAGAATAAACATACAATCACACTAGTGTATCCTTATGTGGTTTATGAGAAGAACACCCATGCAATAACTCTACCTATGGATCATGAAAAGAACAAACATGCAATGACACTGTTGTATCGATGTGTGGTTTGTGAGAAGAACAGACATGCAATGACACTGGGTGTGGATCATGAAAAGAACACACATCCAATGACATTGGTGGATCCATATTTGGTTTATGAAAAGAACAGAATGCAATCACACTGGGTGGAGCCATATGTGGTTCATGAAAAGGACAAACATTCGATGACGCTGGTGGATCCATGTGTGGTTTGTGAAAGGAACAGACATGCAACGACACTGGGTGTGGTTCATGAAAAGAACAAACATGCAATGACACTGGTGGATCCATGTGTGGTTCGTGAGAAGAGCACACATGCAATGACACTGGGTGTGGTTCATGAAAAGAACACACATCCAATGAAAGGAACACACATGCAATAACTCTACCTATGAAAAGAACACACATCCAATGAAAAGAACACACATTCAATGACTCTAGATGTGGTTCATGAGAAGAACACACATCCAATAACATTGGTGTATCATTATGTGGTTTGTGAGAAGAACAGACATGCAATAACTCTACCTATGGATCATGAAAAGAACACACATGCAATGACACTGCTGTATCCATGTGAGGTTTGTGAGAAGGACAGACATGCAATGACACTGGGTGTGGTTCATGAAAAGAACACACATCCAATGACACTGGTGGATCCATATGTGGTTTATGAAAAGAATAGACATGCAATCACACTGGGTGGAGCCATGTGTGGTTCATGAAAAGAACAGACATGCGATGACACTGGTGGATCCATGTATGGTTTATGAAAGGAACAGACATGCAACGACACTGGGTGTGGTTCATGAAAAGAATAGACATGCAATGAAACTGGTGGATCCACCAGTTTGTGAGAAGAACACACATGCAACGACACTGGGTGTGGTTCATCAAAAGAACAAACATGCAATGACATTGGTGGATCCTTATGTGGTTTGTGAGAAGAACAGACATGCAATGACTCTAGATGTGGTTCATGAGAAGAACAGCCATGCAATGACACTGGTGTATCCTTATGTGGTTTGTGAGAATAACAGACATGCAATAATGCTGGTGGATCCATGTGTGGTTTATGAAAGGAACAGACATGCAATGACACTAGTGGATCCATGTGTGGTTTATGAAAGGAACAGACATGCAATGACACTGGGTGTGGTTCATGAAAAGAACACACATCCAATGACACTAGTGGATCCTTATGTGGTTTGTGAGAAGAATAGACATGCAATGACTCTAGCTATGGTTCATGAAAAGAACAGACATGCAATGACATTGGTGGATCAACATATGGTTTATGAAAAGAACACACCTGCAATGACACATGGTGGATCCATGTGTGGTTTGTGACAAGAACAAACATGCAATGACACTGGGGATCCATGCGTGGTTTGTGTGAATAACACACATGCAATGCCATTGGGTGTGGTTCATGAAAATAACAGATATGAATGACACTTGTGTATTCTTATGGGGTTTGTGACAAGAACAGACATGCAATGACTCTGTGTGTGTTTCATGAAAAGAACACACATCCAATGACACTTGTGCATCCATATGTGGTTTGCGAAAAGAAAAGACATGCAATCACACTGGGTGTGCTTCACGAAAAGAAAACACATCCAATGACACTGGTGGATCCATGTGTGGTTTGTGAAAAGAACACACATGCAATGACACTAGGTGTGGTTCATGAAAAGAACACACATCCAATGAAACTAGTGGATCCTTATGTGTTTTGTGAAAAAGAACACACGTGCAATGAGTCTAGCTGTGGTTCATGAAAAGAACACACATGCAATGATATTGGTGTATCTTTACGTGGTTTGTGAGAAGAACAGACATGCAATAACTCTACCTATGGATCTTGAAAAGAACACACATGCAATGATACAGTTGTATCCATGTGTGGTTTGTGAGAAGAATAGACATGCAATGACACTAGGTGTGGTTCATGAAAAGAACAGGCATGCAATGACATTGGTGGATCAACATATGGTTGATGAAAAGAACACACATGCAATGACACATGGTGGATCCATGTGTGGTTTGTGAAAAGAACAAACATGCAATGACACTGGTGGATACATCCGTGGTTTGTGTGAATAACACACATGCAATGCCACCGGGTGTGGTTCATGAAAATAACAGATATGAATGACACTGGTGTATCCTTATGTGGTTTGTGACAAGAACAGACATGCAATCACACTGGGTGGAGCCATGTGTGGTTCATGAAAAGAACAGACATGCAATGACACTGGTGCATCCATGTGTGGTTTGTGAGAAGAACACACATGCAATGCACTGGGTGTGGTTCATGAAAATAAGACACATCCAATGACACTGGTGGATCCTTATGTGGTTTGTGAGAAGAACAGACATGCAATGACTCTAGCTGTGGTTCATGAAGAGAATAAACATACAATCACACTGGTGTATCCTTATGTGGTTTATGAGAAGAACACACATGCAATAACTCTACCTATGGATCATGAAAAGAACACACATGCAATGACACTATTGTATCCATGTGTGGTTTGTGAGAAGAACAGACATGCAATGACACTGGGTGTGGATCATGAAAATAACACACATCCAATGACATTGGTGGATCCAAATGTGGTTTATGAAAAGAACAGACATGCAATCACACTGGGTGGAGCCATATGTGGTTCATGAAAAGGACAAACATGCGATGATGCTGGTGGATCCATGTGTGGTTTATGAAAGGAACAGACATGCAACGACACTGGGTGTGGTTCATGAAAAGAACAGACATGCAATGACACTGGTGGATCCATGTGTGGTTTGTGAGAAGAGCACACATGCAATGACACTGGGTGTGGTTCATGAAAAGAACACACATCCAATGAAAGGAACACACATGCAATAACTCTACCTATGAAAAGAACACACATCCAATGAAAAGAACACACATTCAATGACTCTAGATGTGGTTCATGAGAAGAACACACATCCAATAACATTGGTGTATCATTATGTGGTTTTTGAGAAGAACAAACATGCAATAACTCTACCTATGGATCATGAAAAGAACACACATGCAATGACACTGCTGTATCCATGTGAGGTTTGTGAGAAGAACAGACATGCAATGACACTGGGTGTGGTTCATGAAAAGAACACACATCCAATGACACTGGTGGATCCATATGTGGTTTATGAAAAGAATAGACATGCAATCACACTGGGTGGAGCCATGTGTGGTTCATGAAAAGAACAGACATGCGATGACACTGGTGGATCCATGTATGGTTTATGAAAGGAACAGACATGCAACGACACTGGGTGTGGTTCATGAAAAGAATAGACATGCAATGAAACTGGTGGATCCACCAGTTTGTGAGAAGAACACACATGCAACGACACTGGGTGTGGTTCATCAAAAGAACAAACATGCAATGACATTGGTGGATCCTTATGTGGTTTGTGAGAAGAACAGACATGCAATGACTCTAGATGTGGTTCATGAGAAGAACAGCCATGCAATGACACTGGTGTATCCTTATGTGGTTTGTGAGAATAACAGACATGCAATAATGCTGGTGGATCCATGTGTGGTTTATGAAAGGAACAGACATGCAATGACACTAGTGGATCCATGTGTGGTTTATGAAAGGAACAGACATGCAATGACACTGGGTGTGGTTCATGAAAAGAACACACATCCAATGACACTAGTGGATCCTTATGTGGTTTGTGAGAAGAATAGACATGCAATGACTCTAGCTATGGTTCATGAAAAGAACAGACATGCAATGACATTGGTGGATCAACATATGGTTTATGAAAAGAACACACCTGCAATGACACATGGTGGATCCATGTGTGGTTTGTGACAAGAACAAACATGCAATGACACTGGGGATCCATGCGTGGTTTGTGTGAATAACACACATGCAATGCCATTGGGTGTGGTTCATGAAAATAACAGATATGAATGACACTTGTGTATTCTTATGGGGTTTGTGACAAGAACAGACATGCAATGACTCTGTGTGTGTTTCATGAAAAGAACACACATCCAATGACACTTGTGCATCCATATGTGGTTTGCGAAAAGAAAAGACATGCAATCACACTGGGTGTGCTTCACGAAAAGAAAACACATCCAATGACACTGGTGGATCCATGTGTGGTTTGTGAAAAGAACACACATGCAATGACACTAGGTGTGGTTCATGAAAAGAACACACATCCAATGAAACTAGTGGATCCTTATGTGTTTTGTGAAAAAGAACACACGTGCAATGAGTCTAGCTGTGGTTCATGAAAAGAACACACATGCAATGATATTGGTGTATCTTTACGTGGTTTGTGAGAAGAACAGACATGCAATAACTCTACCTATGGATCTTGAAAAGAACACACATGCAATGATACAGTTGTATCCATGTGTGGTTTGTGAGAAGAATAGACATGCAATGACACTAGGTGTGGTTCATGAAAAGAACAGGCATGCAATGACATTGGTGGATCAACATATGGTTGATGAAAAGAACACACATGCAATGACACATGGTGGATCCATGTGTGGTTTGTGAAAAGAACAAACATGCAATGACACTGGTGGATACATCCGTGGTTTGTGTGAATAACACACATGCAATGCCACCGGGTGTGGTTCATGAAAATAACAGATATGAATGACACTGGTGTATCCTTATGTGGTTTGTGACAAGAACAGACATGCAATCACACTGGGTGGAGCCATGTGTGGTTCATGAAAAGAACAGACATGCAATGACACTGGTGCATCCATGTGTGGTTTGTGAGAAGAACACACATGCAATGCACTGGGTGTGGTTCATGAAAATAAGACACATCCAATGACACTGGTGGATCCTTATGTGGTTTGTGAGAAGAACAGACATGCAATGACTCTAGCTGTGGTTCATGAAGAGAATAAACATACAATCACACTGGTGTATCCTTATGTGGTTTATGAGAAGAACACACATGCAATAACTCTACCTATGGATCATGAAAAGAACACACATGCAATGACACTATTGTATCCATGTGTGGTTTGTGAGAAGAACAGACATGCAATGACACTGGGTGTGGATCATGAAAATAACACACATCCAATGACATTGGTGGATCCAAATGTGGTTTATGAAAAGAACAGACATGCAATCACACTGGGTGGAGCCATATGTGGTTCATGAAAAGGACAAACATGCGATGATGCTGGTGGATCCATGTGTGGTTTATGAAAGGAACAGACATGCAACGACACTGGGTGTGGTTCATGAAAAGAACAGACATGCAATGACACTGGTGGATCCATGTGTGGTTTGTGAGAAGAGCACACATGCAATGACACTGGGTGTGGTTCATGAAAAGAACACACATCCAATGAAAGGAACACACATGCAATAACTCTACCTATGAAAAGAACACACATCCAATGAAAAGAACACACATTCAATGACTCTAGATGTGGTTCATGAGAAGAACACACATCCAATAACATTGGTGTATCATTATGTGGTTTTTGAGAAGAACAAACATGCAATAACTCTACCTATGGATCATGAAAAGAACACACATGCAATGACACTGCTGTATCCATGTGAGGTTTGTGAGAAGAACAGACATGCAATGACACTGGGTGTGGTTCATGAAAAGAACACACATCCAATGACACTGGTGGATCCATATGTGGTTTATGAAAAGAATAGACATGCAATCACACTGGGTGGAGACATGTGTGGTTCATGAAAAGAACAGACATGCAATGACACTGGTGGCTCCATGTATGGTTTATGAAAGGAACATACATGCAACGACACTGGTTGTGGTTCAAGAAAAGAACAGACATGCAATGAAACTGGTGGATCCACCAGTTTGTGAGAAGAACACACATGCAACGACACTGGGTGTCGTTCATCAAAAGAACAAACATGCAATGACATTGGTGGATCCTTATGTGGTTTGTGAGAAGAACAAACATGCAATGACTCTAGATGTGGTTCATGAGAAGAACATACATGCATTGACACTGGTGTATCCTTATGTGGTTTGTGAGAATAACTGACATGCAATGATGCTGGTGGATCCATGTGTGGTTTATGAAAGGAACAGACATGCAATGACACTAGTGGATCCATGTGTCGTTTATGAAAGGAACAGACATGCAATGACACTGGGTGTTGTTCATGAAAAGAACACACATCCAATGACACTAGTGGATCCAATGACACTGGTGGATCCTTATGTGGTTTGTGAGAAGAACATACATGCAATGACTCTAGCTATGGTTCATGAAAAGAACAGACATGCAATGACATTGGTGGATCAACATATGGTTTATGAAAAGAACACACCTGCAATGACACATGGTGGATCCATGTGTGGTTTGTGACAAGAACAAACATGCAATGACACTGGTGGATCCATGCGTGGTTTGTGTGAATAACACACATGCAATGCCACTGGGTGTGGTTAATGAAAATAACAGATATGAATGACACTGGTGTATCCTTATGTGGTTTGTGACAAGAACAGACATGCAATGATTCTGTGTGTGGTTCATGAAAAGAACACACATCCAATGACACTGGTGGATCCATATGTAGTTTGTGAAAAGAAAAGACATGCAATCACACTGGGTGTGGTTCACGAAAAGAAAACACATCCAATGACACTGGTGGATCCATGTGTGGTTTGTGAAAAGAACACACATGCAATGACAATAGGTGTGGTTCATGAAAAGAACACACATCCAATGAAACTAGTGGATCCTTATGTGTTTTGTGAAAAAGAACACACATACAATGACTCTAGCTATGGTTAATGAAAAGAACACACATGCAATGATATTGGTGTATCCTTATGTGGTTTGTGAAAAGAACAGACATGCAATAACTCTACCTATGGATCATGAAAAGAACACACATGCAATGAGACTGTTGTATCCATGTGTGGTTTGTGAAAAGAACAGACATGCAATCACATTGGGTGGAGCCATGTGTGGTTCATGAAAAGAACAGACATGCAATGACACTGGTGGATCCATTTGTGGTTTGTGAGAAGAACACACATGCAATGACAGTGGGCGTGGTTCATGAAAAGAACAAACATCCAATGACACTGGTGGATCCTTATGTGGTTTGTGAGAAGAACAGACATGCAATGACTCTAGCTGTGGTTCATGAAAAGAACAAACATGCAATCACACTGGTGTATCCTTATGTGGTTTGTGAGAAGAACATACATGAAATGACACTAGTGGATCCATGTGTGGTTTATGAAAGGAACAGACATGCAATGACACTGGTGGATCCATGTGTGATTTAAGAAAGGAACAGACATGCAATGACACTAGGTGTGGTTCATGAGAAGAACACACATCCAATGAAACTAGTGGATCCTTATGTGGTTTGTGAGAAGAACAGACATGCAATGACTCTAGCTGTGGTTCATGAAAAGAACACACATGCAATGACACTGGTGTATCCTTGTGTTGTTTGTGAGAAGAACAAACATGCATTGACACTAGCTGTGGTTCATGAAAAGAACACACATGCAATGACACTGGTGGAACCATGTGTGGTTTATGAAAGGAACAGACAAGCAACGGCACCGGGTGTGGTTCATGAAAAGAACAGACATGTAATGAAACTAGTGGATCCACCAGTTTGTGAGAAGAACACACATGCAATGACACTGGGTGTGGTTCATCAAAAGAACAGACACGCAATGACATTGGTGGATCCTTATGTGATTTGTAAGAAGAATAGACATGCAATGACTCTAGATGTGGTTCATGAGAAGAACACACATGCAATGACATTGGTGTATCCTTATGTGGTTTGTGAGAAGAACACACATGCAATAACTCTACCTATGGATCATGAAAATAACACACATCCAACGACACTTTTGTATCCATGTGTGGTTTGTGAGAAGAACAAACATGCAATCACACTGGGTGTGGTTCATGAAAAGAACACACATCCAATGACACTACTGGATCCATATGTGGTTTACGAAAAGAACAGACATGCAATCACACTGGATGAAGCCATATGTGGTTCATGAAAAGGAAAAACATGCGATGACACTGGTGGATCCATGTGTGGTTTATGAAAGGAACCGACATGCAACGACACTGGGTGTGGTTCATGAAAAGAACAGACATGCAATGACACTGGTGGATCCATGTGTGGTTTGTGAGAAAAACACACATGCAATGACACTGGGTGTGGTTCATGAAAAGAACACACATCCAATGAAAGGAACACACATGCAATAACTCTACCTATGAAAATAACACACATCCAATGAAAAGAACACACATGCAATGACTCTAGATGTGGTTCATGAGAAGAACACACATCCAATAACATTGGTGTAACATTATGTGGTTTGTGAGAAGAACAGACATGCAATAACTCTGCCTATGGATCATGAAAAGAACACACATGCAATGACACTGTTGTATCCATGTGAGGTTTGTGAGAAGAATAGACATGCAATGACACTTGGTGTGGTTCATGAAAACAACACACATCCAATGACACTGGTGGATCCATATGTGGTTTATGAAAAGAACAGACATGCAATCACACTTGGTGGAGACATGTGTGGTTCATGAAAAGAACAGAATTGCGATGACACTAGTGGATCCATGTATGGTTTATGAAAGGAACATACATGCAACGACACTGGGTGTGGTTCATGAAAAGAACAGACATGCAATGAAACTGGTGGATCCACCAGTTTGTGAGAAGAACACACATGCAACGACACTGGGTGTGGTTCATCAAAAGAACAAACATGCAATGACATTGGTGGATCCTTATGTGGTTTGTGAGAAGAGCAGACATGCAATGACTCTAGATGTGGTTCATGAGAAGAACAGACATGCAATGACACTGGTGTATCCTTATGTGGTTTGTGAGAATAACTGACATGCAAAGATGCTGGTGGATCCATGTGTGGTTTATGAAAGGAACACACATGCAATGACACTAGTGGAACCATGTGTGGTTTATGAAAGGAACAGACATGCAATGACACTGGGTGTGGTTCATGAAAGGAACACACATCCAATGACACTAGTGGATCCAATGACACTGGAGGTTCCTTATGTGGTTTGTGAGAAGAACAAACATGCAATGACTCTAGCTATGGTTCATGAAAAGAACAGACATGCAATGACATTGGTGGATCAACATATGGTCGATGAAAAGAACACACATGCAATGACCCATGGTGGATCCATGTGTGGTTTGTGACAAGAACAAACATGCAATGACACTATGGATCCATGGGTGGTTTGTGTGAATAACACACATGCAATGCCAGTAGGTGTGGTTCATGAAAATAACAGATATGAATGACACTGGTGTATGCTTATGTGGTTTGTGACAAGAACATACATGCAATCACACTGGGTGGAGCCATGTGTGGTTCATGAAAAGAACAGACATGCAATGACACTAGTGGATCCATGTGTGGTTTGTGAGAAGAACACACATGCAATGACACTGGGTGTGGTTTGTGAGAAGAACACACATCCAATGACACTGGTGGATCCTTATGTGGTTTGTGATAAGAACAGACATGCAATGACTCTAGCTGTGGTTCATGAAAAGAACAAACATGCAATCACACTAGTGTATCCTTGTGTGGTTTGTGAGCAGAACATACATGAAATGACACTGGTGGATCCATGTGTCGTTTATGAAAGGAACAGACATGGAATGACACTGGTGGATCCATGTATGGTTTATGAAAGGAACATACATGCAATGACACTGGGTGTGGTTCATGAGAAGAACACACATCCAATGACACTAGTGGATCCTTATGTGGTTTGTGAGAAGAACAGACATGCAATGACTCTAGCTGTGGTTCACGAAAAGAACACACATGCAATGACACTGGTGTATCCTTATGTGGTTTGTGAGAAGAACAGACATGCAATGACACTAGCTGTGGTTCATGAAAAGAACACACATGCAATGACACTGGTGGAACCATGTGTGGTTTATGAAAGGAACAGACATGCAACGACACTAGGTATGGTTCATGAAAATAACAGACATGCAATGAAACTGGTGGATCCACCAGTTCGTGAGAAGAACACACATGCAATGACACTGTGTGTGGTTCATCAAAAGAACAGACATGCAATGACATTGGTGGATCCTTATGTGATTTGTGAGAGGAATAGACATGCAATGACTCTAGATGTGGTTCATGAGAAGAACACACATGCAATGACATTGGTGTATCCTTATGTGGTTTGTGAGAAGAACACACATGCAATAACTCTACCTATGGATCATGAAAAGAACACACATGCAATGACACTGTTGTATCCATGTGTGGTTTGTGAGAAGAACAGACATGCAATGACACTGGATGTGGTTCATGAAAAGAACACACATCCAATGACACTGGTGGATCCATATGTGGTTTATGAAAAGAACAGACATGCAATCACACTGGGTGGAGCCATGTGTGGTTCATGAAAAGAACAAACATGCGATGACACTGGTGGATCCATGTATGGTTTATGAAAGGAACATGCATGCAACGACACTGGGTGTGGTTCATGAAAAGAACAGACATGCAATGAAACTGGTGGATCCACCAGTTTGTGAGAAGAACACACATGCAACGACACTGGGTGTGGTTCATCAAAAGAACAAACATGGGATGACATTAGTGGATCCTTATGTGGTTTGTGAGAAGAACAGACATGCAATGACTCTAGATGTTTTTCATGAGAAGAATAGACATGCAATGACACTGGTGTATCCTTATGTGGTTTGTGAGAATAACAGACATGCAATGATGCTGGTGGATCCATGTGTGGTTTATGAAAGGAATAGACATGCAATGACACTCGTGGATCCATGTGTGATTTATGAAAGGAACAGACATGCAATGACACTAGGTGTGGTTCATGAAAAGAACACACATCCAATGACTCTAGAGGATCCTTATGTGGTTTGTGAGAAGAACAGACATGCAATGACTCTAGCTGTGGTTCATGAAAAGAACAGAGATGCAATGACATTGGTGGATCAACATATGGTTTATAGAACACACATGCAATGACACATGGTTGATCCATGTGTGGTTTGTGACAAGAACAAACATGCAATGACACTGGTGGATCCATGCCTAGTTTGTGTTAATAACTCACATGCAATGCCACTGGGTGTGGTTAATGAAAATAACAGATATGAATGACACTGGTGTATCCTTATGTGGTTTGTGACAAGAACAGACATGCAATGATTCTGTGTGTGGTTCATGAAAAGAACACACATCCAATGACACTGGTGGATCCATATGTGGTTTGTGGAAAGAAAAGAGATGCAATCACACTGGGTGAGGTTCAGGAAAATAAATCACATCCAATGACACTGGTGGATCCATGTGTGGTTTGTGAAAAGAACACACATGCAATGACACTACGTGTGGTTCATGAAAAGAACACACATACAATGAAACTAGTGGATCCTTATGTGTTCTGTGAAAAAGAACAGACATGCAATGACTCTAGCTGTGGTTCATGAAAAGAACACACTTGCAATGATATTGTTGTATCCTTATGTGGTTTGTGAGAAGAACAGACATGCAATAACTCTACCTATGGATCATGAAAAGAACACACATGCAATGACACTGTTGTATCCATGTGTGGTTTGTGAGAAGAATAGACATGCAATGACACTGGGTGTGGTTCATGAAAAGAACACACATCCAATGACACTGGTGGATCCCTATGTGGTTTATGAAAAGAACAGACATGCAATCACACGGTGGATCCATGTGTGGTTTGTGACAAGAACATACATGCAATGACACTAGTGGATCCATGTGTGGTTTGTGGGAAGAACACACATGCAATGACACTTGGTGTGGTTTGTGAAAATAACACACATCTAATGACACTGGTGGATCCTTATGTGGTTTGTGAGAAGAATAGACATGTAACATCCCAATTTCAGCAACCCCGATTTGTTGACCAGAATGCAAAAATCACGGGAAACAAAAACTTTTTCTTGTTCCTGGGTGCAGTGTTTGCTTGTTGTTTATTTATTCTTGTGCATGTGAGTGTATACCCTATGATACTCCTTACCTCACCCTTAGTTGACAAAAGCTATTTAACAAAACTATCTTGGCTCAGTTTACATATTCTCAAATGTTCTGGCATTCCAAAACATGAGCCAAGATGCTTATGAAACCAAAACTATTTTAGTAGCTTCTATTGACAAAACTATGGAGAGATGTATAATATAACCTCCTTATGTTTTCAAGATAGAACCCTCGACTAATCTTATCTCTAGTCTTCCCAAAACACCTGTGTTAAGCTTTTGAATTCCACTCTTGGTAGAGGTACCAAGGACTCTAATCTTACTCAAAACCATAACATCTTCAAAATACCCATCCTTACCTCAAGCTAGGCTTGATGGTAACCCCAGTAGAGGATTTTCTTAGTTATAAGATGAGTTGCCTTGATCTGTTGTCTAATGAGTTACCTTGATCTGCTGTTTGACTTGCTTGCTTAGGAAGTAGTATGAGCCACTTTAGGAGCTCATCACTAGGATCAAGAGGTTTCCAAATATTCACCTCCTAAGCAAGGGAACAAAGCAAGATCAAATCACTAGATACTAGGTGTTCATCTAAAACCCTTAACCAGATCAATTCTGAAGATCTTCATTCTAGGAGCCTCCAAGTCCATGAAGACCAATATCAAGCATGGATCCTTTATACTCAATCAAAATCACCCACTTGATGATGCTTTGGTACTTTGCAACCCATCAAAATCATCACCACCCATACTCTAGTCAAAAACCATAAATCTGCCAAAATTGGCTAAGTCTGGAATCTGTTTCAACATCACCTTTTTGAATGCCTCCCTCTCACAAACCATGTGCATTCCTGGAAATTCACCTGAACCATCTTGTTAACCAACCTAAGGAAAACAAAGGACCACTTCTGCCCTTGGTTGGATCCTCCTCCAAACCACTTGTTCTTGCTGGTTTTGTAGGCAAGAAAATAACATTTCCGGCAAATCTAGTCATCATGCCTACTTTGACAGAAGCTCACACCATCAGCCAACGTTCTATGGACCAACTCTTTGCATGGTTGTGATCTACTCGTATAGTTCTATCAACATATGCTTCACTTGTTCCAAGTGGATCCTTGTGCTGCTTAAACCCACACGGTTTATAAGGCATCATGACTCATCTGGTATGGCAGCCATATTTTCAACAAAGTTTGCCATCAATTCCAGACCACCTCAAATGCATTTAATCCAAACACCTTCTGCCATGATCATATATATGACTTGGTCTAACTAACCCTCTAACCCATGCACCTAGGGGAGATCTGAACTCCAAGATACAACCATGTTTTGATGGTATGAAATTAACACCTCCCTAGATCCCTAATCTAGGGTATTCCACCAAAATCAACTTGGACTTTCCATTTCACAAGGTTGCCAATGCTTTCTACACCTTTTCAACCTCCTCTACCTTGATCATCAAGATTTATCAAATATTATCCATAATTAATATGGCTCCAAATCTATTTAATTCCTTTAATAACCAAGAATCCCAAAACCCCTTTCCCAATGGAAAGTTTGGTTTTTTCCAAAACACTTCTCCAACTTTTGGCTCAAATGAGGTCCACATATCATACCCCATCTTCCCACTTAAAAAATAAATATTTTGAAGAGATTGATTATTTCTTTTTGCCCATTTTCTTAAATGCCTGAATTGGAATAATAATTGTTTTAAATGCTTTTAAGCCACCATAAATCTTGGGAAAATTACCACTAAGTGTGCACTCACATTTGGGACCGTCTCACACCAAAAACCCACCTTGTCCATTGTAAAAATATCAAATGATCATCTAGAAACTACTTCTGCCCCTTTTGAAGAAATGGATTTATGAGGACTAAAACCCCTTATAAAAATCCCAAATAAATCATAGGAGTCTACCTTGACCTCATCTATCTACTAGTACCATTTCCTCATCTTGTCCAATGCAAGTCTTTGGACCTTCTTCATAACCACCTATTTTGATCAAAGTTGCCAATTAAGCAAATCCATTGCTCACACCACTTCCAACTCTCATCAAAACTTGCTCAATGCATCCCCTCAGCAGCAGGACACACCCTATCTCGACACCACTGTAGCCCCACCCCTGCCCTTGCCCATTTTACCCTTGTACTAGTAGAGAGAGAGAGACAACCCCAATCTTACAAGATTTGCCACAATTAATTACCCAGCTGCCACAACTCTCTCAGCCCGACCAAAACCGAATCTTACCCCTCCCCACCGCCCTCTTGGCCAATCCCTGGCCAGCATTCCCCCTCCCCCATGTCCAAAGTGGACATTCTCCCCTTCTAGCTCCCCCTCGGTTTATAAGCCAGCAGGCCACCCTAGCACTCCCATGCCCCGCATTTGCTCCCTACCCTCCACACTTACCTCCCCCAGCACTCCCTCTTCCTCCCCTGCTCTATGCTGCCCGAAAGAAGAAGAAGGAGGAGTCTTGGCCTCCTCAAGAAATCGAGCAAGGCTCCCTCACCCCCTCCTTCTCCCTCTGCATGTCACCTTGCCATGACCAGCTCCTCTTCTATCTAACCGTGCACTTTTTCTTGCCCAGGGACGTCTCCTACATCGTCGATGCTGACCTCTGACGAGGTCCCCTCAGCCTCCGTCGCGCGAGCACCTTCCAACGTGTGAACCAGACCGCATCACCTAGCACCCACCACGTCACCTATGTGTTCAAATCAAATCATTTTGAAAATGAAAACTGGGATATTCCATCCATAGAAAAATACCATCCTATTCCTGGGAGTTTTGTGTAACATGCAGAGGCAACCCCAAGTAAAAAAAATTCCATTCATGACTAGAAATTATTCTGCTACCAGGTGTACTTTTCCCTAAATAATTTCCTCACAGAGGTGTACATCTCCAATTGAGGAGAACCCAAGCTCTACTGGAAGGTATCTGATATACCTGTCACCTGGCATGGGCCATATGCCAATGTGAATAGTAGTGTGTCTTTAGCAAAAATAACAAAAACAACCTTTATCTGCCTTGGGTAAATTCTCTAGGTCAAACCAAATGTGGTATTGACTTGATTCCACCTCCCAGTATCTCATAATATCAGTACCTATCAAACCCTAGCAACTCAGATTTTATTGAGCTCTGTTTCAAGTTTAGGGATTTAAATACTTCTGTAAGTGGTATTATCACTAAATAAATCACTCTAGGAGTTTGATAACACCAAAATGAGTGAATCCAACTCCTACAGAAAGGTATTCTCAATTCCTACCACATGCCCATGGAATTAACTCAAGAGCTTCTATAGAATTAATCTGGTGAAAAAGAGAAAAACCTTATAGAACTGCCATTGGGAATTTCTGAGGGCATTCTGGTAATTGTTCAGACTTGATTCCAACTCTATGTGATTCAGTACTTCAATCACTACCTAACCACCCAAGGAAATAATTTTCTGAGCTCCAGATAAATTCTGGTGAATTATTCCCTCAAACTAGAGTTATTACCACTATAAAAATCATAATTAAATCTAGGAAATTGATAATCAAGTGAAACCACTTGTGTTGGTTTTCTTTTGTCAAGACCTATCCGAGGATACCGCTATTGCACATTGGCATCCTACAGACCTCAGAACACCCACTCCAAGTTCATGGTATTTAGCCTTGACAACTATCTTCCAAGGGCAAAACACCTCTATGGCCATCTAGTAATTCCACTACTAATACCCAACTCCTCCAAAACCCACCAAGTTAAGTAGGATTCAGTATGTTTGTTTGCTGCATGGTTTGACGCATGTATGCCTTGTATTGATTGTGATATTGTCTGCTTGCATGTATACTCGATGACGGTGATAGTGTGAGTGTTTGACGACAAGAAGGAAGGGACTTCTTATTGTTATTTATTGGGTATTCTTGGTTATCTACAGAAGTCCAGGGACTTATTGCTGATCACAGGCAAGCCACCATTTCCTGAATTCTGATCCTTGTCCTACTCCTTTTATTACCTGTTTTGTATCCTCTTCATAAATTCCATTATTTATCTACATGTCTTGTCTTATAAATACTGCGCCAATAACTTGGCTCCTTCAAGTTATGATATGTGTCCCTCATGGCACCACCCTGATGTACCTACCATTGTACCCCTTTAGACCGAGAGTATGATGGTTAGTATCCTACCTCGTTGAAAAACTCCCAATTTTGAGGAAATGAACTGCTTTGGGTTTTACCCTACTACAAATGTTTGAAAACTGCTTTGTAAAACCCTTGGGAACAGGCATCGTTCCAAGCAGATGTTTTAATGAAACAAATGGTGTTGATGAGAAATGAGAAAGTGAAGGGATGTTCTATGCCTTTGCCGGAACAATTTTATCAGTGCAGCCACATTACCCCAAGTGTTAGGGCTTAACTCGTAGTTTGTCTGCATTAGCCGAGGCAGCTTGTACAATGCTTACAGGGAGAGATCCCTTGAATTCCAGGCAGGCGCGACCAGATCTCGGATCTGAAGCCTGTAACTTGCTTCGGCAAGAGTGAGCTTGTTCTCGCAGGAGTGCCGGTGCAACAATTGGGTCTCCCGCGGACGGTATGACTTAGGTGGTACGGAAGGAAGTGGAGTCACCAGATTAAGGTATACTCCAGGTTGCAACTTGGGTATACGCATGTACGGAAGGCAGGACTATGGCTGAGAGCCACATACTCATTGCCAGGGAGAACAAACCGAAAAGGAAAAGAAGCCTTTGCTAGGGTCGGCAAGTGAAAGGTTAGGTTTGATTATCCGGACCCCCATCTATAGTGGTAGTGGGCCGGGGTTTTGTCCTGGCGGATGTATTGATTCTTGTGGGGAAAGTGCGCAAACTCTACACAGTATAATCTATTCGAATAGCCGTGTCCACGGCCAAGGACAGTTGTAAAGTTTTTGGCTAGGAGTACCCAAACATGGTTGGTTTGGAAAGAACGGAGGAAAGGATGAAGGTTCCGGGGGAACCTGAGTTCGAAAGGTTTGCTTTGACACGAGGAGGTCAAAGAGGCTTAAAAAGGGTTTCTACTCCAAAACTATTTTCAAAACTCTTTTTCAACAAAGATATGGAGATGTCTTGAGTATAAAACAGAGGCATGTTTCAAAACTCTTTTTCAACAAAGATATGGAGATGCCATAACTACAAGAGGTAGTCTAGGCTTTTCAAAAACAACCACAGATAGAGCTATCTCGCCACAACCAGACTTAGATTTCCTTATTTCATTTATCCTGGTGGTTTGCGAGTACATTCAAAAGTACTCATGGCTATGTCCCTGGCTATATCCTTGGCCAAACTTTTAGAGGTTCGACATCAGAAGATTAAGGTGACGTCCAGCGAGCTAGGTTGTCTTTCCAGTCACTCGCCTGTAGGTTGAGGCAAGATTGGGCTCCACGCGTGATGATGTTCCGCAGCTAAAGATGTTGTAGCCATAATGGCATTGATGTAAGTCTTATAATTCGTTACGTTTCAGATGATGTAATGATACTTGTCGGTTATGTTCCACGGCTCACTGATCATGGGAACGTGGATATATGCATAACAGGGATTTCTCGGATGGTTAATCCGGGGATCCCACAAGACATGCAATGACTCTAGCTATGGTTCATGAAAAGAAAAAACATGCAATGACACTGGTGTATCCTTATGTGGTTTTTGAGAAGAACAGAAATGCAATGACATTAGCTGTGGTTCATGAAAAGAACACACTTGCAATGACACATGTGGATCCATGTGTGGTTTATGAAAGGAACAAACATGCAATGACACTGGGTGTGGTTCATGAAAAGAATAGACATGCAATGACACAGGTGGATCCATATGTGGTTCGTGAAAATAACAGACATGTAATCACACTGGGTGGATCCATGTGTGGTTCATGAAAAGAACAGACATGCAATGCCACTCGTGGATCCATGTGTGGTTTGTGAGAAGAACAGACATACAATGACACTGGGTGTGGTTCATAAAAAGAACACACATCCAGTGACACTGGTGGATCCTTATGTGGTTTGTGAGAAGAACAAACATGCAATGACTCTAGATGTGGTTCATGAGAAGAATAGTCATGCAATGACACTGGCGTATCCTTATGTGGTTTGTGAGAAGAACAGACATGCAATGACACTGGTGGATCCATGTGTGGTTCGTGAAAAGAACAAACATCCAATGACAATGGTGGATCCTTATGTGGTTTATGAGAAGAACAGACATGCAATGACACTAGCTGTGGTTCATGAAAAGAACACACATGCAATGACGCTGGTGGATCCATGTGTGGTTTATGGAAGGAGCATACATGCAATGACACTGCGTGTGGTTCATGAAAAGAATAGACATGCAATGACCCTGGTAGATCCATATGTGGTTTGTGAAAAGAACAGAGATGCAATCACACTTGGTGGATCCATGTGTGGTTCATGTAAAGAATAGACATGAAATGACACTGGTGGATCCATGTGTGGTTTGTGAGAAGAACACACATGCAATGACACTGGGTGTGGTTCATGAAGAGAACACACATCCAATGACACTTGTGGATCCTTGTGTGTTTTGTGAAAAAGAACCCATATGCAATGACTCTAGCTGTGGTTAATGAAAAGAACACACACTTGTGTATCCTTATGTTGTTCATGAAAAGAACAGAAATGCAATGACACTGGTGGATCCATGTATTGTCCATGAAAAGAACAGACATCCAATGACACTGGTGGATCCATGTGTGGTTTAATGAAAATAACACACATGCAATGACACTAGTTGTGGTTCATGAAAATAACAGACAGCCAATGACACTGGTGGATCCTTATGTGGTTTGTGAGAAGAACAGACATGCAATGATACTGGGTGTGGTTCATGAAAAGAACACGCATGCAATGACATTGGTGGATCCATATGTGGTTTCTGAAAAGAACAGACATGCAATCACACTTGGTGGATCCATGTGTGGTTTGACAAGAACAGACAAGCAATGACACTGGTGGATCCGTGTGTGGTTTGTGAGAAGAACACACATGCAATGACACTGGGTGTGGTTCATGAAAATATCACAAATCCAATGACACTGGTGGATCCTTATGTGGTTTATGAGCAGAACAAACATGAAATGACTCTAGATGTAGTTCATGAAAGTAATATACATGCAATGACACTGGTGTATCCTTATGTGGTTTGTGAGAAGAACAGACACACAATGACTCTAGCTGTGGTTCCTTGTGTGGTTCATGAAAAGAACAGACATCGAATGACACTAGTGGATCCATGTGTGGTTTAATGAAAATAACACACATGCAATGACACTGGGTTTGGTTGAAGAAAATAACACACATCCATTAACACTGGTGGATCCTTATGTGGTTTGTGAGAAGAACATACATGCAATGACACTGGGTTTGGTTCATGAAAAGAACACGCATGCAATGACATTGGTGGATCCATATGTGGTTTATGAAAAGAACAGACATGCAATCACACTTGGTGGATCCATGTGTGGTTTGACAAGAACAGACAAGCAATGTCACTGGTGGATCCATGCGTGGTTTGTGAGAAGAACACACATGCAATGACACTGGGTGTGGTTCATGAAAATAACACACATCCAATGACACTGGTGGATCCTTATGTGGTTTATGAGCAGAACAAACATGAAATGACTCTAGATGTAGTTCATGAAAATAACAGACATGCAATGACACTGGTGTATCCTTCTGTGGTTTGTGAGAAGAACAGACACGCAATGACTCTAGCTGTGGTTCCATGTGTGGTTCATGAAAAGAACGGACATCCAATCACACTAGTGGATCCATGTGTGGTTTAATGAAAAGAACACACATGCAATGACACTAGGTGTGGTTCATGAAAATAACATACATCCATTAACACTGGTGGATACTTATGTGGTTTGTGAGAAGAACATACATACAATGACACTGGGTTTGGTTCATGAAAAGAACACGCATGCAATGACATTGGTGGATCCTTATGTGGTTTATGAAAAGAACAGACATGCAATCACACTTCGTGTATCCATGTGTTGTTTGTGACAAGAACAGACATGCAACGACATTGGCGGATCCATGTGTGGTTTGTGAGAAGAACACACATGCAATTACATTGGGTGTGGTTCGTGAAAAGAACACACATCCAATGACACTGGTGGATCCATATGTGGTTTGTGAGAAGAACACACGTGCAATGACACTTGGTGTGGTTCATGAAAAAACACACATGCAATGACACTGGTGTATCCTTATGTGGTTTGCGAGAATAACAGACATGCAATGACTCTAGCTGTGGTTCATGAGAAGAACAGACATGCAATGACACTAGTGTATCCTTATGTGGTTTGTGAGAAGAACAAACATGCAATGACACAAGCTGTGGTTCATGAAATAAACACACATGCAATGACACTAGTGGATCCATGTGTGGTTTATGAAAGGAACAAACATGCAATGACAGTAGGTGTGGTTCATGAAAAGAACAGACATGCAATGACACTGGTGGATCCACCAGTTTGTGAGAAGAACAGACATGCAATGACACTGGGTGTGGTTCATGAAAAGAACACACATCCAATGACACTGGTGGATCCTTATGTGGTTTGTGATAAGAATAGAAATGCAACGACTCTAGATGTGGTTCATGAGAATAACAGACATGCAATGACACTAGTGTGTTCTTATGTGGTTTGTGAGAAGAACATACATGCAATGACACCGGTGGATCTATGTGTGGTTTTTGAAAGGAATAGACATGCAATGACACTACTGGATCCATGTCTGGTTTATGAAAGGAACAGACATGCAATGACACTGGGTGTGGTTCATGAAAAGAACACACATCCAATGACACAGGTGGATCCTTATGTCGTTTGTGAGAAGAACAAACATGCAATGACTCTAGCTGTGGTTCATAAAAAGAACAGGCATGCAATAACATTGGTTGATCAACATGTGGTTTATGAAAAGAACACACATCCAATGACACTTGGTGGATCCATGTGTGGTTTGTGACAAGAACAGACATGCAATGACACTGGTGGATCCATGTGTGGTTTGTGAGAAGAACACACATGCAATGACACTAGGTGTGGTTCATTAAAAGAACACACATCCAATGACACTGGTGGATCCTTATGTGGTTTGTGAAAAGAACAGACATGCAATGACACTGTGTGTGGTTCATGAAAAGAACAGACATGCAATGATACTGGTGGATCCATATGTGGTTTGTGAAAAGAAAAGACATGCAATCACACTGGTGTGGTTCATGAAAAGAAAACACATTCAATGACTCTGGTGGATCCATGTGTGGTTTGTGAAAAGAACACACATGCAATGATACTGGGTGTGGATCATGAAAAGAACACACATCCAATGACACTGGTGGATCCTTATGTGGTTTGTGAAAAAGAACACACATGCAATGACTCTAGCTGTGGTTCATGAAAGAACACACATGCAATGACACTGGTTTATCCTTATGTGGCTTGTGAGAAGAACAGACATGCAATGACTCTAGATGTGGTTCATGAAAAGAACACACATGCAATGACATTGGTGTATCCATGTGTGGTTTGTGAGAAGAATAGAAATGCAATGACACTGGGTGTGGTTCATGAAAAGAACACGCATCCAATGACACTGGTGGTTCCATATGTGGTTTATGAAAAGAACAGACATGCAATCACACTTGGTGGATCCATGTGTGGTTTGTGATATGAAAAAACATGCAATGACACTGGTGGATTATGTGTGGTTTGTGAGAAGAACACACATGAAATGACACTGGCTGTGGTTCATGAAAAGAACACACATCAAATGACACTAGTGGATCCTTATGTGGTTCGTGAGAAGAACAGACATGCAATCACTCTAGCTGTGGTTCATGGAAACAACAGACATGCAATGACACTGGTGTATCCTTATGTTGTTTGTGATAAGAAAAGACATGCAATGGCACTAGCTGGGTTCATGAAAAGAACATACATGCAATGACGCTGGTGGATCCATGTGTGGTTTATGAAAGGAACATACTTGCAATGACACTAGGTGTGATTCATGAAAAGAACAGACATGCAATGACACTTGTGGATCCATATGTGGTTCATGAAAAGAACAGACATGCAATGACACTGGTGGAGCCATGTGTGGCTTGTGAGAAGAACAGACATGCAATGACACTGGACGTGGTTCTTGAAAATAAAACACATCCAATGACACTGGTGGATCCTTATGTGGTTTGTGAGAAGAACAAACTTGCAATGACTCTAGATGTGGTTCATGAGAAGAACAGACATGCAATGACACTGGTGTATCCGTATGTGGTTTGTGCGAAGAACATACATGCAATGACACTGGTGGTTCCATGTGTGGTTCATGAAAATAAAAGACAACTAATGACACTGGTGGGTCCTTATGTGGTTTGTGAGAAGAACATACATGCAATGACACTAGCTATGGTTCATGAAAAGAACACACATGCAATGACACTAGTGGATCCATGTGTGGTTTATGAAAGGAACATACATGCAATGAAACTGGGTGTGGTTCATGAAAAGAACAGACATGCAATGACACTGGTGGATCCATATGTGGTTTGTGAAGAGAACATACATGTAATCACACTTGGTGGATCCATGTGTGGTTTATGAAAAGAAAAGACATGAAATGACACTGGCGGATCCATGTGTGGTTTGTGAGAAGCACACACATGCAATGACACTTGGTGTGGTTCATGAAAAGGACACACATCCAATGACACTGGTGGGTCCTTATGTTGTTTGTGAGAAGAACATACATACAATGACTCTAGCTGTGGTTCATGAAAAGAACAGTCATGCAATGACACTGGTGTATCCTTATGTGGTTTGTGAGAAGAACAGACATCCAATGACAATGGTGGATCCATGCGTGGTTTAATGAAAAGAACACACATGCAATGACACTAGGTGTGGTTCATGAAAAGAACACACATCCAATGACACTCTGGATCCTTATGTGTTTTGTGAGAAGAACAGACATGCAATGACTCTAGCTGTGGTTCCATGTGTGGTTCATGAAAAGAACAGACATCCAATGACACTAGTGGATCCATGTGTGGTTTAATGAAAAGAATAGACATGCAATGACACTAGGTGTGGTTCATGAAAAGAACACACATCCAATGAAACCGGTGGATCCTTATGTGGTTTGTGGGAAGAATAGACATGCAATGACACTAGGTGTGGTTCATGAAAAGAACACGCATGCAATGACATTGGTGGATCCATATGTGGTTTATGAAAAGAACAGACATGCCATCACACTTGGTAGATCCATGTGTGGTTTGTGACAAGAACAGACATGCAATGACACTAGTGGATCCATGTGTGGTTTGTGAGAAGAACACACATGCAATGACAGTGGGTGTGGTTCATGAAAAGAACACACATCCAATGACACTGGTGGATCCTTATGTGGTTTGTGAGAAGAACAGACATGCAATGACTCTAGCTGTGGTTCATGAAAAGAACAGACATGCAATGACACTGGTGTATCCTTACGTGGTTTGTGAGAAGAACAGACATGCACTGACTCTAGATCTGGTTCCATGTGTGGTTCATGAAAAGAATAGACATCCAATGACACTAGTGGATCCATGTGTGGTTTAATGAAAAGAATAGACATGCAATGACACTAGGTGTGGTTCATGAAAAGAACACACATCCAATGACACTGGTGGATCCTTATGTGGTTTGTGGGAAGAATAGACATGCAATGACACTGGGTGTGGTTCATGAAAAGAACAGTCATGCAATGACACTGGTGGATCCCTGTGTGGTTAATGAAAAGAACACACATGCAATGACACTGGGTGTGGTTCATTAAAAGAACACACATCCAATGACACTGGTGGATCCTTATGTGGTTTGTGAGAAGAACAGACATGCAATGACACTAGGTGGGGTTCATGAAAAGAACATGCATGCAATGACATTGGTGGATCCATGTGTGGTTTATGAAAAGAACAGACATGCAATCCCACTTGGTAGATCCATGTGTGGTTTGTGACAAAAATAAACATGTAATGACACTTGTGGATCCATGGGTGGTTTGTTAGAAGAACACACATGCAATGACACTAGGTGTGGTTCATGAAAAGAACACACATCCAATGACACTGGTGGATCCTTAAGTAGTTTTTGAGAAGAAAGACATGCAATGACTCTAGCTGTGGTTCATGAAAAGAACATACATGCAATGACACTGGTGTATCCTTACGTGGTTTGTGAGAAGAACAGACATGCAATGACTCTAGCTCTGGTTCCATGCGTGGTTCATGAAAAGAACAAACATCCAATGACACTGGTGGATCCATGTGTGGTTAATGAAAATAACACACATGCAATGACACTGGGTGTGGTTCATGAAAAGAACACACATCCAATGACACTGGTGGATCCTTATGTGGTTTGTGAGAAGAACAGACATGCAATGACACTAGGCGGGGTTCATGAAAAGAACATGCATGCAATGACATTGGTGGATCCATAGGTGGTTTATGAAAAGAACAGACATGCAATCACACTTGGTAGATCCATGTGTGGTTTGTGATAAAAACAAACATGTAATGACACTGGTGGATCCATATCTGGTTTGTGAGAAGAACACACATGCAATGACACTGGGTATGGTTCATGAAAAGAACACACGTCCAATGACAGTGGTGGATCCTTATGTTGTTTGTGAGAAGAACAGACATGCAATGACTCTAGCTGTGGTTCTGATGGAGATATGCCAAAGGGGGTATGCCTAGCAGGACGTTCCGATTGGGCCGAAGGGCCTATGAGTGCACCTGAGGGACGGCGACCAGACTACGACTGAATGAGAGGCCCGACGACTAGAGACCGGAGGCCCAGGAGCATACCAGAAGCCCAATCAGATTAGGTCAAAACCTCTGAATCCTTATCTCGTTCGGTGGTAACTTATAAACCCTAGTGAGGTGCCTCATATATAAACCTCCCTAGGGTATCCTGAGGACTCACGTTCCATCATACACCCCCTCAAGCGACTCGCTGCTTAGACGCCGAGCTTGCCACCCTTGTAACTCGCTCTCCAGTAATCTAATCTAGCAGGAGTAGGTCTTTACCCTCCGAGGGGCCGAACCTGGGTAAACCCATGTGCATCCGCCCCCATCTCGCACCGCAGATGGCTGCCAACTCTTTCTCATGTTTCAATCAATCGCTGCTAGTGGCAGCGACTGCCGTGGCCATTACCATGACAGTGGCGCCCACCGTCGGGCATAGCGGGACTGGCTGAGTTCTTTGGCGAGACCCTACTCGCCGATCGATCGGCCGCTCGCCACCGGCTGCATGATCGCCACCGGCGGGATCTTACAGATCCTGCCCAGCAGCTACATCCCAGTGTCACGCCCAGTCAGTCACGGCGCGGTGATGTCGGTCGGCTCCATCAACCTCTTCGTCGGCTTCACCAGCACGGTCGACCCAGCCGCAACAGTGATCATCGGCGGATCGCCGCCGCACCGTGATCTACTCTTGGAGGAACAGGTCCGCTCCATCAGGAGCCTCGTCACCAATTACGACTCGGCCGCCAGCGATGCGGCCGAGACCAACGCCGCCACCAACAACAAGGCCCTAAACGACGACGCTGACTCCGCGACCACTGCTTCGGTCGACGGATCTATCACCACCGCATCACGAGAGGACTCCATCACTCGAGTCTCCAACCTCGAGGATTTCGAGGACCCCTCCATCCGCGGGATCTTCAACTCCGACTCCGGCTCGGAATCACCTGAAGACTTCCGCGCCAGATCTAATCGCTTCAACGCGATCTACATGGCGGGCAGCACGGCCGCCCCGCCAGATCCGTTCGCCACGCCGATCCCACCGACGACGACGGCCACATAGGTGGAGGAAGCTCACGTGCGGCTCGCAGAGGCGCAACGCAACGAGCTCGCCGAGCACGAGAAATACTGCCTCGAGCGGGAAACGGCGCAGGAGCTATCACTCTACCACCAGCGCCGCATTAGGACCCGCCTGAACTCCAACGTCCAGGGCCGCGTCCTGAACTTCATCGATGAAAGCGACCCCGCACGCGCGGCCGAGAGCGAATACTGCGAGAACGCGCCGCCGGGAGGAAGCAATCCCGCGAGACCACCACCCGACGCACCGGCGACCGGAGCCCCTCCACCACCCATCGGCCGCACGCCCCCACCGGACCAGCCGCGGATCATCATCTCACCTCAAGCCCGTGACGCCAACGGGCTACCACTCTACTCCATCCCGATGGACAACGTAGTCGCGGCTGAAGCCACGATCGCCAACCTCGATGTCCAAGGCGACGGCGTGCTACAGATCCAGTATGCCAAGGCCCTACTCGTCAGGGCCGTGGAACAACAAGCTGCGGGAATCGACCCTCGGGGGCGGATGTATTCCCGCTCCTCAGCAAGAAGAGCGGCATCAAGCGATCACCCCACCGTCGCCAACGCATTGACTTGCCCTCCACCGCAGCGCTTGGCGAACCAGCCATGGGCCGCCAACCCCGCTCTATCCACCAACGAGCCACGACCGGCGAATAACACGATCGCCACCAACAGGCAGCCCATTGATGCCCAAAGAAACATCATCAACAACCAGGCGTGGCGGGCGCGCCAGCCCAATGACATGCGGCACACCCTCACCAACCGCGGCGACCCGGAACCAAGAGGCTCGCTCTGTCGAGTCGGACCGCAATGCTTCGGAACCATGATCCGTGGGGAAAAATACCCTGCCAACTTCAAGGCTCCCAAGGAGATCGAAAAGTATGACCCGACGTACGATCCCGCTATCTGGCTGGACACATACCTCATGGCAATGGGAATCGCAGGCCACACCGACCTACTCGCCGCTCGCTAACTCCCCTTGATGATGGAGGGTGCGACTCGGCAATGGATCAACACCCTACCCGCCGACAGCATCGACTCCTGGGAAGAAATGTGGGACGCCTTCATCTGGCACTTCGAGGGCGCCTACACCCGCGCCACCACCATAGAAGACCTGGAGCGATGCATCCAGGGACAACGCGAGACGACTCGCCACTAGGTTCAAAGATGGCAAGAACTATGGATCAATGCCTCCGGCATCCACCCAGATATGGTGATACATTGCTTCAAGAACGCGTGCTGGTACGAACCCCTGGTCACTAAGATCAAGAGGTTATACCGGACGCTCGACAACATCCCCGACCTCCTCGAGATTGCCAAGCGCTACGCGGAGGAGGACCCCAACCAACACTCCGACGATGAGTCGGGAGGAAGACGCTGAACCAACATCCATGATAGTGGGCGCCTATGCGACATGCGCTACAGCAACACCCGCATCACCGGCAAGCGCCACACGGACGGGCGAGTCGACTTCGTCGCCAACGCCGGCTACGGCCAGCGCGACCCCAAGAGTTACCGTCGCGGCGGAGGAAATTACCGCGACAACGGAAACTACCGCTCCAACAATACAGCGAGGCCGAAATTCGACCCCGCTGCCCTGCTCAACCATAGCAGGGAGGGAAAACCCGCCACCCACACCACCGCTGATTTCCACTCTCTCAAAGAGATTGAGAAGGCGAGGGGAGGAAGGGAGGACCCCAACAACAACCCACCCCGGGACAACATGAATGACGGCGGCTTCGGCACCGCCATCGGCTCACTACACACCTTCACCGGACTCGGCAGCAAGCGCGAGAGAAAGGTGCTCGCCCGCGCGGTCGCCGTCAATGGGGTGACACAGGTCGACATCCCACGCTTCCTCAACTGGTCCGAGCAGAGTATCACTTGGATTCGCCAAGACCACGCCCCCAAAATCGAGTACCCAGGGCGAGTCGCCCTGGTAGTAAGGCCCAAAGTGGCCGATTACTGGCTACCCAAGACATTGATGGACGGTGGGAGTTCCATCAATATCATGTACCTGGACACGTTCAAGAGGCTACAGCTCCCAGAGTTGGCAATCCAGCCGACCCTGACAACCTTCCATGGTATCGTCCCCGGTCGAAAGGCATACCCGATCAGAAAAGTGATGCTACCCGTTACCTTCGGCACACCAGCGAACTACCGCACCGAGCGAATCGAGTTTGAGCTGGTGAACTTCCGCAGCCCCTACCATTGCATGCTGGGACGCCAGACATTTGCCAAATTCATGGTGACCCCCCACTACGCGTACAACATGATGAAGCTCCCAGGGCCAAGCGGCATCATCACCATCAACGGTGACACCGACATGGCCGTGGAATGCGAGGACAAAGGAGCCGAGCTCGCCAACGCCTTCATCGCCGCGGAGACCGACCACACGGAGGAGCTTGCGAAATACGCGGGCAACATCAACAAGGATGACCCCACTGTCCTGAAGAAACCAACCGCCTCGAACTCCACGTTCGAGGCGACCACGCACACCCGCACCGTCGAGCTCGTCCCAGGCGAATCTAGCCAGACGGTCACCATCGGGGCGCACATGAGCCCCGCATAGGAAAGCGCGCTCATCGGGTTCCTCCGTGAGAACCGCGACATCTTCGCATGGAAGCCATCTGACATGCCAAGTGTCCCGAGGGAACTCGCTGAGCACAAACTCAACGCCAACCCCAAAGTGCGACCATTAAAGCAGTCGCTACGGCCCTTCAATGAAGAGCGCCGCCGAGCAATCGCCGAAGAAGTACAGCGCCTGCTAGCCGCAGGCTTCATTTGGCCAATCAAATACTCCAAGTGGCTGGCAAACCCAGTCCTAGTTCTAAAAAAGAACAACACATGGAGAATGTGTATCGACTACACCAACCTCAACAACACCTGCCCGAAGGAGGAGTTCGTCCTACCGCGCATCGATCACATCATCGACTCGACCGTGGGATCATAGTCGCTGTGCTTCCTCAATGCTTACTCTGGTTATAACCAGATCAAGATGGCGGTCGAGGATGAGGAGAAGACGGCGTTCATCACGCCATTCTGCGCCTTCTGCTACACGGCCTCAAGAACACTGGCGCCACATACCAGATATGCATGCAGGAGTGCCTCGCGAGCCAAATTGGCTGCAACATCCACGTCTACATCAACGACATGGTGGTAAAATCCACCTGCCAGGACGACCTGCTCGCTGACCTAGCTGAAACCTTCGCAAACCTACGGAGGTACAACATCAAGCTGGACCCAGGAAAATGCACCTTCGGCGTCCCCACCGGACAGCTCCTGGGATATGTAGTCTCCAAGCAAGGCATCGAAGCCAACCCCACCGAGATCGACACCATCGCGCAACTCAGGAAACCCGAGTGCCTGCGCGACGTCCAGAAATTGGCAGGGCGAGTCGCGGCCCTTAGTCGCTTCATCCCCCGACTAGGCAAGAAGGCAATGCCCTCTACCGCCTGATGCACAAGAACCCCACGTTCCAATGGGACGCGGAGGCCGACGATGAACTCAAATCGCTCAAAGAAGTGCTACTCGCGGCCCCACTCCTCGCCGCTCCACTCGACAAAGATCCAATGCTCGTCTACGTCACGGCCTCCACTCGAGTCGTCAGCGCCATGATGGTCGTCGAACGACCAGAGGAGGGCAAGGAGCGCCTCATACAGTGCCCTGTTTACTACATCAGCGAAGTCCTGACAGATTCACGACACAGCTACCCGTAGTACCAAAAACTGGTGTACGCGGTATTCTGAGCTCAGCGGCGACTCCAACACTACTTCCAGGAGCACCTGATCACGGTGGTCTCCTCCGCACCCCTGCAAGAAATAATACGCAATCGCGAGGCGACCCGGCGAGTCGCCAAGTGGGCTGTCGAAATCGGTGTCCACAACATCAAATACGATCCCCGCAAAGCGATCAAGTCACAAGCCCTGGCTGATTTCCTCGCAGATTGGGAAGAAGCACACCAGCCAGAGAAGCTCCCGTACCTCCACTAGTGGTCGCTCCATTTTGATGGCTGGGATCATACTGACCTCTCCCAAAGGAGACAAGCTCTGCTACGTGCTCCACCTCAACTTCAAGCCCTGCACCAACAATATGGCAGAATACGAGGCCCTCCTTCATGGCATGAGAGCCGCCAAGGAGATGAATGTCAACGGCTAACGATGCTATGGCGACTCCGACCTAGTCACTGGCCAGGTTGTCGGGACGTGCGACGCCGTCTCCCCAACAATAATCGCGTACCGCCAAGCGGTAGACTAGCTCGGAGGGCACTTTGACGGCTATTCCGTCGAGTGGATTGAGAGACGGAAGAACGAGGAGGCAGACGGCCTCTCCCGCATCGGGTCGGCCCGACAAGCGCCACCAGCAGGTGTCTTCCTCGACACAATCTATAAACCCTCGGTTAGCCCACCAAAAGAGATCGACGTCGGGATACCGCTACAACCAGAGCCGGCCCTAGTCGCCATGGTTGTGGAGCCTAGCGACTGGACATCACCATACGTCGCCTTCCTGGAGCACAAAATCCTACCAAGCAACAAGACGAAGGCGAGAATGATCGTGCGCCATTGCAAATCCTTCGTCATCATCAACGGCGAGCTCCACAGATGCAGCATGACTGGCATGTTCTAGTGCTGCGTACAGCCAAAAGAAGGCTGCAAGATCCTCCGGGACATTCACGCCAGCGCTAAATCGCTAGTCGCCAAGGCCATGCGGCATGGTTTCTACTGGCTCACCGCACACACCGACGCCACCAACATCGTCCAGCGATGCGTCGGCTGCTAGAAGTATGCCCACCAGATGCACCTCCCTGGTTCGGCACTCAAGACCATCCCCATTACATGGCCATTTGCCGTATGGGGCATGGACATGGTAGGCCCATTTAAGAAGGCCCCATCTGGCTTCACCCATCTCCTGGTCGCGGTCGACAAGTTCACCAAATGGGTCGAGGCCAAGCCAATAAAAAAGTGCGACGGCAAGATGGCCACCAAGTTCTTACGCGAGCTCATCTACCGGTACGGCTACCCGCACAACATCATAATAGACAATGGCACCAATTTCGCCAAGAGGGCCATGGCAGAATTTTGTGAAGAACATGGGATAGGACTCGACCTCGCTTCAATTGCCCACCCGGAGTCGAATGGCCAAGCAGAGCGCGCCAACCAGAGCGTCCTCCACGGGCTCAAGCCGCGACTCCAGGTGCCCCTCGAGCGCACCCTAGGATTCTGGGTCGACGAGCTCCCTCTGTGATATGGGGGATCCGCACTAACGTCAATCGCTCCACCGGGTTCACAACATTCTTCATGGTGTACGGCACCGAGGCCGTGATGCCAACTGACCTAGAGCACGATTCACCTCGAGTCGCCAACTACGTCGAGGCAACCAATGAGGTCGCCCGCCAAGACAGCATCGATCAACTCGACGAGGCACGCGACCTGGCCCTCTCTCGCACCCCCATATACCAGCAAGGACTCCGCCGCTACCACAGCCGCTGAGTGTGAACTCGCACCTTCTAGGAAAGCGATCGGGTCCTATGATTGGCCCAAGACAAGAAAGGTATGCACAAACTCTCCCCCCATGGGAGGGGCCATTCTCCATAGGCCGAGTCCTTAGCAATGACGCATACTATCTAATCGACATACGGGGTGACGGCCAGCTCGAGGTCGGGAGTCCATGGAATGTAAACCTCCTCAGAAAGTTCTATACCTAGAACCTCAAATTGTACTCAGCTGGCATATATAATGAAATTCATTCGGATCGCACAAATTCTGTCTACTCGCCATATTCTTGTGCCACTCGTTCTCGTACATCTTAGCAATACGCTACTCATGGAAGTCAACCTCTAGTCAAGCGACTGGCATGGCTAAGTAGTGCGGCACAACGGCACCGGAAATACTCGGGCCTTGGGTTGTCCACGAAAACGCCAACCCGGAGCTACCATTGGAGTCGCCCAGCCCGGCTGGCCCACCGGGCCAAGACAATCGGTATACGCTTCTCACAGTGACCTGTCCCTCCCATCCTCGTGCAAAGCAACTCGAATGGTTACGTACCACGCACGGGGACTCCGCAAAACGGGAACCCCCACGCGGCTCGGGAACACACCAAGTAAGAGAGCTGCCTTGGACTCGCCAAGAGACTAGCTCTCCGGGCCAGGGGACGAGACGCGTTACAAAAAATGCATTAACAACCTACAACAGGAACACGACCAATATGGCTGAGCATCACGCTCGGGGACTCGCCTACAAATCAGTCCTACTCGCGCTCGGGGACTCGCTACTCAGAAGACGCGAGAGATATAATAGTGCACAATCAAAACAAAACACAAAAGTATACAAGCGAGTTATACCCCATTAAAGGGCGGACACGCTCGGGGACTCGCTCAATCAAAAATAAACACACTACACAATCCTGGTCGCAATACGAGTCGATTGACTCCCTTTGGCATACATTACAAAATACATTACAGAAGTCGCCACTTGGCACACATCACAAACTTCCCAACTACAATGTTTATTCCACAGGTCCTGATGAAGCAGCGCCGCTAACCCCCTTGACACGAACAAAACGCTGCCACGGGTTTGTCGGGTACGTCGTCAGCGACTTAGACAACGACGACCGGAAGGGCTGCTCCGACTTCATATCACGATGCTCTGGCTTGGGGTCGCCAGGCGCCAACACCGTCTCCTGGTACGGAAGCAGATCCCCCATAGCCAGGACCCGATCGGCATAAGGAGCGGCCTTCACAATCAGCTTCAGCACCTCTGACATTTCCACCGTACCGGTCGCTGATGGGTAGCCACTCGTCACGTCGTCAAGGTCGAAGTCGTCAGGGAAGTGGGCGAGACCCACGCTCAATGCCATGGTGGCCCCGTGTCTAAACGCCGAGTGCGCCATCCACTCCACGACGACAGGCACCTCCTCTAGATAGCACCACACCTCTGTAAGCCTGCCAGGAATAACCTCGGTGGGGGACATGCCTTGAAGAGCCGCTTGGACACATAACACCGAAGTCGTGGCCGCGTTCACCACAGCAGTCACGCACTGCGAAGCATTGAAGGTCTGAACCACCGGGTCGCTTTGGCCTATCACAGCTACAAAATTAGACGTTAGTGAAACTACGGACCTCCCTAATCAGGGACTCGCCAAACAAGTCAGGCAAAGACGGAGACTCACCAAGGAGTTTGCGGCAGTTCTCCGTGACATGCTTCTCCAAGGCGGTTTGCTCGTTGTGTATCCCCACGATGATTGAATCTGTGGCTTTGCGTTCCTCCTCAGCCGCAGCAACAGCAGCCTCCGCTCGCTCCTCCAAAGAAACTGAGGCCGCTTTCGCCTCCTCCAAGTCTTGGATCAGGGAGGCAATTCGTCCATTCGCCGTGTCCAGCTCGGCGACTGGAACATACCCTTCACGGGCCTTGGAAATTGTAGCTGGGAAACCATCTGAAAGAGAAGCCATCAGCGCGCCATACACAAATAGTTCATACCTGACAAAGAAAAGGACCGAAAAGTAGATACTCACCAATAGTTTCCTGAAGCCGCTGGTTCGCCTCCTGAGCTTCGCGCAGATCACGCTCCAAGCGCTCCCTCGCGGCCTGCCGATCGGTCGATTCCCGTTGCAAACCCTGCAAATAAACAACACACCTCAGCACTTACCAAAACAAATTCCTAGTTCCCAGCCACTAAAATTCAGCGACCAGGGACTCGGGGACTGGAGAGTAGGAAAAAACATCAATTCCTAGCCGCTGAAATTCAGCGACTAGGAACTCGGGGACTGGAGAGTAGTAAAAGAGTTCAATTCCTAGCCGCTGAAATTTAGCGACTAGGAATTCGGGGACTGGAGAGGAGAAAGAAGTTTAGTTCCTAGCCACTGAAATTCAGCGACTAAGAACTCGGGGACTGGACATACCTAAATAGCGGCGCCAAGCATCCTGTGAAGTTCTCCGGCGTCAGTCGACGGGATCGTGAAGGAAGTGCGCCCACGACGGGACCTAATGTCCGCATCCACGGTCTCCGGACTCTGTGGAGACTGGGTGTCCGCCACACCTGGAAATCCCCTAGCCATGAAGCGCGGGAACGTCGCCGATGCTCTGGCGGGGGCACTGGTTGTTGGGGCCGGCGCTCCTAGCGCGGTCGCATCCAAGACTGGCTCCGATCGCGCTGCCACCACTTCTTCGGTGACTGCCGCAACATCAGGCTCTACGGCGCCGTCCTTGGTTGTGGCGTCGTCAGCACCCCCTTCTGCTTCTTCGCGCCTTCCGCGGTCGCCACATCTCTGGCGGCTTTTCTCTTCTTGGGGAGATCTCCCTCTCCCATGGTGGCGGTCGGCGGAATCTTTGCCACCGACGGACGGCCAATATTCTTGGCTCCAGACCTGCCCAAATTCCCACATTCAATATAACAACAATACAAAAACAAGAGGCAAATCGGCATGAAGAACCAATACTCACTTAGCGACCGGGAGAACACGAAGCCCGGTGCTGATGTGGGCAGGCTTGTCCAATTCTGGACCCAGCTTGCGAGTGAGCACCCTCTCGAAGACATCTGAAGCCCACGACACCACGGGCTTCCTCGATGACAAAGCCGCGGTCGCCAGAATCTCCGTCTCCGAAGACGCGGCCGCTCTCGATGGCTGCGGAGACTTAGACGTCGCCGCCTCGGCCGCTTCCTGGCTTGGAACCCTTGAGACTGTCGGCGCAATCGCCGCCAGGGGAACCTCTACCGCTGCCTCGATGTCCTCGCCCTCCAACCCCTTCATCGGGATCACGTCCTTTGGGGCTTTGCGCGAGACTTCGAGGGTGTCTTCATCGTCGGAGTCGTCCGACTCAAACACCATCGCCGACTTGGACGGCGACATTGGTTTCTTCACTGGTGACTTGGGCTTGCGTGCGGGCTTCGACGGCGTAGCAGTACGCCGGGACGTGTGCTCCTGCACGACCTCGTCTCCTCCGCCGTGTTCGTCCAGGTTGTGGCTCGCCTCGAACTCACGTTGTTTTTGCATACGGGTCTTGCGAGCCACAAGTGCTGGGGGAGGAACCTCCTCATCCTCCCCATCGCTGTCAGAAGAGTCTCCCTCGGAGTCCTCCTCGAGTTCTTGGGGAACCTCTTCGTCGAGCGGAGGGAGCCAGCCCTCCAACACCTGAAAAGGCTGAGAACCACCACGAGTAAACACTAGATGCAGCGACTGAGAGTTGAGGTGCGGAAATAGCTACTGAGAAGGAAACTTACTGTGGGGGCTTCATTCTTCACGGGAGTGTACGGGGCGAGCCCGACCGACACGCTGGTGAACTCCGCGTCAGTAATCATTTTCAGGGCGGCCTTGTGGTCCTCGGCCTCCCATGATTCCTTGCTGGTCCGGGAGGGGTCGTGCTTCCCACTATATTCATACATCCAATGCGGCCGAGCCGCCAGCAGAACCAGATGCCGGCCAAGCCAGGAGTTGTAGAGGTTGATCGGAATCAACCCCTGGTCCTTCAGCTTCTGGATCTGGTCCATCATTTCCGCGACGGCCATCCGCTGGTCTTCGGGAAGCTTCTTCAGCAACAACCAGCGAGGCTCGCTCCTTTCGGCGACGAACTCGGGAAGTGCCACCTCGCCGGAGGGAGTGGATTTTTTTACGTAGAACTAGCTCTTCTTCCACTTGCTGACGGCCTTTTCCGGCAGAAGGAGCTTGATGAAATTGGCCTTCGGCTTCAATTGGAACGTGACGCCGCCCGAAGCCAACATCAAGCCACCGGATGCCTCGCTCCCGATGCGGCCATGGAAGAGCTCCAACCACAGCGGGAAATACGGTCTGCAGCCGAGATTGCACTCGCAGAAGGAGATGATCGCCAGCTGCTCAATGCTGTGCAGGCCGAGATCAGATGGTTTGATCACGTAATATGCACAGAAGCGGCAGAAGAAGAGCGAGGTAGGGAATCCCAGACCCCTTTCAAGATGGCTGGGGAAGCAGATGAATTCGCCGGGTCACGGCTTTGGCTCAGTCTCGGAGAAGGGGGGAACCCGCCACTTTCCCTTGCGGAGGACTCCGGTGTCCTCGAAGGAGTTGAGCTGGGTTGTGGTGCACTTGGATTTTCCCCATGACCCTTTGGGAGGCGCCATCGGGTAGGACGTGGAATCGCACGGTGCGGAAAGGATGAGTCAGAAGGTTGAAGGCTGGAAGATCGAGGACAGGAAGAATGCGTATGGGAGAATGAAGAATGCGGGAAGGATTCGCAGAACTGAATCGTCACTCCCCTTATATGGGAACGTTACCCGCCAAAATCGGGATAGCCGTTACTCATGGTAATTGCGCTGAAGTTACCATTGGAAATTCCAACAGATAGTTTGACCAGAATTGACGGTCCAACTCCTCCATTCCACCCGCTACCCGCTAGTCTTTTCCACTCGCCGAAGCGGCGACTTGGCGGCAGTAACATTCACTATGGTGGCGAATGGAAACCTGGGGAAATTCTCCTTGGTTCTGATGGAGTCCATCACCGACTCGACTGGGGGTCCAAATTGGGCTCGCCTACTCCGATCGCCAAAGGGACACCTACGCCTGAATCAACGATGGCCTCAGGGACTACTGATGGGGATATGCCAAAGGGGGTATACCCAACAGGATGTTCCGATCGGGCCGAAGGGCCTGTGAGTGCACCTGAGGGACGTCGACTGGACTACGACTGAAGGAGAGGCCCGGCGACTGGAGATTGGAGGCCCAGGAGCATACCAGAAGCCTAGTCAGATTAGGTCAAAACCTCTGAATCCTTATCTCGTTCGGTGGTAACTTGTAAACCCTAGCGAGGTGCCTCATATATAAACCTCCCTAGGGTATCCTGAGGACTCACGTTCCATCATACACCCCCTCAAGCGACTCGCTTCTTAGATGCCGAGCTCGCCACCCCTATAACTCGCTCTCCAATAATCTAATCTAGCAGGAGTAGGTCTTTAACCTCCGGGGGGCCGAACCTGGGTACCCATGTGCATCCGCCCCTATCTCGCACGATAGATGGCCACCAACTCTTCCTCACGTTTCAATCAATCGCTGCTAGTAGCAGCGATTTCCGTGGCCATTTCCACGACAGGTTCATGAAAAGAACAGACATACAATGACACTGGTGTATCCTTATGTGGCTTGTGAGAAGAACAGACCTGCAATGACTCTAGCTGTGGTTCATGAGAAGAACATACATGCAATGACACGGTTGTATCCTTATGTGGTTTATGAGAAGAACAAACATGCAATGACACTAGCTGTGGTTCATGAAAAGAACACACATACAATGATACTGGTGGATCCATGTGTGGTTTATGAAAGGAACAGACATGCAATGACACTGGGTGTGGTTCATGAAAAGAACAAACATGCAATGACACTGGTGGATCCACCAGTTTGTGAGAAAAACAGACATGCAATGACACTGGGTGTGGTTCATGAAAATAACACACATCCAATGACAATGGTGGATCCTTATGTGGTTTGTGAGAAGAACAGACATGTAATGACTCTATATGTGTTTCATGAGAAGAACAGACATGCAATGACATTGGTGTATCCTTATGTGGTTTGTGAGAAGAATAGACATGCAATAACACTGGTGGATCCATGTGTGGTTTATGAAAGGAACAGACATGCCATGACACTGGTAGATCCATTTGTGGTTTATGAAAGGAACAGGCATGCAATTACACTGGGTGTGGTTCATGAAAAGAACACACATCCAATGACACTGGTGGATCCTTATGTGGTTTGTGAGAAGAACATACATGCAATGACTCTAGCTGTGGTTCATGAAAAGAACAGACATTCAATGACATTAGTGGATCAACATGTGGTTTATGAAAAGAACACACATCCAATGAACTCCAGTGGATCTATCTTGTCATAATTTGAGGTATGCCACGATGTATTTCATTGTACAAGACACTCACTTTCCATTTTTATACTACTCAGTTTTGCCCTTGGTTTATTGATACTATTCAGTTTTGCCCCCCTCTCTCTATCTTTCGTAGAATCCCAAACATGTGCTCACTCTGTCTGCTACTCCCTGATTGGTTGTCATAGTTGTCACGCGGATCATGCGCACCAACCGTTGATTCTGTGCGATCCAATGATGATCGTTGCACACGTCATGCCCTTCACAGTACAGCGTGAGACAGCACGGATGTCTCCCTCAGTGAAGGAACACAAAGCCGTTGAAGGAACACAAAGCCGTCCATGGAAAAAGTCGTTTACTGGTCATGTCATGTTTAATCAAGTGTGAAAAGCCTACTACTGCTACTACTATTCCACAACACATGCATCATCGAGTGCACGGTCATCGATGGATAGCTGCAATTTATTGCCACTTGATTTTAATAAGACATATCCCATTTTTTACGCAGCGGCTCTCAGTCTCACTTCCAAGTGGGCCCCACCGTAAGAAACTTGCAAGCGCTAGCCGAAGGCCGAAGAGCTGAGCTCAACGAGACCTAACGTCTCCGCCTTCATCGAGTCACTCGCAGTCATCAACACATCCCTCTACTCGATCTAGCACAACCCCACAAATCTTGCCGTACAGCCACCTACCTTCCCCTCTACATTTCCACTTTTAATTATCGCCAATTTTAGGGCCGTGTCAAACTTCGTACATAGAAATTTTGTATGCGCCCTTTGCATGCGGTTCAATACAGAATTGCAGTGCATGGCCCGGGAAAAAAACGTGACGTACCGTGCGTGTGTCGCGGTGCACGGTGCAGTAGACTGCATGGCGCGTTGCACGGTGGTGCAACGAAACATGCCTTGCTTCCATCCACTTTAACTATAGAGCCCCTCTCCGCACACCCACTATCACTCTCGCTCACTCTCCACACGCAACCCTCTCCACTGTCCCACCAGCATCTGCAAACTCCCGAGAATACCCTGTCTTTGCTGGAGATGGCGGGGGAGGAGACGGTGGCCATCGTCGCCTCTGAGGCCACCGGCGAGGAGGCCCCCGTCTCCTTGTCGATCCCCTCGACGTGTTGAAAGCAGCCGCTGTCCCCGTCAGGCCCTAGTCGAGCCATCGATGGCAGCCGCCGTTCCTGTCCAGGCCCCCGTCCGCGCTACCGACTTAGCCGCTGACGAGGCCCCCGTATCCTCGTCGGTCCCCCTCGATGCGTTGAAAGTAGCCGCCGTCCCCGTCCAAGCCCCAACTGAGGCATCGATGGCAGCCGCTGTTCCCGTGCAGGCCCCCGTCCCCTCTACCGACGTAGCCGCTGAAGAGGAGCCCCGTTGTACTGCGCTCTTCAAGTGTGCTTATTTCCCTGTCTTCCTCTTACCATGGCAAGTCCTTGGGAAATAACTCCGATGGGCAGAAAAAGGAAGGCGTTAAGAGACCCCCGCCAGCGAGGAGGCTCCCAGCGGTAACAAGCAGATCCAGCACATCATGGGTACCTACGATCCAGATGAGTACATCGCTCCGCTAAACCCCTACAACACTGGCATCGATGACCCATGGTCAGAGGTAACTAGGGTTTGCTCCCCTTCCCTGGTTCTTGTACCGTTCCCATCGTTGGATGCTAGATCTTGGTATATTAGGATTCGCTTGTTCGCATTTTGATTGCTTGATCTTCTTACATCATCTACTTCCCGATTTTCCTTTTCTTCCAATAGGTTTACGACAGCGACGTCTACAGCGATGACAAGTCCAGGCACACCAAGACTCGTCAGGTGCTGAGGAGGCTGCATGCCGGCCAGTATGTAGCCTTCTTTGCTGGCGGCGACTACAACTGCCACTTCTACAAGGGGATCGCATTCGGCTGGCTTAGTCTCGCCAGCACCGACATCAACTCCTTACTAAAGCATGCAGAGGACTCGGGCTCCGGCATCCACAAAGGCTACCAGACCGTGAACGTCAATGCCTACATCGCTGAACACCAGGCTCTCGGCATTCACCACCAAAACCTCCAGCAGGTGGCCATCAAAGAGGGTCACATGCCTCCAATCAATCCCAAGGCCCCCCAAGATCAAGGGACTGGGCAGCAAGAAGTGGAGGAAGTGCCGGAGGGAGGAGGCGGAGGTGGAGGCGCATGCGCATGTAAGGAGGGGTTGAATGTGTCTGTTGCTGCTGCTACTAAGCAGCTTCTTTTGATTTTCTATATATTGCTTGCATCCTATTTTTGGTTGAATGTATCGAACCTCGTTAAGCAACCTACTTTCTATCGCTATATCCTATTTAGCCGCGCACAGCTATATCTACATTTGTTTTGTTTTCTGAATGAATGTATTCTGCCTGATGTGATTTGCTGCTCTAGATTTGCTAACAGATCAGAGGCAAAAAGAGGTCCAAAAGGGAACGAATTATTAAAGAGAGAATCTTCTCTAGATTTGCTACCAATTTGGGAAAAATGAAACATATCTGTTTAGCGAGAGAGGAAAAAATTACTCTTTCAAACTGCCAGTTAACGAGTTACCATCTTGACAAGCTACAAGATACATACAAAACCATAACACAAAGAGGGTTAAATTTATATTACTATCTCACTTGAGTCGCTAGACCGCTTGATAATATAAATGAGTTCCACAAAATAGAAACATAACACAAAGGAGTAAAATTTAATTCACATCTCATCAGCCCACTTGAGGCGCTTGCCATCGTTACTAGGCGACCAACTGCGATCATTCTAGGTGGATCTTACATTATTGGCACTCCACAACTCACAAAATGCTTCATCCCACCTGGGATCTGACTTGCATTACCTATCTTCAGTGTCCTACGACACAACTAGCGGTGCATCACAGACCTAATTGTTGCCGCTAGAAGATCCAGCCTCTCTATTTGCTGCTTTAGCTGCAGCCTCTCTGTCAGTTGCTTCTGCTTCAGCTGCAAGCTCTCTTTCAGCTGCTTCTCTAGCCTCTCTGTTAGCTGCTTTAGATGCAATTATTTCATTTGCATATGCAGCTTCAAACTCAACTATTTTGTATTTTCTACAAAGGGCTCCCCTAAGCTCGTCTTCCCTCTTGCAAATAGGGCAAAACACGAGGTAACGTAGAAAAAATGGATCTTCTTGTACAACTGGTAGGTCACGTAAGCATCTATGGCTACATACTTCAGGTTTATATCAGACAACGGCCACTTGTCCTAGAAATCGGGCCTATCCGTAGGGAAATCTTCCTTCATTCTGTCGTACGACTCATCGAGGATTCTAGTTGCGAGTGATGCCATTCCATCCTTCCTCGTGCCCCCTAGGATCTTGACAAGACTCTGAATATCGATCCAATTATGCGTAGAAAATTGTAATTCCCTCTCGATGAAATTTCGAAAAATCAGTTGTATTGTCGATAGTGTAGAAAACAATTCCCTTTTCTACAAGGAACTGGTGTAGCGCCGGACAATTCATGTTAGTCCTGAAAGTATGTAGTTTGTCATCACCAAAAATTTTAACTACAAATATTTTGTCAATGCAAGATCATCATCTGAATATAATTTTGAAAAGTTTCGTAAATGCAAGATCAAGACTCTCAACATTGTCTTGTCATAATTTATTTGGTCCTAAATAAAATCCAGCAGTTGCAAGATAACAAAATGGATAAAGAACAAGAGGAGAAAACCCTAAAAGCGGTTAGCTATAGAGAGCAGATCTACAAACCAGGACAGGTGGTAGACGAGGACGTGTTTCCTCGTGGCCAGTTGAATGATGGCGACTTCACTCCCTTCATATGGGTCCTCCGGAGTGTACTCGAGGTCCAATCCCACAAACTTGTCCTCGTCTTTCTCAAGCCAACCCTCGTACATCCTCAGGACTTGCACCACCATCTCCTCCTCGTTGGTGTAGACGACGTCTATCTTCTTATTATCATGGGTAGTGAAGCTTGAGTGCGACGACCTTCCATGGCGGCAAGGAGAAGCCGGGAATAAGACAGATGACAAGAAGAAGAAGAAGAAGAAGAAGAAGAAGAGTGGTTTCTGCGAGGCAGGAGAACGGTGGAACCGTCAATGCACTTTTAAGTTAGTGGTTAATGACGGGGACGGAAGTCCACTGGACAGACGCGTGGCAGTGGCCCTTCCAGCTTCTAAGTAAACAAAAAAATAATTATAATGACGATATATGTGCCATATTTTGTCACGTCAATACACCGGGCCAGTCATGATGTCCTATCCACTGTGCCAACACTGCAAGCCTACATGACAACCACCCCGCCTAAGCGACATGAGCGACATAACGGTGAGAACTGACAGGGGGCCCAACTTGACGGCCGTTAGCCTGATATTTTGTATTGAAACGTAAAGTTGAATTCGTGCCAAAAAAGACCCTCTGAGTATTTGGCACACCAACTATAGTCATCGCGGCTGATTATAGCCAACTTGGGTACCGCGTTGCCTGGGCGCCCCAACTTTCGGGCCGCAAAATGATATTTTCCTAGGCACGACCAATGAGAGAGTGAGGCGTGCTATAGCTGCTGCTTCCCTAATACTTAACAAGATTTTTGCAAGATATGTCATCTCTCTCTCCCTCACATGCTTCAAGAGCTAAAGGACAAGGGAGGGAGCTTGCTACAGTGGTCACGACTACCCAAGGAAGGTGTGATGGTTGCTGTGGTGAGTGGTGGTGAGACTTTGATAAAGAGTTGCTTTAGTTTAGCTCATGTTTTGATTTGTTTGCACTATTTGATCAAAATGGTTCTGGTGAAGTAAGTTCAAAAAATTTCATTGGACAATGTGGGGATATTGTACTAGTAGATAAATGAGGTCAATGTACCTCTCTAGGATTTGTTTTAGATTTTTCTAAGGATATAAAATCCACTTAAAACTATTTATTCAAAAAGTGCTAAAATGGTGCCTACAAGCTATTTTGATATTTTTACATTGTGCAGGGTTGGTTTCTGATGTGAGATGGCCCCAAATATGATGTCACACTTTGGAGAATTTTCCTAGAATTTATTGAAATAGAAAAGTATTTTTAAGCAATTATTTCTTTTTTCTGCAATTTAAGAAAAGGGGCAAAAAGAAATAATAAAGCATCTCAAAAATATTTATTTTTGAGGTGGTAATAAAGGGTATGATAATTAGGCCTCAAATGTGCTTAAAGTTGGGCAAGTGATTTGGACAAATACAAACTTTCCTTTGTAGATGGAGCTTTTGAGATTTTGTTAAGAGAAAGGATCTAATATTTTTTGGGCCTAAACAATTATTGATATTATTTTATAAATATTAAGATCCAAGTTAGGTGATGTCCACATGATGTATATACCATTTGCAACCTTGGGTTTTCGACATACAACTTGATTTTGGTAGAAAACAAGGGATAAATGATATTGGGCAGGGTTATTTTTATGCCTCCAAAACATGGATGTATCTTGGACCTCAAAGATCCTCTTGGGTAATGGGGTATGTGGATAGATAGAAAAAGTTATATAGATCACCATGGTATAGAGTTTTGAGGTTGATCCTGGTTGAGTTCTCCAAGGATTGATTCCAAACTTTGATTGAAATAAGGATGCCAAAATAGGTTATTAAATAGGCTTCAAAACATTATGGGTTTTGGAAGCACAAGGATCCAATTGAAACTAGTGAAGTAGGGATTGATAGACCTTCATGAGTATATTAAAATCATACAAAGAGTTGGTCAAAAGAAGATAGTATGGAGATGTGAGCTTCTTCCAAACTAGGCTAGTTGATAAGATTTGCAGGATTGTTATTTTCTTGCCTGCAAAACTATCAAGAACAAATGGCTTAAAAGATGATCTAGCGAAGGTAAAGGGTGGTTCTTGGTAGTAATTAATATGGGCTACAAGATGGTTCAAGTGAATTACCAAGAATGCACAAGGGTTGAGGAAGAGAGGCATTCAAAGAAGTGATGTTGAAACAGTTTCCAGATTTAGTCAAATTTAGCGGATTTAGGGTTTTTGACTAGAATATGAGTGGGGATGTTTTTGAGGGGTTTTAAGGTATCAACTCATCATCAAGTGGATGATTTTGAAGTCTAGATTGAGAAGAATAGATTCATTCTTTGATATTGGTCTTCCTTGACTTGGAAACTTCTAGAATGGATCACTTTAGCATTGATCTGGCTAAGGATTTTAGATGATCATCTAGTGGATAGAGATAAAACTCATATTGGTTAACTTGTTTAGGGTTTACACTCTTGGATTATATAGATGACATATGATGAGCTCCTAGGGTAACTCATACTAGTTCCTAAGCAAACAAGTCAGGAAGCAGATGAAGGCAATTCATTAGATATCGGATCAAGGCAATTCATCTTAACAAGCAACTCGAGCTATTACGAGAGTTACCATCAAGCCTACCTTGAGGTAAGGATGGGTATTTTCAAATGTTGGAGTTTGAATGAGGTGAGAGTCCTTGGTATCTCGACCAAGACTAGAAATCAAAAGCTTTATAAAAGGTTTAAGTGAAACCTAGAGGTAAGAGTATTTTGAAGGTTCTGTCTGTGAAAACATAGGGAGATTATATCATATGGATCTCCATAACTTTGTCAATAGAAGCTACTAAAATATTTAGGGTTGCAAAGGCATCTTGGCTCAGGTTTTGAAATGCTAGAACATTTGAGAATAAGTGAAAAGAGCCAGGATAGTTTTGTTAAATAGCTTTTTCAACTGGTATTGAGGTAAGGAGTATATCATATCTTACATAGCCAGATGCATAAGCATCAAAAATAAAGCAACCAAAAAGTGCATCACTAATCAAAAAAAAGTTTTTGTCCCCCCTGATTTTTGCATTCTGGACAACTAATCAGGGTTGCTGAAATTGGGATGTTACATCCTACATGTTTTGTATAACTTTCAGTATCAAAACATTGACCAAGTTGTATTTGTATAAATTTTGGGAATTAATCTACCACAACATATGCTTGTCAATAAATAAATTCCCTAGTGAGTTTCACTTATCAAGATAGTTTAAATTCAACTTCTTTGGAAGGTAATTGAAGTACCTACCCCATGGATCTTGTCCCATGCCTTTTGGAGCTGTGGTTTATCTTTGGCAAAAATAACAAAATCCATCCTTATCTGCCTTATAAATATTCCCTAGGCGAAACCGTGAATTGGATTGTCCTCATTATAACTCTTAGTGATGTGGTACATCAAGATCTATCTATATCTAGACGTTCAAGAATTATTGAGGTTCTGAGGATTTTTAATGTATTAAAACCTTCTGCATGTGGTGTTTCCACTAGGAAAATCATTCCAGAAGCTTGGTGAGTCCAAAATTGATGATTACAATTTCAAAAGAAAGTTATTTGTAATACCTATCAAATTCCTTTGACATCATAATGTTTGGACCTGTAAAATAATTCTGGTTAACAAGACAAATACTATGTAGAACTGAATTTGGGATTTTCCCAAGGGCATTAGGGTAATTGTTTTGTAGTGAATCCAACATTCTATGATTCAGTACTCAAAACTCCACAAAGACATTAAAGGAAATAATTCGTGGACCTACAAATCTCTTCTTGTGAATTATTTACTAAAACTAGAGCTTTTATCACTACAAAACTCCTAAGAAATTAAAGAAAAATGATAAAATAGTGAAACCACTTTTGTTGGTTATGTTTTATCATTACCTACATGACGATATCATTTTGGCGAGTTGATATCATACATACCCAACCCCTAGTTCAAAACCCCCTTATTAGGTGGTACATGGCATTGAAAACACAAAAGAAGCCCCACAAAACCTACTGAAGTGAGTAAGGTTTTGTATGTTTGTTTTATGTATGGTATTGGTGATTGTATGCCTTGTATTGATTGTGCTGTTTGTTTGCTTGCATGTGATCCATATGGACGATAGATGCGATTAAATTGGAGACCATAAGAAGATGGTTATTATTATTATTGTTATTATTATGGATTTATAAGAAGAAATCCAGGGACATATATTGCCATATTGGTGATCATAGGCAAGCCATCTTATTGCTCATAAGCCTTGGCCTACTGTTTACTTATGCATGTTTTACCTATTATTGATGAAACTGCATTGTTTTAATATATGATGAGTTATCTCTGGTAGTGGATTGGCTCCCCCAAACCATTACACAATGGTACTACTAAGTACACACCCCTCGATAACACCTACTTGTCCCTAGTATGGTAGATGGTGTAATATATCGTACCCCTTTGGAGACCCCGTTTTACTTGAAGCAAAACTATAGGATGGGAAGACCTTGGAAAAGTTATACAAAATGTTTTATGGTAAAACCTTGGTGAGGACTCACCTACCAAGAGAAGTTTGAGAAAGGAAAAAGGAGTTTTGTTTAAAAATTTGCTGAAAGAAATATGGAGGAAAAATGTTTAAAAAATGCACCTGGTTCTTTGAAGCTTTAGCTATAACAACTTAACATGTGCAACCACATTACTTTGGAATGGGACAGGGTTGGACTTGAAGTTTGCTACTATAGTATGGGAATTCTCATAACTGCTTCTAAGGTAACAACTCCCTCTAATTCTGGGCTTCCTTTACATAAAGGGAAACTGTTAGACAGTCACCTGGAGGAAGCAGGATCACCCATGTGAGTGACCGGGCGATACCATGAGCCTCTCATTAAAAGTTCCCACTCTCGAGGAGTCGAAATGCACTCCGGTTGGTCCGTGGATCCCCGACGTCCCGGTGTTGAGAGAACAACTCATAGGGTAAGGCCTATGCTAGAGTGGCATCTGGAGTGTCTTCATCGGTTACTCCACCCAGGATCAGTGAGGATTAGGGCAAGGTACTCGGTTAGTGTGGGTAAAGTGTACAACCTCTACAGAGTCTAAATCTATTCGAATAGCCGTTTCCATGGTTATGGACGGGTTGGAAAAACTACTGTAGAGAAGTGCTTGTTTTGATTTTAAAAAGGATTTCGGAAAAGCAATGGCTTTGGAAATGTTCTGACCATGGGATAGTCGGAAAGGAGAAATGTTCTGACCATGAGATGGTCGGAAAGGATAAATGTTTGGACCATGGGATGGTCGGAAAGAAAGGAAGGAGTTGGTCATGGGATGACCAGAAGAGGAACTAATGGGTGACCCAATCGTAATGTTTTCCAAAACTTCTCAAAAAGGTTTTCTAAATGTTTTACCAAAGTTTTCAACAAAGATATGTAGATTATATATCTACAAGAGAAACTATTTGAGAAAAGAACATCTCTTGGAGCCCTCCTACTACCACAGCCATATTGCATATCCTTTTATTGTTATTATCTTAGGGTGGTTTGCGAGTACATTCAGAGTACTCACTAGCATTGTCCCTGGCTATTAACCTGGTGAGATATGAAGAAGAAGGTGATGTTGACGGTTATGCGATCTAGGACGTTCTCCCAATCAGTGCATGGCTCGAGCACTACGCTTGATGAAGATCCGCTGATGTTGGATGATGTAGCCATAATGGAAAATAAGGTATGACATGTATCCACTAAGTAATGGATCTTTACTTTGATACTTGTCAGTTATGTGCCACGACTAACTGATCACATGATTGTGTTGTATGCATAACAAGGATTCTCGAAGGGTTAATCCGGGGGCCCCATAGACTTGGTATCGGAGCCATATTGACTATAGGAGAACCTTAGCTAGCATGGTTGTTAGATAGGAAAACTATTTTTGGAAACACCGACATTAAAAAACTAGTTGCTCAAAGCTTTTCGAAAGATTCTACATCTTATATTATTCTAGTATAAATTAATTTGAAAATGGTTTCCTCTATCCCCCATCCAAATTTCAAACTACGGATTTCCAATAACTAGGACCTAGAACCCGGTGTAGACGTTGCGGATGAGATGAAGAGAAGAAACTACTAGCAAACACAAGGAAACTACAAGATCGCCCGACTAGCAGAATCCTCATAATCAGAAGAAATCAAGTGTTGGACTATCGAGAAGCTCCCAATGAGTTGGCAAATGCTTCCTACGCATGATAGTGACTCAGACCCTAATAACAATGACGTCTGATACATTGTAAATGTATCTATAATTTTTGATGTTCCATGCTTGGTTGTATCTACTTTCTTGTGTTTTGTCCACACTTTGGAGTACTTTTCATATGATTTCTTGGACTAACCTATTAACAAGAGCCATAGTGCCAGCTGCCTGTTTTCTGCTATTTTTGGTTCCAGGAAGTCAGAAAATGAATATTCTCGGAATTTAACGGGACAAAAGCCAAAGTCGCTATTTTACCGAAAGACATCTAGAGCCAGAATACCAGACGGAGAAGGGCTAGGGCCTGGCCACACCACCTGGTCGTGCCCGTGCCTGGGGGTGGTATGGTCGACCCCAGCACCCCCTCAGAGTCTCCTTCAGCCTATATATTGCCTCCGATACCAAAACACTAAGTACCCGATAAAAAATCCACGAAAGCATCTGTAGCCTCCGTCATCTCCATCCCTATATTGGGAGGGATCTGAAGCTCTTCCTGGCACCCTGCCGGAGAGGGGAATTCACCCTGGAGGCCTTCTTCATCATCATACAAGCCTCCGGTGTGATGCGTGTGTAGTTCATCTCTGGACTACGGGTCCATGTAGTAGCTAGATGGCTGGTTCTCCTACTTTGTGCATTCATGTCTAGATCTTGTGAGTTATGTTCATGCTCAAGATCATCTATTTGTAATCCATACATGTTCTGTTTGCAGGGATCCAATGGATATTGAGATGCTATTTCAGATTGATTATTGATTCTATCATGTCTTTGTTATTTGTGATCTTGCATGCTTTCTGTTGTTAGTAGTTATCTTGGCCAAGTAGATGCTAGAAACTCCAAGTGTTAGTATTTATGCTCGATAGTGGGTTCATGCCTCTGGTAATCTGGGGAAGTGATAGAAATCTCTAAGGTACTAGATGTGTTGTTGCTACTAGGGAGAAAACAACAATCCTTTGTTCATAGAACAATCGTATTGTTTACTTTACACGCAATTCGTAAAGAAATAATCTGTTGCTTACAACTTAATACTGGAGGGGGTTCGGATGATAACCTGAAGGTGGATTATTAGTCATAGATGCAGTTGGATGGCGGTCTATGTATAATGTTGTAATGCCCAATCAAGTCTCAAAGGAGTAAAGATGATTAGTATATGCTTGTATTCTTTTTGATGTTTGTCAATTTCCCCACTGTAATTTGTTCACCCAGCATGTTATCTATCTTAAGGAGAGCCACCTCTAGTGAACTATGGACCCCGGTCCTTTCTTTTACATACAATCTACAAATTGTTTACTGCTAAGTGTTTACTTTCTGCATGCTATTACTTTCTTCCATTCGATACGTTTAATCCTTTGTTTTCAGCAAAACCAGTGAGATTGACAACCTCATCGCAAGTTGGGGGCAAAGTTATGTGGTTGTGTTGTGCAGGTCTCCACGTTGCTATTGGCACCGGTAGTGCGCCTTGCCAACGTTCAGCTAGCTACACCTTTGGGGTGTTTCCTTGCTCCTACTGGATTGATAACCTTGGTTTCATACTGAGGGAAAACTTGTTGTTGTGCTCATCATACCTTCCTCTTGGGGTTCCCAACGAGCTCGATATATTTTGGGCCATGAAGCTATTTTTCTGGTGCTGTTGCTGGGGACTAAAGAAGAAGCAGAAGCTCCCACGTCAACAACGCGCCATCAAAGTATTTTTCTGGCGCTGTTGCCGGGGAGTCAAGGACATCTTCACAAGGGGAGTCCTTCATAACCAATATCTTTACTTTGTTATTTTTGTTTTGCTTAGTTTCTTTTTGTTTTGTTTGCTTGTTTCTTTATGAAAAACACAAAAAATTAGTTTTACTAGTTTGCTTTCTTATTTAAAAACACAAAAAAATGACTACTCTTGAAAATACTAAGTTGTGTGACTTCACTAGCACCAACAACGATGATTTTATGAGCACACCTATTGCTCCACATGTGCCTGAAGCTACTTTCTTTGAGATAAAACCTGCTTTACTCAATCTTGTTATGAGAGAACAATTTTCTGGTATTGGTAATGAAGATGATGCTGCCCATCTAAATAACTTTGTTGAACTTTGTGAGATGCAAAAGCATAGGGATATAGGTGACATTATTAAGCTCAAATTGTTTCCTTTCTCTTTGAGAGGAAAAGCTAAAGAATGGTTGAATTCCTTAACTAGGAACAGTATTGATTCTTGGACTAAATGCAAAGATGCTTTCATTGGAAAATACTATCCTCCTACTAAGATTATATCTATGAGAAGTGAAATAATGAAGTTTAAACAATCTGATAATGAACATGTTGCTGAAGCTTGGGAAAGAATGAAATCTTTAGTAAAGAATTGTCCCACTCATTGACTGACTGCTTGGATGATCATCCAAACTTTTTATGCAGGTTTGTACTATTCTTCAAGGAACCTATTGGATTCTGCTGTTGGAGGTACCTTTATGACCATTACTTTGGGCGCTGCAACAAAGCTTCTAGATAATATGATGGTTAATTACTCTGAATGGCATACTGAGAGAGCTCCACAAGGTAAGAAGGTAAAATATGTTGAGGAAACCTCATCATTGAGTGATAAAATTGATATTATTATGTCTATGCTTGTTAATGGGAAAGCCCATATTGATCCAAATAATGTTCCTTTAGCTTCTTTGGTTGCTCAAGAAGAGCAAGTTGGTGTGAACTTCATAAGAAATAACAATTTTAGCAATAATGCTTATAGGAATAATTTTGGTAACAACAATTATAAGCCATATCCTCCCAACAATGGTAATACTTATGGAAATTCCTACAACAATAATAGGAGTGCACCCTCTAAACTTGAAGTTATGCTTAAGGACTTTATTAGTAAACAAACTTATTTCAATAAAACTATTGAGAAAAAACACTCTAATGCTGAAAGAAATATAGCTTCTTTGGCCGAAGCTCAATCTTCTTTGAATAAAATGGCTACTAAACCTAAAACTAATGATAATCCCTTTGCAGCTACTAATTCCCTACAAGTAAGAAGTGATGACAATAAGAGTATTAGCTGAATTACATGCTAAGTGGGAAAGAGAAGATGAAATTTCTAGAAACATTAGTGTTTCTACTATCACTACCACCAGTGTTGAGGCTAGTAATCGTTCTACTACTTTAGATGATAATTTTGATTTTGATCTTGATGGTTGCAATATCTCTGAAGTTATTAAGTTCCTACAAAAGCTTGCTAAAAGTCCTAATTCTAGTGCTATGAATATGTCCTTTACAAAACACATTACTGATGCTCTCATAAAGATTAAAGAAGAAAAGATGAAACATAAAGCTTCTATTCCTATAAAACAAGAAGATGGTTGGGAACCCATCATTAATATGAAAGTGAATGATTTTGATTTCAAAGCTTTATGTGATCTTGATAGTAGTGTTTCTATTACGCCTAGAAGGATTTATGATATGCTTGATTTGCCACCACTTAAAGATTGTTATTTGAATGTCCCACTTGATGATAATGCGAAAAAGAAATTCATGGAGAGTATTAATGATGTTCTTATTATGGTTAACAATGCCTATGTCCCCATTGATTTCTATGTTTTGGATGTTGAATACAATGCTTCTTGTCCTATTACTTTGGTAAGACCTTTTATTAGAACTGTTGGTGCCATTATTCACATGAAAGAAAGCACCATTAAATATCAACTCCCACTCAAGAAAGGTATAGAACATTTCCCTAAGAAGAGAGAGAAGATTTGTTTTGCCTCTCATATGAAAACAAAATTTGCTCTTAATGTTTCTTCATTTGAGAACACTTGATTCTTTTTCTTGCCTCTTATGCCTAACTTAAAGGCGTTAAAGAAAAGTACTTATTGGGAGATAACCCAAAAGTTTTAGATGAGTCTTGGAAGTTATTACTTCAGTAATAACCGCTCCTTATCCTTTTTATTTTCTTTTTGTGCCAAGAGTAACCTCTAATGAGAGAGAAGTAATGATTGGGAAAGTTGCTGTCCCGAAACAGATTTCTGTGCTTCACCGTAAACATTCGTGTAAAATCTCTGAACGTCCTTTTGAGGCGTTCATTTTTGTGCTTCTGCCCTAGGTTGTTATCTAACTTTCGTTAGTTCAAATCTTTTTGATTTGAGCAACAGAAGGTCTTCGAAAAAATTCGTCTTTACCTGCTTGTCTGTTTTGACAAATTTCTGCCATTTTCTGCATTTGCTTCTTGTTGGTTCCTTTTTGAGTTCTTTTGGGGAATTGAGCTTTTTGAGGGAAGTGCTAGAGTAGCTTGTGTTTTGATGGAAGTTTAATTGGTGTTAGAACTTAACCTTAAAGACCTATTATCTTGAGTGCACTAATGTTGTTAATAAAGATTGTGTGAAGTTTTGTATGAAGGAAAAATTTCAGGTGTATGGAAGGAATGAGTAATGAGATGAAGGATGGAATAAATCTCAAGCTTGGGGATGCCACGCGTGTCACCCCAAGAAATATCCAAGAAGTACAAGCTTCAAAGCTTGGGGATGCCCAAGGCATCCCCTTCTTCATCAATAAAAATCCTAGGTTTCTTCCAAACGCTTCATTTTTATTGTTTCATGCACAGTTGTGTTGTTCTTGGAGTGTCTTCTTTTTCATTTTTGTTTTGGTTTTTTGTTTGCTTTGTTTGCTTAGTTTGCTGAATAAATTGGTTGGACCCCCTCTGTCATACATTTGTTTTCAAATAGTTTGGTTTGGTTTGGAAAAGAGTAGGAAAGTTCATGCTTAAGTGGTAAAGAGAGCTTGTTTTTGACTATGGCCTATGCTTTGTCATGAAATGCTTGATATTGTTTTGGCTTTATGCTTAGTATTCTTTGCTGTAGCATGACTTGTTATACACAATTGAGATTGCTTAATGTTCCTTGGATGAATCATGCATTGTTTTAGCATATTAAAGCATAGTATAGTGGTATTCTCCTTTGATGATTTATTTGGGTTGACTTGGCGCATGCTCACACCATGTTATGACTATCTCAAGTCACCATATCCTTTATGATCCTTTATTTTTCAACTTGTAGTATCACTTTATGCTTTGATCGGTGATGTTTTGTCGCTCTGCATGATTATGGCCATTATTGCTCTCCTAGTTTGTCGCTCCTAGTCTTTTGCTAGCCTCTGCAACCAAGTATGAGTTCCACTCATGCATCCAACTCCCTAAACCAAGTTATTCCAAAGAGTCCACCATACCTACCTACTAGCATATGCTATTCCAAGTATATTCATGTTTTTTTAACTTTCCAAATTAAACTTGTTATGAGAAAACTAGTGATTATAGCTCTCACGGACATGATGGCACACTTTACTTTTTGCATTTAATAAACCTGAACCATTGGGTCCTTATTTGTTGCATATATGCTTGCGCTTTATAAGTTGAAATTAGCAGAACCATGTATCATGGGGAACACTTTCAACATTGCACATGTACTTTATACCCCGTTGATATCATGTTCTTTTGCTTATGGATCCCGGCGATGTGAAATAAAAGTGGAACTTGTAAGATCATGGAGTTTGTATATGTGTTAGAGAAACGCCTGGGCCGCTAGCCTAAGACATCCCTAATCATGGTGGAAACTTGCAGCATCACCATAATGATCACTCTATGAAGCATCCTCAATAAAAACCTATGCAAATAGCAAATAAAAAGATCGCTGAGATGCTCATTGTCTGCTTGCCTTGTCATTTTGATTATGGGATAGCTCCTGTATCATGTGCAAGGGGTACCCCATTGGTGGTTCTTTATGATACACATGTACTTACAATGACAATAGCTTACTCGTGACTAAAGTTGAGTAGCATGAGGTTCGTTCTTCGTAAGTAAGGGGCATGAGATTTCGGTTTATAACTTGTCAAGCATATCCTCTTAGTTGTGTCACTTTAACCTTAATCACTTCAAGATGCATATCCTCTTAGTTGTGTCACTTTAACCTTAATCACTAAAGTACCATAATTTTTGGTAGCTCTTTATCAGACTTGAATCCCTACTTCCTTCTATGAAGGCCTTTCTTCCACCATTATATTGAGTCTCCACCTTCTACCTTTATGCACCTACTTTGAGAGCACAGTGGCCATTCTTAGTTCTATGTGCATTGTCCCAAGACTAGTTAATTGATGCATAACTTGATATTGCTTGTTTTAAACTATTTATATCTAGTCACTCTTATTAACTTTGAAGGTGCCCTATGCATTTATATTTGGTACTCTATGAGGGACAAGCTGAATGCCACTATGCTATGTTTTCTTTATGGTGAAACAAACAAACATCTTGCAAAGCATTGTTATTCATGAATCTCTTGTTTGTGCCTTTTCATGTTGCAACATAGTTTCTTTGTCTTATTGCTAGAACTTTGTCTTTCATGCTATGATTGAAGTACTATGATCCCAGCTTTGAATGTTTTACAAATACTTTGATCAAGTTTATGATGGTGCATGTCACCTCAAAAATTATTCTTTCTTTTTATCACTTACCTACTCGAGGACAAGCAGGAGTTAAGCTTGGGGATGTTGATACATTGCAAATGTATCTATAATTTTTGATGTTCCATGCTTGGTTTTATCTACTTTCTTGTGTTTTGTCCACATTTTGGAGTACTTTTCAAATGATTTATTGTACTAACCTATTAACAAGAGCCACAGGGCCAGCTGCCTGTTTTTTGCTGTTTTTGGTTCCAGGAAGTCAGAAAATGAATATTCTCGGAATTGGACGGGACAAAAGCCAAAGTCGCTATTTTAGCGGAAGACATATGGAGCCAGAATACGAGACGGAGAAGGGCTGGGGCCTGGCCACACCACCTAGCCGCGCGGTCAGGCCTGACCCGCGCCAGGGGGTGGTCTGGCCGACCCCCGCACCCCCTCGGCCTCTCCTTCCACCTATATATTTCCTCTGATACAAAAACCCTAAGTACCCGATCAAAAATCCACGAAAGAGTTTGTAGCCGCCGTCATCTCCATCCCTATATCGGGAGGGATCTGAAGATCTTCCCCGCACCCTGCCGGAGAGGGGAATTTACCCTAGAGGCCTTCTTCATCATCATGCAAGCCTCTGGTGTGATGCATGAGTAGTTCATCTCTGGATTACGGGTCCATGTAGTAGCTTGTGAGCTCCGTTCATGATCAAGATCATCTATTTGTAATCCATACATGTTGTGTTTGCGGGGATCTGATGGATATTGAGATGCTATTTCGGATTGATTATTGATTCTATCTTGTCTTTGTTATTTGTGATCTTGCATGCTTTCCGTTGTTAGTAGCTATCTTGGCCAAGTAGATGCTAGCAACTCCAAGAGTTAGTATTTATGCTCAATAGTGGGTTCATGCCTCTGGTAATCTGGGGAAGTGACAGAAATCTCTAAGGTACTAGATGTGCTATTGCTACTAGGGAGAAAACAACAATCCTTTGTTCATAGAACAATCGTATTGTTTACTTTACACGCAATCCGTAAAGCAATAATCTGTTGCTTGCAACTTAATACTGGAGGGGGTGCGGATGATAACCTGAAGGTGGATTATTAGTCATAGATGCAGTTGGATGATGGTCTATGTATAATGTTGTAATGCCTAGTCAAGTCTCAAAGGAGTCAAGGTGATTAGTATATGCTTGTATGCTTTCTCGATGTTTGTCAATTGCCCCGCTGTAATTTGTTCACCCATCATGTTATCTATCTTAAGGAGAGCCACCTCTAGTGAACTATGGACCCCGGTCCTTTCTTTTACATACAATCTACAAATTGTTTACTGCTTTGTGTTTACTTTCTGCAGACTATTACTTTCTTCCATTCGATACATTTAATCCTTTGTTTTCAGCAAAACCGGTGAGATTGACAACCTCATCGCAAGTTGGGGGCAAAGTTCTGTGGTTGTGTTGTTGATGACCCACAAGTATAGGGGGTATATCAGAGTATTTTCGAGGGAAGTGAAACCCAATTTATTGATTCGACACAAGGGGAGCCAAAGAATACTTATAAGCCTTAACAACCGAGTTGTCAATTCAGCTGCACCTGGAAAACAATCATGCTCACAGCAGTTTATCAGTAGCAACAGTTTTGTAGTAGGAATAGCAAAGTAACAGAACTAGTAAAGTAAAGACAGCAGTAACAATAGCAGTAAACAGTGGGATTCGAGTGCGGTAGGCATAGGGATGGAATGACGGGCGTTGCATGAACAAGACAATCCACATAGCAATCAGAACATAGGGAAATTGCAGATAAATAAGATAAAGCATCCAAGTACTAGACAAGCCTAGGCATGTGTTCCATATATAGTCATACGTGCTCGCAATGAGAACTTGCACAACATCTTTTGTCCTGCCAGCCCGTTTGCAGCGGGGCCTCTAGGAAACTACTGGCAATTAAGGTGCTCCTTTTAATAGAGCACCGGAGCAAATCATTAACACTACGTGAACACATGTGATCCTCACATCAAAGCCATTCCCTTCCGGTTATCTCGATTTCTGTCACTTCGCGAGGATAACCGGAGGGAATGGCTTTGATGTGAGGATCGCATGTGTTCATGGAGTGTTAATGCTTTGCTCCGATTCTCTATTAAAAGGAGCACCTTAATTGCCAGTAGTTCCCTAGTGGACCCGCTACGAACGGGATGGCAGGACAAAAGATGTTGTGCAAGTTCTCATTGCGAGCACGTATGACTATATATGGAACACATGCCTAGGATTCTCTAGTACTTGGATGCTTTATCTTATTTATCTGCAATTGCCCTATGTTCTGATTGCTATGTGAATTGTCTTGTCCATGCAACACCCGTCCATCCATCCCTATGCCTACCACACTCGAATCCCACTTTTTACTGCTTTTGTTACTACTGTCTTTGCTTTACTACTGCTGTTACTTTACTATTCCTACTACAAAACTATTGCTACTGATAAACTACTGTGAGCAAGATTGTTTCTAGGTGCAGCTGAATTGACAACTCACTTGTTAAGGCTTATAAATATTCTTTGGCTCCCCTTGTGTCGAATCAATAAATTGGGTTTCACTTCCCTCAAAAATACTGCGATACACCCCCTAACTTGTGGGTCATCAAATGCTCATTATGGTTATGCTGTAAGTTTCCACCATGATTAGGCATGGCTTAGGCTAGCGGCCCAGGCGTTTCTCTAACATACATACAAACTCCATGATCTTACAAGTTCCACTTTTATTTCACACCGCCGGGATCCATAAGCAAAAGAACATGATATCAACGAGGTACTAAGTACCAATGCAATGTTGAAAGAGTTCCCCATGATACATGGTTCTGCTAACTTCAACTTATAAAGCGTAAGCATATACGCAACAAAGAAGGACGCAATGGTTCAGGTTTATTAAATGCAGGAAATAAAGTGTGCCATCAAGTTCGTGAGAGCTTTAGTAACTAACTTTCTCATAACAAGCAAACATTTTACTCGGAAGAAAACAAGGCATATTGAATATTCACGGAAGTAGAAAATGATGCTAATAAGTAGGTATGGTGGACACTTTGGAAATATTTGGTTTAGGGAGTTGGAAACATGAGTAAAACATACTCAGTGAAAGTGAAGGCTAGCAATAGTAAGGGAGCGACAAACGAGAGAGTAATAATGGCCATAATCATGCAGAGCGACAAAACATCATTGATCAAAGCATAAAGTGATACTGCAAGTTGAAAACTAAAGGATCATAAAATCTTATGGTGACTTGGGATAGTCATAACATGGTTTGAGCATGTGCCAAATCAACCCAAATAAAGCATCAAAGGAGAATACCACAATACTATGCTTTAATATGCTAAAACAACGCATGATTCTTCCAAAGAACATTAAGAAATCTCAATTGTTTATAACAAGTCATGCTACAGCAAATAATACTAAGCATAAAGCCAAAACAATATCAAGCATGGCATGACAAACCATAGGCCACAGTCAAAAACAAGCTCTCTTTACCACTTAAGCTTCCTACTCTTTTCCAATCCAAACCAAACTATTTGAACACCAATGTATGAAAGAGGAGGTCCAACCAATTTATTCAGCAAACTAAGCAAACCAAGCAAACAAAAACCAAAACGAAAAACAAAAAATAAGACACTCCAAGAACAACACAACTGTGCATGAAACAATAAAAATGAAGTGTTTGGAAGAAAGCTGGGATTTTTATTGATGAAGAAGGGGGTGCCTTGGGCATCCCCAAGCTTTGACGATTGTACTTCTTGGATATTTCTTGGGGTGACACGTGTGGAATCCCCAAGCTTGAGCTTTAGTCGATCCTTCATCACATTACTCATTCCTCCCATACACCTAAAATTTTCCTTCATACAAAACTTCACACAATCTTTATTAGCAACATTAGTGCACTCAAGATAAATAAGTCTTAAGGTTAATTTCTAACAACAAATAAACTTCCATTAGAACACTAGATACTGTAGAACTTCCCTCAAAAAGCTCAATTCCCCAAAAGAACTCAAAAAGGAACCAACAAGAAGCAAATGCAGAAAATGGCAGAAATCTGTCAAAACAGACCAGCAGGTAAAGACGAATTTTTTCGAAGACCTTCTGTTGCTCAAATAAAAAAGTGTTGAACTAACAAAAGTTAGATAACAACCTGGGTCAGAAGCACAAAAATTCACGCCTCAAAAATACGTTCAGAGATTTTACACGAAGTTTTGCGGTGAAGCACAGAAATCTGTTTCGGGACAGCAACTTTCCCAATCATTACTTCTCTCTCATTAGAGGTTACTCTTGGCACAAAAATCAAATAAAAAGTATAAGGAGCGGTTATTACTGAAGTAATAACTTCCAAGAATCATCTAAAACTTTTGGGTTATCTCCTAATAAGTACTTTTCTTTAACGCCTTTAAGTTAGGCAAAAGCAAAAACTGAAAATGGATAAAATAGAAGTAAGCAGAGATAATCATGGTGAAAACATTGTTTTGTTCAATGAAATCCTTTTGTTAACAAGGTTGATCAGGTCTTGTTACCAAAACAATTTCATATGAGACAAAACTTTGTATTCCACTAATGATTATGTTACCTCAACCTTGATAGCAATGGTCCCAATCATAATAGTTTCAGATTTTTCTCTTGGTATGGGACAATATATTTCTCCAACTTGAATGCCTTCAACATTTTCAATTGAATTCAAACCATAAGTCATTTCAATCTTATTGGGGAAATAGACAGTATGTTCCTTGTCATTAACATTGAAGGTCACCTTTCCTTGATTACAATTAATAATAGCTCCCGCAGTATTAAGAAAAGATCTCCCAAGAATAGTAGACATATTATCATCTTCAGGCATAAAAGTTTGAGAGGATGCTCTCATAAGAAATATGAGTTGAAGTAAAATAGAGCATCAAGAAGCAAATTCAAAACACATTTAAGTCTAACCCACTTCCTATGCATAGGAATCGTGTATGCAAATAAATTCACAATGAACAAAGTGACAAGCATAGGAAGATAAAACAAGAGTAATTTCAAAACTTTCAGCACATAGAGAGGTGTTTCAATACCATGAAAACTTCTACAACCATATTTTCCTCTCTCATAATAATTTTCAGTAGCCTCATGAATAAACTCAACAATATAACTATCACATAAAGCATGCTCGTCATGATCTACAAGCACTAGAGCTTTATTATAAACTCTTCAAAAGAATCCTCGGGAACATAACATTCATCCTCCTTTACTAAGCATGGGGGACAATAAAATAATGTAAGGGATAAAGAGTTACTATCATTAGAAGGTAGGCATGGGTAGCTAATCCATTCTTCCTCCTTTTGTTCATCACTGTCCTCCTCTTTTTCATCTAATGAGATTTCAGGTTCATCAATTTCTTCTTCCATAGGATCCTGCAAGGCATTAGTCTCTTCCATTTGTGGAAAGCATCTATTAAAATACTCAAGAATACACCAATTTTCATCCTTGTAATTATCAAAGCAAAATTTATGTACACTCTAAACCTCATACTTATAATCATCAATATTTTCAAGAAAACTAGCAAGTTCAAAAGCACCCTTCCAAGCAATAAATTCTTCAATTTGTTCCGCATCATAAAAGTCATAAATTCCTTTAGAATAGGAAGATATGGTATCATTATCATTATACTCACGTTGAAAAGGGAGGTGTTTGTACCTCCTGCAGCAACAAGATTTATCAAAGCAATAAGTAACATTATAAGTAGAGCACACGTTTCTAGCAATGGTATACAATCTATCAATTTGTTCCCATAAGTGTTTCCCTTTTTGTGACAAGCGATGTTCCTTATAATAATATTTTTGATGTTTCGTGAACCCACCTTGCCAATAAGCTTCAGTTTGAAAGAAACCAACCATTGACAACAAGCATGACAAAGCAAGACAATAACAGACCAACGAAAATAACAACTAGAGTAGGAACTAATTTTTTTGTATTTTTGATAAAGAAACAAGCAAACAAGGAGAAAATAAACTTATCTTGAACAATAGTGATTCCAAGTGGACTTGATAAATAAAGCTATGCTCCCCGGCAACGGCACCAGAAAATAGTCTTGATGACCCACAAGTATAGGGGGTATATCGCAGTATTTTTGAGGGAAGTGAAACCCAATTTATTGATTCGACACAAGGGGAGCCAAAGAATACTTATAAGCCTTAACAACTGAGTTGTCAATTCAGCTGCACCTGGAAAACAATCTTGCTCACGGTAGTTTATCAGTAGCAATAGTTTTGTAGTAGGAATAGCAAAGTAACAGCAGTAGTATAGTAAAGACAGTAGTAACAATAGCAGTAAACAGTGGGATTCGAGTGCGGTAGGCATATGGATGGATGGACGGGCATTGCATGGACAAGACAATCCACATAGCAATCAGAACATAGGGAAATTGCAGATAAATAAGATAAAGCATCCAAGTAATAGACAATCCTAGGCATGTGTTCCATATATAGTCATACGAGCTCGCAATGAGAACTTGCACAACATCTTTTGTCCTGCCAGCCGTTTGCAGCGGGGCCTCTAGGGAACTACTGGCAATTAAGGTGCTCCTTTTAATAGAGCACCGGAGCAAAGCATTAACACTCCATGAACACATGTGATCCTCACATCAAAGCCATTCCCTTCCAGTTATCCCGATTTCTGTCACTTCGGGGCCATAGGTTCTGGATAACAACGTGTGTATACAACTTGTAGATAAGACCATAAACAATACTATCATAATGAATCAATAACATGTTCAGATCTGAAATCATGGCACTCGGTCCCTAGTGACAAGCATTAAGCAAAACAAGTCACAACAAAGTCATAAAGCACTAATAAAAGATACTAGGCACCATGTCCTAACAATCTGATGCCATTACATGAACGATCTCATCCAATCCCTACCATCCCCGTAGCCTACATCGGGGGATTACTCACTCATAGATGGGGGAAACATGGATGGTCGATGGAGATGATGGTGGAGATCGATGGAGATGGCTCCGGGGGCACTTCCCCATCCCGGCAGGGTACCGGAACAGAGACTTTTTGTCCCCCGAATCTCCCATTCGGTGGTGGCGGCACTGCGGAACATTTTCTGGAAAAACGTCGAACCCCCCGGAGTTTTTAGGTCAGAAGGCTTCTTATAGGCAAAGAGGGAGACCGAGGGGGTGCCTGGGGCTACCACACCATGACCTGGCGCGGCCAGGCCCAGCCCGCGCCTGGGGGGGGGGGGTGTGGCCAGCCCCTGGCCCTCCTCCGTCTCGTATTCTGGCTCCTGGAGTCTTCTAGAAAAATAGGCACTTTGGCTTTTGTCCCGTCCAATTCCGAGAATATTCATTTTCTGACTTTCCTGGAACCAAAAACAGCAGAAAACATGCAGTTGGCACTGTGGCTCTTGTTAATAGGTTAGTCCAAGAAATCATATGAAAAGTACTCCCAAGTGTGCACAAAACACAAGAAAGTGGATAAAACAAAGCATGGAGCATCAAAAATTATAGATATATTTGCAATGTATCAGTTGTGCAGGTCGCCATGTTGCTGTTGGCACCGGTAGTGCGCCCTGCCAACGTTCAGCTAGCTACACCTTTGGGGTGTTTCCTTGCTCCTACTGGATTGATAACCTTGGTTTCATACTGAGGGAAAACTTGCTGCTATGCTCATCATACCTTCCTCTTGGGTTTCCCCAACGAGATCGATATATTTTGGGCCGTCAACGTCTAGGGTAAGTAGTCCTAAGACAGGATTCCCTTATATCACGAGTAGTTAACTCCTTGGTCCCCATAGTAGGCCGTGTTTGCTTGCCTAAGTGCATGATGTGTTTCTCGATGTGTGCTCTTTGCGAAGAACATTGTGACCCTACTACTATGTTCACCTTGTATGAATGTTCTAGCTTGATTAACCCAAGACGAATGGTTTTGAAAATCGATACCCCACCTAGTAACTCAGGAAACCCCCACATGTTAGTTGTCGCTATCGAGACCCATACCAACATAGAGCATCGAACAAAAGCAACCAATAACCGAGGATTTCTAAGACCCTATAATCCGACCCCGTCAAGTTAGAGCAACTCTAAGACTTCTCCTCAGCAAGCCGGCTTACGTCGTCAAACTCAACTCTCAAGACTCGTCATCAACATTGCGCACCATCATTCACCTGCCGACAATAATAGTTTCATTGAAATCAGAAGTCTACCACCGAAGGATCTCCCCCATCCATAAGGAACTACAAGGCTAACTAACCAAGACACGAAGTGAAGACCTAATTAACCTAACATTCGTCATGATTAGAGCTTCTAATAGCCCCAATGGACTAACTACTTTAGTCGACCCTACCCAAAGCAAAGGGAAGTTCCTCAACAGAAGGCTAGATTACTCAACAACTTAAAGACAAGGATGCATGAAGACATCGAGTCTAATCCGCCAACGAGCACAAGCAGGGCCAATAATTCAAGTGAATACAGTTTCCCCTGAAGATGGATGCCTCTACTCTAATTGAAGACTAGCAAGAAGTGTCATTAGCCGCTAATCCGCCTAGAAATAAACCCTAAGTCCTTCGTTAGGAAACCACCCACGACAAGGTTTACGCAATAGAACGTCACTCGAGGACCACAACTCAAGACATAAGGAGATATAGTCTTCTGCAGTATCACACCAACGCTTCAAGACAGAAGATCTGCACCACTCTCAAAGGACCCTAGTGAAGCTCTAAGGTGGAAAGACCGTGTCTTTCCTACTCCAATCCCGAAGACTGTCTACCGGAATATTCTAGATCCGACGTCTTCTCGCCAAGCATCAACTCATGAGTTATTAGATGAGATGCTAACTGAAGATTTTACGAAGACTCTCTGCTACTTCCACTGGAGACCCATCTGAAGGACCGCAGAAGCACTACTCCCTCAGTTCTAACCCATCCGTAAGATCCGCTAATTCAACTACTTTGATAGGCTAAGTACGAATAAAAGTAGTATATGACCTTCATAAAACCAATTTTGCAGATGACATTTGAAGGAGCCAACTCCAGACAGAAGGTTGGCGACAGCCTTCAAACATCATTTGACGATTCCAAGAAACAAGGATTGCATTATCTTCGAGTTACCTTAGTTTAATCCTAAAGGGGAAAGACTGTGTCTATGCCACAAAATACACTAACCATCTATCAGAAGCTACCTCAGGAGTTAAAACCGAAGTCGTGAACTAGGATACGATAAGCCCTTAAGAGAAAAGCTGCAACTCCTTATAGAAGGAAGATCATCCCTCGCAATCAGGACTGAAGCCTACTCAGCCCTCCGTGCATCCGAGAAGACTGAAGTCCAACTTCACCGACCAAATAACCATGTTCAAATACGAAATTCATAAGTTAGTAATCGTGAAACACCTAACACTAAACCTTCACTCTAAATACCCTAACCGTACTCCCCTGAATCTTGGGACGAGATTCTTTAAGGGGGACAGGTCTGTAACATCCCAATTTCAGCAACCCTGATTAGCTATTCAGAATGCAAAAATCAGGGGGAACAAAAAAATTCTTGTTAAGTGATGCAATGTCTGTTGCTTGTTTGTTTGTGCTTATGCATATGAATGTGTAGTAGATGATATACTTCCTACCTCACCCAAAGTTGACAAAAGCTATTATACAAAAATTGTCTTGGCTTATTTTTCATATTTTCTGATGTTCTGTCATTTGAAAAACCTGAGGCAATATGCCCTTGCAACACTAACTATTCTAGTAGCTTCTATTGACCAAACTATGGAGAGCTAAATAATATAATCTCCTGATGTTTTCAAGGTGGAACCTTCAACTACTCTCACCTCTAGGTTCTCTAAAACCTTTTTATAAAGCTTTTGGATTCTACTCCTGGTAGAGATACCAAGGATATTACCTTATTCAAACTCCAACTCTTTCAAAATAACCATCCTTATCTTAATCTAGGCTTGATGACAATCCTAGTAGTAGATTGAATTGTTTGTGAAGATGAATTGCCTTGATCCTCTTTTGACTTGCTTTCTTAGGAACTTTAGTGAGCTACTCTAGGAGCTCATTCTCTATGATCAAGATAGATTATGATTACAAACCCTAAGAAATAATACAAAGCTGGATCTAATCTCTAGCCACTAGGTGGCCATCCAAAACCCTTAACCAGATCACTCCTGAGATTATCCTCTTCTAGAAACTTACAGTCAATGAAGACCAATATCAAGCATGGACCTATCCTACTAAATCTACACATCATCATCATCCACTTGATGATAATCTGGAACCTTGCATCATCTCAATACCACCCTCCCTTGGATTATAGTGAAAAACTACAAGTCTACCAAAATGGCTAAGTTTGGAAATCTGCTATCAACACCACATCTTTGAGTCTCCCCCATTTAAAACCCTTGTGCATTTTTTTGCAATGTACTGGAACCTTCTTGTAAAACATCATAAGGACTACCAAGGCCCACTTTTTTACCCTGGATAGATCAACCTCTAAACCACTTGTTATTGATGGTTCTGCAAGCAAGAAAATAATAATTTATGCAAATATTATCAAATAACCTACTTTGGAAGAAGCTCACATCTCCATACTATCTTCTATGGACCAACTACTTGCATGACTGTGTTCTACTCATAAAGGTCTATCACTCCCTACTTCACTTGTTCCAATTGGAACCTTGTGCTTATAAAACTCGCATGGTTTAGAAGGCTAATTGATAATCTGTTTTGGCACCCTTATTTTATTCAAAGTTTGAAATCAATTCATGAAGATTCCAACCATGATCAACCTTAAAACGTTACATTTTGTTATATGTAGTGGACCCTTGCCATTACATGCTGACAAGTGGGGCCGAGTTCAGTCGGTTCCCATAGTGGACACCTCTCTCCACTTGTCTAGATCAGCATCGGAACCAAAGCTTATCCACATGAGCACCGGACCCACAACTTACCTAGGTCTGCGTTGCAAGATGGGACCCGATCCAGCCCCACGCCGGCGCCCGTGCCGTTGTCTCCCCTTTCTTTTTCTTCTCTGGTGATGGCGGTCCTTTGTCTAGCTTTATTTTCATATAGTGAAATGTAATGCATATACGAAAATTATACACCTTTAAACTCTTTGAAATCACACTTAGGACATGATAATGTTGTGCTAATAAAATCCTCATCAATTATATTTCCATGGAGTGAAATATAATGCATAAACTTGCGTATATGAAAATTATAAAGCTGTGAACACTGTGCAATGGCACTTAATACGTGATACTAACGTACTAAGAAAATTTTGAGAGATTATCATTTTCTCCCCCATTTTCATAGAATAGAATTTAATGCATAAACTTGCATATACGAAAATTATACACCTTTGAACTCTTTGAAATCTTACTTAATACGTGATAATGTTGTGCTAAGAAAATCTTGAGAGATTATCATTTTCCTTGAGTGGAATGTAATGCATAAACTTGCGTATACGAAAATTATAAATCTATGAACACTGTGCAATGGCACTTAATACATGATAATGACATGCTAACAAAATTTTGAAAGATTGTCATTTTCTCCCCCATTTTCATAGACTAGAATTTAATGTATAAACTTGCATATATGAAAATTATACACATTTGAACTCTTTGAAATCGCACGTAATACATGATAATGTTGTGCTAAGAAAATTTCGATAGATTATCATTTTCGTAGAGTAGAATTTAATACATAAACTTGCATATACGAAAATTATACACCTTTGAACACTTGCAATGGCACTTAATACGTGATAATGACATGCTAACAAAATTTTGAGAGATTAGCATTTTCTTCCCATTTTCATAGAGTAGAATTTAATGCATAAACTTGCATATATACGAAAATTATACACCTTTGAACTCTTTGAAATCACACTTAATACGTGATAATATTGTGCGAAGAAAATCTTGAGAGATTATCATTTTCATAGAGTGGAATGTAATGCACAAATTATACACCTCTGAATACTTTTCCTTTAAATTATATTCAAATTCATTTGTTTATGGAGTTAAAGTACCAGTGGCAAACTCGTTATTTTGCATGGATGGAGGGGTACCCCTCGATAGATATAGGGGTTATCATGTTCGCTAGATCACAGAGGATAAACGGTTGGTGGGCACCATCCGCGTGACAAATGTCTCAACCAATCAGAGCGTAGCAGCCAAGATGAGCACATGTGAGAGAGATTTTGACTAAGAGAGGGGAAAACCGAGTAGAACTTAAGAACCAAGGGAAAAACTGAGTAGAACTTAAAAACCAAGGGCAAGATTGACATAGGGATTCAAATAGAAAATAGAAAGAGATTTAAAAAATGGAAAATGTGTATTTTATACAATAAAATACATCTTGGCATACATTAAACTACTTGCAATTTAAATATACACCAGTTTGACAATTATTGCATCATTCAAACAAACTATATTTTGGGGAGGGATGTTTTGGGAAGAGGCTTGAGTAGAAATCCATGAACCTTCATAGATAGTAGGTGATTTGAGGAGTGGTGATTTAGTTTAAAACTTGATTTATATACATTTCTTATGGTGGCAGGTCACGTAATAAGACTCCATGGGTAGATGCCACTATGTTTTAATATTTTTGAATTTTTTGTGCATAAAATGACTCAATTAGTTAGCTAAAACCCATTCGTTGACTCTCTATTGACCAGCCACCGGAGGGTAAAACTGAGTATATTGCACACGGCAGTGTTAGTACTAGAGGGCAAAACTGAGTACAACCAAACTGCCAGTATTACACTCGAGGGCAAAACCGAGCACAACTAAGTCGCCAGGGTTAGACACGAGGGAAAAAACGTGACTCACGGTACGTGTGTGCGGTGCATAGGGCGGTAGCAGACACGTGTGGCCATGCATGGTGCAATAGTGTACGCGGTTACGAGGTGCACGGTGTTGTAATGAAACGTCGCTTCCCTTCTCCTTTATAGAGGCTTGCTCACTCTCTCTCATCACTCACTCACTCACTCAACCGTCTCCATTGTCCCATCACCTTTTGCAAACCCCCAAGACAACCCTAACCACGTCGGTGATGGAGAAGAACGACGGTGGCCATCGGCGCCTCCAAGGCCACCGGCGAGGAGGCCCCCGTGGAGGCATCGAAGGCAGCTGTCGTCCCCGTATAGACCCCCATCCCCTCTTCTGCCATATCCACCGGCCAGGAGGCCCCCGCTGGTCTCGGGAAGATCCCACTCGGCTAGGACCCCTACGAGGAGGTTGGGTACATGAGGCCGAAGAACCCCTACGACACCAGCATCGCCGACCCATGGTTGGAGGTAACCAGGGTTTTCTCCCCTTCCCTTGTTCTTCCCCCATTCCCATCGTTGGATGCTAGATCGAATGTTATTAGGGTTCGGTTGTTCGTATTTTGACGGTAGCTAATCCTCTTGTGTTAGATCTTGTATTTCGATGAATCCCCATGTTCATATTTCGATGAATCCCCCTGTTTGTATTTGATCCCCCTGTTTGTAGTTGGGATCAGTATTTGGTTTAGTTTGAGATTTGAAGAATAATCAGGGGATCTCAATTCATTAATTTATGCAAATAATCAATCCCGATAATCAAGGTACCTCAATCATGTCCTTATTGCACTCTACTGTTTTTCCAACAGGAGGATAGCAGCGATGTCCGTTGTGACGACGAGTCCATGGACACCAAGACTCATCATGTGCCGAGGAGGCTGAAGTCAGGCAAGTACGAAAACTTATTTGCCGGTGATGTCTACATGTGCCCCTTATGCACCACTAGGAGGCTCCGCGCCACCGACTTCAACTCCCTCGTGAAGCATGCCGAGGACGTGAGGACCAGCGGCGAGTCCGTGAACATCCACAACTTCATAGCCAAGCACCAGGCGCTCGGTCTTTACCTCCGCAACCTCCAGAAGGTGGCCATCCAGGAGGGTCGCATGCCCCCTATCAAGCCCAAGGCACCCAAGGTCAAGGGACTCGGCAGCAAGAAGTGGAGGAGGCGCCAGAGAGAGGAGGCGAAGGCTATGACGGGCCATTGATCTTGTACTGTTGTTGCTGCTGTAAAGCAGCTTCTTTTGTCTTGTCTGTGTTGAACTTGTCTGCTGCTGCTGCTGAGCAGCCTAATTGTTGAACCTCGTTAAGTACCGTAATATATATCCTATATTAGATGCTTTATATATATCTTCTTTGTTTACTGAATTTATTTATGTTCCTGGTTACATTTGATGCTCTATATCTTCTACCAGATTTGGGAAAAACAATGGCCAAAAGAAACAATGAATGAAGAGAGAAGCTGCTCTAGATTTGCTACCTTTTTGGGCAAAAAACGCAATTGTTAGCGAGAGAGGGGAAAAGACGCTCTTAAAAAGACTAATCATAAAAATAACAAAAAAGAACTTCCAAATTAGACGACAGGGCGCACGTAACCACCAAACGTGCCCCACATGGTCCCACACCACGTCCGCCATAACGCGTTCCCAACAAACCGGCCCCACGCTCAACGCAGGACCCGCCCCAACGCGGTCCCACATGTCAGCATGTAATAGTCAAGCCTTTGACCTGACGTCGTCCCACCATCCGAGCGGCTTCAAGGGTTTTGGCATACAGGGAGGGGAAAAGTGAGAAAAAACTAAACGGTTGAGGAAAACTGAGTACAACTAACGAAATGGGGGCACAAAAATATAAATCCCTTATAATTAATAATATCATTCTAGAGGTGTATCCTACACCCCTGAGAACGTTTTAGACCTATTAAGTTCAACCACTTTTCCGAACGCTTTTGTTACTCGCTTCATTTTACTTGTTTTCATTAATTTTCTGCATTTAATCAAAAATCTTTCAAATACCCTTTACTTGAAATCAAAGGCACCTTCCAAGTATCGTTTGGTAGACAGTGACGAGAGGCATAGCGAACTTAGCCAAATAGCTCTCACTGGGTTCGATACTCTTATTTTGAAACTAGCTACAATTAATCTATGCACTTACAGTCATCAAGCTATTTTCTGGCGTCGTTGCTGGGGTGCTAAGCGTTTTTGGTCTTTGTTCTTAGTTGCTTATTCAACTAATTGTTTTACTAAAGTTTTTTACTAGTATCAGGTAAGCGCCATGACTACGCTTGGACTGATGAAGCAGCTCGATGCAGCTAAACACCTCGGAAAGTTCAATAGAGGACTTGTCAAAGAATTCCTAAGTGGTAGCAAACCAGAATACGAGGTCAACCCTCACTTTATCGCTATTATTAAAGAGAAAACTTTTGCAAGAGATGATCCCGATGAGGATCCTTACACTCATTTAATACATTTTATCGAGTTATGTTGGACATTTAAATTGACAGGCTATTGTGATGACAAATTGAAACTTAAATTGTTTAGCCAACCTCTAACGAATGATGCTTTAGCTTGGTATATAGAATTTGCTCTGCAGAGAAAATTGATACTTGGGAAAATTCAAAGAATAATTTGTATTTTTATTCTTTCTCAAGGTAAAGACAGCCAAAGCAAGAAGGACGATCACAAACTTCAAAAACTGACCAGGTGAAGGCCTAGTATGGGCTTTCAAAAGGTATAAGTCCCTACTTAATAAATGCCCTCACCATGATTTATCTGAATGGTATGTTTTACATATTTTCTCTGGTGACTTAATCAATAAATTAAACACGAGCTAGACACAAATTCCAGAGGCTCTTTGATGGAGCTAACTGATGTGAGAGTTTCTGCACTAAAACAGGGTTATTGCAGTAGCAGGAAATATTAAAGAGTTTGTCCCGATGGGAGCTCGGCGAACACGACCCTCGCAGTCGCGTTGTCATTGCGACCACGTACGCACCCAAACCATGGTTTAGAAATATCCTATTCTATAAGTTGCTAGGATAAATCAATTTAAGATGTTTTGTAACAACTACTACTAGAACTGAAAGAAAACTAGTACAAAAGTAAAACTGAAAAGAGGTGAATGCAATGAGATGAAATATCAATGCTATGATTTCTCAAGTAATGTCATGTATACCGGTTTGCATGATAAGTGCTTATGGAATCTTATATTTACTAATTGAAGGCACCATACGAGGCTCCACGTTAATTCTAAAGAAGTAGTTAACGTCACCCATCCGATCTATCCATCTATGATCATCAGCCGTTCGACGTAGTAAATCAGTTTCCACCTGCCCTCCTTTCCCATCCTGTCATATCCGCTACTGAAAAGAAACATGTGTCAACAAAACACGATTGAAACTCTAGATTAAGGAAAAAACATTTTAGAAATCTGCGATGCCCGTCATCCATCTCATCTATCCGTCTATGATCATCAGCCGTTGGATGTAGTAAATCAGTTTCCACCTGCCCTCCTCTCCCATCCTGTCATATCCGCTACTGAAAAGAAACGTGTGCCAACAAACTCTACATGAAGGAAAAAATATTCTAGAAATCTGCGATGCCCTAGCGCCACCGCGCGATCAAAGCTGACGCATGCTGTTGCGCCAACGCCTCCAGCCCTCCACGACTCTCGGCAAGGCAGCTCTGCGGGCAATCAAAGCTGACGCATGCTGTTGCGCAGCGCCTGGTGCCCCTACCACAGTCAAAAAATCTCCACGCTAGGGAAGGTTAGCGTGGATTGATCCATACATATCATGGCTTTAGCAGGTGATTGTGTGTCGGCGACAAGGGGTTCAGCCATTCAGGTAATTCTTTACCAATTTATGATCAACTTTTAATACTCCCTACATTTTCAAAATAAGTGACGTGAGTTTATCTAGATTCGCAGGTATCTAGACGTGTTTAACTACATATATGTGAATCTAGACAAACTCACGTTATTTATTTTGGGATGAAGGGAATACAAAAAATAGGGTTGTTCAGCGAGTCCCTTTTTTTGCATATTGTTTTCAGTAAATCAAGATTGTTTGTGTGAGCTGATTATAAACACGGGGGCAGAAGTCACACAGCCCCTATTACCAATATGAGGAAGTGTTCACCGTCAGCGGCAGGTCGACCTGGTAGGGCATACCGATTTAATTATCGTCAAGATTGTCTCCTGGTTCAGTTTCAGGGGCTGAGTTGATGACAATGTAAAGTACAAACAGAAGCGTTGCATGCCGTGTTTAGCATGAAGCAAGGCTGAAATGATGTCTAGCTGCCGGCGGCACGAGGTGTGGCGACAGCAGCAGCATCTGTTGAACCCCAGCTAAGGTGTCCTCATAGTCGTCGGTGAAAATAAGAATAACTGTAATTCTGCTTTTCTCATGGCTACAAATGTTTCATCTGCGTTTGTGCGTGCAGCTTTTAGTTTATTTAAATCTTACCAGTGTACTCTGAATTAAGAAGGATGCTATGCCATCAATATCCACAACTATAGTGGGATTCATATGGCAAGAAGTACTCCCTCCGTCTCAAAATAGATATCTCGAATTTATCAAAAATTAGATGAATCTAGACGCATTTTATTATTTGCAGGCTTTGCTCTCAAATCTGGTTTTTGCAGGGAATCTCTGGTCATGACTCCATTTACCATAGGCAATTACTAAGAACTCATGAAAACAATAAATCTGCAGCATCGGTATGTAATTATCGAGGTATTTGTAGCTTCCTCTATGCCTTCAATTTGTACAATACCAACTAGAAGATCTGCAATATTCAAGAGTTGATTTATTACCCTTCGTGCATACTATGGGTTTTGTAAACAATAGGGAAATCAGAATGACGTCCAAGGGATCAATATATGAAGTAGTATTTCTTCCTTCCTTAGTAATTAGAACGGAATCTCTTCCGCAAGGTTAGGATAAATATATGAATTATAGAAACAAATTTTAGTCTGGAATTTTTGTGTTCACGTGTTTTTTAACAGATCAATACTGATATTACAAACATGTGTTTTGTATCCTGACCTATTTAATTTTTTTCACAATGAAGATGTTTTTTTGTTTAAAAAATGGGATTTTTTCATGATGAAGACGATGATCAGCTATAACTATCAATCATTCTGAAGATACAAATTATTTCTTGACGTATCGAGGTAAGTAAGACAAGGATAGAAGAATGTCCACACTCTGGTATCGCATTTTACGCACAGTGAAGTAATTTCTCGGAACTGCAAAGATCCCATTAGTAATTTGGTGTGGAGTGTATCATTACACTCGACAAGACAGAATTATTATATGTCTATTTTTTCTTCAATCAGAATAGAATCAATAGGAAGCAATGACCGGGAGTTAATCCATTGTTGCAACGAAAGAATTAAAAAACTCAACATCGCCCAGCATATGAGATATCATTTTATATATGGTTGTAGCTATCCACTACGGAAAAATTCGGCGCTGCTATGCACCTGGGCTTTGTCGTGCGCCAATCAACGTCAAAAACCTCTTTCCCGTGCCACACCACAGCACGACGCACGGCAAAGAAGGGACGCACAGCAGCACGATACAAGATTCAGGTGCGACCAACACTCTACTTCTATAAGTTCTGCACAATCATTTATGTCTTTCTTTTAGTTTGGTGACATGCAAGGCTTCATGCAGTGTTCTAGGATTTAATGAGGTTGCTTTCAAGAAAATAAGATGCTAGCAGTGCTAGATGTTTTCGGTTTGAATATATTGCTTTGAAAATAGAGGTTTTTCTTCTCCTAACTTTGGTTTGTAGTTTGCCTGAGTGAGAGGTTTGATTGAGAAGTGAACAGAGCACCAAGTACAGCGTGTATTATCATCTTTGTTATCATATTTATTTAAAGTATATCACGTATTATTGTCTATGTTACTATATTGGTTTTTTCTGAATTATTTATCTCTTGCTTGACAAATGGTTTTACTACCAAAATAGTTTTAACTTCCAGGTGTAACAATATGGCCATGTTATTTCTCTTCTTCAGTTCTTCATCCATGTTTCCTCTTGAAACGATTACTGAGAGTAATCACAAATGCAAAATGCCTAATATGTGATCAGTTGGCCTTTTCTCTCTAAAAATGAACACTTTGTAGTCTGCCATAAATTTTTATTTCTTCTTCACATTGAATTCAAAATTTTAAAGTGGCGTCATGTTCAACCTGGTGCAATACCATGAATTTGCCTCACCACTGCACTGATCACACCAACAGCAGTTTTGTTGTAGAATCAGTACAAGTTAGATTTGAAAATTATTCCATATTTACTGTCTATCTACAGATATGTATAAGATATCTAGCCCGTACGGTTGCACGGGTTGAAGACTAGTAGCTGTTAACTATAATTGTGGCGGTCCCTCATATACCGTTGTCTCCCATCGTTGGTAAGTGGGAACTATACAATTCAATTGTCCACACCCTCTCCGGACATGGGTCATCCGTAAGAGAATAGTGTATTAAGGCAACAAGACCAATCAAAGTAAACCAGAGCAAAGGCATTAAGTTCTATGAACAACCGTACTCCTAAGCAAGTGTGCTCGTCACGAGATATCCCATATGTCACTTTGGGGTCAAGCAATTCGCAACACTATACCTATCTATATCATGAGTGATCTTGAGGAAATTAAATCTTATTGGGTGGTGCATCCTAAGCTGCTATTGTAGGGTTTACGCGCATAAAAACAATAAATTTTACCCTACGCCCCTGAATCCCTGAAGCTACCAGGACCTATCTATTAGTAATACAGTAACGGGAGGGTCTTTTCACGAACTTACCCTTGTAGACCGAAAAGCGTTGTCAACGCTCAGGAGAGCGTGGTTGTTGTAGACGAGTCGAAGCCGACCTCAAGGTCGTGAAGAAGTCCTTGCGCTCCTTCTTGCTCCAACGACTTGATTTCCTCAAGTGCAACACCTCGCAGGGAGTTACACACGTCCGGTGCCTGACGATGACTCTCGCTTCCCCGATCCAGCAGCAGTTGTGGAAGTAGAGCTCCCGGATCCGAATTCCGCAGCGCGACGGCGCTCCGCGGTGAAGATGTCTCTCGCTCGCGCAGTCCAGACTTGGGACCACGGTCACGAGAGAGAGAGAGAGGGGGAGATAGAAAATATCAATTAGAGGTCCTCCCCAAAGTGAGGAGACCTTCCTTGATTATTGGTGTATTTTTCTAGGCCAAATACCCCACTATATATAGGGGGAGGAGGGGGTACACCCTCCCTCAGAGTCCCGGGGTGGGACTAAAGGAGAGGAGGGGGTGGGGTGGCCGCCGGCCAGCCCCTAGTGGGCCCCGTGGGGGGGCTAGGCCCAGCCGGCTAGCCCCTTGGCCCCTCTCCCTCTCTCCTTTCCCTAATGGGCCCTCTCCCTCCGGAAATTGGCCCATTAAGCCTTTTTGACCTTTAATTAATTTTCTCTTTATTAAATTATTATGACTAAATGATTACATAAATATTTAATATTCATTCACATATTATTCAACCCCCGTGGCCATGGAACACCTTCCACCTCCACTCCGGGCATTCTCCAGACTTACCGAAACCCTTCCGGTTTTCTCCCTATTATTCTTCGGCGATTCCACCGATCCTATAAACACTCTCTAAGCATGATCAAGACCTTAAGCATGATACCCCATGGTTCGGGAACACTGCAGACATGGTCGGGACACTCCCGCACCAATGATCGATAGAGGGACCTGGATGGCCATGTGACCCCTATGTGTTCCACGAAGATCTTTCGTCGTTTGAACCGGGACAGTCGTGTCTTATTCCCTTTGTCGCTCGATACTTGCATTGCCCGAGATCTGATCAATGACATCACCATGTCGTGTTCAATCTCGTTACTGAACAACGCTACTTGACTCGTTCCGACATGTGAGATCCTCGCGATCAAATCACATGCTGCGCAGCTATTGGATATGACATCTCCGAGTGGGCCCTTGAGGACCTTCCCGTCACATGGACGGATAAATCCCGCTCTTGACATATATTGCCTCTACGGTTTCCTCCGAATACCTAAACACACCTTTATAACCACCGTTTTACCAGATGGCATTTGATGCTATCTAAGCACTCTCGGGAGACAGTGATTGATATAGCCTCATGGTCTAAGGAATAGTCTACGAGGATCCTTTTCTAATCATCATAACTTGAACTTCGTGACATGATCGAATCACGATGTTTAGCTTGGGTATTGGTTCATCATTTCATTCTCAGAATGAGATGATTCCATTTCATGGTTGAGTCTTGGGTCTGTACTTTACAGTCCCAAATCCTTTGCAACTTACTAATATCACTTTGATTGACATTAATACTTTATCATCACATGATAGCATCTGTGTGTATGCATCGTCGTTACGGTAGCAGAACGAGGCCTGATTCCAGGAGCCCACAGTGATGTTAGATCAACCTCGAGGGCTTTCTCATGGGCACTATGTCGTGGGACACATCATTCTACGTTAAAAGCGAACTAGTCCCGCCATAAGTTTATACAACACTTTAGATGGGTACCCTTATCTATTATTATAAATGTATTCATCGAAACACTAGTGCACTCTGTGCAACTTTCGATGTTTTGTTCACCTTGCTTCCTACTTGAATTTAATTGGTATCTATAAGAGTTTCCAACATATTCCCTTATAACATAACTCTGTGTGCTTTAAGATATGTCATCCTTTATGGATTTGGAAAACATGTCTACAATTCTCTATTAGAAACTGTGGACAGACTTAGCTCAACGTTCTGTGATTCAAACTTAATCACTTTCAAACGTTCGTAATTTGGATCACATATTATGCTAAGTTATCACCATGGTTTACTAAGATAGAACCTATGTCTCAACATAGTGGATGACGATCATCCTTTTTATTTCTTTCAACCATTGATGTTAAAGTTAATACTATTCCTAATTTGAGTTATTAAGGACCAGTTCCTTAATTAACTCCTATTCTGAAACCCCTTTCAGAATCCCTTAAGGAATACTAAATAATATCATAATACACCTATTATCAACTTCTACATCTTATAAATCATTATTTATAAGTATTTGCGTTTTTCATTCTTAACACACTTAAAAATTACTCCTATAAGCTCCCACTCAAAATATGTTCCTACATATTTGAATTTGAGTCTTATATTGCTCCCACTTAAAAATATGTCAATCACTATTGTTTCAGGAAGACTTTCATAGCTCCCACTCAATTTTATGCAAATTGCATATCCACTCATTATTTTGAATAACTTCAAAATCCTTTGATCAAATATCAAACTTAGAGATTTTACTATGAGATACTAGTACTTTACTAGTTTTAAATCCACTAGACATTTAGCACACATGAATCAAATTCATCTGAATTTGTCCAATACTTGACAAATTGTGCTTTTGTCATTCACCCCCTTTTTCACTATGGCTTTGCAGTCATTTGGGAAAATTCAATTAACTCCTTTTACTTGTGAGATTTAGCAACAAATTGCTTTCTAATCTCATGGGAATTTTACTTTTAGGATTTCTCATAATTCTAGTTTACCATTATTTCCATAGTAGTTCGTAGGTATGTCATATTCCAAAAAGCATGACAAGTGATTCACAAATGTCTCCATACAAGATATGGATTACATTTTGAATCCTACTTCATGTAGTGAAAACACTAGTGGGGAAAACATAATGATCAATATCATTGATTCTTTCCTTCTGTGCAGAGAATCATTCAAGAACGTTGTCTGTTGCCCTTCTCAACACTCTGATGTAGGGTTTTGAATCCTCATCGTGTTTTTCACTATCTTCCATTTGCTCCATAATCAAGAAATATCACTGAAAGTGAGCTTTCTCAAGAATGCACCAAAATCCAAGCAATACAAGTTTTGCTTTCCTTTTGGTTTCAGTTATGGATTTCGTGTTCAAAGTTTCCAATGAATACTCTACAAGGACTTATTCGCTATTGTTTTGGTTATATCGAATAACCCCAAAAATTTAACGAATTCAAATGGTTCACTACATTCTAATTGAGTGCTAACTATTTCTAACTAATGGTCTCTACATCTATACTACAACGATGTATTTGGTGCCTTCTATTCAACCCATTTTGATATCTAATATCACATTGTGATGCTTTGCTTTTTGACGTTTCAAAACGCTTTGCATTTCACAATTTCTTTTATGCCATTCTTATAAAGTTGAACTTCATTACTATTGATCAAATTGTAGTAACTAGATTCTCTTTCATACTTATACCCTTTCATTGATGAAACACTTTGATCAAATCAAATAATGTCATATTCATGTTTCCTTTGGTAAACTTCTTTACACATTTAAACAATCATATAATGATAATTACCATTTTCGTTAAAACACAATACATCGAATATGTATTGACTTTTAACGATTCTTTAAACACTTTGTATTCAAGTAATACACGATGTTCAGGTTATTTTGCCGAACTTAGGCATGATTTATATGTGATAAGAAATCGAATGACTTTCACATATTATCACATAACTTTGAATTTAAACAATGGTTTTTGATTCATTAATGAACATATCATTAAGTTGGGTATTTTAAACAAGGCATTTTAATGTTTTACAAATGTTCATGCATTATCAATTAGTTTCAAACAACAAGGATAATTCACACATAATCAAACAAGATATGAACATGGATAGAAATCATTCATAAAAGTGGAACACCTGTTGTTACAAACTCATATGAATAACCGTCTCACGAAGTGTGAGACACACTAAAGAAGTTCACAATCTCTTGATTACAATAATCATCCTAAACACGAACTAAATGATAAATATTGAGGGAGAGTGTCGTCGGCCGTCATCATCATTCTCGCCATCAACACGCAAGGTCACCTCCTCTCCAGCAAGCACCTCTCATGCAGAAGGACCTATTTTCAGCAAAATAGAACAAGTATCAGATAGACTTGACACTGCAATGTGTTTTCAAGATTATAACATTTATAAAACTGTATATCAAATATATACCTTTGTCATCGATGACCTCTCCGGTGATTGGTTCAACCTTTACGTTCCGGAAACGTAATATGAACTCATGGAAATCCAATGCTTTCCTTCATAGTTGGGAGGCAACGACCGAAGCAGTACATCTATCGCAAATGGATCAGCCATCCAATAATCCATGAAGTGAACCAGTCTCGTGTGTGCATCAAGCATGTGCTCCAAGTGACTCTTCAGACATGTATGCTCCTCCATATGTATGGAAACAAACTCTCAAAGCAACTCTTGCTTCCACATGCGCACATGGCCTATGAACTCTGCTCTCAGCTGATCCACCATTCTAATATGGATCAAGATCACCCATGAGCGGATGTAGTTCATCCACCATCCCGTAACGCATTATTATCTGAATGTAGGTGGACATCTCTTGACGATAGTAGCGGTCTACCAGCTCTTGTGGGGTTTCATAGTAGTCTGGCTCAGCCCAATCCATCGTGCGGCGTATGTAGTCTACCACATGATTCCTAGTACGGAGATCATTTAGGCGCACAAGCCAGCTAGGGAAGTCGGATCCATCAAGTCTAAGTTTCTCACCTTTTACCGAATCCTCAATGACAAAGTAAGCTTCACGGTTAGCCATCTACCTTTACAATTGCAAAAGGAATTTAGACTAAGTTTATAATTAAATGAGTTAATAATAACTCCACTTAGAAACACCTATCCCTAGTGAGGGTTCCTAGTCATAACACGACCCCTATCAGCCACATCTCCCCCGATCGTCACGGCCATCAATGTGGGTTCAAAGGTGGACGCTAAACGTCGGTCACATCATTTATGCGACTCGTTCTCAGTCTTTCGACCATCCGTGTTCCGAGGCCACGCTTCTCTAGCGTGCTAGGCTCGCCAACTCAACCCTAGTGTATTCGATGTGCAACATGGATTACACCCACTTTATGCGAACATAGATATGTCTGACACCCAGTCCTGTAACCCTGGATCGCCTCATACCGAAGAACTTTCTTGGTGGTGCACACTAAGGGGGAACACAATCGTTGGTAATTTTAATAGGGATCATATTATTAGGCTACTGTCGAGTATCTAATACTAGCACACAATAAGACATACAAACAATAACATTGAATGTAAATGCTATGTGATATGGTCCTTCACGTCGTGATATCTATCCGCCTTCACCGGGTTCCGGCGCCGTAGACACCAGGGTACCGGTGTCATTCCGGCGTGGTAGTGTGTCACCTCCGTGACTATCTACTACTACGTAACAAAAGGTAATCACTTTACCTTTGCCACAACCATATCACAAAGCAACGCCCCCCTGCAAAACAAAGTTAGACGCCTCTACTTTATCCTTGCATGTTTTACATGGCTGAATGGGCTTTCGCACAACCGTTCTTACCTACAAACTTTCAGCACAACGTTGATCAAGTAGTTGTCTATACTACACCCCTTTCGGGGCCCTGCGTTGCAAATGGTATACCAACTAATGCGAGAGAGACATACACCCCCCTAAGCCACTTTATACGGTACAAGCCGTATGTCAAGCGTGGACCAGTCTCGAATGAACGCGTAAAGTCGGTTGGGGGTCGCTTCATCAAGCATTACTGTGGTATACACAAGTACACGTGGGAGGGTAACAACTAAAATATCAATGCCCACACACTACATCTCGTGTGTTCTACCCGTACTAGCATTACTACGCGTAGATCTAGCTCTGATACCACTGTAGGGGTTCTGCGCATAAAACAATAAATTTTACCCTACGCCCCTGAACCCCTGAAGTTGCCAGGACCTATCTATTAGTAATACAGTAACGGGAGGGGCTTTTCGCGAACTTACCCTTGAAGACCAAAAAGCATTGTCAACGCTCAGGAGAGCGTGGTTGATGTGGATGAGCTGAAGCCGACCTCAAGGTCGTGATGAAGTCCTTGCGCTCCTTCAGGCTCCAACGACTTGTGTGCCTCAAGTGCGACACCTCGCTGGGAGTTACACACGTCCGGTGCCTGACGATGACTCCCGCTTCCCCGATCCAGCAGCAGTTGCGGAACTAGAGCTCCCGGATCCGAATCCCGCAGCGTGATGGTGCTCCGCGGTGAAGATGTCTCTCGCTCGCATAGTCCAGACTTGGGACCATGGTCATGAGAGAGAGAGGGGGAGAGAGAAAATATCAATTAGAGGTCCTCCCAAAAGTGGGATACCTTTATTGATTATTGGTGTATTTTTCTAGGCCAAATACCCCACTATATATAGGGGGAGGAGGGGGTACACCCTCCCTCAATGTCCGAGGGTGGGACTAAAGGAGAGGAGGGGGTGGGGTGGCCGCCGGCCAGCCCCCTTGGCCCCTCTCCCTCTCTCCTTTCCCTAATGGGCCCTCTCCCTCCAGAAATTGGCCCATTAAGCCATTTTGACCTTTAATTGATTTTATCTTTATTAAATAATTATGAATAAATGATTAAATCAATATTTAACATTCATTCACATATTATTCAACCTCCGTGGCCATGGAACACCTTCCACCTCTACTCCGGACATTCTCCAGACTTACCGAAACCCTTCCGGTTTTCTCCCTATTATTCTTCGGCGATTCCACCGATCCTATAAACACTCTCTAAGCATCATCAAGCCCTTAAGCGTGATACCCCACGGTTCAGGAACACTCTAGATATGGCTGGGACACTCCCGCACCAATGATCGACAGAGGGACCTAGATGTTTATGTGACCCCTGTGTGTTCCATGAAGATCTTTCATCGTTTGAACCAGGAAAATCGTGTCTTATGCCCTTTGTCACTTGATACTTGCATTGCCCGAGATCTGATCAATGACATCACCATGTCGTGTTCAATCTCGTTACTAAACAACGCTACTTGACTCGTTCCGACAAGTGATATCCTCGTGATCAAATCACACGCTGCGCAGCTACTGGATATGACTTCTCTGAGTGGGCCCTTGAGTATCTTCCCGTCACATGGACGGACAAATCCCGCTCTTGACATATATTGCCTATACGGTTTCCTCCGAATACCTGAACACACCTTTATAACCACCATTTTACCAGATCGTGTTTGATGCTATCTAAGCACTCTCGGGAGACAGTGATTGATATAGCCTCACGGTCTAAGGAATAGTCTACGAGGATCCTTTTCTAATCATCGTAACTTGAACTTCATGACATGATCGAATCACGATGTTTATCTTGTGTATTGGTTCATCATCTCATTCACAGAATGAGATGACTGCATTTCCAACTGGCATAAATGCCACATGATCAGGAAACATGATCATTTGTTGACCAATGAATCAGTGATTAGAGTTTCACTGGGAACCCCTGGTTTGTTTGTATATCACACGTGTATTGCTGTTTCCACTCAATACGGTTATAGCATGATATAAAACTTAATCATAAACTATATGAAATATGATAATAGTCCTTACTACTATTTGACTCTAAGGCATATTTCCAACAGCTATTGCCTCCGCAAACCACTTATAGAAAATAGCCTATTAGTTCTCCCCACGGACTTGTTAGGCCCATAGAACGAGTAGAGACTAATGATAAATTTTGTGACACTCCGTGAATCCCTAGTAAACTCCTAAACAATGGATTGGACGTCTCCAATCACTAGAATAATATCATGAATAGAACAATGTAAAGAGAAAGCACAAACATATTAATTAACAAGAACACACCACACTTCAATTACTCAAATGATCATAACATTAATAAAACGGGGTTCAATCGATGTTACAACCCATCACGAATATCATGATGGGGAAGGATGAAGGAGTAGCAGTGTTACACCCCAAACCTTCTAATCAAGATTATCAAGTTATAATCACCCAAGTTTAGTGTTAACAAAAACTTTTATTAAGAAAATGAATATGAATGCATGTGTGTTTGCATTAGTGTAGAATTGAGTGTATATGCGATGCTTGATTGTTGCCAATGATGTGAAATGGTTTAAAGGTGAATACGACATCATCGAGACCAATTACAAACAAAATCAAAAGAAAAAGAAATCAAATATGAATAAATAAAGCAAATGGTCATTTTGACAAAAGTAAACCACTAGGTCACTTTGTGTGTTCCTAGAAGAAGTTTTCTAACAGAAACATTTCTATTTCTTTTCACCCCTTGCTAGACCAAGTAAAAGTGTATCAAGGGCACTTTACAAACTTACAAAAAGATTTTTCAAATCAATTAAATGGACAGTTGAAAATTGAATCTAGTTCATATGTTAAGATCCCACTTTTTCAAAAACCTATCAAATCAATTCCCCTTGACTTCTCCAAGCAAACATATACTCTCAAGTTTAATTTAAGATCACTCAAAAATTTTCATTCTAAAATTCCAAACTTTATTTCATGCGGCCATTTCCACAAACACCTTGCTTACACTAATTAACCCCTGGCCTATCTTCACTGTTGTGCATAGTGATCCTCGACCATTTGGTCTCCATTTCACTCCCCTGTATCCCTGAGTCTAACCAAGCCCCAGACCATCCCCTTTACCCGTGGAGCACAGTGGAGCGTCGCCCGATAGAGGTCATCACCGGCCAACCACGGCCAGCTCACAGCATGCACCGCTGCAGCCAGCCATGATGTCTAGGAAGCATGCCTCGGTCCACCGCCACCCCCTGTCCAGGACACGACCCCAGCCAAGCCCTGGACCACCCTAGATATGCCGTGCATCGTGCCTCTGTGCCATGTCCAGAACGCGCCAGCTCGCCGCGCCTAACCAATTCGCCCAGACCGCGCCTTGTCCTCACCGCGCATGCTCACGCCCTCCATGATCACATCACCCCAGCAGACAACCCCAGTCGCCGCCGCGTGACCCGTAGCTGCCGCACGCTGCCGCAAACACCGCTGCCTCCGTGCGGAGAGCCGCACGCTCCCGACCGAACCACGTCGCCCCACGCCTCGCCATTACACCCATAATAACTGCCAGGAGACACAGCACCGCCCCCTAGCCACCTCCATGCTGATAGCCGGCTATAGCCTTGATGACCCACAAGTATAGGGGTGTATCGCAGTATTTCTGAGGGGAGTGAAACCCAATTTATTGATTCGACACAAGGGGATCCAAATAATACTTATAAGCCTTAACTACTGAGTTGTCAATTCAACTGCACCTGGAAACAATCTTGCTCATAGCAGTTTATCAGTAGCAACAGTTTTGTAGTAGGAATAGTATAGGAACAGTTGTAGTAAAAGTAAAGACAGTAGTAACAATAGCAGTAGACAGTAGGATTCGAGTGCGGTAGGCATAGGGATGGATGGACGGGCGTTGCATGGACAAGACAATTCACATGGCAATCAGAACATAGCACAATTGCATATAAATAAGATAAAGCATCCAAGTAATAGATAATCCTAGGCATGTGTTCCATATATAGTCATATGTGCTCGCAATGAGAACTTGCACAACATCTTTTGTCCCACCAGCCCGTTTGCAGCAGGGCCTCAAGGGAACTACTGGCAATTAAGGTGCTCCTTTTAATAGAGCACCGGAGCAAAGCATTAACACTCCGTGAACACATGTGATCCTCACATCAAAGCCATTCCCTTCGGTTATCCCGATTTCTGTCACTTCGGGGCCATTGGTTCTGGACAACAACGTGTGTATACAACTTGCAGGTAAGACCATAAACAATACTATCATAATGAATCAATAACATGTTCAGATCTGAAATCATGGCAGTCGGGCCCTAGTGACAAGCGTTAAGCATAACAAGTCGCAACAAAGTCAAAAATCACTAATAGAAGATACTAGGCAACATGCCCTAACAATCTGATGCCATTACAATGAACGATCTCATCCAATCCCTATGATCCCCATAGCCTACAACAGGGGATTACTCACTCATAGACGGGGGAAACATGGATGGTCGATGGAGAAGCGATGGTTATGATGATGGCGATGATCTCCTCCAATTTCCCGTCCTGGTAGGGTGCCAGAATGGAGTTTCTGGTTCCGAATCATGGAATCTGGTGGTGGCGGCGGAGCGGAACTCCTTTTGGAAAAACCTCGAATTCCCCTAAGTTTTTAGTTCAGAAGGCAACTTATAGGTGAAGAGGGAGACCGAGGGGGTGTCTAGGGCCGCCAGACCACCCCCTGGCGCGGCCAGGCCTAGCCCGCGCGGGCAGGTGGTGTGGCTGGGCCCCAGGCCCACTCCGTCTCATATGCTGGCTCCGTGAGTCTTCTAGTGAAATAGGATTTTTGGCATATTTTCCGGGATTTTTCTTGATAGTTGATTTTCTGCACAAAAACTAGACACCAAGGTAATTCTACTAAAAACAGCGTCAGTCCGTGTTAGTTGCATCCAATTCACACAAGTTTAGAGGAAAAACAATAGCAAAAGTGTTCGGGAAAGTAGATACGTTTTGGACGTATCAACTCCCCCAATCTTAGCTTATTGCTTGTCCTCAAGCAATTCAGTTGAAAACTGAGTGCAATAAAAGAAACTTTCATGAACAAATTTTCTTCATATGATGTCTATATTCTCAGCATGTAATCAACTACTTAGACAGTTCATAATAAGGACTATGCAACTAAGTTTACATAATAGGCATTGCAAGCTATGAAGATATTCCAACTCAAAAAAAAGTAGCATGAAACATAAACATAAGCAACATTACGATGCTCATAACAAGGTATGACAGAGTGGTATCTCACTTGCCTTTGATTGTGAATGCCAAGGCACCTCTGAAGTTCAAGTGAAGACTACAAGTAAAGATATCAAAGATACACGCATCAAAGTCATAACACAAATAATCATGTTTTGAGACAAGCACATTATACTAAGAATGACAACTACGCTCTCAGGAAAGTGCTCAAAGAATGTGTGGAGACTCAACAAGGAAATGAACAGGTTTTGAAAAGGTTGAAAGGCTTCCAAATGGTGAAAGTATGGTAGTCGTTAGCTTTGAGCTCTCATTTCCCCTATCATAAGCATCTTTAAGTGGTTAAGGTTAAAGTGACACAACTAAGAGGATATGCTTGACAAGTTATAAGTTAAAATCTCATGCCCCCTACTTACGAGTACCGAACCTCATTCTACTCAACTTCAGTCACAAGTAAGCTCTTGTCATTGTAAGTACATATATATCATAGAGAACCACCAACGGGGTACCCCTTGCACATGATACAGGAGCTATCCCATAATCAAAATGACAAGGCAACTAGACAATGAGCATCTCAGCGATCTTTTTATTTACTACGTGCATAGATTTTTATTGAGGATGCTTCATAGAATGCTCATTATGGTTATGCTGCAAGTTTCCACCATGATTAGGCATGGCTTAGGCTAGCGGCCCAGGCGTTTCTTTAATACACATACAAACTCCATGATCTTACGAGCTCCACTTTTATTTCACACCGCCGGGATCCGTAAGCAAAATAACATGATATCAACGAGGTACTAAGTACCAGTGTAGTGCCAAAAGCATTCCACATGATACATGGTTCTACTAACTTCAACTCATAAAGCACAAGCATATACGCAACAAAGAAGGATGCAATGGTTCAAGATTATTAAGTGCAAGAAAATAAAGCGTGCCATCAAGTTCGTGAGAGCTTTACTAACTAACTTTCTCATAACAAGCAAACATTTTATTCGGAAGAAAAGAAGGTATACTAAGTATGCACGGAACAGCAAATGATGCTAGTAGGTAGATATGGTGGACACTTTTGGCAATATTGGTTTTGGCAAGTTGGAAACACGAGTAAAGCTTATACTCAGTGCAAGTGGGGGACTAGCAAGAGTAAGGGAGCGACAAAAGAGAGAGCAGTAGTTGGCATAATCATGCTTGCAATAAAATACGACTAATCATTGCATGAAAGTGATTCAAGACCCCTAGGGCAAAATAATTCATATAGGCTTAAATGATTATTTCAGTCATATGCATGCATGAGCATGTGCCAAGTCAATTCAAGTGAAACATTCAGAGGAGGATACCACAGTGTCATACCAAGTTATGAATAGAGTAATGCAAGCGAACATTCATATGACATGCTACAAACTATTAGCAAGCTGGAACTAAACATATGAAAGGAAGAACTACTAAGCATCCATAAATAACATACACCCTACACAAACAGGCTAAGCATGCCCACAATGACGAGTATATGTACAAAAATGAAAACAAATAGGGTTCATTACCAGCCTCTTACCACACCTCAAGTTGTCATTAATCCTCATTGTTGCCCTTCACTTGTGTGGCTTGAATAATAATATGAAACCAAATTCCACTAAGGACTGCTGAACCCTATAACAAACTCACAAAACCAAAGAAGAACAACAAATATTTTTGGTGTTTTCGGTTTTTTTAGAACAAGAACCAAAAAGTAAGAACAAGCGATGCAAAATATTTTTGGGTTTTTCAATTAATTCAAACAAAGGAAAAAGAGCAAACCAAGGCCAAAAGAAGAAGCAAATAAAGAGAAACAACAGAAATATTTTTGGTATTTTTGTGTTTTAAGAAAGCAAAAACAAAGAAAGAACGAAAGCTAAAAAGAGAACGAAATATGAATATACAAAGTACCGATGAAACATGATAAGGAGATGAGTGTGGTGTTGGTGTACCTCCCCCCAAGCTTAGGATTTTGGCCTAAGTGAGTGTCAATCCCAAGCTGGCCAGGATGGAGAGCCTCCGTAGTACGGTGAGGAGGTATCCTCGTCCTGGTGCAAGCTCGAGGACACCCCACCATAATGCACAGAGTAATCGTAGGAGGGCACATCCTCCTGGTGTTGCGTGTGGAAACCCAACAAGCGGAGCTGCTCGTCCACCTCCTCCTTGGAGCGCGACCACGGCCTCCTGTGAACAGTGAACAAAGTAGATTGCGGCAAAGGAATCTCCCTTTCATCACCGTCAGTAAACAACATCCTATATACTAGACTGTCCAAATCCGAATCAGCAGTGACAAAGTGATGTGTTTTCATAGCAGCAAGGTCAAGCCTTTGTGGTGCCAATATAGTATCATTGGGATCCACTGAAAGCTCTAATGCATTGACCATACGTGAAGCGATGATGCCCCCATAGATAGGCCCCCTAGCAGCTAGGCGACGAGCAATAAGAGAGCCAAGATTGTACCAAGTATCATTGTTAAGCGCAGCAACAAGGAAGGCTAAATGATAGTCGGAGATATTACTCGTATTCTCCCTACCAAGAACGCTAGTAGCAAGATAATATGCGAAGTATCTAAGAGCAGGGAGTTGGATGTTTCTTATCTTTCCGCGCTGAGCTACGCGGTCGTCGTCATTGGTCACACCTCGGTAGAGCTCCAGCAAATCAGCGGGTCTCCCTTGAATCTTCTTCACGGTCCCCGTCATGCCCACACCTACAATACTACAAAATCTTTCTAATGGCATGGTGAAGGGAAGATTATAAATTCTGAAAGAGACAGTTGACTGATAGGGCGTGTTAGTAAACACGAAGCTCTCAACAAAAGTTTTGGTGAGCATAGCGTATTGCTCACTCTCATCTTGCATGTATGAGGTCAAACCAACCCTCTGAATCAATAGCAAGAAATCATCAAGAATCCCTGCAGCTTGTAAGAAAGTAAAACAAGGAAAAGTAGATGGGTGAGCATCCCCATCATCTCCTTCATTACCAATTCAAGGTGCAATGAGATCTTCGTTGTATGATGGCCTAAACTGAGAGGCTGATCTTGAGGGCCTTGACCTCCTAGGTGCATCCCTCTCAAATATTTCTCCAAAGGTATGGTTGTTCATGTTTGATATTCTGAAATTTAAACATCTATTAAACAAGTGATTGCAAAGTGAATATAATGAAGGGCACTACTCATAGGGACTTGTATGAGGCCTAAATATGCATCAAATCTATATCTCTATGCATTAAACAAGCTTAGAAACTCCCATAACCTGTCACCTAAAGCAGCAAATACTCAAGATATAAACCACTAAACACAAATCTACTTGGACAAGCGTAGGAGTCACATACCGGAGAACAAATGCTCCAAATTTCAGCAGCAAAGATGGGCTGAGCATGGAGATCGAAAAATCAAGGGCAAGCACAGCAAGAACGCGACTTCAAGCAATGGACTGGTGTTTACTCGGGAGAGAGAAGAAAGTGGCAAGTGAGAGAGTGAGTGGAGGGCCAGGGGTGGCCTACACCATAGGCAGGCACGCCCCAGGGCTGGCCGTGCCACCAGGTGGTGTGCCTGCCTGGTGGGACCCCCTGGTACCTTCCAGGCACTCCTCTTCCCCTTTTTCACGTAAAAATTTAATATGAATTTTCTGGAATTTTTCGAGAGACTTTATTTTTGAACAATTTTCAGGTATAGATGAATGATTTTGTGATAGAAAGATTTTTTTTGAAATGATGCAATGACAAAACAAGGCTAGAACTACAGAAGTTCTAAGACACCCTAACATGCAAGCAACTAGCAACAGAAAAGAAAACTAAATGAAAGCAAAAACTAAAATGGATAGAATAGAAGTAAGCGGAGATAATCATGGTGAAAACATTGTTTTATTCAATGAAATCCTTTTGTTAACAAGGTTGACCAGTTCTTGTTACCAAAACCATTTTATATGAAACAAAACTTTGTATTCCACTAATGATTATGTTACCTCATCTTTGATAGCAATGGTCCCAATCATAATAGTTTCAAAATTTTCTTTTGGTATGGGACAATATATTTCTCCAACTTGAATGCCCTCAACATGTTCAATCGAATTTAAACCATAAGTCCTATCAATCTTCTTGGGAAAATAGATAGTATGTTCCTTGTCATTAACATTGAAGGTCACCTTTCCCTGATTACAATTAATTACAACTCCTGCAGTATTAAGAAAACGTCTCCCAAGAATAATAGACATATTATCATCTTCGGGCATTTTAAGCACAACAAAATCAGTTAATATCAAGCAATTATGCGCCACTTGAACAGGTACATCCTCACATATACCAACCAGAATAGTGGTAGATTTATTAGCCATTTGCAAAGATATATCAGTTGGTATTAATTTTTCAAGTTGAAGTCTCCTGTAGAGACAAAAAGGCATAACACTAACTCCAGCTCTCAAATCACACAAAGCAGTTCTAACATAACTATTCTTAATAGAGCAAGGGATGGTTGGAATCCCTGGGTCTCCAAGTTTCTTTGGAACCTTACCATTAAAGGAATAATTAGAAAGCAAAGTAGAGATTTCTTCATTAGGGATCTTCCTTTTATTCGAGACAATATCCTTCATATACTTTGAATAAGGAGGCAATTTAATAGCATCAGTCAAAGGAATTTGCAAGAATAAAGGTTTCATCCACTTACAAAACTTATTATAGTGTTCATCTTCCTTTAACTTGTGTTTCTTATCAGGGAAAGGCATAGGTTTTTGGACCCAAGGCTCTCTTTCACTACCATGTTTTTAGCAACAAAATCTTCTTCAGTGTATTTAGTATTCTTAGTGTGCTTTTCAGGTTCTTCTTCAACTTTTTCTTTATCAGGAACATCATTTTCTTCATTACCGCTTTCAGTTTCAGCATCAGAGATAGATATACTATTAGGATCTTTAGTAGGTTCAGAGGGTTCTACAATAGTTTTATGTTTCTTTTTTCTTTTCTTATGAGTAGAACCACTATTTTTAGCTTGTTGAGAATCCTGCTCAATTCTTTTGGGACGCCCCTCAGGATATAGAGGATCCTGGGTAGCAGCACCACTTCTAGTTATAATTTCATAAGCACGTTTTTCTTTAGCAGCATTAACTAGCAAGTCTTTTTGCACTCTAATAAGTTGATCTATTTGAGTTTGAACCATTTGAAAATGTTTGACAATCATTTTAACATCATTAGAGGTTCTTTCAACAATATCTTTTAACTCAACAATAGCTCTAGTGTTTTCCATTAGATGATTTTGCACCCTTTTATTAAAATTATCTTGCTTAACAATAAAAATATCGAATTCTTCTAAGCATTGATCAGGAGGTTTGAGGTAAGGAACGTCACCATCATCAAAGTGTTGGAGAGAGTGTACCTCAATAGTGGATGGATAAGGGATAGGCTTACATAATTCTTCTATAGGAGGTAAATTCTTGACATATGCAGCTTTAATTCCCTTCTCCTTAAGACATTTCATAGCTTCCTTCATCACTTCATCATTCAATTCAATAACTCCCCTCTTCTTAGATAATGGTATAGGCGTCGGTATAGCTAGTTCATGTATAATTACTTCAGGTATAGCTGGTTCAGGAGGAGTCCAATCTTCATAGTTCTTGCTTATTTTAGCCATTAATTCCTCAGCTTCCTTGGGAGTCCTATTCCTGAAAACACAATCAGCACAGCTATCCAGGTATGTCCTAGATTCTTCAGTTAGTCCATTATAAAACATATCAAGAAGCTCATTCTTAGGTAATGGACATTTAGCCTGTGCATGAATCAAAGCACAAAACCTTGCCCAAGATTCAGGCAATATCTCTTTTTCTCCCTGTTTAAAATCCAAAAGTTCCTGCAAAATAGCAAGTCTAGCACTAGGAGGAAAATATTTCTATAGGAAAGTACTAATCAAGCAATCAGGGCTATCAATAGATCCAGGAGGTAAATTACTAAACCAAGTTTTAGCTTCTCCTTTCAATGAAAAGGGGAAAATATTAGCAACAAAGTAAGTATGCATCTTAATATCATCAGAAAATAAGCCACTCATGGTAGAAAGTTCAGTCATATGTGCTACCGCACTTTCATTCTTAGTCCCACGAAAAGGTTCTTTCTCAACAATAGCTATATAGGATAAATCAAGAGAGAAATCATAATCTTTATCTTTAGTGTTTATGGGAGAAGCACCAACCTTAGCATTAGGAGATAATTTGGGTCTAATAGTACGCCTCTCAAGGAGATTCTTAGCAGCACTCCTATCATGGGTGTTTTGACATTCTTTAATAAATTAATCGGTCATCTCAACGTAACCGTCTTCAGTATCATAGCTCTCTCTAGACTCACGTGAACTAACAGGTGTAGTAGTGTCTTCATTAGGAGTTTCAGTATTTCCAGCTATATTTCTTGCAATCGTAGCATCTAGGAAAGGACCTAATGAACCACTCTTATCAAGCACAGTAGAAGAAGCATCATAAGTATCAGAAGTTTCAGATTCAGCAGTAGTAGCAGTGTGTGTAACATGTGTATGTGGTGGTGTAACGAGCTTACTCATAACAGATGGTGAATCAAGAGCAACAGAGGTATTCAGAACCGTACCTCTTCTTGTAGTGGATGGTAAAATAGGAACCTTGCCATCATGAGACTTACCCATGATGGATGGATGGCAGCAAACAATTATGAATCCAACTGAACTTGATAAATAAAGCTATGCTCCCAGACAACGGTGCTAGAAAATAGTCTTGATGACCCACAAGTATAGGGGGTGTATCGCAGTATTTTCGAGGGAAGTTAAACCCAATTTATTGATTCGACACAAGGGGATCCAAAGAATACTTATAAGCCTTAACAACTGAGTTGTCAATTCAGCTGCACCTGGAAACAATCTTCCTCACAGCAGTTTATCAGTAGCAATAGTTTTGTAGTAGGAATAGTACAAGAACAACAGTAGTAGAAGTAAAGACAGTAGTAACAATAGCAGTAGACAGTAGGATTCGTGTACGGTAGGCATAGGTATGGATGGACGGGCGTTGCATGGACAAGACAATTCACATGGCAATCAGAACATAGGGCAATTGCAGATAAATAAGATAAAGCATCCAAGTACTAGATAATCCTAGGCATGTGTTCCATATATAGTCATACGTGCTCGCAATGAGAACTTGCACTACATCTTTTGTCCTGCCAGCCCATTTGCAGCGAGGCCTCATGGGAACTACCGGCAATTAAGGTGCTTCTTTTAATAGAGCACCGGAGCAAAGCATTAACACTCCGTGAACACATGTGATCCTCACATCAAAGCCATTCCCTCTGGTTATCCCAATTTCTGTCACTTCGGGGCCATTGGTTCCAGACAACGTGTGTATACAACTTGCAGGTGAGACCATAAACAATACTATCATAATGAATCAATAACATGTTCAGATCTGAAATCATGGCACTCGGGCCCTAGTGACAAGCATTAAGCATAACAAATCGCAACAAAGTCAAAAAGCACTAATAGAAGATACTAGGCACCATGCCCTAACAATCTGATGCCATTACAATGAAGGATCTCATCCAATCCCTACCATCCCCATATCCTACAGCGGGGGATTACTCACTCATAGATGGGGGAAACATGGATGGTCGATGTAGAAGCGATGGTGATGATGATGGCGATGATCACCTCCAATTCCCCGTCCCGGCAGGGTGCAAGAACGGAGTTTCTGGGTCCGAATCGTGGAATCTGGTGGTGGCAGCGGAGCGGAACTCCTTCTAGAAAAACGTCGAACCCCCCTCAGTTTTTAGGTTAGAAGGCAACTTATAGGCGAAAAGGGAAACCGAGGGGGTGTCTGGGACGGCCAGACCACCCCTGGTGTGGCTAGGCCTAGCTCACGCAGCTAGGTGGTATGCCTAGGCCCCAGCCCCACTCCATCTCGTATTCTGGCTCCGTGAGTCTTCTGGCGAATTAGGATTTTTGGCATATTTTCCGAGATTTTTCCTGATAGTTGATTTTCTGCACTAAAACTTGACACCAAGGTAATTATGCTGAAAACAATGTCAGTCCGTGTTAGTTGCATCCAATTCACACAAGTTTAGAGGAAAAACAAAAAGCAAAAGTGTTTGGGAAAGTAGATACGTTTTGGACGTATCAAGCCTCGTCACCGACGAGCTCACACTGACACCGCTTGGTCCCCTCGCCGCACTATAAAAGGAGGCCACCCCTGCCTCTTTTCTCCATACCATTCCACTCACCACCTCTCACTGACCCTCCCCCACTTCTTCCCGGAGCAAGGCGAGCTCTCCCACGCCAGAATTTGGCCGGAGCCCACCATTGCTAGAGGAGAACGGCGCCATTCATTTTGACCACCCCAAGCCCTGCCATGACCGCGCCTTGCCTTGTCGTCATCTACCACGTCGATTGCCCCCATCGCCGACCCTAGCTGGAGCCCAGGTGTGCCCCGCGAGATCCTCACCATAGAGCTAGGTTTAGTTCCTCGCCGGAGCAGTTCGTCGTCGACGACGACTCACTTCTGTTGGATTAGAATTAGATCGCACGACCTAGATCCACCCATATCGTCTCGCGTTAGAAGATCCGCTGACTAGTGGACCCCATCTGTCAGTAGCCCGCTATGCTGTGTAGTGTAGCTGGGACAACCCGTTGAGCTTTCCCGCTCAGGCCTGGAAATTCAAAGAACGATTTTCCTTTTTAGTTTAAACTAGTTTCTGTCCACTTATTCAAAAATCAATTCAGAGAGTTTCACTTAACCAAATTGCATGATTCAAATTTTGATTGAAAGGTAATTAAATCATCTATCCAAGCCCGTTGGATTGAAATCATTTGGAGTTAGAGATAATCTTTAGAAAAAATAATAAGACATAGACATTGGAAACTTCAAATTTTTTTAAAAAATCAACCATAATAGCTTTTGAGTTGATTCCAACTCTCAAAAGTCACATTTGAGAATATCTCTCTAAATATGTAAAAATATTTAGGTTTGCATGAAGTGACATTGGACTAGTACCAAATGAATACTATTAGGGCATTTCTAGTCACTTTAAATCTATTAAATGATAATCTTAAACTTTATAAAATATGATCAACCCTTTAAATCACATTCCCATGTATTAAAATATGTGGTGATGACATGTGTCCACATGATCCCATATTTTAGTTGGACAATATTAAATCTTAATTAATTTCAATGAGTAGAAATTACTTTTCTCAAATAAACTAAACAAAACTACTTCTTAAATTCATGTGATGATTGTGATGATGCTAGATCATCAAGTGTGAGCCTTAGTTTGCTAAATAGAAGTAGTTAAGTATTGTTTTCTGATTGTGTACCCCGTATTTATTTATATATGGTAGTACCAACCCAAGCTACGAGGAGGAGGAGTTCTACCCCGAAGAAGAGGAGGAAAACTTCAATCACTACACCAATGAAGGCAAGATAGATCTATGCAAGCTATAAATATACAAGTTCACCTAAGAAAGATGCATTAGGAATGCTTGATTCTACACTTTGATTTATACCAATCCCAAGTTTTAATCTTTAAATTACCCAAGTTCTTTACTCTCTAGTAATGCCTTGTGAGGTTTTGGAAAGATAGTATAGATAGCATAAAGAGTATAAAACTAGGCCTATACTAGATGTCATTCTATGGCATGAGATTGAAGATTAGCACCCCTCATTAGTGAACACTCTTAACTTAGTGGCTAGTGCTAAGCATAAAACTTGATCACTTTAGATGGGAATACTTGGTGAAAATGATTGTGAAAACCTTGGAATGCTGAGTCATTCTATTGAAATGTTTTGACATGTGTTGAGACACACAAATGGATTTGATAATGAACATGTTGAGGCATGAGCCTTAGCCCTTTATAAAAACTATTGGTTGGGTTCGGATGCGATACCATTCCAATTTTACCGTACAACCACAATACCTAAATTGGGTAAGGCTTAGACGGAAGTTTATATGCATTAGTATGGGTTCCTTTGCGGAGGAGGTTTGAGCTAAGGCTACCTCTTGATGATGTCCACCTATGTAGTGCCCAGGATGGCATATGGCCATGGCTAGGAGGCCAAGCTCATAGGGGAGGTGCCTATACTAGAGTGTGTAAAGGAAAGGTTATGATTGATTATCCGCATACTAAGTATGATCATTCAGGGTTATCCCTGATAGATGTATCGAATTTTGTGGTGAAAGTGTACCACCTCTGCAGAGTATCAAACTATTCGAAAAGCCGCGTCCACGGTCATGGACAGTTGGAGTGGCCATACTGTCCCGTCGTCAGATGTTTTCAAAATGACTTGTGAAGTGAACTATGATTTTGACTTGACCATAACAGGGTTGTGAATATGAAAACTAGGTTCCCACTTAGAGTGATTTAGATCATTTACTTAGTTTTATTTACTTCTGAACTCAATTTAGATAAATCTGTCTTTTTGCAAATAAACTTACAGCTTAGGATTTCCTACTAGAACTACCTTACTTGTTAGTGATAGTTTGCGAGTACTTAAACAATACTCATGGCTTTGTCCCTGGCTATTCCCGTGGCCAGACTACGAGGAGGACTATCAGGATGATGGACAACAGGACGGCTACAACAACTAGGATCATCTCCATCGTCAGCATTGCCTGTGACGCTAAAGATGGAGCCCACTTCTACGCTTATTATTCCGCTGCTTGTTTGTTTTAAGACTGGATCATGAGATCTTTTATTTGTGTAAGACCTTATTATGGTTTTGTAATGGATGATGTACTGTGATATCAAATCTATTATGTCTCGCAAAAATGGTAATCTTGGGATTGCGATGTATGGCATAACAAGCATCTAGGATTAAAAATCAGGGTGTTGACAAGTTGGTATCAGAGCCATCCTGACCATAGGAGACCCTAGTTAGAATGGACGTCCAAACAAAACATAGTTTCAAAAACCAATAAGTAAGTATTTATGAAAACCTTTCCCACTCTTATCCTTTATTCTTTCAAAAAAATCATGTTCCTCAAAATTCTTACATTCCTACATAAAATTTGACACACTTGATCACCTCACTAACTTACACATCCTAAATTATTATAGATGGAAGTTCAGTATTGCAAGTTCTACCAGTTGGGCAATGGAGGCCAGCTAACCTTTGAGAGGAATCTTGATGCACTATCAGAGTATCTTGAGCACCCGCATCCGGAATTCTTCGAGGCTCAACTCAAGGATCACCTAGGAGGAGATCTACAATGGCTGATAGTTGCAGATCTCAGAGGCAAGATGGAATCACCCCTTTCTGAGAAGATACAATTCACCGTTCGAGAGAACAACTAGCTAGATGGATTAGCCAGGGGACTATGCATGAAGCTCTTGCCCGTCTATGTGGGCAAAACATCAACTTGATCGAGGGAACTCGCTTTGCGCACTTTGCAAGGCATGATTCTATGGGAATTCCATTGGACATGCCAAGTCACGCAGAGTTGAAGCGCCATGTGCAAAATCTTGACTTCCTGCTGTATGATAGGCAGAAGGAATTGGACAATGCTCGAGCCTACGCCAACCACAACCTTGCCATTTCCACCAAGAAGGATCAGACTCTCACCATGCTCGTCAAGGATCGCCAATCTCTTCGTCGTCAACGCGAGAAGAAGGATCGCACCATCGCTCGTCTTCGCAAGAAGGTGGCCCCTCTCGAGAAGACCATCCATGAGCAATAAGTCCAGCTTGGAGCAAAGGAAGAGGAAGAAGGTGAAGACATCCAGGGAGAACTTCACTCGTACCTCAGTGATGACAATGACTACCTGGAGGATGATGCCATGGATTTCTACACCGATGATGATGATTCTGACTTCATTGATGATGAGGCGATGCACTTGATCACTACCGTAGGAATGAGTTGTAATGGTCCCACTGTATCTTAGTTCACAGAATGGTTCTTAAAACCATCTATTTCCCATTTGTGTTGTGGTGTGTTTGTATTGTGTGCTTGAATGAAAGAATGATTAAGAAGGAGTTAGTTTGCACAACCTAAGTCAAACTCACAGTTTAAAGCTTTTCAAACAAAACTATGAACCTTAGAACTTTCCCTCTTACCTCATTATCTATCTCAATCTTCATATGGCTCGTGGAAACCCCGGAGGAAGCAGCTCATCGCATGACCCAATGTTGCAGATTCTGCAAATGCTAGTTTCTGACCATGAAGCTAGTAGAGCCGAACGCCAAGCCAACCTAGCCACTCTTCAACAGATAGCTCAGATGGCCCACAATAATCAAGGCCATGGAAACCAGGATCATCATGGATCCAAGCTTAAGAACTTTCAGAATACCAATCCCCCTATCTTTACCAAATCTAAGGATCCCTTAGATGCTGATGACTGGCTGCAAACCATGGAGAACAATATGGAGGTCGTAGGTGTTGACGCCAACGAGAAGGTACTGTTTGCCACCCACTATCTGGCAGGAGATGCAACATCCTGGTGGAATAGCACCCGTACTATGAAGCACGGTCAAATGATGACTTGGGAAGCTTTCAAGATCAAGTTCAGCCGCACCCATGTGCCAAAGGGTTTGGTCACCAGAACGAGAGATGAGTTCAGAGAACTAAAGCAAGGAAGGATGACGGTAGTTGAATACCATGACAAATTTTGTTCCTAGCTAGATATGCCCCTGATGAGATCAACACTAAAGCTAATAAGAAAGAGAGGTTCCTGAATGGATTGCATGATGAGATGCAAACGGTGTTAGTCAACATCCGTTTTGAAGATCTAGAAGAGCTAGTAGACTCTGCCATCCAGATGGAAGGGAAGATCAACCAAGCCAATGACAACCGCAAGGGCAGGATGATGCACCAGACTACGCCCACAATACCCAGAAGTATCGCCCCAACCCATCTGCAGGATATGCCCCAAGAAACAATAGACCCCCGATGTCTCGTCCAAGCTACCCAATCGTAGCGGAGGAAACTTGAAGTCTGGAGGAAACAACAACAACAACCCCGGCAACTCCAACAACTTCAACCATGCACCGCCCAAGTCTAACAACAACAACAACAACAATACTACCCCAAGGACTGGAAGCAATGCCATGCCTGTTGCAGCCAAAGACAAGTCCCATATTACTTACTTTGAATGTGGAGTCAAGGGTCACTACTCCAATGAGTGTCCCAAGAAGCTTGCAGCAGCCCCCAATGTGAATGCCCCAGCTCAGCAGCAGTGCCATGTTCAGCCTGGAAGAAGATTTGCCCCAGGGAATTCGCTCAATCGCAACGGCCGTCTGTTCCACATGAATGCTGAAGAAGCCCAGGAAGCGCCAGATGTCGTGCTAGGTATGTTTTCTGTTAAATCAGTACTTGCAAGAGTGTTGTTTGATTCTAGAGAATCACACTCGTTTGTTACAGAATAATTTGCATGCACTAGTAAGATTCAACAAACAAAATTGAAGCATGTTATGATAGTTCAAATACCTGGTTCAACCACCAAAGCTAGAAAAATTTGCAAGGTTGTACCTATCAGAATCCATGGGATAGATTTTTATGCCAATCTAATAGTACTTGGAACCAAAGGTTTGGAAGTAGTACTAGGAATGGATTAGATCTCGAAACATAAAGGATTGATTGACTATGCCAAGAAAGCCATAACCATGACCAGTAGCTCTGGAGTATCAGTAGAGAATATATCTGAGACCTTGCCCCGACAGTTCAAATGCCACAAGAGTCTAGCCCAACCAACCATAGACCAAGTCAGAGTAGTCTGTGAATACCCTGACATATTCCGAGATGAATTGCCCAGTATGCCCACAGATCGGGATATCGAGTTCATTATTGAACTAATTCCTGGAACTGGACCCATAGCCCAGAGAACTTATAGTACGAACCCATTAGAAATACTGGAGTTGAAGAAGCAACTTGATGCTATGCTGGAGAAAGGTCTGATTCAACCAAGCGCATCGCCATGGAGATCGCATGTTTTGTTTGTGGACAAGAAAGATGGAGGTAACCGTTTGTGCACGGATTACCGGAAGCTGAATGATGTCACCATCAAGAACAAGTACCCACTGCCCAAGATTGAGGATCTGTTTGATCAGTTGACTGGTGCCAGTGTTTTCTAAGATTGATCTTAGGACTGGTTATCACCAACTCAAGATTCATGCAACGGATATTCCAAAGACCGCCTTTACCACCAGATATGGATTGTATGAGTATACGGTCATGTCTTTTGGATTAACCAATGCCCCTGCTTATTTCATGAATGTCATGAATAATATTTTTATGAACTTTCTGGATAAGTTTGTCGTTGTATTTATCGATAATATTCTAATCTAGTCCAAGTCAGAAGAAGACCATGAGCTACACCTGAGAACCATCCTTGAAACCCTTAGAGAGCATCAGCTGTATGCCAAGTTTAGCAAATGTGAATTCTGGTTAAAGGAAGTAGGATTCCTCGGACATATTGTGTCTGCAGGAGGAGTCGTTGTTGATCCCGCCAAGATCAAAGATGTTGAAGCATGGGAAGCCCCAACCACTCAAACCCAAGTCCATGCATTTCCCGGATTAGCGGGATACTACCGCATGTTCGTTGAAGGATTTTCGAGCATTGCAAGACCGATGAACCAATTGTTGAAGAAAGATAGGAAGTTTGAGTGGACCGACAAATGTGAAGCAAGATTTCAAGAGCTCAAGAAGAGATTGATTTCAGCCCCAATATTGATTATGCCAGATATCAGGAGTTTGTTTGATGTGCGTTGATGCAAGAAGGCAAAGTCATAGCATATTTGTCAAGACAACTGAAGCAGCATGAGCAAAACTACCCTACCCATGATCTTGAACTAGCAGTTGTAGTTTTATCTTTGAAGACATGGCGTCATTACCTTATGGGTAACCGCTGTGAGATTTATTCAGATCACAAGAGCTTGAAGTATATTTTCACTCAGAAGGAGCTGAATATGAGGCAAAGGAGATGAATAAAGTTAATCAAGGATTATGACCTTGAAATTCAGTATCACCCCGGCAAAGCCAATGTGGTAGCGGATGCTCTTAGCAGATTGCCATGTAGATTAAACACCATGATCAAAGAAGCCTAGCCAAGTTTGCATGAGGAGTTCGAGCAGTTTAGAACTGAGCTAGTTAGCAAAGGATATTTAGCTAGAATTGAACTTCAACCCACGTTGATCAATTAGAGAAAGGAGGCGTAGAAAGGAAATGCAAGTATTGACGGAATCAAACGTTGTATCGGTATAGGGAAGGTACCCGGATTCACCGAAGATGAAAAGGGAGTTTTGTGGTACAAAGGACGTATCTTTGTACTAGCAGATTCTGAGCTGAAGCAAGTAATCATGCATGAAGCTCATGATACTCTTTATTCTATCCACCTCAGAGGAACGAAGATGTATCAAGATTTGAGGGACCAATTTTGGTGGCACAAGATGAAGAGAGAAATCGGAAGCTACATAGCCAAGTGTGATATTTGTTAGAGAGTCAAAGCGGAACATCAGAGACCCGCAGGACTATTGTAACCATTATAGATTCTAGATTGGAAATGGGATTCCGTCGGAATGGACTTTATCACCGGTTTGCCTACATCTAGTAGGGGAAATGACTCTATTTGGGTCATAGTTGATAGACTGTCCAAGGTAGCCCATTTTATACCTTTCAAGACAACCTACCAGAGTTCGAAGCTAGCAGAGCTGTACATCGCTAGAATTGTCAGTTTGCATGGAACCCCCAAGACCATAGTGTTGGATTAAGGAACCCAGTTTACCTCAAGATTTTGGTAGAAAGTCCAAGAAGGATTTGGAACCAAGTTGAATTTCATCACAGCTTATCACCTGTAGACCGATGGATAGACTGAAAGAGTCAACCAAATCTTAGAAGATATGTTGAGAGCTTGTGTGTTAGAGTATGGATCAAAATGGGAAAACTATCTGCCATTCACAGAATTCTCATACAACAATTGTTATCAAGCCAGTTTGCAAATGGCCCCATTTGAATTTTTGTATGGGAGGAAGTGTCGTACCCCCTTGAATTGGTCGCAAGTAGGAGAGAGTCAGATTTTCGGACCCGACATCCTACGAGAAGCCGAAGAGAAGGGTCACAAAGTCCATGAGCACCTCAAGACTGCCCAATCCAGGAAGAATAGTTATGCCAACAAGAGACGTAGAGACCTGAGCTTCAATGTCGGAGATTTTGTGTATCTAAAAGTTTCACCGTTGAATGGAATGCAACGTTTTTAGCTGAAAGGAAAGTTAGCTCCCAGATATATTGGACCCTTCAAGATTCTGAATCGCCGAAGAGAAGTATCTTATCAGCTGGAACTGCTAGAGGAGATGTCATCCATCCATAATGTGTTCCATATCTCGTTACTTCGAAAATCACTAGAAGTTTCGGAGAAGACCGAAGTGTTCAAGAACATCGATCACCGAGCCATAGATATCAGCAAGGATCCGACATATCATGAAGTGCCCATCCGTATTTTGGAAGAAGCCTTCAGAACCACCAGGACCCGAAGTATCAAGTTTCTCAAGATCCAATAGAGCAACCATACTGAAGAAGAAGCTACTTGGGAGCGAGAAGATTACATTAGGACCGAGTTTCCAGATCTCTTTAGTTCCTAGTTTTTCTTAAATCTCTGGACAAGATTTTGTTTAAGGAGGGAAGGTTTGTAACACCCCAAAACTTCTAATCAAGATTATAAAGTTCTAATCACCAAAGTTTAGGGTCAACAAAAACTTTTATTAAGGAAAGAATATGAATGCATGTGTGTTTGCATTAGTGTAAAATTGAGTGTACATGCCATGCTTGATTGTTGCAAATGATGTGAAATGGTTTAAAGGTGAATACTGCATCATCTAGACCAATTAATTACAAAATCAAAAGAAAAAGAAATCAAATATGAATAAATAAAGCAAATGGACATATTGACAAAAGTAAACCACTAGGTCACTTTGTGTGTTCCTAGAAGAAGATTTCTAACAAAAACATTTCTATTTATTTTCACCCCTTCTTAGACCAAGTAAAAGTGTATCAAGGCCCACTTTACAAACTTACAAAAACATTTTTCAAATCAATTAAATGGATATTTGAAAATTGAATCTAGTTCATATGTTAACATCCCACTTTTTCAAAAACCTATCAAATCAATTCCCCTTGACCTCTCCAAGCAAACATAGACTCTCAAGCTTAATTTAAGATCACTCAAAAAATTTCATTCAAAAATTCCAACTTTATTGCATGCGTTCATTTCCACAAACACCCTGCTTACACTAATTAACCCTTGGCCAAACTTCACTGTTGTGCACAGTTATCCTCGACCATTTGGTCCCCATTTCACTCCCCTGTCTCCCCTGAGTCTAACCAAGCCCGATTGAGGTCATCGTCAGCCGACCATGGCCAGCTCACAGTAGGCACCACCGCAGCCAGCCATGATGTCCAGGAAGAACGCCTCGGTCCACCGCCACCCCCTGTATAGGCCACGACCCCAGCCGAGCCCTAGACCACCCCATATTTTAATTGGACAATATTAAATCTTAATTAGTTTCAATGAGTAGAAATTACTTTTCTCAAATAAACTAAATAAAACTAGTTCTTAAATTCATGTGATGATTGTGATGATGGTAGATCATCAAGTGTGAGCCTTAGTTTGCTAAATAGAAGTAGTTAAGTATTTTTTGGTGATTGTGTACACCGTATTTATTTATAGATGATAGTACCGACCCAAGCTACGAGGAGGAGGAGTTCTGCCTTGAAGAAGAGGAGGAAAACTTCAATCACTACACCAATCAAGGCAAGCTAGAATAATACAAGTTAACCTAAGCAAGATGCATTAGGAATGCTTGATTATACACTTTGATTTATACCAATCCCAAGTTTTACTTGCAAGCTTTACTCTTTACTTTACCCAAGTTCTTTACTCTCTAGTTAATGCCTTATGAGGTTTTGGAAAGATAGTATAGATATCATAAAGAGTATAAAACTAGGCCTATACTAGATGTAATTCTATGGCATGAGATTGAATATTAGCACCCCTCATTAGTGAACACTCTTAACTTAGTGGCTAGTGCTTAGCATAAAACTTGATCACTTTAGATGGGAATACTTGGTGAAAATGATTGTGAAAACCTTGGAATTATGAGTCATTCTATTGAAATGTTTTGACATGTGTTGAGACACATAAATGGATCTGATGATGAAATGGTTGAGGCATGAGCCTTAGCCCTTTATAAACACTGATGGTTGGGTTTGGATGCGATACAATTCCAAGTTTACCATACAACCACAATACCTGAATTGGAAGGCTTAGCCAGAAGTTTATATGCATTAGTATGGGTTCACACGTGGAAGAGGTTTGAGCTGAGACTACCTCTTGATGATGTCCAACTATGAAGTGGCCAGGATGGCAGATCGTTCAGGGTTATACTAGAGTGTCCAAGCTCATAGGGGAGGTGCCTATACTAGAGTGTGTAAAGGAAAGGTTATGATTGATTATCCGCATACTAAGTATGATGATTCAGGGTTATCCCTGACGGATTTATCGAATTTTGTGGTGAAAGTGTACCACCTATGCATAGTGTCAAACTATTTGAATAGCCGCGTCCGTGGTCATGGACAGTTGGAGTGGCCATACTGTTCCGTCGTCAGATGTTTTCAAAATGACTTGTGAAGTGAACTATGATTTTGACTTGACCACAACAGGGTTGTGAATATGAAAAATAGGTTCCCACTTAAAGTGATTTAGAACATTTACTTAGTTTTATTTACTTAGTTTAGATAAATTTGGCTTCTTGCAAATAAACTTAGAGCTTAGGATTTCCTACTAGAACTACATTACTTATTAGTGATAGTTTGCGAGTACTTAAAGAGTACTCATGGATTTGTCCCTGGCTATTCCTGTGGCCAGACTATGAGGAGGAATATCATGATGGCTACGACAACTAGGATCATCTCTCATCGTCATCATTGCCTATGACACTGAAGATGGAGCCCACTGATATGCTTATTATTCCGCTGCTTGTTTGTATTAAGACTGGATCATGAGATCCTTTATTTGTGTAAGACCTTATTATGGTTTGTAATGGATGATGTACTGTGATATCCAATCTGTTATGTGTCGCAAAAATGGTAATCCTAGGAGTGCGATGTATGGCATAACAGGCATCTAGGATTAAAAATCTGGGTGTTGACAAGCGGCGATGGATTTGGTGATGATGGCGTGGTGATGGTGGCGTTGGCGTGGTGATGGTGGCATCCTCCTTCTCCTCTTCTTGCTTGGATGGCTTGATGGTGTTGATGTAGATCTAGGCCTTTGTCGAGCTGTAGAGGCTATGGAGGCGACACGGCAGCAGGGCGCCGCTGTGGAGGCGGTAGATGTGATCTAGATCTTTATATGGTTGATGGATGCTTCTTCTTGGGTCCTCCATCCTTTATATAGGCCTTGGGGGTGCCCTAGGGTTCCCCCAATACAGTCATATAACCTAGGGAAGGTTCTGGAGATTTTCTGGGGCGAAATCCCGTCGTTTCCGACCTTTTTGGCAACTATACGGGCGGAGCTATACGACCAAAAATATAGCTCCAGCCGTATAGTTGCTCATTAAATTCTCTGCATGCTTTAGTATTTTGGACGCCATTTCTTAACACGAACTCCGTTTTGGGTGTTCTTGGGATCGTTGAGTTCGTATCATCAAGGGCTACAACCCTACAAACTTGAATCTTTATTTTGAGGAGGTGGAAAAAAATGACTTTCCAACCTCTCAAATGGCTAAATCTGGTCCCTACAGCTCCTCCATACTATGCTCTCTTTGTTCCTTTTGCCTTTGATTTGTCCATAATCATCATAAGCACCTACACACATGTCAAAGACAAAGAAGACGGATAAAATTCTACCTAAACTACTAAATGTCCAAAGCTCATATTGAAACAAGTAATCATGCATATTAGGCATAGCAATAGTTAGATGGAGCATGATATGATAAGCAAATTACACAATTTATATTGCTAAAAAGTGTTGTATATCATAGCCATCAACGTCCCCAAGCTAGGTCTTGCTCGTCCTCAAGCAAAAGGGATCGATAACTTAATGGATGTGATCTTATTTATCATTGGAAATCAATGTACCATATCCTTTCCTGCAAGCTCAAAGCAAGAGAGTACATAATCATACAAGGCAATATAAGCTCAGTTATATTATTCCAAACCACAAGATATTAGTCAAAAACTTACCAATTCCAATTCCACCCAGAGAGTTCATTAATTAAGTTGTTTTTAAATTTTCCAAACACATACTTTCAAAACAATATTTATCATGGTGTATCCCACACTCGTCTACATAAGCACAACTAAGCACAACTACTTATGGTGGCTCGCCTAACAAGGAAGACTACGACCATAATAGGATATAGCATAGCAATAAATATAACTTGCAAAACAAAACAAAGCTACAATGCATATAGAAAGTAAACAGTGAAGGGAATATGCCCGAGAGGCAATAATAAAGTGGTTATTATCTTATTCCATGTTTATGATAAATGTTTATTTTACATGCTAGAATTGTATTGATCGGAAACATCAATACATGTGTCTTTAATAAACAAAAAGGGTTCCTAGTTATGCCTCTCTTATAGACTAGCTTGTTGATTAACAAGATGATCAAGGTTTCCTGATCATGGACATTGGATGTTGTTAATAACAAGGTCACACCATTGGTGGAATGATGTGATGAACATTCATCCGAAGTATAGCATTACGATCAAAGTAATTATGTTTATATTGCTATAATATCATACGAAGTAATCTTTATCCTTAGACCATGAGATCATGTTAATTGCTAACACCAGAAGAGTATCTTGATAACATCAAACGTCACACCGTAACAGGGTGGCTATAAAGGTGGGTTCAGTGCCACGAAGGTGTTATGTTGAGGCTCATGGATCAAGAGTGGGATTTGTCCATCCCGATGACGGATAGATATACTCTGGGCCCTCTCGGTGATATCACATTGAAATAGATTGCAAGCAAGTGATGTGATCAGTAGAATGTTATATCACGGGAACGCGAAAAGAGTGCATGTCGGTAACGAGATCAAACTAGTTATGGAGATACCAATGATCGAATTTCAGACATGTAATATATCGCGGAACAAAAGGATTTAGTTACTAGCGTTAAAGGTTCCCACGATCACAGAAGTCATCGTTGAATGTGTAGGAGTTAGTATGGATCTCCAGGTCCCGCTGCTGATTATTGAGCGGAGAGGGGTCTCGATCATGTCTGCATTATTCACGAACCATAGGGTAACACACTTAAGGGATACCGACACCATTTGGATCAACTATGTTTCAGATAAATATTTACGAAAGTGCTGGAATTATTTCAATAGACACCGAAACTGTTTCGGGTGAAATTGCTGAAATTGGTTCTGCATGTAATATTGAAATGTTGCAGGGGGTTTTATGTGAATGTTTGTTAATTAAAGTAATTAACAAAATTCTGAATAAAAATAATAAAAGAGTTTTATTAAATGAGAGAGCATTAAATTTGGAGAAATTTAATGCATTTAAAGTGGAGACTTTAAAAGAGAATGTTAAGGGGCATTTTAATGTGGAGGGGTTACCACCACATGAATGGAGGAGGTGAAGGGTCACCCCCTCCATGCGCCGGCCATGAAGGAGGGGCACCCCCCTCCTCCTATAAAAGGCCACCCCCTCCTCACTTCTCAAAAACACCTCCTTGTGAAGGATCTCTCTCCCCCTCTAGTATTATTCCCCCATGGTCTCGGATTAGCGAGATACATGTTCCCGGTGGCTTTATCTGCAAAGGAGTTTCTGTTCCGCTGCTTTGCTGGAGCGAGGGACGGAGGTCGTCGGGGTACCGAACGTGTGTGCGATTACGGATGCACCGCTGCTTTACGGTGCTGGACTTGGTGGTGCTGGATCTGATCATGGACGTGCTGGAGCCAGACCTGCTGGACTTCATCACGATCTTGAGATAGGCAAGTGTACGACTACATTAACCACGAGTTCCTACTCGTTAACAAAGCTCGTTGTCTATGAGGGTAAGTTCTCGTTGGATGTATGTCCACCCGTTGCCTTATACCTAGAAGATAGATCTTGGCGTGTAGTTCACACCGTAGGAATTTTTTTGTTTTCTATGCTGCGGACCCAACAAATAGGACTTTTATGAATCTCCGCTTGCCTTGGTAGTTTTCGGAGTCAAACGCACAATCCGGACACACAAACGGGTTACAATCCTCACAATCTACACGAAAGCAAATCAACCAAATAAATAAACCACACATAGAGATCAACAAATGCAACACAATGCATGCATGGAACTTTAACAAAAGCTTCAGTAGTTTATCAACTACTACTGAATGATGCATGAAAGAACCATTAATGCAAAGAAAAAAATTTAAGCAAAATAGAGAACTAGTTAATAGGCTTTTAATCAAAACATTAAACCATTGCTGTAAACAGTGTTGTTCAAGTTTGACAAAAATACTACTAGACATATAGTTCAAAATAGAACCTAGACCAAAAGGAATTGCTCCAAAAAGGTTTACAGAACATTTTCTATGATTTTTATACTACTTTAAGCCTTTTTATAATCTCAGGAAATTACATAGAGTAAACCTGAAATATTATTACAGAATAAAATTTTAAGCATTTTTGTGTTTTCAATGATATCTTATTTGTAATTTTTGGCCTAGTAGATCTTTTTATGCGAATTTTAGAAGTTATACATATTTTTTGCAAAATTTACCAAAATCCATAAATTCGACGGGGAATATTCCGGGAATATTCCCGCTGACTGGACGGTCAACCGCTGACGCAGCGTTGACTGGGCTTGACTATTGAGGGACACCTGGCCGGTCAGCGGTCGACTGGCCGGTCAACGGCCAATCCTGGTAGTCCGTCCACGATCCAACGGTCGTGCGGAGATCACCTTGCACGACAAGGTGAAGCGACGGCGGTGGGTCGGTGTTGATGGCGGGCGACGCTTCGGTGGGTCTTGGCAGCGGCGGGGTGGTCTACGGCGCGGGGCGGCGTGCGGCGGTCACAGGGGAAAGGACGGCGCAGACAGGGGATCCTTGGTGCGATGACGTTTGGCCGCTGAAGCGGCACGACGGCGAGGTCTCTGGCGAGCTTGTGGGGGCGGCCCTGCACGCGGTAGAGGAAACGGGGAGGGTCAAAAAGGGACGACGGCATGCTGCGGTACTCCCGCGAAAAGAAGGTTGTGTGGGGTCGGCTGCAAGCTTCTTACCGGTGGTAATGGCGGTTGCGGTGGCGGTTGCTCCGGCGAGGAGTTGCTGCGAGGTGCGGTGCTTTAGATGGTTTCGAAAGAGGGAAAAAGATCAGGGTGGCGGCGGCTTTATAGTTGGTGGAGAAGCACGCGAGGCGGAACGGATTCACGAAGAAATGGGTGAGGATCAGAACGCGATGGCGGTGGTCGCTCTCCGTGTCGAGCACGAACAGGTGGGAGTGGCTGATAGGTGGAGTTAGACCTGTTTTAGTATTAGGATTGCTCTCTGTCAATTTCAGAAGTTTTAGACAGTCAAAAATTCAGTTAACAGACAACTCAGAAAAAGAAAAAAAAGAAAAGAAAAAGAAAAGGGAAAAGGGGAGAAGGGCTGCACAGGCTGGAGGTGGCCGCTGGCGGGCCGGCTGCTACGCGGCTGCGGCCGGGCCCCGGGTGGCTTGATGGGCCGCTGCGGCTGGATGCCTGCTTCAGTTTTTTCTCTTTTTTTTTTCTTTTTCTGAGCTTCCTGTTAACTGAATTTTTGACTGTCTAAAAATTCTGAAACTGACAAAGAACAGTCCTAATACTAAAACAAGCCTAACTTTTGATCTACAGCTCCAAATCGAGCGAAACAAAATCCTACAGGTTCGTAATTGAACACTCTATGTATCTAAGCACCTAGGATGACTATATAGTGTAATCCAATAAGATTCTTGGTAAAAACATACTAGACTTGCAAAAATTAAGAATAAGCAACACTAGTGGTGTTTTGGCAAAAACTTTGAAACTGAAACTTTTTGCAAGGAAGCTCATGATGTAGTGACATGTATTCTATGTAGTACGAATTCTAGAAATTGGGATGTGACAAGACTAACCCCCTTAAGATGAATCTCATCCTCGAGATTCGATGTGGCTAGCAAATAGGTGCGGGTGGTCCTCTCGGAGGTCATCCTCTTGCTCCCAGGTGGCTTCCTCTTCGCTGTGATGGCTCCATTACACCTTGCAAAACATGATTGTCTTTTTTTAGGTGAACCTCTTAGTTGTCTCCAAAATCTTGACCGGCTTCTCCTCATAAGTCAAGTCACTCTCTAGCTGAACCTCATCTAGTGGCACGGTATCCCTCAACGGTGTATCCACCATCTCCGGATGACATTTCTTTAGCTGGGACACATGGAACACATCATGAATAGCGGACAGAGCTTCTGGCAACTCTAACTGATATGCAACCTCTCCCTTGCGTGCTAGAATCTTATATGGCCCTATAAACTGAGAAGCTAGCTTACCCTTAATTCCAAACCTCTTAATTCCACGTAGTGGTGAAACTCTAAGGTATGCTTGATCTCCAATCTCATACATCACTTCCTTGCGCTTAGAATCAGCATAGTTCTTCTGTCTCGATTGTGCCACCTTCAACCTGTCCCGAATCAGACTAACCTTCTCTTCAGCATCCTTGATCAAATCAGGTCCAAATAGTTGATGTTCACCTACACCATACCATAACAATGGTGTTCTGCACCTCTTACCATATAGTACATCGAATGGCGATGTCTTGATGCTGGATTGGTAGCTGTTGTTGTAGGAAAACTCAGCATAAGGCAAATTTTCATCCCAACTAGCGCCATGAGCTAAGGCACAAGCTCTCAACATATCCTCCAAAATCTGATTCACCCTCTCGGTCTGACCATCCGTCTGGGGGTGGAAAGCTGTACTAAACTCCAATCTCGTCCCCAACGACTCATCGAGCTGGCGCCAAAAGTGAGTGGTGAATTGGGTGCCTCTGTCTGACACAATGCTCTTAGGAACTCCATGCACACACAATTCCGTTCATGTCGATCTTGGCTAACTTAGCACTAGTGTAAGTGGTCTTCACGGGTATAAAGTGAGCTACCTTGGTTAAGTGATCAACCACTACCCAAATAGAATCATATCCTGATCTCGTCCTAGGCAGTCCTGTGATAAAATCCATTCCAACTCTATCCCACTTCCAATTAGGTATCGACAATGGCTGTAGCAATCTTGCTGGCTTCTGGTGCTCAACCTTCACTCTACTATAGACATCACATAAAGCAATATATTCTGCAATCTCTCGCTTCATGTTAACCCACCAAAACCTTTCCTTCAAATCCATGTACATCTTCGTGTTACCTGGATGTATAGAGTATGGCGAGTCATGAGCTTCCTGAAATATCAACTTCCTAATCTCCGGATCGTTGGGCACACATAATCATCCTCGCGAAATCCTTCAGCTTTACCCTTGGGTATGTTTCCTCTTATTTCCTCCAGGTCACTATCCTTCTTTTGAGCTTCTCTAATCTCATCCTGAAGCGTTGTCTTGACTTCCATTGTTTCCAAATATCCCTCGGATACTACTTCCAACCTGAGGTCCTTGAACTGTTCACACAGATCCTTAGGTAATTCTCCAACTATCAGGCCATTAACATAAACCTTATGACTCAGCGCATCCGCTACAACATTGGCCTTTCCTGGGTGATATTGCAAACTCATGTCGTAATCCTTTAGGAGCTCCAACCATCTCCTCTGCCTCATATTCAGCTCCTTTTGTGTGGATATGTATTTCAGGCTCTTGTGATCCGTTAACACGTCACAATGCTTACCCATCAGATAGTGTCTCCACAATTTGAGCACATGCACAACTGATGCTAATTCCAAGTCATGCGTGGGGTAATTCCTCTCGTGCTGTTTAGGTTCGCGTGAGGCATAAGATACCACTCTTCCATCCTGCATCAATACACTACCCAGTCCTTAACGAGAGGCATCGCAATACACTTGGAAATCCTTCTGAATATCTGGCAAACACAAGATAGGTGCGGTCACTAGGCATTGCTTCAGTTCCTGGAAACTAGTTTCACACTCCTTGGTCCATTACTTCTTCTCCTTCTTCAGTAATTCAGTCATCGGCTTTGCAATCTTGGAGAAATTCTCTATGAACCTTCTATAATATCCAGCAAGTCCCAAGAAACTCCTAATATCTCCCACGTTCTTGGGTGACTCCCATTCTGTAACTAACGCCACCTTACTTGGATCAACTGCAACTCCTTCACCTGACACCACATGTCCAAGAATTCACATCTACTAAACTTGGCATATAATTTATGCTCCCTCAGCTTTTCCATAATTAGTCGCAGGTGCTTCTCATGTTCAGCATCATCCTTGGAATATACCAATATGTCATCAATGAACACCACCACGAACTTATCCAAGTACTCCATGAATACCTTGTTCATCATGGTCATAAAATTTATCGGAGCATTTGTTAGTCCAAAAGACATAATTGTATACTCGTATAACCCATACCTAGTGGTGAAGGCAGTCTTTGGTACGTCTTCCTCACGGATCTTCAATTGGAAATAACCTGATCTTAGATCAATCTTGGAAAACACCTTTGCTCCTTCCAACTGATCAAACAAATCTTTTATATTGGGTAATGGGTATTTATTCTTGATGGTCACTTCATTAAGTGAGCTATAGTCAACCACCAATCTCTTACTACTGTCCTTCTCCACGGATAGAACAGGTCCGCCCCAAGACGATGAATTGGGCTGAATAAACCCCTTATCCAATTGCTCTCTAAGTTGCTTCTTTAATTCCTTCAGTTCCTCCACATCCATCTTATATGGCCTCTTGGATATCGGTCTTGTTCCCGGCATCATGTCAATAAGAAACTCCACATCCCTGTCAGGTGGCATCCCTGGCAGCTCATCCGGAAACACATCGGGGTATTCCTTTAGTACGGTCACATCTTCTAGGCTAACCCCCTTAAGACAATTCAACTCGGCCACTCCAATACTTGTAGGCGACTTATACCTGATCCTTACTCCCTCTGGTGTGGTGAGTGAAATTGCTCGTTGAGCACAATCTATCTGACCTCGATGTTCCGACATCCAATCCATGCCCAATATGACATCTAGACCTTGGGATTCTAGTATAACCGGGTGTGCAGGAAATGCATAAGCACCAATTTCTAGTGTCAACCCTCGACATGCTGCGCTAGCTATCATCTCTCCCCCAGGGGAACTTACTCTAATAGATCCTCTAAGAGCCTCGGTAGGTAGCTTATACTTATCCACAAATGCCCTTGAAATGAATGTATGGGATGCACCAGTATCGAAAAGAACAAATGCAATGTGGGTATTGATTGGAAACTTACCAACCACCAGCTCTGGTTCATTCTAAATCTCCTCAACATTGACATGGTTGATTGTTGCCTTCTGGTTTGCATTAGGCTTGCTTCCTACTTCAACCCTCTTCTCTAGGCAATTATCAGCATAGTGCCCCATCTTCTTGCACTTGAAGCATAGAGCGGTTGTGTCCATTGTTCCTCCTAGAGTTGCTGCCGTAGCTCTTGTGGCCATTGTGGTGGTGGCCATTTCCTCCACGGTGATGGTTCCCATTACCTCCACGGTGACTATTCCCATTACCTCCATTCTAATGGTTACCATTACCTCCACGGTGATGTCTAGAGTTCCCATTACCATGGTGGGAAATACGGGCCCTATGGTGTGACTCTGAGTTGTGGTTGCCATTATACTTCCTCTTGCGCCTTTCAGCTTGTCCCTGTTTTCCCTCCAGAATTCTAGTCTTGTCCATCAGAGTCTAGAAATCAGGAGCCTGCACAATAGAAAGCTGGACTGAGAGCTCATCATTAAGACCATCAAGGAACCTCTCTCTCCTCTTGGCATCTGAGTCCACATCGTCTGGCGCATAGCGAGATAGGTTAGCGAATTCCTCTATGTATTCAGACACATTGCGGTGACTCTAGCGCAGGCTGCGGAACTCCCTCCGCTTCAGGCTCATAGTTTTAGTAGAGACATGGTGAGTCTTGAACCCTTCTTCAAACATCTCCCAGGTCACAGTAGTAATGGGGTGGGTGATCTGAAAAGTATCCCACCAAGAAGCAGCTGGTCCTTCCAACAAATGAGCAGCGAACCTCACTTTCTCAGCATCGGTGCACCCAACTGTCACCAAGTCCTTGTTCACCGAGCGTAGCCAATCCAGTGCAACCATTGGCTCAGGTGCAGTAGAGAACTTGTCTGGCCTCAACCTCAGAAATCGAGTAAGAGCATCCACTTGTGGGGGCAGATTGTTGTTGTTGTTATTGTTGTTGTTGTTGTTGTTGTTGTTCATCTGCTGGGCCAGAGCTTGAATCAGCTGGGTCTGTGACTCCATCATCTGTTGCATGTCAAGTGGCATGTCATTGGCGTGTTTCGGTGGCATCTGCGGTTCAACATAGGAAAGTTTTATATAGAACAATTGAAGATAAGCAAATAGCCTTCTACCCATGCAACATGCTCAATGCAACAAAAATTCATCCACAACAACCATAAGCAGTCACCACATAAGAAATCACACAAACAAGCATTGTTTCAGGTTTTCCTTAACAATATATATCTACAAAATAGTTTAGAAACACTGGTAACAACATTAGGCATAACAAAACAACAAATAAGCAAACACCAGAAATCTGGCAGAATAGTACTGTCCTGTTCACGACTTTTTTTGCCTGACTTAAACTAGTCAGGAATTTTTGCTGATGTTTTTGCAGATACTACAGATACTTATGCACCAGATCCCAATTTCTCAGATTTTTCGAAGTTAATAGTAAAATAGGAAAAATCATACAGTATAGCAGATTCGGCAGAAAACTACAGCAATAACAACACGAATTTTACCCAAACTTGTGCAAATATCATTTAATAAATCTCACGAAAATTCCTGGAACTTCAAGGTACTTAACTGAGCATTCTAAACACAATAATATAATAGTTGATAAGTTTAGGTTGATCGATGTCTAAGACTAACGAATTTCCCTAACGAAGACTAGTTTTTGGAGGACCATCTCTAACTATTTGATGAACAAATTGCAATAGGTTCTGGAGTCCATGCGCTGGCGCTTCGATCCTCGTGCATGCCACGGTGGTGGCGTGTACACCTCTCCTGAGACTTCTTCACTCGAGTCCTCGAAGTCCACCTCTTCGGGGTCCTCCTCCTCGCTTTCTTCAGCAAAAGCGTCCGCTTCATCTCCTCCATTGTCATTGCCTCCATCATCGTCACTGCCTCCATCATCGTCATTGTTACCTCCACCACCAATATTACGTCCATCACCATTATTAACTCCATCGCTATTATCTGCATCATCATCATCATTTCCATTATCATCATTACCATTATTTGGTTCATCTTGCTCAGCCATATCCACAATGGTTTGATCTTGCTCAGCCACAAGTTGATTCCTTTCCACAATAGTTTGGTTCATCGCTGCAATTGTGGCATCCCTACCAATGAGGGCTTGCTCCATTGTATTTACAGCGGTGTGCAGGGTTTCCATCTCATACCCTTGTAAATGCACAGTGCCCTGAAAATAATCCAACGTCTCCTTTTGCTACATCAACTTCTCTTCCCTCTCTCAAGCTTTAATCTCCATGTCTTCTATGTGCTTCACATGGGGTGGCATGTTTTTCTGGTTGCCTGCAGTAACCATCACATTCCCTTCCTCATTCCGTTTTCCAAATGCAAGGAAAGGTGAACCTGCCGGTAGTCGGTGTTGGTGGAGGTAGCACATGTGTGACAGTGTCTCGTGCATGGCTGATTCCAGTCCTTGCTCCCATGTAAGGTATTTCTTGGTGCAGCTCAGGTTCTCAATGCCAGGCACGGTGGGATCTGCAAGAACAATAGCGGTGATCTCCCATACACGATATTCAGGCACATATGCGTTCATCCTCCTTCCTTTGAACATCAGCATTAGCATGCCCAACGTCTGGCAAAGATGGTCCAACTGCCTTGCAAAGAGTCTTGGTGATTGGAACTCAACATACTCAACTATGGTGGCGTCTCCCATCTATCAATTGTAAAAAGTAAAGAGTGAGATCAGCAAAGGATAAGAATTTAATAGAATGAATGGCGTAAGAATAAAGACATAATTTGAAATATACTTAAATAAATATGAGGCTTCCTATTCCAATCCTAGGTCACGATCCTACAGTCAACACACTGCTCTGATACCATCTGAAATGGTACGACCCGGTATGGTTGCACCTCTTTGTATCACGCCAATCCCTGGTTCGGTTCATTGGCATACATAGCATTGGTAGACATCAAAGAATTAAAGTGCATCATTATTACAACGGTATGATCCAGAATATTGTATTTATTACAATGTTTGCACATCATAACGCTTTCTCAAATAAACAAGTATCAAATAGATAGCATAAATAAAGTAGCTCCAGTCTCCATTATGTGCCACAGGCGAACAAAATGTTGAGTGGAGGGTCGCAACCAACACTACTACTCAGAGTAGCCAGAAGAGTAACCTGCAACATGAAACATAATAGCCCCAAAGGGTTAATACTTGGAATGTACTGGCAAGTGGAACAATGAGAGAAACGACAAGACTAATATCTACATCCATATCTGGCTTGTGGGGTTCAGGCTTAGTTGCGGCAGCAAAATACTTTATCCTATCATTTGTAAATCATTTAATCTTCATCACACAACCCAATTATGTTTCAACCACAAGTTTTAGCAATTACAAGTTAGAATGAATGAGAACATGTCATAGCACCCATACTTCAGCAACTCAATCGACCATTACCGGGGACACGGCTAAGTACTTAGTTTTACACCCTGCAGGGGTGGTACACTTTATCCATATGACTTGGTCAACCCGCTCATACCACGACACGCATTTTGAGTCATGATAGGGAGAAGTCCAAGAAGAGGCAATTCGGGAAGTAGTTCCCCAAGGCCATCCATGCACCGTACCATCCTATCACATTCACTACATCTCTGGATACGAATAGCTCGGGTCACCACAACCTACTAAGTCCATCCAACCACCCATAACTCACTGGCATATGGTTTCTCATGGAAGCTACCAAATCAAGACACTAATCATTTCTAAGAAACCTGGGTGGCCATCCACAAGTGAGATACTCGGGTAAACCATAGACATGGGCCCGACATTCACGAACCAAGCATTTACCAATTCCACCCAGGGAGTTCATTAATTAAGTTGCTGTTAAATTTTCCAAACACATACTTTCCAAACAATCTTTATCTTGGTGTATCCCACCCTCGTCTACATAAGCACAACTACTTATAGTGGCTCACCTAACAAGGAAGACTACGACCATAATAGTATATAGCATAGCAATAAATATAACTTGCAAAACAAAACAAAGCTACAATGCATATAGATAGTAAATAAGACTTTTATGAAGCTTCACTTGTCTTGGTAGTTGTCAGAGTCAAACACACAATTCGGACAATCACACGGGTTACAATCCACACAATCTACACGAAAGCAAATCAACCAAATAAACAAACCACACATAGAGATCAACAAATGCAACACAATACATTCATGGCTCTTTAACAACAGCTTCAGTAGTTTAGTTATGTTCTCTGATCAACTACTACTGAATGATGCATGGAAAAACCTTTAATGCAAACAAAATAATTTAATCAAAATAGAGAACTAGTTAATAGGATTTTAATCAAAACATTGAACCATTGCTATAAATAGTGTTTTTCAAGTTTGACAAAAATACTACTAGATAAATAGTTCAAAATAGATCCTAGACCAAAAGGAATCCCTCCAAAAACATTTACAGAACTTTTTCTATGATTTTTATACTAATTTAAGCCTTTTTATAATCTCAGGAAATTACATACAGTAAACCTGATATATTATTACAGAATACAATTCTACGCATTTTTGTGATTTCAACGATATCTTATTTGTAATTGTTGTCCTAGTAGATCTTTTTATACGAATTTTAGAAGTTGTACATATTTTCTGCAAAATTTAAGAAAATCCAGAAATTCGGCGGGGAATATTCCGGGAATATTCCCGCTGACTGGGCAGTCAACCGCTGACGCGGCGCTGACTGGGCTTGACCAGTCTGCGGCCGACTGGTCGGTCAACGGCCAATCCTGGCCATCCGTCCACGATCCAACGGCCGTGCGGAGCTCACCTTGCTCGACGAGGTGAAGCGGCGGCGGCGGGTCGGCGGCGACGGTTGGTCCGGCGAGGAATTGCCGCGAGGTAGCGGCGCTTTAGATGGTTTCGAAAGAGGGAAAAAGATCGGGGTGGCGATGGATCTATAGGTGGCGGAGGAGCACGCGAGGCGGAACCGATTCATGAAGAAATCAGAGAGGATCAGAACGTGACAGCGGCGGTCACTCTCCGTGTCGAGCACGAACAGGTGGGAGCGGCTGACAGGAGGGGCGCTCCTGTCGGGCAAAAAAAGGGAAAGGGGAGAAGGGCTGCGCGATCTGGAGGTGGCCGCTGGCGGGCCGACTGCTTCTTGGCTGCGGCCCGGCCCTGGGTGGCTTGCTAGGCCGCTGTGGCTGGCTGCCTGCTTCAGTTTTTTCTCTTTCTTTTTCTTTTTTTGCTTTTTCTGAGCTGCCTGTTAACTGAATTTTTGACTGTCTGAAAATTATGAAACTGACATAGAACAGTCCTAATACTAAAACAGGCCTAACTTTTGACCTACAGCTCCAAATCGAGCGAAACAAAATCCTACAAGTTCGTAATTAAATACTCTATGTATCTAAGCATCTAGGATGAGTATATAGTGACATCCAAGGAGATTCTTGGTAAAACCATACTAGACTTGCAAAAATGAAGAACAAGCAACACTAGTGGTGTTTTGGCAAAACTTTGAAAATGAAACTTTTTGAAAGGATGTTCATGATGCAGTGGAATGTATGCTATGCAGTACCAATTCTAGAAATTGGGATGTGACAGTCTAGTATCTATTGTTAGTGCTTTTTGACATTGTTGCAAGTTGTTATGCTTAATGCTTGTCACTAGGGCTCGAGTGTCATGATTTCATATCTGAACATGTTATTGATTCATGAGGATATTATTATTTATGATCTTACCTACAAGTTGTATACACATATTATTGTCCAGAACTCGAGGCCCCGAAGTGATAAGAATCGGGATAACCGGAGGGGATGGCTATGATATGAGGATCATGTGTGTTCACAGAGTGTTAATACTTTGCTCCGGTGCTCTATTAAAAGGAGCACCTTAATTGCCAGTAGATTCCCTAGAGGACCCGCTGCAACGGGCCGGCAGGACAAAAGATGTTCTGCAAGTTCTCATTGCGACGAACCGTATGACTATATATGGATTCTTTATCTTATTTATCTGAAAATGCCCTATGTCTTGATTGTTACATGAATTGTCTTGTCCATGCAACACCCGTCCATCCATCCCTATGCCTACCGCGCTTTAATCCTACTATTTAGTGCTATTGTTACTACTGTCTTTATTTTACTACTACTATTACTTTGCTATTGCTACTACAAAACTGTTGCTACCGATAAAACTACTGCGATCAAGATTGTTTCTAGGTGCAGCTAAATTGACAACTCAGTTGTTACGACTTATCAATATTCTTTGGCTCCCCTTGTGTCGAATCAATAAATTCGGTTTTACTTCCCTCAAAGACTGTCGCGATCCCTAAACTTGTGGTTAATCAAGACTATTTTCTGGCGCGGTTGCCGGGGAGCATAGCTCTATTTATCTAGTTCATTTGGAATCATTATTGTTCGCTGCGACCCATTTATCATGGGTAAAACTCATGATGGAAAGATTCCTATATTACGATCCACTACAAGGAGAGGTACAGTTCTGAACACCTCTGTTGCTCTTGATTCACCATCTATGATGAGTAAGCTCCTTACACCACCACCACATACACATGATGCACATACTTCTACTTCTGCTGAATCTGAAACTTCTGAAACTTATGATGCTGCTTCTACTGTGCTTGATAATAGTGGTTCATTAGGTCCTTTCCTAGATGCTACGATTACTAGATCTATAGCTGGAAATACTGAAACTCCTAATGAAGATACTGCTACACCTATCAGTTCACCTGAGTCTAGAGAAAGCTATGATACTGAAGACGGTTATATAGAAATGACTAATGAATTTATTAAAGAATGCCAAAACACTCATGGTATAAGTGCTATTAAGGGTCTTCTCTAGAGAGGTACTATAAAACCCAAATTATCTCCTAATGATAAGTTTGCTACATCGACCATAAACATTAAAGATAAGGATTATGATTTCTCTCTAGATTTATCTTACACAACCATTATTGACATAGAACCTTTTTGGGGGACTAAGAGTGAAAGTGTAGTAGCACATATGACTGAGCTTTCTACCATGAGTGGCCTATTTTATGATGATATTAAGATACGCACCTACTTTGTTGCTAAAATTTTCCCTTTTTCAGAAATATTTCCTCTCTAGTGCTCGGCATGCCATTTTGCAGGAACTTTTTGATTTTAAACAGGGAGAAAAGGAGATATTGCCTGAATCATGGGCAAGGTTTTGTGCTCTAATTCACGCACAGCCTGGATGTCCATCACCTAAAAATGAGCTTCTTGATATATATTAAAATGTACCAAGTGATGAATCTAGGACATATCTTGATAGCTGTGCTGATTGTGTTTTCAGGAAGAGAACTCCCAAAGAAGCTAAGGAATTAATGGCTAAAATAAGCAAGAATTATGATGACTGGAGTTCACCTGAGTCAACTACACCTGAGTTAACTATGCCCAAGCCAACACCAACACCAAATAAGAGGGGAGTGATTGAACTAAATGATGAAGTGATGAAGGAAGCTAAGAAACGTCTTAAGGAGAAGGGTATTAAATCTAAAAATGTGAAGAATTTACCTCCTGTAGAAGAATTATGTAAGCCAATTCCCCACTCATCCACTATTGAGGTTCACTCTCTCCATCATTTTGATGAAGGTGATATTCCTTATTCTGAACCTCCTGATCAATGCTTAGAAGAATTTGATATCTTTCTTGTTAAGCAAGATAATTTTAATAAGAGGGTTCATAATCATTTAATGGAAAACTCTAGAGGTAATATTGAGTTGAGGGATATTGTGGAAAGAACCTCCAATGATGTTAAAATGCTTGTTAAACATTTTCAAATGGTTCAAACTCAAATTGATCAGCTTATTAAAATACAAAAAGATTTGCTAGTTAATGCTTCTACAGAAAAAACATGCTTATGAAATTAGAACTAGAAGTGGTGCTGCCACTCAGGATCCTCTATATTTGTGAGGCCCCGGATTAATCCTCCGAGAATCCCTGTTATGCATACAACCACAATCCCATGGTCAGTTAGTCGTGGCACATAACCGACAAGTATCAAAGTAAACATCCAATACATAACAAATACATGTCATACCTTATTTGCCATTATGGCAACACCAATAATTATCAGCGGACTTCATCAAGCGTAGGGCCTGAGCCATGCCTTAAACTATAGGCAACTGACTGGGAGAACCTCGTAGGTCGCATAGGCTTCCACTTCACCTTCTTCTTGTAGTCTGACCAAGTTAATAGTCAGGGACAATGCTAGTGAGTACTTTGAATGTACTCACAAACCACTTTAAGTAACAATAAATAACAAGAGGATATGCATTATGGCTGTGGTAGTAGGGGGGCTCCGAGAGAGATTCTTTTCTCAATTAGTTTCTCTTGTAGATATAGCATCTACATATCTTTCCTGAAAACTTTCGTAAAACATTTTGGAAACTGTTTTGAAAAGTTTTGGAAAACCTTAGGACTGGGTCACCCATGTGTTCTCGTCTTCAGGTCATCCCACGACCAAACTCCTTTCTACTCCTTCCGACCATCCCATGGTCAAAACCTTTCTCCTTTACGACCATCCCATGGTCAAAACACTTCCAAAACCATTTCTTTTCAGAAATCCTTTTTGAAAACAAAACCAGCACCGCTCTACAGAAGTTTGTCCAACCTGTCCATAACCACGGACACGGCTATTCGAATAGATTTACACTCTGCAGAGGTTATACACTTTTCCTACATCATCCGGGTACACTACCCTGATCTACGCCGATCGTGGGTCGAGTAACCGATCAAGACTCTCCGGATGCCCACTCCAATATAAGTGCCTACCATATGAGTGTTACTCCCCTCAAAACCGGGACGTCGGGTACCGAGGACCAACTGGAGCACATTTTACGCTTTACACAGTGGGCGCTTTCAATGAGGGGCTCATAGTAACGTGTGGAGGCCCGCAGACCCTTCGTTCCTTCTCAGGTCGATGTCCCACATGGACCTTTATCGGAGAAGGCCCACCCTCCAGGGATCACGACCCCCTGTAGTAGTTACGAGGCAGCTTATACCAGAATGGACAAACATCAAATCCAGCTTTGTCCCATTCTAGAGTAATGTGGTTGCACGGGTTAAATTGTTATAGCTAAACTACAAAGAACCGGGTGCGTTTTTGTAAACCTTTTTCCTCCAGCTTTCCTTCAGCATTTTGTAAAACAAAACCTTTTTATTTCTCAACAACTCTTGGGAGGTCCCGCCTCACCAAGGTTTTATCATAAAACATTTGGTAAAACTTTTCCGAGGTCTTCCCATCCTATAGCTTTGCTTCGGCTAAATCGGGGTCTCCAAAGGGGTATGGTCTGTTACACCATCTACCATACTAGGGACAAATAGGTATCATCGGGAGGATTGTAATTAGTAGTACCATTGAGTAATGGTTTGGAGGAGCCAAGCCACTACTAGATATACAACATCATATAGTAAACCAATGTAGCTTTCATAAAACAGTAAGTAAAACATGCATAAATAAAACAGTAGGACAAGGCTTATGAGCAAGAAGGTGGCATGCCTGAGATCAGCAATATAGCATAATTTTCCCTGGACATCTTCTTAGAAAACCATGATACCAATACCAATAATAATGATGTCTCTTCTTCTCGGTGTCAATACAAGCGCAACTATCATCGTCATCGAGTATGCATGCAAACAAGCAAGACCACAATCAAGACAAGGCATACAGACATCAATACATACAACAAGAAATGAACAATACAAGTTTATAAATTAGTAGGTTTTGAGTGGTTGGCTTCTACACAAGTGGAGATACTTGAAAAGCCTCTGTGGGTTTTCTTTAGTGATTTGGATGCCCAAACTACTAATTAAGGGGTTTAATTATAATGTCCAAGTTCTGTAGGATACCTTTGTATATAAATGATACCATCAGATAGGTAGTGATAATATGAAACCAACAAAAGTGGTTTCACCAAATTATCAATTTCCATTGATTTATAATAAATTTTCTAGACGGAAAATACTCTAGTTTTAGGAAATAATTCACCAGAAATGTTCTGTATGTCCAAAAATTATTTCCTTGGGTGGTTAGGTAGTGCTTGATGTTCTTGTTCACTCCAAAGGAATCACTCCAAAATAATTACCATAATGCCCTCAGGAAATCCCCAAAGGATGTTCTGTACACAACTTGTCTTTTTCACCAGATTAAATCTACAGGGACTTTTGATATGATGCAAAGGGCAATGGATAAGTACTTTGAATAAAGTTCTATAGAAATTGAAACCACCCACTTTGGAGTGCTGAAACTCTAGTAGTGATTTTTCTACTGAGACTACCCTAGCCAGAGATGATTAATTAACCAAAGTTAGACAGAGCATCAATAAAATTTGATCTCCTGGGTTTTGGTAGATCTTAGTGTGCCACATCACAAGGAGTTGGAATTTGGTCAAAACAAATCATGGTTTGGTCTAGGGAATTTTCTAAAGTCAGATTGTTCTGGTTTTTGTTATTTTTTTGAAAGATACTCCATAGATCCAAAAGGCAAGGGACCACTGTTCATAAATAGGTACGGGGAATACCTACTAGGGAAAGTTTGTTTCACTGCATTTGGATAAGTGTAGCTTCCCGAGGAATTTATTTAGTGCCAAACATATAGTTTAGTAGAATAATTGCCAATAAATAATGAAAATTATTTTTGGCAAAAGACCAGTTCAACATTGTCAACACTCGGATTTTTAATCCCGGATGCCCGTTATGCCATACCTCGCAATCCCAGGTTTACCATTTTTGCGAGGCATAACGGATTGGATATCACAGTACATCATCCATTACAAACCATACATAAGGTTTTACACAAATAAGGATCTCATGATCCAGTCTTTAATACAACAAGCAGCGGAAATAAACGATAGCGTAGCGGTTCGGTCCATCTTCAGGGGCACATGCAATGCTGACGAAGGCAGATAGTCCTAGTTATCATAGCCGTCCTGGTGACCATCATCTTGATAATCTCCTTCATAGTCTGGCCATGATAATAGCCAGGGACAAAAGCCATGAGTACTCTTTAAGTATTCGCAAACTACGACTAGCAAGGGTTATGATTCTAAGTTAAAGTGCTGAATTGAAAGAATAACTATCAAGTTAAGTTTGAAACCTAAGCTGAGTTATGAAGCAAGAAAAGATAAAGTAAAGTTCTAGAATCACTTAAGTGGGGAAGCTATTATCATCTACACAACCCTGTTGTGGGCAAGTCAAAGTTCATCATTCATTTCAAGTTATGGCTATTATCATCGGACAACGAAACAGTATGGCCATTCCAACTGTCCATAACCACGGACGCGGCTATTCGAATAGTTTGACACTCTGCAGAGGTCGTACACTTTCACCACAAGATTCGATACATCTGTCAGGGATAACCCTGAATCATCATACTTAGTATGCAGATAATCAAACATAACCTTCCCTTTACACACCCTAGTACAAGCACCTCTCCTACGAGCATGGCCTCCCAAACATGACCATCAGTCATCTTGGGCACTGCATAGGTGGACATCATTGAGAGGTAGCCTTAGCTCAAACCTCTCCCGTGAGGGAACTAATACTAATGCATATAAATTTCCAGCTAAGCCTTACCCAATTCAGGTAATGTGGTTGTACGGTAAATTTGGAATGGTATCGCATTCGAATCCAACCATTAGTTTTATAAAAGGGTTAAGGCTCATGCCTCATCATTTTCATCATGATAAATCAATTGTGTTTCTCAACACATGTCAAAACATCTCAATAGAATGACTCATCATTCCAAGGTTTTCACAACTCATTTTCACCAAGTGTTCCCATCTAAAGTGACTCAAGTTTGATCTATTCTAAAACACTAGGTTAAGAGTGTTCACTAAGGTGGAAAGGTGGAATCAATCTCATTCCATAGAATGACATCTAAAGGTTTCTAAGTAGGTCAAGTTTTATACTCTTTATGCTACCTTCAAAATTAATTAAAGAACTTTGTGTAAACTAAGGGGGTGTGATCAAAGTATGATTAAGGCATCTTTACTAAACTATCTAGTTTTATTCTAGCTTGCTACAATAGCTTATAAAGCATGTTTGCAAGGGTTAGCTTGCCACTAATAGCTTGCCTTGGTTGGTGCAGTGGTTGAAGTTTTCTTCTTCTTCTTGGTAGAACTCCTCCTCCTCGAAGGCTTGGTCGGTACTAGCGTCTAGAAAAACATAGGGAGTGCACAATCACCAAACAATACTTAAGTTAGGCTAATTCATATTCTAAACCACACAATTGATGATCTATTATCATCCCAAACATCACAAGTTTTAATTCAATAGTTTCAACCTTTTTATTTTGGAAAAGTAAGTTCTACTCATTGAAATATTAACTACACTTTAATATTCACCACCAAAATATGGGATCATGTGGACACATGTCCTCACCACATATTCTAACATGTGGGAATGAGATTTAAAGGTTGGATCAATATTACTTTGGTTTAAGTTCATTATTTAATGATTTAAAGTGACTAGAAATGCCTATACAGCATTATTTTGGTACTAGTCCAAAGTCACTGCCTGTAAACCTTAATACTATTACATATTTGGATAGATGTGATGAAATGTGATTTTTGAGAGTTGGAATCAACTCAAAAGCTAACTTGGTTGATTTTACAAAAATGTTTCAAGTTGCAAAAGCTTCTGTCTTCTTATTTTTATTAGGAGAAATCTATAACTCTAAATGAATTAAATCCAACGGGCTTGGATAGAGCATTTCAATACATTTCAGACAAAATTAGTTTCATGTAATTTGGATTTGTCAAACTCACAGAATTAAATTTTGAAACACTAGACTGAAACTATATTCTAACTAAAAAGAAAAACCTAGATTTGAATCTACGGGCTTGCACGAGAAAGGAAATGGTCCGGCCCAGTGGCGCTACGCGGCACGGGGCTCAGCTGACAGGGGGGTCCACTTGTCAGCGGCTCTTTAAAATGCGAAACGGTACGCGTGCTGTGGGCCGTGCGATTAGAGGCTAGATCTACGGCTGAGGGTTGTCGTCGACGATGGACCGGTCGCCGGCGAGCTCGAACCCTAGCGGCTCGGTAGGGGTCTACTGGGGGCGTACCAGGGCTCCAGCAGGGTCGGCGATGCGGGTGAACAAAGTGGAAGACGACGGTGAGGCGAGGCGTGGTCGCGGCGGAGCTTGGGGTGGCCGGAATCAACGTCACTCTTCTTCTCCAGAGACGGCGGCTCCGGCTCCAATTCCGGCGACCTGCTGCTCCACTTGCTCCGGCGAGGGGTGGTTGAGGTTCAGAGAGGTGAGGGGAGTGGAATGGTGTGAGTCTTTGGTGCTGGGGAGGGATCCTTTTATAGGCTCGACGGTGAGACCGAGCGGGATGGGCGGTCGATGGTGGCGACATGGCTACGGCGAGCTAGCGGCATGGCTGGGGATGTCGATCGATGGGCGGTCCCCTGGCGGTGCTCTAGCGCTTCAATGCGGCCGTAGGGGCGGTGGCATGCGGTCGGGGTGAGGTGGCGCTCTGCGCGGCCGAAGCGGCTGTGTCCACGGCGAGCGGTGGTTGTGGGGCTTTGGGCGGTGAACTGAGGTGTCTGGGGTGTTCTCTAGGTCGAGGCGGAGTGGTGGGCGTGGGCTGGTGTCGAGCGGCGGCATGTGCACGCGGGGACAGTGCGTGCTCTGCGGGCGGCGTCGACATGGTTCGGTGGCACTGGGCGCGGGTTCTCCTCTGTGGTCCATGGCTGGTCTTGGCTCGGGCAAGGGACAGAGAGGGGTGGTGTGGTGCTGGCTGCCTCCTAGACATGGAGAGGGGGAGAGCGGTGGTCTGCTGTAGTGGTTGCAAGTTTGGCCGGCGAGGCATGGCTCGGGTCGGCATGGCATTGTGGCTAGGGGTGTAGGGGATGGGTGTTTAGGCTTTGGTTAGATCATTGGGAGACAGAGGGAGTAAATGGGGATCAAATGGGGGCAAAACTCTGTTCAAAATAGTGAGCTAGGATTAGAGGTGTGATTCTGCCTGCCAAGTGTTTGATGAAATGGCCGCAAGAAAAAAAGTTTTGAATTTTGAGTTCAAAAATTTTGGGTGATCTCCACTAGTGATAGGTAATCTCTGGTTGCAAGGGTTTTGAAAATGGTGCTCAATTAGATGGTTTTTGAAATAGGGGTGATCTATGCATATGCATTAGATTCAATTTTAAACTGTCATTTAAAATAGTTTACAGAAGGTTTTTAGTAGATCAAAAGGTGGGACTTGGTACCTCATTATGTGTACTAGCAAGGGGTGTAAAGATCAAGAATTGTTTCTGTTAAGAATTGAGTACTAGGAATAGCCAAAGTAGGTATGAGAGTTAAATTTGTCCAAATGACCATTCCTTCATTTTAATTCTTTTTTATTTGATTTTCTTCAGGAAAAGTTTGGGAATGATTTAGATGATGTTTAAATCACCAAAGAAACATTTTAGAAGCAAAGGATCACACAATCATGGCAATTCAAAACAACTCCTATTTTAAATGCACACATATATGAATGCTTTCATTTTAAATTTGGAAAAGTTTTTGTTAACCCCATTTTTGGATGACTTGATCTTGATAAGCTTGGATTGAAGTTTTGGGATGTTACAAACATGTTGCAAAAAACACACATGAACATGGTAAAATTTACATCTAGGTAAAAGTATTACTTTCCATTTTTATTTGCATTTATACCAATAGGTAATCTTGCAGATCTGGAAAAGATATAGAAAAGAAAAAGGGGCAGGGGCTACTGGGCTTGATCTACGGAGGAATGGGCCGAGCCAGGGGATTTGTCCCACTGGGGAGACGGCACGCGTGCGGGACTGCTGTTCAAATCCAGCAGGGCGGGGCCTAGCGGTCAGCGGGCCGGCGGGGCGGAGAGGTATGGAGCGACCGGAGCCGCTCGATTAGATCGAGATCAACGGCTCCCGACAATTTTCCACCCCGCTGTTAGGGCGCCGGGGCCGGAACCCTAGCTGGTGGCGGGATTTCGCGGGGAGGCTCACCGGGGTTCACTAGGAGGGGATGGTGAGGATGCAGGGTGATGCGGTACTCGCCGGCGAGCTCGGGGAGGGGCGACACAGCTGGTTTTGGCGACGGAAGCGACCTCGTGTGACGATGTCCGTACGGGAGTTCGTCGGTGGTCAACAACGACGCTAGTAGAGGGGGTCCTGAGCAAAGGGGAGAAGATGATTAGATGCATCACGGCCAGGGGATCTCGGCAATCTTACATGCAGAGAGGGGGAAGCTCGGGAGAGGAGGTCTTGCCCATCTTTTTGTCAATGGCTGAGAGGCCATTTTTCTTTTGCTTCGAGCAGGGCAGAGCCGGGGAGAGGATGGGGTCTCGGGTGGGGTGAGTGTACGGGATTAGGGGCAAATAAGAGGTAGAGGGGGAGAGTTGGGTTGCTTCTGGCCTTAAATACCGAGAGGGAAGGGTGCACCATGGACATGGTCCATGAGGGCTTGGGGAGGGATGGCTGGCTATCTATTGGACAAGGAGGGCGGTGGAGAGAGCACTAGGGTCGTGCAGGGGACAGAGAGAGGGAGGGGTGCTGCTGTGCCAAGAGCTTTTGGCAATAGGTGGTTGTCCCACTTCAATTCGCTACCTCCAAACACTAGAGGACAAGGGGGAGATGGTGTTTAGTAGTCGTGCTACAGGGCTGATCGACCAGGAGGGTGATGAGGTGGTGGAGGCTTGCCGGGGAAGACTTGAGGAGGGTTTGGTTTGATGTTGATCAAGTTCTTTGGAAATTGACAAGATGTGCTATGTTGGTGATTTCCATGCAAGTCTCAAAATCTGTTCTTGGGAAGATGGGGTGAAGATGCTGGTGGTTAGATGTGGTTAAGAGGAACCTCCAGGAATTATTTGGGATTTAAATGATCATTTTAGATTCCTTTTATATCTATTTTTGAAATAGTGCTGAAACTGTTTTCAGGATTTGAATGGATATTACTGAATTGGACAAGGTGGGTTTTTGGTGTGATATGGTCCCATATGTGAATACACACTTAGGGGAATTTTATTGGGATTTATTGAGATGGTAAAGTATTTTTAAGGAATTATTTATTGTTTCTGCCATTTAAGAAAAGGGGCAAAAATAAATAATAAAGAATCCCAAAAATATTTATTTTTGAGGTGGGAAGATAGATTATGATATATGCATCTCGGTTGAGTCAAAATTTGGGGAAGGGTTTTGGCAAAAACCAAACTTTCCCTTGGGAAAGGAGTTTTGGAGATTTTGACTATTAAGGAGATTAATTAGATTTGGAGCCATAATAATTATGGATAATATTTGATAAATCTTGGTGATCAAGGTAGATGATGTATACAAGGTGTAGCAAGCATTTCCAACCTTGGGATTGGAGAATCCAAGTTGATTTTGTTGAAAACTAGAGATTTAAGGATCTTGGGTAAGATTGTTTTCATGCCACCAAAACCTTGCTGGATCTTGGAGCTCAGGGCTACCTTTGGGGCATGGGATATATGGATGAAAGACCAAGTGATGTATATTGCAATTGTGTAGAGGTTTGAGCTTGATCCTGCTTGAGCTCACCAGGACAGGCTTTCAAACTTTGAATAAAATAAGCCTGCCAAAGCAGATTATCAACTAGCCTTCAAAACCTCATGGGTTTAAGAAGTACAAATATCCACTTGGAACAAGTGAAGTAGATATTAATATACCTATATTAGTAGAACACAACCATGCAAAGAGTTGGTCCATAGAATGTTGGATGGTGGTGTGAGCTTCTATCAAAGTAGGCATGTTGACTAGATTTGCAGGAATAGTTATTTGCATGCCTAAAAAACCATCAAGAGCAAGTGGGTTGGAGGATGATATAACCAAGGGCAATAATGGCCCTTGGTAGTCCTTAGGATGGTTAACAAGATGGTTCAAGTGCATTACCAAAAATGCACAAGGGTTGAGAAAGGGAGACATCCAAAAAGGTGATGTTGGAAATAGTTTTCCAGACTTAGCCAAATTTAGCAGATTTGAGGATTTTGACTAGAGTATGACAGGAGATGTTTTTTATGGGTTGCAAGGTATCAAAGCATCATGAAGTGGATGATGTTGAATTGTAGATTTAGTAGGAAGGATCCTTGCTTGATACTGGTCTTCATTGACTTGGAAACCTCTAGAATGGATCACTACAGAATTGATCTGGTTAAGGGTTTTTGATGATCACCTGGTGGCTAGGGATTAGATCCAGGTTGTATTCTTGCTTAGGGTTTGGTGATATTAAAGTATCTTGATCCTAGTGGATGAGCTCCTAGAGTATCTCATACTACTTCTAAGCAATCAAGTCAAACAACAGATCAAGGCAACTCATCTTACCAACAAATCAACTACTACTAGGGTCATGATCAAGCTTAGCTTCATATGAGGATGGGTAGTTTTGAAACATTGGAGTTTGAGTAAGGTAAGAGTCCTTGGTATCTCTACCAAGAGTAGAATTCAAAAAAATTACAAGGAGGTTTTGGGAAACCTAGTGATAAGAATAGTTGAAGGTTCGGTCTATAAAATATAAGGAGATTATATTATATATCTCTCCATAGTTTTATCAATGGAAGCTACTAAAATAGTTTTGGTTACATAAGCATCTTGGCTTAGGTTTTGAAATGCCAGAAAATTTGAGAATAAGTAAATTGAGCCAGGATAGTTTTGTTCAATAGCTTTTTGACAACTGATGTTGAGGTAAGGAGTATATCATAAGCTATACAATCAGAAGCATGAGCACAGACAATCAGCAAACAAACACTGCAACACTTAACAAGAAAAAGTTTTTGTTCCCCCTGATTTTTGCATTCTGGACAACTAATCAGGGTTGCTGAAATTGGGATGTAACAATATCCCTAGGGGCATCCTAAAAGAATTGAGCAGGATTCCCAACAAATTAAAAATAGTGGTACTTCTAAGAGAAATAAAAAGAAAAAGAAAACAGTTGTAGAATTTTCTGAAACTAGTAAGGATCCTAATAGTATATCTGTCTCTGATGGTGAAATTTAGAGTGGTAATGAGAAAAATGATGCTCCTGATAAAGAAGAAATTGAAGAAGAACCTGAAAGGCACACTAAGAATATTAAGTACACTAAGGAATATTTTGTTACTAAAAACATGGTAGTGAAAGGGAGCCTTCGGTCCAAAAACCAATGCCTTTTCCTGATAAGAAACACAAGTTAAAGGAAGAAGAACATTTTAACAAGTTTTCTGAGTGGATGAAACCTTTATTTTTGCAAATTCCTTTAACTGATACTATTAAATTACCCCCTTATTCAAAGTATATGAAGGATATTGTCTCTAATAAAAGTAAGATCCCTAATGAGGAAATTTCTACTTTGCTTGCTAATTATTCCTTTATTGGTAAGGTTCCAAAGAAACTTAGAGACCAAGGGATTCAAACTATTCCATGCACTATTAAAGATAACTATGTTAGAATTGGATGTCTATTCTTTCCACAAACCACATATGGATCCACTAGTGTCATTGGATGTGTGTTCTTTTCATGAAACACAGCTAGAGTCATTGCATGTGTGTTCTTTTTCACAAACCACAGAAGGATCCACCAGTGTCATTGGATATGTGTTCTTTTCATGAACCACACCTAGTGTCATTGCATGTGTGTTCTTTTTCACAAACCACATAAGGATCCACCAGTGTCATTGGATGTGTGTTCTTTTCATGAACCACACGCAGTGTCATTGCATGTGTGTTCTTTTCACAAACCACATATGTATCCACCAATGTGATTGCATGTGTTTTCTTTTCACAAACCATGGGGCTAGTGTCATTGCATGTATGTTCTTCTCACAAACCACATAAGGATGCACCAGTGTCACTGAATGTGTTTTCTTTTCACGAACCACACCTAGTGTCATTGCATGTGTGTTCTTTTCACAAACCACATATGTATCCACAAATGTCATAGCATGTGTGTTCTTTTCACAAACCAGGGCTAGAGTCATTGCATGTATGTTCTTTTCATGAACCACACATGGATCCACCAGTGTGATTGCATGTGTGTTCTTCTCATGAACCACAGCTAGAGTCATTGCATGTCTGTTCTTTCCAGAAACCACATATGGATCCACCAGTGTCATTGGATGTGTGTTCCTTTCATGAACCACACCTAGTGTCATTGCATGTGTGTTCCTTTCATAAACCACATATGGATCCACCAGTATCATTGCATGTTTGTTCTTTTCACAAACCATAGCTATAGTGATTGCATGTATGTTCTTTTCACAAACCACATATGGATCCACCAGTGTCATTGGATGTGTGTTCTTTTCATGAACCACACCCAGAGTCATTCCATGTATGTTCTTTTCACAAACGACACATGGATCCACCAGTGTCATTTGATGTGTGTTCTTTTCATGAACCACAACTATAGTCATTGCATGTGTGTTCTTCTCACAAACCACATAAGGATACAGAAGTGTCATTGTATGTGTGTTCTTCTCACAAACCACACATGGATCCACCGGTGTGATTGCATGTCTGTTCATTCCACAAACCACATATGGATCCACCAGTGTCATTGGATGTTTGTTCTTTTCATGAACCACACCTATTGTCATTGCATGTTTGTTATTTTCATTAAACGACACATGGATCCACCAGTGTCATTGGATGTATGTTCTTTTCATGAACCACACCCAGAGTCATTGCATGTCTGTTCTTCTCAAAAAACACACATGGATCCACCAGTGTGATTGCATGTGTGTTCTTTTCACAAACCACGGCTAGAGTCATTTGCATGTATGTTCTTGTCACAAACCACATATGGATCGTCCACCGGTGTCATTGCATGTGTTTTCTTTTCATGAACCACAACTAGAGTCATTGCATGTGTGCTCTTTTTCACAAACCACATAAGGATCCACTAGTGTCATTGGATGTGTTTTCTTTTCATGAACCACACCAAGTGTCATTGCATGTGTGTTCTTCTCACAAACCACACATGGATCCACAAGTGTCATTGCGTGTCTGTTCTTTTCATTAACCACACCTAGAGTCATTGCATGTCTGTTCTTTCCACAAACCACACATGGATCCACCAGTGTGATTGCATGTGTGTTATTTTCACCATCCACAGCTAGTGTCATTGCATGTATGTTCTTTCCACAAACCACATATGGATCCACTAGTGTCAATGGATGTGTGTTCTTTTCACAACCACAGCTATAGTCATTACATATCTGTTCTTTTCATGAACCACGGCTAGAGTCATTGGATTTGTGTTCTTCTCGCAAACCACATAAGGATCCACTAGTGTTAATGGATGTGTGTTCTTTTCATGAATCACACCCAGTGTCATTGCATGTCTGTTCTTCTCACAAACCATATAAGGATCCACTAGTGTCATTGGATGTGTGTTCTTTTCATGAACGACACCTAGTGTCATTGCATGTGTGTTCTTCTCACAAACCACATAAGGATCCACTAGTGTCATTGGATGTGTGTTCTTTGCATGAACCACACATGGATCCACTAGTGTGATTGCATGTGTGTTCTTTTCATGAACCACATATGGAGTCATTTGCATGTATGTTCTTCTCACAATCCACATATCGATCCACCAGTGTCACTCGATGTGTCTTGTTTTCACAAACCATAGCTAGAGTCATTGCATGTCTGTTGTTTTCACAAACCACAGCTAGAGTCATTGCATGTCTGTTCTTTCCACAAACCACATATGGATCCACCAGTTTCATTGGATGTGTGTTCTTTTCATGAACCACAGCTAGAGTCATTGCATGTGTGTTCTTTTTCACAAACCACATAAGGATCCACCAGTGTCATTGGATGTGTGTTCTTTTCATGAACCACACCCAGTGTCATTGCATGTGTGTTCTTTTTCACAAACCACATAAGGACCCACCAGTGTCATTGGATGTGTGTTCTTTTCATGAACCACACGCAGTGTCATTGCATGTGTGTTCTTTTCACAAACCACATATGTATCCACCAATGTGATTTCATGTGTGTTCTTTTCACAAACCATGGCTAGAGTCATTGCATGTATGTTCTTCTCACAAACCACATAAGGATACACCACTGTCACTGAATGTGTTTTCTTTTCATGAACCACACCCAGTGTCATTGCATGTGTATTCTTTTCACAAACCACATATGTATCCACCAATGTCATTGCATGTGTGTTCTTTTCACAAACCACATATGTATCCACCAATGTGATTTCATGTGTGTTCTTTTCACAAACCATGGCTAGAGTCATTGCATGTATGTTCTTCTCACAAACCACATAAGGATACACCAGTGTCACTGAATGTGTTTTCTTTTCATGAACCACACCCAGTGTCATTGCATGTGTATTCTTTTCACAAACCACATATGTATCCACCAATGTCATTGCATGTGTGTTCTTTTCACAACCATGGCTAGAGTCATTGCATGTGTGTTCTTCTCACAAACCACCCATGGATCCACCAGTGTCATTGGATGTGTGTTCTTTTCATGAACCACTCCTAGAGTCATTGCATGTCTGTTCTTTTCATGAACCACACCTAGAGTCATTGCATGTTTGGTCTTTTCACAAACCACACATGGATCCACCAGTGTCATTGCATGTCTATTCTTTTCACAAACCAGAGATAGAGTCATTGCAGGTCTGTTCTTTCCACAAACCACATATGGATGCACCAGTGTCATTGGATGTGTGTTCTTTTCATGAACCACAGCCAGAGTCATTGCATGTGTGTTCTTTTTCACAAACCACATAAGGACCCACCAGTGTCATTGGATGTGTGTTCTTTTCATGAACCACACGCAGTGTCATTGCATGTGTGTTCTTTTCACAAACCACATATGTATCCACCAATGTGATTTCATGTGTGTTCTTTTCACAAACCATGGCTAGAGTCATTGCATGTATGTTCTTCTCACAAACCACATAAGGATACACCAGTGTCACTGAATGTGTTTTCTTTTCATGAACCACACCCAGTGTCATTGCATGTGTATTCTTTTCACAAACCACATATGTATCCACCAATGTCATTGCATGTGTGTTCTTTTCACAAACCACATATGTATCCACCAATGTGATTTCATGTGTGTTCTTTTCACAAACCATGCCTAGAGTCATTGCATGTATGTTCTTCTCACAAACCACATAAGGATACACCAGTGTCACTGAATGTGTTTTCTTTTCATGAACCACACCCAGTGTCATTGCATGTGTATTCTTTTCACAAACCACATATGTATCCACCAATGTCATTGCATGTGTGTTCTTTTCACAACCATGGCTAGAGTCATTGCATGTGTGTTCTTCTCACAAACCACCCATGGATCCACCAGTGTCATTGGATGTGTGTTCTTTTCATGAACCACTCCTAGAGTCATTGCATGTCTGTTCTTTTCATGAACCACACCTAGAGTCATTGCATGTTTGGTCTTTTCACAAACCACACATGGATCCACCAGTGTCATTGCATGTCTATTCTTTTCACAAACCAGAGATAGAGTCATTGCAGGTCTGTTCTTTCCACAAACCACATATGGATGCACCAGTGTCATTGGATGTGTGTTCTTTTCATTAGTCACAACTAGAGTCATTGCATGTGTGTTCTTTCCCCAAACCACATATGGATCCACCAGTGTCATTGGATGTGTGTTCTTTTCATGGACCACACCCAGTGTCATTGCATGTGTATTCTTTTCATTAAACCACACATGTATCCACCAGTGTCATTGGATGTCTATTCTTTGCATGAACCACACCCAGAGTCACTGCATGTCTATTCTTCTCACAAACCACACATGGATCCACCGATGTGATTACATGTGTGTTCTTTTCATGAACCGTAGCGAGAGTCATTTGCATGTCTATTCTTTCCACAAACCACACATGGATCCACCGGTGCCATTGCATGTGTGTTCTTTTCATGAACCACAACTAGAGTCATTGCATGTGTGTTCTTTTTCACAAACCACATAAGGATCCACCAGTGTCATTGGATGTGTGTTCTTTTCATGAACCACACCTAGTGCCATTGCATGTGTGTTCTTTTCACAAACCACAGCTAGAGTCATTGCATGTTTGTTCTTTCCACAAACCACATATGGATCCACCAGTGTCATTGCATGTCTATTCTTTTTCATGAACCACAGCTAGAGTCATTGCATGTGTGTTCTTATCACAAACCACATAAGGATACATGAGTGTCATTGGATGTGTTTTCTTTTCATGAACCACACCCAGTGTCATTGCATGTGTGTTCTTTTCATGAATCACAACTAGAGTCATTGCATGTGTGTTCTTCTCACAAACCACATCTAGAGTCATTGCATGTGTGTTCTTTTCATGAACCACAACTAGAGGCAGTGATTGTCTGTTCTTTCACAAACCACACATGGATCCACGAGAGTAATTGTATTGCCTGTTCTTTTCACAATCCACAGTTAGAGTCATTGCATGTGTGTTATTTTCACAAACCACATATCACCAGTGTCATTGCATGTGTGTTCTTCTCATAAACCACATATGGATCCTAACCTTAGGAGAGCCCAAACCTTATCCCCTCAATGGTGGCTGTTAGACCGAGTCTTCTATAAGGCATGCCCTAACACAGTTGTTCTGCTTGATGATTGTTACATACCGTTCAATCGGGGCGCTTGGACGATTGGGATGGTCTTCGTGAGAGTGATCCGCGAGTAGGCTATTCTGCGGCATGATTGACCATGCTTGCTGCCCACTTGCTCTGGACAAACTGGCAACACTGGGCGATCCCCTATTGCGAGTGTCACGACTCACGAGTTCAGTGGGCCATATTCTAGTGTCCCGTCCCCATTACTTCTCTTCCTCCCTGTACTTCTCTTCCTTCCCCTCGAAGCCACTTTCCCCAATTCACTCCCATCTTGCCGTAGCCGCAAGCCGACGGTGCATCCAGCTATATCTCCGGTAGCCACTCCCCTCTCCCTCTCTCTCTCACCATGGGTTCAAGGGGAGACTTTGAGGAAACACGTCGTGACGACAGGGATGGTGATTTCGATGTGAGTCGTCTTATCTCTATCTCTGTAATATGTGGCCAGTTATCTATTTTGAGCTTGATCTACTCTGTTTACTCGTGCACGTATGATGTGTTTGGCCAACCAGACATTGTATGACTCCGACTATCACGGTTTAGCGGATGAAGACAGTCGTCTACTATGTAAACATGGATATGTGCCTGCTAAATTTGTAGCATTCGAAGGACAAAACGCAGGCAGGAGGTTTTTACGGGGTCAAGGACACTGTGCAATGATGCAAGGCGGAAGTTGCGGTGGTGTCAAATGGGTAGATCCAGAGTGGCCCAAATCGATGCAGAAAATGCTGGACAAACTATGGGATATGACTGTTGAGCTGAAAGAATCCGTAGTCAGCTCACTTCTTGACAATGTTGAGATGAAGCTATGGGACCCAGCTGGCACGACCAAGCTTAACTAAGATCTCAGAAGGGTGCAAGACAAGGTTAGCAAAGTCGAGAAGGAGAGGAACGTGGCGTTGGCCCTCAAGGCTAAAGCTGAGAAAGTACTGACTCAAGCAAGGAATGATCTTCACTAGGCCAAAGTCCTGTTGTTCACAACTACGAGTATTGACAAGTGCATGAGGAAAAATACAAAGAAACAATTGAAGCTGTGCAAGGAATATGCTAAAAGAAGGAGCAGACGAATGGATCCTTGCTCTCACAGGAAGATGCGCATCGGGCTAAGATCAGGAAGATTAAGGAGATGTGCGATAACTAGTTCGATCTATCTTGACCTCCGTGACTTATTGAGTTGTAATAGTAGTACTTGTTGACATAGAGGTCTGAACTAGTGGTCCCGGAGTCCTGGGAGGAAAAAACTTGGTCTACCGTTAATCTGTCTTAACCCTGCATTACTTCATTTTGTTTGATCATGGTGGTATTCTGACATTGGTGGTTTGTTTAAACGTAATCTACATGGATTATGCCGCATGCAAATGGCACAGCCACAATTTATAAAGTGGAAGCACATACACCCGGTTAATGGAGATTGGGGAGCTTTGCCAGACGCAGGGGATGTAGGAGCAGGGAGGCGGTGAGATAGACGAGCTCAAGCATCTGGGCATTATCGGTTGCCATTGCTGTTTATGTTGCCACGTCGTTGTGCAGCATTTGAAATAAGTTGCTGCTTCATGGAGTATAGCAGCTTAAATAATTTATTTCTGTTCCACTTACATTCCATCGAATTTGGAGACCTCCTGCCCCTCAGCAATCGTGGAACCAGTGCTGTGTGTTTTCAGATAGTAGTGGCGCAATCACAATTTCAGATTCAACTACTGACTCAGGCGTTTCCAAACCCTAAACGCAGTACATTTTACTCAGAGAACATGGGTAGATTGTTTCACCCAGCAAAGTTCCACACACAGAGCTCTAGAATTTAACCGAATTACATATATAGGTTCAAGTTCAACACATTACTATGCATCTTCGTTGCCAGCATCCTTCTTCTACAGCTTGGGTCCCAAGCCTTCACGTCCACTGGCTTCTTCATTTCCTGCCTTCTTCCTCTTCTTTGGTGCCAATTTTCTTTCTGCATCGCTGGGACAATCAGCGCGAGAATCGTGTCCAGCATCATCTTTCCACTCGTTTTTACGTTCTTCGGGAAGTAAAATGACTGACTCAGCAGTCATGTTTCTAACCTTGCGGCGCTTCCTGTCAAAGAAACAGGACTATTGCATAACAGAGTAAATACTTGCAAAAATTACAATTCAGCACAAACATGCGAACCCCAAGAGACTTTTGCTTACCAGGAGATAATTGGGTTCGAGCGACCACCATGTCCATGAATAGAAGGGCGACTCCCAGTTGCAGCAGCTTCCACATCTAGTACATCACAATTCAGCTCAAACATGTAAGCAGAGGCATACCTTTTCATCAACCGAATTAGCTGACTGTCACATGTAGAGGAACCATGATGCCATGTTCATCCATGAAGCTAAGCTTTGCAGTCTCCTTTGGCCATAATTCATCATGATTACGCAGAGTAGCAACCATACCAGATATAGTGCAGATCTACGCAGGCGCTTCTTCCATCGTGATACAATGGTGTCCACACCACTTGCCCTTCACCCTTGCTGATTTAGAGTCATACCTGAAGAGGACTACCGTATTCCAGGTAAGGGTGGTCCGCGGAGATCCAACTGGACAGAAAACTGTGGACAAAATATGTTTGTCAGCCTTGGGCTAACAAACAATGGAGGTTCAGTAGCCAGCTAGAAGTTATAATTAGTGCGAATAGCAAAGAGAAGGGTAACTCACTCGCATGTAGCCAGGACTTCTTCTTCCTTGGTAGTAGGATCTGCCATCCCCCGAGCTGCTCGGCTCATTAGCAGCGGAGGCGGGCTAGAGCATCGCAACAACGGCTATGGCATGCGCCATTGGAGCTTGGGATCAGTGACTAGGTGCAACAACTTGGCGCCAGAAGTCAAATGTCTGAAGGGATCGTCCTGCTTGGAGGGTGGATTTCGACGCCGCCGGTGCTAGGGGAAAGGAGGGAATGGATTTGTGAAATTGGTCAACGCATCCAATCCACTTAGTTCCTCGATTTTCCTAAGAGGTTGCCGCATTGGTGCTCGCGTCATGGACAGATGACCGACATGTGGGTCCCAACCGTCTACTTTCCAGGGCAGTTTAACGGAATGTTTGAATTTGGCAGGGGTGAGATGAGTTTGCCTCGAAATGGCCCCTCTCAGTAGTTGGCAGCCCAACTTTACGAAACGCGGAAATTACAGGGAACTTGGGTACCGCCATGCACTTGCCCATGAACTTTGGGGCCGCAAACAAATAATCCCTCGTTCGGTGCCACATGAAGCACCGCATTGCCCCCGAACCTCCTCGTCGCTACTTAACCTCCTCAGGTGATCCTCTGGCGACACCTACTTCCTGGCTAGGGTTTGTTCTCCATCTCGCTATGGGAGAGGTGAACAACGACCTGGGGCCATCGATTGCTTTCTAATCGAACGATCCATGCGGATCCTTACCCCATTGATGCCCCTGCCTATGACGTGTGGGCCCTACTATAGGGATTTGAATCCCGCACCCCATGCGCTGCCCTAGCCCGGGTGGGTCAATTCCTCTCTGAGCATCCTACTAAGGTTGTAGATTCGGCCCTCTGCTCCTCTTCCCATTTTCCTTTTTAGCTCTAAAATTTATAGATCTATATTATTTCTAAAGGATTAAATCTAAATAAAAATGGAAAAAAAATTAATTCATCAGATCTAATATTCTCTGTGTACACGCATGTTTTCTCAAACACTCAGAGTAGGATTTGAGCCATATTAATATTCAGATATTTTGTAATAAATTAGTTAATATAGTCCATCCTATGCACTAATTAATTCTTTCTGAAAATGGTATAGACCCAAATGGTATACACTTTTGTACTACTAAGTACATCCCCATTGATTACACCTACTTGTCCCTAGTATGATAGATGGTGTATAAGACCAAACCCCTTTAGAGACCCCGTTTTAGCCGGAGCAAAACTATAGGATGGGATGACCCCCGGAAAAGTTTTACAAAATGTTTTATGGTAAAACCATGGTGAGGTTTGACCTACCAAGATAAGTTTGAGAAAAGAAAAGGGTTTTTTGTTTTACAAAGGAAAGAGGAGGAAAATGTTTTCTAAAATGCACCCTGTTCTTTTACAGCTTTAGCTATAACAACTTAACCTATGCAACCACATTACTCTGGAAAACAATATCGATTTTATTCAAATATTGCTGAAATATTTCTTTATTCAAATATTGCTGAAATATTGCTTTATTCAAATATTGCTGAAATATTGCTTTATTCAAATATTGCTTTAGTTATTCAAATATTGCTGAAATGATTTTATCAATTTGCTTTGAAATATTTGAACTAGACAAGGTGAGATTTTGGTTTAGAAAGGTCCCAATTATGAATCCACAAGGTGTAACAAGCACTTGCAACCTTTGGATTTCAAAATCCAACTTGAATTTGGTGGAAAACAAGGAAAAGGGATCTAGGGTAATGTTAATTTCATACCAACAAAACCTTGCTGGATCTTGGAGCTCAATTCTCGCCTTGGGGCATGGGATAGATGTATAGATATACCAAGTGATGTAGAAAACCAAGGTGAAGAGGTTTTAGCCGTATCAGGCTTGAGGGTTCCAAGGAATGATCTCAAACTTTGAATAAAATAAGCCTGCCAAAGCAGATTATCTGATAGCCTTCAAAACCTTGTGGGTTTAAGAAGCACAAAGATCCAATGGAAACAAGTGAAGTAGGTATTGATAGAAGTATATGAGTAGAACACAACCATGCAAAGAGTTGGTCCGTAGAAGGTTGGATGATGGTGTGAGCTTCTGTCAAAGTAGGCATCATGATAAGATTTGCAAGAAAACTTATTTTCTTGCCTGCAAAACCATCAAGAAAAAGTGGGTTGGAGGATGATATAACCAAGGGAAATAGTGGGCCTTGGCAGTCCTTAGGATAATTAACAAGATGGTTCAAATGCATTTTTAAAAATGCGCAAGGGTTGAGAAAAGGAGGCACTAAAAAGGGTGATGTTGGAACAGATTCCAGACTTAGCCACATTTGGCAGATTTAGGGTTTTTGACTAGATTATGAGTGGGGATGTTTTTGATGGGTTGCAAGGTATCAAAGAATCATCCTTGATATTGGTCTTGATTTACTTGGAAACTTCTAGAATGGATCACTTCAGAATTGGTCTGGTTAAGGGTTTTAGATGATCACCTAGTGGCTATACATCAGATCCATCTTGTAATCTTTTTTAGGGTTTGGTGATATTAAAGTATCTTGATCCTATAGGATGATCCCCTAGAGTATCTCACTCCCGTTCCTAATCAAACAAGTTAGACATCAGATCAAGGCAATTCATCTTAGCAGATCAAGACAACTCATCTTACAAGCAATTCTACTACTACTAGGGTTACCATCAAGTTTATCTTTAGGTAAGAATGGATACTTTGAAAGGCTGGGGTTTGAATAAGGTCAGGGTCCTTGGTACCCCTACCAAGAGTAGAACTCAAATGCTTTATAAAAGGTTTTGGAGATCCTATAGGTAAGAGTAGTTGAAGGTTCTATCTTGAAAACATAAGGAGATTATAACTCTCCATAGTTTTGTCAATAGAAGCTACTAAAATAGTTTTGGTTACAGAAGCATCTTGGCTCATGTTTGAAGTGCCAAAACATTTGAGAATATGTAAAATGAGCTAGGATAATTTTGTTAAATAGATTTTGACACTGATGTTGAGGTAAGGAGTATATCATAAGATATACCATCAGAAGCATAAGCATAGACAACAACAAACAAGCACTGCACACTTAACAAGAAAAAGTTTTTCCCCCCTGATTTTTGCATTCTGGACAACTACTCAGGGTTACTGAAATTGGGATGTTACAGACCTTTCCCCCTTAAAATAATCTTGTCCCGAGATTCGGGAGAGTAAGGTTAGCGGATTTGTGTTGGAGTTAATGCTATGTGTTTCTCATGTACTATCTTTTTAGCTTTGTCTTTGAACAAGGTCACTACCTGTAAGACCTCGTCCACTCCTGGGCCCGGGGGGTGTCACTCCTGGCAGCTTAATAGGATATCTAGACTGGCCCCACAGACCAACACTAGTCTTTTCTGCGCACTTTGTCCTCACTCGTGCGCACCCGGTTACCCACTTCCCAGTCGGCCATCCATCCTAGAATTCCTCTAGGCCAAGCACGCTTAATCTTAGAGTTCTTTTCGAATGAGCTTCCGAAAAAGAAGTTGCAACTTGTTGATATGGGTATCCTATGAATCCTATTAAGCCATGTGCCTAGATCTCACATACACCCACCCTTTAGAAGATCGATGCCCTCATCGATCAAGCACACCCCAGGAACGTTCCCTCTTGGCACGCGTCTGTGCGTCCAGTACTGGCACATGTGCCATGCCGTGTCCACTCTGGGCCACACACGCCATGCTCCACATGTCCCGCCACTGACCCGCACACATCCGTGTAATCGCAAGGGTCGGCACTGATAACACTTGTTAACACCCCGTCGACTCATGGGCCCAGGGGGTGTCACTCCTGGCAGCTTAATAGGATATCTAGACTGTCCCCACAGACCAACACTAGTCTTTTTTGCGCACTTTGTCCTCACTCGTGCGCACCCGGTTACCCACTTCCCGGTCGGTCACCCATCCTAGAATTGCTCTAGGCCAAGCATGCTTAACCTTCGAGTTCTTTTCGAATGAGCTTCCGAAAAAGAAGTTGTAACTTGTTGATATGGGTATCCTATCAATCCTATTAAGCCATGTGCCTGGAGGTCACTACGACAGTGAGGTTGAACTTCAATCGTCTTGGATGCACGAGTATTGAGCATGCTTCAACCAGAATTGTGAGGGGTGATCTTCCATCTATAAGGATTTACGACATTTCTCGTAAGGGCTTATCATATCCTGCTTCACGATTTTGGGTCTAACTCGTAAGGTTGCTTCTGCCATATGGTTAGTCTATTTTGTGGGAAAGACGCAGGTCTTTCCCCCTTAGGGTTAAACTAGGGTGGCGCAGAGTTAACGGAGTCCTTCCTTCTTAGAGTCGTAAGATGGTGTTAGGTGGATATCACAATCTTCACCCCGGAGTTGAAACTTTCCGATGACGTATGCAAACTACTTTTATGAGGCTTATATACTACTTTTTATTCGTATTTAGCCAATCAAAACAGTTGGAGTCGCAAGTCCTCTAAGTAGCTTAGAACTGAGGAGTTAGTGGTTTGGCGACCCTTCGGGCAAGTCTTTAGCTGAAGTGGCGGAGGGGCTTCGTAAATTTATAGTTATAGTCTCATATGATGGCTCGATATTGATGCTTTGCGAGGGGGCGCCGCATCTAGGAATCTTTCTGAAGTATCTTTTGCGGACATTCTTTTGGAGATTGAGTAGAAAGACGTAGTCTTTCCACCTTAGAGGTTTACTAATGTTCCTCGAGAAGGGTGTGGATCTTCCGTCTTGAAGTGTTGGCGTAATGCTAAAGAAGGCGGTATCTCCTCGGGTCTTGAGTTGAGGTCCTCAAGTGTCCTTCTATTGTGATAAACCTTGTCGGTGTGGTTTCCTAGTGGAGTTAGCTCGAGGAAAGTTAGCGGTTAACGATGCTTTTTGCTAGTCTTCAGTCAAAGTAGAGATATCCATCTTCGAAGGAGTTATCTTCGCGCATCTGGATCTTAAGGATTTGGGGTATTCTATCCTTTTTGGTGAGGAATTTCCCGCCGGCTTGGGGACAGAGGGGTCGATTAAGAATTAGTTAGTCTCAGTGGAGTTGTCGGAAACTCTAATATACCGAAGGTTGGTGGAGTTAGCACTTTACTTCCTGTATAGGTTACCAATTATTGTGATTAATCATGAGTAGTGGGGATCCTTCGGTCATAGTCTTCCAGTTTCAGCGGGACTCTTGCTCTTGTTGACAGGGGATTGACGGCGTCTAGTGTTGGTAACGATTATTGAGAGTTGAATTTTTTGAGGTAGGCCATACCGCTGAGGAGGAGTTTGTGAGTTGTTCTAACTTGACAAAGTCGAACTCAGGGTTTTGGCAATGCTTTTCCTCTCATATCTCCCGAGGTTGGTATGGGTTTAGGTTATCTACGACTAACCTGGGGGGGGGTTCCTAAGTTACTAGGTAGGGTATCGCTCCTTGAGTCACATTTTACGGAGGTCAAAGCAAAGTAGAACACCCATACAAGGTGAACAGAGCGAGGGGATCGCAATGTCCTTGGCAGACAACACACATCAAGCAACACATGATGCACTTAGGGAAGCAAACACGACAAACAAGGGGGACCAAGGAGTTAACTACTCGCGATATAGGGGAATCCTAGTCTTAAGACTTATTGATCCTAAAGATCACGAGATTGAGGTATGGGTCACTGTCTTGCGAATGAAGCCTTCGTCGTGTCATCGGAGGCTTCTCGATAGTGTAGTACTTGATTTCTTTGGATTATGAGGATTCCACTGGTAGGGCGATCTTGTAGTCTCCATGTGTTTGCTGGTAGTTGCTTCTCTTCATCTCGTCCTCGACGTCTTCACCGGGTTCTAGGTCCTAGTTATTTGAAATCCGTAGGTTTTCTAGTTTGGACGAGGGATAGAGGAAACCATGTTTCGAAATACTTTAAATTAGGAGAGGATAAGAATTAGAACTTTTCAAAAAGCTTTTGAGGAATTAGTTTTCGAAAGTTAGTGTTTCCAAAGTAGTTTTCATGTCCAAAGACCATGCTGTAGCATCCCAATTGTCTAACAATTGCAATGCTACTAGCCTAGGCTAGATATATGCTACTTCAAACATATAGAATTGTTGCATCATCATTATATCATGCTCATGTCATCATGCCACCTTGCATTTGAGCATCATATAAAACCCTTTTCATTTGGTTCTTATCTCATATGCATTGTTAATTGTATTTGCCTCTTGATATTGTATTTGGATGTTGATATATTGTTTAATGCCCAAGTTGAGTTGGGGGCATATCTCTTATTAACTCCACCACCTTTCTTTCACCACCTTATAATTCCACCATCCAACTAAATATGAGCTTGGCACTTACTGGTTTTACCTCTAGCTCATGTGGGTTGGGATGTATCCAATTCTTTTCCACATGCTCTCATCATAGCATCATGTTGTTTTCACATCATTGATATATGAGAGCCACATGGCCACCTTTGCATGCCTTGTGAGTGGGACCCTTTCTCCTAGCTTCCATATGGATTATCATGGAATTATGCTCATGTTGGAATATTTTTGGGACTATTAATTATCTAGTGGAATATACACACTAGCATGTCCCATTTTATTTCAAACATGGCCATCTCCATCTATTCCACTTGGAGCTTTCTCTTAAATCCTTTTTGCGTAGGCCTTACCCCACATTTTGGAATGCATAAGTATAAATGCTAGGGATATTCATTTTTGTTCTCACAAGAGGAAACCTAGCATTTAATGCATTTGCATGGGCCATGCAACCATCACCAACTTAGGTCCTCTTTTGGTTTTACTTGTTTTTGGTTGGATCATGCCTTCTCTCATCTATCTCTCCCTCCTTTAGCTTGACCTTATCTTGACCTTGCTTAAAACCCTAAACCTCATCCATCCCTCTCTTTTCCTTGTCTAGTTCTTGCTTGCTCTTTGCTTGACCTTGCTTGAGCTTGACAAAATAATAAACCTCACCCCCCATCTCTCTCTCTTTCTCACCTCTCTCTTCACCTTTCTATCTAAACCATACCCCCCTAGTACCAAACCCTAGCTGGCCCCACCATGCCACCTAGCTGCTACCCCACCGCAAACCCTAGCTACACCGAGCCATACCCAACCCTAAACCCGAGCCTAGCTCTAACCTACCCGAGCCACTACCCTAGCTCCAAACCTAGCCCTACCCGAGGCTACCCCCTCTCCCTCTTTTTCTCTCTCTCTCTCTGCCCTAGGGGCCCCTCAACCCGAGCCTGCCCCTGCTCCTTGGCCTCACCCTGGTCCCACCTGGAAGCCCCCCACCTGCCCTGCCCTGGTCCTGCCCGGCCACGAGCACGTGAGCAAGGAGGAGGGAAAGGTGGCACCGAGCCACCTTTTCCCATCTACCCCGCGCCCACGGCACCACCTCCCTGTCCCGTCCCTATCTACCACCCCCTCGGCTCTCCTCGGCTCGCCCAGATCCGCCCCATAGCCTCCCCTCTCTCCCTCCTTTTTCCACCGCCACCGTCCACCCCAAACGCCGCCACCGTCGGCCTCCTCCGCGTCCTGTTGATCCTGTCGAGCCGCACATCCGTGGAGTGGTCTGGAAGACCAAGGCCAGTCCCCTGCACCGACCCGTACACGCAGAAGTGGAGGAGAAGGACCGAAGCCGCCCGTACAAGCGCCGCCCGAGCCGGAACCCTAGCTCCGGTCCGTCTGCGTCATCGCCGTCTCCCTACGCCCCAGGCCGATCTGACCACGTCAAGCAACTCCCGGTGAGCTAACCAACCCCCCAGACATCCTCGTAGTCGCTGCCTTGCCCTGGTCGCGCCGGACCATCCGTCGAACGGTCTCTGTGCACCGGTGTCGCGTACGTCTCTCCTCGCCATAGCGTCGCGTAAGCCCATCTAGTCCTCGCCCACCTCCCTGACAGCTACCCCCGCACAACCCAGTGGCCACCGCTTCCGCGCCCGAGCCCTAGGTCACGGGATCGAGCCCCCGTGCCGCGCCGCGCACCGATCTGTCCGTGGTGGAAGATCCACAGTGCACGCGTGGTCGTTTTACCCATAACCCCCTGCCTTTTTGACACCTGGAACCCGCGCTCCTATCGGCCCCACATGTCTGCCTCTGTACCGTTTTACCAGTAGCACCCTGGCTTTTCGTTCCATCAACCCGCAGTCCCCCCACCGTGCCGCGTGGCAGCCCCGTGCTCACCCTCTGTCACGTGGACCCGCGAAGCCTCTGGCCCCACCTGTCATTCCCTAGGTCTAGCGTAGCCGCGGTGTAAAACGTTTCTGCGCGCTGTGGAGTCCCAGTCAGCAGAGAGGCCCACCCGTCAGCGTCTGTGTCTGGCTCATCCTGAGTAACAAAAGTATTTATCTGTTTCTGTTTTAATTCAAATCTTTTCAAACATAATTCAAATTCAAATTTAATTCTGTTTTTAAATAACTTTTGAATTACAAATCCAATTAATACAAATAATATATGTTTTCAAATCAGAAAAATGTGAGGATTTCAAATATGGCCTTCAAAATATATTTTGAACATTTAAAATTCCAAGTTTATTTAAATTACAATAAATGCCCCTTTTTCTTAAATAATTAATAACTTTTGATTTAGAAGTCCAAATTTAATAAATGATATGTCTAAAATGTTTAGCTCGACGAGGCCTTTCTGTTTATGCATTCCATGGTTTGAGCTGAAGCATGCATCATATAAATATAATGTGTACAGCAACTTAATTGAAGTTAAAATGGGGCTAAAACTCAATAAAAAGTTTATTTCTTGTATTCCACACCTCACCCATGACATGCTACTTATTGCCATGCAAATTGTGCATCATTCATCATGGCATGGTTGTTTGCTTGATGCATTTATTCATATGCTTGCGCACTTTATTTATGTTGGCCCTTGTTTGTTTGGTTCTTCTTCGAATAGACGCTGAGCAGGGGATATATCAAGAGAACCAGGAGCACTATCCAGATCCATCCCTTGCTTCAACTGAGCTGCCAGGCAAGCACTACCACATGCTTGCATACATATAGTACCTACTGCCTCTTTCTTATTCTTGCATCATTGAGTCGCGATTGCATTAATCTGAATCCCAAGTATTGCATAGCCTTTACTTTTAAACCCCACCGAAGCTTGTTCCTCCATCCCATGAGCCATTACTACAGGAGTTGTTTGAGCCATGCGAGTTGTAGAACAGCATGTGTAGGGTATGTGAGTGTCTGATGGATAACGAGGTACCTAAACAACTTAACCTGAGTAGTAATGGGATAACTAATGAAAGTGGCATCGGTGAGCCATATTCGCTATTTGGTTTTTCAGGCTCACTTGTGTCCCGTAAGACCCCGAGTACTTGAATCCTGTTCCAAGAATATTCGTGCTATCCACATCCGGGAGGCTTATGAACCCCCCTGAACCAGAGCTTGATTCATTCTTATTTCTTGGGGCCACAAACTAGTTTGAGGTTTTATTTACGATCCTGTACTTATGCCATGCCTTACTGCTTTAATTTAAATTGTGCGAGGTAATGCACACTGTACTGTTTAGGGTTGTGACCCGTTTTCGCTGTATCGACAAGCCCAGTCACACTTTCGGGTTCCCAGTCGTTTACAGCCGGCTCCACAAACCTTGAGGCCGTCCCGGAGTCAGCTAACTTCGTTGCGGGTAGCTCAATGGGGTGGCCCCCTGAAATATTTCTGAATCCTGTCATTGCTTTGTCGTGACTGCCTCGTTGGGTTTTGATTTGGTTTTTCCGAGGCATATCGAGTGTGTGTTGCTATTTGTGCACCCCTGCAGGGTAAAACTTTCTGAAAGCCGTGTCCGTGGTTATGGACGACTTGGAGCACAGTTTCTCGATCATAGACAAGCATAACTAAAGTACCTCTGTTAACCTGACTAGACTAGGTACCTGACTAGTAAATAGCGCAACACTCATGGAATGGATAATAAAACTGCCAACGGATGGGGGGGTTGTCCGTCCGCTTCCTCGTCGGTAAGCGAGGAGGAGGATGGATCTGTTAAGATTACCGTTATAACTGTTATCACTGTTGTTATTAATTCACGGACATTCGTCTATATCTGGTTAGGCGGATGGTTAGCGAGTATCTATAGAATTGTTAGGGTTTATCTTTTGCTGCAATTGCGTCACCCCAGGTTGTGTCCCCTTTAGAGGCATAAAGACTTGCTGAGTACCCCTAGGGTCTCACATGATAAATTATTGGTTCAGATGAACAGGTACACTCGCAAGATGGATACTGGTGGAAGAGACGGACGATGTGGGCAATGATCATTCGGTGTAGAGATTCCGGGAACGGGGATCCATGAGATCTGTGGGCGGGATCTGCTTATTTATGGGGCATCTTATGCAGATTTGCTTCTTATCCGTACTCGGATTTTGTCTTCCGCTTCCGCTTAATACTCTGTTGATTGATGTATGAGGAGATATTCTAAACTATTATATCTATCTAGGATATTTGGATCTTGCCGTATGGCGTTGCTATATTTCCTTTCTTTTTAGATGGGATAACTCTGATGTACTGTTGTATGGTGGCTTGCATACATACTCACTTGTGTATGTAGTTGATCCCTTCGCCTGCCGATTACGCCGCCCGTTCTTGTCCCGATGTTTGGAAAAGGTTGGGACGGCCGAAAGGTCTACCTGTGAGTGGCATTTGGGCCCCACCGTACTATTTCAACCATTTCCGCTCATCCAGGCTTGTAACTAGGAGCGTAATTCACCGAGGTAGTTACACATGCTAACTAAGGTTCTCCTACATTCAGGATGGCTCTGATACCAAGTCTGTGGGGCCCCCGGATTAATCCTATCATGGTGGTGGCATGGAAGATGCCATGGATAGGCTAAAGATGGGGCCAATGAGTGCTAGGGAAATCCAGGGAGGGAGAGCGTGGTGATTCCACGCACGGAAGTTCTTGTATTTCCTCTATCAATGGTTTTTACAAATGCTCTTGAGGCTTTCAGCAACAAGGAGACAATGTCTCTTACCCCATACGAAGAAACCCTAGAGTTCTACCTAAGACAAAGAGAATGATTGATCGATGGGCCCTCTCTATGGAGGCCCCGGTGCTCCTTATATAGGGAATCCCGGGTTACAATTCTAGGGCAGAGGTGGCAGCATATTCTACGAATATGCTCCTTTCCTAAAGCAGATGCTTCTTTATTCTCTTTAACGGCTCGTCCGGGCTTTGGAAGTAACCCATGGCATAATCCTTGTTCTTTTGGAGTCACCAGACACGGGCTACGTCATCCGGCTTTGCCCGCGTCACCTTGGTCGCCCCTGTCCCGCTGGTCCTCTTCTCTACTTTACTTTGCTCATGCTACAGCTAATAAAGCCACATTTTGACCAGCGGGGGATTCCTTCTCTTGGAAGCTAAGATAATCCGGCTACCATATAGCTAATCCGTCTTACCCAGTCACCTGCAAAACATATAGACAGGGCCGGCATAAACCTTATGCTGGCCGGACCATAGTCAAGGAGATGCTCCATGGGCCGGGTCACACCGTGATTCAACCTGGCTTGAGGTGACCCGATCAGCATTTGCTATGACCGTGCCGTACCCCGGCTAACTCGGCCCTTATACCCCGGTGTTACCCTACCCGGGGGTATCCCCCAAACATTAGTCCCCAAAGCTGGTGCGGTCTTAGCAACTTTTAGTTGTTAAGGCCACAGCAGGTTCCCATATACAGATCTTTTACAAGTTACCTCGTAGCCTGGAGTTTCTTATCTTGCGACCCTTTGCTCATTCCGAGTTATTCCTCGTTGGCTAGGTCTTTTGCTCGCTTATACGGGTTACCTTTCCTTCTCTTGTACACTTCTCCACATCCTACGTGGAGGGTAATCATCATTTTGCCTCATTTTAAGGGCCACGCGCATTTAATGCGTCGGTTACTATTGTAATGTCAAGACTAACTGCTGTAAATGTCCCTTCATTGCACCGCCTCGTTAACCGTCAAGTTGCATGACATCATGGGGTCATCTGCTCCTATAGCCACTCCTCTGTCGCCCGCAAAGGATCCCACGACGCGAGTGTTGCGCGGTTAAGTAGGAGCCGTGGGGCAATTTCAGGGGAAGTTTCCCATTTCCTCTGCGCTTCCCATTCTCTCTCTCTCTTTCACAGTGACTTCACCGCCGCCGCCAGTTTTTCTGCTAGACGAGCGCCACCGCTACCGCGCTCAGGCAGCAACTCGCACCTGCGCCACCGTTCCCATTCACAGTTTCCATCATGGGGCCTTGCGCATCCCATTTTCCTTCCTCCGGCTATATCTACTCCGATTACTCCCTCGAAGACCTCGAATCCACAATGTCTAAAGTGGAGGCAGCGGTGGTGATGCAGCAAGAAGAAGGAGCGGAGGGCCGCGAGCACAGCTGTTGGGATGGCTCCATCGTCCGCGAGGAGGACCTCGATTGGATGCGCGCCACACGACGCATCCCCGCCGATGTTGCCTGCCGCCTCGCCTTCGGTGAGGTCTCTCCTTCCCCCAAATTTGGGGAGTATGTTGTCTTTCTCTCGCATTTCCAGCGTGGCTTCGGCCTTCCCACTTCCAATTTTTTCTTCGATTTCATTTCTACATATAAGTTGCAACCGCATCGCCTCCCCGCAAACGCCATTACCTCTCTGTCCTCCTTCGCTTCTGGCATCGAGGGGTACATCGGCCTCTAGCCAACCAAAAAACTTTGGATCAAGTTCTTTGGCCTCTGGAGTAACGTAGTTCCGAGTAAGGAGCATGCCCTAGAGGACAAGCACTTGACGCAGTGTGGCGCCGCCTCCATTTCTCCCTGGAAGCAGTCTGTATTCCCTCGGGTCACCGGACTGGAATCTTGCAAGGGTTGGGCCCATACTTTCTTTTATGTCCGGAACACCACCAAGGAGGACCTGATTCGGCTGCTCTCCTTCAGACTTGGCCCTCCTGACACCCCTTGTTTGGAGAGCATTCCGAAGCGGCCCACGGCCCTGGCGAATCAAGTGGAGAGCCGGATCAAGGAGCTTCTCAAGGAGAAACTCTAGGGGTAGGACATTATGATTACTTTCACTACTAGGAAACAGCCTATATGTGGCGCATGGAAATGGGACTTTTGTGGCGCATATCCTAGTCGCCACTGTTACCTCGCCACTGATAACTACTTCCTGTGGTGCATATGGATACTTCCTGTGGTCCTAGACTTCTGTGGTGCATTTCTTCATATGCGCCACAGGAAGAACTTCTGTGGCGCATTCACATATATGCGCCACAGAAAGCCCATGCGCCACTGACTATATAATTATATGCGCCACTGATTGTGTAACACGTATTCGAAGTAAAATACTTTCCTGGTGTATAATCAGGTATTTATACAGAATTTATATAATATTTATCTAGATGAGTATAAAATACATTGCACAAGTAGTAGATGCATGAAAACCGACATATATATATAATACAAACACTTAGAGCCCGATCGAGATACATATATAGTGTCAAGTGCCAAATTTTTACACAAGCGCCGAATACAAAGTTCATATCATCTCACATTACAAATATGAAGTGGCCACCGCCGCCTACACTAAGATCAAATAGAATACAGCTGTGATAATGGTGAGCAAGAGCATTAGCCCGACCAATATCTTCATCCGGTTCTTCTTCCACAAGTGGTTCCTCCACTTGGCTATCGCCTCCTCTCTAGTCGCGTATCCTTTGTAGATGTTGCCGCTGAACTTGTTCACTTGTTTGTGAGAATCCTCCCACTCCTCGTAGACTCCTGGAACCCTACCCATGTACACCACATACCACCTCGTCGCCATCTCTATAGACGACAAGGCATATTAGTAAAAATACAATGAAAAGAATTAATAAAGGGTTCACATCCATATATATATATATGTTCACAGAATATAAAACAAAGGATCCATAAACCTAAAAGATGGATCATCATAGAAGCAATAAGTTCAACGACAACACAACCACAAGGTAGTTTAAGTCTAACAACAATGACCATTTCGACCACGAGATAGTAAAGTTTATGACACACACACACTAATACAGCAGGCGTCCATCAAGAATATACACACACTGGATCATGCTAGAGGCACACATCGATCATGATGAAGTCTTCCTCTTCTCGCTCGGATTCGGGAACGGTAGATAGCCCTCTTTCGTCATCCACGTCCTTGTGTCACCCTGCTTACGGAGGCGTTCTTCGATCTTCCTCTTACTCAACCCTCTGCCTTGTTGTAGGGCACCCCCCCTTGTGTTGACATCTTCAATGATGATTTGCGACAACTTCATCTGAATGCGATGGAAGTCTTCTCTAAGATCAGAATCGTCGACTCGCGCCAAAGTTTCAGCCCATCCTCGGAGACTAGATGGCAGCGTTAGGTTCTGGCAATCCCGAACATAGCCTTTAAGGTGATGGAGGACGTAGAAGGCCTGCTTGGCACCAATAGTCGACTGCTTGACGCAGGGGAACTCGAGCACGTTCTTGAACACGTGTTTGCCATCCTTGATACATTCCCCCTTATCTACGAAGGTGCATCCCTTCTTGGTGTAGCCCTCGAGAGCCTCATTGAGAACACACCTTATTCTGGTGTAGTCTTTCTTCTTCGTCAAACTCCCCGAGTCGAAATACGTGGCTAGCGAATACCTCCGGGCAAGAACGATCAGTGTGCAGTATTTGTCTCTGCGCAACACAATTGGAACAGAATGTTGGAAAAAGAGCAAAGGAAGAAATCTATAAGAAATGCATAAGTTACGGTGGCGATGAGCGAGTGTGTGTACTTACTCGGGAAAGAAAGGCAAAAGAAGTGTGCCCTTCCTCTTGTTGTCCACCATGAACTTCTCGAGGTACGCCGTCGCCTTGGTCCGTGTCTCTGATCCTTCGACCAACTGGTTGTCCCGCATATAGTAGGGATCCACTATCGCGATTTCCGGGGTACTCTCTCTCTTGATCTTGATCGCCATATTGAGCGCGTATAGGCGGACCAAGTTATAGTCCAGCCGTTTCGTGAGAAACAGCTTGAATATGTCCTCGAATGCTATGAAGAATATATCCGCGGGGGTTCATCGACAAAGCCCACGTCCAATGGCACCTTGGCCGTGAAAACCGGGTAATTTGGATCTTCGCCTTTAAGAAGGAGGCCCTCTAGTGTGTTGACACCCTCGTGCAAAGTTAACATGGCTCCAACCGCAATGTGGATCATATCCGGAGTCAATATCGGATCACCAGCTACATGCACTCGGGGCATGCCATATTGTGTGGATGGTACGATGACGGCGTCCTGACCCCGGATCCTCTTCGGAAGAGGTTGGCTCGCACCCTTCTTATTATTGTTATTACCTCTCTTCCTATAGTGCTTCTTCTTCACAGCAGTGTCAGCCACTGCCATCTGCTCATCAACCGCCTTTCGGAGTTGTTGGGGCTGAAAACCAATCCCGGTTTCTCTTGTGGTGGATCGGCGTACGGAGGCGTCTCTTGAGAAAGACCATGGAAGACCAGGTGCTGCGTGGATGTATTGGGCCCACCAGGTTGATGGTCGTCGCGAGCTGTGAAGGGTTCGTCATCCATAGAAGGCATATACAATCCTTTAGCGGCGCCGGTGTTGATGAAGTCATCAATGTTGACCAATTCATCATCATCTTCATGGGTGCCATCATGTGGTGGTGGTAGCGGGGGCGATGGCAGTTGCGGCACAACATCTTTGCCATGTGGCGCTGCACACGCTGCCAAGAGTTGATGGTGACGACTGGTGGTGGCGACGATGGCGGCTACTGGCTTCCGAGGTGGTGGTTGGGCGATCGGTCAAGAGGTGGCGCCGGTGCTCCCCCCGCAATACGAATCTAGGTCTTCGGCCATGTCAAGGGCCAGTTGTAGCATTCTCCAAGGGTCTTGTGTTTGTCGGCTCCCTGAGGTTGAAAGGGGGGGTCCATGTCGTCGCACCCTGGCAACACCCGAGCCAACCTGACCCTCATCACGTCATCATCCATTGGATTGTTGTGCATCGTCCGGCTCGCAGGTTTTATAAGAGTGCCCTTGGCAACATCTTCAACTCACCGCCGACATCTTTAAGCAGGAGTACGCAAGAAGTGTCCTGAGGCAAAAACATGTTGTTGGGTGTCATGAGATGGCACCAGTCATGCATCAAAGGCATAAAGGAGATGACGTGCACTAACTAATTAGTTACCTTGGTGATGGCATGGATCTCGAGTAATGTAGACACACGGCCGATGCCGGCGGCCGGCCTATCATCATCTGCAATCTCCCACTCGGGTGCCTCACGAAGCACCACTGCCGTTGGCTGTGTCTTATTGGTACCTTTGGCAGGAGGGGGCGTCAGTGTGACCAAAACGAGCGGTTGCGTCCCGACTTTGACGGCCGGTGGGGTCACCAGGTCCGGCGACATGGTAATATTGATGCCCGAGTTGCTGCCGCTTAAGCTGGGAAGATGTATCGGCCCCTGTCGACCTCCCGCATTCCAAGTAGTAAGCCCCTCGAAAAACTCAGGGGGGATCATCGAGCGGAGCTTCTCTTCCACTAACTTGTCCACCATTTTCTCGTCCACCGCCTTCTCCTCCAGTGTCTGCACCTTCATCTTCAGCTCTGCAACAACGGCTTTATCCCGGTTCTTCCTCTCCCTTCTTTTCTTGGCGTCCTCTTTTTAGTACTCCTTGAACGGTGGCAACCCCTTGTCCCTCTTCTTGTAAGCATTGGTCGCCCTGTTGAAAACCGTGTCCCACGGCTCCGTTGAATCCTGGGACGACTCTGTGGCAGTAGTGTTCAGTTCATCCTCCTGCGGAGACAAGGAAAGGTGAACCCATTTAGATTCTTGGCTTCATTATTTTAATTAGAACGCAATAGACTTGAGATCGGCGATAAATTCCTTACCAGCTTCTTCTTGAATTCCTTCACCTCCGGATCGTCGGTGATGAACTCCCCTGTTTCCTTGTCCATGTAGTAGCGGGCCCGAACAAATTGCCTAAGCTGCAAGTCCATGATTTTAAGCCAAGGGTTGTCTTTACCAAGGCGTTCAAGCTCAGCGTCCTCCTTGTCCCAAATGGCATGTTCCCCCTGTAACCTCCGCTTCCAAGGTGGTGGTTACCTATGTTCTGTTCCCGCTTACTCCTTCCCCATTTAGTCCATTTTATATCGTCAGCGGTAGCTATATCCGCCTTGAATATCTTAAACTCCTCTTCGTCGAGCATCGTATTTTTCTTACTAATAACCTCCCAGCTTTCACCTTTGTCAATGCTATTCTTCACGCGGGTTTTCCAGCTACTCAAGGCGTTGCTCATTTTCGTGAGGGCTAGTTTGTTCACCGGGTTCTTTCTCTCGAGGTTTCTAAACCGCTCTGAGAATCTGTATCGCTTGTGAAGCTTCTTAAGGAGGTTATCGACCAAAGCTCCATTGTCAGCATGTCTGATGTACTTCATGTTGATCGACATGCTTTCCCGGACGATGCACCCGAGTTGCACGCCGTACCCTTCAGCAATCGCCTCTAGCGCAATGGGTAGGCCACTTTCTGTGACCTCAGTGAACTCATCGCAGACGGTGGTGAGCACTGGCAACTTCCGCTCCTTATGTTCCTTCTTCTTCTTCTGAGAAGCGGTCGGGTTGCAGCTACTACCATCCGTGCGCTCGCCGCCATCGGTGGTGTCATCCTCTTCACCGCCACCTTCACTAGTTCCATCGTAGTCGTCTTTGTCCCCCTTGTAGTCAGGATCTCCTCCCTCATTGGCCCCAGCAGCTCTGGCGATGGTCGCCTCCTCCTCTGGTGGTGGTGTCATCGTCATCGCCTCCTCCCCCCTCCTCCTCCTGTTGGGACCCCCGCAGAATGACTGGTTGGCATGTCTAGCTTGTTCTTCGATGCTGATCATGTTCTTAGAAGGGCCCGCCTCGTTGTTGCCCGACATGTTTGCACTACTATATTAAAAAGAGGCAAAAAGTTAGCACAAATCTCGGCTGAAAAATTCGGCATGACCTTTGCTCACTTTTTGACCTAAGAGTGCCCATTTCTCAATCGAAACGGAAGTGAATCGACACTTCGGGAAAAACGGGCAACTCAATTGAAATCCCTGCAAACATTTTACACACACAGAAAAGCACCACAAGTAGCGAGTAGTAGCAACACCACAGAAGCATCAGCAAGCACCACAGTAGCACCAGTAAGCCGCACCAGCAAGCACCAGCAGCACCAGCAAGCCCCACAGCAGCACCAGCAAGCAGCACCAACAAGCACCAGGAGCACCAACACAGCAAGCAGTAGCAGCATAGCAAGCACCAGCAGCACCAACAAGCTTAGCAAGCAGTAGTAAGAACCAACAGATACATGTATAAGAACTTAAAAAAAATTAAAATTTACATCATTATACACTTAAAACACTAAGCACTTTAAAACTCCAGCTAACCCAACAACTAATCCTTGACTATATACACTTGTACACTTCACATACACCATGCCTGATTGATATATATATATGGATGATGGCAACCTAATTAATTTTAACTACAAGAACATCTTGGAATTAATTTTAACTACAAAAACTCCAAGAACCAATGTGTGTGTGCCTGTGTACATACTCCATGAATTAATTACACTCCAGGAATATGATAGAAAGCAGCTGCAGTGTAACTGAAGCATAAAATCCATGGTTTGTGTATAACTAAAGCATAAAATAAACCAGAACATTTTTTTAAGCACTACTTTGTAATTGTGCTACTCTGTAATTGTGCACTGCCCTTCTCTAGATCAAGCCAGGCACTACTCTATCAAAGCCAGGAACAACAATACTAGTAGCACAAGGTGTCCTATTTTTATTCTAATTCTCTGAGCTATCTCTGCCTCCAAAAGATTATTATTGATACACTCTAAAACATCTTAGCTAGTTAAATAGTACTAGAAAATGTAATTTTTTTAGAGAACCTAGAAAATTCCTAACACATTTTAACTTCAGATGTATTATAGAGACCATTTGGTGAATACATCAAGCAGCAAAAAGGCAGTATTAATAGTACTCTGAATTTAGCACTACTCTGAACATCCATGCATGTACTCGAAATCCATGTACTCTGAATCCATGTACTCTGAACATCCATGTATTAGCACGACTCTGAACATCCATCCATGTACTCTGAATTTAACTAGGAATAATGAAAATCACATCTCTGAGCACAATTGCACAAACATGACAGGTAACAGTGAAGATGTACATGGTGTCGAGGGTACCTGGTGCTGCTGTGGTGGTCGTCGACGACGAGGGTGGCGGCGGTGCTCCTGCTGCTGCTGCTGCTGCGATGGTCGTCGACGATGAGGGTAGCAGGCTCCTCCTCCACGGGCTCCGGAGATGGGGGCCTCCTCCTCCACGGGCTTCAGAGCGGCGACGGCGGGCCTCCTCCTCCACGGGCTCTAGCGCGGTGGTGGTGGGCCTCCTCCTCCACGGGCTTCGGCGCGGCGATGGCGGCTCTGGCAGCGAGGGCTAGCGCGACGGTGGCGGCTCCGGCAGCAAGGTCTAGGTTTAGGGCTAGCACGGCGGTGACTGAATCGAATTGAGATTGAATGGGGAGAAGGGGAATGAAGGCCGAACCGTTTATTTCGCTAAGTCCACAGGTTCTATGGCGCATTTCGGCAATATGCGGCACAAAAGTTTGAACTTCTGTGGCGCATAATGCCGAAATATGCCACAGAACCTGTGGACTTAGTGCAAAACACGGCGCGCGTGGTAGTATGACAAGATCACGCACTTGCCTTAGTGGTCTCTGCATGCTTGTGCCATTCTAAACTTGGGGCAGTCAGGTTCGAATCCTGGCTGTCTCACACTTTTTTTCTTTTTTAAAAACACATTTTTAATTATAGATCTGTTTAAAATAAAGCAAGAACATATACAAACATTCATATTTATTCAAAAAACTCTCTCCCCGAACATATACAATCATGTGATGTGTTTTTAATTATATATGTTTAAAATAAAGCAAGAACATATGCAAACATTCATATTTATTCAAAAACTCTCTCTCCGAACATATACAATCATGTGATATGTCGAGCTAGTGTCTCTTCACAATCTTCTTGCCCTTTTTCGTCGCGGTTGAATACTTTAGCCCGTGCACTTTGAGATTTGTTCTTGTGTATGGACAACCTTTAGTAGGAAGTGTGGTCTTCGTTCTTACTTTAATAGTAGTAGGCATGTCGAAGTACTTGTCGAATTCCTCTTCGATCTTCGAGTCGCCATTTTTGTCGAAGTTTTGCTCGTTGGCGGCTCCTTCCATTCCAATGATGCTCCTCTTGCCCCTCCTAAATACAACACGGTTGGGCTTTGACGGGTCGGTAATAAAAATGCATTGATCAACATGGCTAGCGAGTACCCAAGGCTCATTTTTTGCGGAGGCGTTCTTCGTTGATTTGGCATCTGGTATAACCATTGTGGTGAAATAGCGGCCTTCTTTTTCCACGTTCTTGGCCCATCTAACACGGAACATCTGTATGATCTCTCCATAGGATTCGAGCTCCCATATTTCCTCGATCCTTCCGTAGAATCTTTCCATCACAGTAGTCTCGTCATCACCAAAGGATAACATAGTTACTCCTGAGTTTTGATATTCACTATGCTTGTCCTTTTGCTCGGTGTAGAATCTGTAACCGTTTAGGTCGTATGACTGATAGGTCCTTAGGTTGTGCCCTGGGCCCTGCGACAAGGAGAATATGAGTTTTTGATCTTCCGTAGAAGGCGTCTGTGGTGGATTGTCCAGTTGCCTTTTCTTGAACCAAATCGTGAAGTTGGAGTTGTGCTCTCTGGTTACGTCTCCCTTATTCCTCGGTCGGCCCTGGTCGACGTACTCCTGCTCGATTAAGCTTCTGTGCTATTCGACCCAAGGGCCGACCACTTCAATGTGTTGTAGCGTGACTCGGTGTGCCCTTTCAAAATCAGTGCGTCGACCATCAATGCCGACATGTAGTGAGCGGCAGCCCTCGCGGTCACCATATCCACCGAGCCTACCGTGGTGCTTCTTTGTGGGTATTCCAACATCCTCAGTTTCGGTGGTTAGATAATTCTGGCAGAAGGAGATGCACTCGTAGATCAGAAAGCCCTTGGCTATGCTTCCATCTGGACGAGACCAGTTGCGAACGAATCCTTTGATGACACTGTTTAGCCTTTCAAACGGCATCATGTTGTGCAGGAATGTCGGCCCGAGCTGGATGATGTCGGCCACGACATGTACAAGCAGATGCACCATGATGTCGAAGAATGCGGGCGAGAAGTAAATCTCAAGCTCACATAGTATTATCACGATCTCTTCTTGTAACCTGTCGAGGTGCTTCACACCGATCGACTTCCTAGATATGACGTCGAAAAAGTTACAGAGGCCAAACAACGTCTCACGGACATGCTCGTAAATTATCCCACGGATCGCAACGGGGACTATCCACGTCATCAGCACGTGACAGCCGTGAGACTTCATACCGCTGAACCTCTTCTTCGCCACGTCTAGATATCTGCTTATCTTCCCCGAGTAACCGTGAGGAACTTTCACTCCTAAGAAGCACCTGAAAAACTGCTCGAGCTCCTCCAGACTCAGAGTGAAGCAAGTAGCGCGAAGCACCACCTCATTCTTCTTAACTCTTTTGCAGCGACCTTGAGTCCCTTCCGTCTGATCATCATCATCATCATCATCACTATCAGGGTACTGAAGATCTTTCTTGATGCCAAGGAATTTAAGTTCCTTTCTTGCTTTCGGCCCATCCTTGGTCCTCTCCGGCATGTTCAGTAGAGTGCCAAGCAGACTCTCGGTAACGTTCTTCGTGATGTGCATTACATCGAGGCTATGGGGAGTGTGAAGGACCTTCCAATACGGTAGATCCTAGAAAACAGATCTTGCTTTCCATACACCCAGCAGCGGCTTTGTCCTCGGTCCTTTTTTTCCAGGCGCAGGACAATCTACCCAATTATTCAAAAGCTCCTCGATTTCTTTGCTACTCCTTGGACGCGGGGCTCTTTCGAGCTCGTCCTTACCATTGAACAGGTCACCACGTTTTCTCCATGGGTGATCCATGCAGAGCCACTTTCGAGTACCTTGGAACACGGTTTTCGAAGACCCAGGATCCCTTGGTAGCTAGAGATGCGGTGTTTCATCCATGCACTTGACGCATCCATTGTGTCCATAGTTCACCTGGGCCGATACATATGCATAACCAGGATAGTCCTGCACGGTCGTGAGCAACGCGGCTCTCAGATGGAAATATTCTTTAGTGTAGGCGTGCCACGTACAGGCCGGCGTCTCCCACAAGCTGGGTAACTCCTCTCTCAATAGCCCGAGATATAGATTCATATCGATACCTGGTTGTTTCGGCCCCTGAATAAGAATGCTCATGTGTACATACCTTTCCTTCGTGCATAGCCACGGGGGGAGGTTGTACGGCCATACAAACACGGGCCAGGTGTTATGCGTGCTACTCTGGTTTCCAAAAGGATTGAGTCCATCAGTGCTCATACCCAGCCTGATGTTCCTTGCATCGCCCCCGAACTCTTCGAACTCGATGTCTAATGCATTCCACTGGCTAGCGTCTGAAGGGTGTGTTAGGATCTTGCCCTTCTCTGGATCATCTTCGGGTTTCTCTGTTTCTGCGTGCCATTGCATGAGCTTTGCTTCCTTAAGATCTACGAAATATCGCTGCAGACGGGGGGTGATAGGAAAGTACCATACCACTTTTCGAGGAACTTTCTTGTTCCCTCTGTTGTACCGTCCTTGGCCACACACCGGACATGTGGTTCTATCCGCGTACTTGTTCCGATAAAGTGCACAATCATTGATGCATGCGTGGTATTTAATGTGTGGTAGGTCGAGAGGGCACACGATTTTCTTGGCCTCCTCGATACTCGTTGGCAATGTGTTCCCCTTAGGAAGTCGGTCATGCCAGTATTCCATGTTCGCGTTGAAGCTCACATGAGTCCATTTGTGTTCGGCCTTCATCTCCATAGCCTTGAGCGTTACACTCAAATGTGTATCCTCGGCGCGACACCCAGGATACAATGGAGTCATCCCGTCTACCTCCATTTGGGCCTGCTTGGCTTTCTCTCTGGCTGCAGCTTTGTCGTTGCTCGTCTCCTTGAGGAGCAGTTCTTGAACATGAGGGTCCTGCAAGACCGAAGTTAGTAGCATCTGTGCGTTCGCGTCTTCTCCTTCTTCATGATCATGATCCTGCCCATCGCCATCTCCTTCTCCATGCTGATCATGCCCGCCGGCATCTCCTTCATCATGATGATCATGCCCGTTGGCATCTCCTTCGTCATGATGATCATGCCCGGTAGACTCTTCGTCTTCTCGCCCGCCCACGTCTTTGTGACCACCACCATGTCCTGTCGGTGCCTCATTGAGGTCGCTCATGAAACCGCTCCTGAGCAGGTGACCGTCCAATTGTCCAGATTCAGGGTCGATCCAGCGCTGCAGTTTGCATGTTCGACAGGGACATTTTATCATGGTCTTGTTGTTCAGAATCATGTCCTCCTCCGCGCCTTTCTTGTACCTAGCAATTCGACCTTCGCTCATCGTGAGGACCATGGTTGCCTGAGCGGTCAAAACAGAGAGTATAGGTGAGAACCACACCATATGAACACACACATGCATGAAAAAATTCGGCATGACCATTCCTAAAATTAGGACATATGGGTAGTGCAAAAATTTGCCGAAATGGAAATGAATCAACATTTTGGCAAACATCCATGCAACCACACCGGCCAGGACAACAACAAGCAAGCAACAAAAAACTTCCTCCCATTGCAAACATTCATGCACCACACAAGCATCATCTCGCCGTGGATCGCACACACACATCGCCCGCGCGACAAGCTTCACCTACATGTTCATGGCCAAGTACTCACCTAGTAGACACAATAATAGCGAGACGAGACCGCGCGATGAGAGAGTGTGGACAAATAGATCTACAAGTTGGTGGAGAGGAAATTAGTAAACAAATAGAGATGTGAGAGAGAAAAGTAAGGAACTTTTAGATCTAGAAGTTGGAGGGAAGGTTCCACTTACCAATCTATGGATTAAAGTAGGTTGAGTTAAAAGAAAATGGAGAAACTATGGGAAAATGGGGTGTGAGGGAGGAGGAAGACGAGTTGGGAGGAGGTAGAAAGGAAGATATGTGATATGGGTGGTGGTGTATAGATCAGAGCTAGCTTTTGTCACCTTTTTAACATGGGATCTGGACGCCCTCATTTGTGGTGCATATGGAGGAAATGCGCCACAAAAGCTGAATCTTCTGTGGCGTATAAGTCCATATGCGCCATAGAAGTGGGTGAATTAGATTGCCTGTGTGGGGCCCTCCTCCAAGTTTTGTGGCGCATGTCTGGATATGCGCCACAGAAGTGAAACACATCTGCGGTGCATATCAAAACATGCGCCATAGAACTTGGGTGTATTAGATTCCGTGGTGGGGCCCCCCTCCATGTTCTATGGTGCATAATAAAATATGCGCCACAAAAGAGGCAACTTCTGTGGCGCATATCTGGCTATGCGCCACAAAACTTGGATCAACCCACCCTGGCTGGCGGGTCCGACCAATGTTCTGTGGCGCATATTGTGGATAATGCGCCACAGGACTTCCAGGTTTCTGTGGCACATATTTTCTGGTACGCCACTGGTATTTATCTATGGCTCATGTTTTCGCATATGCGCCACTGAATATCTTGTCTATCTATAGGTTGTTTCCTAGTATTAAATTTCCTCTGCAGCCGGGTCTCCCCCCTCCAGAAGCGAGCCCACATGATCTTCTACCTTAGCGGCTCTCTCGATCCTCACCAGACTTCTTCCATCGAGATGGATAACTCGGTGGTTTACCGCCCTGTTAAGTCCATATTTAATGAGGAGTGGGGACTTGAGCCCTTCACCCGGGTCAACACTCCACCACGGGTGATTTTTCCTGTTCTTGTTTTCCGAGTGTTCTTTGTATGTCGTTTCTCTTTTGTAACTTGTCAATTGTTGCCTTTTCTTAGCGATTCCTCCAGCAGCCACTGGAGGATGGCGAGGTGCTGGAGAGAAAGTCATTGCCGGACCGCACCGAGGAGGACGAGGCGGAGCCTGATCTGGAGGCCTTCCTGCCTACCCCGGACATCGTCAGACGCAGCGCTGGTAAGGCCTCTTCTGTAAGGGATTGGCCTGACGATGATGACTCGAATGCTGAGGTCCTTGAGGTATTTGATCTGGTTCTCATCTCTTACGCGCACCTAGCTATGTTCGAATGTTCAGCGAACCTGGACGATCAGGTCCACGAGGTTCCTCCCCTTGCCAATGGTGGCCTGGCCCCGACTCCGTCCCAGAAGCACGGGGCTACCTCGGCCGTAGCTTCGGAGGTACCGCCGCCCAAGAAGAGGCAAAAGAAGTCCGGGGTTAAACCCTCGGCCAAGCCTGCCGCCAAGAGCATGGTTTAGAGGGCGCCCAAACCTCGGGCTCCTCCTACCGCGGATGAGTAACTTCTTTAATACTGCTTCTTGGGATTTTTTCCTTTGCTTTCCTTTGTTTCTTATTAACTCTTCTTTTTGACTTGGTGCTTTTTCTATCTCAGAGCTCCTAGGGATATTCCCTAGAGCGGCCCCGGCATTGCCTCCCCACTTCAGAGCAGTCCCTCTCCCCCCGGCAACGACGATTATCGCCCGCTCAGCCTATTCAAGAGGGCTCCGCGACTGCGCCTGACCAGAGCCCACCTCGCCAAGAGGAGGGCAATGCCAGCGCGGGGGGCAGTGGGGCGGATCAGGATACAGCGATGCCGGATCTCCCCGGTTCCTCGGCCTTAGTGCCAGATCCTGAGGTGCCAGCTTCATCGGCGCCGCTCCCAGTAAACCCGTTTTTTCCAGTACCAACATTAGCAGCACTAGCACCAGTAGCATCAGCACCAGTACCAGCAGCACCAACATCATCGGCACCAGCACCAGCGCCACTAGCACCAGCACCAGCAGCACCAGCACCAGCAGCAGCAAAGACCTTCAAGCCTCCCAAGGGAAAAGCTCCATCGGCTCCCTCCGGGTCTACCCCTTCTATGGCAGATATCTTTCAATCAATTCCTCCACCCTTATCCGGCAAAGCCAAGAAGACCTCCGAGTCAGCAAAAGTAACTTCATCCAGGTCTACCGCTTCTAGATCAGAAGGCAGCCAATAGCTGGTTTTGCATACCAGTCCCGCTGCAGCTCAATCCACCAGGCAGGAGGCCCACGTGAAGGGTCTTGTGGCGAACTATGCTCTGAGAGGTGAAAGCTATAGTCCACTACTCCTTGAGTATGTGAAGAACTGGAACAACGCTCAATTCATCGACCCTCAAAATGATATGCAAGAGAAGTTTGACCCAGCCGAGTTTAGCGCCCAGATGAACTCCACTACCAAGGCTATCTCCCTAGCTGGCCAGATAATGGAGGTAATTATTTTTCCCTTCTATTGATGTTTTACATAATTGAGCACTTGTTGATATAGCCCCTAGTCCCCGAGCCTCTAAGGGAATAACTTGTTATTCGGTAGGATGCTTCTCATAGAACTTAGCGTTTTGTTCATAACGACATCAAATTTTAGTGGATTTAGAGCCGGGACTAGTTCCCTTGGCCCGTATCGTATGTACTTCGAATATCCACACACCTAGAGTCGGGCTAAGTTCCACTTGGCCCGGGTCTTGCATACCTTGACTATCCACACATCTAGAGCTGGGTTAAGTCCACTTGGCCCGGGTTTTGTAGACGTCAAATATCCACACACCTAGAGCCGGGGTAAGTTCCACTTGGTCCGGGTCTTGTATACTTCGAATATCCACACACCTAGAGTCGGGTTAAGTTCCACTTGGCCCGGGTTTTGTAGACTTTAAATATCCACACACCTAGAGGCGGGTTAAGTTCCACTTGGCCCGGGTTTTGTAGACTTCAAATATCAACACACCTAGAGCCGGGTTAAGTTCCACTTGCTCCGGGTCTTGTATACTTTGAATATCCACACACCTAGAGCCGGGTTAAGTTCCACTTGTCCAGGGTTTTGTAGACTTAAAATATCCACACACCTAGAGCCGGGTTAAGTTCCACTTGGCCCGGGTCTTGTGGACTTTGAATTGTTGTTACCTCCTTTGAATTTTATCTTTACCTTTCTTATTTTAGATTAACACTAACCGCCAGTCCGCTGAGTTCCAGCACCTGCTGGACTCCTACAAAGACATTCGCGGGCGTTATGGTAAAGTCTTGGTGGAGTACCAGAAGAGGGGTAATTTTCCATTCTTCCTGTTCCTTGTTCATTCAAACATTTTAGGACCCATATGAATTTGTTATCCGAATCATGCAGCCGTGGATGAAGCTGAGAACATAATCATGAGGAAAAATCTGGCGGAAATCAAAGGTAAACTTATGCCCTTTACATGATCGTTGTACTTTCTTTGCCTTATCCGGTGGACTCTTATACTTTGGGTCCTCCGGATCATTGTGCTATTGCAGTTTCTCTCGAGGATAGTGTCACCATGCCTAAAATGATGACTCACTTCATCGAACAAGCAGGGAATCATGAGGCTGAGCTGAAAAAGAAAGACACAGAGATAGCTCGGCTCCAACAGCAGGACTCGGAGACCACTCAGCTGAATACCAAAATTCAAAGGCTTAAGAGCATCCATCAGTCCGAGTGGGAGAAGGTCGACCAGGAGTTTGTCGAGGAGAAAGAGCATTTAACCATTCAAATCTCCAAGGATAAGAGTCTACTGGAGGAAGCCGACGTCAAGCTTACGTCGGTGACCACCAAATACGAGAAACTCCAGGCCCATAGTGCCAATGTTTATTCCGAGCTTTAGCGACTCCTCTTCCAGATTGCGCGTAAGTTTTTCTGCCCTTGCTTGATCTTCTACCCTCTGGATTTGGTCCTTTTGTTCACTATTTTTCTTCTTATCCTTAGGCAAATTTCTAGAGAGCGATACACTCACTGCCTCTGCCGTACGCCATTCCCGCGAACAGCATGGAATTCTTGTTGCCCCTGGTGCCGAGCCAATCCCTTATACTATAGAGGATCTCTTGGCGAGTCTCACCGCTCGTCTTGAGGTAGTAAAGAATCATGGCGTGGATATTATCCCAGCGGAAACACAGATGTTTAGCTGCCTCTGGCCCAGTGAGACCATTCCAAAGAAAGGCTCGACTTTCATAGCCAAGTTAATGGAGTGTAAAACGCAGATGCATATGTGGCACGAATCTGCCGCACGAGCTGGGGTCGACATTGCTCTGAAATTTGTGCTATCATGGTATGAAGGAATTGATCTGGCAATGCTCACTCGTATGCGCATCGGGTCTAAGTGGTGCGAGGATCCGGAGTGGATTGCGCGCCGCCAAGCCTTTGCCAACAAGCTCATCCAGTATTCCTTCTGCCATGCTTGGAATGATGGGCCAAGTTATGTTGATGCCGTTGATGAAGAAGTTGTCTCTGGAGCTGAAGAGGAAGGGAGTGAGAGCGAGGGCTCCAAACTGGGCGACAAGGCTGAAGACCCGGAGGACAACGAGGTTAACCCGGAGGACGAAGCCAAAACTAGCGCTCCTCCCCCACACTCCGGAGTACCTCCCTCCTCGACAGATGATTCGTCTGCTGCTCCCGCTCCTTGAAAAACACTTGCCGTATTTATTAGATCCCCGGAATGCCGGATGTAGATGTATTTAAATACTTTGGTTTGGTTGTGCTACAATTTTATGTTCTGAACTAAGTTTTATTGTCGGATTACCGTGGGCGAAGTCCCCGAGTTTCATTTTCTTGTTCTCCCAATTTATGAGTCGGCTCGCGTCTACCTTGATTCGTTTTTTTGACTTACGAGTCCGAGGTTCAAAAAATTAACTTAACAATACTTGAAACATTTAGATTAGCTCAAAATAATCAGGTGTTTTAGTGACAAATAAACTGAGGTTAGCCAAAAAACCAATGTCAGCCCGCTTAAGTTCTTTCCCTTAGTCGTTTTTCATGTGCTTTGGCATTCCAAACTTGTTCTCTTGCTTGCCATGAAGCCAATTCGTGTTGGACAATAGCAAAGTCGAAGTTTTTGGTGCTTACACATTACTAATCCAACTAAGGTATAAGCGACTTAACCCAACCGACATAAAAATACGAAAACTAGAAAAACATTAAAGTAGTCCCCGAGTCTCTGCTCGGGGTGGAAAAGTTTTTATTGATAAGCTCATCGCCGACATACATACCGACGTATTAGTAGCTCGGATACATTCACCTCTTATGTGTAGAAAGGAGGAAGCAGTGGTACGTTCCATGGTCGTTTGGATTCCTCTCCGGACCTGTCCGCCTTGTTCTTTTGCTGGGGCTGTGCATGATAGGATAGTAGGAATCATTGCACAAAGCTTTGCTCGCAATGAAAGGTCCTTCCCATGGAGGGGATAACTTATGCATGCCAGCAGTGCGTTGCATTAGCCGTAGTACCAAATCACCTTCCCGGAAAACTCGGGGGTTTACTTTCCGGCTATGATAGCATCATAGATTTTGCTGATATACGGCGGACCTAGACAAGTCTAGTTCTCGCGCTTCTTCCAGTATATCAACATCATTTTGCCGGGCTTCACGCACTTCGGCTTCTATTTATTGGGTGACTCTTGGCGAATCATGCTCTATGTCGGCTGGTAATACAGCTTCTTCCCCATATACCAGAAAGAATGGCTTATAGCCTGTTAATCGATTTGGAGTTGTTCTTAAACTCCACAGTATCGCTGGTAGTTCTTCTATCCAGCACCCCGCTGATCTTTGCAGCGGCTCCATAAGCCGGGGTTTTATCCCGGACAATACCAGTCTGTTGGATCTTTCCACTTGCCCGTTCGATGCGGGGTGGGCGACTGAGGCGATATCTGACCGGATCTTCTTTTCTTGGCAGAATCTCGCAAACGCTCCTTCATCGAAATTCGTTCCATTATCAGTTATGATGCTATTGGGATAGCCGTACCTTAGGATTATATCCTTGAGGAATCTTACTGCTGTTGCCCCATCACATTTCTGAATTGGTTTCACTTCAATCCATTTGGTGAACTTGTCAACCATGACCAGGATATGGGTCATTCCTCCTTTGGCCGGCTTAAATGGTCCTACCATGTCTAGGCACCATACAACAAATGGCCATGTAATGGGGATAGTTTTCAGCTCCGACAGTGGTAGGTGAGTCTTTGTGGCGTATCTTTGACAACCATTGCATTTTCTCACCAAGTCCTCTGCTTCCTCCAAAGCAATGGGCCAATAAAATCCGTGCCAGAAAGCTTTTGCTACTAAGGCCCTTGAGGAGGCATGGTGACCACATTCCCCTTGGTGAATATCCCGTAGTATGTCAAGTCCTTCCTCCGGATCAACACACCGCTGCAGCATTGTTGTCACACTCCTTTTGTATAGTTCGGCATTGATAATTGTATAGGCCTTTGCCCTTCTATGAATCTGCCGTGAACTTATTTCATCATTCGGCAAGATCCCCTCTTTTAGGAAATCAAAAATTAGCTTTGCCCATGTTGGTATAGTCCGGATGAGGAATGGTTCCTCATCAACTTCCCTTGCATCAACCGACATAACTCCTCCTGGATCTAGCTGAACAGTCCCCGGATTTGCTAAGGTTGTCCCCGGGTTCGCTGAAGAAGTCCTCGGGTTTGCTGAGGTGCTTCCCCATTCTATCTTCATATGTACAGCCCCTGACCCAGAGAGTGCCAGGATGTAAATGGAATCCAATTCGGGTGATGGTGTGATAGATGGTTTTCTCAGGTGCTCCAAGGCAACATTTGGCGGGATTGGCTGCCAGGACGAGCCCAACTTAGACAGCGTATCTGCCGCCTCCTTCTCAATCCGGGTTATGTGATGGAACTCACATCCTTCAAAGTACCCGCTTATCTTTTGAACATGGAACATATATAGGGCCATGTTAGCATCCAGGGGATCCCAATTTCCAAACACTTGCTACACCACCAAATCAGAATCTCCAAAGCATTGTATCCGATGTATCCCTACTTCTTTCGCCACTTTGATGCCATGCACCAATGCTTCGTACTCCGCCACATTATTCGAGGCACTGAAGTGGATTTGAAGGACATATTTCAGTTGATCCTTCTTGGGCGAGGTAAGCACTACTTCGGCGCCCAACCCATCTTTCATTTTGGATCCATCAAAGTGCATTTTCCAATAATTGGAGTCCAGCAAGGGTGGCTCGTATTGCATTTCAGCCTAGTCCACAAAGAAATCCGCCACAGCTTGTGACTTGATCGCATCTCTTCTATCGAACGATGGTGCTAGGGAGCTAACTCGATAACCCACTTTGCTATTCGGCCACTTGCGTCTTTGTTACTCATGATTTCTGAGATGGGTGCCTCACATATCACCGTGATGGGGCATTCCTCAAAATAGTGTTTGAGCTTCTTGGCCGACATATATATGCCGTATGCCATCTTCTGATAGTGAGGATAGTTCTGTTTCGAGGCTGATAATACCTCGCTCAGGTAATACACTTACGACTCGGTTGGTCGCGGCTACATAGAGCAATATTGGCTCCTTAGGTAGTGGCGCGGCCAGGATTGGCATAGTAGATAACATCTTTTTTAACTCTCGAAATGCAAGATCCGCCTGTGGCATCTAGGTGAACTTGTCTGCGTTTTTCATTAGTTGGTAGAGGGGCAAGGCATTCTCTCCCAACTGACATACAAACCAACTGAACTATGCCAGGCAACCAGTGAACTTCTGCACATCATTAAGGCATTTTGGCAGTTCCATTATTTCTATGGCCCGGATTTTCGCCGGGTTAGCTTCAATGCCACAATTCGACACCAAAAAAACAAGTAACTTTCTAGCAGACACGCCAAAGGTACATTTCTCCGGGTTGAGCTTCATTCGGAACCTTCTTAAGTTCGCGAATGTCTGCCGGATATCCTCAAGGAGCGTATTGCTTTCCTCGGCCTTTATTACCACATCATCCACATAGACTTGCACATTCTGACCTATCTGATCATGTAAGCATTTTTGCATGCATCGCTGGTACGTTGCTCCTGCATTACGTAACCCAAATGGCATAGTGCGATAGCAATAAGCCCCATACGGGGTAATAAATGTAGTCTTTATTTGATCATCCGGATTCAGAGGTATTTGGTGGAAACCAGAATATGCATCAATGAATGACAAGAGCTCACATCTGGCTGTTGAGTCTATGACTTGATCTATTCTAGGGAGTGGAAATGGATCTTTGGGCCACACCTTATTCAGGTTCGTGTAATCAATACAAATGCGCCATACCACAGCTATGTTCGGTTCATCTTTCTTCTTCTCCACCAACACCGGATTAGAGAGCCAATCCAGATGGAGTACTTCCATGATAAATCCGGTCGCTGGGAGTCTAGCTATTTCGTCTCCAATGACTTTCCTCCTGTCTTCATCGTCTTAGCCCCGGGTCTCACGTTCAATGAGTGCTCAGCCAACTCCCTCGGTACACCTTGCAGATCCTGAGTAGACCAAGCAAAGATATCCCGATTCTCACAGAGGAAGTCGATGAGCTCGCTTTCCTATTTGCTGCTTAAACTGGCACCAATGGTCACGGTGCGCTCTAGGAACTGGTCATCGATTGGTACTTTCTTTGTGTCCTTAGTTGCTTGGAATGACAAAATCCCATGCGGGTTGGTCAGGGCCGACATATGTTGTTGCGCGGATTGAGCCAGTGCCGCTACTTCCAGTATCTTCCTTTTTTCTTGAGCTATCACAAGTGACTTGGCTAAATTAGATCCGGCTGAGGCACACTCGATTGAACGCCGGAAAGCCCCTAATACAGTTATCACGCCCCTTGGTCCGGGCAACTGATGTGGGTCGTTTCCATGAATTTGTTCAGCGCTGGCCTGCCGAGTAACGCATGATAAGCGCTCTCCAGGTTCACCACTTCGAATTCCATGTTCTCAGTGCGGCAGTTGTCTCTTGTGCCGAATAACATGTCAACCCGGACTTTACCAATTGGCTCACAGGAAATACCCGGTACAATGCCATGAAATGTGGTCCTTGTTGCTTGCAACATGTTCTCTGTTATCCCCAACTTGTGCATGGTGTCCTTGTAAATGATGTTGATATTTCTGCCATTGTCAATCAGTTCCTTGGAAAACCTTACATTGAGATTCGGCCCGATGAACATCGGGTCCAGGACCAGAGGGTAAGTTCCTGGGCTTGGCATGATCTTTGGGTGATCCTTGACACTCCATGTAATCTCTTGATCCGCCTAAGGCATATACCTTACAAGTGCCGGCATTACTGTGTTCACTTCCATATGTCGGCGCTGCAAGCTTTTTCGGTCATTCTCTTCCGTGGTGAACACACAGTAGCTTTGATGATGTTCCATGTACTCATTTCGTCCCTCATTCTCGTTGTAACCTTGACCTTATTGCTGGTTATTGCCCACTTGATGTACAACATCCCTTCTTTCCGGATTCTCGTACCTAAGAGGAGGTGGTGGCAGCATCAGTTGCTGTCCATTCCCCCTTGTCAGTAACGGTGGCCGTGGTGCTTCATTTCTAGGTGCTTCGTTCTGAGGTGCCTGACCATTCCCTGAACTTCCCTATTCTAATTTCCTCATCCATTCACATTGTCGGGTTGTATGATTCGCCGGGCTATTCGGGCTTGGCGTATGGAACTTGCAAGGCTGATCCAGCATAGACTCAAATTTATATCTCGGTCTATCCTTTCATTCTTGCCACTGCTTCTTCTACTCCTCCTTTGCCTCGCTCGACATTAACCGGGGTTGTGTTGGATCTCCCAAGGCATACGAATCTGTGGTTCGGATTGTCTCAGCCAAGGTAGTTGGCATATCTCGCTGTAACCTCTGCCACAACATACTTCCATATCTGCATCCCTGAGCGAGCCACGCAATAGTTTGTGATTCAATTACCCATTCGCACGAGTTTCGCACATTGTACAATCGAGTCAGGAAATCTCTATCTGGCTGATTCGGTCTCTGTCGGCATAACGCGAGAGTCTGCGGCCTGTTGGGTCTCTTGTACGTGCTTGAGAAGTTGCTAACGAACATCTCCTGGAAATCTAACCAACAGTTGACACTCCCTGGTGGCAAATTGTTCAGCCAAACTCACGCTGGTCCTTCCAGCATCTGTGGCACATACCTTACCGCCCATCTCAAATTTCCTGTTGTGATTTTGACCACTGTGGCATAGTCAATTAGCCAAACCTCTGGCATGGTACTACCATCATAAGTTCGGGTTCCTCTGGCCAGCTGAAAGTTCGGCACTGGTGGCTCGTTCATGATTCGGGGCCCAATGCATGCTAGACCCGGTGGACCTTGTATTTCTATTTGCTCCGACCTATAAATCCCATCCAATTTCAGCCTCGTATCATCTGGCTACAATTTTCTGCTTCCTAGCCTTGATACCATTATGTGGTGATCCGGTCTAGGGTATCCGTTGTTGACCATAGCCGAATCACCATCATTGTATATTTCCTGATCCAGACGAGCATTTCTTTGTGCTACTGCTTGTCCCACGCTCCCCTCTTGCCGAGGTGCACACTGTTGCTGTGTCTGAGGTAAATTTTGCCCCGTTTCCCCGGGGTTACGCTTTCCGGCATTACCGTTGGCAGCATTTCTTTGACCGACATTGCCTTGATCACGGTTACCTCGGGCAGCCACACCTCGGCTGGTATTGTGCCTATCTTCATCAACTTGCACTACTTTGCCTTTTCCAGCCCTTACCGGGTCATAGGGAACCATCTGTTTGTCTCTTCTTCTGGAATCTACCACCTCTTCTCTCCGGGGATTGTGACCCGGAGACGATGCGGCTCCTCCAGATCTTGCCGGGTTATTTCTGGCCGAATGCACCACCTGCGAGGCTCCTGGTGTTGCCGGGTTAGCCTTGTTTATTTCTTAATTTTACTGGCAAGCAACTCTTAACAAGTGGTTTACCCTCTCTTGCTGGCCTGAGGTTCTTTGTCGGGGTACTGTACCGATCCAATCCTCCTGTTACTATCGTGACTGTCTGACCCGGCCTAGGCTCATTTTCCTTGTCAATCGCGGTTTGCCTTAGCATATTCTCTCAAGGTGATGTTCAAGGACTGCTGAAGCTCTGCTACCTTCTTTGCCCCGGCTAATATTTTCCACCTAGTTTCCTCTAACTCAGCTTGTGCTTGAGCCGGATATATCACAGGTGCTATTGGCGTTGCTAGGCTATCTATTGCTTGCCAGAGCACATTCACTGGCCTTTCTAGCGGAGGAAACCTAGACCTGGTCTGTTTTGGTGTTACCTCTGGCTCTAGCACCGGATCTTTGCTTTGTCCCGCATCTGGCGTGGTCATCAGGACATCAACGCTACTAGTGGGGCGAGTGATACGCACTCCACGAGCAGTGCTGAGAGGTGGCTCGCCTCTCTCGACGATGTGCCGCAGATGAATGCAGGACTCGTCCATGCCGAAGTAGATCTTGTGTGCGCCAAGCTTGATGAAGACGTCGTTGCACGGTGGACGGTTCCTGTCAAAGCTTCCTGCATTGTCGCTGACGTATTACAGCGCTCCAAAGCGCTGAAACAAGCCTGAGAAGACACGCTCGCTGGTGCCGGAGAAGTTTCCCATCTAAATTTTCACCCCTCCTAGCATAGCTAGCCCCACAGTGGGTGATACATTGCAAATGTATCTATAATTCTTGATGTTCCATGCTTGGTTTTATCCACTTTCTTGTGTTTTGTCCATGCTTTGGATTACTTTTCATATGATTTCTTGGACTAACCTATTAACAAGAGCCACAGTGCCAGCTGCCTGTTTTCTGCTGTTTTTGCTTCCAGGAAAGTCAGAAAATGAATATTCTCGGAATTGAACGGGACAAAAGCCAAAGTGCCTATTTTTTCGGAAGTCATCAGATGCCAAAGTACGAGACAGAGAGAGGCAAGGGGGCCACCACACCACCTGGCCACACGGCCCAGCTTGGCCCATGCCGGGGGGTGGTGTGGCCGCCTCTGGCACCCCCTCACCCTCCCCTTCCGCCTATATATTTCCTCTGATACGGAAACCCTAAGTACCCGATCAAAATTCCACGAAGGAGTCTGTAGCCACCGTCATCTCCATCCCTAGATCGGGAGGGATCTGAAGCTCTTCGCGGCACCATGCCAGAGAGGGGAATTCACCCTGGAGGCCTTCTTCATCATCATGCAAGCCTCCGGTGTAATGCATGAGTAGTTCATCCTTGGACTACGGATCCATCTAGTAGCTAGATGGATGGTTCTCCTCCTTTGTTCTTTCATGTTTAGATATTTCGTGCTCCGTTCATGATCAAGATCATCTATTTGTAATTCTGCATGTTGTGTTTGCGGGGATCCGATGGATATTCATATGCTAATTCAGATTGATTATTGATTCTATCATGTCTTTGTTACTTGTGATGTTGCATGCTTTCTGTTGTTAGTAGCTATCTTGGCCAAGTAGATGCTAGCAACTCCAAGAGTTAGTATTTATGCTCGATAGTGGGTTCATGCCTCTAGTAATCTGGGGAAGTGACAGAAATCTCTAAGGTACTAGATGTGTTATTGCTACTAGGGAGAAAACAACAATCCTTTGTTCATAGAACAATCATATTGTCTACTTTACATGCAGTTCGTAAAGCAATAATATGTTGCTTGCAACTTAATACTGGAGGGGGTTCAGATGATAACCTAAAGGTGGATTATTAGTCATAGATGTAGTTCGATGGCGGTCTATGTATAATGTTGTAATGCCCAATCGAGTCTCAAAGGAGTCAAGATGATTAGTATATGCATGTATTGCTTTCTCGATGTTTGTCAATTGCCCCGCTGTAATTTGTTCACCCAGCATTATATCGATCTAAGGAGAGACACCTCTAGTGAACTATGGATCCTGGTACTTTTATTTACATACAATCTATAAGCTTTTACTTGTTTGTGTTTACTTTCTGCAAACTATTACTTTCTTCCATTCAATACGTTTAATCCTTTGTTTTCCACAAAACAAGTGAGATTGACAACCTCATCGCAAGTTGGGGACAAAGTTCTGTGGTTGTGTTGTGTAGGTCTCCACGTTGCTACTAGCACCAGTAGTGCACCCTGCCAAGTCTTACCTAGTAACACCTTTGGGTGTTTCCTTGCTCCTACTGGTTCGATTAAACTTTGGTTTCATACTGAGGGAAACTTGCTGCTGTACTCATCATACCTTCCTCTTGGGGTTCCCAACGATCTCTACATCAACACCGCTCTAGTATTTTTCTGGCGCCATACACAGAGCCATCAAGCATTTTTCTGGCGCCGTTGCCGGGGAGTCAAGGACATCTTCACAAGGGGAGTCCCTCATAACCAATCTCTTTACTTTGTTATTTTTTTTCTTAGTTTCTTTTTGCTTTGTTTGCTTGTTTTCTTATCAAAAACACACAAAAATTAAGTCTCCTTTAGTTGTTGCCTCTTCCTTATCTCACCATATTGGTCCCCAAATTCACCCTGAAAGACCTTCCAATTGGTAGTGGTTCTATAATTGTGAAAGATAATATTGAAGAATTCTTTAATCATGTTAGTAAGCATGAAGATACTGAGGATAGATCCCTTGCAGAACTTGCTCCAAACTATGAGATTACTGCAGCTTCTTTAATTCACATGTTAGAAGCTAGGTTTCGTAACCTCAACCCCTTAATGCAAGTAATGTTTCTTAAGCTTAAAGAAATTGAAGACCCTAAAAAGAGGGAGTTTATTCTAGAAACTTTGTTTAAGGAGTTCTATGATGTTGCCAAGGAAGCTAGGAAAGTCTTTGAACGTTTCAATATGCTAGGCTCATGTGTAGATGTTGTTGGTACACGAGAAAAGATGAGAAAAACCGAACCTAATGGGGAGGAACCTAAAATACCAATACCCCTTAAACTAGTAGCAATACATGATGCCATAGAAAAGAATCTTGATTGGGTTGTCCCTGCAAACCCTTTTGATGAGAATAGTGAACCTAAGAGCATTGAGAGAGGATCCTCTAGAACTTAGTTGGATGATATACCTTGCCTTGTTGAAAATATTTTTGGTATTGATCTTAATGCTTCTTCATTTGAGAACAGTTGATTCTTTTTCTTTCTTCTTATGCCTAACTTAAAGGCGTTAAAGAAAACTACTTATGGGGAGATAACCCAAAAGTTTAGATGAGTCTTGGAAGTTATTACTGCAGTAATAACCGCTCCTTATCATTTTTAATTGCTTTTTGTTCCAAGAGTAACCTCTGATGAGAGAGAACTAATGATTGGGAAATTTGTTGACCCGAAACAGATTTCTGTGCTTCACCGTAAAACTTCGTGTAAAATCTCTAAACATCTTTTTGAGGCGTGAATTTTTTTTCTTCTGACCCAGGTTGTTATCTAACTTTCGTTAGTTCAACACTTTTTGATTTGAGCAACAGAAGGTCATTGAAAAAATTCATCTTTACCTGCTGGTCTGTTTTGACAGATTTCTGTCATTTTCTGCATTTGCTTCTTGTTGGTTCCTTTTTGAGTTCAGTTGGGGAATTGAGATTTTTGAGGGAAGTGCTACCGTAGATAGTGTTCTAATGGATGTTTATTTGGTGTTAGAACTGAACTAAGACTTATTTATCTTGAGTGCACTAATGTTGCTAATAAAGATTGTGTGAAGTTTTGTATGAAGGATAAAATTTCAGGTGTATGGAAGGAATGAGTAATGAGATGAAGGATGGACTAAAGCTCAAGCTTGGGGATGCCACGCGTGTCACCCCAAAAAATATCCAAGAAGTACAAGCGTCAAAGCTTGGGGATGCCCAAGGCATCCCCTTCTTCATCAATAAAAATCCCAGGTTTCATTCAAACTCTTCATTTTTATTGTTTCATGCATAGTTGTGTTGTTCTTGGAGCGTCTTCTTTTTCGTTTTGGTTTTGGTTTTTCGTTTTCTTTGGTTTTCTTAGTTTTCTGCATAAATTGGTTTGTAAATAGTTTGGTTTGGTTTGGAAAAGAGTAGGAAAGTTCATACTTATGTGGTAAAAAGAGCTCGTTTTTGACTGTGGCCTATGCTTTGTCATGCCATGCTTGATATTGTTTTGGCTTTATGCTTAGTATTCTTTTTTGTAGCATGACTTGTTATGAACAATCAAGATTGCTTAATGTTCCTTGGATGAATCATGCGTTGTTTTAGCATATTAAAGCATAGTATAGTGGTATTCTCCTTTGATTCTTTATTTGGGTTGACTTGGCACATTCTCACACCATGTTATGACTATCTGAAGTCACCATAAGTCTTTATGATCCTTTAGTTTTCGACTTGTAGTATCACTTTATGCTTTGATCAATGATGTTTTGTCGCTCTGCATGATTATGGCCATTATTGCTCTCTTAGTTTGTCGCTCCCAGTCTTTTGCTAGCCTCCACAACCAAGTATGAGTTTCACTCATGCATCCAACTCCCTAAACCAAGTTATTCCAAAGAGTCCACCATGCATACCTAGTAGCTTATGATATTCCACGTATATTCATGCTTTTGTTTACCTTCCAAATTAAACTTGTTGTCTAGAAAACTAGTGATTAAATCTCTCATGAACTTGATGGAACACTTTACTTTTCTTGCCGTTAATAAACTTGAACCATTGTGTGTCTATGTTGTATATTCTTGCACTTATTTTTTAGGGATTAGCAGAACCATGCTTTCATGGGGAACGCTTTCAACATTGCACTTGGTACTTGTACCTAGTTGATATCATGCTCTTTTGTATATGGATGTCATCGGTGTGAAATGAAAGGGGAGCTTGTAAGTCCATGGAGTTATGTATATGTGTTAGAGAAACGCCTGTGCCGCTTGTCTAATCCATGCTGAGATGGTGGAAACCTGCAGCGTAACCATAATGAGCTGTCTATGAAGCATTCTTCTTATAAAAAAAGAGTCCTATTGAAAAAAAAGAGAGAAAAGAAGAAAAAAATAGATATTATGAAAAGAGGAAAGAGAGAAAAAAGCACCATATTCCCATGGTAAATAAGAAGATTGCTGAGATGCTCGTTGTCTGCTTTCCTTGTCATTTTGATATGGGGATTCTTCCATATCATGGGGCAAGGGGTACCCCGTTGGTGGTTCTCTATGATACACATGTACTTACGATGACAAGAACTTACCGGTGACTAAACTTGAGTAGCATGAGGAGCGACCCTCGTATACAAGGGACATGAGATTTATAACTTATACTTCGTCAAGCATGTACACCATAGTTTGTTCACTTTAACCATAATCACTTCAAGATGCTTATGATAGGGGCAATGAGAGATGAAAGCTATAAGTACCATAATTTTTGGAAGCTCTTTATGAAACTTGAATCCCTACTTCCTTTTATAAAAAGGCCTTTCTCCCACCATTATATTGAGTCTCCACCTTCTAACTTTATTGTCAACACCCGGATTTTTAATCCCAGATGCCCGTTATGCCATACCACGCAATCCCAGGATTACCATTTTTGCGAGACATAACGGATTGGATATCACAATACATCATCCATTACAAACCATACATAAGGTTTTACACAAATAAGGATCTCATGATCCAGTCTTTAATACAACAAGCAGCGGAAATAAACGATAGTGTAGCGGTGGGGTCCATCTTCAGGGGCACAGGCAATGCTCACGAAGGCAGATAGTCCTAGTTATCATAGCCGTCCTGCTGACCATCATCTTGATAATTTCCATCATAGTCTGGCCATGATAATAGCCAGGGACAAAATCCATGAGTACTTTTTAAGTACTCGGAAACTACTACTAACAAGGGGTGTAATTCTAAGTTAAAGTGTTGAATTTAAAATAACTATCAAGTTAAGTTGGAAACCTAAGCTGAGTTCTGAAGCAAGAAAAGATAAAGTAGAGTTCTAGAATCACTTAAGTTGGGAAGCTATTATCACCAACACAACCCTGTTGTGGCCAAGTCAAAGTTCATCCATTCATCTTAAGTTATTTAGAAAACATCTGACAACGAAACAGTATGGCCATTCCAACTGTCCATAACCATGGACGCGGCTATTCGAATAGTTTGAAACTCTATAGAGGTGGTACACTTTCACCACAAGATTCGATACATCTGTTAGGGATAACCATGAATCATCATAATTAGTATGCAGATAATCAAACATAACCTTCCCTTTACACACCCTAGTACAAGCACCTCTCCTATGAGTATGGCCGCCCAACCATGACCATCAGTCATCTTGGGCACTGCATAGGTGGACACCATTGAGAGGTAGCCTCAACTCAAACCTCTCTCGTGAGGGAACAAATACTAATGCATATAAATTTCCAGCTAAGCCTTACCCAATTCAGGTAATGTGGTTGTACGGTAAATTTGGAATGGTATCGCATTCGAATCCAACCATCAGTTTTATAAAAGGGTTAAGGCTCATGCCTCATCATTTTCATCATCATAAACCAGTTGTGTTTCTCAACACATGTCAAAACATCTCAATAGAATGACTCATCATTCCAAGGTTTTCACAATTCATTTTCACCAAGTGTTACCATCTAAAGTGACTCAAGTTTTGATCTATTCTAAAATACTAAGTTAAGAGTGTTCACTAAGGTGGAAAGATGGGATCAATCTCATGCCATAGAATGACATCTAAAGGTTTCTAAGTAGGTCAAGTATTATACTCTTTATGCTACCTTCAAAATTTAGTAAAGAACTTTGTATGACCTAAGAGGGGTAAAACTTGTCAGTGAGACTTGGGGTACTAATAGTTAAAGGAGTGTGATCAAAGCATGCTTAAGGCATCTTTGCTAAACCATCTAGTTTTATTTTGGCTTGCTAACAATATCTTGCTAAAGTATGTTTTGCAAGGGTTAGCTTGCCACTAATAGCTTGCCTTGGTTGGTGCAGTGGTTGAAGTTGTCTTCTTCTTCTTCTTCTTCTTGGTAGAACTCCTCCTCCTCGAGAGCTTGGTCGGTACTATCGTCTAGAAATACATAGGGAGTGCACAATCACCAAACAGTACTTAACTAGGCTAAGTAGTATTCTAAACCACACAATTGATGATCTATTATCATCACAAACATTACAAGTTTTAATTCAATAGTTTTAACCTTTTTATTTTAGAAAAGTAATTTCTACTCATTGAAATATTAACTAAAATTTAATATTCACCACCAAAATATGGGATCATGTCGACACATGTCCTCACCACATATTCTAACATGTGGGAATAAGATTTAAAGGTTGGATCAATATTACTTTGGTTTAGGTTTATTATTTAATGATTTAAAGTGACTAGAAATGCCTATATAGCATTATTTTGGTACTAGTCCAAAGTCACTACATGTAAACCTTAATATTATTACATATTTGGATAGATATGATGAAATGTGATTTTTGAGAGTTGGAATCAACTCCAAACCTAACTTGGTTGATTTTATAAAAATGTTGCAAGTTACAAAAGATTCTGCCTTCTTATTTTTATTAGGAAAGATCTATAACTCTAATTGAATTAAATCCAATGGGCCTGGATAGAGCATTTCAATATCTTTCAGACAAAATTAATTTCATGCAATTTGGATTTGTCAATGTGCCTAAATTGATTTTTGAATCTAAGCACAGAAGTGGGTTTCTAACTAAATAGAAAAATTCCTAATTTGAATTTTAAACGTGCGCAGGAATGAAATGGGCCGGCCCTCTGCGCTCCGCGCAGTGTCGCGGGCTGACTTAAGCGAGGGCCCCACCCGTCAGTGGAACGTGGGGGTACCGAAAGGGTATGGATGAACGGTGCCCGTGCGATTAGAGGGTAGGTCGACGGCTCACAACTATCGTCCTCGTCAGAACAGGACACGACGGGAGCTAACCCTAGCACGGTCGGTGAGGGTGCAGTGGGGGCGTACCGGGGCTCCAGCGGGGTTGGCGAGGCGGGCAACTGGGCTGGTAGACGATGGCAGTTCTCCTGGTACAAGCGGCGCTTCCTGGGATGGCCTGGATCAACGGCGCCCTTCTCTTCCCGAGGCGGCGGCTCCGGCTGCAATTTCGGCGCCCTGGTGCTCGAGCGGCTCTGGCTGGCGGTAGGGAGTGAGAGTGAGAGGTGGGGATGAGAATGGTGTGAAGAGAGCTTGCTGTGGAGGCCTCCTTATATAGGTGAGCGAAGGATGCAGAGCGGCATGGGCAGAGCTCGACGTGGTCGACGGCATAGCGAGCTAAGGGCATGGGCGAGGTAGGCGGACCGTGGCCAGTCTCCTAGCGATCCTCTATGGCTTGATGGCGCTGCGAGGGGCTGTCTCTATTGGTCGGGAGCTTCCACGCACTCCACGGTGGCCGTAGGTGCTCGACAAGAAATGTGGAGACTATGGGTCGAGCGGCAGCATACGAGCGTGTCTAGCGGGGTGCTGGGCCTGCTGCGAGTGCCGCCACGCAAGGCTAGGGCTTGGCGAGGCTGGTGCTGCTCTGGCGGACGCGGCACTCCGGCGTGATCGGCATGGCGGACAGAGGCGTGGGCGCGAGCAACTGGGGCTTGTCCTCCGCTCGATTTTGGTCGGGGGCTGGTCGAGGCGGTGCGATGTGATGGCGCCTGTCTGCCAGCGGGCGAAGGAGAGCGCGGGGCGGCTTTGTGCGAGCTGTCCATGGTCGACCTAGCGCATGGCGTTGGGCGGCTTGGCACTGGAGCAGCTAGGGGAGAGGGAGAGAGAGCTAGGGCCAGGGTTTGAGCTAGAGGGACAAGGGGACCGAGTTAGACCCAAATGGTGACAAGAAGCACTGCACACTATAGTGTTTTGAAAATGGCCTGATTTGTGTCTGCCACCTGTTTGATGAAATGGCCGCAAGAGAACAAAGTTTGAATTTTGAGTTCAAAATTTTTGAGTGATCTCCACTAGTGATAGGTAGTCTCTGGTTGCAAGGGTTTTGTAAATGGTGCTCAAATGGATGGCTTTTGAAATAGCGGTGATCTATGCATATGCATTAGATTCAATTTTAAACTGTCATTTAAATTAGTTTCCAGAATGTTTCTAGTAGATCAAAAGGTGGGCCTTGGTACCTCATTATGTGTACTAGCAAGGGGTGTAAATATCAAGAATTGTTTCTGTTAAGAATTGAGTACTAGGAATAGCCAAAGTAAGCATGGGAGTTAAATTTGTCAAAATGACCATTCCTTCATTTTAATTCTTTTTTATTTGATTTCTTTTAGGGAAAGTTTGGGAATGATGTAGATGATGTTTAAATCACTTAAGGAACATTTTACAAGAATTAGATCAAACAATCATGGAAATTTAAACAACTCCTATTTTAAATGCACACATATATGAATGCTTTCATTTTAAATATGGAAAAGTTTTTGTTAACCCTATTTTTGGATGATTTGATCTTGATAAGCTTGGATTGAAGTTTTGGGATGTTACAAACCTTCCCCCCTTAAACAAAAATCTCGTCCCGAGATTTACAAAGAAAACTAGGAACTAATGAGATCTGGAAACTCTGTTCTAATGGAATCTTCGCGCTCTCAAGTAGCTTCCTCCTCGGTATGGTTGCTCCACTGAATCTTGAGAAACTTGATACTCCTGGTCCTGGTGGTTCCCGATAGGTCAGGTCAGTGTTGATTTCCACAGCTCTGTGATCGATGTTCTTGAAAACTTCAGTCTTCTCCGGCACTTCCAAGCATTTGTGAAGTAACGAGATATGGAACACATTGTGGATGGCTGACATCTCTTCAGGCAATTCCAGCTGATACGATACTTCTCCTCGAAGGTTCAGAATCTTGAAAGGTCCGATTTATCTGGGGGCTAACTTTCCTTTCAGACTAAAGCGTTGGGTTCCCTTTAATGGTGAAACCTTGAGATAAACGAAATATCCAACATTGAAAGTAAGGTCTCTCCTTTTCTTGTCAGCATAGCTCTTCTGTCTGGATTGGGCGGTCTTGAGGTGCTCACGAACTTTGTGAACTTTCTCTTCTGCTTCTCGGAGAATGTCGGGTCCAAAGATCTGACTCTCTCCTACTTGTGACCAATTCAAAGGGGTGCGACACTTTCTTCTGTATAGGAATTCAAATGGTGCCATTTGCAAACTAGCTTGATAACTGTTGCTATATGAGAATTCTGCGAAAGGCAGGCAGTCTTCCCATTTTGATCCGTATTCCAACACACAAGCTCTAAGCATATCCTCCAAGATCTAGTTGGCTCTCTCAGTCTGTCCATCTGTTTGTGGGTGATACATGGTGCTGAAGTTCAACTTGGTTCAAAATCGTTCCTGAACTTTCTGCCAAAATCTTGAAGTAAACTGGGTTCCTCGATCTGATACGATGGTCTTGGGGGTTCCATGCAGACTAACAATTCTAGCAATGTACAGCTCTGCTAGTTTTGCACTCTGGTAGGTCGTCTCGACAGGTATGAAGTGGGCTACCTTGGATAGTCTATCAACTATGACCCAGATTGAGTCATTTCCCCTACTAGAAGTAGGTAAACCGGTGATGAAGTCCATTCCGACGGAATCCCATTTCCATTCCGGAATCTGCAATGGTTGCAATAGTCCTGCAGGTCTCTAATGCTCTGCTTTGACTCTTTGACAGATGTCACATTTGGCGATGTAGCTTCCGATCTCTCTCTTCATCTTGTGCCACCAAAATTGCTCTTTCAAATCCTGATACATCTTTGTTCCTCCGGGGTGGATAGAATAAAGAGTATCATGAGCTTCCTTCATGATAACTTCTTTCAGTATCGAATCTGCTGGAATACAGATACGTCCTTTGTACCACAGTACACCTTCTTCGTCTTCGGTGAATCCATGTACTTTGCCTATACCAATACGACGTTTGATTCCGTCGATACTTTCATTCCCCTTCTGGGCTTCCTTGATTTGGCTAATCAATGTGGGTTGAAGTTCAATGCTAGCTAGGAATCCTTTGCTAACTACTTCAGCCCCGAACTGCTCCAACTCTTCATACAAACTTGGTTGCTTCTCTTTGATCATGGTGTTAAGCCTACATGGCAATCTGCTAAGAGCATCCGCTACCACATTGGCTTTGCCGGGGTGATAGTGAATGTCAAGGTCATAATCCTTGATTAACTCTATCTATCTTCTTTGCCTCATATTCAGCTCCTTTTGGTTGAAGATATACTTCAAGCTCTTATGGTCTGAGTAAATCTCATAGCGATTACCCATCAAATAATGACGCCATGTCTTCAACGCTAGAACCACAGCTGCTAGCTCAAGATCATGGGTCGGATAGTTCTGTTCATGCTGCTTTAGTTGTCGAGATAGATATGCGATGACTTTGCTTTCTTGCATCAATACACATCCTAGACCAATCTTGGATGCATCACAATACACATCAAATGACTTCTTGATGTCTGGCATGATCAAAATTGGGGCTGATATCAATCTCTTCTTCAGCTCCTGGAAACTGGCTTCACACTTGTCTCTCCATTCAAACTTCTTGTCCTTCTTTAACAATTGGGTCATTGGTCGGTCTATGCTCGAGAATCCTTCTACGAACTTGCGGTAATATCACGCTAATCCGAGAAATGAACAAACTTGGGTTTGACTGGTTGGGGCTTCCCATTCTTCTACATCTTTGATCTTGGCGGGATCAACAGAGACTCCTCCGGCAGACACAATATGTCCTAGGAATCCTACTTCTTTCACCCAAAACTCACACTTGCTGAACTTGGCATATAACTGATGCTCTCTCAGGGTTTCTAGGATGACTCTCAGATGTTGTTCATGCTCTTCTTCTGACTTGGAGTAGATAAGGATGTCGTCGATAAACACAACTACAAACTTATCTAGGAAATTCATAAAGATCTTATTCATGAGAATCATGAAATAAGCAGGGGCATTGGTTAATCCAAAAGACATAATCGTATACTCGTATAAACCATAGCGAGTAGTAAAGGCGGTCTTCGGAATATCCGTTGTGCGAATCTTAAGTTGGTGATAACCAGTCCTAAGATCAATCTTTGACAATACCTGAGCTCCAGTCAACTGATCAAATAGATCTCTCCATCTTTGGCAAGGGGTACTTGTTCTTGATGGTGACATCATTCAACTTTCTGTAGTCCGTACACAGACGGTTGCCTCCATCTTTCTTGTCGACGAATAACACGGGTGATCTCCATGGCGATGCACTTGGTTGAATCAAGACTGTTGCTAACATGGCATCCAACTGCTTCTTTAGTTCAACTAACTCTGAGGTGTTCATGGTATAGGGTCTCTGGGCTATAGGTCCGGTTCCGGGGATTAGTTCGATAATGAACTCTATATCCCTATCCAGGGGCATACCTGGCAATTCATCTGGGAATACGTCGGGGTATTCATAGACTACTCTGAATTGGTCAATGGTAGGCAGGGCTACACTCTTGTTTCACTTGAATTGACGGGGTAAGGTTTCAGAGATATGCTCTACTGTTACTCCAAAACTACTGGTCATGGTGATGTCTTTCTTAGCACAGTCTACCAGTCCTTTATGCCTTGACATCCAGTCCATACCTAGTACTACTTCCAATCCTTTGGTTCCAAGTACAATTAGGTTGGCATAAAAATCTATCCCATATATTCTGATAGGTACAGCTTTGCAAATGTTTCTAGCTTTTGTGGTTGAACCGGGGATTTGAACTATCATGACATGCTTCAGGTTGGTTGGGCGAATCTTACTAGTGCATACAAATTCTTTGGTGACAAATGAATGCGATGCTCCAGAATCAAACAATAGTCTTGTTAAAACTGAGTTGACAGAAAACATACCCAGCACTACATATGGCGCTTCCTGGGCTTCTTCTGCGTTCATGTGGAAGAGACGACCATTGCGGTTGTGCGGGTTCCCTGGGGAAAATCTCCTTCCTGGTTGAACACGATGCTGCTGCTGAACTGGGGCATTCATAGGTGCATTGTCGGCAGTCTTCTTGGGACACTCATTGGAGTAGTGACCCTTCACTCCACACTCAAAACAAGTGATCTGGGACTTGTCCTTGACTGCGACAGGTACAACATTGCTGCCAGTTCTGGGGGCAGTGTTGTTGTTGTTGTTGCTCTTGGGAGGTGCGCGGTTAAAGTTGTTGGCATTGCCGGAGTGGTGATTGTTTCCTCTAGGCTTCACATTTCCTCCGCTACGGTTGGGGTAGCTTGGGCGAGAATTTGGGGGTCGATTGTTCCTTGGTGCATATCCTGGTGAGGGGTTAGGACGGTACTTCTGGTGACTACTAGATCCAGATTGTTGCATCATACGACGCTTGCAGTTATCGTTTGCCTGGTTAATCTTCCCTTCCATCTGAATGGCAGAGTCGACGAGCTCTTCGAGATCCTGGAAACGGATGTTGACGAGGACAGTCTGCATCTTATCATGCAGTTCGTTTAAGAATATCTCTTTCTTCTTGTCCTCCGTGTTGATCTCATCAGGGGCATATCTGGCAAGTGACAAGAATTTGTCACGGTACTCTACCACAGTCAATCTTCCTTGCTTCAGTTCACGGAATTCATCTCTCATCCTGTTGACAAGACCTTGCGGCACATGGGTGCGGCTGAACTTGACCTTGAATGCTTCCTAGGTCATCACCTGGCCATGGTTCATATTGCGGATGCTATTCAACCAAGCTCTTGCATCTCCCGCCAGATAGTGGGTGGCGAAGAGAACTTTCTCATTCTCATCAACTCCTACAACTTCGAGGTTGTTTTCCATGGTCTGTAACCAGTCATCAGCATCTAATGGGTTTTCAGATTGGTTGAAAATTGGGGGACTGGTGTTCTGAAAGTTTTTGAGTTTAGATCCATGGTGATCCTGATTTCCATGTCCTTGGTTGTTGATAGCCATTTGGGCAATCTACTGCAATGTTGCTAAGTTGGCTTGACGCTCGGCCCTCCTTGCTTCACAGTCTGTGATGAGATTCTGCAAGATTTGTATCATTGGGTCCTGCGATGAGCTGCTCCCTCCTTGGTTTCCACGAGTCATCTGAAGATTGAGATAGATATAGGGGTAAGAGGGAAATTCTAAGGTTCATGGTTTTGGGTTTTCAAAGATAAAACTTTGAGTTAGACTCAGGTTTTTCAACTAACTTCATTTTCATTCATGCAAGCAAGCACACGATACAACACATACCACAACAATCAAAGGGGCAAACAGATGGTTTTAAGATCCATTCTACAAGCTACGATACAATGAGATGGTACATCTCATGCTACGACAGTGCTCTCATGCATCTACTCATCGTCAATGAAGTTGGAGTCCTCATCATACGTGTAGAAGTCCACGGCATCCTCTTCCAGAAAGTCATCATCGTTGCTGAGGTAAGAATCCATATCTCCCTGGATGTCTTCACCCTCATCTTCTTCTTCCTTGGCGGCAAGCTGAGCTTCCTACTCCTTGACGGTCTTCTAGTGGTCGGCCACCTTCTTGCAAAGACGGGCGATGGTGCGATCCTTCTTTGCACGCTGGCGACAAAGAGACTGGCGATCTTGGACGAGCAATGCGAAAGTCTAGGCCTTCTGGTTGGCAATGGCACGGTTCTGGTTGGCTAACTCTCTGGCAGTGTCCAGTTCCTGTTGTCGGTCATGAAGCAAGAAGTCAAGGTTCTCCACTTGACGCCTCAATTCTAGGTGACTTGGCATCTCCATCGGTATTCCCATGAAGTCACGTCTTGCATAGTGGGCAAAACGGGTTCCTTGAATCTTGTTGACGCTGAGGGCACATAGGCATGCGAGAGCTTCATGCATTGCCCTGGCTAATCCATCTAGCCAGTTGTTCTCTCTCACAGAGAACTGAATTCGCCCGGAGGTTGGTGCTTCAATGCTTCCTCGAAGATCTGTGGTGACTAGCCATTGTAGGTCTCCTCTTGGGGGTCCTGGAAGTTGAGCTCCAAGAAACTCCGGATGTGGGCGTCCCAGTAACTCCGATAGTGAATCCAGATCCCTCTCGAAGATCAGCTGTCCTCCGTTTCCCAACTGGTAAAACTTGCTGAACTTGAAGGAAATATGCCCTGAGAGGCAATAATAAAGTTGTTATTATGTATTCCTTATATATGATAGATATTTATTTTACATCCTATAATTGTATTGATAGGAAACATCAATACATGTGTGTTTAATAAACAAAAAGGTTTCCTACTCATGCCTCTCTTATAGACTAGCTTGTTGATTAACAAGATGATCAAGGTTTCCTGATCATGGACATTGGATGTTGTTAATAACAAGGTCACACCATTGGTGGAATGATGTGATGAACATTCATCCGGAGTATAGCATTACAATCAAGTCATTGTGTTTATATTGCTATAACATCATACGAAGTAATCTTTATCCTTAGACCATGAGATCATGTTAATTGCTAACACCGGAAGAGTATCTTGATAACATCAAACGTCACACCGTAACAGGGTGACTATAAAGTTGGGTTCAGTGCTACGAAGGTGTTATGTTGAGGCTCATGGATCAAGAGTGGAATTTGTCAATCCAGATGACAGATAGATATACTCTGGGCCCTCTCGGTGATATCACATTAGGATAGCTTGCAAGCAAGTGATGTGATCACTAGAATGTTATATCACGGGAACGAGAAAAGAGTGCATGTCGGTAACGAGATCAAACTAGGTATGGAGATACCGATGATCGAATCTCGGACATGTAATATATCGAGAGACAAAGGGATTTAGTTACAAGCATTAAAGGTTCTCACGATCACAGGAGTCATCGTTGAATGTGTAGGAGTAAGTACGGATCTCCAGGTCCCGCTGCTGATTATTGATCGGAGAAGGGTCTCGATCATGTCTGCATTATTCGCGAACCGTAGGGTGGCACACTTAAGAGTTACCTGACACCATTTTGGAGCACATATGTTTCAGACGAAAGAATTGCAAAGCGCAGGAATTGTTTCAATAGAAACCGGAAATTGTTTCGGGTGAAATTGCAGAAGGTGGTTCTGCATGTGATATTCAAATATTGCAAGGGGATATATGTGAATGTTTGTTAATTAAAGTAATTAACAAAATTCTGAATAAATTTAATAAAAGAGTTTTTATTAAATGAGAGAGCATTTAATTTGGAGAAACTTAATGAATTTAAAGTGGAGACTTTAAAAGGGAATGTGAAGAGGCATTTTAATGTGGAGGAGTTACCACCACATGAATGGGGGAGGTGAGGGGTCACCCCCCCCCATGCGCCGGCCATGGAGAGAGGGGGCACCCCCCCTCCTCCTATAAAAGGCCACCCATTCCCTCCTTCATCCTTACACCTCCTTGTGAAGGATCTCTCTCCCCCTCTAGAATTATTCCCCCATGGTCTCGGATTAGCGAGATACATGTTCCCGGTGGCATTTCGTCTGGAAGGAGTTGCTGCTTCCACTGGATCGCTGGAGCGAGGAGGTGGAGGTTGTCCGTGGCTTGAACGTGTGTGCGAGTGCGGATGCGCTGCTGAGTTGCGGCGCTCGGACTTCCTCACGATCTTGAGATCGGCAAGTGTATGACTACATCAACCACGAGTTCCTACTCGTTAACAAAGCTCGTTGTCTTCGAGGGTAAGTTCTGTATGGATGTATGTCCACCAGTTTGCTTTGTACCTAGTAGATAGATCTTGGCGTGTAGTTCACAAAGTAGGAAATTTTTTGTTTTCTATGCTGCGGACCCAAAAAAACTGAGTCTCCATCTACAAGAATTTAGGATGAGGAAGTTAGTGAAGTGATCAAGTGTGTCAAATTTTAAGTAGTAATGTCAGAATTTTGAGGAACATGTATTTTTGAGAAAGAATGAGTTCACAAAGGTAAGAGGGGAAATAGATTTTCATAAATACTTACTTTGGTTTTGAAGCTAAGTTTTTTTTGTTTGGACGTCCATTCTAACTAGGGTCTCCTATGGTTAGGATGGCTCTGATACCAACTTGTCAACACCCGGATTTTTAATCCCAGATGCCCGTTATGCCATACCTCGCAATCCCAGGATTACCATTTTTGCGAGACATAACGGATTGGATATCACAGTACATCATCCATTACAAACCATACATAAGTTTTTACACAAATAAGGATCTCATGATCCAGTCTTTAATACAACAAGCAGCGGAAATAAACGATAGCGTAGCGGTGGGGTCCATCTTCAGGGGCACAGGCAATGCTGACGAAGGCAGATAGTCCTAGTTATCATAGCCGTCCTGCTGACCATCATCTTGATAATTTCCTTCATAGTCTGGCCATGATAATAGCCAGGGACAAAAGCCATGAGTACTCTTTAAGTACTCGCAAACTACTACTAACAAGGGGTATAATTCTAAGTTAAAGTGCTGAATTTAAAATAACTATCAAGTTAAGTTGGAAACCTAAGATAAGTTATGAAGCAAGAAAAGATAAAGTAAAGTTCTAGAATCACTTAAGTTGGGAAGCTATTATCACCAACACAACCCTGTTGTGGCCAAGTCAAAGTTCATCCATTCATCTTAAGTTATTTAGAAAACATCTGACAACGAAACAGTATGGCCATTCCAACTGTCCATAACCATGGACGCGGCTATTCGAATAGTTTGAAACTCTACAGAGGTGGTACACTTTCACCACAAGATTCGATACATCTATTAGGGATAACCATGAATCTTCATAATTAGTATGCAGATAATCAAACATAACCTTCCCTTTACACACCCTAGTACAAGCACCTCTCCTATGAGTATGGCCGCCCAACCATGACCATCAGTCATCTTGGGCACTGCATAGGTGGACACCATTGAGAGGTAGCCTCAACTCACACCTCTCCCGTGAGGGAACTAATACTAATGCATATAAATTTCCAGCTAAGCCTTACCCAATTCAGGTAATGTGGTTGTATGGTAAATTTGGAATGGTATCGCATTCGAATCCAACCATCAGTTTTATAAAAGGGTTAAGGCTCATGCCTCATCATTTTCATCATCATAAACCAGTTGTGTTTCTCAACACATGTCAAAACATCTCAATAGAATGACTCATCATTCCAAGGTTTTCACAATTCATTTTCACCAAGTGTTCCCATCTAAAGTGACTCAAGTTTTGATCTATTCTAAAATACTAAGTTAAGAGTGTTCACTAAGGTGGAAAGATGGGATCAATCTCATGCCATAGAATGACATCTAAAGGTTTCTAAGTAGGTCAAGTTTTATACTCTTTATGCTACCTTCAAAATTTAGTAAAGAACTTTGTATAACCTAAGAGGGGTAAAACTTGTCAGTGAGACTTGGGGTACTAATAGTTAAAGGAGTGTGATCAAAGCATGCTTAAGGCATCTTTGCTAAACCATCTAGTTTTATTTTGGCTTGCTAACAATATCTTGCTAAAGTATGTTTTGCAAGGGTTAGCTTGCCACTAATAGCTTGCCTTGGTTGGTGCAGTGGTTGAAGTTGTCTTCTTCTTCTTCTTCTTCTTGGTAGAACTCCTCCTCCTCGAGAGCTTGGTCGGTACTATCGTCTAGAAATACGTAGGGAGTGCACAATAACCAAACAATACTTAACTAGGCTAAGTAGTATTCTAAACCACACAATTGATGATCTATTATCATCACAAACATTACAAGTTTTAATTCAATAGTTTTAACCTTTTTATTTTAGAAAAGTAATTTCTTCTCATTGAAATATTAACTAAAATTTAATATTCACCACCAAAATATGGGATCATGTCGACACATGTCCTCACCACATATTCTAACATGTGGGAATAAGATTTAAAGGTTGGATCAATATTACTTTGGTTTAGGTTTATTATTTAATGATTTAAAGTGACTAGAAATGCCTATATAGCATTATTTTGGTACTAGTCCAAAGTCACTGCATGTAAACCTTAATATTATTACATATTTGGATAGATATGATGAAATGTGATTTTTGAGAGTTGGAATCAACTCCAAACCTAACTTGGTTGATTTTATAAAAATGTTGCAAGTTACAAAAGCTTCTGCCTTCTTATTTTTATTAGGAGAGATCTATAACTCTAATTGAATTAAATCCAACGGTCTTGGATAGAGCATTTCAATATCTTTCAGACAAAATTAATTTCATGCAATTTGGATTTGTCAATGTCCCTAAATTGATTTTTGAATCTAAGCATAGAAGTGGGTTTCTAACTAAATAGAAAAATTCCTAATTTGAATTTTAAACGTGCGTGGGAACGAAATGGGCCGGCCCACTGCGCTCCGCGCAGTGTCGCGAGCTGACTTAAGCGAGGGCCCCACCCGTCAGTGGAACGTGGGGGTACCGAAGGGGTATGGATGAACGGTGGCCGTGCGATTAGAGGGTGGATCGACGACTCGCAGCTATCTTCCTCGTCGGAACAGGACACGACGGGAGCTAACCCAACGCGGTCGGTGAGGGTGCAGTGGGGGCGTACCGCGGCTCCAGCGGGGTCGGCGAGGCGGGCAACTGGGCTGGTAGACGATGGCGGTTCTCCTGGTAGAAGTGGCGCTTCCTGGGATGGCCTGGATCAACGGCGCCCTTCTCCTCCCGAGGCGGCGGCTCCGGCTGCAATTCCGGCGCCCTGGTGCTCGAGCGGCTCTGGCTGGCGGTGGGGAGTGAGAGTGAGAGGTGGGGATGAGAATGGTGTGAAGAGATCTTGCCGTGGAGGCCTCCTTATATAGGCAAGCGAAGGATGCAGAGCGGCATGGGCAGAGCTCGACGTGGTCAACGGCACAGCGAGCTAAGGGCATGGGCGAGGTAGGCGGATGGTGGCCGGTTTCCTGGCGATCCTCTATGGCTTGATGGCGCTGCGAGGGGCTGTCTCTATTGGTCGGGAGCTTCCGCGCACTGCACGATGGCCGCAGGTGCTCGACAAGAAATGCGGCGGCTATGGGTCGAGCGGCGGCATACGGGCATGTCTGGCGGGGTGCTGGGCCTGCTGCGAGTGCCGCCACGCAAGGCTAGGGCTTGGCGAGGCCGGTGCTGCTCTGGCGGACACGGCGCTCCGGGGTGATCGGCATGGCGGACAGAGGTGTGGGCGCGAGCAACTGGGGCTTGTCCTCCGCTCGATTTTGGTCGGGGGCTGGTCGAGGCGGTGCGGTGTGATTGCGCCTGTCTGCCAGCGGGCGAAGGGGAGCGCGGGACGGCTTTGTGCGAGTTGTCCATGGTCGACCTGGCGCATGGCGTCGGGCGGCTTGGCACTGGAGCAGCTAGGGGAGATGTAGAGAGAGCTAGGGCCGGGGTTTGAGCTGGGGGGACAAGGGGACCGAGTTAGGCCCAAATGGTGACAAGAAGCACTGCACACTATAGTGTTTTGAAAATGGCCTGATTTGTGTCTGCCACCTGTTTGATGAAATGGCCGCAAGAGAACAAAGTTTGAATTTTGAGTTCAATTTTTTTGAGTGATCTCCACTAGTGATAGGTAGTATCTGGTTGCATGGGTTTTGAAAATGGTGCTCAAATGGATGGTTTTTGAAATAGGGGTGATCTATGCATATGCATTAGATTCAATTTTAAACTGTCATTTAAATTAGTTTCCAGAATGTTTTTAGTAGATCAAAAGGTGGGCCTTGGTACCTCATTATGTGTACTAGCAAGGGGTGTAAAGATCAAGAATTGTTTATGTTAAGAATTGAGTACTAGGAATAGCCAAAGTAAGCATGGGAGTTAAATTTGTCAAAATGACCATTCCTTCATTTTAATTCTTTTTGATTTGATTTCTTTTAGGGAAAGTTTGGGAATGATGTAGATGATGTTTAAATCACTTAAGAAACATTTTACAAGCATTGGATCAAACAATCATGGAAATTTAAACAACTCCTATTTTAAATGCACACATATATGAATGCTTTCATTTTAAATATGGAAAAGTTTTTGTTAACCCTATTTTTGGATGATTTGATCTTCATAAGCTTGGATTGAAGTTTTGGGATGTTACGTTTATGCACCTACTTTGAGAGCATAGTGGCCATTCTTAGTTCTATGTGCATTGTCCCAAGACTAGTTGATTGATGCATAACTTGATATTTCTTGTTTTAAACTTTTGTATCTAGTCACTCTTTTGAACTTTTAAGGTGTCCTATGCAAGTATATTTTCTACTCTACGAGGGACAAGCTGAATGCTATTATGCTATGTTTTCTTTATGTGAAACAAACAAACGTTTTGCAAAGCATTGTTATTCATCAATCTTTTGTTTGTGCCTTTTCATGTTGCATCATAGTTTCTTTGTCTTATTGCTAGAACTTTGTCATTCATGTTATGATTGAAGTACTATGATCCCAGCTTTGAATGTTTTACAAATACTTTGATCAAGTATTTGATGGTGCATGTCACCTCAAAAATTATTCTTTCTTTTTATCACTTACCTACTCGAGGACGAGCAGGAGTTAAGCTTGGGGATGTTGATACATTGCAAATGTATCTATAATTTTTGATGTTCCATGCTTGGTTTTACCCACTTTCTTGTGTTTTGTCCATGCTTTGGAGTACTTTTCATATGATTTCTTGGACTAACCTATTAACAAGAGCCACAGTGCCAGCTGCCTATTTTCTGCTGTTTTTGGTTCCAGGAATGTCAGAGAATGAATATTCTCGGAATTGAACGGGACAAAAGTCAAAGTGCCTATTTTTCCGGAAGTCATCAGATGCCAGAGTACGAGACGGAGAGGGGCTAGGGGGCCACCACACCACCTGGCTATGCGGCCCAGCCTGGCCCACGCCAGGGGGTCGTGTGGCCGCCTCCAGCACCCCCTCGGCCTCCCCTTCTGTCTATATATTGCCCTCGGAACGAAAACCCTAAGGGCCCGATCAAAAAAATCCACGAAAGAGCCTGTAGCCACCCTGTCGGAGAGGGATTCACCCTGGAGGCCTTCTTCATCATCATGCAAGCCTCCGGTGTGATGCGTGAGTAGTTCATCCTTGGACTACGGATCCTTGTAGTAGCTAGATGGATGGTTCTTTTCCTTTGTGCTTTCATGTTTAGATCTTGTGAGCTCTATTCATGATCAAGATCATCTATTTGTAATTCTGCATGTTGTGTTTGCGTCGATCCGATGGATATTGAGATGCTATTTCAGATTGATTATTGATTCTATAATGTCTTTTTTATTTGTGATCTGGCATGCTTTCCGTTGTTAGTACCTATCTTGGCCAAGTAGATGCTAGCAACTCCAAGAGTTAGTATTTATGCTCGATAGTGGGTCCATGCCTCTGGTAATCTGGGGAAGTGACAGAAATCTCTAAGGTACTAGATGTGTTGTTGCTACTAGGGAGAAAACAACAATCCTTTGTTCATAGAAAAATCATATTGTTTACTTTACACGCAGTTCGTAAAGCAATAATATGTTGCTTGCAACTTAATACTGGAGGGGGTTCGGATGATAACCTGAAAGTGGATTATTAGTCATAGATGCAGTTGGATGGCGGTCTATGTATAATGTTGTAAGGCCCAATCAAGTCTCAAAGGAGTCAAGATGATTAGTATATGCTTGTATTGCTTTCTCGATGTTTGTCAATTGCCCCGCTGTAATTTGTTCACCTAGCATGTTATCTATCTAAGGAGAGCCACCTCTAATGAACTATGGATCTCGGTCCTTTTCTTTACATACAATCTCTAAACTTTTACTTCTTTGTGTTTACTTTCCGGAAACTATTACTTTCTTCCATTCGATATGTTTAATCCTTTGTTTTCCGCAAAACACGGTGAGATTGACAACCTCATCGCAAGTTGGGGACAAAGTTCTGTGGTTGTGTTGTGCAGGTCTCCACGTTGCTACTAGCACCGATAGTGTGCCTTGCCAAGGCTTAGCTAGCAACACCTTTGGGGTGTTTCCTTGCTCCTACTGGTTCGATTAAACCTTGGTTTCATACTGAGGGAAACTTGCTGCTGTGCTCATCATACCTTCCTCTTGGGGTTCCCAACGAGCTCCACATCAACATCGCTCCAGCATTTTCTGGCTCCATACACAGAGCCATCAGTGGGCGCCAACTGTCGTGGTGGTGGCATCGCAGATGCCATGGATAGGCTAAAGATGGGGCCAATGAGTGCTAGGGGAATCCAGGGAGGGAGAGCGTGGTGATTCCACGCACGGAAGTTCTTGTATTTCCTCTATCAATGTTGTTTACAAATGCTCTTGAGGCTCTCAGCAAGAAGGAGACAATGTCTCTTAACCCCTACGAAGAAACCCTAGAGTTCTACCTAAGACAGAGAGAATGATTGATCGATCGGCCCTCTCTATGGAGGCCCAAGTGCTCCTTATATAGGGAAGCCTGGGTTACAATTCTAGGGCAGAGGTGGCAGCATATTCTACGAATATGCTCCTTTCCTAAATCAGATGCTTCTTTATTCACTTTAACGGCTCGTCCGGGCTTTGGGCGTAACCCATGGCGTAATCCTTGTTCTTTTGGCGTCACCAGACACGGGCTACGTAATCCGGCTTTGCCCGCGTCACCTTGGTCGCCCCTGTCCCGCTGGTCGTCTTCTCTACTTTACTTTGCGCATGCTACAGCTAATAAAGCCACCTTTTGACCAGCGGGGGATTCCTTCTCTTGGAAGCTAAGATAATCCGGCTAGCATATATCTAATCCGGCTTACCCAGTCACCTGCAAAACAGATATACAGGGCCGACATAAACCTTATGCCGGCCGGACCATAGTCAAGGAGATGCTCCATGGTCCGGGTCACACCGTGATTCGGCCTGCCTTGAGGTGACCCGTCAGCATTTGCTATGACCGCGCCGTACCCCGGCTAACTCGGCCCTTACACCCCAGTGTTACCCTACCTGGGGATATCCCCCCAACAAATCCTCTGAGAATCCCTGTTATGCATAAACCATGATCCCATGATCAGTTTGTCGTGGCACATAACCGACAAGTATCAAAGTGAACATCCATTACTTAAGCGGATACATGTCAAACCTTACATGCCATTATGGCTACATCAATAATCCTCAGGGGAACTTCATCAAGCGTAGAGCCCGAGCCATGCCTTAACCTACAAGCAACTGACTAGGATAACATCACCTTCTTCTTGATATCTGACCAAGTTAATAGCCAAGGAAAATACCAGTGAGTACTTTGAATGTACTCACAAACCACCTTAAGAGAGTAATAATAACAGGAGGATATGCAATATGGCTGTGGTAGTAGGAGGGCTCCAAGAGAGGTTATTTTCTCAAATAGTTTCTCTTGTAGAGATAACATCTACATATCTTTGTTGAAAACCTTTGTGACCATTTTGGAAACCTTTTTGAACAGTTTTGGGTAAACATTAGGACTAGGTCACCCATTTGTTCCTTCCTTTCGGTCATCCCATGACCAAACTCCTTATCTTCCCCTTGTGACCATCGCATGGTCTAACTAGGCATCCTTTCCGACCATCCCATGGTCAAAACATTTCCATAACCATTGCTTTTCATAAATTCTTTTTGAAAACAAAACCAGCACCACTCTACAGAAGTTTGTCCAACCTGTCCATAACCGCGGACACGGCCATTCGAATAGATTTACACTCTGCAGAGCTTATACACTTTACCCACACCATCTGGGTACCCTGCCCTGATCTACACCGATCGTGGGTCAAGTAACTGATCAAGAATCTCCGAATGCCACTCCAGTATAAGTGCCTACCCTATGAGTGGTGTTCCCCTCAACACCGGGACACCCTATATAGTTCACAAGCCAACCGGAGCACTTTTTCCACTTTCCAAGTGTGCGCTTTCAATGAGGGGCTCATAGTAACGCGTGGAGGCCCACAGACCCTTCGTTTCTTCTCCCCGTCGATATTTTACATGGACTCAGCCAGAGAAGACCCACCCTCCAGAGATTTTTATCCCCTGTAGTCGTTGCGAGGCAGCTTATACCAGAATAAACAAACATCAAATCTAGCCCTGTCCCATTCCAGAGTAATGTGGTTGCACGGGTTAAGTTCTTATAGCTAAACTGCAAAGAACTGGGTGCATTTTCATAAACCTTTTTCCTCTAGCTTTACTTCAGCATTTTGTAAAACAAAAACCTTTTTCTTTATCAACACCTCTTGGGAGGTCCCACCTCACCAAGGTTTTATCATAAAACATTTGGTAAAACTTTGTCGGGGTCTTCCCATCCTATAGCTTTGCTTCGGCTAAATCGGGGTCTCCAAAGGGTATGGTATATTACACCATCTACCATACTAGGGACAAGTAGGTGTCATCAAGGGGTTGTACTTAATAGTGCAAAAGTGTAATAGTTCGGAGGAGCCAAACTACTACCATATATACATCAACATATAGTAAAACAATGCAGTTTTAATAAACAATAGATAAAACATGCATAAGTAAAACAGTAGGACAAGGCATATGAGCAGGAAGGTGGCGTGCTTGATGATCAGTGAGACGGCAATATGTCCCTGGACTTTTTTTTAGAATACCATGATAACCAAAAATAGTAGCCATCTTCTTCGGGTCTCTGATATAATCGCATCTAGCATCGTTATGGAGCACATGTAAGTAAACAAAAGGGCACAATCAACACAGGGCATACAATAACCAATACTATACAGCAAATAACATACCACACATTATTCAATTCAGTAGGTTTTGATAGATTGAGTTTATAGCAATTGGAAATAGTTTATTTGCATTGGTGGAGTTTTGTTTATGATTTATGTTGCATACATCACTTAATTAAGGAACTTAAGTCCAAGGCTTCGTTCTATATAATATCATTATATAAAAATGATACCTTTAGATAAATAATGATAATATGAAGCCAACAAAAGTGGTTTCACTATTTTATCAAAATCCATTGATTTACTATGCATTTCCTAGTGAATACAATTCTAGTTTTAGGAAATAATTCATCAGAAAAGTTCCATGAGTCCAAAAATTATTTCCTTGGCTGGTTGTGTAGGGTTTTCTGTAGTTATTCACTGAGAGTTGGAATCATGTCAAATTATTTACCAGAATGCCCTTAGGAAATTCCAAAAATCAATTCTGAAGTTGTTTTGTCTTTCTTACCAGATTAATTCTACAGAAGCTTTTGATATGCTTTCAAAGGCCAATAATAGGCACTTTTATTACCTTTCTGTAGAAATTGGAATCACTCTTTTTGGAGTTACAGAATTACTGTGATAATTTTTTTGGTGAATTAACCATGCACAAAATTGTTTAATTCACCATAAATCAAAGATAGCACATAAAATATTGGGGTCCTAGGTTTTGGGAGGACTTAAAATTTAGAAACTAGGAGAGTTGGATTTAGGTGAGTACCTATTTTAATTTGGCCCATAGAAAATCTTAAAATAAAACAGGGTTGTTTTTGTTATTTTTGCTACAGGCAAACGAGGAAGCAAAAGAGGGTGGGGTCAAGGGGTACATGCAAGGGATTACCATAGGTTTGTAGTACACAAAGGTTTCATGGAATTTGGGGTTGTAAAACTACAAGTAGGATTTAAAGAGTGTTTTAGATACTTTTTGGAAATAGATTTAATATAATTAATCTATAAATATACTGAAATAACCCAGGGTACAGAATATTTGGGAAAACATGCAGGTATATGGATAATTTTACATCTAGGCATTTTGGGTCATTTACCACTTTCATTTCGATTTAAACCTAAGGCCAATTTTTTTGGATTTGGACCATGGAATAAAGAAAATGGGCAGGGGATAGCTGGGCTGAGATCTGGCCAGAGATGGGCCGAGGGAGGCGGATTTGGCCCAGGTAGGGCGACGTCGCATGCAGGAGGGTGGAGTTCAAACCGGACTGGCGGGGCCTGCCTGTCAGCTGTGGAGGAGCGCCGAACCTGTACCGGGGAACATGGGTCGTCGGATTAGAGTGAGGATCGATGACCAGGGGGACTCGTCCTCCTACCGACGCGCAGACACGCGCGAAAACCCTAGGGTGATGGAGGTCGGCTGGGGCGCTTGTGAGAGGGCTCACCAGTGAATGGGGAGGAGCGGAGGTGATGCGGTGCATCCGAGTGAGCAGATCCATGGGCGGAAAGGTCGAGTTCCCCGCCAGGAAGTGTTCCGCACGGTGACGCCCGAAGAGGTTGCTCGGGAGCTTGCCGGAGCTGGCCCGAGGAAGCATGCATGTCGACGAGAGGATGAAGGTCAGGGTGGAGGGGTCGCATAGGGAGCATAGGTGGTCTTGGCGGGGCTGCAGACGCTCGGAAAGGGTTATACCACCGACGGTGCTCTAGATTCAGACATGCAACGGCGGCGGCATCTCCCGGGTTCCTACAGAAAAAAGAGGAGAGGGGAGAGATTGGTCATCGAATGGGGTCCTAGAGATGCATAGAGAGTGGAAATGGGTGGCCTGGTGCGACGGTGTGCTCAACTTTTCGAGGAAGGCCGAGAGGAGAACACCTTCTTCTCCATGTCGGTGGAGAGGTGAGGGGCTAGATCTGGAGCTCAGCGGAGATATGTGTAAGGGGGAGGAAGCAAATGAGAGGCAGAGGCATGCTGGGGGTGGCCTCTTGCCTTTATTTCGGGAAAGATGGGTTCATGGTGAACCTTGTCCACTTAGTGCAAGGGAGGAGAGGGGAAGGCTCTGGTTGGCTAGGTGGACGGTGGAGAGGTCAGAGGTGGGGCTCAGAGTCAAGCACTGAGTGGAGGGGAGGGTGGTGGATGCTGCTGCCTCACTTATTGTTATGCTTATCTTTAATTACCCATGTCTCTCTCTCCTTATAAGCTTAAGGGGGACAAGTTTGTGGGATTTCTAAATCACTATGCTACAATGTAACATGACTAGGGGAGAGTGGGGTTGTGTGGAGTAGCAAGGACCAGTTTGGTGATGGTTGGTTTGGGTTAGAAGCTTGAGTTTGCAAAATCTCAATTATTGTCTAAAGAGGTGATTGTGAAGCAAGTCTAAGAGTTTGATCTTGGCATGCTGGAACAAGGGCACTGGTAGATAAGTGTGCCCAAGGTACATGCCCTGTAATTATTTGGGATTTTTCTCAAGAGTCTAAGTCCCTTTTATATTAGTTATTCAAATATTGCTAAAATGGTTTTATCCATTTGCTTTGAAATATTTGAACTAGATAAGGTGGGATTTTGGTTTGGGAAGGTCCCAATTATGAATCCACACTTTGAGGAATTTCCCCCTGATTTATTGAGGAATAAAAGTATTTAAAGAAATTATTATTCTATTTCTGCCATTTAAGAAAATAGGCAAAAAGAATTATTAAAACACTTCCGAAAATATTTATTTTTGAAGTAATAAGATATGGACCTAAATTGAGCCAAAAGTTGGAGAAATGTTTTGCCAAACTTTCCTTTATGGAAGAAGTTTTGGAGGTTTTGTCTAGTAAAGGAATTAAATAGATCTTAGTCCAAAATAATTATTCAAAAACGTTGGTAAATCTTTATAAGCAAGGTAGATGGTGTACACAAGGTGTAACAAGCACTTGCAACCTTGGGATTTGAGAATCCAACTTGAATTTGGTGGAAAACAAGGAAAAGGGATCTAGGGTAATGTTAATTTCATACCAACAAAACCTTGTTGGATCTTGGAACTCAATTCTCCCCTTGGGGCATGGGATAGATGGATGGATATACCAAGTGATTTATATCACCATGGTATAGAGGTTTGAGCTTGATCAGGCTTGAGGGTTCCAAGGAATGATCTCAAACTTTGAATAAAATAAGCCTGCTAAAGCACATTATCAGATAGCCTTCGAAACCTTGTGGGTTTAAGAAGCACAAAGATCCAATAGAAACAAGTGAAGTATGTATTGATAGAACTACATGAGTAGAACACAACCATGCAAATAGTTGGTCCGTAGAAGTTTGGATGATGGTGTGAGCTTCTATCAAAGTAGGCATGTTGATAAGAATTACAGGAAAAGTTATTTTCTTGCCTGCAAATCCATCAAGAACAAATGGGTTGGAGGATGATCTAACCAAGGGAAAGAGTGGGACTTGGTATTACTTAGGATTATTAACAATATGGTTCAAATTCATTTTTAAAAATGCACAAGGGTTATGAAAAGGAGGCACTAAAAAGGGTGATGTTGGAACAGATTCCAGACTTAGCCACATTTGGCAGATTTAGGATTTTTGACTAGATTATGAGTGGGGATGTTTTTGATGGGTTGCAAGGTATCAAAGAATCATCAAGTCGATGGTGTTGAAGTACATATTGAGGAGAATAGATCCATGATTGATATTGGTCTTCATTGACTTGGAAACTTCTAGAATGGATCACTTTAGAATTGGTCTGGTTATACATCAGATCCATCTTGTGGTTATAGATCAGATCCATCTTGTGGTTATAGATGATCACCTAGTGGTTATAGATCAGATCCATCTTGTAATCTTTCTTAGAGTTTGGTGATCTTAAAGTATCTTGATCCTAGAGGATGAGCCCCTAGAGTAGCTCACTCTCATTCCTAATCAAACAAGTTAGAGAACAGATCAAGGCAATTCATCTTAGCAGATCAAGACAACTCATTTTCCAAGCAATTCAGCTACTACTAGGGTTACCATCAAGTTTAGCTTGAGGTAAGGATGGATACTTTGAAAGGCTGGGGTTTAAATAAGGTAAGAGTCCTTTGTACCCCTACCAAGAGTAGAATTCAAAATCTTTATAAAAGGTTTTGGAAATCCTATAGGTAAGAGTACTTGAAGGTTCTGTCTTAAAAACATAAGGAGATTATAACTCTCCATAGTTTCGTGAATAGAAGCTACTAAAATAGTTTTGGTTACAGAAGCATCTTGGCTCATGTTTAAAATGCCAGAACATTTGTGAATATGTAAAATGTGTTGGAATTATGCCATAGAGGCAATAATAAAGATGTTATTATTATAATTCTTGTTCATGATAAAGTTTATATTCCATGCTAGAATTGTATTAAGCAGAAACATTAATACTTGTGTGGTTTGTGAACAACACCGTGTCCCTAGTACGCCTCTATGGACTAGTTCATTGATCAATGATGGTTAAGGTTTCCTGACCATAGACATGAGTTGTCAATTGATAATGAGATCATATCATTGGGAGAATGATATGGTGGACAGACCCAAACTAAGCGAAGCAATTAGATTGTGTCATTGTGTTCATCTTTGCGAAGCTTTTCCTATGTCAAATATTGTATTCCTTAGACCATGAGATAATACAACTCCCTGGTATCGGAAGAAAGCTTTGAGGTCATCGAACGTCATCCTATGAAAGGGTGATCATAAAGGTGTCTCTCAGGTGATCGGAAAGTATCTGTTGGGTTGTATGTATCGAGATGGGATTTGTCCCTCCCAAGTCGGAGAGATATACTTTGGGCCCACTCAGTAATCGATATCAACACCGCTTGCAAGCATGTGGTTAAGGAGTTAATCACAAAGTGATATCGGATTACGGAACGAGTAAAGTACTTGCTGTGAACGAGATTGAACTAGGTATGACGATACCGACAATCGAATCTCGGGCAAGTAAAATATCGCGAGACGAAGGGAATATATATGGGATTGATTGAATCCTGGCATCGTGGTTCATCCGATATGATCATCGATGAATGTGTGGGAGTCAATATGGGTGCCCAGACCTCGCTGTTGATTATTGATAGAAGATCATGTCTGCATATTCTCGAAACCGCAGGGTCACACACTTAACGTGTCTCGACGCTAGGATAGATTGGATACTTGATTTATGAATTTTTGTTCGGAGTCTCGGATGGGATCCGGGACATCACGAGAGGTTCCGGAGTGGTCCGGAGAATAAGATTCATATAAGGAAGTGCAGTTTTTGGAGTTCGGAATTGTTCCAGATTAATCGGTATTCTACCGGAAGCTTCTAGAACCTTCCGGAAGGGGGCCAACGTGGTCCCACCTTCCGGGAGGGGGCATGGGCCTATGAGGGAGTGTCCTGGCCGCATTGGGCCAGGGGCACAAGGCCCCATAGGGCCCAGCCGATTCTAGATAGATTTAAACTCGTTTAAATCTAGGGATAGAATTTCTAGATAAGGGGAGAGTTTAAATCGTTTAAACTAGAGATAGGCTTGGAGGAGGGGCTAGGGCTGGCCGCCGCCACCCCCTCTATATATAGAGGGCTGGTGCGCCCCCTCCCCCCTACCTACACCTTCCTCCAAACCCTAGTTGCCCTGCTGCCCTTCTTCTCTCCCTCCCGACTGTTTGTAGGCGAAGCCCTGCGGCAGAAATTCTCCATCATATACACCACGCCGTCGTGTTGTAGATCCAATCCATCTCTCCACCATACTTGCTGGTCCGAGAAAGGAGGAGACGTCGAGGTGCTGCACGTGTGCATCTCACGGAGGCACCGCCACTTGTGGTGCTAGATCGGATCGGATTGCGAGGAGGAGAAGCGAGTACGACTACATCACCCACGTTCCGACGAACGTTCCGCTGTGCGAATCTTCAAGGGTATGAAGATCTAATCCAATCTCTCTCGTTGTTTGAATCTCCTAGATTAGATCTTGGCTTTCCCTCTGTTCGCTTCGGTAGAAAATTTTGATTTACTATGCTGCGAAATCCTCAGTGGTATCAGAGCTAGATCTATGCGTAGATGTGATTCACGAGTAGAACGCAACATGGTTGTTGCGGGCGTTGATGTTTTCTGTTGCAAGCCTCTTGTTTGTGTTCTTCTTATGACGCGGCATAGTGAGATTGAAGCGGTCCAGGCCAACCTTACGCGACGTCGTTCGCGAGACCGGCTCCGCACTTGACGTGTGGCTTGTTCCACACATGCGGCTGGTGGATGTCAGTTTCTCTCACTATAGTGATCATGGGATTAACACCGGAGTTTGGCAACCATAATATCACCGTTGTGGCTTTCCGTAGGTAAGAATCGTTCTTAGCATCTACTCCCATAAGCCACGTAAAACATGCAACAACAAAGTAGAGGCGTCTAACTTGTTTTTGCAGGGAGTGTTTTTTGTGATATGGTATGGCCCAAGATGTGATGTGTATAATGTATGCGATGATCATGTTTTGTAATGTTTCACTACTTGCATGTCGATGAGTACACAACCGGCAGGAGCCATATGGTTGTCTTTATAATTGTGTATGACCTGCGAGTCAACTTCTTATACGCCATGTAATAGCTTTACTTTATCGCTAAGTAGTTAGCAATAGTTGTAGTTGCTATTCGTGGTGGAGGCGATCATGGTGGAGTGATGGAGATCATGCCGGAACACACAAGATGGAGATCATTGCGCGAATATTGGCTATACCATGTCACATAAAGTTATATGCATGTGATGTTTATCCTTTTATGTATCTTATTATGCTTAGATCGCGACGGTAGCATTATAAGATGATTCCTCACTTAAAGATCAAGATAAAAACTGTGTTCTCCCCAAGTATGCACCGTTGCGAAAGTTCGTCGTGTCCAAGCATCACGTGATGATCGGGTGCTATAGACTCTACGCTCACATACAACGGGTGCAAGCCAGTTTTGCACACGCGGAAATACTTGGGTCTAGCTTGACGAGCCTAGCATGTATAGACATGGCCTCGGAACACAAGAACCGAAAGGTTAAGCATGAGTCATATGAATGATATGATCGACACTTCGTTGTCCACCATTGAAACCACATCTCTTCTCGTGATGATCGGATTAGGTGTGGTGAATTTGGATCGTGTTCACTAAACAACCTGAGTTATGTTGAATTTAGTGGGAGTTCATCTAGTAATTTGATTAAGTTGAACTATTTATCATGAACATAGTCTAAATTGTACTTGCAAATACTGTAGATCACATGGCCAAGTCCAACTTCAACTTCAACGTTTTTGCTGAGAAAGAAAAGCTTAGAAACAATGGGTCTAACTTCACCAACTGGTTCCGCAATCTAAGAATCATTCTGTCTGGCGGACAAAAGGACTATGTCCTTGAGAAAGCGTTAGGTAACCCCCCTGCTGCAACTGCGCCGGCTGATGAGAAAGCTGCCTATCAGTCGCGCAAAGATGATTATGGTGTGATTAAGAGCACCATGTTGTTTTCTATGGAACCGGAACTTCAAAATCGTTTTGAAAACTATCCCGGGCCCTTTGAGATTCTCGAGGAGCTGAAAACCATGTTTCAGACTCAGGCCTGTTCTGAGAGATATGAGATCTCTGAGAAGTTCTTTAACTGCAAGATGGAGGAAGGGAGTTCCGTTAGTGAGCACGCCACTAAGATGTCGGGCTACACTCAACGCCTTGAGCAACTGGACTGCAAGATTCCACAGGAGCTCAAGATTGACAGGGTTCTGCAATCACTCCCTCCCAGCTACAAAAGTTTTGTAGTGACTCATAATCAGATTGGTTCCACTGATACGATCACCGAGCTCTTCGCAAAGCTGAAGGCTGCGGAGGTGGACATCAAGAAGGATAATCATGTGTTGATGGTCAACAAGCCCTCCTTTAATAAAGGTAAAGGTGCAAAGAAGCCCTTCAAGAAGGGCGGCGGCAAGCGCAATGCCCCTGCTGAGAAGAAGCTCAGATCTGGTCCCAAGCCGGACACTGAGTGCTTCTATTGCAAGGACAAGGGTCACTAGAAGCGCAACTGTCCGAAGTACTTAGCGGACAAGAAGGCTGGCACCATCAAAGGTATATTTGATATACATGTTATTGATGTTTTCCTTACTAGCCCTCGTTGTAGTGCCTGGGTATTTGATACTGGTTCAGTTGCTAATATTTGTAACTCGAAACAGGAGCTACGGAATAGACGGCGGCTTGCGAGGGATGAGGTGACGATGCGCGTTGGCAACGGATCAAGAGTTGATGTGATGGCCGTCGGCACGCTCTCCTTAGTTTTACCTTCGGGATTAGTTTTAAACCTTAATAAATGTTATTATGTGCCTGCGTTGAGCATGAACATTATTTCTGGATCGTGTTTATTGCAAGACGGTTATTCATTTAAATCGGAGAATAATGGTTGTTCTATTTATATGAGTAACATCTTTTATGGTCATGCACCTCTTGTGAATGGTTTATTTCTTCTAAATCTCGAAAGGGATGAAACACACATCCATAACATTGAGGCTAAGAGATGCAAAGTAGATAGTGATAATACTACTTATTTGTGGCACTGTCGTCTAGGTCATATTGGTGTAAAGCGCATGAAGAAACTCCATTCTAATGGACTTTTGGAGTCTCTTGATTTTGAATCATTTGACACATGCGAACCATGCCTCATGGGCAAGATGATCAAAACCCCGTTCTCCGGTATGATGGAGCGAGCAACGGACTTGTTGGAAATCATACATACCGATGTATGCGGACCGATGAGTGTTTCGACGCGCGGTGGATATCGCTATTTTCTCACTTTTTCCGATGACTTAAGTAGATATGGGTATATCTATTTAATGAAACATAAATCTGAAACGTTTGAAAAGTTCAAAGAATTTCAGAATGAAGTGGAGAACCATCGTAACAGAAAGATTAAGTTTCTACGATCCGATCGTGGGGGCGAATATTTGAGTTATGATTTTCTCACGCATCTCAAAGCAAGTGGAATCGTTTCACAACTCACGCCACCCGGAACACCACAGCGCAATGGTGTGTATGAACGCCGGAATCGAACCCTATTAGATATGGTCCGATCAATGATGTCTCTTACTGATTTGCCGTTATCATTTTGGGGTTATGCATTAGAAACCGCTGCATTCACTTTAAATAGGGCTCCATCTAAATCCGTTGAGACGACACCGTATGAACTGTGGTTTGGTGCTAAACCTAAGTTGTCGTTTCTTAAAATTTGGGGACGCGAAGCTTACGTCAAGAAGTTGATGCCGGACAAGCTCGAACCCAAAGCGGAGAAATGCCTCTTCATAGGATACCCTAAGGAAACTATTGGGTATACCTTCTATCACAGAACCGAAGGCAAAGTGTTTGTCGCAAAGAACGGTTCCTTTCTTGAGAAGGAGTTTCTATCGAAAGAAGTGAGTGGGAGGAAAGTAGAGCTAGACGAGGTTATTGAACCTTCTCTTGAATTGGAGAGTAGCGCAGCACCTGAAATTGTTCCAGTGCCGCCTGCACCAACAATAGAGGAAGCTAATGACAAGGATCATGAAGCTTCGGACGATGCTGCTACTGAACGTCGCAGGTCGACAAGGTCGCGTGCCCCTCCTGAGTGGTACGGCAACCCTGTCTTGACTGTCTTGTTAGTAGAAGACAGTGAACCTACGAACTATGAGGAAGCGATGATGAGTCCAGACTCTGAGAAATGGCTAGAAGGCATGAAATCCGAATTGGGATCCATGAGCGAAAACCAAGTATGGACTTTGGTGGACCCTCCTAGCGACCGAAAGGCCGTTGAGTGCAAATGGATCTTCAAGAAGAAAACGGACGCGGATGGTAATGTTACCGTCTATAAAGCACGGCTTGTTGCGAAAGGTTTTCGACAAGTTCAAGGTGTTGACTATGATGAGACTTTATCTCCCGTAGCGATGTTTAAGTCCATTCAGATTTTATTAGCAATTGCTGCGTTTCATGATTATGAAATATGGCAGATGGATGTCAAGACTGCGTTCCTCAATGGCAACATTGATGAAGAGTTGTATATGATGCAACCCGAAGGCTTTGTCGATCCTAAGGATGCTGATAAAGTATGCAAACTTCAGCGTTCCATTTATGGACTGAAGCAAGCATCTCGGAGTTGAAACCTTCGTTTTGATCAAGTGATCAAGAGCTTCGGATTTGTTCCAAATTGCTACGAAGCTTGCATCTACAAGAAAGTGAGTGGGAGCACGGTGACGTTTCTGGTACTATATGTGGATGACATATTGATTATTGGAAATGACATCAACATGCTTAACGATGTGAAGAGTTATTTGAACAAGTGTTTTTCAATGAAAGACCTAGGTGAAGCTGCTTATATATTGGGCATCAAAATCTATAGAGATAGACAAAGACGCCTGATAGCTTTGAGCCAGAGTACATACCTAGACAAAGTTCTGAAAAGGTTCAGAATGGATAAGGCATTGAAAGGTTCAGTGCCTATGTTGTCAGGTAAGATATTGAGCAAGGCTCAGTGTCCAGCTACGGTAAATGATAGGGAAGCTATGAGCAAAGTGCCTTATGCCTCGCCATAGGTTCCATCATATATGCCATGCTGTGTACTAGACCGGATGTGTCCAATGCTCTTAGTTTGACGAGCAGATATCAAAGTGATCCAGGAGTGGAACACTGGACAGCCGTGAAGAACATCCTAAGGTACCTAAATAGGACTAAATAAATGTTCTTAGTCTATGGGGGTGATGAACAGCTCGTTGTAAAAGGTTACGTCGATGCTAGTTTCGACACCGACAAGGATGATTCTAAATCTCAGACATGATACGTGTATATTTTGAATAGAGGAGCTGTGAGCTGGAGAAGCTGCAAGCAAAGCATGATCACGTGATCTACAGTAGAAGCGGAATACATGGCTACTGCAGAAGCGTCAAGTGAAGGAGTTTGGATCAGAAACTTCATCACTGAGCTTGGCGTGGTTCCAAGTGCATTGGACCCACTGTAGATATTGTGTGACAACACTGGCGCAATGGCACTCGCTAAGGAACCAAGATATCATCCAAAGACCAAGCATATCAACTGCAAGTTTCATATAATCCGAGATTATATAGCAGATGGTGATCTGAAGATCAGCAAAGTACATACAGATCTGAATGTCGCAGATCCATTGACTAAACCTCTTCCACGTGTAAAACATGATCAGCACCTCAGTGCCATGGGTGTGAGATTGTTGCCAAATGTAAACTAGATTATTGACTATAGTGCAAGTGGGAGACTGTTGGAATTATGCCCTAGAGGCAATAATAAAGATGTTATGATTATAATTCTTGTTCATGATAAAGTTTATATTCCATGCTAGAATTGTATTAAGCGGAAACTTTAATACTTGTGTGGTTTGTGAACAACACCGTGTCCCTAGTATGCCTCTATGGACTAGTTCATTGATCAATGATGGTTAAGGTTTCCTGACCATAGACATGAGTTGTCAATTGATAATGAGATCATATCATTGGGAGAATGATATGGTGGACAGACCCAAACTAAGCGAAGCAATTAGATCGTGTCATTGTGTTCATCTTTGTGAAGCTTTTCCTATGTCAAATATTGTATTCCTTAGACCATGAGATAATACAACTCCCTGGTATCGGAAGAAAGCTTTGAGGTCATCAAACGTCATCCTATGAAAGGGTGATCATAAAGGTGTCTCTCAGGTGATCGGAAAGTATCTGTTGGGTTGTATGTATCGAGATGGGATTTGTCCCTCCCAAGTCGGAGAGATATACTTCGGGCCCACTCGGTAATCGATATCAACACCGCTTGCAAGCATGTGGTTAAGGAGTTAATCAGAAAGTGATATCGGATTACGGAACGAGTAAAGTACTTGCTGTGAACGAGATTGAACTAGGTATGACGATACCGACAATCGAATCTCGGGCAAGTAAAATATCGCGAGACGAAGGGAATATATATATGGGATTGATTGAATCCTGGCATCATGGTTCATCCGATATGATCATCGATGAATGTGTGGGAGTCAATATGGGTGCCCAGACCCCGCTGTTGATTATTGATAGAAGATCATGTCTGCATATTCTCGAACCCGCAGGGTCACACACTTAACGTGTCTCGACGCTAGGATAGATTGGATACTTGGTTTATGAATTTTTGTTCGGAGTCTCGGATGGGATCCGGGACATCACGAGAGGTTCCGGAGTGGTCCGGAGAATAAGATTCATATAAGGCAGTGCAGTTTTTGGAGTTCGGAATTGTTCCGGGTAATCGGTATTGTACCGGAAGCTTCTAGAACCTTCCGGAAGGGGGCCAACGTGGTCCCACCTTCCGGGAGGGGGCATGGGCCTATGAGGGAGTGTCCTGGCCGCATTGGGCCAGGGGCACAAGGCCCCATAGGGCCCAGCCGATTCTAGATAGATTTAAACTCGTTTAAATCTAGGGATAGAATTTCTAGATAAGGGGAGAGTTTAAATCGTTTAAACTAGAGATAGGCTTGGAGGAGGGGCTAGGGCTGGCCGCCGCCACCCCCTCTATATATAGAGGGCTGGTGCGCCCCTCCCCCCTACCTACACCTTCCTCCAAACCCTAGTTGCCCTGCTGCCCTTCCTCTCTCCCTCCCGACTGTTTGTAGGCGAAGCCCTGCGGCAGAAATTCTCCACCATATACACCACGCCGTCGTGTTGTAGATCCAATCCATCTCTCCACCATACTTGCTGGTCCGAGGAAGGAGGATACGTCGAGGTGCTGCACGTGTGCATCTCACGGAGGCACCACCACTTGTGGTGCTAGATCGGATCGGATAGCGAGGAGGAGAAGCGAGTACGACTACATCACCCACGTTCCGACGAACGTTCCGCTGTGCGAATCTTCAAGGGTATGAAGATCTAATCCAATCTCTCTCGTTGTTTGCATCTCCTAGATTAGATCTTGGCTTTCCCTCTGTTCGCTTCGGTAGAAAATTTTGATTTACTATGCTGCGAAACCCTTCAAAATGAGCCAGGATATTTTTGTTAAATAAGTTTTGACACAGATGTTGAGGTAAGGAGTATATCATAAGATATACCATCAGAAGCATAAGCACCGACAACAACAAACAAGCATTGCCACTTAACAAGAAAAAGTTTGTGTTCCCCCTGATTTTTGCATTCTGGACAACTAGTCAGGGTTACTGAAATTGGCATGTTACAATGGACTGAGGTTCCTGCACCAAAAAGGGTTATTGCAGTACTTGTAGCAAAAAATATTTAAGAGTTTGTCTCGATGGGAGATCGGAAAACACGACCCTCGCAACTGCGTTGTTAATGCGACCACGTACGCACCCGAACTATGGTTTGGAAATAGCATATTCTATAAGTTGCTAGGATAAATGAATTTAAGATGTTTTGTAATAACTACTACTAAGATTGGAAAGAAAACTAGAACGAAAGTAAAACTGAAAAGCGGTGAATGCAATGAGATGAAATATTAATGCTATGATTCTCAAGTAATGTTGGGTATAGGGTGTGCATGATAAGTGCTTATGAAATAGCTGTTAACTATAATTGTGTTGGACCCTCATATACCGTTGTCTCCCACCGTTGGTAAGTAGCAACTAGACAACTCAATTGTCCACACCCTCTCCGGACATGGGTCATCCGTAAGAGAATAGTGTATTAAGGTCACAAGACCAATCAAGGCGTAGTAATAGTTAGATGGAGCATGATATGGTAAGCAAATGACACAATTTATAGTGCTATAAATTGTTGTATATCACAGCTATCAACTTCCCCAAGCTAGATCTTGCTCATCCTCGAGCAAAAGGGATCAATAACTTAATGGATGTGATCTTGCTTATCATTGGAAATCAATGCACCGTATCCTTGTTTTTCCTTAAATCTCAAATTAAGAGAGCACATAATCATACAAGGCAATATAAGCTCATTTATATTATTCCAAACCAATAGATATTAGTCAAAAACTTCTATGCCCCATGTCAAAGTTAAATCTATCTTGCAAGTAAACTTGTGATCCATGTATATGCACTTTATTGTATTTTTGTATTTTTATTTGTATAAGGCAAAGCTGAACACGGTTAGTTGTCAATCATAAATATAAATAGAGTTTTCCAATGTTACCCACTCATGCCATCTATTAAAGTCTCTGAATTGCAAACTTCGATTGTTGAGCTCATAGAAAATATATTTCTTAGTAACGAGACCATGCCAAAAGAGTGGTATATGTTCAATCGAGACTGTGCAGGTTAGGAAGGACATTCGTGACCATTACAAGGGTTTCCCTTTTCGGTATAATGATTTCTCATAATGGTCAGAGGAGTATTATTCCGACTTTTGCCTTTAACGCAGGCCCATAAGAATACCAATGCATACCCAAATATAGCATTTTGTCTACATATGTTGGGCAACTCATAGCCAAGCTCCAAAAGTTTCCTCTTTTTGGATTGTTTAAAGGCCAGTGGAGTTGTTAGCATCCCATGTTGTGCGACAGTGGCGCAAGACACGCATAAAGCAATATCTCACTCTGATTTTCAAGGCAAATTTTTGGCATATGTAATCTCGAAACTTTGAAACATCATTTCTTATTTACCAATTCACTCAGTAAGCATCTATTAAGCTCATCATTTCCAACACTATGGGGTCGTGCTACTGCATAACCATTCACTTAAGACAATTTTGAACAGTGTCAACTAGCAAGTTTTGAAGAACTTCTTTATTATATTTCTCTTTTCTTTTCAAAATGTAGAGAACATGGCAATGTATAGTTAGAGGATCACAATATTTTGCACAAGCTAGATAAAAGTTGAACGAGGTGCATCAAAGCTATGGCTTGTCTCCTATGGGGCATAATATGAGCAAGTATATCCCTTATATAAATATGAATAAAATCTCACCTAAGAAAGCATTAAAAAATAGAGAGATACACAATAGCATGAAAACTTTGCACAAGACTCTACACATACAAAACAACCTCCCCAAGCTAAGAATTTTGAGCAGATAGTGAAAAAAAAAGAGAAAATGCAGTATTCAAAAGAGAGTATAAGAAGTGGTTACCTCCCCAAGCTTAAGTTAAAGCAAGGGTGACACACTTTACTATTGAGGTGCTTTTAACCTTTACTTTGATGGACAATGAACCTTTGCTTCAATGAATGATTCATGATCCGGTGTATGCCTTCCTTAAAAACCTGGTCGGAACAAGACTAGAAAGAAGACAAAATATTTTTGTGTTTTGGAAGACACGGGTTTAGCTCACAAGTGATAAAAATACAACTCCCACTGAGTCGGTTCATCAACCTAAGCACCATGCCTAAGTCAACAAACTAGTTCTAGAAGTGGCCTCTCCTAGATTATGATGAGGTGCAAGTAAAACAGGATACGAGACACGAGTGTGCATCCCCTATGTGCTTATTTAGAAGAGGTTCGAGTTGGAAGGTTTTACCAGACACTGATTGTTGAAACATTGAATTGAAGCAACCAATTGGCTCATGCGAGTGTTTGCACAGTTGGAACTACCGTACATGTCGTCACACAAGGTTCAAGTCCCTGCAAAAATAACACACAAAATAAAAGACAATAGTTCGATGTACGAACGAAGTTCGTTCACCCCACTAATGAAAGAAAACAAAAAGAAAACATGAACTACTCTAAGAGAATTACAACTTAAGGAATTTCTGAGATAGAACTTTATTGTTTACATATGTTTGGCTTCTCTAAAACATGGGAGAAGCTCCCAGGTGGTGTTTCCATGCTTTTATAAGAAGAAGGAAGAAGAAAGAGTGAAATTTTGAGCAATAGTTACCTTCTAGTTAGCGTTTGAGAGGTTTTCCCAACTATATGGGGGCAACTATATGGCTGGACCAAAAAGGTCCCGCTGTATAGTTGGTCGTTAAACTTACTGTACCTTGAACATCGAAGGGTCGATATCTATACGGCTACAACTATACGGCCGGACCAAAAAGGTCTCGTTGTATAGTTGGTCGTCAAATCCTCTGTACCTGGAAAAGAAATTGTACGAAAGCATCGATATATATACGATCGGAACTATACGGCCGTAATATTTATTCCCGCTATATAGTTGGTCATTAAACCATCAGTACTTATGAAAGAAAAATTGTCAATGGCAAAAATATCTATACGTCTGGAACTATACGGCCAGAATGTTTATTCCTGTTATATAGTTGGTCGTTAAACCTTCTGTATACATCAGCAAATTTCTATTTCTTCATGAATTCTTTCTTATCATGTAATTTAGTGAAATACCTTGTTTTGACAGTAAAATAACAACTTTAATTTTCGACCAACAAATACATATAATTGAAGGATTCTCCTGAAACTGATTTTCTCTTCCTTTTTACCGACTTTATGCAACACATAATATAGTGACAATAAATTCTACCTTTTGAAAACTACCACAAGATTACTCTAATAGCAAGACATGCAAAGAATAAAAGTGCCAATATAACAGAAATGCAACTAGACTCAAGACACAAAACTAAGAAATATGCCTAATGACTTTCGGGTTACCTCCCGGGAAGCGCACTCTTTAAAGCCATAAAGCCAGGCTAGGATTCTCCATATATTATCCACCTGGATCCCAAGGGATATCGACTCGAGGTGAGGTTGTACATACCAGCTTGGAGCATCTTGAAGTAGAGTTCGGTCGGAGTCGTACATGCTTCGGTGCATCGACATCATGTAGATGAACAAGTTCTCGCTTTCAAGCAGTGTTGATGCACCAAGCTAGGTGACCATGCCTCCGTGTATAGCTGTAATGAGAGGATTTGAGATTCATATAAAATTCTTAAATCTTTACCTCGGTTACTTCTGTAGGTGAACACTTCATAGTAGGGAGTTTAGGACCCTACATGTTAGTATATCAATGTTCTATCTCTAGTTCATTATTATTAATGCTCTCCATTTGAGTGTCTAGGCACAAGGCCTCTACAAAACAATTATCAATAGTTTTAGCATCATAAAAATCACTATTAGAGTGAGAGGCATCACAAACAAAAGTTGTAGTGTGACTCTCTTTGTCAACCTCACATTTTTGTTCCTCCTTTCATCGACTAGTGTTTTAATAGCAATGATAGAATCAAAAGTAGGAGTCGAAGGTGTGAGCGGGTGATCAATCCGTTCTTCCTCCTTGTGCTCCTTTTCCACTCCACTTAAATTATTTTCACAAAAGAGGAATATGAGGTATACTAAATTAAAAACTCCATCTAGTGCTTCACTTTCAACATCAGTAATTCCTAGTCTAAATACCATTTCAGATGCACCTTTGAAAAGAACGTATTCTAGTACTTCCAAACTAGCATAGGATTTATCTCTATTATAATTTTCTATAGTAGGATTGTTGGAGTACTTACATTGAAAATTAAGGTGGTCATCTATTATACAAATTGTGCAATAAGATCCGTCATTAGCACGCAACCATAATGAATGCATTTCCAATTGGTCCACAAATTTATTTATCAGCTCATATCTAGCAACCAGGCTTGATGTCTTGAATCCTTTATCTCCTCCAATGCTTGTATTATCTCTTGAACAAAATTTATCTCGGAAGACATGATTAGTAGCAACAGTTTTTATAAATTTTTGGTTTTGTAGGTTTTTTATTGTTTTCAATATAAAGGAAAGTAGTAAGATAATAGCAACAAACATAAATAAACTATGTGTGAGTAGATAACCGAACGCTTTGCTCCCCGGCAACAACGCCAATTTGATGGACTAAGGTTCCTGCACCAAAATAGGGTTATTGCAGTACTTGCAAAAGAAAATATTTAAGAGTTTGTCCCGATGGGAGCTCGGCGAACACGAACCTCACAGCCGCATTGTCAATGCGACTACGTACACACCCAAACCGTGATTTGGAAATGGCCTATTCAATAAGTTGCTAGGATAAATGAATTTAAAATGTTTTATAATAACTACTACTAAGACTGGAAAGAAAACTAGAACTATAGTAAAACTGAAAAGAGGTGAATGCAATGAGATGAAATATTAATTCTATGATTCATCAAGTAATGTTGTGTATAATGGTGTCCATGATAAGTGCTTATGGAATAGCTGTTAACTATAATTCTGGCAGTCCCTCGTATACCGTTGTCTCCCACCGTTGGTAAGTGGCAACTAGACAACTCAATTGTCCACACCCTCTCCAGACATGGGTCATCCATAAGAGAATAGTGTATTAAGGTAACAAGACCAATCAAGGTAAACCAGAGCAAGACATTAAGCTCTATGGACAACCGTACTCCTAAGCAAGTGTGCTGGTCACAAGCTATCCTGTATGTCACTTTGGGGTCAAGCAATTTTCAACACTATACCTATCTATATCATGAGTGATCATGAGGAAATTAAATCTTAATGGGTGGTGCATCCTAAGCTTCTATTGCCTCTGCAAACCACTTATAGCAAATAGCCTATTAGTTCTACCCATGGTGTTGTCAAGTACCATGGATGAGTAGAGACTAATGATAAGTTTTGTTACACTCCGTTAATCCCTAGTAAACTCCTCAACAATGGATTAGTCGTCTCCAATCACTAGAATAATATCATGAATAGAACAATGTAAAGAGAAAGCACAAACATATTAATTAACAAGAACACACCACACTTCAATTACTCAAATCATCATAACATTAATAAAAGAGGGTTCAAGCCATGTTACAACCCATCATGAAGTTCATGATGGGGAAGCATGAAGGAGTAGCAGCGATGGAGATGGTGATGACGGCTCGGTGATGGTGGCGTCGGCGTGGTGATGGTGGCGTCGTCCTTCTCCTCCTATTCTTGCTTGGATGGCTTGATGGTGTTGATGGAGATCTAGATCTTGGTGGATCTGTAGAGGCTATGGAGGTGGCACGGCGGAAGGGCGGTGCCGTGGAGGCGGTAGATGGGATCTAGATCTTATATATGGTGTATTGTGTAGCTATTGTGGCTTCCTTGGTTCCTCGCTCCTTTATATAGGCCTTGGGGTGCCTTAGGGTTCCCCCAATACCGTCATATGACTTAGGGAAGGTTCTGAAGCTTTTCTAGGGTGAAATCCCGTTGTTTCTGACCTTTTTTACAACTATACGGGCGCAACTATATGGCCGTAAATATTGCTCCGGTCGTATAATTGCTCGTTAAATTGTTTGTCCCCTTTAGTATTTTGGTCGCCATTTCTTCATACGAACTCCGTTTAGGGTGTTCTTGGGCTCGTTGAGGTCGTATTGTCTAGGGCTACAACCCTGTGGTATTGGATATTTATTTTGAGAAGTTGGAAGAATTCACTTTTCCAACCTCTCAAATGGCTAAGCCTGGTCCCTACAGCTCCTCCATACTATGCTCTCTTTGTTCCTTTTGCCTTTGTTTTGTCCATAATCATCATCAACACATACACAGATGTCAAAGACAAGGGAGGGGAATAAACTTCTACCTAAACTACTAAATGTGCAATGCTCATATTGAGTTTAACAAAAACAAGTAATCATGCATATCAGGCATAGCAATAGTTAGATGGAGCATGATATGCTAGGAAAATGACACAATTTATAGTGCTAAAATGTGTTGTATATCACAACCATAACTCTACTCCATGCATGTTAGGTTTAGATTTAATAATTTGCATTAGTTGCATCAACTTCAATCACCCTTCTGTTTAGGGAAATAATTATATCCATTGATTTTCGAGACTTCATGATATTTGAAGTTATCTTTTGATTAATGACTATTATATTAGATGATTGAATTAGGTTGAGTGTTATGATACTTGTACAACTATCATGATTTTAGTGCCTTCCAGACCAATAAAATCTTTGATTAAGTTATGAGAAGAATAATTTTGGTAGCATATTATAGTCAAGAGTTTTAAAATCCAATAAAAGTAGTGAGCATGATCAAGCAGCTATGCTATAAAAAAAGAAGAGAGGAAAATAGATCAAAGATCAGCTAGCACAATAATTTCAACGCAAAATAAAAGTACAAGCTTGAAAATAAAAAAAAAGAGAAAAACAATGATCATGAATCTTCATTACTCAAATAAAGTGCTCAATCAAATTAATCTTATGATTATATAATATGTTGAATCACCAAAAATGTCTTATAACTTCATTGATACAAAAAGATGTGGAATCCTCTAAGTCACGTGATGTGTAAGGGTGTGATAATAGCCCTAAAATAACTTTATATCTGATATTGTATTCCTATTTCAATTTCTGCCTCATTTACTGTAATGACTTGTTCATCATGAACATGATGATCTTTTCCATAAGCTACCATATTGCTCGGGGACGATCAAGAGTCTAGCTTGGGGGAGTTGATGATTCCAAAATTGAAGCATATTTACCTTACGTTTTTGCATAAATATAATAGGGATTTTGGTATTTTACTGCTTCTTCATGCTCCTTTTGTCCTTGTTTCAATAGGATCCAGAATTACTAAGTCTATTATGAACATATCAATTGGAACTATCATATTATGTTGTAATATGTTATTTTTAAGTGATAAAAGTCATTTAATTAATTTATCTTCGCACCTAGGAGTGTTAACTATCATATTTTTAAGAGAAGGTCTATTATGAACATATCAATAGCAAACGTGAAGGAAAGATACTGCAGTATTAATGACTAGTGGCACGGGCGGAACCCACCCGTACCGTCCGCGCATACCACGCGACAGCATAACCGCCTCGTCAAATACTTTCTCCTGGCAAGGACGGATAACAGATCCGACATTCAGAGAAACATTGAGCCACAAAAAACCACACAAGAAAGGGATCTCAAGGAGGAACTTGGAGAAGGGCAAATCGTTTCTGCTTCACGGATCATTGGAGGACATCACAACATCCTAATACCCCATCTTTCATTCATTAGATCTTGTTGTAATTGCAGATTCAATTGTGGTTTGCACTAGATTTATCCTAGTACTTTTATCCATCCATTTGATTATGATGATGTTGTTGATTACTTCCATGTGTGAGTAGTTTCCCTCGTTCATGGGGAGATGGAGAAACCCTAGTTCTATAACATCCCAATTTTAGCAACCCTGATTTGTTGTCTAGAATGCAAAAATCACGGGGAACAAAAACTTATTCTTGATTAATGATGAAGTGTTTTTCTGTTTTTTATTTGTCCTTGTGCATCTGAATGTGTATCAGATGATATACTCCTTACCTCACCGCCAGTTTACAAAAGCTATTTCACAAAACTGTCTTGGCTTAGTTTGCCTATTCTCAAATGCTCTGGCATTTCAAAAACCTGAGCCAAGATGGCTTTGCAACCACAATTATTTCTTAGCTTCTATATGATACAATCTCCTTATGTTTTTAGGACAGAACTTTCAGCTACCCTTACCTCTAGGTTTTTCCAAAACCATGTATAAAGCTTTTAATTTCTATTCTTGGTAGAAGTACCAAGTAATCTCACCTTCTTCAAAACTCCAACCTTTCAAAATACTCAGCCTTATCTCAATCTAGGCTTGATGATAACCCTAGTAGTAGTTGAGTGGCTTGCTAAGATGAATTGCCTTGATTTGCTAAGATGAATTGCCTTGATCTACTTCTTCACTTGTTTGCTTAGGAAGTAGTATGAGATACCCTAGGAGATCATCATATAGCATCTAGCTAATCCAATAATATCATCCCTAAGAAAGTTAAAAAAGCTTGATATGATCTCTAGACACTATGTGATCATCTAAAACCCTTAACCATATCACTTCTGAAATTATCCTTTATAGAAGCTTCCAAGTCAATGAAGACCAACTATAACCATGGATCCTTTCTACTCAATATACATTTGAACTTCATGCCCTTGATGATGAGTTTGTAACCTAGAAATCTCTCAAATTCATTGCCTCTTGTATTCTAGTCAAAATCCACAAATCTGCCAAATTTGGCTAAGTCTAGAAAAAGGTTATCAATATCACATCTTTGGGACTCCCTATTTTTCAAGCCTTGCACATTTTCTGAAATGCACTTGAACCATCTTGTATAACATATTAAGGACTACCAAGGCCCACTCTTTCCCTTGGCTAGAAGAACTTATGAACCACTTGGTCTTTATGGTTTTGTAGACAAGAAAATAATCTTTTCTGCAAATCTTCTCAACAAGCCTACTTTGGCAGAAGGTCCCACCTCCATGCTACCTTATTTTGACAAACACTTTGCATGGTTGTGCTCTACTCATGAAGATATATTCATCCCTTATTTCAATCCTTGGGGAACTCAATCATGTGCAACCTCAAAACTATGTACCATGGTGATATATATCACTTGGTCTATCCATCCATCTAGCCCATGGTCCAAGGGGACCCTTGAGCTCCTTAACCCAACAAGGTTTTGAAGGTATAAAACTAACATCACCCTAGATCCTTTATCACTTGTTTCCTTTCAAAAGCAAGTTGGATTTTCAAAACACAAGATTTCAAATGATGGATACATCCTGTGGACATCATCTACAATGGATATAAAAATTTATCATATATTTTCCATAATTATTTTGGACCCAAAACATTTTAATTCTTTTCTTTAACTAAATCTTCAAAACTCCTATAAAAGAAAGTTTGGTTTTCTCCAAAATACTTTTCCAACTTTAGGCAAATTCGAGGCCTATATATACTATACCCTATCTACCCACTTCCAAAGTAAATATTTTTGAAGAGTTTTAATAATTATTTTTTCCTATTTCCTTAAATGGCAGAAATAAGAAAAGAAATGAATTAAATGCTTTTCCTCTTTAATAAATCTTGGAAAATTTCTCCAAGGTATTATATGGTATTTTGGACTATCTCAAACCAAAAAACCAACTTGCCCAATTAAAAAATTTCAAAACAAATCAATAAAACAGATCCAACATCTTCTTAAGAATGGATATAAAGTTGACCAAAAATCATATGAAAAATCCCAAATTAATCAAGGACATGTAACTTGAACCTACCCATCTACCAGCCCCATAAACCCATCTTGTATTGATAAAAAATAAGAGTTGCCTCATAATATATAAATTATGGCTAATATAAACCTATTCAATACTATGAGCTATACCACTACCAAGCCCTCACGAACCCCACCCTTGACCACCACAATAGCCACATGTCGCCTCTGGTCGGAGAATACTGTAGCTCAATAGTACACCCCTCCACCCCTTGTCCTCTTGTGATTGGAGGTAGGATCAATGGAACCTCTCATAAAAATCTTGCCCCTAAGGACCACTCCAACAACCACTACCCTCCTCTGTCGTGCCAAGAACAACACCGACCCTCTCCACCTTCCTCCTCGACCAACCAATGCCCTATAGCCCCTCCACAATGTCCATATGGACCTAATCCATCATGGACAGAACACTCTAGAGATAAAGCCACACATCACCCCAGTATCTCATTCCGCTTTCATACCACTCCCCTACCTCTCCTCTCTCTACCCCCAAAAGCCTCTGAGGTCTCTCCCTCTCTATGGTCCTGTAGATGAAGAACATCACCATGGTGTTGCAAGCTTGCAGGCTGGTTCCCTATCTAACCCAACCTTCTATACCCTCTCTTTTGGCATGCATGCATGCCTCTACTCAAGATTTATCTAACCCACCTCTCTGTTTGCCTTACGGTATGCTAGAACCACCTCCTCCGCCTACTTCCATGGTCACCTTTGACACCGTCGAGTGAGCCCCATCATCCGGCACGAAACTAGCCACTGTAGCCCGTCGTTCGACTCGGATCACGACGCCGCATCACCACCTCCCCCTCTCCATGCCTCTGCTACCCACGTAAGCCCTCCCCTGACCAATCTCCTTCCTGCTAGGGTTAGGTCCCACCGCACCGGGAAAAGGAAGGACGACGACCAGGTGTCGTTGATATGCCATCTAATCAGATGGCCCTGATGCCCTCTAACCGCTTTGGCAACTCATGCCCAATGACAAACAGGCCCCACCCTGAGGATTCACCCCCTTCCCGCGTGTTACCCTTGTGGGATGGGACTGTTGGGTCCGCAACATAGAAAACAAAATTTTTCCTACGTTGTGAACTACACGCCAAGATCTATCTACTAGGTACAAAGCAACGGGTGGACATACATCCAACGAGAACTTAGCCTCGTAGACAACGAGCTTTGTTAACGTGTAGGAACTCGTGGTTGATGTAGTCGTACACTTGCCGATCTCAAGATCGTGATGAAGTCCAGCAGGTCCGGCTCCGGCACGTCCATCAGATCCAGCTCCAGCACCACCAAGTCCAGCACCACAAAGCAGCGGTGCATCCGTGATCGCACACACGTCTGGTACCCCGACAACCTCCGTCCCTCGCTCCAGCAAAGCAGCGGAAGCAGCAACTCCTTTCTAGATAAAGCCACCGGGAACATGTATCTCGCTAATCCGAGACCATGGGGGAATAATATTAGAGGGGGAGAGAGAAGTGAGGAGGGGGTGGCCTTTTATAGGAGGAGGGGGGTGCCCCTCCTTCATGGCCGGTGCATGGAGGGGGTGACCCTTCACCTCCTCCATTCATGTGGTGGTAACCCTTCCACATTAAAATGCCCCTTCACATTCTCTTTTAAAGTCTCCACTTTAAATGCATTAAATTTCTCCAAATTTAATGCTCTCCCATTTAATAAAACTCTTTTATTATTTTTATTCAGAATTTTTTTAATTACTTTAATTAACAAACATTCACATAAAACCTCCTGCAACATTTCAATATTACATGCAGAACCAATTTCTGCAATTTCACCCGAAACAGTTTCGGTGTCTACTGAAATAATTCTAGCGCTTTCTTAAATCTTCATCTGAAACATATTTGCTCCAAATGGTGTCGGTATCCCTTAAGTGTGTCACCCTACGGTTCACGAATAATGCAGACATGATCGAGACCCCTCTCCGATCAATAATCAGCAGCGGGACCTGGAGATCCATGCTGACTCCTACACATTCAACGATGACTTCTATGATCGTGAGAACCTTTAACGCTAGTAACTAAATCCCATTGTCCCGCGATATATTACATGTCCGAGATTCGATCATCGGTATCTCCATACCTAGTTTGATCTCGTTACCGACATGCACTCTTTTCTCGTTCCCGTGATATAACATTCTAGTGATCACATCACTTGCTTGCAAGCTATTTCAATGTGATATCACCGAGAGGGCCCAGAGTATATCTATCCATCATCGAGATGGACAAATCCCACTCTTGATCCATGAGCCTCAACATAACACCTTCGTAGCACTGAACCCACCTTTATAGTCACCCTGTTACGGTGTGACGTTTGATGTTATCAAGATACTCTTCCGGTGTTAGCAATTAACATGATCTCATGGTCTAAGGATAAAGATTACTTCGTATGATATTATAGCAATATAAACATAATGACTTTGATCCTAATGCTATACTTCGGATGAATGTTCATCACATCATTCCACCAATTGTGTGACCTTGTTATTAACAACATCCAATGTCCATGATCAGGAAACCTTGATCATCTTGTTAATCAACAAGCTAGTCTATAAGAGAGGCATCACTAGGAACCCTTTTTGTTTATTAAACACACATGTATTGATGTTTCCGATCAATACAATTCTAGCATGTAAAATAAACATTTATCATAAACATGGAATAAGATAATAACCACTTTATTATTGCCTCTCGGGCATATTCCCTTCAGGGACGAATCCTGGCATAGCGGCCCAGTTATGTGTACCCGACCCACCCTCTCTTTTTAGTTTTAATCTTTTTCGCAGAAGATTTAAATCTGCAGCAATGATATTCCAAATAAAAACTAATAATACATGCTCTGCCCATATCAAATTTTTGCTCATGTTCCTAAGTGTCCTGTCTAACATGTAGAGAAGGCCTCAAGCCCAAAATAATATACCTTATTTTTTATTATTTAATCTAGGAGATAGTACCTTTTGTAATCATTAAATGCCTTAGTACTTTAATATACCAAATGGAGTGAAACAAGTTCCCTTTGTAGGTATTCAATATAACTACCCTATGGCCTTGGTCCCATGTCCATTGGAGCCCTGGTTCTATAGTAGTAAAAACAACAAATTCCATTCTTTTCTGAGTTTGAGAATTTCTCAAGGTAAATCTACAACACATATTGAGTTGATTTCAACTCTCCTGGATGTGTCATAGCAAGATTATAATTTATTGAGCTATTAATAATTTTAGTAAATTAAATACTCCTTCCTATAGTGGTTTCACTAAATAAATCATAATGGAACTTATACAACTCCAAATATAGTAAACCCAATTCCTACAAGAAGGTACCATTGATACCTATCCACTGTCCTTGGTCCCATACCTTCTGTACTTGTAGAATAAATATGGTTAAAAAGACAAATTTTCTATAGAAGTGATTCCAAATATCAAAAATAAAAAACTCAATGATCTGCAAAATCATCTGAGGACAATTTTATTTGAGCTCCAGATATTTTCTGGTGAATTATTCACCGAAATTACGATTAGTCCCACTATAAAATCCGTATAAAGAAAAGTTATAAAATTATGAAACCACTTTTGTTGTCCTTGTTATTTCAATATCTACTTGTTGGTATCATTTATGTACATTGATATCCTAAATATCCAAGCCTTGGTTCAAAAACCTTTCTTCAAGTGGTATTTGACAATTAAATCTTAAAAGAAGATGCACTATTGCAAATAAAGTAATTCCAATTGTTTTGATCTCACAATATAATCACCTACTGAAAAGTTGAGACCTTTGTTTGTATTGTATTGATGATTGTATGCCTGGTGTTAATTGTGGACTTGTTTGTTTGCATGTGTGCTCCTTGACAATGATAGTTGCGATTATATCGAAGACCATAAGAAGATGGTTAATATGGGTTATTATTATCGTATTATAAGAAGTCCAGGGACATACTGCCAGATTGTTGATCACAAGCAAGCCACCTTCTTGCTCATAAGCCTTGTCCTACAACTTTACTTATGCATGTTTTACCTACTATTTATGAAAATGACATTGTTCTATTATGATCTATATCTAGTAGTGGATTGGCTCCTCTAAACCATTACACATTTTTACTACTAAGTACAACCCCCTTGACGAACCCTACTTGTCCTTTAGAGACCCCATTTTAGCCAAAGCAAAACTATATGATGGGAAGACCCCAGAAAAGTTTACCAAATGTTTTATGCTAAAACCTTGGTGAGATTTGACCTACCAAGAGAAGTTTGAAAAACGGTAAAGGTTTTGTTTTACAAATGATGCTGAAGGAAATAGGAGGAAAATGTTTATGAAAACTCACTCGGTTCTTTGCAGCTTTAGCTATAACATGTAAACCCCTGCAACCACATTACTCTAGAATGGGATAGGGCGGGACTTGAAGTTTTCCTAATCTAGTATGGGATGCCTCGTAACTACTATAAGGGATTCCATCCCTCGAAGCAGGGTCTCCCCTAGGGAAAACCATTTGTTGTGACAGTGGTCTAGGGGAGAATACGAACTACTTGCGGGTGGTCGGGCGGTACTATGAGCCTCTCATTGAAAGTGTAGATCCCAAGAGTGTAATGCGCTCTAGTTGGCTTTTGAACAGTACCAAGCATCCCGGTGTTGAGACAAACAACTCATAGGATAGGGCCTATGCTAGAGTGGCATCCGAAGAGTCTTGATCGATTACTCGACCCACGACCCATAAGGGATTAGGGTAGGTACCCAGATGGTGTTCCTAAAGTGTAAAACCTTTGCACAGTGTAAATCTATTTGAATAGTCATGTTAGTGGTTATGGACGGTTGGACAAACTACTGTAGAGCGGTGCTGATTTTGTTTTCAAAGAGGATTTCCGGAAAAGGAATGGATTTGGAATTGTTTTGACCATGGGATGGTCGGAACGGAGGAACAAATGGGTGACCCAATCCTATTAGTTTCCAAAACTTTACAAAAAAATTCAAAATGCTTCATAAAAGTTTTCAACAAAGATATGTAGATGATATATCTACAAGAGAAACTATTTTAGAAAAGAACTTCCTTTGGAGCCCTCCTACTGCCATAGTCGTACTGCATATCCTCTTATTATTATTGTTCTTTTAAGGTGTTTTGCGAGTACACTCAAAGTACTCACTAACATTGTCTCTGGCTATTAACTTTGTCAGATTCAAGAACAAAGATGAAGAAGAATGCGATGATGAAGACTATGCGAGCTAGGATGTCTTCCCAGTCAGCTACATGTAGGTTAAGGCTTGACTCGGGCTATATGCTTGATAAGGTTCTGCTCATGATGGTTGATGTAGCCTTAATGGCAATTGAGGTATGAATTGTATCCACTTAAGTAAGGAATTTTTACTATGATACTTGTCGGTTATGTTCCACAACACACTAATAATGCGATCGTGGTGATATACATAATAGGGATCCTCGAAGGATTAATCCGAGGGACCCACAAGCACTATTATGAATTAAAATAAACATGATTTATAATTGTTTCCATTGAATTATTGGTCTATGATATATTTATAACGTGTATTTGAACTCTCTCTTTAGATGCTATGTGTAGTCGGCTACATATCATTTCCTTCGGGAGAAGAGGGTGAAATCATTTGGAAGTGTTTGGAAGTTTGCCCAGAGCTATTTTGACTATAAGTGCCGGCTAGCAACCTTCAGGGTTAAAGGAGAATTAAGATAGATTCCCTAAGCTAATTATAATATCCACAGGGAGACCCTTAATTGCAGTGGTCTGTATGGGTGATTGCTCTCAAACATCGTGGTGGTCATTTAGATGTGACCTCATTCTTGGCTTAACAAAGTGACTACCAACGATCCTTGTAGTGAACATCTTATTATGGAGCTCTCTACACATATCATGACACAAGAAGTATGTTATCCTAATTATGATTAATAATATCATTCTAGAGTTGTATCCTACACCCCCGAGAATGTTTTATCCCTATTGAGTTCAACCACTTTTCCAAACGCTTTTGTTACTAGCGTCCTTTTACTTTGTTTAATTACTTTTTCTGAATTCAACCAAAAAACATTTCAAACATCCTTTACTTGAAATCAAAGGAGGATTACAAGTATCCTTTAGTAGACAGTGATGAGGGGCATCAATACCTTAACCAAATAGCTGTTAGTGGGTTCAATCCTATTTGTTTGAAACTAGCTACAATCGATCTATGCACTTGCAGTCATCATGTGTCCATGATGTCAACCTCACCGTAAAGCAATATTGCTGCAAGAAAAAATATAAACCCAAGATATGTACGCACAAAGGATTCAAACTCAAGACTTTCATTAGATATAAATGGAGTGTGTTGCCACTACGCCAAATATATTTCTAGAAAAATTATCATTAAAGATTGCTTAGTACCTGTGGGCCCCCGTATTAATCCTCCGAGAATCCCTGTTATGCATATACCACGATCCCATGACCAGTCTATCATGGCACATAACCAACACGTATCAAAGTAAGCATCCATTACTTAAGCGAATACAAGTCATACCTCAGTTGCCATTATGGCTACATAGATCATCATCAGCGGAACTTATAAAGCGTAGAGCCCGAGCCCTTCCTTAAACTACAGGCAACTGACTGGGAGAACGTCCTAGCTCACATATTTGTCAACTTCACATCCTTCTCGATATCTGACTTTGAATGTACTCGCAAACCACCTTAAGAGACTAATAATAACAAGAGGATATGAAATATGGTTGTGGTAGCAGAAGGGCTCCAAGAGAGGTTCTTTTCTCAAATAGTTTCTCATGTAGATATAGCATATACATATCTTTGTTGAAAACTTTTGTAAAACCTTTTTGGAAACCTTTTCAAAAATTTGTGGAAAACACTAGGATTGGGTCACCCATTTGTTTATTCCTTCCGGTCATCTCATGACCAAACTCCTTTCCTTCATTTCCGACCATCCCATGGTCAAATCATTTCCAAAGACTTTTCTTTTTTCGAAGTCCTTTTTGAAATCAAAACCAACACCGGTATACAGCAACCCTCCCAACCGTCCATAACCGTGGACATGGCTATTCGAATAGATTTACACTCTGCAGAGGTTGTACACTTTACCCACACCGTCCGGGTACCCTTCCCTGATCTACACCGATCGTGGGTCGAGTAATCGATCAAGACTCTCCGAATGCCACTCTAGTATAGGCCCTACCCTATGTGTTGTTCCTCTCAACACCGGGACGTCGAGGATCCACGGACCAACCAGAGTGCATTCCAACTCCTCCAGAGTGGGCACTTTCAATGAGAGGCTCATAGTATCACCTGGTCACTCACATGGGTGATCCTGCATTCCTCTAGGTGACTGTCTAATAGTTGACCCTATTTGTAAAGGAATCCCAGAATTCGAGGGAGATGATGTAACATCCCAATTTCAGCAACCCTGATTCGTTGTCCAGAAGGCAATAATCAGGGGAACAAAAACTTTTTCTTGTTAAGTGTTGCAGTGTTTGCTTGTTGTTGTCTGTGCTTATGCCTCGGAACGTGCCACAGATGATATACTCCTTAGCTCAACCTTATTTGACCAAAGCTATTTAACAAAACTATCCTGGCTCATTTTGTATATTCTCAAACATGAGCCAAGATGATTCTGTAACAAAAACTATTTTAGTATCTTCTATTGACCAAACTATAATCTCCTTATGTTTTCAAGACAAAACCTTCATCTAGTCTTACCTCTAGGATTTCCAAAACCTTGTATAAAACTTTTGAATTCTACTCTTGGTTGGGATACCAAGAATTCTTACCTTATTCAAACTCCAACCTTTCAAAATTGCCCATCCTTACCTCAAGCTAGGCTTGATAGTAACCCTAGTAGTAGTTGATTTGTTTGTAAGATGAATTGCCTTGATCTACTGCTTGATTTGTCTACTTAGGAGATAGTCTGAGCTACTCTAGGAGCTCATCACTAGGATCAAGATGCTTCCAAATCACCACACCTTAAGAAGAATACAAAGCTGGATCTGATCTCTAGCTACTAGGGATCATCTAAAACCCCTAACCAGACCCCTTCTGAAGTGATCCCTTCTAGAAGCTTCCAACTCAATGAAGATCAATATCAAGCATGGATCCCTTCTACTCAATCTACTCTTCAACCTCATCCACTTGATGATGCTTTGGTACCTTGCAACCCATCAAAATCACCACCACCCACATTCTAGTCAAAAACCCTAAATCTGCCAAATTTGGCTAAGTCTGGAATCTGCTTCAACATCACCTTTTTGAATGTCTCCCTTTCTCAACCCTTGTGCATTTCTGAAAATCCATTTGAACCATCTTGTTAACTATCCCAAGGACTACCAAGGCCCACTCTTTCCCTTGGTTAGATCATCCTCCAACCCCCTTGTTCTTAATAGATTTGCAGACAAGAAAATAATAATTCCTGCAAATCTCATCAACATGCCTACTTTGGAAGAAGCTCACACCTACATGTTATCTTCTTCTCACCAACTCCTTGCATGACTGTGTTCTACTCATAAAATTCTAGCAATAACTACTTTACTTGTTTCAGTTGGATACTCGTGCCTCTAAAACCAACATGGTTTTGAAGGCTACTTGATAATCTGCTATGGCACCCTTAATTTATTCAAAGTTTGGTATCAATCCTATGAAGTCTCAATCCTTATCAACCTCAACCTTCTGTACCATCGTGATCTATATCACTTGTTCTATCCATCCATCTATCCCATGACCCAAGGTGAGCTCTGAGCTCCAAGATCCAACCAAGTTTTGATGGTATAAAAGTAATAGTGCCCAAGGTCCTTTATCCCTTGTTTTCCCTCCAAATCAAGTTGAATCCTCAAATATCAAGGTGAAAATTATTGATACAGCATGTGGGCATCAGAACTTGGATATAAAGATTTATAAAATATTATCCATATTTATCATGGCTCAAAAACTATTTAATTCATTTAATGGGCAAACCTCCAAAACTCCTTCCATAAAAGAAAGTTTGGTTTTTGCCAAAGCACTTCCCCAACTTTAAGAACATTTGAGGCCCATATATCATACTATACCCTCCCACTTAAAAAATAAATATTTTTGAAGAGTTTTAATAATTGTTTTTGTCTATTTTCTTAATAGGCAGAAATGATAAAATAAATGTGTTAAATACTTTTATGCCCCAATAAATCTTGAGAAAATTCCCCAATATGTGATCTGGTATTTAGGACCATCTCACATTGAAAAATACACATGTCCAATTCAAAATTTTCAAATAAATTCCTAAAAACCATTTCTGTAGTATTTGAATAATTGAAACAAAGTGCATCTAGAATTCTCTGAAAAATCCCAAATAAATCTCAGAGATGCATCTTAACCTTACCCATCTACCAGTATCCTTATCTCAGTTGGTCAAGATAAAAAATCAAGACATACCACTTGATAATCCTGTATGGCTGTTTTGAACATTTAACCTTTTAGTACCCAAAAACCAAATCAAACCTCATCCAATCTTCTCCAACGAGCCTCCACAGCACCAACCCTCAGTCTTGGTCGTGTGCACTATAGATAAGCCACTGTAGAACCTTATACCTCTTGTCTCTAGTGCTTGTCCATGAAGGAGACACAAGCCAACCCCCTTTTTCTTACCCTTAAAGCTTTGCAACAGCTATCCCAGCTCTCCTCTGACCTGCAACCCGACCAGATACCACCCTCCAAGCCCACAACATCCTCCCCCTAGTTTCCCTCCTCCCTCACTTTCTCAAATGGATTTATTCCACCATGGACTACTCCCTCCCAGTTAATTAGGCCAGAGGCCACCCCATCTCCCCTCTCTGGCTCATTTGCCTCCCCACACTCCCACCTACCTTCCCAGAGCCTCCTCTCCCTCTCCCCTGCCCTGTACTGCTCGAGAGAGAGAGAGAGAGAGAGAGAGAGAGAGAGAGAGAGAGAGAGAAAGAAGAGAAGCTTCGGCCTTCTCCCTCCTGGTGAGATAAGCTCCATCTCCTCTGCTCCTCCCCAACTACATGTCACCGCATTGAGATCCCTTCCTCCCCCTCGATCTAATCCTTCCTCTCTTTTTGCCCAGGACTGCCCCTACCATCGCTGCCGTCGAGCTCGGTCATCACCCTCTCGGGCGCCCTCGTGCAGGCAAGATCCGGTCGTGGCAGCCCCTTATGTCGCCCATCCCCGGGCTCGTCATCAACCGCCGCGTCGCCCTGGACCTTCCCCGACACCTCCCGAGCCTTAGGTGAGACCCCAAGCCCCCGCCATTCCCCAGCTAGGGTGTTTGCTCGCCGGCACTGTCGTGTGGTGGACAATGTAAGCAGGCCATCGATCGGCCCCTAATCGGACAGCCAGGGTCGTCACGTACCCCTTCGCCTCGGCGAGCCACTGACGGGTGGGCCCCACACTGCGTTTTGAACTCGCCAGCACACGCGCTCCCACTGGCGAGGTTGGGCCGGCCTGGCTCGGTGTGGCCTAGCTCCCTTCAGATCTGGCCCGCAGCGCTCCTTTTTCCTTTTTCTTTTCCTGTATTTCCAGACCTAATAATGGCAGTCTGGTTTAAATTGTTCTGAAAATGTAAATCAGCTCAAAGTGCCAAGGTCTAAATTTCTTCTAGTCCCCACATGTTTCCCTAAACATGCATAACCAATCTCCCGCCAAAAATGATTTTTATTATTTACTGGCAATTAATCTACAAAAATGTATCCTTATCACTAAATAAATTCCTCAAGGAGTTTTACATACATAATTTGAATGAATCAAAGTTCTCTTGGAAGGAAATTGCTATACCTGTCATCCATCTTAGGTCTAATGCCAAGGTGAATAGTAGTTTGCCTTTATCAAAAATAACAAAAACACCATGTATTTGCCTTAGGTAGTTTATCTAGGTCGAACCAACAAAGGTATTGGCCCAATTCCAACTCCCAGTAAAACTCCATATCAACTTATATCAAACCCCAGCAGCCCAATTTTATTGAGCTCTGGTTCAATGTTAATGAATTAAACTATTCTATGTAGGCTCATTTCACTAAATACACCACTCCAGTAGTTCTTGATATCCAAAAAGGTTGATTCCAATTTCTACAGAAAGGTATTCTAAATACCTACCATGTGTCCTTGGAATCAAATCAAAAGCCTCTGTAGATTAAATATGGTAAAAAAGACAAAACAGCTACAAAACTGCCTTTGGGAATTTCTTAAGGGCATTCTATTAAATACTTTGACATGATTCCAACTCTCAGTGAATCAGTACATTAAACTCTACCTGAACATCCAAGGAAATAATTTTTGGAGCTACATAACTTTTCTGATGAATTATTTCCTAAAACTAGAGTTTATTTCACTAGAAAATTAATAACTAAATAAAGAAAAGTGATAAAATAGTGGAACCACTTTTTTTGGTTTCATTTTATCAACTCCTATCTGTTGGTATCATTTTTGCACAATGGTATCATACAGAATATGTTCTTGGTCCAAAACCCATCTCTTAGGTAGTATCTAGACTATAAACCCTAAGGGATGTTCATCCTTGTCTCCAAGGCCATCTTCAACTTATAAATCCAATCCTCTCAAAACCTACTGAATCTTAAACTCGTATAGTTGATTGGTTTGATGTATTGTATTGATGCTTGTATGCCTTGTGTTGATTATGCTCTTGCTTGTTTGCATGTGTTCTCCCTAACGACGATAGTTGCGATTGTCTCGGAGATCATAAGAAGATGGTTATTATGGTTATTATTATCGGTATTCTTTGTTATCTAAAGCAGAAGTCCAGGGACATTTATGCCATATTGTTGATCGCAGGCAAGCCACCTTGTTGCTCATAAGCCTTGTCCTATTTGTTTTACTTTTGCATGTTTTATCTACTGTTTTTATTAAAAACTGCATTGTTTACTATATGTTGATGTATATATGGTAGTGGTTTGGCTCCTCTGAACTATTACACTTTTGTACTATTAAGTACAAACCCCCTTGATGACACCTACTGGCCCCTGGTAGAATAGATGGTGCATATCACCATAGCCTGTTGGAGACCCTATTTTAGCCAAAGCAAAGCTATAGGATGGGAAGACCCCCAGAAAAGTTTTACCAGATGTTTTATGATGAAACCTTGGTGAGGTGAGACCTCCCAAGAGTTGTTGAGAAATAAAAAGGGTTTTGTTTTATAAAATGCTGAAGGAAAGCTGGAGGAAAAAGGTTTACAAAAACGCACCCGGTTCTTTGCAGTTTAGCTATAACAACTTAACCTGTGCAACCACATTACTCTGGAATGGGATAGGGCTGGATTTGATGTTTATTCATTCTGGTATAAGCTGCCTCACAATGACTACAGGGGATAAAAATCCCTAGAGGGTGGGCCTTCTCCTGTAAGGGTCCATGTGAGACATCAACCTGGAGAAGGAACGAAAGGTCTACGGGCCTCCACGCATTACTATGAGCCCCTCATTGAAATCGCACACTTATGAAGTGGAAAAAGCGCTCCGGTTGGCTTGAGAACTATATAGGTCGTCCCGGTGTTGAGGGGAACAACACTCATAGGGTAGGCACTTATATTGGAGTGGACATCCGGAGAGTCTTGATCGGTTAGTCGACCCACGATCTTTGTAGTTCAGGGTAGTGTACCGAGATGGTGTGGGTAAAGTGTGTAACCTCTGCAGAGTGTAAATCTATTTGAATAGCCGTGTCCATGGTTATGGACGGGTTAGACAAACTTCTATAGAGCGGTGCTTTGGAAATGTTTTGACCATGGGATGGTCAGAAAGGAAGGAAAGGAGTTTGGACATGGGATGACCGGAAGGACAAAACAAATGGGTGACTCAATCCTAGAGTTTCCCTAAAAACCTTGCAACAAGGTTTCCAGAATGTTTTACAAATGTTTTCAACAAATTTATGTAGATGTTATACCTACAAGAGAAACTATTTGAGAAAAGCACCTCTCTTGGAGCCGTCCTACTACCACAACTATATTGCATATCCTATTGTTATTATTATTCTCTTAAGGTGGTTTGTGAGTACATTCTGTTGGGGATATACTTTCCGGGTATCCTCACAGTTCCTCACTAACCAGGGTGGCCCATATCGGGTTAGAGCTTTGCTTCACGGGCGACCCAGTCAGGGAGAAGAGCTTTGCTACGGGAAGGCCCAGAAGACCTACCGACTTAGGCCCATAGTGTTACTTGTAGTTCAAGATGTACTCTGTAACCAACTCTTAGTCGTAGTCGGATAGATCTCTCCTATAAACCCTCGACCGGATATCTATATAAGCCGTCCTAGGGAGAGCCTTTACCCTCATAGTTTACAAACTCGCACAGGCGAACCCTTGTAACCCATATTTCGGCTCTGCAGTATTACTGGATTGCTAGCAGGAGTAGGATCCGTCCAATGCCGGCGGATTCGATCCTGGGTAAACTTGTGTGCTCACCATCCCGGAACACCGTACATCTCACACCCCTCTCTTCCGCATGCCTCGAGGACCCCCTCATGGCGTACTTGTCATCAATCCGATGATAGTTGGCGCCCACCGTGGGGCAAGTGAGCTTCGGATCTGCGTTCTGAGCAGAATCTGCAAGAATCGGAATCGACGAGACTATCGCCGTCGGTCGCATCCTCTACGCTAGCGATGTCCCCCTCATCGTTCTTGATGAGACCTGGATTCCGGCTAGGGAAGCTGTGACTGCCTACACAATCATGTCTTTTGGCGAGATCGATGTTTACATCGGTTTTGCTGAACCTGTACCACCCACCCTAGCGCTGATGATAGAGGTAGAAGAATATTCTAGGTCCCCTTTGTCTGTGGAGGCGGCAGAGTTCCGGATCTCAGAAAACCCTAATCCCACCCAGCCCGCACCAGTTGCGGAGATAGTGGAGAAATCCGAGCCTGAAGAAGACCTAGCAGCCCAAGTCGAATCTGGAGTGGATCTCCTTGGAGAGGCCGAATCCCAGATCGACCCACCTACTGAAGTCAAAATCCAGGAGGAGCATATCAACGACTCTGATTCCGGCTCTGATGACGCCGGGACAGACAGGCCTTTCCTAAGGTATACACTGTGACGTATGATAATGCAAAACTCAAGCGCAGATACAATTCTCGAGACCATCAAAAGTTTCGACGAAGCTGATCACGAGAGCCGCAGGTACCTTAGGAAGCATGCGTCACACTTCGTCGGATATGTGGGATCCGGATCTGGCTCTGCCGATGCTGGAGACAACACCGACACTGTGCTGGAGGCAATTGGAACAAACGTCGACGTACCCGCATCCTCGGATGAATCGATGATGTCAGCAGATTTCCGAAATTTTCCACGGAATATGAAGAAGAGTATAACTCCAAAACTGCAAAGGAAGGAGAAGCCATGTATGAAGGATCCGGGGAACACTCTCCCAAAGCGCAGGACGACATGGAACTCAAAGATAATCCCGAAGTCCAAATATCTGAAAGTACCGATCAGAGCTTCACTCTAGGAAACGGACCCAAACCCGTCTTTGCTACCAGTGCTGCCAAGAAGGCAAAGAAGAAGAACAAGAAGAACAAGATCCCGGCAAAAGACCCTCTAGCAGAAGAGGTGATTACCGAGGAGTATGAGGAAGACTCGGATGGAGCACTTATCCCAGAAGAGTCCAAAAAAGAAGAATCAATGGATGGACACGTGATCACTGAAGGTGCACGTAAACTCATCGATGCTGCTTTAACCACACCTATTCCTATAGCTGCAGAGCTTAGTACTGAAGAACTGGACGAGACGGCACAGGCCCTCGAAGCGCTTCGTCAAGTACTCCTCGATGAAGCCAAAAACATTGAGGAGGAAAAGAAACGCCCAGCATCTGCGGAGAAGTACAACTCCAGGCAATACCAGAAGACCAGGAAGCGTCATACCAATGACAACCAATTCCCGCAGATTCACGCCGTCCTTTTCAGAGAAGAGATGGGGAAGCCTCAGAAAGATAGCAAAGGGGATTGGGTATATCCAACCCCGGTACAGAATACCGTGGCGGCCTGAGAAATTCTATCGGCTAATCCAGGACCGGGGGAGATCCGGTTGGGAATCAAACTACTCAATAGGGGACTAGAGCAGCAAAAGGTCGCCATGTCCGGAAGTCAAAAACTGGTCTCTGATTCCGACCAATGTCGCACAGATCCAGCACGGGCTGACGTAAGACCCCAACATGTTCCGGAGCAACACCACTACCCCGATCGCAGGGAAGATAATTACTCAAGAACCAGATCTTCGGGACAGCACCACAAAGCTGCCCGTGGCTGGCGTAATGTTAACCCAGTTGCAGAGCAAGAGGCAATTGCTGCACTAAATACGAGGAACCCGCCCCGACGAGAGTCGAAAGACCGCAGGGATGACGATAAGGAGAAATGTCGGGAGGAGGACCGACAAAGGATGCCACCTCCTAGACATGAAAGCCGTCCAGATGATGGACGAAGGAATGACGAACACCATGCTTGGACAAGCCGACAGGGGGCTCGTCACAATGAAGACCCTCCCCGGAACTGGAATAAGGACGCTCTGGACGGAGGCCGGTGATTAGGAGGAAAAAACACAGCTGCTCCACCCTCTCCGCCAAGTAGCCATCACAACGGCCCCCAGGGAGGCAATGGAGGGCGTCGTGGTGGAGGAGGTGGTGGCAGAAGCCGAAGTCCGGCTCCAAGGCACCGCAGCCACAGCCGACATTCGAGATGATCTCTATCCTCGAACGACGCAAGGCACAAGATCAATTCCAATATAGAGGCACGACGCTACGAAAACGATGATATCTACGTGGGCCCAAAATGCTTCGGACCATGCATCAGAGCTACAAGATTCCCGGAAGGATTCGCTATCTCAAGACATATCCAAGTCTACGACGGCATTGCTCGGCCAGATACCTGGCTAAAGGATTTCTTCCAAGCTTGCTACATCGCCAAAGGCGGAAACACCCTGGTCGCAACACAATATCTCCCACTTATGTTGCGGAAGACGGCACGATCATGGCTTAATGAACTTCCGGAGAACACCATTCACAACTGGTATGACATGCAAAGTGCGTTATTTCGGAATTTCGAAGGCACATACCGGAGGCCCTGTACGGTCATAGACCTGCAGCGTTGCACCCAGAAGTCCGAAGAAACTTGCCGAGATTACCTCAGACGATGGATCGACACCAAGAACTCCTGTGAAGGAGTAAATGATCAAACTGCGATTGAAGCTTTCATTGCAGGTCTCCCAATCGGTTTACTACGTCATCTCTTGAAGTGCGACAAAGTCACTGATTTGGGAGAGATGATAAAAACAGCGAGCAAGTATGCAGACGCTGACGACGACACAAAGGGATTACTCAACGCCCTAGCTATGCCATAGTTGGCAAAACAACCAAAGCAACAAGCTTAGAAGCGCAAAAATACCTCAGAAGAAAAACCCAACACGGAAACGGCAGTGGTCACTGCTACTTTCCGGTCTGGAGGACGAGGAGGACGCGGCGGAGGCCGCGGGCGTGGCCGTGGGACTTCGAGAGTTTAGGGTAAAGGAGATCAGCAACCAGGCAAAACCTACACCTGGGCTGACATTGCCAATAACCCTTGTGTACATCACATAGATGCCAATGGGGGCTCGTCCCACACCAACGCTGAGTGTCATTTTAATGACGACATCAAAAGAGACGATACCGCTGGCTACAGAGCTAAGCGGAAGAAGGGAAAAAAGATTCCCGAAAAAGATAAAGAGACCAAGGAAGATTCCGACATGGAGGAAGCTGATGCTTCAAATCCCATGCCGGACGGGAAGAAAAAAATTCTGACCAAGAAAGACACTTATGTCACCTTCCTCGAATCTCAAGCAGCAAAAGTCAAGAAAGCAGTTCTACATGAGCTCAACGCAATAGTTCCGGTTGTCCCTCAGTAGCTGGACTGGTCGGAAGTGGCAATCACATTTGACCACGCTGATCATCCGCCTAAGCTACATAGGCGAGGAAAATACGCCTTAATCGTCAATCCACTTATTGACGGTTATGGTTTCTCCAATACCCTCATGGACGGTGGCAGCACTATCAATATTCCCTATCTCAAAAAGCTACGTCGGATGAAGATCTCGGAGACCCAGCTGAACCATAGCTCTGTGATCTTTCACGGGGTTGTCCCAGGAAGACAAGCCAATTCTCTGGGAGAAATCACTTTGGATGTTACCTTTGGAACTCCAAAGAACTATCGGACCGAGGCACTTTCCTTCAAAGTGGTCCCATTCAAGAGCGCGTACCACGCTATATTCGGACGTCTGGCTTACTGGGCTTTTATGGCTCGTCCGTGTTATATTTACAATATGATGAAAATTCTAGGTCCCAACGGCATAATCACCATCAGGGGAGACCCGAAGAAAGTGCGAGAGTGCGAGGATGGAAATGTCGCCTTTGTTGAAGCCGTGATGCATGCCTAGGAGTACCAGGAGATCAAGAACATCATAGATCCGTCTGAGATGCCCGCAACAAAGAAGGAGGTGACCAAGCCAAATCCGGAGTTCAAGGCATTAGAAGAGACGAAGAAGACGCCGTTGAAGGATGATGACCCCTCCAAGGTGACCCGGATAGGCGTAGGCCTAGATAGCGCATAGGAAAGCTTGCTCGTCAAGTTCCTCAAAGCAAATCAAGATATCTTCACATGGCAGCCATCTGACATGACCGGAGTACCTAGGGAACTTGTCGAGAACTCTTTAAATGTAAACCCAAATGCTAAACCCATCAAACAATCCTTATGACGTTTTGGCGATGAAAAGCGTAAGGTAATAGCCAAGGAACTAGCACAGCTCGAGTTAGCCGGATTCATAGAAGAGGTCATCCACACTAAGTGGTCGGCCAATCCTGTAATGGTCCCTAAAAAGGACACCACAGATTTAAGGATGTGTGTTGATTATACTGCCTTGAACAAGGCTTGTCCAAAAGATCCGTTTGCTCTGCCTAGGATTGATCAAGTTATCGATTCTAAGGCAGGCTCGGAACTCCTCTGTTTTCTCGACGCATATTCTGGTTATCACCAAATCCGGATGAAGGAATCTGACAAAGTCAAAACTTCATTCATAACCCCTTTCGAAACCTTCTGTTTTGTTACGATGCCCTTTGGGCTGAAGAACGCAGGAGCTACTTACCAGCGCACAATGCAGCGTTGCCTTCACGACTAGCTCGGACACAATGTCCAAAAAGAAGGAAACACTGATTTCCGACTTGGAGGAAATGTTTGCCAACCTACAAAAATACAACATCATGCTTAACCCAAAGAAATGCTTTTTTGGAATACCAGCCAGAAAATTGTTAGGTTTCATCGTGTCTCAAAGAGGCATAGAGGTGAACCGGGACAAAATCAAGGCTATACTCAATATTTCCAGGCCAAGTCGCCTGAAGGACGTACAAAGACTAACTGGTTGGATCGCTGTAGTCAGTCGGTTTGTTAGCCGGCTTGGTGAAAGAGCCGCACCGTTATACAAACTCCTGAAAAAGACCAAGGATTTTGTTTGGACCGATGAAGCTGAAGCTGCACTACAAGACCTAAAGAAAGTACTCTCATCTGCTCCTATCATGGCTGCACCGGAACCACAGGAACCGATGTTGCTCTATCTTGCTGCGACAATCAAGGTGGTTAGTATCGTTATGGTGGTGGAGATACCGAAGGAAAATCAGGAACACCTGGTGCAGCGCCCGACTTACTTTGTCGGCGAGGTCCTGACAGAATCCAAACAGCGGTATCCGCACTATCAAAAGTTGGCTTACGGTGTTTTTCTGGCATCTCATAAGCTACGACATTATTTTCAGGAGCATCCAATTACCATGGTGAGCACAACTCCCATGAGAGATATAATCAACAACAGTGACGCCACAGGACGCGTCGCCAAATGGGGCATAGAGCTTTTAGCTTTTGATATTGAGTATAAACCTCGGACAATAATCAAATCCCAAATTCTTGCCGACTTTGTTGCTGATTGGACAGAGATGAAGGAGAATATGACCCTCCCTGAGTCGGAATATTGGACCCTCTACTTTGATGGGTCTAAGGGTCGAGGGGGCTCGAGGGCTGGCGTGGTGCTCAAATCACTCCAAGGAGATAAACTTCTATACATGTTGCAGATCCACTTCACAGCGACAAATAACATTGCCGAGTATGAAGCACTGCTGCATGGAATCCGGATTGCTAAGGATATTGGCATCCGACGTTTGATGTGTTATGGAGATTCGGATCTTGTTGCTCGGCAAGTTTCGGATATTTGTAATGCAAATAAGCACATGGCAGCGTATAAAGCTATCGTGGATGATTTATCTAAATCGTTCGAAGGGTTTGAGGTTCAACACATCCCTCGAGAAGAAAACGAGGAAGCAGATGCATTATCTCGGATAGGATCTGCACGGAAAGAGGTCCCAGATGGAGCTTTTTTAGAGCACCTCAAAGTTCCCTCAATAAAGGGAGTAGATGAGGAATATCCGACCAAATCCGACTCATCTCTAACAGCAGTTCTGGCTGTAATTCCCAGCTAGACTCAACCCTACCTTGATTATCTAGTAGATGGCAAATTACCCAAAGATGAGGTCCTAAGCCGGCAGATTATCCGACGAGCGAAAGCCTATACTATAGTTAAAGGTTATCTCTATAAGCGGAGTGTCTCTGGTTTTTTCAGTGCTGCGTATCTCTGGAAGAAGGAGTGGAAATCTTAAGAGAAATCCACGAAGGCGAGTGTGGTGATCACGCTACAGCCAAATCCTTAGTGGGAAAAGCTTTTAGACACGGATTTTTCTGGCTTACAGCTCAGGCAGATGCCGAACGATTAGTCAAGACGTGCAAGGGCTTCCAGAAGTACGCCAAACAAGCTCATGTTCGAGCTGATCAGTTGCGAACAATACCTATAACATGGCCTTTTGCGGTCTGGGGGCTTGAGATGGTAGGACCATTTAGACGTGCTCCAAGTGGATTTACTCACCTCTTAGTGATGGTGGATAAATTCACAAAGTGGATCGAGGTTAAACCCATCACTAGTTGTGATGGAGCAACAGCCAAAAGATTTGTCGAGGATGTTATAATCCGGTATGGTTATCCGCATAGGATTAACACGGACAACGGGAGTAACTTTTCTATGGGAGAATTGGCCGAATTCTGCAATGAGCAAAATATCCGGCTTGACATTGTGTTAGTCGCACATCCACAGGCTAACGGACAAGTTGAAAGAGCTAATGGTTTAATCCTGCAAGGGCTAAAACCGAGACTCGAAGCACCACTACGACGTGCTGCGGGGGCTTGGGCAGAGGAATTACCCTCTGGAATATGGAGTTTACGAATAACTCCGAACAGGTCAACCGGATACACACCTTTCTTCTTGGTCTATGGCACAGAAGCAGTTCTTCCTAGTGATTTGATTCACACTTCTCCTAGAGTGGCCGTGTATATTGAAGAGGATGCCGAGATTTCTCTACAAAATGAACTCGACTTGGTCGAAGAAGTTCGCGTCGTTGCTGAGATGAGATCAACAACCTATGAGAAGAAGTTATGCAAGTATCATAGCCAGAGAGTTAGAAACAGATCTTTCAATCAAGGTGATTTGGTTCTCCGTCTTGTGCAACAAAGAAAGCACAAACTTTCCCCAATATGGGAAGGGCCCTTTTTAGTTAGTCGATTATTGCACAATGGTTCGTAGTACTTAACTGACATGAGGCCAGTCAAAGAAATACCTGCTACTAAGAAGAGAAAGAGGGTTGGAGGAAGTACAAATCCAGATGAGTTAGACAGACCATGGAATATTGCTCAGCTACGTCCCTTTTATTCTTAGTTTATCCTTCTTTGTAATCATACATATGTACATATTCTATGAGAAATAAAAGTCTTGGTTGCTTCAAGTTTTTTCTGAGAAGTTTTACCATCTTATTTCCGAATGATCATGCCATAGTCTAAAATCCCAGAATACTTGAAAGTACTTTATGCTCATGTTTGTTCTGGTTTAGATTTCCGATTCTAAAAATGCTACCTTCGGGTATAACTCTAAAGTTTCTAGTCTATAATTTGGTTATTTGTCTGATTGCCGAATGCGGGTATTTTCTAAGTAGTGAATTGTTGGTACTAGAAGACGGCTTTGTTTCCGAGTTTAAACTGGTTTAGCAATTGAGCTCTGTTGCTCGGGAAAGTTTCCGTGCAGAAGGTTTAGCCGGCTCATGAAAGGGACGAGGCGGAAATCCAGATAAACGATAAGTGACATGGGTATACCCTATAGGTACTCGAACTTGGTATATACGGTCCAAATACATACAGGCCCACGGTGTCGCCAAGGGCCCGGATAGAGGGACTCGAGTAACCTACGGACTCTCGATTGCTTGAAGGACAAGAAGAAGTTAAAGATGGAAAGTTTGAAGGGGAAAACCCTAACTTGTAACCGACTCGACCTGCTACCCGAGACCTAGCCTATCTATATAAAGGCTAGGTGGGGGCGGCGAGGAGGACACATGCAACCCTAGTTTCCACAACCCTCGCCAGATTCCATCTGCGCACCATTGTAACTTTCGACTCCCTCGATAATTCCATGAGCAGAAAAGCAGGAGTAGGGACCTCTACGAGGCCTGAACCTGGGTAAATCCTTTGTCCCCTGTGTGCTTGTTTGCTAGCCGATAGATTTCTCCAGTGCTCCCTCCTTCTCCAAAACCCAAGTCCATAACAATGGGCATTGACGAGTTAAACCCTCGTTAATTGGCGCCGTCTATGGGAACTGGGAGTGCTGATGTTGCGGCTTCTTCGGCCCCATCAAACACGATCTACAACTCTGCAACAGCGGATATTCGCCAGCTTTTCGGCGCCTTCGACTTCACCGTCCACACGCCGGCCACTCGCCCGGCCTTCGACTCCGTGGGCGAAGGAATCAGCCTGGCAATTGGGAGCTTCCACTTCCAAGTTGGTCAGATGGGCACGCTTCGCATGCCCGATCAGCCGACGGCACCGGCGATTGCCCCAACATCATGGTTCCCTCCATCGATCAGTACCCTCAGCGAGCTCAATGCTCCAGCGGCGGTCGGGAACATGGTCAGCAACAGCAGTCGCGACTCCGACCTAAGCGATCTGGCCACTGAAGATGGAACCTACGGTTCCGGATCCGAAAGTTGTGGAAGCAACAACTTCCCAAATCACTTCATGTGCGCTGTCATCAACGCGGGCGACACCTCCGCTAACCGCGGTAACAATGGTAACACCGGCAACGGCACCGACCCACCCAACGCTGCCAACAGCGGCAACGGTGGCAATGGAGGAGCAGTCGAACCCCCCACCATAATCAACGAGCAAACCGGCGAACGCGTCGTGATCAGGCTCAACGAGCAAGAGTGGGAACGCTGCCGCGAAGCCCTACGAGGTACACCTCTACCCTTCGGGTCCCCGCAAGAACTGCTGATGGGATACCACTGGCTCCTAAAGGAGGAATTCAAGCGCCAGAAACAAGCAATCACAGAACTTGAGGCGCGTAAAAAGGCGGCAGACGAGTCAAGCCTTCGTCGCGCTGGGCTCTCCTCCTACCGAGGATCCTCCTCAAGAGGCAACGAGCAACTCGCTAGAAAGAGGCAATCGCGGATGGCTCACCTCACCGAACAAGAACGCATAGACGCCGTGAAAGTCCTCGACTTCGGCTCTATGACAGTCAACACAAGAGGCAACGTGGTTCCCAGGACGCCACAAGTTGCAGTAACGGCGGCCACCATGTACCTTCTCAATAACCAGCCACCGGCTGGAGATCCGCGCACGGCCATGCGCCGATCTACGATCGCAGGCCTAGGACTAATCGAGGCCGCCCTTGACAAAGAACCAGTACCAGACCCAAAAAAGGGCAAAGCATTAGCAAGACGCTACTCCTCGCCCTCATCAAGCGATGACAGTCACGACCTGTCTCGACGCCGCCACTCACGACGACACGATCGCGACTACGATGCACGCGACGAGCTCACGCAGCGCAAGATCGACAAGTCAAGGGCACGACGTGCTCGGTCGACTGATTCGGAAGAAGAAGATGGGGAGATCTGCGGCGCCAGATACTTCAGCAGATCCATCAGGCAAAAGCGAATGCCTAAAGGGTTCAAACTCCCATCGGAGAACCCGAAATTCGACGGTTTGCAGGACCCCAAGATCTGGCTGGAGGATCACATCTCCTCAGTCAGGCTGCACGGAGGCAGTCCAAGTACTGCCATGCATTGCTTGCAGCTACAGCTGCAGGGCGCCGCCCAAGGATGGCTCAATAACCTCCCACGCGGATCCATTCGCAGCTGGGATGAGCTGGTCTACAGCTTCGTACGCAACTTTAAGGGCACGTACAAAAGCCCCGCTTCAATCGAAGAACTGAGATGCTGCCAGCAAAAATCTGGTGAATCGCTGCGCTCTTACATCCAAAGATGGTCCATCATCAAGAACTCCGCGGAGAACATCTCGGAAGAGCACGCAATTGATGCATTCAACGGTGGTGTCCGCCGCATGGAACTCAGGGAGGAGCTAGGCCCCCCAAAGCCCAAGACCATCGACCACCTGATGGAGATCGCGAATCGGTGGGCTAATGGAGAAGATTCGCTGAAGAACCGCGTTCACTCTGACGAGGAAGCAGAACTCAAACGCGACCGCCAGGGAAAACGTCGTATGCGCGTCTACAACGATCACGATGAAGTCAACATGGTCGCAATTGGCTACACTGATAGACGCGACGATAACCGCAACAGCGGATACCGCAGCGGCGGATACCGCGACTCCGGGAAAACCACACAAGTATGGCAACGCCGCACTCGTGATGAGGCACCCGCGACTTCCATCAAGGACAAACTGTCTGGGCCATGCACGGTACACTTCTACATCGACAAGCATGATGGCAAGAGGAAATCCAGTCACCTCCTCAAAGACTGCCGCGAGTTCCTCAAGCTATATGAGGGGTTGGTTCGGATGAACCGCAATGCAGTCGAAAGAGGCTACGGAACCGCTCCAGGCGCAGTGGCACATGGCGCACCACCACCACCACCACCTGCGCCACCCCCGAACGGAGCTGCACCGGACCAGCATCACGGAGGCGAACCATACCCACATGCCATGGGCACCATGATGATCCAAAAGGGATGCCCCTCCAACAGGGTGCAGAAGGCCATCACTCGCCAAGTCAACTTGGCCATGCACTCACCACCATCCACCAGTGAGTACCTCAGTGGCAGTGAGTCGTGCATTACATTCGACAAACGCGACCACCCGCCTCAAGTACCTCGCCCAGGTCATTGCCCCCTCGGACTCGAGGCGCAAATTGGAGGCTTCGACATGAGTCGCGTCTTCATGGATGGCGGAAGCGGTATCAACCTCATATTCGCGAGTACCTTGCGAGCAATGACGATCCCTCTAACCTGCTTGGAGGCATCGGACACAACGTTCCACGGCATCGTCCCAGGAAAAGGCGTATACCCCCTGGGCAAAATCAACCTTGACGTCATATTCAGCATGCCGAAGAACTTCCGGCGCGAGCGCATCGACTTTGAAGTTGTCGACTGGCCCTCACAATACCACCGCATCCTCGGGCGCGTCGTGTTAGCTAGGTTCATGGCAGTACCTCACTACGCCTATCTGCAGATGAAAATGCCAGGTCCCAACGGCGTCATCACGATCAACGGGAGTTTCGAGCGATCTGACGGTTGCGACAGGGAATTCAACAGAATCTCCCAGTCCTTTGGCATGCAGGAGGAACTCGCGCGATTGAAGGAAACGACAGACAACAGTCTGCCCCCTCTGAGTAGGCCAAGCTCACCTGACCTCTCCTTCGACTCATCTGTGCACACAAAGAAGGTGCAGGTCCATCCATCAGATCCTGCTAAAACGGCCCTCATCGCCAACAACTTGAGTCCCGCATAGGAACTCACGCTCGTCGAATTCCTCCGTGAGCACTGGGAATTTTTCGCCTGGTGTCCTGCGGACATGCCAGGAGTTCCCAGGGAATTCGCCGAGCACGCACTCAACGTCAACCCCGAAGCAAGGCCAGTCAAGCAAACAATCAGGCGACTGTCTAAGCCACGAGCACAGGCAGCCGGAATGGAGATCAACAGACTCCTCGAGGCCAAATTCATACACGAGATCAAGGAAAGCACTTGGCTCGCCAATACGGTGCCGGTGCCAAAAAAGGACACGGATATCTTGCGGATGTGCGTGGACTTCACTTCTCTTAAGAAGCATTGCCCAAAAGATCACTTCCTGCTACCACGGATCGATCAAATCATCGACTCCACTGCTGGATGCGAGCGCCTCTGCTTCCTCGACGCCTACTCAGGCCATAACCAAATTCGAATGAAGGAGGAAGACCAGGAGAAGACCGCGTTTACAATGCCCTTTGGCGTGTTCTGCTAAAACACAATGCCCTTCGGGCTAAAAAACGCAGGAGCCACGTACCAGCGGTGCATGCAGGCCTGCCTGAAGGAGCAACTTGGTCGCAACATCCAAGTCTATGTCGACGACATAGTAATCAAGACAAAGGAAGAAGCCTCTCTAATCGACGACTTGCGTGAAACCTTTGCCAATCTCGATCGCTACCAGATAAAGCTCAATCCGGACAAATGCGCCTTCGGCATACCCTCTGGACAACTTCTCGGGTATCTCATATCCGCAAGAGGGATTGAGGAAAACCGAAAAATATGAAGGCCATACTGGCCATGGAGAAGCCAAAGAACATAAGGGGCGTTCAGCAACTAGCTGGGCGAATCGCAGCCCTCAGTCGATTTATCAGTCGAATGGGAGAAAAGGCGTTGCCATTCTATCAGCTCCTCCGCAAAAAGGACAAATTCGAGTGGACCAATGAAGCGCTAGAAGCATTCGAAGACCTCAAGCGCCTGCTATCCACCTCGCCAGTATTGGTAACTCCACGAGAAAGGGAACCACTGCTGCTGTACATCTCCGCCACCAACCAAGTGGTTAGCACAGTGCTCGTCGTCGAACGGGTCGAGGAAAACAAGGTCCACGGTGTACAACGCCCGGTATACTACCTCAGCGAGGTCCTCACGCCAACAAAACAGCGGTACCCACACTATCAGAAGCTGGCGTACGGCGTCTTTATGACCGCCCAGCGACTGTGCCGCTACTTCCAGGAACACCCAATCGTGGTAGTCAACGACGCCCCATTGGGACATATCCTCAATAACCCTGACGCCACAGGGCGAGTCGCGCTTTGGGGAATCGAACTGTCTCCATGAGACATCACATACGAAAAGCGCGGCGCAATCAAGTCGCAAGTTCTCCCGGACTTCCTCGTACATTGGATGGAAAACCAACTCCCGGACAAACCATAGATGTCCTACCTCTGGACAATGCACTTCGATGGGTCCAAGAGAAAAGATGGAGCAGGAGTAGGTGTCATACTGACATCGCCTCAAGGGGACAAGCTGAAGTACGTCCTGCGAATGCAGTTCACAGCCTCAAACAACAAGGCTGAATACGAGGCCTTGTTACACGGGATGAGGATGGCAAAAGCCTGCGGCACAAAGAGGCTAATCATATATGGCGACTCCAAGCTGGTCGTAAACCAAACAATGCACGAGTGCGACGCACTAAACGACAACATGATCGCATATCGCGACCTCTACGACACAGTTGAAGGAGACTTCGATGGCTGCAAGTTGCGACACATAGGTCGCGAAAGCAACGAGGAGGCGGACGCACTCGCCAACATAGGTTCCACCTGCGCACCCATACCACCTAGGGTATTTCTCGAGCGCATATGCGAACGCTCCATCAAGCCAAAGGCCGCAGAGAAGAAAACAAGCGCAGCAACGGACTCGGGGGCTACGCCTCCCAATGAGCCAACAACAATCAATGATTTGGAGCTCGACACAGGACTCGAGGGACCAATGAGCGTCATGATGATCGAACAATCCTGGACGCAGCCGTACATTATGTACCTCCTCAGCAAGCGCCTACCGGACGACCTGACAGATGCACGGCACATCGCGCGACGCTCCAAGGCATTCGCCGTTATCAACGATGAACTGTATAAACGCAGCATCACAGGCGTGTTACAGCGATGCGTCTCCCTAGCCGATGGAAGAGCAGTCCTCCTCGACATCCATGAAGGGACCTGCGGGCACCACGCCGGCAACCGCGCCCTCGTCGCCAAAGCTCTACGAGCTGGATTTTACTGGCCCACGGCCATGCGCGACGCCAAGGATATAGTCCAAAAGTGCAACGCCTGTCAGCGATTCGCGGACAAGCCACATGCACCAGGCGCAGAACTATGGCATATTCCATTGGCCTGGCCCTTCGCCCAGTGGGGACTCGACATGGTCGGCAAACATCCAAGGTCCTCGCAAGGAGGCTACGTCTACCTCTTGGTCGCGGTCGACAAGTTCACCAAGTGGATCGAGGCCATGCCAGTGACCAAGCAATCAGGGCACAACACAGTCAAGTTCTTCGAGTCCATCGTCTACCGCTTCGGCGTGCCACACAACATCATCACCGACAACGGAACAAACTTTACATCCAAGGAGTTCCAAGATTTCTACGAGAAACTGGAAATCAACATCAGCTATGCCTCAGTCGCACACCCACAGACCAACGGTCAGGTGGAAAAGGCAAACGGGCTCGTCTGCAGCGGCATCAAGAAGCGACTCCTTTGGCCACTCGAACAAGTCGCGGGCTGCTGGCCAAACAAACTGCAATCCGAACACTGGAGCCTGCGTACAACTCCAAACAACGCCACTGGCTACACACCATTCTTTATGGTACATGGAGCAGAGGCAGTACTACCCGCCGAGGTACGGTACAGAGCGCCACGCGTAGTCGCCTACAGCGAGAAGGAGTCATCCCTCGCACTCGAGGACTCCGTCGACCTCCTTGACAAAGCAAGAGAAATCACCGCAGAAAGATCTACGATCTACCAGCAGAACCTGCGCAACTACCATAGCAGAAGGCTTTGCCCAAGATCCTTCGTCGAAGGTGACCTGGTCCTGCGACTGAAGCAGCAGGGGCATCTCAAGCTCGAGTCCCCCTGGGAAGGACCATACGTGATTACAGAAGTAATCCCAGGTGGCGCCTATCGCCTTCAAGATTCAGAGATAGGAGTCGCGTACTCCAACCCTTGGAACGTCGCACAATTGTGACACTTCTACCTTAGTCATTTCTTCTTTACTTCTGCATCGCAAATAAGGCTATTCAGCCAAGGCTACTTAGCCGCACATTGTACTACGTACTGTTCTCCGAATAAATAAAAGCTAAGTGCCCCAAAACTCCGTGTTCTCTTCTCTTTTGTCAACTTTCATACTCGGGGGCTGCGCCACCCTATCTACATATGTTCTTCGAACAATAACGCGACATCCCGAGTAGCTGGCACATCAATCGAACCCCTTAACACAGACACAACCCAGCTGTCACGCAGCTGACAGGTTGACAGGGGAAAGACACAAAGATGACCAGGCTAACGAAAAGGACTCGCACAAGTGCAACGCACCCTACGCTTATAAAGCTATTTGTATACACTCAACACTAAATTATCTACAAATATATATGAGCTTTACAAATACACTTATATCCAGGATACATATTTGGCTACCCTTGCAACAGAAGAACATTAGTCTGTTCCTCGAAGAAGTCGACGATTTCCTCGGCTGGACGATCCATCGCTTGATAGTGCGGCACCATGTCCCAGGAAAATCCTGCTGGTGGCACCGGTGGCCCAGATGCAATGGCGGCGACATCCACGTCAGGCCTGTGCAGATGCACCACGGAGAGCGCAGCCTTGGCACCAGCCACCAGCTGCTGCCTCACGCACTCGCGAACCGTGGGCATATCTTGAAATTTCGTCAGCAGGGCCAGCAGGCTTGATGGAGTATCATCCAGCGGGAACATCGCCCGGTAGATGTTCTTGAAACACGACTGCGACTTCTTCAGAAAGAGCAGCACTCGCGAGGCGCGATCCTGCAAGGTCGCTAACGCAGTCGCACGATCATGATCTACCCAGAAGTATCCACTCTCCTGAAGTTGCTCTTGGGTGAGATCATGAAGGCGGATGGCAATCCTATCCCTCTCCTCCTACGGACGGCGTGCGCTCACAACTACACGAAGCAGCATCAACAACATGAGTACAACGTACCATTGCGATTAACTACAAAGGAAAAGACGAGGATGAGAAAACTAACACTTAAACTGGTCGCCCAGCTGCGTCACCTCGCCAAGCAGATATTGCTCGCGGGCGGTGGCTTTTTCAGACTTTGACTTCCACACGTCTGTGCTACCACGGATCACAGGCAACTCACGCTCCAGCTGCTTAATGCGATCACGAAGTCGCGAAAGCAAGGAAAGCTCCTCTACTCTGGAGCAAGGTGGTGCCATTGTATCCTCAAGAGATGGCGAGTCCGGGGTTCCCCCACAGGGCCACTTGACGTACCCTACCAAAAAATCAAGCCAGAAGCAAAATAAGGCGAACAACTCAAAGTCAAAAGTAACAGGTGCATTCAGGATCAATAAAAGTATGTACAAACACATTCGCCAACAGGCATGATCTCCAATCAAAAGAGCGAGTTCATCAGCTATTACAAGAAACTAACTATGGAGCAGCTGGCTTCTTCGACTTCGAGGACCTCGGGGGCTTCATCAAGTCCGTGGCAGTATCAGATGCCACTGACTTTCCGCCGGCCCCTGAGGCCAAAGTTTTCGCCGCCTTCTTTGCGCGATTGAGCTCCTCTGAATACTTGGCAACGGTGTTTATCAAGGAATGGCCATATTTGGCACAGGCAGTCGCAAAGGGAGTGAACACTACTTGCTGACCATCCGCGCCAACAGGCATTGTCTTCGACACCGCCGAGGGATCCACTTCGACTCCGTGGGCTTGCACCATGGCTAGCGACATGGTCGTGCCAGCTGCACGAAGGGAGTTCTTGTACGTGGCAGGCACACCCCCAGCGAGTGACTCCACCAGCTCCTCCACATTGTCGACCAGCTCCGCCTTCGGCATCAGCTCCTCCCGGAGGCGACTCAGGGTGGCCTTGGCTTTGGAAAACGTATTTTGGACAGAGGCGCTACGTTCTTCGTCTGCAGATACCGCGCCCGGCAGAACGTCATCGCGACCAAGGACTCGTGGATCAAAACTCAAGCCACCAGCATCTACACCAAAAAACACACACGGGTCATACTTCTAATTCCACTGGCGCTACAGAGGAAGAGAAGAACATGAATAACATATCCACCAAGTAAAGGTACCTGAGAGGGCCTTGGCGATTGAGAACAGTTGCTCTTCGAACAACTTCTCCCTGGCCGCAAAGGAGGCACGCAGATCCTCTTCGCGCTTCTGGGCTTCATCACGAGCCGCGATTGCCTCGTCGCGCCCCTTCACAGCTGCGGCTAGAGTCTTTTCCAACATGGCGACATCACGCAATAAAGCATTATGATCAGCTATAGGGCAGTCAAAAATTTGGCTATCAGTCGATTATATCAATATATACAGAAGACGACAAGAGTAAGTATAGAACACTCACTCTCAACCACGCGGTGGCGCTTCTCCAGCATCGCATGCTGTCAACCTATCGCCATCACTTGCTCTGCCACCTGTGCGGCTTCCTTTACAAGGAGCTATCGCACAAAACAAGGAGTCAGCAGAAGGCAACAAAGGGCGTTGACTGCCAAATTATAAAAAAAGAGAGAGAGAAAGATATGCTTACATGGTCCTCCAGCGACTCCGAAGAAGATTGCTGAACCATCATACGAGCTACTACTCGATGCTCCCCTACGTGAGGAGAGCTCGAAGAATTGTGCCCGGAGTGGGCCGCCGCCGGAGGAGAAGGAGCACGCTCGACCTCTATCTAGGCATTTGAGGTCACGACTCCTGATTCCTTAAAAAATTCGACGTCACCAGAAGATGACGACGCCTCTTGACTGCAAGACAAAATCCGCACTCAGAAAAGCAAAACTCCAGGGAAAAGCCAACAAGAAGAAAACAAGTGACGAGCGAATGCACTAGCAAACTTACCAGTCAAATCTATCAAGATCAAATGTGGCCTCCGTCGACTCCGACGAAGACTCGTTGGGCAATCGCATCTTCTTGCAAGAAGACGGTGCCACAGCCCTCACTGGAATGGCGGGAATTGGCGACGCCGCACCAACAGCCTCGCCTCCTGGAGTGGAAGGAGTCGATGCGTCGGAATCCTCGCTACGCGAACGCTTGCGAGTATCCGGACTCTCGGACTCGGGGGCTTCCTCTTCCACATCGTAAGGGACAATCGACTCAGGGAGGAGAGGCATGCAAGGCGACAGCGCCCACTCCTGCATACAAAAAGTAAAACAGATAAGCAACAAAAGACGCAATCGAGAAAATACGCTACTACTTAGCACAACCATACCTCAGGAGGAGGATTCGAAGCATCGAAAGGAGGAACGACTAGCTCGTTCGGAAGGGTATACTTCGTGACCAGTCGCACCCTCTTATCTACCTCACTCGCGGACATGCCATCGGCAGACTCGCGAGTGGGATCATCAGCACCACCCCATTGGAACATGGGATGGACCCTGGCCTGGAGAGGCTGGACACGACGAGGGCGCAGCCTCCCTCGTCTGCGCCTATGCGACTCTCGAGGTCGCAGACGCGCTGATATAACACGTCTGTCTCCGAGAGTATGGAAGGCATGATCACGTTCTTCCAAGAACGCATCTTCTTGCAGGGAGTCGCGGATCGAAGGGCGCGAGTCCAAAGTGTTGTGGACGCGCGAATCGACAACTGATGAAGAAATCACTCCGTCTTGGCGAAGAAGACGGATATCCGACACCTTGATGATAGAGGGGCGCCACGCGCCATTAGTCACGCGGGTGCCCGCGACCTTCTTCTTCCCGGGGGCGGCGGCGCTGGTGGCCGCAGCAGCGGAGCCTCCCTTCTTCTTCGCTGTAGCGAGGGTGGCCGCGGAATTAGCGGCAGCGCCTCCCTTCTTCTTCCCCATTGCGTGGCGGTGATGAGAGCGAAGAAAATAGATGGGGAACGAACGGAGCTGGTCCAACGTCGTGGAGAAGATGGGCGCAGAGAAAAGCAGGAAAGCAAAAGGCAATGGCGATGGAAGCAAGGAAGAAAGAACACAAATGGGAAAATTAGCGCTACGGCATCCCTACTTAACCCCTGGAAGATGCAATCCAACGGCTGACACAAACCCTATTGGACGCGTGGCACGCATCACGTAGGACACGTGGAGAAGAGAAAGCGTGAACCGTCAGATCAAAGTCAGGAAGTGGGACCCATAGCTCGTCGCGTCCCGTCAAAATCGCTCACGCGGGCAACTAAGGTCATACAAGCGTCATCACTGACATCATCAAGGCTATGCAGTGGAGAACTTCGACTCTTTTAGTCCTTGCTGGAGTCTTCGACTCCACCAAGCACTCGGGGGCTACTCCCATAGGGAGCGCTGGCCGCGCCCCCTACAACTTTTCTTTTTCTTGTTGCAGGAACATGGACAATCACAAATGGCAAACCCAACCAATCGAAACACAGTTCGATTATGAACATGGGTTACTCCCATAGGGAGCGCCGGAAACAAGCAGGCAAAAGACGACAGCAGTCGCGAAAGTGTTCTAGTACCTGCCTGGGTCACCAACTGAACAAGCAAGCAAAAGACAACAGCAGTCGCAAAAGTTTTTAGTCCCTGCCTGAGTCGTCGACTCAACCAGGCACTCGGGGCTACTCCCATAGGGAGCGCTGGTCGCGCACCCTATGATTATTTGAACAAAAAACTGTGTGTTGATAACATCCACACTCGAAACTCATGGCGACATCGCCTCATAATTTTTCCCCTACAAAGAGACTGCGTCTCCTGGGTTACCCGAATCGTCTCCGCGATGATAAAATTCGGATGCCGCGCCTACGGCGTGAAGATAAGACCTGAATAAGGCCTGGCAACGCATTTAACTGCGCACTACCAGAAACATATCCGTGCCCATAGGCACGATGAACATGCTTTCACGGACGCGCAAGTGCTCGCACCCATATAACTGGAATTCGACTCCTGTAAGACCTCTGCGGCCTGAGTCGAATTACACGAGCACTTTTCCGGATTCGAGTCCGGGGACTCGAATTCGAGTAGATTGCGTTGTTTCACCCTAAGGTGGTTAACTGATACCGATACTTCGGTTATATCAGGCACGTATATCAACAATCCCGATGACACAAATAAAAGCAATCGAAATATACTCATTCAGGCACTCGAAGGCTTCAAAAGTCCCTAGTCGAATCTGCGATTCCACTGGACACTTGGGGGCTACTGACATGGGTATACCCTACAGGTACTCGAACTTGGTATATATGGTCCAAATACATACAGGCCCACGGTGTCGCCAAGGGCCCAGATAGAGGGACTCGAGTAACCTACGGACTCTCGATTGCTTGAAGGACAATAAGAAGTTAAAAATAGAAAGTTTGAAGGGGAAACCCCTAACTTGTAACTGACTCGACCTGCTACCCGAGACCTAGCCTATCTATATAAAGGCTAGGTGGGGGCGACGAGGAGGACACATGCAACCCTAGTTTCCACAACCCTCGCCAGATTGCATCTGCGCACCATTGTAACTTTCGACTCCCTCGATAATTCCACGAGCAGACAAGCAGGATAGGGACCTCTACGAGGCCTGAACCTGGGTAAATCCTTTGTCCCCTGTGTGCTTGTTTGCGAGCTGATAGATGTCTCCAGCGCTCCCTCCTTCTCTAAAACCCAAGTCCATAACAATGGGCATTGACGAGTTAAACCCTCGTCAATAAGTATAGACGAAAAAGTATAAGTGCTTATGTAAACATTTCAGGCACACGAAAATTTAAAGCCAAAAAGTGTTGAATAGATCAAAAGCTTAGCACTAGAAAAATTACAGTATTGCATATTTACAAACTTATCATGTTTTTCAGAATAATACAATTGTTTCTGGAAATCTATGATGCAGGAGGAGAGGAAGGAGCTGCCGGCTCGCTGGATACATCGCCTTGATATCGTTCCAAGATGTCTAGATCCGATACGGTCTGTTCATCGTCAGAAACTTCTGCTGATTCTTCGGGAGGCGGAGGCGACGTGTCCACGCGGGTGAAGAAGGGAGTGTCGTAGCTAGTTAGATCAGCTACATGGCACCCATATCCGGCACGGGAATCCATGATCGCCTTGATGTCTTGCTCCTGACCGTCTTCATCCACTATAGAATACCCTCTGGTCACTTGCCATATCTCCAAGCTTCCATGGTGGCTCATGACCATGGTGAGAGCGTTCTGCGCCGCGGATCGTGCGTAGGACATATTCCAATCCTGGACAAGCTGCGGCATATCCTTTTCCTTGTCCCGCACCTGAAAATCCGACATGTTATGCATATCTGGAATCTTCATAGCTTCGCCAATATCCTCAAGGGATTAGCGGAAGTCATGAAGCAAATCACCGACTTGGGTAAGCCGGTGGGTGCGAGGCTCGGCACATATGGAGTCCGTCCAGTTTAGAGGACCTATGCACAAAAACAGTTAAGAAATCCGACATTGAAAGAAGTCGAAGAAAATAGACAAATCAGACAGATGGAACATACTGAAGATGACGTCGTCAACTTTGGTCTTCTCTTCCCGAAAACTCTGGAGTTCAGCCCGGAGCACCTCGGAAAGGTCCTTCTCTCTGCACAGCTCATTATTGAGGTTCGATATTTTCTGATCTTGAGCAGCAATCTTGCGATCACGCTCGTCAGTAGCTATGGAGGAGGATTCGAGAACTTGAGCGATGCTCTTCTCACGATCCGCCTTGAGCTTATCCAGCTCTTGGCGAAGTTCTTTGTTCTCCACCACCAAGGTTTTGAGGTTCTCGGCCTCTTCAATCATAGCGCAGGATTGTTTCACAAGCGTTGTAGGTCAAAAAAGAACAACAATTCAGGGAAAAATTCGACTATGAAAACATGAAAGACAAGGCTTGAGTCTCGGAATATTTACCCTCGGCCTCATCCTTGGAGACCTTCAACTCCACATTTTCAAGCCGGAGAGATCTGATCTCTCTCCGTTTGTTGCAGATATTCTTCAACAAATCCTGGTTATATGAATTAACTTTCTATAAGTCAGAATACCCAGAGTCAGAAGTCTACTGAAGACTCGGGCTAATATTGTTACTAATATCAGCACGAGCCTTGGGGGCTACACTAGTTCATTAGTTGGCATCCTAAGGAAGCATAAACTCGGATTAAATATCCTAATTCATGCTTGGGGGCTAGAGGATATGATATACAATAAAGTTAAACGTGAGTTAGAATTCCGACTTACATGATGTTCATGTGTGAGCTTGCTTAGACATGTGTTCACCTGGGTGGAAACTTTCTCGGCGAGGGTGAGTGGGATAATCAGAGGTGGTGGAAGCACACCAGCTCTAAGTCCCTCGTCGCGAATGCGAACTTGTTCAAGAAGGTCGGAGTACTTTATGTCTTCCGCCTCTTGCGCTTCTTCTTTGGCAGAGAGATTTCTCTTGTATAGGCATTGTGTAGCCAGCCACTGGATCTCTTCCGCAGATTTCTGGGACAAGCCAAACTTGGCAAGACCCGGATTGTTGAGAAGGTTTTAGGCAAAGATCTCTGCCGAGGGATCGTTACCCAAAGAGGGTTCACCCTTATCTAAACCTGACTCACTCATGGGGACGTCAGTTTGCGATTCAAGGAACGCTGGCTCCGTTGAAGGAGCTGGATCTTCTGTGACATTCGGTGAAGGAGTAATAACCGACATTGCAGAGGATTGGGGGGAAGGAGTTGGAGGAGCCACGGCAGGGGAAGCTATGGTCAGCTTCGTCTGTCGCAGGGGCTTCGGAGAAGTTCCCTTCCCCTTGCCCTTGATGAGATACTTAGCTCTGAGAATATAACAGAGTCGAAAACATTACATCTCGGAAGAAAATTCGAGAAAGGTACAAAGGAGAAAAGTTGTATTGAGAGTTACCTCTTCATGACGGGCACCTTCTTTGTGCCAACAGCCACTGTCGGATCCTTGCGCTTCTTGGGCACAATGTCCGGCAATGGGACTAGTTCAACCTCCTGAGAGAACTCGGGGAGGTCAGCAAGCTGAAAAGAATAAAACATATCAGTATTGCAGTATAACTTAAAGAGCTTACTGGCACAACGGGGTTTTCTGCTGTGTGCATATCCAGAGAAACCTTCGGGATTCTCCTCTCGATCCGCTCCCTTATCAGCCATTTAATCTGGCTTATATAACCTTGTGATGTATAGGCTCTAGGGCTGATGCGGAGGGAATCCTTTTTGGACGACGTGATGGAGTGCATCAGTCAGTTTCTGTGGTACGGAAGGGGTTGGATCCGGCATGACACCCAACATTGGACAAAGTCAGATCCCTTCAGTCCTTTGTGTTTGATTAGATATTCGATCCGCCTCTTGGCGAGGATCGGATCATCACTGAGAGCCGGAGGTGCCTCGTCCCAAGAGGGTTGGGCCGTGGCGGCTCCATCGATTAAAGCCAGCAAAGCAGTGGCTTTGTCGGGAGCCGGAACATCTTTGTGGTAAAAGAAGGTGGCTGGCCATTGTTTGACCGGGTCACTGGCTAGAATCTTTGGGTAGGCGCGATCACGCCTAACTGAAAAACTAATTGTACCGGTAATATAAGGATTACCGACCGTGATAGAATTTCTCCAGACATGGAAGTAGTACCGGAATAAGGTAAGACTCGGCCTAATGTCGAGAAATCTCTCGCATAAGGCCACGTAGGCGCTCATCTCTAGGAGGGAGTTGGCAGGAAGATGGTGAAGTTGAACACTATATTGATCTATCACCTCGGAAAAGAATTCCGAGGGAGGAAATGACAAACCTCTGTCGAGGTGGGTGCTGAAGTGTACCCGCTTGTCGGCGCGCGGGTTGGGGATGGTCTCGCCGGACCCGCTCCGCCAGTCACCGGCATGGAGGAGCCCTTCTTTCTCCACGCCATGGAGCTTCTCGTTGTCCAGCACGCAGGGGATCCAGACCCCACGGTAGCTTTCCTTCTCCACCGCCGCCTCTGCCATCGCTCCTGCCGTAGCCAAGCCGGAAGATGAAGACGAAGCCATTCTTCTGGAGCGCCGGTGACCTTAGATGGGCGGCACTGGGAGTTTCGGGAAGCAGGAAAGCTCTGTGCGCGAGGGAGATTTGGAGGAGAAGAAATGGCGAGGGAACAGGTGAAGAGAGATGAAGAAGAATCCTCACCTCTTATATCCACCTAACCGCGCCAAGATTCGTGCAAATGACACTATGTAACCGCCACGCGTCGTGGAAGGAACTGGGAAGGACCCACACGGTGATTTCGTCGCCTCGATCTCCGCGTATGCATTGAAACGGTGCCTCGGTTCCGTGAACGACAGACCCACCAACGGTCCTGCTGACAGGATGTTTGTCAGATGACATGACTTAACTGTGACGAGTGTCAGATGGCGTCAGAGACCAAGTTCCGGTTTAGTTTGAAATCAAGCTGGAAAATCCGAGTAACATGTTGATAGGTCTGACTTATTTTTAAGACCCGGATCGTAATTTTTGTTATGAAGTTTTAGGAACCCTTCAAGATTCTACAAGCCGAAGATCAAGCTAGACGATGATGAATCTGACTTTGGATCTTGGAGACTTCTAGGGGCTGCTGTTGGGGATATACTTTCTGGGTATCCTCACAGTTCCTCACTGAACAGGGTGGCCCACTTCGGGTTAGAGCTTTGCTTTATGGGCGGCCCAGTCAGGGAGAAGACACGGAGTCCAATCCGGCTATGGGAAGGCCTAGAAGACCTACCAACTTAGGCCCATAGTGTTACTTGTAGTTCAAGATGTACTCTGTAACCGACTCTTAGTCGTAGCCCGATAGATCTCCCATGTAAACCCTAGGCCAGATATCTATATAAGCTGTCCTAGGGAGAGCCTTTAGGGCACCTACCCTCATATTTTACAAACTCGCACAGGTGAACCCTTTTAACCCATATTCCGGCTCTGCCGTATTACTGGATTGCTAGAAGGAGTAGGATCCATCCAAAGCCGGTGGATTCGAACCTGGGTAAACTTGTGTGCTCACCGTCCCGGAACACCGTACGTCTCACACCCCTCTCTTTCACATGCCTCGAGGACCCCCTCATGGCGTACTTGTCATCAGTCTGACAACAAATTCAAAGTAATCATTGGCATTGTCCCTGGCTATTAACTTGGTCAGATTACGAGAACAAGGTGAAGTCGACGACTATGCGAGCTACGACGTTCTCCCAATCAGTTGCCTGTAGGTTAAGGCAGGCTCGTGCTCTACACTTAATGAAGTTCAGCTGATGTTGATCGATGCAGCCATAATGGCTAATAAGGTATGACATGTATTCATTATGTATTGGATGTTTACTTTGATACTTGTCGGTTATGTGCCACGACTAACTGATCATAGGATTGTGGTTGTATGCATAACAGGGATTCTCGGAGGATTAATCTAGGGGCCACAAATGATCCCTTATAAGAAGTTGTGAGAATTCCCGCACCAGATTAGCAAACTTCCAGTCCATCCCTGTCCCATTCCAGATTAATGTGGTTGCACGGGTTAATTGTTCTAGCAAAACTGCAAAGATCCGAGTGTGTTTTCGTAAACCTTTTTCCTCCATCTTTCCTTCACCATTTTGTAAAACAAAAAACTTTTTCTTTTCTCACACTTCTCTTGGTAGGTCAAAACTCACCAAGGTTTTGCCATAAACATTTTTGTTAAACTTTTTCGGGGGTCTTTCCATCCTCTAGTTTTGCTTCGGCTAAAAAAAGGTCTCCAAAGGGGTAGTGTGTTATACATCATCTACCATACTAGGGTCAAGTAGGTGTCATCAAGGGGGTTGTACTTAAGAGTACAAAAGTGTAATGGTTTGTAGGTGCCAAGCCACTACCAGGTAGAGCTCGTCATATAATAAAACAATGTAGTTTCGTTAATAGTAGGTAAAACATGCATAAGTAAAATAGTAGGACAAGGCTTATGGGCAAGAAGGTGGCTTGTCTGAGATCAGCAAACTAGCGGTATATATCCCTAGACTTCTTTCTAGAATTCCATAATATCCAAGTAATAACAATCTTCTTTGGGCCTTCGATATAATCGCAACTATCGTGGTCAAAGAGGATACATGCAAGCAAACAAAGCCACAAACAACACAAGCAATACAAGCACCATTGTAGTACAGCAAATAGACATTCAACACCATACTAAGTCAGTAGGTTTACATAGTTTGAGATCATGGCATTCGGAAAATACTTTAATTGCCTTTGTGGATTTGCTTTTGTGATTTATTTGGCAAATACCACTCGAATAAGGGGTTTAAGGCCAAGGATTGGCTCTGTATGATATCAATGTACAAAATGATATCAACAGATAGGTGTTGCTAAAACAAGGCCACCAAAAGTGGTTTCATGATTTTATCAAAATCTATATCTAGTTATGATTTTTCTAGTGAAATAACCTCTAGTTTCGGTGGATAAATCACCAGAAAAGATCTGGACCAAAAATAAAATTGTCCTTAGTGGTTTTTGTGGGCATTGTTGTTTAAGATTTTTGAGAGTTGGATTCATCTCAAAATAATTAACAGAATGCCCTCGGGAAAATCCCAAAGTCTATTCCATAGTAAATTTGTCTTTTTCACCATATTAACTCTATAGATTCTTTTGATATGATTCCAAGGACACATGATGTGTATTTGAAGTATCTTCCTGTAGAAATTGGAATCACCCAACTTGGAGTTGTAAAACTTATGTAGTGATTATTCTACTGAAACTACCCTAGACAAGGATGTTTAATTCACCAAAATTAAACAGAACCTCCAAAAAATTTGATCTCCTTGATGTTGATACGTCTTATAGTAGCATATCATAGACATTTGTAATCAACCAAAAATATGCATTTATGTATCCTACAAAATTTTCTAAAGGTAGATATGGATGGATTTTGTTATTTTACTAGATTATAACGCGAGAAGTGGCAGAGGAGACGCGGTGCGCAAAGACGATCTCAACGAGGGGCAGCACGATGGTGTTCAACACGGGGAGGGAGCTCATGCAAGGATGCCCGAGGAGCATGCTCGGGAGGTCGATGGCGACGCAGACTAGATCTCTCCCTAGAAGAAACAAGGACGAGGTTAGATAGAGGAGGGCTAGTGTTTTCATTGCTGCAACATGCAGAGAGGGAGGAGCCGAGAAGGGGGAGATGCAAGCAACGCTATGTAGGAGGCCGAAGCTTTTTCCTTCTCCTTCTCTTGAGCAAGGCTGGGCGGGGAAGAGGAGGGGGAGTTCGGGGACTAGCTCTGGGAGGTGAGGAAGGAATTGAAAGGCAGGTGTGTGCTAGGGTGGACTCTGCCCCTATTAAACCGAAAGGGGAGGGTCCATCGTGAATTTTGTCCACAAGGGCAAGGAAGGGAGGAGCTGGCTAGGGATTGGTTGATTAGGGCGGTGGAGAGAGAGGTGGGGTGTTTCTGGGGTCGTGCAGGAGCAGAGAGTGGTTGTTGTAGTAAGTTTGAAGAATTCTTGGCATGATATGCTTGTCTCCTATTCTTTCTTTGCTCCAAGCACTACAGGAAAAGAGGCTAGGGTTTTCTATAGGTATGGTACAACGTAGCTCAACCAGAGTGGGGGTGGTTGCTGGAGGAGTGGTTGACAAGTTTTGAGGAAGGTTTGATTATGTTTAGTTCATTGGATTGGTTTCTTTCAAAACTTGGCCATGTTTATGATCATGAAGGAATCCTCACATTTTATCATGAGCAGATTGTTTGATGATGCTGGTAGGTAGCTAGGGTCAATACAAGCTTCTAAGAATTAAATTGGATTTTTCAGATGAATTTTGGTGCCTTTTATATCAATTATTCAATTGTTGTTGAATTTGTTTTATTGAGTTTATTTGAGATTTTTGAATTGGGCAAGGATGGTTTTTCGTTTGAGATGGTCCCAAATATAATTTCACACATCGGAGAATTTTCCCTGAATTTATTGATTAAGGGAATTATTTAAAACATTTATTTCTCATTTTCTACCATTTAAGAAAAAATTCAAAAAGAATTACTAAGACTCTTCAAGAATATTTATTTTTGGAGTGTGAATATAGGGTATTATAAATACCCCTCAATTGTGTCTAAATTTGGACATGTGGCTTGGAGAAATATAAACTTTGTTTTAGAGGAGTTTTGAGATTTTGGTAAAAGAAATTAATTTATTTGTTTTTGTGCCAAAACAATTATTGATAAAATTCGATAAACATTGATATCCAAGGTAGATTATGTCCACATGTTGTATATACTATTTTAAACTTTGGTTTATGGAAATCCAACTTGATTTGGAAGGAGAACAAGGGATAAAGGATCTTAGGCAGTATTATTTTTATACATTCAAAACCTTGTTGGATCATGGAGCTCAGAGATCCTCTTGGGTCATGGGATATATGGATAGATAGAACAAGTTAGTTATATCACTATGGTACAAGAATTTGAGCTTTATCATGCTTGAGTGCTCTAGGAATTGATTTCAAACTTTGAATAAAATAAGGGTGCCAAAGCAGATTATGAAATAGCCTTCAGAACCTTGTGGGTTTTGGAAGCACAAGGATCCAATTGAAACAAGTGAGTTATGGATTGATAGAAATTCTTGAGTTTATTACAATCATGCAAAGAGTTTGTCCAAACAAGATAGTATGGAGATGTGAGCTTCTTCCAAAGTTGGCTAGTTGATAAGATTTGCAGGAATTGTTATTTTCTTGCCTGCAAAACCATCTAGAACAAGTGGGTTAAAATATGATCTAGCCAAGGGAAATAGAGGGCGTTGTTAGTCCTTAAGATGGTCTACATGATGGTTAAAGTGCATTACCAGAAATGCAGAAGGAGTGGAAATGAGGGAGACTCGAAGATGTGATGTTGATATTAGATTTCCAGACTTAGTCATTTCTGGCAGCATGGGAGATTTTGGTTCGAATGTAAGAGGGGATGATTTTGAGAGGGTGAAAGGTTCCAAATCATTATCAAATGGATGATGTTGAAGTTTAGGTTGATTTGAACGGATCCATGCTTGGTATTAGACTTCATTGACCTGGAAGATTCTAGAATGAATAATCTTTAGAAGTGATTTGGTTAAGGGTTTTAGATGGTCATGTAGTGGCTATAGATCAGATATAGCTTGGTTAACTTGCTTAGGGTTGATACACATGGGTTATCTAAGTTCTAGATGATGAGCTCCTAGGGTAGCTCATACTAGTTCCTAAGTAGACATAACAAGCAGCACATCAAGGCTATTTATCAGACAATATATCAAGGTAATTCATCTTAGCAGGCAACTCAACTACTACTAGGGTTACCATCAAGCCTAGTTTGTGGTAAATATGGGTATTTTTAAAAGTTGGAGTTTGAATAAGGTGAGAGTCCTTGGTATCTCTACCAAGAGTGGAATTCAAAAGGTTTGTAAAAAGGTTTTGGAAAACCTAGAGGTAAGAGTAGTTAAAAGTTCTATCTTAAAAAACATAAGGATATTATATTATATAGCTCTCCATAGTTTGGTCAATATAAGCTAATAAAATAGTTTGGGTTGCAAAGGCATCTTGGCTCATGTTTTGAAATGCCAGAACATTTGAGAATATATAAAATAAGCCAAGACAATTTTGTGAAATAGCTTTTGTCAACTAATGGTGAGGTAAGGATTATATCATATGGTATACATTCAGATGCACAAGCATGATCAAATAACTGTCGAACACTACATTACTAAACAAGTTTTTGTTCCACCTGATTTTTGCATTCTAGACAACTAATCAGGGTTGCTGGAATTGAGATGTTACAGACCTTTCCCCCTTAAAAGAATGTCATCTCGAGATTCCGGAGAGTAAGGTTAGGAGATTTTCTATTGGGGTTAGTGATATGTGCCTTAAGCGTACTAACTTACGGCCTTCGTATTTGAACGTGGTTACTGTGTCGATAAAGCTGAGCTTTAGTCTTCTTGGATGGATGGAGAGTTCAGTAGGCTTCACCCCGGGTTGCGATGGCTGATCTTCGTTCTAGAAGGATCTATGATGTTTCCCATAAGGGCATTATCGTATCCTAGCTCACGATTTTGAGTCTAACTCCTGAGGTTTCTTCTGACATATGGTTAGTCTATTTTTGTGGGACAGACGCAAGTCTTTCCCCCTTAGGGTTAAGCTAGGGTAGATCGGAGTGTTGACGTAGTCTTTCCTTCTTCGAGTCGTCGAGCGATGTTTTCAAGACTGTTGCCAACCTTTCTTCCAGAGTTGGAATCTTCTGATGTTGTCTGCCAGCTAGGTACTACGAGGCTCATATACTAATTTATTCATACCTAGCCTATCAAAACAGTTGGAGTCGCAAGTCCTCTAAACGGGTTAGAACCAAGGGGTTAGTGCTTCGATGATCCTTCAGGTGGGTCTTCAACTGAAGTAACCGAGGAGGATCTTCGAGAAATCTTCTTAGATATTGACTCCTTGGTCAGCTTCGAACCCTTGGGAGGATGGTTTTGTTGGCTTCCGTAGTCTTGTCGACTTCAAGTATTCTGGTTGTCTGGATTTCGGCTCGATTCTTTGGTACTAAGACATTGAGTAGACTTCTGATGGCTATTGATGAGGGCTATCCTCTGAGGTTTTGACGATTCTCAAGTTGATTCCTAGAGAAAGTCTTCGGATTTGGAAATCTTCCTGAAGTATCTTCTTGGTAGACGGTTTCCTGAAATTGCGGTGAAAGACGCAGTCTTTCCACCTCAGAGCTTCACTAAGGTTCCTCGGGAGTGGTAACGATCTTCCGTCTTAAAGTGCTCGCAGGATGGTGAAGAAGGTTGTATCTCCTTGGGTCTTGAGTTGAGGTCCTCGAGTGTCGTTCTATTTCATGACCTTATCGCGGGTGGTTTCCTAACGAAATTTGAAATGGGTAGTTTAGGGCAAGTTAGCAGTTAAAGACTCCTCTTGTTACTCTCCGGTCTAGCTAGGGATACTAACTTCAGAGAAGCATCTTCACTTGAACTCTTTGCGTTTCTTCTTCTCGATGGCGAAGTAGTAGACTCGTGGTCTTCATGCAGTCCTGTCTTCAGGGTTTAGGGTTATCCTGGCATTCTAGTGAGGACTTCCCATTGGTTTTGGTAGGGTCAACTAGAATAGTTAGCCTCTTGAGGTGGGGTCGGAAGCTCTAATATATCGAAGGTTGGTGGAGTTAGCTCTTTACTTCCTGTATGGGTTAGCAATTCTTGTGGTTCCCAGTGAGTAGTGGGGAGCCTTCGGTGATAGTCTTCCGGTTTTAGTGGAACTCTTACTCTTGTCAATAGGGTATTTACATCGTCTAGTGTTGGTGATGAGCCTTGAGAGTTGAGTTTGATGAGGTAGGCCATCCTGCTGAGGAGGAGTCTTCGAGTTGTTCTAACTTGACGATGTCGAAGTCTAGGTTCTTGAGATACTTTCCTGATCATAACTCCCGAGGTTCGTATGGGTCTCGTTAGTGACAACTAATAGGGGTGCCTGAGTTACTAGGTGTGTTACCGCTCCTCGAGTCACATTTTACGGAGGTCAAAGCAAACCAGAACACACATACAAAGCAAACAAAGCGAGGGGATTGAGATGCTCTTCCTAACCTAGAAATGTAGACAACACACATCAAGGAACATATCATGCACTTAGGCAAGCAAACACGGCTACTATAGAGACCAACACTACAAGAAATGTGTTAGTCTACGCAGCACTAGTCTACGACCTTAATCTTAGACGACTACGACCAATTTAAATGGTCATTACTGCTAATTCATGACTAGAGGAGCAACTAAGCAGTTTCACCTAGGTGTCACGTCTACGTGTCAATTTTTACTTACGTGTCATGTGCATGCGTCTATTTTTGTCTACTTGTAAATTCCACCTGTCAATTTCCTTTGATATTTTTTTCCAGCCGCACCCATCCAACACCTCCATGCTCACCCCCACGCCTCAACACCCATTCCCTTTGTCCTCTTTCATCGCCAAACCCTAATACCCTCAGGTCTCGTTCATCGGTCGTCTCCCCGCCCCCGCCGCCACTCTCCAGATATCCATCTCAAGTCTCCACCACCCAACCCATCTCTCCTCCACCACTCAAGATCCCTCGCCGCCCTCTTCAACAGCCACCTCCCGGACGGCTCCCGTCCTCCCACGGCGACTACTGCGGCACCCAACGGTCGCCGTCACCCCGACCCTTCCCACATGCATGGTCGTGTTCATCCCCACATCCAGCCACTCGCCCCCGACCTTGTTCTCCTTCCACAACGCCGACGGCACAATGCGTCGAGCATCTATCCTGCCTTTTGTGCTCGCGAGCCTGACCTCGACCCGACCATCCTCGTATATGTGTGTGCAGCCGTTCATCCCTGCAGAGCCCGAACTACCGTCTCCCGCTGCTCTCGGCGTCCTCCTGAGCTAAGCTCGTCGCCTCGCCTCCTCGCGTGCGATAGACGGGGCACCTGGGGGCGGAGGTGGAACCAGTGGTCCACTACCAGCTACGATCCCATCGCCTACCCAATCCAAAACCAACGGGAGCTGATGGATTCATCGATGTCCTGTCGATTCCTTCCAGGTAAACACCGTCGTGTCCAAAATTTCGAGGTATAGGGGGTTACAGCAAAGTTCTGGTCCTGATTGGAGATATGATTTTCCCGTGCTTGTTTTTTTGCTGCTGAAGTCAGGTTCAGTAGAGGTTTTCATTGCAATTTTGGTTCAGGAACTTTACTGAGCTCTGTGTTGACAAAGGTTAGTGGCAAAGTACTCCAGGATATTACCATCTCTATAATGTTGTATGATGTGCTAGTAGTTTTGCCCTCTGCCCCCTCCAGATTATGCATATTAGTAGTTCTGAATGTAGTTTTATTTTCCTAGATGTATATTAGTCAGTGTGCTATGCCATCTTGATCCATTATCAACCAGTAACATTTCTAGTTATTGGTAATTGTAATGATTCAAGCTCCTTTTTTCACTATTGTGGTAGTCCTATAGGGCATGAGCTACTTTGAGGATTGATAGTTATACTATCTTGTTAATGGTTTGGCGAACATGTAGGTTACACTGCATGGATGATTTATCAGCATAAAATTGGTGCTTTTCCCATTTCACACTTGGCACCTACCATTGTATCTTAATAATGATGCAACATGTGATCTCTTGTTACTGTGTATGGCCATGTTGTTCCTCAACTTGACTGATAATTATTTCTTGCGGTTGTTGCTTAGTGACAATCAGCGTTACATACTGTAATATATACTAGCAAGCGAGTTACATACTGATGCAACATGTGAATCTCTTGTTATTACATATCATTTGTTTGTAAGACAGACCTATACTAGCTAGCTTAACTCCTCTTGTAACAAATATGCTAATATAATATATACTGCTAGTATTTTTTTATCAAATGCATTCTTTTTTGGAGAGATTCGGAGGCTTGTAGAGATTTGCCAGGCTGCTACCCCGTCCGGCCATTTCAGCCCTCATTCGATTTGCATGTGTCAGCAGGAACATGAGGACTATCTACTCGAGGGAGTTCCTCATCTCGATCGACGAGTCCCAGTGCTGCAAGCACCTGCCCACCAGCGTTGATGTATCGCTGCTCAAGTACAATTGTTGTGGTTTGCCTCCCTTGTTCATGTATGTATAACTCTATGTTTTTTATGTCTGTGGTTTCTGTGTGCTGACAGTCGTTGACTTCGTCTTTTGTGGAGCAACGAGCTGAATGAAGCTGCATTGGCCACGTTCAACAAGGGTTAGTACGCGACAGCCCTGGGAAGGTCCGATCGGTGGGGGGGCTACTCATACTTGTTGCCCAGTGGTAGCAAGCATGGGATGAAGCTGGGATACTCGCTCCACGGGGTTGAGTGACCATGAAGGGGACTTGCCTGGTCGTTTTCTGTTAACACTAGGTAAGATTGTGTTCTTCTCCGGGCAGTATTTATTGTGATTCTTACTTTCCTTTTAGTGCTTGAAGCGTGTGAAAGATTGCCGATCAATTGTTTGCTGGCGAAATGATATTTGTTGTTTACTCATGAGCTTGTTACTTTGCGGCTTGAAAAAAAAGTCTACATCATGCTCGTAAATATTGCATGCCCCAAAATAAACAGTACTTTATATAATTTTGAACCTCCTAATTTTGTAGATACATATTCGTATTATTTAGAGTGGCCTGCAACATATTCTGTTAAACTCTGCAGTAAGCTTTTGTTCTACTAGAATTTAATATTCTGGAGCTTGAGTGGTCTGACAGGAAGTACAGCTAAAACCTTTGAGGCATATATTCTGTCCGACCTAGCCAATCCTGTAATCATTATTAGTTCACCTCAAGTTGCATTGTTTATTCATTTGGATAAATCTTTTGTGTGTCTGATCATAGTACTTAACAAGATTTCATTCCACATGCTTGTTACTTATGATTATTAGCATTGGATTTCTAGCATGTGGTTCTCTATTGAGTTATTGAAATTTTGTTTTAAATTTTTTGGAAACATAGAGCAAATTTGTAGAGTAAAGGGGCCTGATAAAGTGGCGAATCTTTGCATGAAAGTTGGTGATAACAAACTACATTTCTACGCACCACTTAGACTTATTCTGCTGTGACAACCTCGAACAATCTGCTACATTACCAATCTGCAAATCTGTATTTATTCGAATAGAAGTGTCTGTTGCTTGTTTGAGAGTCCAACTTGGCCACTTTCTGTACAACAGGTTTATGTTGACTGCAGATTTCCTAATGGGACTTCTATGACTATATAGCTCCTGCAAATTCATATTCTTTCTTTTTTCTTTTGCCAGTATACACTGTATTAACAAACACTTCTCTTTTTCAGGAGCTGCAGGCTGAAGAAATGGTTTGAGGGATTCATACTCGGAAAAGGGTAAATAGTCATATTCTTGTAGCTAGTTATATGTTCTGGGGTGATCTAAACTATGAAATGGTTGTCATAATACACCACAGTAATATATGTTCTGATTGTAATATATGTTCTGATGTGAACTATGTCCAGTAGCATTTCATTTGTTGTTATTTCTGAAAATTAATGTTATTTCTGATTTGCTTATTGAAATATTGGTTATTTACTGCTACTGGACGTTTGAAACAAATGAAATGCTAGTTGGGATCTAAAAAGGCTAGGACCCACAAAATATTGGACTGGAATGACGTGTAATTCTGAAAAAAACGTTGAAAATTAAGAAGAAATAAAAAGTAAAAAGGCCAAATCCTAAGAAATAAAAAGGCCAGAATGTTGAGCTTAGCCCATGTATCTCACCTGCATTTCACAAGAAAAAAAGCTAAAAAGGCCGAAATTGTTGGGCTCATCCCATGTAAAGTACCACACTGGACCGGGCTGATTTTGATCTGGAACCTGCCACGTAGGATTAGCCACGTTGTATCTGACGTGGACATGCCAAATTATCCATGACCAAAATTTTGGTCATGGGCACTATGACCATCTATTTTGGTGATAGCAGTCCATGACCAATTCAGAAAAAAGGTCCTTAGTTGTCTATAGTGACCCTCGCTATGTGACCTACTATTTTTGGTCATAGAAAGGTCATAGATGAATTACTATGACCTTTCTATGACCAATATTTGGGGTCACTAGTTAGCACATTTCTTGTAGTGCAAGGAGATAACTACTGGTGATATAGGGGAATCCTATCTTAGGACTACTAATCCTAGTTGTCATGTTATTGGGGTCTAGGTTACTATATTGCGTATGAAGCCTTTGCCGAGTCATTGGAAGCTTCTCGGTAGTGCGACACTTGATTTGTTCTGATTACGAGGATTCCGCTGGTAGGGTGATCTTGTAGTCTCCTTGTGTTTGCTGGTAGTTTCTTCTCTTCATCTCATTCTCACTACCACCTAGTGCTAGGTCTTATTTCTTTTAAATCCATAGGTTTGAAGTTTGGATAAGAGGTAGAGGAAACCATTTTCGAAATCATTTAAATTAGGAGAGGATAAGAGGTACAACTTTTCAAAAAGCTTTTGAGAAAATAGTGTTCGAAAGTCGATGTTTCCAAAATAGTTTTCCTGTCTAACGACCATGCTAACTAAGGTTCTCGTACAATCAAGATGGCTCTGATACCAAGTCTGTTGGGCCCCCGGATTAATCCTCCAAAAATTCCTATTATGCATACACCATGATCCCATAATCAGTCTGTTGTGGCACATAACCAACAAGTATCAAAGTAAACATCCATTACTTCAGCGAATACAGGTCATACCTCAATTTCCATTATGGCTACATAGATCGTCATCAACAGAACTTATCAAGCGTAGAGCCAGAGCCTTGCCTTAACCTACAGGCAACTGACTAGGAGAATGTCCTAGCTTGCATAGTTGTCAACTTCACCTTCTTCTCGATATCTGACCAAGTTAATAGCCAGGAACAATGCCAGTGAGTACTTTGAATGTACTCACAAACCACCTTAAGACAATAATAATAACAAGAGGATATGCAATATGGCTGTGGTAGTAGGAGGGATCCAAGAGAGGTTCCTTTCTCAAATAGTTTCTCTTGTAGATATAGAATCTACATATCTTTGTTGGAAACTTTTGTAAAACCTTTTTGAAAGGTTTTTTGAAAACACTAGGATTGCATCACCCATTTGTTTGTTCCATCTGGACATCTCATGGTCAAACTCCTTTCCTTCCTTTTCGACCATCCCATGGTCAAATCATTCCCAAAGCCTTTGCTTTTCCTAAGTCCTTTTTGAAATCAAATCCAGCACCGCTCTACAACAACCCTCCCAACCGTCCATAACTATGGACACGGCTATTCGAATAGTTTACACTCTATAGAGGTTGTACACTTTACCCACAACATCTGGATACCTTGCCCCGATCTTCACCAATTGTGGGTCAAGTAACCCATTAAGACTCTCTGAATGCCACTCTATTATAGGCCCTACCCTATGAGATGTTCCTCTCAATACCAGGATGTTGAGGATCCACAGACCAACCGGAGTGCATTCCGACTCCTCTAGTATCGCCTTGTCACTCGCATGGGTGATCATGCATTCCTTTAGGTGATTATCTAATAGTTTACCCTTATTGTAAAGGAAGCCAGAATTCGAGGGATATGATCCCGTATAAGCAGTTGTGAGAATTCCCACATCAGAGTATCAAACTTCCAGTCCAGCCCTGTCCCATTCCCGAGTAATGTGATTGCATGGGTTAATTGTTCTAGCGAAACTGCAAAGAACCGGGTGCGTTTTTGTAAACCTTTTTCCTCCATCTTCCCTTCAGCATTTTGTAAAACAAAAACCTTTTTCTTTTCTCACACTTCTCTTGGTAGGTCAAACCTCACCATGGTTTTGCCATAATCATTTTTGTAAAACGTTTTTGGGCTTCTTCCCATCCTCTAGTTTTGCTTCGGCTAAAAACAGGGTCTCCAAAGGGGTAGTGTGTTATACACCATCTACCATACTAGGGTCAAGTAGGTATCATCAAGGGGGTTGTACTTAAGAGTACAAAAGTGTAATGGTTTGGAGGTGCCAAGCCACTACCAGGTATAGCTCATCATATAATAAAACAATGTAGTTTCATAAATAGTAGGTAAAACATGCATAAGTAAAACAGTAGGACAAAGCTTATGGGTAAGAAGGTGGCTTGCCTGAGATCAGCAAACTGGCGATATATGTCCATGGACTTCTTAGAATTCCATAGTATCCAATTAGTAACAATCTTCTTCGGGCCTTCGATATAATCCAACTATCATTGTCAAAGAGGATACATGCAAGCAATGCCACAATCAACACAAGGCATACAAGCACGATTAAAGTACAGCAAACATACATTCAATGCCATACTAAGTTAGTAGGTTTTCATAGTTTGAGATCATGGCAGTTGGAAATACGTTAATTGCCTTTGTGGATTTGCTTTTGTGATTTATTTAGTAAATACCACTCGAATGAGGGGTTTAAGGCCAAGGATTGGTTCTGTATGATTTCAATGTACAAAAATGATATCAATAGATAGGTGTTTATAAAAGAAGGCCACCAAAAGTGGTTTCATGATTTTATAAAATTTCTATATCTAGTTATGATTTTTCTAGTGAAATAACCTATAGTTTAGGTGGATAAATCACCAAAATATATCTGGACCTCAAATAAATTTTCCTCAGAGGTTATGGTAGGCTTTGGTGTTTAAGATTTTTGAGAATTGGATTCAAGTCAAAATAATTACCAGAATGCCCTTCGGAATATCCCAAAGTCCATTCTATAGTAAATTTCTCTTCTTCACCAGATTAACTCTATAGATTCGTTTGATATGATTCCTAAGACACATGATGGGTATTTGAAGTATCTTTCTATAAAAATTGGAATCACCCAACTTGGAGTTGTAAAACTTCTGTAGTGATTTTTCCACTGTAACTACAATAGACAAGGATGTTTAACTCACCAAAATTAAACAAAGCATCAATAAAATTTGATCTCCTAGATTATGACAGTTCTTAGAGTACCACATCACAAAGAGTTGGAATCAACAAAAAATCTATATTTATGTATCCTAGAGAATTTTCTAAAGGTAGATATGGATGGATTTTGTTATATTTAGTGGGGTCAAACCAGGGTTCACCTTGACACGAGATAAAGGCTAACTTATAGGTACAGTAAGATCCTTTCAGGGGAAGTTTATTTCATCCTATTTGAACATGTATAGCTCACTTTGGAATTTATTTAGGGTAAGGGACACATTTTAGTTGATTTATTTCTAGTAAAAAACAAAAATAAATTTGGGCAAGGTTCTTGCTCTACATGTTGAAGTAAACTTCCAGGAACCTAGGAAAAATGAGCTCTAGAAATTTGGTGTTGTTTTTCATTTTCAAACTGATTTAATCCTAAGAGGTATATTGCAGATCTAGATAAAAATAAAATATTCTGCTAAAAAAGAAGAAAAGGGCCAGATTCAGGCGTATTTGGGCTGCCACTAGGGGATTCGGCCCAATAGGTCGGGCGAGGCATGCGGGAGCCATGGTTTGAAGCTGCCAGGCGAGGCCCGGTTATCAGCCTTCTAGGGAAGCAAAAGGGTACCTAGCATTATAGGCTGTTGGATCCAGTAAGGATCGACGGGCCATGCCACGTATTCAACCTCACGGCAAGGGAGACAGGCGGAAACCCTAGCTGTTTTCAGGAGCTTTCGAGAGGGCTTACCGGGACTTGCCGGCAGCCGGGAAGTGGCAGAGGATACGCAGTGCACGAAGACAATCTCAACGAGGGGCGGCACGATGGTGTTCGACATAGGGAGGGAGCTCGTGCATGGACGCCCGAGGAGCATTCTCGGGAGGTCGATGGTCACGCGGACTGGAGCTCTCCCTGGAAGAAACAAGGGCAGGGTTAGATAGATGTCAACCCCCGGATTTTTAATCCCAGATGCCTATTATGCCATACATCGCAATCCTAGGATTACCATTTTTGCGAGACATAACAGATTGGATATCACAGTACATCATCCATTACAAACCATAATAAGGTCTTACACAAATCAAGGCTCTCATGATCCAGTCTTAATACAACCAAGCAGCGGAATAATAAGCATAGCAGCGGGCTCCATCTTCAGGGTCACAGGCAATGCTAATGATGGGAAATGATCCTAGTTGTCATAGCCGTCCTACAGTTCTTCCTCCTGGTAGTCCTCCTCATAGTCTGGCCATGGGAATATCTTGGGACAAAGCCATGAGTACTCTTTAAGTACTCGCAAACTATCACTAACAAGTTAGGTAGTTCTAGTAGAAATCCTAAGCTCTAAGTTTATTTGCAAAAAGCGAGATTTATCTAAACTGAGTTCAGAAGTAAAGAAAATTAAGTAAAGATTCTAAATCACTTTAAGTTGGTAACCTAGTTTTCATATTCACAACCCTGTTGTGGTCAAGTAAAAATTATAGTTCACTTCACAAGTCATTTTGAAAAACATCTAATGACAAAAAGTATGACCACTCCAACTGTCCATGACCATGGATGCGGCTATTCGAATAGTTTGACACTCTGCAGAGGTGGTACACTTTCACCACAAAATTCGATACATCCGTCAGGGATAACCCTGAATCATCATACTTAGTATGCGGATAATTAATCATAACCTTTCCTTTACACACTCTAGTATAAGCACCTCTTCTATGAGCTTGGCCTCCCAGCCATGGCCATCTGCCATCCTGGGCCCTACATAGGTGGACATCATCAAGAGGTAGCGTCAGCTCGAACCTCTTCCGTGAGGGAACCCATACTAATACATATAAACTTTCGGCTAAGCCTTAACCAATTCAGGTATTGTGGTTGTACGGTAAAATAGGAATGCTATCGCATCCGAACCCAACCATTAGTTTTTATAAAGGGCTAAGGCTCATGCCTCAACATTTTCATCATCAAATCCATTTGTGTTTTCTCAACACATGTCAAAACATCTCAATAGAATGACTCATCATTCCAAGGTTTTCATAATAATTTTCACCAAGTATTCCCATCTAAAGTGATCAAGTTTTATGCTTAGCACTAGCCACTAAGTTAAGAGTGTTCACTAATGAGGGATGCTAATCTCAATCTCATGCCATAGAATGACATCTATTATAGGCCTAGTTTTATACTCTTTATGCTATCTATACTACTTTCCAAAATCTCACAAAGCATTACTAAAAGTAAGGAAACTTTGGTAAAGTAAAAAGTAAAGCTTGCAAGTTAAACTTGGGATGGGTATAAATCAAAATGTATAACCAAGCATGCCTAATGCATCTTGCTTAAGTTAACTTGCATCTAGTGATGGCTTGCAAGTATTAGCTTGCATGTATTAGCTTGCCAATAATAGCTTTCCTAGATTGGGAAGTGATTGAAGTTTTCTTCGTCTTCTTCGGGGTAGAACTCCTCCTCGTCGTATCCTTGGTCGGTACTATTGTCTATAAAGGAATATTGGGTACACAATCACCAAACAAAACTTAACTAGTCTATTTAGCACACTAAGGTTCACACTTGATGATCTAGCATCATCACATGAAATAAATAACTAGTTTTATTTGAGAAAAGTAATTTCTACTCATTGAAATTAATTAGGATTTAATATTCTCCAATTAAAATATGGGATCATGTGGACACATGGCATCACCACATATTCTAATACATGGGAATGTGATTTAAAGGGTTGGTCACATTTTATAAAGTTTAAGATGATTATTTAAATGATTTAAATTGACTATAAATGCTCTAATAACCTTCTTTTGGTACTAGTACAATGTACTACATGCAAAACTAAATATTATTACATATTCAGATAGGTATTATCAAATGTGATTTTTGAGAGTTGGAATTAACTCAAAAGCTATTATAGTTGATTTTTAAAAAATGTTTGAAGCTGCAAAAGTCTATGTCTTGTTATTTTTGCTAAAGGTTATCTCTAACTCCAAATGATTTAAACCCAACGGGCTTGGATAGCTAATTTAATTTCCTTTCTAGAAAAATTTCAATCATGCAATGTGGTTAAGTGAATATCTCTGAATTGATTTTTGAATAAGTGGATAGAATAGGATTTAAACTAAAAAGGAAAATCCTTATTTGAATTTTCAGGCCTGGGCGGGAACGCTAAACAGGCCGGCCCAACTGCACAGCACAACGCAGCATGCGGCTGACGGAGGGGGTCCACTGGTCAGTGACTCACTCTACGCAAAACGGTATCTTTCAATCTGGACGCTACGATCTAATTCTAATCCAACAGCCGAGGGTCGTCGTCGACGACAAACAGCTCCAGTGACGAGCTAAACCTAACACGGCGCTTGGGTCTCTTGGGGCTCACCTGGGCTCCATCTAGGCTCGGCGACGGGGGAAAACGATGAGGTAGACGATGGTGAGGCGAGGCGCGGTCACAATAGGGCTCGGGGTGGTCGGAATCGATGACGCCCTTCTCCACTAGCAGCGGAGGTCTCCGGTGAAATTCCGGCACGGTGGTGCTCGCCTTGCTCCGGGGAGAGGTGGGGAAGGTCACTGAGTAGTGGGGAGTCGAGTAGTGTGCAGAATGGAGGCGGGGGTGGCCTCCTTTTATAGGTCGATGAGGGGACCGAGGGGTGCGGCAGTGAGGTCGATGGTGGCGTCGCTACAGGCAGCTAACGGCATGGGCGAGGGCGTAGGACAGTGCGGTGCTCCCTGGCGGTTCTCATGGACTTAAAGGCGCGGCGTGGGGCGGCGTGGTTTGGTCTGGTGCGTGCGGCGCCCTGAGCGGAGGCAGAGGTGCTTGCGGCAGCATGCGGCAGCTATGGGTCGTGCGGCGGCGAACGGGGGCCAGATTCAGGCGTATTTGGGCTGCCACTAGGGGATTCGGCCCAATAGGGCGGGCGAGGCATGCGGGAGCCATGGTTTGAAGCTGCCAGGCGAGGCCCGGTTATCAGCCTTCTAGGGAAGCAAAAGGGTATCTAGCATTGTGGGTTGTTGGATCCAGTAAGGATCGACGGGCCCTGCCACGTATTCAACCTCACGACAAGGGTGACAGGCGGAAACCCTAGCTGTTTTCAGGAGCTTGCGAGAGGGCTTACGGGGCTTACCGGCAGCCGGGAAATGGCAGAGGATACGCAGTGCACGAAGACAATATCAACGAGGGGCATCACGATGGTGTTCGACATAGGGACGGAGCTCGTGCATGGACGCCCGAGGAGCATCCTCGGGAGGTCGATGGTGACGCGGACTGGACCTCTCCCTGGAAGAAACAAGGGCATGGTTAGATAGATGTCAACCCCCGGATTTTTAATCTCAGATGCCTATTATGCCATACATCGCAATCCTAGGATTACCATTTTTGCGAGACATAACAGATTGGATATCACAGTACATCATCCATTACAAACCATAATAAGGTCTTACACAAATAAAGGATCTCGTGATCCAGTATTAATACAACCAAGCAGCGGAATAATAAGCATAGCAGCGGGCTCCATCTTCAGGGTCACAGGCAATGCTAATGATGGGAAATGATCCTAGTTGTCATAGCCGTCCTACAGTTCTTCCTCCTGGTAGTCCTCCTCATAGTCTGGCCATGGGAATATCTTGGGACAAAGCCATGAGTACTCTTTAAGTACTCGCAAACTATCACTAACAAGTTAGGTAGTTCTAGTAGAAATCCTAAGCTCTAAGTTTATTTGCAAAAACCAAGATTTATCTAAACTGAGTTCAGAAGTAAAGAAAATTAAGTAAAGATTCTAAATCACTTTAAGTTGGTAACCTAGTTTTCATATTCACAATCCTGTTGTGGTCAAGTAAAAATTATAGTTCACTTCACAGGTCATTTTGAAAAACATCTAACGACGAAAAAGTATGACCACTCCAACTGTCCATGACCATGGACACGGCTATTCGAATAGTTTGACACTCTGCAGAGGTGGTACACTTTCACCACAAAATTCGATACATCCGTCAGGGATAACCCTGAATCATCATAGTTAGTATGCGGATAATTAATCATAACCTTTACTTTACACACTCTAGTGTAAGCACCTCTCCTATGAGCTTGGCCTCCCAGCCATGGCCATCTGCCATCCTGGGCCCTACATAGGTGGACATCATCAAGAGGTAGCGTCAGCTCGAACCTCTTCCGTGAGGGAACCCATACTAATACACATAAACTTTCGGCTAAGCCTTAACCAATTCAGGTATTGTGGTTGTACGGTAAAATAGGAATGCTATCGCATCCGAACCCAACCATTAGTTTTTATAAAGGGCTAAGGCTCATGCCTCAACATTTTCATCTTCAAATCCATTTGTGTTTTCTCAACACATGTAAAAACATCTCAATAGAATGACTCATCATTCCAAGGTTTTCATAATCGTTTTCACCAAGTATTCCCATATAAAGTGATCAAGTTTTATGCTTAGCACTAGCCACTAAGTTAAGAGTGTTCACTAATGAGGGATGCTAATCTCAATCTCATGCCATAGAATGACATCTAGTATAGGCCTAGTTTTATACTCTTTATGCTATCTATACTACTTTCCAAAATCTCACAAAGCATTACTAAAAGTAAGGAAACTTTGGTAAAGTAAAAAGTAAAGCTTGCAAGTAAAACTTGGGATGGGTATAAATCAAAATGTATAACCAAGCAAGCCTAATGCATCTTGCTTATGTTAACTTGCATCTAGTGATGGCTTGCAAGTATTAGCTTGCATGTATTAGCTTGCCAATAATAGCTTTCCTACATTGGTGCAGTGATTGAAGTTTTCTTCGTCTTCTCCGGGGTAGAACTCCTCCTCGTCGTATCCTTGGTCGGTACTATTGTCTATAAAGGAATATGGGGTACACAATCACCAAACAAAACTTAACTATTCTATTTAGCACACTAAGGTTCACACTTGATGATCTAGCATCATCACATGAAATAAATAACTAGTTTTATTTGAGAAAAGTAATTTCTACTCATTGAAATTAATTAGGATTTAATATTCTCCAATTAAAATATGGGATCATGTGGACACATGGCATCACCACATATTCTAATACATGGGAATGTGATTTAAAGGGTTGGTCACATTTTATAAAGTATAAGATGATTATTTAAATGATTTAAAGTGACTATAAATGCTCTAATAACCTTCTTTTGGTACTAGTACAATGTACTGCATGCAAAACTAAAGATTATTACATATTCAGATAGGTATTATCAAATGTGATTTTTGAGAGTTGGAATTAACTCAAAAGCTATTATAGTTGATTTTTGAAAAATGTTTGAAGCTGCAAAAGTCTCTGTCTTGTTATTTTTGCTAAAGATTATCTCTAACTCCAAATGATTTAAACCCAACGGGCTTGGATAGCTAACTTAATTTCCTTTCTAGCAAAATTTCAATCATGCAATGTGGTTAAGTGAATATCTCTGAATTGATTTTTGAATAAGTGGATAGAATAGGATTTAAACTAAAAAGGAAAATTCTTATTTGAATTTTCAGGCCTGGGCGGGAACGCTAAACGGGCCAGCCCAACTGCACAACACAGCGCAGCATGCGGCTGACAGAGGGGGTCCACTGGTCAGTGACTCACTCTACGCAAAACAATATCTTTCAATCTGGACGCTACGATCTAATTCTAATCCAACAGCCGAGGGTCTTCGTCGATGACAAACAGCTCCGGTGACGAGCTAAACCTAACACGGCGATTGGGTCTCTTGGGGCTCACCTGGGCTCCATCTAGGCTCGGCGACGGGGGCAAACGACGAGGTAGACGATGGCGAGGCGAGGCGCGGTCACGATAGGGCTCGGGGTGGTCGGAATCGACGACGCCCTTCTCCACCAGCAGCGGAGGTCTCCGGTGAAATTCTGGCACGGTGGTTCTCGCCTTGATCCGAGGAGAGGTGGGGAAGGTCACTGAGTAGTGGGGAGTCGAGTAGTGTGCAGAATGGAGGCGGGGGTGGCCTCCTTTTATAGGTCGACGAGGGGACCGAGCGGTGCGGCGGTGAGCTCGACGGTGGCGTCGCTACAGGCAGCTAACGGCATGGGCGAGGGCGTAGGACGGTGCGGTGCTCCCTGGCGGTTCTCATGGACTTAAAGGAGTGGCGTGGGGCGGCGTGGTTTGGTCTGGTGCGTGCGGCGCCCTGAGCGGAGGCAGAGGTGCTTGCGGCAGCATGCGGCAGCTATGGGTCGCGCGGCGGCGAACGGGGGTGTCTGCCGGGGTGGGGTGATCATAGCGAGGTTGTGCGTGTGCGATGAGGGCAAGGCGTGAGCTGGCGGGGCTGGTCGGGCACGACGCGCTAGCGCGCTCTGGACACGGCGTAGAGAGATGGTGCGCGACGCAACTAGGGTGGTCCATGGCTCGGGTAGGTCCGTGGCCTGGACAGGGAGTGGCGGTAGGCTGCTGTGGTGCTAGTGGACATGCTGGATCGGCGCGGGGTGGTCTGGTGCGAGCTGGCCGTGGTCGGCCGGCGATGACCAAAAAACGGCAATGCTCCACTGTTCTCCATGGTGAAGGGGGTTTGTCTGCTGCTGCTAGACACTCAGGAGGACAAGGGGGTTAAGAGGGAGATCAATTGGTCAATGATCACTGTACAAAATAATGAAGTTAGGCTAGAGATTATTCTGTACATGCCAAGTGTTTGTGTTAATTGTGGCATGAAATTTATTTTTGAATTTTTGATTCAAATTTTTTGGGTGATCTTATATTAAGCTTGAGAGACTAGGTTTGCTTGGAGTGGTCAAGGGGAATTGATTTGGTAGGTGTTTGAAAAGTGTGATCTTCACATATGAATTGGATTCAATTTTCAAATGTCCTTTAAATGGTTTTGCTAGATGTTTTTGTAAGTTTGTAAAGTGGGGGTCCAACCAATTTATTCAGAAAACTAAGCAAACCAAAGCAGACGAAAAACCAAAATGAAAACGAAAAACAAGACGCTCCAAGAAAAACACAACTGTGCGCAAAACAATAAAAATGAAGCGTTTGGAAGAAACCTGGAATTTTTATTGATAAAGAAGGGGATGCCTTGGGCATCCCCAAGCTTTGACGCTTGTACTTCTTGGATATTTCTTAGGGTGACACGCGTGGCATCCCCAAGCTTGAGCTTTAGTCCATCCTTCATCTCATTACTCATTCCTTCCATACACCTGAAAATTTTCCTTCATACAAAACTTCACACAATCTCATTAGCAACATTAGTGCACTTAAGATAAATAAGTCTTAAGGTTCAGTTCTAACACCAAATAAACTTCCATTGTATAACTTCCTTCAAAAAGCTCAGTTCCCCAAAAGAACTCAAAAAGGAACCCACAAGAAGCAAATGCAGAAAATGGCAGAAATCTGTCAAAACAGACCAGAAGGTAAAGACGAATTTTTTCGAAGACCTTATGTTGCTCAAATAAAAAAGTGTTGAACTAACGAAAGTTAGATAACCACCTGGGCCAGAAGCACAAAACATTACAGCTCAATCCGACATACAGAGCTCTCTCACGAATTTTTACGGTGAAGCACAAAAAATCTGTTTCAGGACAGCAACTTTCCCAATCATTACTTCTGTCTCATTAGAGGTTACTCTTGGCACAAAAAGCAAATAAAAAGGATAAGGAGAGGTTATTACTGAAGTAATAACTTCCAAGACTCATCTAAAACTTTTGGGTTATCTCCCAATAAGTACTTTTCTTTAACGCCTTTAAGTTAGGCAAAAGCGAAAACTGAAATGGATAGAATATAAGTAAGCGGAGATAATCATAGTGAAAACATTGTTTTGTTCAATGAAATCCTTTTGTTAACAAGTTTGATCAGGTCTTGCTACCAAAACAATTCCATATGAGACAAAAATTTGTATTCCACTAATGATTATGTTACCTCAACTTTGATAACAATAGTCCCAATCATAATAGTTTCAAAAAAAATTCTCTTGGTATGGGCCAATATATTTCTCCAACTTGAATGCCCTCAACATGTTCAATTGAATTCAAAACCATAAGTCGATCAATCTTCTTGGGGAAATAGATAGTATGTTCCTTGTCATTGACATGGAAGGTCACCTTCCCTTGATTACAATTAATAACAGCTCCTACAGTATTTAAGAAAAGGTCTCCCAAGAATAGTAGACATATTATCATCTTCAGCCATAAAAGTTTGAGAGGATGCTCCCATAATAAATAAGAGTTGAAGTAAAAGAGAGCATCAAGAAGCAAATTCAAAACACATTGAAGTCTAACCCACTTCCTACGCATAGGAATCATGTATGCAAATAAATTCATAAAGAACAAAGTGGCAGGCATAGGAAGATAAAAAAAGAGTAACTTCAAAACTTCCAGCACATAGAGAGGTGTTTCAAAACCATGAAAACTTCAAAACTTCCAGCACATAGAGAGGTGTTTCAAAACCATGAAAACTTCTACAACCATATTTCCTGCTCTCATAATAATTTTCAGTAGCCTCATGAATAAACTCAACAATATAACTATCACATAAAGCATGCTCTTCATGATCTACAAGCACTAGAGCTTTATTATAAACATTTTCAAAAGAAACCTCGGAAACATAACATTCATCCTCCTTTAGTAAGCATGGAGGACAATCAAATAATGTAAGGGATAAAGAGTTACTCTCATTAGAAGGTAAGCATGGGTAGCTAATCCATTCTTCCTCCTTTTGTTCATCACTCTCCTCCTCTTTTTCATCTAATGAGATTTCAGGTTCATCAATTTCTTCTTCCATAGGATCCTGCAAGGCATTAGTCTCTTCCATTTGTGAAAAGCATCTATTAAAATATTCAAGAATATAGCCATTTTCATCCTTGTAATTATCAAAGAAAAATTTAAGTATACCATAAACCTCATACTTATAAGGTGAATCATCAATATTTTCAAGCAAACTAGCAAGTTCAAAAGCACCTTTCCAAGCAATAAATTCTTCAATTTGTTCCGCATCATAAAAGTCATAATTTCCTTTAGCATAGGAAGATATAGTATCATTATCACTATGCTCACATTGAAAAGGGAGGTGTTTATACCTCTTTCTGCAACAAGACTCATCATAGCAATAAGTAACATTATAAGTAGAGCACATGTTTCTAGCAATGGTATACAATATATCAATTTGTTCCCATAAGTGTTTCCCTTTTTGTGACAAGCGGTGTTCCTTATAATAATATTTTTGATATTCCGTGAACCCACCTTGCCAATAAGCTTCAGTTTCAAAGAAACCAACCATTGACAACAAGCATGACAAAGCAAGAGAAAAACAGACCAACGAAAATAACAACTAGAGTAGGAACTAATTTTTTTGTATTTTCAATAAAGAAAGAAGCAAACAAGGAAGAAATAAACTTAGCTTGAACACTAGAGAATCCAAGGAAGATATAGTATCATTATCTTGATTCTTATCGTCATAAAGAGAATGCAAATTATGATGATGTTTGGAGGCTTATTGACAGGCGATTTAACACTTTCATTTGCATAATAAAAGTGATATACATCCTGGTTTTGGAATGATATACTTCTTTTGTCTTCATACTTTTAGATCATTTAAGTATTTCATTCAAAAGAAAGAAATGCAACGAAGAACTTCAAAGAGCTAACCCATCACATGGGTCAGCTGGTTAGTTTCTACTAGCACTTGTACACATATATATTCTCTATTTTAGTGCCACCGATAGCCTCCATCGACGCATCTTCGTGGCTACTATGTTTTCTAACATATGAGCGTCATGATGGCCAACCTGGCTGCCCCTACACCAGAACAACTGGTATGCAAATATTATCTTATTCTTTTATTGAAATATTCTTCTTATTGGTACCGGTTTTGATCATAATTTAATTTACGTAGTGTCCGGAAATTGGAGAGACGGTACTTCTGATGGCCAAGCTAAATATGATCCACACATGGCTTGCCAAATTTGTCGCTCAATATGTGGTGAAAGGCGATGGAGAGTTCCACGCTAATTTCCTGTGAGAGTAAGTATGCCAAACATTTTTATACTAGTCGATTAATGTCAGGGTTCTTGGAACTGTATTACTTTCCATGCTTTCTAGCTATGTTAATGCTAGTGTAGTGTACATTGATTTGTGTGACACATTCTGAAATTTGTGGTAGCTATGTCATGGTTCTGAAAATAGCTTGATGACTGCAAGTGCACAAATCGTTTGTAGCTACTTGGTGGAAACCTATAACTCAAAACAAAATTTAGCAAGACAAAAATAAATAAGCAACTAAAAGACCTACAACGCTTAGCTTCCTGGCAACGGCACCAGAAAATAGCTTGATGACTACAAGTGCACAAGTCGTTTGTAGCTAGTTTTGAAATAAAGATATCGATCTCATAGGGAGCAGGAGTCTGAAGTCTAATAACTCTTGAATTAAATACTACAATAGAAATGCTAAATAAAGTTCTAAGTGACAAGATAAAATGCGAGTATTGCGTAAAAATGTGTTTTTGGGTTTTGGTATAAGAGCAACAATAAGTAAAGTAAAACAACTGAACACAAAAAGGAAGTATCGCGTATGTAAGAGAGATTGAAACTACAATAGGAAAAAACTATTCACAGGGAGTAGAGGATCCACCACTAGCATTATAAGGAACTAAGGTAAAGATTATTATCATGAACATTCTCAACTATGTATGTGTGGGAGGAACTCCGTATTTGGACAAATAGGCAGCAACCACTGCTCACGTCATCCTCATAACCACAACAATCAGCAATCGACATCAATCGAATTACCGTGCTATTAACGGACTTAATCCCGTAGGACGTATCCCATGCCATGGATAGTGTTCCGTGAGTTTCCTCGTTTCCCAAGTTGATACGTAAGGAGTGTCAATTGCTTTATAGTCACTGTAAGTGCTAGCACACCTCCGTCTACCAACAGGTAGTTCTCTCCATCAAGTTCCCATAAGAGGAAAATATTGAGAGGTTGACTTCTCCCAATATCAAGATAAATACAATCTAACACATGGTCACAGCGATGAATATCATAATAAACTTTATCTTATTTCAATCTCATACTAGTGTTTCTCCATCTCCCCAAGAACTAGAGATCTACTCAGACATGGAGGCAATCAACATCATGGCAATAATAATGGAACCTATCATAGATGAATAGTACTTGTATAAATCCACAACAAGTATGGAACTTACAACAAGATCTAGACAATATGTAGATGGGATGGATGGAGATGGTGGTGATGCAGCGGTTGATGATGAAGATCGATGCCTTAGCCTCCCGGATCTGCGCAGGGCAAAGATGGACCCCCGGTGGACGAGTTCCCCCTCCAGATTCCTTTCGGAGGTGAGGTTTCGGCGATTTCTGTTTGTTCTGTATGTCGTCTCTCTGATCTAGCTGCACGGGGTGAAACAATTTGAGGAGGTGGTGGGAGCGCCAACTATACGGTGGGAACTATACGGCCGAAAATTTTATTCCTGTCGTATAGTGGTTGTTAAACCGTTTGTACGCCTTGATCACTTTGGGTTTTCTTCTGGTATTATTGATATTTCCCAAATAAGCATTTTATGTTGTTTTTTACTCATTTTGTCCTCAGTACAACCGCTCAAAGAATTGTATCCATCATTTGTCCTGATCCTGGTGAAAAAAGACATAAAATATGCCCACGAGCGCCATAAAATACCAAGATCCTACAATCTACAATGCAAAATAATAATATAAAACATGATCCAAATATGCACTCATCAGCAAGCGAGAAAATGTTGTGTAAGCTTTCTATAGAGGCCCCGAGTCTTGTTATTTAGCAGCAGAAAATAACCTTCTGCTTTTTCCTAGGTATACGATTATGTGAGAAATAAGAAACTCAACGCCTTTAAAATCGAATGAATGCTTTGATAGCATCTTCTCAAGGTACAAGTAGCGATATCTGGCCTAACCATCATCGTGCCTATACATTGGCCATTCTCAAGGATTAGGTGTGCGTGGTGGAGGAATTTTTTGAGTGATGTGTCAGACGATGGACATTGTATACAATGACATGTTTCCACTAGATCCTCAGCCTCAACGTCTTGCCAAATTGATGGAGGAGTTTCGGCAAGGTGAGAGGATTTATCACTTCCAGAAGATGCAGCTTGTCGCAGGTGCAAAACTTGTGATTTGTTGGGTGCACGTGCATCATCCCATGCTGGATTTGGATGTCGTGTCATGAGGATTGCCTCCTCCTGGGGGTGGGATCATTAACATGGCCCCACATTATGCGGCTTCTCGTAGACCCGCGATTAGAATCATCCGTCGATCCTTGGAGGAAGACGACTTTTTCCTAAACTTCGTGGTGTGACTCATAGTGTCGTCCTGCAAAAGAACATGTAAACTATGTAAAGCTTTGTTATGCTCTTGATATAGTATGTTTTGTTTAGTATGGGTTTCGTTGTTGACTGTTACGAAGTTGTTTTTACATGACACCCTTTCGTTTGTCTGACGTCCTAGGGCCGAGTCAGCTATTCTGGTCAAATCATTTGTATATTTTTCGGTGAAGCCGAAGGTGTGAGCATGCTCTGTTTTGACAAAGCCCTTGTGTATCGGGTGGATGCTTTTATTCGGATGGTCATTGATGGATCCCCGAAGTATCATGTTGAAAATTTACAATAATAGAAAAAACTGAGGCTGAGTTTCGAGAACTTAGCTTTATTTATTGTCGAATACGGAGGTACATATATTGTATGCAAATTATAGAAAGTAAAATCCTAAGCATAAAAACATGGCAGCTACGCAACTGTTCTATAGGTTGGAGTGCTTGATGTCATTTTCGGGTGCCTTCCAGGAAGTTTCCTCATCGTGCGCAATGACTCTAGGGGTACATGAGTATCTTCGACTGGAGGACGGCTTCAGTGTCGTGGACCAAAAAGAAAGGTGTTCCTTGCGTGGCATTTTTGGGGTGGTGAATTTGATGCACATGCGTAGTTCCGTGTTTTCTTTGGGACGCATACTGGGTTGGCGACCCATGTCGCTTTTGTGATTTCTATGATAGACCAGGCATTTGTGAGGAGATGGTACTTCCGTCCAATGGCCTTGCGTTCTGGTTCCACGAAACGGCGAGGCAACATCATAATATAAATTGAGTGCATGCTCATCGAGTTCCCTAGGGATTCCTGGCATATTGGCTGGTACCCATGTAGAAATTTCCCAGTGCTCACGAGGGAACCGACGAGAGTGTCTTCGTATGCGGGACCAAGATTGGAAGCCACAGAGGTTGTCTCCTTCACGTATGTAGGGTGAACTTTTATTTCTCTTGTGTCTCTTGTAGTGTATGAAGTTTGGTTGGTCATGACCTGTCCCTCTGGTAAGGGCTCTATGTCTATTATTTTCAGCTACATGAACTCCATTTCCACCCCAAAAAATTTAGCGATTTTGTTGAATTATCTATTGTAGTTATTGGAGCGGGGGAAGCTTCCTATTATGATTATGATTCCATTGCATGCTGGCATCTTAATTACCAAGTACGCGTAGTGCGGTACTACCATGAATTACGCAAAAGTTGGGCACCCCAGGATCGCGTGATACTGTGATGCCAATCCATGACTTCAAACTTGATCTTTTCATGCCTAAAATTGTTCCTTCATCTGAAGACAACATTGTGAAAGATGTTTCCTAAAGGAATTTTGGTTTTTCCTAGTACTATGTCATGGAAAGATGTGTCAGTTGGTGCCATGTTTGTCAAGGAGCAGTTCATTTGTCCCAGGGTTTTAGGGTAGATTAGGTTAATTCTACTTCTTGCATCCATAAAAACCTTACTCATGTCGAACCCGCCGAGTTGGGAAACCACTATCAAAGCTGAATGACCCGGTTGTGGGACTCAAAGCGGGTGATTAGCCCTGATGAATGTGATTTCTTGCTCTGACCAATGGAGATATTCGGGTGTAGGTGATGGCGATGTTACCGCTATGTTGACTTGTCGCATGATCAGCTTATGAATTCTGTTGGATGGACACCCTTTTTGGATCATCGACATTGCTCCCCTAGAACTCGGGTACTCGTCCTCCTGGCTTCTGCTTGCTGTAGACTACAGTTGGCATACTAGCGGTGCCCCTGGTGGTGGTGGTGCACTAAGAGCTAAGGTCCCTAGTGCAGTGGTGTATCCTTGTTTTACTGCCTCTATTGCTTTAGCATTACAGACTTATTGCAATTTTAAGAATGTGCGGCAATCCTTCATGAGGTGGTTTGAGCGCCTTCTCCCTCTAGAGTCGATGTATAAGTGCATATTGGAGGGTCCCTCGAGCATCTGCATTGGAGACGTTGGAGGCTCTCGACCCCTTGGCTAATACCACTGTTTCGGTTGACTTCCGCGGGCATCGTCTTTGATACTACAGTATCCGGTACCACGATCGTCACTTCTTAGGTTGTCTTCTCCTGAGAAACCATCTATAACGTAGCTTGGCCCGGCGTACCCATCATTGCTTCGCCTTCTTCTATAGTTATTGCGCATATACAGATCTTCTTCGGGTGAGCGCCCACGTTTGTTGTTTACTTCGTCTTTGCCATCTGCCCAACGATTAGCCATGTCCATTAACAGAGAAATTGTTTTGGGTTTGACCTGTCCCATCTCCTCAATGAATTCTCTCCGGTGAAGGCCGTCGTTGAAAGCATCAATCACCCTTTCATATGATATAGCTTCACCTGAGTTCTCGATGACATTCCACCTTTGGATAAATGCTCGTATTGGCTCCTAGATTTCTACTTGCATGCCTGCAATTGTTCTAAGGATGTAGGATGCTTGAACATGGATGTAAAGTTTTAGATGAACTTATCCTCAAGGTCATTCCAACTAATGATGGATTCTTCGAGTAGCTTTCTGAGCCATGATCAGGCAGCGCCGCTTAGGTGTAGATGCGGTAGCCATGGAGCCACCCTGGAGTCTGATAGTTTGTAGGTAATCGGCCAGCCAAGCTTTGGGTTCCTAGATGCCATCATACTTTTGGCGGTCATGAGGAAGTTTGAAATCCTTGGGTACTAGGGTCTTGTGAACCTGTTGGGTAAACAAACTAGCCCCACACAATTCATACTCGTCCTCGCTTTCACCGTCATAGTATCTTCGACTACTGAGCTCTTCTCTGGATCTATCGACCATGCGCTGTGTAATGTCGTTTCTAGCGTCATTCCGTAGCTCAGAGTTCAAAAAGTGCACCTAATGTGGTGACAGTGATCATCGGGTGAGTCCCACATGCCGAGGGCTACTGTGATGGCGTGGTGATTTGTCAGGTTGCAGGGCGGTTCCTTGCTCTCCTTGTGCGAGGGATGCTATATCCCAAAGAGACCCTGCCTCCAACTATAAGTAATTAATACATCATTCGATTCACATTAGGACCATAAGATGAGAAGATGAATATCAATTTTTCTTGTCCATGAAAACATAGAAAGACACCTCTTTGTCGTCTCCGACGTTACAACAACAGTGGTATTGTACCGCAGCGGCACTGTGAGGAATGTGAGATCTCCGAGTGCGACCCTGCCCGAGGATGCGCAACTCGTAGGCTCGATTAGCACATATGGGTGTTCGTCAAGAAGTCAGCCGGCATACCAAAACACCAAGAAGTTATACCAAATTTATTTACCAAACAAAAACTATGAGAAAAAACATCAATGTATTTATGGAACGTACTCATGAATGGCATGATCTTGTGCTCGATGATCACATTAAAGGAACAATATTATCCACCACACATCCTCACCTAGATCGCAACCATGCATGGTCATTTTGATTATGCATGGTCCATGGAGTTGAAAACACAAATAATTGTTGTACATGTGTGTGTGCCTCGATTTAGCCCTCTAACTCATGATTTGCAAAAGTTTATGCACAAACTTGTGAACATGACTAAATTTAGTTGTAAGCGAGGTTTGTAGTCAAAATTGTGTTAGCTTGGATGACACGTGGATATGGTTCATGCGTGCAGCAGAGCATATGACCTATAACTTGATGGGTTCGTAGCATGGAAAACAAAAAAATTCTACCGCAAGAACGAACAAAACCTAGATCTAATCTAGATAAAAGCCAAGATCTAATCTATTAGACATGAGCAACGAGATAGATCTGTACTAACCCTCGTAGAACCGAAAGCTTTACGAGATTAGATCTCGGGGTTGATGTAGTCGATCACTTGCCGATCTCAAGATCGTGTGGACGATCCTTCCGGCGCCGTGTTCCGGCAGCGCTTCCGCAGTCGGTCACACGTGCGGAGTGGAAGCAGACCTTCCTCTCCTCGTTCCAGCGAGCAACGGAGGTAGTAGAAATTCTCCACGGAATCCCAGCAGCACGACGGTGTGGTGGTTGTGGTGGAGGAGAGAATTCTGTAGGGCTTCGCCTAAGCCGGAGCAGAGCGAAGGTAGAGGAGAGAGGTGGCGGCTAGATCTTGTTATGAGAGAGGGCTAGGAGGGGGCCATTCCGGATCTCCTCGTGATGTCCCGGATCCAATCCGAGACTCCGAACAACATTCGGTTTCCAACGCACATTCCATATCTACTTAAAACAACTTCAAACCTTAAGTTGTCACCCTACGGTTCGTGAATATACAGACATGATGAAGACACATCTCCGATCAATAACCATCAGCAGGATCTGGAGATCCATAACGGCTCCCACATACTCAATGATGACTTCGTGATCGATAGAACCATTAACATACGAAACCAATTCCCTTTGTCACACGATATTCTACTTATCCGAGGTTTGATCGTCGGTATCTCTATACCTAGTTCTACCTCGTTACCGATAAGTACTCTTTACTCGTTCCATGTTATGTCATCCCTTGTGACCCAGTCACATGCTTGCAAGCTAACTAGATGACATTCCAACGAGAGGGCCCAGAGCATATCTATCCGTCATATGGATGGACAGATCCCAATCTTGGTCCATGCGCTTCAACACATACTTTGAGAATACCCAATGACACCTTTATAACCACACAATTACGAAGTGGTGTTTGATGTCATCAGAGTACCCATCCGGTGATGGTGATTAACATAACCTCATGGTCGAAGGATCAGGTTACTATGCATTTGAAAGCTTACAGCAATATGAACTTAATGACTTGATCTTATGCTACGCTTACTATGGGTGTGTGTCCATCACATCATTCTCCTAATGATATAACCTTGTTATTAATGACATCCAATGTCCATGATCAGGAAACATGATCATCATTCAATCACCAAGCTAGTTCCACAAGCGGCTTACTAGGGACTCTTTTATGTTTACAAAACACACATGTATTAGTGTTTCCTTATAATACAATTATAGCATGGGATGTAAACATTCATCATAAACACAAAGATATAATAATAACCACTTTTATTATTGCCTCTTGGGCATATCTCCAACATAACTTTGCAACTAGCGCCTCTCGTATAATAGCCAGTTAAGGTGATCTAATCTCCTGCAAGGTTAATTTTGTGAAACTGCAATGTCAGATAATTATAAGATATGTTTTGTCCCAAATATTGAAAATCCCTAACCTAGTTCATTTGGTTTTCCCCTAGCTTGTGCCCTGATCTTCCCGCGCGTGCGCATCTCGTGGTTGGACCTCGATTATGGCGAGTGGCGGCCCTAGTGGTTCGATCTCGAGTCCGAATGAGTATCGTGTGCCCAACACATAGCTACCCATCGTTAAGTGTGACTAATGCAAGCATCATTTGTTGAATAAGTACACAACACAAACCAATGTCCACGGTAATCCGAATGGTATTTCGTCAAGTGTGTCCTTGTGACAGGGCTAGTGCGGTGGGCTGTTTTGGATTTTCCTCCAGCTTTCTCTTGTGTTTGAGCTGAATTTCGTTCTTAATATGGATGTTGAGCTAATTTTGTTTTTAGTAATATAACCTAATGGGTGTAATATGTTGAATTGGTCTAAGCCTCACTTTGTTTCCTTCTCTCGAAAAAAAAATCAAGTGGCATGGAGGTGAAAAGGACGTCGCGTTGCTTACCTGGAAGGATGTGCGAGGAGGGGAAAGGGCCAGTTGATATGGGAATATTGGGCCTTCTATTTATTGTTCAAGATGCGGGAGGCACTACATGCGAAATTCCAAGGCAGCCTCTCCCGCATGCTAGACCCACATCAGCGTGTCGTCCACACTAGCGCAATTTCGATGGCAATCCTAGTTGAAGACTTAAATCAAGTCGAATTGACAAGTTTGGGCATGAAATTTTGTAATCACTGAGTTAGAGGACTAAATCAGAGCACCGTAAGAATGGTTAGTGTATTTATCTATGGTCCATGCTATAGAAGTGAACAATTACATAAAATTCGTAATAAACGCCTAAAGACTCCATAATAATATTAGCAGCAAACTTAGTTTACATCCAAAATGCATCCTTCCTAGTGACAAAAAAAATACTACATATGACTACTACTAGTAAACTGGAGTAGTAAAATAGTACTACTAGTAGTACTATTTATTTGCTAATACACCATTACAATCTTTGTTAGGATCATTAGCCGTAGATTAAGATCATTTTTCCTATCGATACAAAACCAGAAATATACATGGGTGGACTCTCCAACCTTCATCAGGAACTGTGGAGGCACCCCGAGGTACGTCGTAAGATTGTCAGATGGGAAGTTGGCCAGCGATGAGCTGCTCATCAGATTGATTACCGCATTAATGGTATCGACCATCAAGAAGTACGCCGATCCCGGTGGGGCAGGCATACACAGTTTCAGCGTGTGCTGCAGCCACAAGCACCTGTCCTGCCTAATGCACACTAAGGACATGATGGCGACTGGGCCGAGCATGCTGATGGTTAGGCCGAACACGTCACCGTACTCCCTATAAAGGATGCACGTGAATACCCTCACGCTTGCTGGTGGCAGAATCAGAATCACGCAAAAGAAGGCGCTACCGTAGATGGCCCTGGTTACTATGACCCTGTGGGCCTCCTTCGTGTGGGAAGGAGCCCTGCCGGCGAGGCGATGAAATCACATGCGGGATCCATGCAGGATCACGGACCAAGCGGGCAAGTGATGTTGTGCTCGTTGATCTGTTGAACGCGACCAAGTTAAAGTAGCTCTCGTAGGGGCAATCAATCATCGCCGCGGACTCGATGCCGTCCATAGCCACTGGCTTGCAGTCTAATATGCCCACGCAGTACACACACTTGTGTAAGTGGTTACAGAGGGAAGATCGGCTCGCCGACATAGTGCCTGGCAGCCAGAAACCCGAGTTCGGTTTACTGAAGACTATACTGATTGAGTTTGGTACCGTACTAGTACGAGTTTACAGGAATATGCTAGGCATTGCCGCACCAGCAACGATTGAGGCTCTCTATTTTGGACACTTTCCTCCTCCTCTATTCGTACATACAATGAAAGGTTTTAGTGTAGGTCACCTCACACCATACTTCACACTGCTTAGTCTAAACAAAAAGGCTGTAGAAAGTTAACATGTGAGTAAAGCAGATGTCACGCTATATTGTACCAGACAAACATGTCCACGTGAGAGGCAAGAAGATCTACTCCTAGAGAGAGGTAGGAAATCCTGGTTCCTAGTGTAGAGTATATATAGTGCTATAGGGGAGAGACCAAGGACTGCATACATATCTTCGACACTAGCATGTAATTAACTTTTTGGTCTTATCAAATTGGCTAATGGCCTTATAACCCCAAACAGAGCAAAGTACTAGTAGTACTACTAGTACACATTGTACCAGTAGTATACTCCCTCCATTCCATTATACTACTATATCTTAGAATAAATCAAATAAACTAGTACTGTATTTATTAGTAGTACTATTTTTTTGAGAAATTATTACTAGTACTACTTAGATATGTGAACAACCGATCCAAGCTACTAATCCAATAGAGAGAGTATGATCACTCTGTTTTATGTGTTCTTGATTACTACGTACTAGTAGTAAATGCAAGAATTCAGATTATTTCCGAACAAATTTTGCCTCTACAATATGTAGAATACTCGCAGACCTCAGAAGACACTTCATTGCTTAGTTTCAGGGTCCTTGTGCTAAATGCATGGACTTGGATGTAAGTTTCATTTTTATGAGGTCCTTGATGTAATTTGTATTTCTACCGACCATGTTAACTAAAGCACCTCGCTCCTACGGGACCTACCGCAGTTAAAAGAAAATGTAATCACCCCAATTATCACACAAAGTAGACCATGGTTTCTTATACGTAATACCAACGATTTTGGTACTAGGAATTTTCAAGCTTTTGCCGATTTAACGAAACTAGGTCAAACTTGAGGTAGAAGTAAGCGGGATAGATAGCTCTTGAATTAAATGTCTTTTCAGAGGTAGATGGGCGTATCTTCTTGTACTAAACAATATCGTCGGTGTGAGTTTCATCCTATCAGGAAAGAACATTTAATTCTCAATTTTCCAAGTGAACAAGATTGTTCTTTTCTGTAAAAAAGTCCAAAGGATATGGATCACAATTCCACAAGCTAAGTATTCAGACATATATAGTGTACTAACATGATGTATCTATGATTCCCATGTTTTATGAGTTGTCAAACTTCCTAGCTAAATTCGCCCACTTTAATGACTTTATGTCGATTTATCGAAATTAGGTCAAATTTGAAACTGCAAGTAAATTGTAGATTGCTTTGAAAGTTTATGAAAAAGATTTTGGAGGTACCCATCAGTGGGTCACAATTAATATATCAGAAAACAACGAGAGTTTTGAAGACAGGTTCAACATCTTGCTAATATTTTGCATCTTGACATTTTAACAAAATTAGGTCAAACTTGAGCTACATATAAGAGCGATAGATTTTTCTTGAATTAAATGTATTTTCGAACGTTGATGGGTGCATCTTATTGTAGTAAACAATGTCGTCAGTGTGAGTTTCTGCCATTTGAATGACTTTATGCCGATTTATCAAAATTAGGTAAAATTATGAACTACTACAAGTAAACTGTAGGTTGCTTTGAAAGTTTTACGAAAAACTTTTGGAGGTACACATTGGGGGTTCAATTAATATATCATAAATGGCCGAGAGTTTTCATGACACGTTCAACTTCTTGCTAAGATTTGTCATATTAAAAGATTAACAAAATTACGTCAAACTTGAGCTACAAGTAAGCGCGATAGATTTCTCTTAAATTAAATGTAATTTTAGAGGTATATGGGTGTATCTTCTCAAACTTCCTAGCAAACTCTACCCACTTGAATGAATTTTTGTCGATTTGTCGAAATTAGGTCAAATTTGAACTACTACAAGTTGATTGTAGGTTGGTTTGAATGTTTTACGAAATAGATTTGGAGGTACCTATCGGGGGTTCACAATTAATATATCATAAACCACTAATATTTTTAAGATAGGTTCAACTTCTTGCTAAGATTTTGCATCTTGATAGTTTAGTAAAATTAGGTAAAACTTGATATGCATGTAATCACGATAGATTTATCTTGAATTAAAGGTCTTTTCGAAGGTAGATAGGTGCATCTTCTTGTAGTAAACAATGTCATAATTGTGAGTTTCCAACTATCAGGAAACAAAACATTCTCAATTTTCCGAGTGATGACGAGATTGTTCTTTCTCATATAAAAAGTCCGAAGAATATGGATCTGAATGCCACAAGCCAAGTTTTCAGACATATATAGTGGCTAAAATTTTGTACTTACGATTTTCTATGTTTTATGATTTCTCAAACTTCCTAACTAACTTCGCTTACTTGAATGACTTTATGCCAATTTATCAAAATTAGGTAAATTTTGAACTACTACAAGTAAATTGTAGGTTTCTTTAAAAGTTTTACGAAAATTCTTTTGGAGGTACCTATCGGGGGGTAATTAATATATCATAAACCACTGAGAGTTTTGATGAAAGGTTCAACTTCTTGCTAAGATTTTGCATATTGATAGTTTCACGAAATTAGGTCAAACTTGAGCTACAAGTAAGTGCGATAGATTTCTCTTGAATTTAGTCAAACTGAGAGTGATTACGAGATCGATCTTTTCCATAAAGATTAGTCTACAAGTAGTTGTACCTACGTATCCCATTTTTTTGAGTTTTCAAACTTCCTAGCTAACTCCACCACTTGAATGACTTTATGTCGATTTATCAAAATTAGGTCAAATTTGAACTACTTCAAGTAAATTGTAGGTTGCTTTGAAAGTATTACAAAATATATTTTGGAGGTACCCATCATGGGGTCACAATTAATATATCATAAACCACTAAGATTTTTGACGAGAGGTTCAACTTCTTCCTAAGATTTTGCATCTTGATAGTAGACAGGTTCAACTAAGATTTCTCTTGAATTAAATGTATTTTCGGAGGTAGATAGGTGCATCTTCTTGTAGTAAACAATGTCATCGGTGTAAGTTTCCATTTATCAGGAAAGAACATTCAATTCTCAATTTTCCAAGTGATTACGAGATTGTTCTTTTTTGTTAAGAAAGTCCAAAGAATATTGGATCTGAATGCCACCAGCCAAGTTTACATAAATATGTAGTGAAACTACATGTTGTACCTACGATTCCCGTGTTTTATGAGTTTTCAAACTTCCTAGCTAACTCCGCCAACTTTAATGACTTTATGTTGATTTATCGAAATTAGGTCAAATATGAAACTACAAGTAAATTGCAGGTTGCTTTGAAGTTTACAAGAAAGCTTTTGGAGGGACCATCGGGGGCTCATAATTAATATATATCAGAAACCACTAAGAGTTTTGACGATATGTTCAACTTCTTGCTAAGATTTTGCATCTTTACATTTTAAGGAAATTAGGTCAAACTTGAGCTACAAGTAAGTGCGATAGATTGCTCTTAAATTAAATGTAATTTCAGAGGTAGATGGGTACATCTTCTTATAGTAAACAATGCCTTCAGGGTGAGTTTCCAACTAGGAAAAAACATTCTCAATTTTCCAAGTGATGACGAAATTGTTCTTTCACGTAAAGAAAGTCTAAGGAATATGGATCTGAATGCCATTTTCCTCAGTTTTGAGACATATATAGTGGACCAACATGTTATACTTATAATTTCCCTTGTTTTATGACTTCTCAAACTTCCTAGCTAACTCTGCCCACCTGAATGACTTTATGTCGATTTATTGAAATTAAGCCAAATTTGAACTATTTTAAGTAAATTGTAGGTTGCTTTGATAGTATTACAAAATATATTTTGGAGATACCCATCAGGTGGTCAGAATTAATATATCATAAACCACTAAGATTTTTGACGACTGGTTCAACTTCCTGATAAGATTTTGCATCTTGGTAGTTTAGAAAAATCAGGTCAAACTCGAGATCCATGTAAGAGCGACAGATTGATCTTGAATTAAATGTATTTTTGGAGATAGATGGGTGCATATTCTTTTGTAAACAATGTCTTCAGTGTGAGTATCCAACTATCAGGAAAGAACATTCTTAATTTTTCGAGTGATGATGAAATTGTTCTTTCCCGTAAAGAAAGTCCGAGGAATATGGATCTGAATGCCACGAGCCAAGTTTTTATACATATATAGTAGACCAACATGTTGTACTTATGATTTCCCATGTTTTATGAGTTCTCAACCTTCCTAGCTAACTCTGCCCAATTGAATGACTTTATGTTGATTTATCGAAATTAGGTCAAATTGGAACTACTACAAGTAAATTGTAGGTTTCTTTGAAAGTTATACAAAATGTATTTTGGAGGTATCCATCGTAGGGTCACAATTAATATATCATAAACCACTAAGATTCTTCATGACAGGTTCAACTTCTTGCAAAGATTTTGCATCTTGACAATTTAGCAAAATTATGTTATACTTGAGATGCAAGTAAGCACGATAGATTTCTCTTGAATTAAATGTATTTTCGTACATATATAAGTTTATCTTATTGTAGTAAACAATGACGTTAGTGTGAGTATCAACCTATCAGGAAAAAGAACATTCTCAATTTTCCGAGCGATGCTGAGATTTTTCTTTCCCGTAAAGAAAGTCCGACGAATATGGAAATGAATGTGACCAACCAAGTTTTTAGACATATATAGTGGACCAACATGTTTTACTTGCGATTTCCCAAGTTTTCTGATTTCTCAAACTTCCTAGCTAACTCTGCCCACTTGAATGAATTTATGCCGATTTATCGAAATCGGATAAAATTTTGAACTACTACACGTAAATTGTAGGTTGCTTTGAAAGTTTCACGAAAAAGCTTTTGGTGGTACCCATCAGGGGGGCAATTAATTTATCATAAACGACTGAGAGTTTTAACGACAGGTTCAACTTCTTGCTCAGATTTTTCATATTGACAGTATAATAAAATTACATCAAACATGAGCTATAAGTAAGCGCGATAGATTTATCTTGAATTAAAAGTAATTTCAGAGGTATATGGATGCATCTTCTTGTAGAAAACAATATCGTCGGTGTGAGTTTCCAACTATCCTGAAATAACATTCAGTTCTCAATTTTCCGAGTGATTAAGAGATCATTATTTTCCGTAAGGAAATGTCTGAAGAATATTGGATCTGAATGCCACTAGCCACTTTTACACAAATATATAGTGGACCAACATGTTGTACCTACGATTCCCATGTTTTATGAGTTTTCAAACTTTCTAGCTAACTCCACCTACTTTAATGAATTTATGTCGATTTATGGAAATTAGGTCAAATTTGAAACTACAGCAAATTGTTGGTTGCTTTGAAGTTTATGAAAAAGCTTTTGGATGTACCCATCATGGGCTCACAATTAATATATCAGAAACCATCAAGAGTTTTGACGATAGGTTCAACTTCTTGCTAAGATTTTTCATCTTCACATTTTATCAAAATTAGGTCAAACTTGAGCTACAAGTAAGCGTGATAGATTGCTCTTGAATTAAATGTATTTTCAGAGGTAGATGGGTGCATCTTCTTGAAGTAAATAATGCCGTTAGTGTGAGTTTCCAACTATAAGGAATGAACATTCTCAATTTTCGCTAGTGATGACAAAATTATTCATTCCTGTAAAGTAAGTCTGAGGAATATGGATCTGAATGCCACAAGCCAAGTTTTAAGACATATATAGTGGACGAACCTGTTGTACTTACAATTTCCCCTTTTTTATGAGTTCTCAAACTTCCTAGCTAACTCTGCCCACTTGAATGACTTTATGTCAATTTATTGAAATTAGTTTAAATTTGAACTACTTCAAGTAAATTGTAGATTGCTTTGAAAGTACTACAAAATATATTTGGAGGTACCCATTGGGGGTCACAATTAATATATCATAAACCACTATGATTTTTGATGACTGGTTCAACTTCTTGCTAAGATTTTGCATATAGGCAGTTTAGAAAAATTAGGTCAAACTTGAGATGCATGTAAGCGCGATAGATTGCTCTTGAATTAAATGTATTTTCGATGGTAGATGGGTACATATTATTTTGTGAACAATGTCGTCAGTATGAGTATTCAACTATCAGGAAAGAACATTCCCAATTTTCTGAGTGATGACGAACTTGTTCTTTCCCGTAAAGAAAGTCCGAGGAATATGGATCTGAATGCCATATGCCAAGTTTTCAGACATATATAGTGGACCAACATGTTGCACTTACGATTTCCCATGTTTTATGAGTTCTCAACCTTCCTAGCTAACTATGCCGACTTGAATAACTTTATGTCGATTTATCGAAATTAGGTCAAATTAGAACTACTACAAGTAAATTGTAGGTTGCTTTGAAAGTTTTAGAAAATTGCTTTTGGAGGTCTCCATCACGGGGTCACAATCAGTATATCATAAACCACTGTGATTCTTCACGACAGGTTCAACTTCTTGCAAAGATTTGCATCTTGACAGTTTAGCAAAATTAGGTTATACATGAGATGCAAGTAAGCGCGATAGATTTCTCTTGAATTCAATGTATTTTCGGAGGTATATATGTGCATCTTCTTGTAGTAAACAATGTCATCAGTGTGAGTTTCCAACTATCAGGAAAATGAACATTCTCAATTTTTTGAGTGATGCCGAGATTGTTCTTTCCCGTAAAGAACATCCGAAGAATATGATGCCGAAGAATAAGCCAAGTTTTTAGACAGATATAGTGGACCAACATGTTATACTTATGATTTCCCAAGTTTTATAATTTCTCAAATTTCCTACCTAACTCTGCCGACTTGAATGACTTTATGCCGATTTATCGAAATTAGGTAAAATTTTGAACTACTACACGTAAACTATAGGTTGCTTGAAATTTTTATGAAAAATCTTTTGGAGGTACCCATCGGGGGGGTAATTAATATATCATAAACGACTGAGAGTTTTGACGACAGGTTCAACTTCTTGCTAAGCTTTTTCATATTGACAGTTTAACAAAATTACATCAAACTTTAGCTACAAGTAAGCGTGATAGATTTCTCTTGTGTTAAGAGTTCCCAAACTTCCTAGCCAACTCTTCCCACTTGAATGATTTTATGTCGATTTATCGAAGTTATATCAATTTTGAACTACTACAAATAAATTGTAGGTTGCTTTGAAAGTTTTACATAATATATTTTGGAGGTACCCATCAGGGGGTCACAATTAATATATCATAAACCACTAAGATTTTTCACGACAGGTTCAACTTCTTGCTAAAATTTTCCATATTGACAGCTTAACAAAATTACGTCAAACTTGAGCTACAAGTAAGAGCGATAGATTTCTCTTGAAGTAAATGTAATTTCAGAGGTATATGGGTACATCTTCTTGTAGTAAACAATATCATCGGTGTGAGTTTCCAACTATCAGAAAAGAACATTCAATTCTCAATTTTCTGAGTGATTACGAGATTGTTCTTTTCCATAAAGAAAAGCCTGAAGCATATTGGATCTAAATGCCACAAGCCAAGTTTACACAAATATATAGTGAACCAACATGTTGTACCTACGTTTCCCATGTTTTATGAGTTTTCAAACTTCCTAGCTAACTCCACGCACTTTAATGACTTTATGTCGATTTATCAAAATTAGGTAAAATTTGAAACTACAGGTAAATTGTAGGTTGCTTTGATGTTTACGAAAAAGATTTTGAAGGTACCCATCAGGGGGTCACAATTAATATATGAAAAACCACCGAGAGTTTTGACAACAGGTTCAACTTCTTGCTAAGATTTTTCATCTTGAAATTTTAACAAAATTAGGTCAAACTTGATCTACAAGTAAGCATGATAGATTGCTCTTTAATGAAATGTATTTTCAGAGATAGATGGGTGCATCTTCTTGAAGTAAACAATGCCGTTAGTGTGAGTTTTCATCTATAAGGAAAGAGCATTCTCAATTTTCCGAGTGATGACAAAATTGTTCTTTCCCATAAAGTACGTATGAGGAATATGGATCTGAAAACCACTAGCCAAGTATTCAAACATATATAGTGGACCAACATTGTAACACCTCAAAAATATTAATCATGATTATCAAGTTCAAATCATCTAAGCTTAGGGTTAACAAAAACTTTTATTATTAAATTTAATATGAGTGTATATGTGAATTGCATTGGTGTATGAATGAGTGCAATTGCCATGTTTGATTTCTACAAATGATAAGGAATGGTTTAAAGACGAATACTACATCATCTAGGCCATTTACAAACAAAATCAAAAGAAAAGAAAAGCAAATATGAATCATATAAGCAAATGGTCATTTTGACCAAAATTATCCACTAGACCACTTTGAGTGTTTCTAGTAAAAGATTTCTAATAGAAACTTTCTCAATTCTTTTCAACCCTTGGTAGACCAAGTAAAAGTGAACCCAAGCCCACTTTACAAAATAACAGAAAATATTTTCAAATCCATTTGAGAGACAATTCAAAATTGAATCAAGTGTATGTACTAAGGTCACCACTTTTCAAAAACCACTCAAATCAATTCACCTTGGCAAACCCAAGCAACCATACACTATCAAGCAAGTACTCAGAACACTCACCAAAATTCATCCAAAAATTCAAACTTTGAATTCATGCGGCCATTTGGTCGAGCACCTGGCAGACACCAGTAAACACATGCCTAACTTCTATTGTTCTGAGCAGTAATTGATCACCACTAATGCATCAATTCTCTCCCCTGGTCTCCCCTAGTGTCCACCAGTGCAGTGGACAAGCTCCCCCTTTGCCGTTCGCACCAGTGCCGTGCCACCCGAGCTCACCGTGTCGGTCGACCAAGCAACACTCGCCACAGACCCCGCCGCCCTCTCCCACGATGTCCAGGAGACAGGCGACACTCCACCGCCACCCTATGTCCACCCCTCGACTAGAGACATGCCATGGACCAGCCGTGATCGCCACGCCCACTTCTCTGTCTGCCATGCCGAGAGCGCGCCAGAGCGACGCAGCCAACATGCGCAAACACGGCATGCCCTTCCCTCTCCGCGCGTGCCCGCACTCACTGTGACCCCAGCTACCTGCCAGACACGCCCGTTCGCCGCCGCACAAACCGTGGCCACTATGCGCCGTCTCGAACACCGTCGTTCCTACATAGAGCACGGACCGCTCCCGACTGTTCTTGACCGCCCCTTGCCGCGCCATCACTCGCATGACGACTGCCCTGAAGCATCATGTCGACCCCTACCCTCGGCCATGCCAATAGCTCACTGCAACGACGTCACCGACGAGCTCGAGCCATGCCGCTCTGTCCCTCCAGCCCATGTATAAATAGAGGGCACCCTAGCCATCATTTGCCACACCATCTCACTCCCCTATCTCTCCAAAACCTTCCACATCTCTCCCTAGAGCAAGGCGAGCACCAGCCCGCTGGAATTTCACCGGAGCCCGCCGCTACAGAGGAGAACAGGAACTAGAGATAGGAGCCGCCCTAGGAGCCGCCGTGACCACCATTCGACTCGCCGTCAATGACAACGTCATTCGCCCCCATCCTCCGACCTTAGCTGGCGCCCAGGTGAGCCCCCATGTACCCTCACCGTCGCATTAAGGTTCAGTTCTCGTCGGCGTTGTGTGACGGAGATGATGAACCATAGCCATTAGATCCCAGTCTAATCGTAGGACTGAGATTGAAACTTACTGTTTCGGCTTAATTGAGTCGCTGACAAGTAGGACCCGCTTGTAGTAGCCTGCTGCACGCGCGCCGCATAGCTGGGCCGGCCCAATTAGTTTCCCGCGCAGAGCCTGTTGATTCAAATAGACTTTTTCCATTTTAGTTATAACTAGATTCTGTCAGTAGATTTAAAAATCAATTTAAAGAGATTCGCTAAACCAAATTTCATGATTCGATTTTTTTTGGAAAGGTATTCAAATTGTCTACCCAAGCCCGTTGGATTCAAACCATTTGAAATTATAGATCACCTACACCAAAAAAAAGGCAGCGACCTTTCCAACTTCAAACATTTTTCAAAAATCAACCATAAATGCTTTTGAGTTGATTCCAACTGTCAAAAATCATACTTGACAAGATCTATCTGAATATGTAAAAATATTTAGGTTTACATGCAGTGATCTTGGACTAGTACCAAAACAATGTTATATAGGCATTTCTAGTCACTTTAATTGTATTAAATAGTAATTTGAAACTTTATAAAATATGACCACCACTTTAAATCACATTCCCAAGTATTAGAATATGTGGTGATGACATGTGACAACATGCATCTTAAGTATTTTTCAATAAGTAGAAATTACTTTTCTAAAATAGGAACAATAAGACTAGGTATTTATTTCACGTGATGATTGTGATGATGCTAGATCATCTAGTGTGAGCCTTTGTGTGGTACAAAGAAGTAGTTAAGTGTTTTTTGGTGATTGTGTACCTCATATTCATTTATAGATACTAGTACCGACCCGGGATACGAGTAGGAGGAGTACTACGAAGAAGAAGAAGAGAACTTCAACCACTTCACTACTCAAGGCAAACCTAACACTACAAGTTAACTATGCAAGCCATCCTTGCAAGATAACCTATGCAAGATGCATTATACATGCTTTGGTTATGCAACCTTGATTATACCAATCCCAAGTTTTACTTGCAACTTTTATTCTTTTACTTTTACCAAAGTTCTTTACCTTTAGTTAGTGATTTGTGAGTATTGGAAAAATAGGATAGATGCCATAAAGAGTATAAAAATAGGCCTAAGTAGTTATACTTAGATGCCATTAAGAAGAAAAAAACTAGATTTGGATAGTTACACTTGGTTAGCACCCTCATTAGTGACACCATCATTGCTAGTTTCTAGTGCTAAACTACTACTGATCATTTAGATGGGAATACTGGGAGGAAATGATTATGAAAACCTTGGAATGATGATTCATTCTATTGAAATGTGTTGACATGTGTTATGAACACAAAATGATTTGATGATGAAACTTCTTGAGGCATGAGCCTTGGTTTTGATAAAAAGTGATGGTTCGGTTCGGATGCGATACCAAACCAATTTTACCGTACACCCACAATACCTGAATTGGGTAGAGCTTAACTGGAAGTTTATATGCCTTAGTATGGGTTCCCTCGGGGAAAGAGGTTGAGCTGAGGCTACCTTGTGAATGTGAATGTCCACCTATGCAGTGCCCAGGATGGCAGATGGCCATGGCTGGAAGGCCAAGCTCATAGGGGAGGTGCCTATACTAGAGTGTGTAATTGAAAGGATATGGTTGATTATCCGCATACTAAGTATGATGATTCAGGGTTATCCCTGACGAATGTATCGAATTTTGTGGTGAAAGTGTACCACCTCTACAGAGTGTCAAACTATTCAAATAGCTGCGTCCGCGGTTATGGACAGTTGGAGTGGCCATACTGTTCCGTTGTCAGATGTTTTAAAAAATGACTTGTGAATTGAACTATGACCTTGACTTGCCCACAACAGGGTTGTGGACATGAAAACTAGGTTCCCACTTAGGTGATGTAGAAAATTAAATTAGGTTCTTTACTTTTGATCTCTTATGAAATAAACCTGGCATTTTGCAAATAAACCTAGAGCTTAAGATTCCTACTAGAACTACCTTACTTGTTAGTGCTAGTTTGTGAGTACTTAAAGAGTACTCATGGTTTTGTCCCTGGCTATTCCCGTGGCCAGACTATGAGGAGGACTATCAGGAAGATGGACAACAGGAGGTCTATGACAACTAGGATCATCTCCCATCGTCAGCATTGCCTGTGACCCTGAAGATGGAGCCCCTACTAAGTTTACTTTCCGCTTCTTTGATTGTATTAATACTGGATCATGAGATACTTTATTTTTAAGACATTTATTATGGTTTGTAATGGATGATGTACTGTGCTACCAATTCTGTTTTGTCTCGCAAAAATGGTAATCCTGGGATTGCGATGTATCGCATAACAGGCATCTGGGATTAAAAATCCGGGTGTTGACAAACATGTTGTACTTATGATTTCCCATGTTTTATGAGTTCTCAAACTTCATAGCTAACTCTACCCACTTGAATGAATTTATGTTGATTTATCGAAACTAGGTCAAACTTGAACTACTACAAGTAAATTGTAGGTTGCTTTGAAATTTTACGAAATAGATTTTGGAGCTACCCATCAGGGGTCACAATTAATATATCATAAACCACTAAGTTTTTTTTACTACAGGTTCAACTTCTTGCTAAGATGTTGCATCTTGACAGTTTAGCAAAATTAGGTCAAAGTTGAGATGCATGTAAGCATGATAGATTTATCTTAAATTAAATGTATTTTCAGAGGTAGATAGGTGTATCTTCTTATAGTAAACAATGTCGTCAGTGTGAGTTTCCAACTATCAGGAAGATGAACATTCTCAATTTTCCGAGTGATCACGAGATTGTTCTTTCTTGTAAAGAAAGTCCGTAGAATATGGATCTGAATGCCACAAGCCTAGTTTTCAGACATATATAGTGGACTAACATGTTGTACTCACGATTTTCCATGTTTAATGATTTCTCAAACTTCCTATATAACTCTGCCCACTTAAATGACTTTATGCCGATTTATGGAAATTTGGTAAATTTTGAACTACTACATGTAAATTGTAGGTTGCTTTGAAAGTTTTATGAAAGATATTTTGGATGTACCCATCGGGGGGTCAATTAATATATCATAAACCACTGAGAGTTTTGACGAAAGGTTCAACTTCTTGCTAAGATTTTTCATATTGGCAGTTTAACAAAATTAGGACAAACTTGGGCTACAAGTAAGTGCGATAGATTGCTCTTGAATTAAATGTAATTTCAGGGGTATATGGCTGCATATTCTTGTAGTAAACATTGTCGTCAGTGTGAGTTTCCAACTATAAGGAAAGAACATTCAATTCTCAATTTTCCGAGTTATGACGATATTGTTCTTTTCCATAAAGAAAAGTCCAAAGAATATTGGATCTGAATGCCACAAGCCAAGTTTACAAAAATATATACTGGTCCAACATGTTGTACCTAGGATTCCCATGTTTTATGAGTTTTAAAACTTCCTAGCTAACTCCGCCCACTATATTGTCTTTATGTCGATTTATCAAAATTAGGTCAAATTTGAAACTATAAGTAAATTGTAGGTTACTTTGAAAGTTTATGAAAAAATCTTTTGGAGGTACCCATCGCGCAGTCACAATTAATATATCAGAAACCACCGAGAGTTTTGATGATAGGTTCAACTTCTTGTTAAGATTTTGCATCTTGATAATTTAACTAAATTAGGTCAAAATTGAGCTACAAGTAAGCGTGATAGATTTCTCTTGAATTAAATGTCTTTTCGGAGGTAGATATGTGCATCTTCTTGTAGTAAACAATGCCGTCAGTGTGAGTTTCCAACTATCAGGAAAGAACATTCTCAATTTTCTGAGTGATGACGAGATTGTTCTTTCCTGTAAAGAATGTCCGAAGAATATGGATCCAAGTGCCAGAAGCCAAGTTTTCAGACATATATAGTGGACCAACATGTTGTACTTACGATTACCCATGTTTTACGAGTGCTCAAACTCTATGTCGATGTATCGAAATAAGGTCGAATTTGAACTACAATAAATTTTAGGTTGCTTTGGAAGTTTTATGAAAAATCTTTTGGAGGTTCCCATCAGGTGGTTAATTAATATATTAGAAACCACTAAGTGTTTTCATGACTGGTTCGACATCTATCTAAAATTTTGCATCTTGAAAATTTTGAAGCCCTTTTGAAAATTATCACATGCATCGGAGAGAGGGTAAATGATTTTTCTATTCTCTATGGGCAACCCACTAGCTTAAGGAACACCTTAGGCTTAAAGATAACTTTATTTTCTCCACAATGGATAAGGTGAACCTTAGCAGATGCCACATAGGCCTTAAGGTGCGCTTTTTTGCAAATTGCGAATGCCCTTAAGGAAACAGCAAATAGTAGTATTTCTCTTCTTAGACATATGCTCACCTCTCTCCATGCTCTATACATGATGAGATAATAAAACGTAGGCAAGGGAAGAGGGCAGCAATGAATAAGAGTTGAAGGTGGTTCGATGTCATCGCAAAGTTATGATGGGTTCTTGACAAGAGGTACCTATGTGGCCTTACAATGTACACTCTACTAGTAGTAAATTTCAGGAGCTATGCATGCAAAACAAATTGTGTGTTTTCTCTCTACTTTGCTGCCTCTCACCATCCATCCTCCATGTCTCCTCCCCTCTACCCTCACACACTGGCCCGGCTGATCTCTCGCTCATCCATAGTGTGGCGCTGTGCAGGCGTGCCTTGGTACAACGGCTCTGTGTCTCTGGCGTGTTCGACAGCCGCGTTAGTGTGGACTATGGAGTAGGAGTAGATAGGAAGTAAACCACTTTGGTCCTTGGAGGCAAAAAATTGAAACTTTTCCGGTATTCGAAATTTTCACTTGCTTCGCAAACATTAGGAGGGAAGGTTATTCAAAAGATCAGTCATTCGCAGTACTTCTTATCTTATATTTATCTTGTCTTATCTCTTACAATACCATACAACTATATAGTGTCCGGGTAACTTTGAACATTGACAGTTGGATCAAGACTGTCAAATACAAACATTGCTAACCGTTGGATCTTATTTTCCATTCTTATCATCTAGAAGATTCTATTGCTAGTCTTTAGCACAATGAACGCTAGTATGTGCAAACCTCAAAACACACATCATTGCTTAGCTGAAGGGTCCTTGTGCTAAATGCATGGACATGGATGCAATTTTCATTTGTTATGAGGTCCTTGATGTAACTTGTACTTCCATCGACCATGTTAACTCAAGCACCTCCATCCTATGGGACCTAGCATGGTTAAAAGAAAATGCAACCACCCAATTATCACACAAAGTGCACCATGAGTTCTCCCTCCATTTAGTAATATAAGACATTTTAGCTTTGTGAAATGAATGTATTTAGATGCTTTTTAGTGTATAGGTTCACTCCAAAGCTCTACGAACTTATACACTAAAATACGTCTAGATATGTTCGATTCACAAATCTAAAATGTCTTATATTTCCGAACAAAGGGAGTAGGAAATACCCAAGATTTTAGTACTAGCAATATTCAAGGTTCCTTGCTAACTTCGCACACTTCAGTGACATCTTGACAAGTAAGCGCGATATATTGCTCTTCAAATAAATGTCTTTTTGGAGGTAGATGGGTGCATCTTCTTGTAGTAAGCAATATTGGCGGTGTGAGTTTCCAACTATCAGGAAATAAATTTCTCAATTTTAAGAGTGATGACGAGATTGTTCTTATCCATAAAGAAAGTCCGAAGAATATGGATCTCAATGCCACAAGCCATGTTTACGAACATACATAGTGGACCAAAATGTTGTACTTACGATTCCCATGATTTATGAGTTTTCAATCTTCCTAGCTAACTTTGACCACTTGAGTAACTTTATGTCTATTTAACGAAATTAGTTCAAACTTGAACTACAAGTAAATTGTAGGTTGCTTTGAAAGTTTATGAAAAAGATTTTGGAGGTACCCATCGGGGATCACAATTAATATATCAAAAACCACCAAGACTTTAGATGACAGGTTCAACTTCTTGCTAAGATTTTGCATCCTGACAATTTAATGAAATTTGATCAATCTTGAGCTACACAACTAAGCGTGATAGATTGCTCTTGAATTAAATGTATTTTAGAGGTAGATGGGTGCATCTTCTTGTAGTAATCAATGTCACCGGTGTGAGTTTCCAACTATCAGGAAATAACATTCTCAATTTTCCGAGTGATATGAGATTGTTCTTTCCCATCAAGAAAGTATGAAGAATGTGGATCTGAATGCCACAAGCGAAGTTTACAAACATATATATTGGAGAAACATTTTGTACTGATGGTATCCATGTTTCATGAGTTTTCAAACTTCCTAGCTAACTCTGGCAACTTGAATGAATTTAAGTCGATTTATCAAAATTATGTAAAATTTGAACTATAAGTAAATTGTAGGTTGCTTTGAAAGTTTAACGAAAAAGATTTTGGAGGTACCCATCGTACCGTAAGTTAATATATCATAAACCACCAAGAGATTTGACAATAGGTTCCAACTTCTTTCTAAGATATTTCATCTTGATAATTTTGAACCTATTTTGAAAATAATCACATGAAACAAATAAAAAGAAAGATATTTATGCATAATGTTCTTTCATGTTGATTCTGAGCACGAAGTTAGTTGCATTTTTTAAAACTCGCACTAGTTCTTGATACATTGACAATGTTGGTACCTTCAAAAGACATCTGTTAAATTCAAGAGCAACCTATTGTTCTTACTTGTAGTTCATATCTAACCTAATTTCGTTAAAATCGACACAAATTCCTCTAAGTTGGCGAAGTTAGCTAGGAAACTTGAAAAATGATAAAACTAGGGAATTGTAAGAAAAGCATGGTCCACTTTGTCTAAAATGTGGGGTGGTGGCATTTTTTCAACTAGGGTAGGCCTAGAAGGAGTGATATGCTTCAGTTAACAACTGAACACGGTCAGTGGAAGTGCATGTTACATCAAGGACCTAAAAAAAGAGAAAATTACATCCAAGTACATATATTTAGTACACATTATAGTTTGGAAAAGCAGTCTGGTCTGACTCTCATTTTCCATCACCCACTAGCCAAGGCATACTCTTCGTACTATAACTAGATAGTTCTTGTTTAACAAAGGAAATCAACGTGGTGCTCACTTTAGCCATATCTTATTGATGAAGTGCATCAAATGTGATGGGACGCATCTTATCTTACCACTATAAAATGTACAAATAACTTTGAATATTGATTGTTAGATCAATATAGGAAAATCCCAACATTGTTAGCCATTAGCTCTTCTTTTTCTATTCTAGCATCTATAAGACTCTATGGATAATCTTTAGAATACTGAACAATATGCACAAAACTCATATTAAACAGAGTTCTCCATCATTCTAAAATCTTCTCTCTCTTTTCTTTGGACCATGTTACCAAAATTTCTGAGTATTGGGTTGCTAATAAAGGTTGATTTCTACGTGATATATAGTATAGCAACCAACTATACACCCAATAATTTATGGATCTAGATCAAAATTATAATTATATTTTTAGCTTTACCTATTATAATTTTATAGTGGTGATATAGATATCATACTTCTATTATGTGAGTCTCACCTGCAAAGACACATGAAACTTATATAGACAATGTGGATTATTGGCTAGTTAATAGGTTGATTTCTCCTTGATACAGCAAATACAAGAACCAAATATACACCTGATACTTTATGGACGTGGCTCGAAATTATAGTTATTTTTCAGCTTCACCTATTATAATTTAATACAAAAATGATATGTCATACTTCTATTATCTAATTCTCATGTGCAAGGAACGTCCAAATTACTATTAAGATATAGTGCATGATTAACTCTGAACATCGACCGTTAGCTATAGATTGACAAATCCTAACATTACCGACTATTGGATCTCTTTCGATGCATTAGGTTATGTCATGTATACCATCTATCTACAAGATTCTGTTGTCAGCCTTTAACACAATGAAATTATGCATAGACCTCAAAACACACTTTTCTACCATTCCACAATCTGTTATGCTTAAAATATTCCAACTTAGTTTTTCAACAGAACTGCCATTGTTTTATTTTTTCTTATATCGTGACATGACTATATTTTTATAAATAGTCATTTATGTTTTGCATATGGAGGTAAAAAATGGGGTACTGAATTATAGGAGACGCCTTTCAGATGATATATCATAATTTCATTATACGAGTTCTATCATGCAAGGCAAATGTAACTTACTAGTATGGCTTAGAATGCCACCACTCCAATTTCACACAAAGTATACCATGTTTTATGGATAATTCCCAAGTTTTATTAAACTTCCAATATCTAGGAAAAGTGGGACATGTTCTACATTAAAGGTATGGATGGGAGTTTCTTTAAATAGTGGTGCAAATTATTTTGTAGGGAATAGGGTGCGAAATAGAATAGAAATGGAACTGTCGACCATCATACGGTTCAATAAAGGGTCTCCCCTTTGATTGAAGAAAATCGTCCAACCCTATCTCTATCTCTCTCACATCTTTTTTTCAACAGAAAAGGCCTCGAGAGTCCCAGAAGCTGTATTAAAAAATGGCGGGTACAAGTTTACAGGGAGATCCATAACATTCCTTGTCTAGAAAAACAAAAAATTAAGGATAAGGCCTCCCACTTTACATAATGGACCCTAGCACGGCAAATAAACTGTGCACCCTTGTTTGTTCTGCAGCTCCACGGTGGTAGCTACCAATTGTAGCTCGGGATTTCTGGTTCGTTCTGTAAGTCGTATGTTTGTCATGTGGGTTTGTCTTTACGTGATGAAATTGTCATGTCATTAACCACTTACTTGTAAACCTGTCTTGCAAAAAAATTTGAATAAATCCTTCAACCCTTATTTGCTAAAAAGTCTTATATTGTGGAACAAAGAGAGTATATTTGAAGTTGATGCTATAGCTATGTGCGGGTCCATTTGTGCGCCTGGGTGTGTTATGATAGTTTACATCAGTATCTGTGTTGCCTCATTTTTTGTGTGGAGATTTGCGTCATCTTTACATCTGATTTGTGTTACTCCCTCTTTCTTAAAAAGGATGTCACAAAATTGTCTAAATTGGAATGAATCTTGACATGTTTTAATGTGTAGATACATCCAAATTTTAACGAATCTAAGACAGTTTTTTTAGGATCGAGGGATTACTACTAATTAATTAGCCCTTAGCAATGGCTGCACATTATAAATATCTATTTTTCGAGATTCCTGAGCATTGGGAGTACGACCATGGATGATCAGTTGAGATTTTGGTTTTCAAACAGAGAGGGAGTACGACCTACCAATTTTCTACTATTACATGGACCATGACCAAATTCTAATCCAAAATAAAGTGGTAATATATCCCTCCTGTCCAGACATACTACTTCATTCCCCAAAATTCTAGATACTTAGAAATTCCCATTCGAACCCAAGTGAATTCGGTGGGTGGGGCGCTTCACTTGTATTTTACCCAGTATAGTACTAGTAGTATATCTACACCCTGCCCCCTTTCTCCTCCAGGAATACATCACCGTCCGGAACATCCCCGTAGCACTTTAGATGGCATACCCTCCAAACCTGATCTGGTCAACCGACCCTCTTGTCCGGCATGCTGAGCACAACATCGACCGTCCCAAATCTGCTCCACAGACACTATGGTCCAGCACTCTACTTCTTTCCTCGCTCGCCCAAGATGTGTTTCCCTGTCGTCGACACCCACTACAACCGCAGCACGTTCGGCGACCTCGATATGTCCCACGAGGATGTGGAGGAGGTCTAGACGCCACCCCAACCGAGGTAATCAGATCTCCCCATGTGAATTGCTTTGTTGGCGATGTATTATATTCGTGCTAAAATTTCTAATTAACGGGTTCTTTACACTATATACTTGTAATTTACTAAATTAAATCGATGTGGTTAGTCTTAAACTCCACGCATTGAACTGTTTTATGTATATTTCTTTGTGAATCATTAGTCACTTAACATACTTGTTTACATTCTCTGTTGTACCTTTCCACATGAGATGTGATTATATAATGTCTCTCCCATTGGTTGATTTACGAACTATATTATTTCCATCCTGCTATTGTCCTTCTATCCTATACTTCACATGTACACATGTCATACTATTTGACCATTATGTATTGTCATCCCTCTTAACATGCGACTCTAATTTTTTGCTATTATTATGCAATGAGCAGCCTTAGTTTCCACAAAATATCATAGAGTTAATGGCTCCTATAATCTCGTAAGACCTCATGACATTTGTTTCACTTCATGCCAAGTTATATCATGTTGGAACCTGTTTGTATTTACATTTGGCCTTACCTTTATGTAGAGGAGCAATAATGGAGTACATAGTCCACCCGTCTATAGGAGCCATTGTAGAACTCCTATAAAACCTACCTTAATACCCCCGACCCAAAGTTTAGCAGCAAAAGTTTGGTCCTTGCCACATTTTATTGCTTAAATTTACCATTTGTCTGTCTTGTTTTCATTTTTTTGCCAAAAAATGGCGTCAAACATTTTATCCCAACTATGGTCTACTTTTTTTCCATGTGATTAATTAAATTTCCTACATATGCAGAGGCTAGGTGTATTGCATCTGATTTGGCTGATAATAAATACAAGGCCACATAGTGACTAGATCCTGTATAATACACAAGTATCATAAGGAACTCTGTGCACTTCATCTCACTTTTTTATCTACATTTTATCATAGGTACATGAATTGGCTATTTTAATACAAGGCATATGATGGTTCAGTTGTTGTTCTCAGGCCGCTGAATCATTGAAATGATCTGGTTGTTCATGAATAACCCAATGCATGATTGCTTGTTTCATTGTTTGTCTGGAATGATCTAGATAGTATATTCGAGGAACACAATTGATGTGTTTTGGTTGACTGAGGTACTCTTTTTTTCTATGATTAAAACAGTGGAAGATTTGGTTGTGTACTACCTTGCTAGTTTATGAGAAACATAATGGCTTAGTTTTCATATTCGCGTTATTCATGCTCTACACATTATAGTTTGATCAGGCTGCATCAGGAAGTTTGGTTGATTGCTCGCATTGTTATTTTTGTCCCATGAAATATTTTCAAATTTATTTGAAATGAATTTGTAGTTTTTTTCCCAAGTCTGTTGTTTAAGTAACTTCTTTTGTCTTGGTCTGAGCCATCTTTACGTAAGAAGTCATTTCACAGAGCATCACATGATCGCATCACTTCATGGCGTCAATTGGTCAATTTATTCAAGAATAAATAGGTGTATGATCCAGCACGGTTAATTGTTTCCTTCCTTATATCGCCGTATTGACACATTTAAAATTCATGATGGTGTAATTGCATGGTAATGTGGTTATAACTTGTTTTGTAATTGTTTCAGGATGCAAATATCCCCCTGAATGTCGAACAAAGACTCGCTTCTCCAAGTTTAGAGTTTGTTTCACACTGCAACTGTGATAATACCTATTTCTCATGGCACACCCCTTCGACTGATCTTCTTATTCTAGCCAGAAGATTATTTGAGGATGCCCTCCAAGATGCAGTTCATATTGTTGAGAAAGATGCCAACAAAATAGATTCAGTAATCACGATAGCATGCAAAGACTTATATGAATTGAAAAATAGGCAAGCTTTGATGTAGAACATACTTAATAATCTCATATGAAGCTCTCATGGGAAGCTATTTGTTACATGTCTCACGATGCAAACTCCATAGAGACCTTTTCTGTAACACTAGTTATGGTGTTTTTTTAGTTGTCCTGGAATCTGATGCAACTTTTATGCTTCATTTCATTCCTACCAAATTTACTGAGGATTGTAATAATCTACTGTAATTCACAGTTGTAAGTTATTTGAGGATTGTTACAAACCTGGAATCTATCATAATTACTACACATACACGAAAAACAGTGAAATTTTAAGAGGTACAACTCATGATCTTCTTGAAATAGGGAGAACATCCATTGTATTACGGGCACCATGGAACTTGTATATTTCATAGACGTTCACTCAACAAACTGAACACACCAAGAGAAGACCTGAAGAAAATACAACAGAAGCAGACCCACACGATCCATCAATATTATAGATAGCCGTCGTAGTAATCGTAGTAGGTGGTACCATACTCTCCACAAGGCGGCACCATCTGTAGCTCAGAAGTCTTGACGATTCTGCAATACTCTGCCAGCAATCGATCGAGTTTGAAAGGACGGTCATTGATCCATAATCCTCCTACTCCATACCCATGTATAACCCTTGGCTCCTCTTCCCATGCAAGAGCCTCAAAGTTGTAAGATCTAATCTTTGATAGGTCCACATAGTATATGTTGCCGGCTTGCACCCTAGGTATCCTAGCCCTGTCTACGAAGATGCACTGATTGTCAGCATCAAAGAGAGCATGACTTCTGATTCCTCTGACCGGCTAAAGGACACAGTTCTGGGTATCAACCTGGTAAACAACCAACCTGCTGCCATAGACCGGTCCACTCAGAACAAACAACAACTCCCCATCGGACTCGATGAGGTAAAAATGATTCTCTGGGAACTAGCAACCCGGAAAAGGGACTACAACGGTGGCATGCATCTCTAGGGTCCGTGCGGAGCGCTGCAGCTGGACATCTGTATGAGCAGCACCACACATAGTTTAGAGGACATACTCGTATATGTCTGCAATGAAAACATCACCTGCATAAGAATTCATGCTCCATGAGTTCCGTGAAGTCATACAGCGAGTATGACCCTTCACCAAAGACTGGGCGACTCCCTTCCTCTGTGTCGTCATCCTCCCATTGAATGGTGGTGTTCTGATGGTTTGATGTAAACACCATCAATGACGGGAACATCGTCATAGCGACGGAAGTCACCTGCTTGGTCGGTATCTCCGCCCTCAGGTGCTTGATAGCGCCCGAGAAGGGGTTGTACAATCGGGTCTTGAACGGCAGCACCCTCTGTCCAAGCACAAGGAGGCCTCCAATTGTGCTACCGACGTAAAAATACCTTCTACAGAGAGAGAGAGAGAGAGAGAGAGAGAGAGAGAGAGGAGAAATAGAGATTCAATAAAGGTAAATAGACTGATATTCAATCAAGGTAAACATGGAGAAAAACCCTAGCCAACAAGTAGACGAAGAAACATAACTTAAAAAAACAGATAGTATAGGAGGTGAATGCAAAAAATAATCGCATATATATAGATGAATATCAAGAAAGAACCTATGAATAACCCATATAATCTTCTTCTCAAGGTGGAGGCTAGTTCTCACGTTCAACAACATGATAGTGGCATCATTCACCAGATATTTCTCAAACAAATGGTTCTCTAGAACAATCCATTTGGCTGGCATCAAGCGCTCCTCCATGAAGCCGTGCCAGGCATTGCAGACTGCTCGGAAGGCGGCATAGTAGTCGAAATCGTCTGTCGAAAGGAAGATGTCCCTCAGGGGGACTTGCCCACAGCAATTCTATCTCCTTCTTGCCAGCCATGGATGATGGCATTCGTGTGGTCTCGGTTCCGTCGACTAGTAGAGGAAGCGGTTACAGGGAAACACATTTAACAGAGGCATGGGAATGCCAAGAGAAGCGCATGGAAACGAGACGATGGCATGCACACGGCAACCGCAACTGCAACCACATTTTTTCAAACTGATACAGACACGTGCATGCGCACGCGCACTAATTACAGGACAATGGGTGTGCACACAAGTGTACAACTCCTGGGAGCACGCGATAATCCATTACTACTAGTAGTACTTTCATGTGTAGGATGATAGTAGTAGTACTAGTATTATAACCTCATTATATTTAATATTTGTATAGTCCCAATGCAAATATACTTAAGTGTGGTCATGGATGATCAGTTGATGTGACTCTCGTCTATGAATTCCTAAACAGATAGCCGTACGGTCTACCACCTTTATTTACTAGTATTACTTTGAGGAAAAATCTCCCACCAGGGAGTACCATTTTCTATTATTATTAGATGGACGGTCACCAAATTCAAAATCTCAATCGAGCTGGAAAATCACACACCAAGCATTTTAGGCCCATTCGTTTAAAAAAATTTGACTTTAAAATTCCCATTCTACTCATTGTTCAAATGCCCTATGGACAAGCTAAAGTCGGTAGCCTAGGGACACGATCATAATTATTTTTCTGTTCACCTCCATAGTCTTGATTCGCGTAGTTCTTCCTGTTGGCCCTCCCAAAAATCCTAGGCTTCTCTCCTACACCATCACCTCCACCACCACCACGTGCACCGCCCGACGACAATTCCACGGCGGCCGGAGCCGCTTGAGCTACGGTCTCATGCATTGCCCTGCAGCCGCTTCACCGGCGCCCACCCCACCAGATCTAGTTAACCAGTTCTCTCTACCACTCCACCAGAACTACTGTCTTGTTAACTGCATCGATGGTGTCGTCGATCGCCCAAGCTCTGCTTCCCCACCGCCAAAAGCTACCTAACCGTACTGGAGCCGCTTCACCGGTGTCCACTAGATGAGTTCCATGTCCACTACTCCAGACCAGCTGCATGAGTGTCGCTGTTCTCTACACCAGATCTGCCTCAGCGATGCTCTCGTCCACCATGCTCAAGCCGGCATCGACCGCCCAAGATCTGCTTCCCCGACGCCAATAGCTACCGCAACCGAAGCACCCTCGGTGACCTGGACGTCACCACATGTTACCGACGATGCTTACACGCCTCTCCGACCAAGGCAAACAAGCAAGGCCATAATCAAAACAAGGCATACAAGTGGACATACATACAGCAAGAAATTGAACAATACCACAGTAAGATTCAGTAGGTTTTGAGAGGGTTGAGTTTAGAACCATATCAGAAACCCTAATTGCAATTGTGGGATTTCCTTTATTAATAAAATGGCAAAAACCACTAAATGAAGGGGTTTGGGACCAAGGCATGGGTATGCATGGTATCAATGTGCAAAAATGATACCAGCAGGTGGGTGTTGACAAATTAAGGCCCACAAAATTGGTTTCACTATTTTAGCAATTTCCTATAATTAGTTATTAATTTTCTAGTGGAATAAACTCTAGTTTTAGGAGGTAAATCACCAGAAGAGTTCTGGAGTTCTAAATATTATTTCCTTGGAGTCTTAAGTATTATTTGAAGTACTGGTTTAGTGAGAGTTGGAATCACGTCAAAATATTAACCAGAATTCCCTCAAGATATTCCCAAAGGCAGTTCTGTAGACAAATTGTCTTTTTCACCAGATTAAATATACAGGGACTTTTGATATGAGGAAAAGGGAAATTGATAGGTAATAAAAATACCTTCCAGTACCAATTGGAAATACTAATTTTGGAGTGGCAGAGCTACTGTAGTGATTTATCTATTGATAAAGTCACATGTAGAAGTGTTTAATTCACTACAAATCTACAGAAGCTCAAAAATTAGTGATCTCCTGGGGTTGGGTAGATATGGATGTAGCTCAACCAGGAGAGTTGGAATTGTGTCAATTTTACTCAAGGTTTGGTCTAGGGAATTTTCTAAAGTCAAATTGGTCTTGCTTTTGTTATTTTTACTGAGGTAAAAATAGTGTTCACCTTGACATGAGATAAAGTCTAAGTGGTAAGTATAGAGAATACCTCTCATAGAAACTTTTATTCATCCCATTTGGGTAAGGCTAGCTCACATAGGAATTTATTTAGTGTAAAAGATACATTTTAGTGGATATAATGCCAATAAATAATAGAATTTATTTTTGGAAGAGGGACAGCTCTGCATGATGCACAAAAACATGCCTGCACAAGGATAAATTTAGGTCTAGCGAATTAAAGTTGTTTTCCTTTTTTATTTGAAAATAAACCAATTCATCTATTTAATCAGATCTGGAGAAAGTTAAACAAAAGAAAAAGGGAAATGGTTAGTCAGGCTAGATCCAGAGGGAAACGGGCCGCGCAGGGGGAAATCGACCCACCCGGGCTGTGCCTCGCGTGGGAGGCCGCCGATTGAAACTACAGGGTAGGGCCCGCTTGTCGGCGACCGGGAGAGAGCGAAGCGGTATGGGGCGCTGTCGGCCGTTTGATCAAGCAAGGATCAACGGCCACAGGACGTCGTCTACCTCCATCGATGCAAAACATAGGGGAAACCCTAGAAAGCGGCGGCGCTACTAGGGAGCTCACCTGAGGCCTTGGGAGCGACATGGAAGGGCGGAGGTGACGGGGTGGCTCACCGCGAGTCCGGCAATGGGCGGGAGTGGCGGCTTCATCTCTAGACGAGGTCTTGCGCGACGGCACCGGGGAAGCACCTTCGGGATCTTGTCAGGGAGGCTTCTAGAGGTTATCCTGGGTCACGTATCAAGAAGAGTTAGATGCAGGAGGACGAGGGGGTTGCGGTACAACGACATGCAGAGGATAAAAGGCTGGGAAGAGAGCTCCAGGCTCAGACCATGTAGATGGCCGAGGGGATCTTTCTTCTCTTCTCCTGGCCAGTATAGAGCGAGGGAGGGGAAGTGGAGCTAGGGGTGGTGAGTGGAAGGGAGAGGACATGGTGGGCATGGTGTAGGAGGAGTGCGGGGAGGGCCTCTGGCCTATTTATTTGGGGAGGAGGAGGTCCATGGTGGGAATGGTGTAGGAGGAGTTTGGGGAGAGGGTGTTGGTCGGGCATTGGGCATCCAGGGCGGTGGAGGGAGTGTGGTGGGTCTCTGAGTCGATCACTGAGTGGAGAGGAGGGTGGTGGCTGTTGCTGCCCTATTACTTTACAAGATTTGCAATAAATGCCTTCTCTCTCTCTAGTCTCTCTCTCCAAGAGGTAAGGGCAAGGGCAGAGGCTGTTGCAGGGTTGACCATGACCAGGGGTGGGTGTGGTTGCTATGGAGAAGTGCCGGGCAGGATTTGATAAGGACTTGAGACAATTTGATAGTGGTTTGGTGTTATGGCCAATATTCCCATAATTGATGATTATGAAGGAACTCTTGAATTTTGATTTTGCCAAAGAGAGATAAGGGTGTTGCTAGATGGGTAAGGTTAAGATACATCTCCAAGATTTATTTGGGACTTTTTAGATTATTTTAGGTCCTCCATATAGAAAATATTCAAAAAGTGTTGAAATGGTTTTCAGAAGTTGTTTATATATTTTTGATTTGTACAAGGTAGTTTTTGATGTGAAACGGTCCCAGATATGAATTCACACTTTTGGGAATTTTCCCAAGATTTATTGATGAATAAAAGTATTTAATATATTTAAATTCTTGTTTCTGCCATTTAAGAAAATGTGCAAAAAGAATTATTAAGACTCTTCAAAAATAATTATTTTTGAAGTGGGACCCTTGGTAGGGTTTATAGGTATCAAATGTGCATTAAGATGGGAAAGTGTTTTGGAGAAAACAAACTTTCCTTAATAGGAGTTTTTAGGTGTTTGTAAAATTAAGGAATTAATTGCTTTTGGGCCATAGTAATTATGGATAATATTTATAAATCTTTATAATCAAGGTATATGATGTACACAAGGTGTATATAGCATTTGCAACCTTGGGATTTGAGAATCAAAGGTGATTTTGGTGAAAAACTAGAGATTAAGGATCTAGGGTAAGATTGTTTTTATACCAACAAGACCTTGTTGGATCTTGGAGCTCAGAGCTCCCCTTGGGGCATGGAAGATATGGATGGATAGACCAAGTGATTTAGATCACTATGGTATAGAGGTTTGAGCTTGATCTTGCTTGACAGTTCCAAGAATTGATTTCAAACTTTGAATAAAAAAGGCCTGCCAAAGCAGATTATCAACTAGCCTTTTCAAAACCTTGTGGGTTTAAGAAGTACCAAGATCCAATTGGAACAAGTGAAGTAGGTATTGATAGACCTATATGAGTGGATCACAACCATGCACAGACTTGGTCCATAGAAGATAGGATGATGGTGTGAGCTTCTCTCAAAGTAGGCATGTTGATAAGATTTGCAGGAAAAGTTATTTTCTTGCCTGCAAAACCATCAAGAACAAGTGGGTTGGAGGATGATCTAACCAAGGGAAAGAGTGGGCCTTGGTAGTCCTTATGATGGTTAAAAATATGGTTCAAATGCATTTTTTAAAATGCACAAGGGTTGAGAAAGGGTCGCACTCAAAAAGGTGATGTTGGAACAGATTCCAAACTTAGGGTTTTTGACTAGATTAAGAGAGAGGAGGATTTTGATGGGTAGCAAGGTACCAAAGCATCATCAAGTGGATGAGGTTGAAGAGTAGATTGAGTAGAAGGGATCCATGCTTGATATTGGTCTTCATTGACTTGGAAGCTTCTGGAATTATATCACTTCAGAGCTGATCTGGTGAAGGGTTTTAGATGATTACTTAGTAGCTAGGGACCAGATCCAGATTGTATTCTTGCTTAGGGTTTGGTGAGTTTAAAGTATATTGATCCAAGTGATGAGCTCCTAGAGTGGCTCATACTACTTCCTAAGTAGACAAGCCAAACACTAGATCAAGGCAATTCATCTTATAAACCAAGCAAATCTACTAATGGGGTTACCATCAAGCCTAGCTTGAGGTAAGTATGGGTATTTTGAAGTGTTGGATTTGAATAAGGTGAGAGTCCTTGGTATTTCTACCAAGAGGAGAAGGGAGCCATTGATCCATGCCATCTCCCGGGACGCTGCCGGTACCAAGAGTATCACCGTCGTCTACTCGTTCGTTTGCCCGCCTCGCCGCACTAGCTGGAGCCCCGGTACATCCCCACTGCACCCCCACCGAGCCACTAGGGTTCAGTCTCGCCGGCGACGTGTTTGTTGTCGATGACGAGCGTGAGCTGTTGATCTAGTTCTAATGATGCGGTCCATATCGCTACGTACGGCTTCGCGTGTAATGAGCCACTGACATGCCGACCCCACCTGTCAGTAGTCCCCAGCACTATGGAGTGAATCTGGGCCGGCCTAATTAGTTTCCCGCCCGACCTAGTTAATTCAAATTTAGATTTTTCCTTTTTAGCTAAAACCTAGTTCTGTCCCTTAGTTTAAAAATCAATTCAGAGAGTTTTACAAATCCAAATTGAGTGATTCCAATTTTGTTGGAAAGCTAATGAAAATCTCTATCCAAGCCCGTTGGATTTAAATCATTTAGAGTTAGATATCTGTCCTAGTAAAAATAACAAGACATAAGCTTTTGCACATTCAAAATTTTTATAAAATCAACCATAATAGCTTTTGAGTTGATTTCGACTCTCAAAAATAAAATTTAACCATACCTATCTGAATATTTAATAATATTAAGGTTTGCATGCAGTGACTTTGCACTAGTACCAAAATAATGCTATATATGCATTTCTAGTCACTTTAAATCATTAATTATTAAACTTGAACTTTTTAAAATATGATCCAACCTTTAAATCACATTGCCATATATTAGAATATGTGGTGATGACATGTGTCCACATGATCTCATATTTTAATTGGAGAATATTAAATCTTAGTTAATTTCAATGAGTAGAAATTGCTTTTCTCAAATAAAATAAATGAAACTAGTTCATTAAACCTTGTGATGTTTGTGATGATAATAGATCATTAAGTGTGTGCCTTAGTGTGCTAAGTAGACCAGTTAAGTATTGTTTGGTGATTGTGTATTTCGTATGTATTTATAGACGATAGTACTGACCAAGTCTACGAGGAGGACGAGTTCTACCAAGAGGAGGAGGAAGAGAATTTCAACCACTACACCAACCAAGGCAAGCTAACACTTGCAAGTATTATACCTAGCAAGCTATTGTTAGCAAGCTAGAATTAAGAAAGATAACCTAAGTAAGATGCATTCGGCATGCTTTGGTTATACCTTTTTGACTTATACCTACTCCAAGTTTTATTTACAAGCTTTACTTTCTTTACTTTACTAAAGTCCTTTACTTTGTTTAAAGGTAGCATAAAGAGTATAAAACTTGACCTATCTAGTTAGACTTTGATGTCATTCTATGGCATGAGATTGATATTAGCATCCCACATTAGTGAACACTCTTAACTTAGTAGTTTAGAGCTCAACCAAAACTTGATCACTTTAGATGGGAATACTTGGTGAAAATGACTTGTGAAAACCTTGGAATGATGAGTCGTTCTACTAAGATGTTTTGACATGTGTGGAGAAACACAAATAGTTTATCATGATGACGAAAATGTTAAGGCATGAGCCTTAGCCCTTTTTCAAAAACTGATGGTTGGGTTTGGATGCGATACCATTCCAAATTTACCGTACAACCACAATACCTGAATTGGGTAAGGCTTAGCCGGAAGTTTATATGCATTAGTACTAGTTCCCTCGCGGGAGAGGTTTGAGTTGAGCCTACCTCTCAATGTTGTCCACCTATGCAGTGCCCAGGATAACAGATGGTCATGGTTGGGAGGCCATACTCATATGAGAGGTGCTTATACTAAAGTGTGTAAAGCAAAGGTTATGTTTGATTATCTGCATACTAAGTATGATGATTCAGGGTTATCCCTGACAGATGTATCGAATCTTGTGGTGAAAGTGTACCACCTCTGCAGAGTGTCAAACTATTCGATTAGCCGCGTCTGTGGTTATGGACAGTTGGAGTGGCCATACTGTTCCGTTGTCAGATGTTTTCAAAATGACTTATGAAATGAATTGTGACATGACTTGACCACAACATGGTTGTGACTATGATAACTAATCCCCCCCTTAGGTGTTTTCAAGCGTAGAGTTAGCATTCCTACTAGAATTGTCTTACTTGTTAGTGATAGTTTGCGTTTACTTAAAAAGTACTCATGGCTTTGTCCCTGGCTATTCCTACGGCTAGACTATGAGGAGGACTACCCTCAAGGAAGACAGCAGGACAGCTACAACAACTAGGATCATCTCCCATCATCAACATTGCCTGTGACTATGAAGATGGACCCCACCGCTATGCTATTTCTTCTGCTACTTGATTTTATTAAGACTGGATCATGAGATCCTTTATTTGTGTAAGACCTTATATTGTTTGTAATGGATGATGTACTGTGATATCCAATCTGTTATGTCTCGCAAAAATGGTAATCCTGGGATTTCCATGTATGGCATAACAGGCATCTGGGATTAAAAAATCCGGGTGTTGACAAAAAAGAATCATCAAGTGGATGAGGTTGAAGAGTAGATTGAGTAGAAGGGATCCATGCTTGATATTGGTCTTCATTGTCTTGGAAGCTTCTAGAATTAGATCACTTCAGAGTTGATCTGGTTAAGGGTTTTAGATGATTACTTAGTAGCTAGGGACCAGATCTAGATTGTATTCTTGCTTAGGGTTTGGTGAGTTTAAAGTATATGGATCCAAGTGATGAGCTCCTAGAGTGGCTCATACTACTTCCTAAGCAGATAAGCCAAACAGTAGATCAAGGCAATTCATCTTATAAACTAAGCAAATCCACTAATGGGGTTACCATCAAGCCTAGCTTGAGGTAAGTATGGGTATTTTGAAGTGTTGCATTTGAATAGGGTGAGAGTCCTTGTGTAACATCCCAAAACTTTAATCCAAGGTTAGCAAGATCAAATCATCCAAAAATAGTGTTAACAAAAACTTTTCCAAATTTAAAATGAAAGCATTCATATATGTGTGCATTTAAAATAGGAGTTGTTTGAATTGCCATGATTGAATGATCCAATGCTTGTAAAATGTTTCTTAGGTGATTTAAACATCATCTACATCATCCCCAAACTTTTCCTAAAGAAAATCAAATCAAAAAGAATTAAAGAGGAATGGTCATTTTGGCAAATTTCACTCTCATGCCTACTTTGGCTATTCCTAGCACTCAAAACTTAACAGAAACAATTCTTGATCTTTGCACCCCTTGCTAGTACACATAACGAGGTACCAAATCCCACCTTTGGATCTGCTCAAAACATTCTGTTAACTGTTTTAAATGATAGTTTAAAATTGAATCTAAGGCATATGCATAGATCACCCCTATTTCAAAAACCATCTATTTGAGCTCGACTTTCAAAACCCTTGCAACCAGAGACTACCTATCACTACTGGAGATCACTCAAAAATTTTGAAACCAAAATTCAAAACTTTCTTTCATGCGGCCATTTAATCAAACACCTTGTTGGCAAGATAATATTGGCCTAACTAATACTGTTTTGGGTTGATTTTTGTCTAGCCATTGCAATGTGCTTTGATCATCTTGTCCCCCTCAAGCCTGACTAGACCAACCCCAGGCTCTTCCCTACCCCCTAGCCGCACTGCACTGCCATGCCGAGCCCTCTCTCGCCAGCCGATCGTGCACTTGCAGTAGCAGCCCTCTCCAACCCCTCTCGCCATGTCTAGTACACTGCCAGTGGTCCACCTCCACCGCCCACCCAGCCCCAGGCCAGAGACAGAGGGCAGAGCGGCCAGGAACCGCCGCGCCCGGAGCTTGTCGAGCATGCCGACGCCGCCCCTAGAGGGCGCACTGTCCGCGCTCGCACAGACCGCCCCTTGGCAGCAGCCCGTGCCCCCCGCCCCGCCTCGACCTGGAGAACACCCAGACACCCCCGCTGGCCGCACAAAGCCTCATAGCCACCGCTCGCCGTGGACACCGCCGCCTCTGCCTCTCAGGGCGCCACCTCGCCCAGACCGCGTGCCACCGCCCTACGGCCGCATTCAAGTTCTAGAGCACTACCAGGGAACCGCCCATCGATTGCCACCCCCAGCCGTGCCTGTACCACGCTGTAGCCATGTCCCCACCGTCGACTGCCCATCCCGCTCGGTCTCACCGTCAGGCCTATAAAAGGAGCCCTCCCCAGCCTCATCTCTCCACACCATTCCACTCCCCTCACCTCTCTGAACCTCACCCACCTCTAGTCGGATCAAGGCGAGCTCTGCCTCGCCGGAATTGGAGCCGGAGCAGCCGCGGCAGGAGGAAAAGGGCGTCGTTGATTGCGACCACCCCAAGCTCCGCCGCAACCGCGCCTTGACTCGCTGTCGTCTTCCACGTTGTTTGCCCGCCTCGCCGACCCCCTGGAGCCATGGTACGCCCCCAGTAGACCCCCATCGAGCCGCTAGGGTTCGAGCTCGCCGGCGGCCTATTCGTCATCGACGACGACCCTCAGCCGTAGATTCCTATTCTAATCGCACGGCCCACAACGCGCGTATCATTTCATGTTTTAAGTGTCGTTGACATGCGCGACCCCCCTGTCAACTAAGCCCCGTGCCGCGGAGCGCCACTGGGTCGGCCCATTTCTTTTCCCGCGCTAGCCCACCCATTCAAATCTGGATTTTTCTTTTTAGTTAAATCTAGTTTTTGTCCCCTAGTTTGAAAATCCATTCAGAGAGTTTTAGAAATCCAAATTGCATGAAACTAATTTTGTCTGCAAGGTATTGAAATGATCTATCCAAGCCAGTTGTATTTAATTCAATTAGAGTTATAGATCTCTCCTAATAAAAATGAGAAGACAGAAGCTTTTGCAACTTGCAACATTTTTATAAAATCAACCAAGTTAGCTTTTGAGTTGATTCCAACTCTCAAAAATCAGATTTCATCATATCTATCCAAATATGTAATAATATTAAGGTTTACATGCAGTGACTTTGGACTAGTACCCAAATAATGCTATATAGGCATTTCTAGTCACCTTAAATCATTAAATAATAAACTGAAACTAAAGTAATATTTACCCAACCTTTAAATCTCATTCCCACATGTTAGAATATGTGGTGATGACATGTGTCAACATGATCCCATATTTTAAGTGGTGAATATTAAATCTTAGTTAAATTTTCAATGAGTAGAAATTACTTTTCTACAATAAAAAGAAATAAACTATTGAATTAAACTTGTGATGCTTATGATGATAATAGATCATCAATTGTGTGTCTTAGAATGCTATCTAGCCTAGTTAAGTATTGTTTGGTGACTGTCTACTCCGTATGTATTGTTATAGAAGATAGTACCGACCAAGCTTACGAGGAGGAGGAGTGTTATCAAGACGAAGACGAAGAAAACTTCAACCACTACACCAACCAAGGCAAGCTATTATTGGCAAGCTAACCCTTGCAAAACATACTTTAGCAAGCCACCATTAACAGTACAAACTACCCTAGCAAGCTAGCAATACCCAAGATTAACCCTTGCAAGTTTAGGACTTAGCAACTAGAATCAAACTAGATGGTTTAGCAAACATGCCTTAAGCATGCTTTGATCACACCGTTTTGACTATTAGTACCCCAAGTCTTACTTACAAGTTTTACTCCCCTTAGTACACAAAGTTCCTTACTTGTTTTGAATGTAGCATAAAAAGTATAAAACTTGACCTACTTAGAAACCTTTAGATGTCATTCTATGGCATGAGATTGATCCCATCCTTCCACCTTTGTGAACACTCTTAACTTAGTATTTTAGAGTAGATAAAAAACTTGAGTCACTTTAGATGGGAACAAGTGGTGAAAATGAATTGTGAAAACCTTGGAATGATGAGTCATTCTATTGAAATGTTTTGACATGTGTTGAGAAACACAACTGGTTTATGATGATGAAAATGATGAGGCATGAGTCTTAACCCTTTTATAAAACTGATGGTTGGATTCGGATGTGATACCATTCCAAATTTACCGTACAACCACACTACCTGAATTGGGTAAGGCTTAGCTGGAAATTTATATGCATTAGTATTAGTTCCCTCATGGGAGAGGTTTGAGCTAAGGCTACCTCTCAATGTTGTCCACCTATGCAGTGCCCAAGATGACTGATGGTCATGGTTGGGAGGCCATGCTCATAGGAGAGGTGCTTATACTAGGGTGTGTAAAGGGAAAGTTATGTTTGATTATCTGCATACTAAGTATGATGATTCAGGGTTATCCCTGACAGATGTATCGAATCTTGTGGTGAAAGTGTACCACCTCTGCAGAGTGTCAAACTATTCGAATAGCCGCGTCCGCGGTTATCGAAAGTTGGAATGGCCATACTGTTTTGTTGTCAGATATTTTCTAAATAACTTGAAGTAATGATGAATCTTGACTTGACCACAACAGGGTTGTATTTATGACAATAGCTTCCCAACTTAAGGTGGTGTTGCCGGCCTCTGGCCCCTCTCCGTCTCGTATTCTGGCTCCATGTCCCCCTCGATGAAATATTGGCTTTGTCTTTTGTTCCGTCCAATTCCAAGAATATTCATTTTTTGACTTTCCTGGAACCAAACACAGCGGAAAATAGGTAGCTGGCACTGTGGCATCTTGTTAATAGGTTAGTCCAAGAAATTGTATAAAAATACTCCAAAGTGTGGACAAAACAGAAGAAAGTAGATATAAAACAAGCATGGAATATAAAAAATTATAGATACGTTAGCAACGTTCACCCGTACCCGGAGTTTTTGGGGCACAACTCAACGATCACGTAGGAGGAGATCTAAAGTTGCAGATCTCAGAGGCAAGATGGAAGCACCCACCTCGGAAAAGATCCAATGCAGATTGAGGGAGAACAACTGGCTAGACGGATTAGCCAAGGCTATGCAGGAAGCTCTTGGCCGTCTGTGCGGACAAAACATCAACCAGATCAGTGGAACTTGGTTTGCTCAATATGCAAGGCGTGATTCTATGGGAATGCCCTTGGAGATGCCAGGACACCAGGAGCTAAAGCACCTAGTAGATAATCTCGACTTCATGTTGTATGATAGACAACAGGAGTTGGACAATGCTCGTGACTACGCCAACCACAACCACGCCATTGCAATCAAGAAGGACCAGACCCTCATCATCCTTGCCAAGGAGCGCCATTTACTTTGTCATCAGTGTGACAAGAAGTATCGCATCATCGAACGTCTTTGCAAGAAGGTGGCCACTCTCGATAAGACCATCCGTGAACAGAAGATCCAGCTTGAAGCAAAGGAGGAGGAAGGTGAAGATATCCGTGGAGATCTCTACTCTTACCTTAGTGATGATGATGACTACCTGGAGAACGAGGCCATGGATTTCCACACTGATGATGATGATGCCGCCTTCATTGATGATGATTAGAGGCACTTCAGCACTATCGTAGGAGTGAGTTGTACCCGGTCCCACTGTATCGTAGTTTCGCAGAATGGTTCCTAAAACATTCTGTTTTTTATTTGTGTTGTGGTGTGTGTTTGTATTGTGTGCGTTGACTGAATGAATGAGGGGAAGTTGTTAGTTTGCAATACCCGAGTCAAACTCCAAAAGTTTCTAAAACAAACCTATAAACCCTAGAAATTTCCCCCTTGTCTCATTATCTATCTCAATCTTCAGATGACTCGCGGAAATCCCAGAGGAAGCAGTTCATCTCAGGACCCAATGCTGCAGATTCTGCAAATGTCAGTTTCTGACCGTGAAGCTAGTAGAGCCGAACGCCAAGCCAACTTAGCCACTCTTCAATAGATAGCTCAGATGGCCCACAATAATCAAGGAGACGGAAGCCAGGATAACAATGGATCCAAGCTCAAGAACTTTCAAAACACCAATCCCCCTATAATTAATAAGTCTAAAGAGCCCTTAGATGCTGATGACTGGCCAATGAAAAAGTACAGTTTGCCACCCATTATCTGGTAGGTGATGCAAGAGCCTGGTGGAATAGCACCCGTACCATGAACGAACGTCAGATGATGAGGGATGAGTTCAGAGATTTGAAACAGGGAAGGATGACTGTGGTGGAATACCATGACAAATTCTTATCTTTAGCTAGATATGCCCCTGATGAGATTGACACTAAAGCAAAGAAGAAAGAGAGATTCCTGAACGGACTGCATGATGAGATGCAAACCGTGCTAGTCAACATTCCCTTTGATGATCTTGAAGATCTAGTGGACTTTGCTATCCAGATGGAAGGGAAGATAAACCAAGCCAATGACAATCGCAAGCGTAGGGTGATGCACTAGCCTGGATCCCACCATACCCAGAAGTATCACCCCAACCCGTCTGCAGGACATGCCCCAAGAAACAACAGATCCCCTATGAACCGTCCGAGCTATCCCAAATGTGGAGGAGGAAACCCAAGGCCTGGAGGAAACCATAACAATAACACCGGCAATTCCAATAACTTCAACTGTGCAACGCCCAAGTCCAACAACAACAACACCAACAACAACAATACTTCCCCAATGACTAGAAGTAATGTTGTGCCTATTGCAGGAAAAGGCAAGTCCCTGATTACTTGCTTTGAATGCGGATTCAAGGGTTACTACTCCAACGAGTGCCCCAAGAAGCTTGCAGCATCCACCAATGTGAATGCACCCGCTCAGCAGCAACGCCGTGTTCAGCCTGGAAAGAGATTTGCCCCAGGGAACTCGCTCAACCGCAACGGCCGTCTGTTCCACATGAATGCTAAAGAAGCTCAGGAAGCGCCAGATGTCGTGTTGGGTATGTTTTCTGTTAACTTAGTACTTGCAAGAGTGTTGTTTGATTCTGGTGCATCGCACTTGTTTGTTACAGAAGAATTTGCATGCACAAGTAAGATTCAACCAACAAAGTTGAAGCATGTTATGATAGTTCAAATACCTGGTTTAACCACCAAAGCTAGAAAAATTTGCAAGGAGGTACCTATCCGAATCCATGGAATAGATTTTTATGCTAATCTAATAGTACTTGGAACCAAAGGATTGGAAGTAGTACTAGGAATGGATTGGATGTCAAAACATAAAGGATTAATTGACTGTGCCAAGCATAAGCATGACCAGTAGCACTAGAGTATCAGTAGAGCATGTATCTAAGATGTTGCCCCGTCAATTCAAATGCAACAAGAGTCTAGCCCAACCAACCCTAGTCCAAGTCAGAGTAGTCTTTGAATACCCCGACGTGTTCCCATATGAATTGCCCGGTATGCCCCCAGATCGGGATATCGAGTTCATCATTGAACTAGTTCCTAGAACTGGACCCATAGCTGAGAGACCTTATAGTATGAACCCATCTGAATTAGTGGAGCTGAAGAAGCAACTTGATGCTATGCTAGAGAAAGGTCTGATTCAACCAAGTGCATCGCCATGGAGATTGTCTATTTTGTTTGGGGATAAGAACGATGGAGGTAACCGTTTGTGCACGGATTACCAGAAGCTGAATGATGTAACCATCAAGAATAAGTACCCACTGCCGAAGATAGAAGATCTGTTTGACCAGTTGACTGGTGCCAGAGTGTTTTCCAAGATTGATCTTAGAACTGGTTATTATCAACTCAAGGTTCATGCACAAGATATCCCAAAGACCGCCTTTACCACCAGATATGGATTGTATGAGTACACTGTCATTTCTTTTGGATTAACCAATGCCCCCGCTTATTTCATGAATCTCATGAATAAGATTTTTATGAACTTTCTGGATAAGTTTGTCGTTGTTTTTATCGATGATATTCTGATCTATTCTAAGTCAGAAGAAGACCATGAGCTACACCTGATAACCATCCCTGAAACCCTTAGAGAACATCAGTTGTATGCCAAGTTTCGCAAATGTGAGTTCTAGTTGAAGGAAGTAGGATCCCTAGGACATATCGTGTCAGCATGAGGAATTGATGTCGATCCCACCAAGATTAAGGATGTAGAAGAATGGAAAGCCCCAACCACTCAAACCCAAGTCCGCGCATTTCTCGGATTAACGGGATATTACCGCAAGTTTTTTGAAGGATTCTCAAGTACCGCAATACCAATGACCCAGTTGTTGAAGAAAGATCAGAAGTTTGAATGGAGGGACAAATGTGAAGCAAGTTTTCAAGAGCTCAAGAAGAGATTGATTTCAACCCTAGTTGTGATTATGCCAGATATCAAGAAGCCTTTTGATGTGTATTGTGATGCATCTAAGATTGGTCTCGCATGTGTGTTGATGCAAGAAGGCAAAGTCATATCATATCTTTCTAGACAACTGAAGCAACATGAGCAAAACTACCCTACCCATGACCTAGAACTAGCATCCATAGTTTTAGCTTTGAAGACATGGCGTCATTACCTTATGGGCAACCGCTGTGAGATTTATTCGGATCACAAGAGTCTGGAGTATATTTTCACCCAGAAGGAGCTGAATATGAGGCAAATGAGATGGATAGAGTTAATCAAGGATTATGACCTTGACATTCACTATCACCATGGCAAGGCCAATGTGGTAGTGGATGTTATTACCAGATTGTTGTTGAGATTGAACACTCTGATTAAAGAAGCCCAGCCAAGTTTGCATGAAGAGTTGGAGAAATTTTGGTGGCACAAGATGAAGAGAGAAATAGGAAGCTACATAGCCAAGTGTGATATCAGTTAGAGAGTCAAAGCGGAATATCAGCGACCCACAGGACTTTTGCAACCATTGCAGATGTCGGAATGGATTTCATCACCGGTTTGCCTACATCTAGGAGGGGAAATGACTCTATTTGGGTCATAGTTGATAGACTGTCCAAGGTAGCCCATTTTCTACCTATCAAGACCACCTACCAGAGTTTGAAGCTCGCAGAGCTGTACAATGCTAGAATCGTTAGTTTGCATGGAACCCCTAAGACCATATTATCGGATCGAGGAACCCATTTTACCTCAAGATTTTGGCAGAAAGTCCAAGAAGGATTAGGAACCAAGCTGAACTTCAGCACAACCGATCACCCGCAAACCGATGGACAAACTGAAAGAGTCAACCAAATTTTAGAAGATATGTTGAGAGCTTATGTGCTAGAATATGGATAAAAATGGGAAGATTGTCTACCTTTTGCAGAATTCTCATACAACAATAGTTATCGAGCTAGTTTGCAAATGGCCCCCCTTCGAATTTATGTATGGAAGGAAGTGTCGTACCCCCCTGAATTGGTCACAAGTAGGAGAGAGTCAAATTTTTGGACCTGACATCCTACGAGAAGCCGAAGAGAAGGTTCACAAAGTCCGTAAACACCTCAAGACCGCTCAATCCAGACAGAAGAGTTATGCTAACAAAATACATCGAGACCTGACCTTTAATGTCGAAGATTTTGTATATCTCAAAGTATCGCCCTTGCAAGGAATGCAACATTTTCAACTGAAAGGGAAGTTAGCCCCCAGATATATTGGACCCTTCAAGATTTTGAATCGCCGAGGAGAAGTACCCATACATGATGTGTTCCATATCTCGTTACTTCGCAAATGCCTAGAAGTTCTGGAGAAGACCGAAGTGTTCAAGAACATCGATCAACGAGCCATAGGTATCAACAAGGATCTAACCTGTCATGAAGTACCCATTGGTATTTTGGAATAAGCCTTCGGAACCACCAGGACCCGGAGTATCAAGTTTCTCAAGATCTAGTGGAGTAACCATACTGAAGAAGAAGCTACTTGGGAGCGAGAAGATTACATTAGGACTGAGTTCCCAAATCTCTTTAGTTCCTAGTTTTTCTTAAATCTTGGGACGAGATTTTGTTTAAGGATGGATGGTTTGTAAAAGCCCAAAAATATTAATCAAGATTATCAAGTTCAAATAACATAAGTTTAGGGTTAACAAAAACTTTTATTATTAAATTTAATATGAGTGTATGTGTGAATTGTATTAGTGTATGAATGAGTGCAATTGCAATGTTTGATTGCTACAAATGACAAGGAATGGTTTAAAGATGAAGATTACATCATCTAGACCATTTCCAAACAAAATTAAAAGAAAAGAAATTCGAATATGAATCATATGATCAAATGGTCATTTTGACTAAAATTACTCACTAGACCACTTTGGGTGTTCCTAGTATAAGATTTCTAACAGAAACATTTCCAAATCTTTTCACCCCTTGTTATACCAAGTAAAAGTGAACCCAATCGCACTTTACAAACTAATAGTAACAAATTCCAAATCATTTTATAGGACATTGCAAAATTAAATCAATTTCATATGCATCGATCACCATTTTTCAAAAACCACCCAAATCAATTCACCTTGGCAAACCCAAGCAACCTTGGACTATCAAGCAAGTACTCTGAACACTAACCAAATTTTAGCCAAAACTTCACATTTTGAATTCATGCGGCCATTTGGTCGAGCACCTGGTAGACACAAATAAACACTCCCTAACTTCTACTGTTCTGAGCAGTAATCGATCACCACTAGTGCCCCATTTCTCTCCCCTGGTCTCCCCTAGCACCGAGCATTGCAGTGGACACACTCCCCCTTTGCCGTTTGCACTAGTGCCATGCCGCCCGAGCTCGCCGCGCTAGTCGACCACGCTCCACTCGCCACAGACTGTGCCGCCCTCTCCCATGATGTCCAGGAGACAGGCGCCACACGACCGCCACCCTCTGTCCACCCCTCGACCAGAGACCGGCCATGGACCACCCGCATTCGCCACGCCCAATTCTATGTCTGCAATGCCGAGAGCACGCTAGAGCACCGCAGCTGACACGCGCACACACGCCTCGCCTTACCCTCTCCACGCGTGCCCGCACTCACCGTGACCCCATCTACTCCCAAGACACGCACGTTCGCTGCCGCGCGGACCGTAGCCACTGTGCACCGTCTCGAACACCGTCGTTCCCGCACAGAGCACAGACCGCTCCCGACCGTTCTCGACCGCCCCTTGCCGCGCCATCACTCGCATGACAACCGCCCTGAAGCACCGCATTGACCCCTACCCTCATCCATGCCGATAGCCCTCTGTAACGACGTCGCCGACGAGCCTGAGCCATGCCGCTATGTCCCTCTCACCAGTGTATAAATATAGGCCACCCCGGCCCCAATTCGTCACACCATCTCACTCCCCTCTCTTAGAAACCTCCCACACCTCTCCTCGGAGCAAGGCAACCACCATCCTGCCAGAATTTCACCAGAGCCTGCCGCTGCATAGGAGAAGAGGAACTGAAGCTAGGAGCTGCCTAGGAGGTGCCGCAACCACCATTCGACTCACCGTCCACGACAACCTCATTTGCCCCCATCACCGACCTTAGCTGGAGCCCAGGTGAGCCCCCACGTACCCCAACAATCGTGATTAGGGTTCAGTCTCTCCGGAGCTATGCGATGGAGACGACGATGCTCAGCCGTTGATCGCGCTCAAATCGCACAACCTAGATTGAAACTTACTGCTTCGAGTTAGGTTAGTCACTGATGAGTAGGACCCGCCTGTCAGCAGCTCGCTGCGCACATGCCGCATAGCTGGGCCGACCCAATTAGTTTCCCGCGGAGAGCCCGTTGATTCAAATGAACTTTTTCCAATTTAATTAAAACTAGATTCTGTCTATAGATTCAAAAATCAATTCAAAGAGATTCACTGAACCAAATTGCATGATTCCAATTTGGTTAGAAAGGTATTCAAATTATCTATCCAAGACCATTGGATTCAAACCATTTGAAATTATATATCACCTATACCAAAAATAACAACTTCAAGCATTTTTCAATAATCAACCATAAATTCTTTTGAGTTGATTCCCACTCTCAAAAATCACATTTGACAAGATCAATCTAAATATGTAAAAATATTTAGGTTTACATGAAGTGATCTTGGACTAGTACCAAAATAATGCTATATAGGCATTTCTAGTCACTTTAATTGTATTAAATAATAATTTTAAACTTTATAAAATATGACCACCACTTTAAATCACATTCCCAAGTATTAGAATATGTGGTGATGACATGTGTGATCCTTAGTGTGCTAAATAGAAGTAGTTAAGTATTGTTTGGTGATTGTGTACCTCATATTCATTTATAGACGATAGTACCGACCCGAGATACGAGGAGGAGTACAAAGAAGAAGAAGAAGAAGAAGAAGAAGAAGAAGAGAACTTCAATCACTACACTACTCAAGGCAAGCCATAGCTAATTGCAAGCTAACACTTGCAAACTTCATAACTATGCAAGCCTAACACTACAAGTTAACTATGCAATATAACCTATGCAAGATGCATTAGGCATGCTTTGGTTATGCAACCTTGATTATACCAATCCCAAGTTTTACTTGCAAGCTTTATTATTTTACTTTTACCAAAGTTCTTTACCTTTAGTTAGTGATTTGTGAGTATTGGAAAAATAGGATAGATACCATAAAGAGTATAAAACTAGGCCTAAGTAGTTATACTTAGATGCCATTAAAAAGCATAAAATTAGTTTTGGATAGTTACATTGGATTAGCACCCTCATTACTGAATACCCTCAATTTTAGCGACTAGTGCTAAGCATAAAATTTGATCACTTTAGATGGGAATACTGAAGGAAATATGCCCTGAGAGGCAATAATAAAGTGGTTATTATGTATTCCTTGTATATGATAGATGTTTATTTTGCATGCTATAATTGTATTGATAGGAAACGTCAATACATGTGTGTTTAATAAACAAAAAGGGTTCCTAGTTATGCCTCTCTTATAGACTAGCTTCTTGATTAACAAGATGATCAAGGTTTCCTGATCATGGACATTGGATGTTGTTAATAACAAGGTCACAGCATTTGTGAAATGATGTGATGAACATTCATCTGAAGTATAGCATTACGATCAAAGTCATTATGTTTATATTGATATAACATCATACCAAGTAATCTTAGTCCTTAAACCATGAGATCATGTTAATTGCTAACACCGGAAGATTATCTTGATAACATCAAACGTCACACCGTAACAAGGTGAGTATAAAGGTGGGTTCAATGCTAGGAAGGTGTTATGTTGAGGCTCATGGATCAAGAGTGGAATTTGTCAATCCCGATGATGGATAGATATACTTTGGGCCCTCTCGGTGATATCACATTAAGATAGCTTGCAAGCAAGTGATGTGATCACTAGAGTGTTATATCACGGGAACGAGAAAAGAGTGCATGTCGGTAACGAGATCAAACTAGGTATTTGGATACCGATGATCGAATGTCAGACATGTATTATATTATGAGACAAAGGGATTAAGTTACTAGCATTAAAGGTTCTCACGATCACAGAAGTCATCGTTGAATGTGCATGAGTCAATATGGATCTCTAGGTCCCCCTTATGATTATTGATCTAAGAGGAGTCTCAATCATGTCTGCATTATTCGTGAACCGTAGGGTGATACACTTAAGGGTTGCCAGACACCATTTAGGAGCACAAATGTTTCAGACAAAAGGTTGCATAGGAAATGTTTCGATAGAAACCGGAATTGTTTCGGGTGAAATTGCAAAAAGTGGTTCTGCATGTGATATTGAAATGTTGCAAGGGGTTTTATGTGAATGTTTGTTAATTAAAGTAATTAACAAAATTCTGAATAAAATAAACAAAAGGGTTCTATTAATTGAGAGTTGCATTAAATTTGGTGGAAATTTAATGCATGTGAGTGGAATTTTGGGTGGAGTCAAAATTGATGTGAGTGGAGCTTCCACCACATGAAGAGGTGGGGGCACCCTCCTTGGCCGCCAGCCATGGTAGGGGAGGAGCCCCCCTCTCCTCCATCACAAAGCACACCTCCTCGTCAAGGATCTCTCTCCCCCTCTAGATATTTCCCATGGTCTCGGATTAGCGAGATACGTGTTCCCGGTGGCCTTGCGTCTAGAAGGACTTGCTGCTTCCGCTGATTCGCTGGAGCGAGGAGGTGGAGGTTGTCCAGTACCTTGAACGTGTGTGCGAGGACGGATGCGCTGCTGATTTGCGGCGCTCAGACTTCCACACAATCTTGAGATCGGCAAGCGTACGACTACATCAACCACGAGTTCCTACTCGTTAACAAAACTCATTGTCTTCGAGGGTAAGTTCTCCATGGATGTATGTCCACCCATTGCTCTGTATCTAGTAGATAGATCTTGGCGTATAGTTCTCATCGTAGGAAAATTTTTGTTTTCTATGCTACGAACCCAACAAATACTTGGTGAAAATGATTATAAAAACCTTGGAATGATGATTCATTCTATTGAAATGTTTTGACATGTGTTGAGAAACACAATGACTAATGGTGAAAATGTTGAGGAATGAGCCTTGGCCCTTTATAAAAACTGATGGTTCGGTTCGGATGCGATACCATTCCAATTTTACCGTACAACCACAATACCCGAATTGGGTATGGCTTAACTGGAAGTTTATATGCCTTAGTATGGGTTCCCTCGCGGAAAGAGGTTGAGCTGAGGCTACCTCATGAATGTGAATGTCCACCTATGAAGTGCCTAGGATGGCAGATGGCTATGGCTGGGAGGCCAAGCTCATAGGGGAGGTGCCTATACTAGAGTGTGTAATTGAAAGGTTATGATTGATTATCCGCATACTAAGTATGATGATTCAGGGTTATCCTTGACGAATGTATCAAATTTTGTGGTGAAAGTGTACCACCTCTGCAGAGTGTCAAACTATTCGAATAGCTGCGTCTGCGGTCATGGATAGTTCGAGTGGCCATACTGTTCTGTTGTCATATGTTTTCAAAAATGACTTGTGAATTGAACTATGACCTTGACTAAACCACAACAGGGTTGTGGATATGAAAACTAGGTTCCCACTTAGGTGATGTAGAAAATTAAATGAGGTTCTTTACTTTTGAACTCTTATGAAATAAACCTGGCTTTTTGCAAATAAACCTAGAGCTTAAGATTCCTAGTAGAACTACCTTCCTTGTTAATGATAGTTTGCGAGTACTTAAAGAGTACTCATGGCTTTGTCCCTGGCTATTCCCATGGCCAAACTATGAGGAGGACTACTAGGAAGATGGATAGCAGGATGTCTATGACAACTAGGATCATATCCCATCATCAAAATTGCCTGTGACCCTGAAGATGGAGCCCCTACTACGTTTACTTTCCGCTGCTTTGATTGTATTAAGATTGGATCATGAGATCCTTTATTTGTAAGACCTTTATTATGGTTTGTAATGGATGATGTATTGTTGTACCAATTCTGTTATGTCTCGCAAAAATGCTAATCCGGGGATTGCGATGTATAGCATAACAGGCATCTGGGATTAAAAATCGGGGTGTTGACATATAGTTTCATAGGCAACACCATTATATTTTGTATGTAGTTCTGGTTGGTCCTACGCAATGACATAATTATCCTCTACTGCATAGTTCATCTGTGGTTTGCATTCCTTCTCTACAAGTTCCCGTATAATGCCTATATAATTTCTATCTAGTTCATTCTTAGCTACGACAGTAACTGCATACCATTGTCTAGCTCACCGTAAATTATGAGACACCCAACGTATCTTGCATTCCAGGATATACAACTGCTTACATATATATATTTGTTGAAATGATTGGGATAGTTTATATTTGCTGAAATTCTAAGCCACACACATTGTTTGATTTCACGTTTCATGGTAGGCACACTTGTTTAATGCTTTCTTGTCCTATTTTTTTTGATCGTGATGGTCAATAATTGAACCATTGACCAGTAGTAAAATCAAGTTCATAGCTCATGTCGTATCAGTTAAATGAGTTGTTTTCCTTGTTTGATTTATTAACTTGTTACTACTTAGTTTCAGACTGCAAATATTGCTATCGCCACCAAAGAGGGGGCTGTAAGATCATTTCTCAAGGTGGTTTTCCAATATAGCTGTCACACTCAAGAGGGAGATGTAGGTGATATATTGAGAAAGAAAATTGAGGATTGCTTTCAACTCGATTGTCAACCAAAATGCCAAATTTTATCTCCCTTGAGTTAATAATATATAATAATTTTAAGAAGTTTGGAGCTGCTATAATATCTAGATAAATAGCATAGTCCATGTAGGCATTTAGTTGATGACGTCCAGACATGGCGGTAGGCAGTACCATAACTATGCCAGCCAGGTTGATTAGGGAACAGTATTAGGATTTTTTATTGGCCCGTCTTGTATTGGGATAATGATGAACAGTAAAGGATGCTCGCCAATTGTACACATTTTATGATATCAGCATGGGATTTAGAAAGGACGAAACTATAAAATACTATAAAACCGGTCTGACCCTCAAGCAGGCTCTAATTACAATAACATGCTAGAATTGTAACAGTCCAGAACAGGGACATGGCAAAACAGTGACATGCTAGAAATGCCAGACCAGTAACAAGCTAGGAGAGTAATGGGCTAGAACTATAACATGACAGAAAATTTTACTAGGCCTAAACAGTAACATGACGGAAGAGTTACCAGGCTAGAGCAGTACTAGACAAGAACAGTGATAGGATAAAACTTTAGCAGGCCACTTATGTGCCAGAATAATAAAAGGACAGAATAGTAGAAGGACAGAATAGTAAAAGGCTAGAAAAGTAAAAGGCCAAAATAGTAACAAACCTTCTCAAAGAAGGGCCATTTGTAGGTGGTCCATGACGGGCTTTAACAACAGTAACTAGTCGACCATAGGTCTTAACAATACTGGACCGACTTGGCACAGACCGCTAATGGGACACACATGATTGGACCATTGTGGTCCTTCTATAAACCGAAATAGTAATAGGCCTAAAAGCTTACGGGCCGCAGCGGGATGCACTAACGGACCCATTTCAAACAGTGTAGGACGAAACAATAACGGGTTGTCTTCTTACTGGGCTCTCCTAATGGGCTGGCCCACTTAATAATTAATAGGCCTTGACTGGGCTTGGCTTCAACCACCATTTCTATGACCTTTAATAGTGGTAACTGGCCATTAATAGTGTTTTCCCTGTGGCAATTTGCATGACGTCAACAGTCAACGCAGCTGGTGAATAAATCTACGACAGAACAAGTTTTCGTGGCTAAAGGGTGCGATCTACCATGATCGAAAAAAACCTTGGTAGATTCATTTGTTACTAGACTTTTACCACGAAGGGAATCCATCGTAGAAGACTTCTCAACCATGAAAAACGGGCCTTCAACCATGAAAATCATCCGTTGTAAAAGCTAATTTTTCTTGTAGTGAAACTAAGACTTGTAACCAAAACCCTTAAACCTTACCTCTCCAATAGTGTCCATCGCACCTACCTATATAGAATTTTCTATTCCAAGTATATTATATGTGCTATATCTTTGGGTATTTCAAATCATCTGTTTTGTGTAGTTTAAATCTCATGGGAAAGTAAGAAGTAGTGCACAACTATTTGAAATAAATCAGAATAATTAAACTTGACCCATTGTGATTGGAATTATGTTTGTTATGTTATTTAGAACTTATGAGTATAGCGTTAGCAGAACCATGCTAACATGGGGTATACTTTCATCATTGCACTATATGATGATATAATGTTTTTTTGGTTGTGGATACCTACCATGTGAAATAAGCTGGAGTAAGTATTCTTTTTGAGTATGCATATGCGTTAGAGGGAGCATTGAGCTACTAACCTAAGCCATCATATGCATCATGGTGAAAATTTACAGCATGGGCATTCTAAGAAGCACTTTAAAAAAAATCTATGCAAACGGTAAACAAAAATAATTGCTAAGAATGCCCATTTGTCTGTTTGTCTTGTCATTTGAGTATGGATGGTCCCACAAAGACTCCTCATACAAGGGGGAAAGAGGTACCGCAGTGCCACCTCGTTTGGAACTGTATGCATATTATGATGAAAGTCCTAAGTTGAGTAGCGTGCAGGTCTGAGTACTTATGGTCAATTGGCATGATACATTAAACTTGCAAGAGGTCAAATATATGAACCATATTTGCTTTTACTTTAACCGTAATCACAAAAGATGCCAGCAAAACTGTAATCACATAAGGGGTATGGGTACCGTTGACATGATCTACAGATTCTAAAACTCTATTTTACTTTATCTTACAATTATGACAGATCTAGCACATGTATTCCCTACTTACTATTTGTTATTAGGAAGAGGAATATGAAATGTGAGAACTGAAAATAAAATAAAAATGAGCCAGAAAGACCAAACCTAGGATTTACCCCTTTTGTTTATAGGCTTAATGGTCCATAGTACTTTCATTTGATATTATATGAGTAACATATTGTTAAGCATACTTGTTAGTTTATAAGAAGTATGCCTTCATAGATCATCTGTTTGTTGTTGTTCTTTAAAAAGTATGAAGCATGCAACCTTGCATAGTAAGATCATGACTTATGCATTATGCCATGAAAAAACTTCAAAGTACATGTTATTTTTATCACCGTTATGATCGAGGATGAGCATAGGTTAAGCTTGGGGATATTGATGCATGTGAAATGCATACATGAACTTTTGTAGATTATTGATACCTATTCCCACACACTAGCAACTTATATGATGTTATATTCATGTTTTCCATTGATTTATGGCGATATACTAAAGGATATGTTCCCTAGAGGCAAATAATAAAGGGTGTTTATTATCATATCTCATTAGTTCATAATAGTTTTGTACCGTGCTACAATTGTATAAATCAGAAACATTGATACATGTGTGGTATGTAGAAAAACCAACAGTCCCTAGTAGCCTTTATACAACTAGTTCATTTGACAACCGATGATCAAGGTTTCCTAATCATGGTGGATTTATGTCAGTTGACAATGAAGTCATGTCATGGGTAATATGATGGTGATGGACATTACCCATATAAGTATTGTAACATGATCAACTAATATTTCTCATGTTGTAATAGTTAGAAATGGAGTTTCCTAATTCTTAGACCATGAGATCTTGTTTAACCATTGTCATCCACGGCTCCTTTGACTATATCAACCGTCACACTTTAGCAGGGTGGTCATAAAGGTGTATGTTGGTCATTCTAGAGGGGCATGTTGAGGCACATGCATCAATATCGGGATTTGTTCTCCTATGTGACGGGAAGATACAAAAGACCCACTCAATTAGATTACATCCATAGATGTTGTGACATGTGACTGGGTCACAGGGATGGAATATCATAGAATGGGTAAAACAACACTTGTCGGTAGATGAGATTGAATCACAAGGTCTAGTGATACCGATGGTCAGGTCGCGGACAAGTCGATTACCGAAATAAGAAAGGGAATTGGACTCAATCTTTATGGTTCAAATGACAATGGACATCGTGGATTGCATAGGTGGTCATTATGGGAATCCTAGTTGTAACATCCCAGCATTTAGGACTAAACAAAGGGTAGTTTTAGGATTTTGTGCATATGCATCCATGCATCTAAAATTTGGGTTAAATATTTCGCAAACTAAAACCCTAGAGTGATCAGAGTCTCTCTTGCTTCGATGGATTAGAAATTAGCCATCTCAGCAAGTGTGATAGATTTTGACATGACCTCTAGGTATTATTTCTGTTTTTGGAAGGGTAGAATTTGAAATTGCTTTTGAATTTGCAAATTGAATTCAAACTTGAATTTACAAGAATTCACTAATAATAATAGTATAATTAGGAATGAATTTGAGTGTTGAATAATATTATATGATATTATAGCAAATAAGTAATAAAAGAAAAGTGGAATGATATTACATAATTCAATATTATTAAACAAGTAAATTGAATTAACAAGATAAAAAGAGATTATTATAATAATGATATAAAACAATTCTTTGTTATTATATATACACATGTAGTATTAAATTGTTCAATTTTAATAAAGAATAAAAGTAAATTACAATTAATAAATGAAACAAATAGATAGAAAACAAAAATGGAAAAGAAATTACAATAATGAAATAAATAAAAGAAATCTTTATTACAAGAATATACCAATTACAATATCTTTACAAATAAGTAAATGAATAAAGTGAATTACAAATTAATAAAAAGGTTACAGAAACAAAAACCTAAACTAAATTCCTATGCCTAGCCTTGATCTTCATGTATATCCTTTTGATACCTACAAACAAAGATAGATGAAAGGGATTAGTGGTTTGTATTAGTGCTCTTTGTAAGAATAGTGTATTGGACTGTCTTGGCACATCATTGAGCATATAAATATAGGGGCAAGTTTCACCAAAAGATTATTTGTTATTATTAGTAGATTGTGCCTCGGTACAACCTCACAGGAAGAGGGGAATTTTTCACCAATTTAGTAAAAGGGAAAAAGTAAAATCCAGCCAAAAGATTCTGTTTCACTCGAACTGATCCACAAGGGAAGGGTCCCACTTGCACGCAACATACACACAACATGCACATGTTGTGCTATCAACCAAGGAACAAATCACCAGAGCATAATAAGAGGGAGTGCTGTTGTAGAAGCTAAGTTGCTAGGCAAAACACACACTCCACTACATACTTTCACTCTACCATCTCATGAGTTGTCACAGCCATATCTCTCTCTCTCAAGAACACCACTGGTTTTGACCATAGATCCACCACACCACCCTAAATCAAATCAGACAACAACTCAACATGGTGACCTGAGAAAGCTCAAGTAGCACCAGATGGAGCACGACAAGTTGGACGCAAGGAGGAGTAGATCAAGTAGCATCCAGGAACAAGGTCGACAAAGAACCACAAGGCACAGTCAAATTCCACAAACCAACAAAGGTTGTTACATCATAATACATTCATAGTATTCGTTGATATCATTTTCCATGCATGATTTTCTGTACAATAGACAAATCCTCAGATATGTCCTCAAGTGGAGTACTAGATCATCACATGATACTTTTATGAGAAGGAGTAACTAATTTTAGCAACAAAACCATCATGGCCTCAACCTTTGCATCACAGGCCAAGCCAATAAATCCAACATCTTACATTTGAGATGTTTACCACTGTGCACACTACTAGGGGAGGCACCATAGTGGAAAACCCAACAGTTCTAGCCAAGCAAACTGAGTAAGTCATCATGTAAATGATCAATGCTACTATGCATCCTCCAAGGAGGTACCACGGCAGCCAGATCACCTACATAAGCCACTTAAGATCATGTGGTAGACAGAAGAAGAACAGCCTTATCATTTCCCTAGAAGAAGTCTAGGAATCATCTTAATATAATTTGTCGTCATATGAATAGTAAGGAAAAGCAACAACAAGCTTTGCTTACAACAATTATCTCACAAGAAGAATATTTCCTAGTAAGTCATCATGATGGTGTGCATCAATAGATATCAAGTAAATAATGATCTATGATTATCCAACTAGCATATTTAACAGCACATCATAACACCGGAGTATACTATTGTGCACACTTTACTGAGGCACCATAGTAGTAGATCCACTTTAGTAGAAGCCATTAAAGATTACACTAGTAACAATTATTTGATCAAGGTTTAATACCTCAGACTGCTACATCATCAGTAGAGCTTAGGAGCAAGTAGAATATCTTATCTTAGCAGAAGATGTCAAATGGAAACATGGTATATTGCTAAATATGTTCTTATTAAGCACTAAAATTTCAGGAAGCAGATCATATGGCTATGATCGTGCTACTGGGCACACTATAGAAACCATGTAGCAAGCCACCACCATAGAAACCATCATTCTTCTTTAGAAAAAATAGCAACCCAACGAAGTCACTGCTATATCATTTGTAAGCAATCAAAGGAAGTTTCAAATCATTTTCCTAATCCATTACCTAGGAATCATTCAAGTTTAAGGACCACACTTTGATTCTAAGTTCAGAGTTATAACTAAACTCTAAATTCAGTCAAGCATAACAATAAATCAAGGATTCGGTAATGTAGGTGTTATTCTATACCTGCATATCACGGTGCAAATTATTGAAGGGTTTACACTAACAGTAGAACCACTAACTAAAGGACAATAGTTTACACTTGCATATGTATCAAGTTATAGCAACACAAGTAATAGGGGACAGATAACATTCAACCCAATAAATCTTGGTACGATGAGTAACCATACGAGCGTGTTCCTGTAAACCTCAATAGGTCTAGACCATGAAATAAGTCCTGGTTCAGATGCATATCAGAGAAGAAAGTGGAACCCTAATTTGGGTTCATAGAGAGAGAGAAATAGGGGGATGAGAGACGTACCTCTGGTCCTTGCTTAAGCTTGAGAAGAGGAAGATGACCAACGGCGGAGGCCACAATGAGAGGCGACATGAGGAGCACCGAGGCACTCATCCCATGTCGAGCCTCTCGAGCAACTGTTCATCGACAAAGCATCATGGCATGAATAGATCAACACTAGAGCATCACCACATCACCATGGAAGAACAACATGGTGGTAGGTACAGAAACCCTAGGCACTAGATAGGGTTACGCGTAGTCAAGGGAAGGACATGCCCTTCAAATTGAAGCGATCCATTCGATGCAGCGGATCTTGTTTAGTCAGCCCGCATGATGGTGGCGGCCGAGGAGGCCGAAGCACACCGGAGACAGGTGGCGATGGTGGCAGTGCCACAACATCATGTTGAAGGGAAGGAGTCAAGACAAGGAGGACATGAGTATCGCTTGGGGGTTACTGAGGCTGGGGTGGGCTGACCTAACCCTAAGGGTTAGGGTTGGACCCAACCCTAACGGGCTAGTTAGGCCGGGTAGACCTTCGAGTTGGGTTGCGCTAGTCATGGGCTAGGACCAATTTAAAAGATTTAATTTAACATAAATCGATAATTCAAATATGAGATTACCAAAATACCCCTATGAGTATTTATGCCCTAGAAAAATGTAGAAAAATCATTAAAATACCTCTAATATATCAAAATTCTCACAAAAATAATATCTATCTAGGAAAATATAATCATACTTATTTGAGTTAAATAAATATTATCAACATTAAATCTCTAAATGAAATTTAGTAAATCAAGTAAAACTCCTAAACAAAAATATAAATTACTTTTAGGTACTAACAGAAATGTAATATCTTATAAAAATGTTAGTCATGGAATTTAAAATTATCTTAGGATTTATGGAAAATAAATATTGTCTTTTTCTTTATAAAAATTATTTTTCTTAAAATGTATTTCTTTTATCTTTATAAACCAAAAATAAATTCCTTATAACTTCATTTAAGTCATTTAGAATTTATTAGTTTGGAAAATAATTAATCTTTTCACAAAATTGTTTATTACTAAAAAAATTAGGTAGAACACCGAATAAAGATTAAGGCTAGATGCTACACTTACAAACCGAATTATAATTTATAATAAAATTTAAAAGTAAATTGCTAACTATGTAATATACCTTTAAAATCTTTAACTAACCATAAGTTAAAGATTCACAATTTTATATCAATAACATATATTAATAGAGAGTGATCTCAACCTAGATAATCACACTTTGTGTGACTCTTAAACTTGGTATTAACTAAATAAACTATATAATAAATTCACCTATTTTCCATAAAAATTAATTATAATATAATCTATGAATATTAAACATGCTACATATAAGTCCTTAAAGTTAAGATTCATATTTATAAGGTTTCATCTTTGATCATGCTTTGGAAAACCCTAGAATTTGGTAATGCCATAAATATTATGTCTTAAGTCTATTTATATTTTTACAATTAACTTTGGTTTAATATACAATAAACCAAATGTATAATAACACAAGTTATTTTGTACTTTACTTTTATGCCTTGTACGTTAATCTTAAAGTATTTGTAAATGTACTCTTTTGTGAAGTAAAGTTGGAGATAAATCAAATCTTGAAGAAATAACCTAGGATCAACTCAACTACAATGTTGAGAATTACTTCAGAAGTTTTACAACATGCATCTCATTACTTATGCATAACAACATAGTGCTTCTTTAAACATTCTCCTTAATGGGAAATGATGGTATTTTGTAGAACCCAAGGTCTAGGATCAAGTCGAAGCACTCTACTACAATATTTTGCTAAATCATGGTAAGTTCACACTTGCTCATGTCCTTTGGTTATTCTATATCAATTGTTTGAAAATTATTGTTGTCATCACCTGCATTTTAAAAAGGATGGAAGAAAATACTATTTTCTTAATAATATGACTTTATGGTTATCAACCTGAGTGGTGTTAACCTAGTATGGCGGGTAAATGGAACCAGGGTAAGGTTTGTGGATTGGTGGAGATTCCATTTGCATGGGAAAGTATCATTTAGAAAATAATAACCAATATCGCCAGTGATTCTTGCACCGTAGATTACACGTTAACCATGAGATATATATGGGCTCTAGGGAAGTCAGATGGATCTTCTTCCTTTCGTATTCAAGGGATAACTTTTATCGGAGTTGTGATCCTACATCTAGGCATGTGCAAGGGTGGGAAGCGTCAATTCCTACGACGGATTTCTCTCTTCAGGAATGTAAAACAGAGCGTCCTTTGTCTTGTGCTAGCAAAAGAGTGGGCATACGGGGTCACGAAGAAGGGTAGTGATCGGCTTGGATCATTTAATTGGACCCACACCATAGGAAGTGTGGAGATGTAAGCTACTCGGATGTGTAACAAGGAATTGGTCTCTTCTGGGTAAAGCAACGTACCTCTATAGAGTGTGTAAAGGTGTGACATGTTACTCCCTATTCAGGGAAGAAGGTGCGGACACTGCAGGAAAGGAACTCCACGATGTTCTAATCAAACTGTGAAGACTGATGGACATAGCTTTCCAGAATAAAATCAATCTTTGAATAAATGTTTACGAAAACTTGCATGGCCTATGACCGATGGTGTGTGGTTGTAGTTACAGCATCAAACACTACTTTTTAACTGTACCTTTTTAACCCTTGCTAGATTCTGAAGACACTGAAGACCAATAAGATGAAACACTCTATTCAGCTGAAGACCAGACATAATTCTGCTACGAGGAGCCAGAGTTATCTAGAAGCATCGAAGGAAACAACTACAGAAGCATCTATGGAGTGGAGGCTAAAGATTCTAAAGTGTAGATGTGTCAAATATAGTTCATCGAGTCTCATAGTATAGATTCTAAAGTTTAGATGTCGTATTACAGTAAGGTTTAGTTTTCTTATTTATATTAGTGATCGAAATTCATCTATGGACCTAGGAGGATCTCAAAGTTGTCATGTAATTTCTGGTTGTAATAATAATGTATGTTTATGGACCTGCTTTGTTTCTGTTGTACCATTCTGAGGGATGTAATATTTGCGGAATAGTGTTCTGTGAGTGTTATGTCAACGACTATAGTGTACTACATCATGCACTAGTGTGATGGGTCACTGCAAATGGTATCAGAGCAAATGCTTTGACCTTACGTTGGAAACCTATTAAATGGGTAGAACCTGTACGAAGTATATTAGTAACGATAAAGAGTTCTCTAGGAATATGATGAGTATTTAACTGATAATTATAATCTCATGTGTCTAGCGGGATAATTCTTTTTATGATGCACTTTGGGTAATAATAATGAGTTATAACTGAGTATGACTAATTATAATCATTATCTAAAGTGACGAATGGAATCTCGGTATAAATGCTGAAATATTCAAGTGCTGGATTGGACTTTAGATCACTATGGAGGTGAATGGAAAGCATCTTTTGCAACAACTTATGTGTAGTTTGGATTGCGAATCTCGACTCCTTGTCATGATTTACAGGCACTATGACGGGATGTTATTTAAGTAACATGTAGTGCTTATGCTACACAAGAAGTTGGGGATAAGTGGAGAAATGCCATCTGCGAGGTGAGATGTATGGAAGCGGCATATCAAATTGCAGCAGTGGAGGCAATAACCATAATCCGAAAGCAGAAAGATAAGGAGTTGTAAGGTAGTACTCATATCATTATACTACATGATTCCTTAAGTTCGGAGCCTGAGTTAGATCATTCTTCTCTTGCGCATATTGAACCTGCTTTATCTGTCGAACATATGAATCTTTATAGGTTATTACTCAATACCTATCATAATACCCACCAAGTTCTGGTCCAGGAGTTGGAAACTGTCCTTGAGGATTTTACTGATCCTACAAGGGCAATTGAATGCATAAAGTAATTAGATGAAGAAGTTAGACTTCCTAAACCATCCTTTTTAGGGAATGTATTTCTGAAGTCTGAGTTTAAAGATCCACAATCTTAAGCCTATGCCTATTATTAGAACAAACCTCGGAAACTTGAAGATATAGGAGCCAAATATGGAGTAGAATCTTACAGTGTAACCAGGGAGGATCCAATACCCTGTGATTCTAGTAAGGAAGTAGAAACCAGCTACAATAATATGGAACCTTATGGTCCATATGGGGGTAGTACTAATCCTATTGACCTAGAAGAGTGCACTGTGAGTTATTACACCAATCGCTATGACTGGATCAAGGAAAAGATCGAGAATACATCTTACTTTGAAAGTGCGTTGGTAGATGGACAGGAGAATTTCGCGGGAGATCACGCATTTTCTAGCCATTTTCAAAGACTATCCTCAATCTAGGTACTTCTAATCAAGAGTGCGCACCCTCTAGATGTTCATATGCTCTAGAAGGCAGTCATCGGACTTCATGTTATTATGGTTAGAATTCCAAGAAGCACTAAATAGAGGGACAAAAGTAAGAAGAAACAATCCATAGAAGTAGAGAGCTTGAATAATGTACATATCCGGTAATGCGTATTTTAGTGTTTGATAGGCATGTCGTAATAAGTGAGAATATGCTCACATGGACAAATAAGTTTTTGTAATATAAAGGTAACGTAATAGGTGAACCATAACCTGTAGTTGTGAGACTTATTTGTAATAACATATAAAACCCATGTATAATACATGGTATATGTTTGGTTGTTATTTGGATTTGGTTTTTGATTTCCTTGTGTGACTAGCACTACTGTAACACACCAAAACTTGTAATCAAGATTATCATGTTCTAATCACCCAATTTAGGGATAACAAAAACTTTTATTAAGAAAATGAATATGAATGCATGTGTGTTTGCATTAGTGTAGAATTCAGTGTCTATGCCATGCTTGATTGTTTCAAATGATGTGAAATGGTTTAAAGATGAATACTACATCATCTAGACCAATTACAAACAAAATCAAAATAAAAAGAAATCAAATATGAATAAATAAACCAAATGGTCATTTTGACCAAAGTAAACCACTAGGTCACTTTGTGTATTCCTAGAAGAAGATTTCTAACAGAAACATTTCTACTTCTTTTCACAACTTGCTAGACCAAGTAAAAGTGTATCAAGGCCCACTTTACAAGCTTACAAAAACAACTTTCAAATCAATTTAATGGGCACTTGAAAATTGAATCTAGTTCATATGTTACGATCCCACTTTTTTAAAAACCTGCCATATCAATTCCCCTTGACGTCTCAAAGCAAACATAGACTCTCAAGCTTAACTTAAGATCACTCAAAAAAATTGAATCAAAAATTCCAAAGCAAGTTTCATGCGGCCATTTCCACAAACACCTTGCTTACACTAATTTAACCTCTGCCTAACTTCACTGTTGTTCACAGGGATCCTCGACCATTTGGTCTCCACTTCACACCCTTGTCCCCTATGGTGTCGAGCAGCACCCAGACCATCCCCCCTTTGGCCGTTATGCACAGTGGAGCGCCGCCTGTTTGTGGTCGTCGCCGGCCGACAGTGGGCAGCACGCCAGGAGCCTAGCCAGCCTCGCCCACGACGCGTACCAGACACCCCTCGGTCCACCGCCACCCCCTGTCCAAGCCACGACCCCAGCCGAGCCCTGGAGCACCCTAGCTACGCCGCGCCCCGCCTCTATGTGCCATGTCTAGAGCGCGCCAGCTCACCGCGCCCGACCATCTTTCCCAGACCGCACCTTGCCCTCACCGCGCACGCGCATGCCCGCCATGATCACATCAACCCCGCAGATAACCCTGTTCGCTGCTACGCAACCCACAGCTACCACACGCCGCCGCAAACACCTCTACGTCCACACGGAGCGCCGCACACTCCCGACCGAACCACACCACCCCACGCCTTGCCATTACGCCCATAAGAACAGCCTAGGAATACAGCACCGCCCACTAGCCACTGCATGCTGATAGCCGCCTATACCGTCGTCATCGACAAGATCGCGCCCGCACCGTTCGGTCCCCTCGCCTCAGTATAAAAGGAGTCCACCCTGCCTCACTTCTCTAGACCATTCCACTCACCACCTCTCGCTAAACCTCCCCCACTTCTCCCCGAAGCAAGGCGAGCTCTCTCTCACCGGAATTAGGCCGGAGCCCGCCGCTGCAGGAGGAGAAGGGCGCCATCGATTTCGACCACCCCAAGCCCTGCTGTGACTACGCCTCGACTCGCCGTCGTCTACCACGTCGATCGCTCCCGTTGTTGACCCCACCTGGAGCCCAGGTGAGCCCCACGAGACCCCCACCACCGTGTTAGGGTTGATTCCTCGCCGGAGTAGTTCGTCGTCGATGACGACTCCCAACCGTTATATTAGATTAATATCGCACAACCTAGATTCACCGATACCGTTTTGTGTAGTTAGTCCCGCTGACTAGTGGACCCCGTCTGTCAGGAGCCCGCTGCGCCACGTAGTGTAGCTGGGCCGGCCCGTTTAACTTCCCACGCTGGCCTGGAAATTCAAATAATTGTTTTTCCATTTTTGTTTAGACTAGTTTCTGTCCACATATTCAAAAATCAATTCAGAGAGTTTCACTTAACCAAATTGCATAATTCAAATTTTTCTAGAAAGGTAATTAAATTATCTATCCAACCCTGTTGGATTTAAATCAATTGGAGTTAGAGATGATCTATAGTAAAAATAACAAGACAAAGATTTTTGCAACTTCAAACATTTTTCAAAAATCAACCATAATAGCTTTTGAGTTGTTCCAACTCTCAAAAATCACATTTGATAATATATATCTGAATATGTAAAAAAATCTAGGTTTGCATGCAGTGACATTGGACTAATACCGAAAGAATACTATTAGGGAATTTCTAATCACTTTAAATCTATTAAATGATAATCTTAAACTTTATAAAATATGACCAACCCTTTAAATCACATTCCCATGTATTAGAATATATGGTGCTGACGTGTGTCCACATGATCCCATATTTTAATTGGAGAATATTAAATCTTAATTAATTTCAATGAGTAGAAATTACTTTTCTCAAATAAGATAAATAAAACTAGTTCTTTAATTCATGTGATGTTTGTGATGATGCTAGATCATCAAGTGTGAGCCTTAGTGTGCTAAATAGATCTATTTAAGTATTGTTTGGTGATTGTGTATGCCGTATTTATTTATAGACGATAGTACCGACCAAAGCTATGAGGAGCAGGAGTTCTACCCCGAAGAAGAGGAGGAAAACTTCAACCACTTCACCAATCAAGGGAAGCTAACACTTGCAAGTATTATACATATGAAAGCCATCACTAATTTGAAGATAACCTAAGCAAGATGCATTGGGCATGCTTTGGTTATATGCCATTGATTTATACCCATCCTAAGTTTACTTGCAAGCTTTAGTGTTTTACTTTACCAAAGTTCTTTACTTTTAGTTAGTGCTTTGTGAGTTTTGGAAAGTAGTATAGATAACATAAAGAGTATAAAACTAGGCCTATACTAGATGTCATTCTATGGCATGAGATTGAGATTAGCATCCCTCATTAGTGAACACTCTTAACTTAGTGGCTAGTGCTAAGCATAAAACTTGATCACTTTTAGATGGGAATACTTGGTGAAAATGATTATGAAAACCTTGGAATGATGAGTCATTCTATTGAAATGTCTTGAGAAACATAAATGGATTTGATGATGAAAATGTTGAGGCATGAGCCTTAGCCCATTTTAAAAACTGATGGTTGGGTTCAGATGCGATACCATTCCAATTTTACCGTACAACCACAATACCTAAATTGGGTAAGGCTTAGCCGGAAGTTTATATGTATTAGTATGGGTTCCCTTGCGGAAGAGGTTTGAGCTAAGGCTACCTCATGAGTATGAATTGTCCACCTATGTAGTGCCCAGGATGGCAGATGGCCATGGCTGGGAGGCCAAGCTCATAGGGGAGGTGCCTATACTAGAGTGTGTAATTGAAAGGTTATGATTGATTATCCGAATACTAAATATGATGATTCAGGGTTATCCCTGACGGATGTATCGAAATTTGCGGTGAAAGTGTACCACCTCTGTAGAGTGTCAAACTATTCGAATAGCCGTGTCCGTGGTCATGGACAGTTGGAGTGGCCATACTGTTCCGTCCTCAGATGTTTTCATAATGACTTGTGAAGTGAACTATGAATTTTACTTGACCACAACAGGGTTGTGAATATGAAAACTAAGTTCCCACTTAAAGTGATTTAGAACATTTACTTAGTTTTATTTACTTCTGAACTCAGTTAGATAAATCTGGCTTTTTGCAAATAAACTTAGAGCTTAGGATTCCTACTATAACTACCTTACTTGTTAGTGATAGTTTGTGAGTACTTAAAGAGTACTCATGGCTTTGTCCCTCGCTATTCCCGTGGCCAGACTATGAGGATGATGGACGGCAGGACGTCTATGACAACTAGGATCATCTCCCATCGTTAGCATTGCCTATGACACTAAAGATGGAGCCCATTACTACGCTTATTATTCCACTTCTTGTTTGTATTAAGACTGGATCAAGAGATCCTTTATTTGTAAGACCTTATTATGGTTCGTAATGGATGATGTAGTGTGATCTCCAATCTGTTATGTCTCACAAAAATGGTAATCCTGGGATTGCGATGTATGGCATAACAGGCATCTGGGATTAAAAATCCGGGTGATCAACTAGATAGATTTTTATGCCAATCTAATAGTACTTGGAACCAAAGGTTTGGAAGTAGTACTAGGAATGGATTGTATGGCGAAACATAATGGATTGATCGACTGTGCCAAGAAAGCCATAACCATGACCAGTAGCTCTGGAGTATCAGTAGAGCATGTATCTGAAACCTTTCCCTGTGTCAACACTCGGATTTTTAATCCCAGATGCCTGTTATGCCATACATCGCAATCCCAGGATTACCATTTTCGCGAGACATAACTGATTGGATATCAGAGTACATCATCCGTTACAAACCATAAATAAAGTCTTACACAAATAAAGGATCTCATTATCCAGTCTTAGTACAATCAAGTAGCGGAATAAATAGCGTAGTGGTGGCGTCCATCTTCAGAGTCACAGGCAATGCTGACGATGGGAGATAATCCTAGTTATCATAGCCGTCCTGCTGTCCTTCATCTTGGTAAACTCCTTCATGGTCTGGCCATAGGAATAGCCAGGGACAAAAGCCACGAGTACTCTTTAAGTACTCGCAAACTACCACTAACAAGAAAGATAGTTCTAGGTAGGAATGCTAACTCTAAGTTTATTTGTAAAGTTAAATTTGAAACCTAAGCTGAGTTCAGAAACAAAGAAAGATAAAAGAAGATTGAAAAACACTTAAGTGGGAACTTAATCATCATAGTCACAACTCTGTTGTGGTCAAGTCAAGTCACAATTCATTTCATAAGTTGTTTTGAAAACATCTGACAACAGAACAGTATGGCCACTCCAACTGTCCATAACCGCGGACGTGGCTATTTGAATAGTTTGACACTCTACAGAGGTGGTACACTTTCACCACAAGATTCGATACATCTGTCAGGGATAACCCTGAATCATCATACTTGGTATGCAGATAATCAAACATAACCTTTCCTTTACACACTCTAGTATAAGCACCTCTCCTATGAGCATGGCCTCCCAACCATGACCATCTCTTTATGCTACCTTTAAACAAGTTTTATACTCTTTATGCTACCTTTAAACAATTAAAGGACTTTAGTAAAGTAAAGAAAGTAAAGCTTTGTAAATAAAACTTGGACTAGGTATAAGTCAACAAGGTATAACCAAAGCATGCCTAATGCATCTTGCTTAGGTTACCTTGCTTAATTCTAGCTTGCTAACAATAGCTTGCAAGGGTGATCTTGCATTGTTAATGATGGCTTGCAAGTAAAGCTTGCAAGGGTTAACTGGTATAGTGCTAGATTGCCTTGTGTAGTGCAGTGGTTGAAGTTTTCTTCCTCCTCCTATTGGTAGAACTCCTCTTTGACAGCTTGGTCAGTACTATAGTCTATAAATACATATGGAATACACAATCACCAAACAATACTTAACTAGTCTATTTAGCACACTAAGATACACATTTGATGATCATTATCATCTCCAGCATCACAAGGTTTTATTAACTAGCTTCATTTATTTTATTTGAGAAAAGTAATTTCTACTCATTGAAATTAACTAAGATTTAATATTCTCTAATTAAAATATGGGATGATGTGGACACATGTCATCACCACATATTCTAACATCTAGGAATGTGATTTAATGTTGGATCACCTTTTAATAGGTGTAAGTTTAATAATTAATGATTTAAAGTGACTAGAAATGCCTATATAGCATTATTTTGGTACTAGTCCAAAGTCACTGCATGCAAACCTTAATATTATTACATATTCAGATAGGTATGGTTAAATGTGATTTTTGAGAGTTGGAATCAACTCAAAAGCTATTATGGTTGATGTTATAAAAATGTTTGAATTTGCAAATGCTTATGTTTTGTTATTTTTACTAGGAGAGATCTCTAACTCAAAATCTTTAAATCCAACGGCCTTGGATAGAGATTTTCACTAGCTTTCCAACAAAATTGGAATCACTCAATTTGGATATGTAAAACTCTCTGAATTGATTTTTAAAGTAAGGGACATAATTGATTTAAGTCTAAAATGGAAAAATCCTAATTTGAATTAACTGGGTCAGCGCGGGAAACTAATTGGGCCGGCCCAGTGATGCTCCGCGGGGCAGAGGGAGACTGACAGGCTAGTCCCGCATGTCAGCGGCACTTAAAACCCGAAGCGGTATGGGGCAATCTGGGCGCTACGATTAGAACAAGGATCAACGGTCCACGGTCGTCATCGACGACAGACTCGTCGTCGACGATAGACTCGTCATCGGCAAGACTGAACCCTAGCACGGTCGGTGGGGGTGCAGTGGGGATGTACCAGGGCTCTAGCTAGTGTTGCGAGGCGGGCAAACGAACTGGACGGCGACGGCGGGCTCAGGTGATGTCGAAGTAGGGGCTGAGGTGGACGAAATCGACAGGGCCTTCTCCTCCTCTACAGCGGCTACCTCCGGTGGAATACCGGCGAATCGCGGCTCAAGCGGCTCCGGTGAGATAGGGGAAATGGTAAGTGGAGAGAGGGTAGTGAGATGGTGTGCAGAATGGGGCTGGGGGTGGCCTCCTTATATAGGCTCGACGAGGGCACCAACGGGTGTGGGTGGAGCTCGTCGGTGACGGCGATACAGGGGGCTACCGGCGTGGGCGAGGTAGGCGGACGGTGGGCGGTCAGCTAGGACTTAATGGTGTGGCTAGGGGCGGTGGCAATCGGTTGGGAGCTTCCCACGCTCTAGGAGACAAAGGCGATGCTCGACGGTGATCATGGCGACTGTGGGTCACAAGGCTGTGCACGGCCGTGTCTGGCGGGTTGCTGGGTTCAAGGCGGAGCGGCGTGCGCGATTTGCTGTCGAGGTGTGGTCTCTGGCGTGCTGGCAGCAATCGCGCTCTGGCGCGCTCTGGCTGCACGCAGAGAGAAAGGGCGGCCCAGCTCTGGGGTGGTCCAGTGGCTGGCAGGGGCCGTGGGGTGGACCGTGGGAGGCGGTGAGGTCACGCCTCAATCCCTAGAACGGCGGAGCAGGGCTGGTGGTCGCTTGTGGCTTGTGCACATTTGGCTGGCGAGCATGGCGTCGGGGCTGCGTTCCACTTACGCCAGGGGCTAGGGATAGGGGTGGTTTTGGTCTGGTTGGGCCTGGGGGAGACCAAGGTGATCAATGTGCATTAAATGGCTCGACAAGATTTTCTCCAAAATAGTATTAGTTAGGCCACTTTTTGTCTGCCTACGAACTGTTCGATCAAATGGCCGCATGAGAGAAACTTTTGAATTTTTGAAAGATTTTTGGTGGAGTGATTCATCTTATGCTTCAGCATCTAGGTTTTCTTGGGATTTTGAAATGGATCTCATTTGAGTGATTTTTGAAAAAGTGGGATCTATACATATGAACTAGATTCAATTTTCAAATGTCATTTAAAATTAGAGTTTGAATGTTTTTGGGAGATCACAAAGTGGGCCTTGGTACATCACTACTTGTACTAGCAAGGGGTGCAAATATCCATAATTTTCTTTGTTAGGATTTGAGTGCTAGCAATGCCCAAAGTAGGCTAGATGATTAAAATGGCAAAAGTGACCATTTGCTTATTTAATGCGTTTTGATTTCTTTTTCTTTGGGATTTTCTTGGGGATGATCTAGATGATGTGTAGTTCACCTTAGAGTCATTTTACAACCAATAGATCACTCGAACATGGAAATTCAAAACAACTCCTATTTAAATGCACACACATATGAATGCTTAAGGATTTTAAAATGGAAAAGTTTTTGTTAACCCTAAATTGGGTGGATTTGATCTTGATTAACCTTGGATTAAAGCTTTGGGATGTTACAAACCTTCCCCTTAAACAAAATCTCGTCCCGAGATTTAAGAAAGAAAATTAGGAACTAAAGAGATCTGGGAACTCTGTCCTAATGTAATCTTCTCGCTCCCAAGTGGCTTCTTCTTCGGTATGGTTGCTCCATTGAATCTTGAGAAACTTGATACTACTGGTCCTGGTGGTTCTGTAATCTTCCTCCAAGAGACGGTTAGGCACTTCACAATACGTCAGGTCCTTGTTGATATCAACAGCTCGGTGATCGATGTTCTTGAAAACTTCAGTCTTCTCCGGCACTTCTAGGCATTTGCGAAGTAACGAGATATGGAACACATTATAGATGGCTGACATCTCTTCTGGCAGTTCTAGTTGATAAGATACTTCTCCTCGATGATTCATAATTTTGAAGGGTCCAATATATCTAGGGGCTAACTTTCCTTTCAGACTAAAACGTTGGGTTCCCTTCAATGGCGAAACCTTGAGATACACAAAATCTCCAACATTGAAAGTCAGGTCTCTCCTTCTCTTGTCAGCATAACTCTTTTGTTTGGATTGGGCGGTCTTGAGGTGCTCACGGACTTTGTGAACTTTCTCTTCGGCTTCTCGGAGAATGTCAGGTCCAAAGATCTGACTCTCTCCTAATTGCGGCCAATTCAAAGGGGTATGGCACTTTCTTCCATATAAGAACTCAAATGGTGCCATTTGCAGACTGGCTTGATAACTGTTGTTGTATGAGAATTCTGCGAAAGGCAGACAATCTTCCCATTTTGATCCATATTCTAACACACAAGCTCTCAACATATCCTCTAGGATTTGGTTGTCTCTCTCAGTCTGTCCATCAGTTTGCGGGTGATAAGCTGTGCAGAAATTCAACTTGGTTCCTAATCCTTCTTCGACTTTCTACCAAAATCTCGAGGTAAATTGGGTTCCTCGATCTGATACTATGGTTTTGGGGGTTCCATGCAGACTAACAATTCTAGCAATGTACAACTCCGCTAGCTTTGAACTCTGGTAGGTTGTCTTGACAGGTATAAAATGAGCTACCTTGGACAGTCTACCCAGGTTGTCTTGACAGGTATAAAATGAGCTACCGGTGATAAAGTTCATTCCGACGGAATCCCATTTCCATTCCAGAATTTGCAATGGTTGCAATAGTCCTGCGGGTCTCTGATGTTGTGCTTTGACTCAATGACAGATATCACACTTGGCGATGTAGCTTCCGATTTCTCTCTTCATCTTGTGCCACCAAAATTGCTCTTTCAAATCCTGATACATCTTCGTTCCTCCGGGGTGGATAGAATAAAGAGTATCATGAGATTCTTGCATAATAACTTGCTTCAGCTCCGAATCTGCTGGCACAAAGATACGGCCTTTGTACCACAGAACTCCTTCTTCGTCTTCGGTGAATCCAGGTACCTTTCCTGTACCAATATGACGTTTGATTCCGTCGATACTTTCATTTCCCTGCTGGGCTTCCTTGATTTGGCTAATCAAAGTGGGTTGAACTTCAATGCTAGCCAAGAATCCTTTGCAAACAAGATGAGTTCTAAACTGCTCCAATTCCTCATACAAACTGGGTTGCTTCTCCTTGATCATGGTGTTTAGCCTACATGGAAATCTACTAAGAGCATCCGCTACCACATTGGCTTTGCCGGGGTGATAATGAATGTCAAGGTCATAATCCTTGATTAACTCTATCCATCTCCTTTGCCTCATATTCAGCTCCTTATGAGTGAAAATATAGTTCAAGCTTTGTGATCTGAGAAGATCTCACAGCGATTACCCATCAGATAATGACGCCATATCTTCAATGCCAAAACTATGGCTGCTAACTCAAGATCATGGGTGGGGTAGTTCTGCTCATGTTGCTTCAGTTGTCGAGACAGATACGTGATGACTTTGCCTTCTTGCATCAATACACATCCGAGACCAATCTTGGATGCATCACAATACACCTCAAATGGCTTCTTGATATCTGGCACGATCAATATTGGGGCTGAAATCAGTCTCTTCTTCAGCTCTTGGAAACTGGCTTCACATTTGCCGGTCTATTCAAACTTCCTGTCCTTCTTCAACAGTTGGGTCATGGGTCTTGCTATGCTCAAGAATCCTTCTACGAACTTGCGGTAATATCCTGCTAATCCGAGAAATGCACGGACTTGAGTTTGAGTGGTTAGGGCTTCCCATGCTTCGACATCTCTGATCTTGGTGGGATCAACAGCTATTCCTCCGGCGAACACAATATGTCCTAGGAATCCTACCTCTTTCAGCCAAAACTCACACTTGCTGAACTTGGCATACACCTGATGCTCCCTAAGGGTTTCAAGAATGATTCTCAGATGTTGCTCATGCTCTTCTTCTGATTTGGAGTAGATAAGGATATCATCGATAAACACAACGACAAACTTATCCAGAAAATTCATAAAGATCTTATTCATGAGATTCATGAAATAAGAAGGGGCATTGGTTAATCCAAAAGACATGACCGTATACTAGTATAAACTAGAACGAGTAGTAAAGGCGGTCTTCGAAATATCCGTTGCACGAATCTTCAGTTGGTGATAACCAGTCCTAAGATCGATCTTAGAGAACACATTTGCTCCAGTCAACTGATCAAATAGATCCTCTATCTTTGGCAAAGGGTACTTGTTCTTGATGGTGACGTCATTCAGCTTCCTGTAATCGGTGCACAATCGGTTGCCTCCATCTTTCTTATCGACGAATAACACTGGTGATCTCCATGGCGATGCGCTTGGTTGAATCAAGCCTGTTGCCAACATAGAATCCATCTGCTTCTTCAATTCCACTAACTCTGAGGGGTTCATGCTATAGGGTCTCTGGCTATGGGTCCAGTTCCGGGGATTAGTTCAATAATGAACTCAATATCCCTATTCGGGGGCATACCGGGTAATTCATCTAGGAATACGTCGGGGTATTCACAGACTACTCTAACTTGGTCTATGGTGGGTAGGGCTAGACTCTTATTACACTTGAATTGACGGGCAAGGTTTCAGATATATGCTCTACTGATACTCCAGAGCTACCGGTCATGGTGATGGCTTTCTTGGGACAGACAATCAATCCTTTATGCTTTGATATCTGATCCATTCCTAGTATTACTTCCAAACCTTTGGTTCCAAGTACTATTAGATTGGCATAAAAATCTATCCCATGTATTTTGATAGGCACAACTTTGCAAATTTTTCTAGCTTTTGTTGTTGAACCAGGGATTTGAACTATCATGACATGCTTCAAATTGGTTGGGTGAATCTTACTTGTGCATGCAAATTCTTCAGTGACAAATGAGTGCGATGCTCTGGAATCAAACAACACTCTTGCTAAAACAGAGTTGACAGAAAACATAACCAGCACTACATATGACGCTTCTTGGGCTTCTTCGACGTTCATGTGGAAGAGACGGTCGTTGTGGTTGTGAGGGTTCCCTGGGGCGAATCTTCTTCCTGGTTGAACACGACGCTGCTGATGAGCTGGGGCATTCACATTGTCAGTGGCGGCAATCTTCTTGGGGCACTCATTGGAATAGTGACCCTTCAGTCCACACTCGAAACAAGTGATCTGAGACTTGTCTTTCGCTGCCACGGGAACAACATTGCTTCCAGTTCTGGGTGCAGTGTTGTTGTTGTTCTTGTTCTTGTTCTTGGGAGGTGCACGGTTGAAATTGCTAGTGTTGCCGGGGTGATTGTTGTTTCCTCCGGACTTCACATTTCCTCCGCTACGGTTGGGGTAGCTTGGGCGAGACATTGGGGGTCGGTTGTTCCTCGGTGCATATCCCGCATAAGGGTTGGGATGGTACTTCTGGTGACTGTTGGATCCAGCTTGGTGCATCATACGACTTTTGTGGTTGTTGTTTGCTTGATTAATCTTCCCTTCCATATGAATGGCAGAGTCGACTAGATCTTCGAGATCCTAGAACCAGATGTTGACGAGGACAGTCTGCATCTCATCATGTAGTCCGTTCAGGAATCTCTCTTTCTTCTTGGCATCCGTGTTGATCTCATCAGGTGCATACCTGGCTAAGGACAGGAATCTGTCACGGTACTCCACTACAGTCATTCTGCCTTGCTTCAACTCTCTGAATTCATCCCTCATTCTGGTGACTAGACCCTGTGGCACGTGGGTGTGGCTGAACTTGATTTTGAAGGCTTCCCAGGTCATCACTTGACCATGGTTCATTCTGCGGATGTTGGTCCACCATGCTCTTGCATCTCCTGCCAAATAGTGGGTGGCAAAAAGAACTTTCTCGTTGGCATCCACTCCTACTACTTCTAAGTTTGTTCTCCATTGTCTGCTACCAGTCATCCGCATCTAGTGGGTTCTCTGAAGTACTAAAGATTAGCGGATTGGTATTCTGGAAGTTTTTGAGTTTGGATCCATGATGATCCTGATTTCCATTGTTCTGGTTGTTGTGAGCCATCTGGGCGATTTGCTGCAGTGTTGCTAGATTTGCTTGGCGCTCTTCCCTACTTGTTTCACGGTCTATGATGAGAGTCTACCGAATCTGCAGCATTTGTTCTTGCGATGAGCTGCTCCCTCCTTGGTTTCCACGAGTCATCTGAAGATTGAGATAGATAAAGGGGTAAGAGGGAAAGTTCTAAGGTTCATGGTTTTGATTTTGATGACCCACAAGTATAGGGGGTGTATCGCAGTATTTTCGGTAAGTAAGAGTGTCGAACCCAATGAGGGGCAGAAGGTGCTGGCTACTGGTATGGATCAGGAATTCTCTGCAAATATTTAGCAAACGGATTTTTAGGGGTTTTTGATAAAGCAAGCAAACAAAGTACGAGTAAATAAAAGACAGTAGGAATAAATGCAGCAAGTGGCCCAATCCTTTATGCAGCAAAGGATAAGCCGGTTGTATTTCTATAGATGACCAAACGTTCTCAAGGACACATGGGAAGACTGTCAAGTGCTTTCGCTTCATATAGTTGATTAATCTTCTTTAGCTTGCTAAGTGTTGTGTGGGTGAACCTGTGCGAATGTACCGCCCCATCCAAGACTAATACATACTTGTGATTAAACCCCTTGCAAACATCTGTAAGTATAAGAAAGTAATTAAGGTAGAAACCTAACCACAGCTTTAAACTCTAAGACCCTTACGTCCCTTGTGCAATGGTTTCCTAACGGGGGTTCAGGTTTCTGTCACTCCGGCAACCCCTACGATTAGTAGCCAAATACACAATGCATTCCCCTTGGCCCATATAGGTGAAGTTTCATGTAGTCGACATTCACATGACACCACTAGAAGAAGTACACCACAACTTAAATAACAATCTATTGAATCTTTCTCAACACAATTCCACTACTAACAACAAGACTTCTCCCATGTCCTCAAGAACGAAACGAACTACTCACAAGACATCATATGGATCATGATCAGAGATGTAATAATGATGTATAACAATCTGAACATAAACAATAATTCAACGGTTCACTCAATAGCATCAACTACAAAGAGTAATCAACACCGGGAAAGTTTCCCCTATGAACTATGCAAGATTCAACGCAATTGTTACAGCAATATGGAGATGGTGATGAGGGTGCTGATGGTGATGATGGTGGTGATGATGATGATGATGATCCTGATGAATTCCAACTTGATGGTGGTGTTGATGGCGACGATCTCCGCTCTCCGGGAAGGAATTCCCCCGGCTGAAATCTGTCTGCCGGAGAGATCTTTCTCTATCGGTGTTTTCCGCCCCGCAGAGGCGGCGGAATCTTTTTGTGGTCGCTCCCTGAGTCTTAGGGTTTCAGGAGGTTGATATACGCCAGCGGGGAGAGGCTGGAGTGAGAACGGGCGGCCACACCACTCCTAGGCGTGGCCTAGGCCTGCCCGTGCCATGGGGTGGTGTGGGCCCCCTGTGGCCCACCTCCACTCCATCTTCTGGCATCCTAAGTCTTCTAGAAAAATAGGATTTTCCATATATTTTCCCGGATTTTCTGGTCTTCGCGAATTTTGCCTCCAAACAGCACCTTTTCCATCAGAATCCTGACTGCAGCGGTCCATGCTCCAAAAGTCATCAACCATGCAAAAAAATAGATGAAATAACATAAGTATCAACTCTCAATATGAAATATATCAATGAATAATAGTGAATTAAGACATAGAATAGTGATGCAAAATGGACGTATCAACTCCCCCAAGCTTAGACCTCGCTTGTCCCCAAGAGAAACTGAGCTCAATAAACATGGCCTTAGGTTTATGGAGTGAAGAGTCGATAAAAGAATACGGACAAGAAGCATCACATTCATCAAATACATAGATCATAATAGAAAACAACTCACTATTATATAACTCAACTTGCGATGAGTAAAGGAAACACAATAAAGATACATAAAGTGAATCATAATTGGTAATGGCCAACATAGCTCTTGGTCGAAGAATAGTTGATAATTTGCTGGAGTTCGCAAATAGCTGGCTTTTTCAATGATAGCTTTCAAAGTAGTAAACGTCAAGATAAGAGCAATGTGCAAAACAAGGAACATAAGAAACATGATTGAATAAATCATCATATGAATGAATGAAGCACATCAACTCAAAATACTTGCTGAGATAGAAGGGAGTAGGTTTACTGACTCAACTACAAAGTAAAAGAAAGGCCCTTCAAAGAGGGAAGCAGATATTGCAAGTCTCATAAAGAGCTCCCAAAAATTATGATACTTACTAGCTTTCAGCTCTCATTGCCCCTATCATAGGCATCTTTAGGTGATTAAGGTTAAAGTGACACAACTAAGAGGATACGCTTGACAAGTTATAAGTTGAAATCTCATGCCCCTTACTTATGAGTACCGATCCTCATGCTACTCAACTTCAGTCACGAGCAAGCTCTTGTCATTGTAAATACATGCGCATCATTGAGAACCGCCAATGGGATACCCCTTGCACATGAAACAGGAGCTATCCCATAATCAAAATGACAAGGCAAGCAGACAGTGAGCATCTCAGCGATCTTTTTATTTCCTATTTGCATAGGTTTTTATTGAGGATGCTTCATAGAATGCTCACTATAGTTATGCTGCAAGTTTCCACCATGATTAGGCATGGCTTAGGCTAGCGGCCCAGACGTTTCTCTAACACACATATAAACTCCTTGATCTTACAAGTTCCACTTTTATTTCACACCGCCGAGATCCATAAGCAAAAGAACATGATATCAACTAGGTACAAGTACCAACGAAGTGTTGAAAGCGGTCCCCATGATACATGGTTCGGCTAACTTCAACTCATAAAGCACAAGCATATACGCAACAAAGAAGGACCCAATGGTTCAAGTTTATTAAATGCAAGAAAGTAAAGTGTGCCATCAAGTTCGTGAGAGCTTTAATCACTAATTTTCACATAACAAGTTTAATTTGGGAGGTAGATAAAACAAGAATTTACTTTGAATAGCAATAATGCTACTAGGTAGGTATGGTGGACACAAATGGCAAAGGTTTTGGTTTAAAGGAGGTGGATGCATGAGAAGAATACCCTCTCAGTACAGGTTTTTGGCTAGCAAGGCTAGGTAGCAAGTATAAGAGTTGAAGGAAACAAAAAAACATACAAGTGATAAAGACAAACATGCAATCTTCCTTGGAAGCACAAAAGATCTTAACAAGAGAATACTAAACTTATGAGCAAATCAAGAAAGAAAGATGATGAAATTATTTTTCTTTAGAGTACTTCTATCTTTTTCTTTCAAATCTCAAAAAGGTGTTTCTACTGACCGTGCCAGGTTTGCCAATACCAACTAAATTAACTCAATGATCCCAGACTGATACCAATACTAACAACAAGATCAATAATATAACCACGAATTGAAAACTAATATAAGCTATGCAAAAGAGTGGATGATAGAACTTCTCATTAATATTCCATAACGGTAAATCACATGAAGGGATACATATCTAATGATAGAGGGGACACTTCCATAATGCAAACCATACTACATAATAACTCCTCTATTCATGATATTACTCTACTAATAAGGTAAAAAGATAGAAGATAGTGATATGATACCGCGGCACTCCCCCAAGCTTGGAACAAACCAAGGGGATGCCAAACCTGATGACGAATTACTCCTTTGGTGGTGGTGGTAATATTTTCTTAGTTGACGTGAGAAAATCTTCCAGCATCTTGCGAAGCCTATTATTCTCCCATTGAAGCATGTCCACCTTACTCTGCAAGTCTCGGTACTTATTGCAGAACTCCTTAGCGACTCGTAGGGCTTCCGCTGATGCAGGGCAAGAGACTAAAGGTACCAGCCCCTGCTTGGGGTCTTGGTAATCCTCTTCCATGGGATTCTTCCCTTTATCCTTGGCAGACACCATTGTTCTTCTAGGCTTTCAAAGAGTATGTCCTCGTAGAAATAGATCAAAACAAAATCACGCCGAGAACACGATATACGAACCTCGGGGGATCCGGGGGGTTATATATTAAGAGGATTCATATCAAAAGGAAGGTACTGGGAGAAAACAAGTCGGAGGCGGAGTCCTGGGTGGCCTCACCACCTGGTGGCGCGGCCAGGGGTGGGCCCGCGCCATGGGGTGGTGTGGGCCACCCTGGCTCCGTTTCCGTCCCTTTTTCACTTTATAGCTTTCCTTATTGACTGAAAACTGCAAAAATATAGTTGGATTGTATTTTTGCGGAACTTTTCTTACCAGAACTGTTACCTAGTTGGGAACGGACTCTGCAGGTCTCTGAATTTGGTATTTAGTAGATTCTTCCAGAGTCATCACTTGAATAACATCAATATCTTCATCTTCATACCCTTATTACTTGAGTCATAAAACCCTTCTCTTCCTTATTACACCATTATCTCCACTTCCTGGAAATTTCATCCACACAAAACTTCACGCAATTCTCATTAGCAAGATTAGTATAAGTGAAGTGATTAAACCTTTTTAGTCTAACTTCAACTGAAAACCAACAAAACAAAAGCTACTGTAGCAACTCCTTCCGAAAACCCAAAAAGAATTCAAAAAGGAAATCGAATAAAGAAGCAAATGCAAGATTGGCAAAATATGTCAAAATAGACTAGCAGGTAAAGATCATTTTTTTAGAAAATCTTCTGTTGCTGAAATCAAAAAGTGCAAAACTAACGAAAGTTAAATAACAACCTGGGGCAGAAGCAAAAAAATTACAGCTTAATCCGACATGCAGAGATCTCTCACGGATTTTTACGGTGAAGCACAAAAATCTGTTTCGGGACAGCAACTTCCCCAAATATTACTTCTCTCTCATTAGAGGTTGATCTTGACACAAAAACCAAACAAAACGGATAAGGAGCGGTTATTAACGAAGTAATAACTTCCAAAACTCAAAGAAACAAAAACAAACTAAAAGGAAAAACAAATTGGGTTGTGTCCCATAAAGCTCTTTCTTTATAGCCATTAAGATGGGCATGATAATTTTGAAGAAGCTCTCATAGGGATATGAATTGAAGTGAAAGAGAGCATTAATAAGAAAAAACACACGCGCATTTAAGTCTAATCCACTTCCTATGCAAGGAATTTTGTAAAAAAAACAAGTTATTGAAACCAGAGGCAACTTGCATAAGAAGGCAAAAGAAGTGCAACATAAAAACTTTCAGCATAAAACGAGGAAACTTGATATTATTGAGATACATAAGAACACTTTTCCCTCTCTCATAGTAACTTTCAGTATCATGCATAAACTTAACAATATAGCTATCACAAGGACCGTCATATTAATTTCACTTATTCTAACGGAAAACACGGGAATACTAGCTCTCATAATACTACTATGTGAAACAATATTAGAGGTATCCTTACAAAGGATAGGGTGTCCCTCTTTTTCATATTTAGTGACAAAGTCTTTCACATTTGCTATTATAGGTTCATCAACCATTTGTTTATCAGGTTCAACAGCTTTTCTTGTACTTTCATTAACCATACCAGCTATCATAGAATGTTCCTTTACCTTAACTGGGAAAGGCATTTTCTCAATATAAGGTTCAGGTAAAACATGATTAGCAGTATAAACTTCAGTATTTCTTGAAGGAACACTCTTAGCAACATCTTTATAAGGTTCATGATACTTATTCCACTTCTTTTTAGGCACTTCAATATAGGAAGCAAAAGCCTTAAAATAAGAAGCAATAGCTTGAGAGTCTAGACCATAAGCATTTTTAATATTTTGAAAGTCATCAGTTCCCATAAAAGATTCAATGCATTCATAATCATAATTTATACCTGACTTTCTACCTTTGTCATTCTCCCAAGGTTCAGCATTGTCTTGAATACGGTCTAGAAGGTCCCATTTAGCTTCTTCTTCCATACGAGTGAATGATCCAGCATAAGAAGCATCCAATAAATCTTTATCATGTAGAGGGAGCCTTGCATAAAAGTTGTTGATAATAATATTGTTGGGGAGCTCATGAATGGGACATTTGAGCATTAGTAACTTCAATCTCCCCCAAGCTTAAGCTGTACTCTCTCCATCAACAGGCCAAAAGTTGTATATTTGATTCCGTTCTTTATGAATCTCACTAGGAGGATAAAACTTTGAATAAAAGAGAGGCACTATTTCCTCCCATTCCAGAGCTTGACCATTCTTTAGCAGCTTATACCATTCCTCAGCTCTTCCTTTCAGTGATAATAAGAATAACTTCTTCTTAAATTGATTTGTAGTAATACCTGCACACTTGAACAACCCGCATAATTCGTGTATAAAGAGTAAATTATCACTGGGATGGACAGTTCCATCCCCAACATAGTAGTTATCCATAACACGATCAATAATTCTTGTACGTATTTTGAAAACATAATTCTCAGCAGGCGGTGGCTTATCTACTACCTTAGAAGTGGTAGTAGCATTACCAAATAAGAAAGTCGGCGAATTATCCATAACAAAAATAAAGCAACTAGTAGAAGTAAACAATACTCACAGTAGAAGTTTCCTTTACCAGTTCCACTCTCCAATAGCGCTTCACTCCTCGGCAACGATGCCAGAAAATAGTCTTGATGACCCACAAGTATAGGGGGTGTATCGCAGTATTTTCGATAAGTAAGAGTGTCGAACCCAACGAGGAGCAGAAGGTGCTGGCTAGTGGTATGGATCAGGAATTCTCTGCAAATACTTAGCAAACAGATTTTTAGGGGTTTTTAATAAAGCAAGCAAACGAAGTACGAGTAAATAAAAGACAGTAGGAATAAATGCAGCAAGTGGCCCAATCCTTTATGCAGCAAAGGACAAGCCGGTTGTATTTCTATAGATGACCAAACGTTCTCGAGGACACATGGGAAGACTGTCAAGTGCTTTCGCTTCATATAGTTGATTAATCTTCTTTAGCTTGCTAAGTGTTGTGTCGGTGAACCTATGCTAATGTACCGCCCCATCCAAGACTAATACATACTTGTGATTAAACCCCTTGCAAACATCCGTAAGTACAAGAAAGTAATTAAGGTAGAAACCTAACCATAGCTTTAAACTCTAAGACCCTTACGTCCCTTGTGCAATGGTTTCCTAACGGGGTTTCATGTTTCTGTCACTCCGGCAACCCCTACGATTATTAGCCAAATACACAATGCAGTGTCATGTAGTCGACGTTCACATGACACCACTAGAAGAAGTACACCACAACTTAAATAACAATCTATTGAATCTTTCTCAACACAACTCCACTACTAACAACAAGACTTCTCCCATGTCCTCAAGAACGAAACGAACTACTCACAAGACATCATATGGATCATGATCAGAGATGGAATAATGATGTATAACAATCTGAACATAAACAATAATTTAACAGTTCACTCAATAGCATCAACTACAAAGAGTAATCAACACCGGGAAGTTTCCCCTATGAACTATGCAAGATTCAACGCAATTGTTACAGCAATATGGAGATGGTGAAGAGGGTGCTGATGGTGATGATGGTGGTGATGATGATGATGATGATCCCGATGAAATCTAGCTTGATGGCGGTGTTGATGGCGACGATCTCCCCTCACCGGGAAGGAATTCCCCCGGCAGAAATCTGTTTGCCGGAGAGATCTTTCTCTCTCGGTGTTTTCTGCCCCGCAGAGGTGGCGGAATCTTTCTGTGGTCGCTCCCCGAGTCTTAGGGTTTCTGGAGGTTGTTATACGCCAGAGGGGAGAGGCTGGAGTGGGAACGGGCGGCCACACCACTCTCAGGCGTGGCCTAGGCCTGCCGGCGCCATGGGATGGTGTGGGATCCCTGTGGCCCACCTCCACTCCATCTTCTGGCATCCTAAGTCTTCTAGAAAAATAGGATTTTCCGTATATTTTCCCGGATTTTCTGGTCTTCGCGAATTTTGCCTCCAAACAGCACCTTTTCCATCAGAATCCTGACTGCAGCGGTCCATGCTCCAAAAGTCATCAACCATGCAAAAAAATAGATGAAATAACATAAGTATCACCTCTCAATACGAAATATATCAATGAATAATAGTGAATTAAGACATAGAATAGTGATGCAAAATGGACGTATCAGATTTCAAAGCTAAAACTTTGGGTTTGACTCAGGTTTTTGCAACTAACTCATTTTCATTCATTCGAGCAAAGCACACGATACAAACATACACACACCACAACATCAAAGGAAAACAGATGGTTTTAAGAACCATTCTATAAGCTATGATACAATGGGAATGATACTTCTCATGCTACGATAGTGCTCTAGTCCATCTACTAATCATCGATGAAGTCAGACTCATCATCGTCGGTGTAGAAGTCCACGGCATCTTCCTCCAGAAAGTCATCATCATTGCGGAGGTAGGAGTCAATATCCCCTTGGATATCTTCACCTTCCTCTTCTTCTTCCTTTATGGCAAGCTGAGCTTCTTGATCCTTGATGGTCTTCTCGAGGTCGGCCACCTTCTTGCGAAGAAGGTCGATGGTGCGATCCTTCTTGGCGCGTTGACGGCGCAGAGACTGACGATCCTTGACTAGCAGTGAGAAAGTCTGGGCCTTCTGGGCGGCAATGGCGAGGTTGTTGTTGGCGAGCTCTCTTGCATTATCCAACTCCTGCTATCTGTCGTACAGTAGGAAGTCGAGGTTCTCCACTTGACGCTTCAGTATTGGTTGACTTGGCATCTCTAGCGGCATTCCCATGGAATCACGCCTTGCTTAGTGAACAAAGCGGGTTCCTTGGATTAAGTTTACACTCAGGGCACACAGACGTGCGAGAGCTTCATGCATTGTCCTGGCTAATCCATCTAGCCAATTGTTCTCTCTCACGGAGAACTGAATCCTCCCAGATACTAGCCATTGTAAATCTCCTCCTGGTGAACCCGGGAGTTGAGCTCCAAGGAATTCTAGATGAGGACGCTCCAAGAATTCAGATAGTGCATCCAAATCCCTCTCGAAGATTAGTTGGCCTATGTTGCCCAACTGGTAGAACTTGCTGTATTTGGCTTCCATCTATAAGAATTTAGGATGAGAAAGTTAGTGAAGTGATCAAGTGTGTCAAATTTTTTTGTAGTACTGTAAGAATTTGGAGGAACATGATTTTTTTTGAGAGAAAGAATTTCCAAGGATAAGTGAGGAAATAGTTTTCAGAAATACTCTGTTTTGAAACTAAGTTTTTGTTCAGACGTCCATTCTAACTAGGGTCTCCTATGGTCAGGATGGCTCTGATACCAACTTGTCAACACCCGGATTTTTAATCCTAGATGCATGTTATGCCATACATCACAATCCCAAGATTACCATTTTTGCGAGACATAACAGATTAGATATCACAGTACATCATTCGTTACAAACCATAAATAAGGTCTTACACAAATAAAGGATCTCATGATCCAGTCTTAGTACAATCAAGTAGCATAATAAATAGCGTAGCGGTGGGGTCCATCTTTAGAGTCACAGGCAATACTGACGATGGGAGATAATCCTAGTTATCATAGCCGTCCTGCTGTCCTTCATCTTGGTAAACTCCGTCATAGTCCGGCCATAGGAATAGCTAGGGACAAAAGCCATGAGTACTCTTTTAGTACTCGCAAACTACCACTAACAAGTAAGATAGTTCTAGGTAGGAATGCTAACTCTAATTTTATTTGTAAAGCTAAATTTGAAACCTAAGGTGAGTTTAGAAACAAAGAAAGATAAAAGTAGTTTGAAAAACACTTAAGTGGGAACTTAATCATCATAGTCACAAATTTGTTGTGGTCAAGTCAAGTCACAATTCATTTCATAAGTTGTTTTGAAAACATCTGACAACGGAACAGTATGGCCACTCCAACTGTCCATAACCGCGGACACGGCTATTCAAATAGTTTGACACTCTGGAGAGGTGGTACACTTTCACCACAAGATTCGATACATCTGTCAGGGATAACCCTAAATCATCATACTTGGTATGCAGATAATCAAACATAACCTTTCCTTTACACACTCTATTATAAGCACCTCTCCTATGAGCATGGCCTCCCAACCATGACCATCTGTCATCTTGGGAACTACATAGGTGGACAACAGTGAGAGGTAGCCTCAGCTCAAACCTCTCCCATGAGGGAACTAATACTAATGCATATAAACTTCCGGCTAAGACTTCCCCAATTCATGTATTGTGGTTGTACGTAAAATTAGAATGGTATCGCATCCGAACCCAACCATCAGTTTTGTAAAAGGGCTAAGGCTCATGCCTCAACATTTTCATCATCATAAACCATTTGTGTTTCTCAACACATGTCAAAACATCTCAATAGAATGACTCACCATTCCAAGGTTTTCACAAATCATTTTCACCAAGTATTCCCATCTAAAGTGAATCAAGTTTTGATTTAGCTCCAAACTACTAAGTTAAGAGTGCTCACTAAGGTGGGATGCTAATGTCAACATCATGCCATAGAATGACATCTAAGTATAACTAGATAGGTCAATTTTTATACTCTTTATGCTACCTTTAAACAAGTAAAGGACTTTAGTAAAGTAAATAAAGTAAAGCTTTGTAAATAAAACTTGGAGTAGGTATAAGTCAACATGGTATAACCAAAGCATGCCTAATGCATCTTGCTTAGGTTATCTTGCTTAATTCTAGCTTCCTAGCAATAGCTTTCAAGGGTGATCTTGCATTGTTAATGATGGCTTGCCAGTAAAGCTTGCAAGGGTTAACTCGTATAGTGCTAGCTTGCTTTGTGTAGTGCAGTGGTTGAAGTTTTCTTCCTCCTCCTCTTGGTAGAACTCCTCTTTGAAAGCTTGGTCGGTACTATAGTCTATAAATACATACAGAATACACAATCACCAAACAATACTTAACTAGTCTATTTATCACACTAAGGCACACATTTGATGATCATTATCATCTCCAGCATCACAAGGTTTTATTAACTAGCTTCATTTATTTTATTTGAGAAAAAGTAATTTCTACTCATTGAAATTAACTAAGATTTAATATTCTCCAATTAAAATATGGGATCATGTGGACACATGTCATCACCACATATTCTAACATATGGGAATGTGATTTAAGTGTTGGATCACCTTTAATAAGTGTAAGTTTAATAATTAATGATTTAAAGTGACTGGAAATGCCTATATAGCATTATTTTGGTACTAGTACAAAGTCACTGCATGCAAACCTTAATATTATTATATATTCAGATAGGTATGGTTAAATGTGATTTTTGAGAGTTGGAATCAACTCAAAAGCTATTATGGTTGATTTTATAAAAATGTTTGAATGTGTAGATGCTTCTGTCTTGTTATTTTTACTAGGAGAGATCTCTAACTCTAAATTCTTTAAATCCAACTGCCTTGGATATAGATTTTCACTAGCTTTCGAACAAAATTGGAATCACTCAATTTGGATATGTAAAACTCTCTGAATTGATATTTAAAGTAAGGGACATAATTGATTTAAGTCTAAAATGGAAAAATCCTAATTTGAATTAATTGGGTCAGCGTGGGAAACTAATTGGGCCGGCCCAGTGATGCCCTGCGACGCAGAGGGAGACTGACAGGCTGGTCCCGCATGTCAGCGACACTTAAAACCCGAAGCGGTACGAGGCAATCTGGGTGCTACGATTAGAACAAGGATCAACGGTCCACGGTCATCGTCGACGACAGACTCGTCGTCGGCAAGACTGAACCCTAGTGCGGTCGGTGGGGGTGCACTGGGGACGTACCAGGGCTCCAGCTAGTGCGGCGAGGCGGGCAAACGAACTGGACGGCGACGGCAGGCTCAGGCGAGGTCGTAGTAGGGGCTGAGGTAGACGAAATTGACGGGGACTTCTCCTCCTCTGCAGCGGCTACCTCTGGTGGAATTCCAGCGAAGAGCAGCTCGAGCGGCTCCGGTGAGAGAGGGGAAATGGTTAGTGGAGAGAGGGGAGTGAGATGGTGTGCAGAATGGGGCTAGGGGTGGCCTCCTTATATAGGCTCGATGAGGGGACCGACGGGTGTGGGCGGAGCTCGTCGTTGACGGCGATACAGGGGGCTACCGGCGTGGGTGAGGTAGGCGGACGGTGGGCGGTTCGCTAGCAGTCAGCTAGGACTTAATGGCGTGGCTAGGGGCGGTGGCAATCGGTCGGGAGATTCCCACGCTCTGGGAGACAGAGGCAGTGCTCGACGTTGATCATGGCGACTGTGGGTCGCGCGGCGATGCACGACCGTGTCTGACGGGTTGCTGGGTTCAAGGCAGAGCGGTGTGCACGATTTGGTGTCGAGGAGTGGTCAATGTGCATCAAATGGCTAGACAAGATTTTCTCCAAAACAGTATTAGTTAGGCCACTTTTTGTCTGCCTGCCAACTGTTCGATCAAATGGTCGCATGAGAGAAACTTTTGAATTTTTGAAAGATTTTTGGGATTTCTTGGGATTTTGAAATGGAGCTCATTTGAGTGGTTTTTGAAAAAGTGGGATCTATACATATGAACTAGATTCAATTTTCAAATGTAATTTAAAATTAGAGTTTGAATGTTTTTGGTAGATCACAAAGTGGGCCTTGGTACATCACTACTTGTACTAGCAAGGGGTGCAAAGATCCATAATTTTCTCTGTTAGGATTTGAGTGCTAGGAATGCCCAAAGTAGGCTACATGATTAAATGGCAAAAGTGACCATTTGCTTATTTAATTCTTTTTCTATGGGATTTGCTTGGGGATGATCTAGATGATGTGTAATTCACCTTAGAGTCATTTTACAACCAATAGATCACTCAAACATGGCAATTCAAAACAACTCCTATTTAAATGCACACACATATGAATGCTTAAGGATTTTAAAATGGAAAAGTTTTTGTTAACCCTAAATTGGGTGGATTTGATCTTGATTAACCTTGGATTAAAGTTTTGGATGTTACACCCCGTCAATTCAAATGCAACAAGAGTCTAGCCCAACCACCCATAGACCAAGTCAGAGTAGTCTGTGAATACCCCGACGTATTCCCAGATGAATTCCCCGGTATGCCCCCAGATCGGGATATCGAGTTCATTATTGAACTGATTCCTGGAACTGGACCCATAGATCAGAGACCTTATAGTATGAACCCATCTGAATTAGTGGACATGAAGAAGCAACTTGATGCTATGCTAGAGAAAGGTCTGATTCAACCAAGCGCATCGCCATGGAGATCGCCTGTTTTGTTTGTGGATAAGAAATATGGAGGTAACCGTTTGTGGACGGGTTACCAGAAGCTAAATGATGTCACCATCAAGAACAAGTACCCACTGCCCAAGATTGAGGATCTATTTGATCAGTTGACTGGTGCCAGAGTGTTCTCTGAGATTGATCTTAGAACTGGTTATCATCAACTCAAGATTCGTGCAACAGATATCCCAAAGACCACCTTTACCACCAGATATGGATTGCATGAGTATAGGGTCATCTCTTTTGGATTAACCAATGCCCCCGCTTATTTCATGAATCTCGTGAATAAGATTTTTATGAACTTTCTGGATAAGTTTGTCGTTGTTTTTATCGATGATATTCTAATCTATTCAAAGTCAGAATAAGACCATGAGCAACACCTAAGAACCATCCTTGTAAACCTTAGAGAGCATCATTTGTATGCCAAGTTTAGCAAATGTGAGTTCTGGTTGAAGGAAGTAGGATTCCTCGGACATATTGTGTCGGCAGGAGGAGTCGTTGTTGATCCCGCCAAGATCATAGATGTTGAAGCATGGGAAGCCCCAACCACTGAAACCCAAGTCCGTGCTTTTCTCGGGTTAACGGGAAACTACCGCAAGTTCGTTGAAGGATTTTCGAGCATCGCAAGACCGATGACCCAATTGTTGAAGAAAGATAAGAAGTTTGAATGGACCGACAAATGTGAAGCAAGTTTTCAAAATTCAAGAAGAGATTGATTTCAGCCCCAATCTTATTATGTCAGATATCAAGAAGCCTTTTGATGTATATTGTGATGCATCCAAGATTGGTCTTGGATGTGTGTTGATGCAAGAAGGCAAAGTCATAGCATATATGTCCCGACAACTGAAGCAGCATGAGCAAAACCACCCTACTCATGATCTTGAACTAGCAGCTATAGTTTTAGCCTTGAAGACATGGCGTCATTACATTATGGGTAACCGCTGTGAGATTTATTCAGATCACAAGAGCCTAAATATATTTTCACTCAGAAGGAGTTGAATGTGAGGCAAAGGAGATGGATAGAGTTAATCGAGGATTATGACCTTGACATTCACTATCACCCAGGCAAAGCCAACATGGTAGCGGATGGTCTTAGCAGATTGCCGTGTAGATTAAACACCATGATCAAAGAAGCCCAGCCAAGTTTGCATGAGGAGTTGGAGCAGTTTAGAATGGAGCTTGTTAGCAAAGGATTTTTAGCTAGCATTGAACTTCAACCCACGTTGATCAGTCGGATCAAGGAGGCACAAAAAGGAAATGCATGTATCGATAGAATCAAATGTGGTATTGGTACAGGAAAGGTACCTGGATTCACCGAAGATGAAGAAGGAGTTTTGTGGTATAAAGGACGTATCTGTGTGCCAGCAGATTCAGAGCTGAAGCAAGTTATCATGCAGGAAGCTCATGATACTCTTTATTCTATCCACCCCGGAGGAACGAAGATGTATCAGGATTTGAAGGAGCAATTTTGGTGGCACAAGATGAAGATAGAAATTGGAAGCTACATAGCCAAGTGTGATATCTGTCAAAGAGTCAAAGCGGAAGATCAGAGACCCACAGGACTGTTGCAACAATTGCAGATTCCGGAATGGAAATGGGATTCCGTCGGAATGGACTTTATCACCCGTTTGCCTACTTCTAGTAGGGGCAATGACTCTATCTGGGTCATAGTGGATAGACTGTCCAAGGTAGCCCATTTCATACCTGTCAAGACAACCTACCAGAGTTCGAAGCTAGCAGAGTTGTATATTGCTAGAATCGTCAGTTTGCATGGAACCCCCAAGACCATAGTGTCAAATCGAGGAACCCAATTTACCTCAAGATTTAGGCAGAAAGTCCAAGAAGGATTAGGAACTAAGTTGAATTTCAGCACAGCTTATCACCCACAGACCGATGGACAAACTGAAAGAGTCAACCAAATCTTAGAAGATATGTTGAGAGCTTGTGTTTTGGAGTATGAATCAAAATGGGAAGATTATCTACCTTTTGCAGAATTCTCATACAACAACAGTTATCAAGCTAGTTTGCAAATGTCCCCATTTAAATTTCTGTATGGAAGGAAGTGCCGTACCCCCTTGAATTGGTCGGAAATAGGAGAGTGTCAGATTTTCGGACCCGACATCCTACGAGAAGCCAAAGAGAAGAGTTATGCTGACAAGAGACATCGAGACCTGACTTTCAATGTTGGAGATTTTGTGTATCTCAAAGTTTCTCCGTTGAAAGGAATGCAACATTTTCAGCTGAAAGGAAAGTTAGCCCCCAGATATATTGGACCCTTCAAGATTTTGAATCACTGAGGAGAATAATCTTATCAACTAGAACTGTCAGAGGAGATGTCATCCATCCATAATGTGTTCCATATCTCATTACTTCGCAAATGCCTAGAAGTTCCGGAGAAGACCGAAGTTTTCAGGGACATCAATCACCGAGCCATTGATATCAACAAGGATCTGACATATCATGAAGTGACCATTCGTATCTTGGAAGAAGCTTTCAGAACCACCAGGACCTAGAGTATCAAGTTTCTCAAGATCCAATGGAGCAACCATACTGAAGAAGAAGCTACTTGGGAGCACGAATATTACATTAGGACTGAGTTTTCAGATCTCTTTAGTTCCTAGTTTTTCTTAAATCTTGGGACGAGATTTTGTTTAAGGAGGGAAGGTTTGTAACACCCCAAAACTTCTAATCAAGATTATCAAGTTCTAATCACCCAATTTAGGGTTAACAAAAACTTTTATTAAGAAAATGAATATGAATGCATGTGTGTTTGCATTAGTGTAGAATTGAGTGTATATGCCATGCTTGATTGTTGCAAATGATGTGAAATGGTTTAAAGATGAATACTATATCATCTAGACCAATTACAAACAAAATCAAAATAAAAAGAAATCAAATATGAATAAATATACCAAATGGTCATTTGACCAAAGTAAACCACTAGGTCACTTTGTGTATTCCTAGAAGAACATTTCTAATAGAAACATTTATACTTCTTTTCACCCCTTGCTAGACCAAGTAAAAGTGTATCAAGGCCCACTTTACAAACTTACAAAAACATATTTCAAATCAATTTAATGGACAGTTGAAAATTGAATCTAGTTCATACGTTAAGATCCCACTTTTTCAAAAACCTACCAAATCAATTCCCCTTGACCTCTCCAAGCAAACATAGACTCTCAAGATTAACTTAAGATCACTCAAAATTTTAGAATCAAAAATTCCAAAGCAAGTTTCATGCGGCCATTTCCACAAACACCTTGCTTACACTAATTTAACCTCTTCCTAACTTCACTGTTGTTCACAGTGATCCTCGACCATTTGGTCTCCACTTTACTCCCTTGTCCCCTATGGTGTCGAGCAGCACCTAGACCATCCCGACTTTGGCCGTTATGCACAGTGGAGCGCCGCCCGTTTGTGGTCGTCGCCGACCGATAGTGGGAAGCATGCCAGGAGCCTAGCCAGGCTCGCCCACGACGCGCACCAGACACGACTCGGTCCACCGCAACCCCCTGTCCAAGCCACGACCCTAGCCGAGCCCTGGACCACCCTAGCTACGCCGCGCCCCGCATCTCTATGCCATGTCCACAGCGCCAGCTCGCCGCACCCGACCAGCTCGCCTAGATCGCACCTTGCCCTCAGCGTGCATGCGCATGCCCACCATGATCACAGCAACCCCGCAGACAACCCCGTTCGCCGCCGTGCGACCCAAAGCTACCGCACACCGCCATAAACACCTCTGCGTCTGCGTGGAGCTCCTCACGCTCCCAACCAAACCACACCGCCCCACGCCTCGCCATTACGCCCATAAGAACCGCCAGGGAACACATCACTGCCCACTAGCCACCGCTAGAGCAGGGCGAGCTCTCTCTCGCTGTAATTTGGCCAGAGCCCGCCGCTGCTAGAGGAGAAGGGCACCATCAATTTTGATCACCCCAAGCCCTACCGTGACCGCGCCTCGACTCTCCGTCGTCTACCATGTTGATCGCCCCCGTCGCTGACCCTAGCTGGAGCCCAGGTGAGCCCCCCGAGACCCCCACTGCCATGTTAGGGTTGATTTCTCGCTGGAGTAGTTCGTCGTCGATGACGACTCCCAGCCGTTAGATTAGATTAAGATTGCACGACCTAGATTCACCGATACCGTTTCGCGTAGTTAGTCCCGTTGACTGGTGGATCCCATCTGTCAGCAGCCCGCTGCGCCGCATAGTGTAGCTGGGCTGGCCCGTTTAACTTCCCGCGCTAGCCTAGAAATTCAAATAATTGTTTTTCCATTTTTGTTTCGACTAGTTTCTATCCATGGATTCAAAAATCAATTCATAGAGTTTCACTTAACCAAATTGTATGATTCAAATTTTGGTAGAAAGGTAATTAAATTATCTATCCAAGCCCATTGGATTTAAATCAATTGGAGTTACATATAATCTATAGTAAAAATAACAAGATAGAGACTTTTGCAACTTTAAACATTTTTCAAAAATCAACCATAATTGATTTTGAGTTGATTCCAACTCTCAAAACACATTTGACAATATCTATCTGAATATATAAAAATATCTAGGTTTGCATACAATGACATTGGACTAGTACCAAAAGAATACTATTAGGGTATTTCTAGTCACTTTAAATCTATTAAATGATAATCTTAAACTTTATAAAATATGATCAACCCTTTAAATCGCATTCCCATGTATTAGAATATGTGGTGGTGACATGTGTCCACATGATCCCATATTTTAATTGGAGAATATTAAATCTTAATTAATTTCAATAAGTAGAAATTACTTTTATCAAATAAGATAAATAAAACTAGTTATTTAATTCATGTGATATTTCTGATGATGCTAGATCATCAAGTGTGAGCCTTAGTGTGCTAAATAGAGCTAGTTAAGTATTGTTTGGTGATTGTGTACCCCGTATGTATTTATAGACGACAGTACCGACCCAAGCTATGAGGAGGAGGAGTTCTAACCCGAAGAAGAGGAGGGAAACTTCAATCACTTCACCAATCAAGGAAAGCTATTATTGGCAAGCTAACACTTGCAAGTATTATACCTATACAAGCCATCACTAATTGCAAGATAACCTAAGCAAGATGCATTAGGCATGCTTTGATTATATATCTTTGATTTATACCCATCCTAAGTTTTACTTGCAAGCTTTACTCTTTTACTTTACCAAAGTTCTTTACTTTTAGTTAGTGCTTTGTGAGTTTTGGAACTAGTATAGATAGCATAGAGTATAAAACTAGGCCTATATTAGATGTCATTCTATGGCATAGGATTGAGATTAGCATCCCTCGTTAGTGAACACTCTTAACTTAGTGGCTAGTGCTAAGCATAACACTTGATCACTTTAGATGGGAATACTTGGTGAAAATGATTATGAAAACCTTGGAATGATGAGTCATTCTATTGAATTGTTTTGACATGTGTTGAGAAATACAAATGGATTTCATGATGAAAATGTTGAGGCATGAGCCTTAGCCCTTTATAAAAACTGATGGTTGGGTTCGGATGCGATACCATTCCTATTTTACCGTACAACCACAATACCTGAATTGGGTAAGGTTTAGCCAGAAGTTTATATGCATTAGTATGGGTTCCCTCGCGGAAGAGGTTTGAGCTGAGGCTACCTCGTGAGTATGAATTGTCCGCCTATGCAGTGCCTAGGATGGAAGATGGCCATGGCTGGGAGGCCAAGATCATAGGCGAGGTGCCTATACTAGATTGTGTAATTGAAAGGTTATGATTGGTTATCCGCATACTAAGTATTATGATTTAGCGTTATCCCTGACGGATGTATCGAATTTTGTGGTGAAAGTGCACCACCTCTACAGAGTGTCAAACTATTCGAATAGCCGCGTCCACGGTCATGGACAGTTGGAGTGGCCATACTATTCCATCGTCAGATGTTTTCAAAATGACTTGTGAAGTGAACTATGTTACCACTTGACCACAACAAGGTTGTGAATATAAAAACTAGGTTCCCACTTAAAGTGATTTAGAACATTTACTTAGTTTCCTTTACTTCTGAACTCAGTTAGATAAATCTGGCTTTTTGCAAATAAACTTAGAGCTTAGGATTCCTACTAGAACTACCTTACTTGTTAGTGATAGTTTGCGAGTACTTAAAGTATACTCATGGCTTTGTCCCTAGCTATTTCTATCGCCAGACTATGAGGAGGACTATCAGGATGATGGACAGCAAGACGTCTACGACAACTAGGATCATCTCCCATCGTCAGTATTGCCTGTGACACTGAAGATGGAGCTCACTACTATGCTTATTATTCTGATGCTTGTTTGTATTAAGACTGGATGATGAGATCCTTTATTTGTAAGACCTTATTATGGTTTGTAATGGATGATGTACTATGATATCCAATCTGTTATGTCTCGCAAAAATGGTAATCCCGGGATTGCGATGTATGGCATAACAGACATCTGTGATTAAAAATACGGGTGTTGACAACTATGCATAGAGTTGAGCTTAGAAAACATATGCATGATGTAAGTATGAGTATTCGCTTTATGTAACAGGACTAGGGGGTATGGATAGGAGAGTAGGAGTTGGGCCTGAGGAACAACATTTGGAGCGAGAGGATCAGTAGAAGGAAAGCAATGATGATGTAACCGCAAGAGGATCACCATCAACTCGTCCATTGACGGAAGAAAATTTCATGCGGTACATGCAAATGATGCAAGAGTACCAGAATAAGTTCATGCGAGAGATACTCAAACAAGTTGGATCCAGAAATGAAACAAAGATATAAGAGTAACTCTTTCTGATTTCCAGAATGCCAAACTAATCGCTTTTGCATCGGCACCAGAACCTATGGATGCGGAGTACTGGCTAATGGATACAGAAAGGAAACTTAAAGCAGTTGGATGTAGTGATGAGGATAAGTTACATTATGCAACATTTCTTTTATCTGGACCTGTCGAAAACTGGTGGGAAAACCAATTGTCAAGGCATACACTAGAAGAAGTATTCACCTGGGAAGAGTTCAAGAAGAAGTTTCGTGAGTATCATGTTCCAGAGAATATTATGGAGTTTAAGAGGAGAGAATTCGAGGACTTATGACAAAACAATGCAACCCCGATGAAATATATTAGGGAGTTTAGTTAGTTATGTTGTTATGTTGTTGATGAGGTAAACACGGAGGATAAGCGCAAGAAAAGATTATTGAGGGGACTAAACCCTTACATGAAGATGAAGATACGGGCGGCTGCAACACGATGTTTTCAAGAGTTGGTTGATGAAACAATTACTTTGAGGATGATTACAAGATGCTATTGGAAGAGACAAAGAAAATATCTAGACTAATCTTAAAAGACATAGAGCATGCGGATCCAAATAACACCAACCATATGATTGCCAACATCTAATGCTCCAGATTAGTCCAATGATGTACCAGTCATAAAGACATACCACCTTTCCATTACCATCCATTTGCTTAATCTTACGATCAGAAATAGCCTAACGATAGGGTCTATTTTTTTCGACAACCTCCTATGTTTCCAGGCACACGTCCACCCTCCAAAAAAAACTCATGACCGCAATAGCAGTTTGTTGTTCCACACACCGCCCTATCTCTGCCGTGTCGCCGCCGCCGCCGGACATGCCTCCTCCTCCGCTCATCGCGTGCTCCCTTCGTTCCGTGTCGCTCGCCAACGACCGACCACCACTCACACGCGGCCACACAGACAGGACGCCTTGGGGCCGCTGCCGCCGCCGGACTCCACCCGGCCGCCCCCACCTCCGCCGATTGGAATCCCTCGCCCCTGTCATCGCTCATCGCGTGCCCCCGTCATTCCGCGTCGCCCGCCAAGGAGTAAGGCGGCCCGCCGGTGTGGTGCCACCGCCATCACCGGATTCCACCCGGCCGCCCTGTATGTACCCTGCCCCTGCGCCTCTCTGGCTGCACACGGCTCCATCAATGCTGCGATTGTGGGAATGTCTGCCACCAACACCGTGACTACACTCTGTTTTATTTCCCTAGCTGTTTTTGTTTATCATCCATGGATTAAAATGCTAGCAGCTTATTAGCACAACACATCTTTAGTACAATTCAAGCTGCTTGAAAAGCACACAGAACTGCTCATGTGTTCATTAATGTACAATCCTTCTGAAAGTTAGTTAGATTTCATACTGCTTTTCGAAAACACTATATGAACTGGAGTATGTCTTTTTTTGTACATAGATATTGTGGAAGAATCTCTCTCTGATAGTCCCTTATTTTCGGAATGGAGATCATTTAAATCCTACTGCTACGAGTCTCCTTTATTGAGCGATATATTTTACTATATATATCTTAGGTTTGTATTCGCCATAAATATAATCATTTTGTGAATTTCTCAAGTAAACATGGAATGAAAGATAAAGTGCTTCTTACCCGACTCATTTCATGTTTAGGTGCATCTCATTGTAATTGCCTACTCTGAAGGTACTCAACTTCTTTTATTAAGAGCAAAAAGCCACCGCCGCCTTCGCGTTCGGCGCCGTTGTCACACAGCTTCAGCAGTCGATCTTCGGGGTCGGAGGCGAGAGTTCAGGGGGGAGCTTCAGTGCGTGATCTGCCGCCGAGGAGGAACTTATCCCGGGATGTCTCCTACTCCAGCTCCTCTCGCACTGGCAGGAGTGGACTTCGGAGGAACGAGGAGGTGGTGACGAGTCCTGATAAACACCGCCATCGGGCGCGGGAGACTGAAAGAGAGTTTGGGAAGGAACCTGCAGCTCAGACGCCGCGAAAACATAGGGCAGGTACCTATGTGAGGAAGTAGCGACATCACGACAAAGTAGGACCTGGAGTGGACAGGTCTCAGATGCCACCGGGCTCTCAGACCAGAAAGCGCGGCACCAAGCAGGTTTGACAACGTGTGTCAGTCCAGGTTATTGATGAAGACCGAGCAGAGTCGGGAGGAAAGAGGCAACACACTGCCTCAGTGTTTGACAGAATTGGTGATCCAGCGGCGGACCCTACGGAGCAGGGCCGCCGAGAGCAATGAATCTGTTAAGCCTTAACTATCGCGGCTTGGGGTTGGACGCGGCGGTAGGCGAACTCCGGGACCTGTGTAGGTCTTACAATCCAGCGGTGGACAAAGAAAAATGCGAGAGAGACATGAACAAATTAAAATGGAGTCTCGGCTTTACTAATGGTGTGGCTGTTGACTGTTGGGCGGAGTGGTGGTTTAGCTTTATGGTGGCGAGATGGAGTCGAGGTCTCTGTTAGGCCCTGGTGCCACTATTACATTGACGCTAAAATCAATTTTGACAACAAAACATGGCGGTTCAGTGGCATTTACGGAGAACCAAAAACTGAACTTCGCCATCGTACTTGGGAGGCTCGGAGGTTCTTGCATAGTCAGGACGACCTCCCGTGGCTCTATGCAGGTGACTTCAACGAGATTACTTTGCAATCAGAGCAGGTCGGAGGAAATCCGAGGAACGAGGCGCAGATGGGTGCCTTCCGTGACTGTTTGGCTGACTACGGCCTCACAGATTTGGGTTTCTCTAGATATGACCATGCCTGGGACAATAGGAGGGATGGTGATGGCAACATCTAGGTCCGGCTGGACAGGGGTACGGCGACAGCGTCCCTTGCTTTGTTTCCTCTCACACAAGTTGAACATGTGATCACGGAGGAATCAGACCATCTGGCACTAGTGATCCGTGTACAAGAGGAGCTGCCAAGGAAGGTACCTGCAAGTGCACGCGGGTTTCAGTTTGAAGAGATGTGGCTACGACATGAGGTGTATGAGGAAATGTTCAAGGACGCATGGAGGAGTGGTGAAAGGGGCGAGTGCGGCATTGACTCATTGTGGCATCGCCTCAAGGATGTCTCACGTCACATGAAACAGTGGAGCTTTGAGTCCTTCAGCTCGGTGCGCGCTGAAATTAAGAAGCTCAAAGCTATGCTAGAAGATGCACGTACTGTCGTGAGGGTTACCGGCTCCTGTGACTACGTGAGGCAGATTGAACAACAATTGCATGAGGTTTATGAGAAAGAGGAGGTAATGTTCCGCCAACGCTCTAGGCAGGACTGGCTCAAGGCTGGGGATAAGAACACAAATATTTTCAGCATAGGGCATCGCACAGGAGGCGAAAGAATACTGTCAGTGGCCTTAAGAAACCGGACAGGACACTTTGTAAAACTAACGAGGGGATGTGTGATATGGCACAAGCCTTTTACACGAACTTGTATGCCTCTGAGGGTTCGATCCATCGGGAGGAAGTCCTGTCTCTCGATGCACCTGCGGACACAGAAGAGATGAACACTGTGCTGACGGCAGCGCTGACTGACAAAGAAATTGAACAAGCTCTCTTTCAAATGGGCCCAACAGAGGCCCCAGGGCCGGACGGGCTCCCGGCCTTGTTCTACCAGCGTCACTGGACGGTGTTGAAGGCCTATGTGTGTCCAGCTGTCAGAAATTTTCTCTCGGGGGTGGCTCTCCCAGATGATTTCAACGTCACGGTTTTGGTGCTTATTCCCAAGGTTAACTCACCGGAGTTACTCACACAGTTCCGTCTCATCAGCTTGTGCAATGTTCTATACAAAATTGCAGCGAAGGCGGTGGCGAATAGGCTCAAAGTCTGTCTCCCAATTCTGATTTCGCAAGAGCAAAGTGCCTTTGTCCCGGGCAGGCTAATTACTTGTTACTGATAATGTTTTTATTGCCTATGAGTGTGTACATGCCATTAGGAAAAGAAGACGGAGGAAACCTCTATGTGCGGTGAAACTGGATATGATGAAAGCTTATGACCGGGTGGAATGGGATTTTTTGCAACAGATGATGTTGAAGATGCGCTTTGATCCGAGATGGGTGGCGATGATTATGAGATGTATCGGAACAATTCGGTTTTCTGTGAAGCTGAATGGGGTGTTATCTGTTAGGAATAAGCACGGTGTCGTCATGTGCGGTAGTATGTACGTTTCCGAGTAGATATGGGTAGCCGAATAAAGTAGGAATTAGATTTCCTAATTCTACTAGGTTAACTACACTAGATCTGCTATATATACGTGTGTAACACCCTTGTAAACATAGACTGAGACAGAAGTAATAAAGCAAGGTTTCGAGGCTCGACACGAGCCTCTGGCAACTTATGTTTTCGTGCGTGTAAGTCCACCAAAGCTATTCAGCTAGTTCATTAATTCGTACGAAAAGAAATCGATCAATGCTTGTGCTAGCTAGTTTCACGTGAGTCTTGCCAAAAAGCAATCGATAAGGAATCTGTGAGATAGCAAGCTAAGTTGGTGTATGTACCGTGTCTCACCGGAATAGCTCGAAAAGTAATCGAGCTAGCTGTGCAACGTGCGTATACCGTCGAAAAGTACTCGGCGAGTTTACACGGCATGTCGGGGCCAATTTCCAACATTATCAGCATCGTTCTTACCGTCGAGAGGCCTGCAGCAAGACGATCCCCTCTCTCCATATTTGTTCTTGTTCTGTGTGGAGGGCTTCTCAGCTTTACTACACAAAGCACAGGCTGATGCGTTGTTAGCTGGTGTAAACTTTGGGAGGAACGACCCAACTATAGCTTATCTTCTATTTGCCGACGACAGCGTCTTGTTTATCGAGGCTAGCAATAAAAGTATGGTTGCTCTAAAGGGGGTGCTGCAGAAGTACGAGGTGAGCTCGGGGCAGAAAGTAAACTTTCAAAAATCATCCATCTTCTTTGGTAAAGGTTGCAGCATTGAGTCCCGCAGCAAAGAGTTGAAGGGGGTACTTGGTAATTCATGCGAGGCTTTATCCGAGAAGTACCTCGGCCTACCCACAGTGGTTGGTCGATCCATGTATGGGTCCTTCAAAAACCTCGAAGATCGTTCAAAAGGGAAGACTTCAGGATGGAAAGGACAGGGGCTGTCAAAGGCTGGGAAGGAGGTTTTGGTTAAATCTGTTCTTCAGGCTATCTCCACCTCTACTATGGGCTATTTCCAGCTATCCAATGGGCAATGTAGCAGGCTTATGTCTAACTCGTCAAGATTCTGGTGGGGCGGTGCGGACGGGAAGCGCAAGGTTCACTGGATCAGCTGGGATCGCATGTGCGCTAGCAAACGTGCTGGGGGTATGGGGTTTCGAAAATATCAGGAGTTTAATCAAGCTTTGCTCGCAAGGCAGAGTTGGAGAGTGGTCACAAACCCTCAGTCCTTGTGTTCCAGAGTGTTAAAAGCCCGATATTTCAAGGATGGGGACTCTTTGAATGCCACATGCCCGAAAGGAGGTTCCTTTACTTGGAGGAGCATAGTACATGGGAAGGAGCTTCTCAAGGAGGGTTTGATTTGGCTTGGCGATGGACAAAATGTGGGCGTGTGGACGGTTAATTGGATTCCTAGAGCTTGTTCAAAGCGTCCGCTTGGCCATCAACCAGATAAGGAGGTGGAAAGGGTGGGCGAGCTGCTGAGACCAGGTGGTGAGGGTTGGGACGAAGAAAAGCTGAAGGGCACGTTCTTCGAGACTGAGGTGGCCGACATCTTGAGTATACCGGTGGGTAGAACTGGAGCTGCTGATTATCTTGCTTGGAGTTACACCAAAAACGGTATATTTAGTGTGAGATCTGCTTATCATCTTGCAGTTAGTTTGAAACTTGCAAAGACAGGGAACCCGGGGTCGTCCACATCATGTGTGGAGTATAAAGGATGGCTCTCGATCTGGGGCGCGGAGGTCCCAAACAAAATCAAAATCCACTATTGGCGGCTTGTTAAGAATGGCTTGGCTATCGGAGAAGAACTGAAAAGAACGAAGATTAAGGAGGATGTCAGGTGTGTGGTATGCAGTAGAAGGGAATCCTTGCGACACCGGTTCTGGGATTGCCCACATGCAAGCGGAGCATGGGAATTAGCTCGTGAGCAAACGAACATGCAATTTACACCACCACCAGCCGATGTGAGGAATCACAAGGATCTTCAGGTCTGGCTGCTCGATTGGTTTAGCACAGCGGAGGAAAAAGAGCTGGCTGTTTGTATGATGCTGCTCACACAATTGTGGTACGCACGTAATGAAGCCAGGGATGCTAGCTGCATCGAGAATCCGGAGATCACTGTCCACAGAACTCCCTTTCTGGTTCATGAGTGGGCTGACAACATGTCACCTCCGATCTCCCCTCCAGTGAGTCCGAATGAGAAGTGGATACCGCCGAAGACGGGGTGGTTAAAGGCGAATACAGATGGAGGAAAGCCCATTGGCAGTTCTTACGGGGGTGGTGGTGTGGTCGTGCGCGATCACCATGGAGGTTTTGTGGCAGGGGTTTGCCATTTTTCCCTACCGTAAATGATGTGGAGCGGGCGGAACTTCTTGCCTGTCGATGAGCGATGAGCCTGGCAAAGGATATACGTGCGTTAAAAGTAATGCTAGAGTCAGATAGCGCAGGAGGAGTGGCTAAACTGAATAGCGGTGTGGTGAATCGGTCGATTCATGGGCCCCTGGTCGAGGAGATCAAGATGCTCTTACGGGGTTTCGATGATCGTGTTGTCAAGCATGTGTGACGCTCCTGTAACAGGGTAGCACCTTTATTGGCGGGCTGCGAGAATAAAATGTGTAAAACATGTTTCCAGGTTCCACGAGGGTATATTGTAAACTCTTTGAAACATGAGTTTGGTGCTATTTAAATAAATCGCAGCTTTAAATCTCAAAAAAAACTTTTTTTAAGAAAACTCAAATGTACTAAGAATACAGAACAATGTTGGTGTTCTTTCAAATAGAGTTGAGATGATACCCGTTGCCCCACAATTTACACTCTGCCCTCTCTCATGCCGTACATCACGTTTGCCAATCTTAATAGTTTAGGTTTTTGTGCAAATTAGGTTTCATAAATCACCTGCTGGCTATATTCGTTTTTTTAATTTCATCATTCTTCATAAGGTTGCATACTATGCACAGAATTAATCACCTATACTCGCTACAAGTTATTGTTAACTGAAATTTTAATGGGCCTGCTTTTACTATATAGAACGCAATAAGGTTCAGGTCGATCATAGTAGGTGCAACAAAACACAGATTAGTAATTTTAATTTTTACAACTCACTAATTTCAATCTTTCATTACATCCAGATATCGGTCTATTGCATATAGAAAATCAATCAGGCGCATCTTCTTCACTATCTGGTCAGTGTGTCCCATTTAAGGACCTAACAGACAATTCTACCTGTCAGAGTAGTCAAGGTAAAAAAAGTAGGACGGTAAAGGATGGTATGCTCGATTGTATGTTCAAGAAAAGGTAGAATATTTACAAAAACAGCGTCTAGCCCGCCAGCAAAAAAGGATGCTTACCTGAGTGGTGGTAGTACTACCGACGTGTCTCAATCATCGAATATTGTGTCACAGACTTCACTAACTACCCCACATAACCCCATAGTCAACACTCAGATTAGTGGTAAATACATCTTTATTTTTCTTAATTTTATAATAATAGAATATTGTTATGGTCTCTAATAATGTCTGTATGGAGGGATATCATAGTTGGAGAATCAACCGAGCGGATCTTCTTCATAGTCTGTTCAATGCGCCTAGGTTACAGACTTCGCAAACAATTCTAATAATCAGTATTGTCAAGGCCCAAAACAACATACTGGTCGAGGGTGGTATGCTCGATTGTCAGACGATAAAAAAACAGAGTATTTGCAGAAGCAGCGTATAACCCGATAGTGAAAGAGGGCTACAACCCAACTTCCTAACAATTGTAGCGACGGGTCTCGAACATAGGCGTCTTTCTAACGGAGTGCACAGCGTACCCATTTAGCAACATAATCAACACACATACAAATGGTGCGTACACCTGCTTTGATTCATTCATTTATTAATGAATTATGCATTAAATGTTTCATGTGTGCCTGAAGGGACATGTGCATCTGCAAACCCGATCATTATTGATCACCAATCGCCATCTCTTGTACTTCTACCATGCTACCTGCACCATTCAATTCTCATGGTACAATTAACAATTACCTCAAGCATCCACCCCTCAAGTTTCAATACGTTACTTTGCTCGATTGTCAAACACTAAAAGCTAAATAATTCTGTTCTATATTGTCTATATTAGGTATTGGTCAAATTGAATCTCCACATTCCTTCATGACTGGGGATCTTCAAGACGAGTTAGCTATGCTTGAGGATGATAATGACTGGGTACACAGGAATGACGCTTACGTGTGAGAGATATGTTCAAGATTTGCTTAACATGTCCACTACAACAGGGTCACATGATCTAGAGAGATTTATAGAGAAAAGTTCATCTTTTGAGAAGAAAAGACAGTGTGATTCTTCTGAGAAGAAACGACAACGTGATCGGGAGTGCTACTTCTTAATGACGGATCATGAGAGGGACGTAACCCTATACAAAAAACGTTAGTATAAGAAATGCATTCGGGAAACATGTACATCATCTTACCATGATGATATTGTAGTGGCGACAACTAGCTCCGCAATCACCACTCAAACCACACCTGACATGCAGACACAACCATCCAGAAGTAACCGAGAAGGTATTGTTGGTCCTAGCATATAGTTGTGATTACTCATTTAGTGTTTTCTATATTCAATTATTATATCTATGACATGATATACAACTATTTTTTATTATTATTCTACATGTGCAGATCCACCTGACACATTTAGTGATGAAGACTCTGATCCTATAGGCATTTTTGAGCCCGTGGAACAAGCTGCCACATTGGGTAAAATAGAATACTTAGTGCACCATTTCATAAAGCCTTCATATATAAAGATGTTGTCACTACCCAATATGTCTTCAAACGATTCATCATATTTTTCGTAGATAACTTGGAAACCATACAAGAGGATCCAACAATAGATGATGCTGACTAGGAATGCAGGATTTTCAGTGGTACATGTAACTTATACAACTAAGTAAATTTACATTAATGCAGTCTGATATTAATTTTAGTAAATTGATATACCACCTCCATTTCACATTACTTACCAGAGGTTTCATAAACATGAAGTCTTCTAAGTACGGATGCATCCACTATGACCTTTCATCAGAGCTTAAGACACAATGACTTGCTTGAAGGTGACTGGAGTTTTTATTAGTATTTCAACATTCTCAATTGCTATATGTACTGAAATTTCTATGTTTTAGGTGTGCGCGAATAAATTAAAAATGATTCATCTATCTGTGAGGCGGTAAAAAATGTAATACCCCTTAGAAGGGATGCTCAGAAGCCGGTGAACGAACAGGACGCCGTTGAACTACCTGTCCAAGTGCGATCCGTGAAATATATGTTCAACTATATATCTGAGAGGACACCCTAGACCTCCGCAAAATATGGCAAATAAATTCAAAAAGGTCAACGTCACAAAGAATGTCAAATAAATTGATGAGATTATATGTCCATGTACAAGCACATTTTACTAAAATAATATAGGATTGAAATGAGCATGACATGTAACTCTATGGACGTGTAATCAAACATAGATCATCATACAATTAATTTTAAATTTGATTTTTTTGTTTGAAATATAGAAGTGCATGTGCACATGCACCTTTACTAGTCCAAGAAAAGAGCTAAGATTGAACCAAAAAAGTTCCATACAAATGAGCCAAGGCTTAACCTAGATTTCAAACCTATAATTCTATCTATGTGTATTGGTTCAAATCAGGGTGTTCGAAAATAGAAGAAAATAAAAATATGTGGAAACTGTGGAATTTCGGGACATATAAAGAGGGTTGTAGAAGACACAAGGTCATTAGTTATACTTATGGACAAGATGGAAACCTGAGACATCTTTACCTTCACAAGCAAGATATCGAGGGTGGAGAACCAACCTTAAGAAATGGAAATTCTGGAACGAACAACAATAGAAAGCGAGGAAGGTTATTCAGAAGATTCATCATCACACGATGGAACAAGTGAATTACTCCGAACAAGCCATAGTAGGTATGTTTAGTATTAATATTCCTTCTTCAATAATGTTGTTGAAGGTCAAAAGCAATCTCATGGAGCATTTTGATGAAGTCTAAATTTAGCATTAGGCTTTACCCACAACTGAATGTAGGTATAGAGTAAACTCAAGGAGTGTAGAGTTTATTAAAAACATAACTTTGGAAGACAGAATACCGAGAGGAAGGAAGAAAACTCAAGACAACCCTATTCGAAACCTTTATGAACAAGAAACCAAAAACTTCCGGACAAAGTTTTAATTTAAGGGGTGAAGACTATAACATCCCAGCATTTAGGACTAAACAAATGGTAGATTTAGGATTGTGTGCATCTGCATGCATGCATCTAAAATTTGGGGTAATTTTTTTTGAAATTATTAGATGCTTATGATTTAGTGCTTCTATAAGCACTATGTGGTCGAAAGCAACGTTTGAAAGTAAATATTTCAAACCTAAGATTAGTAAAGTATTTTGTGAACCAGGTCTTGGTTTAATAAAACATACACAACCTTATCCAAACCTTTCATCATTCTTTGTTTACCCTACTTGCTCTGCCTTGATTGGTGTGTCTGCTTGGTTTGTTTATTCATTGCAATGCTTATGAATTGTGTAGATTGACCGGAGAGTAACCATTGTTTTGTGAAGAGAGTGAATTCGAGAACTACAACAAAAGGCAAGTTCACTATATAAATGTCCTACTATTTTTCCTATGCACTTAGTGTTTTCCAATGATTATTTTAGTAGTACTGTATATAGTACTATGCTATTTTATGAAACCCTGATAGGATAGCCACATGAATTCGTGACTATTGAGTAGCAAACAACGTAGGTTTTATAATGCTTAGCGATGCTGTAGATCTTGTGGGTGGATTCAAATCAAGTTACGTGTTGGCCCTATCAACAAAACTTAATGAACCACCTGGGTAAATGGGATTGATATTTTTTGGTCGAGTGCCAGTCAGGAAATCAGCCCTATCAACGGTTGGCTCCTATCATATGTGCACACGCGGAAAGCACCCAGGCTTAAAGAGATGTGGTGGCATTCTTGTCTATGAGATTCCATGTACAAACACTTGTCAAATGGGCTATGTATTGACTAACTAAGTTGTGAGAACTCAACCCGGTGTGACAAAGGGTGGTAGAATTTGGTAGGTGTAACGAGTGTCGTGGTTGAGGGACTACTTCTGAAAGGTCTCGACTCGGTCTTCTTCCGGTCGTGCCACATTTGGGTGGTATGTGTGCGGGGGTTGATTGGGTCTTGTGGGCAAAGTGTAAAAACCTCTCGAGAGTGTAAATCTAAGTACTTAGCCATGACCCCGGTTAGAGACAACTTTGAGCGACTAGACTTGAAGCAGTTCAAGAAATCTCATCATTCCAATTTTCTTAAATTAAAGCATTGTGGGTGAACAAGGGTAGAGGGTTCATTCTATCAACCAATGGTACCCCGGTTCATTGCTATCAACAAGTGGTACTTTTTGGAAAACAAAAGTTTTGGGTTCCTTATATCAACCAATGGTATCCCAGTTCACTACTATCAACCAGTGGTATCGTTTTCAAAGTAAATGTTTTGGATCATTGATATCAATCAATGGTACCCTTTTATTTTTAAAAGGAAGATTTGTATTTCAAAAATGATAGGACAAAAACCATTTCTTGACGCAAATTTAGCCAAAACTCCACCTAGCCAAATATGCATGTACTTGTAGGTTGAGATTCATGTTCCACCAAATAGGGGAACTTGCCAATACATTCAAAGTATTGACCATTCATGGATGCAACCTTTGATGTTGCATGTTTCCTTGAAGATGAGTGAGGTATGATGGTAGGGTTGCGACTCTATACTCATCATGTTTTCGCATGTGGCTCTTGATGGAGCTCTTATAGATATAGTATTCCGATGTTGATCTTTGTAATGAGGAGCTAGCCCTTCTGCTATGCAACTTTTATGTGATTATGTAAAGTTCTGTATCATTCGATGTAATAGAAACATGACCTTTGTTTCATGATATTACATCTTGAACTTGTGTGCTAGCGAGTCGATCCAGGGGCTAGCACTATAAAGCGCAGAGACTTGGACCCCTACCGGGTCGGGTCACTTCAGAAGGTATCAGAGCATTGTGTTGACTGTAGGATCGTGACCCTAGAAAATGGAAGCCATAAGATCAACTATTTTCCCAAGTAATTTCAAAAAATAATCTCATACCACTGAACTTTCCCAAGTTTCTAAAATGATTTCCCAATCTCTTTACTCTTCATAAATAAGTAGTTGGACATCACCCTTTACCACCTTGAAGTCTAAGCCTCTTTTTTTTTATCAAGACTTCCTAGGTTGAAGTATATTTTTTTATGAAAGATTCATATATTCTACTTCTCATATATTCTTGTCCTATTTGGTTTTAAAACTCACCTCTATTCAAAAAATTCTTCAAGTGGTTGCAGCACGAAGGTAATGACCTGATCAGAAAGGACTGCATCACAAAACTATGGAAAGACAAATGTACAAGTACAACAAACTTGATGACCTTGAAGATTATGAAGATTTGCATGATGACCCATGAAGAACCTAAAACCTAATACGCGTAGTGATAAGTGCGATATATGTATGATTTGTTAACTGTCATTTTTTCTAGTATTTCTTGATAGTTGCAAATAAAATCTTTTCTTATATAAAAGTTGTTTGTAAGGGTATATCTATAGTTTTCGCTCCTTAGAGTCTATTTTGTCCCTTGTCCTAAACATTCAAGACCAAGAGCATGGAGAAGAAGTGAAAAATAGCAAAGTAATTTAGGAAGGACCCTAAGCAAATGAAAATGTTATGTCTATTCAAAATCTTGTGTTTTGCATCTTCCTTATTCTCGTATGACTCTACCTCGTCATTTTCTCGTTTTCAAAATTTAGATGGACACCCTAAATGACAACAACAACAACACCAACAACAACCAAGATATGTGGCTTGCAATGAAATGTTTGATAGAAGCTCGAACTCAAGTACTTCATCAAGTGGCCCTAAATTTTCCCAACATCGGCAACATAAATTTTCCCTCGGGAATGTCGCAGTTGTTTGAGGCCCAATCTCAACTAATGCGGTTCGTCCACCAAAACATGGCCAACAACAACAACCAAACCAATCTAGAAAGACAATGACTACAAGGAAACCAAAGAAATGGTCATGATAAGGATTATAGCCTGCAAAGTCTGTGGAGACATAGGACACAACCATAAGGAACATCCAGACCATTGTCCTAATTGTGATGGAGACCATCCAGCTATGGAATGCCCCACTACTTGTTGGGGGGTGACCCCAGGTAGGGTCAAGTCGAGGTATAAGGACATGGTACACTGAGGCATAAACAGGCCAGAACATGAGCTGGCCGAGTCATAGAAGGGACGATCGAATTACGACTAGGTTACCCTAAGTCGGACATCACCGGTAAGACTCGACTGACATATGTGATATGTCGGCACGAGGTGTGAGTTGTTTCATCTCTGTAGGTACCATCTTGCTCGAGTTATCCTGACTGAGGCCGAGTCAAGAGTTAGCTTTCTCAAGAAGGAGAGAGCCAGCCCAAGGTCAGTGTTTTTCTCTCTCGAGGGAATCTAGGGAGAGACAAGGGCTAGCGACAAATGCCAGAGGAGAAGAGACATAACCAATCATCATGGACATGATAGTGTCTGACCCCAACGGCCCGACAACATGTCCACTGAGCCATTGCCATGCAGAGGCTAGCGATAGACGAAAGGAGAGCGTTGAACTACTATTTTGGAACAAGCATATTCGTACAGTATCCGAGCCACGTAAGCCCTAGCTATAACATGGGCACCCCTTTATAAGGTGAGCCAGGGCCTCCAAGGAACGGGTCGGTCCATTTGGCTAAGGGAAAAACCCTAGAGTGAGAAGAGAGAAAGAGCACTTCATCTCCTTCCTCTCCTCGATATAGCTCATGGAGCACTTGTATTAGTCTAGAGATCGTAATATAAGATCTAGAGCAGGAGTAGAGGTTTTATCTCTAGGAGAGCCTCGAACTTGGGTACATTGTGTGTTGAGTTCTTGTGTTCTTCATGTGTGGATTCACCGCAATATCCCTCCTCGGATACCACTAGTCCGCATTGGGACCATCTTTAGCCTATGCATGGCATCTGCCGTGACACCACCACGACAGTTGGCACCCACCATGGGCCCAGCAGCAGTGCTAGCTAGTGTCATGATCCGGATGGGAAACTTCATCACCATCGGAGAGTGCATCGTTTCTAGGCTGGTTTAGCGAATCAGGTCGCTGGAATTTGTCAGCGACAATGCACGCAACATCGACAACCACCCTCCCCCGTGCAACGGCCTCTTCGTCAGCTTCAGTGCACACAAGATCTACACCGGGGTCAACGAATCCTACTCGTACCCATAGTGACTCACTGAGATGGGAGAACCTCCTCTCAGCGCGGCTCGTGATCCACGTATCAGTCGCCCTATTAGCTACGTTGAGGTCATGATGACCGTGCCAGACACTGGCACGAGCAAAGATCCGACCGGAGATGGGAAAACTACCCCCAAGGTAACTCGTTCAAGGTTCCCTCCACTGGAGAGGCTGCAGAACATACCGCATCAAGCCATAGAGAGTTTGACTACACTAGTCGATCCCATAGTAGATCCGGCTCAAGCACAGGGCGAGCTAGAGGAAACCCTGCAGAAAGTTTTAGAGGGAGCCAAAAAGATAGCAGCAGCTCAACAGACGTTGAACATCACACTGCATGAGTACTCTAGGGAAAATAAGATTAACACTAGTCCCACTCACATGGATGATCTAAAGATCAGGGGAAAGAACCTCATAAGTGAAATAGATAAGGAATATGTGCCTAGGCCAGGGGATTTGGGTAACCCCATGTCAGCAGGTTTGCCGAGGTACAGCACCCCGGCAAAGAACCTCAGGGTTGCAGATGAAGTAGCAGCCGAGTTAGATGGTTTGACTGGGGAGCACGGGCAGAGGCAGCAAGAGAGAGTCGTAGAGCTGGTGCGCATCGCCAACCAGCAAAATGAGGAGATACATAGGTCTAACCCAGCAAGGGAAGGGGATTCCTGCATCGTTCATTCGGCTGGGGGTACCCCTACAAGATCAGCTGGGGCAACATCTTCACCTGGTGCAGATCCAAGGAGAGAAGAGGTGGTAATCTCAGGAAGAAGAAACAAGAAATACTGCCCTATGACCTGGCAGTGGCCGGGAAAGGCAAAGCAGAATAGGGGAATGCTAACAGAGGAAGCGTTAGCTGAGGCAATGGTGGTCACAAAAGCCTCGGCCAAGGCAATGGGAGTCAAGGAAATGCTAGGCATGGCAATGCCATCAGCGTAACTCGGAAGGAGGAGGATAGTATCCCCCACAACAACAACATTATATACCTTAGCAAGAGCCAAGTGCGGGGCGAGCTATGCAGCAGTAATATGCTCATCCTGGGCAAAACATATACAATGATGGTTACTCGGCTATGCCCAACGCCGGGTTTCCCAGGCTGGATCATAATGTGATCGGAAGTGCAATGGGATCATGGCTGGAAAATAAGAACTTGCAGCCGGATGACTCAAGATTGAAGCTGGATAGAATTTATAGGCTGGAGCTATTGGAGGGACAAGGTCCTCTGGGTCCTGCATGTTTTGTACCTCGGATCATGAGAGAACCACCTGTTCCAAACTTTTAGTTAGCCAGGGGATAAACACATAAGATGGTAGCACCAAGCCACGAGATTGGTATATTGATTATTCCACAGCCGTGCTCACTGCACAAGGCAATCTCAGATGGATGGTGAGATATGTGCCTCAAATGCTAGAGGGACCAGCAAGGGTCTGGCTGAATAATCTGTCAGCGGGAAGTATCAACTATTGGTTAGATTTTGAGAAGATGTTCATCAGTAACTTCACTAGCGTGTACAAGAGGCCGAATAGGACACAACACTTGGCAATGTGTAAACAGAGTCAGAATGAGACAAACCGAGAGTTTTTTACTCGGTGGTGTACGTTGCGCAACTCATGTGAAGGTGTGATAGAGTCACATGAAATTTCTTGGTTTGCACAAGGGTGTAGGCATGCAAGTGTACTGTGGCAAAGGCTACAAAGATATGCCAACTACGTTGGCTGAGAAAATCAAGATTGCACATTCATATGCATTGGGAGATCCGACCCAACCCCTGCTCATGTCGGTTGAGCCAAATCAAGAGTACTACTCTAGGGACGGGGCCGGATCATCTCGGCGGGATGATTACAAGAGAAGAGATGAAAAGCCAGAGTACTAGTACAGTTTGAACCATGTTGCTGCAGTGAGTCAAGATCATCCAGATGCTAGGCGTAACCAATGACAGAAGAACAATAGCCAACAATGGACACAAAAGACTGACAGAAAGAAAACTTGGACCAATGAACAAAAAAAAGAAGTGGCAAGAAAGAAGAGATAGGCCGAAGTATACGTATCAGGCCATGCTATCTCAATCGTGCAAGTTCCACATGCCCAATTTGAGTAAACCGGCAAATCATATAACCCGACAATGTGAATGGTTTTAGCGCGCAGGACAAGGTAACATTAGGCATCCTCAGTGTCGGCGTAATGAGATCGGGTGTCCCTCGCATTGCGCCGTAGCACGTGGGCTAGGACGCACCGGTCAGTGACTCAATGAATGCGTAGCTTGGCTAACAAGGGTGTCGCAATGATGCGAGCACTGTGTGCTCCAAGCATGTATGTACTTGGCATGATGAGCCTATGGAGACTAAATGTCAGTTGTGATGTAGGTCCCTATGAATGAGACGAACTCTACAAGACGAGCGTCGATGCACCAGCTCGACGTAGATAAGGAGGAAAAGACAACGACGCGCGCGAGGCGGTCCGATCCCTCTGACATGGGCATACCTTACAGGTACTCGAGCTTTGAATATACGATCCAGCATTGAAGAAGCCCAAGACATTCCTAAGGCCCAGCCAAGATTCAGGTGACCCGGGAGACTCCGACTGCTTGTAGCACACGGCAAACTTAAGGTAGAAGTTTAAAGGGAAAACCCTAACCTGTAACCAACTCGACCCGCTATCCTGAGACCTAGCCTATCTACATAAATTCTAGGAGGGGGCAGAGAGGAGGACAACACACACAACCCTAGTTTCCACATCATCTCCAGATTGCATCTGCACAACCCCTGTAACTTTTGACCCCTCGATAATTCCAAGAGCAGACAAGCAGGAGAAGGGTCCTCTACGAGGCCTGAACCTGGGTAAACCTTGCATCCCTTTGTGCATGTTTGCTAGCCGATCGATGCCTCCAGTGCTCCCCACTTCCTCGAACCTAAGTCCAACTGTGATGGGCATTGATGAGTTAACCCCTCATCAATTGGCGTCGTCTATGGGAATCGAGAGTGTTGATGTTGCGGCTTCCTCGGCCCCATCAACCGCAATCTATGACTCTATAGCAGCAGAGATTCGCCTTCTCTTTGGTGCCTTCGACTTCACCGTCCACATGTCCGCCACTATCCCAGATTTCGAGTCCGTGGTTGATGGGAACGGCCTGGCGATCGGGAGCTTACAGTGTCAAGTTAGTCGGCTGGGCACACTTCGCCTCCCTAATCAGCCGAAGATCTCCACGATTGCTCCAGCATCATGGTTTCCACCACCGATCGGCACCTTGAGCAAACTCAACTCCCCGAGAATAGTCAGGAATACAGACAGTGATAGCATTCGTGAGTCCGATCTGGGCAATCTTGACACATAAGATGGAGCCTATGGCTCCGGATCTGAAAGCCGCGGAAGCAACAGCTTCCCCAAAAATTACATGTGCGCCGTCATCAACACATGCGACAATAGCGGCAGTTGGCACAACACCGGTACTGGCGGTAGTCTCCCAGACACGAACGGTGGTCCCTCGAACACAGCACCCACCAACAATGGGCCAGAAAGTCATCTGCACCTCACTGCGAATGAGCATACCCAAGAGCGCGTGTTGATCAAGCTCAACGACACCGAGTGGGCTCGCTGCAGAGAAGCCCTGCGGGGCAACCCCCTGCCACCAAACTCATCGCAATACATGCTGATGGGTTATCACTGGCTGCTCAAGGAAGAATTCAAGCGTCAGCAACAAGTAATCGCCTAGCTCGATGCGCGCAGGAAGGCGGCGGATGAGTCGAGCCTTCAGCGAGCTCACCTCTCTTCCATCGGAGGATCCTCCTCCAAGGGTAACGATCATACAGCCGCCAAGAGACGTTCTCGACTGGCTCACCTCACCGATAAGGAGCAAGAAGAGGATGCGTGAGTCCTCGACTTCTCATTTATGAAAGTGGATACGCGGGGCAATGTTCTCCCAAAAACACCGCAGGCAGCGGTAACAACGGCCACCATGTACCTGCTCAACAACCAGCCACTGACTAGGGACCCGCGAGCCTCCATGCACCGATCTATGATCACGGGCCTGGGACTAGTCGAAGCTGTCCTCATCAAGGATCTAGCATCGGAGCCAAAGAAAAACAAGGACCTGGCCAAGTGCTACTCTTCCCGCTCCTCCAGCAATGATAATCATGACTTGTCGCGATGACGCCGCTCGCAGCGGCACGATTACGATTACGACGCGCGTGACGACATCACGTAGCGCAAAGTCGACAAGATGCGCGTGAAGCATGCCCGTTCGACTGATACAGAGGATGACAGGATAGAACTCTACTGCACCAACTGCTTTAGCAGAGCCATATGGAAAAAGCAAATACCAAAAGGGTTCATACTCCCATCAGAGAACCCCGAAATTTGACGGCCTCTAGGACCCAAAGATCTGGTTGGAGGATCACATTTCCTATGTCAGGCTACACGGTGGAACAACGAGCATGACAATGCAATGCCTCCAGCTACAGCTGCAAGGTGCCTCTCATGCATGGCTCAACAACCTCCCGCGCGGATCGATTCGTTGCTGCGAAGAGCTGGTCTACAGCTTTGTGTGAAACTTGAAGGGAACTTACAAAAGGCCCGCATCAATCAAAGAATTAAGAGGCTCCTACCAAAGGACTGGCGAGTCGCTGCGCTCATACATCCAGAGATGGTCCATCATCAAAAATCTGCGGAAGACATCTCTGAGGACCGCGCAATCGACGAGATCAATGACGGTGTCCGCCGCAGAGAACTCAGAGAGGAGCTGGGCTGCTCGAAGCCCAAAACAATTGACCACCTGATGGATGCGAATAGATGGGCCGATGGCAAGGACTCGGTGAAAAACCGTGTCCACTCCGAGGATGACGATCAACTTGGCCACAGACATGATCGCCGAGGAAAACATCGAATGCGCGGTTACAAGGATTGCGAGGATGTCAACATGGTCGCGGTTGGCTACACCGACAAACGTGATGACAACGACCGCAACAGTGGATACCGCAACAATGGGAAAACCACACAAGTGTGGCAACACCGTACTCGCGATGAGGCACTTGGAACATCTATCCAGGACAAACTGTCTGGACCATGCAACATACACTTATACATCGACGAGCACGGTAGCAAGAAGAAATCCAGCCACCTTGGTAGGGGCAAGGATTGTGTGTGGGTGAGGGGGGGTCGGTGGTAGGGGCGGGGTATAGAGGTACTGAACGGGGAAATTATGATTGAAGCCCCCAACGAACCGACTTCACTAGGGGTAGAAGGGGGATTCCAAGATGTTTGAAACATTGGATAGCGGGAGATTTTCCCGCTCAACTAAATTCATATTTATGTATAGTCTAATTAGTAGTAAATTGGTAAGACGTACTCCCTGGAATCAAAGACCTACAGGCACATCGGTGATCATCCATGGCCCATATTGCCTCAGTTCAGAAATTAAAGGCCCATTTGGCCATTTGGCATCTAAATATTGATCATCCATGGTCCAGATTGGCTCTGTTCAGATATTAAGGACGAGTTTGGCATCAAAGTAATTTTAAATTATTTAGAAAACATTTTGATTTCTGAATAAACTAAACTATTGAATACCTTTTAGTGTTTTCTTCCAATAAATAATAGGGGTTTAAACTAGAGTATTCTCCAAAAGCTATGTTTTTAAAATAATTGAGAAAGAGGTTAGACCCCTTTATGAAGAAACTGAGAAGAGAGAAACCTAGAGTATTTACTTTGGTAGGCACTAAAATACTATGGAATTGATATTTCCTTATAATATATATTCATGAACGATGATGCGTATGAAGATGTTGTCACCAAGATAGGTAGTGAGCGCGGAAATTATGATTAAATCCCCAACCAACTCGAGTGAATTTGTTTATCCATAGTCCAACTAATAATAGTAGAATGGTAGGCCGGTGGTATGGGGAATCGAGTGTAATAATAAAGCGCCCTGAGCTTTAAAAAAATAAAGCGCCCTTTATCGATAACTTTTCAATCACTATGGTTGGTAGTGTTATACCTCTATTCTAAACAAAAATATGGGAACCCACTATTTCGCTAACGTGAATAATCTAGCGCCTGAGGGACGACATCAAACCATTCATAAGGTAAGCAGCAACGGTGTTCTCATCGAAAAAATGTGAAAGTTTCTAGGCCCCACAAGTACTTTATTCTCATAACTCTTATTGTCCCTTCACGCTAAGGATGATAATATTACCCACGAGTGCCTGCAGGTACTGTATCCGTGTTGGTAGGGTATGGGCACAATTTTATACCCATGGATAATACCCATACCCTAACTCGTTAAGTCATGGTTACGGGCACGAGTAGATAGACCCATACCCTACCCATTTAAACTGACATAGTAGTAAAACTTATGAGGCCAAGCAACCTAGGGAAGAGTATGATACTGTGGCTTCTAAACTTTCATATTTTTCATGAGTACGGGCATGGGTAAAGTTTTATACCCGCGAGTACGGGTATGGGTAAAATTTTCTACCCATTGACTAAACGGGAGTGGGTATGATATTGTTCTACCCTACTCACATCCTACCCATTGTCAGCCTTACTTCGCTCTCATTCATTAATGCGGCCACGTTTTCCTTCAGGTTATTCGAAAGTTGTTCGTTTATGCACACATAGCATATTCTATGAAGTATAGTAGTAGAACATACCTAGACCTCAATTAATTATTCGAGCTAATCACTATTGTTCTTATTTAAAAAGAAAAATTATTGGGCTTTGGATCATGTCCAATAACCTTTTTGTATTGAATTGATAAAATCTGACTCTAGGAAGAGGAGCGTGAAGGTTTATCAATGGAACACAATTTACAATTTCCTAGCCTTCCTATAAGCATTCATTAGTATTTGCCCTTCCTAGCAAAAATTATTTCTACTCTCTCCGTTCCGAAATATAAGACGTTTTAGCTTTGTGAAATAAATGTATCTAGACGCCTTTTAATGTAAAGGTTCACTCCGAACATCTACGAACCTATACACTAAATGGCGTCTAGATACATTCGATTCACAAAGCTAAAACGTCTTATATTTCTGAACGGAGAAAGTACATGACAATGACGTGTGGTGTCAACCACTCGGCCACCCAATAAATAAACCCCCTTTATTGATAAATTTTGAATCACTATGGATGGGAGTGTTTAACCTTATAGTGCGCCTGAGCAACAATATCAAAGCCACCCATGAGGTAAGCTCATTAAAAAGAAGAAGAAATGTGGGGTTACGCTAGGCCCCACAAATAATCTGTCCTCACAACTCTTATTGTCCATTCATGATCATTGATACATGCATCCTTATTTTTCCTTGAGATTATCCGAAAGTTGTTTGGTCATGCACATATAGCATCATCGCCAATGTTTTCGAATTATCTCTACTACTATAATGGAGCAGTTTTGAATTAGATCCATAGCACCAATCCTGACTGTTGGTCTGTTAGATCCAATGGTTTAGAGTAGCTGGATTCGTGTTGAAGGAGTAGTACCTAGAGCAAACTCCACCATATTCTAGAACCATCATGTCACCCTCTCCCCGCAAAAAAAAGTTCATAGCATATTAGGTTGTATTCTCAATATGTGTAGATAATTATTATTAATATACTTAATATATGCCTTTTTTTTGTGACAAGACTATTGGTTAATAACAACTTAATGTTCATTAAGTTACATTTCATACAGTATATACGAGTGTGGCACGTGTCTTTTACTAGTAGGAAGTAGCGTGTGACTTCTTGCAAATCTTGCCACTATATAATGTACGAGTAACTTTGAACAATGAAAATTGAATCAAGACTGGCAAATCCCAACAATGTTAACTCTTGGATATTTTTTTCTATTCTAGCACGTAGAAGACTCTATCGATAGTCCTTAGCACAATGAACACTATGCAAAAACCACAAAGATTCTAATGACATATTATATATTTAATTATCTTATCATACACAGTATATAGTGTACGAATAACTTTGTACTTTAACCGTTGGATGAAGATTGGAAATATCCACATTGCTTACTGATGGATTTTCCTTCCACTCTAACATTTAGAAGATTCTATTGATATAGTCTTTAGCACAATGAACGCTATGCATAAACCTCAAAACACACTTTCCATCATTATAAAATCTATATATCATTTATCTAGAGCATGTCGGGAATTATGTACCTACTAATAGGTTGATTTGTAAATGATACAACTTACAAGAACCAAAAGTACACCAGATACTTTATGGATGTGGCTCAAAATTGTAATTATTTTTTGAGCTTTACCTATTATTAATTTAGATAAAAATTATATTTACTACCATATTATATAATTAACTATGAAACATTTCCCAACCGTTCGATCATGTTTCAACGATGGAAGGGAACTTTTGTAAAAAAACGATTTAATGGAGTATAAAATAATGATGGAAGAGAACTGCCAGGCTGCTCCTACGGCACGTGGCAACTCCTGGATGTCCCGAGCAAGCCTTTTTAAGGGGCCATCAACAACAACCACCTCTCCCATCCAGGCACGCACGACACACACAACGAGAACTCTCGCTGTCTCTGCCTGTCCCTTTAGGCCGGCCAAGGCACCACACACACAAAAATGCCGTGCAGCTGCTCCGATCAGTGCACCTCCATTGATGAGTCCAACACACGGGCAAACAGGGATATCAGTCCCTACCATGGTGATGATGGGGAGTATATTGACAGGCCATACTATTTTGACACACCAGAAGGTAATTTTTCCGACGCGGACCCTACTTACCGTCATGTGATGGAGGGGACGCTGCCGGCAGAGAGCAAACAAGACGAGCAGCAGCAGGAGGAGGATCCTTGGTCTTACATTTTTGAAGGAGACGTCGTCTTCAAGAAGAGTTCTCTCGATCCATCCTCCATCAGCTAGAAGAAGAGTGAGCACGAGTAGGAGGATCAGGGGTCGGAAGATTTATGGCCATTTCTCGATTTCGTCTCCAGGAAGAGTGCACTCGATCCCACCTTCATCCGCAATGAGAAGAGGAAGGAGAAGCTGGCGGGAGGATTGAAGAAGAAGAAGACGGCAAGAGATGGGGGATGCCAAGGGAAGCGGAAGGACGACGCCAGCACGAAGGTGACAGCGGAAGGATCCAGGTCCAAGAAGACGAAGAAGTCATAGGATTAATTGTTTAATTTCACCTCTACTTCCTTTCTGTAATAATGTTCGAAGATTGAATATTAGTATTATCATGTGCAAATTGGAACGGTGTTGTGATCTAGTACTAGCATAAGTACTCCATTTATCATTTCATCTTGCATTGTGATGCAATAAAGCCTCTTGTATTACCGAGGAAGGTAAAATTACTTCCTCCCCTTAATTTCTGCATGCGTTCGATGAAAGAAGGGTGCCAATATAGATAAACCCATGTTAATTACTCACGTGAATTCAGGTAATTAATACTGAAAGGAAGAAGCCTGGAACCCGCATGTATTCTTTAATTACCAATATCAATCATTATAAGTGAAATACGGATTAGTAGTATATCAAAGTCCATGGATAAAAAATAATCTTTGTACAGTCCACGTAAATCATCTCCTTACGCGGCATTTCCGGGGTATTGATTTGAAATTATTTAATGTCACATTAAGGACATTATAACTGAGCCAAATAGGCTGCCTCTCACGATCTCTGCAGTTTGTCCCGTCCGATCTTCCTCCCTGGACGTTTGGGTCCGTTAGATCTTCCTTGTCACCGCATTAGGCCGAATGTCCTTTAGGAAGCCACTCTGGAGATCAAATCGGCCTACTGTCCTTAACTATGCTTGAATAGCTGCAACTAAGGCCCATTTCCTCATACGGATCGTGTAGAAAAAAGTGTGAAAAGGGGGAACGGAGAGCAATGTTAAACGGGAGGGGAAGAGACAAGCCAGGCGATGCGGAGGCGGCTCTCCCTGCTCCATCTCGAGCGGAAGGGCTTTCCCGTGGGAGAAGTAGGTGAGTACAGCGGACATGCCGCCATCAACATGCTGCCCATACCTTGTCCCCTCTCCCATCAACACGAGAAGAGTTAGGGGCGATGGTGGCTTTTATCGCTTCTGCTGCGCATTCAGTTGTATGTACATGCATGTGCAGGTGTGGTTCTTGATGAAAGCATTCCAATATTCCATAGGAGATATATCTAGGCCTCATTCGTGTTGCTTGCAGCTAGGCGGTTGGAGAATTGAGTGGCTGATGGTACATGAATACACAAATTGTTATTTTTCTCTTAGAAGATATGACGTACTGATGTTCAACAATCAATAGTTCCACAACTTTTTCTTTGATAGAACCGGAGGAAGGTGAACAAATTTTAGCTAGGGTTATTTTCATACAAATATTTCATAGTTTATTCATCTTATATACTCCCTCTGTCTCAAAATAGATGTCGCAGAGTCAAAAATTAGATAAATCTAGACACTATTTAGTATATAGATACATCTAAATTATGGCAAACTTCTGACATCTATTTTGATACGGAGAGAGTATCCTTCATCTTTGGCCATCCCACTGCAAGACAAATGTCATCAATAGCCAAAGTAGCAGCCGGTTATAATTGTAATGTCGTCAACATCCAAAGCAAGGTACTATTTTCCCTACGGTGTGTATTCTTAGTTAGCAAGCTATCTCTCATCTTAAAGGTTTATCCCTATAAATTATTCATGTTGAAAATGAAAAATATAATACATCTTGATTGTATCAGGAACTGAAAGCTAAAAGTAATTTTGTGCGACCTGAGTGTAATTATTATCTACCTTATGATTTTCAACAAGCTTGGAAATGTTTAAAATTGTTCCTTATATTAAGTTTGGTAGTGACATCTAAAATATTTTTTGTTTTTCTGGTCCTCCTAAATCACCATTCTCTCATCGTCTGCTATAATACAGGGTTCAATTCATGAATACTAACAAACTGATGTGCAATAAAACTGTTGGCTTATTATGAGGAAAGGGATGTTCAAGAAGTCATGGGTCATGCCTATAATCACCTCGACCATGTGGTATGTATTTTAGTCTCCTTAGTTTAGAGGACTTGATGCATTACCAAAGTATATATATGCGATGCTACACTGGCTATACTATTATACGAGAAAGATGGCATATCGTGGTGCATGTGTTTAGAATTGCAAACTAAGGTCCGAGGGATCATAGGATAAACTTCTTGTTGAGAATGTTCCTTTTAATCCATATATTTAACTTGAGATTCTATCATTTCTTGGGATGTTTTATATGCTTGAACAGTAATTGCAATGTCAGCAGGATAGATTACAATTTTTTCCAAGTGTCACAAGACTGTTAATAGTTTCATTTTCCCGACTTGAGTGTATATTTGATCTGCTATAATGCTCTGAATCACATAGAAACTCTTGGACCGCATTTGTCTCATGGAACTTCCCTTTTTTCTATTGTTTTGGATATGTGCACATACACCCTATGTATGTGTTGTTGGCTTGATGTTGTCTAGCTATTATTACTATTTTTTCACCATCTCAATGCCTTATGATCTCCATGTACCATCATAATGTACTAATACAAACTAACTTAGTACTTTAGGTCACTCACAAAAATATCTTTATATTGCAAATTTAATTTTTACCTTACATATATGCACATATTTGTGTAAATTCCGACCACCATTCTATTGCCAAAATTAACAGGCGTGGCAACACGCTCCATCATGATCTAGTTGATTTGAAAACTCAACTGCGCCAAACGTGCCACATGTCTCCCCTATCCCCTGGCCATCACTACCGCACGTCAAAAAGGCTGCGTCGCCTTCAAAATCAAGAAAGCACGGAACATCGGTCTATATACGCCAGAAGAATCTAGCAGACACTCACACATCAGAATCATAGCCCTAACTAGCCTCGGTCCCATCGATGCTCACCGGTGAGGCACTTGCAACTACATCAGCATAAGGTGCACCTCAAGCTTGTGGATTGCCCATAAGAAATAGAAAATTGATTTCCCTCTCTCCTCTCTCTTCCATTTTATATTTTGAAAATTGTGAGGCTCTTTGTGTTGCTTTTTATAATTTGAAATTTGTGAGGTTGTTTGTGAATCATTTTTGCTTTCTACAATTATTTTCAAAACACTGTCAAATTTCGAGGCATGCATATTCTTAGCAAGAAGTTGAATCTTGCCAAACTCTCACTCGTTCTTGATACATTGGCTGCCTAGTGGGTCCACTAGATAGATTTTCGCAAGGTGTGAAGTTAATTTTGAAACACAGCCAAAATTTCAAAACACGGTGAGTTCAGGGGCGTACCCACGTTAGGCCAGTGAGGGTCACAGGACACCGGGTCCAAATTGATTTCCTTCATATGTTCTAATCAATTTATAGTGTGTGACACCCTAAATCTTGTTGAAAATTATGTGTTACTCGTATAGTGACACCGGGTTAATTTTTCTCTAGGTCCGCCCCTGAGTGAGTCATAGCCTCTTTGATTGTTTTGAAAACACAGTCAAATTTCTAGGCATGCATATTCTTAGCAATAAGTTGAATCATTCCAAACTCTCACTCGTTCTCGATACATTGACTACCTGGTGGGTCTAGTGAACAGATCTTTGCAAGGTGTGAAGTTAATTTATAAACGCAAGCAAAATTTAAAAACATAGTGAGCCATAGCCACTTTGATTGTTTTAAAAACAAAGTCAAATTTCTAGGCATGCATATTCTTAGCAATAAGTTGGATCATTCCAAACTCTCACTCATTCTCGATACATTGACTGCCTGGAGGGTCTAGTGAATAGATTTTTGCAAGGTGTGGAGTTAATTTCGAAACACACGCAAAATTTCAAAACATAGTGAGCCATAGCCACTTTGATTATTTCAAAACACGGTCAAATTTCTAGGCATGCATATTCTTAGCAATAAGTTGAATCTTTCCAAAATCTCACTCGTTCTCGATACATTGACTGCAGCCTAGTGGGTCTAGTGAACATATTTTCGCAAGGTGTGAAGTTAATATCGAAACGCACACAAAATTTCAAAACGCAGTGAGCCATAGCCACTTTGATTGTTTCCAAACATGGTCAAATTTCTAGGCATGCATATTCTTAGCAAGAAGTTGAATCTTTCCAAACTGTCACTCGTCTCCATACATTGACTGCCTGGTGGTGGGTCCACTGAACAGATTTTTGCAAGGTGTGAAGTTAATTTCGAAACATGGGCAAATTTTCAAAACATGGTGAGTCATAGTCTTTTTGATTATTTTCGAAACACAGTCAAATTTCTAGGCATGCATATTCTTAGCAAGAAGCTGAATCTTGCCAAACTCTCACTCATTCTTGATACATTGACTGCCTAGTGGGTCCACTTAACAAATTTTCGCAAGGTGTGAAGTTTATTTCGAAACACAGCCAAAATTTTGAAACACGGTGAGTCATAGCCTCTTTGATTGTTTTTAAAACACGGTCAAATTTCTAGGCATGCATATTCTTAGCAATAAGTTGGATCATTCCAAACTCTCACTCATTCTCGATACATTGACTGCCTGGAGGGTCTAGTGAATAGATTTTCGCAAGGTGTGGAGTTAATTTCGAAACACACGCAAAATTTCAAAACGCGGTGAGCCATAGCCACTTTGATTATTTCAAAACACGATCAAATTTCTAGGCATGCATATTCTTAGCAATAAGTTGAATCTTTCCAAAATCTCACTCGTTCTCGATACATTGACTGCAGCCTAGTGGGTCTAGTGAACAGATTTTCGCAAGGTGTGAAGTTAATATCGAAACGCACACAAAATTTCAAAACGCAGTGAGCCATAGCCACTTTGATTGTTTCCAAACACGGTCAAATTTCTAGGCATGCATATTCTTAGCAATAAGATGAATCATTCCAAATGCTCACTCGTTCTCGATACATTGATTGCCTGGTAGGTCCACTGAACAGATTATCGCAAGGTGTGAAGTTAATTTCGAAACACAGCCAAAGTTTGAAAACACGGTGAGTCATAGTCTCTTTGATTGTTTTCAAAACATGGTCAAACTTTCTAGGCATGCATATTCTTAGAAATAAGTTGAATCTTTCCAAACTCTCACTTTTCTCCGTATATTGACTACCTAGTGGTGGGTCCACTGAACAGATTTTAACAAGGTGTGAAGTTAATTTCGAAACACAACAAAAATTTCAAAACTAGGTGAGTCATAGCATCTTTGATTGTTTTCAAAACACGGTCAAATTTCTATGCATGCATATTCTTAGCAATAAGTTGAATCATTCCAAACTCTCTCTCGTTCTCGATACATTGACTGCCTGGTAGGTCCTATGAACAGATTTTCGCAAAGTGTGAAGTTAATTTCGAAATGCACACAAAATTTCAAAACACGGTGAGCCATAGTCTCTTTGGTTGTTTTCGAAATACAGTCAAATTTTTAGGCATGCATATTCTGAGCAAGAAGTTGAATCTTTTTAATTTCAAAACGCACACAAAATTTCAAAACACGGTGAGCCATAGCCACTTTGATTTTTTTCAAAACACGGTCAAATTTCTAGACATACATATTCTTAGCAATAAGTTGAATCATTCTAAACTCTCACTCGTTCTCGATACATTGACTGCCTGGTAGGTCCACTTAACAGAACGTCGCAAGGTGTGAAGTTAATTTCAAAACACAGGCAAACTGTCAAAACACGGTGAGTCATAGTTTCTTTGATTGTTTTCAAAACATGGTCAATCTTTCGAGGCATGCATATTCTTAGAAAGAAGTTGAATCTTGCCAAACAACTCTTACTCGTTCTCGATACATTGACTGCCTGGTGGGTCCACGTAAAAAATTATCATAAGGGGTGAAGTTAATTTCGAAACACCGCCAAAATTTCAAAACATGGAGAGTCATTGTTTCTTTGTTTGTTTTCAAAACACGGTCAAATTTCTAGGCATGCATATTCTTAGCAAGAAGTTGAATCTTGCCAAACTCTCACTCGTTCTTGATACATTGACTGCCTGGTGGGTCCACTGGACAGATTTTCGCAAGGTATGAAGTTAATTTCGAAACACAACCAAAATTTCAAAACACGATTAGTCATAGCCCCTTTGATTGTTTTCAAAACACGGTCAAATTTCTAGGCATGCATATTCTTAGAAATAAGTTGGATCATTCCAAACTCTCACTCGTTCTCGATACATTGACTGCCTGGAGGGTCCGGTGAATAGATTTTTGCAAGGTGTGGAGTTAATTTCGAAACGCACACAAAATTTCAAAACTTGGTGAGCCATAGCCACTTTGATTGTTTTCACAACATGGTCAAATTTCTAGGCATGCATATTCTTAGCAATAAGTTGAATCATTCCAAACTCTCACTCGTTCTCGATACATTGACTGCCTGGAGGGTCCAGTGAATAGATTTTCACAAGGTGTGGAGTTAATGTTGAAATGCACGGAAAATTTTAAAATGCGGTGATCCATAGCCACTTTGATTGTCTTCAAACCACGGTCAAATTTCTAGGTATGCATATTCTTAGCAATAAGTTGAATCTTTCCAAACTCTCACTCATTCTCGATACACTGACTGTGGCCTAGCGGGTCCAGTGAACAGATTTTCGCAAGGTGTGAAGTTAATATCGAAACACACGCAAAATTTGAAAACACGGTGATCCATAGCCACATTGATTGTTTTCAAAACACGGTCAAATTTCTAGGCATACATATTCTTTGCAATAAGTTGAATCATTCAAAACTCTCACTCGTTCTCGATACATTGACTGCCTGGTAGGTCCACTTAATAGATTACGATAAGGTGTGAAGTTAATTTTAAAACACAGCCAAAGTTTCAAAACACGGTGAGTCATAGTCTCTTTGATTGTTTTCAAAACATGGTCAAACTTTCGAGGCATGCATATTCTTAGCAAGAAGTTGAATCTTGCCAAACAACTCTCACTCATTCTCGATACATTGACTGCCTGGTGTGTCCACTTAAAATATTATGGCAAGGTGTGAAGTTAATTTCAAAACACAGCCAAAATTTCAAAACACGGTGAGTCATTTTCTGTTTGTTTGTTTTCAAAACACGGTCAAAATTCTCGGCATGCATATTCTTAGCAAGAAGTTGAATCTTTTCAAAATCTCACTCGTCTCCATACATTGATTGCCTGGTGGTGGGTCCACTAAACAGATTTTCGCAAGGTGTGAAGTTAATTTCGAAATGCATCCAAAATTTCAAAATACGGTGAGTCATAGCATCTTTGATTATTTTCAAAACATGGTCAAATTTATAGGCATGCATATTCTTAGCAATAAGTTGAATCATTCCAAACTCTCACTCGTTCTCGATACATTGACTGCCTGGTGGGTCCAGTGAATAGATTTCGCAAGAGGTGAAGTTAATTTCGAAATGCACGCAAAATTTCAAATCACGGTGAGCCATAGTCTCTTTGGTTGTTTTCGAAATATGGTCAAATTTCTAGGCATGCATATTCTTAGAAAGAAGTTGAATCTTTCGAAACTGTCACTCGTCTCGATACATTGACTTCCTGGTAGTGGGTCCACTGAACAGATTATCGCAAGGTGTGAACTTAATTTCGAAACACACCGAGAAATAGTATACTAGTAGAGAGTAGCCAAATGAATATGAGTAGCGAAACACACCAATACATTGACTTCCTGGTTGTGTGGTCAGGCAGTAAGGCTTTATCCAATCACTAGGAATCGGGACCCACCTGGGACGTGCATTGAGCACCTGTGTCTCTGGCGTTTCCCTAGAAACCATGGTTTGATGACAACTACATCTAAGCAATACATGACTGCAGTACACTACTGAAGTCTTACTTCATGACTTAGTGAGCAGGAGTACTCGAGTACTACTCTATACTACTAGAACCCTACTGCCACTGCTGTCCGCCGCCCGCCTCTCTAGGAGTAGTAAAACGCCACAAATAGCCACCACCGCCCGCCACCCACCGCCCGCAAATGCCTATCTACTAGAGTACTAGTAGTAGTATAGTAAAAAGAAGACATATGTACTGTATTACTATTGGAGTACTAGTAGTACAAATCGAGTATAAAAAGACATATACTCCGTATTACTGGAGTACTAGTTGAATGTACTACGTACTACTACTAGTACTCTATATCTGTATCTGGACAAGCTTTAACCACAAGAAAGAAATGGAGAAGAGTAGCAAGTCTGCCATGCCGAGAAAGAAAGAGCTAGAAGAGACAAGCAGATAAAATAAAATGCAGATGGTGTTGAAGCCATGCATGCAGTCCTCGTTCTCTCCCCCGCAGCACTGTACACTTTGCGCCTGGCCCTAGGTTTATCCGTCTCTCTCTTGATGTAGACCTTTTCCATTTCCAAAAAAAGGCGTAGACCTTCTTACCACTCACGCGGGTAAGATCTGTTTGTCTGGTACAGTACTGTACAAGGTATTAAGTGCCTGATTTACTCTCACCTGTCAACTTTCTGTAGCCTTCGTTCAAAAAAAACTCAATGCTGCATAAAAATTCAGGACTGTGGGCACTACATCGGCGAGCCGAGCTTCCAAGGAACCACTCCAACGCTGGGCGCGTAGGCGAATTCCACCAAGAGCTAGCCGGCGATGGACAAAGACGAGCTAGCACCAATAACACCGCGTGCTCGACGACCACAACGCCGCGTGCCCGTATAGCCCGTGCGGCTGCACGGAGGTCGGCTGCATATTCACCGCATCGCCGGTCGAGCTCCTTTTGCACCTCAACAACGTCCACAAGGTACAAGTGCATAGGCTATCGTATGTCTAGCCTAGCGAGTGTATAGTAATGATGCCGTTACCGTCCCTTCCGTCATCCATGGTCATCGTCTACTGTGATGACGCTACCGTATTCAGCCTCATTATCGGCGAGCTCGGCCAGGCCGCCGCCATTTCCTTGGTGTGCGTCAAGGTAGCCTCGTGCTCGTGGCCCAGGTATAGGGTGAAGTTGTGCGCGACTGGCCCACAGTCGCTGGCGGACTACTTGACGGACACCCTTAATGGGGTCATTGAGTCGACGAGATGCGCGTTGCCCGATAGTGTTGGCCTCAAAGATCAGACGTTTCTCACGGTGCCACCGCGGTACATTACCGCGGCTGATGGACAGTACGAGACGATCAAGGTGTTGTCTTTCTGCGTTTGCATTGACAAGATGAATTGATCTTAATCTTTGGCTAAGTGATCCTAATTGACAAGATGAATTGCTGTTAATGTTTATATTTTGGATTTTAAGTGTTTTCTGAAATTGTTCAACTACTAATCCACGTGCCAACAGCTAGGGGGACTCGGATCAACATGCCCCTGTATCTACCACCCAATATTCATCTGATGGACAAAAGTGATCCAAAGCAAAGTAGAAAAGAAAACATCTCATACTTATGGCCTAGTTTTCAACTATGTTTAAGTTTTCAGAAACTAGACAATAAAAACATTTTGTCAGTCATTAATAGTTCAAATACATGCATATATTTATTAAAAAAATACAGACATATAATTTTAACAAATTTGCATAAATTATTTTTCATACTTTTGTCCACACACTATATATAATAGTGGTAAGATAAGAAAAGAAAGACTATAAATAGTATCTTCATGATGCTGAAATGGAAATGAAGATCCAACATCTCACAAAGTTGGGATTTAAGTCTTGATCCAACGGTCAATATTCAAAGTTATTCGTGCACTATATACAATGCTAAGAAAAAAATGAGAAACATGTATTTTGATACCTTTGAATACAAAAAAAATGCTTTGGCTTCTACACAATGTGTATTGGCCTACGATGTACGAACATTCCTGGTTTTGACCCGAACAGCCAAGGTCATGACCATATCAACATTGTGTATTGGCCTACGGCCGATCTCTCGAGAAGGAGCAAAACTATAAAGTTTTTCTTTCAGGGTCCTTTGTGCTAAATGTATGGACCTCGATGTAATAATTTTTCTTTTTAGTTCCTTGATGTAAAATGTACTCCCACCAACCGTGTAAAATGTTAATCTAAAAGTAAATGTTGAAATTTAAATGAATTTAAGCTTAGTTGTCAACGGGTATGAACATTCTTGGATTTCAAGCTGAATGACCAAGGTAAGGCCATATCAACATCATACTTTATGTTGATGATCCCATGTTAGAGAATTTGCATGGCAACAGATCTGGCCATGTTTTGAAAAAAATCAAAGTGGAAGTAGTATTAAGAGTTTGGCTCAGATTAGGTGATCTCTTGAGAATGAGCTGAACCAGATTTTTTTCTTTTAGGGTCCTTTATGCTAAATGTATGGACCTCGATGTAATTTTTTCTTTTTTGAGGTCCCTGATGTAAAATGTACTCCGATCGATCATGTCAAGTTCTAACCTAAAAGTAAGTGGTGAAATATAAATGAATTTAAGCTTAGTTTTCAATGAGTATGAACCATTCTTGTATTTCAAGACGAACGACCAAGGTCAAGGCCATATCTACACCATACTTTATGATGGTGATCCCATATCCAAGTATTTGCATGCCGACAAATTTGGCCAGATTTTGATAACAATTGAAGATGAAGTAGTATGAAGAGTATGGCTCGATTAGCTACTCTCTAGAGGAGGAGCTGAACCCGACTGTTTTGCTTGCTTAATTTTAGTGTCCTTTGTGCTAAATGTATGGACCTCGATGTAATTCCCCATTTTGCTAGGTCTAAAAGTGTAAGTGGTGAAATTTAGATGATTTTAAGCTTACTTGTCAATAAGTATGAGCATTATTGGATTTCAAGCCGAATGACCAAGGTCAAGGCCATATCAACATTATACTTTGTTCTGATGATCCCATGTTAGAGAATTTGCATGGCAACAGATTTGGCCATGTTTTGAACACAATCAAAGAGGAAGTAGTATTAAGAGTTTGGCTTAGATGAGGTGATCTCTCGAGAATGAGCCAAACCTATTTTTTTTCTTTTAGGGTCCTTTATGCTAAATATATATGGACCTCGATGTAATTCTTGCTTTTTGAGGTCCGTGATGTAAAATGTACTTTGGTCGACCGTGTAAAGTTCTAACCTAAAAGTATTATGGTGAAATTTAAATGAATTTAAGCTTAGATGTCAATGAGTATGAAGCATTATTCTTGTATTTAAAGACGAACCACCAAGGTCAAGGCCATATCTACATCATACTTTATGTTGATGTTCCCATATCCAAGAATTTGTGTGCCGACAAATTTGGCAATATTTTGTGTGCCGACAAATCGAAGATGAAGTACTATGGAGAGGAGTATGGCTCGATCAGTTACTCTCTCGAGAAGGAGTCGAACCCAACTATTTTTCTTGCTTAATTTTAGGGTCCTTTGTGCTCAATGTATGGACCTCGATGTAATTTCCCCCTTCTAGGTCTAAAAGTGTAAGTGGTGAAATTTAGACGATTTTAAGCTTAATTATCAATGAGTATGAACATTCTTCGATTTCAAGCCGAACGACCAAGTTCAAGGCCATATCAACATAATACTTTATATGATGATGATGATCCGATGTCAGAGAATTTCCATGGCAATAGATCTGGCCATGTTTTGAGAACAATGGAAGATGAAGTAGTATCAAGATTTTGGCTCAGATCAACTGATCTCTCGAGAAGGAGACGAACCAGAAATTTTGACTTTTAGGGTCATTTATGCTAAATGTATGGACCTCGATGTAATGTTTGCTTTTTTGAGGTCACTGATGTAAAATGTACTCCGATCGATCCTGTAAAGTTCTAACCTAAAAGTAAGTTCAAGGAGTATGAACCATTCTTGTATTTCAAGACGAATGACCAAGGTCAAGGCCATATATACACCATACTTTATGATGATGATCCCATATCCAATAATTTGCATGCCGACACATTTGGCTATATTTTGATAACAATCGAAGATGAAGTAGTATAAAGAGTATGGCCCGATCAGCTACTCTCTCGAGAAGGAGCCGAACCCGACTGTTTTTCTTGCTTGTTTTTAGGGTTCTTTGTGCTAAATGTATGGACCTCGATGTAAATTATCCCCTTTTTAGGTCCTTGTTGTAAAATGTACTCCCACCGACTGTGTAAAATTCTAACATAAAAGTAAGTGGTGAAATTTAAACGAATTTCAACTTATAGTTCTCAACGAGTATGAACATCCTTGGATTTCAAGCCGAACGACCAAAAGTTCAAGGCCATATCTCTACATCAGACTTTATGCTGATGATCCCATATCCAAGAATTTGCATGCCGACAAATTTGGCCATATTTTCAAAACAATCGAAGATGAAGTAGTATGAAGAGTGTGGCTTGATCAGCTACTCTCTCGAGAAGGAGCCGAACCCGACTATTTTCTTTGCTCAATTTTAGGGTTATTTGTGCTAAATGTGTGGACCTCGATGTAATTTTCCCTTTTTTGAGGTCCTTGATGTACAATGTACTCCCACTGACCGTGTAAAATGCTAACCTAAAAGTAAGTGGTGAATTTCAACGAATTTAAGCATAGTGTCAATGAGTATGAAAAAATCTTGGATTTCAAGCCGGACGACCAAAAGGTAAAGGCCATACCTCTACATCAGACTTTATGCTGATGCTCCCATATCCAAGAATTAGCATGCCAAAAAATTTGGCCATATTTTGAAAACAATCAAATATAAAGTAGTATGAAGACTGTGGCTCGATCAGCTACTCTCTCGAGAAGGAGCCGAACCCGACTACTTTCTTTGTTCAATTTTAGGGTCATTTGTGCTTAATGTGTGGACCTTGATGTAATTTTACTTTTTTTAGGTCCATGATGTAGAATGTACTCCTACTGATCGTGCAAAATGCTAACCTAGAAGTAAGTGGTGAATTTCAACGAATTTAAGCATAGTTGTCAACGAGTATGAAAAAATCTTGGATTTCAAGGCGAACGACCATAAGGCCAAGGCCATATTTCTACATCAGACTTTATGCTGATGATCCTATATCCAAGAATTTGCATGCTGAAAAATTTGGCCATAGTTTGAAAACAATGGAAGATGAAGTAGTATGAAGAGTGTGGCTTGATCAGCTACTCTCTCGAGAAGGAGCCGAACCCGACTGTTTTCTTTTCTCAATTTTAGGGTCCTTTGTGCTAAATGTATGGACCTTGATGTAATTTTCCCTTTTTTAGGTCCTTTATGTAGAATGTACTTTATGCTTATGATCCCATATCGAAGAATTTGCATGCCGAAAAATTTGGCCATCTTTTGAAAACAATCAAAGATATTAAAAACAAAAAATAATCAATTTCAATTTTCCAAGTGACATGAATTTATTTTCTGAAAAGCAAGTAAGAAGAATTTATTTCCTTTTTTCTATTAAAAAATAATGAGCGAGAAGAGACTATGAGCACAGAGGAGGCAACGAGAGAGCTGTGAAGAGGAGGATTTGAAGGCGGTGCGATGTCAGAGCAAAGCTAGGATGGGTTTCTGACATGCGGTAGAGGGTACAGTGAGTAGAGTAAATTTCAGGAGTAAAATATATATGCACGCAAAACAAAATGTGTTTTCTCTCTCCTTCACTCCCCCATCACCACCCCAAGACCCCGGCCGGCTAATATCTCCCTCATCCACAATGTGGCGCTGCGCACGCGCGTCGACCGACAACCTGCCATTGGTGGCTCCATTTCTTTGTCGGCGGCTCCGTGTCTTTGTCTAGCGTGTTCGTCAACTATGTTGGTGGGAACCATTTTGGTCCTTACAATAGAGTAGCAATTCAAACATTCCCAGTTTCGAAATTTTCACTTCCTTCACAAAGATCCGGGGGGAAGGATATTCAATAGATCGTCATTCGCAGTACTACTACTAGTACTACAGGGTATGGTGAGTAGTACCAAAAGAAACTTTTTTTTGACGAGTAGTACCAGAAGAAACTTCATACAACCATTAACTTCATATAGGACTCTCTGCTGAACTAGTGCAGGTCCGGCGCCACCTTGCACCTAGTATGCGTCGCCAGCGGTAGCTCGTGACATCAGCACCAACGACAGCTCCAACGATAGAGCCGGCTCCTGACTCATCGGCACCTCCGGAGAACGCGATGGCACCTCCTGAGCCATCTGTGGCACCGTCAGAAAACAAGGCGGCACCTCCGGAGCCATATGAAGCTCTGGGATAGCACTGTGGATGAAGTTACCGTTGTTTCGGAACTAGTTCCAGTAGTTGGTGAAAATGTTGGAGCCGGTGAACACCACCATCTCGCAGGCGCAGTGGAAGGCCTGGCCGTAGAGGAGACGGGCATCCCTGAAGTTGACGAACTTGACCTTCAACATCCCGTCTGGATTGTTGTAGATGTTGTACATCTGGTACTTGCGGTCACCGTACCCAGCATCGAGGAAGGCACATGCCAGCTGCCTATTTGTTCTCTGCAGGGAGAAAGCCCAAATGCGCAGGGCATTGTCCTCCTGTGTAGCGATGTGAGGGTCTTTGCACTCTGGTATGGCGGGCGGCAGCCAGAAGGTGGCCATGGATGACAGATGAGGTCGAGATGGTTGCTCGAAGCAAGGGATTAGAGATGGTTTGGTGCAGGGAAGGGGAGAGATTAAATAGGAAGGAGGTGATCCATGATTAATGTGGCAGATTACCGAAGCGAGGGGACAATCAATGTCACTGCTGAAGCCGATGCGTGTGGCAAATATTGATGACGATGACTAGGGTAAGCGATTAGATGGAATGCTGACTCTACTTCGTGCACTTGATGGCCCAGTCATAATTTTGTGGTGCCTCTAAGGCGATCGCGACATCCCCAATCTGTGGGACCTACGTGGACGACTGAGTTGATGGGTGAAAACTAATTGATAATGATAAAGTGGTAAGAAATGTGATTTAACAAACGTTAATTTGTTTTAGCCAATATTCTTGTTAGATAAAAAATTCATACATTAAGTCTATTCGTAATAACTATCTACCCTTATTGAGAAAAAATTCTCAATATGTGTAGATATATTATTAATAGACTTAATCGTAACCATTTTTTCTCTAACAAGACTATTGGTTAATAACAACTTCATGTTTGTTAAATCATATTTCATACAGTATATACGTGTGTCGCACGTACCTTTTACTAGTAGTGGTACGATAAGAAAAGAAAGACTATCAATAGTATCTTCTCGATGCTAAAATGGAAATAATGAAGATCGAATGTCTGACAATGTTGGGATTCGCGTCTTGATCCAACGGTCAATATTCAAAGTTATTCGTACACTATATAATGCAAATAAAAAGAAAAATGAGAAACATGTGTTTTGACACCTTTGAATACAAAAATGCTCTCGCTGCTTCACAATGTGTATTAGCGTAAGGTGTATGAACATTCCTAGTTTCGACCCGAATAGCCAAGATCATGACCATATTGACATCATATATAGTTTATGATATAGTACTTGCATCTATTAGATTCGTGCATTTTCTTCAACAAGATATGCTGAAAGTGAGAAGTGCGTTGTTTTCTTTTGTTAAGCAAGTTCTAGTCTTACCATTACCATTATGTTAACACTATATGGTGTACAAAAAACTTTGAATATTAATTGTTGGATCAAGACTCATGAATCCCAATATTTCCAGCCGTTAGATCTTCTTTTCCATTATAGCATCAAGAAGATTCTATTAATAATCTTCATCACAATGAAATACTATGCACAAACCTCAAAACACACTTCTCCATTATTCTATAATCTTCCCCCCGTTTCTATAGACCATGTTACCAAAATTTTCAAGCATTTGATTTTAGTCTTCTCTGTGCTAAATGTATGGACTTGGATGTATTATTTGATTTTTGAGGTCCTTGGTGTAACATGTACACATCCACTTACCGTGTTAATTAATTGAAGAATCTCGCTCCTTCGGGACATACCTTGGTCAAAAAAAACTACCACCACTAGGGCTGGAATTGGATTCAGCTCGGCTCGACTCGCTAAAGGTCGTTCAACTAATGACCTAGCTTGGCTCGAATCATTTACAAAACAAGTTCATATTTGAAACTCGGCTCGACTCGGTAAACTCACGAGTAGCTTGTTTAGCACGTTATGAGTTACGAACAAGAGCACATATAAGAAAAACTAGTAATTATCCTACTAATTAAGAACTAGAATAAGGATAGTACTTTCTTAATAACACGAAGGCATGATCGAATGGAAAATATAGTAGTTCTACACCATTACATGTACAAGAAACATTCATAGTATGCACTCATCAGTGGAAAATTTTAAATTCTATATTTGAATGAGTTTAACGAGCTAAACGAGTAGCTCATTTAGCTTGGGTGAACAAACCAGTTCAAATCTAAAACTAGGCTCGACTCGTTATACACCGAGTTCAAGCCGAGTCGAGCCGAGTCATGAGTTACAATCATTTATCTCACGAGTTTAGAGTTATAATTCTAGGCCTAACCACCACCCTGTTTTTAGAAAAAGTCGGGACCATGTTTTCTTACAATTCCCTAGTCTTAGCACATTTCAATATTCCCTAGTGAACCGTGCCCACTTAAATAACTTTATGTTGATTTAAAGAAATTAGGTCAAACTTGAACTACAAGTAAGCTCGGTAGATTCCTCTTGAATTTTCCTAACACCGTCTGAAGGGACCCATGATGTCTATATATCAAGGCTTAAGTTTCGGGACGGAGTACTAAACACTAGTAGTACCTGCATCCAAGGCTCAAGGCCTATTTTTTTTGAAAAGTCAAACTATGCAAAGTTTGACCAAGTTTGTAGAAAAATATATTAATATTTACAATATGAAATACATACCCTTTGATACATCATGAAACATATATTCACATGGTATCTACTAATATCATATAGTAGTTCTTGATATTTTTTTTAGAAGTTTGCTCAAACTTTTCGTAGCTTCACTAATAAAAAAAGCCTTAGGCCCTGTTTGGAACAAAGGAAAATCATAGGATTTTTGGAGGATAGGATTCCTATAGGAAAAATTCCTATGGGTTCGTTTGGGACAAATGAATAGGAATCTAAGATTCCTTTGAAATTCCTATGGTATAGGCTGTTTCATAGGAATTTTCTAGGAAAAATAACATGAGGTCTAACCTCATGTTTCATCTCCTTGTGTCTACAATTCATGCGGTTTTCCTGTGTGACATCCAAATGACACCCTAAATTTTTTCCTATGGTATTGATTCCTATAGGAATTGAGCATACATGATACTATCTTAATTCTTGCATTTTTTCTATTCCTATGTTTTGCATTCCTGCATTCCAAACGGGGCCTTAAGCTTTGGGGCGAAGGTACAAGTGAGATGAGGGAAAAACCGAAGAGTAAGAGGAGCTCGGAGAATAAAAGGGAGGCAGGGCGGGAGGGCAGCTCTCAACACCCGGATTTTTAATCCCAAATGCCTATTATGCCATACATCGCAATCCCAGGATTACCATTGTTGCGAGATATAATAGATTGGATATCACAGTACATTATCCATTACAAACCATAATAAGGTCTTACACAAATAAAGGATCTCATGATTCAGTCTTAATACAAACAAGCAGCGGAAAATATAAGCATAGTAGTGGGCTCCATCTTCAGTGTCACAAGCAATGCTGATGATGGGAGATGATCCTAGTTATCGTAGCCATCCTACTGTCCATAATCCTGATAGTCGTCCTCGTAGTCTGGCCATGGGAATAGCCAGGGACAAAACCATGAGTACTCTTTAAGTACTTGCAAACTATCACTAACAAGTAAGGTAGTTCTAGTAGGAATCCTACGCTCTAAATTTATTTGCAAAAATCCAGATTTATCTAAACTGAGTTCAGAAGTAAAGAAAACTAAGTAAAGGTTCTAAATCACTTTAAGTTGGGAACCTAGTTTTCATATTCACAACCCTATTGTGGTCAAGTCAAAATCATAGTTCACTTCACAAGTCATTTTGAAAACATCTAATGACGGAACAATATGGCCACTCCAACTGTCCATGACCGCGGACGCGGCTATTCAAATAGTTTGACACTCTGCAGAGGTGGTACACTTTCACCACAAAATTCAATACATCTGTCAGGAATAACCCTGAATCATCATACTTAGTATGCGGATAATCAATCATAACCTTTCAATTACACACTCTAGTATAGGCACCTCCCCTATGAGCTTGGCCTCCCAGCCATGGCCATCTGCCATCCTAGGCACTACATAGGTGGACATCATCAAGAGGTAGCCTCAGCTCAAACCTCCTCCACGAGGGCACCTGTACTAATGCATATAAACTTCCGTCTAAGCCTTACCCAATTCAGGTATTGTGGTTGTACGGTAATATTGGAATGGTATCGCATCCGAACCCAACCATCAGTTTTTATAAAGGGCTAAGGCTCATGCCTCAACAGTTTCATCATAAAATCCATTTGTGTTTCTCAACACATGTCAAAACATTTCAATAGAGTGACTCATCATTCCAAGGTTTTCATAATCATTTTCACCAAGTATTCCCATCTAAAGTGATCAAGTTTTATGCTTAGCAATAGCCACTAAGTTAAAAGTGTTCACTAATGAGGGATGTTAATCTCAATCTCATGTCATGGAATGACATCTAGTATAGGCCTAGTTTTATACTGTTTATGTTATCTATACCACTTTCCAGAACCTCACCAAGCATTAAGTAAAAGTAAAGAACTTTGGTAAAGTAAAGAGTAAAGCTTGCAAGTAAAACTTGGGATTGATATAATCAAAACTATATAACCAAAGCATGCCTAATGCATTTGCTTAATTTATCAAGGGGGAAAGTGTTAACTTGCTTAGTTCTAGCTTGCTTAGTAATGATGGCTTTCCTTGATTGGTGCAGTGATTGAAGTTTTCTTCGTCTTCTTCGGGGTTGAACTCCTCCTCCTCATATCCTTGGTCGGTAATATCGTCTATAAATTAATACGGGGTACACAATCAACAAACAATACTTAACTAATTCTATTTAGCACAGTAAGGCTCACACTTGATGATCTAGCATCATCACAATCATCACATGCAATAATGACTAGTTTTATTTAGTTTATTTGAGAAATGTAATTTCTACTCATTGAAATTAATTAAGATTTAATATTCTCCAATCAAAATGTGGGATCATGTGGACACATGTCATCACCACATATACTAATACATGGGAATGTGATTTAAAAGGGTTGGTCATAATTTATAAAGTTTAAGAATATTATTTAATAGATTTAAAGTGACTAGAAATGCCCTAATAGCATTCTCTTGGTAGTAGTCCAATGTCACTACATGCAAACCTAAATATTTTTACATATTTAGATAGATATTGTCAAATGTGATTTTTGATAGTTGGAATCAACTCAAAAGCTATTATAGTTGATTTTTGAAAAATGTTTGAAGTTGCAAAATTCTCTGTCTTGTTATTTTTGCTAAATATCATCTCTAACTCCAAATGATTTAAATCCAACGGGCTTGGATAGAAAATTTAATTATCTTTCTAGCAAAATTAGAATCATGGAATTTGGTTAAGTGAAACTCTCTGAATTGATTTTTCAATCTAGGGACAGAATAGGATTTCAACTAAATTGGAAAATTCATATTTGAATTCCCTAGGCTGCGCGGGAAAGCTAAACAGGCCGGCCCAACTGCACAACACCACGCATCGGGCTACTAACAGGCAGGGTCCACCAGTTAGTGACTGCTCTAACATGAAACGGTATCAGAGAATTTGAGCCGTGCGATCCTATTCTAATCCAACGGCCAGACGTCATCGTCGACAACGAACAGCTCCGGTGAGGAAAATGATCTAGCGAGGCAGTGGGTGTCTCGCGGGGCTCACCTGGGCTCCATCTAGGGTCGGCGACGAGGGAAAACAACGTGGCAGACGACGGCGAGGCGAGGCGCGGTCACGACATGGCTTGGGGTGGTTGGAATCAACGACGCCCTTCTCCTCCAGTAGCGCCGGGCTCTGGTGAAATTCCGACGCAGTGTTGCTTGCCTTCCTCCGGGGAGAAGTGGGGAAGGTCAGGGAGGACTGTGCAGTGAGGTGGTGTGGAGAAATGGGGTGGAGAGGCCCTCTATTTATACACCGACGACGCGACCGAGCGGGATGGGTTGGCGTCTCCGGTGAGGACGGTACAGCAAGCTAAAGGCATGGGCGAGGGTGTAGGACGGTGCAGTGATCCCTGGAGGTTCTCATGGAAGTAAGGGCGCGACACGGGGCAGTATAGTTTGGTCTGCCACCTGCGGTGCTCCGCGCGGGACAGGCGGCGTTCTCGACGGTGCACGGGAGCTACGGGTCACGCGGCGGCGAACATGGGTGTCTACTAGGTTGGCGTGATCATGGCGAGGCTGCGCGTGCGCAGTGAGGGCAAGGCACGAGCTGGCGGGGCTGGTCGGGCATGGCGCTCTGGCGCGCTCTAGACATGGCGCAAAGAGGCGGTGCACGGCGCGAATAGGGTGGTGGTAGGCTGCGGCGATGCTCCTGGACATCCTAGATGGGCACGGGGTTGTCTGCTGCGAGTTGGCCGTGGTCGGCCGACGATGACCACAAATGGGCGGCTCTCCACTGTGCTCCACGGCGAAGGGGGGTTTGGTCTGGGTGCTGGTTGGACTCAGAGGGGACAGGGGAGTTAAGGGGAGATCAATTGGTCATTTAATTACTGTTTAAACAGTGAAGTTAGGCAGAAGCTTAATCTGTGCTAACCAGGTGTTTGATAAAATGGACGCATGAAAGATACTTTGGAATTTTTTATTCAAATTTTTTGAGTGGTTTGATCTTAAGCTTGAATAACTATGTTTGCTTGGAGAGGTCAAGGGGAATTGATTTGGTAGGGTTTTGAAAAAGTGGGATCTTAACATATGAATTGGATTCAATTTTCCATTGTCCATTAAATTGATTTGCTAGATGTTTTTGTAAGTTTATAAAGTGGGCCTTGATACACTTTTACTTGGTCTAGCAAGGGGTGAAAAGAAATAGAATAGTTTCTAATAGAAATTCTCTTCTAGGAACACCTAAAGTGGCCTAGTGGTTGATTTTGGTCAAAATGACCATTTGCTTTATTTATTCATATTTGATTTCTTTTTCTTTGGAATTTGTTTTTAATTGGTCTAGATGATGTGGCATTCATCTTTAAACCATTTCACAACATTTAGAACAATCAAGCATGGCATATACACTCAATTCTACTTAATGCAAACACACATGCATTCATATTCATTTTCTTCATAAAAGTTTTTGTTAACCCTAAATTGGGTGATTAGAACTTGATAATCTTGATTAGAAGATTTGTGGTTTTACAAACCTTCCCTCCTTAAACAAAATCTCATCCCGAGATTGAGAAAAACTCGGAACTAAAGAGATATGGAAACTCAGTCCTAATGTAATCTTCTCGCTCCCAAGTAGCTTCTTCTTCGGTATGGTTGCTCCATTGGATCTTGAGAAATTTGATACTCTGGGTCCTGGTGGTCCTGAAAGCTTCTTCCAAGATACGAATGGGCACTTCACGATACGTTAGATCCTTGTTGATATAAATGTCTCGGTGATTGATGTTCTTGAAAACCTTGGTCTTTTCCGGAACTTCTAAGCATTTGCGAAGTAACGTGATATGAAACACATTATGGATGGCTGACATCTCTAGAAGTTCCAGTTGATAAGATACTTCTCCTCGGTGATTCAAAATCTTGAAGGGTCCAATATATCTGGGGGCTAATTTTCCTGTCAGCTGAAAACGCTGCATTCCTTTCAAAGGCGACACTTTGAGATACACAAAATCTTCGACATTGAAAGTCAGGTCTCTACGTCTCTTGTCAGCATAACTCTTCTATCTGGATTGGGTAGTCTTGAGGTGCTCACGGACTTTACGAACCTTCTATTCGGCTCCTCGTAGGATGTCGGGTCCAGAAATCTGACTCTCTCCTACTTGCGACCAATTCAAAGGGGTACGACACTTCCTTCCATATAAGAACTCAAATGGGGCCATTTGCAAACTGGCTTGATAACTGTTGTTGTATGAGAATTCTACGAAAGGCAGACAATCTTCCCATTTTGATCCATATTCTAACTCACAAGCTCTCAACATATCTTCTAAGATTTGGTTAACTCTTTTGGTTTGTCCATCGGTCTGCGGGTGATAAGCTATGCTAAAATTCAACTTGGTTCCTAATCCTTCTTGGACTTTCTGCCAAAATCTTGAGGTAAATTGGGTTCCACGATCCGACACTATAGTCTTCGGGGTTCCATGCAAACTAACAATTCTAGCAATGTACAACTCTGCTAGCTTTGAACTCTGGTAGGTTGTCTTAACAGGTATAAAATGGGCTACCTTGGACAGTCTATCAACTATGACCCAAATAGAGTCATTTCCCCTACTAGAAGTAGGCAAACCTGTGATAAAGTCCATTCCAACGGAATCCCATTTCCATTCCGGAATTTGCAATGGTTGCAACAGTCCTGCGGGTCTCTGATGTTCCGCTTTGACTCTCTGAAAAATATCACACTTGGCTATGTAACTTCCGATTTCTCTCTTCATCTTGTGCCACCAAAATTGCTCCTTCAAATCTTGATACATATTCGTTCCTCCGGGGTGGATAGAATAAAGGGTATCATGAGCTTCCAGCATGATAACTTGCTTCAGCTTCGAATCTACTGGCACACAGATACGTCCTTTGTACCACAAAACTCCTTTTTCGTCTTCGGTAAATCTGTCTACCTTTCCTGTACCGATACGACGTTTGATTCCGTCGATGCTTGCATTTCCCTTCTGGGCTTCCTTGATCTGGCTAATCAAAGTGGGTTGAAGTTCAAGCTAAAAATCCTTGGCTAACTAGCTCCGTTCTAAACTGCTCCAACTCTTCATGCAAACTTGGTTGGGCTTCTTTGATCATGGTGTTTAACCTACACGACAATCTTCTAAGAGTATCCGCTACCACATTGGCTTTGCCGGGGTGATAGTGAATGTCAAGGTCATAATCCTTGATTAACTCTATCCATCTCCTTTGCCTCATATTCAACTCCTTCTGAGTGAAAATATACTTTAAAATCTTATGATCTTAATAAATCTCACAGTGATTACCCATAAGGTAATGACGCCATGTCTTCAAGGCTAGAACTACATCTGCTAGTTTAAGATCATGGTTAGGGTAGTTTTGCTCATGCTGCTTCAGTTGTCGGGACAAATATGCTATGACTTTGCCTTCTTACATCAACACACATTCGAGACCAATGTTGGATGCATCACAATACACATCAAAAGGCTTCTTGATATCTAGCATAATCAATATTGGGGCTGAAATCAATCTCTTCTTGAGATCTTGAAAACTTGCTTCACATTTGTTGGTCCATTCAAACTTCTTGTCTTTCTTCAACAATTCGGTCATTGGTCATGCGGTACTCGAAAATCCTTCAACGAACTTGCGGTAGTATCCCGCTAATCCGAGAAATGCATGGACTTCGGTTTGAGTGGTTGGGGCTTCCCATTATTCAACATCTTTGATCTTGGCGGGATCAACAGTGACTCCTCCTGCCGACACAATATGTCCGAGGAATCCTACTTCCTTCAACCAAAACTCACACTTGCTAAACTTGGAATACAACTGGTGCTCTCTAAGGGTTTCAAGGATGGTTCTCAGGTGTAGCTCATGGTCTTCTTCTGACTTGGAATAGATTAGGATATTGTCGATAAAAACAATGACAAACTTATCCAGAAAGTTCATAAAAATCTTATTCATGAGATTCATGAAATAAGCGGGGGCATTGGTTAATCCAAACGACATGACCGTATACTCATACAATCCATATCTGGTGGTAAAGGCTGTCTTTGGAATATCCGTTGCATGAATCTTAAGTTGATGATAACCAGCTCTAAGATCAATCTTAGAGAACGCTCTGGCACCAATCAACTGATCAAGCAGATCCTCTATCTTGGGCAGTGGGTACTTGTTCTTGATAGTGACATCATTCAGCTTCCGGTAATTGATGGCTCTGTATGGCGCCAGAAAAGTGCTGGTGCGATGTTGATGTAGGGCTCGTTGGGAACCCCAAGAGGAAGGTATGATGAGCACAGCAGCAAGTTTCCCTTAGTTATGAAACCAAGGTTTAATCGAACCAGTAGGAGCAAGGAAAGACCCCAAAGGTGCTGCTAGATGAGCCTTGGCAGGGCGCACTACCAGTGCTAGTAGCAATGTGGAGACCTGCATAACACAACCACAGAACTTTGTCCCCAACTTGCGATGAGGTTGTCAATCTCACCATGTTTTGCGAAAAACAAAGGATTAAACGTATCGAATGGAAAGAAGTAATAGTTTGCAGAAAGTAAACACAAAGTAGTAAACAGTTTATAGATTGTATGTAAAAGAAAGGACCAGGATCCATAGTTCACTAGAGGTGGCTCTGCTTAGATAGATAACATGCTGGGTGAACAAATTACAGCGGGGCAATTGACAAACATCCAGAAAGCAATACATGCATATACTAATCATATTGACTCCTTTGGAACTTGATTGGCATTACAACATTATGCATAGACCGCCATCCAACTACATCTATGACTAATAATCCACCTTCTGGTTATCATCTAAACCCCCTCCAGTATTAAGTTGCAAGCAACAGATTATTGCTTTACGAATTGCATGTAAAGTAAACAATATGATTGTTCTGTGAACAAATGATTGTTGTTTTGTCCCTAGTAGCAATAGCACATCTAGTACCTTAGAGATTTCTGTCACTTCCCCAGATTACCAGAGGCATGAACCCACTATCGAGGATACATACTAAATCTTGGAGTTGCTAGCATCTACTTCGCCAAGATAGCTACTAACAACGGAAAGCATGCAAGATCACAAATAACAAAGACATGATAGAATCAATAATCAATCTGAAATAACATCTCTATATCCATCGGATTCCCGCAAACAAAACATGAAGAATTACAAATAGATGATCTTGATCATGAACGGAGCTCACAAGATCTAAACATGAAAGAACAAAGGAGGAGAACCAGCCATCGAGCTACTACATGGATCCGTAGTCCAAGGATGAACTACTCATGCATCACACTGGAGGCTTGCATGGTGATGAAGAAGGCCTCCAGGGTGAATTCCCCTCTCCGGCAGGGTGCCTGTAACATCTCAAAACTTCAATCCAAGCTTATCATGATCAAATCATCCAAAAATGGGGTTAACAAAAACTTTTCCAAATTTAAAATGAAAGCATTCATATATGTGTGCATTTAAAATAGGAGTTTTTTTTGAATTGCCATGATTGTGTGATCCCTTGCTTCTAAAATGTTTCTTAGGTGATTTAAACATCATCTGCATCATTCCCAAACTTTTCCTAAAAGAAATCAAATCAAAAATAATTAAAATGAAGGAATGGTCATTTGGACAAATTTAACTCTCATGCCTACTTTGGCTATTCCTAGTACTCAATTCTTAACAGAAACAATTCTTGATCTTTGCACCCCTTGCTAGTACACATAATGAGGTACCAAGGCCCACCTTTTGATCTACTAAAAACCTTCTGTAAACTATTTTAAATGACAGTTTAAAATTGAATCTAATGCATATGCATAGATCACCCCTATTTCAAAAACCATCTAATTGAGCACCATTTTGAAAACCCTTGCAACCAGAGACTACCTAGCACTAGTGGAGATCACCCAAAATTTTTGAACTCAAAATTCAAAACTTTTTCTCTTGCGGCCATTTTGTCAAACACCTTGTTAGCAAGATCATTAAGGCCTAACTATTACTGTTTTGGGCTGATTTTGTCTAGCAATTCTGTAGTGCTTTGATCATCTTGTCCCCCCTCAAGCCAAACCAGACTAAACCAGCCTCTTCTCTACCCCCTAGCCGCACTGCACAGCCATGCCGAGCACCATCTCGCCGGCCGACCTTGCACCTGCAGCAGCAACCCTCTCCAGCCCCTCTCGCCATGTCTAGTACCTGGCCAGTGGTCCACCTCCACCGTCCAACCAGCCCCAGGCCAGAGACAGAGGGCAGAGCGGCCAGGAACCGCCGCGCCCGGAGCTTGTCGAGCATGCTGACGCCGCCCGCAGAGCGTGCACTGCACCCGCGTGCACAAGCCACTGCTCGACACCAGACCGCGCCCACCGCTCCGCCTCGACCTGGAGAACACCCCAGACACCTCCGTTCGCCGCCCAAAGCCCCACAACCACCGCTCGCCATGGACACAGCCGCTTCGGCCGCACAGAGCGCCACCTCGCCCCGACCGCATGCCACCGCCCCTACGGCCACATTGAAGCGCTAGAGCACCGCTAGGGAACCGCCCACCAATCTCAATCCCCAGCCATGTCGCTAGCTCGCCGTAGCCATGTCGCCACCATCGACCGCCCATCCTGCTCGGTCTCAACGTCGAGCCTATAAAAGGAGCCCTCCCCAGCACAAAAGACTCACACCATTCCACTCCCCTCACCTCGCTGAACCTCACCCACCTCTCGCCGAGGCAAGTGGAGCAGCAGTTCGCCCAAAATTGGAGCCGGAGCCGCCACCTCTGGAGAAGAAGGGTGCTGTTGATTCCGGCCACCCCAAGCTCCGCCGCGACCACGCCTCGCCTCGCCGTCGTCTTCCACTTTAATTACATTTAGAGTGTTTCAAAATTCAATTCTGTGATTTTGACAAATCCAAATTACATGAAACTAATTTTTTCTGAAAGGTATTGAAATGCTCTATCCAAGCCCGTTGGATTTAATTCATTTAGAGTTATAGATTTCTCCTAATAAAAATAAGAAGACAGAAGCTTTTGCAACTTGAAACATTTTTATAAAATCAACCAAGTTAGCTTTTGAGTTGATTCCAACTCTCAAAAATCACATCTCATCATATCTATCCAAATATGTAATAATATTAAGGTTTACAGGCAGTGACTTTGGACTAGTACCAAAATAAGGCTATATAGGCATTTCTAGTCACTTTAAATCATTAAATAATGAACTTAAACCAAAGTAACATTGATCCAACCTTTAAATCTCATTCCCACATGTTATAATATGTGGTGAGGACATGTGTCCACATGATCCCATGTTTTAGTGGTGAATATTAAATTGTAGTTAATTTTTCAATGAGTAGAAATTACTTTTCCAAAATAAAAAGGTTGAAACTATTGAATTAAACTTGTGATGCTTGTGGTGATAATAGATCATCAATTGTGTGATTTAGAATAATACTTAGCCTAGTTAAGGATTGTTTGGTGATTGTGCACTCCCTATGTATTTCTAGACGATAGTACCGACCAAGCCTTCGAGGAGGAGGAGTTCTACCAAGAAGAAGAAGAAGAAGAAAACTTCAACCACTACACCAACCAAGGCAAGCTATTAGTGGCAAGATAACTCTTGCAAACATGCTTTAGTAAGATATTGTAGCAAGCTAGAATAAAACTAGATAGTTTAGTAAAGATGCCTTAAGCATACTTTGATCACACCCCTTTAACTCTTAGTACCTCAAGTCTTATTAACAAGTTTTACCCCCTTAGTTACACAAAGTTCTTTAATTAATTTTGAAGGTAGCATAAAGAGTATAAAACTTGACCTACTTAGAAACCTTTAGATGTCATTCTATGGCATGAGATTGATCCCATCTTTCCACCTTAGTGAACACTCTTAACTTAGTATTTTAGAATAGATCAAAACTTGAGTCACTTTAGATGGGAACACTTGGTGAAAATGAGTTATGAAAACCTTGGAATGATGAGTCATTCTATTGAGATGTTTTGACATGTGTTGAGAAACATAATGGGTTGATGATGATGAAAAAGATAAGGCATGAGCCTTAACCCTTTTATAAAACTGATGGTTGGATTCGGATGCGATACCATTCCAAATTTACCGTACAACCACATTACCTGAATTGGGTAAGGCTTAGCTGGAAATTTATATGCATTAGTATTAGTTCCCTCACGGGAGAGGTTTGAGCTGAGGCTATCTCTCAATGATGTCCACCTATGCAGTGCCCAATATGACTGATGGTCATGGTTGGGAGGCCATGCTCATTGGAGAGGTGCTTGTACTAGGGTGTGTAAAGGGAAGGTTATGTTTAATTATCTGCATACAAAGTATGATGATTCAGGGTTATCCCTGACAGATGTATCGAATCTTGTGGTGAAAGTGTACCACCTCTGCAGAGTGTCAAACTATTCGAATAGCCGCGTCTGCGGTTATGGACAGTTGGAATGGCCATACTGTTTCGTTGTCAAATGTTTTCTAAATACCTTGCAATGATTGATGACCTTTGACTTGACCACAACAGGGTTGTGTTAATGAAATTAGCTTCCCAACTTAAGTGATTCTAGAACTTTACTTTATCTTTTCTTGCTTCAGAACTCAGCTTAGGTTTCAAACTTAACTTGATAGTTATTCTTTAAATTCAGCAATTTAACTTAGAATTACAATCCTTGTTAGTAGTAGTTTGCGAGTACTTAAAAAGTACTCATGGCTTTTGTCCCTGGCTATTATCATGGCCAGACTATGAAGGATATTATCAAGATGATGGTCAGCAGGACGGCTATGATAACTAGGACTATCTGCCTTCGTCAGCATATCCTGTGCCCCTGAAGATGGACCCCACCGCTATGCTATCGTTTATTTCCGCTGCTTGTTGTATTAAAGACTGGATCATGAGATCCTTATTTGTGTAAAACCTTATGTATGGTTTGTAATGGATGATGTACTGTGATATCCAATCCGTTATGTCTCGCAAAAATGGTAATCCTGGGATTGCGAGGTATGGCATAACGGGCATCTGGGATTAAAAATCCGGGAGTTGACAGTGCCGGGAAGAGCTTCAGATCCATCTCGATCTAGGGATGGAGATGACGGCGGCTATAGACTCTTTCGTGGATTTTTTATCGGGTACTTAGGGTTTTCATCCGAGGGTAATATATAGGCGGAAGGGGAGGCCGAGGGGGTGCCAGGGGCCACCACACCACCCCCTGGCGTGGGCCAAACCTGGCCGTGCGGCCAGGTGGTGTGGCCGGCCTCTGGCCCCTCTCCGTCTCGTATTCTGGCATCTGATGACTTCTGAAAAAATAGGCACTTTGGCTTTTGTCCCGTTCAATTCCGAGAATATTCATTTTCTGACTTTCCTAGAACAAAAAATAGCAGAAAACAAGCAGGTGGCACTGTGGCTCTTGTTAATAGGTTAGTCCAAGAAATCATATGAAAAGTACTCCAAAGTTGGAACAAAACACAAGAAAGTCGATAAAACCAAGCATGGAACATCTAAAATTATAGATACATTTTCAATGTATCAACATCCCCAAGCTTAACTCCTGCTCGTCCTCGAGTAGGTAAGTGATAAAAAGAAAGAATAATTTTTGAGGTGACATGCACCATCATATACTTGATCAAAGTATGTGTAAAACATTCAAAGTTGGGATCATAGTACTTCAATCATAACATGAAAGATAAAGTTCTAGCAATAAGACAAAGAAACTGTGATGTAACATGAAAAGGCACAAACAAAAGATTAATGAATAACAATGCTTTGCAAGAAAACATAGCATAATAGTATTCAGCTTGTCCCTCATAGAGTAGCAAATATAAATGCATAGGACAGCTTCAAAGTTCATAAGGGTGACTAGATACAAATAGTTTAAAACAAGCAATATCAAGTTATGCATTAACCAACTAGTCTTGGGACAATGCACATAGAACTAAGAATGGCCACTATGCTCTCAAAGTAGGTGCATAAAGATAGAAGGTGGAGACTAAATATAATGGTGGAAGAAAGGCCTTTTTATAAAAGGAAGTAGGGATTCAGGTCTCATAAAGAGCTTCCAAAAATTATGGTACTTCTAGCTTTCAGCTCTCATTGCCCCTATCATAAGCATCTTGAAGTGATTAAGGTTAAAGTGAACAAACTATGGTGTACATGCTTGACAAAGTATAAGTTAGAAATCTCATGTCCCTTGTATACGAGGGCCGCCCCTCATGCTACTCAAGTTTAGTCACCGGTAAGTTCTTGTCATTGTAAGTACATGTGTATCATAGAGAACCGCCAACGGGGTACCCCTTGCCCAATGATACGGAAGAATCCCCATCAAAATGACAAGGCAAGCAGACAACGAGCATCTCAGCAATCTTCTTATTTACCATGGGAATATGGTTCTTTTTTCTCTCTTTCCTCTTTTCATAATATCTCTTTTTTTTCTTTTTCTCTTTTTCTCAATAGGACTCTTTTTTATAAGAAGAATGCTTCATAGAAAGCTCATTATGGTTACGCTGCAGGTTTCCACCATGTCAGCATGGATTAGACCAGCGGCCCAAGCATTTCTCTAACACATATACATAACTCCATGGACTTACAAGCTCCCCTTTCATTTCACACCGACAACATCCATATACAAAAGATCATGATATCAACTAGGTACAAGTACCAAGTGCAACGTTGAAAGAGTTCCCCATGACAGCATGGTTCTTCTAATTCCCAACAAATAAGTGCAAGTATATACAACATAGACGACACAATGGTTCAAGTTTATTAAGGGCAAGAAAAGTAAAGTGTGCCATCAAGTTCGTGAGAGCTTTAATCACTAGTTTTCTCATAACAAGTTTAATTTGGAAGGTAAACAAAAGCACGAATATACTTGGAATAGCATAAGATAGTAGGTAGGTATGGTGGACTCTTTGGAATAACTTGGTTTAGGGAGTTGGATGCATGAGTGGAACTCATACTTGGTTGTGGAGGCTAGCAAAAGACTGGGAGCGACAAACTAAGAGAGCAATAATGGCCATAATCATGTAGAGCGACAAAACATCATTGATCAAAGCATAAAGTGATACTACAAGTTGAAAACTAAAGGATCATAGAGGCTATGGTGACTTGAGATAGTCATAACATGGTGTGAGCATGTGCCAAGTCAACCCAAATAAAGCATCAAAGGAGAATACCACTATACTATGCTTTAATATGCTAAAACAACGCATGATTCATCCAAGGCACATTAAGCAATCACAATTGTTTATAACAGGTCATGCTACAGCAAAGAATACTAAGCATAATGCCAAAACAATATCAAGCATGGCATGACAAAGCATAGGCCACAGTCAAAAACAAGATCTTTTTACCACTTAAGCATGAACTTTCCTACTGTTTTCCAAACCAAACCAAACTATTTGCAAACCAATGTATGAAAGAGGGGTCCAACCAATTTATTCAGAAAACTAAGCAAACCAAGCAAACGAAAAACCAAAACGAAAAAGAAAAAGAAGATGCTCCAAGAACAACACAACTGTGCATGAAACAATAAAAATGAAGCGTTTGGAAAAAATCTGAAATTTTTATAGATGAAGAAGGGGATGCCTTGGGCATCCCCAAGCTTTGACGCTTGTACTTCTTCGATATTTCTTAGGGTGACACGCGTGGCATCCCCAAGCTTGAGCTTTAGTCCATCCTTCATCTCATTACTCATTCCTTCCATACACCTGAAATTTTTCCTTCATCCAAAACTTCACACAATCTTTATTAGCAACATTAGTGCACTCAAGATAAATAAGTCTTAAGGTTCAGTTCTAACACCAAATAAACTTCTATTAGAATACTAGCTACTGTAGCACTTTCCTCAAAAATCTCAATTCCCCAAAAGAACTCAAAAAGGAACCAACAAGAAGCAAATGCAGAAAATAGCAGAAATCTGTCAAAACAGACCAGCAGGTAAAAATGAATTTTTTCGAAGACCTTATGTTGCTCAAATCAAAAAGTGTTGAACTAACGAAAGTTAGATGACAACCTGGGGAGAAGTACAAAAATTCATGCCTCAAAAATACTTTCAGAGATTTTACACGAATTTTTACGGTGAAGCACAGAAATGTATTTCGGGACAGCAACTTTCCCAATCATTACTTCTCTCTCATTAGAGGTTACTCTTGGCACAAAAAGCAAATAGAAAGGATAAGGAGCGGTTATTACTGAAGTAATAACTTCCAAGACTTATCTAAAACTTTTGGGTTATCTCCCAATAAGTATTTTTCTTTAACGCCTTTAAGTTAGGCATAAGAAGCAAGAAAGAATCAAGTGTTCTCGAATGATGAAGCATTAAGACCAAATTTTGTTTTCATAGGAGAAGCAGAATATATCTTCTCTCTCTTCTTAGGGACGTGTTCTATACCTTTCTTGAGTGGGAGTTGATATTTAATGGTGCCTTCTTTCATATCAATGATGGCACCAACAGTTATAAGAAAAGGTCTTCCCAAAGTAATAGGACAAGAAACATTATATTCAACATCCAAAACATAGAAATCAAAAGGGACATAGATATTATTAACCATAATAAGAACATCATTAAGACTCCCCATGAGTTTCTTTTTAGCATTATCATCAAGTGGGACATTCAAATAACAATCTTCAAGTGGAGGCAAATCAAGCATATCATAAATCCTTCTAGGCATAATAGAAACACTACTATCAAGATCACATAAAGCTTTGAAATCAAAGTCATTCACTTTCATATTAATGATGGGTTCCCAACCATATTCTTGTTTTATAGGAATAGAAGCTTTATGTTTCATCTTTTCTTCTTTAATCTTTATGAGAGCATCAGTAATGTCTTTTGTAAAGGCCATGTTCATAGAACTAGCATTAGGACTTTTAGCAAGCTTTTGTAGGAACTTAATAACTTCAGAGATATTGCAACCATCAAGATCAAAATCAAATTTATCATCTAAAGTAGTAGAACTATTACTAGCCTCAACACTAGTGGTGATAGTAGAAACACTAATGTTTCTAGCAATTTCATCTTCTCTTTCCCACTTAGCATGTAATTCAGCTAATAGTCTAACATTTTCATCAATTCTTACTTGTATGGCATTAGTGGATGCAAAGGGATTATCATTAATTTCAGGTTTAGCAGCCATTTTATTAATCAATGAAGATTGAGCTTCAGACAAAGATGATATATTCCTTTCAGCATTAGAAAGTTTCAATTGTAAACTAGAAATTTCCCTATTTAGACTCTCAAGTTGATGGCTAATGTTCTTCAAAATGGTAGATTGTTCCTCCATAGTTTTAGTAAATAGTTGATTTTGCTCATATTGCATTTGCATGAAGTTCTTAGTGGCTCTTTCAACTTCCAAAATTCTTCCTTCACTAGGTAATCTAGGCTTGCCATTATAACCATAAGTATTATTAGGAGGGTAAGGCCTATAATTGTTACTACCATAAGCATTGTTGCCAAAATTATTATTTCTTATAAAGTTCACATCAACTTTCTCTCCTTGAGCAACCAAAGAAGCTAAAGGGACATTATTTGGATCAATATGGGCTTTCCCATTAACAAGCATAGACATAATAATATCAATCTTATCACTCAAGGAGGAGGTTTCCTCAACATAATTTACCATCTTACCTTGTGGAGCTCTCTTAGTATGCCATTCAGAGTAATTAACCATCATATTGTCCAAAATTTTTGTTGCAGCACCCAAAGTAATGGTCATAAAGGTACCTCCAGCAGTAGAATCCAATAGGTTCCCTGAAGAATAGTTCAATCCTACATAAAAAGTTTGGATGATCATCCAAGCAGTCAGGCCATGAGCAGGACAATTCTTTACCAAAGATTTCATTCTTTTCCAAGCTTGAGCAACATGTTCATTATCAAGTTGTTTAAACTTCATTATTTCACTTCTCATAGATATAATCTTAGTAGGAGGGTAGTATTTTCCAATAAAAGCATCTTTGCACTTAGTCCAAGAATCAATACTATTCCTAGTTAAGGAATTCAACCATTCTTTAGCTTTTCCTCTCAAAGAGAAAGGAAACAATTTAAGCTTAATAATATCACCATCTATATCCCTATGCTTCTGCATCTCACAAAGTTCAACAAAGTTATTTAGATGGGAAGCAGCATCTTCATACCAATACCAGAAAATTGTTCTCTCATGACAAGATTGAGAAAAGCAGGTTTTATCTCAAAGAAAGTATCTTTAGGCACAAGTGGAGCAATAGGTGTTCTCATAAAATCATTGTTGTTGGTGCTAGTGAAGTCACACAACTTAGTGTTTTCAAGAGTAGTCATTTTTTTGTGTTTTTGAATAAGAAAGCAAACTAGTAAAACTATTTTTTTGTGTGTTTTTGATAAGAAAACAAGCAAACAAAACAAAAAGAAACTAAGCAAAACAAAAATAACAAAGTAAAGAGATTGGTTATGAGGGACTCCCCTTGTGAAGATGTCCTTAACTCCTTGGCAACAGCGCCAGAAAAATGCGTGATGGCTCTGTGTATGGCGCTACAGAAGTGCTGGTGCGGTGTTGATGTAGAGCTCGTTGGGAACCCCAAGAGGAAGGTATGATGAGCACAGCAGCAAGTTTCCCTCAGTTATGAAACCAAGGTTTAATTGAACCAGTTGGAGCAAGGAAACACCCCAAAGGTGCTGCTCGCTGAGCCTTGGTAGGGCGCACTACCGGTGCTAGTAGCAACGTGGAGACCTGCACAACATAACCATATAACTTTGTCCCCAACTTGCGATGAGGTTGTCAATCTCACCGTATTTTGCAGAAAACAAATGATTAAACGTATTGAATGGAAAGAAGTAATAGTTTGCAGAAAGTAAACACAAAGCAGTAAAGAGTTTATAGATTGTATGTCAAAGAAAGGACCGGGATCCATAGTTCACTAGAGGTGGCTCTCCTTAGATAGATAACATGCTGGGTGAACAAATTACAGCGGGGCAATTGACAAACATCCAGAAAGCAATACATGCATATACTAATCATCTTGACTCCTTTGGAACTTGATTGGGCATTACAACATTATACATAGACCACCATCCAACTGCATCTATGACTAATAATCCACCTTCAGGTTATCATCCGAACCCCCTCCAGTATTAAGTTGCAAGCAACAGATTATTGTTTTATGAATTGCGTGTAAAGTAAACAATACGATTGTTCTATGAACAAAGGATTGTTGTTTTCTCCCTAGTAGCAACAACACATCTAGTACCTTACAGATTTCTGTCACTTCCCCAGATTACCAGAGGCATGAACCCACTATCGAGCATAAATACTAACTCTTGGAGTTGCTAGCATCTACTTGGCCAAGATAGCTACTAACAACGGAAAGCATGCAAGATCACAAATAACAAAGACATGATAGAATCAATAATCAATCTGAAATAGCATCTCAATATCCATCGGATCCTCGCAAGCACAACATGCAGAATTACAAATAGATGATCTTGATCATGAACGGAGCTCACAAGATCTAAACATGAAAGCACAAATAAGGAGAACCAGCCATCTAGCCACTACATGGATCCGTAGTCCAAGGATGAACTACTCACGCATCACACCGGAGGCTTGCATGGTGATGAAGAAGGCCTCCAGGGTGAATTCCCCTCTCCGGCCGGGTGCCGGGAAGAGCTTCAGATCCCTCCCGATCTAGGAATGGAGATGATGGCAGCTATAGACTCTTTCGGGGATTTTTGATCAGGTAATTAGGGTTTTCATCCTGAGGGCAATATATAGGCGGAAGGGGAGGCCGAGGGGGTGCCAGGGGCCACACACCACCCCCTGGCGTGGTCCAAACCTGGCCGCGCGACCAGGTGGTGTGGCCGGCCTCTGGCCCCTCTCCGTCTCGTATTCTGGCATCTGATGACTTCCGGAAAAATAGGCACTTTGGCTTTTGTCCCGTCCAATTCCGAGAATATTCATTTTCTAACTTTCCTAGAACAAAAAACAGCAGAAAACAGGCAGCTGGCACTTTGGCTCTTGTTAATAGGTTAGTCCAAGAAATCATATGAAATGTACTCCAAAGTTGGAACAAAACACAAGAAAGTGGATAAAACCAAGCATGGAACATCAAAAATTATAGATACATTTGCAATGTATCAGTAATCCATGCACAAACGGTTACCTCCATCCTTCTTATCAACAAACAAAACAGGCGATCTCCCTGGCGATGCACTTGGTTGAATCGGACCTTTCTCCAGCATAGCATCAAGTTGCTTCTTCAGCTCCACTAATTCAGACGGGTTCATGCTATAAGGTCTCTGGGCTATGGGTCCAGTTCCAGGAATTAGTTCAATAATTAACTCGATATCCCGATCTAGGGGCATACCGGGCAATTAATCTGGGAATACGTCGGGGTATTCTCAGACTACTCTGTCTTGGCCTAGGGTTGGTTGGGCTAGACTCTTGTTGCATTTGAATAGACGGGGCAAGGTTTCAGATACATGCTCTACTGATACTCAAGAGCTACTGGTCATGTTATGGCTATCTTGGCACAGTCAATCAATCCTTTATGTTTCGACATCCAATCCATTCCTAGTACTACTTCCAAACCTTTGGTTCCAAGTAGGTACAACCTTTAGATTGGCATAAAGTCTATCCGATGGATTCTAATAGGTACAACCTTGCAATTTTTTCTAGCTTTGGTGGTTGAACCAGGTATTTGAACTATCATAACATGCTTCAATTTTGTTGGTTGAATCTTACTAGTGCATGTAAATTCTTCTATAACAAACGAGTGTGATGCTCTAGAATCAAACAACACTCTCGCAAGTACTGAGTTAACAGAAAACATACCCAACACGACATCGGGTGCTTCTTGGGCTTCTTCAGCATTCATGTGGAATAGACGGCCATTGCGGTTGAGCAAATTCCATGGGGCAAATCTTCTTCCAGGATGAACACGACGTTGCTGCTGAGATGGGGCATTCACATTGGTGGTGGATGCAAGCTTCTTGGGACACTCATTGGAGTAGTGACCCTTGACTCCGCATTCAAAGCAAGTAATCTAGGACTTGTCTTTGGCTGCAACAGGCACAACATTGCTTTCAGTCCTTGGGGAAGTATTGTTGTTGTTTTGTTGTTGGACTTGGGCGGTGCACGGTTGAAGTTTTGGAGTTGTCGGGGTTGTTGTTATGGTTTCCTCCGGTCTTCAGGTTTCCTCCGCTATGATTGGTGTAGCTTCGACGATACATCGGGGGGTCTGTGGTTTCTTGGGGCATATCCCGCAGACGGGTTGGGGCGATACTTCTTGGTATTGTGGGACCTAGTCTGGTGCATCATTCTGCGCTTGTGGTTGTCATTGGCTTGGTTTATCTTCCCTTCGATATGGATGGCAGAGTCGACTAACTCTTCTAGGTCTTCAAAACGGATGTTGACTAATACCGTCTACATTTCATCATGCAATCCATTCAGGAACCTTTCCTTCTTCTTGGCTTCAGTGTTGATCTCATCAGGGGAATATCTAGCGAGCGATAGAAATTTGTCACGGTACTCAACTATCGTCATCCTTCCTTGCTTCAGTTCCCTGAACTCATCTCTCATTCTGGTGACCAAACCCTGCGGCACATGGGTGCGGCTAAACTTGATCTTGAAATCTTCCCAAGTCATTATTTGACCGTGGTTCATAGTACGGGTGCTATTCCACCAGGTTCTTGCATCTCCTGCTAGATAGTGGGTGGCAAATAGTACCTTCTCGTTGGCGTCAACTCCTGCGACTTCTAGATTATTCTCCATGGTTTGCAGCCAGTCATCAGCATCTAAGGGATCCTCAGATTGTTAAAGATAGGGGGATTGGTATTCTGAAAGTTCTTAAGCTTGGATCCATGATGATCCTGATTTCCATGACCTTGATTATTGTGGGCTATCTGAGCTATCTGTTGAAGAGTTCCTAGGTTGGCTTGGCGCTCGGCTCTACTAGCTTCACGGTCGGAAACTAGCATCTGCAGAATCTGCAACATCGGGTCTGCTTCCTCCTTGGTTTCCACGAGTCATCTGAAGATTGAGATAGATAATGAGGTAAGAGGGAAAGTTCTAAGGTTCATGGTTTTGTTTCAAAAGCTTTAAACTTTGAGTTTGACTTAGGTTTTGCAAACTAACTCCTTCTCATTCATTCATTCATTCATTCATTCAAAGCACACAATACAAACACAAAAACCACAACATAAATGGAAAATAGATGGTTTTAGGAACCATTCTGTGAACTAAGATACCGTGGGACCAATACAACTCATTCCTACGGTGGTGATTAAGTGCATCTACTCATCATCAATGAAGTCGGAATCATCATCATCAGTGTAGAAATCCATGGCATCATCCTCCAGGTAGTCATTGTCATCACTGAGGTACGAGTGAGGATCTCCCTAGATGTCTTCACCTTCTTCCTCTTCCTTTGCTTCAAGCTGGACTTCTTGCTCATGGATGGTCTGCTCGAGGTCATCACTGACTCCTTTGTGAAGACGAGCGATGGTGTGATCCTTCTTCTCGCGTTGACGACGAAGTGATTGGCGATCCCTGACGAGCATGGCGAGAGTCTAGTCATTCTTGGCGGCAGTGGAAAGGTTGTGGTTGGCGTAGGCTCGAGCATTGTCCAATTCCTTCTGCCTCTATCTCCTTCACTCCCCCATCACCACCCCCACACCCCGGCCGGTTGATCTCTCCCTCGTCCACAACGTGGCGCTGCACACGCGCGTTGACCGACAACCTGCCATTGGTGGCTCCGTTTCTTTGTCGGCGGCTCTGTGTCATTGTCTGGCGTGTTCGTCAGCTACGTTGGTGGGAACCATTTTGGTCCTTACAATAGAGTAGCAATTCAAACATTCCCGGTTTCAAAATTTTCACTTCCTTCACAAAGGGGGGAAGGATATTCAATAGATCGTCATTCGTAGTACTACTACTAGTACTACAGGGTATAGTGAGTAGTACCAAAAGAATTTTTTTTTCATGAGTAGTACCAGAAGAAACTTCATACGACCATTAACTTCATATAGGACTCGCTGTTGAACTAGTGCAGGTTCGGCGCCTCCTTGCACCTAGTCTACGCTGCTAGTGGTAGCTCGTGACATTGGCACCGATGACAGCTCCAGCAACAGAGGCGGCTCCTGACTCATCGGCACGTCCAGAGAAGGCGACGACACCTCCTGAGCCATCGGTGGCACCGTCGGAAAACAAGGCGGCATCTCCGGAGCCATCTGAAGCTCTGGGAGAACACTATGGATGAAGTTGCCATTGTTTGGGAACCGATTCCAGTAGTTGGTGAAAATGTTGGAGTCGGTGAACACCACCATCTCGCAGCCGCAGTGGAAGGCCTGGCCGTAGAGGAGATGGGTGTCCCTGAAGTTGACGAACTTGACCTTCAACGTCCTATCCGGATTGTTGTAGATGTTGTACATCTGGTACTTGCGGTCATCGTACCCAGCATCGAGGAAGGCGCACGCCAGCTGCCTATTTGTTCTCTACAGGGAGAAAGCCCAAATGCGCAGGGCATTGTCCTCCTGTGTTGCGATGTCAGGGTCTTTGCACTCTAATATGGCAGGCGGCAGCCGGAAGGTGGCCATGGATGACAGACGAGGTCGGAGATGGTTGCTGGAAGTGGTGGATTAGAGATGGTTTGGTTTGGGGAAGGGGAGAGATTAAATAGGAAGGAGGTGATCCAAGATTAATGTGGCAGATTACCGAAGCGAGGGGACAATCAATGTCGCTAATGAAGCCGATGTGTGTGGCAAATATCTATGACGATGACTAGGGTAAGCGATTGGATGGAATGCTGACTACTTCCTACACTCGATGGCTCAGTCATAATTTTGTGGTGCGTCTAAGGCGACCGCGACATCCCCAATCTGTGGGCCCTACGTGGATGACCGAATTGTTGGGTGAAAACAAATTGATAATGATAAAGTAGAATGAAATGTGATTTAACAAACGTTTATTTGTTTTAGCTAATATTCTTGTTAGAGAAAAAAATTCATACATTAAGTCTATTAGTAATAACTATCTACCCTTATTGAGAAAAAATTCTCAATATGTGTAGATATATTATTAATAGACTTAATGTATCCATTTTTTCTCTAACAAGACTATTGGTTAATAACAACTTAATGTTTGTTAAATCACATTTCATACAGTATATACGTGTGTGGCACGTGCCTTTTACTAGTAGTGGTACGATAAGAAAAGAAAGACTATCAATAGTATCTTCTCGATGCAAAAATGGAAATAATGAAGATCGAATGTCTGACAATGTTGGGATTCGCGTCTTGATCCAACGGTCAATATTCAAAGTTATTCATACACTATATAATGCAAATAAAAAGAAAAATGATAAACATGTGTTTTGACATCTTTGAATACAAAAAATGCTCTCGCTGCTTCACAATGTGTATTGGCGTAAGGTGTATGCACATTCCTGGTTTCGACCCGAATAGCCAAGGTCATGACCATATTGACATCATATATAGTTTATGATATAGTACCCGCATCTAGTAGATTCGTGCATTTTCTTCAGCAAGATATGCTGAAAGTGAGAAGTGCGTTGTTTTTTTTTGTTAAGCAAGTACTAGTCTTACCATTACCACTATGTTAACACTATATGGTGTACAAAAAACTTTGAATATTAATTGTTGGATCAAGACTCACGAATCCTAACATTTCCAGCCATTGGATCTTCTTTTCCATTCTAGCATCAAGAAGATTCTATTAATAATCTTCATCATAATGAAATACTATGCACAAACCTCAAAACACAATTCTCCATCATCTAGAATCTTCCCCCTGTTTCTATAGACCATGTTACCAAAATTTTCAAGCATTTGATTTTAGTGTCCTTTGTGCTAAATGTTTGGACTTAGATGTATTTTTTGATTTTTGAGGTCCTTGGTGTAACATGTACACATCCACTTACCGTGTTAATTAATTGAAGAATCTCGCGCCCTCGGGACATACCTTAGTCAAAAAAAATACCACCACTAGGGCTAGAATTTGAGCTGAGCTGAATCAGCTCGTCTCGACTCGCTAAAGCTCGTTCAACTAATGACCTAGCTTGGCTCGATTCATTTACAAAACAAGTTCATATTTGAAACTCGGCTCGACTCGGTAAACTCACGAGTAGCTCGTTTAGCATGTTATGAGTTACGAACAAGAGCACATATAAGAAAAACTAGTAATTAACCTCGTAATTAAGAACTAGAATAAGGATATTACTTTCTTACTAACACGAAGTCAAGATCAAATGGAAAATATAGTAGTTCTACACCATTACATGTACAAGAAACATTCATAGTATGGCACTCATCAGTGAAAAATATCAAATTCTATATTTGATTGAGTTCAACGAGCTAAACGAGTAGCTCATTTAGCTTGGGTGAACAAACGAGTTCAAATCTAAAACTAGGCTCGACTCGTTATACACCGAGTTCAAGCCGAGTCGAGCCGAGTCACGAGTTACACTCATTTAGCTCGTGAGTTTCCAGTTATAATTCTAGGCCTAACCACCACCCAGTTTTTAGAAAAAGTCGGGACCATGTTTTCTTACAATTCCCTAGTCTTAGCACATTTCAAGATTCCCTAGTGAACCGTGCCCACTTAAATAACTTTATGTTAATTTAAATAAATTAGGTAAAACTTGAACTACAAGTAAGCGCGGTAGATTCCTCTTAAATTTTCCTAACGCCGTCTGAAGGGACCCATGATGTCTATATATCAAGACTTAAGTACTGGGACGGAGTACTAAACACTAGTAGTACCTGCATCCAAGGCTCAAGGCCTATTTTTTTGAAAAGTCAAACTATGCAAAGTTTGACCAAGTTTGTAGAAAAATATATTAATACTTACAATATGAAATACATACCCTTTGACACATCATGAAACATATATTCACATGGTATCTACTAATATCATACAGTAGTTCTTGATATTTTTTTTGAAGTTTGCTCAAACTTTTTGTAGCTTCACTTATCAAAAAAAGCCTTAGGCCTTGTTTGGAACAAAGGAAAATCATAGGATTTTTGGAGGATAGGATTCCTATGGGAAAAATTCCTATGGGTTCGTTTGGGACAAATGAATAGGAATCTAACATTACTTTGAAATTCCTATTGTATAGGCTATTTCATAGGAATTTTCTAGGAAAAATAACATGAGGTCTAACCTCATGTTTCATCTCCTTGTGTCTACAATTCATGTGGTTTTCCTGTGTGACATCCAAATGACACCCTAATTTTTTTCCTGTGGTATTGATTCCTGTAGGAATTGAGCATACATGATACTATCTTAATTCTTGCGTTTTTTTCTATTCCTATGTTTTGCATTCCTGAATTCCAAACGGGGCCTTAAGCTTTGGGACGGAGGTACAAGTGAGATGAGGGAAAAACCGAAGATCAAGAGGAGCTCGGAGAATAAAAGGGAGGCAGGGCGGGTGGGCAGCTATCAACACCCGGATTTTTAATCCCAGATTATGAAAATAGTGTTTTCTATCCCTTTGGAAATGCGGGTGATGACAATATTCGAGTTATAAGCATTTGATAGAAAATAACCAAAGGACATGAGCAAGTTGTGAACTTGCCTTTTGTGATTGCAAGATTATGCACTCACGGTCTTCGAGATAGTAGAAGATCCAAATCTAGAAATAGCATCATTGGTCTGGTAAGGACTAATGTTTAAAGAAGCAAGATGCAATTATGCAGAAGTAATGTAATGCAAAATATCTAAACTATCTGGCTTGCAATTGCTGCTAATGCAATGCTCTACAGAAATAGGTTTTATGGCCAGAGAATATATTCCTATCTACTCAGGAACTTTGTCTTCACTTACGTTGATGTGTATGTTGATTTCATTGACTTTATTGAAGAACTTGAGCTGCCGATGATGGTTTCTTGAGCAAAAATTGATGTTGACGTCATCTTCAACCGCTTCAGAATCTAGCAAGGGTTAAGAAGGTACGGTTGAGTATGAGCATACTTAGCAAGTTCACTAAAAAGGAGTGTATGATGCACTATCTCTATAGCCACAAACCAAAGTTCATAGGCAATGCAGGTTTTCGTAAAAAATTCTTCAAAGGTTGCTTTTATTCTAAAAACTATGTCAGACAGGCTTCATAGGTGGACCAGAACCTTCATGGGGTTCCTTTTCTGCCGCGTTCATAGCTCCTTCCCGGAACAGGGAGTAACATGTCACAATTCTTACACTCTGTAGAGGTGCGTCACTTTTCCCATGAGAGACATTAAGCTTTGTTGCACGACCGGGAGTATGTCCCTGTTCAAACTTCCATGGTTTGAGGCCCAACCTAAGATCCAAGCGAATCACTGCCCCCTTCGCGATCCCGCATGTCCCCTTGGTGTACGCCATGCCCTCATCTTGAATTACGGCAATGGTTGGTACAGACTGTTCAGATGCCAGAACTATCGTGGGACGTTGAGGGTTCCCACCCATATGCTGCATATCCTCTACGAATTACCAATTAATGCAAGCTATGAGGATAACAACCATGACCTGTGCATCCGGATACATGTGAGATGAAGAAGATACAGCTGACTTCTCCATCCCATTCCAAATCTCATGGTTAACGCGTAATATACTATGCTAGAATCACTAGCGACATTGGTTGTTACGTCCTAGATATTATGTTCCTTTACCACTTGAACTGTATCAATAGATTATTACCATTTGATAAATAATCCATAATAATTTTATTATGAAAATAGTGTTTTCTATCCCTTTGGAAATGCAGGTGATGACAACATTCGAGTTAAAAGCATTTGATAGAAAATAACCAAAGGACATGAGCAAGTTGTGAACTTTCCTTTTGTGATTGCAAGATTATGCACTCACGGTCTTCGAGATACTAGAAGATCCAAAATCTGGAAATAGCATCATTGATCCAATAAGGATTAATGTTTAAAGAAGCAAGATGCAATTATGCAGAAGTAATGTAATCAATTTGATAAACACGAATCCCCAGAATAATCGTACTGGATCTAGGGTTTAGAAACTGTGGATGGTTTATTTAGAATGTGTTTCACTTTTATACTAGCTTCACACTTGTGCATCTTATCAAGGCTTGTGAGAGTGTGTGAAACAATTTGTAAATACAACAAGTAGCATGCAATACTAAAGCACTCAAGTGTGGAATGGCACATAGGGATTTCTTAAAAGGGTTATTAATTCATTAGAGTCTTCATAGAAATACTTAAGGATTACTTTTAATATTTCTTGAAAGAATAACTTTTGAGGAAAAGATTACTTTACCAAGTAAAAGAATTTAAATCTTAAAGCTAACACTTTAAGTTTTCTTATTAATTATAAGTATTAAAGTAGAAACAAGTAGTATTTTTGAATAGTTATTCTACTAGCAAGTGGAGACATATATTTTGAAGATGTCATCATATTACAGGTGGTTTACTTCTTAATGATTCCTAAAGGTATATGACAAGTAGCATTGCTTTTTTATGGAATTGGTGTTTTCTTAGGGTTATACTTAATAAATACAAAATAGGCATTACTTTAATTACTTAAGAACCTTTTTTAGATTTAAGTAGTTTTCTAGACTAGTAGAGGAATTAGTAAATATGAGCTTGATGATTTTAAGTGATTAGAAGCCTTGTGATAACAATACACAATTTTAGTTGATTTTATAATTGGAAAAATCTTTTTAGGAAAATTAAGATACACTTAATTTGAGATGATAGTTTTAGTAAATACATCTTAAGGTGGTTATACCTATTTTTACTTCACTTAACATTAATTGAACTTGTTGTTTTTACACTTTTAGACTTTAAACAAATAATGCCATATGCAAAGTAAAGATTTATGTATTTTTCATCCATTAAGATATTAGGAAATAGTTTTAATCAAGACTTAATAAATATTTTCATTTATTTTACTTCAAATGTGAATAGTTATATTTTTAGTGTGTAGATTTTATTTTTGTGATCATTTTGGTATATTATAAGTATTTTTACGATTTATAATTAATAAGATATAATTTTATAAGCTTTATCATTTTATAAAGACTTCATAAATAATAACATTTAGTTAAGTGACACAAAAATATAAGAAATAAGTTTGCAAATTTAGATTTTGTTTTTCTAAGAATTTTGGTATATTATACTTATTTTTCTAAATTTTAAATAATAAAATATGTTTATTTAAGATTTATCCCTAATAGGGTATTTACTAATTAAAAATAATTATCTTATTTAAGTTGGAAAACTAAGTATGATAATAGTTTTAGATTATAGGATTTATTGTTCTGAACATTTTGATATATTATATATATTTTTCTGAATTATGAAACAAAAGATATAGAATTAACAAGGTTTAATCATTGTTTGGAATTATTAAACTAATTTTTAAAAGATTTATTATGTCACGCTGATGTCACCTAGACTTTTGTCACCTAACCATTTTCTACCCATGGTCAATGACAAGGGGGTCTGGGGCCACGTCATATACTAGGTATTTATCTATTGTAGAAAATATTAACTAATAAATAAATAAAATTGCATAATGACATCAACATGATGTCATGCTAACATCACACAAGATTAATTCTTCCAGATCGTCGATCAATCTCTCAATCAGGAGCACACGTGAAAGCAGGAGCGGGCGCGTTGGACAGAGGAGAGCGAGGCGAGTCGATCTGTGGGCACGCCGCCAGAAATTAGTCACCCGAGTGGCTCCGGCGACGACGAACTGTGGCGGCTGACGGCGGATTACAGCGACAAGGGCAGACCAGGAAGCTAGAGAGAAATCAGAGAGAGGAGCAAGCATCGGTAGCTCACCATGAAGCTAAAGCACATGTTTGCAAGGTCGGAGGAGCACTGTATTGATGACCCACAAGTATAAGGGGTGTATCGCAGTATTTTCGAGGGAAGTGAAACCCAATTTATTGATTCGACACAAGGGGAGCCAAAGAATATTTATCAGCCTTAACAACTGAGTTGTCAATTCAGTTGTACCTGGAAACAATCTTGCTCACAGTAGTTTATCAGTAGCAACAGTTTTGTAGTAGGAATAGCAAAGTAACAGCAGTAATAAAGCAAAGACAGTAGTAACAAAAGCAGTAACAGTGGGATTCGAGTGCGATAGGCATAGGGATGGATGGACGGGCGTTGCATGGACAAGACAATTCACATAACAATCAGAACATAGGGCAATTGCAGATAAATAAGATAAAGCATCCAAGTACTAGACAATCCTAGGCATGTGTTCCATATATAGTCATACGTGCTCGCAATGAGTACCTGCACAACATCTTTTCTCCTGCCAGCCCGTTTTCAGCGGGGCCTCTAGGGAACTACTGGCAATTAAGGTGCTCCTTTTAATAGAGCACCGGAGCAAAGCATTAACACTCCATGAACACATGTGATCCTCACATCAAAGCATTTCCCTTCTGGTTATCCCGATTTCTGTCACTGCGGGGCCATAGGTTCCGGACAACGATGTGTGTATACAACTTGCAGATAAGACCAAGAACAATACTATCATAATGAACCAATAATATGTTCAGATCTGAAATCATTGGCACTCGGGCCCTAGTGACAAGCATTAAGCACAACAAGTAGCAACAAAGTCATAAAGCACTAATAAGAGATACTAGGCACTATGCCCTAACAATTTGATGCCATTACATGAACGATCTCATCCAATCCCTACCATCCCCATAGCCTACAGCTGGGGATTACTCACTCATAGATGGGGGAAACATGGATGGTCGATGGAGAAGCGATGGTGATGCTGATGGCGATGATCTCCTCCAATTCCCCGTCCTGGCAGGGTGCCAGAACGGGGTTTCTGGTGCTGTTTCGTGGAATCTGGTGGTGGCGGCGGAGCGGAACTCCTTCTAGAAAAACGTCGAACCGCCTAAAGTTTTTAGGTTAGAAGGCTCCTTATAGGAGAAGAGAGAGGACGAGGGGGTGCCTGGGGGGCCCACACCACCCCCTGGCGCGGCCTGGCCTGGCCCGCGCCACCAGGTGGTGTGGCCACCCCAGGGCTCTTCTCCGTCTCGTATTCTGGCTCCTGGAGTCTTCGGGTGAAATAGGATTTTTGGCATATTTTCAAGGATTTTTCCTGATAGTTGATTTTCTGCACAAAAAGTAGACACCAAGGCAATTCTGCTAAAAACAGCGTCAGTTCGCATTAGTTGCATCCAAATCACACAAGTATAGAGGAGAAACAATAGCAAAAGTGTTCAGGAAAGTAGATACGTTTTGGACGTATCAACTCCCCCCAAGCTTAGCTTATTGCTTGTCCTCAAGCAATTCAGATGAAAACTGAGTGCGATAAAAGAACTTTCACGAACACATTTGCTTCATATGATGTAAATATTCTCAGCAATGTGATCAACTACTTAGACAATCCATAATAAAGTGTATGCAACTGAGTCTACTTAATAGTCATTGCAAGCTATGAAGAGATTCCAACTCAAGAAAAATAAGTAGCATAAAGCACGAACATAAGCAACATTACAATGCTCATAAAAAGGTATGATAGAGTGGTATCTCGCTTGCCTTTGATTATGAATGTCCAGACACCTCTGAAGTTCAAGTGATGACTAGAAGTAAAGATATCAAGAATTCAAGCATCAAAGTCATAACACAAATAATCAAGTATTGGAACAAACACAGAGTATGACAACTAAGCTCTGAAGAAGGTGCTCAGAGAATAAGTGGAGACTCAACAAGTAAAGGAAAAGGTTTTGAATAATTTTGAAAGGCTTCCAAATGCTGAAAGTATGGTACTTGTTAGCTTTGAGCTCTCATTGCCCCTATCATAAGCATCTTTAACGTGGTTAAGGTGAAAGTGAGGTCCAATCTGAGTTATATGCTTGACAGACTATAAAGTGAAAATCCCAAGTCCCTTGAGTACGAGGGACGCTCCTCATGCTACTCAACTTTAGTTACCAGTAAGTTCTTGTCATCGTAAGTATGTGCGTATCATTGAGAACCGCCAACGGGGTACCCCTTGCCCGATGATACGGAAGAATCCCCATATCAAAATGACAAGGCAAGCACACAATGAGTATTTCAACAATCTTCTTATTTACCATGGGAAAATGGTGCTTTTTTCTCTCTTTCCTCTTTTCATAAATCTCTCTTTTTTTTTCTTTTTCTCAATAGCTATAACTCTCTTTTTTTATAAGAAGAATGCTTCATAGATATCATTATGGTTACGCTGCAGGTTTCCACCATGTTAGCATGGATTAGACCAGCAGCCCAGGCGTTTCTCTAACACACATACATAACTCCATGGACTTACAAGATCCCTTTTTATTTCACACCGACGACATCCGCAAACAAAAGAGCAAGGTATCAACTGGGTATATATTTACAAGTGTTGAAAGCGTTCCCCGTGACAGCACGGTTCTGCTAATCCACAACCTATAATTTGCAACCATATAACTTTCATGGAGAGTTCACAATGGTTCAGGTTTATTAAGTGCGGAAAATAAAGTGTGCCATCAAGTTCGTGAGAGCTTTACTAACTAATTTTCCCATAACAAGCAAACATTTTATTCGGAAGAAAACAAGGCATAATGAATATGCACGGGAGTAGCAAATGATGCTAATAGGTAGGTATGGTGGACACTTTGGAAAAATTTGGTTTAGGGAGTTGGAAACATGAGTAAAACACTCAGTGGAAGTGAAGGCTAGCAATAGTAAGGGAGCGACAAGCGAGAGAGCGATAGCTGTCATTATCATGCTTGCAACAAAACAGGACTACTCATGGCATGAAAGTGATTCAAGATCCTCAAGGAAAAATAATTCATCAAGGCTTAACTGATTATTACAGTCATGTGCATGCGTGAGAATGTGCCAAGTCAATCAAATAAAACATTCATAGGAGGATACCACGGTGTCATACCAATTTATGAATAGAGAAATGCAAGCAAACATTCATGAGACATGCTATAAACTATTAGCGAGCTGGAGCTAATCATAAGAAAGCAAGAACTACTAAGCATCCAAATATAACATACAGTCTACATGAACGGACTAAGCAAGCTCACAATGATGAATATATGTACAAAAATGAAAACAAATAGAGTTTGTTACCAGCCTCTTACCATGCCTCAAGTTGTCATTAATCCTAATTATTGCTCTTCGCTTGTGTGGCTTGAATAATAATATGAAACCAATATCCACTGAGAACTGTCGAACCCTGTAGCAAGCTTGCAAAAACCAAAGAAGAACGGCAAATATTTTTTGTGTTTTCGATTTTTAAATAAGAACCAAAAGAGAAAAACAAGCAAAGCAAAATCTTTTGGGTTTTTCAAGTAGTTCAAACAAAGCAAAAAGGGAAAAGCAAACCAAGGCAAAAAGAAGAAGCAAACCAAAGAGAAACAACAAAAATATTTTTGGCCTTTTTGTGTTTTTAGAAAGCAAAAGCAAAGAAGAACGAAAACTAAAAAGAGAATGAAAACATGAATATACAAAGTACCGACGCAACATGATATGGAGATGAGTGCGGTGTCGGCGTACCTCCCCCCAAGCTTAGGCTTTTGGCCTAAGTGGGTATCAATCCCAAGCTGGCCAGGATGAAGTGTCACCGTGGTACGACGAGGAGGTACCCACGTCCTGGTGCGAGCTCGAGTACGTCCCTCCGTAATGTGCGGAGTGATCATAGGAGAGCACATCCTCCTGGTGCTGCTCGTGGAAACCCAGCAAGCGAAGCTGCTCGTCCACCTCCTCCTTAGAGCGCGACCACGGTGTCCTGTGAACACTGAATAAAGCAGGTTGTGGCAAAAGGATCTCCCTTTCATCCCCGTCAGTGAAAAGCATCCTATATACTAGATTGTTCAAATCAGAGGTAGCAGTGACAAAGTGATGCATTTTCATGGCAACAAGGTCAAGCCTCTGTGGTGCTAGCATAGCATCATCGGGATCCACTGAAAGACCTAATGCATTGACTATACGCGAAGCAATGATGCCCCCATAGGTAGGCCCCTGGCAGCTAGGCGGCGAGCAATAAGCAAACCAAGATTGTACCGAGTATCATTGTTGAGCGCAGCAGCAAGGAAAGCTAAATGATAGTTGGAGATATTGCTAGTGTTCTCCCTACCCAATACACTAGTGGCAAGATAGTATGCAAAGTATCTAAGAGCAGGAGTTGGATATTTCTTATCTTTTCGCGATGCGCTACGCTGTCATCATCATTGGTCACCCCTCGGTAAAGCTCCAACAAATCAGTGGGTCGCCCTTGAATTTTCTTCACGGTCCCTGTCATACGCAAACCTACAATACTGCAAAATCTCTCCAAAGGCATGGTGAAGGGCAGATCATAGATTTTAAAAGAGATAGTAGACTGATAGGGTGTGTTAGTAAACGTGAAGCTCTCAACAAAAGTTTTGGTGAGCATAGCGTATTGCGCACTCTCATCTTGCATATATGAGGTCAAACCAACCCTCTCAATCGGTAGCAAGAAATCATCAAGAATACCTGCAGCTCGTAAGAAGGTAAAACAAGGAAAAGAGGATGGGTGAGCATCCCCATCATCCCTTTCACTACCAATACAAGTTGCAATGAGATCTTCATTGTATGATGGCCTAGCTTGAGAGGCCGTTCTTGAGGGCCTCGACCTCCTAGGTGCATCACTCTCAAATATCTCTCCAAAAGTATGGTTGTTTATGCTTGGTATTCTGAAATTTAAACACATATCAAACAAGTGATTGCAAAGTAAATATAAAGAAGGATTCTACTCATAGGGACCTGTAAGAGGCCTAAACATGCATCAAAACTATATCTCTAAGCATCAAACAAGATTACAAGCTCTTATAACCATTCACCTACAGCAGCAAAATACTAACATATAATCCACTAAACACAAATCTACTTGGACAAGGGGAGGAGTCACATACCAAGGAACAAATGCTCCAAATTTCAGCAAGAGAGATGGGCTGAGCAAGGAGATCAACAAAATCGAGAGCACGCATAGAGAGAACACGATTTTGGGCTATGAACTGGAGCTTACTCGGGAGAGAGAAGAAAGTGGCAGGGGAGAGAGTTAGTGGAGGGCCAGGGGTGGCCCACACCAGGGCATGGCGCCACCCAGGGCTGGCTGCGCCACTGCATGGTGTGCCTGCCTGGTGGGCCCCCTGGTACCTACCAGGTACTCCTCTACCCCTTTTTTCACGTAAATATTTAATATGAATTTTCTAGAATTTTTTGAGAGACTTTATTTTTGGGCTTTTTTTCAGAAATAGAAGAATGATTTTTCTGACAGACAGATTTTTTTTCTTTTGGAAACAAGATGCAAGGACAAAACAAGGCTAGAACTACAGAAGTTCTAGCATGCAAGCAACTAAAAACACAAAGAAAACTAAATGAAAGCAAAAACTAAAATGCAAAGGATAGAAATAAATGGAGATAATCATAATGAGAACATTGTTTTGTTCAATGGAATCCTTTTGTTAGCAAGGTTGATCAAGTCTTGCTACCAAAACAACTGCATATGAGACAAAACTTTGTATTTCATTAATGATTATGTTACCTCATCCTTGATAGCAATGGTCCCAATCATAATAGTTTCAAATTTCTCTCTTGGTATGGGACAATATATTTCTCCAACTTGAATGCCTTCAACATGTTCAATTGAATTCAAACCATAAGTCCTTTCAATCTTCTTGGGGAAATAGACAGTATGTTCCTTGTCATTAACATTGAAGGTCACCTTTCCTTGATTACAACTAATAACGGCTCCTACAGTATTAAGAAAAGGTCTCCCAAGAATAATAGACATATTATCATCTTCAGGCATTTCAAGCACAACAAAATCAGTTAGTATCAAGCAATTGTGAGCCACCTGAACAGGTACATCCTCACATATACCCACAGGAATAGTGGTAGATTTATCAGCCATTTGCAAGGATATATCAGTTGGTATCAATTTTTCAAGCTGAAGCCTCTTATAGACAAAGCAGTTCTAACATAAATGTTCTTAATAGAGAAAGGGATAGTTGGAATCCCTGGGTCTCCAAGTTTCTTAGGAACCTTACCATTGAAAGAATAATTAGCAAGCAAAGTAGAGATTTCTTCATTAGGGATCTTCCTTTTATTCGAGACAATGTCCTTCATATACTTTGAGTAAGGAGGCAATTTAATAGCATCAGTCAAAGGAATTTGCAAGAATAAAGGCTTCATCCACTCACAAAACTTATTATAGTGTTCATCTTCTTTTGACTTGTTTTTCTTATCAGGGAAATGCATAGGTTTTTGGAGCCAAGGTTCTCTTTCACTACCATGTTTCTTAGCAATAAAATCTTCTTTGGTGTATTTAGTAGTCTTAGTGTGGTTTTTAGGTTCTTCTTCAACTTTTTCTTCATTAGGAACTTCATTTTCTTCATTACCACTTTAAGTTTCAGCATCAGAGATAGATATACTATTAGGATCCATAGCAGGTTCAGAGGGTTCTATAACCGTTTTATGTTTCTTTTTCCTTTTCTTACGAGTAGAACCACTATTTTCAGCTTGTTGAGAATCCTGCTCAATTCTTTTGGGATGCCCCTCGGGATATAGAGGATCCTGGGTAGCAGCACCACTTCTAGTTCTAATTTCACAAGCATGTTTTTCTTTAGCAGCATTAACTATCAAGTCTTTTTGCACTTTAAAGAGTTGATCTATTTGAGTTTGAACCATTTGAAAGTGTTTAACAATCATTTTAACATCATTAGAGGTTCTTTCCACAATATCTTTCAACTCAACAATAGCTCTAGTGTTTTCCATTAGATGATTTTGCACCCTTTTATTAAAGTTATCTTGCTTAACCATAAAGATATCAAATTCTTCTAAGCATTGATCAGGAGGTTTCAAGTAAGTGATATCACCTTCATCAAAGTGTTGGAGAGAGTGTACCCCAATAGTTGGTGAGTAGGGAATAGGCTTGCATAATTCTTCTATAGGAGGTAAATTCTTGACATCTCCAGCTTTAATTCCCTTCTCCTTAAGACTTTTCTTAGCTTCCTTCATCACTTCATCATTTAATTCAATAACTCCCCTCTTCTTTGATGTTGGAATAGGCACTGGAATAGATGGTTCAGGTACAATTACTTCAGGTATAGCTTGTTTAGGAGGAGTCCAATCTTCATAATTCTTACTTATTTTAGCCATTCTTTCCTCAGCTTCATTCGGAGTCCTATTCCTATTAACACAACTATCTAGGTATGTCCTAGATTCCTCAGTTAGTCCATTATAAAATATATCAAGAAGCTCATTCTTAGGTAATGGACTTCTAGCCTGTGCATGAATCAAAGCACAAAACCTTGCCCAATATTCAGGCAATACCTCTTTTTCTCCCTGTTTGAAATCGAAAAGTTCCTGCAAAATAGCATGTCTAGCACTGGGAGGAAAATATTTCTGCAGGAAAGTACTAATGAAGCACTCACAGCTATCAATAGATCTAGGAGGTAAATTACTAAACCAAGTTTTAGCTTCTCCTTTTAGTGAAAAGGGAAAATCTTAATATCATCAGAAAACAATCCACTTATGGTAGAAAGTTCATTCATATGTGCTACCGCACTTTCATTCTTAGTCCCACAAAAAGGTTCTTTCTCGACAATAGCTATGTAAGATAGATCGAGAGAGAAATCATAATCTTCATCTGTAATGTTTATGGGAGAAGCAGCAAACTTAGCAGCAGGAGATAATTTGGGTCTAATAGTATGTCTCTCAAGGAGACTCTTAGCAGCGCTCCTATCATGGGTGTTCTTACATTCTTTAATAAACTCATCGGTCATCTCAACATAATCTTCTTCAATATCATAACTCTCACTAGACTCAGGTGAGCTAACAGGTGTGGTAGTGTCTTCATTAGGAGTTTTGGTATTTCCAGCTATAGTTCTAGCAATCTTAGCATCTAGGAAAGGACCTAATGAACCACTCTTATCAAGCACAGTAGAAACAGCATCATAAGCATCAGAAGTTTCAGATTCAGTAGTAGTAGCAGTGTGTGTATCATGTGTATGTGGTGGTGTAACGAGCTTACTTATAACAGATGGTGAATCGAGAGCAGCAGAGGTGTTTAGAACCATACCTCTTCTTGTAGTGGATGGTAAAATAGGAACCTTCCCATCACGAGACTTACCCATGATGGATGGATAGCAGCGAACAATAGAGAGTCCAAGTGAACTTGAGAAATAAAGCTATGCTCCCCGGCAACGGCGCCAGAAAATAGTCTTGATGACCCACAAGTATAGGGGGTGTATCGCAGTATTTTCGAGGGAAGTGAAACCCAATTTATTGATTCGACACAAGGGGATCCAAAGAATATTTATCAGCCTTAACAACTGACTTGTCAATTCAGCTGTACCTAGAAACAATCTTGCTCACAGCAGTTTATCAGTAGCAACAGTTTTGTAGTAGGAATATAAAAGCAACAGCAGTAGTAAAGCAAAGACAGTAGTAACAAAAGCAGTAACAATGGGATTCAAGTGCGGTAGGCATAGGGATGGATGGACGGGCGTTTCATGGACAAGACAATTCACATAACAATCAGAACATAGGGCAATTACAGATAAATAAGATAAAGCATCCAAGTACTAGACAATCCTAGGCATGTGTTCCATATATAGTCATACGTGCTCGCAATGAGAACTTGCACAACATATTTTGTCCTGCCAGCCCGTTTGCAGCGGGGCCTCTAGGGAACTACTGGCAATTAAGGTGCTCCTTTTAATAGAGCACCGGAGCAAAGCATTAACACTCCGTGAACACATGTGATCCTCACATCAAAACCTTTCCCTTCCGATCCCGATTTCTGTCACTTCGGGGCCATAGGTTCCGGACAACGACGTGTGTATACAACTTGTAGATAAGACCAAGAACAATACAATCATAATGAACCAATAATACGTTCAGATCTGAAATCATGGCACTCGGGCCCTAGTGACAAGCATTAAGCACAACAAGTCGTAACAAATTCATAAAAGCACTAATAAGAGATACTAGGCACTATGCCCTAACAATCTGATGCCATTACATGAATGATCTCATCCAATCCCTACCATCCCCATAGCCTACAGCAGGGGATTACTCACTCATAGATGGGGGAAACATGGATGGTCGATGGAGAAGCGATGGTGATGATCTCCTCCAATTCTCCATCCCGGCAGGGTGCTAGAAAGGAGTTTCTGGTGCTGTTTCGTGGAATCTGGTGGTGGCGGCGGAGCGGAACTCCTTCTGGAAAAACGTCAAACCCCCTAAAGTTTTTAGGTCAGAAGGCTCCTTATAGGCGAAGAGAGAGGCCGAGGGCGTCCCTAGGGGGCCCACACCACCCCCTGGCGCGGCCTGGCCTGGCCCGCGCCACCAGGTGGTGTGGCCACCCCAAGGCTCTTCTCCGTCTTGTATTCTGGCTCCTAGAGTCTTCGGGTGAAATAGGATTTTTGGCATATTTTCCGGGATTTTTCCTGATAGTTGATTTTCTGCACAAAAAGTAGACACCAAGGCAATTCTGCTGAAAACAACGTCAGTTCGCATTAGTTGCAGCCAAATCACACAAGTATAGAGGAGAAACAATAGCAAAAGTGTTCGGAAAAGTAGATATATTTTGGACGTATCATGTATCTGTGGGAATCAACGACGACCGGTGATGTCTAGCGGTGGAAATGAAGTGTCGATTGGTTTGACAGAGATCTCCCCGGCTCTCGCGGCCTAGCTAGGAAGAACAAGGAGGGTTGGGCGAGTTCGGTGGTGTGCTCAGGGTGGCTAGAGAAGCTCTAGAATGGCGGGGAGGAAGAGAACTAGAGCTAGGGTGTCGGCTTCCCTACAAGAAGAAGAGGAAGAGGAGAAATAGGGCACGACGGGGTTCCTTCGATGGCACAGGGCTATTTATAGGCAACGTAAGCGCTGGCGCACATCGCAGCACCGATATGGCCAATTGGGCGGTCGCCGGAGCTCCACGGAGCTGCTTCGCCATTGTTGCTTTCTGGAGAGAGGAAGGAGAAAACGAAAAGAACGACGAATTGGTATGGGCCTTAGGTGGGTTGCGCATGGGCCAACATGGGCTTCTACAGAGCTTGGGAAGTGGTTTGCTGCTTCTACTCGTGGGTGATAGATAGTGAGGAAGAAATGGGATGTGGGCTGGAGTCTGGCTGACTCCTTTTCTTTTTTCCAATTCTATTTCTATTTTCTATTTTTCCCTTTTCCTTTTCAATTTAAATTTCCTTAATGATTTAAATATTCGAAATCCAATGAGTCAACACGAGTTCTACATGATAAATGTAGCTAGTTGGTTATTTTTTGGTATTTTCATTATTCATGATTAAATAAAGGATTATTTTCATTAGAGGAAATAAATAGGATTTAGTGTTTTATGAATTTACTCTTTATAATAAGATCTTTTAAAATGACTTTCACTTCCACTAAAAGAATGTAATGGTAATGGTTTAATATGGATATTTATGCGTACAGAACCTTATTAATACTTAACGTCATCAAGGAATTATATATATACATTTTAAAGTATTAATCCTTGTGGTTCATGATATGGTTTAATATTTTGTTCATTATCCAAAAGTCTTATAAACATGATTTGTTTGTACTTGATAATTTTTAATGGTAATGATATAATATGGTAATGGTATGTATGGAATATATTCACACTTAACATCATTCAACTACCATATTATATGGTGGTTTAAATTCTAAGGTTCTAAAAGTTTGGAATTTTCCTTTTTTCAAATTCCTCTTGATTGTTGTTCAAAACCTTCCTACTTAGATTCAAATTAAGCATGGATAATTTCTTAACTAGGTTCTCATTACCGTCTAAAATGTAGCTGATGTTTCAATAGAATTCTAGGATATAATGGTTAAGATGAATTACCATTTATGTGATACATATGATCCTTATGCTAGGTAACATTCTTTAGGGTTTCTAATACCCCACTTACTTTGAGCCCTAGAGGATACGTTACCCTCAAGTTTTTTAGTGAATGTTGCTAAGGATCAAGGTTCAAGGATTGATCCAGAATTTATAATCCTGAATGATACCTCAACTTATAGTGAGCTATAAATATTACTTATTAATGTGGTGTTGATGATTCCATGAGACTAGGTTCTCTAATTATCTCTTGGAAGCTTTATTTGACCTACTATTCCTTGGTTGCTTGAAAATAGGAATTGGTAACACTGCTGACTTAATTCTGGGGTTTTGGACAAAGAGGTACACATGGTCTTGTCATGGTTTGATATATTGTTGGTTAAAGGTTTCTCAAACACTCCTACCTTAATACTTCACTAAGATTATCTTTAGATAAGGAATTCCTTTCCTAAATATACTCTATAAACCTCTCTAATATTATTCACAAAGATCACATCTTCCTGAATAAGTCAATCATCTGACTCCACCATATCCATCATCCTATGATGACATGGTCATGTCACTTCAGCAATACTCATTCTCCATTGTTACTCTAGTATATAACTTCCATTATTTAGCTACCCTTGATGAATCCATCAATGTAGCTACTACTAACTCCATCCAGTAACTCCTTTAAATCCTCCTTGCAACTACTTCCAAGGCTTGCAAGATTGTGGATCTCTCTATATATCACATGTGATAACAATCCTCTATAATAGGTATGGTACTACTCCCCATAATACAAGTTTGTTCTTGTATTAGCTTGGTTACACTACTATGCTTCCAACTACTCCCTACAGCTCATATTATATACTTCATTAAACTCTAGTTTGACTTCTCATAATCAAGCTAGATGATTCATCTTACTAGGGCTTTACCTAATTTGGTATACTCACAAATCTTTTTTATCAACTGGTCATATATTCTCAAATGACTTGAGAATCATGACCACCATCCTTTGATCAAGCAAGGCTTAGGCTTCTAATTGTATGATCAAGATCTATCATCAACAAGTAGTAAACTTGTACTAGTCTCTCTATAAGGCTTATCTTGTTAAGGAAGCTTACTCCATATTTATATCTACTTGTCTTAACAAGATTACTTTTTGATTATACTATAATACTACTAGCTTGCTCATAGCTCTATAAATACTAACTTAAATTTTAGGTTTAGATACCTCTTCTAGTTAACTCATGAGTGAGTTAACTCTTCCAACATTAGATGATTTGATCTCCACTAAGGATCACATTCCATTGATGATGACACACTCGACCATCTAGTTCTTTCTTCTTACTTTTACTTTGGCATTTGGAAGGGCAATATAATAGGTCAAAGCTAACAGTCAATAGGTCAAGACTGTATCACTCAACAATGATGATCAATTGACACTAGGACTTGGTTAAATAGGAATGTCATCTATTAATATGATATCAAGGGTATGTGCTGGATGGTCTTGCCTTGACTTCCCTTTCTACTCTATTTGTGATAAGAGTTAATGTTTAAGAACTACCATGATACCCATGGTAGGAATAACTATGGCAAACAAGTGTTTCAAGATTTAGTTATGGGGTTTCTTTACTTAGGTTATATACTTAACTTGGTATTCAGGGTTTGTGGTAGATAATACCTTGATATCATCTTTAGAATATTAAGTATTCATCCTTGAGTTGTTGTATGGAATACCATGTCATGATCTCTAAAAGATCAAGTACTCCTTATTGAGTAGTGTGTTGTGACTTAGTTTTATTATATTTGATCTACCCTTAGATCAAATTATATTACCCAAGGGTAAGGTTTTAGCAAAGGTCATATTGAAACTTATTGCAGTCAACTTGATGATCTACTTCAGTTCCACCAAGGTAAAAGAAGCTTCAATCACTTTGACAAGTTTTATTTAAAAGCGCGAAAATAATCCAGATTTTCTATGCATGAATGTAATGCACACACCTTATCTGAGCTTATTTCTAAGATTTAATGTTGGGATGTTACAAGAACTAACAAAACTATGAGTTGAGGGACATTATCCAAGTGACATGCTTCATCTGCAAGGGACTAGGCCATTATGCGATAGATTTTCTAGAATATAGGAAACACAAAGGGATCAAGCCAGTTGATGGAAAAGTGAACATAAGGAGTGATATTAGTGAACTGAAGTGCCATGAATGCCATGTGTTTGGTCATTATCCATAGGGATACCCTGAAAAGAAGAAAAACGATAATAATCCAGGACCCTCCTAGAAGAGACATCTTAGGTTATCAAGACAATGGGCTACAAGAAGCGCCTCAAGCCCCGTGCTTAGGTTGGATTACCAACATCAATCTGTACCATTAGTTCATCGTTATCGTGTTAGTTCATCGCCCATATCTACTTGTAAGATATGGCATCACTAGATTGTTTGCTTTCGTTCATTGGAACCTTGAATCTTTAGACTTGCTTGTTTAAGTTGAACCATTTGGTTTTTATGATTGTTGGATTATTGTGTTTGTTCTGAAATCGTTGTCTATTTGTTCCTATCTTGTGATCGTGATAGTTTCTTGAGTAGTAGCTCCTCCTTGGACCCTTTTGCCGATATCTTCCCATAGCCTAAACCTGGCTAGAAAGAACATCATATAGGGGAATGTCAGAATAAACATTATCAATACACTAAGTAAAGTACCTAAATAAAACCTAGTCGGTTTTTCTTTTAAGGGTGGTAGCACCCAAATGTTTTTCCAAACCCTTTCTTACTATCTTTTCCAAACTCGGGACATGATTCCTTTTAAGTGTGGTAGTCTATAACATCCCAAAACTTTTCAAATTTTGGAACGTTAAAATAAAATAAGATTATATAAATAGTTTGCTCAAATTTTATTTTCCCTTAATTGAATTTTCAAAAGAAAAGCAAGTTTTCAAAGTATATGAAAATAAAGCAAATCCTATTTCTAAACAAAGATTTTGGAACATGTCGTTAGGGAAATTTCATTTTTCAAAACTCTTTAAAGTTATTTTGTTTTATGCGAAAACAAAAGTTTTTAAAATTGATTTATATAAACCTAAGACCTTTTGTCAAAATAGATTCTCTACAAAACCCTTATTGCATAAAACAAACCCAAATATAAATATTTGGTTTATGAAAATATTTATAAAACATTCCTCGTTTAATAACGGTTTCCCCATTTTTGTTAAATATTTTGGTTTGAGACAAATATAAAATCATATTTGGATTTTTAAGAACTTTTCGATAAATCCATAATAGCAATGGGTTAAAAAGGATGCTTTATAAAAGGGTTATTTGGATAATAAAATATTAATTCTATTTTCATTTTGAAAGCACTTTGGTGTCTAAAAAAAGCATTGTATTAAAACTATTTTGGTGGCCTTTGTTGCCATAAGCTTTTCTAAGGTGAAACCTACAAAACCCTTATTTATAAAATCAAGATTTGTAAATTTAGTTGGTTTCTTAAAAAGTCCAAACCATCTTTTTTAGCTTTTATAAAATTCACCTATTTTATTTTTATTGATTTGGATTCAAAATATAAGCACTATTAGGAATATACCCTATAATAGTCTTAATACCAATTTGTGGTGTTATTTTGTTCTCCAAATTATTTTTTTATGACAAAGTGTGGAGATATGCAAAATATTCCTATTTTTATTCTTAATAATTTTCGTAAGAAGTTTAAATGAGTTTGGAGCTATTTTATAGGCTAAAAGTATTAAAACGGAAAAAAGAAAAACAAATAAACAAGAAAGGGCAAGCCAAATGCTAGGACAACCTAGCTTAGCTCACCCTCCCTCTCTCCCTACTGCCCCTGCCTATCTCCCGTCCGTTCCGTGCGCATCGGCTAAGCTCCAGCCCATCTGGCCCGCCTCCACCTTCTCACTTCCACGCGGCCCCACCCATCGCCGCCAACCGCCTGCTCCCGACCATGACCGCTCCGACCCCGCGCGTGCTACCCACGATCCCCTCTCACCCCATTCGCCGAGATGCCCTGGACAAAGTTGTGCCCCCTCTACATTCCCCTTTTCTACCCCATCCGGTTACCCCCAAGTTGCCCCACGATTTCTCACCAGAGACCGCATGGGCTAACACCGAATTTTTGTCGCCATTGCCGACTAGGTGAGTCCCCGCCACCGATTCTTGGCCCCTCGAACTCCTCTTGTTTGTGCGCATCCCAAAACCCTCTTTTCCCTTTGTTTTACAAAGCACAGAGACGTCACCGTCAATATTTGTGACCTCCACCTCTCACCGCTCTAGCCACCTCTGAACACCGTTCTAGGAAGCAAAGGAGGATGCCACCCACTCCATCAACCTCACTGTCTTCACCCTCATTTCGTCCTCTACTCCTCGCTCGCTGAAGGCCACTTTCGAGCAACGTCCATCGTCGATTGGCCCGCCGTTGCCGTCTTCTCCATCACCAGCGACCTCGCACAGGTGAGCTCTGCAAGGTTTCACTCCTGGCCACCCGATCAGAAACCAACTACACAATTTAGATAGAGTAGCAAATATGTACCAGCCAATTAGAGTGATCCGTGTGGCTGCCCAGTCAGCTATGCGTCAATGCTCCAGTTAACGCCACGTCAGCAAATCATGTGATGCCGCGTGTGCAGCCTTATCCACATGAATTCTTGTTTTATTTAAAATAAGTAGAAAATGTTTTATCTTGCAAAATTCTTAATAAATATTCTGCTTTTCGTAAAAATACAAATAATATATGCCTAGATTCATCAAAATGTGTAGAATATTATAGTGAGTTAAAATTGAACTTTTCTGAGTAAAATAATTTTTATTTTTAAACTCTAATGTAAGGTTTTTAAATCATTGTATTTATTTTATAATTCCAAAATTTACAAATAATACCTTTATGGAATCCCTATCAATATTACTACAGTACCCCACTTTTAGATTTCAAATTTGAATATGAGTGAACAATATTTCAGAAATGCCATTTAGCCATTATAGGCATAACTATAAAATGATTCTTTTTGCAAAATGCTCATATTTAAGAAATTTATCCAATAGGACCAAAGAGTAAAATTATTTTGTAGGTTCACAACAAGGTTACTGAAATATGAAGCCTTACCTCTTTTCAAAAGCTATTTTGGACATTACTAAATTTAGAAAAATGTTTTAAAAGGAAATCTTTTTGCAAAATGTTAAAAAATGGCTTATTTTTCAAAAGGGCTAAATGAAACTCTTTTACAAACATAACTACAACATATTAGATGCATATGACCTATTGCTTCTATAAGTACTATGTGGTTGAAAGAAAACATATGAAAGTAAATATTTCAAACCTAAGACTAGAAAAGTATTTTTTTTGAACCAAGTCTTGGTTTAATAAAACATACGCAACCTTATCAAACCTTTCAGGATGCTTTGCTTACTAATGAGTGCATACTTGCATCATGTTTTATATTATTATTTTGCATTGTAGATATAGGATCTTGGTATTTTACGGCGCTCGCGTGCATATTTTATGTCTGTTTTCACCAGGATCAGGACAGATGATGGATATAATGGATACGATTCTTAAAAGAGTTGTACTAAGGAGAAAAGGATTCAAAAACAACATAAATAATTTATTTTGGAAATATCAATAATACCAGAAGAAAACCCGAAGAGAACAAAGGACATAGACGGTTTAACGACCAACTATACGGTGGGAATACTTTTTCCGGTCGTATAGTTCCTGCTGTATAGTTGGCGCCGCCATCGTCTCATCAAATAGTTTCATCCCGTGCAACTGGATCAGGGAGACGACATACAAAACAACAAGAAATCGTTGAAACCTCACCTTCGAAAGGCATATGGAGGGGGAACTCATCCACTGGGGATCCATCTTCGCCATGCGCAGATCCAGGAGGCTATGGCATCGATCTTTACCATCAACCGCTGCATCACCACCATCTTCATCCTTCCCATCTACATCTTGTATAGATCTTGTTGTAATTTCCATAGTCGCTATCGATTTATACAAGTATTATTCATCTACGATAAATTCCATTGTTATTGCCATGATGTTGATTACCTCCATGTCTGAGTAGATCTTTAGTTCTTAGGGAGATGGAGAAACTCTAGTATGAGATTGAAATAAGATAAAGTTGATTATGATGTTCATCACTGTGACCATGTGTTAGATTGTCTTCATCTTGATGTTGGGAGAAGTCGACCTTCCAATATCTGCCTCTTATGGGGAATTGATGGAGGGAACTACTTGTTGGTAGATGGAGGTGTGTTAGCACTTATAGTGACTATAAAGATGTTGGCACTCCTTGCATATTAACTTGGGAACCGACGAAACTCACGAAACAATATCCATACCATGGGATACGTCTTACGGGATTAAGTCCCTTAATAGCGCAGTAATTTGATTGATGTCGATTACTAACTGCTATGGTTATGAGGATGATGTGAGCAGGGGTTGCAGCCTATTTGTCCATATACGCAGTTCCTCACACACATACTCAGTTGGAAATGTTCATGATAATAATCTTTACATTACGTCTTTATAATGCTAGTGGTGTATCTGCTACTCCCTGAGAACGCCTTTTCTCTATTGAAGTTCCAATCTCTCTTACATGTGCGATACTTATTTTTTGTATTTAGTTGTTTTACTTTACTTATTATTGCTCTTATACCAAAAACCCCAAAACACCTTTTTACGCAATACTCGCATTTTATTTTGTCACTTAGAACTTTATTTAGCATTTCTATTGAAGTATTTAGTTCAAGAGTTATTACACTTCAGTCTCCTTGTCCCTATGGGATCAATAGCTACAAACGATCTGTGCACTTGCAGTCATCACTTACCCTACTTTCTCTGCCTAGATTGGTGTGTCTGCTTGTTTTGTGTATTCGCTGCAATGTTTGTGAATTGGGTAGATTGATCAGAGTAACCATTGTTTTGTTAAGAGAGTGAATTCGACAACTGCAACAAGAGGAAAGTTCACTACATAAATGTCCTACTATTTTTCCTATGCACTTAGTTGTTTTCCAAAGATTTTTTTATTAGGATTGTATATATTACAATGCTATGTTATGCAACCTAGATAGGATAGACACATGAATCCGTGACTATTGAGTAGCAAACAACATAGGTATTTTTAATGCTTAGCCCTGCTATAGATCTCGTAGGTGGATTCAAATCAAGTTATGTGTTGCTGAGGTGAAATTCTTTTTTTGTAATGAAAACAACATAACTTATTAAATCACCTGGGTGAATGGGATTGATATTTTTTGGTGGATTGCCAGTCAGGAAATCAGCCCTATCAGAGGCTGGCTCCTGTCATATGTGCACATGCGGAAAGCACCCAACTTAAAGAGATTTGGTGGAATTCTTGTTTATGAGCTTCAATGTACAACCACTTTTCAAATGGGCTCTGTCTTGACTAACTAAGTTGTGAGAACTCAACCCGGCATGACAGAGGGTGGTAGATTTTGGTAGGTGTAAAGAGTCTATCGTGGTTGAGGGACTACTTCTAAAAGGTCTCGACTCGTTCTTCTTTCGGATGTCCCACATTTGGGTGGTATGTGTGTGGGGGTTAACTGGGTCTTGTGCGTAAAGTGTACAAACCTCTTGATAGTGTAAATATAAGTACTTAGCCATTGACAACACCCAGATTTTTAATCCTAGATGCCTGTTATGCCATACCTCGCAATCCTAGGATTACCATTTTTGCGAGACGTAACAGAATTGGTACAACAGTACATCATCCATTACAAACTATAATAAAGTCTTACAAATAAAGGATCTCATGATCCAGTCTTAATACAAATCAAACAGCGGAAAATAAACGTAGTAGGGGCTCCATCTTCAGAGTCACAGGCAATGCTGACGATGGGAGATGATCCTAGTTGTCATAGACCTCCGGTTGTCCATCATCCTGGTAGTCCTCCTCATAGTCTGGCCACGGGAATAGCTAGGGACAAAGCCATGCGTACTCTTTAAGTACTTGCAAACTATCACTAACAAGTAAGGTAGTTCTAGTAGGAATCTTAAGCTCTAGGTTTATTTGCAAAAAGCCAGGTTTATCTCATTCTGAGTTTAGAAGTAAAGAAAACTAATTTAATGTTCTAAATCACTAAAGTGGGAATCTAGTTTTCATGTTCACAACCCTGTTGTGGTCAAGTCAAAGTCATAGTTCAACTCACAAGTCATTTTGAAAACAGCTGATGACGGAACAGTATAGCCACTCCAACTGTCCATGACCGCGGACGCGGCTATTCGAATAGTTTGACACTCTACAGAGGTGGGACACTTTCACCACAAAATTCGATACATCCATCACGGATAACCCTAAATCATCATACTTAGTATGCGGATAATCAATCATAACCTTTCAATTACACACTCTAGTATAGGCACCTCCCCTATTATCTTGGCCTCCCAGCCATGGCCATCTGCCATCCTGGGCACTGCATAGGTGGACATTCACACTCACGAGGTAGCCTCAGCTCAACCTCTTTCCGCGAGGGAACCCATACTAAGGCATATAAACTTCCAGTTATGCCCTACACAATTCAGGTATTGTGGTTGTACGATAAGATTGGAATGGTATCGCATCCGAATCAAAACATCAGTTTTTAAAAAGGGCTAAGGCTCATGCCTCAACATTTTCATCATCAAAGCCTTTTGTGTCCATAACACATTTCAAAACATTTCAATAGAATGAATCTTCATTCCAAGGTTTTCATAATCATTTTCACTAAGTATTCCCATCTAAAGTGATCAACTTTTATGCTTAGCACTAGCCACTAAAGATGAGAGTATTCACTAATGAGGGGTGCTAATCAAGGGTAACTATCCAACTCAAATCTCATGCGTTGGCATGACATCTAAGTATAACTACTTAGGCCTAGTTTTATACTCTTTAGGGTATCTATACTATTTTTCCAATACTCACAAAGCACTAACTAAAAGTCAAGAACTTTGGTAAAGTAAAAGAATAAAGCTTGCAAGTAAAACTTGGGATTGGTATAATCAAAGTTGTATAACCAAGCATGCCTAATGCATCTTGCATAGGTTATGTTGCAAGGATGACTTGCATAGGTATAATACTTGCAAGTGTTAGCTTGCCTTGAGTAGTGCAGTGGTTGAAGTTCTGTTCTTCTTCTTCTTGGTAGTACTCCTCCTCCTCGTATCCTGGGTCAGTACTATTGTCTATAAATGAACATGGGGAACACAATCACCAAACAATACTTAACTATTTCTATTTAAGCACACTAAGGCTCACACTTGATTATCTAGCATCATCACAATCAACACATGAAATAAAGACTTAATCTTGTTTATCATATTTTAGAAAAGTAATGTCTACTTATTGAAAATACTTAAGATTTAATATTCTCCAATTAAAACATGGGATCATGTTGACACATGTCATCACCACATATTCTAATACATGGGAATGTGATTTAAAGAGGTGGTCATATTTTATAACTTTTAAGTTTATTATTTAATAGAATTAAAGTGACTAGAAATGCCTATATAGCATTCTTTTGGTACTAGTCCAATGTCACTGTATGCAAACCTAAATATTTTTACATGTTCAGATAGATCTTATCAAATGTGATTTTTGAGAGTTGGAATAAACTCAAAAGCATTTATGGTTGATTTTTGAAAAATGTTTGAAGTTGAAAATGTCTTTGTCTTGTTATTTTTACTATAGGTGATCTCTAACTCCAAATGGTTTGAATCCAACGGACTTGGATAGATAATTTGAATACCTTTCTAACAAAATTAGAATCATGCTACTGACAGCAACTACTGACAGAAACTAGTTTCAACTAAAATGGAAAATAACTATTTAAATCACTGGGCTCGGCGCGGGAAACTAACTGGCCGGCCCAATCTGCACAGCGCGGCATAGCAGGCTGCTGACAGAACGGTCCCACTAGTCAGTATCTCTATCTAACTGAAACAGTATCTTTCAATCTAGGTCGTGCGATTAGAACTAGATCTAATAGCTGAGGTTCATCGTCAACGACGAACACCTCCGGCGAGGTTCTAACCCTAACACGGCGGTGGGGGTTGTGTGAGGCTCACAAGGGCTCCAGCTAGGGTCGGCGATGGGGGCGAACGACGTTGTAGACGATGGCGGTTCGAACGGTGGTCGCAGGGATCCTAGGGCGGCTCCAATCAACGGCTCCTCTTCTCCTCTACAGCGGTGGACTCTGGCCAAATTCCGGTGGGCTGGTGCTCGCCTTGATCCGGGAAAGGGTGTGGGAGGTTCTATGAGGAGTGGGGAGTGAGATGGTGTGGTGAATTGAGGCGGGGGTGGCCTCTATTTATACACCCGCGAGAGGGACAGAGCGGGATGGGCTGGCTTCTCCGACGATGGCGGTACAGCGAGTTATCGACGTGGTGCTTGCTGGTGGTCATCACAGGCTTAAATACGCGGCACGGGGCGGTCGAGAATGGTCGGGCGTAGGGAGTGCTCTGCGCGGAACTAGCGGTCTTCGAGATGGCGCACGGGGGCTACGGGTCGCGTGGCGGTGAACGGGGATGTCTGGGAGCTAGATGGTGTTATGGCGAGGGTGTGCACGCGCGGAGAGGGCGAGGCGCGGCGTGTGCGAGCTAGTCGGTTGCGGCGCTCCGGCGTGCTCTTGGCATGGCGCAGAGAAAGTGGGCGCGGTGATTTTCTGGTGGTCCATGGTTGTGCTATGGTCAAGGGCTGGACAGGGGGTGGCGGTGGACGGTGGCCTGACTCCTGGACATCATGGACGAGGACAGCGTTGTCTGGGGCGAGCGGTCCATGGTCGTCTGGCGTGGCCAGCTTCGGGCGGCGCTGCACTAACGCAATGGCAAAGGGGGGGGGTGTCTTGCGCTGCTAGATGCTGGGGGAGATAGGGGGAGTGCAAAGGGGTCAAATGGTCGAGTGATCACTTCTCCAAGTAGTGGAGTTAGGCAGGATTTAATTAGTGTCTGCAATGTGTTCGACCAAATGGCCGCATGAACTTAAGTTTGAAATTTTTGAATGAAATTTGGTGAGTGATCTAAACTTATGCTTGGTAGTCTCCGGTTGCTTGGGTTTGTCAAGGTGAATTGATTTGAGTGGATTTTCCAAAATGGTAATCTTACCATATGAACTTGATTCAATTTTGAACGGTCCTTTAAATATATTTGAAAATAGTTTTTGTGAGTTTGTAAAGTGGGCTTGGGTTCACTTTTACTTAGTCTAGCAAGGGGTGAAAAGAAGTGGAAATGTTTTTGTTAGAAATCCTTTACTAGGAATTCACAAAGTAGCCTAGTGGTTAATTTTGGTCAAAATGACCATTTGCTTATTTAATTCATATTTGATATCTTTTTCTTTGGATTTTGTTTGAAATTTTCCTAGATGATGTAGTATTAATCTTTAAACCATTTCTTATCATTTGTAGCAATCAAACATGGCATTTTCACTCAATCATACACTAATGCAAATCACACATGCATTCATATTCAATTTAGTAATAAAATTTTATGTTAACCCTAAACTTGGGTGATTAGAAATTGATAATCTTGATTAGTATTTTTGGGGTGTTAGAAACCTTCCCTCCTTAAACAAAATCTCATCCCGAGATTTAAGAAAATCTAGGAGCTAAAGAGATTTGCAAACTCAGTCCTAATGTAATCCTCTCGATCCCAAGTAGCTTCTTCTTCGGTATGGTTGCTCCACTAGATCTTGAGAAACTTGATACTCTGGGTCCTGGTCGTTCTGAAGGCTTCTTCCAAAATATGAATGGGTACTTCACGATACGTCAGATCCTTGTTGATATCTATGGCTTGGTGATCGATGTTCTTGAACATTTCGGTCTTCTCCGGAACTTCTAAGCATTTGCGAAGTAACGAGATATGGAACACATTATGTATGGATGACATCTCCTCTGGCAGTTCCAGTTGATATGATACTTCTCCTTAGCGATTCAAAATCTTGAAGGGTCCAATATATCTGGGGGCAGACTTCCCTTTTAGTTGAAAACATTTCATTCCTTTCATGGGGGATACTTTGAGATACACAAAATCTCTGACATTCAAGGTCAGGTCTCAACATCTCTTATCAGCATAACTCTTCTGTCTGGATTGGGCGGTCTTGAGGTGTTCATGGACTTTGTGTACCTTCTCTTCGGCTTCTCGTAGGATGTCAGGTCTGAAAATCTGACTCTCTCCTAGTTGCGACCAATTCAGGGGGTACGGCACTTCCTTCTATACAGAAATTCAGGGGGTACGACACTTCCTTCCATTTGCAAACTGGCTTGATAACTGTTGTTGTATGAGAATTCTGTGAAAGGCAGACAATCTTCCCATTTTGATCCATATTCTAGCACACAAGCTCTCAACATATCTTCTAAGATTTGGTTGACTCTTTTAGTTTGTCTATCGGTTTGCAGGTGATAAGCTATGCTGAAATTCAGCTTGGCTCCTAATCCTTCTTGGAGTTTCTGCCAAAATCTTGAGGTAAACTGCGTTCCTCGATCCGACACTATGGTCTTAGGGGTTCCATACAAACTGATTATTCTAGCAATGTACAACTCTGCTAGCTTCGAACTCTAGTAGGTGGTCTTAATAGGTATAAAATGGGCTACCTTGGACAGTCTATCCACTATAACCGAAACATAGTCATTTCCCCTACTAGAAGTAGGCAAACCGGTGACTAAATGCATTCCGACAGAATCCCATTTCCATTCTGGAATCTGCAATGGTTGCAAAACTCCTGCGGGTCTCTGATGTTTCGCCTTGACTCGCTGACAGATATCACACTTAGCTATGTAGCTTCCGATTTCTCTCTTCATCTTGTGCCACCAAAATTGCTCCTTCAAATCCTAATACATCTTCGTTACTTCAGGGTGGATAGAATAAAGAGTATCATGAGCTTCCCGCATGATAACTTGCTTTAGCTCGGAATCTGCTGGCACACAGATATGTCATTTGTACCACAAAAGTCCTTCTTCATTCTCAGTGAATCCGGGTACCTTCCCTTTACCAATATGACGCTTGATTCCATTGATACTTGCATTTCCTTTCTGTGCCTCCTTGATCTGACTGATCAAAGTGGGTTGAAGTTCAATGCTAGCTAAAAATCCTTCGCTAACTAGCTCCGTTCTTAACTGCTCAAACTCTTCATGCAAAATTGGTTGCGCTTCTTTAATCATGGTGCTTAATCTACACGGCAATCTGCTAAGAGCATCCGCTACCACATTGGCTTTGTCGGGGTGATAGTGAATGTCAAGGTCATACTGTACTTCCATCTATAAGAATTTAGGGTGAGTAAGTTAGTGAGGTGATCAAGTGTGTCAAATTGTATGTAGGAATGCAAGAAGTTTTTGAGGAACATGATTTTTTTTGAAAGAATCTCAAGGATAAGAGTGGGAATAGGTTTTCATAAATACTCACTTCTTTTGTTTTGAAACTAAGTTTTTTGTTCGGACGTCCATTCTAACTAGGGTCTCCTATGGTCAGGAACGCTCTGATACCAACTTGTCAACACCTGAATTTTTAATCCCAGATGCCTATTATGCCATACCTCGCAATCCCAGTGACGAGGGTTTAACTCATCAATGCCCATTGTTATGGACTTGGGTTTTGGAGAAGTAGGGAGCACTGGAGACATCTATCGGCTAGCAAACAAGCACACAGGGGACTGAAAAATTTACCTAGGTTCAGGCCTCGTAGAGGTCCCTACTCGTGCTTGTCTGCTCGTGGAATTACCAAAGGAATCGAAGATTACAATGGTGCGCAGATGCAATCTGGCGAGGGTTGTGGAAACTAGGGCTCCGTGTGTCCTCCTTGCCGCCCCCTCGGGTAGCAGGTCGAGTCGGTTACAAGTTAGGGTTTCCCCTTTGAAGTTTCTATCTTTAGCTTCTTCTTGTTCTTCAAGCAATCGAGAGTCCGTAGGTTACTCGAGTTCTTGATTTGGGCCTTGGCGACACCATGGGCTTATATGTATTCAGGCCGTATATACCAAACTCGAGTACCTGTAGGGTATCCCATGTCAGTAGCCCCCGAGTGTCTAGTGGAATCGCAGATTCGACTGGAGACTTTATGAAGCCTTTAGAGTGCATGACTGAGTACATTTTTTGACTGCTCTGTTTATGTCATAGGGATTGTTGATGTGCGTGCCTGATTTTAACCGGTGTATCAGTATGAGTTAACTACCTTAGGGTAAGACAACGCCACCTACTCGAATTCGAGTCCGTGGACTCGAATCCGGAAAAGTGCTGGTGTAATTCGACTCAAGCCGCGGAGGTCTTACAGGAGTCGAATTCCAGTATATGGGTGTGAGCACTTGACGCGTCCGTCAAGGCATATTCATCGTACCTGCAGGCACGTATATATTTCTGGTAGTGCACAGCTTAATGCGTTGCCAGGCCTTATTCAGGTCTTACCTTCACGCTGCAAGCGCGACATCCGAATTTTATCATCGCGGAGATGATTCGAGTAACCAAGGAGACGCAGTCTCTTTGTAGGGGAAAATTATGAGGCGGTGTCACCATAAACTTCGAGTGTGGACGTTATCAACACACAGTACTTTTGTACAAATAATCGTAGGGTGCGCGACCAGCGCTCCCTATGGGAGTAGCCCCCAAGTGGATAAGTTATGGAAAATAAAGGAGAACACAGAGTTTTGGGGCACTTAGCTTTATTTATTCATGAGACAGTACGAAGTACAATGCGTGGCTAAGTAGCCTTGTCTGAGTGCCTTATTTGTGATGTAAAAGTAAAAACGACTAAGGGTAGAAGCGTCGCAGTTGTGCGACGTTCCAGGGATTGGAGTATGCGACTCCTATCTCTAAATCTTGAAGGCGATAGGCGCCACCTAGGATTACTTCTGTAATCACGTATGGTCCCTCCCAGGGGGACTCGAGCTTGAGATGTCCTTCCTGCTTTAGTCGCAGGACCAGGTCGCCTTCGACGAAGGATCTGGGGCGTAGCCTCCTACTGTGGTAGTTGCGCAAGTTCTGCTGGTAGATCGTTGATCTTTCCGCGGTGATTTCCCTTTCCTCGTCAAGGAGGTTGACGGAGTCTTCGAGTGCAAGAGATGACTCCTGCTCGCTGTAAGCGACCACACGCGGCGCCTTGTACCGTACCTCGGCGGGTAGCACCGCTTCAGCCCCGTGCACCATAAAGAACGGGGTGTAGCCCGTAGCACTGTTTGGAGTTGTACGTAGGCTCCAAAGTACTGATTGTAATTTGTCTGGCCAGCAGCCCGCGGCTTGTTCGAGTGGCCAGAGGAGTCGCTTCTCGATGCCGCCGCAGACGTGCCCGTTCGCCTTTTCGACCTGACCGTTGGTCTGTGGATGTGCTACCGAGGCGTAGCTGATGTTGATTCCTAGATTCTCACAGAATTCTTGGAACTCCTTGGACGTGAAGTTTGTTCCGTTGTCTGTGATGATGCTATGTGGCACTCCGAAGCGGAAGACGATGGATTCGAAGAACTTGACCGCACTGTGTGCTGATTGATTGGTCACTGGCATGGCCTCTATCCATTTGGTGAATTTATCGACTGCTACCATTAGGTAGACGTAACTTCCTCGTGAGGACTTGGGGAGCTTGCCGACCATGTCGAGTCCCCATTGCACGAAGGGCCAGGCCAATGGGATTGGCCGGAGCTCTGCGCCAGGTGCGTGCGGCTTGTCCGCAAATAGTTGACACGCGTTGCATTTCTGGACGATATCCTTGGTGTCGCGCATGGCCGTAGGCCATTAGAACCCAGCTCACAGAGCTTTGGCCACGAGGGCGCGACTGCCAGCGTGGTGTCCACAGGTTCCCTCATGGATGTCAATGAGCATAGCTCTTCCATCAGCCGTGGAGACGCATCGCTGGAGTACTCCTGTGATGCTGCGCTTGTATAGTTCGCCATTGATAACAGTGAATGCCTTGGATCGCCGTGCGATGTGCCGTGCATCAGTCGGGTCATCCGGTAGCCTTTTGCTGAGGAGGTACGTGATGTACGGCTGAGTCCAGGATGATTCGATCATCATGACGCTCATTGTTCCTTCGAGTCCTGTGTGCCATTGGCTCATTGGGTGGTGTAGCCCCCGAGTCCGTTGCTGCGCTTGTTTTCTTCTCTACTGCCTTTGGCTTGATGGAGCGTTCGCAGATGCGATCGAGAAATACCCTAGGTGGTATGGGGGCGCAGGTAGAGCCTATGTTGGCGAGTGCGTCCGCCTCTTCATTGCTTTCGCGGCCTACGCGTCGCAGCTCGCAGCCGTCGAAGTCCCCTTCGAGTGTGTCGTAGAGGTCGCGGTAGGCGATCATGTTGTCGTTCAATGCGTCGCACTCATGCATTGTTTGGTTGACGACCAACTTGGAGTCTAAATAATGAGCCTTTTGGCGCCGCAGGCTTTTGCCATCCGCATCTCGTATAGCAGGGCCTCGTATTCAGCTTCGTTGTTGGAGGCAGTGAACTGCATTCGCAGGATGTACTTCAGCTTGTCCCCTGAGGTGATGTCAGTATGACACCTGCACCTGCTCCGTCCTTCCGCTTGGACCCGTCGAAGTGCATTGTCCAGAGGTAGGACATATCTGGTTTGTCAGGGAGCTGGTTCTCCATCCAGTGCACGAGGAAGTCAGGAAGAACTTGCGACTTGATTGCATCGCGCTTTTCGTATGTAATGTCTTGTGGAGACAATTCTATTCCCCAAAGCGTGACTCGTCCCGTGGCGTCGGGGTTGTTGAGGATATGCTCCAACGGGGCGTCGTTGACCACCACGATTGGGTGTTCCTGGAAGTAATGGCGCAGTCACCGGGCGGTCATGAAGACGTCGTACGCCTGCTTCTGGTAGTGCGGGTATCGCTGTTTTGTTGGCGTGAGGACCTCGCTGAGGTAGTATACTAGGCGTTGTACTCCATGGACCTTGTTTTCCTCGGCTCGCTCGACGGCGAGCACTGTGCTGACCACCTGGTTGGTGGCGGAGATATATAGCAACAGCGGTTCCCTTTCTCGTGGGGTCACTAGTACCGACGAGGTGGATAGCAGGCACTTGAGGTCTTCGAATGCTTCCTGCGCTTCATTGGTCCACTCGAACTTTTCAGCTTTGCGGAGGAGTTGGTAGAAGGGCAGTGCCTTTTCACCCATTCAACTGATGAAACGACTGAGGGCCACGATTCACCCGGCTAGGTGCTAAATGCCCCTTATGTTTTTTGGCTTCTCCATGGCCAGTATGGCTTTTATTTTCTTCGGATTTGCCTCGATTCCTCTCGCGGAGATGAGGTACCCGAGTAGTTGCCTAGATGGGACGCCAAAGGCGCATTTGTCCGGATTGAGCTTGATCCGGTAGCGGTCGAGGTTGGCGAAGGTTTCGCGCAAATCGTCGATTAGGGAGGCTTCCTCCTTGGTCTTGATTACTATGTCGTCGACATAGACTTGAATGTTGCGACCAAGTTGTTCCTTGAGGCAAGCCTGCATGCACCACTGGTAGGTGGCTCCCGCATTCTTTTGCCCGAAGGGCATTGTGTTGTAGAAGAACACACCGAAGGGCGTTGTAAACGCTGTTTTTTCTTGATCTTCCTCCTTCATTCAAATCTGATTATAGCATGAGTAGGCGTCAAGAAAGCAGAGGCGCTCGCATCCTGCGGTGGAGTCTATGATTTGGTCGATGCGCGGTAGCGGGAAGTGATCCTTTGGGCAGTTCTTATTCAGAGAGGTGAAGTCCACGCACATCCGCAGGATATCCGTGTCCTTTTTTGGTACCAGCACCGTGTTGGCGAGCCAAGTGCTTTCCTTGATCTCGCGTATGAATTTGGTGTCGAGGATTCTGTTGATCTCCATTCCGACTGCCTTCGCCCGTGGCTTAGATAATCGCCGGATTGTTTGCTTGACTGGCCTTGCATCTGGGTTGATGTTGAGTGTGTGCTCGGCGAATTCCCTGGGAACTCCTGGCATGTCCGCAGGACCCCAGGCGAAAATTTCCCAGTGCTCACGGAGGAATTCGACGAGCTTGAGTTCCTATGCGGGACTCAAGTTGTTGGCGATGAGGGCCGTTTTGGCGAGATCCGATGGGTGGACCTGCACTTTCTTTGTGTGCACTGATGAGTCGAAAGATAGATCAGGCAAGCTTGGCTGGCTTAGGGGAGGCAGACTGTTGTCTGTCGGACTCCTTTAGTCTCGTGAGTTCTTCCTGCATGCCGAAGGACTGGGAAATTCTGTTGAATTCCCTGTCGCAACTGTCGGACCTCTCGAAGCTCCCGTTGACTCTGATGATGCCATTGGGACCTGGCATTTTCATCTGCAGGTAGGCATAGTGTGGTACTGCCATAAACCTAGCGAACGCGACACGTTCGAGGATGCAATGATACTGTGAGGGTCAGTCGACGACCTCAAATTCGATGCGCTCGCGCCGAAAGTTTTTTGGCGTGCTGAAGATAACGTCGAGGTTGATTTTGCCTAGGGGATATACGCCTTTTCCTAGGATGATGCCGTGGAATGTTGTTTCCGAGGCCTCTAGGCAAGTCAGAGGTATCCTCATTGCTCGCAAGGTACTCGTGAATATAAGGTTGATGCCGCTTCCGCCGTCCATGAAGACGCGGCTCATGTCGAAGCCTCCAATTTGTGCCTCGAGTACGAGGGGACAATGGCCTAGACGAGGTGCTTGAGGAGGGTGATCGCATTTGTTGAAGGTGATGCAGGACTCACTTCCGCTGAGGTACTCAGTGGTAGATGGTGGCGAGTGTGTGGCCAAGTTGACTTGGCGAGTGATGGCCTTCTGCACCCTGTTGGAGGGGCGTCTCTTTTGGATCATCATGGTACCAATGGCCCTTGGGTAGGGCTCGCCTCCCTGGTGCTGGTCCGGTGCAGCTGTGTTGGGGGGCATTCCAGGTGGCGGTGGCGGAGCGCCCTGTGCCACGGCGCTTGGAGCGGCTCCATAGCCTCTTTTGACTGTGTTGCGGTTCATCCGAGCTAATCCCTCATGTAGTTTGAGGAACTCGTGGCAGTCCTTGAGGAGGTGGCTGGACTTCTTCTTTCCATGATGCTTGTCGATGTAGAAGTGCACCATACATGGCCTGGACAGTTTGTCTTCAATGGATGTCGCGGGTGCCTCATCATGATTGCGGCGTTGCCACACTTGCGTGGTCTTCCCGGAGTCGCAGTATCCACCGCTGCGGTATCCGCTGTTGCGGTTGTCATCGCGTCTGTCGGCGTAGCCAGCTGCGACCATGTTGACGTCGTCGCGGTCATCGTAGAAGCGCATGCGGCATTTGCCTCGGCGGTCGCGTCTGCGCTCGAGTTCTTCCTCCTCGTCGGAGTGAGCGCGATTCTTCACCGAATCTTCTCCGTCGACCCACCGATTCGCGATTCCCATCAGGTGGTCGATGGTCTTGGGCTTTGAGCGGCCCAGCTCCTCCCTGAGCTCTATGCAGCGGACGCCGCCATTGAATGCATCAATCGCACGATCCTCCGAGATATTCTCTGTGGAGTTCTTGATGATGGACCACCTTTGGATGTAGGAGCGTAGCGATTCGCCCGATCTTTGCTGGCAGCATCTCAGCTCTTCGATTGATGCAGGCCGCTTGTAGGTGCCCTGGAAGTTGCGCACAAAGTTGTAAACTAGCTCATCCCAACTGCGAATGGATCCGCGTGGGAGGTTGTTGAGCCACGCTCGGGCGGCGCCTTGCAGCTGCAGCTGTAGGCATTGCATGGCCGTGCTTCGACTGCCGCCATGGAACCTGACGGAGGAGATGTGGTCCTCCAGCCAGATCTTCGGGTCATGTAAGCCGTCAAACTTCGAGTTCTCCAATGGGAGTTTGAACCCCTTGGGCATTCACTTCTGCCTGATGGACGTGCTACAGCATCTGGCCCCACAGAGCTCCACATCTTCTTCTTCCGAGTCAGTCAACCACGCACGTCGTGCCCTTGATTTGTCGATCTTGTGCTGCTTGATGTCATCACGCGCATCATAGTCGTGATCGTGTCGCCGTGAGCGGCAACGTCGAGACAGGTCATGACTGTCATCGCTGGATAAGGGCGAGGAGTAGTGATTTGCTAGCGCTTTGCCTTTTTTTGGCTCCGGTGTTGGCTCCTTGTCGAGGGAGGCTTCGACTAGTCCCAAGCATGTGATCATAGATCGGTGCATACTGGCTCGGGGATCTCCAGCTAGCGGCTGATTGTTGAGGAGGTACATGGTGGCTGCGGTCACCGCGGCCTGTGGCATCTTGGGGACCACGTTGCCTCATGTATGGAATGTCACAGAGCTGAAGTCGAGGACTTTTGCAGCTTCTATGCGTTCTTGCTCGGTGAGATGGGACATCCGAGATCGTCTCTTGTTTGCGAGGTACTCGTTGCCCTTTGAGAAGGATCCTCCGTGGGAGGAGAGCCCAGCACGTCGAAGGCTCGACTCGTCTGCCGCCTTTTTGCGTGCCTCGAGTTGCACGATTGTTTGCACTTGGCGCTTGAATTCCTCCTTCAGGAGCCAATGGTATCCCATTAGCAGTTCTCGTGGAGATCCGAAGGGTAGAGGGGTGCCTCGTAAGGCCTCGCGGCAGCAAGCCCACTCCTGCTCGTTGAGCCTGATCATGACGCGTTCGCCGGTTTGCTCGTTTGTTATGGTCGGAGGCTCGACTGCTCCTCCATTGTTGACGGGGATGCGATTGCGCCGTTGCCACCATTGCCGCCATTGCCACCGAGAGGCGGGTCGGTTTCGTTAGCGCGATTGCCCGTGTTGTCACGATTGGCGGAGGTATCGCCTGCGTTGATGACGGCGCACATGAAGTGATTGGGGAAGCTACTGCTTCCAAAACTCACAGATCCAGAGCCGTAGGCTCCATCTTCAGTGGCCAGATCGCTCCGATCGGAGTCGCGACTGCTGTCGCTGACCGTGTTCTCGACTGTTGTCGGGGCGTTGAGCTCACCGAGGGTGCCGATCGATGGAGGGAACCATGATGCTGGGGCAATCGATGGCACCGTCGGCTGGTCAGGCATGCGGAGCGTGCCCATCTGACCGACTTGGAAGCGGAAGCTCCCTATTGCCAGGCTGATCCCATCGCCCACGGACTCGAAAGCCGAGCGAGTGGCCGGTGTGTGGATGGTGAAGTCAAACGCGCCGAAGAGCTGGCGAATCTCCGCTATTGTGGAGTTGTAGATCGTGGTTGATAGGGCCGAAGAAGCCGCAACATCAGCACTCCCAGTTCCCACAGATGGCGCCAATTGACGAGGGTTTAACTCATCAATGCCCATTGTTATGGACTTGGGTTTTGGAGAAGGAGGTAGCACTGGAGACATCTATCGGCTAGCAAACAAGCACACATGGGACTCGAAGATTTCCCCAGGTTCAGGCCTCGTAGAGGTCCCTACTCCTGCTTGTCTGCTCGTGCAATTATCAAAGGAATCGAAGATTACAATGGTGCGCAGAAGCAATCTGGCGCGGGTTGTGGAAATTAGGGTTGCATGTGTCCTCCTCGCCGCCCCCTCCTAGCCTTTATATAGATAGGATAGGTCTCGGGTAGCAGGTCGAGTCGGTTACAAGTTAGGGTTTTCCCCTTTGAACATTCTATCTTTAGCTTCTTCTTGTTCTTCAAGCAATCGAGATTCCGTAGGTTACTCGAGTTCTTGATTTGGTCCTTGGCGACACCGTGAGCTTATATGTATTCAGGCCGTATATACCAAGCTCGAGTACCTGTAGGGTATACCCATGTCACCCAGGATTACCATTTTTGCGAGGCATAACAGAATTGGTACCACAGTACATCATCAATTACAAACCATAATAAGGTCTTACAAATAAAGGTTCTCATGATCTAGTCTTAATACAAATCAAGCAGCAGAAAATAAACGTAGTAGGGGCTCCATCTTCAGAGTCACAGGCAATGCTGACAATGGGAGATGATCCTAGTTGTCGTAGACCTCCTACTGTCCATCATCCTGTTAGTCCTCCTCATAGTCTGGCCATGGGAATAGCCAGGGACAAAGCCATGACTACTCTTTAAGTACTCACAAACTATCACTAATAAGTAAGGTAGTTCTAGGAGGAATCTTAAGCTCTGGGTTTATTTGCAAAAGGCCAGGTTTATCTCATACTGAGTTTAGAAGTAAGGAAAACTAAGTTAATGTTCTAAATCACTAAAGTGGGAACCTAGTTTTCGTGTTCACAACCCTGTTGTGGTCAAGGCAAAGTCATAGTTCAATTCACAAGTCATTTTGAAAACATCTGACGATGGAACAGTATGGCCACTCCAACTGTCCATGACCGCAGATGCGGCTATTTGAATAGTTTGACACTCTACAGAGGTGGTACACTTTCACCACAAAATTCGATACATCCGTCAGGGATAACCCTGAATCATCATACTTAGTATGCGGATAATCAATCATAACCTTTCAATTCACACTCTAGTATAGGCACCTCCCCTATGAGCTTGGCCTCCCAGCCATGCCATCTGCCATCCTGGGCACTTCATAGGTGGACATTCACACTCACGAGGTAGCCTCAGCTCAACCTCTTTCCGCGAGGGAACCCATACTAAGGCATATAAACTTCTAGTTAGGCCCTACCAAATTCAGGTATTGTAGTTGTACAGAAAAATTGGAATGGTATCGCATCCGAACCCAACCATCAGTTTTTAAAAAGGGCTAAGGCTCATGCCTCAACATTTTCATCATCAAATCCTTTTGTGTCCATAACACATGTCAAAAAATTTCAATAGAATGAATCCTCATTCCAAGGTTTTCATAATCATTTTCACCAAGTATTCCCATCTAAAGTGATCAACTTTTATGCTTAGCACTAGCCACTAAAGTTGAGAGTATTCACTAATGAGTGGTGCTAATCAAGGGAACTATCCAACTCTAATCTCATGCATTGGCATGGCATCTAAGTATAACTACTTAGGCCTAGTTTTATACTCTTTAGGGTATCTATACTATTTTTCCAATACTCACAAAGGACTAACTAAAAGTAAAGAACTTTGGTAAAGTAAAAGAATAAAGCTTGCAAGTAAAACTTGGGATTGGTATAATCAAAGTTGGATAACCAAGCATGCCTAATGCATCTTGCATAGGTTATGTTGCAAGGATGGCTTCCATAGGTATAATACTTGCAAGTGTTAGCTTGCCTTGAATAGTGAAGTGGTTGAAGTTCTCTTCTTCTTCTTCTTGGTAGTACTCCTCCTCCTCGTATGCCGGGTCGGTACTATCGTCTATAAATGAACACGGGGTACAAATCACCAAACAATACTTAACTATTTCTATTTATCACACTAAGTGACGAGGGATTAACTTGTCAATTCCTATTGTTATGGACTTGGGTTTTGGAGAAGGAGGGAGCACTGGAGGCATCAATCGGCTAGCAAATACACACACAAGGATGCATGATTTACCCAGGTTCAGGCCTCGTAGAGGTCCCTACTCCTGCTTGTCTACTCTTGGAATTAATGAAGGAATCGAAGATTACAGGAGGGCGCAGATGCAATCTGGCAAGAGTTTTGGAAACTAGGGTTGTGATTATCCTCCTCGCCCCCCCCTCCTAGCCTTTATATAGATAGGCTAGGTCTCGAGTAGCAGGTCCAGTCGGTTACAGATTAGGGTTTGCCCTTTGAACTTTCTATCTTAAACTTCTTCTTGTCTTGCAAGTAATCGAAGAGTCCATGGGTCACCCGAATTCTGCATTGGGCCTTGGCAACACCATGGGCTTCTGCCATATCTGGGCTGTATATACCAAACTCGAGTACCTGTAGGGTATACCCATGTCAGTAGCCCTCGAGTGTCTAGTGGAATTGCAGATTCGACTGGGACTTTATGAAGTCTTTCGAGTGCATGACTAAGCATTTTTTCGAGTGTTCTGTTTGTGTCATAGGGATTGTTGATATAGGTGCCTGATTTATCCGATGTATCGGTATCAGTTAACTGCCTTAGGGCAAAACAACGCAATCTACTCAAACTCGAGTCCCAGACTCGAATTCGGAAAAGTGCTTGCGTAATTCGACTCAGGCCGCGGAGGTCTTACAGGAGTTGAATTCTAGTGTATAAGAGTGAGCACTCGACGCGTCCATCAAGGCATCTTCATCGTACCTACAGGCACGGATATGTTTCTGGTAGTGCACAGCCGATGTTTGCGAGGCCTTATTCACGTCTTATCTTCACGCTGTAAGCACGGCATTCGAATTTTTTGTCATCATGGAAATGATTCGGGTGGCCTAGGAGACGTAATATCTTTGTAGGGAAAATGTGAGGCGGAGTCGCCATAGCATTCGAGTGTGGATGTTATCAACACATAGTACGATGTACAAGGAGAAATAATCATAGGGTGCGCGACCAGTGCTCCCTATGGGAGTAGCCCCCGAGTGCCTATTCGAGTCGTAGACTCGAGTGGGGACTAAAAACATTTGCGACTGTTGTCATATTTGGTTGCTTGTTTCAGTCGAATATGCTTCTAGCGCTCCCTATGGGAGTAACCCGTAATGCACATTTGAATCGTTAATTCGAGTGATGTGTTTGTTTTTAATGTCCAAACACATGCATAAAATTCTTTTGGGTGCGCGGCCATTGCTCCTTTTAGGAGTAGCCCCCGAGTGCTTGGTTGAGTCGAAGACTCGAGCAAGGACTAAGTTAGGCGAGATCTTCTGCTGCTGGAATCGATGACGTCAGTGCTGACGATGTGATGACCTCAGTTGCCCGCGTGAGTGGCTTTGACGTGACGTGACGAGTGGTGGGTCCCACTTTCTGACTCGATTTGACTAGGCGTGCATAACCTTCTGTTTTAACTACGTCTCCTCGATTTCCACGCGTAATGGGAGTTGTGGAGGATGGTTCATGGTTCAGCTTCGCCACGTGTCGATGGCGATGTGCGCCACGCATGTAGTATGGTTTATGTTGGCCTTTGGATGGCGTCCGCGAGGAGGTTAAGTAGCAGCGCAGCTGCGGTAATTTTCCCCATCTGTCTTCTTGCTCGTGCCTCTGTCGCCATTTCTGCTCTCTCTGCTTCCTTGCACACTTCTTCTTCGCGGAACTGGACCAGCTCCGTCTCTTCCCAGTTACTTTCTCCGTTCACACCGCCATCGAAAGATGTGCAAGCAGAAGGGAGGCGCCGCCACTAGATCCGTGGCCACCATTGTCGCCGCCAAGAAGAAGGGCGGTACCACCACCATGGGAACCAGTGCCACCGATGCTAGGAAGAAGAAGGGTGCGGGCACCCGCGTCACTAATGGCGCCTGGCGAGCGTCCATCATCAAACCTTCTGAGTTGCATCTTCATCATCAAGATGGAGTTCTTCCACCCGCGGAAGATAACTCGCGGGTGCCCGGTGACGAGGTAATCCGTTGTCCTCCTCCGGATTTCCGGGTGATGTTCCTTGCATTCATCATCCGAGGTCTTTCTCTCCTCCTGTATCCTTTCTTCAGGGGTCTCCTTTGTTTCTATGGGCTCCCGCTGCACCAGTTGTCCCCAAATTCCATTCTCCACATTTCTTGCTTCATCATGCTCTGTGAGTGCTGGCTCGGAATCGAGCCACACTTTGGTCTCTTCAAGAGGCTTTTTAAGCTGAAACATCAGTCGGCATCCGGTTCGGTAGTCTATGACATAGGGGGCTGCGGGATCCACGTCGACTCCTCTGTCACCTACTTTTACATCAAGCTCACTGTGTCTGTCCAAGGGTGGAGGGACAAGTGGTTCTACATCCGCGACCAGAAGGCCGACGGAGACAACTACGGACTCACGCCCTTCGATCCTGCGGCGACTTGTAGGAGAAGGCGTTCCTGGAAGAATACCGTGATGCCTGGCGAGTCCGAGGAGATGGAGGTGTTGTATAAGCGCATCTGCGACCTCGAAACCCGCATAGCCAAGGAAGAGGGTGGCGCTGCTCTCATTCGCACATGGTTGCGCCGCAACGTCCAGCCTCTGCAGGCCAGAGTGCACGCTATGTGTTGCTAGACCGGCGTTGACGATGTCACTCGCTTATCTGCCGAGCGAATTTCTGCGGGTGAGGTGGATAGGAGGGTGTGATTGGTGACCAAGTACACTGCCAAGGAGGTTCTCCCAGGCGAACCAGTTGTGCCTCCTTTCGACGCCTCTAACCCTCCTCCTGAGGTATAACTGTACTAGGTAGTAGTTTCTTTGTCGATTGCCACCAACCGCTTGATATATAATGATGACGTCAGTGCTGACAATGTGATGACCTCAGTTGCCCGCATGAGTGGCTTTGACATGACGTGATGAGCGGTGGGTCCCACTTTCTGACTCGATTTGACCAGGCGTGCGTAACCTTCTGTTTTAACTGCGTCTCCTCGATTTCCGCGCGTAATGGGAGTTGTGGGGAATGGTTCATGGTTCAGCTTCGCCACGTGTCGATGGCGATGTGCGCCACGCATGTAGTAGGGTTTATGTTGGCCGTTGGATGGCGTCCGCGAGGAGGTTAAGTAGCAGCGCAGCTACGGTAATTTTCCCCATCTGTCTTCTTGCTCGTGCCTCTGTCGCCATTGCTGCTCTCTCTGCTTCCTTGCACACTTCTTCTTCGTGGCACTGGACCAGCTCCGTGTCTTCCCAGTTACTTTCTCCATTCACACCGCCATCGAAAGATGTGCAAGAAGAAGGGAGGCGCCGCCGCTGGATCCATGGTCACCATTGTCTCCGCCAAGAAGAAGGGCGGTACTACCACCGTGGGAACCAGCGCCACCGATGCTGGGAAGAAGAAGGGTGCGGGTACCCGCGTCACTAATGGAGCCTGGCGAGCGTCCATCATCAAACCTTCTGAGCTGCATCTTCATCGTCAAGAGGGAGTTCTTCCACCCGCGGAAGATGACTCGCGAGTGCCCGGCGACGAGGTAATCCGTTGTCCTCCTCCGGATTTCCGGGTGATGTTCCTTGCATTCATCATCCGAGGTCTTTCTCTCCCCCTGTATCCTTTCTTCAGGTGTCTCCTTTGTTTCTATGGGCTCCAGCTGCACCAGCTGTCCCCAAATTCCATTCTCCACATTTCTTGCTTCATCACGCTCTGCGAGTGCTGGCTCGGAATCGAGCCACACTTTGGTCTCTTCAAGAGGCTTTTTAAGCTGAAACATCAGTCGGCGTCCGGTTCGGTAGTCTATGACATAGGGGGCTGCGGGATCCATGTCGACTCCTCTGTCACCTACTTTGACATCAAGCTCACAGTGTCTGTCCAAGGGTGGAGGGACAAGTGGTTCTACATCCGCGACTAGAAGGCCGACGGAGACAACTACGGACTCGCGCCCTTCGATCCTGCGGTGACTTGCAGAAGGAGGCGTTCCTGGAAGAATACCGTGATGCCTGGCGAGTCCGAGGAGACGGAGGTGTTGTATCAGCGCATCTGCAACCTCGAAACCCGCATAGCCAAGGAAGAGGGTGGCGCTGCTCTCATTCGCACATGGTTGCGCCGCCACGTCCAGCCTCTGCAGGCCAGAGTGCACGCTATGTGTTGCTAGACCGGCGTTGATGATGTCACTCGCTTATCTGCCGAGGGAATTTCTGCGGGTGAGGTGGATAGGAGGGTGTGATTGGTGATCAAGTACACTGCCAAGGCGGTTCTCCCAGGCGAACTAGTTGTGCCTCCTTTCGACGCCTCTAACCCTCCTCCTGAGGTAGAACTGTACTAGGTAGTAGTTTCTTTGTCGACTGCCACCAACCGCTTGATATATAATGATGACGTCAGTGCTGAAAATGTGATGACCTCAGTTGCCCGCGTGAGTGGCTTTGACGTGAGGTGACGAGCGATGGGTCCCACTTTCTGACTCGATTTGACTGGGCGTGCGTAACCTTCTGTTTTAACTGCGTCTCCTCGATTTCCACGCGTAATGGGAGTTGTGGGGAATGGTTCATGGTTCAGCTTCGCCACGTGTCGATGGCGATGTGCGCCACGCATGTAGTAGGGTTTATGTTAGCCGTTGGATGGCGTCCGAGAGGAGGTTAAGTAGCAGCGCAGCTGCGGTAATTTTCCCCATCTGTCTTCTTGCTCGTGCCTCTGTGGCCATTGTTGCTCTCTCTGCTTCCTTGCACACTTCTTCTTCGTGACACTGGACCAGCTCCGTGTCTTCCCAGTTACTTTCTCCATTCAAACCACCATCGAAAGATGTGCAAGAAGAAGGGAGGCGCCGCCGCTGGATCCCTGGCCACCATTGTCGCCGCCAAGAAGAAGGGCGGTACCACCACCGTGGGAACCAGCGCCACCGATGCTGGGAAGAAGAAGGGTGCGGGTACCGATGTCACTAATGGCGCCTCGCGAGCGTCCATCATCAAACCTTCTGAGCTGCATCTTCATCGTCAAGATGGAGTTCTTCCACCCGCAGAAGATGACTCGTGAGTGCCCGACGACGAGGTAATCCGTTGTCCTCCTCCGGATTTCCGGGTGATGTTCCTTGCATTCATCATCCGAGGTCTTTCTCTCCCCCTGTATCCTTTCTTCAGGGGTCTCCTTTGTTTCTATGCGCTCCAGCTACACCAGCTGTCCCCAAATTCCATTCTCCACATTTTTTGCTTCATCACGCTCTGCGAGTGCTGGCTCAGAATCGAGCCACACTTTGGTCTCTTCAAGAGGCTTTTTAAGCTGAAACGTCAGTCGGCGTCCGGTTCGGTAGTCTATGACATAGGGGGCTGCGGGATCCATGTCGACTCCTTTGTCACCTACTTTGACATCAAGCTCATAGTGTCTGTCCAAGGGTGGAGGGACAAGTGGTTCTACATCCGCGACCAGAAGGCCGACGGAGACAACTACGGACTCGGGCCCTTCGATCCTGCGGCGACTTGCAGGAGGAGGTGTTCCTGGAAGAATACCGTGATGCCTGGCGAGTCCGAGGAGACGTAGGTGTTGTATAAGCACATCTGTGACCTCGAAAGCCGCATAGCCAAGGAAGAGGGTGGTGCTGCTCTCATTCGCACATGGTTGCGCCGCCACGTCCAGCCTCTGTAGGCCAGAGTGCACGCTATGTGTTGCTGGACCGGCATTGACGATGTCACTCGCTTATCTGCCGAGGGAATTTCTGCGGGTGAGGTGGATAGGCTGGTGTGATTGGTGACCAAGTACACTGCCAAGGAGGTTCTGCCAGGTGAACCAGTCGTGCCTCCTTTCGACGCCTCTAACCCTCCTCCTGAGGTAGAACTGTACTAGGTAGTAGTTTCTTTGTCGATTGCCACCAACCACTTGATATATAATGATGACGTCAGTGCTGATGATGTGATGACCTTAGTTGCCCGCGTGAGTGGCTTTGACGTGACGTGACGAGCGGTGAGTCCCACTTTCTGACTTGATTTGACCGGGCGTGCGAAACCTTCTGTTTTAACTACGTCTCCTCAATTTCCGCGCGTAATGGGAGTTGTAGTGGATGGTTCATGGTTCAGCTTCGCCACATGTCGATGGCGATGTGCGCCATGCATGTAGTAGGGTTTATGTTGGCCGTTGGATGGCGTCCGCGAGGAGGTTAAGTAGCAGCGCAGCTACGGAAATTTTCCCCATATGTCTTCTTGCTCGTGCCTCTGTCGCCATTGCTGCTCTCTCTGCTTCCTTACACACTTCTTCTTCGTGACACTGGACCAGCTCCGTGTCTTCCCAGTTACTTTCTCCATTCAAACCACCATCGAAAGATGTGCAAGAAGAAGGGAGGCGCTGCCGCTGGATCCCTGGCCACCATTGTCGCCGCCAAGAAGAAGGGCGGTACCACCACCGTGGGAACCAGCGCCACCGATGCTGGGAAGAAGAAGGGTGCGGGTACCGATGTCACTAATGGCGCCTCGCGAGCGTCCATCATCAAACCTTCTGAGCTGCATCTTCATCGTCAAGATGGAGTTCTTCCACCCGCAGAAGATGACTCGTGAGTGCCCGACGACTAGGTAATCCGTTGTCCTCCTCCGGATTTCCGGGTGATGTTCCTTGCATTCATCATCCGAGGTCTTTATCTCCCCCTGTATCCTTTCTTCAGGGGTCTCCTTTGTTTCTATGCGCTCCAGCTACACCAGCTGTCCCCAAATTCCATTCTCCACATTTCTTGCTTCATCACGCTCTGCGAGTGCTGGCTTAGAATCGAGCCACACTTTGGTCTCTTCAAGAGGCTTTTTAAGCTGAAACGTCAGTCGGCGTCCGGTTCGGTAGTCTATGACATAGGGGGCTGCGGGATCCATGTCGACTCCTTTGTCACCTACTTTGACATCAAGCTCATAGTGTCTGTCCAAGGGTGGAGGGACAAGTGGTTCTACATCCGCGACCAGAAGGCCGACGGAGACAACTACGGACTCGGGCCCTTCGATCCTGCGGCGACTTGCAGGAGGAGGTGTTCCAGGAAGAATACCGTGATGCCTGGCGAGTCCGAGGAGACGTAGGTGTTGTATAAGCACATATGTGACCTCGAAAGCCGCATAGCCAAGGAAGAGGGTGATGCTGCTCTCATTCGCACATGGTTGCGCCGCCACGTCCAGCCTCTGTAGGCCAGAGTGCACGCTATGTGTTGCTGGACCGGCATTGACGATGTCACTCGCATATCTGCCGAGGGAATTTCTGCGGGTGAGGTGGATAGGCTGGTGTGATTGGTGACCAAGTACACTGCCAAGGAGGTTCTACCAGGCGAACCAGTCGTGCCTCCTTTCGACGCCTCTAACCCTCCTCCTGAGGTAGAACTGTACTAGGTAGTAGTTTCTTTGTCGATTGCCACCAACCACTTGATATATAATGATGACGTCAGTGCTGATGATGTGATGACCTTAGTTGCCCGCGTGAGTGGCTTTGACGTGACGTGACGAGCGATGAGTCCCACTTTCTGACTTGATTTGACCGGGCGTGCGAAACCTTCTGTTTTAACTACGTCTCCTCAATTTCCGCGCGTAATGGGAGTTGTGGTGGATGGTTCATGGTTCAGCTTCGCCACATGTCGATGGCGTTGTGCGCCATGCATGTAGTAGGGTTTATGTTGGCCGTTGGATGGCGTCCGCGAGGAGGTTAAGTAGCAGCGCAGCTACGGAAATTTTCCCCATATGTCTTCTTGCTCGTGCCTCTGTCGCCATTGCTGCTCTCTCTGCTTCCTTACACACTTCTTCTTCGCGGCACTGGACCAGCTCCGTGTCTTCCCAGTTACTTTTTCCATTCACACCGCCATCGAAACATGTGCAAGAAGGGAGGCACCGCCACTAGATCCGTGGCCACCATTGTCGCCGCCAAGAAGAAGGGCGGTACCACCACCGTGGGAACCAGCACCGCCGATGCTGGGAAGAAGAAGGTTGCGGGCACCCGCGTCACTAATGGCGCCTGGCGAGCGTCCATCATCAAACCTTCTGAGTTGCATCTTCATCGTCAAGATGGAGTTCTTCCACCCGCGGAAGATGACTCGCGAGTGCCCGGCGACGAGGTAATCCGATGTCCTCCTCCGGATTTCCGGGTGATGTTCCTTGCATTCATCATCCGAGGTCTTTCTCTCCTCCTGTATCCTTTCTTCAGGGGTCTCCTTTGTTTCTATGGGCTCCAACTGCACCAGCTGTCCCCAAATTCCATTCTCCACATTTCTTGCTTCATCACGCTCTACGAGTGCTGGCTCGGAATCGAGCCACACTTTTGGTCTCTTCAAGAGGCTTTTTAAGCTGAAACGTCAGTCGGCGTCCGGTTCGGTAGTCTATGAAATAGGGGGCTGCGGGATCCACGTCGACTCCTCTGTCACCTACTTTGACATCAAGCTCACTGTGTCTGTCCAAGGGTGGAGGGACAAGTGGTTCTACATCCGCGACTAGAAGGCCGACGGAGACAACTACGGACTCGCGCCCTTCGATCCTGCGGCGACTTGCAGGAGGAGGCGTTCCTGGAAGAATACCGTGATGCCTGGCGAGTCCGAGGAGCCGGAGGTGTTGTATAAGCGCATCTACGACCTTGAAAGCCGCATAGCCAAAGAACAGGGTGACGCTGCTCTCATTCGCACATGGTTGCGCCGCCACGTCCAGCCTCTGCAGGCCAGAGTGCACGCTATGTGTTGCTAGACCGGTGTTGACGATGTCACTCGCTTATCTGCCAATTGAATTTCTGCGGGTGAGGTGGATAGGAGGGTGTGATTGGTGACCAAGTACATTGCCAAGGAGGTTCTCCCAGGCGAACCATTCGTGCCTCCTTTCGACGCCTCTAACCCTCGTCCTGAGGTAGAACTGTACTAGGTAGTAGTTTCTTTGTCGATTGCCACCAACCGCTTGATATATAATGATGCATCTTTTGATTGCAAGACTGGAGTGTGGCTGCAAGTTTACCTCCTCACCCTGAAGGGGTTATTCCTCGCGAAGGAGAGGAGGAGGACGAGTCGGGGTCTACGATCCCTGTGGAGGAAGAAGAGGAAGGCCCTGAGTCCGCTGATCATGGAACCCAGAAGCGTTCCCGTAGTGAGGATTCAGATGCGTCCTCTTCGTCGATGCTGGAGGATTCTCCTACTGCTGCTGCCGAGGAGCCTATCCCTGCCATTCCTTTTCGCGCAGTGGCTCCCCCCGCTCAGAAGAAGCTGCGACTTCTGAAGGAGTCGTCAGAGGAATCCTTCGACCTTGATAATTTTAACTGGTGAGTATTGCCTTCGCGAATGCGTCTTGCTTTCTTTTCTGGAGTTGCTTTTTCTGAAGTGTTTTTCTGGATGTGTTTTGTAGTCAAGCGGCATCATCGTCTTCTGACGAAGTCCAAATTGTGAAAGAGTCCAGAGTCGCAGACTCCAAGGCCAAGGAGGTGGCCGAACGGTTTCCTTCTCCTCCAGTGGTGGTCCACTCCACGCACAATTCTTCGAGTTCCCCTCACGGTGGGGAACACCAGATGGTTGCTCAGACAACTACGTGGCAGTCATCTTCGGAGTCCCTGGAGGATCACATAAGCCTCTTCGCTGTTTTGGCAGTCGAATTTATACCTTGTGCTGCCGCTGAACTTTTGTTTATCTTTTTGATGCAGCCCATTGTAAAGGAAGCTACTCGCCTGGCGGAGCAAGTTCTTATCATGGGTCGATAGCACGCTTTGCTGGACAATCACCATCGTGTTGTCGAAGGTTAGATTTTGGCTTCGTCTTTGTCTTCGTGAAATTTATAAATTCGATTAATGATACATCATGTGCTTTGTAGTTGAGCACAATGAACTCCTGTGCCATGATGCTTCCCTCGAGAAGGCGCTTGCCGCAGCGGCGAAGAATCGCGACGAAGCAGTCGCGCTCTAGAGGAGTCGCGAATGCGTGAAGAGGATTTTCGTGCTTCTACTTCTAAGAGGGAGAAGTTGTTCGAAGAACAACTTTTCTCGATTGCCCAGTCCCTCTCAGGTATTTTTTTCACCTGGATTTGCGTTGCTTCTTGTTTTTTGGCGTATTGTTGCGCTAACACCTTATGTATGCAGATGCCGGTTGCCTGAGCTTCGACGCCCAGTCCCTTCGTCGTGAAGATGCGTTGGCTGGTGCCGTGGCCGCAGTCGAGGACCGTAGCGTTTCCCTTCAGGGGACGTTAACAAAGTCCAAGGGTGTGCTCAGTCGCATCCGTGAGGATCAAACTCCGAAGGCTGAGCTGATTGACAACCTTGAGGACTTGGTGGAATTGATACGTTGCTAACGTATCCATAATTTTTGATGTTACATGCTTGGTTTTATCTACTTTCTTATGTTTTGTCCAGACTTTGAAATACTTTTCATATGATTTCTTGGACTAACCTATTAACAAGAGCCACAGTGCCAGTTGCCTGTTTTCTGCTGTTTTTGGTTCCAGAAAGTCAGAAAATGAATATTCTCGGAATTGGACCAAACAAAAGCCAAAGTCGTTATTTTACCAGAAGACTCACGGAGCTAGAAGACGAGACGGAGAGGGGCCACAGGGTGGACACACCATATGTCACTCACCACAATCAAAAGTTAGTGTAAAGGAAAGTTCAGACAAGGCATGTGTCACTCACCACAATCAAAAGTAACACATTAAAGATAGTTGTTGGCATAAGTAACAATATTTCATCAACTTATTAACTTTCATCTCATTTCACTACTGTTTTAGTTTCATCCCATCTCATTGCTGATACCGGTAAAGTTTGAGTAACACCCGTCGGCATCCACTCACTCCAACTTGTGGACGGTGTCTCTCAATGTGGATCGCAACCCATCATTGAAGGTCTCATGGTTTCTATCCCTAGCATCTCACCTCATTACTTTTACCAGTATAGCTGAGTAGATGCCCGTCGACATCTACTCACTCCAACATGTGAAGAATGCCTCCAATGTGGATCACAACCAATCATTGAAGGTCTCAAAGAGTTAAGCATTAACATTGTCATGTTTTCTTCAATTTCATCTTTAAACTCTAAACTGAGGACGACACCCCTCTATGGCACACTTAGCTATCCAATAACAATCAGGAGCACTCATCATCAACACCAAAAAGGCCTTGAAAATGTAACATATCCACAAGGGAATAAATGATCACAGCCCAAAGAGTGCATGTTTAGTGATAAGGGAGTAGTTGGGGATGGGAGATCACACTGTGATTACCATCCCACATGCACTTGCCTTTTACTGCCCGATGGCGTTTCCTCGGAACACAATCAACATGACAAAGCACATTCACCTGTTAAGAAGCAAGAATATACAGATCTCGAAACATTACATGATTGCATCTATAAGCATCACAAGACATGAACAAAAGCGTCACTCCTATGCGCCATCATCAACCTCTTGATGTTCCATATATTTTATCCTAAGCTGAAGCCTTCAAGTTTCAGACTTGACAAACATTATAGGTTCTACAATATACATCAATTACTATACAACTTTGACCAAAGGTAGTTTTCAAATAAACAATATTAACCCCTCAGATTTAGGTATTTAGATTACCATGTCCAAAACAAGACAGGCCATGTGTTATTCTCAGAGATTTTTACCATATTACTCAAACATGGAAACTAGTATCATTACAAACATATATAGTAAATTATATAAACCCAAGATATTGAGAAAACAATTAGAATTCAACCTAAGAATAATTTTAGCACCTGCCAGAAAGTTACTGCACTGTTCTGAAACTAGTTTCAGCATAGCATCACTGTGAATATTGTAGTTTCCTGATCACTCATCCAAAAAACGCAAATGACCACTCTATGGAAAGATAAGAACAAGACCTACACGATTCCTTCTGTACATATTCTCAGATTTTGGACGGTTGTGGAGCAGTTTGGATCGAATTAAACTGCAGTACTGCACCAACCAATCAAATAAATTTGCATCTATATATCCTAGAATAGCTCTGGAGTCCCTCAACATCCAAATTTCGAATTAAGGACTTGGAACCACACGATCTTACTATAAATCAAGAACACGTATCCTATCAGATCAATCTTACAAAAATGAATTGATTTATTGGGTTACCATCGATTCATTGTGACAGGATGAAGACATACGCCGCTCGATTAGAGCCCTTTGCTTCTCCTTTATTCATTCTCTAGGTTGAATCTCTCTCTCTCTCTCTCTCTCTCTCTCTCTCTCTCTCTCTCTCTCTCTGGTTTAAAGGAAAGATGCGATGGGGAAGGGACAATCAGATCGGCCAGAGGTGGCACCCGTGGCTGGTGGGCGTGTGGCGGCGCAGGCAGGGGCACCAATCGAAGGTGAATCGTTGCTTGCAAGGAGAGAGAGCGGAGGCTGGAGATGCAGAAGTGTTGTGGCCTGGCGGTAGGGTTCGGTAGCAGGGCATGTATTGGTTCAGTGCTAGAGAATAGGGCTCAAGGAATATTGGAAGGGAACAAGTTGTCCCTTGCTTCCAGTTATTTTCCTAACAATTCATATACACGTGTCAAAAAAAACAGGACGCTGAGTCCATTAAACAAGAAGCACAAATCGGTCAGTAAGCTAATATCTGTGTTCAAAATCCAACTAACACCTTTGATATTTCTATTTTTTATTATCCTTGATTTTGTACTAATATGTTCTAGACATATGACTAAGATCAACAAGGAAAAACTCAACCACCCATGTGATGTATTTATGTTGTTTGAATCACCGTCTAATTAGAGTGTTTAACGCATGTATCATACTGTTATTGCAAAATGTCGACCTTTTCATTCTTCTTTAGAAAATAGAAATGGTTGTAAAAAAGGTTTTTAAATTTGGGGTATTACATTCTCACTCTCTTAAACAGAATTCGACCCCGAATTCTCACCCATGTTAGCCTCACAAAACTGTAGCATAACTAAGCACTTCTGAGCGTTATCAAAGACTTTCCTTACACGCCTAACAAACAGAACTATTTTACTCCTTCGCTGGCTAGACCAGCAACTCTAGGTCATCTCATGCATATAGGTGGTGCATCAAGAAACCTCCAAGTCATATGTTAAGGGTTTCAAATCAAACAGCCTTTCGGATACGCAGACAAAATGACCATTCACATCAAATAAAGAGTCGGGAGGAATGCATCCACTAGGTTTGAACAAAGTATAGAACAACCATCTATTCGATATTAAGACTCATCATTTTATTTCTTCATTCACAGGAAAGTACTATAGACCGAGTGATGCTAAGAACATAGAAATAGAATGCTCATATTTTTTTTGAATTAGCCCTCCTAGTTCCTAAATAAACCATCCATAAGTGCCATCGGCAACCATCGTAGCAGCCACCAACATATAGTCATAACAACACGAGGTGACAACCAGTCAGCCACAGAAGCATAGAAAGTCCAAAATTCAACCGAAACTCAAATGATCGAATATAAAGGACGACATAGAGATGTTGAGTAGAATTACCCAAAATAGTAGCACACACAAAGAAAGACTGACTCATAGAAACAGCCGCACTAAAACACAATCATCTTGTAAGCCAATCAAATAATGAGTAACAAAATAACACCAATTCGGTAATCAAAATTCCGCAGGAGAAAGCATAAATTAAACTTTTCCAACCCTGTTGGACTATGACAAAGAAAAGATGGTCAACCCACTCATATACAAAGCAATGATCTCATCCTCCATGTAACTCTTACACAATCGTCTTTATAACTGTTTAGAAAATAATACCATTTATTTGGCTTAAGCATCACAGTACCAAAATACTTAGGCCATAGCTATAGTTTCATCATAATGGTGCCAAGCACTTATTCTCAAGCAAAAACACGGCATCACTATGTGGTAAGAAATGCCTTAAAGAAGATACCCAGGCAGATCCGCAAGAATCGATTCACCTCTCCCTTGTGGCCATAATGTGTAGCATTAGTAATAAGAATGGTTAGCTAGGCCATATGTTACCTATACTACCCACCTGGTACACAGGGTAGATGGATCACACGACCCGTCAGACAAACTACTCTCTCAGTGTCACATAATGATTGCATGGGCATGAACAAAATGTTCGAGGTCGACACCCAGTCATTCAATCCCTAACGCGCACCTTAGATCTGAACTTAGAACACCCACTTTGAAAAGAAGTCCATTCTCCACAACCACAACACTGCTCAAAATGAGGAAAGGAAATGCATAGCTATATAGTGAGCAACTTTCCATCAAAAGGGCAATAAGAGGAGCCAAAACATTCAGTAATTACAATCAAGAATAGACTAAACCCTTTGTTGTGATTAAGCGATTCTGATATCGGGTTACTAACTAATTCCCTTGGGTCTCCGTAGACTTACCAACAAAAGGATACCATAGATAGATATGTACCGCCAAATTATAACAACATAGAATTCACATTCATGCTACTATGGTATGCCTAGCAGGCCGTTAGGAACAAACTCGATGTGTTTGGCTTGGCTAATAAAAAGAGCCAACCAAAAAAATCATACATTTCACCACCTTTTAATCAGGAGGCAGATTTGCCAAACAAAGACTCAACTTCAGAACCTAAATCCTCAGTAGTAAGATGACGATACTTTAAAACCTAGGATATTTGACTAAACATTTTAGTTAGGCGTTGACATACAACATCAAATCTGGTAAACCAAATGCGGTTTAGACTTTAGAATTTAGCTAGCTTCATAAATTCTTCTACAATTGGGTAGGCCCAACAGTGGCAGATAAAAATTTGCAAAACACAGGAAGATACGATCTGGATAACCCCCCGACCAACAAAGGCTGCATGCAAGTACAGTTTGAAAAAAAAAGATTTTACTTTCTCCAATATGCCTAAGGTTTTTCATTCTGGTTTAGCAGAAATCATCAAGATGGCATCAAACTTACAAGCCAAATCAAAGACTATGGAAGAAAAATCCAAGAAAAAGGATAATGAAACTGACAAAAGAGAAGCCGAAAAAACCTAAAACTTCATCCAAAAGTTTATATGGAGCATAAAAAATTTCGGATGGAACAAAAAAAAATTATCCAGTAGCTTCATAACGGTCCCTAAATCCAATAAATTGATACACTTTACATATTTGTTTCCTCCCATGTATTTACAGACTGACTTTCTTGCTAGACAAACAACAACAAGGAGCACGAATGAAAGCTAGGACCACGCTACCAAGGTTAATTTGTTCATTCTAGTTACATCCAAACAATACTTACATGAAAGGTAAGAACTAGCATTAGTTAATCCCTATGCATTTAGTATTTGTCAACCATCTATTGCCCCCTTGCGGAGTAACTATTACCAATGTTGGGTATTTTCTATACATCATCAACTCCACTATTATTAACAGATTATTTTAATATACTGGCATACACCCATAGCTTTTTCTAGAAAATTCCTAGTCAGGAGCATGCAATAGTAACCAACGGGACTAGGCAACAATAATGAGATCACATGGTACCAAAGGTAGAAGATTGACAACAGCAGTAGCACAAATGCCCAACCTAGACAAATAAACCCATACAACTCAACCAAATTACGTGTTAGAAGCACAACAATAATAAGCTCCAAGTCCATCTCAAAGAACTCCAAGTTTTGAGCATCAATCAATAACACAATGTAACCATCTTATACAAAAAGTAATAGATGGCCTCAAAAGCGGAAGAGCATATGCATGACCCAAACCCATCCTACCGTGCAAAACCAGTGTGTCAAATTTAATTGTTCAGTCCTATATATAAAGTTTTAAGTAGAGAAAACTTCAAAATTTTAAGTTATTGAACCAAATGGCCACATTTTAATTTACAAAGGTACCTAAGCATCATAACTATTCCAAAGACCTGAAGCCAGACTCTGATACCAACTGTAACACCCCAGTCTATCTCTAAGACCGGAATGCTACCACACACATCCTTAAAGAAATTTAAATCCTAATTTAGCTTAAATTTTAGCAAATCTCACATACAAATATTTTCATAACGACAGCTAGCAATAACAACAACACTTTCAACATCATAGGGACAATGGATGCATCATTTATCAATGAAGAACTGTATCCAAGTTACAAGAATGAGACTAAATAATTTGAGCCACTAAGCGTTATAGTCTGCATCTTCTTACAATTTAGGTTAACTATTCTATACAAGAATTACAAGTGTGAGTGTTTGTGATGTCTGTAACATCTCAAAAATATTAAAGGAGAATATCATTTTCCAATCAACAAAAATTTCCTTTACCAGTTCCACTCTCCAATAGTGCTTCACTTCCTAGCAACGGAGCCAGAAAATAGCCTTGATGACCCACAAGTATAGGGGGTGTATCGCGGTATTTTCGATAAGTAAGAGTGTCGAACACAACGAGGAGCAGAAGGTGTTGATGAGTGGCTTGGAACAGGAATTCTCTGTAAATACTTAGCAAACGTATTTTTAGGGGTTTTTGATAATGCAGATAAATAAAGTGCGAGTAAATAAAAGATAATAATAATAAATGCAGCAAGTGGCCCAATCCTTTCTTTAGCAAAGGACAAACCGGTCGTATTACTTAAGATGACCAAATGTTCTCGAGGACACATGGGGATATCGTCAAGTGATTTCGCTTCATATATTTGATTAATCTTCTTTAGTTTGATAAGTGTTGTGTGGGTGATCCTGTGCTAGTATACTTACCTTCCTAGGACTAATACATACTTGAGATTAAACCCCTTGCAAGCATCCGCAAGTACAAGAAAGTAATTAAGATAAAACCTAACCACAGCTTTAAACTCTGAGATCCTACACTCCCTTGTGCAAAGATTTCCTAACGGGGGTTCAGGTTTCTGTCACTCCGGCAAACCCTACGATTAGTAGCCAAATACACAATGCATTCCCCTAGGCCTATAAAGGTGAAGTGTCATGTATTCGACATTCACATGACACCACTAGAAGAATAACACCACAACTTAAATAACAAACTATTGAATCTTTCTCAACACAATCCCACTACTAACAACACGACTTCTCCCATGTCCTCAAGAACTAAACGAATTACTCACAAGACATCATATGTATCAACATCAGATATGAAATAATGATAAGCAACAACCTGAACATAACAATAATTCAATGGTTCCACTCAATATCATCAACTACAACAAGTAATCAACACCGGGAAAGTTTCCCCTAAGAACTATGCAAGATTCAACCCAATTGTTATAACGGTATGGAGTAGTGATGATGGTGCTGGTGGAGATGATGATGGAGATAATGATAATGATGATCCGTATGAAGTCCAGCTTGATGGTGGTGTTGATGGTGACGATCTCCCCTATTCGGGAAGGAATTTTCCCGGTAGATTTCTGCCTGCCGTAGAGATCTTTCTCTCTCTGCAGTTTTCCGCCCCGAAGAGGCGGCATAATCTTTCTGTGGTCTCTCCCTGAGTCTTAGGGTTTCGTGGGGACCATATACGCCAAAGGGGAGAGTCGGAGGTGGGCCAGGGTGGCCACACCACCTAGTGGCACGGCCAGGGTTGGCCCGCGCCAGGGGTGGTGTGGCCCCCCTGTGGCCCATCTCCGCTCCCCCTTCAAGCATCCTTTGTCTTCTAGAAAAATAGTATTTTCCATGTATTTTCTGGAATTTTCTGATCTTCGCGAATTTCGCGTCCAAACAGTGCCTTTTCCATCAGAATCCTGACTTCAGCGGTCCATCCTCCCAAAGTCATCAACCGTGCAAAAACAGATGAAATAACATAAGTATCATCTCTTAATATGAAATATATTGATGAATAATAGTAAATTATGATATAGAATAGTGATGCAAAATGGACGTATCAGACGCCCGCACCCCAAGTTCTATGGAGCGCAACTAAATAATCATCCAGGAGGAGAACTGCAGTGGTTGATCGCTGCAGATCTGAGAGGAAAGATTAAGCCACCCACCTCGGAGAAGATAAAGTTCAGTTTGAGGGAGAACAACTAGCTGGATGGACTAGATAGAGGAATGCAGGAAGCACTTTCCCATCTATGTGGGTAGAATATCAATCAGATCAATGGCACTCGCTTCGCTCACTATGCAAGATGTGATTCTATGGGACAGCCCTTGGCCATGCCAGGACATCCGGAGCTGAAGCACCATGTGGATCACCTCGACTTCATGCTACATGAGACTCAGAAGGAGTTGGACAACGCCCGTGCCTACTCCAACCAAAAGCAGACTGTCGCAACAGAGAAGAACCACACCCTCGCCATCCTATCTAAGGAGCCCAAGACACATCGTCGCTATCGTGACAAGAAGGACCACATCATTGCTCGCCTCCGTTAGAAGGTGGCAACCCTTGAAGAAACCATCCATGACCAAGAAATTCAGCTTGAGGAGAAGGAAGACAAAGGTGAAGATCTTCGTAGGGATATCACCTCTTACCTCAGTGATGATGATGACTATCTGGAGGACATCAACATGGAGTTCCACACCGACTGTCGTGGTATTGGCCACGGTAGATGCTACAGGGTAGCTTATGTAGAGGAAAGGGAAAGGCGACATAGGAGAATCCGGGAGCGAGATTGGCACGCGATGTACCCAGGTTCATGTCCCCTCGATGGAGGATCGCTACATCCTGCTATCAATCCAGTATATGATCCATGTGAGATTAGATCTAGTGTTCCCCTCTGCTACCGGCGGCTCCATGTAAACCAATCTATGATCATATACTGGATTGACAGTAGGACGTAGCGATCCTCCATCGAGGGGACGTGAACCTGGGTACATCGCGTGCCAATCTTGCTCCCGAATTATCCTACGTCGCCTTGCCCTTTCCTCTATGTAAGCTACCTTGTAGCATCTGTCGTGGCCAATACCACGACACCAACGAGGAGGACGAGGATTTCCTGGATGACGAAGAACCCACCAGATCCGATGATGAGTAGTCACACTAGAGCACTGTCATAGGTGTGAGTTTGTATCCGGTCCCAATGTATCGTAGAATGACACAGAATGGTTCTTAAAACCATCTGCTTGGTAGTTCTGATGTGTAATGTGTTACTTGGAATTAATGAAAAAGAGTTGTTGTTTCGAACCTTAGAAATACTCAAGTTTAAAGTTTTTGAACCATACACATCAGCCCTAGAAATTTCCCTCTTGTCTTATGATCTATCTCAATATTCAGATGACTCGCGGCAACCCCGGTGGTAGTAGCTCATCCTAGGATCCAATGCTTCAGATTCTGCAAATGCTAGCATCAGATCGAGAAGCTGGTAGAGCCGAGTGTCAAGCCAATCTCGCCACTCTTTAGCAGATCACCCAGATGGCACACAACAACCAAGGCCATGGAAACCAGGATCACCATGGATCTAAGCTCAAGAACTTTCAAAACACTAATCCCCCTATGTTTAGCAAATCTGAAGAGCCCTTAGATGCTGATAACTGGCTGCAATCAATGGAGAACAACTTGGAAGTTGCCGGAGTAGATGTTGCGGAGAAAGTACTGTTTACCACCCACTATCTGGCAGGTTTTGCAAGATCATGGTGGAACAACACTCGTACAATGAATGGAGGACAAATGATGACTTGGGAAGAATTCAAGATTAAGTTTAGCACGACTCATGTGCCCCCAAGTTTGATCAATAGGATGAGGAATGAATTCAGGGAGTTGAAGCAAGGAAGTATGAATGTGGTAGAATACCGTGACAAATTTCTGTCTCTGGCTAGGTATGCCCCCAATGAGATCGACACAGAGGCAAAGAAGAAGGAAAGAATCCTAAATGGCCTGCATGATGAGATGCAGACAGTGTTAGTCAACATTCCTTTTGACGACCTAGAAGCTCTAGTGGATTCTGCTATCCAGATGGAAGTAAAGATCAATCAAGCCAGTGAGAACCACAAGCATCGTATGATGCACTCACCTAGAACCCACCATACCCCGAAGTACCGCCCCAGCTCGTCTATAGGATTTGCATCAAGACCCAACATGCCACCTACGTCCCGTCTGAACTTCCCCAATCATGGCGGAGGAAACCCTAGGCCCGGAGGCCACAACAACAACAACACCGGTAACTCCCATAACTTCAACCATGCACCACCAAGGTCCACCAACCACAATAGCAACAACAACAACAACAATACTGCCCCAAGGACTGGAAGCAATGTTGTGCCTATTGCTAGGAAGGACAAGTCAATGATAACCTACTTTGAATGTGGATTCATGGGTCACTACTCCAATGAGTGCCCCAAGAAGCTTGCTGCAGCCACCAATGTTACTGCACCTACCCAGCAGCAGTGCCGTGTGCAGCGTGGAAAGAGGTTTTCCCTAGGCAACCCGCACAACAGTATTGGTCGTCTATTCCACATGAATGCGGAAGAAGCCCAGGAAGCGCCAGATGTCTTGCTGGGTATGTTTTCTGTTCACTCAGTACTTTCAAGAGTGTTGTTTGATTCTAGAGCATCGCACTCGTTTGTTATAGAAGAATTTGCATGCACTAGTAAGATTCAATCAACAAATTTGAAGCATGTTATGATAGTTCAAATACCTGGGTCAACCACCAAAGCTAGAAAAATTTGCATGTCCGTGCCAATCAAAATACATGGAATAGATTTTTATGCCAATTTAATAGTACTTGGAACCAAAGGTTTGGAAGTAGTACTAGGAATGGATTGGATGTCGAAACATTTGGGATTAATAGACTATGCCAAGAAAGCCATAACCATGACCAGTAGAACCAGAGTATAAGTAAATCATGTGTCTGAGACGCTACCCCGTCAATTCAAATGCAACAAGAGTTTAGTACAATCAACCATAAACCAAGTCAGAGTATTCTATGAATACCCCGATGTGTTCCCAGATGAATTACCCGGTATGGCCCCAGATCGGGATATCGAGTTTATCATTGAACTAGTTCATGGAACCGAACCCATATCCCAGAGACCCTATAGTATGAACCCCGCCGAATTAGTGGAGCCGAAGAATCAACTTCATGACATGTTGAGCAAAGGTTTGGTACAACCCAATGCATCATCGTGGAGATCACCTATTTTGTTTGTGGATAAGAAAGATGACGCCAACGGTTTGTGTACGGATTACCGGAAGCTGAGTGACGTCACCATCAAGAACAAGTACCCACTGCCGAAGATAGAATATCTGTTTGACCAGCTAACTAGTGCCAGAGTGTTTCTATGATTGATCTTAGAACTGGTTACAATCAACTAAAGATCCGTGCAACAGATATCCCAAAGACTACTTTCACCACCCGATATGGATTGTATGAGTACAATGTCATGTCATTCGGATTGACAAATGCCCCCGCTTATTTCATGAATCTCATGAATAAGATTTTTATGAACTTCTTGGATAAGTTTGTCATTATTTTATCAATGACATTCTGATCTATTCCAAGTTGGAAGAAGACCATGAGCAACACCTAACAACCATCCTTGAAACCCTTAGAGAGCATCAGTTGTATGCCAAGTTTAGCAAATGCCATTGATCCCGCCAAGATTAAGGATGTTGAAGAATGGAAAGCCCCAACCACTCAAACCAAAGTCCACGCATTTCTTGGATTGGCTAGATATTACCGCAAGTTCGTTGAAGGATTTTCAAGCATCGCCTGGCTGATGACCTAGATATTGAAGAAAGACAAGAAGTTTGAATGGACGGACAAATGTCATGCAAATTTTCAAGAGCTCAAGAAGAGATTGATTTCAGCCCCAATTTTGATCATGCCGGATATCACGAAGCCTTTTGATGTATTTTGTGATGCATCTAAGATTGGTCTCGAATGTGTGTTGATGTAGGAAGGCAAAGTAATATCATATCTGTCCTGATAGCTAAAGCACCATGAGCAGAATTATCCCACCCATGACTTATAATTAGCAGCAGAAGTTTTAGCCTTGAAGACATGGCGTCATTACCTCATGGGTAACCGCTGTGAGATTTATTCGGATCACAAGAGTTTGAAGTATATTTTCACCCAGAAGGAGCTGAATATGAGGCAACAGAGACAGATAGAATTAATCAAGGATTATGACCTTGACATTCACTACCACCCGGCAAGGCCAATGTGGTAGCGGATGCTCTTAGTAGACTGCCTTGTAGATTAAACACCATGATTAAGGAAGACCAGTCAAGTTTGCATGAGGAGTTGGAAAATTTTAGAGTGGAGCTAGTTAGCAAAGGATTTCTAGCCAGTATTGAACTTCAACCCACTTTGATCAGTTAGATAAAGGAAGCTCAGAAAGGAAACGCCAGTATCGACGGAATTAAGCATCGTATCGGTATAGGGAAGGTACCCGGATTCACTGAAGATGAAGAAGGTGCTTTGTGGTATAAAGGACACATCTGTGTGCCAGCAGATTCAGAGTTGAAGCAAGTCATTTTGCAGAAGGCCCATGATACTCTTTATTCTATTCATCCGAGAGGAACGAAGATGTATCAGGATTTGAAGGAGCAACTTTGGTGGCACAAAATGAAGAGAGAAGTCGGAAGTTTTATTGCCAAGTGTGACGTCTTTCAGAGAGTCAAAGCGGAACACCAGCGACCCGTTACAAATTCCAGAATCAAAATGGGATTCAGTTGGAATGGATTTCATCACCGGTTTACCTACCTCTAGTAGGGGGGAGGATTCTACCTGGGTCATAGTGGATAGAATATCCAAAGTAGCTCATTTCATACCCGTTAAGACCACTTACCAAGGCCCTAAGCTAGCAGAGTTGTATATTGCTAGAATAGTTAGTCTGCACAGAACCCCCAAGACAATTGTGTCAGATCGAGGAACTCAGTTTACCTCAAGGTTTTGGAAGAAAGTCCAAGAAGGATTAGGAACCAAACTGAACTTCAGCACCGCTTATCACCCGTAGACCGATGGACAAACGGAAAGAGTAAACCAGATACTAGAAGATATGTTGAGAGCCTATGTACTAGAATATGGATCTAAATGGGAAGATTGCCTGCCTTTTGCAGAATTCTCATAAAACAACAGTTATCAAGCCAGTTTGCAAATAGCCCCATTTGAGCTTTTGTATGGAAGGAAGTGCCATACCCCCCTAAATTGGTCGCGAGTAGGAGAGAGTCAGATATTCGGACCAGATATCCTATGAGAAGCCGAAGAGAAGGTTCACAAGATCCGTGAACACCTAAAGACCGCTCAATCCAGACAGAAGAGTTACGGTGACAAAAGTCGTCGAGACCTGACCTTCAATATAGGAGACTTTGTATATCTCAAAGTATCACCCTTGAAAGGAATGCAACATTTTCAACTTAAAGGGAAGCTTGCAACTAGATATGTCAGACCTTACAAGATTTTAAGTCGCCGAGGAGAAGTATCTTATCACCTAGAACTGCCTGAAGAGATGTCAGCCATACATGATGTGTTTCATATCTTGTTACTTCGTAAATGCTTAGAAGTTCCGGAGAAGAATAAAGTTTTCAAGAACATCGATCACAGAACCGTAGATATCAACAAGGATCTAAGCTATCGTGAAGTACCCATTCATATTTTGGAAGAAGCCTTCCGAACCACCCAGACCATAAGTATCAAGTTTCTAAAGATCCAGTGGAGCAACCATACTGAAGAAGAAGCCACCTAGTAGCGAGAAGATTATATTAGTACTGAGTTTCTAAATCTCTTTAGTTCCTAGTTTTTCTCGAATCTCGAGACAAGATTCTGTTTAAGGGGGGAAGGTTTGTAACATCTCAAAATATTAAAGGAGAATATCATTTTCCAGTCAACCAAAATTAGGGTTAACCAAAAACTTTTAATCTTAAACAACCATGAATGCAAGTGTGTGTTTGTTATTCATGTATGAATGCATGATATGCCATGTTTGTTTGTTATATATGATGAGGATTGGTTTTAAGATCAAAACAATAGCATCTAGGTCAAATCCAAAACAAATCAAATAAAAATAAAATAAAAATATAAGGCTTATGTGCTAATGGTCACTTTTGCCAATATTAACACTTAACCCACTTTGGGCATCTCTATTAAATGATTTCAAACAGAAAGAATTCCATTTCTTTTCTCACCTTGCTCGACCAAGTGACAAAGAACACAAGTGAACTTTCAAAACTCACCAGAACATATTCAAATCTATTTGAGGGAATTTTCAAAATTGAATCTAGTGTATGCATCAAGATAGCCATTTTTCCAAAACCCTCCAACCCTTCTCCACTTGGAAAACCCTTGCAACCAGAGACTCCCAAGCATATGATCAACCAACCCACCAAATATAATTTGAAAATTCAAATAATTCTTTCATGCGACCATTTGATCAGACACTTAGCAAGCACAGTACATAGCTACCAACTATACACTATTTTGATCAATCTTGTGATCATCTCTGTACCATACTAAGCCTCCACTACTCGCCCACGATCACCCCAGTACCAGACCGTGCGGTGCAGCCTCTCTCACTCGCCCAAATGACTAGTGCCAGCCCATGCCCGAGCATGTCATGCCGAACGAATATGGACGTGACGATACACGCTTTGCCTCCCTCGTCCATGAACTCTAGGAGATAGCCTTGACCTCACCACACACGCCATTGTATGCCTCGGCCAACGACAGCTAGTGGAGACGCCAGCGCAGCTGCGCCCATTTACTCTGTCCGCCATGCTGAGCACAGGCCAGAGCTCCGAGCCGTCCCGTGCAATCATGTCGCACTCGCTCTCCCCTTGCATAAATTCCCTCGCCGTGACGCCAGCGACCTCCTAGGCACGCCCGTTTGACGCCGCACAACCTATGACCACCGTACGCCATGACGAACACCCGTGGTACCCGAGCAGAGCATGGACGCCACCAACCAATGGAGACTGCACCTCGTCATGCCACTATGCACATGATGATCACCGCGGAACCTTGCGTCAACCTACCCCCTCAGCCATGACCGTAGCCCACTTTAACGACGTCACCGATGAGCCCGAGCCATGCCCCAATACTCCCCTCGCCGAGGTATAAATAGACCCTTCCCCTTGCCTCAAAACGACCCCACTCGACTCACCTCTCACCTAGCAATCTCTCTAACCCATCCCCGGAGGAAGGCGAAGAGTGAAGCGCCGGAATTTCACCGGAGCCCGCCGTTGCTGTAATGAAGAGGAGCCAGCGCTAGGAGCCACCCTAGGAGCCGCAACAACCATGAATCGAACCGCCGTCGTCGACCAGTCCGTTCGCCCACATCGCTAGACTTAGCTGGAGCCCTGCGCGCTGTGCGAGGGAGACGATGACGTTGAGCTGTTGATCGCGCTCTAATCATGCGGCTGAGATTAGCGCGTACCGCTTTGCGTACAAATAGCCACTGACGTGTGGGGCCAGCACAAGTGCAGCCCGCTGCGCGCACCCCTTGTAGTTGGGCCGTCCAAATATCGTTCCCATGCACGCCCATCAATTCAAATTTAGATTTTCCTTTTAATTCAAAACCCTATTCTATAGGTGACTTCAAAATTGAATTCAAGGAGATTTACTAAACTAAATTTCATGATTTCAATTTTGTTAGAAAGGTAATGAAAATCTCTAAACACTCCCACTGGATTCAAACTGTTTGAATTTATAGATCACCCATAGTAAAAATAACAAGACAATGGCTTTACAACTTCAAACAATTTTATAAAATCAACCATAAATGCTTTTGACTTGATTCCAATTGTGAAAAATCACATTTTCCATGCTCTAACTGAATATGTAAAAATATTTAGTTTTACATGTAGTAGTCATGGGATAGTATTAAAAGAATGGCTATATAGTCATTTCTAGCCATTTTAATTATATTAAATAGCAATATTAAACTTTGTAATATAGGCCATCTACTTTAAATCACATTCCCAAGTATTGGAATATGTGGTGATGACATGTGTCAACATGATCCCATATTTTATAATTGGAGAATATTAAATCTTAAGTATTTTTCAATCAGTAGAAATTGCATTTCCAAACTAAGATAAATAAGGCCATATCAATATTTCATGTTTTGATTGAGATCATGCTAGATAATCTAGTGTGAACCTTTGTATGCTGAATAGAAGTAGTTAAGTATTGTTTGGTGATTGTGTACCTCGTATTTATTTATAGACGCTAGTACCAACCTGGGTTACGAGGAGGAAGAATTCTATGAACAAGAAGAAAAGAACTTCGACAACTATACCAACCAAGGCAAGCTCCACTATGTAAGCTAACCTATGAAGGATAGACTATGCATGCTATTGTGATGCAACCTTGATTATACCAAATCCAAGTTTTACCTGCCAGCTCTACTTTCTCTGTTTACCAAAGTTTCTTAAATAGTTAATTATTGGTGATTAGTGGAAAGTAAGATAAATGCCATCAAGAGCATAGAACTAGGCTTGGGTAGTTACACTTGTTTAGCACCCTCAATAGTGATACCCTCATTGATAGTTGCTAGTGCTAAACTAATATTGATCACTTTAGATGGGAACACTTGGAGAAAATGATTATAAAAACCTTGGAATGGTGAGTCATTCTATTGAACTGTTTTGATATGGGTTATGAAACCCAATGACTTGAATATGATACTGAATGAGGCATGTGCCTTGACTTTGATAAAAACTGATGGTTGGGTTCGGATGCGATACCATTCCAGCTTAACCATACAACCACAATACCTGATTTGGTTAGGTCTTAACTGGAAGTTTATATGTCATAGTATGGGTTCCCTTGCAGAAAAGACGTTAAGGTGAGGCTACCTCGTGTTTATGAATGTCCACCTATGTAGTTCCCGGGATGGCGGATGGCCATGGCTGGGAGGCCAAGCTCATAGGGGAGGTGCCTATACTAGGGTGTGTAATTGAAAGGTTAGGATTGATTATCCACATACCAAGTATGATGATTCAGGGCTATCCCTGACGGATGTATCGAATTTTGTGGTGAAAGTGTACCACTTCTGCAGAGTGTCAAACTATTCGAATAGCCACGTCCGTGGTCATGGATAGTTGGAGTGGCTATACTGTTCCATTGTCAGATGTTTTAAAAATGACTTGTGACTTGAACTAAGACTTTGACTTGACCACAATAGGGTTGTGGAAATCAAAACTAGGTTCCCACTAGAGTAATCTAGATAACTAAAATAGGCTTTACTACTAAGAACTTCTGAAATAAAACTAGCTTATTTCAAACAATCCTAGAGCATAGGATTCCTATTAGAATTGTCTTAGTTACATTAGTGATAGTTTGCGAGTACTTTAAAAGTACTCATGGTTTTGTCCCTGGCTATTCCCATGGCCAGACTATGAATAGGACTATCTAGAGGACGGACAACAAGATATCTATGATAACTAGGATCATCTCCCATCATCAGCATTGCCTGTGACTCTAACATCCCAAAACTTTAATCCAAGGCTATTAAGATCCAAGTCCTCAAATTTGGGGTTAACAAAAAAATTTCAATTAAAATTACTAAAGAATTCATATGTGTGTGCATTTAAATAGGAATTGTTTTGAATTTCCATGATTAAGTGATCCATTGCTTGTAAAATGGTTCTTAGGTGAAATAAACATCATCTAAATCATTCCCAAACAAATCCCAAAGAAAAACAAATCAAAAATTAATAAAATAAAGAAATGGTCATTTGTGCCATTTTAACTACCATGCCTACTTTGGCTATTCCTAGGACTCAATTCTTAACAGAGATAAATATGGATCTTAGCACCCCTTGCTAGTACATGTAATGATGTACGAAGGCCCACTTTGTGATCTGCCAAAAACTTTCAAACACTAATTTTAAATGGAAATTGAAAATTGAATGTAGTTCATTTGGGAAGATCCCACATATTCAAAAACCACTCAAATGAGCTCCTTTTTAAATCCCAAGCAACCACAGAAGCTTAAGCATGTGTATAACAAACCCACCAAAATTCATCCAAAAATTCCAAACTTGAGTTCATGCGGCCATTGTGTCGAACACGTGGCAGGCATGAATCACACTCTAATTCTAGCTCACTGTTTCTACAGGAATTTGCCACCCATTTGACCTGAATTTACTCCCTCTGTCCCTCCTAGCTCTAACCAAAGCCTAATCACCCCACCCCCTTGTCCCTAGCAGCAGTACCATGCCATCCCGAGGACATGCTCACCGGCCAGCCTTGCCAATGCAGCAGCAGACCGCCAACCCCTCTCCGCCGCTCTAGGAAGCACGACGTGACCTCACCGCCGCCCACGGTCCACCCCACGGCCACTGCCAGCCACTAGACCAGTTCCCAGCCTCGCCGCCCATTCTCTCTGTGTGCAGCCAGAGCACGCCAGAGCGCCAGCGCCACCAGCACGCCACAGACCATCCCCCGACCTAATCTGGTGCATGTCGCTCCGCCTCGACCCCAGAACCCCGCTAGACATGGCCGTGCGACGCCGCGCGACCCACAGATGCCGCGTCGAGCCCCGCCTTTGTCTCCCAGAGCGCGGGACGCTCCCGACCAAACACCACCGCCCCTAGCCACGTATTTAAGCCGTAGAGCACCGCCAGGAGGCAGGCCACCGTCCCCTACCTCAATCCACGCTGCTAGCACGCTGTGCAGCCCTCGCCGGAGTCGCCAGCCCATCCCTTTCGGTCACTTCGTCGAGCTATAAATAGAGGCCACCCCAGCACAAACTCCTCACACCATTCCACTCCCCTCTCCTCACTGGTCCTTTCCCACCTCTCGCCGGAGCCGCTCGAGCCTTGGATCACCGGAATTTAGCCGGAGCAGCCCGCTGCAGAGGAGGAGAAGGCGTCGTCGATTTCATCCACCCCAGGAGCTGCCGCGACCACCCCTGAGTCCGCCATCGACAGCATGTTCGATCGCTCCCATCGCCGCAGTAGCTGGAGCCCTGGTATGCCCCCTGAGCACCCCCACCGAGCCGCTAGGGTTAGACCTCGCCGACGACAAGCCCTAGTCGTAGATCCCCCTTCTAATCTAACGGCCCACATTGCCCCGTATCGCTTCGCGTGTAAAGAGCCGCTTACCGGTGGACCCCCCTGTCAACTGTTCTCTGTGCCGCGGAACGCCACTGGGCCGGCCCGTTTTCTTTCCCGCGCGACCCATTTAATTCAAACTTAGATTTTTCTATTTAGTTTTGAACTTAGTTTTGTCCCCTAGTTTGAAAATCAATTCAGAGAGATTTACAAATCCAAATGGAGTGATTCCAATTGTGTTAGAAAGCTACTGAAAATATCTATCAAAGCCCGTTGTATTTAATTAATTTAGAGTTAGAGATCTCTCCTAGTAAAAATAATAAGACAGAAGCTTTTACACATTCAAACATTTTTATAAAATCAACCAAAATAGCTTTTGAGTTGATTCCAACTCTCAAAAATCACACTCAACCATACAAATCTGAATATGTAATAATATTAAGGTTTACATGCAGTGACTTTGGACTAGTACCAAAATAATGCTATATAGGCATTTCTAGTCACTTTAAATCATTAAATAATAAAATTAAACTGAAGTAAATGTGATCCAACCCTTAAATCACATTCCCACATGTTAGAATATGTGGTGATGAGATGTGTCCACATGATCCCATATTTTAAGTGGTGAATATTAAATCTTAGTTATGTTCAATGAGTAGAAATTACTTTTCTTAAATAAAAAGAATGAAGCTAGTAATAAAACTTGTGATGCTTTTGATGGTAATAGATCATCAAATGTGTGACTTAGAATGCTATGTAGCCTAGTTAAGTATTGTTTGGTGATTGGGTACTCCGTATGTATTTATAGACGATAGTACCGACCAAGCTTTCGAGGAGGAGGAGTGTTATCAAGAGGAGGAAGAAAACTTCAACCACTGCACCAACCAAGGAAAGCCACCATTAACAATGCAAGCTAACCCGTGCAATCTAGATAACCCAAGCAAAGACATTAGACATGCTTTGGTTATACTACTTTGACTATTACTTACCCCAAGTATTATTTTCCAAGCTTTACTTCCTTTACTTTACCAAAGTCCTTACTTGTTTTGAAGGTAGCATAAAGAGTATAAAACTTGAACTATATAGATAACTTTAGATGTCGTTCTATGGCATGAGATTGATCCCATCTTTCCACCTTAATGAACACTCTTAACTTAGTAGTTTAGAGTTAGATAAAAAAACTTGGGTCACATTAGATGGGAACACTTGGTGAAAATGAATTGAGAAATCCTTGGAATGATGAGTGTAACATCCCAAATCTTTAATCCAAGGCTATTAATATCCAAGTCATCAAATTTGAGGTTAACAAAAACTTTTTCAATTAAAATTATTAAAGAATTCATATGTGTGTGCATTTAAATAGGAATTGTTTTGAATTTCCATGATTAAGTGATCCATTGCTTGTAAAATGATTCTTAGGTGAAATGAACATCATCTAAATCATTCCCAAACAAATCCCAAAGAAAAACAAATCAAAAATGAATAAAATAAAGAAATGGTCATTTGTGACATTTTAACTACCATGCCTACTTTGGCTATTCCTACGACTCAATTCTTAACAGAGATAAATATGGATCTTTGCACCCCTTGCTAGTACATGTAATGATGTACCAATGCCCACTTTGTGATCTGCCAAAAACTTTCAAACACTAATTTTAAATGGCAATTGAAAATTGAATGTAGTTCATATGGGAAGATCCCACATATTCAAAAACCACTCAAATGAGCTCCATTTTCAAATCCCAAGCAACCACAGAAGCTTCAGCATGTGTATAACAAACCCACCAAAATTAATCCAAAAATTCCAAACTTGAGTTCATGCGGCCATTGTGTCGAACACCTGGCAGGGATGAATCACACTCTAATTCTAGCTCACTGTTTCTACATGGATTTGCCACCCATTTGACCTCAATTTACTCCCTCTGTCCCTCCTAGCCTAACCAAAGCCTAATCACCCCACCCCCTTGTCCCTAGCAGCAGTACCACGCTACCCCGAGGGCATGCTCGCCGGCCAACCTTGCCAACGCAGTAGCAGACCGCCAACCCCTCTCTTTCGCTCCAGGAAGCACAGCGTGACCTCACCGCCGCCCACGGTCCACCCCACGGCCACTGCCAGCCATTAGACCACTCCCCAAACTCGTCGCCCATTCTCTCTGCGCGTAGCCAGAGCGCTAGCTCCGCCAGCACGACACAGACGTCTCCCGACCTAATCCGGTGCACGTCACTCCGCCTCAACCCCAGCACCCTGCCAGACATGGCCAAGCTCCACCGCGTGACCCACAGTCGCCGTGCGCCGCGTCGAGCATCGTCTCTGTCTTCTAGAGTGCGGGTGCGGGACGCTCCCGACCAAACGCCACCGCCCCTAGCCACGCATTTAATCTATAGAGAACCGCCAGGAGGCAGGCCACCGTCCCCTACCTCAAGCCACGCCGCTAGCACGTTGTGCAGCCCTCGCCGGAGTCGCCAGCCCATCCCTTTTGGACGCTTCATCAAGCTATAAATAGAGGCCACCCAGCACAAACTCCTCACACCATTCCACTTCCCTCTCCTCACTGGTCCTTCCACACCTCTCGCCAGAGCCGCTCGAGCCTTAGTTCGCCGGAATTTAGCCGGAGGAGCCCGCTACAGAGGAGGAGAAGGTGTCGTTGATTTCGTCCACCCTAGGAGCTACCGCGACCATCCCTGAGTCCGTCGTCGATAGCACGTTCGATCGCCCCCATCGCCGTAGTAGCTGGAGCCCTGGTATGCCTCCTGAGCACCCCCACCGAGCCAGTAGGGTTAGACCTCGCCGGCGACCTATCCGTCATCGACGACAAGCCCCAGTCGTAGATCCCCCTTCTAATCTAACGGCCCACATCGCCTCGTACCGCTTCGCGTGCAAAGAGCCGCTGACCGGTGGAACCCCCCTGTCAGCTATTCTCTGTGCCGCGGATCGCCACTGGGCCGGCCCGTTTTCTTTCCCGCGCGACCCATTTAATTCAAACTTAGATTTTTCTATTTAGTTTTGAACTTAGTTTTGTCCCCTAGTTTGAAAATCATTTCAGAAAGATTTACAAATCCAAATGGAGTGATTCCAATTGTGTTAGAAAGCTACTGAAAAGATCTATCCAAGCCCGTTGGATTTAATTCATTTAGATATAGAGATCTCTCCTAGTAAAAATAATAATACAGAAGCTTTTGCACATTCAAACATTTTTATAAAATCAACCAAAATAGCTTTTGAGTTGATTCCAACTCTCAAAAATCACACTTAACCATACCAATCTGAATATGTAATAATATTAAGGTTTACATGCAGTGAGTTTGGACTAGTACCAAAATAATGCTATATAGGCATTTCTAGTCACTTTAAATCATTAAATAATAAACTTAAACTTAAGTAAATGTGATCCAACCCTTAAATCACATTCCCACATGTTAGAATATGTGGTGATGACATGTGTCCACATGATCCCATATTTTAAGTGGTGAATATTAAATCTTAATTATGTTCAATGAGTAGAAATTACTTTTATTAAATAAAAAGAATGAAGCTAGTAATAAAACATGTGATGCTTGTGATGATAATAGATCATCAAATGTGTGCCTTAGAATGCTATGTAGGCTAGTTAAGTATTGTTTGGTGATTGGGTACTCCGTATGTATTTATAGACGATAGTACCGACCAAGCTTTCGAGGAGGAGGAGTGCTATCAAGAGGAGGAAGAAAACTTCAACCACTGCACCAACCAAGGCAAGCCACCATTAACAATGCAAGCTAACCCTTGCAATCTAAATAACCCAAGAAAAGATATTAGACATGCTTTGGTTATACTTCTTTGACTATTACTTACCCCAAGTATTATTTTCCAAGATGTACTTCCTTTACTTTACCAAAGTCCTTACTTGTTTTGAAGGTAACATAAAGAGTATAAAAGTTAAACTATACAGATAACTTTAGATGTCATTCTATGGCATGAGATTGATCCCATCTTTCCACCTTAATGAACACTCTTAACTTAGTAGTTTAGAGTTAAAAAATTGAGTCACTTTAGATGGGAACACTTGGTGGAAATAAATTGAGAAAACCTTGGAATGATGAGATATTCTATTGAGATGTTTTGACATGTGTTGAGAAACAAAAATGGTTTATGATGATGAAACTGTTGAGGCATGAGCCTTAACCCTTTTTTTACAAAAACTGATGGGTGGATTCAGATGCGATACCATTCCAAAGTTACCGTACAACCACAATACCTGAATTGGGTAGGGCTTAGCCGGAAGTTTATATGCATTAGTATTAGTACCCTCGCGGGAGAGGTTTGAGCTGAGGCTACCTCTCAAAGTTGTCCACCTATGCAGTGCCCAAGATGACAGATGGTCATGGTTGGGAGGCCATGCTAATAGGAGAGGTGCTTATACAAGGGTGTGTAAAGGAAAGGTTATGTCTGATTATCTGCATACTAAGTATGATGATTCAGGGCTATCCCTGACAGATGTATTGAATCTTGTGGTGAAAGTGTACCACCTCTGCAGAGTGTCAAACTTTTCGAATAGCCGCGTCCACGGTTAGGGACAGTTGGAGTGGCCCTACTGTTTCGTTGTCAGATGTTTTCAAAATAACTTATGAGATGAATGATGAATCTTGACTTGACCACAACAGGGTTGTGACTATGACACTAGCTTCCCAACTTAAGTGATTCTAGAACTTTATTTTATCTTTATTTGTTTCTGAACTCAGCTTATGTTTCAAACTTAACTTTCTAGCTAAACTTAGAGTTAGCAATTTACTTTAGAGCTATACTACTTGTTAGTGGTAGTTTGCGAGTACTTAAATAGTACTCATGGCTTTTGTCCGTGGCTATTCTCATGGCCAGACTATGAAGGAGACTACCAAGATGATGGCCAGCAGGACGGCTATGATAACTAGGACTATCTGCCTTCGTCAGCATTGCCTATGCCCCTGAAGATGCACCCCACCGTTACGCTTATTATTTATTCCACTACTTGTTGTATTAAGACTGGATCATGAGATCCTTATTTGTGTAAGACCTTGTTTATGGTTTGTAATGGATGATGTACTATGATATCCAATCTGTTATGTCTCGCAAAAATGGTAATCCTGGGATTGTGATGTATGACATAATAGGCATCTGGGATTAAAAATCCGGGTGTTGACAAGTTGGTATCAGAGCCATCCTGACCATAGGAGACTCTAGTTAGAATGGACGTCCGAACAAAAACTTAATTTCCATACCAAAGTGAGTATTTATGAAAAACTATTTCCTCTCTTATCTTTGGCAATTCCTTCTTTCTCAAAAATTCATATTCCTCAAAATCCTTACATTACTACTTAAAATTTGACACACTTGATCGCTTCACTAATTTCCTCATCCTTAATTCTTGTAGATGGAGACTTAGTTCAGCAAGTTCTACCAGTTGGGAAACGGAGGTCAGCTGATCTTCGAGAGGGACCTAGATTCACTGTCGGAGTTACTGGGACGCCCACTTCCGAAGTTTCTTGGAGTTCAACTTCCAGGACCCCCAGGAGGAGATTTAATGTGGCTGGTCACCGCTGATCTTCGAGGGAGCATCGAAGCACCAACGTCCGGGAGAATCCAGTTCTCTGTGAGAGAGAACAACTGGCTAGATTGATTAGCTAGGGAAATGCATGAAGCTCTCGCACGTCCATGTGCCCTTAGCGTCAACCAAATCCAAGGAACCCGTTTTGCTCACTATGCAAGACGTGACTTCATGGGAATGCCAATGGAGATGCTAAGTCACCCAGAGGTGAAGCGTCAAGTGGAGAACCTTGACTTCCTGCTGTACGATCGTCAGAAGGAGTTGGACAATGCTAGGGAGTTCGCCAACCACAACCGTGCCATTTCCGCCCAGAAGGACCAGACTTTCTCACTGCTTGTCAAGGACCGTCAGTCTCTTCGCCTCCAGCGTGAGAAGAAGGATCGCACAATCGCCCGTCTTCGCAAGAAGGTGGCCAACCTCGAGAAGACCGTATGGAGCAAGAAGCTCAGCTTGCAGCAAAGGAGGAAGAAGAGGAGGGTGAAGACATCCAGGGAGACATGGATTCTTACCTCATCAATGATGATGACTTTCTGGAGGAGGATACCGTGGAGTTCTATACTGACGATGAGGACTCCGACTTCATCAACAATGAGTAGAGGCACTAGAGCACTATCGTAGCATGAGATGTATTAGTCCCACTGTATCGTAGCTTGCAGAATGGTTCTTCAAACCATCTGTTTTCCTTTGTTGTTGTGGTGTGTGTTTGTATCGTGTGCTTGTTTGCATGAATGAAAAGAAGTTAGTTGCAAAACCTGAGTCAAACTCAAAGTTTTAGTCTTGAAACCAAAACCATGAACCTTAGAACTTTCCCTCTTACCCCTTTATATACCACAATCTTCAGTTGACTCGTGGAAACCAAGGAGGGAGCAGCTCGTCGCAAGACCCAATGCTGTAGATCTTGCAGAATCTCATCGCAGACAGAGAAGCAAGCAGGGCAGAACGCCAAGCAAATCTAGCAACATTGCAATAGATCGCCCAGATGGCTCTCAACAACCAAGGGCATGGAAACCAGGATCACGATGGATCCAAACTTAAAAACTTTCAGAATACCAATCCCCCAATCTTTAACCAGGCTAAAAACCCACTGAATGCTGACGACTGGTTATAGACAATGGAAAACAACATAGAAGTAGCAGGAGTTGATGACAACGGGAAAGTTAGCTTCGCCACCCACTATCTGGAGGGAGCTGCAAGAGATTGGTGGACTAGTATCCGTAACATGAACCATGGTCAAGTGATGACATGGGAAGCCTTCAAAACCAAGTTCAGCCGCACCCACGTGCCGCAAGGTCTAGTCACCAGAGTAAGAGATGAGTTTCGCAACTTGAAGCAAGGCAGAATGACTGTGGTGGAATACCATGACAGATTCCTGTCGCTTGCAAGGTACGCCCCTGATGAGATCAACACAGAGGTCAAGAAGAAGGAGAGATTCCTGAATGGACTGCATGATGAGATGCACACTGTCCTCGTCAACATCCGCTTCGAGGATCTCGAAGAGCTAGTCGACTCTGTCATTCAGATGGAAGGCAAGATTAATCAGGCAAACGACAACCACAAACGTCGTATGATGCAGCAATCTGGATCCAACAATCACCAGAAGTATCGTCCCAACCCCTCACCAGGATATGCACCAAGGAACAACCGACCCCCAATGTCTCGCCCAAGCTACCCCAACCGTAGCGGAGGCCATGTGAAGTCCGGAGGAAATAATCACAACTCCGGCAACACCAACAATTTCAACCGTGCCCCTCCCAAGAACAACAACAACAACAACACTACACCCAGAACTGGCAGCAATGCTGTGCCCGTCGCAGCAAAATACAAGTCCCAAATCACCTGTTTCGAGTGTGGAGTGAAGGGTCACTATTCCAACGAGTGTCCCAAGAATACTACCGCCACTGCTAATGTAAATGCCTCAGCTCAACAGCAACGTCGTGTTCAACCAGGGAGAAGATTTGCCCCCGGGAACCCTCACAACCGCAACGGCCGTCTCTTCCACATGAACGCCGAAGAAGCCGAAGAAGCGTTAGATGTAGTGTTGGGTATATTTTCTATCAACTCAGTTTTAGCAAGGGTATTGTTTGATTCATGAGCATCGCATTCATTTGTCACCGAAGAATTTGCATGCACTAGTAAGATCCACCCAACCAACTTGAAGCATGTCATGATAGTTCAAATCCCCAGATCAACTACAAAAGCTAGAAAAATTTGCAAAGCTGTGCCTATTAGAATACATGAGATAGATTTTTATGCCAACCTAATAGTACTTGGAACCAAAGGATTGGAAGTAGTACTAGGTATGGACTGGATGTCAAGGCATAAAGGAATGATAGACTGTGCTAAGAAAGCCATCACCATGACCAGTAGCTCGGGAGTAACAGTAGAGCATATCTCTGAAACCTTACCCCGTCAATTCAAGTGCAACAAGAGTCTAGCCCTACCCACCATAGACAAAGTAAGAGTAGTCTGTGAATACCTGACGTATTCCCAGATGAATTGCTAGGTATGCCCCTGGATAGGGATATTGAGTTCATTATCGAACTAATCCCCGGAACCGGACCCATTGCCCAGAGACCCTATAGCATGAACCCCTCAGAGTTAGTGGAACTGAAGAAGCAGTTGGATGCCATGTTAGCAGCAGGCTTGATTCAACCAAGCGCATCGCCCTGGAGATCACCAGTGTTATTCGTCGACAAGAAAGATGGAGGCAACCGTTTGTGCACAGATTACAGAAAGTTAAATGACGTCACCATCAAGAATAAGTATCCCTTGCCAAAGATAGAGGATCTATTTGATCAGTTGACTAGAGCTCAGGTATTCTCAAAGATTGATCTTAGGACTGGTTATCACCAACTTAAGATTCGTGCAACGGATATTCCGAAGACCGCCTTTACTACTCGATATGGTTTATAAGAGTATACGGTTATGTCTTTTGGATTAACCAATGCCCCTACTTATTTCATGAATCTCATGAATAAGATCTTTCTAAATTTCCTAGATAAGTTTGTAGTTGTGTTCATCGACGATATCCTTATCTATTCCAAGTCAGAAGAAGAGCATGAACAGCATCTGAGAATCATCCTAGAAACCCAGAGAGAACATAGGTTATATGCCAAGTTTAGTAAGTGTGAGTTTTGGCTGAAAGAAGTAGGATTCCTAGGACATATTTTGTCTGCCGGAGGAGTCTCTGTTGACCCCGCCAAGATCAGAGATGTCGAAGCATGGGAAGCCCCAACCACTCAAACCCAAGTCCGTGCATTCCTCGGATTAGCGGGAAACTACCGCAAGTTCGTCGAAGGATTTTCAAGCATCGCTAGACCCATGACCCAATTGTTGAAGAAGGACAAGAAATTTGAATGGACTGACAAATGTGAAGCCAGATTCCAAGAGCTAAAGAAGAGATTGATATCAGCCCCAATATTGATCATGCCAGACATCAAGAAGCCGTTTGATGTATATTGTGATGCATCCAAGATTGGTCTCGGATGTGTATTAATGCAAGATGGCAAATTCATCGCCTATTTGTCTCGACAACTGATGCAGCATGAGCAGAACTATCTGACCCATGATCTTGAACTAGCAGTTGTAGTTTTGGCATGAAAGACTTGGCGTCATTATCTGATGGGTAATCGCTGTGAGATTTACTCAGATCACAAGAGCTTGAAGTATATTTTCACTCAGAAGGAGCTGAATATGAGACAAAGGAGATGGATAGAGTTAATCAAGGATTATGACCTTGACATTCACTATCACCCCGGCAAAGCCAATGTGGTAGTGGATGCTCTTAGCAGATTGCCTTGCAGGAAAAACACCATGATCAAGGAGAAGCAGCCAAGTTTGTATGAGGAGTTGCAGTAGTTTAGGATTGAGCTAGTTAGCAAAGGATTCTTAGCTAGCATTGAACTTGAACCCACATTGATTAGCCAAATCAAGGAAGCCCAGAAGGGAAATGAAAGTATCGACGGAATCAAACGTCGTATTGGTACAGGAAAGGTACCTGGATTCACAGAAGACGAAGAAGGAGTTTTGTGGTACAAAGGACGTATCTGTGTGCCAGCAGATTCGGATCTGAAGCAAGTTATCATGAAGGAAACTCATGATACTCTTTATTCTATCCACCCCAGAGGAACAAAGATATATCAAGACCTGAAAGAGCAATTTTGGTGGCACAAGACGAAAAGAGAAATCGAGAGCTACATCGCCAAGTGTGACATCTGTCAAAGAGTCAAAGCAGAGCATCAAAGACCCGAAGGACTGTTGCAACCATTACAGATTCTGGAATGGAAATGGGATTCCGTTGGAATGGACTTTATCACCGGTTTGCCTACTTCCAGTAGGGGAAATGACTCAATCTAGGTCATAGTTGATAGAATGTCCAAAGTAGCTCACTTCATACCTATCAAGACTACCTACCAAAGTGCGAAGCTAGCAGAGCTGTATATTGCTAGGATTGTTAGTCTGCATGGAACTCCCTAGACCATATTATCAGATCGAGGAACCCAATTTACCTCGAGATTTTGGCAGAAAGTTCAGGAAGGATTAGGAACCAAGTTGAACTTCAGCACCGCTTATCACCCACAAACTGATGGACATACTGAGAGAGTCAACCAAATCCTAGAAGATATGCTCAGAGCTTGTGTGTTAGAATATGGATCAAAATGGGAAGACTGCCTTCCTTTTGCAGAATTCTCATATAAAAACAGTTACCAAGCTAGTTTGTAGATGGCACCATTTGAGTTCCTATACGGAAGAAAGTGCCGCACCCCTTTGAACTGGTCGCAAGTAGGAGAGAGTCAGATCTTTGGACCAGACATTCTCCGAGAAGCTAAAGAAAAGGTCCACAAAGTCCGTGAGCACCTCAAGACTGCCGAGTCCAGACAAAAGAGTTATGCTGACAAGAGAAGGAGAGACCTGACTTCCAATATCAGAGATTTTGTATATCTCAAGGTTTCGCCATTAAAGAGAACCCAACACTTTAGTCTGAAAGGAAAGTTAACCCCCAAATATATCGGACCCTTCAAGATTCTGAATCATAGAGGAGAAGTATCCTATCAACTGGAACTACCTGAAGAGATGTCAGCCATCCACAATGTGTTCCATATCTCGTTACTTCGCAAATGTCTGGAAGTGCCAGAGAAGACTGAAGTTTTCAGGAACATCGATCACCGAGCTGTTGAGATCTACAATGACCTGACGTATCGTGAAGTGCCCATCCGTATCTTGGAAGAAGCTTACAGAACCACCAGAACCAGGAGTATCAAGTTCCTCAAGATTCAATGGAGCAACCATACCGAAGAGGAAGCCACTTGGGAGCAAGAAGATTACATTAGGACAGAGTTCCCAGATCTCTTTAGTTCCTAGTTTTCTTTTGTAAATCTCGGGACGAGATTTTGTTTAAGGGGGGAAGGTTTGTAAGATCCCAAAACTTTAATCCAAGGCTATTAAGATCCAAGTCATCAAATTTGGGGTTAACAAAAACTTTTTCAATTAAAATTATTAAAGCATTCATATGTGTGTGCATTTAAATAGGAATTGTTTTGAATTGCCATGATTAAGTGATCCATTGCTTGTAAAATGGTTCTTAGGTGAAATAAACATCATCTAAATCATTCCCAAACAAATCCCAAAGAAAAACAAATAAAAAATGAATAAAAGAAAGAAATTGTCATTTGTGCCATTTTAACTACCTTGCCTACTTTGGCTATTCCTAGGACTCAATTATTAACAGAGATAAATATGGATCTTTGCACCCCTTGCTAGTACATGTAATGATGTACCAAGGCCCACTTTGTGATCTGCCAAAAACTTTCAAACACTAATTTTAAATGGCAATTGAAAATTGAATGTAGTTCATATGGGAAGATCCCACTTATTCAAAATCCACTCAAATGAGCTCCATTTTTAAATCCCAAGCAACCACAGAAGCTTAAGCATGTGTATAACAAACCCACCAAAATTCATCCAAAAATTCCAAACTTGAATTCATGCGGCCATTATGTCGAACACCTGGCAGGCATGAATCACACTCTAATTCTAGATCACTGTTTCTACAGGGATTTGCCACCCATTTCACCTCAATTTACTCCCTCTGTCCCTCCTAGCTCTAACCAAAGCCTAATCACCCACCCCCTTGTCCCTAGCAGCAGTACCACGCCACCCCGAGGACATGCTCGTTGGCCGGCCTTGCCAACGCAGCAGCAGAACGCTAACCCCTCTCTGTTGCTCCAGGAAGCACGACGTGACCTCACCGCCGCCCACGGTCCACCCCACGGCCACTGCCAGCCACTGGACCACTCCCCAGCCTCGCCGCCCATTCTCTCTGTGCACAGCCAGAGCGCGCCAGAGCGCTAGCGCCGCTAGCACGCCACAGACCGTCCACCAACCTAATCCTGTGCACGTCGCTCCGCCTCGACCCCAGCACCCCGCCAGACATGGCCGTGTGCTGCCGCGCGAACCACAGTCACCTTATGCCGTGTCGAGCACCACCTCTGTCTCCCAGAGCATGGGACGCTCCCGACCAAATGCCACCACCCCTGGCCACACATCTAAGCCGTAGAGCACCGCCAGGAGGCAGGCCACCATGCTCTACCTCAAGCCACGCCGCTAGCATGCTGTGCAGCCCTCGCCGGAGTCGCCAGCCCATCCCTTTCGGTCGCTTCGTCGAGCTATAAATAGAGGCCACCCCAGCACAAACTCCTCACACCATTCCACTCCCCTCTCCTCACAGGTCCTTCCCCACCTCTCGCTGGAGCCGCTCGAGCCTTGGTTCACCGAAATTTAGCCGGAGGATCCCGCTGAAGAGGAGGAGAAGGCATCGTCGATTTCGTCCACCCCAGGAGCTGCCGCGACCACCCCTGAGTCCGCTGTCGACAACACGTTCGATCGCCCCCGCCGCAGTAGCTGGAGTTCTAGTATGCCCCCTGAGCACCCCCATCGAGCCGCTAGGGTTAGACCTTGTCGGCGACCTATCCGTCGTCGATGACAAGCCCTAGCCGTAGATCCCCCTTCTAATCTAATGGCCCACATCGCCCCGTCCCGCTTCGCGTGTAAAGAGCCGCTGACCGGTAGACCCTCCTGTCAGCTGTTCTCTATGCCGCGGAACGCCACTGGGCCGGCCCGTTTTCTTTCCCGCGCGACCCTAGAGTTAGAGATCTCTCCTAGTAAAAATAATAAAACAAAAGCTTTTGCACATTCAAACATTTTTATAAAATCAACCAAAATAGCTTTTGAGTTGGTTCCAACTCTCAAAAATCACACTTAACCATACCTATATGAATATGTAATAATATTAAGGTTTACATGCAGTGACTTTGGACTAGTACTAAAATAATGCTATATAGGCATTTCTAGTCACTTTAAATCATTAAATAATAAACTTAAACTTAAGTAAATGTGATCCAACCCTTAAATCACATTCCCACATGTTAGAATATGTGGTGATGACATGTGTCCACATGATCCCATATTTTAAGTGGTGAATATTAAATCTTAGTTATGTTCAATGAGTAGAAATTACTTTTCTTAAATAATAAGAATGAAGCTAGTAATAAAACTTGTGATGCTTGTGATGATAATAGATCATCAAATGTGTGCCTTAGAATTCTATGTAGCCTAGTTAAGTATTTTTTGGTGATTGGGTACTCCGTATGTATTTATAGACGATAGTACCGACCAAGCTTTCGAGGAGGAGGAGTGCTATCAAGAGGAGGAAGAAAACTTCAACCACTACACCAACCAAGGCAAGCCACCATTAACAATGCAAGCTAACCCTTGCAATCTAGATAACCCAAGCAAAGACATTAGACATGCTTTGGTTATACTACTTTGACTATTACTTACCCCAAGTATTATTTTCCAAGATTTACTTCCTTTACGTTACCAAAGTCCTTACTTGTTTTGAAGGTAGCATAAAGAGTATAAAACTTGACCTATATAGATAACTTTAGATGTCATTCTATGGCATGAGATTGATCCCATCTTTCCACCTTAATGAACACTCTTAACTTAGTAGTTTAGAGTTAGAAAAAAAACTTGAGTCACTTTAGATGGGAACACTTGGTGAAAATGAATTGAGAAAACCTTGGAATGATGAGTCATTCTATTGAGATGTTTTGACATGTGTTGAGAAACACAAATGGTTTATGATGATGAAAATGTTGAGGCATGAGCCTTAACCCTTTTTTTACAAAAACTGATGGTTGGATTCGGATGCGATACCATTCCAAAGTTACCGTACAACCACAATACCTGAATTGGGTAGGGCTTAGCTGGAAGTTTATATGCATTAGTATTAGTTCCCTCGCGGGAGAGGTTTGAGCTGAGGCTACCTCTCAATGTTGTCCACCTATGCAGTTCCCAAGATGACAGATGGTCAAGGTTGGGAGGCCATGCTCATAGGAGAGGTGCTTATACTAGGGTGTGTAAAGGAAAGGTTATGTTTGATTATCTCCATACTAAGTATGATGATTCAGGGCTATCCCTGACAGATGTATTGAATCTTGTGGTGAAAGTGTACCACCTCTGCAGAGTGTCAAACTTTTCGAATAGTTGCGTCCGCGGTTATGGACAGTTGGAGTGGCCATACTGTTTCGTTGTCAGATGTTTTCAAAATAACTTATGAGATGAATGATGAATCTTGACTTGACTACAACAGGGTTGTGACTATGAAACTAGCTTCCCAACTTAAGTGATTCTAGAACTTTATTTTATCTTTCTTTGTTTCTGAACTCAGCTTAGGTTTCAAACTTAACTTTCTAGCTAAACTTAGAGTTAGCACTTTACTTTAGAACTATACTACTTGTTAGTGATAGTTTGCGAGTACTTAAAGAGTACTCATGGCTTTTGTCCCTGGCTATTCTCATGGCCAGACTATGAAGGAGACTACCAAGATGATGGCCAATAGGACGGCTATGATAACTAGGACTATCTTCCTTCGTCAGCATTGCCTGTGCCCCTGAAGATGGACCCCACCGCTACGCTTATTATTTATTCCGCTGCTTGTTGTATTAAGACTGGATCATGAGATCCTTATTTATGTAAGACCTTATTTATGGTTTGTAATGGATGATGTACTGTGATATCCAATCTGTTATGTCTCGCAAAAATGGTAATCCTGGGATTGTGATGTATGACATAACAGGCATCTGGGATTAAAAATCCGGGTGTTGACAGTGACAATGAAGATGGAGACTCTACTACTTTTATTTCCGCTGCTTTGATGCGTATTAAGACTTGATCATGAGATCAACTATTTGTAAGACTATTATAGTTTGTAATGGATGATGTACTGTGCTATCAATTTTGTTATGTATCGCAAAAATGGTATTCCTGGGATTGCGATATACGGCATAGCAAGCATCTGGACTTAAAACTCCGGGTGTTCACAATGTCATAGAAAGTTCTAATCCCAATCCCATGCATGAAGTCTTCATCGAACACCTGAAAAATTTGGTGACAACAATGGTGAGCTCACTAGCTCAACAAGAACAATGGAATGATAAAGAAACAATGCGACCCCACACCTCAAGTTAAGGAATGCCACAAAATATCAACTGTTATTAATTCCTACATAACTAGGTTGAGACTCCAAGCATGAAATAGATCTTAAACAACAAACACTTTGGACACCACTTCTACAAAATAAACATGGTTATTGAGTTCTCTACATTATCACACCTACATAGTCACTCTCACACTATAATTTCTGATTGGTATCTTAGACTAACAAATGATATTAATCTGAATAAGAAACAGGGGTCATTCACTACCCCAAACATGCAACTCACTCATATAATTAAATTTTCAAAACATACATCACACAACCATGACATTGCTCAAAGTCACACAAGTAACACTCACACGTTCGCAAGAAAGTCAATCTCACTAAACAACCAAAGGTTAGTGTAAAGGAAAGTTTAGCCAAGGCATGTGTCACTCACCACAATCCAAAGTAACACATTAAAGATAGTTGTTGGCATAAGTAACAATATTTCATCAACTTATTAACTTTCATCTCGTTTCATTTATGTTTTAGTTTCATCCCATGTCATTGCTTATACCGATAAAATTTGAGTGACACCCGTCGGCATCCACTCACTCCAACTTGAGGAGGGTGCCTCTCAATGTGGATTGCAACCCATCATTGAAGGTCTCATGGTTTCTATCCCTAGCATCTCATCTCATTAATTTTAGCGGTATAGCTGAGTAGATGCCCGTCGACATCTACTCACTCCAACATGTGGAGAATGCCTCCACTATGGATCACAACCCATCATTGAAGGTCTCAAAGAGTTAAGCATTAACATTGTCATGTTTTTTTCAATTTCATCTTTAAACACTAAACCGAGGGCGACACCCCTCTATGGCACACTTAGCTATCCAATAACAATCAGGAGCACTCATATCTCAAAACATTGCATGATTGCATCTATAAGCATCACAAGACATGAACAAAAGCATCACTCCTATGCGCCATCATCAACCTCTTGATGTTCCATATATTTTATCCTAAGCTGAAGCCTTCATGTTTCAGACTTGACAAACATTATATTTTCTAGAATATACATCAATTACTATGCAGCTTTGACCAAAGTTAGTTTTCAAATAAAAAAGATTAACCCCTCAGATTTAGGTATTTAGATTACCATATCCAAAAGACAGGCCATGTGTTATTCTCAGAGATTTTACCATATGACTCAAACATGGAAAATTGTATCATTACAAACATATACAGTAAATTATATAAACCCAAGATATTGAGAAAACAATTAGAATTCAACCTAAGGATATTTTTAGCACCTGCCAGAAAGTTACTCGAGAGTTCTGAAACTAGTTTTAGCATAGTATCACTGTGAAGACGTAGTTTCCAGATCACTCATCCAATAAACACAAATGACCACTCAATGGAAAGCTAAGAACAAAACGTACATGATTCCTTCTATACATATTCTCAGATTTTGGACGGTTGAAGAGCAGTTTGGCTCGAACTAAACTGCAGTACTGCACCAACCGATCAAATAAATTTGCATCTATATATCCCAGAATAGCTCACGAGTCCCTCAGCATCCAAATTTCGAATTAAGGACTTGGAACCACACGATGTTACTATAAATCAAGAACACGTATCCTATCAGATCAATCTTACAACAATAAATTGATTTATTGGGTTGCCTTCGATTGATTGTGACAGGATGAAGACATACGCCGCTCGATTAGAGCCCTTTGCTTCTCCTTTATACATTCTCTAGGTTGAATCTCTCTCTCTCTCTCTCTGGTTTAAAGGAAAGATGCGATGGGGAAGGGACAATCAGATCGGCCAGAGGTGTCACCCGTGGCTGGTGGGCATGTGGCGGCGCAGGCAGGGGAACCAATCGAAGGTGAATCGTTGCTTGCAAGGAGAGAGGGTGGAGGCTGGAGATCCAGAAGTGATGCGGCCTGGTGGTAGGGTTCGGTAGCACGGCATGTATTGGTTCAGTGCTAGAGAATAAGGCTCAAGGAATATATGCAGGGAATAAGTCATCCTTTGCTTCCTGTTATTTGCTAGAGAATAAGGCTCAAGGATGATCGGGTATGTGAACAACCGGAGGATGTCAAGGAAGAAATTCTGAATTTTTATAAATCGCTGTATCATACGCAGGGATACAAAGATATGAGTGAGCTTGTGGATGTGGTTACTCCAAGAGTTTCAGAACAAATGAATTTGTCCCTAACAAAGGAATTTGTAGCTGAAGAGGTAAAGAAAGCTTTATTCCAAATGGCTTCGTCAAAAGCACTAGGAGTAGATGGTTTCACGGCAGGTTTTTTCCAGAGACACTAGGACCTGTTGTAGGATGATGTGGTGCCGGCGGTGCTGAGTTTTCTTAATGAGGGAGAGTTACCTATGGGATTAAATGATACGGCTATTACTATGATTCCAAAGGTTACAAACCCACAATATATTTCCCAATACAGACAAATATCTCTCTGTAAAGTTCTCTATAAGATTGCAGCAAAGGCCATTGCAAATAGGATGAGAGGTATGTTGGATGAAATCATTGGCGAGGAGCAAAGTGCTTTTGTACCGGGGCGTTTGATCACCGACAATGTCCTGGTTGCATACGAGAGCGTGCACTGCCTCAAGAAAAAGAAGAAGAGTAAAACGGCTTTTTGTGCGGTAAAATTAGATATAATGAAGGCTTATGATAGAGTTGAATGGCACTATCTAGAAGCAATGCTACTGAAGCTGGGTGTTGATAGTAACTTTGTAAGGCTGATTATGTAGTGCGTCTGTTCAGTGAGGTTTAGTATCAAAGTGAATGGAGAGCTTCTGGATTTTTTCTCACCTTCAAGAGGATTGAGACAAGGTGATCCCATGTCACCGTATTTATTTCTCATATGTGGAGAAGGTTTCACATCTCTACTGAATACGTATGGTGCATATGTGGATAAAGGTATTCGAGTGAGTACTAGATCTCCATGGATAAATCACCTGCTTTTTGTAGATGATAGTTTGATTTTTATGAGGGCATGTACTAGGAGTCCTGAAAGATTGAATGCAATTCTGAAAATATACGCTGACTGCTCTGGACAGAAGGTGAATAAACATAAAAGCTCTATTTATTTCAGTACAAATGCTCTGCAGCCATTGAAAGATGCTGTAAAGAGTCTTCTAGGTATTTCGGTAGAGGCTTTTACCGAGAGATACCTTGGACTCCCCACAGCGGTTGGAAGAATCACTAGTGGCACTTTTGACCACATTGGTGAGAGGTCAAGGGGAAAAATGAATGGTTGGTCTGAAAAATTGATGTCATGTGCAGCGAAGGAGACTCTTATAAAGGCAGTGATACAGGCTATCCCACTGTACAGCATGAGCTGTTTTAAGCTCACAAAGAAGGTGTACAAGGTTCTGATCTCATATATGGCCAGATTCTGGTGGAGTGGATCACTAGACAAAAGATCATTACATTGGTTATCCTGGGATAAACTTGTTACACCAAAATCAAAGGGAGGCTTGGGCTTCCGTGATCTGGAGAATTTTAATCTAGAACTATTGGGGAAACATGGATGGAGATTCTTAACTAATCCAAATTCTCTTTGTGCTAGAGTTTTAAAAGGCAAGTACTTCCACAATGTGGATTTTATGCAAGCAACCATACCCCGAGGAGCATCAACAACCTGGAAGGCTATAGTTGCAGGACGTACTGCCCTTGCTAATGGGCTCATTAAGCGAGTGGGTAATGGAACCACAATCAGGACATGGGAAGACAATTGGATTCCAGGTACTTTTCGTCTGAAACCTATGGGTCGGAAGGGTTCTTTACCATTGGAGCATGTCTCAGACTTAATCAATACGGATTCACGTTCATGGAAGGTTGCTGTTGTGCCGGATATTTTTTTAGCCCCAGATGCGGAGGCCATTTTAAACATTCCCCTGAGGGCAGCTGGAGGAGAAGACATGTTGGCATGGAGTTTCGAAAAGACAGGCATATACTCTGTAAAAATCATCATACCGTACTCTTATGACTTGAAAAGAGCATGCAGCTCTAGAAGAAGGGACGGCTATGGGAACGTCATCAGCAGATGAGGATATGTGAAAATGTCTTTGGAAGCTTCAAGTGCTGCCGAAAGTAAGAGTGTTTTGGTGGAGGGTAATAAGAGGTATATTACCTGATGCCATCACGCTCAAAAATAAACACATCAAAGAAATTGGGAGGTGCGAGGTGTGTAGAGTTGCAGATGAGAATCTTATGCATGCTCTGATAAACTGCTCACATGCACAAGCTTTTTGGGAGGAAGGTAGGCGGGCTCTAAACCTGAAACTACCTAGACTGCACCAAAATAAGTGGGCAAAAGATATTCTTTGTGATCCAATGTTCAATGATGAACAGAGAGCTACAATCATCAGTATTATGTATGCGATCTGGTCATCCAGAAATAGATGGATACATGATGAGGAGAAGTATGATCCTATTCAGTCTGTTAGAAAAATCAGAGAAGAGCTGCTTTTGCTAGAGCTCCAGAGGACAAGTTCCAAGAGGGTTGATGGTGAGTCTTGGCGTCCGCCTGCCCCAGGTTGGATCAAAATCAATACGGATGGTGCTATTGATGCAGAAAACTTGAGGGGTGGAGGAGGGGGGGTTGCTAGATCCCACCTCTCTTTTCTAGGTCCGTGGAGCAAACCCCTTGGTGGGGTGACGGATCCGTTGATCGCTGAAGTGCTGGCCCTGAGGGATGGAGTCATCTTTGCAAAACTACAAGGCTATTCCCATGTGATTATGGAGACAGATAGTTTAGAGGTAGTTAACCTCTGGTCCTCGCGCCATGATGACCGATCTATTGTGGCGCCTATCCTTAATGAAGTTGGGGAGCTGGTTTCTGATTTTGAGTCTTTTTCCGTTCAACATGTTAGGCGAACAGAAAATAACTCAGCTCATAGGTGTGCAAAGCTTGCTTATACACTTGAGCAGACTAGTAGTTGGCTCGATGAGAGCCCTTATTTTCTTGTTGAAAGTGTGATGGCTGATTGTATTGGGAACCAAATTTAATAAAGCTCATGAGTTTCTACGCAAAAAAAAAAACAAGTCCTATACATGTGTAAAAAAAATAGGATGCTGAGTCCACTAAACAAGAAGCACAAACCGGTCAGCAAGATAATACCTATGTTCAAAATCCAACTAACACCTTTGATATTTCTATTTTTTTATTATCCTTGATATTCTACTAATAAGTTCTGGACATATGACAAAGAGCAACAAGGAAAAACTCGACCACTCATCTGATATATTTATGTTGTGTGATCTATCTTATAATTAGAGTGACTAACGCATGTACCATACCGTTATTGCAAAATGTCAACCTTTTCATTCTTCTTTAGAAAATAGAAACGGTTGTAGAAAAAAGGTTTTTAAATTTGGGGTATTACGTAAACTGAGTGACTGATGATGTAACTGATCCATGCTACTATGGATCCTCCAAGGAGGTACCACAGCAGCCAGACCACCTACAAAATCCACTTAAGATCATGTGCTAAACAGAAGTAGGATTATCCCTATAATTTTCCTATTAGAAATCTAGAAATCATCTTAATATAAGTTATTGTCATATTAACAGCAAGGAAAAGCAACAACAAGATTTTCTTACAACAATTATCTGCACAGGAAGAATATTTCCTAGTAAGACATCATATTTAACAACACATCATACCACCATGGATTATACTACTGTTCACATTCTAGTGAGGCACCACAATAGTAGAAGCCATTAAAGATCACACTAGTAACCATTATTTTGATCAAGGTTTAATACCTCAGTCTACTACATCATTCACAAAGCATAGAAGGAAGTATAATATCTTATCTTAGCAGAATATGTCGAATAGAAACATGGTATATTGCCAAATATATTCTTATCAAACACTAAAATTTCTAGAAGCAGATCATGTGGCTATGATCTTGCTACTGGGCACACTCCCAGGAAATGCTACAGTAGCAAGCCACCACCATAGAAGCTATCATTCTTATTTAGCAAAAATAGCAACCCAACCAAGACACTGCTATATCATTTGCAAGGAATCATTAAGGACCACACTTTGATTGTAAGTTCGGAGTTTAAGGACCACACTTTGATTGTAAGTTAGGAGTTTAAGGACCACACTTTGATTGTAAGTTCGGAGTTATCACTAGACTCTAAATTCAGTCAAGCATGACAATAAATCAAGGATTCAGGAATGTAGGTGATGATGTATACTTGCACATCATGGTTCAAATTACTGAACGGTTTACCCTAATAGTAGAACCAATAACTCAAGGATAGCATGCTACACTTGCATTTGTATCAAGTGATAGCAATGCAAGTAATAGGGGACAGTTAACATTCAACCCAATAAATCCTGGTAGGATTAGTAATCATATGAGTGTGTTCCTGTAAACCTAAATAGGTATAAAACATGAAATAAGTCATGATTCGGATGCATATCAAAAAATAAAAAAGTGGAACCCTAATTAGGGTTCATACAGAGAGAGAGAAATAGGGGGAGGAGAGTCGTACCCTTGGTCCTCGCTTAAGCTTGAAAAGAGGAAGCAGACCAGCGGCAGAGGCCATGGCGAGTGGTGGCACGAGGAGCACCGAGGCACTCAACCCACGTCGAGCCGCTCGAGCTGCCATCCATCGACGATGCATCACGGAGGCAACTGATCAATACCAGAGCACCACCACATCACCATGGAAGAACAGTAGGGTGGTAAGTACAGAAACCCTAGGCACCAAATAGGGTTATGCGTGGGGGAGGAAGGACATGCCCTTCAAATCGAAGCGAACCATTTGATGCAGCGGATCTTGTTTAGTCGGCCAGCACAGTGGCAGTGGCCGAGGAGGCCGGATCATGCCGAAGATTGGTGGCGATGGCGGTAGTGCCGCAACATCACGTGGAAGCGAAGGAGTCAAGACGAGGATGAGAGGGGTATTTCTTGGGGGTTAGTGAGGCCAAGGTGGGTCGACCTAATGGGATAGTTAGGCCGGTAGACCTTTGAGTTGGGTCGGGCTAGTCATGGGCTAGGCCCAATTTAAAATATTTAATGTAACATAAATCGATAATTCGAATATTAGATTACCAAAATACCCCTGTGAGTATTTAAGCCCTAGAAAAATGTAAAAAAATGATAAAATATCTATAATATATCAAAATGCTCACAAAAATAATATATATCCAGGAAAAATATAATCATACTTATTTGAGTTAAATAAATATGAAATAAATATTAACAACATTAAATATCTAAATGAAACTTAGTAAATCAAGTAAAAGTCCTAAAAATAAATAAATATCATTTTTAGGTACAAGGAGAAATGTAATATCTTATAGAATGTTAGTCATGGAATTTCAAATTATCTTAGGATTTATAGAAAATAAATAATGTGTTTAGCTTTATAAAAATCATTTTCTTAAAATGTATTTCTTTAATCTTTATAAACCAAAAATAAATTCCTTATAACTTCATTTAAGTCATTTAGAATTTATTACACTGGAAAAGAATTAATCTTTTCTCAAAATTATTTATTACTTAATAAATTAGGTTGAACACCAAATAACGATTAAGTCTAGATGATACACTTACAACCCTAGTTATAATTTATAATAAAATTTAGAAGTAAATTTCTAACTATACAATATTCCTTTAAAATATTTAACTAACCAGAAGTCAAAGATTCCCAAGTTTATATCATTAACATATGTTAAAAGTGAGTGATCTCAACCTAAATAATCACACTTTGTGTGAGTCTTAAACTTGGTAATAACTGAATAAACGATATAATAAATTCACCTATTTTCCATAAACAAATCTTATAATATAATCTATGAATATTAAACATGCTTGATCTAAGTATTTAAAGCTAAGATTCATATTTATAAGGTTTCATCTTTGATCATGCTTAAAAAAACCCTAGAATTTAGTAATTCCATAAACATTTCTATTTCTATTTTAAAAATTAACTTTGGTTTAATATACAATTAAACCATATGTATAATAACTCAAGATCTTTCGTACTTTACTTTTATGCCTTATATGTTTATCTTGAAGTCTTTGTAAATGTACTCTTTTGTGAAGTAAACTTGGAGATAAATCAAATCTTGAAGAAATAACCTAGGATTAACTCAATTACAATGTTGGGAATTACTTCGGGAGTTTTACAACATGCATCACATTACGTATGCATAACATCATATTGCTTCTTTAAACAATGTCCTTAATGGGCAATGACGGTATTTTGTAGAATCCAAGGTCCGGGGTCAAGTCGAAGCACTCGACTACAATATTTCACTATATCAAGTCAAGTTCACACTTACTCATGTCCTTTGTATATTTTACATCAAGTGTTTGCAAATTATTGTTGTCATCACCTTTATTTCAAAAAGGATGGAAGAAAATATTATTTTCTTAATAATATGACTTTATGTTTATCGATCCGAGTGGTGTTAACCTAGTTTGGCGGGCAAATGGAACCAGGGTAAGGTTTGTGGATTGGTGGTGGTTCCTCATTTGCACGGGAAAGTATCATCTAGGAATTAATAACCAAAGTCGCAAGTGATTCTTGCATCATAGATTACGCATTAACCATAAGATCTATATGGGCTCTAGGGAAGTAAGCTAGATCTTCTTCCATTTGTATGTCAACGGACAACTTTTATCGGAGCCGTGATCTACATCTAGTCACGTGCAAGGTTTGGAACCATTAATTCCACCATAATAGATGTCTATGATGGATTTCTCTCTTCAGGAATGTATACCGGAGGGGTCGTTGTCCTGGTCTACAAAAAGGATGGGCATACAGGATCATGGAGAAGGACAATAATAGGCTTGGATCAATTACTAGGCCCCACAACATAGGAAGTGTGGACAGGAAAGCTGTTTGGATGTGTAACAAGTAATTGGTCTCTTATGGGTAAGCCAACGCACCTCTGTAGACTATATAAAAGTGTGACATGTTACTCCCTGTTCCAGGAAGAATCTGTGAATGCTGTAGAAAAGGAACTTCATAAAGTTCCAATCAACCTATAAAGACTGATAGATATAGCTTTTCAGAATAAAAGCACCCTTTGAATAAATGTTTATGAAAACTTGCATAGACTATATCCTATGGTCTGTGGTTGTAGTTAGTGCATCAAAAACTCCTTGTTTTTGAATTTGCTGAGTACGCTCGTACTCAACAGTACCTTCTTAACCCTTGCTAGATTTTGAAGACATTGAAGACCAATAAGATGAAACACTCTATTCAGTTGAAGACAAAAAAATTCCGCTATGAGGAGCTAGAGTTATTCGGAAGTGTCGAAACAACTACATAAGCATCTATGCAGTGGAGGCCGAAGAGTCTGAAGCATTGATGTGTCAAATATAGTTCATTGGATCTTGTAGTATAGATCTCTATCCTCTAACTAGTAATCTCGTATTATACTAAGGTTTAGTTTTTTATTTATCTTATTCTCAAGTTATTATAGTTTAGCTTTGAGTCACCGAGATTCATCTATGGACCTAGGAGGATCTCAAATTCGTCATGTAATTTTTGGTTGTAATAATAATGTATATTTGTGGACCCGCTTTGTTTCTATTGTACCACTCTGTGGGATGTAATATTTGCGCAACGGTGCTGTGTGAGTGTTAAGTCAATTACTATAGTGTACTACATCATGGAGTTGTATGATGGGTCACCGCAACTAGTATCAGAGCAAATTCTTTGACCTTAGGTTGGAAACCTATTAAATGGGTAGTACCTATAGGAAGTATATTAGCAATGATAAATAGTTCTCTAGGAATATGATGAGTGTTCAATTGATAATTACATTGTCATGTTTCTAGTGCGATAATTCTTTATTATGATGCACTTTGGGTAATAATAATGAGCTATAACTCAGTATGACCAATTATAATCTCTTATCTAAAGTGAGGAATGGCATCTTGGTATAAATGCCAAAATGTTCAAGTGATGAATAGGACTTTAGATGACTATGGAGGTGAATGGATGCATCTTTTGCGATGTAGTTTGGATTGCGAATATCAACTTCTTGTCTAAATTTACAGGCACTGTGACAGGAAGGTGTTAGTCAAGTACCGTGTAGTGCTTGTGATACCCAAGAAGTTGGGGATAAGTGGAGAAATGCCATCTGGGAGGAGAGATGTATGGAAACGACATATCAAATTGCAGTAGTGGAAGCAATAACCATGATCCAAAAGCAGAAATCTAAGGAGTTGGAAGGTAGTACTCATATCATTATACCTCATGATTCCTTGAGTTCGGAGCCCGAGTTAGATCATTCTACTATGGTGCATACTGAATCTTCTTTAGTTATTGAACACATGAATCATTATAGGTTATTACTCAATACCTATCATAATACCCATCAAGTTCTAGGACAGGAGTTGGACAATGTCTTTGAAGACTTTACTGATCATGTAAGGGCAATTGAATGCATAAAGGAATTAGATGAAGAAGTTAGACTTCCTAAACCAGCCTTTTTAGGGAATGTATTTCTGGAGTCTGATTTTAATGATGGACAGTCCGAAGCCTATGCCTATTATCAAAACGAACCTCAGAAACCTAAATATATAGGATCTAAATATGGAGTAGAATCTTCCACTAGAACTAGGGAGGACCCAATACCCTGTGATTCTGGTAAGGAAGTAGAAACCAGCTATAATAATATGAAACATTATGGTCCATATGGGGGTAGTACCAATCCTATTGACCTGGAAGAGTGCACTAAGAGTTATTACACAGATCTATATGACTGGATCAATGAAAAGGCAGAGAATACATCTTACTTTGAAAGCGTGTTGGTAGATGGACAGGAGAATTCCATGGGAGATCACACTTTTTTTAGTCATTTTTCAATGACTAACCTCATTCTAGGTACTTCTAATCAGGAGTGCGCACCCTCTGGATGTTCATATGCTCTAGAAGGCAGTCGTCGGACTCCATGTCATTATGGATGGATTTCCAAGAAGCGCTAAGAAGAGGGACAAAAGTAAGAAGAAACAATCCGTAGAAGTAGAGAGCTTCAATAATGTACATATCCGGTAATGCATATTGTAGTGTTTGAGAGGCATGTCCTAATAAGTGAGAATATGCTCACACGGACAAATAAGGTCTTCCAATATATAGGTAATTTAATAGGTGAACGATAAGCCATAGTTGTGAGAGTTTTTTGTAGTAACTTATAAAACCCATGTATAATACATGGTACATGTTTGGTTGTTATTTGGATTTGGTTCTTGATTTTCTTGTGTGACTAGCACTATGCATAGAGTTGAGCTCAGAAAACATATGCATGATGTAAGTATGAGTATTCGCTTTATCTAACAGGACTAGAGGGGTATGGATACGCGAGTAGGAGTTGGGTCTGAGGAACAACATTTGGATCGACATAATCAGCAGAAGGAAACAAATGATGATGTAACCGCAACAGGATCACCATCAACTCGTCCATTGACGGAAGATAATTTCATGAAGTACATGCAAATGATGCAAGAGTACCAGAATAAGTTCATGCAGGAGATAGTCAAACAAGTTGGATCTGGAAAGGAAAACAAAGATACAAGAGTAAGTCTTTTTGATTTCCCAAATGCCAAACCAATCCCTTTTGCATCGGCACTATAACCTATGGATGCGGAGGACTGGTTGATGGATACAAAGAAGAAACTTAAAACAGTTGGATGTAGTGATGAAGATAAGTTATGTTATGCAACATTTCTTTTATCTAGACCTGCCGCAAACTGGTGGGAAAACCAATTGGTAATGCATACACCGGAAGAGGTATTCACCTGGGAAGAGTTCAACTAGAAGTTTCCTAAGTATGATGTTCCAAAGAGTATTATGGAATTTAAGTGGAGAGAATTCGAGGACTTACGGAAAAACAATGCAACTGTGATGAAATATATTAGGGAGTTTAGTCAGTTATCTCGTTATGTTGTTGATGAGGTAAACACGTCGGAGAAGCGCAAGAACAGATTATTGAGGGGACTAAACCCTTACATGAAGATGAATATACGGGGGATACCAAACGATGTTTTCAAGAGTTGGTTGATGCAGCATTTACTTTTGAGGGCGATTACAAGATTCTATTGGAAGAGAGGAAGAAAATAGACAAAAAAAGAGCTAAGATTGAACCAAAGAAATTCCAAAAAATGAGACAAGGCTTAACCTACAATTCTATCTATGGGTATTGGTTCAAATCAGGGTGTTCGAAAATAGAAGAAAAGAATAATATGTGGAAACTGTGGAATTCCGAGACATATAAAGAGGGACTGTAGAAGACCCAAGGTTGTTTTTTATACTTGTGGACAAGATGGACACCTGAGACATCTTTGCCCTCACAAGCAATATATCGAGGGTGGAGAACCAACGTTAAGAAATGGAAATTCTGGAAGGAACAGCAACAGAAAGTGAGGAAGGTTATTTAGAAGATTACATCATCACATGATGGAACAAGTGAATTACTCTAAACAAGTCATGATAGGTATGTTTAGTATAAATAGTACTTCTTCAATAATGTTGTTCAAGGTCAAAAGCAATCTCATGGAGCATTTGGATGAAGTCTAAATTTAGCATTAGGCTTTACCCACAGCTGAATGAATTTGATTATTGAATAATATTATATGATATTATAGAAAATAAGCAATAATAGAAAAAGTGGAATGATATTCCGTATTTCAATATGATAAAACAAGTAAATTGAATTAACAAGATAAAGAGAGATGATTACAATAATGATATAAAAGAATTCCTTATTAATATATATACATGTAGTATTACATTGTTCAATTTCAATAAAAGAATAAAAGTAAATTACAATTAATAAATGAAACAAATAGATAGAAAAGGAAAATGGAAAAGGAATTACAATAATGAATTAAATAAAAGAAATCTTTATTACAAGAATGTACCAATTACATTGTCTTTACAAATAAGTAAATGAATAAAGTGAATTACAAAAGAATAAAAAGGTTACAGAAACAAAAACCTAAACTAAATTCCTATGCCTAGCCTTGATCTTCCTGTATATCCTTTTGATACCTACAAACAAAGACAAAAGAAATGGATTAGGGGTTAGTATTAGTTCTCTCAGTAGTAATAGTGTATTGCACTGTCTTAGCACACCGCTGAGCATATAAAGATAGGGGAAAATTTCATCAAAAGAGTACCTGTTCTTAGTACAACCTCACATGAAGAGGGGAAATTTTCACCAATTTAGTAAAAGGTAAAAAGTAAAACAGTAATATCCAGCCAAAAGATTCCATTTCACTTGAACTGATCCACAAGGGAAGAGTGCCACTTGCAAGAAGCATAAACACAACATGCACATGTTGTGCTATCAACAGAGGAACAAATCACCAGAGCAAACTAAGAGGGAGTGTTGCCGCAGCATCTAAGCTGCCAGGCAAAACACACACTCCACAACATAGTTTCACTCTACCATCTCATCAGTTCTCACAGCCATATCTCTCTCTCTCTCAAGAACACCACTGGTTTTCACCACCTCACCACCCTAAATAAAATCATCCAATAGGTCAACATGGTGACATGAGCAAGCTCAAGAAGCACCATGAGCAGGACAAGTGGGTAGCAAGGAGGAGTAGATCAAGTAGCATCTAGGAACAAGATCCACAAGGAACCACAAGTCACAGCCAAATTCCACTTACCACCAAAGTTTGTTACATCATCATTCATGCATAGTATTAGTTCATATCACTTTCCATGCATGATTTTGTGTACAATAGTCAAATCATTAGATCTCAGCCATCGGCCATGAAAACTTGTTATGTTGTAGATATGTTCGCCAGCCGTGTTGACTACTGACGTCATGCAAACCATCACATGGCAGCCGCCCTTAACGGCCGGTTACCGCCGTTAATAGTCACATAAATAGTGGTAGAAGCCTGGCCTAGCCAAGGGCTGCTAATTATTAAGTGGGCCGGCCCATGAGTAGAGTCCAATAAGAAGGCAACATGTTACTATTTCGTCTTGCACTACTTGAAATGAGCCTATTAATGAAGACAACTGCGGCCCATGAAATTTCAGGCCTGGTACTGTTTCGGCCTACAGAAGGCCCATGTTGGTCCAACACTATGTGGCCTATTAACAACCTGTGCCAAGTCGTTCATGTACTATTAAGGCTTGCGGTCGGCCCATCACTATTCTTGCAGCCTGTCATGGGTCGCCTACTACCGACCCTTCTTTGAGTAGGTCTGTTACTGTTTTGGCCTTTATTGTTCCGACCGCCAATTGTTCAGGCCCATAGGCGGCCTGCAACTATTTTGGCCTGGTAATTTTGTCGGCAAGTTATTGTTCTTGTTTGGAAATTTCTCGGTCTGTTACTATTCTGGCTCGTTATTATTTTGTCCTTTCACTGTTCTGGCCCTTTACTATTGTGGCCTGCTACTGTTCTGGCCCATTAATTCTCTAGCCTGTTACTGTTCTGCCATTTTACAATTTTTTACCTTTTACTGTTGTGGCCTGTTGCTATTCTGGCATGTTTCTGTTTTGGCATGCTACTGTCTGGCTTGCTACTGTTTTGGCCTGCTACTATTCTATCTTGTTACTGTTTTGGCCTGTTCTGTTACTAGTTCCCACATGTGGGTCAGCCCATTCCGACGGTCTTTTACAGTTTCGGCCTTTCGGAAGCCCATGCTAATATCATAAAAGGTGTATATTTAGCGAGCATATTTTACTGTTCATCATCAGCCGAATAGAAGACAGTCCAATAACAAAGCCTGTTACTGTTCCCTAATCGAACTGGCTGGTGTAATTATGGTACCACCTACCGCCATGTGTGGACAGCGTCAACTAAATGCCTACATGGACTATGAGACTTATCTAGATATTACATCAACTACAAACTACTTAAAATTATTGCATATTATCAACTCAAGGGAAAGAAAATTCGACATTTCAGTTGACAATCGAGTTGATAGGAGAGTCCTCAATTTGCTTTCTCAATCGATCACCTTCATCTTCCTTTGAGTGTGACAACTACATTGGAGGAGACATGATCTTCCAACCCCCTCTTTGGTGGCGATAGCAATAATTCCAGTCTAAAACTAAGGAATAACAAGTTAATACATCAAACAAGAAAAACTACTCATTTGACTAATATGACATGAGCTATAAACTAGAGTTTACAACTGGTCAATGGTTCAATTATTGACCAACATGTCAAACAAACAGGAAAACCCAACATGCATTAAACATATGTACCTACCTTGAAATAAGCAATCACAAAATTTGTGTGTATGTGGGTTATCAACAAATATATATGGAAGCATTTGTATACCCTAAAATGCAAGAGACGTTGAGTGACTTGGAATTTGTGCTGAGCTACACAATGGCATGCAATTACTGTCATAGCTAAGAATGAACCAGATATAAATTATAATAGCATCATAAGAGAACTTGTAGAGCAGGAATGCAAACCACGAATGAACTATATATAGTAGAGGATAGTTCTGTCGTTGCTTAGGGTGAACCAGAACCAAATGCGAGATATAATGGCGTCGCTCGTGAATCTGTAGAACATGATAAACAATCATTAGACAAGTGTACCTACGATGAAATGAGAAATCAAACAAAGTGTTTCTTAGAATTTCAACAAATATAAACTAGCCACAACATTTCAGCAAATATATATGGAAGAAGTAGTATCTCCTGGAATGCAAGAGTCATTGAGAATTTGCGGTGAGATACACAATGGTATACAGTTACTGTCATAGCTAAGAATCAACCAGATAGAAATTATAATGGCATCATAAGAGAACTCCTAGAGAAAGACTGTAAACCATGAGTGAACTACATAGTAGAGGACAGTTATGTCATTGCTTAGGACGAACCAGCTCCAGATAAGGAAATAATGGCGTTGCTCGTGAACCTATAGAAGAGGCTATACAAACCAACATGTTCATTGATCCATTCCGCGATCTGTGCAAGAAAAAAAAAGTTAGTGTTGTAGCTTTTGAAGAACCAGATGGCAACAACAAAATGATAATCAAATTAGTATGAAGAGTTTAAATAGTTCAGGATAGAAGAACAATGCCAAGGAGGAAATAATAATAGGAACTTATCTCAGGACGAACCTGATAGATTCAGTAACCATGGAGGAGGGAATCCAGACTAATATTTTCCACTGATTTTAGATTTTGCAAGAACTACATGATAGCAGACAATTACTATTGTTCAGAGTAGCTAAGAACATGTGCATAACTTTAAAATTTGTGGAGTAGCGAATGCAAACGAACATGTCTAGTGACCTACTCCTTATCACCAAGGGTGATGCGGTTGCGCTGGCTGTTTGTGTCGGGGAAGCAGATCTTGGGCACTCCATGCCAGCTTGAGCGCGGTAGACGAGAACATCGCTGAAGCAGATCTTGAGAATTGTTGCACTGCATGGCGGCTCTGGTACGGTACGGGTGGGGTGGATGCTAGTTGTATTGAAGCAGATCTTGGGCAGTCATTGACGGATCCGGCGCCGTGGACGGGAAAGTGGGGAAAGGAAGTCATGTGCATTGAACGACGATGGACTCGGTGACATGGATCAGGTGCGCTGGATGTCGGTGAAGCGGCAATGCTGCGTTGGATCTGACCGCAGCTGATGCAACTCTGGTATACTATTGGGTGAGGAGTTAATGGTGTCGAGTTCTGGCGGGCAAAGCCAGCCGGTGAAGTGCTGCCGGAGGTTCCGGGCGCAAGAAATTTTGTAGTGTTTGAAATGGACGGCCGCGAGGGAGTGGGGACCACGTGATTTTGGTATTGTTTGAAACGGAGGGGCGCAAGAAATTTCAAAGTGTTTGAACTGGAGGGGCACGAGGTAGTGGGGACCACGTGATTTTGACCGTCTAGCAATGTTGTCCATCCATCCCAAATCAACGGGCCAGAGGGTATACCTTCCATTCGAAGGCTCTGGCATAGACTCCTATGCAAGCAATCGTTGTGTGTCCCAGAGTAGACTATAGGGGTAGATGTGTAGGTTACTTTAGTAGCACACCATTAATCGGGCTAGATGGGGGCATGTGATTTTGGCGCTCCATGAGTTCAAACTTTTACTAATGGTGTACAGGAGTGAATGCATGTAGCACAAAAAAAGTACTTACGTGATTACGTGCATGGTATTATTAGGATACTAGTTGCATGCATCTTGTAGTATAATGAGTGGATTCTATTAGGTTGATCATAATACTCGTACTCTCTCTATATATGTGTTGATCACATTCTAGTTACTGAGTTGCATGCATGTGCGCACAAGCTCCACTTCTTTTATTGAGTGACAAATCTTTTTTGTGTGGTCGAGGACCCCGTCTGGTGATGACTCCCGCTAATCAACGCAGCTCACACATAATGTAGTTTGTAGTCATAACTAGACTTCTAATGAAATCAGACTAGTCACTCATAAGCACAATTACTGTGTTGTTTTAGATATTTATTTTACGTAGTAGTAGTAGGAACATCATCCAAAATCAATGGGTTAGAGCAGATACCTTCCCTGCGAAGGCTCAGGCGCGAATGCCTATGCAAGGAATCGTTGGGTGTTCCTGGGTAGACTATAGGGTAGTTGTGCTTGTGACCTAAAGTAATCCAAACAATAGCTGGGTGTCCCTCACGCTGACGATGCATTTTATTTTCTAGATACTAGACACCTCCCCCTGATAGTACATGTCTAAACGGTGGAGCAGTTGAGTAAGAAAAATATTTCCTATGGTGATTCTAGTACTATACACAATGTCTAGGGCAATAAAGAAATGAAAAATGAGCCAGATAAGAGAACAAGATGGAACAAAACTTGTAAGTTAAGAGCAAGTCTAGCAGCATGCCTACATTTTCTGCCCGATGTGTGTAGATGTAGGGGCTTCCCCTAAAGGCTGGTCATAGTGGAGAGTTCATTTATCAGGTAATAGACACATTTCACCTTGGTATGTGTGATTAACTCACTGCCAGATAAGCAATTTTACTGAGTTGGAACCTTAGTTACTCATGAAGTTATTTGAACTATGACTAGCCTAAAAAGATTCTTCCCCTAAATTTTGCTTATTTCCAGCAACAACCCTATATTATCTCTCATGTATCATAACCACAATATTTTAATAGGAAAGAGAAAAAAAATCAGCGAACAACTCATCATCTACGTAGAGCCCACATATAGGGGAGGCAGAACAGTTTATAGTATACTAGACACTAGATCCCTATACATCTGACAGAGTAGAAGTATGACCAAATTTAAAGATTACTCATTGACGATTGAATTATTTTGATTCATTAGACATACTCTCCCTCCATCCTTTTTTTTATAATGCCCTCCAACCTAATTCAAAAGGATGTCACAGATTTGAGTAAATTTGAATGTATATGTATACTAAATAATGACTACTATAAAACAAGTATATCGTTACAAAAGCTCCACAGAGCGTATTCGATTGTTAAGAGTGCAATACAATTATGCGAAGACGGATGAGGAAAAACAATCCATGCATCCAAAAGAAAAAAAGAGGTCCAGGGGAAGTCTTCTCCCTTCCTAGTTCCTACTCCGTGACTTCCTTCTTAATATTGTCGCACTCAGCGCAAAGCATCCAGGAGTCACGCTCGTAAGATCGTGCGAGCTTCTTTTGAAAAGCCAAATCGTCTCGGAGGCGATCACACTCCAGGTTAAGCTCTAAGTTTTTCAACAGAATTTTGATGTCATGGCTATTGATTTCATCCACTTTGTCCAAGATTCTTGCCCTAACTTTCTACATGGAAAATGCATCATCAGTAAGAGAGAATGGAGTGCATGCAAAGAAGAACATAAAATGCCAATACATGTATAGTGTCTAACTCTGTTCTTGGACCGAGAGCGATCATGATGGCATCGTATGTGTCAAATATATTTGTCATGCTATCGACCCGTGGGGTGGAAAATTCGAGGATCGAGCTTCCTGCCTTGGAAGATGGACAGAGACGGTTCAATAGTAGGAGTAGATAGCCTAGGAATCAACCGAAGTACAAACCTACCCAGACTCTTGGTCCCCATGATAGCCGCTCTTCAGATACATGCGCGATGATGAGCCCTTGCCCCATGGCTGGTCTCCTTTCTCGGTCCGAGCCTACAGGTTGCCCTGCCGGTGGGATTTCACCACGACTCTAACCACCGTCATCTTGCTATTCTTCAGATGAGACAGGTTATTTTGTGACATCGTTGGATGAAGAAGTAAAGCAGCAAGGGAGGAGCAGTGGAAGAAAATGGTTTCTACGAAGGAGGAGCGAGGTAGTAATAGTAGGAGAAGAGAGGAGAGTGAATAGTGGAAGCAAGATGTCAAGGGCTGGATCTTGTCGCCGACCTTTGAGCAATCTCGTTAGTCCATCCAAGACCCAGTGGGCAGGATAAAGGCTCTACCGCAGTAGCAAGGAAAACCTAGGTGTACCGGAGTAGACTATATGGGTAGGCCATCATACTAGCGATCGAGCTACTAGCTATAAATATTTATGACCCACCCAAAGTTCTATACAAATGTCTTGCCAAAGCAGTGGACACGATTCCATCCGAGAGACCTGTTTTTTATTTGCTTGTTCAGCAAGTACGCGCGACGGAGTAACTCAAAAAGGGCGCGTTTGATTCAAAGGAATTTCAAAGAATTTGTGAAGGATTTTGTCCCTTAGGAAATATTCCTACATTGGTTTTTTGATTCAAAGGATTACAATCCTTAGGAATTCTTTCAAAGTATTCTTTTACTCTCTATTTTGTAGGAAAAAATCCATCCACTCCTACGTCATGTTAGAATTCATTTGCTTTTCATGTGATTCAAGCACATACTTGATTTTCCTATTCCTGTGTTCTGAGAATCCGACGAATCAAACAAGCACAAAAAAGGTTTTCTTTACTGTTTCTTTCTACTCAGATGAGTGGTTCCCCTACCTGGTCTAAATGGTGGAGCATATTTTTATTTTCTTAGTGCATCCACTATATTGGCCACAGGATATCCATAAGGGAAAATGGATAAGGAGTTTCACATACATAGTGGATCCTATCCATAAGCTTAAAAACTTAAAGGTGACCCTTGAGGGTAGTCCATAAGCATGAAAATATTATAATTAGGTACAACTAGCAATAGAAACAAATTCCAATCACAACAATGTGTGAGATAGCAGCTCTTACACGTGGGTCCTAGCTTATGGACAAATTTGGCTAGATACATAGTGGTGCAATCAATTGTCTTATGCTATACTAAGTGGGTCCCATCATAAGGATTGATTTTTTGGAGCTAGTGTAGTAAATTTCTAGTAGATTTAGAAAAAAAATCTAGTATGTACATTTCTTAGCCACATCTAGTAGTGCTTGCTCATATTAGTAGTATTAGTGGTAGTAGTAGTAGCAGCAACAACAACGAGTAGTAGTAGTAGTGGTAGTGGTAGTAGTAGTAGTAAGTAGTAGTAGTTGTAGTAGTAATAGTAGAAAGTAGTAGTAAGTAATAGTAAGTAGTAGTAGTAGTAAGTTGTAGTAGTAGTAGTAGTAGTAGTAGTAGTAGTAGAAGTAGTGGCAGTAGCAGTAGCAGTAGTAGTAGCAGTAGCAGTAGCAGCACCAGCAACAGCAGCATCAACAGTAGTAGTAGTAGTAGTAATAGTAGTAGTAGTAGTAGCAGCAACAGTAGTAGTAGCAGTAGCAGTAGCATTAGCAGCAGCAGTAGGAGTAGGAGTAGCAGTAGCAGCAGCAGTAGTAGTAGTAGGAGCAGCAGTAGTAGCCACAACAGCAGTAGTAGCAGTAGCAGCAGCAGTAGTAGTAGTATTAGTAGTAGTAGTAGCAGTAGCAGTAGCAGTAGCGGCAACGGCAGCGGTAGTGGTAGGGGTAGTGGTAGTCGTATTATAGTGGTAGTGTAGTGGTAGTGGTAGTGGCAGTAGTAACTTAGGGCTTGACACATAATCATCACAAACAATCACCAAAAGATCTAATAGCAAACTTAAAGAGAACTTAGGGCTTCTTTGGATAACAGGATTTAAAAACATAGGAATTTGACTAGTTCATATGTACAAAATAGTGGATTGCAAAACAGAGGAAATAGGTTTCTTTGGATCACAAGATTTCAAAACACAGGAATTTAATAGGGTCGTGGGTACAAAACATAGGAAATCTGCAGGCTTAAAGGCATTTCGATGAAATGCAGGAACCATGCAGGAAAATTGCCCCAATCCTACGCGAATGAGTGTAAAAAAGTGGATGTTGAAATACCTATGGGATTGGGGTGTAGAAATGCCATCCATAGGAATTTTGGAGGTATGATTCCTTTAATCCAAAGGGCTTCCACATGAAAAACATCCTATGGGTTGAATTCCTTTGAAATTCCTTCGATCCAAAGAGGCCCTTAATCAAGATGTGCATGCTCATGGTAGATGAACACCTTCCGTCAGGAGGTGATGCGGTTGTAGATTTTCATCTTAAACCCATCTGCGGTGACCTTGAACATAAGGCGGTCACCCTCCTTCAACTCATCGAAAGCAGCAAAGGTAACCCACTCTTTGTCTAGGATGATCTGGTCTTTGTTGTGGTTGGCATGGACAACCAACTCGCATTCCTCGCATGCTTGGACCACCACTAGCTGTGGGTAGGGGGGTCCCTTCACTTAAGTCTTGAAGTAAGTCGGGATGATAAGAATATACAAGTCATGCTGGACTAACTGGATGTAGAAGAACCTAGGACGATGCGCGGTGGCATGGTGTTCGACTGACCTGGGGTGTCTTCTCTGTTTCGTAGAACTAGAGACCGACCTGGCAGCTCTTGCCCTTGCCAAGGCCTCCAATCTCTTTCCCGGGAGCTTCAACTCCCTTGGTATGATGGTGACAGCATCTTCATAGCCACCTAGAGCTGGAGCAGTCCGGTTAAGAATGTAGTCTAATTTTGGCATTACAGCTAGACCGTCCTACATGAAAATTACCATTGCTTCAGTCCTTTGGAATTACCAAAACACCACAATGCATTGTATAAATTGACTAAAGATCACAATGCTTCATTGCCCCATCAAAATTATCTAAATAGCACAAGGTATCAGGTAAATTAAATTGCCTAAAGAGCACAATGCATCATCAGAATCACCTAAACTGATGGGTCCTCAAAATTATCTGAATAGCTACTAGAAGGCATACCATTTAATTAGATTGATTAAACAACACAATGCATAATCTGAATGGATAAAATAGCACAATGCATTATTTTGATAAAAAAACAACATATATGAAGTGCATCATCAAAGATACGAAAATAGCATAAGGTATCATGTAATTAAATTTAATAAACACCGTCTTCATATTCAAAATTAGCTAAACTGATGGGTCATTGAAATAATCTGAACAGCTAGAATGCATATCATTTAATCCTAAAAAGTAGAACACAGATCAATATGGACGGAACAACATAGTAAGGAGACAGGACACAAGACATCACAAAAAATACCAAAATAGCACAACGCGTCATGGAAAATTCCTAAACAGCACAATGCATCATCCAAGTACCAAAACAGAACACTACATTATCCTCATCAAGAATATTCCATAACTAAGAAGATCATCACAAATGACAATTATCAATAATATGACATATAAAGAACATCACAAAAGAGAATTATCAAGAATATGACGTCTGACTAAGCATTTCAACAAAGTACCTATAGTACACATTGTAAAAATCTGACTAGATGCATGTCGGATTTGGGTTAAAGACCCAATCCTCCAAATCTAACCTCATTGTAGTTGGGGGTGTGAAGTTGCAACAGGGGTCGATCGATGGAGGAGATGAACAGGACGCCACTAACGAAGAACCAGCCACATACACTGAAGAAGCACAGACAATTGCGGATGAAGGGGGAGCCACCGAGAGGGGTTTCGCCACGTACACTCTGAAATTTGGCACATTGGGAATGAGAGTCCAACCTGTAGATGCCAAGGGCGTGTCCGCCACCGCACGAGCATTCGGTCCCAACGCACGCGGCGATGGAGGCTTGGACAACCGCTTGGCAAGCGATGATGGTATCGGCGCGGCCGACCGAAACCCTAAGGATGACAGACACCTCACCTTGGGCGTGACCTACACACATGCAAAAGGAGAAGGACGATTCAGAAAAGGTGCTGCGGCCAACAGAATCGAACAAGCCACAGCTTGATGAGGACCCTAGCTCATCCACAAAGATATGTTTTGGCATTGGTTTCATTGAAGCAATGGCTGGGTTAATGACTGAGAGTTCAGAGGTGAGCGTGGGATTGTGATAGCGAGAGAGGGAATGGTGGGGGGGGAGAGTTATAATGGGAATGGGTAACCCTCTATCCGCTTTAGTAGTACCATACTACAAAAAGAACTACATTTCACGTAACATCCCTTTTTGAAAAACTAGTTCATTTCATTGAACCGACTAAAATAGTAGTTACCATTTAGGTTTCAAACTACCATTTGGTACATGTTTTGCTAGTATTAAGTATAGTACAATACTTTGTATTACCCTCCATGGTAGTATACAACATTTTTTAGATAGAGGAAATTGTAGAATCCACCATCTTTTTATCGCACTTCTGCACAAAACACTTGATGGACGTCATTTAGCACATTTTAACAGTTTTTGGCCTAATATGTACAAATTTGGCCAGTTAGTCCACTAATGACTGATTAAACCTCATTAGTAGCAATAATGACAAGTGGTCCCAGAATGTCAATGCTCCCATTCACACACAAAGATTGAATGATGCAAAAACATGGATACTAGGAAAATTTATCACCCACAATACTTTTTGGATGTATGTATCTAGAATGTAAGAGACTTATTTCATATGAAACGTCAATGTTCACACAAATGTACCAAAATATTTTTCCATCAGACATTGAATGTGTGAAGGCTTTATTTGGTCGTAATAAACTTTGTTTTTGAACATAACTTGTTTGTACATAAGATTTAATGTTTCATTCACATAATGAAATGCCCATCGAGGAGTTTCTTTTAAAGTGTCGGACGAACGATTTATGTCTATTATTACACCTCACACAAAAAACACCCTGTTTCTTCATACACTTTAATTAGATAATTATTTCCCATGATTTATTTTCTTGAGTGTAAGCACGGTGAATATGGCTCGGAATGCCACAAGCCTAGTTTCGAGAAAAAGTTTGAACCATGTTTCACATAAGATTACGAAGTTTTATGAGTTCTCAAGGTTTCCTAGCAAATTTCACACTCTTCAACTAATTTAAGCAGATTTATCAATGTTAGGTAAAATTTGAACTATGAGTAAGTAGTAGATAGATCTTAAAGTTATGCAACTATCTTTTGAAGGTACCAACCAAGGTTGTCAATATATCAAAAACCAATGAATTTGTTGAATTCAACTTATTGCTAAGAATTTGCATGTACACAAATTTGACTTTTATTGGAAAACAATAAAAACATTGATTGATGTCCTCTGACATGTACTACTTGCCGAGAAAAAATATTATTATCAAGTAGTTCACACCTTTTAAAAAAAGTAATTGAAAATATGGCCTACCATGTATGAACATCCTTAGGCTTCAGGCCGAAAGACAAGGCTAAATGGCCTTATATCTGTACAACATACTTTATGGTAATGTTCCCATTTTTTGTAGGTAAGTGCATCTTGGCATGGTGAACCATAATGCTACCAGTACTGGGAGTTTCCAAAATTTAGGAATAAAAAATAATTTTCAAATTTCAACTACAAGTAAATGTGATAGAATGGTCTTAAAAAGTTACAAACATCCTTTGAGTCTTTATGGTACCGAGGTGGTTAATACTTCAAAAACCAACGAGATTTCTGTAGAAATACAATCCATAGGAATTTTGGAGGTATGATTCCTTTAATCCAAAGGCCTTCCACATGAAAAACATCCTATGGGTTGAATTCCTCCAAAATTCCTTTGAAAATCCTTCAATCCAAAGATGCCCTTAATCAAGATGTGCATGCTCATGGCAGACGAACACCATCTGTCAGGAGGTGATGCGGTGGTAGAGTTTCATCTTAAACCCATCTGTGGTGACCTTGAACATAAGGCGGTCACACTCCTTCAACTCATCGAAAGAAGCAAAGGTAGCCCACACTTTGTCCAGGATGATCTGGTCTTTATTGTGGTTGGCATGGACAACCAACTCGCATTCCTCGCATGCTTGGACCACCACTAGCTGTGGTTAGGGGCATGCCTTCACTTAAGTCTTGAAGTAAGTTGGGATGATAAGCATATACAAGTCATGCTGGACTAACTGGATGTAGAAGAACCTAGGACGATGCATGGTGGCATGGTGTCCGACTGACCTAGGGCGTCTTCTCGGTTTGGCAGAACTAGCGACCGACCTGGCAACTCTTTCCCTTGCCAAGGCCTCCACTCTATTTCCCGGGAGCTTCAACTCCCTTGGTATGATGGTGACAGCATCTTCATAGCCACCTAGAGGTGTCCGATTAAGAATGTAGTCTAATTTCGGCATTACAACTAAACCGTCCTACATGAAAATTACCATTGCGTCAGTCCTTTGGAATTACCAAAACACCACAATGCATTGTATAAATTGACTAAAGATCACAATGCTTCATTGCACCATCAAAATTACCTAAATAGAACAAGGTATCAGGTAAATTAAATTGCCTAAAGAGCAGAATGCATCATCAGAATCACCTAAACCGATGGGTCCTCAAAATTATCTGAATAGCTATTAGAAGGCATACCATTTAATTAGATTGATTAAACAACACTATGCATAGTCTGAATGGATAAAATAGCACAATGCATTATTTGGATAGACAAAACAACATATATGCAGTGCATCATCAAAAATACAAAAATAGCACAAGATATCATGTAATTAAATTTAATAAACAACGTCTGCATATTCAAAATTAGCTAAACTGATGGATCATTGAAATAATCTGAATAGCTAGACGGCATATCATTTAATCCTAAATAGTAGAACTCAGATCAAAATAGATGGAACAACATAGTGAGGAGACAAGACACAATACATCACAAAAAATAACAAAACAACACAATGCGTCATGGAAAATTCCTAAACAGCACAATGCATCATCTAAGTACCAAAATAGAACACTGCATCATCGTCGTAAAGAATATTCCATAACTAAGAAGAACATCACAAATGACAATTATCAATAATATGACATATAAAGAATATCACAAAAGACAATTATCAAGAATATGACATATGACTAAGAAGTTCAACAAAGTACCTATAGTACACATTGTAAAAATCTGACTAGATGCATGTCGGATTTAGGTTAAAGCCCCAATCCTCCAACCTTGTTGAAGTTGGGGGGCATGAAGTTGCAACAGGGGTCGATCGGTGGAGGAGATGAACAGGACGCCACTGACAAAGAACCAGCCACATAGACTGAAGATGCACAAACAATCACGGATGAAGGGGGAGCCACCGAGAGGGGTTTCACCGCGTACACTCTGAAATTTGGCACATTGGGAATGAGAGTCCAACCTATAGATGACAAGGACGTGTCCGCCACCGCACGAGTATTCGATCCCAACGAACGAGGCGGCGGAGGCTTGGACGACCGCTCAACAGGTGATCAGGGTATCGGCGCGGCCGACCGAAACCCTAAGGGCGACAGACACCTCACCTTGGGCGCGACCTACACACATGCGAACGGAGAATGACGCTTCAGAAAAGGTGTTGCAGCCGACGGAATCGAACAAGCGACCTGCGGCTTCGAAGCAGAGCTTGATGAGGACCCTAGCTCATCCACAAACAAAGGTTTTTGCATTGGTTTCATCGAAGAAACGGCTGGATTAATGACTGAGAGTTGAGAGGTGAGTGTGGGAATGTGATAGCGAGAGAGGGAATGGTGGGGGAGGAGTTATAATGGGAGTGGGTAACCCTCTATCCGCTTTAGTAGCACCATACTACAAAAAAGAACTACATTTCATGTATCATCACTTTTTGACAAACTAGTTCATTTCTTTGAACCGACTAAAATAGTGGTTACCCTTTAGGTTTCAAACTTCCATCTGGTACCGTTTTGCCAGTATTAAGTATAGTACAAAACTTTGTATTACCCTCCATGGTAGTATACACGATTTTTTAGATAGAGCAAATTGCAGAATCCACCATCTTTTCTTCGCACTTCTGCGCAAAACACTTGATGGACGTCATTTAGCACATTTTAAAAGTTTTTGGCCTAATATGTACAAATTTGGCCAGTTAGTCCGGTAATGACCGATTTAACCTCATTAGTAGGAATACTGACAAGTGATCCCAGAATGTCAATGCTCCCATTCACACACAAAGATTGAATGATGCTACAAAGTGGATACTAACAAAATTTATCACCCACAATACTTTTTGGATGTATGTAGCTAGAATATAAGAGACTTATTTCATATGAAACGTCCATGTTCCCACAAAGGTATCAAAATATATTTTCCATCAGACATTGAATTTATGAAGGCTTTATTTGGTCATAATAAACTTGTTTTTGAACATAACTTGTTTGTACATAAGATTTGACGTTTCATTCACATAAAGAAATGTCCATCGAGGAGTTTCTTTTAAAGTGTCGGACGGACGATTTATGTCTATTATTACACCTCACACAAAAAACACCCCATTTTTTCATAAACTTTAAGCAGATAATTTTTTCCCTTGATTTACTTTCTTGAGAGTAAGCACGGTGAATATGGCTCGGAATGCCACAAGCCTAGTTTCAAGAAAAATTTTGTACCATGTTTCACTTATGATTACGAAGTTTTATGAGTTCTCGAGGTTTCCTAGAAAATTTCATACTCTTAAAATAATTTAAGCAGATTTATCAACGTTAGGTAAAATTTGAACTATGAGTAAGTAGTAGATAGCTCTTAAAGTTATGCAAGTATCTTTTGAAGGTACCAAGGTTGTCAATATACCGAAAACCAATGAATTTATTGAATTCAACTTATTGCTAAGAATTTGCATGTACACAAATTTGACTTTTATTGGAAACCAATAAAAACATTGATTGATGTCCTCTGACATGTACTACTTGCCGAGAAAAAATATTATTATCAAGCGGTTCACATCTTTTAAAAAATAAAGTAATTGAAAATATGGCCTACCATGTATGAACATCCTTAAGCTTTAGGCCGAAAGACAAGGCTAAATGGCCTTATATCTGTACAACATACTTTATGGTAAAATTCCCATATTTTATAGTTGAGTGCATCTTGGCATGGTGAACAATAATGTTACCAGCACTGGGAGTTTCCAAAAATTAGGAATAAAAAATCATTTTCAAATTTGAACTACAAGTAAATGTGATAGAATGCTCTAAAAAAGTTACAAACATCCTTCGAGTCTTTATGGTACCGAGGAGGTTAATACTTCAAAAACCCAACGAGAGTTCTGTAGGATTCAAGTTCTTGCAACGAACATGCATGTTGACAATTTGATCCTCACAGCTATGAACAAAAATAATCAAAACGTGAAGCCTTCCACATGGAGTTCTATTGCATGTACTACTATTTGCAATGAAAAATAATTAATAACCATGAGTCATCATAAATTACGAAAAATTTGTTACACAATATGGCCTACCGTGTATGAGCATTCTTGGGTTTCAAGCCAAACGACAAAGGTAACAGCCATATGCACATCGTATTGTGTTGTAATGTTCCCATATTTGGTAGATGTGCGCATCTTGGCAATGTGAAAAATGGTGGTAACCACTGTTTCCAACTTATAGGAAAAATAAAACGTTTCAATTTTCAAAGGGACAAGATTTTTTCTATAAAGCAAGTACCAAGAAAAATGGCTCACAGTACCACAACAACAACCCTAGTTTTCAGACAAAGCATGGACCTTCATACACTTATGCTTGTTTACTAAGTTTTATGAGTTCTCAAGCTTCCTAGAGAACTTCGACCACTTAAACTAATTTAAGTCGATTTGTCAATATTAGGTAAAATAAGTGGTAGTAAGATTGAAGTAGTACGAAGAGTTTTCCTCTCTTTTTGCTGGCAACCCTAGTCAATGTATGTTTGATTTGGGAGCCTACCAATTCTAGAATTTCTTCTCGAGATGCTCCCTAACCAAGTTAGCGTACTTGTCAGGGTTGAGTTGAGGGTGCAGCCCATACACTAATTGGGCTTCAGGGTTTCCTTTTTGATTTGCGTCCTCCCCCTGGATCTATTCCTGCCGCGTCAACGCCCTCTGCCTCCAACTAGAGCTACATCATCTTGTTCATTATTGAGAATAGGCCTCCTCTCAAACTGTACCAGTTCTTTTTGCAGTTGAATCTTCCCGTTTTGGATTATTGAGTGTATAGATTCTTTTTGAAATGCAATCTATTCCCATGTTACGAGTAAGTGGTTAATTTTGAATTATGAGTAAGTGGCTCAGAAGAGGGAGTAGTATGAAGGGTATGGCTCGATTATCTTCTCTCTCGAGAAGGAGCCTAACCCGACTGTTTTCCTTGCTTAATTTTTCGTTGCTTCATGCTAAATGTGTGGACCTTAATGTAATTTCTGCCATTTTTAGGTTCTTGATGTAAAATGTACTACCATCATTCGTGTAAAGTTTGAAACTAAATGTAAGTGGTAAAATTAAAATGTATTTAAGCTTAGTTCTTAATAAGTATGAACATTCTTGGATTTCAAGCCGAACGACCAAGGTCATGGCCATATCTACATCATACTTTGCATCCGTCCAAATTTGGCCATATTTTGAAAACAAACAAAGAGGAAGTAGTATGAAGATTGTGGCTCAATCAGCTTCTCTCTCGAGAAGGAGCCAAACCCTACTGTTTTCCTTGCTTAGTTTTAGGGTGCTTCATGCTAAATGTATGGACCTCTATGTATTTCCCCCCTTTTTAGGTTCTTGATGTAAAATGTACTCCCACCATCCGTGTAAAATTCGAACCTAAAAGTAAGTGGTAAAATTTAAATGTATTTAAGCTTAGTTCTCAATGAGAATAAACATTCTTGGATTTGAAGCAGAACGACAAATGTTGTAACACCACAAAAATATTAAAACAGCTTATCAAGATCTAATCACCCAAGTTTAGGGTTAACAAAAACTTTTATTATTAAACTTGATATGAATGCATGTGTGATTTCCATTAATGAATGAATGATTGCAATTGCCATGTTTGATTGCTACCAATGGTAGGGATTAGTTTAAAAAGGATTACAACATCATCTAGATCACTTCCAATCAAAATCAAATAAAAAGAAAACCAAAAATAAGACATATGATCAAATGGTCACTTTTGCCATTATTAACCACTTTGGGTGTCTCTAGTAAAAGATTTCTAAGAGAAACAATTCCAATTCTTTTCAACCCTTTCTAGACCAAGTAAAAGTGAACCCACACAAACCTTACAAATTCACATAAACTATTTTCAAATCTATTTAAGAGACAATTCAAAATTGAATCAAGTTCATATGCCTAGATCATCAGTTTTCAAAAAAACTCAAACAAATTCCACTTGACAATTCCTAGCAACCATAGACTACTAAGAAAGTACTCAGATCACTCACCAAAAATCATTCAAAAATTTGAAAGTAAATTTCATGCGGCCATTTGGTCGAGCACCTCGCCGACACAGTACAACCTCAACCACTATACACTGTTTTCATCTATCAATTGATCATCAAATGTACTAAATTCTACTCCACTACCTACCCATGATCATTCCTAGTCCTTGGCCGTGCAGTGGAGAGGCTCATCTCCACCGTTGCATAGGTGACATGTCCGTACCGAGCAAGCCATGCCGGTCGACCATGAACCAGTCACTGCATGCCGCGCCGCCCTCTACCACGACCCCCAGATGATAGCCATGACATCACCGCCACCCCTGTCCACCCCTTGACCAACAGAGAGAAGTGGAGACACTGGAATCCCCGTGCCCATTTAAGCCAGTGCCATGCCGAGAGCACGACGGAGCGCCAAAGCCGCGTCGCATGCACACGCTGTGCCTCGCTCTCTCCGCTCGTACCCGTAGTTGCCATAGCACTAGTGACCACCCAGACACGATGGTTCACCGCCACACGTCCCGCGGCCACCGTACTGAGTGACGAACACCTGCGTACCTGAATAGAGCGCCAACATCGCCCGACCGACTGAGACCACCCCTTGCAGTGCTGTCACGCGCGTGACGATCACCGTAGTACCCTGCATCAACCCATGCCCTCTGCCATGCTTAGCACGACCTATAGCAGCGTCACCGGAGGAGCCTGACCATGCCGCCATGCCTCCAACGCTGGTGTATAAATAGAGGCCACCCCAACCCTCATTCTGCACACCATTCCACTCCCCACTCACCCAGGATCCTCACAGACCCTTCCCTGGAGCAAGGCGATCACCCCGATGCCAGAATTTGGCCGGAGTCTGCCGCTACGGTCGAGGAAGGAAGCGATTGATTGGAGCCACCCTAGGTGCTGCCATGACCGCCAATCGACTTGCCGTTTATGACAAGCCTGTTCGCCCCCATCGCCAACCCTAGCAGGAGCCCTGGTATATCCCCAGCGACCCCCACCGCCGCGTTAGGATTAGAATCTCGCCGGAGCCGTTCGACGTAGACGATGAACCTCAGCCGTAGGATCCTGTTCTAATCGTAGGGCTAGGATTGCTAGATACTGCTTCAGTTAGAATTAGTCGTTGACACATGGGACCGTTCTATCAGCAGCCCACTGCGCCGGTGCAGTGCAGTTGGGCCACCCCATTTCTTTTCCGGCGCAGAGCCTAGCAGTTCAAATAGAATTTTGCCAATTTAGTTAAAACCTTATCCTATGAGTAGATTCAAAATTGAATTCAAAGAGATGTACTGATCCAAAATGCATGATTCCAATTTTGTTGGAAAGGTATTAAAAATATCTAGTCACTCCCGTAGGACTCAAACCAATTGAAATTATAGATCACCTATACCAAAAATAATAAGTCAAAGGCTTTTTCCACTTCAAACATTTTTCTAAAATAAACTATAAATGCTTTTGAGTTGATTCCAACTCTCAAAAATCACATTTGCCATGCCTACATGAATATGTAAAAACATTTGATTTTACTGATATGAAACATTGTTTAGTATTGAAGGAATGATATATAGGCATTTCTAGTCACTTAAATATTATTAAATAGTAATAATAAATCTTATAATACATGACCACCATTTTAAATCACATTCCCAAGTATTGGAATAGGTGGTAATGACATGTGTCAACATGATCCACTATTTTAATTGGTGAATATTAAATCTTAAGTATTTCTCAATGAGTAGACATTACTTCCTCAAATAAGATAAATGAAAATATCCCATTATTACATGTAGTGATTGAGATGATGCTAGATAATCTAATATGAGCCCTTGAGTGCTAAATAGAAGCAGTTCAGGGTTGTTTGGTGATTTTGTACATTGTATGTATTTATAGACGCTAGTATCGACCTGGGCTACAACAAGGAGGAGTACTTCGAGGAAGAGGAAGAAAAGTTCAACGACTGCAACCAACAAGGCAAGCCATCACTATGCAAGCTACCAGTGCAAGCTAGAACTATGCATACTACCTATGCAAGCCCCATATACGAGATGCACTAGGCAGGCTTGGTTATGCAACTTTGATTATACCAAATCCCAGTTTTTACATATCAACTTTACTTTTCCTTTTTAATGAAGTTTCTTATATAGTTAATGAATTGTGATTAGTGGAAAAGTATGATGGATACCATCAAGGCTATATAGCTAGTCATAGATACTTATACTTGATTAGCACCCCCAATATTGATACCCTAAATATTAGTGGCTAGTGCTAAACTAAACTTGATTAATTTAGATGGGAATACTTGGTGAAAATGATTATGAAAATCTTGGAATGATTATTCATTCTATTAAAATGTTTTGACATGTGCTGTCAAACACAATGGTTTGCTGATGAAACTGAATGAGGCATGAGCCTTGACTTTTACCAAAACTGATGGTTGGGTTTGGATGCGACAACATTACAATTGTACCGTACAACCACAATACCTGAGTTGGGTAGGGCATGCCTAGAAGTTTGTATGTCTTATTATGGGTTCCCTTTCGGAAGAGGCTGAGCTGAGGCTACCTCGTGAATGAATGTCCACCTATGCAGTTCTTGGGATGACAGTTGGGCATGGCTGGGAGGCCAAACTCATAGGGGAAGTGCCTATACTAGGGTGTGTAATTGAAAGGTTAGGATTGGTTATCCGCATACCAAGTATGATGATTTAGGGTTATCCCTAACTGATGTTTCGAATTTTTGGTGAAAGTGTACCACCTCTACAGAGTGTCAAACTATTCGAATAGCCGCGTCCATGGTGATGGATAGTTGGAGTGGCCATACTATTCCGTTGTCATATGTTTCCAAAATGATTTGTTACTTGAAAGATTACTCGACTTGACCACAACAGAGTTGTGGACATGGGATCTAAGTTTCCACTTAAGTAATGTAGAGAACTAAATTAGGTCTTTACTCTTAAGTCTTTATGAAGTAAACCTGGCTTTTTGCAAACAAACCTAGAGCTTAAGATTCCTATTAGTTTTACCTTACCTATGTTACTAATAGTTTGCGAGTACTTAAAGAGTACTCATGGATTTTCCATGGCCAGATGGAAGGATTACCCGGACTATGAGGAGGATTACCCGGAAGATGGACAGAAGGAGGTCTATGACAACTAGGATCATCTCCCATCGTCAACATTGCCTGTGATCATGAAGATGGAGCTTACTACGTTTACTTTTTGCTGCTTTGATTATATTAAGACTGGATCATGAGATCCTTTATTTATAAGACCTTTATTATGGTTTGTAATGGATGATTTAATGTGGTACCACTTCTGTTATGTCTCGCAAAAATGGTAATCATGTGATTACGATGTACGGCATAATAGGCATCTGGACTTAAAAATCCAGGTGTTGACATGTTGGTATTAGAGACATCCTGACCATAGGAGACCCTAGTTAGAATGGACGCCTGGAAAAAAACCTAGTTTCAAAACAAAGAAAGTGAGTATTTACAAAAACCTATTCTCATTCTTATCCTTAAGATTCTTTCAAAAAGAGATCACTTGTTACTCAAAACTCTTACAACTCTACATAAAATTTGACACACTTGATCACCTCACTAACTTACTCATCTATACTGCTTATAGATGGAGGTCAAATATAGCAAGTTTTACCTGTTGGGCAATGGAGGGGAGCTAGTCTTTGAGAGGGATTTGGATCAACTCTCTGAGTATCTTGGACGCATGCACCCGGAGTTCTTCAGAGCTCAGCTCAATGACCAAGCTGCAGGGGAGCTACAGTGGCTGATTGTTGCCGACCTGAGAGGCAAAATGGAGCCACCGCTTTCCGAGAAGATTCAGTTCAGTGTACGGGAGAACAACTGGTTAGACGGTCTAGCCAGGGCAATGTAGGATGCACTTGCTCGCTTGTGTGGTCAGAACATCAACCAGATTAGTGGCATGTGCGATGCCCACTATGCAAGACGTGACTCTACTGGACAGCCTTTAGCCATGCCATCACATCCGGAGTTAAGGCATCACGTGGACCACATGTACTTCATGCTACATGAGACGCAGAAAGAATTAGAGAATGCCCGTGATTACGCCAATCATAACCATGCTGTCGAGAGGAAGCAAACCATCACCATCCTTGCCAAGGAGCACAAGTCATTTCGTCGACAGTAGGATAAGAAGGATCGCATCATCGCATGTCTTTGTTAGAAGATAGCCACCATGGAGGAGACCATCCATGACCACGAGATCGATCTGGAGGAGAAGGAGGAAGAAGAAGGTGAAGATATCCGTCAGGATATTCACTCTTACCTCAGTGATGACGATGACTACTTGGAGGACGAAGCCATGGAGGACCACACTGATGAGGATGATGCTGACTTCATTGATGATGAGGAGCCCGACCCCCGCGATGATGATTAGTCGCACCTGAGCACTATCATAGGTGTGAGTTGTACCCGGTCCCACTGTAACGTAGCTTCGTAGAATGGTTCTTAAAACCATCTATTTTCTAGTTGTGGTGTGTGTTTGTATTGTGTGTTTGGAATGAATGAATGAGAAAAGTTGTTATTTATAAAAACCTGAGTTATACTCAAAGTTTAAAGCTTTTGAAACAAACCCCTGAACCATATAAATTTCCCTCTTGTCTCACTATCTATCTCGATCTTCAGATGACTCGCAGAAACCCTAGAGGAAGCAGTTCATCTCAGGACCCAATGCTTCAGATTCTGCAGATGTTAGTTTCAGAGCATGAAGCTGGTAGAGCTGAACATCAAGCCAACTTAGCCACACTTCAACAGATAGCCCAGATGGCCCACAATAATCAAGGCCATGGAAACCAAGATTACCATGGATCCAAGCTCAAAAACTTCTAGAATACCAATCCCCCTATGTTTAGCAAGTCAGAAGAACCTTTAGATGCAGATGATTGGATGCAAACCAATCTAGAAGTTGCAGGAGTTGATGCTAATGAGAAGGTGCTGTTTGCCACCCACTATATGTCCGGCTACGCCAGATCATGGTGGAATAGTACTTGCATGATGAATGGAGGTCAGATGATGACTTGGGAGGAGTTCAAACTCAAGTTCAGTAGGACCCATGTGCCCCCGTGTCTGATTAAGAGGATGAGGGATGAGTTCAGAGACTTGAAGCAAGGAAGGATGATGGTGGTAGAGTACCGTGACAAATTCCTGTCACTAGCTAGGTATGCACCTGATGAGATTAACAATGAAGCAAAGAAGAAGGAGAGATTCTTGATTGGTCTGCATGATGAGATGCAAACAGTGCTAGTCAACATTCCCTTTGATGATCTCGTAGCTTTAGTGGATTCTGCCATCCAGATGGAAGGAAAGATCCACCAAGCCAGTGAAAACCGCAAGTGTAGGATGATGAACCAACCAGGACCCCACCAGACCCCGAAGTATCGCCCCAACCCGTCTGCAGGATAGGCACCCGGAAACAATAGGCCACCAATGAACGGCCCGAACTACCCCAACCGTGGAGGAGGAAAGTCAAGGCCCGGAGGACACCACACCAACAACTCCGGCAACACCAAAGTCCAACAACAACAACAACAACAATACTGCCCCAACGACTAGAAGCAATGTTATGCCTGTCGTAGGGAAAGATAAGTCAATGATCACTTGCTTTGAAAGTGGAGTCACAGGTCACTACTCCAATGAGTGCCCCAAGAAGCTTGCCGCAGCAACTAATGTGACTGCACCTGTCCAACAGCAGCGCCGTGTCCAGCCTAGAAAGAGATTTGCCCCAAGAAACCCGCACAACCGTAATGGCCATCTGTTCCACATGAATGCTGAGCAAGCCTAGGAAGCGCCAGATGTCGTGTTGGGTATGTTTTCTATTAACTCAGTATTCGCAAGAGTGTTGTTTGATTCTGGAGCATCACACTCGTTTGTTACAGAAGAATTTGCATGCACTAGTAAGATTCAACCCACAAATTTGAAGCATGTTATGATAGTTCAAATACCTAGTTCAACCACCAAAGCTTGAAAACTTTGAAAAGACATACCTATCAGAATACATGGGATATATTTTTATGCCAATCTAATAGTACTTGGAACCAAAGGTTTGGAAGTAGTGCTAGGGATGGATTGGATGTCGAAACATGAAGGATTAATCGACTGTGCCAAGAAAGCCAATACCATGACCAGTAGCACCGGAGTATCAGTAGAACATGTATCTGACACATTGCCTCATCAATTCAAGTGCAAAAAGAGTCTAGCTAAGAGCACCATTGACCAAGTCAGAGTAGTCTGTGAATACCCCGATGTGTTCCCAGATGAATTGCCCGGTATGCCCCCAGATCGAGATATCGAGTTTATCATTGAACTAATTCGTAGAACCGGACCCATAGCTCAGAGACCCTATAGTATGAACCCATCTGAACTAGTGGAGCTGAAGAAGCAACTTGATGATATGCTGGGAAAAGGTTTCATACAATCAAGTGCATCGCCATGGAGATCACCTGTTCTGTTTGTTGATAAGAAGGATGGTGCCAACTATTTGTGTACGGTTATCGGAAGTTGAATGACATCACCATCAAAAACAAGTACCCACTTCCGAAGATAGAAGCTTTGTTTCATCAAATGACTGGTGCCAGAGTGTTTTCTAAGATTGATCTTAGAACGGGTTATAACCAATTGAAGATTCGTGGAATAGATATCCCAAAGACTGCCTTCACCACCAGATATGGGTTGTATGAGAACAATGTCATGTCTTTTGGATTAACCAATGCCCCCGCTTATGTAACACCCCAGGTTTAGTTAAATCATAATTAGTACTTTGTTTGTGCATTCATGAGCATCATTCCTTAAAATGCATGTAAAGAAAATAATGGAAACCCTAAACCCTAGTTTCCTTCTTCCTCTCAAACACATTCAAAATATTTTGAATTTCAAAAACTAGAAAATAAGTGGATCCCAAATGGACTAAAAGGGCCCCACAATATCTTCCTAGTTTTACAAAAGGCTCTTGTATTTTTAAATTATACAAAACTAAAATGAATTGAAATTACAACAGAGAAAATAGAACAGAAAAAGATTTCTAGAAATAAAAACCTAATCCTAACTCTTCGTGGGCCGCAGCCCAACTTCTCTCTCTTCCCACTGCCTCTGCGCGCGCAACAGCCAGTAGCCAGTGCCCTTGCTTTGACGCAGCCCAGCAGTGGCCCAGCAGCCCAAGCCAGCCCGATACCCCTTTGGCCTTCTTTCTCCACTGTCGTCTTCGTCAACAACGAGGCAGCAGCTCGCTTTCTTCGCTGCCGCCGTCGCTGTCGGTGTGAGCCGAGATTCCCGCCGCCGCCCCCGAGCGCCTACAAGACCCCACCATAGAGGAACCCTAACGCCACTTCTCCCTCTCCCTTGCTCTGTCTCCCATGTGCCGAAACCCTAGTCGGGGTCGTCGCTCGCTGTCGTCGCCCTAGACCACCCCAAGCCACACCGTCTGTCCCGGGAGCTCCGCCTCGACTCCCTCATCGTCCTCGTGTAGCTACGCAAGCCGAGGAGCCTCGTGCTCGCTGGAATCGAGCTCGGTGTCTTGCTAGCCGCCGTAGTTTCCTCCATCGATTTGTCGCCCTCCGACCTCGCCTGGCCTCGCCACCACCTCTACCATGCTCATGTTGAGCTCGCGGTGCTGACGCGCCCCTCCTCTGACTCCCTCTTTCCCTTGTCCATGCCTCCGTCATGCACCTACCGCTGCCACCGCTTGTCGTCGTCGTGTCGCCGTCTCTGGTGACCTAGTTCGAGCGGCGTCGCTGCTAAGTTGCTCAGCGCGCAAGCCCGCACCCAACGCCCCTGCTCTCGCTGCCCCGCGTGCAAAGGATCGAGAGATCCTTGATCGACATAGGAGGTCCTCCATTGCTGACACCAGGGTGACGTCAGCATGAGGTCATAAAGGTTTTCTTTTTATTAAATGTTTTCTGTAATTGTTTTATTAAATAAAAATATTGACAGGTGGGTCCCTAATGTCAGGGTTTTATTCTTTTTGGTAATGATTTATGAAATTAATAAAAGTCAGACATGTGGGGCCAGCTGGAAAATAATTTAATAAATTCCAAAAATGTTTAATTGTTTAAATAATGATTTAAAAATGGATTAAAATTGGGAAAAATCATAACTAATTCATTTTAAATTAGAAAAATATGTATAATATATCAAAATGTTTAGAAAAATGAGATCTACACAATAGACTCATAATCATACATTGTTAAGAAACTTAAATGAAAAGTGTAATTAGAAGAATAAACTAATCCCTCTCATATGCATATGGGGTTTCTCCGAATTAGGATTTGGACCCCTCGGACCCCGTTTAAATTGGAAAGCATGTCTTAGGTGTCATTTTAATACAATTCAACTTGTCATATCATCATCCTTGCTTGAGCATTGCACATATGCCATGTGTTGATTGTTTCCCACATTCTTTCCGGTGTTTGCCTCCTCCTGGTAGAATATGATATCGAGATAAAGATCGAAGACCGAGATCAACACCATCGAAGGTTATCGACCAATAATGTCAAGCAGATGAACCTGAAGTTCTGTACCTGAGTATCAACTAGCAAAGGAAAGCATAGCCCCACACATGATATAACCCTATGATTTCAAAATATTTCATTCTTTCCATGTGCATATGTTTCCAAAGTCTTTTCTAGATAGATTAATCCTATTTGATGCATGTTCCCTTTGTAGACTATACTCCCTGATCCACTGCTCCTAGCATAACTAGGGTTTGGCTTATGAGCTTCGATAGAGCTGTTATGTCTATTGTGCTTAGCCAAGCTTACTTGTTACCGCTGGTCCATCCGGTTGATGAATCAGAGCTACGAACGAACCTAGTTGGATAGGATGACGTGGTATGATGAGAGATGTAAGTTAAACATGCTAAGGCTTGAATGGGAGGCCATGCCGGGTTGTGGTTTTTGCAGTCCCATACTTGCCACTACTAGGACCTGAGTTCTTGCCTCTTGAACCAAGACGAGCGTATAGCCACACGAGGGCCTGAAAACCCCCTCAACTCACTAACTGGCCTAGTATATTCCATGAGTCACATAGTTCGGGCGTTCCATTCGGCATATGCATTTTGGATGTTCTATAAGTGCATGGCATAATAGGTAGGTAAGCGTGGCTAGGAACGGGAGAGGCACGGCTGATACGTTGCTAACGTATCCATAATTTTTGATGTTCCATGCTTAGTTTTATCTACTTTCTTATGTTTTGTCCATACTTTGGAGTACTTTCTATACACTTTCTTGGACTAACCTATTAACAAGAGCCACAGTGCCAGCTGCCTGTTTTCTGCTATTTTTGGTTCTAGGAAAGTCAGAAAATGAATATTCTCGGAATTGGACGAGACAAAAGCCAAAGTTAGTTTTTCACCAAGGGACACCCGGAGCCAGAATACGAGACGGAGAGGGGCCAGAGGGCAGCCACACCACCTGGCTGCGCGGCCAAGCCTAGCCCGTGCCAGGTGGTGGTGTGGCCAGCCGAGGCAACCCCTCGGCCTACCCTTTAGCCTATAAGATGCCTCTGATACAGAAACCCTAAGTACCTGATCAAAATTCCACGAAAGAGTCTGTAACCGCTGTCATCTCCATCCCTAGATCGGGAGGGATCTGAAGCTATTCCCGGCACCCAGCCGAAGGGGAGAATTCACCCTGGAGGCCTTCTTCATCACCATGCAAGCCTCCGGTGTGATGCGTGATTAGTTCATCTCTAGACTACGGGTCCATGTAGTAGCTAGATGGCTGGTTCTCCTCCTTTATGCTATCATGTTTAGATCTTCCGAGATCTGTTCATGATCAAGATCATCTATTTGTAATTCCTACATGTTGTGTTTGTCGGGATCCGATGGATATTGAGATTCTATTTTAGATTGATTATTGATTCTATCATGTCTTTGTTATTTGTGATCTTGCATGCTTTCCATTGTTAGTAGCTATCTTGGCCAAGTAGATGCTAGCAACTCCAAGAGTTAGTATTTATGCTCGATAGTGGGTTCATGCCTCTAGTAATCTGGGGAAGTGACAGAAATCTCTAAGGTACTAGATGTGTTGTTGCTACTAGGGAGGAAACAACAATCCTTTGTTCATAGAACAATCGTAATGTTTACTTTACACGCAATGCGTAATGCAATTATCCGTTGCTTGCAACTTAATACAGGAGGGGGTTCGGATGATAACCTGAAGGTGGATTATGAGTCATAGATGCAGTTGGATTACGGTCTATGTATAATGTTGTACTGCCCAATCAAATCTAATAGGAGTCAAGATGAGTAGTATATGAATGTATGCTTTCTAGATGTTTGTCAATTTCCCTGCTGTAATTTGTTCACCCAACATGTCATCTATCTTAAGGAGAGCCACCACTAGTGAACTATGGACCCTGGCCCTTTCTTTTACCATCAATCTACAACTGTTTACTATTTTTTGTTTACTTTCTGCAGACTATTACTTTCTTCCACTCGATATGTTTAATTCTTTGTTTTCAGCAAAACCGGTGAGATTGACAACCTCATCGCAAGTTGGGGGCAAAGTTCAGTGGTTGTGTTGTGCAGGTCTCCATGTTGCTGCTGGCACCGGTAGTGCGCCCTGCCAAAGTTCAGCAAGCAACACCTTTGAGGTGTTTCCTTGCTCCTACTGGATTGATAACCTTGGTTTTATAACTGAGGGAAAACTTGCTGCTGTGCTCATCATACCTTCCTCTTGGAGTTCTCCAACAGGCTCGATATATTTTGGGCTAAGAAACGGCCTCTGTAATCTCGAACCCTGTTCACATCTCTATGGACCGGCTTTGGGACTTGACCTATTACGGAAGCATCTCCTTAGGGTGTCACTCATGGTCTCGGAGAAAGAAAGGTAAAGGTCATGGTCCACCACTCTCTGCGGCCTTCCAAGGAAGAGGGCTAATGATCTGGCACTAAGAATCGGTTGGTACGTATGGGTAAAGTTGTGCACCCCTACAGGGTAATAATCTTTTCGAAAAGCTGTGTCCACGGTTATGGACGACTTGGGAACGTACGTGATGATCATAGAGAACTATAACCTAATCGTAAAACATGGAAAGAGATGTGAGGTGTGCTTAAGGATGCTTCCTCAGGGATCGAGGGGGTGATCCTAGTTGGTAGGTTTAGCTGATAAAGATCCGGTGAATGTCAAAAGAAGATCGAAGCTAGTGATATTGTTTTTCTCATCCCCTTGAAAAGGATTCTTAGTCGAGCTTCTTCTACCTCTTTTACAAGGAAAGGTATCTTTATGCAAATAAACCCCACCAGCCATAAGTCTTGCGGAGTACACCCTGTACTCAGCCTTGCTTTGTTGATACTTTTGCAGCAGGTAAGTGTTACCACAGAAGAAGTGTTTGTTACGGCATCGACATCGACGAGTAGTTCGGGGTTCCCAGTCGGCAGCCTGGAATCTATGGATTGGGACGTCATCATTATACTCCAGGCCTCTTAGGACATTTGTTAAGTTTGTTATACTTAATAGCATAATTTGCCTTCTGTTGTTTGATGTTTGTGGTCAGTGACCTCTACTTGTAATAATTTGGTTCTCTGCTAAGGTATGAGCTTGCTGTAATAACTTTTGTGTCGTAGGGTCACTATAATGTTACCGATTTCTTTCTCTATACGCTTTCGAGATTTAGGGTAGGCTTATATGAGACGGAGGTCTCGGATTTGTCTAGCCTTAATCCTGAGGGTGTCACAGGTTTTGGTATCAGAGCAGTACGGTCCGTAGGAAAACCTTTCTACTGGTCGACGTTGAGTCTGGCGCTTGTGAAAACTATTTAAAAGATGAAAATTATTTGTGAAATGTATGGTATGCTTCCTTTTCTCCTTATCCAGTTTTGCTCTAACTCTGGGTCACCTTATCTTGTGTTGATTTGGAAAACTTTTGCTATCTCGTCTCGTCTTTCAAAGCCTAGGTGCCTTTTAGGCATGTCGTTTCTTAACCAGTTGACCTAGTGTTGAGTTCTCCAGAGTCAGTTATGTGTGTGCCTTTTTTCTCTTTGCTCTTATTCAGTTGAGAGATTCCTTTCCATCATGATCTCTCTATCTTATGGGCCCACAACATTGTGTTGATGTTTCCATAGTGTTCTGTTCTCTACCTCAAGGTTTCCTTTCACCTCTTGTACCTACCTTTCGTTTGTTTGGGTACTTCAGAAGTTGTGACTTATTCTAGAAGATGCCTCTTGGTTATTATCTTGTAGTGCTCTTCATGCTACTAAGATAGTAATTACTCTTTTCTCGGGTTTTAACCCTTGGACTTGAACCAAAGATCACTAATTGTGCTAGATTCTGGTGTTGTGAATCTTGTACATGAAGCTGACCTTTAACCCAACATCCATTTTGTTGACCCTTGTTGTTAATGTTCAAACATTACCTCAGGATGCCTGATACTACGATTCTAGCCTTCGAGTTTGTGGTTGTTGTCACAATTGAATCTCGACAACAAAGGACTTCCCTACCACCAGCTTTGGCAGATGTTCTTTAATGGAACCAAATAGATCACGACAAGAGTACTCCTCGTGAGTCTCGCATCTGTACCCGTGACTCTGCCACACCTACCTTTTCTATGCATCGGTCCTCGGAAGATTGTTGACTTATGCATCCACATCTCGGGATTACATCTTGAGCATGTTCCTTTTCCCCTTGTTGTTTCCGACCTTTGTCTACCAGTTGGTAGCCAAGTAGTAAATGCGCATCGATGTCTTTCGCAAGATACTCTTGTGGTCGTCAGACAAACCATCTCAGGATGTTAGGAGAAACAAACTCCAAAACCTCATCATTTCTAGGACCAAGTCAAAGTGTTGTAATCCGTAGATTAAGAGGCGATGATTAGCTTCTGATCTGTTCCACCTTCAGGTATGACACTCCTTTATACTAAGAGGTCGTGCTGAGTTCCATGACCACCTAATGAAGTGATACTCTTATACATCTTTACCCACCCTTCCTTAGAGCTTTCGTCCTCGTGAATGATGCGTGTGCCTAATAATGTGGCCATCTGAGATTCCGAGCAATCATTATTGCTTTGTGCCTCAACAAGGACATCTGTGTCATCCTTAGCATGAGGGTTAACCTAATACTAAACGAAGTTTGACTGTGCTACCAAGTCAGTTATTCAGGTACACTCTCCTTAGTCAAAGAGTTAGGCTTGTACCGAAGCTCTGAGACTATGTCTTCTTGCCTTACCAAGCAAGTTTCCTCTCGAACTAAGTGACATATCGGTGGTTTGTGATATTCTAGACGTCTTTGTAGAAGTATCACCACATTGCCACATGACCGTGATGTCAAGTTCTTGAGCATGCTAGTTCTTTGAACTGCTCCTTCTCCAAGGATCTGTACTGGATAACCCTGAACTAGTCAGTTGAGGTTAAACAACAACTTGGAGAGTTGTAAGACAAAAGCTCCATTCGACTTATTCCTCCTAAAGGGATGTCTAGTTTTGTCTGTGATGAAGAAAGATGGTGTTTCCTTCGAGGATATGTTATCTTCCCTCGCCTTTGATTTGATTTGGGTTATCGTCAAATCAAACTCAGTTCCAAGGACTATCATGATGATGTATTCACTCGTGATGTTTGATCTGGGTACATCTTCATGTCCTTTGGTCTGACTAATATTGTTGTTTTGTTCATACCACATGTGAGTCTATCTTCTTGGAGTATCATGATAAGTTGTTGTTGAGCCCATCAATGACATCCTTATCCTCCCCAAGCCAAACTAGATTCATGTGGAACAATTTGCATTAATGTTGGAAACTTTTGAGAACCTTCTTCGAGTTATCTCGAAGTATATGTTCTGGATGTTAGAAGTGGCCTTCTCTAGTTCACGTGCAATTATTGAAAGATGTCATCGTGGATTTGAGAAGAGTTATCTTTAACACCTCGAGAATCATTTCAAGTCAATCAAGCATGTGCGAAGTACTCTTTATATGGTAGGTTGATACCTTTCCATCTCGAGAACATCCTCTGAGCATGTTAAGCCACTGATGATTTGTCATGGAAGAGAAAAAGTCCTACAAACTTCAGTATTTTCCTAAATGTTTTCCAATAAGGATTCATGTGTGGTCCATTGCAAACTCTCTATGCAGGAGCAATTATCTTTTGGATAACTTTTCAATACATGGGTGCCACAACCTAGCTCATCTTTTGAAGCTTGACAACGTATTCCTTGTCTTGAGAATCTCATAACTTTACCTTTGTGGTAAATGTTGCAAAACTTTCTATTCGGACATGATGAGTCTGAACTATCTTTCCACTTAACCAAATCTGAATCTCAAGTAGATCTGATGGTTAGTGTTCATCAAGGTTTTTGACGTAGGTCTCTTTGAAAATCCAGCAAGATTGATGTGATGGTTGCCATAATTAGCCAGAAGACCTATTGCCACATTCTCTTGAATCAGCAATAACAACCACTCCTCATAAGGCCTCTTCTATGACATATTATAGGAGTTGTGCTTATGGTTTCTTTTGTATTCGACGTCCTACCTTTACTTGATGTACGCTTCTCAAACATCAAGGAGAAAATTTAAGGTAGTGTTGCTAAATGTCTCTCGGTCGATCCTCCAGACCCTTTTATGTTTGCAAGGTTCTTGTTGTGCCAAGTAACTGAAGTTTGAGAACGATGTTTCTTTTTCCTCGTGTCATTAGGTATCTCCTTATATATTCATTTTAGTGGGGTAAAGTGATATCACGATCTTTGGAAAATATTTTGATAGACCTAGATGAATAAAGAGTTTACTTCGGTTCTCTAATGTGTTTGAAGAGCGACTATGATATTCGTAATGAGAAGTTCCTCTTGTTACATGTTCTTTGTGACTCTTACGAGTCCTCTCCATAAAACAACCTTTCTGTCTCGACCTTCTGTTGAATGAAATGTGATCTTTCTATATCAAAAGTAGTTCAACAAGTTGGTTATCCGTATCGTTGTACCTTGGAAGATCTCATTAAGCCGTTAGTAGAAGTTCATCTTTCAAAGTCTATGGTCGTGTTCTTTCCGTTTTAAGCTTTCCTTTTCAGAAGCTTAAACTCTTATGAAGTTCCATGGTGTCAATCCTTATGAAGACCAGCTATCTAACAACCTAAAACCATCTCCTTTTGTTTCTTCCTTACCTTGACGTGTTTCCTGCTTGTTGGCTCTAGAGATGTTATGAAACATCTATCCATCAGTTGACCATGAGATACTCTGTTTGTTGTTCTGTGTCATTCTATCTCTTCTTTAGTGTGTGCAGCTACCTCGAAGAAAATGAAGTGCTTCATTCATTCAGTAATTCAACCTCTTCAAGGATATTGCCGAAGTTTAGTTTAACCCTGTCTCTTCTATCTTCCTACCTAGGAATGTCGGGACGAGATTCTACTAAGGGGGATAGAGCTGTAACACCCCAGTTTTAGTTAAATCATAATTAGGACTTTGTTTGTGCATTCATGAGCATCATCCCTTAAATTGCATGTAAAGAAAATAATGGAAACCCTAAAAACTATTTTCCTTCTTCCTCTCAAACACATTTAACATAGTTTGAATTTCAAAAACTACAAAATAAGTGGATCCCAAATGGACTAAAAGGGCCCCACAATATCTTCCTAGTTTTACAAAGGGCTCTGGTATTTTTAAATTATGCAAAATAGAAATGAATTGAAATTACAAAAGAGAAAATAAAACAGAAAAATATTTCTGGAAATAAAAACCTAATCCTAACTCTACCTAGGCCGCAACCCAACTTCTCTCTCTTCCCTCTACCTTCATGCACGCAGTAGCCAGTAGCCGCTGCCCTTGTTTTGCCACAGCCCAACAGTGGCCCAACATCCCAAGCCAGCCCGATACCCCTTCGGCCTTCTTTCTCCACCGCCGTCTTCATCGACGACGAGCCAGCAGCTCGCTGTCTTCGCCGCCGCTGTCTGTCGCTATCGGTGTGAGCCAAGGTTCCCGCCGCCGCCCCGAGCGCCTTCAAGACCACACCATGGAGGAACCCTAATGCCACTTCTCCCTCTCCCTTGCTTTGTCTCCCACGTGTCGAAACCATAGCCGGGGCCGTCGCTCACCGTCATCGCCCTGGACCACCCCAAGCCATGCCGCCTGTCCCAGGAGCTCCGCCTCAACGACCTCATCGTCCTTGTGCAGCCACGCAAGACGGGGAGCCTCGTGCTCGCCAGAATTGAGGTTGGCGTCTCGCTGGCCACCGCAGTTGCCTTTGTCGATTCGTCACCCTCCGACCTTGCCTGGCCTCGCCACCACCTCTACCGTGCTCACGTTGAGCTTGCGGTGCTAACGCGCCCCTCCTCTGACTCCCTCTCACCCTCCTCCGTTCCCCCGTCGTGCACCTACTGCCGCCACCGCTTGTAGTCGTCATGTCGCCGTCTCTGGTGACCCAGTTCGAGCGGCACTGCTGCTAAGTTCCTCAGTGTGCAAGCCTGCACCCAATGCCCCTGCTCTCGCTGCCCTGCGCGCAAAGGATCGAGACATCCTAGATCGACAGAGGATGTCCTCCATTGCTGACGTTAGGGTGACGTCAACATGAGGTCATAATGGTTTTATTTTTATTAAATGTTTTCTGTAATTGTTTTATTAAATAAAAATGCTGACAGGTGGGTCCCTAATGTCAGGGTTTTATTATTTTTGGAAATGATTTCTGAAATTAATAAAAGTCTGACATGTGGGGCCAGCTGGAAAATAATTTAATAAATACAAAAAATGTTTAATTGTTTTAATAATGATTTAAAAATGGATTAAAATTGGGAAAAACCATAACTAATTCATTTTAAATCAAAAAATATGTATAATTTATCAAAATGTTCATAAAAATCAGATATACACAATAGGCTCATAATAATACATTGTTAAGCAACTTAAAAGACAAGTTTAATGAGAATAAAAAACTAACTCCTCTCATATGCATCTGGGTTTTCTCCGAATTAGGGTTTCGACCCCTCACACCCTGTTTAAATTGGCAAGCATGTCTTAGGGTGTCATTTTAATACAATTCAACTAGTCATATCATCATCCTTGCTTGAGCATTGCACATATGCCATCTGTTGATTTTTCCCCCTTTCTTTCAAGTGTTTGCCTCATCCCGGTAGAATACGATATCGAGATCAAGATCGAAGACCGAGATCAACACCATCGAAGGTTATCGATGAACAATGCCAAGCAGATGAACCTGAAGTTATGTACCTGAGTATGAATTGGAAAAGGCAAGCATATCTCCACACATGATATAATCCTATGCTTTCGAAGTATTTCATTCTTGCCATGTGCATATGTTTCCAAAGTCTTTTATAGATAGATTAATCCTATCTGATGCATGTTCCCTTTGTAGCCTATACTCCTTGATCCACTGCTCCTAGCATAACTAGGGTTTGGCTTATGAGCTTCGCTAGAGCTGTTATGTCTGTTGTGCTTAGCCAAGATTTGTTGTTACCGTTGGTCCATCCGATTGATGAATCAGAGCTGCGAACAAACCTAGTTGGGTAGGATGACGTGGTATGATCAGATATGTAAGTTAAACATGCTAAGTCTTGTATGGGAGGCCACGTCTGTTTGTGGTTTTTGGAGTCCCATACTTGCCACTACTAGGACCTGAGTTCTTGCCTCTTAAACCAAGACGAGCGTACAGCCACACGGGGCCTGGAAACTCCTTCGACTCACTAACTTGCCTAGTAGATTCCATGAGTCACATAGTTTGGGCGTTCCACTCGGCATATGCATTTTGGATGTTCTATAAGTGCATGGCATAACAGGTAGGTAAGTGTGGCAGGGAACGAGAGAGGCACGACCTCCGTAATCTCGAACCCTGTTCACATCTCTAGGGACCGGCTTCGGGACTTGACCCGTTATGGCGGAACCTCCTTGGGGCATGACTCATGGTATCGGTGAAAGCAAGGTAAAGGTCGTGTCAACCACTCTTTGCAGGCCTTCCAAGCAAGAGGGCTAATGATCTGGCACTAAGAATCGGTTGGTACGTGTGGGTAAAGTTGTGCACCCCTGCAGGGTAATAATCTTTTCAAAAAGCCATGTCCAAAGTTATGGACGACTTGGGAATGTACATGATGGTCATAGAGAACTATAACCTAATCGTAAAAATTGGCAAGAGATGTGAGGTGTGCTTAAGGATGCTTCCTCAGGGATCGAGGGGGTAATCCTAGTTGGTAGGTTTAATAGATAAAGATTCGATGAATGTCAAAAGAAGATCGAAGCTAGTGATATTGTTTTTCTCATCCCCTTGAAAAGGATTATATTAGTTGAGCTTCTTCTACCTCTTTTACAAGGAAATGTAGCTTTATGCAAATAAACCCCACCAGCCATAAGTCTTGCGGAGTACACCCTATACTTAGCCTTGCTTTGTTGATAGTTTTGCAGCAGGTAAGTGTTACCACAGAAGAAGTGTTTGTTATGGCATCGACATCCACGAGTAGTTCGGGGTTCCCGGTCGGCAGCCTGGAATCTATGGATTGGGACGTCATCATTATGCTTCAGGCCACTTAGGCTATTTGTTAAGTTTCCTACAATTAATAGCATAATTTGCCTTCTATTGTTTTATGTTTGTGGTCAGTGACATCTGCTTGTAATAATTTGGTTCTCTGCTCAGGTATGAGCTTGCTGTAATAAATTTTGTGTCGTAGGGTCACTGTAATGTTACCAATTCTTTGTTTGTACGCTTTCAACATTTAGGTTAGGCTTATATCAGACAGAGGTCTGGGATTTCTCTAGCCTTAATCCCGGGGGTGTCACAGCTTATTTCATGAATCTCATGAATAAGATTTTTATGAACTTCTTGGATAAGTTTGTCATTGTTTTTATCGATGACATTCTGATCTACTCGAAATCGGAAGAAGACCATGAGCAACATCTGAGAACCATCCTTGAAACCCTTAGAGAGCATCAGTTGTATGCCAAGTTTAGCAAATCTGAGTTCTGGTTAAAGGAAGTAGGATTCCAAGGCCATATCTTGTCGACAGGAGGAGTTGCCGTCGATCCCGCCAAGATTAAAGATGTCATGGAATGGAAAGCCCCAACCACCCAACCCGAAGTCCACGCATTTCTTGCATTAGCCGGATATTACTGCAAGTTTGTTGAAGGACTTTCGAGCATCACAAGGCCGATGACTCAGTTGTTAAAGAAAGATAAGAAGTTTGAATGGACTGACAAATGTGAAGCAAGTTTTCAAGATCTTAAGAAGAGGTTGGTTTCAACCCCAATTTTGATCATGCCCGATATCAAGAAGCCTTTTGATGTGTATTGTGATGCATCCAAGATTGGTCTCGGATGTGTGTTCATACAAGAAGGCAAAGTCATATCCTATATGTCTAGACAACTGAAGCAACATGAGCAAAACTATCCTACCCATGACATAGAACTAGTAGCTGAAGTTTTAGCTTTGAAGACATGGCGTCATTACCTTATGGGTAAGTGCTGCGAGATTTATTCAGATCACATGAGTCTGAAGTATATTTTCACCTCGAAGGGGCTGAATATGAGGCAAAGGAGATGGATAGAGTTAATCAAGGATTATGACCTTGACATTCACTATCACCTCGGCAAAGCCAATGTGGTAGCGGATGCTCTTAGCAGATTGTTGTGTAGATTAAACACCATGATAAAGGAAGCCCAGCCAAGTCTGCATGAGGAAATGGAGAATTTCAGAGTGGAGCTGGTTAGCGAAGGATTTCTAGCTAGCATAGAACTCTAACTCACTTTGATTAGTCAGATAAAGAGGCCCAGAAAGGAAACACAAGTATCGATGGAATCAAGCATCGTATCGGCACAGGGAAGATACCCGGATTCACCGAATATGAAGAAGGAGTTCTGTGGTACAAAGGACGTATCTGTGTTCCAGCAGATTAGGAGTTGAAACTAGTCATCATGTAGGATGCTCAGGATACCATTTATTCTATCCACCCGGGAGGAACGAAGATGTATCAGGATTTGAACGAGAAATTCTGGTGGCACAAAATGAAGAGAGAAATTGGAAGCTACATAGCCAAGTGTGATATCTGACAGAGAGTCAAATCGGAACATCAGCGACCCGCGGGACTTTTGCAACCATTGCAGATTCTGGAATGGATTTCATCACCGGTTTGCCTACATCTAGTAGGGTAAATGACTCTATTTGGGTCATAGTAGATAAACTGTCCAAGGTAGCCCGTTTTATACCTGTCAAGACTACCTACCAAAGTTCGAAGCTAGCAGAGTTGTACATTGCTAGGATAGTTAGTCTGCATGGAACTCCCAAGACCATTGTTTCGGATCAGGGAACCCAGTTTACCTCAAGATTTTGGCAGAAGGTCCAAGAAGGATTTGGAACGAAACTAAACTTCAGCATAGCTTATCACCCGCAAACCGACGAACAAACTGAAAGAGTCAACCAAATCTTAGAAGATATCTTGAGAGCTTTTGTGTTGGAGTATGGATCTAAATGGGAAGATTGTCTGCCTTTCGCGGAATTCTCATACAACAATAGTTATCAAGCCAGTTTGCAAATGGCCCCATTTGAATTTCTGTATGGAAGAAAGTGTCGTACCCTGTTGAATTGGTCGCAAGTAGGAGAGAGTCAGATCTTCGGACCCGACATCCTACGAGAAGCTGAAGAGAAGGTTCACAAAGTCCATGAGCACCTCAAGACCGCTCAATCCAGACAAAAGAGTTATGCGGATAAAAGACGTCGAGACCTGACCTTCAATGTCGGAGATTTTGTGTATATCAAAGTATCACCCTTGAAAGGAATGCAACGTTTTCGATTGAAAGGGAAGCTTTCCCAAAGATATATTGGACCCTTCAAGATTTTGAATCTCCGAGGAGATGTATCCTATCAACTGGAACTGTCTGAGGAGATGTCAGCCGTGCATAATGTGTTCCATATCTCGTTACATAGAAAATGCCTAGAAGTTCCGGAGAAGACCGAAGTCTTCAAGAACATTGATCACCGAGCCATAGATATCAATAAGGATCTAACTTATCGTGAAGTGCCCATCTGTATTTTGGAAGAAGCATTCAGAACCACCTAGACCAGAAGTATCAAGTTTCTCAAGATCCAATAGAGTAACCATACCGAAGAAGAAGCCACCTGGGAGTGAGAAGATTGTATTAGGACTAAGTTTCCCAATATCTTTACTTCCTAGATTTTCCTAAATGTCAAGACGAGATTCTGTTTAAGGACGGAAGGTTTGTAACACCTCAAAAATATTAAACAAGCTTATCAAGATCTAATCACCCAAGTTTAGGGTTAACAAAAACTTTTAGTATTAAGCTTGATATGAATGCATGTGTTATTTCCATTAATAAATGAATGATTGCAATTGCCATGTTTGATTGCTACCAATGGTAGGGATTAGTTTAAAAAGGATGACAACATCATATAGATCACTTCAAATCAAAATCAAATAAAAAGAAAACCAAAAATAAGACATATGATCAAATGGTCACTTTTGCCATTATTAACCACTAGACCACTTTGGGTGTCTCTAGTAAAAGATTTCTAACAAAAACAATTCCAATTATTTTCACCCCGTGCTAGACCAAGTAAAAGTGAACCCAAGAAAACCTTACAAATCCACAGAAACTATTTTCAAATCTATTTAAGAGACAATTCAAAATTGAATCAAGTTCATATGCCTAGATCATCACTTTTCAAAAACCACTCAAACAAATTCCACTTGACAATTCCCAACAACCATAGACTACTAAGAAAGTACTCAGGTCACTCACCAAAAATCATTCAAAAATTTGAAAGTAAATTTTATGCGGCCATTTGGTCGAGCACCTGGTAGACACAGTACAACCTCAACCACTATACACTGTTTTGATCTATCAATTGATCATCAAATGTACTCAGTTCTACTCCACTACCTGCCCATGATCATTCGTAGTCCTTGGTCGTGCAATGGAGAGGCTCATCTCCACCATTGCGCCAGTGACATGCCGTACCGAGCCAGACATGCCGGTCGACCATGAACCAGTCGCTGCACGCCGCGCCGCCCTCTACCACGACCTCTAGATGATAGTCGTGACATCACCGCCAACCCTTGTCCACCCCTGACCAACGGCGAGAAGTGGAGACAGTGGAATCGTCGTGCCCATTTAAGCCACTGCCATGCCGATAGCACAACGGAGCACCGAAGCCGCCTCGCGCGCACACACCACGCCTCACTCTCTCAGCGCATACCCGCAGTTGTCGTAGCACCAATGACCTCCCAGACAGGATGGTTCAACGCCGCACACCTACGTACCTAAACAGAGCGTTGATGTCGCCCGACCGACTGAGATCGCCCCTTGCCGTGCTGTCACGCGCGTGATGATCGCCATAGTACCCTGCATCGACCCATGCCCTCCGCCATGCTTAGCGCGACCTGTAGCAGCATCGCTGGAGGAGCCTGACCATGCCGTCCTGCATCTAATGCTGGTGTATAAATAGAGGCCACCCATCCCTCATTATGCACACCATTCCACATCCCACTCACCCAGGAACCTCACCGACCCTTCCCTGGATGCCGGAATTTGGCTGAAGTCCGCCGCTGTAGTCGAGGAAGGAAGCCATTGATTGGAGCCACCCCAGAAGCTGTCGTGACTGCCAATCGACTCGCCTTCGACAACAAGCCCATTTCCCCCCATCACCGATCCTAGCTGGATCCCTGCTATGTCCCCAGCGATCCCCACCATTGTGTTAGGTTTAGAATCTCGCCCAAGCCGTTCAACGTAGACGATGAACCTCAGTCGTAGGATCCTGTTCTAATGGTAGGTCTAGGATTGCTAGATACCGCTTCGGTTAGAATTAGGCGCTGGACCGTTCTGTCTACAGCCCACTGCGCCAGTCCAGTGCAGTTGGGTTGGCCAGTTCTTTTCCTGCGCAGAGCCCAGCAGTTCAAATAGAATTTTGCCAATTTAGTTAAAACCTTATTCTGTAAGTAGATTCAAAATTCAATTCAAAGAGATGTAATAATCCAAAATGCATGATTCCAATTTTGTTGGAAAGGTATTAAAAATATCTAGTCACTCCCGTTGGATTAAAACCAATTGAAATTATAGATCACCTATATCAAAAATAACAAGGAAGAGGATTTTGCCACTTCAAACATTTTTCTAAAATAAACTATAAATGCTTTTGAGTTGATTCCAACTCTCAAAAATCACATTTGCAATGCTCTACATGAATATGTAAAAACATTTGATTTTACATATATGAAACATGGTTTAGTATTAAAGGAATGATATATAGGCATTTCTAGTCACTTAAATATTATTAAATAGTAATAATAAATCGTGTAATACATGACCCCCATTTTAAATCGCATTTCCAAGTATTGGAATAGGTGGTGATGACATGTGTCAAAATGATCCACTATTTTAATTGGTGAATATTGAATCTTAAGTATTTCTCAATGAGTAGAAATTAGTTTCTGAAATAAGATAAATGAAAATATGTCATTATTACATGTAGTGATTGAGATGACGCTAGATCATCCAATATGAGCCCTTGAGTGCTAAATAGAAGTAGTTCAGGGTTGTTTGGTGATTGTGTATATTGTATGTATTTATAGATGCTAGTACCGACCCGGGCTACAACGAGGAGGAGTACTTCGAGGAAGAGGAAGAAAACTTCAATGACTGCAACCAACAAGGCAAGTCATCACTATGCAAGCTATCAGTGCAAGCTAGAACTATGCATATTTCCTATGCAAGCCCCTTATACCGGATGCACTAGGAAGGCTTGATTATGCAACTTTGATTAAACCAAATCTCAGTTTTTACATACCAGCTTTACTTTTCCTTTTTACTGAAGTTTCTTATATAGTTAATGAATTGTGATTAGTGGAAAAGTAGGATGGATACCATCAAGGCTATAGAGCTAGTCATGGACACTTATACTTGATTAGCATCCCCAATAGTGATGTCAGGGGGATGATCCCCAGGTACCCCAACCGGACAAGAAACCAAGCAGTCACATCACGTCCGGCTGACCAGGTGCAGCCGGACAGGGCAAGACAGGCCGGCTATCACACGGTAGCCGGATCAGGAAGAAGTAGCAGTCTACGACGATGTAGCCGAACCCAATCAGTGAGACAGGACGACATGCACATCAGTGCACGGTACGCCCTGTACGATGACAAGACTGGCAACCACCCGGCCATACCGAAGACTTTGCGGGGATGACGCAGGAACAGTGGCCCGATGCTGACGACGGGCTCGCACGGCGCCCACTTTGCCTACGACAGCCATACCGCTCATACTCCGATGAGACATACCATGCCGGACACTGTAGATGACCAGCCGGCTGGGACCCGCATGTGGGGCCCGCCAGTCGGATTGGCCAGTGAGACCATTGCCTCTCTGCCTATATAAGGAGAGGCAAGGCCTTAGTAGAAAGGGTTGGTCTCATTGCATTTAAGGCAGTAGCTAGAGAATACAGCTCAAGGAGCACTTGTAGTTCGTGTATCCCTGATAGTCAGATCCGGAAGGAGTAGGGGCTTTACCTCATCACGAGGGCCCTGAACCTAGGTACTTCTCGCGTCCAGCTACGCTTGCTTGTATCCACTCCCGCCTGCGGACGTCGTCGATAGCTTCCCTGCTAGTCCCCACACCTCTATCTAACCTCCTTAGGTACTGCCGTTCCCAATACAACGACAGTTGGCGCCCACCGTGGGGCAAGATGGCTTCGACCGGAGTCACGTTCCGCACGGGACCCCGCACTTCAGCCGGTGAGCGCGTGACCTCTGGCCTGGTGCTCACGCTTGGCAAATTCGACTGCGTCATCGACAACGCTTCCTGCTTCGCCGGAACCTCCTTCCCGGCGAACGATACCGTCCTGCTATTCGGCGACCTCCCTGTCTACGTCGCCACCATTCTGGAGCGTTTCCCCAGGGAAATCGTCTCTGTCGCGGAGCTGCCGCATCCGGGCGGTAGCACCTCCGTCGCATCCTGCGGCGTGGAGGTCATGATGGCCGGCTCTAGCTCTCACCCCCGCCAGCCGCGAGATCGAGGCACGGACGACGTTGGGACTTCTGCCCCTCCGCAGCCTCCGAACCCGGTGGAGGATGCCATTGATCGGCTCCAGACGCCGGTCAACCTTAGGGATAACCCGGAGGAGAAGGAGGCCAACTTCGCCATGGAGAGACAGACCCTCCTCCAGGAGGCCATCGAGGTAGCAGTAGCCCGCAAGCAACTCGAGATCACCCGGCGCGAGTACGACCGCGCGCATGGCTTCACTCCGGCTACCGCGGAGCCGAGCCGGCGCGGCCAGGTGTGGCACCGGGGCAGAGAGCTAGGCAGTAGGATGGAAAAGGATGGGGAGCCGGATCCCGCACCCGCCCTCATCCGGCCCACCTACAACACGCCCATTAAGAACCCGCGCGCGGCACGGGCCACGGCAGAGGAACTACCTAGTCTGGAGGGCGAGGAGCGAGCCCGCCAGCGCGCTCGCGTGCAGGAGCTCCTCCGTATCGTGGACGAGCAGGCCGACGCCAACCGGCAGATGTAGGAGGACCCCAGCTACTCCAGGGGGAGGAAGCTGCCTGCCAACAGCAGGGGCGCGCCGCATGACACCCAGCAGGCGTCCTCCCCTCAGTCGGCTAAGGCCCGCAGCCGGCGTCGCAGCTCTGGCAACAGGGGCCAGTCGCGCCAGGAGCAGACGGTGAACAGCAACCCGCCGCCTCCCCCTCCACCAACCGGGGCGCCCAGACCTGCCGGCTCCCGTCTCTCGGGCCGGATCGGAGCGCCTAACCCAGATTGTTCGGATGCCCGTGACCGCATCGAGCTCCTCTCTCAAGCGCGCGTCATGGAGGAGAACGATTCTATCGGCCCGGTTTGTTTCGGACCCTGCATCCGGAACATGCCGTTTCCGGATAAGTTCTCCCTACCCAGGGACACCCCCAAGTACGACAGCAGCATGAAACCAGAGGATTGGCTGACCGACTATGCTACGGTAGTCGGCATCGCCCATGGGAACAAGCGCACAACCATGCGCTACGTCCCCCTCATTCTAACCGGGTCAGCAAGAACATGGCTGAACAGCCTTGCGCCCAATAGCATCAACGCCTGGACAAACTTCGAGAAAGTATTCGTCCGCAACTTTAACGACACGTACAAGCGTCCGGGGCGCCCACGCGACCTGGTCTTGTGCGTCCAAGGTGACCGCGAGACCGACCGCGAGTACCTCGCCAAGTGGACGGAGCTGCGCACCACCTTTGAGGGCATCCTGGAAAGCCAGGCCATCGGCTTCTTCATCGAGGGTTGCCGAGAAGGCACCATGCTTCGCCACCGGCTACTAGGTGACGAGCCGAAAACCATGGCGGAGCTCATGACGGTTGCGGACCAGTACGCCACGGCGGATGCCGCCATGAAGAAGCCCCTCCGAGTAAATGCTGACGGGCATCCGAATCCTACGGAGCCGGCTTGCGACCGTCCAGGCAATCCGGCTGGCGAAGTCGGATCCTCTAGGAGCCACGGTAGCGACAACCGGTTCCACGGGGACCGCCAAGCCGGGCAACAGAAGCCCCGCTACCACGCGCGGCAGGTCAATGTTGTGGAGGGTGCGCCCGACGCACCGGCTAACGACACAAGGAGGCAGAAGTCACGGCTCACCTTCGACCAGATGTTTGACGGCCCGTGCAAATGGCACATCGGTCCCTTCAAACCGGCTACGCACACCACTCGGAATTGCAGCTGGACCCGCCAGCTAAAGGACCAGGGCAACCAGCCTCGTCTCCCCCCTCCCCCCTCCACCTCCGGGCGGACCCCCCCCACCGGCTAGGGGAGCCGGTAATGATGGTAACGGCGGGAACGGCGGCAATAAGAACAACAGCTACCCACAACCGCACGCCGCCTACCACACCTTCGAGATGGAGCAGGACGACAAGCACAGCCGTAGGCGACGCTCCAAGGAGGTCAATGCCATCGTCTCTCCGGTGCCCCAGTACCTGAACTGGTCGGAAACCCCCATCACCTGGAGCCATGCAGATCAGTCGGAGCAGCTGCCGACTCCCGGGGGCTAGGCCATGGTGCTCGACCCCCTCATCATCTCCAACGCGCGTACCTTCTGATTCTCGCGCGTCCTCATCGACGGAGGCAGCAGCCTCAACCTCCTCTACCAGTCCTCGCTGGAGAAGCTGGGCATTCGCGAAAGTGACCTGCACCCGACTACCACAACGTTCCATGGCGTACTGCCGGGGCCAGCCTACGCCCCACTGTAGAAAATCCAGTTGGACGTCATCTTCGGGACCGAGGAGAACTTCCGCCGCGAACCAATCTGGTTCGAGGTAGTAAACCTGACGAGCTCCTACCATGCTCTCCTCGGGCGCCCCGCCCTCGCCAAGTTCATGGCCGTCCCCCACTACGTATACCTCAAGACGAAGATGCCGGGACCCTGCAGCGTGATCATCGTCGCCGGCTGCTTCAGGCGGTCGATGGAGTGCGCCTCAGCCGGTTCCAAACTAGTAGAGGCCCTCATCATAGCCGAGGAGAAGCGCGTGATCATGCGCAATGTGGCCATGGCCCAGCAGGACATGCCGGCTAGTAGCAAACCGGCTGGAGAAGGAACTTTCCAGCCGGCAAGGGAGACAAAGAGGATTCTGCTCGACCTCTCCGACCCGACTAAGTTCGTCACCATTGGTGCCGGCTTGGACAGCAAATAGGAAGGCGCGCTCGTCGACTTCCTCCGTGAGAATCAGGACATCTTTGCATGGTCCCCCAAGGACATGCCGGGTGTGTCGAGGGAGTTCGCTGAGCACTCACTTCATGTGCGGCCGGACGCCAAGCCGGTCAAGCAGCCATTGGGAGGAGAAGAGGAAGATAATCGGGGACGAGATCACCCGGCTCCTTGCAGCCGGGTTCATCATGGAAGTGTACCACCCGGACTGGTTGGCGAACCCAGTCCTGGTGCTGAAGAAGAACAAGACCTGGCGTATGTGTATCGACTACACCAGCCTGAACAAGGTGTGCCCGAAATACCCCTTTGCCTTGCCCCGTATCGATCAAATCATCAATTCCACGGCCGGCTGTGATTTGTTGTCTTTTCTAGATTGCTACTCCGGGTACAATCAGATCCGGCTAAACCCGGCTGATCAGATTAAGACATCATTTATCACCCTCTACGGGGCTTTCTGCTACGTAACCATGCCTTTCGGTCTAAAGAATGCAGGCGCTACCTACCAGTGCTGCATGCAGAAGTGCTTGCACTCGCAGATAGGCTGAAACATGCATGCTTATGTGGACGATGTGGTCATCAAGACCAAGGAGAAGCGCACCCTCCTCGAGGATTTGGGGGAAACATTTGGCAACCTCCGCCAGTACCAGATGAAGCTGAACCCGGAGAAGTGCGTCTTCATAGTACCATCCGGTCAGCTACTCGGTTTCCTCGTATCGCAACGAGGTATCGAGGCGAATCCGGAGAAGATCGCGGCCATCGAGAGGATGCAGCCGCCCATGAACCTGCTTGGGGTCCAGAAGTTCACCGGATGTCTAGCCTCCCTCAGTCGTTTCGTCAGCCGGCTGGGGGAGAAGGCACTCCCGTTGTACCAGCTGATGAAGAAGACGAACAAGTTCTCCTGGACTTCGCAAGACGACACCGCATTTCACGACCTCAAGCACATGCTATCCATAACGCCGGTTCTAGCCACGCCGGCTAGCAAGGAGCCGATGTTGCTCTATATAGCAGACATCAGCCGGGTCGTCAGCGTCGTCCTGGTGGTGGAGCGCCCCGAGGAAGGCAAGGCTCAGCCGGTTCAGAGGCCCGTCTACTACCTCAGCGAGGTTCTCTCCCACTCCAAGCAGGAGTACCCCCACTACCAGAAGATGTGCTATGGCGTGTACCTGGCATGCAAGAAGCTCAAGCACTACTTCCAGGAACACCCGATTAAGGTCGTGTGCACCGCACCCCTTTCGGAAATCATCGGCAACAAGGATGCCACCGGCCGAGTCGCCAAGTGGGCCATCGAATGATGAACGCAAGGAACATCACCCAGAAACCCGGAGGAGGACAAGGGATTACCTCCTCACCGGGCACTCATGAATCGTCTTCCGCGGGAGGAAGAACTCCATCTCGATGATGAAGATGCAGTTCGGCGGGCTTGATGATGGACGCCCGCCAGGTGCCATTGGTGATGTGGGTACCCGCACCCTTCTTCTTCCCAGCGCCGGCGGTGCTGGTGCCCATAGTGGTGGTGCCTCCCTTCTTCTTGGCAGCAACAATGGTGGCCGCGGATCCAGCGGCGGTGCCTCCCTTCTTCTTGCCCATCTTTGGATGGCGGTGGGAACGGAGGAAGTAACTGGGGAAGACACGAAGCTGGTCTAGTGCCGCAAAGAGGAAGTATGCAAGGAAGCAGAGAGCAGCAGCAATGGCGATGGAGGCACGAGCAATGAAGATAGATGGGAAAATTACCGCAGCTGCGCTGCTACTTAACCTCCTCGCAGACACCATCCAACGGCTAGCAGAAACCCTACTACACGCGTGGCGCTCATCACCATCGACACATGGCGAAACTGAAGCACGAACCATCCCCCACTATTCCCATTATGCGCAGAAATCAAGGAGACACAGTTAAAATAGAAGATTACGCATGCCCGGTTAAATTGAAGTCAGAAAGTGGGACCCACCACTCGTCATGTTCCGTCAAAGCCGCTCACGCGGGCAACCGAGGTCAACACATCATCAGCACTGAAGTCATTGATTCTAGTAGCAGAAGATTTTGACTACTTTAGTCCTTGCTCGAGTCTTTGAGTCAGCCAAGCACTCGGGGGCTACTCCTAACAGGAGTGCTAGCCACGCACCCGAAAGATTTTTTATGCAGGTATACACGATAAACCCTTCACTCGAATCATCGATTCAACTATGAAATGCGGGTTACTCCCATAGGGAGCGCTGAAGGCATATTCGACTGAAACAAGCACCAAAAGACGACAGTAGTGGCAAATATTTTTTAGTCCCCACTCGAGTCTACGACTCGAGTAGGCACTCGGGGGCTACTCCCATAGGGAGCGCTGGTCGCGCACCCTATGATTATTTTGCTGGTACATCGTACTGTGTGTTGATAACATCCACACTCGAATGCTATAGCGACTCCGCCTCATATTTTCCCTAAAAAGAGACTACGTCTCTTGGGCCACCCGAATCATCTCTGGGATTACAAAAAAATTGGATGTCGCGCTTACAGCGTGAAGATAAGACCTGGATAAGGCCTGACAACGCATCTGCTATATACTACCAGAAATATATCCGTACCTATAGGTGCGATGAACATGCCTTGACAGACGCGTCGAGTGCTCACACTTATAAAGTGGAATTCAACTCATGTAAGACCTTCGCGGCCTAAGTCAAGTTACGCTAGCACATTTCCGAATTCGAGTCCGGGGACTCGAGTTTGAGTAGATTGCGTTGTTTTACCCTAAGGCAGCTAAGTGATACCGGTACATCGGATAAATCAAGCACGTATATCAACAATCCCTGTGACACAAACATAACACTCGAAAAATGCTCAGTCATGCACTCGAAAGACTTCATAAAGTCCCAGTCGAATTTGCAGTTCCACTGGACACTCGGGGCTACTAACATGGGTATACCCAATAGGTACTCGAGTTTGGTATATACGGTCTAGATACGGCAGAAGCCCACGGTGTTGCCAATGCCCAGCGGAGAATTCGAGTGCCCCATGGACTCTCGAATGCTTGCGAGACAAGAAGAAACTTAATATAGAAAGTTCAAAGGGAAAACCCTAATCTGTAACCGACTCGACCTGCTACCCGAGACCTAGCCTATCTATATAAAAGCTAGGAGGGTGCAGCGAGGAGGACAATCACCACCCTAGTTTCCACAACTCTCGCCAGCTTGCATCTACGCTCCCATGTAATGTTTGATTCCTTCGTTAATTCCAAGAGCAGACAAGCAGGAGTAGGGACCTCTACGAGGCCTGAACCTGGGTAAAACTTGCGTCCCTGTGTGCTTGTTTGCTAGGCGATTGATGCCTCCAGCGCTCCCTCCTTCTCCAAAACCCAAGTCCATAATAATGGGCATTGACGAGTGAAACCCTTGTCAATTTGCGCCGTTTGTGGGAACTAGGAGTGCTGATGTCGCGGATTCTTCGGCCCCATCAAACGTGACCTACAACTCCGCAACACCGGAGATTCGCTAGCTCATCGACGCGTTCGACTTTACCGTCCACACGCCGGCCACTTGCCCGGCTTTCAAGTCCGTAGGCGATGGAATCAGCCTAGCGATTAGGAGCTTCCGCTTTTAGGTTGGTAAACTGGGCATGTTTCGCATGCCTGACCAGTCGATCGCACCCGCGATTGCTCCAGCATCGTGGTTCCCGCCACCAATCGGCACCCTCAGCGAGCTCAACGCCTTGGCAACAGCTAGGAGCACGGACAGCAGTTGTGGATCCGATTTGGGTGACCTAGCCACTAAAGACGGAGCCTACGGCTCTGGATCTGAAAGTTGCGGGAGCAATAGCTTCCCCAATAACTTCGTGTGCGCAGTCATCAACGCGAGCGATACTACTGCCAATCGCGAAGACGTTGGCACCAGATCTAGAACCGAACCGCCCAACAACACCGGACCACCCAATGACAGTATGCCCAATGGCGGCCCCACCAACGGTGGCAACAGCGCGCCCGTCAACAACGGAACCGGTGGAGGCCGACGCTCACAGTGAATGAAAACATCGGCGAGCGCATGCAGATCCACCTCAATTTGAATGAGTGGGTCCGTTGTCGCGAAGCTCTACAGGGAGGAAACAACTTCAGGTGAAAGGGAAAGTTATGGCGAATCAAGATCCGGGAGATCAGAAGACTACGCGCCTATCCTCTACCCCCCAACAGATCACAGGACATGCTGATGGGCTACCATTGGCTGCTAAAGGAGGAATTCAAGTGCCAGCAGCAAGTGATTGCGCAACTCGAGGCGCGCAGAATGGCGGCGGATGAGTCGAGCCTTCGACGAGCTGGGCTCTCCTCCCACAGAGGATCCTCCTCCAAAGGCAACGAGTACGTCGTCAATAAGAGGCGATCTCGACTGGCCGACCTCACCGAGCAAGAATGCGTGGAGGCCGCGAAAGTCCTCGACTTCAACTCTATGATAGTCGACACACGGAGCAACATGCTCCCAAAAACGCCGCAAGCTGCGGTAACAGCGCCCAAGCTGAAATACATTCGTCACTTATTATAAGAAACAAATTCCTAAGACTCTAACCTTTATTAATATTTCCTAATGAAAAGGACTTTTCATATAATTATGAATATTTTTAATGCACAATAAGAAATGAAGAGATAAGGTCATATTTTCTTTGCACAATAATAGTCAGGGCCTATAAACTCTATGGATATTTAAAACCTTGAAGGAATTCATATTTGAAATGTTTTTTTGTAAAAAATAGAAAATAGAAATAGAAAAAGAGAAGGGAATCAGCATACTTCAGAATCAGCCCACGACCCAGGTCATTCCTTCGTTATCTGTCACTCGCCTGCATGCTGTTCAACGTCTCACTCACTTTTCCAGAGCCCAGTAGCAGCCCAGCCCAGAATACATCTTCGCTGTCTCTCTGGAAAGTAGGGCCCGCTTGAAGAAAGAACCACCATCTTCATCTTCCTCCGTCTGGTTGACATGTCATCGGTGAGCCACGTCGCCGCCGCAATCCTGGACCATCCCAGACGCGATTGACCAACCTAGAGCCTTGCACTACTCGCTTGGAGTCTGTCCCCACTTCTTCCATCAAGATTCGTGCCCAAATCGAGCTCAGCACCACCGCCGCATCTCGTCGGTCCTTGTCGTCGTGCCATCATGTCCGTGCCCGCTAGGCCGTGTAAAGCAGCCACCTAGGACCACATCGATCTTCTGGTTGATCCTCATCCTGTCCATTCATATCCCTCGCTCCCAATCCTCCACAAATTCACCGAAGCCACCACCGACAAGCTTCAGCTAGCCGTCGATACAACCCACCTCTGGTTCCGTCGAGTGGTCTGGGAGAAGCACCTCATTGTCATGATCGTTCTAGCACAAGCATGCATCAAGGGGAGGTGGGAGGTAGGAGAATTTCTAGATTCTCTTCTGATGGGGTTCACCGGAATCCACGATGCCACACTCATTTCCGGTCACCATCAACATCACCGAGCCCACCATCATGTCCAGGGTAAGAATACACATCGCTTGGTAATACCTACAAATCCTAGGGCAGCCGGTAGCCGAGGTTGTCATTCGGCCAGCGAGGGCCACCGCAGGTGCTCGTTGTTGTCGCTATTCTGATGACCATTACAGGGCGGTGCAACCAATCGAGGGTTTCCCACGTTGTCCTACGTCCATCTCGACCCTGAGCCTTGCTAGTTTGCGCTCGATCGCCCCTGTAGCCCGCCATCTGATCGCCGCCCGGCGGGATGACGTCAAGGTGATGTCATCGTGCGCGCAGCCAGACCCAGTCAAACCGTACGGGTCCCACTTTGCTAAGGTGGCCTGCCAATGTGGCCACTAGCCCACCTGTCGGTGACCTAAGGCTAGATTGGGTGTGGTGTAAAACGAATTAGGTGAAGGACTGACGTCAGCAATGACGCAGTAAGCCATTTAGTTATTTAATTTTAATAATTCCAGAAAATGATTAAATCTTGTTAAATTAATATCCTTTGTTTTATAATTCAGAAAAAATATATATTATATATCAAAATGTTTAGAAAAATAAACTCTATAATATAAACCTAATATCATATTTTATTTTCTAACTTAAATAAGTTAATTATTATTAGTAGTAAGTAGCCTATTAGGGATAAATCTTTCATAAACATATCTTATTATTTAAAATTCATAAAAGCAAGTATAATATATAAAAATTCTTAGAAAAACAAAATATATATTTATAAACTTATTAAGTACATTTTTGTGATACTTAACTAAGTATTTAGTATTTATAAATTGCTAAAACTTATAAAAATCATATCTTATTAATTATAAATCATAAAAATACTTATAATATACCAAAATGATCACAAAAACAAAATATACACATTAAAAATATAACTCTTTACAGTGGATGTAAAATAAATGAAAATATTTATTAACTCTTGATTAAAACTATTTTCTAATATCTTAATAGATTAAAAATACATAAATCTTTACTTTCCCTTTGGCATTAATTGTTTAAAGTCTAAAAGTATAAAAACCAAGTTCAATGTTTAAATGAAGCTAAAATAGGTCTAATCATTTTAAGATGTATTTACTAAAACTATCATCTTAAACTAAGTGTATCTTAATTTTCCTAAAAAGATTTTATCAATTATAAAGTCAACTAAAGTAGCATCTTGCTTATCACAAGGCTTATATTCTCTTTTAAAATCATCAAACTCTTATTTACTAATTCTTTCACAAGTTTAATAAATCCACTTAAAGATTCAAACCAAGTTTTAAAGTAATTGAAGTAATACATGTTCTTTACTTATGAAGTATAACCATTGATTTTAAAGATAGGTGAGTGAATTTATCCACTTATAATTTTAAAGCACCACCCCATAAAAGACATAACACTTATATTATTTATAAAACATTAATAAGTGGACCACATATAATAGAATACATATTCAAAATATATAAGTATCCACTATAAGTGGAATAGCTATTCAAATATGGTAATTTTTTGCTTCTTGAATATTCATAACTGGTAAGAAAATCTTAAGGTGTTAGCTTTAAGTTTAACTGCTTTTACTTTGTAAAGAAATCTTTTCCTCAAATTTTATTCTTTTAAGAAACATTAAAAGTAATCCTTAACCATTTCTATAAAGGCTCTAATTGATTAGTAATCTTGCTTAAGAAATAGTTTGGATACCATGCCCCATTTGAGTGCTTTAGTATTGCATGCTACTTGTTGTATTTACATATTGTTTCACACACTCTCACAAGCCTTAATAAAAAGCACATGTGTGAATCTGGTATAAAAGTGCAAAACATTCCAAAGAACTCATCACAAACTCCAAACCCTAGATTAGATACGATTATTCCGGGGATTCGTGTTAATCAAAGTGCATTACATTACTTATGCATAATTGCATCTTGCTTCTTTAAACATTCGTCCTTACCGGACCAATGATGATGTTTACAGAATTTGGATCTTCTATTGTTTCGAAGACCGTGATTGCACAATCTTGCAATCACAAAAGGCAAGTCCACACTTGCTCATGTCCTTTGATTATTTTCTATCAAATGCTTGTAACTCAAATGTTGTCATCAACTGCATTTCAAAAAGGTCATAAAACACTATTTTCATAATACTATGATTATAGATTATTTACCAAATGGTAATAATCTACTTATACAATTCCAATGGTAAATGAACATAATATCTAGGACTTAACATCCAATGTCGTCAGTGATTCTAGCACCGTATATTACGCGTTAACCATGAGATTTGGAATGGGATGGAGAAGTCAGCTGGATCTTCTTCCTTTCACATGGACGGATTACCTTATCGTGAAGCTGCAGATTTCTCATATAGAATCCAGAGAATCCAGCACATGGGTGGGACCCCTTAGTGCCCCACGATCTAGGTGTCTAGATTATCTGTGCATAGCTGTCTTGGTGGAGGTTCACCATAGCTATTGGTGACTACCAGTCAGAGCTTCTTACAGAGTCTTCGAGAGACTACACGGACTGTACTCGTGGTAGTGCTCTCAGGGGATCGTGTCTTCATGTGGGGTCGCGGAGAAGGGCAGTGATTGGATTGGATCTTAGACTAGGCCTCATACCAAGGAAGTGTGAACGAGCCTATAACTTTGATGTGCAACAAAGCTAAGGTCTCTCATGGATAAAGCAACGCACCTCTATAGAGTGTAAGAACTGTGACATGTTACACCCTGTTCCGGGAAGGATCTACGAACGCGGCAGGAAAGGAACCCTAGGAAGGTTCTGGTCAACCTGTGAAGGCTGTCGGACATAGTTTTCAGAATAAAAGCAACCTTTGAAGAAATATTTATGAAAACCTGCGTTGCCTACGACCTTTGGTCTATGGCTGTAGAGATAGTGCATCATACACACCTTTTTAGTGAACTTGCTGAGTACGCTCGTAATCAACCATACCTTCTTAACCCTTGCTAGGATATAAGCCATTGAAGATGACGTCAACACCAACTAATGCTCAAGAAACCATCATCGATAGCTCAAGTTCTTCAATGAAGTCAATGGAGTCAACATATTCATCAACCGAAGCAAAGGCGAAGATCTTGATTATATAGGATGTCGTGGTGGTGTCACGGCAGATGCCATGGATAGGCTAAAGGTGGGGACTAAATGCACTAGGGGAATCTAGGGAGGGATAGTGTGGTGATTCCACACACAGAAGCTTTGCATTTGATTCACGTCCACATATTACAAGTGCTCCTTGAGCTGTATTGGGGAGAGGAGGAAGAAGAACTCTCTTACTCTCACCACTCGCTAGCTCTCAGTCACTTGCTAGTAGAACATAACCTCTAAGGACTAACCTTGTCAAACTCAACCCAATAGAGACCAACCCTTTCTACAGAGGCCCTAGCCCTCCTTATATAGGGGTGGCTAGGTGTCCAATTAGGGTATACGTGGAGGCATATTCCAGGTAATATTCCTCCTCCCAAAATAGTAAGCCGACCGGGTCACTTTTCCCCGCGTCATCCATGTAGAGGCTACGTGAGCCTCTGTGGCGCCCGAGTTAGCCAACGTTGGCATCATCACCTTTGTAGGCCACTCCTCGGTGGTCTTGCCTCTGTCCGCTTCGCTCATGCTCTGTGTACAGGGGTCACCTTTGACCAACGAGATACCTTCCTTCTCCTACAAGCTTGATATGACCCGGATCATACATAGTTGATCCGGCCACACCTGTTCCTGCATATGAGTTAGATTCATCTGTCCGACTTCCGGCTTAAGTCAGTTGAGACCCAGTTAGGTGGACATACCCTGGTCCGTGTTACCCCGTGATTCGGCCTGCCTTGATGTGACTCGGCCAGCATTCGCTTTGACCTTGTCGTACCTCGGCTAACTCGGCATTGATACCTCGGCGTGACCCTACCCGGGGGTATCCCCCCAACATTAGTCCTCGAAGCTGGTGCGGCCTTAGCTGCCTTGGCCGCTAAGGCCAGAGCAGGGTCAATTTCACTGAGCTTTGAGTTCCTTTTCCGAGTTACCTCCTTATCTCGGATTCCATGGGTTTACTTTCCCTTGGCACATTCCAAGTTTTCACTTGCTGGCCGGGTTACCACATTCTCATCCTGGTCGTTCTTCCTTCTCTCGTACGCTTGCCCATGTGGAGGCTAATCATTAGTTTGCCTCATTTTAAGGGCCAGCAACAGTAACCGCCGCAGTTATTGTCAGGAGTTACTGTGCGCATGTTACGTCACGCCTGCCTCCTCGTTAACTGTATCACTGTGTCGCGTCATCGGATCTCCTACGCCCTGTGGTCCTTCGTGTGGCTCATCGATGATTGGTCAATCCGTGTTATACACGGCCACACGATGTGGCCCGCCCGCAAAATGTGATCCCACTACCCCTTACAGAAGTGGTTAAATAGGGGAAGGGCGCGGCCCTTGGGTCATTTCCCTGCTCCCGCGCCCCTCTGCCTTTGCGTTTTCCTCTCCTTCTCCATCGACAGCGCCGCCGCCGCACCTGAGCAGCTGCACCGCCGCTGCACTGCCTCCACATGCACCAGCGTCGCTGCCGCCTCCGCGCATCTCTTCTGCCACGGGGCGCTGCCAGTCTAGGCCACTGCCACCCACCGCCGTTAGCGCCAGTGAGGGAAGTGACCTCGAGATGACTGAAGAAGAGGTCACCGTCGCCGAGCAGGAGATGGAAGAAGACGCAGCGAACACCGACCGCGGCGCGTGGGCTGGATCTTGGGTCTGCCAGGATGACCTGGATTGGCTCTATCGCACCAGGCGCATCCTGGAGGGCGTCACTACACGCCTTGCTTCCGCCGAGCTTGCCCCCTCACCCAATCTAGGTGAGTATGTGGTGTTCCTTTCTCATTTCCAACGCTGATTTGGTCTCCCAGTCAGTGACTTTTTCCATGACTGGCTAAACACATACGAGCTCCAACCGCACCATCTTCTGGCTAATGCCATCACTTCTCTCTCCGCCTTAGCCTCCACCATCGAGGGTTATGCTAGACTATGGCCCACGAAGGAGCTCTGGATCCGGTTCTTTGGCCTCCGCCGGAACGTGATTCCGAACATCCAGCTTGACCTGGAGGACAAGCAGCTCACGCAGTTCGGTGCTGCGTCAATTTATCCTCAGAGGCTGTCCGTCTTCCCCTGAGTCACTGGGCTGGAATCTTGCAAGGGATGGGCCTGGACTTTCTTCTATGTCCGGAACGAGACTACTGAGGATCTGATCCGGCTGTGCCCTTACGCTCCGGGTCCTCCCAATCCAGAACTCTCGGACGTTATCCCCAAGAAGCCCACAGTCTTAGCGAACCAAGTTAACAAGAGGTTCAAGGAGCTAAAGGACCTCGGATTGCACAACGAGGACGCCATGATCACATTTGTCCATAACCGGATATCCCCCCTTCAGAAATGCTCACATAAAGTCTGTCACATGAGCTGGGGCCGCGACCCCAACCGGACCTCGTCTTTCGAGTTGAGCAACACAGAGATCTACCACCGGGTCAAGGCCCTCTTCACCACCCACAAGGACTTCTCCTCTGAGTGCACGTGGGGAATTGAACACTATTGCCGAGATAGGATTCCTCCTGTGGTAACCCAGTTGTCTTTTCTCTGAATTAAATCATATGTCGGTCGCTATTGCATATTTAACCCAGTTGTCTTTTCTTTCCCTTAGCAATTCCTTCAGCAAACTATCGAGGATGGCACCGAGCCCTCCCTCAAATGGGCGCCTGAGCAGGATACCTCCGACGAGGAGGAACTGGATTAGGAGATGTTCCTTCCAATGGCCGACACGACCCAGCGACCCACCGGTAAACTCTCTTCCATTAGAGATTGGCCCGACGATGAAGATGACTCGGATGTTGTGGTGATGGAAGCATTTGATGTTGTCCCCCTTTCTTATGCTTTTCCGGCATCAGCTAACCCCGGTGGGCAGATCCATGAGGACCCTCCCCTTGTCGTGGGGGATCCTGTTCTGGTTGCGTCGAAAAAGAAAAGGGGAGCCGCATCAACTTCTTCCTCTGGACCCAGCCAGCCAAAAGGCGAAAGAAGTCCGTGGACAAAACTGCCACAAAGCCTGCAACCAAGGCCCCAGCACGAAGGGCTCTGAAGCCCAAGGAGCCCCTGACCTCGGATGAGTAAGCCTTTTTCCCTTTGCCATTTACTTGTTATTCTATTGTTATAGTTTCTCATCCGACGCTGTTTGATTCGGTAGGGCCACGGTGGAGGTCCCACAGAGTGGACCCAGCATTGCCTCCCTGCTCCGACACATCTCTTCTCCCCCTCGTGGCGATGATTCATGCCCGCTGAGGCCAATCTCGGAGGGTTCAGCGGCTGCTCCGGGTTCTAGCCCACCTCGTCAAGAGGAGGGCAACCCTGGAGTGGGGGAGACTGGCTCTGCCGAGGCAGCGGCCACCACTACTTCGGCTCCGCCGCAACCAGCTACCACCGAGGTTACCTCAGCACCTCCACCGAAGAAGAAACCAGCACCAGCACCAGCACCAACTCAAGCACCAGCAGCAAAAGCAACAGTAGCAGCACCAAGCCCCTCCGCCTCGTCCGAGTCCTCTCAGTCTCGGCGAGAAAGCACCAAGGCAGCTCCCAAGGGTAAATCTGCTGCAACAACTTCCACTTCTTAGCAGCAACCTAAGGGCAAGAAGGCCCCTGACGCCACCAAGGCAACGTCCAACAAGGCTAGACAGCACACACTCGCATCCATGCTTTCAAAGAAAACTCCACCACCGAAGGACGCCCCTGCCGAGCCAACTGACGCGCAACTTGTTTTGCACACCAGCCATGCTCTTGCCCAGGTTGAGAGGAGGGAAGCACATGCCAAGGGCCTAGTGGATCCCCATATGCTCAGCGGCGAACGATACCCTCCGACCTTGATCGAGTTCGTTAACAACTAGAACAAAGCGGAGTTCGTCCACAACGACGATCTCCCGGAGAAGTTCGGTCCCGCCGAATTTTCTGCTCAAATGAACAAAGCCGCTAAGGCAATTAACCTTGTGGGGCGGATGATGGAGGTATGTTACTTCACCTTTTCCTTAGCATGTTGTAGATATTAGTGATATAACCATTAGTCCCCGAGCCTCCGGGGGAGTAACTTGTTATTCAGCCGGATGCTCCATAGAAAACTAACGTAGCTCCATAGAATATGCACACACCTAGAGCCGGGTTAAGTTCCACTTGGCCCGGATTTTGTACACTTCGAATATGCACACACCTAGAGCCGGGTTAAGTTCCACTTGGCCCGGATCTTGTACACTTCAAATATGCACACACCTAGAGCCGGGTTAAGTTCCACTTGGCCCGGATCTTGTACACTTCGAATATGCACACACCTAGAGCCGGGTTAAGTTCCACTTGGCCCGGATTTTGTACACTTCGAATATGCACACACCTAGAGCCGGGTTAAGTTCCACTTGTCCCGGATCTTGTACACTTCGAATATGCACACACCTAGAGTCGGGTTAAGTTCCACTTGGCCCGGATCTTGTACACTTTGAATATGCACACAACTAGATTCGGGTTAAGTTCCACTTGGCCCGGATTTTGTACACTTCGAATATGCACACACCTAGAGCCGGGTTAAGTTCCACTTGGCCCAGATTTTGTACACTTCGAATATGCACACACCTAGAGCCAGATTAAGTTCCACTTGGCCTGGATCTTGTACACTTCGAATATGCACACACATAGAGCCGGGTTAAGTTCCACTTGGCCCGGATTTTGTACACTTCGAATATGCACACACCTAGAGCCGGTTTAAGTTCCACTTGGCCCGGATTTTGTACACTTCAAACATTCACAAGGCTAAGCTATCATTTTGCACTCTTTTCAGGTGACCACCAACCGCCGGAGCGCCGAATTTCAGCGTCTCCTGGACACTTACAAGATGCTGCGTGCAAAACATAATACACTTCTCACTGAATATGATAAATGGGGTAAGCTTGCTCGCTTGGCATGTTTCTGTTTTTCTTCATCCTTTTCCGCTGAACTAATCCATCGTTTGGATTTCGCAGCTGAGGTGGAAGCTGAGAACATTATCATGAGGAAAAACCTGGACTAGATCAAGGGTAAGTTGTTTTGGCTCAACTTTGCTATGTTCTCTATCTCCTTTTCTCCTTGGCTCGACAAACATTCATACCTCGGCTTTGTCGGGTCAACAAACTATTTCAGCATTTCTTGAAGATAGTGTGCCCGTGCCTGATACGATGCTGCATTTTCTCGAACAAGCAGGGCAGCATCAGGCCGAGCTCAAGAAGAAACATGATGAGCTTGCTCTCCTCCGAGCCAAAGATGATGAAATTGCCAAGATCAAAGCAGATATGAAAAAGCTGAAAGAACAGCATCAAACCGAACTTCAAAAGGCTGGCCATGACTTTACTGAAGAGCACGAGCGCCTCAACCTCCAGATCGCCAAGGATCAAGAACTGCTTAAGGAGGCCGACTCTAAACTTGAGTCGGTGAACGCTGAGCTTGTTCAACTCCGGGAGAGGCGTGAAAAGTGCACCAAGGAGCTAACCCGGATCCACAGCCATATTGCTGGTAAGCTCTTTTCCTTCAACAGACACTGACCTTTCCGGGTTTGCTCCATTTATTACTCCACCTGTCTTATATTTTGAGGCAAATTCCCATAGAGCAAGGTCGTCGCATCCAAAGTTGTTGCCAAGTTCCGCCAGAAGAGGGGTACCCCAATCGTCCCTGGCGCTGGAGAAATTCCATATGACCTAGAGGACTTGCTGGTCAGCTTGCCCTCTCGTGTCGAACTTGTGAGGAACTATGGCAAGGACATCTTGGACGTAGTAATTCGGATCTTCAAGGCCTTTTGGCCCGAGGAAGATACTTCGGAGAGTATGCCTGTTCTTTTTGCCAGGCTTATGGAATGCGAGACTCAGCTCCATCTCTGGAGAGAATCTGCTGGGTGCGCCAGAGCTGAGATTGTTCTCCACTACGTGCTTACGTGGTATGAGAAGATTGACCTCAATCTGCTTGCGCGCATGCGCACTAGATCAAAGTGGTCTACTGACCCGGATTGGGTAGCTCGGCGCAAGGCTTGCGCTCACAGGTTCATCCAATACGCCCCCATTCATCAATGGAACGAGGGACCGAGCTTCCTGGATTCCGCCGATGACGAAAATGTTGAAAACGTTGAAGATGGCTTGGATGAGGACGAAGAGGACGATGCCTCAGACATCGAAGACAGCGAAGATGACGCCGAACTTCCTCCTCCTGCTGCTCCTTGAGTGAAAAAACTTTAAAGTTTATCAGATCCCCGGTATGCCGAGTGGAATTGTATCCAGTACACAAGTGATATTTTGCTACTAAGTTTTTATGCCAGATTAACTTGGGCACAGTCCCTGAGTTCCATTTTCTTGTTCATCCAATCTTTTGGCTCGGCTTGTGTCTACCTTGATTCGGTTTTATGACTTACGAGTCCGAGCTTCAAAAATTGTCTTAACAATACTTGGAAACTTTAGTCTTAGCTCAAGATAATTCAGCATAATAATTCGAAAGTAAACACAAGGTTGGTTCGAAAAACAAACGTCGGCTGGATTAAGTTCCTTTCCTTAGTCGTTTTTCATGTGCTACGCAATTCCAAACTTGTTTTCTTGCTTGCCATGAAGCCAATTCTTGTTGGACAGCAGCAAGTCAAAGAGTTGGGTTCTTGGTGCTCACACATTACTAATCCGGCCTAAGTAGAACAACTTACGCCAGCCGACATATAAACAATAAATACAGAAGAAAATAATCATTATTAAGGTAGTCCCTGAGTTACTGCTCGAGGTGCCAACATTCCATTGATAAGCTCATTGTCGGCATACATACCGACATATGAGAGACTCAGATACATACACTTCTCTGCTAAGTGTAGAAAGGACGAAGTAGAGCTACATTCCATGGACGCTTAGATTCCTCGCCGGACCTGTCCGCCTTGTTCTTTTCCTGTGGTTTTGCATCGATAAGATAGTAAGAATCATTGTGCAATGCTTTGCTCACAATGAATGGCCCTTCCCATGGGGGGATAACTTATGCATGCCAGCAGTACGTTGTACCAACCAGAGTACCAGATTACCTTCCCGGAAGACTCGGGGGTTTACTTTCCGGCTATGAAAGCGTCGGAGATTTTGCTGATATATGGCGGATTTGGACAATGCCAATTCTCTCGCTTCTTCTAGCAGATCAACATCATTTTGCCGGGCTTCTTGCACTTCGGCTTCTGTGTATTGGGTGACCCTAGGTGAGTCATGCTCTATGTCGGCTGGTAATACAGCTTCTGCCCCATATACCAGAAAAAATGGCGTATTGCCTGTTGATCGATTCGGAGTTGTTGTTAAACTCCACAATACCGCTGGTAGTTCTTCTATCCAGCACCCCGCTGATCTTTGCAGCGGCTCAATGAGCCGGGGTTTTTTCCCGGATAATACTAATTCCTTGGATCTCTCCACTTGTCCGTTCGATGCGGGGTGGGCTACTGAGGCAACGTCCAGCCAGATCTTCTTATCTCGGCAGAATCGCGCAAATGCTCCTTCAGCAAAATTTGTGTCATTATCAGTTATGATACTGTGAGGATAACCGTATCTCAAGATAATGTCTTTGAGAAATGTCATGGTCATAGATCCATCACATTTTCTTATTGGCTTTACTTCAATCCACTTTGTAAACTTATCCACCATGTCCAAAATGTGAGTCATATTTCCCCTTGCTGGTTTGAATGGGCCAACCATGTCCAAACACCATACGGCAAATGGCCAAGTTATTGGTATGGTCTTGAGTTCCGACATTGGCATACGTGTCTTGGTAGCGTACCTCTGACAACCATTGAATTTTCTTACCAAATCTTCTGCTTGTTCTAAGGCACTTGGCCAGTAGAATCAATGCCGGAAAGCTTTTGCTACCAAGGCTCTGGACGAGGCATGATGCCCACATTCCCCTTGATGTATATCTCGGAGGATGTCAAGCCCTTCTTCCGGGTCAACGCATCACTGGAGGACATTGGTCACACTCCTTTTGTATAGATCGGAATTGATGATTGTGTATGCCTTGATCTCCTCTGAGTTTGCCTAGATAGCACCTCCTCAGTGGGTAAAGTTCCATCTTTCAGGAATTGAAATATAGGTAGTGCCCAAGATGGTACATCTCGCACTAGGAACACATCCTCATCAATTTCCATCTGATCCACCGGCATAAGTTCAACCGGATCACGCTGAGCAGTCCCGGGGTCTTGCGAGGTAGTCCCTGGGTTTCGCGCACCACCTCCCATGTCAATGTCCATGGGCACAGCTCCGGACTCCGGATCCTCCGGGACGTAAATTGAGTCGGTTTCTGGGGACGGTCTGATAGATGGTTTTCTGAGGTGTTCTAATGCTACACCCGGTGGAATTGCTTGTCGGGTTGATCCGATCTTCGACAATACGTCGACAGCCTCATTTTCCACCCGGGGTACATGGCGAAATTCACATCCCTCAAAATAACCAGATATCTTTTGCACTTGGAATCTGTATACTGCCATGTTTGGATCAAGAGCGTCCCACAGCCCCGACACTTGCTGAACTACCAAATCCGAGTCGCCAAATCATTGGATCCGACGTATCCCAATTTCTTTTGCCACTTTGAGCCCATGCACAAGTGCTTCATATTCAGCGACATTGTTTGATGCTGCGAAATGGATCTGTAGCACATACTTCAGCTGGTCATTCTTTGGAGAGGTAAGCACAACTCCGGCGCCTAATCCAGTTTTCGTTTTTGACCCATCAAAGTGCATTCTCCAGTAGTTCGGATCTGGTAGCGGTTGTTCATATTGCACCTCGGCCCAGTCCACAAAAAAGTCGGCCACAGCCTGAGACTTGATGGCTTCTCTTCTGTCATATTGTGGTGCATAAGGAGGTAGCTCAATCGCCCATTTCGCAATCCTGCCACTTGCATCCTTGTTACTCATTATCTCGGAAATTGGGGCTTCACATATTACTTTGATGGGGTGCTCCTCAAAATAATGTTTTAGCTTCTTTGCCGACATATACACTCCATAAGCCACTTTCTGATAGTTCGGATAATTTTGCTTTGAGGCTGATAATACCTCACTCAGATATTACACTGGCCTTTGCACTGACTTACCCTCTTTGTCGCGCTCTACCACAATTACTGCACTTACAACTCGGTTGGTTGCTGCTATATAGAGCAACATTGGCTCCTTTGATAGTGGAGAGACTAACACTGGTGTAGTGGCTAACATTTTCTTTAATTGGATAAAGGCTTCATTGGCCTGCGGCGTCCAAATGAACTTGTCCGACTTTTTCATGAGTTGATAGAGAGGCAATGCCTTTTCTCCCAACCGACATACAAACCGACTTAACGATGCCAGGCAGACAGTGAACTTCTGGACATCGTTAAGGAACTTCGGCAGTTTCATTCGCTCTATGGCCCGGATCTTAGTTGGATTGACTTCGATAGGTCGGCTGGAGACAAGGAATCCGAGTAATTTTCCAGCCGAGACACCGAAGGTACATTTTTTCGGGTTAAGCTTCATCAGGAACCTTCTTAGGTTTGCGAATGTCTGCCTGATATCGTCAAGGAGCGTTTTGCTTTCCTTGGTCTTGATAACCACATCATCCACATACACCTGTACATTTTGACCAATTTGGCCGTGCAAACATTTCTGCATATATCTTTGGTATGTTGCCCTTGCATTACGTAAACCAAATGGCATGGTGCGATAGCAATAAGCCCCATACGGGGTGATAAATGCAGTTTTTATTTGATCCTCCGGATTCAGGGGTATCTGGTGGAAACCAGAATATGCATCAATGAATGACAACAGTTCACACCCAGCAGTTGAATCTATGACCTGATCTATCCTTGGCAGTGGAAATGGATCTTTTGGACACGCCTTATTCAGGTTCGTGTAATCGATACATATACGCCAAACCACTGCCACATTCGGATCATCCTTCTTCTTCTCCACCAGCACCGGATTAAATAGCCAATCCGGGTAAAGAACTTCCATGATAAATCCTACTGCTAGTAACCGAGCTATCTCATCTCCGATGACTTTTCTCCTATCCTCGGCGAAGCGGCGAAGAGGTTGCTTCACCGGCCTTGCTCCGGGTCTCATGTTCAAATAGTGCTCGGCCCAACTCCCTCGAAACACCTTGCAAGTCCTGTGTGGACCAAGCAAAAATATCCCGATTCTCAAGGAGGAAGTTGACGAGCTCACTTTCCTATTTATAATTTAACTCGGCACCAATTGTTACGGTGCGCTCTGGGAACATATCATCAATAGGCACTTTCTTGGTATCCTTTGTGGCTTGGAACGAAACACTACCATGTGGATTACTCAACGCCGGCATATATTGCTGCGCGGACTGAGCCAACACCGCCACCTCCTATATCTTTCTTTTCTCTTGCGCAATCACGAGTGGCCTCGGCTAGGTTAGACCCGGCTGATACACACTCAATGGAACGTCTGAAATCTCCAACTATGGTAATTACCCCATTTGGCCCGGGCAACTTCATCTTCAGATAACTGATGTGACAACTTGCCATGAACTTGTTCAGTGCTGGTCTTCCGAGTAACGCGTGATACGCATTTTCTAAGTTCACCACTTCAAACTCCAAATTCTCAGTTCGCCAGTTATCTCTCGTGTCGAACAATACGTCAACCTGGACCTTGCCTATGGGCTCACAAGAAATGCCTGGCACAATGCCATGGAAAGTTGTCCTTGTAGGTTGGAGCATGTTCTCCGAGATACCCAACTTGCGCATTGTATCCGCATACATGATGTTAATGCTACTGCCACTATCAATCAGTACCTTGGAGAACCTCACATTGATGTTAGGCCCAATGAATGTCGGGTCCAGCACTAGCGCATATGAACCAGGACTCGGCATAAGCTTGGGATGATCTTTGATGCTGCAGGTAATTTCCTGGTCCGACCAAGGCATATACCTCGTCACTGCTAGCATTACCGCATTCACCTCCATGTGTCGGTGCTGCAAACTCTTTCTATCCGTTTCCTAAGTGGTAAAGACATAGTAACTTTGATGATGCTCTTTGTACTCATTCCTCCTCTCATTTCTGGGGTACCTCTGATCCGGCTGATGCTGGTCTTCCACTTGATGCACGGCATCCCTTCTCTCATGGTTATCATACCTCGGCGGAGGGGGAGGCCACATTAGCTGTTGCGTGTTTGCTCCGGAGAGCAATTGCTACCAGGGTAACTCCTGCCGAGGTTTATCGTTCCGAGGTGCCTGAGCATTCCCCAAACCACCTTGTTATATTTTACGCATCCACTCACATTGCCTTGTTGTATGACCCGCTGGGTTACTCGGATTTGCCGTGTGAAATTTACACGGCTGATCCAACATTGACTCATAAGTATACCTCAGACGGTCCTTCTTTTCTTGCCACTGTTTCTTTTGCTCTGGCGTCCAAGTTTTCTTGCCATCATTTCTCGGCGTCCATTGTTGGCCTCCAGTTTTCTGACATTGATTTCCCCCTGCTCCGGGCTGATCTTGATTCACAACGGCAACTTGTTGCGAATTGTACCGGTAATCCGGTTTGTCATCTCTTCTTTTACCCTAGTAGTCATTCCTCCGGGATGACCCGGCTCCATCTATCTGGTAGCACTCCTCATTGGACTCGTTTGACACGATCCTAGGTTGAGTCGGATCACCCAAAGCATACGAATCAGCAATCCGGATTGTCTCTGCCAACTTAGTTGGCATATCTCTTTGCAATCTTTGCCACAACATGCTTGCATATCTGCATCCTTGCGCAAACCATGCCATGGCCTGTGACTCTATCACACCCTCACACGAGTTTCTCACGGTACACCACCGGGTTAAAAACTCCCGGTCCGTCTCGTTCGGTCTCTGCTTACACATAGCTAGGGTCTGTGGCCTATTTGGCTTCTGATACGTACTTGAGAAATTGCTGATAAACATTTCCTCAAAATCGATCCAGCAGTTAATACTTCCGGGTGACAAATTATTTAGCCATACCCTTGCTTGCCCCTCCAACATCTGGGGTACGTATCTCACAGCCCATCTCATGTTGCCTGTAGCAATTTTCACAGCTGTAGCATAGCTTATCAACCAATCTTCTGGCTTTGAACTGCCATCATACGTCTTTGTGCCTCTAGGTAACTGGAAGTTAGGTACCGGAGGCTCCTTCATGATCCGGGGCCCAAAACACGCAGGACCCAGGGGACCTTGACATTCAATCTGTTCCGACCTATATCCAGTTTTAATCTGGCATCATCAGACATCAAATCCCTGCTTCCCAATCTTGACCCTATCACATGATAGTCTGGCCTTGGGTATCCCGCGTTCACCATTTCCGAATCTCCATCGTTATACCGGTCTTGCTCTCATGGAGCACCTCTCTGTTGCATACCTCGGCCCGCACTTTGCTCTTGCCTTGGTATATTCCGCTGCTACGGTTGTCCTGCTTCTGCCGAGTTTCACTGTCCGGCATTGCCATTTACAGCATTTCCTTAACCGGCATTGCCTTGGTCACGGTTACCTCGGCCAGCTTCACCTCGGCTCACACTTCGTCGATCGTCATTTCTCTATACTTCTTTTCCTTTCCCTGCCCTTGTCGGGTCATACGGGACGATCTGTTTGTTCCTCCTGGCTGAGGTTACTACCTCTTCTCTCCTAGGTCCACCATGAGGAGATGATGCAGCTCCGGCGGATTTCTCCCGGTTACCCACTGCCGAATGAATGATCTTGGAGGCCCCAACTCTCTCTGGGTTAGCCCTGAGTAATTCCTCATTTTGCCTATACGCGATCCGAACAAACTCATTGACCCTATCTTGCTGTCTCTGACGGGCTTCACCCGTTAGACCCTCTAACTCGGACACAGTTGCATCCGCTGCTCTGAGGTTTTTTGTCGGGGTACTATACATCGGCAACCCCACGGACAAACAGTTTTCTTACTCCTCAATCCTAGTATCGCCCTCTTTGTTCATTTCACTCATGAGATTTCTCCCCTTCACTTTTACAACATCTACTTTATTTGCCTTTGCGTACTCACGCAGTGTCATGTTCAACGACTGCTGAGCCGCGGCTATCTTTTTTGCACCCTCTAGAATTTTTTGCCTAGTTTCCTCTAGCTCGGCCTGTGCCTGAGCCGGATCTACCACTGCTGCTACAGGGTTGGCCAAGCTATCCATCGCTTCCCGCAGCACATTTTCTGGCCTCTCTAGTGGAGGACCTCTACCTTTCCTCGGTGCCTTAGGCGTTACCTCCGGATCTGGTGTCGGATCTTTGCTTGCGCCAGCACCAGGCGCAGTCATCATCACCTCAACATGGTCCGGGGAGCGAGTGATACGCGCCCCGTGAACCACGCTAAGGGGTGGCTCGCCTGCCTCGACGACGTGCCGCGGATGAACGCATGACACATCGACAGCAACGTAGACCTTGTGCGCGCCGAGCTTGACGAAGAGGCCGTTGCGCGGAAGTGGACGCTTGCCGAAGCAGCCAACGTTGTCACTGACAAAGTCCAGCGCTCCAAAGCGCTGAACGAGCCCCGAGACGATGCGTTCGCCGGTGCCGATGAGGTTTCCCGTCCAGATCTTGACTCCTACTAGCGCCTCTAGCCCCATGGTGGGCGCCAACTGTCGTGGTGGTGTCACGGCAGATGTCATGGATCGGCTAAAGGTGGGGACTAAATGCACTAGGGGAATCCAGGGAGGGATAGTGTGGTGATTCCACACACAGAAGCTTTGTATTTGATTCACTTCCACAGATTACAAGTGCTCCTTGAGCTGTATCGTGGAGAGGAGGAAGAAGAACTCTCTTACTGTCACCACTCGCTAGCTCTCAGTCACTTGCTAGTAGAACATAACCTCTAAGGACTAACCTTGTCAAACTCAACCCAATAGAGACCAACCCTTTCTACAGAGGCCCTAGCCCTCCTTCTATAGGGGTGGCTAGGTCTCCAATTAGGGAAAACGTGGAGGCATATTCCAGGGAATATGCCTCCTCCCAAAATAGTAAGCCGACCGGGTCACTTTTCCCCCGCGTCATCCACACAGAGGCTACATGAGCCTCTGCGGCACCCGCGTCAGCCGACATTGGCATCGTCACCTTTGTCCGCCACGCCTCGGTGGTCCTGCCTCTGTCCACTTCGCTCATGCTCTGCGTACAGGGGTCACCTTTGCCCAGCGAGATACCTTCCTTCTCCTACAAGCTTGATATGACCCAGATCATATATAGTTGATCCGGCCACACCTGTTCCTGCATATGAGTTAGATTCATCTGTCCGACTTACGGCTTAAGTCGGTTGAGACCCAGTTAGGTGGACATCCCCTGGTCCGGGTTACCTCGTGATTCGGCCTGCCTTGAGGTGACTCGGCCAGCATTCGCTTTGACCTTGCCGTACCTCGGCTAACTCGGCATTTATACCCCGGCGTGACCCTACCTGGGGGTATTCCGCCAACATAGGAGTAGATACTCTGGTCATAACACCTACTTCTGTAGAGCATTGCACTAGCAACAATAGCAAGCCAGATAGTTTAGATGCTAGTCTTATTAGCTAGATAGTTCTGAGTTATTATTTCTGGTTCTTCTTTGTAAGAAGTTTCTTTCTCTCTCTTTAACCTAGAGTGTTCTTTGGATCTTTTGTAAAGAGTCAAGTTGTAATCTATAGTCATGTCTTGGACCTGCTGTGTTTCTATTGTACCACTCTGAGGGATGTAATACTAGTGAATGGTGTTTCATTGGTGTAATGCGACGACTATAGTGTACTACATCATGAAGTGGTATGCTGGGTCACCGCAGTTGGTATCAGAGCATATGCTTTGACCTTAGGATTAAAACCCTTTTAGGAAGATCTGTAGGTTGGATAGTGACTATAGGAAGCCATCTTGTCTAAACCAAGACTTGTGATGGGTATCCACTTGAGGATAAACCTTGTCAAACATAAGTTGGATGCTTTTGTTATCTTTCTTAAGAATTAGTATATGTCTTCTCTAGAGAAATGTCATTTGAGTGTAGATCTAAATAGGTATAACACCACTAAGATATCTTAAGTAAGTTAAAATATCAAAGAAGATTACGACTAGGACTAGGATATCATGTGGAGTAGTATTAGTGATGGAGTTTATATTTAGAATCCCTATAAAGCAGTAGAATCTTACCACTAGTTGATACCATTATATCACTTAAGGTAGACCATTAGAGTATGTATAGATACAATTGGAAGTAAATCATGTGGCATTCACTTAAGAATTCCATGTGATGGAGTAGAATTCTATTAAGAATCCTTAATAGTAAGCTAATAAGAAGAGTCGTCCTGATGACTAGGAAAATCTTAACAAGTTCATGGTGGGATTAGCTCCGAGACCATGATAAGTTTGTAATTAGGACAAGTAATCAGTAACAAATCTTGTAATAACAGTAAGTAAAGAAGAATTTAGGTCTATGGTAGAAGTCATAGGTATTATAACCTTACGATAATTTTTGGATTAAGGTAGTTAATACAACTTTGTTAGTAGTTTTGAGAGATCATGTGAGGATAGTGTATGATAGAATGGAAAATTGGTAGTCTTTAGTAGTCCCGAAAGAAAGGTAAGAAGTTAGTCCGAACCAAAGTGAGACCACTTTACTCCAAATTTTCCAATTGCAATTGAGCAATTTAAGTAAATAATGAGACAAAGAGTAGTTTAACACCTAAGTTCTAAGTATCACGAGGTAAACCTATACTAGGAGGTGTCATATACTACACAGCTAAGCCTGAATTCTAGAGATATTTTACTCAACTACTATATTATGGGCTTAGAATAATGTGTGTTATATGTACCACATTTGGATTTCTTGGGTTTTCTAGGAACTTATTGATTGACTAGATCTGTGCATGAAGTTTGACTTGATGTGCAAATGCATGTTGCATCATCAAGTTATTACTTGATGTTATAGACCTAGATAGAAAAGGGAATTCGTGTAAGGGAGTGACGAGTTTCCATGATCAAGATGAAGACTTGCAGTAAGAATGAAGCCAAATACAAGGAGTATCAGCACTATTTTGAGGGATGGATCAATCTCAACTCCCTAGGATCTAGCAATAGGAAGAATATTAGTGTTGAAAAGGGTGTGGAGCAACATTAAAGGATGAATTAAGTTCACCCAAAGTAGGTGTTGTTGCTCAGAAGTTAATGAAAGGGAGCAAAGAAGAAGTTTTGGAACAAATGTGGTATTCAAGCTCTGACAACTTGGATAGAATGCTAATAGTAAGTCGAAAACCCATAGGGTAATTCATACACCTAGAAGGATCCACAACTAGGTATCCGTAGCGGGTATCCTAGCAGTTTTGCTGATCAAGACATCTGTGTATGACTTAAAGAGCATAAAACTTATCCTATGATAAGAAGGGCTAAAGAAGTATAAAAATTAAAGTGAACGGCTTTCGAGACGTTTCGTGAAATCGGTTTTACCAGTGAGAAATAATGTCCAAGAATATAAAAGTAAGACAAGTAACGTTGGAAGATTCATTTCGGAGATCCACAATTGTGTGGGTATACCGCAGATTCTTTTGTGAGACTTTCTTGAGGTAAAGTATAAGCTAGACAGAGACCAATATCCTTACTATTGAGTTAATGAGTATTATACATCAAGTTTAAAGACCATTAGGAAACCCCAAGGGGGGAGAGTAAACAATAAACACTGAAGTATTGTTATCTGACTTTCTGACAAAAGGTCGGAAAGGGAAGTACTAAAATGTGATGAGAGTAAGCCTTATTCTCATAAGGTTATAAGAAGTCATCATTATAAAGTATTTCCGACCGTATGCCCGGATGAATGCTCGAAGTAGACATAATTGCCTAAACCTAGTGGACTAGTTCTAAAGGGAACAACTCTTAAGTTCGTCCTAAGAGAAAAGAGTGTATTTCAAAATAGACCTGTATAGAGTAATAGGAAATCCTACTTGGATTGGGTTAAATGAATCCAAAAACTAACCACAAGAAGGAACATAAAGACATTATAGTAAAAGGAGTTATACTACAAATTGGAAATGACAATTGGATTCTGTAAGAATGAAGAGGAATCACGGAAAAAGATCTGGATACGGGATACCACAATTATTCCCAATTGTGATCACAATGGAATTGAGAAATGTCGTGATCAATACAAGTCAACTCCTCATTCTGAAATGTAAGAGAGTACGAACTTCGGGGACAAATTTTATTTTAAGGGGGAGAATCTGTAACATCCAAGCATTAGAGCTTAGAAATAAGCTGAGATCAGGTGTGTGCATTGCATTCATGCATAAAAAATCTGGATAATTTTTGTGCTTTTAAATAAAACTTGTCAAAGTGATTGAAGCTTCTCTTAACTTGGTGGAACTGAAGTAGATCATCAAGTTAACTGTGATAAGTTTCGATATGACCTTTGCTAAAACCTTATCTTTGGGTAATATAATTTGACGACCTTTGCTAAAACCTTATCTTTGGGTAATATAATTTGATCGATGGGTAGATCAAATGGAATCAAGCTAAACCAACAACACATTATTTAATGAATAATAAAGGATCTTATAGAGATCATATCATGGTAGTTCCTAAGTATTAACTCTTATCACAAATAGGGTAGAAGGGGAAGTCAAGCCACGACTATTCACCACATATTCCTAATATCATATTAAGTCATGACATTCCTATTTAACCAAGTCCTAGTGTCAATTGATCATCAATGTGAGTAATCTATTCTTGACCTGGCACTTATTGACTCTTAAATTTGACATATTATATTGACCACCAAAGACCTTAAGTAAGTTAATGATAAGAAGGAACTAGTTATGGTAGAGTGTGCGATCGCCAATGGAATGAGATCCTTAGTGGAGATCAAACAATTGGATGTTGGAGGAGTTAACTCACTTATGAGTAAACCAGAAGAAGTATTTAAATCCAAGAGTTTAGACAGTAATTATGGAGCTATGAGAAAGCTGGAAGTATTAGAATATCCCATGATAATCTTGTTAAGCCAAGTAGATAGAAATATAAAGTAAGATTCCTTAACAAGATAAATCCTATAGAGAGACTAGTACAAGTCTACTACTTAGTGTTAATAGATCTTGATCTGACAATTAGAAGCCTAAGCTTTGCTTGATCAAAGGATGGTGGTCATTATTCTCAGGTCACTTGAGAATAGATGACTAGATGATGAAGAAGTGTTGTGGGTATACCAAATTAGGCAAAGCCCTAGTAAGCTGAATCATCCAGCTTGATCATGAGAAGTCAAGCTAGAGTATGATGAAGTAAATAACATGAGTACATGGAGTAGTTGGAGGCATAGTAGCTTAACTAGGCTAATACAAGAGTAATCTTCTCTTATGGGGAATAATACCATACCTCTTTTAGAGGATTGATCTCCCTTGTTATATGTAGTGAGGATTGTAATCTTGCAAGCCTTGGAAGCTAATGCAAGATGAAGGAGTTAACAGATGGAGTTAGAAGTAGCTACATTGATGGATTCATCAAGGGAAGTTTAGCAATGGAAGTTATATATGTACTAGGAGAAGAATGAAGGAGTAATGTTGAAGTGGCATGACCATGTCATCTTATAATGATGGTTTTGGTGGATTCTGATGGTTAACATATTCAGGAAGATGTGATCTTTGTGACTAAGATAAGAGAGAGATATAGAGTATATTTAGGAAACGAATTCATTATCTAAAGGTAACCTTAGTGAGGTATTAAGGTAAGGATTCTTTAGAAGCCTTAACCAAGATCATATCAAGCCAGGACAAAACCATGTCTACCTATTTGTCCAAAACCCTAGAATTAAGTTTGTAGTTAAACCAATTCCTATTTTTAGGCAGCCAATGGATAGTATCTCTTAGTCAAATGCAATGTGTAAGAGATAAGTAGAAAACCAGTTCAGAAAGTATTGATGGAAGTTTGTCCACCTTATTATCTTAAACCCTAATAAAGACCTAGTCTCATATACCATCAAGATGACATTAGGAAGGTAATCTCCATAGCTCACTCTGAGTTGAGATATCACCTTGGTCACAAAACCTGATGGCAATATGTCTTAGCCTTAATATTCATCCATATATATAATTGAATATGAGTTATTAAATCCTCTCAAAACCCATATACCTATATTGAAATAAACATGAGCATTTCTCCACCAATGATTGTTATTAATTCATAATGACCTAACCAAGATTGCTCTGTGGTAATACTAAACACTACCAAACAAGTAGAATTGGATTTGGGAGAAACCACCAAATATAGAGAACCATGAAATTCAAATCACCACTTTATGAACCACAAGGTTTACTACCTTATAATAACTATATATACCATTCTTTTATGAGGCTAACTATGAATAGAGTTCTCTACATATCATTCATCATTTTAAATCCTTACCATTATAATTATTAAGTGAAAACAGAATCATTTTTGTTAAATCTTATTATAAGAAACAAATTCCTAAAACCCTAATCTTTATTAATATTTCCTAATTAAAAGGACTTTTCATATAATTATGAATATTTTTAATGCACAATAAGAAATGAAGAGATGAAAACCTACATTGCCTACGACCTTTGGTCTGTGGCTGTAGAGATAGTGCATCATAGACTCCTCTTTGTGAACTTGTTGAGTACACTCGTACTCAACCGTACCTTCTTAACCCTTGCTAGGATCTAAACCGCTGAAGATGACGTCACCACCAACTAATGCTCAAGAAACCATCATCGATAGCTCAAGTTCTTCAATGAAGTCAATGGAGTCAGCATATTCATCAACCGAAGAAAAGGCGAAGATCTTGATTATATAGGAGTAGATACTCTAGTCATAACACCTACTTCTGTAGAGCATTACACTAGCAGCAATTGCAAGCCAGATAGTTTAGATGCTAGTCTTATTAGCAATTTAGTTCTGAGTTATTATTTCTGGTTCTTCTTTGTAAGAAGTTTCTTTCTCTCTCTTTAACCTTGAGTGTTCTCTGGATGTTTTGTAAAGAGTCGAGTTGTAATCTATAGTCATGTCTTGGACCTGCTGTATTTATGGTGTACCACTCTGAGGGATGTAATACTAGTGAATGGTGTTTCATTGGTGTTATGTCGACGACTATAGTGTACTACATCATGCAGTGGTATGCTGGGTCACCGCAGGTCCCTTCATGAAAGTTGCTCTGTTTAACCTAGCGGTGTTGATGGCAACTATACGACTGGAACTATACTACCAGAATTTTATTCCTATCGTATAGTTGGTCGTTAAAGCATTTGTCTCCACTTTAGTACTCCTGGTTTCTTCGGGTTGTTGGATATCTCGTATCTTTGACTTTAATGTTGGGATTCCCATCATCAAACGTCATTATCCGTGCAGGGAGAAATAGAAAGAACGGATTGCATACCCCTTTGGTCATTAGGCATTAGTGGAAGGGTTTAGAGAGATGTTTTATCAAAAATATGAATAATATCCAGTTTAAATGTGTACGTAGAGGGCTATATTTCACAACCATCAACCTCCCCAAGGTTAAACTTGATCATTGTCGTGGTGTGGAACATGGCAGTGCCATCGGGATGGCTTGAAGGGGACAATCAGGTTGCTATCGGTCGCTACTCGCAACGGGTTGAGCACATATACTGCAAACACAACGATGTACCCAGGTTCGGAGCCCTCTTGGCGAGGTAAACCTCCTACTCCTGCAAGGATCTACTATTAAAGGGGGCAAACGCCCAATACAAGTGCTCCTTGATCTGTTTCCTTAGCTACTTCTTGCTAGGAATTCTCTAAGTCCTTCTTCTGGTGTCTATTTTTTCCTTCTGCTTGAGATTACATAGAACCCTAGCCCTACCCCCTTTATATACAAGTCGAGGAGGTAGCTTACAAGATGGGTTCTAGGGTTTACTGTTTGGATTTGGTCCTTACAAAGTGGGCCGGCTGGACAGGGCCAAACGGTAGGCCCAAATCCATTCAAGCCTCTAGTACAGGGGAGGACCATGCTTTAGTACTCAACATCCCTACTTTACTTGTCATCCGGCTCTTTATCTGTCAGTCGGCTCTTTATGCGTAAGCCGGGGCTTTCCTCGTCAGCCCTTGCTTTGCCCGTCAGCCTCCAGCTTTGGCACAATTGTCCAGTAGTGCCGGCTAGGCCAGTCAGCCTGTCCGGTCAAGGGTGCGCTTAGCAAGGAGCATCATCCCCATCGTACAATGTCCAGCGGATCCACGGCGGCTGGCTAGGAGCAGCCTCCCAGCCAGTTCTTCTGGCTACCCGGCTAGACGGGCTAGCAGGGGAAACTTGGATGCAGACCGGATGGGAATTCCACACGGCTGTGGTTCCTTGATCTGGGTCTAGACGGCATGTGCTCCTTGGAGCCAGCCGTTTGGTCCCGTCTTGGCCTACCCGGGGTTCATCGCCCCGACACTAGTCCCCGAGCGCGTTAGGACTTGGCCTCGTGGAGAAGTTCTTGCGTTATCATTTGGAATGATTGATGACGCATATGCCTTGTCTTTTTCATTTGTCTTGTAGCCTTTGTCTCGTAGTCTTTGTCCTGTAGCGGCTTCAGATTCTGTGTTGTCTTCCTGGCTGGGATTCACCGGCTACGGAGCCGATGGACCCACCCATAGGGTGTGATGGGTGATCTTCTTGACCTGCTTCTGCACCCGACCGGGAGATGGATCGCCATTCTACTATCGTTGGTGCTTGCGTAAGCCACGCCTGCCGCTTCTGGCGCGCGTCGCGTCAGTTTGACTTCTGATTCAGCTGCTGAAGTTTTTGGTAACCATGCGCACACCTTCATCATTGTGTCTCCTTGGAGATCATGGGAGCGGTTTGCCTCCCGCGGTAACTTCTGTGGGATCCTCAGTCCGCACGACACTGGCGCACTCGATCTGCCTCGAACCATCGCGAGATAGTGGGGTGGTTGCTTTGCCACATGGCATAGAGAAAGGGGAATCGGCGCGGTTATCCTTCACCGATAAATACGTGCGCAAGGAGTAGTGATTCCTGACTTCGCCTCCCTGTGCCTGCCATCCTTGTTCTCTCCCGCGCTCTATCTTCTCCCTGCGCTTCTGTGGCACCGTTTCCTAGTCACTGGCGCCGCTCCTCTTCTTCGACCACGGGACCCCCGCCTCCATCACGGCTACATTTCTAGGAAATATGTTGCCCAAGGTCGCCGGCGGCTGGTGCGGCTCTTTTTTGTCATGGAGGAGCTTGTGAAGAAGTACCGGCGGGGGAAGTTCTTGCCTTCGGAGCGGGTAGTGAAGCATCGCCTTGTGCCGGAGGGCGAGCGGGTGTCCCACCCCCAGCCTGGCGAGTCTGTCGTCTTCCTCACCCACTTTGCTCGCAGCCTCGGGCTGCCGCTGAGCCGCTTCATCTTGGAGTTGCTGGTCACCTTTTATCTGCAGCTTCACAACCTCGGAGCCAACATCGTGTTGATGCTATCGCATCACGAAGCTTGGTGTGGGGCGTTCCTCGGCGTTTGCCCCGACGCCACGAATTTCTTGAAGTTCTTCGACTTCAAGGTGCAGGTGGTGGGGAAGGGCGGCCCATTGACGGAGACGGGCTGCTGTGCCATCCATCCATGGCCATCAGCGCCCATACCCCGCCTAGACCTCCTCGACACTGTCAAGCTCTAGCAGCGCTCGTATTTTACGTGCGCAACAACCCGGAGGTGGACTTCATCAAGGTCCTCGCCTTCGCAAACGTCCCCTCCAGCCGGAAGGCCTGGACCGTCCAGCACTTGGACGCCGAGGGCGACATCGATTGGATGGGCACCCGGTTGGCCGTCCTCGTGGAGAAGGAGCGGCACACCGCCCGGGACATTCTGTTGTCCTGGATGGCGACCCACGTGCTCCCGCTGCAGCACCGCTCGCACAAGATGTGCCACCTCTCTGGCCATCTGGATCCCACCCGGGTATCCCGGCTGGATGTGCCATATGCCACCCCCAAGAATGGCTCGCTACCATCTCGAAGGAGGCACTGTAGGAGGGGTGGGAGTTCTCCTATCGGCCGTGCCACCGTGGCCGGCTGCCGCCAAAGGTATGTTTTTCTTGCTCTTCTCCAGGTGGATTTTCCTGGGGGACACCCGTTTCGTGCCTCTTATCTTCCCTTGTTGGGTAGCTTTTCACGACGCAGCTAGCGGAGGACGGTATGGGGGACACCGAGCTCCCCAACTTCACCGTGGACTTCAAGCCGCCGAAGGCTCTGCCTGTGGAGGCGGAGCGGTTCCCCATGCAGGCTGACGAGGGCTGCAAGTTCCCACCCGGTGAGAATTTGTTCTCTTCCTTTGTTATGCTTGCACTTGCTATGTGTGTAGTTGTAATATTGACTTTTCACTTGTCCTTGTAATAGCTGCCCATGGCGAGGATGTGGACCTAGCTGAGCTCGGCGCGCCCAAGGGTAGGGGGAAGCGGGCCACCCCTACCAGCATTGCCCCGGCCGCAGGTGGCGCCAAGAAGACACGCCGCCTCCATCCCGCGACCACCATGTCGAGCGTTGCCGGGTAGTAGCCCTTGTCCTTTTGGTGCGTGTATTGCCTTACTTGTATTTGTGTTGCGTACTTCTTGTATTTCTGCAGCGAGGCTATGTCCTTGCCCGGCTCCATGACCGTCGCTACCATGTCCGTCCCTTCGCCTGCTGCCGAGGGGAGCGCGTCGGCTTCAGCATCCAAGGCCACGCCGGCTCCGGCGTCCGAAGCTGCGCCAGCTCCGCCCCCCAAGGCTGCGCCGGCTCCGGCTCCGGTGTCCGAGGTTCCGCCGGCTCCAGTCCCCGAGGCTGCGCCGGCTCCGGGCCCCGAGGCGGCATCGACGGATGTGGTGCCTCTGGCCGAGCCCATGACGCTTCACCAGGCCGGGGCCGTCTCCCGGCTTGCGGCGGGTTTGTCGTTCAGGCGTGCCGATGCGGCCGTCCCTCTCTCCGGATCGACGGTGGGTGCTGACTCCAGCACCTACCGAGTGGAGGGGCCGGTGGAGGTGCCGCCGCCGGTTGCCCCTGAACAGGCGGAGGTTGGTCCCTCCGTGGCTCCGGTGAGCAACGACGACTTGCAGGTCACCGGCTGGACGCCGGCTTGTGTCGCACCACCGCTGGATGTCCTCCTGGCATAGATCTGCCAGCTGGTGGGGGCGTTGGAGCAGGGGCTTGGCCAAGCTAGGGCGCTGGGAGCTTCCGTCGAGGTATGTGCTCTGTCACCAATCTTATTGTTTTGTCGCCGTCTTGTGACGTAGATATTTCTTTTGGTTCTTATATCTCTTTTGTTGCACAGAGGGCTCTTGCTGATGCTGCCAAGACTTCGCGGGACATGGGCCGTAAGATCGCTCGCTCTGCCGTATCTTCCCAATTTCTCGCGCTTCTTGTTGAGTATTGGTTACCCTCCTACAGCTCTGCTGGCGGACCGGGACCACGAGGAGGCCCGGCTAAAGGAGGAGGTCGCTCGGCTGGAGGAGGCCAACAAGACCCGCCAGGACCACATCGTCAAACTGACTGCACAGCAGCAGCAGATGGAGATCAAGGCTGGTAGGGCCAAGAAGGCTGCGGACACCTGGGCCGAGGCACTGAAGAACCTGGAGGGTCTCTACGCCACCCAGGCAGATTCCCTCGAGGCTTCCAAGGCCAAGGAGGCGGCAGCGCTATCGGAGCTCTGCCAGATCGCTGAGATTGTTGTTAGTAAGTGCTTTTGACTTGAGCCCCTTTTGTGGATTTGTCCTTTGTGATTGGTACTGACCGCTGCCCTCTTTTGTGGCTATAGCTCAGTACCCTAAGGCAACAGATCAGGCGCTGGTCCAGATTCCCGAGACGTATCCGGACAGGGATCTCCACCCGGGGGAGCTGGTGACGGTCGTCAACGAGGAGGCGAACCGGCTCCACGCTGCCACTCTTGAGGTCCTTCACTATGTCTAGACCGAGGCCGTCCCGCCTGCCACCATGGATGTCCTAACTGAGCGTCTCTGGGGTGCTCCAGAGCTCATGATGTGGCCCGGGAGTGGGCGGCTCTAGGTGGTGCAGAGATGGTGCTGGCGCTGCTAAAGTCCTAGTACCCGGATGTGGATATACGGAGCCTTTCTCGTGGATTCCTCCAAGGGACCAACTATGACCAGCTTCGGTGCCGATGTCCCCGACATTCGCTCCAGTGGCATGATGATCGGGAGCTACGTCGCTCTGGATAGGTACTTCAACGACCCAGCCGGCACGGAGCGGTCCTTCCACAACCCGGATGCGGCACGCGCCGACGCTCCGGCTGCGCCGCAGACTGCCTCGACGGACGTCGCCTCCTGCAGCCATGCTCTAGCTGATGCCTCCGGCCCTTCTGCCCCTCAATGAACTTGATCCCCAGTATGCCGGGAGTATATGTGACTTGAATATTTTTTTGCGCCGTGTGAGTAGTTGTCCATCATTGATGTATTGAACTCTTGTGGGAGCATTGCCTCCCTTCGTCTATTTGCTCGTGCTCTTCTGTTTGCACTTTCTGTTTTGCATCTTTTGCATGCCTGTTTCTTTGTGGGGGCGCGCAAGCGCACCCACAGGGTGTAGTCCCCGAGGTTCAAGCCGGCTAGAGAATACAGCCGGGTCGAAGCTCCTTTGTGTCCTTTGTTTTGCAGGTTCTGTGTGGGGGTGCGCAAGTGTACCCACAGGGTGTAGTCCCCAAGGTTCGGGCCGGCTGGAGAATATAGCCGGGTCGAAGCTCCTTTGTGTCTTTTGTTTTGCAGGTTCTATGTGGGGGCGCGCAAGCGCACCCACAGGGTGTAGTCCCCGAGGTTGGGCCGGCTGGAGAATACAGCCGGGTCGAAGCTGCTTGACCTGCTCTGCTGCCGCCTGGAAGCTGTCTGCCTCCGCCTTGGCGGTGTTCGTCGTTGAAGTTTGGCTCATGCAAACATAGAAACAAACAAGTTTTTTTCCTGGTTAAGCATATGCAAGTTCAAACTGTAATCTTAGATGAACTAGGTTTTAGACTTTTGCTATTTCGCGCAAATTCTATGTCTTTGCCCTTTTCTCAGTAAGCATTGGCCAATTTTAGTGTTGTTCCCTTGCTGGCTTTTAGCCGGAGTTGAAGGGGTACCTTAGTAGGCATACTGCACGATACTTCGGGTTTGGATCATTACCTTTGAGCGAGCGAGTGCATCCGGGTCGTCCAGACGTTTTTGTTTTCCTCGTGGCATTTTCGTGTAGGGGCCTTTGAGCGTTCTGCTCTTGCTGGATCTATCAGTCGGCTTGCGGTCTGCAGCCAGAACCGAAGAGGAAGCCTTAGGAGCCGTGTACAGTACTTTATTGTGTGGATCGCGCAGCCGTCTGGGCCAACCGGCGAGTCCCCGAGGCAGATCGCCGTCTCCGGGGTTAGACTAATGCAGCCGGAAAATCCAACTTGTGCAGCATGACTTGCTTATTTTATTATGGAGTTCATGAGACTGTGTCGAGGCTCCTATGCTTGTTCATTACATGAAAGTAAGGTACATACACTTCTTGTTCAATTGTAAAAGGGGCGGAGAAGGCTCGTGTTCCATGGGCGTTTAGTTTCTTCGCCTGAGTGGTCCATCTTGTTCTATTCTGGCTTGCGGGCATCAATGAGGTAGTACGAGTTGTTCTGTAGTGCCCGGCTGATTATGAATGGGCCCTCCCAAGGTGGAGACATCTTGTGCATCCCCTTGGTGTCTTGGACCAGCCTTAGCACGAGATCGCCCTCGAAAAAATAGACGCTACGTATCCGGCTGGCATGGTAGCGGCACAGGTTCTGCTGGTAGATGGTGGACCTGGACAAGGCCAGTTCACGTGCTTCCTCCAAGAGATCGACACTATCGTCATGTGCTTCTTTGGCCTGCTGTTCTGTGTAGAGCAGTTTGTGGGGTGCGTCGAACTCGATGTTAGTGGACAAAACTGCCTCCGCCCCGTAAACGAGGAAGAAGGGAGTGTAGCCAGTGGACCGGTTTGGCATGGTGCACAGGCTCCAGAGTACAGCTGGTAGCTCCTCAATCTAGTAGCTGAGGGATCGCACCGGTGATTCGATCAGTCGGGGTTGATTCCGGCTAGGACCAGGCTATTCGCTCGCTCGCACTGCCCGTTGGACTGGGGGTGTGCCACAGATGCGAGGTCCAAGCGGATGCCCTTATCTCCGCAGAATTGTGCAAAAGCTCCCTTGGCAAAATTTGTTCCATTTTCGATTACGATGTTGTTGGGGTAGCCAAAGCGTGTGATTTTGTCTGTGAAGAACTTGACCACCGTTGGCCCATCCAGCTTCTTTATTGGCTTTACCTCTATCCACTTGGTGAACTTGTCCACCGCCACCAGCAAGTGGGTCATGCCGGATCTAGCCGTTTTGATGGGGCCAACCATGTCCAGCCCCCAGATGGCGAACGGCCAGGTGATGGGAATAGTCTTGAGTGCTGCAGACAGAGTGTGCTTCTGCTGGATGAACCACTGACACCCGTTACACACCTCTACAATCTGCTTAGTGCCTTCTAATGCTATGGGCAAGTAGACCCCGTGGCGGAATGCCTTTGCCACTATGGCTCGTGACGATGCATGGTGTCCGCACTCGCCCTGGTGGATGTCGACCAGCAGTCGGATTCCTTCCTCTTGGCCCACACATCTTTGATATATGCCGCCAACGCTGTGCTTGTAGAGCTCGTTGTTGATGATGGTGTACGTGTTGGCTCTGCACTTGACCTGTCTTGCCTGTACCTCCTCTTCGGGCAGCTCTCCGTTGGCTACGAAATCCATGAACATCTTGGCCCATGTTGGTGTTTCCCGGATGGCGCATACCGCTTGCATTAGCAGATTCACTTCTGCTTGGATGGCCGGTTCAGGCTCGTCTGGAGGCCGAACGGGTGGGGCGGCGAAGCCGACAGCTTCTAGGCTGGAGGCGGCAGTCCCTGGGTACGCAGGAGCAGTCCTCGGGTGCGATGCATCCATCGCAGAGGTCTTGGAGCCGGCAGTCCCGGGTGCGGCGAGGCAGTCCCCGGGTGCGGTGCAGCCATCGTGGAGGTCTTGGGGCCGGCAGTCCCCGTGTGTGGCAAAGCAGTCCCCGGGTGCGGTGCAGCCATTGCGGAGGTCTTGTAGCCGGCAGTCCCCAGGTCCGCGTCCAATATGATGGAGTCAAATTCAGGAGACGGTGTGATGGATGGCTTGCGCAGGTGCTGTAACTACCTCGGTGAATTACGCTCCTAGTTGCAAGCCTGGATGCGCAGAAATGGTTGAAATAGTACGGTGGGCCCAAATGCCACTCACAGGTAGACCTTTCGGCCATCCCAACCATTTCTACACATCGGGACAAGAACGGGCGGCGTAATCGGCAGGCGAAGGGATCAACTACATACACAAATGAGTATGTATGCAAGCCACCATACAACAGTACATCAGAGTCATCCCATCTAAAAAGAAAGGAAATATAGCAACGCCATACGGCAAGATCCAAATATCCTAGATAGATATAATAGTTTAGGATATCTCCTCATACATCAATCAACAGAGTATCAAGCGGAAGCGGAAGACAAAATCCGAGTACGGATAAGAAGCAAATCGGCATAAGATGCCCCATAAATAAGCAGATCCCGCCCACAGATCTCACGGATCCCCGTTCCCAGAATCTCTACACCGAATGATCGTTGCCCACATCGTCCGTCTCTTCCACCCAGTATCCATCTTGTGAGTGTACCTGTTCAGCTGAACCAATAATTTATCGTGTGAGACCCTAGGGGTACTCAGCAAGTCTTTATGCCTCTAAAGGGGACACAACCTGGGGTGACGCAATTGCAGCAAAAGATAAACCCTAGCAATCCTATAGATACTCGCTAACCATCCGCCTAACCAGAGATAGACGGATGTCCGTGAATTAATAACAACAGTTATAACAGTTATAAAGGTAATCTTAACAGATCCATCCTCCTCCTCGCTTACCGACGAGGAAGCGAACGAACAACCCCCATCTGTTGGCAGTTTTATTATCCATTCCATGAGTGTTGCTCTATTTACTAGTCAGGTACCTAGTCTAGTCAGATTAAAAGAGGTACTTTAGTTATGCTTGTCTATGATCGAGAAACTGTGCTCCAAGTCGTCCATAACCGCGGACATGGCTTTCAGAAAGTTTTACCCTGCAGGGGTGCACAAATAGCAACACACACTCGATATGCCTCGGAAAAACCAAATCAAAACCCAACGAGGCAGTCACGACAAAGCGATCACAGGATTCAGAAATATTTCAGGGGGCCACCCCATTGAGCTACCCGCAACGAAGTTAGCTGACTCCGAGACGGTCTCAAGGTTTGTGGAGCCGGCTGTAAACGACCGGGAACCCGAAAGTGTGACTGGGCTTGTCGATACAGCGAAAACGGGTCACGGACCTAAACAGTACAGTGTGCATTACCTCGCACAATTTAAATTAAAGAAGTAAAGCATGGCATAAGTACAGGATAGTAAATAAAACCTCAAACTAGGTTGTGGCCCTCAAGAAATAAGAATGAATCAAGCTCTGGCTCAGGGGGGTTCATAAGCCTCCCGGATGTGGATAGCGCGAATATTCAAGGAACAGGAATCAAGTACTCGGGGTCCTACGGGACACAAGTGAGCCTGAAAAACCAAATAGCGAATATGGCTCACCGATGCCACTTTCATTAGTTATCCCATTACTTCTCAGGTTAAGTTGTTTAGGTACCTCGTTATCCATCAGACACTCACATACCCTACACATGCTGTTCTACGACTCGCATGGCTCAAACAACTCCTGTAGTAATGGCTCATGGGATGGAGGAACAAGCTTCGGTGGGGTTTAAATGTAAAGGCTATGCAATACTTGGGATTCAATTTAATGCAATCGCGACTCAAAGATGCAAGAATAAGAAAGAGGCAATAGGTACTATATGTATGCAAGCATGTGGTAGTGCTTGCCTGGCAGCTCGGTTGAAGCAAGGAATGGATCTAGGTAGTGCTCCTGGTTCTCTTGATATATCCCCTGCTCAGCGTCTATTCGAAGAAGAAACAAACAAACAAGGGCCAACATAAATAAAGTGCACAAGCATAGAAATAAATGCGACAAGCAAACAATCATGCCATGATGAATGATGCACAATTTGCATGGTATTAAGGTAGCATGGCATGGTGAGGTGTGAGATACAAGATTAAATCATTTTATTGAGTTTTGGCCCCAATTTATCCTCATTAGTTGCTGTACACATTATATTTATATGATGCATGCTTCAAACCAAACCATGGAATGCACAAACAGAAAGGTCTCGTCGAGCTAATCATTTTAGACATATTATTTGTTAAATTTGGATTTATCAAACAAAAGTTATTAATTAATTAAGGGAAAAGGGTATTTAATTGTAATTTAACTAAACTTGGAATTTTAAATGTTCAAAATATATTTTGGATTGCATATTTGAAATCCTCACATTTTTCTGATTTGAAAACATATATTATTTGCTTTATTTGGATTTGTATTTTAAAAGTTATTTAAAAACAGAATTTAAATTTGAATTTGATTTAATTTGGAAAAGATTTGAATTTAAACGGATTTCAGAAATCCTTTTTATACCCAGACAGGTTCAGCCACTGTCGCTGACAGGTGGGGTCGGCTGCTGACTGGGACACACGCGCGCAGAAGAACTTTTTACACCGCAGCTGGATCCAGCCCTAGAGACAGACAGATGGGCCAGGAGGCTTCGCGGGCCCAGCTGCCAGCGGGCGAACCTGGCACAACCACGTGGCCTAGCTGGGGACTGCGGGTTGGGAGCCCGGGAAACTGGGGGGCTATCTGAAAAAACGAACGCGAGGCTGACGGGTGGGCCAAAAGGGGACCGCGGGTTGCACACGCAAAACAACAGGGGGTTATCGGCAAAAGCGGCAGCGCTATTGTACTTCTTCTCTCTCTGAATCTCTGACGACGCGATGGTGCATGCCAGGCGCAGCGCGGTGCGGGCGGGGATCGATCTCTCGACCTGGGGCTCGCGCGCGGAAGCGGCTACCGCTGCGCTTGCCTGGGCTTGGTGTCAGGGAGGCGCGCGTGGCCTAGCTAGGGTTTCTGTGCGGGCGGGAGCGAGCAGACGCCAGCGAACGACGGTGCATCGAGAGCGCTCGACGAAGGAGCCGGCTGATCTAGACAGTGGCGACGAGGCGGACCGTGTCAGGGAGGGAGAGAGGCTCACCGCGAGGCTGTCGGTGGCGGTGGTGCGGCTCGAGGCGCAGGCGATCGACGTCGAGGTAGAAGCCGGGCGGTCTAGGGTTTGCGTCGGGCTCGCGCTGGTACTAGTGGATTCAGTGCTCCTCTTCGACGATGGTGTGTTCCAGGCGACGCAGGGGAGCCTCCTGGTGCTCTCCAACCACTCCACGGATGCGCGGCTCGACAGGATCAACCGGACGCGGGGGCGGCCGACGGTGCAGACGATGGTGAAGCCGGTGGCGATGGAGAAGAGAGGGGGAAGAGGCAGGGCGCCTTCGGGGTGGATCTGGGGAACCAGAGGAGGCGAGAGAGGGGGTGGATAAGGCAGAGAGGGAGAGGGGTGCCGTGGGGAGGTGGTAGACGATAAAGGTGGCTCGGCCACCTTTTGTCCTCCTCCTCACGTGCTCGGCTGGGAGGCCAGGGCAGGGCAGGGGCAGGTAGGGGAGCCGCCAGGTGGGGTAGGGCAGGCCAGGGTCGGGGTGGTTCGGGCTGGGGCCCCTAGGGCAGAGAGGGAGCACGAGAGGGAGAGGTGAGGGTAGCCTCGGGTAGGGTAGATCTAGGCTCGGGTTTGAGCTAGGTGGGGAGTTAGGGTTGGGGTGGTTAGGTGTGGCGAGCTGGGTGAGGGACCAGGTGGGGCCTGCATGGCAGGTAGAAGGGAGGGCCGAAAGAGAGGGGGAGATGGTAGCTTAGGGTTTAGGTCATGGTGGGGTTTAGGAGAGAGGGGGGTTATGGTGATGACGATGGAGTAGGTTAGATGACTAGGGTTAGGGTTAGAGCTAGATGAGGGCAAGGTAGATTAGGGTTTACTATGGACAAGGTCAAGCCAAGATCAACCAAGATCAAACTAAAACAAAACAAGAAAAGAGGGGGAGGTGGTTTAAGCATGATCAAATAAGTTCCAGCTAAAAGAGAGAGATGAGAGCGTGAGAGGATTCCCAAAAACCAACTAAAATCCAAATGACAAGCTTAAAGGGTACTTGCATGGGCCATGCATAATTAATTAATACCATGTTTATCTTTGTGAAAACAAGATTAATTACATGGCATTTTCTTATGCATCCCAAAGTGTGGAGTAAGGCCCAAGCAAAGGAATTTAGAAAGAATTCCAAGTGGAGTATATGGAGATGATCACATTGGATTATATTTGGGACTTGCTAGTGTGTATATGCCACTAGGTATTTAATAATCCCACAATAATATCCCAACATGATGATAACCCCAACACCACACATATGGAAGCTAGGAAAAGGTTCCACTCACAAGGCATGCAAAGGTGGCCATGTGGCTCTCATGTTTCAATGTTGTGAAAACAACATGATGCTAAGATGAGAGCATGTGGAAAAGAATTGGATCCATCCCAACCCACATGAGCTAGAGGTAAAACCAAATAAAGTGCAAAGCTCATATTTAGTTGGATGGTGGAATTATAAGGTGGTGAAAGAAAGGTGGTGGAGTTAATAAGAGATATGCCCCCAACTCAACTTGGGCATTAAACAATATATCAAGAACCAAATACAATATCAAGAGGCAAATACAATTAACAATGCATATGAGAGAAGAACCAAATCAAAAAGGGTTTTATATGATGCTCAAATGCAAGGTGGCATGATGACATGAGCATGATATAATGATGATGCAACAATTATATGTATAAAGTAGCCAATATATAGACTAGACTAGTAGCATTACAATTGTTAGACAATTGGGATGCTACAGGTGCTCAAGGGAAACTCTGGGCGGAATTGGTTGTCTTGTCGACCCGATGCGGGCGAGCGTGTCTGCGGCCTCGTTGTTTAACCTGGGAACATGATGAAACTCGCACCATTCGAAACAGGCACATAGCTGTTGTACGAAGAAACGGTATAGAGCCATGTTTGCGTCTTTGACGTCCCAATCGCCTGACACTTGCTGCACCACCAGATCAGAATCGCCGAAGCATAGGATGCACCGGATTCCTATTTCCTTTGCCATCTTGTGGCCGTGGACGAGCGCCTCATACTTAGCGACGTTATTGGACGCGCGCAAGTGTATCTATAGCACGTACTCCAGCCGGTCTCCTTTTGGATAGGTGATGACAACTCCGGCTCCGAGACCTCCATACATCTTGGAGCCGTCGAAATGCAGCTTCCAATGCGTGGAGTTAGGGCAAGGTGGCAGGTACTGTGTTTCTGCCCAATCGGCGAGGAAATCTGCCAAGGCCTGAGATTTGATTGCTGTTCTTGGCTCGTACTGTACGTTGTGGGCAGCGAGCTCTATGGCCCATTTCGCCACCCGGCCTATGGCGTCTCTATTGCCGATGATCTCCACAAGAGGCGCTAGCGCCACCACCGGGATGGAATGTTCTTGGAAGTAGTGCTTTAGTTTCTTGGCGTCCATGTACACGTCGTACACCAGCTTCTAGTAATGAGGGTAGTTCTGCTTCGAGAGCGAGAGTACCTCACTCAGGTAGTACACCGGTCGTTGCACCGGCTGCGCCTTTCCTTCTTCCGGCCTCTCCACTACCAACACCACACTGACAACCCTGTTTGTTGCTGCGATGTACGTCAACATGGGTTCCTTTCCTGCTGGTGCTGCCAGAATAGGTGGCGAGCGGAGCATGCGCTTGAGGTCACGGAAATCTTCATCCGTCTGCGATGTCTAGACGAATTTGTCCGTCTTCTTCCTTAGCTGGTACAATGGGAGTGCTTTCTCGCCCAGCCAGCTGATGAACCGGCTGAGGGAGGCCAGGCAGCCAGTGAACTTCTGGACATCCCTCAAGTTCTTGGGCGACTACATGTGCTCGATTGCGCCAATCTTCTCCGGGTTCGCCTCGATTCCTCGCTCAGATACAAGAAAACCGAGTAGCTGGCCGGCTGGGACGCCGAATACGCACTTCTCTAGGTTCAGCTTCATCTGGAACCGGTGGATCTTGGTGAATGTTTCCTTCAGATCCTCAAGGAGTGTTTGGCGCTCCTTAGTCTTGACTACCACATCGTCGACGTAGGCGTGTATGTTTCTGCCAATCTGAGTCTGCAAGCACTTCTGCATGCAGCGCTGGTATGTTGCTCTAGCGTTCTTCAATCCGAATGGCATCATGGTGTAGTAGCAGGATCCGTACGGAGTGATGAATGATGTCTTTATTTGATCAGCGGGGTTCTGTCGGATCTAGTGGTAGCCGGAATATGCGTCCAGAAATGACAACAGCTCGTAGCCGGCCATGGAATCGATCACTTGGTCTATCCTTGGCAGGGCAAATGGATCCTTGGGGCATGCTTTATTCAGACTGGTGTAGTTAACACACATGCACCAAGTCTTCTTCTTCTTTAGCACGAGTACTGGGTTTGCCAGCCATTCCGGGTGGAAAACTTCCATGATGAATCCGACTACGAGCAGCCGGGTGATCTCCTCCCCAATTGTTCTTCTTTTTTCTTCCGTGAAGCGGTGCAATGATTGTTTGACCGGTTTTACATCCGGCCTGACATGTAAAGAGTGCTCGGTGAGCTCCCTCGGAACACCTGGCATGTCTTTGGGGGACCATGCGAAGATATCCCGATTCTCACGGAGGAAGTCGACGAGCGAGCTTTCCTATTTGCTATCAAGGCCGTCTCCGACCAGGACGAACTTGTCCGGTCGGCCTTGTTCAGCAGGATCTTCCTCATGCCCTTGGATGGCTTGAATTGTGCCTCTCCGGCCGGCTTGGGCTCAACAGCCAGCATGTCCTTCTGTAGGGTCGCCACGTTCTGCATGATTACGCGTTTTTCTTCCGTGATGATCATGGCTTCAGCTATTTTGGATCCGTCTGTGGCACATTCCATAGACCGTCTGTAGCAGCCGGCCACAGTGATGACGCCTTTTGGTCCTGGTAGCTTCATCTTGCGGTAGGCGTAATGTGGTACCGCCATGAACTTGGTGAGTTCTGGGTGCCCCAGGATTGCATGGTACATGCTGTAGAGGTTGACCACCTCGAACTACATGGGCACGCGGCAGAAGTTGTCCTCCGTGCCGAAGATGACGTCCAGCCGGATATTTCTGATTGGGAGTGCGAAGGGCAGGGGACGGCTCCATGGAAGGAGGTGCTTGACAGCTCCAGCTGTGACTCACTAATACCGAGCCGGTCGAGCGAGGTGTGGTACAGGAGGTTCATGTTGCTCCCTCCGTCTATGAGGAAGCGGGAGAATCTGCAGGAATGCTTCTGGGAGACAATGATAGGATCCAGAACCATCGCGTAAGTGCCCGGGTGAGGCAACTCAGCTGGCTAGTCCATCCGGATCCATGCAACTTCTTGCTCGGACCAGTTGAGGTACTGGGGAACGGGAGGAATGATTGCGTTCACTTACGCCTCACGACTCCTTTTGTTGTGCTTGGTATCTAGCTCCGTGGTGAAGATGTGGTAGTTTCCCACCTGACGAGGGTAGCTGTTATCATCATCCTCCCTTCGACCTTGGTTGTTGTGATCGCCTGGTGGCCTGCCGGCTAGAGGAGGTGGCTCCTGTCCATCCGGTGCGCCAGGAATTTCCACCATCTTCTTCGTCCAGGTGCACTGGTGTGTGGTGTGTGTAGCCGGCTTGTTGCCGCCGCTATGGAACTTGCATGGCCCATCAAGCATCGACTCAATGGTGCACTTGGGCCTTGGAGGTTGTTCATCGGGCTTCTATCTCCGGCTTCCGCCTGCAGCCGGATCCTGCTGCACTGCCGCCACATGCCTGGAGCCATATTGGTTATCCGGCTGGTCGTCCTTTCTCTTGTCGTGGCGGTTGTCGTGCCGCCTAGAGTTTTCTACATTCCCTTCTGGCTGGCGCCAATCTACGGCGATGTCAACAATTATTTGACCTTGGTCGTCCACCCAGACAGATCTTTTCATTGCTGCGTCGGCCGTGGCATACTTGTCCGCGATGGCCATGGTCTGTGCCATGGTTGTGGGCTCCACCTGGCGAAGCTTATGCTTGAGCATAGTGCCATCTCTGCAGCCGTTGATGAAGAAATCAACGACCTGATGTTCGTGTACCCCCTCACAAGAGTTGTGCATGCTCATCCATCGGGTGATGTAGGAGCGATTAGATTCATCTGGGCCCTGCACATAGAGAGAAAGCTCGCCAGGACGACCTGGGCGCTTGTAGGTGCCGGTAAAGTTGCGAACGAACACCTGCTCGAAATCGATCCAAGCATTGATGCTGTTGTCGGGGAGACTATTTAGCCACGTTCTGGCTGAGTCTAGGAGCATGAGAGGGGCGTAGCACACTTCTACCCGGTGGTTGCCGTTGGCGATGACCACGGCGGTGGTATAGTCCACCAGCCAGTCCTCCGGTTTGACCAAGCCGTTGTACTTTGCCGTATCCCTTGGGAGCGAAAATCCCTTTGGAAACGGTTCGTTCCGGATGCGCGGTCCAAAACATCTTGGTCCGGCTGGACTTTCTTCCTCCAGCGCGCGTGATTGGACCAGCAGGTCGATTCGCACATGTGCATCTTGTTGTTCGTCTGGCTCGAGCGGTCCCAGCCGGCCAGATAGGCAGGACTTGGGGAGCACTTGGCATTTTCCGGCTTCGTCAGTCGGCTCGCGGTTTTTGCTGGTAACAGCTGTCGCGTCGTGGGTGTTGTGCCCATGGCCTGCAGATCCACCGCATGGGCGGTTGCTCTATCTTGATCCATTTGGGGAAGATGCCTTGCTGCCACCCGCAGCCGGGTCCGCCATCCTGCGAGCCGGTTGGGTTCTGCTGTTGCTGGCCATGCCGAGTTCTGCCTCGACCTGCTGCTTGTTCACCATGACCACGAGGAGCTGGACAGGCGCTTGCTGACGGAGCAGTTCCTCGCCCTCCAGGTGGCTAAGTTCCACAACTTCCGCCTCCGCGGCCCTCATGTTTTATGCAAGGGCGCTGTAGACCGGCTGCACCGCAGGTGTGCGTGGATCAGTGGCACGATCCATCTCCGAACCGAGGTTACGGCCTTGCAGTTGAGCAAGACGGCTGGTGCCGGGTAATCACATGAAGCCGTGCATGATGTTGTACTCCCGCGTGGTGGCATTCATCCGCTGTTGGGTGGCTGCCACCTTGCCGGCTTCCTCCAGAAGGTTCTGGTGGGTGGTCTCTAGGGTTGCCGCAGCTATAGCTGGATCCGCCTCGATGGGGGTGATGGGGTTGCGGACATGCTCGATGGACGCGTTGATTGGGTCTGGGTTCAGGAGGCGTGAGTTAGCGGCGCGGCCGTCTACGTTACGCTCCAGAGGTGGGCGGCAGTTCTCCACCGAGCCTGCCATCATGACCTCGATGCTGCCGCTGGCGATGCATGAGGCGGAGAAACCAGGGGGTGCGCCGAAGACGGTGACGACCTCATGAGGGAAGACCTCAGGGACGGTGACGGCATAGACACGATGCTCGCCGAAGTGCATGATGGAGCCCCCGCTTGGGAATGTGCCCCCACCGAAGCAGGACGCATTGTCGAGGACGCAGTCGTAGGAGCCGAGAGTGAGGACGAGGACAAAGGCTAATCGCTCACCAGCGACGAGTGGAAGTCCCATGCGAAAGATGATCCCAGCCAAAGCGTTGTGCCCCACTGTGGGCGCGAACTGTCATGGTGTGGAACACGGCAGTGCCATCGGGGTTGGATTGAAGGGGAGAATCAGGTTGCTATTGGTGGCTACTCACAACGGGTTGGGCACAGATACTGCAAACACAGCAATGTACCTAGGTTCGGAGCCCTCTTGGCGAGGTAAAGCTCCTACTCCTGCAAGGATCTACTATCAAAGGGGGCAAACACCCAATACAAGTGCTCCTTGAGCTATTTCCTTAGCTACTTCTTGCTAGGAATTATCTAAGTCCTTCTTCTGGTGTCTATTTTTTCCTTCTTCTTGAGCTTACCTAGAACCCTAGCGCTACCCCCTTTATATATGAGTCGAGGAGATAGCTTAGAAGATGGACAGGGCCAAACAGTAGGCTCGGGTCCAGTCAAGCCTCTAGTACGGGGAGGACCATGCTTTAGCGCTCAGCGCCCTTCCTTTACTTGTCATCCGACTCTTTAGCTGTCAGCTGGCTCTTTATGCATAAGTCCGGGCTTTCCTCGTCAGCCCTTGCTTTGCTCGTCAGCCTCCAGCTTTGGTGCAGTTGTCCAGTAGCGCCGGCTAGGCCAGCCAGCCTATCCGGTCAAGGGTGCGCTCAGCAAGGAGCGTCATCCCCACCGTACAATGTCTAGTGGATCCGAGGCGGCCAGCTAGGAGCGGCCTCCCAGCCGGTTCTTCTGGCTACCCGGCTAGACGGGCCAGCCAGGAAAACTTGATTGCTGACCGGGTGGGAATTCCACCCGTTTGTGGTTCCTTGATCTGGGTCCAGACAGCATGCGCTCCTTGGAGCCAGCTGGTTGGTCCCATATTGGCCTACCCGGGGGTTATCCCCTCGACAACCATCCTCGAGCAAGAAAACCAAAATCAAAAAGGAACTCAACATTTAAACTAAAATAACGATATAATGATCTTACTCATGATTGGTAGTCTCAAGTTTCCTCCACTTTATAAATCTGAAAATCTTCAGCATTTATAGAGTAATGGCAATCATATCATACGGGTTTTTATGCATCCTTATAGCGCAACAAAATTATAGTTAACATGGATGATTCAAATGAGCAATCCTTATTCCATGTCATGTAATCAACTCATAGGCTTGCCTTTGAACAATAAAGTATAATCATGTAAAATTAAGAGTGTGGGAGTTTATCATGAAAAACATATATACTAGAGTATCTCAATTCTCCCACATCAATAAATCAAGACTCTTCAAGCACTAATTTTCTATTCATTGTCCTTCAAGAATTTCAGTTCTTAAGTAATTGAGAGCATGCCAAAGATTTTAATTAGTTTATTAGGCTGTGATGGACACTCATGGCATCACCAAGGCTTTGTTCGTTTTGTACAATGATTACTCATATCAGCCAGAGGAGTTATTCCATCATGAACACAGCTACCCAGGAATGCTAAGAATCTTACCCATTATAGCATTACTGCTACATATGTTTAATCAACTCATAGCCAAAATCTAGGAGTTTCCTCCATGAAGATCGTTCGTAGGCTAGCAGAGTTATTAGCATCCCATGAAGTTTGACGTGCATAAAGCTATATCATTCTTATGATTCACAAGTTAAACTTTGGCATGCTCACAAAAACCCCTAAACATTAATTCAATCGAATAAATCCTTTTAAAGAGAGCTATCAAGTCAATCATTATTTTCTGTTGTGTTGAGTGTCTCTAGAACTAAGCCTTCAAGACTAAACACTACAACACCCAAGCCTTCAATTGTGAGACCTTTTCTTATTACAATTATTTAGCAATTTTTTAGGCAAGACTTGGTTAACTACAGGAACTGGAACAAAACAAACTCAACTAAATACCCATGCAAACAAAATTTTACTACAATACAAAGATTCACTCCACCAATATAACATCTTGTCATTTACTACTAACTAGCATGGGTTTCTCAAACTTCAAAAGTGGGGAGTCTAAAGATATACCGCTCATGATTAGTTTCACTTCTCTCTTCCCTTTCTATTTGCTTCTTGGAAACTCGAAGTCGATCACTCTCCCGCAAATGTGTGAAAGCCACAAGGAGAATAAAAAAGAAGGAAGAGGGGAACTAAAGATAAATGGAAAAATGTTTTGTTATTTTTAAGAGAGGGAATTAAATAATATAAAATTGGCAATAAAGCTCTGCTGGAAAATCTCGCAAACAAATAAAAGTAACTAAAGATTAAGTGTTGGGGAAACCAACAAGAGTGCTTATAAACTCAAAATAAAAACAAATGAATGCCAAATAAAGATAATGAGGAAAATTCCCCAAGCTTAGGCTTTTGCAAGCCCTTCAAATCACTATGGTGGCGGTAAAAAGTTGTAACTCCAGTTCGCAAATTGAGTTGATAAATTACTGGCTGTTTTTCAGAGGTTCAAGGAGAGGTTTTGCATTCTCTCCACAGTTCCTCCAAGTTCTTGGAAGTCTTGGTATGTAGCAAACCGGACTGGTGGCTGTCAGGGGGATAACCCCGGGGTAGGCCAAGAAAGGCTCACCTGGCTGACTCCAAGGAGCTCTGGCCGTCTGGGACCAGGGCAAGGAATCACAGCCGGGTGGAATTCCCCACCCGTTCCACATTCAAGTTTCCTCGGTTGGCCCGTCTAGCCAGGTAGCCAGAAGAACCGGGTGGGAGGCCGCTCCTAGCCCTCCCCTCGGATCCGCTGGCCATGGTACATGGGAGGTGACGCTCCTTGCTGAGCGCATCTCTAACCGGACAGGCTGGCTCGCTCGGTCGGCGCTACCAGACAACTACGCCAAACCTAGAGCTGACGAGTAAAGCTCCGGCCGATGAGTAAAACTCCAGCTGACAAACAAAGTGCTGGCTGATGGAGAAAGCGCTAGCTGATGAATAAAGCGAAGGCCTGGGACACTGTAGTGCTGTCCTCCCTATACTGGAGGCTTGACTGGACCGGTAGTGCGCAAGGAAACACCCCAAAGGTAGTAGCAACGTAGGAGCAAGGAAACACCCAAAGGTGTTACTAGCTGAGCTTTGGCAGGGCGCACTACCGGTGCTAGTAGCAACATGGAGACCCGCACAACACAACCACAGAACTTTGTCCCCAACTTGCGATGAGGTTGTCAATCTCACCGTGTTTTGCGGAAAACAAAGGATTAAACGTATCAAATGGAAGGAAGTAATAGTTTGCAGAAAGTAAACAAAAAGCAGTAAAAGATTGTAGATTGTATGTAAAGTAAAAGGACTGGGATCCATAGTTCACTAGAGGTGGCTCTCCTTAGATAGATAACATGCTGGGTGAACAAATTACAGCGGGGCAATTGACAAACACCGAGAAAGCAATACATGCATATACTAATCATATTGACTCCTCTAAGACATGATTGGCCATGACAAAATAATACATAGACCGCCATCCAACTGCATCTATGACTAATAATCCACCTTCAGGTTATCATCCGAACCCCCTCCAGTATTAAGTTGCAAGCAACAGATTATTGCTTTACAAATTGCGTGTAAAGTAAACAATACGATTGTTCTATGAACAAAGGATTGTTGTTTTCTCCCTAGTAGCAACAACACATCTAGTACCTTAGAGATTTATGTCACTTCCCTAGATTACCAGAGGCATGAACCCACTATCGAGCATAAATACTAACTCTTGGAGTTGCTAGCATCTACTTGGCCAAGATAGCTACTAACAACGGAAAGCATGCAAGATCACAAATAACAAAGACATGATAGAATCAATAATCAATCTGAAATAGCATCTCAATATCCATCGGATCCCCGCAAACACAACATGCACAACTACAAATAGATGACCTTGATCATGAATGGAGCTCACAAGATCTAGACATGAAAGCACAAAGGAGGAGAACCAGCCATCTAGCTACTACATGGATCCGTAGTCCAAGGATGAACTGTTCACGCATCACACTGGAGGCTTGCATGGTGATGAAGAAGGCCTCCAGGGTGAATTCGCCTCTCTGGCAGGGTGCCGGGAAGAGCCTCAGATCCCTCCCGATCTAGGGATGGAGATGACGGCGGCTACAGACTCTTTCGTGGATATTTTGATCGGGCACTTAGGGTTTTCGTCCGGAGGGCATCTCATAGGCGGAAGGGGATGCCGAGGTGGTGCCGGAGGCAGCCAGACCACCCCCTGGCGTGGGCCAGGCTGAGCCACGCGGCCAGGTGATGTGGTGGCCCCCTGGCCCCTCTCCGTCTCGTATTCTGGCATCTGATGACTTCCGGAATAATAGGCACTTTGGCTTTTGTCCCGTCCAATTCCGAGAATATTCATTTTCTGACTTTCCTGGAACCAAAAACAGCAGAAAACAGGCAGCTAGCACTGTTCCTCTTGTTAATAGGTTAGTCCAAGAAATCATATGAAAAGTACTCCAAAGTGTGGACAAAACATAAGAAAGTGGATAAAACCAAGCGTGGAACATCAAAAATTATAGATACATTTGCAATGTATCAACATCCCCAAGCTTAACTCCTACTCGTCCTCGAGTAGGTAAGTGATAAAAATAGAGAATAATTTTTGAGGTGACATGCACCATCAAAGACTTGATCAAAGTATTTGCAAAACATTAGAAGCTGGGATCATAGTACTTCAATCATAACATGAAGGAAAAAGTTCTAGCAATATTACAAAGAAACTATGATGCAACATGAAAAGGCACAAACAACAGATTCATGAATAACAATGCTCTGCAAGACGTTTGTTTGTTTCACATAAAGAAAACATAGCATAATAGTATTTAGCTTGTCCCTCATAGAGTAGCAAATGTAAATGCATAGGACACCTTCAAAGTTCATAAGAGTGACTAGATACATATAGTTTAAAACAAGCAATATCAAGTTATGCATCAATCAACTAGTCTTGGGACAATGCACATAGAACTAAGAATGGCCACTATGCTCTCAGAGTAGGTGCATAAAGGTAGAAGGTGGAGACTCAATGTAATGGTGGAAGAAAGGCATTCATAGAAGGAAGCAGGGATTCAAGTCTCATAAAGAGCTTCCAAAAATTATGGTACTTATAGCTTTCAGCTCTCATTGCCCCTATCATAAGCATCTTGAAGTGATTAAGGTTAAAGTGAACAAACTATGGTGTACATGCTTGACGAAGTATAAGTTAGAAATATCATGTCCCTTGTATACGAGGGCCGCTCCTCATGCTACTCAAGTTTAGTCACCGGTAAGTTCTTGTCATCATAAGTACGTGTGTATCATAGAGAACCGCCAACGGGGTACCCCTTGCCCGATGATACGGAAGAATCCCCATATCATAATGATAAGGCAAGCAGACAAAGAGCATCTCAGCAATCTTCTTATTTACCATGGGAATATGGTGCTTTTTTCTCTCTTTCCTCTTTTCATAATATCTCTTTTTTTTCTTTTTCTCTTTTTTTCTCAATATAGGACTCTTTTTTTATAAGAAGAATGCTTCATAGACAGCTCATTATGGTTACGCTGCAGGTTTCCACCATGTCAGCATGGATTAGACCAACAGCCCAGGCGTTTCTCTAACACATATACATAACTCCATGGATTTACAAGCTCCCCTTTCATTTCACACCGACGACATCCATATACAAAAGACCATGATATCAACTAGGTACAAGTACCAAGTGCAATGTTGAAAGCGTTCCTGATGAAAGCATGGTTCTGCTAATTCCCAACAAATAAGTGCAAGCATATACAACATAGATGACACAATGGTTCAAGTTTATTAAGGGCAAGAAAAGTAAAGTGTGCCATCAAGTTCGTGAGAGCTTTAATCACTAGTTTTCTCATAACAAGTTCAATTCGGAAGGTAAACAAAAGCATGAATATACTTGGAATAGAATCAGCTCGTAGGTAGGTATGGTGGACTCTTTGGAATAACTTGGTTTAGGGAGTTGGATGCATGAGTGGAACTCATACTTGGTTATGGAGGTTAGCAAAAGACTGGGAGCGACAAACTAAGAGCAATAATGGCCATAATCATGCAGAGCGAGAAAACATCATTGATCAAAGAATAAAGTGATACTACAAGTTGAAAATTAAAGGATCATAAAGGCTTATGGTGACTTGAGATAGTCATAACATGGTGTGAGCATGCGCCAAGTCAACCCAAATAAAGCATCAAAGGAGAATACCAGTATACTATGCTTTAATATGCTAAAACAACGCATGATTCATCCAAGGAACATTAAGCAATCTCAATTGTTTATAACAAGTCATGCTACAGCAAATAATACTAAGCATAAATCCATAAAAAAATAAAGCATGGCATGACAAAGCATAGGCCACAGTAAAAAACAAGCTCTTTTTACCACATAAGCATGAACTTTCCTACTCTTTTCCAAACCAAACCAAACTATTTGGAAACCAATGAATGAAAGAGGGGGTCCAACCAATTTATTCACAAAACTAAGAAAACCAAGCAAACGAAAAACCAAAACGAAAAAAAAAGAAGACGCTCCAAGAACAACACAACTGTGCATGAAACAATAAAAATGAAGCGTTTGGAAGAAACCTGGGATTTTTATTGATGAAGAAGGGGATGCCTTGGTCATCCCAAAGCTTTGATGCTTGTACTTCTTGGATATTTCTTGCGGTGACACGCGTGGAATCCCCAACTTGAGCTTTAGTCCATCCTTCATCTCATTATTCATTCCTTCAGTACACCTGAAATTTTTCCTTCATACAAAACTTCACACAATCTTTATTAGCAACATTACTTCACTCAAGATAAATAAGTCTTAATGTTCAGTTCTAACACCAAATAATCTTCAATTAGAACACTAGCTACTGTAGCACTTCCCTCAAAAAGCTCAATTCCCCAAAAGAACTCAGAAAGGAACCAACAAGAAGCATATGCAGAAAATGGCAGAAATCTGTCAAAACAGACCAGCAGGTAAAGACGAATTTTTCGAATACCTTCTGTTGCTCAAACCAAAAAGTGTTGAAGTAATGAAAGTTATATAACAACCTGGGGAAGAAGCAAAAAAATTCACGCCTCAAAAAGACGTTCAGAGATTTTACACAAATTTGTATGGTGAAGCACAGAAATCTATTTCGGGACAGCAACTTTCCCAACCATTACTTCTCTCTCGTTAGAGGTTACTCTTGGCACAAAAAGCAAATAAAAAGGATAAGGAGCGGTTATTACTGAAGTAATAACTTCCAAGACTCATCTAAAACTTTTGGGTTATCTCCCAATAAGTACTTTTCTTTAACGCCTTTAAGTTAGGCATAAGAAGCAAGCAAAAGAATCAAGTGTTCTCAAATGAAGAAGCATTAAGACCAAATTTTGTTTTCATAGGAGAAGCAAAAGAAATATTCTCTCTCTTCTTAGGGAAGTGTTCTATACCTTTCTTGAGTGGGAGTTGATATTTAATGGTGCCTTCTTTCATATCAGTAACGACACCAATAGTTCTAGGAAAAGGTCTTCCCAAAGTAATAGGACAAGAAGCATTGCATTCAACATCCAAAACATAGAAATCAACGGGGACATAGGCATTGTTAACCATAATAAGAAAATCGTTAAGACTCCCCATGAGTTTCTTTTTAGCATTATCATCAAGTGGGACATTCAAATAACAATCTTCAAGTGGAGGCAAATCAAGCATATCATAAATCCTTTTAGGCATAATAGAAACAATACTATCAAGATCACATAAAGCTTTGAAATCAAAGTCATTCACTTTCATATTAATGATGTGTTCCCAACCATCTTCTTGTTTTATAGGAATAGAAGCTTTATGTTTCATCTTTTCTTCTTTAATCTTTATGAGAGCATCAGTAATGTGTTTTCTAAAGGCCATGTTCATAGCACTAGCATTGGGACTTTTACCAAGCTTTTGTAGGAACTTAATAACTTCAGAGATATTGCAACCATCAAGATCAAAATCAAATTTATCATCTAAAGTAGTATAACTACTACTAGCCTCAACACTAGCGGTGGTAATAGTAGAAACACTAATGTTTCTAGCAATTTCATCTTCTCTTTCCCACTTAGCATGTAATTCAGCTAATAGTCTAACATTTTCATCAATTCTTACTTGTATAGCATTAGTAGCTGTAAAGGGATTATCATTAGTTTTAGGTTTAGCAGCCATTTTATTCAAAGAAGATTGAGCTTCAGCCAAAGATGCTATATTTCTTTCAGCATTAGAGAGTTTTTCCTCAATAGTTTTATTGAAAGCAGTTTTCTTACTAATAAAGTCCTTAAGCATAACTTCAAGTTCAGAGGGTGCACTCCTCTTATTGTTGTAAGAATTTCCATAAGCATTACCATTGTTGGGAGGATAAGGCTTATAATTGTTGTTACCAAAATTACTCCTATAAGCATTATTGCCAAAATTATTATTTCTTATGAAGTTCACATCAACTTGCTCTTCTTGAGCAACCAAAGAAGCCAAAGGAACATTATTTGGATCAATATGGGCTTTCCCATTAACAAGCATAGTCATAATAATATCAATCTTATCACTTAAGGAGGAAGTTTCCTCAACAGAATTTACCTTCCTACCTTGTGGAGCTCTCTCAATATGCCATTCAGAATAATTAACCATCATATTATCCAGAAGTTTTGTTGCAGCACCCAAAGTGATGGTCATAAAGGTACCTCCAGCAGCAGAGTCCAATAGGTTCCTTGAAGAATAGTTCAATCCTGCATAAAAAGTTTGGATGATCATGAGTGGGACAATTCTTTACCAAAGATTTCATTCTTTCCCCAGCTTGAGCAACATGTTCATTATTAGTTTGCTTAAACTTCATTATTTCACTTCTCATAGATATAATCTTAGAAGGAGGATAGTATTTTCTAGTGAAAGAATCTTGGCACTTAGTCCAAGAATCAATACTATTCCTAGTTAAGGAATTCAACCATTCTTTAGCTTTTCCTCTCAAAGAGAAAGGAAACAATTTCAGCTTAATAATATCACCATCTATATCCCTATGCTTTTGCATCTCACAAAGTTCAACAAAGTTATTTAGATGGGCAGTAGCATCTTCATTACCAATACCAGAATTTTTTTCTCTCATAACAAGATGGAGTAAAGCAGGTTTTATGTCAAAGAAAGTATCTTCAGGCACAGGTGGAGCAATAGGTGTGGTCATAAAACCATTGTTGTTGGTGCTAGTGAAGTCACGCAACTTAGTGTTTTCAAGAGTAGTCATTTTTTGGGTTTTCAAATAAGAAAGCAAACTAGTAAAACTAATTTTTTGTGTGTTTTTGATAACAAAACAAGCAAACAAAACAAAAAGAAACTAAGCAAAACAAAAATAATAAAGTAAATAGATTAGTTATGATGGACTCCTGTTGTGAAGATGTCCTTGACTCCCCGGCAACGGCGCCAGAAAAATGCTTGATGGCTCAGTGTACGACGTCAGAAAGATGTTGGTGCGGTGTTGATGTAGAGCTCATTGGGAACCCCAAGAGGAAGGTATGATGAGCACAGCAGCAAGTTTCCCTCAGTTATGAAACCAAGGTTTAATCGAACCAGTAGGAGCAAGGAAACACCCCAAAGGTGTTGCTAGCTGAGCCTTGGTAGGGCGCACTACCGGTGCTAGTAGCAACGTGGAGACCTGCACAACACAACCACAGAACTCTGTCCCCAACTTGCGATGAGGTTGTCAATATCACCGTGTTTTCATGAAAACAAAGGATTAAACGAATCGAATGTAAAGAAGTAAAAGTTTGTAGAAAGTAAACACAAAGCAGTAAACCGTTTGTAGATTGTAACTAAAATAAAAAGGTCTGGGATCCATAGTTCACTAGAGGTGGCTCTCCTTAAGATAGATAACATGTTGGGTGAACAAATTACAGCGGGGCAATTAACAAACATCGAGAAAGCAATACATGCATATACTAATCATCTTGACTCCTTTGGAACTTGATTGGGAATTACAACATTATACGTAGACCGCCATCCTACTGCATCTATGACACCTTCAGATTATCATTCGAACCCCTACAGTATTAAGTTGCAAGCAACAGATTATTGCTTTACGAATTGCGTGTAAAGTAAACAATACGATTGTTCTATGAACAAAGGATTGTTGCTTTCTCCTTAGTAGCAACAGCACATCTAGTACCTTAGAGATTTCTGTCACTTCCCCAGATTACTAGAGGCATGAACCCACTATCGACCATAAATACTAACTCTTGGAGTTGCTAGTATCTACTTGGCCAAGATAGCTACTAACAACGGAAAGCATGCAAGATCACAAATAACAAAGACATGATATAATCAATAATCAATCTGAAATAGCATCTCAATATCCATCGGATCCCCGCAAACACAACATGCAGAACTACAAATAGATGATCTTGATCATGAATGGAGCTCACAAGATCTAGACATGAAAGCACAAAGGAGGAGAACCAGCCATCTAGCTACTACATGGATCCGTAGTCCAAGGATGAACTACTCACGCATCACACCGGAGGCTTGCATGGTGATGAAGAAGGCCTCCAGGGTGAATTGCCCTCTTCGGCAGGGTGCCGGGAAGAGCTTCAGATCCCTCCCGATCTAGGGATGGAGATGACGGCGGCTACAGACTCTTTCGTGGATTTTTTGATCGGGCACTTAGGGTTTTTGTCCCGAGGGCATCTTATAGGCGGAAGGTGAGGCCGAGGGGGTGCTGGAGGCGGCCAGACCACCCCCTGGCACAGGCCAGGCTGGGCCGCGTGGCCAGGTGGTGTTGTGGCCCCTTGGCCCCTCTCCGTCTCGTATTCTGGCATCTGATGACTTCCGAAAAATAGGCACTTTGGCTTTTGTCCCGTCCAATTCCGAGAATATTCATTTTCTGACTTTCTTGGAACCAAAAATAGCAGAAAACAGGCAGCTGGCACTGTGGCTCTTGTTAATAGGTTAGTCGAAGAAATCATATGAAAAGTACTCCAAAGTATGGACAAAACACAAGAAAGTGGATAAATCCAAGCATGGAACATCAAAAATTATAGATACATTTGCAATGTATCACAGTTCCATCATGCACTTCGGCGAGCATCATGTCTACATCACCACCGTAGCCGAGAACTTCCCTCGCAAGGTCATCATCATGTCCGGCGCACCACCTGGCAGCGTCTAGGTCATGATGGCGGGCTCGAGCGAGAACCGCCGCCCACCTCTGGAGTGCAGCAGATCAACCTGCTAAACCCCACGCCCACCTCTGAACCGCACGCACGCATCAACCTGCTGGTCCGGCAGCGGCTGTGACAACACTAGAGGCTACCCGCTAGAGCCTCCTGGAGGAATCTACCAAGGTGGCAGTCGCCCAACAACGAATAAACACGACCATGCGTGAGTACAACATCGTGCATGGCTTCGCCTGCTTGCCTGACACCAGTCGCCCGGCCTAGCGCCAGGGCCGAAACCTCGGTTCAGAGCTAGATCGAGCCGCTAACCCGCGTACACCCACGGTTCAGCCAGTCTACAACAACCCCGCCAAAATCATGAGAGCTGCGGAGGCGGCAGTCGCCAAACTGAGCCACCTGGAGGGCGAGGAGCTGCTCTGCCAGCAAGCACGCATCCAGCTCCTCGTGCAGGCTGAGGCAGAACTTAGCCTAGGCGGCAATAGCTAGACGCAATTGGCTCCTCGGATGGCAGATCCGGGTGCACGGGCCAGCATGGCCTCCTCCCCGAATGGTGCGAGGACAAACAACCATCCACGCAGCGGATCAGCAGGCCGTGGGCACAACGCCCGTGATGCCACGGCTGTCACCAGCCGAAACTGTGACCCGACTGACGAAGCTAGAAGAGGCCAAGCGCTGCCCAAGTCCTGCCTATCCGGCCGGCTGGGACCTCTCGAGCCTGAAGAACCGCAAGCCGCGCACACACGCATCAACCTGCTGGTCCAGTCACGCGTGTTGGAAGAAGAAAGCCCGGCCGGTCCAAGATGCTTCGAACCGTGCATCCGGAATGAGCCATTTCCAAAGGGATTTTTGCTCCCAAGGGAAACACCGAAGTACAATGGCTCAGTCAAGCCGGAGGACTGGATGGTGGACTACACCACCGCGGTAGGCATCACAAACGGCAACCACTGAGTAGCTGTGCGCTACGCCCCCCGCATGCTCCTCGACTCGGCCAGGACATGGCTCAACAGCCTCCCCGACAATAGCATCAATGGTTGGATCGATTTTGAGCAGGCATTCATTTGCAACTTCACCGACACCTACAAACACCCAGGCCGACCCGGCGAGCTCGCCCTTTGCATGCAAGGCCCGGATGAATCTGATCGCTCTTACATCACCTGGTGGATGAGCATGCACAACTCCTGCGAAGGGCGCGCGAGCACCAGGCGGTCGACTTCTGTGTCAACGGCTGCAGAGACGGCACTATGCTCAAGCACATGCTTCACCGGGTGGAGCCGACCACCATGGAGCATACCATGGCCACCATGGACAAGTACGCCACCGTGGACGCGGAAATGAAAAGATCCTTCTGGGTAGACGACTAGGGGAAAATCATCGTTGACGTCACTGTGGATCGACGCCAGCCGGAGGGGAGCAACCCCAACCCCAGGCGGCATGACAACCGCCACAACAAGAGAAAGGATGACTAGCCGAATAACCAATATGGTTCTAGGCAGGTGGCGGCGGTCACTACAAGAAATCTGGTGATGCATGACCCTCCATATTGGTCACTGAAAGTTCATAGTTTTTAATTCGTGACCTTTTTATGACCAAAGGTCAAAGATGAGAGTCACTAGTTAAACACCACGACCTTTTTTCTGAATTGGTCATAGATGTCTATGAGCAATACAGTTGGTCACAAATTCTGTGACCAACTGTATTGGTCACAAACTGACTGCCATATCCACGTCAGATCCTACGTGGCTGATCTGACGTGGCAAATTTGTGACCAATTGGAAAGGTCATCAATCAGATTCAACCCTGTCTAGTTAGGTGTTTTACGTGGGCCAATCCCAACAATTTCAGCCTTTTGTTCTCTTGGCCTTGGCCTTTTACAATGTATTTCTTTTTGGGCTCTAGCCTTTTTTGCACAATATTTTCTGTTTTCTACTTAATTTAGAGCTAGCCCCACCAGGCAGGTTTCTATTTGTATTGGTCCCACCATTCAGATGTAACCTACGTGTTAGGTTTCTATTTCGAATTGGATCCACACACCAGATTTCATTTCCAAACTGGTCCCACACAATAGATTTCTACATTTTGAATGTAAATAAATTATCAATAATGGACCTTTATTAATAAGAGCCAAAAATAATACACAACTTTCATTACAGGTTATGGAACAGATAAATACACACAGAAAATATCAAAAGGCAGTGCAGCTGCATTGCTTACATAATGTTGCATATGTTACAGAAAAAATAATCTAAGTTCTAACTGAAGGTAATCCATGTACACACACACAAAGTCAGAGACAATAGAACCTATAAGAATAAAAAAACTCGTAGTTCATATCCTTATCAAAAGAGCACTCTCCTCAAAAAATTCATAGTTCAAATCCTTATCAACATAGCATTCTCCTGCAAACTGGAAAAGATCAAGATAGAGCATTCTCCTACAATCTAGAAAAAAGCAAAATCTCTATAAGAACTCTAGTAAAAGAAAAAATAGAATATAACCCACATGAATAAGACAGAAGATATATACATGTACTAGTTCAAATCAGCTCAGATCTCTAATCATAGAAGGCACCATTATCACGCACACTCCTAGATAATTCTCAGATCTCTAATCAGTAGCTGATACAAGCATTTTTGTGAATTACCATAGCGTGACAAATAATTCTAAGGGCGCTTTAAATCCCAGTACAACAAGAAGGAAACACGACAGGGGTAGCAGGTAGGAGTACTCACGCGGATCATTGGTCGTTGATGTTGAGGGATGTGCGAAGGCACTTGACGACAGGCCGCTAGATGCAGGTGAGCGTCACCTTGTGTGCGGCACCATGGCGGTGGTGGTAGACAGGCGAATAAGCCAAGGGACTGCTGGAGGATCCATCGTCAATGGCGAGCAAGCCTCCACCTCCCTTCCAAGATCACATCCAGGGATGCCTGTAGAGGCTCCACAAGAGGTCACCTTTGCCTTCATCTTGCAACCTGAAATAGCAACAAATACATGATTATATGCATTATAAAGGACAATGCTTTAAATAAGAGTAGATGTTATCATGAGACAATAATAACCTGAGCTCAATGACATAACACAAGTTGACAGATTTAGAGTTTAGTAAATCATAACAACAGTGTATGAGCTATCATGTCAAGATGAGGTAGCCGATAACCAACAAGTAAATCTAGTATCATGCATAGTAACCAACAAGCAGCACAACACAGAGTTAATCCTAGCTCCATTTGGGACTGCTAGGACAACAAAGCAAACTGGGGATCAACAAGCATCAGTGAGTGTATCGATACTGGAGTATTAAACTAGTAGCAAGATAGCAATATAAACATCTATGGGTAGAGCTGCCTTCAATGCGCCATGAGTATTCAATCACAACATGCAGCAATATACCATAGTATACAATAGTTTAGATCTTTTAGGAATGTGTCCATACATAGATGGAGAACTATATAAAGACAGGAAAGGGCAACAACATTTGGGTTTTGATCTTTCGTAGACATCACCATCAGCTAGAACTATTTAACTCGTGTCAGGATTAAATAAGTAGCAGATTTCATGGTCTCGGATAGAACTAAATTTCTAATAGAGTGATTAACATATAAGATTAAGGCCTTTGCCATGTTTACCTAGACAAGGTAACCAAGTCTTGATCTCCAAGGAAGATATAAGATTAAGTCATTCTCGATAAACATACAACACCAAGGAAGATATACTTTCTGCATGTGTTAATTAGGCAAAGCAGATACACAATCTTAATTAAGAAAAGCAGGACAGGTAGTAATTCACAAACATTGTTATTTAAGGCTACTTTTGTGGCTACTTCATTTAGTATGTGGATAAGGCACGCTTAACCTGTGATCATTAATCATCAATCAGAGTTGTTGTTCCATGCTTGTGATTATTGAAGTAGCTCAAAACAGTTAAATAACATTGCCAATCACATCAACTAGAGGTAGGCCCTTAATCAGGACAACACTACCACATTATATCAAGTCTCACACATATATTACAATACTATGCACACCTGGAAATTTCTACACTAGAGTAGATCATCCGAGTGCTTATCAATCAAATCAAGATGAAGCCGATATAGCTCGATCATGCTATAAATCTACCATTAGCAAATATGTAGTCAATAGTATAACCATAATATGATTTAATTAGGTATTGCATCAAACATGCCCTGCATCTGGTCTGCTTTGTTTCATTGGGTAACCCTAGTATTCGAACCATGTGAAAATCAAACGCACACTACACATTAGTATTATGTACCCTATATTCAAATCAGTAAAGCTAAATTGTCATGCTTCTTCACCTCGAACTAGAATTCTTCCAGCATTAGCACTTCTCATTTTGAATCGACGTAGCCGAAGTACGAGACACCGGATCCGTGCTAAACTCCACCTCCCGTATGTCCCGTCCATGGTCAGGTCGAGTCTCCACCATCGCGTCCAGCAGCCTCTGTAGAGAGAGACCGAGAGATTGAGAGAGAAACAGAGAGAGTGAGAGGGGAAAGGAGGAGCAGTCATGCGATGTCGTGGATGCCAGAAAGCTCACCAGCGTCGGGGAAGATGGTGTCGACGTGGATGACAAAGGGGACCTGAGAAAACCGGAGGTAGGACAAGGATGGGAGGTTAGGAAGGTGGAGCACCTCCCTCTCCACTGCGGACTCCTTCTTGATTCGTGTCCACCGCTGGCTCCATCGTCAAGCACCTTGACAGGGAGAGAGAGGGGAGGGCCTACCCGGATCGAGATCTGGATGGGAGCTCACCGAGGTGCTCCATGATCGATGGTGGCACGCTGGGAGAACGGATCCTGAGTGGTTTGGGTAGGGTCGCATGTGGTTTGGGGAGAGGAGGGGCACTAGAGGCCTGGGATGGCCGACGGTGATGCGCGAGGGAAGGAGGAGATAGGGAGGGGATGGGTGGTTGAGAAGAGGAGGGAGGCGGCGCTCGTGGATGGGTCTGGCACTCCGGCTACACGACGGGGTGGGGTGGGTAGGGTCCGCCTAACCCTAGCGTCCACGCACGCAAATTAGGTGGGTGTGGGGGTTCCTTCGGGTCCTTGGATCGAGATCATATCGACGGGCAAGATCGAGTTATAGACTCTGATCCGTGGCACTACGGTTACTGCATTCTGATTGGTTGGAGAAAATTGTCTACAAATTGAAAAGGCTTTCAACCCAAACGAGCAATTTTATGGCCATATTCATGGAGAAAATTTTCCTTTTTATTGTATCTTGGGATGCCTAACAATGTTGTAGGAGGAAGTTTTTATTTTTGTCGCTCAAAAAATGCATTTTCCATTATCCGATTGGGAAAAACGGGGCGTTTTGTGAAGCAACCACCAAATGAGAGTTTCAAAATGGTTCCACCCCATTTTTACAAAATACTAGACCACCTTACATGGACAATTGCCCAACTAGAGTATAAAAAACCTTTCTGTGCACCCGTCGCAAAAAAGACAAATGTCTGCCGAATCGGTAGGAAGCGGGTCCGAATTTAAATACAGGTACATGATTTTTTGAAAAAATAATTTTTAGCTTCACAATATGCTATTTTATCAGAGATCCACTAGAAGTTTAGCGAGGCTCAGCCCCTAGCTAAGAACCTTCGTGCCCGCCGTTTTGACCATAGTTTGAAACGGGCATAAGAAATTTAAAAATGGTCCAAACAAGGTAAAATTTTCTCGTGGTGTCATATTATGTGACATAATTTCAAGGAAAAATACCCAACTTGGTATATTGTAAATATCTCAAAAAAACCTTCTCATAAATGACGTATCATGTTCGAGGTTTCTTGGCTTTGAGGTCAAACAACCAATGTTATGGCCAGAATCACGACATAATTTGTGATAATGTACCTATATTGTGCATGCATGTGCATCTTGGGATTCCTAACAATGTTGTAGGAGGAAGTTTTTCTTTTTGTCGCTCAAAAAATGCATTTTCCATTCTCCGAGTGGAAAAACGGGGCGTTTTGTGAAGCAACCACCAAATGAGAGTTTCAAAATGGTTCCACCCCATTTTTACAAAATACTAGACCACCTTAAATGGACAATGGCCCAACCGGAGTATCAAAAACCTTTCTGTGCACCCCTAGCGAAAAATACAAATGTCTGTCGAATCGGTAGGAAGCGGGTCCGATTTGAACTATAGGTACATGATTTGATGCTCATGATTTTTGGGAAAAATAATTTTTAGCTTCACAATATGCTATTTTATTAGAGATCTACTGAAAGTTTAGCGAGGCTTAGCCCCTAGCTAAGAACCTTCATCCCCGCTGTTTTGACCATATTTTGAAACAGGCTTAAGAAATTCAAAAGTGGTCCAAACAAGGTAAACCCTTCTCGTGTTGTCATATTATGTGACATAATTACAAGGAAAAATACCAAACTTGGTATATTGTATATATCTCAAAAAAACCTTCTCAGAAATGACCTATCATGTTCGAGGTTTCTTGGCTTTAAGGTCAAATGACTAATGTTATGGCCAGAATCTCGACATAATTTGTGATAATGTGCCTATATTATGCATGCATGTGCATCTTGGGATGCCTAACAATGTTGTACGAGGAAGTTTTTCTTTTTGTCACTCAAAAAATGCATTTTCCCTTCTCCGAGTGGGAAAAACGGGGCATTTTGTGAAGCAACCACCAAATGAGAGTTTCAAAATGGTTCCACCCCATTTTTACAAAATACTAGACCACCTCACATGGAAAATTGCCCAACTGGAGTATCAAAAACATTTATGTGCACCCCTCGCAAAAAATACAAATGTCTGCCGAATCGGTAGGAAGCGGGTCCGATTTGAACTATAGGCATATGATTTGATGCTCATTATTTTTTAAAAAAATCATTTTTAGCTTCACAATATGCTATTTTATCAGAGATCCACTGAAAGTTTAGCGAGGATCAGCCCCTAGCTAAGAACCTGCATGCCCGCCGTTTTGACCATAGTTTGAAACGGGCATAGGAAATTCAAAAACAGTCCAAAAAAGGTAAAACCTTCGCGTGGTATTATCTTATGTGACATAGTTGGAAGTAAAAATACCATACTTGGTATATTGTAAATATCTCAAAAAAACCTTCTCATAAATGACCTATCATGTTCGAGTTTTCTTGGCTTTGAGGTCAAACGACCAATGTTATGACCAGAATCACGTCATAGTTTGTGATAATGTGCCCATATTGTGCATGCATATGCATCTTGGGATGCCTAACAATGTTATAGGAGGAAGTTTTTCTTTTCATCCCCCAAAAAATGCATTTCCATTATCTGAGTGGGAAAAACGGGGCGTTTTGTGAAGCAACCACCAAATGAGAGTTTCAAAATGGTTCCACCCCATTTTTACAAAATACTAGACCACCTTACATGGACAATTGCCCAACTGAAGTATCAAAAACCTTTTTGTGCACCCCTCGCGAAAAAGACAAATGTCTGCTGAATCGGTAGGAAGCGGGTCCGATTTGAACTACATGTACATGATTGATGCTCATGATTTTTTAAAAAAATCATTTTTTGCTTCATAATATTCTATTTTATCAGAGATCCACTAAAATTTTAGCAAGGCTCAGCCCCTAGCTAAGAACCTTCATGCCCTCCGTTTTGACCATAGTTTGAAACGGGCATAGAAATTCAAAAACGGTCCAAACAAGGTAAAACCTTCCGTGGTGTCATATTATGTGACATAGTTGCAAGGAAAAATACCAAACTTGGTATATTGTAAATATCTCAAAAAACCTTCTCATAAATGACCTATCATGTTCGAGTTTTCTTGGCTTTGAGGTCAAACGACCAATGTTATGACCAGAATCATGGCATAGTTTGTGATAATGTGCCCATATTGTGCATGCATGTGCATCTTGGGATGCCTAAGAATGTTGTAGTAGGAAGTTTTTCTTTTTGTCCCAGAAAAATGCATTTCCATTTTCCGAGTGGGAAAATGGGGCATTTTGTGAAGCAGCCACCAAATGAGAGTTTCAAAATGGTTCCACCCCATTTTTACAAAATACTAGACCACCATACATGGATAATTGCCCAACTGGAGTATCAAAAGTATTTCTGTGCACCCTTCGCGAAAAAGACAAATGTCTGCCAAATCGGTAGGAAGCAGGTCCGATTTGAACTACAGGCATATGATTTGATGCTCATGATTTTTTGAAAAAATCATTTTTAGCTTCACAATATGCTATTTTATCAGAGATCCACTGAAAGTTTAGCGAGGGTCAGCCCCTAGCTAAGAACCTGCATGCCCGCCGTTTTGACCATAGTTTGAAATAGGCATAGGAAATTAAAAAATGGTCCAAACAAGGTAAACCCTTCGCGTGGTGTCATATTATGTGACATAGCTGGAAGTAAAAATACCAAACTTGGTATATTGTAAATATATCAAAAAAATCTTCTCAGAAATGACTTATCATGTTCGAGTTTTCTTGGCTTTAAGGTCAAACGACCAATGTTATGACCAGAATCACGACATAGTTTGTGATAATGTGCCCATATTGTGCATGCATATGCATCTTGGGATGCCTAACAATGTTGTAGGAGGAAGTTTTTCTTTTCGTCCCCCAAAAATGCATTTCCATTATCCGAGTGGGAAAAACGGGGCATTTTGTGAAGCAACCACCAAATGAGAGTTTCAAAATGGTTCCACCCCATTTTTACAAAATACTAGACCACCTTACATGGACAATTGCCCAACTGAAGTATCAGAAACCTTTCTGTGCACCCCTCGCGAAAAAGACAAATGTGTGCCGAATCGGTAGGAAGCTGGTGCGATTTGAACTACAGGTACATGATTTGAAGCTCATGATTTTTTGGAAAAAATCATTTTTTGCTTCACAATATGCTATTTTATCAGAGATCCACTGAAAGTTTAGCGAGGGTCAGCCCCTAGCTAAGAACCTGCATGCCCGCCGTTTTGACCATAGTTTGAAATAGGCATAGGAAATTAAAAAATGGTCCAAACAAGGTAAACCCTTCGCGTGGTGTCATATTATGTGACATAGTTGGAAGTAAAAATACCAAACTTGGTATATTGTAAATATCTCAAAAAAATCTTCTCAGAAATGACCTATCATGTTCGAGATTTCTTGGCTTTGAGGTCAAACGACCAATGTTATGACCAGAATCACGGCATAGTTTGTGATAATGTGCCCATATTGTGCATGCATATGCATCTTGGGATGCCTAACAATGTTGTAGGAGGAAGTTTTTCTTTTCGTCCCCCAAAAAATACATTTCCATTATCCGAGTGGGAAAAACGGGGCATTTTGTGAAGCAACCACCAAATGAGAGTTTCAAAATGGTTCCACCCCATTTTTACAAAATACTAGACCACCTTACATGGACAATTGCCCAACTGAAGTATCAGAAAACTTTCTGTGCACCCCTCGAGAAAAAGACAAATGTCTGCCGAATCGGTAGGAAGCGGGTCCGATTTGAACTACAGGTACATGATTTGAAGCTCATGATTTTTTGAAAAAACATTTTTAGCTTCACAATATGCTATTTTAGCAGAGATCCACTGAAAGTTTAGCCAGGATCGGCCCCTAGCAAAGAAATTACCTATCTTGTTTGAGGTTTCATGGCTTTCAGGCCAACCGATCAATGTTATGGCCAGAGTCGCAGCATAGTTTGTTATAATGTTCCTATATTGTGCATTCGTGTGCATATTGGGATGTCGAACAATGTTGCAGGAGAAAGTTTTCCTTTTCATCACAAAAAAATTGTGTTTTCTATTTTCCGAATCCAAAAAATGGAGTGTTTTCTGAAGCAACCACCAAATGAAAGTTTGAAAATGCCACCACCCCATTTTTCAAAAATACTAGTGTCAACACCCGGATTTTTAATCCTAGATGCCTGTTATGCCATACCTCGCAATCCCAGGATTCCCATTTTTGCGAGACATAACAGATTGGATATCACAGTACATCATCCAGTACAAACCATAATAAGGTCTTACACAAATAGGGATCTCATGATCCAGTCTTAGTACAATCAAGTAGCAGAATAAAATAGCGTAGCGGTGGGGTCCATCTTCAGAGTCACAGGCAATGCTGACGATGGAAGACAGTCCCATTTATCATAGTCATCCTACTGTCCTTCATCTTGGTAATCTCCGTCATAATCTGGGCACGGGAATAGCCAGGGACAAAAGCCATGAGTACTCTTTAAGTACTCGCAAACTACTACTAACAAGTAAGATAGTTCTAGTAGGAAGGCTAAACTCTAAGTTTAACTATAAAGTTAAGTTTGAAACCTAAACTGAGTTTAGAAACAAAGAAAGATAAAATAAATTTGAAAACACCTAAGTGGGAACTTAATTATCATAGTCACAACTCTATTGTAGTCAAGTCATGTCACAATTCATTTCATAAGTTGTTTTGAAAACATCTAACAATGGAATAGTATGGCCACTCCAACTGTCCATAACCGCGGACGCGGCTATTCGAATAGTTTGACACTCTGCAGAGGTGGTACACTTTCACCACAAGATTCGATACATCTGTGAGGGATAAATCTAAATCATCATACTCAGTATGCAGATAATCAAACATAACCTTTCCTTTACACACCCTAGTATAAGCACCTCTCCTATGAGCATGGCCTCCCAACCATGACCATCTATCATCTTGGGCACTGCATAGGTGGACAACATTGAGAGGTAGCCTCAGCTCAAACCTCTCCCGCGATGGAACTAATACTAATGCATATAAACTTCCAGCTAAGCCTTACCCAAATCAGGTATTGTGGTTGTACGGTAAAATTGGAATGGTATCACATCCGAACCCAACCATCAGTTTTATAAAAGGGCTAAGGCTCATGCCTCAACATTTTCATTATCATAAACAATTTGTTTTTCTCAACACATGTCAAAACATCTCAATAGAATGACTCATCATTCCAAGGTTTTCACAAATCATTTTCACCAAGTATTCCCATCTAAAGTGATCTAGTTTTTGAGTTAGCTCTAAACTACTAAGTTAAGAGTGTTCACTAAGGTGGGATGCTAAGATCAATCTCATGCCATAGAATGACATCTAAGTCTAACTAGATAGGTCAAGTTTTATACTCTTTATGCTACCTACTAAACAAGTAAAGGACTTTGGTAAAGTAAAGAAAAGTAAAGCTTGGAAATAAATCTTGGAATAGGTATTAGTCCAAAATGGTATAACCAAAGCATGCATAATGTATCTTGCTTAGGTTATCTAGATTGCAAGGATTATCTTGCATGGTTAATGATGGCTTGCCTTGTGCAGTGCAATGGTTGAAGTTTTCTTCCTCCTCCTCTTGGTAGAACTCCTCCTCCTCGTAAGCTTGGTCGGTACTATCGTCTATAAATACATACGGGGTACACAATCACCAAACCATGCTTAACTAGTCTACTTAGCACTCTAAGGCACACATTTGATGATCTAATATCATCACAGGCATCACAAGGTTTAAAGAATTAGTTTCAATTATTTTATTTGAGAAAAGTAATTTCTACTCATTGAAATTAACTAAGATTTAATATTCTCCAATTAAAATATGGGATCATGTGAACACATGTCATCACCACATATTCTAACATATGGGAATGTGATTTAAAGGTTGGATCCCATTTTATTAAGTTTAAGTTTAATATTTAATGATTTAAAGTGAATAGAAATGCCTATATAGCATTATTTTGGTACTAGTCCAAAGTCACTGCTTGTAAACCTTAATATTATTACATATTCAGATATGTATGGTTAAATGTGATTTTTAGAGTTGGAATCAACTCAAAAGCTATTAGGGTTGATTTTATAAAAATGTTTGAATGTGCAAAAGCTTTTGTCTTGTTATTTTTACTAGGAGAGATCTCCAACTCTAAATGAATTAAATCCAACAGGCTTGGATAAATCTTTTTAGAAGCTTTCCAACTAAATTGGAATAGCTCAATTTGGTTAAGAAAATCTTCCTGAAATGATTTTTAAACTAAGGGACAAAATTGGTTCTAAATCTAAATAGAAAAACCTATATTTGAATTACTAGGTCAGCGCGGGAAAGGAAATGGGCCGGCCCAGTGGCGCTCAGCGGTGCAGAGGGCGGCTGACAGGTTGGTCCCGCTTGTCAGCGAGACTTAAAACCCGAAACCGTATCTAGCGATCTGGACCACACGATTATAAGCAGATCAACAGCTCACAGTCATCATCGACGACGAACTTGTCACTGGCGAGACTGAACCCTAAAAGGCCGGTGGGGGTCTACTGGGGATGTACTAGGGCTCCAGCTAGTGTGGAGAGGCGGGCAATCGAACTGGACGGCGACGGTGGACTCAGCCGAGGTCATGGCAGGGGCTGCGGTGGACGGAATCGACGACCACGTCTCCTCCTCAGCAGCGGCCTCCTCCGGTGCAATTCCAGCGAACTACGGGTCGAGCGGCTCCGGCGAGAGAGGGGAAAGGTTTAGGGGAGAGAGGGGAGTGGAATGGTGTGAGGAATTCGTGCTGGGGAGGCCTGCTTATATAGACACGACGGTGAGACCGAGAGGTGTGGGCAGGCGTCTCTGGCGAGGGCGGTACAGGGGGCTACCAGCGTGAGTGAGGTAGGCGGATGGTGGGCGGTTCCCTGGCGGTGCTCTAAGGCGTAATGGTGCGGCTAGGGACGGTGGCATATAGTCAGGAGCATTGCACGCTCTGGGAGACAGAGGCGGTGCTCGACGGCGTGCATGGCGACTGTGGGTCGTGCGGCGGTGCCCGGCCGTGTCTGGCGGGGTGCTGGGGTCGAGGCGGAGCGGCGTGTGTGGTATGGGGTCGAGGGGCGGTCTGCTACATGTTGGCGGCTATCGCGCTCTAGCGCTCTGGCGAGCTCGTAGAGAGAAAGGGCGGCGACGTTGGGGAGTGGTCTAGGGGCTGGGGTTGATTGAGGGGTGGACCATGGGCGGCGGTAGGGTTGGGCGGAGTTAGGGGACATGCTTGTTTGGCGCGGCGCGGGCCCTGGTGCATTCCCCGCTTCTGGCCGGTGATGACCACAAAGTGGCAGCGCTCCACTTCTGCTGCGGCTAAGGGGTAGGGCGGTGGGGTTTTGATTGGACTCAGGGGGGCAGGGGGAGAGCAGAGAGGGCTAAGAGGGGGACAGGGGCTTAACTAGGAACATTATTAGTTAGGCCAGATGATCTCTGCCTGCCAGGTGTTCGACACAATGGCCGCAAGAGAAAAAGTTTTGAATTTTGGGCTGATTTTTGGTGGATGCTTTGATCTGATGCTTGGTAGACTGTGGTTGCTAGGATTTGTTAAATGGAATTCATTTGAGTGGTTTTTGAGAAAGTGGGATCTATACATATGAACTACATTCAAATTTCAAATGTCATTTAAATTTAGTGTTTGAAAGTTTTTGGGATGAAACAAAGTGGGCCTTGGCACATCACTAGTTGTACTAGCAAGGGGTGCAAAGAACCACCATTGTTTCTGTTAAGATTTGAGTTCTAGGAATAGCTAAAGTAGGCTAGTTAGTTAAAATGGCACAAATGACCATTTCCTTATTTTATTCTTTTTGATTTCTTTTTCTTTGGGATTTGTTTGGGGATGATCTAGATGATGTTTAATTCACCTTAGAATCATTTTACAACTAATGGATCACTCAAACATGGCAATTCAAAACAACTCCTAATTTAAATGCACACACATGAATGCTTAATCATTTTAAATGGAAAATTTGTTGTTAACCCTACATTGGGTAGATTTGATCTTGATTAACCTTGGATTAAGTTTTGGGATGTTACAAACCTTCCCCCCTTATACAAAATCTCGTCCCGAGATTTAAGAAAGAAAACTAGGAACTAAAGAGATCTGGGAACTCAGTCCTAATGTAATCTTCTCACTCCCAAGTGGCTTCCTCTTCGGTATAGTTGCTCCATTGAATCTTGAGAAACTTGATACTCCTGGTCCTGGTGGTTCTGTAGGCTTCCTCCAAGATACGGATGGGCACTTCATGATACGTCAAGTCCTTTTTGATATCAACAGCTCAGTTATCGATGTTCTTGAAAACTTCGGTCTTTTCTGGCACTTCTAAGCATTTGCGAAGCAACGAGATATGGAACACATTATGGATGGCAGTCATCTCTTCAGGAAGTTCCAATTGATACAATACTTCTCCTCGGCGATTTAGAATCTTGAAAGACCCGATATATCTGGGGGCTAACTTTCCTTTCAGACTAAAGCGATGGGTTTCCTTCAATGGTGAAACCTTGAGATATACAAAATCTCTGCCATTGAAAGTCAGGTCTCTCCTTCTCTTGTCAGCATAACTCTTCTATCTGGATTGGGCAGTCTTGAGGTGCTCACGGACTTTGTGAACCTTCTCTTCGGCTTGTCGGAGAATGTCGGGTCCAAAGATCTGACTCTCTCCTACTTGCGACCAATTCAAAGGGGTGTGACACTTTCTTCCGTATAGGAACTCAAATAGTGCCATTTGCAAACTAGCTTGATAACTGTTATTATATGAAAATTCTGCGAAAGGCAGGCAGTCTTCCCATTTTGATCCATACTCTAACACACAAGCTCTCAACATATCTTCTAAGATTTGGTTCACTCTTCCAGTCTGTCCATCAGTTTGCGGGTGATACGCGGTGTTGAAGTTCAACTTGGTTCCTAATCCTTCCTGGACTTTCTACCAAAATCTCGAGGTAAACTGGGTTCCTCGATCTAATACTATGGTCTTGGGGGTTCCATGCAGACTAACAATTCTAGCAATATACAACTCTGCTAGCTTCGAACTCTGGTAGGTAGTCTTGACCTGTATAAAGTGAGCTACTTTGGACAGTCTATCTACAATGACCAGATTGAGTCATTTCCCCTACTCGAAGTAGGCAAACCGCTGATAAAGTCCATTCCGACGGAATCCCATTTCCATTCCGGAATCTGCAATGGTTGCAATAGTCATGCGGGTCTCTGATGCTCGACTTTGACTCTTTGATAGATGTCACACTTGGCGATGTAGCTTCCGATTTCTCTCTTCATCTTGTGCCACCAAAATTGCTCTTTCAAATCCTAATACATCTTCGTTCCTCTGGGGTGGATAGAATAAAGAGTATCATGAGCTTCCTGCATGATAACTTGCTTCAACTCTGAATCTGCTGGCACACAGATACGGCCTTTGTACCACATAACTCCTTCTTCGTCTTTGGTGAATCCAGGTACCTTTCCCGTACCAATATGATGTTTGAGTCCGTCGATACTTTCATTTCCCTTATGGGCTTCCTTGATTTGGCTAATCAAAGTGGGTTGAAGTTCAATGCTAGCTAGAAATCCTTTGCTAACTATTTTAGTCCTGAAATGCTCCAACTCCTCATACAAACTTGGCTGCTTCTCCTTGATCATAGAGTTTAGCCTACACGGCAATCTGCTAAGAGCATCCGCTACCACATTGGCTTTGCCGGGGTGATAGTGAATGTCGAGGTCATAATCCTTGATTAACTCTGTCCATCTCCTTTGCCTCATATTCAGCTCCTTCTGAGTGAAAATATACTTCAAGGTTTTGTGATCTGAGTAAATCTCACACTGATTACCCATAAGATAATGACGCCATGTCTTTAATGCCAAAACTACGGATGCTAACTCAAGATCGTGGGTCGGATAGTTCTGCTCATGTTGCTTCAGTTGTCGAGACAGACAAGCGACGACTTTGCCTTCTTGCATCAATACACATCTGAGACCAATCTTGGATGCATCGCAATACACATCAAACGGCTTCTTGATATCTGGCATGATCAATATTGGGGCTGAAATCAATCTCTTCTTCAGTTCTTGGAAACTGGCTTCACATTTGTCGGTACATTAAACCTTCTTGTCCTTCTTCAACAATTGGGTCATGGGTCTGGCGATGCTCGAGAATCCTTCTACAAACTTGCGGTAATATCCCGCCAATCCGAGAAATGCACGGACTTGGGTTTGAGTGGTGGGGGCTTCCCATTCTTCGACATCTTTAATCTTGGCAGGATCAACAGAGACTCCTCCGGCAGACACAATATGTCCTAGGAATCCTACTTCTTGTAGCCAAAACTCACATTTGCTGAACTTGGCATATAACCGATGCTCTCTCAGGGTTTCTAGGATGATTCTCAGATGTTGCTCATGCTCTTCTTCTGAGTTGGAGTAGATAAGGATATCGTCGATAAACATAGCGACAAACTTATCTAGGGAATTCATAAAGATCTTATTCATGAGATTCATGAAATAAGCAGGGGTGTTGGTTAATCCAAAAGTCATAACCGTATATTCGTATAAACAATAACGAGTAGTAAAGGTGGTCTTCGGAATATCCATTGCATGAATCTTAAGTTGGTGATAACCAGTCCTAAGATCAATCTTTGAGAACACTTGGGAACTAGTCAACTGATCAAATAGATCCTCTATCTTTGGCAAAGGGTACTTGTTTTTGATGGTGACGTCCTTCAGCTTTCTGTAATCGGTGCACAAACGGTTGCCTCCATCTTTCTTGTCGACAAATAACACTAGCGATCTCCATGGCGATGCGCTTGGTTGAATCAAGCCTATTGCTAACATAGCATCCAACTGCTTCTTCAATTCCACTAACTCTGAGGGGTTCATGCTATAGGGTCTCTGGGCTATGGGTCTGGTTCCGGGGATTAATTCAATAATGAACTCAATATCCCTATCTGGGGGCATACCTGGAAATTCATCTAGGAATACGTAGGGATATTCACAGACTACTCTGACTTGGTCTATGGTGGGTAGGGTTAGACTCTTGTTGCGCTTTAATTGACGAGGTAATGTTTCAGATATATCCTCTACTGTTACTCTAGAGCTACTGGTCATGGTGATGGCTTTCTTAGCACAGTCTATCAGTCCTTTATGCCTTGACATCCAATCCATTCCTAGTACTACTTCTAAACCTTTGGTTCCAAGTACTATTAGATTAGCATAAAAATTTATTCCATGTATTCTGATAGGCATAGCTTTGCAAATTTTTCTAGCTTTTGTAGTTGAACCAGGGATTTGAACTATCATGACATGCTTCAAGTTGGTTGGGTAGATCTTACTAGTGCATGCAAATTCTTCGGTGACAAATGAGTGCGATGCTCCAGAATCAAACAACACTCTTGCTAAAACAGAGTTGACAACAAAACATACCCAACACTACATCTGGCGCTTCTTGGGTTCTTCGGCGTTCATGTGGAAGAGGCGGCCATTGCAGTTGTGAGGGTTCCCTAGGGCAAATCTTCTTCCTGGTTGAACAAGACGCTGCTGTTGAGATGGGGCATTCACATTGGCAGTGGCGGCAGTCTTCTTGGGGCACTCATTGGAATAGTGACCCTTCACTCCACACTCGAAACAAGTAATTTGAGACTTGTCTTTTGCTGCCACGAGCACAACATTGCTTCTAGTTCTGGGTGCAGAGTTGTTGTTGTTGTTGTCGCTCTTGGGAGGGGAACGGTTGAAATTGCTGGTGTTGCTGGACTGATTGTTGTTTCCTCCGGGCTTCACATTTCGCCCGCTACGGTTGTGGTAGCTTGGGCGAGACATTGGGGGTCGGTTGTTCCTTGGTGCATATCCTGGTGAGTGGTTGGGACGGTACTTCTGGTGACTGTTGGGATCCAGCTTGATGCATCATACGACGTTTGCGGTTGTCGTTTGCCTGGTTAATCTTCCCTTCCATCTGAATGGCAGAGTCGACTAGCTCTTCGAGATCCTGGAAACGGATGTTGACGAGGACAGTCTGCATCTCATCATGCGGTCCATTCAAGAATCTCTCCTTCTTCTTGGCCTTTGTGTTGATCTCATCAGGTGCATACCTGGCAAGGGACAGGAATCTTTCACGGTACTCCACTACCATCATTCTGCCTTGCTTCAAATCTCTGAATTCATCCCTCATTCGGGTGACTAGACCCTACGACAAGTGGGTGCGGCTGAACTTGATTTTGAAGGATTCCCATGTCATCACTTGACCATGGTTCATTGTGCGGATACTGTTCCACCATGCTCTTGCATCTCCTGCCAGATAGTGGGTGGCGAAGAGAACTTTCTCGTTGTCATCAACTCTGGCTACTTCCAAATTGTTCTCCATTGTCCGCAACGAGTCATCAGCATCTAGTCGGTTCTCTGAAGTACTAAAGATTGGGGGATTTGTATTCTAGAATTTTTCAGCTTGGATCCTTGATGATCCTGATTTCCATGGTTCTGGTTGTGGTGAGCCATCTGGGCAATCTGTTGTAGTATTGCTAAATTGGCTTGGCGTTCTGCCATGCTTGCTTCCCTGTCTGCGATGAGAGTCTGCAGAATCTGCAGCATTGGGTCTTGCGATGAGCTGCTCCCTCCTTGGTTTCCACGAGTCATCTGAAGATTGAGATGGATAAAGGGGTAAGAGGGAAAATTCTAAGGTTCATGGTTTTGATTTCAAAGCTAAACTTTGAGTTTGAGTCAGGTTTTTGCAACTAACTTCTTTTCATTCCTTCAAACAAAGCACACGATACAAACACACACACACCACAACATCAAAGGAAAACAGATGGTTTTAAGAACCATTATGTAAGCTACGATACAATGGGACCGATACATCTCATGCTACAACAGTGCTCTAGTGCATCTACTCATCATCGATGAAGTCGGAGTCAACATAGTCGGTGTAGAAGTCCACGGCATCTTCCTCCAGAAAGTCATCATCATTGCTGAGGTACGAGTCAATATCCCCTTGGATATCTTCACCTTCCTCTTCTTAATACTTTATGGAAAGCTGAGCTTCTTGCTCCTTGATGGTCTTCTTGAGGTCGACCACCTTCTTTCAAAGACGGTCGATGGTGCGATCCTTCTTGGTGTGTTGACGGCACAGAGACTGATGATCCTGGACTAGCAGTGAGAAAGTCTGAGCCTTCTAGGCAGCAATAGCGATGTTGTGGTTGGCTAGCTCTCTTGCATTGTCCAACTCCTTCTGGCGGTCATACAGCAGGAAGTCGAGGTTATCCACTTGGCGCTTCAGTATTGGGTGACTTGGCATCTCGAGCGGCATTCCCATGGAATCACGCCTTGCATAGTGAACGAAGCGGGTTCCCTGGATGAGGTTGACACTGAGGGCACATAGACGTGCGAGAGCTTCATGCATTGCCCTGGATAATCCATCTAGCCAGTTGTTCTCTCTCACGGAGAACTGAATCCTCCCAGATACTGGTGCTTCTATCTTGCCTTGAAGATCAGCAATCACTAGCCATTGCAAATATCCTCCTGGTGGACCCGAGAGTTGAGCTCCAAGGAATTTCGGATGAGGACGGTCCAAGAACTCAGACTGTGCATCCAAGTCCCTCTTGAAGATCAGTTGGCCTCTATTGCGCAACTAGTAGAACTTGCTGTATCGAGCTTCCATCTATAAGAATTTAGGATGAGGAAGTTAGTGAAGTGATCGAGTGTGTCAAAGTTTTATGTAGTAATGTAAGACTTTGGAGGAACATGAATTTTTTTGAGAGAAAGAATTCCCAAGGGTAAGAGAGGAAATAGTTTTCATAAGTACTCACTTTGGTTTTGAAACTAAGGTTTTTTGTTCGGACGTCCATTCTAACTAGTGTCTCCTATGGTCAGGATGGCTCTAATACCAACTTGTCAACACCCAGATTTTTAATCCCAGATGCCTCTTATGCCATACCTCGCAATCTAGGATTACCATTTTTGCGAGACATACCAGATTGGATATCACAGTACATCATCCATTACAAACCATAATAAGGCCTTACACAAATAAGGATCTCATGATCCAGTCTTAGTACAATCAAGTAGCTGAATAAATAGCGTAGCGGTGGGGTCCATCTTCAGAGTCACAGGCAATGCTGACGATGGAAGATAGTCCTATTTATCATAGCCGTCCTGCTGGCCTTCGTCTTGGTAATCTCCTTCATAGTCTGGCCACGGGAATAGCCAGGGACAAAAGCCATGAGTACTCTTTAAGTACTCGCAAACTACCACTAACAAGTAAGATAGTTCTAGTAGGAAGGCTAAACTCTAAGTTTAACTATAAAGTTAAGTTTGAAACCTAAACTGAGTTCAGAAACAAAGAAAGATAAAAGAAATTTGAAAACACCTAAGTGGGCACTTAATTATCATAGTCACAACTCTCTTGTGGTCAAGTCATGTCACAATTCATTTCATAAGTTGTTTTGAAAACATCTGACAATGGAATAATATGGCCACTCCAACTGTCCATAACCGCGGACGCGGCTATTCGAATAGTTTGACACTCTACAGAGGTGGTACACTTTCACCACAAGATTCGATACATCTGTCAGGGATAACCCTGAATCATCATACTTAGTATGGAGATAATCAAACATAATCTTTCCTTTACACACCCTAGTATTAGCACCTCTCCTATGAGCATGGCCTCCCAACCATGACCATCTATCATCTTGGGCACTGCATAGGTGGACAACATTGAGAGGTAGCCTCAGCTCAAACCTCTCCCGCGATGGAACTAATACTAATGCATATAAACTTCCAGCTAAGCCTTACCCAAATCAGGTATTGTGGTTGTACGGTAAAATTGGAATGGTATCACATCCGAACCCAACCATCAGTTTTATAAAAGGGCTAAGGCTCATGCCTCAACATTTTCATTATCATAAACAATTTGTTTTTCTCAACACATGTCAAAACATCTCAATAGAATGACTCATCATTCCAAGGTTTTCACAAATCATTTTCACCAAGTATTCCCATCTAAAGTGATCTAGTTTTTGAGTTAGCTCTAAACTACTAAGTTAAGAGTGTTCACTAAGGTGGGATGCTAAGATCAATCTCATGCCATAGAATGACATCTAAGTCTAACTAGATAGGTCAAGTTTTATACTCTTTATGCTACCTTCTAAACAAGTAAAGGACTTTGGTAAAGTAAAGAAAAGTAAAGCTTGGAAATAAATCTTGGAATAGGTATTAGTCCAAAATGGTATAACCAAAGCATGCATAATGTATCTTGCTTAGGTTATCTAGATTGCAAGGGTTATCTTGCATGGTTAATGATGGCTTGCCTTGTGCAGTGCAATGGTTGAAGTTTTCTTCCTCCTCCTCTTGGTAGAACTCCTCCTCCTCGTAAGCTTGGTCGGTACTATCGTCTATAAATACATACGGGGTACACAATCACCAAACCATGCTTAACTAGTCTACTTAGCACTCTAAGGCACACATTTGATGATCTAATATCATCACAGGCATCACAAGGTTTAAAGAATTAGTTTCAATTATTTTATTTGAGAAAAGTAATTTCTACTCATTGAAATTAACTAAGATTTAATATTCTCCAATTAAAATATGGGATCATGTGGACACATGTCATCAGCACATATTCTAACATACGGGAATGTGATTTAAAGGTTGGATCCCATTTTATTAAGTTTAAGTTTAATATTTAATGATTTAAAGTGACTAGAAATGACTATATAGCACTATTTTGGAACTAGTCCAAACTCATTGCATGTAAACCTTAATGATATTACATATTCAGATAGGTATGGTTAAATTTGATTTTTGAGAGTTGGAATCAACTCAAAATCTATTAGGGTTGATTTTATAAAAATGTTTGAATGTGCAAAAGCTTCTGTCTTGTTATTCTTACTAGTAGAGATCTCTAACTCCAAATGAATTAAATCCAACGGGCTTGGATAGATCTTTTCAGAAGCTTTGCAACAAAATTGTAATCACTCAATTTGGTTTTGTAAATCTTCCTGAAATGATTTTTAAACTAAGGGACATAATTGGTTCTAAATCCAAATAGAAAAACCTATATTGAATTACTGGGTCAGCGCAGGAAAGGAAATGGGCCAGCCCAGTGGCGCTCAGCGGCGCGGAGGGCGGTTGACAGGTTGGTCCCGCTTGTGAGCGAGACTTAAAACCCGAAACGGTATCTAGCGATCTGGACCACACGATTATAACGCGGATCAACGGCTCACAGTCGTCGTCGACAATGGACTCGTCACCGGTGAGACCGAACCCTAAACAGCCGGTGGGGGTCTAATGGGACGTACCAGGGTTCCAACTAGTGCGGTGAGTCGGTCGATCGAACTGGACGGTGACGGCGGACTCAGGCGAGGTCACGGCAGGGGCTGCGGTGGACGGAATCGACGGCAGCTTCTCCTCCTCGGCAGCGCTCCTTCTGGACGGTGTAATGGCGTGGCTAGGGATGGTGGCATATAGTCGGGAGCGTTGCGCGCTCTGGGAGACAGAGGTGGTGCTCGACGGCATGCATGGCGACTGCCGGTCGTGCGGTGGTGCACGGCCGTGTCTGGTGGGGTGCTAGGGTCGAGGCGGAGCGGCGTGCGTGGTATGGGGTCGAGCGGCGGTCTGCTACGTGATGGCGGCTATCACGCTCTGGCGCGCTCTGGCGAGCTCGCAGAGAGAAAGGGTGGTGACGCTGGGGAGTGGTCCAGGGGCTGGGGTTGATCGAGGGGTAGACCGTGGGCGGCGGTAGGGTTGGGCGGAGCTAGGGGACATGCTAGTTTGGCGCGGCACGGTCCCTGGCGCGTTGCCCGCTTCTGGACGGCGGTGACCACAAAGTGGCGGCACTCCACTACTGCTGCAGCTAAGGGGTAGGCCGGTGGGGTTTTGGTTGGACTCAGGGGGATAGGGGAGAGCAGAGAGGGCTAAGAGGGGGACAGGGGCTTAACTAGGAACAGTATTAGTTAGGCCAGATGATCTCTGCCTGCCAAGTGTTCGACACAATGGCCGCAAGAGAAAAAGTTTTGAATTTTGGGCTGATTTTTGGTGGATGCTTTGATATGATGCTTGGTAGACCGTGGTTGCTGGATTTGTTAAATGGAATTCATTTGAGTGGTTTTTGAGAAAGTAGGATCTATACATATGAACTACATTCAAATTTCAAATGTCATTTAAATTTAGTGTTTGAATGTTTTTGGGATGAAACAAAGTGGGCCTTGGCATATCACTACTTGTACTAGCAAGGGGTGCAAAGAACCACCATTATGTCTGTTAAGATTTGAGTTCTAGGAATAGCCAAAGTAGGCTAGTTAGTTAAAATGGCACAAATGACCATTTTCTTATTTTATTCTTTTTGATTTCTTTATCTTTGGGATTTGTTTGGGGATGATCTAGATGATGTTTAATTCACCTTAGAATCATTTTAGAACTAATGGATCACTCAAACATGGCAATTCAAAACAACTCCTAATTTAAATGCACACACATATGAATGCTTGATCATTTTAAATGGAAAAGTTTTTGTTAACCCTAAATTGGGTAGATTTGATCTTGATTAACCTTGGATTAAGTTTTGGGATGTTACAACTAGACCATGTTACATGGACAATGTCCCAACAAGGGCATCTCAAACCTTTCGGTCCATCCCTCACAAAAAAGACAAATTTCTGCCGAATCGGTAGGAAGCGGGTCCGATTTGAACTATAGGTACATTATTTGATGCTCGTGAATTTTTGAAAATATCATTTTTAGACTCACAATATGCTATTTTATCAGAGATCCTCTAAAATATTAGCAAGGCTCAACCCCTAGACGAGAACAATTAACCCCAATGTTTTGACCATGTCTTGAAACCAGCATAACTAATTCAAAAAACATTAAAAAAATATAAAACCATCGCATTTCATAATTTTATGTGACAATAATGTTATGCAAGTGCTAAAGATAAACCAAATTGATTTTTATACCACCCTAATCGGAACTCATGTGCCAAAATTATGGAAAAATTATGTTTTTAGACTTTTTAAAAACAATAATGTCTATCTATTTATATGGGCTCAAACTTTACAAGAAGCCCATAGTTTTAAATAAACTTTTCCCGTTGATGGTCTATTGGTCTGTTGGACCAGCCGGTCAGCTAAAATTTTGAGAAGAAAAAAAATAAGGCGGCTCCGTTTGTAGCAGGCTCAGGCCCAACACCAGGCAGATACATACAAATATACACACGCAGGTATATCTAACATACAAGCTGTCTTGGTTTAGTGGTTCAGTTCCTTTGGAAGAACAATGGGGTCCTTCGTTCGAGTCCCTCTGGGCGCTGTCTCTCCATTTTTTCATTTATTAGTCTGAACCTGTTCTACCGACATGTAGGGGTTAAAGCATGTCGAGCTCCTAATTTTGTAACAACTCGTCGCTTGCTGCAGTGGTTCTGTGCGCGCGGGGGACATCGTGAGGTCCTGAGTTTGATCCCCCACCAGCATATTTTTGTTCAAATATTTGCCAGATGACTAGTAAACATGACAAGTAAGCAAAAATTGACACGTGGATGTGACACAAAGATGATAATGCTGAGTTGGCGATCCTAGCATTTTTTGTCTTGGAATTTAACCATAAGGACCATCTAAATTGGTTGTAGTCTGTCAAATAAAAGGCTCTAAACCAGGGTTATTCATCTATGACCATTTCATGTTACGAAACTATGACCTTCTTGAGCAAATTGGTCGTTATTTTTCAAGGTTTGGACCTTCCCAAATTCCCTATGACCAACTAGCTCAAAATGGTCATAGATTTATGACCAAAAAATGCATGGTCGTTAATAAAAGGTCACTAGTGAGCAGATTTCTTGTAGTGGGTGCAGGAGGATCCGGCTGCAGGCGGCAGCCGATGACAGAAGCCTGATGACTGGCCTCCAAGGCCCAAGTACACCATCGAATCAATGCTTGATGGGCCATGCAAGTTCCACAGCGGAGGCAACAAACCGACTACACATACAACGTGCCAGTGCACCTGGAAAAGAATATGGCGGAGATCGCTAGAGTACCGGCTGCGCAGGCAGCACCACCCCCAGACGGTGGATCGCCAGGTGACCGCAATAACCAATGCCAGAGGGAAGATGACGATGAAAACTACCCTCGCCAGGTGGGAAACTACCACATCTTCACCATGGAGCCGGAAACCAAGCACAACAAGAGACGCCGTGAGGCGGAGGTGAACGCAATAGTCCCCTCGTCCCCCAGTACCTCAACTGGTCGGAGCAAGAAATTGCATGGAGGCAGAAGGACCAACCGTCTATGCCACCTCACCCAGGCACTTACGCGATGGTCCTGGATCCCATCATCGTCTCCAAGAAGAATTCTTGCAGATTCTCCCGCGTCCTTGTAGACGGTGGGAGTAGCATCAACCTCCTATACCACAGCTCGCTAGACCGGCTCGACATCAGCGAGTCACAACTAGAACCATCTAGCACCTCCTTCCACGGAGTTGTTCCGTGCCCGTCGCACTCACCAATCGGCAAGATCCGGCTAGACGTCATCTTCGGCATGGAGGATAACTTTCACCACGAGCCTATCTGGTTCGAGGTGGTCAACCTCTCTAGTGCATATCACGCAATTCTAGGGCGCCCGGTGCTCACCAAGTTCATGGTGATACCACACTACGCGTACCTCAAGATGAAGCTACCGGGGCCAAAGGGTGTCATCACCGTGGCTGGCTGCTACAGGCGGTATGTGGAGTGTGTTGGGTCCGTAGAATAGAAAACAAAAAATTTCCTACGATGAGAACTACACGCCAAGATCTATCTACTAGATACAGACCAAACGGGTGGACAAACATCCATGGAGAACTTACCCTCGAAGACAACAAGCTTTGTTAATGAGTAGGAACTCGTGGTTGATGTAGTCGTACACTTGCCGATCTCAAGATCGTGAGGAAGTCCGAGCGCCGCAACTCAGCAGCGCATCCGCACTCGCACACACGTTCAAGCCACCGGACAACCTCCACCTCCTCGCTCCAGTGATCTAGCGGAAGCAGCAACTCCTTCCAGACGAAATGCCACCGGGAACATGTATCTCGCTAATCCGAGACCATGGGGGAATAATTCTAGAGGGGGAGAGAGATCCTTCACAAGGAGGTGTGAGGATGAAGGAGGGAATGGGTGGCCTTTTATAGGAGGAGGGGGTGCCCCCTCTCTCCATGGCCGGCGCATGGGGGGGTGACCCCTCACCTCCCCCATTCATGTGGTGGTAACCCCTCCACATTAAAATGCCTCTTCACATTCCCTTTTAAAGTCTCCACTTTAAATGCATTAAATTTCTCCAAATTTAACGGTCTCTCATTTAATAAAACTCTTTTTATTAAATTTATTCAGAATTTTGTTAATTACTTTAATTAACAAACATTCACATATAGCCCCTTGCAATATTTCAATATCACATGCAGAACCACCTTCTGCAATTTCACCCGAAACAATTTCTAGTTTCTATTGAAACAATTCCTGCGCTTTGCAATTCTTCCGTCTGAAACATATGTGCTCCAAAATGGTGTCCGGTAACTCTTAAGTGTGCCACCCTACGGTTCGCGAATAATGTAGACATGATCGAGACCCTTCTCCGATCAATAATCAGTAGCGGGACCTGGAGATCCGTACTGACTCCTACACATTCAACGATGACTCTTGTGATCGTGAGAACCTTTAACGCTTGTAACTAAATCCCTTTGTCTCTCGATATATTACATGCCCGAGATTCGATCATCGGTATCTCCATACCTAGTTTGATCTCGTTTCTGACATGCACTCTTTTCTCGTTCCCGTGATATAACATTCTAGTGATCACATCACTTGCTTGCAAGCTATCCTAATGTGATATCACCGAGAGAGCCCAGAGTATATCTATCCGTCATCTGGATTGAAAAATTCCACTCTTGATCCATGAGCCTCAACATAACACCTTCGTAGTACTAAACCCATCTTTATAGTCACCCTGTTACGATGTGACGTTTGATGTTATCAAGATACTCTTCCGGTGTTAGCAATTAACATGATCTCATGGTCTAAGGATAAAGATTACTTCGTATGATGCTATAGCAATATAAACATAATGACTTGATCGTCATGCTATACTTCGGATGAATGTTCATCACATCATTTCACAAATGCTGTGACCTTGTTATTAACAACATCCAATGTCCATGATCAGGAAACCTTGATCATCTTGTTAATCAACAAGCTAGTCTATAAGAGAGGCATAACTAGGAACCCTTTTTGTTTATTAAACAAACATGTATTAATGTTTCCTATCAATACAATTATAGCATGCAAAATAAACATCTATCATATACAAGGAGTACATAATAACAACTTTATTATTGCCTCTCAGGGCATATTTCCTTCAGTCTCCCACTTGCACTAGAGACAATAATCTAGTTTATATAGTGATAAATCTAACACCCATGGAGTTATGGTGTTCATCATGTTTTGCCCTAGGGAGTACTTTAGTCAATGGATCTGCTACATTCAGGTCCGTGTGCACTTTACAAATCTTTATATCTCCATCCTTGACATGCTCGCGGATGGAGTGAAACCGGCCCTTAATATGCTTGGAATTCTTGTGAGACCTTGGTTCCTTGGCGTTGGCTATGGCTCCATTATTGTCACAATAGATCACCATTGGGTCCAACGCACTAGGAACCACACCTAGTTCCGTTATGAACTCCTTCATCCAAACAGCTTCCTGCGCTGCTTCTGAAGCAGCAACATATTCCGCCTCCGTCGTTGATCCAGCCACCACAGGTTGTTTGGAGCTCCTCCAACTAACTGTTGCTCCATTCAAGAGAAATACGTATCCGGATTGAGACTTAGAGTCATATGGATCAGTGTCAAAGCTAGCATCGACATAACACTTAGTGACTAGCTTTTCTTCACCTCCGTATACAAGAAACATATCCTTAGTTCTTCCCAAGTACTTAAGGATATTCTTGACCGCTATCCAGTGTTCCGAACCTAGATCAGATTGGTACCTACTAGTCAAACTAATAGCATGTGCCACATCCGGTCTTGTACATAGCATGGCATACATTATAGAGCCTATGGCTGAGCCATAGGGGATCATATCCATTATCTCTCTTTCTTCCGCCGTAGCCGGACTTTGAGTCTTACTCAATGTCTTGCCTTGCAACATAGGTAAGTACCCCTTCTTACTTCCGTCCATATTAAACTTCTTTAATATCTTATCAAGGTATGTACTCTGCGATAGCCCAATTAGGCGTCTTGATCTATCTCTATAGATTTTAATGCCTAATATATATGAAGCTTCACCAAGGTCCTTCATCGAAAATTTGCTGTTTAGATAACTTTTAACACTGTTTAAAAGATCTATATCATTTCCAATCAATAATATGTCATCCACATATAATATCAGAAATGCCACATTGATCCCACTCACTTTCTTGTAAATACAAGCCTCTCCATAAGTTTGGACAAATCCAAACTCTTTGATCACCTCATCAAAGCGGAGATTCCAACTTCGTGATGCTTGCTTTAGTCCATAGATGGATCGATGAAGTTTGCACACCTTATGAGCATCCTTAGGATTGACAAAACCCTTAGGTTGTATCATATACAACTCTTCTTCAATATTACCATTGAGGAACGCAGTTTTGACATCCATCTGCCATATTTCATAATCGAAATATGCAGCAATTGCTAACATAATCCTAACCGACTTAAGCATCGCTACGGGAGAGAATGTCTCATCGTAGTCAACTCCTTGAATTTGTCGAAACCCCTTTGCGACAAGTCGAGCCATATAGATGGTTTCATTACCATCAGCATCAGTTTTTCTTTTGAAAATCCATTTATTCTCAACGGCCTTTCGATCATGAGGTAAGTCCACCAAGGTCCAAACCTGGTTTTCGTACATGGATTCCATCTCGGATTTCATGGCTTCTAGCCATTTGTTGGAATCAGGGCTCATCATCGCTTCTTCATACGTCGCAGGGTCATCCATTTCATCAACCATGAAATTCACAACAGGATTGCCGTACAGTTTAGGAGCTGCACGTGTCCTGCTTGACCTGCGAGGTTCAGTAGTGTCCTCTTTTGGAGTTTCATGATCAATATCATTAGCTCTCTCTTCATTAGGTGAAGTCAACTCCGAAACAACTTTTGGAGCTGTGCTACTTGCCATTTCATGAAGATAAGGTTCAATAACCTCTTCGAGTTCTACCTTCCGACTACTCACACCTTTCGCGAGAAACTCCTTCTCAAGAAAGGATCCATTCTTGGCAACAAAGACCTTGCCCTCAGATCTGTGATAGAAGTTATACCCAATTGTTTCCTTAGGGTATTCTATGAAGACATAATTTTCCGCTTTGGCTTCGAGTTTATCTGGTTGAAGTTTCTTCACATAAACATAACATCCCCAAACTTTAAGAAATGATAGCTTAGGTTTGTTTCCAAACCATAATTCATACGGTGTCTTTTCAACGGATTTAGATGGTGCCCTATTTAAAGTGAATGCAGCAGTTTCTAGTGCATAACCCCAAAATGACAGTGGCAAGTCCGTTAGAGACATCATAGATCGAACCATATCCAATAAAGTACGATTACGACGTTCTGACACACCATTACGTTGTGGTGTTCTGGCAAGCGTGAGTTGTGAAACTATTCCACAGTCTCTCATATGTGTGCTAAACTCGTAACTAAGATACTCTCCTCCACGGTCGGACCGCAGAAATTTGATCTTTCTGTTATGATGATTTTCCACTTCATTCTGAAATTCTTTGAACTTTTCAAAAGTTTCAGACTTGTGTTTCATCAAATAGATATACCCATATCTAGTCAAATCATCCATGAAAGTAACAAAATAACGATATCCACCTGGCACCGACACACTCATTGGTCCACACACATCAGTATGTATGATTTCCAATAAATCTATCGCCCGTTCCATTGAACCGGAAAACGGCGTTCTAGTCATCTTGCCCATAAGGCATGGCTCACATGTATCAAATGATTCAAAATCAAGTGATTCCAAAAGTCCATCAAAATGGAGTTTCTTCATGCGTTTAACGCCAATATGACCTAGACGGCAGTGCCACATATATGTAGATATATCATTATCAAGTTTAATCCTTTTAGCATCAACATTATGAATATGCATAATACTACTATCGAGATCCAACAGAAATAAACCATTCAACATAGGTGCATGACCATAAAAGATATTATTCATATAAATCGAACAACCATTGTTTTAAGACTTAAATGAATAACCACTTTGCATCAAACATGATCCGGATACAATGTTCATGCTCAGTGCAAGCACCAAATAACAATTATTTAGGTTTATAACTAATCCCGATGGCATATGGAGAGGTAGCGTTCCGATGGCGATCACATCAACTCTTGATCCATTGCTGACCCGCATCGTGACCTCATCCCTTGCTAGTTGTCGCTTGTTCCGCAGCCCCTGAACCGAGTTACATATATCAGCAACCGATCCCGTATCAAATAACCAGGTGCTACTACGAGTACTAATCAAGTACACATCAATAACATGTATATCACATATACCTTTGTTTGCCTTGCCGGCCTTCTTGTCCACAAAATACTTGGGGCAGTTGCGCTTCCAATGGCCAGCCCCACTACAATAGTAGCACTCTATGTCAGACTTAGGGCCATCTCGGGGTTTCTTTTCAGGCGTGGCAATAGACTTGCTACCCTTCTTTCCCTTGTGCTTGCCTTTCTTGTCCTTCTTGAAACTGGTGGTCTTATTGATCATCAACACTTGATGTTCATTCCTAATCTCCACTTCTGTAGTCTTAAGCATTGACAGAAGCTCGGGAAGAGACTTCTTCATGCCCTGCATATTATAGTTCATCAACGAAGCTCTTGTAGCTAGGTGGCAGAGATTGTAGAACATGATGTATGCCTAAGTCAATGGGAATCGTTATTCCCATGGACACAAGCTTATCGGAATACCCAGACATTTTGAGTACGTGCTCACTAACGGAGCTGTTTTCCTCCATCATGCAGTTAAAGAACTTTTCTGTAGCATTATAACTCTCTATGGCAGCATGGGTATCGAAAATCATTTTCAATTCTCCCATGGTATCAAAGGCATTGCCATTTTCGAAACGCTTTCAAAGTACTGGCTCTAGCCCATACAGTATGCCGCAATGAACTAAGTTGTGTTCCTCCTAACGAGTTATATAGACGTTCTTTTCCTCGTCAGGGGCATCCGGAGCTGGTGGGGGGCCTAGCGGCGCATCTAGCACATATTGCTTTTGCACAGCAGTGAGGAGAATCCTCAAATTCATAGCCCAGTTGGTGAAGTTGCTACCATTCGCAGCAAGTTTCTCTTTCTCCATGAACACATTGAAATTAAAAGCAGGTGATGCCATCTACAACAGAATTTGTAAAGTATATTTAGACTAAGTTTATGATAGATTGAGTTCAACTAATCCAAATTACTAATGAACTCCCACTCAAAAACGACATCCCTCGTGTCCTTTTGGTGATTACATGAACCAAATCCACTACACCAAGTCCGATCATCACGTGAGTCGGTGTAGCTTCAAAGGCGAGCATCTATATGGGCATCATATCAACTATATGACTCATGCTTAACCTTTCGGTCCATGTTCCGAGGCCATGCCTGTACATGCTAGGCTCGTCAAGTAAGAACCTTAGTATTTGTGTGTGTAAAATTGTCTTACACCCGTTGTATGAAAGCGTAGAGTCAAGAACACCCGATCATCACGTGATGCCTCATAACACGATCCACAAAACGGTGCATACTTAAGGAAGAACACATTTTATCTTGGTATCTAAATGAGGGATCATCTTATAATGCTACCAAAAGCGCCAAACTATCAATATAAGATGCTAACATCTAATGTGTGAAGTGAGGTGATATGGTCCATGCATTTGATCTCTATCATTTGCATCATGGTATGATCTCTATCATTCCTTTGTGTGTAAGGCCAAGGTCTATGGAACTTACACGTTAAGTGAGTTATAAGAGTATATATTATACATCTACTTACAACAATACCATATCAAAACACCTAATGTGTAAGTAGATGTATGATAGATACTCTTACAACACACCTAATGTGTAAGTTCCATAGACCTTGGCCTTACACACAAAGGAATGATAGAGATCATACCATGATGCATATGATAGAGATCAAATGCATGGACCATATCATCCCACTTTACACATTAGATCTTTGCATCTTATATTGCTAGTTTGGCGCTTTTAGTAGCATTGTAAGATGATCCCTCATTTAAATATCAAGATAAAATGTGTTCTTCCTTAAGTATGCACCATTCTATGGATCGTGTTTCGATACATCATGTGATGATCGGGTGTACTCGACTCTACGCTTTCATACAACGGGTGTAAGATAGTTATACACATGCGAATACTAAGGTTCTTACTTGGCGAGCCTAGCATGTATAGACATGGCCTCGGAACACGGACCGAAAGGTTAAGCATGAGTCATGTAGTTAATGTGATGACCATATTGATGCTCGCCTTTGAAGCTACACCGACACACGTGATGATCGGACTTGGTGTAGTGTATTTGGTTCATGTAATCACCAAAAAGGCACGAGGGATGTCGTTTTTGAGTGGGAGTTCATTTCTAATTTGGATTAGTTGAACTCAATTTGTCATAAACTAAATCAAAGTGAATTTGCATAATTTGTTGTAGTCATTGGCATCTATTCACTACCTTATGCTTAGTTTTAATTGAGATAATAGAACTATAGAATTCTGTATATTTACTTTACGAACTGGTATCATATTGTTTTTGAATGTCAATTTAAAGTTTAGAAGTCCTATTGCAAACTTTCAGCAAACTCTATTTACTCCATGAAGTTTAATAAGTAGTATTAAATTAAGAGTAAGAATTCCAATGTTAGTATCTAAAGTATCATGTTTGCCTCCATGATTATTGATATTCAAAAGTTGTTTTAATATCAAGATTATCTAGGAGCTAAAAAATTGTTTCAGAAACCATCATGTGTGGAAGATATTGTGATATCTGAAACAATGTTTTTTTGTTGCATTATGATAGAGTATAATTTAGCAAAATACATGTTCTCATATTGTATGAGAATTTGTGAAGGATGGAGATGCTAGGCATCTGGATCTCCCAAAAAGGTTTTGGGAACTAACATTATACTCGCGATTCTTCCTTATTGGCTATAGTAGCTTGATCATGAAATTTGTCATGATAAGGATGAATAGAATATGTAAGCAAAATGTTTACTACACTAATAGATTACTAAAGAATGTATTTTTGAAAGGACACCAAACATTTGATGATGGTGATCCACTTGAAAGTGCAAGTCAAAAGGTATTACTATTTGACTATACACTCTTTGTACTATGTGTCATGTGAATGACACCACGATTGATGTTGATAGATAATTTTAAAATAAAAGGAATTGTTGAAAGAGAATCTATAAAATATTTGGCAGAAAAGAAAAGGTTGGAGATGTCCAACTGAGGTATATAGAAGATATACATGTTATGGCTGTATTCCTTGCTTGTTAAACAATGTGGTTCTGAGGTATTGGATACCAGTATTGGGTACTGAATTGGTTGGTGTGAAGTGTCATACAGAACAACACAATTCATGAACTGCAACGGCCTAAGTAACTAGCAAGAGAATATGTGATGATGTTCGTCGAAAACAAATAAAGTGTTATTGTGTTTTTCGTTGTCGTCAAACCTAGCCTTCATGATTTGTTTTAATAATTGTTATTTTGTTCCGGTATTATGAGAACAATGGTTGTTCAAATAATTACCGTATTCCATAAAGGATCGATGAACTTTCACAAGTCTAGTTGGCGAAATCGCATCCATAAACATTATTGCTAAAAAGTCGTAAGAAAAATGATTGGAAGATCACTTATGAAGTGACATAGCTATTTGAATTATATTGGAAATTAAACATGAAGAAACTCCATGTTGATGGATTTTTGGAGTCTTTGGATTTTGATCAATTGACGCTTGTGAAACTTTCCTCGAGATAATTGAAACTCCGTCCATAGGCCAAAGAGGAACGGATGACTAACTTATTGGATATTATGCATGTTGATGTATATAGTCCATTACGTGTAGCCATATGCGATGGATCTTTTTGCTTCATATGCTTTCTCCAGAAATTTGAGTGAATATATCTATATATTTACTTAATAAGGAAGAAGTATGAATCATTTGAAATTGTTCAAAGACTTTCAAGATGAAGTGAAAAATCATTGTAGCAAGAAAATAAAAGGGTTTATGATTTGATCATAAAGGAAGATATTTGAGTTACAAGTTTTAGCAAAACACCTAAGATTTCAGGAATTGTTCCATGAATTTGCATTTCCCGATAAACCACAGGAGTATGGTATGTTCGAGAGATCAAATCAAACCTTGTTTGACATGGTAAGATCAAAGGTGTCATTTATAAAACTGTCATTATGTTTTAAGGATTAAAGATTTAGAGACTACCGCTTTTACACTGAAAATAGCACCATCGTGATCCGTTGAAATGACACCATATGAGTTATGGTTTGGGATAAAACCGAATTGTCTTTTCTTAAATTATGGTATGCCATGCATAAGTAAAATGTTTACAACCAAAGTCAGATATGCACGTCTTTGTAGGTTATCCCAAAGAATTTGTTGGGAATTCCTCCATAACACCAAGGACAAAAGAGTTTGTCGCTTGGAACATCAAGTTTCTTGAGAAGGAATTTTTTGCGAAAAGTTAAGTGGGAGGACAATAGAACTTTTATAAGGTTGTTGAACCTTAGCTATATGTGCTAAGTAGCACAGCATCGAAAAGTGTCCTAGTGGCGGACACAATGCTCATGGCTCCCGTGATTACAAAAGGTGTGATCTTGGAGATTAGAGTTCATATTGAACCATGTGGGTCGGTAAGAATCAAATAGTAAGATTTGAAACAAAAGTGGTTATTGTTTTGACAATTATGAACTACATGCAAAGAAGCGATGATGGGCCCTGACTCCATAAAATGACTAGAAGTCATAGAATCCGTGATAGTATCCATACACGAGAAATCAAGTTTCTGAACTTGGAAGACCCTCTGGAAAGGCGTAAAGCCTATCGGTTGTGTTTGGATCTATAAAGAAATAGACATGGATGTTTAACATCCATTAAATAGTCGACATGTCGGAAAGAAGTTTACGGCAATGTTCAAGGAGTTGACTATGACAAGATTTGATCTTTCATAGCGATATTTAGTCTTGACGGATTAATATAGCAACCACTACATATAATTTGGTATATGGTAGTTGAATAAACGAAACAAGGTTCTTCTAATAGAATGGCTACCTAGGACGTGTACATGACATGGTCCGAAGGGTTTTTTCAATTCAAAGGGTGCTAAAAGGGCATGCAAACTTCAATAGTTGAAGTGAGCATAGCGGAGTTGGAATCTTCACCATGATGAAAATGTTAAAGGAGATTAATTTCATCAGAGATGATGAAGATGCTTGCATTTGCAAGAAATTAAGTGAGAGCGCTGAGACAAATTTCCAATACATTATGCAGAGTACATATTGTTGATTGGAAATGATGTATCTTTTATTGACACAAGTTAATAATTTCATTAAAATAGGATTTCGATGAAAGACTTGGGCAAAACCGGAATATTTGGCATCAATTTCTATATGTATAGATTGAGGCGCTAACATGGTTATGCCAGACGTACATATATGAGATATTGAAAGGGTTCAATATGGAAACAACAAGAAAGGTTCTTGCTGCATGGAAAGAATTGTATCAAGATTCAAGTGTTTCAACACTTGGTGAGTAAAATCACATGAATATTTTGATCAATTATACCATGATATGTATATATCTAGATATGTCATATGCTCTAAATGTTATGAGCACATACCAGAATGATTCATAAGATGATCATTGGACGATAGTAAAGAAATTCTTATGAGCTTTGGAAGAACTAAGAATATATCATGTATAAGTGACAAATAATTAAAGGTAGTTCATTGTAAAGTTCTACATTGATACTAGTTTTGTCACAAGATACAAATTATATTTATCTCAATTTTGACTATGGGTTGCACAATGTAATGTAAAGGATGTTCCATGATGGATTTGGATGAGTTCCAAAGTTGAAACATTGTGACGGATACTACAACAAAAGGCTAAGTATATGACTGCTATAGTAGCATCAAAGGAGGGCATTTGTGTTATGTAGTTTGTTATCAAACTAGGTGTGGTTCAAAGTGGGCTAATACTATGAAGATATATTGTATGACAATAATATCAACAAATTTTAACCCGAACGAACTAAAGGTCTCATCAAAGGACCAAATTTATACAATGACATCTCATTTGAGAATGAGTGATGCGTAGAGACGCAAAGACATGCAAATACACACGGACCTGAAACTGTCAAATCCAGAGATTATGTTAACCACTAGCAATCGCGTATATGCAACACCAAAAAGCCATAGGTGTTCAATACGCAAAGTTTTTCAAACTAGATTACTGACTCTAGTGCAAGTGGGAGACTGAAGGGAATATGCCCGAGAGGCAATAATAAAGTGGTTATTATCTTATTCCATGTTTATGATAAATGTTTATTTTGCATGCTATAATTGTATTGATTGGAAACGTCAATACATGTGTGTTTCATAAACAAAATACAAAGTTCCTAGTAATGCCTCTCATATAAACTAGCTCGTTGTTTAACAAGATGATCACCTGATCATGGACATTGGATGTTGTTAATAACGAGGTCACAACATTGGTGGAATGATGTGATGAACATTCATCCGAAGTATAGCACTACGATCAGAGTCATTATGTTTACATTGCAATAACATCATACGAAGTAATCTTAGTCCTTAGACCATGAGATCATGTTAATTGCTAACACCGGAAGAGTATCTTGATAACATCAAACGTCACACCGTAAAAGGGTGACTATAAAGGTGGGTTCAGTGCTACGAAGGTGTTATGTTGAGGCTCATGGATAAAGAGTGGGATTTGTCCATCCCGATCACAAGAGTCATCGTCGAATATGTGGGAGTCAGTACGGATCTCCAGGTCCCGCTACTGATTATTGATCGGAGAGGGGTCTCGATCATGTTTGCATTTTTCGTGAACCGTAGGGTGACACACTTAAGGGATACCGACATCATTTCGAGCAAATATATTTCATATAAAGATTTAAGAAATCGCTGGAATCATTTCGATGGAAACCGGAATTGTTTCGGGTGAAATTGCTAAAGCTGGTTCTGCATGTGATATTGAAATGTTGTAGGGGGTTTTATGTGAATGTTTATTAATTAATGTAATTAAAAAATTCTGAATAAAATAAATAAAGTTTTTTATTTTATGAGAACTTGCATTAAATTTGGTGGAAATTTAATGGAGGTGAGTGGAACTATGAGTGGGTGGCTAATTATGTGAGTGGGAGCTCCACCCACATGAATGTGGAAGAGGTGGGGGCACCTCCCTTGGCCGCTGACCATGGTGAGGGGCTGCCCCCCCTCTCCCTATAAAAGGCCCCCCACTCCCTCCTGTCGTTTTGCACCACCTCCTCGTGAAGGTTCTCTTCTCCCTCTAGTTATTCCCCATGGTCTCGGATTAGCGAGATACATGTTCTCGGTGGCTTTATCTGGAAAGGAGTTGCTGCTTCCACTGCATCGCCGGAGCGAGGAGGTGGAGGTTGTTCGATGGACCGAACGTGTGTGTGATCACGGATGCACCGCTACTTTGCGGTGCTGGACTTGATGGCGTTGGACCTGATGGTGCTGGAGCTTCTGGACCTGAAGGACTTCATCAAGATCTTGAGATCGGCAAGTGTACGACTACATCATCCACGAGTTCCATCTCGTTAACAAAGCTTTGTTGTCTTTGAGGGTAAGTTCTCTATGGATGTATATCCACCTTTTGCTTGTATCTAATAGATAGATCTTGGCGATAGTTCCCATCGTAGGAAATTTTTTGTTTTCTATGTTGTGAACCCAACACGGCCACCATGCATCATCACGAGCCATAGTGGCAAAAGAATTTCACCATGGGTTCTATTGGCCCACGGCACTGGAGGACGCCAAAAAGATGGTCAAGTCATGCAATAGTTGCCAATGGTTCAGCCAGCAAAAGCACACTCCGTCTGCGGCACTCAAGACGATACCCATCACTTGGCCCTTCGTCGTCTGGGGGCTGAATATGGTCAGCCCTTTCAAAACAGCCCGATCTGGCATGACGCACCTGCTGGTGGTGGTGGACAAGTTCACCAAGTGTATAGAGGACAAACCAATAAAGAAGCTGGATGGGCCGACGGTGGTCAAGTTCTTCACAGACATAATCACGCGCTTCGGCTACCCCAACAGCATCATAACCCACAACGGCACGAACTTCGCCAAAGGGGCTTTCACACACTTCTGCAGAGACAAGGGCATCTGTCTAGACCTCGCCTCCGTGGCACACCCCCAATCCAACGGGCAATGCGAGCAAGCAAATGGTCTGGTCCTAGCTGGAATCAAGCTCTGGCTGATCAAAGCACTGATGCGATCTCCCGGATGCTGGATAGAGGAGCTACTGGCTGTGCTATGGAGCCTGCGCACCACGCCCAACCAGTGCACCGACTACACCCCATGCTTCCTCGTCTACGGGGCGGAGGCGGTCCTGCCAACGGATATCAAGTTCGACGCACCCTGCAAGCTGTTATACTCAGAGCAACAGGCCAACGAAGCACATGAGGACAACGTTGACCTCCTCAAAGAAGCACGCGAGCTGGCCTTATCCAGGTCCGCCATCTACCAGTAGAGCCTGCGCCATTACCATGCCAGCCGGATCCACAACGTCTCGTTCCGTGAGGGCAACCTGGTGTTGCGGCTAGTGTAGGACACCAAAGGGATGCACAAGTTATCTCCACCTATAGAGGGCCCATTCATCATCAGCCGGACGCTGCAGAACAACTCATACTACATCATCAACGCCTGCCAGCCGGAAAAGAAGAAGATGGATCGTTCAAGCGAAGAAACTGAGTGCCCATGGAACACGAACTTGCTTCGCCCATTTTACACTTGAACGAGAAATGTATGTATCTTACCTTTATATAATGAACAAGCATGGGAGACTCTACAATAATTTAGCAAATCATGCTACACAATTTGGCTTTTCCGGCTGCATTATTTTAACCCCGGAACCGGCGATCTCCACCGGGGACTCTCCAGTTGGCCCAGACGGCCGTGCTCTCCAAGCGGCAAAGTAATGTACGTGGATCTAAGGGCTTCCTCTTTGGTTTCGGCTATAGACCACAAGCCGGCTGATAGATCCGGCAAGAGAAGAACGCTCGAAGACCCCTACACGAAAAAGCCTTGAGGAAAACAAAACATCTAGACGTTCCAGTTGCGCTCACTCGCTCGAAGCTAATGACCGAAACCCGAAGTACCGTGCAGTACGCCTACTAGCTACCCCTTCGTCTCTGGCTCACAGCCGGCAAGGGCACAGCATCAAACTGTCCAATGCTCATTGACAAAAGGACAAAGCCATCATCCTAGTGGGAAACAGCACGATTTCAAGCCTAGCAAACTTCAGATTAAGATTCCTCTTACGTTTGTCTAACCAGGCAAATAACATACATGTATTTATCTTTGCATGAGCCAAAGCTCTAAGACGAGTGCCAGGGCCAGAGGCCGAGCGCCTCCTAGATGGCAGAAGAGCAGGCTAAGGAGCTTCGACCCGGTTGTATCCTCTAGTCGGCCCGAACCTCGGGGACTACACCCAGTGGGTGCATGCACTCGCGCGCTGCTGACTTGTGTAATAACGAGCTTGTTGGGGAACCCCAAGAGGAAGGTATGATAAGAACAACAGTAAGTTTCCCTCAGTTATGAAACCAAGGTTATTGAACCAGTAGGAGCAAGGAAACACCTCCAAGGTGTTGCTAGCTGGCCTTTGGCAGGGCGCACTACCGGTGCTAGCAGCAACGTGGAAACCTGCACAACACAACCACAAAACTTTTCCCCCAACTTACAGTGAGATTGTCAATCTCACCGGTTTTGCTGAAAACAAAGGATTAAACATATTGTGTGGAAGAAAGTAATAGTTTGCAGAAAGTAAACAGAAAGCAGTAAACAGTTGTAGATTGATGGTAAAAGAAAGCAATGGGGTCCATAGTTCACTAGTGGTGGGTCTCCTTAATATAGATAACATGTTGGGTGAACTAATAACAGCGGGGCAATTGACAAACATCGATAAAGCATACAAGCATATACTAAACATCTTGACTCCTTTGAGATTTGATTGGGCATTACAACATTATACATAGACCGTAATCCAACTGCATCTATGACTAATAATCCACCTTCAGGTTATCATCCGAACCCCCTCCAGTATTAAGTTGCAAGCAACAGATAATTGCATTACGCATTGCGTGTAAAGTAAACAATACGATTGTTCTATGAAGAAAGGATTGTTGTTTTCTCCCTAGTAGCAACAACACATCTAGTACCTTAGAGATTTCTGTCACTTCCCCAGATTAGTAGAGGCATGAACCCACTATCGAGCATAAATACTAATTCTTGGAGGTACTAGCATCTACTTGGCCAAGATAGCTACTAACAACGGAAATCATGCAAGATCACAAATAACAAAGACATGATAGAATCAATAATCAATCTGAAATAGCATCTCAATATCCAGTGGATCCCCGCAAACACAACATGTAGGATTACAAATAAATGATCTTGATCATGAACGGAGCTCACAAGATCTTGACATGGTAGCACAAAGGAGAAGAACCAACCATCTAGCTACTACATGGACCCGTAGTCCAAGGATGAACTACTCACGCATCACACCGGAGGCTTGCATGATGATGAAGAAGGCCTCCAGGGTGAATTGTCCCCTCCAGCAGGGTGCTGGGAAGAGCTTCAGATCCCTCCCGATAAAGAGATGGAGAAGATGGTGGCTACAGACTCTTTCGTGGAATTTTGATCGGGTACTTAGGGTTTCTATATCGGAGGCATCTTATAGGCGAAAGGGGAGGCCGAGGGGGTGCCCTGTGTGGCCACACCACCCCCTAGCGCGGGCCAGGCCTAGCCACGGCCAGGTGGTGTGGTTGCCCATTGGCCCCTCACCGTCTCCTATTCTGGCTCAGTGTCCCCCTCGGTGAAAAACTGACTTTGGCTTTTGTCCCGTCCAATTCCGAGAATATTCATTTTCTGACTTTCCTGGAACCAAAAACAGCAGAAAACAGGCAGTTGGCACTGTGGCATCTTGTTAATAGGTTAGTCCAAGAAAGTCTATAACAAGTACTCCAAAGTGTGGACAAAACATAAGAAAGTAGATAAAACCAAGCATGGAACATCAAAAATTATGGATACGTTAGAAACGTATCAACATCCCTAAGCTTAACTCCTGCTCTTCCTCGAGTAGGTAAGTGATAAAAGGAAAGGATAATTTTTTAGGTGACATGCACCATCATAAACTTGACCAAAGTATTTGTAAAACATTGATAGCTGGGATCATAGTACTTCAACATAGCATGAAAGATAAAGTTCTAACAATAAGACATAGCAACTATGTTGTAACATGAAAAGGCACAAACAAAAGATTCATCAATAACAATGCTTTGCAAGACGTTTGTTTGTTTCACATAATTAAAAGATAGCATAGTGGCATTCAGCTTGTCCCTCATAGAGTATCAAACATAAATGCATAGGACACCTTCAAAGTTCATAAGAGTGACTAGATACAAATAGTTTAAGAACAAGCAATATCAAAATTATGCATCAATCAACAAGTCTTGGGACAATGCACATAGAACTAAGAATTGCCACTATGCTCTCAAAGTAGGTGCATAAGAGATAGAATGTGGAGACTAAATATAAAAGTGGAAGAAAGGCCTTCATAGAAGGAAGTAGGGATTCAAGTTTCATAAAGAGCTTCCAAAAATCATGGTACTTATTAACTTTCATCTCTCATTGCCCCTATCATAAGCATCTTGAGGTGATTAAGGTTAAAGTGACACAACTAAGAGGATATGCTTGACAAGTTATAAGCTGAAATCTCATGCCTCTTACTTACGAAGACCGAACCTCATGCTACTCAACTTTAGTCACAAGTAAGCTCTTGTCATTGTAAGTACATATGTATCATAGAGAACCGCCAACGGGGTACCCCTTGCACATGATACAGGAGCTATCCCATAATCAAAATAACAAGGCAAGCAGATCATATGTCCAAAATGTATCTACTTTCCCGAACACTTTTGCTATTGTTTCTCCTCTAAACTTGTGTGATTTCGATGCAACTAACGCGGACTGACGCTGTTTTCAGCAGAATTGCCTTGGTGTCTACTTTTTGTGTAGAAAAACAACTATCAGGAAAAATCCCGGAAAATATGCCAAAAATCCTATTTCACCAGAAGACTCCCGGAGCCAGAATACGAGACGAAGGGGGGTTGGGCCCAGGCCACACCACTTGCCCGCGCGGGCTATCCCAGGCCGCGCCAGGGGGTGGTCTGGCCGCCCCAGACACCCCCCTCTTCGCCTATAAGTTGTCTTCTGACCTAAAAACTCGGGGGGGGGGGGGGGGTTGATATTTTTCCACAAGGAGTTCAGCTTCGCCGCCACCACCAGATTCCACGAAACAGCACTAGAAACTTCGTTCTGGCACCCTGCCGGGAAGGGGAATTGGAGGAGATCATCGCCATCATCATCACCATCACTTCTCCATCGACCATCCTTGTTTCTCCCATCTATGAGTGAGTAATCCTCCGATGTAGGCTATGGGGATGGTAGGGATTGGATGAGATTGTTCATGTAATGGCATCAGATTGTTAGAGCATGGTGCCTAGTATCTTTTATTAGTGCTTTATGACTTTGTTGCAACTTGTTATGCTTAATGCTTGTCACTAGGGCCTGAGTGCTACGATTTCAGATTTGAACATGTTATTGATTCATTATGATAGTATTGTTTTTGGTCTTACCTGCAAGTTGTATACACACGTTGTTTTCCGGAACCAATGGCCCCGAACTGACAGAAATCGGGATAACCGGAGGGAATGGCTTTGATGTGAGGATCACATGTGTTCACAGAGTATTAATGCTTTGCTCCGGTGCTCTATTAAAAGGAGCACCTTAATTGCTAGTAGTTCCCTTGAGGCCCCGCTGCAAACAGGCTGGCAGGACAAAAGATGTTGTGCAAGTTCTCATTGCGAGCATGTATGACTATATATGGAATACATGCCTAGGATTATATGGATGTATGACTATATAAGATGGGATGGTTAAGGCAGGGTTTTTCGCGAGAGAGCTATGCCCTGGTTGCAAGCTAGCTCAGGAGAAGAAGCGTGAGGAGGACAGAAAGCGGTTTCAGGATGAGCAGGGATCTTGGGACGGTGGCGAAATCAAGTGGTTGAAGGGGAAGCAAGTCAAGGACGACAACAAGTGGTGGTGATACATTATGTGTTTGAACTAGATTTTAGTTTCTAGTTTATTATGTGTTTGATACATTTAGTTACTTCAATACAAAATTTTGACCAATTAACTTGTTGATGTATTTTTTGACAATATAATATAATCGAGCACTAGAAATATTTTGTAGTGTGCATGAACATGATCAGTAAATATAATTGAACACTAGAAACTTTAAGGCACTCCATATAAAGGAGTAGATTAATATAGAAGGTTCACCAGAGACACCATGGATATATTGTCTTACATGCCACACATAGGTAATAATTAACTAGAACAAAATAAAAGCAGGAGCTACAGCAGGAGGCTGGGACATGGAGACACCTAGCAGGGCAGGGGTTTATCAGCAGGAGGCAACGACAGCCTAGTCGATGGGATACAGGTCAGTCCTGACATACTCCTGGAGGAATTTGCCGTAGGCTGCGTGCCGCGCCAAGGTAATCAGCCTATGGCTTCTGCCTCCGCCTCTGCCAACGCCCTTCGCGTGCTGGATCATGCTGTTGAGGTCCACATTGATTGCTTTGCCACAGAATGGGCAAAACAGTCTCCCCCTACGGTCGAAACGGATTAGCCCACAACATAACCGCCTCAGCACGTAGCGGCTTTTGTTGTCCCTAGATACCTTGCTATCGTCCACTTCATCATCATCCTCCTGTTGATTTTTAAGAACATATCTTAGAACTCATACATATGATTGAATAGTATTACAACTCAAGAATTGACAACATGTATATGTAATACAATATATCCGTGGATATCAAAGATAAACCATCTCAGCAATAGTTTGATCGGTTCATATATCATTTCATCTCAACACAATGACAAATAATTGCATCAGACTGAATGTAGGATAAATATAGGGGCCTCATAAGTTTCTTCAGGGATGGAGTAGGTGAACCAAGTAACAATTGCACAACCTATAATGTTGTTGTACATCGCTCCAGGTTCACTAACTCATCCCTGAAAAAATCTGACACCAATGTGTCTGCCTCTCTTTTGGGACAAATTTGAATCATTAGCCACAATAAAAAATTGAAATGTAATCGTACAAAACAATATTCAAGGATATACATAGTCAGGTACAAAAACAAGCCTAAATATTGTAATTATAAATAAAAAACCAAACAATTGATCTTTAGGTACATGTTAAAATACTTATGATCAAAACCATTTATATACATATGCATCATACCAATCATTAAAAGATCAGAAACAATTCAAGGATCATATATGTAGTTCCATATGAGAATAAATCTAGGGCCTCATAATTTGTTTCAGAGATGGAGTTGGCGAACCAAAGTACCTACAGCACAGCCTATATTGTTTGTGTGCATTGCTACCTCAGGTTCACCAACCCATCCCTAAAACATGACACCATCATATGTTTCTCCCCTTGAACTCTTTTGGGGCAAATTTCAATCATCGGCCTCGGTGACAAACTAAAATGTAATTCTTATACACTGGATGCATGGAATAGGTAATTCGAATATCATAGTTCTAAGGATGTAGAGTAAAGGTTGCGGCCTCATAAGTTTATTCAGGGATGGCGTGAGCGAGCCAAGTAACAATTGCACAGCTTATATTGTTCTTGTACATGGTCCCAGGTTCGCTCACTCATCCTTGAAAAAATCTTACACCAATGTGTCTACCTCTCTTTGGGACAAATTTGAATCATTAGCCACAATAAGAAATTGAAATGTAATCGTACAAAACAATATACAGGGATATACATAGTCATGTACAAAAACAAGCCTAAATATTGTAATTATAAATAAAAAACTAAACAATTAATCTTCAGGTACATGTTAAAAATACTTATGATTAAAACCATTCATATACATATGCATCATACCAATCATTAAAAGATCAGAAACAATTCAAGGATTATATATGTAGTTCCATATGAGAATAAATCAAGGGCCTCATAATTTGTTTCAGAGATGGAGTTGGAGAACCAAAGTACCAACAGAACAACCTATATTGTTTGTGTCCATTGCTACCTCATGTTCACCAACCCATACCTAAAACATGACACCATCATACGTGTCTCCCCTTGAACTCTTTTGGGGCAAATTTCAATCATCGTCCTCGGTGAGAAACTAAAATTTAATTCTTATACACTATAAATGCATGGAATAGATAATTCAGATATCATAGTTCTATGAATGTAGAATAAAGATTGTGTAACACCCTCGAATCGGCCCTATACAAGTTTTAGCCCTTTCCGCCAAATCCGCATAGAAACGATTCAAGGACGCCCACCTAGCACTTTCGTGCGGGTGGAAAAACGAAGTAATACCATTACACAATAGTCCTCGATGGGACCCACAGAACAGATATATATATACAGCATGACTCCAAGAGTCAAGAATACAGATATGCACTACAAAGATCCAAATCACCTTGAAAACGATAGAGCGTCTGACTATAGACAAGATGCAAATGGGGCTAAGATCCCTGAAGAATAACCAATGGAGTCCATAACCCTGCCCAGGCCAAGCCGAAAGGGTAACCCTGCTAACGACGTCGATCTCAAACCTGCTAAAACAAAAGGGGTGCCGACAAAGGGCAAAGGAAAAAGAGGAGCGTCATTACTGAGGCCAGTACACGGCGAGGCTAGAATTCGGCGGCTCTCGCCTACATAGGTATGGTGGGCTGAAGCGGCAGCGAAGCATGCACTAAACAACCTATAGAGACTCGAGAAACTATCGGCTATTGGAGAGAGATAAGAAAGACCTATTCGGAACCAAACTTATACTAGCACCAATCATACCCATCCTGGTATTCCCCCTCGAGACCAAACGAGGAAGTCAAACCGAGGAACTCACACAGTTGGCAGTTTTATTAATTCCATTCTAGTTGCAACACTTACTAGTAGTCAGATATAGAGCTTGAGTCATCCTGATAGCATAAGTAGTGGGAAGTTTTAGTTAACATTCCGTTGTAGTTGGAACAATTACTAGACAGATATAATTGTCCTGGGGAATCCCAAAAACCCAGCAGTTGTTGGCACTTTTATCACATTCCATTGGAGTTGCAATACTTACTAGGCAGATATAACAAACATCCCAGATCCAGCAGCAGTTGGCATTTTTAATATACATTCCGTTATAGTGAAGCTGGTTACTAGTCAGATATATTAAGTCAAATTTATAGCACTACTTTAGTTATGCTTGTCTATGATCGAGATACTGTGCTCCAAGTCGTCCATACCCGCGGACATGGCTTTCAGAAAGTTTGACCCTGCAGGGGTGCACAAATAGCAACACACACTCGATCAACCTCAGAAAAACCAACTCAAAACCCAACGAGGCATTCATGACAAAGCAATCACAGGATTCATAAATATTTCAGGGGGCCACCCCACTAAGCTACCCGCAACAAAGTTGGCCGGCTCTAGAACGGACCCAGGGTTTGTGACAATGGCTGTAAACGACTGGGAACCCGAAAGTGTGACTGGGCTTGTTGATACTGCAAAAACATTCCATGTTCCAAAACAGTACAGGTGCTCCACGCACAATCGTAAATAAAGGAGTAAAGCATGGCATAAGTACAGGATAGTAATAAAGCCCCAAACTACTTTGTGGCCTCAAGAAATAGAAACGAATCAAGCTCTGGCTCAGGGGGGGTCCATAAGGCCTCCCGGATGTGGATAGTGTGAATAGTCAAGGAACATGTATCAAGTACTCGGGGTCCTACGGGACACAAGTGAGTGTGGAAGAACCAAATAACATCTATTGCCCACCGATGCCTCTTCATTAGTTATATCTAGCAATTTAATAGTTGTGTTTAAAGTCATGATCATCTCCACCATAAACATCTGCCAGCATTCCAACAACTGTGGTACTCAACATCACGAGATCGCACCTGAGCAAGCAACTACGACTCGCAATGCCAGCTATCTACCAAACAACAGGTATTAGGAGGTGTCCATGGCAATATAGAGGCTGCCTAGGATATAACTGGTGCACGGAAAACTAAAGCATCGCGACAAGGATAGCAATAGATCAACAGGAGGAAATAAAGACTATAAATGCAAAATAGGTAGAAGGGGGAGAGATGCTCGCCTGGGAAAACACTGTTGAAGGCTCATATCCGGAGAACTTGTCGATACTCGCATCAACTCATCGGCCTGATCCACGAAGAAGCAAACACTAGAAGAAACACCGGGTGCAATATTTCATACAACGGCAGAAGATCCGGCATGATTATGATATGATGCAGATGCGGTGCAATTAGGCAGTATTAAGCGGAACCGGGGTCCCGACACTTGGTTATATGGTTCAAGTTATTTATCTACACCGCATTTTAAATGTTGGATTAACAAGGCGAAACAGGGCATCGGTTCGCTACACAAATTTAAATGGAGTCCGGAATAAGACAAAGGTATCCCGCATATAGACTCCATATTTAATTATGAGTGAGTCGGCATAATGCCCCCAAACCACATGATATGCATGCGAGATGAACAATTAATATGCAACAAGTTTTATATATGGCATTTATAGAATAGGGGATCGGGAAAAGGTTCACACATCGGGTTCGGAAGATCTTGGGTTCTGGGGGTCCGGGGTTCGGTCTCAGGGCTCGACGGGGTCAGCGGGATCAGTCTCGGACAATAGAAGTAGATCTTGTCGCATCCGTGGTCTTCGGGTCCAGGTAGAAGAACTCGTCGTCCGGGGTCTCGGTCATCGAATTCGGGAAGACGAACTTGTTGGTCTCGAGTTCCATGTCGGCATACTTGGCGTTCCGGGGATCTTTGGAACCCGTGAGGTAGATCTTGCATGTCCATGTCAGAGGCCTTGGATTCCGTGACAGAGAGCTCAGGGTTGGCACCGGTGATCTGGTCGGTATATCTTCGAATACTCCCGTCGTTGTGATGTAGTTCGTCGAGGTCCTCCGGGTGCCACCATCGTTTCCTCACATGGACTCCTCCGTGTCTCCTATCTTCATCTTTTCTCCACACACATTAACAGCACATCAACAGGGGCCAAAAGGCATGTGTGACCACGACTGACGGTGTAGAAGAAAAAGAGGAGCAAGGCCCTGCTCATCAACCTGGTAGAATGTGGCACATGAACGGAGCTCGTCGAGGGTGGAAGAAGGGGACCCGGGCCTTGGCAGCGGCCGGAACAGAGGCGAGCCGCGGAGACGGCTGGGCGAGCACGGGCCAGTGCGGGTCGTGAGGAAGGCGGGCCCGGCGACAGCGTGCGGTGGAGGACAGGCAGCCGATGAGGAGAGGTCGAGGCGGCCGTTGGGACCTGGGGTCGAGGAGGCGCAGGTCGGTGGCGGCTCGTCGAGCGGAGGCGGCCGAGGCGGGACCCGAGACGGAGAGAGGAGATGGCACCGGGGCACGGGGTCGGGGTCGAGGCTGCTGCTGCATATGGCGAGCAGAGGGGCGAAGGAGGCCGAAGGCGGCGGGCTCCGAGGAGGCCGGCGAGGAGGGCTTGGAGGAGGAGGTGGCCGCGGGGGAGGGGAAGCGGGGAAGATGAGCGGCGGCTCGCCGCTGAGCTCGGCCAGGGGCAGCCACGGCCATGTGCGGGCTGGGCAGCGCCGGGCGAGCCCTGTAGCAGGTGGGGGAGGCGACCTGAGTGGGAGGAGGAACGGTGAGCGGGCGGGGGTTGGTGGGGAAGAGAGAGAGAGAGAGATGCGGTGGGAGGAGAGGGGTTAGCGTGCGGGGGGGGGGGGGGTCGCTGCCAGCGACGTGGTGGGGACAGGCTCGCGGGGTGGTGGGAGTTAACGTGACAGGGGCAGGGTGCGGGGCGTGCTGCGAGGTTGGGCGCGTGCGGGGCTGGGGCTAGGCGTGCAGCGGCAGGGAATAGGTGGGGTGGGGCCAGCTCGGATCAGGTGGCGTGGGGGGAAGTGCAGGTGGGCGCCTGGGCGGGAGAGGGTGCGTCTACCGGTGATAGGTGGCGCAGAAAGAGGGAGTGCGGCGGCTGCGCGGAGGGCGTGTGTTTGCGGCTGTGATTGGTGAGAGGAGGGCTTAGGGTTAGGGTGTTTTTGGGGGTGGCCGGCTGGGCCGGTTCGGGCCTGGCGGGCTACCCCCTAAAAATAATATAAAAGTTTTATTATTTAAAACAGGGCTTTTGCAAACCGTATTTAGACAAACCAAAAAAAATCAGAGGCCCGGGTTTTGTATTTGAATAAAGGCTAGGTATTTAGAAAACAGAAATAGGGTTTTTCGAAAATAGTTTCAGACAACAGATGCATGATGGTGAGGGTGGTCAAATGCAATGTGACATGATGACATGAGCATGCGGTCATGATGATGCAATTTCTTAATAGGATTGATAGGATACCCATATCAATAAGTTCCAACTTCTTTTCCGAAAGCTCATTCGAAAAGAACTCTAAGGTTAAGCGTGCTTGGCCTAGAGCAATTCTAGGATGGGTGACCGACCGGGAAGTTGGTAACCGGGTGCGCACGAGTGAGGACAAAGTGCGCAAAAAAGACTAGTGTTGGTCTGTGGGGCCAGTCTAGATATCCTATTAAGTTGCCAGGAGTGACACCCCCTGGGCCCAGGAGTGGACGGGGTGTTACAAGTGGTATCAGAGCCGACCCTTGCGATTACACGGGTGTGTGCGGGTCAGTGGCGGGACATGTGGAGCATGGCGCGTGTGGGACGGAGTGGACACGGCCTGGCACATGTGCCAGCACTGGATGCACAGACGTGTGCCAAGAGGGAACATTCCTAGGGTGTGCTTGATCGATGAGGGCATCGATCTTCTAAAGGGTGGGTGTATGTGATACCCAGGCACATGGGTTAATAGGATTGATAGAATACCCATATCAACAAGTTGCAACTTCTTTTCCGGAAGCTCATTCAAAAAGAATTCTAAGATTAAGCGTGGTTGGCCTAGAGCAATTCTAGGATGGGTGACAGACTAGGAAGTGGGTAACCGGGTGCACACGAGTGAGTACAAAGTGTGCAGAAAAGACTAGTGTTGGTCTGTGGGGCCAGTCTAGATATCTTATTAAGCTGCTAGGAGTGACACCCCCGGGCCCAGGAGTGGACGGGATGTTACAGATTGCAGCCTCATAAGTTTCTACAGAGATGGCGTAAGCGAACCAAGTAACAATTGCACAGCTTATTAATCTTGTACATGGCCCGAGGTTCGCTCACTCATCCCTAAAAAAATCTGACACCAATGTGTCTGCCTCTCTTTGGGGAAATTTGAATCATTGGCCACAATAAGAAATTGAAATGTAATCGTATAAAACAATATTCAGGGATATACAAATGCATCATACAATGCATTCATAGATCAGAAACAATACAAAGATTACATATTTAGGTTCCATCTGAGAGATAAATTAGGGCCTCATTTTTTTCAGCGATGGAGTCGGAGAACCAAAATACCAACATCACAACCTATATTGTGTATGTGCATTGCTGCCTCAGGTTCACTAACCATCCATAATTAAACGACACCATTAGATGCCCTTGCACTATTTTGGGGCAAAATTGAATCATTGGACTTAGTAAGGAATAGAAATGTAATGTTATAGGCCTGCTGTGTATCAAAATCAACACTCAGCTAGCAAACTCAACTAGATGGCAGATGAGCAGATTGGGGTTTTGTGACTAGACGGATTGGGGTTTTGTGACTAGATGGAAGATGCATCAATCAACCGATCGAACCATATATATACTACCCTACTTCAAGAGCAAAAGAATCTATACACGATTGAGCAAATCCTATGTATGAACAGTGAAAACTATGGATGCGACTAGAGAAGCTAGCAATGTAGTACCTCGGACTCCTCATCAGGGACCTCCTCCTCGAACTCATCATTCTTCGCAATTGCATCGAAGATTTCTTGTATGGTGATGGGGTCGTTGATGTAGATCACCGGATTGCCTCTGCCTGCCGCATGGCCCCCATCCAGATTTGCCGCTGGCACCACAACGTTGTTGGCCACAATGTTGTCGGCCACCTGCTGCTCTGTGGCGACGGCTACTGGCTAGACGGATGAGCTCGCACCCTCGACGGCGCGGCAACGAGCGACGTTCGTGCCCGGAGAAGAAGCCTCCGCCTGCTTGGCAACGACCGAGCCATCTGCTTCTACGCCTTCAACAGGCTTCACCTCCAGCTCGTCTCCACGCGTACGCTTCATGGCGCACCAAGGGAAGGAGGTAGTGCAAGCGAGGGAGCTCTGGCGCGCGTGGCAGGTGTAGATTGGGGTATTGGGACTAGACAGACTAGGGGGAAATGCCACGAGCTCATGGAAGAAGAAGGTCGAGGGGGGTTATAAACACTGGACCGTTCGTAGTCCTCGAGTGGACACGTGTGGTGGGCGGGGGGCAGGGGGCTACCACGATCTCCACCCTTTTTTTGGGTTCCCTTTTGTTTGAAACAGCCACGATCTCCACTTTAGAGCTGCATTGAAAACACGCTCATGGAAGACCTCGATTCCACTGCATGCAAGTGGAGCAGAACCAATTTCTAGCAACATTAGATCTACTCGAGGGGGGCCCTTGACTCATGGAAGCTACTAGCGGTAGGGCCCAGTTGGAAGTGAGATTGAGAGAGCTGCGTAAAAATGGGATATGTCTTATTAAAATCAAGTGGCAATAATTTGCAGCGTCCCGTCGACAACCGTGCACTCGATGACGCCGTTGCCCTGTGCATCTGTTGTAGTAGCAGTAGTAGGCTTTTCAAACTTGATTAACCTTGACATGACCACTCGAGAACTTTTTTCATGGACGGCATCGTGTTCCTTCCTATAGAAGTCTCGATGAGGGAGACGTCCGTGCTGTCTCACGCTGTACTGTGAAGGGCACGACGTGTGCAACGATCATCATTGGATCGCATAGAATCAACGGTTGGTGTGCATGATCCGCGTGACAACTGTGACAACCAATCAGGGAGTAGCAGACAGGGTGAGCACAGGTTTGGGCTTCTACGAAAGATAGAGTGAGGGGGGCAAAACTAAGTAGTACCACATAAAACCAAGGGCAAAACTAAGTAGTATAAAAATGGAAAGTGTCTTGTACAATGAAATACATCGTGGAATACATCAAATTATGCCAAGATAGATCCACTAGAGTTCATTGGATGTGTGTTCTTATCATAAACCACACATGGATCCACCTGTGTGATTGCGTGTCTGTTCCTCTAAACAAACCACATAAGGATCCACCAGTGTCATTGGATGTGTGTTCTTCTCATGAACCACACATGGATCCACCGGTGTCATTGCATGTCCATTCTTTTCATGAACCATAGCTAGAGTCATTGCATGTCTGTTACTTCCATAAACCACACATGGATCCACCGGTGTCATTGCATGTCTATTCTTTTCATGAACCACACCCAGTGTCATTGCATGTTAGTTCTTTTCATGAACCACATAAGGATCCACCGGTGTCATTGCATGTCTGTTCTTTTCACAGACCACATAAGGATCCACCAGTGTCATTGCATGTATGTTCTTTTCACGAACCACATAAGGATCCACCAGTGTTATTGGATGTGTGTTCTTTTCATGAACCACACCAAGTGTCATTGCATGTCTGTTCTTTTCATGAACCACACCCAGTGTCATTGCATGTGTGTTCCTCTAGACAAACCACATAAGGATCCACCGGTGTCACTACATGTCTATTCTTTTCATGAACCACATAAGGATCCACCAGTGTCATTGGATGTGTGTTCTTCTCATGAACCACACATGGATCCACCAGTGTCACTACATGTTTGTTCTTTTCATGAATCACAGCTAGAGTCATTGCATGTCTGTTACTTCCATAAACCACACATGGATCCACCAGTGTCATTGCATGTCTATTCTTTTAATGAACCACACCCAGTGTCATTGCATGTGTGTTCCTCTAGACAAACCACATATGGATCCACCTAGTGTCATTGCATGTCTGTTCTTTTCAGGAACCACAGCTAGAGTCCACTAGTGTCATTGCATGTCCGTTCCTCTAAATAAGCCACACATGGATCCACCAGTGTCATTGCAGGTCTATTCTTTTCATGAACCACAGCCAGAGGCATTTCATGTGTGTTCCTCTAGACAGACCACCTTAGGAATCCACTAGTGTCATTGGATGTGTATTCTTTTCATGAACCACACCTAGTGTGATTGCATGTCTGGTCCTCTAAACAAACCACATAAGGATCCACCAGTGTCATTGCATGTCTGTTCTTTTCATGAACTACACCCAGTGTCATTGCATGTGTGTTCTTATAAACAAACCACATAAGTAATTGCATGTCTATTCTTTTCATGAACCACACCCGGTCTCATGGCATGTGTGTTCCTCTAGACAAACCACATAAGGATCCACCGGTGTCACTGCATGTCTGTTCTTTTCATGAACCACATAAGGATCCACTAGTGTCATTGGATGTGTGTTCTTCTCATGAACCACACATGGATCCACTGGTGTCATTGCATGTACGTTCTTTGAATGAACCACATCTAGAGTCATTGCATCTATGTTACTTCCATAAACCACACATGGATCCACTGGTGGCATTGCATGTCCGTTCTTTTCATGAACCACACGTAGTGTCATTGCAAGTCAGTTCTTTTCATGAACCACATAAGGATCCACCGGTGTCATTGCATGTCTGTTCTTTTCACAAACCACATAAGGATCCACCAGTGTCATTGCATGTATGTTCTTTTCATGAACCACATAAGGATCCACCAGTGTCATTGGATGTGTGTTCTTTTTCATGAACCACACCCAGTGTCATTGGATGTGTGTTCCTCTATACAAACCACATAAGTATCCAACCAATGTGTTTGGATGTGTGTTCTTCTCATGAACCACACATGGATCCACCAGTGTCATTGCATGTCTGTTCTTTTCATGAACCACACCCTGTGTCATTGCATGCCTTTTATTTTCATGAACCACACCCTGTGTCATTGCATGCGTGTTTCTCTAGACAAACCACATAAGGATCCATCGGTGTCACTGCATGTCTGTTCTTTTCATGAACCACATAAGGATCCACCAGTGTCATTGGATGTGTGTTATTCTCATGAACCACACATGGATCCACGAGTGTCAATGCATGTCTGTTATTTTCATGAATCACAATTAGAGTCATTGCATATATGTTACTTCCATAAACCACACATGGATCCACCAGTGTCATTGCATGTCTGTTCTTTTCATGAACCACACCCAGTGTCATTGCATGTGTGTTCCTATAGACAAACCACATATGGATTCACCTAGTGTCATTGCATGTCTGTTCTTTTCATGAACCACGACTAGAGTCCACCAGTGTCATTGCATGTCAGTTCGTCTAAACAAACTACACATGGATCCACCCATGTCATTGCATGTCTATTCTTTTCATGAACCACAGCCAGAGTCATTGCATGTGTGTTCCTCTAGACAGACCACCTTAGGAATCCACCAGTGTCATTGGATGTGTGTTCTTTTCATGAACCACACCCAGTGTGATTGCAGGTATGTTCCTCTAAACAAACCACATAAGGATCCACCAATGTCATTGCATGTCTGTTCTTTTCATGAACCACACCCAGTCTCATTGCATGTGTGTTCTTCTAAACAAACCACATAAGTCATTGCATGTGTGTTCCTCTAGACAGACCACCTTAGGAATCCACCAGTGTCATTGGATGTGTGTTCTTTTCATGAACCACACCTAGTGTGATTGCAGGTATGTTCCTCTAAACAAACCACATAAGGATCCACCAATGTCATTGCATGTCTATTCTTTTCATGAACCATACCCAGTCTCATTGCATGTGTGTTCTTCTAAACAAACCACATAAGTCATTGCATGTCTGTTCTTTTCATGAACCACACCCAGTGTCATTGCATGTGTGTTCCTCTAGAAAAACCACATAAGGATCCACCGGTGTCACTGCATGTCTGTTCTTTTCGTGAACCACATAAGGATCCACCAGTGTCATTGGATGTGTGTTCTTCTCATGAACCACACATGGATCCACCGGTGTCATTGCATGTCCGTTCTTTTCATGAACCACGGCTAGAGTCATTGCATGTCTGCTACTTCCATAAACCACACATGGATCCACCGATGTCATTGCATGTATGTTCTTTTCATGAACCACACCCACTGTCATTGCATGTCAGTTCTTTTCATGAACCACATAAGGATCCACCGGTGTCATTGGATGTCTGTTCTTTTCACAAACCACATAAGGATCCACCAGTGTCATTGCATGTATGTTCTTTTCATGAACCACATAAGGATCCACCAGTGTCATTGGATGTGTGTTCTTTTCATGAACCACACCTAGTGTCATTGCATGTGTGTTCCTCTAGACAAACCACATAAGGATCCACCCAATGTGATTGGATGTGTGTTCTTCTCATGAACCACACATGGATCCACCAGTGTCATTGCATGTCTGTTCTTTTCATGAACAACACCCAGTGTCATTGCATGTCTGTTCTTTTAATGAACCACACCCTGTGTCATTGCATGTGTGTTCCTCTAGACAAACCACATAAGGATCCATCGGTGTCTTTGCATGTCTGTTCTTTTCATGAACCACATAAGCATCCACCAGTGTCATTGGATGTGTGTTCTTCTCATGAACCACACATGGATCCACCAGTGTCATTGCATGTCAAATCTTTTCATGAATCACAGCTAGAGTCATTGCGTGTGTGTTACTTCCATAAACCACACATGGATCCACCAGTGTCATTGCATGTCTGTTCTCTTAATGAACCACACCCAGTGTCATTGGATGTGTGTTCCTCTAGACAAACCACATATGTATCCACCTAGTGTCATTGCATGTATGTTCTTTTCATGAACCACAGCTAGATCCCACCAGTGTCATTGCATGTCAGTTCCTCTAAATAAACCACACATGGATCCACCAGTGTCATTGCATGTCTATTCTTTTCATGAACCATAGCTAGAGGCAATGCATGTGTGTTCCTCTAGACAGACCACCTTAGGAATCCACCAGTGTCATTGGATGTGTGTTCTTTTCATGAAGCACACCCAGTGTGATTGCATGTCTGTTCCTCTAAACAAACCACATAAGGATCCACCAGTGTCATTGCATGTCTGTTCTTTTCATGAACCACACCCAGTGTCATTGCATGTGTGTTCTTCTAAACAAACCACATAAGTCATTGCATGTCTATTCTTTTCATGAACAACACCTGGTATCATTGCATGTGTGTTCCTCTAGACAAACCACATAAGGATCCACCGGTGTCACTGCATGTCTATTCTTTTCATGAACCACATAAGGTTCCACCCAATGTGATTGGATGTGTGTTCTTCTCATGAACCACACATGGATCCACCAGTGTCATTGCATGTCTGTTCTTTTCATGAACCACACCCAGTGTCATTGCATGTCTATTCTTTTCATGAACCACACCAAGTGTCATTGCATGTGTGTTCCTCTAGACAAACCACATAAGGATACACCGGTGTCACGGCATGTCTGTTCTTTTCATGAACCACATCAGTATCCACCAGTGTCATTGGATGTGTGTTCTTCTCATGAACCACACATGGATCCACCAGTGTCATTGCATGTCTATTTTTTTCATGAATCACAGCTAGAGTCATTGCATGTCTGTTACTTCCATAAACCACACATGGATCCACTAGTGTCATTGCATGTCTATTCTTTTCATGAACCACACATGGATACACCAGTGTCATTGCATGGGTGGCCATTAGACCGAGTCTTCTAGAAGGCACGCCCTAACACAGTTGTTCTGCTTGACGATTGTTACATACCGTTCGATCGGGGCACTTGGACAATTGGGATGGTCTTCGTTAGAGCGATCTGCAAGTAGGCTATTCTACGGCATGATTGGCCATGCTTGCTCTGGACAAACTGGCAACACCGGGCGCTCCCCTGTTGCGAGTGTCACGTCTCATGAGTTCAGTGGGCCACATCCCAGTGTCACGTCCCCATTACTTCTCTTCCTTCCCCTCGAAGCCACTTTCCCCACTTCACTCCCATCATGCCGTAGCCGCAAGCCGATGGCGCCTCCATCCCAATCCCCTCTCCGGCAGCCACCCCCTCCCCTCTCCCCATGGGTTCAAGGGGAGACGGCGAGGAAACGCGTCGTGACGACAGGAACGGTGATTTCGATGTGAGTCGTCTCATCTCTTTTTCTATCATCTGTGGCAAGTTATCTATTTTTTGAGCTAGATCTAATCTGTTTACTCATGCACGTATGATGTGTTAGGCCAACCAGACGATGTATGACTCCTACTATCACGGTTTAGCGGATGAAGACAGTCCTCTGCTATGTAAACATGGATATGTGCCCGCTAAATTTGTAGCGTTCGAAGGACGAAACGCAGGCAGGAGGTTTCTACGGTGTCAAGGACATCATGCAATGATGCAAGGCGAAAGTTGCGATGTTGTCAAATGGGTAGATCTAGAGTGGCCCAAATCGATGCAGAAAACGCTGGACAAACTATGGGAAATGACTATTGAGTTGAAAGAATCCATATTCAGTTCACTTCTTGACAGTGTTGAGATGAAGCTATGGGAACTAGTTGACACGACCAAGCATAAGCGAGATCTCAGGTGGGTGCAAGAGACGGTTAGCAAAGTCGAGAAGGAGAGGGACACAGCATTGGCCCTGAAGGCTAAAGCAGAGCAAGAACTGACTCAAGTAAGGAATGATCTCCACTAGGCCAAAGTCCTACATTTCACAACTACAAGTATTGACAAGTGCATGAGGAAAAATACAGAGAAAAAATTGAAGCTGTGCAAGGAAGATGCTAAAAGGAAGGAGCAGACGATTCGAGCCTTGCTCTCGCAGGAAGATGCACATCGGGCTAAGATTAGGAAGATCAAGGAGATGTGTGATAACTAGTTCTATTTAGCTTAAGCTCCATGCCTTTTTAAGTTGTAATAGTTGTACTTGTTGACCTACCGGTCTGAACTATTGGTCCCGGAGTCCAGGGAGGGAAAAAATTGGTCGCCCGTTAGTCTGACCTCGTATTACTTCTTTTGTCTGACCAATGCCCCTTAGATATTTCGCCCGTCGCTTCGTTGTCCTCGTGTACAAATAGGAGGCGCCACAGCACGTCGCTTTGTCGTCCATCCCCTCGTCCTCTCCAATCTCCACCGTGTCGTTGCTTCGTCGTCCATCCCCTTGCTCCCTCTTCAATCTCCACCGCGCCGCCATGGAGATGCCCGATCTGAACTTCTACGAGGCGGTGATGTTCGCGAACTTCGACATCCTGTGGGGGTGCCGGTGGCTCCGCTCCCTGGCCGAGCCGAGATGGAGAGTGAAATCACGGCGCACCGCTACCAGATGCCCGCGTGGAAGAGGGCGCTGCCCCGGTACGCGGCGGCCAGCCCGTACTGGCCGATGCTGTTCAAGAAGGAGCGGAAGGCCAAGATTGGCAACCGCATCATTGATAGGCGCGTGATGCATCAGGATCTCCGCAACCGAGAAGAGCGGGAGAGGTTCTGGTTCGTCCCTGGATGGACCAAGTACACCGTCATCGCCGCCGCTCACCGCAAAGAGGTGCTTCGTCTTGCGAACAATGCGGAAATCGTGGAGGTTCCGTCCGACAGCGACGAGGAAGCCGGCGGCTCAGAGGACAGTGGCAGCAGAAGTGGAATTGTTGACTAGTGGTTAAATTAATGTAGGATGTGAAATCGCACCTTTGTTTAGAAGAATTTGTGGTTGAAGTAATGAAATGCCCCGATTTAGATCTATGTCTCGATTAATTTATGGACGAATTTGTGATTTAGATCAATTTCTGCCTAGATCTCTGTCCCAGATTGGGAACGTGACCGTGGACGAAAGACCCCTTTTCTACTAGTGTATTCTGACATTGGTGGTTTGTTTAAACATAATCTATGTGGATTGTGCCGCATGCAAATGGCACAACCACAATTTATAATGCGGAAGCACGTACACCCGGTTACTGGACATCTGGGAGCTTCGCTAGATGCAGGGGATGCAGGAGCAGAGAGGCGGTGAGATAGACGGGCTCAAGATTAGGCCAGAAAGTGGTACCGATTTCCTCCTCCTTTGGGCATTATCGGTGAGAACATTGTTGTTTATGTTGCCACATCATTGTGCAGCATCTGAAATAAGTTGCTGCTTCGTGGAGTGTGGCAGCTTAAATAATTTATTTTTGTGCCACTTACATTCTGTCGTATTTGGAGACCTCCTGCCCCTCAGCAATCGTGGAACCGGTGGATCCTTGTTTTCAGATAGCAGTGGCACAATCACAATTTCGAATTCAACTACTGACTCGGGTGTTTCCAAACACTAAGTCGCGGTACATTGTACTGAGAGAACGTGGGTAGATTGTTTCGCCCAGCAACGTGCCACACACAGAGATCCAAAATTTAACAGAATTACATATATATATGTTCAAGTTCAACACATTACTATGCATCTTCATTGCCAACAGCCTTCTTCCGCAGCCTGGGTGCCAAGCCTTCACGTCCACTGGCTTCTTCATTTCTTGCCTTCTTCCTCTTCCTCGGTGCCAATTTTCTTAGCTTCAAGTACTCTGCATCGCTGGGACAATGGGCACCAGAATCGTGTCCAACATCTTCTTTCCACTCGTTTTTAATTTCTCTAGGCAACAAAATGACATCTTTCCACTCGTTTTTAATTTCTCCGGGCAGCAAAATGACTGACCCGGCAGTCATGTTTCTAACCTTGCGGCGCTTCCTGTCAAAAAAACAAGATTGTTGCATAACTGCCCAATATCTACAGAGTAAATAAAACAAAATTTACAATTCAGCACAAACATGCGAACCCCAAGAGACCTTTGCTTACCAGGAGATAATTGGGTTCGAGCAACCACCCTATCCAAGAATAGAAGGGCGACTCCTAGTTGCATCAGCTTCCACATCTAGTACATCACATTTCAGCTCAAACATGGCAGCCGAAGCATACCTTTTCATCAACCCAATTAGCTGACTGTCACACGTTATAGGAACCATGATGCCACGTTCATCCATGAAGCTGAACTTTGCAGTATGCTTTGGCCATAATTCAACATGATTACGCAGAGTAGCAACCATACCAGATATAGTGCAGATATGCGCAGGCGCTTCTTCCATCGTGAAACAATGGTGTCCATACCTCTTGCCCTTAAAGTCATACCTGTAGAGGACTACCGTAACTAGGTAAGGGGGTCCGCGTAGATCCCACTTGACACAAACCTGTGGACAAAATATGTTTGTCAGCGTTGGGATAACAAACAATTTGAGGTTCAGTAGCCAGCTAGCAGTTATAATTAGTGCGAATAGCAAAGAGAAGGGTAGCTCACCCGCTTGTAGACAGAACTTCTTCTTTCTTGATAGTAGGATCTACCATCCTCCGAGCTGCTCGGCTCGTCGGTGGCGGAGGCGGGCTAGAGCCTCGCAACAGCGGCTACAACATGCGCCATTGGAGCTCGGGATCAGCGACTGGGTGCAGCAACTTGGCGTCGGAAGTCAAATGTCTGAAGGGATCGTCCTACCTGGAGGGTGGATTCCGACGGTGCCGGTTCTAGGGGAAAGCTGGGAATGGATTTGTGAAATTGGTGAACGCATCTAATCCACTTAGCTGCTCGATTTGCCTAAGAGGTTGCCGCGTTGGCGCTCACATCACGGATAGATGACCGACATGAGGGTCCCGACCGTCTACTTCACGGGGCAGTTTAACGGAATGTTTGAATTTGGCAGGGGTGAGATGAGTTTTCCTCGAAATGGCCCCTCTCAGTAGTTGGTGGCCCAACTTTTCGAAACATGGTAATTTCAGGCAACTTAGGTACCGCCATGTGCTGGCCTGTGAACTTTCATACCGCAGACGAACAGGCCCCCTTCCCGTGGCGATTTTGTGGTCGAATGCAACTATACAGCCAAACTATACGGCCGGAACAATTTGTTCCCACCGTATAGTTGGTTTGCTATAAAAATTTAGGGTTTCCACCTAGTGGCGCAGCTATACGGCCATAACTATATAGCCGGTATTTTTCATCGCCGCCATATAGTTGGTTGTCAAACTTTCTATACCTGGAATTTTTTTTACAAAGGCATCGATATCTATATGACTAGAACTATACGATCGGAATTTTTATTCTTGCTGTATAGTTGGTCGTTAAACCTTCAGTACCTGGGAAAGAAAAATTGTCGATGGCCAAGGTATCTATACGGCCAAACTATATGGCCAAAATTTTTATTCCCGCCATATAGTTGGTCGTTAAACTTTCTGTAGTCATCAAAAAAATTTTGTTTCTTCGAGAATTATTCCTTATCCTGAAACTTAGCGAAACACTTTGTTTTGACAAAAAATGACAGTAAAAATTATCGACCAACATCAGCATGTATAAAGCAAGATTTTTAGTACTACCAAACATCTAGCACTCTTTATTAAACATAAAATTTAAACTAAAACTTAAAAACTTTACTCTAACCTTTATTTCACATGATTTGCCCTCCCATGCAGCGCTCTTTTATGGTCAATAGCTTGACCTATATGTTGCTCACTTAGGCCATATGAGTGGAACACCCACTCCAAAATAGTTGGCCTTCAAAGTGATGGCTTCCTTTTCATCATGCTTGGCTTTCTTCTTCCTGGGAAAATGAATAAAAAAGGATCCTGCGAAGGCAATTGAAGCTTCACGTTCCCTTCATGTAGATTAATAAAAGCCTTAATAGTTCTTAACTTACCAGAATCTTGATATTGATCCTTATTACAAGATCTTCAACAGTGTAACTTTCTAGTGCACCTGGACAAAGAAGATGGCCGAGGTTTGTGGTTTACCACCACCACCCCCTCCGCTAGCTAGTGGGCAGCAAGACAACTGCGAGAGCCAAAACCACGAGGATGAAGACAGAGGAGACTATCCTCACCGGGTAGGGAACTACCACATCTTTACCACCGAGCCGGAAAGCAAGCACAACAAAAGGCGTCGTGAGTCAGAGGTGAATGCAATCATTCCCCCGTTCCTTAGTTCCTGAACTAGTCCGAACAAGCGGTCAAGTGGATCCAGAAGGACCAGCCCGACGTGTTGCCGCATCTAGGCACATACACCATGGTCCTGGACCCCATCATCATCTCCAAGAAGCACTCATGTAGGTTCTCCTGCATCTTGGTGGACGGAGGAAGCAACATCAACCTCCTGTACCGTAGCTCCCTAGACTGGCTCGGCATCAGTGACTCCCAACTAGAACCATCTAGCACCTCCTTCCACGGAGCCGTTCCGGGCCCATCGCATTCACCCATCGACAAAATCTGGCTGGACATCATCTTCGACACGGAGGATAATTTCCGTCGCGAGCCTATCTGCTTCGAGGTGGTCAACCTCTGCAGCGCTTACCACGCAATCCTGGGATGCCCCACACTCACCAAGTTCATGCAGGTGCCACACTACGTGTACCTCAAGATGAAGCTCCCTAGACCAAAGGGGGTAATCATTGTTGCAGGTGACTATAGGCGGTCAGTGGAATGCACCACTAATGGCTCCAAGATCGCCGAGGCCATGATCATCGCTAAGGAGAAGCGCATCATCATGCGGAACGTTGCAGCCCTGCAGGCGGACATGCTGGCTGGCAAGCCAAAGCCGGCCGGAGAGGCGCAGTTCAAGCCATCAAAGGGCACCAAGAAGATCTTGCTCAACAAGGCCGAGCCAGAAAACTTCTGGTCAGAGACGACCTTGATAGCAAATAGGAAATCGCGCTCGTCGACTTCCTTTATGGGAATCGGGATATCTTCGCATGGTCCCCCAAGGGCATGCATGGTGTTCCGAGGGAGCTCGCCGAGCACTCTTTACATGTCAGGACGGATGCAAAGCCGGTAAAGCAATCATTACGCCGTTTCACGAAAGATTAGAGAAGAACCATTGGTGAAGAAATCACACGGCTGCTCGCAGCCGGATTCATCATGGAGGTTTTCCACCCGGAATGGTTGGCAAACCCGGTGCTGGTGCTGAAAAAGAACAATACCTGGCGCATTTGTGTTGACTACACCATCCTCAACAAGGCATGCCCCAAAGATCCGTTCACCCTACCAAGGATAGACCAAGTGATCGACTCCATGGCTGGGTGCAAACTATTGTCATTTTTGGATGCGTACTCCAGCTACCACCAGATCCGGCTAAACCCTGCTGATCAAATAAAGACAGCATTTATCACCCCATAGGGGGCTTACTACTACATCACCGTGCCATTTGGACTGAAAAATGCAGGCACCACATACCAGCACTGCATGCAGAAGTGCCTACAATTATATCAATGATGTGGTGGTTAGGACAAAGGAGAAGAAGATGCTCCTCGAAGACCTGAAGGAGACATTCGCCAACCTCCGCTAGTTCCATATGAAGCTAAACCCGAAAAAGTGTGTATTCAGCGTCCCATCCGGCCAGCTCCTCGGATTCCTCGTCTCACAACGTGGATTCAAGGCAAACCCGGAGAAGATTGGCGCAATTGACCGCATGCAGCCACCGCAGAATCTACACGACATGCTTAAGTTCATCGGGTCCCTAGCCTCCCTCAGATAGTTCGTCAGCCGGATGGGCGAGAAAGCATTCCCCCTGTACTAGCTTATGAAGAAAACAGACAAGCTCGTTTGGACGACGTAGGCGGACGAGGCCTTCCGCGACCTCAAGCGCATGTTATCCTCTCCGCCAATACTGGCGGCCCCCGCTGCAAAGGAGCCAATGCTGATGTACATTAGAGCTACCAACCGGGTCATCAGCATCATGCTAGTGGTTGAAAGGCCAGAAGAAGGAAAGGCTCAGCTGGTTCAGCGCCCGATGTATTACCTGAGTGAGGTACTCTCGCTATCAAAGTAGAACTACCCTCACTATAACAAGTTGGCGTATGGCATGTACATGGCCGCCAAGAAATTGAAGCACTACTTCCAAGAGCACTCCATCTGGGTAGTGACATTAGCCCCCCTAGCAGAGATCATCGGCAACAAGGACGCCACATGCCGGGTGACAAAATAGGCAATAGAGCACGCCGCGCACTGCATCCAGTACAAGCCAAGAACGGCAATCAAGTCTCAGGCCCTAGCAGACTTCCTGGTCGATTGGGAAGAGACACAATACCTGCCTCCATGCCCCGACTCCATGCATTGGAAGCTACACTTCGACGACTCCAAGATGTATGGGGGACTCAGAGCCGGGGTCGTCATCACCTCTCCGAAAGGAGACCGGCTGGAGTACGTGCTGCAGATCCACTTCTGTGCATCCAACAACATCGCCGAATACGAAGCGCTCGTCTGTGTCCTCAAGATGGCAAAAGAGATTGGCATCAGGCTCATCCTCTGCTTTGACGACTCAAACTTGGTGGTGCAGCAAGTATTAAGCGATTGGGACACCAAGGACGCAAACATGGTGCTATATTGCTTCTTCGTGTATCATCTATGCACTTGCTTCGAAGTATGCGAGTTCCACCATGCACCACGAGTGAACAATGAAGCCGCGGACACACTCGCCCGCGTCAGGTCAACAAGAGCTGCAATTTTGCCTGCAGTCGCCCTCGAGCACTTGCGCAAGCCCTCCATCACACTATCTCCAGAGTCCGACTCCATCATGCTAGATGCGGACCCGGGGAGTGCCTGCTCCAAGCAACCCAAAGCTACGGCCAAGGCCGCAGGGACTGTCGTGATGCACCCGAGGACTGCCGCCTCCATCCTAGGGACCGCCGGGCCAAATGCCGCAACAATCCCAGCCGGCTCTAGTAGCCCGGGGACTGCCGACTCCGGCCTTCCTACCGACAGGCCACCTGACGAGCCCGAGCCGTCCGGGAGCGAGGATTTCAAGCTAATCATGGAGGCCATCAGGGCCATCCGGGAAACACCTCCATGGGGCAAGCCATTCATGAACTTCCTAGTCAAAGGGGAGCTGCCAGATGAAGAGGTTGAGGCAAGGAAAGTGAAGCGCAGGGCAAGCGCATACACCGTCATCAACAATGAGCTCTACAAACGCAACATGGGAGGAATATACTAGTGCTGTGTAAGCGAAGAGGAAGGAATCCGGCTGCGGGTGGACATCCACCATGGAGAATGCGGTCACCATGCATCGTCACGAGCCATAGTGGCAAAGGCATTCCGCCCTGGGTTTTACTGGCCCACGACACTGGAGGACGCCGAGCAGCTGGTGAAGGCATGCAATGGGTGCTAGCGATTCGCCTAGCAGAAACACACTACATTATTGACGCTCAAGACAATCCCTATCACCTGGCCATTTGCCATATGGGGATTGGACATGGTAGGCCCCTACAAAATAGTGCGATGCAGCATGACACACTTTCTGGTGGCCGTGGACAAGTTCAGCAAGTGGATCAAGGCATAGCCAATCAAGAAAGTAGATGGACCGACAGTAATCAAGTTCTTCACCGACATCATCATGCATTTCGACTACCCAAAAAGCATCATCACTGACAATGGCACGAACATCTCCAAGGGGGCCTTCGTGCATTTCTATGGTGACAAGGGCATCCGCCTAGACCTAGCCTCCATCACGCACCCCCAATCCAATGGGCAGTGTGAGCGAGCAAATGGTCTGGTCCTGGCCGGAATCAAACCAAGGCTAATCGAACCGTTGGAAGAGCTGTTAGCTATGCTGTGGAGCCTGCGCACAACGTCCAACCGCTCCATCAACTACACACCATTCGTCCTCGTCTACAGAGCAGAGGCAGTCCTGCCAACCGACATCGAGTTCGACGCGCCACACAAACTGCTATATACTCAGCAGCAGGGGTATGTTCATCTGCGGTACCAAAGTTGCCTGAAATTACCGTGTTTCGAAAAGTTGGGCCACCAACTACTGAGAGGGGCCATTTCGAGGCAAACTCGTCTCACCCCTGAAAAATTCAAACATTCCGTTAAACTGCCCCGTGAAGTAGATGGTCGGGACCCTCATGTCGGTCATCTGTCCGTGACGCGAGCGCCAATGCGGCAACCTCATAGGCAAATCGAGCAGCTAAGTGGATTGGATGCATTGACCAATTTCACAAATCCATTCCTAGCTTTCCCCTAGCACCGGCGGCGTCGGAATCCACCCTCCAGGCATGATGATCCCTTCGGACATTTAACTTCTAGCGCCAAGTTGATGCGCCTAGTTGCTACGCCTAGTCGCTGATCCCGAGCTCCAATGGCGCATGCCGTAGCCGCTGTTGCGAGGCTCTATCCCCCCTCCACCGCCGACGAGCCGAGCAGCTCGGAGGATGGCAGATCCTACTATCAAGAAAGAAGAAGTTCTGTCTACAAGCGGGTGAGATATCCTTCTCTTTGCTAATCGCACTAATTACAACTGCTACCTGGCTACTGAACCTCAAATTGTATGTTAGCCCAATGCTGACAAACATATTTGTCCACAGTTTTCTGTCAAGTGGGATCTGCACGGACCCCCCTTACCTAGTTATGATAGTCCTCTACAGGTACGACTCTAAGGGCAAGAGGTATGGACACCATTGTTTCATGATGGATGAAGCGTCTGCGCAGATCTGCACTATATCTGGTATTGCTGCTGCTCTGCGTAATCATGTTGAATTATGGCCGAAACAGACTGCAAAGTTCAGCTTCATGGATGAACGTGGCATCATGGTTCCTATAACGTGTGATAGACAGCTATTTGGGTGTATGAAAAGGTATGCCTCAGCTGCCATTTTTGAGCTGAAATGTGATGTACTGGATGTGGAAGCTGCTGCAACTGGGAGTCGCCCTTCTATTCTTGGATAGGGTGGTTACTCAAACCCAATTAGCTCCTGGTAAGCAAAGGTCTCTTGGGGTTCGCATGTTTGTGCTGAATTGTAATTTTTGTTTTATTTACTCTGTAGATATTGGGCCGTTATGCAACAGTCTTGTTTCTTTGATAGGAAGCGCCGCAAGGTTAGAAACATGACTACTTGGTCAGTCATTTTGCTGCCCAAAGAAATTAAAAACGAGTGGAAAGATGTCATTTTGCTGCCCGAAGAAGTTAAAAACGAGTGGAAAGATGATGCTGGACACGATTCTGGTGCCCATTGTCCCGGCGATGCAGAGTACGTGAAGCTAAGAAAATTGGCACCGAGGAAGAGGAAGAAGGCAGGAAATGAAGAAGCCAGTGGACGTGAAGGCTTGGCACCCAGGCTGCGGAAGAAGGCTGCTGGCAATGAAGATGCATAGTAATGTGTTGAACTTGAACCTATATATATGTAATTCTGTTAAATTCTAGAGCTCTGTGTGGCACGTTGCTGGGCGAAACAATCTACCCACGTTCTCTCAGTAAAATGTACCGCAACTTAGGGTTTGGAAACGCCCGAGTCAGTAGTTGAATCCGAAATTGTGATTGTGCCACTTCTATCTAAAAATAAGGATCCACCGGTTCCACGATTGTTGAGGGGTAGGAGGTCTCTAAATACGACGGAATGTAAGTGGCACAGAAATAATTTATTTAAGCTGCCACACTCCACGAAGCAGCAACTTATTTCAGATGTTGCACAATGACGTGGCAACATAAACATCAATGTTCTCACCGATAATGCCCAGACGAGGAGGAAATCGGTACCACTTTCTGGCCTAATCTTGAGCCTGTCTATCTCAGCGCCTCTCTGCTCCTACATCCCCTGCATCTGGCGAACCTCCCGGATTCCAGTAACCGGGTGTACGTGCTTCCACTTTATAAATTGTGGTTGCTCCATTTGCATGCGGCACAATCCAGGTAGATTACGTTTAAATGAACCACCAATGTCAGAATACACTAGTAGAAAAGGGGTCTTTGGTCCACGGTCACATTCCGAATCCGAGACAGAGATCTAAATCGAGGCAGAAATTGATCTAAATCACAAATTCTTCCACAAATTAATCGAGACAGAGATCTAAATCGAGGCATTTCATTACTTCAACCACAAATTCTTGTAAACAAAGGTGTGATTTCACATTATACATTAATTCAACCACTAGTCAATAATTTCACTTCCGCTGCCACTGTCCTCCGAGCGGCCGGCTTCCTCGTCGCTGTCAGACGGAACCTCCACGATTTCCGCATTGTTCGCGAAATGGAGCACCTCTTCGCGGCAAGCGGCAGCGATGACGGTGTACTTGGTCCGTCCAGGGACGGACCAGAACCTCTCCCGCTCTTGTCAGTTGCGAAGATCCCGGTGCACCACGCGCCCGTCAATGATGCGGTTGCCAATATTGGCCTTCCGCTCCTTCTTGAACAGTGTCGGACAGTACAGGCTGGCTGCCACGTACCGGGGCAGCGCCCTCTTCCACGCAGGCATCTGGCGGCGATGCGCCGTGATTTCGATCTCCATCTTGTCTCGGCCAGGGAGCAGAGCCACCGGCACCCCCGTAGAGCTGATGTGTCATCCGTGGGGCACCATCGCGGCTGGCGACGCGAGGATGTCGAAGTTAACGAACATCACCGCCTCGTAGAAGTTCAGATCAGGCATCTCCATGGCGGCGCGGTGGAGATTGGTGAGGGAGCAAGGGGATGGACGACAAAGTGATGGCGCGGTGGAAATTGGAGAGGACGAGGGGATGGACGACGAAGCGACGCGTTGTGGCGCCTCCTATTTGTACACGGGGACGACGCAGCGACGGGCGGAATATCCAAGTGGCATTGGTCAGACAAAAGAAGTAATGCGGGGTCAGACTAACGGGCAACCAATTTTTCCCCTCCCTGGACTCCGGGACCAATAGTTCAGACCGCTAGGTCAACAAGTACAACTATTACAACTTAAAAAGGCACAGAGCTTAAGCTAAATAGAACTAGTTATCACACATCTCCTTGATCTTCCTAATCTTAGCCCGATGCGCATCTTCCTGTGAGATCAAGGATCGAATTGTCTGCTCCTTCCTTTTAGCATCTTCCTTGCATAGCTTCAATTGTTTCTCTGAATTTTTCCTCATGCACTTGGCAATACTCGTAGTTGTGAACTGCACGACTTTGGCCTGGTGGAGATCATTCCTTGCTTGAGTCAGTTCTTGCTCTACTTTAGCCTTCAGGGCCAACGTCGCGTCCCTCTCCTTCTCGACTTTGCTAACCTTGTCTTGCACCCACTTGAGATCTCGCTTATGCTTGGTCGTGTCAACTGGTTCCCATAGCTTCATCTCAACACTATCAAGAAGTGAGCTGAATACAGATTCTTTCAACTCAACAGTCATTTCCCATAGTTTGTCCAGCGTTTTCTGCATCGATTTGGGCCACTCCAGATCTACCCATTTGACAACACCGCGACTTCCTCCTTGCATCATTGCACGATGTCCTTGACACCGTAGAAACCTCCTGCCTGTGTTTGGTCCTTCGAACGCTACAAAATTAGCAGGCACATATCCATTTTTACATAGCAGAGGACTATCTTCATCCGCTAAACCGTAATAGTCAGAGTCATACATCGTCTGGTTGGCCTAACACATCATACGTGCATGAGTAAACAGATTAGATCTAGCTCAAAAAATAGATAACTAGCCATAGATGATAGAAATAGAGATGATACGACTCACATCGAAATCACCGTCCCTATCGTCACGACGCGTTTCCTCGCCGTCTCCCCTTGAACCCATGGGAAGAGGGGAGGGGGTGGCTGCCGGAGAGGGGATTGGGATGGAGGCGCCGTCGGCTTGTGGCTACGGCAGGATGGGAGTGAAGTGGGGAAACTGTCTTCGAGGGGTAGGAAGAGAAGTACGGGTAGGAAGAGAAGTAATGGGGACGTGACACTGGGATGTGGCCCACTGAACTCGTGAGACGTGACACTCGCAACAGGGGAGCGCCCGGTGTTGCCAGTTTGTCCAGAGCAAGCGTGGCCAATCATACCGCAGAACGGCCTACTCGCGGATCGCTCTCACGAACACCATCCCAATCGTCCAAGCGCCCCGATCGAACGGTATGTAACAATCGTTAAGAAGAACAACTATGTTAGGGCGTGCCTTCTAGAAGACTCGGTCTAACGGCCACCCATGCAATGACACTGGTGTATCCATGTGTGGTTCATGAAAAGAACAGACATGCAATGACACTGCTGGATCCATGTGTGGTTTATGGAAGTAACAGACATGCAATGACTCTAGCCGTGATTCATGAAAAGAATAGACATGCAATGACACTTGTGGATCCATGTGTGGTTCATGAGAAAAACACACATCCAATGACACTGGTGGATCCTTATGTGGTTCCTGAAAAGAACAGAAATGCAGTGACACCGGTGGATCCTTACGTGGATTGTCTAGAGGAACACACATGCAATGACACTGGGTGTGGTTCATGAAAAGAACAGACATGCAATGACACTAGGTGTGGTTCATGAAAAGAACAGACATGCAATGACACTGGTGGATCCATGTGTGGTTCATGAGAAGAACACACATCCAATCACATTGGGTGGATCCTTATGTGGTTGGTCTAGAGGAACACACATGCAATGACACTTGGTGTGGTTCATGAAAAGAACACACATCCAATGACACTGGTGGATCCTTATGTGGTTCATGAAAAGAACAGACATGCAATGACACTGGTGGATCCTTATGTGGTTTGTGAAAAGAATAGACATGCAATGACACTGGTGGATCCTGATGTGGTCCATGAAAAGAACTAACATGCAATGACACTGGGTGTGGTTCATGAAAATAACAGACATGCAATGACACCGGTGGATCCATGTGTGGTTTATGGAAGTAACAGACATGCAATGACTGTAGTTGTGGTTCATGAAAAAAACGGACATCCAATGACACCGGTGGATCCATGTGTGGTTCATGAGAAGAACACACATCCAATGACACTGGTGGATCCTTATGTGGTTCATGAAAAGAACAAACATGTTGTGACACCGGTGGATCCTTATGTGGTTTGTCTAGAGGAACACACATGCAATGACACCGGTTGTGGTTCATGAAAAGAACAGATAAGCAATGACTTGTGTGGTTTTTTAGAAGAACACACATGCAATGACACTGGGTGTGGTTCATGAAAAGAACAGACATGCAATGACATTGGTGGATCCTTATGTGGTTTGTTTAGAGGAACAGACATGCAAAGACACTGGGTGTGGTTCATGAAAAGAACACACATCTAATGACATTGGTGGATTCCTAAGGTGATCTGTCTAGAGGAACACACATACAATGACTCTGGCTATGGTTCATGAAAAGAACAGACATGCAATGACACTGGTGGATCCATGTGTGGTTTGTTTAGAGGAACTGACATGCAATGACACTAGTGGACTCTAGCTGTGGTTCATCAAAAGAGAAGACATGCAAGGACACTAGGTGGATCCAAATGTGGTTTGTCTAGAGGAACACACATGCAATGACACTGGGTGTGGTTCATGAAAAGAACAGACATGCAATGACACTGGTGGATCCATGTGTCGTTTATGAAAGTAACAGACATGCAATGACTCTAGCTGTGATTCATGAAAAGAACAGACATGCAATAACACTAGTGGATCCATGTGTGGTTCATGAGAAGAACACACATCCAATGACACTGGTGGATCCTTATGTGGTTTATGAAAAAACAGACATGTAGTGACACCGGTGGATCCTTATGTGGTTTGTCTAGACGAACACACATGCAATGACACTGGGTGTGGTTCATGAAAAGAACAGACATGCAATAACACTAGGTGTGGTTCATGAAAATCACAGACATGCAATGACACTGGTGGATTCATGTGTGGTTCATGAGAAGAACACACATCCAATCACATTGGGTGGATCCTTATGTGGTTTCTAGAGGAACACACATGCAATTACACTGGGTGTGCTTCATGAAAAGAACACACATCCAATGACACTGGTGGATCCTTATGTGGTTCATGAAAAGAATAGACATGTAATGACACTGGTGGATCCTTATGTGGTTGGTGAAAAGAACAAACATGCAATGACACCGGTGGATCTTTATGTGGTTCATGAAAAGAACTGACATGCAATGACACTGGGTGTGGTTCATGAAAAGAACAGACATGCAATGACACTGCTGGATCCATGTGTGGTTTATGGAAGTAATAGACATGAAATGACTCTAGCTGTGGTTCATGAAAAGAACGGACATACAATGACACCGATGGATCCATGTGTGGTTCGTGATAAGAACACACATCCAATGACACTCATGGATCGTTATGTGGTTCATGAAAAGAACAGACATGTAGTGACATCGGTGGATCCTTATGTGGTTTGTCCAGAGGAACACACATGCAATGACACCGGTTGTGGTTCATGAAAAGAACAGACATGCAATGACTTGTGTGGTTTGTTTAGAAGAACACACATGCAATGACACTGGGTGTGGTTCATGAAAAGAACAGACATGCAATGACACTGGTGGATCCTTATGTGGTTTGTTTAGAGGAACATACATGCAATCACACTGGGTCTGGTTCATGAAAAGAACACACATCCAATGACACTGGTGGATTCCTAAGGTGGTCTGTCTAGAGGAACACACATGCAATGCCGCTGGTTGTAGTTCATGAAAAGAACAGACATGCAATGACACTAGTGGATCCATGTGTGGTTTGTTTAGAGGAACTGACATGCAATGACATTGGTGGACTCTAGCTGTGGTTCATGAAAAGAACAAACATGCAAGGACACTAGGTGGATTCATATGTGGTTTGTCTAGAGGAACACACATGCAATGACACTCGGTGTGGTTCATGAAAAGAACAGACATGCAATGACACTGGTGGATCCATGTGTGGTTCTTGAGAAGAACACACATCCAATGACACTAGTGGATCCTTATGTGGTTCATGAAAAGAATAGACATGCAGTGACACCGGTGGATCCTTATGTGGTTTGTATAGAGGAACACACATGCAATGACACTGGGTGTGGTTCATGAAAATAACAGATATGCAATGACACTAGGTGTGGTTCATGAAAATAACAGACATGCAATGACACCGGTGGATCCATGTGTGGTTCATGAGAAGAACACACATCCAATCACATTTGGTGGATCCTTATGTGGTTTGTCTAGAGGAACACACATGCAATGACACTTGGTGTGGTTCATGAAAAGAACACACATCCAATGACACTGGTGGATCCTTATGTGGTTCATGAAAAGAACAAACATGCAATGACACTGGTGGATCCTTATGTGGTTGGTGAAAAGAACAGACATGCAATGACACCGGTGGATCCTTGGGTGGTTCATGAAAATAACTGACAGGCAATGACACTGGGTGTGGTTCATGAAAAGGACAGACATGCAATGACACCGGTGGATCCATGTGTGGTTTATGGAAGTAACAGACATGCAATAACTCTAGCGGTGGTTAATGAAAAGAACGGACATGCAATGACACCGTTGGAGCCATGTGTGGTTCATGAGATGAACACACATCCAATGATACTGGTGGATCCTTATGTGGTTCCTGAAAAGAACAGACATGTAGTGACACCGGTGCATCCTTATGTGGTCTGTCTAGAGTAACACACATGTAATGACACCGGGTGTGGTTCATGAAAAGAACATTTATGCAATGATGTACGTGGTTTGTTTAGAAGAACACACAAGCAATGACACTAGGTGTGGTTCATGAAAATAACAAACATGGAATGACACTGGTGGATCCTTATGTTGTTTGTTTAGCGGAACAGACATGCAATCACACTGGGTGTGTTTCTTGAAAAGAACACACATCCAATGTCACTGGTGGATTCCTAAGGTGGTTTGTCTAGAGGAACACACATGCAATGACTCTGGCTGTGGTTCATGAAAAGAACACACACGCATGACACCGGTGGATCCATGTGTGGTTTGTTTAGAGGAACTGACATGCAATGACACTAGTGGACTCTAGATATGGTTCATGGAAAGAACAGACATGCAATGACACTGGTGGATCCATGTGTGGTTCATGAGAAGAACACACATCCAATGACACTGGTGGATCCTTATGTGGTTCATGAAAAGAACAGACATGCAGTGACACCGGTGGATCGCTATGTGGTTTGTCTAGAGGAACACACACGCAATGACACAAGCTGTGGTTCATGAAAAGAACAAACAAGCAATGACACTGGGTGTGGTTCATGAAAAGAACAGACATGCAATTACACTAGTGGATCCATGTGTGGTTCATGAGAAGAACACACATCCAATCACATTGGGTGGATCCTTATGTCATTTGTCTAGAGGCACACACATGCAATGACACTGGCTGTGGTTCATGAAAAGAACACACATCCAATGACACTGGTGGATCCTTATGTGGTTCATGAAAAGAACAGACATGCAATGACACTGGTGGATCCTTATGTGGTTTGTGAAAAGAACAGACATGCAATGACACCGGTGGATCCTTATGTGGTTCATGAAAAGAACTGACATGCAATGACACTCGGTGTGGTTCATGAAAAGAACAGACATGCAATGACACTGGTGGATCCATTTGTGGTTTATGGAAGTAATAGTCATGCAATGACTCTAGTTGTGGTTCATGAAAAGAACATACATGCAATGACACCGGTGGATCCATGTGTGGTTCATGAGAAGAACACACATCCAATGACACTAGTGGATCCTTATGTGGTTCATGAAAAGAACAGACATCCAGTGACACCGGCGGATCTATATGTGGTTTGTCTAGAGGATAACACATGCAATAACACCGGGTGTGGATCATGAAAAGAACAGACATGCAATGACTTATGTGGTTTGTTTAGAAGAACACACATGCAATGACATTGGGTGTGGTTCATTAAAAGAACAGACATGCAATGACACTGGTGGATCCTTATGTGGTTTGGTTAGGAGAACAGACATGCAATCACACTGGGTGTGGTTCATGAAAAGAACACACATCCAATAACACTGGTGGATTCCTAAGGTGGTCTGTCTAGAGGAACACACATGCAATGACTCGGGCTGTGGTTCATGAAAAGAATAGACATGCAATGACACTGGTGGATCCATGTGTGGTTTGTTTACTGGAACTGACATGCAATGACACTGGTTGACTCTGGCTGAGGTTCATGAAAAGAACAGACATGCAATGACACTAGGTGGATCCATATGTGGTTTGTCTAGAGGAACACACATGCAATGACACTGGGTGTGGTTCACTAAAAGAACAGACATGCAATGACACTGGTGGATCCATGTGTGGTGTATGGAAGTAACAGACATGCAATGACTCTAGGTGTGATTCATGAATAGAACAGACATGCAATGACACTGGTGGATCCATGTGTGGTTCATGAGAAGAACACACATCCAATGACAATGGTGGATCCTTATGTGGTTCATGAAAAGAACAGACATGCAGTGACACCAGTGGATCCTTATGTGGTTTGTCTGGAGGAACACACATGCAATCACACTAGTTGTGATTCATGAAAAAAAAAGACATGCAATGACACTAGTTGTGGTTCATAAAAAGAACAGACATGCAATGACACTGGTGGATCCATGTGTGGTTCATGAGAAGAACACACATCCAATCACATTGGGTGGATCCTTATGTGGTTTGTCTAGAGGAACACACATGCAATGACACTGGGTGTGGTTCATGAAAAGAACACACATCCAATGACACTGGTGGATCCTTATGTGGTTCATGAAAAGAACAGACATGCAATGACACGGGTGGATCCTTAGGTTGTTTGTGAAACGAACAGACATGCAATGACACCGGTGGCTCCTTATGTGGTTCGTGAAAAGAACTGACATGCAATGACACTGGCTGTGGTTCATGAATAGAAGAGACATGCAATGACACTGGTGGATCCATGTGTGGTTTATGGAAGTAACAGACATGCAGTGACTCTAGCTATGGTTCATGAAAAGAACGGACATGCAATGACACCGGTGGATCCATGTGTGGTTGATGAGAAGAACACACATCCAATGACACTGGTGGATCCTTATGTGGTTCATGAAAAGAACAGACATGCAGTGACACCGGTGGATCCTTATGTGGTTTGTCTAGAGGAACACATGTGCAATGACACCTCGTGTGGTTCATGAAAAGAACAGACATGCAATGACTTGTGTGGTTTATTTAGAAGAACACACATTCAATGACACTCGGTGTGGTTCATGAAAAGAATAGACATGCAATGACACAGGTGGATCCTTATGTGGTTTGTCTAGAGGAACAAACATGCAATGACACAGGGTGTGATTCATGAAAAAACAGACATGCAATGACACTGGGTGTGGTTCATGAAAAGAACAGACATGCAATGACACTGGTGGATCCATGTGTGGTTCATGAGAAGAACACACATCCAATCACATTGGGTGGATCCTTATGTGGTTTGTCTAGAGGAACACACATGCAATGACACTAGGTTTGGTTCATGAAAAGAACACACATCCAATGACACTGGTGGATCCTTATGTGGTTCATGAAAAGAACAAACATGCAATGACACTGGTAGATCCTTATGTGGTTTGTGAAAAGAACAAACATGCAATGACACCGGTGGATCCTTATGTGGTTCATGAAAAGAACTGACATGCAATGACACTAGGTGTGGTTCATGAATAGAACAGACATGCAATAACACCGGTGGATCCATGTGTGGTTTCTGGAAGTAACAGACATGCAGTGACTCTAGCTATGGTTCATGAAAAGAACGGACATGCAATGACACCGGTGATTCCATGTGTGGTTGATGAGAAGAACACACATCCAATGACACTGGTGGATCCTTATGTGGTTCACGAAAAGAACAGACATTAATGACACTGGTGGATACTTATGTGGTTTGTGAAAAGAATAGACATGCAATGACACCGGTGGATCCTTATGTGGTTAATGAAAAGAACTGACATGCAATGACACTGGGTGTTGTTCATGAATAGAACATACATGTAATGACACCGGTGGATCCATGTGTGGTTTATGGAAGTAACAGACATGCAGTGACTCTAGCTATGGTTCATGAAAAGAACAGACATGCAATGACACCAGTGGATCCATGTGTGGTTCATGAGAAGAACACACATCCAATGACACTGTTGGATCCTTATGTGGTTCATGAAAAGAACAGACATGCAGTGACACTGGTGGATCCTTATGTGTTTTGTCTAGAGGAACACACATGGAATGACACCGGGTGTGGTTCATGAAAAGAACATACGTGCAATGACTTGTGTGGTTTGTTTAGAAGAATACACATGCACTAACACTAGGTGTGGTTCATGAAAAGAACACACATGCAATCACACGGGTGGATCCTTATGTGGTTTGTCTAGAGGAACACACATGCAATGACACAGGGTGTGATTCATGAAAAAAACACATCCAATGACACTGGTGGATTCCTATGGTGGTTTGTCTACAGGAACACACATGCAATTACTCTGGCTGTGGTTCATGAAAAGAACAGACATGCAATGACACTGGTGGATCCATGTGTGGTTTGTTTAGAGGAACTGACATGCAATGACACTGGTGGACTCTAGCTATCGTTCATGAAAAGAACATAGATGCAATGGCACTAGGGGGATCCATATGTGGTTTGTCTAGAGGAACACACATGCAATGACACTGGGTGTGGTTCATGAAAAGAACAGACATGCAATGACACTGGTGGATCCATGTGTGGTTTATGGAAGTAACAGACATGCAATGAATCTAGCTGTGATTCATGAAAAGAACAGACATGCAATAACACTGGTGGATCCATGTGTGGGTCATGAGAAGAACACACATCCAGGGACACTGGTGCATCATTATGTGGTTCATGAAATGAACAGACATGCAATGACACCGGTGGATCCTTATGTGGTTTGTCTAGAGCAACACACAGGCAATGACACTGGGTGTGGTTCATGAAAAGAACAGACATGCAATGACACTGGGTGTGGTTCATGAAAAGAACAGACATACAATGACACTGGTGGATCCATGTGTGGTTCATGAGAAGAACACACATCCAATCACATTGGGTGGATCCTTGTGTGGTTTGTCTAGAGGAACACACGTGCAATGACACTGGGTGTGGTTTATAAAAAGAACACACATCCAATGACACTGGTGGATCCTTATGTGGTTCATGAAAAGAACAGACATGCAATGACACTGGTGGATCCTTATGTGGTTTGTGAAACGAACAGACGTGCAATTGCACCGGTGGATCCTTATGTGGTTCATGAAAAGAACTGACATGCAATGACACTGGGTGTGTTTCATGAAAAGAACAGACATGCAATGACACCGGTGGATCCATGTATGGTTTACGGAAGTAATAGACATGCAATGACTCTAGTTGTGGTTCATGAAAAGACCGGACATGCAATGATACCAGTGGATCCATGTGTGGTTCATGAGAAGAACACACATCCAATGACACTGGTGGATCCTTATATGGTTCATGAAAAGAACACACATGCAATGACAATGGGTGTGGTTCATGAAAAGAACAGACATGCGATGACACGGGTGGATCCTTATGTGGTTTGTCTAGAGGAACACAGATGCAATGACACAGGGTGTGATTCATGAAAAAAACAGACATGCAATGACACTGGGTGTGGTTCATGAAAAGAACAGACATGCAATGCCACTGGTGGATCCATGTGTGGTTCATGAGAAGAACACACATCCAATCACATTGGGTGGATCCTTATGTGGTTTGTCTAGAGGAACACACATGCAATGACACTGGGTGTGGTTCATGAAAAGAACACACATCCAATGACACTGGTGGATCCTTATGTGGTTCATGAAAAGAACAGACATGCAATGACACTGGTGGATCCTTAGGTTGTTTGTGAAACGAACAGACATGCAATGACACCGGTGGCTCCTTATGTGGTTCGTGAAAAGAACTGACATGCAATGACACTGGGTGTGGTTCATGAATAGAAGAGACATGCAATGACACTGGTGGATCCATGTGTGGTTTATGGAAGTAACAGACATGCAGTGACTCTAGCTATGGTTCATGAAAAGAACGGACATGCAATGACACCGGTGGATCCATGTGTGGTTCATGAGAAGAACACACATCCAATGACACTGGTGGATCCTTATGTGGTTCATGAAAAGAACAGACATGCAGTGACACCGGTGGATCCTTATGTGGTTTGTCTAGAGGAACACACGTGCAATGACACCTCGTGTGGTTCATGAAAAGAACAGACATGCAATGACTTGTGTGGTTTGTTTAGAAGAACACACATTCAATGACACTCGGTGTGGTTCATGAAAAGAATAGACATGCAATGACACAGGTGGATCCTTATGTGGTTTGTCTAGAGGAACAAACATGCAATGACACAGGGTGTGATTTATGAAAAAAACAGACATGCAATGACACTGGGTGTGGTTCATGAAAAGATCAGACATGCAATGACACTGGTGGATCCATGTGTGGTTCATGAGAAGAACACACATCCAATCACATTGGGTGGATCCTTATGTGGTTTGTCTAGAGGAACACACATGCAATGACACTAGGTTTGGTTCATGAAAAGAACACACATCCAATGACACTGGTGGATCCTTATGTGGTTCATGAAAAGAACAAACATGCAATGACACTGGTAGATCCTTATGTGGTTTGTGAAAAGAACACACATGCAATGACACCGGTGGATCCTTATGTGGTTCATGAAAAGAAATGACATGCAATGACACTAGATGTGGTTCATGAATAGAACAGACATGCAATAACACCGGTGGATCCATGTGTGGTTTATGGAAGTAACAGACATGCAGTGACTCTAGCTATGGTTCATGAAAAGAACAGACATGCAATGACACCAGTGGATCCATGTGTGGTTCATGAGAAGAACACACATCCAATGACACTGGTGGATCCTTATGTGGTTCATGAAAAGAACATACATGCAGTGACACTGGTGGATCCTTATGTGGTTTGTCTAGAGGAACACACATGCAATGACACCGGTTGTGGTTCATGAAAAGAACAGACATGCAATGACTTGTGTGGTTTGTTTAGAAGAATACACATGCACTAACACTAGGTGTGGTTCATGAAAAGAACACACATGCAATCACACGGGTGGATCCTTATGTGGTTTGTCTAGAGGAACACACATGCAATGACACAGGGTGTGATTCATGAAAAAAACACATCCAATGACACTGGTGGATTCCTAAGGTGGTTTGTCTACAGGAACACACATGCAATTACTCTGGCTGTGATTCATGAAAAGAACAGACATGCAATGACACTGGTGGATCCATGTGTGGTTTGTTTAGAGGAACTGACATGCAATGACACTGGTGGACTCTAGCTGTCGTTCATGAAAAGAACATAGATGCAATGACACTAGGGGGATCCATATGTGGTTTGTCTAGAGGAACACACATGCAATGACACTAGGTGTGGTTCATGAAAAGAACAGACATGCAATGACACTGGTGGATCCATGTGTGGTTTATGGAAGTAACAGACATGCAATGAATCTAGCTGTGATTCATGAAAAGAACAGACATGCAATGACACTGGTGGATCCATGTGTGGGTCATGAGAAGAACACACATCCAGGGACACTGGTGCATCCTTATGTGGTTCATGAAATGAACAGACATGCAATGACACCGGTGGATCCTTATGTGGTTTCTCTAGAGCAACACACAGGCAATGACACTGGGTGTGGTTCATGAAAAGAACATACATGCAATGACACTGGGTGTGGTTCATGAAAAGAACAGACATACAATGACACTGGTGGATCCATGTGTGGTTCATGAGAAGAACACACATCCAATCACATTGGGTGGATCCTTGTGTGGTTTGTCTAGAGGAACACACATGCAATGACACTAGGTGTGGTTTATGAAAAGAACACACATCCAATGACACTGGTGGATCCTTATGTGGTTCATGAAAAAAACAGACATGCAATGACACTGGTGGATCCTTATGTGGTTTGTGAAACGAACAGACGTGCAATTGCACCGGTGGATCCTTATGTGGTTCATGAAAAGAACTGACATGCAATGACACTGGGTGTGTTTCATGAAAAGAACAGACATGCAATGACACCGGTGGATCAATGTATGGTTTACGGAAGTAATAGACATGCAATGACTCTAACTGTGGTTCATGAAAAGACCGGACATGCAATGATACCAGTGGATCCATGTGTGGTTCATGAGAAGAACACACATCCAATGACACTGGTGGATCCTTATATGGTTCATGAAAAGAACACACATGCAATGACACTGGGTGTGGTTCATGAAAAGAACAGACATGCAATGACACGGGTGGATCCTTATGTGGTTTGTCTAGAGGAAGACAGATGCAATGACATAGGGTGTGATTCATGAAAAAAACAGACATGCAATGACACTGGGTGTGGTTCATGAAAAGAACAGACATGCAATGCCACTGGTGGATCCATGTGTGGTTCATGAGAAGAACACACATCCAATCGCATTGGGTGGATCCTTATGTGGTTTGTCTAGAGGAACACACATGCAATGACACTGGGTGTGGTTCATGAAAAGAACACACATCCAATGACACTGGTGGATCCTTATGTGGTTCATGAAAAGAACAGACATGCAATGACACTGGTTGATCCTTAGGTGGTTTGTGAAACGAACAGACATGCAATGACACCGGTGGCTCCTTATGTGGTTCGTGAAAAGAAGTGACATGCAATGACACTGGGTGTGGTTCATGAATAGAACAGACATGCAATGACACCGGTGGATCCATGTGTGGTTTATGGAAGTAACAGACATGCAGTGAATCTAGCTATGGTTCATGAAAAGAACGGACATGCAATGACACCGGTGGATCCATGTGTGGTTAATGAGAAGAACACACATCCAATGACACTGGAGGATCCTTATGTGGTTCATGAAAAGAACAGACATGCAGTGACACCAGTGGATCCTTTTGTGGTTTGTCTAGAGGAACACACATGCAATGACACCGGGTGGGGTTCATGAAAAGAACAGACATGCAATGACTTGTGTGGTTTGTTTAGAAGAACACACATGCAATGACACTGGGTCTGGTTCATGAAAAGAACATACATGCAATGACACGGGTGGATCCTTATGTTGTTTGTCTAGAGGAACACACATGCAATGACATAGGGTGTGATTCATGAAAAAAACAGACATGCAATGACACTGGGTGTGGTTCATGAATGCAATGACACTGGTGGATCCATGTGTGGTTCGTGAGAAGAACACACATCCAATCACATTGGGTGGATCCTTATGTGGTTTGTCTAGAGGAACACACATGCAATGACACTGGGTGTGGTTCATGAAAGGAACACACATCCAATGACACTGGTGGATCCTTATGTGGTTCATGAAAAGAACAAACATGCAATGACACTGGTGGATCCTTATGTGGTTTGTGAAAAGAACAGACATGCAATGACACCGGTGGATCCTTATGTAGTTCATGAAAAGAACTGACATGCAATGACACTGGGTGTGGTTCATGAATAGAACATACATCCAATGACACCGATGGATCCATGTGTGGTTTGTGGAAGTAACAGACATGCAGTGACTCTATCTATGGTTCATGAAAAGAACGGACATGCAATGACACCGGTGGATCCATGTGTGGTTCATGAGAAGAACACACATCCAATGACACTGGTGGATCCTTATGTGGTTAATGAAAATAACATACATGTAGTGACACTGGTGGATCCTGATGTGGTTTGTCTAGAGGAACACACATGCAATGACACCGGGTGTGGTTCATGAAAAGAATAGACATGCAATGACTTGTGTGGTTTGTTTAGAAGAACACACATGCAATGACACTGGGTGTGGTTCATGAAAAGAACAGACATGCAATGACACTAGTGGATCCTTATGTGGTTAATGAAAACAACAGACATGAAATGAAACTAGGTGGATCCATATGTGGTTTGTCTAGAGGAACACACATGCAATGACACTGGGTGGGGTTCATGAAAATAATAGACATGCAATGACGCTGGTGGATCCATGTGTGGTTTATGGAAGTAACAGACATGCAATGAATCTAGCTGTGATTCATGAAAAGAACAGTCAGGATATGACACTGGTGGATCCATGCGTGGTTCATGATAAGAACACACATCTGGTGACACTGGTGGATCCTTATGTGGTTCATGAAATGAACAGACATGCATTGACACCAGTGGATCCTTATGTGGTTTGTCTAGAGGAACACACAGGCAATGACACTGGGTGTGGTTCATGGAAAGAACAGACATGCAATGACACTGGGTGTGGTTCATGAAAAAAACAAACATACAATGACACTGGTGGATCCATGTGTGGTTCAAGAGAAGAACACACATCCAATCACATTGGGTGTATCCTTATGTGGTTTGTCTAGAGGAACACACATGCAATGACACTGGGTGTGGTTCATGAAAATAACACACATCCAATGACACTGGTGGATCCTTATGTGGTTCATGAAAAGAACAGACATGCAATGACACTGGTGGATCCTTATGTGGTTTGTGAAACTAAAAGACATGCAATTGCACCGGTGGAGCCTTATGTGGTTCATGAAAAGAACTGACATGCAATGACACTAGGTGTGGTCCATGAAAAGAACAGACATGCAATGAGACCGGTGGATCCAAGTGTGGTTTATGGAAGTAATAGACATGCAATGACTCTAGCTGTGGTTCATGAAAAGAACGGACATGCAATGACACCAGTGGATCCATGTGTGGTTCATGAGAAGAACACACATCCAATGACACTAGTGGATCCTTATGTGGTTCATGAAAAGAACACACATGCAATGACACTGGGTGTGGTTCATGAAAGAATAGACATGCAATGACACGGGTGGATCCTTATGTGGTTTGTCTAGAGGAACACACATGCAATGACACAGGGTGTGATTCATGAAAAAAATAGACATGCAATGACACTGGGCGTGGTTCATGAAAAGAACAGACTTGCAATGACACTGGTGGATCCATGTGTGCTTCATGAGAAGAACACACATCCAATCACATTGGTTGGATCCTTATGTGGTTTGTCTAGAGGAACACACATGCAATGACATAGGGTGTGATTCATGAAAAAAACAGACATGCAATGACACTGGGTGTGGTTCATGAATGCAATGACACTGGTGGATCTATGTGTGGTTCGTGAGAAGAACACACATCCAATCACATTGGGTGGATCCTTATGTGGTTTGTCTAGAGGAACACACATGCAATGACACTGGGTGTGGTTCATGAAAGGAACACACATCCAATGACACTGGTGGATCCTTATGTGGTTCATGAAAAGAACAAACATGCAATGACACTGGTGGATCCTTATGTGGTTTGTGAAAAGAACAGACATGCAATGACACCGGTGGATCCTTATGTAGTTCATGAAAAGAACTGACATGCAATGACACTGGGTGTGGTTCATGAATAGAACATACATCCAATGACACCGATGGATCCATGTGTGGTTTGTGGAAGTAACAGACATGCAGTGACTCTATCTATGGTTCATGAAAAGAACGGACATGCAATGACACCGGTGGATCCATGTGTGGTTCATGAGAAGAACACACATCCAATGACACTGGTGGATCCTTATGTGGTTAATGAAAATAACATAAATGTAGTGACACTGGTGGATCCTGATGTGGTTTGTCTAGAGGAACACACATGCAATGACACCGGGTGTGGTTCATGAAAAGAATAGACATGCAATGACTTGTGTGGTTTGTTTAGAAGAACACACATGCAATGACACTGGGTGTGGTTCATGAAAAGAACAGACATGCAATGACACTAGTGGATCCTTATGTGGTTAATGAAAACAACAGACATGAAATGAAACTAGGTGGATCCATATGTGGTTTGTCTAGAGGAACACACATGCAATGACACTGGGTGTGGTTCATGAAAATAATAGACATGCAATGACGCTGGTGGATCCATGTGTGGTTTATGGAAGTAACAGACATGCAATGAATCTAGCTGTGATTCATGAAAAGAACAGTCAGGATATGACACTGGTGGATCCATGCGTGGTTCATGATAAGAACACACATCTGGTGACACTGGTGGATCCTTATGTGGTTCATGAAATGAACAGATATGCATTGACACCAGTGGATCCTTATGTGGTTTGTCTAGAGGAACACACAGGCAATGACACTGGGTGTGGTTCATGGAAAGAACAGACATGCAATGACACTGGGTGTGGTTCATGAAAAAAACAAACATACAATGACACTGGTGGATCCATGTGTGGTTCAAGAGAAGAACACACATCCAATCACATTGGGTGTATCCTTATGTGGTTTGTCTAGAGGAACACACATGCAATGACACTGGGTGTGGTTCATGAAAAGAACACACATCCAATGACACTGGTGGATCCTTATGTGGTTCATGAAAAGAACAGACATGCAATGACACTGGTGGATCCTTATGTGGTTTGTGAAACTAAAAGACATGCAATTGCACCGGTGGAGCCTTATGTGGTTCATGAAAAGAACTGACATGCAATGACACTAGGTGTGGTCCATGAAAAGAACAGACATGCAATGAGACCGGTGGATCCAAGTGTGGTTTATGGAAGTAATAGACATGCAATGACTCTAGCTGTGGTTCATGAAAAGAACGGACATGCAATGACACCAGTGGATCCATGTGTGGTTCATGAGAAGAACACACATCCAATGACACTAGTGGATCCTTATGTGGTTCATGAAAAGAACACACATGCAATGACACTGGGTGTGGTTCATGAAAGAATAGACATGCAATGACACGGGTGGATCCTTATGTGGTTTGTCTAGAGGAACACACATGCAATGACACAGGGTGTGATTCATGAAAAAAATAGACATGCAATGACACTGGGCGTGGTTCATGAAAAGAACAGACTTGCAATGACACTGGTGGATCCATGTGTGCTTCATGAGAAGAACACACATCCAATCACATTGGTAGGATCCTTATGTGGTTTGTCTAGAGGAACACACATGCAATGACACTAGCTGTGGTTCATGAAAAGAACACACATCCAATGACACTGGTGGATCCTTATGTGGTTCATGAAAAAAAAGACATGCAATGACATTGGTGGATCCTTATGTGGTTTCTGAAAAGAACAGACATGCAATGACACCGGTGGATCCTTATGTGGTTCATGAAAAGAACTGACATGCAATGACACTAGGTGTGGTTCATGAATAGAACAGACATGCAATGACACCGGTGGATCCATATAGGTTTATGGAAGTAACAGACATGCAGTGACTCTAGCTATGGTTCATGAAAAAACAGACATGCAATGACATTGGTGGATCCTTATGTGGTTTCTGAAAAGAACAGACATGCAATGACACCGGTGGATCCTTATGTGGTTCATGAAAAGAACAGACATGCAGTGACACCAGTGGATCCTTATCTGGTTTGTCTAGAGGAACACACATGCAATGACACCGGGTGTGGTTCATGAAAAGAACAGACATGCAATGACTTGTGTGGTTTGTTTAGAAGAACACACATGCAATGACACTGGGTGTGGTTCATGAAAAGAACAGACATGCAATGACACGGGTAGATCCTTATGTGGTTTGTCTAGAGGAACACACATGCAATGACAGATGGTGTGATTCATAAAAAAACAGACATGCAATGACACTGGGTGTGGTTCATGAAAAGAACAGACATGCAATGACACTGGTGGATCCATGTGTGGTTCATGAAAAGAACACACATCCAATCACATTGGGTGGATCCTTATGTGGTTTGTCTAAAGGAACACACATGCAATGACACGGGGTGTGGTTCATGAAAAGAACACACATCCAATGACACTGGTGGATCCTTATGTGGTTCACGAAAAGAACAGACATTAATGACACTGGTGGATCCTTATGTGGTTTGTGAAAAGAATAGACATGCAATGACACCGGTGGATCCTTATGTGGTTAATGAAAAGAACTGACATGCAATGACACTGGGTGTTGTTCATGAATAGAACATACATGCAATGACACCGGTGGATCCATGTGTGGTTTATGGAAGTAACAGACATGCAGTGACTCTAGCTATGGTTCATGAAAAGAATGGACATGCAATGACACCGGTGGATCCATGTGTGGTTCATGAGAAGAACACACATCCAATGACACTAGTGGATCCTTATGTGGTTAATGAAAAGAACAGACATGTAGTGACACCGGTGGATCCTTATGTGGTTTATCTAGAGGAATAAACACGCAATGACACCGGGTGTTGTTCATGAAAAGAGCAGACATGCAATGACTTGTGTGGTTTGTTTAGAAGAACACACATGCAATGACACTAGGTGTGGTTCATGAAAACAACAGACATGTAATGACACGGGTGGATCCTTATTTGGTTTGTTTAGAGGAACATACATGCAATCACACTAGGTGTGGTTCATGAAAAGAACACACATCCAATGACACTGGTGGATTCCTAAGGTGGTCTGTCTAGAGGAACACACATGCGATTACTCTGGCTGTGGTTCATGAAAAGAACAGACATGCAATGACACTGGTGTATCCATGTTTGGTTTGTTTAGAGGAACTGACATGCAATGACACTAGTGGACTCTAGCTGTGGTTAATGAAAAGAACTGACATGCAATGACACTAGGTGGATCCATATGTGGTTTTTCTAGAGGAACACACATGCAATGACACTGGTGTGGTTCATGAAAAGAACAGACATGCAATGACACCGGTGGATCCATGTGTGGTCTATGGAAGTAACATACATGCACTGACTAGCTATGATTCATGAAAAGAACAGACATGCAATGACACTGGTGGATCCTTATGTGGTTCATAAAAAGAACAGACATGTAGTGACACCGGTGGATCCTTATGTGGTTTTTCTAGAGGAACACACATGCAATGACACAGGGTGTGATTCATGAAAATAGCAGACATGCAATGACACTTGGTGTGATTCATGAAAAGAACAGACATGCAATGACACTGGTGGATCCAGTGTGGTTCATGAGAAGAACACACATGCAATGACACTGGTGGATCCTTATGTGGTCCATGAAAAGAACAGACATGCAGTGACACCGGTGGATCCTTATGTGGTTTGTCTAGAGGAACACACATGCAATGACATAGGGTGTGATTCATGAAAAGAACAGACATGCAATAACATTGGGTGTGGTTCATGAAAAGAACATACATGCAATGACACTGGTGGATCCATGTGTGGTTCATGAGAAGAACACACATCCAATCACATTGGGTGGATCCTTACGTGGTTTGTCTAGAGGAACACACATGCAATGACACTGTGTGTGGTTCATGAAAAGAACACACATCCAATGACACTGGTGGATACTTATGCGGTTCATGAAAAGAACAGACATGCAATGGCACTGGTGGATCCTTATGTGGTTTGTGAAAAGAAAAGACATGCAATGACGCCGGTGGATCCTTATGTGGTTCATGAAAAGAACTGACATGCAATGACACTAGATGTGGTTCATGAAAAGAATAGACATGCAATGACACCGGTGGATCCATGTGTGGTCTATGGAAGTAACAGACATGCAATGACTCTAGCTGTGGTTCGTGAAAACAACGGACATGCAATGACACCGGTGGATCCATGTGTGGTTCATGAGAAGAACACACATCCAATGAAACTGGTGGATACTTATGTGGTTCATGAAAAGAATAGACATACAACGACACCGGTGGATCCTTATGTGGTTTGTCTAGAGGAACACACACGCAATGACACCGGGTGTGGTTCATGAAAAGAACAGACATGCAATGACTTATGTGGTTTGTTTAGAAGAACACACATGCAATGACACTGGGTGTGGTTCATGAAAAGAACAGACATGCAATGACACTGTTGGATTCTTATGTGGTTTGTTTAGAGGAACATACATGCAATCACACTGGGTGTGGTTCATGAAAAGAACACACATCCAATGACACTTCTGGATTCCTAAGGTTGTCTGTCTAGAGGAACACACATGAAATGACTCTGGATGTGGTGAATGAAAAGAACAGACATGCAATGACACTGGTGGATCCATGTGTGGTTTGTTTAGAGGAACTGACATGCAATGACACTAGTGGACTCTAGATGTGGTTCATGAAAAGAACAGACATGCAATGACACTAGGTGGATACATATGTGATTTTTCTAGAGGAACACACATGCAATGACACTGGTGTGGTTCTTCAAAAGAATAGACATGCAATGACACTGGTGGTTCCATGTGTGTTTTATGGATGTACCAGACATGCAATGACTCTAGCTGTGATTGATGAAAAGAAAAAACATGCAATGACACCGGTGGATCCATGTGTGGTTCATGAGAAGAACACACATCCAATGACACTGGTGGATCCTTATTTGGTTCATGAAAAGAACAGACACGTAGTGACACCGGAGGATCCTTATGTGGTTTGTTTAGAGGAATAGAGATGCAATCACACTGGGTGTGGTTCATGAAAAGAACAAACATCCAATGACATCGGTGGATCCATGTGTGGTCTATGGAAGTAACAGACATGCAATGAGTCTAGCTGTGGTTCATGAAAAGAACGGACATGCAATGACACCGTTGGATCCATGTGTGGTTCATGAGAAGAACACACATCCAATGACACTGGTGGATCCTTATGTGGTTCATGAAAAGAATGGACATGCAGTGACACCAGTGAATACTTATGTGGTTTGTCTAGAGGAATACACACGCAATGACACCGGGTGTGGTTCATGAAAAGAATAGACATGCAATGACTTATGTGGTTTGTTTAGAAGAACAAAGATGCAATGACACTGGGTGTGGTTAATGAAAAGAACAGACATGCAATGACACTCGTGGATCCTTATTTGGTTTGTTTAGAGGAACATACATGCAATCACACTGGGTGTGGTTCATGAAAAGAACACACATCCAATGACACTGGTTGATTCCTAAGGTGGTCTGTCTAGAGGAACACACATGCAATGGCTCTGGCTGTGGTTCATGAAAAGAACTGACATGCAATGACACTAGGTGTGGTCCATGAAAAGAACAGACATGCAATGAGACCGGTGGATCCAAGTATGGTTTATGGAAGTAATAGACATGCAATGACTCTACCTGTGGTTCATGAAAAGAACGGACATGCAATGACACCAGTGGATCCATGTGTGGTTCATGAGAAGAACACACATCCAATGACACTAGTGGATCCTTATGTGGTTCATGAAAAGAACACACATGCAATGACACTGGGTGTGGTTCATGAAAGAATAGACATGCAATGACACGGGTGGATCCTTATGTGGTTTGTCTAGAGGAACACACATGCAATGACACAGGGTGTGATTCATGAAAAAAATAGACATGCAATGACACTGGGCGTGGTTCATGAAAAGAACAGACTTGCAATGACACTGGTGGATCCATGTGTGCTTCATGAGAAGAACACACATCCAATCACATTGGTTGGATCCTTATGTGGTTTGTCTAGAGGAACACACATGCAATGACACTAGCTGTGGTTCATGAAAAGAACACACATCCAATGACACTGGTGGATCCTTATGTGGTTCATGAAAAAAAAGACATGCAATGACATTGGTGGATCCTTATGTGGTTTCTGAAAAGAACAGACATGCAATGACACCGGTGGATCCTTATGTGGTTCATGAAAAGAACTGACATGCAATGACACTAGGTGTGGTTCATGAATAGAACAGACATGCAATGACACCGGTGGATCCATATAGGTTTATGGAAGTAACAGACATGCAGTGACTCTAGCTATGGTTCATGAAAAAACAGACATGCAATGACATTGGTGGATCCTTATGTGGTTTCTGAAAAGAACAGACATGCAATGACACCGGTGGATCCTTATGTGGTTCATGAAAAGAACAAACATGCAGTGACACCAGTGGATCCTTATCTGTTTTGTCTAGAGGAACACACATGCAATGACACCGGGTGTGGTTCATGAAAAGAACAGACATGCAATGACTTGTGTGGTTTGTTTAGAAGAACACACATGCAATGACACTGGGTGTGGTTCATGAAAAGAACAGACATGCAATGACACGGGTAGATCCTTATGTGGTTTGTCTAGAGGAACACACATGCAATTACAGATGGTGTGATTCATAAAAAAACAGACATGCAATGACACTGGGTGTGGTTCATGAAAAGAACAGACATGCAATGACACTGGTGGATCCATGTGTGGTTCATGAAAAGAACGCACATCCAATCACATTGGGTGGATCCTTATGTGGTTTGTCTAGAGGAACACACATGCAATGACACGGGGTGTGGTTCATGAAAAGAACACACATCCAATGACACTGGTGGATCCTTATGTGGTTCACGAAAAGAACAGACATTAATGACACTGGTGGATCCTTATGTGGTTTGTGAAAAGAATAGACATGCAATGACACCGGTGGATCCTTATGTGGTTAATGAAAAGAACTGACATGCAATGACACTGGGTGTTGTTCATGAATAGAACATACATGCAATGACACCGGTGGATCCATGTGTGGTTTATGGAAGTAACAGACATGCAGTGACTCTAGCTATGGTTCATGAAAAGAATGGACATGCAATGATACCCGGTGGATCCATGTGTGGTTCATGAGAAGAACACACATCCAATGACACTAGTGGATCCTTGTGTGGTTAATGAAAAGAACAGACATGCAGTGACACCGGTGGATCCTTATGTGGTTTATCTAGAGGAATAAACACGCAATGACACCGGGTGTTGTTCATGAAAAGAACAGACATGCAATGACTTGTGTGGTTTGTTTAGAAGAACACACATGCAATGACACTAGGTGTGGTTCATGAAAACAACAGACATGCAATGACACGGGTGGATCCTTATTTGGTTTGTTTAGAGGAACATACATGCAATCACACTAGGTGTGGTTCATGAAAAGAACACACATCCAATGACACTGGTGGATTCCTAAGGTGGTCTGTCTAGAGGAACACACATGCGATTACTCTGGCTGTGGTTCATGAAAAGAACAGACATGCAATGACACTGGTGGATCCATGTGTGGTTTGTTTAGAGGAACTGACATGCAATGACACTAGTGGACTCTAGCTGTGGTTAATGAAAAGAACTGACATGCAATGACACTAGGTGGATCCATATGTGGTTTTTCTAGAGGAACACACATGCAATGACACTGGTGTGGTTCATGAAAAGAACAGACATGCAATGACACCGGTGGATCCATGTGTGGTCTATGGAAGTAACATACATGCACTGACTAGCTATGATTCATGAAAAGAACAGACATGCAATGACACTGGTGGATCCATGTGTGGTTCATGAGAAGAACACACATCCACTGACACTGGTGGATCCTTATGTGGTTCATAAAAAGAATAGACATGTAGTGACACCGGTGGATCCTTATGTGGTTTTTCTAGAGGAACACACATGCAATGACACAGGGTGTGATTCATGAAAATAGCAGACATGCAATGACACTTGGTGTGATTCATGAAAAGAACAGACATGCAATGACACTGGTGGATCCATGTGTGGTTCATGAGAAGAACACACATGCAATGACACTGGTGGATCCTTATGTGGTCCATGAAAAGAACAGACATGCAGTGACACTGGTGGATCCTTATGTGGTTTGTCTAGAGGAACACACATGCAATGACATAGGGTGTGATTCATGAAAAGAACAGACATGCAATAACATTGGGTGTGGTTCATGAAAAGAACATACATGCAATGACACTAGTGGATCCATGTGTGGTTCATGAGAAGAACACACATCCAATCACATTGGGTGGATCCTTACGTGGTTTGTCTAGAGGAACACACATGCAATGACACTGTGTGTGGTTCATGAAAAGAACACACATCCAATGACACTGGTGGATACTTATGCGGTTCATGAAAAGTACAGACATGCAATGGCACTGGTGGATCCTTATGTGGTTTGTGAAAAGAAAAGACATGCAATGACGCCGGTGGATCCTTATGTGGTTCATGAAAAGAACTGACATGCAATGACACTAGATGAGGTTCATGAAAAGAATAGACATGCAATGACACCGGTGGATCCATGTGTGGTCTATGGAAGTAACAGACATGCAATGACTCTAGCTGTGGTTCGTGAAAACAACGGACATGCAATGACACCGGTGGATCCATGTGTGGTTCATGAGAAGAACACACATCCAATGAAACTGGTGGATACTTATGTGGTTCATGAAAAGAATAGACATACAACGACACCGGTGGATCCTTATGTGGTTTGTCTAGAGGAACACACACGCAATGACACCGGGTGTGGTTCATGAAAAGAACAGACATGCAATGACTTATGTGGTTTGTTTAGAAGAACACACATGCAATGACACTGGGTGTGGTTCATGAAAAGAACAGACATGCAATGACACTGTTGGATTCTTATGTGGTTTGTTTAGAGGAACATACATGCAATCACACTGGGTGTGGTTCATGAAAAGAACACACATCCAATGACACTTCTGGATTCCTAAGGTTGTCTGTCTAGAGGAACACACATGAAATGACTCTGGATGTGGTGAATGAAAAGAACAGACATGCAATGACACTGGTGGATCCATGTGTGGTTTGTTTAGAGGAACTGACATGCAATGACACTAGTGGACTCTAGATGTGGTTCATGAAAAGAACAGACATGCAATGACACTAGGTGGATACATATGTGATTTTTCTAGAGGAACACACATGCAATGACACTGGTGGTTCCATGTGTGTTTTATGGATGTACCAGACATGCAATGACTCTAGCTGTGATTCATGAAAAGAACAGACATGCAATGACACTAGTAGATCCATGTGTGGTTCATGAGAAGAACACACATCCAATGACACTGGTGGATCCTTATGTGGTTCATGAAAAGAACAGACATGTAGTGACACCGGAGGATCCTTATGTGGTTTGTTTAGAGGAATAGAGATGCAATCACACTGGGTGTGGTTCGTGAAAAGAACAAACATCCAATGACACTTGTGGATTCCTAAGGTGGTCTGTCTAGAGGAACACACATGCAATGACTCCGGCTGTGGTTCATGAAAAGAATAGACATGCAATGACACTGGTGGATCCATGTGTGGTTTGTTTACAGGAACTGACATGCAATGACACTGGTGGACTCTTGCCGTGGTTCATGAAAAGAACAAACATGCAATGACACTAGGTGGATCCATATGTGATTTTTCTAGAGGAACACACATGCAATGACACTGGGTGTGGTTCATGAAAATAACAGACATGCAATGACACTAGTGGATCCATGTGTAGTTTATGGAAGTAACAGACATGCAATGACTTTAGCTGTGATTCATGAAAAGAACAGACATGCAATGACACTGGTGGATCCATGTGTGGTTCATGAGAAGAACACACATCCAATGACACTGGTGGATCCATATGTGGTTCATGAAAAGAACAGACATGCAGTGAAACCGGTGGATCCTTATGTGGTTTGTATAGAGGAACACACATGCAATGACATCGGGTGTGGTTCATGAAAAGAACAGATATGCAATGACTTATGAGCTTTGTTTAGAAGAACACACATGCAATGACACTGGGTGTGGTTCATGAAAAGAAAAGACATGCAATGACACTGGTGGATCCTTATGTGGTTTGTTTAGAGGAACATACATGCAATCACAGTGGGTGTGGTTCATGAAAACAACACACATCCAATGACACATGTGGATTCCTAAGCTGGTCTGTCTAGAGGAACACACATTCAATGACTCTGGTTGTGGTTCATGAAAAGAACATACATGCAATGACACTGGTGGATCCATAGGTGGATTGTGAATAGAACACACATGCAATGACACTGGTGGATCCATATGTGATATGTGAAAAGAACACACATGCAATGATTCTGGTTGTTGCTAGTAAAAATAACACACATGCAATGACACTGGTGGATGCATGTGTGGTCTCTGAAGAGAACACACATTTCAATGACTCTGGTTATTGGTAGTAAAAAGGACACACATGCAATGATACTGGTGGATCCATCTGTGGTCTCTAAAGAGAACACACATGCAATGCCTCTGGTTGTTATTAGTGAAAAGTGCACACATGTAATGACACTGGTGGATCCATAGGTGGATTGTGAAAAGAACACACATGCAATGACACTGGTGGATCCATATGTGGTATGTGAAAATAACACACATGCAATGACTCTGGTTTTTGTTAGTAAAAAGAACACACATGCAATGACACTGGTGGATCCGTAGGTGGATTGTGAAGGGAGCACACATGCAATGACACTGGTGGATTCAATGACACCTGTGGATCCATATGCGGTATGTGAAAAGAACACACATGCAATGACTCTGGTTGTTGTTAGTAAAAAGAACACAAATGCAATGACACTGGTGGATCCATGTGTGTTCTCTGAAGAGAACACACATTTGAATGACTCTGGTTGTTGTTAGTAAAAAGGACACGCATGCAATGATACTGGTGGATCCATGTGTGGTCTCTAAAGAGAACACACATGTAGTGACTCTGGTTGTTGTTAGTGAAAAGAGCACACATGCAATGACACTGGTGGATCCATAGGTGGATTGTGAAAAGAACACACATGCAATGACACTGGTGGATCCATATGTGGTATGTGAAAAGAACACACATGCAATGACTCTGGTCGTTGTTAGTAAAAATAACACACATGCAATGACACTGGTGGATCCATGTGTGGTGTTTGAAGAGAACACACATTTCAATGACACTGGTGGATCCATATGTGGTATGTGAAAAGAACACGCATGAAATGACTCTAGTTGTTTTTAGTAAAAAGAACACACATGCAATGACACTAGTGGATCCATGTGTGGTCTCTGAAGATAACACACATGCAATGACTCTGGTTGTTGTTAGTGAAAAGAGCACACATGCAATGACACTGGTGGATCCATTGGTGGATATTGAAAAGAACACACATGCAATGACATTGGTGGATCCAGATGTGGATTGTGAAAAAGGCACACATGCAATGACTCTAGTTGTTGTTAGATAACAACACACATGCAATGACACTAGTGGATCCATAGGTGGATTGTGAAAAGAACACACATGCAATGACACTGGTGGATCCATATGTGGTATGTGAAAAGAACACACATGAAATAACTCTGGTTGTTGTTAGTAAAAAGAACACACATGCAATGACACTGGTGGATCCATAGGTGGATTGTGAAGAGAGCACACATGCAATGACACTGGTGGATTCAATGACGCTGGTGGATTCAATGACACTGGTGGATCCATATGTGGTATGTGAAAATAACACACATGCAATGACACTAGTTGTTGTTAGTAAAAAAACACACATGCAATGACCCTAGTGGATCCATGTGTGGTCTCTTAAGAGAACACACATTTCAATGACTCTGGTTGTTGTTAGTAAAAAGAACACACATGCAATGACACTGGTGGATCCATGTGTGGTCTCTGAAGAGAACACACATTTCAATGACTCTGGTTTTTGTTAGTAAAAAGAACACACATGCAATGACACTGGTGGAGCCATGTGTGGTCTCTGAAGAGAACACACATTTCAATGACAATGGTGGATCCATATGTGTTATGTGAAAAAAACACACATTAAATGACTCTAGTTGTTGTTAGTAAAAAGAACACACATGCAATGACATTGGTGGATCCATCTGTGGTATGTGAAAAGAACACACATGCAATGACTCTGTATGTTGTTAGTAAAAAGAACACACATGCAATGACACTGGTGGATTCGTAGGTGGATTGTGAAGGGAGCACACATGCAATAACACTGGTGGATTCAATAACACTGCTGGATCCATATGTGGTATGTGAAAATAACACACATGCAATGACTCTGGTTGTTGTTAGTAAAAAGAACACACATGCAATGACATTGGTGGATCAATAGGCGGATTGTGAAGGGATTACACATGCAATGACACTCGTGGATTCAATGAGGCTGGTGGATCCATATGTGATATGTGAAAATAACACACATGCAATGACTCTGGTTGTTGTTAGTAAAAAGAACACACATGCAATGACGCTAGTGGATCCATGTGTGGTCTCTTAAGAGAACACACATTTCAATGACTCTGGTTGTTGTTAGTAAAAAGGGCACACATGCGATGATACTCGTGGCTCCATGTGTGGTCTCTAAAGAGAACACAGATGCAATGACTCTAGTTGTTGTTAGTGAAAGGAGCACACATAGAAATGACACTGGTGGATCCATAGGTGGATTGTGAAAAGAACACACATGCAATGAAACTGGTGGATCCATATGTGGTATGTGAAAAGAACACACATGCAATGACTCTGGTTGTTGTTAGTAAAAAGAATACACATGCAATGACACTGGTGGAACCATAGGTGGATTGTGAAGAAAGCACACATGCAACGACACTAGTGGATCCATGTGTGGTCTTTGAAGAGAACACACATTTCAATGACTCTGGTTGTTGCTAGTAAAAAGAACAAACATGCAATGACACTGGTGGATCCATATGTAGTCTTTGAAGAGAACACACATGCAATGACTCTGGTTGGTTTTAGTGAAAAGAGCACACATGCAATGACACTGGTGGATCCATAGGTGGATTGTGAAAAGAACACACATGCAATGACACTGGTGGATCCATATGTGGATTTTGAAAAGAGCACACATGCAATGACTCTGGTTGTTGTTAGTAAAAAAGAACACATGCAATGACACTGGTGGATCCATAGGTGGATTGTGAAAAGAACACACATGCAATGACACTAGTGGATCCATATGTGATATGTGAAAAGAACACACATGCAATGATTATGGTTGTTGCTAGTAAAAAGAACACACCTGCAATGACACTGGTGGATCCATGTGTGGTCTCTGAAGAGAACACACATTTCAATGACTCTGGTTATTGGTAGTAAAAAAGACACACATGCAATGATACTGGTGGATCCATATGTGGTCTCTAAAGAGAACACACATGCAATGCCTCTTGTTGTTATTAGTGAAAAGTGCACACATGCAATGACACTGGTGGATCCATAGGTGGATTGTGAAAAGAACACACATGCAATGACACTAGTGGATCCATATGTGGTATGTGAAAAGAACACACATGCAATGACTCTGGTTTTTGTTAGTAAAAAGAACACAGATGCAATGACACTGGTGGATCCGTAGGTGGATTGTGAAGGGAGCACACATGCAATGACACTGGTGGATTCAATGACACTTGTGGATCCATATGTGGTATGTGAAAAGAACACACATGCAATGACTCTGGTTGTTGTTAGTAAAAAGAACACACATGCAATGACACTGGTGGATCCATGTGTGTTCTCTGAAAAGAACACACATTTGAATGACTCTTGTTGTTGTTAGTAAAAAGGACACACATGCAATGATACTGGTGGATCCATGTGTGGTCTCTAAAGAGAACACACATGTAGTGACTCTGGTTGTTGTTAGTGAAAAGAGCACACATGCAATGACACTGGTGGATCCATAGGTGGATTGTGAAAAGAACACATGCAATGACACTGGTGGATCCATATGTGGTATGTGAAAAGAACACACATGCAATGACTCTGGTCGTTGTTAGTAAAAAGAACACACATACAATGACACTGGTGGATCCATGTGTGGTGTCTGAAGAGAACACACATTTCAATGACACTGGTGGATCCATATGTGGTATGTGAAAAGAACACGCATGAAATGACTCTAGTTCTTGTTAGTAAAAAGAACACACATGCAATGACACTAGTGGATCCATGTGTGGTCTCTGAAGATAACACACATGCAATGACTCTGGTTGTTGTTAGTGAAAAGAGCACACATGCAATGACACTGGTGGATCCATAGGTGGATATTGAAAAGAACACACACGCAATGACACTGGTGGATCCAGATGTGGATTGTGAAAAAGGCACACATGCAATGACTCTGGTTGTTGTTAGATAACAGCACACATGCAATGACACTGGTGGATCCATAGGTGGATTGTGAAAAGAACACACATGCAATGACTCTGGTGGATCCATATGTGGTATGTGAAAAGAACACACATGAAATAACTCTGGTTGTTGTTAGTAAAGAGAACACACATGCAATGACACTGGTGGATCCATAGGTGGATTGTGAAGAGAGCACACATGCAATGACACTGGTGGATTCAATGACGCTGGTGGATTCAATGGCACTGGTGGATCCATATGTGGTATGTGAAAATAACACACATGCAATGACTCTGGTTGTTGTTAGTAAAAAACACACATGCAATGACCCTAGTGGATCCATGTGTGGTCTCTTAAGAGAACACACATTTCAATGACTCTGGTTGTTGTTAGTAAAAAGAACACACATGCAATGACACTGGTGGATCCATGTGTGGTCTCTGAAGAGAACACACATTTCAATGACTCTGGTTTTTGTTAGTAAAAAGAACACACATGTAATGACACTGGTGGATCCATGTGTGGTCTCTGAAGAGAACACACATTTCAATGACACTGGTGGATCCATATGTGTTATGTGAAAAGAACACACATTAAATGACTCTAGTTGTTGTTAGTAAAAAGAACACACATGCAATGACATTGGTGGATCCATATGTGGTATGTGAAAAGAACACACATGCAATGACTCTGTATGTTGTTAGTAAAAAGAACACACATGCAATGACACTGGTGGATTCGTAGGTGGATTATGAAGGGAGCGCACATGCAATAACACTGGTGGATTCAATAACACTGTTGGATCCATATGTGGTATGTGAAAAGAACACACATGCTATGACTCTGGTTGTTGTTAGTAAAAAGAACACACATGCAATGACACTGGTGGATCAATAGGCGGATTGTGAAGGGATTACACATGCAATGACACTCGTGGATTCAATGACACTGGTGGATCCATAGGTGATATGTGAAAATAACACACATGCAATGACTCTGGTTGTTGTTAGTAAAAAGAACACACATGCAATGACGCTAGTGGATCCGTGTGCGGTCTCTTAAGAGAACACACATTTCAATGACTCTGGTTGTTGTTAGTAAAAAGAACACACATGCAATGACACTGGTGGATCCATGTGTGGTCTCTGAAGAGAACACACATTTCAATGACTCTGGTTGTTGTTAGTAAAAAGGACACACATGCAATGATACTCGTGGCTCCACATGTGGTCTCTAAAGAGAACACGGATGCAATGACTCTAGTTGTTGTTAGTGAAAAGAGCACACATGCAATGACACTGGTGGATCCATAGGTGGATTGTGAAAAGAACACACATGCAATGACACTGGTGGATCCATATGTGGTATGTGAAAAGAACACACATGCAATGATTCTGGTCGTTGTTAGTAAAAAGAACACACATGCAATGACACTGGTGGATCCATGTGTGGTGTCTGAAGAGAACACACATTTCAATGACACTGGTGGATCCATATGTGGTATGTGAAAAGAACACGCATGAAATGACTCTAGTTGTTGTTAGTAAAAAGAACACACATGCAATGACACTAGTAGATCCATGTGTGGTCTCTGAAGATAACACACATGCAATGACTCTGGTTGTTGTTAGTGAAAAGAGCACACATGCAATGACACTGGTGGATCCATAGGTGGATATTGAAAAGAACACACATGCAATGACACAGGTGGATCCAGATGTGGATTGTGAAAAAGGAACACATGCAATGACTCTGGTTGTTGTTAGATAACAACACACATGCAATGACACTGGTGGATCCATAGGTGGATTGTGAAAAGAACACACATGCAATGACACTGGTGGATCCATATGTGGTATGTGAAAAGAACACACATGAAATAACTCTGGTTGTTGTTAGTAAAAAAAACACACATGCAATGACACTGGTGGATCCATAGGTGGATTGTGAAGAGAGCACACATGCAATGACACTGGTGGATTCAATGACGCTGGTGGATTCAATGGCACTGGTGGATCCATATGTGGTATGTGAAAATAACACACATGTAATGACTCTGGTTGTTGTTAGTAAAAAACACACATGCAATGACCCTAGTGGATCCATGTGTGGTCTCTTAAGAGAACACACATTTCAATGACTCTGGTTGTTGTTAGTAAAAAGAACACACATGCAATGACACTGGTGGATCCATGTGTGGTCTCTGAAGAGAACACACATTTCAATGACTCTGGTTTTTGTTAGTAAAAAGAACACACATGCAATGACACTGGTGGATCCATGTGTGGTCTCTGAAGAGAACACACATTTCAATGACAATATGTGTTATGTGAAAAGAACACACATTAAATGACTCTAGTTGTTGTTAGTAAAAAGAACACACATGCAATGACATTGGTGGATCCATCTGTGGTATGTGAAAAGAACACACATGCAATGACTCTGTATGTTGTTAGTAAAAAGAACACACATGCAATGACACTGGTGGATTCGTAGGTGGATTGTGAAGGGAGCACACATGCAATAACACTGGTGGAATCAATAACACTGCTGGATCCATATGTGGTATGTGAAAAGAACACACATGCAATGACTCTGGTTGTTGTTAGTAAAAAGAACACACATGCAATGACACTGGTAGATCAATAGGCGGATTGTGAAGGGATTACACATGCAATGACACTCGTGGATTCAATGACACTGGTGGATCCATATGTGATATGTGAAAATAACACACATGCAATGACTCTGTTTGTTGTTAGTAAAAAGAACACACATGCAATGACGCTAGTGGATCCGTGTGCGGTCTCTTAAGAAAACACACATTACAATGACTCTGGTTGTTGTTAGTAAAAAGAACACACATGCAATGACACTGGTGGATCCATGTGTGGTCTCTGAAGAGAACACACATTTCAATGACTCTGGTTGTTGTTAGTAAAAAGGACACACATGCAATGATACTCGTGGCTCCATGTGTGGTCTCTAAAGAGAACACGGATGCAATGACTCTAGTTGTTGTTAGTGAAAAGAGCACACATGCAATGACACTGGTGGATCCATAGGTGGATTGTGAAAAGAACACACATGCAATGACACTGGTGGATCCATATGTGGTATGTGAAAAGAACACACATGCAATGAATCTGGTCATTGTTAGTAAAAAGAACACACATGCAATGACACTGGTGGATCCATGTGTGGTGTCTGAAGAGAACACACATTTCAATAACACTGGTGGATCCATATGTGGTATGTGAAAAGAACACGCATGAAATGACTCTAGTTGTTGTTAGTAAAAAGAACACACATGCAATGACACTAGTAGATCCATGTGTGGTCTCTGAAGATAACACACATGCAATGACTCTGGTTGTTGTTAGTGAAAAGAGCACACATGCAATGACACTGGTGGATCCATAGGTGGATATTGAAAAGAGCACACATGCAATGACACTGGTGGATCCAGATGTGGATTGTGAAAAAGGCACACATGCAATGACTCTGGTTGTTGTTAGATAACAACACACATGCAATGACACTGGTGGATCCATAGGTGGATTGTGAAAAGAACACACATCCAATGACACTGGTGGATCCATATGTGGTATGTGAAAAGAACACACATGAAATAACTCTGGTTGTTGTTAGTAAAAAGAACACACATGCAATGACACTGGTGGATCCATAGGTGGATTGTGAAGAGAGCACACATGCAATGACACTGGTGGATTCAATGACGCTGGTAGATTCAATGACACTGGTGGATCCATATGTGGTATGTGAAAATAACACACATGCAATGACTCTGGTTGTAGTTAGTAAAAAACACACATGCAATGACCCTAGTGGATCCATGTGTGGTCTCTTAAGAGAACTCACATTTCAATGACTCTGGTTGTTGTTAGTAAAAAGAACACACATGCAATGACACTGGTGGATCCATGTGTGGTCTCTGAAGAGAACACACATTTCAATGACTCTGGTTTTTGTTAGTAAAAAGAACACACATACAATGACACTGGTGGATCCATGTGTGGTCTCTGAAGAGAACACACATTTCAATGACACTGGTGGATCCATATGTGTTATGTGAAAAGAACACACATTAAATGACTAGTTGTTGTTAGTAAAAAGAACACACATGCAATGACATTGGTGGATCCATCTGTGGTATGTGAAAAGAACACACATGCAATGACTCTGTATGTTGTTAGTAAAAAGAACACACATGCAATGACACTGGTGGATTCGTAGGTGGATTATGAAGGGAGCACACATGCAATAACACTGGTGGATTCAATAACATTGTTGGATCCATATGTGGTATGTGAAAAGAACACACATGCAATGACTCTGGTTGTTGTTAGTAAAAAGAACACACATGCAATGACACTAGTGGATCAATAGGCGGATTGTGAAGGGATTACACATGCAATGACACTCGTGGATTCAATGACACTGGTGGATCCCTATGTGATATGTGAAAATAACACACATGCAATGACTCTTGTTGTTGTTATTAAAAAGAACACACATGCAATGACACTGGTGGATCCATGTGTGGTCTCTGAAGAGAACACACATTTCAATGACTCTAGTTGTTGTTAGTAAAAAGGACACACATGCAATGATTCTCGTGGCTCCATGTGTGGTCTCTAAAGAGAACACAGATGCAATGACTCTAGTTGTTGTTAGTGAAAAGAGCACACATGCAATGACACTGGTGGATCCATAGGTGGATTGTGAAAAGAACACACATGCAATGAAACTGGTGGATCCATAGGTGGTATGTGAAAAGAACACACATGCAATGACTCTGGTTGTTGTTAGTAAAAAGAACACACATGCAATGACACTGGTGGAACCATAGGTGGATTGTGAAGAAAGCACACATGCAATGACACTAGTGGATCCATGTGTGGTCTTTGAAGAGAACACACATTTCAATGACTCTGGTTGTTGCTAGTAAAAAGAACACACATGCAATGACACTGGTGGATCCATGTGTAGTCTTTGAAGAGAACACATATGCAATGACTCTGGTTGGTTTTAGTGAAAAGAGCACACATGCAATGACACTGGTGGATCCATAGGTGGAGTGTGAAAAGAACACACATGCAATGACACTGGTGGATCCATACGTGGATTTTGAAAAGAGCGCACATGCAATGACTCTGGTTGTTGTTAGTAAAAAAGCACACATGCAATGACACTGGTGGATCCATAGGTGGAATTTGAAAAGAACACACATGCAATGACACTGGTGGATCCATATGTGATATGTGAAAAGAGCATACATGCAATGATTCTGGTTGTTGCTAGTAAAAAGAACACACATGCAATGACACTGGTGGATCCATGTGTGGTCTCTGAAGAGAACACACATTTCAATGACTCTGGTTATTGGTAGTAAAAAGGACACATATGCAATGATACTGGTGGATCCATCTGTGGTCTCTAAAGAGAACACACATGCAATGCCTCTGGTTGTTATTAGTGAAAAGTGCACACATGCAATGACACTGGTGGATCCATGTGTGGTCTCTGAAGAGAACACACATTTCAATGACTCTAGTTGTTGTTAGTAAAAAGGACACACATGCAATGATTCTCGTGGCTCCATGTGTGGTATCTAAAGAGAACACAGATGCAATGACTCTAGTTATTGTTAGTGAAAAGAGCACACATGCAATGACACTGGTGGATCCATAGGTGGATTGTGAAAAGAACACACATGCAATGAAACTGGTGGATCCATAGGTGGTATGTGAAAAGAACACACATGCAATGACTCTGGTTGTTGTTAGTAAAAAGAACACACATGCAATGACACTGGTGGATCCATGTGTGGTCTCTGAAGAGAACACACATTTCAATGACTCTGGTTGTTGTTAGTAAAAAGGACACACATGCAATGATACTCGTGGCTCCATGTGTGGTCTCTAAAGAGAACACGGATGCAATGACTCTAGTTGTTGTTAGTGAAAAGAGCACACATGCAATGACACTGGTGGATCCATAGGTGGATTGTGAAAAGAACACACATGCAATGACACTGGTGGATCCATATGTGGTATGTGAAAAGAACACACATGCAATGAATCTGGTCGTTGTTAGTAAAAAGAACACACATGCAATGACACTGGTGGATCCATGTGTGGTGTCTGAAGAGAACACACATTTCAATGACACTGGTGGATCCATATGTGGTATGTGAAAAGAACACGCATGAAATGACTCTAGTTGTTGTTAGTAAAAAGAACACACATGCAATGACACTAGTAGATCCATGTGTGGTCTCTGAAGATAACACACATGCAATGACTCTGGTTATTGTTAGTGAAAAGAGCACACATGCAATGACACTGGTGGATCCATAGGTGGATATTGAAAAGAGCACACATGCAATGACACTGGTGGATCCAGATGTGGATTGTGAAAAAGGCACACATGCAATGACTCTGGTTTTTGTTAGATAACAACACACATGCAATGACACTGGTGGATCCATAGGTGGATTGTGAAAAGAACACACATGCAATGACACTGGTGGATCCATATGTGGTATGTGAAAAGAACACACATGAAATAACTCTGGTTGTTGTTAGTAAAAAGAACACACATGCAATGACACTGGTGGATCCATAGGTGGATTGTGAAGAGAGCACACATGCAATGACACTGGTGGATTCAATGACGCTGGTGGATTCAATGACACTGGTGGATCCATATGTGGTATGTGAAAATAACACACATGCAATGACTCTAGTTGTTGTTAGTAAAAAAACACACATGCAATGACCCTAGTGGATCCATGTGTGGTCTCTTAAGAGAACTCACATTTCAATGACTCTGGTTGTTGCTAGTAAAAAGAACACACATGCAATGACACTGGTGGATCCATGTGTGGTCTCTGAAGAGAACACACATTTCAATGACTCTGGTTTTTGTTAGTAAAAAGAACACACATGCAATGACACTGGTGGATCCATGTGTGGTCTCTGAAGAGAACACACATTTCAATGACACTGGTGGATCCATATGTGTTATGTGAAAAGAACACACATTAAATGACTAGTTGTTGTTAGTAAAAAGAACACACATGCAATGACATTGGTGGATCCATCTGTGGTATGTGAAAAGAACACACATGCAATGACTCTGTATGTTGTTAGTAAAAAGAACACACATGCAATGACACTGGTGGATTCGTAGGTGGATTGTGAAGGGAGCACACATGCAATAACACTGGTGGATTCAATAACATTGTTGGATCCATATGTGGTATGTGAAAAGAACACACATGCAATGACTCTGGTTGTTGTTAGTAAAAAGAACACACATGCAATGACACTAGTGGATCAATAGGCGGATTGTGAAGGGATTACACATGCAATGACACTCGTGGATTCAATGACACTGGTGGATCCATATGTGATATGTGAAAATAACACACATGCAATGACTCTTGTTGTTGTTAGTAAAAAGAACACACATGCAATGACACTGGTGGATCCATGTGTGGTCTCTGAAGAGAACACACATTTCAATGACTCTAGTTGTTGTTAGTAAAAAGGACACACATGCAATGATTCTCGTGGCTCCATGTGTGGTCTCTAAAGAGAACACAGATGCAATGACTCTAGTTGTTGTTAGTGAAAAGAGCACACATGCAATGACACTGGTGGATCCATAGGTGGATTGTGAAAAGAACACACATGCAATGAAACTGGTGGATCCATAGGTGGTATGTGAAAAGAACACACATGCAATGACTCTGGTTGTTGTTAGTAAAAAGAACACACATGCAATGACACTGGTGGAACCATAGGTGGATTGTGAAGAAAGCACACATGCAATGACACTAGTGGATCCATGTGTGGTCTTTGAAGAGAACACACATTTCAATGACTCTGGTTGTTGCTAGTAAAAAGAACACACATGCAATGACACTGGTGGATCCATGTGTAGTCTTTGAAGAGAACACATATGCAATGACTCTGGTTGGTTTTAGTGAAAAGAGCACACATGCAATGACACTGGTGGATCCATAGGTGGAGTGTGAAAAGAACACACATGCAATGACACTGGTGGATCCATACGTGGATTTTGAAAAGAGCGCACATGCAATGACTCTGGTTGTTGTTAGTAAAAAAGCACACATGCAATGACACTGGTGGATCCATAGGTGGATTGTGAAAAGAACACACATGCAATGACACTGGTGGATCCATATGTGATATGTGAAAAGAGCATACATGCAATGATTCTGGTTGTTGCTAGTAAAAAGAACACACATGCAATGACACTGGTGGATCCATGTGTGGTCTCTGAAGAGAACACACATTTCAATGACTCTGGTTATTGGTAGTAAAAAGGACACATATGCAATGATACTGGTGGATCCATCTGTGGTCTCTAAAGAGAACACACATGCAATGCCTCTGGTTGTTATTAGTGAAAAGTGCACACATGCAATGACACTGGTGGATCCATAGGTGGATTGTGAAAAGAACACACATGCAATGACACTGGTGGATCCATATGTGGTATGTGAAAAGAACACACATGAAATGACTCTAGTTGTTGTTAGTAAAAATAACACACATGCAATGACACTGGTGGATCCATATGTGGTATGTGAAGACAACATGCATGCAATGACTCTGGTTGTTGTTAGTAAAAAGAACACACATGCAATGAAACTGGTGGATCCATAGGTGGATTGTGAAGGGAGCACGCATGCAATGACACTGCTGGATTCAATGACACTGGTGGATTCAATGACACTGGTGGATCCATATGTGATATGTGAAAATAGCACACATGCAATGACTCTGGTTCTTATTAGTAAAAAGAACACACATGCAATGACACTGATGGATCCATGTGTGGTCTCTGAAGAGAACACACATTTCAATGACTCTGGTTGTTGTTAGTAAAAAGGACACACATGCAATGATACTGGTGGATCCATGTGTGGTCTCTAAAGATAACACACATGCAATGACTCTGGTTGTTGTTAGTGAAAAGAGCACACATGTAATGACAATGGTGGATCCATACGTGGATTGTGAAAATAACACACATCCAATGATACTGGTGGATCCATATGTGGTATGTGAAAAGAACACACATGCAATGACTCTGGTTGTTGTTAGTAAAAAGAACACACATGCAATGACGCTAGTGGATCCATTGGTGGATTGTGAAGAGAGCACACATGCAATGACACTGGTGGATCCATGTGTGGTCTGTGAAGAGAACACACATGCAATGACTCTGGTTGTTGTTAGTAAAAAGAGCACACATGCAATGACACTGGTGGATCCATAGGTGGATTGTGAAAAGAACACACATGCAATGACACTGGTGGATCTATATGTGGTATGTGAAAAGAACACACATTTCAATGACTCTGGTTGTTGTTAGTAAAGAGAACACACATGCAATGACACTGGTGGATCCATGTGTGGTCTCTGAAGAGATAACAGATTTCAATGACACTGGTGGATCCATATGTGGTACGTGAAAAGAACACACATGAAATGACTCTAGTTGTTTTTAGTAAAAAGAACACACATGCAATGACACTAGTGGATACGTGTGTGGTCTCTGAAGAGAACACACATGCAATGACTCTGGTTGTTGTTAGTGAAAAGAGCACACATGCAATGACACTGGTGGATCCATAGGTGGATTGTGAAAAGAACACACATGAAATGACACTGGTGGATCCATATGTGGATTGTGAAAAGAGCACACATGCAATGACTCTGGTTTTTGTTAGTAAAAAATCACACATGCAATGACACTGGTGGATCCATAGGTGGATTGTGAAAAGAACACACATGCAATGACATAGGTGGATCCATCTATGGTATGTGAAAAGAACAAACATGAAATGGCTCTAGTTGTTGTTAGTAAAAAGAACACACATGCAATCACACTGGTGGATCCAATGACACTGGTGGATCCATATGTGGTATGTGAAAATAACACACAAGCAATGACTCTGGTTGTTGTTAGTAAAAAGAACACACATGCAATGACCTTGGTGGATCCATTTGTGGTCTCTAAAGAGAACACACATTTCAATGACTCTGGTTGTTGTTAGTAAAAAGAACACACATGCAATGACACTGGTGGATCCATGTGTGGTCTCTGAAGAGAACACACATGCAATGACTCTGGTTGTTGTTAGTGAAAAGAGCACACATGCAATGACACTGGTGGATCCATAGGTGGATTGTGAAGAGAGCACACATGCAATGACACTGTTGGATTCAATGACAGTGGTGGATCCATATGTGGTATGTGAAAATAACACACATGCAATGACTCTGGTTGTTGTTTGTAAAAAGAACACACATGCAATGACCCTGGTGCATCCATTTGTGGTCTCTAAAGAGAACACGCATTTCAATGACTCTGGTTGTTGTTAGTAAAAAGAACACACATGCAATGACAATGGTGGATCCATGTGTGGTCTCTGAAGAGAACACACATGCAATGACTCTGGTTGTTGTTAGTGAAAAGATCACACATGCAATGACACTGGTGGATCCATAGGTGGATTGTGAAAAGAACACACATGCAATGACACTGGTGGATCCATATGTGTTATGTGAAAAGAGCACACATGCAATGACTCTGGTTGTTGTTAGTAAAAAGAACACACATGCAATGACACTGGTGGATCCATAAGTGGATTGTGAAGAGAACACACATTTCAATGACACTGGTGGATCCATGTGTGGTCTCTGAAGAGAACACACATTTCAATGACTATGGTTTTTGTTAGTAAAAAGAACACACATGAAATGATACTGGTGGATCGATGTGTGGTCTCTAAAGAGAACACACATGCAATGACTCTGGTTGTTGTTAGTTAAAAGAGCACACATGCAATGACACTGGTGGATCCATAGGTGGATTGTGAAAAGAACACACATGCAATGACACTGGTGGATCTATATGTGGTATGTGAAAAGAACACACATTTCAATGACTCTGGTTGTTGTTAGTAAAAAGAACACACATGCAATGACACTGGTGGATCCATGTGTGGTCTCTGAAGAGAACACACATTTCAATGACACTGGTGGATCCATATGTGGTATGTGAAAAGAACACACATGAAATGACTCTAGTTGTTGTTAGTAAAAAGAACACACATGCAATGACACTGGTGGATCCATATGTGGTATGTGAAAAGAACACACATGCAATGACAATGGTGGATCCATATGTGGTATGTGAAAAGAACACACATGCAATGACACTAGTGGATCCATATGTGGTATGTGAAAAGAACACACATGCAATGACTCTGGTTGTTGTTAGTAAAAAGAGCACACATGCAATGACACTGGTGGATCCATAGGTGGATTGTGAAAAGAATACACATGCCATGACACTGGTGGATCCATATGTGGATTGTTAAAACAGCACAGATGCAATGACTCTGGTTGTTGTTAGTAAAAAAACACACATGCAATGACACTGGCTGATCCATAGGTAGATTGTGAAAATAACACACGTGCAATGACACTGGTGGATCCATATGTGTTATGTGAAAAGAACACACATGCAATGACTCTGGTTGTTGTTAGTAAAAAGAACACACATGCAATGACACTAGTGGATCCATCTATGGTCTTTGAAGAGAACACACATTTCAGTGACACTGGTGGATCCATATATGGTATGTGAAAATAACACACATGAAATGACACTAGTGGATCCATAGGTGGATTGTGAAAAGAGCACACATGCAATGACACTGGTGGATCCATATGTTTTATGTGAAAATAACACACATGCAATGACTCCAGTTATTATTAGTAAAAAGAACACACATGCAATGACACTGGTGGATCCATAGGTGGATTGTGAAAAGAGCACACATGCAATGACACTAGTGGATCCATATGTGGTATGTGAAAAGAACACACATGCAATGACTCTCGTTGTTTTTAGTAAAAAGAACACACATGAAATGACACTGGTGGATCCATAGGTGGATTGTGAAAAGAGCACACATGCAATGACACTGGTGGATCCATATGTGGTATGTGAAAAGAACACACATGCAATGACTCCAGTTGTTGTTAGTAAAAAGAACACACATGCAATGACACTGGTGGATCCATGTGTGGTCTCTGAAGAGAACACACATTTCAATGACATTGGTGGATCGATAGGCGGATTGTGAAAAGAGATTTTCCCTATCTCTCGGTCACAAATCTCACAAAAGCCCAAACGTGTGGAGATCCCAAACATGTGCTCACTTTGGGTGCTATGACCTGATTGGCTGACACAGATGTCACGCGGATCGCCTCCACCAACCGTTGATCCTATGTGATCCAACCGGCAGGATAACCCCTCCCTTCTCCACTTTTTTATGCATGGTCAATCCGTGTCACCTCTCTATCCGTGCCACCGATACTTTACCTCCATAAACAAGTGAAAATCCATCTATCTTACTAAAATAAATAAAATAAATGATCATATTTCAAAGAAGCCATTGTATTCTTCTCCCGGTTCGTCCTCATCTTAGTCGACGCCATGGTCACTGCCATCGCTGCCGTCGGTGTCCTCCTCTGACGACTCGACACCGCCCCCTTCCTTGAATAAGCGTGCTATCTCCTCGTCGGATTCCTCCTCCTCCTCCTCCTCTTCATAGTCCCACGGGTCCATGTCACTCTCCTCCGCTTCTGCCTCCAACTGATCGATGAACGCCTCCTCGTTGGTCGAGTCGGACTCGTCCAAATAGCTATCTCCTCTCTTCTTCCTGGTATTCTTCTCGTTCCTCTTCTTGTCTGTACTCACCGGTGCAACACGCGCCCCCGTCCTAGCTGCTACTTTGCGCTCGTCTGACACTGCAGGTACCCCACGCTCCTCCTGCACGGATGGTACGAGCTTCGACGTCGCGGTGTCCTCGGGTGCCGATGTCGATGGATCCTGGCACGGTCGGACACGACGTGCTGCCTTAGCAGGCGACTCGCGAGCACGAATGATGCATCGAAGAGCCGGTGACGCAGGACAGTCAGTGGACGGCTTGAACCTGCCATTACCACGGCGAGGGGGCATCGTGCTCGAGGTAGTTGGTCCGAATGGTCGATGGCGGGTACATAGAGAGGGGTGCCGGTCTGATCAAGGATGAGTAGCAGTTTTGTGTGTCGTGTCCACACATGCATTTGTCGATTATCAAAAAATAAGAAGAAAGAAGTAATATCTCGCGTACGGAACATAATTTGATCACAACAAAAGTGGCATAACATATTCTAGACTCGTGAATATCTCGTGCGTGCCTGTCACGTGGAGTTTGACGGAGTTCATCGTGCCAACGTGATCGTGCAGCAGTTGCGCGCGTCATTGCCCCATCAACATATGACACACGCACGCGGGATGTGCACGCCGATTCCCGTGATGACCACCCAGCTCGCACTCCCCTTATTATATACTGGATTTTGGGCGGCGCCGAAGACCATTGAAGTGTCCATTGCAATAAAGACAAGTCCCATCGATTCCCTACCCCTGCCTCCCTGACTTCTTTGAGAAGGTAGACCGTACACGGTGGTCTTGTATAACAGTACTAGTACTACTAGACCACAGCCTGTACTCTTTGACTCTTCTCCCACACTAATCAGTATCACCTTCCTCCTGCCGCCGCCACACTCACCCTGCAAGCCATGGATCCACTGAGGAGGGGGAGAGGCCGGTCGACGATCCTCGCGGAGAAAAGGGAGAGAAATCCCCGCGAGGCACTTATTGCTCTACCAACCGCTCAAGTCCACCATCTCATCGAGGCCCCATCAATTGGCAAATTTGAATCATTGGCCGCAATAAGAAATTGGAATGTAATCCTATGAAACAATTTTCAGGGATATACATATTCAGGTACAAAAACAATCGTAATATTGTAATTATAAATAAAAAACCAAACGATTAATCTCTAGGTACATGTTGAAAATACTTATGATCAAAACCATGCATACACATTTGGATCATACGAATTATTCAAAGATTAGAAACAATTCAAGGATCATACATGTAGTTCCATATGAGAATAAATCAAGGGCCTCATAATTTTTTTTAGAGATGGAGTTGATGATCCAAAGTACCAACAGCACAATCTACTCAGGTTCACCAACCCATCCCTGAAAAACGATACCATCATATGTGTCTCCCCTTACACTCATTTGGGGCAAATTTCAATCATCAGCCTCGGTGAGCAAATGAAAGGTAATTCTTATACACTATGAATACATGTATGAAATAACAATTCAAAGATCATTTCTATGAATGTAGAATAAATCTAGGGGCCTCATAGTTTCTTTAGGGATGGCGTTAGTGAACCAAGTAATAATTGTACAACCTATATTGTTCTTGTACATCGCCCTAGGTTCGCTAACTCATCCCTAAAAAAATATGACACCAATGTGTCTGCCTCTCTTTCGGGGCAAATTTGAATCATTGGCCATAATAAGAAATTGAAATATAATCCTACGAAACAATATTCAGGGATATACATATTTAGGTACAAAAACAATCCTAAATATTGTAATTATAAATAAAAAACCAAACAATTCTTCAGGTACAGGTTAAAAATACTTATGATCAAAAGCATGCATATACATATGCATCATACCAACCATTCAAAGATCAGAAACAATTCAAGGATCATATATGTAGTTCCATATGAGAAAAAATCAAGGGCCTCATAGTTTTTTCAGGCGGTGAACCAAAGTACCAACCGCACAACATATATTGTTTGTGTGAATTGCTGCCTCAGGTTCACCCACCCATCCCTAAAAAAACGACACCATCATATGTGTCTCCCCTTGCACTCTTTTGGGGAAAATTTCAATCATCGGCCTCGGTGACAAACTAAAATGTAATCCTTATACACTATGAATGCATGCAATACATAATTCAAATATCATAGTTCTATGAATGTAGAATAAAGATTGCAGCCTCATAAGTTTCTTCAGGGATGGCGTAAGCGAACCAAGTAACAATTGTAGAACCTATATTGTTCTTCTACATCGCCCAGGTTCGCTAACTCATCCCTGAAAAAATCGGACACCAATGTGTTTGCCTCTCTTTTGGGGAAAATTTGAATCATTGGCCATAATAATAAATTGAAAAGTAATTCTACGAAACAATATTCAGGGATATACATATGCATCATACGACTCATTCAAAGATCAGAAACAATACAAATATTATATATATAGGTTCCATATGAGAATAAATCAAGGGCCTCATTATTTTTTTAGAGATGGAGTTGGAGAACCAAAATACCAATAGAACAACCTATATTGTTTATGTACATTGCTGCTTCAGGTTAACTAACCATCCCTAAGAAAACGACACCATTAGATGTGTCTCCCTTGCACTCTTTTTGGGCAGAACTGAATCATTATGCTCAGTAAGGAATATAAATGTAATGTTATATATAGTTGTGTATCGAAATCAACACTCAACTAGCAAACCCTAAAACCCCTAAATCAAATGTTACAGAACGATTAAATTTACAGCACAAGAAGAACTGTATGAACAACAACGAGTTAAGCAAATGTAAATTTACTAGATACCAGGTGAGCAGATTGGGGTATTGTGACTAGACAGATTGGGGTTTTATGACTAGATGGCAGATGCATCAATCGACCGTTCGAACCATATATATACTACCCTACTTCAAGAGCAAAAGAATCTATACATGATTGAGCAAATCCTATGTATGAATAGTGAAATATGCGGCTGCGACTAGAGAAGCTAGCAATGTAGTACCTCGGACTCCTCATCGAGGACCTCCTCCTCGAACTCTTCATTCTCTTCGATTGCGTCAAAGATTTCTGGGATGGTGATGGGGTTGTTGATGTAGAGCACCGAATTGCCTCCGCCCGTTGTCTGCCCCTCATCAAGATCTATCGCTGGCACCATGACGTTGTCGGCCACCTGCTGCTTGATGGTGATGGCTACTGGCTGGACGAATGAGCTCGAAGCTTCGACGGAGCAGCGACGAGGGGCGTGCATGCCCAGAGAAGACGCCTCCGCCTGCTTGGCGGCAACCGAGCCATCTGCTGCTATGCCTTCAATTGGCTTCACCTCCGGCTCGTGTCACATCCCAAGATTTTAAAAATTGAGACTAGAAAAAAATTTGCATGTGCATTTCATTGGCATGACATTATTTTCATTCATGCAAAAATTGATCTCCAAAACCCTATTTTGAAAACCCAATTTGATTTGTCAGAAGACTCCTACAAGAGATCAACTAAGGATTTTATAAATCCAATATTCTTGATCAATAGAAAATACTACAAATTGATCCTATGTTGATCCTTTAAATTTTAGAAAAATTTGAAGACAGAAATCAATCCATTTGGATTAAATATGAAGGAGATATGAAAAGAAATAGAATAAGAAAAAGAATAAAAACAAATAGGAAAAAAACTAACCCTAGCCCACCCGGCTAGCACCGCTGCATCCACCGCGCGTGCAGCACGTCTTCTCGCCACCACTAGGCTGGCCTAGAGCAAGCGCAGCAGCCCGCGGAGCAGCCCCGCCGCTCTCCCCTCTTCTGCTGCGGCTGACAGGTGGGGACCACCCCGTTGTGTCCCTCCTCCCAATGGAAACACGCCCAGCGAGTTCTTCGCGACCCCGAGCCGAACACCACCAAATCTGCGCCGATTCGTTCGGATTTCTTCCACTTTTTCCGTGATAACCTCTCTATAAAATTCTTCCACTTTGCCCCCTTGTTGATTTTCGCGTTTTGGAGAACCCTAAGCCCAAAACGATCTCGCCAGAAATCCATCACAACTGTCGCCATTGGATATCTCTAATCGAGCTTGAACCCGAGGTTCTGGAGCACCCCGCTACCTCCTTTTACCTCTAATCTCTGCCTCCTTGTTCTACGCTTCTGCTCACGCCTTTTCCCCCATCAGCAGAGCCGCATGCCGCCAGAAATTCCTCGCCAGAGGACCCGCCAGAGTGCTTCGTCGAGCACCGCCACCATCCGCCACTCACCGCCAAAAGAGGAGGAGGTAGCCGTTTCGGACCAAACCACCGAGACCGCGATCAACCGACGAACCCTGTTGTCTACTCCGCCACTGACAAGGGACACCGTATACGCTACCACCATTGCCATCTAAGCGTCGCGCCGCCGCCAACCGCCGTCGACCCGCTATGAACACCGGTGAGCTCAGGAACCTCTCGATCCCCGTCGTCAGATCGACGTGGAACGACCAAGATTAGAAATTCGCTGTCGAACTGGTACTGGCCACTAGCAGAACGCCGCGTGGCGCCCGCATCAACGCTGACCAACCAGTCAGCGGGGAATATGCCCAGGGAATATTCCCTTTTAATTGGAAATTCTTTTAAAATTGCAGAAATTATGTAAATTTTAGAAATTTCATATAAAAAGATCTACATATCCAAAAATAGAAACTAATATACCGTTGGATTCAAAATTGTATGGAGAATATTAATATGTAATTAGATACAACATTTACTGTAAGTATTTGTCATTATTATTTAATTGATTTAATACATGTTTTGGAGAAATTAATTCATAGGAAAATAACCACTTTTCAGAAAATTGCAAATGATATGTCCCTGAAATCACAAGAAGGGTTAGAACCTTATTCTGAATTAAAATCGTAGGTTTACAGGACAAACAATTTTAAGTATATTAAAATGCATTCTAGAGTATGTTAATTATTTAAAAATATTTTTAAATCTTTTTGGCGTATTTTCTTTTGGTCCTGGCTCTAATTTGAAACATCTGTCCAGTAGTATTTTTTTCTAACTTGAACATCACTGTTTACAGCAATGGTATAATGTTTTGACTAAAAGCCGATTAACTAGTCCTCTAAATTGCATAAATTGTTTTCATTGCATTAAAGATTTTACCATGCATCATTCAGTAGTAATATTGATCAGAGAACATAATTATACTACTAAAACTTTTATTAAAATACCATGCATGCATTGTGTTGCATTTATTGATTTCTATGTGTGGATTGTTTATTTGGTTGAATTGCTTTCATGTAGATTGTGAGGATTGTAACCCGTGTGATTGCCAGAATTGTGTGTTTGACACCGACAACTACCAAGGCAAGTGGAGCTTCATAAAAGTCCTATTTAATTTCTATATGCATCTGTAGCTTTTTTTGCGAGGGATATGCATTTCTAGCTTGATTTTGTTTTTACAAGTTATATCTATTGCTATGCTATATCCTATTATGACCGCAGCCTTCCTGTTTATGTGATCCACTGTAAGTAGTTGTGCTTAGCTGTGCTTATGTAGACGAGGGTGGGATACACCATGATAAAGATTGTTTTGGAAGTATGTGTTTGGAAAATTTGAAACCAACTTAATTAATGAACTCTCTGGGTAGAATTGGTAATTGCTTGGTTTGTGAATATCGGGCCCATGTCTATGATTTACCCGAGTATCTCACTTGTGGATGGCCACCCAGGTTTTAGAGAAATGATTAGTGTCTTGATTTGGTAGCATACGTGTACAGCCATATGCCAGTGAGTTATGGGTGGCTAGATGGACTTAGTAGGTCGTGGTAAACCGAGATCTTCGTATCCAGAGATGTAGTGAATGTGATAGGTTGGTACGATGCATGGATGAGCTTAGGGATCTACTACCCGAATTGTCTCTTCTTGGGCTTCTCCCTATCATGACTCAATATGTGTTGCATGGTATGAGCAGGTCGACCAGGTTATATGGGTAAAGTGTACAACCCCTACAGGGTGTAAAACTAAGTACTTAGCCGTGTCTGTGGTAATGGATGTTTGAGTTGCTGAATTATGGGTGCTATGACATGTTCTCATTCATTCTAACTTGTAATTGCTAAAACTTGTGGTTGAAACTTAATTGGGTTGTGTGATGATGACCAAATGCTTTACAAATGATTTACAAATGGTAGGATAAACTTATTTTGCTGTTGCAACTAAGCCTGAACCCCACAAGCCAGATATGCATGTAGATATTACTCTTGTTGTTTCTCTCATTGTTCCACTTGCCAATACATTCAAAGTATTGACCACTCATTGGCTGCAACCTTTCATGTTGCAGGTTATGGTTCTGATTGTTCTGAGTGATCTTATAGGTTGCGAACCTCCACTCAACAGTTGTTTGCCTGTGGCACAATTGAAGATGGAGCCTACTATCTGTTTATGCTTCCGTATGCTACTTGACTATTTGAGTTAGCCTTTGAGCTAAGCATTATGTAATAATTGTAAATTGTGGATCATTCGATATAATAATAATGTACTGTTATATTCTTTGGTATTCATCTGTACTTTGTGTGCCAGTGAACCAACCAGGGATTGGCACTATACACAGGAACTCAGCCTTACCAGGTGAGGGTGTTATATGATGGTATCAGAGGAGTGTGTTGACTGTAGGATCGTGACCTAGGATTGGAATAGGAAAACCATATGAATTATAAAGACTATTTTATTCTATCTATTCTCATCATATAATTCTTTCTAGTATCTTCTTGTCACTTCAATTCTCATACTCTTCTCTTTTAAAATATAGAAAAAGTCCCTCTCTAGCAATGAAATAATAATTTTGTACTTATTAGATTCTTGTAATCCTTGATAACTCTTTTCTAATATTATCTCGTTCAAAACTTGTAGATGAACACTTGTGCGAGGAAGCGCGAGAATAAAGAATAGTTAGATGATGACCATCATATAGTTTTGATATGAATTCATTTAGATCTAGCAATAGTTCATTGCAAATGCTTGTGTAATAGTTGGTTTATTATGTTTAGATTGTGCTAATTGTTATCCAAAAGTTCCAGAATATTTTTGATGATTTTCATAATATGTCAATGAAGGTTTTGATTAAAAATTCGTGATAATTTCGCTGCAGTTTTCTGCCTGACCTGTTATACCGCACGATTTTTCATTTCTGACTGGTAGCTAGGATTAAGCTCATATTTTAGGATCAGGTTCATAATTTGCTTTAGTATAAGAACAAAAATTGGCCAAAATTCCTGATGAGTATAATAGGCCCAGAAAATTTCGTGAATACTGCTGTAGTTTCAGGACAGATTCTGCCTATTGGTTTAAGATTGTAGGTTCACCCCCAAACTAATTTTAGTTAAAACAAAAATATTTTGTGGATGGTTGTAACACCCCAAAACTTATAATCAAGATTATAAAGTTCTAATCACCTAATTTAGGGTTAAAAAAAACTTTTATTAATAAAAGGAATATGAATGCATGTGTGTTTGCATTAGTGTAGAATTGAGTGTATATGACATGCTTGATTGTTCTAAATGATGTGAAATGGTTTAAAGGTGAATGCCACATCATCTAGGACAACTACAAACAAAATCAAAATAAAAAGAAATCAAATATGAATAAATAAAGCAAATGGTCATTTTGACAAAACTAAACCACTAGGACACTTTGAGTGTTCCTAGAAGAGAATTTCTAACAGAAACCATTCCACTTATTTTCACCCATTGCTAGACCAAGTAAAAGTGAATCAAGGCCCACTTTACAAACCTACAAAAATATCTTGCAAATAAATTTAATGGACAGTTGAAAATTGAATCTAGTTCATATGTTAAGATACCACTTTTTCAAAAACCCACCAAATCAATTCCCCTTGACCTCTCCAAGCAAACATAGACCCTCAAGCTTAATTCAAGATCATTCCAAAATTTTGAATCAAATTTTCCAAACTTTTTTTCATGCAGCCATTAACACAAACACCTTGTCTACATAGATAAACCTCTAGCCTAACTTCACTGTTATGCACAGTAATAGTCGACCATTTGGTCCCCTCTTTACTTCCCTGTCTCCCCTAAGTCTAACCCAGCCCCAGACTAGCTCCCCCTTCACCGTTTGCACAGTGGAGCACCGCCCGTTTTGTGCTCATCATCGACCGACCACGACCAGCTCACAGCAGACCACCCCGTGCCCATCCAGGATATCCAGGAGGTGCGCCACAGTCCACCGCCACCCCTGTCCACCCGACGGTCGAAGCCAAGCCCTAGACCACCCTAGCTACGTCCCGCCCCGCCTCTCTGTGCCATGCCGAGAGCACGCCAGTGTGCCGCGCCCGACCAGCTCGCCCAGCTCGTGCCTTGCCCTCACCACGCATGCGCAAGCCCGCCATGATCACAGCACCCCAGCAGACACCCCCGTTCACCGCCGCGCGACCCACAGCTTCCACAAACACTTATGCCTGTGTGAAGAGCGCCGCACGCTCCTGACTGAACCATGCCGCCCCATGCCTCGCCATTATGCCCGTAAGAACCACCACGGAACACAACACCGTCCACCTACCTCCACCCTGCTGATAGCCGCCTGTAGCGACGCCACTGTCAAGCTCGTGCCCGTACCGCTTGGTCCCCTCTCCACGCTATAAAAGGAGGCCAACCCCTCCTCCATTCTCCACACCACTCCACTCTCCACTCCTCACAGACACTCCCACACTTCTCCCCCGAGCAAGGCGAGCACCACCACGCCGGAATTTCACCGGAGCCCGAGGAGAAGGGCGTCGTCGATTCCGACCACCCCAACCCTGCCGTAACCGCGCCTCGCCTCGCCGTCGTCTACCATATCGATTGCCCCCATCGCTGACCCTAGATGGAGCCCAGGTGAGCCCCGCGAGACCCCCACCGCCGTGTTAGGGTTGATTTCTCGCCGGAGTTGTTCGTCCTCGACGATGAACCACGGTTGTTGGATTAGAATTAGATCATAGGGATCTGGTTGAAAGATACCATTTCACATTAGAACAGTCGCTAACTGGTGGACCCCATCTGTCTGCAGCCCGCTGCGCCATGTAGGTAGCTGGGCTGGCCCGTTTAACTTCCTGCGCTGGCCTGGAAATTCAAATAATTGTTTTTTCCATTTAGGTTTAAACTAGTTTCTGTTCACATATTCAAAAATCAATTCAGAGAGTTTCACTTAACCAAATTGCATGATTCAAATTTTGCTAGAAAGGTAATTAAATTATTTATCCAAGAACGTTGGATTTAAATTATTTGGAGTTAGAGGTATTCTATAGAAAAAATAACAAGAAAGAGAGTTTTGCAACTTCAAACATTTTTCAAAAATCAACCATAATATCTTTTGAGTTGATTCCAACTCTCAAAAATCACATTTGATAATATCTATCTGAATATATAAAAATATCTAGGTTTGTATGTAATGGCATTGGAATAGTACCAAAATAATGCTATTAGGGCATTTCTAGTCACTTTAAATATATTAAATAATAATCTTAAACTTTATAAAATGTGACCAACCCTTTAAATCACATTCCCAGGTATTAGGATATGTGGTGATGACATGTGTCCACATGATCCAATATTTTAATTGGAGAATATTAAATCTGAATTAATTTCAATGAGTAGAAATTACTTTTCTCAAATAAACTAATTAAAACTAGTTCTTTAAATTCATGTGATGATTGTGATGATACTAGATCATTAAGTGTGAACCTTAGTGTGCTAAATAGAATTAGTTAAGTATTGTTTCGTGATTGTGTACCCCATATTTATTTATAGACGATAGTATCGACCCAAGCTACGAGGAAGAGGAGTTCTACCCCGAAGAAGAGGAGGAGAACTTCAATCACTGCACCAATCAAGGCAACCTAGAATTATACAAGTTAACCATGCAAGCCTTAACCTAAGCAATATGCATTAGGCATGCTTGGTTATGTACTTTGATTTATACCCATCCCAAGTTTTACTTGCAAGCTTTATTCTTTTACTTTACCAAAGTTCTTTACTTTTAGTTAGTGCTTTGTGAGTATTGGAAAGATAGTATATATATCATAAAGAGTATAAAACTAGGACTATACTAGATGTCATTCTATGGCATGAGATTGAGATTAGCATCCCTCATTAGTGAATACCCTCAACTTTAGTGGCTAGTGCTAAGCACAAAAGTTTATCACTTTAGATGGGAATACTCGGTGAAAATGATTATGAAAAACTTGGAATGATGATTCATTCTATTGAAATGTTTTGACATGTGTTGAGAAACACAATGTATTTGATGATGAAAATGTTGTGGCATGAGCCTTAGCCCTTTATAGAAACTGATGGTTGGGTTCGGATGCGATACCATTCCAATTTTACCGTACAACCACAATACCTAAATTGGGTAAGTCTTAGCCTGAGGTTTATATGCATTAGTATGGGTTCCCTTGCGGAAGGGGTTTGAGCTGAGGCTACCTCTTGATGATGTCCACCTATGCAGTGCCCATGATGGCGAATGGCCATGGCTGGGAGGCCAAGCTCATAGGGGAGGTGCCTATACTAGAGTGTGTAATTGAAAGGTTATGATTGATTATCCGCATACTAAGTATGATGATTCAGGGTTATCCCTGACGGATGTATCGAAATTTGTTGTGATAGTGTACCACCTCTGCAGAGTGTCAAACTATTCGAATAGCCGCGTCCACGGTCATGGACAGTTGGAGTGGCCATATTGTTCCGTCGTCAGATGTTTTCAAAATGACCTGTGAAGTGAACTATGATTTTGACTTGACCACAACAGGGTGGTGAATATGAAAACTAGGTTCCCACTTAAAGTGATTTAGAACATTTACTTAGTTTTCTTTACTTCTGAGCACATTTTACATAAATCTGGCTTTTTGCAAATAAACTTAGAGCTTAGGATTCCTACTAGAACTACCTTACTTGTTAGTGATAGTTTGCGACTACTTAAAGAGTACTCATGGCTTTGTCCCTGGCTATTCCCATGGACAGACTATGAGCAGGACTATCAAGAAGATGGACAGCAGGACGGCTACGACAACTAGGATCATCTCCCATCGTCAGCATTGCCTGTGACACTGAAGATGGAGCCCAGTACTACGCTTACTATTCTGCTGCTTGTTTGTATTCGGACTGGATCATGAGATCCCCTATTTGTGTAAGACCTTATTATGGTTTGTAATGGATGATGTACTGTGATATCCAATCTGTTATGTCTCGCAAAAATGGTAATCCTGGGATCGCGATGTATGGCAAAATAGGCATCTGGGATTAAAATTTTTGGTGTTGACAATGGTATGCCACTAAAACAAAACTTCTGGAACATAAACAAAAGTATTTTGGCTTGAGTGTTGCTTGCTATGATTGTTTGCTTGTGTGTCAATTGATTGTTTCATATAGTTATGGGTAGCAATACTTCTCTATTCTTTCTATCTATAACTCGTCTATGCTGTCCCAATTGATGCCACCCCATCATCAACCCGCTAAGATGGAGTGAAATTGATGCAACTGAAGAATGCCACCAATAGATCATAGAGATTGGAGCACATAGATTATATAGGATTCCCATGTCTTAGATGCAACTCTATCATAGATTGGAAAGATTAGAAGCAAGTTAGTAGATTGGTATGAAACACACACTTAGAAGGAAGATGAAATAGATGTAGTCCAACAATTGGCTCTGGAGATGCAAAGTTCAATTCTCTTAAGGGGGTTAGCCTCGAGTATACCACCCACACCCTGCTATCTATTTCAAATCTCGAGGAGAAGATTAATCTAAGGGGGTTAGTTTGTCACATCCCAAGATTTTAAAAATTGAGAATAGAAAAAAAATTGCATTTGCATTTCATTGGCATGGCATTATTTGTTTATGCAAAAATTGATCTCCAAAACCCTATTTTGAAAACCCAAATTTGATTTATCAAAAGGCTCCTACAAGAAATCAACTAAGGATTTTATAAATCCAATATTCTTGATCAATAGAAAATACTACAAATTGGCCCTATGTTGATCCTCTGAATTTTAGAAAAATTTGAAGACAAAAATCAATCCATTCGGATTAAATATGAAGGAGATATGAAAAGAAATAGAATAAGAAAAAGAATAGGAACAAATAGGAAAAAACACCTAACCCAGCCCACCCGGCTAGCACCGCTGCATCCATCGCGTGCGCGCGCAGCACGCGTTCCTGCCGCCACTGGGGTGTCCCAGAGCAAGCGCAGCAGCCTACGGAGCAGCCCAGCCGCTCTCCCGTCTTCCGCTGTGGCTGACAGATGGGGACCACCCAGCTGTGTCCCTCGTCCCGACGGAAACACGCCCCACGAGTTCTTTGCGATCCCCAGCCGAACACCACCAAATCTACGCCGATTCGTTTGGATTTCGTCCACTTTTTCCGTGATAACCTCCCTATAAAATTCTTCCGCTTTGCCCCCTTATTGTTTTTCGCGTTTTGGAGAACCCTAGGCCCAAAATGATCTCGTCGGAAATCCATCGCCGCTGCCGCCATTGGAACTCTCTGATCGAGATTAAACCCAAGGTTCTAGAGCACCCCGCCGCCTCCTTTTACCTCTAATCTCTGCCTCCTTGTTCTACGCTTATCCTCATGCCTTTTCCCCCATCAGCAGAGCGAGGTGCCGCCATAAATTCCTTGTCGGAGGACCCGCTGGAGTGCTTTGTCGACCATCGCCTCCGTCTGCCACTCACCGCCAAAAGAGGAGGAGGTAGCCGTTTAGGACCAAACCACCAAGACCACTGTCAACCGACAAACCCTGTTGTCTACTCTGCCACTGACGAGGGCCACCGTAGATGCTACCACCATCGCCACCTAAGCGCCGCGCCACCGCCAACCGCCGTCGCCCTGCCATCAACACCGGTGAGCTCAGAAACCTCTTGATCCCGACCGTCAGATCGATGTGGAACGGCCAAGATTAGAAGTTCGCTGCCGAACCGGTACTAGCCACTAGCAGAATGCCGCGTGGTGCCCGCGTCAGTGCTAACCGACCAGTTAGCGCGGAATATACCCAGGGAATATTCCCTTTAATTGGAAATTCTTTTAAAATTGCTGAAATTATGTAAATTTTAGAAAGTTCATATAAAAAGATCTACATATCCAAAAATAGCAAATAATATGCTGTTGGATTCAAAATTTTATGGCGAATATTAATATGTAATTGGATACGACATTTACTGTAAGTATTTGTCGTGATTATTTAATTGATTTAATATATTTTTTGGAGCAATTAATTCATAGGAAAATAACCACTTGTTAGAAAATTGCAAATGATATGCCCCTGGAATCACAAGAAGGGTTAGAATCTTATTCTGGATTAAAATTGTTGGTTTATAGTACAAAACAATTTAATTATATTAAAATGCATTCTAGAGTACGTTAATTATTTAAAAATATCTGTAAATCTTTTTGGCATATTTTGTTTTGGTCCGGGCTCTAATTTGAAACATCTGTCCAGTATTATTTTTTTCTAACTTGAACAACACTGTTTACCGCAATGGTCTAATGTTTTGACTAAAAGCCGATTAACTAGTCCTCTAAATTAAATAAATTGTTTTCATTGCATTAAATATTTTTCCATGCATCATTCAATAGTAATATTGATCAGAGAACATAATTATACTACTAAAACTTTTATTAAAATACCATGCATGCATTGTGTTGCATTTATTGATTTCTATGTGTGGATTGTTTATTTGGTTGAATTGCTTTCGTGTAGATTGCGAGGATTGTAACCCGTGTGATTGTGCGGATTGTGTGTTTGACACTGACAACTACCAAGGCAAGTGGAGCTTCATAAAAGTCCTATTTAATTTCTATATGCATTTGTAGCTTTTTTTGCGAGGGATATGAATTTGTAGCTTTATTTTCTTTTTACAAGTTATATCTATTGTTATGCTATATCCTATTATGATCGTAGCCTTCCTTGTTAGGTGATCCACCGTAAGTAGTTGTGCTTAGTTGTGCTTATGTAGACAAGGGTGGGATACACCATGATAAAGATTGTTTTGAAAGTATGTGTTTGGAAAATTTGAAAACAACTTAATTAATGAACTCTCTGTGTGGAATTGGTAATTGCTTGGTTCGTGAATGCTAGGGCCCATGTCTATGGTTTACCCGAGTATCTCACTTGTGGATGGCTACCTAGGTTTCAGAAAAATGATTAGTGTCTTGATTTGGTAGCCTATGTGAAAAGCCATATGCCAGTGAGTTATGGGTGGCTGGATGGACTTAGTAGGTCATGGTAACCCGATCTCTTCGTATCCAGAGATGTTGTGAATGTGATAGGTTGGTACGGTGCGTGGATGGGCTTGGGGAGCTACTTCCCTAATTGTCTCTTCTTGGGCTTCTCCCTATCATGACCCAATATGAGTGTCATGGTACGAGCGGGTTGACCAGGTCATATGGGTAAAGTGTACAACCCCTACAGGGTGTAAAACTAAGTACTTAACCATGTCCACGGTACTGGACGTTTGAGTTGTTGAATTATGGATGCTATGACATGTTCTCATCATTCTAACTTGTAATTGCTAAAACTTGTGGTTGAAACTTAATTGGGTTGTGTGATGATGATCAAATGATTTACAAATGGTAGGATAAACTTATTTTGCTGCTGCAACTAAGCATAAACCCCACAAGCCAGATATGCATGTACATATTAGTATTGTTTTTTTTGATCATTTACATATTAGTATTGTTGTTTCTCTCCTTGTTCCACTTTCCATACATTCAAAGTATTGACGACTCGTTGGCTGCAACCTTTCATGTTGCAGGTTATTGTTTTGATTGTTCTGAGTGATCTTATAGGTTGCAAACCTCCACTCAACAGTTGTTCGCCTGTGGCACAATTGAAGATGGAGCCTACTATCTGTTTATGCTTCCGTATGCTACTTGACTATTTGAGCTAGCCTTTAAGCTAAGCGTTATGTAATAATTGTAAATTCTGGATCATTCGATATAATAATGATGCACTGTTATATTCTTTGGTAGTCATCTGTACTTTGTGTGCCAGTGAACCGATCCAGGGATTGGCACTATACATAGGAACTCAGCATTATCAGGCGAGGGTGTTAAAACTCGTCTCCACGTGCATGCTTCATGGTGCACCTGGGGAAGGCGGTGGTGCAAGCGAAGGAGCTTGGATACACGTGGTAGGTGCATATTGGGGTTTTGGGACTAGACAGATTGGGGGAAATGACACGAGCTCGCAGGAGAAGAAGGCCGAGCGGGTTTATAAATACTGGACCTTTGGTAGTCCTCGAGTGGACACGTTGGTGGGCATGGGGATGGGGCTACCACAATCTCCACTTTTTTTCAAACAACCACGATGTCCACTTTATAACTACATTGAAACACGCGCAGGGAAGACCTCTAGTCCACTACATGCAAGTGGCGCAGAACCAATTTCTAGCAACGTTAGGTCTCCTCGAGGGGCCCCCTGATGCGTGGAAGTTACTTGCGGTAGGGACCAGTTCAAAGTGAGATTGAGAGCGCGCTGCATAAAAATGGGATATGTCTTATTGAAATCAAGTGGCAGTAATTTGCAGCGTCCCGTTGATAACCGTGCACTTGATGACCCCGTTGTCCTGTGCATCTGCTGTGGTAGTAGTAGTAGTAGTAGGCTTTTCAGACATGATTAAACATGACATGACCACTCAACGACTTTTTCCATGGACGGGTTCGTGTTCCTTCTTGTAGAAGTCTCGCTGAGAGAGACGTCCGTGATGTCTCACGCTGTACTGTGAAGCGCAGGACGTGTGCAACAATCCGCGTTCGATCAAACATGATCAACGGTTGGTGCGCACGATCCGCGTGACAACTGTGACAACCAATCAGGGCATAGGAGCCAGAGTGAGCACAAGTTTGTTCTACGAGAGAGAGAGAGGCAAAACTGGGTAGTACCAAAAAACCAAGGGCAAAACTGAGTAGTATAAAAATGGAAAGTGAGTGTCTTATATAATGAAATGATGCGTCACCACAGCTCATTGGATGTGTGTGTGTCTCAGTGTGCATCATTGTGGTTTTGGAAAAGAACACATGCAATGATGCCACCACAACATGTGTCCAACCATATCCAGGAACCTTGGCAGCATGTTGGGATTCAACTGCAGCATGCATTCTACCACCAGCTTGAAAGATGTTGCATCACCACACCTTATTGGATGTGTGTGTGAGTGTATCAGTGTGCGTCATTGTGGTTTTACAAAAAGAACACATGCAGTGATGCCACCACAACATGTGGTGTCTAACCATATCCAGGAACCCTGGCAGCATGCTGGGATTCATCTGCAGCATGCATTCTACCACCAGCTTGAAAGATGCTGCATCACCACACCCCATTGGATGTGTGTGTGTATCAGTGTGCATCATTGTGTTTTTAGGAAAAGAACACATGAAGTGATGCCACCACAACATGTGTGTTCTTTTCATAAACCACATGGATCCACTAGAGTTCATTGCATTTGTGTTCATTTCATAAACCACATGGATCCAATGGAGTTCATTGCATGTGTGTTCTTTTCATAAAACACATGGATCCACTAGAGTTCATTGAATGTGTGTTCTTTTCATAAACGACCAGGATGCAACAGTGTCATTGCATGTGTGTTCTTTACATAAACCACAACTAGAGTCATTGCATGTGTGTTCTTTTCATAAACCACATGGATCCACCAGTACCATTGAATGGGTGTTCTTTTTCTAAACCACAGATGGATCCACTAGAGTCATTGCATGTATGTTCTTCTCCTAAACCACCACTAGAGTTATTGCACATGTGTTCTTTTCATAAACCACATGGATCCACTAGAGTTCATTGCATTTGTGTTCTTTTCATAAACCACATCTAGAGTAATTGCATGTGTATTCTTTTAATAAACCACATGGATCCACTAGAGTCATTGCATGTCTGTTCTTTTCATAAACCACATGGATCCACTAGTGTCATTGAATGTGTGTTCTTTTCATAAACCACATCGATCCACTAGAGTTCATCGCATCTGTGTTCTTTTCATAAACCACATGGATCCACTAGAGTCATTCCATGTGTGTTATTTTCATATACCACATGGATCCACATGAGTTCATTGCATTTGTGTTATTTTCATAAACCACAACTAGAGTCATTGCATGTGTGTTCTTTTCATAAGCCACATCTAGAGTCATTGCATTTGTGTTCTTTTCATTTGATGTGTGAGTTTATTAGTGTGCATGATTGGGGTTTTAGGAAAAGAACACATGTAGTGATGGCACCGCAGCATGTGTGTTCTTTTCATAAACCACATGGATCCACTAGAGTTCAATGCATGTGTGTTCTTTTCATAAACCACATGAACCCACTAGAGTCATTGCATGTGTGTTCTTTTTATAAACCACATGGATCCACTAGTGTCATTGAATGTGTGTTCTTTTTCTAAACTAGATATCGATCCACTAGAGTTATTGCATGTGTAATACCTCAGACATTACGCTCTAAGTTCAAGCCTGGACGAACCAAAAGTGGATAAGTGATCCTACCGCGGAGGCCCAAGGCCACCCACGTGTAGCCCCGTCGAAGCGGAGCAGGGCACGGTATCGGCCTACCCCTTATCCACTTTCAAGAACATCGGGACAAGAGCGAGCGGCATAAGCGACAGGTAACGCGACCACGACATACACAAATGAGCATGTATATCTGAGTCAGAGTCACACCATCTAGAAGAAATAGAAACAGAAATATTCAACGCCATACGACAAGATCCAAATATCCTAAATAGATATAATAGTTTAGGATATATCCTCATACATCACACAATAGAGTATCAAGCGGAAGAGGAATACAAGATCCGAGTACGGATAAGAAGCAAATCGGCACAAGATGCCACAGAACGAAGCACAACCCGTGTGGGACCCCCCGGATTGATCATCCGAGAAATCCCTGTTATGCATACATCCACGTTCCCATGATCAGTGAGCCGTGGAACATAACCGTCTGGTACCATTACAACATCTGAAACATAACGAAATACAAGACTTACATAATTGCCATAATGGCTACATCATCATTAGCAGCAAAACAACGCCAAGCGCAGAGCCCAATCGTACCTCAACCTACAGGCAGCTGACTGGGAAGACGGCCTAGCTCGATGGACGTCACCTTAAACTCCTGAAATTCTGGCCAAGTAAATAGCCAGGGACACAGCCGTGAGTACTTTGAATGTACTCGCAAAACCACCGAGATAAGTGAACAAGGGAAATGCAATTTTTGGCTGTGGTGAGATAGTCTATCTGGAGTGGTCTTTGAAAAAAAAGCCTAGACTAACTTTTGAAGTTATGGCATCTCCATATCTTTGTTGAAAAAGAGTTTTGAAAACATGCTTCTATTTTGTAAATCCAGACATCCCCATGTCTTTGTTGAAAAAGAGTTTTGAAAACCATTTTTGTAGTAAAAACCCTTTTTAAACATCTTCGACCCCTTCGGGTCAAAACAAAGCTTTTCGAACTCGGGTTCCCCCGAAACCGTCGTCCTCATAGTACTTGTTTCCCAAACAAGCACAGTTTGGGTACTCCTAGCCAACACCTTTACAACCGTACTTGACCGTGGACATGGCTATTCGAATAGGTTATACTCTGCAGAGTTTGCACACTTTACCCACAAGAATCAATACATCCGTCGGGATTCAACCACGGCCCACTACCATTGTATATGGGGGTTCGGATAATCAAACCTCACTTTTCGCTTGTCTACACTAGCAAAGGCATGCTTTTCCTCTTGGGTTTGTTCTCCCCGGCAATGAGTATGTGGCTCCCAGCCATAGTCCTTCCTTCCGTACATGCGCATACCCAAGACGCAACTTGGCGCATACCATAAATCTGGAGACTCCACTTCCTTTCGTACTACCTAAGTCATACCGTCCACGGGAGACCCAATTGTTGCACCGGCCTCCTGCCAGGTCAGGCTCACTCTTGCGGAAGCAAGAGACAGGCTTTAGATCCGTGATCTGGGACACCTGCCCGGTCTTCCAGGGATTTCTCCCTATAAGCATGGTAGAAGTGCCTCGGCTAATGCGGACAAACTACGGGTTAAGCCCCAGCAACCTGGGGTAATGTGGTTGCGCGGATCAAAATTGTTCCAGTAAAGGCGTAGAACATCCCATCACTTTTCCACTTCTTCTCATCACCATTCCTTTTGTTAAAACTTCCACTGGGAATGATGCCTCTTCCCAGGGTTTTACAAAGCCGTTTTTGAAACATTTGTAGTGGGGAAAATCCCAAAACAGTTTATTTTCTTAAAACCGGGGTTTTCAAGGAGGTAGGATGCTAACCATCGTACTCTCGGTCTAAGGGGATAAAATGATGGGTTCATCGGGGTGGTGCCTCGACGGAAACGAAATCATAACTTGGAGGAGCCAAGTTACTACCGCAGTAGTTGTAAAACAAGACATGCAGGTATATAATGCAATTTATAAAGAGGATACAAAAGCAGGTAAAAGAGAGTAGGAAATATAACAGAGTTCAGGAATGGTGGCTTGCCTGTGATCAGCAATAGTCCCTGGACTTCTTCATATGGCCAAGAATACCCAATACAATAATAATAATGAATCCCGCTCTTCTTGTCGTCAGACACTCACACTATCGTCGTCATGGGATACACATGCAAACAGAGAATATCACAATCAATACAAGGCATGCAAGCATCAAACCATATAGCAAACAAATAGGAGAATACTACTGGACTTGGGAGGGCTGTGGAGGAGTGGGATTCAAATGGTGGAATTTACAAGATTGCCATTGTAATGTTTCTCTTGGGAGATAGTTGTCTAGGATAGATATAAGGGACTAGGATTAGGGTTCTATGGTCAGTAGGTTATCAATGTGCAAAAGTGATATCCACGGATAGGTCTTGACAAGGCAAAACCAACACAAGTGGTTTCACTTGATTATCACTTTTCTAGAATTAGTTATGCTTTTTATAGTGAATTAAACTCTAGTTTGAGGAAATAATTCACCAGAAAAGTTCTGGAGCTCCAAAAATTATTTCCTTGGATGGTTAGGTAGTATTTTTTACTGAACCACCTAGACTTGGAATCAAGTCAGAATAATTATCATAATGCCCTCAGGAAATTCCCAAAGACAATTCAGTATGATTCTTCTCTTTATGACCAGATTAATTCTACAGAAGTTATTGAGTTTGCTCCAAGGGCAGGTGATAGGCATGTCCAATACCTTTTTATAGGATCTGGATTCACCCTTTTTGGAGTTGCCAAACTCCTCGAGTGATTTAATTATCGAAAATAACTACCACAGAGGTATTTAAATCACTAAAATTCATCCAGAGCTCAATAAATTTTTAGTTGCTGGGGTCTGGTAGATATGGGTACTAGTGTGTACTGGGAGGTGGAATCAGGTCAGGACCACATTTGGTTAGACCTAGGGAATTTATCTAAGGCAGAAAGTTGCTAGTTTTGTTATTTTTACTAAAGGCAGAATATTGTTCAACCTATGCTGGTTGAAAGGTATTTCCAATACCTTCCAGTAGGTCTTTGGTTCAACTCAAATGGAGATGTGAAGCTTTCTGTGGAATATAATTAGTGTACCAGATACTTTGTAGCAGAATAATTACTAGGAATTATTGGAATTTAATTTGAACGTAGGGTTGCCTCTACATGTTTGAGAAAACATCAGAGAACCACCAGGAAATTAAATCTAGACATTTGGATTAGGTTTGCCATTTTATTTGGATTTAATCCTAGCAGAAACATTTTCTGGAATAAATGGACCTGCTAAAAGGAAAAAGGGTGTAAAGGGGCCAGATCTGGGGAGCTACTGGGCCGGCCGGGAGGATTCGGCCCACGCAGGGGACGCGCCGCGCGGGAGGATCCTATTCGAACCCGCCAGGTAGGGCTTGGCGGTCAGCGGCTGGAGGGGCGAACTGGTACGGGAGGCTCCTGGTCGTTCGATTAGATAGGGGATCGGCGGCTGGGAGCTCGTCGTCCACCTCCAACGAGCGGCGGCGCGCAGAAACCCTAGCGGGCGGCAGGGGCGGTGCGAGGACCTCACCTGAGGCATGGAGGCCGGCGGGGAAGGTGACGGGGCGACACGGTGGTCCATGACGAGCCCGGGGAGGGGCGACAGGGGCTGGATCTACCTTGGCAGAGGCCTCGCGCGATGACGGCGGCGACGCACGCTCGGCAGAACTCCGGTGCCGCTGTTGGAGGGCCTGCATGTTGAAGAGGAGTACTGGGAAGGTTAGGGTTGGATCCTAGGAGGTTAAGAGCGCCATTGTAAGGAGAAATGGAGCAGGAGGGAGATCACCAAGTTGAGTTCTTGGAGTAGACCGAGAGGAGGCTATCTCCTTCTCTAGGCCGAGGGAGACGTTGGGAGGAGCTCTGGAGCTTGGGGGAGGTGGATCTGGGGAAGAGGAGTGTAGTGAGGCCACATGCAGGTGGAGGGGAGCAGGGGAGAAGGTGCTATAAGCTCAAGCTCCAAAAATGGCCGAGGAGGGTGGTTCTCCTTCTTGTGGCTAGAGGAGAGGAGAGGAAGGGATGGGGAGCTCGGGGAGGTGAGTGAGGTGGAGAGGGGGCAGGGGCGAGCTGGGGTGGCCTCTGTCCATATATACTAGGGAGGAGAGGTAGATGGGGTAATTTACCCAATTGGACATGGTGGAGAGGGAGGGCTGGCCAAGGATTAGGCCAGGGGTCGGTGGAGAGGGTTATGATGGTCATTTTGGGCGTGCTGGATCAGAGAGGGAGGGAGAGCTATTGTGGTAATTAAATAGATTAGACCTTTGTAAGATCTTGGTTGTCTCTCTCTCCTTCTACTAGTACAAGGGAAAATGGGTAATTGTTGGGTGGTGCTATAGTGGTGGTCGACCAGTGTGGTGTCCTGGTGCTAAGGATGAGCTTTGATCAAACTTTGGGGAAATTTGGAAGTGGTTTAGACTAGTGGTTTACTAGTTTGCCCAAATTGATCCAATGGTGGGTTGTGAAGCAAGTCCAAATATTTGCATTGGACCAGAGGTGAAAATGGTACTGGTGAGTAGAGGAGGTAAAGGTAGACTCCTAGGATTTAATTGGGATTTTTAGGTGGAGTTTAAGTCCACATAAATCCAATTACTCAAAAAGGACAGAAATGATTTCTAGAAGATCATTTGATAAGTTTCCATTGGGCAAGCATGGATTTTGGTGTGGAAGGGTCCCAAATGTGAATGCACACTTAGGGGAATTTTCCCAAGATTTATTGGGGATTAAAAGTATTTAAAACAATTATTATTCCAATTCAGCCATTTAAGAAAATGGACAAAAAGAAATAATAAAGCTTCTCAAAAATATTTATTTTTGAGATGGGAAGGTGGGGAATGATTTGTGGAGCTCATAAGAGTCAAAGGTTTGGGAAGTGGTTTGGTAAAAACCAAACTTTCCTTCATGGATGGAGTTTTGGAGATTTTGACTATTTAAGAAATTAAATAGTTTTGGGACCATAATAATTATGGATAGTATTTGATAAATATTGAGGACCAAAGTAGATGGGATATAAAAGGTGTAGCAAGCAGTTGCAACCTTGTGGAATGAAATTCCAACTAGAAAAGGATGGAAAACAATGAGTTGAGGATCTAGGGCGGTGTTATTTTTATACCACTAAAACATGCTTGCATCTTGGAGCTTAGAGCTCACCTTGGTGCAAGGGATAGGTGGATGGGTAGAAAAGGTTATGTAGATGATCATGGCAGAAGGACTTTGAATTATCTGCATTTGAGGTGATCTAGAAATGATGGCAAACTTTGTTGAAATTAAGGATGCCATGCAGAAAGTATCATGAAGCCTTCTAAACCATGTGGGTTTAATAAGCTCAGCGATCCACTTGGGGCAAGTGAAGTAGGTTCTGATATACCTCAAATAGTAGAACACTACCATGTAGAGAGTTGGTCCAAAGAAGTTTGCATGAGGGTGTAAGCTTCTACCAAAGTGGGCATCATGAATAGTTTTGCAGGAAATGTTATTTTCTTGACTGCAAAACCATCATGGATGAGTGGGTTGGAGGAGGATCTAACCAAGGGTAAAAGTGGGCCTTGGTAGTCCATAGGATGGTTAACAGGATGGTTCAAGTGCATTTCCAAAAACGCACATGGTTTGAGAAGAGGAGGCTTTCAAAGAGGTGATACTGAAACTGTTTCCAGACTTGGCCAAATTTGGCAGTTTTGAGGAATTTGACTAGAGTAGGAGATGGAATGTTCTTGGAGGAGTTGCAAGGTAGCAGAGCTTTACTAAAGGGGTGATATGGAAGTGTAGAGTTAGTAGAAGAGATCCTTGCTTGATAATGGTCTTCAAGGTCTTGGAACATCTAGAAAGGGGATCCTCAAAATAGATCTGGTTGAGGGTTTTGGATGATCACCTAGTGGCTAGGGATCACAACAAGGTTTGGTTTCTTGCTTAGGGATTGAGGATTGGGAAACATCTAGATCCTAGTGATGAGCTCCTAGAGTGGCTCATACTACTTCCTAAGCAAACAAGTCAAACAGCATATCAAAGCAACTCATCAGTCAACAGATCAAGGCTACTCATCTAATAACTATTCCAACTACTACTAGGGTTACCATCAAGGTCAGCTTGAGGTAAGGTTGGGGGCATTTTGAAGAGGTTGAGTTTTGAATAAGATGAGGGTTCTTGGTATCTCTACCAAGAGTAGAATTTAAATGCTTGGAACAACAGTTTTGGGAAAACTAGAGGTAAGATTAGTTGAGTGTTTAGTCTTGAAAACATAAGGAGATTGTATTATATATCTCTCCATAGTTTTGGCAATGGAAGCTACCAAAATAGATTTGGTTACATAGGCATTGGGATGTTATAGCCCGCCCATAGATCTCATGGATCTCTTGTTGGAGATATGCCCAAGAGGCAATAATAAAAGTGGTTATTATTATATCTTTGTGTTTATGATGAATGTTTACATCCCATGCTATAATTGTATTATAAGGAAACACTAATACATGTGTGTTTTGTAAACATAAAAGAGTCCCTAGTAAGCCTCTTGTGGAACTAGCTTGTTGATTAAATGATGATCATGGTTTCCTGATCATGGACATTGGATGTCATTAATAACAAGGTTATATCATTAGGAGAATGATGTGATGGACACACATCCATAGTAAGTGTAGCATAAGATCAAGTCATTAAGTTCGTATTGCTGTAAGCTTTCAAATGCATAGTAACCTAATCCTTCGACCATGAGGTTATGTTAATCACCATCACCGGATGGGTACTTTGATGACATCAAACACCGCTTCGTAACTGGGTGGTTATAAAGGTGTCATTGGGTATTCTGAAAGTATGTGTTGAAGCGCATGGACCAAGATTGGGATTTGTCCATCCATATGAGGATATATATGCTCTGGGCCCTCTCGGTGGAATGTCATCTAGTTAGCTTGCAAGCATGTGACTAGGTCACAAGGGATGACATAACATGGAACGAGTAAAGAGTACTTATCAGTAACGAGGTAGAACTAGGTATGGAGATACCGACGATCAAACCTCGGATAAGTAGAATATCGCGTGACAAAGGGAATTGGTTTTGTATGTTAATGGTTCTATCTATCACGAAGTCATCGTTGAGTATGTGGGAGCCGTTATGGATCTCCACATCCCACTTATGGTTATTGATCGGAGAGGTCTCTTCATCATGTCTGCATATTCACGAACCGTAGGGTGACACACTTAAGGTTTGAAGTTGTTTTAAGTAGATATGGAATATGTGTTGGAGACCGAATGTTGTTCGGAGTCTCGAATTGGATCTGGGACATCACGAGGAGATCCGGAATTGTTCGGAGAATAAGATTCATATATTGGGGATCATTTTCTAAGTTAGGAAATGTTCCGGAGTGTTTGTATGGAGATTCTAGAAGGTTTCGGAATGTTCTGGAAGGTTCTAGAAGATTTCTTGGAGTTTGCTTGAAAACCAAGAAAGGATCAAGGAGTCTTTGTGGGGCAAGACACGGATTCGTAGGGGAGGAGGATTCCTCCCCCCTCCCAATCCACCGGCCAAGGAGGGAGAGGAGTCCTACCAGGACTCCCCCTCCCATGGCGCCTCCCTCCTTTAAATAGAGGGGAGGGGGCGCCACCCCCTAGCCCTCTCCCATAACAAACCCTAGACGCCGCCTCTCTCCTCCTCCTTCGCTCTGCTCCGGCTTAGGCGAAGCCCTGCAGAATTCTCTACTCAACCACCACCACTACACCGTCATGCTGCTGGGATTCCATGGAGAAGATCTACAACCTCCGCTGCTCGCTGGAACGGGGAGAGGAAGGTCTGCTTCGACTCCGCACGTGTGACCGACTGCGGAAGCGCTGCCGGAATGCGGCGCCGGAAGGATTGTCCACACGATCTTGAGATCGGCAAGTGATCGACTACATCAACCCCAAGATCTAATCTCGTAACGCTTTCGGTTCTACGAGGGTTAGTACAGATCTATCTCGTTGCACATGTCTAATAGATTAGATCTTGGCTTTTATCTAGATTAGATCTGGGTTTTGTTCATTCTTGCGGTAGAATTTTTTTGTTTTCCATGCTACGAACCCATCAGTGGTATCAGAGCCTTGTCTATGCGTAGATCTGTTGCACGAGTAGAACACAATGGTTTTGTGGGCGTTGGATGTCGTGCCATCTCTTGCTTTGTGTACTTTGCATCTTGCGGTATGGTGGGATGAAGCGGCTCGGGGTAACCTTGCATGTCATCACACATGAGACTTGCTCCACGCTTGACGTGTAACTTGCTTTGCACAAGTGGCTTTGCGGGTGTCTGTCTCTCCCATCATAGTATAGATCCAATTTACACTTTGCACTTGATAGCACCTGTATCAACGTTGTGGCTCAGTTTCGTAGGTAAGATCCGTTCTTATTCAGAAGCCCCAAACCACGTAAAACATGCAAAGAAAATTAGAGGCGTCTAACTTGTTTTTGCAGGGGTTTTGTGATGTGATATGTCCATCATGTGATTGTGATTATATTTGATGTATGCAATGATCCTTGTTGTAATATGGCAACCGGCAGGAGCCTAATGGTTGTCTTTAATTCTGTTAAGACCTGCGTGTCTATTCATCTTGTAATAGCTTTATTCCAAGTAGTTGTAATAGTTGCTGGTGATGATGGACAACCATGAAGCGGCGCCACTGACCTTGACGCAATGCTGGTGATGATAGAGATCATGTCAGTGCTTTGGAGATGGAGATCAAAGGCATAAGAAGAAAGGGCCATATCATATCACACAAATTATGAATTGCCTGTGATGTTAATCCTTTATGCATCTTGTATTGCTTAGATCGCGACGGTAGCATTATAAGATGATCCCTCTCACTAAATTTCAAGTAATAAAGTGTTCGTCCTTAGTTGGCACCGTTGCTAAGACTCGTCGTCTCGAAGCATCTCGTGATGATCGGATGTGATAGATTCTACGTGTGCATACAACGTGTGCAAGCCAGATTTGCACATGCGGAAACTAAGGTTAATCTTGACGAGCCTAGCATGTACAGACATGGTCTCAGAACACGGAATACCGAAAGGTAGAGCATGAATCATATAAGTGATATGATGAACATGAAGATTGTTCGCCGATGAAACAACATCTTCTCTCGTGAAGATCGGACTTGGTGTAGTGGACTTGGTTCGTGTAATCACTAAGACAATGTGAGGGATGTTGTTTTGAGTGGGAGTTCACCTAGTTAATTTAAGAATTAAAGTAGAACTCAATTTATCATAAACTTAGTCTAAACTACATGCAAATTTGTTGTAGATTATGGCGAACCTCTCCATCAATTTCAATGTGTTCCTAGAGAAAGAAAAGCTTAAGAACAATGGAAGCAACTTCACGGACTGGCTCCGTGGTCTGAAGATTGTCCTCAGGGCTGGTTAGATGACCTATGTGCTCGAAGGACCTCTAGGTGACCCACCTGCTGATGATGCCACCGATGACGTAAAGAATGTTTACGCCACTCGGAAAATCATTACTCCACAGTTCAGTGTGCCATCCTGTATGGTTTAGAAACGGAGCTCCAGAAGCGTTTTGAGCACCACGACCCATTCGAGATCATTAAGGAGCTCAAGCTCATTTTTGAGACTCACGCGGCCGTGGAGAGCTATGAGGCCTCCGAAAAGTTCTTTACCTGCAAGATGGAAGAGGGAAGCTCCGTTAGCGAGCATGTGCTCACCATGTCTGGGCACGCAAACAAGCTCCAAGAGTTGGGCATAACGATTCCTAATGAGTTAGGGATTCACCGTGTCCTCCAATCACTGCCACCGAGTTATAAGAACTTTGTGATGAACTACAATATGCACTGCATGAACAAGACGTTGCCTGAACTATCGTCCATGCTGAAAACTGCTGAAGTGGCGATCAAGAAGGAGCACCAAGTGTTGATGGTCAATAAGACCACCAATTTCAAGAAACAGGGCAAGCCTAAGAAAAAGGGCAACTTCAAGAAGGACGGCAAGAAAGCTGCCGCACCTGCTAAGAAGCCCAAGGCTGGTCCTAAGCCTGAAACTGAGTGCTTCTACTGGTAGGGTGCTGGTCACTGGAAGCGTAACTGCCCCAGGTACCTGGCGGATCTGAAGAACGGCAACATCAAGAAGAAAGGTATATTCGATATACATGTTATTGATGTCTATCTTACTAGTAGTCGTAGTAGTGCCTGGGTATTTGATACTGGTTCGGTTGCTCATATTTGTAACTCGAAACAAGAGCTGCGGAATAAACGAAGACTAGCAAGAGACGAGGTGACGATGCACATTGGAAATGGCTCCAAGGTTGATGTGATCGCCGTCGGCACGCTCCCTCTACATCTACCTTCGGGATTAGTTTTAAATTTGAATAATTGTTATTTGGTGCATGCGTTAAGCATGAACATTATATTTGGATCTTGTTTATTGCGAGACGGTTACTCTTTTAAGTCTGAGAATAAAGGGTGTTCGATTTATATGAGTAATATCTTTTATGGTAATGCACCTGAGATGAATGGTTTGTTCTTATTGAATCTCGATAGTAGTGATACACATGTTCACAACATAGGTGCTAAACGAATAAAATTGAATGATAATTCTACATACATGTGGCACTGTCGTCTTGGTCACATTAGAGTGAAGCGTATGAAGAAACTCCATTCACATGGACTTCTCTAATCACTTGATTTTGAATCACTTGAAAGATGCGAAGCATGTCTAATGGGAAAAATGACTAAGACTCCATTCTCTAGAATAATGGAGCGAGCTACAGACTTATTGGAAATAATACATACCGATGTGTGCGGTCCAATGAGTGTAGCATCGCGTGGTGGATATCGTTATGTTCTCACTTTCACGGATGACCTAAGTAGATATGGGTATGTCTACTTTATGAAACATAAGTCCGAAACTTTCGAGAAGTTTAAGGAATTTCAAAGTGAAGTGGAAAATCATCGTAACAAGAAGATTAAGTTTCTGCGTTCTGACTGCGGAGGTGAATATCTGAGTTATGAGTTTGGCATGCATTTAAAGAAATGTGGAATACTTTCGCAATTGACACCACCGGGAACACCACAACATAATGGTGTGTCCGAACGTCGTAATCAAACTCTCTTAGATATGGTTCGGTCTATGATGTCTCTTACAGATTTACCACTATTGTTTTGGGGCTATGCATTAGAGACAGCCGCATTCACTTTAAATAGGGCACCATCTAAATCCGTTGAAACAACACCGTACGAATTGTGGTTTGGTAAGAAACCTAAGTTGTCGTTCCTTAAAGTTTGGGGTTGCGAAGCGTATGTAAAGAAGTTACAACCTGATAAGCTTGAACCCAAAGCGGAGAAATGCGTCTTCATAGGATACCCTAAAGAAACAATTGGGTATACCTTCTATTATAGATCGGAAGGCAAATTTTTTCGTTGCCAAGAATGGATCCTTTCTTGAGAAGGAGTTTCTCTCGAAAGAAGTGACTAGAAGGAAAGTAGAACTCGACAAGGTTATTGAACCTTCTCTCGGAGTTGAGAGTAGCGCAGCACCGGAAGATGTTTTTGTGCCGCCTGCACCAACTGGAGAGGAAGCTCATGATGGTGATCATGAAACTTCGAACGAAGTTGCTACTGAACGTCGCAGGTCAACGAGGGTTCGTACCACTCTTGATTGGTATGACTCTGCCTTGAACGTCATGTTGGTGGACAACACTGATGACCCTGTGACGTATGAACAAGCTATGGTGAGCCCAGATTCCGATAAATGGCTAGAAGCCATGAAATCCAAGATGGGATCCATGTACGAAAACCAAGTGTGGACTTTGGTGAACTTACCGGATGGCCGTAAGGCTGCCGAGAACAAATGGATTGTCAAAAGAAAAACAGATGTTGATGGTAATGTTACCGTCTATAAAGCTCGACTTGTCGTGAAAGGGTTCCGACAAATTCAAGGAGTTGATTACGATGAGAGTTTATCACCTGTAGCGAAGCTAAAGTCTGTAAGGATTTTGTTAGCAATTGCTGCATATTTCGATTATGAGATTTGGCAGATGGATGTCAAAACGGTGTTCCTTAATGTTGATATTGAGGAAGAGTTGTATATGGTACAACCCAAGGGTTTTGTCGATCCTAAAGATGCTGACAAGGTATGTAAGCTTCAGCGCTCCATTTATGGACTGAAGCAAGCATCCCGGAGTTGGAATCAACGTTTTGATAAAGTAATCAAAAACTTTGGATTTATACAAACTTATGGAGAAGCTTGTATTTACAAGAAAGTGAGTGGGAGCTATGTAGCATTCCTAGTACTATATGTAGATGACATATTGTGGATTGGGAATGATATAGAACTTCTTAATAGCGTCAAAACCTATTTGAATAATAGTTTTTCAATGAAGGATCTTGGCGAAGCGGCATATATTCTAGGCATCAAGATTTATAGAGATAGATCAAGACGCCTAATAGCGCTTTCACAAGGTACATACTTAGACAAAGTTCTAAAGAAGTTTAGAATGGAAGAGAGCAAGAAAGGGTTCGTGCCCATGTTGTCAGGTAAGACCTTGAGTAAGACTCAAAGTCCGGCTACAGCAGAAGATAGAGAAAAGATGAATAATATTCCCTATGCCTCGGCCATAGGTTCTATCATGTATGCCATGCTGTGTACAAGACCGGATATAGCACATGCTGTTAGTTTGACTAGCAGATATCAAAGTGATCCTGGAATGGAGCACTGGACAGCGGTCAAGAATATCCTAAAGTACCTGAATAGGACTAAGGATATGGTTCTTTCTTATGGAGGTGATGAACAGCTTGTTGTAAACGGTTACACTGATGCTAGTTGGAACACAGATCCAGATGACTCGAAGTCACAGTCTGGATACGTATTTATTTTGAATGGTGCTGCAGTGAGCTGGAGGAGTGCCAAGCAAAGCGTTGTGGCAAAATCTTCAACTGAATCAGAATACATAGCTGCTTCGGAGGCTGCACAAGAAGCCATATGGATGAAGGAGTTCATTACTGAACTTGGCATGGTTCCCAGTGCGTTGGACCGGATGGCCATCTACTGTGACGACACAGGTGCCATAGCTAATGCACAGGAGCCAAGGTCACATAGCAAGCTGAAGAACATCAATCTACGTTTCCATGCTATTCGCGAGTATGTCCGAGATGGTGACATAAAGATTTGCAAAGTACACACTGATCTGAATGTGGCAGATCCGTTGACTAAACCTCTCCCTAGAGCAAAGCATGACCAACACCAGAACGCCATGGGTGTTAGGTATATTACCATGTAATCTAGATTATTGACTCTAGTGCAAGTGGGAGACTGTTGGAGATGTGCCCAAGAGGCAATAATAAAAGTGGTTATTATTATATCTTTGTGTTTATGATTAATGTTTACATCCCATGCTATAATTGTATTATAAGGAAACACTAATACATGTGTGTTTTGTAAACATAAAAGAGTCCCTAGTAAGCCTCTTGTGGAACTATCTTGTTGATTAAATGATGATCATGGTTTCCTGATCATGGACATTGGATGTCATTAATAACAAGGTTATATCATTAGGAGAATGATGTGATGGACACACACCCATAGTAAGCATAGCATAAGATCGAGTCATTAAGTTCGTATTGCTGTATGCTTTCAAATGCATAGTAACCTAATCCTTCGACCATGAGGTTATGTTAATCACCATCACCGGATGAGTACTTTGATGACATCAAACACCGCTTCGTAACTGGGTGGTTATAAAGGTGTCATTGGGTATTCCGAAAGTATGTGTTGAAGCGCATGGACCAAGATTGGGATTTGTCCATCCATATGACGGATAGATATGCTCTGGGCCCTCTCGGTGGAATGTCATCTAGTTAGCTTGCAAGCATGTGACTAGGTCACAAGGGATGACATAACATGGAACGAGTAAAGAGTACTTATCAGTAATGAGGTAGAACTAGGTATGGAGATACCGACGATCAAACCTCGGATAAGTAGAATATCGCGTGACAAAGGGAATTGGTTTCATATGTTAATGGTTCTATCGATCACGAAGTCATCGTTGAGTATGTGGGAGCCGTTATGGATCTCCAAATAACGCTGATGGTTATTGATCAGAGAGGTGTCTTCATCATGTCTGCATATTCACGAACCGTAGGGTGACACACTTAAGGTTCGAAGTTGTTTTAAGTAGATATGGAATATGCGTTGGAGACCGAATGTTGTTCGGAGTCTCGGATTGGATCCGGGACATCACGAGGAGATCCGGAATTGTCCGGAGAATAAGATTCATATATTGGGGATCATTTTCTAAGTTAGGAAATGTTCAGGAGTGTTTATATGGAGATTCTAGAAGGTTTCAGAATGTTCTGGAAGGTTCTAGAAGATTTCTTGGAGTTTGCTTGAAAACCAAGAAAGGATCAAGGAGTCTTTGTGGGGCAAGACACGGATTCGTGGGGGAGGAGGATTCCTCCCCCCCCCCCCAATCCGCCGCCCAAGGAGGGAGGGGAGTCCTACTAGGACTCCCCCTCCCATGGCGCCTCCCTCCTTTAAATAGAGGGGAGGGGGCGCCACCCCCTAGCCCTCTCCCATAACAAACCCTAGCTGCCACCTCTCTCCTCCTCCTTCGCTCTGCTCCGGCTTAGGCGAAGCCCTGCAGAATTCTCTACTCCACCACCACCACCACACCGTCGTGCTACTGGGATTCCGTGGAGAAGATCTACAACCTCCGCTGCTCGCTGGAACGGGGAGAGGAAGGTCTGCTTCGACTCCGCACGTATGACCGACTGCGGAAGCGCTGCCGGAAGGATCGTCCACACGATCTTGAGATCGTCAAGTGATCGACTACATCAACCCCGAGATCTAATCTCGTAACGCTTTCGGTTCTACGAGGGTTAGTACAGATCTATCTCGTTGCACATGTCTAATAGATTAGATCTTGGCTTTTATCTAGATTAGATCTGGGTTTTTTTCGTTCTTACGGTAGAATTTTTTTGTTTTCCATGCTACGAACCCATCATCTCCAACCCTGGAATCTCTACACCGGATAGTCGTTGCCACCATCATCCGTCTCCTCAACCCAGTAACCTTCTTGAGAGTATACCTGTCCATCTGAACCAAATATTTATCGTGTGAGACCCTAGGGGTACTCAGCAAGTCTTAATGCAGCTAAAGGGAACAACCTGGGGGTGACGCCATTGCATCGAAAGATAATATCTACATGGAGCTATAGAGACTCGCTACACATCCGCCCAACCAGAGATGGACGGATGCCCGTTAATTAATAGCAATAGTTATATAAGTAACATAAATAATCTCGCTCGTCCTCCCTATCGCTTACCGACGAAAAGGCGGAAGATCAACCCATCCGTTGGCAATTTTATTAACCATTCCGTGAGTGTTGTACTAATTACTAGTCATGTCTTAGTCAGATTAAAGGTGGTACTTTAGTTATGCTTGTCTATGATGGAGAAACTGTGCTCGAAGTCGTCCATAACTGTGGACACGGCTTTCAGAAAGATTTACCCTACAGGGGTGCACAAATAGCAACACACACATGATCAACCTCGGGAAGAACCAAATAAAATGCAACGGGGCCTCACAACAACACATTCACTGCATTCATAAATCATTTCATGGGGCAACCCCAATAAGCTACCCGCAACGAAGTTGGCCGGCTCCGGGACGGACCCAGGGTTTGCAACAATGGCTGTAAATGACTGGTAATCCAAAAATGTGACTGGACTTGTCGATACTGTGTAAACATTCTGCATTCTTAAACAGTACAGGTGCTCCACGCACAATCATAATAAATAGTAACGCATGGCATAATTACAGGATAGTAATAAAGCGGCAACTAGTTTGTGGCCCCAAGAAATAAAGTGTGAATCAAGCTCGAGCAAAGGGGGATCCATAGGGTCTCACGTATGTGGATAGTGCGAATAGTCAAGGAACACGAATCAAGTACTTGGGATCCTACAAGACACAAGTGATCTTAAAGAACCAAATAGCAGATAATGCTCACCGATGCCTCTTTCATTAGTTCTCTACTCATATTAAGTTTTTTAGGTACCTCATTATCCAAAGACTCGCACAAACTCTACACATGCAATTCTACAACTCGCATGGCTCAAACAACTCCTGCAGTAATGGCTCATGGGATGGAGGTACAAGCTTTGGTGGAGTTTGAAAGTAAAGGCTATGCAATACTTGGGATTCAATTTAATGCAATCGCGACTCAATGATGCAAGAGTAAGATAGAAGCATAGGTATTATATGTATGCAAGAATGGGGAATTGCTCGCCTGGCAGTTCTGTTGCCGAATAGGAAGGATCCGGGTAATACTCCTGAGGCTCCGGGTATTCTCCTTGCTCAGTATCTATCCGGATAAAAACCAAACACACAATGGCCAAAATAAATACATTACACAATCATATAAATCATATGCAACAAGCAAACAAGGTATGCCATGATGGAGTGATGCACAATTGTATGGTATAATATAGCATGGCAAGGGTGAGGTGTGAAAACAAGATATAAACAATTTTAATATTTATTTAGGCATATTTTAGTTGCATAAACCATTCAGGTTTTAATGGTTTTACATGATGCATGCTTCAAATGATATCATAGAATGCATAGTTAGGACGGGCTCGTCGCGTTGATTGAGTTAGACATATTATTTGTCAAATTCAGAATAACGGATTAAAGTTATGAATTGTTTCACTTCTAATTAGAAATAGGCAAACGTTAATTGTTTATGTATTCAGAATGACCCAAATAGGAAACAAATTTTTTATCTGCATAGTTTAGACATAACTGAACACTTTTCCTTTTAATTTTTTTCCATATGAACCATGATTTGGACTTAGGGATATCTGATTATAGAAGGTGCTTTCTACAAAGGGATAAATCAGCACGACCAAACAAAATAAAAAGGCCTAATCTGTGGAGCACAGGGTTTGAACTCCTGACCTCCATATTAATATAGCAAGGATCACACCACTATGATATGCAATTGTTGGTGATTAGAAGCTGCGCGGTTTCTTTTTGAAGTGGCAAGCACTGGTTATCTACCCTCCGGTGTGGTTTCAGAGACAAAAATAAATTCGAACGAAGGTTGGACAGGGATTCGAACTTGGGGATCTGGTATGCTAATATAAGGACGGAACCACGCTAATCCTCAAATGTTGTAAAAGAGAGGAACCGACGGATTCTATACTGATCATGCGAAGTTTTTGGGCGTTTTACTGAAGTACAGACATACACCTTGTTGCTGAAAAACAAAGCACCAGCGGCTTTGGCCTTATGGCGTCCGCGTCGGACATGGCCTGAACTGGAAGAGGAGGGGCACTAGCATGCTGATTAGGAGGGGGAATTGGGAGGTAGGCTCACCTTGGAGACGAAGGCGTGCCCGGTGAGGTAGGAGAAGGGAAAGGGAGCCCTAATTTCACAACGGCGTCCTACGGGCAGAGTAGTGGAAACTGCAACATGGCGTGGAACGGGGCAGCTCTGGCTCGATTCCTTCCGTGGGGATGAAGAGGAGGACGAAGTGGATACTTGTCCATTCTTAACTCGGCTTGAGGTCAACCCTGGCGGCAGGGCGACGATTAGGTAGAGACGATGGTGGGTCTCATATATGCACGTGGTAACGCCAAAGGGAGGTAGGGCGGTGGTGAGGACGGCAGATGGCCTAGGGTTCGAGAGGAGGAGCTCCAGGTATGAGGATAAGAAGGGGATGGACTTCAGGGCGTGACGAGGTTGACGGTTCAGACGGTCACCTGCTCTGCTTCCGTCAGGCTGCAGAGAGAGAAGTGGAGACAGAGAAGAAACACAAGGAACAACGTCTAGTTCTCCAGCGAAGGGTTATGGGCCTAGCAGGAGTTGGGCCGGAAGAAGCGAGCTGGGCCGAGACGGAGGAGGGAGGGGATCCTGGCTGCCTACTGCTGGCGACTGCTGCTGCTCTGAAGCTTGACGTTTTCATGAAGATCTACAGAGATTCAAACTATTGTTGCTTGTAAGAAGCTTCAGAACTTGCTACCATGTGTCCAGATTTGAAGAAGGAGATTCGAAATTGAACCATAACTGTAACTAAAGGAACACAAGGAGGTTAGAAGGCAGATAAACAGCAGATCCTCCAAGTATTGACATACTTTGTTGTTTGCAAGAATAAGAAGGAATGGCTAGATTTTGGAGGATTGACACGAATATGATTTCTAGAAACATAAAGCATTTGGACTATCTCAAATCTGCTGTAGGAAAAGAGAATAGAGATAAAGATAGCCATGTAAAATGGAGTCAAGAGGGGAAAAAATAGGAAGGTAGGAAAAATGATGCCCACAAAACAATCTGGGCATCTCACAAGAATAATAAGAGAAAAATAAGAGCAAGATCCATATGAATCCATATGTGAGCTAAGACTAAAATTCAAAGATAAATATACAATGCTCACATATATAAGATATGGTAGAGATAGATGGTACCAAAAAGGGAAGTTGGCATTATCAAATTAGTTGGTGGAAGGATTTTTAAAAGAGATGCCCTCAACTCATGTTGGGCATGTAACAATAATCAAAAAACAAATACAATATATCAAGAAGCAAAAATGTTAAAGAGACAATGCAATATGAAGAGAAGAACCAGATGAAATAGGTTTTAATATGATGCTCAAATGCAATGTGGCATGATGACATGAGCATGATATTATGATGATGCATTAATTATTATGTAGGGGTAGTATTATATTGATTGAAACCATGTATCATTACAATGTTAGACATTTGGGATGCTACAACTCTTCCCCACTAAATAGAAATCTCGCCCCGAGATTCTAGGAAGAAGAAGACTCAAAGAGAATAGGGTACTCAGAACGGAGGTCGTCCTCACGCTCCCAAGTGGCTTCATCGGTGGAATGGTGCGACCGCTGCACCTTGCAGAACTTGATAGACTTGTTGCGAGTCTTCCGTTCTGCGACTTCAAGGATTTTGACAGGGTGTTCTTTATAGGAGAGATCCTCTTGGAGGTTGATGAGCTCATGATCCACAGTCCTGCCGGGATCCTTGAAGCACTTCTTGAGTTGAGAGATGTGGAATACATCATGAACCTTGAGTTGTTCGGGAAGCTCGAGAGCATAAGCCACTTCTCCTCTTTTGCCACAGATTTTGAAAGGACCAATGCATTTAGGAGCAAGCTTGCCTTTGATACCAAAGCGATGAGTGCCTCTCATGAGAATGACACGAAGGTAAACAAGATCACCAGGCACATACTCCATGTCTGTGTGTTTTCTGTCATAGTTTCTTTTCCGATGACTCTGAGCAACTTTCAAGTTCTCAAGAATGATAAGAACCTTCTCTTCTGCTTGAGTGACAATGTCAGGGCCAAAGAATTTTCTTTCACCTGCCCCTGACTAACCAATCGGAGTTCGACACTTGCGACCATAGAGGACCTCAAAGGGTGCCATATGGAGACTCTTCTGATAGCTATTGTTGTAAGAGAATTCAGCATATGGGAGGCACTCTTCCCACTTCATGCCGAAAGAAATGACACAAGCGCGAAGCATATCTTCTAGAATCTGGTTGATCCTTTCAACTTGCCCTTGCGACTGCGGATGGTAAGTTGTGCTGAAGTTTAGCTTTGTTCCCAAGCCTTGTTGGAAACTTTCCCAATACTTGGAGGTAAAGATACTCCCATGATCTGTGCTAATTACAAGAGGAATCCCATACAGGGAGACAATTCTGTTGATATAGAGCTTAGCCAGCTGACTACCAGAATTGTTTCCTTTATTGGAAAGAAGTGAGCCACTTTTGAGAGTCTATCAATGACAACAAAGATTGCATTGTTGCCTTTTTGCGACCTTGGAAATCTAGTTATGAAGTCGATCTCTACTTTCTCCCATTTCCATTCTGGAGATTTCAAGGGTTGAAGAAGACCAGAAGGTTTTTGATGAACAGCTTTCACTCTGCGGCAGACATCACACTCGGAGACATACTTGGCACAATATCGTTTCAATCCAGGCCACCAATATTGTGTTTTCTGGTCCATGTATATCTTAGTGCTGCCAGGGTGGATAGAAAGAACAGAATCATGAGATTCTTAGAGGACTTGCTCTCTCAAACCCGGATACTTTGGACAAACATCCGGTGCTTGAAGAATAGAGTGCCTTGGTCTTCAAGGTGGAAAGGTTCATACTTCAGAAGTTGAATCTTGGAGTTGATGTTTTTAGTGTAAGGATCACCAAGTTGAATGGAGCGAAATTTTTCTTCCAAGAGATGGGTTGATGACCCACAAGTATAGGGGGTGTATCGCAGTATTTTTGAGGGAAATGAAACCCAATTTATTGATTCGACACAAGGGGAGCCAAAGAATATTTATCAGCCTTAACAACTGAGTTGTCAATTCAGATGCACCTGGAAACAATCTTGCTCATAGCAGTTTATCAGTAGCAACAGTTTTGTAGTAGGAATAGTAAAATAACAGTAGTAGTAAAGCAAAGACAATAGTAACACAAGCAGTAATAGTGGGATTCGAGTGCGGTAGGCATAGGGATGGATGGACGGGCGTTGCATGGACAAGACAATCCACATAGCAATCAGATCATAGGGCAATTGCAGATAAATAAGATAAAGCATCCAAGTACTAGATAATCCTAGGCATGTGTTCCATATATAGTCATACGTGCTCGCAATGAGAACTTGCACAACATCTTTTGTCCTGCCAGCCCGTTTGCAGCGGGGCCTCTAGGGAACTACTGGCAATTAAGGTGCTCCTTTTAATAGAGCACCGGAGCAAAGCATTACCACTCCGTGAACACATGTGATCCTCACATCAAAGCCTTTCCCTTCCGGTTATCCCGATTTCTGTCACTTCGGGGCCATAGGTTCCGGACAACGACGTGTGTATACAACTTGTAGATAAGGCCAAGAACAATACTATCATAATGAATCAATAACAAGCATTAAGCACAACAAGTCACAACAAAGTCATAAAGCACTAATAAAAGATACTAGGCACCATGCCCTAACAATCTGATGCCATTACATGAACGATCTCATCCAATCCCTACCATCCCCATAGCCTATAGTGGGGAATTACTCACTCATAGATGGGGGAAACAAGGATGGTCGATGGAGAAGCGATGGTGATGATGATGGCGATGATCTCCTCCAATTCCCCATCCCGGCAGGGTGCTAGAACGGGGTTTCTAGTGCTGTTTCGTGGAATCTGATGGTGGCGGCGGAGCGGAACTCCTTCTGGAAAAACGTCGAACCCCCCGAAGTTTTTAGGTCAGAAGGCTCCTTATAGGCGAAGAGAGAGGTCGAGGGGGTGCCTGGGGGCCCACACCACCCCCTGGCGTGGCCTGGCCTAGCCCGCGCCAGTAGGTGGTGTGGCCACCCCTGTCTCTTCTCCGTCTCGTATTTTGGCTCCTAGAGTCATTGGGTGAAATAGGATTTTTGGCATATTTTCCTGGATTTTTCCTGATAGTTGATTTTCTGCATAAAAAGTAGACACCAAGGCAATTCTGCTGAAAACAGCGTCAGTTCGCATCGAAATCACACAAGTATAGAGGAGAAACAATAGGAAAAGTGTTCGGGAAAGTAGATACGTTTTGGACGTATCAACTCCCCCCAAGCTTAGCTTATTGCTTGTCCTCAAGCAATTCAGTTGAAAACTGAGTGCGATAAAAGAACTTTCACGAATACATTTGCTTCATATGATGTAAATATTCACAGCAATGTGATCAACTACTTGGACAATTCATAATCAAGAGTATGCAACAAAGTCTACTTAATAGTCATTGCAAGCTATGAAGAGATTCCAAATCAAGAATAATAAGTAGCATGAGGCACAAACATAAGCAACATTACAATGCTCATAGAAAGGTATGATAGAGTGGTATCTCGCTTGGCTTTTATTATGAATGTCAAGGCACCTCTGAAGTTCAAGTGATGACTAGAAGTAAAGATATCAAGGATACAAGCATCAAAGTCATAACACAAATAATCAAGTATTGGAACAAACACAAAGGATGACAACTATGCTCTCAAGAAGGTGCTCAAATAATAAGTGGAGACTCAACAAGTAGAAGAAAAGGTTTTGAATAATTTGAAAGGCTTCCAAATGCTGAAAGTATGGTACTTGTTAGCTTTGAGCTCTCATTGCCCCTATCATAAGCATCTTTAATGTGGTTAAGGTGAAAGTGACACAACTAAGAGGATATGCTTGACAAGTTATAAATTGAAGTCTCATGCCCCTTGCTTACGAAGACCGATCCTCATGCTACTCAACTTCAGTCACAAGTAAGCTCTTGTCATTGTAAGTACATACGTATCATGGAGAACCGCCAACGGGGTACCCCTTGCATATGATACAGGAGCTATCCCATAATCAAAATGACAAGGCAAGCAGACAATGAGCATCTCAGCGATCTTTTTATTTACTATGTGCATAGATTTTTATTGAGGATGCTTCATAGAATGCTCATTATGGTTATGCTGCAAGTTTCCACCATGATTAGGCATGACTTAGGCTAGCGGCCCAGGCGTTTCTCTAACATACATATAAACTCCATGATCTTACAAGTTCCACTTTTATTTCACACCACCGGGATCCATAAGCAAAAGAACATGATATCATCTAGGTACAAAGTACCTATGAAGCGTTGAAAGCGGTCCCCGTGATACATGGTTCTGCTAACTTCAAATCATAAAGAGCAAGCATATGCGCAACAAAGAAGGTTGCAATGGTTCAGGTTTATTAAGTGTAAGAAAATAAAGTGTGCCATCAAGTTCGTGAGAGCTTTTACTAACTAACTTTCTCATAACAAGCAAACATTTTATTCGGAAGAAAACAAGGCATATTGAATTTGCACGGAGATAGCAAACAATGCTAATAGGTAGGTATGGTGGACACTTTGGAAATATTTGGTTTAGGGAGTTAGTGAGTAAAACACTCAGTGGAAGTGAAGGCTAGCAAAAGTAAGGGAGCGACAAACGAGAGAGCAACAGTTGTCATTATCATGCTTGCAACAAAACAGGACTACTCATGCCGTGAAAATGATTCAAGATCCTCAAGGCAAAATAATTCATCGAGGCTCAACTGATTACAGTCTTGTGCATGCGTGAGCATGTGCCAAGTCAATTCAAATCAAACATTCAGATGAGGATACCACGGTGTCATACCAATTTATGAATAGAGTAATGCAAGCAAACATTCATGAGACATGCTACAAACTATTAGCGGGCTGGAGCTAATCACAAGAAAGCAAGAACTACTAAGCATCCAAAGATAACATACACCCCACATGAACGGACAAAGCAAGCTCACAAAGATGAGTATATGTACAAAAATGAAGACAAATAGAGTTCGTTACCAGCCTCTTACCATGCCTCAAGTTGTCATTAATCCTCATTATTGCTCTTCACTTGTATGGCTTGAATAATAATATGAAACAAATAATTCACTAAGAACTGCCGAACCCTGAAGCAAATGCGCAAAAACCAAAGAAGAACGACAAATATTTTTGGTGTTTTTGATTTTTGAACAAGAACCAAAAGAGAGAAACAAGCAAAGCAAAATCTTTTTGGGTTTTTTGAATAGTTCAATCAAAGCAAAAAGTAAAAAGCAAACCAAGGCAAAAAGAAGAAGCAAGCCAAAGAGAAACAACAAAAATATTTTTGGTCTTTTTGTGTTTTTAGAAAGCAAAAGCAAAGAAGAACGAAAACTAAAAAGAGAACGAAAATATGAATATACAAAGTACCGACGCAACATGATATGGAGATGGGTGCGGTGTCGGCGTACCTCCTCCCAAGCTTAGGCTTTTGGCCTAGGTGGGTATCAATCCATGTACGAATAGGGGTTCCAAGCAGGCGGATCTTAATAAGAATGGTCGTAGTTGGGCCCATGGGAAGAAGAAGAAGCTCCCCAATCATAAGCAGGCTATTGATATGAAGACTCTCCCTCATTCGAGGGCTGGACCAAATCATCCGTGACCTCCCTTCTAGTGTCCTGCTCCTGTTGGGAGAGCTCTCCCAAGTATGTGTCAAGCTCCTCCTCAGTGAGGGACCATCCTTCCCTGTTATCAAGGTTAAAAAAACAGGTGCAGGCAAAAGAACAACACACTCGGACTTGCTCTTTCTCCAACCAGCTTTGATAAAGGTTATTTCATAAGATAACTCACTCATACTAGCCCATGAGGAAACAAATTTATGTTGTATCATGGAATTAAGATCAAGCCTCTCTATAGGAAACTGTAGGTCTAGATGATGAGGCACTAAACCATGCAATGCTAGCAAACGAGAAGCAATGAGGCCTCCACAAATTCCACCTTTCTCACGGTTAGCAGCAAGACGGAAGGCTATCAAAGCACCCAAGTTGTAAGACCTACCTCGTCTAAGCGCAGCAGAGATAAATGCTAGATCAAACAAAGATAACTTATTGGCAGTTTTCCTAGCAAGAACACACTTGGCAATAAAGTAGGCAAAGTAGCGAATGGAGGGAAGATGAATGTTATAGATTTTTCCATTCTCATTCGAGAAGCTACTCCCTTGACAAATTTCTGCGTATAAATCCATGAGTGGTTTCGGTCTCTCTTTAATCTTCTTACATGATCCCCATTGAGGTACCTTAATAGCTGCACAAAAATCATCAAGAGAAAGATTGACAGCAATATTGTAAATTTTGTAATGGACCATGGGGTTAGGCAAAGAGTGACTAAATTGGAAATCCTGCACCACAGACATGGTTAGCTTCACAAATTGACAAGGTTCATCTTCCAAGAAACGCTCTAACCCTGCATGAGAAACCAAAGTGTGGAAATCTTGTAAAATTCCTGCAGCTCTCATGAACTCAGGGCATGGATAAATGGAGGGAAAAACTTCCTCCTCCCGATGGACCTTCATGACCTCAGGCACCCAAAGCTCATGTTGGTTTAGGTGGTGTCCACTCATCTTTTATTCTGAAATTTAAACACCTATTAAACAAGTGATTGCAAAGTAAATATAATAAAGGATTCTACTCATAGGGACTTGCAAGAGGCCTAAACATGCATCAAAACTATATCTCTAAGCACCAAACAAGCTTACAAGCTCTCATAACCAGTCACCTATAGCGGCAAAATACTCAACATCTAATCCACTAAACACAAATCTACTTGGTCAAGGAGAGGAGTCACATACCAAGGAACAATTGCTCCAAATTTCAGCAAGAAAGATGGGCTGAGCAAAGAGATCGAAGAAATTGAGAGGAACCACTGAAAGAACGCGATTTTGAGCTATGAACTGGAGCTTACTCGGGAGAGAGAAGAAAGTGGCAGGTGAGAGAGGTAGTGGGGGGCCAGGGGTGGCCCACACCAGGGCATGGTGCCACCCAGGGCTGGCCGCGCCACCACATGGTGTGCCTGCCTGGTGGGCCCCCCTGGTACCTACCAGGTACTCCTCTGCCCCTTTTTTCACGTAAAAATTTAATATGAATTTCTGGAATTTTTCGAGACACTTTATTTTTGGGGATTTTTCAGAAATAGAAGAATGGTTTTTCTGACAGATAGATTTTTTTCTTTTGGAAACATGATGCAAGGACAAAACAAGGCTAGAACTACAGAAGTTCTAGCATGCAAGCAACTAACAACACAAAGAAAACTAAACGAAAGCAAAAACTAAAATGCAAAGGGTAGAAATAAACGGAGATAATCATAATGAAAACATTGTTTTGTTCAATGGAATCCTTTTGTTAGCAAGGTTGATCAAGTCTTGCTACCAAAACCATTGCAATGAGACAAAACTTTGTACTCCACTAATGATTATGTGACCTTAACCTTGATAGCAATGGTCCCAATCATAATAGTTTCAAATTTTTCTCTTGGTATGGGACAATATATTTCTCCAACTTGAATGCCTTCAACATGTTCAATTGAATTCAGTCCATAAGTCCTTTCAATCTTCTTGGGGAAATAGACAACATGTTCCTTGTCATTAACATTGAAGGTCACCTTTCCTTGATTACAATTAATAACAGCTCCTGCAGTATTAAGAAATGGTCTCCCAAGAATAATAGACATATTATCATCTTCAGGCATTTCAAGCACAACAAAATCAGTTAATATCAAGCAATTGTGAGCCACCTGAACAGGTACATCCTCACATATACCCACAGGAATAGTGGTAGATTTATCAGCCATTTGCAAAGATATATCAGTTGGTATCAATTTTTCAAGCTGAAGCCTCTTGTAGAGAGAGAGAAAGGCATAACACTAACTCCAGCTCCCAAATCACACAAAGCAGTTCTAACATAACCGTTCTTAATAGAGCAAGGGATAGTTGGAATCCCTGGGTCTCCAAGTTTCTTAGGAACCTTACCATTGAAAGAATAATTAGCAAGCAAAGTAGAGATTTCTTCATTAGGGATCTTCCTTTTATTCGAGACAATATCCTTCGTATACTTTGAGTAAGGAGGCAATTTAATAGCATCTGTCAAAGGAATTTGCAAGAATAAAGGCTTCATCCACTCACAAAACTTATTATAGTGTTCATCTTCCTTTGACTTGTGTTTCTTATCAGGGAATGGCATAGGTTTTTGGACCCAAGGTTCTCTTTCACTACCACTTTCTTCATTAGGAACAACATTTTCTTCATTACCACTTTCAGTTTCAGCATTAGAGATAGATATACTATTAGGATCCATAGCAGGTTCAGAGGGTTCTACAAAAGTTTTATGTTTCTTTTTCCTTTTCTTACGAGTAGAACCACTATTTTCAGCTTGTTGAGAATCCTGCTCAATTCTTTTGGGATGCCCCTCGGGATATAGAGGATCCTGGGTAGCAGCTCCACTTCTAGTTCTAATTTCATAAGCATGTTTTTCTTTAGCACCATTAACTAGCAAGTCGTTTTGCACTTTAACGAGTTGATCTATTTGAGTTTGAACCATTTGAAAGTGTTTAACAATCATTTTAACATCATTAGAGGTTCTTTCCACAATATCTTTCAACTCAATAATAGGTCTAGTGTTTTCCAATAGATGATTTTGCACCCTTTTATTAAAGTTATCATGCTTAACAATAAAGATATCAAATTCTTCTAAGCATTGATCAGGAGGCTTCAAGTAAGGGATATCACCTTCATCACAGTGTTGGAGAGACTGTACCTCAATAGTGGATGAATAGGGAATAGTCTTACATAATTCTTCTATAGGAGGCAAGTTCTTGACATCTGCAGCTTTAATTCCCTTCTCCTTAAGACATTTCTTAGCTTCCTTCATCACTTCATCATTTAATTCAATAATTCCCCTCCTCTTTGATGTTGGAATAGGCACCGGAATAGATGGTTTAGGTACAATTACTTCAGGTATAGCTTGTTTAGGAGGAGTCCAATCTTCATAATTCTTCCTTATTTTAGCCATTAGTTCCTCAGCTTCCCTAGGAGTCCTATTCCTGAAACACAATCAGCACAACTATCTAGGTATGTCCTAGATTCCTCGGTTAGTCCATTATAAAATATATCAAGAAGCTCATTCTTAGGTAATGGACTTCAAGCCTATGCATGAATCAAAGCACAAAACCTTGCCTAAGATTTAGGCAATACCTCTTTTTCTCCCTATTTAAAATCAAAAAGTTCCTGCAAAATAGCATGTCTAGCAGTGGGAGGAAAATATTTCTACACGAAAGTACTAATCAAGCACTCAGGGCTATCAATAGATCCAGGAGGTAAATTACTAAACCAAGTTTTAGCTTCTCCTTGAAGTGAAAAGGGAAAAATCTTGGCAACAAAGTAAGTACGCATCTTAATATCATCAGAAAACAAGCTACTCATGGTAGAAAGTTCATTCATATGTGCTACCGCACTTTCATTCTTAGTACCACAAAAAGGTTCTTTCTCGTCAATAACTATGTAAGATAGATCGAGAGAGAAATCATAATCTTCATCTATAATGTTTATGGGAGAAGCAGGAAACTTAGCAGCAGGAGATACGCCTCTCAAGGAGACTCTTAGCAGCGCTCCTATCATGGGTGTTCTTACATTCTTTAATAAACTCATCGGTCATCTCAACATAATCTTCTTCAATATCATAACTCTCACTAGACTCAGGTGAGCTAACAGGTGTGGTAGTGTCTTCATTAGGAGTTTCGGTATTTCCAGCTATAGTTCTAGCAATCGTAGCATCTAGGAAAGGACCTAATGAACCACTCTTATCAAGCACAGTAGAAGCAGCACCATAAGCATCAGAAGTTTCAGATTTAGTAGTAGTACTAGTGTGTGTAGCATGTGTATGTGGTGGTGTAACGAGCTTACTTATAACAGACGGTGAATCAAGAGCAACAGAGGTGTTCAGAACCGTACCTCTTCTTGTAGTGGATGGTAAAATAGGAACCTTTCCATCACGAGACTTACCCATGATGGATGGATAGCAGCGAACAATAGAGAATCCAAGTGAACTTGATAAATAAAGCTATGGTCCCCAGCAATAGCGCCAGAAAATAGTCTTGATGACCCACAAGTATAGGGGGTGTATCGCAGTATTTTCGAGGGAAGTGAAATCCAATTTATTGATTCGACACAGGGGGAGCCAAAGAATATTTATCAGCCTTAACAACGGAGTTGTCAATTCAGCTGCACCTGGAAACAATCTTGCTCACAGCAGTTTATCAGTAGCATTAGTTTTGTAGTAGGAATAGTAAAATAACAACAGTAGTAAAGCAAAGACAGTAGTAACGCAAGCAATAACAGTGGGATTCGAGTGCGGTAGGCATAGGGATGGATGGACGGGCGTTGCATGGACAAGATAATCCACATAGCAATCAGATCATAGGGCAATTGCAGATAAATAAGATAAAGCATCCAAGTACTAGACAATCCTAGGCATGTGTTCCATATATAGTCATACGTGCGCGCAATGAGAACTTGCACAACATGTTTGTCCTGCCAGCCCGTTTGCAGCGGGGCCTCTAGGGATCTACTGGCAATTAAGGTGCTCCTTTTAATAGAGAACCGGAGCAAAGCATTAACACTCCATGAACACATGTGATCCTAACATCAAAGCCTTTCCCTTCTGGTTATGCCGATTTCTGTCACTTAGGGGCCATAGGTTTCGGACAACGATGTGTGTATACAACTTGTAGATAAGACCAAGAACAATACTATCATAATGAATCAATAATAAGTTCAGATCTGAAATCATGGCACTCGGCCCTAGTGAGAAGCATTAAGCACAACAAGTCGCAACAAAGTCATAAAGCACTAATAAAAGATACTAGGCACCATGCCCTAACAATCTGATGCCATTACATGAACGATCTCATCCAATCCCTACCATCCCCATAGCCTACGGCGGGGGATTACTCACTCATAAATGGGGGAAACATGGATGGTCGATGGAGAAGCGATGGTGATGATGATGGCGATGATCTCCTCCGATTCCTCGTCCCGGCAGGGTGCCAGAACGGAGTTTCTGGTGCTGTTTCATGGAATCTGATGGTGGCGGCGGAGCAGAACTCCTTCTGGAAAAATGTCGAACCCCCCGAAGTTTTTAGGTCACAAGGCTCCTTATAGGTGAAGAGAGAGGTCGAGGGGGTGCCTGGGGGGCCCACACCACCCCCTGGCGTGGCATGGACTGGCCCGCGCCAATAGGTGGTGTGGACACCCCATGGCTCTTCTCCGTCTCGTATTCTAGCTCCTGGAGTCTTCGGGTGAAATAGGATTTTTGGCATATTTTCCTGGATTTTTCCTGATAGTTGATTTTCTGCATAAAAAGTAGACACCAAGGCAATTCTGCTGAAAACAACGTCAGTTTGCATTAGTTGCATCCAAATCACACAAGTATAGAGGAAAAACAATAGCAAAAGTGTTCGGGAAAGTAGATACGTTTTGGACGTATCAAGATAGCCTTGAGGTACAAGCTCGAGGTTGAGTTGACGGAATTCCTCGCACAAGAGAGGTTGTTGTTCTTCCACCATGAGGTTGTTCACATATGCCTTAAGACTAAGAGCGTCGGCCATAACATTTGGTTTGCCCGGAGTTTAGTTGATCAAAAGATCAAAGTCGTTGATGGTTTCAATCCATATCCTCTGGTGAAGGTTGAGGTCCGTCTGAGTGAAGATATATTTCAGACTTTTGTGGTCAGAAAAGATCTCACAACAGTTTCCAAGCAAGTAGTGCCTCCATACTTTCAGAGCAAAGACAACCACTTCAAGTTTAAGATCATGTGTAGGATAGTTGAGCTCATGAGTTTTCCACTGACGGGAAGCATAAGTAACAACTTGCTTGTCTTGCAAGAGGACCATGCCAAGTCCTTGGAGAGAGACATCAGAAAAGATCTGAAACGGTTTTGATGTATCTGGAGGAATCAAGACAGGTGTGGAGGTAAGCTTTTCCTTGAGAGTTTCAAAGCTTGCTTAACACGCAGGTGACCAAAGAAATTTCTTGCCTTTCTTGAGGATATCGGTAAGAGGCTTAGCATGTTTTGAACCGTTCTAAACGAAGTGACGACAATAACTGGCCAATCCAAGAAAACTCCGGACTTCATTGACATTTTTGAGCGGGAGCCACTCCACAATTGTCCAGACAGTCTCTAGGTGAGCAATGCCCTTAGCAGAAATGACGTGCCCCAGATAGGTGACTTCAGGAAGCCAAAATTTGCACTTCGAGAATTTTTCATACAAACGGTTCTCACGAAGCTTTGTAAGAACACAACGGAGATGTTCCGCATGCTCTTCTTTTGACTTGGAATATACCAAAATATCATCAAGATAGACCACCATAAGCCTTGAGAAAGTAGAGGGAGCATTGGTGAGGCCGAAGGACATGACCGTGTACTCGTACATGCCATAATGAGTGGTGAAAGCTATTTTAGGAACATCTTCCTTGCGAATCTTGATTTGATGATAACCACTTCTCAAGTCAAGCTTGGAGAATACCACTGCTCCTGCAAGCTGATCGAAGGGGTCATTGATCCACGAAAGGGGATATTTATTCTTGATGGTTTTTGCATTGAGAGATCGATAGTCAACACAAAGTCGATCAGTCCGGTCTCGCTTCTTCACAAAGATTGTTCGGCTACCCCATGAGGAAGTGCTATGCTGAATGAAACCCAACTTCTCTTGTTCATCAAGCTGTCGTTTGAGTTCGACCAATTCTGCAGGACCCATCTTATAAGGCCGCTTGGAGATAGGAGCGGTACCAGGTTCAAGATCAATCACAAACTCGACCTCTTGGTCAGGAGGCATGCCTGGTAGCTCTTCTAGAAACACATCTGGAAACTCACAGACCATAGGAACATTTTGCAAGGCTTCCATAATATCAATGTTTTGGACACCCAAAGAGTAGAGCTGAATAGAAGGAGTTTGCCTTGGAGAATAGACTATATGGCCTTCAGGAATTTTCAAAGAAACCGAGTGTTCTGTGCAATCAATTACGTCTCCATTTGCAGACAACCAATCCATGCCCAAAATGACATCAATATCTGAGTTGCCTAGAATAATCGAAGAGGCCAGAAAAGAAGAATCCCCAATATGAACCTGATTGTCATAAGTGATCTTCAAGGTTAGCATCCTTGCCCCAGGAGAGAGAACCATCAGCTTTTTAGATAACGAATCGGACGACAACCCATTCTCCTGAGCAAACTTGAAGCATACAAAAGAATGCGATGCTCCAGAATCAAATAAAACTCGTGCAGGGACTTGCTCTCAGATAGCTCTCCCACCAAAGAGCGGCTTGCCCACACAGAAGGTGAGTAGCGCACTTGACCTTGTCGTGCTCAGCAACATCTACGGTATCCAGTAACCTCGTGATCTCCCGGAGCCAATCGTCGACATCCAGTGGCTCGGCGGTCACCTCGAAGTGTCGTGGGGAGAACATCAGAAAGTCCTTCAAGCTGCCACAGTGGGGAGGTGGTGGAGGTGGTGCGAATTCATTCCTCCTAACGATCTCCTCAATCCTCTACTAGTTTTGCTGCATAGTTCCCAGAGTATTCGCCAAACTGACAAGCGCAGCACCCAGCTCTAGTAACAAATAGTAAGACAAATCGCATCGGTTTATAAAGAATCGGATAGATCACATCGGTTTATAAAGAATCGGATAGATCGCGTCGGTTTACACAAAGCCTGTCGGTATAGAATGTACCAACAGTTGATAACCAAAGGCAGATTGCGACAACAAGGTTGGATGCAATAGATAGACAAAGAATTACACACACATCCTATGGTACTATGGAAACCCCCAAACACGTGAATCCTAGTTTGAATTTTTAGAAGAGGATTGATAAATGTTACACTTCCTCACCAGAAAAGGGTGGGTGGGTGAAAAATGGAAGCAATCCTACTCTCACGTTTAGTTTTTCCCTAGTATACATAACTACAAAAATATTTTATAGACTGACAACGACCATCTTGGCTAAGACCCTGAAGGGCGGAATGGCTCTGATACCAATTGTAATACCTCGGACATTACGCTCTAAGTTCAGCCTGGACGAACCAAAAGTGGATAAGTGATCCTACCGCGGAGGCCCAAGGCCACCCACGTGTAGCCTCGTCGGAGCAGAGCAGGGCACGGTACCGGCCTACCCCTTATCCACTTTCAAGAACATCAGGACAAGAGCGAGCGGCGTAAGCGACAGGTAACATGGCCATGACATACACAAATGAGCATGTGTGTCTACAACATACAATAGACATCAGAGTCACACCATCTAGAAACAATAGAAACAGAAATATTCAACGTCATACGACAATATCCAAATATCCTAAATAGATATAATAGTTTAGGATATCTCCTCATACATCACACAACAGAGTATCAAGCAGAAGCGGAATACAAGATCCGAGTACGGATCAGAAGCAAATCAGCATAAGATGCCCCAGAACAAAGCACATCCCGCCGACAGATCTCATGGATCTCCAACCCCAGAATCTCTACAACAGATAGTCGTTGCCACCATCATTTGTCTCCTCAACCCAGTAACCTTCTTGAGTGTATACCATTTCCATTTGAACCAAATATTTATCGTGTGAGACCCTAGGGTTACTCAGCAAGTCTTAATGCGGCTAAAGGGAACAACCTGGAGGTGACGCCATTGCAGTGAAAGCTAATATCTACAAGGAGCTATAGAGACTCGCTACACATCCGCCCAACCAGAGATGTACGGATGCCCGTTAATTAATAGCAACAGTTATATAAGCAACATAAATAATCTCGCTCGTCCTCCCTCCCGCTTACCGATGAGAAGGTTGAAGATCAACCCATTTGTAGGCAATTTTATTAACCATTCCATGAGTGTTGTACTAATTACTAGTCATGTCTTAGTCAGATCAAAGGTGGTACTTTAGTTATGCTTGTCTATGATCGAGAAACTGTGCTCTAAGTCGTCCATAACACCGGACACGGCTTTCAGAAAGATTTACCGTGCAGGGGTGCACAAATAGAAACACACACATGATCAACTTCGGGAAGAACCAAATAAAACGCAACGAGGCCTCACGACAACGCATTCACAGGATTCATAAATCATTTCAGGGGGCCATCCCAATAAGCTACCCACAACGAATTTGGCCGGCTCCAAGATGTACCCAGGGTTTGCGACAATGGCTGTAAACGACTGGGAACCCGAAAATGTGACTAGGCTTGTCGATACCGCGTAAACATTCCGCATTCTTAAACAGTACATGTGCTCCAAGCACAATCATAAATAAAGCAGTAACGCATGGCATAAGTACAGTATAGTAATAAAGCTCCAAACTAGTTAGTGGCCCCAAGATATAAAGTGTGAATCAAGCTCAGGCAAAGGGGGATCCATAGGGTCTCCCGTATGTGGATAGTGCGAATAGTCAAGGAACAAGAATCAAGTACTCGGGGTCCTACGGGACACAAGTGATCTTAAAGAACCAAATAGCAGATAATGCTCACCGATGCCTCTTTCATTAGTTCTCTACTCATATTAAGTTGTTTAGGTACCTCATTATCCAAAGACTCGCACAAACACTACACATGCAATTCTATGACTCGCATGGCTCAAACAACTCCTGCAGTAATGGCTCATGGGATGGAGGTACAAGCTTTGGTGGAGTTTGAAAGTAAAGGCTATGCAATACTTGGGATTCAATTTAATGCAATTGTGACTCAATGATGCAAGAGTAAGATAGAAGCATAGGTACTATATGTATGCAAGCATGGGGAATTGCTTGCCTGGCAGTTCTGTTGCCAAATAGGAAGGATCCGGGTAATACTCCTGAGGCTCCTGGTATTCTCCTTGCTCAGTGTCTATCCGAATAAAAACCAAACACACAATGGCCAAAATAAATACATTGCATAATCATATAAATCATATGCAACAAGCAAATAAGGTATGCCATGATGGAGTGATGCACAATTGCATGGTATAATATAGCATGGCAAGGGTGAGGTGTGAAAAGAAGATATAAACACTTTTAATATTTATTTAGGCATATTTTAGTTGCATAAACCATTCAGGTTTTAATGGTTTTACATGATGCATGCTTCAAATGATATCATAGAATGCATAGTTAGGACGGGCTCGTCGCGCTGATCGAGTTAGACATATTATTTGTCAAATTCGGAATGACGGAATTAAAGTCATGAATTGTTTCACTTCTAATTGGAAATAGGCAAACGTTAATTGTATATGTATTTAGAATGACCCAAATAGGAAACAAATTTTATATTTGCATAGTTTAGACATAACTGAACACTTTTCCTTTTAATTTTTTTCATATGAACCATGATTTGGACTTAGGGATATCTGATTATAGGAGGTGTTTTCTACAAAGGGACAAATCAGCATGGCCAAACAAAATAAAAAGGCCTAATCTGTGGAGCATAGGGTTTTAACTCGTGACCTCCATATTAATATAGCAAGGATAACACCACTATGCTATGCAATTGTTGGTGACTAGAAGCTGCGCGATTTATTTTTGAAGTGGCAGGCGCTGGTTATCTACCCTGACGAAACTGAACTGCTCCGGTGTGGTTTCAGAGACAAAAATAAATTCGAATGAAGGTTGGACAGGGATTCGAGCTTGGGGATCTGCTATGCTAGTATAAGGACGGAACCACTGCGCTAATCCTCAGATGTTGTAAAAGAGAGGAACCGATTGATTCTATACTGATCCTATGAAGCTTTTGGGCGTTTTAGACAGACACCTAGTTGCTGAAAAACAAAGCACCAGCGGCTCTAGCCTCATGGCATCCGTGTCGGACACGGCCTAAACCAGAAGAGGAGGGGCACTAACATGTTGATTAGGAGGGGGAATGGGGAGGTAGGCTCACCACGGAGACGAAGGCATGCCCGGCGAGGTCGGAGAAGGGAAAGGGAGTCCGAATTTCACGACGGCGTCCTACGGGCAGAGTAGCGGAAACTGCAACATGGCGTGGAACCGGGCAACTCCGGCTCGATTCCTTCCGCGAGGATGAAGAGGAGGATGAGGAGGATACCTGTCCGTTCTTAGCTCGGCTTGAGGTCGACCCTGGCGGCGGGGCGACGATTAGGTAGAGACGGTGGTGGCTCTCACATATGCGCGTGGTAACGCCAAACGGAGGTAGGGTGACACTGAGGACGGGAGATGGCCTAGGGTTCGAGAGGAGGAGCTCCAGGCACGAGGATAAGAAGGGGACGGGGTTCAGGGGGTGACGAGGTTGACGGTTGAGACTGCTTTTGTCAGGTTGGAGAGAGATAAGTGGAGACGGAGAAGAAACACATGGAATGACCACTATTTCTCCAGCGAAGGGTTATGGGCATAGCAGGAGTTGGGCCAGAAGAAGCGAGCTGGGCCAAGACGGAGGAGGGAGGGGATCCTGGCTGCGTGCTTCTGGGGACAGCTGCTGCTCTAAAGCTTGTTGTTTACCTGAAGAGCTACAGAGACTCAAACTGTTGCTGCTTGTAAGAAGCTTCATAACTTGCTACCATGTGTCTAGATTTGAAGGAGATTTGAAATTGAACCAGAACTATAACTAAAGGAACACAAGGAGGTTAGAAGGCAGATAAGCAGCAGATCCTCCAAGTATTGACATACTTGGTTATTTGCAAGAATAAGAAGGAATGGCCAGATTTTGGAGGGATTGACACCAATATGATTTCTAGCAATAGAAACCATTTGGACTGTCTCGAATCTGTGCAGGAAAAGAGAACAGAGATAAAGATAGCCATGTAAAATAGAGTCAAGAGGGAAAAAATAGGAAGGTAGGAAAAATGATGCCCACAAAACAATCTGGGCATCTCACAAGAATAATAAGAGAAAAATAACAACAAGATAGATATGAATCTATATGTGAGCTAAGAATTAAAATGTCAAGATAAATATACTATGCCCACATATATAAGATATGGTAGAGATAGATGGTATCAAAAAGGGAAGTTGGCATTATCAAATTAGTTGGTGGAATGATTTTTAAAAGAGATGCCCTCAACTCATGTTCGGCATCTAACAATAATCAAGAAACAAATATAATATAGCAAGAAGCAAAATGTTAAAGAGACAATGCAATATGAAGAGAAGAACCAAATGAAATAGGTTTTAATATGATGCTCAAATGCATTGTGGCATGATAACATGAGCATGATATTATGAAGATGGATTAATTATTATGTAGGGGCAGTATTATATTGATTGAAACCATGTAGCATTACAATGTTAGACATTTGGGATGCTACAGCATGTGTGTTCTTCTCATAAACCACCACTAGAATCATTGCATGTGTGTTCTTTTCATAAACCATATGGATCCACTAGAGTTCAATGCACGTGTGTTATTTTCATAAACCACATGGATCCTCCAGTGTCATTCGATGTGTGTTCTTTTCATAAACCACATGGATCCACCAGTGTCATTGCATGTGTGTTCTTTTCATAAACCACCATTAGAGTCAGTGCATATGTGTTCTTTTCATAAACCACATGGATCCACTAGAGTTGATTGCATTTGTTTTCTTTTCAATAACCACAACTAGAGTCATTGCATATGTGTTCTTTTAAAAAATCACATGGATCCACCAGTGTCATTGCATGTCTGTTCTTTACATAAACCACAACTAGAGTCATTGCATGTGTGTTCTTTTCATAAACCACATGGATCCACCAGTGTCATTGAATGTGTGTGCTTTTTCTAAACCACATATGGATCCACTAGAGTCATTGCATGTGTGTTCTTCTCCTAAACCATCACTAGAGTCATTGCATGTGTGTTCCTTTCATAAACCACATGGATCCACTAGAGTTCATTGCATTTGTGTTATTTTAATAAACCACATCTAGAGTAATTGCATGTGTGTTCTTTTAATAAACCACATGGATCCACTAGAGTCATTGCATGTCTGTTCTTTTCATAAACTACATGGATCCACCAGTGTCATTGAATGTGTGTTCTTTTCATAAACCACATGGATCCACTAGAGTTCATTGTATGTGTGTTATTTTCATAAACCACATGGATCCACTAGAGTCATTCCATGTGTGTTATTTTCATAAAGCACATGGATCCACAAGAGTTCATTGCATTTGTGTTCTTTTCATAAACCACAACTAGAGTCATTGTGTGTGTGTTCTTTCATAAACCACATCTAGAGTCATATCATTTTATTTCTTTTCATTGGATGTGTGAGTGTATTAGTGTGCATGATTGGGGTTTTAGGAAAAGAACACATGCAGTGATGCCACCACAGCATGTGTGTTCTTTTCATAAACCACATGGATCCACTAGAGTTCATTACATGTGTGTTCTTTTCATAAACCACATGGATCCACTAGAGTCATTGCATGTGTGTTCTTTTCATAAACCGCATGGATCCACCTGTGTCATTGAATGTGTGTTCTTTTTCTAAACAAAATATCGACCCACTAGAGTCATTGCATGTGTGTTCTTTTCCTAAACCACCACTAGAATCATTGCATGTGTGTTCTTTTCATAAACCATATGGATCCACTAGAGTTCCATGCATGTGTGTTATTTTCATAAGCCACATGGATCCACTAGAGTTCATTGCATGTGTGTTCTTTTCATAAACCAAATGGATCCTCCAGTGTCATTCAATGTGTGTTCTTTTCATAAACCACATGGATCCACTAGTGTCATTGCATGTGTGTTCTTTACATAAACCACCACCAGAGTCATTGCATGTGTGTTCTTTTCATAAACCACATGGATCCATTAGAGTTGATTGCATTTGTGTTCTTTTCATTAACCACAACTAGAGTCATTGCATATGTGTTCTTTTTTTTTGTGAACTGCATATGTGTTCTTTTCAAAAACCACAAGGATACACCAGTGTCATTGCATGTGTGTTCTTTACATAAACCACGGCTAGAGTCATTGCATGTGTGTTCTTTTCATAAACCACATGGATCAACTAGTGTCATTGAATGTGTGTTCTTTTTCTAAACCACATATGTATCCACTAGAGTCATTGCATGTGTGTTCTTCTACTAAACCACCACTAGAGTCATTGCATGTGTGTTCTTTTCATATTCATTGCATTTGTGTTCTTTTAATAAACCACATCTTGAGTAATTACATGTGTGTTCTTTTAATAAACCACATGGATCCACTAGAGTCATTGCATGTATGTTCTTTTCATAAACTACATGGATCCACCAGTGTCATTGAATGTATGTTCTTTTTATAAACCACATGCATCCACTAGAGTTCATTTTATGTGTGTGAAGGGAATATGCCCGAGAGGCAATAATAAAGTGGTTATTATCTTATTCCATGTTTGTGATAAATGTTTATTTTACATGCTAGAATTGTATTGATCGGAAACATATATACATGTGTGTTTAATAAACAAAAAGGGTTCCTAGTTATGCCTCTCTTATAGACTAGCTTGTTGATTAACAAGATGATCAAGGTTTCCTGATCATGGACATTGGATGTTGTTAATAACAAGGTCACACCATTGGTGGAATGATGTGATGAACATTCATCCGAAGTATAGCATTACGATCAAAGTCATTATGTTTATATTGCTATAATATCATACGAAGTAATCTTTATCCTTAGACCATGAGATCATGTTAATTGCTAACACAGGAAGAGTATCTTGATAACATCAAACGTCACACTGTAACAGGGTGACTATAAAGGTGGGTTCAGTGCTACGAAGGTGTTATGTTGAGGCTCATGGATCAAGAGTGGAATTTGTCAATCCAGATGACGGATAGATATTCTCTGGGCCCTCTCGGTGATATCACATTGAAATAGCTTGCAAGCAAGTTATGTGATCACTAGAATGTTATATCACGGGACCAAGAAAAGAGTACATGTCGGACATGTAATATATCGCGGGACAAAGGGATTTAGTTACTAGCGTTAAAGGTTCTCACGATCACAGAAGTCATCGTTGAATGTGTAGGAGTCAGTATGGATCTCGAGGTCCCGCTGCTGATTATTGATCGGAGAGGGGTCTCGATCATGTCTGCATTATTCGCGAACCGTAGGGTGACACACTTAAGGGATACCGACACGATTTGGAGCAAGTATGTTTCAGATAAAGATTTAAGAAAGCGCTGGAATTATTTCAATAGACACCGAAACTGTTTCGGGTGAAAATGCTGAAATTGGTTTTGCATGTAATATTGAAATGTTGCAGGGGGTTTTATGTGAATGTTTGTTAATTAAAGTAATTAAAAAAATTCTGAATAAAAATAATAAAAGAGTTTTATTAAATGAGAGAGCATTAAATTTGGAGAAATTTAATGCATTTAAAGTGGAGACTTTAAAAGAGAATGTGAAGGGGCAAATTTATGTGGAGGGAGTTACCTCCACATGAATGGAGGAGGTGAAGGGTCACCTCCTCCATGCGCCGGCCATGAAGGAGGGGCACCCCCTTCCTCCTATAAAAGGCCACCCCCTCCTCACTTCTCACACACACGTCCTTGCGAAGGATCTCTCTCCCCCTCTAGTATTATTCCCCCATGGTCTCCGATTAGCGAGATACATGTTCCCGGTGGCTTTATCTGGAAAGGAGTTACTACTCCTGCTGCTTTGCTAGAGCGAGGGACGGAGGTTGTCGGGGTACCGGACGTGTGTGCGATCACGGATGCACCGCTGCTTTGCGGTGCTGGAGCTGGATCTGATGGACGTGCTGGAGCCAGACCTACTGGACTTCCTCACGATCTTGAGATCGGCAAGTGTACGACTACATCAACCACGAGTTCCTACTCGTTAACAAAGCTTGTTGTCTACGAGGGTAAGTTCTCGTTGGATGTATGTCCACCCGTTTCTTTGTACCTAGTAGATAGATCTTGGCGTGTAGTTCACACCGTAGGAAATTTTTTGTTTTCTATGCTGCGGACCCAACAGTGGTATCAGGGCCTGATCTATGCGTAGGTGTTTAGCACAGGTAGTACACATATGTTGATATGTGGGCGATGATGAGCATGTTATTGAATCTTCTATGTATTTTGGATATTGGTGGCATAGTGGGATGAAGCGGCCCGGACCAACCTTACATGTCAGCGTACATGAGACCGGTTCCACGACTGACATGCAACTTGTTTTGCATAAGTGGCTGGCAGGTGTCTGTCTCTCCTACTATAGTCAATATCTGATTTACAACAAGTTGCTAATAACTTAGTTATCCTCGTTGTGGTTCATGTTTGTAGGTAAGAACGGTTCTATCTCCGAAAGCCCTAAGCCACGTAAAACTTGCAATTGATAAATTAGAGGCGTCTAGTTTAGATCATTGCTGGGCTAGTGTATTGATATGGTATTGTTGTAAGTAGATGTATGATAGATACTCTTACAACACACTCAACGTGTAAGTTCCATAGACCTTGGCTTTACACACAAAGGAATGATAGAGATCATACCACAATGCAAGTGATAGAGATCAAATGCATGGACCATATCATCTCACTTTACACATTAGATGTTAGCATCTTATACTGCTAGTTTGGCGCTTTCTATAGCATTGTAAGATGATCCCTCTTTTAGATATCAAGATAAAAATGTGTTCTTCCATAAGTATGCACCGTTTTGTGGATCGTATTTCGAGACATCACGTGATGATCGGGTGTACTCGACTCTACGCTTTCATACAAACGGGTGTAAGACAGTTTTACACATGCGAGTACTAAGGTTCTTACTTGGCAAGCCTAGCATGTACAGACATGGCCTCGGAACACGGACCGAAAGGTTAAGCATGAATCATATAGTTGATATGATGCCCATATAGATGCTCGCCTTTGAAGCTACATCAACTCACGTGATGATCGGACTTGGTGTAGTGGATTTGGTTCATGTAATCACCAAAAAGGCACGAGGGATGTCGTTTTTCAGTGGGAGTTCATTTCTAATTTGGATTAGTCGAACCAAATTTGTCATAAATTAAATCAAAGTGAATTTGCATAGTTTGTTGTAGTCATTGGCATTCGTTTTCTACCTTATGCTTAGTTTTTATTTGAGATAATAGAACTATGGAATTCTGGATATTTACTTTACGAACTGGTATCGTATTGTTTTGAATGTCAATTTAAACTTTATAAGTCCTATTGCAAACTTTCAGCAAACTCTATTTACTCCATGAAGTTTAATAAGTAGTATTAAATCAAGAGTAAGAATTCCAATGTTAGTATCTAAAGTATCATGTTTGCCTCCATGATTATTGATATTCAAAAAGTTGTTTTAATATCAAGATTATATTGGAGCTGAAAATTGTTTCAGAAACCATCATGTGTGAAAGATATTGTGATATCTGAAACAATGTATTTGGTTGCATTATGATAGAGTATAATTTAGCAAAATACATGTTCTCATATTGTATGAGAATTTGTGAAGGATGGAGATGCTAGACATCCGAATCTACCAAAAAGGTTTTGGGAACTGATATTATACTCGTGATTCTTCCTTATAAGCTATAGTAGCTTGATCATGAAAGTTGTCATGATAAGGATGAATAGAAGATGTAAGTAAAATGTTTACTACACTAATAGATTACTAAAGAATGCATTTTTGAAAGAATGCCAAACATTTAATGATGGTGATCCACTTCAAAGTGCAAGTCCAAAGGTATTAGTATTTGACTATATACGCTTTGTACTATGTGTCATGTGAATGACACCACTATTGATGTTGATAGATTCTTTAAAAAAAAGGAATTGCTGAAAGAGAATCTATAAAATATTTGGCAGAAAATATAAGGTTGGAGATGTCCAACTTGGGTATATAGAAGATATACATGTTATGGTTGTATTTCTTGCTTGTTAAAAAAATGTGGTTCTTAGGTATTGGATACTGGTATTGGATACCGAATTGGTTGGTATGAAGTGTCATACAGGACAACGCAATTCGTGAACTACAATGGACTAAGTAAACCAGCAAGAGAATGAGTGACGATGTTCATCGAAAAGAAATAAAGTGTTATTGTGTTTTTCGTTGTCATCAAACCAAGCCTTCAAGATTTGTTTAAATAATTGTTATTTTGTTCCGGTATCATGAGAACAATGGCTATTCAAATAATTACCATATTCCATAAAGGATGGATGAACTTTTACAAGTCTAGTTGGAGAAATCACATCCATAAACACTATTGCTAAAATGTCGCAAGACAAATGATTGAAAGATCACTTATGAAGTGACATCGCTGTTTAAATTATATTTGAAAGAAAACATGAAGAAACTCCATGTTTATGGATTTTTGGAGTCTTTGATTTTGATCAATTGACGCATGTGAGACTTTTCTCGAGATAATTGAAGCTCCATCCATAAGCCAGAGAGGAACGGATGACTAGCTTATTGGAAATTGTGCATGCTGATGTGCATAGTCCATTATGTGTAGCCATATTCTATGGATCTTTTTGCTTCATATGCTTTCTCCGAAAATTTGAGTGAATATATCTATATTTTTACTTAACAAGGAAGAAGTATGAAACATTTGAAAATTGTTCAAAGACTTTCAAGATGAAGTGGAAAATCATTGTAACAAGAAAATAAAGAGTTTATGATTCGATCATAAAGGAAGATATTTGAGTTACATGTTTAGCAGAAACACCTAAGACTTTAGGAATTGTTCCATGATTTGTGTTTCCCGATAAACCATAGGAATATGGCATATTCGAGAGATAAAATCAAGCCATGTTTGACATGGTAAGATCAAGGGTGTCATTTATAAAACTGCCATTATGTTTTAAGGATTGAAGCTTTTGAGACTACCGCTTTTACACTGAAAAGAGCACCATCGTGATCCATTGAAATGACACCATATGAGTTATGGTTTGGGATAAAACCCGAATTGTCTTTTCTTAAATTTTGGTATGTTATGCATAAGTAAAATGTTTACAACCAAAGTCGGATACGCACGTCTTTGTAGGTTATCCCAAAGAATTTGTTGGGAATTTCTCCATAACACCGAGGACAAAAGAGTTTGTTACTTGGAACGTCAAGTTTCTTCAGAAGGAATTTTTTGTGAAAAGTTAAGTGGGAGGACAATAGAACTTTGATAAGGTTGTTGAACCTTAGCTATATGTGCTAAGTAGCGCAGTGCCGGAAAGTGTCCCGGTGGCGGCAACAATGCTCATGGCTCTCGTGATTACAAAAGGTGTAATCTCGGAGATTTGAGTTCCTATAGAACCGTGTGTTGCGGTAAGAATCAAATAGTAAGATTTGATAAGAAAGTCATTATTGTTTTGACAATGATGAACTGACTACATGCAAAGAAGCGATGATGGTCCCTGACTCCATAAAATGACTAGAAGTCATAGAATCCGTGATAGTATCCATACACGAGAAAACAAGTTTCTGAACTTAGAAGACCCTCCGGAAAGGCGTGAAGCCTATCGGTCGTGTTTGGATCTATAAAGAAATAGACATGGATGTTTGACATCTATGAAATAGTCGACATGTCAGAAAGAAGTTTACGGCAATGTTCAAGGAGTTGACTATGACAAGATATGATCTTTCATAGCGATATATAGTCTTGACGGATTAATGTAGCAACCACTACATATAATTTGGTATATGGTAGTTGAATAAACAAAACAAGGTTCTTCTAATAGAACGGTGACCTAGGACATGCACATGACATGGTACGAAGGGTTTTGTTAATTCAAAGGGTGCTAAAAGGGCATGTAAACTTCAATAGTTGAAGTAAGCATAGCGGAGTTGGAATCTTCACCATGATGACACTGTTAAAAGAGTTTAAATTCATCGGAGATGATGAAGATGCTTGCATTTGCAAGAAATTAAGTGGGAGCGCTGAGACATATTTCTAATGCATTATGTAGAGGGCATATTGTTGATTGGAAATGATGTATCTTGTATTGACACAAGTTAAGAATTTCATTAAAATAAGATTTTGATGAAAGACTTGGGCAAACCTGGAATATTAGGCATCAATATCTATATGAATAGATTAAGGCGCTAATATGGTTGTGCCAGACATACTTATATGAGATATTGAAAGGTTTCAATATGGAAACAACAAGAAAGGTTCTTGCTGCATGGAAATGATTGTATCAAAATTCAAGTGTTTCAACACTTGGTGAGTAAAATCACATGAAGATTTTGATCGATTATACCATGATATGTATATATCCAGAATGTCCTATGCTCTAAATGTTATGTGCATATACCAGAATGATTCATAAGATGATCATTGGACAATAGTAAAGATATTCTTATGAGCTTTGGAAGAACTAAGAATATATAATGTATAAGTGACAAATAGTTAAAGGTAGTTCATTGTAAAGTGTTACATTGATACTAGTTTTGTCACAAGATACAAATTAAATTTATCTCAATTTAGACTATGGGTGGCACAATGTAATGGAAAGGATGTTCCATGATGGATTTGAATGAGTTCCAAAGTTGAGACATTGTGACGGATACACAACAAAAGGCTAAGTATATGACTGCTATAGTAGCAGCAAAGGAGGGCATTTGTGTTAAGTAGTTTGTTATCAAACTAGGTGTTTTTCAAAGTGGGCTAATACTATGAAGATATATTGTGTGACAATAATATCAACATATTTTGAGCCAAACGAACTAAAGGTCTCACCAAAGGACCAAATCTATACAATGCCATCTCATTTGAGAATGAGAGATGCGTAGAGACGCAGAGACATGGAAATACACATGGACCTGAAACTGTCAGATCCAGAGATTATGTTAACCACTAGCAATAGCGTATATGCTACACCAGAAAGCCATAGGTGTTCAATACGCAAAGTTTTTCAAACTAGATTATTGACTCTAGTGCAAGTGGGAGACTGAAGGGAATATGCCCGAGAGGCAATAATAAAGTGGTTATTATCTTATTCCATGTTTATGATAAATGTTTATTTTACATGCTAGAATTGTATTGATCAAAAACATCAATACAAGTGTGTTTAATAAACAAAAAGGGTTCCTAGTTATGCCTCTCTTATTGACTAGCTTGTTGATTAAAAAGATGATCGAGGTTTCCTGATCATGGACATTGGATGTTGTTAATAACAAGGTCACACCATTGGTGGAATGATGTGATGAACATTCATCCGAAGTATAGCATTACGATCAAAGTCATTATTTTTATATTGCTATAATATCATACGATGTAATCTTTATCCTTAGACCATGAGATCATGTTAATTGCTAACACCAGAAGAGTATCTTGATAACATCAAACGTCACACCGTAACAGGGTGACTATAAAGGTGGGTTCAGTGCTACGAAGGTGTTATGTTGAGGCTCATGGATCAAGAGTGGAATTTGTCAATCCAGATGACGGATAGATATTCTATGGGCCCTCTCGGTGATATCATATTGAAATAGCTTGCAAGAAAGTGATGTGATCACTAGAATGTTATATCACGGGAACGAGAAAAGAGTACATGTCGGTAACGAGATCAAACTAGGTATGGAGATACCGATGATCGAATCTCAGACATGTAATATATCGCGCGACAAAGGGATTTAGTTACTAGCGTTAAAGGTTCTCACGATCACAGAAGTCATCGTTGAATGTGTAGGAGTCAGTATGGATCTCCAGGTCCTGCTGCTGATTATGGATCGGAGAGGGGTCTCGATCATGTCTTCATTATTCGTGAACCGTAGGGTGACACACTTAAGGGATACCGACACCATTTGGAGCAAATATGTTTCAGATAAAGATTTAAGAAAGCGCTGGAATTATTTCCATAGACACCAAAACTGTTTCGGGTGAAAATGCTGAAATTGGTTCTGCATGTAATATTGAAATGTTGCAGGGGGTTTTATGTGAATGTTTGTTAATTAAAGTAATTCACAAAATTCTGAATAAAAATAATAAAAGAGTTTTATTATATGAGAGAGCATTAAATTTGGAGAAATTTAATGCATTTAAAGTGGAGATTTTAAAAGAGAATGTGAAGGGGAAAATTTATGTGGAGGGAGTTACCACCACATGAATGGAGGAGGTGAAGGGTCACCTCCTCCATGCGCCGGCCATGAAGGAGGGGCACCCCCTTCCTCCTATAAAAGGCCACCCCTCCTCACTTCTCACACACACCTCCTTGTGAAGGATCTCTCTCCCCCTCTAGTATTATTCCCCCATGGTCTCGGATTAGCGAGATACATGTTCTCGGTGGCTTTATCTGGAAAGGAGTTGCGGCTTCCGCTGCTCTGCTGGAGTGAGGGACGGAGGTTGTCGGGGTACCGGATGTGTGTGCGATCATGGATGCACCGCTGCTTTGCGGTGCTAGACTTGGTGGTGCTGGAGCTGGATCTGATGGACGTGCTGGAGCCGGACCTGCTGGACTTCCTCACGATCTTGATATCGGCAAGTGTACGACTACATCAACCACGAGTTCCTACTCGTTAACAAAGCTCGTTGTCTACGAGGGTAAGTTCTCGTTGGATGTATGTCCACCCGTTGCTTTGTACCTAGTAGATAGATCTTGGCGTGTAGTTCACACCGTAGGAAATTCTTTGTTTTCTATGCTGCGGACCCAACAGTGTGTTCTTTTCATAAACCACATGGATCCACTACAGTCATTCCATGTGTGTTATTTTCATAAAGCACATGTATCCACAAGAGTCATTGCATGTGTGTTCTTTTCATAAACCACATGGATCCACTAGTGTCATTGAATGTGTGTTCTTTTTTTAAACCACATATGGATCCACTAGAGTCATTGCATGTGTGTTCTTATCCTAAACCACCACTAGAATCATTGCATGTGTGTTCTTTTCATAAACCACATGTATCCACTAGAGTTCAATGCATGTGTGTTGTTTTCTTAAACCACCTTGATCCAATAGAGTTCATTGCATGTGTGTTCTCTTCATAAACCACATGGATCCTCTAGTGTCATTGGATGTGTGTTCTTTTCATAAACCACATGGATCCACCAGTGTCATTGTGTAACTACCTCGGTGAATTACGCTCTTAGTTACAAGCCTGGATGAGCGGAAATGGTTAAAATAGTACGGTGGGGCCAAATGCCACTCACAGGTAGACCTTTCGGCCGTCCTAACCATTGCCAAAACATCGGGACAACAACGAGCGGCGTAATCGGCAGGCGAAGGGATCAACTACATACACAAATGAGTATGTATGCAAGCCACATACAACAGTCTTCAGAGCCATTCCATCTAAAATAAATAGAAATATTGCAACACCATACGGCAAGATCCAAATATCCTAGATAGATATAATAGTTTAGGATATCTCGTCATACATCAAACATCAGAGTATCAGGCGGAAGCGGAAAACAAGATCCGAGTACGGATAAGAAGCAAATCGGCATAAGATGCCCCATAAATAAACACATCCCGCCCACAGATCTCACAGATCCCTGTTCCCGGAATCTCTACACCGAGTGATCGTTGCCAACATCGTCCGTCTCCTCCACCTAGTATCCATCTTGCGAGTATACTTGTTCATCTGAATCAAACAATTTATCGTGTGAGACCCTAGGGGTACTCAGCAAGTCTTTATGCATGTAAAGGGGACACAACCTGGGGTGACGCAATTGCAGCAAAAGATAATACCTAACAATTCTATAGGTACTGGCTAACCATCCGCCTAACCAAAGATAGACGGATGTCCGTTAATTAAGAACAACAGTTATAAACAGTAATATTAATAGATCCATCCTCCTCCTCGCTTACCAACGAGGAAGCGGACGAATAACCCCCCCCCCCCATCCGTTGGCAGTTTTATTAACCATTCCATGAGTGTTGCACTATTTACTAGTCAGGTACTTAGTCAAATTGAAAGCGGTACTTTAGTTATACTTGTCTATGATCGAGAAACTGTGCTCCAAGTCGTCCATAACCGCGGACATGGCTTTCAGAAAGATTTACTCTGCAGGGGTGCACAAATAGCAACACACACTCGATCAACCTCGGAAAAACCAAATCCAAACCCAACGAGGCATGCACGACAAAGCGATCATAGGATTCAGAAATGTTTCAGGGGGCCACCCCATTAAACTACCTGCAACGAAGTTGGCCGACTCCAAGACGGACCCAAGGTTTGCGCCAATGGCGGTAAACGACTGGGAACCCGAAAGTGTGACTAGGCTTATCGATACCGCGAAAACACTCCACATCCAAAATAGTACAGGTGCTCCTCGCACAATCTTAAATAAGCAGTAAAGCATGGCATAAGTACAGGATAGTAATAAAGCCCCAAACTACTTTGTGGCCCCAAGAAATAAGAATGAATCAAGCTCTAGCTCAGGGGGGTCCATAAGGCCTCCCGGATGTGGATAGTGCGAATAGTCAAGGAACAGGAATCAAGTACTCGGGGTCCTACGGGACACAAGTGAGCATGAAGAACCAAATAGCAGATATTGCTCACCGGTGCCACTTTCATTAGTTATCCCATTACTACTCAGATTAAGTTGTTTAGGTACCTCATTATCCATCAGACTCTCACATACCTTACACATGCTGTTCTACGACCCGCATGGCTCAAACAACTCCTGTAGTAATGGCTCATGGGATGGAGGAACAAGCTTCGGTGGAGTTTAAAAGTAAAGGCTATGCAGTACTTAGGATTCAATTTAATGCAATCGCGACTCAATGATGTAAGAATAAGATAGAGGCAGTATGTACTATATGTATGCAAGCATGTGGTAGTGCTTGCCTGGCAGCTCAGTTGAAGTGAGGGACGGATCTGGGTAGTGCTCCTGGGTTTCCTGATATATCCCCTGCTCAGCGTCTATTCGAAGAAGAACCAAACAAACAAGGGCCAACATAAATAGAGTGCACAAGCATATGAATTAAAATGCGATAAGCAAACAATCATGCCATGATGAATGATGCACAATTTGCATGGCAATAATATAGCATGGCATGGGTGAGGTGTGGGGTACAAGAATAAAGCATTTCATTATTTGTTTAGTCATGTTTTATTGCCATAAACAGTTCAGATTTTTAATAATGACATGATGCATACTTCAATTCAGAACAAGGACTGTATAGTTAGAACGGGCTCGTCGCGCTGATCGATTTAGACATATTATTTGCCAAATTTGGAGTTATAAAACTAAAGTTATTAATTAATTAAGAAAAAGGGAATTTTATTGTAATTTTAATCATCTCGAAAATTTAAAGTGCTCAAACATTATTTTGAATAGCATATTTGAAAACCTCACATTTTTCTGATTCAAAAACATATATTATATTTATTATTTGGAAATACAAATTAAATTTATTAAAAACAGATTTAAATTCATATTAAAACATTTACTGAAATTGTTTTTATAAAACAGATACCACCCAGACTTTTTCTACTCAGGCCGAGCTAGCCACAGCCACTGACAACTGGGCCCAAGCTGAGCTGGCGAGAACAGCACGCGGCAACCTTTCTCACCGCGGGGTATGCTAGCCGCAGTGTATGACAAGTGGGTCCGGCCAAGCCGCGGGGCCACTCACGTGTGCGGCCAGCGGGCGACTGACACGTGGACGATCCAGGCAGCACGGGTGGGGAATCTCCAAAGTGCGGGGGCTTACTTGCAAGATTGCACCGGGGCTGGCTACTAGGGTCACTGGGACTGCGAAGGGCTTGGGCGTGATCAACAAAGAGATGCGGGGTGGCTTTTGCAAAACGGCGACGGCCGTTCTCTGACTGAACCTGTCGTCAGTCTTCTGAACCGTGGCGACAACCTGACGACGACAAGGTTTTCCGGCGAGGGAGGCGATGGAACGGGGGCGTATCTCGCGTGGCTTCCAAAACAAAACGAGGAGAGGGGATCACTGGCTATGGATCTTGTTCAGGGGGTTCGTCGGCGGCGGGCTGTACTCGACGGAGGCCTCGAAGAAAAAAAGGGGGGAAAACGCCGGCCTAGGTCTGCTCGACGGCGGGGCACCTCACCGGCAGGTGGTCAAATTCGGGCGGCGCAGCCACGCGGAGGGGAGGAAACGGGAGAGGAACGAGAGGGGCGCTCACCTCGTCTGATTCCCACGGAAATCACAGGGCGGGGTGGTCGGAGTGGAGGGGGACGGCGAGGTTGCTGCGGTGGTGCACGGCTCGCTGGCGAGGGGCAGCTCCGAGCTGTCCTGGATCCTCCTAGCAGGCTGACACGTCGCCTCGGTTCGCGGCAGTGCTCCCAGATGAGGCCATGGTCACCGGCTAGGGCGGCACCGGCGTGGTGGAGCTCTGACTGGCGGCGTGGGCTTGATACGGTGGAGAAGAGGGAGAGGGAAATGGAGCGGAGCTAGGGTTCAAGAGAAAGGTGCGGCTCGGCGCGAGGATAAGAAGGAGGGGAGGTGGTGACGCGGATAACAGCGACGGTCACCTGCTCGCTGCTGTCTGCACGCAGGGAGGGAGAAGGAGACGGCGTCAGACGGGGGAAGAAGAGGAACAGAGGGTGGCGTCGGCGCTGTCTGGCTCGAACCGGTACGGTCTGGGGAGGGAGATGGGGCCACGGCTAGGGGAAAAAGGAGGGCGGCCCAGGAGGAAGCAGAGGTGGGCCGGAGCTGCTGCTGGGCCGCGTCCAGGTAGGGGCTGCTGCTGCTGGGCTTTCTCTCTTTATTTCTTTTTATTTTATTAACTGTTTTGCTTTTTGTTTTGTTGCAGATTTAAACAAGCCCAAGAAATACCCCTTTTTGGAAGTTTTTGCAAATTTTGAATAATAGAACAGAGATAGCTACGGAGTGAGGGGAGGGTTTGGTGGATGAGCACAAGTTGTTGGTGAGGAAACAAAACAAGAGAGAGAGAGAGGGAGAGGGTTTTAAAAGTCCAAGAGAAATTCCCACATGATCATGCATAAAGGGGAGAAGGTTTTGTTGGGATCATGGGGATGGTGGAGATAGATGGAGATGATTCCACATAGAAAGAACCACTAAAACCAAAAGAAAAACAAATGGGCTAAAGGTGGTGGTGCTCTTGCATGGCCCATGCATAACAATTAATGGCCATGTTTATGCTTGTGAAAACAATAATAATAACATGGCATTATTCTTATGCATTTCCAAAATGTAGAATAAAGACCAAGCAAAAAGGAATTAGAATTAGATCCACCCCAACCCACATGAGCTAGAATAAATATCAAAAGAACCAGAATTGCCAGCTCATGGGTAAATGGAATGGTGGAATTATAAGGTGGTGACAAAGAAATGTGATGGAGAGGAATTAAAAGATATGCCCCCAACTCAACTTGGGCATCAGGCATTTATCAAGATTCAAATACAATCTATCAAGAGCCAAATACAATTAATAATGCATATGAGGGAAGATCCAAATCAAAAGGGATTTCTATGATGCTCAAATGCAAGGTGGCATGATGACATGAGCATGATATAATTATGATGCAACAATTATATGTAGGAAGTAGCCACTATCTTACTAGACCAAGTAGCATTACCATTGTTAGACAATTGGGATGCTACAACTCTCCCCCACTAAACAGGAATCTCGCCCCGAGATTGTAGGAAGAAGAAGACGACTCAAAGAGGGTAGGATACTTGGCACGGAGCTCATTTTCACGTTCCCAAGTGGCTTCATCCATGGAATGGTGCGACCACTGCACCTTGCAGAACTTGATGGACTTGTTGCGAGTCCTTCTTTCTGCGACTTCAAGGATTTTTGTGGGGTGTTCTTGATAAGACAGGTCTTCTTGGAGATTGATAAGCTCATGGTCCACGGCCCTGCCGGGATCCTTGAAGCACTTCTTGAGTTGAGAGGGGTTGCCAAGTTGAATGTTGGAAATGATCTTTTTAGTGTAAGGATCCCCAAGTTGAATGGAACGAACCTTTTCTTCCAAGAGAGGGGTTGCCAGAAGGTTCATAAGATACCCTTGATCCACAATTTCAAGGTTGAGCTGACGGAATTCCTCGCACAAGAGAGGTTGTTGTTCTTCCACCATGAGGTTGCTGACATAAGCTTTGCGGCTGAGAGCATCGGCCATGACATTAGCTTTGCCCGGAGTGTAGTTGATGGTTAAATCAAAATCATTGATTGCTTCAATCCACCTCCTCTGACGAAGGTTGAGATCATGTTGTGTGAAGATATACTTCAGACTCTTGTGATCAGAAAAGATTTCACAACGGTTGCCAAGCAAGTAGTGCCTCCATACTTTCAAAGCAAAGACAACTGCTGCGAGTTCGAGGTCATGTGTAGGATAGTTGATCTCATGCGTCTTCAACTGTCGAGAGGCATAAGCAACAACTTGTTTTTCTTGCATAAGGACCGCACCCAATCCTTGCAATGAGGCGTCACAGAATATCTAGAAAGACTTTGATGTATCTGGAGGAATCAAGACTGGTGTGGAAGTGAGCTTCTCTTTGAGTGTTTCAAAGCTTGCTTGACATGCAGGAGTCCAAAGGTATTTCTTGCCTTTCTTGAGGAGATCGGTAAGAGGCTTCGCAATCTTCGAGAAGTTCTGCACGAAGCGACGACAATAACTAGCCAAACTAAGGAAACTCCGAACTTCTTTGACATTTTTAGGTGGAAGCCAGTCAACAATTGTTTTAACAGTTTCTGGGTTGACAGCAATGCCCTTGGCAGATATGACGTGACCAAGATAGGTGACTTGAGGGAGCCAAAACTCACATTTGGAGAACTTTGCATACATGCGGTTCTGACGAAGCTTGTTTAGGACACACCGAAGGTGTTCTTCCTTTGACTTAGAATAGACTAGGATGTCATCCAGATAGACCACAACGAACTTATCAAGATACTCCATGAAAACCGAGTTCATAAGTCTCGAGAAGGTGGTAGGTGCGTTGGTGAGACCGAAAGACATGACCGTGTACTCATACAGGCCATAGCGGGTGGTGAAAGCTGTTTTAGGAACATCTTCCTTGCGAATCTTGATTTGATGATATCCACTTCTCAAATCAAGCTTAGAGAAAACCACAGCTCCAGCTAGCTGATCGAAGAGATCATTAATCCGTGGAAGGGGATATTTATTCTTGATGGTTTTAGCATTGAGAGCCCGATAGTCAACACAAAGTCTATCAGTCTTGTCTCGCTTCTTCACAAAGATGGTTGGGATACCCCAATAAGAAGTACTGTGCTGAATGAAACCCAACTTCTCTTGTTCATCAAGCTGACGTTTGAGTTCAGCCAACTCAGCAGGATCCATATTATAAGGCCGCTTGGAGATAGGAGTGATACCAGGTTCAAGCTCAATCACAAACTCAACCTCACGATCCGGAGGCATACCTGGCAACTCTTCAGGAAAGATATCTGGGAACTCACAGACCACCGGAACACTCTGAATAGCTTCCATAGCATCATCATTCAGAGCCGCCAAAGAGAAAAGCTGAATAGCAGGAGTCAGACTTGGAGAATAGACTATATGGCCTTCAGAAATTTTCAGAGAAACCGAGCGTTTAGCACGATCAATCACAGCTGCATTTGCTGTCAACCAATCCATGCCCAAGATAACATCAATGTCAGAATTGCCCAGAATAATCAAGGAAGTCGGGAACGAAGAACCACCAATCTCAATTTGATTGCCATGGCTGGTTTTTGAAGCTGCCATTGTTGCTCCAGGAGAAAGGACCATTAACCGCTTAGGGAGAGGATCCATAGGGAACCCATTCTCATCCGCAAAACTTGTGGAGACAAAAGAATGCGATGCACCAGAATCAAACAAAACTCGTGCAGGAACTGAGTTAACGGAAAGCATACCCATTACAACTCCAGGTGCATGCTCAGCTTGAGCGGCGTTGACATAGTTGGCACGAGCAATAGTACACCCGGGCTTAGTGTTGATGTTGAGAGCCCAAGGTGATGGTGCACGAACCATAGGAGAGCTTGCCGCAGATCTTGGAGGTGGTGGAGGAAGAGCTTTGATGTTCATAGGACAGTTCCAGTGTTTCCACAAGTGTAACAAGCACCCGGTGGACGTGGAGCAACATAGCCAGGGACTCCGCCAGGCGCTGCAGGGTAGTTGTGGTTGTAGCCCCTGGAAGCAGCAGTGAGGAAGTTTGGTGGCCTTGCCGCGTAGCTTGAAGGTCTTGGTGGAGCCGGGAGCGACGGTGGGGTGTTAGGAACCCAGACACGACACTTAGAAGGAGTTGACATAGCTGAAGAGCTTGCTGCATCGCCGTTGTGTTTCTTTGACTCCTCAAACACTTGCCTACTTACTTCTTCCTACAGAGCTGTATGTTGGAGTTCCAGAAAGACGCCGGCCTTGCATGTGTGATTGCATATTAAATCGATGCATTGAGCCCTTGTCTAAACCTCTTTTGCTTCTTCTTGTCATCAGAGATCTCATCGCCACCATAACGAGAAAGGTTCATGAAGTTTCTGATGTAGGTATTGACATTGTCATTGCCCTGCTTGAGGTTGAGAAACACTTCCTTCATCCTCTCCATGACAATTTCTGACAGATATTGCTCTTTGAAAGCTCCAGTGAACTGTTCCCAAGTAGGCTGAAAACCGGTGTAGTTTTCCTTGAGTTAATTCTCCCACCACAGAGCTGCATCTCCCTTTAGAAGGTGAGTGGCACATTTTACCCATTCTTGCTCAGGAACATCAACAGTCACCAGTAACCTTGACATCTCATGCAACCAGTCATCAGCATCAAGTGGTTGATCAGACACATCAAATTGGCGTGGGTTGAACTTCAGGAAGCTTTTGATGTCTCCTCGCTTGGGAGGTGGAGGTAGCGGAACAAACTCATTCCTCCTAACACTTTCTTCAAATCGCTGCTGGTTCTGCTGCATTGTTGCCAAGGCATTGGCGATACTTGCCAACGCAGTCCCCAGTTCAGGTTGTATGTCCTCCTGAGAACAGCGTGGTGGTGCCATCCTATGATTGATATAAAACACAAGTTAGTAGCATAATGGAGAATAATAATAATCCAAAATAGTACCAAAATGGAATTAACCAAGATTTAAAGGATACAATTTACTAAGATGATATTAAAATATCAACAAAGTTCAAAGCACCTAGAAGATATTAAGCATATCGCACACGACTGAACAAGGAGTGTGGTACACAAACTAACAAAGAAATTTTTTCCGCAATTTCGGCATTAAAATACCACTATATGTGCAAAACCACTTAACGAATCAAGATTAGTAACTCTACCAATTCAATATACAAGAGCGAATGATAAAAGTAGTGGTATGGTCGCAACTCCATCCCGCACTCAAATCATTACTCCACACATGAATAAGTAAAACACATATCCCAACACCTTCTTCTTAAGATGAACCTAAAGATTAGTAACTACGGAAACGAACACCCCAAACAAGATAACGTCGGATAACAAAGAGTAAGACAGATCGCGTCGGTATACAACGAATCAAATAGAACACGTCGGTTTGCAAAAGCCTGTCGGTATGGAATGTACCAACAGTTGATAACCAAAAGGCAGATAATGATAACATGTTGGATGCAACAGATAGACAAGGAATTCACACACACGCACACACACACCTATGGTACTACGGAACCCAGAACACGTGAATCCTAGTTTGAATTTTAGAAGAGGATTGAAAACGTTACACTTCCTTACTAGAAAAGGGTGGGTGAGTGGGTAAGAAGAAAAGTGGAAGCAGTCCTACTCTCGCGTTTTGTTTTTCCCTAGTATACATAACTACCAAAATATTTGCTAGAATGACAACGACCATTTGGCTAAGACCCTGAAGGGCGGGATGGCTCTGATACCAATTGTAACTACCTCGGTGAATTACGCTCTTAGTTACAAGCCTGGATGAGCGGAAATGGTTAAAATAGTACGGTGGGGCCAAATGCCACTCACAGGTAGACCTTTCGGCCATCCTAACCATTTCCAAAACATCAGGACAAGAACGAGCGGCGTAATCGGCAAGCGAAGGGATCAACTACATACACAAATGAGTATGTATGCAAGCCACATACAACAGTCCTCAGAGCCATTCCATCTAAAAGAAATAGAAATATTGCAACGCCATACGGCAACATCCAAATATCCTAGATAGATATAATAGTTTAGCATATCTCCTATACATCAAACATCAGAGTATCAGGCGGAAGCGGAAAACAAGATCCGAGTATGGATAAGAAGCAAATTGGCATAAGATGCCCCATAAATAAACACATCCCGCCCATAGATCTCACGGATCCCCGTTCCCGGAATCTTTACACCGAGTGATCGTTGCCAACATCGTCCGTCTCCTCCACCTAGTATCCATCTTGCGAGTATACCTGTTCATCTGAATCAAACAATTTATCGTGTGAGACCCTAGGGGTACTCAGCAAGTCTTTATGCCTCTAAAGGGGACACAACCTGGGGTGACGCAATTGCAGCAAAAGATAATACCTAACAATTCTATAGATACTCGCTAACCATCCGCCTAACCAAAGATAGATGGATCTCCGTTAATTAAGAACAATAGTTATAACAGTAATATTAATAGATCCATCCTCCTCCTCGCTTACCAACGAGGAAGCGGACGAACAACCCCCCCATATGTTGGCAGTTTTATTAACCATTCCATGAGTGTTGCACTATTTACTAGTCAGGTACTTAGTCAAATTGAAAGCGGTACTTTAGTTATACTTGTCTATGATCGAGAAACTGTGCTCCAAGTCGTCCATAACCGCGGACACGGCTTTCAGAAATATTTACCCTGCAGGGGTGCACAAATAGCAACACACACTCGATCAACCTCGGAAAAACCAAATCAAAACCCAACGAGGCATTCACGACAAAGCGATCACAGGATTCAGAAATGTTTTAGGGGGCCACCCCATTAAGCTACCCGCAATGAAGTTGGCCGGCTCCGAGACGGACCCAAGGTTTGCGCCAATGGCTGTAAACGACTGGGAACCCGAAAGTGTGACTGGGCTTGTCGATACCGCGAAAACACTCCGCAATCCTAAACAGTACAGGTGCTCCTCGCACAGCATTAAATAAAGCAGTAAAACATGGCATAAGTATAGGATAGTAATAAAGCCCCAAACTACTTTGTGGCCCCAAGAAATAAGAATGAATCAAGCTCTGGCTCAGGGGGGTCCATAAGGCCTCCTGGATGTGGATAGTGCGAATAGTCAAGGAACAGGAATCAAGTACTCGGGGTCCTACGGGACACAAGTGAGCATGAAGAACCAAATAGCAGATATTGCTCACCGATGCCACTTTCATTAGTTATCCCATTACTACTCAGGTTAAGTTGTTTGAGTACCTCATTATCCATCAGACTCTCACATACCCTACACATGCTGTTCTACGACCCGCATGGCTCAAACAACTCCTGTAGTAATGGCTCATGGGATGGAGGAACAAGCTTCGGTGGGGTTTAAAAGTAAAGGCTATGCAGTACTTAGGATTCAATTTAATGCAATCGCGACTCAATGATGTAAGAATAAGATAGAGGCAATAGGTACTATATGTATGCAAGCATGTGGTAGTGCTTTCCTGGCAGCTCAGTTTAAGCGAGGGACGGATCTGGGTAGTGCTCGTGGGTTTCCTGATATATCCCCTGCTCGGCGTCTATTCGAAGAAGAATCAAACAAACAAGGGCCAACATAAATAGAGTGCACAAGCATAGGAATGAAAATGCGACAAGCAAACAATAATGCCATGATGAATGATGTACAATTTGCATGGCAATAATGTAGCATGGCATGGGTGAGGTGTGGGGTACAAGATTGAAGCATTTTATTAAGTTTTTAGCCCGGTTTGTTCTCATAACACTTGCTGTATACTCATTATTCATATGATGCATGCTGCAATTCAGAACATGGAATGCATAAATAGAACGGGCTCGTTGCCTGGATCGATTTAGACATATTATTTGTCAAATTTGGAGTTATAAAACTAAAGTTATTAATTAATTAAAAAAGGGCATTTTATTGTAATTTTAATTACCTCGAAATTTTAAATTGCTCAAATAATTTTTTGAATGGCATATTTGAATTCCTCACATTTTTCTGATTCAAAAACATATATTATATATATTATTTGGATTTATAATTTAAAAGTTATTTAAAATCTGATTTGAATTTGAATTTAAACAATTTTGAAATTGTTTTGTCAAAACAGATATCCAGGGAAAACTTTTTACACCCAAGCGAATTCAACCCAGCCACTGATGGGTGGGCCGCTGCTGACTGGGGCCACGCGCGCGGAAAAAGGTTTTCTCACCGCGCGTTCGCCTAGCCAATGTGACTGCTAGGTGGGACCAGCGGCTAAGGCCCACGTGACAGCGGCGGAACCCGCAGAGGCTGTCAGGTGGGGTCGCACTGGACTGTGGGTTGGGTGTTCGAAACTACAGGGGCGTTTTTGCAAACTGGATGAGGAGGCTGACTGGTGGGGCTCGGTTGGATCGCGGGTTTAGGAAAAAAAATGCTGGGGGCAAAATGTAAAACGTGCTCGTCTACTGTGGATCTTCTCTGTCGCGCGGTTGTCTGATGGAAAACAGCGTGCAGCGACAGAGCGCGCGGCGCGGGGGCTCGATCTGAGGACCTGGGGCTCACGCTAGGCGGCAGTGACCAGTGCTGGTAAGCGAGGGATAGTGACAGGGAAGCGGGCGGGCGCTAGATAGGTCGCTGCGCGACGCTACAACGTGCAGACGCGCGCGACCACGGCGCACTGAGAGCGCTCGGCGAAACGTCTACCGCGGCTAGGGCTTTACGGCGGGGCGGAGGTTGTCTAGGCGGTAGAGGAGCTCACCGCAGGGTGGACGGAGGGCTCGGATCGGAGTGGGGAGCGGCAGATCGGCGACGAGGCTGGCGGCCAGAGATCTAGGGTTTCGTCGGGGCGGCGATGGTCCTGGCGATCCTGGTGCTCCTCCTCCATGTCTGCGTGTACAGGGCAAAGCAGGGGGTCCTCCTTGTACTCCTCGACCACCTCCACATCAACCACACCCGCTGGAACGAGGGGGCGGCAGCGCTACTGGCGGTGATCGGCGGAAGGAGCTAGCGACGGTGAAGAGGAAGGAGAGGAGAGGCAGGGCCTTGGGGTGGATCTGGCGAGGCGGAGGAGACGTGGTGTGGAGGATAAAGCGAGGGAGAGGGAGGATGGTGCCATGTGGGAGCGGGCAGGGTTAAAGTGGCTTCGGCCACTTTTCTCCTTCTCCCAAGCACGTGCTCGAGCTGGGGCTCGACCTGGCCGGGCAGAGGCATGGCAGGTGGGCCAGGAAGAGGGGAGAAGGCCGGATCGGCTGGTGGGGTTGCCTGTGCAGCGAGAGAGAGGGAGAGGCTGAGAGGTAGAGAGAGAGATGGCTCGGTAGCTAGGGCTGGTTAGGAGGGGGTAGCTCGGGCTAGGGAGAGAGAGAGCTGGGGTGGGTCTGGTTGGAGGGAGTAGAGAGGGAACCGAGAGGGAGAGAGAGGGGAGCCCCGGTTTAGCTAGGAGGAGGCTCGGGTTAGGGAGAGAGAGACTAGGGGAGAGGGTCAGGTTGGAGGGAGTAGAGAGAGTGATGTGGTGGTAGGGTTTTTAGCAAGGTCAAACAAGATCAAGCAAAAGGAGTGGTAGAAAGAGATGGTGGTGAGGTGTTAGGATTTTGGAGAGGATCTCACAAGATCAAACATGAAAGAAAGAGAGAAAAGATCAAGAAGAGGAGGGTTTGAGAGAAGGAGAGCTCAAAGAGAGGATCACCCAAAACCAAGTGAAAACCAAAAGAGTGGAAAGGTGGTGATGGTGCTAAAGAGAGGGGTAGGGGTAGGGAGATATTTAGGGTTTTACATGATCAAAGCTAGATCAAGCAATAAAAATGGTGAGAGTTTAACAAGAGCAAAAGAATAGAGCTTGCTTGACATGATTCCAAAAGACCAAAAGAATTGTTAGCCATTATATTATTAAACCATGATCACCAATTCAATGTCTAACAATTGTAATGCTACATGGTTTAATAATATAATGGCTAGTTCCTACATATAATTGTTTTGGTCTTTTGGGATCATGTCAAGCAAGCCCTATTCTTTTGCTCTTGCTAAACTCTCACCATCTTTTCTTGCTTGATCTAGCTTTGATCATGTAAAACCCTAAATATCTCCCTACCCCTACCCCTCTCTTTAGCACCATCACCACCTTTCCACTCTTTTGGTTTTCACTTGGTTTTGGGTGATCCTCTCTTTGAGCTCTCCTTCTCTCAAACCCTCCTATTCTTGATCTTTTCTCTCTTTCTTTCATGTTTGATCTTGTGAGATCCTCTCCAAAATCCTAACACCTCACCACCATCTCTATCTACCACTCCTTTTGCTTGATCTTGTTTGATCTTGCTAAAAACCCTACCACCACATCACTCTCTCTACTCCCTCCAACCCGACCCTCTCCCCTAGTCTCTCTCTCCCTAACCAGAGCCTCCTCCTAGCTAAACCGGGGCTCCCCTCTCTCTCCCTCTCAGTTCCCTCGCTACTCCCTCCAACCGGACCCACCCCAGCTCTCTCTCTCTCCCTAGCCCGAGCTACCCCCTCCTAACCAGCCCTAGCTACCGAGCCATCTCTCTCTCTACCTCTCGGCCTCTCCCTCTCTCTTGCTGCACAGGCGACCCCACCAGCCGAGCCGGCCTTCTCCCCTCTTCCTGGCCCACCTGCCATGCCTCTGCCCGGCCAGGTCGAGCCCCAGCTCGAGCACATGCTTGGGAGAAGGAGAAAAGTGGCCAAAGCCCCTTTAACCCTGCCCACCCCCACATGGCACCCTCCTCCCTCTCCCTCGCTTTGTCCTCCACACCACATCTCATCTGCCTCGCCAGATCCACCCCAAGGCCCTGCCTCTCCTCTCCTTCCTCTTCACCGTCGCCAGCTCCTTCCGCCGGTCACCTCCAATAGCGCTGCCGCCCCCTCGTTCCAGCGGGTGTGGTTGATGTGGAGGTGGTCGAGGAGTATAAGGAGGACCCCCTGCTTCGCCCTGTACACGCAGACGTGAAGGAGGAGCACCAGGATCGCCAGGACCAGCGCCACCCTGACGAAACCTTAGATCTCCGGCCGCCAGCCTCGTCGCCGATCTGCCGCTCCCCACTTCGATCCGAGCCCTCTGTCCATCCTGCGGTGAGATCCTCTACCGCCTAGACAACCTCCGCCCCGCCATAAAGCCCTAGCTGCGGTAGACGTTTCGCCGAGCACTCTCAGTGCGCCGTGGTCGCGCGCGTCTGCACGTTGTAGCGTCGCGCAGCGACCTATCTAGCGCCCGCCCGCTTCCCTGTCACCATCCCTCGCTTAGCCGCACTGGTCACCACCGCCTAGCGCGAGCCCCAGGTCCCCATATTGAGCTCCCGCGCCGCGCGCTCTGTCGCCGCGCGCTGTTTTCCGTCAGACAACCGCGCGACAGAGAAGATCCACAGTAGACGCGCACGTTTTACATTTTGCCCCCAGCATTTTTGTTTCCTAAACCCGCGATCCAACCGAGCCCCACCAGTCAGCCTCCCTGTCCAGTTTGCAAAAACGCCCCTGTAGTTTCGAACACCCAACCCGCGGTCCAGTGCAACCCCAGCTGGCAGCCTCTACGGGTTCCGCCGCTGTCACGTGGGCCTTAGCTGTTGGTCCCACCTAGCAGTCACATTGGCTAGGCGAACGCGCGGTGAGAAAACCTTTTTCCGCACGCGTGGCCCCAGTCAGCAGCGGCTCACCCGTCAGTGGCTGGGTTGAATTCGCCTGGGTGTAAAAAGTTTTCCCTGGATATCTGTTTTGACAAAACAATTTCAAAATTGTTTAAATTCAAATTCAAATTAGATTTTAAATAACTTTTAAATTATAAATCCAAATAATACATATAATATATGTTTTTGAATCAGAAAAATGTGAGGAATTCAAATATGCCATTCAAACAATTATTTGAGCACTTTAAAATTTAGAGGTAATTAAAATTACAATAAAATGCCCTTTTTCTTAATTAATTAATAACTTTACTTTATAACTCCAAATTTGACAAATAATATGTCTAAATCGATCCGCGCAACGAGCCCGTTCTATCTATGCATTCCATGTTCTGAATTGCAGCATGCATCATATGAATAATGAGTATACAACAAGTGTTATGAGAACAAACCGGGCTAAATACTTAATAAAATGCTTCAATCTTGTACCCCACACCTCACCCATGCCATGCTACATTATTGCCATGCAAATTGTGCATCATTCATCATTGCATGATTGTTTGCTTATCACATTTTCATTCCTATGCTTGTGCACTCTATTTATGTTGGCCCTTGTTTGTTTGGTTCTTCTTCGAATAGACGCTGAGCATGGGATATATCAGGAAACCCAGGAGCACTACCCAGATCCGTCCCTCGCTTAAACTTAGCTGCCAGGCAAGCACTACCACATGCTTGCATACATATAGTACATATTGCCTCTATCTTATTCTTGCATCATTGAGTCGCAATTGCATTAAACTGAATCCTAAGTACTGCATAGCCTTTACTTTTAAACCCCACCGAAGCTTGTTCCTCCATCCCATGAGCCATTACTACAGGAGTTGTTTGAGCCATGCGGGTCGTAGAACAGCATGTGTAGGGTATGTGAGAGTCTGATGGATAACGAGGTACTCAAACAACTTAACCTGAGTAGTAATGGGATAACTAATGAAAGTGGCATCGGTGAGCAATATCTGCTATTTGGTTCTTCATGCTCACTTGTGTCCCGTAGGACCCCGAGTACTTGATTCCTGTTCCTTGACTATTTGCACTATCCACATCCGGGAGGCCTTATGGACCCCCCTGAGCCAGAGCTTGATTCATTCTTATTTCTTAGGGCCACAAAGTAGTTTGGGGCTTTATTACTAGCCTATACTTATGCCATGTTTTACTGCTTTATTTTAGGTTGTGCGAGGAGCACCTGTACTATTTAGGATTGCGGAGTGTTTTCGCGGTATCGACAAGGCCAGTCACACTTTTGGGTTCCCAGTCGTTTACAGCCATTGGCGCAAACCTTGGGTCCGTCTCGGAGCCGGCCAACTTCGTTGCGGGTAGCTTAATGGGGTGGCCCCCTAAAACATTTCTGAATCCTGTGATCACTTTGTCGTGAATGCCTCGTTGGGTTTTGATTTGGTTTTTCCGAGGTTGATCGAGTGTGTGTTGCTATTTGTGCACCCCTGCAGGGTAAATCTTTCTGAAAGCCGTGTCTGCGGTTATGGACGACTTGGAGCACAGTTTCTCGATCATAGACAAGTATAACTAAAGTACCGCTTTTAATTTTACTAAGTACCTGACTAGTAAATAGTGCAACACTCATGGAATGGTTAATAAAACTACCAACGGATGGGGGTTGTTCATCCGCTTCCTTGTTGGTAAGCGAGGAGCAGGATGGATCTGTTAATATTACTGATATAACTGTTGTTCTTAATTAACGGACATCCGTCTATCTTTGGTTAGGCGGATGGTTAGCGAGTATCTATAGAATTGTTAGTTATTATCTTTTGCTGCAATTGTGTCACCCCAGGTTGTGTCCCCTTTAGAGGCATAAAGACTTGCTAAGTACCCCTAGGGTCTCACACGATAAATTGTTTGATTCAGATGAACAGGTATACTCGCAAGATGGATATTGGGTGGAGGAGATGGACGATGTTGGCAACGATCACTCGGTGTAGAGATTCCGGGAACGGGGATCCGTGCGATCTGTGGGCGGGATGTGTTTATTTATGTGGCATCTTATGCCGATTTGCTTCTTATCCATACTCGGATCTTGTTTTCCGCTTCCGCCTGATACTCTGATGTTTGATGTATGAGGAGATATCCTAAACTATTATATCTATCTAGGATATTTGGATCTTGCCGTATGGCGTTGCAATATTTCTATTTCTTTTAGATGGAATGGCTCTCAGGACTGTTGTATGTGGCTTGCATACATACTCATCTGTGTATGTAGTTGATCCCTTCGCCTGCCGATTACGCCGCTCGTTCTTGTCTCGATGGTTTGGAAATGGTTAGGACGGCCGAAAGGTCTACCTGTGAGTGGCATTTGGCCCCACCGTACTATTTTAACCATTTCCGCTCATCCAGGCTTGTAACTAAGAGCGTAATTCACCGAGGTAGTTACAATTGGTATCAGAGCCATCCCGCCCTTCAGGGTCTCAGCCAAATGGTCGTTGTTAGTCTAGCAAATATTTTTGGTAGCTATGTATACTAGGGAAAAACAAAACGTGAGAGTAGGACTGCTTCCACTTTTCTTCTTACCCACCCACCCACCCTTTTCTGGTAAGGAAGTGTAACGTTTTTAATCCTCTTCTAAAAATTCAAACTAAGATTCACGTGTTCTGGGTTTCTGTAGTACCATAGAAAGTGTGTGTGTGTGTGTGTGTGTGTAATTCCTTCTCTATCTGTTGCATCCAATTTGTTTTCACAATCTAACTTTGGTTATCAACTGTTGGTACATTCCATACTGACAGGCTTTTGAAAACCAGCGCGATCTATCCGACTCCTTGTTAACTGGTGCCATCTTCTTAAGGGTGTTCTTCCTTCCAGCATGCTTTCACATAATGTGGAGTTGCTAATCTCTACCTGATAAGTGATTTTGCGCATCTATTGGTATTGTAATGCCAAAAATGCGGAAATTTTTCTTTGATACATCTGTGTTTCCACACTCCTTTTCAGTCGTGTGTGAAACATTATCTATCTCCCTTTTATCAGCATGTCCATGCTAACTCATTCTTTTGTCACTGGCGCTTAATCCTGGAGTTTTATTTCATCTCCAATTCTCTTGGGCTAATTACATAACATGTGCCGATCCGATGCTGGTGATTGTAATTTGGTTCTCGGCATAGCTATAGGACACTTATCATGAGTGGAATATGGAAAATGCTATCAACACTATCCTCCAAATGGTGACTGTTATCTCCTGTGATTTTGAGTACACCGTGATCATATCTATGCATATTCAAGCATCTTTGGCAATCCGGTGTTTCTCAAGGCACTACGGCGGTCTATCATCTATCCATCATGTTGAACATCTTTTTGAACTCCATATCTGCAAAATTCTCTTTGAGACGAGGGAATTGCACCTTTTCGTCTCTGATAGCTTTGCTTGAGGTATGAGCTATCATCGTTTCTTTATCCAAGATCTCTTTATCTTTGTAACCGGCGATCCAATCAACAATGTGAACCAGGTGACATCTCTTTTTCTTTCGAAGGACCAGATAATCTATTCTACCAGTGCATCTTCAACACAAATCTGTGCTATTAATATTGATCTTTCTAAGAGCGTTGAGCTCAGGAAGTGTTCGAGCATTTGTTCGTTTCTCTCGCCTTTTGAACTTGGTATTCTGGGAATATCTTGTTAATCCATGGTGGTATATGTTGATAATATGCTTGCCTATTCTATATATATGGAAGAACATGGAAGATCATCTGTGTCCCTTTCTCTCAAGCTTCGTGAACCCTGCCTGTGTGCAAAGTTCTCAAAGTGCAAATTCTGGCTTCTTGAAGTCACCTATCTCGACCATGTCCTTCTGCTAAATACATTACTTCAATACTGGAATCAGCAAGTCCATTGTTAATTCCATCTTCCATCTTCAATCAAACCCAGAGTTTTCCTTGTTGGCGAGTTATCATCGTCGTTCCGCCGAAGATTTCCTCAAGACTGCTGAACCTCTCTCAATCATTTCAAGAAGAACATGGAGTCCTTTTCACCTCTATCTCGTTAAGTAATCTCTTGAAACCCTCTCGCTCTATCGTCTATGCTCAATCCACCAGAGGCCATGAAGACCTTCCAGATCTTGTATTCCTTGTGTTCAAGTTGGTGCTATCTTTTCTGTAGCTGTTGCATCTTGCAGTTGTTCTCCGTAATCTTCCTTCATATCTTTCCGGTGGCTTGGTACTTCCGACATGATGAAAACATCATTATATTTATCTATTTGTGAATTCGGCGAATCGTTTGCATCTATGCTTGTTTCTAACGAAGTTCCATGAGTTATTGTCAATACCTTCAGTCTGTTTCGGTAGTTGGGCTGCATGGTTTTCTTATTCATGTGCGGAGTAATGCTTTGAGTGCAGGATGGAGTAGCTACCATACCACTACTCTTATCATTCGCTCTTGTACATTGAATTGGTGAATTAATGTGATTTCACTCATTCCACGGAAGTTAGAAGTGGCCTTTATCCCTCGATACTTTTACTTCCGTCCTTGTTTTTCCGGAGTGCTCTCTCGAAGAAAGTAATCAATAATCTTTTGTTGGTGGTCTGTCTATTCTAGATGGAGCAAAATCTTCAATTATTTGGTGGAAACAAACGCAAACTTTTTTCTGTGCTCGTCATTCTACCGATGCTTGGCATCCCCAAACAAGATGAAAGGAAACTATCTCTCTCTTTGTTTCATCAATTCTTTTTCTGTGGTAAAGCCAATTATGGTTGATGCCATTAATCACAAATCTATTCCACATTCCACTTCTTCTAAGGATTCTACCATAAGCTAGCATTGCCCCTTTTCTCTTGAAGTTATATCCGCGCACCTCAATTGCATGATCCTTTGGTTCTTACTGGCGCAAGAAGAATCTAGTCCGACAATGTCTAACTAAATCTTTCCGTTGAGATCAAGGAACTCTGTTGTTTGAAGGCAATATTATTTCCGAACTTCATTTCTCAAATCCGAGAGAAGATACGATGCTATTGTCATAGTGGTTCGAAACCTCTCCAACCTAGCTCTTTTCTTCCGGCGAGACAAAGATTCATCCTATCTCGTATCGGTAAATCTTTAATCTTAATGGTGTGTTGTTTCTTTCTCCCGGATACATCATCCTTTCTATTTCTTTCACAAGTGGTTCTATTCTTTTATCATGTTTCTTGAGAAAACTGGAGCTATGTTCATCCTATCCTTCTTGTCCCACGACAATCCTTCAACTCTTCTAACCGTTGTTTCTTAAGCAAACGCAAGGCTCGCAACAATTCTAGCAAGTTTTGCAAGGTGTAAGGGGCGCACCATTCCGTGTTTCATCAACTTGGGAACGTGAGGGTCACCTTCGTTCCGAACACCCGCCTCTCCTTGTGTTGTTTTGTTTTCCTAGGAATCTCGGGGCGAGATTCTTGTTTAGTGGGGGAGAGTTGTAGCATCCCAATTTTCTAACAATTGTAATGCTACATGGTTTAATAATATAATGTCTACTTCCTACATATAATTGTTGCATCATAATTATATCATGCTCATGTCATCATGCCACCTTGCAGTTGAGCATCATATAAAACCCTTTTCATTTGTAACTTCTCTCATATGCATTATTAATTCTATTTGGCTCTTGATATATTGTATTTGAATCTTGATATATGATTGATGCCCAAATTGAGTTGGGGGCATATCTTTTATTTAATTCCACCACGTTTCTTGTCACCACCCCATAATTCCACCACCCTACTACATGTGAGCTTTGCATTTTATTTTGTTTTCATATCTAGCTCATGTGGGTTGGGATGGATCCAATTCTAGCTTCTTTTGCTTGGCCTTTAGTCCACCTTTTGGAATGCATATGTATAAATGCCATGATCATTTATTTTGTTTTCACAAGAATAAACATGGCATTTATGATTATGCATGGGCCATGCAAGATCACCACCATCCTTGATCCTTTGGTTTTTATTTGTTTTTGGAGTGGATCATGGTCTTTTGGAATCATGTCAAGCAAGCTCTATTCTTTTGCTCTTGCTAAACTCTCACCATCTTTTCTTGCTTGATCTAGCTTTGATCATGTAAAACCCTAAATATCTCCCTACCCCTACCCCTCTCTTTAGCACCATCACCACCTTTCCACTCTTTTGGTTTTCACTTGGTTTTGGGTGATCCTCTCTTTGAGCTCTCCTTCTCTCAAACCCTCCTCTTCTTGATCTTTTCTCTCTTTCTTTCATGTTTAATCTTGTGAGATCCTCTCCAAAATCCTAACACCTCACCACCATCTCTTTCTACCACTCCTTTTGCTTGATCTTGTTTGATCTTGCTAAAAACCCTACCACCACATCACTCTCTCTACTCCCTCCAACCCGACCCTCTCCCCTAGTCTCTCTCTCCCTAACCCGAGCCTCCTCCTAGCTAAACCGGGGCTCCCCTCTCTCTCCCTCTCGGTTCCCTCTCTACTCCCTCCAACCAGACCCACCCCAGCTCTCTCTCTCTCCCTAGCCCGAGCTACCCCCTCCTAACCAGCCCTAGCTACCGATCCATCTCTCTCTCTACCTCTCGGCCTCTCCCTCTCTCTCGCTGCATAGGCGACCCCACCAGCCGAGCCGGCCTTCTCCCCTCTTCCTGGCCCACTTGCCATGCCTCTGCCCGGCCAGGTTGAGCCCCAGCTCGAGCACGTGCTTGGGAGAAGGAGAAAAGTGGCCGAAGCCACTTTAACCCTGCCCGCTCCCACACGGCACCCTCCTCCCTCTCCCTCGCTTTATCCTCCACACCACGTCTCCTCTGCCTCGCCAGATCCACCCCAAGGCCCTGCCTCTCCTCTCCTTCCTCTTCACCGTCTCTAGCTCCTTCCGCCGGTCACCGCCAGTAGCACTGCCGCCCCCTCGTTCCAGCGGATGTGGTTGATGTGGAGGTGGTCGAGGAGTACAAGGAGGACCCCCTGCTTCGCCCTGTACACGCAGACGTGGAGGAGGAGCACCAGGATCGCCAGGACCATCGCCGCCCCGACGAAACCCTAGATCTCCGGCCGCCAGCCTCATCGCTGATCTGCCGCTCCCCACTCTGATCCGGGCCCTCCGTCCACCCCGCGGTGAGCTCCTCTACTGCCTTGACAACCTCCGCCCCACCGTAAAGCCCTAGACACGGTAGACGTTTCGCCGAGAGCTCTCAGTGCGTCGTGGTCGCGCGCGTCTGCATGTTGTAGCGTCGCGCAGCGACCTATCTAGCGCCCGCCCGCTTCCCTGTCACCATCCCTCGCTTAGCCGCACTGGTTACTGCCGCCTAGCGCGAGCCCCAGGTCCTCAGATCGAGCCCCCGCGCCGCGCGCTCTGTCGCCGCGCGCTGTTTTCCGTCAGACAACCGCGCGACAGAGAAGATCCACAGTAGACGAGCACGTTTTACATTTTTCCCCCAGCATTTTTGTTTCCTAAACCCGCGATCAAACGGAGCCCCACCAGTCAGCCTCCCCGTCCAGTTTGCAAAAACGCCCCTGTAGTTTCGAACACCCAACCCGCGGTCCAGTGCGACCCCACCTGACAGCCTCTGCGGGTTCCGTCGCTGTCACGTGGGCCTTAGCCGCTGGTCCCACCTAGCAGTCACATTGGCTAGGCGAACGCGCGGTGAGAAAACCTTTCTCCGCGCGCGTGGCCCCAGTCAGCAGCGGCCCACCCGTCAGTGGCTGGGTTGAATTCGCCTGGGTGTAAAAAGTTTTCCCTGGATATCTGTTTTGACAAAACAATTTCAAAATTGTTTAAATTCAAATTCAAATCAGATTTTAAATAACTTTTAAATTATAAATTCAAATAATACATATAATATATGTTTTTGAATCAGAAAAATGTGAGGAATTCAAATATGCCATTCACAAAATTATTTGAGCACTTTAAAATTTCCAGGTAATTAAAATTACAATAAAATGCTCTTTTTCTTAATTAATTAATAACTTTAGTTTTATAACTCCAAATTTGACAAATAATATGTCTAAATCGATCCACGCGACGAGCCCGTTCTATCTATGCATTCCATGTTCTGAATTGCAGCATGCATCATATGAATAATGAGTATACAGCAAGTGTTATGAGAACAAACCAGACTAAAAACTTAATAAAATGCTTCAATCTTGTACCCCACACCTCACCCATGCCATGCTACATTATTGCCATGCAAATTGTGCATCATTCATCATGGCATGATTGTTTGCTTCTCGCATTTTCATTCCTATGCTTGTGCACTCTATTTATGTTGGCCCTTGTTTGTTTGGTTCTTCTTTGAATTGACGCTGAGCAGGGGATATATCAGGAAACCCAGGAGCACTACCCAGATCCGTCCCTCGCTTAAATAGAGCTGCCAGGCAAGCACTACCACATGCTTGCATACATATAGTACCTATTGCCTCTATCTTATTCTTGCATCATTGAGTCGCGATTGCATTAAACTAAATCCTAAGTACTGCATAGCCTTTACTTTTAAACCCCACCGAAACTTGTTCCTCCATCCCATGAGCCATTACTACAGGAGTTGTTTGAGCCATGCGGGTCGTAGAACAGCATGTGTAGGGTATGTGAGAGTCTGATGGATAACGAGGAACTCAAACAACTTAACCTGAGTAGTAATGGGATAACTAATGAAAGTGGCATCGGTGAGCAATATCTACTATTTGGTTCTTCATGCTCACTTGTGTCCCGTAGGACCCCGAGTACTTGATTCCTGTTCCTTGACTATTCGCACTATCCACATCCGGGAGGCCTTATGGACCCCCCTAAGCCAGAGCTTGATTCATTCTTATTTCTTGGGGCCACAAAGTAGTTTGGGGCTTTATTACTATCCTATACTTATGCCATGTTTTACTGCTTTATTTAAGGTTGTGCGAGGAGCACCTGTACTGTTTAGGATTGCGGAGTGTTTTCGCGGTATCGACAAGCCCAGTCACACTTTCGGGTTCCCAGTCGTTTACAGCCATTGGTGCAAACCTTGGGTCCGTCTCGGAGCCGGCCAACTTCGTTGCGGGTAGCCTAATGGGGTGGCCCCCTGAAACATTTCTGAATCCTGTGATCGCTTTGTCGTGAATGCCTCGTTGGGTTTTGATTTGGTTTTTCCGAGGTTGATTGAGTGTGTGTTGCTATCTGTGCACCCCTGCAGGGTAAATCTTTCTGAAAGCCGTGTCCGCGGTTATGGACGACTTGGAGCACAGTTTCTCGATCATAGACAAGTATAACTAAAGTACCGCTTTTAATTTGACTAAGTACCTGACTAGTAAATAGTGCAACACTCATGAAATGGTTAATAAAATTTCCAACGGATTGGGCTTGTTCGTCCACTTCCTCGTTGGTAAGCGAGGAGGAGGATGGATCTGTTAATATTACTGTTATAACTGTTGTTCTTAATTAATGGACATCTGTCGATCTTTGGTTAGGCGGATGGTTAGCGAGTATCTATAGAATTGTTAGTTATTATCTTTTGCTGCAATTGCGTCACCCCAGGTTGTGTCCCCTTTAGAGGCATAAAGACTTGCTGAGTACCCCTAGGGTCTCACACGATAAATTGTTTGATTCAGATGAACAGGTATACTCGCAAGATGGATACTGGGTGGAGGAGACGGACGATGTTGGCAACGATCACTCGGTGTAGAGATTCCGGGAACGGGGATCCGTGCGATCTGTGGGCGGGATGTGTTTATTTATGTGGCATCTTATGCCGATTTGCTTCTTATCCGTACTCGGATCTTGTTTTCCGCTTCCGCCTGATACTCTGACGTTTGATGTATGAGGAGATATCCTAAACTATTATATCTATCTAGGATATTTGGACCTTGCCATATGGCATTGCAATATTTCTATTTCTTTTAGATAGAATGGCTCTGAGGACTGTTGTATGTGGCTTGCATACATACTCATTTGTGTATGTAGTTGATCCCGTCGCCTGCCGATTACGCCGCTCGTTCTTGTCCTGATGTTTTGGAAATGCTTAGGACGGCCGAAAGGTCTACCTGTGAGTGGCATTTGGCCCCACCGTACTATATTAACCATTTCCGCTCATCCAGGCTTGTAACTAAGAGCGTAATTCACCGAGGTAGTTACATTGCATGTGTGTTCTTTTCATAAACCACATGGATCCACTAGAGTTGATTGTATGTGTGTTTTTTCATAAACCACAAGGATCCACTAGAGTTCATTGCATGTGTGTTCTTTTCACAAACCACATGGATCCACTAGAGTCATTGCATGCGTGTTGTTTTCATAAACCACATGGATCCACCCGTGTCATTGAATATGTGTTCTTTTTTGAAACCACATATGGATTCACTAGAGTCATTGCATCTGCATTCTTCTCCTAAACCACCACTTGAATCATTGCATGTGTGTTCTTTTCATAAACCACATGGATTCACCAGTGTCTTTGAATGTGTGTACTTTTTATAAACCACATATGGATCCACTAGAGTCATTGCATGTGTGTTCTTCTCCTAAACCACCACTAGAGTCATTGCATGTGTGTTCTTTTTATAAACCACATGGATCCACTAGAGTTCATTGAATGTGTGTTGTTTTCATAAACCACATCTAGAGTCATTGCATGTGTGTTCTTTTAATAAACCACATGGATCCCTAGAGTCATTGCATGTGTGTTGTTTTCATAAACCACATGGATCCACCAGTGTCATTGAATGTGTGTTATTTTCTTAAACCACATGGATCCACTAGAGTTCACTGCATGTGTGTTCTTTTCATAAACTACATGGATCCACTAGAGTCATTGCATGTGTGTTATTTTCATAAACCACAACTAGAGTCATTGCATTTGTGGTCTTTTCATAAACCACAACTAGAGCCATTGCATGTGTGTTCTTTTCATAAACCACAGCTAGAGTCATTGCATTCCTGTTCTTTTCATTAGATGTGTGAGTGTATTAGTGTGCATCATTGGGGTTTTAGGAAAAGAACACATGCAGTGATGCCACCATAGCATGTGTGTTCTTTTCATAAACCACATGGATCCACCAGTGTCATTGCATGTGTGTTCTTTCCATAAACCAAATGGATACACTATAGTCATTGCATGTGTGTTCTTTTCATAAACCACATGGATCCACTAGTGTCATTGAATGTGTGTTCTTTTTCTAAACCACATATGGATCCACTAGAGTCATTGCATATGTGTTCTTCTCCTAAACCACAACTAGAATGATTGCATGTATGTTCTTTCACTAGAGTCATTGCATCTGCGTTCACTAGAGTCGTTGCATCTGCGTTCTTCTCCTAAACCACCACTTGAATCATTGCATGTGTGTTCTTTTCATAAACCACATGGATCCACCAATGTCATTGAATGTGTGTACTTTTTATAAACCACATATGGATCCACTTGAGTCATTGCATGTGTGTTCTTCTCCTAAACCACCACTAGAGTCATTGCATGTGTGTTCTTTTTATAAACCACATGGATCCACTAGAGTTCATTGCATGTGTGTTCTTTTCATAAACCATATCTAGAGTCATTGCATGTGTCTTCTTTTAATAAACCACATGGATCCCTAGATTCATTGCATGTGTGTTCTTTTCATAAACCACATGGATCCACCAGTGTCATTGAATGTGTGTTATTTTCTTAAAACACATGGGTCCACTAGAGTTCACTGCATGTGTGTTCTTTTCATAAACTACATGGATCGACTAGAGTCATTGCATGTGTGTTATTTTCATAAACCACAACTAGAGTCATTGCATTTGTGTTCTTTTCATAAACCACAACTAGAGTCATTGCATGTGTGTTCTTTTCATAAACCACAGCTAGTGTCATTGCATTTGTGTTCTTTTCATTGGATGTGTGAGTGTATTAGTGTGCATCATTGGGGTTTTAGGAAAAGAACACATGCAGTGATGCCACCATACCATGTGTGTTGTTTTGAAAATCCACATGGATCCACTAGAGTCATTGCATTTGTGTTCTTTTCATAAACCACATGAATCCCTTAGAGTCATTGCATGTGTTTTCTATTCATAAACCACATGGACCCACCAGTGTCATTGAATGTTTGTTCTTTTCATAAACCACAACTAGAGTCATTGCATGTATGTTATTTTCTTAAACAACCACTAGAGTCATTACATCTGTGTTCTTTTCATAAACCACATATGGATCCACTAGAGTCATTGCATGCATGTTCTTCTCCTAAACCACCACTATAGTTCATTGCATGTGTGTTCTTTTCATAAACCACATCGATCCACAAGAGTCATTGCATGTGTGTTATTTCATAAACCCCAGCTAGAGTCATTGCATTTGTGTTCTTTTCATAAACCACAACTAGAGTAATTGCATGTGTGTTATTTTCATAAACCACAGCTAGAGTCATTGCATTTGTGTTATTTTCATTGGATGTGTGAGTGTATTAGTGTGCTTCATTGGGGCTTTAGGAAAAGAACACATGCAGTGATGCCACCATAGCATGTGTTCTTTTCATAAACCACATGGATCCACTAGAGTTCATTTCATGTGTGTTCTTTTCATAAACCACATGGATACACTAGAGTCATTGCACGTGTGTTCTTTTTCTAAACCACATATGGATCCACTAGAGTCATTGCATGTGTGTTCTTCTCCTAAAGCACAACTAGAATCATTGCATGTGTGTTCTTTTCATAAACCACATGGATCCACTAGAGTTCAATGCATGTGTGTTGTTTTCATAAACCACATCGATCCACTAGAGTTCATTGCATGTGTGTTCTTTTCATAAACCACATGGTCCTGCAGTGTCATAGTATGTGTGTGCTTTTCATAAACCACATGGATCCACTAGTGTCATTGCATGTGTGTTCTTTTCATAAACCACCACTAGAGTCACTACATGTGTGTTCTTTTCATAATCCACCACTAGAGTCACTGCATGTGTGGTCTTTTCATAAACCACATGGATCCACTAGAGTTGATTGCATTTGTGTTCTTTTTATAAACCACAACTAGAGTCATTGAATTTGTGTTCTTTTCAAGAACCACATGCGTCCACCAGTGTCATTGCATGTGTATTCTTTTCATAACCCACAGCTAGAGTCATTGCATGCGTGTTCTTTTCATAAACCACATGGCTCCACTAGTGTCATTGCACGTGTGTTCTTTTCATAAACCACATGGATCCACCAGTGTCATTGTATGTGTGTTCTTTTTACAAACCACATGGATCCACTAGAGTTCATTGCATTTGTTTTCATTTCATAAACCACATGGATCCAATAGAGTTCATTGCTTGTGTGTTCTTTTCATAAACCACATGGATCCACTAGAGTCATTGCATGTGTGTTCTTTTCATAAACCACATGGATCCACCAGTGTCGTAGAATGTGTGTTCTTTTTTAAACCACGTATGGATCCACTAGAGTCATTGCATGTGTGTTATTCTCCTAAACCACCACTGTAGTCATTGGACGTGTGTTCTTTTCATAAACCACATTGATCCACAAGTGTCATTGCATGTGTGTTCTTTTCATAAACAACCACTAGAGTCATTGCATGTGTGTTCTTTTCATAAACAACATCTAGAGTCATCTCATGTGGATCCACTAGAGTCATTGCATGCATGTTCTTCTCCTAAACCACCACTATAGTTCATTGCATGTGTGTTGTTTTCATAAACCACATGGATCCACTAGAGTCATTGCATGTGTGTTCTTTTCATAAACCACATGGATCCACTAGAGTTCATTGCATTTGTGTTCTTTTCATAAACCAAAACTAGAGTAATTGCATGTGTGTTCTTTTCATAAACCACAACTAGAATCATTGCATGTGTGTTCGTTTCATAAACCACAGCTAGAGTCATTGCATGTGTGTTCTTTTCATTGGATGTGTGAGTGTATTTGTGGGGCCCCGGATTAATCCTCCAAGAATCCATGTTATGCGTACAACCATGATCCCATGATTAGTTAGTCGTGGCACATAATCGCCAAGTATCAAAGTAAAAAATCCATTACTTAAGCGGATACATGTCATACCTTACATGCGATTATGGCTACATGAAAAACATCAGCGGACTTCATTAGGCGTAGAGCCCGAGCCGTGCCTTAACCGACAGGCAACTGGCTGGGAGAATGTCCTAGCTCGCATAATCGCCATCATCATTGTCATCTCGAAAATCTGGCCAAGTGAATAGCCAGGGACAATGCCAGTGAGTACTTTGAATGTACTCACAAACCACCTTAAGAGAATAATAATAACAACAGGATATGCAATATAGTTGTAGTAGTAGGAGGGCTCCAAGAGAGGTTCTTTTCTCAATTAGTTTCTCTTGTAGATATAACATCTACATATCTTTGTTGAAAACCGTTGTGAAAATTTCGGAAACCTTTTTGAAAAGTTTTGGGAAAAACATTAGGACTGGGTCTCCCATTTGTTCCTTCCTTTCGGTCATCCCATGACCCAAACTCCTTTCATTCCTCTCTGACCATCCCATGGTCAAAACATTTCCAAAGCCATTGCTTTTCAGAAATCCTTTTTGAAAAAAAAACCAGCACCGCTCTACAGAAGTTTGTCCAACCCGACCATAATCGCAGACACGGCTATTCGAATAGCTTTACACTCTATAGAGGTTGCACACTTTACCCACACCATCCGAGTACACTACCCTGATCTACACTGATCGTGGGTCGAGTAACCGATCAAGACTATCCGGATGCCCACTCCAATATAAGTTCCTACCCTATGAGTGTTGTTCCCGTAAACACCGGGACGACCTATATAGTTCTCAAGCCAACCGGAGCGCTTTTTTCACTTCCCAAGTGTGCGCTTTCAATGAGGGGTTCATAGTAACGCGTGGAGGCCCGTAGACCCTTTGTTCCTTCTCCAGGTCGATGTCTCACATGGACCCTTACAGCAAAAGTCCCACCCTCCAGGGATTTTTATCCCCTGTAGTCATTGCAAGGCAGCTTATACCAGAATAAACAAACATCAAATCCAGCCCTATCCCATTCCAGGGTAATGTGGTTGCACAGGTTAATTGTTCTAGCAAAACTGCAAAGAACCGGGTGCGTTTTTGTAAACCTTTTTTCCTCCAGCTTTCCTTCCGCATTTTGTAACACAAAACCTTTTTCTTTCTCAATATCTCTTGGGAGTTCCCACCTCACCAAGGTGTTATCATAAAACATTCGGTAAAACTTTTTCGGGGGTCTTCCCATCCTCTAGTTTTGCTTCGGCTAAAACGGGGTCTCTAGAGGGGTATGGTGTAATACACCATCTATCATACTAGGGTTAAATAGGTGTCATCAAGAGTGTTGTACTTAATAGTACAAAAGCGTAATGGTTTGGGGAAGCCAAGCCACTACCAAGTAGAGATCATCATAAAGCAAAACAATGCAGTTTTCATAAAGTAGTAAGTAAAACAGTAGGACAAGGCTTATGAGCAAGAAGGTGGCTTGCCTAAGATCAGCAACTTGCAAAATATATATCCTTGGACTTCTTATTTAGATAACCAATAGTACCAATAATAATAACCATAATAACCATCTTCTTCTGGTTTCTGAGATAATCGCAACTATCGTCGTCAGGGAGAACACATGCAGACAAGCAAGAGCATAATCAACACAAGGCATACAAGCATCAATACATACAACAAGCCAGGAACAAAACAAGTTTACAAATCAGTAGGTCTTAGGAAGAATGGATTTAATAAGATTGGCCTTGTCTTGGAAACATGGAAGAAAAAACCCTTAGGATTTATCACCAAGGAACTACCTAAGAGGGGTTTTGGACCAAGGAGCTATTATGTATGATACCATTGTGTACAAATGATACCAACAGATAGGTGTTGATAAAATGAAACCAACCAAAGTGGTTTCACTATTTTATCACTTTTCTTGAATTACTTATGAATATGCTAGTGATAAAAGCTCTAGTTTTAGGAAGTAATTCACCAGAAAAGTTTTGGAGCTCCAAAAATTATTTCCTTGGATGGTTAGGTAGGGTTTGGGGTACTGGTTCAGGGAGAGTTGGAATCAAGTCAAAATCATTACTAGAAGGCCCCTAGGAAATTCCCAAAGGCGGTTCTGTGGGGTTTTTGTCTTTTTGGCCAGATTTATTTTCCAGAAGATTTTAGTATGATTCCAACTTCAGAAGTTAGGTATTTCGAATACCTTTCTGTAGAAATTGGAATCAAACATTTTGGAGTTGTGGGACTACTATGATGATTTATCTAGTGATAACACTATGGATAGAGATGTTTAATTCATCAGAAATCCTTAGAATCTCAATAAATCTTGATCTCCTGGATTTTGGTAGTATTGAGTGTACCACATCACATAGAGTTGGAATGAGGTCAAAAAACTCATGGTTTGGTCTAGGGAATTGTCTAAAGTCAAATTAGAGCTGTTTTCGCTATTTTTGCAAAGGATAAACTGCTATTTACCTTGGCATGGGACAAGGTCTAGATGGTAGACCTATAGTTATGCTATTAGCGGAACTTGGTTTCATCCCTGTTGGAGATGTGTATCTCACTCAGGAATTTATTTACTTGAAATGGTACATCTTGGTAATTAAATCTATAGAAAAGATACTGGTGGTACTAGGCCAAACTTTTGGTACAACATGATTGGCAAAACAGGTGGCTACATGGGTAAATTTAGATATGGGCATAACCTGGTATTTTTCATTTTTAAAATGAACTAAACCAGATAGCTGGATTTAGAGCTATAAAGAAAATTAATAAAGGGCCAGGGAAAAAGGGCAGTTGGGCCAGATCTAAGGGGAAGTGGGCCGCCGGGGGGGGGGGGGGATTTCGGCCCACTAGGCGCTGGATCGTGCGGGAGGTAGTGTTCGAACCTAACAGGTGGGGCCCGCCTGCTAGCGGCACATAGCCTCGAAGGGGTATTGGCGAATCTGGGTCGCCGGATCAAGTGAGATCCGACGACACAAAGTCGTCGTCCTCGTCCGCTTTGATGGTGGCGAGGGAAACCCTAGTGGGGCTCGAGGAGCGGCGGTGGGTCTCACCTGAGGCTCGAGAGGTGGCGGGGAAGTGGCGGGGCGATGCGGTGGACGTCAGCGACCACGGGGATGGCGGAAGCAGGGGGTTTCGCGACTAGATCCGGCTTGTGCGACAACGACCAAGGCGAGCTCGTCGGTGCAGCTCGAGGGGACGGTCCTGGGCCAAAAGAGAGGTAGGATTAGGTAGAGGAAGAGGAGGGTATCTCAATGCGGTGGCATGCAGCGAGAGAGGAGCAGAGGAGAGGGAGCTTAGCTCAATAGATGGGGAGGCCGAAGCTTTTTCTTCTCTCTCTCTCTCGAGCAGCTCGGAGTAGAGGAGAGGGAGTGGGGGTGTTGGGGTGGTAAGAGGGAGCAGAGGGGGCAAATGATGGGTAGGAGGAGGCACGGGGTGGGCTCTAGCCTATTTAACCCGAGAGGGGTCGGTTCATGGTGAACCAAGACCATGGGGAGCATCAGAGGGGGGTGTTGGATAGGTATTGGCCGAGAGGGGCGGTGAGAGAGGTGACAAGAGGTCCTGGTCGTGTGCAGTGGTAGGGAGGGAGAGGGAAGGCTGCTATAGCAAGTTTGAGTAGATCTTTGTCATATTGTGTTTGTCTCTCTTCTCTCTACTCCTCTTCCAAACACAAGAGACAAGGGGGAAGCTACAATGGGATGCTATGGTGATGGTTGACCAAAGGAGGGGTGGGTGTTATACAAGCTTACTTGGTAAGGATGGAGAGAGGGTTTGGTTTGGTTTTCCATACACCGAGGCTAAATGTTCAAATCTACCATAAGGGATGATCAAGAGCTATGTCTTGATTTTTGATCTTGACCAACTGAGATAAGGATGTTGGTAGATGGGTAAGGTAAAGATGCATTTCTGAGATTTATTTGGGATTTTTCAGAGAATTCTAGATCACTTTATATCAATTATTCAAATAGTGCAGTGATGGTTTTTTAGGAATTTATTTAGTATTTTTGAATTGGACAGGTGGAGTTTTTGATGTGAGATGGTCCCAAATGTGAATACACACTTAGAGGATTTTTCCCAAGATTTATTGTGGCTTAAAAGTATTTAAAACATTTACTATTACATTTCTGCCATTTAAGAAAATAGGCAGAAAGAAATAATAAAGCAACTCAAAAATATTTAATTGTGGGATGGGGAGGTAGGGTAGGATATATGGACCTCCATTGAGGAAAATTTTGGAGAAGTGTGTTGGCAAAAACCAAACTTTCCATTGGGAAAGGAGTTTTGGAGATTTGTCTATTAAAGGAATTAAATATATTTGGTCCATAAATAATATGGATAAAATTTGATAAATCTTGATTATCAAGGTACATGATGTAGACAAGGTGTAACAAGCAGTTGCAACCTTGGGATTGGAGAATCCAAGTAGATTTTGGTGAAAACTAGAGATTTAAGGATCTTGGGTAAGATTGTTTTCATGCCACCAAAACCATGTTGGATCTTGGATCTCAAAGCTCTCCTTTGGGCCTGGGATATATTGATGGATAGACCAAGTGATGTAGATCATAATGGTGTAGAGGTTTGAGCTTGATCTTTCTTGAGGTTTCCAAGAAAAGATTTCAAAATTTGAATAAAATAAGCCTGCCAAAACAGATTATTAACTACCCTGCAAAACCAGGTGGGTTTAAGAAGCAAAAAGATCCACTTGGAACAAGTGAAGTAGATATTGATAGACCTATATGAGTAGAACACACCCATGCAAAGAGTTGGTCCATATAAGGTTGGATGATGGTGTGAGCTTCTGTCAAAGTAGGCATGTTGACTAGATTTGCAGGAATAGTTATTTTCTTGCCTGCAAAACCATCAAGAACAAGTGGGTTGGAGAATGATATAACCAAGGTAAAGAGTGGGCCTTAGTAGTCCTTATGATGGTTAACAATATGGTTCAAATGCATTTTCAAAAATGCACAAGGGTTGAGGAAAAGGAGGCATTCAAAAAGGTGATGTTGGAACAGATTCCAGACTTAGCCAAATTTGGCAGATTTAGGGTTTTTGACTTGAATGTGGGTGGTGATTATTTTGATGGGTTTCAAGGTACCAAAGAATCATCAATAGGATGATGTTGAAGTGTAGATTTAGTAGAAAGGATCCTTGCTCGATACTAGTCTTCATTGACTTCGTAGCTTCTAGAATTAGATCACTTTAGAGATGATCTGGTTAAGGGTTTTAGATGATCACCTAGTAGCTAGGGATTAGATCTAGCTTTGTATTATTGATTAGGGTGTGGTGATTTGGAAACATCTTGATCCTAGTGATGAGCTCCTAGAGTAGCTCATACTATCTTCTAAGTAGACAAATCAAGCAGCAGATCAAGGCAATTCATCTTACAAACAAATCAACTACTACTAGGGTTACCATCAAGTCTGACTTGAGGTAAGGTTGGGCAATTTGAAAAGGTTGTGTTTGGAATCAGGTGAGAGTCCTTGGTATCCTTAACAAGAGAAGAAGTCAAAAACTTTATAAAGAGGTTTTGGGAAAGCTAGAGATGAGAGTAGTTGAAGGTTCTGTCTTGAAAACATAAGGAGATAGTATTCTATAGGTCTCCATAGTTTGATCAATAGAAGCTAATAAAATAGTTGGTTTGCAAAGGCTTCTTGGCTCAGGTTTTGAAATGCCCAAACATTTGAGAATATGGAAATTAAGCCAAGACAGTTTTGGGAAGTGGCTTTTGTCAACTGGTGTTAAGGTAAGGAATATATCTTCTAATACACAATCATAAGCATAAACATAGTCAAACACAAGCAACACTTCAGCATTAATACAAGAAAATGTTTTTGTTCCCCCTGATTTTTGCATTCTGGACAACTAATCAGGCTTGCTGAAATTGGGATGTTACAGACCTTTCCCCCTTAAAAGAATCTCGTCCCGAGATTCAGGAGAGTAGGGTTAGGTGATTTTTGAGTCAAGGGTAGTGCTACTAGTTTCAAGCGTACTATCTTACAGACTCCATCTTTGCAAGTGGTTACTACATTGATGAAGTTGAGCTTCAGTCTTCCGAGATGCACGGAGAGTTGAGCGGAGTCCAGTCCCGATTGCGAGGGATGACCTTCTTTTCCTTCCGGACACTATATCTCGAGGGCTTAGACTAGGCAGACTATCTCGATTTTGAACTTCATGGAGTACTCGTCAGAGGATTGAATTTACAGTTGGGAGTACCTCGCTCTAAGGGTCCATGGATCTTCCTTAAGGGTGTAGCGTATCCTATTTAATGATTTTAGGGTCGGGACTCCTGAGTTGCTTGGGCAAAGGGTTACCCTATTTTTGTGGGAAAGACGCAGTCTTTTCCCCTTAGGATTAAACTGGGGTAGATCGAAGAGTTGACATAGTCCTTCCTTCTTGGAGTCGTAGTTTGATGTTTTGAAGACTATCGTCACTCTTTCTCCTAGAGTTGGAATCTTTCAATGATGTTTGTGAACGTAGGTCCTACGGGGCTTATATACTACAGTTATTCGTACTTAGCCTATTTGAATCTGTTGAAGTCGCAAGTCCTCTAAATGGGTTGGAACTGAGGGGTTCGTGATCTGGTGAACCTTCAGGCGGGTTTTCAACTGGAATAGCCTAGGAGGATCTCCATGGAATCTTCTTATATTTTGACCCCTTAGTCTTCTTGGAACCCTTGGGGGGATAGTTTGGTAGGCTTCTATAGTATAGTTGACTTCACGTATTCAGGTTGTCCTGGTTAGGGCTTCTTGGGTAATGAGAGGTTGAGTAGTCTTTTGAAAGTTATTTACGAGGTTTATCCTCTGAGGTTTGAACGATTCTCGAGATGATTCCAGGAGAAGGACGTCGGGGTTGGGAATTCATCCTAAGGTATCTTCCGGTAGGTAGTCTTCGAGAGTTGAGTGGAAAGATGCAGTATTTCCACCTTAGAGCTTCACTAAGGTCCTTCAAGAATGGTGCCGATCTTTCATCTTGAAGTGCTGGCGTGATTCTTAGGAAGGTGGTATTTCCTTGGGTTTTGAGTTGAGGTTTTCGAGTGACGCCCTATTCTCGCGAACCTTGGTGGGGGTGGTCTCCTAACAAAGCTTTTAAGGAGTTAGCTCAGCACAAGTTAGCATTTTACGACTCCTCTTGAGAGTGTTCCATCAGAGTAGAGGCATCTAGCTTTAGAGGAGTTGTCGTCTCTTGAACACTTGGCTTTGTTTCTGCTCAAGGGCGGGGTAGACTCATTGTCTTCACGCTTCCTTATCATCTAGCTTTAGGGGTAGTTCTGTCCTTCTAGGGAGGATCATTCCGTTAGTTTGGGGTAGGGTCGACTAGATTAGTTAGTCTCCTGAGGCGGTCAAAAACTCTAATACACTAAAGGTTAGTGTAGTTAGGTCTTCACTTCTTGTCTTGGTTGACTTATCGGGTGGTTTCTTGTGGATATTGAGGATCCTTCGGTGATTGACTTCCGGCTTCAACAAGATTCTTGCTTTAGTAGACTGAGGAACAAGGGAGTGTTGTGATATTAACGAGTCTTGAGGGGTGATTTGGATGAGGCATGCTATCCTGCTGGGGGCAGTCTTCAAGTTCTTCTGACTTGACTAGGTCGAACTCCTGGTTTTGGAGATGCTTTTCCGCTCATATACTCCTGAAGTTAATCTAGTTTCTCGTTAGCGACAACTAATAGGGGTGCCTGAGATACTCAGTGTGGTATCAATCCTCGAAAAACGTTTTACTGAGGTCAAAGCAAACTAGCACAACATACAAGGCGAACAAAGCGAAGAGGATCGCCATGTCCTCGGCAAACATCACACATCAATCAACACAATATGCACTTAGGCAAGCAAACACGGTCAACGCTAGGGACCAAGGAGTTAATTACTCACGATGTAGGGGAATCCTATTCTTAGGACTATCGACCCTAGATATCATCTTTCTTCAGGTAAGAGTTACTATCTTACGGATGAAGCCTTCGTCATATCTTGGACGCTTCTTGGTAGTGCAACACTTGAGGTCTTCTGATTATGAGGATTCTGTTGGTAGAACGATATTGTAGTCTCCTTGTGTTTGCTAGTAGTTGCTTGTCTTCATCTTGATCTCATTGTCTTTACCGGGTTCTAGATCCTAGTTATTTAAAATCCGTAGGTTTGAAGTTTGGATGAGATTTATAGGAAACCATTTTCAAAAGCATTTACTTAGAGTAAGATAAGAAGTAGAACTTTTTCAAACTTACTAAGACACTAGTTTTCGAAAGCCGGGGTTTTCAAAATAAGGTTCCTGTCTAACGACCATGCTAACTAAGGTTCTCCTACAGTCAGGATGGCTCTAATACCAAGTCTGTGGGGTCCCCGGATTAATCCTCCGAGAATCCCTGTTATGCATACAACCACGATCCCATGATTAGTCGTGGCACATAACCGACAAGTATCAAAGTAAAACATCCATTACTTAAGCGGATACATGTCATACCTTAGATGCCATTATGGCTACATCAAAAACATCAGCGGACTTCATCAGGCGTAGAGCCCGAGCCGTTCCTTAACCGACAGGCAACTGACTGGGAGAACGTCTTAGCTCGCATAATCTCCATCATCACCGTCGTCTCGAAAATCTGGCCAAGTTAATAGCCAGGGACAATGCCAGTGAGTACTTTGAATTTACTCGCAAACCACCTTAAGAGAATAATAATAACAACAGGATATGCAAAATAGTTGTGGTAGTAGGAGGGCTCCAAGAGAGGTTCTTTTCTCAATTAGTTTCTCTTGTAGATATAGCATCTACATATCTTTGTTGAAAACCTTTTTGAAAATTTGGAAACCTTTTTGAAAAGTTTTGGGAAAAATATTAGGACTGGGTCACCCATTTGTTCCTTCCTTTCGGTCGTCCCATGACCCAAACTCCTTTCATTCCTTTCTGACCATCCCATGGTTAAAACATTTCCAAAGCCATTGCTTTTCAGAAATCCTTTTTGAAAACAAAACTAGCACCGCTCTACAAAAGTTTGTCCAACCCGCCCATAACCGCAGACACGGCTATTTGAATAGATTTACACTCTGCCGAGGTTGCACACTTTACCCACACCATCTGGGTACACTACCCTGATCTACACCGATTGTGGGTCGAGTAACCAATCAAGACTATCTGGATGGCCACTCCAATATAAGTTCCTACCCTATGAGTGTTGTTCCCCTCAACACCAGGATGCCCTATATAGTTCTCAAGCCAACCGGAGCGCTTTTTCCACTTCCCAACTATGCTCTTTCAATGAGGGGCTCATAGTAACCGTGGAGGCCCGTAGCCCCTTCATTCCTTGTCCAGGTCGATGTCTCACATGGACCCTTATAGGAGAAGGCCCACCCTCCAGGGATTTTTATCCCCTATAGTCATTGCGAGGCAGCTTCTACCAGAATAAACAAACATCAAATCCAGCCCTATCCCATTCCAGGGTAATGTGGTTGCACAAGTTAATTGTTCTAGCAAAACTTCAAAGAACCGGGTGCGTTTTTGTAAACCTTTTTTCCTCCAGCTTTCCTTCCGCATTTTGTAAAACAAACCTTTTTCTTTCTCAATATCTCTTGGGAGGTCCCACCTCACCAATGTGTTATCATAAAACATTCGGTAAAACTTTTTCGGGGGTCTTCCCATCCTCTAGTTCTGCTTTGGCTAAAACGGGGTCTCTAGAGGGGTATGGTGTAATACACCATCTATCATACTAGGGTTAAATAGGTGTCATCAAGAGTGTTGTACTTAATAGTACAAAAGCGTAATGGTTTGGGGAAGCCAAGCCACTACCAAGTAGAGATCATCATAAAGTAAAACAATGCAGTTTTCATAAAGCAGTAAGTAAAACATGCATAAGTAAAACAGTAGGACAAGGCTTATGAGCAAGAAGGTGGATTGCCTGAGATCAGCAACCGCCAAAATATATATCCCTGGACTTCTTCTTTAGATAATCAATAATACCAATAATAATAACCATAATAACCATCTTCTTCTGATTTCCGAGATAATCGCAACTATCGTCGTCAGGGAGCACACATGCAGACAAGCAAGAGCACAATCAACACAAGGCATACAAGCATAAATACATACAACAAGCTAGGAACAAAACAAGTTTACAAATCAGTAGGTCTTAGGAAGAATGGATTTAATAAGATTGGCCTTGTCTTGGAAACATGGAAGAAAAATCCCTTAGGATTTATCACCGAGGAACTACCTAAGAGGGGTTTTGTAACAAGGGCCTATTATGTATGATACCATTGTGTACAAATAATACCAACATATAGGTGTTGATAGAATGAAACCAACAAAAGTGGTTTCACTATTTTATCACTTCTCTTGAATTACTTATGAATATTCTAGTGATAAAAGCTCTTGTTTTAGGAAGTAATTCACCAGAAAAGTTTTGGAGCTCGAAAAATTATTTCCTTGGATGGTTAGGTGGGGTTTGGGGTACTTGTTTAGGGAGAGTTGGAATCCAGTGAAAATCATTACAAGAAGGCCCTCAGGAAATTCCCAAAGGCAGTCCTGTGGGCTCTTTGTCTTTTTGACTAGATTTATTTTGCAGAAGGTTTAAGTATGATTCCAACTTCACAAGTTAGGTATTACAAATACCTTTCTGTAGAAATTGGAATCAACCTTTTTGGAGTTGTGGGACTACTGTGATGATTTATCTAGTGATAACACTATGGATAGAAATGTTTAATTCATCAGAAATCCTCAGAAGCTCAATAAATCTTGATCTCCTGGATTTTGGTATTACTGAGTGTAACACGTCAAAGAGAGTTGGAATGAGGTCAAAACAACTCATGGTTTGGTCTAGGGAATTTTCTAAAGTGAAATTAGAGCTGTTTTCGCTATTTTTGCTACAGATAAACTGTTGTTTACCTTGGCATGGGACAAGGTCTATATGGTAGGCCTATAGTTATTCTATTAGTGGAACTTGGTTTCATCCCTGTTGGATATGTGTATCTCACTCAGGAATTTATTTACTTGAAATGGTACATCTTGGTAATTAAATCTATAGAAAAGATACTGGTGGTATTAGGCCAAACTTTTGGTACAGCATGATTGGCAAAATAGGTGGCTACATGGGTAAATTTAGATATGGGCATAACCTGGTATTTTTCATTTCTAAAATGAATTAAACCAGATGCCTGGATATATATATCTATACAGAAAATTAATAAAGGGCCAGGGAAAAAGGGCAGCTGGGCCAGATCTAAGGGGAAGTGGGCCGCCGGGGTGGGCGATTTGAGCCCACCGGGCGCTGGCTCATGCGGGAGGCGGTGTTCGAACTCGACAAGCGGGGCCCGCCTACCAGCGGCACATAGCCCCGAAGGGGTATTGGCGAATCTGGGCTGCCGGATCAAGCGAGATCCGAGGGCACAGGGTCGTCGTCCTCGTCCGCTTCGACGGCAGCGAGGGAAACCCTAGCGGGGCTCGGGGAGCAGTGATGCGGCTCACCTGAGGCTCGTGAGGTGTCGGGGAAGCGGCAGAGCGACACGGTGGACGACGGCGACCACGTGGATGGGCGGAAGTAGGGGGTTCCGCGACTGGATCCGGCTCATGCGACGATGACCGAGGCGAGCTCATCGGAGCTCATTGGTGCAGCTCGAGGGGATGGTCCTGGGCCAAAAGAGAGGCAGGATTATGTAGGGGAGGAGGAGGGGATCTCAATACGGTGACATGTAGCGAGGGAGGAGAAGAGGAGAGGGAGCTTAGCTCGATAGATGGAGGAGGCCGAAGCTTTTTCTTTTCTCTCTCTCGAGCAGCTTGGAGTAGGGAGAGGGAGTGGGGGTGCTGGGGTGGTAAGAGGGAGAAGAGGGGGCAAATGATGGCAGGGGGAAGAACGGGGTGGCCTCTAGCCTATTTAAGCCGAGAGGGGTCGGTCCATGGTGAACCAAGACCATGGGGAGCATGAGAGGGGGGTGATGGACATGTATTGACCGAGAGGGACGGTGAGAGAGGTGACAAGAGGTCCTGGTCGTGTGAAGTGGTAGGGAGGGAGAGGGGAGGTTGATGCAGCAAGTTGGAAGAGATGTTTGTCATATTGTGTTTGTCTCTCTTCTCTCTACTCCTCTTCCAAACATAAGAGACAAGGGAGGGGGAAGCTATAGTGGGCGTGCTATAGTGATGGCCGACTAGAGAAGGGGTGGGTGTTGTACAAGCTTACTTGGTAAGGTTGGAGAGAGGGTTTGGTTTGGTTTTTGATACACCAAGGCTAAATGTTCAAATCTTCCATAAGGGATGATCAAGAGGTATGTCTTGATTTTTGATCTTGACCAACTGAGATAAGGATGCTGGTCGATGGGTATGGTTAAGATGCATTTCTGAGATTTATTTGGGATATTTCATAGAATTCTATATGCACTTTATATCAATTGTTCAAATAGTGCAGAGATGGTTTTTAGGAATTTATTTGGTATTTTTGAATTGTAAAGATGGAGTTTTTGATATGAGATGGTCCCAAATGTGAATACACACTTAGGGGAATTTTCCCAAGATTTATTGTGGCTTAAAAGTATTTGAACAATTACTATTCCATTTCTGCCATTTAAGAAAATAGGCAGAAAGAAATAATAAAGCAACTCAAAAATATTTAATTGTGGTATGGGGAGATAGGGTATGATATATGGACCTCAATTGAGCAAAAGGTTGGAGAAGTGTTTTGGCAAAAACCAAACTATCCATTGGGAAAGGAGTTTTGGAGATTTGTCTATTAAAGGAATTAAATAGATTTGGTCGATAAATAATATGGATAAAATTTGATAAATCTTGATTATCAATGTAGATGATGTAGACAAGGTGTAACAATCAGTTGCAACCTTGGGATTGGAGAATCCAAGTTGATTTTGGCGAAAACTAGAGATTTAAGGATCTTGGGTAAGATTGTTTTCATGCCACCAAAACCATGTTGGATCTTGGAGCTCAAAGCTCTCCTTGGGGCTTGGGATATATGGATGGATAGACCAAGTGATGTAGATCATAATGATGTAGAGGTTTGAGCTTGATCTTGCTTGAGGTTTCCAAGAAAAGATTTCAAACTTTGAATAAAATAAGCCAGCCAAAACAGATTATCAACTAGCCTACAAAACTAGGTGGGTTTAAGAAGCACAAAGATCCACCTGGAACAAGTGAAGTATATATTGATAGACCTATATGAGTAGAACATAACCATACAAAAAGTTGGTCCATAGAAGGTTGGATGATGGTGTGAGCTTTTGTCAAAGTAGGCATGTTGACTAGATTTGCAGGAATAGTTATTTTCTTGCTTGCAAAACCATCAAGAACAAGTCCTTAGGATGGTTAACAAGATGGTTCAAATACATTTTGAAAAATGCACAAGGGTTGAGAAAAGGAGGCATTCAAAAAGGTGATGTTGGAACAGATTCCAGACTTAGCCAAATTTGAAAGATTTAGGGTTTTTGGACTTGAATGTGGGTGGTGATTATTTTGATGGGTTGAAAGGTACCAAATCATCATCAAGAGGATGATTTTGAAGTGTAGATTGAGTAGAAAGGATCCTTGCTTGATAGTAGTCTTCATTGACTTCGTAGCTTCTAGAATTAGATCACTTCAGAGCTGATCTGGTTAAGGGTTTTAGATGATCACCTAGTAGCTAGGGACTAGATCTAGCTTTGTATTCTTGCTTAGGGTGTGGTGATTTGGAAACATCTTGATCCTAGTGATGAGCTCCTAGAGTAGCTCATACTATCTTCTAAGTAGACAAATCAAGCAGCAGATCAAGGCAATTCATCTTACAAACAAATCAACTACTACTAGGGTTACCATCAAGTCTGACATGAGGTAAGGTTGGGCAATTTGAAAAGGTTGTGTTTGGAATCAGGTGAGAGTCCTTGGTATCCTTAACAAGAGTAGAAGTCAAAAACTTTATAAAGAGGTTTTGGGAAAGCTAGAGATGAGAGTAGTTGAAGGTTCTGTCTTGAAAACATAAGGAGATAGTATTATATAGCTCTCCATAGTTTGATCAATAGAAGCTAATAAAATAGTTTGTTTGCAAAGGCTTCTTGGCTCAGGTTTTGAAATGCCAAAACATTTGAGAATATGGAAATTAATCCAAGACAGTTTTGGGAAGTGGCTTTTGTCAACTTGTGTTAAGTAAGGAGTATATCTTCTAATACACAATCATAAGCATAAACATAGTCAAACACAATAGAAAAAGTTTTTGTTCCCCCTGATTTTTGAATTATGGACAACTAATCATGGTTGCTGAAATTGGGATGTTACAGTATTAGTGTGCATCATTGGGGTTTTAGGAAAAGAACACCTGTAGTGATGCCACCACAGCATGTGTGTTCCTTTCATAAACCACATGGATACAGTAGAGTTCATTGCATTTGTGTTCTTTTCATAAACCACATGGATCCACTAGACTCATTGCATGTGTGATCATTTCAAGAACCACATGGATCCACCAGTGTCATTGCATGTGTGTTCTTTTCACAAACTACCACTAGAGTCATTGCATGTGTGTTCTTATCATAAACCACCACTAGTGTCATTGCATGTGTGTTCTTTTCATAAACCACATGGATCCACTAGAGTTGATTTCATTTGTGTTGTTTTAATAAACCACAACTAGAGTCATTGCATTTCTGTTCTTTTCAACAACCACATGGATCCACTAGTGTCATTGCATGTGTGTTCTTTTCATAAACCATACCTAGAGTTATTGCATGTGTGTTCTTTTTATAAACCACATGGATCCACCAGTGTCATTGGATGTGTGTTCTTTTCATAAACCACATGGATCAACCATTGTCATTGCATGTGTGTTTTTTCATAAACCACCACTAGAGTCATTGCATGTGTGTTTTTTCATAAACCACCACTAGAGTCATGGCATGTCTGTTCTTTTCATAAACCACATGGATCCACTAGAGTTGATTGCATTTGTGTTCTTTTCATAAACCACAACTAGAGTCATTGCATTTGTGTTCTTTTCAAAAACCACATGGATACACTAGTGTCATTGCATGTGTGTTCTTTTCATAAACCATAGCTATAGTCATTGCATGTGTGTTCTTTTCATCAACCCCATTGATCCACCAGTGTCATTGCATGTGTGTTCTTTCAATAAAACACCACTAGAGTCATCGGATATGTGTTCTTTTCATAAACCACCACTAGATTCATTGCACATGTGTTCTTTTCATAAACCTTTTATGGATCCACTAGAGTCATTGCATGTTTGTTCTTCTCCTAAACCACCACTAGAGTTCATTGCATGTGTGTTCTTTTCATAAACCACATGGATCCACTAGGGTAATTGCATGTGTGTTCTTTTCATAAACCACATGGATTCAATATAGTTCAGTGCATTTGTGTTCTTTTCATAAACCACTACTAGAGTCATTGCATGTGTGTTATTTTCATCAACCACATGGATCCACTAGAGCTAATTGCATTTGTGTTCTTTTAATAAACCACAACTAGAGTCATTGCATTTGTTTTGTTTTCAACAACCACATGGATCCACTAGTGTCATTGCATGTGTGTTCTTTTCATAAACCATACCTAGAGTTATTGCATATGTGTTCTTTTCATAAACCACATGGATCCACTAGAGTTGATTACATTTGTGTTCTTTTAATAAGCCAAAACTAAAATCATTGCATTTGTGTTATTTTCAAAAACCACATGGATCCACCATTGTCATTGCATGTGTTTTCTTTTCATCAACCACCACTAGAGTGATTGCATGTGTGTTTTTTCATAAACCACCACTAGAGTAATTACATGTGTGTTATTTTCATAAACCACATGGATGCACTAGAGTTGATTGCATTTGTGTTCTTTTCATAAACCACAACTAGAGTCATTGCATTTGTGTTCTTTTCAAAAACCACATGGATCCACCAGTGTCATTGCATGTGTGTTCTTTTCATAAACAACATTGATCAACCAGTGTCATTGCATGTGTGTTGTTTCAATAAACCACCACTTGAGGCATTGGATGTATGTTCTTTTCATAAACGACCACTAGAGTCATGGCACGTGTGTTCATACATAAACCACATATGGATCCACTAGAGTCATTGCATGTTTGTTCTTCTCCTAAACCACCACAAGAGTTCATTGCATGTGTGTTCTTTTCATAAACCACATGGATGCACTAGAGTCATTGCATGTGTGTTCTTTCCATTAACCACATGGATTCAATATAGTTCATTGCATTTCTGTTCTTTTCATAAACCACAACTAGAGTCATTGCATGTGTGTTCTTTTCATAAACCACATGGATCCACTAGAGTTAATTGCATTTGTGTTCTTTTAAGAAACCACAACTAGAGTCATTGCATTTGTGTTCTTTTCAACAACCACATGGATCCACTAGTGTCATTGCATGTGTGTTCTTTTCATAAACCACATGGATACACCGGAGTTGATTGGATTTGTGTTCTTTTAATAAACAACAACTACAGTCATTGCATTTGTGTTCTTTTCAACAACCACATGGATCCACTAGTGTCATTGCATGTGTGTTCTTTTCATAAACCATACATAGAGTTATTGCATGTGTGTTCTTTTCATAAACCACATGGATCCACCAGTGTCATTGCATGTGTGTTCTTTTCATAAACCACATGGATCCACTAGAGTTGATTGCATTTGTGTTCTTTTAATAAACCACAACTAGAGTAATTGCATTTGTGTTCTTTTCAATAACCACATGGATCCACTAATGCCATTGCATGTGTGGTCTTTTCATAAACCATACCTAGAGTTATTGCATGTGTGTTCTTTTCACAAACCACATGGATCCACCAGTGTCATTGCATGTGTGTTCTTTTCATAAACCACACGAATCCACCAGTGTCATTGCATGTGTGTTCTTTTCATAAACCACCACTAGTGTCATTGCATGTGTGTTCTTGTCATAAACCACCACTAGTGTCATTGCATGTGTGTTCTTTTCATAAACCACATGGATCCACAAGAGTTGATTGCATTTGTGTTCTTTTAATAAACAACAACTAGAGTCATTGCATTTGTGTTCTTTTGAACAACCACATGGATCCACTAGTGTCATTGCATGTGTGTTCGCTTCATAAACAACCACTAGAGTCATGGCACGTGTGTTCTTTTCATAAACCACATATGGATCCACTAGAGTCATTGCATGTTTGTTCTTCTCCTAAACCACCACAAGAGTTCATTGCATGTGTGTTATTTTCATGAACCACATGGATCCACTAGAGTCATTACATGTGTGTTCTTTTCATAAACCACATGGATTCAATATAGTTCATTGCATTTGTGTTCTTTTCATAAAACACAACTAGAGTCATTGCATGTGTGTTATTTTCATAAACCACAGCTAGAGTAATTGCATGTGTGTTCTTTTCATTGGATGTGTGAGTGTATTATTGTGCATCATTGGGGTTTAGGAAAAGAACACATGCAGTGATGCCACCACAGCATGTGTGTTCTTTTCATAAACCACACAGATCCACTAGAGTTCATTGCATGTGTGTTCTTTTCATAAACCACATGGATACACTAGAGTCATTGCACGTGTGTTCTCTTCATAAACCACATGGATCCACCAGTGTCATTGAATGCGTGTTCTTTTTCTAAACCATCCACTAGAGTCATTTCATGTGTGTTCTTCTCCTGAACCACAACTAGAATCATTACATCTGTGTTCTTTTCATAAACCATATGGTTCCACTAGAGTTCAATGCATGTGTGTTGTTTTCATAAACCACATGGATCCACTAGAGTTCATTGCATGTGTGTTCTTTTCATAAACCACATGGTCCTCTAGTGTCATTGTATGTGTGTTCTTTTCATAAACCACATGGATCCACTAGTGTCATTGCATGTGTGTTCTTTTCATAAACCACCACTAGAGTTACTGCATGTGTGTTCTTTTCATAATCCACCACTAGAGTCATTGCATGTGTTCTTTTCATAAACCATAACTTGAGTCATTTCATTTGTCTTCTTTTCATAAACCACATGGATCCACTAGTGTCATTGCATGTGTTTTCTTTTCATAAACCACAGCTAGTGTGATTGCATGTGTGTTCTTTTCATAAACCACATGGATCCACTAGAGTTCATTGCATTTGTGTTCATTTCATAAACCACATGGATCCAGTAGAGTTCATTGCATGTGTGTTCTTTTCATAAACCACGTGGATCCACTAGAGTCATTGCATGTGTGTTATTTTCATAAACCACATGGATCCACTAGTGTCATTGAATGTGTGTTCTTTTGCTAAACCACGTATGGATCCACTAGAGTCATTGCACGTGTGTTCTTCTCCTAAACCACCACTATAGTCATTGGACGTGTGTTCTTTTCATAAACCACATGGATCCATCAGTATCATTACATGCATGTTCTTTTCATAAACGACCACTAGAGTCATTGCATCTGTGTTATTTTCATAAACAACCACTAGAGTCATTACATGTGTGTTCTTTTTAGAAACCACATATGGATCCACTAGATTCATTGCATGCGTGTTCTTCTCCTAAACCACCACTATAGTTCATTTCATGTATGTTCTTTTCATAAACCACATGGATCCACTAGAGTCATTGCATGTGTGTTGTTTTCATAAACCACATGGATCCACTAGAGTTCATTGCATTTGTGTTATTTTCATAAGCCACAACTAGAGTAATTGCATGTGTGTTCTTTTCATAAACCACAGCTAGAGTCATTGCATGTGTGTTCTTTTCATAAACCATAGCGAGAGTCATTGCATGTGTGTTCTTTTCATTGGATGTGTGAGTGTATTAGTGTGCATCATTGGGGTTTTAGGAAAAGAACACATGCAGTGATGCCACCACAACATGTTTGTTCTTTTCATAAAACATATGGATCCATTAGAGTTCATTGCATTTGTGTTCTTTTCATAAACCACATGAATCCACTAGAGGCATTGCATGTGTGTTCTTTTCAAAAACCACATGGATCCACCAGTGCCATTGCATGTGTGTTCTTTTCATAAACCGCCACTACAGTCATTGCATGTGTGTTCTTGTCATAAACCACCACTACTGTCATTGCATGTGTGTTCTTTTCATAAACCACATGGATACACCGGAGTTGATTGCATTTGTGTTCTTTTAATAAACCACAACTAGATTCATTGCATTTGTGTTCTTTTCAACAACCACATGGATCCACTAGTGTCATTGCATGTGTGTTCTTTTCATAAACCATACCTAGAGTTATTGCATCTGTGTTCTTTTCATAAACCACATGGATCCACCAGTGTCATTGCATGTGTGTTCTTTTCATAAACCACATGGATCCACTAGAGTTGATTGCATTTGTGTTCTTTTAATAAACCACAACTAGAGTAATTGCATTTGTGTTCTTTTCAATAACCACATGGATCCACTAATGCCATTGCATGTGTGGTCTTTTCATAAACCATACCTAGAGTTATTGCATGTGTGTTCTTTTCACAAACCACATGGATCCACCAGTGTCATTGCATGTGTGTTCTTTTCATAAACCACACGAATCCACCAGTGTCATTGCATGTGTGTTCTTTTCATAAACCACCACTAGTGTCATTGCATGTGTGTTCTTGTCATAAACCACCACTAGTGTCATTGCATGTGTGTTCTTTTCATAAACCACATGGATCCACAAGAGTTGATTGCATTTGTGTTCTTTTAATAAACAACAACTAGAGTCATTGCATTTGTGTTCTTTTGAACAACCACATGGATCCACTAGTGTCATTGCATGTGTGTTCGCTTCATAAACAACCACTAGAGTCATGGCACGTGTGTTCTTTTCATAAACCACATATGGATCCACTAGAGTCATTGCATGTTTGTTCTTCTCCTAAACCACCACAAGAGTTCATTGCATGTGTGTTATTTTCATGAACCACATGGATCCACTAGAGTCATTACATGTGTGTTCTTTTCATAAACCACATGGATTCAATATAGTTCATTGCATTTGTGTTCTTTTCATAAAACACAACTAGAGTCATTGCATGTGTGTTATTTTCATAAACCACAGCTAGAGTAATTGCATGTGTGTTCTTTTCATTGGATGTGTGAGTGTATTATTGTGCATCATTGGGGTTTAGGAAAAGAACACATGCAGTGATGCCACCACAGCATGTGTGTTCTTTTCATAAACCACACGGATCCACTAGAGTTCATTGCATGTGTGTTCTTTTCATAAACCACATGGATACACTAGAGTCATTGCACGTGTGTTCTCTTCATAAACCACATGGATCCACCAGTGTCATTCAATGCGTGTTCTTTTTCTAAACCATCCACTAGAGTCATTTCATGTGTGTTCTTCTCCTGAACCACAACTAGAATCATTACATCTGTGTTCTTTTCATAAACCATATGGTTCCACTAGAGTTCAATGCATGTGTGTTGTTTTCATAAACCACATGGATCCACTAGAGTTCATTGCATGTGTGTTCTTTTCATAAACCACATGGTCCTCTAGTGTCATTGTATGTGTGTTCTTTTCATAAACCACATGGATCCACTAGTGTCATTGCATGTGTGTTCTTTTCATAAACCACCACTAGAGTTACTGCATGTGTGTTCTTTTCATAATCCACCACTAGAGTCATTGCATGTGTTCTTTTCATAAACCATAACTTGAGTCATTTCATTTGTCTTCTTTTCATAAACCACATGGATCCACTAGTGTCATTGCATGTGTTTTCTTTTCATAAACCACAGCCAGTGTGATTGCATGTGTGTTCTTTTCATAAACCACATGGATCCACTAGAGTTCATTGCATTTGTGTTCATTTCATAAACCACATGGATCCAGTAGAGTTCATTGCATGTGTGTTCTTTTCATAAACCACGTGGATCCACTAGAGTCATTGCATGTGTGTTCTTTTCATAAACCACATGGATCCACTAGTGTCATTGAATGTGTGTTCTTTTGCTAAACCACGTATGGATCCACTAGAGTCATTGCACGTGTGTTCTTCTCCTAAACCACCACTATAGTCATTGGACGTGTGTTCTTTTCATAAACCACATGGATCCATCAGTGTCATTACATGCATGTTCTTTTCATAAACGACCACTAGAGTCATTGCATCTGTGTTATTTTCATAAACAACCACTAGAGTCATTACATGTGTGTTCTTTTTAGAAACCACATATGGATCCACTAGATTCATTGCATGCGTGTTCTTCTCCTAAACCACCACTATAGTTCATTTCATGTATGTTCTTTTCATAAACCACATGGATCCACTAGAGTCATTGCATGTGTGTTGTTTTCATAAACCACATGGATCCACTAGAGTTCATTGCATTTGTGTTCTTTTCATAAGCCACAACTAGAGTAATTGCATGTGTGTTCTTTTCATAAACCACAGCTAGAGTCATTGCATGTGTGTTCTTTTCATAAACCATAGCGAGAGTCATTGCATGTGTGTTCTTTTCATTGGATGTGTGAGTGTATTAGTGTGCATCATTGGGGTTTTAGGAAAAGAACACATGCAGTGATGCCACCACAACATGTTTGTTCTTTTCATAAAACATATGGATCCATTAGAGTTCATTGCATTTGTGTTCTTTTCATAAACCACATGAATCCACTAGAGGCATTGCATGTGTGTTCTTTTCAAAAACCACATGGATCCACCAGTGTCATTGCATGTGTGTTCTTTTCATAAACCGCCACTACAGTCATTGCATGTGTGTTCTTGTCATAAACCACCACTACTGTCATTGCATGTGTGTTCTTTTCATAAACCACATGGATACACCGGAGTTGATTGCATTTGTGTTCTTTTAATAAACCACAACTAGATTCATTGCATTTGTGTTCTTTTCAACAACCACATGGATCCACTAGTGTCATTGCATGTGTGTTCTTTTCATAAACCATACCTAGAGTTATTGCATCTGTGTTCTTTTCATACACCACATGGATCCACTAGTGTCATTGCATGTGTGTTCTTTTCATAAACCACCACTAGAGTCATTGCATGTGTGTTCTTGTCATAATACACCACTAGTGTCATTGCATGTGTGTTCTTTTCATAAACCAAATGGATCCACTAGAGTTGATTTCATTTGTGTTCTTTTAATAAACCACAACTAGAGTAATTGCATGTGTGTTCTTTTCAACAACCACATGGATCCACTAGTGTCATTGCATGTGTGTTCTTTTCATAAACCATACCTAGAGTTATCGCATATGTGTTCTTTTCATAAACCACATGGATCCACCAGTGTCATTGGATGTGTTTTCTTTTCATAAACCACCAGTACAGTCATTGCATGCGTGTTTTATCATAAATCACAACTAGAGTCATTGCATGTGTGTTCTTTTCATAAACCACATAGATCCACTAGAGTTGATTGCATTTGTGTTCTTTTCATAAATCACCACTAGAGTCATTGCATTTGCGTTCTTTTCGAAAACAACATGGATACACCAGTGTCATTGGATGTGTGTTCTTTTCATAAGCCATAGATATATTCATTGCATGTGTGTTCTTTTCATAAACCACATGGATTCAATATAGTTCATTGCATTTGTGTTCTTTTCATAAAACACAACTAGAGTCATTGCATGTGTGTTATTTTCATAAACCACAGCTAGAGTAATTGCATGTGTGTTCTTTTCATTGGATGTGTGAGTGTATTATTGTGCATCATTGGGGTTTAGGAAAAGAACACATGCAGTGATGCCACCACAGCATGTGTGTTCTTTTCATAAACCACACGGATCCACTAGAGTTCATTGCATGTGTGTTCTTTTCATAAACCACATGGATACACTAGAGTCATTGCACGTGTGTTATCTTCATAAACCACATGGATCCACCAGTGTCATTGAATGCGTGTTCTTTTTCTAAACCATCCACTAGAGTCATTTCATGTGTGTTCTTCTCCTGAACCACAACTAGAATCATTACATCTGTGTTCTTTTCATAAACCATATGGTTCCACTAGAGTTCAATGCATGTGTGTTGTTTTCATAAACCACATGGATCCACTAGAGTTCATTGCATGTGTGTTCTTTTCATAAACCACATGGTCCTCTAGTGTCATTGTATGTGTGTTCTTTTCATAAACCACATGGATCCACTAGTGTCATTGCATGTGTGTTCTTTTCATAAACCACCACTAGAGTTACTGCATGTGTGTTCTTTTCATAATCCACCACTAGAGTCATTGCATGTGTTCTTTTCATAAACCATAACTTGAGTCATTTCATTTGTGTTCTTTTCATAAACCACATGGATCCACTAGTGTCATTGCATGTGTTTTCTTTTCATAAACCACAGCCAGTGTGATTGCATGTGTGTTCTTTTCATAAACCACATGGATCCACTAGAGTTCATTGCATTTGTGTTCATTTCATAAACCACATGGATCCAGTAGAGTTCATTGCATGTGTGTTCTTTTCATAAACCACGTGGATCCACTAGAGTCATTGCATGTGTGTTCTTTTCATAAACCACATGGATCCACTAGTGTCATTGAATGTGTGTTCTTTTGCTAAACCACGTATGGATCCACTAGAGTCATTGCACGTGTGTTCTTCTCCTAAACCACCACTATAGTCATTGGACGTGTGTTCTTTTCATAAACCACATGGATCCATCAGTGTCATTACATGCATGTTCTTTTCATAAACGACCACTAGAGTCATTGCATCTGTGTTATTTTCATAAACAACCACTAGAGTCATTACATGTGTGTTCTTTTTAGAAACCACATATGGATCCACTAGATTCATTGCATGCGTGTTCTTCTCCTAAACCACCACTATAGTTCATTTCATGTATGTTCTTTTCATAAACCACATGGATCCACTAGAGTCATTGCATGTGTGTTGTTTTCATAAACCACATGGATCCACTAGAGTTCATTGCATTTGTGTTCTTTTCATAAGCCACAACTAGAGTAATTGCATGTGTGTTCTTTTCATAATCCACAGCTAGAGTCATTGCATGTGTGTTCTTTTCATAAACCATAGCGAGAGTCATTGCATGTGTGTTCTTTTCATTGGATGTGTGAGTGTATTAGTGTGCATCATTGGGGTTTTAGGAAAAGAACACATGCAGTGATGCCACCACAACATGTTTGTTCTTTTCATAAAACATATGGATCCATTAGAGTTCATTGCATTTGTGTTCTTTTCATAAACCACATGAATCCACTAGAGGCATTGCATGTGTGTTCTTTTCAAAAACCACATGGATCCACCAGTGTCATTGCATGTGTGTTCTTTTCATAAACCGCCACTACAGTCATTGCATGTGTGTTCTTGTCATAAACCACCACTACTGTCATTGCATGTGTGTTCTTTTCATAAACCACATGGATACACCGGAGTTGATTGCATTTGTGTTCTTTTAATAAACCACAACTAGATTCATTGCATTTGTGTTCTTTTCAACAACCACATGGATCCACTAGTGTCATTGCATGTGTGTTCTTTTCATAAACCATACCTAGAGTTATTGCATCTGTGTTCTTTTCATACACCACATGGATCCACTAGTGTCATTGCATGTGTGTTCTTTTCATAAACCACCACTAGAGTCATTGCATGTGTGTTCTTGTCATAATACACCACTAGTGTCATTGCATGTGTGTTCTTTTCATAAACCAAATGGATCCACTAGAGTTGATTTCATTTGTGTTCTTTTAATAAACCACAACTAGAATAATTGCATGTGTGTTCTTTTCAACAACCACATGGATCCACTAGTGTCATTGCATGTGTGTTCTTTTCATAAACCATACCTAGAGTTATCGCATATGTGTTCTTTTCATAAACCACATGGATCCACCAGTGTCATTGGATGTGTTTTCTTTTCATAAACCACCAGTACAGTCATTGCATGCGTGTTTTATCATAAATCACAACTAGAGTCATTGCATGTGTGTTCTTTTCATAAACCACATAGATCCACTAGAGTTGATTGCATTTGTGTTCTTTTCATAAATCACCACTAGAGTCATTGCATTTGCGTTCTTTTCAAAAACAACATGGATACACCAGTGTCATTGGATGTGTGTTCTTTTCATAAGCCATAGATATATTCATTGCATGTGTGTTCTTTTCATAAACCACATTGATCCACCAGTGTCATTGCATGTGTGTTCTTTCAATAAACCACCACTAAGGTCATTAGATGTGTGTTCTTTTCATAAACCACCACTAGAGTCGTTGCACGTGTGTTCTTTTCATAAACCACATATGGATCCACTTGAGTCATTGCATGTTTGTTATTCTCCTAAACCACCACTAGAGTTCATTGCATGTGTGTTCTTTTCATAAACCACATGGATCCACTAGAGTCATTGCATGTGTGTTCTTTTGATAAACCACATGGATTCAATATAGTTCATTACATTTGTGTTCTTTTCATAAACCACAACTAGAGTCATTGCATGTGTGTTCTTTTCATAAACCACATGGATCCACTAGAGTTGATTGCATTTGTGTTCTTTTAATAAACCGCAACTAGAGTCATTGCATTTGCGTTCATTTCAACAACCACTTGGATCCACTAGTGTCATTGCATGTGTGTTCTTTTCATAAACCATACCTAGAGTCATTGCATTTGTGTTCTTTTGAACAACCACATGGATCCACTAGTGTCATTGCATGTGCGTTTGTTTCATAAACCACCACTAGTGTCATTGCATGTGTGTTCTTTTCTTAAACCACATGGATCCACCAGTGTCATTGCATGTGTGTTCTTTTCAAAAACCACGACTAGAGTCATTGCATGTGTGTCCTTGTCATAAACCACCACTAGTATCATTGCATGTGTGTTCTTTTAATAAACCACATGGATCCACTAGAGTTGATTGCATTTGTGTTCTTTTAATAAACCACAACTAGAGTCATTGCATTTGTGTTCAATTCAACAACCACATGGATCCACTGGTGTCATTGCATGTGTGTTCTTTTCATAAACCATACCTAGAGTTATTGCATGTGTGTTCTTTTCATAAACCACATGGATCCACCACTGTCATTGCATGTGAGTTCTTTTCATAAACCACCACTAGAGTCATTGCATGTGTGTTCTTGTCATAAACCACCACTAGTGTCATTGCATGTGTGTTCTTTTCATAAACCACATGGATCCACTAGAGTTGATTGCATTTGTGTTCTTTTAATAAACCACAACTAGAGTCAATGCATTTGTGTTCTTTTCAACAACCACATGGATCTACTAGTGTCATTACATGTGTGTTCTTTTCATAAACCATACCTAGAGTTATTGCATGTGTGTTCTTTTCATAAACCACATGGATCCACCAGTGTCATTGCATGTGTGTTCTTTTCATAAACCACATGGATCCACTAGAGTTGATTACATTTGTGTTCTTTTAATAAACCACAACTAGAGTTATTGCATGTGTGTTCTTTTCATAAACCACCACTAGTGTCATTGCACGTGTGTTGTTTTCATAAACCACCACTAGAGTCATTGCATGTGTGTTCTTGTCATAATACACCACTAGTGTCATTGCATGTGTGTTCTTTTCATAAACCAAGTGGATCCACTAGAGTTGATTGCATTTGTGTTCTTTTAATAAACCACAACTAGAGTAATTGCATTTGTGTTCTTTTCAATAACCACATGGATCCACTAATGCCATTGCATGTGCGTTCTTTTCATAAACCATACCTAGAGTAATTGCATGTGTATTCTTTTCACAAACCACATGGATCCACCAGTGTCATTGCAAGTGTGTTATTTTCATAAACCACATGGATCCACCAGTGTCATTGCATGTGTGGTCTTTTCATAAACCACCACTAGAGTCATTGCATGTGTGTTCTTGTCATAAACCACCACTAGTGTAATTGCATGTGTGTTCTTTTCATAAACCACATGGATCCACTAGAGTTGATTGCATTTGTGTTCTTTTCATAAACCACAAGTAGAGTCATTGCATTTGTGTTCTTTTGAACAACCACATGGATCCACTAGTGTCATTGCATGTGTGTTCATTTCATAAACCACCACTAGTATCATTGCATGTGTGTTCTTTTCTTAAACCACATGGATCCACCAGTGTCATTGCATGTGTGTTCTTTTCATAAACCACCACTAGAGTCATTGCATGTGTGTCCTTGTTATAAACCACCACTAGTGTCATTGCATGTGTGTTCTTTTCATAAACCACATGGATTCACTAGAGTTTATTGCATTTGTGTTCTTTTAATAAACAACAACTAGAGTCATTGCATTTGTGTTCTTTTTAACAACCACATGGATCCACTAGTCTCATTGCATGTGTGTTCTTTTCATAAACCATACCTAGAGTTATTGCATGTGTGTTGTTTTCATAAACCACATGGATCCACCAGTGTCATTGAATATGTGTTCTTTTCGTAAACCACAAGGATCCACCATTGTCATTGCATGTGTGTTCTTTTCATAAACCACCACTAGAGTAATTGAATGTATGTTTTTTCATAAACCAGCACTAGATTCATTACATGTGTGTTCTTTTCATAGACCACGTGGCTCGACTAGACTTGATTGCATTTGTGTTCTTTTCATAAACCACAACTAGAGTCATTGCATTTGTGTTCTTTTCAAAAACCACATGGATCCACAGTGTCATTGCATGTGTGTTCGTGTCATAAACCATAGCTAGAGTCATTGCATGTGTGTTCTTTTCGTAAACCACATTGATCCACCAGTGTCATTGCATGTGTGTTCTTTCAATAGACCACCAATAGAGTCATTGGATGTGTGTTCTTTTCAAAAACCACCACTAGAGTCATTGCATGTGTGTCCTTTTCATTGGATGTGTGGGTGTATTAGTGTGCATCATTGGGGTTTTAGGAAAAGAACACATGTAGTGATGCCACCACAGCATGTGTGTTCTTTTCATGAACCACATGGATCCACTAGAGTTCATTGCATTTGTGTTCTTTTCATAAACCACATGGATCCACTAGAGTCATTGGATGCGTGTTCTTTTCAAAAACCACATGGATCCACCAGTGTCATGTGTTTCATAAACCACCACTAGAGTCATTGTATGTGTGTTCTTGTCATAAACCACCACTAGTGTCATTGCATGTGTGTTCTATTCATAAACCACATGGATCCACCAGTGTCATTGCATGTGTGTTCTTTTCATAAACCACCACTAGAGTCATTGCATGTGTGTTCTTGTCATAAACCACCACTAGTGTCATTGCATGTGTGTTCTTTTCATAAACCACATGGATCCACTAGAGTTGATTGCATTTGTGTTCTTTTAATAAACAACAACTACAGTCATTGCATTTGTGTTCTTTTCAACAACCACATGGATCCACTAGTGTCATTGCATGTGTGTTCTTTTCATAAACCATACCTAGAGTTATTACATGTGTGTTCTTTTCATAAACCACATGGATCCTCCAGTGTCATTGCATGTGTGTTCTTTTCATAAACCACATGGATCCACTAGAGTTGATTGCATTTGTGTTCTTTTAATAAACCACAACTAGAGTAATTGCATTTGTGTTCTTTTCAATAACCACATGGATCCACTAATGCCATTGCATGTGTGTTCTTTTCATAAACCATACCTAGAGTTATTGAATGTGTGTTCTTTTCACAAACCACATGGATCCACCAGAGTCATTGCATATGTGTTCTTTTCATAAACCACACGAATCCACCAGTGTCATTGCATGTGTGTTCTTTTCATAAACCACCACTAGTGTCATTGCATGTGTGTTCTTCTCATAAACCACCACTAGTGTCATTGCATGTGTGTTCTTTTCATAAACCACATGGATCCACTAGAGTTGATTGCATTTGTGTTCTTTTAATAAACAACAACTAGAGTCATTGCATTTGTGTTCTTTTGAACAACCACATGGATCCACTAGTGTCATTGCATGTGTGTTCGTTTCATAAACCACCACTAGTGTCATTGCATGTGTGTTCTTTTCTTAAACCACATGGATCCACCAGTGTCATTGCATGTGTGTTCTTTTCATAAACCACCACTAGAGTCATTGCATGTGTGTTCTTGTTATAAACCACCACTAGTGTCATTGCATGTGTGTTCTTTTCATAAACCACATGGATCCACTAGAGTTGATTGCATTTGTGTTCTTTTAATAAACAACAACTAGAGTCATTGCATTTGTGTTCTTTTCAACAACCACATGGATCCACTAGTTTCATTGCATGTGTGTTCTTTTCATAAACCATACCTAGAGTTATTGCATGTGTGTTGTTTTCATAAACCACATGGATCCACCAGTGTCATTGAATGTGTGTTCTTTTAGTAAACCACACGGATCCACCATTGTCATTGCATGTGTGTTCTTTTCATAAACCACCACTAGAGTAATTGAATGTACGTTTTTTCATAAACCAGCACTAGATTCATTACATGTGTGTTCTTTTCATAGACCACATGGCTCGACTAGACTTGATTGCATTTGTGTTCTTTTCATAAACCACAACTAGAGTCATTGCATTTGTGTTCTTTTCAAAAACCACATGGATCCACCAGTGTCATTGCATGTGTCTTCGTGTCATAAACCATAGCTAGAGTCATTGCATGTGTGTTCTTTTCATAAACCACATTGATCCACCAGTGTCATTGCCTGTGTGTTCTTTCAATAGACCACCAATAGAGTCATTGGATGTGTGTTCTTTTCATAAACCACCACTAGAGTCATTGCATGTGTGTCCTTTTCATTGGATGTGTGGGTGTATTAGTGTGCATCATTGGGGTTTTAGGAAAAGAACACATGTAGTGATGCCACCACAACATGTGTGTTCTTTTTATGAACCACATGGATCCACTAGAGTTCATTGCATTTGTGTTCTTTTCATAAACCACATGGATCCACTAGAGTCATTGGATGCGTGTTCTTTTCAAAAACTACATGGATCCACCAGTGTCATGTGTGTTCTTTTCATAAACCACCACTAGAGTCATTGTATGTGTGTTCTTGTCATAAACCACCACTAGTGTCATTGCATGTGTGTTCTATTCATAAACCACATGGATCCACCAGTGTCCTTGCATGTGTGTTCTTTTCATAAACCACCACTAGAGTCATTGCATGTGTGTTCTTGTCATAAACCACCACTAGTGTCATTGCATGTGTGTTCTTTTCATAAACCACATGGATCCACTAGAGTTGATTGCATTTGTGTTCTTTTAATAAACAACAACTACAGTCATTGCATTTGTGTTCTTTTCAACAACCACATGGATCCACTAGTGTCATTGCATGTGTGTTCTTTTCATAAACCATACCTAGAGTTATTGCATGTGTGTTCTTTTCATAAACCACATGGATCCACCAGTGTCATTTCATGTGTGTTCTTTTCATAAACCACATGGATCCACTAGAGTTGATTGCATTTGTGTTCTTTTAATAAACCACAACTAGAGTAATTGCATTTGTGTTCTTTTCAATAACCACATGGATCCACTAATGCCATTGCATGTGTGTTCTTTTCATAAACCATACCTAGAGTTATTGCATGTGTGTTCTTTTCACAAACCACATGGATCCACCAGTGTCATTGCATGTGTGTTCTTTTCATAAACCACACGAATCCACCAGTGTCATTGCATGTGTGTTCTTTTCATAAACCACCACTAGTGTCATTGCATGTGTGTTCTTGTCATAAACCACCACTAGTGTCATTGCATGTGTGTTCTTTTCATAAACCACATGGATCCACTAGAGTTGATTGCATTTGTGTTCTTTTAATAAACAACAACTAGAGTCATTGCATTTGTGTTCTTTTGAACAACCACATGGATCCACTAGTGTCATTGCATGTGTGTTCGTTTCATAAACCACCACTAGTGTCATTGCATGTGTGTTCTTTTCTTAAACCACATGGATCCACCAGTGTCATTGCATGTGTGTTCTTTTCATAAACCACCACTAGAGTCATTGCATGTGTGTTCTTGTTATAAACCACCACTAGTGTCATTGCATGTGTGTTCTTTTCATAAACCACATGGATCCACTAGAGTTGATTGCATTTGTGTTCTTTTAATAAACAACAACTAGAGCATTGCATTTGTGTTCTTTTCAACAACCACATGGATCCACTAGTTTCATTGCATGTGTGTTCTTTTCATAAACCATACCTAGAGTTATTGCATGTGTGTTGTTTTCATAAACCACATGGATCCACCAGTGTCATTGAATGTGTGTTCTTTTCGTAAACCACACGGATCCACCATTGTCATTGCATGTGTGTTCTTTTCATAAACCACCACTAGAGTAATTGAATGTACGTTTTTTCATAAACCAGCACTAGATTCATTACATGTGTGTTCTTTTCATAGACCACATGGCTCGACTAGACTTGATTGCATTTGTGTTCTTTTCATAAACCACAACTAGAGTCATTGCATTTGTGTTCTTTTCAAAAACCACATGGATCCACCAGTGTCATTGCATGTGTCTTCGTGTCATAAACCATAGCTAGAGTCATTGCATGTGTGTTCTTTTCATAAACCACATTGATCCACCAGTGTCATTGCCTGTGTGTTCTTTCAATAGACCACCAATAGAGTCATTGGATGTGTGTTCTTTTCATAAACCACCACTAGAGTCATTGCATGTGTGTCCTTTTCATTGGATGTGTGGGTGTATTAGTGTGCATCATTGGGGTTTTAGGAAAAGAACACATGTAGTGATGCCACCACAACATGTGTGTTCTTTTTATGAACCACATGGATCCACTAGAGTTCATTGCATTTGTGTTCTTTTCATAAACCACATGGATCCACTAGAGTCATTGGATGCGTGTTCTTTTCAAAAACTACATGGATCCACCAGTGTCATGTGTGTTCTTTTCATAAACCACCACTAGAGTCATTGTATGTGTGTTCTTGTCATAAACCACCACTAGTGTCATTGCATGTGTGTTCTATTCATAAACCACATGGATCCACCAGTGTCCTTGCATGTGTGTTCTTTTCATAAACCACCACTAGAGTCATTGCATGTGTGTTCTTGTCATAAACCACCACTAGTGTCATTGCATGTGTGTTCTTTTCATAAACCACATGGATCCACTAGAGTTGATTGCATTTGTGTTCTTTTAATAAACAACAACTACAGTCATTGCATTTGTGTTCTTTTCAACAACCACATGGATCCACTAGTGTCATTGCATGTGTGTTCTTTTCATAAACCATACCTAGAGTTATTGCATGTGTGTTCTTTTCATAAACCACATGGATCCACCAGTGTCATTTCATGTGTGTTCTTTTCATAAACCACATGGATCCACTAGAGTTGATTGCATTTGTGTTCTTTTAATAAACCACAACTAGAGTAATTGCATTTGTGTTCTTTTCAATAACCACATGGATCCACTAATGCCATTGCATGTGTGTTCTTTTCATAAACCATACCTAGAGTTATTGCATGTGTGTTCTTTTCACAAACCGCATGGATCCACCAGTGTCATTGCATGTGTGTTCTTTTCATAAACCACACGAATCCACCAGTGTCATTGCATGTGTGTTCTTTTCATAAACCACCACTAGTGTCATTGCATGTGTGTTCTTGTCATAAACCACCACTAGTGTCATTGCATGTGTGTTCTTTTCATAAACCATATGGATCCACTAGAGTTGATTGCATTTGTGTTCTTTTAATAAACAACAACTAGAGTCATTGCATCTGTGTTCTTTTGAACAACCACATGGATCCACTAGTGTCATTGCATGTGTGTTCGTTTCATAAACCACCACTAGTGTCATTGCATGTGTGTTCTTTTCATAAACCACACGAATCCACCAGTGTCATTGCATGTGTGTTCTTTTCATAAACCACCACTAGAGTCATTGCATGTGTGTTCTTGTTATAAACCACCACTAGTGTCATTGCATGTGTGTTCTTTTCATAAACCACATGGATCCACTAGAGTTGATTGCATTTGTGTTCTTTTAATAAACAACAACTAGAGTCATTGCATTTGTGTTCTTTTCAACAACCACATGGATCCACTAGTTTCATTGCATGTGTGTTCTTTTCATAAACCATACCTAGAGTTATTGCATGTGTGTTGTTTTCATAAAACACATGGATCCACCAGTGTCATTGAATGTGTGTTCTTTTCGTAAACCACCACTAGAGTAATTGAATGTATGTTTTTTCATAAACCAACACTAGATTCATTACATGTGTGTTCTTTTCATAGACCACATGGCTCGACTAGACTTGATTGCATTTGTGTTCTTTTCATAAACCACAACTAGAGTCATTGCATTTGTGTTCTTTTCAAAAACCACATGGATCCACCAGTGTCATTGCATGTGTGTTCGTGTCATAAACCATAGCTAGAGTCATTGCATGTGTGTTCTTTTCATAAACCACATTGATCCACCAGTGCCATTGCATGTGTGTTCTTTCAATAGACCACCAATAGAGTCATTGGAGGTGTGTTCTTTTCAAAGCCACCACTAGAGTCATTGCATGTGTGTCCTTTTCATTGGATGTGTGGGTGTATTAGTGTGCACCATTGGGGTTTTAGGAAAAGAACACATGTAGTGATGCCACCACAACATGTGTGTTCTTTTCATGAACCACATGGATCCACTAGAGTTCATTGCATTTGTGTGCTTTTCATAAACCACATGGATCCACTAGAGTCATTGGATGCGTGTTCTTTTCAAAAACCACATGGATCCACCAGTGTCATGTGTGTTCTTTTCATAAACCACCACTAGAGTCATTGTATGTGTGTTCTTGTCATAAACCACCACTAGTGTCATTGCATGTGTGTTCTATTCATAAACCACATGGATCCACCAGTGTCATTGCATGTGTGTTCTTTTCATAAACCACCATTAGAGTCATTGCATGTGTGTTCTTGTCATAAACCACCACTAGTGTCATTGCATGTGTGTTCTTTTCATAAACCACATGGATCCACTAGAGTTGATTGCATTTGTGTTCTTTTAATAAACAACAACTAGAGTCATTGCATTTGTGTTCTTTTCAACAACCACATGGATCCACTAGTGTCATTGCATGTGTGTTCTTTTCATAAACCATACCTAGAGTTATTGCATGTGTGTTCTTTTCATAGACCACATGGATCCACCAGTGTCATTGCATGTGTGTTCTTTTCATAAACCACATGGATCCACTAGAGTTGATTGCATTTGTGTTCTTTTAATAAACCACAACTAGAGTAATTGCATTTGTGTTCTTTTCAATAACCACATGGATCCACTAATGCCATTGCATGTGTGTTCTTTTCATAAACCATACCTAGAGTTATTGCATGTGTGTTCTTTTCACAAACCACATGGATCCACCAGTGTCATTGCATGTGTGTTCTTTTCATAAACCACACGAATCCACTAGTGTCATTGCATGTGTGATCTTTTCATAAACCACCACAAGTGTCATTGCATGTGTGTTCTTGTCATAAACCACCACTAGTGTCATTGAATGTGTGTTCTTTTCATAAACCACATGGATCCACTAGAGTTGATTGCATTTATGTTCTTTTAATAAACAACAACTAGAGTCATTGCATTTGTGTTCTTTTGAACAACCACATGGATCCACTAGTGTCATTGCATGTGTGTTCGTTTCATAAACCACCACTAGAGTCATTGCATGTGTGTTCTTGTTATAAACCACCACTAGTGTCATTGCATGTGTGTTCTTTTCATAAAACACATGGATCCACTAGAGTTGATTGCATTTGTGTTCTTTTAATAAACAACAACTAGAGTCATTGCATTTGTGTTCTTTTCAACAACCACATGGATCCACTAGTTTCATTGCATGTGTGTTCTTTTCATAAACCATACCTAGAGTTATTGCATGTGTGTTGTTTTCATAAATCACATGGATCCACCAGTGTCATTGAATGTGTGTTCTTTTCGTAAACCACAAGGATCCACCATTGTCATTGCATGTGTGTTCTTTTCATAAACCACCACTAGAGTAATTGAATGTATGTTTTTTCATAAACCAGCACTAGATTCATTACATGTGTGTTCTTTTCATAGACCACAAGGCTCGACTAGACTTGATTGCATTTGTGTTCTTTTCATAAACCACAACTAGAGTCATTGTATTTGTGTTCTTTTCAAAAACCACATGGATCCACCAGTGTCATTGCATGTGTGTTCGTGTCATAAACCATAGCTAGAGTCATTGCATGTGTGTTCTTTTCATAAACCACATTGATCCACCAGTGCCATTGCATGTGTGTTCTTTCAATAGACCACCAATAGAGTCATTGGATGTGTGTTCTTTTCAAAAACCACCACTAGAGTCATTGCATGTGTGTCCTTTTCATTGGATGTGTGGGTGTATTAGCGTGCATCATTGGGGTTTTAGGAAAAGAACACATGTAGTGATGCCACCACAACATGTGTGTTCTTTTCATGAACCACATGGATCCAGTAGAGTTCATTGCATTTGTGTTCTTTTCATAAACCACATGGATCCACTAGAGTCATTGGATGCGTGTTCTTTTCAAAAACCACATGGATCCACCAGTGTCATGTGTGTTCTTTTCATAAACCACCACTAGAGTCATTGTATGTGTGTTCTTGTCATAAACCACCACCTGTGTCATTGCATGTGTGTTCTATTCATAAACCACATGGATCCACCAGTGTCATTGCATGTGTGTTCTTGTCATAAACCACCACTAGTGTCATGCATGTGTGTTCTTTTCATAAACCACATGGATCCACTAGAGTTGATTGCATTTGTGTTCTTTTAATAAACAACAACTAGAGTCATTGCATTTGTGTTCTTTTCAACAACCACATGGATCCACTAGTGTCATTGCATGTGTGTTCTTTTCATAAACCATACCTAGAGTTATTGCATATGTTTTCTTTTCATAAACCACATGGATCCACCAGTGTCATTGCATGTGTGTTCTTTTCATAAACCACATGGATCCACTAGAGTTGATTGCATTTGTGTTCTTTTAATAAACCAAAACTAGAGTAATTGCATTTGTGTTCTTTTCAATAACCACATGGATCCACTAATGCCATTGCATGTGTGTTCTTTTCATAAACCATACCTAGAGTTATTGCATGTGTGTTCTTTTCACAAACCACATGGATCCACCAGTGTCATTGCATGTGTGTTCTTTTCATAAACCACACGAATCCACCAGTGTCATTGCATGTGTGATCTTTTCATAAACCACCACTAGTGTCATTGCATGTGTGTTCTTGTCATAAACCACAACTAGTGTCATTGCATGTGTGTTCTTTTCATAAACGACATGGATCCACTAGAGTTGATTGCATTTATGTTCTTTTAATAAACAACAACTAGAGTCATTGCATTTGTGTTCTTTTGAACAACCACATGGATCCACTAGTGTCATTGCATGCGCGTTCGTTTCATAAACCACCACTAGTGTCATTGCATGTGTGTTCTTTTCTTAAACCACATGGATCCACCAGTGTCATTGCATGTGTGTTCTTTTCATAAACCACCACTAGAGTCATTGCATGTGTGTTCTTGTTATAAACCACCACTAGTGTCATTGCATGTGTGTTCTTTTCATAAACCACATGGATCCACTAGAGTTGATTGCATTTGTGTTCTTTTAATAAACAACAACTAGAGTCATTGCATTTGTGTTCTTTTCAACAACCACATGGATCCACTAGTTTCATTGCATGTGTGTTCTTTTCATAAACCATACCTAGAGTTATTGCATGTGTGTTGTTTTCATAAACCACATGGATCCACCAGTGTCATTGAATGTGTGTTCTTTTCGTAAACCACAAGGATCCACCATTGTCATTGCATGTGTGTTCTTTTCATAAACCACCACTAGAGTAATTGAATGTATGTTTTTTCATAAACCAGCACTAGATTCATTACATGTGTGTTCTTTTCATAGACCACAAGGCTCGACTAGACTTGATTGCATTTGTGTTCTTTTCATAAACCACAACTAGAGTCATTGTATTTGTGTTCTTTTCAAAAACCACATGGATCCACCAGTGTCATTGCATGTGTGTTCGTGTCATAAACCATAGCTAGAGTCATTGCATGTGTGTTCTTTTCATAAACCACATTGATCCACCAGTGCCATTGCATGTGTGTTCTTTCAATAGACCACCAATAGAGTCATTGGATGTGTGTTCTTTTCAAAAACCACCACTAGAGTCATTGCATGTGTGTCCTTTTCATTGGATGTGTGGGTGTATTAGCGTGCATCATTGGGGTTTTAGGAAAAGAACACATGTAGTGATGCCACCACAACATGTGTGTTCTTTTTATGAACCACATGGATCCAGTAGAGTTCATTGCATTTGTGTTCTTTTCATAAACCACATGGATCCACTAGAGTCATTGGATGCGTGTTCTTTTCAAAAACCACATGGATCCACCAGTGTCATGTGTGTTCTTTTCATAAACCACCACTAGAGTCATTGTATGTGTGTTCTTGTCATAAACCACCACCTGTGTCATTGCATGTGTGTTCTATTCATAAACCACATGGATCCACCAGTGTCATTGCATGTGTGTTCTTGTCATAAACCACCACTAGTGTCATGCATGTGTGTTCTTTTCATAAACCACATGGATCCACTAGAGTTGATTGCATTTGTGTTCTTTAAATAAACAACAACTAGAGTCATTGCATTTGTGTTCTTTTCAACAACCACATGGATCCACTAGTGTCATTGCATGTGTGTTCTTTTCATAAACCTTACCTAGAGTTATTGCATATGTGTTCTTTTCATAAACCACATGGATCCACCAGTGTCATTGCATGTGTGTTCTTTTCATAAACCACATGGATCCACTAGAGTTGATTGCATTTGTGTTCTTTTAATAAACCAAAACTAGAGTAATTGCATTTGTGTTCTTTTCAATAACCACATGGATCCACTAATGCCATTGCATGTGTGTTCTTTTCATAAACCATACCTAGAGTTATTGCATGTGTGTTCTTTTCACAAACCACATGGATCCACCAGTGTCATTGCATGTGTGTTCTTTTCATAAACCACACGAATCCACCAGTGTCATTGCATGTGTGATCTTTTCATAAACCACCACTAGTGTCATTGCATGTGTGTTCTTGTCATAAACTACAACTAGTGTCATTGCATGTGTGTTCTTTTCATAAACGACATGGATCCACTAGAGTTGATTGCATTTATGTTCTTTTAATAAACAACAACTAGAGTCATTGCATTTGTGTTCTTTTGAACAACCACATGGATCCACTAGTGTCATTGCATGTGCGTTTGTTTCATAAACCACCACTAGTGTCATTGCATGTGTGTTCTTTTCTTAAACCACATGGATCCACCAGTGTCATTGCATGTGTGTTCTTTTCATAAACCACCACTAGAGTCATTGCATGTGTGTTCTTGTTATAAACCACCACTAGTGTCATTGCATGTGTGTTCTTTTCATAAACCACATGGATCCACTAGAGTTGATTGCATTTGTGTTCTTTTAATAAACAACAACTAGAGTCATTGCATTTGTGTTCTTTTCAACAACCACATGGATCCACTAGTTTCATTGCATGTGTGTTCTTTTCATAAACCATACCTAGAGTTATTGCATGTGTGTTATTTTCATAAACCACATGGATCCACCAGTGTCATTGAATGTGTGTTCTTTTCGTAAACCACACGGATCCACCATTGTCATTGCATTTGTGTTCTTTTCATAAACCACCACTAGAGTAATTGAATGTACGTTTTTTCATAAACCAGAACTAGATTCATAACATGTGTGTTCTTTTCATAGACCACATGGCTCGACTAGACTTGATTGCATTTGTGTTCTTTTCATAAACCACAACTAGAATCATTGCATTTGTGTTCTTTTCAAAAACCACATGGATCCACCAGTGTCATTGCATGTGTGTTCGTGTCATAAACCATTGCTAGAGTCATTGCATGTGTGTTCTTTTCATAAACCACATTGATCCACCAGTGCCATTGCATGTGTGTTCTTTCAATAGACCACCAATAGAGTCATTGGATGTGTGTTCTTTGCAAAAACCACCACTAGAGTCATTGCATCTGTGTCCTTTTCATTGGATGTGTGGGTGTATTAGTGTGCATCATTGGGGTTTTAGGAAAAGAACACATGTAGTGATGCCACCACAACATGTGTGTTCTTTTCATGAACCACATGGATCCACTAGAGTCCATTGCATTTGTGTTCTTTTCATAAACCACATGGATCCACTAGAGTCATTGGATGCGTGTTCTTTTCAAAAACCACATGGATCCACCAGTGTCATGTGTGTTCTTTTCATAAACCACCACTAGAGTCATTGTATGTGTGTTCTTGTCATAAACCACCACTAGTGTCATTGCATGTGTGTTCTATTCATAAACCACATGGATCCACCAGTGTCATTGCATGTGTGTTCTTTTAATAAACCACCACTAGAGTCATTGCATGTGTGTTCTTGTCATAAACCACCACTAGTGTCATTGCATGTGTGTTCTTTTCATAAACCACATGGATCCACTAGAGTTGATTGCATTTGTGTTCTTTTAATAAACAACAGCTAGAGTCATTGCATTTGTGTTCTTTTCAACAACCACATGGATCCACTAGTGTCATTGCATGTGTGATCTTTTCATAAACCATACCTAGAGTTATTGCATGTGTGTTCTTTTCATAAACCACATGGATCCACCAGTGTCATTGCATGTGTGTTCTTTTCATAAACCACATGGATCCACTAGAGTTGATTGCATTTGTGTTCTTTTAATAAACCACAACTAGAGTAATTGCATTTGTGTTCTTTTCAATAACCACATGGATCCACTAATGCCATTGCATGTGTGTTCTTTTCATAAACCATACCTAGAGTTATTGCATGTGTGTTCTTTTCACAAACCACATGGATCCACCAGTGTCATTGCATGTGTGTTCTTTTCATAAACCACACGAACCCACCAGTGTCATTGCATGTGTGTTATTTTCATAAACCACCACTAGTGTCATTGCATGTGTGTTCTTGTCATAAACCACCACTAGTGTCATTGCATGTGTGTTCTTTTCATAAACCGCATGGATCCACTAGAGTTGATTGCATTTGTGTTCTTTTAATAAACAACAACTAGAGTCATTGAATTTGTGTTCTTTTGAACAACCACATGGATCCACTAGTGTCATTGCATGTGTGTTCGTTTCATAAACCACCACTAGTGTCATTGCATGTGTGTTATTTTCTTAAACCACATGGATCCACCAGTGTCATTGCATGTGTGTTCTTTTCATAAACCACCACTAGAATCATTGCATGTGTGTCCTTGTTATAAACCACCACTAGTGTCATTGCATGTGTGTTCTTTTCATAAACCACATGGATCCACTAGAGTTGATTGCATTTGTGTTCTTTTAATAAACAACAACTAGAGTCATTGCATTTGTGTTCTTTTCAACAACCACATGGATCCACTAGTTTCATTGCATGTGTGTTCTTTTCATAAACCATACCTAGAGTTATTGAATGTGTGTTGTTTTCATAAACCACATGGATCCACCAGTGTCATTGAATGTGTGTTCTTTTCGTAAACCACAAGGATCCACTATTGTCATTGCATGTGTGTTCTTTTCATAAACCACCACTAGAGTAATTGAATGTATGTTTTTTCATAAACCAGCACTAGATTCATTACATGTGTGTTCTTTTCATAGACCACATGGCTCGACTAGACTTGATTGCATTTGTGTTCTTTTCATAAACCACAACTAGAGTCATTGCATTTGTGTTCTTTTCAAAAACCACATGGATCCACCAGTGTCATTGCATGTGTGTTCGTGTCATAAACCATAGCTAGATTCATTGCATGTGTGTTCTTTTCATAAACCACATTGATACACCAGTGCCATTGCATGTATGTTATTTCAATAGACCACCAATAGAGTCATTGGATGTGTGTTCTTTTCAAAAAACACCACTAGAGTCATTGCATGTGTGTCCTTTTCATTGGATGTGTGGGTGTATTAGTGTGCATCATTGGGGTTTTAGGAAAAGAACACATGTAGTGATGCCACCACAACATGTGTGTTCTTTTCATGAACCACATGGATCCACTAGAGTTCATTGCATTTGTGTTCTTTTCATAAACCACATGGATCCACTAGAGTCATTGGATGCGTGTTCTTTTCAAAAACCACATGGATCCACCAGTGTCATGTGTGTTCTTTTCATAAACCACCACTAGAGTCATTGTATGTGTGTTCTTGTCATAAACCACCACTAGTGTCATTGCATGTGTGTTCTATTCATAAACCACATGGATCCACCAGTGTCATTGCATGTGTGTTCTTTTCATAAACCACCACTAGAGTCATTGCATGTGTGTTCTTGTCATAAACCACCACTAGTGTCATTGCATGTGTGTTCTTTTCATAAACCACATGGATCCACTAGAGTTGATTGCATTTGTGTTCTTTTAATAAACAACAGCTAGAGTCATTGCATTTGTGTTCTTTTCAACAACCACATGGATCCACTAGTGTCATTGCATGTGTGTTCTTTTCATAAACCATACCTAGAGTTATTGCATGTGTGTTCTTTTCATAAACCACATGGATCCACCAGTGTCATTGCATGTGTGTTCTTTTGATAAACCACATGGATCAGCTAGAGTTGATTGCATTTGTGTTCTTTTAGTAAACCACAACTAGAGTAATTGCATTTGTGTTCTTTTCAATAACCACATGGATCCACTAATGCCATTTCATGTGTGTTCTTTTCATAAACCATACCTAGAGTTATTGCATGTGTGTTCTTTTCACAAACCACATGGATCCACCAGTGTCATTGCATGTGTGTTCTTTTCATAAACCACACGAATCCACCAGTGTCATTGCATGTGTGTTCTTTTTATAAACCACCACTAGTGTCATTGCATGTGTGTTCTTTTCATAAACCAAATGGATCCACTAGAGTTGATTGCATTTATGTTCTTTTAATAAACAACAACTAGAGTCATTGCATTTGTGTTCTTTTGAACAACCACATGGATCCACTAGTGTCATTGCATGTGCGTTCGTTTCATAAACCACCACTAGTGTCATTGCATGTGTGTTCTTTTCTTAAACCACATGGATCCACCAGTGTCATTGCATGTGTGTTCTTTTCATAAACCACCACTAGAGTCATTGCATGTGTGTTCTTGTTATAAACCACCACTACTGTCATTGCATGTGTGTTCTTTTCATAAACCACATGGATCCACTAGAGATGATTGCATTTGTGTTCTTTTAATAAACAACAACTAGAGTCATTGCATTTGTGTTCTTTTCAACAACCACATGGATCCACTAGTGTCATTGCATGTGTGTTCTTTTCATAAACCATACCTAGAGTTATTGCATGTGTGTTCTTTTCATAAACCACATGGATCCACCAGTGTCATTGCATGTGTGTTCTTTTCATAAACCACATGGATCAGCTAGAGTTGATTGCATTTGTGTTCTTTTAATAAACCACAACTAGAGTAATTGCATTTGTGTTCTTTTCAATAACCACATGGATCCACTAATGCCATTTCATGTGTGTTCTTTTCATAAACCATACCTAGAGTTATTGCATGTGTGTTCTTTTCACAAACCACATGGATCCACCAGTGTCATTGCATGTGTGTTCTTTTCATAAACCACACTAATCCACCAGTGTCATTGCATGTGTGTTCTTTTCATAAACCACCACTAGTGTCATTGCATGTGTGTTCTTGTCATAAACCACCACTAGTGTCATTGCATGTGTGTTCTTTTCATAAACCACATGGATCAACTAGAGTTGATTGCTTTTATGTTCTTTTAATAATCAACAACTAGAGTAATTGCATTTCTGTTCTTTTGAACAACCACATGGATCCACTAGTGTCATTGCATGTGTGTTCGTTTCATAAACCACCACTAGTGTCATTGCATGTGTGTTCTTTTCTTAAACCACATGGATCCACCAGTGTCATTGCATGTGTGTTCTTTTCATAAACCACCACTAGAGTCATTGCATGTGTGTTCTTGTTATAAACCACGACTAGTGTCATTGCATGTGTGTTCTTTTCATAAACCACATGGATCCACTAGAGTTGATTGCATTTGTGTTCTTTTAATAAACAACAACTAGAGTCATTGCATTTGTGTTCTTTTCAACAACCACATGGATCCACTAGTTTCATTGCATGTGTGTTCTTTTCATAAACCATACCTAGAGTTATTGCATGTGTGTTGTTTTCATAAACCACATGGATCCACCAGTGTCATTGAATGTGTGTTCTTTTCGTAAACCACACGGATCCACCATTGTCATTGCATGTGTGTTCTTTTCATAAACCACCACTAGAGTAATTGAATGTATGTTTTTTCATAAACCAGCACTAGATTCATCACATGTGAGTTCTTTTAATAGACCACATGGCTCGACTACACTTGATTGCATTTGTGTTCTTTTCATAAACCACAACTAGAGTCATTGCATTTGTGTTCTTTTCAAAAACCACATGGATCCACCAGTGTCATTGCATGTGTGTTCGTGTCATAAACCATATCTAGAGTCATTGCATGTGTGTCCTTTTCATAAACCACATTGATCCACCAGTGCCATTGCATGTGTGTTCTTTCAATAGACCAGCAATAGAGTCATTGGATGTCTGTTCTTTTCAAAAACCACCACTAGAGTCATTGCATGTGTGTCCTTTTCGTTGGATGTGTGGGTGTATTAGTGTGCATCATTGGGGTTTTAGGAAAAGAACACATGTAGTGATGCCACCACAACATGTGTGTTCTTTTCATGAACCACATGGATCCACTAGAGTTCATTGCATTTGTGATCTTTTCATAAACCACATGGATCCACTAGAGTCATTGGATGCGTGTTCTTTTCAAAAACCACATGGATCCACCAGTGTCATGTGTGTTCTTTTCATAAACCACCACTAGAGTCATTGTATGTGTGTTCTTGTCATAAACCACCACTAGTGTCATTGCATGTGTGTTCTATTCATAAACCACATGGATCCACCAGTGTCATTGCATGTGTGTTCTTTTCATAAACCACCACTAGAGTCATTGCATGTGTGTTCTTGTCATAAACCACCACTAGTGTCATTGCATGTGTGTTCTTTTCATAAACCACATGGATCCACTAGAGTTGATTGCATTTGTGTTCTTTTAATAAACAACAACTAGAGTTATTGCATTTGTGTTCTTTTCAACAACCACATGGATCCACTAGTGTCATTGCATGTGTGTTCTTTTCATAAACCATACCTAGAGTTATTGCATGTGTGTTCTTTTCATAAACCACATGGATCCACCAGTGTCATTGCATGTGTGTTCTTTTCATAAACCACATGGATCCACTAGAGTTGATTGCATTTGTGTTCTTTTAATAAACCACAACTAGAGTAATTGCATTTGTGTTCTTTTTAATAACCACATGGATCCACTAATGCCATTGCATGTGTGATCTTTTCATAAACCATACCTAGAGTTATTGCATGTGTGTTCTTTTCACAAACCACATGGATCCACCAGTGTCATTGCATGTGTGCTCTTTTCATAAACCACACGAATCCACCAGTGTCATTGCATGTGTGTTCTTTTCATAAGCCACCACTAGTGTCATTGCATGTGTGTTCTTGTCATAAACCACCACTAGTGTCATTGCATGTGTGTTCTTTTCATAAACCACATGGATCCACTAGAGTTGATTGCATTTGTGTTCTTTTAATAAACAACAACTAGAGTCATTGCATTTGTGTTCTTTTGAACAACCACATGGATCCACTAGTGTCATTGCATGTGTGTTCGTTTCATAAACCACCACTAGTGTCATTGCATGTGTGTTCTTTTCTTAAACCACATGGATCCACCAGTGTCATTGCATGTGTGTTCTTTTCATAAACCACCACTAAAGTCATTGCATCTGTGTCCTTGTTATAAACCACCACTAGTGTCATTGCATGTGTGTTCTTTTCATAAACCACATGGATCCACTAGAGTTGATTGCATTTGTGTTCTTTTAATAAACAACAACTAGAGTCATTGCATTTGTGTTCTTTTCAACAACCACATGGATCCACTAGTTTCATTGCATGTGTATTCTTTTCATAAACCATACCTAGAGTTATTGCATGTGTGTTGTTTTCATAAACCACATGGATCCACCAGTGTCATTGAATGTGTGTTATTTTCGTAAACCACAAGGATCCACCATTGTCATTGCATGTGTGTTCTTTTCATAAACCACCACTAGAGTAATTGAATGTATGTTTTTTCATAAACCAGCACCAGATTCATTACATGTGTGTTCTTTTCATAGACCACATGGCTCGACTAGACTTGATTGCATTTGTGTTCTTTTCATAAACCACAACTAGAGTCATTGTATGTGTGTTCTTGTCATAAACCACCACTAGTGTCATTGCATGTGTGTTCTATTCATAAACCACATGGATCCACCAGTGTCATTGCATGTGTGTTCTTTTCATAAACCACCACTAGAGTCATTGCATGTGTGTTCTTGTCATAAACCACCACTAGTGTCATTGCATGTGTGTTCTTTTCATAAACCACATGGATCCACTAGAGTTGATTGCATTTGTGTTCTTTTAATAAACAACAACTAGAGTTATTGCATTTGTGTTCTTTTCAACAACCACATGGATCCACTAGTGTCATTGCATGTGTGTTCTTTTCATAAACCATACCTAGAGTTATTGCATGTGTGTTCTTTTCATAAACCACATGGATCCACCAGTGTCATTGCATGTGTGTTCTTTTCATAAACCACATGGATCCACTAGAGTTGATTGCATTTGTGTTCTTTTAATAAACCACAACTAGAGTAATTGCATTTGTGTTCTTTTTAATAACCACATGGATCCACTAATGCCATTGCATGTGTGATCTTTTCATAAACCATACCTAGAGTTATTGCATGTGTGTTCTTTTCACAAACCACATGGATCCACCAGTGTCATTGCATGTGTGCTCTTTTCATAAACCACACGAATCCACCAGTGTCATTGCATGTGTGTTCTTTTCATAAGCCACCACTAGTGTCATTGCATGTGTGTTCTTGTCATAAACCACCACTAGTGTCATTGCATGTGTGTTCTTTTCATAAACCACATGGATCCACTAGAGTTGATTGCATTTGTGTTCTTTTAATAAACAACAACTAGAGTCATTGCATTTGTGTTCTTTTGAACAACCACATGGATCCACTAGTGTCATTGCATGTGTGTTCGTTTCATAAACCACCACTAGTGTCATTGCATGTGTGTTCTTTTCTTAAACCACATGGATCCACCAGTGTCATTGCATGTGTGTTCTTTTCATAAACCACCACTAGAGTCATTGCATGTGTGTTCTTGTCATAAACCACCACTAGTGTCATTGCATGTGTGTTCTTTTCATAAACCACATGGATCCACTAGAGTTGATTGCATTTGTGTTCTTTTAATAAACAACAACTAGAGTTATTGCATTTGTGTTCTTTTCAACAACCACATGGATCCACTAGTGTCATTGCATGTGTGTTCTTTTCATAAACCATACCTAGAGTTATTGCATGTGTGTTCTTTTCATAAACCACATGGATCCACCAGTGTCATTGCATGTGTGTTCTTTTCATAAACCACATGGATCCACTAGAGTTGATTGCATTTGTGTTCTTTTAATAAACCACAACTAGAGTAATTGCATTTGTGTTCTTTTTAATAACCACATGGATCCACTAATGCCATTGCATGTGTGATCTTTTCATAAACCATACCTAGAGTTATTGCATGTGTGTTCTTTTCACAAACCACATGGATCCACCAGTGTCATTGCATGTGTGCTCTTTTCATAAACCACACGAATCCACCAGTGTCATTGCATGTGTGTTCTTTTCATAAGCCACCACTAGTGTCATTGCATGTGTGTTCTTGTCATAAACCACCACTAGTGTCATTGCATGTGTGTTCTTTTCATAAACCACATGGATCCACTAGAGTTGATTGCATTTGTGTTCTTTTAATAAACAACAACTAGAGTCATTGCATTTGTGTTCTTTTGAACAACCACATGGATCCACTAGTGTCATTGCATGTGTGTTCGTTTCATAAACCACCACTAGTGTCATTGCATGTGTGTTCTTTTCTTAAACCACATGGATCCACCAGTGTCATTGCATGTGTGTTCTTTTCATAAACCACCACTAAAGTCATTGCATCTGTGTCCTTGTTATAAACCACCACTAGTGTCATTGCATGTGTGTTCTTTTCATAAACCACATGGATCCACTAGAGTTGATTGCATTTGTGTTCTTTTAATAAACAACAACTAGAGTCATTGCATTTGTGTTCTTTTCAACAACCACATGGATCCACTAGTTTCATTGCATGTGTATTCTTTTCATAAACCATACCTAGAGTTATTGCATGTGTGTTGTTTTCATAAACCACATGGATCCACCAGTGTCATTGAATGTGTGTTATTTTCGTAAACCACAAGGATCCACCATTGTCATTGCATGTGTGTTCTTTTCATAAACCACCACTAGAGTAATTGAATGTATGTTTTTTCATAAACCAGCACCAGATTCATTACATGTGTGTTCTTTTCATAGACCACATGGCTCGACTAGACTTGATTGCATTTGTGTTCTTTTCATAAACCACAACTAGAGTCATTGTATGTGTGTTCTTGTCATAAACCACCACTAGTGTCATTGCATGTGTGTTCTATTCATAAACCACATGGATCCACCAGTGTCATTGCATGTGTGTTCTTTTCATAAACCACCACTAGAGTCATTGCATGTGTGTTCTTGTCATAAACCACCACTAGTGTCATTGCATGTGTGTTCTTTTCATAAACCACATGGATCCACTAGAGTTGATTGCATTTGTGTTCTTTTAATAAACAACAACTAGAGTTATTGCATTTGTGTTCTTTTCAACAACCACATGGATCCACTAGTGTCATTGCATGTGTGTTCTTTTCATAAACCATACCTAGAGTTATTGCATGTGTGTTCTTTTCATAAACCACATGGATCCACCAGTGTCATTGCATGTGTGTTCTTTTCATAAACCACATGGATCCACTAGAGTTGATTGCATTTGTGTTCTTTTAATAAACCACAACTAGAGTAATTGCATTTGTGTTCTTTTTAATAACCACATGGATCCACTAATGCCATTGCATGTGTGATCTTTTCATAAACCATACCTAGAGTTATTGCATGTGTGTTCTTTTCACAAACCACATGGATCCACCAGTGTCATTGCATGTGTGCTCTTTTCATAAACCACACGAATCCACCAGTGTCATTGCATGTGTGTTCTTTTCATAAGCCACCACTAGTGTCATTGCATGTGTGTTCTTGTCATAAACCACCACTAGTGTCATTGCATGTGTGTTCTTTTCATAAACCACATGGATCCACTAGAGTTGATTGCATTTGTGTTCTTTTAATAAACAACAACTAGAGTCATTGCATTTGTGTTCTTTTGAACAACCACATGGATCCACTAGTGTCATTGCATGTGTGTTCGTTTCATAAACCACCACTAGTGTCATTGCATGTGTGTTCTTTTCTTAAACCACATGGATCCACCAGTGTCATTGCATGTGTGTTCTTTTCATAAACCACCACTAAAGTCATTGCATCTGTGTCCTTGTTATAAACCACCACTAGTGTCATTGCATGTGTGTTCTTTTCATAAACCACATGGATCCACTAGAGTTGATTGCATTTGTGTTCTTTTAATAAACAACAACTAGAGTCATTGCATTTGTGTTCTTTTCAACAACCACATGGATCCACTAGTTTCATTGCATGTGTATTCTTTTCATAAACCATACCTAGAGTTATTGCATGTGTGTTGTTTTCATAAACCACATGGATCCACCAGTGTCATTGAATGTGTGTTCTTTTCGTAAACCACAAGGATCCACCATTGTCATTGCATGTGTGTTCTTTTCATAAACCACCACTAGAGTAATTGAATGTATGTTTTTTCATAAACCAGCACCAGATTCATTACATGTGTGTTCTTTTCATAGACCACATGGCTAGACTAGACTTGATTGCATTTGTGTTCTTTTCATAAACCACAACTAGAGTCATTGCATTTGTGTTCTTTTTCAAAAACCACATGGATCCACCAGTGTCATTGCATGTGTGTTCGTGTCATAAACCATAGCTAGAGTCATTGCATGTGTGTTCTTTTCATAAACCACATTGATCCACCAGTGTCATTGCATATGTGTTCTTTCAATAAACCACCACTAGAGTCATTGGATGTATGTTCTTTTCATAAACCACCACTAGAGTCACTGCATGTGTGTCCTTTTCATTGGATGTGTGGGTGTATTAGTGTGCATCATTGGGGTTTTAGGAAAAGAACACATGTAGTGATGCCACCACAACATGTGTGTTCTTTTCATGAACCACATGGATCCACTAGAGTTCATTGCATTTGTGTTCTTTTCATAAACCACATGGATCCACTAGAGTCATTGGATGCGTGTTCTTTTCAAAAACCACATGGATCCACCAGTGTCATGTGTGTTCTTTTCATAAACCACCACTAGAGTCATTGTATGTGTGTTCTTGTCATAAACCACCACTAGTGTCATTGCATGTGTGTTCTATTCATAAACCACATGGATCCACCAGTGTCATTGCATGTGTGTTCTTTTCATAAACCACCACTCGAGTCATTGCATGTGTGTTCTTGTCATAAACCACCACTAGTGTCATTGCATGTGTGTTCTTTTCATAAACCACATGGATCCACCAGAGTTGATTGCATTTGTGTTCTTTTAATAAACAACAACTAGAGTCATTGCATTTGTGTTCTTTTGAACAACCACATGGATCCACTAGTGTCATTGCATGTGTGTTCGTTTCATAAACCACCACTAGTGTCATTGCATGTGTGTTTTTTTCTTAAACCACATGGATCCACCAGTGTCATTGCATGTGTGTTCTTTTCATAAACCACCACTACAGTCATTGCATGTGTGTCCTTGTTATAAACCACCACTAGTGTCATTGCATGTGTGTTCTTTTCATAAACCACATGGATCTACTAGAGTTGATTGCATTTGTGTTCTTTTAATAAACAACAACTAGAGTCATTGCATTTGTGTTCTTTTCAACAACCACATGGATCCACTAGTTTCATTGCATGTGTGTTCTTTTCATAAACCATACCTAGAGTTATTGCATGTGTGTTCTTTTCACAAACCACATGGATCCACCAGTGTCATTGCATGTGTGTTCTTTTCATAAACCACACGAATCCACCAGTGTCATTGCATGTGTGTTCTTTTTATAAACCACCACTAGTGTCATTGCATGTGTGTTCTTGTCATAAACCACCACTAGTGTCATTGCATGTGTGTTCTTTTCATAAACCAAATGGATCCACTAGAGTTGATTGCATTTATGTTCTTTTAATAAACAACAACTAGAGTCATTGCATTTTTGTTCTTTTGAACAACCACATGGATCCACTAGTGTCATTGCATGTGCGTTCGTTTCATAAACCACCACTAGTGTCATTGCATGTGTGTTCCTTTCTTAAACCACATGGATCCACCAGTGTCATTGCATGTGTGTTCTTTTCATAAACCACCCCTAGAGTCATTGCATGTGTGTTCTTGTTATAAACCACCACTACTGTCATTGCATGTGTGTTCTTTTCATAAACCACATGGATCCACTAGAGTTGATTGCATTTGTGTTCTTTTAATAAACAACAACTAGAGTCATTGCATTTGTGTTCTTTTCAACAACCACATGGATCCACTAGTGTCATTGCATGTGTGTTCTTTTCATAAACCATACCTAGAGTTATTGCATGTGTGTTCTTTTCATAAACCACATGGATCCACCAGTGTCATTGCATGTGTGTTCTTTTCATAAACCACATGGATCAGCTAGAGTTGATTGCATTTGTGTTCTTTTAATAAACCACAACTAGAGTAATTGCATTTGTGTTCTTTTCAATAACCACATGGATCCACTAATGCCATTTCATGTGTGTTCTTTTCATAAACCATACCTAGAGTTATTGCATGTGTGTTCTTTTCACAAACCACATGGATCCACCAGTGTCATTGCATGTGTGTTCTTTTCATAAACCACACGAATCCACCAGTGTCATTGCATGTGTGTTCTTTTCATAAACCACCACTAGTGTCATTGCATGTGTGTTCTTGTCATAAACCACCACTAGTGTCATTGCATGTGTGTTCTTTTCATAAACCACATGGATCAACTAGAGTTGATTGCGTTTATGTTCTTTTAATAAACAACAACTAGAGTAATTGCATTTGTGTTCTTTTGAACAACCACATGGATCCACTAGTGTCATTGCATGTGTGTTCGTTTCATAAACCACCACTAGTGTCATTGCATGTGTGTTCTTTTCTTAAACCACATGGATCCACCAGTGTCATTGCATGTGTGTTCTTTTCATAAACCACCACTAGAGTCATTGCATGTGTGTTCTTGTTATAAACCACCACTAGTGTCATTGCATGTGTGTTCTTTTCATAAACCACATGGATCCACTAGAGTTGATTGCATTTGTGTTCTTTTAATAAACAACAACTAGAGTCATTGCATTTGTGTTCTTTTCAATAACCACATGGATCCACTAGTTTCATTGCATGTGTGTTCTTTTCATAAACCATACCTAGAGTTATTGCATGTGTGTTGTTTTCATAAACCACATGGATCCACCAGTGTCATTGAATGTGTGTTCTTTTCGTAAACCACACGGATCCACCATTGTCATTGCATGTGTGTTCTTTTCATAAACCACCACTAGAGTAATTGAATGTATGTTTTTTCATAAACCAACACTAGATTCATCACATGTGTGTTCTTTTCATAGACCACATGGCTCGACTACACTTGATTGCATTTGTGTTCTTTTCATAAATCACAACTAGAGTCATTGCATTTGTGTTCTTTTCAAAAACCACATGGATCCACCAGTGTCATTGCATGTGTGTTCGTGTCATAAACCATATCTAGAGTCATTGCATGTGTGTCCTTTTCATAAACCACATTGATCCACCAGTGCCATTGCATGTGTGTTCTTTCAATAGACCAGCAATAGAGTCATTGGATGTCTGTTCTTTTCAAAAACCACCACTAGAGTCATTGCATGTGTGTCCTTTTCGTTGGATGTGTGGGTGTATTAGTGTGCATCATTGGGGTTTTAGGAAAAGAACACATGTAGTGATGCCACCACAACATGTGTGTTCTTTTCATGAACCACATGGATCCACTAGAGTTCATTGCATTTGTGTTCTTTTCATAAACCACATGGATCCACTAGAGTCATTGGATGCGTGTTCTTTTCAAAAACCACATGGATCCACCAGTGCCATGTGTGTTCTTTTCATAAACCACCACTAGAGTCATTGTATGTGTGTTCTTGTCATAAACCACCACTAGTGTCATTGCATGTGTGTTCTATTCATAAACCACATGGATCCACCAGTGTCATTGCATGTGTGTTCTTTTCATAAACCACCACTAGAGTCATTGCATGTGTGTTCTTGTCATAAACCACCACTAGTGTCATTGCATGTGTGTTCTTTTCATAAACCACATGGATCCACTAGAGTTGATTGCATTTGTGTTCTTTTAATAAACAACAACTAGAGTTATTGCATTTGTGTTCTTTTCAACAACCACATGGATCCACTAGTGTCATTGCATGTGTGTTCTTTTCATAAACCATACCTAGAGTTATTGCATGTGTGTTCTTTTCATAAACCACATGGATCCACCAGTGTCATTGCATGTGTGTTCTTTTCATAAACCACATGGATCCACTAGAGTTGATTGCATTTGTGTTCTTTTAATAAACCACAACTAGAGTAATTGCATTTGTGTTCTTTTCAATAACCACATGGATCCACTAATGCCATTGCATGTGTGATCTTTTCATAAACCATACCTAGAGTTATTGCATGTGTGTTCGTTTCACAAACCACATGGATCCACCAGTGTCATTGCATGTGTGCTCTTTTCATAAACCACACGAATCCACCAGTGTCATTGCATGTGTGTTCTTTTCATAAGCCACCACTAGTGTCATTGCATGTGTGTTCTTGTCATAAACCACCACTAGTGTCATTGCATGTGTGTTCTTTTCATAAACCACATGGATCCACTAGAGTTGATTGCATTTGTGTTCTTTTAATAAACAACAACTAGAGTCATTGCATTTGTGTTCTTTTGAACAACCACATGGATCCACTAGTGTCATTGCATGTGTGTTCGTTTCATAAACCACCACTAGTGTCATTGCATGTGTGTTCTTTTCTTAAACCACATGGATCCACCAGTGTCATTGCATGTGTGTTCTTTTCATAAACCACCACTAAAGTCATTGCATCTGTGTCCTTGTTATAAACCACCACTAGTGTCATTGCATGTGTGTTCTTTTCATAAACCACATGGATCCACTAGAGTTGATTGCATTTGTGTTCTTTTAATAAACAACAACTAGAGTCATTGCATTTGTGTTCTTTTCAACAACCACATGGATCCACTAGTTTCATTGCATGTGTGTTCTTTTCATAAACCATACCTAGAGTTATTGCATGTGTGTTGTTTTCATAAACCACATGGATCCACCAGTGTCATTGAATGTGTGTTCTTTTCGTAAACCACAAGGATCCACCATTGTCATTGCATGTGTGTTCTTTTCATAAACCACCACTAGAGTAATTGAATGTATGTTTTTTCATAAACCAGCACCAGATTCATTACATGTGTGTTCTTTTCATAGACCACATGGCTCGACTAGACTTGATTGCATTTGAGTTCTTTTCATAAACCACAACTAGAGTCATTGCATTTGTGTTCTTTTTCAAAAACCACATGGATCCACCAGTGTCATTGCATGTGTGTTCGTGTCATAAACCATAGCTAGAGTCATTGCATGTGTGTTCTTTTCATAAACCACATTGATCCACCAGTGTCATTGCATATGTGTTCTTTCAATAAACCACCACTAGAGTCATTGGATGTATGTTCTTTTCATAAACCACCACTAGAGTCACTGCATGTGTGTCCTTTTCATTGGATGTGTGGGTGTATTAGTGTGCATCATTGGGGTTTTAGGAAAAGAACACATGTAGTGATGCCACCACAACATGTGTGTTCTTTTCATGAACCACATGGATCCACTAGAGTTCATTGCATTTGTGTTCTTTTCATAATCCACATGGATCCACTAGAGTCATTGGATGCGTGTTCTTTTCAAAAACCACATGGATCCACCAGTGTCATGTGTGTTCTTTTCATAAACCACCACTAGAGTCATTGTATGTGTGTTCTTGTCATAAACCACCACTAGTGTCATTGCATGTGTGTTCTATTCATAAACCACATGGATCCACCAGTGTCATTGCATGTGTGTTCTTTTCATAAACCACCACTAGAGTCATTGCATGTGTGTTCTTGTCATAAACCACCACTAGTGTCATTGCATGTGTGTTCTTTTCATAAAGCACATGGATCCACCAGAGTTGATTGCATTTGTGTTCTTTTAATAAACAACAACTAGAGTCATTGCATTTGTGTTCTTTTGAACAACCACATGGATCCACTAGTGTCATTGCATGTGTGTTCGTTTCATAAACCACCACTAGTGTCATTGCATGTGTGTTCTTTTCTTAAACCACATGGATCCACCAGTGTCATTGCATGTGTGTTCTTTTCATAAACCACCACTACAGTCATTGCATGTGTGTCTTTGTTATAAACCACCACTAGTGTCATTGCATGTGTGTTCTTTTCATAAACCACATGGATCTACTAGAGTTGATTGCATTTGTGTTCTTTTAATAAACAACAACTAGAGTCATTGCATTTGTGTTCTTTTCAACAACCACATGGATCCACTAGTTTCATTGCATGTGTGTTCTTTTCATAAACCATACCTAGAGTTATTGCATGTGTGTTTTTTTCATAAACCACATGGATCCACCAGTGTCATTGAATGTGTGCTCTTTTCGTAAACCACAAGGATCCACCATTGTCATTGCATGTGTGTTCTTTTCATAAACCACCACTAGAGTAATTGAATGTATGTTTTTTCATAAACCAGCACTAGATTCATTACATGTGTGTTCTTTTCATAGACCACATGGCTCGACTAGACTTGATTGCATTTGTGTTCTTTTCATAAACCACAACTAGAGTCATTGCATTTGTGTTCTTTTCAAAAACCACATCTTGATCCACCAGTGTCATTACATGTGTGTTCGTGTCATAAACCATAGCTAGAGTCATTGCATGTGTGTTCTTTTCATAAACCACATTGATCCACCAGTGCCATTGCATGTGTGTTCTTTCAATAGGCCACCAATAGAGTCATTGGATGTGTGTTCTTTTCAAAAACCACCACTAGAGTCATTGCATGTGTGTCCTTTTCATTGGATGTGTGGGTGTATTAGTGTGCATCATTGGGGTTTTAGGAAAAGAACACATGTAGTGATGCCACCACAACATGTGTGTTCTTTTCATGAACCACATGGATCCACTAGAGTTCATTGCATTTGTGTTCTTTTCATAAACCACATGGATCCACTAGAGTCATTGGATGCGTGTTCTTTTCAAAAACCACATGGATCCACCAGTGTCATGTGTGTTCTTTTCATAAACCACCAATAGAGTCATTGTATGTGTGTTCTTGTCATAAACCACCACTAGTGTCATTGCATGTGTGTTCTATTCATAAACCACATGGATCCACCAGTGTCATTGCATGTGTGTTCTTTTCATAAACCACCACTAGAGTCATTGCATGTGTGTTCTTGTCATAAACCACCACTAGTGTCATTGCATGTGTGTTATTTTCATAAACCACATGGATCCACTAGAGTTGATTGCATTTGTGTTCTTTTAATAAACAACAACTAGAGTCATTGCATTTCTGTTCTTTTCAACAACCACATGGATCCACTAGTGTCATTACATGTGTGTTCTTTTCATAAACGATACCTAGAGTTATTGCATGTGTGTTCTTTTCATAAACCACATGGATCCACCAGTGTCATTGCATGTGTGTTCTTTTCATAAACCACATGGATCCACTAGAGTTGATTGCATTTGTGTTCTTTTAATAAACCACAACTAGAGTAATTGCATTTGTGTTCTTTTCAATAACCACATGGATCCACTAATGCCATTGCATGTGTGTTCTTTTCATAAACCATACCTAGAGTTATTGCATGTGTGTTCTTTTCACAAACCACATGGATCCACCAGTGTCATTGCATGTGTGTTCTTTTCATAAACCACACGAATCCACCAGTGTCATTGCATGTGTGTTCTTTTCATAAACCACCACTAGTGTCATTGCATGTGTGTTCTTGTCATAAACCACCACTAGTGTCATTGCATGTGTGTTCTTTTCATAAACCACATGGATCCACTAGAGTTGATTGCATTTGTGTTCTTTTAATAAACAACAACTAGAGTCATTGCATTTGTGTTCTTTTGAACAACCACATGGATCCACTAGTGTCATTGCATGTGTGTTCGTTTCATAAACCACCACTAGTGTCATTGCATGTGTGTTCTTTTCTTAAACCACATGGATCCACCAGTGTCATTGCATGTGTGTTCTTTTCATAAACCACCACTAGAGCCATTGCATGTGTGTTCTTGTTATAAACCACCACTAGTGTCATTGCATGTGTGTTCTTTTCATAATACACATGGATCCACTAGAGTTGATTGCATTTGTGTTCTTTTAATAAACAACAACTAGAGTCATTGCATTTGTGTTATTTTCAACAACCACATGGATCCATTAGTTTCATTGCATGTGTGTTCTTTTCATAAACCATACCTAGAGTTATTGCATGTGTGTTGTTTTCATAAACCACATGGATCCACCAGTGTCATTGAATGTGTCTTCTTTTCGTAAACCACACGGATCCACCATTGTCATTGCATGTGTGTTCTTTTCACAAACCACATGGATCCACCAGTGTCATTGCATGTGTGTTCTTTTCATAAACCACACGAATCCACCAGTGTCATTGCATGTGTGTTCTTTTCATAAACCACCACTAGTGTCATTGCATGTGTGTTCTTGTCATAAACCACCACTAGTGTCATTGCATGTGTGTTCTTTTCATAAACCACATGGATCCACTAGAGTTGATTGCATTTATGTTCTTTTAAAAAACAATAACTAGAGTCATTGCATTTGTGTTCTTTTGAACAACCACATGGATCCACTAGTGTCATTGCATCTGTGTTCGTTTCATAAACCACCACTAGTGTCATTGCATGTGTGTTATTTTCTTAAACCACATGGATCCACTAGTGTCATTGCATGTATGTTCTTTTCATAAACCACCACTAGAGTCATTGCATGTGTGTTCTTGTTATAAACCACCACTAGTGTCATTGCATGTGTGTTCTTTTCATAAACCCCATGGATCCACTAGAGTTGATTGCATTTGTGTTCTTTTAATAAACAACAACTAGAGTCATTGCATTTGTGTTCTTTTCAACAACCACATGGATCCAATAGTTTCATTGCATGTGTGTTCTTTTCATAAACCATACCTAGAGTTATTGCATGTGTGTTGTTTTCATAAACCACATGGATCCACCAGTGTCATTGAATGTGTGTTCTTTTCGTAAACCACACGGATCCACCATTGTCATTGCATGTGTGTTCTTTTCATAAACCACCACTAGAGTAATTGAATGTATGTTTTTTCATAAACCAACACTAGATTCATTACATGTGTGTTCTTTTCATAGACCACATGGCTCGACTAGACTTGATTGCATTTGTGTTCTTTTCATAAACCACAACTAGAGTCATTGCATTTGTGTTCTTTTCAAAAACCACATGGATCCACCAGTGTCATTGCATGTGTATTCGTGTCAAAAACCATAGCTAGAGTCATTGCATGTGTGTTCTTTTCCTAAACCACATTGATCCACCAGTGCCATTGCATGTGTGTTCTTTCAATACACCACCAATAGAGTCATTGGATGTGTGTTCTTTTCAAAAACCACCACTAGAGTCATTGCATGTGTGTCCTTTTCATTGGATGTGTGGGTGTATTAAGTGTGCATCATTGGGGTTTTAGGAAAAGAACACATGTAGTGATGCACCACAACATGTGTGTTATTTTCATGAACCACATGGATCCACTAGAGTTCATTGCCTTTGTGTTCTTTTCATAAACCACATGGATCCACTAGAGTCAATTGATGCGTGTTCTTTTCAAAAACCACATGGATCCACCAGTGTCATGTGTGTTCTTTTCATAAACCACCACTTGAGTCATTGTATGTGTGTTCTTGTCATAAACCACCACTAGTGTCATTGCATGTGTGTTCTATTCATAAACCACATGGATCCACTAGTGTCATTGCATGTGTGTTCTTTTCATAAACCATACCTAGAGTTATTGCATGTGTGTTCTTTTCACAAACCACATGGATCCACCAGTGTCATTGCATGTGTGTTCTTTTCATAAACCACACGAATCCACCAGTGTCATTGCATGTGTGTTCTTTTCATAAACCACCACTAGTGTCATTGCATGTGTGTTCATGTCATAAACCACCACTAGTGTCATTGCATGTGTGTTCTTTTCATAAACCACATGGATCCACTAGAGTTGATTGCATTTGTGTTCTTTTAATGAACAACAACTAGAGTCATTGCATTTGTGTTCTTTTGAACAACCACATGGATCCACTAGTGTCATTGCATGTGTGTTCGTTTCATAAACCACCACTAGTGTCATTGCACGTGTGTTCTTTTCTTAAACCACATGGATCCACCAGTGTCATTGCATGTGTGTTCTTTTCATAAACCACCACTAGAGTCATTTAATGTGTGTTCTTGTTATAAACCACCACTAGTGTCATAGCATGTGTGTTCTTTTCATAAACCACATGGATCCACTAGATTTGATTGCATTTGTGTTCTTTTAACAAACAACAACTAGAGTCATTGCATTTGTGTTCTTTTCAACAACCACATGGATCCACTAGTTTCATTGCATGTGTGTTCTTTTCATAAACCATACCTAGAGTTATTGCATGTGTGTTGTTTTCATAAACCACATGGATCCACCAGTGTCATTGAATGTGTGTTCTTTTCGTAAACCACACGGATCCACCATTGTCATTGCATGTGTGTTCTTTTCACAAACCACATGGATCCACCAGTGTCATTGCATGTGTGTTCTTTTCATAAACCACACGAATCCACCAGTGTCATTGCATGTGTGTTCTTTTCATAAACCACCACTAGAGTCATTGTATGTGTGTTCTTGTCATAAACCACCACTAGTGTCATTGCATGTGTGTTCTATTCATAAACCACATGGATCCACTAGTGTCATTGCATGTGTGTTCTTTTCATAAACCATACCTAGAGTTATTGCATGTGTGTTCTTTTCACAAACCACATGGATCCACCAGTGTCATTGCATGTGTGTTCTTTTCATAAACCACACGAATCCACCAGTGTCATTGCATGTGTGTTCTTTTCATAAACCACCACTAGTGTCATTGCATGTGTGTTCATGTCCTAAACCACCACTAGTGTCATTGCATGTGTGTTCTTTTCATAAACCACATGGATCCACTAGAGTTGATTGCATTTCTGTTCTTTTAATAAACAACAACTAGAGTCATTGCATTTGTGTTCTTTTGAACAACCACATGGATCCACTAGTGTCATTGCATGTGTGTTCGTTTCATAAACCACCACTAGTGTCATTGCACGTGTGTTCTTTTCTTAAACCACATGGATCCACCAGTGTCATTGCATGTGTGTTCTTTTCATAAACCACCACTAGAGTCATTTAATGTGTGTTCTTGTTATAAACCACCACTAGTGTCATTGCATGTGTGTTCTTTTCATAAACCACATGGATCCACTAGATTTGATTGCATTTGTGTTCTTTTAATAAACAACAACTAGAGTCATTGCATTTGTGTTCTTTTCAACAACCACATGGATCCACTAGTTTCATTGCATGTGTGTTCTTTTCATAAACCATACCTAGAGTTATTGCATGTGTGTTGTTTTCATAAACCACATGGATCCACCAGTGTCATTGAATGTGTGTTCTTTTCGTAAACCACACGGATCCACCATTGTCATTGCATGTGTGTTCTTTTCACAAACCACATGGATCCACCAGTGTCATTGCATGTGTGTTCTTTTCATAAACCACACGAATCCACCAGTGTCATTGCATGTGTGTTCTTTTCATAAACCACCACTAGTGTAATTGCATGTGTGTTCTTGTCATAAACCACCACTAGTGTCATTGCATGTGTGTTCTTTTCATAAACCACATGGATCCACTAGAGTTGATTGCATTTATGTTCTTTTAATAAACAACAACTATAGTCATTGCATTTGTGTTCTTTTGAACAACCACATGGATCCACTAGTGTCATTGCATGTGTGTTCGTTTCATAAACCACCACTAGTGTCATTGCATGTGTGTTCTTTTCTTAAACCACATGGATCCACCAGTGTCATTGCATGTGTGTTCTTTTCATAAACCACCACTAGAGTCATTGCATGTGTGTCCTTGTTATAAACCACCACTAGTGTCATTGCATGTGTGTTCTTTTCATAAACCACATGGATCCACTAGTGTTGATTGCATTTGTGTTCTTTTAATAAACAACAACTAGAGTCATTGCATTTGTGTTCTTTTCAACAACCACATGGATCCACTAGTTTCATTGCATGTGTGTTCTTTTCATAAACCATACCTAGAGTTATTGCATGTGTGTTGTTTTCATAAACCACATGGATCCACCAGTGTCATTGAATGTGTGTTCTTTTCGTAAACCACACGGATCCACCATTGTCATTGCATGTGTGTTCTTTTCATAAACCACCACTAGAGTAATTGAATGTATGTTTTTTCATAAACCAGCACTAGATTCATTACATGTGTGTTCTTTTCATAGACCACATGGCTCGACTAGACTTGATTGCATTTGTGTTCTTTTCATAAACCACAACTAGAGTCATTGCATTTGTGTTCTTTTCAAAAACCACATGGATCCACCAGTGTCATGGCATGTGTGTTCGTGTCATAAACCATTGCTAGAGTCATTGCATGTGTGTTCTTTTCATAAACCACATTGATCCACCAGTGCCATTGCATGTGTGTTCTTTCAATAGACCACCAATAGAGTCATTGGATGTGTGTTCTTTTCAAAAACCACCACTAGAGTAATTGCATGTGTGTCCTTTTCATTGGATGTGTGGGTGTGTTAGTGTGCATCATTGGGGTTTTAGGAAAAGAACACATGTAGTGATGCCACCACAACATGTGTGTTCTTTTCATGAACCACATGGATCCACTAGAGTTCATTGCATTTGTGTTCTTTTCATAAACCACATGGATCCACTAGAGTCATTGGATGCGTGTTCTTTTCAAAAACCACATGGATCCACCAGTGTCATGTGTGTTCTTTTCATAAACCACCACTAGAGTCATTGTATGTGTGTTCTTGTCATAAACCACCACCAGTGTCATTGCATGTGTGTTCTATTCATAAACCACATGGATCCACCAGTGTCATTGCATGTGTGTTCTTTTCATAAACCACCACTAGAGTCATTGGATGTGTGTTCTTGTCATAAACCACCACTAGTGTCATTGCATGTGTGTTCTTTTCATAAACCACATGGATCCACTAGAGTTGATTGCATTTGTGTTCTTTTAATAAATAACAACTAGAGTCATTGCATTTCTGTTCTTTTCAACAACCACATGGATCCACTAGTGTCATTGCATGTGTGTTCTTTTCATAAACCATACCTAGAGTTATTGCATGTGTGTTCTTTTCATAAACCACATGGATCCACCAGTGTCATTGCATGCGTGTTCTTTTCATAAACCACATGGATCCACTAGAGTTGATTGCATTTGTGTTCTTTTAATAAACCACAACTAGAGTAATTGCATTTGTGTTCTTTTCAATAACCACATGGATCCACTAATGCCATTGCATGTGTGTTCTTTTCATAAACCATACCTAGAGTTATTGCATGTGTGTTCTTTTCACAAACCACATGGATCCACCAGTGTCATTGCATGTGTGTTCTTTTCATAAACCACACGAATCCACTAGTGTCATTGCATGTGTGTTCTTTTCATAAACCACCACTAGTGTCATTGCATGTGTGTTCTTGTCATAAAACACCACTAGTGTCATTACATGTGTGTTCTTTTCATAAACCACATGGATCCACTAGAGTTGATTGCATCTGTGTTCTTTTAATAAACAACAACTAGAGTCATTGCATTTGTGTTCTTTTGAACAACCACATGGATCCACTAGTGTCATTGCATGTGTGTTCGTTTCATAAACCACCACTAGTGTCATTGCATGTGTGTTCTTTTCTTAAACCACATGGATCCACCAGTGTCATTGCATGTGTGTTCTTTTCATAAACCACCACTAGAGTCATTGCATGTGTGTCCTTGTTATAAACCACCACTAGTGTCATTGCATGTGTGTTCTTTTCATAAACCACATGGATCCACTAGTGTTGATTGCATTTGTGTTCTTTTAATAAACAACAACTAGAGTCATTGCATTTGTGTTCTTTTCAACAACCACATGGATCCACTAGTTTCATTGCATGTGTGTTCTTTTCATAAACCATACCTAGAGTTATTGCATGTGTGTTGTTTTCATAAACCACATGGATCCAACAGTGTCATTGAATGTGTGTTCTTTTCGTAAACCACACGGATCCACCATTGTCATTGCATGTGTGTTCTTTTCATAAACCACCACTAGAGTAATTGAATGTATGTTTTTTTCATAAACCAGCACTAGATTCATTACATGTGTGTTCTTTTCATAGACCACATGGCTCGACTAGACTTGATTGCATTTGTGTTCTTTTCATAAACCACAACTAGAGTCATTGCATTTGTGTTCTTTTCAAAAACCACATGGATCCACCAGTGTCATGGCATGTGTGTTCGTGTCATAAACCATTGCTAGAGTCATTGCATGTGTGTTCTTTTCATAAACCACATTGATCCACCAGTGCCATTGCATGTGTGTTCTTTCAATAGACCACCAATAGAGTCATTGGATGTGTGTTCTTTTCAAAAACCACCACTAGAGTAATTGCATGTGTGTCCTTTTCATTGGATGTGTGGGTGTGTTAGTGTGCATCATTGGGGTTTTAGGAAAAGAACACATGTAGTGATGCCACCACAACATGTGTGTTCTTTTCATGAACCACATGGATCCACTAGAGTTCATTGCATTTGTGTTCTTTTCATAAACCACATGGATCCACTAGAGTCATTGGATGCGTGTTCTTTTCAAAAACCACATGGATCCACCAGTGTCATGTGTGTTCTTTTCATAAACCACCACTAGAGTCATTGTATGTGTGTTCTTGTCATAAACCACCACCAGTGTCATTGCATGTGTGTTCTATTCATAAACCACATGGATCCACCAGTGTCATTGCATGTGTGTTCTTTTCATAAACCACCACTAGAGTCATTGGATGTGTGTTCTTGTCATAAACCACCACTAGTGTCATTGCATGTGTGTTCTTTTCATAAACCACATGGATCCACTAGAGTTGATTGCATTTGTGTTCTTTTAATAAATAACAACTAGAGTCATTGCATTTCTGTTCTTTTCAACAACCACATGGATCCACTAGTGTCATTGCATGTGTGTTCTTTTCATAAACCATACCTAGAGTTATTGCATGTGTGTTCTTTTCATAAACCACATGGATCCACCAGTGTCATTGCATGCGTGTTCTTTTCATAAACCACATGGATCCACTAGAGTTGATTGCATTTGTGTTCTTTTAATAAACCACAACTAGAGTAATTGCATTTGTGTTCTTTTCAATAACCACATGGATCCACTAATGCCATTGCATGTGTGTTCTTTTCATAAACCATACCTAGAGTTATTGCATGTGTGTTCTTTTCACAAACCACATGGATCCACCAGTGTCATTGCATGTGTGTTCTTTTCATAAACCACACGAATCCACTAGTGTCATTGCATGTGTGTTCTTTTCATAAACCACCACTAGTGTCATTGCATGTGTGTTCTTGTCATAAAACACCACTAGTGTCATTACATGTGTGTTCTTTTCATAAACCACATGGATCCACTAGAGTTGATTGCATCTGTGTTCTTTTAATAAACAACAACTAGAGTCATTGCATTTGTGTTCTTTTGAACAACCACATGGATCCACTAGTGTCATTGCATGTGTGTTCGTTTCATAAACCACCACTATTGTCATTGCATGTGTGTTCTTTTCTTAAACCACATGGATCCACCAGTGTCATTGCATGTGTGTTCTTTTCATAAACCACCACTAGAGTCATTGCATGTGTGTTCTTGTTATAAACCACCACTAGTGTCATTGCATGTGTGTTCTTTTAATAAACCACATGGATCCACTAGAGTTGATTGCATTTGTGTTCTTTTAATAAACAACAACTAGAGTCATTGCATTTGTGTTCTTTTCAACAACCACATGGATCCACTAGTTTCATTGCATGTGTGTTCTTTTCATAAACCATACCTAGAGTTATTGCATGTGTGTTATTTTCATAAACCACATGGATCCACCAGTGTCATTGAATGTGTGTTCTTTTCGTAAACCACACGGATCCACCATTGTTATTGCATGTGTGTTCTTTTCATAAACCACCACTAGAGTAATTGAATGTATGTTTTTTCATAAACTAGCACTAGATTCATTACATGTGTGTTCTTTTCATAGACCACATGGCTCGACTTGACTTTATTGCATTTGTGTTCTTTTCATAAACCACAACTAGAGTCATTGCATTTGTGTTCTTTTCAAAAACCACATGGATCCACCAGTGTCATTGCATGTGTGTTCGTGTCATAAACCATAGCTAGAGTCATTGCATGTGTGTTCTTTTCATAAATCACATTGATCCACCAGTGCCATTGCATGTGTGTTCTTTCAATAGACCACCAATAGAGTCATTGGATGTGTGTTCTTTTCAAAAACCACCACTAGAGTCATTTCATGTGTGTCCTTTTCATTGGATGTGTGGGTGTATTAGTGTGCATCATTGGGGTTTTAGGAAAAGAACACATGTAGTGATGCCACCACAACATGTGTGTTCTTTTCATGAACCACATGGATCCACTAGAGTTAATTGCATTTGTGTTCTTTTCATAAACCACATGGATCCACCAGAGTCATTGGATGCGTGTTCTTTTCAAAAACCACATGGATCCACCAGTGTCATGTGTGTTCTTTTCATAAACCACCACTAGAGTCATTGTATGTGTGTTCTTGTCATAAACCACCACCTGTGTCATTGCATGTGTGTTCTATTCATAAACCACATGGATCCACCTGTGTCATTGCATGTGTGTTCTTTTCATAAACCACCACTAGAGTCATTGCATGTGTGTTCTTGTCATAAACCACCACTAGTGTCATTGCATGTGTGTTCTTTTCATAAACCACATGGATCCACTAGAGTTGATTGCATTTGTGTTCTTTTAATAAATAACAACTAGAGTCATTGCATTTGTGTTCTTTTCATAAACCACATGGATCCACTAGTGTCATTGCATGTGTGTTCTTTTCATAAACCATACCTAGAGTTATTGCATGTGTGTTCTTTTCATAAACCACATGGATCCACCAGTGTCATTGCATGCGTGTTCTTTTCATAAACCACATGGATCCACTAGAGTTGATTGCATTTGTGTTCTTTTAATAAACCACAACTAGAATAATTGCATTTGTGTTCTTTTCAATAACCACATGGATCCACTAATGCCATTGCATGTGTGTTCTTTTCATAAACCATACCTAGAGTTATTGCATGTGTGTTCTTTTCACAAACAACATGGATCCACCAGTGTCATTGCATGTGTGTTCTTTTCATAAACCACACGAATCCACTAGTGTCATTGCATGTGTGTTCTTTTCATAAACCACCACTAGTGTCATTGCATTTGTGTTCTTGTCATAAACCACCACTAGTGTCTTTGCATGTGTGTTCTTTTCATAAACCACATGGATCCACTAGAGTTGATTGCATTTGTGTTCTTTTAATAACCAACAACTAGAGTCATTGCATTTGTGTTCTTTTGAACAAACACATGGATCGACTAGTGTCATTGCATGTGTGTTCGTTTCATAAACCACCACTAGTGTCATTGCATGTGTGTTCTTTTCTTAAACCACATGGATCCACCAGTGTCATTGCATGTGTGTTCTTTTCATAAACCACCACTAGAGTCATTGCATGTGTGTTCTTGTTATAAACCACCACTAGTGTCATTGCATGTGTGTTCTTTTCATAAACCACATGGATCCACTAGAGTTGATTGCATTTGTGTTCTTTTAATAAACAACAACTAGAGTCATTGCATTTGTGTTCTTTTCAACAACCACATGGATCCACTAGTTTCATTGCATGTGTGTTCTTTTCATAAACCATACCTAGAGTTATTGCATGTGTGTTATTTTCATAAACCACATGGATCCACCAGTGTCATTGAATGTGTGTTCTTTTCGTAAACCACACGGATCCACCATTGTCATTGCATGTGTGTTCTTTTCATAAACCACCACTAGAGTAATTGAATGTATGTTTTTTCATAAACCAGCACTAGATTCATTACATGTGTGTTCTTTTCATAGACCACATGGCTCGACCAGACTTGATTGCATTTGTGTTCTTTTCATAAACTACAACTAGAGTCATTGCATTTGTGTTCTTTTAAAAAACCACATGGATCCACCAGTGTCATTGCATGTGTGTTCGTGTCATAAACCAAAGCTAGAGTCATTGGATGTGTGTTCTTTTCATAAACCACATTGATCCACCAATGTCATTGCATGTGTGTTCTTTCAATAGACCACCAATAGAGTCATTGGATGTGTGTTCTTTTCAAAAACCACCACTAGAGTCATTGCATGTGTGTCCTTTTCATTGGATGTGTGGGTGTATTAGTGTGCATCATTGGGGTTTTAGGAAAAGAACACATGTAGTGATGCCACCACAACATGTGTGTTCTTTTCATGAACCACATGGATCCACTAGAGTTATTGCATTTGTGTTCTTTTCATAAACCACATGGATCCACTAGAGTCATTGGATGCGTGTTCTTTTCAAAAACCACATGGATCCACCAGTGTCATGTGTGTTCTTTTCATAAACAACCACTAGAGTCATTGTATGTGTGTTCTTGTCATAAACCACCACTAGTGTCATTGCATGTGTGTTCTATTCATAAACCACATGGATCCACCAGTGTCATTGCATGTGTGTTCTTTTCATAAGCCACCACTAGAGTCATTGCATGTGTGTTCTTGTCATAAACCACCACTAGTGTCATTGCATGTGTGTTATTTTCATAAACCACATGGATCCACTAGAGTTGATTGCATTTGTGTTCTTTTAATAAACAACAATTAGAGTCATTGCATTTGTGTTCTTTTCAACAACCACATGGATCCACTAGTGTCATTGCATGTGTGTTCTTTTCATAAACCATACCTAGAGTTATTGCATGTGTGTTCTTTTCATAAACCACATGGATCCACCAGTGTCATTGCATATGTGTTCTTTTCATAAACCACATGGATCCACTAGAGTTGATTGCATTTGTGTTCTTTTAATAAACCACAACTAGAGTAATTGCATTTGTGTTCTTTTCAATAACCACATGGATCCACTAATGCCATTGCATGTGTGTTCTTTTCATAAACCATACCTAGAGTTATTGCATGTGTGTTCTTTTCACAAACCACATGGATCCACCAGTGTCATTGCATGTGTGTTCTTTTCATAAACCACACGAATCCACCAGTGTCATTGCATGTGTGTTCTTTTCATAAACCACCACAAGTGTCATTGCATGTGTGTTCTTGTCATAAACCACCACTAGTGTCATTGCATGTGTGTTCTTTTCATAAACCACATGGATCCACTAGAGTGGATTCCATTTGTGTTCTTTAAATAAACAACAACTAGAGTCATTGCATTTGTGTTATTTTAAACAACCACATGGATCCACTAGTGTCATTGCATGTGTTTTCGTTTCATAAACCACCACTAGTTTCATTGCATGTGTGTTCTTTTCTTAAACCACATGGATCCACCAGTGTCATTGCATGTGTGTTCTTTTCATAAACCACCACTAGAGTCATTGCATGTGTGTTATTGTTATAAACCACCACTAGTGTCATTGCATGTGTGTTCTTTTCATAAACCACATGGATCCACTAGAGTTGATTGCATTTGTGTTCTTTTAATAAACAACAACTAGAGTCATTGCATTTGTGTTCTTTTCAACAACCACATGGATCCACTAGTTTCATTGCATGTGTGTTCTTTTCATAAACCATACCTAGAGTTATTGCATGTGTGTTGTTTTCATAAACCACATGGATCCACCAGTGTCATTGAATGTGTGTTCTTTTTGTAAACCACAAGGATCCACCATTGTCATTGCATGTGTGTTCTTTTCATAAACCACCACTAGAGTAATTGAATGTATGTTTTTTCATAAACCAGCACTAGATTCATTACATGTGTGTTCTTTTCATAGACCACATGGCTCGACTAGACTTGATTACATTTGTGTTCTTTTCATAAACCACAACTAGAGTCATTGCATTTGTGTTCTTTTTCAAAAACCACATGGATCCACCAGTGTCATTGCATGTGTGTTCTTTTCATAAACCACATGGATCCACTAGAGTTGATTGCATTTGTGTTCTTTTAATAAACCACAACTAGAGTAATTGCATTTGTGTTCTTTTCAATAACCACATGGATCCACTAATGCCATTGCATGTGTGTTCTTTTCATAAACCATACCTAGAGTTATTGCTTGTGTGTTCTTTTCACAAACCACATGGATCCACCAGTGTCATTGCATGTGTGTTCTATTCATAAACCACACGAATCCACCAGTGTCATTGCATGTGTGTTCTTTTCACAAACCACATGGATCCACCAATGTCATTGCATGTGTGTTCTTTTCATAAACCACACGAATCCACTAGTGTCATTGCATGTGTGTTCTTTTCATAAACCACCACAAGTGTCATTGCATGTGTGTTCTTGTCATAAACCACCACTAGTGTCATTGCATGTGTGTTCTTTTCATAAACTACATGGATCCACTAGAGTGGATTGCATTTGTGTTCTTTTAATAAACAACAACTAGAGTCATTGCATTTGTGTTCTTTTGAACAACCACATGGATGCACTAGTGTCATTGCATGTGTGTTCGTTTCATAATCCACCACTAGTGTCATTGCATGTGTGTTCTTTTCTTAAACCACATGGATCCACCAGTGTCATTGCATGTGTGTTCTTTTCATAAACCACCACTAGAGTCATTGCATGTGTGTTCTTGTTATAAACCACCACTTGTGTCATTGCATGTGTGTTCTTTTCATAAACCACATGGATCCACTAGAGTTGATTGCATTTGTGTTCTTTTAATAAACAACAACTAGAGTCATTGCATTTGTGTTCTTTTCAACAACCACATGGATCCACTAGTTTCATTGCATGTGTGTTCTTTTCATAAACCATACCTAGAGTTATTGCATGTGTGTTGTTTTCATAAACCACATGGATCCACCAGTGTCATTGAATGTGTGTTCTTTTCGTAAACCACAAGGATCCACCATTATCATTGCATGTGTGTTCTTTTCATAAACCACCACTAGAGTAATTGAATGTATGTTTTTTCATAACCAGCACTAGATTCATTACATGTGTGTTCTTTTCGTAGACCACATGGCTCGACTAGACTTTATTGCATTTGTGTTCTTTTCATAAACCACAACTAGAGTCATTGCATTTGTGTTCTTTTCAAAAACCACATGGATCCACCAGTGTCATTGCATGTGTGTTCGTGTCATAAACCATATCTAGAGTCATTGCATGTGTGTTCTTTTCATAAACCACATTGATCCACCAGTGTTGTTGCATGTGTGTTCTTTCAATAGACCACCAATAGAGTCATTGGATGTGTGTTATTTTCAAAAACCACCACTAGAGTCATTGCATGTGTGTCCTTTTCATTGGATGTGTGGGTGTATTAGTGTGCATCATTGGGGTTTTAGGAAAAGAACACATGTAGTGATGCCACCACAACATGTGTGTTCTTTTCATGAACCACATGGATCCACTAGAGTTCATTGCATTTGTGTTCTTTTCATAAACCACATGGATCCACTAGAGTCATTGGATGCGTGTTCTTTTCAAAAACCACATGGATCCACCAGTGTCATGTGTGTTCTTTTCATAAACCACCACTAGAGTCATTGTATGTGTGTTCTTGTCATAAACCACCACTAGTGTCATTGCATGTGTGTTCTATTCATAAACCACATGGATCCACCAGTGTCATTGCATGTGTGTTCTTGTTATAAACCACCACTAGTGTCATTGCATGTGTGTTCTTTTCATAAACCACATGGATCCACTAGAGTTGATTGCATTTGTGTTCTTTTAATAAACAACAACTAGAGTCATTGCATTTGTGTTCTTTTCAACAACCACATGGATCCACTAGTTTCATTGCATGTGTGTTGTTTTCATAAACCATATCTAGAGTTATTGCATGTGTGTTGTTTTCATAAACCACATGGATCCACCAGTGTCATTGAATGTGTGTTCTTTTTGTAAACCACAAGGATCCACCATTGTCATTGCATGTGTGTTCTTTTCATAAACCACCACTAGAGTAATTGAATGTATGTTTTTTCATAAACCAGCAATAGATTCATTACATGTGTGTTCTTTTCATAGACCACATGGCTCGACTAGACTTGATTGCATTTGTGTTCTTTTCATAAACCACAACTAGAGTCATTGCATTTGTGTTCTTTTCAAAAACCACATGGATCCACCAGTGTCATTGCATGTGTGTTCGTGTCATAAACCATAGCTAGAGTCATTGCATGTGTGTTCTTTTCATAAACCACATTCATCCACCAGTGTCGTTGCATGTGTGTTCTTTCAATAGACCACCAATAGAGTCATTGGATGTGTGTTCTTTTCAAAAACCACCACTAGAGTCATTGCATGTGTGTCCTTTTCACTGGATGTGTGGGTGTATTAGTGTGCATCATTGGGGTTTTAGGAAAAGAACACATGTAGTGATGCCACCACAACATGTGTGTTCTTTTCATGAACCACATGGATCCACTAGAGTTCATTGCATTTGTGTTCTTTTCATAAACCACATGGATCCACTAGAGTCATTGGATGAGTGTTCTTTTCAAAAACCACATGGATCCACCAGTGTCATGTGTGTTCTTTTCATAAACCACCACTAGAGTCATTGTATGTGTGTTCTTGTCATAAACCACCACTAGTGTCATTGCATGTGTGTTCTATTCATAAACCACATGGATCCACCAGTGTCATTGCATGTGTGTTCTTTTCATAAACCACCACTAGAGTCATTGCATGTGTGTTCTTGTCATAAACCACCACTAGTGTCATTGCATGTTTGTTCTTTTCATAAACCACATGGATCCACTAGAGTTGATTGCATTTGTGTTCTTTTAATAAACAACAATTAGAGTCATTGCATTTGTGTTCTTTTCAACAACCACATGGATCCACTAGTGTCATTGCATGTGTGTTCTTTTCATAAACCATACCTAGAGTTATTGCATGTGTGTTCTTTTCATAAACCACATGGATCCACTAGAGTTGATTGCATTTGTGTTCATTTAATAAACCACAACTAGAGTAATTGCATTTGTGTTCTTTTCAATAACCACATGGATCCACTAATGCCATTGCATGTGTGTTCTTTTCATAAACCATACCTAGAGTTATTGCATGTGTGTTCTTTTCACAAACCACATGGATCCACCAGTGTCATTGCATGTGTGTTCTTTTCATAAGCCACACGAATCCACCAGTGTCATTGCATGTGTGTTCTTTTCATAAACCACCACAAGTGTCATTGCATGTGTGTTCTTGTCATAAACCACCACTAGTGTCATTGCATGTGGATCCACTTGAGTGGATTGCATTTGTGTTCTTTTAATAAACAACAACTAGAGTCATTTCATTTGTGTTCTTTTGAACAACCACATGGATCCACTAGTGTCATTGCATGTGTGTTCGTTTCATAAACCACCACTAGTGTCATTGCATGTGTGTTCTTTCTTAAACCACATGGATCCACCAATGTCATTGCATGTGTGTTCTTTTCATAAACCACCACTAGAGTCATTGCATGTGTGTTCTTGTTATAAACCACCACTAGTGTCATTGCATGTGTGTTCTTTTCATAAACCACATGGATCCACTAGAGTTGATTGCATTTGTGTTCTTTTAATAAACAACAACTAGAGTCATTGCATTTGTGTTCTTTTCAACAACCACATGGATCCACTAGTTTCATTGCATGTGTGTTCTTTTCATAAACCATACCTAGAGTTATTGCATGTGTGTTGTTTTCATAAACCACATGGATCCACCAGTGTCATTGAATGTGTGTTCTTTTCGTAAACCACAAGGATCCACCATTATCATTGCATGTGTGTTCTTTTCATAAACCACCACTAGAGTAATTGAATGTATGTTTTTTCATAAACCAACACTAGATTCATTACATGTGTGTTCTTTTCGTAGACCACATGGCTCGACTAGACTTGATTGCATTTGTGTTCTTTTCATAAACCACAACTAGAGTCATTGCATTTGTGTTCTTTTCAAAAACCACATGGATCCACCAGTGTCATTGCATGTGTGTTCGTGTCATAAACCATATCTAGAGTCATTGCATGTGTGTTCTTTTCATAAACCACATTGATCCACTAGTGTTGTTGCATGTGTGTTCTTTCCATAGACCACCAATAGAGTCATTGGATGTGTGTTCTTTTCAAAAACCACCACTAGAGTCATTGCATGTGTGTCCTTTTCATTGGATGTGTGGGTGTATTAGTGAGCATCATTGGGGTTTTAGGAAAAGAACACATGTAGTGATGCCACCACAACATGTGTGTTCTTTTCATGAACCACATGGATCCACTAGAGTTCATTGCATTTGTGTTCTTTTCATAAACCACATGGATCCACTAGAGTCATTGGATGCGTGTTCTTTTCAAAAACCACATGGATCCACCAGTGTCATGTGTGTTCTTTTCATAAACCACCACTAGAGTCATTGTATGTGTGTTCTTGTCATAAACCACCACTAGTGTCATTGCATGTGTGTTCTATTCATAAACCACATGGATCCACCAGTGTCATTGCATGTGTGTTCTTTTCATAAACCACCACTAGAGTCATTGCATGTGTGTTCTTGTCATAAACCACCACTAGTGTCATTGCATGTGTGTTCTTTTCATAAACCACATGGATCCACTAGAGTTGATTGCATTTGTGTTCTTTTAATAAACAACAATTAGAGTCATTGCATTTGTGTTCTTTTCAACAACCACATGGATCCACTAGTGTCATTGCATGTGTGTTCTTTTCATAACCCATACCTAGAGTTATTGCATGTGTGTTCTTTTCATAAACCACATGGATCCACCAGTGTCATTGCATGTGTGTTCTTTTCATAAACCACATGGATCCACTAGAGTTGATTGCATTTGTGTTCTTTTAATAAACCACAACTAGAGTAATTGCATTTGTGTTCTTTTCAATAACCACATGGATCCACTAATGCCATTGCATGTGTGTTCTTTTCATAAACCATACCTAGAGTTATTGCATGTGTGTTCTTCTCATAAACCACACGAATCCACCAGTGTCATTGCATGTGTGTTCTTTTCATAAACCACCACTAGTGTCATTGCATGTGTGTTCTTGTCATAAACCACCACTAGTGTCATTGCATGTGTGTTCTTTTCATAAACCACATGGATCCACTAGAGTTGATTGCATTTGTGTTCTTTTAATAAACAACAACTAGAGTCATTGCATTTGTGTTCTTTTGAAAAACCACATGGATCCACTAGTGTCATTGCATGTGTGTTCGTTTCATAAACCACCACTAGTGTCATTGCATGTGTGTTATTTTCTTAAACCACATGGATCCACCAGTGTCATTGCATGTGTGTTCTTTTCATAAACCACCACTAGAGTCATTGCATGTGTGTTCTTTTTATAAACCACCACTAGTGTCATTGCATGTGTGTTCTTTTCATAAACCACATGGATCCACTAGAGTTGATTGCATTTGTGTTCTTTTAATAAACAACAACTAGAGTCATTGCATTTGTGTTCTTTTCAACAACCACATGGATCCACTAGTTTCATTGCATGTGTGTTCTTTTCATAAACCATACCTAGAGTTATTGCATGTGTGTTGTTTTCATAAACCACATGGATCCACCAGTGTCATTGAATGTGTGTTCTTTTCGTAAACCACACTGATCCACCATTGTCATTGCATGTGTGTTCTTTTCATAAACCACCACTAGAGTAATTGAATGTATGTTTTTTCATAAACCAGCACTAGATTCATTACATGTGTGTTCTTTTCATAGACCACATGGCTCGACTAGACTTGATTGCATTTGTGTTCTTTTCATAAACCACAACTAGAGTCATTGCATTTGTGTTCTTTTCAAAAACCACATGGATCCACCAGTGTCATTGCATGTGTGTTCGTTTCATAAACCATTGCTAGAGTCATTGCATGTGTGTTATTTTCATAAACCACATTGATCCACCAGTGTCATGGCATATGTGTTCTTTCAATAAACCACCACTAGAGTCATTGGATGTATGTTCTTTTCATAAACCACCACTAGAGTCACTGCATGTGTGTCCTTTTCATTGGATGTGTGGGTGTATTAGTGTGCATCATTGGGGTTTTAGGAAAAGAACACATGTAGTGATGCCACCACAGCATGTGTGTTCTTTTCATGAACCACATGGATCCACTAGAGTTCATTGCATTTGTGTTCTTTTCATAAACCACATGGATCCACTAGAGTCATTGGATGCGTGTTCTTTTCAAAAACCACATGGATCCACCAGTGTCATGTGTGTTATTTTTCATAAACCACCACTAGAGTCATTGTATGTGTGTTCTTGTCATAAACCACCACTAGTGTCATTGTGTGTGTGTTCTTTTCATAAACCACATGGATCCAGCAGTGTCATTGCATGCGTGTTCTTTTCATAAACCACTACTAGAGTCATTGCATGTGTGTTCTTGTCATAAACCACCACTAGTGTCATTGCATGTGTGTTCTTTTCATAAACCACATGGATCCACTAGAGTTGATTGCATTTGTGTTCTTTTCATAAACCACAACTAGAGTCATTGCATTTGTGTTCTTTTCAAAAACCACATGGATCCACTAGTGTCATTGCATGTGTGTTCTTTTCATAAACCATACCTAGAGTTATTGCATGTGTGTTCTTTTCATAAACCACATGGATCCACCAGTGTCATTGGATGTGTGTTCTTTTCGTAAACCACACGGATCCACCATTGTCATTGCATCTGTGTTCTTCTCATCAACCACCACTAGAGTCATTGCATGTATGTTTTTTCATAAACCAGCACTAGATTCATTATATGTGTATTCTTTTCATAAACAACATGTCTCCACTAGAGTTGATTGCATTTGTGTTCTTTTCATAAACCACAACAAGAGTCATTGCATTTGTGTTATTTTCAAAAACCACATGGATCCACCAGTGTCATTGCATGTGTGTTCGTCTCATAAACCATAGCTAGAGTCATTGCATGTGTGTTCTTTTCATAAACCACATTGATCCGCCAGTGTCATTGCATGTGTGTTGTTTCAATAAACCACCTCTAGAGTCATTGGATGTGTGTTCTTTTAATAAACCACCACTAGAGTCATTTCATGTGTGTCCTTTTCATTGGATGTGTGAGTGGATTAGTGTGCATCATTGGGGTTTTAGGAAAAGAACACATGTAGTGATGTCACCACAACATATGTGTTCTTTTCATGAACCACATGAATCCACTAGAATTCATTGCATTTGTGTTCTTTTCAAAAAATACATGGATCCACCAGTGTCATTGCATGTGTGTTCTTTTCATAAACCACCACTAGAGTCATTACATGTGTGTTCTTATCATAAAACACCACTAGTGTCATTGAATATGTGTTCTTTTCATAAACCACATGGATCCACTAGAGTTGATTGCATTTGTGTTCTTTTAATAAATCATAACTAGAGTCACTGCATTTGTGTTCTTTTCAACAACCACATGGATCCACTAGTGTCATTGCATGTGTGTTCTTTTCATAAACCACACGTAGAGTTATTGCATGTGTGTTCTTTTCATAAACCACATGGATCCACCAGTGTCATAGGATGTGTGTTATTTTCGTAAACCACACGGATCCACCATTGTCATTACATGTGTGTTTTTCATAAACCACCACTAGAGTTGATTGCATCTGTGTTCTTTTCATAAACCACAACTAGAGTCATTGCATTTGTGTTCTTTTCAAAACCACATGGATCCATCAGTGTCATTGCATGTGTGTTCTTTTCATAACCCATAGCTAGAGCCATTGCATGTGTGTTCTTTTCATAAACCACGTGGATCCACCATTGTCATTGCATGTGTGTTCTTTCAATAAACCATCACTAGAGTCATTGGATGTGTGTTCTTTTCATGAACCACCACAAGAGTCATTGCATGTGTGTTTTTTCATAAACCAGGACTAGATTCATTGCATGTGTGTTCATTTCATAACCCACATGTATCCACTAGATTTTATTGCATTTGTGTTCTTTTCATAAACCACAACTAGAGTCATTGCATTTGTGTTCTTTTCAAAAACCACATGGATCCACTAGTGTCATTGCGTGTGTGTTCATTTCATAAACCATAGCCGGAATCATTGCATGTGTGTTCTTTTCGTAAACCACATTGATCCACCAGTGTCATTGCATGTGTGTTCTTTCAATAAACCACCACTAGAGTCATTGGATGTGTGTTCTTTTCATAAACCACCACTAGAGTCATTGCATGTGTGTCCTTTTCATTGGATGTGTGAGTGTATTAGTGTGCATCATTGGGGTTTTAGGAAAAGAACACATGTAGTGATGCCACCACAATATGTGTGTTCTTTTCATGAACCACATTGATCCACTAGAGTTAATTGCATTTGTGTTCTTTTCATAAACCACATGGATCCAGTTGAGTTCATTGAATTTGTGTTCATTTCATAAACCACATGGATCCACTAGAGTTTATTGCATGTGTGTTCTTTTCAAAAACCACATGGATCCACCAGTGTCATTACATGTGTGTTCTTTTCATAAACCACCACTAGAGTCATTGCATGTGTGTTCTTATCATAAACCACCACTAGTGTCATTGAATGTGTGTTCTTTTAATAAACCACATGGATCCACTAGAGTTGATTGCATTTGTGTTCTTTTAATAAATCACAACTAGAGTCACTGCATTTGTGTTCTTTTGAAAAACCACATGGATCCACTAGTGTCATTGCATGTGTGTTCTTTTCATAAACCACACCTAGAGTTATTGCATGCGTGTTCTTTTCATAAACCACATGGATCCACCAATGTATTGGATGTGTGTTATTTTCGTAAACCACACGGATCCACCATTGTCATTGCATGTGTTTTCTTTTCATAAACCACCACTAGAGTCATTGCATGTGTGTTTTTCATAAACCACCACTAGAGTCATTGCATGTGTGTTCTTTTCATAAACCACATCGATCCACTAGAGTTGATTGCATTTGTGTTCTTTTCATAATCCACATCTAGAGTCATTGCATTTATGTTCTTTTCAAAAACCACAAGGATCCATCAGTGTCATTGCATGTGTGTTCTTTTCATAAACCATAGGTAGAGTCATTGCATGTGTGTTCTTTTCATAAACCACATGGATCCACCATTGTAATTGCATGTGTGTTCTTTCAATAAACCACCACTAGAGTCATTGGATGTGTGTTCTTTTCATAAACCACCACTAGAGTCATTGCAGGTGTGTTTTTCATAAACCAGCACTAGATTCATTGCATGTGTGTTCTTTTCATAAACCACATGTATCCACTAGAGTTTATTGCATTTGTGTTCTTTTCATAAACCACAACTAGAGTCATTGCATTTGTGTTCTTTTCAAAAACCACATGGATCCACTAGTGTCAATGCGTGTGTGTTCATTTCATAAACCATAGCTAGAATCATTGCATGTCTGTTCTTTTCATAAACCACATTGATCCACCAGTGTCATTGCATGTGTGTTGTTTCAATAAACCACCTCTAAAGTCATTGGATGTGTGTTCTTTTAATAAACCACCACTAGACTCATTGCATGTGTGTCCTTTTCATTGGATGTGTGAGTGTATTAGTGTGCATCATTGAGGTTTTAGGAAAAGAACACATGTAGTGATGTCACCACAACATATGTGTTGTTTTCATGAACCACATGGATCCACTAGAATTCATTGCATTTGTGTTCTTTTCATAAACCACATGGATCCACTAGAGTCATTGCATGTGTGTTCTTTTCAAAAACCACATGGATCCACCAGTGTCATGTGTGTTCTTTTCATAAACCACCACTAGAGTCATTGCATGTGTGTTCTTGTCATAAACCACCACTAGTGTCATTGCATGTGTGTTCTTTTCATAAACCACATGGATCCACTAGAGTTGATTGCATTTGTGTTCTTTTAATAAACCACAACTAGAGTCACTCCATTTGTGTTCTTTTCAACAACCACATGGATCCACTAGTGTCATTGCATGTGTGTTATTTTCATAAACCATACCTAGAGTTATGTAACATCCCAATTCCTGCAACCCTGATTAGTTGTCCAGAATGCAAAAATCAGGGGGAACAAAAACTTGTTCTTGCTCATTGGTGCAGTGTTTGCTTGTTGTCTGCTTGTGCTTATGCATGTGAATGTATAACATATGATACTCCTTACCTCACCATCAGTTGACAAAAGCTATTTAACAAAACTATCCTAGGCTCATCTTACATATTCTAAAATGTTCTGGCATTTCAAAAACCTGAGCCAAGATGCTTATGTAACCAAAACCATTTTAGTAGCTTCTATTGACAAAACTATGGAGAGATATATAATATAATCTCCTAATGTTTTCAAGACAGAACCTTCAACTACTCTTACCTTTAGGATCTCCAAAACCTTTTAGTAAGCTTTTGAATTCCACTATTGGTAGAGATACCAAGGACTCTCATCTTATTCAAAATCCAACCTCTTCAAAATGCATCAACCTTACCTCAAGCTAGGCTTGATGGCCATCCTAGTAGTAGTTGATTTGTTTGTAAGATGAGTTGCCTTGATCTGCTGTTTGACTTGATTGCTTAGAAGTAGTATGAGCTACTCTAGGAGCTCAAACCCTAGGATCAAGACACTTCAAGATCACCAAATCCTAAGAAAGAATACAAGATGGATCTGATCTCTGGCCACTAGGTGATCATCCACTTGATGATGCTTTGGATCCTTCCTACTCAATCTACACTTCAACATCATCCACTTGATGATGCTTTGGTATCTTGCTATCCATCAAAAGCCTCCCTCCCTTACTCTAGTCAAAAAACTCTAAATCTGCCAAATTTAGCAAAGTGTGGAAAACTATTTCCAACATCACCTTTTTGGGTGTATCCCTTTCTCAAACCATGTGTATTTTTGGAAATTAACTTGAACCATCCTGTTAACCATCCTAAGGACTACCACATCCCACTCTTGTCCTTGGATAGATCATCCTCCAACCCACTTGTTCTTGATGATTTTGCAGGCAAGAAAATAACTATTCCTGCAAATCTAGTCAACATGCCTACTTTGATAGAAGCTCACACCATCATCCAACCTTCTATGGACCAACTATTTGCATGGTTGGGTTCTACTCATATAGGTCTATCAATATCTACTTCACTTGTTCCAAGTGGATCAACCCACAAGGTTTTGAAGGCTAGTTGATAATCTGCCTTGGCAAGCTTATTTTATTCAAAGTTTGAAAGCATGTCTTGGTGAACTCAAGCAAGATCAAGCTCAAACCTCTATAAAATGTTGATTTACATCACTTGGTCTATCCATCCATCTACCCCATGCCCCAAGGGGAGATCTGAGCTCCAAGATCCAACAAGGTTTTAGTGGCATGAAAACAAACTTACCCAAGATCCTTAAATCTCTAGTTTTCACCAAGATCAACTTAGATTCTCCAATCCCAAGGTTGAAAATGCTTGTTACACCTTACCTACATCATATACCTTCATCCTCAAGATTCATAAACCTAATTAATCTCTTTAATACACCAAATCTCCAAAACTTCTTTCATAAAGAAAAGTTTGGTTTTTGCCAAAACACTTCCCCAAATTTTGGCTCAATTGAGGTCCATACATCATACCCTATCTTCCCACTTCGAAAATAAATATTTTTGAAGAGATTTATTATTTCCTTTTGCCCATTTTCTTAAATGGCAGAAATGGAATAATAATAGTGTTAAGTACTTTTAAGCCTTCATAAATCATGGGAAAATTACCCTAAGTGTGTATTCACATTTGGGACCATCTCACATAAAAAAATCCACCTTTCCAATTCAAAAATACCAAATAGATTGCTAAAAACCATTTCTGCACTAATTAAATAATTGATATAAAGTGCATTTAGAATCTTCTGAAAAATCCAAATTATTTCCCAGGGTCATGCCTTGACACCATCTACCTACCTGTACCATCTCCCCACCATGTTCAACATAAATTTTTAAACTTCCTTCACAAGCCTCCGTTTGACCAAGTTTGCCAAATCAATCAAGCATTGATCCAAAAACCACCCTAACCCCATGGAAACTTGCTCAGTACCTCTCCTCAGCACCAGGGCACACCCAGGTCGACCAGCACTGTAGCACTGCCCTCTTGGGTCCCATGTGCTTGTATGAGAGAAGGAGGCATATCTTGCAAAAGATCTTGCACATTAAAAGTTGCAACAGCCACCCACTCTCCCTCTCTAAGCTCCAGCATGACCAGACCCCACCTCACCACCCTCCACCGACTCTGGCAGCCAATGGCAAGGACATGGACCTGCCCTTGCCCTCCATACACCATGTCCATCATGAACCAATCTACCTCATTTTAAAGAGGCCATAGGCTCTCACCCCTGCCCCTGCTCCTTCGTTTCCTCCCCCTAGAACCCAGATTACCACCCCACTTGCTCCTGCCCCCTCTCTCCTCCTCCATTGCTCTAGAGAGGAAGGGAAACCTCCCTTCAGCCATTCTCGAGCTCCCGAGCTCATGCTCATTTCCAACCACCCCGAACCCCTCCACTGCTGCTAGAACACTCCCATACCTCAGTACTCCCCTCCCCTGAAGGACCAAAGGCTCCCTCCCCCTCTGCTGCTCGGAAGATGAAGAAATAGCCAATGTGTTGCTGGGTTGCAGGCAAGTTCCCCTCCCTCTCCTACCTCGTACCCTCCTCTATGTGCATGCATGTCAATATCCCCACCTCTATCTATATCACCCCCTGATATGTCCATTTTGCATCACTATTCTATGTCTTAGTTCACTATTATTCATAGATATATTTCGTATTGAGAGGTGATACTTATGTTATTTCATATATTTTTGCATGGTTGATGACTTTTGGAGCATGGACCGCTGCAGTCAGGATTCTGATGGAAAAGGTGTTGTTTGCATGCAAAATTCGCAAAGATCAGAAAATTCGGGAAAATATACGGAAACTCCTATTTTTCTAGAAGACTCAGGATGCCACAAGATGGAGTGGAGGTGGGCCATAGGGGGCCCACACCACCCCATGGCGCGGGCAGGCCTAGGCCGCGTCTGGGAGTGGTGTGGCCACCCTGGCCCACTCCAGCCTCTCCCCTCTGGCGTATAACAACCTCCCGAAACCCTAAGACTCGGGAGGCGACCACAGAAAGATTCCGCCGCCTCTGCGGGGCGGAAAACACCGAGAGAGAAAGATCTCTCCGGTAGACAGATTTCTGCCAAGGGAATTCCTTCCCGCAGAGGGGAGATCGTCGCCATAAACACCACCATCAAGCTGGACTTCATCGGGATCATCATCATCATCATCACCACCATCATCACCATCAACACCCTCATCACCATCTCCATATTGCTGTAACAATTGGGTTGAATCTTGCATAGTTCATAGGGGAAACTTCCCCGGTGTTGATTACTCTGTGTAGTTGATGCTATTGAGTGAACCGTTGAATTATTGTTTATGTTCAGATTGTTATACATCATTATTCCATCTCTGATCATGATCCATATGATGTCTTGTGACTAGTTCGTTTTGTTCTTGAGGACATGGGAGAAGTCTTGTTGTTAGTAGTGGAGTTGTGTTGAGAAAGATTCAATAGATTATTATTTAAGTTGTGGTGTACTTCTTCTACTGGTGTCATGTGAACGTCGACTACATGACACTTCACCTATATGGGCCTAGGGGAATGCATTGTGTATTTGGATACTAATCGTAGGGGTTGCCGGAGTGACAGAAACCTGAACCCCCGTTAGGAAACCATTGCACAAGGGACGTAAGGGTCTTAGAGTTTAAAGCTATGGTTACGTTTCTACCTTAATTACTTTCTTGTACTTACGGATGTTTGCAAGGGGGTTAATCACAAGTATGTATTAGTCTTGGATGGGGCAGTACATTAGCATAGGTTCACCCACACAACACTTTGCAAGCTAGAGAAGATTAATCGACTATATGAAGCGAAAGCACTTGACAGTCTTCCCATGTGTCGTCGAGAACGTTTGGTCATCTATAGAAATACAACCGGCTTGTCCTTTGCTGCATAAAGGATTGGGCCACTTTCTGCATTCATTCTTACTGTCTTTCATTTACTCGTACTTTGTTTACTTGCTTTACCGAAAACCCCTAAAAATCCGTTTGCTAAGTATTTGCAGAGAATTCCTGATCCATACCACTAGCCAGCACCTTCTGCTCCTCGTTGGGTTCGACACTCTTACTTATCGAAAATACTGCGATACACCCCCTATACTTGTGGGTCATCAAGACTATTTTCTGGCGCCGTTGCCGGGGAGTGAAGCGCTATTGGAGAGTGGAACTGGTAAAGGAAACTTCTACTGTGAGTATTGTTTACTTCTGCTAGTTGCATTATTTTTGTTATGGATAATTCGCTGAGTTTCTTATTTGGTAATGCTACTACCACTGCTAAGGTAGTAGATAAGCCACCACCTGCTAATAAAGATGTTTTCAAAATAACTACAAGAATTATTGATCGTTTTATGGATAACCACTATGTTGGGGATGGAGCTATTCATCTCGGTGATCATTTACTCTTTATACACGAATTATGCGGGTTGTTCAAGTGTGCAGGTATTACTACAGATCAAGTTAATAAGAAGTAATTCTAATTATCACTAAAAGGAAGAGCTGAGGAATGGTATAAGCTGCTGAAGAATGGTCAAGCTCTGGAATGGGAGGAAATAGTGCCTCTCTTTTATTCAAAGTTTTATCCTCCTAGTGAGATTCATAAAGATCGGAATCAAATATACAACTTTTGGCCTCTTGATGGAGAGAGTACAACTCAAGCTTGGGGGAGATTGAAGTTACTAATGCTCAGATGTCCCATTCATGAGCTCCCCAACAATATTATTATCAACAACTTTTATGCTAGGCTCCCTCTACATGATAAGGATTTATTGGATGCTTCTTGTGCTGGATCATTCACTCGCATGGAAGAAGAAGTTAAATGGGACCTTCTAGATCATATTCAAGACAATGCTGAAGCTTGGGAGAATGACAAAGGTAGAAAGTCAGGTATAAATTATGATTATGAATGCATTCAATCTTTTATGGGAACTGATGACTTTCAAAATATTAGTAATGCTTATGGTCTTGATTTGCAAGTTATTACGAATTGCTTTAGAGGTTTTGCTTCTTATATTTAAATTCCAAAAAGGGGATGGAATAAGTACCATGCACCTTATAAAGATATTGTTGAACATGTTCCTGTTGGGAGCACTGAGTGTTGCATTATTGATCATATCTTTCCTGAACCTTATATCGAGAAGATTCCCTTCCCAGATAAGGTAAAGGATCATCCTATGATAACTAATGTAATCACTAAAAGTGAAAAGAGAACTGTAAAACCTGATGAACAAATAAACATTGAACCTGTGGTAGCAATTGTGAAAGACCTTGTCACTAAAAGCGTAGAAGATGGGCACATAGTCTTTTGTGAGGATGCTTCTAATATTGTTTCACATCCCAATAGAACTAAAAAGGCTAGTGTTCCTGTGCTTTCTGTTAGAATTGGTGACCATTGCTATTATGGTTTATGTGATATTGGTGCAAGTTCCAGTGCTATTCCTTATGAGTTTTACAGAGAAATTATGCATGAGATCAGTCCTTGCGAGTTGGAAGAGATTGATGTGGTTATTCACCTTGCTAATAGAGAGACCATCTCTCCAATTGGTATTGTGCGAGACGTGGAAGTTCTTTGTGGTAAGATTAAGTACCCTGCTGATTTTCTAGTACTTGGTTTAGCTGCTAGTAAAACTTATCCTATCATTTTTTGTAGACCTTTCTTGAGTACTTGTGGAGCTATTATTGATTGTAAGAGGGAGAAAATCTTGACTAAGTTTGATGGGGAATCTTATGAGTTTAATTTTTCTAAATTTACTAAAGAACCTTGCGAAGAGAAAACCCATAATGAGGATTTTAGAGTTGAACAACTTGCTTCTATCTCTCTTGCTCCTAATAATGCTTTGCAGCAATTTATGGAAGATCAGGAAAGTGAGATCTTCATGGAAGAAAGGAATGAGATTAACGAGATCCTCCATCGTCAACCCAGGTTGCTTAAGCACGACTTGCCTGTAGAAGACTCGGGTACCACGATGCCACCTAAGAAGGATCCGGTTTTCGATCTGAAACCTCTCCCTGATGATCTTAAATATGCCTATATTAATGATAAAAAGATATATCCTGTTATTGTTAGGGCTAAACTTTCAGGGACGGAAGAAGAAAGGTTATTGGAAGTTTTGAAGAAACACCGAGGAGCTATGGGCTACACTCTAGATGATTTAAAAGGGATTTCACCTACTATATGTCAACACTCTATCAACATAGAACCAGATGTGAAGCCAGTAGTGGAGCACCAAAGACGTTTAAATCCTAAGATGAAAGAAGTGGTAAGGAATGAGGTATTGAAACTCCTGGATGCTGGTATTATTTACCCTATTGCTGATAGTGAATGGGTTAGTCCTGTTCATTGTGTTCCTAAAAAGGGAGGTATTACCATTGTCCCTAATGATAATGATGGGCTTATTCCTCAAAGAATAGTGGTAGGCTATAGGATGTGCATCGATTTTATGAAAGTCAATAAAGTTACTAAGAAAGATCACTACCCGCTTCCTTTTATTGATCAAATGTTGGAAAGATTGTCTAAAAAGACCCATTTTTGTTTTCTTGATGGTTATTCTGGTTTCTCTCAAATTGCTGTTAAACAACAAGGTCAAGAAAAAACTACTTTTACTTGACCTTATGGAACTTATGCTTATAGACGTATGCCTTTTGGTTTTTATAATGCTCCTGCTACTTTCCAAAGGTGCATGTCTGCTATCTTTCATGGTTTTTGTGAGGAAATTGTAGAAGTGTTCATGGATGACTTTTCTGTCTACGGAACTTCTTTTGATAATTGTCTGCATAACCTTGATAAAGTTTTGCAGAGATGTGAAGAAACTAATCTTGTTCTTAATTGGGAGAAATGCCACTTCATGGTTAATGAAGGGATTGTTCTTGGGCATAAAGTTTCTGAAAGAGGCATAGAAGTTGATAGAGCTAAGGTTGAGGCAATTGAGAAGATTCCATGTCCAAGAGACATCAAAGGTATTCGTAGTATCCTTGGTCATGCTGGTTTCTATAGGAGGTTTATTAAAGACTTCTCTAGGATATCAAAACCTCTCACTAATCTTCTTCAAAAGGATGTACCCTTTGTTTTTGATGATGATTATAGGGAAGCTTTTGAAACTCTTAAGAAGGCTTTAACTACAGCCCCTATTGTTCAACCACCTGATTGGAGTTTACCCTTTGAAATAATGTGTGATGCAAGTGATTTTGCTGTAGGGGCTATCCTTGGGCAACATATTGATAAAAAGTTAAACGTTATCCATTATGCTAGTAAGACCCTAGACGCTGCTCAAAGGAATTATGCCACTACTGAAAAGGAATTTCTAGCTGTTGTTTTTGCCTGTGATATGTTTAGGCCCTATATTGTGGACTCAAAAGTAACCATTCATACTGATCATGCTGCTATTAAATATCTTATGACGAAGAAGGATGCTAAGCCTAGGCTTATTAGATGGGTACTGCTTTTACAAGAGTTTGATCTACACATAGTAGATAGGAAGGGTGTTGAAAACCCTCTAGCTGATAATTTATCTCGTTTGGAAAACATCTCTTTTGATCCTATGCCTGTTAATGATAGTTTCCCAAATGAACAGTTAGCCGCAGTAGGGGTGAGCTCGCGAGGAAGCCCTTGGTATGCTGATTATGCTAACTTTATTGTCTCCAAGTATTTGCCTCCAACTTTTACAGCTCAGCAAAGAAGAAAGTTCTTCTATGATATGAGGCATTAGTTTTGGGATGACCCACACTTATACAAAGAAGGACTTGATGGTATTATGCAAAGATGTGTTCCAGAACATGAACAAAAAGAGATATTGCGTAAATGTCATGGTAGTGCCTATGGAGGACATCATGCAGGAGATAGAACTGCACAAAAGGTACTACAATCAGGTTTCTACTGGCCTACCCTTTTTAAAGATGCAAGAAAATTTGTCCTATCTTGTGATGAATGTCAGCGTGTTGGTAATATTTCTAGACGCAATGAAATGCCTATGAACTACTCTCTAGTTATTGAACCTTTTGATTGTTGGGGATTTGACTTTATGGGTCCTTTCCCTCCTTCGAAAGGCTACACTCATATTCTTGTTGCCATTGATTATGTTACTAAGTGGGTAGAAGTCATTCCTACGAAAAGTGCTGATGGGGAAACCTCTCTAAAAATGCTGAAGGATGTTATCTTTCCTAGGTTTGGAGTGCCTAGGTATCTCATGACTGATGGGGGTTCTCATTTCATTCATGGCGGTTTTAGGAAGACCCTCGCTAAATATGATGTTAATCATAGAATTGCTTCAGCTTATCACCCCCAAACTAGCGGGCAAGTAGAGTTATCAAATAGAAAAATTAAATCTATCTTGCAAAACATGTTAATAGGTCTAGAAAAAACTAGGCTAAGAAGTTGAACGATGTTTTATGGGCTTATAGAACTGCTTACAAAAATCCTATGGGAATGTCTCCTTATAAAATGCTTTATGGGAAGGCTTGCCACCTACCCATAGAATTAGAACACAAAGCTTACTGGGCAGTGAAAGAACTAAATAGAGATTGTAAGCTCGCTGGTGAGAAAAGATTATTTGACTTAAGTTCTTTAGATGAATGGAGGAGTGAAGCCTATGAGAATGCTAGGCTCTTTAAGGAAAAAGTTAAAAGATGGCATGACAAGCGAATACTTAAGAGAGAATTTCATGTTGGTGAGAAGGTTCTATTGTATAGGTCTCGTCTTAGGTTTTTCGCAGGTAAGCTACTATCAAATTTTTTTTTCTCTAAAAGATAATACTACACAAGTAGTGAATGGACAGCGACTCAAACACTATATTGCTGGAGATTCTTACAATGAAGATGTTGATGGCTTTCAAGTTATAACTCTAGAGAAATTCATTGAGGACCAAATTCAGAGACCTGTCGAGTCCGTCTTCAACTAGGTAACAGTTCTGGTAAGAAAAGTTCCGCGAAAATACAATCCAGCTATATTTTTGCAGTTTTCAATCAATAAGGAAAGCTACAAAACGAAAAAGGGACGGAAACGGATCCAGGGTGGCCCCCACCACCCCATGGCGCGGACCCAGCCCTGGCCGCGCCACCAGGTGGTGAGGCCACCCAGGACTCCGCCTCTGACTCGTTTTCTCCCAGTACCTTCCTTTTGATGTGAAACTTCGTAATATATAACCCCCCGGATCCCCCGAGATCCGTATATCGTGTTTTCATCGTGTCTTTGTTTCAATCTATTTCTGCCAGGTAGAATCCCAGATTTGGAGCCACAATGTCTTCTTCTGGATCACCCAAGGGGGATTCTTTAGAGGATATCATCAACCCATACATGAGAGAATTGAAGATCCATCCCAAGGAGTTGTTGCTCGAAGGTGGGGAGGTCCGGATTAAGGAGGTTCAAGTCCCTAAAGGTGAAGGAAGTCTAGAGGATAGGATGGAAGCATTGGAGCAAGAAGTCTTTAGGTACAGGAAGATGGTGGAGCGCGAAGTGGACATCATCCATAAGATTTGTTCCGAACTCATCGCCGAGCACCAAAAGGAGACTGCTGAACTCAAAGACGAAGTCCTTTCACTCCGCCAAACAACCAACGAACTGCAAGCATAGTTCTATGACGTTGAAAATCAAAACTGTGAGTATGAGGCAAGATTTAAACGCATAAGTGCTGCTGCGAGTTTCAGGATGTTGGAAACCACGATGTCCTTTGTTGATGGGAATCCTTTGCCCTGGAAGACGGACGAAGATGAGAAGATACCACCACCACGAAAGGAGTAATTTGTCATCAGGTTTGGCATCCCCTTGGTTTGTTCCAAGCTTGGGGGAGTGCCGCGGTATCATATCACTATCTTCTATATTTTTACTTTATTAGTAGAGTCATATCATGAATAGAGGAGTTATTTTGTAGTATGGTTTGCATTATGGAAGTGTCCCCTCTCTCGTTAGATTTGTATCCCTTGGTGTGAGTCTCCGTTATGGAATATTAATGAGAAGTTCTATCATTCACTCTTTTGCATAGCTTATATTAGTTTTCAATTCGTGGTTATATGATTGATCTTGTTGTTAGTATTGGTATCACTTTGGGATCATTGAGTTCAGTTACTTTGTTTTGGCAAACCTGGCTTGGTCAGTAGCAACACCTTTTTGAGAGTTGAAAAGAAAAAGATAGAAGTACTCGAGAGAAAAAATAATTTCATCATCTTTGTTTCTTGATTTTCTCATAAGTTTAGTATTCTCTAGTTAAGATCTTTTGTGCTTCCAAGGAAGATTGCATGTTTGTCTTTATCATTTGTATGTTTGTTTTTTTCCTTCAACTCTTGTACTTGCTACCCAGCCTTGCTAGCCAAAAACCTGTACTGAGAGGGAATTCTTCTCGTGCATCCACCTCCTTTAAACCAAAACCTTTGCCATTTGTGTCCACCATACCTACTTAGTAGCATTATTGCTATTCCAAGTAAATTCCTATTTTGTCTACCTCCCAAATTAAATTTTTTATGCGAAAATTAGTGATTAAATCTCTCACGAACTTGATGGCACACTTTACTTTCTTGCACTTAATAAACTTGAACCATTGTGAACTCTCCATGAAAGTTATATGCTTGCAAATTATAGGCTGGGGATTAGCAGAACCGTGTTGTCACTAGGAATGCTTTCAACACTTGTAAATATATACCCAGTTGATACCTTGCTCTTTTGTTTGCGGATGTCGTCGGTGTGAAATAAAAGGGGAGCTTGTAAGTCCATGGAGTTATGTATGTGTGTTAGAGAAACGCCTGGGCCGCTGGTCTAATCCATGCTGACATGGTGGAAACCTGCAGCGTAACCATAATGATATATATGAAGCATTCTTCTTATAAAAAAAGAGAGATAGCTATTGAGAAAAAAGAAAAGAAAAAAAAGAGATACTATGAAAAGAGGAAAGAGAGAAAAAAGTACCATTTTCCCATGGTAAATAAGAAGATTGCTGAGATACTCATTGTCTTATTGCCTTGTCATTTTGATATGGGGATTCTTCCGTATCATCGGGCAAGGGGTACCCTGTTGGTGGTTCTCAATGATACACACATGCTTACGATGACAAGAACTTACCGGTAACTAAAGTTGAGTAGCATGAGGCGCGACCCTCGTACTAAAGGGACTTGGGATTTCCAGTTTATAGTCTGTCAAGCATATAACTCAGATTGGACCTCACTTTAACCTTAATCACCTAAAGATGCCTATGATAGGGGCAATGAGAGCTGAAAGCTAGTAAGTATCATAATTTTTGGGAGCTCTTTATGAGACTTTCAATCCCTTCTTCCCTCTTTGAAGGGCCTTTCTTTTACTTTGTAGTTGAGTCAGTAAACCTACTCCCTTCTATCTCAGCAGTATTTTGAGTTGTTGTGTTTCATTCATTCATATGTTGATTTATTCAATCATGTTTCTTATGTTCCTTGTTTTGCACATTGCTCTTATCTTGATGTTTACTACTTTGAAAGCTATCATTGAAAAAGCCAGCTATTTGTGAACTCCAGCAAATTATCAACTATTCTTCGACCAAGAGCTAAGTTTGCCATTACCAATTACGATTCACTTTATGTATCTTTATTGTGTTTCCTTTACTCATTGCAAGTTGAGTTGTATAATAGTGAGTTTTCTTCTATTATAATCTACGTATTTGATGAATGTGATTCTTCTTGTCCGTATTCTTTTATCGACTCTTCACTCCATAAACCTGAGGTCATGTTTATTGAGCTCAGTTTCGCTTGGGGACAAGCGAAGTCTAAGCTTGGGGGGAGTTGATACGTCCATTTTGCATCACTATTCTATGTCTTAATTCACTATTATTCATTGATATATTTCGTATTGAGAGGTGATACTTATGTTATTTCATCTATTTTTGCATGGTTGATGACTTTTGGAGCATGGACCGCTGCAGTCAGGATTCTGATGGAAAATGTGTTGTTTGGAGGCAAAATTCGCGAAGATCGGAAAATCCGGGAAAATATACGGAAAATCCTATTTTTCAAGAAGACTCAAGATGCTAGAAGATGGAGTGGAGGTGGGCCACAGGGGGTTCACACCACCCCATGGCACGAGCAGGCCTAGGCCGCGCCTAGGAGTGATGTGGCCAACCCTGGCCCACTCCAGCCTCTCCCCTCTGGCGTATATCAACCTCCCGAAACCCTAAGACTCGGGGGGCGACCACTGAAAGATTCCGCCGCATCTGCCGGGCGGAAAACACCGAGAGAGAAAGATTTCTCCGGCAGACAGATTTCTGCCGAGGGAATTCCTTCCCGGAGAGGGGAGATCGTCACCATCAACACCACCATCAAGCTGGACTTCATCGGGATCATCATCATCATCGTCACCACCATCATCACCATCAGCACCCTCATCACCATCTCCATATTGCTGTAACAATTGGGTTGAATCTTGCATAGTTCATCAGGGAAACTTTCCCGGTGTTGATTACTCTGTGTAGTTGATGCTATTGAGTGAACCGTTGAATTATTGTTTATGTTCAGATTGTTATACATCATTATTCCATCTCTGATCATGATCCATCTGATGTCTTGTGAGTATTTCGTTTTGTTCTTGAGGACATGGGAGAAGTCTTGTTGTTAGTAGTGGAGTTGTGTTGAGAAAGATTCAATAGATTGTTATTTAAGTTGTGGTGTACTTCTTCTAGTGGTGTCATGTGAACGTCGACTACATGACACTTCACCTATATGGGCCAAGGGGAATGCATTGTGTATTTGGATACTAATCGTAGGGGTTGCCGGAGTGATAGAAACCTGAACCCCCATTAGGAAACCATTGCACAAGGGATGTAAAGGTCTTAGAGTTTAAAGTTGTGGTTAGGTTTCTACCTTAATTACTTTCTTGTACTTACGGATGTTTGCAAGAGGTTTAATCACAAGTATGTTTTAGTCTTGGATGGGGTGGTACATTAGCACAGGTTCACCCACACAACACTTAGCAAGCTAGAGAAGATTAATCGACTATATGAAGCGAAAGCACTTGACAGTCTTCCCATGTGTCCTCGAGAACGTTTGGTCATCTATAGACATACAACCGGCTTGTCCTTTGCTGCATAAAGGATTGGGCCACTTGATGCATTCATTCTTACTGTCTTTCATTTACTCGTACTTTGTTTACTTGCTTTATCGAAAACCCCTAAAAATCCGTTTGCTACGTATTTGCAGAGAATTCCTGATCCATACCACTAGCCAGCACCTTCTGCTCCTCGTTGGGTTCGACACTCTTACTTATCGAAATGACTGCGATACACCCCCTATACATGTGGGTCATCACCCCCGCTCTATTTTATGCCTAGGACCACCCTGGGGCTACCTCCAGAGAGCACCCGAGCGTGCTCCATCTCCGTCACCCTCGCCGCGTGAGACCTGCACCGATACCCCCTTTCCCGCCCCTCGCCGGGGTCGGTGTCGAGCACTGATCCACCTTCGCCATTCCCTTTCGCCTGAGGAGCACCCTACGTGAGCCCCTGCACCCGCCGGCGTAATGCCTAGGGTTTCAGCACCGCCGCGCCAGCTCGCATGGAGACGACGGCCTCAGACCGTCCATCTTGTTTTAATCGAACGGCCCAGATCCGCGGGTACCTCTTCGCCGCCCTATCTGGCTGACCGCTAGGCCCCACCTATCGGGTTCAAAGTTGCCGCTTCCCGCTCCCAGTGCAGCTCGGACAGGCTGATTTCCCCTCTGCGGCCCACCTTCCATCTAGATCCGGCCCGACAGTGGTTTTTCCTTTTTCTTTTCTCTGGGAATTCTAGACCTACATTATACCTATTAGTTTAAATCCAAATAAAATATAAAACTGCATGATTTCGTCCAGGTGAGAATTTTACATGGTCCCCTAGGGTTTTCTTCATCATGTAGAACTAGGAGCTTGCCAAAAGTAAATGCCATTATTTTCTGACATTAAAGCTACTAAAATGTACCCTTTCCAGTAAGTAAATTCTTGAGTGAGATAAACATCTCCAACAGGGATGAAACAAAGTTCCCTTGATAGCATAACTATAGGCCTACCATCTAGCATTTATATCATGTCAAGGTGAACTATGTTTTAACATTGGTAAAAATAACAAAATCCCTACAGTTCTGAACTTAGAAAATTCCCTAGGCATATCTACAGCATATATTAGAATAATTACAACTCCCAAATAAGTGGCCCATCACTACCTATCTAATACCAGCAGATAAGGATTTATTGATCCTCTGTTAAATTTTAGTGAATTAAATACTTCTGTATGTGGTACTATCACTAGATAAATCACTACAGGAGTTCCACAACTCCAAATTAGGTGATTCCATTTCCTACAGAAAGGTGTTCTAAATGCCTACCATGTTGCCTTGGAATAAAATCAAAAGATTCTATAGATTTAATTTGGTGAAAAAGACAAGTTGTCTATAGAACTGCCTTTGGGAATTTCCTGAGGGCATTATGGTCATTATTTTGGCATGATTCCAACTCACAGTGAACAAGTACAACAAGTCTTACCTAACCACCCAAGGAAATAACTTTTGGAGATCCAGAACTTTTCTGGTGAATTATTTCCTAAAACTAGAGGCTTATTCACTATAAAAATCACTATAAATCTTTGGTAAGTGATATAGTAGTGAAACCACTTTTGTTGGTTTCATTTTATCAATACCTATCTGTTGGTATCATGTTTTCACAATGGTACCTTATAGAATAATTCCTTGGTCCAAAACCCTCTCATCCCTAGTTTCTAGACTATGAAACCCATTTGGTTTCCTTCAAACGTTCCAAGACATGCTCCCAATCCTTCTAATCCATTTTCTCAACACCACTACTGATTTGTAAACCTGTATTGTCATTTTCTTTCTGTATGGTTTTGACGTATGAATGCCTTGTTCATGGTGGACTTTTTTGTTTGCATGTATGCTCGATATCGGTGATAGTTGCATTTGTGTGACGCCGAGCAGAAGGAAGCATCGGGTTATTCTATTTTGGTTATTATTGGTATTATGGTTTTCTAAGAAGAAGTCCAGGGACATATATTTCCAGATTGCTGATCTCAGGCAAGCCACCTTCTTGATCATAAGCCTTATCCCACTATTTTACTTATGCATGTTTTATCTACTATTTATTAAAAACTGCATTGTTTTACTATATGTTGATGTATATATGGTAGTGGTTTGGCTCCTCCGAACTATTACCCTTTGGTACTACTAAGTACAACCCCCTTGACGACACCTACTCGTCCCTAGTATGGTAGATGGTGTAATACACCATACCCTTTGGAGACCCCGTTTTAGCCGAAGTAAAAACTAGAGGATGGGAAGACCCCCGGAAAAAGTTTTCCCAAATGTTTTATGATAAAACCTCGGTGAGGTGGGACCTCCCAAGAGATGTTGAGAAAGAAAAAGGTTTTGTTTTTGCAAATTGCTGAAGGAAAGATGGAGGAAAAAGGTTTACAAAAAGACACCCGGTTCTTTGCAGTTTTGCTAGAACAATTAACCCTGTGCAACCACATTACTCTGGAATGGGACAAAGCTAGATTTGATGGTTGTTTATTCTGGTATAAGCTGCCTCGTAACTACTATAGGGGATCGCGATCCCTGGAGGGTCAGCCTTCTCCGATAAAGGTCCATGTGGGACATCGACCTGGAGAAGGAACGAAGGGTCTGCGGGCCTCCACGCGTTACTATGAGCCCCTCATTGAAAGCACCCACTGTGTAAAGTGTAAAATGCGCTCTAGTTGTTCCTCGGTACCTGACATCCTGGTTTTGAGGGGAGTAACACTCATAGGGTAGGCACTTATATTGGAGTGGGCTTCCGGAGAGTCTTGATCGGTTACTCGACCCACGATCAATGAAGATCGGGGTAGTGTACCCGGATGGTGTGGGTAAAGTGTACAACCTCTGCAGTGTGTAAATCTATTCGAATAGTCGTGTCCGCGGTCATGGACGGTTGGGAAGGTTGCTATAGAGCAGTGCTGGTTTTGTTTTCAAAAATGATTTCTGAAAAGCAATGGCTTTGGAAATGTTTTGACCATGGGATGGTCGTAAAGGAGGAAGGTTTTGACCATGGGATGGTTGGAAGGAGGAGAAAGGAGTTTGGTCATGGGACGACCTGAAGATGGGAACAAATGGGTGACCCAGTTCTAGTGTTTTCCAAAACTTTTCAAAAAGGTTTCCAAAAATGTTTTACAAAAGTTTTCAATGAAGATATGTAGATGCTATATCTACAAGAGAAACTAATTGAGAAAAGAACGTCTCTTGGAGCCCTCCTACTACCACAACTATAATGCATATCCCCTTGTTATTATTGTTATCTTACGGTGGTTTGCGAGTACATTCAAAGTACTCACTGGCATTGTCCCTGGCTATTAACTTGATCAGATATCAAGAAGAGGTGAAGTGGATGACTATGCGAGCTAGGACGTTCTCCCAGTCAATTGCCTGTAGGTTAAGGCATGGATCGGGCTCTACGCTCAATGAAGTTCCGCTGATGATTATTGATGTAGCCATAACGACATTTATGTAAGTCTTGTAATTCCGTATGTCTCGGATGTTGTAATGATATTTGTCGGTTATGTTCCACGACTCACTGATCATGGGAACATGGTGTATGCATAACAGGGATTTCTCGGATGATTAATCCGGGGGCCCCACAGACTTGGTATCAGAGCCATCCTGATTGTAGGAGAACCTTAGTTAGCATGGTTGTTAGACAGGAAACTTATTTTGAAAACCCCGGCTTTCGAAAACTAGTTTCCCAATGAGTTTCAAAAAGTTCTACTCCTTCTCTTACTCTAAGTAAGTGCTTTCAAAAATGGTTTCCTCTAACTCTCATCCAAACATCAAACCTACGGATTTTAAATAACTAGGATCTAGAACCCGGTAAAGACAATGAGAACAAGATGAAGACAAGCAACTACCAGCAAACACAAGGATACTACAATATTGCTCTACCAGTGGAATCCCCATAATTAGAAGACATCAAGTGTTGCACTAGCAAGAAGCATCCAAGATACAACGAAGGCTTCATCTACAAGATAGTGACTCTGACTTGAAGAGAGACGATATCTAGGGTCAATAGTCCTAAGAATAGGATTCCCCTACATCGCGAGTAGTTAACTCCTTGGTCCCTAGCATTGGCCGTGTTTGCTTGCCTAAGTGCATCCTGTGTTGCTTGATGTGTGTTGTCTACCGAGGACATTGCGATCCTCTCGCTCTGTTCGCCTTGTTTGTATGTTCTAGTTTGCTTTGGCCTCCCCAAAAATGTGACTCGAGGAGCGATAACCCACCTAGTAGCTCAGGAAACCCCTGTGTAGATGTCGGTAATGAGACCCAGACTAACCTCGGTTCGACATCGTCAAGTCAGAATCAACTCGGAGATTTCACCTCAGCAGGACGGCATACCTCGTAAAACTCACCTCTCAACACTCGTCAATAGCACCACACTCCCTTGTTCCTCAGTCTACTATAGTAAGAATCCCGTTGAAGTCGTAAGTCCATCAGAGAAGGATCCTCAATATCCACAAGAAACCACGTGATAAGTCAACCAAGACAAGAAGTCAAGACCTAACCACACTAACCTTTAGTATATTAGACCTTCCAACCACCTCAGGAGACTAACTAATCTAGTCGACCCTACCCCAAACTAACGGAATGATCCTCCCTAGAAGGCCAGAATACTTTAGTTCCTAGAAGACAAGGATGCATGAAGACACCGAGTTTACTCCACCATCGAGCAAAAGCAACGCAAAGAGTTCAGGTGAAGACGTTTTCTATGATGTTAGCTACCCTACCCTGTCCGAAGACTAGCAAGAGAGTTGTTAAACACTAACTTTCCCTAAGCTAAACCCATCAAACTTCGTTAGGAAGCCACCCACGAAAGGGTTGAATCAATAGAACCACACTCAAGGACCTTAGATCAAGACCCAAGGAGATACAACCTCCCTTACCACCACGCCAGCGCTTCAAGATAGAAGATCCACACCACTCCTAATGAACCTTAGTGAAGCTCTAAGGTTGAAAGACCGTGTCTTCCACTCAATCCTCAGAATACTGTCTACCAGAGAATACTTCAGAAGGGATCTTCGGATACACCGTCACTCCACCAAACAACCACCCGCGAGTTATCAGAGGAGAAACTAATTGAAGATCCTATGAAGCCCCTCTGCTATTTTAGAGCAGACCTACCGGAAGGACCACAACATCGCCAACCCCTCGGTTCCAATCGCTTAGAGGACGTAAGTCTCCGATGGCTTCAATAGGCTAAGTACGAATAATAGTAGTATATAAGCCTAGTAAGTCATAATTCCCGGAAGACTTCCGAAAGTCTCTACTCCAGAAGAAAGATGGACGAGAATCCCCAAAAACCCCATTCAATGACTTCAAGAAGGAAGAACTATGTCAACTCTCTGATATACCCCAGTTTAATCCTAAGGGGGAAAGACTGCGTCTTTCCCACAAAAATAGGGTAACCCTTCACTGAAGCAAACTCAGGAGTCCTGACCCTAAAATTGTTAATTAGGACACGCTACGACCCTAAGGAAGAGCTGTGAATCCTTAGAGAGAGGTACTCCCAACCGTAGATTCTATCCTCTAATGAGTACCCCGTGAAGTTCAACATCGAGATAGTCTGCCCAGTCTAAGCCCTCGAGATATAGAGTCTAGAAGGAAAAGAAGGTCATCCCTCGCAATCGAGACTAGACTCTTCTCAACTCTCCGTGCATCCAGGAAGACTGAAGCTCAACTTCATCGAGGTAGTAACCACTTCCAAGGACGGGTACCGTAAGATAGCACGCTTGAAACTAGTAGCGCTAACCTGGACTCAAACTCCCCTAACCCTACTCTCCTAAATCTCGGGACGAGATTCTTTTAAGGGGGAAAGGTCTGTAACATCCCAATTCCTGCAAGCCTGATTAGTTGTCCAGAATGCAAAAATCAGGGGGAACAAAAACTTTTTCTTGCTCATTGGTGCAGTGTTTGCTTGTTGTCTGCTTGTGCTTGTGCATGTGAGTGTATACCATATGATACTCCTTACCTCACCATCAGTTGACAAAAGCTATTTAACAAAACTATCCTGGCTCATCTTACATATTCTCAAATGTTCTGGCATTTCAAAAACCTGAGCCAAGATGCTTATGTAAACAAAACTATTTTAGTAGCTTCTATTGACAAAACTATGGAGAGATATATAATATAATCTCCTTAAGTTTTCAAGACAGAACCTTCAACTATTCTTACCTTTAGGATCTCCAAAACCTTTTAGTAAGATTTTGAATTCAACTCTTGGTAGAGATACCAAGGACTCTCATCTTATTCAAAATCCAACCTCTTCAAAATGCATCAACCTTACCTCAAGCTAGGGTTGATGGTCATCCTAGTAGTAGTTGATTTATTTGTAAGATGAGTTGCCTTGATCTGCTGTTTGACTTGATTGCTTAGAAGTAGTATGAGAAACTCTAGGAGCTCATCCCCTAGGATCAAGACACTTCAAGATCACCAAATCCTAAGAAAGAATACAAGATGGTCTGATATCTAGCCACTAGGTGATCATCTAACACCCTTAACTAGATCAATTCTGAAGTGACCCCTTCTAGAAGTTCCCAAGTCAATGGAGACCAATATCAAGAAAGGATCCTTCCTACTCAATCTACACTTCAACATCATCCACTTGATGATGCTTTGGTATCTTTCTATCCATCCAAAGCCTCACTCCCTTACTCTAGTCAAAAAACCCTAAATCTGCCAAATTTGGCTAAGTCTAGAAAACTATTTCCAACATCGCCTTTTTGGATGCCTCCCTTTCTCAAACCATGTGCATTTTTGGAAATGCACTTGAACCATACTATTAACCATCCTAAGGACTACCACGGACCACTCTTTCCCTTGGTTATATCATCCTCCAACCCATGTTTTCTTGATGATTTTGCAGGTAAGAAAATAACTATTCCTGCAAATCTAGTCAACATGCCTACTTTGGCAGAAGCTCACACCATCATCCAACCTTCTATGGACCAACTCTTTGCATGTTTGGGTTCTACTCATATAGGACTATAAATATCTACTTCACTTGTTCAAAGTGGATCTTTGTGCTTCTTCAACCCACAAGGTTTTGAAGGCTAGATGATAATCTGCCTTGGCAAGCTTATTTTATTCAAAGTTTGAAAGCATGTCTTGGTGAACTCAAGCAAGATCAAGCTCAAACCTCTATACCATGTTGATTTACATCACTTGGTATATCCGTGCTTCTACCCCATTCCCTAAGTAGAGATCTGAGATCCAAGATCCAACAAGGTTTTGCTGGCATGAAAACAAACTTACCCAAGATCCTTAAATCTCTAGTTTTCACCAAGATCAACATCGAGATAGTCTGCCCAGTCTAAGCCCTCGAGATATAGAGTCCAGAAGGAAAAGAAGGTCATCCCTCGCAATCGAGACTAGACTCTTCTCAGCTCTCCGTGCATCCAGGAAGACTGAAGCTCAACTGCATCGAGGTAGTAACCACTTCCAAGGATTGGTACCGTAAGATAGCAGGCTTGAAACTAGTAGCACTAACCTGGACTGAAACTCCCCTAACCCTACTCTCCTGAATCTCGGGACGAGATTCTTTTAAGGGGGAAAGGTCTGTAACATCCCAATTCCTGCAAGCCTGATTAGTTATCCAGAATGCAAAAATCAGGGGGAACAAAAACTTTTTCTTGCTCATTGGTGCAGTGTTTGCTTGTTGTCTGCTTGTGCTTGTGCATGTGAGTGTATACCATATGATACTCCTTACCTCACCATCAGTTGACAAAAGCTATTTAACAAAACTATCCTGGCTCATCTTACATATTCTGAAATGTTCTGGCATTTCAAAAACCTGAGCCAAGATGCTTATGTAACCAAAACTATTTTAGTAGCTTCTATTGACAAAACTACGGAGAGATATATAATATAATCTCCTTAAGTTTTCAAGACAGAACCTTCAACTATTCTTACCTTTAGGATCTCCAAAACCTTTTAGTAAGATTTTGAATTCAACTCTTGGTAGAGATACCAAGGACTCTCATCTTATTCAAAATCCAACCTCTTCAAAATGCATCAACCTTACCTCAAGCTAGGGTTGATGGTCATCCTAGTAGTAGTTGATTTATTTGTAAGATGAGTTGCCTTGATCTGCTGTTTGACTTGATTGCTTAGAAGTAGTATGAGAAACTCTAGGAGCTCATCCCCTAGGATCAAGACACTTCAAGATCACCAAATCCTAAGAAAGAATACAAGATGGATCTGATATTTAGCCACTAGGTGATCATCTAACACCCTTAACTAGATCAATTCTGAAGTGATCCCTTCTAGAAGTTGCCAAGTCAATGAAGACCAATATCAAGAAAGGATCCTTCCTACTCAATCTACACTTCAACATCATCCACTTGATGATGCTTTGGTATCTTTCTATCCATCCAAAGCCTCACTCCCTTACTCTAGTCAAAAAACCCTAAATCTGCCAAATTTGGCTAAGTCTGGAAAACTATTTCCAACATCGCCTTTTTGGATGCCTCCCTTTCTCAAACCATGTGCATTTTTGGAAATGCACTTGAACCATACTATTAACCATCCTAAGGACTACTACGGACCACTCTTTCCCTTGGTTATATCATCCTCCAACCCACGTTTTCTTGATGATTTTGCAGGCAAGAAAATAACTATTCCTGCAAATCTAGTCAACATGCCTACTTTGGCAGAAGCTCACACCATCATCCAACCTTCTATGGACCAACTCTTTGCATGTTTGGGTTCTACTCATATAGGACTATAAATATCTACTTCACTTGTTCAAAGTGGATCTTTGTGCTTCTTCAACCCACAAGGTTTTGAAGGCTAGATGATAATCTGCCTTGGCAAGCTTATTTTATTCAAAGTTTGAAAGCATGTCTTGGTGAACTCAAGCAAGATCAAGCTCAAACCTCTATACCATGTTGATTTACATCACTTGGTATATCCGTGCTTCTACCCCATTACCTAAGGAGAGATCTGAGCTCCAAGATCCAACAAGGTTTTGCTGGCATGAAAACAAACTTACCCAAGATCCTTAAATCTCTAGTTTTCACCAAGATCAGCATCGAGATAGTCTGCCCAGTCTAAGCCCTCGAGATATAGAGTCCAGAAGGAAAACAAGGTCATCCCTCGCAATCGAGACTAGACTCTTCTCAGCTCTCCGTGCATCCAGGAAGACTGAAGCTCAACTGCATCGAGGTAGTAACCACTTCCAAGGATGGGTACCGTAAGATAGCACGCTTGAAACTAGTAGCGCTAACCTGGACTCAAACTCCCCTAACCCTACTCTCCTGAATCTCGGGACGAGATTCTTTTAAGGGGGAAAGGTCTGTAACATCCCAATTCCTGCAAGCCTGATTAGTTGTCCAGAATGCAAAAATCAGGGGGAACAAAAACTTTTTCTTGCTCATTGGTGCAGTGTTTGCTTGTTGTCTGCTTGTGCTTGTGCATGTGAGTGTATACCATATGATACTCCTTACCTCACCATCAGTTGACAAAAGCTATTTAACAAAACTATCCTGGCTCATCTTACATATTCTGAAATGTTCTGGCATTTCAAAAACCTGAGCCAAGATGCTTATGTAACCAAAACTATTTTAGTAGCTTCTATTGACAAAACTACGGAGAGATATATAATATAATCTCCTTAAGTTTTCAAGACAGAACCTTCAACTATTCTTACCTTTAGGATCTCCAAAACCTTTTAGTAAGATTTTGAATTCAACTCTTGGTAGAGATACCAAGGACTCTCATCTTATTCAAAATCCAACCTCTTCAAAATGCATCAACCTTACCTCAAGCTAGGGTTGATGGTCATCCTAGTAGTAGTTGATTTATTTGTAAGATGAGTTGCCTTGATCTGCTGTTTGACTTGATTGCTTAGAAGTAGTATGAGAAACTCTAGGAGCTCATCCCCTAGGATCAAGAAACTTCAAGATAACCAAATCCTAAGAAAGAATACAAGATGGATCTGATATCTAGCCACTAGGTGATCATCTAACACCCTTAACTAGATCAATTCTGAAGTGATCCCTTCTAGAAGTTCCCAAGTCAATGAAGACCAGTATCAAGAAAGGATCCTTCCTACTCAATCTACACTTCAACATCATCCACTTGATGATGCTTTGGTATCTTTCTATCCATCCAAAGCCTCACTCCCTTACTCTAGTCAAAAAACCCTAAATCTGCCAAATTTGGCTAAGTCTAGAAAACTATTTCCAACATCGCCTTTTTGGATGCCTCCCTTTCTCAAACCATGTGCATTTTTGGAAATGCACTTGAACCATACTATTAACCATCCTAAGGACTACCACGGACCACTCTTTCCCTTGGTTATATCATCCTCCAACCCATGTTTTCTTGATGATTTTGCAGGTAAGAAAATAACTATTCCTGCAAATCTAGTCAACATGCCTACTTTGGCAGAAGCTCACACCATCATCCAACCTTCTATGGACCAACTCTTTGCATGTTTGGGTTCTACTCATATAGGACTATAAATATCTACTTCACTTGTTCAAAGTGGATCTTTGTGCTTCTTCAACCCACAAGGTTTTGAAGGCTAGATGATAATCTGCCTTGGCAAGCTTATTTTATTCAAAGTTTGAAAGCATGTCTTGGTGAACTCAAGCAAGATCAAGCTCAAACCTCTATACCATGTTGATTTACATCACTTGGTATATCCGTGCTTCTACCCCATTCCCTAAGGAGAGATCTGAGCTCCAAGATCCAACAAGGTTTTGCTGGCATGAAAACAAACTTACCCAAGATCCTTAAATCTCTAGTTTTCACCAAGATCAACTTAGATTCTCCAATCCAAAGGTTGCAAATGCTTGTTACACCTTACCTACATCATCTACCTTGATCCTTAAGATTTATCAAATATTATCCATAATTATTATGGCTCCAAACCTAATTAATCTCTTTAATAGACCAGATCTCCAAAACTTCTTCCATAAAGGAAAGTTTGGTTTTTGCCGAAATAGTTCCCCAAATTTTGGCTCAATTGAGGTCCGTACATCATACCCTATCTCCCCACTTCAAAAATAAATATTTTTGAAGAGCTTTATTATTTGTTTTTGCCCATTTTCTTAAATGGCAGAAATGGAATAATAATAGTGTTAAGTACTTCTAAGGCTCCATAAATCATGGGAAAATTCCCCTAAGTGTGTATTCACATTTGGGACCATCTCACATAAAAACTCCACCTGTCCAATTCAAAAATACCAAATAGATTGCTAAAAACCATTTCTTCACTAATGAAATAATTGATATAAAGTGGATTTAGAATCTTCTGAAAAATCCAAATTAATTCCCAGGGTCATGCCTTGACACCATCTACCTACCTGTACCATCTCCCCACGATGTTCAACATAAATTTTTGAACTTCCTTCACAAGCCTCCATTTGACCAAGTTTGCCAAATCAATCAAGCATTGATCCAAAAACCACCCCAACCCCATGGAAACTTGCTCAGTACCTCTCCTCAGCACCAGGGCACACCCAGGTCGACCATCACTGTAGCACTGCCCTCTTGGGTCCCATGTGCTTGTATGAGAGATGGAGGCATATCTTGCAAAAGATCTTGCACATTAAAAGTTGCAACAGCCACCCACTCTCCCTCTCTGAGCTCCAGCACGACCAGACCGCACCTCACCACCCTCCACCGACTCTGGCAGCCAATGGCAAGGACATGGACCTGCCCTTGCCCTCCATACACCATGTCCATCATGAACCAATCTACCTCATTTTAAAGAGGCCATAGGCTCTCACCCCTGCCCCTGCTCCTTCGTTTCCTCCCCCTAGAACCCAGATTACCACCCCACTTGCTCCTGCCCCCTCTCTCCTCCTCCATTGCTCTAGAGAGGAAGGGAAACCTCCCTTCAGCCATTCTCGAGCTCCCGAGCTCGTGCTCGTTTCCAACCACCCCGAACCCCTCCACTGCTGCTAGAACACTCCCATACCTCAGTACTCCCCTCCCCCGAAGGACCAAAGCCTCCCTTCCCCTCTACTGCTCGGAAGATGAAGAAATAGCCGATGTGTTGCCGGGTTGCAGGCAAGTTCCCCTCCCTCTCCTACCTCCTACCCTCCTCTCTGTGCATGCATGTCAGTATCCCCACCTCTATCTATCTCACCCCCGCTCTATTTTATGCCTAGGACCACCCTAGGGCTACCTCCGGAGAGCACCCAAGCGTGCTCCGTCTCCGTCACCCTCGCCCCATGCGAGATCTCCACCGATACCCCCTTTCCTGCCCCTCGCCGGGGTCGGTGTCGAGCACCGATCCACCTCCGTCATTCCCTGTCGCCTGAGGAGCACCTAGGTGAGCTCCTGCACCCGCCGGTGCTGTGCCTAGGGTTTCAGCGCCGCCATGCCAGCTCGGATGGAGACGACGGCCTCAGACCGTCCATCTTGTTTTAATCGAACGACCCAGATCTACGGGTACCTTTTCGCCGCCCTATCTGGCTGACCGCCAGGCCCCACCTGTTGGGTTCAAAGCTGCCGCTTCTCGCTCCCAGCGTAGCCTGGACGGGCCAATTTCCCCTCTGTGGCCCACCTTCCCTCTAGATCTGGCCCGGCAGTGGTTCTTCCTTTTTCTTTTCTCTTGGAATTCTAGACCTGCATTATACTTGTTAGTTTAAATCCAAATAAAATATAAAACTACATGATTTCGTCCAGGTGACAATTTTACATGGTCCCCTAGGGTTTTCTTCATCATGTAGAACTGGTAGCTTGCCAAAAGTAAATGCCATTATTTACTGACATTAAAGCTACTAAAATGTACCCTTTCTAGTAAATAAATTCCTGAGTGAGATAAACATCTCCACCAGGGATGAAACCAAGTTCCCCTAATAGCATAACTATAGGTCTACCATCTAGCATTGATCTCATGTCAAGGTGAACTATGTTTTAACATTGGCAAAAATAACAAAATCCCTCCAGTTCTGACTTTAGAAAATTCCCTAGGAATATCTACAGCATCTATTAGGCTAATTCCAACTCCCAGAGAACTGGCCCATCAATACCTATCTAAAACCAGGAGATAAGGATTTATTGATCCTCTGTTAAATTTTAGTGAATTAAATACCTATCTAAAACCAGGAGATAAGAGTTCCACAACTCCAAATTAGGTGATTCCAATTCCTACAGAAAGGTGTTCTAAATGTGTACCCTGTGCCCTTGGAATCAAATCAAAAGCTTTTGTAGATTTAATTCGGTGAAAAAGACAATTTGTCTATAGAACTTCCTTTGGGAATTTCCTGAGGGCATTCTATTAATTATTTTGGCATGATTCTAACTCTCAGTGAACAAGTACATCAAGGGTTACCTAACCACCCAAGGAAATAATTTTTGGAGTTCTAGAACTTTCTGGTGAATTATTTCCTAAAACTAGAGTCTTATTCACTATAAAAATCACTATAAATCTTTGGTAAGTGATATAATAGTGAAACCACTTTTGTTGGTTTCATTTTATAAATACCTATCTGTTGGTATCATGTTTTTACAATGGTACCTTATAGAATAAGTCCTTGGTCCAAAACCCTCTCATCCCTAGTTTCTAGACTATGAAACCCATATGGTTTCCTTCAAATGTTCCAAGACATGCTCCCAATCCTTCTAATCCATTTTCTCAACACCACTACTGATTTGTAAACTTGTATTGTCATTTGCTTGCTGTATGGTTTTGACGTCTGAATGCCTTGTTGATGGTGGAATTGTTTGTTTGCATGTATGTTTGATATCGGTGATAGTTGCGTTTGCGTGACGCCGAGAAGAATGAAGCATCGGGTTATTCTATTTCGGTTATTATTGGTATTATGGTTTTCTAAGGAGAAGTCTAGGGACATATATTGCCAGATTGCTGATCTCGGGAAAGCCACCTTCTTGCTCATAAGCCTTATCCCATTGTTGTACTTATGCATGTTTTATCTACTATTTATTAAAAACTGCATTGTTTTACTATATGTAGATGTATATATGGTAGTGGTTTTGCTCCTCCGAACTATTACCCTTTGGTACTACTAAGTACAACCCCCTTGACGACACCTACTCGTCCCTAGTATGGTAGATGGTGTAATACACCATACCCTTTGGAGACCCCGTTTTAGCCGAAGTAAAAACTAGAGCATGGGAAGACCCCCGAAAAAAGTTTTACCAAATGTTTTATGATAAAACCTTGTTGAGGTGGGACCTCCCAAGAGATGTTGAGAATGAAAAAGGTTTTGTTTTACAAATTGCTGAAGGAAAGATGGAGGAAAAAGGTTTACAAAAACGCACCCGGTTCTTTGTAGTTTTGCTAGAACAATTAACCCTGTACAACCACATTACTCTGGAATGGGACATTGCTGGATTTGATGGTTGTTTATTCTGGTATAAGATGCCTTGTAACTACTACAGGGGATCGTGATCCCTGGAGGGTGGGCCTTCTCCGATAAAGGTCCATGTGGGACATCGACCTAGAGAAGGAACGAAGGGTCTGCGGGCCTCCACGCGTTACTATGATCCCCTCATTGAAAGCGCCCACTGTGTAAAGTGTAAAATGCGCTCCGGTTGGTCCTCGGTACCCGATGTCCCGGTTTTGAGGGGAGTAACACTCATAGGGTAGGAACTTATATTGGAGTAGGCTTCCGGAGAGTCTTGATCGGTTACTCGACCCACGATCGGTGAAGATCGGGGTAGTGTACCCTGATGGTGTGGGTAAAGTGTACAACCTCTGTAGAGTGTAAATCTATTCAAATAGCCGTGTCCGCGGTCATGGACTGTAACACCCCGTCCACTCCTGGGCCCAGGGGGTGTCACTCCTGGCAGCTTAATAGGATATCTAGACTAGCCCCACAGACCAACACTAGTCTTTTCTACGCACTTTGTCCTCACTCATGCGCACCCGGTTACCCACTTCCCGGTTGGTCACCCATCCTAGAATTGCTCTAGGACAAGCACGCTTAACCCTAGAGTTCTTTTTCGAATGAGCTTCCGGAAAAGAAGTTGCAACTTGTTGATATGGGTATCCTATCAATCCTATTAAGCCATGTGCCTAGATCTCACATACACCCACCCTTTAGAAGATCGATGCCCTCATCGATCAAGCACACCCCAGGAACATTCCCTCTTGGCACGCGTCTGTGCGTCTAGTGCTGGCACATGTGCCATGCCGTGTCCACTCCGGGCCACACGCGCCATGCTCCACATGTCCCTCCACTGACCCACACACACCCGTTTAACCACGAGGGCGGCTCTGATACCACTTGTAACACCCCTCCACTCCTGGGCCCGGGGGGTGTCACTCCTGGCAGCTTAATAGGATATCTAGACTAGCCCTACAGACCAACACTAGTCTTTTCTACGCACTTTGTCCTCACTCGTGCGCACCCGGTTACCCACTTCCCGGTCGGTCACCCATCCTAGAATTGCTCTAGGCCAAGCACGCTTAACCTTAGAGTTCTTTTTCAAATGAGCTTCCGGAAAAGAAGTTGCAACTTGTTGATATGGTTATCTTATCAATCCTATTAAGCCATGTGCCTGGATCTCACATGGGCGATTGGGAAGGTTACTGTAGAGCGGTGCTGGTTTTGTTTTCAAAAAGGATTTCTGAAAAGCAATGGCTTTGGAAATGTTTTGACCATGGGATGGTCATAAAGGAGAAAGGTTTTGACCATGGGATGGTCGGAAGGAGGAGAAAGGAGTTTGGTCGTGGGACGACCTGAAGATGGGAACAAATGGGTGACCCAGTCCTAATGTTTTCCAAAACTTTTCAAAAAGGTTTCCAAAAATGTTTTACAAAAGTTTTCAATAAAGATATGTAGTTGCTATATCTACAAGAGAAACTAATTGAGAAAAGAACCTCTCTTGGAGCCCTCCTACTACCACAGCTATAATGCATATCCCCTTGTTATTATTCTTATCTTAAGGTGGTTTGTGAGTACATTCAAAGTACTCACTGTTATTGTCCCTGGCTATTAACTTGGTCAGATATCAAGAAGAGGTGAAGTGGACGACTATGCGAGCTAGGAAGTTGTCCCAGTTAGTTGCCTGTAGGTTAAGGCATGGATCGGGCTCTACGCTTGATGAAGTTCCGCTGATGATTATTGATGTAGCCATAATGGCATTTATGTAAGTCTTGTAATTCGGCATGTCTCGGATGTTGTAATGATACTTGTCGGTTATGTTCCACGGCTCACTCATCATGGGAAGGTGGTGTATGCATAACAGGGATTTCTCGGATGATTAATCCGGGGGCCCCACGGTTATTGCATGTGTGTTCTTTTCATAAACCACATGGGTCCACCAGTGTCATTGGTTGTGTGTTCTTTTCGTAAACCACACGGATCCACCATTGTCATTGGATGTGTGTTCTTTTCATAAACCACCACTAGAGTCATTGCATGTTTGTTTTTTCATAAACCAGGACTAGATTCATTGCATGTGTGTTCTGTTCATAAACCACATGGATCCACTAGAGCTGATTGCATTTGTGTTTTTTTCATAAACCACAACTAGAGTCATTGCATTTGTGTTCTTTTCAAAAACCACATGGACCACCAGTGTCATTGCATGTGTGTTCGTTTCATAAACCATAGCTAGAGTCATTGCATGTGTGTTCTTTTCATAAACCACCACTAGAGTCATTGCATGTGTGTTTTTTCATAAACCACCACTAGAGTCATTGCATGTGTGTTCTTTTCATAAACCACCACTAGTGTCATTGCATGTGTGTTCTTTTCATAAACCACATGGATCCACTAGAGTTGATTGCATTTGTGTTCTTTTAATGAACAACAACTAGAGTCATTGCATTTGTGTTCTTTTCAACAACCACATGGATCCACGAGTGTCATTGCATGTGTGTTCGTTTCATAAACCACCACTAGTGTCATTGCATGTGTGTTCTTTTCATAAACCACATGGATCCACCAGTGTCATTGCATGTGTGTTCTTTTCATAAACCACCACTAGAGTCATTGCATGTGTGTTCTTTTCAAAAACCACATGGATCCACCAGTGTCATTGCATGTGTGTTCTTTTCATAAACCATAGCTAGAGTCTTTAATTCTGTTAAGACCCGCATGTCTATTCATCTTGTAATAGCTTTATTCCAAGTAGTTGTAATAGTTGCTAGTGATGATGGACAACCATGAAGCGGCGTCACTGACCTTGACGCAATGCTGGTGATAATGGAGATCATGTCCGTGCTTTGGAGATGGAGATCAAAGGCATAAGAAGAAAGGGCCATATCATATCACACTAATTATGAATTGCCTATGATGTTAATCCTTTATGCATCTTGTATTGCTTAGATCGCGACGGTAGCATTATAAGATGATCCCTCTCACTAAATATCAAGTAATAAAGTGTTCATCCTTAGTAGGCACCGTTGCTAAGACTCGTCGTTTCGAAGCATCTCGTGATGATCGGGTGTGATAGATTCTACGTGTGCATATGACGGGTGAAAGCCAGATTTGCACATGCGGATACTAAGGTTAACCTTGCCAAGCCTAGCATGTACAGACATGGTCTTGGAACATGGAATACCGAAAGGTAAAGCATGAGTCATATGGATGATATGATGAACATGTTGATTATTCGCCTTTAAAGCTACATCATCTCACGTGATGATCGGACTTGGTGTAGTGGATTTGGTTCGTGTAATCACTAAAACAACTCGAGGGATGTTGTTTTGAGTGGGAGTTCATTTGTAATTTGGATTAGTCAAACTCAATTTATCATAAACACAATGAAAGTGAATTTGCATAGTTTGTTGTAGTCATTGGCATCCGTTCACCACCTTACGCTTAGCTATAGTTGAGATAGTGGAACTATAGAAATTCTGGATATTTGGTTTACGAACTAGTATCGTATTGTTTTGAGTGTCAATATAAAGTTTAAAAGTCCTGTTGCAAACCTTCCGCAAAATCCGTTTACTCTGTGAAGTTTAATAAACAGTATTAAATCAAGAGTAACAATTCCAGTGTTAGTATCTAATGTATCATGTTTGCCTCCATGATTCTTGATACTCAAAAGATTGTTTTTAATATCAAGATTATCTAAGAGCTGAAAGCAATGTTTCAGAAACCATCATATGTGAAAGGTATTGCGATATCTAAAACAATGTGTTGGTTACAACATGATATAGTATACGTCCTCATATTTGATGAGAATTTGTGAAGGTTGGAGACGCTAGTCGTCCTAATCCTCCAAAAGATTTTGGAAAAGAAACATTATACTCGCAATTGACCTTTATAAGCTATAGCAGCTTGATCATGAAAATTGTCATGATAAGGATGAATAGAAGATGTAAGTAAAATGTTTACTACACTAAAAGATTACTAAAGAATGGAATTTTGAAAGAATGCCAAACATTTGATGAAGGTGATCCACTTCAAAGTGCAAGTTCAAAGGTATTAGTATTTGACTATACACACTTTGTACTATGTGTCATGTGAATGACACCACTATTGATGTTGATAGATTCTTTTAAAAGAAAAGGAATTGTTGAAAGAGAATCTATAAAATATTTGGTAGAAAAGAAAAGATTGGAGATATCCAACTTAGGTATATAGAAGATACATGTTTTGGCTGCATTCCTTGGTTGTTAAACAATGTGGTTCTGCAGTATTGGATACCGAATTAATTGGTATGAAGTGTCATATAGGACAACACAATTCATGAACTGCAATGGCCTAAGTAACTAGCAAGATAATATGTTATGATGCTCATCGAAAACAAACAAAGGGTTGTTGTGTTGCTCGTTAACATCAAAGCTTACCTTCAAGATTTGTTATTTTGATCAGGTATTATGACGACAAAAGGTTGTTCAAATAATTGCCGTATTCCATAATAGATGGATAATATACAAGTCTGGTTGGAGAAATAACGCCTATAAAACTAATGCTAAAATGTCGCAAGACAAATGATTGAAAGGTCACTTGCAAAGTGACATCGCCGTTTAAATTATATTGAAAGGGATACATGAAGAAACTCCATGTTGATGGATTTTTGGAGTCTTTGATTTTGATCAAATGACGCTTGTGATACTTTCCTGGAGATAATTAAAACTCCGTTCATAGGCCAAAAGAGGAACGGGCGACTAACTGATTGGAATTTGTACATATTGATGTATATAGTCCATTATGTGTAGTCGAGGGCGATGGATTTCAACTTCATATGCTTTCTCCGAAGATTTGAGTGAGTATATGTATATACTTACTCAATAAGGAAGAAGTATGAAACATTTGAAAATGTTCAAAGACTTTCAAGATGAAGTGGAAAATCATTGTAATAAGAAAATAAAAAGTTTATGATTGGATCATAAAGAAAGATGTTTGAGTTACACGTTTAGCAAAACACCTAAGGTTTGAGGAATCGTTTCATGGATTTGCATTTCCCAAAACACCATAGGAGTATGGAGTGTTCAAGATATGTAATGAAACCTTGTTTGACATGGTAAGATCAAAGGTGTCATTTATAAAACTGCCATTATATTTTAAAGATTAAAGCTTTAGAGACTACCGCTTTTACACTGAAAAGAGCTCCATCATGATCCGTTGAAATTACACCATATAAGTCATGGTTTGGGATAAAAACCAGGTTGTCCTTTCTTAAATTTTTGGTATGCTAGGCATAAGTAAAATGTTTACAACCAAAGTCGGATGAGCATGCTTTGTAGGTTATTTCGAATAACCATTGGGTATTCCTCCATAACACCGAAGAAAAAATTGTTTGTCGCTTAGAATGTTGAGTTTTCTTGAGAAGGAATTTTTGGTGAAAAGTCAAGTGGGAGGACAATAGAACTTTGACAAGGTTGTGGAACCTTGGCTAATATGTGCTGAGTTGCGCAGCATCGGTAAGTGTCCCGGAGGCAGCAACAATGCTCATGGCTCACATGCCTCAAAGGTTGTGGTCACGGAGATCTAAGTTACTATTAAACCAAGTAGGTCGGGTAAGTAATCAAATGCCAAGATTTGAGAGTTAAATCATTGTTGTTTGACAATGATGAACCGACTACATGCAAATAATCAATGATGGGCCCTAACTTCGTTAAATGGCTTGAAGCCATAAAATCCGTGATAATTCCATACACGAGAAATCAAGCTTTGAATTTGAAAGACCCTCTGGAAAGGTGCAAGACCTTACAGTCGTATATGGATCTATAAAGAAATAGACATGGATGTTTCACATCTATGAAATAGTCGACATGTCGGAAAGAGTTTACGACAATGTTCAAGGAATTGACTATGATAAGATTTGATCTTTCATAGCGATATTTAGTCTGGACAGATTAATGTAGCAAGCACTACATATATTTTGGTATATGGTAGTTGAACAAACAAAACAAGTTCTTCTAATAGAATGGTTACCTAGGACGTGTACATGACACGATCCAAAGGGTTTTGTTAAATCAAAGGATGCTAAAAGAGTATGCAAAACTTCAATGGTTGAAGTGAGCATCGCGGAGTTGGAATCTTCACCGTGATGAAACCGTTAAAAGGTTTAATTTCATCAGAGACGATGAAGATGTTTGCATTTTGCAAGAAATTAAGTGGGAGCGCTAAGACATATTTCTAATACATTATGTGAAAGACATATTGTTGATTAGAAATGATGTATCTTTTATTGACACAGGTTAAGAATTTCATTTCGATGAAAGACTTAGGCATAACCCAAGAATTAGGCATCAATGTCTACATGTATAGATTGAGGCGCTAATATGGTTTTGCCAAATGTACATAGATAAGATGTTGAATGAGTTCAATATGGAAACAACAAGAAAGGTTCTTGACGCACGGAAAGTACTGAATCAAGATTCAAGTGTGTTGACACGAGATTCAAGTGTTTTGACACTTGGTGAAATCACAAGAATATTTTGATCAATCATTCTTTGAGATGTACACATCCAGATACGTCATATGGTCTAAATGTTATGGGCATATACCAGAATGACTCATAAGATGATCATTGGACAATAGTAGGGATATTCTTATGATCTTTGGAAGAACTAAGAATATATTACTTATATAGTGGTGACAAATAGTTCATTGTAAATTGTTACATTGATACTAGTTTTGTCACAAATTAAGTTTATCTCAATTTAAACTATGGGTGGCACAATGTAATGGAAAGGAAGTTCCATAACGGATTTGGTTGAGTACCAAAGTTAAAACATTATGACAGATACTACAACAAAAGGCTAAGTATATGACTGCTATTGTAGCAGCAAATGAGGGCATTTGCGTCAAGTAGTTTGTTATCAAACTAGGTGTGGTTCATAGAGGGATAATACTATGAAGATACATTGTATGACAATTGTATCAACATGATTTAATCCCAAGGAACTAAAGGTCTCACCAAAGGACCAAATTTATACAATGCCATCTCATTGGAGAATGAGTAATGCGTAGAAACGCAAGGACATGCAAATACACACGGACCTGGAAGTGTCAGATCCGAAGATTATGTTTACCACTAGCAATAGTGTCTATACAACACCAGAAAGCCATAGGTGTTGAATGCATAAGTTATTAACTAGATTATTGACTCTAGTGCAAGTGGGATACTGTTGGAGATATGCCCAAGAGGCAATAATAAAGTGGTTATTATTATATCTTTATGTTTATGATAAATGTTTACATCCCATGCTATAATTGTATTAACCGGAAACATTAATACTTGTGTGTTTTGTAAACATAAAAGAGTCCCTAGTAAGCCTCTTGTTAAACTAGCTTGTTGATTAATGGATGATCATGGTTTCTTGATCATGGACATTGGATGTCATTAATAACAAGGTTATATCATTAGGAGAATGATGTGATGGACACACACCCATAGTAAGCGTAGCATAAGATCAAGTCATTAAGTTCGTATTGCTGTAAGCTTTCAAATGCATAGTAACCTAATCCTTCGACCATGAGTTTATGTTAATCACCATCACCGGATGGGTACTTTGATGACATCAAACACCGCTTCGTAACTGGGTGGTTATAAAGGTGTCATTGGGTATTCTAAAAGTATGTGTTGAAGCGCATGGACCAAGATTGGGATTTGTCCATCCATATGACGGATAGATATGCTCTGGGCCCTCTCGGTGGAATGTCATATAGTTAGCTTGCAAGCATGTTACTGGGTCACAAGGGATGACATAACATGGAACGAGTAAAGAGTACTTATCAGTAACGAGGTAGAACTAGGTATAGAGATACTGACGATCAAACCTCGGATAAGTAGAATATCGCGTGACAAAGGGAATTGGTTTCGTATGTTAATGGTTCTATCGATCACGAAGTCATCGTTGAGTATGTGGGAGCCGTTACGGATTTCCAGGTCCCGCTGATGGTTATTGATAGGAGATGTGTCTCTATCATGTCTACATATTCACGAACCGTAGGGTGACACACTTAAGGTTCGAAGTTGTTTTAAGTAGATATGGAATGTGTGTTGGAGACCGAATGTTGTTCGGAGTCTCGAATTGGATCCGGGACATAACGAGGAGATCCGGAGTTGTCCGGAGAATAAGATTCATATATTGGGGATCATTTTCTAAGTTAGGAAATGTTCCGGAGTGTTTGTATGGAGATTCTAGAAGGTTTCAGAATGTTCTGGAAGGTTCTAGAAGAGTTCTTGGTGTTTTCTTGAAAACCAAGAAAGGGTCAAAGGAAACCTTGTGGGGCGAGACACGGATTCGTGGGGGAGGAGGACTCCTCCCCCTTCCCAACCCGCTGACCAAGGAGGGGAGTCCTACTAGGACTCCCCCTCCCATGGCGTGCCTCCCTCCTTTAAATAGAAGGGAGGGGTGCCCCCTCCTAGCTCTCTCTCTCACAACAAGCTCTAGCCGCCGCCTCTCTCCTCTTCCTTCGCTCTGCTCCGGCTTAAGCGAAGCCCTGCAGAATTCTCTCCTCCACCACCACCACCACACCGTCGTGCTGCTGGGATTCCGTGGAGAAGATCTACTACCTCTGCTGCTCGCTGGAACAGGGAGAGGAAGGTATGCTTCGACTCCGCACGTGTGACCGACTGCGGAAGCGCTGCCGGAACGCGGCGCCGGAAGGATCGTCCACACGATCTTGAGATCGGCAAGTGATCGACTACATCAACCCCGAGATCTAATCTCGTAACGCTTTCGGATCTACGAGGTTTAGTACAGATCTATCTCGTTGCACATGTCTAATAGATTAGATCTTGGCTTTTATCTAGATTAGATCTGGGTTTTGTTCGTTCTTGCGGTAGAAATTTTTTGTTTTCCATGCTACGAACCCATCACTTGTTTGTTTGCATGTATGTTTGATATCGGCGATAGTTGCGTTTGCGTGACACCGAGAAGAAGGAAGCATCGGGTTATTCTATTTCGGTTATTATTGGTATTATGGTTTTCTAAGGAGAAGTCTAGGGACATATATTGCTAGATTGTTGATCTCGGGAAAGCCACCTTCTTGCTCATAAGCCTTATCCCACTGTTTTACTTATGCATGTTTTATCTACTATTTATTAAAAACTGCATTGTTTTACTATATGTTGATGTATATATGGTAGTGGTTTTGCTCCTCCGAACTATTACCCTTTGGTACTACTAAGTACAACCCCCTTGACGACACCTACTCGTCCCTAGCATGGTAGATGGTGTAATACACCATACCCTTTGGAGACCCCGTTTTAGCCGAAGTAAAAACTAGAGCATGGGAAGACCCCCGAAAAAAGTTTTACCAAATGTTTTATGATAAAACCTTGGTGAGGTGGGACCTCCCAAGAGATGTTGAGAATGAAAAAGGTTTTGTTTTACAAATTGCTGAAGGAAAGATGGAGGAAAAAGGTTTACAAAAACGCACCCGGTTCTTTGCAGTTTTGCTAGAACAATTAACCCTGTACAACCACATTACTCTGGAATGGGACATTACTGGATTTGATGGTTGTTTATTCTGGTATAAGCTGCCTCGTAACTACTACAGGGGATCGTGATCCCTGGAGGGTGGGCCTTCTCCGATAAAGGTCCATGTGGGACATCGACCTGGAGAAGGAACGAAGGGTCTGCAGGCCACCACGTGTTACTATGATCCCCTCATTGAAAGCGCCCACTTTGTAAAGTGTAAAATGTGCTCCGGTTGGTCCTCGGTACCCGATGTCCCGGTTTTGAGGGGAGTAACACTCATAGGGTAGGAACTTATATTGGAGTAGGCTTCCGGAGAGTCTTGATCGGTTACTCGACCCACGATCGGTGAAGATCGGGGTAGTGTACCCGGATGGTGTGGGTAAAGTGTACAACCTCTGCAGAGTGTAAATCTATTCGAATAGCCGTGTCCGCGGTCATGGACTGTAACACCCCGTCCACTCCTGGGCCCAAGGGGTGTCACTCCTGGCATCTTAATAGGATATCTAGACTAGCCCCACAAACCAAAACTAGTCTTTTCTACGCACTTTGTCCTCACTCATGCGCACCCGGTTACCCACTTCCCGGTTGGTCACCCATCCAAGAATTGCTCTAGGCGAAGCACGCTTAACCCTAGAGTTCTTTTTCGAATGAGCTTCCGGAAAAGAAGTTGCAACTTGTTGATATGGGTATCCTATCAATCCTATTAAGCCATGTGCCTAGATCTCACATACACCCACCCTTTAGAAGATCGATGCCCTCATCGATAGCGCACACCCCAGGAACGTTCCCTCCTGGCACGCGTCTGTGCGTCCAGTGCTGGCACATGTGCCATGCCGTGTCCACTCCGGGCCACACGCGCCATGCTCCACATGTCCCTCCACTGACCCGCACACACCCGTTTAACCACGAGGGCGGCTCTGATACCACTTGTAACACCCCTCCACTCCTGGGCCCGGGGGGTGTCACTCCTGGCAGCTTAATAGGATATCTAGACTAGCCCTACAGACCAACACTAGTCTTTTCTACGCACTTTGTCCTCACTCGTGCGCACCCGGTTACCCACTTCCCGGTCGGTCACCCATCCTAGAATTGCTCTAGGCCAAGCACGCTTAACCTTAGAGTTCTTTTTCAAATGAGCTTCCGGAAAAGAAGTTGCAACTTGTTGATATGGTTATCTTATCAATCCTATTAAGCCATGTGCCTGGATCTCACATGGGCGATTGGGAAGGTTACTGTAGAGCGGTGCTGGTTTTGTTTTCAAAAAGGATTTCTGAAAAGCAATGGCTTTGGAAATGTTTTGACCATGGGATGGTCATAAAGGAGAAAGGTTTTGACCATGGGATGGTCGGAAGGATGAGAAAGGAGTTTGGTCGTGGGACGACCTGAAGATGGGAACAAATGGGTGACCCAGTCCTAATGTTTTCCAAAACTTTTCAAAAAGGTTTCCAAAAATGTTTTACAAAAGTTTTCAATAAAGATATGTAGTTGCTATATCTACAAGAGAAACTAATTGAGAAAAGAACCTCTCTTGGAGCCCTCCTACTACCACAGCTATAATGCATATCCCCTTGTTATTATTCTTATCTTAAGGTGGTTTGTGAGTACATTCAAAGTACTCACTGGTATTGTCCCTGGCTATTAACTTGGTCAGATATCAAGAAGAGGTGAAGTGGACGACTATGCGAGCTAGGAAGTTGTCCCAGTTAGTTGCCTGTAGGTTAAGGCATGGATCAGGCTCTACGCTTGATGAAGTTCCGCTGATGATTATTGATGTAGCCATAATGGCATTTATGTAAGTCTTGTAATTCGGCATGTCTCGGATGTTGTAATGATACTTGTCGGTTATGTTCCACGGCTCACTCATCATGGGAACGTGGTGTATGCATAACAGGGATTTCTCGGATGATTAATCCGGGGGCCCCACGGTTATTGCATGTGTGTTCTTTTCATAAACCACATGGGTCCACCAGTGTCATTGGCTGTGTGTTCTTTTCGTAAACCACACGGATCCACCATTGTCATTGGATGTGTGTTCTTTTCATAAACCACCACTAGAGTCATTGCATGTTTGTTTTTTCATAAACCAGCACTAGATTCATTGCATGTGTGTTCTGTTCATAAACCACATGGATCCACTAGAGCTGATTGCATTTGTGTTTTTTTCATAAACCACAACTAGAGTCATTGCATTTGTGTTCTTTTCAAAAACCACATGGACCACCAGTGTCATTGCATGTGTGTTCGTTTCATAAACCATAGCTAGAGTCATTGCATGTGTGTTCTTTTCATAAACCACCACTAGAGTCATTGCATGTGTGTTTTTTCATAAACCACCACTAGAGTCATTGCATGTGTGTTCTTTTCATAAACCACCACTAGTGTCATTGCATGTTTGTTCTTTTCATAAACCACATGGATCAACTAGAGTTGATTGCATTTGTGTTCTTTTAATGAACAACAACTAGAGTCATTGCATTTGTGTTCTTTTCAACAACCACATGGATCCACGAGTGTCATTGCATGTGTGTTCGTTTCCTAAACCACCACTAGTGTCATTGCATGTGTGTTCTTTTCATAAACCACATGGATCCACCAGTGTCATTGCATGTGTGTTCTTTTCATAAACCACCACTAGAGTCATTGCATGTGTGTTCTTTTCAAAAACCACATGGATCCACCAGTGTCATTGCATGTGTGTTCTTTTCATAAACCATAGCTAGAGTCACTTCATGTGTGTTCGTTTCATAAACCACATGGATCCACCACTATCATTGCATGTGTGTTCTTTCAATATACCACCACTAGAGTCATTGGATTTGTGTTATTTTCATAAACCACCAGTAGAGTCATTGCACGTGTGTTCTTTTCATCAACCACATATGGATCCACTAGAGTCATTGCATGTGTGTTCTTCTCCGAAACCACCACTAGAGTTCATTGCATGTGTGTTCGTTTCATAAACCACATGGATCCACTAGAGTCATTGCATGTGTGTTCTTTTCATAAACCACATGGATTCAATATAGTTCATTGCATTTGTGTTCTTTTCATAAACCACAACTAGAGTCATTGCATAAATATTCTTTTCATAAACCACATCTATAGTCATTGCATGTGTGTTCTTTTCATTGGATGTGTGAGTGTATTAGTGTGCATCATTGGGGTTTTAGGAAAAGAACACATGTAGTGATGCCACCACAGCATGCGTGTTCTTTTCATAAACCACACGGATCCACTAGAGTTCATTCCATGTGTGTTCTTTTCATAAACCACATGGATCAGTAAAGTCATTGCATGTGTGTTCCTTTCATAAACCACATGGATCCACCAGTGTCATTGAATGTGTGTTATTTTTCAAAACAACATATGGATCCACTAGAGTCATTGCATGTGTGTTCGTCTCCTAAACCACCACTAGAATCATTGAATGTGTGTTCTTTTCATAAACCACATGGATCCACTAGAGTATTTGCATGTGTTTTTTTTGCATAAACCACATGGATCCACCAGTGTCATTGCAGGTGTGTTCTTTTCACAAACCACATGGATCCAACAGTGTCATTGCATGTGTGTTCTCTTCATAAACCACACGGATCCACCAATGTCATTGCATGTGTGTTCTTTTCATAAACCACCACTAGAGTCATTGCATGTGTGTTTTTTCATAAACCAACACTAGATTCATTGCATTTGTGTTCTTTTCAAAAACCACATGGATCCACCAGTGTCATTGCATGTGTTATTTTCATAAACCACCACTAGAATCAGTGCATGTGTGTTCGTTTCGTAAACCATAGCTAGAGTCATTGCATGTGTGTTATTTTCATAAACCACATTGATCCACCAGTGTCATTGCATGTGTGTTCTTTCAATAAACCAACACTAGAGTCATTGGATGTGTGTTCTTTTCATAAACCACCACTAGAGTCATTGCATGTGTGTCCTTTTCATTGGATGTGTGATTGTATTAGTGTGCATCATTAGGGTTTTACGAAAAGAACACATGTAGTGATGCCACCACACCATGTGTGTTCTTTTCATGAACCACGTGGATCCACTAGAGTTCATTGCATTTGTGTTCTTTTCATAAACCACATGGATCCACTAGAGTCATTGCATCTGTGTTATTTTAGAAAACCACATGGATCCACCAGTGTCATGTGTGTTCTTTTCATACACCACCACTAGAGTCATTGCATGTGTGTTCTTGTCATAAACCACCACTAGTGTCATTGCATGTGTGTTCTTTTCATAAACCACATGGATCCACCAGTGTCATTGCATCTGTGTTCTTTTCATAAACCACCACTAGAGTCATTGCATGTGTGTTCTTTTCAAAAACCACATGGATCCACCAGTGTCATTGCATGTGTGTTCTTTTCATAAACCATAGCTAGAGTCACTTCATGTGTGTTCTTTTCATAAACCTCATGGATCCACCACTGTCATTGCATGTGCGTTCTTTCAATAAACCACCACTAGAGTCATTGGATTTGTGTTCTTTTCATAAACCACCACTAGAGTCATTGCACGTGTGTTCTTATCATAAACCACATATGGATCCACTAGAGTCATTGCATGTGTGTTCTTATCCTAAACCACCACTAGAGTTCATTGCATGTGTGTTCTTTTCATAAACCACATGGATCCACTAGAGTCAGTGCATGTGTGTTCTTTTCATAAACCACATGGATCCACCAGTGTCATTGCAGGTATGTTCTTTTCACAAACCACATGGATCCACCAGTGTCATTGCATGTGTGTTCTCTTCATAAACCACACGGATCCACCAATGTCATTGCATGTTTGTTCTTTTCATAAACCACCACTAGAGTCATTGCATGTGTGTTTTTTCATAAACCAACACTAGATTCATTGCATGTGTGTTCTTTTCATAAACCACATGGATCCACTAGAGTTGATTGCATTTGTGCTCTTTTCATAAACAACAACTAGAGTCATTGCATTTGTGTTCTTTTCAAAAACCACATGGATCCACCAGTGTCATTGCATGTGTGTTCGTTTCATAAACCATAGCTAGAGTCATTGCATGTGTGTTATTTTCATAAACCACATTGATCCACCAGTGTCATTGCATGTGTGTTCTTTCAATAAACCAACACTAGATTCATTGGATGTGTGTTCTTTTCATAAACAACCACTAGAGTCATTGCATGTGTGTCCTTTTCATTGGATGTGTGATTGTATTAGTGTGCATCATTGGGGTTTTAGGAAAAGAACACATGTAGTGATGCCACCACAGCATGTGTGTTCTTTTCATGAACCACATGGATCCACTAGAGTTCATTGCATTTGTGTTCTTTTCATAAACCACATGGATCCACTAGAGTCATTGCATCTGTGTTATTTTCAAAAACCACATGGATCCACCAGTGTCATGTTTGTTCTTTTCATACACCACCACTAGAGTCATTGCATGTGTGTTCTTGTCATAAAGCACCACTAGTGTCATTGCATGTGTGTTCTTTTCATAAACCACATGGATCCACCAGTGTCATTGCATGTGTGTTCTTTTCATAAACCACCACTAGAGTCATTGCATGTGTGTTCTTTTCAAAAACCACATGGATCCACCAGTGTCATTGCATGTGTGTTCTTTTCATAAACTATAGCTAGAGTCACTTCATGTGTGTTCTTTTCATAAACCTCATGGATCCACCACTGTCATTGCATGTGTGTTCTTTCAATAAACCACCACTAGAGTCATTGGATTTGTGTTCTTTTCATAAACCACCACTAGAGTCATTGCACGTGTGTTCTTTTCATAAACCACATGTGGATCCACTAGAGTCATTGCATGTGTGTTCTTCTCCTAAACCACCACTAGAGTTCATTGCATGTGTGTTCTTTTCATAAACCACATGGATCCACTAGAGTCACTACATGTGTGTTCTTTTCATAAACCACATGTATTCAATATAGTTCATTACATTTGTGTTCTTTTCATAAACCACAACTAGAGTCATTGCATAAATGTTCTTTTCATAAACCACATCTAGAGTCATTGCATGTGTGTTCTTTTCATTGGATGTGTGAGTGTATTAGTGTGCATCATTGGGGTTTTAGGAAAAGAACACATGAAGTGATGCCACCACAGCATGCGTGTTCTTTTCATAAACCACACGGATCCACAAGAGTTCATTCCATGTGTGTTCTTTTCATAAACCACATGGATCAGTAGAGTCATTGCATGTGTGTTCTTTTCATAAACCACATGGATCCACCAGTGTCATTGAATGTGTGTTATTTTTCAAAACCACATATGGATCCACTAGAGTCATTGAATGTGTGTTCGTCTCCTAAACCACCACTAGAATCATTGAATGTGTGTTCTTTTCATAAACCACATGGATCCACTAGAGTATTTGCATGTGTTTTTTTTCATAAACCACATGGATCCACCAGTGTCATTGCATGTGTGTTCTTTTCACAAACCACATGGATCCACCAGTGTCATTGCATGTGTGTTCTCTTCATAAACCACTCGGATCCACCAATGTCATTGCATGTGTGTTCTTTTCATAAACCACATCTAGAGTCATTGCATGTGTGTTCTTTCAATAAACCACATCTAGATTCATTGCACGTGTTTTCTTTTCATAAACCACGTGGATCCACTAGAGTTGATTGCATTTGTGTTCTTTTCATAAAAAAACTAGAGTCATTGCATTTGTGTTCTTTCAAAAACCACATAGATCCATTAGTGTCATTGCATGTGTGTTCGTTGCATAAACCATAGCTAGAGTCGTTGCATGTGTGTTATTTTCATAAACCACATTGATCCACGAGTGTCATTGCATGTGTGTTCTTTCAATAAACCAACACTAGAGTCATTGGATGTGTGTTCTTTTCATAAAACACCACTAGAGTCATTGCATGTGTGTCCTTTTCATTGGATGTGTGATTGTATTAGTGTGCATCATTGGGGTTTTAGGAAAAGAACACATGTAGTTATGCCACCACATCATGTGTGTTCTTTTCATGAACCATATGGATCCACTAGAGTTCATTGCATTTGTGTTCTTTTCATAAACCACATGGATCCACTAGGGTCATTGCATGTGTTTTCTTTTTCAAAACCACATGGATCCACCAGTGTCATGTGTGTTCTTTTCATAAACCACCACTAGAGTCATTGCATGTGTGTTCTTGTCATAAACCACCACTAGTGTCACTGCATAAACCACCTCCAGTGTCATTCGATGTGTGTTCTTTTCGTAAACCACCACTAGAGTCATTGCATGTGTTTTTTTTCATAAACCACATGGATCCACTAGAGTTGATTGCATTTATGTTCTTTTAACAATCCAGAACTAGAGTCATTGCATTTGTGTTCTTTTCAACAACCACATGGATCTGCTAGTGTCATTGCATGTGTGTTCTTTTCATAAACAATGCCTAGATTTATTGCATGTGTGTTCTTTTCATTAACCACATGGATCCACCAGTTTCATTGGATGCGTGTTCTTTTCATAAACCACACGGATCCACCATTTTCATCCCATGTGTGTTGTTTTCATAAACCACCACTAGAGTCATTGCATGTGTGTTTTTTCATAAACCACCACTAGAGTCATTGCATGTGTGTTTTTTCATAAACCACCACTAGAGTCATTGCATGTCTGTTATTTTCATAAACCACATGGATCCACTAGAGTTGATTGCATTTGTGTTCTTTTCATAAACCACAACTAGAGTCATTGCATTTGTGTTCTTTTCCAAAAACCACATGGATCCACCAGTGTCGTTGCATGTGTGTTCTTTTCAACAACCATAGGTAGAGTCATTGCATGTGTGTTATTTTCATAAACCACATGGATCCACCATTGTCATTGCATGTGTGTTCTTTCAATAAACCACCACTAGAGTCATTGGATGTGTGTTCATTTCATAAACCACCACTAGAGTCATTGTATGTGTGTTATTTTCATGAACCACATATGGATCCACTAGAGTCATTGCGTGTGTGTTGTTCTCCTAAACCACCACTAGAGTTAATTGCATGTGTGTTCTTTTCATAAACCAGATGGATCCACCAGATTCATTGCATGTGTGTTCTTTTCATAAACCACATGGATTCAATATAGTTCATTGCATTTGTGTTCTTTTCATAAACCACAACTAGAGTCATTGCATGTGTGTTCTTTTCATAAACCACAGCTAGAGTCATTGAATGTGTGTTGTTCTCATTGGATGTGTGAGTGTATTAGTGTGCATCATTGGGGTTTTAGGAAAGAACACATGCAGTGATGCCACCACAGCATGTGTGTTATTTTCATAAACCACACGGATATACTAGAGTTCATTGCATGTGTGTTATTTTCATAAACCACATGGATGACTAGAGTGATTGCATGTGTGTTATTTTCATAAACCACATACGGATCCACTAGAGTCATTGCATGTGTGTTCGTCTCCTAAACCACCACTAGAATCAGTGAATGTGTGTTCTTTTCATAAACCACATGGATCCGCTAGAGTTATTGCATGTGTGTTCTTTTGATAAACAACATGGATCCACCAGTGACATTGCATGTGTGTTCTTCTCACAAACCACATGGATCCACCAGTGTCATTTCATGTGTGTTCTTTTCATAAACAACATAGATCCAACAGTGACATTGCATGTGTGTTCTTCTCACAAACCACATGGATCCACCAGTGTCATTTCATGTGTGTTCTTTTCATAAACCACACGGATCCACCAGTGTCATTGCATGTGTGTTCTTTTCATAAACCGCCACTAGAGTCATTGCATGTGTGTTCTTTTCATAAACCACCACCAGAGTCATTGCATGTGTGTTCTTTTCATAAACCACATATGGACGCAGTAGAGTCATTGCATGCGTGTTCTTTTCATAAACCACATGGAACCACTAGATTTCATTGCATTTGTGTTCATTTCATAAACCACATGGATCCACTAGAGTTCGTTGCATGGGTGTTCTTTTAATAAACCACATGTATCCACTAGAGTTCAATGAATGTATGTTCTTTTCATAAACCACATGGATCCAGCAGTGTCATTGAATGTGTGTTATTTTCATAAACCACATGGATCTACCGGTGTCATTGCATGTGTGTTCTTTTTCTAAACCACATATGGATCCACTAGAGTCATTGCATGTGTGTTCTTCTCCTAAACCACCACTAAAATCATTGCATGTGTGGTCTTTTCATAAACCACATGGATCCACTAGATTTCAATGCATGTGCATTCTTTTCATAAACCACATGGTTCCACTACACCTTATTGCATATGTGTTCTTTTCATAAACCAAATGGATCCACTCGTGTCATTGGATGTGTGTTCTTTTCATAAACCACATGGATCCACTAGTGTCATTGCATATGTGTTCTTGTCATAAACCACCACTATAGTCATTGCATGTGTGTTCTTTTCATAAACCACCACTAGAGTCATTGCATGTGTGCTATTTTCATAAACTACATGGATCTACTAGAGTTTATTGCATTTGTGTTCTTTTCATAAACCACAACTATAGTCATTGCATTTGTGTTCTTTTCAAAAACCACATGGATCCACTAGTGTCATTGCATGTGTGTTCTGTTCATAAACCACAACTAGAGTCATTGCATGTATGTTCTTTTCATAAACCACATGGATCCACCAGTGTCATTGCATGTGTGTACTTTTCATAAACCACCACTAGAGTCATTGGATGTATGTTCTCTTTGATAAACCACATGGATCCACCAGTGTCATTGCATGTGTGTTCTTTTCATAAACCAGCACTAGAGTCATTGCATGTGTGTTCGTAAACCACCACTAGTCATTACATGTGTGTTCTTTTCATAAACCACATATGGATCCACTAGAGTCATTGCATGGGTGTTCTTCTTCTAAATCACCACTAGAGTTCATTGCATCTGTGTTCCTTTCATAAACCACATGGATCCACTAGAGTTCATTGAATGTGTGTTCTTTTCATAAACCACATGGATGTACCAGTGTCAATGAATGTGTGTTGTTTTCATAAACCATATGGATCCACAAGTGTCATTTCATGCGTGTTATTTTCATAACCACGTCTAGAGTCATTACATGTGTGTTCTTTTCATAAACCACATGGATCCACTTAGAGTTCAGTGCATGTGTGTTCTTTTAATAAACCACATGGATCCACCAATGTCATTGGATGTGTGTTCTTTCCATAAACAACATGGATCCACCAATGTCATTACATGTGTGTTCTTTTCATATAACACCACTAGTGTCATTTCATGTGTGTTCTTTTCATATACCACCACTAGCGTCATTGCATGTGTGTTCTTTTCATAAACCACCACTAGAGTCATTGAATGTGTGTTCTTTTCATAAACTACATTTGGATCCCATAAAGCCATTGCATGTGTGTTATTCTCCTAAACCGCCACCAGATTCATTTCATCTATGTTGTTTTCATAAACCACCACTAGAGTCATTGCATGTGTGTTATTTTCATAAACCACATGGATGCACTATATTCATTGCATTTGTGTTCATTTCATAAACCAAATGGATCCACTAGAGTTCATTGCATGTGTGTTCTTTTAATAAACCACATGTATCCACTAGAGTTCATTGCATGTCTATTATTTTCATAAACCACATGGATCCACTAGAGTTCATTGAATGTGTGTTATTTTCATAAACCACATGGATCCACTAGTGTCATTGAATGTGTATTCTTTTCATAAACCACATGGATCCATCAACGTCATTGCATCTATGTTCTTTTCATAAACCACATCTAGAGTCATTGCATGTGTGTTATTTTCATAAACCACATGGATCCACTAGAGTTCATTGCATTTGTGTTCATTTCAAAAACCACATAGATCCATTAGAGTTCATTGTATGTGTGTTCTCTTAATAAACCACATGGATCCACCAATGTCATTGGATGTGTGTTCTTTCCATAAACCACATGGATCCACCAGTGTCATTACATGTGTGTTCTTTTCATAAACCACCACTACAGTCATTGCATGTGTGTTCTTTTCATAAACCACCACTAGAGTCATTGCATGTTTGTTCTTTTCATAAACCACATATGGACCCAGTAGAGTCATTGCATGTGTGTTCTTCTCCTAAACCGCCACTAGAATCATTGCATGTGTGTTCTTTTCATAAACCACCACTAGAGTCATTGCATGTGGGTTCTTTTCATAAACCACATGGAACCACTAGATTTCATTGCATTTGTGTTCATTTCATAAACCACATGGATCCACTAGAGTTTGTTGCATGGGTGTTCTTTAAATAAACCACATGGATCCACTAGAGTTCAATGAATGTATGTTCTTTTCATAAACCACATGGATCCACCACTGTCATTGAATGTGTGTTATTTTCTTAAACCACATGGATCCACCAGTGTCATTGCATGTGTGTTCTTTTTCTAAACCACATATGGATCCACTAGAGTCATTGCATGTGTGTTCTTCTCCTAAACCACCACTAAAAACATTGCATGTGTTGTCTTTTTATAAACCACATGGATCCACTAGAGTTCCATGCATGTGTGTTCTTTTCATAAACCACATGGTTCCACTAGACCTTATTGCATATGTGTTCTTTTCATAAACCACATGGATCCACCAATGTCATTGGATGTGTGTTCTTTTCATAAACCACTTGGATCCACCAGTGTCATTCCATGTGTGTTCTTGTCATAAACCACCACTATAGTCATTGCATGTGTGTTCTTTTCATAAACCACCACTAGAGTCATTGCATGTGTGTTATTTTCATAAACCACATGGATCCACTAGAGTTTATTGCATTTGTGTCCTTTTCATAAACCACAACTATAGTCATTGCATTTGTGTTCTTTTCAAAAACCACATGGATCCACTAGTGTGATTGCATGTGTGTCCTTTTCATAAACCACAGCTAGAGTCATTGCATGTGTGTTCCTTTCATAAACCACATGGATCCACCAGTGTCATTGCATGTGTGTTCTTTTCATAAACCACCACTAGAGTCATTGGATGTGCGTTCTTTTTGATAAACCACATGGATCGACCAGTGTCATTGCATGTGTGTTCTTTTCATAAACCACCACTAGATTCATTGCATGTGTGTTCGTAAACCACACCTAGAGTCATTACATGTGTGTTCTTTTCATAAACCACATATGGATCCAATAGAGTCATTGCATGTGTGTTCTTATTCTAAATTACCACTAGAGTTCATTGCATGTGTGTTCTTTTCATAAACCACATGGATCCACTAGAGTTCATTGAATGTGTGTTCTTTTCATAAACCACATGGATGCACCAGTGTCAATGAATGTGTGTTCTTTTCATAAACCATATGGATCCACCAGTAACATTTCATGTGTGTTCTTTTCATAACCACATCTAGAGTCATTGCATGTGTGTTCTTTTCATAAACCACATGGATCCACTAGATTTCAGTGCATGTATGTTCTTTTAATAAACCACATGGATGCACCTATGTCATGGGATGTGTGTTCTTTCCATAAACCACATGGATCCACCAGTGTCATTACATGTGTGTTCTTTTCATATAACACCACTAGTGTCATTACATGTGTGTTCTTTTTATATACCACCACTAGCGTCATTGCATGTGTGTTCTTTTCATAAACCACCACTAGAGTCATTGAATGTGTGTTATTTTCATAAACCACATATGGATCCACTAGAGTCATTGCATGTGTGTTCTTTTCATAAACCACATGGATCCACTAGTGTCATTGCATGTGTGTTATTTTCATAAACCACATCTAGAGTCATTGCATGTGTGTTATTTTCATAAACCACATGGATCCACTAGAGTTCATTGCATTTGTGTTCATTTCAAAAACCACATAGATCCATTAGAGTTCATTGCATGTGTGTTCTCTTAATAAACCACATGGATCCACCAATGTCATTGGATGTGTGTTCTTTCCATAAACCACATGGATCCACCAGTGTCATTACATGTGTGTTCTTTTCATAAACCACCACTAGAGTCATTGCATGTGTGTTCTTTTCATAAACCACCACTAGAGTCATTGCATGTTTGTTCTTTTCATAAACCACTTCTGGACCCAGTAGAGTCATTGCATGTGTGTTCTTCTCCTAAACCGCCACTTGAATCATTGCATGTGTGTTCTTTTAATAAACCACCACTAGAGTCATTGCATGTGGGTTCTTTTCATAAACCACATGTAACCACTAGATTTCATTGCATTTGTGTTCATTTCATAAACCACATGGATCCACTAGAGTTCGTTGCATGGGTGTTCTTTTAATAAACCACATGGATCCACTAGAGTTTAATGAATGTATGTTCTTTTTATCAACCACATGGATCCACCAGTGTCATTGAATGTGTGTTATTTTCATAAACCACATGGATCCAACAGTGTCATTGCATGTGTCTTCTTTTTCTAAACCACATATGGATCCACTAGAGTCATTGCATGTGTTTTCTTCTCCTAAACCACCACTAAAAACATTGCATGTGTGGTCTTTTTATAAATCACATGGATCCACTAGAGTTCAATGCATGTGTGTTCTTTTCATAAACCACATTGTTCCACAAGAGCTTATTGCATATGTGTTCTTTTCATAAACCACATGGATCCACCAGTGTCATTGGATGTGTGTTCTTTTCATAAACCACATGGATCCACCAGTGTCATTGCATGTGTGTTCTTGTCATAAGTAACCACTATAGTCATTGCATGTGTGTTCTTTTCATAAACCACCACTAGTGTCATTGCATGTTTGTTCTTTTCATAAACCACATGGATCAACTAGAGTTGATTGCATTTGTGTTCTTTTAATGAACAACAACTAGAGTCATTGCATTTGTGTTCTTTTCAACAACCACATGGATCCACGAGTGTCATTGCATGTGTGTTCGTTTCCTAAACCACCACTAGTGTCATTGCATGTGTGTTCTTTTCATAAACCACATGGATCCACCAGTGTCATTGCATGTGTGTTCTTTTCATAAACCACCACTAGAGTCATTGCATGTGTGTTCTTTTCAAAAACCACATGGATCCACCAGTGTCATTGCATGTGTGTTCTTTTCATAAACCATATCTAGAGTCACTTCATGTGTGTTCGTTTCATAAACCACATGGATCCACCACTATCATTGCATGTGTGTTATTTCAATATACCACCACTAGAGTCATTGGATTTGTGTTCTTTTCATAAACCACCAGTAGAGTCATTGCACGTGTGTTCTTTTCATCAACCACATATGGATCCACTAGAGTCATTGCATGTGTGTTCTTCTCCGAAACCACCACTAGAGTTCATTGCATGTGTGTTCGTTTCATAAACCACATGGATCCACTAGAGTCATTGCATGTGTGTTCTTTTCATAAACCACATGGATTCAATATAGTTCATTGCATTTGTGTTCTTTTCATAAACCACAACTAGAGTCATTGCATAAATATTCTTTTCATAAACCACATCTATAGTCATTGCATGTGTGTTCTTTTCATTGGATGTGTGAGTGTATTAGTGTGCATCATGGGGGTTTTAGGAAAAGAACACATGTAGTGATGCCACCACAGCATGCGTGTTCTTTTCATAAACCACACGGATCCACTAGAGTTCATTCCATGTGTGTTCTTTTCATAAACCACATGGATCAGTAAAGTCATTGCATGTGTGTTCCTTTCATAAACCACATGGATCCACCAGTGTCATTGAATGTGTGTTATTTTTCAAAACAACATATGGATCCACTAGAGTCATTGCATGTGTGTTCGTCTCCTAAACCACCACTAGAATCATTGAATGTGTGTTCTTTTCATAAACCACATGGATCCACTAGAGTATTTGCATGTGTTTTTTTTGCATAAACCACATGGATCCACCAGTGTCATTGCAGGTGTGTTCTTTTCACAAACCACATGGATCCACCAGTGTCATTGCATGTGTGTTCTCTTCATAAACCACACGGATCCACCAATGTCATTGCATGTGTGTTCTTTTCATAAACCACCACTAGAGTCATTGCATGTGTGTTTTTTCATAAACCAACACTAGATTCATTGCATTTGTGTTCTTTTCAAAAACCACATGGATCCACCAGTGTCATTGCATGTGTTATTTTCATAAACCACCACTAGAATCAGTGCATGTGTGTTCGTTTCGTAAACCATAGCTAGAGTCATTGCATGTGTGTTATTTTCATAAACCACATTGATCCACCAGTGTCATTGCATGTGTGTTCTTTCAATAAACCAACACTAGAGTCATTGGATGTGTGTTCTTTTCATAAACCACCACTAGAGTCATTGCATGTGTGTCCTTTTCATTGGATGTGTGATTGTATTAGTGTGCATCATTAGGGTTTTACGAAAAGAACACATGTAGTGATGCCACCACACCATGTGTGTTCTTTTCATGAACCACGTGGATCCACTAGAGTTCATTGCATTTGTGTTCTTTTCATAAACCACATGGATCCACTAGAGTCATTGCATCTGTGTTATTTTAGAAAACCACATGGATCCACCAGTGTCATGTGTGTTCTTTTCATACACCACCACTAGAGTCATTGCATGTGTGTTCTTGTCATAAACCACCACTAGTGTCATTGCATGTGTGTTCTTTTCATAAACCACATGGATCCACCAGTGTCATTGCATCTGTGTTCTTTTCATAAACCACCACTAGAGTCATTGCATGTGTGTTCTTTTCAAAAACCACATGGATCCACCAGTGTCATTGCATGTGTGTTCTTTTCATAAACCATAGCTAGAGTCACTTCATGTGTGTTCTTTTCATAAACCTCATGGATCCACCACTGTCATTGCATGTGCGTTCTTTCAATAAACCACCACTAGAGTCATTGGATTTGTGTTCTTTTCATAAACCACCACTAGAGTCATTGCATGTTTGTTCTTTTCATAAACCACTTCTGGACCCAGTAGAGTCATTGCATGTGTGTTCTTCTCCTAAACCGCCACTTGAATCATTGCATGTGTGTTCTTTTAATAAACCACCACTAGAGTCATTGCATGTGGGTTCTTTTCATAAACCACATGTAACCACTAGATTTCATTGCATTTGTGTTCATTTCATAAACCACATGGATCCACTAGAGTTCATTGCATGGGTGTTCTTTTAATAAACCACATGGATCCACTAGAGTTTAATGAATGTATGTTCTTTTTATCAACCACATGGATCCACCAGTGTCATTGAATGTGTGTTATTTTCATAAACCACATGGATCCAACAGTGTCATTGCATGTGTCTTCTTTTTCTAAACCACATATGGATCCACTAGAGTCATTGCATGTGTTTTCTTCTCCTAAACCACCACTAAAAACATTGCATGTGTGGTCTTTTTATAAATCACATGGATCCACTAGAGTTCAATGCATGTGTGTTCTTTTCATAAACCACATTGTTCCACAAGAGCTTATTGCATATGTGTTCTTTTCATAAACCACATGGATCCACCAGTGTCATTGGATGTGTGTTCTTTTCATAAACCACATGGATCCACCAGTGTCATTGCATGTGTGTTCTTGTCATAAGTAACCACTATAGTAATTGCATGTGTGTTCTTTTCATAAACCACCACTAGTGTCATTGCATGTTTGTTCTTTTCATAAACCACATGGATCAACTAGAGTTGATTGCATTTGTGTTCTTTTAATGAACAACAACTAGAGTCATTGCATTTGTGTTCTTTTCAACAACCACATGGATCCACGAGTGTCATTGCATGTGTGTTCGTTTCCTAAACCACCACTAGTGTCATTGCATGTGTGTTCTTTTCATAAACCACATGGATCCACCAGTGTCATTGCATGTGTGTTCTTTTCATAAACCACCACTAGAGTCATTGCATGTGTGTTCTTTTCAAAAACCACATGGATCCACCAGTGTCATTGCATGTGTGTTCTTTTCATAAACCATATCTAGAGTCACTTCATGTGTGTTCGTTTCATAAACCACATGGATCCACCACTATCATTGCATGTGTGTTCTTTCAATATACCACCACTAGAGTCATTGGATTTGTGTTCTTTTCATAAACCACCAGTAGAGTCATTGCACGTGTGTTCTTTTCATCAACCACATATGGATCCACTAGAGTCATTGCATGTGTGTTCTTCTCCGAAACCACCACTAGAGTTCATTGCATGTGTGTTCGTTTCATAAACCACATGGATCCACTAGAGTCATTGCATGTGTGTTCTTTTCATAAACCACATGGATTCAATATAGTTCATTGCATTTGTGTTCTTTTCATAAACCACAACTAGAGTCATTGCATAAATATTCTTTTCATAAACCACATCTATAGTCATTGCATGTGTGTTCTTTTCATTGGATGTGTGAGTGTATTAGTGTGCATCATGGGGGTTTTAGGAAAAGAACACATGTAGTGATGCCACCACAGCATGCGTGTTCTTTTCATAAACCACACGGATCCACTAGAGTTCATTCCATGTGTGTTCTTTTCATAAACCACATGGATCAGTAAAGTCATTGCATGTGTGTTCCTTTCATAAACCACATGGATCCACCAGTGTCATTGAATGTGTGTTATTTTTCAAAACAACATATGGATCCACTAGAGTCATTGCATGTGTGTTCGTCTCCTAAACCACCACTAGAATCATTGAATGTGTGTTCTTTTCATAAACCACATGGATCCACTAGAGTATTTGCATGTGTGTTTTTTGCATAAACCACATGGATCCACCAGTGTCATTGCAGGTGTGTTCTTTTCACAAACCACATGGATCCACCAGTGTCATTGCATGTGTGTTCTCTTCATAAACCACACGGATCCACCAATGTCATTGCATGTGTGTTCTTTTCATAAACCACCACTAGAGTCATTGCATGTGTGTTTTTTCATAAACCAACACTAGATTCATTGCATTTGTGTTCTTTTCAAAAACCACATGGATCCACCAGTGTCATTGCAAGTGTTATTTTCATAAACCACCACTAGAATCAGTGCATGTGTGTTCGTTTCGTAAACCATAGCTAGAGTCATTGCATGTGTGTTATTTTCATAAACCACATTGATCCACCAGTGTCATTGCATGTGTGTTCTTTCAATAAACCAACACTAGAGTCATTGGATGTGTGTTCTTTTCATAAACCACCACTAGAGTCATTGCATGTGTGTCCTTTTCATTGGATGTGTGATTGTATTAGTGTGCATCATTAGGGTTTTACGAAAAGAACACATGTAGTGATGCCACCACACCATGTGTGTTCTTTTCATGAACCACGTGGATCCACTAGAGTTCATTGCATTTGTGTTCTTTTCATAAACCACATGGATCCACTAGAGTCATTGCATCTGTGTTATTTTAGAAAACCACATGGATCCACCAGTGTCATGTGTGTTCTTTTCATACACCACCACTAGAGTCATTGCATGTGTGTTCTTGTCATAAACCACCACTAGTGTCATTGCATGTGTGTTCTTTTCATAAACCACATGGATCCACCAGTGTCATTGCATCTGTGTTCTTTTCATAAACCACCACTAGAGTCATTGCATGTGTGTTCTTTTCAAAAACCACATGGATCCACCAGTGTCATTGCATGTGTGTTCTTTTCATAAACCATAGCTAGAGTCACTTCATGTGTGTTCTTTTCATAAACCTCATGGATCCACCACTGTCATTGCATGTGCGTTCTTTCAATAAACCACCACTAGAGTCATTGGATTTGTGTTCTTTTCATAAACCACCACTAGAGTCATTGCACGTGTGTTCTTATCATAAACCACATATGGATCCACTAGAGTCATTGCATGTGTGTTCTTCTCCTAAACCACCACTAGAGTTCATTGCATGTGTGTTCTTTTCATAAACCACATGGATCCACTAGAGTCAGTGCATGTGTGTTCTTTTCATAAACCACATGGATTCAATATAGTTCATTGCATTTGTGTTCTTTTCATAAACCACAACTAGAGTCATTGCATAAATATTCTTTTCATAAACCACATCTATAGTCATTGCATGTGTGTTCTTTTCATTGGATGTGTGAGTGTATTAGTGTGCATCATGGGGGTTTTAGGAAAAGAACACATGTAGTGATGCCACCACAGCATGCGTGTTCTTTTCATAAACCACACGGATCCACTAGAGTTCATTCCATGTGTGTTCTTTTCATAAACCACATGGATCAGTAAAGTCATTGCATGTGTGTTCCTTTCATAAACCACATGGATCCACCAGTGTCATTGAATGTGTGTTATTTTTCAAAACAACATATGGATCCACTAGAGTCATTGCATGTGTGTTCGTCTCCTAAACCACCACTAGAATCATTGAATGTGTGTTCTTTTCATAAACCACATGGATCCACTAGAGTATTTGCATGTGTTTTTTTTGCATAAACCACATGGATCCACCAGTGTCATTGCAGGTGTGTTCTTTTCACAAACCACATGGATCCACCAGTGTCATTGCATGTGTGTTCTCTTCATAAACCACACGGATCCACCAATGTCATTGCATGTGTGTTCTTTTCATAAACCACCACTAGAGTCATTGCATGTGTGTTTTTTCATAAACCAACACTAGATTCATTGCATGTGTGTTCTTTTCATAAACCACATGGATCCACTAGAGTTGATTGCATTTGTGCTCTTTTCATAAACAACAACTAGAGTCATTGCATTTGTGTTCTTTTCAAAAACCACATGGATCCACCAGTGTCATTGCATGTGTGTTCGTTTCATAAACCATAGCTATAGTCATTGCATGTGTGTTATTTTCATAAACCACATTGATCCACCAGTGTCATTGCATGTGTGTTCTTTCAATAAACCAACACTAGATTCATTGGATGTGTGTTCTTTTCATAAACAACCACTAGAGTCATTGCATGTGTGTCCTTTTCATTGGATGTGTGATTGTATTAGTGTGCATCATTGGGGTTTTAGGAAAAGAACACATGTAGTGATGCCACCACAGCATGTGTGTTCTTTTCATGAACCACATGGATCCACTAGAGTTCATTGCATTTGTGTTCTTTTCATAAACCACATGGATCCACTAGAGTCATTGCATCTGTGTTATTTTCACAAACCACATGGATCCACCAGTGTCATGTTTGTTCTTTTCATACACCACCACTAGAGTCATTGCATGTGTGTTCTTGTCATAAAGCACCACTAGTGTCATTGCATGTGTGTTCTTTTCATAAACCACATGGATCCACCAGTGTCATTGCATGTGTGTTCTTTTCATAAACCACCACTAGAGTCATTGCATGTGTGTTCTTTTCAAAAACCACATGGATCCACCAGTGTCATTGCATGTGTGTTCTTTTCATAAACTATAGCTAGAGTCACTTCATGTGTGTTCTTTTCATAAACCTCATGGATCCACCACTGTCATTGCATGTGTGTTCTTTCAATAAACCACCACTAGAGTCATTGGATTTGTGTTCTTTTCATAAACCACCACTAGAGTCATTGCACGTGTGTTCTTTTCATAAACCACATGTGGATCCACTAGAGTCATTGCATGTGTGTTCTTCTCCTAAACCACCACTAGAGTTCATTGCATGTGTGTTCTTTTCATAAACCACATGGATCCACTAGAGTCACTACATGTGTGTTCTTTTCATAAACCACATGTATTCAATATAGTTCATTACATTTGTGTTCTTTTCATAAACCACAACTAGAGTCATTGCATAAATGTTCTTTTCATAAACCACATCTAGAGTCATTGCATGTGTGTTCTTTTCATTGGATGTGTGAGTGTATTAGTGTGCATCATTGGGGTTTTAGGAAAAGAACACATGAAGTGATGCCACCACAGCATGCGTGTTCTTTTCATAAACCACACGGATCCACAAGAGTTCATTCCATGTGTGTTCTTTTCATAAACCACATGGATCAGTAGAGTCATTGCATGTGTGTTCTTTTCATAAACCACATGGATCCACCAGTGTCATTGAATGTGTGTTATTTTTCAAAACCACATATGGATCCACTAGAGTCATTGAATGTGTGTTCGTCTCCTAAACCACCACTAGAATCATTGAATGTGTGTTCTTTTCATAAACCACATGGATCCACTAGAGTATTTGCATGTGTTTTTTTTCATAAACCACATGGATCCACCAGTTTCATTGCATGTGTGTTCTTTTCACAAACCACATGGATCCACCAGTGTCATTGCATGTGTGTTCTCTTCATAAACCACTCGGATCCACCAATGTCATTGCATGTGTGTTCTTTTCATAAACCACATCTAGAGTCATTGCATGTGTGTTCTTTCAATAAACCACATCTAGATTCATTGCACGTGTTTTCTTTTCATAAACCACGTGGATCCACTAGAGTTGATTGCATTTGTGTTCTTTTCATAAAAAAAACTAGAGTCATTGCATTTGTGTTCTTTCAAAAACCACATAGATCCATTAGTGTCATTGCATGTGTGTTCGTTGCATAAACCATAGCTAGAGTCGTTGCATGTGTGTTATTTTCATAAACCACATTGATCCACGAGTGTCATTGCATGTGTGTTCTTTCAATAAACCAACACTAGAGTCATTGGATGTGTGTTCTTTTCATAAACCACCACTAGAGTCATTGCATGTGTGTCCTTTTCATTGGATGTGTGATTGTATTAGTGTGCATCATTGGGGTTTTAGGAAAAGAACACATGTAGTTATGCCACCACATCATGTGTGTTCTTTTCATGAACCATATGGATCCACTAGAGTTCATTGCATTTGTGTTCTTTTCATAAACCACATGGATCCACTAGGGTCATTGCATGTGTTTTCTTTTTCAAAACCACATGGATCCACAAGTGTCATGTGTGTTCTTTTCATAAACCACCACTAGAGTCATTGCATGAGTGTTCTTGTCATAAACCACCACTAGTGTCACTGCATAAACCACCTCCAGTGTCATTCGATGTGTGTTCTTTTCGTAAACCACCACTAGAGTCATTGCATGTGTTTTTTTTCATAAACCACATGGATCCACTAGAGTTGATTGCATTTATGTTCTTTTAACAATCCAGAACTAGAGTCATTGCATTTGTGTTCTTTTCAACAACCACATGGATCTGCTAGTGTCATTGCATGTGTGTTCTTTTCATAAACAATGCCTAGATTTATTGCATGTGTGTTCTTTTCATTAACCACATGGATCCACCAGTTTCATTGGATGCGTGTTCTTTTCATAAACCACACGGATCCACCATTTTCATCCCATGTGTGTTGTTTTCATAAACCACCACTAGAGTCATTGCATGTGTGTTTTTTCATAAACCACCACTAGAGTCATTGCATGTGTGTTTTTTCATAAACCACCACTAGAGTCATTGCATGTATGTTATTTTCATAAACCACATGGATCCACTAGAGTTGATTGCATTTGTGTTCTTTTCATAAACCACAACTAGAGTCATTGCATTTGTGTTCTTTTCCAAAAACCACATGGATCCACCAGTGTCGTTGCATGTGTGTTCTTTTTAACAACCATAGGTAGAGTCATTGCATGTGTGTTATTTTCATAAACCACATGGATCCACCATTGTCATTGCATGTGTGTTCTTTCAATAAACCACCACTAGAGTCATTGGATGTGTGTTCATTTCATAAACCACCACTAGAGTCATTGTACGTGTGTTATTTTCATGAACCACATATGGATCCACTAGAGTCATTGCGTGTGTGTTGTTCTCCTAAACCACCACTAGAGTTAATTGCATGTGTGTTCTTTTCATAAACCAGATGGATCCACCAGAGTCATTGCATGTGTGTTCTTTTCATAAACCACATGGATTCAATATAGTTCATTGCATTTGTGTTCTTTTCATAAACCACAACTAGAGTCATTGCATGTGTGTTCTTTTCATAAACCACAGCTAGAGTCATTGAATGTGTGTTGTTTTCATTGGATGTGTGAGTGTATTAGTGTGCATCATTGGGGTTTTAGGAAAGAACACATGCAGTGATGCCACCACAGCATGTGTGTTATTTTCATAAACCACACGGATATACTAGAGTTCATTGCATGTGTGTTCTTTTCATAAACCACATGGATGACTAGAGTGATTGCATGTGTGTTATTTTCATAAACCACATACGGATCCACTAGAGTCATTGCATGTGTGTTCGTCTCCTAAACCACCACTAGAATCAGTGAATGTGTGTTCTTTTCATAAACCACATGGATCCGCTAGAGTTATTGCATGTGTGTTCTTTTGATAAACAACATGGATCCACCAGTGACATTGCATGTGTGTTCTTCTCACAAACCACATGGATCCACCAGTGTCATTTCATGTGTGTTCTTTTCATAAACAACATAGATCCAACAGTGACATTGCTTGTGTGTTCTTCTCACAAACCACATGGATCCACCAGTGTCATTTCATGTGTGTTCTTTTCATAAACCACACGGATCCACCAGTGTCATTGCATGTGTGTTCTTTTCATAAACCGCCACTAGAGTCATTGCATGTGTGTTCTTTTCATAAACCACCACCAGAGTCATTGCATGTGTGTTCTTTTCATAAACCACATATGGACGCAGTAGAGTCATTGCATGCGTGTTCTTTTCATAAACCACATGGAACCACTAGATTTCATTGCATTTGTGTTCATTTCATAAACCACATGGATCCACTAGAGTTCGTTGCATGGGTGTTCTTTTAATAAACCACATGTATCCACTAGAGTTCAATGAATGTATGTTCTTTTCATAAACCACATGGATCCAGCAGTGTCATTGAATGTGTGTTATTTTCATAAACCACATGGATCTACCGGTGTCATTGCATGTGTGTTCTTTTTCTAAACCACATATGGATCCACTAGAGTCATTGCATGTGTGTTCTTCTCCTAAACCACCACTAAAATCATTGCATGTGTGGTCTTTTCATAAACCACATGGATCCACTAGAGTTCAATGCATGTGCATTCTTTTCATAAACCACATGGTTCCACTAGACCTTATTGCATATGTGTTCTTTTCATAAACCAAATGGATCCACTTGTGTCATTGGATGTGTGTTCTTTTCATAAACCACATGGATCCACTAGTGTCATTGCATATGTGTTCTTGTCATAAACCACCACTATAGTCATTGCATGTGTGTTATTTTCATAAACCACCACTAGAGTCATTGCATGTGTGCTATTTTCATAAACTACATGGATCTACTAGAGTTTATTGCATTTGTGTTCTTTTCATAAACCACAACTATAGTCATTGCATTTGTGTTCTTTTCAAAAACCACATGGATCCACTAGTGTCATTGCATGTGTGTTCTGTTCATAAACCACAACTAGAGTCATTGCATGTATGTTCTTTTCATAAACCACATGGATCCACCAGTGTCATTGCATGTGTGTACTTTTCATAAACCACCACTAGAGTCATTGGATGTGTGTTCTCTTTGATAAACCACATGGATCCACCAGTGTCATTGCATGTGTGTTCTTTTCATAAACCAGCACTAGAGTCATTGCATGTGTGTTCGTAAACCACCACTAGTCATTACATGTGTGTTCTTTTCATAAACCACATATGGATCCACTAGAGTCATTGCATGGGTGTTCTTCTTCTAAATCACCACTAGAGTTCATTGCATCTGTGTTCTTTTCATAAACCACATGGATCCACTAGAGTTCATTGAATGTGTGTTCTTTTCATAAACCACATGGATGTACCAGTGTCAATGAATGTGTGTTGTTTTCATAAACCATATGGATCCACAAGTGTCATTTCATGCGTGTTATTTTCATAACCACGTCTAGAGTCATTACATGTGTGTTCTTTTCATAAACCACATGGATCCACTTAGAGTTCAGTGCATGTGTGTTCTTTTAATAAACCACATGGATCCAACAATGTCATTGGATGTGTGTTCTTTCCATAAACAACATGGATCCACCAGTGTCATTACATGTGTGTTCTTTTCATATAATACCACTAGTGTCATTTCATGTGTGTTCTTTTCATATACCACCACTAGCGTCATTGCATGTGTGTTCTGTTCATAAACCACCACTAGAGTCATTGAATGTGTGTTCTTTTCAGAAACTACATTTGGATCCCATAAAGCCATTGCATGTGTGTTATTCTCCTAAACCGCCACCAGATTCATTTCATCTATGTTGTTTTCATAAACCACCACTAGAGTCATTGCATGTGTGTTATTTTCATAAACCACATGGATGCACTATATTCCTTGCATTTGTGTTCATTTCATAAACCAAATGGATCCACTAGAGTTCATTGCATGTGTGTTCTTTTAATAAACCACATGTATCCACTAGAGTTCATTGCATGTCTGTTATTTTCATAAACCACATGGATCCACTAGAGTTCATTGAATGTGTGTTATTTTCATAAACCACATGGATCCACTAGTGTCATTGAATATGTATTCTTTTCATAAACCACATGCATCCATCAACGTCATTGCATCTATGTTCTTTTCATAAACCACATCTAGAGTCATTGCATGTGTGTTATTTTCATAAACCACATGGATCCACTAGAGTTCATTGCATTTGTGTTCATTTCAAAAACCACATAGATCCATTAGAGTTCATTGCATGTGTGTTCTCTTAATAAACCACATGGATCCACCAATGTCATTGGATGTGTGTTCTTTCCATAAACCACATGGATCCGACAGTGTCATTACATGTGTGTTCTTTTCATAAACCACCACTACAGTCATTGCATGTGTGTTCTTTTCATAAACCACCACTAGAGTCATTGCATGTTTGTTCTTTTCATAAACCACATATGGACCCAGTAGAGTCATTGCATGTGTGTTCTTCTCCTAAACCGCCACCAGAATCATTGCATGTGTGTTCTTTTCATAAACCACCACTAGAGTCATTGCATGTGGGTTCTTTTCATAAACCACATGGAACCACTAGATTTCATTGCATTTGTGTTCATTTCATAAACCACATGGATCCACTAGAGTTCGTTGCATGGGTGTTCTTTAAATAAACCACATGGATCCACTAGAGTTCAATGAATGTATGTTCTTTTCATAAACCACATGGATCCACCACTGTCATTGAATGTGTGTTATTTTCTTAAACCACATGGATCCACCAGTGTCATTGCATGTGTGTTCTTTTTCTAAACCACATATGGATCCACTAGAGTCATTGCATGTGTGTTCTTCTCCTAAACCACCACTAAAAACATTGCATGTGTTGTCTTTTTATAAACCACATGGATCCACTAGAGTTCCATGCATGTGTGTTCTTTTCATAAACCACATGGTTCCACTAGACCTTATTGCATATGTGTTCTTTTCATAAACCACATGGATCCACCAATGTCATTGGATGTGTGTTCTTTTCATAAACCACTTGGATCCACCAGTGTCATTCCATGTGTGTTCTTGTCATAAACCACCACTATAGTCATTGCATGTGTGTTCTTTTCATAAACCACCACTAGAGTCATTGCATGTGTGTTATTTTCATAAACCACATGGATCCACTAGAGTTTATTGCATTTGTGTTCTTTTCATAAACCACAACTATAGTCATTGCATTTGTGTTCTTTTCAAAAACCACATGGATCCACTAGTGTGATTGCATGTGTGTCCTTTTCATAAACCACAGCTAGAGTCATTGCATGTGTGTTCCTTTCATAAACCACATGGATCCACCAGTGTCATTGCATGTGTGTTCTTTTCATAAACCACCACTAGAGTCATTGGATATGCGTTCTTTTTGATAAACCACATGGATCGACCAGTGTCATTGCATGTGTGTTCTTTTCATAAACCACCACTAGATTCATTGCATGTGTGTTCGCAAACCACACCTAGAGTCATTACATGTGTGTTCTTTTCATAAACCACATATGGATCCAATAGAGTCATTGCATGTGTGTTCTTATTCTAAATTACCACTAGAGTTCATTGCATGTGTGTTCTTTTCATAAACCACATGGATCCACTAGAGTTCATTGAATGTGTGTTCTTTTCATAAACCACATGGATGCACCAGTGTCAATGAATGTGTGTTCTTTTCATAAACCATATGGATCCACCAGTAACATTTCATGTGTGTTCTTTTCATAACCACATCTAGAGTCATTGCATGTGTGTTCTTTTCATGAACCACATGGATCCACTAGATTTCAGTGCATGTGTGTTCTTTTAATAAACCACATGGATCCACCTATGTCATGGGATGTGTGTTCTTTCCATAAACCACATGGATCCACCAGTGTCATTACATGTGTGTTCTTTTCATATAACACCACTAGTGTCATTACATGTGTGTTCTTTTCATATACCACCACTAGCGTCATTGCATGTGTGTTCTTTTCATAAACCACCACTAGAGTCATTGAATGTGTGTTATTTTCATAAACCACATATGGATCCACTAGAGTCATTGCATGTGTGTTCTTTTCATAAACCACATGGATCCACTAGTGTCATTGCATGTGTGTTATTTTCATAAACCACATCTAGAGTCATTGCATGTGTGTTATTTTCATAAACCACATGGATCCACTAGAGTTCATTGCATTTGTGTTCATTTCAAAAACCACATAGATCCATTAGAGTTCATTGCATGTGTGTTCTCTTAATAAACCACATGGATCCACCAATGTCATTGGATGTGTGTTCTTTCCATAAACCACATGGATCCACCAGTGTCATTACATGTGTGTTCTTTTCATAAACCACCACTAGAGTCATTGCATGTGTGTTCTTTTCATAAACCACCACTAGAGTCATTGCATGTTTGTTCTTTTCATAAACCACTTCTGGACCCAGTAGAGTCATTGCATGTGTGTTCTTCTCCTAAACCGCCACTTGAATCATTGCATGTGTGTTCTTTTAATAAACCACCACTAGAGTCATTGCATGTGGGTTCTTTTCATAAACCACATGTAACCACTAGATTTCATTGCATTTGTGTTCATTTCATAAACCACATGGATCCACTAGAGTTTGTTGCATGGGTGTTCTTTTAATAAACCACATGGATCCACTAGAGTTTAATGAATGTATGTTCTTTTTATCAACCACATGGATCCACCAGTGTCATTGAATGTGTGTTATTTTCATAAACCACATGGATCCAACAGTGTCATTGCATGTGTCTTCTTTTTCTAAACCACATATGGATCCACTAGAGTCATTGCATGTGTGTTCTTCTCCTAAACCACCACTAAAAACATTGCATGTGTGGTCTTTTTATAAACCACATGGATCCACTAGAGTTCAATGCATGTGTGTTCTTTTCATAAACCACATTGTTCCACAAGACCTTATTGCATATGTGTTCTTTTCATAAACCACATGGATCCACCAGTGTCATTGGATGTGTGTTCTTTTCATAAACCACATGGATCCACCAGTGTCATTGCATGTGTGTTCTTGTCATAAGCAACCACTATAGTCATTGCATGTGTGTTCTTTTCATAAACCACCACTAGAGTCATTGCATGTGTGTTATTTTCATAAACCACATGGATCCACTAGAGTTTATTGCATTTGCCTTCTTTTCATAAACCATAACTATAGTCATTGCATTTGTGTTCTTTTCAAAAACCACATGGATCCACTAGTGTCATTGCATGTGTGTTCTTTTCATAAACCACAGCTAGAGTCATTGCATGTGTGTTCTTTTCATAAACCACATGGATCCACCAGTGTCATTGGATGTGTGTTCTTTTCATAAACCACCACTAGTGTCATTGGATGTGCGTTCTTTTTGATAAACCACCACTAGAGTCATTGGATGTGCGTTCTTTTTGATAAACCACACGGATCCACCAGTGTCATTGCATGTGTGTTATTTTCATAAACCACCACTAGAGTCATTGCATCTGTGTTATTTTCATAAACCACACATGGATGCACTAGAGTCATTGCATGTGTGTTCTTCTTCTAAATTACCACTAGAGTTCATTGCATGTGTGTTCTTTTCATAAACCACATGGATCCACTAGAATTCATAGAATGTGTGTTCTTTTCATAAACCACATGGATGCACCAGTGTCAATGAATGTGTGTTCTTTTCATAAACCATATGGATCCACCAGTGTCATTTCATGTGTGTTCTTTTCATAACCACATCTAGAGTCATTGCATGTGTGTTCTTTTCATAAACCACATGGATCCACTAGAGTTCAGTGCATGTGTGTTGTTTTAATAAACCACATGGATCCACCAATGTCATTGGATGTGTGTTCTTTCCATAAACCACATGGATCCACCAGTGTCATTACATGTGTGTTCTTTTCATATAACACCACTAGTGTCATTACTTGTGTGTTCTTTTCATATACCACCACTAGCGTCATTGCATGTGTGTTCTTTTCATAAACCACCACTAGAGTCATTGAATGTGTGTTATTTTCATAAACCACATATGGATCCACTAGAGTCATTGCATGTGTGTTCTTTTCATAAACCACATGGATCCACTAGCGTCATTGCATGTGTGTACTTTTCATAAACCACCATTAGAGTCATTACATGTGTGTTCTTTTCATAAACCACATAAGGATCCCATAAAGTCATTGCATGTGTGTTCTTCTCCTAAGCCGCCACCAGAATCATTGCATCTATGTTGTTTTCATAACCACCACTAGAGTCATTGCATGTGTGTTCTTCTCCTAAGACACCACCAGAATCATTGCATCTATGTTGTTTTCATAACCACCACCAGAATCATTGCATCTATGTTGTTTTCATAACCACCACTAGAGTCATTGAATGTGTGTTATTTTCATAAACCACATATGGATACACTAGAGTCATTGCATGTGTGTTCTTTTCATAAACCACATGGATCCACTAGTGTCATTGCATGTGTGTACTTTTCATAAACCACCATTAGAGGCATTACATGTGTGTTCTTTTCATAAACCACATAAGGATCCCATAAAGTCATTGCATGTGTGTTCTTCTCCTAAGCCGCCACCAGAATCATTGCATCTATGTTGTTTTCATAACCACCACTAGAGTCATTGCATGTGTGTTCTTCTCCTAAGCCGCCACCAGAATCATTGCATCTATGTTGTTTTCATAACCACCACTAGAGTCATTGCATGTGGGTTCTTTTCATAAACCACATGGATGCACTAGATTTCATTGCATTTGTGTTCATTTCATAAACCACATGGATCCACTAGAGTTCATTGCATGTGTGTTCTTTTAATAAACCACATGGATCCACTAGAGTTCATTGAATGTATGTTCTTTTCATAAACCCCATGGATCCACCGGTGTCATTGAATGTGTGTTCTTTTCATAAACCACATGGATCCACCAGTGTCATTGAATGTGTATTCTTTTCAGAAACCACATGGATCCATCAACGTCATTGCATTTTTGTTCTTTTGATAAACCACATCTAGATTCATTGCATGTGTATTATTTTCATAAACCACATGGATCCACTAGAGTTCATTGCATTTGTGTTCATTTCAAAAACTACACAGATCCATTAGAGTTCATTGCATGTGTGTTCCTTTAATAAACCACATGGATCCACCAATGTCATTGGATGTGTGTCAACACCCGGATTTTTAATCCCAGATGCCCGTTATGCCATACCTCGCAATCCCAGGATTACCATTTTTGCGAGACATAACGATTGGGTATCACAGTACATCATCCATTACAAACCATACATAAGGTTTTACACAAATAAGGATCTCATGATCCAGTCTTTAATACAACAAGCAGCGGAAACTAAAAGATAAGTGTAGCGGTTGGGTCCATCTTCAGGGGCACAGGCAATGCTGACAAAGGCAGATAGTCCTAGTTATCATAGCCGCCCTGCTGACCATCACCTTGATAATCTCCTTCATAGTCTGGCCATGATAATAGCTAGGGACAAAAGCCATGAGTACTCTTTAAGTACTCGCAAACTACTATTAACAGGTACTATAGTTCTAAGTCAAAGTGCTAAATCTAAGTTTAACTATCAAGTTAAGTTTGAAACCTAAGCTGAGTTTAGAAGCAAAGAAAGATAAAGTAAAGTTCTAGAATCACTTAAGTTGGGAAGCTATTATCATCAACACAACCCGGTTGTGGTCAAATCAAAGTTCATCATTCATTTCAAGTTATTTAGAAAACATCTGACAATGAATTAGTATGGCCATTCCAACTATCCATAACCGCGGACGCGGCTATTCGAATAGTTTGACACTCTGCAGAGGTGGTACACTTTCACCACAAGATTCGATACATCTGTCAGGGATAACCCTGAATCATCATACTTAGTATGCAGATAATCAAACATAACCTTCCCTTTACACACCCTAGTACAAGCACCTCTCCTATGAGCATGGCCTCCCAACCATGACCATCAGTCATCTTGGGCACTGCATAGCTGGACAACATTGAGAGGTAGCCTCGGCTCAAATCTCTCCCGTGAGGGAACTAATACTAATGCATATAAATTTCCAGCTAAGCCTTACCCAATTCAGGTAATGTGGTTGTACGGTAAATTTGGAATGGTAACGCATACGAATCCAACCATCAGTTTTATAAAAGGGTTAAGGCTCATGCCTCATCATTTTCATCATCATAAACCAGTTGTGTTTCTCAACACATGTCAAAACATCTCAATAGAATGACTCATCATTCCAAGGTTTTCACAGTTCATTTTCACCAAGTGTTCCCATCTAAAGTGACTCAAGTTTTGATCTACTCTAAAATACGAAGTTAAGAGTGTTCACTAAGGTGGAAGGATGGGGTCAATCTCATGCCATAGAATGACATCTAAAGGTTTCTAAGTAGGTCAAGTTTTATACATTTTATGCTACCTTCAACACAAGTAAAGATCTTTGTGTACTAAGGGGGGTAAAACTTGTCAATAAGACTTGAGGTACTAATAGTTAAAAGGGGTGTGATAAAAGCATGCCTTAAGCATCCTTGCTCATTCATCTAACTTAATTCTAGCTTGCTAACAATAGCTTGCACTGTTAATGGTGGCTTGCCTTGGTTGGTGTAGTGGTTGAAGTTTTCTTCGTCTTCTTCTTGGTAGAACTCCTCCTCTAAAGCTTGGTCGGTACTAGCATCTATAAATACATAGGGAGTGCACAATCACCAAACAATACTTCACTAGGCTAAGTAGCATTCTAAGACACACAATTGATGATCTATTATCATCACAATCATCACAAGTTTAATTCAATAGTTTCAACCTTTCTAATTTAGAAAAGTAATTTCTACTCATTGAAATATTAACTAAAATTTAATATTCACCACCAAAATATGGGATCATGTTGACACATGTTATCACCACATATTCTAACATGTGGGTTGGACCAATATTACTTTGGTTTAAGTTCATTATTTAATGATTTAAAGTGACTAGAAATGCCTATATAGCATTATTTTGGTACTACTCCAAAGTCACTGCATGTAAACCTTAATATTATTACATATTTAGATATATATGATGAAATGTGATTTTTGAGAGTTGGAATCAACTCAAAAGCTAACTTGGTTGATTTTATAAAAATGTTGCAAGTGGGAAAAGCTTCTGTCTTATTATTTTTATTAGGAGAGATCCATAACTCTAATTGAATTAAATCCAATGGGCTTGGATAGATCATTTTAATACCTTTTAGACAAAATTGGTTTCATGCAATTTGGATTTCTGAAACTCTCTGAATTGATTTTCAAACTAGGGGACATAAACTAGATTTAACTAAAAAGAAAAATCCAGATTTGAATCTATGGGCTAGCGTGGGAAAAGGAATGGGTCGGCCCAGTGGCCCTCCGTGGCACGGGGCTCAGCTGACAGGGGGTCCCGCGTGTCAGCGACACTTAAAACGCGAAACGGTACGCGTGCTGTGGGTCGTCGTCGATGACGAACAGGTCGTCGGCGAGCTCGAACCCTAGCGGCTCGGTGGGGGTCTACTGGGGGCGTACCAGGGCTCCAGCAGGGTCGACGAGGTGGGAAAACGATGTGGAAGATGATGGAGAGGCGAGGCGCGGTTGCGGTGGAGCTTGGGGTGGTCGAAATCAACGGCGCCCTTCTCCTGCCGCGGCTGCTCCGGCTCCAATTCCGGCGCGCTACTGCTCCACTTGCTCCGGCTAGAGGTGGGTGAGGTTCAGAGAGGTGAGGGGAGTGGAATGGTGTGGAGAGAAGATGCTGGGGAGGGCTCCTTTTATAGGCCCGATGGTGAGACCGAGCGGGATGGGCAAGCGACTCCGGCGACAAGGCTACGACAGGGTAGAGGCATGGATGGGGGTGGCGATCGATGGGCGGTTCCCTGGCGATGCTCTAGAACTTAAATGCGGCCGTAGGGGCGGTGGCACGCGGTCTGGGCGAGGTGGCGCTCTGCGTGGCCGAAGCGGCGGTGTCCACGGCGAGCGGTGGTTGTGAGGCTTTGGGCGGCAAACGGGGATGTCTGGGGTGTTCTCCAGGTCGAGGTGGAGCGGCGGGCGCGGGCTGGTGCGAAGGGATGGTCTGTGCGAGCAGGGACAGGGCGTGCTCTGGGGGCAGCGTCGGCATGCTCGACAAGCTCCGGGCGCGGCGGTTCCTGGCCGCTCTGCTCTCTATCTCTGGCCTGGGGCTGGTTAGGCAGTGGAGGTGGACCACATGCAAGCTGCTAGACATGAGGAGAGGGGCTGGAGAGAGCTGCTGCTACGAGTGCACTGTCGGCCGGTGAGGTGGTGCTCGGCATGGCATGGCAGTGCAGCTAGGGGGTAGGGGAGATGCTGGTTAGGCTCTGGTTAGATCAAGAGGGGACAGGGGGATTAAATGGGGAACAATTGGGGGCAAAACCCTGTAGTAAACAGTGAGCTAGGATTAGAGGTGAAATTATGCATGCCAAGTGTTTGATGAAATGGCCGCATGAAAGAAAGTTTGAATTTTGGTTTCAAAATTTTTGAGTGATCTCCACTAGTGATAGGTAGTCTCTGGTTGCAAGGGTTTTGAAAATGGAGCTCAAATAGATGGTTTTTGAAATAGGGGTGATCTATGCATATGCATTAGATTCAATTTTAAACTGTCATTTAAAATAGTTAACAGAATGTTTTTAGCAGATCCAAAGGTGGGCCTTGGTACCTCATTATGTGTACTAGCAAGGGGTGCAAAGATCAAGAATTGTTTCTGTTAAGTTTTGAGTACTAGGAATAGCCAAAGTAGGTATGAGAGTTAAATTTGCCAAAATGACCATTCCTCCTTTTTAATTCTTTTTTATTTGAATTTCTTTAGGAAAAGTTTGGGAATGATGTAGATGATGTTTAAATCACCTAAGAAACATTTTACAAGCATTGGATCATTCAATCATGGCAATTCAAACAACTCCTATTTTAAATGCACACATATATGAATGCTTTCATTTTAAATTTGGAAAAGTTTTTGTTAACGCTATTTTTGGATGATTTGATCTTGATAAGCTTGGATTGAAGTTTTGGGATGTTACAAACCTTCCCCCCTTAAACAAAATCTCGTCCCGAGATTTACAAAGAAAACTAGGAACTAAAGAGATCTGGGAACTCTGTCCTAATGTAATCTTCGCGTTCCCAAGTAGCTTCCTCCTCGGTATGATTGCTCCACTGAATCTTGAGAAACTTGATACTCCTGGTCCTGGTGGTTCTGTAGGCTTCTTCTAAGATACGGATGGGTACTTCCCGATAGGTCAGGTCATTGTTGATTTCCACAGCTCTGTGATCGATGTTCTTGAAAACTTCCGTCTTCTCAGGCACTTCCAAGCATTAGCGAAGTAACGAGATATGGAACACATTGTGGATGACTAACATCTCTTTAGGCAGTTCCAGTTGATACGATACTTCTCCTTGCGGTTCAGAATCTTGAAAGGTCCGATATATCTGGGAGCTAACTTTCCTTTCAGACTAAAGCGTTGAGTTACCTTCAATGGTGAAACCTTGAGATATACGAAATCTCCGACATTGAAAGTCAGGTATCTCCTTCTCTTGTCGGCATAGCTCTTCTGTCTGGATTGGGAGGTCTTGAGGTGCTCACGGACTTTGTGAACTTTCTCTTCTGCTTCTCGGAGAATGTCTGGTCCAAAGATCTGACTCTCTCCTACTTGTGACCAATTCAAAGGGGTACGACACTTTCTTCCGTATAGGAATTCAAATGGTGCCATCTGCAAACTAGCCTGATAACTGTTGTTATATGAGAATTCTCCGAAAGGCAGGCAGTCTTCCCATTTTGATCCGTATTCCAACACACAAGCTCTAAGCATATCCTCTAAGATCCGATTAACTCTCTCAGTTTGTCCATCTGTTTGCGAGTGATAAGCGGTACTGAAGTTCAACTTGGTTCCTAAACCTTCCTGAAATTTCTGCCAAAATCTCGAGGTAAACTGGGTTCCTCGATCTGATACGATGTTCTTGGGGGTTCCATGCAGACTAACAATCCTAGCAATGTACAGCTCTGCTAGTTTTGCAATCTGGTAGGTTGTCTTGATAGGTATGAAGTGGGCTACCTTGGACAGTCTATCAACTATGACCCAGATTGAATCATTTCCCCTACTAGAAGTAGGTAAACCAGTGATAAAGTCCATTCCGACGGAATCCCATTTCCATTCCAGAATCTGCAATGGTTGCAACAATCCTCCAGGTCTCTGATGCTCCGCTTTGACTCTTTGACAAATGTCACATTTGGCGATGTAGCTACCGATCTCTCTCTTCATCTTGTCCCACCAAAATTGCTCTTTCAAATCCTGATACATCTTTGTTCCTCCGGGGTGGATAGAATAAAGAGTATCATGAGCTTCCTTCATGATAATTTCCTTCAGCTCCGAATCTGCTGGTACACAGATACGTTCCTTGTACCACAGTACACCTTCTTCGTCTTCGGTGAATCCAGGTACTTTGCCTGTACCAATACGACGTTTGATTCTGTCGATACTTTCATTCCCCTTCTGGGCTTCCTTGATTTGGCTAATCAAAGTGGGTTGAAGTTCAATGCTAGCTAGGAATCCTTTGCTAACTAACTCAGTCCTAAACTGCTCCAACTCCTCATACAAACTTGGTTGCTTCTCTTTGATCATGGTGTTAAGCCTACACGGCAATCTGCTAAGAGCATCCGCTACCACATTGGCTTTGCCGGGGTGATAGTGAATGTCAAGGTCATAATCCTTGATTAACTCTATCCATCTTCTTTGCCTCATATTCAACTCCTTCTGGGTGAAGATATACTTCAAGCTCTTATGATCTGAGTAAATATTACAGCGATTACCCATCAAATAATGACGCCATGTCTTCAATGCGAAAACTACGGCTGCTAGCTCAAGATCATGGGTTGGATAGTTCTGCTCATGTTGCTTCAACTGTCGAGACAGATACGCGATGACTTTGCCTTCTTGCATCAATACACATCCTAGGCCAATCTTGGATGCATCACAATACACATCAAATAGCTTCTTGATGTCTGGCATGATCAAAATTGGGGCTGATATCAATCTCTTCTTTAGCTCTTGGAAACTGGCTTCACATTTGTCTGTCCATTCAAACTTCTTGTCCTTCTTCAACAATTGGGTCATTGGTCGGGCTATGCTCGAGAATCCTTCTACGAACTTGCGTTAATATCCCGCTAATCCGAGAAATGAATGAACTTCGGTTTGATTGGTTGGGGCTTCCCATTCCTCGACATCTTTGATCTTGGTGGGATCAACAGAGACTCCTCCGGCAGAAACAATATGTCCTAGGAATCCTACTTCTTTCAGCCAAAACTCACACTTGCTAAACTTGGCATACAACTGGTGCTCTCTCAGGGTTTCTAGGATGATTCTCAGATGTTGCTCATGATCTTCTTCTGACTTGGAGTAGATAAGGATGTCGTCGATAAACACAACTACAAACTTGTCTAGGAAATTCATAAAGATCTTATTCATGAGATTCATGAAATAAGCAGGGGCATTGGTTAATCCAAAATACATAACCGTATACTCGTATAAACCATAGCGAGTAGTAAAGGCGGTCTTCGGAATATCCGTTGCACGAATCTTAAGTTGGTGATAACCAGTCCTAAGATCAATCTTTGAGAATACCTGGGCTCCAATCAACTGATCAAATAGATCCTCTATCTTTGGCAAGGGGTACTTGTTCTTGATGGTGACATCATTCAATTTTCTGTAATCTGTACACAGACGATTTCCTCCATCTTTCTTGTCGACGAATAACACTGGTCATCTCCATGGCGATGCACTTGGCTAAATCAAGCTTGTTGCTAACATGGCATCCAACTGCTTCTTCAGTTCCACTAACTCTAAGGGGTTCATGGTATAGGGTCTTTGGGCTATAGGTCCGGTTCCGGGGATTAGTTCGATAATGAACTCAATATCCCTATTCGGGGGCATACCTGGCAATTCATCTGGTAATACGTCGGGGTATTCACAGACTACTCTGACTTGGTCAATGGTGGGCAGGGCTACACTCTTGTTGCACTTGAATTGACGGGGTAAGGTTTCAGAGATATGCTCTACTGTTACTCCAGAACTACTGGTCATGGTGATGGCTTTCTTAGCACAGTCTATCAATCCTTTATGCCTTGACATCCAGTCCATACCTAGTACTACTTCCAATCATTTGGTTCCGAGTACAATTAGGTTGGCATAAAAATCTATCCCATGTATTCTGATAGGTACAGCTTTGCAAAATTTTCTAGCTTTTGTTGTTGAACCGGGGATTTGAACTATCATGACATGCTTCAGTTTGGTTGGGTGAATCTTACTAGTGCATACAAATTCTTTGGTGAAAAATGAATGCGATGCTCCAGAATCAAACAATACTCTTGCTAAAACTGAGTTGATAGAAAACATACCTAGCACTACATCTGGCGCTTCCTGGGCTTCCTCTGCGTTCATGTGGAAGAGACGACCGTTGCGGTTGTGTGGGTTCCCTGGGGCAAATCTCCTTCCTGGTTGAACACGATGCTGCTGCTGAGCTGGGGAATTCACAGGGGCATTGGCGGCAGTCTTCTTGGGACACTCGTTGGAGTAGTGACCCTTCATTCCACACTCGAAACAAGTGATCTGGGACTTGTCCTTGATAGCGACAGGTACAACATTGCTGCCAGTTCTGGGTGCAGTGTTATTGTTGTTGCTGCTCTTGGGAGGGGCACGGTTGAAATTGTTGGCATTGCCGGAGTTGTGATTGTTTCCTCCGGACTTCACATTGCTTCCGCTACGGTTGCGGTAGCTTGGGCGAGAAGTTGGGGGTCAGTTGTTCCTTGGTGCATATCTTGGTGAGGGGTTGGGATGGTACTTCTGGTGACTACTGGATCTAGACTACTGCATCATATGGCGCTTGCGGTTGTTGTTTGCCTGGTTAATCTTCCCTTCCATCTGAATGGCAGAGTCGACTAGCTCTTCGAGATCATCGAAACGGATGTTGACGAGGACAGTCTGCATCTCATTATGAAGTCTGTTTAAGAATCTCTCCTTCTTCTTGGCTTCCGTGTTGATCTCATCTGGTGCATATCTGGCAAGTGACAAGAATCTGTCATGGTACTCCACCACAGTCATTCTTCCTTGCTTCAATTCGCGGAATTCATCTCTCATCATGTTGACAAGACCCTGCGGCACGTGGGTGCGGCTGAACTTGACCTTGAATGCTTCCCAGGTCATCACCTGGTCATGGTTCATATTGCGGATGATATTCCACCAAGCTCTTGCATCTCCCGCCAGATAGTGGGTGGCGAAGAGAACTTTCTCATTCTCATCAACTCTGGCAACCTCTAAGTTGTTATCCATGGTCTGTAACCAGTCATCAACATCTAATGGGTTTTCAGATTGGTTAAAGATTGGGGGATTTGTGTTCTGGAAGTTTTTGAGTTTGGATCCTTGGTGATCCTGATTTCCATGTCCTTGGTTGTTGAGAGCCATTTGGGCGATCTTCTGCAATGTTTCTAAGTTTGCTTGACGCTCGGCCCTTCTTGCTTCACGGTCTGCTATGAGATTCTGCAAGAACTGCAGCATTGGGTCTTGTGACGAACTGCTCCTTCCTTGGTTTCCACGAGTCATCTGAAGATTCAGATAGATATAGGGGTAAGAGGGAAATTCTAAGGTTCATGGTTTTGGGGTTTTCAAAGCTAAAACATTGAGTTAGACTCAGGTTTTTCAACTAACTTCTTTTTCATTCATGCAAGCAAGCACACGATACAACACACACCACAACAATCAAAGGGGAAAACAGATGGTTTGAAGAACCATTCTGCAAGCTACGATACAATGAGATGATACATCTCATGCTACGACAGTGCTGTAGTGCATCTACTCATCGTCGATGAAGTCGAAGTCTTCATCATCAGTGTAGAAGTCCACAGCATCCTCCTCTATAAAGTCATCATCGTTGCTGAAGTAAGAATCCATATCTCCCTGGATGTCTTCACCCTCATCTTCTTCTTCCTTGGCGGCAAGCTGAGCTTCCTGCTCCTTGACGGTCTTCTCGAGGTCGGCCACCTTCTTACGAAGACGGGCAATGGTGCGATCCTTCTTTGCATGCTGGCGACGAAGAGACTGGCGATCTTGGACGAGCAGTGCGAAAGTCTGGGCCTTCTGGTCAGCAATGGCACGGTTCTGGTTGGCTAACTCCCTGGCATTGTCTAGTTCCTGCTGTCTATCATGAAGCAAGAAATCAAGGTTCTCCACTTGACGCCTTAATTCTGGGTGACTTGGCATCTCCATCGGCATTCCCATGAAGTCACGTCTTGCATAGTGGGCAAAACGGGTTCCTTGGATCTTGTTGACGCTGAGGGCACATAGACGTGTGAGAGCTTCATGCATTTCCCTGGCTAACCCATCTAGCCAGTTGTTCTCTCTCATAGAGAACTGAATTCTCCCGGAAGTTGGTGCTTCGATGCTTCCTCGAAGATTCGCGGTGACTAGCCACTGTAGGTCTCCTCTTGGGGGTCCTGGAAGTTGAGCTCCAAGAAACTCCGGATGTGGGCGTCCCAGTAACTCCAACAGTGAATCCAGATCCCTCTCAAAGGTCAGCTAACCTCCGTTTCCCAACTGGTAAAACTTGCTGAACTGAGTCTCCATCTACAAGGATTAAGGATGAGGGAGTTAGTGAAGTGATCAAGTGTGTCAAATTTTAAGTAGTAATTTAAGGATTTTGAGGAACATGACTTTTTGAGAAAGAATGAGTTCGCAAGAGTAAGAGAGGGAATAGTTTTTCATAAATACTCACTTTGGTTTTGAAGCTAAGTTTTTGGTTTGGACGTCCATTCTAACTAGGGTCTCCTATGGTCAGGATGGCTCTGATACCAACTTGTCAACACCCGGATTTTTAATCCCAGATGCCCGTTATGCCAAACCTCGCAATCCCAGGATTACCATTTTTGTGAGACATAACGGATTGGGTATCACAGTACATCATCCATTACAAACCATACATAAGGTTTTACACAAATAAGGATCTCATGATCCAGTCTTTAATACAACAAGCAGCGGAAAATAAAAGATAAGCGTAGCGGTGGGGTCCATCTTCAGGGGCACAGGCAATGCTGACGAAGGCAGATAGTCCTAGTTATCATAGCCGTCCTGCTGACCATCATCTTGATAATCTCCTTCATAGTCTGGCCATGATAATAGCCAGGGACAAAAGCCATGAGTACTCTTTAAGTACTCGCAAACTACTATTAACAGGTACTATAGTTCTAAGTCAAAGTGCTAAATCTAAGTTTAACTATCAAGTTAAGTTTGAAACCTAAGCTGAGTTCAGAAGCAAAGAAAGATAAAGTAAAGTTCTAGAATCACTTAAGTTGGGAAGCTATTATCATCAACACAACCCTGTTGTGGTCAAGTCAAAGTTCATCATTCATTTCAAGTTATTTAGAAAACATCTAACAACGAAACAGTATGGCCATTCCAACTGTCCATAACCGCGAACATGGCTATTCAAATAGTTTGACACTCTGCAGAGGTGGTACACTTTCCCCACAAGATTCGACACATCTGTCAGGGATAACCCTGAATCATCATACTTAGTATGCAGATAATCAAACATAACCTTCCCTTTACACACCCTAGTACAAGCACCTCTCCTATGAGCATGGCCTCCCAACCATGACCATCAGTCATCTTGGGCACTGCATAGGTGGACAACATTGAGAGGTAGCCTCAGCTCAAACCTCTCCCGTGAGGGAATTAATACTAATGCATATAAATTTCTAGCTAAGCCTTACCCAATTCAGGTAATGTGGTTGTACGGTAAATTTGGAATGGTATCGCATCCGAATCCAACCATCAGTTTTATAAAAGGGTTAAGGCTCATGCCTCATCATTTTCATCATCATAAACCAGTTGTGTTTCTCAACACAGGACAAAACATCTCAATAGAATGACTCGTCGTTCCAAGGTTTTCACAGTTCATTTTCACCAAGTGTTCCCATCTAAAGTGACTCAAGTTTTTGATCTACTCTAAAATACGAAGTTAAGAGTGTTCACTAAGGTGGAAGGATGGGGTCAATCTCATGCCATAGAATGACATCTAAAGGTTTCTAAGTAGGTCAAGTTTTATACTTTTTATGTTACCTTCAACACAAGTAAAGATCTTTGTGTACTAAGGGGAGTAAAACTTGTTAATGAGACTTGAGGTACTAATGGTTAAAAGGGGTGTGATCAAAGCATGCCTAAAGCCTCCTTGCTCATTCATCTAGCTTAATTCTAGCTTGCTAACAATACCTTGCACTTTTAATGGTGGCTTGCCTTGGTTGGTGTAGTGGTTGATGTTTTCTTCGTCTTCTTCTTCTTGGTAGAACTCCTCCTCCTCGAAAGCTTGGTCGATACTAGCGTCTATAAATACATAGGGAGTGCACAATCACCAAACAATGCTTCACTAGGCTAAGTAGCATTCTAAGACACACAATTGATGATCTATTATCATCACAATCATCACAAGTTTAATTCAATAGTTTCAACCTTTTTAATTTAGAAAAGTAATTTCTACTCATTGAAATATTAACTAAAATTTAATATTCACCACCAAAATATGGGATCATGTTGACACATGTCATCACCACATATTCTAACATGTGGGAATGACATTTAAGGGTTGGACCAATATTACTTTGGTTTAAGTTCATTATTTAATGATTTAAAGTGACTAGAAATACCTGTATAGCATTATTTTGGTACTAGTCTAAAGTCACTTCATGTAAACCTTAATATTATTACATATTTAGACAGATATGATGAAATGTGATTTTTGAGAGTTGGAATCAACTCAAAAGCTAACTTGGTTGATTTTATAAAAATGTTGCAAGTGGCAAAAGCTTCTGTCTTCTTATTTTTATCAGGGGAGATCTATAACTCTAATTGAATTAAATCCAACGGGCTTGGATAGATCATTTAAATACCTTTCAGACAAAATTGGTTTCATGCAATTTAGATTTCTAAAACTCTCTGAATTGATTTTCAAACTATGGGACAGAAACTAGATTTAACTAAAAAGATAAATCCAGATTTGAATCTATGGGCTAGAGCGGGAAAAGGAATGGGCCGGCCCAGTGGCGCTCCACGGCGCGGGGCTCAGCTGACAGGGAGTCCCGCGTGTCAGCGGCACTTAAAACGCGAAACAGTACTCGCGCTGTGGGTCGTAGGATTAGAAGCGAGATCAACGGCTGAGGGTCGTCGTCGACGACGAACAGGTCGCCGGCGAGCTCGAACCCTAGCGGCTCGGTGGGGGTCTACTGGGGGCGTACCAGGGCTCTAGCGGGGTCGGCGAGGCGGGCAAACGACGTGGAAGACGACGACAAGGCGAGGCACGGTTGTAGTGGAGCTTGGGGTGGTCGAAATCAACGGCGCCCTTCTCCTCCTGCCGGGCTGCTCCGGCTCCAATTCTGGCGAGCTGCTGCTCCACTTGCTCCGGCTAGAGGTGGGCGAGGTTCAGAGAGGTGAGGGGAGTGGAATGGTGTGGAGAGAAGAGGCTGGGGAGGGCTCCTTTTATAGGCCCGACGGTGAGACCGAGCAGGATGGGCAGGCGACTCCGGCGACAAGGCTATGGCGGGGTAGATGCATGGCTGGGGGTGGCGATCGATGGGCGGTTCCCTGGCGGTGCTCTAGAACTTAAGTGCGGCCGTAGGGGAGGTGGCACGCGGTCTAGGCGAGGTGGCGCTCTGCGCGGCCAAAGCGGCGGTGTCCATGGCGAGCGGTGGCTATGAGGCTTTGGGCGGCGAACGGGGATGTCTGAGGTGTTCTCCAGGTCGAGATGGAGCGGCGAGCGCGGGCTGGTGCCAAGGGATGGTCTGTGCGAGCGGGGACAGGGCATGCTCTGGGGGCGGCATCGGCATGCTCGACAAGCTCCGGGCACGGCGGTTCCTGGCTGCTCTGCTCTCTGTCTCTGGCCTGGGGCTGGTTGGGCGGTGGAGGTGGACCACAGGCAAGCTGCTAGACATGAGGAGAGGGGCTGGAGAGAGCTGCTGCGAGTGCACTATCGGCCGACGAGGTGGTGCTCGGCATGGCATGGCAGTGCAGCTAGGGGGTAGGGGAGATTCTGGTTAGGCTCTGGTTAGATCAAGAGGGGACAAGGGGATTAAATGGGGATCAATTGGGGGCAAAACCCTATAGTAAACAGTGAGCTAGGATTAGAGGTGATATTATGCATGCCAAGTGTTTGATGAAATGGCCGCATGAAAGAAAGTTTTGAATTTTGGTTTCAAAATTTTTGAGTGATCTCCACTAGTGATAGGTAGTCTCTGGTTGCAAGGTTTTTGAAAATGGAGCTCAAATAGATGGTTTTTGAAATAGGGGTGATGCATTAGATTCAATTTTAAACTGTCATTTAAAATAGTTAACAGAATGTTTTTAGCAGATCCAAAGGTGGGCCTTGGTACCTCATTATGTGTACTAGCAAGGGGTGCAAACATCAAGAATTGTTTTTGTTAAGTTTTGAGTACTAGGAATAGCCAAAGTAGCTATGAGAGTTAAATTTGACAAAATGACCATTCCTCCTTTTTAATTCTTTTTGATTTGATTTTCTTTAGGAAAAGTTTGGGAAAGATGTAGATGATGTTTAAATCACCTAAGAAACATTTTACAAGCATTTGATCATTCAATCATGGCAATTCAAACAACTCCTATTTTAAATGCACACATATATGAATGCTTTCATTTTAAATTTGGAAAAGTTTTTGTTAACCCTATTTTTGGATGATTTGATCTTGATAAGCTTGGATTGAAGTTTTGGGATGTTACAATGTGTGTTCTCTCCATAAACCACATGGATCCACCAGTGTCATTACATGTGTGTTCTTTTCATAAACCACCACTAGAGTCATTGCATGTGTGTTCGTTTCATAAACCACCACTAGAGTCATTGCATGTTTGTTCTTTTCATAAACGACATATGGACCCAGTAGAGTCATTGCATGTGTGTTCTTCTCCTAAACCGCCACTAGAATCATTGCATGTGTGTTCTTTTCATAAACCACCACTAGAGTCATTGCATGTGGGTTCTTTTCATAAACCACATGGAACCACTAGATTTCATTGCATTTGTGTTCATTTCATAAACCACATGGATCCACTAGAGTTCGTTGCATGGGTGTTCTTTTAATAAACCACATGGATCCACTAGAGTTTAATGAATGTGTGTTCTTGTCATAAACCACATGGATCCACCAGTGTCATTGTATGGTGTTATTTTCATAAACCACATGGATCCACCAGTGTCATTGCATGTGTGTTCTTTTTATAAACCACATATGGATCCACTAGAGTCATTGCATGTGTGTTCTTCTCCTAAACCACCACTAAATTCATTGCATGTGTGGTCTTTTTATAAACCACATAGATCCACTAGAGTTCAATGCATGTGTGTTCTTTTCATAAACCACTTGGTTCCACTACACCATATTGCATATGTGTTCTTTTCATAAACCACATGGATCCACCAGTGTCATTGGATGTGTGTTCTTTCCGTAAACCACATGCATCCACCAGTGTCATTGCATGTGTGTTCTTGTCACAAACCACCACTATAGTCATTGCATGTGTGTTCTTTTCATAAACCACCACTAGAGTCACTGCATGTGTGTTATTTTCATAAACCACATGGATCCACTAGAGTTTATTGCATTTGTGTTCTTTTCATAAACCACAACTATAGTCATTGCATTTGTGTTCTTTTCAAAAACCACATGGATCTACCAGTGTCATTGCATGTGTGTTCTTTTCATAAACCACAGCTAGAGTCATTGCATGTGTGTTCTTTTCATAAACCACATGGATCCACCAGTGTCATTGCATGTGTGTTCTTTTCATAAACCACCACTGGAGTCATTGCATGTGTGTTCTTTTCGATAAACCACATGGATCCACCAGTGTCATTGCATGTGTGTTCTTTTCATAAACCACCACTAGAGTCATTGCATGTGTGTCCGTAAACCACCACTACAGTCATTACATGTGTGTTCTTTTCATAAACCAGATATGGATCCACTAGATTCATTGCATGTATGTTATTCTTCGAAATTACCACTAGAGTTCATTGCATGTGTGTTCTTTTCATAAACCACATGGATCCACTAGAGTTCATTGAATGTGTGTTATTTTCACAGACCACATGGATGCACGAGTGTCAATGAATGTGTGTTCTTTTCATAAACCATATGGATCCACCAGTGTCATTTCATGTGTGTTCTTTTCATAACCACATCTAGAGTCATTGCATGTGTGTTCTTTTCATAAACCACATGGATCCACTAGAGTCCAGTGCATGTGTGTTCTTTTAATAAACCACATGGATCCACCAATGTCATTGGATGTGTGTTCTTTCCATAAACCACATGGATCCACCAGTGTCATTACATGTGTGTTCTTTTCATATAACACCACTAGTGTCGTTACATGTGTGTTCTTTTCATATACCACCACTAGCGTCATTGCATGTGTGTTCATTTCATAAACCACCACTAGAGTCACTGAATGTGTGTTATTTCGATAAACCACATATGGATCCACTAGAGGCATTGCATGTGTGTTCTTTTCATAAACCACATGGATCCACTAGTATCATTGCATGTGTGTACTTTTCATAAACCACCACTAGGGTCATCACATGTGTGTTCTTTTCATAAACCACATAAGGATCCCATAAAGTCATTGCATGTGTGTTCTTCTCCTAAACCGCCACGAAAATCATTGCATCTATGTTCTTTTCATAAACCACCACTAGGGTCATTGCATGTGGGTTCTTTTCATACACCACATGGATGCACTAGATTTCATTGCATTTGTGTTCATTTCATAAACCACATGGATCCACTAGAGTTCATTGAATGTATGTTCTTTGCAGAAACCCCATGGATCCACCAGTGTCATTGAATGTGTGTTCTTTTCATAAACCACATGGATCCACCAGTGTCATTGAATGTGTATTATTTTCATAAACCACATGGATCCATCAACATCATTGTATTTTTGTTCTTTTCATAAACCACATCTAGAGTCATTGCATGTGTGTTATTTTCATAAACCACATGGATCCACTAGAATTAATTGCATTTGTGTTCATTTCAAAAACCACATAGATCCATTAGAGTTCATTGCATGTGTGTTCTTTTAATAAGCCACATGGATCCACCAATGTCATTGGATGTGTTCTTTCCATAAACCACATGGATCCACCAGTGTTATTACATGTGTGTTCTTTTCATAAACCACCACTAGAGTCATTGCATGTGTGTTCTTTTCATAAACCAACACTAGAGTAATTGCATGTTTATTCTTTTCATAAACCACTTATGGACCCAGTAGAGTCATTGCATGTGCGTTCTTCTCCTAAACCGCCACTAGAATCATTGCATGTGTGTTCTTTTCATAAACCACCACAAGAGTCATTGCATGTGGGTTCTTTTCATAAACCACATGGATCCACTAGAGTTCGTTGCATGGGTGTTCTTTTAATAAACCACATGGATCCACTAGAGTTCATTGAATGCATGTTCTTTTCATAAACCACATGGATCCACCAGTGTCATTGAATGTGTGTTATTTTCATAAACCACATGGATCCACCAGTGTCATTGCATGTGTGTTCTTTTTCTAAACCACGTATGGATCCACTAGAGTCATTGCATGTGTGTTCTTCTCCTAAACCACCACTAAAATCATTGCATGTGTGTTCTTTTCATAAACCACATGGATCCACTAGAGTTCAATGCATGTGTGTTCTTTTAATAAACCACATGGTTCCACTAGACCTTATTGCATATGTGTTCTTTTCATAAACCACATGGATCCACTAGTGTTGGATGTGTGTTCTTTTCATAAACCACATGGATCCACCAGTGTCATTGCATGTGTGTTCTTGTCATAAACCACCACTATAGTCATTGCATGTGTGTTCTTTTCATAAACCACCACTAGAGTCATTGCATGTGTGTTATTTTCATAAACCACATGGATCCACTAGAGTGTATTGCATTTGTGTTCTTTTCATAAACCACAACTATAGTCATTGCATTTGTGTTCTTTTCAAAAACCACATGGATCCACTAGTGTCATTGCATGTGTGTTCTTTTCATAAACCACAGCTAGAGTCATTACATGTGTGTTCTTTTCATAAACCACATGGATCCACCAGTGTCATTGCATGTGTGTTCTTTTCATAAACCACCACTAGAGTCATTGCATGTGCATTCTTTTTGATAAACCACATGGATCCACCAGTGTCATTGCATGTGTGTTCTTTTCATAAACCACCACTAGAGTCATTGCATGTGTGTTCGTAAACCACCACTAGAGTCATTACATGTGTGTCTTTTCATAAACCACATATGGATCCACTAGAGTCATTGGATGTGTGTTCTTTTCATAAAGCACATGGATGCACCAGTGTCAATGAATGTGTGTTCTTTTCATAAACCATATGGATCCACCAGTGTCATTTCATTTGTGTTCTTTTCATAACCACATCTAGAGTCATTGCATGTGTGTTCTTTTCATAAACCACATGGATCCACTAGAGTTCAGTGCATGTGTGTTCTTTTAATAAACCACATGGATCCACCAATGTCATTGGATGTGTGTTCTTTCCATAAACCACATGGATCCACCAGTGTCATTACATGTGTGTTCTTTTCATACAACACCACTAGTGTCATTACATGTGTGTTATTTTCATATACCACCACTAGCGTCATTGCATGTGTGTTCTTTTCATAAACCACGACTAGAGTCATTGAATGTGTGTTATTTTCATAAACCACATAGGGATCCACTAGAGTCATTGCATGTGTGTTCTTTTCATAAACCACATGGATCCACTAGTGTCATTGCATGTGTGTACTTTTCATAAACGACCACTAGAGTCATTACATGTGGGTTCTTTTCATAAACCACATATGGATCCCATAAAGTGATTGCATTTGTGTTCATTTCATAAACCACATGGATCCACTAGAGTTCATTGCATGTCTGTTCTTTTAATAAACCACATGGATCCACTAGAGTTCATTGAATGTATGTTATTTTCATAAACCCCATGGATCCACCAGTATCATTGAATGTGTGTTATTTTCATAAACCACATGGATCCACCAATTTCATTGAATGTGTATTCTTTTCATAAACCACATGCATCCATCAACGTCATTGCATTTTTGTTCTTCTCATAAACCACATCTAGACTCATTGCATGTGTGTTATTTTCATAAACCACATGGATTCACTAGAGTTTATTGCATTTGTGTTCATTTCAAAAACCACACAGATCCATTAGAGTTCATTGCATGTGTGTTCTTTTAATAAACCACATGGATCCACCAATGTCATTGGATGTGTTCTTTCCAGAAAGCACATGGATCCACCAGTGTCATTACATGTGTGTTCTTTTCATAAACCACCACTAGAGTCATTGCATGTGTGTTCTTTTCATAAACCACCACTAGAGTCAGTGCATGTTTGTTCTTTTCATAAACCACTTATGGACCCAGTAGAGTCATTGCATGTGTGTTCTTCTCCTAAAGTGCCACTAGAATCATTGCATGTGTGTTCTTTTCACAAACCACCACTAGAGTCATTGCATGTGTGTTCTTTTCATAAACCACATGGAACCACTATATTTCATTGCATTTGTGTTCATTTCATAAACCACATGGATCCACTAGAGTTCGTTGCATGGGTGTTCTTTTAATAAACCACATGGATCCACTAGAGTTCAATGAATGTATGTTGTTTTCATAAACCACATGGATCCACCAGTGTCATTGAATGTGTGTTATTTTCATAAACCACATGGATCCACCAGTGTCATTGCATGTGTCTTCTTTTTCTAAACCACATATGGATCCACTAGAGTCATTGCATGTGTGTTCTTCTCCTAAACCACCACTAAAATCGTTGCATGTGTTTTCTTTTCATAAACCACATGGATCCACTAGAGTTCAATGCATGTGTGTTCTTTTCATAAACCACTTTGTTCCACTAGAACTTATTGCATATGTGTTCTTTTCATAAACCACATGGATCCACCAGTGTCATTGGATGTGTGTTCTTTTCATAAACCACATGGATCCACCAGTGTCATTCCCTGTGTGTTCTTGTCACAAACCACCACTATAGTCATTGCATGTGTGTTCTTTTCATAAACCACCACTAGAGTCATTGCATATGTGTTATTTTCATAAACTACATGGATCCACTAGAGTTTATTGCATTTGTGTTCTTTTCATAAACCACAACTATAGTCATTGCATTTGTGTTCTTTTCAAAAACCACATGGATCCACTAGTGTCATTGCATGTGTGTTCTTTTCATAAACCACAGCTAGAGTCATTTCATGTGTGTTATTTTCATAAACCACATGGATCCACTAGTGTCATTACATGTGTGTTCTTTTCATAAACCACCACTAGCGTCATTGCTTGTGTGTTTTTTCATAAACCACTACTAGAGTCATTGAATGTGTGTTCTTTTCATAAACCACATATGGATCCACTAGAGTCATTGCATGTGTGTTCTTTTCATAAACCACATGGATCCACTAGTGTCATTGCATGTGTGTTCTTTTCATAAACCACCACTAGAGTCATTACATATGTGTTCTTTTCATAAACCACATATGGATCCCATAAAGTCATTGCATGTGTGTTCTTCTCCTAAACCGCCACCAGAATCATTGCATCTATGTTGTTTTCATAAACCACCACTAGAGTCATTGCATGTGGGTTCTTTTCATAAACCACATGGATTCACTAGATTTCATTGCATTTGTGTTCATTTCATAAACCACCTGGATCCACTAGAGTTCATTGCATGTGTGTTCTTTTAATAAACCACATGGATCCACTAGAGTTCATTGAATGTATGTTCTTTTCATAAACCACATGGATCCACTAGTGTCATTGAATGTGTGTTCTTTTCATAAACCACATGGATCCACCAGTGTCATTGAATGGGTCTTCTTTTCATGAACCACATGGATCCATCAACATCATTGCATTTTTGTTCTTTTCATAAACCACATCTAGAGTCATTGCATGTGTGTTATTTTAATAATCCACATAGATCCACTAGAATTCATTGCATTTGTGTTTTCTCATAAACCACATGGATCCACCAGTGTCATTGCATGTGTTTTATTTTCATAAACCACATGGATCCACTAGAGTTCATTGCATGTGTGTTCTTTTCATAAAACACCACTAGAGTCGTTGCATGTGTGTTCTTTTCATAAACCACATGGATCCACTAGATTTCATTGCATTTCTGTTCATTTCATAAACCACACGGATCCATTAGAGTTCATTGCATGTGTGTTCTTTTCATAAACCACATGGATCCACTAGAGTCAGTGCATGTGTGTTCTTTTCATAAACCACATGAATCCACTAGAATTCATTGCATTTGTGTTCTTTTCATAAACCACATGGATCTACTAGAGTCATCGCATGTGTGTTCTTCTTCTAAACCATCACTAGAGTCATTGCATGTGTGTTCTTTTCATAAACCACATGGATCCACTAGACTTCACTGCATGTGTGTTCTTTTCATAAACCACATGGATCCACTAGAGTTAGTGCATGTGTTTTTTTCATAAACTACAAGGATCCACTAGTGTCATTGAATGTGTGTTCTTTTTCGAAATCACATATGATCCACTAGTGTCATTGCATGTGTGTTCTTCTCCTAAACCACCACTAGAATCATTGCATGTGTGTTCGTTTCATAAACCACATGAATCCACTAGAGTTCTTTGCATGTGTGTTCTTTTCATAAACCACATGGATCCACCAGTGTCATTTGATGTGTGTTCTTTTCATAAACTAGATGGATCCACTAGTGTCATTGCATGTGTGTTCTTTTCATAAACCACCACTAGAGTTATTGGATTTGTGTTCTTTTCATAAACCACATGGATCCACCAGTCTCATTGCATGTGTGTTCTTTTCATAAACCACCACTAGAGTCATTTCATGTGTGTTCTTTTCATAAACCACCAGTAGAGTCATTGCATGTGTGTTCTTTTCATAAACCACATATGGATCCACTAGAGTCATTGCATGTGTGTGATTCTCCTAAACCACACCTAGATTTGATTGCATGTGTGTTCTTTTCATAAACCACATGTATACACTAGAGTCATTGCATGTGTGTTCTTTTCATAAACCACATGGATCCACTAGAGTTCATTGCATTTGTGTTATTTTCATAAACCACAACTAGTGTCATTGCATGTCTATTCTTTTCATAAACCACGGCTAGAGTCATCGCATGTGTGTTCTTCTCATTGGATGTGTGAGTGTATTAGTGTGCATTATTGGGGTTTGAGGAAAAGAACACATGTAGTGATCCCACCACAGCATGTGTGTTCTTTCCATAAATCACATGGATCCACTAGAGTTCATTGCATGTGTGCTATTTTCATAAAACACATGGATCCACTAGAGTCATTGCATGTGTGTTCTTTTCATAAACCACATGGATCCACTAGACTTCATTGCATTTGTGATTTTTCATAAACCACTTGGATCCACCAGTGTCATTACATGTGTGTTCTTTTCATAAACCACATGGAACCACTAGATTTCATTGCATTTGTGTTCATTTCATAGACCACATGGATCCACTAGATTTCATTGCATGGGTGTTCTTTTAATAAACCACATGGATCCACTAGAGTTCATTGAATGTATGTTCTTTTCACAAACCGCATGGATCCGCCAATGTCATTGAATGTGTGTTCTGTTCGTAAACCACATGGATCCACCAGTGTCATTGAATGTGTGTTCTTTTTCTAAACCACATATGGATCCACTAGAGTCATTGCATGTGTTTTCTTATCCTAAACCACCACTAAAATCATTCCATGTGTGTTCTTTTCAAAAAACCACATGGATCCACTAGAGTTCAATGCATGTGAGTTCTTTTCATAAACCACATGGTTCCACTAGACATTATTGCATATGTGTTCTTTTCATAAACAAAATGGTTCCACCAGTGTAATTAGATATGTGTTGTTTTCATAAACCACATGGATCCACCAGTGTCATTGCATGTGTGTTCTTTTCATAAACCACCACTATAGTCATTACATGTGTGTTATTTTCATAAACCACCACTAGAGTCATTGCATGTGTGTTATTTTCATAAGACACATGGATCCACTAGAGTTGATTGCATTTGTGTTCTTTTCATAAACCACAACTAGAGTCATTGAATTTGTGTTCTTTTCAAAAACCACATGGATCCACCAGTGTCATTGCATGTGTGTTCTTTTCGTAAACCACAGCTAGAGTCATTGCATGTGTGTTGTTTTCGTAAACCACCATTAGAGTCATTGGATGTGTGTTCTTTTCATAAACCGCATGGATCCACCAGTGTCATTGCATGTGTTTTTTTTCATAAACCACCACTAGAGTCATTGCATGTGTGTTCTTTTCATAAACCACCACTAGAGTCATTGCATGTGTGTTATTTTCAGAAACCACATATGGATCCACTAGAGTCATTGCATGCATGTTCTTCTCCTAAACCACCACTAGAGTTCATTGCATGTGTGTTCTTTTCATAAACCACATGGATCCACTAGAGTTCATTGAATGTGTGTTCTTTTAATACATCACATGGATGCACCAATGTCAATGAATGTGTGTTCTTTTCATAAGCCACATGGATCCACCAGTGCCATTGCATGTGTGTTCTTTTCATAACCACATCTAGAGTCATTGGATGTGTGTTCTTTTCATAAAATACATGGATCCATTAGATTTTAGTGCATGTGTGTTCTTTTAATAAACCACATGGATCCACCAATGCCATTGGATATGTCTTCTTTCCATAAACCACATGGATCCACCGGTGTCATTACATGTGTGTTCTTTTCATATATCACAACTAGAGTCATTGCATGTGTGTTCTTTTCATAAACCACCACAAGAGTCATTGCATGTGTGTCCTTTTCATAAACCACATATGGATCCAGTAAAGTCATTGCATGTGTGTTCTTCTCCTAAACCGCCACTAGAATCATTGCATGTGTGTTCTTTTCATAAAACACCACTAGAGTCGTTGCATGTGTGTTCTTTTCATAAACCACATGGACCCACTAGATTTCATGCATTTCTGTTCATTTCATAAACCACACGGATCCATTAGAGTTCATTGCATGTGTGTTCTTTTCATAAACCACATGGATCCACTAGAGTCAGTGCATGTGTGTTCTTTTCATAAACCACATGGATCCACTAGAATTCATTGCATTTGTGTTCTTTCATAAACCACATGGATCTACTAGAGTCATCGCATGTGTGTTCTTCTTCTAAACCATCACTAGAGTCATTGCATGTGTGTTCTTTTCATAAACCACATGGATCCACTAGAGTTCACTACATGTGTGTTCTTTTCATAAACCACATGGATCCACCAGTGTCATTGGATGTGTGTTATTTTCATAAACCACATGGATCCACCAGTGTCATTGGATGTGTGTTCTTTTCATAAACCACATGGATCCATTAGTGTCATTGCATGTGTGTTATTGTCATAAACCACCACTAGAGTCATTGGATGTGTGTTCTTTTCATAAACCACATGGATCCACTAGTGTCATTGCATATGTGTTCTTTTCATAAAACATCACTAGATTCATTGCATGTGACATGGGTATACCCTACAGGTACTCGAGTTTGGTATATACGGTCCAGATACGGCAGAAGCCCACACCGTTGCCAAGGCCCAATGGAGAATTCGAGTGGCCCACGGACTCTCGATTGCTTGCGAGACAAGAAGCAGCTTAAGATAGAAAGTTCAAACGGAAAACCCTAATCTGTAACCGACTCGACCTGCTACCCGAGGCCTAGCCTATCTATATAAAGGCTAGGAGGGGGCGGCGAGGAGGACAATCACCACCCTAGTTTCCACAACTCTCGCCAGATTGCATATGCGCGCCCCTGTAATCTTCGATTCCTTCATTAGTTCCAAGAGCAGACAAGAAGGAGTAGGGTCCTCTACGAGGCCTGAACCTGGGTAAAACTTGCGTCCATGTGTGCTTGTTTGCTAGCCGATTGATGCCTCCAGCGCTCCCTCCTTCTCCAAAACCCAAGTCCATAACAATGGGCATTGACGAGTTAAACCCCCATCAATTGGCACCGTCTGTTGGAACTGGGAGTGCTTATGTAGTGGCTTCTTAGGCCCCGTCAAACGCGGTCTACAACTCCGCAACAATAGAGATTCGCCAGCTCTTCGGCTTGTTCGACTTCACTGTCCACACGCCGGCAACTTGCCCGGCTTTCGAGTCTGTGGGCGATGGAATCAGCCTGGCGATTGGGAGCTCCCACTTCCAAGTTGGTCAACTGGGCACGCTTCGGATGCCTGACCAGCCGACGGCACCCGCGATTGCTCCAGCATCATGGTTCCCGCCACCAATCGGCACCCTCAGCGAGCTCAACGCCTCAACAACAGCTGGGAGCACAGACAACGATAGCGGTCGTGGATCCGATCTGGGTGACCTAGTCACTGAAGACAGAGCCTACAGCTCTGTATCTGAAAGTTGCGGGAGAAACAGTTTCCCAACCACTTCATGTGCGTAGTCATCAACGTGGGTGATACTACCGCCAATCGCGAAAACATTGGCACCGGATCTGGCACCGGACCACCCAACGGCAGCACACCCAATGGCACCGGACCACCCAACGGATGTACGCCCAACAGAGGCCCCACCAACGGTGGCAATGGTGCGCCCGTTAATAACGGAACCGGTGGAGGACCGACGCTCACAGCGAATGAGAACATCGACGAGCACATTCAGATCCACCTCAATGACAACGAGTGGGCCTGTAGTCACGAAGCTCTATGGGTTAATCCTCCACCCCCAACACATCGCAGGACATGCTGATGGGCTACCATTGGCTACTAAAGGAGCAATTCAAGCGCCAGCAACAGGTGATCGTGCAACTCGAAGCGCGCAGAAAGGCGGCGGACGAGTCAAGCCTTCGACGAGCTGGGCTCTCCTCCCACGGAGGATCCTCCTCCAAAGGCAACGAGTATGTCGCCAATAAGAGGCGATCTCGACTAGCCCACCTCACCGAGCAAGAACGCATGGAGGCCGCTAAATTCCTCGACTTCAGCTCTATGACAGTCGACACGCGGGGCAACATGCTCCCAAAAATGCCGCAAGCTGCGGTAACAACGGCAACCATGTATCTCCTCAACAACCAGGCTCCGGCTGGAGATCCGCGAGCTTCCATGCACCGATCTACAATTGCGGGCCTGGGGCTAATCGAGGCCACCCTCGACAAATAACCAACACCGGAGCCAAAGAAAAGTAAGTCTCTAGAAAACTATTGCTCGTACTCCTGTAGTGACGACAATCACGATTTGTCGCGACGATGTCACTCACGATGGCATGATCGTGACTACAACGCGCGTGATGACCTCACGCAGCACAAAATCGACAATATGTGGGCAATACGCGCTTGTTCGACTGACTTAGAAGAAGATGAGACTGAGCTCTGTGTCGCTAGATGCTTCAGCAGGGCCATCAGGCAGAAGCGAATTCCTAAGGGGTTCAAACTCCCGTCGGAGAACGCAAAATTTGACAGTCAACAAGACCCGAAAATATGGTTGGAGGACCACATCTCCTCCGTCAGACTACATGGAGGGAGTCAAAGCACGGCCATACAATGTCTGCAGCTACAGCTACAGGGCGCCACTCGTGCAGATTCATTCACAGCTGGGAAGAGCTGGTCTATAGCTTCGTGCGCAATTTCAAGGGCACCTACAAAAGGCCTGCATCAATCGAAGAATTGATAAGCTGCCAGCAAAGATCGGGTGAATCGCTACGCTCGTACATCCAGAGGTGGTCCATCATCAAGAACTCCATAGAAAACATCTTGGAGGACCACGCAATCGATGCGTTCAATGGTGGCGTTCGCCGTATAGAGCTCAGGGATGAGCTGGGCCGCTCGAAGCCCAAAACAATCGACCACCTGATGGAAATCGCGAATCGGTGGGCTGATGGAGAAGACACGGTGAAAAACCGCACCTACTCCGATGAAAATAATGACCTCGGGCGCAGACGCGACCGCCGAGGCAAACGTCAGATGCGCGTCTATGATGACCACGACAAGGTCAATATGGTCGCAGCCGGCTACGCCGAAAAACGTGAGGACAACCGCAACAGAGGATACCACGACAACAGAAAACCCACGCAGGTGTGGCAACACCGCACTCGTGAAGAGGCACCCGCAACATCTATCGAGGACAAACTGTCCGGGCCATGCAACGTGCACTTCTACATCGACAAGCATGGTGCCAAGAATAAATCCAGCCACCTTCTCAAAGACTTCCGCGAGTTCCTCAAACCCCACGAGGGCCTAGCCTGGATCAATCGTGACGCGGTCAACAAGGGCTATGAAGCTGCCCCAGGCGCTGTGGCACATGGAGCTCATCTACCACCGCTCGGACCACCACCACCCATGGCCGCTCCAGTCCAGCATCATGGAGGCGAACCATACCCACGAGCCGTGGGCAACATGGGGACGATCCAAAAAGGGCATCCCTCAAATCGAGTGCAGAAGGCCATCACTCGCCAAGTCAACTTGGTGATAAACTCTCCACCTTCCACCACTGAGTACCTCAGTGGAAGTGACTCCTGCATCACCTTCAATAGGCGTGACCACCCGCGCCAAGTTCCTCGTCCAGGCCTATGTCCCCTCGTACTCGAGGCGTAGATAGGTGGCTTCGACATGAGTCGCGTCTTCATGGATGACGACATCGGCATTAACCTCATGTTCGCGAGTACCTTGCGTGCGATGAGGATCCCTCTCACATGTTTGGAAGTTTCAGACACGATGTTCCACGACATCGTCCTAGGGAAAGGCATATATCCACTGGGCAAAATCAACCTCGACGTCTTCTTCGGCACACCGCAAATTTTTTGGCTAGAGCATATCGACTTTGAAGTCGTCGATTGGCCTTCACAATACCACTACATCCTTGGATGTGTAGCGTTCGCAAGGTTCATGGCAGTGCCGCACTACGCCTACCTGCAGATGAAAATGCCAGGTCCAAACGGCGTAATCACAAGCAACGGCAACTTCGAGAGGTCCAACAGCTGCGATAGGGAATTCAACAGAATCTCCCAGTCCTTCAGCATGCAGGAGGAACTCGCCCGATTAAAGGAGTCGACAGACCACAGTCTGCCTCCCCTGAGAAGGCCAAGTTCATCTGACCTGTCCTTCGACTCGTCGATGCACATGTAGAAAGTCCAGGTCCACCCAACGGACCTGACCAAGATGGCCCTCATCGCCAACAACTTGAGTTCCGCATAGGAACTCGCGCTCGTCGAATTCCTCCGTGAGCACTAGGAGATCTTCATCTGGTGTCCAACGGACATACCTGGAGTTCCCAAGGAATTCGCCGAGCACTCACTCAACGTGAATCTAGACGCAAGGCCAGTCAAGCAGACAATTCGATGACTGTCTGAACCAAGGGTAAAGGTAGTCGGAATGGAGATCAACAGGCTCCTCGATGCAAAATTCATACACGATATCAAGGAAAGCACTTGGCTCGCTAACACAGTGCTTATGCTTAAAAAAGACACGGATATCCTACGGATGTGCATGGACTTCACGTCCTTAAATAAGCACTGCCCAAAGGATCACTTCCCGTTGCCGTGAATCGACCAAATCATCGACTCCACCTCAGGATGTGAGCGTCGCTGCTTCCTCGACGCCTACTTAGGCTATAATCAGATATGAAGGAAGGAGGAGGATCAGGAGAAAACAGTGTTTACGACGCCCTTTCGTGTGTTCTTCTACAACACAATGCCCTTCGGGCTAAAAAATGCAGGAGCCACCTATCAGCGCTGCATGCAGGCTTGCCTCAAGAATCAACTTGGTCGCAACAACCAAGTCCATGTGGACGACATCGTCATCAAAACCAAAGAGGAAGCCTCACTAATCGACGATCTACGCGAGACCTTCGCCAACCTCGATCGCTACCGGATCAAGCTCAATCTGGAAAAATGCGCCTTCGACGTGCCATCTGGGAAGTTACTCGGGTACCTCATCTCCGCGAGAGGGATCGAAGCAAACCTGAAGAAAATAAAGGCCATACTGGCCATGGAGAAGCCGAAGAATGTAAGAGGCGTCCAACAGCTGGCTGGGCAAATCGCGGCGCTCAGTCGATTCATCAGTCGCATGGGCGAAAAGGCATTGCCCTTCTTACCAACTTCTCCGCAAAACTGACAAATTTGAGTGGACAGACGAGGCGCAAGAAGCATTCGAGGACCTCAAATGTTTACTATCCACCTCGCGAGTACTGGTGACTCCACGTGAAAAAGAGCCGTTGTTGCTCTACATATCCACCACCAACCAGATGGTCAACACAGTTCTTGTGGTGGAACGATCCGAAGAAAATAAGGTACACGGGGTCCAGCGCCCAGTCTACTACCACGAGGTGCTCACGCCAATAAAACAGCAATACCCGCACTACCAGAAGCTAGCATACGGCATCTTCATGACAGCCAGGCGACTGTGCCACTACTTCCAGGAGCACTAAATCATGGTGGTCAACGACGCCCCACTCGGGCATACACTCAATAACCCTGATGCCACCGGGCGAGTCGCGCTTTGGGGAATCGAGCTGTCTCCACGAGACATCACATAAGAAAAGCGCGACGCGATCAACTCGCAAGTCCTCCCTGATTTCCTCGTGCACTGGATGGAGAACCAGCTCCCCGACAAGCCAGATATGTCCTATCTCTGGACAATGCACTTTGATGGATCCAAACGAAAGGACGGAGTTGGCGCAGGTGTCATACTGACATTGCCCCAGGTAGACAAGCTGAAATACATTATGCGAATGTAGTTCACTGCCTAAAAACAATGAAGCTGAGTACGAGGATCTAATCCATGGGATGCGGATGGTGAAAGCCTGTGCTGCCAAGAGGCTCATCATCTACGGCGACTCCAAACTAGTGGTCAACCAAACGATGCACGAGTGCGACGCACTGAACGACAATATGATCGCCTATCGCGACCTCTACGACACACTCGAAGGGGACTTTGCGGCTGTGAGTTTCGACATGTGGGTCACAAAAGCAATGAAGATGCGGATCTCCTCGCTAATATTGGCTCCACTTGCGCCCCCATACCACCTGGGGTATTTCTCGAGCGCATCTGTGAACGCTCCATCAAACCAATGGCACTAGAGAAGAAAGCAAGCGCATCAACGGACTCAGGGGCTACGCCACCCAATGATCCAATGGCACGAAGTACATGACACGAAGTACCAATGGGCGTCATGATGATCGAGCCATCTTGTACACAACCCTACATCACATATCTACTCAGCAAGAGGCTACCGGACGACCCGACTGACGCACAGCAGATCGCGCGCCGATCCAAGGCGTTCGCCCTCATCAACGGCGAACTGTACAAGCGCAGCATCATAGGAGTGCTCAAACGGAGCGTCTCCAATGGGGATGGAAGGGCCATCCTCCTCGACATCCACGAAGGCACCTGCGCGCACCATGCTGGCAGTCGTGCCCTCATTGCCAAAGCTCTGTGACTTGGATTCTACTGGCCCACGGCCATGCGCGACGCCAAGGACATCGTCCAGGGCTGCAACGCTTGCAAGCGATTCGCGGAAAAACCTCATGCACCTGGCGCGGAACTCTGGCCAATACCATTGGCTTGGCCCTTCACGCAATGGGGACTAGACATGGTCGGCAAGCTCCCGAAATCCTCGCCAGGAGGTTACGTTTACCTCTTGGTCGCAGTCGACAAGTTCACCAAGTGGATCGGGGCCATTCCGGTGACAAATCAATCAGGAGCCAGCGCTGTCAAGTTCTTCGAGTCCATTGTCTACCTCTTTGGAGTGCCACACAGCATCATCACGGACAATGGGACGAACTTCACCTCTAAGGAGTTCCAGGAATTCTGCAAAAACCTGGGAATCAACATAAGGTACGCCTCGGTGGCTCACCCGCAGACCAACAGTCAAGTCGAAAAGGCCAATAGCCTCGTCTGTGGAAGAATCAAGAAGCGAATCATGTGGCCACTTGAACAAGCCGCCGGATGCTGGCTAGACAAGCTGTAATCCGTACTCTGGAGCTTACGCACAACTCCAAACAGTGCCACGGGATACATCGCATTCTTCATGGTGCACGGTGCTGAAGCAGGGCTACCCGCAGAAGTACGCTACAAAGCCTGGCAGGTGGTTGCTTATAGCGAGTAGGAGTCAACTCTTGCACTCGAAGGCTCCGTCGACCTTCTTAACAAGGCACGGGAAATCACAGCGGAGAGATCAACAATCTACCAGCAAAGCCTCCACAACTACCATAGCAGAAGGCTACACCCCAAATCCTTCGTCAAAAGAGACCTGGTCCTGCGACTGAAGCAACAGGGGCATCTCTAGCTCGAGTCCCCTTGGGAGGGACCTTATGTGATTACAGAAGTAATCCCAGGTGGCGCCTATCGCCTTAAAGATCTCGAGACAGGAGTCGCATACTCCAATCCCTGGAACACCGCGCAGCTATGTCGCTTCTACCCTTAGTCGTTTTTTACATTTACAAATAAGGCTATTCAGCCAGGCTACTTAGCCACACATTGTACCTTGTACTATTCTGCAAATAAATAAAGCTAAGTGCCCCAAATCTCTGTGTTTTCCTTATTTTCCTGCTAATTTATCACTCGGGGGCTGCGGCACCCTTTACACTTACGTTCTACGAACAAATCGCAGTTTCCTGAGTAGCTGACACAACATTAATCGAACCCTTGATAACCACCAACCCAGTTGCAATGCACCTGACAGGTTGGCAAGGTGCTGAGATAACACAAGTCAGGCTAACAAAATGGAACTATTGAGTACAAATACACTAGCAAAATATAAAAGCTAGCAAGCTCTTAACATATCAATGGGTATTAATTACACCCAACTTATTCATGTGAACTTTACAACACTTGTACAATTATGTGCAGGATACAAGTCACACTACTGCTGCAACAGAAGAACGTTCATTTGTTCCTCGAAGAAATCGAAAATTTCTTCTACCGGGCGATCAACTGTTTGGTAGTGCGGAACGATGTCCCAGGTCATACCTTCTAGCGGAGGCGGCGACCCATCGGCAACAGCTACAACATCTACATCCGGCCTATGCAGTCGCACCAGCAACAACGCAGCCTTCACACCAGCTACTAGCTGCTACCACACGCACTCGTGAATCGCACTCAAATCTTGGAACTTTGCCAGAAGAGCCAAGATGTTTGAAGGGACGGTGTCAAATGGAAACATCGTTTGGTAAATATGCCTAAGGCACGACTGCGCCTTCTTCAAAAAATAAAGCACTCGAGAAGCACGATCCTGCAGGGGCGCAATCATGATCGCACGATCATGGTCCACCCAAAAGTACCCACTCTCCTGCAGTTGCTCCTTCGTCAGGTCATTCATTTGAATGGTAATCCAGTCCTTCTTATCCTGCGGACGACGAGAACTGACAACTACACCAAGCAAAAGGGCAAAGTATGAAGACAAGGCATCACCGCGATTGACTAAAAGAAAAGATGAGAGGGAAGAAAGCTAACATTTGAACTGCTCACTCGACTACGCCACCTCCTCCAAGAGATACTTCTCACGGGTGATGGCCTTCTCCTCCTTCGACTTACATACATCTGCGCTACCACGGAGGATGGGAAACTCACGCTCCAGTTGCTTAATGCGATCGCGTAGTCGTGAAAGCAAAGACAACTGCTCCACCTTTGAGTGCGGCTGCGCCAAGGTTTCATCGGTGGGTGGACGATCATGAGGACCCCTCGAAGGACCACTCGACGTATCCTATCACAAACCAAGCAAGAGCAAATAAGGGACGAAGAATACATTGATCAAAGGAACGAATGAATTCAAGCACGACAATATATCGACAGGGACACTCCCACAAAAGCATAGTATTAGCAAAAGGCAACTACAGCTATTACATATGCAGAGTAAGGAGCATTTTGCTTCTTCGACTTGGACTTTGGCTTTGGGGGCTTCATCGCATCCGTGGCAGTCTTTGATGCCGTGGATTTGCTGGTGGAAGCCCCATATGTCGTGGCCTTCACCCCCTTCGCTCGCTGCCGCTCCTCAGAATACTTGGCGACTGTCTCGATAAGCTAAGGACCATATTTAGCGCAGCTACCAGCAAAGGGAGCAAACACTACCTGCTGGCCTCTGGCATCGACATGCATCGCCTCTGAAATAGTGGCGAGGTCCATCTCCATGCCATGGGTGTAACATCCCAATTTCAGCAACCCTGATTAATTGTCCAGAATGCAAAAATTAGGGGGAACAAAAACGTTTTCCTGCTTTATGATGCACTATTTGCTTGTTGTTGTATGTTCTTATGCTTCTGATTATATAGCTTATGATATACTACTTACCTCAACATCAGTTGTCAAAAGCTATTTAACAAAACTATCCTGGCTCATTTTACATATTCTCAAATGTTCTGGCAGTTCAAACCATGAGCCAAGATGCTTATGTAACCAAAACTATTTTAGTAGCTTCTATTGTCAAAACAATGGAGAGCTATAATCTCCTTATGTTTTCAAGATAGAACCTTCAAAATACTTTTACCTCTAGGTTTCTCTAAAACCTGTTTATAAAACTTTTGAACTCTACCCTTGGTAGATGTACCAAGGACCTTACCTTGTTCTAACTCCAACCTCTTCAAAATACCCATCCTTACCTCAAGATAAGCTTGATGGTAACCCTAGTAGTAGTAGATTTGTTGCAAGATGAGTTGCCTTGATCTGTTTAGATGAATTGTCTTGGTTTGTTGTCCAACTTGTTTGCTTAGGAACTAAAGTGAGATACTCTAGGAGATCACCCTCTAGGATCAAGATACTTTAAGATCACCAAACCCTAATCAGGAATACAAGATGGATCCGATCTCTAGCCACTAGGTGATCATCGAAAACCCTTAACCAGATCAATTCTGAAGTTATCCATTCTAGAAGTGTCCAAGTCAATGAAGACCAATATAAAGAATGGATCTATTCTACTCAATCTACACTTCAACATCATCAACTTGATGATGCTTTGATACCTTGCAAACCCTCAAGAACATTCCCACTCATAATCTAGTCAAAAACCGTAAATCTGCTAAATTTTGACAAAGTCTGGAAACTATTTCAACATCACTTCTTTGCGTGCCCCTCTTTCTCAACCCTTTTGCCTTTTTGGTAATGCACTTGAACCATCGGGTAGACCATCATAAGGACTACCAAGGCCCACTCCTGCCCTTGGTTATACCATCCTCTAACCCCCTTGTTCTTGATAGTTTTGCAGGCAAGAAAATAATAATTCCTGTAAATCTTATCAACATGCCTACTTTGGAAGAAGCTCACATCTACATGTTCTCTTGTTTTCACAAACTCCTTGCATGATTGTGTTCTACTCATAAAGGTCCATCCATACCTACTTCACTTGTTCCAAATGGATCCTTGTGCTTCAAAAACCTACAAGGTTTTGAAGGCTATTTGGTAATCTGCTTTGGCAGTCTTAGTTTATTCAAAATGTGGAATCAATCCTTGGAGAGCTCAAGCATGATCAAGCCCAAACTTCTGCACCATGGGGATCTACATAACTTGGTTTATCTATCCATTTATCCCTTGAACCAAGGGGATCCTCGAGCTCCAAGATACAACCATGTTTTGATGGTATTAAAATAACCTTGCCCAAGATCCTTTATACCATGTTTTCTTCCCTAAATCAAGTTGAATTTCCAAAACAAAAGGTTGAAAATGGTATTTACAACATGTGGACATAATATACCTTGAATAGAATAATTTATGAAACATTATCCATCATTATTATGGCTCAAAAACTATTTAATTCATTTAATGGTCTAAACCTCCAAAACTCTTTCCATAAAGGAAAGTTTGGTTGTTGCCAAAACACTTCTCCAACTTAGGTCACATTTGAGGCCTATATATCATACCCTATCTTCCAACTTCAAAATAATTTTTTTAGAGTTTTAGTATTTCTTTTTGCCCATTTTCTTAAATGGCTGAATTGGAATAATATTTGTTTTAAATACAATTATATTTCAATAAATCTTGGAAAAATTCTCCTAAGTGTGTATTCATACATGGAACCATCCCACACCAAAAACCCAGCTTATCCAATTCAAAAATTTCAAATGAATCCCATAAAACCGATTCAGCTCTTCATGATCATCATCTAAAAGCATCATTACCTCACATTGGAAACATCTCCCATAAAAGCATCATCTAAAAGCTCTTCATGATCATCATCAAAAATTTCAAATGAATCCCATAAATTTCAAATGAATCCCATCTAAAAGCATCATTACCTCACATTGGAAACATAAAAAGGAAACTTCTTCATGATCATCATCTAGGACCATTTGAAGTTTAATAAAAGCCTTGAGTTATCTCCCTATCAAACCCTCCTCAAACCCTAGATGAACCACCACAGCCCACTCCACACTCTTGACTTGTTCATGTACCACCTCCCCTCCTTTCCCTTTCTGATGTGGCCATATGAGAGGGCGAGAGATGGCATAAGAAGGCCACGATGAATCCTCCCCACACCCCTCTCTCTTGTCTTCTCGACCTAGCCCACCTCTCTAAGCCGCCACAACTTCCCAAACCTGACTTTCCTCCACCCTACCTCCTCCAGCACCCCTGGACACCCCCAACCGATGGTGGCGACGTCCTCTCGGGCATGCACTAGTTTTACGCCCCACCTCCGTACCATGTGCCCTTGGACGCGAGGCTTCACGGGAGGAGCGTACCAGCACCCGCACCACGGGCTCCCACCGCCCCTCTCAACCACTCCCCTGATGTCGCCCTCCTCCACTGCCCAAAGATGGACTAAGTGCACCGTGGAACTCACCCCCTCGAGGATAAGATCCTAGGCCACCCCAGCCACTCCCTTTGCCCTTTCCCACTCCCTCCCCTCCCAACTACCCTCCTCCAAACTCCATACCGGCTCCCCTAGGTCTCTATCATTGGGAGATGCAAAAACCGCATCGCGGAACCGCACGGAAGGAGGAGAGCCTACCATGGACCCCGACCACTTCCTCTTTGTATCTTTCGATTACATGTTGCTCTCACAATGCCCTCTATCTGACCCTGCTCTCTTTTTCGCCTTGGACAGCCCTAGATGGCGTCACCGTCCAATATGTGCGGCAGCCATCTCGGTCGCGGACGTGTAAGGTGGCTCCGGAGCCAAACCATCCCATGCCGCCCCTTGTTGGAGAGGCCATATACCGCCGCATCGCCCTGCAGACTCCCCTTCACCGGAGACCAACCTCAGGTGAGCCCCTGACCCCTGCCGGCGCGGCCTAGGGTTAGCCCATGTGTCTTTTATCCGGAGGTAGAAGAAGCAACATGGGTCGTCGATGTGAACTGGATCCAACAGCCACGAATATCACTTACCCCTTCGACAACATGTGCCTCTGACCACTGGGCCCCTCCTGTCAGCTTCAAAGGCATCATCATGTGCACGCCACTGCGAGTTGGGCCGGCCGGCACATTGCACGGCCCCGAATCCCTCAGATTCGGCCCAGTAGCGCCCTTCCGCTGCCTTTAATCTTTTCTCCTAGATCTACAGGTATACCCCTAGGTTTAGTTCCAAATAAAATTGAAAAATACATGCAAACTGCTAGATCAAAATTTTATCAGATGCCCAACAGTTTTCTCAAACATATAGAGCAAGGTTTCTCCCAAAATAAGAATCGATTATTTTCTAGTAAATTAAGTACCGAAATGTTTCAATCTTACTAAATAATTCTTTCAGAGAGATTTACAACTCCAAATAGGTTGAAACCTTATTTTACTCCAAGGTATCTCTTATACCTTGCATTTCCCTTTGGTCACACCCTATTTCTATTCCTAGTTTGCCTGTAGCAAAAATAATAAAAGTAGAGCATTTCTGATTTAAAAATTTCTCTCGGCCAAACCCTAAATGTTATGGACATAATTCCAAGTCACATGGATGATTTACATAAATATCTATGAAAACCTAGGATATCAATATTTATTGAGGCTTTATTGAATTTTGGTGATTTAAATGCTTATGCAGGTGTATATTTCACCAATTAAATTATTTCAAGGGTTTGGTAACTCCTAAATTGGTGGTTCCAATTTCTTATGGAAGGTATTTTAAATGCCTATATAATAATCTTTGGCTCATACCTTTTGGACCTGTACAGTAAATCTGGTTAAAATAAAAATAGACTAGAGAACTGATTTTAGGAATTTCCCATGGGCAATTTGTTAATTATTTTGTGGTGTTTCCAACTCCCAAAAATCTCAAACTCAAATATGTACAACATACTCTGAGTACAAATTTATTTTGTGTACAGATCTTTTATGGTGAATTTTTCACCTAAACTAGAGGTTATTTCACTAGAAAAATCATAACTAAATATAGAAAATTGATAAAATCACAAAACCAATTTTGTTGGCCTTGTTATGCCCATACCTATCTGTAGATATCATTTTTGTACACTGATATCATACAAACCCAAGCCTTAGTCAAAACCCCTTTCTCGGGTGGTATTTGACAAATAAATCACAAAGGCAATTAAAGCATTTCCATATGCTATGATCTAAATCTATCAAAACCTACTAAAGTGAATAGTGTGTTGACTTTTTGTTTGCTATATTGTAATAATGCTTGCATGCCTTGTGTTGATTGTGCTCTTGATTGTTTGCATGTGTGCTCCCTAACGATGATAGAGCTCACCCACTTTAGTGAAGAGGCATCCATTGTCTTCGACATGAAAAGACAATGTCAATGAAATATGCTGGTAAATCTATTTGCTCTGGGAGGAGACCAGTATACCAGCTAATCACTCGTGCGAGTAAGTCAGGTTGGAGAAAAGGTTATAGCATTTACATAGTTTCCTCTTCCATATCTTTTTATGCTAATGAAGGACGCCATGGACGCGGCTATTCCAGGGCATATTTTATATATATCTGGTGTCACCGTTTGCATCGTATAAAAAATAGCCATTCCTGAGATTAGTTTCGATTATCTCGGAGATCAGAAGAAGATGGTTATTATGGTTATTATTATGGTATTGTAAGAAGAAGTCCAGGGACATATATTTCCAGTTTGCGGATCTTAGGCAAGCCACCTTCTTGCTCATGAGCCTTGTCCTACTGTTTTACTTATGCATGTTTTATCTACTGTTTATGAAACTGCATTGTTTTATTATATGATGAGTTATCTCTAGTAGTGGCTTGGCTCCTCTAAACCATTACACAATGGTACTACTGAGTACAACCCCCTCGATGATACCTACTTGTCCCTACTATGGTAGATAATGTAATACACCATACCCCTTTGGAGACCTTGATTTAGCCGAAGCAAAGCTATAGGATGGGAAGACCCCGAAAAAGTTTACAAAATGTGTTATGACAAAACCTTGGTGAGGTATGATCTACCAAGAGAAGTTTGAGAAAGAGAAAGGTTTTTGTTTTACAAAAAGGCTGAATGAAAAAGGTTTACTAAAATGCACCCTATTCTTTGTAGTTTTGCTAGAACAATTAACACGTGCAACCACATTACTCTGGAATGGGATAGGGCTGGATTTGAAGTTTGTTATTCTGGTATAAACTGCCTCGCAACCACTACAGGGGAATGAAAGAAAATCCCTAGAGGGTGGGCCTTCTCCTGTAAATGGGATAGGGCTGGGTTTGAAGTTTGTTATTCTGGTATGCGAGCTAGGACATTCTCGCAGTCAATTGCCCATAGGTTAAGGCAAGGCTCGGGCTCTACGCTTGATGAAGTTCCGCTGATGATTATTGATGTAACCGTAATGGCATGTAAGTTATGACATGCATCCGCTTAAGTAATGGATGTTTACTTTGATACTTGTCGTTTATGTGCCACGACTAACTGATCATGGGATCGTGGTGTATGCATAACAGGGATTCTCAGAGGATTAATCTGGTGGCCCCACATTGGGCTTGCACCATCGCGGGTGTCATGGTGGCACCGACGAAACGCTGCGAGTTCCTGAAGTCCGCGAGAATACCTCCAGCGAGGGATTCCACTAGGTCTCCAAGGTTGTCGATCAGCCCGGCCTTGGGAGTTAAATCCTTGCGGATGCGACTGAGCACGTCCTTGGCCTTCCCCAGCGTCTCCTGGAGGGAAACACTATGGTCTTCGACTGCAGCAACGGCGCCTGCCAATGCATCCGCGCGACACAGAGACTGGGCGTCAAAGCTCAGGCCACTGGCATCTGTGTACACAAAAGTGTTAGTACAACAACCACATGTCAAAACAATAGAGCAAAATGCAAAAATTCAGCCAAAAGAATACTAGATAGGAACTTGGCAATAGAGAAAAGTTGCTCCTCGAACAACTTCTCCCACTTAGCAGTGGAAGCACGGAGATCCTCTTCTCACTTTCGCGACTCCTCCAAAGCTGCGATTGCCTCGTCACGATTCTTTGTCGCCGCGGCAAGCGTCTTCTCGAGTTCAGCAGCACGATGAAGTAGTTCATTGTGCTCAACTACAACGTACAGGGTGTATCATCAATCGAATTCATACAATTCACGAAGACAAAGACGAAGTCAAAAATCACCTTCGACGACGCGGTGGCGATTGTCCAGCAGAGCATGCTGCCGACCCATGACAAGGACTTGATCCGCCAGACGAGCAACCCCTTTCACGATAAACTGCACCACAGAAGAAAACAAAAGTTCAGCAATAGCACCAAGTATAAATTCGACTGCCAAAAAAGCAAAAGGACGCTTACATGATCCTCCAGAGACTCCGAAGATGCCTACTGCGCAGTCGTCCGGGAAACCATCTGGTGTTCCCCAGCATGCGGGGAACTCGACGAATTGTGCCCGGAGTGGGCTGCCAATGGAGGAGAAGAAGACCGTTCGGCCACTTCCTTGGCATTGGAGTCTATGAATTCGGACTCCTTCACAAATTGGACATCGTCCGAAAACGATGATTCCGCTCGGCTACAAAACACATCAAACAAAACTTCAGGGAAAAAGCAACTTCAAATAGAAACCAAAACGAGGTCGCGAATACAGAACTTACTAGCTAAATTTATCAAGGTCGAAGGATTGCTCCTCTGACTCTAACGACTCCTTCGGCAGTCTCAGCTTCTTCCGGGAAGGAGGAGCCATGGAGCACACATGAACGGCGGTGATTGGCTCCTCTACAACAACAGAAGGTCCTTCTAGCATCATTGGCGACGAGGCATCCGAGTCCTTGCTGCGGGAATGATTGCGAGTGTCCTGGTCGCTGGACTCGGGGGCTCGCTCCTCCTCTTTGATTGGGACGGTTGACTTCGACTCGTCCTCTTCATCCACTTCGTGAGGGATAACCCCTTCAGGACAAGGGGGAAAACTGGGAGACACCTTCCAGTCCTGCATTCAGAAGATACAACATTATATATCAAAGCGTCATAAAAGGCAATCGAAAACAGAAACTACTTCACAGTACAGTTCTACCTCAGGAGAAGGGTTAGAGGCGTTGAAAGGAGGAACGACTGGTTTGCCTAGGTGAACCTCCTTGGTGGTGTATTTGATCACCAGTCGCACCCTTTTATCAACCTCACCCGCAGAAATGCCCTTGGCAGACACGCGAGTGACATCATCAGCACCGGTCCAGCGGAACATAGGGTGCATTCTGGCCTACAGAGCTGGATGCGACGGCACAACCAGGTGCAAATGAGGGCGACACCATCTTCTTCCTTGCCTATGCGGTTTTCGAGGTCGTAGACGCGCTTATACAACACTTCTGTTTCCTCGGACTCGCCGGGCATAATGACATTCTTCCAGGAGCACCTCCTCTTGCAAGTCGCCGTGGGATCAAAGGGTGCGAGTCCGTAGTGTTCTCCGTCGGCCTTCTGGTCATGGATGTAGAACCACTTGTCCCTCCACCCTTGGACGGACGCGATGAGCTTGATGGCAAAATAGGTAACAGAGGAGTCGATGTGGATCCCGCAGCCTCCAACATCGTAGACAACCGAACCGGACGCCGACTGGCATTTCATCTTCAAAAGCCTCTTGAAGAGGCCAAAGTGTGGCTCGATTATGATCTAGCACTCGCAAAGAGTAATGAAGCATGAGAAATGGAGAATGGAATTTGGGGACAGCTGGTGAAGCTGGAGCCCATAGAAACAAAGGAGACCACGAAAGAAAGGATGGAGAGGGAGAGAAAGACCTCGGATGATGAACACAAGGAACATCACCCGGAAACCCAGAGGAGGACAAGGGATTACCTCCTCACCGGGCACTCACGAATCGTCTTTCGCGGGAGGAAGAACTCCATCTCGCCGATGAAGATGCAGTTCAGTGGGCTTGATGATGGACGCTCGCCAGGCACCATTGGTGATGCGGGTACCCGCACCCTTCTTCTTCCCAGCGCTGGTGCGCACAGTGGTGGTGCCGCCCTTCTTCTTGGCGGCAACAATGGTGGCTGTGGATCCAGCAGCGGCGCCTCCCTTCTTCTTGCCCATCTTCCGATGGTGGTGAGAACGGAGGAAGTAACTGGGAAGACATGGAGCTGGTTCAGTGCCGCAAAGAGGAAGTGCGCAAGGAAGCAGAGAGCAGCAGCAATGGCGATGGAGCAACGAGCAAAGAAGACAGATGGGAAAATTACCGCAGCTGCGCAGCTACTTAACCTCTTCGCAGACACCATCCAACAGCCAGCAGTAACCCTACTACATGCATGGCGCACATCGCCATCGACACGTGGCGAAGCTGAAGCACGAATCGTCCCCCCACTATTCCCATTACGCGTGGAAATCGAGGAGACGCAGTTAAAATAGAAGATTACGGACGCCCGGTCAAATTGAAGTCAAAAAGTGGGACGCACCACTCGTCACGTCCCATCAAAGCTGCTCACGCGGGCAACCGAGGTCATCACATCGTCAGCACTAATGTCATTGATTCCAGCAGCAGAAGATTTTGACTACTTTAGTCCTTGCTCGAGTCTTCGACTCAACCAAGCACTCGGGGGCTACTCCTAACAGGAGCACTAGCCGCGCACCCGAAAGATTTTTTATGCAGGTATATGATACATTGCAAATGTATCTATAATTTTTGATGTTCCATGCTTGGTTTTATCTACTTTCTTATGTTTTGTCCACACTTTGGAGTACTTTCTATACACTTTCTTGGACTAACCTATTAAAAAGATGCCACAGTGCCAGTTGCCTGTTTTCTGCTGTTTTTGGTTCCAGGAAAGTCAAAAAATCGATATTCTCAGAATTGGACCGGACAAAAGCCAAACATGATTTTTTTCCCGGAAGATTCACGGATCTAGAAGGACACACGAAGGGGGGCCACAGGGTGGCCACACCACCCCTTGGTGTGGGCCAGCCCAGGACGCGCCCGGGCATGGTGTGGGCCCCTTGGCTGGCCTCCTTCGCCTATAAGAGCCTCCCGATACCAAAACCCTAAATCATCAAGCCTCCAGCAACGAAAAGTTCCGTTGCGCCGCCGCCATGGAAGGGGAGATTTGGGGGATAGAAAGTCTCTGTTCCGGCACCCTGCTGGGACGGGGAAGTGCCCCCGGAGCCATCTCCATTGATCTCCACTACCATCTCCATCACCGTTCCTGATTCCCATGATGAGGAGGGAGTAGTTCTCTCTCGAGGCTAAGGGTTCTACCGGTAGCTATGTGTTCATCTCTCTCTCTCTCTATGCATGATCTTATTGAGATCATAAGCTTGTAATCTATAGATCTACCTTGCTACTCAAGTGCTTTAATAGATCTCTACTCTCCCCATGTGTGTGAAAGTGACAGTGTGCACACCATGGTGGCACTTAGGCTAGAGATTACAAATACTTGTTATGAGTTATATTTGGAGTTGGATGTCTTTATGAAATTGTGGTGTTTGTTGGACTCATCTAGTACTCAAGGTGACAGTGTGGGGTTTTCTAGATGGGAAAGGCTTACTTTGAGGTGTGCTGTTATAGCCCTACCGTTGATTAGAGTGTCCAACCGGAGAGTAGTATCATAAAGAGAATATTTATATGAGAGTGTTCACTAGTGAAAGTATGATCCCTAGGCCTTGTTTCTAAGCATTGAAACATCGTTTGCAACTAGATCTGTTACATGTTTGCTTGCTTCCATCTTTATTTCAGTTTTACTTTAGTCTTTTCCATGCCATCAAGTTATCTTCTATCACCGTTACCACTTATAATTATCCATACCACTTGTATTTCACTATCTCTTCGCCAAACTAGTGCACCTATACACCTGACAAGTGTATTGGGTGTGTTGGGGACACAAGAGAATGCTTGTATCTTGATTGCAGGGTTGCTTGAGAGGGGATACCTTGGACCACTTCCTCCCTGAGTTCGATAAACCTTGGGTGATCCACTTAAGGGAAAACTTGCTGCTGTTCTACAAACCTCTGCACTTGGAGGCCCAACAACTGTCTACAAGAATAGAAAATGATCTTTTTAGTCCCCCATCTTTAGAGGAAAAAATTTGCTTTAATGATAATATGCCTCCAATATATGATGATTACAATGATGAATATGAGATTCTCAGTCCACCTACTATTGAGAAGGAAATGAATTATGACTATAATATGCCTCCTATATTTGATGAATATGGTGATGAGAATAATAATGATAGCTATTTTGTTGAATCTGCTCCCACCACAATTAATAAGAATAACTATGCTTATGTGGAGAGTAATAATTATTATATGCATGTGGCTCATGATAAGAATGTTTTATGTGATAGTTATATTGTTAATTTTATCATGATGCTACTGAAAGTTATTATGAGAGAGTGAAACATGGTTTTATGTATCTCAACAATATTAAGTTTCCCCTCTTTATGTGGAAAGTCTTGAAGTTGCTCTTGTTTTGCTTTACTATGCTTGTTGCTTTGTGATTTCATGACTTGTTTCTTTACAAGATTCCTATGCATAGGAAGTGGGTTAGACTTAAATGTGCTTTGAATTTGCTTCTTGATGCTCCCTTTTACTTCAATTCATATTTCTTATGTGAGCATCTTCTCAAACTATCATGCCTAACTTAAAGGCATTAAAGAAAAGTACTTATTGGGAGATAACCCAAAAGTTTTAGATGAGTCTTGGAAGTTATTGCTTCAGTAATAACCGCTCCTTATCCTTTTTATTTGCTTTTTGTGCCAAGAGTAACCTCTAATGAGAGAGAAGTAATGATTGGGAAAGTTGCTGTCCCGAAACAGATTTCTGTGCTTCACCGTAAATATTCGTGTAAAATCTCTGTATGTCCTTTTGAGGAGTTAATTTTTGTGCTTCTGCCCCAGGTTGTTATCTAACTTTCTTTAGTTAAACACTTTTTGATTTGAGTAACATAAGGTCTTCTAAAAAAATCTTCTTTACCTGCTGGTCTGTTTTGACAGATTTCTGCCATTTTCTGCATTTGCTTCTTGTTGGTTCCTTTTTGAGTTCTTTTGGGGAATTGAGATTTTTGAGGGAAGTGCTACAGTAGATAGTGTTTTAATGGAAGTTTTATTGGTGTTAGAACTGAACCTAAAGACTTATTATCTTGAGTACACTAATGTTGCTAATAAAGATTGTGTGATGTTTTGTATGAAGGAAAAAAATTCAGGTGTATGGAAGGAATGCGTAATGAGATGAAGGATGGATTAAAGCTCAAGCTTGGGGATGCCACGCGTTTCACACCAAGAAATATCCAAGAATTACAAGCGTCAAAGCTTGGGGATGCCCAAGGCATCCCCTTCTTCATGAATAAAAATCCTAGGTTTCTTCCAAACGCTTCATTTTTATTGTTTCATGCAGAGTTGTGTTGTTCTTGGAGCGTCTTCTTTTTCATTTTCGTTTTGGTTTTTCGTTTGCTTTGTTTTCTTAGTTTTCTTAATAAATTGGTTGGACCCCCCTCTTTCATACATTGGTTTGCAAATAGTTTGGTTTGGATTCGAAAAGAGTAGGAAAGTTCATACTTATGTGGTAAAAAGAGCTTGTTTTTGACTGTGACCTATGCTCTATCATGTCATGCTTGATATGGTTTTGGCTTTATGCTTAGTATTATTTGATGTAGCATGACTTGTTATAAACAATTGAGATTACTTAATGTGCCTTGGATGAATCATGCGTTGTTTTAGCATATTAAAGCACAGTATAGTGGTATTCTCCTTTGATGCTTTATTTGGGTTGACTTGGCGCATGCTCACACCATGTTATGACTATCCAAAGACACCATAAGCCTTTATGATCCTTTAGTTTTCAACTTGTAGTATCACTTTATTCTTTGATCAATGATGTTTTGTCGCTCTGCATGATTATGGCCATTACTGCTCTCTTAGTTTGTCGCTCCCAGTCTTTTGCTAGCCTCCGCAACAAAGTATGAGTTCCACTCGTGCATCCAACTCCCTAAACCAAGTTATTCCAAAGAGTCCACCATACCTACCTATTAGCATATGCTATTCCAAGTATATTCATGCTTTTGTTTACCTTCCAAATTAAACTTGTTATGAGAAAACTAGTGATTAAAGCTGTCACGAACTTGATGGCCCACTTTACTTTTCTTCCCCTTAATAAACTTGAACCATTGTGTCGTATATGTTGTATATGCTTGCACTTATTTGTTGGGAATTAGCAGAACCATGCTGTCATGGGGAACGCTTTCAACATTGCACTTGGTACTTTGTACCTAGTTGATATCATTCTCTTTTGTCTATGGATGTCGTCGGTGTGAAATGAAAGGGGAGGTTGTAAGTCCATGGAGTTATGTATATGTGTTAGAGAAACGCCTGGGCCGCTGGTCTAATGCATGCTGACATGGTGGAAACCTGCAGCGTAACCATAATGAGCTATCTATGAAACATTCTTCTTATAAAAAAGGAGTCCTATATTGAGAAAAAAAGAGAAAAAGAAAAAAAGAGATTATGAAAAGAGGAAAGAGAGAAAAAAAACCACCATATTCCCATGGTAAATAAGAAGACTGCTGAGATGCTCGTTGTCTGCTTGCCTTGTCATTTTGATATGGGGATTCTTTCGTATCATCGGGCAAGGGGTACCCCGTTGGCGGTTCTCTATGATACACATATACTTACGATGACAAGAACTCACTGGTGACTAAACTTGAGTAGCATGAGGAGCGGCCCTCGTATTCAAGGGACATGAGATTTCCAACTTATACTTTGTCGAGCATATACTCCACAGTTTGTTCACTTTAACCTTAATCACTTCAATATGCTTATGATAGGGGCAATGAGAGCTAAAAGATATAAGTACCATAATTTTTGGAAGCTCTTTATGAGACTTGAATCCCTGCTTCCTTTTATAAAGGCCTTTCTTCCACCATTATAATGAGTCTCCACCTTCTATCTTTATGCACTTACTTTGAGAGCATAGTGGCCATTCTTAGTTCTATGTGCATTGTCCCAAGACTAGTTGATTGATGCATAACCTGATATTGCTTGTTTTAAACTATTTGTATCTAGTCACTCTTATGAACTTTGAAGGTGTCCTATGCATTTATATTTGCTACTTTATGAGGGACAAGCTGAATGCCACTACGTTATGTTTTCTTTATGTGAAACAAACAAACGTCTTGCAAAACATTGTTATTCATGAATCTTTTGTTTGTGCCTTTTCATGTTGCAACATAGTTTCTTTGTCTTATTGCTAGAACTTTGTCTTCAATGTTATGATTGAAGTACTATGATCCCAGCTTTGAATGTTTTACAAATACTTTGATTAAGTCTTTGATGGTGCATGTCACCTCAAAAATTATTCTTTCTTTTTATCACTTACCTACTCGAGGAAGAGCAGGAGTTAAGCTTGGGGATGTTGATACATTGCAAATGTATCTATAATTTTTGATGTTCCATGCTTGGTTTTATATACTTTCTTATGTTTTGTCCACACATTGGAGTACTTTCTATACACTTTCTTGGACTAACCTATTAACAAGATGCCACAGTGCCAGTTGCCTGTTTTCTACTGTTTTTGGTTCCAGGAAAGTCAAAAAAATCAATATTCTCGGAATTGGACCGGACAAAAGCCAAAGTTGATATTTTCCGGGAAGATTCACGGAGCCAGAAGGAGACACGAAGGGGGGCCATAGGGTGGCCACACAACCCCTTGGCGCGGTCCACCCCAGGACGCGCCAGGGCATGGTGTGGGCCCCCTGGCTGGCCACAGACCTTGCCTCCTTCGCCTATAAGAGCCTCCTGATACCAAAACCCTAAATCATCAAGCCTCCAGCCACGAAAAGTTCCGCTACGCCGCCGCCAACGAAGGGGAGATTCAGGAGACAGAAAGTCTCTGTTCCGGCACCCTGCTGGGACGGGGAAGTGCCCCCGGAGCCATCTCCATCGATCTCCACCACCATCTCCATCACCGTTGCTGATTCCCATGATGAGGAGGCAGTAGTTCTCTCTAGAGGCTAAGGGTTCTACCAGTAGCTATGTGTTCATCTCTCTCTCTCTATGCATGATCTTATTGAGATCATAAGCTTGTAATCTATAGATCTACCTTGCTACTCAAGTGCTTTAATAGATCTCTACTCTCCCCATGTGTGTGAAAGTGACAGTGTGCACACCATGGTGGCACTTAGGCTAGAGATTACAAATACTTGTTATGAGTTATATTTGGAGTTGGATGTCTTTATGAAATTGTGGTGTTTGTTGGACTCATCTAGTACTCAAGGTGACAGTGTGGGGTTTTCTAAATGGGAAAGGCTTACTTTGAGGTGTGCTGTTATAGCCCTACTGTTGATTAGAGTGTCCAACCGGAGAGTAGTATCATAAAGAGAATATTTATATGAGAGTGTGCACTAGTGAAAGTATGATCCCTAGGCCTTGTTTCTAAGCATTGAAACATCGTTTGCAACTAGATCTGTTACATTTTTGCTTGCTTCCATCTTTATTTCAGTTTTACTTTAGTCTTTTCCATGCCATCAAGTTATCTTCTATCACCGTTACCACTTATAATTATCCATACCACTTGTATTTCACTCTCTCTTCGCCGAACTAGTGCACCTATACACCTGACAAGTGTATTGGGTGTGTTGGGGACACAAGAGACTTCTTGTATCTTGATTGCAGGGTTGCTTGAGAGGGGATACCGTTGACCATTTCCTCCCTGAGTTCGATAAACCTTGGGTTATCCACTTAATGGAAAACTTGCTGCTGTTCTACAAACCTCTGCACTTGGAGGCCCAACAACTGTCTACAAGAATAGAAGTGCGTAGACATCAGTATACATGATAAACCCTTCACTCGAATCATTGATTCGACTATGAATTGCGGGTTACTCCCATAGGGAGCATCGAAGGCATATTCGAGTGAAATAAGGAACAAAAGACGACAGCAGTCGCAAATGTTTTTTAGTCCCCACTCGAGTCTACGGCTCGAGTAGGCACTCAGGGGCTACTCCCATAGGGAGCGCTGGTCACACACCCTATGATTATTTTGCTGGTACATCGTACTATGTGTTGATAACATCCACACTCGAATGCTATGGTGACTCCGCCTCATATTTTCCCTACAAAGAGACTACGTCTCCTGGGCCACCCGAATCATCTCCACGATGACAAAAAATTTGGATGCCGCGCTTACAGCGTGAAGATAAGACCTAAATAAGGTCGGGCAACGCATCTGCTATGCACTACCAGAAATATATCTGTACCTATAGGTGCGATGAACATGCCTTGACGGACGCGTCAAGTGCTCACACTTATACACTAGAATTCGACTCCTGTAAGACCTCTGCGGCCTGAGTCGAATTACGCCAGCACTTTTCCGAATTCTAGTCCGGGGACTCGAGTTTGAGTAGATTGCGTTGTTTTGACCTAAGGCAGTTAACTGATACAGATACATCGGATAAATCAGGCACATATATCAACAATCCCTATGACACAAACAGAACACTCGAAAAATGCTCAGTCATGCACTTGAAAGACTTCATAAAGTCCCAGTCGAATCTGCGGTTCCACTGGACACTCGGGGGCTACTGACATGGGTATAACCTACATGTAGTCGAGTTTGGTATATACGGTCTAGATATGGCAGAAGCCCACGGCGTTGCCAAGGCCCAGTGGAGAATTCGAGTGGCCCATGGACTCTCGATTGCTTGCGAGACAAGAAGAAGCTTAAGATAGAAAGTTCAAAGGGAAAACCCTAATTTTTAACTGACTCGACCTGCTACCCGAGACCTAGCCTATCTATATAAAGGCTAGGAGGGGACAGCGAGGAGGACAATCACCACCCTAGTTTCCACAACTCTTGCCAGATTGCATCTGCACGCCCCTGTAATCTTCGATTCCTTCATTAATTCCAATAGCAGACAAGCGGGAGTAGGGACCTATATGAGGCCTGAACCTGGGTAAAACTTGCGTCCCTGTGTGCTTGTTTGCTAGCTGATTGATGCCTCCAGCGCTCCCTCGTTCTCCAAAACCCAAGTCCATAATAATGGGCATTGACGATTTAAACCCCCGTCAGCATGTGTGTTCTTTTCATAAACCACCACTAGAGCAATTGCATGTGTGTTCTTTTCATAAACCACATATGGATACACTAGAGTCATTGGATGTGTGTTATTCTCCTTAACAACCACTAGAGTTCATGGCATGTGTGTTCTTTTCATAAACCACATGGATATACTAGAGTCATTGCATGTGTGTTCTTTTCGTAAACCACATGGATCCACTAGAGTTCATTACATTTGTGTTCTTTTCATTAACCACAACTAGAGTCATTACATGTGTGTTCTTTTCATAAAGCACAGCTAGAGTCATTGCATGTGTGTTGTTTTCATTGCATGTGTGAGTGTATTAGTGTGCATCATTGGGGTTTTAGGAAAACAACACATGCAGTGATGCCACCACAGCATGTGTGTTCTTTTCATAAACCACACGAATCCACTAGAGTTCATTGCATGTGTGTTATTTTCATAAACCACATGGATCCACTAGAGTCATTGCATGTGTGTTATTTTAATAAACCACGTGGATCCACCAGTGTAATTGAATGTTTGTAATTTTTCAAAACCACATATGGATCCACTAGAGTCATTGCATGTGTGTTCTTATCCCAAACCACCAATAAAATCATTGCATGTGTGTTCTTTTCATAAACCCCATGGATCCACTAGATTTCAATGCATGTGTGTTCTTTTCATAAACCACGTGGATCCACTAGAGTTCATTGCATGTGTGTTCTTTTCATAAACCACATGGATCCACCAGTATCATTGGATGTGTGTACTTTTCATAAACCACATGGATCCACCAATGTCATTGCATGTGTGTTCTTTTCGTAAACCACCACTAGAGTCATTGGATGTGTGTTGTTTTCATAAACCACATGGAACCACCAGTGTCATTGCATGTGTGTTATTTTCATAAACCACCACTAGAATCATTGCATGTGTGTTTTATTCATAAACCGCCACTAGAGTCATTGCATGTGTGTTCTTTTCATAAACCACATACGGATCCACCAGAGTCATTGCATGCGTGTTCTTCTCCTAAACAACCACTAGAGTTCATTGCATGTGTGTTCTTTTCATAAACCACATGGATCCACTAGAGTTCATTGAATGTGTGTTCTTTTCATAAACCACATGGATCCACTACTATCATTGAATGTGTGTTCTTTTCATAAACCACATGGATCCACTAGTGTCATTGCATGTGTGTTATTTTCATAAACCACATCTATAGTCATTACATGTGTGTTCTTTTCATAAACCACATGGATCCACTAGTGTCATTGGATGTGTGTTCTTTTCATAAACCACGTGGATCCACCAGTGTCATTGGATGTTTGTTCTTTTCGTAAACCACATGGATCAACCAGTGTGATTGCATGTGTGTTCTTTTCATAAACCACCACTAGAGTCATTGGATGTGTGTTCTTTTCATAAACCACATGGATCCACTAGTGTCATTGCATGTGTGTTCTTTTCATAAACCACCACTAGAGTCATTGCATGTGTGGTCTTTTCATAAACCACCACTAGAGTCATTGCATGTGTGTTATTTTCATAAACCACCTATGGATCCACTGAAGTCATTGCATGTGTGTTCTTATCCTAAACCACCACTAGAGTTCATTGCATATGTGTTCTTTTCATAAACCACATGGATACACTAGAGTCATTGAATGTGTGTTCTTTTCATAAACCACATGGATCCACTAGAGTTCATTACTTTTGTGTTCTTTTCATAAACCAGAACTAGAGTCATTGCATGTGTGTTCTTTTCATAAACCATGGCTAGAGTCATTGCATGTGTGTTCTTTTCATTGCTTGTGTGAGTGTATTAGTGTGCATCATTGGGGTTTTAGGAAAAGAACACATATAGTGATGCCACAACAGCATGTGTGTTCTTTTCATAAACCACATGGATCCACTAGAGTTCATTGCATGTGTGTTATTTTCATAAACCACATGGATCCACTAGAGGCAATGCATGTGTGTTCTTTTCATAAACCTCATGGATCCACCAGTGTAATTGAATGTTTGTTCTTTCTGTAAACCACATATGGATACACTAGAGTCATTGCATGTGTGTTCTTCTCCTAAACCACCAGTAGAATCATTGCATGTGTGTTCTTTTCATAAACCACATGGATCCACTAGGGTTCATTGTATGTGTGTTCTTTTCATAAACCACATGGATCCACCAGTGTCATTGGATGTGTGTTCTTTTCATAAACCACATGGATCCACCAGTGTCATTGCATGTGTTTTATTTTCGTAAACCACCAGTAGAGTCATTGGATGTGTGTTGTTTTCATAAACCACATGGATCCACAAGTGTCATTGCATGTTTGTTCTTTTCATAAACCACCACTAGAGTTATTGCCTGTGTGTTCTATTCATACACCACCACTAGATTCATTGCATGCGTGTTCTTTTCATAAACCACATATGGATCCACCAGAGTCATTTCATGTGTGTTTATGATGTCTACGCACTTCTATTCTTCTAGACAGTTGTTGGGCCTCCAAGTCTAGAGTTTTGTAGAACAACAGCAAGTTTCCCTTAAGTGGATCACCCAAGGTTTATCGAACTCAGGGAGGAAGTGGTCAAATGTATCCCCTCTCAAGCAACCCTGCAATCAAGATACAAGAAGTCTCATGTGTCCCAACACACCCAATACACCTTTCAGGTGTATAGGTGCAATAGTTCGGCGAAGAGATAGTAAAATATAAGTGGTATGGATATAAGACAATAGTGCTAGAAAATAGCTTAATGGCGTGGAAAAGACTAAAGGCAATCTCAAATAAAGATGGAAGCAAGCAAACATGTAACAGATCTAGTAGCAAACGGTGTTTCAATGCTTAGAAACAAGGCCCAGGGATCATACTTTCACTAGTGAACACTCTCATATAAATATCTTCTCTTTATGATACTACTCTCTGGTTGGACACTCTAATCCATGGTAGGGCTATAACAGCACTCCTCAGAGTTCGCTTTTCCCATCTAGATAACCCCACACTGTCACCTTGAGCTCTAGATGGTTCCAACAAACACCACAATTTCATAGAGACATCCAACTCCAAATATAACTAATAACAAGTATTTGTAATCTCTAGCCTATGTGTCACCATGGTGTGCACGCTGTCACTTTCACACACATGGGGAGAGCAGAGATCTATTAAAGCACTTGAGTAGCAAGGTAGATGTACTTGATTACAAAGCTCATGATCACAATATGATCATGCATAGAGAGAGATATGAACACATAGCTACCGGTAGAACTCTTAGCCTCGAGGAAGAACTACTCCCTCATCATCATGGGAATCAGCAACGGCGATGGGGATGGTGGTGGAGATCGATGGAGATGGATCTAGGGGCACTTCCCCGTCCTGGTAGGGTGCCTGAACAAAGACTTTCTGTCCCCTGAATCTCCCCTTTGGTGGTGGCGGTGCTACGGAAATTTTCGTGGCTGGAGGCTAGATTATTTAGGGTTTCTGCATCAGAGGCTTCTTATAGGCGAATAGGCGAGGTCGATGGCCGGCCAGGAGGCCCACACCATGCCCTGGCGTGGCCTAGGGCTACCCGCGCCAAGGGGGTGTAGCCGCCCTGTGTCCCCCCTTCGTCTCTCCTTCGGACTCCATCTGTCTTTCGGTAAAATATCGACTTTGGCTTTTGTCCCGTCCAATTCCGAGAATATTCATTTTCTGACTTTTTTGGAACCAAAAACAGCAGAAAACAAGCAACTGGCACTATGGAATCTTGTTAATAGGTTAGTCAAAGAAAGTGTATAAAAATTACTCCAAAGTGTGGACAAAACATAAGAAAGTAGATATAAACCAAGCATGGAACATCAAAAATTATAGATACGTTAGCAACGCATCAAGATCCCCAAGCTTAACTCCTGCTCGTCCTCGAGTAGGTAAGTGATAAAAAGAAAGAATAATTTTTGAGGTGACATGCACCATCACAATCTTGATCAAGGTATTTGTAAAACATTGATAACTAGGATCATAGTACTTTAACATAGCATTAAAGATATAGTTTAACAATAAGACATAGCAACTATGTTGTAATATGAAAAGGCACAAAGAAAATATTCATGAATAACAATGCTTGCAAGACGTTTGTTTGTTTCACATCAAGAAAACATAATGAGAATGTTATTCAGCTTGTCCCTCATAGTGTAACAAAACATAAATGCATAGGACACCTTCAAAGTTCATAAGGGTGACTAGATACAAATAGTTTAAGAACAAGCAATATCAAAGTTATGCATCAATCAACAAGTCTTGGGACAATGCCCATTAAACTAAGAATGGCCACTATGCTCTCTCAATAGGTGCATAAAGATAGTAGATGGAGACTCAACATAAAAGTAAAAGAAAGGCCTTCATAGAAGGAAGCAGGGATTCAAGTTTCATAAAGAGCTTCCAAAAATTATGGTACTTATTAGCTTTGAGCTCTCATTGCCCCTATCATAAGCATCTTGACGTGATTAAGGTTAAAGTGAAAAAACTATGGAGTATATGCTTGACAAATTATAAGTTGGAAATCTCATGTCCCTTGAATACGAGGGCCGCTCCTCATGCTACTCAAGTTTAGTTACCGGTAAGTTCTTGTCATAGTAAGTATATGTGTATCATAAAGAACCGCCAACGGGGTACCCCTTGCCCGATGATACGGAAGAATCCCCATATCAAGATGACAAGGCAAGCAGACAACGGGCATCTCAGCAATCTTCTTATTTACCATGGGAAAATGGTGCTTTTTTTCTCTCTTTCCTCTTTTCTCATCTCTTTTTTTCTTTTTTCTCAATCTCTATCTCTTTTTTATAAGAAGAATGCTTCATAGATTGCTCATTATGGTTACGCTACAGGTTTCCACCATGATTAGGCATGGATTAGACCAGCGGCCCAGGCATTTCTCTAACACACATACATAACTCCATGGACTTACAAGCTCCCCTTTCATTTCACACCAACGACATCCATAGACAAAAGAGCATGATATCAACTGGGTACAATGTACAAGTGCAATGTTGAAAGCATTCCCCATGATAGCATGGTTCTGCTAATCCCCAACGTATAAGTGCAAGAATATACAACATAGATGACACAATGGTTCAAGTTTATTAGGGGCAAGAAAAGTAAAGTGTGCCATCAAGTCCGTGAGAGCTTTAATCACTAATTTTCACATAACAAGTTTAATTCAGAAAGTAGATAAAAACATGAATATACTTGGAATAGCAAATGCTAATAGGTAGGTATGGTGGAATCTTTGGAATAAATTGGTTTTATTTGGAGTTGGATGCATGAGTGGAACTCATACTTGGTTATGGAGGCTATTAAAAGACTGGGAGCGACCAACTAAGAGAGCAATAATGGCCATAATCATGAAAAGCGACAAAACATCATTAATTAAAGCATAATGTGATATTACAAGTCAAAAACTAAATGATCATAGAGGTTATGATGACTTGGTATAGTATTAACATGGTGTGAGCATGCGCCAAGTCAACCCAAATAAAGCATTTAAAGGAGAATACCACAATATTATGCTTTTATATGCTAAAACAACGCATGATTCTTTCAAGGCACATTAAGCAATCTCAATTGTATATAACATGTCATGCTACAGCAAAAATCACTAAGAATAAAGCCAAAACAATATCAAGCATGACATGACAAAGCATAGGACACAGTCAAAAACAAGCTCCTTTTACCACTTAAGCATGAACTTTTCCTACTCTTTTCCAATCCAAACCAATCTTATTTGAAAACTAATGCATGAATGAGGGGGTCCAACCAATTTATTCAATCAAACTAAGCAAACCAAGAAAACGAAAACAAAGACGCTCCAAGAACAACACAATTGTGCATAAAACAATAAAAATGAAGTGTTTGGAAGAAACCTGAAATTTTTATTGATGAAGAAGGGGATGCCTTGGGCATCCCCAGGCTTTGACGCTTGTACTTCTTGGATATTTCTTGGGGTGACATGGGTGGCATCGCCAAGCTTGAGCTTTAGTCCATTCTTCATCTCATTACATCACTCTTTCCTTAAACCTGAAATTTTTCCTTCATACAAAACTTCACACAATCTTTATTAGCAACATTAGTGTACTCAAGATAATAAGTCTTTGGGTTCAATTTAAACACCAATAAAACTTCCATTAAAACAAAAGCTACTGTAGCACTTCCTTTACAAAGTTCAAATGATCAAATAGAACTCAAAGAGAAAGAGATTAAGAGGCGAATGCAAATAATGGCAGAAATCTGTCAAAACAGACCAGCAGGTAAAAAACAATTTTTTATAAGGCCTTCTGTTGCTCAAATCGAAACGTGTTAAACTAACGAAAGTTGGATAACAACCTGGGGCAGAAGCACAAAAAATCACAGCTTAAACCGATGTATACAGATTTTACACGAATGTTTACAGCGAAGCACAAAAATCTGTTTCGGGATAGCGACTTTCCCAAGCATTACTTCTCTCTCATTAGAGGTTACTCTTGGCACAAAACGCAAATAAAAAAGGTAAGGAGAGGTTATTACTGAAGCAATAACTTCCAAGACTCAACTAAAACTTTTGGGTTATCTCCTAATAAGTACTTTTCTTTAACGTCTTTAAGTTAGGCTTGATAGTTTGAGAAGATGCTCACATAAGAAATATGAATTGAAGTAAAAGAGAGCATCAAGAAGCAAATTCAAAACACATTTAAGTCTAACCCACTTCCTATGCATAGGAATCTTGTAAAGAAACAAGTCATGAAAGCACAAAGCAACAAGCATAGTAAAGCAAAACAAGAGCAACTTCAAGACTTTCCACATAAAGAGGGGAAACTTAATATTGTTGAGATACATAAAACCATGTTTCCCTCTCTCATAATAACTTTCAGTAGCATCATGAATAAAATTAACAATATAATTATCACATAAAACATTCTTATCATGAGCCAAATGCATAAAAGAATTAATACTCTCCACAAAAACATAGTCATTTTTATTAATTGTAGTGGGAGTAAATTCAACAAAATAGTTGTCCTTATTATTCTCATCACCATAATCATCAAATATAGGTGGCATGTTGTAATCATAATTAATTTTCTCCTCAATAGTAGGTGGACTGAAAATATCATATTCATCATTGTAATCATCATATATTGGAGGTATAGTATCATCAAAGCAAATTTTCTCCTCTAAAGATGTGGGACTAAAAAGATCATTTTCATAAAAACTAGCTTCCCCAAGCTTAGAGTTTTCCATAGCATTACCCATAATGGTGTCCAAAGAATTCATACTAACAACATTGCTATTAGCATGCAAATAAAGTTCCATAGGTTTTTTAATTTTCTCTTCAAACACTTCATGTCCTAACTCAAGATAAATATTGTCAAGCTCTCTAATTTTGTTGTTGTTTTCCATTAAGCCTGACTAGTGGAAATAAAAACAAGAAACAAAAAGATATAATTGCAGAATCTAAAGGAAATAACTTCCTGCAGTCACACCGGAGGATGTGAGTACCTTTTACCTTCCCTCCCCGGCAACGGCACTAGAAAATACTTTTGATGGCATGTGGTTGATGTGGGAGCTTCTTCTTTGTTCCCCAGCAACGACGCTAGAAAAATAGCTTGATTTCTACGCACTTCTATTCTTGTAGACAGTTGTTGGGCCTCCAAGTGCAGAGGTTTGTAGAACAGCAACAAGTTTCCCTTAAGTGGATCACCTAAGGTTTATCGAACTCAGGGAGGATCTGGTTAAAGGTATCCCCTCTCAAGCAACCCTACAATCAAGATACAAGAAGTCTCTTGTGTCCCCAACACACCCAATACACTTGTTAGGTGTATAGGTGCACTAGTTTGGCGAAGAGATAGTACAAGTGGTATGGATATAAGACAATGGTGCTAGAAAATAGCTTGATGGCGTGGAAAAGACTAAAGGCAATCTAAAATAAAGATGGAAGCAAGAAAACATGTAACAGATCTAGTAGCAAATGGTGTTTCAATGCTTAGAAACAAGGACTAGGGATCATACTTTCACTAGTGAACACTCTCATCTAAATATCTTCTCTTTATGATACTACTCTGAACTACTCTGCGGTTGGACACTCTAATCCATGGTAGGGCTATAACAACATTCCTCAAAGTTCGCTTTTCCCATCTAGATAACCCCACACTATCACCTTGAGCTCTAGATGGTTCGAACAAACACCACAATTTCATAGAGACATCCAACTCCAGATATAACTCATGACAAGTATTTGTAATCCTAGCCTAAGTACCACCATGGTGTGCACGCTGTCACTTTCACACACATGGGGAGAGCAGAGATATATTAAAGCACTTGAGTAGCAAGGTAGATCTACTTGATTACAAAGCTCATGATCACAATATGATTATGCATAGAGAGAGAAATGAACACATATCTACCGGTAGAACCCTTAGCCTCGAGGAAGAACTACTCCCTCATCATCAACGGTGATGGAGATGGTGGTGGAGATCGATGGAGATGGCTCCGGGGGCACTTCCTCGTCCCGGCAGGGTGCCGAAACAGAGAATTTCTGTCCCCCAAATCTCCCCTTCGATGGTGGCGGTGCTGCGAAACTTTTCATGGTTGGAGGCTGGATTATTTAGGATTTCTGCATCGGAGGCTTCTTATAGGCAAAGAGGCGATGTCGGTGGCCGGCCCAGAGGCCCACACCATGCCCTGACGCGACCTAGGGCTGCCCGCACCAAGGGTGTGTGGCCGCCCTGTGTCCCCCTTCGTCTCTCCTTCGGACTCCATGTGTCTTCCGGTAAAATATCGACTCTGGCTTTCGTCCCGTCCAATTCCGAGAATAATCATTTTCTAACTTTTCTAGAACCAAAAACAGCAGAAAACAGGCAACTGGCACTGTGGCATCTTGTTAATAGGTTAATCCAAGAAAGTGTATAAAAAGTAATCCAAAGTGTGGACAAAACATAAGAAAGTAGATATAAACCAAGCATGGAACATGAAATATTTTAGATACGTTAGCAACGTATCAGTTCACTCCTAAACCACCACTAGAGTTCATTGCATGTGTGTTCACATGGATCCACTAGAGTTCATTTCATGTGTGTTCTTTTCATAAACCACATGGATCCACTACTGTCATTGAATGTGTGTTCTTTTCATAAACCACATGGATCCACCAGAGTTCATTGATTGTGTGTTCTTTTCATAAACCACATGGATACACTAGAGTCATTGCATGTGTGTTCTTTTCATAAACCACATGGATCCACTAGCGTCATTGCATGTGTGTACTTTTCATAAACCACAACTAGAGTCATTGCGTGTGTGTTCTTTTCATTGGATGTGTGAGTGTATTAGTGTGCACCATTGGGGTTTTAGGAAAAGAACACATGCAGTGATGCCACCACAGCATGTGTGTTCTTTTCATAAACCACATGGATCCACTAGAGTTCATTGCATGTGTGTTATTTTCATAAACCACATGGCTCCACTAGAGTCAATACTGGAGGGGATTCAGATGATAACCTGAAGGTGGATTATTAGTCATAGATGCAGTTGGATGGCGGTCTATGTATAATGTTGTAATGCCTAATCGAATCTCAAAGGAGTCAAGATGATTAATATATGCTTGTATCCTTTCTCAATGTTTTGTCAATTACCCCGCTGTAATTTGTTCACCCAACATGTCATCTATCTTAAGGAGAGACACCTCTAGTGAACTATGGACCCCGGTCCTTTCTTTTACTATCAATCTACAATCAACTATTTACTTGTTTGTCTTTACTTTCTGCAAACTATTACTTTCTTCCACTCGATACGTTTAATCCTTTGTTTTCAGCAAAACCGGTGAGATTGACAACCTCATCGCAAGTTGGGGACATAGTTCTATGGTTGTGTTCTACAGGTCTCCACGTTGCTGCTGGCACCGGTTGTGCGCCCTGCTAAAGTTCAGCTAGCTACACCTTTGGGGTGTTTCCTTGCTCCTACTGGATTGATAACCTTGGTTTCATAACTGAGGAAAACTTACTGCTGAACTCATCATACCTTCCTCTTGGGGTTCCCCAACGAGCTCGTTAATACACGAGTCAGCATGTTCTTTTTCATAAACCACCACTAGAGTGATTGCATGTGTGTTCTTTTCATAAACCACATGGATCCACTAGATTTCATTGCATTTGTGTTCATTTTATAAACCACATGGATCCACTAGAGTTCATTGCACGTGTGTTCTTTTCATAAACCACATGGATCCACCAGAGTTCATTGCATGTGTGTTCTTTTCATAAACCACATGGATCCCCTAGAGTCATTGCATGTGTGTTCTTTTCATAAACCACATGGATCCACCAGTGTCATTGCATGTGTGTTCTTTTCATAAACCACATATAGAGTCATTGCATGTGTGTTCTTCTCATAAACCACATGGATCCACTAGAGTTCATTGCATTTGTGTTCTTTTCATAAACCACATGGATCCACTAGTGTTATTGCATGTGTGTTCTTTTAATAAACCAAATGGATCCACCAGTGTTCATTGCATTTGTTTTCATTTCATAAACCACACGGATCCACTAGAGTTCATTGCATTTGTGTTCTTTTCATAAACCACATGGATCTACTAGAGTCATTTCATGTGTGTTATTCTTCTAAACCATCACTAGAGTCATTGAATATGTGTTCTTTTCATAAACCACATGAATCCACTAGAGTTCACTACATGTGTGTTCTTTTCATAAACCACATGGATCCACCAGTGTAATTGGATGTGTGTTATTTTCATAAACCACATGGATCCACCAGTGTCATTGCATGTGTGTTATTTTCATAAACCACCACTAGAGCCACATGGATTGTAACTACCTCGGTGAATTACGCTCCTAGTTACAAGCCTGGATGAGCGGAAATGGTTAAAATAGTACGGTGGGGCCCAAATGCCACTCACAGGTAGACCTTTCGGCCGTCCTAACCATTTCCAAACATCGGGACAAGAACGGGCGGCGTAATCGACAGGCGAAGGGATCAACTACATACACAAATGAGTATGTATGCAAGCCACCATACAATGGTTCTCAGAGTCATTCCATCTAAAAAGAAAGGAAATATTGCAACGCCATACGGCAAGATCCAAATATCCTAGATAGATATAATAGTTTATGATATCTCCTTATACATCAAACATCAGAGTATCAGGCGGAAGCAGAAAACAAGGTCCGAGTACGGATAAGAAGCAAATCGGCATAAGATGCCCCATAAATAAACACATCCCGCCCACAGATCTCACGGATCCCCGTTCCCGGAATCTCTACACCGAATGATCGTTGCCCGCATCGTCCGTCTCCTCCACCCAGTATCCATCTTGCGAGCTTACCTGTGCATCTGAATCAAACAATTTATCGTGTGAGACCCTAGGGGTACTCAGCAAGTCTTTATGCCTCTAAAGGGGACACAACCTGGGGTGACGCAATTGCAGCAAAAGATAAACCCTAACAATTCTATAGATACTCGCTAACCATCCGCCTAACCAGAGATAGACGGATGTCCATGAATGAATAACAACAGTTATAATGGTAATATTAACAGATCCATCCTCCTCCTCGCTTACCGACGAGGAAGCGGACGAACAACCCCCCATCCGTTGGCAGTTTTATTATCCATTCCATGAGTGTTGCACTAGTTACTAGTCAGGTACTTAGTCAAATTAAAAGCGGTACTTTAGTTATGCTTGTCTATGATCGAGAAACTGTGCTCCAAGTCGTCCATAACCGCGGACACGGCTTTCAGAAAGTTTTACCCTGCAGGGGTGCACAAATAGCAACACACACTCGATCAACCTCGGAAAAACCAAATCAAAACCAACGAGGCAGTCACGACAAAGCGATCACAGGATTCAGAAATATTTCAGGGGGCCACCCCATTAAGCTACCCGCAACGAAGCTGGCCGGCTACGAGACGGACTTATGGTTTGTTTGGCCGGCTGTAAATGACTGGGAACCCGAAAGTGTGACTGGGCTTGTCGATACAGCGAAAACGGGTCACGGCCCTAAACAGTACAGGTGTAGTACCTCGCACAATTTAAATAAAGCAGTAAAGCATGGCATAAGTACAGGATAGTAAATAAAACCTCAAACTAGTTTGTGGCCCCAAGAAATAAGAATGAATCAAGCTCTGGCTCAGGGGGGTTCATAAGCCTCCCGGATGTGGATAGCGCGAATATTCAAGGAACAGGAATCAAGTACTCGGGGTCCTACGAGACACAAGTGAGCCTGAAAAACCAAATAGCACATATGGCTCACCGATGCCACTTTCATTAGTTATCCCATTACTACTTAGGTTAAGTTGTTTAGGTACCTCGTTATCCATCAGACACTCACATACCCTACACATGCTGTTCTACGACTCGCATGGCTCAAACAACTCCTGTAGTAATGGCTCGTGGGATGGAGGAACAAGCTTCGGTGGGGTTTAAAAATAAAGGCTATGCAATACTTGGGATTCAATTTAATGCAATCGCGACTCAATGATGCAAGAATAAGATAGAGGCAATAGGTACTATATGTATGCAAGCATGTGGTAGTGCTTGCCTGGCAGCTCAGTTGAAGCGAGAGAAGGATCTGGGTAGTGCTCCTGGTTCTCTTGGTATATCCCCTGCTCAGCGTCTATTCGAAGAAGAACCAAACAAACAAGGGCCAACATAAATAAAGTGCACAAGCATATGAATAAAATGCGACAAGCAAACAATCACGCCATGATGAATGATGCACAATTTGCACGGCAATAAAGTAGCATGCCATGGGTGAGGTGTGGAATACAAGAATAAATCATTTTATTGAGTTTTGGCCCCAATTTATCCTCATATTAGTTGATGTATACTTTATACTTATATTATGCATGCTGCAAAACAGATAATGGAATGCATAAACAGAAAGGTCTCGTTGAGATAATCATTTTAGACATATCATTTGTTAAATTTGGACTTATAAAACAAAAGTTATGAATTTACTAAGGAAAAAGGGCATTTTATTGTAATTTAAATCAACTTGAAATTTTTAGTGTCCAAAATATATTTTGAAGGGCATATTTGAATTCCTCATATTTTTCTAATTTGAAAACATATATTATTTGCATTATTTGGAATTATATTTGAAAAGTTATATTAAAACAGATTTGAAATTGAATTTAAATTTAATTTGGAAAAGTTTGAATTAAAACAGAAATACAGAAATTCTTTTTGTACTTAGGCAGATCCAGCCACTGACGCTGACGGGTGGGCCTTGCGCTGACTCAGCAGCAGGTGGGGCCGCAGAGGGCTGCAGGGCTTTTCTCACTCGGGTCCTTCCTAACCGCACCGATGACAAGTGGGTCCGGGTACAGCGGGGCCACGCGCACGCGTCGCCCAGCCGGGGCGTGACACGTGGGTGATCCCAGGGCGCGGGGGGGTCTGTCCGTGATGGCCAGGATCTACTGGGGGTTTTCTTGCAAAAAGAACACCGAGGCTGACAGGTGGGCTTCAGGGACCGCGGGTTTAGGCGGGAAAAAGGGCAGGGGGTTCTGCGCAAAACGCCATCGGCTGCTGCATCCGCGCGGACGGATTTGGCTCTGTCGGCGGCGGACCTGGCCGTCTTCCAGCAACGGTGGCGACGAATCTAGCGAGAATCTGGCTAAGCCCTAAAAACGAAAAACACAGATACGACGAAGGGCTACAACTTTGGTATAAGGAGTTTCCTAAGGGGAGGCCTACCGCAACGGGGAAAACCTGACGAACAAAGGGAGAACACACGGCAATCTGACGGACGGCATGAACTGCACAGTGTGCTTGCAACGGTGGCGCGCACGCGGAGTGCTCAACGGAAGGTGGCGGCGTTCTACGGCGAGAGGTGGATAGGGACCATGTCTAGGAGATGCAAGGGCTCACCGCGGTGTCGCCGGCGTGGTAGATCCTGCCGAGGTGGAGGGGATCTGGCGGCGGGCTCGGGGACGTTGGGCTCGGGCTGCGACGGTGCACGGCGGCGCTAGGCTGCTCCGGCGAGGTTCCGGCCCAGGTGCTGGTTCGAGCCGAAGAAGGGGACGCCGAGGAACTCGTCAGTGCTCCTGGCTGCCTCGGAGAGCAGCAGGCTGCGTCGATCTTGAACAGGCCGAAGTAGCTAGGGTTTGCGAGATGGTGGCTATGGCCTAGCTTGGGGAAGTAGGGAGGAGGGAGAGGGGTCTGGGCGCCTCCTGGGTAGCTCTGAGGTGGTTAGGTGAGGGAGGAGGGGAGAGCACATGGGGGTGGTCTCTTTTGAAAAAGGTGAGAAGGGGTGATCGGGCTAGGTCTCTCCCTCCTTCTTCTCCTTGTCTTGAAGCCAAAGAAAGAAGTGGGGGCAGAGAAGGGGTGAACGTGGTGGGGCCTGCCTGGTAGGGAGAGAGGGGGAAGCCAAGAGAGAGGGAGAGGGGAAGGGAAGCTCGGGCTAGGTTAGTTTGGGGCTCGGGTAGATGGGTGTCTAGGTGGTGGTGGCTCGGGTTAGGGTTTGGAGAGAGGGGGTAGAGCATGGGTTAGAGATAGAAAAGAGAGAGGGGTAAGAGAGATAAGGGCTTAGAAGAACTAAGCTAGGAGAGAGAAGAGAGAAGAAAAGAATAAGCCTCAAGATCAAGCATAAGAGTTTTATTAAAAAGAAAAGATATGGGTGAGATAAAGGGGTGATTGGATGGATGGAGATGGTGTAGGGTTTTAGCAATAACCACCAAGATCAAGCAAGAAGAGAGGAGAGGTAGAGGATAATCCACTCAAAAACCAAAGAAAAACCCAAAGAAGAAAGAATGGTGATGCTTTGCATGGCCCATGCATAAATAGTAAATGCCTCCTCTAGTAGTGAAAACCACTAGATCACCTCATGGCATTTGTTTAAGCAAGCTCCCAAATTGGAATAAGGCCCAACAAAAGAAAAGAGAGCTTGTTTACCACATGGATTAAATAAAAGATCATGCATGGATATAAGGTGGCCAAGCTTGTGTGTATGTGCCACTAGCCCATATGAACCACAATGATATTCCTACATGAGCTTATATTCATAGATAACCCATGAGAAAACTTGGCAGGGGATTCCACTCACATAGCATGCAAAGGTGGCCATGTGGCTCTCATATACCAATATTGTGAAAACAACATGATGCACATATGGGAGCATGTGGAGATAGAATTGGATCCATTCCAACCCACATGAGCTAGAGGTAAACCAAATAAGTTGCAATGCTCATATAAAGTGGGATGGTGGAATGATGGGGTGATGACAAGAAAGGTGGTGGAGTTAATAAAAGATATGCCCCCAACTCAACTTGGGCATTTAAACAGTATATCAAGAACCAAATACAATATCAAGAGGCAAATACAATTTACAATGCATATGAGAGAAGAACCAACACAAAAAGGGTTTTATATGATGCTCAAATGCAAGGTGGCATGATGACATGAGCATGATATAATGATGATGCAACAATTATATGTAGGAAGGTAGCATTATATAGACTAGGCTAGTAGCATTGCAATTGTTAGACAATTGGGATGCTACATGGATCCACCAGTGTCATTGCATGTGTGTTGTTTTCATAAACCACCACTAGAGTCATTGCATGTGTGTTATTTTCATAAACCATCACTAGAGTCATTGCATGTGTGTTCTTCTCGTGCACTACCATTAGAATTCATTGCATGTGTGTTCTTTTCATAAACCACATGGATCCACTAGACTCATTGCATGTGTGTTCTTTTCATAAACCACATGGATCCACTAGTGTTCATTGCATTTGTGTTCTTTTCATAAACCACAACTAGAGTCATTGCATGTGTTTTCTTTTCATAAACCACAGCTAGAGTCATTGCATGTGTGTTCTTTTCAATGGATGTGTGAGTGTATTAGTGTGCATCATTGGGGTTTTAGGAAAAGAACACTTGCAGTGATGCCACCATAGCATGTGTGTTCTTTTCATAAACCACATGGATCCACCAGAGTTCATTGCATGTGTGTTCTTTTCATAAACCACATGGATCCACTAGAGTTCATTGAATGTGTGTTCTTTTCAGAAACCACATGGATCCACCAGTGTCATTCAATCTGTGTTCTTTTGATAAACCACATGGATCCGACAGTGTCATTGAATGTGTGTTCTTTTCATAAACCACATCTAGAGTCATTACATGTGTGTTCTTCTCATAAACCACATGGATCCACTTGAGATCATTGCATTTGTGTTCTTTTCATAAACCACATGGATGCACTAGTGTCATTGCATGTGTGTTCTTTTCATAAGCCACATGGATCCACTAGAGTTCATTGCATTTGTGTTCATTTCATAAACCACATGGATACACTAGAGTTCATTGCATTGGTGTTCTTTTCATAAACCACATAGTCTACTAGAGTCATTGCATGTGTGTTCTTCTTCTAAACCATCACTAGAATCATTGCATGTGTGTTCTTTTCATAAACCACTTGGATCCGCCGGTGTCATTGAATGTGTGTTCTTTTCATAAACCACATGGATCCACCAGTGTCATTGGATGTGTGTTATTTTCATAAACCACATGGATCCACCATTGTCATTGCATGTGTGTTCTCTTCGTAAACCACCACTAGAGTAATTGGATTTGTGTCGTTTTCATAAACCACATGGATCCACCAGTGTCATTGCGTGTGTGTTCTTTTCATAAACCACCACTAGAGTCATTGCCTATGCGTTCTATTCATAAACCACCACTAGAATCATTGCATGTGTGTTCTTTTCATAAACCACATATGGATCCACCATACATTACATGTGTGTTCTTCTCCTAAACCAGCACTAGAGTTCATGGCATGTGTGTTCTTTTCATGAACCACATGGATCCACTAGAGTTCATTGAATGTGTGTTCTTTTCATAAACCACATGGATCAACTATTGTAATTGAATGTGTGTTCTTTTCATAAACCACATGGATCCACCAGTGTCATTGGATGTGTGTTCTTTTCAACAACAACATCTATAGTCACTGCATGTGTTTTCTTTTCATAAACCACATGGCTCCACCAGTGTCATTGGATGTGTGTTATTTTCATAAACCACATGGATCCACTAGTGTCATTGTATGTGTCTTATTTTCATAAACCACCACTAGAGACACATAGATCCAAAAGTGTCATTACATGTGTGTTGTTTTCATAAACAACCAGTAGAGTCATTGCATGTGTGTTATTTTCATAAACCACCAATAGAGTCATTGCATGTGTGTTCTTCTCCTAAACTACCACTAGAGTTCATTGCATTTGTGTTCTTTTCATAAACCACATGGATCCACTAGAGTCATTCCATGTGTGATATTTTCATAAACCACACGGATCCACTAGAGTTCATTGCATTTGTGTTCTTTTCATAAACCACAACTAGAGTCATTGCATGTGTGTACTTTTCATAAACCACAGCTAGAGTCATTGCATGTGTGTTGTTTTCATTGTATGTGTGAGTGTATTAGTGTGCATCATTGGGGTTTTAGGAAAAGAACACTTGCAGTGATGCCACCATAGCATGTGTGTTCTTTTCATAAACCACATGGATCCACTAGAGTTCATTACATGTGTGTTATTTTCATAAACCACATGGATCCCCTTAGAGTCATTGCATATGTGTTCTTTTCATAAACCACTTGGATCCACCAGTGTCATTGAATGTGTGTTCTTTTCATAAACCACATGGATCCACCAGTGTCATTGGATGTGTGTTCTTTTCATAAACGACATGGATCAACCAGTGTCATTGCATGTGTGTTCTTTTCTTAAACCACCAGTAGAGTCATTGGATTTGTGTTGTTTTCATAAACGACATGGATGTACCAGTGTCATTGCATGTATTCTTTTCATAAACCACCACTAGAGTCATTGCCTGTGTGTTCTATTCATAAACCACCACTAGAGTCATTGCATGTGTGTTCTTTTCATAAACCAGATATGGATCCACCAGTCATTGCATGTGTGTTCTTCTCCTAAACCAGCACTAGAGTTCATTGCATGTGTGTTCTTTTCATCAACCACATGGATCCACTAGAGTTCATTGAATGTGTGTTCTTTTCATCAACCACATGGATCCACTACTGTCATTGAATGTGTGTTCTATTCATAAACCACATGGATCCACCAATGTCATTGCATGTGTGTTACTTTCATAAACCACATCTATAGTCATTGCATGTGTGTTCTTTTCATAAACCACATGGATCCACTAGAGTTAATTGCATGTTTGTTCTTTTCATAAACCACATGGTTCCACCTGTGTCATTCGATGTGTGTTCTTTTCATAAACCACATGGATCCACCAGTGTCATTGCATGTGCGTTCTTTTCATAAACCACCACTAGAGTCATTGCATGTGTGTTCTTTTCATAAACCACATATGGACACTACTAGGAAACAACCTATAGATAGACAAGATAGTCAGTGGTGCTTATGCGAAACCATGCGCCACCGGAAAACATTAGTGGCGCACTAGAAAACATGCGCCACAGAAGATTGGAAGTTCTGTGGTGCATTATCCACAGTATGCGCCACAGAAGATTGGTGGGACCGGCCAGTCGGGGGGGGGGGGTTGATCCAAGTTCTGTGGCGCATTCTGAGATATGCGCCACATAAGTTGCCTCTTATGTGGCGCATATTTTCTTATGCACCACAGAACATGGAGGGGGCCCTCCATGGAATCTAATTCACACAAGTTCTGTGGCGCATGTTGTGATATGCGCCACATATGTGTTTCACTTCTGTGGCGCATATCCCAACATGCGCCACAGAACTTGGAGGTGGGCCCCACAGAGGGAATCTAATTCACCCACTTCTATGGCGCATATGGACTTATGCACCACAGAAGATTCAGCATCTGTGGCGCATTTCCTCCATATGCGCCACAGATGAGGGCGTCCAGATCCATGTTAAAAAGGTGACAAAAGCTAGATCTTATCTGTCCACCACCACCCATTTCACATCTCTACCTCCTCCCAACTCTTCTTCCTCCTCCCTCACACCCCATCTTGCCCATAGTTTCTCCATTTTCTTATAACTAAACCTACTTTAATCCATAGATTGGTAAGTGGAAGCTTCGCTCCAACTTCTAGATCTAAAAGTTCCTTACTTTTCTCTCTCACATCTCTATTTGTTTACTAATTTCCTCTCCACCAACTTGTAGATCTATTTGTCCACACTCTCTCATCACGCGGTCTCGTCTCGCTATTATTGTGTCTACTAGGTGAGTACTTGGCCATGAACATGTAGGTTAAGCTTGTAGCGCGGGCGGTGTGTGTGTGCGATCCATGGCGAGACGATGCTTGTGTGGTGCATGAATGTTTGCAATGGGAGGAAGGTTTTTGTTGCTTGCTTGTTGTTGTCGGGCCCGGCCGGTGTGGTTGCATGGATGTTTGCCGAAATGTTGACTCATTTCCATTTCGGAAAATTTTTGCACTACTCATATATCCTAATTTTAGGAAAGGTCATGCCAAATTTTTTCCGACTAGCATTCATGCATGTGTGTGTTCATATGGTGTGGTTCTCACCTATACTCTCTGTTTTGACCACTCAGGCAACCATGGTCCTCACGATGAGTGAAGGTCGAATTGCTAGTTACAAGAATGGCGTGAAGGAGGACATGATTCTAAACAACAAGACCATGATAAGATGTCCATGTGGAACATGCAAACTGTAGCGCTAGATCGACCCTGAATCTGGACAATTGGAGGGTCACCTGCTCAGGCGCGGTTTCATGTGCAACCTTAATGAGGCGCCGGCAGGACATGGTGGTGGTCACGAAGACGTGGGCGGGCGAGAAGACGAAGAGTCTACCAGGCATGATCATCATGACGAAAGAGATGCCAGCGGGCATGATCATCATGACGAAGGAGATGCCGGCGGGCATGATCATCATGGAGAAGGAGATGGCGACGGGCATGATCATGATCATGAAGAAGGAGAAGATGCGAACACACAGACGCTGCTAACTTCGGTCTTGCAGGACCCTCATGTTCAAGAACTACTCCTCAAGGAGACGAGCAACGACAAAGCTGCAGCCAGAGAGAATGCCAAGCTGGCCCAAATGGAGGTAGACGGGATGACTCCATTGAATCCTGGGTGTCGCCCCGAGGATACACGTTTGAGTGTAACGCTCAAGGCTGAAGAGATGAAGGCCGAACACAAATGGACCGTTGTGAGCTTCTACGCGAACATGGAATACTGGCACGTCCGACTTCCTAAGGGGAACACATTGCCAACAAGTATCGAGGAGGCCAAGAAAATCGTGTGCCCTCTCGACCTACCACACATTAAATACCACACATGCATCAATGATTGCGCACTTTATCAGAACGAGTACACGGATAGAACCACATGTCCGGTGTGTGGCCAAGGATGGTACAAGAGAGGGAACAAGAAAGTTCCTCGAAAAGTGGTATGGTACTTTCCTATCACCCCCCGTCTGCAGCAATATTTCGTAGATCCTAAGGAAGCAAAGCTCATGCAATGGCACGCAGAAAGAGAGAAACCCGAAGATGATCCAGAGAAGGGCAAGATCCTGACACACCTTTCAGACGCTAGCCAGTGGAATGCATTAGACATCGAGTTCGAAGAGTTCGGGGCGATGCAAGGAACGTTAGGCTAGGTATGAGCACCGATGGACTGAATCCTTTTGGAAACCAGAGTAGCACGCATAGCACCTGTCCCATGTTTGTATGGTCGTACAACCTCCCCCCGTGGCTATGCACGAAGCAAAGGTATGTACACATGAGCATTCTTATTCAGGGGCTGAAACAACCAGGTATCGATATGCATCAGTATCTCGGGTTATTGAGAGAGGAGTTAGCCAGCTTGTGGGAGATGCCAGCTCGTACGTGGGACGCCTACACTAAAGAATATTTCCATCTGAGAGCCGCGTTGCTCACGACCGTGTAGGACTATCCTGGTTATGCATATGTATCGGCCCAGGTGAACCACGGACACAATGCATGCGTCAAGTGCATGGATGAGACACCGCATCTCCAGCTACCAAGGGATCCTGGGTCTTCTAAAACCGTGTTCCAAGGTACTCGAAAGTGGCTCCGCATGGATCACTCGTGGAGAAAACGTGGTGACCTGTTCAATGGTAAGGACGAGCTCGAAAGAGCCCCGTGTCCGAGGAGCGGCGAAGAAATCGAGGAGCTTTTGAATAATTGGGTAGATTGCCCTACGCTTGGAAAAAAGACCGAGGACAAAGCCGTTGCTGGGTGTATGGAAAGCAAGGTCTGTTTTCTAGGACCTGCCGTATTGGAAGGTCCTTCACACTCCCCATAGCCTCGATGTAATGCACATCACGAAGAACGTTACCGAGATTCTGCTTGGCACTCTACTGAACATGCCGGAGAGGACCAAGTATGGGACGAAAGAAAGAAAGGACCTTAAATTGCTTGGCATAAAGAAAGATCTTTAGTACCCTGATAGTGATGATGATGATGATGATCAGACGGAAGGGACTCAAGGTCGCAGCAAAAAGTTAAGAAGAATGAGGTGGTGCTTCACGTTGCCTGCTTCACTCTGAGTCTGGAGGAGCTCGAGTAGTTTTTCAGGTGCCTCTTAGGAGTGAAAGTTCCTCACGGTTACTCGGGGAAGATAAGCAGATATCTGGACGTGGCGAAGAAGAGGTTGCATGGATGCACCCGTGTCATTGCATGTGTAATATTTTCATAAACTACATCTATATTCATTGCATGTGTGTTCTTTTGATAAACCACATGGATCGACTAGAGTTAATTGCATGTGTGTTATTTTCATAAACCACATGGATCCACTAGAGTTCATTGCATGTATGTTCTTTTCATAAACCACCACTAGAGTCATTGGATTTGTGTTGTTTTCATAAAGCACATGGATCCACCAGTGTCATTGCATGTGTTCTTTTCATAAACCACCACTAGAGTCATTGCATGTGTGTTTTATTCATAAACCACCACTAGAGTCATTACATGTGTGTTCTTTCCATAAACCACATATGGATCCACCAGTCATTGCATGTGTGTTCTTCTCCTAAGCCAGCACTAGAGTTTATTGCATGTGTGTTCTTCTCCTAAACCAGCACTAGAGTTCATTGTATGTGTGTTCTTTTCATAAACCACATGGATCCAATACTGTCATTGAATGTGTGTTCTATTCATAAACCACATGGATGCACCCGTGACATTGCATGTGTGTTATTTTCATAAACCACATCTATAGTCATTGCATTGGTGTTCTTTTCATAAACCACATGGATCCACTAGAGTTAATTGCATGTGTGTTCTTTTCATAAACCACATGGTTCCAGCAGTGGCATTGGATGTGTGTTCTTTTCATAAACCACATGGATCCACTAGTGTCATTGCATGTGTGTTCTTTCATAAACCACCACTAGAGTCATTGCTTGTGTGTTCTTTTCATAAACCACATATGGATCCACTAGAGTCATTGCATGTGTGTTCTTCTAAACCACCACTAGTCATTGGATGTGTGTTCTTTTTCATAAACCACCACTAGAGTCATTGCATGTGTGTTCTTTTCATAAACCACATGGATCCACGAGAGTTCATTGCATTTGTATTCATTTCGTAAACCACATGGAAACACTAGAGTTCATTGCATGTGTGTTCTTTTCATAAACCACATGGATCCACTAAAGTTCATTGAATGTGTGTTCTTTTCAAAAACCACATGGATCCACCAGTGTCATTGAATGTGTGTTCTTTTCATAAACCACATGGATCCACCAGTGTCATTGAATGTGTCTTCTTTTCATAAACCACATGGATCCACCAGTGTCATTGAATGTGTGTTCTTTTCGTAAACCACCACTAGAGTCATTGGATTTGTGTTGTTTTCATAAACTACATGGATCCACCAGTGTCATTGCATGTGTTCTTTTCATAAACCACCACTAGAGTCATTGCATGTGTGTTCTATTCATAAACCACCACTAGAGTCATTGCATGTGTGTTCTTTCCATAAACCACATATGGATCCACCAGTCATTGCATGTGTGTTCTTCTCCTAAACCAGCACTAGAGTTCATTGAATGTGTGTTTTTCTCCTAAACCAGCACTAGAGTTCATTGCATGTGTGTTCTTTTCATAAACCACATGGATGCACTTGAGTTTATTGAATGTTTGTTCTTTTCATAAACCACATGGATCCACTACTGTCATTGCATGTGTGTTCTTTTCATGAACCGCATGGATCCACAAGTGTCATTGCATGTGTGTTATTTTCAACAACCACATCTATAGTCATTGCATGTGTGTTCTTTTCACAAACCACATGGATCCACTAGAGTTAATACCATGTGTGTTCTTTTCATAAACCACATGGTTCCACCAGTGTCATTGGACGTGTGTTTTTTTCATAAACCACATGGATCCACCAGTGTCATTGCATGTGTGTTCTTTTCATAAACCAGCACTAGAGTTTATTGCATGTGTGTTCTTATCCTAAACAAACACTAGAGTTCATTGCATGTGTGTTCTCCTAAACCAGCACTAGAGTTCATTGCATGTGTGTTCTTGTCACATCCCAAATTTTAGATTTTTGGTCTTGCATATCATTCATGCCATTGCATCATATCTTTCCATGCATTACCGTCGAGTAGAGAGGTTCGGCGAAACGCCATCGTCAAAACCCTACTTTGCTTCGCTTCGAGTTTCCTGCGGGGAGCTTTAGAGGGACTTGCAACAACCACCCCTGTAGGTTCGAGCTTTCGCTCAAACTTTGACTGAAGGATGTTCCCCTCGACGATACGAACCCGTAGGCGCGAAAATCGCTCAAATCGGAGTTCGTATGCAAAAGACTCGGACGTTTTAGTAAACCGCCGGAAAACGGTCCGAAAATCCGGACCGATTTCCGAAACGGAGTCCAACCGCGGACCGATTCGGTTCAGGATTTTTTTTCTTTTCTTTTTTTCTGCGCGCGAGGGACTTTTTAAGGAGGGCCCCACCCCTGGCCTCGGTTCCCGTGCACGCGACCCAACCCCGCCGCCGCCATCTCCCTGCGTGCGCGCTCCCAGGCGCGAGCACGTCCGCCGTCGCCGCCTTCCGCGCCGCGCGCCGCCGCCTCCGGTCGTCATCGGCCATCGCCGCGTCTGTTGCCGGGTTCGTCTCGCCGCCCTCTTTCCGTTCCCGTGCTCCGCGTCTCCATCTGTCGCCGCCAACTGCGCCCTGCAGATCGCCGTGTACGCGCACACGTTTGTTATTCCGGGAGCCGTAGTTGACCGTGTGTCTACGTGCAGGTAGAACCACGCCACCGGAACCGACCGTCGCCGCCGTCCGGAGCTCGCCGGAGTTCGTTTCGCCGTCCGTTTCCGGTAAGACAGCAGCCACCGTCAGATCTCAGATCAGCGGTTTAGATCATTCGTTGACTGGTCAACACTCCAGACGTTGACTAGTTAGAGGCCCCAGACGTTGACTGGTCAGACGCCCAGTCAGCGCCCAGTCATCAGACACAGTTGACTGGGTCAATTTCGTTAATCCTATTAGTTGGCAGATTTCGGTAGGATCTTGTAAATTGCGTAGAAATTAAACCGCTTGGCGAAAAATTGCAAATAAAATATGCACGAGTTCAGTTAGTCGTGTAGAATCTCGCTGCACCTTTGATTCAGACTTTTACTGTCAGGTTTAGTACAGTTTAATCAAACTAGTTAGTGGCCTTTTCGGAGTAATAAATTCATAGTAAAAGTTTCGTAGCTCCGAAAATCGCGTATGATATGTCCCTGAATTCGTATGAACGAGGGGAATCTCATCGTGAAATAAAAAGATAGGCTTACAGTAAAAACTTCTGCAGTATTTGTCTAATGGCTTTCTGCAGTGTTTTAATTACTCGGGATGTTTTATAACTCCTTTTTGAGTAATTCCAATTGGTACTGTTTCTTATCGGCGATGCCTATGCGGTAGAATTTTTCCAGGATTTTACAAACAGTATACTACCGATAGTGAATTATTTAAATTCTAGCTCTAGTAGAGATCTCTACTTTTGGTTAATTGTTTTCCTAGCGCCAAATCTATTTTCCATGCATGTATTCGGTAGTGATATGTATTAGTATTATGTGGTGCAGCTGTAGCACCAATTCACTTGCCGTTCTTGCATTCATGCATCATCTTTGTTGCATATGTTTGCGAATTGTTTGTTTATGAATGCAATTGTGTCGTGTAGATTGTGTGGAGTGCAACCCTTGCTCGTGTTTGGATTGTTCTTCCGACCGCTACAATCAAGGCAAGTAGATGCTACTTTGTTCATGATATCGTCCTACTATTTTCAATGCATTGTCGTGTATTTTGTAGTTGCATGAGTAGGATGATACTATCGCTATGCTATGACCTATTATGTGGTAGGGCTTTCCTTGTAGATGAACCACCATTGTAGATGTGCTTAGCCATGCTCTGTAGAACGAGGGCTGGGTTACATCATTGATACTTGTTTTCTCAAAGTATTGGTTTGTGAAAATGAAAACAACTTAATCAATGAATCCCCTGGGTGTGATGGTATTGATAATTTTTGGTGGTTTCATTGTGGAAAGGCACCCAGGTATCAAGAGAGAATGATTGCTTCTTTATTGTATAGCTTACGTGTACAACCGTGTGCCAATAATGAAATGGGCGGTTGGTTGGACTTAGTAGGTTTTGGTAACTTGAACCCGCGTATCCAGAGATGTAGAATTTTGGTAGGTTGGACCGGTGCGCGTCGGGATTGAGGAGCTACTTTCCGAACAGTCTCTTCTTGGTCTTCTCCCTATCATCACCCAAAATGAGAGTGATGGTACGAGCTGGGCTGGCCAAGTCACATGGGTAAAGTGTACTAACCTCTGCAGAGTGTATAATCTAATCGATTAGCCGTGTCCCCGGTTATGGACAACTGAGTTGCTAGATATTGATTCCATGACATGTTTCTCGCTCATTCTAATTTCATAATTGTTTTAATGTTGTTGGGTTAACTTAATTGGGATCTTTTCAAAGAAAATCAAAAACTGTTTATGAAAGTAGGACAAAGTTATTTGCAAATGCAAGCCAGACACAGCTCCACTTGCCAAATGTGCATGTAGATGTTAGTACTATTGTCTCCATTTACTAGCTCTACTTGCCATACATTCCATGTATTGACCCTTCGGGGCTGTTGCGTTTTATGCTGCAGGTTATTCCAATTCTAATTGATCGTTATAGGCCACGGTACTCCACTCGACACTTGTTCACTTGTGGGAAATTTGAAGAATGGAGGATTTAATCGTTTATGTTGCTACCTGAATAATTTGAGCTAGCTTGTGCTAAGCTTTTATTGTAATAATGGTACTCTGGATCTTCGTTATCTATGATACACGGATATTTTGCTATGTTATCTATCTTACTCTATTGTGGGCCAATGAACCGATCCAGGGATTGGCATGTCACATAGAGGCCACGGTCTTTTCAGAACCGGGGGCCACAGGATGGTATCAGAGCCTGTGTGTCGACTGTAGGATCGTGACCTAGAATTGGATTAGGAAGCCATAGATTTATTAAAGCCTATATTAACTCTGTCTTTCATCTTATGCCTTTCACTCTCGTAAAATTCTTACCATATGCTATTCTCACACTTTCCTCTTTTACTTGATAGATGGGAGAAGTCAGGACTGAGTATGCCACCATGGAGTCACCAAGGCCCTTTGCAAGGGAGTTAGCTCAGCTCTCGCAGTCATTGGGATTGCCACTGCCCATGTTCAAGGGAAGAAGGCTGTACACTTATGGATATGAAGAGGATGCATGGGAGATCACTACCTTCATATTCAGAGATGCCGCCTTGCCAAACCCCGTGCACTTGATCTACACCAAGACATACTGCAACTGGGGACTTGGAATCAACTTGGCCATACATGAAGCCCTGTCTCGCCAGTGCCATCAAGTTCGACACCTACTACAGGCAGATTCACCCTACCGTGACTATGGAAGGCGTGATGAAGATGGGAACATTGTGGTTACCCCGGGCGACAGGAACAACATGCCGCCCCGTCGGAGGCACATAGAGGACATGGAAAGGGAGAATGGAGCTCTAGCAGAGAAGGTGAGGATGATAAAGGAGATTGCAGATTTTACTAGCAATGGTATGGTGGTCCAAGGACAGGAGATTGACACTTTGGATGAAGCTGTGGGAGTTCTGGAGAATGCCCTGATAGCCAGAGATGCAACCATAGCACATCTTCATGGTACTGTGCAGGAGAACACCCAGAACATACAGCAACTGCAAGGGACAATCCAGGAAAGGGATCAAACTATTGAAGCTATGACAGCCCAGATTGCCGCTCTCCAAGCACAGCTGAATCCACCCTCTGATGATGACAATGGAGATGATGGCAACAATGGGGATGATGATGACAATGGAGATGATGATGATGAGGACGAGGATGATGATGATGGAGACAATGATGGTGGAGGAGATGAAGCTGTTGCATTTGCAGCTGAGGATGAAGAAGAAGAGGAGGATCCAGAAGAGGTGGAGTTTGACGTTTCAAGTGATGGTTCAGGAGAGGTGTACACTCCGCCACCATGGTTGTACCGCGAGCCGAAGCGCCAACGCATGACCGCAAGGGCCTACCTCAAACTCTTCAAGAAATAGATAGAAGTCCACCAATTAGTCCTCGTTAGGCGAAATCGTTAGAATTATTCTCGATCGATGTGAAACTTAGTTCGTGTTAGTTTAAGAGTGTTTAGATTCTTATTTGTGTACTCCAATATCCCAGGAATTATTTGTGCAAAATTATATGAAAGAGTTATGGCAATTTGGTTACTATCTGTGTTGTTTTCGCTGCAGTTTTCTGCTGATACAGCAGTACTGCGCGATTTTTCATATTTTTCTGGTAACTCGGAAAAATCTGAAAACAATTGGGCTGATGCGGAACTTCCTGTTCTATATGCACAAAAATTGGCTTAATTTTCTGACGAGTTTAAGTCAGGCGGAAAAATTCGCGAACACAGCAGAACTGTTTTGTCAGAATTGCTTTTTTGTCGTTTTGATGCTCAACTGTTTAGTTTACCATTGACAACTCTTGCAAAACTATTTCAGTAGGTATATACTGCTAGGATAGCACCTGGGATGTTGCTGGACCGCTTGTTTGTTGATGTGTTGCTTGCTTGTGATTGTCTGCTATTGTTTGTTGTTGCTTGACCATATGCATGGGTAGAATCCTATTACCGTAGTTGATTCTTTCTAAACTTACCTATGCTAAACCGCAGATGCCTCCCCGCCGCCAACCCACTGAGTTGGAGCAGCTCATGGCAGCTCAGGCACAGCTGACCCAAGTGATGACCCAGTTCATGGCAAATCAAAACAACAACAATGGAAACAATCAGCCTCAGGGAGATGCTCTTACCAGATTTCTGAGGTTAAGGCCAGCTAAGTTCTCTACTGCAACGGAACCAATGGTTTCTCTCGACTGGTTGCGTTCAGTCAACAAGGATCTGGTAACTGTTGGATGCACTGATGCTGAGAAGGTGAGGTTTGCCGCTCACCTACTGGAGGGACCAGCCGCTTCTTGGTGGGACACATTTCAGATCACCCACCCTCTGAATACTGTGACTTGGGCTATGTTTGAGGAAGGTTTCAGGACCGACCACGTGTCTTCAGGAGTTCTGAGCCTGAAGAGGAAGGAGGTCCGCAACTTGCGCCAAACCAATCGCACCGTGGCCGAGTATATTGAGGAGTTCAATAATTTGTCCCGTTATGCACCTGAGGATGTTGACACTGATGCCAAAAGGAGGGAGAGATTTCTGGATGGCCTCGGTGATGAGCTTTCAGTGCAGCTACTAGTGGTTTATTGCCCCACTTTCCAGGAGCTCATGGACAAGGCCAGAATCTTGGAAGGGAAGCACAAGCAGGTGGAAAGCCGCATGAGAAAGAACAACAATCACCACTCTGGCTCACACCACAAGTCTCGCACTTCATATGATGGATACTCCAAGCATGGAGGAAGTGACCATGGGAGCCATGATCGCCACCACCATGGAGGCGATGGACATCGTCATGACAACCATAGGAGCAGTCACCACAGCCACAAGGGAGGACACTCTCACCACTCTGGAGGACACGGTGGACATGACCGCAACCGTGATCGCAATTTTGTGAAGAAGGATCTGAGTGAGGTGACATGCTTCAAGTGTAAGCAGAAGGGACACTATGCTGACAACTGTCCGGAGAGGAAAGGACTGAAGCCAACCAACAATGAGAAGGCCACAGTGAACCACATGAATGTGGAGGAGATTCTAGACGAGCCTGACCTTGTGATTGGTAAGTTCCCAATCAACACTCACCCTGCACTTATACTTTTCGATACTGGTGCATCGCATTCATTCATATCAAGGGCATTTGTGGATAAGTATAAGTTACCTACTGAGTCTATGAAGAGGTCTTTTAGAGTAAGTTCACCTGGAGGAGATATGATAGCTAGTGCGTGATGCCGCAATTTAACTGTGAGGATTGGAACACACAACTTCATTGCACATTTGGTAGTGTTGGATTCACAAGGGTTAGATGTCATTCTGGGTATGGATTGGATGTCTATGCATGAGGGACACATAGATTGTGCACAGCGAGCTGTTTCACTCAAAACCCAGGATGGTAAGAGGATTAGATTCAAGTCAGCCGCACGACCAGGAAGGTGTAAGCTGAATTCTCTTAAGGGGGATAGCATGGATACTGTGCCAGTGATTAGGGATTACCCCGACGTGTTTCCGGAAGAACTGCCAGGGATGCCACCTGACAGAGAAGTAGAGTTTCTTATCGACCTGATGCCGGGAATAGGACCAATAGCAAAGAAACCATATAAGATGGATGTGGATGAGCTGAAGGAATTGAAGAAATAGTTGAAGGAGCAGCTGGAAAAGGGATTCATTTAGCCTAGTGCGTCGTCATGGGGTGCACCTGTTCTGTTTGTGGAGAAGAAAGGCAGCACCAAGAGGTTAGTGGTGGACTATCGCTCGCTGAATGAGGTAACCATCAAGAACAAGTACCCTTTGCCGAACACAAATGATTTGTTTGATCAACTGGAAGGAGCAAAGGTGTTCAGCAAGATTGATCTGCGATCAGGCTACTTTCAATTGAAGATCCGGAAGGAGGATGTACCAAAAACCGCCTTCACCACTAGGTATGGTTTATATGAGTATACAGTTATGTCATTTGGACTAACGAATGCCCCAGCATATTTCATGACCATGATGAACAAGGTATTTATGGAGTACTTGGAAAAGTTCGTGGTAGTGTTTATTGATGACATACTGATATATTCCAAGGATGATGCTGAGCATGAGAAACATCTGCGACTGATTATGGAGAAACTGAGGGAACACCAGCTATATGCCAAATTCAGCAAGTGTGAATTCTGGCTTAACACCGTTGGGTTTCTTGGACACGTAGTGTCAGGAGAAGGAGTCTCTGTTGATCCAAGCAAAGTGACTGCAGTAACTGAGTGGGAAGCACCCAAGAATGCTGGAGAGATTTGAAGCTTTTTGGGACTTGCTGGATATTACAGGAGGTTCATTGAAAACTTTTCCAAGATTGCAAAGCCGATGACTGAACTTCTGAAGAAGGAGAGGAAGTTTGAATGGACGGATGTGTGTGAAGCTAGCTTTCAGGAACTGAAGCGTCGACTAGTGACTGCACCTGTTCTGTGCTTACCAGATCTTCAGAAGGATTTCCAAGTGTACTGTGATGCTTCTCGACAGGGACTTGGGAGTGTGCTGATGCAAGATGGGAGAGTAGTGTCTTATGCCTCGCGACAACTCAAGCACCATGAGCGGAATTACCCCACACACGACTTGGAGTTAGCGTCAGTGGTTCATGCGCTCAAGGTATGGAGGCATTACTTAATGGGAAAACACTGTGATGTGTACACCGACCACAAGAGCCTGAAATACATATTTACACAGAAGGAGCTGAACATGAGACAAAGGAGATGGTTGGAACTTATCAAGGACTATGATATGAATCTACAATACCACCCAGGAAAGGCCAATGTAGTAGCAGATGCTCTGAGCCGAAAGGTTTATGCCAATGGATTGACAATTGGTGAATTGCCTGAGGATTTGTGCAAGCAATTCAAGGACCTTAGACTGGAGGTAGTATCTAAAGGATATTTGGCTACAATGGAAGTCCAACCGACGCTTCAGGACAGAATCAGGAAGGCTCAAGTGGGAGACAAAGAGATAGATGAAGTTAAGGAAAAGATGAAGGAAGGTCGAGCAAGGGAATTCCGCGAGGATGAGCAAGGTACCTTGTGGTATGGAGATCGTTTGTGTGTGCCCAACGATCCGGAGTTAAGGAAGTGGATTATGCAGGAAGCTCATGACTCGCCGTATTCCATACATCCGGGCAATACGAAGATGTATATGGATCTAAAGGACAGATTCTGGTGGAACAACATGAAGGGAGATATCGCCAAGCATATTGCCCTATGTGATGTATGTAGCCGAGTGAAGGCGGAACACCAGAAACCAGCAGGACTGCTACAGCCTTTGCCCGTGCCGGATTGGAAATGGGATAGAGTGGGAATGGACTTTATCACAGGAGTACCCAGGACCAGGTCTGGATATGACTCTATTTGGGTAGTGGTCGATCATTTGACCAAGGTAGCCCACTTTATACCAGTGAAGACGACCTATACAAGGTATTAGATTGGAGTTTAGCACAGCGTTTCACCCACAGACGGATGGACAGACCGAGAGGGTGAATCAGATTTTGGAGGACATGCTAAGAGCTTGCGCTTTGTCTCATGGTTCTAGTTGGGATGAGAATTTACCGTATGCGGAGTTTTCCTACAACAACAGCTATCAAACCAGCATCAAGACGTCACCGTTCGATGTGCTGTATGGGAAACGGTGCCGAACACCATTGCTATGGGATGGAGTAGGAGAACGTCAGTTGTTTGGACCTGATTTGATCAAGGACGCTGAGGAGAAGGTCGCCTTGATTAGAGACAGACTGAAGGTAGCACAATCAAGACCGAAGAGCTACGCTGACGCCAAGCGCAAGTAAGTGGTATATGAGATAGGTGATAGAGCATACCTCAGAGTATGGCCGCTTCGTGGAATCAAGAGATTTGGAATTAAGGGTAAGTTGGCACCTCGATTTATTGGACCCTATCGAGTCTTAGCACGCAAAGGAGAAGTTGCTTATCAATTGGAGTTGCCAGAGGATCTATCTGCTGTTCACAACGTGTTCCACGTATCCCAGCTGAAGGAGTGCCATCCGGAGATCGTGGATACACCATTGAGAGACACTGTACCGCTAGAAGAGGTTCAGCTTGAGAATGATTTGACCTATGAGGAGAAACCGGTCAAGATTCTGGAGACAGCAGAAAGGACTACCCGTACCAAGACAATCAAGTTTTGCAAGGTGCAGTGGAGCCACCACACCGAAGAGGAAGCCACTTGGGAGCATGAAGATGACATCCGAGAGGACTACCCACACCTATTTGCTAGCCGCGCCGAATCTCGAGGACGAGATTCATCTTAAGGGGGTTAGTCTTGTCACATCCCAAATTTTAGATTTGGTCTTGCGTATCATTTATGGCATTGCATCATATCTTTCCATGCATTACCGTCGAGTAGAGAGGTTCGGCGAAACGCCATCGACAAAATCCTATTTTGCTTCGCTTCAAGTTTCCTATGGGAAGCTTTAGAGGGACTTGCAACAACCACCCCTGTAGGTTCGAGCTTTCGCTCAAACTTCGACTGAAGGATGTTCCCCTCGACGATACGAACCCGTAGGCGTGAAAATCGCTCAAATCGGAGTTCGTATGCAAAAGACTCGGACGTTTTAGTAAACCGCCGGAAAACGGTCCGAAAATCCGGACCGATTTCCGAAACAGAGTCCAACCGCGGACCGATTCGGTTCAGGATTTTTTTTTCTTTTTTTTTTCTGTGCGCGAGGGACTTTTTAAGGAGGGCCCCACCCCTGGCCTCGGTTCCCGTGCACGCGACCCAACCCCGCCGCCGCCATCTCCCTGCGTGCGCGCTCCCAGGAGCGAGCACGTCCGCCGTCGCCTCCTTCCGCACCGCGCGTCGCCGCCTCCGGTCGTCGTCGGCCATCGCCGCGTCTGTTGCCGGGTTCGTCTCGCCGCCCTCTTTCCGTTCCCGTGCTCCGCGTCTCCATCCGCCGCCGCCAACTGCGCCCTGCAGATCGCCGCGTATGCGCACGCGTTTATTATTCCGTGAGCCGTAGTTGACCGTGTGTGTACGTGCAGGTTGAACCACGCAACCGGAACCGACCGTCGCCGCCGTCCAGAGCTCGCCGGAGTTCGTTTCGCCGTCCGTTTCCGGTAAGACAGCAGCCACCGTCAGATCTCAGATCAGCGGCTTAGATCGTTCGTTGACTGGTCAGCACTCCAGACGTTGACTAGTCAGAGGCCCCAGACGTTGACTGGTCAGACGCCCAGTCAGCGCCCAGTCATCAGACACAGTTGACTGGGTCAATTTCGTTAATCCTATTAGTTGGCAGATTTCGGTAGGATCTTGTAAATTGCGTAGAAATTAAACCGCTTGGCCAAAAATTGCAAATAAAATATGCACGAGTTCAGTGAGTCGTGTAGAATCTCGCTGTACCTTTGGTTCAGACTTTTACTGTCAGATTTAGTACAGTTTAATCAAACTAGTTAGTGGCCTTTTCGGAGTAATAAATTCGTAGTAAAAGTTTCGTAGCTCCGAAAATCGCGTATGATATGTCCCTGAACTCATATGAACGAGGGGAATCTCATCGTGAAATAAAAAGATAGGCTTACAGTAAAAACTTCTGTAGTATTTGTCTAATGGCTTTCTGCAGTGTTTTAATTACTCGGGATGTTTTATAACTCCTTTTTGCGTAATTCCAATTGGTACTGTTTCTTATCGGCGATGCCTATGCGGTAGAATTTTTCCAGGATTTTACAAACAGTATAATACCAGTAGTGAATTATTTAAGTTCTAGCTCTAGTAGAGATCTCTACTTTTGGTTAATAGTTTTCCTAGCGCCAAATCTATTTTCCATGCATGTATTCGGTAGTAATATGTATTAGTATTATATAGTGCAGCTGTAGCACCAATTCACTTGCCTTTCTTGCATTCATGCATCATCTTTGTTACATATATTTGTGAATTGTTTGTTTATGAATGCAATTGTGTCGTGTAGATTGTGTGGAGTGCAACCCTTGCTCGTGTTTGGATTGTTCTTCCGACCGCTACAATCAAGGCAAGTAGATGCTACTTTGTTCATGATATCGTCCTACTATTTTCAATGCATTGTCGTGTATTTTGTAGTTGCATGAGTAGGATGATACTATCGCTATGCTATGACCTATTATGTGGTAGGGCTTTCCTTGTAGATGAACCACCGTTGTAGATGTGCTTAGCCATGCTATGTAGAACGAGGGCTGGGTTACATCATTGATACTTGTTTTCTCAAAGTATTGGTTTGTGAAAATTAAAACAACTTAATCAATGAATCCCCTAGGTGTGATGGTATTGATAATTTTTGGTGGTTTCATTGCGGAAAGGCACCCAGGTATCAAGAAAGAATGATTGGCTTCTTTATTGTGTAGCTTACGTGTACAACCATGTGCCAATAATAAAATGGGCGGTTGGTTGGACTTAGTAGGTTGTGGTAACTCGAACCCGCGTATCCAGAGATGTAGAATTTTGGTAGGTTGGACCGGTGCGCGTCGGGATTGAGGAGCTACTTCCCGAATAGTCTCTTCTTGGTCTTCTCCCTATCATCACCCAAAATGAGAGTGATGGTACGAGCTGGGCTGGCCAAGTCACATGGGTAAAGTGTACTAACCTCTGCAGAGTGTATAATCTAATCGATTAGCCGTGTCCCCGGTTATGGACAACTGAGTTGCTAGATATTGATTCCATGACATGTTTCTCGCTCATTCTAATTTCATAATTGTTTTAATGTTGTTGGGTTAACTTAATTGGGATCTTTTCAAAGAAAATCAAAAACTGTTTATGAAAGTAGGACAAAGTTATTTGCAAATGCAAGCCAGACACAGCTCCACTTGCCAAATGTGCATGTAGATGTTAGTACTATTGTCTCCATTTACTAGCTTTACTTGCCATACATTCCATGTATTGACCCTTCGGGGCTGTTGCGTTTTATGCTGCAGGTTATTCCGATTCTGATTGATCGTTATAGGCCACGGTACTCCACTCGGCACTTGTTCACTTGTGGGCAATTTGAAGAATGGAGGATTTAATCGTTTATGTTGCTACCTGAATAATTTGAGCTAGCTTGTGCTAAGCTTTTATTGTAATAATGGTACTCTGGATCTTCGTTATCTATGATACACGGATATTTTGCTATGTTATCTATCTTACTCTATTGTGGGCCAATGAACCGATCCAGGGATTGGCATGTCACATAGAGGCCACGGTCTTTTCAGAACCGGGGTGTTACAGTTCTTTTCGTAGACCACATGGATCCACTAGAGTTCATTGAATGTGTGTTCTTTTCATAAACCACATGGATCCACTAATGTCATTGAATGTTTGTTCTATTCACAAACCACATGGATGCACCCGTGTCATTGCATGTGTGTTATTTTCATAAACTACATCTATATTCATTGCATGTGTGTTCTTTTGATAAACCACATGGATCGACTAGAGTTAATTGCATGTCTGTTATTTTCATAAACCACATGGTTCCACCAGTGTCATTGGATGTGTGTTCTTTTCATAAACCACATGGATCCACCAGTGTCATTGCATGTGTATTCTTTTCATAAACCACCACTATATTCATTGCATGTGTGTTCTTTTCATCAACCACATATGGATCCACTATAGTCATTGCATGTGTGTTCTTCTTCTAAACCACCACTAGTAATTGCATGTGTGTTCTTTTTTATAAACCACCACTAGAGTCATTGCATGTGTGTTCTTTTCATAAACCACATGGATCCATGAGAGTTCATTGCATTTGTGTTCATTTCATAAACCACATGGATCCACGAGAGTTCATTGCATTTGTGTTCATTTCATAAACCACATGGATCCACCAGTGTCATTGAATGTCTGTTCTCTTCATAAACCACATGGATCCACCAGTGGCATTGCATGTGTGTTCTTTTCATAAACCACATCTAGCGTCATTGCATGTGTGTTCTTTTCATAAACCACATGGATCCACTAGAGTTCATTGCATGTATGTTCTTTTCATAAACCACCACTAGAGTCATTGGATTTGTGTTGTTTTCATAAGCACATGGATCCACCAGTGTCATTGCATGTGTTCTTTTCATAAACCACCACTAGAGTCATTGCATGTGTGTTTTATTCATAAACCACCACTAGAGTCATTACATGTGTGTTCTTTCCATAAACCACATATGGATCCACCAGTCATTGCATGTGTGTTCTTCTCCTAAGCTAGCACTAGAGTTTATTGCATGTGTGTTCTTCTCCTAAACCAGCACTAGAGTTCATTGTATGTGTGTTCTTTTCATAAACCACATGGATCCACTAGAGTTCATTGAATGTTTGTTCTTTTCATAAACCACATGGATCCCATACTGTCATTGAATGTGTGTTCTATTCATAAACCAGATGGATGCACCCGTGACATTGCATGTGTGTTATTTTCATAAACCACATCTATAGTCATTGCATTGGTGTTCTTTTCATAAACCACATGGATCCACTAGAGTTAATTGCATGTGTGTTCTTTTCATAAACCACATGGTACCAGCAGTGGCATTGGATGTGTGTTCTTTTCATAAACCACATGGATCCACCAGTGTCATTGCATGTGTGTTCTTTCATAAACCACCACTAGAGTCATTGCATGTGTGTTCTTTTCATAAACCACATACGGATCCACTAGAGTCATTGCATGTGTGTTCTTCTAAACCACCACTAGTCATTGCATGTGTGTTCTTTTTCATAAACCACCACTAGAGTCATTGCATGTGTGTTCTTTTCATAAACCACATGGATCCACGAGAGTTCATTGCATTTGTATTCATTTCGTAAACCACATGGAAACACTAGAGTTCATTGCATGTGTGTTCTTTTCATAAACCACATGGATCCACTAAAGTTCATTGAATCTGTGTTCTTTTCAAAAACCACATGGATCCACCATTGTCATTGAATGTGTGTTCTTTTCATAAACCACATGGATCCACCAGTGTCATTGAATGTGTCTTCTTTTCATAAACCACATGGATCCACCAGTGTCATTGAATGTGTCTTCTTTTTGTAAACCACCACTAGAGTCATTGGATTTGTGTTGTTTTCATAAACCACATGGATCCACCAGTGTCATTGCATGTGTTATTTTCATAAACCACCACTAGAGTCATTGCATGTGTGTTCTATTCATAAACCACCACTAGAGTCATTGCATGTGTGTTCTTTCCATAAACCACATATGGATCCACCAGTCATTGCATGTGTGTTCTTCTCGTAAACCAGCACTAGAGTTCATTGAATGTGTGTTCTTCTCCTAAACCAGCACTAGAGTTCATTGCATGTGTGTTCTTTTCATAAACCACATGGATGCACTTGAGTTTATTGAATGTTTGTTCTTTTCATAAACCACATGGATCCACTACTGTCATTGAATGTGTGTTCTTTTCATGAACCGCATGGATCCACAAGTGTCATTGCATGTGTGTTATTTTCAAAAACTACATCTATAGTCATTGCATGTGTGTTCTTTTAACAAACCACATGGATCCACTAGAGTTAATACCATGTGTGTTCTTTTTATAAACCACATGGTTCCACCGGTGTCATTGGACGTGTGTTCTTTTCATAAACCACATGGATCCACCAGTGTCATTGCATGTGTGTTCTTTTCATAAACCAGCACTAGAGTTCATTGCATGTGTGTTCTTATCCTAAACAAACACTAGAGTTCATTGCATGTGTGTTCTTCTCCTAAACCAGCACTAGAGTTCATTGCATGTGTGTTCTTTTCGTAGACCACATGGATCCACTAGAGTTCATTCAATGTGCGTTCTTTTCATAAACCACATGGATCCACTACTGTCATTGAATGTTTGTTCTATTCACAAACCACATGGATGCACCTGTGTCATTGCATGTGTGTTATTTTCATAAACTACATCTATATTCATTGCATGTGTGTTCCTTTGATAAACCACATGGATCGACTAGAGTTAATTGCATGTGTGTTATTTTCATAAACCACATGGTTCCACCAGTGTCATTGGATGTGTGTTCTTTTCATAAACCACATGGATCCACCAGTGTCATTGCATGTGTATTCTTTTCATAAACCACCACTAGATTCATTGCATGTGTGTTCTTTTCATCAACCACATATGGATCCACTATAGTCGTTGCATGTGTGTTCTTCTTCTAAACCACCACTAGTAATTGCATGTGTGTTCTTTTTTATAAACCACCACTAGAGTCATTGCATGTGTGTTCTTTTCATAAACCACATGGATCCACGAGAGTTCATTGTATTTGTGTTTATTTCATAAACCACATGGATCCAGTAGAGTTCATTGCATGTGTGTTCTTTTCATAAACCACATGGATCCACTAGAATTCATTGAATGTGTGTTCTTTTCAAAAACCACATGGATCCACCAGTGTCATTGCATGTGTGTTCTTTTCATAAACCACATGGATCCACCAGTGTCATTGAATATGTGTTCTTTTCATAAACCACATGGATCCACCAGTATCATTGCATGTGTGTTCTTTTCATAAACCTCATATAGAGTCATTGCATGTGTGTTGTTCTCATAAACCACATGGATCCACTTTAGTTCATTGCATTTGTGTTCTTTTCATAAACCACAAGGATGCACTAGTGTCATTGCATGTGTGTTCTTTTCATAAACCACATGGATCCACTAGAGTTCATTACATTTGTGTTCATTTCGTAAACCACATGGATACACTAGAGTTCATTGCATTGGTGTTCTTTTCATAAAGCACATAGATCTACTAGAGTCAGTGCATGTGCATTCTTCTTCTAAACCATCACTAGAGTCATTGCATGTGTGTTGTTTTCATAAACCACATGGCTCCACTAAAGTTCATTGCATGTGTGTTATTTTCATAAACCACATGGATCCACCAGTGTCATTGGATTTGTGTTATTTTCATAAACTACATGGATCCACCAGTGTCATTACATGTGTGTTATTTTCATAAACCACCAATAGAGCCACATGGATCCACCAATGGTACTGCTTGTGTGTTGTTTTCATAAACCACCACTAAAGTCATTGGATTTGTGTTGTTTTCATAAACCACATGGATCCACCAGTGTCAATGCATGTGTTCTTTTCATAAACCACCAGTAGAGTCATTGCATGTGTGTTCTTTTCATAAACCACATATGGATCCACTAGAGTCATTGCATGTGTGTTCTTCTTCAAAACCACCACTAGTCATTGCATGTGTGTTCTTTTTCATAAACCACCACTAGAGTCATTGCATGTGTGTTCTTTTCTTAAACCACATGGATCCACAAGAGTTCATTGCATTTGTGTTCATGTCATAAACCAGATGGATCCACTAGAGTTCATTGCATGTATGTTCTTTTCATAAACCACATGGATCCACTAGAGTTCATTGAATGTGTGTTCTTTTCAAAAACCACATGGATCCACTAGTGTCATTGAATCTGTGTTCTTTTGATAAACCACATGGATCCACCAGTGTCATTGAATGTGTGTTCTTTTCATAAACAACATGGATCCACAAGAGTTCATTACATGTGTGTTCTTGTCATAAACCACATGGACCCACTAGAGTTCATTGAATGTGTGTTCTTTTCATAGACCACATGGATCCACCAGTGTCATTGCATGTGTTCTTTTCATAAACCACCACTAGAGTCATTGCATGTGTGTTCTATTCATAAACCACCACTAGAATCATTGCATGTGTCTTCTTTTCATAAACCATAGCTAGAGTCATTGCATGTGTGTTCTTTCCATTGGATATGTGAGTGTATTAGTTTGCATCATTGTGGTTTTAGGAATAGAACACTTGTAGTGATGCCACCATAGCATGTGTGTTCTTTTTATAAACCACATGGATCCACTATAGTTCATTGCATGTGTGTTCTTTTCATAAACCACATGGATCCACTATTGTCATTGAATGTGTGTAATTAACCACATGGATCCACCAGTGTCATTGCATGTGTGTTATTTTCATAAACCACATCTATAGTCATTGCATGTGTGTTCTTTTCATAAACCACATGGATCCACTAGAGTTAATTGCATGTGTGTTCTTTTCATAAACCACATGGTTCCACCAGTGTCATTGGATGTGTGTTCTTTTCATAAACCACCACTGGAGTCATTGCATGTGTGGTATTTTCGTAAACCACAGATGGATCCACTAGAGTAATTGCATGTGTGTTCTTCTCCTAAACCACCACTAGTCAATGCATGTGTGTTCTTTTTCATAAACCACCACTAGAGTCATTGCATGTGTGTTCTTTTCATAAACCACATGGATCCACTAGAGTTCGTTGAATGTGTGTTCTTTTCATAAACCACATGGATCCACTACTGTCATTAAATATGTGTTCTATTCATAAACCACATGGATGCACCCGTGTCATTGCATGTGTATTATTTTCATAAACTACATCTATAGTCATTGCATGTGTGTTCTTTTCATAAACCACATGGATCCACTAGAGTTAATTGCATGTGTGTTCTTTTCATCAACCACATGGTTCCACCAGTGTCATTGGATGTGTGTTCTTTTCATAAACCACATGGCTCCACTAGAGTCATTGCATGTGTGTTCTTTTCATAAACCACCACTAGAGTCATTGCATGTGTGTTCTTTTCATAAACCACATATGGATCCACTAGAGTCGTTCCATGTGTGTTCTTCTTCTAAACCACCACTAGTCATTGCATGTGTGTTCTTTTTCTTAAACCACCACTTGAGTCATTGCATGTGTGTTCTTTTCTTAAACCACATGGATCCACAAGAGTTCATTGCATTTGTTTTCATTTCTTAAACCAGATGGATCCACTAGAGTTCATTGCATGTGTGTTCTTTTCATAAACCACATGGATCCACTAGAGTTCATTGAATGTGTGTTCTTTTCAAAAACCACATGGATCCACCAGTGTCATTGAACATGTGTTCTTTTGATAAACCACATGGATCCACCAGTGTCATTGAATGTGTGTTCTTTTCATAAACCACATGGATCCACGAGAGTTCATTACATGTGTGTTCTTTTCATAAACCACATGGATCCACTAGAGTTCATTGAATGTGTGTTGTTTTTAGAAACCACATGGATCCACCAGTGTGATTCAATCTGTGTTCTTTTGATAAACCACATGGATCCACCAGTGTCATTGAATGTGTGTTATTTTCATAAACCACATCTAGAGTCATTACATGTGTGTTCTTCTCATAAACCACATGGATCCACTTGAGTTCATTGCATTTGTGTTCTTTTCATAAAGCACATGGATGCACTAGTGTCATTGCATGTGTGTCTTTTCATAAACCACATGGATCCATTAAAGTTCATTGCATTTGTGTTCATTTCATAAACCACATGGATACACTAGAGTTCATTGCATTGGTGTTCTTTTCATAAACCACATAGTCTACTAGAGTCATTGCATGTGTGTTCTTCTTCTAAACCATCACTAGAATCATTGCATGTGTTTTTTTCATAAACCACATGGATCCACTAAAGTACACTACATGTGTGTTATTTTCATAAACCACATGGATCCACCAGTGTCATTGGATGTGTGTTATTTTCATAAACTACATGGATCCACCAGTGTCATTGCATGTGTGTTATTTTCATAAACCACCACTAGAGCCACATGGATCCACTAGAGTCATTGCATTGGTGTTCTTTTCATAAAGCACATAGATCTACTAGAGTCAGTGCATGTGCGTTCTTCTTCTAAACCATCACTAGAGTCATTGCATGTGTGTAGTTTTGATAAACCACATGGATCCACTAAAGTTCATTGCATGTGTGTTATTTTCATAAACCAAATGGATCGACCAGTGTCATTGGATTTGTGTTATTTTCATAAACAACATGGATCCACCAGTGTCATTACGTGTGTGTTATTTTCATAAACCACCAATAGAGCCACATGGATCCACCAATGGTACTGCATGTGTGATGTTTTCATAAACCACCACTAGAGTCATTGGATTTGTGTTGTTTTCATAAACCACATGGATCCACCAGTGTCATTGCATGTGTTCTTTTCATAAACCACCACTAGAGTCATTGCATGTGTGTTCTATTCATAAACCGCCACTAGAGTCATTGCATGTGTGTTCTTTCCATAAACCACATATGGATCCACCAGTCATTGCACGTGTGTTCTTCTCCTAAACCAGCACTAGAGTTCATTGCATGTGTGTTCTTCTCCAAAACCAGCACTAGAGTTCATTTCATGTGTGTTCTTTTCATAAACCACATGGATCCACTAGAGTACGTTGAATGTGTGTTCTTTTCATAAACCACATGGATCCACTACTATCATTAAATATGTGTTCTATTCATAAACCACATGGATGCACCTGTGTCATTGCATGTGTATTATTTTCATAAACTACATCTATAGTCATTGCATGTGTGTTCTTTTCATAAACCACATGGATCCACTAGAGTTAATTGCATGTGTGTTCTTTTCATAAACCACATGGTTCCACCAGTGTCATTGGATGTGTGTTCTTTTCATAAACCACATGGATCCACCAGTGTCATTGCATGTGTGTTCTTTTCATAAACCACCACTAGAGTCATTGCATGTGTGTTCTTTTCATAAACCACATATGGATCCACTAGAGTCATTGCATGTCTGTTCTTCTTCAAAACCACCACTAGTCATTGCATGTGTGTTCTTTTTCATAAACCACCACTAGAGTCATTGCATGTGTGTTCTTTTCTTAAACCACATGGATCCACAAGAGTTCATTGCATTTGTGTTCATTTCATAAACCAGATGGATCCAATAGAGTTCATTGCATGTGTGTTCTTTTCATAAACCACATGGATCCACTAGAGTTCATTGAATGCGTGTTCTTTTCAAAAACCACATGGATCCACCAGTGTCATTGAATCTGTGTTCTTTTGATAAACCACATGGATCCACCAGTGTCATTGAATGTGTGTTCTTTTCATAAACCACATGGATCATTAGAGTTCATTACATGTGTGTTCTTTTCATAAACCACATGGATCCACTATAGTTCATTGAATGTGTGTTCTTTTCAGAAACCACATGGATCCACCAGTGTCATTCAATCTGTGTTCTTTTGATAAACCACATGGATCCGATAGTGTCATTGAATGTGTGTTCTTTTCATAAACCACATCTAGAGTCATTACATGTGTGTTCTTCTCATAAACCACATGGATTCACTTGAGATCATTGCATTTGTGTTCTTTTCATAAACCACATGGATGCACTAGTGTCATTGCATGTGTGTTCTTTTCATAAGCCACATGGATCCACTAGAGTTCATTGCATTTGTGTTCATTTCATAAACCACATGGATACACTAGAGTTCATTGCATTGGTGTTCTTTTCATAAACCACATAGTCTACTAGAGTCATTGCATGTGTGTTCTTCTTCTAAACCATCACTAGAATCATTGCATGTGTTTTTTTTCATAAATCACATGGATCCACTAGAATTCATTGAATGTGTGTTCTTTTCAAAAACCACATGGATCCACCAGTGTCATTGCATGTGTGTTCTTTTCATAAACCACATGGATCCACCAGTGTCATTGAATATGTGTTCTTTTCATAAACCACATGGATCCACCAGTATCATTGCATGTGTGATCTTTTCATAAACCTCATATAGAGTCATTGCATGTGTTCTTCTCATAAACCACATGGATCCACTTTAGTTCATTGCATTTGTGTTCTTTTCATAAACCACAAGGATGCACTAGTGTCATTGCATGTGTGTTCTTTTCATAAACCACATGGATCCACTAGAGTTCATTACATTTGTGTTCATTTCATAAACCACATGGATACACTAGAGTTCATTGCATTGGTGTTCTTTTCATAAAGCACATAGATCTACTAGAGTCAGTGCATGTAGGTTCTTCTTCTAAACCATCGCTAGAGTCATTGCATGTGTGTTGTTTTCATAAACCACATGGATCCACTAAAGTTCATTGCATGTGTGTTATTTTCATAAACCACATGGATCCACCAGTGTCATTGTATTTGTGTTATTTTCATAAACTACATGGATCCACCAGTATCATTACGTGTGTGTTATTTTCATAAACCACCAATAGAGCCACATGGATCCACCAATGGTACTGCATGTGTGTTGTTTTCATAAACCACCACTAGAGTAATTGGATTTGTGTTGTTTTCATAAACCACATGGATCCACCAGTGTCATTGCATGTGTTCTTTTCATAAACCACCAGTAGAGTCATTGCATGTGTGTTCTATTCATAAACCGCCACTAGAGTCATTGCATGTGTGTTCTTTCCATAAACCACATATGGATCCACGAGTCATTGCACGTGTGTTCTTCTCCTAAACCAGCACTAGAGTTCATTGCATGTGTGTTCTTCTCCAAAACTAGCACCACAGTTCATTTCATGTGTGTTCTTTTCATAAACCACATGGATCCACTACAGTTCGTTGAATGTGTGTTCTTTTCATAAACCACATGGATTCACTACTGTCATTAAATATGTGTTCTATTCATAAACCACATGGATGCACCCGTGTCATTGCATGTGTATTATTTTCATAAACTACATGTATAGTCATTGCATGTGTGTTCTTTTCATAAACCATATGGATCCACTAGAGTTAATTGCATGTGTGTTCTTTTCATAAACCACATGGTTCCACCAGTGTCTTTGGATGTGTGTTCTTTTCATAAACCACATGGATCCACCAGTGTCATTGCATGTGTGTTCTTTTCATAAACCACCACTAGAGCCATTGCATGTGTGTTCTTTTCATAAACCACATATGGATCCACTAGAGTCATTGCATGTCTGTTCTTCTTCAAAACCACCACTAGTCATTGCATGTGTGTTATTTTTCATAAACCACCACTAGAGTCATTGCATGTGTGTTCTTTTCTTAAACCACATGGATCCACAAGAGTTCATTGCATTTGTGTTCATTTCATAAACCAGATGGATCCACTAGAGTTCATTGCATGTGTGTTCTTTTCATAAACCACATGTATCCACTAGAGTTCATTGAATGCGTGTTCTTTTCAAAAACCACATGGATCCACCAGTGTCATTGAATCTGTGTTCTTTTGATAAACCACATGGATCCACCAGTGTCATTGAATGTGTGTTCTTTTCATAAACCACATGGATCATTAGAGTTCATCACATGTGTGTTCTTTTCATAAACCACATGGATCCACTAGAGTTCATTGAATGTGTGTTCTTTTCAGAAACCACATGGATCCACCAGTGTCATTCAATATGTGTTCTTTTGATAAACCACATGGATCCGACAGTGTCATTGAATGTGTGTTCTTTTCATAAACCACATCTAGAGTCATTACATGTGTGTTCTTATCATAAACCACATGGATCCACTTGAGATCATTGCATTTGTGTTCTTTTCATAAACCACATGGATGCACTAGTGTCATTGCATGTGTGTTCTTTTCATAAGCCACATGGATCCACTAGAGTTCATTGCATTTGTGTTCATTTCATAAACCACATGGATACACTAGAGTTCATTGCATTGGTGTTCTTTTCATAAACCACATAGTCTACTAGAGTCATTGCATGTGTGTTCTTCTTCTAAACCATCACTAGAATCATTGCATGTGTTTTTTTTCATAAATCACATGGATCCACTAAAGTTCACTACATGTGTGTTATTGTCATAAACCACATGGATCCACCAGTGTCATTGGATGTGTGTTATTTTCATAAACTACATGGATCCACCAGTGTCATTGCATGTGTGTTATTTTCATAAACCACCACTAGAGCCACATGGATCCACTAGAGTCATTGCATGTGTGTTATTTTCATAAACCACCACTAGAGTCATTGCATGTGTGTTCTTCTCCTAAACTACCACTAGATTTCATTGCATGTGTGTTCTTTTCATAAACCACATGGATTCACTAGAGTCATTGCATGTGTGTTCTTTTCATAAACCACACAGATCCACTAGAGTTCATTGCATTTGTGTTCTTTTCATAAACCATAACTAGAGTCATTGCATGTGTGTTCTTTTCATAAACCACAGCTAGAGTCATTGCATGTGTGTTCTTTTCATAAACCACATGGATCCACTAGAGTTAATACCATGTGTGTTCTTTTCATAAACCACATGGTTCCACCAGTGTCATTGGACGTGTGTTCTTTTCATAAACCACATGGATCCACCAGTGTCATTGCATGTGTGTTCTTTTCATAAACCAGCACTAGAGTTCATTGCATGTGTGTTCTTATCCTAAACAGACACTAGAGTTCATTGCATGTGTGTTCTTCTCCTAAACCAGCACTAGAGTTCATTGCATGTGTGTTCTTTTCGTAAACCACATGGATCCACTAGAGTTCATTGAATGTGTGTTCTTTTCATAAACCACATGGATCCACTACTGTCATTGAATATGTGTTCTATTCATAAACCACATGGATGCACCCGTGTCATTGCATGTGTGTTATTTTCATAAACTACATCTATATTCATTGCATGTGTGTTCTTTTGATAAACCACATGGATCCACTAGAGTTAATTGCATGTGTGTTATTTTCATAAACCACATGGTTCCACCAGTGTCATTGGATGTGTGTTCTTTTAATAAACCACATGGATCCACCAGTGTCATTGCATGTGTATTCTTTTCATAAACCACCACTAGATTCATTGCATGTGTGTTCTTTTCATCAACCACATATGGATCCACTATAGTCATTGCATGTGTGTTCTTCTTCTAAACCACCACTAGTAATTGCATGTGTCTTCTTTTTTATAAACCACCACTAGAGTCATTGCATGTGTGTTCTTTTCATAAACCACATGGATCCATGAGAGTTCATTGCATTTGTGTTCATTTCATAAACCACATGGATCCACGAGAGTTCATTGCATTTGTGTTCATTTCATAAACCACATGGATCCACTAGAGTTCATTGCATGTGTGTTCTTTTCATAAACCACATGGATCCACTAGAATTCATTGAATGTGTTTTCTTTTCAAAAACCACATGGATCCACCAGTGTCATTGCATGTGTGTTCTTTTCATAAACCACATGGATCCACCAGTGTGATTGAATATGTGTTCTTTTCATAAACCACATGGATCCACCAGTATCATTGCATGTGTGTTCTTTTCATAAACCTCATATAGAGTCATTGCATGTGTGTTCTTCTCATAAACCACATGGATCCACTTTAGTTCATTGCATTTGTGTTCTTTTCATAAACCACAAGGATGCACTAGTGTCATTGCATGTGTGTTCTTTTCATAAACCACATGGATCCACTAGAGTTCATTACATTTGTGTTCATTTCATAAACCACATGGATACACTAGAGTTCATTGCATTGGTGTTCTTTTCATAAAGCACATAGATCTACTAGAGTCAGTGCATGTGCATTCTTCTTCTAAACCATCACTAGAGTCATTGCATGTGTGTTGTTTTCATAAACCACATGGCTCCACTAAAGTTCATTGCATGTGTGTTATTTTCATAAACGACATGGATCCACCAGTGTCATTGGATTTGTGTTATTTTCATAAACTACATGGATCCACCAGTGTCATTACATGTGTGTTATTTTCATAAACCACCAATAGAGCCACATGGATCCACCAATGGTACTGCATGTGTGTTGTTTTCATAAACCACCACTAGAGTCATTGGATTTGTGTTGTTTTCATAAACCACATGGATCCACCAGTGTCATTGCATGTGTTCTTTTCATAAACCACCAGTAGAGTCATTGCATGTGTGTTCTATTCATAAACCGCCACTAGAGTCATTGCATGTGTGTTCTTTCCATAAACCACATATGGATCCACCAGTCATTGCACGTGTGTTCTTCTCCTAAACCAGCACTAGAGTTCATTGCATGTGTGTTCTTCTCCAAAACCAGCACTGGAGTTCATTTCTTGTGTGTTCTTTTCATAAACCACATGGATCCACTAGAGTTCGTTGAATGAGTGTTCTTTTCATAAACCACATGGATCCACTACTGTCATTAAATATGTGTTCTATTCATAAACCACATGGATGCACCCGTGTCATTGCATGTGTATTATTTTCATAAACTACATCTATAGTCATTGCATGTGTGTTCTTTTCATAAACCACATGGATCCACTAGAGTTAATTGCATGTGTGTTCTTTTCATAAACCACATGGTTCCACCAGTGTCATTGGATGTGTGTTCTTTTCATAAACCACATGGCTCCACCAGTGTCATTGCATGTGTGTTCTTTTCATAAACCACCACTAGAGTCATTGCATGTGTGTTCTTTTCATAAACCACATATGGATCCACTAGAGTCATTGCATGTGTGTTCTTCTTCTAAACCACAACTAGTCATTGCATGTGTGTTCTTTTTCATAAACCACCACTAGAGTCATTGCATGTGTGTTCTTTTCTTAAACCACATGGATCCACAAGAGTTCATTGCATTTGTGTTCATTTCTTAAACCAGATGGATCCACTAGAGTTCATTGCATGTGTGTTCTTTTCATAAACCACATGGATCCACTAGAGTTCATTGAATGTGTGTTGTTTTCAAAAACCACATGGATCCACCAGTGTCATTGAATATGTGTTCTTTTGATAAACCACATGGATGCACCAGTGTCATTGATTGTGTGTTCTTTTCATAAACCACATGGATCCACGAGAGTTCATTACATGTGTGTTCTTTTCATAAACCACATGGATCCACTAGAGTGCATTGAATGTGTGTTGTTTTCAGAAACCACATGGATCCACCAGTGTGATTCAATCTGTGTTCTTTTGATAAACCACATGGATCCACCAGTGTCATTGAATGTGTGTTCTTTTCATAAACCACATCTAGAGTCATTACATGTGTGTTCTTCTCATAAACCACATGGATCCACTTGAGTTCATTGCATTTGTGTTCTTTTCATAAAGCACATGGATGCACTAGTGTCATTGCATGTGTGTCTTTTCATAAACCACATGGATCCATTAAAGTTCATTGCATTTGTGTTCATTTCATAAACCACATGGATCCATTAAAGTTCATTGCATTTGTGTTGATTCCATAAACCACATGGATACACTAGAGTTCATTGCATTGGTGTTCTTTTCATAAACCATATAGTCTACTAGAGTCATTGCATGTGTGTTCTTCTTCTAAACCATCACTAGAATCATTGCATGTGTTTTTTTCATAAACCACATGGATCCACTAAAGTTCACTACATGTGTGTTATTTTCATAAACCACATGGATCCACCAGTGTCATTGGATGTGTGTTATTTTCATAAACTACATGGATCCACCAGTGTCATTGCATGTGTGTTATTTTCATAAACCACCACTAGAGCCACATGGATCCACTAGAGTCATTGCATGTGTGTTATTTTCATAAACCACCACTAGAGTCATTGCATGTGTGTTCTTCTCCTAAACTACCACTAGATTTCATTGCATGTGTGTTCTTTTCATAAACCACATGGATTCACTAGAGTCATTGCATGTGTGTTCTTTTCATAAACCACACAGATCCACTAGAGTTCATTGCATTTGTGTTCTTTTCATAAACCATAACTAGAGTCATTGCATGTGTGTTCTTTTCATAAACCACAGCTAGAGTCATTGCATGTGTGTTCTTTTCATAAACCACATGGATCCACTAGAGTTAATACCATGTGTGTTCTTTTCATAAACCACATGGTTCCACCAGTGTCATTGGACGTGTGTTCTTTTCATAAACCACATGGATCCACCAGTGTCATTGCATGTGTGTTCTTTTCATAAACCAGCACTAGAGTTCATTGCATGTGTGTTCTTATCCTAAACAGACACTAGAGTTCATTGCATGTGTGTTCTTCTCCTAAACCAGCACTAGAGTTCATTGCATGTGTGTTCTTTTCGTAAACCACATGGATCCACTAGAGTTCATTGAATGTGTGTTCTTTTCATAAACCACATGGATCCACTACTGTCATTGAATATGTGTTCTATTCATAAACCACATGGATGCACCCGTGTCATTGCATGTGTGTTATTTTCATAAACTACATCTATATTCATTGCATGTGTGTTCTTTTGATAAACCACATGGATCCACTAGAGTTAATTGCATGTGTGTTATTTTCATAAACCACATGGTTCCACCAGTGTCATTGGATGTGTGTTCTTTTAATAAACCACATGGATCCACCAGTGTCATTGCATGTGTATTCTTTTCATAAACCACCACTAGATTCATTGCATGTGTGTTCTTTTCATCAACCACATATGGATCCACTATAGTCATTGCATGTGTGTTCTTCTTCTAAACCACCACTAGTAATTGCATGTGTCTTCTTTTTTATAAACCACCACTAGAGTCATTGCATGTGTGTTCTTTTCATAAACCACATGGATCCATGAGAGTTCATTGCATTTGTGTTCATTTCATAAACCACATGGATCCACGAGAGTTCATTGAATTTGTGTTCATTTCATAAACCACATGGATCCACTAGAGTTCATTGCATGTGTGTTCTTTTCATAAACCACATGGATCCACTAGAATTCATTGAATGTGTTTTCTTTTCAAAAACCACATGGATCCACCAGTGTCATTGCATGTGTGTTCTTTTCATAAACCACATGGATCCACCAGTGTGATTGAATATGTGTTCTTTTCATAAACCACATGGATCCACCAGTATCATTGCATGTGTGTTCTTTTCATAAACCTCATATAGAGTCATTGCATGTGTGTTCTTCTCATAAACCACATGGATCCACTTTAGTTCATTGCATTTGTGTTCTTTTCATAAACCACAAGGATGCACTAGTGTCATTGCATGTGTGTTCTTTTCATAAACCACATGGATCCACTAGACTTCATTACATTTGTGTTCATTTCATAAACCACATGGATACACTAGAGTTCATTGCATTGGTGTTCTTTTCATAAAGCACATAGATCTACTAGAGTCAGTGCATGTGCATTCTTCTTCTAAACCATCACTAGAGTCATTGCATGTGTGTTGTTTTCATAAACCACATGGCTCCACTAAAGTTCATTGCATGTGTGTTATTTTCATAAACGACATGGATCCACCAGTGTCATTGGATTTGTGTTATTTTCATAAACTACATGGATCCACCAGTGTCATTACATGTGTGTTATTTTCATAAACCACCAATAGAGCCACATGGATCCACCAATGGTACTGCATGTGTGTTGTTTTCATAAACCACCACTAGAGTCATTGGATTTGTGTTGTTTTCATAAACCACATGGATCCACCAGTGTCATTGCATGTGTTCTTTTCATAAACCACCAGTAGAGTCATTGCATGTGTGTTCTATTCATAAACCGCCACTAGAGTCATTGCATGTGTGTTCTTTCCATAAACCACATATGGATCCACCAGTCATTGCACGTGTGTTCTTCTCCTAAACCAGCACTAGAGTTCATTGCATGTGTGTTCTTCTCCAAAACCAGCACTGGAGTTCATTTCTTGTGTGTTCTTTTCATAAACCACATGGATCCACTAGAGTTCGTTGAATGAGTGTTCTTTTCATAAACCACATGGATCCACTACTGTCATTAAATATGTGTTCTATTCATAAACCACATGGATGCACCCGTGTCATTGCATGTGTATTATTTTCATAAACTACATCTATAGTCATTGCATGTGTGTTCTTTTCATAAACCACATGGATCCACTAGAGTTAATTGCATGTGTGTTCTTTTCATAAACCACATGGTTCCACCAGTGTCATTGGATGTGTGTTCTTTTCATAAACCACATGGCTCCACCAGTGTCATTGCATGTGTGTTCTTTTCATAAACCACCACTAGAGTCATTGCATGTGTGTTCTTTTCATAAACCACATATGGATCCACTAGAGTCATTGCATGTGTGTTCTTCTTCTAAACCACAACTAGTCATTGCATGTGTGTTCTTTTTCATAAACCACCACTAGAGTCATTGCATGTGTGTTCTTTTCTTAAACCACATTGATCCACAAGAGTTCATTGCATTTGTGTTCATTTCTTAAACCAGATGGATCCACTAGAGTTCATTGCATGTGTGTTCTTTTCATAAACCACATGGATCCACTAGAGTTCATTGAATGTGTGTTGTTTTCAAAAACCACATGGATCCACCAGTGTCATTGAATATGTGTTCTTTTGATAAACCACATGGATGCACCAGTGTCATTGAATGTGTGTTCTTTTCATAAACCACATGGATCCACGAGAGTTCATTACATGTGTGTTCTTTTCATAAACCACATGGATCCACTAGAGTGCATTGAATGTGTGTTGTTTTCAGAAACCACATGGATCCACCAGTGTGATTCAATCTGTGTTCTTTTGATAAACCACATGGATCCACCAGTGTCATTGAATGTGTGTTCTTTTCATAAACCACATCTAGAGTCATTACATGTGTGTTCTTCTCATAAACCACATGGATCCACTTGAGTTCATTGCATTTGTGTTCTTTTCATAAAGCACATGGATGCACTAGTGTCATTGCATGTGTGTCTTTTCATAAACCACATGGATCCATTAAAGTTCATTGCATTTGTGTTCATTTCATAAACCACATGGATCCATTAAAGTTCATTGCATTTGTGTTGATTCCATAAACCACATGGATACACTAGAGTTCATTGCATTGGTGTTCTTTTCATAAACCATATAGTCTACTAGAGTCATTGCATGTGTGTTCTTCTTCTAAACCATCACTAGAATCATTGCATGTGTTTTTTTCATAAACCACATGGATCCACTAAAGTTCACTACATGTGTGTTATTTTCATAAACCACATGGATCCACCAGTGTCATTGGATGTGTGTTATTTTCATAAACTACATGGATCCACCAGTGTCATTGCATGTGTGTTATTTTCATAAACCACCACTAGAGCCACATGGATCCACTAGAGTCATTGCATTGGTGTTCTTTTCATAAAGCACATAGATCTACTAGAGTCAGTGCATGTGCGTTCTTCTTCTAAACCATCACTAGAGTCATTGCATGTGTGTTGTTTTGATAAACCACATGGATCCACTAAATTTCATTGCATGTGTGTTATTTTCATAAACCACATGGATCCACCAGTGTCATTGGGTTTGTGTTATTTTCATAAACTACATGGATCCACCATTGTCATTATGTGTGTGTTATTTTCATAAACCACCAATAGAGCCACATGGTACTGCATGTGTGATGTTTTCATAAACCACCACTAGAGTCATTGGATTTGTGTTGTTTTCATCAACCACATGGATCCACCAGTGTCATTGCATGTGTTCTTTTCATAAACCACCACTAGAGTCATTGCATGTGTGTTCTATTCATAAACCGCCACTAGAGTCATTGCATGTGTGTTCTTTCCATAAACCACATATGGATCCACCAGTCATTGCACGTGTGTTCTTCTCCTAAACCAGCACTAGAGTTCATTGCATGTGTGTTCTTCTCCAAAACCAGCACTAGAGTTCATTTCATGTGTGTTCTTTTCATAAACCACATGGATCCACTAGAGTTCGTTGAATGTGTGTTCTTTTCATAAACCACATGGATCCACTACTGTCATTAAATATGTGTTCTATTCATAAACCACATGGATGCACCCGTGTCATTGCATGTGTATTATTTTCATAAACTACATCTACAGTCATTGCATGTGTGTTCTTTTCATAAACCACATGGATCCACTAGAGTTAATTACATGTGTGTTCTTTTCATAAACCACATGGTTCCACCAGTGTCATTGGATGTGTGTTCTTTTCATAAACCACATGGATCCACCAGTGTCATTGCATGTGTGTTCTTTTCATAAACCACCACTAGAGTCATTGCATGTGTGTTCTTTTCATAAGCCACATGTGGATCCACTAGAGTCATTGCATGTCTGTTCTTCTTCAAAACCACCACTAGTCATTGCATGTGTGTTCTTTTTCATAAACCACCACTAGAGTCATTGCATGTGTGTTCTTTTCTTAAACCACATGGATCCACAAGAGTTCATTGCATTTGTGTTCATTTCATAAACTAGATGTGTAACATCCCTAAAAAAATCATGTTTCAAAACTCATTCATATCATCTTTGCATCATTCATCCATTTAGGGTTTTTCTCAAAATCATTTAGAAGCATAAACTTGGCTATGATTTCATGTGGGCAATTTATCTCAATTGGTCATCACTCTTTGAGATTTGATTGTCTATGAACTTGTTTGCTTGCCTCCATGGTTGGAAAGATTAGGAGTAGCATTTAAACCCAAGTTTCCAATTTAGAAATATTTTCTAAACCCTATTTCAAACATTTGCAAACTAGAGCAAAGCCTCTGTTTATTTCAAAGTCCAAGCTTGACCAAGCCCTTGCAAGGTAACCACTTGGTTTATTTCAAATCTTTGAACCCACAGAACCCTGCAAAAATTCCCAAATTGGTTTGAATTCAAAATTGGTTTGAATTCATATCAAAATCAATCCAGAAAATGAAATTAGAAAAAGAAAAGGATTTCTCAAAAGAAAAAGGCCATGCGGCAGAGTTCTGGCCCAGCTTCGAATCAAGCCCAGCAATCCCACCCGTGGTTTTCTTTTTCTTCTCTCACGCGCGAGCACACGCAAACAGACGCTGACAGCCAGGCCCCACTTCCACTCCGCGCACTTCGCTGACAGGCGGGCCTCCTCCACGTCAGCATCGTCTCCACCCGCATGACCAGTTCATCCCCAAATCAACGCGGGCGTTTCTGTGTTTAATTCGCGGTGTTAATTCGATTCAATGGCCGAGTAATTCTCGCTCGTGACCAGGCTATATGAACCCCCTCTGCCCCCTCTCTCTTCTCCCTCAAACCCCGAACCCAGAATGCCACCAGGCTGCGGGTATTACTCTCTGTAGCCCCGCTGTCTCCGACGACTGCGCCGGCAAATTCCGGTGAGTTCTGAGCTCCCCTCTACCTCTCGTTCTTGCTATCTGGTTCAGTGAGCCTTTGTGCTTCTTTTAACACCCTTCGTTTGCCCTCGCATGAACCGTAGCTCCGGCAACATCGTCGACTGGCCGCCACCGTCTTCTGCAGCAACTCCGGCGAACCCTAGTGGTAAGACCCGACCGCCCCGCGCCTTCTAGTTCATGCACACGACTCTGTCTCGACTCTGTGAATCTAACCGTGTCTTCGCCTTGCCTTGGGGTGATTCACAGCGACGTCCACGACGACCACCCGACGCACCGATGCTGTCCTCCACTCCGGCGAGGAATCGCGGCTGAACCCGAGCGCCCCTTGACCAACCGCGATTACGACGAGCATCACCGTGACCCCCTGAGCCCGGTGAGCTACTCCTCTTTCTCCCTCACCCCCTGTAGCGTCGCCTCCGTCGTCGACCGACCGTTCCGCCGCCGCTAGCCACCGCAGCGCCGCCACTTTGTGGTTAATTAGATCAGGACCATTCGATCTGGATCTGGTGTTCACGATTAGTTCACTTAACACCGAAGAGGTATGTCCTCTGGACCGCACGATCCACTTTAGATCTAACGCTCCACAGCGACTGATCCGCGCGAACCGGTACGGGCGAATAAGGACTTGACACGTGGCTAGGAGCTGATCTGAAAATAGAATTTAAAACAGATTTTGATCCAGATTTCAAATGCCTATATCTTTTGAATTCCATTTTAGAATTTTGCAAAGTTTATACCGTTGGATTCAGTAAAACAAGACCTTTCTGCCTATCCTTTTTGTTTAGCAAATAGTAACCATTAGTTTGGCTTAAATTGCAGAAACTTGTTTGAGGCCTTTTGAGAATAGTTTAAGTTTTGTAAATTTGTTTTAGGGTTAATTTTGTTTAGTTGGCTACTTTGTGACTTGTTTAGTTTCTGTAATCTTGCACTTGCTTGGTAGAACTTTCAAAAATCACCACTTGATAGATTCATGCATGCATGCATTCATAATATTTTTGTTTGTATATATTTGTGTGTAATTGTGTGCTATAACTTTGTGTGTAGATTTTGCTAGTGATTGTGATTGTGACGAGTGCTACTCTCCACACTACCAAGGCAAGTGATATCTTCATGAATATTCCATTCCTATATTTTATCCATGCACTAGTATTATTTTTCTAAGTATAGGACTTGCATGGATTTTTGCTAAGTATAAACTATGCTAAGGGAAATCCTATTAGGTGAAACCTTAGTGAAAATTACCTAAGTCAAGATTCCTAATACTACCAAGCTTAGCCTAGCTACTAGAAAACAAGGGTGGTTTATATATTTGCACTATGAAAAATTATTCTAAGTCTTTGGACTTGTGTTTTATTTTAACAAAACAACTAAGTTAATGAATCACCTGGGTGGAATGGAAGGAATGGTTTATGTTGAGTGGTTCACAAGGCCATGGACTTGGCTTGTGTATCTCACTTGTGGATGGCCACCCAGGAACAAAGAGATTTGAGATGTCAAATGTTGAGAAGCTTCAAGTGCAACCACTTGGCAATATGGGCTCTGCCATGATCTTAGGATGCTAGAACTTAGTCTCTTGGACAGTGGGTGGTAGATGGGAAGATAGGTTGGAGCGCGTCCATTTGACTAAGGAAAGGCTACTGAAGGATCTTGTCTTGGGAAACCAAGTCTTGTGGGGAAAGTGCACCACCTCTGCAGAGTGTAAAACCTAAGTACTTAGCCATGTCCCTGGTAAAGGACAATTTGAGCATCAAGACATGGAAACTTCAAGAATCTCATCACTCCAATTTCTAAATAAAACTTGTGGGTGAACAAGGGTTAAAAGGATCTTCAGTCCTTGATTGGTAGATGCCCTGAGTGGATCTTCAGTCTTTGATTGGTAGATGCCTTGGGTGTTTTGTGCCTTACAAAAACTTAGTATTTTCAAAAGTTAGGGAAAAATCTATTTTTGAGCAATGCAAGCCTAAGCTCCACCAGCCAAATGCATATAGTATTATAGTCCACTTAAATATATACTAAGGTATCACTTGCCAATACTATTCCAAAGTATTGACCCTCTGTGGCTGTAACTTGTAATGTTGCAGGTTACTCCGATGATGATTAGGAGTCATGAGTCTACACTCAACATGCTTGCCTGTGGCACATGAAGATGAAGACTTATGTTTATTAACTTATTCCATAAACTCTTGTATTAGGCCTTTGGCCATGAGTTGTAAAAGACTATGTTTTCCTCTCTGGAATGACTGTAATAAACGACCTTTGTATCTGTGTACTTCATCTTAAACTGTGGATGCTAGCATTGATCCAGGGACTAGCATTGCAATCACAGGGATCTTTCCTTTAAAGAGGAGGGATCTTACATCGCTGTCATGACAATGATAAGTACAAGAATCACAAGAGTGGACACAAGAGTCACCATAGTGGAGGTGGAAGTGGAAGTAGAAGTCAGCCTAAGACGGACATCAGTCAGGTTGAGTGCTACAAATGCAAAAAGCTGGGGCATTATGCTAATGAGTGTCCTGAAAAGAAAGTTGAAGGACCTAACAAGCCAAATCCTTTTCAGAAAGGACAGGTCAACCACATCAATGTGGAAGAGGTCTATGAAGAGCCTGATGCTGTTGCTGGTAAGTTCAGACTAAATTCCATCTCAGCATTTGTACTCTTTGATACTGGTGCATCTCATTCATTCATATCAAAAGCGTTTGTTGATAGAAATGGGTTTGCATCTGAAAACATTGGGTGTCCGATAAAAGTTAGCTCTCCGGGAGGAGATATGATAGTGAGTCTCGGATGCCGGGATCTAGTCATAGAGTTTGGAAAACATAAGTTCCCAGTGAACCTAATAATCCTGAATTCCCAAGGTTTGGATGTGATTTTGGGAATGGATTGGATGGCTAAGTATGAGGGAGTACTAGATTGTGCCAATCGTACAGTTTCACTCACAACCCCTGAAGTAAAGAGGATAAAATTTAAGTCCAATTTTAAATCTAAAGGGAGTAAGCTGAATTCTCTTAAGGGGGTTAGCAAGGACAGTGTGCCAATCGTGTGTGAATATCCGGATGTGTTTCCGGAAGAGTTACCAGGAATGCCACCAGATAGAGAGGTGGAGTTTATAATAGATTTGGTACCAGGTTCTGGACCAAGGGTAAAGAGGCCTTATAAAATGTCAGTTGACGAACTTAAGGAACTCAAGAAACAACTTGGAGAACAATTGCAGAAAGGATTCATCTAGCCAAGTTCTTCATCTTGGGGAGCTCCAGTTTTGTTCGTAGAAAAGAGAGACATAACTCAAAGATTATGCATAGATTACCGTTCTCTCAACGAGGTAACCATCAAGAAAAAATATCCTTTGCCAAGAATAAATGACTTGTTTGATCAGCTAGAAGGAGCATGTGTGTTCTCGAAGATTGATCTTCGGTCAGGCTATTTTCAACTCAAGATAAGAGAGCAAGACATACCTAAAACAGCCTTCACCACAAGGTATGGATTATATGAGTACACTGTGATGCCTTTTGGTTTAACCAACGCTCCAGCATACTTCATGAATATGATGAACAAAGTGTTCATGGAATTTCTCAACAAGTTCGTTGTCGTTTTCATCGATGACATCTTGGTCTACTCCAAGAGCAAGGAAGAGCATGAAAGACATCTACGCTTGATACTTGAGAAACTAAGGGAACATAAGCTTTATGCCAAATTCAGCAAGTGTGAGTTTTGGTTAGAGGAAGTTGGATTTCTTGGTCATGTTATGACAAAGGATGGTGTAGCAGTTGACCCTGCTAAAGTTTCAGCGGTGACAGAATGGGAATCTCCTAAGAACGTAAAAGAGGTTCGTAGTTTCCTTGGTTTAGCAGGTTACTACAGAAGGTCCATTGAAATTTTTTCAAAGGTTGCTAAACCAATGACAGAATTGTTAAAGAAAGATAAGAAATTTGCTTGGTCTGAAGGTTGTGAACTCAGCTTTCAAGAATTAAAGAAGAGACTTGTGTCAGCACCAGTTCTGTGCTTACCAGATTTGGAAAAGGATTTCCAAGTGTATTGTGATGCTTCTCATCAAGGATTAGGTGTCGTACTTATGCAAGGCGGAAAAGTTGTGGCTTATGCCTCGAGACAACTCAAAACTCATGAAGTAAATTATCCTACTCATGATTTAGAGTTAGCCGCTGTTGTCCATGCACTCAAAACATGGAGACATTACCTTTTGGGAAAACGTTGTGAAGTATTCACCGATCATAAGAGTTTGAAGTATATCTTCACCCAGAAGGAAATCAATATGAGACAAAGAAGATGGCTAGAACTTATCAAGGATTACGACTTGAGTTTGCAATACCACCCCGGTAAAGCAAATGTAGTAGCAGATGCTCTAAGTCGTAAGGCGTTTGTAAATGGCCTTACCAAAGGTGAATTGCCAGATGACTTGTGCAAGCAATTCAAGGAACTCAGGTTGGAGATTGTGCCAGAAGGACATCTCATGTCTTTGGATGTTCAACCCACTCTGTTGGATAAGATTAAAGAAGCTCAAAAGACGGATAAAGAAATCGAAGAGATTAAGGAAAAGATTAGCCAGGGGAAAGCTCAAAGTTTCCATGAGGACGAACAAGGTACTTTATGGCACGGGAAACGTATTTGTGTTCCACAAGATCCGGAAATGCGGAAACTGATTTTACAAGAAGCCCATAACTCTCCATATTCTATTCACCCGGGAAACACCAAAATGTACATGGATATGAAAGAAAGATTTTGGTGGAACAATCTAAAAAGGGACATCGCCGAACACATTGCTTTGTGTGATGTGTGTAGTAGAGTGAAAGCGGAGCATCAGAAACCAGCAGGATTGCTTCAACCAATGCCTATTCCTGAATGGAAGTGGGAAAATATTGGTATGGATTTCATTACCGGATTACCAAGGACCAGGTCAGGGTATGATTCCATATGGGTAGTAGTGGATCGCCTAACTAAAGTGGCTCATTTTATACCCGTGAAGACAACGTATACCAGTGCGAAGTTAGCCAAAATCTACATGAGCAGAATTGAATGCCTTCACGGTGTACCTAAGAGTATTGTGTCTGATAGAGGAACTCAGTTCACTTCTCACTTTTGGAGACAGCTTCATGAATCTTTAGGGACGAGATTGGAATTCAGCACTGCTTTTCATCCTGAAACCGATGGACAAACAGAAAGGACTAATCAAATTCTTGAAGACATGTTGAGGGCATGTGCCCTAGACCATGGAGCAAGTTGGGATGAAAGTCTACCTTACGCAGAGTTCTCTTACAACAACAGTCACCAATCTAGTATTGGGATGGCACCATTTGAGTTTCTATACGGAAGGAAGTGTACCACCCCATTGCTATGGAATGGTGTGGGAAAAAGAAGTTTGTTTGGACCAGATCTTATCAAAGACGCCGAAGAAAAGGTCAAATTGGTTAGGGACAGGTTGAAGATAGCACAGTCTCGACAGAAAAGCTACGCAGATGCTAAGCGTAGAGAAGTCACCTACGAAGTTGGAGATAGAGCCTATCTTAGAGTATCACAACTTCGTGGAGTGAAAAGATTTGGAGTCAAAGGAAAGTTAGCACCAAGATATGTTGGACCATTCAACATTCTAAGTCGCAAGGGAGAAGCTGCATATGAAATCGAACTGCCAACATCTTTATCAGCAGTCCATAATGTTTTTCATGTGAGTCAGCTTAAGAAATGTCACCCAGAAATAGAAGGAGCTTCTTTGAAGGATACCATATCTTTGGAGGAAGTTCAACTAGAAAGTGATCTCACCTATGAAGAAAAGCCTGTCAAGATACTTGAGACCGCAGAAAGAGTCACAAGGACAAAAACTATCAAGTTTTGCAAAGTACAATGGAACCATCATTCCGAAGAAGAAGCAACATGGGAAAGAGAAGATGACCTTCAGAAAGACCACCCTCACCTATTTGCTAGCCAATCCGAATCTCGAGGGCGAGATTCATCTTAAGGGGGTTAGATTGTAACATCCCTAAAAAAATCATGTTTCAAAACTCATTCATATCATCTTTGCATCATTCATCCATTTAGGGTTTTTCTCAAAATCATTTAGAAGCATAAACTTGGCTATGATTTCATGTGGGCAATTTATCTCAATTGGCCATCACCCTTTGAGATTTGATTGTCTATGAACTTGTTTGCTTGCCTCCATGGTTGGAAAGATTAGGAGTAGCATTTAAACCCAGGTTTCCAATTTAGAAATATTTTCTAAACCCTATTTCAAACATTTGCAAACTAGAGCAAAGCCTCAGTTTATTTCAAAGTCCAAGCTTGACCAAGCCCTTGCAAGGTAACCACTTGGTTTATTTCAAATCTTTGAACCCACAGAACCCTACAAAAATTCCCAAATTGGTTTGAATTCAAAATTGGTTTGAATTCATATCAAAATCAATCTAGAAAATGAAATTAGAAAAAGAAAAGGATTTCTCAAAAGAAAAAGGCCGCGCGGCAGAGTTCTGGCCCAGCTTCGAATCAAGCCCAGCAAGCCCACCCGGGGTTTTCTTTTTCTTCTCTCACGCGCGAGCACATGCAAACAGACGCTGACAGCCAGGCCCCACTTCCACTCCGCGCACTTCGCTGACAGGCGGGCCTCCTCCACGTCAGCATCGTCTCCACCCGCACGACCAGTTCATCCCCAAATCAACGCGGGCGTTTCTGTGTTTAATTCGTGGCGTTAATTCGATTCAATGGCCGAGTAATTCTCGCTCGTGACCAGGCTATATGAACCCCCTCTGCCCCCTCTCTCTTCTCCCTCAAACCCCGAACCCAGAACGCCACCAGGCTGCGGGTATTACTCTCTGTAGCCCCGCTGTCTCCGACGACTGCGCCGGCGAATTCCAGTGAGTTCTGAGCTCCCCTCTACCTCTCGTTCTTGCTATCTGGTTCAGTGAGCCTCTGTGCTTCTTTTAACACCCTTCGTTTGCCCTCGCATGAACCGTAGCTCTGGCAACATCGTCGACTGGCCGCCACCGTCTTCTGCAGCAACTCCGGCGAACCCTAGTGGTAAGACCCGACCGCCCCGCGCCTTCTAGTTCACGCACACGACTCTGTCTCGACTCTGTGAATCTAACCGTGTCTTCGCCTTGCCTTGGGGTGATTCACAGCGACGTCCACGACGACCACCCGACGCACCGATGCTGTCCTCCACTCCGGCGAGGAATCGCGGCTGAACCCGAGCGCCCCTTGACCAACCGCGATTACGACGAGCATCACAGTGACCCCCTGAGCCCGGTGAGCTACTCCTCTTTCTCCCTCACCCCCTGTAGCGTCGCCTCCGTCGTCGACCGACCGTTCCGCCGCCGCTAGCCACCGCAGCGCCGCCACTTTGTGGTTAATTAGATCAGGACCATTCGATCTGGATCTGGCGTTCACGATTAGTTCACTTAACACCGAAGAGGTATGTCCTCTGGACCGCACGATCCACTTTAGATCTAACACTCCACAGCGACTGATCCGCGCGAACCGGTACGGGCGAATAAGGACTTGACACGTGGCTAGGAGCTGATCTGAAAATAGAATTTAAAACAGATTTTGATCTAGATTTCAAATGCCTATATCTTTTGAATTCCACGTTAGAATTTTGCAAACTTTATACCGTTGGATTCAGTAAAACAAGACCTTTCTGCCTATCCTTTTTGTTTAGCAAATAGTAACCATTAGTTTGGCTTAAATTGCAGAAACTTGTTTGAGGCCTTTTGAGAATAGTTTAAGTTTAGTAAATTTGTTTTAGGGTTAATTTTGTTTAGTTGGCTACTTTGTGACTTGTTTAGTTTCTGTAATCTTGCACTTGCTTGGTAGGATTTTCAAAAATCACCACTTGATAGATTCATGCATGCATGCATTCATAATATTTTTGTTTGTATATATTTGTGTGTAATTGTGTGCTATAACTTTGTGTGTAGATTTTGCTAGTGATATTGATTGTGACGAGTGCTACTCTCCACACTACCAAGGCAAGTGATATCTTCATGAATATTCCATTCCTATATTTTATCCATGCACTAGTATTATTTTTCTAAGTATAGGACTTGCATGGATTTTTGCTAAGTATAAACTATGCTAAGGGAAATCCTATTAGGTGAAACCTTAGTGAAAATTACCTAAGTCAAGATTCCTAATACTACCAAGCTTATCCTAGCTACTAGAAAACAAGGGTGGTTTATATATTTGCACTATGAAAAATTATTCTAAGTCTTTGGACTTGTGTTTTATTTTAACAAAACAACTAAGTTAATGAATCACCTGGGTGGAATGGAAGGAATGGTTTATGTTGAGTGGTTCACAAGGCCATGGACTTGGCTTGTGTATCTCACTTGTGGATGGCCACCCAGGAACAAAGAGATTTGAGATGTCAAATGTTGAGAAGCTTCAAGTGCAACCACTTGGCAATATGGGCTCTGCCATGATCTTAGGATGCTAGAACTTAGTCTCTTGGACAGTGGGTGGTAGATGGGAAGATAGGTTGGAGCGCGTCCATTTGACTAAGGAAAGGCTACTGAAGGATCTTGTCTTGGGAAACCAAGTCTTGTGGGGAAAGTGCACCACCTCTGCAGAGTTTAAAACCTAAGTACTTAGCCATGTCCCTGGTAAAGGACAATTTGAGCATCAAGACATGGAAACTTCTCATCACTCCAATTTCTAAATAAAACTTGTGGGTGAACAAGGGTTAAAAGGATCTTCAGTCCTTGATTGGTAGATGCCCTGAGTGGATTGTGCCTTACAAAAACTTAGTATTTTCAAAAGTTAGGGAAAAATCTATTTTTGAGCAATGCAAGCCTAAGCTCCACCAGCCAAATGCATATAGTATTATAGTCCACTTAAATATATATTAAGGTATCACTTGCCAATACTATTCCAAAGTATTGACCCTCTGTGGCTGTAACTTGTAATGTTGCAGGTTACTCCGATGATGATTAGGAGTCATGAGTCTACACTCAACATGCTTGCCTGTGGCACATGAAGATGAAGACTTATGTTTATTAACTTATTCCATAAACTCTTGTATTAGGCCTTTGGCCATGAGTTGTAAAATACTATGTTTTCCTCTCTAGAATGACTGTAATAAACGACCTTTGTATCTGTGTACTTCATCTTAAACTGTGGATGCTAGCATTGATCCAGGGACTAGCATTGCAATCACAGGGATCTTTCCTTTAAAGAGGAGGGATCTTACAAGATGAATCCACTAGAGTTCATTGCATGTGTGTTCTTTTCATAAACCACATGGATCCACTAGAGTTCATTGAATGCGTGTTCTTTTCAAAAACCACATGGATCCACCAGTGTCATTGAATCTGTGTTCTTTTGATAAACCACATAGATCCACCAGTGTCATTGAATGTGTGTTCTTTTCATAAACCACATGGATCATTAGAGTTCATTACATGTGTGTTCTTTTCATAAACCACATGGATCCACTAGAGTTCATTGAATGTGTGTTCTTTTCAGAAACCACATGGATCCACCAGTGTGATTCAATCTGTGTTCTTTTGATAAACCACATGGATCCGACAGTGTCATTGAATGTGTGTTCTTTTCATAAACCACATCTAGAGTCATTACATGTGTGTTCTTCTCATAAACCACATGGATGCACTAGTGTCATTGCATCTGTGTTCTTTTCATAAGCCACATGGATCCACTAGAGTTCATTGCATTTGTGTTCATTTCATAAACCACATGGATACATTAGAGTTCATTGCATTGGTGTTCTTTTCATAAACCACATAGTCTACTAGAGTCATTGCATGTGTGTTCTTCTTCTAAACCATCACTAGAATCATTGCATGTGTTTTTTTTCATAAATCACATGGATCCACTAGAATTCATTGAATGTGTGTTCTTTTCAAAAACCACATGGATCCACCAGTGTCATTGCATGTGTGTTCTTTTCATAAACCACAAGGATCCACCAGTGTCATTGAATATGTGTTCTTTTCATAAACCACATGGATCCACCAGTATCATTGCATGTGTGATCTTTTCATAAACCTCATATAGAGTCATTGCATGTGTGTTCTTCTCATAAACCACATGGATCCACTTTAGTTCATTGCATTTGTGTTCTTTTCATAAACCACAAGGATGCACTAGTGTCATTGCATGTGTGTTCTTTTCATAAACCACATGGATACACTAGAGTTCATTGCATTTGTGTTCATTTCATAAACCACATGGATCCACTAGAGTTCATTGAATGCGTGTTCTTTTCAAAAACCACATGGATCCACCAGTGTCATTGAATCTGTGTTCTTTTGATAAACCACATGGATACACTAGAGTTCATTGCATTGGTGTTCTTTTCATAAACCACATAGTCTACTAGAGTCATTGCATGTGTGGTCTTCTTCTAAACCATCACTAGAATCATTGCATGTGTTTTTTTCATAAACCACATGGATCCATTAAAGTTCACTGCATGTGTGTTATTTTCATAAACCACATGGATCCACCAGTGTCATTGCATGTGTGTTATTTCAATAAACTACATGGATCCACCAGTGTCATTGCATGTGTGTTATTTTCACAAACCACATGGTTCCACCAGTGTCATTGGATGTGTGTTCTTTTCATAAACCACATGGATCCACCAGTGTCATTGCATGTGTGTTCTTTTCGTAAACCACCACTAGAGTCATTGCATGTGTGTTCTTATCATAAACCACATATGGATCCACTAGAGTCATTGCATGTGTGTTCTTCAAAACCACCACTAGTCATTGCATGTGTGTTCTTTTTCATAAACCACCACTAGAGTCATTGCATGTGTGTTAGTTCTTAAACCACATGGATCCACGAGAATTCATTGCATTTGTGTTCATTTCTTAAACCAGATGGATCCACTAGAGTTCATTGCATGTGTGTTCTTTTCATAAACCACATGGATCTACTAGAGTTCATTGAATGTGTGTTCTTTTCAAAAACCACATGGATCCACCAGTGTCATTGAATCTGTGTTCTTTTGATAAACCACATGGATCCACCAGTGTCATTGAATGTGTGTTCTTTTCATAAACCACATGGATCCACGAGAGTTCATTACATGTGTGTTCTTTTCATAAACCACATGGATCCACTAGAGTTCATTGAATGTGTGTTCTTTTCAGAAACCACATGGATCCACCAGTGTGATTCAATCTGTGTTCTTTTGATAAACCACATGGATCAACCAGTGTCATTGAATGTGTGTTCTTTTCATAAACCACATCTAGAGTCATTACATGTGTGTTCTTCTCATAAACCACATGGATCCACTTGAGTTCATTGCATTTGTGTTGTTTTCGTAAAGCACATGGATGCACTAGTGTCATTGCATGTGTGTTCTTTTCATAAACTACATGGATCCACTAGAGTTCATTGCATTTGTGTTCATTTCATAAACCACATGGATACACTAGAGTTCATTGCATTGGTGTTATTTTCATAAACCACATAGTCTACTAGAGTCATTGCATGTGTGTTCTTCTTCTAAACCATCACTACAATCATTGCATGTGTTTTTTCATAAACCACATGGATCCACTAAAGTTCACTACATGTGTGTTATTTTCATAAACCACATGGATCCACCAGTGTCATAGGATGTGTGTTATTTTCATAAACTACATGGATCCACCAGTGTCATTGCTTGTGTGTTATTTTCATAAACCACCACTAGAGCCACATGGATCCACTAGAGTCATTGCATTGGTGTTCTTTTCATAAAGCACATAGATCTACTAGAGTCAGTGCATGTGCGTTCTTCATCTAAACCATCACTAGAGTCATTGCATGTGTGTTGTTCTCATAAACCACATGGATCCACTAAAGTTCATTGCTTGTGTGTTATTTTCATAAACCACATGGATCCACCAGTGTCATTGGATTTGTGTTATTTTCATAAACTACATGGATCCACCAGTGTCATTACGTGTGTGTTATTTTCATAAACCACCAATAGAGCCACATGGATCCACCAATGGTACTACATGTGTGATGTTTTCATAAACCACCACCAGAGTCATTGGATTTGTGTTGTTTTCATAAACACATGGATCCACCAGTGTCATTGCATGTGTTCTTTTCATAAACCACCACTAGAGTCATTGCATGTGTGTTCTATTCATAAACCGCCACTAGAGTCATTGCATGTGTGTTCTTTCCATAAACCACATATGGATCCACCAGTCATTGCATGTGTGTTCTTCTGCTAAACCAGCACTAGAGTTCATTGCATGTGTGTTCTTCTCCAAAACCAGCACTAGAGTTCATTTCATGTGTGTTCTTTTCATAAACCACATGGATCCACTAGAGTTCGTTGAACGTGTGTTCTTTTCATAAACCACATGGATCCACTACTGTCATTGAATATGTGTTCTATTCATAAACCACATGGATGCACCCGTGTCATTCCATGTGTATTATTTTCATAAACTACATCTATAGTCATTGCATGTGTGTTCTTTTCATAAACCACATGGATCCACTAGAGTTAATTGCATGTGTGTTCTTTTCATAAACCACATATGGATCCACTAGATTCATTGCATGTCTGTTCTTCTTCAAAACCACCACTAGAGTCATTGCAAGTCTATTCTTCTTCAAAACGACCACTAGTCATTGCATGTGTGTTCTTTTCCATAAACCACCACTAGAGTCATTGCATGTGTGTTCTTTTCTTAAACCACATGGATCCACAAGAGTTCATTGCATTTTTGTTCATTTCATAAACCAGATGGATCAAATAGAGTTCATTGCATGTGTGTTCTTTTCATAAACCACATGGATCCACTAGAGTTCATTGAATGTGTGTTCTTTTCAAAAACCACATGAATCCACCAGTGTCATTGAATTTGTGTTCTTTTGATAAACCACATGGATCCACCAGTGTCATTGAATGTGTGTTCTTTTCATAAACCACATGGATCCACGAGAGTTCATTACATGTGTGTTCTTTTCATAAACCACATGGATCCACTAGAGTTCATTGAATGTGTGTTCTTTTCAGAAACCACATGGATCCACTAGTGTCATTCAATCTGTGTTCTTTTGATAAACCACATGGATCCGACAGTGTCATTGAATGTGTGTTCTTTTCATAAACCACATCTAGAGTCATTACATGTGTGTTCTTCTCATAAACCACATGGATCCACTTGAGATCATTGCATTTGTGTTCTTTTCATAAACCACATGCATGCACTAGTGTCATTGCATGTGTGTTCTTTTCATAAGCCACATGGATCCACTAGAGTTCATTGCATTTGTGTTCTTTTCATAAACCACATAGTCTACTAGAGTCATTGCATGTGTGTTCTTCTAAACCATCACTAGAATCATTGCATGTGTTTTTTCATAAACCACATGGATCCACTAAAGTTCACTACATGTGTGTTATTTTCATAAACCACATGGATCCACCAGTGTCATTGGATGTGTGTTATTTTCATAAACTACATGGATCCACCAGTGTCATTGCATGTGTGTTATTTTCATAAACCACCGCTAGAGCCACATGGATCCACTAGAGTCATTGCATGTGTGTTATTTTCATAAAACACCACTAGAGTCATTGCATGTGTGTTCTGCTCCTAAACTACCACTAGAGTTCATTGCATGTGTGTTCTTTTCATAAACCACATGGATTCACCAGAGTCATTGCATGTGTGTTCTTTTCATAAACCACATAGATCCACTAGAGTTCATTGCATTTGTGTTCTTTTCATAAACCATAACTAGAGTCATTGCATGTGTGTTCTTTTCATAAACCACATCTAGAGTCATTGCATGTGTGTTCTTTTCATAAACCACATGGTTCCACCAGTGTCATTGGATGTGTGTTCTTTTCATTAACCACATGGATCCACTAATGTCATTGCATGTGTGTTATTTTCATAAACCACATGGATCCACCAGTGTCATTGAATTTGTGTTCTTTTCATAAACCACATGGATCCACCAGTGTCATTGAATATGTGTTCTTTTCATAAACCACATGGATCCACCAGTATCATTGCATGTGTTTTTTTTTCATAAACCACATATAGAGTCATTGCATGTGTGTTCTTCTCATAAACCACATGGATCCACTTTAGTTCATTGCATTTGTGTTCTTTTCATAAACCACAAGGATGCACTAGTGTCATTGCATGTGTGTTCTTTTCATAAACCACATGGATCCACTAGAGTTCATTGCATTTGTGTTCATTTCATAAACCACGTGGATACACTAGAGTTCTTTGCATTGGTGTTCTTTTCATAAAGCACATAGATCTACTTGAGTCAGTGCATGTGCGTTCTTCTTATAAACCATCACTAGAGTCATTGCATGTGTGTTGTTTTCCTAAACCACATGGATCCACTAAAGTTCACTGCATGTGTGTTATTTTCATAAACCACATGGATCCACCAGTGTCATTGGATTTGTGTTATTTTCATAAACTACATGGATCCACCAGTGTCATTACGTGTGTGTTATTTTCATAAACCACCAATAGAGCCACATGGATCCACCAATGGTACTGCATGTGTGTTGTTTTCATAAACCACCACTAGAGTCATTGGATTTGTGTTGTTTTCATAAACCACATGGATCCACCAGTGTCATTGCATGTGTTCTTTTCATAAAGCACCACTAGAGTCATTGCATGTGTGTTCTATTCATAAACCACCACTAGAGTCATTGCATGTGTGTTCTTTCCATAAACCACATATGGATCCACCAGTCATTGCACGTGTGTTCTTCTCCTAAACCAGCACTAGAGTTCATTGCATGTGTGTTCTTCTCCTAAACCAGCACTAGAGATTCATTTCATGTGTGTTCTTTTCATAAACCACATGGATCCACTAGAGTTCGTTGAATGTGTGTTGTTTTCATAAACCACAATGATCCACTACTGTCATTAAATATGTGTTCTATTCATAAACCACATGGATGCACCCGTGTCATTGCAAGTGTATTATTTTCATAAACTACATCTATAGTCATTGCATGTGTGTTCTTTTCATAAACCACATGGATCCACTAGAGTTAATTGCATGTGTGTTCTTTTCATAAACCACATGGTTCCACCAGTGTCATTGGATGTGTGTTCTTTTCATAAACCACATGGATCCACCAGTGTCATTGCATGTCTGTTCTTTTCATAAACCACCAATAGAGTCATTGCATGCATGTTCTTTTCATAAACCACATATGGATCCACTAGAGTCATTGCATGTGTGTTCTATTTCTAAACCACCACTAGTCATTGCATGTGTGTTCTTTTTCATGAACCACCACTAGAGTCATTGCATGTGTGTTCTTTTCTTAAACCACATGGATCCACAAGAGTTCATTGCATTTGTGTTCATTTCATAAACCAGATGGATCCACTAGAGTACATTGCATGTGTGTTCTTTTCATAAACCACATGGATCCACTAGAGTTCATTAAATGTTTGTTCTTTTCAAAAACCACATGAATCCACCAGTGTCATTGAATCTGTGTTCTTTTGATAAACCACATGGATCCACCAGTGTCATTGAATGTGTGTTCTTTTCATAAACCACATGGATCCACGTGAGTTCATTACATGTGTGTTCTTTTCATAAACCACATGGATCCACTAGAGTTCATTGAATGTGTGTTCTTTTCAGAAACCACATGGATCCACCAGTGTCATTGAATCTGTGTCCTTTTCATAAACCACATGGATCCACCAGTGTCATTGAATGTGTGTTCTTTTCATAAACCACATCTAGAGTCATTACATGTGTGTTCTTCTCATAAACCACATGGATCCACTTGAGTTCATTGCATTTGTGTTCTTTTCATAAACCACATGGATGCACTAGTGTCATTGCATGTGTGTTCTTTTCATAAACCACATGGCTCTACTAGAGTTCATTGCATTTTTGTTCATTTCATAAACCACATGGATACACTAGAGTTCATTGCATTGGTGTTCTTTTCATAAACCACATAGTCTACTAGAGTCATTGCATGTGTGTTCTTCTTCTAAACCATCACTAGAATCATTGCATGTCTTTTTTTCATAAACCACATGGATCCATTAAAGTTCACTGCATGTGTGTTATTTTCATAAACCACATGGATCCACCAGTGTCATTGCATGTGTGTTATTTTCATAAACTACATGGATCCACCAGTGTCATTGCATGTGTGTTATTTTCACAAACCCCATGGTTCCACCAGTGTCATTCGATGTGTGTTCTTTTCATAAACCACATGGTTCCACCAGTGGCATTGCATGTGTGTTCTTTTCGTAAACCACCATTAGAGTCATTGCATGTGTGTTCTTTTCATAAACCACATATGGATCCACTAGAGTCATTGCATGTGTGTTCTTCAAAACCACCACTAGTCATTGCATGTCTGTTCTTTTTCATAAACCACCACTAGAGTCATTGCATGTGTGTTCTTTTCTTAAACCACATGGATCCACGAGAGTTCATTGCATTTGTGTTCATTTCATAAACCAGATGGATCCACTAGAGTTCATTGCATTTGTGTTCTTTTCATAAACCACATGGATCCACTAAAGTTCATTGAATCTGTGTTCTTTTCAAAAACCACATGGATCCACCATTGTCATTGCATGTGTGTTCTTTTCATAAACCACATGGATCCACCAGTGTCATTGAATGTGTCTTCTTTTCATAAACCACATGGATCCACCAGTGTCATTGAATGTGTGTTCTTTTCATAAACCACATGGATCCACCAGTATCATTGCATGTGTGTTTTTTTCATAAACCACATATAGAGTCATTGCATGTGTGTTCTTCTCATAAACCACATGGATCCACTTTAGTTCATTGCATTTGTGTTCTTTTCATAAACCACAAGGATGCACTAGTGTCATTGCATGTGTGTTCTTTTCATAAACCACATGGATCCACTAGAGTTCATTGCATTTGTGTTCATTTCATAAACCACGTGGATACACTAGAGTTCTTTGCATTGGTGTTCTTTTCATAAAGCACATAGATCTACTTGAGTCAGTGCATGTGCGTTCTTCTTATAAACCATCACTAGAGTCATTGCATGTGTGTTGTTTTCCTAAACCACATGGATCCACTAAAGTTCACTGCATGTGTGTTATTTTCATAAACCACATGGATCCACCAGTGTCATTGGATTTGTGTTATTTTCATAAACTACATGGATGCACCAGTGTCATTACGTGTGTGTTATTTTCATAAACCACCAATAGAGCCACATGGATCCACCAATGGTACTGCATGTGTGTTGTTTTCATAAACCACCACTAGAGTCATTGGATTTGTGTTGTTTTCATAAACCACATGGATCCACCAGTGTCATTGCATGTGTTCTTTTCATAAAGCACCACTAGAGTCATTGCATGTGTGTTCTATTCATAAACCACCACTAGAGTCATTGCATGTGTGTTCTTTCCATAAACCACATATGGATCCACCAGTCATTGCACGTGTGTTCTTCTCCTAAACCAGCACTAGAGTTCATTGCATGTGTGTTCTTCTCCTAAACCAGCACTAGAGATTCATTTCATGTGTGTTCTTTTCATAAACCACATGGATCCACTAGAGTTCGTTGAATGTGTGTTGTTTTAATAAACCACAATGATCCACTACTGTCATTAAATATGTGTTCTATTCATAAACCACATGGATGCACCCGTGTCATTGCAAGTGTATTATTTTCATAAACTACATCTATAGTCATTGCATGTGTGTTCTTTTCATAAACCACATGGATCCACTAGAGTTAATTGCATGTGTGTTCTTTTCATAAACCACATGGTTCCACCAGTGTCATTGGATGTGTGTTCTTTTCATAAACCACATGGATCCACCAGTGTCATTGCATGTCTGTTCTTTTCATAAACCACCAATAGAGTCATTGCATGCGTGTTCTTTTCATAAACCACATATGGATCCACTAGAGTCATTGCATGTGTGTTCTATTTCTAAACCATCACTAGTCATTGCATGTGTGTTCTTTTTCATGAACCACCACTAGAGTCATTGCATGTGTGTTCTTTTCTTAAACCACATGGATCCACAAGAGTTCATTGCATTTGTGTTCATTTCATAAACCAGATGGATCCACTAGAGTACATTGCATGTGTGTTCTTTTCATAAACAACATGGATCCACTAGAGTTCATTAAATGTTTGTTCTTTTCAAAAACCACATGGATCCACCAGTGTCATTGAATCTGTGTTCTTTTGATAAACCACATGGATCCACCAGTGTCATTGAATGTGTGTTCTTTTCATAAACCACATGGATCCACGTGAGTTCATTACATGTGTGTTCTTTTCATAAACCACATGGATCCACTAGAGTTCATTGAATGTGTGTTCTTTTCAGAAACCACATGGATCCACCAGTGTCATTGAATCTGTGTCCTTTTCATAAACCACATGGATCCACCAGTGTCATTGAATGTGTGTTCTTTTCATAAACCACATCTAGAGTCATTACATGTGTGTTCTTCTCATAAACCACATGGATCCACTTGAGTTCATTGCATTTGTGTTCTTTTCATAAACCACATGGATGCACTAGTGTCATTGCATGTGTGTTCTTTTCATAAACCACATGGCTCTACTAGAGTTCATTGCATTTTTGTTCATTTCATAAACCACATGGATACACTAGAGTTCATTGCATTGGTGTTCTTTTCATAAACCACATAGTCTACTAGAGTCATTGCATGTGTGTTCTTCTTCTAAACCATCACTAGAATCATTGCATGTCTTTTTTTCATAAACCACATGGATCCATTAAAGTTCACTGCATGTGTGTTATTTTCATAAACCACATGGATCCACCAGTGTCATTGCATGTGTGTTATTTTCATAAACTACATGGATCCACCAGTGTCATTGCATGTGTGTTATTTTCACAAACCCCATGGTTCCACCAGTGTCATTCGATGTGTGTTCTTTTCATAAACCACATGGATCCACCAGTGGCATTGCATGTGTGTTCTTTTTGTAAACCACCATTAGAGTCATTGCATGTGTGTTCTTTTCATAAACCACATATGGATCCACTAGAGTCATTGCATGTGTGTTCTTCAAAACCACCACTAGTCATTGCATGTCTGTTCTTTTTCATAAACCACCACTAGAGTCATTGCATGTGTGTTCTTTTCTTAAACCACATGGATCCACGAGAGTTCATTGCATTTGTGTTCATTTCATAAACCAGATGGATCCACTAGAGTTCATTGCATGTGTGTTCTTTTCATAAACCACATGGATCCACTAAAGTTCATTGAATCTGTGTTCTTTTCAAAAACCACATGGATCCACCATTGTCATTGCATGTGTGTTCTTTTCATAAACCACATGGATCCACCAGTGTCATTGAATGTGTCTTCTTTTCATAAACCACATGGATCCACCAGTGTCATTGAATGTGTGTTCTTTTCATAAACCACATGGATCCACCAGTATCATTGCATGTGTGTTTTTTTCATAAACCACATATAGAGTCATTGCATGTGTGTTCTTCTCATAAACCACATGGATCCACTTTAGTTCATTGCATTTGTGTTCTTTTCATAAACCACAAGGATGCACTAGTGTCATTGCATGTGTGTTCTTTTCATAAACCACATGGATCCACTAGAGTTCATTGCATTTGTGTTCATTTCATAAACCACGTGGATACACTAGAGTTCTTTGCATTGGTGTTCTTTTCATAAAGCACATAGATCTACTTGAGTCAGTGCATGTGCGTTCTTCTTATAAACCATCACTAGAGTCATTGCATGTGTGTTGTTTTCCTAAACCACATGGATCCACTAAAGTTCACTGCATGTGTGTTATTTTCATAAACCACATGGATCCACCAGTGTCATTGCATGTGTTCTTTTCATAAAGCACCACTAGATTCATTGCATGTGTGTTCTATTCATAAACCACCACTAGAGTCATTGCATGTGTGTTCTTTCCATAAACCACATATGGATCCACCAGTCATTGCACGTGTGTTCTTCTCCTAAACCAGCACTAGAGTTCATTGCATGTGTGTTCTTCTCCTAAACCAGCACTAGAGATTCATTTCATGTGTGTTCTTTTCATAAACCACATGGATCCACTAGAGTTCGTTGAATGTGTGTTGTTTTAATAAACCACAATGATCCACTACTGTCATTAAATATGTGTTCTATTCATAAACCACATGGATGCACCCGTGTCATTGCAAGTGTATTATTTTCATAAACTACATCTATAGTCATTGCATGTGTGTTCTTTTCATAAACCACATGGATCCACTAGAGTTAATTGCATGTGTGTTCTTTTCATAAACCACATGGTTCCACCAGTGTCATTGGATGTGTGTTCTTTTCATAAACCACATGGATCCACCAGTGTCATTGCATGTCTGTTCTTTTCATAAACCACCAATAGAGTCATTGCATGCGTGTTCTTTTCATAAACCACATATGGATCCACTAGAGTCATTGCATGTGTGTTCTATTTCTAAACCATCACTAGTCATTGCATGTGTGTTCTTTTTCATGAACCACCACTAGAGTCATTGCATGTGTGTTCTTTTCTTAAACCACATGGATCCACAAGAGTTCATTGCATTTGTGTTCATTTCATAAACCAGATGGATCCACTAGAGTACATTGCATGTGTGTTCTTTTCATAAACAACATGGATCCACTAGAGTTCATTAAATGTTTGTTCTTTTCAAAAACCACATGGATCCACCAGTGTCATTGAATCTGTGTTCTTTTGATAAACCACATGGATCCACCAGTGTCATTGAATGTGTGTTCTTTTCATAAACCACATGGATCCACGTGAGTTCATTACATGTGTGTTCTTTTCATAAACCACATGGATCCACTAGAGTTCATTGAATGTGTGTTCTTTTCAGAAACCACATGGATCCACCAGTGTCATTGAATCTGTGTCCTTTTCATAAACCACATGGATCCACCAGTGTCATTGAATGTGTGTTCTTTTCATAAACCACATCTAGAGTCATTACATGTGTGTTCTTCTCATAAACCACATGGATCCACTTGAGTTCATTGCATTTGTGTTCTTTTCATAAACCACATGGATGCACTAGTGTCATTGCATGTGTGTTCTTTTCATAAACCACATGGCTCTACTAGAGTTCATTGCATTTTTGTTCATTTCATAAACCACATGGATACACTAGAGTTCATTGCATTGGTGTTCTTTTCATAAACCACATAGTCTACTAGAGTCATTGCATGTGTGTTCTTCTTCTAAACCATCACTAGAATCATTGCATGTCTTTTTTTCATAAACCACATGGATCCATTAAAGTTCACTGCATGTGTGTTATTTTCATAAACCACATGGATCCACCAGTGTCATTGCATGTGTGTTATTTTCATAAACTACATGGATCCACCAGTGTCATTGCATGTGTGTTATTTTCACAAACCCCATGGTTCCACCAGTGTCATTCGATGTGTGTTCTTTTCATAAACCACATGGATCCACCAGTGGCATTGCATGTGTGTTCTTTTTGTAAACCACCATTAGAGTCATTGCATGTGTGTTCTTTTCATAAACCACATATGGATCCACTAGAGTCATTGCATGTGTGTTCTTCAAAACCACCACTAGTCATTGCATGTCTGTTCTTTTTCATAAACCACCACTAGAGTCATTGCATGTGTGTTCTTTTCTTAAACCACATGGATCCACGAGAGTTCATTGCATTTGTGTTCATTTCATAAACCAGATGGATCCACTAGAGTTCATTGCATGTGTGTTCTTTTCATAAACCACATGGATCCACTAAAGTTCATTGAATCTGTGTTCTTTTCAAAAACCACATGGATCCACCATTGTCATTGCATGTGTGTTCTTTTCATAAACCACATGGATCCACCAGTGTCATTGAATGTGTCTTCTTTTCATAAACCACATGGATCCACCAGTGTCATTGAATGTGTGTTCTTTTCATAAACCACATGGATCCACCAGTATCATTGCATGTGTGTTTTTTTCATAAACCACATATAGAGTCATTGCATGTGTGTTCTTCTCATAAACCACATGGATCCACTTTAGTTCATTGCATTTGTGTTCTTTTCATAAACCACAAGGATGCACTAGTGTCATTGCATGTGTGTTCTTTTCATAAACCACATGGATCCACTAGAGTTCATTGCATTTGTGTTCATTTCATAAACCACGTGGATACACTAGAGTTCTTTGCATTGGTGTTCTTTTCATAAAGCACATAGATCTACTTGAGTCAGTGCATGTGCGTTCTTCTTATAAACCATCACTAGAGTCATTGCATGTGTGTTGTTTTCCTAAACCACATGGATCCACTAAAGTTCACTGCATGTGTGTTATTTTCATAAACCACATGGATCCACCAGTGTCATTGGATTTGTGTTATTTTCATAAACTACATGGATGCACCAGTGTCATTACGTGTGTGTTATTTTCATAAACCACCAATAGAGCCACATGGATCCACCAATGGTACTGCATGTGTGTTGTTTTCATAAACCACCACTAGAGTCATTGGATTTGTGTTGTTTTCATAAACCACATGGATCCACCAGTGTCATTGCATGTGTTCTTTTCATAAAGCACCACTAGAGTCATTGCATGTGTGTTCTATTCATAAACCACCACTAGAGTCATTGCATGTGTGTTCTTTCCATAAACCACATATGGATCCACCAGTCATTGCACGTGTGTTCTTCTCCTAAACCAGCACTAGAGTTCATTGCATGTGTGTTCTTCTCCTAAACCAGCACTAGAGATTCATTTCATGTGTGTTCTTTTCATAAACCACATGGATCCACTAGAGTTCGTTGAATGTGTGTTGTTTTCATAAACCACAATGATCCACTACTGTCATTAAATATGTGTTCTATTCATAAACCACATGGATGCACCCGTGTCATTGCATGTGTATTATTTTCATAAACTACATCTATAGTCATTGCATGTGTGTTCTTTTCATAAACCACATGGATCCACTAGAGTTAATTGCATGTGTGTTCTTTTCATAAACCACATGGTTCCACCAGTGTCATTGGATGTGTGTTCTTTTCATAAACCACATGGATCCACCAGTGTCATTGCATGTCTGTTCTTTTCATAAACCACCAATAGAGTCATTGCATGCGTGTTCTTTTCATAAACCACATATGGATCCACTAGAGTCATTGCATGTGTGTTCTATTTCTAAACCACCACTAGTCATTGCATGTGTGTTCTTTTTCATGAACCACCACTAGAGTCATTGCATGTGTGTTCTTTTCTTAAACCACATGGATCCACAAGAGTTCATTGCATTTGTGTTCATTTCATAAACCAGATGGATCCACTAGAGTTCATTGCATGTGTGTTCTTTTCATAAACCACATGGATCCACTAGAGTTCATTAAATGTTTGTTCTTTTCAAAAACCACATGGATCCACCAGTGTCATTGAATCTGTGTTCTGTTGATAAACCACATGGATCCACCAGTGTCATTGAATGTGTGTTATTTTCATAAACCACATGGATCCACGTGAGTTCATTACATGTGTGTTCTTTTCATAAACCACATGGATCCACTAGAGTTCATTGAATGTGTGTTCTTTTCAGAAACCACATGGATCCACCAGTGTCATTGAATCTGTGTCCTTTTCATAAACCACATGGATCCACCAGTGTCATTGAATGTGTGTTCTTTTCATAAACCACATCTAGAGTCATTACATGTGTGTTCTTCTCATAAACCACATGGATCCACTTGAGTTCATTGCATTTGTGTTCTTTTCATAAACCACATGGATGCACTAGTGTCATTGCATGTGTGTTCTTTTCATAAACCACATGGCTCTACTAGAGTTCATTGCATTTTTGTTCATTTCATAAACCACATGGATACACTAGAGTTCATTGCATTGGTGTTCTTTTCATAAACCACATAGTCTACTAGAGTCATTGCATGTGTGTTCTTCTTCTAAACCATCACTAGAATCATTGCATGTCTTTTTTTCATAAACCACATGGATCCATTAAAGTTCACTGCATGTGTGTTATTTTCATAAACCACATGGATCCACCAGTGTCATTGCATGTGTGTTATTTTCATAAACTACATGGATCCACCAGTGTCATTGCATGTGTGTTATTTTCACAAACCCCATGGTTCCACCAGTGTCATTCGATGTGTGTTCTTTTCATAAACCACATGGATCCACCAGTGGCATTGCATGTGTGTTCTTTTTGTAAACCACCATTAGAGTCATTGCATGTGTGTTCTTTTCATAAACCACATATGGATCCACTAGAGTCATTGCATGTGTGTTCTTCAAAACCACCACTAGTCATTGCATGTCTGTTCTTTTTCATAAACCACCACTAGAGTCATTGCATGTGTGTTCTTTTCTTAAACCACATGGATCCACGAGAGTTCATTGCATTTGTGTTCATTTCATAAACCAGATGGATCCACTAGAGTTCATTGCATGTGTGTTCTTTTCATAAACCACATGGATCCACTAAAGTTCATTGAATCTGTGTTCTTTTCAAAAACCACATGGATCCACCATTGTCATTGCATGTGTGTTCTTTTCATAAACCACATGGATCCACCAGTGTCATTGAATGTGTCTTCTTTTCATAAACCACATGGATCCACCAGTGTCATTGAATGTGTGTTCTTTTCATAAACCACATGGATCCACCAGTATCATTGCATGTGTGTTTTTTTCATAAACCACATATAGAGTCATTGCATGTGTGTTCTTCTCATAAACCACATGGATCCACTTTAGTTCATTGCATTTGTGTTCTTTTCATAAACCACAAGGATGCACTAGTGTCATTGCATGTGTGTTCTTTTCATAAACCACATGGATCCACTAGAGTTCATTGCATTTGTGTTCATTTCATAAACCACGTGGATACACTAGAGTTCTTTGCATTGGTGTTCTTTTCATAAAGCACATAGATCTACTTGAGTCAGTGCATGTGCGTTCTTCTTATAAACCATCACTAGAGTCATTGCATGTGTGTTGTTTTCCTAAACCACATGGATCCACTAAAGTTCACTGCATGTGTGTTATTTTCATAAACCACATGGATCCACCAGTGTCATTGGATTTGTGTTATTTTCATAAACTACATGGATGCACCAGTGTCATTACGTGTGTGTTATTTTCATAAACCACCAATAGAGCCACATGGATCCACCAATGGTACTGCATGTGTGTTGTTTTCATAAACCACCACTAGAGTCATTGGATTTGTGTTGTTTTCATAAACCACATGGATCCACCAGTGTCATTGCATGTGTTCTTTTCATAAAGCACCACTAGAGTCATTGCATGTGTGTTCTATTCATAAACCACCACTAGAGTCATTGCATGTGTGTTCTTTCCATAAACCACATATGGATCCACCAGTCATTGCACGTGTGTTCTTCTCCTAAACCAGCACTAGAGTTCATTGCATGTGTGTTCTTCTCCTAAACCAGCACTAGAGATTCATTTCATGTGTGTTCTTTTCATAAACCACATGGATCCACTAGAGTTCGTTGAATGTGTGTTGTTTTCATAAACCACAATGATCCACTACTGTCATTAAATATGTGTTCTATTCATAAACCACATGGATGCACCCGTGTCATTGCATGTGTATTATTTTCATAAACTACATCTATAGTCATTGCATGTGTGTTCTTTTCATAAACCACATGGATCCACTAGAGTTAATTGCATGTGTGTTCTTTTCATAAACCACATGGTTCCACCAGTGTCATTGGATGTGTGTTCTTTTCATAAACCACATGGATCCACCAGTGTCATTGCATGTCTGTTCTTTTCATAAACCACCAATAGAGTCATTGCATGCGTGTTCTTTTCATAAACCACATATGGATCCACTAGAGTCATTGCATGTGTGTTCTATTTCTAAACCACCACTAGTCATTGCATGTGTGTTCTTTTTCATGAACCACCACTAGAGTCATTGCATGTGTGTTCTTTTCTTAAACCACATGGATCCACAAGAGTTCATTGCATTTGTGTTCATTTCATAAACCAGATGGATCCACTAGAGTTCATTGCATGTGTGTTCTTTTCATAAACCACATGGATCCACTAGAGTTCATTAAATGTTTGTTCTTTTCAAAAACCACATGGATCCACCAGTGTCATTGAATCTGTGTTCTGTTGATAAACCACATGGATCCACCAGTGTCATTGAATGTGTGTTCTTTTCATAAACCACATGGATCCACGTGAGTTCATTACATGTGTGTTCTTTTCATAAACCACATGGATCCACTAGAGTTCATTGAATGTGTGTTCTTTTCAGAAACCACATGGATCCACCAGTGTCATTGAATCTGTGTCCTTTTCATAAACCACATGGATCCACCAGTGTCATTGAATGTGTGTTCTTTTCATAAACCACATCTAGAGTCATTACATGTGTGTTCTTCTCATAAACCACATGGATCCACTTGAGTTCATTGCATTTGTGTTCTTTTCATAAACCACATGGATGCACTAGTGTCATTGCATGTGTGTTCTTTTCATAAACCACATGGCTCTACTAGAGTTCATTGCATTTTTGTTCATTTCATAAACCACATGGATACACTAGAGTTCATTGCATTGGTGTTCTTTTCATAAACCACATAGTCTACTAGAGTCATTGCATGTGTGTTCTTCTTCTAAACCATCACTAGAATCATTGCATGTCTTTTTTTCATAAAGCACATGGATCCATTAAAGTTCACTGCATGTGTGTTATTTTCATAAACCACATGGATCCACCAGTGTCATTGCATGTGTGTTATTTTCATAAACTACATGGATCCACCAGTGTCATTGCATGTGTGTTATTTTCACAAACCCCATGGTTCCACCAGTGTCTTTCGATGTGTGTTCTTTTCATAAACCACATGGATCCACCAGTGGCATTGCATGTGTGTTCTTTTCATAAACCACCATTAGAGTCATTGCATGTGTGTTCTTTTCATAAACCACATATGGATCCACTAGAGTCATTGCATGTGTGTTCTTCAAAACCACCACTAGTCATTGCATGTGTGTTCTTTTTCATAAACCACCACTAGAGTCATTGCATGTGTGTTCTTTTCTTAAACCACATGGATCCACGAGAGTTCATTGCATTTGTGTTCATTTCATAAACCAGATGGATCCACTAGAGTTCATTGCATGTGTGTTCTTTTCATAAACCACATGGATCTACTAGAGTTCATTGAATGTGTGTTCTTTTCAAAAACCACATGGACGCACAAGTGTCATTGAATCTGTGTTCTTTTGATAAACCACATGGATCCACCAGTGTCATTGAATGTGTGTTCTTTTCATAAACCACATGGATCCACGAGAGTTCATTACATGTGTGTTCTATTCATAAACCACATGGATCCACTAGAGTTCATTGAATGTGTGTTCTTTTCAGAAACCACATGGATCCACCAGTGTCATTGAATCCGTGTTCTTTTGATAAACCACATGGATCCACTAGTGTCATTGAATGTGTGTTCTTTTCATAAACCACATCTAGAGTCATTACATGTGGGTTCTTCTCATAAACCACATGGATCCACTTGAGTTCATTGCATTTGTGTTCTTTTCATAAACCACATGGATGCACTAGTGTCATTGCATGTGTGTTCTTTTCATAAAACACATGGATCCACTAGAGTTCATTGCATTTTTGTTCATTTCATAAACCACATGGATACACTAGAGTTCATTGCATTGGTGTTCTTTTCATAAACCACATAGTCTACTAGATTCATTGCATGTGTGTTCTTCTTCTAAACCATCACTAGAATCATTGCATGTGTTTTTTTCATAAACCACATGGATCCACTAAAGTTCACTGCATGTGTGTTATTTTCATAAACCACATGTTTCCACCAGTGTCATTGGATGTGTTTTATTTCCATAAACTACATGGATCCACCAGTGTCATTGCATGTGTGTTATTTTCACAAACCACCACTAGAGCCACATGGATCCACTAGAGTCATTGCATGTGTGTTATTTTCATAAACCACCACTAGAGTCATTGCATGTGTGTTCTTCTCCTAAACTACCACTAGAGTTCATTGCATGTGTGTTCTTTTCATAAACCACATGGAATCACTAGAGTCATTGCATGTGTGTTCTTTTCATAAAACACACAGATCCACTAGAGTTCATTGCATTTGTGTTCTTTTCATAAACCACAACTAGAGTCATTGCATGTTTGTTCTTTTCATAAACCACATGGTTCCACCAGTGTCATTGGATGTGTGTTCTTTTCATAAACCACATGGATCCACCAGTGTCATTGCATGTGTGTTCTTTTCATAAACCACCACTAGAGTCATTGCATGTGTGTTCTTCTTCTAAACCACCACTAGTCATTGCATGTGTGTTCTTTTTCATAAACCACCTCTAGAGTCATTGCATGTATGTTCTTTTCATAAACCACATGGAACCACGAGAGTTCATTCCATTTGTGTTCATTTTATAAACCACATGGATCCACTAGAGTTCATTGCATGTGTGTTCTTTTCATAAACCACATGGATCCACTAGAGATCATTGAATGTGTGTTCTTCTCAAAAACCACATGGATCCACCAGTGTCATTGAATGTGTGTTCTTTTCATAAACCACATGGATCCACAAGTGTCATTGAATGTGTGTTCTTTTCATAAACAACATGGATCCACCGGTGTCATTGAATGTGTGTTCTTTTCGTAAACCACCACTAGAGTCATTGGATTTGTGTTGTTTTCATAAACCACATGGATCCACCAGTGTCATTGCATGTGTTCTTTTCATAAACCACCACAAGAGTCATTGCATGTGTGTTCTATTCATAAACCACCACTAGAGTCATTGCATGTGTGCTCTTTCCATAAACCACATATGGATCCACTAGTCATTGCACGTGTGTTCTTCTCCTAAACCAGCACTAGAGTTCATTGCATGTGTGTTCTTATCCTAAACTAGCACTAGAGTTCATTTCATGTGTGTTCTTTTCATAAACCACATGGATCCACTAGAGTTCGTTGAATGTGTGTTCTTTTCATAAACCACAATGATCCACTACTGTCATTAAATATGTGTTCTTTTCATAAACCACATGGATGTACCCATGTCATTGCATGTGTATTATTTTCATAAACTACATCTATAGTCATTGCATGTGTGTTCTTTTCATAAACCACATAGATCCACTAGAGTTAATTGCATGTGTGTTCTTTTCATAAACCACATGGTTCCAGCAGTGTCATTGGATGTGTGTTCTTTTCATAAACCACATGGGTCCACCAGTGTCATTGCATGTGTGTTCTTTTCATAAACCACCACTAGAGCCACATGGATCCACTAGAGTCATTGCATGTGTGTTCTTTTCATAAACCACCACTAGAGTCATTGCATGTGTGTTCTTCTTCTAAACCACCACTAGTCATTGCATGTGTGTTCTTTTTCATAAACCACCACTAGAGTCATTGCATGTGTGTTCTTTTCTTAAACCACATGGATCCATGAGAGTTCATTGCATTTGTGTTCATTTCATAAACCAGATTTATCCACTAGAGTTCATTGCATGTGTGTTCTTTTCATAAACCACATGGATCTACTAGAGTACATTGAATGTTTGTTCTTTTAAAAAACCACATGGATCCACCAGTGTCATTGAATCTGTGTTCTTTTGATAAACCACATGGATCCACCAGTGTCATTGAATGTGTGTTCTTTTCATAAACCACATGGATCCACGAGAGTTCATTACATGTGTGTTCTTTTCATAAACCACATGGATCCACCAGAGTTCATTGAATGTGTGTTCTTTTCAGAAACCACATGGATCCACCAGTGTCATTGAATCTGTGTTCTTTTGATAAACCACATGGATCCACCAGTGTCATTGAATGTGTGTTCTTTTCATAAACCACATCTAGAGTCATTACATGTGTGTTCTTCTCATAAACCACATGGATCCACTTGAGTTCATTGCATTTGTGTTCTTTTCATAAACCACATGGATGCACTAGTGTCACTGCATGTGTGTTCTTTTCATACACCACATGGATCCACTAGAGTTCATTGCATTTTTGTTCATTTCATAAACCACATGGATACACTAGAGTTCATTGCATTGGTGTTCTTTTCATAAAACACATAGTCTACTAGAGTCATTGCATGTGTGTTCTTCTTCTAAACCATCACTAGAATCATTGCATGTGTTTTTTTAATAAACCACATGGATCCACTAAAGTTCACTGCATGTGTGTTATTTTCATAAACCACATGGATCCACCAGTGTCATTGGATGTGTGTTATTTCCATAAACTACATGGATCCACCAGTGTCATTGCATGTGTGTTATTTTCATAAACCACCACTAGAGCCACATGGATCCACTAGAGTCAATGCATGTGTGTTATTTTCATAAACCACCACTAGAGTCATTGCATGTGTGTTCTTCTCCTAAACTACCACTAGAGTTCATTGCATGTGTGTTCTTTTCATAAACCACATGGATTCACTAGAGTCATTGCATGTGTGTTCTTTTCATAAACCACAACTAGAGTCATTGCAAGTATGTTCTTTTCATAAACCACAGATAGAGTCATTGCATGTGTGTTCTTTTCATAAACCACATGGTTCCACCAGTGTCATTGGATGTGTGTTCTTTTCATAAACCACATGGATCCACCAGTGTCATTGCATGTGTGTTCTTTTCATAAACCACCACTAGAGTCATTGCATGTGTGTTCTTCTTCTAAACCACCACTAGTCATTGCATGTGTGTTCTTTTTCATAAACGACCACTAGAGTCATTGCATGTGTGTTCTTTTCATAAACCACATGGAACCACGAGAGTTCATTCCATTTGTGTTCATTTCATAAACCACATGGATCCACTAGAGTTCATTGCATGTGTGTTCTTTTCATAAACCACATGGATCCACTAGAGTTCATTGAATGTGTGTTCTTTTCAAAAACCACATGGATCCACCAGTTTCATTGAATGTGTGTTCTTTTCATGAACCACATGGATCCACCAGTGTCATTGAATGTGTGTTCTTTTCATAAACCACATGGATCCACCAGTGTCATTGAATGTGTGTTCTTTTCGTAAACCACAACTAGAGTCATTGGATTTGTGTTGTTTTCATAAACCACATGGATCCACCAGTGTCATTGCATGTGTTCTTTTCATAAACCACCACTAGAGTCATTGCATGTGTGTTCTATTCATAAACCACCAATAGAGTCATTGCATGTGTGTTCTTTCCATAAACCACATATGGATCCACCAGTCATTGCACGTGTGTTCTTCTCCTAAACCAGCACTAGAGTTCATTGCATGTGTGTTCTTCTCCTAAACTAGCACTAGAGTTCATTTCATGTGTGTTCTTTTGATGAACCACATGGATCCACTAGAGTTCGTTGAATGTGTGTTCTTTTCATAAACCACATGGATCCACTACTGTCATTAAATATGTGTTCTATTCATAAACCACATGGATGCACCTGTGTCATTGCATGTGTATTATTTTCATAAACTACATCTATAGTCATTGCATGTGTGTTCTTTTCATAAACCACATGGATCCACTAGAGTTAAATGCATGTGTGTTCTTTTCATAAACCACATGGTTCCACCAGTGTCCTTGGATGTGTGTTCTTTTCATAAACCACATGGATCCACCAGTGTCATTGCATGTGTGTTCTTTTCATAAACCACCACTAGAGTCATTGCATGTGTGTTCTTTTCATAAACCACATATGGATCCACTAGAGTCATTGCATGTGTGTTCTTCTTCAAAACCACCACTAGTCATTGCATGTGTGTTCTTTTTCATAAACCACCACTAGAGTCATTGCATGTGTGTTCTTTTCTTAAACCACATGGATCCACGAGAGTTCATTGCATTTGTGTTCATTTCATAAACCAGATGGATCCACTAGAGTTCATTGCATGTGTGTTCTTTTCATAAACCACATGGATCCACTAGAGTTCATTGAGTGTGTGTTCTTTTCAAAAACCACATGGATCCACCAGTGTCATTGAATCTGTGTTCTTTTGATAAACCACATGGATCCACCAGTGTCATTGAATGTGTGTTCTTTTCATAAACCACATGGATCCACGAGAGTTCATTACATGTGTGTTCTTGTCATAAACCACATGGACCCACTAGAGTTCATTGAATGTGTGTTCTTTTCATAAACCACATGGATCCACCAGTGTCATTGCATGTGTTCTTTTCATAAACCACCACTAGAGTCATTGCATGTGTGTTCTATTCATAAACCACCACTAGAGTCATTGCATGTGTGTTCTTTCCACAAACCATATATGGATCCACCAGTCATTGCACGTGTGTTCTTCTCCTAAACCAGCACTAGAGTTCATTGCATGTGTGTTCTTCTCCTAAACTAGCACTAGAGTTCATTTCATGTGTGTTATTTTCATAAACCACATGGATCCACTACTGTCATTAAATATGTGTTCTATTCATAAACATAATGGATGCACCCGTGTCATTGCATGTGTCTTATTTTCATAAACTACATCTATAGTCATTGCTTATGTGTTCTTTTCATAAACCACGTGGATCCACTAGAGTTAATTGCATGTGTGTTCTTTTCATAAACCACATGGTTCCACCAGTGTCATTGGATGTGTGTTCTTTTCATAAACCACATGGATCCACCAGTGTCATTGCATGTGTGTTCTTTTCATAAACCACCACCAGAGTCATTGCATGTGTGTTCTTTTCATAAACCACATATGGATCCACTAGAGTCATTGCATGTGTGTTCTTCTTCAAAACCACCACTAGTCATTGCATGTGTGTTGTTTTTCATAAACCACCACTAGAGTCATTGCATGTGTGTTCTTTTCTTAAACCACATGGATCCACGAGAGTTCATTGCATTTGTGTTCATTTCATAAACCATATGGATCCACTAGAGTTTATTGCATGTGTGTTCTTTTCATAAACCACATGGATCCACTAGAGTTCATTGAATGTGTGTTCTTTTCAAAAACCACATGGATCCACCAGTGTCATTGAATCTGTGTTCTTTTGATAAACCACATGGATCCACCAGTGTCATTGAATGTGTGTTCTTTTCATAAACCACATGGATCCACGAGAGTTCATTACATGTGTGTTCTTTTCATAAACCAGATGGATCCACTAGAGTTCATTGAATCTGTGTTCGTTTTAGAAACCACATGGATCGACCAGTGTAATTGAATCTGTGTTCTTTTGAGAAACCACATGGATCCACCAGTGTCATTGAATGTGTGTTCTTTTCATAAACCACATCTAGAGTCATTACATGTGTGTTCTTCTCATAAACCACATGGATCCACTTGAGTTCATTGCATTTGTGTTCTTTTCATAAACCACATGGATGCACTAGTGTCATTGCATGTGTGTTCTTTTCATAAACCACATGGATCCACTAGAGTTCATTGCATTTTTGTTCATTTCATAACCCACATGGATACACTAGAGTTCATTGCATTGGTGTTCTTTTCATAAACCAGATAGTCTACTAGAGTCATTGCATGTGTGTTCTTCTTCTAAACCATCACTAGAATCATTGCATGTGTTTTTTTCGTAAACCACATGGATCCACTAAAGTTCACTACATGTGTGTTATTTTCATAAACCACATGGATCCACCAGTGTCATTGGATGTGTGTTATTTTCATAAACTACATGGATCCACTAGTGTCATTGCTTGTGTGTTATTTTCATAAACCACCACTAGAGCCACATGGATCCACTAGAGTCATTGCATTGGTGTTCTTTTCATAAAGCACATATATCTACTAGACTAAGTGCATGTGCGTTCTTCTTCTAAACCATCACTAGAGTCATTGCATGTGTGTTGTTTTCATAAACCACATGGATCCACTAAAGTTCATTGCTTGTGTGTTATTTTCATAAACCACATGGATCCACCAGTGTCATTGGATTTGTGTTATTTTCATAAACTACATGGATCCACCAGTGTCATTACGTGTGTGTTATTTTCATAAACCACCAATAGAGCCACATGGATCCACCAATGGTACTGCATGTGTGATGTTTTCATAAACCACCACTAGAGTCATTGGATTTGTGTTGTTTTCATAAACCACATGGATCCACCAGTGTCATTGCATGTGTTCTTTTCATAAACCACCACTAGAGTCATTGCATGTGTGTTCTATTCATAAACTGCCACTAGAGTCATTGCATGTGTGTTCTTTCCATAAACCACATATGGATCCACCAGTCATTGCACGTGTGTTCTTCTCCTAAACCAGCACTAGAGTTCATTGCATGTGTGTTCTTCTCCAAAACCAGCACTAGAGTTCATTTCATGTGTGTTCTTTTCATAAACCACATGGATCCACTAGAGTTCGTTGAACGTGTGTTCTTTTCATAAACGACATGGATCCACTACTATCATTGAATATGTGTTCTATTCATAAACCACATGGATGCACCCGTGTCATTGCATGTGTATTATTTTCATAAACTACATCTATAGTCATTGCATGTGTGTTCTTTTCATAAACCACATGGATCCACTAGAGTTAATTGCATGTGTGTTCTTTTCATAAACCACATGGTTCCACCTGTGTCATTGGATGTGTGTTCTTTTCATAAACCACGTGGATCCACCAGTCTCATTGCATGTGTGTTCTTGTCATAAACCACATGGACCCACTAGAGTTCATTGAATGTGTGTTCTTTTCATAAACCACATGGATCCACCAGTGTCATTGCATGTGTTCTTTTCATAAACCACCACTAGAGTCATTGCATGTGTGTTCTATTCATAAACCACCACTAGAGTCATTGCATGTGTGTTCTTTCCACAAACCATATATGGATCCACCAGTCATTGCACGTGTGTTCTTCTCCTAAACCAGCACTAGAGTTCATTGCATGTGTGTTCTTCTCCTAAACTAGCACTAGAGTTCATTTCATGTGTGTTATTTTCATAAACCACATGGATCCAATAGAGTTCATTGAATGTGTGTTCTTTTCATAAACCACATGGATCCACTACTGTCATTAAATATGTGTTCTATTCATAAACCACATGGACGTGTCATTGCATGTGTCTTATTTTCATAAACTACATCTATAGTCATTGCTTATGTGTTCTTTTCATAAACCACGTGGATCCACTAGAGTTAATTGCATGTGTGTTCTTTTCATAAACCACATGGTTCCACCAGTGTCATTGGATGTGTGTTCTTTTCATAAACCACATGGATCCACCAGTGTCATTGCATGTGTGTTCTTTTCATAAACCACCACCAGAGTCATTGCATGTGTGTTCTTTTCATAAACCACATATGGATCCACTAGAGTCATTGCATGTGTGTTCTTCTTCAAAACCACCACTAGTCATTGCATGTGTGTTCTTTTTCATAAACCACCACTAGAGTCATTGCATGTGTGTTCTTTTCTTAAACCACATTGATCCACGAGAGTTCATTGCATCTGTGTTCATTTCATAAACCAGATGGATCCACTAGAGTTTATTGCATGTGTGTTCTTTTCATAAACCACATGGATCCACTAGAGTTCATTGAATGTGTGTTCTTTTCAAAAACCACATGGATCCACCAGTGTCATTGAATCTGTGTTCTTTTGATAAACCACATGGATCCACTAGTGTCATTGAATGTGTGTTCTTTTCATAAACCACATGGATCCACGAGAGTTCATTACATGTGTGTTCTTTTCATAAACCACATGGATCCACTAGAGTTCATTGAATCTGTGTTCTTTTTAGAAACCACATGGATCCACCAGTGTAATTGAATCTGTGTTCTTTTGAGAAACCACATGGATCCACCAGTGTCATTGAATGTGTGTTCTTTTCATAAACCACATCTAGAGTCATTACATGTGTGTTCTTCTCATAAACCACATGGATCCACTTGAGTTCATTGCATTTGTGTTCTTTTCATAAACCACATGGATGCACTAGTGTCATTGCATGTGTGTTCTTTTCATAAACCACATGGATCCACTAGAGTTCATTGCATTTTTGTTCATTTCATAATCCACATGGATACACTAGAGTTCATTGCATTGGTGTTCTTTTCATAAACCAGATAGTCTACTAGAGTCATTGCATGTGTGTTCTTCTTCTAAACCATCACTAGAATCATTGCATGTGTTTTTTTCATAAACCACATGGATCCACTAAAGTTCACTACATGTGTGTTATTTTCATAAACCACATGGATCCACCAGTGTCATTGGATGTGTGTTATTTTCATAAACTACATGGATCCACTAGTGTCATTGCTTGTGTGTTATTTTCATAAACCACCACTAGAGCCACATGGATCCACTAGAGTCATTGCATTGGTGTTCTTTTCATAAAGCACATATATCTACTAGACTAAGTGCATGTGCGTTCTTCTTCTAAACCATCACTAGAGTCATTGCATGTGTGTTGTTTTCATAAACCACATGGATCCACTAAAGTTCATTGCTTGTGTGTTATTTTCATAAACCACATGGATCCACCAGTGTCATTGGATTTGTGTTATTTTCATAAACTACATGGATCCACCAGTGTCATTACGTGTGTGTTATTTTCATAAACCACCAATAGAGCCACATGGATCCACCAATGGTACTGCATGTGTGATGTTTTCATAAACCACCACTAGAGTCATTGGATTTGTGTTGTTTTCATAAACCACATGGATCCACCAGTGTCATTGCATGTGTTCTTTTCATAAACCACCACTAGAGTCATTGCATGTGTGTTCTATTCATAAACCGCCACTAGAGTCATTGCATGTGTGTTCTTTCCATAAACCACATATGGATCCACTAGTCATTGCACGTGTGTTCTTCTCCTAAACCAGCACTAGAGTTCATTGCATGTGTGTTCTTCTCCAAAACCAGCACTAGAGTTCATTTCATGTGTGTTCTTTTCATAAACCACATGGATCCACTAGAGTTCGTTGAACGTGTGTTCTTTTCATAAACCACATGGATCCACTACTATCATTGAATATGTGTTCTATTCATAAACCACATGGATGCACCCGTGTCATTGCATGTGTATTATTTTCATAAACTACATCTATAGTCATTGCATGTGTGTTCTTTTCATAAACCACATGGATCCACTAGAGTTAATTGCATGTGTGTTCTTTTCATAAACCACATGGTTCCACCAGTGTCATTGGATGTGTGTTCTTTTCATAAACCACATGGATCCACCAGTGTCATTGCATGTGTGTTCTTTTCATAAACCACCACCAGAGTCATTGCATGTGTGTTCTTTTCATAAACCACATATGGATCCACTAGATTCATTGCATGTCTGTTCCTCTTCAAAACCACCACTAGAGTCATTGCATGTCTGTTCTTCTTCAAAACGACCACTAGTCATTGCATGTGTGTTCTTTTTCATAAACCACCACCAGAGTCATTGCATGTGTGTTCTTTTCTTAAGCCACATGGATCCACAAGAGTTCATTGCATTTGTGTTCATTTCATAAACCAGATGGATCCACTAGAGTTCATTGCATGTGTGTTCTTTTCATAAACCACATGGATCCACTAGAGTTCATTGAATGTGTGTTCTTTTCAAAAACCACATGGATCCACCAGTGTCATTGAATCTATGTTCTTTTGATAAACCACATGGATCCACCAGTGTCATTGAATGTGTGTTCTTTTCATAAACCACATGGATCCACGAGAGTTCATTACATGTGTGTTCTTTTCATAAACCACATGGATCCACTAGACTTCATTGAATGTGTGTTCTTTTCAGAAACCACATGGATCCACCAGTGTCATTCAATCTGTGTTCTTTTGATAAACCACATGGATCCAACAATGTCATTGAATGTGTGTTCTTTTCATAAACCACATCTAGAGTCATTACATGTGTGTTCTTCTCATAAACCACATGGATCCACTTGAGATCATTGCATTTGTGTTCTTTTCATAAACCACATGCATGCACTAGTGTCATTGCATGTGTGTTCTTTTCATAAGCCACATGGATCCACTAGAGTTCATTGCATTTGTGTTCTTTTCATAAACCACATAGTCTACTAGAGTCATTGCATGTGTGTTCTTCTTCTAAACCATCACTAGAATCATTGCATGTGTGTTATTTTCATAAACCACATGGATCCACCAGTGTCATTGGATGTGTGTTATTTTCATAAACTACATGAATCTACCAGTGTCATTGCATGTGTGTTATTTTCATTAACCACCACTAGAGCCACATGGATCCACTAGAGTCATTGCATGTGTGTTATTTTCATAAACCACCACTAGAGTCATTGCATGTGTGTTCTTTTCATAAACCACATGGTTCCACCAGTGTCATTGGATGTGTGTTCTTTTCATTAACCACATGGATCCACTAGTGTCATTGCATGTGTGTTCTTTTCATAAACCACATGGATCCACCAGTGTCATTCAATTTGTGTTCTTTTCATAAACCACATGGATCCACCAGTGTCATTGAATATGTGTTCTTTTCATAAACCACATGGATCCACCAGTATCATTGCATGTGTGTTCTTTTCATAAACCACATATAGAGTCATTGCATGTGTGTTCTTCTCATAAACCACATGTATCCACTTTAGTTCATTGCATTTGTGTTCTTTTCATAAACCACAAGGATGCACTAGTGTCATTGCATGTGTGTTCTATTCATAAACCACATGGATCCACTAGAGTTCATTGCATTTGTGTTCATTTCATAAACCACGTGGATACACTAGAGTTCATTGCATTGGTGTTCTTTTCATAAAGCACATAGATCTACTTGAGTCAGTGCATGTGCGTTCTTCTTATAAACCATCACTAGAGTCATTGCATGTGTGTTGTTTTCATAAACCACATGGATCCACTAAAGTTCACTGCATGTGTGTTATTTTCATAAACCACATGGATCCACCAATGTCATTGGATTTGTGTTATTTTCATAAACTACATGGATCCACCAGTGTCATTACGTGTGTGTTATTTTCATAAACCACCAATAGAGCCACATGGATCCACCAATGGTACTGCATGTGTGTTGTTTTCATAAACCACCACTAGAGTCATTGGATTTGTGTTGTTTTCATAAACCACATGGATCCACCAGTGTCACTGCATGTGTTCTTTTAATAAAGCACCACTAGAGTCATTGCATGTGTGTTCTATTCATAAACCACCACTAGAGTCATTGCATGTGTGTTCTTTCCATAAACCACATATGGATCCACCAGTCATTGCACGTGTGTTCTTCTCCTAAACCAACACTAGAGTTCATTGCATGTGTGTTCTTCTCCTAAACCAGCACTAGAGATTCATTTCATGTGTGTTCTTTTCATAAACCACATGGATCCACTAGAGTTCGTTGAATGTGTGTTGTTTTCATAAACCACAATGATCCACTACTGTCATTAAATATGTGTTCTATTCATAAACCACATGGATGCACCCGTGTCATTGCATGTGTATTATTTTCATAAACTACATCTATAGTCATTGCATGTGTGTTCTTTTCATAAACCACATGGATCCACTAGAGTTAATTGCATGTGTGTTCTTTTCATAAACCACATGGTTCCACCAGTGTCATTGGATGTGTGTTCTTTTCATAAACCACATGGATCCACCAGTGTCATTGCATGTCTGTTCTTTTCATAAACCACCACTAGAGTCATTGCATGTGTGTTCTTTTCATAAACCACATATGGATCCACTAGAGTCATTGCATGTGTGTTCTATTTCTAAACCACCACTAGTCATTGCATGTGTGTTCTTTTTCATAAACCACCACTAGAGTCATTGCATGTGTGTTCTTTTCTTAAACCACATGGATCCACAAGAGTTTATTGCATTTGTGTTCATTTCATAAACCAGATGGATCCACTAGAGTTCATTGCATGTGTGTTCTTTTCATAAACCACATGGATCCACTAGAGTTCATTAAATGTGTGTTCTTTTCAAAAACCACATGGATCCACCAGTGTCATTGAATCTGTGTTCTTTTGATAAACCACATGGATACACCAGTGTCATTGAATGTGTGTTCTTTTTATAAACCACATGGATCCACGAGAGTTCATTACATGTGTGTTCTTTTCATAAACCACATGGATCCACTAGAGTTCATTGAATGTGTGTTCTTTTCAGAAAACACATGGATCCACCAGTGTCATTGAATCTGTGTCCTATTCATAAACCACATGGATCCACCAGTGTCATTGAATGTGTGTTCTTTTCATAAACCACATCTAGAGTCATTACATGTGTGTTCTTCTCATAAACCACATGGATCCACTTGAGTTCATTGCATTTGTGTTCTTTTCATAAACCACATGGATGCACTAGTGTCATTGCATGTGTGTTCTTTTCATAAACCACATGGCTCTACTAGATTTCATTGCATTTTTGTTCATTTCATAAACCACATGGATACACTAGAGTTCATTGCATTGGTGTTCTTTTCATAAACCATATAGTCTACCAGAGTCATTGCATGTGTGTTCTTCTTCTAAACCATCACTAGAATCATTCCATGTGTTTTTTTCATAAACCACATGGATCCATTAAAGTTCACTGCATGTGTGTTATTTTCATAAACCACATGGATCCACCAGTGTCATTGCATGTGTGTTATTTTCATAAACTACATGGATCCACCAGTGTCATTGCATGTGTGTTATTTTCACAAACCCCATGGTTCCACCAGTGTCATTCGATGTGTGTTCTTTTCATAAACCTCATGGATCCACCAGTGTCATTGCATGTGTGTTCTTTTCGTAAACCACCACTAGAGTCATTGCATGTGTGTTCTTTTCATAAACCACATATGGATCCACTAGAGTCATTGCATGTGTGTTCTTCAAAACCACCACTAGTCATTGCATGTGTGTTCTTTTTCATAAACCACCACTAGAGTCATTGCATGTGTGTTCTTTTCTTAAACCACATGGATCCACGAGAGTTCATTGCATTTGTGTTCATTTCATAAACCAGATGGATCCACTAGAGTTCATTGCATGTGTGTTATTTTCATAAACCACATGGATCTACTAGAGTTCATTGAATGTGTGTTCTTTTCAAAAACCACATGGATCCACAAGTGTCATTGAATCTGTGTTCTTTTGATAAACCACATGGATCCACCAGTGTCATTGAATGTGTGTTCTTTTCATAAACCACATGGATCCACGAGAGTTCATTACATGTGCGTTCTTTTCATAAACCACATGGATCCACTAGAGTTCATTGAATGTGTGTTCTTTTCAGAAAACACATGGATCCACCAGTGTCATTGAATCTGTGTCCTTTTCATAAACCACATGGATCCACTAGTGTCATTGAATGTGTGTTCTTTTCTTAAACCACATGGATCCACAAGAGTTTATTGCAATTGTGTTCATTTCATAAACCAGATGGATCCACTAGAGTTCATTGCATGTGTGTTCTTTTCATAAACCACATGGATCCACTAGAGTTCATTAAATGTGTGTTCTTTTCAAAAACCACATGGATCCACCAGTGTCATTGAATCTGTGTTCTTTTGATAAACCACATGGATACACCAGTGTCATTGAATGTGTGTTCTTTTCATAAACCACATGGATCCACGAGAGTTCATTACATGTGTGTTCTTTTCATAAACCACATGGATCCACTAGAGTTCATTGAATGTGTGTTCTTTTCAGAAAACACATGGATCCACCAGTGTCATTGAATCTGTGTCCTATTCATAAACCACGTGGATCCACCAGTGTCATTGAATGTGTGTTCTTTTCATAAACCACATCTAGAGTCATTACATGTGTGTTCTTCTCATAAACCACATGGATCCACTTGAGTTCATTGCATTTGTGTTCTTTTCATAAACCACATGGATGCACTAGTGTCATTGCATGTGTGTTCTTTTCATAAACCACATGGCTCTACTAGAGTTCATTGCATTTTTGTTCATTTCATAAACCACATGGATACACTAGAGTTCATTGCATTGGTGTTCTTTTCATAAACCATATAGTCTACCAGAGTCATTGCATGTGTGTTCTTCTTCTAAACCATCACTAGAATCATTCCATGTGTTATTTTCATAAACCACATGGATCCACCAGTGTCATTGCATGTGTGTTATTTTCATAAACTACATGGATCCACCAGTGTCATTGCATGTGTGTTATTTTCACAAACCCCATGGTTCCACCAGTGTCATTCGATGTGTGTTCTTTTCATAAACCACATGGATCCACCAGTGTCATTGCATGTGTGTTCTTTTCGTAAACCACCACTAGAGTCATTGCATGTGTGTTCTTTTCATAAACCACATATGGATCCACTAGAGTCATTGCATGTGTGTTCTTCAAAACCACCACTAGTCATTGCATGTGTGTTCTTTTTCATAAACCACCACTAGAGTCATTGCATGTGTGTTCTTTTCTTAAACCACATGGATCCACGAGAGTTCATTGCATTTGTGTTCATTTCATAAACCAGATGGATCCACTAGAGTTCATTGCATGTGTGTTATTTTCATAAACCACATGGATCTACTAGAGTTCATTGAATGTGTGTTCTTTTCAAAAACCACATGGATCCACAAGTGTCATTGAATCTGTGTTCTTTTGATAAACCACATGGATCCACCAGTGTCATTGAATGTGTGTTCTTTTCATAAACCACATGGATCCACGAGAGTTCATTACATGTGCGTTCTTTTCATAAACCACATGGATCCACTAGAGTTCATTGAATGTGTGTTCTTTTCAGAAAACACATGGATCCACCAGTGTCATTGAATCTGTGTCCTTTTCATAAACCACATGGATCCACTAGTGTCATTGAATGTGTGTTCTTTTCTTAAACCACATGGATCCACAAGAGTTTATTGCAATTGTGTTCATTTCATAAACCAGATGGATCCACTAGAGTTCATTGCATGTGTGTTCTTTTCATAAACCACATGGATCCACTAGAGTTCATTAAATGTGTGTTCTTTTCAAAAACCACATGGATCCACCAGTGTCATTGAATCTGTGTTCTTTTGATAAACCACATGGATACACCAGTGTCATTGAATGTGTGTTCTTTTCATAAACCACATGGATCCACGAGAGTTCATTACATGTGTGTTCTTTTCATAAACCACATGGATCCACTAGAGTTCATTGAATGTGTGTTCTTTTCAGAAAACACATGGATCCACCAGTGTCATTGAATCTGTGTCCTATTCATAAACCACGTGGATCCACCAGTGTCATTGAATGTGTGTTCTTTTCATAAACCACATCTAGAGTCATTACATGTGTGTTCTTCTCATAAACCACATGGATCCACTTGAGTTCATTGCATTTGTGTTCTTTTCATAAACCACATGGATGCACTAGTGTCATTGCATGTGTGTTCTTTTCATAAACCACATGGCTCTACTAGAGTTCATTGCATTTTTGTTCATTTCATAAACCACATGGATACACTAGAGTTCATTGCATTGGTGTTCTTTTCATAAACCATATAGTCTACCAGAGTCATTGCATGTGTGTTCTTCTTCTAAACCATCACTAGAATCATTCCATGTGTTATTTTCATAAACCACATGGATCCACCAGTGTCATTGCATGTGTGTTATTTTCATAAACTACATGGATCCACCAGTGTCATTGCATGTGTGTTATTTTCACAAACCCCATGGTTCCACCAGTGTCATTCGATGTGTGTTCTTTTCATAAACCACATGGATCCACCAGTGTCATTGCATGTGTGTTCTTTTCGTAAACCACCACTAGAGTCATTGCATGTGTGTTCTTTTCATAAACCACATATGGATCCACTAGAGTCATTGCATGTGTGTTCTTCAAAACCACCACTAGTCATTGCATGTGTGTTCTTTTTCATAAACCACCACTAGAGTCATTGCATGTGTGTTCTTTTCTTAAACCACATGGATCCACGAGAGTTCATTGCATTTGTGTTCATTTCATAAACCAGATGGATCCACTAGAGTTCATTGCATGTGTGTTATTTTCATAAACCACATGGATCTACAAGAGTTCATTGAATGTGTGTTCTTTTCAAAAACCACATGGATCCACAAGTGTCATTGAATCTGTGTTCTTTTGATAAACCACATGGATCCACCAGTGTCATTGAATGTGTGTTCTTTTCATAAACCACATGGATCCACGAGAGTTCATTACATGTGTGTTCTTTTCATAAACCACATGGATCCACTAGAGTTCATTGAATGTGTGTTCTTTTCAGAAAACACATGGATCCACCAGTGTCATTGAATCTGTGTCCTTTTCATAAACCACATGGATCCACTAGTATCATTGAATGTGTGTTCTTTTCATAAACCACATCTAAGGTCATTACATGTGTGTTCTTCTCATAAACCACATGGATCCACTTGAGTTCATTGCATTTGTGTTCTTTTCATAAACCACATGGATGCACTAGTGTCATTGCATGTGTGTTCTTTTCATAAACCACATGGCTCTACTAGAGTTCATTGCATTTTTGTTCATTTCATAAACCACATGGATACACTAGAGTTCATTGCATTGGTGTTCTTTTCATAAACCATATAGTCTACTAGAGTCATTGCATGTGTGTTCTTCTTCTAAACCATCACTAGAATCATTGCATGTGTTTTTTCATAAACCACATGGATCCATTAAAGTTCACTGCATGTGTGTTATTTTCATAAACCACATGGATCCACCAGTGTCATTGCATGTGTGTTATTTTCATAAACTACATGGATCGACCGGTGTCATTGCATGTGTGTTATTTTCACAAACCCCATGGTTCCACCAGTGTCATTCGATGTGTGTTCTTTTCATAAACCACATGGATCCACCAGTGTCATTGCATGTGTGTTCTTTTCGTAAACCACCACTAGAGTCATTGCATGTGTGTTCTTTTCATAAACCACATATGGATCCACTAGAGTCATTGCATGTGTGTTCTTCAAAACCACCACTAGTCATTGCATGTGTGTTCTTTTTCATAAACCACCACTAGAGTCATTGCATGTGTGTTCTTTTCTTAAACCACATGGATCCACGAGAGTTCATTGCATTTGTGTTCATTTCATAAACCAGATGGATCCACTAGAGTTCATTGCATGTGTGTTCTTTTCATAAACCACATGGATCTACTAGAGTTCATTGAATGTGTGTTCTTTTCAAAAACCACATGGATCCACAAGTGTCATTGAATCTGTGTTCTTTTGATAAACCACATGGATCCACCAGTGTCATTGAATGTGTGTTCTTTTCATAAACCACATGGATCCACGAGAGTTCATTACATGTGTGTTCTTTTCATAAACCACATGGATCCACTAGAGTTCATTGAATGTGTGTTCTTTTCAGAAACCACATGGATCCACCAGTGTCATTGAATCTGCTTTTGATAAACCACATGGATCCACCAGTGTCATTGAATGTGTGTTCTTTTCATAAACCACATCTAGAGTCATTACATGTGTGTTCTTCTCATAAACCACATGGATCCACTTGAGTTCATTGCATTTGTGTTCTTTTCATAAACCACATGGATGCACTAGTGTCATTGCATGTGTGTTCTTTTCATAAACCACATGGATCCACTAGAGTTCATTGCATTTTTGTTCATTTCATAAACCACATGGATACACTAGAGTTCATTGCATTGGTGTTCTTTTCATAAACCACATAGTCTACTAGAGTCATTGCATGTGTGTTCTTCTTCTAAACCATCACTAGAATCATTGCATGTGTTTTTTCATAAACCACATGGATCCACTAAAGTTCACTGCATGTGTGTTATTTTCATAAACCACATGTTTCCACCAGTGTCATTGGATGTGTTTTATTTCCATAAACTACATGGATCCACCAGTGTCATTGCATGTGTGTTATTTTCACAAACCACCACTAGAGCCACATGGATCCACTAGAGTCATTGCATGTGTGTTATTTTCATAAACCACCACTAGAGTCATTGCATGTGTGTTCTTCTCCTAAACTACCACTAGAGTTCATTGCATGTGTGTTATTTTCATAAACCATATGGATTCACTAGAGTCATTGCATGTGTGTTCTTTTCATAAACCACACAGATCCACTAGAGTTCATTGCATTTGTGTTCTTTTCATAAACCACAACTAGAGTCATTGCATGTGTGTTCTTTTCATAAACCACATGGTTCCACCAGTGTCATTGGATGTGTGTTCTTTTCATAAACCACATGGATCCACCAGTGTCATTGCATGTGTGTTCTTTTCATAAACCACCACTAGAGTCATTGCATGTGTGTTCTTCTTCTAAACCACCACTAGTCATTGCATGTGTGTTCTTTTTCATAAACCACCACTAGAGTCATTGCATGTATGTTCTTTTCATAAACCACATGGAACCACGAGAGTTCATTCCATTTTTGTTCATTTCATAAACCACATGGATCCACTAGAGTTCATTGCATGTGTGTTCTTTTCATAAACCACATGGATCCACTAGAGATCATTGAATGTGTGTTCTTTTCAAAAACCACATGGATCCACCAGTGTCATTGAATGTGTGTTCTTTTCATAAACCACATGGATCCACCAGTGTCATTGAATGTGTGTTCTTTTCATAAACCACATGGATCCACCGATGTCATTGAATGTGTGTTCTTTTCGTAAACCACCACTAGAGTCATTGGATTTGTGTTGTTTTCATAAACCACATGGATCCACCAGTGTCATTGCATGTGTTCTTTTCATAAACCACCACTAGAGTCATTTCTTGTGTGTTCTATTCATAAACCACCACTAGAGTCATTGCATGTGTGCTCTTTCCATAAACCACATATGGATCCACCAGTCATTGCACGTGTGTTCTTCTCCTAAACCAGCACTAGAGTTCATTGCATGTGTGTTCTTCTCCTAAACTAGCACTAGAGTTCATTTCATGTGTGTTCTTTTCATAAACCACATGGATCCACTAGAGTTCGTTGAATGTGTGTTCTTTTCATAAACCACATGGATCCACTACTGTCATTAAATATGTGTTCTTTTCATAAACCACATGGATGTACCCGTGTCATTGCATGTCTATTATTTTCATAAACTACATCTATATTCATTGCATGTGTGTTCTTTTCGTAAACCACATGGATCCACTAGAGTTAATTGCATGTGTGTTCTTTTCATAAACCACATGGTTCCACCAGTGTCATTGGATGTGTGTTCTTTTCATAAACCACATGGATCCACCAGTGTCATTGCATGTGTGTTATTTTCATAAACCACCACTAGAGTCATTGCATGTGTGTTCTTCTTCTAAACCACCACTAGTCATTGCATGTGTGTTATTTTCATAAACCACCACTAGAGTCATTGCATGTGTGTTCTTCTTCTAAACCACCACTAGTCATTGCATGTGTGTTCTTTTTCATAAACCACCACTAGAGTCATTGCATGTGTGTTCTTTTCTTAAACCACATGGATCCACGAGAGTTCATTGCATTTGTGTTCATTTCATAAACCAGATTTATCCACTAGAGTTCATTGCCTGTGTGTTCTTTTCATAAACCACATGGATGTACTAGAGTACATTGAATGTTTGTTCTTTTAAAAAACCACATGGATCCACCAGTGTCATTGAATCTGTGTTCTTTTGATAAACCACATGGATCCACCAGTGTCATTGAATGTGTGTTCTTTTCATAGACCACATGGATCCACGAGAGTTCATTACATGTGTGTTCTTTTCATAAACCACATGGATCCACTAGAGTTCATTGAATGTGTGTTCTTTTCAGAAACCACATGGATCCACCAGTGTCATTGAATATGTGTTCTTTTGATAAACCACATGGATCCACCAGTGTCATTGAATGTGTGTTCTTTTCATAAGCCACATCTAGAGTCATTACATGTGTGTTCTTCTCATAAACCACATGGATGCACTAGTGTCATTGCATGTGTGTTCTTTTCATAAACCACATGGCTCTACTAGAGTTCATTGCATTTTTGTTCATTTCATAAACCACATGGATACACTAGAGTTCATTGCATTGGTGTTCTTTTCATAAACCATATAGTCTACTAGAGTCATTGCATGTGTGTTCTTCTTCTAAACCATCACTAGAATCATTGCATGTGTTTTTTCATAAACCACATGGATCCATTAAAGTTCACTGCATGTGTGTTATTTTCATAAACCACATGGATCCACCAGTGTCATTGCATGTGTGTTATTTTCATAAACTACATGGATCGACCGGTGTCATTGCATGTGTGTTATTTTCACAAACCCCATGGTTCCACCAGTGTCATTCGATGTGTGTTCTTTTCATAAACCACATGGATCCACCAGTGTCATTGCATGTGTGTTCTTTTCGTAAACCACCACTAGAGTCATTGCATGTGTGTTCTTTTCATAAACCACATATGGATCCACTAGAGTCATTGCATGTGTGTTCTTCAAAACCACCACTAGTCATTGCATGTGTGTTCTATTTCATAAACCACCACTAGAGTCATTGCATGTGTGTTCTTTTCTTAAACCACATGGATCCACGAGAGTTCATTGCATTTGTGTTCATTTCATAAACCAGATGGATCCACTAGAGTTCATTGCATGTGTGTTCTTTTCATAAACCACATGGATCTACTAGAGTTCATTGAATGTGTGTTCTTTTCAAAAACCACATGGATCCACAAGTGTCATTGAATCTGTGTTCTTTTGATAAACCACATGGATCCACCAGTGTCATTGAATGTGTGTTCTTTTCATAAACCACATGGATCCACGAGAGTTCATTACATGTGTGTTCTTTTCATAAACCACATGGATCCACTAGAGTTCATTGAATGTGTGTTCTTTTCAGAAACCACATGGATCCACCAGTGTCATTGAATCTGCTTTTGATAAACCACATGGATCCACCAGTGTCATTGAATGTGTGTTCTTTTCATAAACCACATCTAGAGTCATTACATGTGTGTTCTTCTCATAAACCACATGGATCCACTTGAGTTCATTGCATTTGTGTTCTTTTCATAAACCACATGGATGCACTAGTGTCATTGCATGTGTGTTCTTTTCATAAACCACATGGATCCACTAGAGTTCATTGCATTGGTGTTCTTTTCATAAACCACATAGTCTACTAGAGTCATTGCATGTGTGTTCTTCTTCTAAACCATCATTAGAATCATTGCATGTGTTTTTTTCATAAACCACATGGATCCACTAAAGTTCACTGCATGTGTGTTATTTTCATAAACCACATGTTTCCACCAGTGTCATTGGATGTGTTTTATTTCCATAAACTACATGGATCCACCAGTGTCATTGCATGTGTGTTATTTTCACAAACCACCACTAGAGCCACATGGATCCACTAGAGTCATTGCATGTGTGTTATTTTCATAAACCACCACTAGAGTCATTGCATGTGTGTTCTTCTCCTAAACTACCACTAGAGTTCATTGCATGTGTGTTCTTTTCATAAACCATATGGATTCACTAGAGTCATTGCATGTGTGTTCTTTTCATAAACCACACAGATCCACTAGAGTTCATTGCATTTGTGTTCTTTTCATAAACCACAACTAGAGTCATTGCATGTGTGTTCTTTTCATAAACCACATGGTTCCACCAGTGTCATTGGATGTGTGTTCTTTTCATAAACCACATGGATCCACCAGTGTCATTGCATGTGTGTTCTTTTCATAAACCACCACTAGAGTCATTGCATGTGTGTTCTTCTTCTAAACCACCACTAGTCATTGCATGTGTGTTCTTTTTCATAAACCACCACTAGAGTCATTGCATGTATGTTCTTTTCATAAACCACATGGAACCACGAGAGTTCATTCCATTTGTGTTCATTTCATAAACCACATGGATCCACTAGAGTTCATTGCATGTGTGTTCTTTTCATAAACCACATGGATCCACTAGAGATCATTGAATGTGTGTTCTTTTCAAAAACCACATGGATCCACCAGTGTCATTGAATGTGTGTTCTTTTCATAAACCACATGGATCCACCAGTGTCATTGAATGTGTGTTCTTTTCATAAACCACATGGATCCACCGGTGTCATTGAATGTGTGTTCTTTTCGTAAACCACCACTAGAGTCATTGGATTTGTGTTGTTTTCATAAACCACATGGATCCACCAGTGTCATTGCATGTGTTCTTTTCATAAACCACCACTAGAGTCATTGCATGTGTGTTCTATTCATAAACCACCACTAGAGTCATTGCATGTGTGCTCTTTCCATAAACCACATATGGATCCACCAGTCATTGCACGTGTGTTCTTCTCCTAAACCAGCACTAGAGTTCATTGCATGTGTGTTCTTATCCTAAACTAGCACTAGAGTTCATTTCATGTGTGTTCTTTTCATAAACCACATGGATCCACTAGAGTTCGTTGAATGTGTGTTCTTTTCATAAACCACATGGATCCACTACTGTCATTAAATATGTGTTCTTTTCATAAACCACATGGATGTACCCGTGTCATTGCATGTCTATTATTTTCATAAACTACATCTATAGTCATTGCATGTGTGTTCTTTTCGTAAACCACATGGTTCCACCAGTGTCATTCGATGTGTGTTCTTTTCATAAACCACATGGATCCACCAGTGTCATTGCATGTGTGTTCTTTTCGTAAACCACCACTAGAGTCATTGCATGTGTGTTCTTTTCATAAACCACATATGGATCCACTAGAGTCATTGCATGTGTGTTCTTCAAAACCACCACTAGTCATTGCATGTGTGTTCTTTTTCATAAACCACCACTAGAGTCATTGCATGTGTGTTCTTTTCTTAAACCACATGGATCCACGAGAGTTCATTGCATTTGTGTTCATTTCATAAACCAGATGGATCCACTAGAGTTCATTGCATGTGTGTTCTTTTCATAAACCACATGGATCTACTAGAGTTCATTGAATGTGTGTTCTTTTCAAAAACCACATGGATCCACAAGTGTCATTGAATCTGTGTTCTTTTGATAAACCACATGGATCCACCAGTGTCATTGAATGTGTGTTCTTTTCATAAACCACATGGATCCACGAGAGTTCATTACATGTGTGTTCTTTTCATAAACCACATGGATCCACTAGAGTTCATTGAATGTGTGTTCTTTTCAGAAACCACATGGATCCACCAGTGTCATTGAATCTGCTTTTGATAAACCACATGGATCCACCAGTGTCATTGAATGTGTGTTCTTTTCATAAACCACATCTAGAGTCATTACATGTGTGTTCTTCTCATAAACCACATGGATCCACTTGAGTTCATTGCATTTGTGTTCTTTTCATAAACCACATGGATGCACTAGTGTCATTGCATGTGTGTTCTTTTCATAAACCACATGGATCCACTAGAGTTCATTGCATTTTTGTTCATTTCATAAACCACATGGATACACTAGAGTTCATTGCATTGGTGTTCTTTTCATAAACCACATAGTCTACTAGAGTCATTGCATGTGTGTTCTTCTTCTAAACCATCACTAGAATCATTGCATGTGTTTTTTCATAAACCACATGGATCCACTAAAGTTCACTGCATGTGTGTTATTTTCATAAACCACATGTTTCCACCAGTGTCATTGGATGTGTTTTATTTCCATAAACTACATGGATCCACCAGTGTCATTGCATGTGTGTTATTTTCACAAACCACCACTAGAGCCACATGGATCCACTAGAGTCATTGCATGTGTGTTATTTTCATAAACCACCACTAGAGTCATTGCATGTGTGTTCTTCTCCTAAACTACCACTAGAGTTCATTGCATGTGTGTTATTTTCATAAACCATATGGATTCACTAGAGTCATTGCATGTGTGTTCTTTTCATAAACCACACAGATCCACTAGAGTTCATTGCATTTGTGTTCTTTTCATAAACCACAACTAGAGTCATTGCATGTGTGTTCTTTTCATAAACCACATGGTTCCACCAGTGTCATTGGATGTGTGTTCTTTTCATAAACCACATGGATCCACCAGTGTCATTGCATGTGTGTTCTTTTCATAAACCACCACTAGAGTCATTGCATGTGTGTTCTTCTTCTAAACCACCACTAGTCATTGCATGTGTGTTCTTTTTCATAAACCACCACTAGAGTCATTGCATGTATGTTCTTTTCATAAACCACATGGAACCACGAGAGTTCATTCCATTTGTGTTCATTTCATAAACCACATGGATCCACTAGAGTTCATTGCATGTGTGTTCTTTTCATAAACCACATGGATCCACTAGAGATCATTGAATGTGTGTTCTTTTCAAAAACCACATGGATCCACCAGTGTCATTGAATGTGTGTTCTTTTCATAAACCACATGGATCCACCAGTGTCATTGAATGTGTGTTCTTTTCATAAACCACATGGATCCACCGGTGTCATTGAATGTGTGTTCTTTTCGTAAACCACCACTAGAGTCATTGGATTTGTGTTGTTTTCATAAACCACATGGATCCACCAGTGTCATTGCATGTGTTCTTTTCATAAACCACCACTAGAGTCATTGCATGTGTGTTCTATTCATAAACCACCACTAGAGTCATTGCATGTGTGCTCTTTCCATAAACCACATATGGATCCACCAGTCATTGCACGTGTGTTCTTCTCCTAAACCAGCACTAGAGATCATTGCATGTGTGTTCTTATCCTAAACTAGCACTAGAGTTCATTTCATGTGTGTTCTTTTCATAAACCACATGGATCCACTAGAGTTCGTTGAATGTGTGTTCTTTTCATAAACCACATGGATCCACTACTGTCATTAAATATGTGTTCTTTTCATAAACCACATGGATGTACCCGTGTCATTGCATGTCTATTATTTTCATAAACTACATCTATAGTCATTGCATGTGTGTTCTTTTCGTAAACCACATGGTTCCACCAGTGTCATTCGATGTGTGTTCTTTTAATAAACCACATGGATCCACCAGTGTCATTGCATGTGTGTTCTTTTCGTAAACCACATGGATCCACCAGTGTCATTGCATGTGTGTTCTTTTCATAAACCACCACTAGAGTCATTGCATGTGTGTTCTTCTTCTAAACCACCACTAGTCATTGCATGTGTGTTCTTTTTCATAAACCACCACAAGAGTCATTGCATGTGTGTTCTTTTCTTAAACCACATGGATCCACGAGAGTTCATTGCATTTGTGTTCATTTCATAAACCAGATTTATCCACTAGAGTTCATTGCCTGTGTGTTCTTTTCATAAACCACATGGATGTACTAGAGTACATTGAATGTTTGTTCTTTTAAAAAACCACATGGATCCACCAGTGTCATTGAATCTGTGTTCTTTTGATAAACCACATGGATCCACCAGTGTCATTGAATGTGTGTTCTTTCAATAGACCACATGGATCCACGAGAGTTCATTACATGTGTGTTCTTTTCATAAACCACATGGATCCACTAGAGTTCATTGAATGTGTGTTCTTTTCAGAAACCACATGGATCCACTAGTGTCATTGAATATGTGTTCTTTTGATAAACCACATGGATCCACCAGTGTCATTGAATGTGTGTTCTTTTCATAAACCACATCTAGAGTCATTACATGTGTGTTCTTCTCATAAACCACATGGATCCACTTGAGTTCATTGCATTTGTGTTCTTTTCATAAACCACATGGATGCACTAGTGTCATTGCATGTGTGTTCTTTTCATAAACCACATGGATCCACTAGAGTTCATTGCATTTTTGTTCATTTCATAAACCACATGGATACACTAGAGTTCATTGCATTGGTGTTCTTTTCATAAACCACATAGTCTACTAGAGTCATTTCATGTGTGTTCTTCTTCTAAACCATCAATAGAATCATTGCATGTGTTTTTTTCATAAACCACATGGATCCACTAAAGTTCACTGCATGTGTGTTATTTTCATAAACCACATGGATCCACCAGTGTCATTGGATGTGTGTTATTTCCATAAACTACATGGATCCACCAGTGTCATTGGATGTGTGTTATTTCCATAAACTACATGGATCCACCAGTGTCATTGCATGTGTGTTATTTTCATAAACCACCACTAGAGCCACATGGATCCACTAGAGTCATTGCATGTGTGTTATTTTCATAAACCACCACTAGAGTCATTGCATGTGTGTTCTTCTCCTAAACTACCACTAGAGTTCATTGCATGTGTGTTCTTTTCATAAACCACATGGATTCACTAGAGTCATTGCATGTGTGTTCTTTTCATAAACCACACAGATCCACTAGATTTCATTGCATTTGTGTTCTTTTCATAAACCACAACTAGAGTCATTGCAAGTGTGTCCTTTTCATAAACCACAGATAGAGTCATTGCATGTGTGTTCTTTTCATAAACCACATGGTTCCACTAGTGTCATTGGATGTATGTTCTTTTCATAAACCACATGGATCCACCAGTGTCATTGCATGTGTGTTGTTTTCATAAACCACCACTAGAGTCATTGCAGGTGTGTTCTTCTTCTAAACCACCACTAGTCATTAAGTGTGTTCTTTTTCATAAACCACCACTAGAGTCATTGCATGTGTGTTCTTTTCTTAAACCACATGGATCCACGAGAGTTCATTGCATTTGTGTTCATTTCATAAACCAGATGGATCCACTAGAGTTCATTGAATGTGTGTTCTTTTCATAAACCACATGGATCCACCAGTGTCATTGAATGTGTGTTCTTTTCATAAACCACATGGATCCACCAGTGTCGTTGAATGTGTATTCTTTTCGTAAACCACCACTAGAGTCATTGGATTTGTGTTGTTTTCATAAACCACATGGATCCACCAGTGTCATTGCATGTGTTCTTTTCATAAACCACCACTAGAGTCATTGCATGTGTGTTCTATTCATAAACCACCACTAGAGTCATTGCATGTGTGCTCTTTCCATAAACCACATATGGATCCACCAGTCATTGCACGTGTGTTCTTCTCCTAAACCAGCACTAGAGTTCATTGCATGTGTGTTCTTCTCCTAAACTAGCACTAGAGTTCATTTCATGTGTGTTCTTTTCATAAACCACATGGATCCACTGGAGTTCGTTGAATGTGTGTTCTTTTCATAAACCACATGGATCCACTACTGTCATTAAATATGTGTTCTATTCATAAACCATGTGGATGCACTCGTGTCATTGCATGTGTATTATTTCCATAAACTACATCTATAGTCATTGCATGTGTGTTCTTTTCATAAACCACATGGATCCACTAGAGTTAATTGCATGTGTGTTCTTTTCATAAACCACATGGTTCCACCAGTGTCATTGGATGTGTGTTCTTTTCATAAACCACATGGATCCACCAGTGTCATTGCATGTGTGTTCTTTTCATAAACCACCACTAGAGTCATTGCATGTGTGTTCTTTTCATAAACCACATATGGATCCACTAGAGTCATTGCATGTGTGTTCTTCAAAACCACCACTAGTCATTGCATGTGTGTTCTTTTTCATAAACCACCACTAGAGTCATTGCATGTGTGTTCTTTTCTTAAACCACATGGATCCACGAGAGTTCATGTAGAGGGAGTGACCCAACCTTTATTAAACTAAGGTGGTGTCCCCTGTGTTTACAATGCTAGTCCCTGGATCAATAGCTAGCATCCACAGTTAAGATGTAATATCAAGAAACAAAGGTCATAATACAACTTTATAACCAGGAATAAAATAATTTATTACATCTTACATAGCTCATTTGGCTATTACATTACATTGCAGCAGAATATTTAATAATCATGGAGTCCTTCATCTTCAAACTGCCACAGGCGGACATGTTGGTTGTAGACTTGTAATCCTACTTCACTAAAATCAAACAAACCTGCAACATAACAAGTTACAGCCACAAGGGTCAATACATTTGAATTGTAATGGCAAGTGATACTATGGTAGTATAGTGGAGTCTATCATCTATATGCATTTGGCTAAATGGAGCTTAGGCTTGCTTTGCTCAAAATAGATTTTCCTTATCATTTGAAAACACTAAGTTTTTGCTTGACAAAAATCACCCAAGGCATCTACCAATCAAAGATTGAAGATCCTTTAACCCTTGTTCAACCTCAAGATTTTAACTTAGAAATTGGGATGAGGAGATTCTTGATAGCTTCCATGTCTTGATGCTCAAATTGTCCTTTACCAGGGACATGGCTAAGTACTTAGATTTTACACTCTACAGAGGTGGTGCACTTTCCCCACAAGACTTGGTTTCACCAAGACAAGATCTTTCAGAAGCCTTCCCTTAGACCAACATGGACGCGTTCCAACCTATCATCCCCTACCACCAACTGTCCATTTGGCTAAGTTATTGCAACCTATATGATCCAGGCAGAGCCCATAATGCCAAGTGGCTGCACTTGAAGCTTCTCAACATTTGACATCTCAAATCTCTTTGTTCCTGGGTGGCCATCCACAAGTGAGATACACAAGGTTCACCAGTCCCCTGGCCTTGTGTAACCACTCAACACAAACCATTCCTTCCATTCCACCCAGGTGATTCATTCACTTAGTTGTTTTATTAAACAAAACATAAGTCCACAGACTTAGAAATTTTCCATAGTGTGAATATATATTCGACCCTTGTTTTCTATTAGCTAAGCTAAGCATGATAGTAGTAGGAATCTTAACTTAGGAAATTTCTACTAAGGTTTCATCTACTAGGTTTTCCCATAGCATAGTTTATACTTAGCAAAATTCCATGCAAGTCCTACTTAGAAAATATCACTAATGCATAGTGTAAAAAATGGGACAAAAGTATGAAGCATCACTTGCCTTTTTGGTAGAGGGTATAGGTTCACTTCCTTGTCCTTGCAACAATCACACTCAAGCCACTACAAATCAATCAAGTAAGGCACAAACTCAATCTACCAATCAAGCAAAATAACACATAAAATAACAAAGTCAAAGTAATGCATGCAAGCATGCCAAGCTTTGTTTTGTTTGAAAAGTGGTTCCTAGTGGGTCATAGACATTTGGGTACACCTAATGGTCATTTTATAAAGTGGCAAAGTCATTTGCAAAAGGTTTCTCTTCATAAGCCATTTTCAAAACAAAGTATCATTTTATGTGGTGTAGAAATATTTTTACTAAGGCTTTAACCTATAGGGTTCACCCAATATGTTTTCAAATCACAAAACTTGGGGTTTGGGGTCAGTGAGTTTAAAACAAAAACATTTTCCAAAGGTTTTCTTCCAAAAGCATTTTTAATAATTAAACCACATTTCTATTTGACTAGAAATGGTTTTAAATCAAAGAATCATTATTTTATTTCACCAAATTCATTTTTGAAACCACAAAGTGTTTCCTATGGTCTGTAGGTTTGGTCCAAAACATTTTCTCCAAAGTTTTTACTCTAAACCATTTTTTTATAAGCAAAACAATAGTTTTATTTAGCTAGAAATGGACTAAACCAAGTAATCCATTCTAAACTTTTCCAAATCCATTTTCCAAACCATGGGTTGGTTCCTAGGGTCAGTGAGTTTACAACAAACCATTCTGCAAAGGTTTTAACCCTAAAATCATTTTTAAACAATTTTTCTAATCTAAACAAGCTCACAAAAGAATCTGCAAAAACAAACAAGCTAACAGATACTATTTGCTAAACCAAGGGTAGGGTTGGCTAGGTCTTGCTCTCCTGAATCCAACGACATAAAATTTGTAAAATTTGGACGTGTGGATCTAGAGTTACAAGGGTTTGAAAATGGCATCAAAATCTGTTTTCAAATTCTATTTCAGATCGTCTGGTGCCACGCGTCATGTTTTAATTCGCCCGTACCGGTTCACTGGGATCGAGCTACGTGGTGCGTTGGATCAAGTCCGATCGTGCGGCATAGGATCACCACTTACCCCTTCGCTAACGTTCTATCATAACCGTCAGATCCAGATCCTACGGTTGCTACTGCCTGGCCAAGAACTGGCGGCGCTCAATGGTGGCGTTGCCGGCGATGCAGGAAGCAGGAGAGGGAAAGGAGATGCTCATCGAGTTCGCCGTGGCGTGGGGAAGCTCAACGTGCCTTCTTCTTGTCGAGGGGCGCGTTGGTGTTGCGGAAATTGTTCGTCGGAGACGAGACAGACGGCGGTTGCTCACAGTCGACGACGCAGGCGACGCTACGGTGTGAGCTAGGACACGAAAACGATGGCATTAGTTGCGGAAGAAGTCACTGGTCTTAGGCGCATCATCAAAAAGAAGAGGGGCGGTCAGAACATTGCCAGGGAAGTCAACGGAGACAAGACAGACGGCGGCGCTGTCAGAGCTTGTCGAAGCCGACGCTCTGGGGCGCCCGCGGTTGAGAGGAGGATGCTGGGAGATGCGTCTGGGAGTGGGGAAGCTGCCAGCGTGCTCAGGGAGGCTCGGGGCGGTGTGGTTTGGCCGGAATCGGTACTGGACCTCGTCGGAGCAGAGGGTGCTCGGGGAGGAATTGGGGGCGGTCTAAGGCGTGCCAGCGCGGGGTGTCAGAGGGGAAATATAGAGGAGACACGGGCGTTTCAATCTGCGTGATCACTGCAGGTTTTACTCGCGGCATTAAGGCGAATTAAGCCGGAGAAATCAACGGCAGAACGGGGGGGAAAGAACTGGTCCGCGGGGAGGGGGTGAAGGAGACGATGATGTGGCGTGGGGTCGTCTTGTCAGCGATAGAGAAGGAAAGGGAGTGGGTCCCGGTTGTCTGTGACTGAGTGGGTTTCTTTTTCGGTGAAAAACGGTTCGCTTCATGAGAGAGAGAGAGGTGGGGTCCACCGTTCAGTGGGAAAACAAATGAGGGGGAGGGTCCACTGGTCATTGTCTGTGTGGGTCAGAAACTGGGTGTGAATTGTTTTCTTTCTAGAAGAGAACTGGGCTGGTTTGCTGGGCCTTAGTGGGCTGGGCTGGTTTCTTCCCTTTGCACTATTTTTTTCTGTCTAAAACATTTTTCCTTTTCTATTTCTATTTTTCTGTTTTGAATTTTCAATCAATTATTCAAACATTCAACCAAATCAATTCAAACAAACACCACACTTCACAACCTTGAACTTGGTTCTGTTTATCAACATAAACCAAATTCTAAAATAAAATAATATTTTTTTATTCATTTGAGAATCCATCCAATAATTAAATAAAATGGATCTTTAGTTATTTAATAAAATAGGGTTTGATTTAATTAATAAAATCTTCATTTGAAATCCAAATACTTTCAAAACCAAATCAGTAGGTTTTAATTGAAAGTAAAAGATATTTGGAAAACTTGTTTAAAACAAAATAACCTTTTATTTTGGGGTCCATTAAATAGAATGGACCTTAGTTATTAAATCAAATACGATTTGTTTTATTAAAAACTTTATTTTGAAATCTAGAATAAAACCAAAACACTTTAGTAGGTTTTATTTTGGGAATATAAAATATTTGGAAAACTTATTTTAAATAAATAAATAAGTTTTGATGTTTTGAAAATAGTAAAACCTTTATTAATAAAACTTGGATATTTAAATCTTTTTTATTTTATTTTAAATAAACCTCTACTATTTTAATCAAAACAAAACCTTTTGTTTCAAAGTCTTGGCCAAGGTTTAATTTGGCTTTATAAAATAATCTTTATTTAAAATATTTCTTTTTATTTTGAAAACCAAAACCTTTTATAAAAAGATTTCAAAGTAGTAATAAAATACTTGGAAAACTTATTTAAAATAAATAAATAATTTTTAGTGTTTATTTAAAATGGGAAAAGCCTTTACTTAAATAAAATTTGGACATTAAAACCTTATTATTTTATTTAAATAAACCTTTACTCATTTTATCAAAACAAAATATTTTATTATAAAAGCTTGGCGAAATTAATTTGGCTCTTTAAAATATAATCTTTATTTATAATTCTATCTTTGCTTTTGAAAACCAAATCTTTTTTATTTAAAGATCCAAAAATAGTAATTCCAAAACATTTTATTTTTCTTTATTAAATTTTTATCTTTTTAAATCCCTTTAGGATTTTATTGTTCAAAAATAGGTTTGAAGATTTCCAATTGGATTCAAAAGTTTCTTCTGGCCCTGAAAATCAAACAAAGTTTTATTTTATTCATTTATTTTTCACATTACAAGATTTGGAAAATCTTGGGATGCGACAGGCTACCACCCTTAAAATAAATCTCGCCCCGAGATTTGGGAAGGTTAGGGTTACAAGCAGGTTCAAAACAACTAGGGTACTACCACCCTTAAAAAATTTCAAACAAAAATTACACATTGTCCTTCTTGGGATCCTGGGGAAACTTCTCTGGGCAACCATCTGCCTAGTGTCCTTTGTTTCCACTCTTGGCTCATGGGCCAAGGTTGAGATCCTTCATAGGCTTGTTCAGCTTGTTCTTCATCTTTTCTGGACAGTTGCTTGCATAGTGGCCTAGTTCCTTGCAATTGGAACACATCACTTGGCTGATATCTTTCTTTTCCTTTGGTATCATTGCCTTTTGTTTGTTTCTTTGGTTCTTCTTCTTTTCCTGGGCATTCACTGGCATAGTGTCCCATCTCTTTGCAATTGTAGCATTGCAACTGGCTTATGTCCTTCTTCTTCTTTTTGGGTCTCTCCAAAGCTAGGAGTTCTTCTAGTTCATGTTCTTCATAGGTGTGAGATCTTTCTCTCTTCTCGGGGCATTGATCTTCATGCTCCTTGGATGCATGATCCTTGACTTCACAAGTATTGCTAACTTGGGTTCCTTCTAGAATAACATCCTTGTCATCCTTGTTGTCATTAGCTCTTTGGGAAAAGTTTTCTCTCATGTTGATCATTTGAGTAACCAATCCTTGCATCAATTGGGATTGAAGTTTCAAAATCCTTTGTATGGCTGGGTCTAGTCCATTGTTGTTGGCTAAAAGCTGAGTTGTCTCTTGGCTCAACTGGTTTTGGGTTGCTATAAGTTCTCTCATGTTGTCCTCTTGGTTGTTGTTGTTGTCACCATCATTGATGTTGGAGTCTCTTGGAGTAGTCATCTGTTTGGGTTGAAGGGATTAGAATAGGCAAAAGATTTCTAGGGAAATAGTTCTAATCACACACAACACAATTCACACAAGCAATGTGCAAGCAATCACAAACAAAACATTCCACTCAACCAACAAGTTTCAAGCATATTTTTAGGCAACCAAAAATATTTTTGTTACACCACATAAGTTGGTGTGTTTGACTTAACTAAAATATGGTGGTCCATCTATATGGTTCACTTGTTATCTTTCCTTCCTTCATGATTCTTCTTGTATGAGACTTTGGTTTCCTTGAGAAAAACTCTTGGCCACAATACTTCAAGTGATGTAGGCTCCTTCTAACTTTTGCATTCTCTCAGTCTCTAAATCTTGAGCAAGATTTCCTTGTCTTACTTGTAGTCTTTAGTGATATCTAAGTTGGAAGTCCTTGGGAAAATGTTGAAGATGTTGAAGTCATTAGAGTTGAAGATGTTGAGGTCATTAGAGTTGATGGAGTCCTTTGCACATGGTGAAGTCTTTGGTCATGGGGTAGGCTTTATCCATCAAGTTTGAAATAGAAGAGATGTAGAGTTGAAATCAAAATGGTTGAGGAAAGAGTTTACAAGATTGTTTTTGTAAATAAGTTTTGGATCAAAATACAACTCCTATTTTTCTAAGGGTTTTTGTCCAATCCTAGGTTTACAAATCCTACAGGCAACACAATGCTCTGATACCATATGTAGAGGGAGTGACCGAACCTTTATTAACCTAAGGTGGTGTCCCCTGTGTTTACAATGCTAGTCCCTGGATCAATAGCTAGCATCCACAGTTAAGATGTAATATCAAGAAACAAAGGTCATAATACAACTTTATAACCAGGAATAAAATAATTTATTACATCTTACATAGCTCATTTGGCTATTACATACATTGCAGCAGAATATCTAATAAGCATGGAGTCCTTCATCTTCAAAGTGCCACAGGCGGACATGTTGGTTGTAGACTTGTAATCCTACTTCACTAAAATCAAACAAACCTGCAACATAACAAGTTACAGCCACAAGGGTCAATACATTTGAATTGTATTGGAAGTGATACTATGGTAGTATAGTGGAGTCTATCATCTATATGCATTTGGCTAAATGGAGCTTAGGCTTGCTTTGCTCAAAATAGATTTTCCTTACCATTTGAAAACACTAAGTTTTTGCTTGACAAAAATCACCCAAGGCATCTACCAATCAAAGATTGAAGATCCTTTAACCCTTGTTCAACCTCAAGATTTTAACTTAGAAATTGGGATGAGGAGATTCTTGATAGCTTCCATGTCTTGATGCTCAAATTGTCCTTTACCAGGGACACGGCTAAGTACTTAGATTTTACACTCTACAGAGGTGGTGCACTTTCCCCACAAGACTTGGTTTCACCAAGACAAGATCTTTCAGAAGCCTTCCCTTAGACCAACATGGACGCGTTCCAACCTATCATCCCCTACCACCAACTGTCCATGTGGCTAAGTTATTGCAACCTATATGATCCAGGCAGAGCCCATAATGCCAAGTGGCTGCACTTGAAGCTTCTCAACATTTGACATCTCAAATCTCTTTGTTCCTGGGTGGCCATCCACAAGTGAGATACACAAGGTTCACCAGTCCCCTGGCCTTGTGTAACCACTCAACACAAACCATTCCTTCCATTCCACCCAGGTGATTCATTCACTTAGTTGTTTTATTAAACAAAACATAAGTCCACAGACTTAGAAATTTTCCATAGTGTGAATATATATTCCACCCTTGTTTTCTATTAGCTAAGCTAAGCATGATAGTAGTAGGAATCTTAACTTAGGAAATTTCTACTAAGGTTTCATCTACTAGGTTTTCCCATAGCATAGTTTATACTTAGCAAAATTCCATGCAAGTCCTACTTAGAAAATATCACTAATGCATAGTGTAAAAAATGGGACAAAAGTATGAAGCATCACTTGCCTTTTTGGTAGAGGGTATAGGTTCACTTCCTTGTCCTTGCAACAATCACACTCAAGTCACTACAAATCAATCAAGCAAGGCACAAACTCAATCTACCAATCAAGCAAAACAACACATAAAATAACAAAGTCAAAGTAATGCATGCAAGCATGCCAAGCTTTGTTTTGTTTGAAAAGTGGTTCCTAGTGAGTCATAGACATTTGGGTACACCTAATGGTCATTTTATAAAGTGGCAAAGTCATTTGCAAAAGGTTTCTCTTCATAAGCCATTTTCAAAACAAAGTATCATTTTATGTGGTGTAGAAATATTTTTACTAAGGCTTTAACCTATAGGGTTCACCCAATATGTTTTCAAATCACAAAACTTGGGGTTTGGGGTCAGTGAGTTTAAAACAAAAACATTTTCCAAAGGTTTTCTTCCAAAAGCATTTTTAATAATTAAACCACATTTCTATTTGACTAGAAATGGTTTTAAATCAAAGAATCATTATTTTGTTTCACCAAATTCATTTTTGAAACCACAAAGTGTTTCCTATGGTCTGTAGGTTTGGTCCAAAACATTTTCTCCAAAGTTTTTACTCTAAACCATTTTTTTATAAGCAAAACAATAGTTTTATTTAGCTAGAAATGGACTAAACCAAGTAATCCATTCTAAACTTTTCCAAATCCATTTTCCAAGACATGGGTTGGTTCCTAGGGTCAGTGAGTTTACAACAAACCATTCTGCAAAGGTTTTAACCCTAAAATCATTTTTAAACAATTTTTCTAATCTAAACAAGCTCACAAAAGAATCTGCAAAAACAAACAAGCTAACAAATACTATTTGCTAAACCAAGGGTAGGGTTGGCTAGGTCTTGCTCTCTTGAATACAACGACATAAAATTTGTAAAATTTGGACGTGTGGATCCAGAGTTACAAGGGTTTGAAAATGGCATCAAAATCTGTTTTCAAATTCTATTTCAGATCGTCTGGTGCCACGATGTTTTAATTCGCCCGTACCGGTTCGCTGGGATCGAGCTACGTGGTGCGTTGGATCAAGTCCGATCGTGCGGCACAGGATCACCACTTACCCCTTCGCTAACGTTCTATCGTAACCATCAGATCCAGATCCTACGGTTGCTACTGCCTGGCCAAGAACTGGCGGCGCTCAATGGTGGCATTGCCGGTGATGCAGGAAGCAAGAGAGGGAAAGGAGATGCTCACCGAGTTCGCCGTGGTGTGGGGAAGCTCAACGTGTCTTCTGCTTGTCTAAGGGCGCGTTGGTGTTGCGGAAATTGTTCGTCGGAGACGAGACAGACGGCGGTTGATCACAGTCGACGACGGAGGCGACGCTATGGTGTGAGCTAGGACACGAAAACGATGGCATTAGTTGTGGAAGAAGTCACTGGTCTTAGGCGCATCATCGAAAAGAAGAGGGGCGGTCAGAACATTACCAGGGAAGTCGCCGGAGACAAGACAGACGGCGGCGCTGTTAGAGCTTGTCGAAGCCGACGCTCTAGGGCGCCCGCGGTTGAGAGGAGGATGCTGGGAGATGCGTCTGGGAGTGGGGAAGCTGCCAGCATGCTCAGGGAGGCTCGGGGCGGTGTGGTTTGGCCGGAATCGGTACTGGACCTCGTCGGAGCAGAGGGTGTTCGGGGAGGAATTGGGGGCGGTCTAAGGCGTGCCAGCGCGGGGTGTCAGAGGGGAAATATAGAGGAGACACGGGCGTTTCAATCTGCGTGATCACTGCAGGTTTTACTCGTGGCATTAAGGCAAATTAAGCCGGAGAAATCAACGGCAGAACGGGGGCAAAGAACTGGTCCGCGGGGAGGGGGTGACGGAGACGATGATGTGGCATGGGGTCGTCTTGTCAGCGATAGAGAAGGAAAGGGAGTGGGTCCCGGTTGTCTGTGACTGAGTGGGTTTCTTTTTTGGTGAAAAACGGTTCGCTTCGTGAGAGAGAGAGGTGGGGTCCACCGGTCAGTGGGAAAAGAAATGAGGGGGAGGGTCCACTGTTCATTGTCTGTGTGGGTCAGAAACTGGGTGTGAATTGTTTTCTTTCTGGGAGAGAACTGGGCTGGTTTGTTGGGCCTTAGTGGGCTGGGCTGGTTTCTTCCCTTTGCACTATTTTTTTTCTCTCTAAAACATTTTTCCTTTTCTATTTCTATTTTTCTGTTTTGAATTTTCAATCAATTATTCAAACATTCAACCAAATCAATTCAAACAAACACCACATTTCACAACCTTGAACTTGGTTCTGTTTATCAACATAAACCAAATTCTAAAATAAAATAATATTTTTTTTATTCATTTTAGAATCCATCCAATAATTAAATAAAATGGATCTTTAGTTATTTAATAAAATAGGGTTTGATTTAATTAATAAAATCTTCATTTGAAATCCAAATACTTTCAAAACCAAATCAGTAGGTTTTAATTGAAAGTAAAAGATATTTGGAAAACTTGTTTAAAACAAAATAACCTTTTATTTTGGGGTCCATTAAATAGAATGGACCTTAGTTATTAAATCAAATAGGATTTGTTTTATTAAAAACTTTATTTTGAAATATAGAATAAAACCAAAACACTTCAGTAGGTTTTATTTTGGGAATATAAAATATTTGGAAAACTTATTTTAAATAAATAAATAAGTTTTGATGTTTTGAAAATAGTAAAACCTTTATTAATAAAACTTGGATATTTAAATCCTTTTTATTTTATTTTAAATAAACCTCTACTATTTTAATCAAAACAAAACCTTTTGTTTCAAAGTCTTGGCCAAGGTTTAATTTGGCTTTATAAAATAATCTTTATTTAAAATATTTCTTTTTATTTTGAAAACCAAAACCTTTTATAAAAAGATTTCAAAGTAGTAATAAAATACTTGGAAAACTTATTTAAAATAAATAAATAAGTTTTAGTGTTTATTTAAAATGGGAAAAGCCTTTACTTAAATAAAAATTGGACATTAAAACCTTATTATTTTATTTAAATAAACCTTTACTCATTTTATGAAAACAAAATATTTTATTATAAAAGCTTGGCCAAATTAATTTGGCTCTTTAAAATATAATCTTTATTTATAATTCTATCTTTGCTTTTGAAAACCAAATCTTTTTTATTTAAAGATCCAAAAATAGTAATTCCAAAAAAATTTATTTTTCTTTATTAAATGTTTATCTTTTTAAATCCCTTTAGGATTTTATTGTTCAAAAATAGGTTTGAAGATTTCCAATTGGATTCAAAAGTTTCTTCTGGCCCTGAAAATCAAACAAAGTTTTATTTTATTCATTTATTTTTCACATTACAAGATTTGGAAAATCTTGGGATGCGACATTTCATTGCATTTGTGTTCATTTCATAAACCAGATTTATCCACTAGAGTTCATTGCATGTGTGTTCTTTTCATAAACCACATGGATCTACTAGAGTTCATTGAATGTGTGTTCTTTTCAAAAACCACATGGATCCACCAGTGTCATTGAATCTGTGTTCTTTTGATAAACCACATGAATCCACTAGTGACATTGAATGTGTGTTCTTTTCATAAACCACATGGATCCACGAGAGTTCATTACATGTGTGTTCTTTTCATAAACCACATGGATCCACTAGAGTTCATTGAATGTGTGTTCTTTTTGGAAACCACATGGATCCACCAGTGTCATTGAATCTGTGTTCTTTTGATAAACCACATGGATCCACCAGTGTCATTGAATGTGTGTTCTTTTCATAAACCACATCTAGAGTCATTACATGTGTGTTCTTCTCATAAACCACATGGATCCACTTGAGTTCATTGCATTTGTGTTCTTTTCATAAACCACATGGGTGCACTAGTGTCATTGCATGTGTGTTCTTTTCATAAACCACATGGATCCACTGGAGTTCATTGCATTTTTGTTCATTTCATAAACCACATGGATACACTACAGTTCATTGCATTGGTGTTCTTTTCATAAACCACATAGTCTACTAGAGTCATTGCATGTGTGTTCTTCTTCTAAACCATCACTAGAATCATTGCATGTGTTTTTTTCATAAACCACATGGATCCACTAAAGTTCACTACATGTGTGTTATTTTCATAAACCACATGGATCCACCAGTGTCATTGGATGTGTGCTATTTCCATAAATTACATGGATCCACTAGTGTCATTGCATGTGTGTTATTTTCATAAACCACCACTAGAGCCACATGGATCCACTAGAGTCATTGCATGTGTGTTATTTTCATAAACCACCACTAGAGTCATTGCATGTGTGTTCTTCTCCTAAGCTACCAATAGAGTTCATTGCATGTGTGTTCTTTTCATAAACCACATGGATTCACTAGAGTCATTGCATGTGTGTTCTTTTCATAAACCACACAGATCCACTAGAGTTCATTGAATGTGTGTTCTTTTCATAAACCACATGGATCCACGAGAGTTCATTACATGTGTGTTCTTTTCATAAACCACATGGATCCACTAGAGTTCATTGAATGTGTGTTCTTTTCAGAAACCACATGGATCCACCAGTGTCATTGAATCTATGTTCTTTTGATAAACCACATGGATCCACCAGTGTCATTGAATGTGTGTTCTTTTCATAAACCACATCTAGAGTCATTACATGTGTGTTCTTCTCATAAACCACATGGATCCACTTGAGTTCATTACATTTGTGTTCTTTTCATCAACCACATTGATGCACTAGTGTCATTACATGTGTGTTCTTTTCATAAACCACATGGATCCACTGGAGTTCATTGCATTTTTGTTCATTTCATAAACCACATGGATACACTAGAGTTCATTGCATTGGTGTTCTTTTCATAAACCACATAATCTACTAGAGTCATTGCATGTGTGTTCTTCTTCTAAACCATCACTAGAATCATTGCATGGTTTTTTTTCATAAACCACATGGATCCACTAAAGTTCACTACATGTGTGTTATTTTCATAAACCACATGGATCCACCAGTGTCATTGGATATGTGTTATTTCCATAAACGACATGGATCCACCAGTGTCATTGCATGTGTGTTATTTTCATAAACCACCACTAGAGCCACATGGATCCACTAGAGTCATTGCATGTGTGTTATTTTCATAAACCACCACTAGAGTCATTGCATGTGTGTTCTTCTCCTAAACTACCACTAGAGTTCATTGCATGTGTGTTCTTTTCATAAACCACATGGATTCACTAGAGTCATTGCATGTGTGTTCTTTTCATCAACCACACAAATCCACTAGAGTTCATTGCATTTGTGTTCTTTTCATAAACCACATGGATCCACGAGAGTTCATTAAATGTGTGTTCTTTTCATAAACCACACGGATCCACTAGAGTTCATTGAATGTGTGTTCTTTTCAGAAACCACATGGATCCACCAGTGTCATTGAATCTGTGTTCTTTTGATAAACCACATGGATCCACCAGTGTCATTGAATGTGTGTTCTTTTCATAAACCACATCTAGAGTCATTACATGTGTGTTCTTCTCAGAAACCACATGGATCCACTTGAGTTCATTGCATTTGTGTTCTTTTCATAAACCACATGGATGCACTAGTGTCATTGCATGTGTGTTCTTTTCATAAACCACATGGATCCACTGGAGTTCATTGCATTTTTGTTCATTTCATAAACCACATGGATACACTAGAGTTCATTGCATTGGTGTTCTTTTCATAAACCACATAGTCTACTAGAGTCATTGCATGTGTGTTCTACTTCTAAACAATCACTAGAATCATTGCATGTGTTTTTTTCGTAAACCACATGGATCCACTAAAGTTCACTGCATGTGTGTTATTTTCACAAACCACATGGATCCACCAGTGTCATTGGATGTGTGTTATTTCCATAAACTACATGGATCCACCAGTGTCATTGCATGTGTGTTATTTTCATAAACCACCACTAGAGCCACATGGATCCACTAGAGTCATTGCATGTGTGTTATTTTCATAAACCACCACCACTAGAGTCATTGCATGTGTGTTCTTCTCCTAAACTACCACTAGAGTTCATTGCATGTGTGTTCTTTTCATAAACCACATGGATTCACTAGAGTCATTGCATGTGTGTTCTTTTCATAAACCACACAGATCCACTAGAGTTCATTGAATGTGTGTTCTTTTCATAAACCACATGGATCCACGAGAGTTCATTACATGTGTGTTCTTTTCATAAACCACATGGATCCACTAGAGTTCATTGAATGTGTGTTCTTTTCAGAAACCACATGGATCCACCAGTGTCATTGAATCTGTGTTCTTTTGATAAACCACATGGATCCACCAGTGTCATTGAATGTGTGTTCTTTTCATAAACCACATCTAGAGTCATTACATGTGTGTTCTTCTCATAAACCACATGGATCCACTTGAGTTCATTGCATTTGTGTTCATTTCATAAACCACATGGATACACTAGAGTTCATTGCATTGGTGTTCTTTTCATAAACCACATAGTCTACTAGAGTCATTGCATGTGTGTTCTTCTTCTAAACCATCACTAGAATCACTGCATGTGTTTTTTTCATAAACCACATGGATCCACTAAAGTTCACTACATGTGTGTTATTTTCATAAACCACATGGATCCACCAGTGTCATTGGATGTGTGTTATTTCCATAAACTACATGGATCCACCAGTGTCATTGCAAGTGTGTTATTTTCATAAACCACGACTAGAGCCACATGGATCCACTAGAGTCATTGCATGTGTGTTATTTTCATAAACCACCACTAGAGTCATTGCATGTGTGTTCTTCTCCTAAACTACCACTAGAGTTCATTGCATGTGTGTTCTTTTCGTAAACCACATGGATTCACTAGAGTCATTGCATATGTGTTCTTTTCATAAACCACACAGATCCACTAGAGTTCATTGCATTTGTGTTCTTTTCATAAACCACAACTAGAGTCATTGCAAGTGTGTTCTTTTCATAAACCACATGGTTCCACCAGTGCCATTGGATGTGTGTTCTTTTCATAAACCACATGGATCCACCAGTGTCATTGCATGTGTGTTCTTTTCATAAACCACCACTAGAGTCATTGCATGTGTGTTCTTCTTCAAAACCACCACTAGTCATTGCATGTGTGTTCTTTTTCATAAACCACCACTAGAGTCATTGCATGTGTGTTCTTTTCTTAAACCACATGGATCCACGAGAGTTCATTGCATTTGTGTTCATTTCATAAACCAGATGGATCCACTAGAGTTCATTGCATGTGTGTTCTTTTCATAAACCACATGGATCCACTAGAGTTCATTGAATGTGTGTTCTTTTCAAAACCCACATGGATCCACTAGTGTCATTGAATCTGTGTTCTTTTGATAAACCACATGGATCCACCAGTGTCATTGAATGTGTGTTCTTTTCATGAACCACATGGATCCACGAGAGTTCATTACATGTGTGTTATTGTCATAAACCACATGGACCCACTAGAGTTCATTGAATGTGTGTTATTTTCATAAACCACATGGATCCACCAGTGTCATTGCATGTGTTCTTTTCATAAACCACCACTAGAGTCATTGCATGTGTGTTCTATTCATAAACCACCACTAGAGTCATTGCATGTGTGTTCTTTCCATAAACCACATATGGATCCACCAGTCATTGCACGTGTGTTCTGCTCCTAAACCAGCACTAGAGTTCATTGCATGTGTGTTCTTCTCCTAAACTAGCACTAGAGTTCATTTCATGTGTGTTCTTTTGATAAACCACATGGATCCACTAGAGTTTGTTGAATGTGTGTTCTTTTCATAAACCACATGGATCCACTACTATCATTAAATATGTGTTCTATTCATAAACCACATGGATGCACCTGTGTCATTGCATGTGTATTATTTTCATAAACTACATCTATTGTAACATCCCTAAATTCATATTTCAAAGCTCATTCATATCATCCTTGCATCCTTCATCATTTTGGGTTTTCTCAAAAAAAATCATTTCAGAAACAGAAGCTTGTGCTATGATTTCATGTGAGCCAATTTAACTCAAATGGCCATCACCCTTTGAAACTTGATTGTTTAGGAACTTGTTTGCTTGCTTCCATTGTTGGAAGGTTTAGGTGTAAAAGTTTAACCAAAGTTTTCAACTCAGAAATAATTTCAAAACCCTATTTTGTTTTAAAACATTTGCAAACCAGGGACAAAGTCTCTGATTGTTTTAAGCCCAAGCTTGACCAAGCCCTTGCAGGGTAACTACATGTTTAAATGACTGGTTTTTGAAACCACAGTACCCTACAAAAGTTCCCAGAATTGTTTGAATTCAAAAAGGATTTGAATTCATATCAAAATCATTTCAGAAAATAGAATTAGAAAAAGAAAAGAAGCATTCAAATGAAAAGGGCCGTGCGCCAGGTTTCTGGCCCAGCAACGAATCAAGCCCAACTAGCCCACCCGGGGGTTTCCTTTTCTTCTCTCACGCGCGAGCGCACGCAATTAGTCGCTGACAGACAGACCCCACCTCCACCTCACGCACTTCGCTGACGAGCGGGCCTCCTCCACGTCAGCATCGTCTTCCCCCTGAATCCGCGCACGATCTCCGCCGCTGGCCGTTGCAGCAGTGATACCCCGAGCTTAATTGGCATTGATGTGATGAGCGTTTCCTGTCGAGCCTCTAGCTATAAGATCCCCACCTCCCCGCGACCATTTTCCCCCAGTCAATTCTGCCTCCACGCCATCAGGCTGCCCACGACTCACACAACACCGCCGCAGACAGAGCTCACTCCGGCGATCGATTCTGATAAGCTCCGCGCGCCCCTTCCTCTCTGATTCATTCGAGCCACTTTGCAATCTCCTTGCGCACCTCCTGACCCCACCAGTTCATCCTGTACTGCCCCAGGTCGCCGTTTCCGCTCGACGCCGCAAGCATCTGACGACCACCTTGACTCCGGCGACCAAAATCCGTAAGTCCCGTGCGCCCCTTCACTTCTGACTCACACGAGAGTGTTCGCCACGTTCTTGCGCATCTCCTAAACCCTCTGGCTTGTGTTAGGGCGACGCGGAACCTCGGCAACGACTCCGACAACAACCACCCGACGCCGTGCACAACTCCGACGAGGAATCATCACCGTGACAGCATGCCCCTTCGCAAACCGACGCTACCTTGAGCTTCAGCAGCTTCCTGCGAACCTGGTATGACCCTTCTCCCTCTCGCGGACGACCTGGAATGCACGCGCCGCCGTAGACCGAACGCTCCACCGCTCGCTGACGCCGCGCGCCGCTAGGACATGGTCGCTTGCTCGCACGCCGTTAGATCTAGATCCGAGCGCTAGGATAGATTCATTTAACTGCGAAGCGGTACGCGATCTGGAGCATGCGATCTGTTTAGATCCTATGGCTGCAGAGCTCGATCCGGTGCGAACCGGTACGCGCCAATCACAACACGCGTGGCTAGGAACAGATCTAAAAACAGATTTTAAATCAGATTTTGATCCAAATTTCAAATGCTTATAACTTTTGATTGCCACGTTGGTTTTTTGCAAACCTTATACCGTTGGATTCAGTGAAACAAGACCTTTCTGAATATCCAATGTGTTTAACAAATAGTAACAATTAGAATGACTTTGTTTGTAGAAACATGTTTAAGGCTATTTTGAGTATGGATTTAGTTTAGTAATTTGTTTTAGGGTTAAATAAGTTTGTTTTGGCAATTTTGTGTCTTGTTATGTTTCTGTAAACATGCACTTGCTTGTTAGAGTTTTCAAAATCACCACTTAGTAAATTCATGCATGCATGCATTCATATTATTTTTTGATTGTATATATATTTGTGTGTAATTGTATGCTACAATTTTGTGTAGACCTTGCTAGTGATTGTGACTGTGAAGAGTGCTACTCTCCCCATTACCAAGGCAAGTGATGCTTCATACTTTTGTCCCATTATTTACACTATGCATTAGTGATATTTTCTAAGTAGGACTTGCATGGAATTTTTCTAAGTATAAACTATGCTATGGGAAAACCTAGTAGATGAAACCTTAGTAGAAATTTCCTAAGTTAAGATTCCTACTACTATCATGCTTAGCTTAGCTAATAGAAAACAAGGGTGGAATATATATTCACACTATGGAAAATATCTAAGTCTGTGGACTTATGTTTTGTTTAATAAAACAACTAAGTGAATGAATCACCTGGGTGGAATGGAAGGAATGGTTTGTGTTGAGTAGTTACACAAGTCCAGGGGACTGGTGAACCTTGTGTATCTCACTTGTGGATGGCCACCTAGGAACAAAGAGATTTGAGATGTCAAATGTTGAGAAGCTTCAAGTGCAGCCACTTGGCATTATGGGCTCTGCCTGGATCATATAGGTTGCAATAACTTAGCCAAATGGACAGTTGGTGGTAGGGGATTGATAGGTTGGAGCGCGTCCATGTTGGTCTAAGGGAAGGCTTCTGAAAGATCTTGTCTTGGTGAAACCAAGTCTTGTGGGGAAAGTGCACCACCTCTGCAGAGTGTAAAATCTAAGTACTTAGCCATGTCCCTGGAAAAGGACAATTTGAGCATCAAGACATGGAAGCTATCAAGAATCTCCTCATCCCAATTTCTAAGTAAAAACTTGTGGGTGAACAAGGGTTAAAAGGATCTTCAGTCTTTGATTGGTAGATGCCTTGGGGGATTTGTGCCAAACAAAAACTTAGTGTTTTCAAATAATAAGGAAGAAATCTATTTTGAGCAATGCAAGACTAAGATCCACTTAGCCAAATGCATATAGTATTATAGTCCACTTTAAATAAGCTAAGGTATCACTTGCCAATACTATTCCAAAGTATTGACCCTCTGTGGCTGTAACTTGTAATGTTGCAGGTTACTCCGATGATGAATAGGAGTCATGAGTCTACACTCAACATGCTTTCCTGTGGCACATGAAGATGAAGACTTATGTTTATTTACTTATTCCATAAACTCTTGTATTAGGCCTTTGGCCCCGAGTTGTAAAAGACTATGTTTTATCTCTGGAATGAATGTAATAAACGACCTTTGTATCTGTGTACTTCATCTTAAACTGTGGATGCTAGCATTGATCCAGGGACTAGCATTGCAATCACAGGGATCCTTTCCTTTATAAAGGAGGGGTCTAACAGATGGTATCAAAGCACTGTGTTGCCTGTAGGATTATGACCCTAGGATTGGAAACCACTAAGGAAAATTTTTAACTACTTCTACACTTGTCTATTCTTCTCGTAAACTTTTCTAATCTTCTCATTCTCATCTCTATTTGTAGATGAACTCCATCAACGAAGCCGTGAAGAAAGGACCACTCATGACCATGACCTTGGAGTGTGAAATGGAGTTTCCCAAAATTCTCAAGGACCTCATGGAGGCAATGGAAGCACATGGTGCAGCTGTGTACAAGGGATTTCCAGTGATGGAGGAAGGAGTGGAGTATTGGTGGGTGCAACTTCACTTGTACAAAAACAAGGAAGACAACCACAAAGAAAGAGGCTTCTGCATGTACACCAACACTGTGATGCACACCACATTCTTTGAGTCAGCCAGAGAAGCAGCTTGGAAGACTATCAAAGAACTCAGTGCTAGAGTCAAGTGCAAGATACTCAACCTCCAAAAAGACTTAGAGAAAGAGAAGGACCATACCCAAGAGTTGGAAGTCACCAACCAAACCTTAAGGGGAGATATTATAGACTTAGTGATGGAAGCATGTGAACAAGATAGGCTGATTGCCTCTAGGAACATTGTGTTAGCCACCAGATCCAGTGAGATAGGTTTGTAAACGCACTTTGTTAGTTGGACCACCACCTATCACCTTATTTTCCAAATGATACCTTAAATAAGTTTGAACCTTGGTTGATGTAATGGAATCATGTATGCATGACTTGTGTGATTTTTGTGTTCCATGGATATGTATGAATGTTTGTCTTGTTTATTTTAAATTGTGTTGTTCTAACTTTTTCAATCTTATAAATAGATGCCTATTACCATCAGCACTGTTGAGGAGTTCCAGGTTACCCGTTTTGGTCCTCGTATCGTAGAGCTTACTACCTTGCTCGATCTCCCTCTTCCCACCATTGCGGTGCACCCACTCACCAAGTTTGAGAGGAAGGACCTCTGGGGCTTCAAGGTGAACCAGCCAGGACGCCAGACAGAGCCTACTACGGAGGCCATCGTCTTCAAGCTTATGCACGATGACAGGGAGAGAGGCATGGAAGTTGTCATGCAGGACCTGATAGGACGACTGTTGGGTCGTCACTCCCGACAGGTTAGAGGCACTCACTTCCACGCCTTCGGAAGGCGTGATGATGACAGAGAGTCCATCGACTTTGAGGACGACTCGAGGGCCACAGCAGAGCCGATACGCCTGTACCTCCAGGACTTAGAGACTCTTATTAGGCACGTGGATACTGACAGGACCAATGTCATGCTCAGTAATGACGAGCTCCAGGTGCAGCTTCGCGAGAAGGACAAGCTCTTCGCGTAGCAGGGCGAGATTGTCAAGGAGATGGAGGCGAGGTTCGAGACCCAGGACCGTAAGTTCAAGAGTCAAGAGAAACGTGTCCAGGATAGGAACAAGAAGATTCGGGACATGATCGAGGAACTGCAGTCCAAGGACTTCGAGTTAGAGCAGCAGCAGACAGTGATTGAGAGACTTCGTTCCCAGAAGAGGGCTCTCAAGGCCAAGATCGACTCCTTGACCACCACCATTGAGGAGAACAAGACCGCAATGGAGAACGCAGGTCTTACCTTTGTCAAGGAGGAGATTGATGCTGACGAGTAGACTTGACTACTCAGTTACCTCTATTTACCGTACTTGTTATTTGTGAACTTATTATTGGACCATCCGACATGTGGATGGCTTGCCACTTGTGTGTTTTTTTACTTTGAGACTTGTTATCTTGTTGTTGAACTTTTGATCCTTGTTGCATGCTATGTGTTTGCTTACGTGATGTATTGTGCATAAACATCTATGGGTATCTCATTCTTTCCTTGAATAAACCATAGATGCCTCACCGTCGCGCAAACCCCAACCCCAACAACATTACCCCGAAAATGCAACAGATGATGAATGCGCAGACACAGCTTATGCAAATGATGACGACATTCATCCAAAACCAGAACAACAACAACCCCAGTAACAACAACAACTAACAACAACAATAACAACCCTCCGGGTTTTGATATGCTCACTAGATTTCTGCATCTGAGGCCAGCTAAGTTTTCGGGAACGACTGATCCCATGGTGGCCAATGATTGGCTACGTTCTGTGAACAAAGACTTAGTGACCGTGGACTGCACGGATGCTGAAAAAGTTAGGTTCGCAGCACATCTGTTGGAAGGACCAGCCGCCGCATGGTGGGACAACTTCCAGATCACCACTCCTATTGATGAGGTGACTTGGGCTATCTTTGAAGATGGCTTTCGCACTACTCATATCTCACCAGGAATGATGAGCCTGAAAAGAAGGAGTTTCACAACCTGAAGCAGCGCCACCACAGCGTGGCTGAATATATAGAAGAGTTCAACAATCTGGCGCGCTATGCACCGGATGAGGTTGACACAGATGCCAAAAGAAAGGAAAAGTTTCTGGAAGGCTTGAATGATGAGCTGAATCTGCAGCTGTCTGTGGCATATGTTCCAACTTATCAGTCGCTGTGTGACAAGGCTGTTATTGTGGAGAATAAAATGAAGCAAGTCGAGAGTAGAAAGAGGAAACACTCCGACAAGCACAGCTCGGGATCGTCTCATAAACGATCTCACTACGATGATAGTGTCAGCTCAGGATCCCACAAGCATGGGAAATTTAACAAGCACCACAACCACAACCGTCATGACAGCAAGCATCATCGCAGTCATGACAATGATAAGTACAAAAATCACAAGAGTGGACATAAGAGCCACCATAGTGGAAGTGGAAGTGGAAACCAGCCTAAAAAGGACCTCAGTCAGGTTGAATGCTATAAATGCAAGAAGCTGGGGCATTATGCTAATGAGTGCCCTGAGAAGAAAGTTGAAGGACCTAACAAGCCCAGTCCTTTTCAGAAAGGACAGGTTAACCACATCAATGTGGAGGAAGTCTATGAGGAGCCTGATGCCGTTGCTGGTAAGTTCAGACTCAATTCCATTACAGCATTTGTACTCTTTGACACTGGTGCATCCCATTCATTCATATCAAAAGCATTTGTTGATAGAAACGGGTTTGCATCTAAAAACATTGGGTGTCCGATAAAAGTTAGCTCTCCGGGAGGAGATATGATAGTGAGTCTTGGATGTCGGGATCTAGTCATAGAGATCGGAAAACATAAGTTTCCAGTGAACCTAATAATCCTAAATTCCCAAGGATTAGATGTGATTTTGGGAATGGATTGGATGGCTAAGTATGAGGGAGTACTAGATTGTGCCAATTGTACAGTTGCACTCACAACCTCGGAAGGTAAGAGGATAAGATTCAAGTCCAATTTTGAATCTAAAGAAAGTAAGCTGAATTCTCTTAAGGGGGTTAGCATGGACACTGTGCCAATTGTGTGTGAATATCCGGATGTGTTTCCGGAAGAGTTACCGGGAATGCCACCAGATAGAGATGTAGAGTTTATAATAGATTTGGTACCAGGTTCTGGACCAAGAGCAAAGAGGCCTTATAAAATGTCAGTTGACGAACTAAAGGAACTCAAGAAACAACTTGGAGAACAATTGCAGAAAGGATTCATCCAGCCAAGTTCTTCATCTTGGGGAGCTCCAGTTTTGTTCGTGGAAAAGAGAGATAGGACTCAAAGATTATGCATAGATTACCGTTCTCTCAACGAGGTAACCATCAAGAACAAATATCCTTTGCCAAGAATCAACGACTTGTTTGATCAGCTAGAAGGAGCATGTGTGTTCTCGAAGATTGATCTTCGGTCAGGCTATTTTCAACTCAAGATAAGAGAGCAAGACATACCTAAAACAGCATTCACCACTAGGTATGGATTGTATGAGTACAGTGTGATGCCTTTTAGTTTAACCAATGCTCCAACATACTTCATGAATATGATGAACAAAGTGTTCATGGAATTTCTCGACAAGTTCGTTGTCGTTTTCATCGATGACATCTTAGTCTACTCCAAGAGCAAGGAAGAGCATGAAAGACATCTACGCTTGATACTTGAGAAACTGAGGGAACTTAAGCTTTATGCCAAATTCAGCAAGTGTGAGTTTTGGTTAGAGGAAGTTGGATTTCTTGGTCATGTTATGACAAAGGACGGTGTAGCAGTTGATCCTGCTAAAGTTTTAGCTGTGACAGAATGGGAATCTCTTAAGAACGTAAAAGAGGTTCGTAGTTTTCTTGGTTTAGCAGGATACTATAGAAGATCCATAGAAAATTTTTCAAAGGTTTCCAAACCAATGACAGAATTATTAAAGAAAGATAAGAAATTTGCTTGGTCTGAAGGTTGTGAACTCAGCTTTCAAGAATTAAAGAAGAGACTTGTGTCAGCACCAGTTCTGTGCCTACCAGACTTGGAAAAGGATTTCCAAGTGTATTGTGATGCTTCTCATCAAGGATTAGGTGCCGTACTTATGCAAGGCGGAAAAGTTGTGGCTTATGCCTCGAGACAACTCAAAACTCATGAAGTAAATTATCCTACTCATGATTTAGAGTTAGCCGCTGTTGTCCATGCACTCAAAACATGGAGACACTACCTTTTGGGAAAACGTTGTGAAGTATTCACCGATCATAAGAGTTTGAAGTATATCTTCACCCAGAAGGAAATCAATATGAGACAAAGGAGATGGCTAGAACTTATCAAGGATTACGACTTGAGTTTGCAATACCACCCCGGTAAAGCAAATGTAGTAGCAGATGCTCTAAGTCGTAAGGCGTTTGTAAATGGCCTTACCAAAGGTGAATTGCCAGATGACTTGTGTAAGCAATTCAAGGAACTCAGGTTGGAGATTGTGCCAGAAGGACATCTTATGTCTTTGGATGTTCAACCCACTCTGTTAGATAAGATTAAAGAAGCCCAAAAGACGGATAAAGAAATCGAAGAGATTAAGGAAAGGATTAGCCAAGGGAAAGCTAAAAGTTTCCATATAGATGAACAAGGTAATTTATGGCACGGGAAATGTATTTGTGTTCCACAAGATCCGGAATTGCGGAAACTGATTCTACAAGAAGCCCATAACTCTCCATATTCTATTCACCCGGGAAACACCAAAATGTACATGGATATGAAAGAAAGATTTTGGTGGAACAATCTCAAAAGGGACATCGCCGAACACATTGCTTTGTGTGATGTGTGTAGTAGAGTGAAAGCGGAGTATCAGAAACCAGCAGGTTTGCTTCAACCAATGCCTATTCCTGAATGGAAGTGGGAAAATATTGGTATGGATTTCATTACCGTATTACCAAGGACCAGGTCAGGGTATGATTCCATATGGGTAGTAGTGGATCGCCTAACTAAAGTGGCCCATTTTATACCCGTAAAGACAACTTATACCAGTGCCAAGTTAGCCAAAATCTACATGAGAAGAATTGTATGCCTTCACGGTGTGCCTAAGAGTATTGTGACTGATAGAGGAACTCAGTTCACTTCTCACTTTTTTGGAGACAGCTTCATGAATCTTTAGGAACGAGGTTGGAATTCAGCACGGCTTTTCATCCTCAAACGGATGGACAAACGGAAAGGACTAACCAAATTCTTGAAGACATGTTGAGGGCATGTGCCCTAGACTATGGAGCAAGTTGGGATGAAAGTCTGCCTTACGCAGAGTTCTCTTACAATAACAGTTACCAATCTAGCATTGGGATGGCACCATTTGAGTTTCTCTACGGAAGGAAGTGTACCACCCCATTGCTATGGAATGGTGTGGGAGAAAGAAGTTTGTTTGGACCAGATCTTATCAAAGACGCCGAAGAAAAGGTCAAATTGGTTAGGGACAGGTTGAAGATAGCACAGTCCCGACAGAAAATCTATGCGGATTCTAAGCGTAGAGAAGTCACCTACGAAGTTGGGGATAGAGCTTATCTTAGAGTATCACCACTTCATGGAGTGAAAAGATTTGGAGTCAAAGGAAAGTTGGCACCAAGATATGTTGGGCCATTCAACATTCTAAGTCGCAAGGGAGAAGTTGCATATGAAATCGAACTGCCAGCATCTTTATTAGCAGTCCATAATGTTTTTCATGTGAGTCAGCTTAAGAAATGTCACCCGGAAATGGAAGAATCTTCTTTGAAGGATACCATATCTTTGGAAGAAGTTCAACTAGAAAGTGATCTCACCTATGAAGAAAAGCCTGTCAAGATTCTTGAGACCGCAGAAAGAGTCACGAGGACAAAAACTATCAAGTTTTGCAAAGTGCAATGGAATCATCATTCCGAAGAGCAAGCAACATGGGAAAGAGAAGATGATCTTCGGAAAGACCACCCTCACCTAATTGCTAGCCAATCCGAATCTCGAGGGCGAGATTCATCTTAAGGGGGTTAGATTTGTAACATCCCTAAATTCATATTTAAAAGCTCATTCATATCATCCTTGCATCCTTCATCATTTAGGGTTTTCTCAAAAAAATCATTTCAGAAACAGATGCTTGTGCTATGATTTCATGTGAGCCAATTTAACTCAAATGGCCATCGCCCTTTGAAACTTGATTGTTTAGGAACTTGTTTGCTTGCTTCCATTGTTGGAAGGTTTAGGTGTAAAAGTTTAACCAAAGTTTTCAACTCAGAAATAATTTCAAAACCCTATTTTGTTTTAAAACATTTGCAAACCAGGGACAAAGTCTCTGATTGTTTTAAGCGCAAGCTTGACCAAGCCCTTGCAGGGTAACTACATGACTGGTTTTTGAAACCACAGTACCCTACAAAAGTTCCCAGAATTGTTTGAATTCATATCAAAATCATTTCAGAAAATAGTATTAGAAAAAGAAAAGAAGCATTCAAATGAAAAGGGCCGCACGCCAGGTTTCTGGCCCAGCAACGAATCAAGCCCAACTAGCCCACCCGGGGGTTTCCTTTTCTTCTCTCACGTGCGAGCGCACGCAATTAGTCGCTGACAGACAGACCCCACCTCCACCTCACGCACTTCGCTGACGAGCGGGCCTCCTCCACGTCAGCATCGTCTTCCCCCTGAATCCGCGCACGATCTCCGCCGCTGGCCATTGCAGCAGTGATACCCCGAGCTTAATTGGCATTGATGTGACGAGCGTTTCCTGTCGAGCCTCTAGCTATAAGATCCCCACCTCCCCGCGACCATTTTCCCCCAGTCAATTCTGCCTCCATGCCATCCGGCTGCCCACGACTCACACAACACCGCCGCAGACAGAGCTCACTCCGGCGATCGATTCCGGTAAGCTCCGTGCGCCCCTTCCTCTCTGATTCATTCGAGCCACTTCGCAATCTCCTTGCGCACCTCCTGACCCCACCAGTTCATCCTGTACTGCCCCAGGTCACTGTTTCCGCTCGACGCCGCAAGCATCTGACGACCACCTCGACTCCGGCGACCAAAATCCGTAAGTCCCGTGCGCCCCTTCACTTCTGACTCGCACGAGATTGTTCGCCACGTTCTTGCGCATCTCCTAAACCCTCTGGCTTGTGTTAGGGCGACGCGGAACCTCGGCAACGACTCCGACAACAACCACCCGACGCCATGCACAACTCCGACGAGGAATCATCACCGTGATAGCACGCCCCTTCGCAAACCGACGCTACCTTGAGCTTCAGCAGCTTCCTGCGAACCTGGTATGACCCTTCTCCCTCTCGCGGATGACCTGGAACGCACACGCCTCCGTAGACCGAATGCTCCGCCGCTCGCTGACGCCGCGCGCCGCCAGGACATGGTCGCTTGCTCGCACGCCGTTAGATCTAGATCCGAGCGCTAGGATAGATTCATTTAACTGCGAAGCGGTACGCGATCTGGAGCATGCGATCTGTTTAGATCCTACGGCTGCAGAGCTCGATCCGGTGCGAACCGGTACGCGCCAATCACAACACGACGCGTGGCTAGGAACATATCTAAAAACAGATTTTAAATCAGATTTTGATCCAAATTTCAAATGCTTATAACTTTTGATTGCCACGTTGGTTTTTTGCAAACCTTATACCGTTGGATTCAGTGAAACAAGACCTTTCTGAATATCCAATGTGTTTAACAAATAGTAACCATTAGAATGACTTTGTTTGTAGAAACATGTTTAAGGCTATTTTGAGTATGGATTTAGTTTAGTAATTTGTTTTGGGGTTAAATAAGTTTGTTTTGGCAATTTTGTGTCTTGTTATGTTTCTGTAAACATGCACTTGCTTGTTAGAGTTTTCAAAATCACCACTTAGTAAATTCATGCATGCATGCATTCATATTATTTTTTGATTGTATATATATTTGTGTGTAATTGTATGCTACAATTTTGTGTAGACCTTGCTAGTGATTGTGACTGTGAAGAGTGCTACTCTCCCCATTACCAAGGCAAGTGATGCTTCATACTTTTGTCCCATTATTTACACTATGCATTAGTGATATTTTCTAAGTAGGACTTGCATGGAATTTTTCTAAGTATAAACTATGCTATGGGAAAACCTAGTAGATGAAACCTTAGTAGAAATTTCCTAAGTTAAGATTCCTACTACTATCATGCTTAGCTTAGCTAATAGAAAACAAGGGTGGAATATATATTCACACTATGGAAAATTTCTAAGTCTGTGGACTTATGTTTTGTTTAATAAAACAACTAAGTGAATGAATCACCTGGGTGGAATGGAAGGAATGGTTTGTGTTGAGTGGTTACACAAGGCCAGGGGACTGGTGAACCTTGTGTATCTCACTTGTGGATGGCCACCCAGTAACAAAGAGATTTGAGATGTCAAATGTTGAGAAGCTTCAAGTGCAGCCACTTGGCATTATGGGCTCTGCCTGGATCATATAGGTTGCAATAACTTAGCCAAATGGACAGTTGGTGGTAGGGTATTGATAGGTTGGAGCGCGTCCATGTTGGTCTAAGGGAAGGCTTCTGAAAGATCTTGTCTTGGTGAAACCAAGTCTTGTGGGGAAAGTGCACCACCTCTACAGAGTGTAAAATCTAAGTACTTAGCCATGTCCCTGGAAAAGGACAATTTGAGCATCAAGACATGGAAGCTATCAAGAATCTCCTCATCCCAATTTCTAAGTAAAAACTTGTGGGTGAACAAGGGTTAAAAGGATCTTCAGTCTTTGATTGGTAGATGCCTTGGGGGATTTGTGCCAAACAAAAACTTAGTGTTTTCAAATAATAAGGAAGAAATCTATTTTGAGCAATGCAAGCCTAAGCTCCACTTAGCCAAATGCATATAGTATTATAGTCCACTTTAAATAAGCTAAGGTATCACTTGCCAATACTATTCCAAAGTATTGACCCTCTGTGGCTGTAACTTGTAATGTTGCAGGTTACTCCGATGATGAATAGGAGTCATGAGTCTAACCTCAACATGCTTGCCTGTGGCACATGAAGATGAAGACTTATGTTTATTTACTTATTCCATAAACTCTTGTATTAGGCCTTTGGCCCCGAGTTGTAAAAGACTATGTTTTATCTCTGGAATGAATGTAATAAACGACGTTTGTATCTGTGTACTTCCTCTTAAACTATGGATGCTAGCATTGATCCAGGGACTAGCATTGCAATCACAGGGATCCTTTCCTTTATAAAGGAGGGGTCTAACATCTATAGTCATTGCATGTGTGTTCTTTTCATAAACCACATGGATCCACCAGTGTCATTGCATGTGTGTTCTTTTCATAAACCACCACTAGAGTCATTGCATGTGTGTTCTTTTCATAAACCACATATGGATCCACTAGAGTCATTGCCTGTGTGTTCTTCTTCAAAACCACCACTAGTCATTGCATGTGTGTTCTTTTTCATAAACCACCACTAGAGTCATTGCGTGTGTGTTCTTTTCTTAAACCACATGGATCCACAAGAGTTCATTGCATTTGTGTTCATTTCATAAACCAGATGGATCCACTACAGTTCATTGCATGTGTGTTCTTTTCATAAACCACATGGATCCACTAGAGTTCATTGAATGTGTGTTCTTTTCAAAAACCACATGGATCCACTAGTGTCATTGAATCTGTGTTCTTTTGATAAACCACATGGATCCACCAGTGTCATTGAATGTGTGTTCTTTTCATAAACCACATGGATCCACGAGAGTTCATTACATGTGTGTTCTTGTCATAAACCACATGGACCCACTAGAGTTCATTGAATGTGTGTTCTTTTCATAAACCACATGGATCCCCCAGTGTCATTGCATGTGTTCTTTTCATAAACCACCACTAGAGTCATTGCATGTGTGTTCTATTCATAAACCACCACTAGAGTCATTGCATGTGTGTTCTTTCCACAAACCACATATGGATCCACCAGTCATTGCACGTGTGTTCTTCTCCTAAACCAGCACTAGAGTTCATTGCATGTGTGTTCTTCTCCTAAACTAGCACTAGAGTTCATTTCATGTGTGTTATTTTCATAAATCACATGGATCCACTAGAGTTCGTTGAATGTGTGTTCTTTTCATAAACCACATGGATCCACTACTGTCATTAAATATGTGTTCTATTCATAAACCACATGGATGCACCCGTGTCATTGCATGTGTCTTATTTTCATAAACTACATCTATAGTCATTGCATGTGTGTTCTTTTCATAAACCACGTGGATCCACTAGAGTTAATTGCATGTGTGTTCTTTTCATAAACCACATGGTTCCACCAGTGTCATTGGATGTGTGTTCTTTTCATAAACCACATGGATCCACCAGTGTCGTTGCATGTGTGTTCTTTTCATAAAACACCACTAGAGTCATTGCATGTGTGTTCTTTTCATAAACCACATATGGATCCACTAGAGTCATTGCATGTGTGTTCTTCTTCAAAACCACCACTAGTCATTGCATGTGTGTTCTTTTTCATAAACCACCACTAGAGTCATTGCATGTGTGTTCTTTTCTTAAACCACATGGATCCATGAGAGTTCATTGCATTTGTGTTCATTTCATAAACCAGATGGATCCACTACAGTTTATTGCATGTGTGTTCTTTTCACAAACCACATGGATCCACTAGAGTTCATTGAATGTGTGTTCTTTTCAAAAACTACATGGATCCACCAGTGTCATTGAATCTGTGTTCTTTTGATAAACCACATGGATCCACCAGTGTCATTGAATGTGTGTTCTTTTCATAAACCACATGGATCCACGAGAGTTCATTACATGTGTGTTCTTTTCATAAACCACATGGATCCACTAGAGTTCATTGAATGTGTGTTCTTTTCAGAAACCACATGGATCCACTAGTGTCATTGAATCTGTGTTCTTTTGAGAAACCACATGGATCCACCAGTGTCATTGAATGTGTGTTCTTTTCATAAACCACATCTAGAGTCATTACATGTGTGTTCTTCTCATAAACCACATGGATCCACTTGAGTTCATTGCATTTGTGTTGTTTTCATAAACCACATGGATGCACTAGTGTCATTGCATGTGTGTTCTTTTCATAAACCACATGGATCCACTAGAGTTCATTGCATTTTTGTTCATTTCATAATCCACATGGATACACTAGAGTTCATTGCATTGGTGTTCTTTTCATAAACCACATAGTCTAAAAGAGTCATTGCATGTGTGTTCTTCTTCTAAACCATCACTAGAATCATTGCATGTGTTTTTTTCATAAACCACATGGATCCACTAAAGTTCACTGCATGTGTGTTATTTTCATAAACCACATGGATCCACCAGTGTCATTGGATGTGTGTTATTTCCATAAACTACATGGATCCACCAGTGTCATTGCATGTGTGTTATTTTCATAAACCACCACTAGAGCCACATGGATCCACTAGAGTCATTGCATGTGTGTTATTTTCATAAACCACCACTAGAGTCATTGCATGTGTGTTCTTCTCCTAAACTACCACTAGAGTTCATTGCATGTGTGTTCTTTTCATAAACCACATGGATTCACTAGAGTCATTGCATGTGTGTTCTTTTCATAAACCACAACTAGAGTCATTGCAAGTATGTTCTTTTCATAAACCACAGATAGAGTCATTGCATGTGTGTTCTTTTCATAAACCACATGGTTCCACCAGTGTCATTGGATGTGTGTTCTTTTCATAAACCACATGGATCCACCAGTGTCATTGCATGTGTGTTCTTTTCATAAACCACCACTAGAGTCATTGCATGTGTGTTCTTCTTCTAAACCACCACTAGTCATTGCATGTGTGTTCTTTTTCATAAACCACCACTAGTGTCATTGCATGTGTGTTCTTTTCATAAACCACATGGAACCACGAGAGTTCATTCCATTTGTGTTCATTTCATAAACCACATGGATCCACTAGAGTTCATTGCATGTGTGTTCTTTTCATAAACCACATGGATCCACTAGAGTTCATTGAATGTGTGTTCTTTTCAAAAACCACATGGATCCACCAGTGTCATTGAATGTGTGTTCTTTTCATAAACCAATGGATCCACCAGTGTCATTGAATGTGTGTTCTTTTCATAAACCACATGGATCCACCAGTGTCATTGAATGTGTGTTCTTTTCGTAAACCACCACTAGAGTCATTGGATTTGTGTTGTTTTCATAAACCACATGGATCCACCAGTGTCATTGCATGTGTTATTTTCATAAACCACCACTAGAGTCATTGCATGTGTGTTCTATTCATAAACCACCACTAGAGTCATTGCATGTGTGTTCTTTCCATAAACCACATATGGATCCACCAATCATTGCACGTGTGTTCTTCTCCTAAACCAGCACTAGAGTTCATTGCATGTGTGTTCTTCTCCTAAACTAGCACTAGAGTTCATTTCATGTGTGTTCTTTTGATGAACCACATGGATCCACTAGAGTTTGTTGAATGTGTGTTCTTTTCATAAACCACATGGATCCACTACTGTCATTAAATATGTGTTCTATTCATAAACCACATGGATGCACCTATGTCATTGCATGTGTATTATTTTCATAAACTACATCTATAGTCATTGCATGTGTGTTCTTTTCATAAACCACATGGATCCACTAGAGTTAAATGCATGTGTGTTCTTTTCATAAACCACATGGTTCCACCAGTGTCATTGGATGTGTGTTCTTTTCATAAACCACATGGATCCACCAGTGTCATTGCATGTGTGTTCTTTTCATAAACCACCACTAGAGTCATTGCATGTGTGTTCTTTTCATAAACCACATATGGATCCACTAGAGTCATTGCATGTGTGTTGTTCTTCAAAACCACCACTAGTCATTGCATGTGTGTTCTTTGTCATAAACCACCACTAGAGTCATTGCATGTGTGTTCTTTTCTTAAACCACAAGGATCCACGAGAGTTGATTGCATTTGTGTTCAATTCATAAACCAGATGGATCCACTAGAGTTCATTGCATGTGTGTTCTTTTCATAAACCACATGGATCCACTAGAGTTCATTGAATGTGTGTTCTTTTCAAAAACCACATGGATCCACCAGTGTCATTGAATGTGTGTTCTTTTGATAAACCACATGGATCCACCAGTGTCATTGAATGTGTGTTCTTTTCATAAACCACATGGATCCACGAGAGTTCATTACATGTGTGTTCTTGTCATAAACCACATGGACCCACTAGAGTTCATTGAATGTGTGTTCTTTTCATAAACCACATGGTTCCACCAGTGTCCTTGGATGTGTGTTCTTTTCATAAACCACATGGATCCACCAGTGTCATTGCATGTGTGTTCTTTTCATAAACCACCACTAGAGTCATTGCATGTGTGTTCTTTTCATAAACCACATATGGATCCACTAGAGTCATTGCATGTGTGTTCTTCTTCAAAACCACCACTAGTCATTGCATCTGTGTTCTTTTTCATAAACCACCACTAGAGTCATTGCATGTGTGTTCTTTTCTTAAACCACATGGATCCACGAGAGTTCATTGCATTTGTGTTCATTTCATAAACCAGATGGATCCACTAGAGTTCATTGCATGTGTGTTCTTTTCATAAACCACATGGATCCACTAGAGTTCATTGAGTGTGTGTTCTTTTCAAAAACCACATGGATCCACCAGTGTCATTGAATCTGTGTTCTTTTGATAAACCACATGGATCCACCAGTGTCATTGAATGTGTGTTCTTTTCATAAACCACATGGATCCACGAGAGTTCATTACATGTGTGTTCTTGTCATAAACCACATGGACCCACTAGAGTTCATTGAATGTGTGTTCTTTTCATAAACCACATGGATCCCCCAGTGTCATTGCATGTGTTCTTTTCATAAACCACCACTAGAGTCATTGCATGTGTGTTCTATTCATAAACCACAACTAGAGTCATTGCATGTGTGTTCTTTCCACAAACCACATATGGATCCACCAGTCATTGCACGTGTGTTCTTCTCCTAAACCAGCACTAGAGTTCATTGCATGTGTGTTCTTCTCCTAAACTAGCACTAGAGTTCATTTCATGTGTGTTATTTTCATAAACCACATGGATCCACTAGAGTTCGTTGAACGTGTGTTCTTTTCATAAACCACATGGATCCACTACTGTCATTAAATATGTGTTCTATTCATAAACCACATGGATGCACCCGTGTCATTGCATGTGTCTTATTTTCATAAACTACATCTATAGTCATTGCTTGTGTGTTCTTTTCATAAACCACGTGGATCCACTAGAGTTAATTGCATGTGTGTTCTTTTCATAAACCACATGGTTCCACCAGTATCATTGGATGTGTGTTCTTTTCATAAACCACATGGATCCACCAGTGTCGTTGCATGTGTGTTCTTTTCATAAACCACCACTAGAGTCATTGCATGTGTGTTCTTTTCATAAACCACATATGGATACACTAGAGTCATTGCATGTGTGTTCTTCTTCAAAACCACCACTAGTCATTGCATGTGTGTTCTTTTTCATAAACCACCACTAGAGTCATTGCATGTGTGTTCTTTTCTTAAACCACATGGATCCATGAGAGTTCATTGCATTTGTGTTCATTTCATAAACCAGATGGATCCACTACAGTTTATTGCATGTGTGTTCTTTTCACAAACCACATGGAACCACTAGAGTTCATTGAATGTGTGTTCTTTTCAAAAACCACATGGATCCACCAGTGTCATTGAATCTGTATTCTTTTGATAAACCACATGGATCCACCAATGTCATTGAATGTGTGTTCTTTTCATAAACCACATGGATCCACGAGAGTTCATTACATGTGTGTTCTTTTCATAAACCACATGGATCCACTAGAGTTCATTGAATGTGTGTTCTTTTCAGAAACCACATGGATCCACTAGTGTCATTGAATCTGTGTTCTTTTGAGAAACCACATGGATCCACCAGTGTCATTGAATGTGTGTTCTTTTCATAAACCACATCTAGAGTCATTACATGTGTGTTCTTCTCATAAACCACATGGATCCACTTGAGTTCATTGCATTTGTGTTCTTTTCATAAACCACATGGATGCACTAGTGTCATTGCATGTGTGTTCTTTTCATAAACCACATGGATCCACTAGAGTTCATTGCATTTTTGTTCATTTCATAATCCACATGGATACACTAGAGTTCATTGCATTGGTGTTCTTTTCATAAACCACATAGTCTAAAAGAGTCATTGCATGTGTGTTCTATTCATAAACCACCACTAGAGTCATTGCATGTGTGTTCTTTCCATAAACCACATATGGATCCACCAATCATTGCACGTGTGTTCTTCTCCTAAACCAGCACTAGAGTTCATTGCATGTGTGTTCTTCTCCTAAACTAGCACTAGAGTTCATTTCATGTGTGTTCTTTTGATGAACCACATGGATCCACTAGAGTTTGTTGAATGTGTGTTCTTTTCATAAACCACATGGATCCACTACTGTCATTAAATATGTGTTCTATTCATAAACCACATGGATGCACCTATGTCATTGCATGTGTATTATTTTCATAAACTACATCTATAGTCATTGCATGTGTGTTCTTTTCATAAACCACATGGATCCACTAGAGTTAAATGCATGTGTGTTCTTTTCATAAACCACATGGTTCCACCAGTGTCATTGGATGTGTGTTCTTTTCATAAACCACATGGATCCACCAGTGTCATTGCATGTGTGTTCTTTTCATAAACCACCACTAGAGTCATTGCATGTGTGTTCTTTTCATAAACCACATATGGATCCACTAGAGTCATTGCATGTGTGTTGTTCTTCAAAACCACCACTAGTCATTGCATGTGTGTTCTTTGTCATAAACCACCACTAGAGTCATTGCATGTGTGTTCTTTTCTTAAACCACAAGGATCCACGAGAGTTGATTGCATTTGTGTTCAATTCATAAACCAGATGGATCCACTAGAGTTCATTGCATGTGTGTTCTTTTCATAAACCACATGGATCCACTAGAGTTCATTGAATGTGTGTTCTTTTCAAAAACCACATGGATCCACCAGTGTCATTGAATGTGTGTTCTTTTGATAAACCACATGGATCCACCAGTGTCATTGAATGTGTGTTCTTTTCATAAACCACATGGATCCACGAGAGTTCATTACATGTGTGTTCTTGTCATAAACCACATGGACCCACTAGAGTTCATTGAATGTGTGTTCTTTTCATAAACCACATGGTTCCACCAGTGTCCTTGGATGTGTGTTCTTTTCATAAACCACATGGATCCACCAGTGTCATTGCATGTGTGTTCTTTTCATAAACCACCACTAGAGTCATTGCATGTGTGTTCTTTTCATAAACCACATATGGATCCACTAGAGTCATTGCATGTGTGTTCTTCTTCAAAACCACCACTAGTCATTGCATCTGTGTTCTTTTTCATAAACCACCACTAGAGTCATTGCATGTGTGTTCTTTTCTTAAACCACATGGATCCACGAGAGTTCATTGCATTTGTGTTCATTTCATAAACCAGATGGATCCACTAGAGTTCATTGCATGTGTGTTCTTTTCATAAACCACATGGATCCACTAGAGTTCATTGAGTGTGTGTTCTTTTCAAAAACCACATGGATCCACCAGTGTCATTGAATCTGTGTTCTTTTGATAAACCACATGGATCCACCAGTGTCATTGAATGTGTGTTCTTTTCATAAACCACATGGATCCACGAGAGTTCATTACATGTGTGTTCTTGTCATAAACCACATGGACCCACTAGAGTTCATTGAATGTGTGTTCTTTTCATAAACCACATGGATCCCCCAGTGTCATTGCATGTGTTCTTTTCATAAACCACCACTAGAGTCATTGCATGTGTGTTCTATTCATAAACCACAACTAGAGTCATTGCATGTGTGTTCTTTCCACAAACCACATATGGATCCACCAGTCATTGCACGTGTGTTCTTCTCCTAAACCAGCACTAGAGTTCATTGCATGTGTGTTCTTCTCCTAAACTAGCACTAGAGTTCATTTCATGTGTGTTATTTTCATAAACCACATGGATCCACTAGAGTTCGTTGAACGTGTGTTCTTTTCATAAACCACATGGATCCACTACTGTCATTAAATATGTGTTCTATTCATAAACCACATGGATGCACCCGTGTCATTGCATGTGTCTTATTTTCATAAACTACATCTATAGTCATTGCTTGTGTGTTCTTTTCATAAACCACGTGGATCCACTAGAGTTAATTGCATGTGTGTTCTTTTCATAAACCACATGGTTCCACCAGTGTCATTGGATGTGTGTTCTTTTCATAAACCACATGGATCCACCAGTGTCGTTGCATGTGTGTTCTTTTCATAAACCACCACTAGAGTCATTGCATGTGTGTTCTTTTCATAAACCACATATGGATACACTAGAGTCATTGCATGTGTGTTCTTCTTCAAAACCACCACTAGTCATTGCATGTGTGTTCTTTTTCATAAACCACCACTAGAGTCATTGCATGTGTGTTCTTTTCTTAAACCACATGGATCCATGAGAGTTCATTGCATTTGTGTTCATTTCATAAACCAGATGGATCCACTACAGTTTATTGCATGTGTGTTCTTTTCACAAACCACATGGAACCACTAGAGTTCATTGAATGTGTGTTCTTTTCAAAAACCACATGGATCCACCAGTGTCATTGAATCTGTATTCTTTTGATAAACCACATGGATCCACCAATGTCATTGAATGTGTGTTCTTTTCATAAACCACATGGATCCACTAGAGTTCATTGAATGTGTGTTCTTTTCAGAAACCACATGGATCCACTAGTGTCATTGAATCTGTGTTCTTTTGAGAAACCACATGGATCCACCAGTGTCATTGAATGTGTGTTCTTTTCATAAACCACATCTAGAGTCATTACATGTGTGTTCTTCACATAAACCACATGGATCCACTTGAGTTCATTGCATTTGTGTTCTTTTCATAAACCACATGGATGCACTAGTGTCATTGCATGTGTGTTCTTTTCATAAACCACATGGATCCACTAGAGTTCATTGCATTTTTGTTCATTTCATAATCCACATGGATACACTAGAGTTCATTGCATTGGTGTTCTTTTCATAAACCACATAGTCTAAAAGAGTCATTGCATGTGTGTTCTTCTTCTAAACCATCACTAGAATCAATGCATGTGTTTTTTTCATAAACCACATGGATCCACTAAAGTTCACTGCATGTGTGTTATTTTCATAAACCACATGGATCCACCAGTGTCATTGGATGTGTGTTATTTCCATAAACTACATGGATCCACCAGTGTCATTGCATGTGTGTTATTTTCATAAACCACCACTAGAGCCACATGGATCCACTAGAGTCATTGCATGTGTGTTATTTTCATAAACCACCACTAGAGTCATTGCATGTGTGTTCTTCTCCTAAACTACCACTAGAGTTCATTGCATGTGTGTTCTTTTCATAAACCACATGGATTCACTAGAGTCATTGCATGTGTGTTCTTTTCATAAACCACAACTAGAGTCATTGCAAGTATGTTCTTTTCATAAACCACAGATAGAGTCATTGCATGTGTGTTCTTTTCATAAACCACATGGTTCCACCAGTGTCATTGGATGTGTGTTCTTTTCATAAACCACATGGATCCACCAGTGTCATTGCATGTGTGTTCTTTTCATAAACCACCACTAGAGTCATTGCATGTGTGTTCTTTTCATAAACCACATATGGATCCACTAGAGTCATTGCATGTGTGTTCTTCTTCAAAACCACCACTAGTCATTGCATGTGTGTTCTTTTTCATAAAGCACCACTAGAGTCATTGCATGTGTGTTCTTTTCATAAACCACATGGAACCACGAGAGTTCATTCCATTTGTGTTCATTTCATAAACCACATGGATCCACTAGAGTTCATTGCATGTGTGTTCTTTTCATAAACCACATGGATCCACTAGAGTTCATTGAATGTGTGTTCTTTTCAAAAACCACATGGATCCACCAGTGTCATTGAATGTGTGTTCTTTTCATAAACCAATGGATCCACCAGTGTCATTGAATGTGTGTTCTTTTCATAAACCACATGGATCCACCAGTGTCATTGAATGTGTGTTCTTTTCGTAAACCACCACTAGAGTCATTGGATTTATGTTGTTTTCATAAACCACATGGATCCACCAGTGTCATTGCATGTGTTCTTTTCATAAACCACCACTAGAGTCATTGCATGTGTGTTCTATTCATAAACCACCACTAGAGTCATTGCATGTGTGTTCTTTCCATAAACCACATATGGATCCACCAGTCATTGCACGTGTGTTCTTCTCCTAAACCAGCACTAGAGTTCATTGCATGTGTATTCTTCTCCTAAACTAGCACTAGAGTTCATTTCATGTGTGTTCTTTTGATGAACCACATGGATCCACTAGAGTTTGTTGAATGTGTGTTCTTTTCATAAACCACATGGATCCACTACTGTCATTAAATATGTGTTCTATTCATAAACCACATGGATGCACCTATGTCATTGCATGTGTATTATTTTCATAAACTACATCTATAGTCATTGCATGTGTGTTCTTTTCATAAACCACATGGATCCACTAGAGTTAAATGCATGTGTGTTCTTTTCATAAACCACATGGTTCCACCAGTGTCATTGGATGTGTGTTCTTTTCATAAACCACATGGATCCACCAGTGTCATTGCATGTGTGTTCTTTTCATAAACCACCACTAGAGTCATTGCATGTGTGTTCTTTTCATAAACCACATATGGATCCACTAGAGTCATTGCATGTGTGTTGTTCTTCAAAACCACCACTAGTCATTGCATGTGTGTTCTTTGTCATAAACCACCACTAGAGTCATTGCATGTGTGTTCTTTTCTTAAACCACAAGGATCCACGAGAGTTCATTGCATTTGTGTTCAATTCATAAACCAGATGGATCCACTAGAGTTCATTGCATGTGTGTTCTTTTCATAAACCACATGGATCCACTAGAGTTCATTGAATGTGTGTTCTTTTCAAAAACCACATGGATCCACTAGTGTCATTGAATCTGTGTTCTTTTGATAAACCACATGGATCCACCAGTGTCATTGAATGTGTGTTCTTTTCATAAACCACATGGATCCACGAGAGTTCATTACATGTGTGTTCTTGTCATAAACCACATGGACCCACTAGAGTTCATTGAATGTGTGTTCTTTTCATAAACCACATGGTTCCACCAGTGTCCTTGGATGTGTGTTCTTTTCATAAACCACATGGATCCACCAGTGTCATTGCATGTGTGTTCTTTTCGTAAACCACCACTAGAGTCATTGGATTTATGTTGTTTTCATAAACCACATGGATCCACCAGTGTCATTGCATGTGTTCTTTTCATAAACCACCACTAGAGTCATTGCATGTGTGTTCTATTCATAAACCACCACTAGAGTCATTGCATGTGTGTTCTTTCCATAAACCACATATGGATCCACCAGTCATTGCACGTGTGTTCTTCTCCTAAACCAGCACTAGAGTTCATTGCATGTGTATTCTTCTCCTAAACTAGCACTAGAGTTCATTTCATGTGTGTTCTTTTGATGAACCACATGGATCCACTAGAGTTTGTTGAATGTGTGTTCTTTTCATAAACCACATGGATCCACTACTGTCATTAAATATGTGTTCTATTCATAAACCACATGGATGCACCTATGTCATTGCATGTGTATTATTTTCATAAACTACATCTATAGTCATTGCATGTGTGTTCTTTTCATAAACCACATGGATCCACTAGAGTTAAATGCATGTGTGTTCTTTTCATAAACCACATGGTTCCACCAGTGTCATTGGATGTGTGTTCTTTTCATAAACCACATGGATCCACCAGTGTCATTGCATGTGTGTTCTTTTCATAAACCACCACTAGAGTCATTGCATGTGTGTTCTTTTCATAAACCACATATGGATCCACTAGAGTCATTGCATGTGTGTTGTTCTTCAAAACCACCACTAGTCATTGCATGTGTGTTCTTTGTCATAAACCACCACTAGAGTCATTGCATGTGTGTTCTTTTCTTAAACCACAAGGATCCACGAGAGTTCATTGCATTTGTGTTCAATTCATAAACCAGATGGATCCACTAGAGTTCATTGCATGTGTGTTCTTTTCATAAACCACATGGATCCACTAGAGTTCATTGAATGTGTGTTCTTTTCAAAAACCACATGGATCCACTAGTGTCATTGAATCTGTGTTCTTTTGATAAACCACATGGATCCACCAGTGTCATTGAATGTGTGTTCTTTTCATAAACCACATGGATCCACGAGAGTTCATTACATGTGTGTTCTTGTCATAAACCACATGGACCCACTAGAGTTCATTGAATGTGTGTTCTTTTCATAAACCACATGGTTCCACCAGTGTCCTTGGATGTGTGTTCTTTTCATAAACCACATGGATCCACCAGTGTCATTGCATGTGTGTTCTTTTCATAAACCACCACTAGAGTCATTGCATGTGTGTTCTTTTCATAAACCACATATGGATCCACTAGAGTCATTGCATGTGTGTTCTTCTTCAAAACCACCACTAGTCATTGCATGTGTGTTCTTTTTCATAAACCACCACTAGAGTCATTGCATGTGTGTTCTTTTCTTAAACCACATGGATCCACGAGAGTTCATTGCATTTGTGTTCATTTCATAAACCAGATGGATCCACTAGAGTTAATTGCATGTGTGTTCTTTTCATAAACCACATGGATCCACTAGAGTTCATTGAGTGTGTGTTCTTTTCAAAAACCACATGGATCCACCAGTGTCATTGAATCTGTGTTCTTTTGATAAACCACATGGATCCACCAGTGTCATTGAATGTGTGTTCTTTTCATAAACCACATGGATCCACGAGAGTTCATTACATGTGTGTTCTTGTCATAAACCACATGGACCCACTAGAGTTCATTGAATGTGTGTTCTTTTAATAAACCACATGGATCCACCAGTGTCATTGCATGTGTTCTTTTCATAAACCACCACTAGAGTCATTGCATGTGTGTTCTATTCATAAACCACCACTAGAGTCATTGCATGTGTGTTCTTTCCACAAACCACATATGGATCCACCAGTCATTGCACGTGTGTTCTTCTCCTAAACCAGCACTAGAGTTCATTGCATGTGTGTTCTTCTCCTAAACTAGCACTAGAGTTCATTTCATGTGTGTTATTTTCATAAACCACATGGATCCACTAGAGTTCGTTGAATGTGTGTTCTTTTCATAAACCACATGGATCCACTACTATCATTAAATATGTGTTCTATTCATAAACCACATGGATGCACCTGTGTCATTGCATGTGTCTTATTTTCATAAACTACATCTATAGTCATTGCTTGTGTGTTCTTTTCATAAACCACATGGATCCACCAGTGTCATTGCATGTGTGTTCTTTTCATAAACCACATATGGATCCACTAGAGTCATTGCATGTGTGTTCTTTTCATAAACCACATATGGATCCACTAGAGTCATTGCATGTGTGTTCTTCTTCAAAACCACCACTAGTCATTGCATGTGTGTTCTTTTTCATAAACCACCACTAGAGTCATTGCATGTGTGTTCTTTTCTTAAACCACATGGATCCACGAGAGTTCATTGCATTTGTGTTCATTTCATAAACCAGATGGATCCACTAGAGTTCATTGCATGTGTGTTCTTTTCATAAACCACATGGATCCACTAGAGTTCATTGAATGTGTGTTCTTTTCAAAAACCACATGGATCCACCAGTGTCATTGAATCTGTGTTCTTTTGATAAACCACATGGATCCACCAGTGTCATTGAATGTGTGTTCTTTTCATAAACCACATGGATCCACGAGAGTTCATTACATGTGTGTTCTTTTCATAAACCACATGGATCCACTAGAGTTCATTGAATGTGTGTTCTTTTCAGAAACCACATGGATCCACCAGTGTAATTGAATCTATGTTCTTTTGAGAAACCACATGGATCCACCAGTGTCATTGAATGTGTGTTCTTTTCATAAACCACATCTACAGTCATTACATGTGTGTTCTTCTCATAAACCACATGGATCCACTTGAGTTCATTGCATTTGTGTTCTTTTCATAAACCACATGGATGCACTAGTGTCATTGCATGTGTGTTCTTTTCATAAACCACATGGATCCACTAGAGTTCATTGCATTTTTGTTCATTTCATAATCCACATGGATACACTAGAGTTCATTGCATTAGTGTTCTTTTCATAAACCACATGGATCCACTAGAGTTCATTGAATGTGTGTTCTTTTCAAAAACCACATGGATCCACCAGTGTCATTGAATCTGTGTTCTTTTGATAAACCACATGGATCCACCAGTGTCATTGAATGTGTGTTCTTTTCATGAACCACAGGGATCCACGAGAGTTCATTATATGTGTGTTCTTTTCATAAACCACATGGATCCATTAGAGTTCATTGAATGTGTGTTCTTTTTAGAAACCACATGGATCCACCAGTGTCATTGAATCTGTGTTCTTTTGATAAACCACATAGATCCACCATTGTCATTGAATGTGTGTTCTTTTCATAAACCACATCTAGAGTCATTACATGTGTGTTCTTCTCATAAACCACATGGATCCACTTGAGTTCATTGCATTTGTGTTCTTTTCATAAACCACATGGATCCACTAGAGTTCATTGCATTTTTTTCATTTCATAAACCACATGGATACACTAGAGTTCATTGCATTGGTGTTCTTTTCATAAACCACATAGTCTACTAGAGTCATTGCATGTGTGTTCTTCTTCTAAACCATCACTAGAATCATTGCATGTGTTTTTTTTCATAAACCACATGGATCCACTAAAGTTCACTACATGTGTGTTATTTTCATAAACCACATGGATCCACCAGTGTCATTGGATGTGTGTTATTTCCATAAACTACATGGATCCACCAGTGTCATTGCATGTGTGTTATTTTCATAAACCACCACTAGAGCCACATGGATCCACTAGATTCATTGCATGTGTTGTATTTTCATAAACCACCACTAGAGTCATTGCATGTGTGTTCTTCTCCTAAACTACCACTAGAGTTCATTGCATGTGTGTTCTTTTCATAAACCACATGGATTCACTGGAGTCATTGCATGTGTGTTCTTTTCATAAACCACACAGATCCACTAGAGTTCATTGCATTTGTGTTCTTTTCATAAACCACAACTAGAGTCATTGCATGTGTGTTCTTTTCAGAAACAACAGATAGAGTCATTGCATGTGTGTTCTTTTCATAAACTAGATGGTTCCACCAGTGTCATTGTATGTGTGTTCTTTTCATAAACCACATGGATCCACCAGTGTCATTGCATGTGTGTTCTTTTCATAAACCACCACTAGAGTCATTGCATGTGTGTTCTTCTTCTAAACCACCACTAGTCATTGCATGTTTGTTCTTTTTCATAAACCACCACTAGAGTCATTGCATGTGTGTTCTTTTCATAAACCACATGGAACCACGAGCGTTCATTCCATTTGTGTTCATTTCATAAACCACATGGATCCACTAGAGTTCATTGCATGTGTGTTCTTTTCATAAACCACATGGATCCACTAGAGTTCATTGAATGTGTGTTCTTTTCATAAACCACATGGATCCACCAGTGTCATTGCATGTGTTCTTTTCATAAACCACCACTAGAGTCATTGCATGTGTGTTCTATTCATAAACCACCACTAGAGTCATTGCATGTGTGTTCTTTCCATAAACCACATATGGATCCACCATTCATTGCACGTGTGTTCTTCTCCTAAACCAGCACTAGAGTTCATTGCGTGTGTGTTCTTCTCCTAAACTAGCACTAGAGTTCATTTCATGTGTGTTCTTTTCATAAACCACATGGATCCACTAGAATTCGTTGAATGTGTGTTCTTTTCATAAACCACCACTAGAGTCATTGCATGTGTGTTCTTCTTCTAACCCACCACTAGTCATTGCATGTGTGTTCTTTTTCATAAACCACCACTAGAGTCATTGCATGTGTGTTCTTTTCATAAACCACATGGAACCACGAGCGTTCATTCCATTTGTGTTCATTTCATAAACCACATGGATCCACTAGAGTTCATTGCATGTGTGTTCTTTTCATAAACCACATGGATCCACTAGAGTTCATTGAATGTGTGTTCTTTTCATAAACCACATGGATCCACCAGTGTCATTGCATGTGTTCTTTTCATAAACCACGACTAGAGTCATTGCATGTGTGTTCTATTCATAAACCACCACTAGAGTCATTGCATGTGTGTTCTTTCCATAAACCACATATGGATCCACCAGTCATTGCACGTGTGTTCTTCTCCTAAACCAGCACTAGAGTTCATTGCATGTGTGTTCTTCTCCTAAACCAGCACTAGAGATTCATTTCATGTGTGTTCTTTTCATAAACCACATGGATCCACTAGAGTTCGTTGAATGTGTATTCTTTTCATAAACCACATGGATCCACTACTGTCATTAAATATGTGTTCTATTCATAAACCACATGGATGCACCTGTGTCATGGTATGTGTATTATTTTCATAAACTACATCTATAGTCATTGCATGTGTGTTCTTTTCATAAACCACATGGATCCACTAGAGTTAAATGCATGTGTGTTCTTTTCATAAACCACATGGTTCCACCAGTGTCATTGGATGTGTGTTCTTTTCATAAACCACATGGATCCACCAGTGTCATTGCATGTGTGTTCTTTTCATAAACCACCACTAGAGTCATTGCATGTGTGTTCTTTTCATAAACCACATATGGATCCACTAGAGTCATTGCATGTGTGTTCTTCTTCAAAACCACCACTAGTCATTGCATGTGTGTTCTTTTTCATAAACCACCACTAGAGTCATTGCATGTGTGTTCTTTTCTTAAACCACATGGATCCATGAGAGTTGATTGCATTTGTGTTCATTTCATAAACCAGATGGATCTACTAGAGTTCATTGCATGTGTGTTCTTTTCATAAACCACATGGATCCACTAGTGTCATTGAATCTGTGTTCTTTTGATAAACCACATGGATCCACCAGTGTCATTGAATGTGTGTTCTTTTCATTAACCACATGGATCCACCAGTGTCATTGCATGTGTTCTTTTCATAAACCACCACTAGAGTCATTGCATGTGTGTTCTATTCATAAACCACCACTAGAGTCATTGCATGTGTGTTCTTTCCATAAACCACATATGGATCCACCAGTCATTGCACGTGTGTTCTTCTCCTAAACCAGCACTAGAGTTAATTGCATGTGTGTTCTTCTCCTAAACTAGCACTAGAGTTCATTTCATGTGTGTTCTTTTCATAAACCACATGGATCCACTAGAGTTCGTTGAATGTGTGTTCTTTTCATAAACCACATGGATCCACTACTATCATTAAATATGTGTTCTATTCATAAACCACATGGATGCACCCGTGTCATTGCATGTGTCTTATTTTCATAAACTACATCTATAGTCATTGCTTGTGTGTTCTTTTCATAAACCACATGGATCCACAAGAGTTAATTGCATGTGTGTTCTTTTCATAAACCACATGGTTCCACCAGTGTCATTGGATGTGTGTTCTTTTCATAAACCACATGGGTCCACTAGAGTTCGTTGAATGTGTGTTCTTTTCATAAACCACATGGATCCACTACTGTCATTAAATATGTGTTCTATTCATAAACCACATGGATGCACCTGTGTCATTGCATGTGTCTTATTTACATAAACTACATCTATAGTCATTGCTTGTGTGTTCTTTTCATAAACCACGTGGATCCACTAGAGTTAATTCCATGTGTGTTCTTTTCATAAACCACATGGTTCCACCAGTGTCATTGCATGTGTGTTCTTTTCATAAACCACATGGATCCACTAGAGTTAATTGCATGTGTGTTCTTTTCATAAACCACATGGTTCCACCAGTGTCATTGGATGTGTGTTCTTTTCATAAACCACATGGATCCACCAGTGTCATTGCATGTGTGTTCTTTTCATAAACCACCACTAGAGTCATTGCATGTGTGTTCTTTTCATAAACCACATATGGATCCACAAGAGTCATTGCATGTGTGTTCTTCTTCAAAACCACCACTAGTCATTGCATGTGTGTTCTTTTTCATAAACCACCACTAGAGTCATTGCATGTGTGTTCTTTTCTTAAACCACATGGATCCACGAGAGTTCATTGCATTTGTGTTCATTTCATAAACCAGATGGATCCACTAGAGTTCATTGCATGTGTGTTCTTTTCATAAACCACATGGATCCACTAGAGTTCATTGAATGTGTGTTCTTTTCAAAAACCACATGGATCCACCAGTGTCATTGAATCTGTGTTCTTTTGATAAACCACATGGATCCACCAGTGTCATTGAATGTGTGTTCTTTTCATAAACCACATGGATCCACGAGAGTTCATTACATGTGTGTTCTTTTCATAAACCACATGGATCCACTAGAGTTCATTGAATGTGTGTTCTTTTCAGAAACAACATGGATCCACCAGTGTAATTGAATCTGTGTTCTTTTGAGAAACCACATGGATCCACCAGTGTCATTGAATGTGTGTTCTTTTCATAAACCACATCTAGAGTCATTACATGTGTGTTCTTCTCATAAACCACATGGATCCACTTGAGTTCATTGCATTTGTGTTCTTTTCATAAACCACATGGATGCACTAGTGTCATTGCATGTGTGTTTTTTCATAAACCACATGGATCCACTAGAGTTCGTTGCATTTTTGTTCATTTCATAATCCACATGGATACACTAGAGTTCATTGCATTGGTGTTCTTTTCATAAACCACATGGATCCACTAGAGTTCATTGAATGTGTGTTCTTTTCAAAAACCACATGGATCCACCAGTGTCATTGAATCTGTGTTCTTTTGATAAACCACATGGATCCACCAGTGTCATTGAATGTGTGTTCTTTTCATAAACCACACGGATCCACGAGAGTTCATTATATGTGTGTTCTTTTCATAAACCACATGGATCCATTAGAGTTCATTGAATGTGTGTTCTTTTTAGAAACCACATGGATCCACCAGTGTCATTGAATCTGTGTTCTTTTGATAAACCACATAGATCCACCAGTGTCATTGAATGTGTGTTCTTTTCATAAACCACATCTAGAGTCATTACATGTGTGTTCTTCTCATAAACCGCATGGATCCACTTGAGTTCATTGCATTTGTGTTCTTTTCATAAACCACATGGATCCACTAGAGTTCATTGCATTTTTTTCATTTCATAAACCACATGGATACACTAGAGTTCATTGCATTGGTGTTCTTTTCATAAACCACATAGTCTACTAGAGTCATTGCATGTGTGTTCTTCTTCTAAACCATCACTAGAATCATTGCATGTGTTTTTTTTCATAAACCACATGGATCCACTAAAGTTCACTGCATGTGTGTTATTTTCATAAACCACATGGATCCACCAGTGTCATTGGATGTGTGTTATTTCCATAAACTACATGGATCGACCAGTGTCATTGCATGTGTGTTATTTTCATAAACCACCACTAGAGCCACATGGATCCACTAGAGTCATTGCATGTGTTGTATTTTCATAAACCACCACTAGAGTCATTGCATGTGTGTTCTTCTCCTAAACTACCACTAGAGTTCATTGCATGTGTGTTCTTTTCATAAACCACATGGATTCACTGGAGTCATTGCATGTGTGTTCTTTTCATAAACCACACAGATCCACTAGAGTTCATTGCATTTGTGTTCTTTTCATAAACCACAACTAGAGTCATTGCATGTGTGTTCTTTTCAGAAACCACAGATAGAGTCATTGCATGTGTGTTCTTTTCATAAACCAGATGGTTCCACCAGTGTCATTGGATGTGTGTTCTTTTCATAAACCACATGGATCCACCAGTGTCATTGCATGTGTGTTCTTTTCATAAACCACCACTAGATTCATTGCATGTGTGTTCTTCTTCTAAACCACCACTAGTCATTGCATGTGTGTTCTTTTTCACAAACCACCACTAGAGTCATTGCATGTGTGTTCTTTTCATAAACCACATGGAACCACGAGCGTTCATTCCATTTGTGTTCATTTCATAAACCACATGGATCCACTAGAGTTCATTGCATGTGTGTTCATTTCATAAACCACATGGATCCACTAGAGTTCATTGAATGTGTGTTCTTTTCATAAACCACATGGATCCACCAGTGTCATTGCATGTGTTCTTTTCATAAACCACCACTAGAGTCATTGCATGTGTGTTCTATTCATAAACCACCACTAGAGTCATTGGATGTGTGTTCTTTCCATAAACCACATATGGATCCACCAGTCATTGCACGTGTGTTCTTCTCCTAAACCAGCACTAGAGTTCATTGCATGTGTGTTCTTCTCCTAAACTAGCACTAGAGTTCATTTCATGTGTGTTCTTTTTATAAACCACATGGATCCACTAGAGTTCGTTGAATGTGTGTTCTTTTCATAAACCACCACTAGAGTCATTGCATGTGTGTTCTTCTTCTAAACCACCACTAGTCATTGCATGTGTGTTCTTTTTCATAAACCACCACTAGAGTCATTGCATGTGTGTTCTTTTCATAAACCACATGGAACCACGAGCGTTCATTCCATTTGTGTTCATTTCATAAACCACATGGATCCACTAGAGTTCATTGCATGTGTGTTCTTTTCATAAACCACATGGATCCACTAGAGTTCATTGAATGTGTGTTCTTTTCATAAACCACATGGATCCACCAGTGTCATTGCATGTGTTCTTTTCATAAACCACCACTAGAGTCATTGCATGTGTGTTCTATTCATAAACCACCACTAGAGTCATTGCATGTGTGTTCTTTCCATAAACCACATATGGATCCAACAGTCATTGCACGTGTGTTCTTCTCCTAAACCAGCACTAGAGTTCATTGCATGTGTGTTCTTCTCCTAAACCAGCACTAGAGATTCATTTCATAAACCACATGGATCCACTAGAGTTCGTTGAATGTGTGTTCTTTTCATAAACCACATGGATCCACTACTGTCATTAAATATGTGTTCTATTCATAAACCACATGGATGCACCTGTGTCATTGTATGTGTATTATTTTCATAAACTACATCTATAGTCATTCCATGTGTGTTCTTTTCATAAACCACATGGATCCACAAGAGTTAAATGCATGTGTGTTCTTTTCATAAACCACATGGTTCCACCAGTCTCATTGGATGTGTGTTCTTTTCATAAACCACATGGATCCACCAGTGTCATTGCATGTGTGTTCTTTTCATAAACCACCACTAGAGTCATTGCATGTGTGTTCTTTTCATAAACCACATATGGATCCACTAGAGTCATTGCATGTGTGTTCTTCTTCAAAACCACCACTAGTCATTGCATGTGTGTTCTTTTTCATAAAACACCACTAGAGTCATTGCATGTGTGTTCTTTTCTTAAACCACATGGATCCACGAGAGTTGATTGCATTTGTGTTCATTTCATAAACCAGATGGATCCACTAGAGTTCATTGCATGTGTGTTCTTTTCATAAACCACATGGATCCACTAGAGTTCATTGAATGTGTGTTCTTTTCAAAAACCACATGGATCCACTAGTGTCATTGAATCTGTGTTCTTTTGATAAACCACATGGATCCACCAGTGTCATTGAATGTGTGTTCTTTTCATAAACCACATGGATCCACGAGAGTTCATTACATGTGTGTTCTTTTCATAAACCAGATGGATCCACCAGTGTCATTGCATGTGTTCTTTTCATAAACCACCACTAGAGTCATTGCATGTGTGTTCTATTCATAAACCACCACTAGAGTCATTGCATGTGTGTTCTTTCCATAAACCACATATGGATCCACCAGTCATTGCACGTGTGTTCTTCTCCTAAACCAGCACTAGAGTTAATTGCATGTGTGTTCTTCTCCTAAACTAGCACTAGAGTTCATTTCATGTGTGTTCTTTTCATAAACCACATGGATCCACTAGAGTTTGTTGAATGTGTGTTATTTTCATAAACCACATGGATCCACTACTGTCATTAAATATGTGTTCTATTCATAAACCACATGGATGCACCCGTGTCATTGCATGTGTCTTATTTTCATAAACTACATCTATAGTCATTGCTTGTGTGTTCTTTTCATAAACCACATGGATCCACAAGAGTTAATTGCATGTGTGTTCTTTTCATAAACCACATGGTTCCACCAGTGTCATTGGATGTGTGTTCTTTTCATAAACCACATGGATCCACCAGTGTCATTGCATGTGTGTTCTTTTCATAAACCACCACTAGAGTCATTGCATGTGTGTTCTTTTCATAAACCACATATGGATCCACTAGAGTCATTGCATGTGTGTTCTTCTTCAAAACCACCACTAGTCATTGCATGTGTGTTCTTTTTCATAAACCACCACTAGAGTCATTGCATGTGTGTTCTTTTCTTAAACCACATGGATCCACGAGAGTTCATTGCATTTGTGTTCATTTCATAAACCAGATGGATCCAATAGAGTTCATTGCATGTGTTTTTTTTTCATAAACCACATGGATCCACTAGAGTTCATTGAATGTGTGTTCTTTTCAAAAACCACATGGATCCACCAGTGTCATTGAATCTGTGTTGTTTTGATAAACCACATAGATCCACCAGTGTCATTGAATGTGTGTTCTTTTCATAAACCACATCTAGAGTCATTACATGTGTGTTATTCTCATAAACCACATGGATCCACTTGAGTTCATTGCATTTGTGTTCTTTTCATAAACCACATGGATGCACTAGTGTCATTGCATGTGTGTTCTTTTCATAAACCACATGGATCCACTAGAGTTCATTGCATTTTTTTTTCATTTCATAAACCACATGGATACACTAGAGTTCATTGCATTGGTGTTCTTTTCATAAACCACGTAGTCTACTAGAGTCATTGCATGTGTGTTCTTCTTCTAAACCATCACTAGAATCATTGCATGTGTTTTTTTTCATAAACCACATGGATCCACTAAAGTTCACTGCATGTGTGTTATTTTCATAAACCACATGGATCCACCAGTGTCATTGGATGTGTGTTATTTCCATAAACTACATGGATCCACCAGTGTCATTGCATGTGTGTTATTTTCATAAACCACCACTAGAGCCACATGGATCCACTAGAGTCATTGCATGTGTTGTATTTTCATAAACCACCACTAGAGTCATTGCATGTGTGTTCTTCTCCTAAACTACCACTAGAGTTCATTGCATGTGTGTTCTTTTCATAAACCACATGGATTCACTGGAGTCATTGCATGTGTGTTCTTTTCATAAACCACACAGATCCACTAGAGTTCATTGCATTTGTGTTCTTTTCATAAACCACAACTAGAGTCATTGCATGTGTGTTCTTTTCATAAACCATAGATAGAGTCATTGCATGTGTGTTCTTTTCATATACCAGATGGTTCCACCAGTGTCATTGGATGTGTGTTCTTTTCATAAACCACATGGATCCACCAGTGTCATTGCATGTGTGTTCTTTTCATAAACCACCACTAGAGTCATTGCATGTGTGTTCTTCTTCTAAACCACCACTAGTCATTGCATGTGTGTTCTTTTTCATAAACCACCACTAGAGTCATTGCATGTGTGTTCTTTTCATAAACCACATGGATCCACTAGAGTCCATTGAATTTGTGTTCATTTCATAAACCACATGGATCCACTAGAGTTCATTACATGTGTGTTCTTTTCATAAACCACATGGATCCACTAGAGTTCATTGAATGTGTGTTCTTTTCAAAAACAACATGGATCCACCAGTGTCATTGAATGTGTGTTCTTTTCATAAACCACATGGATCTACCAGTGTCATTGAATGTGTGTTCTCTTCATAAACAACCACTAGAGTCATTGGATTTGTGTTGTTTTCATAAACCACATGGATCCACCAGTGTCATTGCATGTGTTCTTTTCATAAACCACCACTAGAGTCATTGCATGTGTGTTCTATTCATAAACCACCACTAGAGTCATTGCATGTGTGTTTTTTCCATAAACCACATAATGATCCACCAGTCATTGCAAGTGTGTTCTTCTCCTAAACCAGCACTAGAGTTCATTGCATGTGTGTTCTTCTCCTAAACTAGCACTAGAGTTCATTTCATGTGTGTTCTTTTCATAAACCACATGGATCCACTAGAGTTCGTTGAATGTGTGTTCTTTTCATAAACCACATGGATCCACTACTTTCATTAAATATGTGTTTTATTCATAAACCACATGGATGCACCCGTGTCATTGCATGTGTATTATTTTCATAAACTACATCTATAGTCATTGCATGTGTGTTCTTTTCATGAACCACATGGATCCACTAGAGTTAATTTCATGTGTGTTCTTTTCATAAACCACATGGTTCCACCACTGTCATTGGATGTGTGTTCTTTTCATAAACCACATGGATCCACCAGTGTCATTGCATGTGTGTTCTTTTCATAAACCACCACTAGAGTCATTGCATGTGTGTTCTTCTTCTAAACCACCACTAGTCATTGCATGTGTGTTCTTTTTCATAAACCACCACTAGAGTCATTGCATGTGTGTTCTTTTCATAAACCACATGGAACCACGAGAGTTCATTCCATTTGTGTTCATTTCATAAACCACATGGATCCACTAGAGTTCATTGCATGTGTGTTCTTTTCATAAACCACATGGATCCACTAGAGTTCATTGAATGTGTGTTCTTTTCAAAAACCACATGGATCCACCAGTGTCATTGAATGTGTGTTCTTTTCATAAACCACATGGATCCACCAGTGTCATCGAATGTGTGTTCTTTTCATAAACCATATGGATCCACCAGTGTCATTGAATGTGTGTTCTTTTCGTAAACCACCAATAGAGTCATTGGATTTCTGTTGTTTTCATAAACCACATGGATCCACCAGTGTCATTGCATGTGTTCTTTTCATAAACCACCACTAGAGTCATTGCATGTGTGTTCTATTCATAAACCACCACTAGAGTCATTGCATGTGTGTTCTTTCCATAAACCACATATGGATCCACCAGTCATTGCACGTGTGTTCTTCTCCTAAACCAGCACTAGAGTTCATTGCATGTGTGTTCTTCTCCTAAACTAGCACTAGAGTTCATTTCATGTGTGTTCTTTTGATGAACCACATGGATCCACTAGAGTTCGTTGAATGTGTGTTCTTTTCATAAACCACATGGATCCACTACTGTCATTAAATATGTGTTCTATTCATAAACCACATGGATGCACCTGTGTCATTGCATGTGTATTATTTTCATAAACTACATCTATAGTCATTTCATGTGTGTTCTTTTCATAAACCACATGGATCCACTAGAGTTAAATGCATGTGTGTTCTTTTCATAAACCACATGGTTCCACCAGTGTCATTGGATGTGCGTTCTTTTCATCAACCACATGGATCCACCAGTGTCATTGCATGTGTGTTCTTTTCATAAACCACCACTAGAGTCATTGCATGTGTGTTCTTTTCATAAACCACATATGGATCCACTAGAGTCATTGCATGTGTGTTCTTCTTCAAAACCACCACTAGTCATTGCATGTGTGTTCTTTTTCATAAACCACCACTAGAGTCATTGCATGTGTGTTCTTTTCTTAAACCACATGGATCCACGAGAGTTCATTGCATTTGTGTTCATTTCATAAACTAGATGGATCCACTAGAGTTCATTGCATGTGTGTTCTTTTCATAAACCACATGGATCCACTAGAGTTCATTGAATGTGTGTTCTTTTCAAAAACCACATGGATCCACTAGTGTCATTGAATCTGTGTTCTTTTGATAAACCACATGGATCCACCAGTGTCATTGAATGTGTGTTCTTTTCATAAACCACATGGGTCCACGAGAGTTCATTACATGTGTGTTCTTGTCATAAACAACGTGGACCCACTAGAGTTCATTGAATGTGTGTTCTTTTCATAAACCACATGGATCCACCAGTGTCATTGCATGTGTTCTTTTCATAAACCACCACTAGAGTCATTGCATGTGTGTTCTATTCATAAACCACCACTAGAGTCATTGCATGTGTGTTATTTCCACAAACCACATATGGATCCACCAGTCATTGCACATGTGTTCTTCTCCTAAACCAGCACTAGAGTTCATTGCATGTGTGTTCTTCTCCTAAACTAGCACTAGAATTCATTTCATGTGTGTTCTTTTCATAAACCACATGGATCCACTAGAGTTCGTTGAATGTGTGTTCTTTTCATAAACCACATGGATCCACTACTGTCATTAAATATGTGTTCTATTCATAAACCACATGGATGCACCTGTGTCATTGCATGTGTATTATATTCATAAACTACATCTATAGTCATTGCATGTGTGTTCTTTTCATAAACCACGTGGATCCACTAGAGTTAATTGTATGTGTGTTCTGTTCATAAACCACATGGTTCCAGCAGTGTCATTGGATGTGTGTTATTTTCATAAACCACATGGATCCACCAGTGTCATTGCATGTGTGTTCTTTTCATAAACCACCACTAGAGTCATTGCATGTGTGTTCTTTTCATAAACCACATATGGATCCACTAGAGTCATTGCATGTGTGTTCTTCTTCAAAACCACCACTAGTCATTGCATGTGTGTTCTTTTTCATAAACCACCACTAGAGTCATTGCATGTGTGTTCTTTTCTTAAACCACATGGATCCACGAGAGTTCATTGCATTTGTGTTCATTTCATAAACCAGATGGATCCACTAGAGTTCATTGCATGTGTGTTCTTTTCATAAACCACATGGATCCACTAGAGTTCATTGAATGTGTGTTCTTTTCAAAAACCACATGGATCCACTAGTGTCATTGAATCTGTGTTCTTTTGATAAACCACATGGATCCACCAGTGTCATTGAATGTGTGTTCTTTTCATAAACCACATGGATCCACGAGAGTTCATTACATGTGTGTTCTTGTCATAAACCACATGGACCCACTAGAGTTCATTGAATGTGTGTTCTTTTCATAAACCACATGGATCCACCAGTGTCATTGCATGTGTTCTTTTCATAAACCACCACTAGAGTCATTGCATGTGTGTTCTATTCATAAACCACCACTAGAGTCATTGCATGTGTGTTATTTCCACAAACCACATATGGATCCACCAGTCATTGCACATGTGTTCTTCTCCTAAACCAGCACTAGAGTTCATTGCATGTGTGTTCTTCTCCTAAACTGGCACTAGAATTCATTTCATGTGTGTTCTTTTCATAAACCACATGGATCCACTAGAGTTCGTTGAATGTGTGTTCTTTTCATAAACCACATGGATCCACTACTGTCATTAAATATGTGTTCTATTCATAAACCACATGGATGCACCTGTGTCATTGCATGTGTATTATTTTCATAAACTACATCTATAGTCATTGCATGTGTGTTCTTTTCATAAACCACATGGATCCACTAGAGTTCATTGCATGTGTGTTCTTTTCATAAACCACATGGATCCACTAGAGTTCATTGAATGTGTGTTCTTTTCAAAAACCACATGGATCCACCAGTGTCATTGAATGTGTGTTCTTTTCATAAACCACATGGATCCACCAGTGTCATCGAATGTGTGTTCTTTTCATAAACCACATGGATCCACCAGTGTCATTGAATGTGTGTTCTTTTCGTAAACCACCACTAGAGTCATTGGATTTGTGTTGTTTTCATAAACCACATGGATCCACCAGTGTCATTGCATGTGTTGTTTTCATAAACCACCACTAGAGTCATTGCATGTGTGTTCTATTCATAAACCACCACTAGAGTCATTGCATGTGTGTTCTTTCCATAAACCACATATGGATCCACCAGTCATTGCACGTGTGTTCTTCTCCTAAACCAACACTAGTGTTCATTGCATGTGTGTTCTTCTCCTAAACTAGCACTAGAGTTCATTTCATGTGTGTTCTTTTGATGAACCACATGGATCCACTAGAGTTCGTTGAATGTGTGTTCTTTTCATAAACCACATGGATCCACTACTGTCATTAAATATGTGTTCTATTCATAAACCACATGGATGCACCTGTGTCATTGCATGTGTATTATTTTCATAAACTACATCTATAGTCATTTCATGTGTGTTCTTTTCATAAACCACATGGATCCACTAGAGTTAAATGCATGTGTGTTCTTTTCATAAACCACATGGTTCCACCAGTGTCATTGGATGTGCGTTCTTTTCATAAACCACATGGATCCACCAGTGTCATTGCATGTGTGTTCTTTTCATAAACCACCACTAGAGTCATTGCATGTGTGTTCTTTTCATAAACCACATATGGATCCACTAGAGTCATTGCATGTGTGTTCTTCTTCAAAACCACCACTAGTCATTGCATGTGTGTTCTTTTTCATAAACCACCACTAGAGTCATTGCATGTGTGTTCTTTTCTTAAACCACATGGATCCACGAGAGTTCATTGCATTTGTGTTCATTTCATAAACCATATGGATCCACTAGAGTTCATTGCATGTGTGTTCTTTTCATAAACCACATGGATCCACTAGAGTTCATTGAATGTGTGTTCTTTTCAAAAACCACATGGATCCACTAGTGTCATTGAATCTGTGTTCTTTTGATAAACCACATGGATCCACCAGTGTCATTGAATGTGTGTTCTTTTCATAAACCACATGGGTCCACGAGAGTTCATTACATGTGTGTTCTTGTCATAAACCACGTGGACCCACTAGAGTTCATTGAATGTGTGTTCTTTTCATAAACCACATGGATCCACCAGTGTCATTGCATGTGTTCTTTTCATAAACCACCACTAGAGTCATTGCATGTGTGTTCTATTCATAAACCACCACTAGAGTCATTGCATGTGTGTTATTTCCACAAACCACATATGGATCCACCAGTCATTGCACATGTGTTCTTCTCCTAAACCAGCACTAGAGTTCATTGCATGTGTGTTCTTCTCCTAAACTAGCACTAGAATTCATTTCATGTGTGTTCTTTTCATAAACCACATGGATCCACTAGAGTTCGTTGAATGTGTGTTCTTTTCATAAACCACATGGATCCACTACTGTCATTAAATATGTGTTCTATTCATAAACCACATGGATGCACCTGTGTCATTGCATGTGTATTATTTTCATAAACTACATCTATAGTCATTGCATGTGTGTTCTTTTCATAAACCACGTGGATCCACTAGAGTTAATTGTATGTGTGTTCTGTTCATAAACCACATGGTTCCAGCAGTGTCATTGGATGTGTGTTATTTTCATAAACCACATGGATCCACCAGTGTCATTGCATGTGTGTTCTTTTCATAAACCACCACTAGAGTCATTGCATGTGTGTTCTTTTCATAAACCACATATGGATCCACTAGAGTCATTGCATGTGTGCTCTTCTTCAAAACCACCACTAGTCATTGCATGTGTGTTCTTTTTCATAAACCACCACTAGAGTCATTGCATGTGTGTTCTTTTCTTAAACCACATGGATCCACGAGAGTTCATTGCATTTGTGTTCATTTCATAAACCAGATGGATCCACTAGAGTTCATTGCATGTGTGTTCTTTTCATAAACCACATGGATCCACTAGAGTTCATTGAATGTGTGTTCTTTTCAAAAACCACATGGATCCACTAGTGTCATTGAATCTGTGTTCTTTTGATAAACCACATGGATCCACCAGTGTCATTGAATGTGTGTTCTTTTCATAAACCACATGGATCCACGAGAGTTCATTACATGTGTGTTCTTGTCATAAACCACATGGACCCACTAGAGTTCATTGAATGTGTGTTCTTTTCATAAACCACATGGATCCACCAGTGTCATTGCATGTGTTCTTTTCATAAACCACCACTAGAGTCATTGCATGTGTGTTCTATTCATAAACCACCACTAGAGTCATTGCATGTGTGTTATTTCCACAAACCACATATGGATCCACCAGTCATTGCACATGTGTTCTTCTCCTAAACCAGCACTAGAGTTCATTGCATGTGTGTTCTTCTCCTAAACTAGCACTAGAATTCATTTCATGTGTGTTCTTTTCATAAACCACATGGATCCACTAGAGTTCGTTGAATGTGTGTTCTTTTCATAAACCACATGGATCCACTACTGTCATTAAATATGTGTTCTATTCATAAACCACATGGATGCACCTGTGTCATTGCATGTGTATTATTTTCATAAACTACATCTATAGTCATTGCATGTGTGTTCTTTTCATAAACCACATGGATCCACTAGAGTTCATTGCATGTGTGTTCTTTTCATAAACCACATGGATCCACTAGAGTTCATTGAATGTGTGTTCTTTTCAAAAACCACATGGATCCACCAGTGTCATTGAATGTGTGTTCTTTTCATAAACCACATGGATCCACCAGTGTCATCGAATGTGTGTTCTTTTCATAAACCACATGGATCCACCAGTGTCATTGAATGTGTGTTCTTTTCGTAAACCACCACTAGAGTCATTGGATTTGTGTTGTTTTCATAAACCACATGGATCCACCAGTGTCATTGCATGTGTTCTTTTCATAAACCACCACTAGAGTCATTGCATGTGTGTTCTATTCATAAACCACCACTAGAGTCATTGCATGTGTGTTCTTTCCATAAACCACATATGGATCCACCAGTCATTGCACGTGTGTTCTTCTCCTAAACCGGCACTAGTGTTCATTGCATGTGTGTTCTTCTCCTAAACTAGCACTAGAGTTCATTTCATGTGTGTTCTTTTGATGAACCACATGGATCCACTAGAGTTCGTTGAATGTGTGTTCTTTTCATAAACCACATGGATCCACTACTGTCATTAAATATGTGTTCTATTCATAAACCACATGGATGCACCTGTGTCATTGCATGTGTATTATTTTCATAAACTACATCTATAGTCATTTCATGTGTGTTCTTTTCATAAACCACATGGATCCACTAGAGTTAAATGCATGTGTGTTCTTTTCATAAACCACATGGTTCCACCAGTGTCATTGGATGTGCGTTCTTTTCATAAACCACATGGATCCACCAGTGTCATTGCATGTGTGTTCTTTTCATAAACCACCACTAGAGTCATTGCATGTGTGTTCTTTTCATAAACCACATATGGATCCACTGGAGTCATTGCATGTGTGTTCTTCTTCAAAACCACCACTAGTCATTGCATGTGTGTTCTTTTTCATAAACCACCACTAGAGTCATTGCATGTGTGTTCTTTTCTTAAACCACATGGATCCACGAGAGTTCATTGCATTTGTGTTCATTTCATAAACCAGATGGATCCACTAGAGTTCATTGCATGTGTGTTCTTTTCATAAACCACATGGATCCACTAGAGTTCATTGAATGTGTGTTCTTTTCAAAAACCACATGGATCCACTAGTGTCATTGAATCTGTGTTCTTTTGATAAACCACATGGATCCACCAGTGTCATTGAATGTGTGTTCTTTTCATAAACCACATGGGTCCACGAGAGTTCATTACATGTGTGTTCTTGTCATAAACCACGTGGACCCACTAGAGTTCATTGAATGTGTGTTCTTTTCATAAACCACATGGATCCACCAGTGTCATTGCATGTGTTCTTTTCATAAACCACCACTAGAGTCATTGCATGTGTGTTCTATTCATAAACCACCACTAGAGTCATTCCATGTGTGTTATTTCCACAAACCACATATGGATCCACCAGTCATTGCACATGTGTTCTTCTCCTAAACCAGCACTAGAGTTCATTGCATGTGTGTTCTTCTCCTAAACTAGCACTAGAATTCATTTCATGTGTGTTCTTTTCATAAACCACATGGATCCACTAGAGTTCGTTGAATGTGTGTTCTTTTCATAAACCACATGGATCCACTACTGTCATTAAATATGTGTTCTGTTCATAAACCACATGGATGCACCTGTGTCATTGCATGTGTATTATTTTCATAAACTACATCTATAGTCATTGCATGTGTGTTCTTTTCATAAACCACGTGGATCCACTAGAGTTAATTGTATGTGTGTTCTGTTCATAAACCACATGGTTCCAGCAGTGTCATTGGATGTGTGTTATTTTCATAAACCACATGGATCCACCAGTGTCATTGCATGTGTGTTCTTTTCATAAACCACCACTAGAGTCATTGCATGTGTGTTCTTTTCATAAACCACATATGGATCCACTAGAGTCATTGCATGTGTGTTCTTCTTCAAAACCACCACTAGTCATTGCATGTGTGTTCTTTTTCATAAACCACCACTAGAGTCATTGCATGTGTGTTCTTTTCTTAAACCACATGGATCCACGAGAGTTCATTGCATTTGTGTTCATTTCATAAACCAGATGGATCCACTAGAGTTCATTGCATGTGTGTTCTTTTCATAAACCACATGGATCCACTAGAGTTCATTGAATGTGTGTTCTTTTCAAAAACCACATGGATCCACTAGTGTCATTGAATCTGTGTTCTTTTGATAAACCACATGGATCCACCAGTGTCATTGAATGTGTGTTCTTTTCATAAACCACATGGATCCACGAGAGTTCATTACATGTGTGTTCTTGTCATAAACCACATGGACCCACTAGAGTTCATTGAATGTGTGTTCTTTTCATAAACCACATGGATCCACTAGTGTCATTGCATGTGTTCTTTTCATAAACCACCACTAGAGTCATTGCATGTGTGTTCTATTCATAAACCACCACTAGAGTCATTGCATGTGTGTTATTTCCACAAACCACATATGGATCCACCAGTCATTGCACGTGTGTTCTTCTCCTAAACCAGCACTAGAGTTCATTGCATGTGTGTTCTTCACCTAAACTAGCACTAGAATTCATTTCATGTGTGTTCTTTTCATAAACCACATGGATCCACTAGAGTTCGTTGAATGTGTGTTCTTTTCATAAACCACATGGATCCACTACTGTCATTAAATATGTGTTCTATTCATAAACCACATGGATGCACCCGTGTCATTGCATGTGTATTATTTTCATAAACTACATCTATAGTCATTGCATGTGTGTTCTTTTCATAAACCACGTGGATCCACTAGAGTTAATTGTATGTGTGTTCTGTTCATAAACCACATGGTTCCAGCAGTGTCATTGGATGTGTGTTCTTTTCATAAACCACATGGATCCACCAGTGTCATTGCATGTGTGTTCTTTTCATAAACCACCACTAGAGTCATTGCATGTGTGTTCTTTTCATAAACCACATATGGATCCACTAGAGTCATTGCATGTGTGTTCTTCTTCAAAACCACCACTAGTCATTGCATGTGTGTTCTTTTTCATAAACCACCACTAGAGTAATTGCATGTGTGTTCTTTTCTTAAACCACATGGATCCACGAGAGTTCATTGCATTTGTGTTCATTTCATAAACCAGATGGATCCACTAGAGTTCATTGCATGTGTGTTCTTTTCATAAACCACATGGATCCACTAGAGTTCATTGAATGTGTGTTCTTTTCAAAAACCACATGGATCCACTAGTGTCATTGAATCTGTGTTCTTTTGATAAACCACATGGATCCACCAGTGTCATTGAATGTGTGTTCTTTTCATAAACCACATGGATCCACGAGAGTTCATTACATGTGTGTTCTTGTCATAAACCACATGGACCCACTAGAGTTCATTGAATGTGTGTTCTTTTCATAAACCACATGGATCCACCAGTGTCATTGCATGTGTTCTTTTCATAAACCACCATTAGAGTCATTGCATGTGTGTTCTATTCATAAACCACCACTAGAGTCATTGCATGTGTGTTATTTCCACAAACCACATATGGATCCACCAGTCATTGCACGTGTGTTCTTCTCCTAAACTAGCACTAGAGTTCATTGCATGTGTGTTCTTCTCCTAAACTAGCACTAGAATTCATTTCATGTGTGTTCTTTTCATAAACCACATGGATCCACTAGAGTTCGTTGAATGTGTGTTCTTTTCATAAACCACATGGATCCACTACTGTCATTAAATATGTGTTCTATTCATAAACCACATGGATGCACCTGTGTCATTGCATGTGTATTATTTTCATAAACTACATCTATAGTCATTGCATGTGTGTTCTTTTCATAAACCACGTGGATCCACTAGAATTAATTGTATGTGTGTTCTGTTCATAAACCACATGGTTCCAGCAGTGTCATTGGATGTGTGTTATTTTCATAAACCACATGGATCCACCAGTGTCATTGCATGTGTGTTCTTTTCATAAACCACCACTAGAGTCATTGCATGTGTGTTCTTTTCATAAACCACATATGGATCCACTAGAGTCATTGCATGTGTGTTCTTCTTCAAAACCACCACTAGTCATTGCATGTGTGTTCTTTTTCATAAACCACCACTAGAGTCATTGCATGTGTGTTCTTTTCTTAAACCACATGGATCCACGAGAGTTCATTGCATTTGTGTTCATTTCATAAACCAGATGGATCCACTAGAGTTCATTGCATGTGTGTTCTTTTCATAAACCACATGGATCCACTAGAGTTCATTGAATGTGTGTTCTTTTCAAAAACCACATGGATCCACTAGTGTCATTGAATCTGTGTTCTTTTGATAAACCACATGGATCCACCAGTGTCATTGAATGTGTGTTCTTTTCATAAACCACATGGATCCACGAGAGTTCATTACATGTGTGTTCTTGTCATAAACCACATGGACCCACTAGAGTTCATTGAATGTGTGTTCTTTTCATAAACCACATGGATCCACTAGTGTCATTGCATGTGTTCTTTTCATAAACCACCACTAGAGTCATTGCATGTGTGTTCTATTCATAAACCACCACTAGAGTCATTGCATGTGTGTTATTTCCACAAACCACATATGGATCCACCAGTCATTGCACGTGTGTTCTTCTCCTAAACCAGCACTAGAGTTCATTGCATGTGTGTTCTCACCTAAACTAGCACTAGAATTCATTTCATGTGTGTTCTTTTCATAAACCACATGGATCCACTAGAGTTCGTTGAATGTGTGTTCTTTTCATAAACCACATGGATCCACTACTGTCATTAAATATGTGTTCTATTCATAAACCACATGGATGCACCCGTGTCATTGCATGTGTATTATTTTCATAAACTACATCTATAGTCATTGCATGTGTGTTCTTTTCATAAACCACGTGGATCCACTAGAGTTAATTGTATGTGTGTTCTGTTCATAAACCACATGGTTCCAGCAGTGTCATTGGATGTGTGTTCTTTTCATAAACCACATGGATCCACCAGTGTCATTGCATGTGTGTTCTTTTCATAAACCACCACTAGAGTCATTGCATGTGTGTTCTTTTCATAAACCACATATGGATCCACTAGAGTCATTGCATGTGTGTTCTTCTTCAAAACCACCACTAGTCATTGCATGTGTGTTCTTTTTCATAAACCACCACTAGAGTAATTGCATGTGTGTTCTTTTCTTAAACCACATGGATCCACGATAGTTCATTGCATTTGTGTTCATTTCATAAACCAGATGGATCCACTAGAGTTCATTGCATGTGTGTTCTTTTCATAAACCACATGGATCCACTAGAGTTCATTGAATGTGTGTTCTTTTCAAAAACCACATGGATCCACTAGTGTCATTGAATCTGTGTTCTTTTGATAAACCACATGGATCCACCAGTGTCATTGAATGTGTGTTCTTTTCATAAACCACATGGATCCACGAGAGTTCATTACATGTGTGTTCTTGTCATAAACCACATGGACCCACTAGAGTTCATTGAATGTGTGTTCTTTTCATAAACCACATGGATCCACCAGTGTCATTGCATGTGTTCTTTTCATAAACCACCATTAGAGTCATTGCATGTGTGTTCTATTCATAAACCACCACTAGAGTCATTGCATGTGTGTTATTTCCACAAACCACATATGGATCCACCAGTCATTGCACGTGTGTTCTTCTCCTAAACTAGCACTAGAGTTCATTGCATGTGTGTTCTTCTCCTAAACTAGCACTAGAATTCATTTCATGTGTGTTCTTTTCATAAACCACATGGATCCACTAGAGTTCGTTGAATGTGTGTTCTTTTCATAAACCACATGGATCCACTACTGTCATTAAATATGTGTTCTATTCATAAACCACATGGATGCACCTGTGTCATTGCATGTGTATTATTTTCATAAACTACATCTATAGTCATTGCATGTGTGTTCTTTTCATAAACCACGTGGATCCACTAGAGTTAATTGTATGTGTGTTCTGTTCATAAACCACATGGTTCCAGCAGTGTCATTGGATGTGTGTTATTTTCATAAACCACATGGATCCACCAGTGTCATTGCATGTGTGTTCTTTTCATAAACCACCACTAGAGTCATTGCATGTGTGTTCTTTTCATAAACCACATATGGATCCACTAGAGTCATTGCATGTGTGTTCTTCTTCAAAACCACCACTAGTCATTGCATGTGTGTTCTTTTTCATAAACCACCACTAGAGTCATTGCATGTGTGTTCTTTTCTTAAACCACATGGATCCACGAGAGTTCATTGCATTTGTGTTCATTTCATAAACCAGATGGATCCACTAGAGTTCATTGCATGTGTGTTCTTTTCATAAACCACATGGATCCACTAGAGTTCATTGAATGTGTGTTCTTTTCAAAAACCACATGGATCCACTAGTGTCATTGAATCTGTGTTCTTTTGATAAACCACATGGATCCACCAGTGTCATTGAATGTGTGTTCTTTTCATAAACCACATGGATCCACGAGAGTTCATTACATGTGTGTTCTTGTCATAAACCACATGGACCCACTAGAGTTCATTGAATGTGTGTTCTTTTCATAAACCACATGGATCCACTAGTGTCATTGCATGTGTTCTTTTCATAAACCACCACTAGAGTCATTGCATGTGTGTTCTATTCATAAACCACCACTAGAGTCATTGCATGTGTGTTATTTCCACAAACCACATATGGATCCACCAGTCATTGCACGTGTGTTCTTCTCCTAAACCAGCACTAGAGTTCATTGCATGTGTGTTCTCACCTAAACTAGCACTAGAATTCATTTCATGTGTGTTCTTTTCATAAACCACATGGATCCACTAGAGTTTGTTGAATGTGTGTTCTTTTCATAAACCACATGGATCCACTACTGTCATTAAATATGTGTTCTATTCATAAACCACATGGATGCACCCGTGTCATTGCATGTGTATTATTTTCATAAACTACATCTATAGTCATTGCATGTGTGTTCTTTTCATAAACCACGTGGATCCACTAGAGTTAATTGTATGTGTGTTCTGTTCATAAACCACATGGTTCCAGCAGTGTCATTGGATGTGTGTTCTTTTCATAAACCACATGGATCCACCAGTGTCATTGCATGTGTGTTCTTTTCATAAACCACCACTAGAGTCATTGCATGTGTGTTCTTTTCATAAACCACATATGGATCCACTAGAGTCATTGCATGTGTGTTCTTCTTCAAAACCACCACTAGTCATTGCATGTGTGTTCTTTTTCATAAACCACCACTAGAGTAATTGCATGTGTGTTCTTTTCTTAAACCACATGGATCCACGAGAGTTCATTGCATTTGTGTTCATTTCATAAACCAGATGGATCCACTAGAGTTCATTGCATGTGTGTTCTTTTCATAAACCACATGGATCCACTAGAGTTCATTGAATGTGTGTTCTTTTCAAAAACCACATGGATCCACTAGTGTCATTGAATCTGTGTTCTTTTGATAAACCACATGGATCCACCAGTGTCATTGAATGTGTGTTCTTTTCATAAACCACATGGATCCACGAGAGTTCATTACATGTGTGTTCTTGTCATAAACCACATGGACCCACTAGAGTTCATTGAATGTGTGTTCTTTTCATAAACCACATGGATCCACCAGTGTCATTGCATGTGTTCTTTTCATAAACCACCATTAGAGTCATTGCATGTGTGTTCTATTCATAAACCACCACTAGAGTCATTGCATGTGTGTTATTTCCACAAACCACATATGGATCCACCAGTCATTGCACGTGTGTTCTTCTCCTAAACTAGCACTAGAGTTCATTGCATGTGTGTTCTTCTCCTAAACTAGCACTAGAATTCATTTCATGTGTGTTCTTTTCATAAACCACATGGATCCACTAGAGTTCGTTGAATGTGTGTTCTTTTCATAAACCACATGGATCCACTACTGTCATTAAATATGTGTTCTATTCATAAACCACATGGATGCACCCGTGTCATTGCATGTGTATTATTTTCATAAACTACATCTATAGTCATTGCATGTGTGTTCTTTTCATAAACCACGTGGATCCACTAGAGTTAATTGTATGTGTGTTCTGTTCATAAACCACATGGTTCCAGCAGTGTCATTGGATGTGTGTTATTTTCATAAACCACATGGATCCACCAGTGTCATTGCATGTGTGTTCTTTTCATAAACCACCACTAGAGTCATTGCATGTGTGTTCTTTTCATAAACCACATATGGATCCACTAGAGTCATTGCATGTGTGTTCTTCTTCAAAACCACCACTAGTCATTGCATGTGTGTTCTTTTTCATAAACCACCACTAGAGTTGTTGCATGTGTGTTCTTTTCTTAAACCACATGGATCCACGAGAGTTCATTGCATTTGTGTTCATTTCATAAACCAGATGGATCCACTAGAGTTCATTGCATGTGTGTTCTTTTCATAAACCACATGGATCCACTAGAGTTCATTGAATGTGTGTTCTTTTCAAAAACCACATGGATCCACTAGTGTCATTGAATCTGTGTTCTTTTGATAAACCACATGGATCCACCAGTGTCATTGAATGTGTGTTCTTTTCATAAACCACATGGATCCACGAGAGTTCATTACATGTGTGTTCTTGTCATAAACCACGTGGACCCACTAGAGTTCATTGAATGTGTGTTCTTTTCATAAACCACATGGATCCAGCAGTGTCATTGCATGTGTTCTTTTCATAAACCACCACTAGAGTCATTGCATGTGTGTTCTATTCATAAACCACCACTAGAGTCATTCCATGTGTGTTATTTCCACAAACCACATATGGATCCACCAGTCATTGCACATGTGTTCTTCTCCTAAACCAGCACTAGAGTTCATTGCATGTGTGTTCTTCTCCTAAACTAGCACTAGAATTCATTTCATGTGTGTTCTTTTCATAAACCACATGGATCCACTAGAGTTCGTTGAATGTGTGTTCTTTTCATAAACCACATGGATCCACTACTGTCATTAAATATGTGTTCTATTCATAAACCACATGGATGCACCTGTGTCATTGCATGTGTATTATTTTCATAAACTACATCTATAGTCATTGCATGTGTGTTCTTTTCATAAACCACGTGGATCCACTAGAGTTAATTGTATGTGTGTTCTGTTCATAAACCACATGGTTCCAGCAGTGTCATTGGATGTGTGTTATTTTCATAAACCACATGGATCCACCAGTGTCATTGCATGTGTGTTCTTTTCATAAACCACCACTAGAGTCATTGCATGTGTGTTCTTTTCATAAACCACATATGGATCCACTAGAGTCATTGCATGTGTGTTCTTCTTCAAAACCACCACTAGTCATTGCATGTGTGTTCTTTTTCATAAACCACCACTAGAGTCATTGCATGTGTGTTCTTTTCTTAAACCACATGGATCCACGAGAGTTCATTGCATTTGTGTTCATTTCATAAACCAGATGGATCCACTAGAGTTCATTGCATGTGTGTTCTTTTCATAAACCACATGGATCCACTAGAGTTCATTGAATGTGTGTTCTTTTCAAAAACCACATGGATCCACTAGTGTCATTGAATCTGTGTTCTTTTGATAAACCACATGGATCCACCAGTGTCATTGAATGTGTGTTCTTTTCATAAACCACATGGATCCACGAGAGTTCATTACATGTGTGTTCTTGTCATAAACCACATGGACCCACTAGAGTTCATTGAATGTGTGTTCTTTTCATAAACCACATGGATCCACTAGTGTCATTGCATGTGTTCTTTTCATAAACCACCACTAGAGTCATTGCATGTGTGTTCTATTCATAAACCACCACTAGAGTCATTGCATGTGTGTTATTTCCACAAACCACATATGGATCCACCAGTCATTGCACGTGTGTTCTTCTCCTAAACCAGCACTAGAGTTCATTGCATGTGTGTTCTTCACCTAAACTAGCACTAGAATTCATTTCATGTGTGTTCTTTTCATAAACCACATGGATCCACTAGAGTTCGTTGAATGTGTGTTCTTTTCATAAACCACATGGATCCACTACTGTCATTAAATATGTGTTCTATTCATAAACCACATGGATGCACCCGTGTCATTGCACGTGTATTATTTTCATAAACTACATCTATAGTCATTGCATGTGTGTTCTTTTCATAAACCACGTGGATCCACTAGAGTTAATTATATGTGTGTTCTGTTCATAAACCACATGGTTCCAGCAGTGTCATTGGATGTGTGTTCTTTTCATAAACCACATGGATCCACCAGTGTCATTGCATGTGTGTTCTTTTCATAAACCACCACTAGAGTCATTGCATGTGTGTTCTTTTCATAAACCACATATGGATCCACTAGAGTCATTGCATGTGTGTTCTTCTTCAAAACCACCACTAGTCATTGCATGTGTGTTCTTTTTCATAAACCACCACTAGAGTAATTGCATGTGTGTTCTTTTCTTAAACCACATGGATCCACGAGAGTTCATTGCATTTGTGTTCATTTCATAAACCAGATGGATCCACTAGAGTTCATTGAATGTGTGTTCTTTTCATAAACCACATGGATCCAGCAGTGTCATTGCATGTGTTCTTTTCATAAACCACCACTAGAGTCATTGCATGTGTGTTCTATTCATAAACCACCACTAGAGTCATTCCATGTGTGTTATTTCCACAAACCACATATGGATCCACCAGTCATTGCACATGTGTTCTTCTCCTAAACCAGCACTAGAGTTCATTGCATGTGTGTTCTTCTCCTAAACTAGCACTAGAATTCATTTCATGTGTGTTCTTTTCATAAACCACATGGATCCACTAGAGTTCGTTGAATGTGTGTTCTTTTCATAAACCACATGGATCCACTACTGTCATTAAATATGTGTTCTATTCATAAACCACATGGATGCACCTGTGTCATTGCATGTGTATTATTTTCATAAACTACATCTATAGTCATTGCATGTGTGTTCTTTTCATAAACCACGTGGATCCACTAGAGTTAATTGTATGTGTGTTCTGTTCATAAACCACATGGTTCCAGCAGTGTCATTGGATGTGTGTTATTTTCATAAACCACATGGATCCACCAGTGTCATTGCATGTGTGTTCTTTTCATAAACCACCACTAGAGTCATTGCATGTGTGTTCTTTTCATAAACCACATATGGATCCACTAGAGTCATTGCATGTGTGTTCTTCTTCAAAACCACCACTAGTCATTGCATGTGTGTTCTTTTTCATAAACCACCACTAGAGTCATTGCATGTGTGTTCTTTTCTTAAACCACATGGATCCACGAGAGTTCATTGCATTTGTGTTCATTTCATAAACCAGATGGATCCACTAGAGTTCATTGCATGTGTGTTCTTTTCATAAACCACATGGATCCACTAGAGTTCATTGAATGTGTGTTCTTTTCAAAAACCACATGGATCCACTAGTGTCATTGAATCTGTGTTCTTTTGATAAACCACATGGATCCACCAGTGTCATTGAATGTGTGTTCTTTTCATAAACCACATGGATCCACGAGAGTTCATTACATGTGTGTTCTTGTCATAAACCACATGGACCCACTAGAGTTCATTGAATGTGTGTTCTTTTCATAAACCACATGGATCCACTAGTGTCATTGCATGTGTTCTTTTCATAAACCACCACTAGAGTCATTGCATGTGTGTTCTATTCATAAACCACCACTAGAGTCATTGCATGTGTGTTATTTCCACAAACCACATATGGATCCACCAGTCATTGCACGTGTGTTCTTCTCCTAAACCAGCACTAGAGTTCATTGCATGTGTGTTCTTCACCTAAACTAGCACTAGAATTCATTTCATGTGTGTTCTTTTCATAAACCACATGGATCCACTAGAGTTCGTTGAATGTGTGTTCTTTTCATAAACCACATGGATCCACTACTGTCATTAAATATGTGTTCTATTCATAAACCACATGGATGCACCCGTGTCATTGCACGTGTATTATTTTCATAAACTACATCTATAGTCATTGCATGTGTGTTCTTTTCATAAACCACGTGGATCCACTAGAGTTAATTATATGTGTGTTCTGTTCATAAACCACATGGTTCCAGCAGTGTCATTGGATGTGTGTTCTTTTCATAAACCACATGGATCCACCAGTGTCATTGCATGTGTGTTCTTTTCATAAACCACCACTAGAGTCATTGCATGTGTGTTCTTTTCATAAACCACATATGGATCCACTAGAGTCATTGCATGTGTGTTCTTCTTCAAAACCACCACTAGTCATTGCATGTGTGTTCTTTTTCATAAACCACCACTAGAGTAATTGCATGTGTGTTCTTTTCTTAAACCACATGGATCCACGAGAGTTCATTGCATTTGTGTTCATTTCATAAACCAGATGGATCCACTAGAGTTCATTGCATGTGTGTTCTTTTCATAAACCACATGGATCCACTAGAGTTCATTGAATGTGTGTTCTTTTCAAAAACCACATGGATCCACTAGTGTCATTGAATCTGTGTTCTTTTGATAAACCACATGGATCCACCAGTGTCATTGAATGTGTGTTCTTTTCATAAACCACATGGATCCACGAGAGTTCATTACATGTGTGTTCTTGTCATAAACCACATGGACCCACTAGAGTTCATTGAATGTGTGTTCTTTTCATAAACCACATGGATCCACCAGTGTCATTGCATGTGTTCTTTTCATAAACCACCATTAGAGTCATTGCATGTGTGTTCTATTCGTAAACCACCACTAGAGTCATTGCATGTGTGTTATTTCCACAAACCACATATGGATCCACCAGTCATTGCACGTGTGTTCTTCTCCTAAACTAGCACTAGAGTTCATTGCATGTGTGTTCTTCTCCTAAACTAGCACTAGAATTCATTTCATGTGTGTTCTTTTCATAAACCACATGGATCCACTAGAGTTCGTTGAATGTGTGTTCTTTTCATAAACCACATGGATCCACTACTGTCATTAAATATGTGTTCTATTCATAAACCACATGGATGCACCCATGTCATTGCATGTGTATTATTTTCATAAACTACATCTATAGTCATTGCATGTGTGTTCTTTTCATAAACCACGTGGATCCACTAGAGTTAATTGTATGTGTGTTCTGTTCATAAACCACATGGTTCTAGCAGTGTCATTGGATGTGTGTTCTTTTCATAAACCACATGGATCCACCAGTGTCATTGCATGTGTGTTCTTTTCATAAACCACCACTAGAGTCATTGCATGTGTGTTCTTTTCATAAACCACATATGGATCCACTAGAGTCATTGCATGTGTGTTCTTCTTCAAAACCACCACTAGTCATTGCATGTGTGTTCTTTTTCATAAACCACCACTAGAGTCATTGCATGTGTGTTCTTTTCTTAAACCACATGGATCCACGAGAGTTCATTGCATTTGTGTTCATTTCATAAACCAGATGGATCCACTAGAGTTCATTGCATGTGTGTTCTTTTCATAAACCACATGGATCCACTAGAGTTCATTGAATGCGTGTTCTTTTCAAAAACCACATGGATCCACTAGTGTCATTGAATCTGTGTTCTTTTGATAAACCACATGGATCCACCAGTGTCATTGAATGTGTGTTCTTTTCATAAACCACATGGATCCACGAGAGTTCATTACATGTGTGTTCTTGTCATAAACCACATGGACCCACTAGATTTCATTGAATGTGTGTTCTTTTCATAAACCACATGGATCCACTAGTGTCATTGCATGTGTTCTTTTCATAAACCACCACTAGAGTCATTGCATGTGTGTTCTATTCATAAACCACCACTAGAGTCATTGCATGTGTGTTCTTTCCACAAACCACATATGGATCCACCAGTCATTGCACGTGTGTTCTTCTCCTAAACCAGCACTAGAGTTCATTGCATGTGTGTTCTTCTCCTAAACTAGCACTAGAGTTCATTTCATGTGTGTTCTTTTCATAAACCACATGGATCCACTAGAGTTCGATGAATGTGTGTTCTTTTCCTAAACCACATGGATCCACTACTGTCATTAAATATGTGTTCTATTCGTAAACCACATGGATGCACCCGTGTCATTGCATGTGTCTTATTTTCATAAACTACATCTATAGTCATTGCTTGTGTGTTCTTTTCATAAACCACGTGGATCCACTAGAGTTAATTGCATGTGTGTTCTTTTCATAAACCACATGGTTCCACCAGTGTCATTGGATGTGTGTTCTTTTCATAAACCACATGGATCCACCAGTGTCATTGCATGTGTGTTCTTTTCATAAACCACCACTAGAGTCATTGCATGTGTGTTCTTTTCATAAACCACATATGGATCCACTAGAGTCATTGCATGTGTGTTCTTCTTCAAAACCACCACTAGTCATTGCATGTGTGTTCTTTTTCATAAACCACCACTAGAGTCATTGCATGTGTGTTCTTTTCTTAAACCACATGGATCCACGAGAGTTCATTGCATTTGTCTTCATTTCATAAACCAGATGGATCCACTAGAGTTCATTGAATGTGTGTTCTTTTCATAAACCACATGGATCCACCAGTGTCATTGCATGTGTTCTTTTCATAAACCACCACTAGAGTCATTGCATTAGTGTTCTATTCATAAACCACCACTAGAGTCATTGCATGTGTGTTCTTTCCATAAACCACATATGGATCCACCAGTCATTGCACGTGTGTTCTTCTCCTAAACTAGCACTAGAGTTCATTTCATGTGTGTTCTTTTGATGAACCACGTGGATCCACTAGAGTTCGTTGAATGTGTGTTCTTTTCATAAACCACATGGATCCACTACTGTCATTAAATATGTGTTCTATTCATAAACCACATGGATGCACCTGTGTCATTACATGTGTATTATTTTCATAAACTACATCTATAGTCATTGCATGTGTGTTCTTTTCATAAACGACATGGATCCACTAGAGTTAAATGCATGTGTGTTCTTTTCACAAACCACATGGTTCCACCAGTGTCATTGGATGTGTGTTTTTTCATAAACCACATGGATCCACCAGTGTCATTGCATGTGTGTTCTTTTCATAAACCACCACTAGAGTCATTGCATGTGTGTTCTTTTCATAAACCACATATGGATCCACTAGAGTCATTGCATGTGTGTTCTTCTTCAAAACCAGCACTAGTCATTGCATGTGTGTTCTTTTTCATAAACCACCACTAGAGTCATTGCATGTGTGTTCTTTTCTTAAACCACATGGATCCACGAGAGTTCATTGCATTTGTGTTCATTTCATAAACCAGATGGATCCACTAGAGTTCATTGCATGTGTGTTCTTTTCATAAACCACATGGATCCACTAGAGTTCATTGAATGTGTGTTCTTTTCAAAAACCACATGGATCCACTAGTGTCATTGAATCTGTGTTCTTTTGATAAACCACATGGAACCACCAGTGTCATTGAATGTGTGTTCTTTTCATAAACCACATGGATCCACGAGAGTTCATTACATGTGTGTTCTTGTCATAAACCACATGGACCCACTAGAGTTCATTGAATGTGTGTTCTTTTCATAAACCACATGGATCCACCAGTGTCATTGCATGTGTTCTTTTCATAAACCACCACTAGAGTCATTGCATGTGTGTTCTATTCATAAACCACCACTAGAGTCATTGCATGTGTGCTCTTTCCACAAACCACATATGGATCCACCAGTCATTGCACGTGTGTTCTTCTCCTAAACCAGCACTAGAGTTCATTGCATGTGTGTTCTTCTCCTAAACTAGCACTAGAGTTCATTTCATGTGTGTTCTTTTGATGAACCACATGGATCCACTAGAGTTTGTTGAATGTGTGTTCTTTTCATAAACCACATGGATCCACTACCGTCATTAAATATGTGTTCTATTCATAAACCACATGGATGCACCTGTGTCATTGCATGTGTATTATTTTCATAAACTACATCTATAGTCATTGCATGTGTGTTCTTTTCATAAACCACATGGATCCACTAGAGTTAAATGCATGTGTGTTCTTTTCATAAACCACATGGTTCCACCAGTGTCATTGGATGTGTGTTCTTTTCATAAACCACATGGATCCACCAGTGTCATTGCATGTGTGTTCTTTTCATAAACCACCACTAGAGTCATTGCATGTGTGTTCTTTTCATAAACCACATATGGATCCACTAGAGTCATTGCATGTGTGTTCTTTTTCATAAACCACCACTAGAGTCATTGCATGTGTGTTCTTTTCTTAAACCACATGGATCCACGAGAGTTCATTGCATTTGTGTTCATTTCATAAACCAGATGGATCCACTAGAGTTCATTGAATGTGTGTTCTTTTCATAAACCACATGGATCCACCAGTGTCATTGCATGTGTTCTTTTCATAAACCACCACTAGAGTCATTGCATGTATGTTCTATTCATAAACCACCACTAGAGTCATTGCATGTGTGTTCTTTCCATAAACCACATATGGATCCACCAGTCATTGCACGTGTGTTCTTCTCCTAAACCAGCACTACAGTTCATTGCATGTGTGTTCTTCTCCTAAACTAGCACTAGAGTTCTTTTCATGTGTGTTCTTTTGATGAACCACATGGATCCACTAGAGTTTGTTGAATGTGTGTTCTTTTCATAAACCACATGGATCCACTACTGTCATTAAATATGTGTTCTATTCATAAACCACATGGATGCACCTGTGTCATTGCATGTGTATTATTTTCATAAACTACATCTATAGTCATTGCATGTGTGTTCTTTTCATAAACCACATGGATCCACTAGAGTTAAATGCATGTGTGTTCTTTTCATAAACCACATGGATCCACCAGTGTCATTGCATGTGTTCTTTTCATAAACCACCACTAGAGTCATTGCATTAGTGTTCTATTCATAAACCACCACTAGAGTCATTGCATGTGTGTTCTTTCCATAAACCACATATGGATCCACCAGTCATTGCACGTGTGTTCTTCTCCTAAACTAGCACTAGAGTTCATTTCATGTGTGTTCTTTTGATGAACCACGTGGATCCACTAGAGTTCGTTGAATGTGTGTTCTTTTCATAAACCACATGGATCCACTACTGTCATTAAATATGTGTTCTATTCATAAACCACATGGATGCACCTGTGTCATTGCATGTGTATTATTTTCATAAACTACATCTATAGTCATTGCATGTGTGTTCTTTTCATAAACCACATGGATCCACTAGAGTTAAATGCATGTGTGTTCTTTTCATAAACCACATGGTTCCACCAGTGTCATTGGATGTGTGTTTTTTCATAAACCACATGGATCCACCAGTGTCATTGCATGTGTGTTCTTTTCATAAACCACCACTAGAGTCATTGCATGTGTGTTCTTTTCATAAACCACATATGGATCCACTAGAGTCATTGCATGTGTGTTCTTCTTCAAAACCAGCACTAGTCATTGCATGTGTGTTCTTTTTCATAAACCACCACTAGAGTCATTGCATGTGTGTTCTTTTCTTAAACCACATGGATCCACGAGAGTTCATTGCATTTGTGTTCATTTCATAAACCAGATGGATCCACTAGAGTTCATTGCATGTGTGTTCTTTTCATAAACCACATGGATCCACTAGAGTTCATTGAATGTGTGTTCTTTTCAAAAACCACATGGATCCACTAGTGTCATTGAATCTGTGTTCTTTTGATAAACCACATGGAACCACCAGTGTCATTGAATGTGTGTTCTTTTCATAAACCACATGGATCCACGAGAGTTCATTACATGTGTGTTCTTGTCATAAACCACATGGACCCACTAGAGTTCATTGAATGTGTGTTCTTTTCATAAACCACATGGATCCACCAGTGTCATTGCATGTGTTCTTTTCATAAACCACCACTAGAGTCATTGCATGTGTGTTCTATTCATAAACCACCACTAGAGTCATTGCATGTGTGCTCTTTCCACAAACCACATATGGATCCACCAGTCATTGCACGTGTGTTCTTCTCCTAAACCAGCACTAGAGTTCATTGCATGTGTGTTCTTCTCCTAAACTAGCACTAGAGTTCATTTCATGTGTGTTCTTTTGATGAACCACATGGATCCACTAGAGTTTGTTGAATGTGTGTTCTTTTCATAAACCACATGGATCCACTACCGTCATTAAATATGTGTTCTATTCATAAACCACATGGATGCACCTGTGTCATTGCATGTGTATTATTTTCATAAACTACATCTATAGTCATTGCATGTGTGTTCTTTTCATAAACCACATGGATCCACTAGAGTTAAATGCATGTGTGTTCTTTTCATAAACCACATGGTTCCACCAGTGTCATTGGATGTGTGTTCTTTTCATAAACCACATGGATCCACCAGTGTCATTGCATGTGTGTTCTTTTCATAAACCACCACTAGAGTCATTGCATGTGTGTTCTTTTCATAAACCACATATGGATCCACTAGAGTCATTGCATGTGTGTTCTTTTTCATAAACCACCACTAGAGTCATTGCATGTGTGTTCTTTTCTTAAACCACATGGATCCACGAGAGTTCATTGCATTTGTGTTCATTTCATAAACCAGATGGATCCACTAGAGTTCATTGAATGTGTGTTCTTTTCATAAACCACATGGATCCACCAGTGTCATTGCATGTGTTCTTTTCATAAACCACCACTAGAGTCATTGCATGTATGTTCTATTCATAAACCACCACTAGAGTCATTGCATGTGTGTTCTTTCCATAAACCACATATGGATCCACCAGTCATTGCACGTGTGTTCTTCTCCTAAACCAGCACTACAGTTCATTGCATGTGTGTTCTTCTCCTAAACTAGCACTAGAGTTCTTTTCATGTGTGTTCTTTTGATGAACCACATGGATCCACTAGAGTTCGTTGAATGTGTGTTCTTTTCATAAACCACATGGATCCACTACTGTCATTAAATATGTGTTCTATTCATAAACCACATGGATGCACCTGTGTCATTGCATGTGTATTATTTTCATAAACTACATCTATAGTCATTGCATGTGTGTTCTTTTCATAAACCACATGGATCCACTAGAGTTAAATGCATGTGTGTTCTTTTCATAAACCACATGGTTCCACCAGTGTCATTGGATGTGTGTTCTTTTCATAAACCACATGGATCCACCAGTGTCATTGCATGTGTGTTCTTTTCATAAACCACCACTAGAGTCATTGCATGTGTGTTCTTTTCATAAACCACATATGGATCCACTAGAGTCATTGCATGTGTGTTCTTCTTCAAAACCACCACTAGTCATTGCATGTGTGTTCTTTTTATAAACCACCACTAGAGTCATTGCATGTGTGTTCTTTTCTTAAACCACATGGATCTACGAGAGTTCATTGCATTTGTGTTCATTTCATAAACCAGATGGATCCACTAGAGTTCATTGCATGTGTGTTCTTTTCATAAACCACATGGATCCACTAGAGTTCATTGAATGTGTGTTCTTTTCAAAAACCACATGGATCCACTAGTGTCATTGAATCTGTGTTCTTTTGATAAACCACATGGATCCACCAGTGTCATTGAATGTGTGTTCTTTTCATAAACCACATGGATCCACGAGAGTTCATTACATGTGTGTTCTTGTCATAAACCACATGGACCCACTAGAGTTCATTGAATGTGTGTTCTTTTCATAAACCACATGGATCCACCAGTGTCATTGCACGTGTTCTTTTCATAAACCACCACTAGAGTCATTGCATGTGTGTTCTATTCATAAACCACCACTAGAGTCATTGCATGTGTGTTCTTTCCACAAACCACATATGGATCCACCAGTCATTGCACGTGTGTTCTTCTCCAAAACCAGCACTAGAGTTCATTGCATGTGTGTTCTTCTCCTAAACTAGCACTAGAGTTCATTTCATGTGTGTTCTTTTGATGAACCACATGGATCCACTAGAGTTCGTTGAATGTGTGTTCTTTTCATAAACCACATGGATCCACTACTGTCATTAAATATGTGTTCTATTCATAAACCACATGGATGCACCTGTGTCATTGCATGTGTATTATTTTCATAAACTACATCTATAGTCATTGCATGTGTGTTCTTTTCATAAACCACATGGATCCACTAGAGTTAAATGCATGTGTGTTCTTTTCATAAACCACATGGTTCCACCAGTGTCATTGGATGTGTGTTCTTTTCATAAACCACATGGATCCACCAGTGTCATTGCATGTGTGTTCTTTTCATAAACCACCACTAGAGTCATTGCATGTGTGTTCTTTTCATAAACCACATATGGATCCACTAGAGTCATTGCATGTGTGTTCTTTTTCATAAACCACCACTAGAGTCATTGCATGTGTGTTCTTTTCTTAAACCACATGGATCCACGAGAGTTCATTGCATTTGTGTTCATTTCATAAACCAGATGGATCCACTAGAGTTCATTGAATGTGTGTTCTTTTCATAAACCACATGGATCCACTAGTGTCTTTGCATGTGTTCTTTTCATAAACCACCACTAGAGTCATTACATGTGTGTTCTATTCATAAACCACCACTAGAGTCATTGCATGTGTGTTCTTTCCATAAACCACATATGGATCCACCAGTCATTGCACGTGTGTTCTTCTCCTAAACCAGCACTACAGTTCATTGCATGTGTGTTCTTCTCCTAAACTAGCACTAGAGTTCTTTTCATGTGTGTTCTTTTGATGAACCACATGGATCCACTAGAGTTCGTTGAATGTGTGTTCTTTTCATAAACCACATGGATCCACTACTGTCATTAAATATGTGTTCTATTCATAAACCACATGGATGCACCTGTGTCATTGCATGTGTATTATTTTCATAAACTACATCTATAGTCATTGCATGTGTGTTCTTTTCATAAACCACATGGATCCACTAGAGTTAAATGCATGTGTGTTCTTTTCATAAACCACATGATTCCACCAGTGTCATTGGATGTGTGTTCTTTTCATAAACCACATGGATCCACCAGTGTCATTGCATGTGTGTTCTTTTCATAAACCACCACTAGAGTCATTGCATGTGTGTTCTTTTCATAAACCACATATGGATCCACTAGAGTCATTGCATGTGTGTTCTTCATCAAAACCACCACTAGTCATTGCATGTGTGTTCTTTTTATAAACCACCACTAGAGTCATTGCATGTGTGTTCTTTTCTTAAACCACATGGATCCACGAGAGTTCATTGCATTTGTGTTCATTTCATAAACCAGATGGATCCACTAGAGTTCATTGCATGTGTGTTCTTTTCATAAACCACATGGATCCACTAGAGTTCATTGAATGTGTGTTCTTTTCAAAAACCACATGGATCCACTAGTGTCATTGAATCTGTGTTCTTTTGATAAACCACATGGATCCACCAGTGTCATTGAATGTGTGTTCTTTTCATAAACCACATGGATCCACGAGAGTTCATTACATGTGTGTTCTTGTCATAAACCACATGGACCCACTAGAGTTCATTGAATTTGTGTTCTTTTCATAAACCACATGGATCCACCAGTGTCATTGCATGTGTTCTTTTCATAAACCACCACTAGAGTCATTGCATGTGTGTTCTATTCATAAACCACCACTAGAGTCATTGCATGTGTGTTCTTTCCACAAACCACATATGGATCCACCAGTCATTGCACGTGTGTTCTTCTCCTAAACCAGCACTAGAGTTCATTGCATGTGTGTTCTTCTCCTAAACTAGCACTAGAGTTCATTTCATGTGTGTTCTTTTGATGAACCACATGGATCCACTAGAGTTCGTTGAATGTGTGTTCTTTTCATAAACCACATGGATCCACTACTGTCATTAAATATGTGTTCTATTCATAAACCACATGGATGCACCTGTGTCATTGCATGTGTATTATTTTCATAAACTACATCTATAGTCATTGCATGTGTGTTCTTTTCATAAACCACATGGATCCACTAGAGTTAAATGCATGTGTGTTCTTTTCATAAACCACATGGTTCCACGAGTGTCATTGCATGTGTGTTCTTTTCATAAACCACATGGATCCACCAGTGTCATTGCATGTGTGTTCTTTTCATAAACCACCACTAGAGTCATTGCATGTGTGTTCTTTTCATAAACCACATATGGATCCACTAGAGTCATTGCATGTGTGTTCTTTTTCATAAACCACCACTAGAGTCATTGCATGTGCGTTCTTTTCTTAAACCACATGGATCCACGAGAGTTCATTGCATTTGTGTTCATTTCATAAACCAGATGGATCCACTAGAGTTCATTGAATGTGTGTTCTTTTCATAAACCACATGGATCCACCAGTGTCATTGCATGTGTTCTTTTCATAAACCACCACTAGAGTGATTGCATGTGTGTTCTATTCATAAACCACCACTAGAGTCATTGCATGTGTGTTCTTTCCATAAACCACATATGGATCCACCAGTCATTGCACGTGTGTTCTTCTCCTAAACCAGCACTAGAGTTCATTGCATGTGTGTTCTTCTCCTAAACTAGAACTAGAGTTCATTTCATGTGTGTTCTTTTGATGAACCACATGGATCCACTAGAGTTCGTTGAATGTGTGTTCTTTTCATAAACCACCACTAGAGTCATTGCATGTGTGTTCTATTCATAAACCACCACTAGAGTCATTGCATGTGTGCTCTTTCCACAAACCACATATGGATCCACCAGTCATTGCATGTGTGTTCTTCTCCTAAACCAGCACTAGAGTTCATTGCATGTGTGTTCTTCTCCTAAACTAGCACTAGAGTTCATTTCATGTGTGTTCTTTTGATGAACCACATGGATCCACTAGAGTTCGTTGAATGTGTGTTCTTTTCATAAACCACATGGATCCACTACCGTCATTAAATATGTGTTCTATTCATAAACCACATGGATGCACCTGTGTCATTGCATGTGTATTATTTTCATAAACTACATCTATAGTCATTGCATGTGTGTTCTTTTCATAAACCACATGGATCCACTAGAGTTAAATGCATGTGTGTTCTTTTCATAAACCACATGGTTCCACCAGTGTCATTGGATGTGTGTTCTTTTCATAAACCACATGGATCCACCAGTGTCATTGCATGTGTGTTCTTTTCATAAACCACCACTAGAGTCATTGCATGTGTGTTCTTTTCATAAACCACATATGGATCCACTAGAGTCATTGCATGTGTGTTCTTTTTCATAAACCACCACTAGAGTCATTGCATGTGTGTTCTTTTCTTAAACCACATGGATCCACGAGAGTTCATTGCATTTGTGTTCATTTCATAAACCAGATGGATCCACTAGAGTTCATTGAATGTGTGTTCTTTTCATAAACCACATGGATCCACCAGTGTCATTGCATGTGTTCTTTTCATAAACCACCACTAGAGTCATTGCATGTGTGTTCTATTCATAAACCACCACTAGAGTCATTGCATGTGTGTTCTTTCCATAAACCACATATGGATCCACCAGTCATTGCACGTGTGTTCTTCTCCTAAACCAGCACTAGAGTTCATTGCATGTGTGTTCTTCTCCTAAACTAGCACTAGAGTTCTTTTCATGTGTGTTCTTTTGATGAACCACATGGATCCACTAGAGTTCGTTGAATGTGTGTTCTTTTCATAAACCACATGGATCCACTACTGTCATTAAATATGTGTTCTATTCATAAACCACATGGATGCACCTTGTCATTGCATGTGTATTATTTTCATAAACTACATCTATAGTCATTGCATGTGTGTTCTTTTCATAAACCACATGGATCCACTAGAGTTAAATGCATGTGTGTTCTTTTCATAAACCACATGGTTCCACCAGTGTCATTGGATGTGTGTTCTTTTCATAAACCACATGGATCCACCAGTGTCATTGCATGTGTGTTCTTTTCATAAACCACCACTAGAGTCATTGCATGTGTGTTCTTTTCATAAACCACATATGGATCCACTAGAGTCATTGCATGTGTGTTTTTCTTCAAAACCACCACTAGTCATTGCATGTGTGTTCTTTTTATAAACCACCACTAGAGTCATTGCATGTGTGTTCTTTTCTTAAACCACATGGATCCACGAGAGTTCATTGCATTTGTGTTCATTTCATAAACCAGATGGATCCACTAGAGTTCATTGCATGTGTGTTCTTTTCATAAACCACATGGATCCACTAGAGTTCATTGAATGTGTGTTCTTTTCAAAAACCACATGGATCCACTAGTGTCATTGAATCTGTGTTCTTTTGATAAACCACATGGATCCACCAGTGTCATTGAATGTGTGTTCTTTTCATAAACCACATGGATCCACGAGAGTTCATTACATGTGTGTTCTTGTCATAAACCACATGGACCAACTAGAGTTCATTGAATGTGTGTTCTTTTCATAAACCACATGGATCCACCAGTGTCATTGCATGTGTTCTTTTCATAAACCACCACTAGAGTCATTGCATGTGTGTTCTATTCATAAACCACCACTAGAGTCATTGCATGTGTGTTCTTTCCACAAACCACATATGGATCCACCAGTCATTGCACGTGTGTTCTTCTCCTAAACCAGCACTAGAGTTCATTGCATGTGTGTTCTTCTCCTAAACTAGCACTAGAGTTCATTTCATGTGTGTTCTTTTGATGAACCACATGGATCCACTAGAGTTCGTTGAATGTGTGTTCTTTTCATAAACCACATGGATCCACTACTGTCATTAAATATGTGTTCTATTCATAAACCACATGGATGCACCTGTGTTATTGCATGTGTATTATTTTCATAAACTACATCTATAGTCATTGCATGTGTGTTCTTTTCATAAACCACATGGATCCACTAGAGTTAAATGCATGTGTGTTCTTTTCATAAACCACATGGTTCCACCAGTGTCATTGGATGTGTGTTCTTTTCATAAACCACATGGATCCACCAGTGTCATTGCATGTGTGTTCTTTTCATAAACCACCACTAGAGTCATTGCATGTGTGTTCTTTTCATAAACCACATATGGATCCACTAGAGTCATTGCATGTGTGTTCTTTTTCATAAACCACCACTAGAGTCATTGCATGTGTGTTCTTTTCTTAAACCACATGGATCCACGAGAGTTCATTGCATTTGTGTTCATTTCATAAACCACATGGATCCACTAGAGTTCATTGAATGTGTGTTCTTTTCATAAACCACATGGATCCACCAGTGTCATTGCATGTGTTCTTTTCATAAACCACCACTAGAGTGATTGCATGTGTGTTCTATTCATAAACCACCACTAGAGTCATTGCATGTGTGTTCTTTCCATAAACCACATATGGATCCACCAGTCATTGCACGTGTGTTCTTCTTCTAAACCAGCACTAGAGTTCATTGCATGTGTGTTCTTCTCCTAAACTAGCACTAGAGTTCTTTTCATGTGTGTTCTTTTGATGAACCACATGGATCCACTAGAGTTCGTTGAATGTGTGTTCTTTTCATAAACCACATGGATCCACTACTGTCATTAAATATGTGTTCTATTCATAAACCACATGGATGCACATGTGTCATTGCATGTGTATTATTTTCATAAACTACATCTATAGTCATTGCATGTGTGTTCTTTTCATAAACCACATGGATCCACTAGAGTTAAATGCATGTGTGTTCTTTTCATAAACCACATGGTTCCACCAGTGTCATTGGATGTGTGTTCTTTCCATAAACCACATGGATCCACCAGTGTCATTGCATGTGTGTTCTTTTCATAAACCACCACTAGAGTCATTGCATGTGTGTTCTTTTCATAAACCACATATGGATCCACTAGAGTCATTGCATGTGTGTTCTTCTTCAAAACCACCACTAGTCATTGCATGTGTGTTCTTTTTCATAAACCACCACTAGAGTCATTGCATGTTTGTTCTTTTCTTAAACCACATGGATCCACGAGAGTTCATTGCATTTGTGTTCATTTCATAAACCAGATGGATCCACTAGAGTTCATTGCATGTGTGTTCTTTTCATAAACCACATGGATCCACTAGAGTTCATTGAATGTGTGTTCTTTTCAAAAACCACATGGATCCACTAGTGTCATTGAATCTGTGTTCTTTTGATAAACCACATGGATCCACCAGTGCCATTGAATGTGTGTTCTTTTCATAAACCACATGGATCCACGAGAGTTCATTACATGTGTGTTCTTGTCATAAACCACATGGACCCACTAGAGTTCATTGAATGTGTGTTCTTTTCATAAACCACATGGATCCACCAGTGTCATTGCATGTGTTCTTTTCATAAACCACCACTAGAGTCATTGCATGTGTGTTCTATTCATAAACCACCACTAGAGTCATTGCATGTGTGTTCTTTCCACAAACCACATATGGATCCACCAGTCATTGCACGTGTGTTCTTCTCCTAAACCAGCACTAGAGTTCATTGCATGTGTGTTCTTCTCCTAAACTAGCACTAGAGTTCATTTCATGTGTGTTCTTTTGATGAACCACATGGATCCACTAGAGTTCGTTGAATGTGTGTTCTTTTCATAAACCACATGGATCCACTACTGTCATTAAATATGTGTTCTATTCATAAACCACATGGATGCACCTGTGTTATTGCATGTGTATTATTTTCATAAACTACATCTATAGTCATTGCATGTGTGTTCTTTTCATAAACCACATGGATCCACTAGAGTTAAATGCATGTGTGTTCTTTTCATAAACCACATGGTTCCACCAGTGTCATTGGATGTGTGTTCTTTTCATAAACCACATGGATCCACTAGTGTCATTGCATGTGTGTTCTTTTCATAAACCACCACTAGAGTCATTGCATGTGTGTTCTTTTCATAAACCACATATGGATCCACTAGAGTCATTGCATGTGTGTTCTTTTTCATAAACCACCACTAGAGTCATTGCATGTGTGTTCTTTTCTTAAACCACATGGATCCACGAGAGTTCATTGCATTTGTGTTCATTTCATAAACCACATGGATCCACTAGAGTTCATTGAATGTGTGTTCTTTTCATAAACCACATGGATCCACCAGTGTCATTGCATGTGTTCTTTTCATAAACCACCACTAGAGTGATTGCATGTGTGTTCTATTCATAAACCACCACTAGAGTCATTGCATGTGTGTTCTTTCCATAAACCACATATGGATCCACCAGTCATTGCACGTGTGTTCTTCTTCTAAACCAGCACTAGAGTTCATTGCATGTGTGTTCTTCTCCTAAACTAGCACTAGAGTTCTTTTCATGTGTGTTCTTTTGATGAACCACATGGATCCACTAGAGTTCGTTGAATGTGTGTTCTTTTCATAAACCACATGGATCCACTACTGTCATTAAATATGTGTTCTATTCATAAACCACATGGATGCACATGTGTCATTGCATGTGTATTATTTTCATAAACTACATCTATAGTCATTGCATGTGTGTTCTTTTCATAAACCACATGGATCCACTAGAGTTAAATGCATGTGTGTTCTTTTCATAAACCACATGGTTCCACCAGTGTCATTGGATGTGTGTTCTTTCCATAAACCACATGGATCCACCAGTGTCATTGCATGTGTGTTCTTTTCATAAACCACCACTAGAGTCATTGCATGTGTGTTCTTTTCATAAACCACATATGGATCCACTAGAGTCATTGCATGTGTGTTCTTCTTCAAAACCACCACTAGTCATTGCATGTGTGTTCTTTTTCATAAACCACCACTAGAGTCATTGCATGTTTTTTCTTTTCTTAAACCACATGGATCCACGAGAGTTCATTGCATTTGTGTTCATTTCATAAACCAGATGGATCCACTAGAGTTCATTGCATGTGTGTTCTTTTCATAAACCACATGGATCCACTAGAGTTCATTGAATGTGTGTTCTTTTCAAAAACCACATGGATCCACTAGTGTCATTGAATCTGTGTTCTTTTGATAAACCACATGGATCCACCAGTGCCATTGAATGTGTGTTCTTTTCATAAACCACATGGATCCACGAGAGTTCATTACATGTGTGTTCTTGTCATAAACCACATGGACCCACTAGAGTTCATTGAATGTGTGTTCTTTTCATAAACCACATGGATCCACCAGTGTCATTGCATGTGTTCTTTTCATAAACCACCACTAGAGTCATTGCATGTGTGTTCTATTCATAAACCACCACTAGAGTCATTGCATGTGTGTTCTTTCCACAAACCACATATGGATCCACCAGTCATTGCACGTGTGTTCTTCTCCTAAACCAGCACTAGAGTTCATTGCATGTGTGTTCTTCTCCTAAACTAGCACTAGAGTTCATTTCATGTGTGTTCTTTTGATGAACCACATGGATGCACTAGAGTTCGTTGAATGTGTGTTCTTTTCATAAACCACATGGATCCACTACTGTCATTAAATATGTGTTCTATTCATAAACCACATGGATGCACCTGTGTCATTGCATGTGTATTATTTTCATAAACTACATCTATAGTCATTGCATGTGTGTTCTTTTCATAAACCACATGGATCCACTAGAGTTAAATGCATGTGTGTTCTTTTCATAAACCACATGGTTCCACGAGTGTCATTGCATGTGTGTTCTTTTCATAAACCACATGGATCCACCAGTGTCATTGCATGTGTGTTCTTTTCATAAACCACCACTAGAGTCATTGCATGTGTGTTCTTTTCATAAACCACATATGGATCCACTAGAGTCATTGCATGTGTGTTCTTTTTCATAAACCACCACTAGAGTCATTGCATGTGTGTTCTTTTCTTAAACCACATGGATCCACGAGAGTTCATTGCATTTGTGTTCATTTCATAAACCAGATGGATCCACTAGAGTTCATTGAATGTGTGTTCTTTTCATAAACCACATGGATCCACCAGTGTCATTGCATGTGTTCTTTTCATAAACCACCACTAGAGTGATTGCATGTGTGTTCTATTCATAAACCACCACTAGAGTCATTGCATGTGTGTTCTTTCCATAAACCACATATGGATCCACCAGTCATTGCACGTGTGTTCTTCTCCTAAACCAGCACTAGAGTTCATTGCATGTGTGTTCTTCTCCTAAACTAGAACTAGAGTTCATTTCATGTGTGTTCTTTTGATGAACCACATGGATCCACTAGAGTTCGTTGAATGTTTGTTCTTTTCATAAACCACATGGATCCACGAGAGTTCATTACATGTGTGTTCTTGTCATAAACCACATGGACCCACTAGAGTTCATTGAATGTGTGTTCTTTTCATAAACCACATGGATCCACCAGTGTCATTGCATGTGTTCTTTTCATAAACCACCACTAGAGTCATTGCATGTGTGTTCTATTCATAAACCACCACTAGAGTCATTGCATGTGTGCTCTTTCCACAAACCACATATGGATCCACCAGTCATTGCACGTGTGTTCTTCTCCTAAACCAGCACTAGAGTTCATTGCATGTGTGTTCTTCTCCTAAACTAGCACTAGAGTTCATTTCATGTGTGTTCTTTTGATGAACCACATGGATCCACTAGAGTTCGTTGAATGTGTGTTCTTTTCATAAACCACATGGATCCACTACCGTCATTAAATATGTGTTCTATTCATAAACCACATGGATGCACCTGTGTCATTGCATGTGTATTATTTTCATAAACTACATCTATAGTCATTGCATGTGTGTTCTTTTCATAAACCACATGGATCCACTAGAGTTAAATGCATGTGTGTTCTTTTCATAAACCACATGGTTCCACCAGTGTCATTGGATGTGTGTTCTTTTCATAAACCACATGGATCCACCAGTGTCATTGCATGTGTGTTCTTTTCATAAACCACCACTAGAGTCATTGCATGTGTGTTCTTTTCATAAACCACATATGGATCCACTAGAGTCATTGCATGTGTGTTCTTTTTCATAAACCACCACTAGAGTCATTGCATGTGTGTTCTTTTCTTAAACCACATGGATCCACGAGAGTTCATTGCATTTGTGTTCATTTCATAAACCAGATGGATCCACTAGAGTTCATTGAATGTGTGTTCTTTTCATAAACCACATGGATCCACCAGTGTCATTGCATGTGTTCTTTTCATAAACCACCACTAGAGTGATTGCATGTGTGTTCTATTCATAAACCACCACTAGAGTCATTGCATGTGTGTTCTTTCCATAAACCACATATGGATCCACCAGTCATTGCACGTGTGTTCTTCTCCTAAACCAGCACTAGAGTTCATTGCATGTGTGTTCTTCTCCTAAACTAGAACTAGAGTTCATTTCATGTGTGTTCTTTTGATGAACCACATGGATCCACTAGAGTTCGTTGAATGTGTGTTCTTTTCATAAACCACATGGATCCACGAGAGTTCATTACATGTGTGTTCTTGTCATAAACCACATGGACCCACTAGAGTTCATTGAATGTGTGTTCTTTTCATAAACCACATGGATCCACCAGTGTCATTGCATGTGTTCTTTTCATAAACCACCACTAGAGTCATTGCATGTGTGTTCTATTCATAAACCACCACTAGAGTCATTGCATGTGTGCTCTTTCCACAAACCACATATGGATCCACCAGTCATTGCACGTGTGTTCTTCTCCTAAACCAGCACTAGAGTTCATTGCATGTGTGTTCTTCTCCTAAACTAGCACTAGAGTTCATTTCATGTGTGTTCTTTTGATGAACCACATGGATCCACTAGAGTTCGTTGAATGTGTGTTCTTTTCATAAACCACATGGATCCACTACCGTCATTAAATATGTGTTCTATTCATAAACCACATGGATGCACCTGTGTCATTGCATGTGTATTATTTTCATAAACTACATCTATAGTCATTGCATGTTTGTTCTTTTCATAAACCACATGGATCCACTAGAGTTAAATGCATGTGTGTTCTTTTCATAAACCACATGGTTCCACCAGTGTCATTGGATGTGTGTTCTTTTCATAAACCACATGGATCCACCAGTGTCATTGCATGTGTGTTCTTTTCATAAACCACCACTAGAGTCATTGCATGTGTGTTCTTTTCATAAACCACATATGGATCCACTAGAGTCATTTCATGTGTGTTCTTTTTCATAAACCACCACTAGAGTCATTGCATGTGTGTTCTTTTCTTAAACCACATGGATCCACGAGAGTTCATTGCATTTGTGTTCATTTCATAAACCAGATGGATCCACTAGAGTTCATTGAATGTGTGTTCTTTTCATAAACCACATGGATCCACCAGTGTCATTGCATGTGTTCTTTTCATAAACCACCACTAGAGTCATTGCATGTGTGTTCTATTCATAAACCACCACTAGAGTCATTGCATGTGTGTTCTTTCCATAAACCACATATGGATCCACCAGTCATTGCATGTGTGTTCTTCTCCTAAACCAGCACTAGAGTTCATTGCATGTGTGTTCTTCTCCTAAACTAGCACTAGAGTTCTTTTCATGTGTGTTCTTTTGATGAACCACATGGATCCACTAGAGTTCGTTGAATGTGTGTTCTTTTCATAAACCACATGGATCCACTACTGTCATTAAATATGTGTTCTATTCATAAACCACATGGATGCACCTTGTCATTGCATGTGTATTATTTTCATAAACTACATCTATAGTCATTGCATGTGTGTTCTTTTCATAAACCACATGGATCCACTAGAGTTAAATGCATGTGTGTTCTTTTCATAAACCACATGGTTCCACTAGTGTCATTGGATGTGTGTTCTTTTCATAAACCACATGGATCCACCAGTGTCATTGCATGTGTGTTCTTTTCATAAACCACCACTAGAGTCATTGCATGTGTGTTCTTTTCATAAACCACATATGGATCCACTAGAGTCATTGCATGTGTGTTTTTCTTCAAAACCACCACTAGTCATTGCATGTGTGTTCTTTTTATAAACCACCACTAGAGTCATTGCATGTGTGTTCTTTTCTTAAACCACATGGATCCACGAGAGTTCATTGCATTTGTGTTCATTTCATAAACCAGATGGATCCACTAGAGTTCATTGCATGTGTGTTCTTTTCATAAACCACATGGATCCACTAGAGTTCATTGAATGTGTGTTCTTTTCAAAAACCACATGGATCCACTAGTGTCATTGAATCTGTGTTCTTTTGATAAACCACATGGATCCACCAGTGTCATTGAATGTGTGTTCTTTTCATAAACCACATGGATCCACGAGAGTTCATTACATGTGTGTTCTTGTCATAAACCACATGGACCCACTAGAGTTCATTGAATGTGTGTTCTTTTCATAAACCACATGGATCCACCAGTGTCATTGCATGTGTTCTTTTCATAAACCACCACTAGAGTCATTGCATGTGTGTTCTATTCATAAACCACCACTAGAGTCATTGCATGTGTGTTCTTTCCACAAACCACATATGGATCCACCAGTCATTGCACGTGTGTTCTTCTCCTAAACCAGCACTAGAGTTCATTGCATGTGTGTTCTTCTCCTAAACTAGCACTAGAGTTCATTTCATGTGTGTTCTTTTGATGAACCACATGGATCCACTAGAGTTCGTTGAATGTGTGTTCTTTTCATAAACCACATGGATCCACTACTGTCATTAAATATGTGTTCTATTCATAAACCACATGGATGCACCTGTGTCATTGCATGTGTATTATTTTCATAAACTACATCTATAGTCATTGCATGTGTGTTCTTTTCATAAACCACATGGATCCACTAGAGTTAAATGCATGTGTGTTCTTTTCATAAACCACATGGTTCCACGAGTGTCATTGCATGTGTGTTCTTTTCATAAACCACATGGATCCACCAGTGTCATTGCATGTGTGTTCTTTTCATAAACCACCACTAGAGTCATTGCATGTGTGTTCTTTTCATAAACCACATATGGATCCACTAGAGTCATTGCATGTGTGTTCTTTTTCATAAACCACCACTAGAGTCATTGCATGTGTGTTCTTTTCTTAAACCACATGGATCCACGAGAGTTCATTGCATTTGTGTTCATTTCATAAACCAGATGGATCCACTAGAGTGCATTGAATGTGTGTTCTTTTCATACACCACATGGATCCACCAGTGTCATTGCATGTGTTCTTTTCATAAACCACCACTAGAGTGATTGCATGTGTGTTCTATTCATAAACCACCACTAGAGTCATTGCATGTGTGTTCTTTCCATAAACCACATATGGATCCACCAGTCATTGCACGTGTGTTCTTCTTCTAAACCAGCACTAGAGTTCATTGCATGTGTGTTCTTCTCCTAAACTAGCACTAGAGTTCATTTCATGTGTGTTCTTTTGATGAACCACATGGATCCACTAGATTTCGTTGAATGTGTGTTCTTTTCATAAACCACATGGATCCACTACTGTCATTAAATATGTGTTCTATTCATAAACCACATGGATGCACATGTGTCATTGCATGTGTATTATTTTCATAAACTACATCTATAGTCATTGCATGTGTGTTCTTTTCATAAACCACATGGATCCACTAGAGTTAAATGCATGTGTGTTCTTTTCATAAACCACATGGTTCCACCAGTGTCATTGGATGTGTGTTCTTTCCATAAACCACATGGATCCACCAGTGTCATTGCATGTGTGTTCTTTTCATAAACCACCACTAGAGTCATTGCATGTGTGTTCTTTTCATAAACCACATATGGATCCACTAGAGTCATTGCATGTGTGTTCTTCTTCAAAACCACCACTAGTCATTGCATGTGTGTTCTTTTTCATAAACCACCACTAGAGTCATTGCATGTTTGTTCTTTTCTTAAACCACATGGATCCACGAGAGTTCATTGCATTTGTGTTCATTTCATAAACCAGATGGATCCACTAGAGTTCATTGCATGTGTGTTCTTTTCATAAACCACATGGATCCACTAGAGTTCATTGAATGTGTGTTCTTTTCAAAAACCACATGGATCCACTAGTGTCATTGAATCTGTGTTCTTTTGATAAACCACATGGATCCACCAGTGTCAATGAATGTGTGTTCTTTTCATAAACCACATGGATCCACGAGAGTTCATTACATGTGTGTTCTTGTCATAAACCACATGGACCCACTAGAGTTCATTGAATGTGTGTTCTTTTCATAAACCACATGGATCCACCAGTGTCATTGCATGTGTTCTTTTCATAAACCACCACTAGAGTCATTGCATGTGTGTTCTATTCATAAACCACCACTAGAGTCATTGCATGTGTGTTCTTTCCACAAACCACATATGGATCCACCAGTCATTGCACGTGTGTTCTTCTCCTAAACCAGCACTAGAGTTCATTGCATGTGTGTTCTTCTCCTAAACTAGCACTAGAGTTCTTTTCATGTGTGTTCTTTTGATGAACCACATGGATCCACTAGAGTTCGTTGAATGTTTGTTCTTTTCATAAACCACCACTAGAGTCATTGCATGTGTGTTCTTTTCATAAACCACATATGGATCCACTAGAGTCATTGCATGTGTGTTTTTCTTCAAAACCACCACTAGTCATTGCATGTGTGTTCTTTTTATAAACCACCACTAGAGTCATTGCATGTGTGTTCTTTTCTTAAACCACATGGATCCACGAGAGTTCATTGCATTTGTGTTCATTTCATAAACCAGATGGATCCACTAGAGTTCATTGCATGTGTGTTCTTTTCATAAACCACATGGATCCACTAGAGTTCATTGAATGTGTGTTCTTTTCAAAAACCACATGGATCCACTAGTGTCATTGAATCTGTGTTCTTTTGATAAACCACATGGATCCACCAGTGTCATTGAATGTGTGTTCTTTTCATAAACCACATGGATCCACGAGAGTTCATTACATGTGTGTTCTTGTCATAAACCACATGGACCCACTAGAGTTCATTGAATGTGTGTTCTTTTCATAAACCACATGGATCCACCAGTGTCATTGCATGTGTTCTTTTCATAAACCACCACTAGAGTGATTGCATGTGTGTTCTATTCATAAACCACCACTAGAGTCATTGCATGTGTGTTCTTTCCATAAACCACATATGGATCCACCAGTCATTGCACGTGTGTTCTTCTTCTAAACCAGCACTAGAGTTCATTGCATGTGTGTTCTTCTCCTAAACTAGCACTAGAGTTCATTTCATGTGTGTTCTTTTGATGAACCACATGGATCCACTAGAGTTCGTTGAATGTGTGTTCTTTTCATAAACCACATGGATCCACTACTGTCATTAAATATGTGTTCTATTCATAAACCACATGGATGCACATGTGTCATTGCATGTGTATTATTTTCATAAACTACATCTATAGTCATTGCATGTGTGTTCTTTTCATAAACCACATGGATCCACTAGAGTTAAATGCATGTGTGTTCTTTTCATAAACCACATGGTTCCACCAGTGTCATTGGATGTGTGTTCTTTCCATAAACCACATGGATCCACCAGTGTCATTGCATGTGTGTTCTTTTCATAAACCACCACTAGAGTCATTGCATGTGTGTTCTTTTCATAAACCACATATGGATCCACTAGAGTCATTGCATGTGTGTTCTTCTTCAAAACCACCACTAGTCATTGCATGTGTGTTCTTTTTCATAAACCACCACTAGAGTCATTGCATGTTTGTTCTTTTCTTAAACCACATGGATCCACGAGAGTTCATTGCATTTGTGTTCATTTCATAAACCAGATGGATCCACTAGAGTTCATTGCATGTGTGTTCTTTTCATAAACCACATGGATCCACTAGAGTTCATTGAATGTGTGTTCTTTTCAAAAACCACATGGATCCACTAGTGTCATTGAATCTGTGTTCTTTTGATAAACCACATGGATCCACCAGTGTCAATGAATGTGTGTTCTTTTCATAAACCACATGGATCCACGAGAGTTCATTACATGTGTGTTCTTGTCATAAACCACATGGACCCACTAGAGTTCATTGAATGTGTGTTCTTTTCATAAACCACATGGATCCACCAGTGTCATTGCATGTGTTCTTTTCATAAACCACCACTAGAGTCATTGCATGTGTGTTCTATTCATAAACCACCACTAGAGTCATTGCATGTGTGTTCTTTCCACAAACCACATATGGATCCACCAGTCATTGCACGTGTGTTCTTCTCCTAAACCAGCACTAGAGTTCATTGCATGTGTGTTCTTCTCCTAAACTAGCACTAGAGTTCTTTTCATGTGTGTTCTTTTGATGAACCACATGGATCCACTAGAGTTCGTTGAATGTTTGTTCTTTTCATAAACCACCACTAGAGTCATTGCATGTGTGTTCTTTTCATAAACCACATATGGATCCACTAGAGTCATTGCATGTGTGTTTTTCTTCAAAACCACCACTAGTCATTGCATGTGTGTTCTTTTTATAAACCACCACTAGAGTCATTGCATGTGTGTTCTTTTCTTAAACCACATGGATCCACGAGAGTTCATTGCATTTGTGTTCATTTCATAAACCAGATGGATCCACTAGAGTTCATTGCATGTGTGTTCTTTTCATAAACCACATGGATCCACTAGAGTTCATTGAATGTGTGTTCTTTTCAAAAACCACATGGATCCACTAGTGTCATTGAATCTGTGTTCTTTTGATAAACCACATGGATCCACCAGTGTCATTGAATGTGTGTTCTTTTCATAAACCACATGGATCCACGAGAGTTCATTACATGTGTGTTCTTGTCATAAACCACATGGACCCACTAGAGTTCATTGAATGTGTGTTCTTTTCATAAACCACATGGATCCACCAGTGTCATTGCATGTGTTCTTTTCATAAACCACCACTAGAGTCATTGCATGTGTGTTCTATTCATAAACCACCACTAGAGTCATTGCATGTGTGTTCTTTCCACAAACCACATATGGATCCACCAGTCATTGCACGTGTGTTCTTCTCCTAAACCAGCACTAGAGTTCATTGCATGTGTGTTCTTCTCCTAAACTAGCACTAGAGTTCATTTCATGTGTGTTCTTTTGATGAACCACATGGATCCACTAGAGTTCGTTGAATGTGTGTTCTTTTCATAAACCACATGGATCCACTACTGTCATTAAATATGTGTTCTATTCATAAACCACATGGATGCACCTGTGTCATTGCATGTGTATTATTTTCATAAACTACATCTATAGTCATTGCATGTGTGTTCTTTTCATAAACCACATGGATCCACTAGAGTTAAATGCATGTGTGTTCTTTTCATAAACCACATGGTTCCACGAGTGTCATTGCATGTGTGTTCTTTTCATAAACCACATGGATCCACCAGTGTCATTGCATGTGTGTTCTTTTCATAAACCACCACTAGAGTCATTGCATGTGTGTTCTTTTCATAAACCACATATGGATCCACTAGAGTCATTGCATGTGTGTTCTTTTTCATAAACCACCACTAGAGTCATTGCATGTGTGTTCTTTTCTTAAACCACATGGATCCACGAGAGTTCATTGCATTTGTGTTCATTTCATAAACCAGATGGATCCACTAGAGTGCATTGAATGTGTGTTCTTTTCATAAACCACATGGATCCACCAGTGTCATTGCATGTGTTCTTTTCATAAACCACCACTAGAGTGATTGCATGTGTGTTCTATTCATAAACCACCACTAGAGTCATTGCATGTGTGTTCTTTCCATAAACCACATATGGATCCACCAGTCATTGCACGTGTGTTCTTCTTCTAAACCAGCACTAGAGTTCATTGCATGTGTGTTCTTCTCCTAAACTAGCACTAGAGTTCATTTCATGTGTGTTCTTTTGATGAACCACATGGATCCACTAGAGTTCGTTGAATGTGTGTTCTTTTCATAAACCACATGGATCCACTACTGTCATTAAATATGTGTTCTATTCATAAACCACATGGATGCACATGTGTCATTGCATGTGTATTATTTTCATAAACTACATCTATAGTCATTGCATGTGTGTTCTTTTCATAAACCACATGGATCCACTAGAGTTAAATGCATGTGTGTTCTTTTCATAAACCACATGGTTCCACCAGTGTCATTGGATGTGTGTTCTTTCCATAAACCACATGGATCCACCAGTGTCATTGCATGTGTGTTCTTTTCATAAACCACCACTAGAGTCATTGCATGTGTGTTCTTTTCATAAACCACATATGGATCCACTAGAGTCATTGCATGTGTGTTCTTCTTCAAAACCACCACTAGTCATTGCATGTGTGTTCTTTTTCATAAACCACCACTAGAGTCATTGCATGTTTGTTCTTTTCTTAAACCACATGGATCCACGAGAGTTCATTGCATTTGTGTTCATTTCATAAACCAGATGGATCCACTAGAGTTCATTGCATGTGTGTTCTTTTCATAAACCACATGGATCCACTAGAGTTCATTGAATGTGTGTTCTTTTCAAAAACCACATGGATCCACTAGTGTCATTGAATCTGTGTTCTTTTGATAAACCACATGGATCCACCAGTGTCAATGAATGTGTGTTCTTTTCATAAACCACATGGATCCACGAGAGTTCATTACATGTGTGTTCTTGTCATAAACCACATGGACCCACTAGAGTTCATTGAATGTGTGTTCTTTTCATAAACCACATGGATCCACCAGTGTCATTGCATGTGTTCTTTTCATAAACCACCACTAGAGTCATTGCATGTGTGTTCTATTCATAAACCACCACTAGAGTCATTGCATGTGTGTTCTTTCCACAAACCACATATGGATCCACCAGTCATTGCACGTGTGTTCTTCTCCTAAACCAGCACTAGAGTTCATTGCATGTGTGTTCTTCTCCTAAACTAGCACTAGAGTTCATTTCATGTGTGTTCTTTTGATGAACCACATGGATCCACTAGAGTTCGTTGAATGTGTGTTCTTTTCATAAACCACATGGATCCACTACTGTCATTAAATATGTGTTCTATTCATAAACCACATGGATGCACCTGTGTTATTGCATGTGTATTATTTTCATAAACTACATCTATAGTCATTGCATGTGTGTTCTTTTCATAAACCACATGGATCCACTAGAGTTAAATGCATGTGTGTTCTTTTCATAAACCACATGGTTCCACCAGTGTCATTGGATGTGTGTTCTTTTCATAAACCACATGGATCCACCAGTGTCATTGCATGTGTGTTCTTTTCATAAACCACCACTAGAGTCATTGCATGTGTGTTCTTTTCATAAACCACATATGGATCCACTAGAGTCATTGCATGTGTGTTCTTTTTCATAAACCACCACTAGAGTCATTGCATGTGTGTTCTTTTCTTAAACCACATGGATCCACGAGAGTTCATTGCATTTGTGTTCATTTCATAAACCAGATGGATCCACTAGAGTTCATTGAATGTGTGTTCTTTTCATAAACCACATGGATCCACCAGTGTCATTGCATGTGTTCTTTTGATAAACCACCACTAGAGTCATTACATGTGTGTTCTATTCATAAACCACCAGTAGAGTCATTGCATGTGTGTTCTTTCCACAAACCACATATGGATCCACCAGTCATTGCACGTGTGTTCTTCTCCTAAACCAGCACTAGAGTTCATTGCATGTGTGTTCTTCTCCTAAACTAGCACTAGAGTTCATTTCATGTGTGTTCTTTTGATGAACCACATGGATCCACTATAGTTCGTTGAATGTGTGTTCTTTTCATAAACCACATGGATCCGCTACTGTCATTAAATATGTGTTCTATTCATAAACCACATGGATGCACCTGTGTCATTGCATGTGTATTATTTTCATAAACTACATCTATAGTCATTGCATGTGTGTTCTTTTCATAAACCTAATGGATCCACTAGAGTTAAATGCATGTGTGTTCTTTTCATAAACCACATGGTTCCACCAGTGTCATTGGATGTGTGTTCTTTTCATAAACCACATGGATCCACCAGTGTCATTGCATGTGTGTTCTTTTCATAAACCACGACTAGAGTCATTGCATGTGTGTTCTTTTCATAAACCACATATGGATCCACTAGGGTCATTGCATGTGTGTTCTTTTACATAAACCACCACTAGATTCATTGCATGTGTGTTCTTTTCTTAAACCACATGGATCCACGAGAGTTCATTGCATTTGTGTTCATTTCATAAACCAGATGGATCCACTAGAGTTCATTGAATGTGTGTTCTTTTCATAAACCACATGGATCCACCAGTGTCATTGCATGTGTTCTTTTCATAAACCACCACTAGAGTCATTGCATGTGTGTTCTATTCATAAACCACCACTAGAGTCATTGCATGTGTGTTCTTTCCATAAACCACATATGGATCCACCAGTCATTGCACGTGTGTTCTTCTCCTAAACCAGCACTAGAGTTCATTGCATGTGTGTTCTTCTCCTAAACTAGCACTAGAGTTCATTTCATGTGTGTTCTTTTGATGAACCACATGGATCCACTAGAGTTCGTTGAATGTGTGTTCTTTTCATAAACCACATGGATCCACTACTGTCATTAAATATGTGTTCTATTCATAAACCACATGGATGCACCTGTGTTATTGCATGTGTATTATTTTCATAAACTACATCTATAGTCATTGCATGTGTGTTCTTTTCATAAACCACATGGATCCACTCGAGTTAAATGCATGTGTGTTCTTTTCATAAACCACATGGTTCCACCAGTGTCATTGGATGTGTGTTCTTTTCATAAACCACATGGATCCACCAGTGTCATTGCATGTGTGTTCTTTTCATAAACCACCACTAGAGTCATTGCATGTGTGTTCTTTTCATAAACCACATATGGATCCACTAGAGTCATTGCATGTGTGTTCTTTTTCATAAACCACCACGAGAGTCATTGCATGTGTGTTCTTTTCTTAAACCACATGGATCCACGAGAGTTCATTGCATTTGTGTTCATTTCATAAACCAGATGGATCCACTAGAGTTCATTGAATGTGTGTTCTTTTCATAAACCACATGGATCCACCAGTGTCATTGCATGTGTTCTTTTGATAAACCACCACTAGAGTCATTACATGTGTGTTCTATTCATAAACCACCACTAGAGTCATTGCATGTGTGTTCTTTCCACAAACCACATATGGATCCACCAGTCATTGCACATGTGTTCTTCTCCTAAACCAGCACTAGAGTTCATTGCATGTGTGTTCTTCTCCTAAACTAGCACTAGAGTTCATTTCATGTGTGTTCTTTTGATGAACCACATGGATCCACTAGAGTTCGTTGAATGTGTGTTCTTTTCATAAACCACATGGATCCACTACTGTCATTAAATATGTGTTCTATTCATAAACCACATGGATGCACCTGTGTCATTGCATGTGTATTATTTTCATAAACTACATCTATAGTCATTGCATGTGTGTTCTTTTCATAAACCTAATGGATCCACTAGAGTTAAATGCATGTGTGTTCTTTTCATAAACCACATGGTTCCACCAGTGTCACTGGATGTGTGTTCTTTTCATAAACCACATGGATCCACCAGTGTCATTGCATGTGTGTTCTTTTGATAAACCACGACTAGAGTCATTGCATGTGTGTTCTTTTCATAAACCACATATGGATCCACTAGAGTCATTGCATGTGTGTTATTTTTCATAAACCACCACTAGATTCATTGCATGTGTGTACTTTTCTTAAACCACATGGATCCACGAGAGTTCATTGCATTTGTGTTCATTTCATAAACCAGATGGATCCACTAGAGTTCATTGAATGTGTGTTCTTTTCATAAACCACATGGATCCACCAGTGTCATTGCATGTGTTCTTTTCATAAACCACCACTTGAGTCATTGCATGTGTGTTCTATTCATAAACCACCACTAGAGTCATTGCATGTGTGTTCTTTCCATAAACCACATATGGATCCACCAGTCATTGCACGTGTGTTCTTCTCCTAAACCAGCACTAGAGTTCATTGCATGTGTGTTCTTCTCCTAAACTAGCACTAGAGTTCATTTCATGTGTGTTCTTTTGATGAACCACATGGATCCACTAGAGTTCGTTGAATGTGTGTTCTTTTCATAAACCACATGGATCCACTACTGTCATTAAATATGTGTTCTATTCATAAACCACATGGATGCACCTGTGTCATTGCATGTGTATTATTTTCATAAACTACATCTATAGTCATTGCATGTGTGTTCTTTTCATAAACCACATGGATCCACTAGAGTTAAATGCATGTGTGTTCTTTTCATAAACCACATGGTTCCACCAGTGTCATTGGATGTGTGTTCTTTTCATAAACCACATGGATCCACCAGTGTCATTGCATGTGTGTTCTTTTCATAAACCACCACTAGAGTCATTGCATGTGTGTTCTTTTCATAAACCACATATGGATCCACTAGATTCATTGCATGTGTGTTCTTCTTCAAAACCACCACTAGTCATTGCATGTGTGTTCTTTTTCATAAACCACCACTAGAGTCATTGCATGTGTGTTCTTTTCTTAAACCACATGGATCCACGAGAGTTCATTGCATGTGTGTTCTTTTCTTAAACCACATGGATCCACGAGAGTTCATTGCATTTGTGTTCATTTCATAAACCAGATGGATCCACTAGAGTTCATTGCATGTGTGTTCTTTTCATAAACCACATGGATCCACTAGAGTTCATTGAATGTGTGTTCTTTTCAAAAACCACATGGATCCACTAGTGTCATTGAATCTGTGTTCTTTTGATAAACCACATGGATCCACCAGTGTCAATGAATGTGTGTTCTTTTCATAAACCACATGGATCCACGAGAGTTCATTACATGTGTGTTCTTGTCATAAACCACATGGACCCACTAGAGTTCATTGAATGTGTGTTCTTTTCATAAACCACATGGATCCACCAGTGTCATTGCATGTGTTCTTTTCATAAACCACCACTAGAGTCATTGCATGTGTGTTCTATTCATAAACCACCACTAGAGTCATTGCATGTGTGTTCTTTCCACAAACCACATATGGATCCACCAGTCATTGCACGTGTGTTCTTCTCCTAAACCAGCACTAGAGTTCATTGCATGTGTGTTCTTCTCCTAAACTAGCACTAGAGTTCATTTCATGTGTGTTCTTTTGATGAACCACATGGATCCACTAGAGTTCGTTGAATGTGTGTTCTTTTCATAAACCACATGGATCCACTACTGTCATTAAATATGTGTTCTATTCATAAACCACATGGATGCACCTGTGTTATTGCATGTGTATTATTTTCATAAACTACATCTATAGTAATTGCATGTGTGTTCTTTTCATAAACCACATGGATCCACTAGAGTTAAATGCATGTGTGTTCTTTTCATAAACCACATGGTTCCACCAGTGTCATTGGATGTGTGTTCTTTTCATAAACCACATGGATCCACCAGTGTCATTGCATGTGTGTTCTTTTCATAAACCACCACTAGAGTCATTGCATGTGTGTTCTTTTCATAAACCACATATGGATCCACTAGAGTCATTGCATGTGTGTTCTTTTTCATAAACCACCACTAGAGTCATTGCATGTGTGTTCTTTTCTTAAACCACATGGATCCACGAGAGTTCATTGCATTTGTGTTCATTTCATAAACCAGATGGATCCACTAGAGTTCATTGAATGTGTGTTCTTTTCATAAACCACATGGATCCACCAGTGTCATTGCATGTGTTCTTTTGATAAACCACCACTAGAGTCATTACATGTGTGTTCTATTCATAAACCACCAGTAGAGTCATTGCATGTGTGTTCTTTCCACAAACCACATATGGATCCACCAGTCATTGCACGTGTGTTCTTCTCCTAAACCAGCACTAGAGTTCATTGCATGTGTGTTCTTCTCCTAAACTAGCACTAGAGTTCATTTCATGTGTGTTCTTTTGATGAACCACATGGATCCACTATAGTTCGTTGAATGTGTGTTCTTTTCATAAACCACATGGATCCGCTACTGTCATTAAATATGTGTTCTATTCATAAACCACATGGATGCACCTGTGTCATTGCATGTGTATTATTTTCATAAACTACATCTATAGTCATTGCATGTGTGTTCTTTTCATAAACCTAATGGATCCACTAGAGTTAAATGCATGTGTGTTCTTTTCATAAACCACATGGTTCCACCAGTGTCATTGGATGTGTGTTCTTTTCATAAACCACATGGATCCACCAGTGTCATTGCATGTGTGTTCTTTTCATAAACCACGACTAGAGTCATTGCATGTGTGTTCTTTTCATAAACCACATATGGATCCACTAGGGTCATTGCATGTGTGTTCTTTTACATAAACCACCACTAGATTCATTGCATGTGTGTTCTTTTCTTAAACCACATGGATCCACGAGAGTTCATTGCATTTGTGTTCATTTCATAAACCAGATGGATCCACTAGAGTTCATTGAATGTGTGTTCTTTTCATAAACCACATGGATCCACCAGTGTCATTGCATGTGTTCTTTTCATAAACCACCACTAGAGTCATTGCATGTGTGTTCTTTTCATAAACCACATATGGATCCACTAGATTCATTGCATGTGTGTTCTTCTTCAAAACCACCACTAGTCATTGCATGTGTGTTCTTTTTCATAAACCACCACTAGAGTCATTGCATGTGTGTTCTTTTCTTAAACCACATGGATCCACGAGAGTTCATTGCATGTGTGTTCTTTTCTTAAACCACATGGATCCACGAGAGTTCATTGCATTTGTGTTCATTTCATAAACCAGATGGATCCACTAGAGTTCATTGCATGTGTGTTCTTTTCATAAACCACATGGATCCACTAGAGTTCATTGAATGTGTGTTCTTTTCAAAAACCACATGGATCCACTAGTGTCATTGAATCTGTGTTCTTTTGATAAACCACATGGATCCACCAGTGTCAATGAATGTGTGTTCTTTTCATAAACCACATGGATCCACGAGAGTTCATTACATGTGTGTTCTTGTCATAAACCACATGGACCCACTAGAGTTCATTGAATGTGTGTTCTTTTCATAAACCACATGGATCCACCAGTGTCATTGCATGTGTTCTTTTCATAAACCACCACTAGAGTCATTGCATGTGTGTTCTATTCATAAACCACCACTAGAGTCATTGCATGTGTGTTCTTTCCACAAACCACATATGGATCCACCAGTCATTGCACGTGTGTTCTTCTCCTAAACCAGCACTAGAGTTCATTGCATGTGTGTTCTTCTCCTAAACTAGCACTAGAGTTCATTTCATGTGTGTTCTTTTGATGAACCACATGGATCCACTAGAGTTCGTTGAATGTGTGTTCTTTTCATAAACCACATGGATCCACTACTGTCATTAAATATGTGTTCTATTCATAAACCACATGGATGCACCTGTGTTATTGCATGTGTATTATTTTCATAAACTACATCTATAGTCATTGCATGTGTGTTCTTTTCATAAACCACATGGATCCACTCGAGTTAAATGCATGTGTGTTCTTTTCATAAACCACATGGTTCCACCAGTGTCATTGGATGTGTGTTCTTTTCATAAACCACATGGATCCACCAGTGTCATTGCATGTGTGTTCTTTTCATAAACCACCACTAGAGTCATTGCATGTGTGTTCTTTTCATAAACCACATATGGATCCACTAGAGTCATTGCATGTGTGTTCTTTTTCATAAACCACCACTAGAGTCATTGCATGTGTGTTCTTTTCTTAAACCACATGGATCCACGAGAGTTCATTGCATTTGTGTTCATTTCATAAACCAGATGGATCCACTAGAGTTCATTGAATGTGTGTTCTTTTCATAAACCACATGGATCCACCAGTGTCATTGCATGTGTTCTTTTGATAAACCACCACTAGAGTCATTACATGTGTGTTCTATTCATAAACCACCAGTAGAGTCATTGCATGTGTGTTCTTTCCACAAACCACATATGGATCCACCAGTCATTGCACGTGTGTTCTTCTCCTAAACCAGCACTAGAGTTCATTGCATGTGTGTTCTTCTCCTAAACTAGCACTAGAGTTCATTTCATGTGTGTTCTTTTGATGAACCACATGGATCCACTATAGTTCGTTGAATGTGTGTTCTTTTCATAAACCACATGGATCCGCTACTGTCATTAAATATGTGTTCTATTCATAAACCACATGGATGCACCTGTGTCATTGCATGTGTATTATTTTCATAAACTACATCTATAGTCATTGCATGTGTGTTCTTTTCATAAACCTAATGGATCCACTAGAGTTAAATGCATGTGTGTTCTTTTCATAAACCACATGGTTAAACCAGTGTCATTGGATGTGTGTTCTTTTCATAAACCACATGGATCCACCAGTGTCATTGCATGTGTGTTCTTTTCATAAACCACGACTAGAGTCATTGCATGTGTGTTCTTTTCATAAACCACATATGGATCCACTAGGGTCATTGCATGTGTGTTCTTTTACATAAACCACCACTAGATTCATTGCATGTGTGTTCTTTTCTTAAACCACATGGATCCACGAGAGTTCATTGCATTTGTGTTCATTTCATAAACCAGATGGATCCACTAGAGTTCATTGAATGTGTGTTCTTTTCATAAACCACATGGATCCACCAGTGTCATTGCATGTGTTCTTTTCATAAACCACCACTAGAGTCATTGCATGTGTGTTCTATTCATAAACCACCACTAGAGTCATTGCATGTGTGTTCTTTCCATAAACCACATATGGATCCACCAGTCATTGCACGTGTGTTCTTCTCCTAAACCAGCACTAGAGTTCATTGCATGTGTGTTCTTCTCCTAAACTAGCACTAGAGTTCATTTCATGTGTGTTCTTTTGATGAACCACATGGATCCACTAGAGTTCGTTGAATGTGTGTTCTTTTCATAAACCACATGGATCCACTACTGTCATTAAATATGTGTTCTATTCATAAACCACATGGATGCACCTGTGTTATTGCATGTGTATTATTTTCATAAACTACATCTATAGTCATTGCATGTGTGTTCTTTTCATAAACCACATGGATCCACTCGAGTTAAATGCATGTGTGTTCTTTTCATAAACCACATGGTTCCACCAGTGTCATTGGATGTGTGTTCTTTTCATAAACCACATGGATCCACCAGTGTCATTGCATGTGTGTTCTTTTCATAAACCACCACTAGAGTCATTGCATGTGTGTTCTTTTCATAAACCACATATGGATCCACTAGAGTCATTGCATGTGTGTTCTTTTTCATAAACCACCACGAGAGTCATTGCATGTGTGTTCTTTTCTTAAACCACATGGATCCACGAGAGTTCATTGCATTTGTGTTCATTTCATAAACCAGATGGATCCACTAGAGTTCATTGAATGTGTGTTCTTTTCATAAACCACATGGATCCACCAGTGTCATTGCATGTGTTCTTTTGATAAACCACCACTAGAGTCATTACATGTGTGTTCTATTCATAAACCACCACTAGAGTCATTGCATGTGTGTTCTTTCCACAAACCACATATGGATCCACCAGTCATTGCACATGTGTTCTTCTCCTAAACCAGCACTAGAGTTCATTGCATGTGTGTTCTTCTCCTAAACTAGCACTAGAGTTCATTTCATGTGTGTTCTTTTGATGAACCACATGGATCCACTAGAGTTCGTTGAATGTGTGTTCTTTTCATAAACCACATGGATCCACTACTGTCATTAAATATGTGTTCTATTCATAAACCACATGGATGCACCTGTGTCATTGCATGTGTATTATTTTCATAAACTACATCTATAGTCATTGCATGTGTGTTCTTTTCATAAACCTAATGGATCCACTAGAGTTAAATGCATGTGTGTTCTTTTCATAAACCACATGGTTCCACCAGTGTCACTGGATGTGTGTTCTTTTCATAAACCACATGGATCCACCAGTGTCATTGCATGTGTGTTCTTTTGATAAACCACGACTAGAGTCATTGCATGTGTGTTCTTTTCATAAACCACATATGGATCCACTAGAGTCATTGCATGTGTGTTATTTTTCATAAACCACCACTAGATTCATTGCATGTGTGTACTTTTCTTAAACCACATGGATCCACGAGAGTTCATTGCATTTGTGTTCATTTCATAAACCAGATGGATCCACTAGAGTTCATTGAATGTGTGTTCTTTTCATAAACCACATGGATCCACCAGTGTCATTGCATGTGTTCTTTTCATAAACCACCACTTGAGTCATTGCATGTGTGTTCTATTCATAAACCACCACTAGAGTCATTGCATGTGTGTTCTTTCCATAAACCACATATGGATCCACCAGTCATTGCACGTGTGTTCTTCTCCTAAACCAGCACTAGAGTTCATTGCATGTGTGTTCTTCTCCTAAACTAGCACTAGAGTTCATTTCATGTGTGTTCTTTTGATGAACCACATGGATCCACTAGAGTTCGTTGAATGTGTGTTCTTTTCATAAACCACATGGATCCACTACTGTCATTAAATATGTGTTCTATTCATAAACCACATGGATGCACCTGTGTCATTGCATGTGTATTATTTTCATAAACTACATCTATAGTCATTGCATGTGTGTTCTTTTCATAAACCACATGGATCCACTAGAGTTAAATGCATGTGTGTTCTTTTCATAAACCACATGGTTCCACCAGTGTCATTGGATGTGTGTTCTTTTCATAAACCACATGGATCCACCAGTGTCATTGCATGTGTGTTCTTTTCATAAACCACCACTAGAGTCATTGCATGTGTGTTCTTTTCATAAACCACATATGGATCCACTAGATTCATTGCATGTGTGTTCTTCTTCAAAACCACCACTAGTCATTGCATGTGTGTTCTTTTTCATAAACCAGCACTAGAGTCATTGCATGTGTGTTCTTTTCTTAAACCACATGGATCCACGAGAGTTCATTGCATTTGTGTTCATTTCATAAACCAGATGGATCCACTAGAGTTCATTGCATGTGTGTTCTTTTCATAAACCACATGGATCCACTAGAGTTCATTGAATGTGTGTTCTTTTCAAAAACCACATGGATCCACTAGTGTCATTGAATCTGTGTTCTTTTGATAAACCACATGGATCCACCAGTGTCATTGAATGTGTGTTCTTTTGATAAACCACATGGATCCACGAGAGTTCATTACATGTGTGTTCTTGTCATAAACCACATGGACCCACTAGAGTTCATTGAATGTGTGTTCTTTTCATAAACCACATGGATCCACCAGTGTCATTGCATGTGTTCTTTTGATAAACCACCACTAGAGTCATTGCATGTGTGATCTATTCATAAACCACCACTAGAGTCATTGCATGTGTGTTCTTTCCACAAACCACATATGGATCCACCAGTCATTGCACGTGTGTTCTTCTCCTAAACCAGCACTAGAGTTCATTGCATGTGTGTTCTTCTCCTAAACTAGCACTAGAGTTCATTTCATGTGTGTTCTTTTGATGAACCACATGGATCCACTAGAGTTTGTTGAATGTGTGTTCTTTTCATAAACCACATGGATCCACTACTGTCATTAAATATGTGTTCTATTCATAAACCACATGGATGCACCTGTGTCATTGCATGTGTATTATTTTCATAAACTACATCTATAGTTATTGCATGTGTGTTCTTTTCATAAACCACATGGATCCACTAGAGTTAAATGCATGTGTGTTCTTTTCATAAACCACATAGTTCCACCAGTGTCATTGGATGTGTGTTCTTTTCATAAACCACATGGATCCACCAGTGTCATTGCATGTGTGTTCTTTTCATAAACCACCACTAGAGTCATTACATGTGTGTTCTTTTCATAAACCACATATGGATCCACTAGAGTCATTGCATGTGTGTTCTTTTCTTAAACCACATGGATCCATGAGAGTTCATTGCATTTGTGTTCATTTCATAAACCAGATGGATCCACTAGAGTTCATTGAATGTGTGTTCTTTTCATAAATCACATGGATCCACCAGTGTCATTGCATGTGTTCTTTTCATAAACCACCACTAGAGTCATTGCATGTGTGTTCTATTCATAAACCACCACTAGAGTCATTGCATGTGTGTTCTTTCCATAAACCACATATGGATCCACCAGTCATTGCACGTGTGTTCTTCTCCTAAACCAGCACTAGAGTTCATTGCATGTGTGTTCTTCTCCTAAACTAGCACTAGAGTTCATTTCATGTGTGTTCTTTTGATGAACCACATGGATCCACTAGAGTTCGTTGAATGTGTGTTCTTTTCATAAACCACATGGATCCACTACTGCCATTAAATATGTGTTCTATTCATAAACCACATGGATCCACTACTGCCATTAAATATGTGTTCTATTCATAAACCACATGGATGCACCTGTGTCATTGCATGTGTATTATTTTCATAAACTACATCTATAGTCATTGCATGTGTGTTCTTTTCATAAACCACATGGATCCACTAGAGTTAAATGCATGTGTGTTCTTTTCATAAACCACATGGTTCCACCAGTGTCATTGGATGTGTGTTCTTTTCATAAACCACATGGATCCACCAGTGTCATTACATGTGTGTTCTTTTCATAAACCACCACTAGAGTCATTGCATGTGTGTTCTTTTCATAAACCACATATGGATCCACTAGATTCATTGCATGTGTGTTATTCTTCAAAACCACCACTAGTCATTGCATGTGTGTTCTTTTTCATAAACCACCACTAGAGTCATTGCATGTGTGTTCTTTTCTTAAACCACATGGATCCACGAGAGTTCATTGCATTTGTGTTCATTTCATAAACCAGATGGATCCACTAGAGTTCATTGCATGTGTGTTCTTTTCATAAACCACATGGATCCACTAGAGTTCATTGAATGTGTGTTCTTTTCAAAAACCACATGGATCCACTAGTGTCATTGAATCTGTGTTCTTTTGATAAACCAAATGGATCCACCAGTGTCATTGAATGTGTGTTCTTTTCATAAACCACATGGATCCACGAGAGTTCATTACATGTGTCTTCTTTTCATAAACCACATGGATCCACTACTGTCATTAAATATGTGTTCTATTCATAAACCACATGGATGAACCTGTGTCATTGCATGTGTATTATTTTCATAAACTAATTCTATAGTCATTGCATGTGTGTTCTTTTCATAAACCACATGGATCCACGAGAGTTCATTGCATTTGTGTTCATTTCATAAACCAGATGCATCCACTAGAGTTCATTGAATGTGTGTTCTTTTCATAAACCACATGGATCCACCAGTGTCATTGCATGTGTTCTTTTGATAAACCACCACTAGAGTCATTACATGTGTGTTCTATTCATAAACCACCACTAGAGTCATTGCATGTGTGTTCTTTCCACAAACCACATATGGATCCACCAGTCATTGCACGTGTGTTCTTCTCCTAAACCAGCACTAGAGTTCATTGCATGTGTGTTCTTCTCCTAAACTAGCACTAGAGTTCATTTCATGTGTGTTCTTTTGATGAACCACATGGATCCACTAGAGTTCGTTGAATGTGTGTTCTTTTCATAAACCACATGGATCCACTACTGTCATTAAATATGTGTTCTATTCATAAACCACATGGATGCACCTGTGTCATTGCATGTGTATTATTTTCATAAACTACATCTATAGTCATTGCATGTGTGTTCTTTTCATAAACCTAATGGATCCACTAGAGTTAAATGCATGTGTGTTCTTTTCATAAACCACATGGTTCCACCAGTGTCATTGGATGTGTGTTCTTTTCATAAACCACATGGATCCACCAGTGACATTGCATGTGTGTTCTTTTCATAAACCACGACTAGAGTCATTGCATGTGTGTTCTTTTCATAAACCACATATGGATCCACTAGAGTCATTGCATGTGTGTTCTTTTTCATAAACCACCACTAGATTCATTGCATGTGTGTTCTTTTCTTAAACCACATGGATCCACGAGAGTTCATTGCATTTGTGTTCATTTCATAAACCAGATGGATCCACTAGAGTTCATTGAATGTGTGTTCTTTTCATAAACCACATGGATCCACCAGTGTCATTGCATGTGTTCTTTTCATAAACCACCACTAGAGTCATTGCATGTGTGTTCTATTCATAAACCACCACTAGAGTCATTGCATGTGTGGTCTTTCCATAAACCACATATGGATCCACCAGTCATTGCACGTGTGTTCTTCTCCTAAACTAGCACTAGAGTTCATTGCATGTGTGTTCTTCTCCTAAACTAGCACTAGATTACATTTCATGTGTGTTCTTTTGATGAACCACATGGATCCACTAGAGTTCGTTGAATGTGTGTTCTTTTCATAAACCACATGGATCCACTACTGTCATTAAATATGTGTTCTATTCATAAACCACATGGATGCACCTGTGTTATTGCATGTGTATTATTTTCATAAACTACATCTATAGTCATTGCATGTGTGTTCTTTTCATAAACCACATGGATCCACTAGAGTTAAATGCATGTGTGTTCTTTTCATAAACCACATGGTTCCACCAGTGTCATTGGATGTGTGTTCTTTTCATAAACCACATGGATCCACCAGTGTCATTGCATGTGTGTTCTTTTCATAAGCCACCACTAGAGTCATTGCATGTGTGTTCTTTTCATAAACCACATATGGATCCACTAGAGTCATTGCATGTGTGTTCTTTTTCATAAACCACCAGTAGAGTCATTGCATGTGTGTTCTTTTCTTAAACCACATGGATCCACGAGAGTTCATTGCATTTGTGTTCATTTCATAAACCAGATGGATCCACTAGAGTTCATTGAATGTGTGTTCTTTTCATAAACCACATGGATCCACCAGTGTCATTGCATGTGTTCTTTTGATAAACCACCACTAGAGTCATTACATGTGTGTTCTATTCATAAACCACCTGTAGAGTCATTGCATGTGTGTTCTTTCCACAAACCACATATGGATCCACCAGTCATTGCACGTGTGTTCTTCTCCTAAACCAGCACTAGAGTTCATTGCATGTGTGTTCTTCTCCTAAACTAGCACTAGAGTTCATTTCATGTGTGTTCTTTTGATGAACCACATGGATCCACTAGAGTTCGTTGAATGTGTGTTCTTTTCATAAACCACATGGATCCACTACTGTCATTAAATATGTGTTCTATTCATAAACCACATGGATGCACCTGTGTCATTGCATGTGTATTATTTTCATAAACTACATATATAGTCATTGCATGTGTGTTCTGTTCATAAACCTAATGGATCCACTAGAGTTAAATGCATGTGTGTTCTTTTCATAAACCACATGGTTCCACCAGTGTCATTGGATGTGTGTTCTTTTCATAAACCACATGGATCCACCAGTGTCATTGCATGTGTGTTCTTTTCATAAACCACGACTAGAGTCATTGCATGTGTGTTCTTTTCATAAACCACATATGGATCCACTAGAGTCATTGCATGTGTGTTCTTTTTCATAAACCACCACTAGATTTATTGCATGTGTGTTCTTTTCTTAAACCACATGGATCCACGAGAGTTCATTGCATTTGTGTTCATTTCATAAACCAGATGGATCCACTAGAGTTCATTGAATATGTGTTCTTTTCATAAACCACATGGATCCACCAGTGTCATTGCATGTGTTCTTTTCATAAACCACCACTTGAGTCATTGCATGTGTGTTCTATTCATAAACCACCACTAGAGTCATTGCATGTGTGTTCTTTCCACAAACCACATATGGATCCACCAGTCATTGCACGTGTGTTCTTCTCCTAAACCAGCACTAGAGTTCATTCCATGTGTGTTCTTCTCCTAAACTAGCACTAGAGTTCATTTCATGTGTGTTCTTTTGATGAACCACATGGATCCACTAGAGTTTGTTGAATGTGTGTTCTTTTCATAAACCACATGGATCCACTACTGTCATTAAATATGTGTTCTATTCATAAACCACATGGATGCACCTGTGTCATTGCATGTGTATTATTTTCATAAACTACATCTATAGTCATTGCATGTGTGTTCTTTTCATAAACCACATGGATCCACTAGAGTTAAATGCATGTGTGTTCTTTTCATAAACCACATGGTTCCACCAGTGTCATTGGATGTGTGTTCTTTTCATAAACCACATGGATCCACCAGTGTCATTGCATGTGTGTTCTTTTCATAAACCACCACTAGAGTCATTGCATGTGTGTTCTTTTCATAAACCACATATGGATCCACTAGATTCATTGCATGTGTGTTCTTCTTCAAAACCACCACTAGTCATTGCATGTGTGTTCTTTTTCATAAACCACCACTAGAGTCATTGCATGTGTGTTCTTTTCTTAAACCACATGGATCCACGAGAGTTCATTGCATTTGTGTTCATTTCATAAACCAGATGGATCCACTAGAGTTCATTGCATGTGTGTTCTCTTCATAAACCACATGGATCCACTAGAGTTCATTGAATGTGTGTTCTTTTCAAAAACCACATGGATCCACTAGTGTCATTGAATCTGTGTTCTTTTGATAAACCACATGGATCCACCAGTGTCATTGAATGTGTGTTCTTTTCATAAACCACATGGATCCACGAGAGTTCATTACATGTGTGTTCTTTTCATAAACCACATGGACCCACTAGAGTTCATTGAATGTGTGTTCTTTTCATAAACCACATGGATCCACCAGTTTCATTGCATGTGTTCTTTTGATAAACCACCACTAGAGTCATTGCATGTGTGTTCTATTCATAAACCACCACTAGAGTCATTGCATGTGTGTTCTTTCCACAAACCACATATAGATCCACCAGTCATTGCACGTGTGTTCTTCTCCTAAACCAGCACTAGAGTTCATTGCATGTGTGTTCTTCTCCTAAACTAGCACTAGAGTTCATTTCATGTGTGTTCTTTTGATGAACCACATGGATCCACTAGAGTTCGTTGAATGTGTGTTATTTTCATAAACCACATGGATCCACTACTGTCATTAAATATGTGTTCTATTCATAAACCACATGGATGCACCTGTGTCATTGCATGTGTATTATTTTCATAAACTACATCTATAGTCATTGCATGTGTGTTCTTTTCATAAACCACATGGATCCACTAGAGTTAAATGCATGTGTGTTCTTTTCATAAACCACATGGTTCCACCAGTGTCATTGGATGTGTGTTCTTTTCATAAACCACATGGATCCACCAGTGTCATTGCATGTGTGTTCTTTTCATAAACCACCACTAGAGTCATTGCATGTGTGTTCTTTTCATAAACCACATATGGATCCACTAGAGTCATTGCATGTGTGTTCTTTTTCATAAACCACCACTAGAGTCATTGCATGTGTGTTCTTTTCTTAAAACACATGGATCCACGAGAGTTCATTGCATTTGTGTTCATTTCATAAACCAGATGGATCCACTAGAGTTCATTGAATGTGTGTTCTTTTCATAAACCACATGGATCCACCAGTGTCATTGCATGTGTTCTTTTGATAAACCACCACTAGAGTCATTGCATGTGTGTTCTATTCATAAACCACCACTAGAGTCATTGCATGTGTGTTCTTTCCACAAACCACATATGGATCCACCAGTCATTGCACGTGTGTTCTTCTCCTAAACCAGCACTAGAGTTCATTGCATGTGTGTTCTTCTCCTAAACTAGCACTAGAGTTCATTTCATGTGTGTTCTTTTGATGAACCACATGGATCCACTAGAGTTCGTTGAATGTGTGTTCTTTTCATAAACCACATGGATCCACTACTGTCATTAAATATGTGTTCTATTCATAAACCACATGGATGCACCTGTGTCATTGCATGTGTATTATTTTCATAAACTACATCTATAGTCATTGCATGTGTGTTCTTTTCATAAACCACATGGATCCACTAGAGTTAAATGCATGTGTGTTCTTTTCATAAACCACATGGTTCCACCAGTGTCATTGGATGTGTGTTCTTTTCATAAACCACATGGATCCACCAGTGTCATTGCATGTGTGTTCTTTTCATAAACCACCACTAGAGTCATTGCATGTGTGTTCTTTTCATAAACCACATATGGATCCACTAGAGTCATTGCATGTGTGTTCTTTTTCATAAACCACCACTAGAGTCATTGCATGTGTGTTCTTTTCTTAAACCACATGGATCCACGAGAGTTCATTGCATTTGTGTTCATTTCATAAACCAGATGGATCCACTAGTGTTCATTGAATGTGTGTTCTTTTCATAAACCACATGGATCCACCAGTGTCATTGCATGTGTTCTTTTCATAAACCACCACTACAGTCATTGCATGTGTGTTCTATTTATAAACCACCACTAGAGTCATTGCATGTGTGTTCTTTCCATAAACCACATATGGATCCTCCAGTCATTGCACGTGTGTTCTTCTCCTAATCCAGCACTAGAGTTCATTGCATGTGTGTTCTTCTCCTAAACTAGCACTAGAGTTCATTTCATGTGTGTTCTTTTGATGAACCACATGGATCCACTAGAGTTCGTTGAATGTGCGTTCTTTTCATAAACCACATGGATCCACTACTGTCATTAAATATGTGTTCTATTCATAAACCACATGGATGCACCTGTGTCATTGCATGTGTATTATTTTCATAAACTACATCTATAGTCATTGCATGTGTGTTCTTTTCATAAACCACATGGATCCACTAGAGTTAAATGCATGTGTGTTCTTTTCATAAACCACATGGTTCCACCAGTGTCATTGGATGTGTGTTCTTTTCATAAACCACATGGATCCACCAGTGTCATTGCATGTGTGTTCTTTTCATAAACCACCACTAGAGTCATTGCATGTGTGTTCTTTTCATAAACCACATATGGATCCACTAGAGTCATTGCATGTGCGTTCTTCTTCAAAACCACCACTAGTCATTGCATGTGTGTTCTTTTTCATAAACCACCACTAGAGTCATTGCATGTGTGTTCTTTTCTTAAACCACATGGATCCACGAGAGTTCATTGCATTTGTGTTCATTTCATAAACCAGATGGATCCACTAGAGTTCATTGCATGTGTGTTCTTTTCATAAACCACATGGATCCACTAGAGTTCATTGAATGTGTGTTCTTTTCAAAAACCACATGGATCCACTAGTGTCATTGAATCTGTGTTCTTTTGATAAACCACATGGATCCACCAGTGTCATTGAATGTGTGTTCTTTTCATAAACCACATGGATCCACGAGAGTTCATTACATGTGTGTTCTTGTCATAAACCACATGGACCCACTAGAGTTCATTGAATGTGTGTTCTTTTCATAAACCACATGGATCCACTAGTGTCATTGCATGTGTTCTTTTCATAAACCACCACTAGATTCATTGCATGTGTGTTCTATTCATAAACCACCACTAGAGTCATTGCATGTGTGTTCTTTCCACAAACCACATATGGATCCACCAGTCATTGCACGTGTGTTCTTCTCCTAAACCAGCACTAGAGTTCATTGCATGTGTGTTCTTCTCCTAAACTAGCACTAGAGTTCATTTCATGTGTGTTCTTTTGATGAACCACATGGATCCACTAGAGTTCGTTGAATGTGTGTTCTTTTCATAAACCACATGGATCCACTACTGTCATTAAATATGTGTTCTATTCATAAACCACATGGATGCACCTGTGTCATTGCATGTGTATTATTTTCATAAACTACATCTATAGTCATTGCATGTGTGTTATTTTCATAAACCACATGGATCCACTAGAGTTAAATGCATGTGTGTTCTTTTCATAAACCACATGGTTCCACCAGTGTCATTGGATGTGTGTTCTTTTCATAAACCACATGGATCCACCAGTGTCATTGCATGTGTGTTCTTTTCATAAACCACCACTTGAGTCATTGCATGTGTGTTATTTTCATAAACCACATATGGATCCACTAGAGTCATTGCATGTGTGTTCTTTTTCATAAACCACCACTAGAGTCATTGCATGTGTGTTCTTTTCTTAAACCACATGGATCCACGAGAGTTCATTGCATTTGTGTTCATTTCATAAACCAGATGGATCCACTAGAGTTCATTGAATGTGTGTTCTTTTCATAAACCACATGGATCCACCAGTGTCATTGCATGTGTTCTTTTCATAAACCACCACTAGAGTCATTGCATGTGTGTTCTATTCATAAACCACCACTAGAGTCATTGCATGAGTGTTCTTTCCATAAACCACATATGGATCCACCAGTCATTGCACGTGTGTTCTTCTCCTAAACCAGCACTAGAGTTCGTTGCATGTGTGTTCTTCTCCTAAACTAGCACTAGAGTTCATTTCATGTGTGTTCTTTTGATGACCCACATGGATCCACTAGAGTTCGTTGAATGTGTGTTCTTTTCATAAACCACATGGATCCACTATAGTTAAATGCATGTGTGTTCTTTTCATAAACCACATGGTTCCACCAGTGTCATTGGATGTGTGTTCTTTTCATAAACCACATGGATCCACCAGTGTCATTGCACGTGTGTTCTTCTCCTAAACCAGCACTAGAGTTCATTGCATGTGTGTTCTTCTCCTAAACTAGCACTAGAGTTCATTTCATGTGTGTTCTTTTGATGAACCACATGGATCCACTAGAGTTCGTTGAATGTGTGTTCTTTTCATAAACCACATGGATCCACTACTGTCATTAAATATGTGTTCTATTCATAAACCACATGGATGCACCTGTGTCATTGCATGTGTATTATTTTCATAAACTACATCTATAGTCATTGCATGTGTGTTATTTTCATAAACCACATGGATCCACTAGAGTTAAATGCATGTGTGTTCTTTTCATAAACCACATGGTTCCACCAGTGTCATTGGATGTGTGTTCTTTTCATAAACCACATGGATCCACCAGTGTCATTGCATGTGTGTTCTTTTCATAAACCACCACTTGAGTCATTGCATGTGTGTTATTTTCATAAACCACATATGGATCCACTAGAGTCATTGCATGTGTGTTCTTTTTCATAAACCACCACTAGAGTCATTGCATGTGTGTTCTTTTCTTAAACCACATGGATCCACGAGAGTTCATTGCATTTGTGTTCATTTCATAAACCAGATGGATCCACTAGAGTTCATTGAATGTGTGTTCTTTTCATAAACCACATGGATCCACCAGTGTCATTGCATGTGTTCTTTTCATAAACCACCACTAGAGTCATTGCATGTGTGTTCTATTCATAAACCACCACTAGAGTCATTGCATGAGTGTTCTTTCCATAAACCACATATGGATCCACCAGTCATTGCACGTGTGTTCTTCTCCTAAACCAGCACTAGAGTTCATTGCATGTGTGTTCTTCTCCTAAACTAGCACTAGAGTTCATTTCATGTGTGTTCTTTTGATGAACCACATGGATCCACTAGAGTTCGTTGAATGTGTGTTCTTTTCATAAACCACATGGATCCACTATAGTTAAATGCATGTGTGTTCTTTTCATAAACCACATGGTTCCACCAGTGTCATTGGATGTGTGTTCTTTTCATAAACCACATGGATCCACCAGTGTCATTGCATGTGTGTTCTTTTCATAAACCACCACTAGAGTCATTGCATGTGTTTTCTTTTCATAAACCACATTTGGATCCACTAGAGTCATTGCATGTGTGTTCTTCTTCAAAACCACCACTAGTCATTGCATGTGTGTTCTTTTTCATAAACCACCACTAGAGTCATTGCATGTGTGTTCTTTTCTTAAACCACATGGATCCACGAGAGTTCATTGCATTTGTGATCATTTCATAAACCAGATGGATCCACTAGAGTTCATTGCATGTGTGTTCTTTTCATAAACCACATGGATCCACTAGAGTTCATTGAATGTGTGTTCTTTTCAAAAACCACATGGATCCACTAGTGTCATTGAATCTGTGTTCTTTTGATAAACCACATCGATCCACCAGTGTCATTGAATGTGTGTTCTTCTCATAAACCACATGGATCCACGAGAGTTCATTACATGTGTGTTCTTGTCATAAACCACATGGACCCACTAGAGTTCATTGAATGTGTGTTCTTTTCATAAACCACATGGATCCACTAGTGTCATTGCATGTGTTCTTTTCATAAACCACCACTAGAGTCATTGCATGTGTGTTCTATTCATAAACCACCACTAGAGTCATTGCATGTGTGTTCTTTCCACAAACCACATATGGATCCACCAGTCATTGCACGTGTGTTCTTCTCCTAAACCAGCACTAGAGTACATTGCATGTGTGTTCTTCTCTTAAACTAGCACTAGAGTTCATTTCATGTGTGTTCTTTTGATGAACCACGTGGATCCACTAGAGTTCGTTGAATGTGTGTTCTTTTCATAAACCACATGGATCCACTACTGTCATTAAATATGTGTTCTATTCATAAACCACATGGATGCACCTGTGTCATTGCATGTGTATTATTTTCATAAACTACATCTATAGTCATTGCATGTGTGTTCTTTTCATAAACCACATGGATCCACTAGAGTTAAATGCATGTGTGTTCTTTTCATAAACCACATGGTTCCACCTGTGTCATTGGATGTGTGTTCTTTTCATAAACCACATGGATCCACCAGTGTCATTGCATGTGTGTTCTTTTCATAAGCCACCACTAGAGTCATTGCATGTGTGTTCTTTTCATAAACCACATATGGATCCACTAGAGTCATTGCATGTGTGTTCTTCTTCAAAACCACCACTTGTCATTGCATGTGTGTTCTTTTTCATAAACCACCACTAGAGTCATTGCATGTGTGTTCTTTTCTTAAACCACATGGAATTCGAGAGTTCATTGCATTTGTGTTCATTTCATAAACCAGATGGATCCACTAGAGTTCATTGCATGTGTGTTCTTTTCATAAACTACATGGATCCACTAGAGTTCATTGAATGTGTGTTCTTTTCAAAAACCACATGGATCCACTAGTGTCATTGAATCTGTGTTCTTTTGATAAACCACATGGATCCACCAGTGTCATTGAATGTGTGTTCTTTTCATAAACCACATGGATCCACGAGAGTTCATTACATGTGTGTTCTTGTCATAAACCACATGGACCCACTAGAGTTCATTGAATGTGTGTTCTTTTCATAAACCACATGGATCCACCAGTGTCATTGCATGTGTTATTTTCATAAACCACCACTAGAGTCATTGCATGTGTGTTCTATTCATAAACCACCACTAGAGTCATTGCATGTGTGTTCTTTCCACAAACCACATATGGATCCACCAGTCATTGCACGTGTGTTCTTCTCCTAAACCAGCACTAGAGTTCATTGCATGTGTGTTCTTCTCCTAAACTAGCACTAGATTTCATTTCATGTGTGTTCTTTTCATAAACCACATGGATCCACTAGAGTTCGTTGAATGTGTGTTCTTTTCATAAACCACATGGATCCACTACTGTCATTAAATATGTGTTCTATTCATAAACCATATGGATGCACCTGTGTCATTGCATGTGTATTATTTTCATAAACTACATCTATAGTCATTGCATGTGTGTTATTTTCATAAACCACGTGGATCCACTAGAGTTAATTGCATGTGTGTTCTGTTCATAAACCACATGGTTCCAGCAGTGTCATTGGATGTGTGTTCTTTTCATAAACCACATGGATCCACCAGTGTCATTGCATGTGTGTTCTTTTCATAAACCACCACTAGAGTCATTGCATGTGTGTTCTTTTCATAAACCACATATGGATCCACTAGAGTCATTGTATGTGTGTTCTTCTTCAAAACCACCACTAGTCATTGCATGTGTGTTCTTTTTCATAAACCACCACTAGAGTCATTGCATGTGTGTTCTTTTCTTAAACCACATGGATCCACGAGATTTCATTGCATTTGTGTTCATTTCATAAACCAGATGGATCCACTAGAGTTCATTGCATGTGTGTTCTTTTCATAAACCACATGGATCCACTAGAGTTCATTGAATGTGTGTTCTTTTCAAAAACCACATGGATCCACTAGTGTCATTGAATCTGTGTTCTTTTGATAAACCACATGGATCCACCAGTGTCATTGAATGTGTGTTCTTTTCATAAACCACATGGATCCACGAGAGTTCATTACATGTGTGTTCTTGTCATAAACCACATGGACCCACTAGAGTTCATTGAATGTGTGTTCTTTTCATAAACCACATGGATCCACCAGTGTCATTGCATGTGTTCTTTTCATAAACCACCACTAGAGTCATTGCATCTGTGTTCTATTCATAAACCACCACTAGAGTCATTGCATGTGTGTTCTTTCCACAAACCACATATGGATCCACCAGTCATTGCACGTGTGTTCTTCTCCTAAACCAGCACTAGAGTTCATTGCATGTGTGTTCTTCTCCTAAACTAGCACTAGAGTTCATTTCATGTGTGTTCTTTTCAAAAACCACATGGATCCACTAGAGTTTGATGAATGTGTGTTCTTTTCATAATCCACATGGATCCACTACTGTCATTAAATATGTGTTCTATTCATAAACCACATGGATGCACCCGTGTCATTGCATGTGTCTTATTTTCATAAACTACATCTATAGTCATTTCTTGTGTGTTCTTTTCATAAACCACATGGATCCACTAGAGTTAAATGCATGTGTGTTCTTTTCATAAACCACATGGTTCCACAAGTGTCATTGGATGTGTGTTCTTTTCATAAACCACATGGATCCACTAGAGTCATTGCATGTGTGTTCTTTTCATAAACCACATATGGATCCACTAGAGTCATTGCATGTGTGTTCTTCTTCAAAACCACCACTAGTCATTGCATGTGTGTTCTTTTTCATAAACCACCACTAGAGTCATTGCATGTGTGTCCTTTTCTTGAACCACATGGATCCACGAGAGTTGATTGCATTTGTGTCATTTCGTAAACCAGATGGATCCACTAGAGTTCATTGAATGTGTGTTCTTTTCATAAACCACATGGATCCACTAGAGTTCATTGAATGTGTGTTCTTTTCAAAAACCACATGGATCCACTAGTGTCATTGAATCTGTGTTCTTTTGATAAACCACATGGATCCACCAGTGTCATTGAATGTGTGTTCTTTTCATAAACCACATGGATCCACGAGAGTTCATTACATGTGTGTCCTTTTCATAAACCACATGGATCCACCAGTGTCATTGCATGTGTTCTTTTCATAAACCACCACTAGAGTCATTGCATGTGTGTTCTATTCATAAACCACCACTAGAGTCATTGCATGTGTGTTCTATTCATAAACCACCACTAGAGTCATTGCATGTGTGTTCTTTCCACAAACCACATATGGATCCACCAGTCATTGCACGTGTGTTCTTCTCCTAAACCAGCACTAGAGTTCATTGCATGTGTGTTCTTCTCCTAAACTAGCACTAGAGTTCATTTCATGTGTGTTCTTTTCATAAACCACATGGATCCACTAGAGTTCGTTGAATGTGTGTTCTTTTCATAAACCACATGGATCCACTACTGTCATTAAATATGTGTTCTATTCATAAACCACATGGATGCACCCGTGTCATTGCATGTGTATTATTTTCATAAACTACATCTATAGTCATTGCATGTGTGTTCTTTTCATAAACCACGTGGATCCACTAGAGTTAATTGCATGTGTGTTCTTTTCATAAACCACATGGTTCCACCAGTGTCATTGGATGTGTGTTCTTTTCATAAACCACATGGATCCACCAGTGTCATTGCATGTGTGTTCTTTTCATAAACCACCACTAGAGTCATTGCATGTGTGTTCTTTTCATAAACCACATATGGATCCACTAGAGTCATTGCATGTGTGTTCTTCTTCAAAACCACCACTAGTCATTGCATGTGTGTTCTTTTTCATAAACCACCACTAGAGTCATTGCATGTGTGTTCTTTTCTTAAACCACATGGATCCACGAGAGTTCATTGCATTTGTGTTCATTTCATAAACCAGATGGATCCACTAGAGTTAATTGCATGTGTGTTCTTTTCATAAACCACATGGATCCACTAGAGTTCATTGAATGTGTGTTCTTTTCAAAAACCACATGGTCCACTAGTGTCATTGAATCTGTGTTCTTTTGATAAACCACATGGATCCACCAGTGTCATTGAATGTGTGTTCTTTTCATAAACCACATGGATCCACGAGAGTTCATTACATGTGTGTTCTTGTCATAAACCACATGGACCCACTAGAGTTCATTGAATGTGTGTTCTTTTCATAAACCACCACTAGGGTCATTGCATGTGTGTTCTATTCATAAACCACCACTAGAGTCATTGCATGTGTGTTCTTTCCACAAACCACATATGGATCCACCAGTCATTGCACGTGTGTTCTTCTCCTAAACCAGCACTAGAGTTCATTGCATGTGTGTTCTTCTCCTAAACTAGCACTAGAGTTCATTTCATGTGTGTTCTTTTCATAAACCACATGGATCCACTAGAGTTTGATGAATGTGTGTTCTTTTCATAAACCACATGGATCCACTATTGTCATTAAATATGTGTTCTATTCATTAACCACATGGATGCACCCGTGTCATTGCATGTGTCTTATTTTCATAAACTACATCTATAGTCATTGCTTGTGTGTTCTTTTCATAAACCACATGGATCCACTAGAGTTAAATGCATGTGTGTTCTTTTCATAAACCACATGGTTCCACAAGTGTCATTGGATGTGTGTTCTTTTCATAAACCACATGGATCCACCAGTGTCATTGCATGTGTGTTCTTTTCATAAACCACCACTAGAGTCATTGCATGTGTGTTCTTTTCATAAACCACATATGGATCCACTAGAGTCATTGCATGTGTGTTCTTCTTCAAAACCACCACTAGTCATTGCATGTGTGTTCTTTTTCATAAACCACCACTAGAGTCATTGCATGTGTCTCCTTTTCTTGAACCACATGGATCCACGAGAGTTGATTGCATTTGTGTTCATTTCGTAAACCAGATGGATCCACTAGAGTTCATTGAATGTGTGTTCATTTCATAAACCACATGGATCCACTAGAGTTCATTGAATGTGTGTTCTTTTCAAAAACCACATGGATCCACTAGTGTCATTGAATCTGTGTTCTTTTGATAAACCACATGGATCCACCAGTGTCATTGAATGTGTGTTCTTTTCATAAACCACATGGATCCACGAGAGTTCATTACATGTGTGTTCTTTTCATAAACCACATGGATCCACCAGTGTCATTGCATGTGTTCTTTTCATAAACCACCACTAGAGTCATTGCATGTGTGTTCTATTCATAAACCACCACTAGAGTCATTGCATGTGTGTTCTATTCATAAACCACCACTAGAGTCATTGCATGTGTGTTCTTTCCACAAACCACATATGGATCCACCAGTCATTGCACGTGTGTTCTTCTCCTAAACCAGCACTAGAGTTCATTGCATGTGTGTTCTTCTCCTAAACTAGCACTAGAGTTCATTTCATGTGTGTTCTTTTCATAAACCACATGGATCCACTAGAGTTCGTTGAATGTGTGTTCTTTTCATAAACCACATGGATCCACTACTGTCATTAAATATGTGTTCTATTCATAAACCACATGGATGCACCCGTGTCATTGCATGTGTATTATTTTCATAAACTACATCTATAGTCATTGCATGTGTGTTCTTTTCATAAACCACGTGGATCCACTAGAGTTAATTGCATGTGTGTTCATTTCATAAACCACATGGTTCCACCAGTGTCATTGGATGTGTGTTCTTTTTATAAACCACATGGATCCACCAGTGTCATTGCATGTGTGTTCTTTTCATAAACCACCACTAGAGTCATTGCATGTGTGTTCTTTTCATAAACCACATATGGATCCACTAGAGTCATTGCATGTGTGTTCTTCTTCAAAACCACCACTAGTCATTGCATGTGTGTTCTTTTTCATAAACCACCACTAGAGTCATTGCATGTGTGTTCTTTTCTTAAACCACATGGATCCACGAGAGTTCATTGCATTTGTGTTCATTTCATAAACCAGATGGATCCACTAGAGTTAATTGCATGTGTGTTCTTTTCATAAACCACATGGATCCACTAGAGTTCATTGAATGTGTGTTCTTTTCAAAAACCACATGGTCCACTAGTGTCATTGAATCTGTGTTCTTTTGATAAACCACATGGATCCACCAGTGTCATTGAATGTGTGTTCTTTTCATAAACCACATGGATCCACGAGAGTTCATTACATGTGTGTTCTTGTCATAAACCACATGGACCACTAGAGTTCATTGAATGTGTGTTCTTTTCATAAACCACCACTAGGGTCATTGCATGTGTGTTCTATTCATAAACCACCACTAGAGTCATTGCATGTGTGTTCTTTCCACAAACCACATATGGATCCACCAGTCATTGCACGTGTGTTCTTCTCCTAAACCAGCACTAGAGTTCATTGCATGTGTGTTCTTCTCCTAAACTAGCACTAGAGTTCATTTCATGTGTGTTCTTTTCATAAACCACATGGATCCACTAGAGTTTGATGAATGTGTGTTCTTTTCATAAACCACATGGATCCACTACTGTCATTAAATATATGTTCTATTCATAAACCACATGGATGCACCCGTGTCATTGCATGTGTCTTATTTTTATAAACTACATCTATAGTCATTGCTTGTGTGTTCTTTTCATAAACCACATGGATCCACTAGAGTTAAATGCATGTGTGTTCTTTTCATAAACCACATGGTTCCACAAGTGTCATTGGATGTGTGTTCTTTTCATAAACCACATGGATCCACCAGTGTCATTGCATGTGTGTTCTTTTCATAAACCACCACTAGAGTCATTGCATGTGTGTTCTTTTCATAAACCACATATGGATCCACTAGAGTCATTGCATGTGTGTTCTTCTTCAAAACCACCACTAGTCATTGCATGTGTGTTCTTTTTCATAAACCACCACTAGAGTCATTGCATGTGTGTCCTTTTCTTGAACCACATGGATCCACGAGAGTTGATTGCATTTGTGTTCATTTCGTAAACCAGATGGATCCACTAGAGTTCATTGAATGTGTGTTCTTTTCATAAACCACATGGATCCACTAGAGTTCATTGAATGTGTGTTCTTTTCAAAAACCACATGGATCCACTAGTGTCATTGAATCTGTGTTCTTTTGATAAACCACATGGATCCACCAGTGTCATTGAATGTGTGTTCTTTTCATAAACCACATGGATCCACGAGAGTTCATTACATGTGTGTTCTTTTCATAAACCACATGGATCCACCAGTGTCATTGCATGTGTTCTTTTCATAAACCACCACTAGAGTCATTGCATGTGTGTTCTATTCATAAACCACCACTAGAGTCATTGCATGTGTGTTCTATTCATAAACCACCACTAGAGTCATTGCATGTGTGTTCTTTCCACAAACCACATATGGATCCACCAGTCATTGCACGTGTGTTCTTCTCCTAAACCAGCACTAGAGTTCATTGCATGTGTGTTCTTCTCCTAAACTAGCACTAGAGTTCATTTCATGTGTGTTCTTTTCATAAACCACATGGATCCACTAGAGTTCGTTGAATGTGTGTTCTTTTCATAAACCACATGGATCCACTACTGTCATTAAATATGTGTTCTATTCATAAACCACATGGATGCACCCGTGTCATTGCATGTGTATTATTTTCATAAACTACATCTATAGTCATTGCATGTGTGTTCTTTTCATAAACCACGTGGATCCACTAGAGTTAATTGCATGTGTGTTCTTTTCATAAACCACATGGTTCCACCAGTGTCATTGGATGTGTGTTCTTTTCATAAACCACATGGATCCACCAGTGTCATTGCATGTGTGTTCTTTTCATAAACCACCACTAGAGTCATTGCATGTGTGTTCTTTTCATAAACCACATATGGATCCACTAGAGTCATTGCATGTGTGTTCTTCTTCAAAACCACCACTAGTCATTGCATGTGTGTTCTTTTTCATAAACCACCACTAGAGTCATTGCATGTGTGTTCTTTTCTTAAACCACATGGATCCACGAGAGTTCATTGCATTTGTGTTCATTTCATAAACCAGATGGATCCACTAGAGTTAATTGCATGTGTGTTCTTTTCATAATCCACATGGATCCACTAGAGTTCATTGAATGTGTGTTCTTTTCAAAAACCACATGGTCCACTAGTGTCATTGAATCTGTGTTCTTTTGATAAACCACATGGATCCACCAGTGTCATTGAATGTGTGTTCTTTTCATAAACCACATGGATCCACGAGAGTTCATTACATGTGTGTTCTTGTCATAAACCACATGGACCCACTAGAGTTCATTGAATGTGTGTTCTTTTCATAAACCACCACTAGGGTCATTGCATGTGTGTTCTATTCATAAACCACCACTAGAGTCATTGCATGTGTGTTCTTTCCACAAACCACATATGGATCCACCAGTCATTGCACGTGTGTTCTTCTCCTAAACCAGCACTAGAGTTCATTGCATGTGTGTTCTTCTCCTAAACTAGCACTAGAGTTCATTTCATGTGTGTTCTTTTCATAAACCACATGGATCCACTAGAGTTTGATGAATGTGTGTTCTTTTCATAAACCACATGGATCCACTACTGTCATTAAATATGTGTTCTATTCATAAACCACATGGATGCACCCGTGTCATTGCATGTGTCTTATTTTCATAAACTACATCTATAGTCATTGCTTGTGTGTTCTTTTCATAAACCACATGGATCCACTAGAGTTAATTGCATGTGTGTTCTTTTCATAAACCACATGGTTCCACCAGTGTCATTGGATGTGTGTTCTTTTAATAAACCACATGGATCCACCAGTGTCATTGCATGTGTGTTCTTTTCATAAACCACCACTAGAGTCATTGCATGTGTGTTCTTTTCATAAACCACATATGGATCCACTAGAGTCATTGCATGTGTGTTCTTCAAAACCACCACTAGTCATTGCATGTGTGTTCTTTTTCATAAACCACCACTAGAGTCATTGCATGTGTGTTCTTTTCTTAAACCACATGGATCCACGAGAGTTCATTGCATTTGTGTTCATTTCATAAACCAGATGGATCCACTAGAGTTCACTGCATGTGTGTTCTTTTCATAAACCACATGGATCCACTAGAGTTCATTGAATGTGTGTTCTTTTCAAAAACCACATGGATCCACCAGTGTCATTGAATCTGTGTTCTTTTGATAAACCACATGGATCCACCAGTGTCATTGAATCTGTGTTCTTTTCATAAACCACATGGATCCACGAGAGTTCATTACATGTGTGTTATTTTCATAAACCACACGGACCCACTAGAGTTCATTGAATGTGTGTTCTTTTCATAAACCACATGGATCCACTAGTGTCATTGCATGTGTTCTTTTGATAAACCACATGGATCCACCAGTGTCATTGAATGTGTGTTCTTTTCATAAACCACATCTAGAGTCATTACATGTGTGTTCTTCTCATAAACCACATGGATCCACTTGAGTTCATTGCATTTGTGTTCTTTTCATAAACCACATGGATGGACTAGTGTCATTGCATGTGTGTTCTTTTCATAAACCACATGGTTCCACTAGAGTTCATTGTATTTTTGTTCATTTCATAAACCACATGGATACACTAGAGTTCATTGCATTGGTGTTCTTTTCATAAACCACATAGTCCACTAGAGTCATTGCATGTGTGTTCTTCTTTAAACCATCACTAGAATCATTGCATGTGTTTTTTTTCATAAACCACATGGATCCACTAAAGTTCACTGCATGTGTGTTATTTTCATAAACCACATAGATCCACCAGTGTCATTGGATGTGTGTTATTTCCATAAACTACATGGATCCACCAGTGTCATTGCATGTGTGTTATTTTCATAAACCACCACTAGAGCCACATGGATCCACTAGAGTCATTGCATGTGTGTTATTTTCATAAACCACCACCAGAGTCATTGCATGTGTGTTCTTCTCCTAAACTACCACTAGAGTTCATTGCATGTGTGTTGTTTTCATAAACCACATGGATTCACTAGAGTCATTGCATGTGTGTTCTTTTCATAAACCAGACAGATCCACTAGAGTTCATTGCATTTGTGTTCTTTTCATAAACCACAACTATAGTCATTGCAAGTGTGTTCTTTTCATAAACCACAGATAGAGTCATTGCATGTGTGTTCTTTTCATAAACCACATGGTTCCACCAGTGTCATTTGATGTGTGTTCTTTTCATAAACCACATGGATCCACCAGTGTCATTGCATGTGTGTTCTTTTCATAAACCACCACTAGAGTCATTACATGTGTGTTCTTCTTCTAAACCACCACTAGTCATTGCATGTGTGTTCTTTTTCATAAACCACCACTAGAGTCATTGCATGTGTGTTCTTTTCATAAACCACATGGAACCACGAGAGTTCATTCCATTTGTGTTCATTTCATAAACCACATGGATCCACTAGAGTTCATTGCATGTGTGTTCTTTTCATAAACCACATGGATCCACCAGTGTCATTGAATGTGTGTTCTTTTCATAAACCACATGGATCCACTAGTATCATTGAATGTGTGTTCTTTTCATAAACCACATGGATCCACTAGTATCATTGAATGTGTGTTCTTTTCATAAACCACATGGATCCACGAGAGTTCATTACATGTGTGTTCTTTTCATAAACCACATGGATCCACCAGTGTCATTGCATGTGTTCTTTTCATAAACCACCACTAGAGTCATTGCATGTGTGTTCTATTCATAAACCACCACTAGAGTCATTGCATGTGTGTTCTATTCATAAACCACCACTAGAGTCATTGCATGTGTGTTCTTTCCACAAACCACATATGGATCCACCAGTCATTGCACGTGTGTTCTTCTCCTAAACCAGCACTAGAGTTCATTGCATGTGTGTTCTTCTCCTAAACTAGCACTAGAGTTCATTTCATGTGTGTTCTTTTCATAAACCACATGGATCCACTAGAGTTCGTTGAATGTGTGTTCTTTTCATAAACCACATGGATCCACTACTGTCATTAAATATGTGTTCTATTCATAAACCACATGGATGCACCCGTGTCATTGCATGTGTATTATTTTCATAAACTACATCTATAGTCATTGCATGTGTGTTCTTTTCATAAACCACGTGGATCCACTAGAGTTAATTGCATGTGTGTTCATTTCATAAACCACATGGTTCCACCAGTGTCATTGGATGTGTGTTCTTTTTATAAACCACATGGATCCACCAGTGTCATTGCATGTGTGTTCTTTTCATAAACCACCACTAGAGTCATTGCATGTGTGTTCTTTTCATAAACCACATATGGATCCACTAGAGTCATTGCATGTGTGTTCTTCTTCAAAACCACCACTAGTCATTGCATGTGTGTTCTTTTTCATAAACCACCACTAGAGTCATTGCATGTGTGTTCTTTTCTTAAACCACATGGATCCACGAGAGTTCATTGCATGTGTGTTCATTTCATAAACCAGATGGATCCACTAGAGTTAATTGCATGTGTGTTCTTTTCATAAACCACATGGATCCACTAGAGTTCATTGAATGTGTGTTCTTTTCAAAAACCACATGGTCCACTAGTGTCATTGAATCTGTGTTCTTTTGATAAACCACATGGATCCACCAGTGTCATTGAATGTGTGTTCTTTTCATAAACCACATGGATCCACGAGAGTTCATTACATGTGTGTTCTTGTCATAAACCACATGGACCCACTAGAGTTCATTGAATGTGTGTTCTTTTCATAAACCACCACTAGGGTCATTGCATGTGTGTTCTATTCATAAACCACCACTAGAGTCATTGCATGTGTGTTCTTTCCACAAACCACATATGGATCCACCAGTCATTGCACGTGTGTTCTTCTCCTAAACCAGCACTAGAGTTCATTGCATGTGTGTTCTTCTCCTAAACTAGCACTAGAGTTCATTTCATGTGTGTTCTTTTCATAAACCACATGGATCCACTAGAGTTTGATGAATGTGTGTTCTTTTCATAAACCACATGGATCCACTACTGTCATTAAATATGTGTTCTATTCATAAACCACATGGATGCACCCGTGTCATTGCATGTGTCTTATTTTTATAAACTACATCTATAGTCATTGCTTGTGTGTTCTTTTCATAAACCACATGGATCCACTAGAGTTAAATGCATGTGTGTTCTTTTCATAAACCACATGGTTCCACAAGTGTCATTGGATGTGTGTTCTTTTCATAAACCACATGGATCCACCAGTGTCATTGCATGTGTGTTCTTTTCATAAACCACCACTAGAGTCATTGCATGTGTGTTCTTTTCATAAACCACATATGGATCCACTAGAGTCATTGCATGTGTGTTCTTCTTCAAAACCACCACTAGTCATTGCATGTGTGTTCTTTTTCATAAACCACCACTAGAGTCATTGCATGTGTGTCCTTTTCTTGAACCACATGGATCCACGAGAGTTGATTGCATTTGTGTTCATTTCGTAAACCAGATGGATCCACTAGAGTTCATTGAATGTGTGTTCTTTTCATAAACCACATGGATCCACTAGAGTTCATTGAATGTGTGTTCTTTTCAAAAACCACATGGATCCACTAGTGTCATTGAATCTGTGTTCTTTTGATAAACCACATGGATCCACCAGTGTCATTGAATGTGTGTTCTTTTCATAAACCACATGGATCCACGAGAGTTCATTACATGTGTGTTCTTTTCATAAATCACATGGATCCACCAGTGTCATTGCATGTGTTCTTTTCATAAACCACCACTAGAGTCATTGCATGTGTGTTCTATTCATAAACCACCACTAGAGTCATTGCATGTGTGTTCTATTCATAAACCACCACTAGAGTCATTGCATGTGTGTTCTTTCCACAAACCACATATGGATCCACCAGTCATTGCACGTGTGTTCTTCTCCTAAACCAGCACTAGAGTTCATTGCATGTGTGTTCTTCTCCTAAACTAGCACTAGAGTTCATTTCATGTGTGTTCTTTTCATAAACCACATGGATCCACTAGAGTTCGTTGAATGTGTGTTCTTTTCATAAACCACATGGATCCACTACTGTCATTAAATATGTGTTCTATTCATAAACCACATGGATGCACCCGTGTCATTGCATGTGTATTATTTTCATAAACTACATCTATAGTCATTGCATGTGTGTTCTTTTCATAAACCACGTGGATCCACTAGAGTTAATTGCATGTGTGTTCTTTTCATAAACCACATGGTTCCACCAGTGTCATTGGATGTGTGTTCTTTTCATAAACCACATGGATCCACCAGTGTCATTGCATGTGTGTTCTTTTCATAAACCACCACTAGAGTCATTGCATGTGTGTTCTTTTCATAAACCACATATGGATCCACTAGAGTCATTGCATGTGTGTTCTTCTTCAAAACCACCACTAGTCATTGCATGTGTGTTCTTTTTCATAAACCACCACTAGAGTAATTGCATGTGTGTTCTTTTCTTAAACCACATGGATCCACGAGAGTTCATTGCATTTGTGTTCATTTCATAAACCAGATGGATCCACTAGAGTTAATTGCATGTGTGTTCTTTTCATAAACCACATGGATCCACTAGAGTTCATTGAATGTGTGTTCTTTTCAAAAACCACATGGTCCACTAGTGTCATTGAATCTGTGTTCTTTTGATAAACCACATGGATCCACCAGTGTCATTGAATGTGTGTTCTTTTCATAAACCACATGGATCCACGAGAGTTCATTACATGTGTGTTCTTGTCATAAACCACATGGACCCACTAGAGTTCATTGAATGTGTGTTCTTTTCATAAACCACCACTAGGGTCATTGCATGTGTGTTCTATTCATAAACCACCACTAGAGTCATTGCATGTGTGTTCTTTCCACAAACCACATATGGATCCACCAGTCATTGCACGTGTGTTCTTCTCCTAAACCAGCACTAGAGTTCATTGCATGTGTGTTCTTCTCCTAAACTAGCACTAGAGTTCATTTCATGTGTGTTCTTTTCATAAACCACATGGATCCACTAGAGTTTGATGAATGTGTGTTCTTTTCATAAACCACATGGATCCACTACTGTCATTAAATATGTGTTCTATTCATAAACCACATGGATGCACCCGTGTCATTGCATGTGTCTTATTTTCATAAACTACATCTATAGTCATTGCTTGTGTGTTCTTTTCATAAACCACATGGATCCACTAGAGTTAATTGCATGTGTGTTCTTTTCATAAACCACATGGTTCCACCAGTGTCATTGGATGTGTGTTCTTTTAATAAACCACATGGATCCACCAGTGTCATTGCATGTGTGTTCTTTTCATAAACCACCACTAGAGTCATTGCATGTGTGTTCTTTTCATAAACCACATATGGATCCACTAGAGTCATTGCATGTGTGTTCTTCAAAACCACCACTAGTCATTGCATGTGTGTTCTTTTTCATAAACCACCACTAGAGTCATTGCATGTGTGTTCTTTTCTTAAACCACATGGATCCACGAGAGTTCATTGCATTTGTGTTCATTTCATAAACCAGATGGATCCACTAGAGTTCACTGCATGTGTGTTCTTTTCATAAACCACATGGATCCACTAGAGTTCATTGAATGTGTGTTCTTTTCAAAAACCACATGGATCCACCAGTGTCATTGAATCTGTGTTCTTTTGATAAACCACATGGATCCACCAGTGTCATTGAATCTGTGTTCTTTTCATAAACCACATGGATCCACGAGAGTTCATTACATGTGTGTTATTTTCATAAACCACACGGACCCACTAGAGTTCATTGAATGTGTGTTCTTTTCATAAACCACATGGATCCACTAGTGTCATTGCATGTGTTCTTTTGATAAACCACATGGATCCACCAGTGTCATTGAATGTGTGTTCTTTTCATAAACCACATCTAGAGTCATTACATGTGTGTTCTTCTCATAAACCACATGGATCCACTTGAGTTCATTGCATTTGTGTTCTTTTCATAAACCACATGGATGGACTAGTGTCATTGCATGTGTGTTCTTTTCATAAACCACATGGTTCCACTAGAGTTCATTGTATTTTTGTTCATTTCATAAACCACATGGATACACTAGAGTTCATTGCATTGGTGTTCTTTTCATAAACCACATAGTCCACTAGAGTCATTGCATGTGTGTTCTTCTTTAAACCATCACTAGAATCATTGCATGTGTTTTTTTTCATAAACCACATGGATCCACTAAAGTTCACTGCATGTGTGTTATTTTCATAAACCACATAGATCCACCAGTGTCATTGGATGTGTGTTATTTCCATAAACTACATGGATCCACCAGTGTCATTGCATGTGTGTTATTTTCATAAACCACCACTAGAGCCACATGGATCCACTAGAGTCATTGCATGTGTGTTATTTTCATAAACCACCACCAGAGTCATTGCATGTGTGTTCTTCTCCTAAACTACCACTAGAGTTCATTGCATGTGTGTTGTTTTCATAAACCACATGGATTCACTAGAGTCATTGCATGTGTGTTCTTTTCATAAACCAGACAGATCCACTAGAGTTCATTGCATTTGTGTTCTTTTCATAAACCACAACTATAGTCATTGCAAGTGTGTTCTTTTCATAAACCACAGATAGAGTCATTGCATGTGTGTTCTTTTCATAAACCACATGGTTCCACCAGTGTCATTGGATGTGTGTTCTTTTCATAAACCACATGGATCCACCAGTGTCATTGCATGTGTGTTATTTTCATAAACCACCACTAGAGTCATTACATGTGTGTTCTTCTTCTAAACCACCACTAGTCATTGCATGTGTGTTCTTTTTCATAAACCACCACTAGAGTCATTGCATGTATGTTCTTTTCATAAACCACATGGAACCACGAGAGTTCATTCCATTTGTGTTCATTTCATAAACCACATGGATCCACTAGAGTTCATTGCATGTGTGTTCTTTTCATAAACCACATGGATCCACCAGTGTCATTGAATGTGTGTTCTTTTCATAAACCACATGGATCCACTAGTATCATTGAATGTGTGTTCTTTTCATAAACCACATGGATCCACTAGTGTCATTGAATGTGTGTTCTTTTCGTAAACCACCACTAGAGTCATTGGATTTGTGTTGTTTTCATAAACCACATGGATCCACCAGTGTCATTGCATGTGTTCTTTTCATAAACCACCACTAGAGTCATTGCATGTGTGTTCTATTCATAAACCACCACTAGAGTCATTGCATGTGTGTTCTTTCCATAAACCACATATGGATCCACCAGTCATTGCACGTGTGTTCTTCTCCTAAACCAGCACTAGAGTTCATTGCATGTGTGTTCTTCTCCTAAACTAGAACTAGAGTTCATTTCATGTGTGTTCTTTTCATAAACCACATGGATCCACTAGAGTTCGTTGAATGTGTGTTCTTTTCATAAACCACATGGATCCACTACTGTCATTAAATATGTGTTCTATTCATAAACCACATGGATGCACCTGTGTCATTGCATGTGTATTATTTTCATAAACTACATCTATAGTCATTGCATGTGTGTTCTTTTCATAAACCACATGGATCCACTAGAGTTAAATGCATGTGTGTTCTTTTCATAAACCACATGGTTCCACCAGTGTCATTGGATGTGTGTTCTTTTCAAAAACCTCATGGATCCACCAGTGTCATTGCATGTGTGTTCTTTTCATAAACCACCACTAGAGTCATTGCATGTGTGTTCTTTTCCTAAACCACATATGGATCCACTAGAGTCATTGCATGTGTGTTCTTCTTCAAAACCACCACTAGTCATTGCATGTGTGTTCTTTTTCATAAACCACCACTAGAGTCATTGCATGTGTGTTCTTTTCTTAAACCACATGGATCCACAAGAGTTCATTGCATTTGTGTTCATTTCATAAACCAGATGGATCCACTAGAGTTCATGGAATGTGTGTTCTTTTCATAAACCACATGGATCCACTAGAGTTCATTGAATGTGTGTTCTTTTCAAAAACCACATGGATCCACCAGTGTCATTGAATCTGTGTTCTTTTGATAGACCACATGGATCCACCAGTGTCATTGAATGTGTGTTCTTTTCATAAACCACAGGGATCCACGAGAGTTCATTATATGTGTGTTCTTTTCATAAACCACATGGATCCATTAGAGTTCATTGAATGTGTGTTCTTTTCAGAAACCACATGGATCCACCAGTGTCATTGAATCTGTGTTCTTTTGATAAACCACATAGATCCACCAGTGTCATTGAATGTGTGTTCTTTTCATAAACCACATCTAGAGTCATTACATGTGTGTTCTTCTCATAAACCACATGGATCCACTTGAGTTCATTGCATTTGTGTTCTTTTCATAAACCACATGGATGCACTAGTGTCATTGCATGTGTGTTCTTTTCATATACCACATGGATCCACTAGAGTTCATTGCATTTTTTTTCATTTCATAAACCACATGGATACACTAGAGTTCATTGCATTGGTGTTCTTTTCATAAACCACATAGTCTACTAGAGTCATTGCATGTGTGTTCTTCTTCTAAACCATCACTAGAATCATTGCATGTGTTTTTTTTCATAAACCACATGGATCCACTAAAGTTCACTACATGTGTGCTATTTTCATAAACCACATGGATCCACCAGTGTCATTGGATGTGTGTTATTTCCATAAACTACATGGATCCACCAGTGTCATTGCATGTGTGTTCTTTTCATAAACCACCACTAGAGCCACATGGATCCACTAGAGTCATTGCATGTGTTGTATTTTCATAAACCACCACTAGAGTCATTGCATGTGTGTTCTTCTCCTAAACTACCACTAGAGTTCATTGCATGTGTGTTCTTTTCATAAACCACATGGATTCACTAGAGTCGTTGCATGTGTGTTCTTTTCATAAACCACACAGATCCACTAGAGTTCATTGCATTTGTGTTCTTATCATAAACCACAACTAGAGTCATTGCATGTGTGTTCTTTTCATAAACCACAGATAGAGTCATTGCATGTGTGTTCTTTTCATAAACCAGATGGTTCCACCAGTGTCATTGGATGTGTGTTCTTTTCATAAACCACATGGATCCACCAGTGTCATTGCATGTGTGTTCTTTTCATAAACCACCACTAGAGTCATTGCATGTGTGTTCTTCTTCTAAACCACCACTAGTCATTGCATGTGTGTTCTTTTTCATAAACCACCACTAGAGTCATTGCATGTGTGTTATTTTCAAAAACCACATGGAACCACGAGAGTTCATTCCATTTGTGTTCATTTCATAAACTACATGGATCCACTAGAGTTCATTGCATGTGTGTTGTTTTCATAAACCACATGGATCCACTAGAGTTCATTGAATGTGTGTTCTTTTCAAAAACAACATGCATCCACCTGTGTCATTGAATGTATGTTCTTTTCATAAACCACATGGATCTACCAGTGTCATTGAATGTGTGTTCTCTTCGTAAACAACCACTAGAGTCATTGGATTTGTGTTGTTTTCATAAACCACATGGATCCACCAGTGTCATTGCATGTGTTCTTTTCATAAACCACCACTAGAGTCATTGCATGTGTGTTCTATTCATAAACCACCACTAGAGTCATTGCATGTGTGTTCTTTCCATAAACCACATAATGATCCACCAGTCATTGCAAGTGTGTTCTTCTCCTAAACCAGCACTAGAGTTCATTGCATGTGTGTTCTTCTCCTAAACTAGCACTAGAGTTCATTTCATGTGTGTTCTTTTCATAAACCACATGGATCCACTAGAGTTCGTTGAATGTGTGTTCTTTTCATAAACCACATGGATCCACTACTTTCATTAAATATGAGTTTTATTCATAAACCACATGGATGCACCCGTGTCATTGCATGTGTATTATTTTCATAAACTACATCTATAGTCATTGCATGTGTGTTCTTTTCATAAACCACATGGATCCACTAGAGTTAATTGCATGTGTGTTCTTTTCATAAACCACATGGTTCCACCAGTGTCATTGGATGTGTGTTCTTTTCATAAACCACATGGATCCACCAGTGTCATTGCATGTGTGTTCTTTTCATAAACCACCACTAGAGTCATTGCATGTGTGTTCTATTCATAAACCACATATGGATCCACTAGAGTCATTGCATGTGTGTTCTTCTTCAAAACCACCACAAGTCATTGCATGTGTGTTCTTTTTCATAAACCACCACTAGATTCATTGCATGTGTGTTCTTTTCTTAAACCACATGGATCCACGAGAGTTCATTGCATGTGTGTTCATTTCATAAACCAGATGGATCCACTAGAGTTCATTGCATGTGTGTTCTTTCATAATCCACATGGATCCACTAGATTTCATTGAATGTGTGTTCTTTTCAAAAACCACATGGATCCACCAGTGTCATTGAATCTGTGATCTTTTGATAAACCACATGGATCCAATAGTGTCATTGAATGTGTGTTCTTTTCATAAACCACATGGATCCACGAGAGTCCATTATATGTGTGTTCTTTTCATAAACCACATGGATCCACTAGAGTTCATTGAATGTGTGTTCTTTTCAGAAACCACATGGATCCACCAGTGTCATTGAATCTGTGTTCTTTTGATAAACCACATGGATCCACTAGTGTCATTGAATGTGTGTTCTTTTCATAAACCACATCTAGAGTCATTACATGTGTGTTCTTCTCATAAACCACATGGATCCACTTGAGTTCATTGCATTTGTGTTCTTTTCATAAACCACATGGATGCACTAGTGTCATTGCATGTGTGTTCTTTTCATAAACCACATGGATCCACTAGAGTTCATTGCATTTTTGTTCATTTCATAAACCACATGGATACATTAGAGTTCATTGCATTGGTGTTCTTTTCATAAACCACATAGTCTACTAGAGTCATTGCATGTGTGTTCTTCTTCTAAACCATCACTAGAATCATTGCATGTGTTTTTTTTCATAAACCACATGGATCCACGAAAGTGCACTGCATATGTGTTATTTTCATAAACCACATGGATCCACCAGTGTCATTGGATGTGTGTTATTTCCATAAACTACATGGATCCACCAGTGTCATTGCATGTGTGTTATTTTCATAAACCACCACTAGAGCCACATGGATCCACTAGAGTCATTGCGTGTGTGTTATTTTCATAAACCACCACTAGAGTCATTACATGTGTGTTCTTCTCCTAAACTACCACTAGAGTTCATTGCATGTGTGTTCTTTTCATAAACCACATGGATTCACTAGAGTCATTGCATGTGTGTTCTTTTCATAAACCACACAGATCCACTAGAGTTCATTGCATTTGTGTTCTTTTCATAAACCACAACTAGAGTCATTTCATCTGTGTTCTTTTCATAAACCACAAATAGAGTCATTGCATGTGTGTTCTTTTCATAAACCACATGGTTCCACCAGTGTCATTGGATGTGTGTTCTTTTCATAAACCACATGCATCCACCAGTGTCATTGCATGTGTGTTCTTTTCATAAACCACCACTAGAGTCATTGCATGTGTGTTCTTCTTCTAAACCACCACTAGTCATTGCATGTGTTTTCTTTTTCATAAACCACCACTAGAGTCATTGCATGTGTGTTCTTTTCATAAACCACATGGAACCACGAGAGTTCATTCCATTTGTGTTCATTTCATAAACCACATGGATCCACTAGAGTTCATTGCATGTGTGTTCTTTTCATAAACCACATGGATCCACTAGAGTTCATTGAATGTGTGTTCTTTTCAAAAACCACATGGATCCACCAGTGTCATTGAATGTGTGTTCTTTTCATAAACCACATGGATCCACCAGTGTCATTGAATGTGTGTTCTTTTCATAAACCACGTGGATCCACCAGTGTCATTGAATGTGTGTTATTTTCGTAAACCACCACTAGGGTCATTGTATTTGTGTTGTTTTCATAAACCACATGGATCCACCAGTGTCATTGCATGTGTTCTTTTCATAAACCACCACTAGAGTCATTGCATGTGTGTTCTATTCATAAACCACCACTAGAGTCATTTCATATGTGTTCTTTCCATAAACCACATAATGATCCACCAGTCATTGCAAGTGTGTTCTTCTCCTAAACCAGCACTAGAGTTCATTGCATGTGTGTTCTTCTCCTAAACTAGCACTAGAGTTCATTTCATGTGTGTTCTTTTCATAAACCACATGGATCCACTAGAGTTCGTTGAATGTGTGTTCTTTTCATAAACCACATGGATCCACTACTTTCATTAAATATGTGTTCTATTCATAAACCACATGGATGCACCCGTGTCATTTCATGTGTATTATTTTCATAAACTACATTTATAGTCATTGCATCTGTGTTCTTTTCATAAACCACATGGATCCACTAGAGTTAATTGCATGTGTGTTCTTTTCATAAACCACATGGTTCCACCAGTGTCATTGGATGTGTGTTCTTTTCATAAACCACATGGATCCACCAGTGTCATTGCATGTGTGTTCTTTTCATAAACCACCACTAGAGTCATTGCATGTGTGTTCTTTTCATAAACCACATATGGATCCACTAGAGTCATTGCATGTGTGTTCTTCTTCAAAACCACCACTAGTCATTGCATGTGTGTTCTTTTTCATAAACCACCACTAGAGTCGTTGCATGTGTGTTCTTTTCTTAAACCACATGGATCCACGAGAGTTCATTGCATGTGTCTTAATTTCATAAACCAGATGGATCCACTAGAGTTCATTGCATGTGTGTTCTTTCATAAACCACATGGATCCACTAGAGTTCATTGAAAGTGTGTTCTTTTCAAAAACCACATGGATCCACCAGTGTAATTGAATCTGTGTTCTTTTGATAAACCACATGGATCCACCAGTGTCATTGAATGTGTGTTCTTTTCATAAACCACATGGATCCACGAGAGTTCATTACATGTGTTTTCTTTTCATAAACCACATGGATCCACTAGAGTTCATTGAATGTGTGTTCTTTTCAGAAACCACATGGATCCACCAGTGTCATTGAATCTGTGTTCTTTTGATAAACCACATGGATCCACCAGTGTCATTGAATGTGTGTTCTTTTCATAAACCACATCTAGAGTCGTTACATGTGCCTTATTCTCATAAACCACATGGATCCACTTGAGTTCATTGCATTTGTGTTCTTTTCATAAACCACATGGATGCACTACTGTCATTGCATGTGTGTTCTTTTCATAAACCACTTGGATCCACTAGAGTTCATTGCATTTTTGTTCATTTCATAAACCACATGGATACACTAGAGTTCATTGCATTGGTGTTCTTTTCATAAACGACATAGTCTACTAGAGTCATTGCATGTGTGTTCTTCTTCTAAACCATCACTAGAATCATCGCATGTGTTTTTTTTCATAAACCACATGGATCCACTAAAGTGCACTTCATGTGTGTTATTTTCATAAACCACATGGATCCACCAGTGTCATTGGATGTGTGTTATTTCCATAAACTACATGGATCCACCAGTGTCATTGCATGTGTGTTATTTTTGTAAACCACCACTAGAGCCGCATGGATCCACTAGAGTCATTGCGTGTGTGTTATTTTCATAAACCACCACTAGAGTCATTGCATGTGTGTTCTTCTCCTAAACTACCACTAGAGTTCATTGCATGTGTGTTCTTTTAATAAACCACATGGATTCACTAGAGTCATTGCATGTGTGTTCTTTCCATAAACCACATAATGATCCACCAGTCATTGCAAGTGTGTTCTTCTCCTAAACCAGCACTAGAGTTCATTGCATGTGTGTTCTTCTCCTAAACTAGCACTAGAGTTCATTTCATGTGTGTTCTTTTCATAAACCACATGGATCCACTAGAGTTCGTTGAATGTGTGGTCTTTTCATAAACCACATGGATCCACTACTTTCATTAAATATGTGTTTTATTCATAAACCACATGGATGCACCCGTGTCATTGCATGTGTATTATTTTCATAAACTATATCTATAGTCATTGCATGTGTGTTCTTTTCATAAACCACATGGATCCACTAGAGTTAATTGCATGTGTGTTCTTTTCATAAACCACATGGTTCCACCAGTGTCATTGGATGTGTGTTCTTTTCATAAACCACATGGATCCACCAGTGTCATTGCATGTGTGTTCTTTTCATAAACCACCACTAGAGTCATTGCATGTGTGTTCTATTCATAAACCACATATGGATCCACCAGAGTCATTGCATGTGTGTTCTTCTTCAAAACCACCACTAGTCATTGCATGTGTGTTCTTTTTCATAAACCACCACTAGAGTCATTGCATGTGTGTTCTTTTCTTAAACCACATGGATCCATCAGAGTTCATTGCATGTGTGTTCATTTCATAAACCAGATGGATCCACTAGAGTTCATTGCATGTGTGTTCTTTCATAATCCACATGGATCCACTAGAGTTCATTGAATGTGTGTTCTTTTCAAAAACCACATGGATCCACCAGTGTCATTGAATCTGTGATCTTTTGATAAACCACATGGATCCAACAGTGTCATTGAATGTGTGTTCTTTTCATAAACCACATGGATCCACGAGAGTTCATTACATGTGTTTTCTTTTCATAAACCACATGGATTCACTAGAGTTCATTGAATGTGTGTTCTTTTCAGAAACCACATGGATCCACCAGTGTCATTGAATCTGTGTTCTTTTGATAAACCACATGGATCCACTAGTGTCATTGAATGTGTGTTCTTTTCATAAACCACATCTAGAGTCATTACATGTGTGTTCTTCTCATAAACCACATGGATCCACTTGAGTTCATTGCATTTGTGTTCTTTTCATAAACCACATGGATGCACTAGTGTCATTGCATGTGTGTTCTTTTCATAAACCACATGGATCCACTAGAGTTCATTGCATTTTTGTTCATTTCATAAACCACATGGATACATTAGAGTTCATTGCATTGGTGTTCTTTTCATAAACCACATAGTCTACTAGAGTCATTGCATGTGTGTTCTTCTTCTAAACCATCACTAGAATCATTGCATGTGTTTTTTTTCATAAACCACATGGATCCACTAAACTGCACTGCATATGTGTTATTTTCATAAACCACATGGATCCACCAGTGTCATTGGATGTGTGCTATTTCCATAAACTACATGGATCCACCAGTGTCATTGCATGTGTGTTATTTTGATAAACCACCACTAGAGCCACATGGATCCACTAGAGTCATTGCGTGTGTGTTATTTTCATAAACCACCACTAGAGTCATTACATGTGTGTTCTTCTCCTAAACTACCACTAGAGTTCATTGCATGTGTGTTCTTTTCATAAACCACATAGATTCACTAGAGTCATTGCATGTGTGTTCTTTTCATAAACCACACAGATCCACTAGAGTTCATTGCATTTGTGTTCTTTTCATAAACCACAACTAGAGTCATTGCATCTGTGTTCTTTTCATAAACCACAAATAGAGTCATTGCATGTGTGTTCTTTTCATAAACCACATGCATCCACCAGTGTCATTGCATGTGTGTTCTTTTCATAAACCACCACTAGAGTCATTGCATGTGTGTTCTTCTTCTAAACCACCACTAGTCATTGCATGTGTGTTCTTTTTCATAAACCACCACTAGAGTCATTGCATGTGTGTTCTTTTCATAAACCACATGGAACCACGAGAGTTCATTCCATTTGTGTTCATTTCATAAACCACATGGATCCACTAGAGTTCATTGCATGTGTGTTCTTTTCATAAACCACATGGATCCACTAGAGTTCATTGAATGTGTGTTCTTTTCAAAAACCACATGGATCCACCAGTGTCATTGAATGTGTGTTCTTTTCATAAACCACATGGATCCACCAGTGTCATTGAATGTGTGTTCTTTTCATAAACCACGTGGATCCACCAGTGTCATTGAATGTGTGTTATTTTCGTAAACCACCACTAGAGTCATTGGATTTGTGTTGTTTTCATAAACCACATGGATCCACCAGTGTCATTGCATGTGTTCTTTTCATAAACCACCACTAGAGTCATTGCATGTGTGTTCTATTCATAAACCACCACTAGAGTCATTTCATATGTGTTCTTTCCATAAACCACATAATGATCCACCAGTCATTGCAAGTGTGTTCTTCTCCTAAACCAGCACTAGAGTTCATTGCATGTGTGTTCTTCTCCTAAACTAGCACTAGAGTTCATTTCATGTGTGTTCTTTTCATAAACCACATGGATCCACTAGAGTTCGTTGAATGTGTGTTCTTTTCATAAACCACATGGATCCACTACTTTCGTTAAATATGTGTTCTATTCATAAACCACATGGATGCACCCGTGTCATTTCATGTGTATTATTTTCATAAACTACATCTATAGTCATTGCATCTGTGTTCTTTTCATAAACCACATGGATCCACTAGAGTTAATTGCATGTGTGTTCTTTTCATAAACCACATGGTTCCACCAGTGTCATTGGATGTGTATTCTTTTCATAAACCACATGGATCCACCAGTGTCATTGCATGTGTGTTCTTTTCATAAACCACCACTAGAGTCATTGCATGTGTGTTCTTTTCATAAACCACATATGGATCCACTAGAGTCATTGCATGTGTGTTCTTCTTCAAAACCACCACTAGTCATTGCATGTGTGTTCTTTTTCATAAACCACCACTAGAGTCGTTGCATGTGTGTTCTTTTCTTAAACCACATGGATCCACGAGAGTTCATTGCATGTGTCTTAATTTCATAAACCAGATGGATCCACTAGAGTTCATTGCATGTGTGTTCTTTCATAAACCACATGGATCCACTAGAGTTCATTGAAAGTGTGTTCTTTTCAAAAACCACATGGATCCACCAGTGTAATTGAATCTATGTTCTTTTGATAAACCACATGGATCCACCAGTGTCATTGAATGTGTGTTCTTTTCATAAACCACATGGATCCACGAGAGTTCATTACATGTGTTTTCTTTTCATAAACCACATGGATCCACTAGAGTTCATTGAATGTGTGTTCTTTTTAGAAACCACATGGATCCACCAGTGTCATTGCTCTGTCTTCTTTTGATAAACCACATGGATCCACCAGTGTCATTGAATGTGTGTTCTTTTCATAAACCACATCTAGAGTCATTACATGTGCCTTATTCTCATAAACCACATGGATCCACTTGAGTTCATTGCAGTTGTGTTCTTTTCATAAACCACATGGATGCACTACTGTCATTGCATGTGTGTTCTTTTCATAAACCACATGGATCCACTAGAGTTCATTGCATTTTTGTTCATTTCATAAACCACATGGATACACTAGAGTTCATTGCATTGGTGTTCTTTTCATAAACGACATAGTCTACTAGAGTCATTGCATGTGTGTTCTTCTTCTAAACCATCACTAGAATCATCGCATGTGTTTTTTTTCATAAACCACATGGATCCACTAAAGTGCACTTCATGTGTGTTATTTTCATAAACCACATGGATCCACCAGTGTCATTGGATGTGTGTTATTTCCATAAACTACATGGATCCACCAGTGTCATTGCATGTGTGTTATTTTCGTAAACCACCACTAGAGCCACATGGATCCACTAGAGTCATTGCGTGTGTGTTATTTTCATAAACCACCACTAGAGTCATTGCATGTGTGTTCTTCTCCTAAACTACCACTAGAGTTCATTGCATGTGTGTTCTTTTCATAAACCACATGGATTCACTAGAGTCATTGCATGTGTGTTCTTTTCATAAACCACACAGATCCACTAGAGTTCATTGCATTTGTGTTCTTTTCATAAACCACAACTAGAGTCATTGCATGTGTGTTCTTTTCATAAACCACAGATAGAGTCTTTGCATGTGTGTTCTTTTCATAAACCACATGGTTCCACCAGTGTCATTGGATGTGTGTTCTTTTCATAAACCACATGGATCCACCAGTGTCATTGCATGTGTGTTCTTTTCATAAACCACCACAAGAGTCATTGCATGTGTGTTCTTCTTCTAAACCACCACTAGTCATTGCATGTGTGTTCTTTTTCATAAACCACCACTAGAGTCATTGCATGTGTGTTCTTTTCATAAACCACATGGAACCACGAGAGTTCATTCCATTTGTGTTCATTTCATAAACCACATGGATCCACTAGAGTTCATTGCATGTGTGTTCTTTTCATAAACCACATGGATCCACTAGAGTTCATTGAATGTGTGTTCTTTTCAAAAACCACAGGGATCCACCAGTGTCATTGAATGTGTGTTCTTTTCATAAACCACATGGATCCACCAGTGTCATTGAATGTGTGTTCTTTTCATAAACCACGTGGATCCACCAGTGTCATTGAATGTGTGTTCTTTTCGTAAACCACCACTAGAGTCATTGGATTTGTGTTGTTTTCATAAACCACATGGATCCACCAGTGTCATTGCATGTGTTCTTTTCATAAAGCACCACTAGAGTCATTGCATGTGTGTTCTATTCATAAACCACCACTAGAGTCATTGCATATGTGTTCTTTCCATAAACCACATAATGATCCACCATTCATTGCAAGTGTGTTCTTCTCCTAAACCAACACTAGAGTTCATTGCATGTGTGTTCTTCTCCTAAACTAGCACTAGAGTTCATTTCATGTGTGTTCTTTTCATAAACCACATGGATCCACTAGAGTTCGTTGAATGTGTGTTCTTTTCATAAACCACATGGATCCACTACTTTCATTAAATATGTGTTCTATTCATAAACCACATGGATGCACCCGTGTCATTTCATGTGTATTATTTTCATAAACTACATCTATAGTCATTGCATCTGTGTTCTTTTCATAAACCACATGGATCCACTAGAGTTAATTGCATGTGTGTTCTTTTCATAAACCACATGGTTCCACCAGTGTCATTGGATGTGTGTTCTTTTCATAAACCACATGGATCCACCAGTGTCATTGCATGTGTGTTCTTTTCATAAACCACCACTAGAGTCATTGCATGTGTGTTCTTTTCATAAACCACATATGGATCCACTAGAGTCATTGCATGTGTGTTCTTCTTCAAAACCACCACTAGTCATTGCACGTGTGTTCTTTTTCATAAACCACCACTAGAGTCGTTGCATGTGTGTTCTTTTCTTAAACCACATGGATCCACGAGAGTTCATTGCATGTGTCTTCATTTCATAAAGTAGATGGATCCACTAGATTTCATTGCATGTGTGTTCTTTCATAAACCACATGGATCCACTAGAGTTCATTGAATGTGTGTTCTTTTCAAAAACCACATGGATCCACCAGTGTAATTGAATTTGTGTTCTTTTGATAAACCACATGGATCCACCAGTGTCATTGAATGTGTGTTCTTTTCATAAACCACATGGATCCACGAGAGTTCATTACATGTGTTTTCTTTTCATAAACCACATGGATCCACTAGAGTTCATTGAATGTGTGTTCTTTTCAGAAACCACATGGATCCACCAGTGTCATTGAATCTGTGTTCTTTTGATAAACCACTTGGATCCACCAGTGTAATTGAATGTGTGTTCTTTTCATAAACCACATCTAGAGTCATTACATGTGTCTTATTCTCATAAACCACATGGATCCACTTGAGTTCATTGCATTTGTGTTCTTTTCATAAACCACATGGATGCACTACTGTCATTGCATGTGTGTTCTTTTCATAAACCACATGGATCCACTAGAGTTCATTGTATTTTTGTTCATTTCATAAACCACATGGATACACTAGAGTTCATTGCATTGGTGTTCTTTTCATAAACGACATAGTCTACTAGAGTCATTGCATGTGTGTTCTTCTTCTAAACCATCACTAGAATCATTGCATGTGTTTTTTTTTCATAAACCACATGGATCCACTAAAGTGCACTTCATGTGTGTTATTTTCATAAACCACATGGATCCACCAGTGTCATTGGATGTGTGTTATTTCCATAAACTACATGGATCCACCAGTGTCATTGCATGTGTGTTATTTTCGTAAACCACCACTAGAGCCACATGGATCCACTAGAGTCATTGCGTGTGTGTTATTTTCATAAACCACCACTAGAGTCATTGCATGTGTGTTCTTCTCCTAAACTACCACTAGAGTTCATTGCATGTGTGTTCTTTTCATAAACCACATGGATTCACTAGAGTCATTGCATGTGTGTTCTTTTCATAAACCACACAGATCCACTAGAGTTCATTGCATTTGTGTTCTTTTCATAAACCACAACTAGAGTCATTGCATGTGTGTTCTTTTCATAAACCACAGATAGAGTCATTGCAGGTGTGTTCTTTTCATAAACCACATGGTTCCACCAGTGTCATTGGATGTGTGTTCTTTTCATAAACCACATGGATCCACCAGTGTCATTGCATGTGTGTTCTTTTCATAAACCACCACTAGAGTCATTGCATGTGTGTTCTTATTCTAAACCACCACTAGTCATTGCCTGTGTGTTCTTTTTCATAAACCACCACTAGAGTCATTGCATGTGTGTTCTTTTCATAAACCACATGGAACCACGAGAGTTCATTCCATTTGTGTTCATTTCATATACCACATGGATCCACTAGAGTTCATTGCATGTGTGTTCTTTTCATAAACCACATGGATCCACTAGAGTTCATTGAATGTGTGTTCTTTTCAAAATCCACATGGATCCACTAGTGTCATTGAATGTGTGTTCTTTTCATAAACCACATGGATCCACCATTGTCATTGAATGTGTGTTCTTTTCATAAACCACATGGATCCACCAGTGTCATTGAATGTGTGTTCTTTTCCTAAACCACCACTAGAGTCATTGGATTTGTGTTGTTTTCATAAACCACATGGATCCACCAGTGTCATTGCATGTGTTCTTTTCATAAACCACCACTAGAGTCATTGCATGTGTGTTCTATTCATAAACCACCACCAGAGTCATTGCATATGTGTTCTTTCCATAAACCACATATGGATCCACTAGTCATTGCACGTGTGTTCTTCTCCTAAACCAGCACTAGAGTTCATTGCATGTGTGTTCTTCTCCTAAACTAGCACTAGAGTTCATTTCATGTGTGTTCTTTTCATAAACCACATGGATCCACTAGAGTTCGTTAAATGTGTGTTCTTTTCATAAACCACATGGATCCACTACTGTCATTAAATATGTGTTCTGTTCATAAACCACATGGATGCACCCGTGTCATTGCATGTGTATTATTTTCATAAACTACATCTATAGTCATTGCATGTGTGTTCTTTTCATAAACCACATGGATCCACTAGATTTAATTGCATGTGTGTTCTTTTCATAAACCACATAGTTCCACCAGTGTCCTTGGATGTGTGTTCTTTTCATAAACCACATGGATCCACCAGTGTCATTGCATGTGTGTTCTTTTCATAAACTACCACTAGAGTCATTGCATGTGTGTTCTTTTCATCAACCACATATGGATCCACTAGAGTCATTGCATGTGTGTTCTTCTTCGAAACCACCACTAGTCATTGCATGTGTGTTCTTTTTCATAAACCACCACTAGAGTCATTGCATGTGTGTTCTTTTCTTAAACCACATGGATCCATGAGAGTTCATTGCATGTGTGTTCATTTCATAAACCAGATGGATCCACTAGAGTTCATTGCATGTGTGTTCTTTCATAAACCACATGGATCCACTAGAGTTCATTGAATGTGTGTTCTTTTCAAAAACCACATGGATCCACCAGTGTCATTGAATCTGTGTTCTTTTGATAAACCACATGGATCCACCAGTGTCATTGAATGTGTGTTCTTTTCATAAACCACATGGATCCACGAGAGTTCATTACATGTGTTTTCTTTTCATAAACCACATGGATCCACTAGAGTTCATTGAATGTGTGTTCTTTTCAGAAACCACATGGATCCACCAGTGTCATTGAATCTGTGTTCTTTTGATAAACCACATGGATCCACCAGTGTCATTGAATGTGTGTTCTTTTCATAAACCACACCTAGAGTCATTACATGTGTCTTCTTCTCATAAACCACATGGATCCACTTGAGTTCATTGCATTTGTGTTCTTTTCATAAACCACATGGATGCACTACTGTCATTGCATGTGTGTTCTTTTCATAAACCACATGGATCCACTAGAGTTCATTGCATTTTTGTTCATTTCATAAACCACATGGATACACTAGAGTTCATTGCATTGGTGTTCTTTTCATAAACCACATAGTCTACTAGAGTCATTGCATGTGTGTTCTTCTTCTAAACCATCACAAGAATCATCGCATGTGTTTTTTTTCATAAACCACATGGATCCACTAAAGTGCACTTCATGTGTGTTATTTTCATAAACCACATGGATCCACCAGTGTCATTGGATGTGTGTTATTTCCATAAACTACATGGATCCACCAGTGTCATTGCATGTGTGTTATTTTCATAAACCACCACTAGAGCCACATGGATCCACTAGAGTCATTGCATGTGTGTTATTTTCATAAACCACCACTAGAGTCATTGCATGTGTGTTCTTCTCCTAAACTACCACTAGAGTTCATTGCATGTGTGTTCTTTTCATAAACCACATGGATTCACTAGAGTCATTGCATGTGTGTTCTTTTCATAAACCACACAGATCCACTAGAGTTCATTGCATTTGTATTCTTTTCATAAACCACAACTAGAGTCATTGCATGTGTGTTCTTTTCATAAACCACAGATAGAGGCATTGCATGTGTGTTCTTTTCATAAACCACATGGTTCTACCAGTGTCATTGGATGTGTGTTCTTTTCATAAACCACATGGATCCACCAGTGTCATTGCATGTGTGTTCTTTTCATAAACCACCACTAGAGTCATTGCATGTGAGTTCTTCTTCTAAACCACCACTAGTCATTGCATGTGTGTTCTTTTTCATAAACCACCACTAGAGTCATTGCATGTGTGTTCTTTTCATAAACCACATGGAACCACGAGAGTTCATTCCATTTGTGTTCTTTTCATATACCACATGGATCCACTAGAGTTCATTGCATGTTTGTTCTTTTCATAAACCACATGGATCCACTAGAGTTCATAGAATGTGTGTTCTTTTAAAAAACCACATGGATCCACCAGTGTCATTGAATGTGTGTTCTTTTCATAAACCACATGGATCCACCATTGTCATTGAATGTGTGTTCTTTTCATAAACCACATGGATCCACCAGTGTCATTGAATGTGTGTTCTTTTCGTAAACCACCACTAGAGTCATTGGATTTGTGTTGTTTTCATAAACCACATGGATCCACCAGTGTCATTGCATGTGTTCTTTTCATAAACCACCACTAGAGTCATTGCATGTGTGTTCTATTCATAAACCACCAGAGTCATTGCATATGTGTTCTTTCCATAAACCACATATGGATCCACCAGTCATTGCACGTGTGTTCTTCTCCTAAACCAGCACTAGAGTTCATTGCATGTGTGTTCTTCTCCTAAACTAGCACTAGAGTTCATTTCATGTGTGTTCTTTTCATAAACCCATTGGATCCACTAGAGTTCGTTGAATGTGTGTTCTTTTCATAAACCACATGGATCCACTACTGTCATTAAATATGTGTTCTATTCATAAACCACATGGATGCACCCGTGTCATTGCATCTGTATTATTTTCATAAACTACATCTATAGTCATTGCATGTGTGTTCTTTTCATAAACCACATGGATCCACTAGATTTAATTGCATGTGTGTTCTTTTCATAAACCACATGGTTCCACCTGTGTCCTTGGATGTGTGTTCTTTTCATAAACCACATGGATCCACCAGTGTCATTGCATGTGTGTTCTTTTCATAAACCACCACTAGAGTCATTGCATGTGTGTTCTTTTCATAAACCACATATGGATCCACTAGAGTCATTGCATGTGTGTTCTTCTTCAAAACCACCACTAGTCATTGCATGTGTGTTCTTTTTCATAAACCACCACTAGAGTCATTGCATGTGTGTTCTTTTCTTAAACCACATGGATCCACGAGAGTTCATTGCATGTGTGTTCATTTCATAAACCAGATGGATCCACTAGAGTTCATTGCATGTGTGTTCTTTCATAAACCACATGGATCCAATAGAGTTCATTGAATGTGTGTTCTTTTCAAAAACAACATGGATCCACCAGTGTCATTGAATCTGTGTTCTTTTGATAAACCACATGGATCCACCAGTGTCATTGAATGTGTGTTCTTTTCATAAACCACATGGATCCACGAGAGTTCATTACATGTGTTTTCTTTTCATAAACCACATGGATCCACTAGAGTTCATTGAATGTGTGTTCTTTTCAGAAACCACATGGATCCACCAGTGTCATTGAATCTGTGTTCTTTTGATAAAACACATGGATCCACCAGTGTCATTAAATGTGTGTTCTTTTCATAAACCACATCTAGAGTCATTACTTGTGTGTTCTTCTGATAAACCACATGGATCCACTTGAGTTCATTGCATTTGTGTTCTTTTCATAAACCACATGGATGCACTAGTGTCATTGCATGTGTGTTCTTTTCATAAACCACATGGATCCACTAGAGTTCATTGCATTTTTGTTCAATTCATAAACCACATGGATACACTAGAGTTCATTGCATTGGTGTTCTTTTCGTAAACCACATAGTCTACTAGAGTCATTGCATGCGTGTTTTTCTTCTAAACCATCACTAGAATCATTTCATGTGTTTTTTCATAAACCACATGGATCCACCAAATTTCATTGCATGTGTGTTATTTTCATAAACCACATGGATCCACCAGTGTCATTGGATGTGTGTTATTTCCATAAACTACATGGATCCACCCGTGTCATTGCATGTGTGTTATTTTCATAAACCACCACTAGATCCACATGGATCCATAGAGTCATTGCATCTGTGTTATTTTCATAAACCACCACTAGAGTCATTGCATGTGTGTTCTTCTCCTAAACTACCAATAGAGTTCATTGCATGTGTGTTCTTTTTATAAACCACATGGATTCACTAGAGTCATTGCATGTGTGTTCTTTTCATAAACCACACAGATCCACTAGAGTTTATTGCATTTGTGTTTTTTTCATAAACCACAACTAGAGTCATTGCATGTGTGTTCTTTTCATAAACCACAGATAGAGTCATTGCATGTGTGTTCTTTTCATAAACCACATGGTTTCACCAATGTCATTGGATGTGTGTTCTTTTCATAAACCATATGGATCCACCAGTGTCATTGCATGTGTGTTCTTTTCATAAACCACCACTAGAGTCATTGCATGTGTGTTCTTCTTCTAAACCACCACTAGTCATTGCATGTGTGTTCTTTTTCATAAACCACCACTAGAGTTATTGCATGTGTGTTCTTTTCATAAACCACATGGAACCACGAGAGTTCATTCCATTTGTGTTCATTTCATAAACCACATGGATCCACTAGAGTTCATTGCATGTGTGTTCTTTTCATAAACCACAAGGATCCACTAGAGTTCATTGAATGTGTGTTCTTTTCAAAAACTACATGGATCCACCAGTGTCATTGAATGTGTGTTCTTTTCATAAACCACATGGATCCACCAGTGTCATTGAATGTGTGTTCTTTTCGTAAACCACATGGATCCACCAGTGTCATTGAATGTGTGTTCTTTTCGTAAACCACCACTAGAGTCATTGGATTTGTGTTGTTTTCATAAACCACATGGATCCACCAGTGTCAATGCATGTGTTCTTTTCATAAACCACCACTAGAGTCATTGCATGTGTGTTCTATTCATAAATCACCACTAGAGTCATTGCATGTGTGTTCTTTCCATAAACCAAATATGGATCCACCAGTCATTGCACGTGTGTACTTCTCCTAAACCAGCACTAGAGTTCATTGCATGTGTGTTCTTCTCCTAAACTAGCACTAGAGTTCATTTCATGTGTGTTCTTTTCATAAACCACATGGATCCACTAGAGTTTGTTGAATGTGTGTTCTTTTCATAAACCACATGGATCCACTACTGTCATTAAATATGTGTTCTATTCATAAACCACATGGATGCAACCTTGTCATTGCATGTGTATTATTTTCATAAACTACATCTATAGTCATTGCATGTGTGTTCTTTTCATAAACCACATGGATCCACTAGTGTCTTTGAATGTGTGTTCTTTTCATAAACCACATGGATCCACCAGTGTCATTGAATGTGTGTTCTTTTCGTAAACCACCACTAGAGTCATTGGATTTGTGTTGTTTTCATAAACCACATGGATCCACCAGTGTCATTGCATGTGTTCTTTTCATAAACCACCAGTAGAGTCATTGCATGTGTGTTCTATTCATAAACCACCACTAGAGTCATTGCATGTGTGTTCTTTCCATAAACCACATATGGATCCACCAGTCATTGCAGGTCTGTACTTCTCCTAAACCAGCACTAGAGTTCATTGCATGTGTGTTCTTCTCCTAAACTAGCACTAGAGTTCATTTCATGTTTGTTCTTTTCATAAACCACATGGATCCACTAGAGTTCGTTGAATGTGTGTTCTTTTCATAAACCACATGGATCCACTACTGTCATTAAATATGTGTTCTATTCATAAACCACATGGATGCACCCATGTCATTGCATGTGTATTATTTTCATAAACTACATCTATAGTCATTGCACGTGTGTTCTTTTCATAAACCACATGGATCCACTAGAGTTAATTGCATGTGTGTTCTTTTCATAAACCACATGGTTCCACCAGTGTCATTGGATGTGTGTTCTTTTCATAAACCACATGGATCCACAAGTGTCATTGCATGTGTGTTCTTTTCATAAACCACCACTAGAGTCATTGCATGTGTGTTCTTTTCATAAACCACATATGGATCCACTAGAGTTATTGCATGTGTGTTCTTCTTCAAAACCACCACTAGTCATTGCATGTGTGTTCTTTTTCATAAACCACCACTAGAGTCATTGCATGTGTGTTCTTTTCTTAAACCACATGGATCCACGAGAGTTCATTGCATGTGTGTTCATTTCATAAACCAGATGGATCCACTAGAGTTCATTGCATGTGTGTTCTTTTCATAAACCACATGGATCCACTAGAGTTCATTGAATGTGTGTTCTTTTCAAAAACCACATGGATCCACCAGTGTCATTGAATCTGTGTTCTTTTGATAAACCACATGGATCCACCAGTGTCATTGAATGTGTGTTCTTTTTATAAACCACATGGATCCACGAGAGTTCATTACATGTGTTTTCTTTTCATAAACCACATGGATCCACTAGAGTTCATTGAATGTGTGTTCTCTTCAGAAACCACATGGATCCACCAGTGTCATTGAATCTGTGTTCTTTTGATAAACCACATGGATCCACCAGTGTCATTGAATGTGTGTTCTTTTCGTAACCCACATCTAGAGTCATTACATGTGTGTTCTTCTCATAAACCACATGGATCCACTTGAGTTCATTGCATTTGTGTTCTTTTCATAAACCACATGGATGCACTAGTGTCATTGCATGTGTGTTCTTTTCATAAACCACATGGATCCACTAGAGTTCATTGCATTTTTATTCATTTCATAAACCACATGGATACACTAGAGTTCATTGCATTGGTGTTCTTTTCATAAACCACATAGTCTACTAGAGTCATTGCATGTGTGTTCTTCTTCTAAACCATTACTAGAATCATTGCATGTGTTTTTTTCATAAACCACATGGATCCACTAAAGTTCACTGCATGTGTGTTATTTTCATAAACCACATGGATCCACCAGTGTCATTGGATGTGTGTTATTTCCATAAACTACATGGATCCACTAGTGTCATTGCATGTGTGTTATTTTCATAAACCACCACTAGAGCCACATGGATCCACTAGAGTCATTGCATGTGTGTTATTTTCATAAACCACCACTAGAGTCATTGCATGTGTGTTCATTTCCTTAACTACCACTAGAGTTCATTGCATGTGTGTTCTTTTCATAAACCACATGGATTCACTAGAGTCATTGCATGTGTGTTCTTTTCATAAACCACATAGATCCACTAGAGTTCATTGCATTTGTGTTCTTTTCAGAAACCACAACTAGAGTCATTGCATGTGTGTTCTTTTCATAAACCACAGCTAGAGTCATTGCATGTGTGTTCTTTTCATAAACCACATGGTTCCACCAGTGTCATTGGATGTGTGTTCTTTTCATAAACCACATGGATCCACCAGTGTCATTGCATGTGTGTTCTTTTCATAAACCACCACTAGAGTCATTGCATGTGTGTTCTTCTTCTAAACCACCACTAGTCATTGCATGTGTGTTCTTTTTCATAAACCACCACTAGAGTCATTGCATGTGTGTTCTTTTCATAAACCACATGGAACCACGAGAGTTCATTCCATTTGTGTTCATTTCATAAACCACATGGATCCACTAGAGTTCATTGCATGTGTGTTCTTTTCATAAACCACATGGATCCACTAGAGTTCATTGAATGTGTGTTCTTTTCAAAAACCACATGCATCCACCAGTGTCATTGAATGTGTGTTCTTTTCATAAACCACATGATTCCACCAGTGTCATTGAATGTGTGTTCTTTTCATCAACCACATGGATCCACCAGTGTCATTGAATGTGTGTTCTTTTCGTAAACCACCACTAGAGTCATTGGATTTGTGTTGTTTTCATAAACCACATGGATCCACCAGTGTCATTGCATGTGTTCTTTTCATAAACCACCACTAGAGTCACTGCATGTGTGTTCTATTCATAAACCACCACTAGAGTCATTGCATGTGTGTTCTTTCCATAAACCACATATGGATCCACCAGTCATTGCACGTGTGTACTTCTCCTAAACCAGCACTAGAGTTCATTGCATGTGTGTTCTTCTCTGTTAGACCCCTCCTTTATAAAGGAAAGGATCCCTGTGATTGCAATGCTAGTCCCTGGATCAATGCTAGCATCCACAGTTTAAGATGAAGTACATAGATACAAAGGTCGTTTATTACATTCATTCCAGAGATAAAACATAGTCTTTTACAACTCGGGGCCAAAGGCCTAATACAAGAGTTTATGGAATAAGTAAATAAACATAAATATTCATCTTCATGTGCCACAGGCAAGCATGTTGAGTGTAGACTCATGACTCCTATTCATCATCGGAGTAACCTGCAACATTACAAGTTACATCCACAGAGGGTCAATACTTTGGAATAGTATTGGCAAGTGATACCTTAGCTCATTTAAAGTGGACTATAATACTATATGCATTTGGCTAAGTGGAGCTTAGGCTTGCATTGCTCAAAATAGATTTCTTCCTTATTATTTGAAAACACTAAGTTTTTGTTTGGCACAAATCCCCCAAGGCATCTACCAATCAAAGACTGAAGATCCTTTTAACCCTTGTTCACCCACAAGTTTTGGCTTAGAAATTGGGATGAGGAGATTCTTGATAGCTTCCATGTCTTGATGCTCAAATTGTCCTTTTCCAGGGACATGGATAAGTACTTAGATTTTACACTCTGCAGAGGTGGTGCACTTTCCCCACAAGACTTGGTTTCACCAAGACAAGATCTTTCAGAAGCCTTCCCTTAGACCAACATGGACGCGCTCCAACCTATCAATCCTCTACCACCAACTGTCCATTTGGCTAAGTTATTGCAACCTATATGATCCAGGCAGAGCCCATAATGCCAAGTGGCTGCACTTGAAGCTTCTCAACATTTGACATCTCAAATCTCTTTGTTCCTGGGTGGCCATCCACAAGTGAGATACACAAGGTTCACCAGTCCCCTGGCCTTGTGTAACCACTCAACACAAACCATTCCTTCCATTCCACCCAGGTGATTCATTCACTTAGTTGTTTTATTAAACAAAACATAAGTCCACAGACTTAGAAATTTTCCATAGTGTGAATATATATTCCACCCTTGTTTTCTATTAGCTAAGCTAAGCATGATAGTAGTAGGAATCTTAACTTAGGAAATTTCTACTAAGGTTTCATCTACTAGGTTTTCCCATAGCATAGTTTATACTTAGCAAAATTCCATGCAAGTCCTACTTAGAAAATATCACTAATGCATAGTGTAAATAATGGGACAAAAGTATGAAGCATCACTTGCCTTGGTAATGGGGAGAGTAGCACTCTTCACAGTCACAATCACTAGCAAGGTCTACACAAAATTGTAGCATACAATTACACACAAATATATATACAATCAAAAAATAATATGAATGCATGCATGCATGAATTTACTAAGTGGTGATTTTGAAAACTCTAACAAGCAAGTGCATGTTTACAGAAACATAACAAGACACAAAATTGCCAAAACAAACTTATTTAACCCTAAAACAAATTACTAAACTAAATCCATACTCAAAATAGCCTTAAACATGTTTCTACAAACAAAGTCATTCTAATGGTTACTATTTGTTAAACACATTGGATATTCAGAAAGGTCTTGTTTCACTGAATCCAACGGTATAAGGTTTGCAAAAAACCAATGTGGCAATCAAAAGTTATAAGCATTTGAAATTTGGATCAAAATCTGATTTAAAATCTGTTTTTAGATCTGTTCCTAGCCATGCGTCGTGTTGTGATTGGCGCGTACTGGTTCGCAACGGATCGAGCTCTGCAGCCGCAGGATCTAAACAGATCGCACGCTCCAGATCGCGTACCGCTTCGCAGTTAAATGAATCTATCCTAGCGCTCGGATCTAGATCTAACGGCGCGCGAGCAAGCGACCATGTCCTGGCGGCGTGCGGCGTCAGCGAGCGGCGGAGCGTTCGGTCTATGGCGGCGCGTGCGTTCCAGGTCGTCCGCGAGAGGGAGAAGGGTCATACCAGGTTCACAGGAAGTTGCTGAAGCTCAAGGTAGCGTCGGTTTGCAAAGGGGCGTGCTGTCACGGTGATGATTCCTCGTCGGAGTTATGCACAGCGTCGGGTGGTTGTTGTCGGAGTCGTTGCCGAGGTTCCGCGTCGCCCTAACACAAGCCAGAGGGTTTAGGAGATGCGCAAGAACGTGGCGAACAATCTCGTGTGAGTCCGAAGTGAAGGGGCGCATGGGACTTACAGATTTTGGTCGCCGGAGTCGAGGTGGTCGTCAGATGCTTGCGGCGTCGAGCGGAAACGGCGACCTGGGGCAGTACAGGATGAACTGGTGGGGTCAGGAGGTGCGCAAGGAGATTGCGAAGTGGCTCGAATGAATCAGAGAGGAAGGGGCGCACGGAGCTTACCGGAATCGATTGCCGGAGTGAGCTCTGTCTGCGGCGGTGTTGTGTGAGTCGTGGGCAGCCTGATGGCGTGGAGGCAGAATTGACTGGGGGAAAATGGTCGCGGGGAGGTGGGGATCTTATCGCTAGAGGCTCGACAGGAAACGCTCGTCACATCAATGCCAATTAAGCTCGGGGTATCACTGCTGCAACGGCCAACGGCGGAGATCGTGCGCGGATTCAGGGGGAAGACGATGCTGACGTGGAGGAGGCCCGCTCGTCAGCGAAGTGCTTGAGGTGGAGGTGGGGTCTGTCTGTCAGCGACTAATTGCGTGCGCTCGTGCGTGAGAGAAGAAAAGGAAACCCCCGGGTGGGCTAGTTGGGCTTGATTCGTTGCTAGGCCAGAAACCTGGCGCGCGGCCCTTTTCATTTGAATGCTTCTTTTCTTTTTCTAATTCTATTTTCTGAAATGATTTTGATATGAATTCAAATCCTTTTTGAATTCAAACAATTCTAGGAACTTTTGTAGGGTACTGTGGTTTCAAAAACCAGTCATTTAAACATGTAGTTACCCTGCAAGGGCTTGGTCAAGCTTGGGCTTAAAACAATCAGAGACTTTGTCCCTGGTTTGCAAATGTTTTAAAACAAAATAGGGTTTTGAAATTATTTCTGAGTTGAAAACTTTGGTTAAACTTTTACACCTAAACCTTCCAACAATGGAAGCAAGCAAACAAGTTCCTAAACAATCAAGTTTCAAAGGGTGATGGCCATTTGAGTTAAATTGGCTCACATGAAATCATAGCACAAGCTTCTGTTTCTGAAATGATTTTTTTGAGAAAACCCTAAATGATGAAGGATGCAAGGATGATATGAATGAGCTTTGAAATATGAATTTAGGGATGTTACAAATCTAACCCCCTTAAGATGAATCTCGCCCTCGAGATTCGGATTGGCTAGCAAATAGGTGAGGGTGGTCTTTCCGAAGATCATCTTCTCTTTCCCATGTTGCTTCCTCTTCGGAATGATGATTCCATTGCACTTTGCAAAACTAGATAGTTTTTGTCCTCGTGACTCTTTCTGCGGTCTCAAGAATCTTGACAGGCTTTTCTTCATAGGTGAGATCACTTTCTAGTTGAACTTCTTCCAAAGATATGGTATCCTTCAAAGAAGATTCTTCCATTTCCGGGTGACATTTCTTAAGCTGACTCACATGAAAAACATTATGGACTGCTAATAAAGATGCTGGCAGTTCGATTTCATATGCAACTTCTCCCTTGCGACTTAGAATGTTGAATGGCCCAACATATCTTGGTGCCAACTTTCCTTTGACTCCAAATCTTTTCACTCCACGAAGTGGTGATACTCTAAGATAAGCTCTATCCCCAACTTCGTAGGTGACTTCTCTACGCTTAGAATCCGCGTAGCTTTTCTATCGGGACTGTGCTATCTTCAACCTGTCCCTAACCAATTTGACCTTTTCTTCGGCGTCTTTGATAAGATCTGGTCCAAACAAACTTCTTTCTCCCACACCATTGCATAGCAATGGGGTGGTACACTTCCTTCCGTAGAGAAACTCAAATGGTGCCATCCCAATGCTAGATTGGTAACTGTTATTGTAAGAGAACTCTGCGTAAGGCAGACTTTCATCCCAACTTGCTCCATAGTCTAGGGCACATGCCCTCAACATGTCTTCAAGAATTTGGTTAGTCCTTTCCGTTTGTCCATCCGTTTGAGGATGAAAAGACGTGCTGAATTCCAACCTCGTTCCTAAAGATTCATGAAGCTGTCTCCAAAAGTGAGAAGTGAACTGAGTTCCTCTATCAGACACAATACTCTTAGGCACACCGTGAAGGCATACAATTCTGCTCATGTAGATTTTGGCTAACTTGGCACTGGTATAAGTTGTCTTTACGGGTATAAAATGGGCCACTTTAGTTAGGCGATCCACTACTACCCATATGGAATCATACCCTGACCTGGTCCTTGGAATCCGGTAATGAAATCCATACCAATATTTTCCCACTTCCATTCAGGAATAGGCATTGGTTGAAGCAAACCTGCTGGTTTCTGATACTCCGCTTTCACTCTACTACACACATCACACAAAGCAATGTGTTCGGCGATGTCCCTTTTGAGATTGTTCCACCAAAATCTTTCTTTCATATCCATGTACATTTTGGTGTTTCCCGGGTGAATAGAATATGGAGAGTTATGGGCTTCTTGTAGAATCAGTTTCCGCAATTCCGGATCTTGTGGAACACAAATACGTTTCCCGTGCCATAAAGTACCTTGTTCATCTATATGGAAACTTTTAGCTTTCCCTTGGCTAATCCTTTCCTTAATCTCTTCGATTTCTTTATCCGTCTTTTGGGCTTCTTTAATCTTATCCAACAGAGTGGGTTGAACATCCAAAGACATAAGATGTCCTTCTGGCACAATCTCCAACCTGAGTTCCTTGAATTGCTTACACAAGTCATCTGGCAATTCACCTTTGGTAAGGCCATTTACAAACGCCTTACGACTTAGAGCATCTGCTACTACATTTGCTTTACCGGGGTGGTATTGCAAACTCAAGTCGTAATCCTTGATAAGTTCTAGCCATCTCCTTTGTCTCATATTGATTTCCTTCTGGGTGAAGATATACTTCAAACTCTTATGATCGGTGAATACTTCACAACGTTTTCCCAAAAGGTAGTGTCTCCATGTTTTGAGTGCATGGACAACAACCGCTAACTCTAAATCATGAGTAGGATAATTTACTTCATGAGTTTTGAGTTGTCTTGAGGCATAAGCCACAACTTTTCCGCCTTGCATAAGTACGGCACCTAATCCTTGATGAGAAGCATCACAATACACTTGGAAATCCTTTTCCAAGTCTGGTAGGCACAGAACTGGTGCTGACACAAGTCTCTTCTTTAATTCTTGAAAGCTGAGTTCACAACCTTCAGACCAAGCAAATTTCTTATCTTTCTTTAACAATTCTGTCATTGGTTTGGCAACCTTTGAAAAATTTTCTATGAATCTTCTGTAGTATCCTGCTAAACCAAGAAAACTACGAACCTCTTTTAGTTCTTAGGAGATTCCCATTCTATCACAGCTGAAACTTTAGCAGGATCAACTGCTACACCGTGCTTTGTCATAACGTGACCAAGAAATCCAACTTCCTCTAACCAAAACTCACACTTGCTGAATTGGCATAAAGCTTATGTTCCCTCAGTTTCTCAAGTATCAAGCGTAGATGTCTTTCATGCTCTTCCTTGCTCTTGGAGTAGACTAAGATGTCATCGATGAAAACGACAACGAACTTGTCGAGAAATTCCATGAACACTTTGTTCATCATATTCATGAAGTATGATGGAGCGTTGGTTAAACCAAAAGGCATCACAGTGTACTCATACAATCCATACCTGGTGGTGAATGCTGTTTTAGGTATGTCTTGCTCTCTTATCTTGAGTTGAAAATAGCCTGACCGAAGATCAATCTTCGAGAACACACATGCTCCTTCTAGCTGATCAAACAAGTCATTGATTCTTGGCAAAGGATATTTGTTCTTGATGGTTACCTCGTTGAGAGAACGGTAATCTATGCATAATCTTTGAGTTCTATCTCTCTTTTCCACGAACAAAACTGGAGCTCCCCAAGATGAAGAACTTGGCTGGATGAATCCTTTCTGCAATTGTTCTCCAAGTTGTTTCTTGAGTTCCTTTAGTTCGTCAACTGACATTTTATAAGGCCTCTTTGCTCTTGGTCCAGAACCTGGTACCAAATCTATTATAAACTCTACATCTCTATCTGGTGGCATTCCCGGTAACTCTTCCGGAAACACATCCGGATATTCACACACAATTGGCACAGTGTCCATGCTAACCCCCTTAAGAGAATTCAGCTTACTTTCTTTAGATTCAAAATTGGACTTGAATCTTATCCTCTTACCTTTCGGGGTTGTGAGTGCAACTGTACGATTGGCACAATCTAGTACTCCCTCATACTTAGCCATCCAATCCATTCCCAAAATCACATCTAATCCTTGGGAATTTAGGATTATTAGGTTCACTGGAAACTTATGTTTTCCGATCTCTATGACTAGATCCCGACATCCAAGACTCACTATCATATCTCCTCCCGGAGAGCTAACTTTTATCGGACACCCAATGTTTTCATATGCAAACCCGTTTCTATCAACAAATGCTTTTGATATGAATGAATGGGATGCACTAGTGTCAAAGAGTACAAATGCTGTAATGGAATTGAGTCTGAACTTACCAGCAACGGCATCAGGCTCCTCATAGACTTCCTCCACATTGATGTGGTTAACCTGTCCTTTCTGAAAAGGACTGGGCTTGTTAGGTCCTTCAACTTTCTTCTCAGGGCACTCATTAGCATAATGCCCCAGCTTCTTGCATTTGTAGCATTCAACCTGACTGAGGTCCTTTTTAGGCTGGTTTCCACTTCCACTTCCACTATGGTGGCTCTTATGTCCACTCTTGTGATTTTTGTACTTATCATTGTCATGACTGCGATGATGCTTGCTATCATGACGGTTGTGGTTGTGGTGCTTGTTAAATTTCCCATGCTTGTGGGATCCTGAGCTGACACTATCATCGTAGTGAGATCGTTTATGAGACGATCCCGAGCTGTGCTTGTCGGAGTGTTTCCTCTTTCTACTCTCGACTTGCTTCATTTTATTCTCCACAATAACAGCCTTGTCACACAGCGACTGATAAGTTGGAACATATGCCACAGACAGCTGCAGATTCAGCTCATCATTCAAGCCTTCCAGAAACTTTTCCTTTCTTTTGGCATCTGTGTCAACCTCATCCGGTGCATAGCGCGCCAGATTGTTGAACTCTTCTATATATTCAGCCACGCTGTGGTGGCGCTGCTTCAGGTTGTGAAACTCCTTCTTTTTCAGGCTCATCATTCCTGGTGAGATATGAGTAGTGCGAAAGCCATCTTCAAAGATAGCCCAAGTCACCTCATCAATAGGAGTGGTGATCTGGAAGTTGTCCCACCATGCGGCGGCTGGTCCTTCCAACAGATGTGCTGCGAACCTGACTTTTTCAGCATTCGTGCAGCCCACGGTCACTAAGTCTTTGTTCACAGAACGTAGCCAATCATTGGCCACCATGGGATCAGTCGTTCCCGAAAACTTAGCTGGCCTCAGATGCAGAAATCTGGTGAGCATATCAAAACCCGGAGGGTTGTTATTGTTGTTGTTGTTGTTGTTATTGGGGTTGTTGTTGTTCTGGTTTTGGATGAATGTCGTCATCATTTGCATAAGCTGTGTCTGCGCATTCATCATCTGTTGCATTTTCGGGGTAATGTTGGTGGGGTTGGGGTTTGCGCGACGGTGAGGCATCTGTGGTTTATTCAAGGAAAGAATGAGATACCCATAGATGTTTATGCACAATACATCACGTAAGCAAACACATAGCATGCAACAAGGATCAAAAGTTCAACAACAAGATAACAAGTCTCAAAGTAAAAAAACACACAAGTGGCAAGCCATCCACATGTCGGATGGTCCAATAATAAGTTCACAAATAACAAGTACGCTAAATAGAGGTAACTGAGTAGTCAAGTCTACTCGTCAGCATCAATCTCCTCCTTGACAAAGGTAAGACCTGCGTTCTCCATTGCGGTCTTGTTCTCCTCAATGGTGGTGGTCAAGGAGTCGATCTTGGCCTTGAGAGCCCTCTTCTGGGAACGAAGTCTCTCAATCACTGTCTGCTGCTGCTCTAACTCGAAGTCCTTGGACTGCAGTTCCTCGATCATGTCCCGAATCTTCTTGTGCCTATCCTGGACACGTTTCTCTTGACTCTTGAACTTACGGTCCTGGGTCTCGAACCTCGCCTCCATCTCCTTGACAATCTCGCCCTGCTGCGCGAAGAGCTTGTCCTTCTCGCGAAGCTGCACCTGGAGCTCGTCATTACTGAGCATGACATTGGTCCTGTCAGTATCCACGTGCCTAATAAGAGTCTCTAAGTCCTGGAGGTACAGGCGTATCGGCTCTGCTGTGGCCCTCGAGTCGTCCTCAAAGTCGATGGACTCTCTGTCATCATCACGCCTTCCGAAGGCGTGGAAGTGAGTGCCTCTAACCTGTCGGGAGTGACGACCCAACAGTCGTCCTATCAGGTCCTGCATGACAACTTCCATGCCTCTCTCCCTGTCATCGTGCATAAGCTTGAAGACGATGGCCTCCGTAGTAGGCTCTGTCTGGCGTCCTGGCTGGTTCACCTTGAAGCCCCAGAGGTCCTTCCTCTCAAACTTGGTGAGTGGGTGCACCGTAATGGTGGGAAGAGGGAGATCGAGCAAGGTAGTAAGCTCTACGATACGAGGACCAAAACGGGTAACCTGGAACTCCTCAACAGTGTTGATGGTAATAGGCATCTATTTATAAGATTGAAAAAGTTAGAACAACACAATTTAAAATAAACAAGACAAACATTCATACATATCCATGGAACACAAAAATCACACAAGTCATGCATACATGATTCCATTACATCAACCAAGGTTCAAACTTATTTAAGGTATCATTTGGAAAATAAGGTGATAGGTGGTGGTCCAACTAACGAAGTGCGTTTACAAACCTATCTCACTGGATCTGGTGGCTAACACAATGTTCCTAGAGGCAATCAGCCTATCTTGTTCACATGCTTCCATCACTAACTCTATAATATCTCCCCTTAAGGTTTGGTTGGTGACTTCCAACTCTTGGGTATGTTCCTTCTCTTTCTCTAAGTCTTTTTGGAGGTTGAGTATCTTGCACTTGACTCTAGCACTGAGTTCTTTGATAGTCTTCCAAGCTGCTTCTCTGGCTGACTCAAAGAATGTGGTGTGCATCACAGTGTTGGTGTACATGCAGAATCCTCTTTCTTTGTGGTTGTCTTCCTTGTTTTTGTACAAGTGAAGTTGCACCCACCAATACTCCACTCCTTCCTCCATCACTGGAAAGCCCTTGTACACAGCTGCACCACGTGCTTCCATTGCCTCCATGAGGTCCTTGAGAATTTTGGGAAACTCCGTTTCACACTCCAAGGTCATGGTCATGAGTGGTCCTTTCTTCACGGCTTCGTTGATGGAGTTCATCTACAAATAGAGATGAGAATGAGAAGATTAGAAAAGTTTACGAGAAGAATAGACAAGTGTAGAAGTAGTTAAAAATTTTCCTTAGTGGTTTCCAATCCTAGGGTCATAATCCTACAGGCAACACAGTGCTCCGATACCATCTGTTGGACCCCTCCTTTATAAAGGAAAGCATCCACAGTTTAAGATGAAGTACACAGATACAAAGGTCGTTTATTACATTCATTCCAGAGATAAAACATAGTCTTTTACAACTCGGGGCCAAAGGCCTAATACAAGAGTTTATGGAATAAGTAAATAAACATAAGTCTTCATCTTCATGTGCCACAGGCAAGCATGTTGAGTGTAGACTCATGACTCCTATTCATCATCGGAGTAACCTGCAACATTACAAGTTACAGCCATAGAGGTTCAATACTTTGGAATAGTATTGGCAAGTGATACCTTAGCTTATTTAAAGTGGACTATAATAATATATGCATTTGGCTAAGTGGAGATTAGGCTTGCATTGCTCAAAATAGATTTCTTCCTTATTATTTGAAAACACTAAGTTTTTGTTTGGCACAAATCCCCCAAGGCATCTACCAATCAAAGACTGAAGATCCTTTTAACCCTTGTTCACCCACAAGTTTTTACTTAGAAATTGGGATGAGGAGATTCTTGATAGCTTCCATGTCTTGATGCTCAAATTGTCCTTTTCCAGGGACATGGCTAAGTACTTAGATTTTACACTCTGCAGAGGTGGTGCACTTTCCCCACAAGACTTGGTTTCACCAAGACAAGATCTTTCAGAAGCCTTCCCTTAGACCAACATGGACGCGCTCCAACCTATCAATCCCCTACCACCAACTGTCCATTTGGCTAAGTTATTGCAACCTATATGATCCAGGCAGAGCCCATAATGCCAAGTGGCTGCACTTGAAGCTTCTCAACATTTGACATCTCAAATCTCTTTGTTCCTGGGTGGCCATCCACAAGTGAGATACACAAGGTTCACCAGTCCCCTGGCCTTGTGTAACCACTCAACACAAACCATTCCTTCCATTCCACCCAGGTGATTCATTCACTTAGTTGTTTTATTAAACAAAACATAAGTCCACAAACTTAGAAATTTTCCATAGTGTGAATATATATTCCACCCTTGTTTTCTATTAGCTAAGCTAAGCATGATAGTAGTAGGAATCTTAACTTAGGAAATTTCTACTAAGGTTTCATCTACTAGGTTTTCCCATAGCATAGTTTATATTTAGCAAAATTCCATGCAAGTCCTACTTAGAAAATATCACTAATGCATAGTGTAAATAATGGGACAAAAGTATGAAGCATCACTTGCCTTGGTAATGGGGAGAGTAGCACTCTTCACAGTCACAATCACTAGCAAGGTCTACACAAAATTGTAGCATACAATTACACACAAATATATATACAATCAAAAAATAATATGAATGCATGCATGCATGAATTTACTAAGTGGTGATTTTGAAAACTCTAACAAGCAAGTGCATGTTTACAGAAACATAACAAGACACAAAATTGCCAAAACAAACTTATTTAACCCTAAAACAAATTACTAAACTAAATCCATACTCAAAATAGCCTTAAACATGTTTCTACAAACAAAGTCATTCTAATGGTTACTATTTGTTAAACACATTGGATATTCAGAAAGGTCTTGTTTCACTGAATCCAACGGTATAAGGTTTGCAAAAAACCAACGTGGCAATCAAAAGTTATAAGCATTTGAAATTTGGATCAAAATCTGATTTAAAATCTGTTTTTAGATCTGTTCCTAGCCACGCGTCGTGTTGTGATTGGCGCGTACTGGTTCGCACCGGATCGAGCTCTGCAGCCGCAGGATCTAAACAGATCGCACGCTCCAGATCGCGTACCACTTCGCAGTTAAATGAATCTATCCTAGCGCCCGGATCTAGATCTAACGGCGCGCGAGCAAGCGACCATGTCCTGGCGGCGCGCGGCATCAGCGAGCGGCGGAGCGTTCGGTCTACGGCGGCGCGTGCGTTCCAGGTCGTCCGCGAGAGGGAGAAGGGTCATACCAGGTTCGCAGGAAGCTGCTGAAGCTCAAGGTAGCGTCGGTTTGCGAAGGGGCGTGCTGTCACGGTGATGATTCCTCGTCGGAGTTGTGCACGGCGTCGGGTGGTTGTTGTCAGAGTCGTTGCCGAGGTTCCGCGTCGCCCTAACACAAGCCAGAGGGTTTAGGAGATGCGCAAGAACGTGGCGAACAATCTCGTGTGAGTCAGAAGTGAAGGGGCGCACGGGACTTACAGATTTTGGTCGCCGGAGTCGAGGTGGTCGTCAGATGCTTGCGGCATCGAGCGGAAACGGCGACCTGGGGCAGTACAGGATGAACTGGTGGGGTCAGGAGGTGCGCAAGGAGATTGCAAAGTGGCTCGAATGAATCAGAGAGGAAGGGCGCACGGAGCTTACCGGAATCGATTGCCGGAGTGAGCTCTGTCTACGGCGGTGTTGTGTGAGTCGTGGGCAGCCTGATGGCGTGGAGGCAGAATTGACTGGGGGAAAATGGTCGCGGGGAGGTGGGGATCTTATAGCTAGAGGCTCGACAGGAAACGCTCGTCACATCAATGCCAATTAAGCTCGGGGTATCACTGCTGCAACGGCCAACGGCGGAGATCGTGCGCGGATTCAGGGGGAAGACGATGCTGACGTGGAGGAGGCCCTCTCGTCAGCGAAGTGCGTGAGGTGGAGGTGGGGTCTGTCTGTCAGCGACTAATTGCGTGCGCTCGTGCGTGAGAGAAGAAAAGGAAACCCCCGGGTGGGCTAGTTGGGCTTGATTCGTTGCTAGGCCAGAAACCTGGCGCGCGGCCCTTTTCATTTGAATGCTTCTTTTCTTTTTCTAATTCTATTTTCTGAAATGATTTTGATATGAATTCAAATCCTTTTTGAATTCAAACAATTATGGGAACTTTTGTAGGGTACTGTGGTTTCAAAAACCAGTCATTTAAACATGTAGTTACCCTGCAAGGGCTTGGTCAAGCTTGGGCTTAAAAAAATCAGAGACTTTTCCCTGGTTTGCAAATGTTTTAAAACAAAATAGGGTTTTGAAATTATTTCTGAGTTGAAAAATTTGGTTAAACTTTTACACCTAAACCTTCCAACAATGGAAGCAAGCAAACAAGTTCCTAAACAATCAAGTTTCAAAGGGTGATGGCCATTTGAGTTCAATTGGCTCACATGAAATCATAGCACAAGCTTCTGTTTCTGAAATGATTTTTTTGAGAAAACCCTAAATGATGAAGGATGCAAGGATGATATGAATGAGCTTTGAAATATGAATTTAGGGATGTTACATTCTCCTAAACTAGCACTAGAGTTCATTTCATGTGTGTTCTTTTCATAAACCACATGGATCCACTAGAGTTCATTGAATGTGTGTTCTTTTCATAAACCACATGGATCCACTACTGTCATTAAATATGTGTTCTATTCATAAACCACATGGATGCACCCGTGTCATTGCATGTGTATTATTTTCATAAACTACATCTATAGTCATTGCATGTGTGGTCTTTTCATAAACCACATGGATTCACTAGAGTCATTGCATGTCTGTTCTTTTCATAAACCACACAGATCCACTAGAGTTCATTGCATTTGTGTTCTTTTCATAAACCACAACTAGAGTCATTGCATGTGTGTTCTTTTCATAAACCACAGCTAGAGTCATTGCATGTGTGTTCTTTTCATAAACCACATGGTTCCACCAGTGTCATTGGATGTGTGTTCTTTTCATAAACCACATGGATCCACCAGTGTCATTGCATGTGTGTTCTTTTCATAAACCACCACTAGAGTCATTGCATGTGTATTCTTCTTCTAAACCACCACTAGTCATTGCATGTGTGTTCTTTTTCATAAACCACCACTAGAGTCATTGCATGTGTGTTCTTTTCATAAACCACATGGAACCACGAGAGTTCATTCCATTTGTGTTCATTTCATAAACCACACGGATCCACTAGAGTTCATTGCATGTGTGTTCTTTTCATAAACCACATGGATCCACTAGAGTTCATTGAATGTGTGTTCTTTTCAAAAACCACATGGATCCACCAGTGTCATTGAATGTGTGTTCTTTTCATAAACCACATGGATCCACCAGTGTCATTGAATGTGTGTTCTTTTCATAAACCATATGGATCCACCAGTGTCATTGAATGTGTGTTCTTTTCGTAAACCACCACTAGAGTCATTGGATTTGTGTTGTTTTCATAAACCACATGGATCCACCAGTGTCATTGCATGTGTTCTTTTCATAAACCACCACTAGAGTCATTGGATGTGTGTTCTATTCATAAACCACCACTAGAGTCATTGCATGTGTGTTCTTTCCATAAACCACATATGGATCCACCAGTCATTGCACGTGTGTACTTCTCCTAAACCAGCACTAGAGTTCATTGCATGTGTGTTCTTCTCCTAAACTAGCACTAGAGTTCATTTCATGTGTGTTCTTTTCATAAACCACATGGATCCACTAGAGTTCGTTGAATGTGTGTTCTTTTCATAAACCACATGGATCCACTACTGTCATTAAATATGTGTTCTATTCATAAACCACATGGATGCACCTGTGTCATTGCATGTGTATTATTTTCATAAACTATATCTATAGTCATTGCATGTGTGTTCTTTTCATAAACCACATGGATCCACTAGAGTTAAATGCATGTGTGTTCTTTTCATAAACCACATGGTTCCACCAGTGTCATTGGATGTGTGTTCTTTTCATAAACCACATGGATCCACCAGGGTCATTGCATGTGTGTTCTTTTCATAAACCACCACTAGAGTCATTGCATGTGTGTTCTTTTCATAAACCACATATGGATCCACTAGAGTCATTGCATGTGTGTTCTTCTTCAAAACCACCACTAGTCATTGCATGTGTGTTCTTTTCCATAAACCACCACTAGAGTCATTGCATGTGTGTTCTTTTCTTAAACCACATGGATCCACGAGAGTTCATTGCATTTGTGTTCATTTCATAAACCAGATGGATCCACTAGAGTTCATTGCATGTGTGTTCTTTTCATAAACCACATGGATCCACTAGAGTTCATTGAATGTGTGTTCTTTTCAAAAACCACATGGATCCACTAGTGTCATTGAATCTGTGTTCTTTTGATAAACCAAATGGATCCACCAGTGTCATTGAATGTGTGTTCTTTTCATAAACCACATGGATCCACGAGAGTTCATTACATGTGTGTTCTTGTCATAAACCACATGGACCCACTAGAGTTCATTGAATGTGTGTTCTTTTCATAAATCACATGGATCCACCAGTGTCATTGCATGTGTTCTTTTCATAAACCACCACTAGAGTCACTGCATGTGTGTTCTATTCATAAACCACCACTAGAGTCATTGCATCTGTGTTCTTTCCATAAACCACATATGGATCCACCAGTCATTGCACGTGTGTACTTCTCCTAAACCAGCACTAGAGTTCATTGCATGTGTGTTCTTCTCCTAAACTAGCACTAGAGTTCATTTCATGTGTGTTCTTTTCATAAACCACATGGATCCACTAGAGTTCGTTGAATGTGTGTTCTTTTCATAAACCACATGGATCCACTACTGTCATTAAATATGTGTTCTATTCATAAACCACATGGATGCACCTGTGTCATTGCATGTGTATTATTTTCATAAACTACATGTATAGTCATTGCATGTGTGTTCTTTTCATCAACCACATGGATTCACTAGAGTCATTGCATGTGTGTTGTTTTCATAAACCACACAGATCCACTAGAGTTCATTTCATTTGTGTTCTTTTCATAAACCACACAGATCCACTAGAGTTCATTGCATTTGTGCTCTTTTCATAAACCACAACTAGAGTCATTGCATGTGTGTTCTTTTCATAAACCACAGCTAGACTCATTGCATGTGTGTTCTTTTCATAAACCACATGGTTCCACCAGTGTCATTGGATGTGTGTTCTTTTCATAAACCACATGGATCCACCAGTGTCATTGCATGTGTGTTCTTTTCATAAACCACCACTAGAGTCATTGCATGTGTATTCTTCTTCTAAACCACCACTAGTCATTGCATGTGTGTTCTTTTTCATAAACCACCACTAGAGTCATTGCATGTGTGTTCGTTTCATAAACCACATGGAACCACGAGAGTTCATTCCATTTGTGTTCATTTCATAAACCACACGGATCCACTAGAGTTCATTGCATGTGTGTTCTTTTCATAAACCACATGGATCCACTAGAGTTCATTTAATGTGTGTTCTTTTCAAAAACCACATGGATCCACCAGTGTCATTGAATGTGTGTTCTTTTCATAAACCACATGGATCCACCAGTGTCATTGAATGTGTGTTCTTTTCATAAACCATATGGATCCACCAGTGTCATTGCATGTGTGTTCTTTTCGTAAACCACCACTAGAGTCATTGGATTTGTGTTGTTTTCATAAACCACATGGATCCACCAGTGTCATTGCATGTGTTCTTTTCATAAACCACCACTAGAGTCATTACATGTGTGTTCTATTCATAAACCACCACTAGAGTCATTGCATGTGTGTTCTTTCCATAAACCAAATATGGATCCACCAGTCATTGCACGTGTGTACTTCTCCTAAACCAGCACTAGAGTTCATTGCATGTGTGTTCTTCTCCTAAACTAGCACTAGAGTTCATTTCATGTGTGTTCTTTTCATAAACCACATGGATCCACTAGAGTTCGTTGAATGTGTGTTCTTTTCATAAACCACATGGATCCACTACTGTCATTAAATATGTGTTCTATTCATAAACCACATGGATGCACCTGTGTCATTGCATGTGTATTATTTTCATAAACTACATGTATAGTCATTGTATGTGTGTTCTTTTCATCAACCACATGGATTCACTAGAGTCATTGCATGTGTGTTGTTTTCATAAACCACACAGATCCACTAGAGTTCATTTCATTTGTGTTCTTTTCATAAACCACACAGATCCACTAGAGTTCATTGCATTTGTGTTCTTTTCATAAACCACAACTAGAGTCATTGCATGTGTGTTCTTTTCATAAACCACAGCTAGAGTCATTGCATGTGTGTTCTTTTCATAAACCACATGGTTCCACCAGTGTCATTGGATGTGTGTTCTTTTCATAAACCACATGGATCCACCAGTGTCATTGCATGTGTGTTCTTTTCATAAACCACCACTAGAGTCATTGCATGTGTATTCTTCTCCTAAACCACCACTAGTCATTGCATGTGTGTTCTTTTTCATAAACCACCACTAGAGTCATTGCATGTGTGTTCGTTTCATAAACCACATGGAACCACGAGAGTTCATTCCATTTGTGTTCATTTCATAAACCACACGGATCCACTAGAGTTCATTGCATGTGTGTTCTTTTCATAAACCACATGGATCCAGTAGAGTTCATTGAATGTGTGTTCTTTTCAAAAACCACATGGATCCACCAGTGTCATTGAATGTGTGTTCTTTTCATAAACCACATGGATCCACCAGTGTCATTGAATGTGTGTTTTTTCATAAACCATATGGATCCACCAGTATCATTGAATGTGTGTTCTTTTCGTAAACCACCACTAGAGTCATTGGATTTGTGTTGTTTTCATAAACCACATGGATCCACCAGTGTCATTGCATGTGTTCTTTTCATAAACCACCACTAGAGTCATTACATGTGTGTTCTATTCATAAACCACCACTAGAGTCATTGCATGTGTGTTCTTTCCATAAACCAAATATGGATCCACCAGTCATTGCACGTGTGTACTTCTCCTAAACCAGCACTAGAGTTCATTGCATGTGTGTTCTTCTCCTAAACTAGCACTAGAGTTCATTTCATGTGTGTTCTTTTCATAAACCACATGGATCCACTAGAGTTCGTTGAATGTGTGTTCTTTTCATAAACAACATGGATCCGCTACTGTCATTAAATATGTGTTCTATTCATAAACCACATGGATGCACCCGTGTCATTGCATGTGTATTATTTTCATAAACTACATCTATAGTCATTGCATGTGTGTTCTTTTCATAAACCACCACTAGAGTCATTGCATGTGTGTTCTTTCCATAAACCACATATGGATCCACTAGAGTCATTGCATGTGTGTTATTTTCATAAACCACCACTAGAGTCATTGCATGTGTGTTCTTCTCCTAAACTACCAATAGAGTTCAGTGCATGTGTGTTCTTTTCATAAACCACATGGATTCACTAGAGTCATTGCATGTGTGTTCTTTTCATAAACCACACAGATCCACTAGAGTTCATTCCATTTGTGTTCTTTTCATAAACCACAACTAGAGTCATTGCATGTATGTTCTTTTCATAAACCACAACTAGAGTCATTGCATGTGTGTTCTTTTCATAAACCACATGGTTCCACCAGTGTCATTGGATGTGTGTTCTTTTCATAAACCACATGGATCCACCAGTGCCATTGCATGTGTGTTCTTTTCATAAACCACCACTAGAGTCATTGCATGTGTGTTCTTCTTCTAAACCCCCACTAGTCATTGCATGTGTGTTCTTTTTCATAAACCACCACTAGAGTCATTGCATGTGTGTTCTTTTCATAAACCACATGGAACCACGAGAGTTCATTCCATTTGTGTTCATTTCATAAACCACATGGATCCACTAGAGTTCATTGCATGTGTGTTCTTTTCATAAACCACATGGATCCACTAGAGTTCATTGAATGTGTGTTCTTTTCAAAAACCACATGCATCCACCAGTGTCATTGAATGTGTGTTCTTTTCATAAACCACATGATTCCACCAGTGTCATTGAATGTGTGTTCTTTTCATAAACCACATGGATCCACCAGTGTCATTGAATGTGTGTTCTTTTCGTAAACCACCACTAGACTCATTGGATTTGTGTTGTTTTCATAAACCACATGGATCCACCAGTATCATTGCATGTGTTCTTTTCATAAACCACTACTAGAGTCATTGCATGTGTGTTCTATTCATAAACCACCACTAGAGTCGTTGCATGTGAGTTATTTCCATAAACCACATATGGATCCACCAGTCATTGCATGTGTGTCCTTCTCCTAAACCAGCACTAGATTTCATTGCATGTGTGTTCTTCTCCTAAACCAGCACTAGAGTTCATTGCATGTGTGTTCTTTTCATAAACCACATGGATCCACTAGAGTTCATTGAATGTTTGTTCTTTTCATAAACCATAGGGATCCACTACTGTCATTGAATGTGTGTTCTTTTCATTAACCGCATGGATCCACAAGTGTCATTGCATGTGTGTTATGTTCATAAACCACATCTATAGTCATTGCATGTGTGTTCTTTTCACAAACCACATGGATCCACTAGAGTTAATACCATGTGTGTTCTTTTCATAAACCACATGGTTCCACTAGTGTCATTGAACGTGTGTTCTTTTCATAAACCACATAGATCCACCAGTGTCATTGCATGTGTGTTCTTTTCATAAACCAGCACTAGAGTTCATCGCATGTTTGTTCTTCTCCTAAACCAGCACTAGAGTTCATTGCATGTGTGTTCTTTTCATAAACAACATGGATCCACTAGAGTTCATTGAATGTGTGTTCTTTTCATAAACCACATGGATCCACTACTGTCATTGAATGTGTGTTCTATTCATAAACCACATGGATACACCCGTGTCATTGCATGTGTGTTATTTTCATAAAGTACATCTTTAGTCATTGCATGTGTGTTCTTTTGATAAACCACATGGATCCACTAGAGTTAATTGCATGTGTGTTCTTTTCATAAACCACATGGTTCCACCTGTGTCATTGGGTGTGTGTTCTTTTCATAAACCACATGGATCCACCAGTGTAATTGGATGTGTGTTCTTTTCATAAACCACCACTAGAGTCATTGCATGTGTGTTCTTTTCATCAACCACATATGGATCCACTAGAGTCATTGCATGTGTGTTCTTCTTCTAAACCACCACTAGTCATTGCATGTGTGTTCTTTTTCATAAACCACCACTAGAGTCATTGCATGTGTGTTCTTTTCTTAAACCACATGGATCCACGAGAGTTCATTGCATTTGTGTTCATTTCATAAACCATATGGATCCACTAGAGTTCATTGCATGTGTGTTCTTTTCATAAACCACATGGATCCACTAGAGTTCATTGAATGTGTGTTCTTTTCAAAAACCACCTGGATCCACTAGTGTCATTGAATCTGTGTTCTTTTGATAAACCACATGGATCCACCAGTGTCATTGAATGTGTGTTCTTTCATAAACCACATGGATCCACGAGAGTTCATTACATGTGTGTTCTTGTCATAAACCACATGGACCCACTAGAGTTCATTGAATGTGTGTTCTTTTCATAAACCACATCTAGATTCATTGCATGTGTGTTCTTCTCATAAACCACATGGATCCACTTGAGTTCATTGCATTTCTATTCCTTCCATAAACCACAAGGATGCACTAGTGTCATTGCATCTGTGTTCTTTTCATAAACCACATGGATCCACTAGAGCTCATTGCATTTGTGTTAATTTCAAAAACCAGATGGATACACTAGAGTTCATTGCATTGATGTTCTTTTCATAAACCACATAGATCTACTAGAGTCAATGCATGTGTCTTCTTCTTCTAAACCATCACTAGAGTCGTTGCATGTGTGTTGTTTTAATAAACCACATGGATCCACTAAAGTTCACTACATATGTGTTATTTTCATAAACCACATGGATCCACCAGTGTCATTGCATGTGTGATCTTTTCATAAACCACATGGATCCACTAGAGTTCGTTGAATGTGTGTTCTTTTCATAAACCACATGGATCCACTACTGTCATTGAATATGTGTTCTATTCATAAACCACATGGATGCACCCGTGCCATTGCATGTGTATTATTTTCATAAACTACATCTATAGTCATTGCATGTGTGTTCTTTTCATAAACCACATGGATCCACTAGAGTTAATTGCATGTGTGTTCTTTTCATAAACCATATGGTTCCACCAATGTCATTGGATATGTGTTCTTTTCATAAACCACGTGGATCCACCAGTCTCATTGCATGTGTGTTCTTTTCATAAACCACCACTAGAGTCATTGCATGTGTGTTCTTTTCATAAACCACATATGGATCCACTAGAGTCATTGCATGTGTGTTCTTCTTCTAAACCACCACTAGTCATTGCATGTGTGTTCTTTTTCATAAACCACCACTAGAATCATTGCATGTGTGTTCTATTATTAAACCACATGGATCCACAAGAGTTCATTGAATTTGTGTTTTTTCATAAACCACATGGATCCACTAGATTTCATTGCATGTGTGTTCTTTTCATAAACCACATGGATCCACTAGAGTTCATTGAATGTGTTTTCTTTTCAAAAACCACATGGATCCACCAGTGTCATTGAATATGTGTTCTTTTCATAAACCACATGGATCCACCAGTGTCATTGAATGTGTGTTCTTTTCATAAACCACATGGATCCACTAGTGTCATTGCATGTGTGTTCTTTTCATAAACCACATCAAGAGTCATTGCATGTGTGTTCTATTCATAAACCACAGCTAGAGTCATTGCATGTGTGTTCTTTTCATAAACCACATGGTTCTACCAGTGTCATTGGATGTGTGTTCTTTTCATAAACCACATGGATCCACCAGTGTCATTGCATGTGTGTTCTTTTCATAAACCACCACTAGAGTCATTGCATGTGTATTCTTCTTCTAAACCACCACTAGTCATTGCATGTGTGTTCTTTTTCATAAACCACCACTAGAGTCATTGCATGTGTGTTCTTTTCATAAACCACATGGAACCACGAGAGTTCATTCCATTTGTGTTCATTTCATAAACCACACGGATCCACTAGAGTTCATTGCATGTGTGTTCTTTTCATAAACCACATGGATCCACTAGAGTTCATTGAATGTGTGTTCTTTTCAAAAACCACATGGATCCACCAGTGTCATTGAATGTGTGTTCTTTTCATAAACCACATGGATCCACCAGTGTCATTGAATGTGTGTTCTTTTTATAAACCATATGGATCCACCAGTGTCATTGAATGTGTGTTCTTTTCGTAAACCACCACTAGAGTCATTGGATTTGTGTTGTTTTCATAAACCACATGGATCCACCAGTGTCATTGCATGTGTTCTTTTCATAAACCACCACTAGAGTCATTGGATGTGTGTTCTATTCATAAACCACCACTAGAGTCATTGCATGTGTGTTCTTTCCATAAACCACATATGGATCCACCAGTCATTGCACGTGTGTACTTCTCCTAAACCAGAACTGGAGTTCATTGCATGTGTGTTCTTCTCCTAAACTAGCACTAGAGTTCATTTCATGTGTGTTCTTTTCATAAACCACATGGATCCACTAGAGTTCGTTGAATGTGTGTTCTTTTCATAAACCACATGGATCCACTACTGTCATTAAATATGTGTTCTATTCATAAACCACATGGATGCACCTGTGTCATTGCATGTGTATTATTTTCATAAACTACATCTATAGTCATTACATGTGTGTTCTTTTCATAAACCACATGGATCCACTAGAGTTAAATGCATGTGTGTTCTTTTCATAAACCACATGGTTCCACCAGTGTCATTGGATGTGTGTTCTTTTCATAAACCACATGGATCCACCAGTGTCATTGCATGTGTGTTCTTTTCATAAACCACCACTAGAGTCATTGCATGTGTGTTCTTTTCATAAACCACATATGGATCCACTAGAGTCATTGCATGTGTGTTCTTCTTCAAAACCACCACTAGTCATTGCATGTGTGTTCTTTTTCATAAACCACCACTAGAGTCATTGCATGTGTGTTCTTTTCTTAAACCACATGGATCCACGAGAGTTCATTGCATTTGTGTTCATTTCATAAACCATATGGATCCACTAGAGTTCATTGCATGTGTGTTCTTTTCATAAAACACATGGATCCACTAGAGTTCATTGAATGTGTGTTCTTTTCAAAAACCACATGGATCCACTAGTGTCATTGAATCTGTGTTCTTTTGATAAACCAAATGGATCCACCCGTGTCATTGAATGTGTGTTCTTTTCATAAACCACATGGATCCACGAGAGTTCATTACATGTGTGTTCTTGTCATAAACCACATGGACCCACTAGAGTTCATTGAATGTGTGTTCTTTTCATAAATCACATGGATCCACTAGTGTCATTGCATGTGTTCTTTTCATAAACCACCACTAGAGTCACTGCATGTGTGTTCTATTCATAAACCACCACTAGAGTCATTGCATGTGTGTTCTTTCCATAAACCACATATGGATCCACCAGTCATTGCACGTGTGTACTTCTCCTAAACCAGCACTAGAGTTCATTGCATGTGTGTTCTTCTCCTAAACTAGCACTAGAGTTCATTTCATGTGTGTTCTTTTCATAAACCACATGGATCCACTAGAGTTCGTTGAATGTGTGTTCTTTTCATAAACCACATGGATCCACTAGAGTTCATTGAATGTGTGTTCTTTTCAAAAACCACATGCATCCACCAGTGTCATTGAATGTGTGTTCTTTTCATAAACCACATGATTCCACCAGTGTCATTGAATGTGTGTTCTTTTCATAAACCACATGGATCCACCAGTGTCATTGAATGTGTGTTCTTTTCGTAAACCACCACTAGAATCATTGGATTTGTGTTGTTTTCATAAACCACATGGATCCACCAGTATCATTGCATGTGTTCTTTTCATAAACCACTACTAGAGTCATTGCATGTGTGTTCTATTCATAAACCACCACTAGAGTTGTTGCATGTGTGCTATTTCCATAAACCACATATGGATCCACCAGTCATTGCATGTGTGTTCTTCTCCTAAACCAGCACTAGATTTCATTGCATGTGTGTTCTTCTCCTAAACCAGCACTAGAGTTCATTGCATGTGTGTTCTTTTCATAAACCACATGGATCCACTAGAGTTCATTGAATGTTTGTTCTTTTCATAAACCACAGGGATCCACTACTGTCATTGAATGTGTGTTCTTTTCATTAACCGCATGGATCCACAAGTGTCATTGCATGTGTGTTATTTTCATAAACCACATCTATAGTCATTGCATGTGTGTTCTTTTCACAAACCACATGGATCCACTAGAGTTAATACCATGTGTGTTCTTTTCATAAACCACATGGTTCCACCAGTGTCATTGGACGTGTGTTCTTTTCATAAACCAGATAGATCCACCAGTGTCATTGCATGTGTGTTCTTTTCATAAACCAGCACTAGAGTTCATCGCATGTTTGTTCTTCTCCTAAACCAGCACTAGAGTTCATTGCATGTGTGTTCTTTTCATAAACAACATGGATCCACTAGAGTTCATTGAATGTGTGTTCTTTTCATAAACCACATGGATCCACTACTGTCATTGAATGTGTGTTTTATTCATAAACCACATGGATACACCCGTGTCATTGCATGTGTGTTATTTTCATAAAGTACATCTTTAGTCATTGCATGTGTGTTCATTTGATAAACCACATGGATCCACTAGAGTTAATTGCATGTGTGTTCTTTTCATAAACCACATGGTTCCACCTGTGTCATTGGATGTGTGTTCTTTTCATAAACCACATGGATCCACCAGTGTAATTGGATGTGTGTTCTTTTCATAAACCACCACTAGAGTCATTGCATGTGTGTTCTTTTCATCAACCACATATGGATCCACTAGAGTCATTGCATGTGTGTTCTTCTTCTAAACCACCACTAGTCATTGCATGTGTGTTCTTTTTCATAAACCACCACTAGAGTCATTGCATGTGTGTTCTTTTCTTAAACCACATGGATCCACGAGAGTTCATTGCATTTGTGTTCATTTCATAAACCAGATGGATCCACTAGAGTTCATTGCATGTGTGTTCTTTTCATAAACCACATGGATCCACTAGAGTTCATTGAATGTGTGTTCTTTTCAAAAACCACCTGGATCCACTAGTGTCATTGAATCTGTGTTCTTTTGATAAACCACATGGATCCACCAGTGTCATTTAATGTGTGTTCTTTCATAAACCACATGGATCCACGAGAGTTCATTACATGTGTGTTCTTGTCATAAACCACATGGACCCACTAGAGTTCATTGAATGTGTGTTCTTTTCATAAACAACATCTAGATTCATTGCATGTGTGTTCTTCTCATAAACCACATGGATCCACTTGAGTTCATTGCATTTCTGTTCCTTCCATAAACCACAAGGATGCACTAGTGTCATTGCATCTGTGTTCTTTTCATAAACCACATGGATCCACTAGAGCTCATTGCATTTGTGTTAATTTCAAAAACCACATGGATACACTAGAGTTCATTGCATTGATGTTCTTTTCATAAACCACATAGATCTACTAGAGTCAATGCATGTGTGTTCTTCTTCTAAACCATCACTAGAGTCGTTGCATGTGTGTTGTTTTCATAAACCACATGGATCCACTAAAGTTCACTACATATGTGTTATTTTCATAAACCACATGGATCCACCAGTGTCATTACATGTGTGGTCTTTTCATAAACCACATGGATCCACTAGAGTTCGTTGAATGTGTGTTCTTTTCATAAACCACATGGATCCACTACTGTCATTGAATATGTGTTCTATTCATAAACCACATGGATGCACCCGTGCCATTGCATGTGTATTATTTTCATAAACTACATCTATAGTCATTGCATGTGTGTTCTTTTCATAAACCACATGGATCCACTTGAGTTAATTGCATGTGTGTTCTTTTCATAAACCATATGGTTCCACCAATGTCATTGGATATGTGTTCTTTTCATAAACCACGTGGATCCACCAGTCTCATTGCATGTGTATTCTTTTCATAAACCACCACTAGAGTCATTGCATGTGTGTTCTTTTCATAAACCACATATGGATCCACTAGAGTCATTGCATGTGTGTTCTTCTTCTAAACCACCACTAGTCATTGCATCTGTGTTATTTTTCATAAACCACCACTAGAATCATTGCATGTGTGTTCTATTATTAAACCACATGGATCCACAAGAGTTCATTGAATTTGTGTTTTTTCATAAACCACATGGATCCACTAGATTTCATTGCATGTGTGTTCTTTTCATAAACCACATGGATCCACTAGAGTTCATTGAATGTGTTTTCTTTTCAAAAACCACATGGATCCACCAGTGTCATTGAATATGTGTTCTTTTCATAAACCGCATGGATCCACCAGTGTCATTGAATGTGTGTTCTTTTCATAAACCACATGGATCCACTAGTGTCATTGCATGTGTGTTCTTTTCATAAACCACATCTAGAGTCATTGCATGTGTGTTCTTCTCATAAACCACATGGATCCTCTTGAGTTCATTGCATTTGTTTTCTTTTCATAAACCACATGGATGCACTATCGTCATTCCATGTGTGTTCTTTTCATAAACCACATGGATCCACTAGAGTTCATTGCATTTGTGTTCATTTCATAAACCACATGGATACACTAGAGTACATTGCATTGGTGTTCTTTTCATAAACCACATAGATCTACTAGAGTCATTGCATGTGTGTTATTCTTCTAAACCATCACTAGAATCATTACATGTGTGTTTTTTCATAAACCACATGGATCCACTAAAGTTCACCGCATGTGTGTTATTTTCATAAACCACATGGATCCACCAGTGTCATTGGATGTGTGTTATTTTCATAAACTACATGGATCCACCAATGTCATTGCATGTGTGTTATTTTCATAAACCACCACTAGATGGATCCACTAGTGTCACTGCATGTGTGTTGTTTTCATAAACCACCACTAGAGTCATTGCATGTGTGTTATTTTCATAAACCACCACTAGAGTCATTGCATTTGTGTTCTTTTCAAAAACCACATGGATCCACTAGTGTCATTGCATGTGTGTTATTTTCATAAACCACATAGATATACTAGAGTTCATTGCATTGGTGCTCTTTCATAAACCACATAGATCTACTAGAGTCAATGCATGTGTTTTCTTCTTCTAAACCATCACTAGAGTCGTTGCATGTGTGTTGTTTTCATAAACCACATGCATCCACTAAAGTTCACTGCATATGTGTTATTTTCATAAACCACATGGATCCACCAATGTCATTGGATTTGTGTTATTTTCATAAACAACATGGATCGACCAGTGTCATTGAATGTGTGTTCTTTTCATAAACCATCGCTAGAGTCATTGCATGTGTGTTCTTTTCATAAACCACATGGATCCACTAGAGTTCACTTCATGTGTGTTCTTTTCATAAACCACATGGATCCACCAATGTCATTCGATGTGTGTTATTTTCATAAACCACATGGATCCACCAGTGTCATTGCTTGTGTGTTATTTTCATAAACCACCACTAGAGCCACATGGATCCACTAGAGTCATTGCATTGGTGTTCTTTTCATAAACCACATAGATCTACTAGAGTCAATGCATGTGTTTTCTTCTTCTAAACCATCACTAGAGTCGTTGCATGTGTGTTGTTTTCATAAACCACATGGATCCACTAAAGTTCACTGTATATGTGTTATTTTCATAAACCACATGGATCCACCAATGTCATTGGATTTGTGTTATTTTCATAAACGACATGGATCCACCAGTGTCATTGCGTGTGTGTTATTTTCATAAACCACCAATAGAGCCACATGGATCCACCAGTGTCACTGCATGTGTGTTGTTTTGATAAACCACCACTAGAGTCATTGGATTTGTGTTGTTTTCATAAACCACATGGATCCACCAGTGTCATTGCATGTGTTCTTTTCGTAAACCACCACTAGAGTCATTGCATGTGTGTTCGATACATAAACCACCACTATAGTCATTGCATGTGTGTTCTTTCCATAAACCACATATGGATCCACCAGTCATTGCATGTGTGTTCTTCTCCTAAACCAGCACTAGAGTTCATTGCATGTGTGGTCTTCTCCTAAACCAGCACTAGAGTTCATTGCATGTGTGTTCTTTTCATAAACCACATGGATCCACTAGAGTTCTTTGAATGTGTGTTCTTTTCATAAACCACATGGATCCACTACTGTCATTGAATATGTGTTCTATTCATAATACACATGGATGCACCCGTGTCATTGCATGTCTATTATTTTCATAAACTACATCTATAGTCATTGCATGTGTGTTCTTTTCATAAACGACATGGACCCACTAGAGTTAATTGCATGTATGTTCTTTTCATAAACCATATGGTTCCACCAATGTCATTGGATATGTGTTCTTTTCATAAACCACATGGATCCACCAGTGTCATTGCATGTGTGTTCTTTTCATAAACCACCACTAGAGCCATTGCATGTGTGTTCTTTTCATAAACCACATATGGATCCACTAGAGGCATTGCATGTGTGTTCTTCTTCTAAACCACCACTAGTCATTGCATGTGTGTTCTTTTATTAAACGACATGGATCCACAAGAGTTCATTGCATTTGTGTTCATTTCATAAACCACATGGATCCACTAGATTTCATTGCATGTGTGTTCTTTTCATAAACCACATGGATCCACTAGAGTTCATTGAATGTGTGTTCTTTTCAAAAACCACATGGATCCACCAGTGTCATTGAATATGTGTTCTTTTCATAAACCACATGGATCCACCCGTGTCATTGAATGTGTGTTCTTTTCATAAACCACATGGATCCACTAGTGTCATTGCATGTGTGTTCTTTTCATAAACCACATCTAGAGTCATTGCATGTGTGTTCTTCTCATAAACCACATGGATCCACTAGAGTCATTGCATGTGTGTTCTTTTCATAAACCACATGGATCCACTAGAGTTCATTTCATTTATGTTCTTTTCATAACCACAATGAGAGTCGTTGCATGTGTGTTCTTTTTATAAACCACAGCTAGAGTCCTTGCATGTGTGTTCTTTTGATTGGATGTTGTAGTGTATTAGTGTGCATCATTAGGGTTTTAGAAAAAGAACACCTGCAATGATGCCACCATAGCATGTGTGTTCTTTTCATAAACCACATGGATCCACCAGTGTCATTGAATATGTGTTCTTTTCATAAACCACATGGATCCACCAGTGTCATTGAATGTGTGTTCGTTTCATAGACCACATGGATCCACTAGTGTCATTGCATGTGTGTTCTTTTCATAAACCACATCTAGAGTCATTGCATGTGTGTTCTTCTCATAAACCACATGGATCCTCTTGAGTTCATTGCATTTGTTTTCTTTTCATAAACCACATGGATGCACTATTGTCATTCCATGTGTGTTCTTTTCATAAACCACATGGATCCACTAGAGTTCATTGCATTTGTGTTCATTTCATAAACCACATGGATACACTAGAGTACATTGCAATGCTGTTCTTTTCATAAACCACATAGATCTACTAGAGTCATTGCATGTGTGTTCTTCTTCTAAACCATCACTATAATCATTCCATGTGTGTTTTTCATAAACCACATGGATCAACTAAAGTTCATTGCATGTGTGTTCTTTTCATAAACCACATGGATCCACCAGTGTCATTGGATGTGTGTTATTTTCATAAACTACATGGATCCACCAGTGTCATTGCATGTGTCTTATTTTCATAAACCACCACTAGATCCACATGGATCCACCAGTGTCACTGCATGTGTGTTGTTTTCATAAACCACCACTAGAGTCATTGCATGTGTGTTATTTTCATAAACCACCACTAGAGTCATTGCATTTGTGTTCTTTTCAAAAACCACATGGATCCACTAGTGTCATTGCATGTGTGTTATTTTCATAAACCACATGGATACACTAGAGTTCATTGCATTGGTGTTCTTTTCATAAACCACATAGATGTACTAGAGTCATTGCATGTGTGTTCTTTTTCTAAACCATCACTAGAATCATTGCATGTGTGTTTTTTAATAAACCAAATGGATCCACTAAAGCTCACTGCATGTGTGTTATTTCCATAAACCACATGGCTCCACCAGTGTCATTAGATGTGTGTTATTTTCATAAACTACATGGATCCACCATTTCATTGCATGTGCGTTATTTTCATAAACCACCACTAGAGCCACATGGATCCACCAGTGTCACTGCATTTGTGTTGTTTTCATAAACCACCACTAGAGTCATTGCATGTGTGTTCTTTTCATAAACCACCACTAGAGTCATTGCATGTGTGTTCTTCTCCTAAACTACCACTAGAGTTCATGGCATGTGTGTTCTTTTCATAAACCACATGGATTTACTAGAGTCATTGCATGTGTGTTCTTTTCATAAACCACACGGATCAACTAGAGTTCATTGCATCTGTGTTCTTTTCATAAACCACAACTAGAGTCATTGCATGTGTGTTCTTTTCATAAACCACAGCTAGAGTCATTGCATGTGTTTTATTTTCATTGGATGTGTGAGTGTATTAGTGTGCATCATTGGGGTTTTAGGAAAAGAACACTTGCAGTGATGCCACAATAGCATGTGTGTTCTTTTCATAAACCACATGGATCCACTAGAGTTCATTGCATGTGCGTTCTTTTCATCAACCACATTGATCCCCTTAGAGTCATTGCATGTGTATTCTTTTCATAAACTACTTGGATCCACCAGTGTCATTGAATGTGTGTTCCTTTCATAAACTGCATGGATGCACCAGTGTCATTGGATGCGTGTTCTTTTCATAAACCACATGGATCCACCAGTGTCATTGCATGTGCGTTCTTTTTGTAAACCACCACTAGAGTCATTGGATGTGTGTTGTTTTCATAAACCACATGGATCCACCAGTGTCATTGCATGTGTGTTATTTTCATAAACCAAAACTAGAGTAATTGCATGTGTGTTCTATTCATAAACCACCACTAGAGTCATTGCATGTGTGTTCTTTTCATAAAGCACATATGGATCCACCAGTCATTGCATGCGCGTTCTTCTCCTAAACCACCATTAGAGTTCATTTCATGTGTGTTATTTTCATCAACCACATGAATCCACTAGAGTTCATTGGATGTGTGTTCTTTTCATGAACCACATGGATCCACCATTGTCATTTCATGTGTGTTCTTTTCATAAACCACCACTAGAGTCATTGCATGTGTATTCTTTTCATAAACCACATATGGATCAACTAGAGCCATTGCATGTGTGTTCTTCTCCTAAACCACCACTAGTCATTGCATGTGTGTTCTTTTTCATAAACCAGAACTAGAGTCATTCCATGTGTGTTCTTTTCAGAAACCACATGGATCCACTAGATTTCACTGCATGTGTGTTCTTTTCATAAAGCACATGGATCCACTAGTGTCATTGGATGTGTGTTATTTTCATAAACCACATGAATCCACCGGTGTCATTCCATGCATGTTATTTTCATAAACCACCACTAGTGCCACATGGATCCACCAGTGTCATTGCATGTGTGTTGTTTTCATAAACCACTACTAGAGTCATTGCCTGTGTGGTATTTTCATAAACCACCACTAGAGTCATTGCATGTGTGTTATTTTAATAAACCACATATGGATCCACTAGAGTCATTGCATGTGTGTTCTTCTCCTAAACTACCACTAGAGTTCATTACATGTGTGTTCTTGTCATAAACCACATGGATCCACTAGAGTCATTGCATGTGTGTTCTTTTCATAAACCACATGGATCCACTAGAGTTCATTTCATTTATGTTCTTTTCATAACCACAACTAGAGTCATTGCATGTGTGTTCTTTTTATAAACCACAGCTAGAGTCCTTGCATGTGTGTTCTTTTCATTGGATGTTGTAGTGTATTAGTGTGCATCATTGGGGTTTTAGGAAAAGAACACCTGCAGTGATGCCACCATAGCATGTGTGTTCTTTTCATAAACCACATGGATCCACCAGTGTCATTGAATATGTGTTCTTTTCATAAACCACATGGATCCACCAGTGTCATTGAATGTGTGTTCTTTTCATAAACCACATGGATCCACTAGTGTCATTGCATGTGTGTTCTTTTCATAAACCACATCTAGAGTCATTGCATGTGTGTTCTTCTCGTAAACCACATGGATCCTCTTGAGTTCATTGCATTTGTTTTCTTTTCAAAAACCACATGGATGCACTATTGTCATTCCATGTGTGTTCTTTTCATAAACCACATGGATCCACTAGAGTTCATTGCATTTGTGTTCATTTCATAAACCACATGGATACACTAGAGTACATTGCAATGGTGTTCTTTTCATAAACCACATAGATCTACTAGAGTCATTGCATGTGTGTTCTTCTTCTAAATCATCACTACAATCATTCCATGTGTGTTTTTTCATAAACCACATGGATCAACTAATGTTCACCGCATGTGTGTTATTTTCATAAACCAAATGGATCCACCAGTGTTATTGGATGTGTGTTATTTTCATAAACTACATGGATCCACCCGTGTCATTGCATGTGTGTTATTTTCATAAACCACCACTAGATCCACATGGATCCACCAGTGTCACATCATGTGTGTTGTTTTCATAAACCACCACTAGACTCATTGCATGTGTGTTATTTTCATAAACCACCACTAGAGTCATTGCATTTGTGTTCTTTTCAAAAACCACATGGATCCACTAGTGTCATTGCATGTGTGTTATTTTCATAAACCACATGGATACACTAGAGTTCATTGCATTGGTGTTCTTTTCATAAACCACATAGATCTACTAGAGTCATTGCATGTGTGTTCTTTTTCTAAACCATCACTAGAATCATTAAATGTGTGTTTTTTAATAAACCACATGGATCCACTAAAGTTCACTGTTGTGTGTTATTTTCATAAACCACATGGCTCCACCAGTGTCATTGGATGTGTGTTATTTTCATAAACTACATGGATCCACCATTTCATTGCATGTGCGTTATTTTCATAAACCACCACTAGAGCCACATGGATCCACCAGTGTCACTGCATTTGTGTTGTTTTCATAAACCACCACTAGAGTCATTGCATGTGTGTTCTTTTCATAAACCACCACTAGAGTCATTACATGTGTGTTCTTCTCCTAAACTACCGCTAGAGTTCATGGCATGTGTGTTCTTTTCATAAACCACATGGATTCACTAGAGTCATTGCATGTGTGTTCTTTTCATAAACCACACGGATCCACTAGAGTTCATTGCATCTGTGTTCTTTTCATAAACCACAACTAGAGTCATTGCATGTGCGTTCTTTTCGTAAACCACAGCTAGAGTCATTGCATGTGTTTTATTTTCATTGGATGTGTGAGTGTATTAGTGTGCATCATTGGGGTTTTAGGAAAAGAACACTTGCAGTGATGCCACAATATCATGTGTGTTCTTTTTATAAACCACATGGATCCACTAGAGTTCATTGCATGTGCGTTCTTTTCATCAACCACATTGATCCCCTTAGAGTCATTGCATGTGTATTCTTTTCATAAACTACTTGGATCCACCAGTGTCATTGAATGTGTGTTCTTTTCATAAACTGCATGGATGCACCAGTGTCATTGGATGTGTGTTCTTTTCATCAACCACATGGATCCACCAGTGTCATTGCATGTGCGTTCTTTTCGTAAACCACCACTAGAGTCATTGGATGTGTGTTGTTTTCATAAACCACATGGATCCACCAGTGTCATTGCATGTGTGTTATTTTCATAAACCAATACTAGAGTAATTGCATGTGTGTTCTATTCATAAACCACCACTAGAGTCATTGCATGTGTGTTCTTTTCATAAAGCACATATGGATCCACCAGCATTGCATGCACGTTCTTCTCCTAAACCACCACTAGAGTTCATTTCATGTGTGTTATTTTCATAAACCACATGGATCCACTAGAGTTCATTGGATGTGTGTTCTTTTCATGAACCACATGGATCCACCATTGTCATTGCATGTGTGTTCTTTTCATAAACCACCACTAGAGTCATTGCATGTGTATTCTTTTCATAAACCACATATGGATCCACTAGAGCCATTGCATGTGTGTTCTTCTCCTAAACCACCACTAGTCATTGCATGTGTGTTCTTTTTCATAAACCAGAACTAGAGTCATTCCATGTGTGTTCTTTTCATAAACCACATGGATCCACTAGATTTCACTGCATGTGTGTTCTTTTCATAAAGCACATGGATCCACTAGTGTCATTGGATATGTGTTATTTTCATAAACCACATGAATCCACCGGTGTCATTGCATGCATGTTATTTTCATAAACCACCACTAGTGCCACATGGATCCACCAGTGTCATTGTGTAACTACCTCGGTGAATTACGCTCTTAGTTACAAGCCTGGATGAGCGGAAATGGTTAAAATAGTACGGTGGGGCCAAATGCCACTCACAGGTAGACTTTTCGGCCGTCCTAACCATTTCCAAACATCGGGACAAGAACGAGCGGCGTAATCGGCAGGCGAAGGGATCAACTACATACACAAATGAGTATGTATGCAAGCCACCATACAACAGTCCTCAGAGCCATTCCATCTAAAAGGAATAGAAATATTGCAACGCCATACGACAAGATCCAAATATCCTAGATAGATATAATAGTTTAGGATAGCTCCTCATACATCAAACATCAGAGTATCAGGCGGAAGCGGAAAACAAGATCCGAGTACGGATAAGAAGCAAATCGGCATAAGATGCCCCATAAATAAACACATCCCGCCCACAGATCTCACGGATCCCCGTTCCCGGAATCTCTACACCGAGTGATCGTTGCCCACATCGTCCGTCTCCTCCACCCAGTATCCATCTTGCGAGTTTACCTGTTCATCTGAATCATACAATTTATCGTGTGAGACCCTAGGGGTACTCAGCAAGTCTTTATGCCTCTAAAGGGGACACAACCTGGGGTGACGCAATTGCAGCAAAAGATAATACCTAACAATTCTAGGGATACTCGCTAACCATCCGCCTAACCATAGATAGACGGATGTCCGTGAATTAATAACAACAGTTTTAACAGTAATATTAACAGATCCATCCTCCTCCTCGCTTACCAACGAGGAAGCGGACGAACAGCCCCCCATCCGTTGGCAGTTTTATTATCCATTCCATGAGTGTTGCACTATTTACTAATCAGGTACTTAGTCAAATTAAAAGCGGTACTTTAGTTATACTTGTCTATGATCGAGAAACTGTGCTCCAAGTCGTCCATAACCGCAGATAGGGCTTTCAGAAAGTTTTACCCTGCAGGGGTGCACAAATAGCAACACACACTCGATCAACCTCGGAAAAACCAACTCAAAACCCAACAAGGCATTCATGACAAAGCGATCACAGGATTCAGAAATATTTCAGGGGGCCACCCCATTAAGCTACCCGCAACGAAGTTGGCCAGCTCCGAGACGGACTCAAGGTTTGTGTGGACGGCTGTAAACGACTGGGAACCCGAAAGTGTGACTGGGCTTGTCGATACAGCGAAAACGTGTCACGATCCTAAACAGTACAGGTGCTCCTCGCACAATCGTAAATAAAGCAGTAAAGCATGGCATAAGTACAGGATAGTAATAAAACCCCAAACTAGTTTGTGGCCCCAAGAAATAAGAATGAATCAAGATCTGGCTCAGGGGGGTTCATAAGCCTCCCGGATGTGGATAGCGCGAATATTCAAGGAACAGGAATCAAGTACTCGGGGTCCTACGGGACACAAGTGAGCATGAAAAATCAAATAGCAGATATTGCTCACCGGTGCCACTTTCATTAGTTATCCCATTACTACTCAGGTTAAGTTGTTTAGGTACCTCGTTATCCATCAGACACTCACATACCCTACACATGATGTTCTACGACCCGCATGGCTCAAACAACTCCTGATGGCTCATGGGATGGAGGAACAAGCTTCGATGGGGTTTAAAAGTAAAGGCTATGCAATACTTGGGATTCAGTTTAATGCAATCGCGACTCAATGATGCAAGAATAAGATAGAGGCAATAGGTACTATATGTATGCAAGCATGTGGTAGTGCTTGCCTGGCAGCTCAGTTGAAGCGAGAGAAGGATCTGGGTAGTGCTCCTGGGTTTCTTGATATATCCCCTGCTCAGCGTCTATTCGAAGAAGAACCAAACAAACAAGGGCCAACATAAATAAAGTGCACAAGCATATGAATAAAATGCGACAATCAACAATCATGCCATGATGAATGATGCACAATTTGCATGGCAATAAAGTAGCATGGCATGGGTGAGGTGTGGAATACAAGAATAAGGCACTCTATTGAGTTTTAGTCATATTTTATACTCGAATAAGTTGCTGTATACTTTATATTTATATGATGCATGCTGCAATTCAGAACATGGAATGCATAAACAGAAAGGTCTCGTCGAGCTGATCATTTTAGACATATCATTTGTCAAATTTGGGGTTATAGAACAAAAGTTATTAATTAATTAAGAAAAAGGGCATTTTATTGTAACTTTAATCAACTCGAATTTTAAAGTGTTCAAAATATCTTTTGAAGGGCATATTTGAATTCCTCACATTTTTCTGATTTCAAAACATATATTACATGTTTAATTTGGAATTATATTTTAAAAGTTATTTGAAAACAGATTTGAATTTGAATTTAAAACAATTTTGAAAACTTTGAATTAAAACAGAAAAACAGAAATCCTTTTCGTACTCAGACAAACCTAGCCATAGACACCGACAAGTGGGTCCAGCGCTGACTCAGCAGCAACCGGCGTGGCAGGGACTGAACTGGACCTTTCTTACCGCGCGTTTGTCTAGCCACCGAGACCGACAGGTGGGACCGGCCGATCCGCGGGGCCACTCACGCGCACGGCCAGCCGGTGGGCGACACGTGGGCGATCCAGGGGAGCGCGGGTTGAGAAGCCACAAAGCGCGGGGGTTTACTTGCAAGAATGTACCGGGGCTGACAGGTGGGGCTCCGGGAACGGCGGGTTCAGGCGGGAATAACGGCAGGGTTATTTCTGAAAAAGCGTCGCCGCCGCCGGACTGTCTGCCCGCCGATCTGCAGAGACCAGGGGATCGGTCGGAGTTCGGACGACGATGGCGACCAAACGGCGGCGAATCTCGCCAAGCCGCAAAAAGGAAAGATGGAGAGGGTGGTGCGGGCTACACTTCTCGTTTAGCAAGCTCGCACGGAGGCGGCCTACAGCGCGCGGGGCACGACGAAGAACAGAGGCGGGACGGAAGCTGCTGCAGCTGCTGCTGTCTGCCAGAGCACGACGCGCGGCGGTGCACGGAGGCTGCTCGATGGAGCGCGACGGCGTTGCGGCGGGCTAGAAGGAAAAGGAAGATGTCCGAGAGGTAGAGGTGCTCACCAGCGACCATCCGGTGCAGACAAGCGTGCTCGAGGCGGACCAGATCAACGGCGTGGCTCGTGGCCGGCTTCGTCGGCTCCCTTGCGGCATGGTGGCGTCGATGATGCTCCAGCGAGGTTCAGGCACGGCTGCAGGTCCAGGGCGACGGTGAGGTAGCGGGGAAAGGTACTGGTACTCATGGATCGGCTTGACGTCCACCGGAACGGCAAAGGACAGAGGGGTCATGGCTAGGGTTTAGGAGGAGGAGATGGCCATGGCGTCTTGGGAGGAAGAAGGAGAAGGGGTGAGGGGCTTGGGCGCCTCCTAGATGGGATCTGGGTGGGGTGAAGCGGTAGAGAGGAAAAAGGGAAGCACATGGGGGTGGTGGTAGCTTTGCAAAAAGTGGAAAAGAGAGGAGGAAGGATGCATCGGGTAGTCTCTCCTCTTCTCTTCTCTTTGTCTTGAAGCCAAAGAAAGGAGTGGGGAGGGCAGATGAGGGGTGAGACGTGGTGGAGCCTGCCTGGTAGGGAGAGAGGGGGAAGCCAAGAGAGAGGGAGAGGGGAAGGGGTAGCTCGGCAAGGTTAGATGGTGGCCTCGGGTTAGGGTTAGGTGGTCCTCATGGTATAGAGAAAAAGAGAGAGAGAGGGAGATGGCTTAGGGTTTGGTTTGATGGGGTTTAGAGGGGTAGATGGGGTAGCCTAGGGCTGGGGTTGATGCTTCGGCATGGAGGGGGTAGAGAGAGAGATGGAAGATTTTGGTTAGCTAGGTAGATTACAGTGAGGATGATGGTTTGGTTTAGCCCAAAACAAAGAGGTAGGTTTAAAATAGGGTTTAAGAGATTAAAAAACACGAGGACAACTAGATTGAATTTAAAAGCAAAGCTCAAACCAAAAAAAAACAAAACAAAGAATAGAAGGCCAAGGGTTATGATTGCATGGAGTATGCAATAAGTGACTTGCATGCATGTGAGCATATTTTGTGGAACAAAATATGGGGCACATACATGTGAGGAGAAGATTTGCAAAGATAAAATATGCAATTAAACCAAGATTTTGAGAATGGACATGTTTACATGGCATGCTAGAGATGATTTGGATCACAACCATATAGCCATGTGTAGAAGAAGAGGGGGACCCATAATATACATGTGGAAAGAATTAAAATGTCATCCAACAATATGACCACATACCTATACATGGTTGGAAATAGAAGATGAAATCAAAGAGGAGGTGATATGGCAAGTTAGTAGATGGAAGGAATTTAAAAGAGATGCCCTCAACTCAAATTGGGCATTAAACAATATATCAAGAGCCAACTACAATGTATCAAGAGGAAAATACAATTAATAAATGCATATGAGATAGAACCAAATGAAAAGGGTTTTACATGATGCTCAAATGCAAGGTGGCATGATGACATGAGCATGATATAATTATGATGCAACAATTATATATAGGAAGTAGCATATATATAGACTAGGCTAGTAGCATTGCAATTGTTAGACAATTGGGATGCTACAACTCTCCCCCACTAAACAAGAATCTCGCCCCGAGATTCCTAGGAAAAGGAAAACAACACAAGGAGAGGCGGGTGTTCAAACGAAGGTGACCCTCACGTTCCCAAGTTGATGAACAACGGAATAACTTGCTAGACTTGCTGCGAGTCTTGCGTTTTGCTTGAGAAACAACAGGTTAGAAGAGTTGAAGGATTGCCGTGAGACAAGAAGGATAGGATGGACATAGCTCCGGTTTTCTCAAGAAACATGATAAAAGAATATAACCACTTGTGAAAGAAAAGGAAAAGATGATGTATCATGGATAAAGGAAGACACACTGTTAAGATTAAAGATTTATCGATACTAGAGAGGATGAACCTTTGTTTCGCCGGAAGACTAGGTTGGAGAGGTTTGAACCACTATGACAATAGCATCGTATCTTCTCTCGGATTTGAGAAATGAAGTACGGAAACAATATTGCCTTCAAACAATAGAGTCCCTTGATATCAACAGAAAGATTTAGTTAGACATCGTCGGATTAGATTCTTCTTGCGCTGGTAAGAACCAAGGATCACGCAATTGAGGTGCGCGGATATAACTTCTAGAGACGGATGTGAAGCCAGATCATGGTGGACTCCCGAGAAGCAAAGAATATGGAAGATCTGGAGTTGATTGTAGAGATACTTATTGCTTTCTTTAGCCTTGAGGCTAACGCAATAGATTTGCGGCTGATGGCATCAACCATAATTGGCTTTACCACAGAAAAAAGAATTGATGAAACAAAGAGAGATAGTTTCCTTTCATCTTGTTTGGGGATGTCGAGCATCGGTAGAAAGACGAGGAACGAAAGGAGTTTGCGTTTGTTTCCACCAGATAATTGAAGATTTTGCTCCATCTAGAATAGACAGACCACCAACAAGGGATTATTGATTACTTTCTTCGAGAGAGCACTCCGGAAAAACAAGGACGGAAGTAAAAGTATCAAGGGATAAAGGCCACTTCTAACTTCCGTGGAATGAGTGAAATCACATTAATTCACCAATTCAATGTACAAGAGCGAATGATAAGAGTAGTGGTATGGTAGCTACTCCATCCCGCACTCAAAGCATTACTCCGCACATGAATAAGAAAACCATGCAACCCAACTACCGAAACAGACTGAAGGTATTGACAATAACTCGTGGAACTTCGTTAGAAAACAAGGATAGATGCAAACGATTCACCGGATTCATAGATAGATAAAGATGATGATGTTGTCGTCATGTCTGAAGTACCAAGCCACCAGAAAGATATGAAGGAAGATTACGGATAAGAACTGCAAGATTCAACAGCTACAGAAAAGATAGCACCAACTTGAACGAAAGGAAAATACAAGATCTGGAAGGTCTTCCTGGCCTCCGGTGGATTGAGCATAGACGACAGAGCGAGAGGGTTTCAAGAGATTACTTGACGAGACTGAGGTGAAAAGAACTCCATGTTGTTCTTGAAAAGATTGAGAGAGGTTTAGCGGTCTTGAGGAAAATCTTTAGCGAAACGACGATGATAACTTGCCAACAAGGAAAACTCCGGGTTTGATTGAAGATGGAAGATGGAATTAACAATGGACTTGCTGATTCCAGAATTGAAGCGATCTATTTAGCAGAAGGACGTGGCCGAGATAGGTGACTTCAAAAAGTCAGAATTCTCACTTTGAGACTTTGCACACAAGCGGTGTTCTCGAAGCTTGAGAGAAAGAGACACGGATGATCTTCCATGTTCTTCCATTGATATCGAATAGGCAAGCATATTATCAACATATACCCCCATGGATTAACAGGATATTCCCAGAATACCAAGTTCAAAAGGCGAGAGAAACAAACAAATGCTCGAAACACTTTCTGAGCTCAACGCTCTTAGAAAGATCAATATTAAGAGCACGGGTTCGTGTTGAAGAAGATGCACTGGAAGAAAAGATTATCTGGTCCTTCAAAAGAAAAAGAGATGTCACCTGGTTCACATTGCCGATCGGATCACCGGTTACAAAGATAAAGAGATCTTGTATAAAGAAACGATGATAGCTCATACCTCAAGCAAAGCTACCAGAGACGAAAAGATGCAATTCCCTCGTTTCAAAGAGAATTTTGCAGATATAGAGTTCAAAAAGATGTGCATCATGATGGATAGATGGTAGACCGCCGTAGTGCTTTGGGAGACTCCGGATTGCCAAAGATGCTTGAATATGCATAGATATGATCACGGTGTACTCAAAATCACAGGAGATAAGCGTCACCATTTGGAGGATAGTGTTGATAGCATTTTACATATTCCACTCATGATAAGTGTCATATAGCTATGCTGAGAACCAAATTACAATCACCAGCATCGGATCGACACATGTTATTTAATTAGCCCAAGAGAATTGGAGTTGAAATAAAACTCTAGGATTAAGCGCCGGTGACAAAAGAATGAGTTAGCATGGACATGCTGATAAAAGGGAGATAGATAATGTTTCACACACGATTGAAAAGGAGTGTGGAAGCACAGATGTATCAAAGAAAATTTCCCGCATTTTTTTTGGCATTAAAATACCAATAGATGCAAAATCACTTATCAGGTAGCGATTAGCAACTCCACATTCTGTGAAAGCATGCTGGAAGGAAGAACACCCTTAAGAAGATGGCACCGGTTAACAAGGAGTCAGATAGATCGCGCCGGTTTGCAAGAGCCTGTCGGTATGGAATGTACCAACAGTTGATAACCAAAAGGCAGATAAAGATAACATGTTGGATGCAACAGATAGACAAGGAATTACACACACACACACACACACTTTCTATGGTACTACGGAAACCCAGAACACGTGAATCCTAGTTTGAATTTTAAGAAGAGGATTGAAAACGTTACACTTCCTTACCAGAAAAGGGTGGGTGGTTGGGTAAGAAGAAAAGTGGAAGCAGTCCTACTCTCGCATTTTGTTTTTCCCTAGTATACATAGCTACCAAAAATATTTTCTAGACTGACAACGACCATTTGGTTGAGACCCTGAAGGGCGGGATGGCTCTGATACCAATTGTAACTACCTCGGTGAATTACGCTCTTAGTTACAAGCCTGGATGAGCGGAAATGGTTAAAATAGTACGGTGGGGCCAAATGCCACTCACAGGTAGACCTTTCGACCGTCCTAACCATTTCCAAACATCGGGACAAGAACAAGCGGCGTAATCGGCAGGCGAAGGGATCAACTACATACACAAATGAGTATGTATGCAAGCCACCATACAACAGTCCTTAGAGCCATTCCATCTAAAAGGAATAGAAATATTGCAACGCCATACGGCAAGATCCAAATATCCTAGATAGATATAATAGTTTAGGATAGCTCCTCATACATCAAACATCAGAGTATCAGGCGGAAGCGGAAAACAAGATCCGAGTACGGATAAGAAGCAAATCGGCATCAGATGCCCCATAAATAAACACATCCCGCCCACAGATCTCACGGATCCCTGTTCCCGGAATCACTACACCGAGTGATCGTTGCCCACATCGTCCGTCTCCTCCACCCAGTATCCATCTTGCGAGTTTACCTGTTCATCTGAATCAAACAATTTATCGTGTGAGACCCTAGGGGTACTCAGCAAGTCTTTATGCCTCTAAAGGGGACACAACCTGGGGTGACGCAATTGCAGCAAAAGATAATACCTAACAATTCTAGGGGTACTCGCTAACCATACGCCTAACCATAGATAGACGGATGTCCGTGAATTAATAACAACAGTTTTAACAGTAATATTAACAGATCCATCCTCCTCCTCGCTTACCAACGAGGAAGCGGACGAACAGCCCCCCATCCGTTGGCAGTTTTATTATCCATTCCATGAGTGTTGCACTATTTACTAGTCAGGTACTTAGTCAAATTAAAAGCGTTACTTTAGTTATACTTGTCTATGATCGAGAAACTGTGCTCGAAGTCGTCCATAACCGCGGACACGTCTTCAGAAAGTTTTACCCTGTAGGGGTGCACAAATAGCAACACACACTCGATCAACCTCGGAAAAACCAACTCAAAACCCAACGAGGCATTCATGACAAAGCGATCACAGGATTCAGAAATATTTCAGGGGTCCACCCCATTAAGCTACCCGCAACGAAGTTGGCCGGCTCCGAGACAGACTCAAGGTTTGTGTGGACGGCTGTAAACGACTGGGAACCCGAAAGTGTGACTGGGCTTGTCGATACAGCGAAAACGTGTCACGATCCTAAACAGTATAGGTGCTCCTCGCACAATCGTAAATAAAGCAGTAAAGCATGGCATAAGTACATGATAGTAATAAAACCCCAAACTAGTTTGTGGCCCCAAGAAATAAGAATGAATCAAGCTCTGGCTCAGGGGGGTTCATAAGCCTCCCGGATGTGGATAGCGCGAATATTCAAGGAACAGGAATCAAGTACTCGGGGTCCTACGGGACACAAGTGAGCATGAAAAACCAAATAGCAGATATTGCTCACCGGTGCCACTTTCATTAGTTATCCCATTACTACTCATGTTAAGTTGTTTAGGTACCTCGTTATCCATCAGACACTCACATACCCTACACATGCTGTTCTACGACCCGCATGGCTCAAACAACTCCTGTAGTAATGGCTCATGGGATGGAGGAACAAGCTTCTGTGGGGTTTAAAAGTAAAGGCTATGTAATACTTGGGATTCAGTTTAATGCAATCGCGACTCAATGATGCAAGAATAAGATAGAGGCAATAGGTACTATATGTATGCAAGCATGTGGTAGTGCTTGCCTGGCAGCTCAGTTGAAGCGAGAGAAGGATCTGGGTAGTGCTCCTGGGTTTCTTGATATATCCCCTGCTCAGCGTCTATTCGAAGAAGAACCAAACAAACAAGGGCCAACATAAATAAAGTGCACAAGCATATGAATAAAATGCGACAAGCAAACAATCATGCCATGATGAATGATGCACAATTTGCATGGCAATAAAGTAGCATGGCATGGGTGAGGTGTGTAATACAAGAATAAGGCATTCTATTGAGTTTTAGTCACGTTTTATACTCGAATAAGTTGCTGTATACTTTATATTTATATGATGCATGCTGCAATTCAGAACATGGAATGCATAAACAGAAAGGTCTCGTCGAGCTGATCATTTTACACATATCATTTGTCAAATTTGGGGTTATAGAACAAAAGTTATTAATTAATTAAGAAAAAGGGCATTTTATTGTAATTTTAATCAACTCGAATTTTAAAGTGTTCAAAATATCTTTTGAAGGGCATATTTGAATTCGTCACATTTTTCTGATTTCAAAACATATATTACATGTTTAATTTGGAATTATATTTTAAAAGTTATTTGAAAATAGATTTGAATTTGAATTTAAAACAAATTTGAAAAGTTTGAATTAAAACAGAAAAACAGAAATCCTTTTCGTACTCAGACAAACCTAGCCATAGACACCGACAAGTGGGTCCAGCGCTGACTCAGCAGCAACCGGCTTGGCGGGGACTGAACTGGACCTTTCTTACCGCGCGTTTGTCTAGCCACCGAGACCGACATGTGGGACCGGCCGATCCGCGGGGCCACTCACGCGCACGGCCAGTCGGTGGGCGACATGTGGGCGATCCAGGGGAGCGCGGGTTGAGAAGCCACAAAGCGCGGGGGTTTACTTGCAAGAATGTACCGGGGCTGACAGGTGGGGCTCCGGGGATGGCGGGTTCAGGCGGGAAAAACGGCAGGGTTATTTCTGAAAAAGCGTCGCCGCCGCCGGACTGTCTGCTGTGTGCCGATCTGCAGAGACCAGGGGATCGGTCGGAGTTCGGACGATTATGGCGACCAAACGGCGACGAATCTCGCCAAGCCGCAAAAAGGAAAGATGGAGAGGGTGGTGCGGGCTACACTTCTCGTTTAGCAAGCTTGCACGGAGGCGGCCTACAGCGCGCGGGGCACGACGAAGAACAGAGGCGGGACGGAAGCTGCTGCAGCTGCTGCTGTCTGCCAGAGCGCGATGCGCGGCGGTGCACGGAGGCTGCTCGACGGAGCGCGACGGCGTTGCGGCGGGCTAGAAGGAAAAGGAAGATGTCCGAGAGGTAGAGGTGCTCACCAGCGACCATCCGGTGCAGACAAGCGTGCTCGAGGCGGACCAGATCAACGGCGTGGCTCGTGGCCGGCTTCGTCGGCTCCCTCGCGGCATGGTGGCGTCGATGATGCTCCGGCGAGGTTCAGGCACGGCTGCAGGTCCAGGGCGACGGTGAGGTAGCGGGGAAAGGTACTGGTACTCATGGATCGGCTTGACGTCCACCGGAACGACAAAGGACAGAGGGGGTCGTGGCTAGGGTTTAGGAGGAGGAGATGTCCATGGCGTCTTGGGAGGAAGAAGGAGAAGGGGTGAGGGGCTTGCGCGCTTCCTAGATGGGATCTGGGTGGGGTGAGGCGGTAGAGAGGAAAAAGGGAAGCACATGGGGGTGGTGGTAGCTTTGCAAAAAGTGGAAAAGAGAGGAGGAAGGATGCATCGGGTAGTCTCTCCTCTTCTCTTCTCTTTGTCTTGAAGCCAAAGAAAGGAGTGGGGAGGGCAGATGAGGGGTGAGACGTGGTGGAGCATGCCTGGTAGGGAGAGAGGGGGAAGCCAAGAGAGAGGGAGAGGGGAAGGGGTAGCTCGGCAAGGTTAGATGGTGGCCTCGGGTTACGGTTAGGTGGTCCTCATGGTATAGAGAAAAAGAGAGAGAGAGGGAGATGGCTTAGGGTTTGGTTTGATGGGGTTTAGAGGGGTAGATGGGGTAGCCTAGGGCTGGGTTGATGCTTCGGCATGGAGGGGGTAGAGAGAGATGGAAGATTTTGGTTAGCTAGGTAGATTAGAGTGAGGATGATGGTTTGGTTTAGCCCAAAACAAAGAGGTAGGTTTAAAATAGGGTTTAAGAGATTCAAAAACACGAGGACAACTAGATTGAATTTAAAAGCAAAGATCAAACCAAAATAAAACAAAACAAAGAATAGAAGGCCAAGGGTTATGATTGCATGGAGTATGCAATAAGTGACTTGCATGCATGTGAGCATATTTTGTGGAACAAAATATGGGGCACATACATGTGAGGAAAAGATTTGCAAAGATAAAAGATGCAATTAAACCAAGATTTTGAGAATGGACATGTTTACATGGCATGCTAGAGATGATTTGGATCACAACCATATAGCCATGTGGAGAAGAAGAGGGGGACCCATAATATACATGTGGAAAGAATTAAAATGTCATCCAACAATATGACCACATACCTATACATGGTTGGAAATAGAAGATGAAATCAAAGAGGAGGTGATATGGCAAGTTAGTAGATGGAAGGAATTTAAAAGAGATACACTCAACTCAAATTGGGCATTAAACAATATATCAAGAGCCAACTACAATGTATCAAGAGGCAAATACAATTAATAAATGCATATGAGATAGAACCAAATGAAAAGGGTTTTACATGATGCTCAAATGCAAGGTGGCATGATGACATGAGCATGATATAATTATGATGCAACAATTATATATAGGAAGTAGAATATATATAGACTAGGCTAGTAGCATTGCAATTGTTAGACAATTGGGATGCTACACATTGCATGTGTGTTGTTTTCATAAACCACTACTAGAGTCATTGCCTGTGTGGTATTTTCATAAACCACCACTAGAGTCATTGCATGTGTGTTATTTTCATAAACCACATATGGATCCACTAGAGTCATTGCATGTGTGTTCTTCTCCTAAACTACCACTAGAGTTCATTACATGTGTGTTCTTGTCATAAACCACATAGATCCACTAGAGTCATTGCATGTGTGTTCTTTTCATAAACCACATGGATCCACTAGAGTTCATTTCATTTATGTTCTTTTCATAACCACAACTAGAGTCATTGCATGTGTGTTCTTTTTATAAACCACAGCTAGAGTCCTTGCATGTGTGTTCTTTTCATTGGATGTTGTAGTGTATTAGTGTGCATCATTGGGGTTTTAGGAAAAGAACACTTGCAGTGATGCCACCATAGCATGTGTGTTCTTTTCATAAACCACATGGATCCAATATAGTTCATTGCATGTGTATTCTTTTCATAAACCACATGGATCCCCCTAGAGTCATTGCATGTGTGTTCTTTTCATAAACCACATGAAACCACTAGAGTTCATTGAATGTGTGTTCTTTTCATAAACCACATGGATCCACTACTGTCATTGAATGTGTGTTGTTTTCATAAACCACATGGATCCACCAGTGTCATTCCATGTGTGTTATTTTCATAAACCACATCTATAGTCATTGCATGTGTGTTCTTTTCATGAACCACATGGATCCACTAGAGTTAATTCCACGTGTGTTCTTTTCATAAACCACATGGTTCCACCAGTGTCATTGGATGTGTGTTCGTTTCATAAACCACATGGATCCACCAGTGTCATTGCATGTATGTTCTTTTCATAAACCACCACTAGAGTCATTGCATGTGTGTTCTTTTCATAAACCACCACTAGAGTCATTGCATGTGTGTTCTTTTTCATGAACCACCACTAGTGTCATTGCATGTGTGTTCTTTTCAAAAACCACATGGATCCACTAGAGTTCACTACATGTGTGTTCTTTTCATAAACCACATGGATCCACCAGTGTCATTGGATGTGTGTTATTTTCATAAACCACATGGATCCACCAGTTTCATTGCATGCGTGTTATTTTCATAAACCACCACTAGAGCCACATGGATCCACCAGTGTGTTTGCATGTGTGTTGTTTTCATAAACCACCACTAGACTCATTCCATGTGTGTTATTTTCATAAACCACCACTAGAGTCATTGTATGTTTGTTCTTTTCATAAACCACATATGGATCCACAAGAGTCATTGCATGTGTGTTCTTCTCCTAAACTACCACTAGAGTTCATTGCATGCGTGTTCTTTTCATAAACCCCATGGATCCACTAGAGTCATTGCATGTGTGTTATTTTCATAAACCACACGGATCCACTAGAGTTCATTGCATTTGTGTTCTTTTCATAAACCACAACTAGAGTCATTGCATGTGTGTTCTTTTCATAAACCACAGCTAGAGTCATTGCATGTGTGTTCTTTGCATTGGATGTGTGAGTGTATTAGTGTGCATCATTGGGGTTTTAGGAAAAGAACACTTGCAGTGATGCCACCATAGCATGTGTGTTCTTTTCATAAACCACATGGATCCACTATAGTTCATTGCATGTGTGTTCTTTTCATAAACCACATGGATCCACTAGTGTCACTGCATGTGTGTTATTTTCATAAACCACATCTATAGTCATTGCATGTGTGTTGTTTGTGGGGCCCCCGGATTAATCCTCCGAGAATCCCTGTTATGCATACAACCATGATCCCATGATCAGTTAGTCGTGGCACATAACCGACAAGTATCAAAGTAAACATCCAATACATAATGAATACATGTCATACCTTAGTTGCCATTATGGCTACATCGATCAACATCAGTGGAACTTCATTAAGCGTAGAGCCCGAGCCATGCCTTAACCTACAGGCAACTGACTGGGAGAACGTCCTAGCTCGCTTAGCCATCAACTTCCTCCTCTTCCTGATATCTGACCAAGTTAATAGCCAGGGACAATGCCAGTGAGTACTTTGAATGTACTCGCAAACCACCTCAGGAAAATAATAATAACAAGAGGATATGCAATATGGATGTATTAGTAGGAGGGCTTCAAGAGAGGTTCTTTTCTCAAATAGTTTCTCTTGTAGATATAGCATCTACATATCTTTGTTGAAAACTTTTGTAAACCATTTTGGAAAGTTTTGTAAACACTAGGATTGGGGTACCCATTTGCTCCCGTCTTCAGGTCGTCTCACGACCAAACTCCTTTCTCCTCCTTCCGACCATCCCATGGTCAAAACCTTTATCCTTTCGACCATCCCATGGTCAAAACATTTCCAAAGCCATTTCTTTTCCAAAATCCTTTTTGAAAAAAAAATCAGCCCCACTCTATAGAAGTTTGTCCAACCCGTCCATGACCGCGGACACGGCTATTCGAATAGATTTACACTCTGTAGAGGTTGTACACTTTCCCCACATCATCCGGGTACACTACCCTGATCTACACCGATCGTGGGTCGAGTAACCGATCAAGACTCTCCGGATGCCCACTCCAATATAAGTGCCTACCCTATGAGTGTTACACCCCTCAAAACCGGGACGTCAGGTACCGAGGACCAACCGGAGGGCATTTTACACTTTACAAAGTGGGCGCTTTCAATGAGGGGCTCATAGTAACGCCTGGCTGCCCACAGACAGTTTGTTCCTTCTCCAGGTCGATGTCCCACATGGACCTTTAAGGGAGAAGGCCCAGCCTCCGGGTATCGCGATCCCCTGTAGTAGTTACGAGGCAGTTCATACCAGAATAGACAAACATCAAATCCATCCCTGTCCCATTCTAGAGTAATGTGGTTGCACGGGTTAAGTTGTTATAGCTAAACTGCAAAGAACCGGGTGTGTTTTTGTAAACCTTTTTCCTCCATCTTTCCTTCAGCATTTTGTAAAACAAAACCTTTTTCTTTCTCAACAAATCTTTGGAGGTGCCACCTCACCAAGGTTTTATCATAAAACATTTGGTAAAACTTTTCCGGGGTCTTCCCATCCTAAAGCTTTGCTTCGGCTAAATCGGGGTCTCCAAAGGGGTATGGTGTGTTACACCATCTACCATACTAGGGACAAGTAGGTATCATCCAGAGGGTTGTAATTAGTAGTACCATTGAGTAATGGTTTGGAGGAGCCAAACCACTACCAGATATACGACGTCATATAGTGAAACAATGTAGTTTTCATAAAACAGTAAGTAAAACATGCATAAGTAAAACAGTCGGACGAGGCTTATGAGCAAGAAGGTGGCTTGCCTGATGATCAGGAATATGGCAATATTTCCCTCGACTTCTTCTATACATAACCAATCATACCAATACCAATAATAATAAGATCTCTTCTTCTCGGCATCAATACAAGAGCAACAATCGTCGTCATCGAGTATACATGCAAACAAGCAAGACCACGATCAAAACAAGGCATACAAGTGGACATTCACACAGCAAGAAAGTGGACAATACAATTATAATATTCAGTAGGTTTTGACTGGTTGGGTTTAGAACCATTGCAAAAACCCTATTTGAAGTGGTGGGATTTCCTTTATTCGGGAAATGGTCAAAACCACTAATGAATGGGTTTGGGACCAAGGCCTGGGTAAGTATGGTATCAATGTGCAGCTAGAATACCATCAAGTAGGTTTTGACAAAACAAGACCAACAAAAGTGGTTTCAAGGTTTTATCACTTTTCTTTAATTTCTTATGAATTTTCGAGTGATAAAAGCTCTAGTTTTAGGAAATAATTCACCACAAAAGTTCTGGAGCTCCAAAAATTACTTCCTTGGAGGGTTTAGTTGGGTTTTACGCACTGATCTAAAAAGAGCTGGAATCATGTCAAAATATTTACCAGAATGCCCTTAGGAAATTCCCAAAGGTAGTTCTGTAGTTGTTTTGTCTTTTTCCCCAGATTTAATCTAAAGAGGATTTTGATTTGATTCTAAGGATACATGGTATGTATTTAGAATACCTTTCTGTAGAAATTGGAATCAACCTTTTTGGATTTGTGGACTTACTGGGATGATTTATCTAGTGATAACACTATGGACGGAAATGTTTAATTCATTAGAAATCCTCAGAAGCTCAATAATTCTTGATCTCCTGGATTTAGATATAACTGGATGAAGCACATCATAGAGAGTTGGAATGAGGTACATACAATTTAAGGTTTGGCCTATAGAAATTTCTAAAGGCAGAAACTAATAGTTTTTGTTATTTTTACTATAGACAATCTACTGTCCACCTTGGCATAAGGCATATGCTAAATTATTGGTATAGCAATTACCATCCAGCAGAACTTTGATTCATACCAAATGGATATGTAGAACAACCTGAGGAATTTATTTAGTGCAAAAGAAAACTTTAAGTGGATTAATTTCCAATAAATAATGAAAATTATTTTTGGCAAAAGACAGTTCTGCATGGTGCATAAAACATTAAGGAACATGGTAGATTTTAGATCTGGTAATTTGAAGTTGATTAGCATTTTTGAAATGATTTAATCTAAGGCCAAACTTCTGGATTTTTACAGAACTATTAAAAAGAAAAAGAAAAGGGGAGCGCCAGGCCGGGATCTGCGCTGAGTTGGGCCGGCCTGGGCGAAATCGGCCCATCCGGGCGAGGCCAGCGAGCGGGAGCGCGTGTTCGAATCCGCCAGGCAGGGCCCGCTAGTCAACGGCCCCAGTGGTCGAAGGGGTATGGGGCACCTCCGGTTGTTGGATCTATAGGAGATCGACGGTGTCTGGCCGTCGTCTCCGCAGAACAGAGCGCCACCGGCACAAACCCTAGACAGCGTCAGGGGAATAGCGGGGAGCTCACCGGGGGTTTGGGAAGCGTCGGCGGGGCCGCAGGAGGACTCGGAGCACCGCGACGAGCCCGGAGAGGGGCGGCATGGTGGGTTTCCGCGCCGGGCCCTGGCTCGCTCGAGGACGCCCGAGAGCAACCTCGTAGGAGCTCGATGGCACCACCAGTGGAGTTGTTCCTGAGTAAGGAAAACAGAAGGGGAAGAGTAAGGGAGGGTAGGGGAGTACCAGGGAGTGACATGCAGAGGAGGAGAGGGGAGGAGGAGGGACCTTAGCTTGTTTTCGAGGAGGAGCCCGAGGCTCTTTTCTCTCTCTCTCTCTCGAGCAACACAGGGCAGTGGAGAGGGAGAGGGGGTGCTGGGGTGGTAAGAAGAAGGGAGAGGAAGCAAATGAGGGGCAAGGAAGGCACGTGGTGGCCTCTGGCCTATTTAACCCGAGAGGAGAGGTCCATGATGGACTTGTTCCATGGGGAGGACATGGAGGTGGCCAGGCAGGGGATTGGTTGGGTTGGGCGGTGCTGAGGAGAGAGGTGGGGTGCCATGGTCGTGTTGTATCTCAGAGAGGGTGGGAGTGGCAGCTGCTGCAATTAATTTACCTCACATGCTTGTCTCTCTCTCTCTCATTTCCAAGCATAAGAGGACAAGATGAATAATGATGCTACAGTGCTAGTTGACCTAGGTGTGTCCTGGTGCTGAGGAGAGGTACTGAGCTAGTTTTTATGAAGGTTGGAGAGAGTTTAGATTATGAGCTTGATTTAAATCAAGTCTTGGTCATATGATTGCTTATGAAGAACTTCTTAGATTTGTACCAGGTCTAGATGACCCAATGTTGTTGGTAGATGGGTAAGGTTGAGATGCATCACTAGGATTTATTTGAGATTTTTTAGAGAATTCTGGATGCACTTTATATCAATTATTCAAATAGTGCAGAGAGGGTTTTTAGGAATTTATATGATATTTTTGAATTGGACAAGTTGAGTTTTTGATGTGAGATGGTCCCAAGTGTGAATACACACTTAGGGGAATTTTCCCAAGCTTTATTTGAAGATAAAAGTATTTGAAACAATTATTATTCCAATTCAGCCATTTAAGAAAATGGGCAAAAAGAAATAATAAAGCTCTTCAAAAATATTTATTTTTTAAGAGGGAAGATGGGGTATTATATGTGGACCTCAATTGATCCCAAAAGTTGGGGAAGTGTTTTGGAAAAAAACCAAACTTTCCTTTATGTAAGAAGTTTTGGAGATTTTGTCTATTAAAGAGATTAATTAGATTTGGAGCCATAATAGTTATGGATAATATTTGATAAATCGTGATGATCAAGGTAGATGATGCAGACAAGGTGTAGCAAGCATTTGCAACCTTGGGAATGGTAAGTCCAACTTGAATTAGGTGGGAACAAGGAATAGAGGATCTAGGGTGATGTTATTTTCATACCACCAAAACCTTATTGGATCTTGGAGCTCAGATCTCGCCTTGGGGCATGGGATAGATGGATGGATGGGCCTAGTGGTGTAGATCACCATGGTGTATACGTTTGAGCTTGATCCTGCTTGAGATCACCAAGACAGGCTTTCAAACTTTGAATAAAATAAGCCTGCCAAAGTAGATTATCAACTAGCCTTCAAAACCTTGTGGGTTTAAGAAGCACAAAGATCCACTTGGAACAAGTGAAGTAGATATTGATAGACCTATATGAGTAGAACACAACCATGCAAATAGTTGGTCCAAAGAAGGTTGCATGGTGGTGTGAGCTTCTGTCAAAGTAGGCATGTTGACTAGATTCAGTGGAATAGTTATTTTCTTGCCTGCAAAACCATCAAGAAAAAGTGGGTTCGAGAATGATATAACCAAGGGCAAGAGTTGGCCTTGGTAGTCATTAGGATGGTTAACAAGATGTTTCAAATGTATTTTTAAAAATGCAGCAGGGTTGAGAAAAGGAGGCATTAAAAAAGGTGATGTTGGAAATAGTTTTCCAGACAGCCAAATTTGGCAGACTTAGGGTTTTTGACTAGAATGCGGGTGGTGATGATTTTGATGGGTTGCAAGGTTACAAAGCATCATCAAGTGGATTATGTTGAAGTGCATATTGAGTGGGAAGTATCCTTGCTTGATACTGGTCTTCAAAGACTTGGAAGCTCCTAGGAGGGATCACTTCAGAAGAGGTCTGGTTAGAGGTTTTAGATGATCACCTAGTAGCTAGGGATCATATCTAGCTTTGTATTCTTTCTTAGGGTGTGATGATTTGGAAACATATTGATCCTAGTGATGAGCTCCTAGAGTGGCTCATACTACTTCCTAAGCAATGAAGTCAAACAGCAGATCAAGGCAACTCATCTTACAAACAAAGCAAACCTACTACTAGGGCTACCATCAAACCTAGCTCAAGGTAAGGATGGGTATTTTTAAAAGGTTGTGGTTTGGATAAAATGAGAGTCCTTGGTGTCTCTACCAAGAGTAGAATTCAAAAGCTTTAAAAAAAGAGGTTTTGGGAACCTAAAGTTAAGAATGGTTGAAGGTTCTGTCTATAAAACATTAGGAGATTATAATAGATTGCTCTCCATAGTTTAGGCAAACAGAAGCTACTAAAATAGTTGGTTTGCAAAGGCTTCTTGGATCAGGTTTTGAAATGCCAGAACATTTGAGAATATGGAAATTAAGCCAAGACAGTTTTGGGAAGTAGCTTTTGTCAACTTGTGTTGAGGTAAGGGGTATATCTTCTAATACACAATCATAATCATAAACATAGTCAAACAACAGGCAAACACTTCATCACTAAACAAGAAAAAGTTTTTGCTCCCCCTGATTTTTGCATTCTGGACAACTAATCAGGGTTGCTGAAATTGGGATGTTATAGACCTTTCCCTCTTAAAATAATCTTGTCTCGAGATTCAGGAGAGTAAGGTTAGGGGATTTTGAGTTGGGTTGATACTAGGTGTCTTACGCGTACTATCTTACGAACTCCTTCTTTGAAAGTGGTTACTACATCGATGAAGTTGAGCTTCAGTCTTTTGGGATGCGCGGAGAGTTGAGCAGAGTCTAGTCCCGATTGCGAGGGATGACCTTCTTTTCCTTCTCGACTCTATATCTCGAGGTCTTAGCATGGGCAGACTATCTTGATGCTGAACTTCACGGGGTACTCGTCGTAGGATAGAATCTACGGCTTGGCGTACCTTTCTCTGAGGGTCCACGACTCTTCTTTAGGGGCGTAGCATATCCTAATTAAAGACTTTACGGTCGGTACTCATAGGAGCTTGCTTCTAGTGAAGGGTTACTCTATTTTGGTGGGAAAGACACAGTCTTTCCCCCTTAGGATTAAACTTGGGTAGATTCGAGGAGTTGACATAGTCCTTTCTTCTTGGTGTTGTAGATTAATGTTTTGAAGATTGGCGTCAATCTTCCTTCTGGAGTTGGAATCTTCAGATGGCATCCGTGAAGCTATGTTTTACGGGGCTTATCTACTATTAATTGAACTTAGCCTATTTAAATCTGTTGAAATCGCAGGTATTCTAATGGGTTGGAACTGAGGGTTTAGTGATCCGGCGATCCTTCAGGCGAGGAGACGTCGGATTCGGAGATTGAAGTATCTTATGGTAGCCATTCTTCTGGAGCTTGAGTGGAAAGATGCAGTCTTTCCACCTTAGAGATTTACTAAGGTTCTTTGAGAAGGGTGTGCATCTTCTAGCTTGGAGTGCTGGCGTGATGCTAGAGGAATGTGGAATCTTCCCTACGTCGTGAGTTGAGGTCTATAAGTGACATCCTATCTCTCGAACCTTGGCGAGGGTGGTTTCCTAACGAAGCCTTTAGTTAGCGCTTTACGACTCACCAGGATCGTCTTCAGTCGAGGTAGGGAAGCTAACTTCGGAGAAAACTTCTTCACTTGAAGTCCTTGTGTTGTTTTTGCTCGATGGCAGAGTGGACTAGTTTCCTTCACGCTTCCTTATTATCTGGGTTTAGGGGTATTTCTAACCTTCTAGGGAGGAACTTCCCGTTGTTTTGGGTAGGGTCGACTAGAATAGTTAGTCTCCTGTGGTGGTCGGAAGCTCTAATACACTAAAGGTTAGTATGGTTAGGTCTTCACTTCTTGTCTTGGTTGACTCATCGGGTGGTTTCTTGGGGATATTGAGGATCCTTCATTGATCGACTTCCGACTTCAACAGGATTTCTTGCTGTAATATATCGAGGAATTGGGGAGTGTGGTGCTATTGACGAGTCTTGGGAGGTGAGTTGGACGAGGTATGTCATCCTGCTGAGGTGAAATCTTCGAGTTGTTCTGACTTGACGATGACAAACTCCTGGTTCTTGCGATGCTTTTCCTCTCCTATACTCTCAAGGTTAGTCTGGGTCTCATTACCAATAACTAGCATAGGGGTTTCCTGAGTTACTAGGTGGGTTATCGCTCCTCGAGTCACATTTTTTAAGAGGTCAAAGCAAAACAGAACATACAAACAAGGAGAACAGAGCAAGGGGATCGCAATGTCCTCGGCAAACAACACACATCAACCAACAAAGGATGCACTTAGGCAAGCAAACACGGTCAACGCCAGGGACCAAGGAGTTAACTACTCGCGATGTAGGGGAATCCTATTCTTAGGACTATTGTCCCTAGATATCGTCTTTCTTTAGGTAGGAGTCACTGTCTTGTAGATGAAGCCTTCGTCGTATCTTGGACGCTTCTTGATAGTGCAACACTTGATGTCTTCTAATTATGGGGATTCCGCGGGTAGAGCGTATTGTAGTCTCCTTGTGTTTGCTGGTAGTTGCTTGTCTTCATCTTGTTCTCATTGTCTTTACCGGGTTCTAGATCCTAGTTATTTAAAATCCGTAGGTTTGAAGTTTGGACGAGAGTTAGAGGAAACCATTTTTGAAAGCATTTACTTAGAGTAAGAGAAGAATTAGAACTTTTTGAAACTCAGTGGGAAACTAGTTTTTCGAAAGCCGGGATTTTCAAAATAAGGTTCCTGTCTAGCGACCATGCTAACTAAGGTTCTCCTACAGTCAGAATGGCTCTAATACCAAGTCTGTGGGGCCCCCGGATTAATCCTCCGAGTATCTCTGTTATGCATACAACCGCGATCCCATGATCAGTTAGTCGTGGCACATAACAGACAAGTATCAAAGTAAACATCCAATACATAACGAATACATGTCATACCTTAGTTGCCATTATGGCTACATCGATCAACATCAGCGGAACTTCATTAAGCGTAGAGCCCGAGCCATGCCTAACCTAGAGGCAACTGGCTGGGAGAATGTCCTAGCTCGCTTAGCCATAATCTTCCTCCTCTTCCTGATATCTGACCAAGTTAATAGCCAGGGACAATGCTAGTGAGTACTTTGAATGTACTCACAAACCACCTCAGGAAAATAATAATAACAAGAGGATATGCAATATGGTTGTATTAGTAGGAGGGCTTCAAGAGAGGTTCTTTTCTCAAATAGTTTCTCTTGTAGATATAGCATCTACATATCTTTGTTGAAAACTTTTGTAAACCATTTTGGAAACCTTTTTGAAAAGTTTTGTAAACACTAGGATTGGGGTACCCATTTGTTCCCGTCTTCAGGTCATCCCACGACCAAACTCCTTTCTCCTCCTTCTGACCATCCCATGGTCAAAACCTTTCTCCTTTACGACCATCCCATGGTCAATACATTTCCAAAGCCATTTCTTTTCCGAAATCCTTTTTGGAAAAAAATCAGCACCGCTCTACAGAAGTTTGTCCCACCCGTCCATGACTGCGGACATGGCTATTCGAATAGATTTACACTCTGTAGAGGTTGCACACTTTCCCCACATAATCCAGGTACACTACCCTGATCTACACCGATCGTGGGTCGAGTAACCGATCAAGGCTCTCTAGATGCCCACTCCAATATAAGTGCCTACCTTATAAAAGTTATTCCCCTCAAAACCAGGACGTCGGGTACCGAGGACCAACCAGAGCGCATTTTACACTTTAAACAATGGGTGCTTTCAATGAGGGGCTCATAGTAACGCCTAGCTGCCCGCAGACAGTTCGTTCCTTCTCTAGGTCGATGTCCCACATGGACCTTTAAGGGAGAAGGCCCAGCCTCCAGGGATTGCGATCCCCTGTAGTAGTTCTGAGGCAGCTTATACCAGAATAGAAAAACATCAAATCCATCCCTGTCCCATTCCAGAGTAATGTGGTTGCACGGGTTAAGTTGTTATAGCTAAACTGCAAAGAACCGGGTGCGTATTTGTAAACCTTTTTCCTCCAGCTTTCCTTCAGCATTTTGTAAAACAAAACCTTTTTCTTTCTCAACAACTATTGGTAGGTCCCACCTCACCAAGGTTTTATCATAAAACATTTGGTAAAACTTTTCTGGGGTCTTCCCATCCTAAAGCTTTGCTTCGGCTAAATCGGGGTCTCCAAAGGGGTATGGTGTGTTACACCATCTACCATATTAGGGACAACTAGGTATCATAGAGAGGGATGTACTTAGTAGTACCATTGATTAATGGTTTGGAGGAGCCAAACCACTACCAGATATACGACGTCATATAGTGAAACAATGCAGTTTTCATAAAACAGTAAGTAAAACATGCATAAGTAAAATAGTAGGATGAGGCTTATGAGCAAGAAGGTGGCTTGCCTGATGATCAGCAATATGGCAATATGTCCCTGGGATTCTTCTTTACATAACCAAGAATACCAATACCAATAATACTAAGATCTCTTCTTCTCAGCATCAATACAAGCGCAACTATCGTCGTCATCGAGTATACATGCAAACAAGCAAGACCACAATCAAAACAAGGCATACAAGTGGAAATTCAAACAGCAAGAAAGTGGACAATACAATTATAATATTCAGTAGGTTTTGAGTGGTTGGGTTTAGAACCATTGCAAAAACCCTATTTGGAGTGGTGGGATTTCCTTTATTTGGGAAATGGTCAAAACCACTAATGAAGTGGTTTGGGACCAAGGCCTGGGTAATTATGGTATCAATGTGCAACCAGAATACCATTAGGTAGGTTTTGACAAAACAAGACCAACAAAAGTGGTTTCAAGGTTTTATCACTTTTCTTTAATTTCTTATGAATTTTCTAGTGATAAAAGCTCTAGTTTTACAAAAAAATCACCAGAAAAGTTCTGGAGCTCCAAAAATTACTTCCTTGGTGGGTTCAGTAGGGTTTTATGCACTAATCCAAAAAGAGTTGGAACCATGTCAAAATATTTACCAGAATGCCCTTAGGAAATTCCCAAAGGTAGTTCTGTAGCTGTTTTGTCTTTTTACCCATATTTAATCTACAGAGGCTTTTGATTTGATTCCAAGGAAATATGGTAGGTATTTAGAATACCTTTCTGTAGAAATTGGAATCAACCTTTTTGGAGATGTGGACTTACTGTGACGATTTATCTAGTGATAACACTATGGACAGAAATGTTTAATTCATTAGAAATCCTCAGGAGCTCAATAATTCTTGATCTCCTGGATTTAGATATAACTGGATGTAACACATCATAGAGAGTTGGAATGAGGTCCATACCATTTAAGGTTTGGCCTAGAAAAATTTCTAAAGGCGGAAACTAATAGTTTTGTTATTTTTACTATAGACAAACTACTATTCAGCTTGGCATAAGGCGTATGCTAAATTATTGGTATAGCAATTACCTTCCAGCAGAACTTTGATTCATCCCAAATGGATATGTACAACTCCCTGAGGAATTTATTTAGTGCAAAAGACAACTTTTAGTGGATTAATTGCCAATAAATAATGAAAATTATTTTTGGCAAAAGACCAGTTCTGCATGTTGCACAAAACATTCAGGAACATGGTAGATTTTAGATCTGGTAATTTGAAGTTGATTAGCATTTTTGAAATGATTTAATCTAAGGCTAAACTTCTGGGTTTTTATAGGACTATTAAAAAGAAAAAGAAAAGGGGAGCGCCAGGCTGGGATCTGCGCCGAGTTGGGCCGGCCTGGGCGAAATCGGCCTACCCGGGCGAGGCCAGTGAGCGGGAGCGTGGTTTTGAATCCACCAGGCGGGGCCCGCTGGTTAGCGGCCCTAGCGGTCGAAGGGGTACGGAGCACCTCTGGCCATTGGATCTATAGGAGATTGACGGTGTCTGTCCGTCGTCTCCGCAGAATAGAGCGCCACCGGCGGAAACCCTAGACAGCGTCAGGGGAACAACGGGGAGCTCACCGAGGGGGCGTCGGCAGGGCCGCAGGAGGACACGGAGCACCACGACGAACCCGTAGAGGGGCGACATGGTGGGTTTCCGTGCCAGGATCTGGCTCGCATGAGGATGCCCGAGAGCCACCTCGTCGGAGCTCGACGACGCCACTAGTGGACCTGTTCCTAAGTAAGGAAAACAGAAGGGCAAGAGTAAGGGAGGGTAGGGGAGCACCAGGGAGTGACATGCAGAGGTGGAGAGGGGAGGAGGAGGGAGCTTAGCTTGTTTTCGAGGAGGAGCCTGAGGATCTTTTCTCTCTCTCTCTCTCGAGCAGCACAGGGCAATGGAGAGGGAGAGGGGGTGCAGGGGTGGTAAGAAGAAGGGAGAAGAAGCAAACGAGGGGCAGGGGAGGCACGGGGTGGCCTCTGGCCTATTTAACCCGAGAGGAGAGGTCCATGATGGACTTGTTCCATGGGAAGGACATGGAGGTGTCTAGGCAGGGGATTGGTCGGGTTGGACATGGAGGTGGTCAGCTGAGGAGAGAGGTCGGGTGCCCTGGTCGTGTTGTAGCTCAGAGAGGGAGGGAGTGCAGCTGCTACAATTAATGGGCCTCACATGCTTGTCTCTCTCTCTCTCACTTCCAAGCATAAGAGGACAAGATGAACAGTGATGATACAGTGTTGGTCGACCTGGGTGTGTCCTGGTGCTGAGGAGAGGTACTGAGCAAGTTTTTATGAAGGTTGGAGAGAGTTTAGATTATGAGCTTGATTTAAATCAAGTATTGGTCATATGATTGCTTATGAAGAACTTCTTAGTTTGTACCAGGTCCAGATGATCCAATGTTGTTGGTAGATGTGTAAGGTTGAGATGCATCACTAGGATTTATTTGAGATTTTTAGAGAATTCTGGATGCACTTTATATCAATTATTCAAATAGTGCAGAGAAGGTTTTTAAGGAATTTATATGATATTTTTGAATTGGAAAAGTTGAGTTTTTGATGTGAGATGGTCCCAAGTGTGAATACACACTTAGGGGAATTTTCCCAAGATTTATTGGAAGATAAAAGTATTTGAAACAATTATTATTCCAATTCAGCCATTTAAGAAAATGGGCAAAAAGAAATAATAAAGCTCTTCAAAAATATTTATTTTTGAAGTGGGAAGAAGGGGTATGATATGTGGACCACAATTTAGCCAAAAAGTTGGGGAAGTGTTTTGTAAAAAACCAAACTTTCCTTTATGTAAGAAGTTTTGGAGATTTTGTCTATTAAAGAGATTAATTAGATTTGGAGCCATAATAATTATGGATAATATTTGATAAATATTGATGATCAAGGTAGATGATGTAGACAAGGTGTAGCAAGCATTTGCAGCCTTGGGAATGGTAAGTCCAACTTGAATTAGATGGGAACAAGGAATTGAGGATCTAGCGTGATGTTATTTTCATACCACCAAAACCTTGTTGGATCTTGGAGCTCAGATCTCCCCTTGGGGCATGGAATAGATGGATGGATGGGCCTAGTGATGTAGATCACCATGGTGTATAGTTTCGAGCTTGATCCTGCTTGAGCTCACCAAGACAGGCTTTCAAACTTTGAATAAAATAAGCCTGCCAAAGCAGATTATCAACTAGCCTTCAAAACCTTGTGGGTTTAAGAAGCACAAAGATCCACTTGGAACAAGTGAAGTAGATATTTATAGAGCTATATGAGTAGAACAAAACCATGCAAAGAGTTGGTCCACATAAGGTTGCATGGTGGTGTGAGCTTCTGTCAAAATAGGCATGTTGACTAGATTCGGAGGAATAGTTATTTTCTTGCCTGCAAAACCATCAGGAACAAGTGGGTTCAAGGATGATATAACCAAGGGAAAGAGTTGGCCTTGGTAGTCCTTAGGACGGTTAACAAGATGGTTCAAATGCATTTTTAAAAATGCACCAGGGTTGAGAAAAGGAGGCATTCAAAAAGGTGATGTTGGAAATAGTTTTCCAAACAGCCAAATTTGGCAGACTTAGGGTTTTTGACTAGAATGCGGGTGGTGATGATTTTGTTGGGTTGAAAGGTTCCAAAGCATCATAAAGTGGATTATGTTGAAGTGCAGATTGAGTGGGAAGTATCCTTGCTTGATATTGGTCTTCAAAGACTTGGAAGCTCCTAGGAGGGATCACTTTAGAAGAGGTCTGGTTAGAGGTTTTAGATGATCACCTAGTAGCTAGGGATCATATCCAGCTTTGTATTCTTACTAAGGGTGTGATGATTTGGAAACATATTGATCCTAGTGATGAGCTCCTAGAGTGGCTCATACTACTTCCTAAGCAATCAAGTCAAACAGCAGATCAAGGCAACTCATCTTACAAACAAAGCAAACCTACTACTAGGGCTACCATCAAACCTAGCTCAAGGTAAGGATGGGTATTTTGAAAAGGTTGTGGGTTGGATAAGATGAGAGTCCTTGGTATCTCTACCAAGATTAGAATTCAAAAGCTTTAAAAAAAATAGATTTTGGGAACCTAAAGATAAGAATGGTTGAAGGTTCTATCTATAAAACATAAGGAGATTATAATAGGTTGCTCTCCATAGTTTAGGGAAACATAAGTTACTAAAATAGTTGGTTTGCAAAGGATTCTTGGCTCAGGTTTTGAAATGCCAGAACATTTGAGAATATGGAAATTAAGCCAAGACAGTTTTGGGAAGCAACTTTTGTCAACTGGTGTTGAGGTAAGGGGTATATCTTCTAATACACAATCATAATCATAAACATAGTCAAACAATAGGCAAACACTTCATCACTAAACAAGAAAAAGTTTTTGCTCCCCGTGATTTTTGCATTCTGGACAACTAATCAGGGTTGCTGAAATTGGGATGTTACATTCTTTTCATAAACCACATGGATCCACTAGAGTTAATTGCATGTGTGTTCTTTTCATAAACCACATGGTTCCACCAGTGTCATTGGATGTGTGTTATTTTCATAAACCACATGGATCCACCAGTCTCAATGCATCTGTCTTCTTTTCATAACCCACCACTAGAGTCATTGCATGTGTGTTCTTTTCATAAAACAAATATGGATCCACTAGAGTCATTGCATGTGTGTTCTTCTCCTAAACCACCACTAGTCATTGCATGTGTGTTCTTTTTCATAAACCACCACTAGAGTCATTGCATGTGTGTTCTTTTCATAAACCACATGGATCCACTAGAGTTCATTGAATTTGTGTTCATTTCATAAACCACATGGATCCACTAGAGTTCATTGCATGTGTGTTCTTTTCATAAACCACATGGATCCACTAGAGTTCATTGAATGTGCGTTCTTTTCATAAACCACATGGATCCACTAGAGTTCATTGAATTTTTGTGTTCATTTCATAAACCACATGGATGCACTAGAGTTCATTGCATGTGTGTTCTTTTCATAAACCACATGGATCCACTAGAGTTCATTGAATGTGTGTTCTTTTCAAAAACCACATGGATCCACCAATGACATTGAATGTGTGTTCTTTTCATAAACCACATGGATCCACCAGTATCATTGAATGTGTGTTCTTTTCATAAACCACATGGATCCACCAGTGTCATTGCATGTGTGTTCTTTTCATAAACCACATCTAGAATCATTGCATGTGTGTTCTTTTCATAAACCACATTAGAGTCATTGCGTGTGTATTCTTTTCATAAACCACATTGATCCACTAGAGTTCATTGCATGTGTGTTCTTTTCATAAACCACATCTAGAGTCATTGCATGTGTGTTCTTTTCATAAACCACATGGATCCACTAGAGTTCATTGCATGTGTGTTCTTTTCATAAACCACATGGATCCACTAGTGTCATTGTGTATGTATTCCTTTCATAAACCCCATGGATCCACTAGATTTCATTGCATTTGTGTTCATTTCATAAACCACATGGATCCACTAGAGTTAATTGCATTGGTGTTCTTTTCATAAACCACATGGATCTACTAGAGTCATTGCATGTGTGTTCTTCTTGTAAACCATCACTAGAGTCATTCTTTTCATAAACCACATGGATCCACCAGTGTCATTGGATGCGTGTTATTTTCATAAACGACATGGATCCACCAGTGTCATTGCATGTGTGTTATTTTCATAAACCACCACTAGAGCCACATGGATCCACCAGTGTCATTCCATGTGTGTTGTTTTCATAAACCACCACTAGAGGCATTGCATGTGTGTTATTTTCATAAACCACCACTAGAGGCATTGCATGTGTGTTATTTTCATAAATCACCACTAGAGGCATTGCATGTGTGTTCTTTTCATAAACCACATATCGATCCACTAGAGTCATTTCATGTGTGTTCTTCTCCTAAACTACCACTAGAGATCATTGCATGTGTGTTCTTGTGATAAACCACATGGATCCACTAGAGTCATTGCATGTGTGTTCTTTTCATAAACCACACGGATCCACTAGAGTTCATTGCATTTGTGTTCTTTTCATAAACCACAAATAGAGTCATTGCATGTGTCTTCTTTTCATAAACCACAGCTAGAGTCATTGCATGTGTGTTCTTTTCATTGAATGTGTGAGTGTATTATTGTGCGTCATTGGGATTTTAGGAACAGAACACTTACAGTGATACCACCATAGCATGCGTGTTCTTTTGATAAACCACATGGATCCACTATAGTTCATTGCATGTGTGTTCTTTTCATAAACCACATGGATCCCCCTAGTGTCATTGCATGTGTGTTCTTTTCATAAACCAATTGGATCCACCAGTCTCATTGAATTTGTGTTCTTTTTCTATACTACATATGGATCCACTAGAGTCATTGCATTTGCGTTCTTCTCCTAAACCACGACTAGAATCATTTCATGTGTATTATTTTCAAAAACCATGTGGATCCACTAGAGTTCAATGCATGTGTGTTCTTTTCATAAACCACATGGATCTACGAGAGTTCATTGCATGTGTGTTCTTTTCTTAAACCACACGGATCCACCAGTGTAATTAGATGTGTGTTCTTTTTATAAACCACATTTATATTCCTAACATGTGTGTTCTTTTCATAAACCACATGGATCCACTAGAGTTAATTGAATGTGTGTTCTTTTCATAAACCACATGGTTCCACCAGTGTCATTGGATGTGTGTTCTTTTCATAAACCACATGGATCCACCAGTGTCATTGCATGTGTGTTCTTTCCATAAACCACCATTGGAGTCATTCCATGTGTGGTATTTTCATAAACCACATATGGATCCACTTGAGTAATTGCATGTGTGTTCTTCTCTTAAACCGCCACTAGTCAATGCATGTGTGTTCTTTTTCATAAACCAGCACAAGAATCATTGCATGTGTGTTCTTTTCATAAACGACATGGATCCACTAGAGTTCAAATTTGTGTTCTTTTCATAAACCACATGGATCCACTACTATCATTGAATGTGTGTTCTTTTCATAAACTACATGGATCCACCAAAGTCATTGCATGTGTGTTATTTTCATAAACCACATCTATAGTTATTGCATGTGTGTTCTCTTCATAAACCACATGGATCCACTAGCGTTAATTTCATCTGTGTTCTTTTCATAAACCACATGGTTCCACTAGTATCATTGGATGTGTGTTCTTTTCATAAACCACATGGATCCACCAGTGTCATTGCATATGTGTTCTTTTCATAACCCACAACTAGATTCATTGCATGTGTGTTCTTTTCATAAAAAATATATAGATCCACTAGAGTCATTGTATGTGTGTTTTTCTCCTAAACCACCACTAGTCATTGCATGTGTGCTCTTTTTCATAAACCACCACTAGAGTCATTGCATGTGTGTTCTTTTCATAAACCACATGGATCCACTTGAGTTCATTGAATTTGTGTTCATTTCATAAACCACATGGATCCACTAGAGTTTATTGCATGTGTGTTCTATTCATAAACCACATGGATCCACTAAAGTTCATTGAATGTGTGTTCTTTTCAAAAACCACATGGATCCACCAGTGTCATTAAATGTGTGTTGTTTTCATAAACCACATGGATCCACCAATGTCATTGAATGTGTGTTCTTTTCATAAACCACATGGATCCACCAGTGTCATTTAATGTGTGTTCTTTTCATAAACCACATGGATCCACCAGTGTCATTGCATGTGTGTTCTTTTCATATACCACATCTAGAGTCATTGCTTGTGTGTTATTTTCATAAACCACATGGATCCACTAGAGTTCATTGCATGTGTGTTCTTTTCATAAACCACATGGATCCACCAGTGTCATTGCGTATGTATTCTTTTCATAAACTCCATGGATCCACTAGAGTACATTGCATTTGTGTTCATTTCATAAAACACATGGATCCACTAGATTTCATTGCATTGGTGTTCTTTTCATAAACCACATGGATATACTAGAGTCATTGCATGTGTGTTCTTCTTCTAAACCATCACTAGAGTTCACTGCATGTGTGTTCTTTTCATAAACCACATGGATCCACCAATGTCATAGGATGTGTGTTATTTTCATAAACCACATGGATCCACCAGTGTCATTACATGTGTGTTATTTTCATAAACCACCACTAGGGCCACATGGATCCACTAGTGTCATTGCATGTGTGTTCTTTCCATAAACCACCACTAGAGTCATTTCCTGTGTGTTATATTCATAAACCACCATAGAGTCATTGCATATGTATTCTTTTCATAAACCACATATGGATCCACCAGTCATTGCATGTGCGTTCTTCTCCTGAAAGACCACTAGAGTTCATTGCATGTGTGTTCTTTTCATAAAACACATGGATCCACCAGTGTCATTGCATGTGTGTTCTTCTTCTAAACAACATGGATCCACTAGAGTCATTGCATGTGTGTTCTTTTCATAAACCACACGGATCCACTAGAGTTCATTGCATTTGTGTTCTTTTCATAAATCACAACTAGAATCATTGCATGTGTCTTCTTTTCATAAACCATAGCTAGAGTCATTGCATGTGTGTTCTTTCCATTGGATGTGTGAGTGTATTAGTTTGCATCATTGTGGTTTTAGGAATAGAACACTTGCAGTGATGCCACCATAGCATGTGTGTTCTTTTTATAAACCACATGGATCCACTATAGTTCATTACATGTGTGTTCTTTTCAAAAAACACATGGATCCACCAGTGTCATTAAATGTGTGTTCTTTTCATAAACCACATGGATCGACCAATGTCATTGCATGTGTGTTCTTTTCATAAACCACATGGATCCACTAGAGTTCACTGCATGCGTGTTCTTTTCATAAACCACATGGATCCACCAGTGTCATTGGATGTGTGTTATTTTCATAAACCACATGGATCCACCAGTGTCATTGCATGTGTGTTATTTTCATAAACCACCACTAGAGCCACATGGATCCACCCGTGTCATTGCATGTGTGTTCTTTCCATAAACCACCACTAGAGTCATTGCCTTTGTGTTCTATTCATAAACCACCACTAGAGTCATTGCATGTGTGTTCTTTTCATAAACCACATATGGATCCACCAGTCATTGCATGTGTGTTCTTCTCCTAAACCACCACTAGAGTTTATTGCATGTGTGTTCTTTTCATAAACCACATGGATCCACAAGTGTCATTGCATGTGTGTTCTTATTCTAAACCACATGGATCCACTAGAGTCATTACATGTGTGTTCTTTTCATAAACCTCATGGATCCACTAGAGTTCATTGCATTTGTGTTCTTTTCATAAACCATAACTGCAATCATTGCATGTGTCTTCTTTTCATAAACCATAGCTAGTGTCATTGCATGTGTGTTCTTTTCATTGGATGTGTGAGTGTATTAGTTTGCATCATTGTGGTTTTAGGAACAGAACACTTGCAGTGATGCCACCATAGCATGTGTGTTCTTTTTATAAACCACATGGATCCACTATAGTTCATTGCATGTGTGTTCTTTTCATAAACCACATGGATCCACCACTGTCATTGAATGTGTGTTCTATTCATTAACCACATGGATCCACCAGTGTCATTGCATGTGTGTTATTTTCATAAACCACATCTATAGTCATTGCATGTGTGTTATTTTCATAAACCACATGGATCCACTAGTGTCATTGCATGTGTGTTCTTTCCATAAACCACCACTAGAGTCATTTCCTGTGTGTTCTATTCATAAACCACTATAGAGTCATTGCATGTGTATTCTTTTCATAAACCACATATGGATCCACCAGTCATTGCATGTGCGTTCTTCTCCTGAAAGACCACTAGAGTTCATTGCATGTGTGTTCTTTTCATAAAACACATGGATCCACCAGTGTCATTGCATGTGTGTTCTTCTTCCAAACAACATGGATCCACTAGAGTCATTGCATGTGTGTTCTTTTCATAAACCACACGGATCCACTAGAGTTCATTGCATTTGTGTTCTTTTCATAAATCACAACTAGAATCATTGCATGTGTCTTCTTTTCATAAACCATAGCTAGAGTCATTGCATGTGTGTTCTTTCCATTGGATGTGTGAGTGTATTAGTTTGCATCATTGTGGTTTTAGGAATAGAACACTTGCAGTGATGCCACCCTAGCATGTGTGTTCTTTTTATAAACCACATGGATCCACTATAGTTCATTGCATGTGTGTTCTTTTCAAAAAACACATGGATCCACCAGTGTCATTAAATGTGTGTTCTTTTCATAAACCACATGGATCGACCAGTGTCATTGCATGTGTGTTCTTTTCATAAACCACATGGATCCACTAGAGTTCACTACATGCGTGTTCTTTTCATAAACCACATGGATCCACCAGTGTCATTGGATGTGTGTTATTTTCATAAACCACATGGATCCACCAGTGTCATTGCATGTGTGTTATTTTCATAAACCACCACTAGAGCCACATGGATCCACCCGTGTCATTGCATGTGTGTTCTTTCCATAAACCACCACTAGAGTCATTGCCTGTGTGTTCTATTCATAAACCACCACTAGAGTCATTGCATGTGTGTTCTTTTCATAAACCACATATGGATCCACCAGTCATTGCATGTGTGTTCTTCTCCTAAACCACCACTAGAGTTTATTGCATGTGTGTTCTTTTCATAAACCACATGGATCCACAAGTGTCATTGCATATGTGTTCTTATTCTAAACCACATGGATCCACTAGAGTCATTACATGTGTGTTCTTTTCATAAACCTCATGGATCCACTAGAGTTCATTGCATTTGTGTTCTTTTCATAAACCATAACTGCAATCATTGCATGTGTCTTCTTTTCATAAACCATAGCTAGTGTCATTGCATGTGTGTTCTTTTCATTGGATGTGTGAGTGTATTAGTTTGCATCATTGTGGTTTTAGGAATAGAACACTTGCAGTGATGCCACCATAGCATGTGTGTTCTTTTTATAAACACATGGATCCACTATAGTTCATTGCATGTGTGTTCTTTTCATAAACCACATGGATCCACTACTGTCATTGAATGTGTGTTCTATTCATTAACCACATGGATCCACCAGTGTCATTGCATGTGTGTTATTTTCATAAACCACATCTATAGTCATTGCATGTGTGTTATTTTCATAACCACATGGATCCACTAGTGTTAATTCAATGTGTGTTATTTTCATAAACCACATGGTTCCACCAGTGTCATTGGATGTGTGTTCTTTTCATAAACCACCACTGGAGTCATTGCATGTGTGGTATTTTCATAAACCACATATGGAGCCACTAGAGTAATTGCATGTGTGTTCTTCTCCTAAACCACCACTAGTCAATGCATGTGTGTTCTTTTTCATAAACCACCACTAGAGTCATTGCATGTGTGTTCTTTTCATAAACCACATGGATCTACTAGAGTTCATTGAATTTGTGTTATTTTCATAAACCACATGGATCCACCAGTGTCATTAAATGTGTGTTCTTTTCATAAACCACATGGATCCACCAGTGTCATTGCATGTGTGTTATTTTCATAAACCACATCTATAGTTATTGCATGTGTGTTCTTTTCATAAACCACATGGATCCACAAGATTTACTTGCATGTGTGTTCTTTTCATAAACCACATGGATCCACCAGTGTCATTGCATCTGTGTTCTTTTCATAAAAAAATATGGATCCACTAGAGTCATTGCATGTGTGTTCTTCTCCTAAACCACCGCTAGTCATTGCATGTGTGTTCTTTTTCATAAACCACCACTAGAGTCATTGCATGTGTGTTCTTTTCATAAACCACATGGATCCACTAGAGTCCATTGAATTTGTGGTCATTTCATAAACCACATGGATCCACTAGAGTTCATTGCATGTGTGTTCTTTTCATAAACCACATTGATCCACTAGAGTTCATTGAATGTGTGTTCTTTTCAAAAACCACATGGATCCACCAGTGTCATTGAATGTGTGTTCTTTTCATAAACCACATGGATCCACCAGTGTCATATAATGTGTGCTCTTTTCATAAACCACATGGATCCACCGGTGTCATTGAATGTCTGTTCTCTTCATAAACCACATGGATCCACCAGTGGCATTGCATGTGTGTTCTTTTCATAAACCACATCTAGAGTCATTGCTTGTGTGTTCTTTTCATAAACCACATGAATCCACTAGAGTTCATTGCATGTGTGTTCTTTTCATAAACCACATGGATCCACCAGTGTCATTGCATATGTATTATTTTCATAAACTGCATGGATCCACTAGAGTTCATTGCATTTGTGTTCATTTCATAAACCACATGGATCCACTAGAGTTCATTGCATTGGTGTTCTTTTCATAAACCACATGGATATACTAGAGTCATTGCATGTGTGTTCTTCTTCTAAACCATCACTAGAGTCATTGCATGTGTGTTCTTTTCATAAACCACATGGATCCACTAGAGTTCACTTCATGTGTGTTCTTTTCATAAACCACATGGATCCACCAATGTCATTGGATGTGTGTTATTTTCATAAACCACATGGATCCACCAGTGTCATTGCATGTGTGTTATTTTCATAAACCACCACTAGAGCCACATGGATCCACCCGTGTCATTGCATGTGTGTTCTTTCCATAAACCACCACTAGAGTCATTGCCTGTGTGTTCTATTCATAAACCACCACTAGAGTCATTGCATGTGTGTTCTTTTCATAAGCCACATATGGATCCACCAGTCATTGCATGTGTGTTCTTCTCCTAAACCACCACTAGAGTTTATTGCATGTGTGTTCTTTTCATAAACCACATGGATCCACCAGTGTCATTGCATGTGTGTTCTTATTCTAAACCACATGGATCCACTAGAGTCATTACATGTGTGTTTTTTTCATAAACCTCATGGATCCACTAGAGTTCATTGCATTTGTGTTATTTTCATAAACCATAACTAGAATCATTGCATGTGTCTTCTTTCCATAAACCACCATAGAGTCATTGCGTATGTATTCTTTTCATAAACCACATGGATGTACTAGAGTCATTGCATGTGTGTTCTTCTTCTAAACCATCACTAGAGTTCACTGCATGTGTGTTCTTTTCATAAACCACATGGATCCACTACTGTCATTGAATGTGTGTTCTATTCATTAACCACATGGATCCACCAGTGTCATTGCATGTGTGTTATTTTCATAAACCACATCTATAGTCATTGCATGTGTGTTATTTTCATAAACCACATGGATCCACTAGTGTTAATTCAATGTGTGTTATTTTCATAAACCACATGGTTCCACCAGTGTCATTGGATGTGTGTTCTTTTCATAAACCACCACTGGAGTCATTGCATGTGTGGTATTTTCATAAACCACATATGGAGCCACTAGAGTAATTGCATGTGTGTTCTTCTCCTAAACCACCACTAGTCAATGCATGTGTGTTCTTTTTCATAAACCACCACTAGAGTCATTGCATGTGTGTTGTTTTCATAAACCACATGGATCTACTAGAGTTCATTGAATTTGTGTTATTTTCATAAACCACATGGATCCACCAGTGTCATTAAATGTGTGTTCTTTTCATAAACCACATGGATCCACCAGTGTCATTGCATGTGTGTTATTTTCATAAACCACATCTATAGTTATTGCATGTGTGTTCTTTTCATAAACCACATGGATCCACAAGATTTACTTGCATGTGTGTTCTTTTCATAAACCACATGGTTCTACCAGTGCCATTGGATGTGTGTTCTTTTCATAAACCACATGGATCCACCAGTGTCATTGCATCTGTGTTCTTTTCATAAAAAAATATGGATCCACTAGAGTCATTGCATGTGTGTTCTTCTCCTAAACCACCGCTAGTCATTGCATGTGTGTTCTTTTTCATAAACCACCACTAGAGTCATTGCATGTGTGTTCTTTTCATAAACCACATGGATCCACTAGAGTCCATTGAATTTGTGGTCATTTCATAAACCACATGGATCCACTAGAGTTCATTGCATGTGTGTTCTTTTCATAAACCACATTGATCCACTAGAGTTCATTGAATGTGTGTTCTTTTCAAAAACCACATGGATCCACCAGTGTCATTGAATGTGTGTTCTTTTCATAAACCACATGGATCCACCAGTGTCATATAATGTGTGCTCTTTTCATAAACCACATGGATCCACCGGTGTCATTGAATGTCTGTTCTCTTCATAAACCACATGGATCCACCAGTGGCATTGCATGTGTGTTCTTTTCATAAACCACATCTAGAGTCATTGCTTGTGTGTTCTTTTCATAAACCACATGAATCCACTAGAGTTCATTGCATGTGTGTTCTTTTCATAAACCACATGGATCCACCAGTGTCATTGCATATGTATTATTTTCATAAACTGCATGGATCCACTAGAGTTCATTGCATTTGTGTTCATTTCATAAACCACATGGATCCACTAGAGTTCATTGCATTGGTGTTCTTTTCATAAACCACATGGATATACTAGAGTCATTGCATGTGTGTTCTTCTTCTAAACCATCACTAGAGTCATTGCATGTGTGTTCTTTTCATAAACCACATGGATCCACTAGAGTTCACTTCATGTGTGTTCTTTTCATAAACCACATGGACCCACCAATGTCATTGGATGTGTGTTATTTTCATAAACCACATGGATCCACCAGTGTCATTGCATGTGTGTTATTTTCATAAACCACCACTAGAGCCACATGGATCCACCCGTGTCATTGCATGTGTGTTCTTTCCATAAACCACCACTAGAGTCATTGCCTGTGTGTTCTATTCATAAACCACCACTAGAGTCATTGCATGTGTGTTCTTTTCATAAACCACATATGGATCCACCAGTCATTGCATGTGTGTTCTTCTCCTAAACCACCACTAGAGTTTATTGCATGTGTGTTCTTTTCATAAACCACATGGATCCACCAGTGTCATTGCATGTGTGTTCTTATTCTAAACCACATGGATCCACTAGAGTCATTACATGTGTGTTTTTTTCATAAACCTCATGGATCCACTAGACTTCATTGCATTTGTGTTATTTTCATAAACCATAACTAGAATCATTGCATGTGTCTTCTTTCCATAAACCACCATAGAGTCATTGCGTGTGTATTCTTTTCATAAACCACATGGATGTACTAGAGTCATTGCATGTGTGTTCTTCTTCTAAACCATCACTAGAGTTCACTGCATGTGTGTTCTTTTCATAAACCACATGGATCCACCAATGTCATAGGATGTGTGTTCTTTTCATAAACCACATGGATCCACCAATGTCATAGGATGTGTGTTATTTTCATAAACCACATGGATCCACCAGTGTCATAGCATGTGTGTTATTTTCATAAACCACCACTAGGGCCACATGGATCCACTAGTGTCATTGCATGTGTGTTCTTTCCATAAACCACCACTAGAGTCATTTCTGTGTGTATTATTTTCATAAACCACATATGGATCCACCAGCCATTGCATGTGTGTTCTTTCCATAAACCACCATAGAGTCATTGCATGTGTATTCTTTTCATAAACCACATATGGATCCACCAGGCATTGCATGTGCGTTCTTCTCCTAAAAGACCACTAGAGTTCATTGCATGTGTGTTCTTTTCATAAACCACATGGATCCACCAGTGTCATTGCATGTGTGTTCTTCTTCTAAACAACATGGATCCACTAGAGTCATTGCATGTGTGTTCTCTTCATAAACCACACGGAAACACTAGAGGTCATTGCATTTGTGTTCTTTTCATAAATCACAACTAGAATCATTGCATGTGTCTTCTTTTCACAAACCATAGCTAGAGTCATTTCATGTGTGTTCTTTCCATTGGGTGTGTGAGTGTATTAGTTTGCATCATTGTGGTTTTAGGAATAGAACACTTGTAGTGATGCCACCATAGCATGTGTGTTCTTTTTATAAACCACATGGATCCACTATAGTTCATTGCATGTGTGTTCTTTTCATAAACCACATGGATCCACTATTGTCATTGAATGTGTGTAATTAACAACATGGATCCGCCAGTGTCATTGCATGTGTGTTATTTTCATAAACCACATCTATAGTCATTGCATGTGTGTTCTTTTCATAAACCACATGGATCCACTAGATTTAATTGCATGTGTGTTCTTTTCATAAACCACATGGTTCCACCAGTGTCATTGGATGTGTGTTCTTTTCATAAACCACCACTGGAGTCATTGCATGTGTGGTATTTTCATAAACCACATATGGATCCACTAGAGTAATTGCATGTGTGTTCTTCTCCTAAACCACCACTAGTCAATGCATGTGTGTTCTTTTTCATAAACCACCACTAGAGTCATTGCATGTGTGTTCTTTTCATAAACCACATGGATCTACTAGAGTTCATTGAATTTGTGTTCTTTTCATAAACCACATGGATCCACCAGTGTCATTGCATGTGTGTTATTTTTATAAACCAAATCTATAGTTATTGCATGTGTGTTCTTTTCATAAACCACATGGATCCACTAGCGTTAATTTCATGTGTGTTTTTTTCATAAACCACATGGTTCCACCAGTGTCATTGGATGTTTGTTCTTTTCATAAACCACATGGATCCACCAGTGTCACTGCATTTGTGTTCTTTTCATAACCCACAACTAGAGTCATTGCATGTGTGTTCTTTTCATAAAAAAATATAGATCCACTAGAGTCATTGCATGTGTGTTCTTCTCCTAAACCACCACTAGTCATTGCATGTGTGCTCTTTTTCATAAACCGCCACTAGAGTCATTGCATGTGTGTTCTTTTCATAAACCACATGGATCCACTTGAGTTCATTGAATTTGTGTTCATTTCATAAACCACATGGATCCACTAGAGTTTATTGCACGTGTGTTCTTTTCATAAACCACATAGATCCACTAGAGTTCATTGAATGTGTGTTCTTTTCAAAAAAACACATGGATCCACCAGTGTCATTAAATGTGTGTTCTTTTCATAAACCACATGGATCGACCAGTGTCATTGAATGTGTGTTCTTTTCATAAACCACATGGATCCACTAGTGTCATTGAATGTGTGTTCTTTTCATAAACCACATGGATCCACCAGTGTCATTGCATGTGTGTTCTTTTCATAAACCACATCTAGAGTCATTGCTTGTGTGTTCTTTTCATAAACCACATGGATCCACTAGAGTTCATTGCATGTGTGTTCTTTTCATAAACCACAGGGATCCACCAGTGTCATTGCGTATGTATTCTTTTCATAAACTGCATGGATCCACTAGAGTACATTGCACTTGTGTTCATTTCATAAACCACATGGATCCACTAGAGTTCATTGCATTGGTGTTCTTTTCATAAACCACATGGATATACTAGAGTCATTGCATGTGTGTTCTTCTTCTAAACCATCACTAAAGTCATTGCATGTGTGTTCTTTTCATAAACCACATGGATCCACTAGAGTTCATTGCATGTGTGTTCTTTTCATAAACCACATGGATCCACCAATGTCATTGGATGTGTGTTATTTTCATAAACCACATGGATCCACCAGTGTCATTGCATGTGTGTTATTTTCATAAACCACCACTAGATCCACATGGATCCACCCATGTCATTGCATGTGTGTTCTTTCCATAAACCACCACTAGAGTCATTGCCTGTGTGTTCTATTCATAAACCACCACTAGAGTCATTGCATGTGTGTTCTTTTCATAAACCACATATGGATCCACCAGTCATTGCATGTGTGTTCTTCTCCTAAACCACCACTAGAGTTTATTGCATGTGTGTTCTTTTCATAAACCACATGGATCCACAAGTATCATTGCATGTGTGTTCTTCTTCTAAACCACATGGATCCACTAGAGTCATTACATGTGTGTTCTTTTCATAAACCTCACGGACCCACTAGAGTTCATTGCATTTGTGTTCTTTTCATAAACCATAACTACAATCATTGCATGTGTCTTCTTTTCATAAACCATAGCTAGTGTCATTGCATGTGTGTTCTTTTCATTGGATGTGTGAGTGTATTAGTGTGCATCATTGTGGTTTTAGGAACAGAACACTTGCAGTGATGCCACCATAGCATGTGTGTTCTTTTTATAAACCACATGGATCCACTATAGTTCATTGCATGTGTGTTCTTTTCATAAACCACATGGATCCACTACTGTCATTGAATGTGTGTTCTATTCATTAACCACATGGATGCACCAGTGTCATTGCATGTGTGTTATTTTCATAAACCACATCTATAGTCATTGCATGTGTGTTCTTTTCATTAACCACATGGATCCACTAGTGTTAATTCCATGTGTGTTATTTTCATAAACCACATGGTTCCACCAGTGTCATTGGATGTGTGTTCTTTTCATAAACCACCAATGGAGTCATTGCATGTGTGGTATTTTCATAAACCACATATGGATCCACTAGAGTAATTGCATGTGTGTTCTTCTCCTAAACCACCACTAGTCAATGCATGTGTGTTCTTTTTCATAAACCAGCACTAGAGTCATTGCATGTGTGTTCTTTTCATAAACCACATGGATCTACTAGAGTTCATTGAATTTGTGTTATTTTCATAAACCACATGGATCGACTACTATCATTGAATGTGTGTTCTTTTCATAAACCACATGGATCCACCAGTGTCATTGCATGTGTGTTATTTTCATAAACCACATCTATAGTTATTGCATGTGTGTTCTTTTCATAAACCACATGGATCCACAAGAGTTACTTGCATGTGTGTTCTTTTCATAAACCACATGGTTCCACCAGTGCCATTGGATGTGTGTTCTTTTCATAAACCACATGGATCCACCAGTGTCATTGCATCTATGTTCTTTTCATAACCCGCCACTAGAGTCATTGCACGTGTGTTCTTTTCATAAAAAAAATATGGATCCACTAGAGTCATTGTATGTGTGTTCTTCTCCTAAACCACCACCGGTCATTGCATGTGTGTTCTTTTTCATAAACCACCACTAGAGTCATTGCATGTGTGTTCTTTTCATAAACCACATGGATCCACTAGAGTTCATTGAATTTGTGTTCATTTCATAAACCACATGGATCCACTAGAGTTCATTACATGTGTGTTCTTTTCATAAACCACATTGATCCACTAGTGTCATTGCATGTGTGTTCTTCTTCTAAACCACATGGATCCACTAGAGTCATTACATGTGTGTTCTTTTCATAAACCTCACAGATCCACTAGAATTCATTGCATTTGTGTTCTTTTCATAAACCACATGGATCCACTAGTGTCATTGAATGTCTGTTCTCTTCATAAACCACATGGATCCACCAGTGGCATTGCATGTGTGTTCTTTTCATAAACCACATCTAGAGTCATTGCTTGTGTGTTCTTTTCATAAACCACATGAATCCACTAGAGTTCATTGCATGTGTGTTCTTTTCATAAACCACATGGATCCACCAGTGTCATTGCGTATGTATTCTTTTCATAAACTGCATGGATCCGCTAGAGTTCATTGCATTTGTGTTCATTTCATAAACCACATGGATCCACTAGAGTTCATTGCATTGGTGTTCTTTTCATAAACCAGATGGATATACTAGAGTCATTGCATGTGTGTTCTTCTTCTAAACCATCACTAGAGTTCACTGCATGTGTGTTCTTTTCATAAACCACATGGATCCACCAATGTCATAGGATGTGTATTATTTTCATAAACCACATGGATCCACCAGTGTCATTGCATGTGTGTTATTTTCATAAACCACCACTAGGGCCACATGGATCCACTAGTGTCATTGCATGTGTGTTCTTTCCATAAACCACCACTAGAGTCATTTCCTGTGTGTTCTATTCATAAACCACCATAGAGTCATTGCATGTGTATTCTTTTCATAAACCACATGGATCCACCAGTGTCATTGAATGTTTGTTCTCTTCATAAACCACATGGATCCACTAGTGGCATTGCATGTGTTTTCTTTTCATAAACCACATCTAGAGTCATTGCTTGTGTGTTCTTTTCATAAACCACATGAATCCACTAGAGTTCATTGCATGTGTGTTCTTTTCATAAACCACATGGATCCACAAGTGTCATTGCGTATGTATTCTTTTCATAAACTGCATGGATCCACTAGAGTTCATTGCATTTGTGTTCATTTCATGAACCACATGGATCCACTAGAGTTCATTGCATTGGTGTTCTTTTCATAAACCACATGGATATACTAGAGTCATTGCATGTGTGTTCTTCTTCTAAACCATCACTAGAGTCATTGCATCTGTGTTCTTTTCATAAACCACATGGATCCACTAGAGTTCACTGCATGTGTGTTCTTTTCATAAACCACATGGATCCACCAATGTCATTGGATGTGTGTTATTTTCATAAACCACATGGATCCACCAGTGTCATTGCATGTGTGTTCTTTCCATAAACCACCACTAGAGTCATTGCCTGTGTGTTCTATTCATAAACCACAACTAGAGTCATTGCATGTGTGTTCTTTTCATAAACCACATATGGATCCACCAGCATTGCATGTGTGTTCTTCTCCTAAACCACCACTAGAGTTTATTGCATGTGTGTTCTTTTCATAAACCACATGGATCCACCAGTGTCATTGCATGTGTGTTCTTCTTCTAAACCACATGGATCCACTAGAGTCATTACATGTGTGTTCTTTTCATAAACCTCATGGATCCACTAGAGTTCATTGCATTTGTGTTCTTTTCATAAACCATAACTAGAATCATTGCATGTGTCTTCTTTTCATAAACCATAGCTAGTGTCATTGCATGTGTGTTCTTTTCATTGGATGTGTGAGTGTATTAGTTTGCATCATTGTGGTTTTAGGAACAGAACACTTGCAGTGATGCCACCATAGCATGTGTCTTCTTCTTATAAACCACATGGATCCACTATAGTTCATTGCATGTGTATTCTTTTCATAAACCACATGGATCCACTACTGTCATTGAATGTGTGTTCTATTCATTAACCACATGGATCCACCAGTGTCATTGCATGTATGTTATTTTCATAAACCACATCTATAGTCATTGCATGTGTGTTCTTTTCATAAACCACAAGGATCCACTAGTGTTAATTCCATGTGTGTTATTTTCATAAACCACATGGTTCCACCAGTGTCATTGGATGTGTGTTCTTTTCATAAACCACCACTGGAGTCATTGCATGTGTGGTATTTTCATAAACCACATATGGATCCACTAGAGTAATTGCATGTGTGTTCTTCTCCTAAACCACCACTAGTCAATGCATGTGTGTTCTTTTTCATAAACCACCACTAGAGTCATTGCATGTGTGTTCTTTTCATAAACCACATGGATCTACTAGAGTTCATTGAATTTGTGTTATTTTCATAAACAACATGGATCGACTACTGTCATTGAATGTGTGTTCTTTTCATAAACCACATGGATCCACTAGTGTCATTGCATGTGTGTTATTTTCATAAACCACATCTATAGTTACTGCATGTGTGTTCTTTTCATAAACCACATGGATCCACAAGAGTTAATTGCATGTGTGTTCTTTTCATAAACCACATGGTTCCACCAGTGCCATTGGATGTGTGTTCTTTTCATAAACCACATGGATCCACCAGTGTCATTGCATCTATGTTCTTTTCATAACCCACCACTAGAGTCATTGCATGTGTGTTCTTTTCATAAAAAAAATATGGATCCACTAGAGTCATTGCATGTGTGTTCTTCTCCTAAACTACCACTAGTCATTGCATGTGTGTTCTTTTTCATAAACCACCACTAGAGTCATTGCATGTGTGTTCTCTTCATAAACCACATGGATCTACTAGAGTCCATTGAATTTGTGTTCATTTCATAAACCACATGGATCCACTAGAGTTCATTGCATGTGTGTTCTTTTCATAAACCAGATTGATCCACTAGAGTCCATTGAATGTGTGTTCTTTTCAAAAACCACATGGATCCACTAGTGTCATTGAATGTGTGTTCTTTTCATAAACCACATGGATCCACCAGTGTCATATAATGTGTGTTCTTTTCATAAACTACATGGATCCACCAGTGTCATTGAATGTTTGTTCTCTTCATAAACCACATGGATCCACCAGTGGCATTGCATGTGTGTTCTTTTCATAAACCACATATAGAGTCATTGCATGTGTATTCTTTTCATAAACCATATGGATCCACAAGAGTTCATTGCATGTATGTTCTTTTCATAAACCACATGGATCCACCAGTGTCATTGTGTATGTATTCTTTTCATAAAGTGCGTGGATCCACTAGAGTTCATTGCAGTTGCGTTCATTTCATAAACCCCATGGATCCATTAGAGTTCATTGCATTGGTGTCTTTCTTAAACCACATGGATCAACTAGAGTCATTGCATGTGTATTCTTCTTCTAAACCATCACTAGAGTCATTGCATGTGTGTTCTTTTCATAAACCAAATGGATCCACTAGAGTTCACTTCATGTGTGTTCTTTTCATAAACCACATGGATCCACCAATGTCATTGGATGTGTGTTATTTTCATAAACCACATGGATCCACCATTGTCATTGGATGTGTGTTCTTTTCATAAACCACATGGATCCACCAGTGTCATTGCATCTGTGTTCTTTTCATAACCCACCACTAGAGTAATTGCATGTGTGTTCTTTTCATAAAAAAATATGGATCCACTAGAGTCAATGCATGTGTGTTCTTCTCCTAAACCACCACTAGTCATTTCATGTGTGTTCTTTTTCATAAACCACCACTAGAGTCATTGCATGTGTGTTCTTTTCATAAACCACATGGATCCACTAGAGTCCATTGAATCTGTGTTCATTTCATAAACCACATGGATCCACTAGAGTTCATTGCATGTGTGTTCTTTTCATAAACCACATTGATCCACTAGTGTCATTGCATGTGTGTTCTTCTTCTAAACCACATGGATCCACTAGAGTCATTACATGTGTGTTCTTTTCATAAACCTCACAGATCCACTAGAGTTCATTGCATTTGTGTTCTTTTCATAAACCACATGGATCCACCAGTGTCATTGAATGTTTGTTCTCTTCATATACCACATGGATCCACCAGTGGCATTGCATGTGTGTTCTTTTCATAAACCACATCTAGAGTCATTGCTTGTGTGTTCTTTTCATAAACCACATGAATCCACTAGAGTTCATTGCATGTGTGTTCTTTTCATAAACCACATGGATCCACCAGTGTCATTGCGTATGTATTCTTTTCATAAACTGCATGGATGCACTAGAGTTCATTGCATTTGTGTTCATTTCATAAACCACATGGATCCACTAGAGTTCATTGCATTGGTGTTCTTTCATAAACCACATGGATATACTAGAGTCATTGCATGTGTGTTCTTCTTCTAAACCATCACTAGAGTTCACTACATGTGTGTTCTTTTCATAAACCACATGGATCCACCAATGTCATAGGATGTGTGTTATTTTCATAAACCACATGGATCCACCAGTGTCATTGCATGTGTGTTATTTTCATAAACCACCACTAGGGCCACATGGATCCACTAGTGTCATTGCATGTGTGTTCTTTCCATAAACCACCACTAGAGTCATTTCCTGTGTGGTCTATTCATAAACCACCATAGAGTCATTGCATGTGTATTCTTTTCATAAACCACATGGATCCACCAGTGTCATTGAATGTCTGTTCTCTTCATAAACCACATGGATCCACTAGTGGCATTGCATGTGTTTTCTTTTCATAAACCACATCTAGAGCATTGCTTGTGTGTTCTTTTCATAAACCACATGAATCCACTAGAGTTCATTGCATGTGTGTTCTTTTCATAAACCACATGGATCCATAAGTGTCATTGTGTATGTATTCTTTTCATAAACTGCATGGATCCACTAGAGTTCATTGCATTTGTGTTCATTTCATAAACCACATGGATCCACTAGAGTTCATTGCATTGGTGTTCTTTTCATAAACCACATGGATATACTAGAGTCATTGCATGTGTGTTCTTCTTCTAAACCATCACTAGAGTCATTGCATCTGTGTTCTTTTCATAAACCACATGGATCCACTAGAGTTCACTGCATGTGTGTTCTTTTCAAAAACCACATGGATCCACCAATGTCATTGGATGTGTGTTATTTTCATAAACTACATGGATCCACCAGTGTCATTGCATGTGTGTTCTTTCCATAAACCACCACTAGAGTCATTGCTTGTGTGTTCTATCCATAAACCACCACTAGAGTCATTGCATGTGTGTTCTTTTCATAAACCACATATGGATCCACCAGCATTGCATGTGTGTTCTTCTCCTAAACCACCACTAGAGTTTATTGCATGTGTGTTCTTTTCATAAACCACATGGATCCACCAGTGTCATTGCATGTGTGTTCTTCTTCTAAACCACATGGATCCACTAGAGTCATTACATGTGTGTTCTTTTCATAAACCTCATGGATCCACTAGAGTTCATTGCATTTGTGTTCTTTTCATAAACCATAACTAGAATCATTGCATGTGTCTTCTTTTCATAAACCATAGTTAGTGTCATTGCATGTGTGTTCTTTTCATTGGATGTGTGAGTGTATTAGTTTGCATCATTGTGGTTTTAGGAACAGAACACTTGCAGTGATGCCACCATAGCATGTGTGTTCTTTTTATAAACCACATGGATCCACTATAGTTCATTGCATGTGTATTCTTTTCATAAACCACATGGATCCACTACTGTCATTGAATGTGTGTTCTATTCATTAACCACATGGATCCACCAGTGTCATTGCATGTGTGTTATTTTCATAAACCACATCTATAGTCATTGCATGTGTGTTCTTTTCATCAACCACAAGGATCCACTAGTGTTAATTCCATGTGTGTTATTTTCATAAACCACATGGTTCCACCAGTGTCATTGGATGTGTGTTCTTTTCATAAACCACCACTGGAGTCATTGCATGTGTGGTATTTTCATAAACCACATATGGATCCACTAGAGTAATTGCATGTGTGTTCTTCTCCTAAACCACCACTAGTCAATGCATGTGTGTTCTTTTTCATAAACCACCACTAGAGTCATTGCATGTGTGTTCTTTTCATAAACCACATGGATCTACTAGAGTTCATTGAATTTGTGTTATTTTCATAAACAACATGGATCGACTACTGTCATTGAATGTGTGTTCTTTTCATAAACCACATGGATCCACTAGTGTCATTGCATGTGTGTTATTTTCATAAACCACATCTATAGTTACTGCATGTGTGTTCTTTTCATAAACCACATGGATCCACAAGAGTTAATTGCATGTGTGTTCTTTTCATAAACCACATGGTTCCACCAGTGCCATTGGATGTGTGTTCTTTTCATAAACCACATGGATCCACCAGTGTCATTGCATCTATGTTCTTTTCATAACCCACCACTAGAGTCATTGCATGTGTGTTCTTTTCATAAAAAAAATATGGATCCACTAGAGTCATTGCATGTGTGTTCTTCCCCTAAACTACCACTAGTCATTGCATGTGTGTTCTTTTTCATAAACCACCACTAGAGTCATTGCATGTGTGTTCTCTTCATAAACCACATGGATCTACTAGAGTCCATTGAATTTGTGTTCATTTCATAAACCACATGGATCCACTAGAGTTCATTGCATGTGTGTTCTTTTCATAAACCACATTGATCCACTAGAGTCCATTGAATGTGTGTTCTTTTCAAAAACCACATGGATCCACTAGTGTCATTGAATGTGTGTTCTTTTCATAAACCACATGGATCCACCAGTGTCATATAATGTGTGTTCTTTTCATAAACTACATGGATCCACCAGTGTCATTGAATGTCTGTTCTCTTCATAAACCACATGGATCCACCAGTGGCATTGCATGTGTGTTCTTTTCATAAACCACATATAGAGTCATTGCATGTGTGTTCTTTTCATAAACCATATGGATCCACAAGAGTTCATTGCATGTATGTTCTTTTCATAAACCACATGGATCCACCAGTGTCATTGTGTATGTATTCTTTTCATAAAGTGTGTGGATCCACTAGAGTTCATTGCAGTTGCGTTCATTTCATAAACCACATGGATCCATTAGAGTTCATTGCATTGGTGTCTTTCTTAAACCACATGGATCAACTAGAGTTATTGCATGTGTATTCTTCTTCTAAACCATCACTAGAGTCATTGCATGTGTGTTCTTTTCATAAACCAAATGGATCCACTAGAGTTCACTTCATGTGTGTTCTTTTCATAAACCACATGGATCCACCAATGTCATTGGATGTGTGTTATTTTCATAAACCACATGGATCCACCATTGTCATTGGATGTGTGTTCTTTTCATAAACCACATGGATCCACCAGTGTCATTGCATCTGTGTTCTTTTCATAACCCACCACTAGAGTCATTGCATGTGTGTTCTTTTCATAAAAAAATATGGATCCACTAGAGTCATTGCATGTGTGTTCTTCTCCTAAACCACCACTAGTCATTGCATGAGTGTTCTTTTTCATAAACCACCACTAGAGTCATTGCATGTGTGTTCTTTTCATAAACCACATGAATCCACTAGAGTCCGTTGAATCTGTGTTCATTTCATAAACCACATGGATCCACTAGAGTTCATTGCATGTGTGTTCTTTTCATAAACCACATTGATCCACTAGTGTCATTGCATGTGTGTTCTTCTTCTAAACCACATGGATCCACTAGAGTCATTACATGTGTGTTCTTTTCATAAAACTCACAGATCCACTAGAGTTCATTGCATTTGTGTTCTTTTCATAAACCACATGGATCCACCAGTGTCATTGAATGTCTGTTCTCTTCATAAACCACATGGATCCACCAGTGGCATTGCATGTGTGTTCTTTTCATAAACCACATCTAGAGTCATTGCTTGTGTGTTCTTTTCATAAACCACATGAATCCACTAGAGTTCATTGCATGTGTGTTCTTTTCATAAACCACATGGATCCACCAGTGTCATTGGGCGTATGTATTCTTTTCATAAACTGCATGGATCCACTAGAGTTCATTGCATTTGTGTTCATTTCATAAACCACATGGATCCACTAGAGTTCATTGCATTGGTGTTCTTTCATAAACCACATGGATATACTAGAGTCATTGCATGTGTGTTCTTCTTCTAAACCATCACTAGAGTTCACTACATGTGTGTTCTTTTCATAAACCACATGGATCCACCAATGTCATAGGATGTGTGTTATTTTCATAAACCACATGGATCCACCAGTGTCATTGCATGTGTGTTATTTTCATAAACCACCACTAGGGCCACATGGATCCACTAGTGTCATTGCATGTGTGTTCTTTCCATAAACCACCACTAGAGTCATTTCCTGTGTGGTCTATTCATAAACCACCATAGAGTCATTGCATGTGTATTCTTTTCATAAACCACATGGATCCACCAGTGTCATTGAATGTCTGTTCTCTTCATAAACCACATGGATCCACTAGTGGCATTGCATGTGTTTTCTTTTCATAAACCACATCTAGAGTCATTGCTTGTGTGTTCTTTTCATAAACCACATGAATCCACTAGAGTTCATTGCATGTGTGTTCTTTTCATAAACCACATGGATCCATAAGTGTCATTGCGTATGTATTCTTTTCATAAACTGCATGGATCCACTAGAGTTCATTGCATTTGTGTTCATTTCATAAACCACATGGATCCACTAGAGTTCATTGCATTGGTGTTCTTTTCATAAACCACATGGATATACTAGAGTCATTGCATGTGTGTTCTTCTTCTAAACCATCACTAGAGTCATTGCATCTGTGTTCTTTTCATAAACCACATGGATCCACTAGAGTTCACTGCATGTGTGTTCTTTTCATAAACCACATGGATCCACCAATGTCATTGGATGTGTGTTATTTTCATAAACTACATGGATCCACCAGTGTCATTGCATGTGTGTTCTTTCAATAAACCACCACTAGAGTCATTGCTTGTGTGTTCTATTCATAAACCACCACTAGAGTCATTGCATGTGTGTTCTTTTCATAAACCACATATGGATCCACCAGCATTGCATGTGTGTTCTTCTCCTAAACCACCACTAGAGTTTATTGCATGTGTGTTCTTTTCATAAACCACATGGATCCACCAGTGTCATTGCATGTGTGTTCTTCTTCTAAACCACATGGATCCACTAGAGTCATTACATGTGTGTTCTTTTCATAAACCTCATGGATCCACTAGAGTTCATTGCATTTGTGTTCTTTTCATAAACCATAACTAGAATCATTGCATGTGTCTTCTTTTCATAAACCATAGTTAGTGTCATTGCATGTGTGTTCTTTTCATTGGATGTGTGAGTGTATTAGTTTGCATCATTGTGGTTTTAGGAACAGAACACTTGCAGTGATGCCACCATAGCATGTGTGTTCTTTTTATAAACCACATGGATCCACTATAGTTCATTGCATGTGTATTCTTTTCATAAACCACATGGATCCACTACTGTCATTGAATGTGTGTTCTATTCATTAACCACATGGATCCACCAGTGTCATTGCATGTGTGTTATTTTCATAAACCACATCTATAGTCATTGCATGTGTGTTATTTTCATAACCACATGGATCCACTAGTGTTAATTCAATGTGTGTTATTTTCATAAACCACATGGTTCCACCAGTGTCATTGGATGTGTGTTCTTTTCATAAACCACCACTGGAGTCATTGCCTGTGTGGTATTTTCATAAACCACATATGGATCCACTAGAGTAATTGCATGTGTGTTCTTCTCCTAAACCACCACTAGTCAATGCATGTGTGTTCTTTTTCATAAACCACCACTAGAGTCATTGCATGTGTGTTCTTTTCATAAACCACATGGATCTACTAGAGTTCATTGAATTTGTGTTATTTTCATAAACAACATGGATCGACTACTGTCATTGAATGTGTGTTCTTTTCATAAACCACATGGATCCACTAGTGTCATTGCATGTGTGTTATTTTCATAAACCACATCTATAGTTACTGCATGTGTGTTCTTTTCATAAACCACATGGATCCACAAGAGTTAATTGCATGTGTGTTCTTTTCATAAACCACATGGTTCCACCAGTGCCATTGGATGTGTGTTCTTTTCATAAACCACATGGATCCACCAGTGTCATTGCATCTGTGTTCTTTTCATAACCCACCACTAGAGTCATTGCATGTGTGTTCTTTTCATAAAAAAAATGGATCCACTAGAGTCATTGCATGTGTGTTCTTCTCCTAAACCACCACTAGTCATTGCATGTGTGTTCTTTTTCATAAACCACCACTAGAGTCATTGCATGTGTGTTCTCTTCATAAACCACATGGATCTACTAGAGTCCATTGAATTTGTGTTCATTTCATAAACCACATGGATCCACTAGAGTTCATTGCATGTGTGTTCTTTTCATAAACCACATTGATCCACTAGAGTCCATTGAATGTGTGTTCTTTTTAAAAACCACATGGATCCACTAGTGTCATTGAATGTGTGTTATTTTCATAAACCACATGGATCCACCAGTGTCATATAATGTGTGTTCTTTTCATAAACCACATTGATCCACTAGAGTCCATTGAATGTGTGTTCTTTTCAAAAACCACATGGATCCACTAGTGTCATTGAATGTGTGTTCTTTTCATAAACCACATGGATCCACTAGTGTCATATAATGTGTGTTCTTTTCATAAACTACATGGATCCACCAGTGTCATTGAATGTCTGTTCTCTTCATAAACCACATGGATCCACCAGTGGCATTGCATGTGTGTTCTTTTCATAAACCACATATAGAGTCATTGCATGTGTGTTCTTTTCATAAACCTCATGGATCCACTAGAGTTCATTGCATTTGTGTTCTTTTCATAAACCATAACTAGAATCATTGCATGTGTCTTCTTTTCATAAACCATAGTTAGTGTCATTGCATGTGTGTTCTTTTCATTGGATGTGTGAGTGTATTAGTTTGCATCATTGTGGTTTTAGGAACAGAACACTTGCAGTGATGCCACCATAGCATGTGTGTTCTTTTTATAAACCACATGGATCCACTATAGTTCATTGCATGTGTATTCTTTTCATAAACCACATGGATCCACTACTGTCATTGAATGTGTGTTCTATTCATTAACCACATGGATCCACCAGTGTCATTGCATGTGTGTTATTTTCATAAACCACATCTATAGTCATTGCATGTGTGTTCTTTTCATAAACCACAAGGATCCACTAGTGTTAATTCCATGTGTGTTATTTTCATAAACCACATGGTTCCGCCAGTGTCATTGGATGTGTGTTCTTTTCATAAACCACCACTGGAGTCATTGCCTGTGTGGTATTTTCATAAACCACATATGGATCCACTAGAGTAATTGCATGTGTGTTCTTCTCCTAAACCACCACTAGTCAATGCATGTGTGTTCTTTTTCATAAACCACCACTAGAGTCATTGCATGTGTGTTCTTTTCATAAACCACATGGATCTACTAGAGTTCATTGAATTTGTGTTATTTTCATAAACAACATGGATCGACTACTGTCATTGAATGTGTGTTCTTTTCATAAACCACATGGATCCACTAGTGTCATTGCATGTGTGTTATTTTCATAAACCACATCTATAGTTACTGCATGTGTGTTCTTTTCATAAACCACATGGATCCACAAGAGTTAATTGCATGTGTGTTCTTTTCATAAACCACATGGTTCCACCAGTGCCATTGGATGTGTGTTCTTTTCATAAACCACATGGATCCACCAGTGTCATTGCATCTGTGTTCTTTTCATAACCCACCACTAGAGTCATTGCATGTGTGTTCTTTTCATAAAAAAAATGGATCCACTAGAGTCATTGCATGTGTGTTCTTCTCCTAAACCACCACTAGTCATTGCATGTGTGTTCTTTTTCATAAACCACCACTAGAGTCATTGCATGTGTGTTCTCTTCATAAACCACATGGATCTACTAGAGTCCATTGAATTTGTGTTCATTTCATAAACCACATGGATCCACTAGAGTTCATTGCATGTGTGTTCTTTTCATAAACCACATTGATCCACTAGAGTCCATTGAATGTGTGTTCTTTTTAAAAACCACATGGATCCACTAGTGTCATTGAATGTGTGTTATTTTCATAAACCACATGGATCCACCAGTGTCATATAATGTGTGTTCTTTTCATAAACCACATTGATCCACTAGAGTCCATTGAATGTGTGTTCTTTTCAAAAACCACATGGATCCACTAGTGTCATTGAATGTGTGTTCTTTTCATAAACCACATGGATCCACTAGTGTCATATAATGTGTGTTCTTTTCATAAACTACATGGATCCACCAGTGTCATTGAATGTCTGTTCTCTTCATAAACCACATGGATCCACCAGTGGCATTGCATGTGTGTTCTTTTCATAAACCACATATAGAGTCATTGCATGTGTGTTCTTTTCATAAACCATATGGATCCACAAGAGTTCATTGCATGTATGTTCTTTTCATAAACCACATGGATCCACCAGTGTCATTGTGTATGTATTCTTTTCATAAAGTGCGTGGATCCACTAGAGTTCATTGCATTTGCGTTCATTTCATAAACCACATGGATCCATTAGAGTTCATTGCATTGGTGTCTTTCTTAAACCACATGGATCAACTAGAGTCATTGCATGTGTATTCTTCTTCTAAACCATCACTAGAGTCATTGCATGTGTGTTCTTTTCATAAACCACATGGATCCACTAGAGTTCACTTCATGTGTGTTCTTTTCATAAACCACATGGATCCACCAATGTCATTACATGTGTGTTATATTCATAAACCACCACTAGAGCCACAAGGATCCACCAGTGTCATTGCATGTGTGTTCTTTTCATATACCACCACTAGAGTCATTGCCTGTGTGTTTTATTCATAAACCACCACTAGAGTCATTGCATGTGTGTTCTTTTCATAAACCACATATTCATCCACCAGTCATTGCATGTGCGTTCTTCTCCTAAACCACCACTAGAGTTCATTGCATGTGTGTTCTTTTCATAAACCCCATGGATCCACTAGAGTTCATTGAATGCGTGTTCTTTTCATAAACCACATGAATCGACTACTGTCATTGAATGTGTGTTCTTTTCACAAACCAAATGGATCGACCAGTGTCAGTGCATGTATGTTCTTCTTCTAAACCATCACTAGAGTCATTGCATGTGTGTTCTTTTCATAAACCACATGGAACCACTAGAGTTCACTACATGTGTGTTCTGTTCATAAACCACATGGATCCACCAGTGTCATTGGATGTGTGTTAGTTTCATAAACCACATGGATCCACCAGTTTCATTGCATGTGTGTTATTTTCATAATCCACCACTAGAGCCACATGGATCCACCAGTGTCATTGCACGTGTGTTGTTTTCATAAACCACCACTAGAGTTATTCCATGTGTGTTCTTTTCATAAACCACATGGATCCACTACTGTCATTGAATGTGTGTTCTATTCATTAACCGCATGGATCCACCAGTGTCATTTCATGTGTGTTATTTTCATAAACCACATCTATAGTCATTGCATGTGTGTTCTTTTCATAAACCACATGGATCCACTAGAGTTAATTCCATGTGTGTTATTTTCATCAACCACATGGTTCCACCCGTGTCATTAGATGTGTGTTCTTTTCATAAACCACCACTAGAGTAATTGCATGTGTGTTCTTGTCCTAAACCACCACTAGTCAATGCATGTGTGTTCTTTTTCATAAACCACCACTAGAGTCATCGCATGTGTGTTCTTTTCATAAACCACATGGATCTACTAGAGTTCATTGAATTTGTGTTCTTTTCATAAACCACATGGATCCACTAGTGTCATTGAATGTGTGTTCTTTTCATAAACCACATGGATCCACCAGTGTCATTGCATGTGTGTTATTTTCATAAACCACATCTATAGTTATAGCATGTGTGTTCTTTTCATAAACCACATGGATCCACTAGAGTTAATTGCATGTGTGTTCTTTTCATAACCCACATGGTTCCACCAGTGTCATTGGATGTGTGTTCTTTTCATAAACCACATGGATCCACCAGTGTCATTACATATGTGTTCTTTTCATAACCCACCACTAGAGTCATTGCATGTGTGTTCTTTTCATAAAAAAAATATGGATCCACTAGAGTCATTGCATGTGTGTTCTTCTCCTAAACCACCACTAGTCATTGCATGTGTGTTCTTTTTCATAAACCACCACTAGAGTCATTGCATGTGTGTTCTTTTCATAAACCACATGGATCCACTAGAGTTAATTCCATGTGTGTTATTTTCATCAACCACATGGTTCCACCAGTGTCATTGGATGTGTGTTCTTTTCATAAACCAACACTGGAGTCATTGCATGTGTGGTATTTTCATAAACCACATATGGATCCACTAGAGTAATTGCATGTGTGTTATTACCCTAAACCACCACTAGTCAATGCATGTGTGTTCTTTTTCATAAACCACCACTAGAGTCATTGCATGTGTGTTCTTTTCATAAACCACATGGATCTACGAGAGTTCATTGAATTTGTGTTATTTTCATAAACCACATGGATCGACTACTGTCATTGAATGTGTGTTCTTTTCATAAACCACATGGATCCACCAGTGTCATTGCATGTGTGATATTTTCATAAACCACATCTATAGTTATTGCATGTGTGTTCTTTTCATAAACCACGTGGATCCACAAGAGTTAATTGCATGTGTGTTCTTTTCATAAACCGCATGGTTCCACTAGTGACATTGGATGTGTGTTCTTTTCATAAACCACATGGATCCACCTGTGTCATTGCATCTGTGTTCTTTTAATAACCCATCACTAGAGTCATTGCATGTGTGTTCTTTTCATAAAAAAATATGAATCCACTAGAGTCATTGCATGTGTGTTCTTCTCCTAAACCACCACTAGTCATTGCATGTGTGTTCTTTTTCATAAACCACCTCTAGAGTCATTGCATGTGTGTTCTTTTCATAAACCACATGGATCCACTAGAGTCCATTGAATTTGTGTTCATTTCATAAACCACATGGATCCACTAGAGTTCATTGCATGTGTGTTATTTTCATAAACCACATGGAGCCACTAGAGTTCATTGAATGTGTGTTCTTTTCAAAAACCACATGGATCCACCAGTGTCATTGAATGTGTGTTATTTTCATAAACCACATGGATCCACCAGTGTCATTGAATGTGTGTTATTTTCACAAACCACATGGATCCACTAGTGTCATTGAATGTCTGTTCTCTTCATAAACCACATGGATCCACCAGTGGCATTACATGTGTGTTCTTTTCATAAACCACATCTAGACGCATTGCATGTGTGTTCTTTTCATAAACCACATGGATCCACTAGAGTTCATTGCATGTATGTTATTTTCATAAACCACATGGATCCACCAGTGTCATTGCGTATGTATTCTTTTCATAAAGTGCATGGATCCACTAGAGTTCATTGCATTTGCGTTCATTTCATAAAACACATGGATCCACTAGAGTTCATTGCATTGGTGTCTTTCATAAACCACATGGATCTACTAGAGTCATTGCATGTGTATTCTTCTTCTAAACCATCACTAGAGTCATTGCATGCATGTTCTTTTCATAAACCACATGGATCCACTAGAGTTCACTTCATGTGTGTTCTTTTCATAAACCACATGGATCCACCAATGTCATTGGATGTGTGTTATCTTCATAAACCACATGGATCCACCAGTGTCATTGCATGTGTGTTATTTTCATAAACCACCAATAGAGCCACATGGATCCACCAGTGTTATTGCATGTGTGTTGTTTTCATAAACGACCACTAGAGTCATTGCCTGTGTGTTTTATTCATAAACCACCACTAGAGTCATTGCATGTGTGTTCTTTTCATAAACCACATAAGGATCCACCAGCCATTGCATGTGCATTCTTCTCCTAAACCACCACTAGAGTTCATTGCATGTGTGTCCTTTTCATAAACCACATGGATCCACTAGAGTTCATTGAATGTGTGTTCTTTTCATAAACCACATGGATCGACTATTGTCATTGAATGTGTGTTCTTTTCATAAACCACATGGATCGACCAGTGTCAGTGCATGTGTGTTCTTCTTCTAAACCATCACTAGAGTCATTGCATGTGTGTTCTTTTCATAAACCACATGGAACCACTAGAGTGCACTTCATGTGTGTTCTGTTCATAAACCACATGGATCCACCAGTGTCATTGGATGTGTGTTAGTTTCATAAACCACATGGATCCAAACGGTGTCATTGCATGTGTGTTATTTTCATAAACCACCACTAGAGCCACATGGATCCACCAGTGTCATTGCACGTGTGTTGTTTTCATAAACCACCACTAGAGTTATTCCATGTGTGTTCTTTTCATAAACCACATGGATCCACTACTGTCATTGAATGTGTGTTCTATTCATTAACGACATGGATCCACCACTGTCACTGCATGTGTGTTATTTTCTTAAACCACATCTATAGTCATTGCATGTGTGTTCTTTTCATAAACCACATGTATCCACTAGAGTTAATTCCATGTGTGTTATTTTCATAAACCACATGGTTCCACCAGTGTCATTGGATGTGTGTTCTTTTCATAAACCACCACTGGAGTCATTGCATGTGTGGTATTTTCATAAACCACATATGGATCCACTAGAGTAATTGCATGTGTGTTCTTCGCCTAAACCACCACTAGTCAATGCATGTGTGTTCTTTTTCATAAACCACCACTAGAGTCATTGCATGTGTGTTCTTTTCATAAACCACATGGATCTACTAGAGTTCATTCAATTTGTGTTCTTTTCATAAACCACATGGATCCACTACTGTCATTGAATGTGTGTTCTTTTCATAAACCACATGGATCAAACAGTGTCATTGCATGTGTGTTATTTTCATAAACCACATCTATAGTTATAGCATGTGTGTTCTTTTCATAAACCACATGGATCCACTAGAGTTAATTGCATGTGTGGTCTTTTCATAAACCACATGGTTCCACCAGTGTCATTGGATGTGTGTTCTTTTCATAAACCACATGGATCCACCAGTGTCATTGCATCTGTGTTCTTTTCATAACCCACCACTAGAGTCATTGCATGTGTGTTCTTTTCATAAAAAAATATGGATCCACTAGAGTCATTGCATGTGTGTTCTTCTCCTAAACTACCACTAGTCATTGCATGTGTGTTCTTTTTCATAAACCACCTCTAGAGTCACTGTATGTGTGTTCTTTTCATAAACCACATGGATCCACTAGAGTCCATTCAATTTGTGTTCATTTCATAAACCACATGGATCCACTAGAGTTCATTGCATGTGTGTTCTTTTCATAAACCACATGGATCCACTCGAGTTCATTGAATGTGTGTTCTTTTCAAAAACCACATGCATCCACCAGTGTCATTGAATGTGTGTTCTTTTCATAAACCACATGGATCCACCAGTGTCATTGAATGTGTGTTCTTTTCATAAACCACATGGATCCACCAGTGTCATTAAATGTCTGTTCTTCATAAACCACATGGATCCACCAGTGGCATTGCATGTGTGTTCTTTTCATAAACCACATCTAGACTCATTGCATGTGTGTTCTTTTCATAAACCACATGGATCCACTAGAGTTGATTGCATGTATGTTCTTTTCTTAAACCACATGGATCCACCAGTGTCATTGCGTATGTATTATTTTCATAAAGTGCATAGATCCACTAGAGTTCATTGCATTTGCGTTCATTTCATAAACCACATGGATCCACTAGAGTTCAGTGCATTGGTGTCTTTCATAAACCACATGGATCTACTAGAGTCATTGCATGTGTATTCTTCTTCTAAACCATCACTAGAGTCATTGCATGCGTGTTCTTTTCATAAACCACATGGATCCACTAGAGTTCACTTCATGTGTGTTCTTTTCATAAACCACATGGATCCACCAATGTCATTGGATGTGTGTTATTTTCATAAACCACATGGATCCACCAGTGTCATTGCATGTGTGTTATTTTCATAAACCACCACTAGAGCCACATGGATCCACCAGTGTCATTGCATGTGTGTTCTTTTCATAAACCACCACTAGAGTCATTGCCTGTGTGTTTTATTCATAAACCACCACTAGAGTAATTGCATGTGTGTTCTTTTCATAAACCACATATGGATCCACCAGTCATTGTATGTGCATTCTTCTCCTAAACCACCACTAGATTTCATTGCATGTGTGTTCTTTTCATAAACCACATGGATCCACTAGAGTTCATTGAATGTGTGTTATTTTCATAAACCACATGGATCGACTATTGTCTTTGAATGTGTGTTCTTTTCATAAACCACATGGATCGACCAGTGTCAGTGCATGTGTGTTCTTCTTCTCAACCATCACTAGAGTCATTGCATGTGTGTTCTTTTCATAAACCACATGGAACCACTAGAGTTCACTTCATGTGTGTTCTGTTCATAAACCACATGGATCCACCAGTGTCATTGGATGTGTGTTAGTTTCATAAACCACATGGATCCACCAGTGTCATTGCATGTGTGTTATTTTCATAAACCACCACTAGAGCCACATGGATCCACCAGTGTCATTGCACGTGTGTTGTTTTCATAAACCACCACTGGAGTTATTCCATGTGTGTTCTTTTCATAAACCACATGGATGAACTACTGTCATTGAATGTGTGTTCTATTCATTAACCACATGGATCCACCACTGTCATTGCATGTGTGTTATTTTCATAAACCACATCTATAGTCATTGCATGTGTGTTCTTTTCATAAACCACATGTATCCACTAGAGTTAATTCCATGTGTGTTATTTTCATAAACCACATGGTTCCACCAGTGTCATTGGATGTGTGTTCTTTTCATAAACCACCACTGGAGTCATTGCATGTGTGGTATTTTCATAAACCACATATGGATCCACTAGAGTAATTGCATGTGTGTTCTTCTCCTAAACCACCACTAGTCAATGCATGTGTGTTCTTTTTCATAAACCACCACTAGAGTCATTGCATGTGTGTTATTTTCATAAACCACCACTAGAGCCACATGGATCCACCAGTGTCATTGCATGTGTGTTCTTTTCATAAACCACCACCAGAGTCATTGCCTGTGTGTTTTATTCATAAACCACCACTAGAGTCATTGCATGTGTGTTCTTTTCATAAACCACATATGCATCCACCAGTCATTGCATGTGCATTCTTCTCCTAAACCACCACTAGAGTTCATTGCATGTGTGTTCTTTTCATAAACCACATGGATCCACTAGAGTTCACTGAATGTGTGTTATTTTCATAAACCACATGGATCGACTATTGTCTTTGAATGTGTGTTCTTTTCATAAACCACATGGATCGACCAGTGTCAGTGCATGTGTGTTCTTCTTCTCAACCATCACTAGAGTCATTGCATGTGTGTTCTTTTCATAAACCACATGGAACCACTAGAGTTCACTGCATGTGTGTTCTGTTCATAAACCACATGGATCCACCAGTGTCATTGGATGTGTGTTAGTTTCATAAACCACATGGATCCACCAGTGTCATTGCATGTGTGTTATTTTCATAAACCACCACTCGAGCCACATGGATCCACCAGTGTCATTGCACGTGTGTTGTTTTCATAAACCACCACTAGAGTTATTCCATGTGTGTTCTTTTCATAAACCACATGGATCCACTACTGTCATTGAATGTGTGTTCTATTCATTAACCACATGGATCCACCACTGTCATTGCATGTGTGTTATTTTCATAAACCACATCTATAGTCATTGCATGTGTGTTCTTTTCATAAACCACATGTATCCACTAGAGTTAATTCCATGTGTGTTATTTTCATAAACCACATGGTTCCACCAGTGTCATTGGATATGTGTTCTTTTCATAAACCACCACTGGAGTCATTGCATGTGTGGTATTTTCATAAACCACATATGGATCCACTAGAGTAATTGCATGTGTGTTCTTCTCCTAAACCACCACTAGTCAATGCATGTGTGTTCTTTTTCATAAACCACCGCTAGAGTCATTGCATGTGTGTTCTTTTCATAAACCACATGGATCTACTAGAGTTCATTGAATTTGTGTTATTTTCATAAACCACATGGATCGACTACTATCATTGAATGTGCGTTCTTTTCATAAACCACATGGATCCACCAGTGTCATTGCATGTGTGTTATTTTCATAAACCACATCTATAGTTATTGCATGTGTGTTCTTTTCATAAACCACATGGATCCATAAGAGTTAATTGCATGTGTGTTCTTTTCATAAACCACATGGTTCCACCACTGCCATTGGATGTGTGTTCTTTTCATAAACCACATGGATCCACCAGTGTCATTGCATGTGTGTTCTTTTCATAACCCACCACTAGAGTCATTGCATGTGTGTTCTTTTCATAAAAAAAATATGGATCCACTAGAGTCATTGCATGTGTGTTCTTCTCCTAAACCACCACTAGTCATTGCATGTGTGTTCTTTTTCATAAACCACCACTAGGGTCATTGCATGTGTGTTCTTTTCATAAACCACATGGATCCACTAGAGTCCATTGAATTTGTGTTCATTTCATAAACCACATGGATCCACTAGAGTTCATTGCATGTGTGTTCTTTTCATAAACCACATTGATCCACTAGAGTTCATTGAATGTGTGTTCTTTTCAAAAACCACATGGATCCACTAGTGTCATTGAATGTGTGTTCTTTTCAGAAACCACATGGATCCACCAGTGTCATATAATGTGTGTTCTTTTCATAAACCACATGGATCCACCAGTGTCATTGAATGTCTGTTCTCTTCATAAACCACATGTATCCACCAGTGGCATTGCATGTGTGTTCTTTTCATAAACCACATGGATCCACCAATGTCATTGGATGCGTGTTATTTTCATAAACCACATGGATCCACCAGTGTCATTGCATGTGTGTTATTTTCATAAACCACCACTAGAGCCACATGGATCCACCAGTTTCATTGCATGTGTGTTCTTTTCATAAAAAACCACTAGAGTCATTGCCTGTGTGTTTTATTCATAAACCACCACTAGAGTCATTGCATGTGTGTTCTTTTCATAAACCACATATGGGTCTACCAGTCATTGCATGTGCGTTCTTCTCCTAAACCACAACTAGAGTTCAATGCATGTGTGTTCTTTTCATAAACCACATGGATCCACTAGAGTTCATTGAATGTGTGTTCTTTCCATAAACCACATGGATCCACTACTGTCATTGAATGTGTGTTAATTTCATAAACCACACGGATCCACTAGAGTTCATTGCATGTGTGTTCTGTTCATAAACCACATGGATCCACCAATGTCATTGGATGTGTGTTAGTTTCATAAACCACATGGATCCACCAGTGTCATTGCATGTGTGTTATTTTCATAAACCACCACTAGAGCCACATGGATCCACCAGTGTCATTGCACGTGTGTTGTTTTCATAAACCATCACTAGAGTCATTGCATGTGTGTTCTTTTCATAAACCACATCGATCCACTAGAGTTCACTTCATGTGTGTTCTTTTCATAAACCACATGGATCCACCAATGTCATTGGATGTGTGTTATTTTCATAAACCACATGGATCCACCAGTGTCATTGCATGTGTGTTATTTTCATAAACCACCACTAGAGCCACATGGATCCACCAGTGTCATTGCATGTGTGTTCTTTTCATAAACCACCACTAGAGTCATTGCCTGTGTGTTTTATTCATAAACCACCACTAGAGTCATTGCATGTGTGTTCTTTTCATAAACCACATATGGATCCACCAGTCATTGCATGTGCATTCTTCTCCTAAACCACCACTAGAGTTCATTGCATGTGTGTTCTTTTCATAAACCACATGGATCCACTAGCGTTCATTGAATGTGTGTTCTTTTCATAAACCACATGGATCGACTACTGTCATTGAATGTGTGTTCTTTTCATAAACCACATGGATCGACCAGTGTCAGTGCATGTGTGTTCTTCTTCTAAACCATCACTAGAGTCATTGCATGTGTGTTCTTTTCATAAACCACATGGAACCACTAGAGTTCACTGCATGTGTGTTCTGTTCATAAACCACATGGATCTACCAGTGTCATTGGATGTGTGTTAGTTTCATAAACCACATGGATCCACCAATGTCATTGCATGTGTGTTATTTTCATAAACCACCACTAGAGACACATGGATCCACCAGTGTCATTGCACGTGTGTTGTTTTCATAAACCACCACTAGAGTTATTCCATGTGTGTCCTTTTCATAAACCACATGGATCCACTACTGTCATTGAATGTGTGTTCTATTCATTAACCACATGGATCCACCACCATCATTGCATGTGTGTTATTTTCATAAACCACATCTATAGTCATTGCATGTGTGTTCTTTTCATAAACCACATGTATCCACTAGAGTTAATTCCATGTGTGTTATTTTCATAAACCACATGGTTCCACTAGTGTCATTGGATGTGTGTTCTTTTCATAAACCACCACTGGAGTCATTGCATGTGTGGTATTTTCATAAACCACATATGGATCCACTAGAGTAATTGCATGTGTGTTCTTCTCCTAAACCACCACTAGTCAATGCAGGTGTGTTCTTTTTCATAAACCACCACTAGAGTCATTGCATGTGTGTTCTTTTCATAAACCACATGGATCTACTAGAGTTCATTCAATATGTGTTCTTTTCATAAACCACATGGATCCACTACTGTCATTGAATGTGTGTTCTTTTCATAAACCATATGGATCCACCAGTGTCATTGCATGTGTGTTCTTCTTCTAAACCATCACTAGAGTCATTGCATGTGTGTTAATTTCATAAACCACATGGATCCACTAGAGTTCATTGCATGTGTGTTCTGTTCATAAACCACATGGATCCACCAATGTCATTGGATGTGTGTTAGTTTCATAAACCACATGGATCCACCAGTGTCATTGCATGTGTGTTATTTTCATAAACCACCACTAGAGCCACATGGATCCACTAGTGTCATTGCACGTGTGTTGTTTTCATAAACCATCACTAGAGTCGTTGCATGTGTATTCTTTTCATAAACCACATGGATCCACTAGAGTTCACTTCATGTGTGTTCTTTTCATAAACCACATGGATCCACCAATGTCATTGGATGTGTGTTATTTTCATAAACCACATGGATCCACCAGTGTCATTGCATGTTTGTTATTTTCATAAACCACCACTAGAGCCACATGGATCCACCAGTGTCATTGCATGTGTGTTCTTTTCATAAACCACCACTAGAGTCATTGCCTGTGTGTTTTATTCATAAACCACCACTAGAGTCATTGCATGTGTGTTCTTTTCATAAACCACATATGGATCCACCAGTCATTGCATGTGCATTCTTCTCCTAAACCACCACTAGAGTTCATTGCATGTGTGTTCTTTTCATAAACCACATGGATCCACTAGCGTTCATTGAATGTGTGTTCTTTTCATAAACCACATGGATCGACTACTGTCATTGAATGTGTGTTCTTTTCATAAACCACATGGATCGACCAGTGTCAGTGCATGTGTGTTCTTCTTCTAAACCATCACTAGAGTCATTGCATGTGTGTTCTTTTCATAAACCACATGGAACCACTAGAGTTCACTGCATGTGTGTTCTGTTCATAAACCACATGGATCCACCAGTGTCATTGGATGTGTGTTAGTTTCATAAACCACATGGATCCACCAGTGTCATTGCATGTGTGTTATTTTCATAAACCACCACTAGAGCCACATGGATCCACCAGTGCCATTGCAGGTGTGTTGTTTTCATAAACCACCACTAGAGTTATTCCATGTGTGTTCTTTTCATAAACCACATGGATCCACTACTGTCATTGAATGTGTGTTCTATTCATTAACCACATGGATCCACCACTGTCATTGGATGTGTGTTATTTTCATAAACCACATCTATAGTCATTGCATGTGTGTTCTTTTCATAAACCACATGTATCCAGTAGAGTTAATTCCATGTGTGTTATTTTCATAAACCACATGGTTCCACCAGTGTCATTGGATGTGTGTTCTTTTCATAAACCACCACTGGAGTCATCGCATGTGTGGTATTTTCATAAACCACATATGGATCCACTAGAGTAATTACATGTGCGTTCTTCTCCTAAACCACCACTAGTCAATGCATGTGTGTTCTTTTTCATAAACCACCACTAGAGTCATTGCATGTGTGTTCTTTTCATAAACCACATGGATCTACTAGAGTTCATTCAATTTGTCTTCTTTTCATAAACCACATGGATCCACTACTGTGATTGAATGTGTGTTCTTTTCATAAACCACATGGATCCACCAATGTCATTGCATGTGTGTTATTTTCATAAACCACATCTATAGTTATAGCATGTGTGTTCTTTTCATAAACCACATGGATCCACTAGATTTAATTGCATGTGTGTTCTTTTCATAAACCACATGGTTCCACCAGTGTCATTGGATGTGTGTTCTTTTCATAAACCACCTGGATCCACCAGTGTCATTACATCTGTGTTCTTTTCATAACCCACCACTAGAGTCATTGCATGTGTGTTCTTTTCATAAAAAAAATATGGATCCACTAGAGTCATTGCATGTGTGTTCTTCTCCTAAACCACCACTAGTCATTGCATGTGTGTTCTTTTTCATAAACCACCACTAGAGTCATTGCATGTGTGTTCTTTTCATAAACCACATGGATCCACTAGAGTCCATTGAATTTGTGTTCATTTCATAAACCACATGGATCCACTAGAGTTCATTGCATGTGTGTTCTTTTTATAAACCACATGGATCCACTAGAGTTCATTGAATGTGTGTTCTTTTCAAAAACCACATGGATCCACCAGTGTCATTGAATGGGTGTTCTTTTCATAAACCACATGGATCCACCAGTGTCATTGAATGTGCGTTCTTTTCATAAACCACATGGATCCACCAGTGTCATTGAATGTTTGTTCTCTTCATAAACCACATGAATCCACCAGTGGCATTGCATGTGTGTTCTTTTCATAAACCACATCTAGAGTCATTGCATGTGTGTTATTTTCATAAACCACATGGATCCACTAGAGTTTATTACATGTGTGTTCTTTTCATAAACCACATGGATCCACCAGTGTCATTGTGTATGTATTCTTTTCATAAAGTTCATGGATCCACTAGAGTTCATTGCATTTGTGTTCATTTCATAAACCACATGGATCCACTAGAGTTCATTGCATTGGTGTTCTTTTCATAAACCACATGGATCTACTAGAGTCATTGCATGTGTATTCTTCTTCTAAACCATCACTAGAGTTATTGCATGTGTGTTCTTTTCATAAACCACATGGAACCACTAGAGTTAACTGCATGTGTGTTCTTTTCATAAACCACATGGATCCACCAATGTCATTGGATGCGTGTTATTTTCATAAACCACATGGATCCACCAGTGTCATTGCATGTGTGTTATTTTCATAAACCACCACTAGAGCCACATGGATCCACCAGTGTCATTGCATGTGTGTTCTTTTCATAAACCACCACTAGAGTCATTGCCTGTGTGTTTTATTCATAAACCACCACTAGAGTCATTGCATGTGTGTTCTTTTCATAAACCACATATGGATCCACCAGTCATTGCATGTGCGTTCTTCTCCTAAACCACCACTAGAGTTCAATGCATGTGTGTTCTTTTCATAAACCACATGGATCCACTAGAGTTCATTGAAGGTGTGTTCTTTTCATAAACCACATGGATCCACTACTGTCATTGAATGTGTGTTCTTTTCATAAACCACATGGATCCACCAGTGTCATTGCATGTGTGTTCTTCTTCGAAACCATCACTAGAGTCATTGCATGTCTGTTAATTTCATAAACCACATGGATCCACTAGAGTTCATTGCATGTGTGTTCTGTTCATAAACCACATGGATCCACCAATGTCATTGGATGTGTGTTAGTTTCATAAACCACAAGGATCCACCAGTGTCATTGCATGTGCGTTATTTTCATAAACCACCACTAGAGCCACATGGATCCACCAGTGTCATTGCACGTGTGTTGTTTTCATAAACCACCACTAGAGTTATTGCATGTGTGTTCTTTTCATAAACCACATATGGATCCACTAGAGTCATTGCATTTGTGTTCTTCTCCTAAACTACCACTAGAGATCATTGCATGTGTGTTCTTGTCATAAACCACATGGATCCACTAGAGTCATTGCATTTGTGTTCTTTTCATAAACCACATATGGATCCACTAGAGTAATTGCATGTGTGTTCTTCTCCTAAACCACCACTAGTCAATGCATGTGTGTTCTTTTTCATAAACCACCACTAGAGTCATTGCATGTGTGTTCTTTTTATACACCACATGGATCCACAAGAGTTCATTGAATTTGTGTTCATTTCATAAACCACATGGATCCACTAGAGTTCATTGCATCTGTGTTCTTTTCATAAACCACATGGATCCACCAGTATCATTGAATGTGTGTTCTTTTCAAAAACCACATGGATCCACCAGTGTCATTTAATGTGTGTTCTTTTCATAAATGTGAAAATAAATGAATAAAATAAAACTTTGTTTGATTTTCAGGGCCAGAAGAAACTTTTGAATCCAATTGGAAATCTTCAAACCTATTTTTGAAAAATAAAATCCTAAAGGGATTTAAAAAGATGAACATTTAATAAAGGCAAATAAAATGTTTTAGAGTTACTATTTTGGATCTTTAAAATAAAAAGATTCGGTTTTCAAAAGCAAAGATGGTTTTATAAATAAAGATTATATTTTAAAGAGCCAAATTAATTTTGGCCAAGCTTTTATATTAAAATATTTTGTTTTGATAAAATGAGTAAAGGTTTATTTAAATAAAATAATAAGGATGTAATATCCAAATTTTATTTAAGTAAAGGCTTTTCCCATTTTAAATGAACACTAAAACTTATTTATTTATTTATTTTAAATAAGTTTTCCAAGTATTTTATTACTACTTTGAAATCCTTTTATAAAAGGTTTTGGCTTTCAAAATGAAAAGAAATATTATAAATAAAGATTATTTTATAAAGCCAAATTAAACCTTGGCCAAGACTTTGAAACAAAAGGTTTTGTTTTGATTAAAATAGTAGAGGTTTTTTTTAAATAAAATAAAAAGGATTTAAATATCCAAGTTTTATTAATAAAGGTTTTACTATTTTCAAAACATCAAAACTTATTTATTTATTTAAAATAAGTTTTCCAAGTATTTTATATTCTCAAAATAAAACCTACTAAAGTGTTTTGGTTTTATTTATATTTCAAAATAAAGATTTTGTTAAAACAAATTCTATTTGAATTAATAACTAAGGTCCATTCTATTTAATTATTAATGGAACCTAAAATAAAAGGTTATTTTGTTTTAAACAGGATTTCCAAATATCTTTTACTTTCAAATAAAACCTACTGTTTTGGTTTTGAAAATATTTGGATTTCAAATGGAAAATTTTATTAATTAAATCAAACCCTATTTTATTAAATAACTAAAGATCCATTTTATTTAATTATTGAATGGATCCTAAAATGAATAAAGATATTATTTTTATTTTTAGAATGTTGGTTTATGTTAATAAACAGAACCAAGTTCAAAGTTGTGAAGTGTGGTGTTTGTTTGAATTGATTTGATTGTTGTTTGATAGTTTGAAATTCAAAACAGAAAAATAGAAATAGAAAAGGAAAAAGTTTTAGACAGAAAAGAAATAGAGTAGTCCACCCTCTGGCCCAACTAGCCCAACAGCAGCCCACTAAGGCCCAACAAACCAGCCCAGTTCTCTTCCAGAAAGAAAACAATTCACACCCAGTTTCTGACCCACACAGACAATGACCAGTGGACCCTCCCCCTCATTTCTTTTCCCACTGACCGGTGGACCCCACCTCTCTCTCTCACGAAGCGAACCGTTTTTCACCGAAAAAGAAACCCACTCAGTCACAGACAACCGGGACCCACTCCCTTCCTTCTCTATCGCTGACAAGACGACCCCACGCCACATCATCGTCTCCTTCACCCCCTCCCCGCGGACCAGTTCTTTCCCCCCGTTCTGCCGTTGATTTCTCCGGCTTAATTCGCCTTAATGCCGCGAGTAAAACCTCCAGTGATCATGCAGATTGAAACGCCCGTGTCTCCTCTATATTTCCCCTCTGACACCCCGCGCTGGCACACCTTAGACCGCCCCCAATTCCTCCCCGAGCACCCTCTGCTCCGACGAGGTCCAGTACCGATTCCGGCCAAACCACACCGCCCCGAGCCTCCCTGAGCACGCTGGCAGCTTCCCCACTCCCAGACGCATCTCCCAGCATCCTCCTCTCAACCGTGGGCGCCCCAGAGCGTCGGCTTCGACAAGCTCTGACAGTGCTGCCGTCTGTCTTGTCTCCGGCGACTTCCCTGGTAATGTTCTGACCGCCCCTCTTCTTTTCGATGATGCGCCTAAGACCAGTGACTTCTTCCGCAACTAATGCCATCGTTTTCGTGTCCTAGCTCACACCGTAGCGTCGCCTCCGTCATCGACTGTGAGCAACCGCCGTCTGTCTCGTCTCCGACGAACAATTTCCGCAACACCAACGCGCCCCTCGACAAGCAGAAGGCACGTTGAGCTTCCCCACGCCACAGCGAACTCGGTGAGCATCTCCTTTTCCTCTCTTGCTTCCTGCATCGCCGGAAACGCCACCGCCAGTCGCTCCGCCGCCAGTCGCCGCCGCCAGCGCCGCTGCTTAGTGGTCAAACGCGTAGTGACCGTAGGATCCTAATCGTAGCGTTGTGATAGGACGTGAACGAAAGGGTATCTTTTGATCTGCACCGTGCGTAGCCACTTAGATCTGACGGTCCAGGAAGGTTGATCCGTGCGAACCGGTACGGGCGAATAAGATTATGACGCGTGGCACCAGACGATCTGAAATAGAATTTGAAATCAGATTTTGATGCCATTTTCAAACCCTTGTAACTCTGGATCCACACGTCCAAATTTTACAAATTTTATGTCGTTGGATTCAGGAGAGCAAGACCTAGCCAACCCTGCCCTTGGTTTAGCAAATAGTATCTGTTAGCTTGTTTGTTTTTGCAGATTCTTTTGTGAGCTTGTTTAGATTAGAAAAATTGTTTAAAAATGATTTTAGGGTTAAAACCTTTGTAAAATGGTTTGTTGTAAACTCACTGACCCTAGGAACCAACCCATAGTTTGGAAAATGTATTTGGTAAAGTTTAGAATGGATTAATTGGTTTAGTCCATTTCTAGCTAATTAAAACTATTGTTTTGTTTATGAAAAATGGTTTTGAGTAAAAACTTTGGAGAAAATGTTTTGGACCAAACCTACTGACCCAAACACCAAGTTTTGCAATAGCAACTCATTTGGTGAAACAAAATAAGGATTCCTTGAATTAAAACCATTTCTAGTCAAATAGAAATGTGGTTTATTTATTAACAATGGTTTTGGAAGAAAACCTTTGGAAAATGTTTTGTTTTAAACTCACTAACCCCAAACCCCAAGTTTTGTGATTGAAAACATACTTGGTGAACCCTATAGGTTAATGCCTTAGTAAAAATATTTCTTCACCACATAAAATGATACTTTGTTTTGAAAATGGTTTTGAAGTGAAACCTCTTTGCAAATGACTTTGCCATTTTGGTAAATGACCAATTTGGAAACTTACAAAGTTTAGAAGCCTAGTGGAGACCACCTTTGCAATTAGAACCATCTTTTGCATGCTTGCATGCATTACTTTGACTTTGTTATTTTATGTGTGTTGTTTTGCTTGTTTGGTAGATTGAGTTTGTGCCTTGCTTGATTGATTTGTAGTGACTTGAAGAGTGTGATTGTTGCAAGGACAAGGAGTGAACCTATACTCTACCAAAAAGGCAAGTGATGCTTCATACTTTTTGTCCCACTACTTTCTCTATACATTAGTGATTTTGCTAAGTAAAACTTGCATGGATTTTTGCTAAGTATAGACCTTGCTATAGTAAAACCTAGTAGATGAAACCATAGTGGAAATCTTCCTAAGTTAAGATTCCTATTACTATCAAGCTTAGCCTAGATAATAGAAAACATGGGTGGAATATATATTCATGCTATGGAAAAATATTCTAAGTCTGAGGACTTGGTTCTTTGTTTAATAAAACAACTAAGTTAATGAATCACCTGGGTGGAAATGGAAGGAATGGTTTGTGTTGAGTGGTTCACAAGGCCATGGACTTGGCTTGTGTATCTCACTTGTGGATGGCCACCCAGGAACAAAGAGATTTGAGATGTCAAATGTTGAGAAGCTTCAAGTGCATCCACTTGGCAATATGGGCTCTGCCTGGATCATATAGGTTGCAATAACTTAGCCAAATGGACAGTTGGTGGTAGTGTTTGATAGGTTGGAACGCGTCCATGTTGGTCTAAGGGAAGGCTTCTGAAAGATCTTGTCTTGGTGAAACCAAGTCTTGTGAGGAAAGTGCACCACCTCTGCAGAGTGTAAAACCTAAGTACTTAGCCATGTCCCTGGTAAAGGACAATTTGAGCATCAAGACATGGAAGCAATCAAGAATCTCATCATTCAAATTTCTAAGTAAAACTTGTGGTTTGAACAAGGGTTGTTTGAAATCTTCAATCTTTGAATGAAAGATGCCTTGGATAAGGATCTTCAATCTTTGATTGAGAAAAATGATTTTGCCAAGCAAAACTTAGTATTTTCAAATGTTAAGGAAAAATCTATTTTGAGCAATGCAAGCCTTAATTCCACTTAGCCAAATGCATATAGATGATAGACTCCACTATACTACCATAGTATCACTTGCCAATACAATTCAAATGTATTGACCCTTTGTGGCTGTAACTTGTATGTTGCAGGTTTGATTGTTTTTAGTGAAGATTGATTGATTAGGATTACAAAGTCTACAACCAACATGTCTGCCTGTGGCACTTTGAAGATGAAGGACCCCATGACTATAGTTATTCCGCTGCAATGTAATGTAATAGCCAAATGAGCTATGTTTGATGTAATAAACTTATGTTATTTCTGGTTATAAAGTTATATTATGACCTTTGTTTCTTGATATTACATCTAAACTGTGGATGCTAGCTATTGATCCAGGGACTAGCATTGTAAACACAGGGGGCTCTACCTTATTAAATGTTGGGGACCCTATATCATTGCATGTGTGTTCTTTTCATAAACCACATGGATCCACCAGTGTCATTGCGTCTATATTCTTTTCATAAACCGCATGTATCCACTAGAGTTCATTGCATGTGTGTTCATTTCATAAACCACATGGATCCACTAGAGTTCATTGCATTGGTGTTCTTTTCATAAATCACATGGATCTACTAGAGTCATTGCATGTGTGTTCTTCTTATAAACCATCACTAGAGTCATTGGATGTGTTTTATTTTCATAAACCACATGGATCCACCAGTGGTATTGCATGTGTGTTATTTTCATAAACCACCACTAGAGCCACATGGATCCACCAGTGTCATTGCATGTGTGTTCTTTTCATAAACCACCACTAGAGTCATTGCCTGTGTGTTCTATTCATAAACCACCACTAGAGTCATTGCATGTGTGTTCTTTTCATAAACCACATATGGATCCACCAGTCATTGCATGTACTAAACCACTACTAGAGTTCATTGCATGTGTGTTCTTTTCATAAACAACATGGATCCACTAGAGTTTGTTGAATGTGTGTTCTTTTCATAAACCACATGGATCCACTACTGTCATTGAATGTGTGTTATTTTCATAAACCACATGGATCCACTAGTGTCATTGCATGTGTGTTATTCTTCTAAACCATCACTAGGGTCATTGCATGTGTGTTCTTTTCATAAACCACATGGATCCACTAGAGTTCACTGCATGTGTGTTCTTTTCATAAACCACATGGATCCACCAGTGTCATTAGATGTGTGTTATTTTCATAAACCACATGGATCCACCAGTGTCATTGCATGTGTGTTATTTTCATAAATCACAACTAGAGCCACATGGATCCACCAGTGTTATTGCATGTGTGTTATTTTCATAAACCACCACTAGAGTCATTGCATGTGTGTTCTTTTCGTAAACCACATGGATCCACTAGAGTAATTCCATGTGTGTTCTTCTCCTAAACCACCACTAGTCAATGCATGTGTGTTCTTTTTCATAAACCACCACTAGAGTCATTGCATGTGTTTTCTTTTCATAAACCACATGGATCTACTAGAGTTCATTGCATTTGTGTTCTTTTCATAAAGCACATGGATCCACTACTCTCATTGAATGTGTGTTCTTTTCATAAACCACATGGATCCACTAGTGTCATTGCATGTGTGTTATTTTCATAAACCACATCTATAGTTATAGCATGTGTGTTCTTTTCATAAACCACATGGATCCACTAGAGTTAATTGCATGTGTGTTATTTTCATAAACCACATGGTTCCACCAGTGTCATTTGATGTGTGTTCTTTTCATAAACCACATGGATCCACTAGAGTTATTTGCCTGTGTGTTCTTTTCATAAACCACATGGTTCCACCAGTGTCATTTGATGTGTGTTCTTTTCATAAACCACATGGATCCACCAGTGTCATTACATCTGTGTTCTTTTCATAACCCACCACTAGAGTCATTGCATATGTGTTCTTTTCATAAAAAATATGGATCCACTAGAGTCATTGCATGTGTGTTCTTATCCTAAACCACCACTAGTCATTGCATGTGTGTTCTTTTTCATAAACCACCAATAGAGTCATTGCATGTGTGTTCTTTTCATAAACCACATATGGATCCACTAGAGTCATTGCATGTGTGATCTTCTCCTAAACTACCACTAGAGATCATTGCATGTGTGTTCTTTTCATAAACCACATGGATCCACTAGAGTCATTGCATGTGTGTTGTTTTCATAAACCACACGGATCCACTAGAGTTCATTGCATTTGTGTTCTTTTCATAAACCACAACTAGAGTCATTGCATGTGTGTTCTTTTCATAAACCACATCTAGAGTCATTGCATGTGTGTTCTTTTCATTGGATGTGTGAGTGTATTAGTGTGCATAATTGGGGTTTCAGGAACAGAACACTTGAAGTGATGCCACCATAGCATTTGTGTTCTTTTGATAAACCACATGGATCCACTATAGTTCATTGCATGTGTGTTCTTTTATAAACCACTTGGATCCACCAGTGTCATTGAATGTGTGTTCTTTATCTAAACCACATATGGATCCACTAGAGTCATTGCATGTGCGTTCTTCTCCTAAACCACCACTAGAATCGTTGCATGTGTATTCTTTTAAAAAACCATGTGGATCCACTAGAGTTCAATGCATGTGTGTTCTTTTCATAAACCACATGGATCTACGAGAGTTCATTGCATGTTTGTTCTTTTCATAAACCACATGGATCCACCAGTGTAATTGGATGTGTGTGATGACCCACAAGTATAGGGGGTGTATCGCAGTATTTTCGAGTGAAGTGAAACCCAATTTATTGATTCGACACAAGGGGAGCCAAAGAATATTTATCATCCTTAACAACTGAGTTGTCAATTCAGCTGCACCTGGAAACAATCTTGCTCACAGCAGTTTATCAGTAGCAACAGTTTTGTAGTAGGAATAGCAAAGTAACAACAGTAGTAAAGCAAAGATAGTAGTAACAAAAGCAGTAACAGTGGGATTCGAGTGCGGTAGGCATAGGGATGGATGGACGGGCGTTGCATTGACAAGACAATTCACATAGCAATCAGAACATAGGGCAATTGCAGATAAATAAGATAAAGCATCCAAGTACTAGACAATCCTAGGCATGTGTTCCATATATAGTCATACGTGCTCGCAATGAGAACTTGCACAACATATTTTGTCCTACCAGCCCGTTTGCAGCGGGGCCTCTAGGGAACTACTGGCAATTAAGGTGCTCCTTTTAATAGAGCACCGGAGCAAAGCATTAACACTCCGTGAACACATGTGATCCTCATATCAAAGCCTTTCCCTTTCGGTTATCCCGATTTCTGTCACTTCAGGGCCATAGGTTCCGGACAACGACATGTGTATACAACTTGCATATAAGACCAAGAACAATACTATCATAATGAATCAATAACATGTTCAGATCTGAAATCATGGCACTCGGGCCCTAGTGACAAGCATTAAGCACAACAAGTCGCAACAAAGTCATAAAGCACTAATAAGAGATACTAGGAACTATGGCCTTACAAGCTGATGCCATTACATGAACAATCTCATCCAATCCCTACCATCCCCATAGCCTACAGCGGGGGATTACTCACTCATAGATGGGGGAAACATGGATGGTCGATGGAGAAGCGATGGTGATGATGATGGGGATGATCTCCTCCAATTCCCCGTCCCGGCAGGGTGCCAGAACGGAGTTTCTGGTGCTGTTTCGTGGAATCTGGTGGTGGCGGCGGAGCGAAACTCCTTCTAGAAAAACGTCGACCCCCCCTAAGTTTTTAGGTCAGAAGGCTCCTTATAGGCGAAGAGAGAGGCCGAGGGGGTGCCTGGGGGGCCCACACCATCCCCTGGCGTGGCCTGGCCTGGCCCGCACCACCAGGTGGTGTGGCCACCCCAGGGCTCTTCTCCGTCTCGTATTCTGGATCCTGGAGTCTTCGGGTTAAATAGGATTTTTGGCATATTTTCCGAGATTTTTCCTGATAGTTGATTTTCTGCACAAAACGTAGACACCAAGGCAATTCTGCTGAAAACAGCTTCAGTTCGCATTAGTTGCATCCAAATCACACAAGTATAGAGGAGAAACAATAGCAAAAGTGTTCAGGAAAGTAGATACGTTTTGGACGTATCAACTCCCCCCAAGCTTAGCTTATTGCTTGTCCTCAAGCAATTTAGTTGAAAACTGAGTGCGATAAAAGAACTTTCATGAACACATTTGCTTCATATGAAGTAAATATTCTCAGCAATGTGATCAACTACTTAGACAATCCATAATAAAGAGTATGCATCTGAGTCTACTTAATAGTCATTACAAGCTATGACGAGATTCCAACTCAATAATAATAGCATAAAGCACAAACATAAGCAACATTACAATGCTCATAAAAAGGTATGATAGAGTGGTATCTCGCTTGCCTTTGATTATGAATGTCCAGGCACCTCTAAAGTTCAAGTGATGACTAGAAGTAAAGATATCAAGAATTCAAGCATCAAAGTCATAACACAAATAATCAAGTATTGGAACAAACACAAAGTATGACAACTAAGCTCTCAAGAAGGTGCTCGGAGAATAAGTGGAGACTCAACAAGTAAAGGAAAATGTTTTGAATAATTTTGAAAGGCTTCCAAATGCTGAAAGTATGGTACTTGTTAGCTTTGAGCTCTCATTGCCCCTATCATAAGCATCTTTAACGTGGTTAAGGTGAAAGTGAGGTCTAATCTGAGTTATATGCTTGACAGACTATAAACCGAAAGTCCCAAGTCCCTTGAGTACGAGAGCCGCTCCTCATGCTACTCAACTTTAGTTACCGGTAAGTTCTTGTCATCGTAAGTATGTGCGTATCATTGAGAACCACCAACGGGGTACCCCTTGCCCGATGATACGGAAAAATCCCCATATCAAAATGACAAGGCAGGTAGACAATGAGTATCTCAGCAATCTTCTTATTTACCATGGGAAAATGGTGCTTTTTCTCTCTTTCCTCTTTTCATAAATCTCTCTTTTTTTTCTTTTTCTCAATAGCTATAACTCTCTTTTTTTATAAGAAGAATGCTTCATAGATATCATTATGGTTACGCTGTAGGTTTCCACCATGTCAGCATGGATTAGACCAGCGGCCCAGGCGTTTCTCTAACACACATACATAACTCCATGGACTTACAAGATCCCCTTTTATTTCACACCGACGACATCCACAAACAAAAGATCAAGGTATCAACTGGGTATATATTTCCAAGTGTTGAAAGCGTTCCCCGTGACAGCATGGTTCTGCTAATCCCCAGCCTATAATTTGCAAGCATATAACTTTCATGGAGAGTTCACAATGGTTCAGGTTTATTAAGTGCGGAAAATAAAGTGTTCCATCAAGTTCGTGAGAGCTTTACTAACTAATTTTCCCATAACAAGCAAACATTTTATTCGAAAGAAAACAAGGCATAATGAATATGCACGGGAGTAGCAAATGATGCTAATAGGTAGGTATGGTGGACACTTTGGAAATATTTGGTTTAGGGAGTTGGAAACATGAGTAAAACACTTAGTGGAAGTGAAGGATAGCAATAGTAAGGGAGCGACAAGCGAGAGAGCAATAGCTGTCATTATCATGCTTGCAACAAAACAGGACTACTCATGGCATGAAAGTGATTCAAGATCCTCAAGGCAAAATAATTCATCAAGGCTTAACTAATTATTACAGTCATGTGCATGCGTGAGCATGTGCCAAGTCAATCAAATGAAACATTCAGAGGAGGATACCACGGTGTCATACCAATTTATGAATAGAGAAATGCAAGCAAACATTCATGAGACATGCTACAAACTATTAGCGAGCTAGAGCTAATCATAAGAAGGCAAGAACTATTAAACATCCAAATATAACATACACTCTACATGAACGGACTAAGCAAGCTCACAATGATGAGTATATGTACAAAAATGAAAACAAATAGAGTTCGTTACCAGCCTCTTACCATGCCTCAAGTTGTCATTAATCCTCGTTATTGCTCTTCACTTGTGTGGCTTGAATAATAATATGAAACCAATATCCACTGAGAACTGCCGAACCCTGTAGCAAACTTGCAAAAACCAAAGAAGAACGACAAATATTTTTGGTGTATTCGATTTTTAAATAAGAACCAAAAGAGAAAAACAAGGAAAGCAAAATCTTTTTGGGTTTTTTGAATAGTGCAAACAAAGCGAAAAGGGAAAAGCAAACCAAGGAAAAAAGAAGAAGCAAACCAAAGAGAAACAACAAAAATATTTTTGGTCTTTTTGTGTTTTTAGAAAGCAAAAGCAAAGAAGAACGAAAACTAAAAAGAGAACGAAAACATGAATATACAAAGTACCGACGCAACATGATATGGAGATGAGTGCGGTGTCGGCGTACCTCCCCCAAGCTTAGGCTTTTGGCCTAAGTGGGTATCAATCCATGTACGAATAGGGGTTCCAAGCGGGCGGATCTTGGTAAGAATGGTCGTAACTGGGCCCATGAGAAGTAGAGGAAGCTCCCCAATCATAAGAGGGCTGCTGATATGAAGACTCTCCCTCATTCGAGGGCTGGACTGAATCGTCCGTGACCTCCCTTCTAGTGTCCTTCTCCTGTTGGGAGAGCTCTTCCAAGTACGTGTCCAGATCCTCCTTAGTGAGGGACCATCCTTCCCTGTTATCAAGGTTAAACAAAACAGGTGCAGGCAAAAGAACAACACGCTCGGACTTGCTCTTTCTCCAACCAGCTTTGAGAAAGGTTATTTCATAAGACAACTCACTCAAACTGGCCCACGAGGAAATAAATTTATGCTGTACCATGGAATTAAAATCAAGCCTCTCTATGGGAAACTGTAGGTCTAGATGATGAGGCACTAAACCATGCAATGCTAGTAAGCGAGAATCAATGAGGCCTCCACAAATTCCACCTTTCTCACGGTTAGCAGCAAGACGGAAAGCTATCAAAGCACCCAAGTTGTAAGACCTATCTCGTTTAAGAGCAGCAGAGATAAATGCTAGATCAAACGAAGATAACTTATTGGCAGTTTTCCTAGCAAGAACACACTTGGCAATAAAGTAGGCAAAGTAGCGAATGGAGGGAAGATGAATGTTACGGATTTTTCCATTCTCCTTTGAGAAGCTACTCCCTTGACAAATTTCTGCGTATAAATCCATGAGTGGTTCCGGTCTCTCTTTAATCTTCTTACATGATCCCCATTGAGGTACCTTAATGGCTGCACAAAAATCATCAAGATAAAGATTGACAGCAATATTGTAAATTTTGTAATGGACCATAGGGTTAGGCAAAGAGTGACTAAATTGGAAATCCTGCACCACAGACATGGTTAGATTCACAAATTGACAAGGTTCATCTTCCAAGAAATGCTCTAACCCTGCATTAGAAACCAAAGTGTGGAAATCTTGTAGAATTCCTGCAGCTCTCATGAACTCAGGGCATGGATAAATGGAGGGAAAAACTTCCTCCTCCCTATGGACCTTCATGACCTCAGGCACCCAAAGCTCATGTTGGTTTAGGTGGTGCTCACTCATCTTTTATTCTGAAATTTAAACACCTATTAAACAAGTGATTGCAAGGTAAATATAAAGAAGGATTCTACTCATAGGGACTTGTAAGAGGCCTAAACATGCATCAAAACTATATCTCTAAGAATCAAATAAGCTTACAAGCTCTCATAACCAGTCACCTACAGCAGCAAAATACTCAACATATAATCCACTAAACACAAATCTACTTGGACAAGGGGAGGAGTCACATACCAAGGAACAAATGCTCCAAATTTCAGCAAGAAAGATGGGCTGAGCAAGGAGATCGAAGAAATCGAGAGCAAGCACAGAGAGAACACGATTTTGAGCTATGAACTGGAGCTTACTCGGGAGAGAGAAGAAAGTGGCAGGGGAGAGAGTAAGTGGGGGGGCAGGGGTGGCCCACACCAGGGCATGGCGCCACCCAGGGCTGGCCGCGCCACCACATGGTGTGCCTGCCTGGTTCCCCCCCCCCCCTGGTACCTACCAGGTACTCCTCTGCCCCTTTTTTCACGTAAAAAATTAATATGAATTTTCTGGAATTTTTCGAGACACTTTATTTTTGGGCATTTTTCAAAAATAGAAGAATGATTTTTCTGACAGACAGATTTTTTTCTTTTGGAAACAAGATGCAAGGACAAAACAAGGCTAGAACTATAGAAGTTCTAGCATGCAAGCAACTAACAACGCAAAGAAAACTAAACGAAAGCAAAAACTAAAATGCAAAGGATAGAAATAAACGGACATAATCATAATGAAAACATTGTTTTGTTTAATGGAATCCTTTTGTTAGCAAGGTTGATCAAGTCTTTCTACAAAAACAATTGCATATGAGACAAAACTTTGTATTTCACTAATGATTATGTTACCTTAACCTTGATAGCAATGGTCCCAATCATAATAGTTTCAAATTCGTCTCTTGGTATGGGACAATATATTTCTCCAACTTGAATGCCTTCAACATGTTCAATTGAATTCAAACCATAAGTCCTTTCAATCTTCTTGGGGAAATAGACAGTATGTTCCTTGTCATTAACATTGAAGGTCACCTTTCCTTGATTACAATTAATAACAGCTCTTGCAGTATTAAGAAAAGGTCTCCCAAGAATAATAGACATATTATCATCTTCAGGCATTTCAAGCACAACAAAATCAGTTAGTATCAAGCAATTGTGAGCCACCTAAACAGGTACATCCTAACATATACCCACAGGAATAGTGGTAGATTTATCATCCATTTGCAAAGATATATCAGTTGGTATCAATTTTTCAAGCTGAAGCCTCTTATAGAGAGAGAAAGGCATAACACTAACTCCAGCTCCCAAATCACACAAAGCAGTTCTAACATAACTGTTCTTAATAGAGCAAGGGATAGTTGGAATCCCTGGCTCTCCAAGTTTCTTAGGAACCTTACCATTGAAAGAATAATTAGCAAGCAAAGTAGAGATTTCTTCATTAGGGATCTTCCTTTTATTCGAGACAATGTCCTTCATATACTTTGAGTAAGGAGGAAATTTAATAGAATCAGTCAAAGGAATTTGCAAGAATAAAGGGTTCATCCACTCACAAAACTTATTATAGTGTTCATCTTCTTTTGACTTGTGTTTCTTATCAGGGAAAGGCATAGGTTTTTGGACCCAAGGTTCTCTTTCACTACCATGTTTCTTAGCAATAAAATCTTCTTTGGTGTATTTAGTAGTCTTAGTGTGGTTTTCAGGTTCTTCTTCAACTTTTTCTTCATTAGGAACTTCATTTTCTTCATTACCACTTTCAGTTTCAGCATCAAAGATAGATATACTATTAGGATCTATAGTAGGTTCAGAGGGTTCTATAACAGTTTTATGTTTCTTTTTCCTTTTCTTACGAGTAGAACCACTATTTTTAGCTTGTTGAGAATCCTGCTCAATTCTTTTGGGATGCCCCTCAGGATATAGAGGATCCTGGGTAGCAGCACCACTTCTAGTTCTAATTTCATAAGCATGTTTTTCTTTAGCAGCATTAACTAGCAAGTCTTTTTGCACTTTAACGAGTTGATCTATTTCAGTTTGAACCATTTGAAAGTGTTTAACAATCATTTTAACATCATTAGAGGTTCTTTCCACAATATCTTTCAACTCAACAATAGCTCTAGTGTTTTCTATTAGATGATTTTGCACCATTTATTAAAGTTATCTTGCTTAACAATAAAGATATCAAATTCTTCTAAGCATTGATCAGGAGGTTTCAAGTAAGGGATATCACCTTCATCAAAGTGTTGGAGAGAGTGTACCTCAATAGTGGGTGAGTAGGGAATAGGCTTACATAATTCTTCTATAGGTGGTAATTTCTTGACATCTGCAGCTTTAATTCCCTTCTCCTTAAGACATTTCTTAGCTTCCTTCATTACTTCATCATTTAATTCAATAACTCCCTTCTTCTTTGATGTTGGAATAGGAACAGGAATAGATGGTTTAGGTACAATTACTTCAGGTATAGCTTGTTTAGGAGGAGTCCAATCTTCATAATGCTTGCTTATTTTAGCCATTAATTCCTCAGCTTCCTTCAGAGTCCTATTCCTGAAAACACAATCAGCACAACTATCTAGGTATGTCCTAGATTCCTCAGTTAGTCCATTATAAAATATATCAAGAAGCTCATTCTTAGGCAATGGACTTCCAGCCTCTGCATGAATCAAAGCACAAAACCTTGCCCAAGATTCTGGCAATACCTCTTTTTCTCCCTGTTTGAAATCAAAAAGTTCCTGCAAAATAGCATGTCTAGCACTGGGAGGAAAATATTTCTGCAGGAAAGTACTAATCAAGCACTTAGGTCTATCAATAGATCCAGGAGGTAAATTACTAAACCAAGTTTTAGCTTCTCCTTTCAGTGAAAAGGGAAAAATCTTAGGAACAAAGTAAGTACGCATCTTAATATCATCAGAAAACAAACCACTCATGGTAGAAAGTTCATCCATATGTGCTACCGCACTTTCATTCTTAGTCCCACAAAAAGGTTCTTTCTCGACAATAGCTATGTAAGATAGATCGAGAGAGAAATCATAATCTTCATCTGTAATGTTTATGGGAGAAGCAGCAAACTTAGCAGCAGGAGATAATTTGGGTGTAATAGTACGCCTCTCAAGGAGACTCTTAGCAGCGCTCCTATCATGGGTGTTCTTACATTCTTTAATAAAGTCATCGGTCATCTCAACATAATCTTCTTCAATATCATAACTCTCACTAGACTCAGGTGAGCTAACAGGTGTGGTAGTGTCTTCATTAGGAGTTTCGGTATTTCCAGCTATAGTTCTAGGAATCGTAGCATCTAGGAAAGGACCTAATGAACCACTCTTATCAAGCACAGTAGAAGCAGCATCATAAGCATCAGAAGTTTCAGATTCAGCAGTAGTAGCAGTGTGTGTAGCATGTGTATGTGGTGGTGTAACGAGCTTACTTATAACAGAAGGTGAATCAAGAGCAGCAGAGGTGTTTAGAACCGTACCTCTGATTGTAGTGGATGGTAAAATAGGAACCTTGCCATCACGAGACTTACCCATGATGGATGGATAGCAGCGAACAATAGAGAATCCAAGTGAACTTGAGAAATAAAGCTATGATCCCCGGCAACGGTGCCAGAAAATAGTCTTGATGACCCACAAGTATAGGGGGTGTATCACAGTATTTTCGAGGGAAGTGAAACCCAAATTATTGATTCGACACAAGGGGAGCCAAAGAATATTTATCAGCCTTGACAACTGAGTTGTCAATTCAGCTGCACCTAGAAACAATCTTGCTCATAGCAGTTTATCAGTAGCAATAGTTTTGTAGTAGGAATAGCAAAGTAATAGTAGTAGTAAAGCAAAGATAGTAGTAACAAAAGCAGTAAGAGTGGGATTCGAGTGCGGTAGGCATAGGGATGGATGGACGGGCATTGCATGGATAAGACAATTCACATAGCAATCAAAACATAGGGCAATTGCAGATAAATAAGATTAAGCATCCAAGTACTAGACAATCCTAGGCATGTGTTCCATATATAGTCATACGTGCTCGCAATGAGAACTTGCACAACATCTTTTGTCTTGCCAGCCCGTTTGCAACGGGGCCTCTAGGGAACTACTGGCAATTAAGGTGCTCCTTTTAATAGAGCACCGGAGCAAAGCATTAACACTCCGTTAACACATGTGATCCTCACATCAAAGCCTTTCCCTTCCGATTATCCTGATTTTTGTCACTTCGGGGCCATAGGTTCCGGACAATGACGTGTGTATACAACTTGCAGATAAGACCAACAAAAATACTATCATAATGAATTAATAACATGTTCAGATCTGAAATCATGGAACTCGGGCCCTAGTGACAAGCATTAAGCACAACAAGTCGCAACAAAGTCATAAAGCACTAATAAGAGATACTAGGCACTATGCCCTAACAATGTGATGCCATTACATGAACAATCTCATCCAATCCCTACCATCCCCATAGCCTACAGTGGGGGATTACTCACTCATAGATGGGGGAAACATGGATGGTCGATGGAGAAGCGATGGTGATGATGATGGCGATGATCTCCTCCAATTCCCCGTCCCAGCATGGTGCCAAAATGGAGTTTCGGGTGCTGTTTCGTGGAATCTGGTGGTGGCGTCGGAGTGGAACTCCTTCTGGAAAAACGTCGAACCCCCCTAAGTTTTTAGGTCAGAAGGCTCCTTATAGGCGAAGAGAGAGGCCGAGGGGGTGCCTGGGGGGCCCACACCATCCCCTGGCGTGGCCTGGCCTGGCCCGTGCCACCAGGTGGTGTGGCCACCCCAGCGCTCTTCTCTGTCTCGTATTCTGGCTCCTAGAGTCATCCGGTGAAATAGGATTTTTGGCATATTTTCTAGGATTTTTCCTGATAGTTGATTTTCTACACAAAAAGTAGACACCAAGGCAATTCTGCTGAAAACAGCGTCAATTTGCATTAGTTGCATCCAAATCACACAAGTATAGAGGAGAAACAATAGCAAAAGTGTTCGGGAAAGTAGATACGTTTTGGATGTATCAGTGTTCTTTTCATAAACCACATCTATAGTCATTGCATGTGTGTTCTTTTCATAAACCACATAGATCCACTAGAGTTAATTGCATGTGTGTTCTTTTCATAAACCACATGGTTCCACCAGTGTCATTGGATGTGTTTTCTTTTCATAAACCACATGGATCCACCAGTGTCATTGCATGTGTGTTCTTTTCATAAACCACAACTAGATTCATTACATGTGTGGTATTTTCATAAACCACATATGGATCCACTAGAGTAATTGCATGTGTGTTCTTCTCCTAAACCACCACTAGTCAATGCATTTGTGTTCTTTTACATAAACCACCACTAGAGTCATTGCATGTGTGTTCTTTTCATAAACCACATGGATCCAGTAGAGTTCATTGAATCTGTGTTCTTTTCATAAACCACATGGATCCACTATTGTCATTGAATGTGTGTTATTTTCATAAACCACATGGATCCACCAGTGTCATTGCATGTGTGTTATTTTCATAAACCACATCTATAGTCATTGCATGTGTGTTCTTTTCATAAAACACATGGATCCACTAGAGTTAATTGCATGTGTGTTCTTTTCATAAACCACATGGTTCCACCAGTGTCATTGGATGTGTGTTCTTTTCATAACCCGCCACTAGATTCATTGCATGTGTGTTCTTTTCATAAAACAAATATGGATCCACTAGAGTAATTGCATGTGTGTTCTTATCCTAAACCACCACTAGTCAATGCACGTGTGTTCTTTTTCATAAACCACCACTAGAGTCATTGCATGTGTGTTATTTTCATAAACCACATGGATCTACTAGAGTTCATTGAATCTGTGTTCTTTTCATAAACCATATGGATCCACTACTATCATTGAATGTCTGTTCTTTTCTTAAACCACATGGATCCAACAGTGTCATTGCATGCGTGTTATTTTCATAAACCACATCTATAGTCATTGCATCTGTGTTCCTTTCATAAACCACATGGATCCACTAGAGTTGATTGCATGTGTGTTCTTTTCATAAACCACCTGGTTCCACCAGTGACATTGGATGTGTGTTCTTTTCATAAACCACATGGATACACCAGTGTCATTGCATGTGTGTTCTTTTCATGACCCACCACTAGAGTCATTGCATGTGTGTTCTTTTCATAAAAAAAATATGGATCCAATAGAGTCATTGCATGTTTGTTCTTCTCCTAAACCACCACTAGTCATTACATGTGTGTTCTTTTTCATAAACCACCACTAGAGTCATTGCATGTGTGTTCTTTTCATAAACCACATGGATCCACTAGAGTTCATTGAATCTGTGTTCTTTTCATAAACCATATGGATCCACTACTATCATTGAATGTCTGTTCTTTTCATAAACCACATGGATCCAACAGTGTCATTGCATGTGTGTTATTTTCATAAACCACATCTATAGTCATTGCATCTGTGTTCCTTTCATAAACCACATAGATCCACTAGAGTTGATTGCATGTGTGTTCTTTTCATAAACCACATGGTTCCACCAGTGACATTGGATGTGTGTTCTTTTCATAAACCACATGGATACACCAGTGTCATTGCATGTTTGTTCTTTTCATGACCCACCACTAGAGTCATTGCATGTGTGTTCTTTTCATAAAAAAATATGGATCCAATAGAGTCATTACATGTTTGTTCTTCTCCTAAACCACCACTAGTCATTACATGTGTGTTATTTTTCATAAACCACCACTAGAGTCATCGCATGTGTGTTCTTTTCATAAACCACATGGATCCACTAGAGTTCATTGAATGTGTGTTCTTTTCAAAAACCACATGGATCCACCAGTGTCATTGGATATGTGTTCTCTTCATAAACCACATGGATCCACCAGTGTCATTGAATGTGTGTTCTCTTCATAAACCACATGGATCCACCAGTGTGATTTAATGTGTGTTCTTGTCATAAACCACATGGATCTACCAGTGTCATTGCATGTGTGTTCTTTTCATAAACCACATGGATCGACTAGAGTTCATTGAATGTGTGTTCTTTTCAAAAACCACATGGATCCACCAGCGTCATTGAATGTGTGTTCTCTTCATAAACCACATGGATCCACCAGTGTCATTGAATGTGTGTTCTCTTCATAAACCACATGGATCCACTAGTGTCATTTAATGTGTGTTCTTTTCATAAACCACATGGATCTACCAGTGTCATTGCATGTGTGTTCTTTTCATAAACCACATATAGAGTCACTGCATGTGTGTTCTTTTCATAAACCACATGGATCCACTAGAGTTCATTACATGTGTGTTCTTTTCATAACCCACATGGATCCACCAGTGTCATTGCATGTGTGTTATTTTCATAAACCACACCTATAGTCATTGCATCAGTGTTCTTTTCATAAACCACATGGATCCAATAGAGTTAATTCCATGTGTGTTCTTTTCATAAACCACATGGTTCCACCAGTGTCATTGTGACAAGGGTTTAACTCATGAATGCCCATTGTTATGGACCTTTGTTTTAGAGAAGGTGGGAGCGTTGGAAGCATCAATGGGCTAGCAAACAAGCACACAGGGATGCAAGGTTTACCCAGGTTCGGGCCTTGTAGAGGTCCCTACTCCTGCTTGTTTGCTCGTCGAATTAACGAAGGAATCGAAGATTACAATGGTGCGCAGATGCAATCTGACGAGGGTTGTGGAAACTAGGGTTTCGTGTGTCCTCCTCGCCGCCCCTCCTAGCCTTTATATAGTTAGGTCAGGTCTCAGGTAGTAGGTCTAGTTGGTTACAGATTAGGGTTTGCCCTTCAAACTTTCTATCTTTAGACTTCTTCTTGTCTCGCAAGTTATTGAGAGTCCATAGGCCACTCGAAATCTTCATTGGGCCGTGGCAACGCTATGGGCTTTGACCATATCTGGACCGTATATACCAAACTCGAGTACCGGCAGGGTATACCCATGTTAGTAGCCCCCGAGTGTCCAATGGAATCGTAGATTCGACTGGGGACTATATGAAGCCTTTTGAGTGCATGACTAAGTATTTTCGAGTGCTCTGTTTGTGTCATAGGGATTGTGGATGTGCGTGCCTAATTTAACCGATGTATCGGTATCAGTTAACTACCTTAGGGTAAAACAACACAATATACTCGAACTCGAGTCCTCAGACTCGAATTCGGAAAAGTGCTGGTGTAATTCGACTCAAGCCGCGGAGGTATTACATGAGTCGAATTCCAGTATATGGGTGTGAGCACTCGACGCGTCCGTCAAGGCATGTTCATCGTACCTGTAGTCATGGATATATTTCTGGTAGTGCACAACAAATGCGTTGCCAGGCCTTATTCAGGTCTTATCTTCATGCTGCAAGCGCGACATCCGAATTTTGTCATCGCGGAGATGATTCGGGTGACCCAGGAGACGCAGTCTCTTTGTAGGGAAAAATTATGAGGCGGTGTCGCCATAAACTCAGGCAGGGACTAAAGAACTTTTGCGACTGCTCTCGTCTTCTGTTTGCTTGTTTCAGTCAAATTTACTTCTGGCGCTCCCTATGGGAGTAACCCATGTCCATAGTCGAATCATGGATTCGAGTGATTGGGTATGATTTGAATGTCCATATTCATGTAGAGGATAAAAAGAAAAAAGAAAAATTCATAGGGTGCGCGACCAGCGATCCCTATGGGAGTAGCCCCCGAGTGCTTGGTGGAGTCGAAGACTCGAGCAAGGGCTAAAGTAGTCGAAGTCTTCTGCTGCTCAATTTTTGGTGACATCAGTGCTAACGATGTGATGATCTCAGTTGCCCACGTGAGCGGGTTTGACGGGACGTGACAAGTGGCGGGTCCCATTTTCTGACCCTGACTTGACCGGGCGTGCGTAATCTTTCTTTTAACTGCACCTCCTCGATTTCCGCGCGTAATGGGGGTAGTGGGGGACGATTCGTGCTTTAGGTCCTCCACATGTCGATCATGATGGGTGCCACACATTTGATAGGGTTTCTGCTGGCCGTTCGATTATATCTTCCAGGGGGTTAAGTAGTAGCGTTGCGGTGGTAATTTTCCCAATCTGCTCTTTTCTCTGCCTTTGCCTTCATCGCCATTTTCACTGCTCCTCTGCTCCCTAGAGTTCATCTTCTTCGTGGCACTAGACCAGCTCCGCGTATTCCCTAGTTACTTCCTCCGTTCACATCGCCACCGCAAGATGGGGAAGAAGAAAGGAGGTGTCGTCGCTGAATCTGCCGCCGCCATTGCTGCTGCCAAGAAGAAGGGCGGCTCCACTGCTGCGGGCACCAGCGCCGCTGTCGTCGGGAAGAAGAAGGGCGCGGGCACTCGCGTCACCAATGGCGCATGGCGTGCGTCCATCATCAAGTCATCCGAGCTCCATCTCCTGCGCCAAGACGGAGTTCTTTCTTCCGCGGCCGGTGACTCGCGAGTCCCAGGTGGTGAGGTAACCCCTTGTCCTCCGGCTGGTTTCCGGGTGATGTTCCTAGCGTTCATCATCTGTGGTCTTTCTCTGCCCGTGTATCCTTTCTTCAGGGGACTCCTTTGTTTCTATGGGCTCCAGCTCCATTAGCTGTCACCCAATTCTATCCTCCATATTACCTGCTACATTACGCTTTGCGAGTGCTGGCTCGGAATCGAGCCGCACTTTGGTCTCTTCAAGCGTCTCTTCAAGATGAAGCGCCAGTCGGCGTCTGGCTCCATAGTCTACGATGCAGGAGGCTGCGGTATCCACGTCGACTCCTCGGTCACGTGTTTTGACATCAAGCTCATGGCGTCCGTCCAAGGGTGGAGGGACAAGTGGTTCTACATCCACGACCAGAAGGCCGACGGAGACCACTTTGGACTCGTGCCTTTCGATCCCGCGGCGCCGTGGAGGAGGAGGCGCTCCTGGAAGATCGTGGTGATGCCCGATAAGTCCGAGGAGACAGATGTGTTGTACGAGCATGTTTGCGACCTTGAGAGTCGCATGGGTAAAGAAGAGGGAGGTTGTGCCCTCATTCGCAGGTGGTTGCACTGTCGCGTCCAACCCCTGCAGGCCAGAGTCCACCCTATGTTCCAGTGGGCTTGCGCGGACGATGTCACTCACGTATCTGCCGATGGCATTTCCGCGAGTGAAGTAGATAAGAGGGTGCGACTGCTCACCAAGTACACCGCCAAGGATGTGCTCCCTAGTGAACCAGTCGTACCTCCATTCAATGCTGCTAATCCTCCTCCTAAGGTATGGTTGTGCTATGAAGTAGCTTTGTTTGTCGAGTGCTTCTTTTTCCATGACTTGTGCTGACTTGTTTTCTATATGCAGGATTGGAAGGTGTCTCCCAGTATGCCCCCTCTTCCAGAGGGGGTTATTCCTCGCGAAGTAGATGAGGAGGACGAGTCGGAGTCAACCGTCCCATTTGAAGAGGAGGAGGAGGAAGCCCCCGAGTCCAGCGGTCCATACACTCGCAAGCATTCGCGTAGTGAGGATTCGGATGTGTCGTCTCCTTCGACTCCAGAAGGCCCAGCTATTGGTGCAGAGTGGCCGATACCTGCCGTTCCGATGAGTGTTGTGGTGCGATCTTCCCGCAAGAAGATGCGGCTACCGAAGGAGTTGTCGTCGGAGTCGGAGGGTCAAACCTTCGATATTGACAAGTTTGATTGGTAAGTATACAATTCTTCTCTTGGTTATTTTGTGGAGTTGCATTTTTCCTGATGTAGGTTTTGTTTCGTAGTCAACCGGCATCGTCATCTTCTGGCGACGTCCAATTTTTGAAAGAGTCTGGAGTCGCGGACTCCAAAGCCAAGGAACTGGCTGAGAGGACTCCTTCCCCTCCATTGGCGGCCCACTCCGGGCACAATTCATCAAGTGCTCCACACGATGTGGAGCACCAGATGGTTGTCCCGACGACTGCGCGGCAATCGACTTTGGAGTCACTGGAGGATCACGTATGTGTGATATTGCTTTTTCTTGCAGTTCAATTAATCTTCTATGTTATCTACTGATCCTTTGTTGTTTCTCCTGTTGCAGCTTATTGTGAAGGAAGCTGCTCGCCTGGCGGAGCAAGTGCTTGCCATGGGTCGCCAGCATGCAATGCTAGATAACCGCCATCGCGTGGTTGAAAGTGAGTGCCTCTTTTTTCTTCTTCTTCTTCATCCGTGTGATATACTCGACCGACTCTACCTTTGTTTGTTTCGCAGCTAAGCATAATGTGCTTCTTCGTGATGCCACTTCCCTCGAAAAGATGCTCGCCGCGGCGGTGAAGAGTCGCGATGAGGCAGTCCCTGCGCTTAACGAATCGCGGCAATGCGAAGAGGATTTGCGCGCGTCCATCGCTGCTAGGAGAAGTTGTTCGAAGAACAGCTCTTCTCGATTGCTAAGGGTCTTTCAGGTACTTCTTCGTCTGGGTTTCCGTCGTGTCTTTTCTTTCGAATTTGTTATTGTGCTGACCTTTTTTGCCAATATTTTGCTCTGTGTAGATGTCGGCGGTCTGATCTTCGACGCCCAGGCGCTCTGTCGTGATGATGCCTTGGCAGGCGCCGTCACGGCAGTCAAAGATCACAGTGCTTCCATCCAAGGGACGCTGGCCAAAGCCAAGGGTGTACTCAGTCGCCTCCATGAGGAGCTGGCGCCCAAAGCTGAGCTGATCGAAAACCTAGATGATCTGGTGGAGTCCCTTGCTGGATGCATTCCTGCAGGCTTCAAGAACTCGCTTCGTGTGGCTAGCGCTTCTATGTCACTCGTGATGGTTCAAGCCCATGGAGTCGAGGTGGATCCTGCTGCGGTCTCCAAGGCGATGCCTGTCGGCGCGGATGGTCAACAGGTAGTTTTTGCTCCTTTTGCAACTTTCTGTGGCAAGTACGGGCCGCAGCTCATCAACACAGTCGCGAAGTACTCTGAGGAGATGCAGCAAGCCAAGAAGGCGGCAAAGGCTGCGATGTCAGGGGCCGGCGGTAAGTCTGTGGCGTCTGATACCGCCACAGACTCGATGAGGCCCCTGAAACTAAAGTCTAAGTCGAAGAAGCCAGTTTCTCCACTGTAGTTATATTTGTAATAGTTAATAGCATGTCCCTTTTGTCTAGAACATGCCGTTGGCGAGTGTATCTATTAATACTTTATTATGCTTGAATGCACTCTAGTTTTTGTCCATGTATTTCTTGGTCTTCTTATTCTCACTTGCTTGGCTTGTGATAGGGCACATCGAGTGGTCCTTCGAGTGAACCTCGAAATCTGCAGTCCACTGATGATACCTTAGCGCAGTCGCGCTCAAAGGTGGATCAGCTGTCTCTGCTTTCGCGACTTCGTGACCGCGTTAAGCAGCTGGAGCGCAAACTCCGTGCTCCGTGGTAACGCGGATGTATGGAAGTAGAGGGCGGAGAAGGCCACTTCCCGCGAGCAATATCTGCTAGGGGAGGTGGTGCAGCTGGGCGACCAATTCAAGTGTTAGCTTTCTGCTTCCTTATCTTTTCTTGTAGCCACTCGCGGTAGTTCGTTGTCTTCATACTTTTGCCTTTGCTTGGTATAGATGTTAGCGTGTGTCATCTGCAGGATGATAAGGACAAGATCGTCATTCGCATGAATGACCTGACCCAAGAGCAGCTTCAGGCGAGTGGATACTTCTAGGTGGATCATGATCGCGCAATCGCACTGGCAACTCTGCAGGATCGTGCCTCGCGAGTGCTTCATTTCCTGAAGAAATTGCAATTGTGCTTAAGGAATATCTATCGAACGATGTTTCCGCTAGACGTTGTTCCATCGAGCCTGCTGGCCCTTCTTGCGAAATTTCAAGACTTGAGTGGAGTCTGCGAGTGTGTACGGCAACAGTTAGTAACTGGTGCCAAGGCTTCTCTGTCGCTGGTACGACTGCACAGGCATGATGTAGATGTTGCAGCGGTTGCTGCTGGACCACTAGCGCCGCCAACAGGTTTGTCCTAGAACATGGTTCCTCACTACCAGGCGGTGGATCGCCCAGCGGAGGAAATTGTCGATTTCTTCGAGGAGCCGACAAACGTTCTTTTGTTGCAACAGTAGTTTAGTTTGTACCCTGGACATAGTTGTACCAGTGTTGTAAAGTTCATATATATATGTTGTGTATAATTGATTGACATTGATGTATATAAAGAGCTTGTTAGCTCGTATGTTTTGCGAGTGCGTTGCACTATGCGGTTCCTTTTCGTTAGCCTGATTTGTGTTTATCTCAGCACCTTGCCAACCTGTCAGGTGTGTTGCAACTGGGTCGGTGTTTGTCAAGGGTTCGATTAGTGCGTCAACTACTCAGGATATCGTGTTGGTTCGTAGAACAGATGTGTATATGGTGGCACAACCCCCGAGTGGATAAATTGCAAAAAATAAATAAAAGAACACAGAGTTTGGGGCACTTAGCTTTACTTATTCATAGGATAGTACGAGGTATAATGTGTGGCTAAGTAGCCTTGACTGAATAGCCTTATTTGCAATGTAAGAAATAAAAGACGACTAAGGGTAGAAGCGTCGTAGCTGCACGATGTTCCAGGGGTTGGAGTACGCGAGTCCTGTCTCGAAATCTTTAAGGCGATAGGCGCCACCTAGGATTACTTCTGTAATCACATACGGTCCCTCCCAGGGGGACTCGATCTTGAGATGCCCTTGTTGTTTCAGTCGCAGGACCAGGTCTCCTTCGACGAAGGACCTAGGGCGTAGTCTTCTGCTGTGGTAGTTGCGCATGTTCTGCTGGTAGATCGTTGATCTTTCCGCGGCGATTTCCCGTGCCTCGTCAAGGAGGTCGATGGAGTCTTCGAGTGCAATTGTTGACTCCTGCTCGCTGTAAGCGACCACTCGCGGTGCCTTGTACCGTACCTCTGCGGGTAGCACCGCTTCGGCACCATGCACCATGAAGAACGGGGTGTATCCTGTGGCACTATTTGGGGTTGTGCGTATGCTCCAGAGTACGGATTGTAGCTCGTCTGGCCAGCATCCTGCATCTCGTTCGAGTGGCCTGAGGAGTCGCTTCTTTATTCCGCCACAGACGAGCCCATTGGCTTTTTCGACTTGACCGTTGGTCTGTGGATGAGCTACAGAAGCATAGCTTACATTGATTCCCAGGTCCTCGTAGAAGCCCTGGAACTCCTTAGAGGTGAAATTTGTTCCATTGTCCATGATGATGCTGTGTGGCACTCCGAAGCGATAGACAATGGACTCGAAGAACTTGACTACACTGGCTCCAGATTGATTGGTCACCGGCACGGCCTCTATCCACTTGGTGAATTTGTCGACTGCTACAAGGAGGTAGACGCAGCCTCCTCGTGAGGACTTTGGGAGCTTGCCGACCATGTCGAGTCCCCATTGCACGAAGGTCCAGGCCAATCGTATTGTCCGGAGCTCCACGCCAGGTGCATGTGGTTTGTCCGTGAATCGCTGGCAGGAGTTGCATTTTTGGATGATGTCCTTGGCGTCCCGCATGGTCGTAGGTCAGTAGAATCTTGCTTGCAGAGCTTTGGCGACGAGGGCACGACAGCCAGCGTGGTGTCTGCAAGTCCCCTCATGGATGTCGAGGAGAATAGCTCTTCCATCAGCGTTTGAGACGCATCGTTGGAGTACTCCTGTGATGTTGCGTTTGTATAGTTCATCGTTGATGACGGCGAATGCCTTAGATCGTCATGCGATTTGTCATGCGTCAGTCGGGTCATCCGACAGTCTCTTGCTGAGAAGGTATGTGATGTAGGGTTGAGTCCAAGAGGGTTCGATCATCATGATCGCCATTGGTCCTTCGAATCCTATGTCGACCTCCGGGTTGTCGAGTGCCATTGGCTCATTGGGTGGCATAGCCCCCAAGTCCGTTGTTGCACTTGTTTTCTTCTCTGCGGCCTTTGGCTTGATGGAGCGTTCACAGACGCGCTCGAGAAATACCCCAGGTGGTATGGGGGCACAGGTAGAGGCAATGTTGGCGAGTGCGTCTGCCTCTTCATTGCTTTCGCGGCCTATGTGCCACAGCTTGCAACCATCAAAGTCCCCTTCGAGTGTGTCGTAGAGGTTGCGGTAGGCGATCATATTGTCGTTCAGTGCGTCGCACTCGTGCATTGTCTGGTTGACGACCAGCTTGGAGTCGACGTATATTATGAGCCTCCTGGTGCCGCAGGCTTTTGCCATCCTCATCCCGTGTAACTGGGCTTCGTATTCAGCTTCGTTGTTGAAGGCGTTGAACTGCATTCGTAGAATATATTTCAGCTTGTCTCCCTGGGGCGATGTCAGTATGACACCTGCGCCAGCTCCGTCCTTTCGCTTGGATCCATCGAAGTGCATTGTCCAGAGGTAGGACATATCTGGTTTTTCAGGGAGCTGATTCTCCATCCAGTGCATAAGGAAGTCAGGGAGAACTTGCGACTTGATTGCGTCACTCTTTTCATATGTAATGTCTCATGGAGACAGTTTGATTCCCCAAAGCGCGACTCGTCCGGTGGCGTCGGGATTGTTGAGGATAAGTCCAAGCGGGGCGTCGTTGACCACCACGATTGGTGTTCCTGGAAGTTGTGGCGCAGTCGCATGGCTGTCATGAAGACACCGTACGCCAACTTCTGATAGTGCGGGTACCGCTGCTTTGTTGGCGTGAGTACCTCGCTGAGGTAGTAGACTGGGCGTTGTACTCCATGGACCTTTTTTTTCCTCGGCTCGTTCCACCACGAGCACCATGCTGACCACCTGATTGGTGGAGGAGATGTACAGCAACAGTGGTTCCCTTTCGCGCAGGGTCACCAGTACTGGTGAGGTGGACAGTAGACGCTTGAGATCTTCGAATGCTTCTTGTGCCTCATTGGTCCACTCGAACTTGTCAGCTTTGTGGAGAAGTTGGTAGAAGGGCAGTGCCTTTTCGCCCATTCAACTGATGAATCGACTTAGCGCCGCAATTCACCCAGCCAGCTGCTCGACACCTCTTATGTTCTTCGGCTTCTCCATGGCCAGTATGGATTTTATTTTCTTCGGGTTCGCCTCGATCCCTCTCGCGGAGATGAGATATCCGAGTAGTTGCCTAGATGGTACGCCGAAGGCACATTTTTCCGGATTGAGCTTGATCCGGTAGCGGTCGAGGTTGGTGAAGGTTTCACGTAAATCGTCGATTAGTGAAGCTTCCTCTTTGGTCATGATTACGATGTCGTCAACATAGACTTGGATGTTGCGACCAAGTTGGTTCTTGAGGCAAGCCTGCATGCACTGCTGATAGGTTTCTCCTGCGTTTTTTAGCCCGAAGGGCATTGTGTTATAGCAGAACACACCAAAAGGCGTTGTAAACGCCGTTTTCTCTTGATCCTCCTCCTTCATTCGAATCTGATTGTAGCCTGAGTAGGCGTCAAGGAAGTAGATGCGCTCTCATCCCGCGGTGGAGTCGATGATCTGGTCGATTCGCGGCAGCGGGAAGTGATCCTTTGGGAAGTGCTTAATCAGAGAGGTAAAATCCACACACATCCATAGGATATCCGTGTCCTTTTTTGGTACTAGCACCGTGTTGGCGAGCCAAGTGCTTTCCTTGATCTCGCGTATGAATTTGGTGTCGAGGAGTCTGTTGATATCCATTCCAACCACTTTTGCTATTGGCTCAGGCAGTCGCCTAATTGTTTGCTTGACTGGTTTTGCGTTTGGGTTAACGTTGAGTGCGTGCTCGGCGAATTCCCTGGGAACTCCTGGCATGTCCGCTGGACACCAGGCAAAGATTTCCTAGTGCTCACGGAGGAATTCGACGAGCACGATTTCCTATGCGGGACTCAAGTTGTTGGCGATGAGGGCCGTCTTGGCTGGGTCCGATGGGTGGACCTGAACTTTCTTCGTGTGCACCGACGAGTCGAAGGACAGGTCGGGTGAACTTGGCCGACTCAGGGGACGCAGACTATTGTCTGTCAACTCCTTCAATCTTGCGAGTTCTTCCTGCATGCCGAAGGACTGCGAAATTCTGTTGAATTCCCTGTCACAACTGTCGGACCTCTCGAATCTCCCGTTGATTGTGATGACGTTGTTGGGGCCTAGCATTTTCAACTACAGGTAGGCGTAGTGCGGTACTACCATGAACCTGGCGAACGCGACACGTCCGAGGATGCAGTGGTACTGTGAGGGCCAGTCGATGTGTTCATGTTGAAAGTTTTTTGGCGTGCCGAAGATGACGTCGAGGTTAATTTTGCCAAGGAGATATATGCCCTTGCCTAGGACGATGCCGTGGAATGTCGTGTCCAAGACCTCTAGGCAGGTGAGAGGGATCATCATTGCTCGCAAGGTACTTGCGAACATATGGTTAATGCCGCTTCCACCATTCATGAAGACACGACTCATGTCGAAGCCTCCAATTTGTGCCACGAGTACGAGGGGACAATGGCCTGGGCGGAGTACTTGACAAGGGTGGTTGCGCTTATCGAAGGTGATGTAGGAGTCGCTTCCATTGAGGTACTCAGTGGTGGATGGTGGTGAGTTTGTCGCCAAGTTGACTTGGCGAGTGATGGCCTTCTTCACCCAATTCGAGGGGCGTCCCTTTTGGATCATCATGTTGCCCATAGCCCATGGGTATGGCTCGCCGCCTTGATCGTGGATCGGTGCGGCCGCGAGTGGTGGCCCTCCAGGTGGTGGAGGAAGAGCTCCGTGTGCCAGCGTGCCTGGGGCAACTCCGTAGCCTCTGTTGACGGCGTCGCGATTCATCCGCGCCAAACCCTCGTGGAGCTTGAGGAACTCGTGGCAGTCCTTGAGAAGGTGGCTGCATTTCTTCTTGCCATCGTGCTTGTCGATGTAGAAGTGCACGTTGCACGGCCCGAACAGTTTGTCCTCAATTTTTGTCGCTGGTGCCTCTTCGCGAGTGTGGCGCTGCCATACTTGCACGGTTTTCCCGGGGTCGCGGTGTCCACCGCTGTGGTAGCCGCTGTTGCGGTTGTCGTCGTGCCTATCGGTGTAGCCGGCTGTGACCATGTTAACGTTGTCGCGGTCATCGTAGATGTGCATTCGACATTTGCTTCGGCGATCGCGTCTGCGCTCGAGCTCTGCTTCGTCGTCGGAGTGAACGCGGTTTTTCACTGAATCTTCTCCATCTGCCCACCGATTCGCGATTTCCATTAGGGGGTCAATGGTTTTGGGCTTCGAGCAGCCTAGCTCGTCCCTGAGCTCTATAGAGCGGACGCCGCCATTGAATGCGTCGATTGCCCGATCCTTCGAGATAATTTTTGCGGGTTTCTTGATGATGGACCACCTCTAGATGTACGAGCATAATGACTCGCCTGATCTTTGCTGGCACCATCTCAACTCTTTGATTGATGCGGGCCTTTTGTGGGTGCCCTTGAATTTGCACACAAAGTTGTAGACCAGCTCATCCCAGTTGCGAATGGATCCTCGCATGAGGTTATTGAGCCACGCTCGGGCGGCGCCCTTCAGCTGTAGCTGTAGGCATTGCATGGTTGTGCTTCGAATCCCACCATGGAGCCTGACAGAGGAGATGTGGTCTTCTAACCAGATTTTTGGGTCCTGTAGACCGTCAAACTTTGGGTTCTCCGATGGGAGCTTGAACCCCTTGGGCATTCTCTTTTGCTTGAGAGCCCTGCTGAAGCATCTAGCGCCACAGAGCTCCATGTCTTCGTCCTCCGAGTCAGTCGATCTTGCGCTGTGTGATGTCATCACGTGCGTTGTTGGGGATATACTTCCCGGGTATCCTCACAGTTCCTCACTGACCAGGGTGGCCCACTTTGGGTTAGAGCATTGCTTCACGGGCGGCCCAGTCAGGGAGAGAAGATGGAGTCCAATCTGGCTACGGGAAGGCCCAGAAGACTTACCGACTTAGGCACGTAATGTTACTTGTAGTTCAAGATGTACTCTGTAATAGACTCTTAGTCGTAGCCGGATAGATCTCTCCTATAAACCCTAGGCCGGATATCTATATAAGCTGTCCTAGGGAGAGCCTTTAGGGCATCAGATAACACCCAATACTTTAGATCCTCAACTCGCACAGGCGAAACCCTTGTAACCCATATTCCGGCTCTGCCGTATTACTGGATTGCTAGCAGAAGTAGGATCCGTCCAAAGCCGGCGGATTCGAACTTGGGTAAACTTGTGTGCTCACTGTCCCGGAATACCGTACGTCTCACCCCCCCTCTCTTCTGCATGCCTCGAGGACCCCCTCATGGCGTACTTGTCATCAATCCGACGATAGTTGGCGCCCACCGTGGGGCAAGTGAGCTACGGATCTGCGTTCCGAGCGGAATCTGCAAGAATCAGAATCGGCGAGACCATCACCGTCGGTCGCATCCTCTACACCAGCGACGTACCTCTCATCGTTCTCGACGAGACATGGATTCTGGCAAAGGAGGCCGTGACTGCCTACACAATCATGTCTTTTGGCGATATCGATGTTTACATCGGTTTTGCTGAACCTGCCCAACCCACCCTAGTGGTGATGATAGAGGCAGAAGAATTTTCTGGGCCCCCTTTATCCGCGGAGGCGGTAGAGTTCCGGATCTCAGAAAACCCTAATCCCACCCAGCCCGCACCAGTTGCGGAGATAGTGGAGAAACCTGAACCTGAAGAAGACCTAGCGGTCAACGTCGAATCGGGAGTGGATCTCCCCGGAGGAGCCGAATCCTAGATCAACCCACCCGTGGAAGTCGAAATCCAGGAGGAGCATATCAACGACACTGATTTTGGCTCTGATGATGCCGGAACAGACAGGCCTTTCCTAAGGTACACACTATGAAGTATGATACTGCAAGGCGAAAGCGCAAATGCAATCCTCGAGACCATCAAAAGTTTCGATATGGCTGATCGTGAAAGCCACAGGTACCTCAGGAAGCACGCGTCGCACGTTGTCGGATACGTGGGATTCGAATCCGACTCTGCCGATGCTGGAGAAAACACCGACTCGGTGCTAGAGGCAATTGGAACAAACGCCGACGTACCCGCATCCTCGGATGAGTCGATGACGTCAGCAGATTTCCGAAAGTTCTCTGCGGAATATGAAGAAGAGTACAACTCCAAAGTTGCAGAAGAAGGAGAAGCCATGGATGAAGGATCCGGGGAACACTCTCCCAAAGCACAGGATGACATGGACGTCGGAGATAATCCCAAAGTCCAGATGTCCGAAAGTACCGATCAGAGCTTGACTCCGGGAAACGGACCCAAAGCCGTCTTTGCTACCGGCGCTGCCAAGAAGGCAAAGAAGAAGAACAAGAAAAACAAGACCCCGGCAAAAGACCCTCTGACAGAGGAGGTGATTGTTGAGGAATACGAAGAAGACTCGGACGGAGCACTTATCCTAGATGATCTGAAAAAACAAGCATTGGTGGATGGACACGTGATCACTGAAGGTGCGCGTAAACTCATTGATGCCGCATTAACCACACCTATCCCTACAGCTGCAGAACTTACTGCAGATGAGCTGGATGAAAGGTCACAAGCCCTAGAAGCGTGTCGTCAACAACTCCTCGATGAAGCCAAAAACATCGAGGTGGAGAAGAAACGCATGTCGAACAAGGAGTACATGTCTCGTCTGCATCAGAATACACGGAAGCGTCACATAGATGACAACCAATTCCCACGTGTTCGTGCCGTCCTTTTTGGAGATGAGATGGGGAAGCCACGGAAAGATAGCAACGGAGATTGGGTATACCCAACACCAGTACAAAATACCGTGGTAGCCCGAGAAATTCTATCGGCTAATCCAGGACCAGCGGAGATCCGTTTGGGTATCAAGCTACTCAACAAGGGACTGGAGCAGCAAAAGGTCGCCCTGTCCGGAAGTTAAAAACTGGTCTCAGATGCTGACCAATGTTGCACGGATCCGGCATGGTCTGGCGTAAGACCCCATTACGTTCCGGAGCAGTATTATCGCCCCGAACGACGGGAAGACAATTATTCGAGAACCGGATCTTCAGGACAGCATCACAAAACTACACGCGGTTGGGGCAATGTCGCACCAGCGGCCGAGAAAGACGCCATCGCTGCCCTGAATCCGACGAATCCTCCCCGACAAGAATCTAAGGATCGAAGGGGAGAAGATAAAGAGAAATGTCGGGAGGAGGATCGTCAGAGAATGCCTCCTCCTAGACATGAGAACCGGCCGGCTGAGCCTCACTATGGTGGGAACGACGAACGAAGGAACGACGGAAACCTTGTAGGTACAAGCTGGCAGGAGGCTCGTCGTAGTCAAGACCCTCCCCGGAATCAGAATAATGATGTTCCAGACGGAGGCCGGCGACCAGCTAGAAACTACCCCGCTGCACCACCCTCTCCACCACACAGTTATCACAACGGCCCCCACGGAGGTCAAGGAGGACATGGCGGAGGAGGTGGTGGCAGAAGCCGAAGTCTGGCTCCAAGGCACCGCAGCCACAGCCGGCACCCGGGACGATCCCTATCCCCAAACAACACAAGGCATAGGATCAACTCCAACATAGAGGCTCGGCGCTACAAAAACGATGACGTGTATGTGGACCAAAGTGCTTCGGACCATGCATCGGAGCTACAAAGTTCCTGGAAAGATTTGCGATCTCAAGACATATTCAAGCCTACGACGGCATTGCTCGGCCATACACCTGGTTACAGGATTTCTTCCAAGCTTGCTGCATCGCCAAAGGCGGAAATAGCCTAGTCGCAACTCGATATCTCCCACTCATGCTGAGGAAGACGGCACGATCATGGCTCAATGAGCTTCCGGCGAACACCATCCACAACTGGTATGATTTACAAAGTGCGTTCTTTCGGAATTTCAAAGGCACATATCGGAGGCCCTGTACGGTTGGAGACCTACAGCGTTGCACCCAGAAAGCCGGAGAAACTTGCCGGGATTACCTCGGATGATGGATTGACACCAAGAACTCCTGCGAAGGAGTAAATGATCAAACTGCGATTGAAGCTTTCATCGCAGGTCTCCCAATTGGTTTACTGCGCCATCGCTTGAAGTGTGACAAGGTTACTGATCTGGGAGAAATGATAGAAATAGCGAGAAAGTATGCAGATGCTGACGATGATGCAAAGGGATTACTCAATGCCCTGGCTGTGCCTCAGTCGTCAAAACAACCAAAGCAACAAGCTTAGAAGCGCAAAAATACCTCGGTAGAAAAACCCAACGCGGAGACAGCGGTAGTCACTACTGTTTTCGGGTCTGGAGGACGAGGAGGACGTGGCAGAGGCCGCGGGCAGGGCCATGGGACATCAAGGGTTCAAGGTAGAGGAGAGAAACAACCAGGCAAAACCTACACTTGGGCCGACATCGCCAATAACCCATGTGTGCATCATTTGGACGCCAATGGGGGCTCATCCCACACCAATGCTGAATGACGTTTTAATGACGACATCAAGAGAGATGATACCGCGGGCTACAAAGCTAAGCGGAAGAAGGGAAAGAAAAATCCCGAAAAAGACAAAGAGACCGAGGAAGATTCCGACATGGAGGAAGCCGACGCTTCAAATCCCAAGTCGGAAGGGAAGAAAACTTTTCCCACCAAGAAGGACACTTACGTCACCTTCCTCGGATCTCAACCAGCAAAGGTCAAGAAAGCAGTTCTCCACGAACTCAACGCAACAGTTCCAGCTGTCCCTCGGTATCTGGACTGGTCGGAAGTGGCAATAACGTTTGACCGTGCTGATCATCCGCCTAAGCTACATAGGCGAGGAAAATACGCCTTAATCGTCAATCCACTTATTGATGGTTATGGTTTCTCCAAGACCCTCATGGACGGTGGTAGCAGTATCAATATTCTCTATGTCGAAACGCTACGCCGGATGAAGATCTCGGAAACACAGCTGAACCATAGCTCTGTGGTCTTTCACAGAGTTGTCCCAGGAAGACATGCTAATTCCCTAGGAGAGATCACTTTGGATGTTACTTTTGGAACACCAAAGAATTATCGGACGGAGGCACTTTCCTTCGAAGTGGTCCCGTTCAAGAGAGCATACCACGCTATATTTGGACGTCTAGCTTACTGGGCTTTTATGGCTCGTCCGTGTTACACTTACAATATGATGAAAATTCCAGGTCCCAACGGCGTAATCACCATCAGGGGAGACCCGAAGAAGGCGCGAGAATGCGAGGATGGAAATTCCGCCTTTGCCGAAGCCGTGCTGCACGCCCAGGAGTACCAGGAGATCAAGAAGAGCATATATCCGTCCGAGATGCCTGCGACAATGAAGGAGGTGACAAAGCCAAATCTGGAGTTCAGGGCATCAGAAGAGACGAAGACGACACCCTTGAAGGATGACGACCCCTCCAAGGTGACCCAGATAGGCGTAGGCCTAAGTAGCGCATAGGAAAGCGCGCTCGTCAAGTTCCTCCAAGCAAATCAAGATATCTTCGCATGGCAGCCATCTAACATGACCGGAGTACCTAGGGAACTCTAAATGTAAACCCGAACACTAAACCCGTCAAACAGTCCTTACGACGGTTTGGTGATGAAAAGCATAAGGCAATAGCTAAGGAACTAGCATGGCTCGAGTTAGCCGGATTCATAGAAGAGGTCATCCATACTAATTGGTCGGCCAACCCTGTAATGGTCCCTAAAAAGGACACCACTGATTTAAGGATGTGTGTTGATTATACTGCCTTGAATAAGGCTTGTCCAAAAGATCCGTTCGCTCTGCCTAGAATTGATCAAGTTATCGATTCTACGGCAGGCTCGGAACTCCTCTGTTTTCTCGACGCATATTCCGGTTATCACCAAATACGGATGAAGGAATCTGACAAAGTCAAGACTTCATTCATAACCCCCTTCGGAACCTTCCGTTTTGTTACAATGCCCTTTGGGCTGAAGAACGCAGGAGCTACGTACCAGCGCACGATGCAGCGTTGGCTCCACAACCAACTCGGACGCAATGTACATGCATACGTGGATGATATCACGGTCATGTCCAAAAAGAAGGAAACATTGATTTCCGACTTGGAGGAGACGTTCGCCAATCTACGAAAATACAACATCATGCTTAACCCAAAGAAATGCTTCTTTGGAATACCAGCCAGAAAATTATTAGGTTTCATCGTGTCTCAAAGAGGCATAGAGGTGAACCGTGACAAGATCAAGGCTATTCTCAATATTTCCAGGCCAACTCGCCTGAAGGACGTACAAAGATTAACTGGTTGCATTGCTGCAGTCAGTCGATTTGTAAGCCGGCTTGGTGAAAGAGCCGCACAATTATACAAACTCCTGAAGAAGACCAAAGATTTTGTCTGGACTGACAAAGCTGAAGCTGCACTACAAGACCTGCAGAAAGTACTCTTATCTGCTCCTATCCTTGCAGCGCCGGAACCTCAGGAACCGATGTTGCTTTATATTGTTGCGACAAATAAGGTCGTTAGTATCGTCATGGTGGTGGAGAGACCAGAGGAAAATTAGGAACACCTGGTGCAGCGTCTGACTTATTTTGTCAGCGAGGTCTTGACAGAATCAAAACAGCAATATCCGCACTATCAAAAGTTGGCTTACGGTGTTTTCCTAGCATCTCGTAAGTTACGACACTATTTTCAGGAGCATGCAATTACCGTGGTGAGAAAAGCTCCCATGAGAGACATAATCAACTACAGCGATGCCACAGGACGTGTCGCCAAATGGGGCATAGAGCTCTCAGCTTTCGATATTGAGTATAAACCTAGGACAGCAATCAAATCCCAGATCCTTGCTGACTTTGTCGCTGATTGGACAGAGACGAAGGAGAACATGGTCCTCCCTGAGTCGGAATACTGGACCCTCTTTTTTGATGGGTCTAAGGCTCGAGGGGGCTCGGGGGCTGGCGTGTTGCTTAAATCACCCCAAGGAGATAAACTATTATACGTGTTGTAGATCCACTTCACAGCAACAAACAATATTGCCGAGTATGAAGCACTGTTGCACGGAATCCGGATTGCCAAGGATATTGGCATCCGAAGTTTGATGTGTTACGGAGATTCGGATCATGTTGCTCAGCAAGTCTCGGATATTTGTAATGCAAATAAGCACATGGCAGCATATAAAGCTGTCGTGGATGATCTATCTAAATCGTTCGAAAGGTTTGAAGTTCAACATATCCCTCGAGCAGAAAATGAGGAAGCAGATGCACTATCTCGAATAGGCTCTGCACGGAAAGAGGTCCTGGATGGCGCATTTTTAGAGCACCTCAAAGTTCCCTCAATAAAGGGAGTAGATGAGGAATATTTGACCAAATCCGACTCACCTTTAATAGCAGTTCTGGCTGTAATTCCCAGCTGGACTCAACCCTACCTTGATTACTTGGTAGATGGCAAATTACCCGAAGACGAGGTGCTGAGCCGGCAGATTATCCGACAAGCAAAAGCCTATACTATTGTTAAAGGTGAGCTCCATAAACGGAGTGTTTCTAGGGTTTTTCAGCGATGTGTATCTCCGGAAGAAGGAGTGGAGATCTTAAGAGATATCCACGAAGGCGAGTGTGGTCACCATGCTGCAGCCTAATCTTTAGTGGCAAAAGCTTTTCGACATGGATTTTTCTGGCTTACAGCTCAGGCAGATGCCGAACGATTAGTCAAGACATGCAAAGGCTGCCAAAAGTACGTCAAGCAAGCTCATGTTCCGGCTGATCAGCTACGAACAATACCTATAACATGGCCTTTTGCGGTCTGGGGGCTTGATATGGTAGGACCTTTTAAACGAGCACCAAGTGGATTCACGCACCTCTTAGTGATGGTGGACAAATTCACAAAGTGGATCGAGGTTAAACCTATCACTAGTTGTGATAGAGCAATAGCCAAAAGATTTGTCGAGGATGTTATAATCCGGTATGGTTATCCGCATAGCATTATCACGGACAACGGGAGTAACTTTTCTATGGGAGAACTGGTTGAATTCTGCGATGAGCAAAATATCCGGCTTGATATTCCGTCAGTCGCACATCCACAGCCTAACGGACAAGTCGAAAGAGCAAATGGTTTAATTCTACAAGGCTTGAAACCAAGACTCGAAGCACCACTGAGACGTGCTACGGGGGCTTGGGCAGAGGAACTACCCTCTGTAATTTGGAGTTTGCGAACAACTCTGAACAGGTCAACAGGATATACACATTTCTTCTTGGTCTATGGCGCAGAAGCAGTTCTTCCTAGTGATTTAATTCATACTTCTCCTCGGGTGGCCCCGTATATCGAAGAGGATGCCAAGATTTCTCGACAAAATGATCTCGACTTAGTTGAAGAAGTTCGCATCGTTGCTGAAATGAGATCTACAGCCTATCAGCAGAAGTTACGCAAGTGTCATAGCTAGAGAGTCCGAACTAGATCTTTTAATAAAGGTGATTTGGTTCTCCGGCTTGTGCAACAAAGAAAGCACAAACTTTCCCCAGTATGGGAAGGGCCCTTTTTAGTTAGTCGAGTATTGCACAATGGATCGTACTACTTAACTGACATGAGGCCAGTCAAAGAAAGACCTGCTACTAAGAAGAGAAAGAGAGCTGGAGGCAGTACAAATCCGGATGAGTTAGACAGACCGGAATATTGCTCAGCTATGTCCCTTTTTATTTTTAGTTTATCCTTCTTTGTAATCATACATATGTACATGTTCTGTGAGAAATAAAAGTTTTGGTTACCTCAAAGTTTTCCTGAGAAGTTTTTACCATCTTATTTCCTAATGATCATGTCATAGTCGAAAATCCCAGAATGCTTGAAAGTACTTTATGCTCATGTTCGTTCTGGTTTAGATTTCCGACTCTAAAACTGCTACCTTCGGGTATAACTCTAAAAAATTCTAGTCTTTACTTAGGTTTTTTGTCTGATTGCTGGATGCGGGTATTTTTCGAGTAGTGAATTGTTGGTACTGGAAGCCGGCTTTGTTTCCGAGTTTAAACTAGTTTAGCAATTGAGCTCCGTTGCTCGGCAAAGTTTCCGGATGAAGGTTTAGCCGGCTCACGAAAGGGACGAGGCGGAAAGCCAGATAAACGATAAGTAGAGACAAAAAATTCTAAGTGCTTATGCAAACATTTCAAGCACACAAAAAAGTCTAAAACAAAAGTGCTGAATAAAAAAAAACTTAGCACTAACAAAAAGTCATAGTACTTCATATTTACAAAACGCATCATGTTCTTTCACAGAATAATACATAAGTTTGTGGTCTATGATGCAGGAGGAGATGAAGGATCTACTGGCTCGCTGGTTACTCCGCCTTGATATCGTTCCGAGATATCCGCATCCGAGTTGGTGCGTTCATCGTCGGAAACTTCTTCGGTTTCTTCTACAGGAGGAGGCGGAGTATCCACGCGGGTGAAGAAGGGGATCTCGTAGCTGGTCAGATCAGCTACGTGACACCCATATCCGGCGCAGGAGTGCATGATGGCTTGAAGGTCCTGCTCCTGGCCGTCTTCGTCTACCTTGTAGTACCCTTTAGTCACTTGCCATATTTCCATGTTTCCATGGTGGCTCATGACCATGGAGAGGGCATTCTGCGCGGCAGTCCGCGCGTAGGACATGTTCCGGTCCCGAACAAGCTGCGGCATCTCCTTGGCCTTCTCCCGCACCTGGATGTCCGACATGCTTGGCATGTCCGGAATCCTAAGAGACTCGCCAATATCCTCAAGGGATTGGCGGTAGTCATGAAGAAGATCACCGACTTGGGTAAGCCGGTGAGTGTGGGGCTCGGACGAGGAGGAGTCCGTTAGGTTCAGAGGACCTATACACAAAATGAAGATAAGGAAAACTGACATTGATAAAAGTCGAGGAAATGATAAGTCAGATAGATGAAACTTACCAAGAATGACGTCGTCAATCTTGGCTTTCTCGTCCCGGAGACTCTGGAGTTCAGCCCGGAGTGCTTGGGAGATATCCTTCTCTCTATCAACCTCATTCTTGAGGTCCAAGATAACTTTATCTTGAGCGGCAATCTTGCGATCGTGCTCTTCAGTGGCCATGGAGGAGGATTCCAGGACTTGAGCTATGCTCGTTTCATGATCCACCTTGAGCTTTTCCAGCTCTTGGCGAAGTCATTTGTTCTCCACCACCAAGGTCTTGAGGTTCTCGGCCTCTTCAATCATAGCGATGGATTATTTCACCAACGCTGTAAGTCAAAAAAGAACAAAAGTTCAGAAAAATTCGCCATTAAAAAGCAAAAGGCAAGGTTTGAATCTCGAAATGTTTACCTTCAGCTTCATCCTTGGCTACCTTGAGCTCAGCATTTTTAAGCGGGAGAGCTTTGATCTCTCTCCGCTTATTACAGACATTGGACAATAATTCCTGGTTATAGGAACATACTTTCTGTAAGTCAGAATACCCAAAGTCAGAAAGCTACTTAAGACTCGGGCTAATATTTTTACTAAATATCAGCACGAGCCTTGGGGGCTACACTAGTTCGTTCTTTGGCATCCTAATGAAAGCATAAACTCGGATTCTATATCCTACTTCATGCTTGGGGGCTAGAGGATATGATATAACATAATGTAAAAACAAGAGTTGGAATTCCGACTTACATATTGCTCGCGGGTGAGTTTGTCTAAACCCGCGTTCACTTCAGCTGCCACCTTCTCGGCGAGAGTAAGAGGGATCACTGGAGCTGTCTGAAGCTCGCCAGTCCTGATCCTCTCGTCACGAAGGCGGACTTGAGTAAGAAGGTCGGAGAACTTGACGTCCTCTACTTCTTGCGCCTCCTAGCCAGCTGCTGGATCTCCTCTGCAGATTTCTGGGTCAGGCCAAATTTGGCAAGACCCGGATTGTTGAGGAGGTTGTCAGCGAAGACTTCAGCCGAGGGATCATTACCCGAAGAGGGTTCACCCTTATCTTGAGCTGACGCACTGCTGGTGACATCAGTATGCGACCCAAGGATCGTTGGCTACGCTTGAGGAGTCGGATCTTCTGCAATCACCGGAGAAGGGATGATCGCCAGAGTTGCAGAAGGTTGAGGGACCGGAGTCGGAGGAGCCACGGCAGGGGAAGCTATTGTAAGCTTCGTCTGGTGCAAGGTCTTTGAAGAAGTCCCCTTCCCCTTGCCCTTGATGATTGATTTTGCTTTGAGAGAGTAGTAAAGTCGAAAACATTACATCTTGGAAAGGAACTTGAGTAAACAACAAAGGCGGAAAAGTTGTGATAGAAGGTTACCTCTTCACGACTGGCACCTCCTTTGTACCAACTGCTACTGTCGGAGCTTTGAGCTTCTTGAGCGCAAGATCCTGCAGTGGAACCACTTCCACCTCCTGAGAGAACTCCGGAGGGTATCCTTCGAGCGAAGCAAGTTCCGATTCGGGGATGTCAGCAATATGAAAACAAGAAAACATATCAGCATTGCAATGTAACTCGAAGATAGAAACACATAAAAGATGTGATGATAAAAGCTTACCGGAACCACTGGGTTTTCCGCCGTGTGCATATCCAGAGAAACCTCCGGAATCTTCTCTCGATTCGCTCCTTGATCATCCACTTGATCTGGGTTATGTAGCCCTGAGTGGTGTAGGCTTTGGGGCTGATGCGGAGGGAGTCGGTCAGGGAAGACGTGACGGAATGCATCAGTCTATCCCCGTGGTACTGAAGTGGCTGGATCCAGCGTGAAACCCAGCACTGGACCAAGTCGGATCCCTTTAGACCATTGTGCTTGATCAGATATTCGATCCTCCTCTTAGCGAGGATCACATCATCTGTGAGAGCCAGAGCAGCCTCGTCCCAGGAAGGTTGGGCCGTGGCGGCTCCGTCGACAAAAGCCAGCAAAGAAGTAGCTTTGCCGGGAGCCGGAATATCCCGATGATAGAAAAAAGTGGTTGGCCATTGCTTGACCGAGTCACTGGCAGAAATTTTGGGATATGCCCGGTCTCGTCTAAGAGAAAAACTAATGTTGCCGGTGATATAAGGAACACCGGCAGTGATGGAATTCCTCCGGACATGAAAGTAAAACCGGAAGAGAAGCAAACTCGGCCTAATGCCGAGAAAGCCCTCGCAAAGCGCAGCATATGCGCTCATCTCTAGAATGGAGTTGGGAGGAAGATTGTGGAGTTGAACTCCATAGTGGTCAATCACCTCGGAGAAGAACTCCGAGGGAGGAAAGGACAAACCTCGGTCCAAATGGGTGCCGAAGTGGACGCGCTCGCCCTCGTGCGGATTGGGGACGGTCTCGCTGGAGCCGCTCCGCTAGTTGCCGGTGGCGAGGAGCCCTCCTTCTCCACGTTCTTAAGACCTGCTTCGTTGAGAGCGCAGGGGATCCAGATTCCCCTGTGGCTTTCTTTCTCTTCTGCTGCTTCCGCCTTCGCTGTCGCCGCTGTCGCCGCCAAACTGGAGGAAGAAGATGAAGCCATTTTCTCCGGTGGAAGGGTGACCTTAAAGGGGCAGCGCTAGGAGCTCTGTGGGAGGAGGACGAGGAGGCTCTGTGCGCGTGGGAAGATTGGGAAGGAAGGAACGGCAAGGGACTGGTGGAAAGGAGAAGAAGAAATCCGAACCCCTTATATCCACCTACCTGCGCTAAGATTCGTGCAAACGCTATAGTGTAACCACCACGCGTCGTGGAAAGAACTGGGAAGGGCCCGCGTGATGATTGCGTCGCCTCGATCTCCACGCGCGCATTGAAATGGCGCCTCGGTTCCACGAACCGCGGACCCACCAATGGTCGTGCTGACGAAACGTCTGTCAGATGGCGTGACTTGACCATGCTTGTGTCAGATGGCGTTAGAGGCCAAATTCCGTCTTAGTTTAAAAGCGAGCTAGAAAATCCGAGTAACCAATTGAAAGGTCCAACTTATTTTTAAGACCCGGATCGTATCTTTTTGTTGTGAAGTTTCAGGAACCCTTCAAGATTCTGCAAGCCGAAGATCAAGCTAGACAATGATAAATCCGACTTTGGATCTTAGAGGCCTCCGGGTGCTGCTATTGGGGATATACTTTCTGGGTATCCTCACAGTTCCTCACTGACCAGGGTGGCCCACTTTGGGTTAGAGCATTGCTTCACGGGCGGCCTAGTCAGGGAGAGAAGACGGAGTCCAATCTGGCTACGGGAAGGCCCAGAACACTTACCGACTTAGGCCCGTAATGTTACTTGTAGTTCAAGATGTACTCTATAACAGACTCTTAGTCGTAGCCGGATAGATCTCTCCTGTAAACCCTAGGCCAGATATCTATATAAGACGTCCTAGGGAGAGCCTTTATGGCATCAGATAACACCCAATACTTTAGACCCTCAACTCGCACAGGCGAAACCCTTGTAACCCATATTCCGGCTCTGCCGTATTACTAGATTGCTAGCAGGAGTAGGATCCGTCCAAAGCCGGGGAATTCGAACCTGGGTAAACTTGTGTGCTCACCGTCCCGGAATACCGTACGTCTCACCCCCCCTCTCTTCCGCATGCCTCGAGGACCCCCTCATGGTGTACTTGTCATCAATCCGACGACATGCGTTGTAGTCGTGGTCGTGTCACCATGAGCGGTGACGTCCAGACAGATCGTGACTGTCGTTGCTGGACAAGGGTGAGGAATAGCATTTTGCCAGAGCTTTGTTTTTATTCGGCTCCGACGTCGCTTCTTCGTCGAGAGCGTCCTCGATTATCCCCAAGCCTGCGATCGTAGATTGGTGCATGGCAGCTCGGGGATCTCTAGCTGGCGGCTAGTTGTTGAGTAGGTACATTGTGGCCGCTGTCACCGCTTCTTGTAGTGTTTTCGGGACCACGTTGCCCCGAGTGTTGACTATCATAGAGCCAAAGTCGAAGACTTTCGCAGCTTCTATGCATGCCTGCTCAGTGAGGTGGGACATTCGAGATCATCTCTTGTTGGCCATGTATTCGTTCCCTTTGGAGGAGGATCCTCCGTGGGAGGAGAGCCCGGCCCTTCGAAGGCTCGACTCGTCCGCCGCCTTTTTATGCACTTCGAGTTGCGCGATTGTTTGTAGATGGCGTCTGTATTCCTCCTTCAGCAGCCAATGATAGCCCATCAGCAGTTCTTGCGGTGTTCCTGGGGGCAGAGGATTTCCTCGCAGGGCGTCTCGGCAGCAAGCCCACTCGAGATCGTTGAGCTTGATCACGACACGCTCACCAGTGTGCTCGTTCACCATGGTGGGGGGTTCGACTGCTCCTCCGTTGTTGACGGGGGTGCCATTAGTGGGACCGCCGTTGGGTGGTCCGCCATTAGGTATGCCACTGTTTGGTGGGTCAGTTCCATTGCCAACATTGTCCATGTTGTCGTGATTGGCAGAGGAGTCGCCAGCGTTGATGACAACGCACATGAAGTGTTTGGGGAAGCTATTACTCCCACAACTTTCAGATCCGGAGCCGTAGGCTCCATCTTCAGTTGCTATATCGCCTAGATCGGATTCGCGACTGCTGTCGCTGTCCGTATTCTCGACTATGTCAAGGCATTGATCTCAGTGAGGGTGCCGATTGGTGGAGGCAACCATGATGCTGGAGCAATCGATGGTGTTGTCGTCTGGTCAGGCATGCGAAGCGTTCCCATCTGACTAACTTGGAAGCGGAAGCTCCCGATCGCCAGACTAATTCCATCGCCCATGGACTTGAAAGCCGGGCGAGTGGCTGGCGTGTGGATGGTGAAGTCGAACGCGCCGAAGAGCTAGCGAATCTCCGTTGTTGCAGAGTTGTAGATCGCAGTTGATGGGGCCGAAGAAGCCGCAACATCGGCACTCCCAATTCCCATAGACGGCGCCAATTAACGAGGGTTTAACTCATCAATGCCCATTGTTATGGACTTGGGTTTTGGAGAAGGAGGGAGCGCTGGAAGCATCAATCGGCTATCAAACAAGCATAGGGACGCAAGGTTTACCCAGGTTCAAGCCTCGTAGAGGTCCCTACTCCTGCTTGTCTGCTCGTGCAATTAACGAAGGAATCGAAGATTACAGTGGTGCACAGATGCAATCTGGCGAGAGTTGTGGAAACTAGGGTTGCGTGTGTCCTCCTCGCCGCCCCCTCCTGGCCTTTATATAGGTAGGTCAGGTCTCAGGTAGCAGGTCGAGTCGGTTACACATTAGGGTTTGCCCTTCAAACTTTCTATCTTTAGACTTCTTGTCTCGCAAGTTATTGAGAGTCCGTAGGCCACTCGAAACCTTCATTGGGTCGTGGCAACGCCGTGGGCTTTCACCATGTCTAGACCGTATATACCAAACTTGAGTACCGGCAGGGTATACCCATGTCACATTGGATGTGTGTTCTTTTCATAAACCACATGGATCCACCAGTGTCATTGCATGTGTGTTCTTTTCATAAATCACCAGTAGAGTCATTGCATGTGTGTTCTTTTCATAAACCACATATGGATCCACTAGAGTCATTGCATGTGTGTTCTTCTCCTAAACCACCACTAGTCATTGCATGTGTTTTCTTAAACCACATGGATCCACTAGAGTTCACTGCATGTGTGTTCTTTTCGTAAACCACATGGTTCCACCAGTGTCATTGGATGTGTGTTATTTTCATAAACCACATGGATCCACCAGTGTCATTGCATGTGTGTTCTTTTCACAAACCACCACTAGATTCATTGCATGTGTGTACTTTTCATAAACCACATGTGGATCCACTAGAGCCATTGCATGTGTGTTGTTCTCCTAAACCACCACTAGTCATTGCATGTGTGTTCTTTTTCATAAACGACCACTAGAGTCATTGCATGTGTGTTATTTTCATAAAACACATGGATCCAATAGAGTTCATTGAATTTGTGTTCATTTCATAAACCACATGGATCCACTAGAGTTCATTGCATGTGTGTTCTTTTCATAAACCACATGGATCCACTAGAGTTCATTGAATGTTTGTTCTTTTCAAAAACCACATGTATCCACCAGTGTGATTGAATGTGTGTTCTTTTCATAAACCACATGGATCCACCAGTGTCATTGAATGTGTGTTCTTTTCATAAACCACATGGATCCACCAGTGTCATTGAATGTGTGTTCTTTTCATAAACCACTTGGATCCACTAGTGTCATTGCATGTGTGTTCTTTACATAAACCACATCTAGAATCATTGCATGTGTGTTATTTTCATAAGCCACATGGATCCACTAGAGTTCATTGCATGTGTGTTCTTTTCATAAACCACATGGATCCACCTGTGTCATTACATATGTATTCATTTCATAAACCGCATGGATCCACTAGAGTTCATTGCATTTGTGTTCATTTCATAAACCACATGGATCCACTAGAGTTCATTGCATTGGTGTTCTTTTGATAAACCACATGGATCTACTAGAGTCATTGCATGTGTGTTCTTCTTCTAAACAATCACTAGAGTCATTGCATGTGTGCTCTTTTCATAAAACACATGAATCCACTAGATTTCACTACATGTGTGTTCTTTTCATAAACCACATGGATCCACCAATGTCATTGGATGTGTGTTATTTTCATAAACCACATGGATCGACCAGTGTCATTGCATGTGTGTTATTTTCATAAACCACCACTAGAGCCACATGGATCCACCAGTGTCATTGCATTATTGTTGTTTTCATAAACCTCCACTAGAGTGATTGCATGTGTGTTAGTTTCATAAACCACCACTAGAGTCATTGCATGTGTGTTCTTTTCGTAAACCACATATGGATCTACTAGTCATTGCATGTGTGTTTTTCTCCTAAACTACCACTGGAGTTCATTGCTTGTGTGTTCTTTTCATAAACCACATGAATCCACTAGTGTCATTGCATGTGTGTTCTTTTCATAAACCACACGGATCCACTAGAGTTCATTGCATTTGTGTTCTTTTCATAAACCACAACTAGAGTCATTGCATGCGTGTTCTTTTCATAAACCACAGCTAGTGTCATTGCATGTGTGTTCTTTTCATTGGATGTGTGAGTGTATAAGTGTGCATCATTGGGGTTTTAGGAAAAGAACACTTGCAGTGATGCCACCATAGCTTGTCTGTTCTTTTCATAAACCACGTGGATCCACTATAGTTCATTTCATGTATGTTCTTTTCATAAACCACATGGATCCCCCTAGAGTCATTGCATGTGTGTTCTTTTGATAAACCACATGGATCCACTAGAGTTCATTGATGTGAGATCCAGGCACATGGCTTAATAGGATTTATAGGATACCCATATTAACAAGTTGTAACTTCTTTTTCGGAAGCTCATTCGAAAAGAACTCTAAGGTTAAGCGTGCTTGGCCTATAGTAATTCTAGGATGGGTGACCGACCGGGAACTGGGTAACCAGGTGCGCACGAGTGAGGACAAAGTGCGCAGAAAAGACTAGTGTTGGTCTGTGGGGCCAGTCTAGATATCCTATTAAGCTGTCAGGAGTGACACCCCCCGGGCCCAGGAGTGGACGGGGTGTTACAAGTGGTATCAGAGCCAACCCTTGTGATTACACAGGTGTGTGCGGTTCAGTGGGGGACATGTGGAGCATGGCGCGTGTGGCCCGGAGTGGACACGGCATGGCACATGTGCCGGCACTGGACGCACAGACGCGTGCCAAGAGGTAATGTTCCTGGGGTGTGCTTGATCGATGAGGGCATCGATCTTCTAAAGGGTGGGTGTATGTGAGATCCAGGCACATGGCTTAATAGGATTTCTAGGATACCCATATTAACAAGTTGCAACTTCTTTTTCGGAAACTAATTCGAAAAGAACTCTAAGGTTAAGCGTGCTTGGCCTAGAGCAATTCTAGGATGGGTGTCCGACCGGGAAGTGGGTAACCGGGTGCGCACGAGTGAGGACAAAGTGCGTAGAAAAGACTAGTGTTGGTCTGTGGGGCCAGTCTAGATATCCTATTAAGCTTCCAGGAGTGACACCCCCCGGGCCCAGGAGTGTACGGGGTGTTACAATTGAATGTGTGTTCTTTTCATAAACCACATGGATCCACTAGTGTCATTGAATGTGTGTTCTTTTCATAAACCACATGGATCCACCAGTGTTATTGCACGTGTGTTATTTTCATAAACCACATCTACAGTCATTGCATGTGTGTTCTTTTCATAAACCACATGGATCCAATAGACTTAATTGCATGTGTGTTCTTTTCATAAACCACATGGTTCCACCAGTGTCATTGGATGTGTGTTCTTTTCGTAAACCACATGGATCCACCAGTGTCATTGCATGTGTGTTCTTTTCATAAACCACCACTACAGTCATTGCATGTGTGTTCTTTTCATAAACCACATATGGATCCACTAGAGTCATTGCATGTGTGTTCTTCTCCTAAACCACCACTAGTCATTGCATGTGTGTTCTTTTTCATAAACCACCACTAGAGTCATTGCATGTGTTTTATTTTCATAAACCACATGGATCCACTAGAGTTCATTGAATTTTTGTTCATTTCATAAACCACATGGATCCACTAGAGTTCATTGCATGTGTGTTCTTTTCATAAACCACATGGTTCCACTAGATTTCATTGAATGTTTGTTCTTTTCAAAAACCACATGGATCCACCAGTCTCATTGAATGTGTGTTCTTTTCATAAACCACATGGATCCACCAGTGTCATTGAATGTGTGTTCTTTTCATAAACCACATGGATCCATCAGTGTCATTGAATGTGTGTTCTTTTCATAAACCACATGGATCCACCAGTGTCATTGCATGTGTGTACTTTACATAAACCACGTCTAGAGCCATTGCATGTGTGTTCTTTTCATAAGACACATGGATCCACTAGATTTCATTGCATGTGTGTTCTTTTCATAAACCACATGGATCCACCAGTGTCATTGTGTATGTATTCATTTCATAAACCGCATGGATCCACTAGAGTTCATTGCAATTGTGTTCATTTCATAAACCACATGGATCCACTAGAGTTCATTGCATTCGTATTCTTTTCATAAACCACATGGATCTACTAGAGTCATTGCATGTGTGTTCTTCTTCTAAACAATCACTAGAGTCATTGCATGTGTGTTCTTTTCATAAACCACATGGATCCACTAGAGTTCACTGCATGTGTGTTCTTTTCATAAACCACATGGATCCACCAATGTCATTGGATGTGTGTTATTTTCATAAACCACATGGATCGACCAGTGTCATTGCATGTGTGTTATTTTCATAAACCACCACTAGAGCCACATGGATCCACCAGTGTCATTGCATTTGTGTTATTTTCATAAACCACCACTAGAGTGATTGCATGTGTGTTATTTTCATAAACCACCACTAGAGTCATTGCATGTGTGTTCTTTTCGTAAATCACATATGGATCCACTAGAGTCATTGCATGTGTGTTCTTCTCCTAAACTACCACTAGAGTTCATTGCTTGTGTGTTCTTTTCATAAACCACATGATCCACTAGTGTCATTGCATGTGTGTTCTTTTCATAAACCACACGGATCGACTAGAGTTCATTGCATTTGTGTTCTTTTCATAAACCACAACTAGAGTTATTGCATGTGTGTTCTTTTCATAAACCATAGCTAGAGTCATTGCATGGGTGTTCTTTTCATTGGATGTGTGAGTGTATTAGTGTGCATCATTGGGGTTTTAGGAAAAGAACACTTGCAGTGATGCCACCATAGCATGTGTGTTCTTTTCATAAACCACGTGGGTCCACTATAGTTCATTTCATGTGTGTTCTTTTCTAAAACCACATGGATCCCCCTAGAGTCATTGCATGTGTGTTCTTTTCATAAACCACATGGATCCACTAGAGTTCATTGATGGGAGATCCAGGCACATGGCTTAATAGGATTTATAGGATACCCATATTCACAAGTTGCAACTTCTTTTTCGGAAGCTCATTCGAAAAGAACTCTAAGGTTAAGCGTGCTTGGCCTATAGCAATTCTAGGATGGGTGACCGACCGGGAAGTGGATAACTAGGTGCGCACGGTGAGGAAAAAGTGCGCAGAAAAGACTAGTGTTGGTCTGTGGTGCTAGTCTAGATATCCTATTAAGCTGCCAGGAGGGACACCCCCCGGGCCCAGGAGTGGACGGGGTGTTACAAGTGGTATCAGAGTCAACCCTTGCGATTACACGGGTGTGTGCGGTTTAGTGGCGGGACATGTGGAGCATGGCGCGTGTGGCCCGGAGTGGACACGGCATGGCACATGTGCCAGCACTGGACGCACACACGCGTGGCAAGAGGGAACGTTCCCGGGGTGTGCTTGATCGATGAGGGCATCGATCTTCTAAAGGGTTGGTGTATGTGAGATCCAGGCACATGGCTTAATAGGATTTATAGGATACCCATATTAACAAGTTGCAACTTATTTTCTGGAAGCTCATTCGAAAAGAATTCTAAGGTTAAGCGTGCTTGGCCTAGAGCAATTCTAGAATGGGTGACCGACCGGGAAGTAGGTAACCGGGTGCGCACGAGTGAGGACAAAGCACGTAGAAAAGACCAGTGTTGGTCTGTGGGGCCAGTCTAGATATCCTATTAAGCTGCCAGGAGTGACACCCCCCGGGCCCAGGAGCAGATGGGGTGTTACAATTGAATGTGTGTTCTTTTCATAAACCACATGGATCCACTACTATCATTGAATGTGTGTTCTTTTCATAAACCACATAGATCCACCAGTGTCATTGCATGTGTGTTATTTTCATAAACCACATCTATAGCCATTGCATGTGTGTTCTTTTCATAAACCACATGGATCCACTAGAGTTAATTGCATGTGTGTTCTTTTCATAAACCACATGGTTCCACCAGTGTCATTGGATGTGTGTTCTTTTCGTAAACCACATGGATCCACCAGTGTCATTGCAAGTGTGTTCTTTTCATAAACCACCACTACAGTCATTGCATGTGTGTTCTTTTCATAAACCACATATGGATCCACTAGAGTCATTGCATGTGTGTTCTTCTCCTAAACCACCACTAGTCATTGCATGTGTGTTCTTTTTCATAAACCACCACTAGAGTCATTGCATGTGTGTTATTTTCATAAACCACATGGATCCACTAGAGTTCATTGAATCTTTGTTCATTTCATAAACCACATGGATCCACTAGAGTTCATTTCATGTGTGTTCTTTTCATAAACCACATGGATCCACTAGAGTTCATTGAATGTTTGTTCTTTTCAAAAACCACATGGATCCACTAGAGTTAATTGAATGTGTGTTCTTTTCATAAACCACATGGATCCACCAGTGTCATTGAATGTGTGTTCTTTTCATAAACCACATGGATCCACCAGTGTCATTGAATGTGTGTTCTTTTCATAAACCACATGGATCCACTAGTTTCATTGCATGTGTGTTCTTTACATAAACCACATCTAGAGCCATTGCAGGTGTGTTCTTTTCATAAGCCACATGGATCCACTAGATTTCATTGCATGTGTGTTCTTTTCATAAACCACATGGATCCACCAATGTCCTTGCGTATGTATTCATTTCATAAACCGCATGGATCCACTAGAGTTCATTGCATTTGTGTTCTTTTCATAAACCACATGGATCCACCAGTGTCATTGAATGTGTGTTCTTTTCATAAACCACATGGATCCACCAGTGTCATTGCATGTGTGTTCTTTACATAAACCACATCTAGAGTCATTGCATGTGTGTTCTTTTCATAAGCCAGATGGATCCACTAGATTTCATTGCATGTGTGTTCTTTTCATAAAACACATGGATCCACTAGAGTTCACTGCATGTGTGTTCTTTCATAAACCACATGGATCGACCAATGTCATTGGATGTGTGTTATTTTCATAAACCACATGGATCGACCAGTGTCATTGCATGTGTGTTAATTTTATAAACCACCACTAGAGCCACATGGATCCACGAGTGTCATTGCATTTGTGTTGTTTTCATAAACCACCACTAGATTGATTGCATGTGTGTTATTTTCATAAACCAACACTAGAGTCATTGCGTGTGTGTTCTTTTCATAAACCACATATGGATCCACTAGAGTCATTGCATGTGTGTTCTTATCCTAAACTACCACTGGAGTTCATTGCATGTGTGTTCTTTTCATAAACCACATGGATCCACTAGAGTCATTGCATGTGTGTTCTTTTCATAAACCACACGGATCCACTAGAGTTCATTGCATTTGTGTTCTCTTCATAAACCACAACTAGAGTTCATTGCATGTGTGTTCTTTTCGTAAACCACATGGATCCACTAGAGTTCATTGAATGTTTGTTCTTTTCAAAAACCACATGGATCCACTAGAGTTAATTGAATGTGTGTTCTTTTCATAAACCACATGGATCCACCAGTGTCATTGAATGTGTGTTCTTTTCATAAACCACATGGATCCACCAGTGTCATTGAATGTGTGTTCTTTTCATAAACCACATGGATACACTAGTGTCATTGCATGTGTGTTCTTTACATAAACCACATCTAGAGCCATTGCATGTGTGTTCTTTTCATAAACCACATGGATCCACCAATGTCCTTGCGTATGTATTCATTTCATAAACTGCATGGATCCACTAGAGTTCATTGCATTTGTGTTCTTTTCATAAACCACATGGATCCACCAGTGTCATTGAATGTGTGTTCTTTTCATAAACCACATGGATCCACCAGTGTCATTGCATGTGTGTTCTTTACATAAACCACATCTAGAGTCATTGCATGTGTGTTCTTTTCATAAGCCACATGGATCCACTAGATTTCATTGCATGTGTGTTCTTTTCATAAAACACATGGATCCACTAGAGTTCACTGCATGTGTGTTCTTTTCATAAACCACATGGATCCACCAATGTCATTGGATGTGTGTTATTTTCATAAACCACATGGATCGACCAGTGTCATTGCATGTGTGTTATTTTTATAAACCACCCCTAGAGCCACATGGATCCACGAGTGTCATTGCATTTGTGTTGTTTTCATAAACCACCACTAGAGTGATTGCATGTGTGTTATTTTCATAAACCAACACTAGAGTCATTGCGTGTGTGTTCTTTTCATAAACCACATATGGATCCACTAGAGTCATTGCATGTGTGTTCTTCTCCTAAAATACCACTGGAGTTCATTGCATGTGTGTTCTTTTCATAAACCACATGGATCCACTAGAGTCTTTGCATGTGTGTTCTTTTCATAAACCACACGGATCCACTAGAGTTCATTGCATTTGTGTTCTCTTCATAAACCACAACTAGAGTCATTGCATGTGTGTTCTTCTCATAAACCACAGCTAGAGTCATTGCATGTGTGTTCGTTTCTTTGGATGTGTGAGTGTATTAGTATGCATCATTGGGGTTTTAGGAAAAGAACACTTGCAGTGATGCCAACATAGCATGTGTGTTCTTTTCATAAACCACATGGATCCACTATAGTTCATTACATGTGTGTTCTTTTCATAAAGCACATGGACCCCCTAGAGTCATTGCATGTGTGCTCTTTTCATAAACCACATGGATCCACTAGAGTTCATTGAATGTGTGTTCTTTTCATAAACCACATGGATCCACTACTATCATTGAATGTGTGTTCTTTTCATAAACCACATGGATCCACCAGTGTCATTGCATGTGTGTTATTTTCATAAACCGCATCTATAGTCATTGCATGTGTGTTCTTTTCATAAACCACATGGATCCACTAGAGTTAATTGAATGTGTGTTCTTTTCATAAACCACATGGTTCCAACAGTGTCATTGGATGTGTGTTATTTTCATAAACCACGTGGATCCACTAGTGTCATTGCATGTGTGTTCTTTTCATAACCCACCACTAGAGTCATTGCATGTGTGTTATTTTCACAAACCACATATGGATCCACTAGAGTCATTGCATATGTGTTCTTCTCCTAAACCACCACTAGTCATTACATGTGTGTTCTTTGCATAAACCACCACTAGAGTCATTGCATGTGTGTTCTTTTCATAAACCACATGGATCCACTAGAGTTCATTGAATTTGTGTTCATTTCATAAGCCACATGGATCCACCAGAGTTCATTGCATGTGTGTTCTTTTCATAAACCACATGGATCCACTAGAGTTCATTGAATGTTTGTTCTTTTCAAAAACCACATGGATCCACTAGTGTCATTGAATGTGTGTTCTTTTCATAAACCACATGGATCCACCAGAGTCATTGCATGTGTGTTCTTTTCATAAAACACATGGATCCACTAGAGTTCACTGCATGTGTGTTCTTTTCATAAACCACATGGATCCACCAATGTCATTGGATGTGTGTTATTTTCATAAACCACATGGATCGACCAGTGTCATTACATGTGTGTTATTTTTATAAACCACCACTAGAGCCACATGGATCCACGAGTGTCATTGCATTTGTGTTGTTTTCATAAACCACCACTAGAGTGATTGCATGTGTGTTATTTTCATAAACCAACACTAGAGTCATTGCATGTGTGTTCTTTTCATAAACCACATATGGATCCACTAGAGTCATTGCATGTGTGTTCTTCTCCTAAACTACCACTGAAGTTCATTGCATGCGTGTTCTTTTCATAAACCACATGGATCCACTAGAGTCATTGCATGTGTGTTCTTTTCATAAACCACACGGATCCACTAGAGTTCATTGCATTTGTGTTCTCTTCATAAACCACAACTAGAGTCATTGCATGTGCGTTCTTCTCATAAACCACAGCTAGAGTCATTGCATGTGTGTTCTTTTCATTGGATGTGTGAGTGTATTAGTATGCATCATTGGGGTTTTAGGAAAACAACACTTGCAGTGATGCCAACATAGCATGTGTGTTCTTTTCATAAACCACATGGATCCACTATAGTTCATTACATGTGTGTTCTTTTCATAAACCACATGGACCCCCCTAGAGTCATTGCATGTGTGCTCTTTTGATAAACCACATGGATCCACTAGAGTTCATTGAATGTGTGTTCTTTTCATAAACCACATGGATCCACTACTGTCATTGAATGTGTGTGCTTTTCATAAACCACATGGATCCACCAGTGTCATTGCATGTGTGTTATTTTCATAAACCGCATCTATAGTCATTGCATGTGTATTCTTGTCATAAACCATATGGATCCACTAGAGTTAATTGCATGTGTGTTCTTTTCATAAACCACATGGTTCCAACAGTGTCATTGGATGTGTGTTATTTTCAGAAACCACGTGGATCCAGTAGTGTCATTGCATGTGTGTTCTTTTCATAACCCACCAATGGAGTCATTGCATGTGTGTTCTTTTCACAAACCACAGATCAATCCACTAGAGTCATTGCATCTGTGTTCTTCTCCTAAACCACCACTAGTCATTGCATGTGTGTTCTTTGCATAAACCACCACTAGAGTCATTGCATGTGTGTTCTTTTCATAAACCACATGGATCCACTAGAGTTCATTGAATTTGTGTTCATTTCATAAGCCACATGGATCCACTAGAGTTCATTGCATGTGTGTTCTTTTCATAAACCACATGGATCCACTAGAGTTCATTGAATGTTTGTTCTTTTCAAAAACCACATGGATCCACTAGTGTCATTGAATGTGTGTTCTTTTCATAAACCACATGGATCCACCAGTGTCATTGAATGTGTGTTCTTTTCATAAACCACATGGATCCACCAATGTCATTGAATGTGTGTTCTTTTCATAAACCACATGGATCCACCAGTTTCATTGCATGTGTGTTCTTTACATAAACCACATCTAGAGTCATTGCATGTGTGTTCTTTTCATAAGCCACATGGATCCACTAGATTTCATTTCATGTGTGTTCTTTTCATAAACCACATGGATCCACCAGTGTCATTGCGTATGTATTCTTTTCATAAACTGCATGGATCCACTAGAGTTCATTGCATTTGTGTTCATTTCATAAACCACATGGATCCACTAGAGTTTATTGCATTGGTGTTCTTTTCATAAACCACACGGATCAACTAGAGTCATTGCATGTGTGTTCTTCTTCTAAACAATCACTAGAGTCATTGCATGTGTGTTCTTTCCATAAAACACATGGATCCACTAGAGTTCACTGCATGTGTGTTCTTTTCATAAACCACATGGATCCACCAATGTCATTGGATGTGTGTTATTTTCATAAACCACATGGATCGACCAGTGTCATTGCATGTGTGTTATTTTCATAAACCACCACTAAAGCCACATGGATCCACCAGTGTCATTGCATTTGTGTTGTTTTCATAAACCACCACTAGAGTGATTGCATGTGTGTTATTTTCATAAACCAACACTAGAGTCATTGCGTGTGTGTTCTTTTCATAAACCACATATGGATCCACTAAAGTCATTGCATGTGTGTTCTTCTCCTAAACTACCACTAGAGTTCATTGCTTCTGTGTTCTTTGCATAAACCACATGGATCCACTAAAGTCATTGCATGTGTGTTCTTTTCATAAACCACACGGATCCACTAGAGTTCATTGCATTTGTGTTCTTTTCATAAACCACAACTAGAGTCATTGCATGTGTGTTCTTTTCATAAACCACAGCTAGAGTCATTGCATGTGTGTTCTTTTCATTGGATGTGTGAGTGTATTAGTGTGCATCATTGGGGTTTTAGGAAAAGAACACTTGCAGTGATGCCACCATAGCATGTGTGTTTTTTTCATAAACCACGTGGATCCACTATAGTTCATTGCATGTGTGTTCTTTTCATAAACCACATGGATCCCCCTAGAGTCATTGCATGTGTGGCCTTTTCATAAACCACATGGATCCACTACTGTCATTGAATGTGTGTTCTTTTCATAAACCACATGGATCCACCAATGTCATTGCATGTGTGTTATTTTCATAAACCACATCTATAGTCATTGCATGTGTGTTCTTTTCATAAACCACATGGACCCCCCTAGAGTCATTGCATGTGTGTTCTTTTCATAAACCACATGGATCCACTAGAGTTCATTGCATGTGTGTTCTTTTCATAAACCACATGAATCCACTAGATTTCATTGAATGTTTGTTCTTTTCAAAAACCACATGGATCCACCAGTCTCATTGAATGTGTGTTCTTTTCATAAACCACATGGATTCACCAGTGTCATTGAATGTGTGTTCTTTTCATAAACCACATGGATCCACCAGTGTCATAGAATGTGTGTTCTTTTCATAAACCGCATGGATCCACCAGTGTCATTGCATGTGTGTTCTTTACATAAACCACATCTAGAGCCATTGCATTTGTGTTCTTTTCATAAGCCACATGGATCCACTAGATTTCATTGCATGTGTGTTCTTTTCATAAACCACATGGATCCACCAGTGTCATTGGGTATGTATTCATTTCATAAACCGCATGGATCCACTAGAGTTCATTGCATTTGTGTTCATTTCATAAACCACATGGATCCACTAGAGTTCATTGCATTGGTGTTCTTTTCATAAACCACATGGATCAACTAGAGTCATTGCATGTGTGTTCTTCTTCTAAACAATCACTAGAGTCATTGGAGGTGTGTTTGTTTCATAAAACACATGGATCCACTAGAGTTCACTACATGTGTGTTCTTTTCATAAACCACATGGATCCACCAATGTCATTGGATGTGTGTTATTTTCATAAACCACATGGATCGACCAGTGTCATTGCATGTGTGTTATTTTCATAAACCACCACTAGAGCCACATGGATCCACCAGTGTCATTGCATTTGTGTTGTTTTCATAAACCACCACTAGAGTGATTGCATGTGTGTTATTTTCATAAACCACCACTAGAGTCATTGCATGTGTGTTCTTTTCGTAAACCACATATGGATCCACTAGAGTCATTGCATGTGTGTTCTTCTCCTAAACTACCACTAGAGTTCATTGCTTGTGTGTTCTTTTCATAAACCACATGGATCCACTAGTGTCATTGCATGTGTGTTCTTTTCATAAACCACACGGATCGACTAGAGTTCATTGCATTTGTGTTCTTTTCATAAACCACAACTAGAGTCATTGTATGTGTGTTCTTTTCATAAACCATAGCTAGAGTCATTGCATGGGTGTTCTTTTCATTGGATGCGTGAGTGTATTAGTGTGCATCATTGGGCTTTTAGGAAAAGAACACTTGCAGTGATGCCACCATAGCATGTGTGTTCTTTTCATAAACCACATGGATCCACTATAGTTCATTACATGTGTGTTCTTTTCATAAACCACATGGACCCCCCTAGATTCATTCCATGTGTGTTCTTTTCATAAACCACATGGATCCACTAGAGTTCATTGAATGTGTGTTCTTTTCATAAACCACATGGATCCACTACTGTCATTGAATGTGTCTTCTATTCATAAACCACATGGATCCACCAGTGTCATTGCATGTGTGTTATTTTCATAAACCACATCTATAGTCATTGCATGTGTGTTCTTCTCATAAACCACATGGATCCACTAGAGTTAATTGCATGTGTGTTCTTTTCATAAACCACATGGTTCCACCAGTGTCATTGGATGTGTGTTCTTTTCATAAACCACATGGATCCACCAATGTCATTGCATGTGTGTTCTTTTCATAACCCACCACTAGAGTCATTGCATGTGTGTTCTTCTCCTAGACCACCACTAGTCATTGCATGTGTGTTCTTTTTCATAAACCACCACTAGAGTCATTGCATATGTGTTCTTTTCATAAACCACACGGATCAACTAGAGTTCATTGAATTTGTGTTTATTTCATAAACCACATGGATCCACTAGAGTTCATTGAATGTGTGTTCTTTTCATAAACCACATGGATCCACTAGAGTTCATTTAATTTGTGTTCTTTTCAAAAACAACATGGATCCACCAGTGTCATTCAATGTGTGTTCTTTTCATAACCCACATGGATCCACAGTGTCATTGAATGTGTGTTCTTCTCATAAACCACATGGATCCACCAGTGTCATTGAATGTGTGTTCTTTTCATAAACCACATGGATCCACCAGTGTCATTGCATGTGTGTTCTTTTCATAAACCACATCTAGAGTCATTGCATGTGTGTTCTTTTCATAAACCACATGGATCCACTAGAATCATTGCGTATGTATTCTTTTCATAAACCGCATGGATCCACTAGAGTTCATTGCACTTGTGTTCATTTCGTAAACCACATGGATCCACTAGAGTTCATTGCATTGGTGTTCTTTTCATAAACCACATGGATCTATTGGAGTCATTGCATGTGTGTTCTTTTCATAAACCACATGGATCCACTAGAGTTCACTGCATGTGTGTTCTTTTCATAAACCACATGGATCCACCAGTGTCATTGGATGTGTGTTATTTTTATAAACCACATGGATCCACCAGTGTCATTGCATGTGTGTTATTTTCATAAACAACCACTAGAGCCACATGGATCCACCAGTGTCATTGCATGTGTGTTGTTTTGATAAACCAACGCACGAGTCATTGCATGTGTGTTATTTTCATAAACCACCACTAGAGTCATTCCATGTGTGTTCTTTTCATAAACCACCACTAGAGTCATTGCATGTGTGTTATTTTCATAAACCACCACTAGAGTCATTCCATGTGTGTTCTTTTCATAAACCACCACTAGAGTCATTGCATATGTGTTATTTTCATAAACCACCACTAGCGTCATTGCATGTGTGTTCTTTTCGTAAACCACATATGGATCCACTAGAGTCATTGCATGTGTGTTCTTCTCCTAAACTACCACTAGAGTTCATTGCTTGTGTGTTCTTTTCATAAACCACATGGATCCACTAGTGTCATTGCATGTGTGTTCTTTTCATAAACCACACGGATCGACTAGAGTTCATTGCATTTGTGTTCTTTTCATAAACCACAACTAGAGTCATTGTATGTGTGTTCTTTTCATAAACCATAGCTAGAGTCATTGCATGGGTGTTCTTTTCATTGGATGCGTGAGTGTATTAGTGTGCATCATTGGGCTTTTAGGAAAAGAACACTTGCAGTGATGCCACCATAGCATGTGTGTTCTTTTCATAAACCACATGGATCCACTATAGTTCATTACATGTGTGTTCTTTTCATAAACCACATGGACCCCCCTAGAGTCATTCCATGTGTGTTCTTTTCATAAACCACATGGATCCACTAGAGTTCATTGAATGTGTGTTCTTTTCATAAACCACATGGATCCACTACTGTCATTGAATGTGTCTTCTATTCATAAACCACATGGATCCACCAGTGTCATTGCATGTGTGTTATTTTCATAAACCACATCTATAGTCATTGCATGTGTGTTCTTCTCATAAACCACATGGATCCACTAGAGTTAATTGCATGTGTGTTCTTTTCATAAACCACATGGTTCCACCAGTGTCATTGGATGTGTGTTCTTTTCATAAACCACATGGATCCACCAATGTCATTGCATGTGTGTTCTTTTCATAACCCACCACTAGAGTCATTGCATGTGTGTTCTTCTCCTAGACCACCACTAGTCATTGCATGTGTGTTATTTTTCATAAACCACCACTAGAGTCATTGCATATGTGTTCTTTTCATAAACCACACGGATCAACTAGAGTTCATTGAATTTGTGTTTATTTCATAAACCACATGGATCCACTAGAGTTCATTGAATGTGTGTTCTTTTCATAAACCACATGGATCCACTAGAGTTCATTTAATTTGTGTTCTTTTCAAAAACAACATGGATCCACCAGTGTCATTCAATGTGTGTTCTTTTCATAACCCACATGGATCCACAGTGTCATTGAATGTGTGTTCTTCTCATAAACCACATGGATCCACCAGTGTCATTGAATGTGTGTTCTTTTCATAAACCACATGGATCCACCAGTGTCATTGCATGTGTGTTCTTTTCATAAACCACATCTAGAGTCATTGCATGTGTGTTCTTTTCATAAACCACATGGATCCACTAGAATCATTGCGTATGTATTCTTTTCATAAACCGCATGGATCCACTAGAGTTCATTGCACTTGTGTTCATTTCGTAAACCACATGGATCCACTAGAGTTCATTGCATTGGTGTTCTTTTCATAAACCACATGGATCTATTGGAGTCATTGCATGTGTGTTCTTTTCATAAACCACATGGATCCACTAGAGTTCACTGCATGTGTGTTCTTTTCATAAACCACATGGATCCACCAGTGTCATTGGATGTGTGTTATTTTTATAAACCACATGGATCCACCAGTGTCATTGCATGTGTGTTATTTTCATAAACAACCACTAGAGCCACATGGATCCACCAGTGTCATTGCATGTGTGTTGTTTTGATAAACCAACGCACGAGTCATTGCATGTGTGTTATTTTCATAAACCACCACTAGAGTCATTCCATGTGTGTTCTTTTCATAAACCACCACTAGAGTCATTGCATGTGTGTTATTTTCATAAACCACCACTAGAGTCATTCCATGTGTGTTCTTTTCATAAACCACCACTAGAGTCATTGCATATGTGTTATTTTCATAAACCACCACTAGCGTCATTGCATGTGTGTTCTTTTCATAAAACACATATGGATACACTAGAGTCATTGCATGTGTGTTCTTCTCCTAAACTACCACTAGAGTTCATTGCATGCGTGTTCTTGTCATAAACCACATGGATCCACTAGAGTCATTGCATGTGTGGTCTTTTCATAAACCGCACGGATCCACTAGAGTTCATTGCATTTGTGTTATTTTCATAAACCATAACTAGAGTCATTGCATGTGTGTTCTTTTCATAAACCACAACTAGAGTCATTGCATGTGTGTTCTTTTCATTGGATGTGTGAGTGTATTAGTGTGCATCATTGGGGTTTTAGGAAAAGAACACTTGCAGTGATGCCACCATAACATGTGTGTTCTTTTCATCAACCACATGGATCCACTGTAGTTCATTGCATGTGTCTTCTTTTCATAAACCACATGGATCCCCCTAGAGTCATTCCATGTGTGTTCTTTTCATAAACCACTTGGATCCACTAGTGTCATTGAATGTGTGTTCTTTTTCTAAACCACATATGGGTCCACTAGAGTCATTGCATTTGTGTGTTTCTCCTAAACCACCACTAGAATCATTGCATGTGTATTCTTTTCATAAACCACATTTATCCACTAGAGTTCAATGCATGCGTGTTCTTTTCATAGACCACATGGATCCACCAGTGTCATTGAATGTGTGTTCTTTTCATAAACCACATGGATCCACCAGTGTCATTGCATGTGTGTTCTTTATATAAACCACATATAGAGTCATTGCATGTGTGTTCTTTTCATAAACCACATGGATCCACTAGAGTTCATTGCATGTGTGTTCTTTTCATAAAACACATGAATCCACTAGAGTTCACTGCTTGTGTGTTCTTTTCATAAACCACATTGATCCACAAATGTCATTGGATGTGTGTTATTTTCATAAACCACATGGATCGACCAGTGTCATTGCATTTGTGTTGTTTTCATAAACCACCACTAGAGTGATTGCATGTGTGTTATTTTCATAAACCAACACTAGAGTCATTGCATGTGTGTTCTTTTCATAAACCACATATGGATCCACCAGAGTCATTGCATGTGTGTTCTTCTCCTAAACTACCACTGGAGTTCATTACATGTGTGTTCTTTTCATAAACCACATGGATCCACTAGAGTCATTGCATGTGTGTTCTTTTCATAAACCACACGGATCCACTAGAGTTCATTGCATTTGTGTTCTCTTCATAAACCACAACTAGAGTCATTGCATGTGTGTTCTTCTCATAAACCACAGCTAGAGTCATTGCATGTGTGTTCTTTTCATTGGATGTGTGAGTGTATTAGTATGCATCATTGGGGTTTTAGGAAAAGAACACTTGAAGTGATGCCAACATAGCATGTGTGTTCTTTTCATAAACCACATGGATCCACTATAGTTCATTACATGTGTGTTCTTTTCATAAACCACATGGACCCCCCTAGAGTCATTGCATGTGTGCTCTTTTCATAAACCACATGGATCCACTAGAGTTCATTGAATGTGTGTTCTTTTCATCAACCACATGGATCCACTACTGTCATTGAATGTGTGTTCTTTTCATAAACCACATGGATCCACCAGTGTCATTGCATGTGTGTTATTTTCATAAACCGCATCTATAGTCATTTCATGTGTGTTCTTTTCATAAACCACATGGATCCACTAGAGTTAATTGCATGTGTGTTCTTTTCATAAACCACATGGTTCCAACAGTGTCATTGGATGTGTGTTATTTTCATAAACCACGTGGATTCACTAGTGTCATTGCATGTGTGTTCTTTTCATAACCCACCACTAGAGTCATTGCATGTGTTTTCTTTTCACAAACCACATATGGATCCATTAGAGTCATTGCATCTGTGTTCTTCTCCTAAACCACCACTAGTCATTGCATGCGTGTTCTTTGCATAAACCACTACTAGAGTCATTGCATGTGTGTTCTTTTCATAAACCACATGGATCCACTAGAGTTCATTGAATTTGTGTTCATTTCATAAGCCACATGGATCCACTAGAGTTCATTGCATGTGTGTTCTTTTCAGAAACCACATGGATCCACTAGAGTTCATTGAATGTTTGTTCTTTTCAAAAACCACATAGATCCACTTGTGTCATTGAATGTGTGTTCTTTTCATAAACCACATGGATCAACCAGTGTCATTGAATGTGTGTTCTTTTCATAAACCACATGGATCCACCAGTGTCATTGAATGTGTGTTCTTTTCATAAACCACATGGATCCACCAGTTTCATTGCATGTATGTTCTTTACATAAACCACATCTAGAGTCATTGCATGTGTGTTCTTTTCATAAGCCACATGGATCCACTAGATTTCATTGCATGTGTGTTCTTTTCATAAACCACATGGATCCACCAGTGTCATTGCATATGTATTCTTTTCATAAACTGCATGTTTCCACTAGAGTTCATTGCATTTGTGTTCATTTCATAAACCACATGGATCCACTAGAGTTTATTGCATTGGTGTTCTTTTCATAAACCACATGGATCTACTAGAGTAATTGCATGTGTGTTCTTCTTTTAAACAATCACTAGAGTCATTGAATGTGTGTTCTTTCCATAAAACACATGGATCCACTAGAGTTCACTGCATGTGTGTTCTTTTCATAAACCACATGGATCCACCAATGTCATTGGATGTGTGTTATTTTCATAAACCACATGGATCGACCAGTGTCATTGCATGTGTGTTATTTTCATAAACCACCACTAGAGCCACATGGATCCACCAGTGTCATTGCATTTGTGTTGTTTTCATAAACCACCACTAGAGTGATTGCATGTGTGTTATTTTCATAAACCACCACTAGAGTCATTGCATGTGTGTTCTTCTCCTAAACTACCACTAGAGTTCATTACTTGTGTGTTCTTTGCATAAACCACATGGATCCACTAAAGTCATTGCATGTGTGTTCTTTTCATAAACCACACGGATCCACTAGAGTTCATTGCATTTGTGTTCTTTTCATGAACCACAACTAGAGTCATTGCATGTGTGTTCTTTTCATAAACCACAGCTAGAGTCATTGCATGTGTGTTCTTTTCATTGGATGTGTGAGTGTATTAGTGTGCATCATTGGGGTTTTAGGAAAAGAACACTTGCAGTGATGCCACCATAGCATGTGTGTTCTTTTCATAAACCACGTGGATCCACTATAGTTCATTGCATGTGTGTTCTTTTCATAAACCACATGGATCCCCCTAGAGTCATTGCATGTGTGTTCTTTTCATAAACCACATGGATCCACTACTATCATTGAATGTGTGTTCTTTTCATAAACCACATGGATCCACCAATGTCATTGCATGTGTGTTATTTTCATAAACCACATCTATAGTCATTGCATGTGTGTTCTTTTCATAAACCACATGGACCCCCCTAGAGTCATTGCATGTGTGTTCTTTTCATAAACCACATGGATCCACTAGAGTTCATTGCATGTGTGTTCTTTTCATAAACCACATGGATCCACTAGATTTCATTGAATGTTTGTTCTTTTCAAAAACCACATGGATGCACCAGTCTCATTGAATGTGTGTTCTTTTCATAAACCACATGGATCCACCAGTGTCACTGAATGTGTGTTCTTTTCATAAACCACATGGATCCACCAGTGTCATAGAATGTGTGTTCTTTTCATAAATCGCATGGATCCACCAGTGTCATTGCATGTGTGTTCTTTACATAAACCACGTCTAGAGCCATTGCATTTGTGTTCTTTTCATAAGCCACATGGATCCACTAGATTTCATTGCATGTGTGTTCTTTTCATAAACTACATGGATCCACCAGTGCCATTGGGTATGTATTCATTTCATAAACCGCATGGATCCAGTAGAGTTCATTACATTTGTGTTCATTTCATAAACCACATGGATCCACTAGAGTTCATTGCATTGGTGTTCTTTTCATAAACCACATGGATCAACTCGAGTCATTGCATGTGTGTTCTTCTTCTAAACAATCACTAGTCATTGCAGGTGTGTTCTTTTCATAAAACACATGGATCCACTAGAGTTCACTGCATGTGTGTTCTTTTCATAAACCACATGGATCCACCAATGTCATTGGATGTGTGTTATTTTCATAAACCACATGGATCGACCAATGTCATTGCATGTGTGTTATTTTCATAAACCACCACTAGAGTCACATGGATCCACCAGTGTCATTGCATTTGTGTTGTTTTCATAAACCACCACTAGAGTGATTACATGTGTGTTATTTTCATAAACCACCACTAGAGTCATTGCATGTGTGTTCTTTTCGTAAACCACATATGGATCCACTAGAGTCATTGCATGTGTGTTCTTCTCCTAAACTACCACTAGAGTTCATTGCTTGTGTGTTCTTTTCATAAACCACATGGATCCACTAGTGTCATTGCATGTGTGTTCTTTTCATAAACCACACGGATCGACTAGAGTTCATTGCATTTGTGTTCTTTTGATAAACCACAACTAGAGTCATTGCATGTGTGTTCTTTTCATAAACCATAGCTAGAGTCATTGCATGGGTGTTCTTTTCATTGGATGCGTGAGTGTATTAGTGTGCATCATTGGGGTTTTAGGAAAAGAACACTTGCAGTGATGCCACCATAGCATGTGTGTTCTTTTCATAAACCACATGGATCCACTATAGTTCATTACATGTGTGTTCTTTTCATAAACCACATGGAACCCCCTAGAGTCATTGCATGTGTGTTCTTTTCATAAACCACATGGATCCACTAGAGTTCATTGAATGTGTGTTCTTTTCATAAACCACATGGATCCACTACTGTCATTGAATGTGTCTTCTATTCATAAAACACATGGATCCACCAGTGTCATTGCATGTGTGTTATTTTCATAAACCACATCTATAGTCATTGCATGTGTGTTCTTTTCATAAACCACATGGATCCACTAGAGTTAATTGCATGTGTGTTCTTTTCATAAACCACATGGTTCCACCAGTGTCATTGGATGTGTGTTCTTTTCATAAACCACATGGATCCACCAGTGTCATTGCATGTGTGTTCTTTTCATAACCCACCACTAGAGTCATTGCATGTGTGTTCTTCTCCTAGACCACCACTAGTCATTGCATGTGTGTTCTTTTTCATAAACCACCACTAGAGTCATTGCATATCTGTTCCTTTCATAAACCACACGGATCAACTAGAGTTCATTGAATTTGTGTTTATTTCATAAACCACATGGATCCACTAGAGTTCATTGAATGTGTGTTCTTTTCATAAACCACATGGATCCACTAGAGTTCATTTAATGTGTGTTCTTCTTCTAAACCATCACTAGAGTCATTGCATGTGTGTAATTTCATAAACCACATGGATCCACTAGAGTTCATTGCATGTGTGTTATGTTCATAAACCACATGGATCCACCAGTGTCATTCAATGTGTGTTCTTTTCATAAACCACATGGATCCACCAGTGTCATTGAATGTGTGTTCTTCTCATAAACCACATGGATCCACTAGTGTCATTGAATGTGTGTTCTTTTCATAAACCACATGGATCCACCAGTGTCATTGCATGTGTGTTCTTCTCATAAACCACATCTAGAGTCATTGCATGTGTGTTCTTTTCATGAACCACATGGATCCACTAGAATCATTGTGTATGTATTCTTTTCATAAACCGCATGGATCCACTAGAGTTCATTGCACTTGTGTTCATTTCATAAACCACATGGATCCACTAGAGTTCATTGCATTGGTGTTCTTTTCGTAAACCACATGGATGTAATAGAGTCATTGCATGTGTGTTCTTTTCATAAACCACATGGATCAACTAGAGTTCACTGCATGTGTGTTCTTTTCATAAACCACATGGATCCACCAGTGTCATTGGATGTGTGTTATTTTCATAAACCACATGGATCCACCAGTGTCATTGCATGTGTGTTATTTTCATAAACAACCACTAGAGCCACATGGATCCACCAGTGTTATTGCATGTGTGTTGTTTTGATAAACCAACACACGAGTCATTGCATGTGTGTTATTTTCATAAACCACCACTAGAGTCATTCCATGTGTGTTCTTTTCATAAACCACCACTAGAGTCATTGCATATGTGTTATTTTCATAAACCACCACTAGCGTCATTGCATGTGTGTTCTTTTCATAAACCACATATGGATCCACTAGAGTCATTGCATGTGTGTTCTTCTCCTAAACTACCACTAGAGTTCATTGCATGTGTGTTCTTGTCATAAACCACATGGATCCACTAGATTCATTGCATGTGTGTTCTTTTCATAAACCACAAGGATCCACTAGAGTTCATTGCATTTGTGTTATTTTCATAAACCACAACTAGAGTCATTGCATGTGTGTTCTTTTCATAAACCACAGCTAGAGTCATTGCATGTGTGTTCTTTTCATTGGATGTGTGAGTGTATTAGTGTGCATCATTGGGGTTTTAGTAAAAGAACACTTGTAGTGATGCCACCATAACATGTGTGTTGTTTTCATCAACCACATGGATCCACTATAGTTCATTGCATGTGTCTTCTTTTCATAAACCACATGGATCCCCCTAGAGTCATTCCATGTGTGTTCTTTTCATAAACCACTTGGATCCACTAGTGTCATTAAATGTGTGTTCTTTTTCTAAACCACATATGGGTCCACTAGAGTCATTGCATTTGTGTTCTTCTCCTAAACCACCACTAGAATCATTGCATGTGTATTCTTTTCATAAACCACATTGATCCACTAGAGTTCAATGCATGTGTGTTATTTTCATAAACCACATGGATCCACCAGTGTCATTGAATGTGTGTTCTTTTCATAAACCACATGGATCCACCAGTGTCATTGCATGTGTGTTCTTTACATAAACCACATCTAGAGTCATTGCATGTGTGTTCTTTTCATAAACCACATGGATCCACTAGAGTTCATTGCATGTGTGTTCTTTTCATAAAACACATGAATCCACTAGAGTTCACTGCATGTGTGTTCTTTTCATAAACCACATGGATCCACAAATGTCATTGGATGTGTGTTATTTTCATACACCACATGGATCGACCAGTGTCATTGCGTGTGTGTTATTTTTATGAACCACCACTAGTGCCACATGGATCCACCAGTGTCATTGCATTTGTGTTGTTTTCATAAACCACCACTAGAGTGATTGCATGTGTGTTATTTTCATAAACCAATACTAGAGTCATTGCATGTGTGTTCTTTTCATAAAGCACATATGGATTCACTTGAGTCATTGCATGTGTGTTGTTCTCCTAAACTACCACTGGAGTTCATTCCATGTGTGTCCTTTTCATAAACCACATGGATCCACTAGAATCATTGCATGTGTGTTCTTTTCATAAACCACACGGATCCACTAGAGTTCATTGCATTTGTGTTCCTTTCATAAACCACAACTAGAGTCATTGCATGTGTGTTCCTCTCATAAACCACAGCTAGAGTCATTGCATGTGTGAGTGTATTAGTGTGCATCATTGGGGTTTTAGGAAAAGAACACTTGCAGTGATGCCACTATACCATGTGTGTTCTTTTCATAAACCACATGGATCCACTATAGTTCATTGCATGTGTGTTCTTTTCATAAACCACATGGACCCCCTAGAGTCATTGCATGTGTGTTCTTTTCATAAACCACATGGATCCACTAGAGTTCATTGAATGTGTGTTCTTTTCATAAACCACATGGATCCACTACTATCATTGAATGTGTGTTCTTTTAATAAACCACTTGGATCCACCAGTGTCATTGCATGTGTGTTATTTTCATAAACCACATCTAGAGTCATTGCATGTGTGTTCTTTTCATAAACCACATGGATCCACTAGAGTTAATTGCATGTGTGTTCTTTTCATAAACCACATGGTTCCACCAGTGTCATTGGATGTGTGTTCTTTTCATAAACCACATGGATCCACCAGGGTCATTACATGTGTGATCTTTTCATAACCCACCACTAGAGTCATTGCATGTGTGTTCTTTTCATAAAACATATATGGATCCACTAGAGGCCATTGCATGTGTGTTCTTCTCCTGGACCACCACTAGTCATTGCATGTGTGTTCTTTTTCATAAACCACCATTAGAGTCATTGCATGTGTGTTATTTTCATAAACCACATGGATCCACTAGAGTTCATTAAATTTGTGTTCATTTCATAAACGACATGGATCCACTAGAGTTCATTGAATGTGTGTTCTTTTCATAAACCACATGGATCCACTAGAGTTCATTTAATGTGTGTTCTTTTCAAAAAGCACATGGATCCACTAGTGCAATTGAATGTGTGTTGTTTTCATAAACCACATGGATCCATCAGTGTCATTAAATGTGTGTTCTTTTCATAAACCACATGGATCCACCAGTGTCATTGAATATGTGTTCTTTTCATAAACCACATGGATCCACCAGTGTCATTGCATGTGTGTTCTTTTCATAAGCCACACCTAGAGTCATTGCATGTGTGTTCTTTTCATAAACCACATGGATCCACCAGTGTCATTGCATATGTATTCTTTTCATAAACCGCATGGATCCACTAGAGTTCATTGCACTTGTGTTCATTTCATAAACCACATGGATCCACTAGAGTTCATTGCATTGGTGTTCTTTTCGTAAACCACATGGATCTACTAGAGTCATTGCATGTGTGTTCTTCTTCTAAACCATCACTAGAATCATTGCATGCGTGTTCTTTTCATAAACCACATGGATCCACTAGAGTTTGATGCATGTGTGTTCTTTTCATAAACCACATGGATCCACCAGTGTCATTCCATGTGTGTTATTTTCATAAACCACATGGATCCACCAGTGTCATTCCATGTGTGTTATTTTCATAAACCACCACTAAAGCCACATGGATCCACCAGTGTCATTGCATGTGTGTTGTTTTCATAAACCACCACTAGAGTTATTGCATGTGTGTTATTTTCACAAACCACCACTAGATTCATTGCATGTGTGTTCTTTTCATAAACCACATATGGATCCACTAGAGTCTTTGCATGTGTGTCCTTCTCCTAAACTACCACTAGATTCATTGCTTGTGAGTTCTTTTCATAAACCACATGGATCCACTAGATTCATTGCTTGTGTGTTGTTTTCATAAACCACATGGATCCACTAGAGTTCATTGCATGTGTGTTCTTTTCATAAACCAAATGGATCCACTAGAGTTAATTGCATGTGTGTTCTTTTCATAAACCACATGGTTCCACCAGTGTCATTGGATGTGTGTTCTTTTCATAAACCACATGGATCCACTAGTGTTATTGCATGTGTGTTATTTTCATAAACCACCACTAGAGTCATTGCATGTGTGGTCTTTTCATAAATCATATATGGATCCACTAGAGTCATTGCATGTGTGTTGTTCTCCTAAACCACCACTAGTGTAATACCTCGGACATTACGCTCTAACTTCAAGCCTGGACGCCAAAAGTGTATAAGTGATTCTACCGAGGAGGCCCAAGGCCACCCACATGTAGGCCCTTCAAAGCGGACCAGGGCTCGGTACCGGGACAAGAGCATCGGGACAAGAGCGATCGGCGTAAGCGACAGGTAACGCGACCACGACATACACAAATGAGTATGTACGTTTGTGACTTACAACAGACATCAGAGTCACACCATCTAAAAGAAATAGAAATATTGCAACGCCATACGGCAAGATCCAAATATCCTAGATAGATATAATAGTTTAGGATACCTCCTCATACATCACACACTAGAGTATCAAGCGGAAGCAGAATACAAGATCCGAGTACGGATAAGAAGCAAATCGGCATAAGATGCCACAGAACTAAGCACATCCCGCCCACAGATCTCATGGATCTCCATCCTCGGAATCTCTACACATGATGGTCGTTGCCACCATCATCCGTCTCCTTAACCCAGTAACCTTCCTGAGAGTATACATGTCCATCTAAACCAAATATTTATCGTGTGAGACCTTAGGGGTACTCAACAAGTCTTAATGCATCTAAAGAAAACAACCTAGGGTGACGCAATTGCAGCGAAAGATAATATCTACAAAGATCTATAGAGACCCGCTACACATCCCCCCAACCAGAGATGGACGGACGCCCGTTAATTAATAGCAATAATTATATAAGTAACATAAATAACCTTGCTCGTCCTCCGTATCGCTTACCGACGAGAAGGTGGAAGAACATCCCATCCATTTACAATTTTATTAACCATTCCATGAGTATTGTTCTATTTACTAGTCATATCTTAGTCAAATTAAAGGCGGTACTTTAGTTATGCTTGTCTATGATCGAGAAACTGTGCTCCAAGTCGTCCATAATCGCGGACACGGCTTTCAGAAAGATTTACCCTGCAGGGGTGCACAAATAGCAACACACACATGATCAACCTCGGGAAGAACCAAATAAAACACAACGAGGCCTCACGATAAAGCATTCACGGGATTCATAAATCATTTCAGGGGGCCATACCAATAAGCTACCCGCAACGAAGTTGGCTGGCTCCGAGACGGACCCAGGGTTTACGAGAACAGCTGTAAACGACTAGAAACCCAAAAGTGTGACTGGGCTTGTCGATACCGCGAAATCGTGTCGCGGTCCTAAATAGTACAGGTGCTCCACGCATAATCGTAAATAAAGCGGTAAAGCATGGCATAAGTACATGATAGTAATAAAGCCCCAAACTAGTTTGTGGCCCCAAGAAATAAAGTGTGAATCAAGCTCAGGCAAAGAGGGGTTCATAGGGTTCCCGTATGTCGATAGTGCGAATAGTCAAGGAACAGGAATCAAGTACTCGGGGTTCTACGGGACAGAAGTGATCTTAAAGAACCAAATGGCAGATAATGATCACCGATGCCTCTTTCATTAGTTCTCTACTCATATTAAGTTGTTTAGGTACCTCATTATCCAAAGACTCGCACAAACCCTACACATGCAATTCTACGACTCGCATGGCTCAAACAACTCCTGTAGTAATGGCTCATGGGATGGAGGTACAAGCTTCGGTGGGGTTTAAAAGTAAAGGCTATGCAATACTTGGGATTCAATTTAATGCAGTCGCGACTCCATGATGCAAGAGTAAGATAGAAGCATAGGTACTATATGTATGCAAGCATGGGGAATTGCTTGCCTGGCAGTTCAAAATTGCAGAACACGAAGGATCCGGGTAATACTCCTGAGGCTCCTGGTATTCTCCTTGCTCAGTGTCTATTCGGATAAAAACCAAACACACAAGAGGCCGAACTAAATACATAGCACAATCATATAAATCATATGCAACAAGCAAACAAGTATGCCATGATGGAATGATGCACAATTTACATGGCATAGCATAGCATGGCATGGGTGAGGTGTGGGGTACAAGAACAAAACATTTATTAAATTTTTAGTCATGTTTTACTCCCATAAATATTGCTGTATACTTAATATTTATATGATGCATGCTTAAATTCATAACATGGAATGCATAGTTAGAACGGTCTCGTTGCGCTGGTCGATTTAGACATATTATTTGTCGAATTTGGAATTACAGAATTAAAGTTATGAATTTATTTAGAAAAAGGCATTTATTGGTATTTAATAATTTCGAAAATTTTAAATTACTTATAAATTATTTTGGATAGCATCTTATTAATCCTTGTATTTTTCTGAACCATTTTTATATACAACACTTTGCAAATAGAGTTACGGATTAATAGATATAGACTACACAAGAGTTGCAAAATAAGTAAATAAAAGAAGCAGAGGAGAGGTTATGGCGATGGTTGGGCTGCAGTTCTATTTGTGTCTAATATGCTAGCAGAGTTTAACTGAACCAGACTGGCTCTTGTTGATGGTGCAAAACATTTTAAATAGACAAAAGATTGATGTCGGGTATAGCTAGCTAGCTTGATCAAGGGTGTTCAGCTCGGCTGGTGCAAAAACAAATACTAGAATAGTGTACTATCGCTCGCGTGTAGATAGACAAGATCACAAGCAGATTGTTGAATCAAAGGCAAAACGAGCTAGCTGAACTACAGGGTTGAAGGTGTGGTGTTGTGCGTATGCGTGCAGAAGTTGTTGCATGAGGACGTGCGAGATCAGCAAAAACATGGTGCGAAGAGAGGTTCCTTGAACTCGTGCTGGATTCAAGGCGGAGCGGCACGGCCAGACGCGGGCGACATCGCGGATGCGGATGGTTTCTGACGAAACTGACGAAAGGGTGCTGTGATAGCAGAGAAGAGGATTGCGACGCGTTGGGCGATCGAAAATTGGATACGGTTAGCTGCAGATCGGAGTAGACACCTCCAGAATAAGATAAGCGTGATTCAAAAAGTCTAGGCCATAGCGAGATGAGCCAGAGGTGACTCGGAAGTTGATAGAAAAGAAGCTTGCGCGCGGACCGATGAACCAGACCGGCTGTGACAGTTTGACAGTGAAAACATGCTAACTTCAGAGGAGGATTGCGGGTGGGTCCGGGCTCAGATTTGATCGTGGTTTGAACCATTTGGAAGCTGGATGTTCCAAATTAGATAGACCAGAATATGTGCACCTGAGACCACCTCGAATGACGGTAAAATATCCGATAACTGAGGTGAAAACGAGGGTGTGGACTGACGTACTTGAGCTGAGAAACTGACAGCGAAAAAATAGTGAGGTTGGCCGATCTTTGGAAGAGGTTTTTGAGAGATCTAGATCTCCGTTTTGGGAGGTTTTTGGTGTGCTGCGTAGATGGATGTACCGAGAACCGTGAGTATGAATATCATCGCCAGAGTTGCGCTTCAGCTATCAGAAAAGTGATGGGAATAGAGGGTATGAAGATGCGCGCGCTGCCTGCAGTCTGTACGCGCGGCGAGCGCCGCTGGCGGCAACGGAGACTAAGCTACGATGGTCATGAATGACAAGGGCGAGGGAGAACGGGATGAGGAGCTCACCGCGGACTTGTAGGCGAAGGGGTCCGTGCTCGGAGACGTAGACGACGCTGGAGAGGAAGAAGGAAAAGCGTACGTCGACGAGGGCCTCGGCGTTGTCCTACAGCTCCAGCTCCAACCTCTTGCTGCTGAGGATGATGAGGGCCTTGGCAAGACAGTGCGGTGATCGAGCATGAGGGGGAGGAAACCATGCAGGGGTCGAGCTCCCGATGCTCTCGTTCATGGCTTTGGTGGCGTTTTCTCTCGGGGATTTCGGTGGAGAGGAGCAAGGATCGTAGGGTGGTGGCGGTTGATGGGGAAAACAGCTAGAAGGGGGGCTAGGGTTGCAGGGGAGCATCACAAAGGTCTTGGGTGCGTGGCTCCATCGTCCATCCGGAGGATAGCTTCAGGAGGGCGCACCGATGTGCTGACGATCTTGGGGAAGATAAACAGAAGAAGAAAATGTTGGGCTAGGCAGAGATGGATTTCTTCGATGGGCTACCAAAGACTGCCAAGGTTCTTTCTCCTATTCTCTCGTATAGTTTTACTTATTAATTTTTGTTATTTGTTTTCAAGCAAATAGAAACATCAACTTATTCAATACTTTTGAAACTTGCAGAGATTTTTAAAGGAAGGAGTAGGGCACCACAAATGCGGCAAGAGGGAAAAACACAAGATAGAGAGATGCCCACATAAAGTTCAAATTGGGTATTTACCAGATGAAGGATATTTAGGGTGTGGGAAAAGAATGAAAGCATGGAATAAAGATACGATCCATCCCAATTATTTATGCGCTAGAATTAAATACCAAAATAAATGCATGGGCTCATAAATAATTAAGATGGCGGAGATGGTGGATGGAACCAAATGAACGTGACAATGTAGATGGTGGAAGGATTGCAAAAAGATATGCCCTCAACTCAACTTGGGCAACAAACAATATATCAATCAGCAAATACAATTAATAAAGCAATGCATATGAAGGAAGAACCAAATCAAATGGGTTTATATGATGCTCAAATGCAACGTGGCTTGGTGACATGAGCATGATATAATTATGATGCAATAATTGACATGTAGGAAGTAGCCTATATAGACTAGGCAAGTAGCATTGCAATTATTAGACAATTGGGATGCTACAACTAGTCATTGCATCTGTTTTCTTTTTAATAAACTACCACTAGAGTCATTGCATGTGTGTTCTTTTCATAAACTACATGGATCCACTAGAGTTCATTGCATTTGTGTTCATTTCATAAACCACATGAATCCACTAGAGTTCATTGCATGTTTGTTCTTTTCATAAACCACATCGATCCACTAGAGTTTATTGGATACGTGTTGTTTTCAAAAAACACATGGATCCACCAGTGTCATTGAATGTGTGATCTTTACATAAACATCATGGATCCACCAGTGTCATTGAATGTGTGTTCTTTTCATAAACCACATGGATCCACCAGTGTCATTGCATATGTGTTCTTTTCATAAACCACATCTAGAGTCATTGCATGTGTGTTTTTCTCATAAACCACATGGATCCATTAGAGTTCATTGCATTTGTGTTGCTTTCAAAAACCACATGGATCCACCAGTGTCATTGCATGTGTGTTCTTTTCATAAACCACATGGATCCACTAGAGTTCATTGCATTTGTGTTCATTTCATAAACCACATGGATCCACTAGATTTCATTGCATTGGTGTTCTTTTCATAAACCACATGGATCTACTAGAGTCATTGCATGTGTGTTCTTCTGCTAAACCATCACTAGAGCCATTGCATGTGTGTTCTTTTCATAAACCACATGGATCCACTAGAGTTCACTGCATGTGTGTTCTTTTCATACACCACATTGATCCACTAGTATCATTGGACGTGTGTTATTTTCATAAACCACAAGGATCCACCAGTGTCATTGCATGTGTGTTATTTTCATAAACCACCACTAGAACGACATGGATCCACCAGTGTCATTGCATGTGTGTTGTTTTGATAAACCAACACACGAGTTCACTATTAGGAAACATCCCATCTGTGGCGCATGGAAATGGGACTTCTATGGCGCATATCCTAGTCGCCACTGTTACCTCACGACTGATAACTACTTCCTGTGGCGCATATGGAGAAGTCCCAGACTTCTGTGGCGCATTTCTTCATATGCGCCACAGGTAGAACTTCTGTGGCGCATTTACATATATGCGCCACAGAAAGCCCATGCGCCTCTGACTATATAATTATATGCGCCACTGATTGCGTAACACATATTCGAAGTAAAATACTTTCCTGGTGTATAATCAGGTATTTATATAGGATTTATACAGTATTTATATAGATGAGTATAAAATACATTGCACAAGTAGTAGATGCATGAAAACGGACATATATATAATATAAACACTTAGAGCCTGATCGAGATACATATATAGTGTCAAGTGCCAAATTTTACACAAGCGCCGAATACAAAGTTCATATCATCTCACATTACAAATATGAAGTGGCCATCGCCGCCTACACTAGGATCAAATAGAATATAGTTGTGATAATGGTGAGCAAGAGCATTAGCCTGACCAATATCTTCATCCGGTTCTTCTTCCACAAGTGGTTCCTCCACTTGGCTATCGCCTCCTCTCTAGTCGCGTATCCTTTGTAGATGTTGCCGCTGAACTTGTTTACTTGTTTGTGACAATCCTCCCACTCCTCGTAGACTCCTAGAACCCTACTCATGTACACCACATACCACCTTGTCGCCAGCTCTATAGACGACAAGGCATATTAGTAAAAATACAACAAAAAGAATGAATAAACGGTTCACATCCATATATATATATATATATATATATATATATATATATATATGTTCACAGAATATAAAACAAAGGATCCATAAACCTAAAAGATAGATCATCATAGAAGCAATAAGTTCAACGACAACACGACCACAAGGTAGTTTAAGTCTAACAACAATGACCATTTCGACCATGAGATAGTAAAGTTTATGACACACACACTAATACAGCAGGCGTCCATCAAGAATATACACACACTGAATCATGCTAGAGGCACACATCGATCATGATGAAGACTTCCTCTTCTCGGTCGGCTTCGGGAATGGTAGATAACCCTCTTTTGTCATCCACGTCCTTGTGCCACCCTGCTTATGGAGGCGTTCTTCGATCTCCCTCTTACTCAACCCTCTGCCTTGTTGTAGGGCACCCCGCCTTGTGTTGACATCTTCAATGATGATTTGCGACAACTTCATCTGAATGCGATGGAAGTCTTCTCTAAGATCAGCATCGTCGATTTTTGCCAAAGTTTCGGCCCATCCTCGGAGACTAGATGGGAGCGTTAGGTTCTGGCAATCCCGAACATAGCCTTTAAGGTGATGGAGGACGTAGAATACCTCGGGGCAAGGACGATGAGTGTGCAGTATTTGTCTCTGCGCAACACAATTGGAACAGAATGTTGGAAAAAGAGCAAAGGAAGAAATCTATAAGAAATGCATAAGTTACGGTGGCGATGAGCGAGTGTGTGTACTTACTCGGGAAAGAAAGGCAAAAGAAGTGTTCCCTTCCTCTTGTTGTCCACCATGAACTTCTCAAGGTACGCCATCGCCTTGGTCCGTTTCTCTGATCCTTCGACCAACTGGCTGTCCCGCATGTAGTAGGGATCCACTATCGCGATTTCCGGGGTACATTCTCTCTTGATCGTGATTGCCAGATTGAGCGCGTATAGGCGGACCAAGTTATAGTCTAGCTGTTTCGTGAGAAACAGCTTGAATATGTCCTCGAACGCTATGAAGAATATATCCGTGGGGGGTTCATCGACGAAGCCCACGTCCAATGGCACCTTGGGCGTGAAAACCGGGTATTTTGGATCTTCGTCTTTAAGAAGGAGGCCCTCTAGTGTCTTGACACCCTCGTGCAAAGTTAACATGGCTCCAACCGCAATGTGGATCATATCCGGAGTCACTATCGGATCACCAGCTACATGCACTCGGGGTAAGCCATATTGTGTGGATGGTACGACGACGGCGTCTTGACCCCGGATCCTCTTCGGAAGAGGCTGGCTCACGCCCTTCTTATTATTATTATTACCTCTCTTCCTGTAGTGCTTTTTCTTCACAACAGTGTCAGCCACTGCCATCTGCTCATCAGTCGCCTTTCGGAGTGTGTTGGGGCTGAAAACCAATCCCAGTTTCTCTTGTGGTGGATCGGCGGCCGGAGGCATCTCTTGAGGAAGACCATGGAAGACCAGGCGTTGTGTGCATGTATTGGGCCGACCAGCTTGATGGTCATCGCGAGCTGTGAAGGGTTCTTCATCCACAGAAGGCATATACAATCCTTTGGCGGCACCGGTGTTGATGAAGTCGTCAGCATTGACCAATTCATCATCATCTTCATGGGTGCCATCATGTGGTGGTGGTAGCAGGGGCGACGGCGGTTGCAGCACAACGTCTTTGCCATGTGGCGGTGCACACGCTGCCAAGAGTTAATGGTGACGGCTGGTGGTGGCGACGATGGCGTCTACTGGCTTCCGAGGTGGTGGCCGTGCGATCGATCGAGAGGTGGCGCCGGTGCTCCCTCCCGCAAGACGAATCTGGGTCTTCGGCCATGTCAAGGGCCAGTTGTAGCATTCCCCAAGGGTCTTGTGTTTGTCGGCTCCCTGAGGTTGAAAGGGGGGTCCATGTCGTCGCACCCTGGCAACACCCGAGCCAACCTGACCCTCATCATGTCATCATCCATTGGATTGTTGTGCATCGTGTGGCTAGACGGTTGTATAAGAGTGCCCTTGGCAACATCCTTCAACTCACCGCCGACATCTTTAAGCAGGAGTAAGCAAGAAGTGTCCTGAGGCAAAAACATGTTGTTGGGCATCATGAGATGGCAGCAGTCATGCATCAAAGGCATAAAGGAGATGACGTGCACTAACTAATTAGTTACCTTGGTGATGGCGTGGATATCGGCTAATGTAGAGACACGGCCGATGCCGGCGGCCGACCTATCATCATCTGCAATCTCCCGCTCGGGTGCCTCATGAAGCACCACCGCTGTCCGCTGCGCCTTATTGGTATCTTTGGCAGGAGGGGGCGTCGGTGTGACCAAAACGAGCGACTATGTCCCGACGTTGATGGCCGGCAGGGTCACCAGGTCCAGCGACACGGTAACATTGATGCCCGAGTTGCTGCCGCTTAAGTTGGGCAGATGTATCGGCCCCTGTCGACCTCCCGCATTCCAAGCAGTAAGCCCCTCGAAAAACTCAGGGGGGATCATCGAGCGAAGCTTCTCTTCCACTAACTTGTCCACCGTTTCCTCGTCCACCGCCTTCTCCTCCAGTGTCTGCACCTTCATCTTCATCTCTGCAACAGCGGCTTTATCCTGGTTCTTCCTCTCCCTTCTTTTCTTGGCGTCCTCTTTGTAGTACTCCTCGAACTTCATGCTCTTACCAAAGCCAGACACACGGCCAGCTGAGGACGGTGGTAACCCCTTTTCCCTCTTCTTGTAAGGATTAGTCGCCCTATTGAAAACCGTGTCCCACGGCTCCATCGAATCCTTGGACGACTCTGTGGCAGTAGTGTTCAGTTCCTCCTCCTGCAGAGACAAGGAAACGTGAACCCATTTAGATTCTTGGCTTCATTATTTTAATTAGAACGCAATAGACTTGAGATCGGTGATAAATTCCTTACCATATTCTTCTCGAAGTCCTTCACCTCCGGATCGTCGGTGATGAACTCCCCTGTTTCCTTATCCATGTAGTAGCGGGCCCGAACAAATTGCCTAAGCTGCAGGTCCGTGATTTTAAGCCAAGGGTTGTCTTTACCAAGGCGTTGAAGCTCGGCGTCCTCCTTGTCCCAAATGGCCTATTTCCCCTGTAACTGCCGCTTCCAAGGCGGTGGTTACCTATGTTCTGTTCCCGCATACTCCTTCCCCATTTAGTCCATTTTATAGCATCAGCGATAGCTATATCCGCCTTGAATATCTTCAACTCCTCTTCGTCGAGCATCGGATTTTTCTTACTAATAACCTCCTAGCTTTCACCTTTGTCAATGCTAGTCTTCACCCGGGTTTCCCAGCTGCTCAAGGCGTTGCTCATCTTCGTGAGGGCTAGTTTGTTCACCGGGTTCTTTCTCTTGAGGTTTCTAAACCGCTCTAGGAATCTGTATCACTTATGAAGCTTCTTAAGGAGGTTATCGACCAAAGCTACATTGTCAGCATGTCTGATGTACTTTGTGTTGATCGACATGCTTTCTCGGACAATGCACCCGAGTTGCAGGCCGTACCCTTTAGCAATCGCCTCAAGCGCAATGGGTAGGCCACTTTCTGTAACCTCACTGAACTCATCGCAGACTGTGGTGAGCACTGGCACCTTTCGCTCCTTATGTTCCTTCTTCTTCTTCTTCTGAGAAGCGGCCGGGTTGCCGCTACCGCCATCCGTGCGCTCGCCGCCATCGGTGGTGTCATCCTCTTCGCTGCCGCCTTCACTAGTTCCATCATAGTCGTCTTCGTCCCCCTCGTAATCAGGATCTCCACCCTCATTGGCCCCAGCAGCTCTGGCGACGGTCGCCTCCTCCTCCGGTGGTGGTGTCATCCTCATCGCCTCCTCCTCCTCTTGGGACCCCCGCCAGAATGACTGGTTGGCCTGTCTAGCTTGTTCTTCGATGCTGATCATGTGCTTAGAAGGGCTAGACTCCTTGTTACCCGACATGTTTGCACTACTCTATTTAAAAGAGGCAAAAAGTTAGCACAAATCAAGGCCGAAAAATTCGGCATGACCTTTGCTAATTTTTTGACCAAGGAGTGCCCATTTCTCAACCGAAACGGAAGTGAATCGAGACTTCGGGAGAAATGGGCAACTCAAATGAAATCCCTGCAAGACAAAACACCCCATCCCCATATTGACAGCCCGATGCATTGACCCCAGCATCATCATCCATGCATCCCAATCCATCATTCACGCAACAGTATAACAGATACATGTATAAGAAGAACTTAAAAAACTTAAAAGGGTACAGCAAATAATATATAAGCAGTATATATACCAGCATGTGCTTCTACTGAATGAAAACTGAGTAGCAGTTATAGTACACAGAGACACACACATTCTCTCTTCTTCTTGCACACACACAGGCTATCAAGTTATAGAACACACACTTTACCTTGCACAGTTCAGTAAAGGGGATTTTTTTTATCTAGCGGCAGTACACATAAACAATCATGATGCTCCTGATGGATTTCACCGAAGCAAAGTTGGGTTGTAATCCATTCATTCCTATTTGGGTCAAAAAAGAAAGAAAGACAGAGAACAGTACAACAGTTGCAGTAAAAAAGCTGAACATCACAAGTGTCGTAGCAATAATCATCAGGAAACCAGGGACATAGAAACAAACATACATAGATGTTCTTGGGAGCACTGGAAAGGGAAGCACGGAATTCTCTATGGATAGTGCAAAGGAAATAAAAGCAGTCTGCAAAGTATCCAAGACATTTCTTAAAATGCTAAATAACACAGATCAGATTCACACAATATATGGAACAGTAAAAAATAACATTTGAATGAAATATATAGTGTAACAGAAGTGAAGAAGGTACCTAACTAAAAGTCTAAAAGGATCAACAAAATATGTTAGAGTAAACTAGAAAGCTTGGTATGCTAAAAAGGGGACCCCACTAGTTACAGTTAGAGATGCATGTTTGAAACCTTTAGGGTACCATCTATTTTAGTCTAGTTCAAACAAATGAACTATTTTTCTCAAAAAATTATGATCTGTGAAAATTTAGTTTAGTTTTTTGTACTAAAGAGGGTAGAGGGTACCCTAAAGGTTAACCACTTGCATACTTAGTTGCAGTCCTAGTATACTAGAACTCTAGAACTACAAGTAACCCAGGCCCTTGATAATTCAATCATCAAATTTAAAACCTGATTTACATAAATGCACTGAATTTAGCATGCCTAGTATAGTGTTGCGTTAGTTATTCAGTACTATAAGTTCAGTATGTACAGTGCAGTATTGAATATATTACTGTCAAGCAAAACCTGGTTTACATGAATGCACTTGAGCACATTTTACTGGCACGAACTGACTGGCTGTAACTCAAAAACATCCCAGAAACAAACAAAGGAGGCATAACTTTTTAATAATTGGCATAACCAAAATGGCAAGCCAGGCCATATTAATCATATTCTCCTTGAAATGTGCTAAGAGACCAATGTGCTGAGAGACAGAACATGCTACATTGTTTCTTTAGCCCTCAAGACCACTTTTCTCATTCATTTGTTCAGACTTAAATATGCACAACAGGATGAGCCCACACAAGGGCCACTAACACCATGTAGTGACCACTAACTAAACCATTATTAATATACTTACATCTTAAAATTCTCTTCCATAAACCAACACTATATTTTAGCTTCCATAGCCACTTACTTTATTGACAGGCACTAGGTGAACAACTCCCCAAATCCCTTGTTATTTAGGCCTACAAGGTAACTAATGTCCTGATCACTAATAGATGTAGATACTAAATTTGTATTAGTTAAACTATTTTACCAGAACCATCAACAAATAATAAATGAAGATACATGAAACCAATATTTCCACATTGCACAGGAAGGACAGATCAATGTACGTGACTATTAAACTAAGCTCTGATGCAAGCCCTAGATCATTCTTGCAACTTCCTAGTATTAAACTAAAATTCACAGAAGTATTCTTGCAATCTGAAAATTGAGTAGAGCATTCTTGTAGAGAGGGGGAAAAGAAGAGAGCGGGAAGTGTACCTGCGGATGGGGAGGTGGTCGTCGACGAGGGTGACGGTGGTGCTCCTGCTGCAGACGTTGCAGTCCACCTCCTCCTAGGTCGTAGGCGAGGCGGGGCGGGCCTCCTCCTCCACAGGCTCCGGAGCGGCGGTGGCGGGCCTCCTCCTCCTAGGTCGTAGGCGGGGCAGGGCGGGGCAGGCCTCCTTCTCCACAAGCTCCAACGTGGCGGTGATGGGGCTCTCCTCCATGACGGCTCTCCTCCTCCACGGTCTCTCCTCCATGGCGGCTTCGGCGGCGAGGGCGATTAGCTAGGGTTTGCGCGTGGGCGAGATGAGGGAAAGAAATGGAGAAGGTAGCAGGGGAGGCCGAACCATTTATTTGGCTAAGTGTGAAAGTTCTGTGGCGCATTCCTCTAAAATGCGCCACTGAATTTACGACTTCTGTGGTGCATTACTATGATATGCGCCACAAAACTTTTGGGCATAGTCCAAAACAAAACGGCATCATAGTTTGACAAGATCAGCTACATGTCCTAGTGGTCTTGCTCGCCAGCTTTTAACTTGGGGCAGCCAGGTTCGAATTCTGGCTGTCTCAGACTTTTTTTCCTTTTTAAATTTTTTTTATTTATTCAAAAAAAGCAAGAACCTATACACACATATGCATATTTATTCAAAAAAGCAAGAACATATACACATTCATACTTATGAAAAAAAACCTCATGAATCATATATGTGTGCTTGTCACACACAAATGTGAATTTGTATACCCATACGAATATCACGTGTATGTTTTAGTCTCTAACTAATATATATTTGCGAGCACACATGTGAATTAATAAACAAAAAAGTCACACTAATATCACATTATACCCACACGAATTAATGCACCAAAAAGTCACACAATTGCTAGTGTCTCTTCACAATCTTCTTGCCTTTTTCGCCGTGGTTGAATACTTTAGCCCGTGCACTTTGAGATTTCTTCTTGTGAATGGACAACCTTTAGTAGGCAGTGTGGTCTTCCTTCTTACTTTAGTAGTAGTAGGCATATCGAAGTACTTGCCGAATTCCTCTTCGATCTTTGGGTCGACATTTTTGTCGAAGTTTTGCTCGTTGGCGGCTCCTTCCACTCCGATGATGCTCCTCTTGCCCCTCCTAACTACAACACGGTTGGGCTTTGACGGGTCGGTAATAAAAAAGCATTGATCAACTTGGCTAGCGAGTACCCAAGGCTTATTTTTTGCGGAGGCGTTCTTCCTTGATTTGGCATCTGGTATAATCACTGTGGTGAAATAGCGGCCTTATTTTTCCACGTTCTTGGCCCATCTAACACGGAACATCGGTACGATCTCTCCATAGTAGTCGAGCTCCCATATCTCCTCGATCCTTCCGTAGAATCTTTCCATCACAGTAGTCTCGTCATCAGCAAAGGATAACATAGTTACTCCTGAGTTTTGATATTCACTATTCTTGTCCTTTTCCTCGGTGTAGAATCTATAACCGTTTATGTCGTATGACTGATAGGTCCTTAGGTTGTGCCGTGGGCCCTGCGACAAGGAGAATATGAGTTTTTGATCTTCCGTAGAAGGCGTCTGTGGGGGATTGTCCAGTTGCCTTTTCTTGAACCAACCCATGAAGCTGGAGTTGTGCTCTCTGGTTATGTCTCCCTTCTTCCTTGGCCGGCCCTGGTCGACGTACTCCTGCTCGATTAAGCTTCTGTGCTCTTTGACCCAAGGGCCGACCACTTCAATGTGTTGTAGCCCGACTCGGTGTGCCCTTTCAAAATCAGTGCGTCGACCATCAATGCTGACATGCAGTGAGCGGCAACCCTCGCGGTGACCATATCCACCGAGCCTGGCGAGGTGCTTCTTTGTGGGTATTCCAATATCCTCGTTCTCAGTGGATCAGAAAGCCTTGGCTATGCTTCCATCTGGACGAGACCTGTTGCGAGCGAATCCTTTGATGACACCGTTTAGCCTTTCAAACAACATCATGTTGTGCAGGAATGTCGGCCCGAGCTGGATGATGTTGTCCACGACATGTACAAGCAGATGCACCATGATGTCAAAGAATGCGGGCGGGAAGTAAATCTCAAGCTTGCATAGTATCATCACGATCTCTTCCTGTAGCCTGTCGAGCTGCTTCACACCGATCGACTTCCTAGATATGACGTCGAAAACGTTATAGAGGCCAAACAACGTCTCACGGGACATGCTCGTCCATTATCCCACGGATCACAACGGGGAGTATCTGCGTCATCAGCACGTGACAGTCGTGAGACTTCATACCGCTGAACCTCTTCTTCGCCACGTCCAGATATCTGCTTATCTTCCCCAAGTAACCGTGAGGAACTTTCACTCCTAAGAGGCACCTGAAAAACTGCTCGAGCTCCTCCAGACTCAGAGTGAAGCAGGCAGCGTGAAGCACCACCTCATTCTTCTTAACTCTTTTGCGGCGACCTTGACTCCCTTCCGTATGATCATCATCATCATCATCATCATCATCATCATCATCATCATCACTATCAGGGTACTGAAGATCTTTCTTGATGCCAAGCAATTTAAGGTCCTTTCTTGCTTTCGGCCCATCCTTGGTCCTCTCCGGCATGTTTAGTAGAGTGCCAAGCAGACTCTCGGTAACGTTCTTCGTGATGTGCATTACATCGAGGCTATGGGGAGTGTGAAGGACCTTCCAATACGGCAGGTCCTAGAAAACATACCTTGCTTTCCATACACCTAGCAGCGGCTTTGTCCTTGGTCGTTTTTTTCCAGGCGCAGGGCAATCTACCCAATTATTCAAAAGCTCCTCGATTTCTTCGCCGCTTCTCGGACGCGGGGCTCTTTTAAGCTCGTCCTTACCATTGAACAGGTCACCACGTTTTCTCCACGGGTGATCCATGCGGAGCTACTTTTGAGTACCTTGGAACACGGTTCTCGAAGACCCGGGATCCCTTGGTAGCTGGAGATACGGTGTCTCATCCATGCACTTGACGCATGCATTGTGTCCGTGGTTCATTCGGGCCGATACATATGCATAACCAGGATAGTCCTGCACGGTCGTGAGTAATGCGGCTCTCAGATGGAAATATTCTTTAGTGTAGGCGTCCCACGTACGGGCCGACGTCTCCCACAAGCTGGCTAACTCCTCTCTCAATAGCCCGAGATACAGATGCATATCGATACCTGGTTGTTTTGGCCCCTGGATAAGAATGCTCATGTGTACATACCTTTGCTTCGTGCATAGCCACGGGGAGAGGTTGTATGGCCATACAATCACGGGCCAGGTGCTATGCGTGCTACTCTGGTTTCCAAAAGGATTGAGTCCATCGGTGCTCATACCCAGCCTGACGTTCCTTGCATCGCCCCCGAACTCTTCAAACTCGATGTCTAATGCATTCCACTAGCTAGCGTCTGAAGGGTGTGTTAGGATCTTCCCCTTCTCTGGATCATCTTCAGGTTTCTCTCTTTCCGCGTGCCATTGCATGAGCTTTTCTTCCTTAGGATCTACAAAATATTGTTGCAGACGGGAGGTGATAGGAAAGTACCATACCACTTTTCAAGGAACTTTCTTGTTCCCTCTCTTGTACCATCCTTGGCCACACACCGGACATGTGGTTCTATCTGCGTACTCGTTCTGATAAAGTGCGCAATAATTGATGCATGCGTGGTATTTAATGTGTGGTAGGTCGAGAAGGCACACGATTTTCTTGGCCTCCTCGATACTTGTTGGCAATGTGTTCCCCTTAGGAAGTCGGTCATGCCAGTATTCCATGTTCGCATTGAAGCTCACATCGGTCCATTTGTGTTCGGCCTTCATCTCCAGAGCCTTGAGCGTTACACTCAAACGTGTATCCTCGGGGCGACATCTATGATACAATGGAGTCATCCCGTCTACCTCCATTTGGGCCATCTTGGCTTTTTCTCTGGCTGCAACTTTGTCGTTGCTCGTCTCCTTGAGGAGCAGTTCTTGAACATGAGGGTCCTGCAAGACCAAAGTTAGCAGCGTCTGTGTGTTCGTGTATTCTCCTTCTTCATGATCATGATCATGCCCGTCGCCATCTCCTCCATGCTGATCATGCCCGTCGGCATCTCGTTCTTCATGATGATCATGCCCGCTGGCATCTCCTTCATCATGATGATCATGCCCGGTACACTCTTTGTCTTCTCTCCCGCCCACGTCTTCGTGACCACCACCATGTCCTGCCGGCGCCTCATTGAGGTCGCGCATGAAACCGCGCCTGAGCAGGTGACCCTCCAATTTTCCAGATTCAGGGTCGATCCAGCGCTGCAGTTTGCATGTTCGACATGGACATCTTATCATGGTCTTGTTGTTCAGAATCATGTCCTCCTTCGCACCTTTCTTGTACCTAGCAATTTGACCTTCGCTCATCTTGAGGACCATGGTTGCCTGAGCAGTCAAAACAGAGAGTATAGGTGAGAACCACACCATATGAACACACACATGCATGAATGCTAGCCGGAAAAAATTTGGCATGACCTTTCCTAAAATTAGGACATATGGGTAGTGCAAAAATTTGCCGAAATGGAAATGAATCAACATTTCGGCAAGCATCCATGTAACCACACCGGCCGGGACAACAACAAGCAAGCAACAAAAAACTTTCTCCCATTGCAAACATTCATGCACCACACAAGCATCATCTCCCCATGGATCTCACACACACACCGCCCGCACGACAAGCTTCACCTACATGTTCATGGCCAAGTACTGACCTAGTAGACACAATGTCGTGGTATTGGCCACGGCAGATGCTACATGGTAGCTTACGTAGAGGAAAGGGCAAGGCGACGTAGGAGAATCCGGGAGCGAGATTCGCAGACGATGTACCCAGGTCCACGTCCTCTCGGTGGAGGATCACTACATCCTGCTGTCAATCCAGTATATGATCATAGATTGGTTACGTAGGCGGACGGGGAGATTGGATCTAATGAGAGATGGTTTTTAGGGGTTCCCCTGGTGGCTTTATATATGCAGCCAGTTAGGGTTTACAAGTGTGCTAATGGGCTTTGTATTGGATTCGCCGTCTTGGGCCTTCAGTCGGCGTGGCGTCCGTATCCAGTATGCGCCAGTCGCCATATACGGCGAGTCGATCCGCCTAGGGTTAGGCTTCAGTCGGCTCGCTCCAGCTGTCGACTCCCTTCGTGGGCATACCCCGATTGGTATTCCCCCATCAGTATTCCCCGAGCGCGTCAGGGACTCGGTGATGACTTCAAGCCTCCGAATCGGTGCAGGTGATTCCAGGGTGGAGTCGATGGTGAGTCGTTGGCGAGATCCTGAAACAGATAAATAACTCATGAAGTAGCCCAATCGCCAAGGTGAGTCGACGCGTCGGGCGAGTCGTCATTGGACGGTGTCGCCCCTTGGAGAAGTTTGGCCGGCGCCTTGTCAACTTGCTATTGTAGAGGACGTGGAGGCACCAAATCATTGATGGTGAAGTCGTCAAGTCGGTGCAGGGGAATACGCGAGACGAGTCCGCGAGGGGACGAGTCCCCGAGCGTGTTGAGTACGCGAGGGCAAGTCCGCGGTGGCGATTGCCCGAGTGTGTTGAGTATGCGAGGGAGAGTGCACGGTGGAGAGTCCCAGAGCGTGTTGAGTACGCGAGGGCGAGTCCGCGGTGGCGAGTCCCCGAGCGTGGCAAGTACGCGAGGGAGAGTCTGTGGTGGCGAGTCCCCGAGCGTGTTGAGTACGCGAGGGCGAGTCCGCGGTGGCGAGTCCCCGAGCGTGGCTAGTACGCAAGGGCGACTCCACGGTGGCGAGTCCCCGATCATGGCAAGTACGCGAGGGCGAGTCCGGGGTGGCAAGTCCTCGAGCGTGGCGAGTACGCGAGGGCGAGTCCGCAGTGGCGAGTCCCCGAGCATGGCTAGTATGCAAGGGCGAGTCCGCGGTGGCGAGTCCCAGAGCGTGGCAAGTACGCGAGGGCGAGTCTGGGGTGGCAAGTCCCCGAGCGTGACGAGTACGCGAGGGCGAGTCCGCAGTGGCGAGTCCTCGAGCGTGGCAAGTACACGAGGGCGAGTCCAGGGTGGAAAGTCCCCGATCGTGGCGAGTACGCGAGGGCGAGTTCTTGGTGGCGAGTCCCCGAGCGTGGCAAGTACGCGAGGGCGAGTCCGGGGTGGCAAGTCCCCGAGCGTGGCAAGTACGAGAGGGCAAGTCCACGATGGCGAGTCCCCGAGCGTGGCGAGTACGCGAGGGCGAGTACGCGGTGGCGAGTCCCCGAGTGTGTTGACTATGCGAGGGCAAGTCCGCGGTGGTGAGTCCCCGAGCTTAGCGAGCCGCGGTCGTGGAACCACGCGCACATGCAGTATTTCTAGGAGTAGTCCCCGAGGCTCGAGTTGGCTTGTAGAGGCGACTTGACGCTCTTTAGAGATGCATATTCTGAAAATAGTAGTGATTGTTGCCGAGCATGGCGAGTCCGTGTGCGGAGAGTTCGTGGTGAGCGAATCCGCGAGGGGAGAGTCCCCGAATGTGGCGAGTCCGTGTAACATCCCAAAATTATTAGAATTTTGGAATGTATAATATGATGATTGATTTGTTTTGTCTCTATCGAAATTGTGAAGAATTTAAAACTTTCTAGGACGGTATAATTTTCCCAAACCACATTGAAAAGAGAGGATTAACATGACAATCTAAACATAATTATTTCTTGGGAAAATTCATACAAATTCTAGAAACTATTGTCTTGCATTTTGTTCGAATTCTTTTTGATTTTTATAAATACTTGAATATTTTCCAAACACTTGTTCTATTTTCACAAGAGAGGAAATAATATGACATTTCTAAATATACGAAACACGAAGGAAATATCCTATAGTGACAATTGGATTTGGCTGCTTTTTGGACTATTAGAAAAATATTTTCCGGTTCATCGATAATTAACCGAGAGAAGATAAAATGTCTTCTTCATAAACCGGGTCGAAAATTACTTATATAATGTTCGTGTGTAGTTTGGGAGTTATAAAATATATTTTTCTTGATATTTAAAACTCTAAATCTATATTACGGAATTAAATAGAGCCATATATGGTCTACGGAATAATATGTGATTTTTAAAACGTTTTTTGGCTGGAATTATATTTCCTAGGCTCTATATACGTATTTTGTTGCTATAATCTTTCACCTGGTTTTATCTTGGTCAATTTAGAGCTATATCACTTTTTTTATTAAAAAGAAAAGATAAAATGAAAAGTGAGCGTGCCTGTAAGTTGTTATCGAGACCATCTGACCGACCTGGCCTGCCTTACATGTCGTGCATGCACAGCGAGCGGACCTAGAGCAACAACACATTGACCCGTCTACTCCGTTGCAACGAAAACAAAACAAAAACAAATTCTAATTGCTGGTCCCTACTCTGTCATCATCTACACGCGAAAGAGACAACAGAAACCTAAACGACTCCGCTAAAATCTCCTGATTCCTGCTCGAATCCTTGCCCCTATCCAAATTGTTCTGCCCATAAATAGCCGCCGTCCCGCACTCTTTTCCTCCCAAAAAACCCTAACAAATCACGCCACAAGGCTGCCGTATTTTGTCGCCGAAGTTCTGTCGTCGCCGCCGCCATTTTAGCTTCTGATCGATCTCAGGGTCGAGGTTACAGGAGCTCCTCGCCACCCCTTTTCCTTCTATTCCTCACTGCTTAATCCCTCACCTCCGTTCACCCTGTTTTCCTCTTCTGCAGCCCAACCGGCGTCACCCATGAACTCGCCAGAGCTTCGCCGGACCCTGCTGCTTTCAGCCGACGAGGGACACTGCTAAGGACCATAATGATCGCTGCCTCGAGTGTGTACGAGACTACGAGTCTGCCGTCGTGAGCCGCACCGTGACGACATCTTCGTGCAGCCAGATCACCAGATCGTCGTCTACCTCAACGCATGATACCACGCTGCTATATATTTTCTTCGTCAACACTACAACCGCTGGTAATGGCACTGTCCTGAAGAGTACATCGTATGATATAAAGCAGCATCAGCCTGTCACACCTTGCCACGTCTGTTATAGGTTCTTTTTTTTCCACGCACATCTGCCAACGATCGGATCGATTAGTTGATATCAACTTTAAAATTACATATCTTTAGATTTAGAGCTCCGTTCTAGACGTTTTCTGTTGGATTCGCATGCAAATTCTCTATCTGGTGGTACTAGATCCTATAATTATCGAATTTTTGAATTTGTTATCAAATTTATGGTGTAGATTAGATTTAACTAATCTAAACCGGTAGATTAGCATATCATGCCTCGCCACATTTCTTTTTCTTTTTCTTCACCCGCGTGTACAGTGTAGCTTAACCTGATCGATACATCACACTAGTTCATGACATCAATAATGATATTACGTATCTTTTGATCTACAGGACAAAATTTAATTATTATTATTGTATTAGATTCATAATTAAATATCTTATCCAGTGGTACAAGTTTCTTCAGTTATAATTTTTTTTCTTTTTTCTGAATATGTCAATCAAATTCTAAATTTTAAACCTTGTTTTAACCATATCTTAAGATTTAAAAGTCCATTTGTTGTTTTGTATACGTGTAGATAGATCATTAAATTGAAATCCACGGTCTGTTAGATCTAGACCGCGTCATAGTTTTTCTCTCCTCCACCGTATTACCGTATTAAGAGAATCGCGTCGCGTCAAGTCGAAACTAGAGTCGTGCCAAGCTAAAGACAGAGTTGTGTCTAGTTAAGTCTGAGCCGCTCGAACGTCGAAGCTGAGCCGGCCAGAGTTGAAGTCAGAGTATCCGTAGCCGCCATATGTAGATCGGATGGTTTAGAGATCGTCGCGTCGCCTTTGGACTCCAAAATTGAATAAGCTTTGAACAATCATAATTAAATAACCATAACTTCGTTTTAATTAAATTTGTTTTTTTGTTGAATTCGTGATTAAATTATCTTTACAGAAACGTCATAATTAAAGTTTAAAAATATTAGAATCTATTTGATTTTAGATTATAATTAGAACCTTCTTATGATCATACCACGACATTCATAGACCCTTTTATTCCTTTTGCAAATCAAAGATTGTGATATCCCATGCCATGCCATTACTGTTGGATCCGCAGCATAGAAAACAAAAAAATTCCTACGGTGTGAACTACACGACAAAATCTATCTACTAGGTACAAAGAAACGGGTGGAGATAATCCAACGAGAACTTACCCTCGTAGACAACGAGCTTTGTTAACGAGTAGGAACTCGTGGTTGATGTAGTCGTACACTTGCTGATCTCAAGATCGTGATGAAGTCCAGCAGGTCCGGCTCCAGCACGTCCATCAGATCCAGCTCTAGCACCACAGTCCAACACCGCAAAGCAGCGGTACATCCGTGATCGCACACACGTTCGGTACCCCGACAACCTCCGTCCCTCGCTCCAGCAAAGGAGCGGAAGCAGCAACTCCTTTCCAGATAAAGCCACCAGAAACATGTATCTCGTTAATCCGAGACCATAGGGGAATAATACTAGAGGGAGAGAGAGATCCTTCATAAGGAGGTGTGTGTGAGAAGTGAGGAGGGGTGGCCTTTTATAGGAGGAGGGGGTGCCCCTCCTTCATGGCCGGCGCATGGAGGGGTTGACCCTTCACCTCCTCCATTCATGTGGTGGTAACCCCTCCACATTAAAATGCCCCTTCACATTCTCTTTTAAAGTCTCCACTTTAAATGCATTAAATTTCTCCAAATTTAATGCTCTCTCATTTAATAAAACTCTTTTATTATTTTAATTCAGAATTTTGTTAATTACTTTAATTAACAAACATTCACATAAAACCCCCTGCAACATTTCAATATTACATGCTGAAACAATTTCAGCATTTTCACCCGAAACAGTTTCGGTGTCTATTGAAATAATTCCAACGCTTTTTTAAATCTTTATCTGAAACATATTTGCTCCAAATGGTGTCGGTATCCCTTAAATGTGTCACCCTATGGTTCGCGAATAATGCAGACATGATCAAGAACCCTCTCCGATCAATAATCAGCAGCGGGACTTGGAGATCCATACTGACTCCTATACATTCAACGATGACTTCTGTGATCGTGAGAACCGTTAACGCTAGTAACTAAATCCCTTTGTCCCGCGATATATTACATGTCCGAGATTCGATCATCGGTATCTCCATACATACTTTGATCTCGTTACCGACATGCACTCTTTTCTCGTTCCCGTGATATAACATTCTAGTGATCACATCACTTGCTTGTAAGCTATTTCAATGTGATATCACCGAGAGGGCCAGAGTATATCTATCCATCATCGGGATGGACAAATCCCACTCTTGATCCATGAGCCTCAACATAACACCTTCATAGCACTGAACCCACCTTTATAGTCACCCTATTACGGTGTGACGTTTGATGTTATCAAGATACTCTTCCGGTGTTAGCAATTAACATGATCTCATGGTCTAAGGATAAGGATTACTTCGTATGATATTATAGCAATATAAACATAATGACTTTGATCGTAATGCTATACTTCGGATGAATGTTCATCACATCATTCCACCAATGGTGTGACCTTGTTATTAACAACATCCAATGTCCATGATCAGGAAACCTTGATCATCTTGTTAATCAACAAGCTAGTCTATAAGAGAGGCATAACTAGGAACCTTTTTTGTTTATTAAATACACATGTATTGATGTTTTCGATTAATACAATTCTAGCATGTAAAATAAACATTTATCATAAACATGGAATAAAATAATAACCACTTTATTATTGCCTCTCGGGCATATTCCCTTCAGTCTTCCACTTGCACTAGAGTCAATAATCTAGTTTAAAAAACTTTGCGTATTTAACACCTATGGCTTTCTGGTGTTGCATATACGCGATTGCTAGTGGTTAACATAATCTCCGGATCTGACAGTTTTAGGTCCGTGTGTATTTGCATATCTTTGCGTCTCTACGCATCACTCATTCTCAAATGAGATGGCATTGTATAAATTTGGTCCTTTGGTGAGACCTTTAGTTTGTTTGGCTCAAAATATGTTGATATTATTGTCACACAATATATCTTCATAGCATTAGCCCACTTTGAACCACACCTAGTTTGACAACAAACTACTTAACACAAATGCCCTCCTATGCTGCTACTATAGCAGTCATATACTTAGCCTTTTGTTGTAGTATCCGTCACAATATCTCAACTTTGGAACTCATCCAAATCCATCATGGAACATCCTTTCATTATATTGTGCCACCCATAGTCTAAATTGAGATAAATTTAATTTGTATCTTGTGACAAAACTAGTATCAATGTAACACTTTACAATGAACTACCTTTAACTATTTGTCACTTATACATGATATATTCTTTGTTCTTACAAAGATCATAAGAATATCTTCACTATTGTCCAATAATCATCTTATGAATCATTCTGGTATATGGTCATAACATTTAGAGCATAGGACATTCTGGATATATACATATCATGGTATAATCGATCAAAATTTTCATGTGATTTTACTCACCAAGTGTTGAAACACTTGAATCTTGATACAATCCTTTCCATGTAGCAAGAACCTTTCTTGTTGTTTCCATATTGAACCCTTTCAATATCTCATATTGAACCCTTTCAATATCTTATATATGTATGTCTGGCACAACCATATTAGCGCCTTAATCTATCCATATAGATATTGATGCCTAATATTCTGGGTTTGCCCAAGTCTTTCATCGAAATCTTATTTTAATGAAATCCTTAACTTGTGACAATTCAAGATACATCATTTCCAATCAACAATATGTCCTCTACATAATGTATTAGAAATATGTCTCAGCGCTCCCACTTAATTTCTTGCAAATGCAAGCATCTTCATCATCTCCGATGAATTTAAACTCTTTTAATAGTTTCATCATGGTGAAGATTCCAACTCTGCTATGCTTACTTCAACTATTGAAGTTTACATGCCCTTTTAGCACCCTTTGAATTAACAAAACCCTTCAGACCATGTCATGTACATGTCCTAGGTTACCGTTCTATTAGAAGAACCTTGTTTTGTTTATTAAACTACCATATACCAAATTATATGTAGTGGTTGCTATATTAATCCATCAAGACTATATATCGCTATGAAATATCAAATCTTGTCATCGTCAACTCCTTGAACATTGTCGTAAACTTCTTTCCGACATATCGACTATTTCATAGATGTTAAACATCCATGTCTTATTTCTTTATAGATCCAAACACGACTGATAGGCTTCACGCCTTTTCGGAGGGTCTTCCAAGTTCAGAAACTTGTTTTCTCGTGTATGGATACTATCACGGATTCTATGACATCTAGTCATTTTATGGAGTCAGGGCCCATTATCGCTTCTTTGCATGTAGTCGGTTCATCATTGTCAAAACAATAACGACTTGCTTATCAAATCTTACTATTTGATTCTTACCGACCCACACGATTCTATAGGAACTCTAATCTCCGAGATCACACCTTTTGTAATCACGAGAGTCATGAGCATTGTGGCCGCCATCGGGACACTTTCCGGTGTTGCGCTACTTATCACATATAGCTAAGGTTCAACAACCTTATCAAAGTTCTATTGTCCTCCCACTTAACTTTTCATGAAAAATTCCTTCTTAAGAAACTTGACGTTCCAAGTAATAAACTCTTTTGTCCTCGGTGTTATGGAGAAATTCCCAACAAATTCTTTGGGATAACCTACAAAGACGTGCTTATCTGACTTTGGTTGTAAACATTTTACTTATGCAGAGCATACCAAAATTTAAGAAAAGACAATTCGGGTTTTATCCCAAACCATAACTCATATGGTGTCATTTCAATGGATCATGATGGTGCTCTTTTCAGTGTAAAAGCGGTAGTCTCTAAAGCTTCAATCCTTAAAACATAATGGCAGTTTTATAAATGACACCCTTGATCTTGCCATGTCAAACATGGTTTGATTTTATCTCTCGAATATGCCATATTCCTATGGTTTATCGGGAAACAAAAATCATGGAACAATTCCTCAAGTCTTAGGTGTTTTTGCTAAACATGTAACTCAAATATCTTCCTTTATGATCGAATCATAAACTCTTTATTTTCTTGTTACAATGATTTTCCACTTCATCTTGAAAGTCTTTGAACAATTTTCAAATGTTTTATACTTCTTCCTTGTTAAGTAAATATACAGATATATTCACTCAAATTTTCAGAGAAAGCATATGAAGCAAAAAGATCCATCGCATATGGCTACACATAATGGACTATGCACATCAGCATGCACAATTTCCAATAAGCTAGTCATCCGTTCCTCTCTGGCCTATGGACGGAGTTTCAATTATCTCGAGGAAAGTCTCACATGCGTCAATTGATCAAAATCAAAGGCTCCAAAAATCCATCAACATGGAGTTTCTTCATGTTTTCTTTCAAATATAATTTAAACAGCGATGTCACTTCATAAGTGATCTTTCAATCATTTGTCTTGCGAAATTTTAGCAATAGTGTTTATGGATGTGATTTCTCCAACTAGACTTGTAAAAGTTCATCCATCCTTTATGGAATACGGTAATTATTAGAACAGCCATTGTTCTCATGATACCGGAACAAAATAACAATTATTTAAACAAATCTTGAAGGCTTGGTTTGATGACAATGAAAAACACAATAACACTTTATTTGTTTTCGATGAACATCATCACTCATTCTTTTGCTGGTTACTTAGGCCATTGTAGTTCATGAATCGCGTTGTCCTGTATGACACTTCATACCAACCAATTCGGTATCCAATACCTAAGAACCACATTGTTTAACAAGCAAGGATTATAGCCATAACATGTATATCTTCTATATACCTAAGTTGGACATCTCCAACCTTTTATTTTCTGTCAAATATTTTATAGATTCTCTTTCAGCAATTCCTTTTCTTTTAAAAGAATCTATCAACATTAATAGTGGTGTCATCAACATGACACATGGTACAAAGCGTATATAGTCAAATACTAATACCTTTGGACTTGCACTTTGAAGTGGATCACCATCATCAAATGTTTGGTGTTCTTTCAAATATCCATTCTTTAGTAATCTATTAGTGTAGTAAACATTTTACTTACATCTTCTATTCATCCTTATCATGACAACTTTCATGATCAAGCTACTATAGCCTATAAGGAACAATCGCGAGTATAATATCAGTTCCCAAAACCTTTTTGGTAGATTCGGATGCCTAGCATCTCCATCATTCACAAATTCTCATACAGTATGAGAACATGTATTTTGCTAAATTATACTCTATCATAATGCAACCAAAAAACATTGTTTCAGATATCACAATATCTTTCACACATGATGGTTTCTGAAACAATTTTCAGCTCCAATATAATCTTGATATTAAAACAACTTTTTGAATATCAATAATCATGGAGGCAAACATGATACTTTAGATACTAACATTGGAATTCTTACTCTTGATTTAATACTACTTATTAAACTTCATGGAGTAAATAGAGTTTGCTGAAATTTTGTAATAGGACTTATAAACTTTAAATTGACATTCAAAACAATACGATACCAGTTCGTAAAGTAAATATCCAGAATTCTATAGTTCTGTTATCTCAAATAAAAACTAAGCATAAGGTAGAAAACGAATGCCAATGACTACAACAAACTATCCAAATTCACTTTGATTTAATTTATGACAAATTTGGTTCGACTAATCCAAATTAGAAATGAACTCCCACTCAAAAATGACATCCCTCGTGCCTTTTTGGTGATTACATGAACCAAATCCACTACACAAAGTCTGATCATCACGTGAGTTGATGTAGCTTCAAAGGCGAGCTTCTATATGGGCATCATATCAACTATATGACTCATGCTTAACCTTTCGGTCCATGTTCTGAGGCCATGTCTATACATGCTAGGCTCGCCAAGTAAGAACCTTAGTACTCGCATGTGTAAAACTATCTTACACCCGTTTGTATGAAAGCGTAGAGTCGAGTACACCCGATCATCACGTGATGTCTCGAAATACGATCCACAAAACGGTGCATACTTAAGGAAGAACACATTTTTATCTTGATATCTAAAAGAGAGATCATCTTACAATGCTATAGAAAGCGCCAAACTAGCAGTATAAGATGCTAACATCTAATGTGTAAAGTGAGATGATATGGTCCATGCATTTGATCTCTATCACTTGCATCGTGGTATGATCTCTATCATTCCTTTGTGTGTAAGGCCAAGGTCTATGGAACTTACATGTTGAGTGTGTTGTAAGAGTATCAATCATACATCTACTTACAACAATACCATATCAATACACTAGCCCAGCAACGATCTAAACTAGACGCCTCTAATTTATCAATTGCAAGTTTTACGTGGCTTAGGGCTTTCGGAGATAGAATCGTTCTTACCTACTAAGTTATTAGCAACTCGTTGTAAATCAGATATTGACTATAGTAGGAGAGATAGACACTCGCCAGCCACTTATGCAAAACAAGTTGCATGTCAGTCGTGAAACCGGTCTCATGTACGATGACATGTAAGGTTGGTCCAGGCCGCTTCATCCCACTATGCCACCAATATCCAAAATACATAGAAGATGAAATAACATGATCATCAGCGCCCACATATCAACATATGTGTACTACCCATGCTAAGTACCTACGCATAGATCAGGCTCTGATACCACTGCTGGGTCCGCAGCATAGAAAACAAAAAATTTCCTACGGTGTGAACTACACGCCAAGATCTATCTACTAGGTACAAAGCAACGGGTGGACATACATCCAACGATAACTTACCCTTGTAGACAACGAGCTTTGTTAATGAGTAGGAACTCGTGGTTGATGTAGTCGTACACTTGCCGATCTCAAGATCGTGATGAAGTCCAGCAGGTCCGGCTCCAGCACGTCCATCAGATCCAGCTCCAGCACCACCAAGTCCAGCACCGCAAAGCAGCGGTGCATCCGTGATCGCACACACGTCCGGTACCCCGACAACCTCCGTCCCTCGCTCCAGCAAAGCAGCAGAAGCAGCAACTCCTTTCCAGATAAAGCCACCGGGAACATGTATCTCGCTAATCCAAGACCATGGGGGAATAATACTAGAGGGGGAGAGAGATCCTTCACAAGGAGGTGTGTGTGAGAAGTGAGGAGGGGGTGGCCTTTTATAGGAGGAGGGGGGTGCCCCTCCTTCATGACCGGTGCATGGAGGGGATGACCCTTCACCTCCTCCATTCATGTGGTGGTAACCCCTCCACATTAAAATGCCCCTTCACATTCTCTTTTAAAGTCTCCACTTTAAATGCATTAAATTTCTCCAAATTTAATGCTCTCTCATTTAATAAAACTCTTTTATTATTTTAATTCAGAATTTTGTTAATTACTTTAATTAACAAACATTCACATAAAACACCCTGCAACATTTCAATATTACATGCTGAAACAATTTCAGCATTTTCACCCGAAACAGTTTTGGTGTCTATTGAAATAATTCCAACGCTTTTTTAAATCTTTATCTGAAACATATTTGCTCCAAATGGTGTCGGTATCCCTTAAGTGTGTCACCCTATGGTTCGCGAATAATGCAGACATGATCAAGAACCCTCTCCGATCAATAATCAGCAGCGGGACCTAGAGATCCATACTGACTCCTACACATTCAACGATGACTTCTGTGATCGTGAGAACCGTTAACGCTAGTAACTAAATCCCTTTGTCCCGCAATATATTACATGTCTGAGATTCGATCATCGGTATCTCTATACCTAGTTTGATCTCGTTACCGACATGCACTCTTTTCTCGTTCCCGTGATATAACATTCTAGTGATTACATCACTTGCTTGCAAGCTATTTCAATGTGATGTCACCGAGAGGGCCCAGAGTATATCTATCCGTCATCGGGATGGACAAATCCCACTCTTGATCCATGAGCCTCAACATAACACCTTCGTAGCACTGAACCCACCTTTATAGTCAACCTGTTACGGTGTGACGTTTGATGTTATCAAGATACTCTTCCGGTGTTAGGAATTAACATGATCTCATGGTCTAAGGATAAATATTACTTCGTATGATATTATAGCAATATAAACATAATGACTTTGATCGTAATGCTATACTTCGGATGAATGTTCATCACATCATTCCACCAATGGTGTGATCTTGTTATTAACAACATCCAATGTCCATGATCAGGAAACCTTGATCATCTTGTTAATCAACAAGATAGTCTATAAGAGAGGCATAACTAGGAACCCTTTTTGTTTATTAAACACACATGTATTGATGTTTCTGATCAATACAATTCTAGCATGTAAAATAAACATTTATCATAAACATGGAATAAGATAATAACCACTTTATTATTGCCTCTCGGGCATATTCCCTTCAATTATACCACCAACACAATAGTGTTATCCGAAATAACTAAATAATTGGTGATATTTGTATATTTTGCTTTTTGTGTTCATGTGTATTTTTTTATTTGCAATAGTTGATTATTTGTGTTATTCTTATGTACGTTACATTTAGTCGGAGTGTGAGCGCAATCACGAAGAATAAATCATCGTCATTTATATCAATACAAGTTACACCACTTCTTCATGTTTAATGTCCCAGTTTTGACTATGCATGTTTTACTCTTCAAATCTTATAGTATGCATGTGTAGGTCTTTAGTAGATTTTCTTATTACTATTTTTGCAAGTGCGGTTTTGTAGTATGCCATGAGTAGCTCTATACTTTGGAATTTCCGTCCTAATAGGTTTCCCCCTGTTTTTGCTAAGTATTGCTTGCTATGCTATATATAAACTAAGTACCGTTGGGGGGTTCGAAAGACTCATAATTTTCTAAGTATGAGAGCTCTCTCGAGCGAACTTTTCTTCTCAAAACCCCCTTCAAAATAAAACTAAGTTTTCTTCTGGGTGGAATGGTTGTCAGGACAACGAGTGGTATTTTTGGTGGAGGACGGCCGCCCAGGAATCAAAGAAGTCTGCCATGTTTCAGAATTCAGAAGCTTCTAGTGCAACCACAATACATATGGGCTCTGTCTTGGCTTAGTACTTAGTGGGAAACCTCACTGGGGTACCAACATTTGGAGGTTCTTGGCACGGTTGGATCCAGCTGGTAGAGGGGCTACTAAGGGAAGGCTTCGCCATGGTCTTGTCTGTAAAAGGACTTGATCGTGGATTGTGGGGAAAGTGCACGACCTCTCGAGAGTATTGTAATCTGATCGATCAGCCGAGTTCACGGAAAATAACACTTTGAGCATCTGAAGGATGGAGCCTCTGAAGGATCTTCCTCTCTCTTTTCAAAGTTTTTCTAAAACCCCAGGGCGTGAGTAATATCTGAAGGAAATATGCCCTGAGAGGCGTCTAGTTTAGATCGTTGATGGGCTAGTGTCTTGATATGGTATTGTTGTAAGTAGATGTATGATAGATACTCTTACAACTCACTTAACGTGTAAGTTCCATAGACCTTGGCCTTACACACAAAGGAATGATAGAGATCATACCACGATGCAAATGATAGAGATCAAATGCATGGACCATATCACCTCACTACACACATTAGATGTTAGCATCTTATATAGCTTGTTTGGCGCTTTTGGTAGCATTATAAGATGATCCCTCATTTAGATATCAAGATAAAATGTGTTCTTCCTTAAGTATGCACCATTTTGTGGATCGTGTTTTGAGGCATCACATGATGATCGGGTGTTCTCGACTCTACGCTTTCATACAATGGGTGTAAGACAGTTTTACACACGTGAATACTAAGGTTCTTACTTGACGAGCCTAGCATGTATAGACATGGCCTCGGAACACGGACCGAAAGGTTAAGCATGAGTCATATAGTTGATATGATGCCCATATAGATGCTCGCCTTTGAAGCTACACTGACTCACGTGATGATCGGACTTGGTGTAGTGGATTTGGTTCATGTAATCACCAAAAGGACACGAGGGATGTCTTTTTTGAGTGAGAGTTCATTAGTAATTTGGATTAGTTGAACTCAATCTATCATAAACTTAGTCTAAATATATTTTACAAATTCTGTTGTAGATGGCACCACCTGCTTTTAATTTCAATGTGTTCATGGAGAAAGAGAAGCTTGCTGCGAATGGTAGCAACTTCACCAACTCGGCTATGAATTTGAGGATTCTCCTCACTGCTGCACAAAAGCAATATGTGCTAGAGGCGCCGCTAGGCCCCCCACCAGCTCCTGATGCCCCTGACGAGGAAAAGAACGTCTATATAACTCGTTAGGAGGACCACAACTTAGTTCATTGCGGCATACTGTATGGGCTAGAGCCAGAACTTCGAAAACGTTTCGAAAATGGCAATGCCTTTTGATACCATGGGAGAATTGAAAATGATTTTCGATACCCATGCTGCCATAGAGAGTTATAATGCTTCTGAAAAGTTCTTTAGCTGCATGATGGAAGAGAATAGCTCCATTACTGAGCACGTACTTAAAATGTCTGGGTACACCGATAAGCTTGTGTCCTTGGGAATAACGATTCCCATTGACTTAGGCATACATCGTGTTCTCCAATCTCTGCCACCTAGCTACAAGAGCATCGTGATGAACTATAATATGCAGGGCATGAAGAAGTCTCTTCCCGAGCTTCTGTCAATGCTTAAGACTGCAGAAGTGGAGATTAGGAAAGAACATCAAGTGTTGATGATCAATAAGACCACCGGTTTCCAGAAGGACAAGAAAGACAAGCACAAGGGAAAGAAGGGTGGCAAGTCTGTTGCCATGCCTGAAAAGAAACCCCGAGCTGGCCCTAAGTCTGACACCGAGTGCTACTATTGCAAGGGGACTTGCCATTGGAAGCGCAACTGCCGCAAGTATTTGGAAGACAAGAAGGCCGGCAAGGCAAACAAAGGTATATGTGATATACATGTTATTGATGTGTACTTGACTAGTACTCGCAGTAGCACCTGGGTATTTGATACGGGATCGATTGCTAATATATGTAACTCGGTTCAGGGGCTGCGAAACAAGCGACAACTAGCAAGGGATGAGGTCACGATGCGGGTCGACAATGGATCAAGAGTTGATGTGATCGCCGGCGGAACGCTGCCTCTCCATATGCCATCGGGATTAGTTATAAAACTGAATAATTGTTATTTGGTTCCTGCACTGAGCATGAACATTGTATCCGAATCGTGTTTGATGCAAATAATTGTTATTTGGTTATTCGTTTAAGTCTGAAAACAATGGTTGTTCGATTTATATGAATAATATCTTTTATTGTCATGCACCTGTGTTGAATGGTTTATTTCTGTTGGATCTCAATAGTAGTATTACGCATATTCATAACGTTGATGCTAAAAGGATTAAACTTGATAATGATATATCTGCATATATGTGGCACTGCCGTCTAGGTCATATTGGCGTTAAACGCATGAAGAAACTCCATGCTGATGGACTTTTGGAATCACTTGATTTTGAATCATTTGATACATGTGAACCATGCCTTATGGGCAAGATGACTAGAACGCCGTTTTCTAGTTCAATGGAACGGGCGACAGATTTATTGGAAATCATACATACTGATGTGTGTGGACCAATGAGTGTGTCGGCGCGAGGTGGATATCGTTATTTTGTTACTTTCACGAATGATTTGAGTAGATACGGGTATATCTATTTGATGAAACATAAGTCTGAAACCTTTGAAAAGTTCGAAGAATTTCAGAATGAAGTGGAAAATCATCGTAACAAAAAGATCAAATTTCTGCGGTCCGACCGTGAAGGAGAGTATCTTAGTTACGAGTTTAGCACACATATGAAAGACTGTGGAATAGTTTCACAACTCACGCCTGCCGAAACACCACAACGTAATGGTGTGTCAGAACGTCGTAATCGTACTTTATTTGATATGGTTCGATCTATGATGTCTCTGACTGACTTGCCACTGTCATTTTGGGGTTATGCACTGGAAACCGCTGCATTCATTTTAAATAGGGCGCCATCTAAATCCGTTGAAAAGACACCGTATGAATTATGGTTTGGAAACAAACCTAAGCTGTCATTTCTTAAAGTTTGGGGATGTGATGTTTATGTGAAGAAACTTCAACCGGATAAACTCGAACCCAAAGCGGAAAAATGCGTCTTCATAGGATACCCTAAGGAAACGATTGGGTATACCTTCTATCACAGATCCGAGGGAAAGGTCTTTGTTGCCAAGAATGGATCCTTTCTTGAGAAGGAGTTTCTCTCGAAAGGTGTGAGTAGTCGGAAGGTAGAACTCGAAGAGGTTATTGAACCTCCTCTTCATGAAATGGCGAGTAGCGCAGCACCGGAAGTTGTTTTAGAGTTGACTTCACCTAATGAAGAGAGAGCTAATGCTATTGATCATGAAACTCCGAAAGAGGACACTACCGAACCTTGCAGGTCAAGCAGGACACGTACAACTCCTGAACTGTATGGCAATCCTGTTATGAATTTCATGATTGATGAAATAGATGACCCTGCGACGTATGAAGAAGCGATGATGAGCCCTGATTCCAACAAATGGCTAGAAGCCATGAAATCCGAGATGGAATCCATGTACGAAAACCAGGTTTGGACCTTGGTGGACTTACCCTCACAATCAAAAGGCTGTTGAGAATAAATGGATTTTCAAAAGAAAAACTGATGCTGATGGTAGTGTAACCATCTATAAGGCTCGACTTGTCACAAAGGGGTTTCGACAAATTCAAGGAGTTGACTATGATGAGACATTCTCTCCCATAGCGATGCTTAAGTCGGTTAGAATTATGTTAGCAATTGCTGCATATTTCGATTATGAAATATGGCAGATGGATGTCAAAACTGCGTTCCTCAATGGTAATATTGAAGAAGAGTTGTATATGATACAACCTAAGGGTTTTGTCGATCCTAAGGATGTTGATAAGGTGTGCAAACTTCAGCGATCCATCTATGGACTGAAGCAAGCATCCCGGATTTGGAATCTCCGCTTTGATGAGGTGATCAAAGAGTTTGGATTTGTCCAAACTTATGGAGAGGCTTGTATTTACAAGAAAGTGAGTGGGAGCAATGTGGCATTTCTGATATTATATGTGGATGACATATTATTGATTGGAAATGATATAGATCATTTAAACAGTGTTAAAAGTTATCTAAACAACATTTTTTTTATGAAGGACCTTGGTGAAGCTTCATATATAGCATTAAAATCTATAGAGATAGATCAAGACGCCTAATTGGGCTATCGCAGAGTACATACCTTGATAAGATATTAAAGAAGTTTAATATGGACGAAAGTAAGAAGGAGTACTTACCTATGTTGCAAGGCAAGACATTGAGTAAGACTCAAAGTCTGGCTACGGCGGAAGAAAGAGAGATAATGGATAAGATCCCCTATGCCTCAGCCATAGGCTCTATAATGTATGCCATGCTATGTACAAGACCGGATGTGGCACATGCTATTAGTTTGACTAGTAGGTACCAATCTGATCCAGGTTCGGAACACTGGATAGCGGTCAAAAATATCCTTAATTACTTGAGAAGAACTAAGGATATGTTTCTTGTATACGGAGGTGAAGAAGAGCTAGTCGCTAAGTGTTATGTCGATGCTAGCTTTGACACTGATCCGGATGACTCTAAGTCTCAATACGGATACGTATTTATCTTGAACGGAGCAGTAGTTAGTTGGAGGAGCTCCAAACAACCTGTGGTAGCTGGATCAACGACGGAGGCGGAATATGTTGCTGCTTCAGAAGCGGCGCAGGAAGCGGTTTGGATGAAGGAGTTCATAACAGAACTAGGTGTGGTTCCTAGTGTGTTGGACCCAATGGTGATCTATTGTGACAATAATGGAGCCATAGCCAACGCCAAGGAACCAACGTCTCACAAGAATTCCAAGCATATTAAGCGCCGGTTTCAATCCATCCGCGAGCATGTCAAGGATGGAGATATAAAGATTTGTAAAGTGCACACTGACCTGAACGTAGCAGATCCGTTGACTAAAGTACTCCCTAGGGCAAAACATGATCAACACCAGAACTCCATGGGTGTTAGATTTATCACTATATAAACTAGATTATTGTCTCTAGTGCAAGTGGGAGACTGAAGGAAATATGCCCTGAGAGGCAATAATAAAGTTGTTATTATGTATTCCTTGTATATGATAGATGTTTATTTTGCATGCTATAATTGTATTGATAGGAAACATCAATACATGTGTGTTTAATAAACAAAAAGGGTTCCTAGTTATGCCTCTCATATAGACTAGCTTGTTGATTAACAAGATGATGAAGGTTTCCCGATCATGGACATTGGATGTTGTTAATAACAAGGTCACAAAATTTGTGAAATGATGTGATGAACATTCATCCGAAGTATAGCATTACGATCAAGTCATTATGTTTATATTGCTATAACATCATACAAAGTAGTCTTAGTCCTTAGACCATGAGATCATGTTAATTGCTAACACCCGAAGAGTATCTTGATAACATCAAATGTCACACCGTAACAGGGTGACCATAAAGGTGGGTTCAGTGCTATGAAGGTGTTATGTTGAGGCTCATGGATCAAGAGTGGAGTTTTTCAATCCCGATGACGGATAGATATACTCTGGGCCCTCTCGGTGATATCACATTAAGATAGCTTGCAAGCAAGTGATGTGATCACTAGAATGTTGTATCACGGGAACGAGAAAAGAGTGCATGTCGGTAACGAGATCAAACTAGGTATTTGGATACCGATGATCGAATCTCGGACATGTATTATATCATGAGACAAAGGGATTAAATTGCTGACGTTAAAGGTTCTCACGATCACAGAAGTCATCGTTGAATATGCAGGAGTCAGTATGGATCTCTAGGTCCCGCTTCTGATTATTGATCTGAGAGGAGTCTCAATCATGTCTGCATTATTCGCGAACCGTAGGGTAACACACTTAAGGGTTGCCGGACACCATTTAGGAGCACATATGTTCCAGACAAAAGGTTTGCAAAGCGCAGGAAATGTTTCGATAGAAACCGGAATTGTTTCGGGTTAAATTGCAGAAAGTGGTTATGCATGTGATATTGAAATGTTGCAAGGGGTTTTATGTGAATGTTTGTTAATTAAAGTAATTAACAAAATTCTGAATAAAATAAATAAAAGAGTTTTATTAATTGAGAGTTGCATTTAATTTGGTGGAAATTAAATACATGTGAGTGGGATTTTGGGTGGAGGCCATGTTTATGTGAGTGGAGGTTCACCACATGAATGAAGGAGGGGAGGAGTCCCCCCTTCATGCGCCGGATATGGGAGGGGAGGGGTCTCCCTCCCTCCTATATAAAGCCCCCCTCTCCCCTCTCACAAACTACACCTCCTCGTGAAGGATCTCTCTCCCTCTCTAGATATTCCCCCATGGTCTCGGATTAGCGAGATACATGTTCCCGGTGGCCTTGCATCTGGAAGGAGTTGCTGCTTCTGCTGATTCGCTGGAGCGAGGAGGTGGAGGTTGTCCGGTGTCTTGAACGTGTGTGCGAGGACGGATGCGCTGCTGATTTGCGGCGCTCGGACTTCCACACGATCTTGAGATCGGCAAGCGTACGACTACATCAACCACAAGTTCCTACTCGTTAACAAAACTCGTTGTCTTCGAGGGTAAGTTCTCCATGGATGTATGTCCACCCGTTGCTCTGTATCTAGTAGATAGATCTTGACGTATAGTTCTTATCGTAGGAAATTTTTTGTTTTCTATGTTGCGGACCCAACAATATCGCCAATGGGTGAGATTTTGGGAACTTGGTGAGTAATATCCAAGTGTTAGGTTGTTTGGGCACTTGGTGAGTAGTATCCTCGTGTTCCATTCGACCCTATATTACTTAAACAATGTTTACACAGTAGGGTAAAAATTCTCCCTCTTTTCTTCTTACTTCGTGAAAATTGGCTTTATGCAAATAAACCACAAAGCCTACTCTTAGCCTTGCATGTAGAGTTAGTCTTGTTCTTTCCTTGGTGTAATTTGCCAATACATTCAAAGTATTGACCAACTCGTTTGGCTGCACGTTTCATGTGCAGAATTTGGAGATCGTTGAAAGGTGCGCTAGGATCACGGGTCTTCACTCAACCTGCCTGTGGCATTGATGGCACTCCAAGTTGTTTTTGTTTCGCTTCTGTTGTAATAATATAAACTCTGGATTATTCGATTCATGTAATAAAGACTTGTATTTTACATGATATTTCATCGACTGTGAGTGCTAGCTAATGATCTAGGGACTAGCATGTTAATCACAGGGACTTAGGATCCTTACTGGATCCCAGGTCATAATAGATGGTATCAAACCACATGTTGATTGTAGATCGTGACCCTAGCATTGGAAAAACCTTAGGGTTAATATTTTCTAAGTTATTTAAAAAAAGGCTCTCATACTTCTCACCATCTATCTTTGGCGTTTTAAAATTCCTAAGTCTTTCCCCTTCAACATTAGAGATGACCATTATGCACTTCAAGAAGAAACTTCTATCAAGACATTTTTCCGAAGAAGATCGTCTCAACGCTTCACTCAAGTCAAGACTAGAATATCTCAACAAAAGACGTTCAAAGATTGAAGATACGAGAATTGAAGAATTCAAAGCTACAAGTACCAAAGACATCGAAGACCTTTATAGGGTAAAAAAATAATTACCAAAGACCTCAAATACAATGAAGATTATGAAGATCATGATGAAGATTACATGTGACCCATTAGGAACCAAACTTGGATAGACTACACTACGATTAGATGCGATGATTTGTGAGTTGTCATTTTTTATGGTTTTCTTGACAATAACAAATAAAACTTATTTTCAATTAAAAATTGTTTGTGTGGATTGTCCATGTCCTTCTTGCTAGACTTTACTCTCCCTACTCTAAATCTTGAAGACGGAAGAATGGAGACGAACTGAAGAACTTGAATAAGGGAACCAAGCCGAAATTATACCAAGTGGATCAAAATAAAAACACTCACATGGTGGAGGATGCAACAAGTCCTTGAAGATAAACAACACACAAGTGCCTCCAGGATTAGGAAACACAAGGATAAATGCTTATCTCTAATGTAGTTCCCTCTCATAGCAATTTCTTGCGGTAAAAAATATAATTTAAGTGAACTTGGCATGATTTGATGTTTTGTTTGGTTTGTATGGGGTGTCTATATCTTCTTATTCCTATATTCTACTCTTCTGTATCTTAAACCCACAAAGCAAGAAGAATGGAAAAGAGGATTACATCAATGTGGATACAAAGAAGATAGACTACAATAGCGATCAACACCTAATGAACCGATGAATCACACAGGAAACCTTCAAAGGACGACGAGAAGAAATCATCATTATGTGTTACCAAGATGCCGTCATTTTGGCATCCATATATGGAAGAGAAGGCATCAACATCAAGACGTCGAAAAGCTAGAAGCTTTGAAGAAGTTCTCAATGGATTGAGGCTTACCTATACGAGATGTGAAGTACACACAAAATTGTGACATACCTAAAGGAAGACATTCTTTTAAGGGTGGTAGCACCCTAGCTTCTCCCGAACCAATTTCTTTCTAGCCTTCTCGAATCTCAAGGACGAGATTCCTTTTAAGGGTGGTAGTCTGTAACATCTCAAAATTATTAGAATTTTGGAATGTATAATATGATGATTGATTTATTTTGTCTCTATCAAAATTGTGAAGAATTTAAAACTTTCTAGGACTGTATAATTTTCCCAAACCACATTGAAAAGAGAGGATTAACATGACAATCTAAACATAATTATTTCTTGGGAAAATTCATACAAATTCTGGAAACTATTGTCTTGCATTTTGTTCGAATTCTTTTTGATTTTTATAAATACTTGAATATTTTCCAAACACTTGTTCTATTTTCACAAGAGAGGAAATAATATGACATTTCTAAATATACGAAACACGAAGGAAATATCCTATAGTGACAATTGGATTTGGCTGCTTTTTGGACTATTAGAAAAATATTTTCCGGTTCATCGATAATTAACCGAGAGAAGATAAAATGACTTCTTCATAAACCGGGTCAAAAATTACTTATATAATGTTCGTGTGTAGTTTGGGAGTTATAAAATATATTTTTCTTGATATTTAAAACTCTGAATCTATATTACGGAATTAAATAGAGCCATATATGGTCTACGGAGTAATATGTGATTTTTAAAACGTTTTTTGGCTGGAATTATATTTCCTAGGCTCTATATACGTATTTTGTTGCTATAAGCTTTCACCTGGTTTTATCTCGGTCAATTTGGAGCTATATAACTTTTTTTTATTAAAAAGAAAAGATAAAACGAAAAGTGAGCGTGCATGTAAGTTGTTATCGAGACCATCTGACCGACCTGGCCTGCCTTTCATGTCGTCCATGCACAGCGAGCGGACCTAGAGCAACAACACATTGACCCGTCTACTCCCTTGCAAACGAAAACAAAACAAAAACAAATTCTAATTGATGGTCCCCACCCTGTCATCATCTATACGCGAAAGAGACAACAGAAACCTGAATGACTCCGCTAAAATCTCCTAATTCCGGCTCGAATCCTTGCCCCTATCCAAATTCTTCTGCCCATAAATAGCCGACGTCCCGCACTCTTTTCCTCCAAAAAAACCCTAACAAATCACGCCACAAGGCTGCCGTATTTTGTCGCCGAAGTTCTGTCGTCGCCGCCGCCATTGAAGCTTCCGGTCGATCTCAGGGTCGAGGTTACAGGAGCTCCTCGCCACCCCTTTTCCTTCTATTCCTCACTGCTTAATCCCTCACCTCCGTTCACCCTGTTTTCCTCTTCTGCAGCCCAACCGGCGTCACCCATGAACTCGCCAGAGCTTCACCGGACCCTGCTGCTTTCAGCCGACGAGGGACACTGCTAAGGACCATAATGATCGCTGCCTCGAGTGTGTACGAGACTACGAGTCTGCCGTGGTGAGCCGCACCGTGACGACATCTTCGTGCAGCCAGACCACCAGATCGTCGTCTACCTCAACGCATGATACCACACTGCTATATATTTTCTTCGTCGACACTACAACCGCTGGTAATGGCACTGTCCTGAAGTGTACATCGTATGATATAAAGCAGCATCAGCCTATCACACCTTGCCACGTCTGTTGTAGGTTTTTTTCCACGCACATCTGCCAACGATCGGATCAATTAGTTGATATCAACTTCAAAGTTACATATCTTTTTTAGAGCTCCGTTCTAGACGTTTTCCGTTGCGTTGGAGGCAAATTCTCTATCTGGTGGCACTAGTGGAAACGAGGCCCTTGGTTGAGCCTGGAAATGGGCTTTAACACCGATTCTTCTACGAACCGGTGTTAAAGGGGAGGCCTGTACCAGCATGGCCCGTGCAGCAAAAAGGAGCCTCCTTTAACACCGGTTCGTGGCACGAACCGGTGTTAAAGGCCCCTGCACCAGTGGCCCGCGCAACCCCCCCTTTAACACCGGTTCGTGGCTTGAACCGGTGTTAAAGGGGGGGGCTATATAAGACACCGCAGCCCACACCTCAATCTTCCATTTTTTCACTATCTCATTTTGGAGCCTAGCAAGAGGGTGTGAAGTGTGTTAGTTTGTGTTTTTTTCGTATGCATAAGAGGTGTTCGGTGAAATGCCCGAGAGCTCAAAATAAGTTTTCTCGTTGCTCTTTCCTTCTCGGTCGAGGTCGGCAACTATCCTTTCATGTTTCATTGATGTACTATATATATAAATGGTCATCTCCCTATTATTTTTTGATATATACTATATATTAATGCAGATGAACCGGCCATGGATGTACGGTGACCGCCGCACTTCCGAGTATATTACGGGCCTCCAAAATTTCATCGTTATGGCTAATGCACCATGGTCACAATGGTTTTATGTGCTGTCCGTGTGTTCACTGTCAGAACAAGAAAGACTACTCAAATACCAAAACCATTCACGCCCACCTGCTTCGATCCGGTTTCATGCCCAGCTATAATTGTTGGACCAAGCACGAAGAAAAAGGGGTTGTGATGGAAGACAACGAAGAAGAAGAGGATGATGACAACTATCATAATATGTATCCTGAATATGATGATACTGCAATAGGGGTAGATAATGAAGATCAAGAGGCAGCAGATGGGCCCGCTGATGACGATCTTGGTCGGGCCATTACTGATGCAAAGGAAGAATGTGAAACTGAAAAGGAGAAGGAGAAGCTGGAGCAGATGTTAAAGGATCACAAAACATTGTTGTACCCAACTTGCGAAGATGGCCATAAAAAGCTAGGTACCACACTGGATTTGCTGCAATGGAAGACAGAGAACGGTGTGGCTAATAGCGCATTTTCAAAGTTATTGGTAAAAATGAAGAATCTTCTTCCAAGAAATAATGTGTTGCCCGACAGTACATACCAAGCAAAGAAGGTTGTCTGCCCTCTAGAATTAGACGTGCAGAAGATACATGCCTGCATTAATGACTGCATCCTCTACCGCGGTGAGAAGTACGAGAATTTGGATGCATGCCCGGTATGCACTGCACTGCGGTATAAGATCAGACGAGACGATCCTGGCGATGTTGAGGGCGAGGCCCCTAGGAAGAAGGTTCCTGCCAAGGTTATGTGGTATGCTCCTATAATACCACGGTTAAAACGTCTCTTCAGAAATAAAGAGCATGCCAAGTTGTTACGATGGCACATGGAAGACCGTAAGAAAGACGCGATGTTGAGACACCCCGCTGATGGGTCACAGTGGAGAAAAGTCGAGCGAGAGTACCCGAACTTCGCACGTGACGCAAGGAACTTAAGGTTTGGTCTAAGTACAGATGGCATGAATCCTTTTGGTGAGCAGAGCTGCAGTCACATCACCTGGCCTGTGACTCTATGTATCTATAACCTTTCTCCTTGGTTGTGTATGAAGAGGAAGTTCATTATGATGCCAGTGCTCATCCAAGGCCCGAGGCAACCCGGCAACGACGTTGATGTGTACCTAAGGCCATTAGTTGAAGAACTTTTACAGTTGTGGGCCAAACCAGGTGTACGTATGTGGGATGAGCACAAAGGGGAGTCATTTGACCTACGAGCATTGCTTTTCGTAACCATCAATGATTGGCCTGCTCTTAGTAACATTTCAGGGCAGACAAACAAGGGATACAATGCATGCACACACTGTTTAGATGAGACTAAAAGTGTATATTTGGATAAATGTAAGAAGGTTGTGTACCTAGGGTATCGTCGATTTCTTCCGAACCTGCATCCAGTAAGAAAGAAAGGCAAGCATTTCAAACATCTGGCAGAACCTCGGAGGAAGCCTGTCCTCCATACCGGTGAGGAGGTATTTGGTATGGTCAAGCACCTAGAAGTAATCTTTGGAAAAGGTCCTGGCAGTCTATCTGTTCCGAATGACGATGCCGGACAAGCGCCCATGTGGAAGAAGCAATCTATATTTTGGGACCTACCCTATTGGAAAGTCTTAGAGGTCCGCTCTTCAATCGACGTGATGCACGTGGCGAAGAATGTTTGCGTGAACCTGCTAGGCTTCCTAGGAGTGTATGGGAAGATAAAAGATACACCAGAAGCACGGCAGGACCAGCAACGCCTGAAAGACCCTGAAGAGCCTATGCATCCTGAGAACGAGAAGGGTAAACGATGCCACTTAACTCCTGCCAGCTACGCTCTTACTAAAGCAGAGAAGGAAATCTTTTTTGAATGCCTGAGCAGTATCAAGGTCCCGTCTGGCTTCTCGTCGAATATAAAGGGAATAATAAATATGGCAGAGAAAAAATTCCAAAACCTGAAGTCTCATGACTGCCACGTGATTATGACACAATTGCTCCCTATTGCATTGAGGGGGCTTCTACCTGAAAATGTTCGAGTACCCATTGTGAAGCTACATGCATTCCTGAATGCAATATCTCAGAAGGTAATCGATCCAAAAAGCCTACAAGGGTTACAGACAGATGTGGCCCAATGTCTTGTCAGCTTTGAGTTGGTGTTCCCACCATCCTTGTTCAATATTATGACGCATCTCCTGGTTCACCTAGTAGAAGAGATTGCCATTCTCGGTCCTGTATTTCTACACAATATGTTCCCCTTTGAGAGGTACATGGGAGTCTTAAAGAAATATGTTCATAACCGTGCTAGGCCAGAAGGAAGCATCTCCAAGGGCTATGTAACAGAGGAGGTCATTGAGTTCTGTGTTGATTTTATTCCTGACCTTAAGGCGATTGGTGTTCCAGAATCACGACATGAGGGAAGACTGCGTGGAAAAGGTACCCTAGGATGTAAAGCAATGATATGTAGGGACGGGCATTCTCTCAATCAAGCACACTACACGGTTTTACAAAGATCTATCTTGGTTGCCCCCTATATCAATGAACACAAGAATTTAATACGCCTCAAACACCCAGGACAGTCTGATGAATGGATTATAAGTGAACACATGGCGAGTTTTGGCGGCTGGCTGCAAAGACTTCTCACGAATAACACCACTGTTGGGGATCAGCTGTACTTGTTGGCCAGGACACCATCTTCGACTGTATGTACTTTCCAAGGGTACGAGATAAATGGGAATACATTTTACACGATAGGCCAAGATAAAAAGAGCACCAACCAAAATAGTGGTGTTCGCTTCGATGCAGCAGAAGACAATGGGCAAAAGACCACGTATTATGGGTTCATAGAGGAGATATGGGAACTTGACTATGGACCTAATTTTAAGGTCCCCTTGTTTCGATGCAAATGGGTCAAGCTAACAGGAGGGGGGGTTGAGGTAGACAAGAAGTACGAAATGACAACGGTGGATCTCAACAATCTTATGAAGGTAGACAAGAACTTAGACAAACCATTCGTCTTAGCCAATGATGTGGCTCAGGTTTTCTATGTGAAGGACATGTCTACCAAATCGAAAAAAAGAAAAAATAAGCAAACAGATACATCACACGATGAGCCAAAGCGTCACATAGTTCTTTTAGGGAAAAGAAATATCGTGGGAGTGGAGGACAAGACAGACATGTCAGAAGATTATAATAAGTTTGATGAAATTCCGCCCTTCAGAGTGAAGACTGACCCAACCATCCTGTTAAACGGTGTTGATACTCCATGGTTACGGCCGACGCGATCATAAGATTGACTATATGTATTAATTGAGCCATTTTTGGCACACATATGTATCTCAACATGGAAATCAATGTCATATTTCTTCTGTTAACAGTATATGTATTAAATGAGCCATTTTTCTTCCTTCTATTTCTTCCCTCCATTTTTCTTCCCGCCATTTTTTCCCGCCATTTTTCTTCCCGCCATTTTTTCCCGCCAGTTCTTCACTATATATATATGTAGGATTGGCCTCCATTGTCATTGCACATCTCTAGACTCATATCTACAACCTCATCACTCTTTCCCATGGCTTCCACCGTAGCACTAACCCCCAGGGAGGCGGAGGCGCTTTGCGCCTCGAACTACCCCTGCCCGCTGGGCTACTGTGTCCCCGTTGGCTGGATGCTGAGCGTCGGAGGCGTGCCGGTTCCTCCTGTCCCTCTAGGTGTGGCGCGCCGGATGGCCATCACGAACCACTACTACTTCGAGCTCACGCCGGAGCAGCGGAGGAATCCCAGATGGCATCCCGACTATTTTCCTACTTGGGAAGCCTTCTTCGTGGATCGGCGTGAGAGGGCGCTCGCCAGGCACGAGGAGGACGACCCACCTCCTCCGAACTTCAATGAGGCCGGCCGTCGGCTATGGTGGCGCGGTCGGACTCTCCAGAGCGTCATGGCCTATGACATTGCCGCCGACTCTAACCCCCGTATGCGCTACCCTCAAGTCCATCCCACGCGTACTCAGCCTTCAAGGTTCAATTACGGCGACCCCGACAACGACAGCGATGACGGCGGCGGCGAGTACGACGACTATAGTGGCGAGTATTACAGGTGTAGGCAGGAGCATGACTGAATCACTCCAACATTCCGAAACAAGTTCGGCCAATTGTTACTTAATCTGGCCATGTATCTTAATTTTCAGTTCTTTTATGTATCTTAATTTTCAGTCGTGCTTTATGTAACTTACTATTAGTTGCATTCTGTATTTTAATTCCAGTTCTATCTTCTTCACAAAATGACCTATCTCATTCGAGGTTTCTTGGCTTTCAGGTCAAATGACCAATGTTATGGCTAGAATCAAGGCATAGTTTGTGATAATATGGCCATATTGTGCATACATGTGCATCATGGCATGGCAAACAATGTTGCAAGAGGAAGTTTTCCTTTTTATCGCACCAAAAAGGCATTTTCCATTTTCTGAGCATAAAAACGGACGGTTTTGTGAAGCAACCACCAAATGGATAATTCAAAAAACCACAACCACATTTTACAAAAATACTAGACCACCTTATATGGACAATGTACCAACAGGGGGATCTGAAACCTTTCCGTCCACCTCTGGTGAAAAAGACAAATTCCTGCCGAATCGGCAGGAAGTGGGTCAGATATGAACTACAGGTACATGATACGATGCTCATGATTTTTTACAAAAATCATTTTTAGGTTCACAATATGCTATTTTATCAAAAATCTAATGCAAGTTGAGCGAGGCTTTGTCAGATTCAAGTGTATACAAAAGATGCGACATTTAAATATCTAATCAATTCAAAAATGTTAATTCAAAATAAAATATGATTTGCTCTAATAAAATAGGGTTAGATTCCTTTTTAGATGCTTAATATTTCTTATGTTCAAAGTTTTAGGATTTGACAATTTATTTTTGTTTGAATTGAATAATCAAAATTTATATGTAAGTGTTTTAATCATTTTGAAAATTTTCATCTAAAGTAAATATAAAATGTTTTTACATGAATGGATAGATATTATTTTTCTGAAAATTATGATATATTATTCATATTTTTCTGAGTTGAAATGAATAAGATATGAATTTTCTAAATTCATATCCTATTTTTTGAATTATAAATGCCCCACCCCTTTAATGCATGAAATAAATGCCCCCCCTTTAACACCCGTTCCAGCCACAAACCGGTGTTAAAGGGGGGGCACATTTATTTTGTTTTGCGTGCGCACACCCCCCCCTTTAACACCGGTTCGTGGCTGGAACCGGTGTTAAAGGGGGGGGGGTGCGGGCGCGAAACGAATCCCCCCCTTTAACACCGGTTCCAGCCACGAACCGGTGTTAAAGGGGGTGGGTATAACGCGCGTGCCACCCCTTCCTTCTTCCCCCAGCCAGATCGATTCTTCCCCCAGCCGGTCGCCGTCGCCATCCCGATTCTCTCCGGCCGCCACCACCCCAACCACCGCCGCCACTCACTCCAGCCGCCACCGCCCCAACCACCGCCGCCACTCCATCCGCCTCGCATGTGCCCCCGGCCAGAGGTACACCCCGCCGCCCCTCCCCTTCGCTCCCCCGTCCGGCTACGCGGCAGCGTGGCGCCGCCGGCCACTGTGGACGAGCAGGCGGGCCGGCGACAGCCGTGCACGCCGGCGGCGGTGCGGGCAATGCGGCCGGGCCGGTGCCCCCGTCCAACAGCTATATTGCTAGTGTATTGCTATATATGATTTGTATTGCAATATTCCATGATTTGTTTGTCATATTCATAGTGTATTGCTATATTCATATGATTTTACATAGTGTATTGCTATATTAATATTCCATGATTTGTTTGTCATCTCTTTGGTTAAGACCAGCTAGATATGGTGTTCTATTTTGAGTAAGTGCAGGTTTATGGTGTGGTACTGAAACCTTTTATTTGGAAATGCAAGAGGCCATCATGCTCCAAAGTTTGCTCAAATGTTTTCCTTTATAAGTTTATATGCAAACAACTTACTAAGTTTTTATGGAACCTCGTTTCAAATAGCTTATCAATACAATCTTATGTAGTAATTGTTCCTACAATTTTACACCACCAAACCTGTGTTGTAGCAGAAACTGTAGGTTTAGTATTATAGTCTAGCACTGCAGCTTATTCATAGATATGTACTGCACTATGGGTTCTGGCAAAAAACTTGGCAAATCTTGTATTCACCTTGTGGCATCAGTCGGCAAGCGAGGGAAGCAGCAAACAGATACATCCTTTATATGCCCTTTTGAACCTAAAATACCAATCTAGAATAGTCTGTCCAATTTAAAACTGTGAACAGAAAATAGAACATGTCACTTTCTTCAATAAAACAGCCAACTCAACGCGTCTACATTCACATGTATCTATATACTAAAACGTGTCTAGAACTCTAGATACATGCGAATCTAGACAAATGCAAGTCACTTATTTCTCGACGGAGGGAGTATAATATTGCTGGCTGAAAAGTACCACCCCAGAATTGCCAGAAAAAAATGATCTGAGCAAAATAAATGTCAGCACGATCATTTATAACATCTCCGTCTCGAAATAGATGTCGGAGATTTGTGTAGATTGTTTAGTGCGAATTCGAAATAGATACATGCGAATTTAGACATATCTCTGACATCTATTTTGGGACGGAGGGAGTATATCATTCAAAATCAATGAAGAACATGAGCCTAAAATAAACCATCTCACCTGAGGCGCTTAACGAAATATTTTTGTTAGTGTTTACTGACACCACATTTTGATGCATGATAAATCAGACACATAGTAAAATGAAATTTATGGTGCTTCAAATCATTGGTTTGCAAGTTGATCAGCCTCATCTTTATGTGGCAAAAAACATGAACAACTATTCTTAGCTTTCACATATATATTCATGTCTAAATCTTTAACTTAATTATAGTTTGGCCACCTGATAAAGTTAAATCTTTAACTTAATTATAGCTTTCACATATATATTCTTAGCCTTCCCCTTCCTTCTTCCCTCCAGCCAGATCGAAAGCGCGCAGAGAAAAGCGCCGCCGCTTTCTGGAGCATCCTCCGGTCAGCCACTGTAGCTAGCCCCTCTCATATGCATCCGGGATTTCTCCGAATTAGGGTTTGGACCCCTCGGAACTCGTTTAAAATGATCAAGCATCCTTACGGTTTTAATTTCATTTGTGTATTTATTTGTGTATTTTTGTATAAATAATATGTATATTTGTGTATGAATCCAAGTCCACTTGAATGTTTACTCTCTTACTCTAGATAATATTATTGTTTTAGAAACTATGGATCCACTTAGTAGAAACCTTGAAGAAAAAGAAATAATGGAGAACATTATCGATGAGGACACCTCACAATATCTAGACTTGGAGGGACATGATGACAACTCAAGTAGTCATGGAGAAGATGAAGACTCCGATGAACGCAATTTAGTGATTACAAAGTCCGGCGAGGTATATGTATTGATTAAGCCTCTGCTGACTTCCACCAACAATCTTCTTCTACATGTATTAATTAACGCTTCTTTCTTCTTTTAGCCCTCTGGATCGACCAACCAGCAACCATCTTCTTCTACGAAAAAGAGCAAGCGAGGCGCGAGCCATCGGTTGAAAGATCATGCAAAGTTACGATCGAAGCAGTCTGTGTTGATGGCAGGCCGATGGAGCCCAAGAAAGCCGCAGACAAATTTGTACGTCAGGCTGGAGTTCTTATTAGGGACCAAATCCCAATCATAATTGAATATTGGAATAAGCCAAAGAAGGGCGACGGTACATTTGTCGATGAAAGATCCAAAGAAACGCTCTGGAATTTGCTATTGGTAAATTTCACCCTTTCGCTAGAGGAGGATGAAAACAAACCGGTTATAAAGGAAAAGGTCAAAGAGTGGACTCTAAAGAAGATGGCTGACGCTTTCCGCAACTGGAAGACAAATTGAACAAATTTGTCAAAGCTCGCGAGACTCCAAATTTCGAAGACGCATATTATGCGAAGATAAGACCTCACTAGCGCGAATTTGTGGCATACAAGGAAGGTGCTATAGCTACAAAGAGGTCAGAAACCAATACGCTAAATGCCCAGAAGAAGGAATATCACCAGAGGACAGGGTCAGGTCGCTACATATCTCAGAGGCCTAAGTGGGAGGAAGCTGAGAAGGCCCTGCGCGACAGAGGGATCACACCCCAGACACATGGGTGGGACCTACGTGCAAAGACTTGGTTCTACGGAATCGGGGCAAGGTTGGACCCAGAAATAGGATTGTGTATCTTTCCAACCCTCATTGCCAAACCCTTCACTGAACTCATCATGTCATACGAGGAAACAACCGCCAGGACCTTCCATCCCGACAGAGAGAATGACCAGCTCACACGCGCCATCGTAAAAAAGAACACCCTGGACATGCACGAGACACAGGGGGTATGGCGTGGAAGGATGGGTTTGCCGAGTGGAGCGACTCTTACAGATGGCGCGACAGAAAAGAAAAGAGCGTACAGAGCGGATGACACAGATAGAACATGCACTTGTGGCGTTGAAGGCGCAAGTGAATGCACAACAGAGCCATCAAGCTACCAGCCCATCTCAGCGGCATGAAGAGCCTGCATTGGAAACTGCCGGCGGCCCAGACTCATGGCGGGATGTAGCGTGGCTTCACGGAGAACGTGCAACCCATGCTTGAAATGGCGGGTCCTCGATACCCCGTGGATGAGATCACGGAGAGCGAACACGCTGAGCTGCATGTGAGATTAATGGGCTTATCCATTAAGGTGGCTGTCGGCTATGCCTTACCTCCTGTAGCTGGTGGAACTTACCACTACCGACCGCAGATGGCTATGCTATTGTCAGGGTGGATGAGGTTGTGAAGGAATATGAGGAAGCACAGCTTGACCATGCTACAGGTGAAGGGGAAACTCAACTCAAATTTGCAGTGAAAACAACCATTCTTTGGAAGAAGGAACACACCGTGCTTCCAAATTGGAGGCCACTGGAAGCCCCGCCGTCTCCACAACGTCAGTAGTCTGAGCCACTTCAGCCATCTCCTGCGCGGCAGCCATCTCCGGCGCTTCAGCCATCTCCTGCGCGGCAGCCATCTCCGGCGCGCCAGCCATCTCCTGCCCGTCAGCCATCTCCGGCGCTTCAGCCATCTCCTTAGCGTAAGCGGAAGAGCACTGCCACGAAGAGCATCACTAGCACTGCCACAAAGAGTTCAAAAAACTACATCCCGCAGCCTTCCGCCAAGCCATTGCCGATTTTACCGTGGAATCGCAGCGACGAGGAGACCAATAGAATCTCGGAAGAAGAGGTCAAGAAATTCTTTGCACCTAGACGGGCCGAGCCAAAGGAGAAAATAGATCCGGCGGTGGTGGAGAAGTTTTACAAAAATCTTTTGAAACCTGAAACCCCACTTGTGCCGGACTACGAGCGCCAGATTTTGAAGGCGGATGCAAGGCGCCATAGGGAGACTGAAAGTAGCAGTCGTGCGGCACCCCAGAAAACAGTTCCCATGCTCGGAGAGCAGGAAAACCAATCATGCGCCCCGCTCCAAGTGTTCGACACACGAGACGCTCCTCCCGTAAATGATTACGAGGCAGAGCTACAAAGAAAGGCCAATGAGATGGGGATGACTTACATTGCATACTTGAACATCATGGGAGACAACTTGCCCAAATGCAATGCCAACCCCATACAGCCATGGAAGTATAGGAAGAATCTCGTCAAGAAAGAGGAGCTCAAAAATCTACCAACAAAGATGCGAAGATTGCACAAGTGGTACCTTGATTTCTGCAAGACGAGAAAGGAAGAATGGATCACGGCGCATATAAGAGATCAGATTTTCTTATGCGGAGACGACGAGATCGACTTCAACATTCAAGACTTGTATTTTCTATTCAATCAGAAGGAACTCGACAAAGCTGCCATCAGCCTTTATTGTGTGTAAGTACTATTTCTGTATTTTCTATCTCATCTCATTCACTTCATTAATTGCATGTATATATATGCTCACCATATATATATATACTATTATGCAGGAAAAAGGTTATGGAATGCATGAAAGGAGGACCTTTTGACATTGGGTTCGTTGACCCAAATAGAGTTCATGAAGAAGTGATAAGAACCAAACCCGGTAAACAGAAGATTTATTGCTAAGGTCTTTACTGAGACAACAAACCAAAAGGGAAATACTATTGCCTTACAACTTCTCGTGAGTACTATTACCCTCTCTTGTACACATTCTGTTTCGGCTTACTCGATGTTAAGTGTAACTGATGATGAGTTATGCGTGCGTATTCTGCTAGTCATTCAACCTGACTCAGGAAAAATCCTTGTTATGGACTCGTTACAAAAAGAAAAAGAGCTATGTGCAGACTTTAGAGAGATGCTCCAGAGGTAATTTCAATCATATTATCGCACTAGATCGGCAACTTTCGTGACAACAAGTAATTAATTACTCCTTTATCCATTTTTTTTGCCGGACAGGGTTTGGAAAAGGTTCACGGGCAGGGCCATGGGTGAATGGTCAGAAGAACTAAAATTTGTAGACCAAAATATAAGTAATACTAGATAGCGACATGCAGTATTTCTAGGAGTAGTCCCCGAGGCTCGAGTTGGCTTGTAGAGGCGACTTGACGCTCTTTAGAGATGCATATTCTGAAAATAGTAGTGATTGTTGCCGAGCATGGCGAGTCCGTGTGCGGAGAGTTCGTGGTGAGCGAATCCGCGAGGGGAGAGTCCCCGAATGTGGCGAGTCCGTGTAACATCCCAAAATTATTAGAATTTTGGAATGTATAATATGATGATTGATTTGTTTTGTCTCTATCGAAATTGTGAAGAATTTAAAACTTTCTAGGACGGTATAATTTTCCCAAACCACATTGAAAAGAGAGGATTAACATGACAATCTAAACATAATTATTTCTTGGGAAAATTCATACAAATTCTAGAAACTATTGTCTTGCATTTTGTTCGAATTCTTTTTGATTTTTATAAATACTTGAATATTTTCCAAACACTTGTTCTATTTTCACAAGAGAGGAAATAATATGACATTTCTAAATATACGAAACACGAAGGAAATATCCTATAGTGACAATTGGATTTGGCTGCTTTTTGGACTATTAGAAAAATATTTTCCGGTTCATCGATAATTAACCGAGAGAAGATAAAATGTCTTCTTCATAAACCGGGTCGAAAATTACTTATATAATGTTCGTGTGTAGTTTGGGAGTTATAAAATATATTTTTCTTGATATTTAAAACTCTAAATCTATATTACGGAATTAAATAGAGCCATATATGGTCTACGGAATAATATGTGATTTTTAAAACGTTTTTTGGCTGGAATTATATTTCCTAGGCTCTATATACGTATTTTGTTGCTATAATCTTTCACCTGGTTTTATCTTGGTCAATTTAGAGCTATATCACTTTTTTTATTAAAAAGAAAAGATAAAATGAAAAGTGAGCGTGCCTGTAAGTTGTTATCGAGACCATCTGACCGACCTGGCCTGCCTTACATGTCGTGCATGCACAGCGAGCGGACCTAGAGCAACAACACATTGACCCGTCTACTCCGTTGCAACGAAAACAAAACAAAAACAAATTCTAATTGCTGGTCCCTACTCTGTCATCATCTACACGCGAAAGAGACAACAGAAACCTAAACGACTCCGCTAAAATCTCCTGATTCCTGCTCGAATCCTTGCCCCTATCCAAATTGTTCTGCCCATAAATAGCCGCCGTCCCGCACTCTTTTCCTCCCAAAAAACCCTAACAAATCACGCCACAAGGCTGCCGTATTTTGTCGCCGAAGTTCTGTCGTCGCCGCCGCCATTTTAGCTTCCGATCGATCTCAGGGTCGAGGTTACAGGAGCTCCTCGCCACCCCTTTTCCTTCTATTCCTCACTGCTTAATCCCTCACCTCCGTTCACCCTGTTTTCCTCTTCTGCAGCCCAACCGGCGTCACCCATGAACTCGCCAGAGCTTCGCCGGACCCTGCTGCTTTCAGCCGACGAGGGACACTGCTAAGGACCATAATGATCGCTGCCTCGAGTGTGTACGAGACTACGAGTCTGCCGTGGTGAGCCGCACCGTGACGACATCTTCGTGCAGCCAGATCACCAGATCGTCGTCTACCTCAACGCATGATACCACGCTGCTATATATTTTCTTCGTCAACACTACAACCGCTGGTAATGGCACTGTCCTGAAGAGTACATCGTATGATATAAAGCAGCATCAGCCTGTCACACCTTGCCACGTCTGTTATAGGTTCTTTTTTTTCCACGCACATCTGCCAACGATCGGATCGATTAGTTGATATCAACTTTAAAATTACATATCTTTAGATTTAGAGCTCCGTTCTAGACGTTTTCTGTTGGATTCGCATGCAAATTCTCTATCTGGTGGTACTAGATCCTATAATTATCGAATTTTTGAATTTGTTATCAAATTTATGGTGTAGATTAGATTTAACTAATCTAAACCGGTAGATTAGCATATCATGCCTCGCCACATTTCTTTTTCTTTTTCTTCACCCGCGTGTACAGTGTAGCTTAACCTGATCGATACATCACACTAGTTCATGACATCAATAATGATATTACGTATCTTTTGATCTACAAGACGAAATTTAATTATTATTATTGTATTAGATTCATGATTAAATATCTTATCCAGTGGTACAAGTTTCTTCAGTTATAATTTTTTTTTCTTTTTTCTGAATATGTCAATCAAATTCTAAATTTTAAACCTTGTTTTGACCATATCTTAAGATTTAAAAGTCCATTTGTTGTTTTGTATACGTGTAGAATAGATTATTAAATTGAAATCCACGGCCTGTTAGATCTAGACCGCATCGTAGTTTTTCTCTCCTCTACCGTATTAAGGGAATCGCGTCGCGCCAAGTCGAAGCTAGAGTCGTGCCAAGCTAAAGCCAGAGTTGTGTCTAGTTAAGCCTGAGCCGCTCGAACGTCGAAGCTGAGCCGGCCAGAGTTGAAATCAGAGTATCCGTAGCAGCCATATGTAGATCGGATGGTTTAGAGATCGTCGCATCGCCTTCGTACTCCAAAATTGAATAAGCTTTGAACAATCATAATTAAATAACCATAACTTTGTTTTAATTAAATTTGTTTTTTTGTTGAATTCGTGATCTTTACAGAAACATCATAATTTAAGTTTAAAAATATTAGAATCTATTTGAGTTTAGATTCTTAATTAGAACCTTCTTATGATCATACCACGACATCCATAGACCCTTTTATTCCTTTTGCAAATCAAAGATTGTGATATCCCATGCCATTATACCACCAACACAATAGTGTTATCCGAAATAACTAAATAATTGGTGATATTTGTATATTTTGCTTTTTGTGTTCATGTGTATTTTTTTATTCGCAATAGTTGATTATTTGTGTTATTCTTATGTACGTTAGATTTAGTCCGAGTGTGACAGCAATCACGAAGAATAAATCATCGTCATTTATATCAAGGCAAGTTACACCACTTCTTCATGTTTAATGTCCCAGTTTTGACTATGCATGTGTAGGTCTTGTAGTATGCATGTGTAGGTCTTTAGTAGATTTTCTTATTACTATTTTTGCAAGTGCGGTTTTGTAGTATGCCATGAGTAGCTCTGTACTTAGGAATTTCCGTCCTAATAGGTTTTCCCCTGTTTTTTGCTAAGTATTGCTTGCTATGCTATATATATACTAAGTACCGTTGGGGGGTTCGAAAGACTCAAATTTTTCTAGGTATGAGAGCTCTCTCGAGCGAACTTTTCTTCTCAAAACCCCCTTCAAAATAAAACTAAGTTTTCTTCTGGGCGGAATGGTTGTCGGGACAACGAGTGAGATTTTTGGTGGAGGACGGCTGCCCAGGAATCAAAGAAGTCTGCCATGTTTCAGAATTCAGAAGCTTCCAGTGCAACTATAATACATATGGGCTATGTCTTGGCTTAGTACTTAGTGGGAAACCTCACCGGGGTACCAACATTTGGAGGTTCTTGGCACGGTTGGATCCAGCTGGTAGAGGGGCTACTAAGGGAAGGCTTCGCCATGGTCTTGTGTGTAAAAGGACTTGATCGTGGATTGTGGGGAAAGTGCACGACCTCTCGAGAGTATTGCAATCTGATCGATCAGCCGAGTTCACGGAAAAGAACACTTTGAGCATCTGAAGGATGGAGCCTCTGAAGGATCTTCCTCTCTCTTTTCAAAGTTTTTCTAAAACCCCAGGGCGTGAGTAATATCGCCAATGGGTGGGATTTTGGGAACTTGGTGAGTAATATCTAAGTATTAGGTTGTTCGGGCACTTGGTGAGTAATATCCTCGTGTTCCATTCGACCCTATATTACTTAAACAATGTTTACAGAGTAGGGTAAAAATTCTCCCTCTTTTCTTCTTACTTCGTGAAAATTGGCTTTACGCAAATAAACCACAAAGCCTACTCTTAGCCTTGCATGTAGAGTTAGTCTTGTTCTTTCCTTGGTGTAATTTGCCAATACATTTAAAGTATTAACCAACTCGTTTGGCTGCACGTTTCATGTGCAGAATTTGGAGATCGTTGAAAGGTGCGCTAGGATCGCGGGTCTTCACTCAACCTGCCTATGGCATTGATGGGACTCCAAGTTGTTTTTGTTTCGCTTCTGTTGTAAAAATGTAAACTCTGGATTATTTGATTCATGTAATAAAGACTTGTATTTTACATGATATTTCATCGACTGTGAGTGCTAGCTAATGATCCAGGGACTAGCATGTTAATCACAGAGACTTAGGATCCTTACTGGATCCCAGGTCATAACAGTGCGTGATAATGGCGAGTCCGCATGTGGAGAGTCCCCGAGTGTGGGGAGTCCGCGATGATTGTGAGTCCGCGAGGGGAGAGTCCCCGAGTGTGGCGAGTCCGTGATAATTGCGAGTCCGCGACGATGTTTATTGCGCTATTTTTGTTAGCGAGTCTCTCGTCTTGGCCCAGGGGGCCAGTCGCTTGGCGACTCCAAAGTTGGCTCTCGGCTTAGCGTTCTTCCTGGACGATCCGAGGCTCGGTTTGCGAGGCCTCGTCCGCAGTACTTAGTCGTGTGAGTCGCACTATCTAAGGTTGAGGAGGACATGGTGCTGTTTGTGTAGCACTGCCATTTGTCTTGGCCCGAAAGGCCAGTCGAGCAAGGCAACTCCAATGATGGTCTCGGTTAGCGTTTTTCGTGGATGATCCGAGGCTCGGTTTGTGAGTCCTCGTCCGTACTACTTGGCCATTGCGAGTCCCTCTTTCAAAAGTTGACAAAGGCGAACTGTTTTTTCGGGGGAAGAGACGCCCAGTGGTGAGTCCATGCAGCGTGGCATGCGACCCTCTCTGGTGACTCGGACGATGAAGGTCCCTTAGTAGGCGCGGCGTACGCATTTGACGTAGCGTATGAAGGAAATATGCCCTGGGAGGCAATAATAAAGTTGTTATTATGTATTCCTTATATATGATAGATGTTTATTTTGCATGCTAGAATTGTATTGATCAGAAACATCAATACATGTGTGTTTAATAAACAAAAAGGGTTCCTAGTTATGCCTCTCTAATATACTAGCTTGTTGATTAACAAGATGATCAAGGTTTCTTGATAATGGACATTGGATGTTGTTAATAACAAGGTCACACCATTGGTGGAATGATGTGATGAACATTCATCCGAAGTATAGCATTACGATCAAGTCATTATGTTTATATTGCTATAACATCATACGAAGTATTCTTTATCCTTAGACCATGAGATCATGTTAATTGCTAACACCGGAAGAGTATCTTGATAACATCAAACGTCACACCGTAACAGGGTGACTATAAAGATGGGTTCAGTACTACGAAGGTATTATGTTGAGCCTCATGGATCAAGAGTGAAATTTGTCAATCCCGATGATGGATTGATATACTCTGCGCCCTCTCGGTGATATCACATTGAGATAGCTTGCAAGCAAGTGATGTGATCACTAGAATGTTATATCACAGGAACGAGAAAAGAGTGCATGTCGCTAACGAGATCAAACTAGGTATGGAGATACCGATGATCGAATCTCGGACATGTAATATATCGCGAGACAAAAGGATTTAGTTACAAGCGTTAAAGGTTCTCACGAACACAGAAGTCATCGTTGAATGTGTAGGAGTCAGTACGGATCTCCAGGTCCCGCTGCTGATCATTGATCGGAGAAGGGTCTCGATCATGTCTGCATTACTCGCGAACCGTAAGGTGACACACTTAAGAGTTACTGGACACCATTTTGGAGCACATATGTTTCAGACGAAAGAATTCCAAAGCGTAGGAATTGTTTCAATAGAAACCGGAAATTATCTCGGGTGAAATTGCAGAAAGTGGTTCTGCATGTGATATTGAAATATTGCAAGGGGCTATATGTAAATGTTTGTTAATTAAAGTAATTAACAAAATTCTGAATAAATTTAATAAAAGAGTTTTATTAAATGAGAGAGCATTAAACTTGGAGAATTTTAATGCATTTAAAGTGGAGACTTTAAAAGGGAATGTGAAGAGGCATTTTAATGTGGAGGGGTTACCACCACATGAATGGGGGAGGTGAGGGGTCACCCCCCCATGAGTCGGCCATGAAGAGGAGGGGCACCCCCCTCCTCCTATAAAAGGCGACCCATTCCCTCCTTCATCCATACACCTCCTTGTGAAGTATGTCTCCCCCTCTAAAATTATTCCCCCATGGTCTCGGATTAGCGAGATACATGTTCTCGGTGGCATTTCGTCTGGAAGGAGTTGCTGCTTCCGCTGGATCGCTAGATCGAGGAGGTGGAGGTTGTCCGGTGGCTTGAACGTGTGTGCGAGTACGGATGTGCTGCTGAGTTGCGGCGCTCGGACTTCCTCGCGATCTTGAGATCGGCAAGTGTACGACTATATCAACCACGAGTTCCAACTCGTTAACAAAACTCGTTGTCTTCAAGGGTAAGTTCTTGTTGGATGTATGTCCACCCGTTGCTTTGTAACTAGTAGATAGATCTTGGCGTGTAGTTCACACCGTAGGAAATTTTTGTTTTCTATGCTGCGGACCCAACAGCGTAAGTATAGGCATGCTTTGGCGGAGTCGACGCGGCGGACATAGAGTCGACGCGGCGGACGGAGGTCGTGCTATGGCAAAGTCGACACGGTGGACATGGGGTCGACGCGGCGAACGTAGGTCGCGCTAGGGAAAAGTCGACGCGGCGGACACGGGGTCGACGCGGCGGACGGAGGTCGCACTAGGGCGAAGTCAACGCGGCGTACACGGGGTCGACGTGGCGGACGGAGGTCACGCTAGGGCGAAGTCGACGCGGCGTACACGGGGTCCACGCGGTGGACGTAGGTCACGCTAGGGCGAAGTCGATGCGGCGGACACGGGGTCGACGCGGCAGACGTAGGTCGCGCTAGGGCGAGGTCGACGCGGCGGACACGGGGTCGACGCGGCGGACGGAGGTCGCGCTAGGGCGAGGTCGACGCGGCGGACACGGGGTCGACGCGACAGAAGGAGGTCGCGCTAGGGCGAGGTCGACGCGGCGGACACGGGGTCGACGCGGCAGACGGAGGCCACCCTAGGGCGAGTTCGACGCGGCGGACACGTGGTCGACGCGGCGGACAGAGGTCGCGCTAGGGCGAAATCGACGCGGCGGACACGGGGTCGACGTGGCGAACGGAGTCACGCTGTGGCGGTGTCACGCGGTGTTTAGCCGGTAGAATGGCAAGTCGGCGACAACGAGGCCGCGAGGGAGAAGTCGTGATGACGAGTCCCCGAGCGTGATGTGTCCACGAGGGCGAGTCCCCGAGCGTGGGCGAATGGAGAATCCGCGAGGGCGAGTCCCCTCGCATGGCGAATCCGCGACGGTGAGTCCACAATGGCGAGACAGTGATGGCGAGTCCACGAAGGGTGGTCCTCGAGCGGGGCGAGGCCGCGATGGCGAATCTGCGGCAGGCGAGGTCGTGAGGGTGGTCGACAGGCGAGTTGCCGAACGTGACGAGCCCAAGACCGTGGCGAGTCCACGACGGACTGTCTTGATCGATCGCACATATTCACATAGTGCGCCGCCCCTCCTCGTGCTCGAAAGAATAAATTAGAAGGTGATTACACTCATAAATAAATAATAGACACAGAGTGCAGAATATAATATCTGTAATAAGCATGAGCATATAATGCCGATTGTTTTGTCTAATCTGATCATACACGCTGAGCAGACATGGATCTTTTTGACCAAAACAATTGGATTACCTTGGGATTTGTGTATGCAAGTATTTGATTTGGAGTCTCCCGTCTACTTGGATAGTATCGATCCGGTGATTGATCTGGTGACTTTCCCATGTAGAATTGTGAACGCATCGCGCCATCACCATCCAGTCGCACGTGGCGACTCAGTTTAACCAGGCGAATTGGCAGCCGTGTCTGAGCGGGGCTATTGTCGATTGACGCAAATGAAAGCCCCTTCTCTCCAATACACCTGGCCACGACCGAAGCATGGCACTTGTCTCCGTGTGGTCGTAACTTAATCTCGAAGCGACACATGCATAAAAATATGACACGCAAAGAATTAGATCTAATTTTGAAGAATAAATTGATTATATCATAATTAACAGCACGTAAAAGAAATTAGTAAGATATTAGATCGAGGTCACCACGTTTTGTCGATTGTGTGTAGGAACCGATCAACAGATTTAATAATTAAATAGAGAGAAATCGTCATGTTGCATAGGGAAAAAAACCGATCAGTCAATGGACCTGGCTTCCTGGAATTGATCGATCTGATTATTTCTTTCGGCCAGACCTGCTCCTTTTCCTCGGGAATTGATGGGTGCCTGACTGAGATATGACCGTGTTAGCTAATGCTTCTTGGGTTGTGGTGGAATCGATCGTACGTATACAAGGATTAGATTAGTATTAAATATTCATTGAGAGAGAATGAAGAGATTGAACCAGAAAAACTTAGCTGCTACTATAAGCAACCGATCGGAGCATGTACGCGTGACAGCTTCATCAGCACGCCGTGTTGGACACCAATCGGACGGAACCAGCTCGATGCGATCTGGTCCGTGTTGATGGCGAGGGATCCCGCCCGGATTATCACCCCCAAGCACCACTTGTCTCACAGTAGGCGCCAACTATCGTGGAATTAGCCACGACAGATGCTACAGGGTAGCTTACGTAGAGGAAAGAGCAAGGCGACATAGGAGAATCCGGGAACGAGATTGGCACACGATGTACCCAGGTTCACGTCCCCTCGGTGGAGGATCGCTACATCCTACTATCAATCCAGTATATGATCATAGATTGGTTACATGGGAGTCGTCGTAGGCGGAGGGGAGATTGGATCTAATGAGAGATGGTTTTTAGGGGTTCCCCTGGTAGCATTATATATACAGCCAGTTAGGGTTTACAAGTGTGCTAATGGGCTTTGTATTGGAGTCGCCGTCTTGGGCCTTCAGTCGGCATGGCGTCTGGATCCAGTATGCGCCAGTCGCCATATACGGCGAATCGATCCGCCTAGGGTTAGGCTTCAGTCGGCTCGCTTCAGCTATCGATTCCGCTTCGTGGGCATACCCCGATTGGTATTCCCCCATCACACAATAATAGCGAGACGAGACCGCGCGATGAGAGAGTGTGGACAAATAGATCTACAAGTTGGTGGAGAGAAAATTAGTAAACAAATAGAGATGTGAGAGACAGAAAAGTAAGGAACTTTTAGATCTAGAAGTTGGAGCGAAGCTTCCACTTACCAATCTATGGATTGAAGTAGGTTTAGTTACAAGAAAATGGAGAAACTATGGGCAAGATGGGGTGTGAGGGAGGAGGAAGACGAGTTGGGAGGAGGTAGAGATGTAAAATGGGTGGTGGTGGATAAATAAGAGCTAGCTTTTGTCACCTTTTTAACATGGATCTGGACGCCCTCATCTGTGGCGCATATGGAGGAAATGCGCCACAGATGCTTAATCTTCTGTGGCGCATATGGAGGAAATGCGCCACAGATGCTTAATCTTCTGTGGCGCATAAGTCCATATGCGCCACAGAAGTGGGTGAATTAGATTACCTCTATGGGGCCCACCTCCAAGTTCTGTGGCGCATGTTGGGATACGCGCCACAGAAGTGAAACACATCTGTGGCGCATATCCCAACATGCGTCACAGAAATTGGGTGAATTAGATTCCATGGTGGGCCCCCTCCATGTTTTGTGGCGCATAAGAAAATATGTGCCACAGAAGAGGCAACTTCTATGGCGCATATCTCGCTATGCGCCACAGAACTTGGATCAACCCACCCCGGCTGGCGGGTCCCACCAATCTTCTGTGGTGCATACCGTGGAAAATGCGCCACAGAACTTCTAATCTTCTGTGGCGCATGCTGTCTAGTGCGCCACTGAACTTTGTCTGCGGCGCATGATTTCTCATATGCGCCATTGGGTATCTTGTCTATCTATAGGCTGTTTCCTAGTAGTGGTTATTCCATGTGTGTTATTTTCATAAATCACCACTAGAGTCATTGCATGTGTGTTCTTTTCATAAACCACATATGGATCCACTTGAGTCATTGCATGTGTGTTCTTCTCCTAAACTACTACTAGAGTTTATTGCATGCGTGTTCTTTTCATAAACCACATGGATCCACTAGAGTCATTGCATGTGTGTTCTTTTCATAAACCACATGGATCCACTAGAGTCGTTGCATGTGTGTTCTTTTCATAAACCACACAGATCCACTAGAGTTTATTGCATCTGTGTTCTTTTTATAAACCACAACTAGAGTCATTGCTTGTGCGTTCTTTTCATTAACCACAGCTAGAGTCATTGCATGTGTGTTCTTTTCATTGGATGTGTGAGTGTATTAGTGAAGGAAATATGCCCTGAGAGGCAATAATAAAGTTGTTATTATGTATTCCTTGTATATCATAGATGTTTCTTTTGCATGCAATAATTGTATTGATAGGAAACATCAATACATGTGTGTTTAATAAACAAAAGGGTTCCTAGTTATGCCTCTCTTATAGACTAGCTTGTTGATTAACAAGATGATCAAGGTTTTCTGATCATGGACATTGGATGTTGTTAATAACAAGGTCACAACATTTGTGAAATGATGTGATGAACATTCATCCGAAGTATAGCATTACGATCAAGTCATTATGTTTATATTGCTATAACATCATACAAAGTAGTCTTAGTCCTTAGACCATGAGATCATGTTAATTGCTAACACCGGAAGAGTATCTTGATAACATCAAACGTCACACCGTAACAGGGTGACCATAAAGGTGGGTTCAGTGCTATGAAGGTGTTATGTTGAGGCTCATGGATCAAGAGTGGAATTTGTCAATCCCGATGGCAGATAGATATACTCTGGGCCCTCTCGGTGATATCACATTAAGATAGCTTGCAAGCAAGTGATGTGATCACTAGAATGTTATATCACGGGAACGAGAAAAGAGTGCATGTCGGTAACGAGATCAAACTAGGTATTTGGATACCGATAATCGAATCTCGGACATGTATTATATCATGAGACAAAGGGATTAAATTGCTGATGTTAAAGGTTCTCACGATCACAGAAGTCATCGTTGAATATGCAGGAGTCAGTATGGATCTCCAGGTCTCGCTTCTGATTATTGATCTGAGAGGAGTCTCAATCATGTCTACATTATTCGTGAACCGTAGGGTGACACACCTAAGGGTTGTCGGACACCATTTAGGAGCACATATGTTTCAGACAAAAGGTTTTCAAAGCGCAGGAAATGTTTCGATAGAAACAGGAATTGTTTTGATAGAAACCGGAATTGTTTCGGGTGAAATTGCAGAAAGTGGTTCTGCATGTGATATTGAAATGTTGAAAGGGGTTTTATGTGAATGTTTGTTAATTAAAGTAATTAACATAATTCTGAATAAAATAAATAAAAGAGTTTTATTAATTGAGAGTTGCATTTAATTTGGTGGAAATTAAATAATGTGAGTGGGATTTTGGGTGGAGGCCATGTTTATGTGAGTGGAGGTTCACCACATGAATGAAGGAGGGGAGGAGTCCCCCCCTCATGCACCGGCTATGGGAGGGGAGGGGTCTCCCTCCCTCCTATATAAAGCCCCCCTCTCCCCTCTCACAAACCACACATCCTCGTGAAGGATCTCTCTCCCCCTCTAAATATTCCCCCATGGTCTCGGATTAGCGAGATACATGTTCTCGGTGGCCTTGCGTCTGGAAGGAGTTGCTGCTTCCGCTGATTAGCTGGAGCGAGGAGGTGGAGGTTGTCCGGTGGCTTGAACGTGTGTGCGAGGACGGATGAGCTGCTGATTTGCGACGCTTGGACTTCCACACGATCTTGAGATCGGCCAGTGTATGACTACATAAACCACGAGTTCCTACTCCTTAACAAAGCTCGTTGTCTTCGAGGGTAAGTTCTCCATGGATGTATGTCCACCCGTTGCTCTGTATCTAGTAGATAGATCTTGGCGTATAGTTCTCATCGTAGGAATTTTTTTGTTTTCTATGCTGCGGACCCAACAATTAGTGTGCATCATTGGGGTTTTAGGAAAAGAACACTTGCAGTGATGCCACCATAGCATGTGTGTTCTTTTCATAAACCACATGGATCCACTAGAGTTCATTGCATGTCTGTTCTTTTCATAAACCACATGGACCCCCTAGAGTCATTGCATGTGTGTTCTTTTCATAAACCACTTGGATCCACTAGTGTCATTGAATGTGTGTTCTTTTTATAAACCATATATGGATCCACTAGAGTCATTGCATGTGTATTCTTTTCATAAACCACGTGGATCCACTAGAGTTCAATGCATGTGTGTTCTTTTCATAAACCACATGGATCTACAATATTTTATTGCATGCGTGTTCTTTTCATAAACCACATGGATCCACCAGTGTCATTCGATGTGTGTTCTTTTCATAAACCACATCTATATTCAATGCATGTGTGTTCTTTTCATAAACCACATGGATCCACTAGAGTTAATTACATGCGTGTTCTTTTCATAAACCACATGGTTCCACTAGTGTCATTGGATGTGTGTTCTTTTCATAAACCACATGGATCCACCAGTGTCATTGCATCTGTGTTATTTTCATAAACCACCACTAGAGTTCGTTGCATGTGTGGTCTTTTCATAAAAAAAATATGGATCCACTAGGGTCATTGCATGTGTGTTCTCCTAAACCACCACTAGTCACTGCATGTGTGTTCTTTTTCATAAACCACCACTAGAGTCATTGCATGTATGTTCTTTTCATAAACCACATGGATCCACTAGTGTTCATTGCATTTGTGTTCATTTCATAAACCACATGGATCCACTAGAGTTCATTGCATGTGTGTTCTTTTCATAAACCACATGGATCCACTAGAGTTCATTGAATGTGTGTTCTTTTCAAAAACCACATCGATCCACCAGTGTCATTGCATGTGTGATCTTTTCATAAACCACATGGATCCACCAGTGTCATTGAATGTGGGTTCTTTTCATAAACCACATGGATCCACCAGTGTCATTGAATGTGTCTTCTTTTCATGAACCACATGGACCCACCAGTGTCATTGCATGTGTGTTCTTTTCATAAACCACATATAGAGTGATTGCATGTGTGTTCTTCTCATAAACCACATGGATCCACTAGAGTTCATTGTATTGGTGTTGTTTTCATAAACCACATGGATCCACCAGTGTCATTGCATGTGTGTTTTTTCATAAACCACATGGATCCACTAGAATTCATTGGATTTGTGTTCATTTCATAAACCACATGGATCCATTAGAGTTCATTGCAATTGTGTTCTTTTCATAAACCACAAGGATCTACTCGAGTCATTGCATGTGTGTTCTTCTTCTAAACAATCACTACAGTCATTGCATGTGTGTTCTTTTCATAAACCACATGGATCCACTAGAGTTCACAGTATGTGTGTTCTTTTCATAAACCACATGGATCCACTTGTGTCATTTAATGTGTGTTATTTTCATAATCCACATGGATGCACCAGTGTCATTGCCTGTGTGTTATTTTCATAAACCACCACTAGAGCCACATGGATCCACCAGTGTCATTGCATGTGTGTTATTTTCATTAACCACCACTAGAGTCATTGTATGTGTGTTATTTTCATAAACCACCACTAGAGTCACTTCATGTGTGTTCTTTTCATTAACCACATATGGATCCACTAGAGTCATTGCATGTTTGTTCTTCTCCTAAACTACCACTAGAGTTCATTGCATTTGTGTTCGTTTCATAAACCACATGGATCCACTAGAGTTCATTGCATGTGTGTTCTTTTCATAAACCACATGGATCCATTAGAGTTCATTGAATGTGTTATCTTTTCAAAAACCACATGGATCCACCAGTTTCATTGAATGTGTGATCTTTTCATAAACCACATGGATCCACCAGTGTCATTGAATGTGGGTTCTTTTCATAAACCACATGGATCCACCAGTGTCATTGAATGTGTGTTCTTTTCATAAACCACCTCGATCCACCAGTGTCATTGCATGTGTGTTCTTTTCATAAACCACATCTAGAGACATTGCATGTGTGTTCTTATCATAAACCACATGGATCGACCAGTGTCATTGCATGTGTGTTCTTTTCATAAACCGCATGGATCCACTAGAATTCATTGCATTTGTGTTCATTTGATAAACCACGTGGATCCACTAAAGTTCATTGCATTGGTGTTCTTTTCATAAACCACATGGATCTACTAGAGTCAATGCATGTGTGTTCTTCTTCTAAACAATCACTAGAGTCATTGCACGTGTGTTCTTTTCATAAACCACATGGATCCACTAGAGTTCACTGCATGTGTGTTGTTTTCATAAACCACATGGATCCACTAGTGTCATTGGATGTGTGTTATTTTCATAAACCACCACTAGAGTCATTGTATGTGTGTTATTTTCATAAACCACCACTAGAGTCATTGCATGTGTGTTCTTTTCATAAACCACATATGGATCCACTAGAGTCATTGCATGTGTGTTCTTCTCCTAAACTACCACTAGAGTTCATTGCATGTGTGTTCTTTTTAAAAACCACATTTGATCCACCAATGTCATTGCATGTGTGTTCTTCTCCTAAACCACAACTAGAGTCATTGCGTGTGTGTTATTTTCACAAACCACATATGGATCCACTAGAGTCATTGCATATGTGTTCTTCTCCTAAACCACCACTAGTCATTACATGTGTGTTCTTTGCATAAACCACCACTAGAGTTCATTGCATGTGTGTTCTTTTCATAAACCACATGGATCAACTAGAGTTAATTGCATATGTGTTCTTTTCATAAACCACATGGATCCACCAGTGTCATTGCATGTGTGTTCTTTTCATAAACCACCACTAGAGTCATTACATGTGTGTTATTTTCATAAACCACATCTAGAGTCATTGCATGTGTGTTCTTTTCATAAACCACATGGATCAACTAGAGTTAATTGCATATGTGTTCTTTTCATAAACCACATGGATCCACCAATTTCATTGGATGTGTGTTATTTTCATAAACCACATGGATCCACTAGAGTCATTGCATGTGTGTTCTTTTCGTAAACCACCACTAGAGTCATTGCATGTGTGTTATTTTGATAAACCACATATAGAATCATTTCACGTGTGTTTTCTTTTCATAAACCACATGGATCCACTAGAGTTCATTGCATGTGTGTTCTTTTCATAAACCACATGGATCCACCAGTGTCATTGGATGTGTATTCTTTTCATAAACCACATGGATCCACCAGTGTCATTGCATGTGTATTCTTTTCACAAACCACCTCTAGAGTCATTGCATGTGTGTTCTTTTCATAAACCACCACTAGAGTCATTGCCTTTGTGTTCTTTTCATAAACCACATACAAATCCACTAGAGTCATTGCATGTGTGTTCTTCTCCTAAACCACCACTAGAGTCATTGCATGTGTGTTCTTCTTCTAAACCACCACTAGAGTTCATTGCTTGTGTGTTCTTTTGATAAACCACATGGATCCACCAGTGTCATTCGATATGTGTTCTTTCATAAACCACATGGATCCACCATTGTCATTGCATGTGTGTTCTTTTCATAAACCACCACTAGAGTCATTACATGTGTGTTCTTTTCATAAACCACCACTAGAGTCATTACATGTGTGTTCTTTTCATCAACCACATCTAGAGTCATTGCATGTGTGTTCTTCTCCTAAACCACCACAAGATTCATTGCTTGTGTGTTCTTTTCATAAACCACATGGATCCACCAGTGTCATTGGATGTGTATTCTTTTCATAAACCACATGGATCCACCAGTGTCATCGCATGTGTGTTCTTTTCATAAACCACCTCTAGAGTCATTGCATGTGTGTTCTTTTCATAAACCACCACTAGAGTCATTGCCCGTGTGTTCTTTTCATAAACCACATACGGATCCACTAGAGTCATTGCATGTGTGTTCTTCTCCTAAACCACCACAAGAGTCATTGCATGTGTGTTCTTTTCATAAACCACATATGGATCCACTAGATTTATTGCATGTGTGTTCTTCTCCTAAACCACCACTAGAGTTCATTGCATGTGTGTTCTTTTGATAAACCACATGGGTCCACTAGAGTTCATTGAATGTGTGTTCTTTTAATAAACGACATGGATCCACCAGTGTCATTGAATGTATGTTCTTTTCTTAAACCACATGAATCCACCAGTGTCAATGGATGTGTGTTCTTTTCATAAACCACATCTAGAGTCCTTGCATGTGTGTTCTTTTCATAAACCACATGTGTCCACTAGAGTTCATTACATTTGTGTTTTTTTGATAAACCACACGGATCCACCTGTGTCATTGGATGTGTGTTCTTTCATAAACCACGTGGATCCACCAGTGTCATTGCATGTGTGTTCTTTTCATAAACCACCACTAGAGTCATTACATGTGTGTTCTTTTCATAAACCACATCTAGAGTCATTGCATGTGTGTTCTTTTCATAAACCACATGGATCAACTAGAGTTAATTGCATATGTGTTCTTTTCATAAACCACATGGATCCACCAATTTCATTGGATGTGTGTTATTTTCATAAACCACATGGATCCACTAGAGTCATTGCATGTGTGTTCTTTTCGTAAACCACCACTAGAGTCATTGCATGTGTGTTATTTTGATAAACCACATATAGAATCATTTCACGTGTGTTTTCTTTTCATAAACCACATGGATCCACTATAGTTCATTGTATGTGTGTTCCTTTCATAAACCACATGCATCCACCAGTGTCATTGTATGTGTATTATTTTCATAAACCACATGGATCCACCAGTGTCATTGCATGCGTATTCTTTTCATAAACCACCTCTAGAGTCATTGCATGTGTGTTCTTTTCATAAACCACCACTAGAGTCATTGCCGTTGTGTTCTTTTCATAAACCACATACAAATCCACTAGAGTCATTGCATGTGTGTTCTTCTCCTAAACCACCACTAGAGTCATTGCATGTGTGTTCTTTTCATAAACCACATATGGATCCACTAGAGTCATTGCATGTGTGTTCTTCTTCTAAACCACCACTAGAGTTCATTGCTTGTGTGTTCTTTTGATAAACCACATGGATCCGCCAGTGTCATTCGATATGTGTTCTTTCATATACCACATGGATCCACCATTGTCACTGCATGTGTGTTCTTTTCATAAACCACCACTAGAGTCATTACATGTGTGTTCTTTTCATAAACCACCACTAGAGTCATTACATGTGTGTTCTTTTCATAAACCACATCTAGAGTCATTGCATGTGTGTTCTTCTCCTAAACCACCACAAGAGTCATTGCTTGTGTGTTCTTTTCATAAACCACATGGATCCACCAGTGTCATTGGATGTGTATTCTTTTCATAAACCACATGGATCCACCAGTGTCATTGCATGTGTGTTCTTTTCATAAACCACCTCTAGAGTCATTGCATGTGTGTTCTTTTCATAAACCACCACTAGAGTCATTGCCTGTGTGTTCTTTTCATAAACCACATACGGATCCACTAGAGTCATTGCATGTGTGTTCTTCTCCTAAACCACCACAAGAGTCATTGCATGTGTGTTCTTTTCATAAACCACATATGGATCCACTAGAGTTATTGCATGTGTGTTCTTCTCCTAAACCACCACTAGAGTTCATTGCATGCGTGTTCTTTTGATAAACCACATGGGTCCACTAGAGTTCATTGAATGTGTGTTCTTTTAATAAACGACATGGATCCACTAGTGTCATTGAATGTATGTTCTTTTCTTAAACCACATGAATCCACCAGTGTCAATGGATGTGTGTTCTTTTCATAAACCATATCTAGAGTCCTTGCATGTGTGTTCTTTTCATAAACCACATGGGTCCACTAGAGTTCATTACATTTGTGTTCTTTTGATAAACCACATGGATCCACCCGGGTCATTGGATGTGTGTTCTTTCATAAACCACATGGATCCACCAGTGTCATTGCATGTGTGTTCTTTTCATAAACCACCACTAGAGTCATTACATGTGTGTTCTTTTCATAAACCACCACTAGAGTCATTACATGTGTGTTCTTTTCATAAACCACATCTAGAGTCATTGCATGTGTGTTCTTCTCCTAAACCACCACAAGAGTAATTGCTTGTGTGTTCTTTTCATAAACCACATGGATCCACCAGTGTCATTGGATGTGTATTCTTTTCAGAAACCACATGGATCCACCAGTGTCATTGCATGTGTGTTCTTTTCATAAACCACCTCTAGAGCCATTGCATGTGTGTTCTTTTCATAAACCACATATGGATCCACTAGAGTCATTGCATGTGTGTTCTTCTTCTAAACCACCACTAGAGTTCATTGCTTGTGTGTTCTTTTGATAAACCACATGGATCCGCCAGTGTCATTCGATATGTGTTCTTTCATATACCACATGGATCCACCATTGTCACTGCATGTGTGTTCTTTTCATAAACCACCACTAGAGTCATTACATGTGTGTTCTTTTCATAAACCACCACTAGAGTCATTACATGTGTGTTCTTTTCATAAACCACATCTAGAGTCATTGCATGTGTGTTCTTCTCCTAAACCACCACAAGAGTCATTGCTTGTGTGTTCTTTTCATAAACCACATGGATCCACCAGTGTCATTGGATGTGTATTCTTTTCATAAACCACATGGATCCACCAGTGTCATTGCATGTGTGTTCTTTTCATAAACCACCTCTAGAGTCATTGCATGTGTGTTCTTTTCATAAACCACCACTAGAGTCATTGCCTGTGTGTTCTTTTCATAAACCACATACGGATCCACTAGAGTCATTGCATGTGTGTTCTTCTCCTAAACCACCACAAGAGTCATTGCATGTGTGTTCTTTTCATAAACCACATATGGATCCACTAGAGTTATTGCATGTGTGTTCTTCTCCTAAACCACCACTAGAGTTCATTGCATGTGTGTTCTTTTGATAAACCACATGGGTCCACTAGAGTTCATTGAATGTGTGTTCTTTTAATAAACGACATGGATCCACTAGTGTCATTGAATGTATGTTCTTTTCTTAAACCACATGAATCCACCAGTGTCAATGGATGTGTGTTCTTTTCATAAACCATATCTAGAGTCCTTGCATGTGTGTTCTTTTCATAAACCACATGGGTCCACTAGAGTTCATTACATTTGTGTTCTTTTGATAAACCACATGGATCCACCCGGGTCATTGGATGTGTGTTCTTTCATAAACCACATGGATCCACCAGTGTCATTGCATGTGTGTTCTTTTCATAAACCACCACTAGAGTCATTACATGTGTGTTCTTTTCATAAACCACCACTAGAGTCATTACATGTGTGTTCTTTTCATAAACCACATCTAGAGTCATTGCATGTGTGTTCTTCTCCTAAACCACCACAAGAGTAATTGCTTGTGTGTTCTTTTCATAAACCACATGGATCCACCAGTGTCATTGGATGTGTATTCTTTTCAGAAACCACATGGATCCACCAGTGTCATTGCATGTGTGTTCTTTTCATAAACCACCTCTAGAGCCATTGCATGTGTGTTCTTTTCATAAACCACCACTAGAGTCATTGCCTGTGTGTTCTTTTCATAAACCACATACGGATCCACTAGAGTCATTGCATGTGTGTTCTTCTCCTAAACCACCACAAGAGTCATTGCATGTGTGTTCTTTTCATAAACCACATATGGATCCACTAGAGTTATTGCATGTGTGTTCTTCTCCTAAACCACCACTAGAGTTCATTGCATGTGTGTTCTTTTGATAAACCACATGGGTCCACTAGAGTTCATTGAATGTGTGTTCTTTTAATAAACGACATGGATCCACTAGTGTCATTGAATGTATGTTCTTTTCTTAAACCACATGAATCCACCAGTGTCAATGGATGTGTGTTCTTTTCATAAACCACATCTAGAGTCCTTGCATGTGTGTTCTTTTCATAAACCACATGGGTCCACTAGAGTTCATTACATTTGTGTTCTTTTGATAAACCACATGGATCCACCCGGGTCATTGGATGTGTGTTCTTTCAAAAACCACATGGATCCACCAGTGTCATTGCATGTGTGTTCTTTTCATAAACCACCACTAGAGTCATTACATGTGTGTTCTTTTCATAAACCACCACTAGAGTCATTACATGTGTGTTCTCTTCATAAACCACATGGATCAACTAGAGTTCACTGCATGTGTGTTGTTTTCATAAACCACATGGATCCACCAGAGTCATTGCATGTTTGTTCTTTTCGTAAACCACCACTAGAGTCATTGCATGTGTGTTATTTTCATAAACCACATATAGAATCATTTCACGTGTGTTTTCTTTTCATAAACCACATGGATCCACAACAGTTCATTGCATGTGTGTTCTTTTCATAAACCACATGGATCCACTAGTGTCATTGCATGTGTGTTCTTTTCATAAACCACCTCTAGAGTCATTGCATGTGTGTTCTTTTCATAAACCACCACTAGAGTCATTGCCTTTGTGTTCTTTTCATAAACCACATACGGATCCACTAGAGTCATTGGATGTGTGTTCTTCTCCTAAACCACCACTAGAGTTCATTACATTTGTGTTCTTTTGATAAACCACATGGATCCACACGTGTCATTGGATGTGTGTTCTTTCATAAACCACATGGATCCACCAGTGTCATTGCATGTGTGTTCTTTTCATAAACCACCACTAGAGTCATTACATGTGTGTTCTTTTCATAAACCACATCTAGACTCATTGCATGTGTGTTCTTTTCATAAACCACATCTAGAGTCATTGCATGTGTGTTCTTTTCATAAACCACATGGATCAACTAGAGTTAATTGCATATGTGTTCTTTTCATAAACCACATGGATCCACCAGTGTCATTGCATGTGTGTTCTTTTCATAAACCACCACTAGAGTCATTACATGTGTGTTCTTTTCATAAACCACATCTAGAGTCATTGCATGTGTGTTCTTTTCATAAACCACATGTATCAACTAGAGTTAATTGCATATGTGTTCTTTTCATAAACCACATGGATCCACCAGTTTCATTGGATGTGTGTTCTTTTCATAAACCACATGGATCCACCAGAGTCATTGGATGTGTGTTCTTTTCGTAAACCACCAATAGAGTCATTGCATGTGTGTTCTTTTCATAAACCACATATAGAATCATTTCACATGTGTTTTCTTTTCATAAACCAGATGGATCCACTACAGTTCATTGCATGTGTGTTCTTTTCAGAAACCACATGGATCCACCAGTGTCATTGGATGTGTATTCTTTTCATAAACCACATGGCTCCACCAGTGTCATTGCATGTGTGTTCTTTTCATAAACCACCTCTAGAGTCATTGCATGTGTGTTCTTTTCATAAACAACCACTAGAGTCATTGCCTTTGTGTTCTTTTCATAAACCACATACGGATCCACTAGAGTCATTGCATTATTGTTCTTCTCCAAAACCACCACTAGAGTCATTGCATGTGTGTTCTTTTCATCAACCACATATGGATCCACTAGAGTCATTGCATGTGTCTTCTTCTCCTAAACCACCAGAAGAGTCATTGGATGTGTGTTCTTTTCATAAACCACATGGATCCACCAGTGTCATTGCATGTGTGTTCTTTTCATAAACCACCTCTAGAGTCATTGCATGTGTGTTCTTTTCATAAACCACCACTAGAGTCATTGCCTTTGTGTTCTTTTCATAAACCACATACGGATCCACTAGAGTCATTGCATGTGTTTTCTTCTCCAAAACCACCACTAGAGTCATTGCATGTGTGTTCTTTTAATCAACCACATATGGATCCACTAGAGTCATTGCATGTGTGTTCTTCTCCTAAACCACCAGAAGAGTCATTGTATGTGTGTTCTTTCATAAACCACATGGATCCACCAGTGTCATTGCATCTGTGTTCTTTTCATAAACCACCACTAGAGTCATTACATGTGTGTTCTTTTCATAAACCACCACTAGAGTCATTACATGTGTGTTCTTTTCATAAACCACATCTAGAGTCATTGCATGTGTGTTCTTTTCATAAACCACATGGATCAACTAGAGTTAATTGCATATGTGTTCTTTTCATAAACCACATGGATCCACCAGTTTCATTGGATGTGTGTTCTTTTCATAAACCACATGGATCCACCAGAGTCATTGGATGTGTGTTCTTTTCGTAAACCACCAATAGAGTCATTGCATGTGTGTTCTTTTCATAAACCACATATAGAATCATTTCACATGTGTTTTCTTTTCATAAACCAGATGGATCCACTACAGTTCATTGCATGTGTGTTCTTTTCAGAAACCACATGGATCCACCAGTGTCATTGGATGTGTATTCTTTTCATAAACCACATGGCTCCACCAGTGTCATTGCATGTGTGTTCTTTTCATAAACCACCTCTAGAGTCATTGCATGTGTGTTCTTTTCATAAACCACCACTAGAGTCATTGCCTTTGTGTTATTTTCATAAACCACATACGGATCCACTAGAGTCATTGCATGTGTGTTCTTCTCCAAAACCACCACTAGAGTCATTGCATGTGTGTTCTTTTCATCAACCACATATGGATCCACTAGAGTCATTGCATGTGTGTTCTTCTCCTAAACCACCAGAAGAGTCATTGGATGTGTGTTCTTTCATAAACCACATGGATCCACCAGTGTCATTGCATGTGTGTTCTTTTCATAAACCACCACTAGAGTCAATACATGTGTGTTCTTTTCATAAACCACATCTAGAGTCATTGCATGTGTGTTCTTTTCATAAACCACCACTAGAGTCATTGCATGTGTGTTATTTTCATAAACCACATATAGAATCATTTCACTTGTGTTTTCTTTTCATAAACCACATGGATGCACTACAGTTCATTGCATGTGTGTTCTTTTCATAAACCACATGGATCCACTAGTGTCATTGCATGTGTGTTCTTTTCATAAACCACCTCTAGAGTCATTGCATGTGTGTTCTTTTCATAAACCACTACTAGAGTCATTGCCTTTGTGTTCTTTTCATAAACCACATACGGATCCACTAGAGTCATTGGATGTGTGTTCTTCTCCTAAACCACCACTAGAGTTCATTACATTTGTGTTCTTTTGATAAACCACATGGATCCACACGTGTCATTGGATGTGTGTTCTTTCATAAACCACATGGATCCACCAGTGTCATTGCATGTGTGTTCTTTTCATAAACCACCACTAGAGTCATTACATGTGTGTTCTTTTCATAAACCACATCTAGACTCATTGCATGTGTGTTCTTTTCATAAACCACATCTAGAGTCATTGCATGTGTGTTCTTTTCATAAACCACATGGATCAACTAGAGTTAATTGCATATGTGTTCTTTTCATAAACCACATGGATCCACCAGTGTCATTGCATGTGTGTTCTTTTCATAAACCACCACTAGAGTCATTACATGTGTGTTCTTTTCATAAACCACATCTAGAGTCATTGCATGTGTGTTCTTTTCATAAACCACATGGATCAACTAGAGTTAATTGCATATGTGTTCTTTTCATAAACCACATGGATCCACCAGTTTCATTGGATGTGTGTTCTTTTCATAAACCACATGGATCCACCAGAGTCATTGGGTGTGTGTTCTTTTCGTAAACCACCAATAGAGTCATTGCATGTGTGTTCTTTTCATAAACCACATATAGAATCACTTCACATGTGTTTTCTTTTCATAAACCAGATGGATCCACTACAGTTCATTGCATGTGTGTTCTTTTCAGAAACCACATGGATCCACCAGTGTCATTGGATGTGTATTCTTTTCATAAACCACATGGCTCCACCAGTGTCATTGCATGTGTGTTCTTTTCATAAACCACCTCTAGAGTCATTGCATGTGTGTTCTTTTCATAAACCACCACTAGAGTCATTGCCTTTGTGTTCTTTTCATAAACCACCTACGGATCCACTAGAGTCATTGCATGTGTTTTCTTCTCCAAAACCACCACCAGAGTCATTGCATGTGTGTTCTTTTAATCAACCACATATGGATCCACTAGAGTCATTGCATGTGTGTTCTTCTCCTAAACCACCAGAAGAGTCATTGGATGTGTGTTCTTTCATAAACCATATGGATCCACCAGTGTCATTGCATGTGTGTTCTTTTCATAAACCACCACTAGAGTCATTACATGTGTGTTCTTTTCATAAACCACCACTAGAGTCATTATATGTGTGTTCTTTTCATAAACCACATCTAGAGTCATTGCATGTGTGTTCTTTTCATAAACCACATGGATCAACTAGAGTTAATTGCATATGTGTTCTTTTCATAAACCACATGGATCCACCAGTTTCATTGGATGTGTGTTCTTTTCATAAACCACATGGATCCACCAGAGTCATTGGATGTGTGTTCTTTTCGTAAACCACCAATAGAGTCATTGCATGTGTGTTCTTTTCATAAACCATATATAGAATCATTTCACATGTGTTTTCTTTTCATAAACCAGATGGATCCACTACAGTTCATTGCATGTGTGTTCTTTTAAGAAACCACATGGATCCACCAGTGTCATTGGATGTGTATTCTTTTCATAAACCACATGGCTCCACCAGTGTCATTGCATGTGTGTTCTTTTCATAAACCACCTCTAGAGTCATTGCATGTGTGTTCTTTTCATAAACCACCACTAGAGTCATTGCCTTTGTGTTATTTTCATAAACCACATACGGATCCACTAGAGTCATTGCATGTGTGTTCTTCTCCAAAACCACCACTAGAGTCATTGCATGTGTGTTCTTTTCATCAACCACATATGGATCCACTAGAGTCATTGCATGTGTGTTCTTCTCCTAAACCACCAGAAGAGTCATTGGATGTGTGTTCTTTCATAAACCACATGGATCCACCAGTGTCATTGCATGTGTGTTCTTTTCATAAACCACCACTAGAGTCATTACATGTGTGTTCTTTTCATAAACCACATCTAGAGTCATTGCATGTGTGTTCTTTTCATAAACCACCACTAGAGTCATTGCATGTGTGTTATTTTCATAAACCACATATAGAATCATTTCACGTGTGTTTTCTTTTCATAAACCACATGGATCCACTACAGTTCATTGCATGTGTGTTCTTTTCATAAACCACATGGATCCACTAGTGTCATTGCATGTGTGTTCTTTTCATAAACCACCTCTAGAGTCATTGCATGTGTGTTCTTTTCATAAACCACTACTAGAGTCATTGCCTTTGTGTTCTTTTCATAAACCACATATGGATCCACTAGAGTCATTGGATGTGTGTTCTTCTCCTAAACCACCACTAGAGTTCATTACATTTGTGTTCTTTTGATAAACCACATGGATCCACACGTGTCATTGGATGTGTGTTCTTTCATAAACCACATGGATCCACCAGTGTCATTGCATGTGTGTTCTTTTCATAAACCACCACTAGAGTCATTACATGTGTGTTCTTTTCATAAACCACATCTAGACACATTGCATGTGTGTTCTTTTCATAAACCACATCTAGAGTCATTGCATGTGTGTTCTTTTCATAAACCACATGGATCAACTAGAGTTAATTGCATATGTGTTCTTTTCATAAACCACATGGATCCACCAGTGTCATTGCATGTGTGTTCTTTTCATAAACCACCACTAGAGTCATTACATGTGTGTTCTTTTCATAAACCACATCTAGAGTCATTGCATGTGTGTTCTTTTCATAAACCACATGGATCAACTAGAGTTAATTGCATATGTGTTCTTTTCATAAACCACATGGATCCACCAGTTTCATTGGATGTGTGTTCTTTTCATAAACCACATGGATCCACCAGAGTCATTGGGTGTGTGTTCTTTTCGTAAACCACCAATAGAGTCATTGCATGTGTGTTCTTTTCATAAACCACATATAGAATCACTTCACATGTGTTTTCTTTTCATAAACCAGATGGATCCACTACAGTTCATTGCATGTGTGTTCTTTTCAGAAACCACATGGATCCATCAGTGTCATTGGATGTGTATTCTTTTCATAAACCACATGGCTCCACCAGTGTCATTGCATGTGTGTTCTTTTCATAAACCACCTCTAGAGTCATTGCATGTGTGTTCTTTTCATAAACCACCACTAGAGTCATTGCCTTTGTGTTCTTTTCATAAACCACATACGGATCCACTAGAGTCATTGCATGTGTTTTCTTCTCCAAAACCACCACTAGAGTCATTGCATGTGTGTTCTTTTGATCAACCACATATGGATCCACTAGAGTCATTGCATGTGTGTTCTTCTCCTAAACCACCAGAAGAGTCATTGGATGTGTGTTCTTTCATAAACCATATGGATCCACCAGTGTCATTGCATGTGTGTTCTTTTCATAAACCACCACTAGAGTCATTACATGTGTGTTCTTTTCATAAACCACCACTAGAGTCATTATATGTGTGTTCTTTTCATAAACCACATCTAGAGTCATTGCATGTGTGTTCTTTTCATAAACCACATGGATCAACTAGAGTTAATTGCATATGTGTTCTTTTCATAAACCACATGGATCCACCAGTTTCATTGGATGTGTGTTCTTTTCATAAACCACATGGATCCACCAGAGTCATTGGATGTGTGTTCTTTTCGTAAACCACCAATAGAGTCATTGCATGTGTGTTCTTTTCATAAACCACATATAGAATCATTTCACATGTGTTTTCTTTTCATAAACCAGATGGATCCACTACAGTTCATTGCATGTGTGTTCTTTTAAGAAACCACATGGATCCACCAGTGTCATTGGATGTGTATTCTTTTCATAAACCACATGGCTCCACCAGTGTCATTGCATGTGTGTTCTTTTCATAAACCACCTCTAGAGTCATTGCATGTGTGTTCTTTTCATAAACCACCACTAGAGTCATTGCCTTTGTGTTATTTTCATAAACCACATACGGATCCACTAGAGTCATTGCATGTGTGTTCTTCTCCAAAACCACCACTAGAGTCATTGCATGTGTGTTCTTTTCATCAACCACATATGGATCCACTAGAGTCATTGCATGTGTGTTCTTCTCCTAAACCACCAGAAGAGTCATTGGATGTGTGTTCTTTCATAAACCACATGGATCCACCAGTGTCATTGCATGTGTGTTCTTTTCATAAACCACCACTAGAGTCATTACATGTGTGTTCTTTTCATAAACCACATCTAGAGTCATTGCATGTGTGTTCTTTTCATAAACCACCACTAGAGTCATTGCATGTGTGTTATTTTCATAAACCACATATAGAATCATTTCACGTGTGTTTTCTTTTCATAAACCACATGGATCCACTACAGTTCATTGCATGTGTGTTCTTTTCATAAACCACATGGATCCACTAGTGTCATTGCATGTGTGTTCTTTTCATAAACCACCTCTAGAGTCATTGCATGTGTGTTCTTTTCATAAACCACTACTAGAGTCATTGCCTTTGTGTTCTTTTCATAAACCACATATGGATCCACTAGAGTCATTGGATGTGTGTTCTTCTCCTAAACCACCACTAGAGTTCATTACATTTGTGTTCTTTTGATAAACCACATGGATCCACACGTGTCATTGGATGTGTGTTCTTTCATAAACCACATGGATCCACCAGTGTCATTGCATGTGTGTTCTTTTCATAAACCACCACTAGAGTCATTACATGTGTGTTCTTTTCATAAACCACATCTAGACTCATTGCATGTGTGTTCTTTTCATAAACCACATCTAGAGTCATTGCATGTGTGTTCTTTTCATAAACCACATGGATCAACTAGAGTTAATTGCATATGTGTTCTTTTCATAAACCACATGGATCCACCAGTGTCATTGCATGTGTGTTCTTTTCATAAACCACCACTAGAGTCATTACATGTGTGTTCTTTTCATAAACCACATCTAGAGTCATTGCATGTGTGTTCTTTTCATAAACCACATGGATCAACTAGAGTTAATTGCATATGTGTTCTTTTCATAAACCACATGGATCCACCAGTTTCATTGGATGTGTGTTCTTTTCATAAACCACATGGATCCACCAGAGTCATTGGGTGTGTGTTCTTTTCGTAAACCACCAATAGAGTCATTGCATGTGTGTTCTTTTCATAAACCACATATAGAATCACTTCACATGTGTTTTCTTTTCATAAACCAGATGGATCCACTACAGTTCATTGCATGTGTGTTCTTTTCAGAAACCACATGGATCCACCAGTGTCATTGGATGTGTATTCTTTTCATAAACCACATGGCTCCACCAGTGTCATTGCATGTGTGTTCTTTTCATAAACCACCTCTAGAGTCATTGCATGTGTGTTCTTTTCATAAACCACCACTAGAGTCATTGCCTTTGTGTTCTTTTCATAAACCACATACGGATCCACTAGAGTCATTGCATGTGTTTTCTTCTCCAAAACCACCACTAGAGTCATTGCATGTGTGTTCTTTTAATCAACCACATATGGATCCACTAGAGTCATTGCATGTGTGTTCTTCTCCTAAACCACCAGAAGAGTCATTGGATGTGTGTTCTTTCATAAACCATATGGATCCACCAGTGTCATTGCATGTGTGTTCTTTTCATAAACCACCACTAGAGTCATTACATGTGTGTTCTTTTCATAAACCACCACTAGAGTCATTACATGTGTGTTCTTTTCATAAACCACATCTAGAGTCATTGCATGTGTGTTCTTTTCATAAACCACATGGATCAACTAGAGTTAATTGCATATGTGTTCTTTTCATAAACCACATGGATCCACCAGTTTCATTGGATGTGTGTTCTTTTCATAAACCACATGGATCCACCAGAGTCATTGGATGTGTGTTCTTTTCGTAAACCACCAATAGAGTCATTGCATGTGTGTTCTTTTCATAAACCACATATAGAATCATTTCACATGTGTTTTCTTTTCATAAACCAGATGGATCCACTACAGTTCATTGCATGTGTGTTCTTTTAAGAAACCACATGGATCCACCAGTGTCATTGGATGTGTATTCTTTTCATAAACCACATGGCTCCACCAGTGTCATTGCATGTGTGTTCTTTTCATAAACCACCTCTAGAGTCATTGCATGTGTGTTCTTTTTATAAACCACCACTAGAGTCATTGCCTTTGTGTTCTTTTCATAAACCACATACGGATCCACTAGAGTCATTGCATGTGTGTTCTTCTCCAAAACCACCACTAGAGTCATTGCAGGTGTGTTCTTTTCATCAACCACATATGGATCCACTAGAGTCATTCCATGTGTGTTCTTCTCCTAAACCACCAGAAGAGTCATTGGATGTGTGTTCTTTCATAAACCACATGGATCCACCAGTGTCATTGCATGTGTGTTCTTTTCATAAACCACCACTAGAGTCATTACATGTGTGTTCTTTTCATAAACCACATCTAGAGTCATTGCATGTGTGTTCTTTTCATAAAACACATCTAGAGTCATTGCATGTGTGTTCTTTTCATAAACCACATGGATCAACTAGAGTTAATTGCATATGTGTTCTTTTCATAAACCACATGGATCCACTAGTGTCATTGCATGTGTGTTCTTTTCATAAACCACCACTAGAGTCATTACATGTGTGTTCTTTTCATAAACCACATCTAGATTTATTGCATGTGTGTTCTTTTCATAAACCACATGGATCAACTAGAGTTAATTGCATATGTGTTCTTTTCATAAACTACATGGATCCACCAGTTTCATTGGATGTGTGTTCTTTTCCTAAACCACATGGATCCACCAGAGTCATTGGATGTGTGTTCTATTCGTAAACCACCAATAGAGTCATTGCATGTGTGTTCTTTTCATAAACCACATATAGAATCATTTCACGTGTGTTTTCTTTTCATAAACCACATGGATCCACTACAGTTCATTGCATGTGTGTTCCTTTCAGAAACCACATGGATCCACCAGTGTCATTGGATGTGTATTCTTTTTATAAACCACATGGCTCCACCAGTGTCATTGCATGTGTGTTCTTTTCATAAACCACCTCTAGAGTCATTGCATGTGTGTTCTTTTCATAAACCACCACTAGAGTCATTGCCTTTGTGTTCTTTTCATAAACCACATACAGATCCACTAGAGTCATTGCATGTGTGTTCTTCTCCAAAACCACCACTAGAGTCATTGCATGTGTGTTCTTTTCATCAACCACATATGGATCCACTAGAGTCATTGCATGTGTGTTCTTCTCCTAAACCACGAGAAGAGTCATTGTATGTGTGTTCTTTTCATAAACCACCAATAGAGTCATTGCATGTGTGTTCTTTTCATAAACCACATGGATTCATTAGACTTCATTGCATTTATGTTCATTTCATAAACCACATGGATCCACTAGAGTTCATTGCGTGTGCGTTCTTTTCAAAAACCACTTGGATCCACTAGAGTTCATTGAATGTGTTTTCTTTTCATAAACCACATGGATCCACAGGTGTCATTGAATGTGTGTTCTTTTCATAAACAACATGGATCTACCAGTGTCATTGCATGTGTGTTCTTTTCATAAACAACATGGATCGACTAGAGTCATTGTGTGTGTATACTTTTTCTAAACCACATATGGATCCACTAGAGTCATTGAATGTGTGTTCTTCTCCTAGCCAACCACTAGAATCATTGCATGTGTGTTATTTTTATAAACCACATGGATCCACCAGTTTCATTGCATGTGTGTTCTTTTCTTAAACCACCACTAGAGTCATTGCATGTGTATTATTTTCATAAACCACCACTAAAGTCATTGCATGTGTGTTCTTTTCATAGACCACATATGGATCCACCAGAGTCAGTGCATGTCTGTTCTTCTCCTAAACCACCACTAGAGTTCATTGCATGCGTGTTCTTTTGATAAACCACATTGGTCCACTAGAGTTCATTGAATGTGTGTTCTTTTCATAAACCACATGGATCCACCAGTGTCATTGAATGTATGTTCTTAAACCACATGGATCCACCAGTGTCATTGGATGTGTGTTCTTTTCATAAACCACATCTAGAGTCATTGCATGTGTGTTCTTTTCCTAAACCACATGGGTCCACTAGAGTTCATTACAATTGTGTTCTTTTGGTAAACCACATGGATCCACCAGTGTCATTGGATGTGTGTTCTTTCTTAAACCACATGGATCCACCAATGTCATTGCATGCGTGTTCTTTTCATAAACCACCACTAGAGTCATTACTTGTGTGTTCTTTTCATAAACCACATCTAGAGTCATTGCATGTGTGTTCTTTTCATAAACCACATGGATCCACTAGAGTTCATTGCATTTGTTTTCCTTTCATAAACCACATGGATCCACCAGTTTCATTGGATGTGTGTTCTTTTCATAAACCACATGGATTCACCAGTGTCATTGCATGTGTGTTCTTTTCATAAACCACCACTAGAGTCATTACATGTGTGTTCTTTTCATAAACCACATATACAGTCATTTCACATGTGTTTTCTTTTCATAAACCACATGGATCCACTAGATTTCATTGCATGTGTGTTCTTTTCATAAACCACATGGATCCACCAGTGTCATTGGATGTGTATTCTTTTCATAAACCACATAGATCCACCAGTGTCATTGCATGTGTTCTCTTTTCATAAACCACCTCTAGAGTCATTGCATGTGTGTTCTTTTCATAAACTGCCACTAGAGTCATTGCATGTGTGTTCTTTTCACAAACCACATACGGATCCACTAGAGTCATTGCATGTGTGTTCTTCTCCTAAACCACCACAAGAGTCATTGCATGTGTGTCCTTTTTATAAACCACATATGGATCCACTAGAGTTCATTGCATGTGTGTTCTTTTGATAAACCACATGGTTCCACTAGAGTTCATTGAATGTGTGTTCTTTTAATAAACCACATGGATCCACCAGTGTCATTGAATGTATGTTCTTTTCTTAAACCACTTGGATCCACCAGTGTCATTGGATGTGTGTTCTTTTCATAAACCACATCTAGAGTCCATGCATGTGTGTGCTTTTCATAAACCACATGGGTCCACTAGAGTTCATTACATTTATGTTCTTTTGATAAACCACATGGATCCACCGGTGTCATTGGATGTGTGTTCTTTTATAAACCACATGGATCCAGCAGTGTCATTGCATATGTGTTCTTTTCACAAACCACCACTAGAGTCATTACATGTGTGTTCTTTTCATAAACCACATGGATCCACCAGTGTCATTGAATGCATGTTCTTAAACCACATGGATCCACCAGTGTCATTGGATGTGTGTTCTTTTCATAAACCACGTCTAGAGTCATTGCATGTGTGTACTTTTCATAAACCACATGGGTCCACTAGAGTTCATTACAATTGTGTTCTTTTCATAAACCACGTCTAGAGTCATTGCATGTGTGTACTTTTCATAAACCACATGGGTCCACTAGAGTTCATTACAATTGTGTTCTTTTCATAAACCACATGGATCCACCAGTTTCATCGGATGTGTGTTCTTTTCATAAACCACATGGATCCACCAGTGTCATTGCATGTGTGTTCTTTTCGTAAACCACCACCAGAGTCATTGCATGTGTGTTCTTTTCATAAACCGCATATACAGTCATTTCACGTGTGTTTTCTTTTCATAAAACACATAGATCCACTAGATTTGATTGCATGTGTGTTCTTTTCATAAACCACATGGATCCACCAGTGTCATTGGATGTGTATTCTTTTCATAAACCACATAGATCCACCAGTGTCATTGCATGTGTGTTCTTTTCATAAACCACCTCTAGAGTCATTGCATGTGTGTTCTTTTCATAAACCGCCACTAGAGTCATTGCATGTGTGTTCTTTTCACAAACCACATACGGATCCACGAGAGTCATTGCATGTGTGTTCTTCTCCTAAACCACCACTAGAGTTCATTGCATGTGTGTTCTTTTGATAAACCACATGGTTCCACTAGAGTTCATTGAATGTGTTTTCTTTTAATAGACCACATGGATCCACCAGTGTCATTGAATGTATGTTCTTTTCTTAAACCACTTGGATCCACCAGTGTCATTGGATGTGTGTTCTTTTCATAAACCACATCTAGAGTCCATGCATGTGTGTGCTTTTCATAAACCACATGGGTCCACTAGAGTTCATTACATTTATGTTCTTTTGATAAACCACATGGATCCACCAGTGTCATTGGATGTGTGTTATTTTATAAACCACATGGATCCACCAGTGTCATTGCATGTGTGTTATTTTCATAAACCACCACTAGAGTCATTACATGTGTGTTCTTTTCATAAACCACATGGATCCACCAGTGTCATTGAATGCATGTTCTTAAACCACATGGATCCACCAGTGTCATTGGATGTGTGTTCTTTTCATAATCCACATCTAGAGTCATTGCATGTGTGTAATTTTCATAAACCACATGGGTCCACTAGACTTAATTACAATTGTGTTCTTTTGATAAACCACATGGATCCACCAGTGTCATTGGATGTGTGTTCTTTCTTAAACCACATGGTTCCACCAGTGTCATTGCATGTGTGTTCTTTTCATAAACCACCACTAGAGTCATTATATGTGTGTTCTTTTCATAAACCACATCTAGAGTCATTGCATGTGTGTTGTTTTCATAAACCACATGGATCCACAAGAGTTCATTGCATCTGTTTTCCTTTCATAAACCACATGGATCCACTAGTTTCATTGGATGCGTGTTCTTTTCATAAACCACATGGATCCACCAGTGTCATTGCATGTGTGTTCTTTTCGTAAACCACCACTAGAGTCATTCATGTGTGTTCTTTTCATAAACCGCATATACAGTCATTTCACGTGTGTTTTCTTTTCATAAAACACATGGATCCACTAGAGTTCATTGCATGTGTGTTCTTTTCATAAACCCAATGGATCCACTAGTGTCATTGGATGTGTATTCTTTTCATAAACCACATGGATCCACCAGTGTCATTGCATGTGTGTTATTTTCATAAACCACCTCTAGAGTCATTGCATGTGTGTTCTTTTCATAAACCACCACTAGAGTCATTGCCTGTGTGTTCTTTTCATAAACCACATACGGATCCACTAGAGTCATTGCATGTGTGTTCTTCTCCTAAACCACCAGAAGAGTCATTGCATGTGTGTTCTTTTCATAAACCACATATGGATCCACTAGAGTCATTGCATGTGTGTACTTCTCCTAAACCACCACTAGAGTTCATTGCATGTGTGTTCTTTTGATAAACCACATGGGTCCACTAGAGTTCATTGAATATGTGTTCTTTTCATAAACCACATGGATCCACCAGTGTCATTGAATGTATGTTCTTAAACCACATGGATCCACCAGTGTCATTGGATGTCTGTTCTTTTCATAAACCACATCTAGATTCATTGCATGTATGTTCTTTTCATAAACCACATGGGTCCACTGGAGTTCATTACAATTGTGTTCTTTTGATAAACCACATGGATCCACCTGTGTCATTGGATGTGTGTTCTTTCTTAAACCACATGGATCCACCAGTGTCATTGCATGTGTGTTCTTTTCATAAACCACCACTAGAGTCATTATATGTGTGTTCTTTTCATAAACCACATCTAGAGTCATTGCATGTGTGTTCTTTTCATAAACCACATGGATCCACAAGAGTTCATTGCATCTGTTTTCCTTTCATAAACTACATGGATCCACTAGTTTCATTGGATGTGTGTTCTTTTCATAAACCACATGGATCCACCAGTGTCATTGCATGTGTGTTCTTTTCGTAAACCACCACTAGAGTCATTGCATGTGTGTTCTTTTCATAAACCACATATACAATCATTTCACGTGTGTTTTCTTTTCATAAACCACATAGATCCACTAGATTTGATTGCATGTGTGTTCTTTTCATAAACCACATGGATCCACCAGTGTCATTGGATGTGTATTCTTTTCATAAACTACATAGATCCACCAGTGTCATTGCATGTGTGTTCTTTTCATAAACCACCTCTAGAGTCATTGCATGTGTGTTCTTTTCAAAAACCGCCACTAGAGTCATTGCATGTGTGTTATTTTCACAAACCACATACGGATCCACTAGAGTCATTGCATGTGTGTTCTTCGCCTAAACCACCACTAGAGTTCATTGCATGTGTGTTCTTTTGATAAACTACATGGTTCCACTAGTGTTCATTGAATGTGTGTTCTTTTAAAAAACCACATGGATCCACCAGTGTCATTAAATGTATGTTCTTTTGATAAACCACATGGATCCACCAGTGTCATTGGATGTGTGTTCTTTTATAAACCACATGGATTCACCAGTGTCATTGCATATGTGTTCTTTTCATAAACCACCACTAGAGTCATTACATGTGTGTTCTTCTCATAAACCACATCTAGAGTCAGTGCATGTGTGTTCTTTTCATAAACCAAATGTATCCACTAGAGTTAATTGCATATGTGTTCTTTTCATAAACCACATGGATCCACCAGTTTCATTGGATGCGTGTTCTTTTCATAAACCACATGGATCCACCAATGTCATTGCATGTGTGTTCTTTTCGTAAACCACCACTAGAGTCGTTGCATGTGTGTTCTTTTCATAAACCACATATAGAATCATTTCACGTGTGTTTTCTTTTCATAAACCACATGGATCCACTAGAGTTCATTGCATGTGTGTTCTTTTCATAAACCCCATGGATCCACCAGTGTCATTGGATGTGTATTCTTTTCATAAACCACATGGATCCACCAGTATCATTGCATGTGCGTTCTTTTCATAAACCACCTCTAGAGTCATTGCATGTGTGTTCTTTTCATAAACCACCACTAGATTCATTGCCTGTGTGTTCTTTTCATAAACCACATACGGATCCACTAGAGTCATTGCATGTGTGTTCTTCTCCTAAACCACCACAAGAGTTATTGCATGTGTGTTCTTTTCATAAACCACATATGGATCCACTAGAGTCATTGCATGTGTGTTCTTCTCCTAAACCACCACTAGAGTTCATTGCATGTGTGTTCTTTTGATAAACCACATGGGTCCACTAGAGTTCATTGAATGTGTGTTCTTTTAATAAACCACATGGGTCCACTAGTGTCATTGAATGTATGTTCTTTTCTTAAACCCATGGATCCACCAGTGTCATTGGATGTGTGTTCTTTTCATAAATCACATCTAGAGTTATTGCATGTATGTTCTTTCCATAAACCACATGGGTCCACTAGAGTTCATTACATTTGTGTTCTTTTGATAAACCACATGGATCCACCAGCGTCATTGGATATGTGTTCTTTCATAAACCACATGGATCCACCAGTGTCATTGCATGTGTGTTCTTTTCATAAACCACCACTAGAGTCATTACATGTGTGTTCTTTCCATAAACCACCACTAGAGTCATTGCCTTTGTGTTCTTTTCATAAACCACATACGGATCCAATAGAGTCATTCCATGTGTGTTCTTTTCATAAACCACATCTAGAGTCATTGCATGTGTGTTCTTCTCCTAAACCACCACAAGAGTCATTGCATGTGTGCTCTTTTCATAAACCACATGGATCCACCAGTTTCATTGGATGTGTATTCTTTTCATAAACCACATGGATCCACCAGTGTCATTGCATGTGTGTTCTTTTCATAAACCACCTCTAGAGTCATTGCATGTGTGTTCGTTTCATAAAGCACCACTAGAGTCCTTGCCTGTGTGTTCTTTTCATAAACGACATACGGGTCCACTAGAGTCATTGCATGTGTGTTATTCTCCTAAACCACCACAAGAGTCATTACATGTGTGTTCTTTTCATAAACGACATATGGATCCACTATAGTTATTGCATGTGTGTTCTTCTCCTAAACCACCACTAGAGTTCATTGCATGTGTGTTCTTTTTATAAACCACATGGGTCCACTAGAGTTCATTGAATGTGTGTTCTTTTAATAAACGACATGGGTCCACCAGTGTCATTGAATGTATGTTCTTTTCTTAAACCACATGAATCCACCAGTGTCAATGGATGTGTGTTCTTTTCATAAAACACATATAGAGTCCTTGCATGTGTGTTCTTTTCATAAACCACATGGGTCCACTAGAGTTCATTACATTTGTGTTCTTTTGATAAACCACATGGATCCACCCGTGTCATTGGATGTGTGTTCTTTCATAAACCACATGGATCCACCAGTGTCATTGCATGTGTGTTCTTTTCATAAACCACCACTAGAGTCATTACATGTGTGTTCTTTTCATAAACCACATCTAGAGTCATTGCATGTGTGTTCTTTTCATAAACCACATGGATCAACTAGAGTTAATTGCATATGTGTTCTTTTCATAAACCACATGGATCCACCAGTTTCATTGGATGTGTGTTCTTTTCATAAACCATATGGATCCACCAGAGTTCATTACATGTGTGTTCTTTTCATAAACCACATGGATCCACCAGTGTCATTGGATGCGTATTCTTTTCATAAACCACATGGATCCACCAGTATCATTGCATGTGCGTTCTTTTCATAAACCACCTCTAGAGTCATTGCATGTGTGTTCTTTTCATAAACCACCACTAGAGTCATTGCCTGTGTGTTCTTTTCATAAACCACATACGGATCCACTAGAGTCATTGCATGTGTGTTCTTCTCCTAAACCACCACAAGAGTCATTGCATGTGTGTTCTTTTCATAAACCACATATGGATCCACTAGAGTCATTGAATGTGTGTTCTTCTCCTAAACAACCACTAGAGTTCATTGCATGTGTGTTCTTTTGATAAACCACATGGTTCCACTAGAGTTCATTGAATGTGTGTTCTTTTAATAAACGACATGGATCCACCAGTGTCATTGAATGTATGTTCTTTTCTTAAACCACATGAATCCACCAGTGTCATTGAATGTGTGTTCTTTTCATAAACCACATATGGATCCACTAGAGTTATTGCATGTGTGTTCTTCTCCTAAACCACCACTAGAGTTCATTGCATGTGTGTTCTTTTTATAAACCACATGGGTCCACTAGAGTTCATTGAATGTGTGTTCTTTTAATAAACCACATGGGTCCACTAGTGTCATTGAATGTATGTTCTTTTCTTAAACCCCATGGATCCACCAGTGTCATTGGATGAGTGTTCTTTTCATAAACCACATCTAGAGTTATTGCATGTGTGTTCTTTCCATAAACCACATGAGTCAACTAGAGTTCATTACATTTGTGTTCTTTTGATAAACCACATGGATCCACCAGTGTCATTGGATATGTGTTCTTTCATAAACCACATGGATCCACTAGTGTCATTGCATGTGTGTTCTTTTCATAAACCACCACTAGAGTCATTACATGTGTGTTCTTTCCATAAACCACCACTAGAGTCATTCTTTGTGTTCTTTTCATAAACCACATACGGATCCACTAGAGTCATTCCATGTGTGTTCTTTTCATAAACCACATCTAGAGTCATTGCATGTGTGTTCTTCTCCTAAACCACCACAAGAGTCATTGCATGTGTGTTCTTTTCATAAACCACATATGGATCCACTAGAGTCATTGAATGTGTGTTCTTCTCCTAAACCACCACTAGAGTTCATTGCATGTGTGTTCTTTTGATAAACCACATGGGTCCACTAGAGTTCATTGAATGTGTGTTCTTTTAATAAACGACATGGATCCACCAGTGTCATTGAATGTATGTTCTTTTCTTAAACCACATGAATCCACCAGTGTCATTGAATGTGTGTTCTTTTCATAAACCACATATGGATCCACTAGAGTTATTGCATGTGTGTTCTTCTCCTAAACCACCACTAGAGTTCATTGCATGTGTGTTCTTTTTATAAACCACATGGGTCCACTAGAGTTCATTGAATGTGTGTTCTTTTAATAAACCACATGGGTCCACTAGTGTCATTGAATGTATGTTCTTTTCTTAAACCCCATGGATCCACCAGTGTTATTGGATGTGTGTTCTTTTCATAAACCACATCTAGAGTCATTGCATGTGTGTTCTTTCCATAAACCACATGGGTCCACTAGAGTTCATTACATTTGTGTTCTTTTGATAAACCACATGGATCCACCAGTGTCATTGGATATGTGTTCTTTCATAAACCACATGGATCCACCAGTGTCATTGCATGTGTGTTCTTTTCATAAACCACCACTAGAGTCATTACATGTGTGTTCTTTCCATAAACCACCACTAGAGTCATTGCCTTTGTGTTCTTTTCATAAACCACATACGGATCCACTAGAGTCATTACATGTGTGTTCTTTTCATAAACCACATCTAGAGTCATTGCATGTGTGTTCTTCTCCTAAACCACCACAAGAGTCATTGCATGTGTGTTCTTTTCATAAACCACATGGATCCACCAGTGTCATTGGATGTGTATTCTTTTCATAAACCACATGGATCCACCAGTGTCATTGCATGTGTGTTCTTTTCATAAACCCGCTCTAGAGTCATTGCATGTGTGTTCGTTTCATAAACCACCACTAGAGTCATTGCCTGTGTGTTCTTTTCATGAACCACATACGGGTCCACTAGAGTCATTGCATGTGTGTTATTCTCCTAAACCACCACAGGAGTCATTGCATGTGTGTTCTTTTCATAAACCACATATGGATACACTAGAGTTATTGCATGTGTGTTCTTCTCCCAAACCACCACTAGAGTTCATTGCACGTGTGTTCTTTTTATAAACCACATGGGTCCACTAGAGTTCATTGAATGTGTGTTCTTTTAATAAACGACATGGATCCACCAGTGTCATTGAATGTATGTTCTTTTCTTAAACCACATGAATCCAGCAGTGTCAATGGATGTGTGTTCTTTTCATAAACCACATCTAGAGTCCTTGCATGTGAGTTCTTTTCATAAACCACATGGGTCCACTAGAGTTCATTACATTTGTGTTCTTTTGATAAACCACATGGATCCACCCGTGTCATTGGATGTGTGTTCTTTCATAAACCACATGGATCCACCAGTGTCATTGCATGTGTGTTCTTTTCATAAACCACCACTAGAGTCATTACATGTGTGTTATTTTCATAAACCACATCTAGAGTCATTACATGTGTGTTCTTTTCATAAACCACATGGATCAACTAGAGTTAATTGCATATGTGTTCTTTTCATAAACCACATGGATCCACCAGTTTCATTGGATGTGTGTTCTTTTCATAAACCATATGGATCCACCGGAGTTCATTGCATGTGTGTTCTTTTCATAAACCACATGGATCCACCAGTGTAATTGGATGTGTATTCTTTTCATAAACCACATGGATCTACCAGTGTCATTGCATGTGTGTTCTTTTCATAACCCACCTCTAGAGTCATTGAATGTGTGTTCTTTTCATAAACCACCACTAGAGTCATTGCCTTTGTGTTCTTTTCATAAACCACATATGGATCCACTAGAGTCATTTCATGTGTGTTCTTCTCCTAAACCACCACTAGAGTCATTGCATGTGTGTTCTTTTCTTAAACCACCACTAGAGTTCATTGCACGTGTGTTCTTTCGATAAACCACCAATAGAGTCATTGCATGTGTGTTCTTTTCGTAAACCACATGGATTCATTAGAGTTCATTGCATTTATGTTCATTTCATAAACCACATGGATCCACTAGAGTTCATTGCATGTGCGTTCTTTTCATAAACCACTTGGATCCACTAGAGTTCATTGAATGTGTTCTCTTTTCATAGACCACATGGATCCACAAGTGTCATTGAATGTCTGTTCTTTTCATAAACAACATGGATCCACCAGTGTCATTGCATGTGTGTTCTTTTCATAAACCACATGGATCCACTAGAGTCATTGCATGTGTATACTTTTTCTAAACCACATATGGGTCCACTAGAGTCATTGAATGTGTGTTCTTCTCCTAATCCACCACTAGAATCATTGCATGTGTGTTATTTTCATAAACCACATGGATCCACCAGTTTCATTGCATGTGTGTTCTTTTCATAAACCACCACTAGAGTCATTGCACGTGTATTATTTTCATAAACCACCACTAAAGTCATTGCATGTGTGTTCTTTTCATAAACCACATATGGATCCACTAGAGTCATTCCATGCGTGTTCTTCTCCTAAAGCACCACTAGAGTTCATTTCATGTGTGTTCTTTTGATAAACCACATGGGTCCACTAGAGTTCATTGAATGTATGTTATTTTCATAAACCACATGGATCCACCAGTGTCATTGAATGTATGTTCTTAAACCACATGGATCCACCAGTGTCATTGTATGTGTGTTCTTTTCATAAACCACATCTAGAGTCATTGCATGTGTGTTCTTTTCATAAACCACATGGGTCCACTGGAGTTCATTACAATTGTGTTCTTTTGATAAACCACATGGATCCACCAGTGTCATTGGATGTGTGTTCTTTTATAAACCACATGGATCCACCAGTGTCATTGCATGTGTGTTCTTTTCATAAACCATCACTAGAGTCATTACATGTGTGTTCTTTTCATAAACCACATCTAGAGTCATTGCATGTGTGTTCTTTTCATAAACCACATGGATCCACTAGAGTTCATTGCATCTTCTGTCCTTTCATAAACCACATGGATCCACCAGTTTCATTGGATGTGTGTTCTTTTCATAAACCACATGGATCCACCAGTGTCATTGCATGTGTGTTCTTTTCGTAAACCACCACTAGAGTCATTGCATGTGTGTTCTTTTCGTAAACCACATATACAGTCATTACACGTGTGTTTGTTCTTTTCATAAACCACATGGATCCACTTGTGTCAATGGATGTGTATTCTTTTCATAAACCACATAGATCCACCAGTGTCATTGCATGTGTGCTCTTTTCGTAAACCACCTCTAGAGTCATTGCATGTGTGTTCTTTTCATAAACCGCCACTAGAGTTATTTCATGCGTGTTCTATTCACAAACCACAAACGGATCCACTAGAGTCATTGCAAGTGTGTTCTTCTCCTAAACCACCACAAGAGTCATTGCATGTGTGTCCTTTTCATAAACCACTTATGGATCCACTAGAGTCATTGCATGTGTGTTCTTCGCCTAAAACACCACTAGAGTTCATTGCACGTGTGTTCTTTTGATAAACCACATGGTTCCACTAGAGTTTATTAAATGTGTGTTCTTTTAATAAACCACATGGATTCACCAGTGTCATTGAATGTATGTTCTTTTCTTAAACCACATGGATCCACCAGTGTCATTGGATGTGTGTTCTTTTCATAAACCACATCTAGAGTCCATGCATGTGTGTGCTTTTCATAAACCACATGGGTCCACTAGAGTTCATTACATTTGTGTTATTTTGATAAACCACATGGATCCACCAGTGTCATTGGATGCGTGTTCTTTTATAAACCACATGGATCCACCAGTGTCATTGCATGTGTGTTCTTTTTATAAACCACCACTAGAGTCATTACATGTGTGTTCTTTTCATAAACCACATCTAGAGTCATTGCATATGTGTTCTTTTCATAAACCAAATGGATCCACTAGAGTTAATTGCATATGTGTTCTTTTCATAAACCACATGGATCCACCATTTCATTGGATGTGTGTTCTTTTCATAATCCACATGGATCCACCAGTGTCATTGCATGTGTGTTCTTTTCATAAACCACATATAGAATCATTTCACGTGTGTTTTGTTTTCTTAAACCACATGGATCCACTAGAGTTCATTGCATGTGTGTTCTTTTCATAAACCACATGGATCCACCAGTGTCATCGGATGTGTATTCTTTTCATAAACCACATGGATCCACCAGTGTCATTGCATGTGTGTTCTTTTCATAAACCACCTCTAGAGTCATTGCATGTGTGTTCTTTTCACAAACCACCACTAGAGTCATTACCTGTGTGTTCTTTTCATAATCCACATACGGATCCACTAGAGTCATTGCATGTGTGTTCTTCTCCTAAACCACCACAAGGGTCATTGCATGTGTGTTCTTTTCATAAACCACATATGGATCCACTAGAGTCATTGCATGTGCGTTCTTCTCCTAAACCAGCCCTAGAGTTCATTGCATGTGTGTTCTTTTGATAAACCACATGGGTCCACTAGAGTTCATTGAATGTTTGTTCTTTTAATAAACCACATAGATCCACTAGTGTCATTGAATGTATGTTCTTTTCTTAAACCCCATGGATCCACCAGTGGCATTGGATGTGTGTTCTTTTCATAAACCACATCAAGAGTCATTGCATGTGTGTTCTTTCCATAAACCACATGGGTCCACTAGAGTTCATTACATTTGTGTTCTTTTGATAAACCACATGGATCCACTAGTGTCATTGGATATGTGTTCTTTCATAAACCACATGGATCCACCAGTGTCATTGCATGTGTGTTCTTTTCATAAACCACCACTAGAGTCATTACATGTGTGTTGTTTTCATAAACCACCACTAGAGTCATTACATGTGTGTTCTTTTCATAAACCACATCTAGAGTCATTGCATGTGTGTTCTTCTCCTAAACCACCACAAGAGTCATTGCTTGTGTGTTCTTTTCATTAACCACATGGATCCACCAGTGTCATTGGATGTGTATTCTTTTCATAAACCACATGGATCCACCAGTGTCATTGGATGTGTGTTCTTTTCATAAACCACCTCTAGAGTCATTGCATGTGTGTTCTTTTCATAGACCACCACTAGAGTCATTGCCTGTGTGTTCTTTTCATAAACCACATACGGATCCACTAGAGTCATTGCATGTGTGTTATTCTCCTAAACCACCACAAGAGTCATTGCATGTGTGTTCTTTTCATAAACCACATATGGATCCACTAGAGTCATTGCATGTGTGTTCTTCTCCTAAACCACCACTAGAGTTCATTGCATGTGTGTTCTTTTCATAAACCACATGGGTCCACTAGAGTTCATTGAATGTGTGTTCTTTTGATAAACCACATGGATCCATCAGTGTCATTGAATGTATGTTCTTTTCTTAAACCACATGCATCCACCAGTGTCATTGGATGTGTGTTCTTTTCATAAACCACATATAGAGTAATTGCATGTGTGTTCTCTCCATAAACCACATGGGTCCACTAGAGATCATTACATTTGTGTTCTTTTCATAAACCACATGGATCCACCAGTGTCATTGGATGTGTGTTCTTTCATAAACCACATGGATCCACCAGTGTCATTGCATGTGTGTTCTTTTCATAAATCACCACTAGAGTCATTACATGTCTGTTCGTTTCATAAACCACCACTAGAGTCATTACATGTGTGTACATTTCATAAACCACATCTAGAGTCATTGCATGTGTGTTCTTCTCCTAAACCACGATAGGAGTCATTTCATGTGTGTTCTTTTCATAAACCACCACAAGATTCATTGCATGTGTGTTCTTTTCATAAACCACATGGATCCACTAGAGTTCATTGCATTTGTGTTGATTTCATAAACCACTTGGATCCACTATAGTTCATTGAATGTGTTTTCTTTTCATAAACCACATGGATCCACCAGTGTCATTGGATGTGTATTCTTTTCATAAACCACATGGATCCACCAGTGTCATTGCATGTGTGTTCTTTTCATAAACCACCTCTAGAGTCATTACATGTGTGTTCTTTTCATAAACCACCACTAGAGTCATTGCCTGTGTGTTCTTTTCATAAACAACATACGGATCCACTATAGTCATTGCATGTGTGTTCTTCTCCTAAACCACCACAAGAGTCATTGCATGTGTGTTCTTTTCATAAACCACATATGGATCCACTAGAGTCATTACATGTGTGTTCTTTCCATAAACCACATGGGTCCACTAGAGTTCATTACATTTGTGTTCTTTTGATAAACCACATGGATCCACCAGTGTCATTGGATGTGTGTTCTTTCATAAACCACATGGATCCACCAGTGTCATTGCATGTGTGTTCTTTTCATAAACCACCACTAGAGTCATTACATGTCTGTTCTTTTCATAAACCACCACTAGAGTCATTACATGTGTGTTCTTTTGATAAACCACATCTAGAGTCATTGCATGTGTTTTCTTCTCCTAAACCACCATAAGAGTCATTGCATGTGTGTTCTTTTCATAAACCACATGGATCCACCAGTGTCATTGGATGTGTATTCTTTTCATAAACCATATGGATCCACCTGTGTCATTGCATGCGTGTTCTTTTCATAAACCACCTCTAGAGTCATTGCATGTGTGTTCTTTCCATAAACCACCACTAGAGTCATTGCCTGTGTGTTCTTTTCATAAACCACATACGGATCCACTATAGTCATTGCATGTGTGTTCTTCTCCTAAACCACCACAAGAGTCATTGCACGTGTGTTCTTTTCATAAACCACATATGGATCCACTAGAGTCATTGCATGTGTGTTCTTCTCCTAATCCACCACTAGAGTTCATTGCATGTGTGTTCTTTTGATAAACCACATGGGTTCACTAGAGTTCATTGAATGTGTGTTCTTTTGATAAACGAGATGGATCCACTAGTGTCATTGAATGTATGTTCTTTTCTTAAACCACATGGATCCACCAGTGTCATTGGATGTGTGTTCTTTTCATAAACCACATCTAGAGTCATTGCATGTGTGTTCTTTCCATAAACCACATGGGTCCACTAGAGTTCATTACATTTGTGTTCTTTTGATAAACCACATGGATCCACCATTGTCATTGGATGTGTGTTCTTTCATAAACTACATGGATCCACCAGTTTTATTGCATGTGTGTTCCATTCATAAACCACCACTAGAGTCATTATATGTGTGTTCTTTTCATAAACCACCACTAGAGTCATTACATGTGTGTTCTTTTCATAAACCACATCTAGAGTCATTGCATGTGTGTTCTTCTCCTAAACCACCACAAGAGTCATTCCATGTGTGTTCTTTTCATAAACCACATAGATCCACCAGTGTCATTGGATGTGTATTCTTTTCATAAACCATATGGATCCACTAGTGTCATTGCAGGTGTGTTCTTTTCATAAACCACCTCTAGAGTCATTGCATGTGTGTTCTTTTCATAAACCACAAATAGAGTCATTGCCTGTGTGTTCTTTTCATAAACCACATACGGATCCACTAGAATCATTGCATGTGTGCTTCTACTCAACCACCACAAGAGTCATTGCATTTGTGTTCTTTTCATAAACCACATATGGATCCACTAGAGTCATTGCATGTGTGTTCTTCTCCTAAACCACCACTAGAGTTTATTGCATGTGTGTTCTTTTGATAAACCACATGGGTCCACTAGAGTTCATTGAATGTGTGTTCATTTGATAAACCACATGGATCCACTAGTGTCATTGAATGTATGTTCTTTTCTTAAACCACATGGATCCACCAGTGTCATTGGATGTGTGTTCTTTTCACAAACCACATATAGAGTCATTGCATGTGTGTTCTTTCCATAAACCACATGGGTCCACTAGAGTTCATTACATTTGTGTTCTTTTGATAAACCACATGCATCCACCAGTGTCATTGGATGTGTGTTCTTTCATAAACCACATGGATCCACCAGTGTCATTGCATGTGTGTTCTTTTCATAAACCACCACTAGAGTCATTACATGTCTGTTCTTTTCATAAACCACCACTAGAGTCATGACATGTGTGTTCTTTTCATAAACCACATCTAGAGTCATTGCATGTGTGTTCTTCTCCTATACCACCATAACAGTCATTGCATGTGTGTTCTTTTCATAAACCACATGGATCCACTAGAATTCATTGCATTTGTGTTCATTTCATAAACCACTTGGATCCACTATAGTTCATTGAATGTGTTTTCTTTTCATAAACAACATGGATCCACCAATGTCATTGCATGTGTGTTCTTTTAATAAACCACATCTAGAGTCATTGCATGTGTGTTATTTTCAGAAACCACATGGATCCACTAGAGTCATTGCATGTGTGCTCTTTTTCTAAACTATATATGGATCCACTAGACTCATTGCATGTGTGTTCTTCTTCGAAACCACCACTAGAATCATTGCATGTGTGTTCTTTTCATAAACCACATGGATCCACTAGAGTCCTTTGCATGTGTGTTCTTTTCATAAACTTCATGGATCCACCCGGGCCATTTGCATGTGTGTTCTTTTCATAAACCACATGGATCCTAACCTTAGGAGAGCCCTAACCTTAGCCCCCAATGGTGGACGTTAGATCGAGTCTTCTAGAAGGCACGCCCCAAGACACTTGTTGTGCATCACGATTGTTACATACCGTTCGATCGGGGCACTTGGATGATTGTGATGGTTCTTTGTAAGAGCGATCCATGAGTAGGTTGTTCTGCGACATGATTGGCCATGCTTACCGTCCGCTTGCTGTGGACATACTCACAATATCACGCGCTCCTAGTTGCTAGGGTCACACGTTCCTCTGGCCCACCTGCCAGTGTCACGTCCAATTTACTTCTCTCCTTTCCCCTCGAAGCCTCTTTCCCCACCTGCGTGCAAATGTCATAGACACAATTTGTTGTCCCCCATCCTCCCGTCCGCCGCCAGCACACTTTCTTCCCCGACCAGCATGTGGAATATCTATGAATAAATAAATGGAGCTTGCAAGTATGAATAATGGTGTATGATTATGAACAATTAGATTCTTTCATAGTCATCTTGTTAAGTTAAACAGTTCATTTGGGCCAGGTTTCTGTGTTTTGTGCATCAAATGCCACGAATGTTGGTGTTACCTTCAATTTTCTCTACACATTCTACACATTCGCGTGCTCCTAGGGATAATTATATACAATGAGGTTATGATTCTACTACTAGTATCATCCTACACATTCTCTTTCTCCCAGGGGTCGTACGCTGGTGTGCACGTCCATTGTCCGTAATTAGGGCGTATGCATAGGCGCAGGCACGTGCCCGTGCCAGTTTGATGAAACGCGGTTGTAGTTGTGGTGGCTATGTGCATGTCGTGTATCGTTTCTAGACGCTTAGCTAGGCTTTCAGAGGCTTTTTTAAATGCGTGTCTCCAGAACCGCTTCCTTTGCCAGTTAACGGGATCGAGACCACATGAATGCCATCATAAATGGCCGGCAAGAAGCAGCGGGACTCACCGTGGGCTAGTCTCCCGAGGGACTCGCCCAGAAGATAGGTGACATTTTCCTTTCGATGAACGACCTCGACTACTACGCCGCCTTCTGGGCGGTATGCAATGCCTGGCGCGGCTGCACGGAGGAGCACTTTATGCCAGCCAACTGGATTGTTCTGGAGCACCAGTTGTCGGAGGAGTATCTGGTAGATGATGCCGCCATTAGGTTGCTAAACGTGAGAACTGGCCGCCACCTTGAGAAGAAGATTAGCCGGGTTATTCGTAGGTGCTTTGTTGATATTCATCTGTATATATGTGATCCTTTTTTGCATTCACCTCCTATACTATATGTTTTCAAGTTCTATTACTTCATCTACTAGTTGGTTTACTTTGATTGAATCTCAGTCTATTTACCTTTACTGAATCTCTGTTTCTCCTCTTGAAGGTACTTTTATGTGGGTAGCACATTTGGTGGCATTCTTGTGCTTGGACAGAGGGTGCAGCCATACAAGACCCGGTTGTACAACCCCTTCTCGGGCACTATCAAGCACCTGAGGGTGGAGATACTGATCGAGCAGGTGGCTTCTGTCGATGTGACGATGTTCCCGTCGTTGATGGTGTTTACATCAAACCATCTGCACAACAACATCTGTTGGGCAGATGAGGGAACGGAGGAAGGGAGACGCTCAGTCTTTGGCGAAGGGTCGTACTCGCCGTATGACTTCACGGAACTCCGAAGCATGACTTCTTACGCTGGTGCTGCTTTCGTCATAGACAGATACATGTCTAGCATCTTGACTATGTGTGGTGCTGCTCATGGAGATGTCCAGCTGCAGCGCTTCGCACGGACCCTAGAGATGCATCCCACCGTTGTAGGCCCTGTTCCGGGTGCCAGCTCCTAGAGAATCGTTTTTACCTTGTCAAGTCCAACGGAGAGCTGTTGTTCGTTGTGAGTGGACCGGTCTACATCGGCAGGACGATTGTTTACCGGGTTGATACCCAGAACCGTGTCCTTCAGCCGGTTAGAGGCATCGGAAGTCGTGCTCTCTTTGTTGCTAACAATCAGTGCATCTGCGTCGACAGTGCCAGGGTACCCATGATGCAGGCAGGCAACATATACTATGCGGCCTATCCGAGATTAGATCTTACAACTGAGGCTCTTGCGTGGGAAGAGGAGCCAAGGGTTGTATATGGGTATGGAGTAGGAGGAGGATTACGGATCAATGACCATCCTTTCAAACACGTAAGATTGCTGGTAGAGTATAGAAGAATTTACGAGAATTCTGAGATAGAGATGGTGCCACCTTATGACAAGGATGGTAACAACCACTACGATTACTACGACGGCTATTCGTCAGATTGATGGATCGTGTGTGTCTGCTCCTGATGTATTCTCATCAGGTCAGCTCTTTGTGTGTTCAGTTTTTTGTAGTGAACGTCTATGAAGTATGCAAGTTCTGTGCGGTGCCTGTGTAATACAATGGATGTTCTCCCTGTTTCCAGAAGCTCATGTGTTGTACCTCTTACAATTTAACTACTTTTTCATATTCGTGTAGTAATTCTGATAGATGCTGGGTTTGTAACAATCCTCAAACAACTTACAACTGCGAATTACAACAGATTATTACAATCCTCAGTGGACTTGACAATAATAAAATGAGGCATAAAATTTGCACTCGCACTAAACACAACTGAAATTGCAACCAGCCTAAACAATATCTAAACCCAGATCACACCTACTGTAAATAGCGGTAACTCACCCGTAATTAGCTAGAACTACTTCTTCCTCAGTAGTAGGATATGCCATGCTCCGTGCCGCTCAGCTCGTTAGTGGTGGAGGCGGGCTAGATCCTCGCAACGGCAGCGGAGGCATGTAGAATTGGAGCAACTTGGCGACGGAAGTAAAATGTCCAAAGGGATCGTTCTTCTTGGAGGGTGGATTTCGACACCGCCAGTGCTAGGGGAAAGGAAGGAGAGCATTTGTGAAATTGGTCAACGCACCAAGCCACTTAGTTCCTTGATTTGACTAAGAGGTTGTCGCGTTGGCGCTTGCGTTACGGACAGATTACTGACATGTGGGTCCCGACCGTCTACTTCACGGGACAGTTTAACGGAATGTTTGAATTTGGTAGGTCTGAGATGAGTTTGCCTCGAAATGGCCCCTCTCGATAGTTGGCAGCCCAACTTTGCGAAATGCGGCAATTTCAGGCAACTTAGGTACCACGATGCACTCGCCCGGGAACTTTCTAGCCGCAAACCAACAAGCCCGGGTCAAAGGCACTAGAAATATCTAGGCCTTAACCCGTCCATGAAAATGCCAACCCGGAGCCACCATCGGAGTCGCCCTGCTCGACTGGCTTTCTGAGCCAAGACTACCGACTCCGCTTCTCACAACAGCCTATCCTACTCACCCTCGTGCAAATCGACTCAGAAGGTACTGTACCATGCTCGGGGAATCATCCAAAATGACCCCAACGCGGCTCATGAACACACCAAGTACGAGAGCTTGCCCTGGACTCGCCACTTGCAAGCAATGTACTATGTCCTCACCTACCTTGGGTATGCGACTCCAAGGGTTAAGTACCACACTCAGGGACTCGCCTAACCGTCCCCATTCGCGTTCAGGGAAAACACCAAGTACAAAGCACCTCTTGGGGTTGCCAAGTGACTGGTTCCACGAGCCACGACTAGTCGACCTCGGTTAACCCAACAACCTAAGCCAAAACAAACACACATATACGCGAGGTCAACCCCACAAAAGGGCGGACGCGCTCGGAGACTCGCATAACCCAAAATCAAAACACTCAAAATCCATAAAGATAAATGTGAGTCGATTGACATATTCATACATGCACAAAATACATTGTTCAGATACAAAATATATTACAAAAGGCAATTCTTCATTCTGCAGGCATGGACAAGGAGGTGCCGCCATCATCCTTGACTCGAACAAAAGGATTCCAGAGATTCACCAGATAGGTCGTCAACTTCTTCATAAGTGACAACCAGAATGGCTTCTCTAACTTTAGGTCATGATGCTTCGGCTCGGGGTAGTTCGGAGCCACTAGCGTCTACTAGTATGGCAATCAGTCGTCCATCGCCAGCACATACTCCGCTAATGGAGCGGCCTTGGCGGCCAGCCTAAGGACCTCCATGATCTCCACCGTACCAGTTGTCGAGGGCTACCCGCTGGTGACGTCGACAAGATCAAAGTCATTGGGGAAATGCACGAGTCCAAGGCTCAGCACCATCATGGCTCTGCGGCAGAACGTCGATCGTGTCATCCACTTGACAACTGCGGGCGCCTCCTCGAGGTACCTGCCACACCTCGGTCAATCCCCCTAGGATCACTTCAGTGGGAGAAATGCCCTGGAGGACGGCCTGGATGCACATTGCTGACGCAGTCACCACGTTCACCACTGCCATCATGCACTGCTCGACATCAAATGTCTGCAGCACTGGATCTCCTTGACCTATAACGACTGTAATGTTAGAGAATCAAATTCAGGTGAAAGAACAGTTCGGGGACTCGCCCGCTCGGGGACTCGCCACCGGCAAAACAAAGATCAAGAAAAAGCTAGAAAACTCACAAAGAAGCTCGCGGAAGTTGTCCGTGACAAACTTCTCTAGCGCGGAGAGTTTCCCCTGCAGCCCGATAATAACAGAGTCGGAGGCCTTCCGCTCCTCCTCCGCTGTGACAACCGCGGTCTTGGCCCTCTCCTCAGAGGAAGTCGCCGTAGCCTTGGCCTTCTCCAGCTCCTTCCGCAGTGAGCTGGCCTGCTCCTTCCCTGTGGTCGCTGCATCTTTTGCTATCTCCAACTCTTTCGCTAGCAAGCTAGCACGTTCGTCTGTCACAGACGCTGAAGCCTTGGCAGCATCTAGGTCGGCGATTGATAGATATCCCTCGAGGGCCTTGGCAATTACAGCGACATGTTCATCTACAACAAAGATCACAATCTGAAAATAGCAAATTCACAAAAAATCAAACCTCGTGAGAAAGAACAACTCACCCACATCAGCTTGGAGTCTCTGATTGGACTCTTGAGAAACTCAAATGTGGCGCTCCAGTCGCTCCGCCGAAGCCAGCCGCTCGGTCAACTCGGTCTGGAAACGCTGCACACAACTGAAAGTCAAAACAAGGACAATTGAAGTTTTTGAGTGTCCAGCCACTGAAATTCAGAAACTAGACCCTCGGGGACTGGACAATTGAAGTTATTGAGTGTCTAGCTGCTGAAATTCAGTGACTGGACCCTCGGGGACTGAAAAATCGAAGTTTTGAGTGTCTAGCCGCTGAAATTCAGGGACTAGACCCTCGGGGACTGGACATACCTGAATTGCAGCACCAAGCATGTGGTGAAGCTCAACAGCATCAGCCGAGGGCACCAGGAATGGCGTGCAACCACGGTGCTGCCCGATATCACCATCGATGATCTCAGGAACTTGCGGTGACTGAGCTTCAGCCGCCGCGGCAAATGCCCTCGCCATGAAGCGGGGAAACATTGCGGCCGTCACCCCCGCTGTACCGGTCGTTGTTGCTGGCGCCTTTCAAGGGAGGTCTACCCCGATTGGCTCCACGCCAGTGGTCACCTCTCCTTCGAGAGGGACTGCGGAGTCGCTCCACCCCGCACCTTCCTTTGTCGTGGCGATGGGATCGCCCTCCTTCTTCGCACCTTCACCCGGTGCCTCGATTGGGACCGCCTTCCTCTTCCTAGAGGGATCGCCGCCCTCCTCGCCATCGGTTTGAGGTACCTTGGCCACCGACGGATGATGAATATTCTTGGCACCGCCACTGCGAGCTCGTCACGATCAGCGATTTGAAATAACACAACAACATCAAACTATGATGAAGCAAAGTACACCACACTTACATGGCAAATGGGATGACGCACATACCGGTGATGATGTGTGTGGGCTTCTCCACCTCGGGGCCTAGCTTACGAGTGAGGTCCCTCTCTAACAAGCTCGCCTGCCATGCTACCATAGGCTTTTCCGCTGATGAAGCCGCGGTCTTGGGAACCTACGGCTTTGACGACATAGGTGTCTCCTCCGACGGTGGAGTCGCTGACCCTGTGACCGCTTCAACCCTTGGCTCCATTGGCGCCGAAGCCTGCAGCGCGATCGTAGCTAGGGGAACATCTGTCCCCACAACCACATTTATGATCTCCGACTCCATCATCGGAGCTAGTCCCTCCAGAATCTTCGCTACATAAACACCTCCTTCATCGTCGGACTCGTCGTCTCCTCGAACATCGCCAACGACTTGGCCAGCGTTTTCTCCTTCATCGACAACTTGGGCTTTGTTGCTTGCTTAGTCTTTGTTGGCGACTTCAACATCGGCTTCGGTGTAGGCTTAGCTGGCATCACCGTTCTCTGTGATCTTTGCTCATCGATAATATCGACGTCGCTGTCGTTCTCGTCGAGGCTGCGACTCGCCACGATCTCGCGCTGCTTCTGCTGGCAGGTCTTCCGAGCCGCAGATGAGGGTTCCTGCACCTCCGTGACTCCTTCTTCATCCTCGGAGGATTCTGCCTCCTCCTCGAGATCATTGGGAACCTCTTCATCCAGTGGAGGAAGCCAGTTCTCGAGTACATGGAATAGCTGGAAAAATCAGAGAGAACAACAATTTGGATCAAACGATTACAAGACTATGATTGCAAAATTACGACTGAGAATGAAATAAGCAAATAAACTCACTGCAGGATCTTGTCGCTTCCCGGTAGTATATGGGGCCAGCCCGAACATGGAGGCGACATACTGCGCTTCTGTGATCTTCTTCAGCATGGTGACGTAGTCCTCCAGATCCCAAGGTTCGTTACATGATTTCGTGGAATCTCCCTTCCCGGTGTATTGGTACATCTAGTGGGCTCGGGTAACCCGCGGAACTAGCCGCCGCCAGAACCAAGAGTTGTACAAATTAATGTTCTCAAGGCCCTCGTCTTTCAGCTCCTAGATCCGGGATAGCATCTCGTCTATGGCCATCCTCTGGTCAGTGGGGAGCTTGGCCGCTGAAAGCAGGTGCGGCTCGCTCCTTTCTGTAGTGTATGTTGGGAGCGGCACCTCGCCCGGAGGGAGTTGATTCCTTCATGTAGAACCAACTCTTCTTCCATTCGCTAGTAGCCTTCTTCGGTAGCTGTAGCTTTAGGAACTTGGCCTTGGGCTTCAGCTGGAAAGTGACGCCGTTTGCCGCCAAAATGGAGCCGTCCTCCTCGTGATTGAGGCGACACCCCAAGTAGCACTCGCAGGAGGCAACAATGATGGCGAGTTGCTCGGTGCTGTGCGGCTCCAGGTATGTTGGCTTGATCGTGTAGTACGCGCAGAACCGCCAGAAGAAGATTGTTGTGGGGAACCCTAGACCCCTCTCCAGGTGGCTCTGGAAGTAGATAAATTCACTAGGGCACGGCTTCGGTTCGGTCTGATGACCCACAAGTATAGGGGGTATATCGCAGTATTTTTGAGGGAAGTGAAACCCAATTTATTGATTCGACACAAGGGGAGACAAAGAATATTTATAAGCCTTAACAACTGAGTTGTCAATTTAGCTGCACCTGGAAACAATCTTTCTCATAGCAGTTTATTAGTAGCAACAGTTTTGTAGTAGCAGTAGTAAAGTAATAGTAGTATTAAAAGTAAAGACAATAGTAACAATTGCAATAAACAGTAGGATTAAAGCGCGATAGGCATAGGGATGGATGGATGGGCGTTGCATGGACAAGATAATTAATATGGCAATCAAAACATAGGGCATTTGCAGATGAATAAGATAAAGCATCCAAGTACTAAATAATCATCGGCATGTGTTCCATATATAGTCATACGTGCTTGCAATGAGAACTTGCACAACATCTTTTGTCTTGCCAACCCGTTTGAAGCGGGGACTCAAGGGAACTACTGGCAATTAAGGTGCTCCTTTTAATAGAGTACCGGAGCAAAGCATTAACTCTCCGTGAACACATGTGATCCTCACATCAAAGCCATTCCCGCCGGTTATCCCGATTGCTGTCACTTCAGGGCCTTTGGTTCTGGACAACAATATGTGTATACAACTTGCAGGTAAGACCATAAACAATACTATCATAATGAATCAATAACATGTTCAGATCTTCAATCATGGCACTCTGGCCCTAGTGACAAGCATTAAGCATAAGAATTCGCAACAAAGTCAAAAAGCACTAATAGTAGATACTAGGCACCATGCCCTAACAATCCGATGCCATTACATGAACGATCTCATCCAATACCTACCATCCGCATAGCCTACAACGGGGGGTTACTCACTCATAGATCGGGGAAACATGGATTGTCGATGGAGAAGCGATGGTGATGATGATGGCGATGATCTCCTCCAATTCCCCGTCCTAGCAGGGTGCCAGAACGGAGTTTCTGGTTCCGAATCGCGGAATCTGGTGGTGGCGGCGGAGCGGAACTCTTTCTCGAAAAACATTGAACCGCCCTAGGTTTTTAGGTCAGGAGGAAACTTATAGGCGAAGAGGGAGACTGAGGGGCTTCCTGGGGCGGCCAGACCACCACTGGCGCGGCCAGGCCTAGCCCGTGCATCCAGGTGGTGTGGCCGGGCCCCAGCCCCTCTCCGTGTCGTATTCTAGCTCCTAGTGTCCCTCGATGAAAAACTAACTTTGGCTTTTGTCCCATCCAATTCCGAGAATATTCATTTTCTGACTTTCTTGGAACCAAAAACAGGAGAAAACACGCAGCTAGCACTGTGGCTCTTGTTAATAGGTTAGTCCAAGAAATCATATGAAAAGTAATCCAAAGTGTGGACGAAACATAAGAAAGTAGATAAAACCAAGCATGGAACATCAAAAATTATGGATACGTTTGCAACATATCAACATCCCCAAGCTTAACTCCTGCTCGTCCTAGAGTAGGTAAGTGATAAAAAGAAAGAATAGTTTTTGAGGTGACATGCACCATCATAAACTTGATCAAAGTATTTGTAAAACATTGATAGCTGAGATCATAGTACTTCAATCATAACATGAAAGACAAAGTTCTAACAATAAGGCAAAGCAACTATGTTGCAACATGAAAAGGCACAAACAAAAGATTCATGAATAACGATGCTTTGCAAGACGTTTGTTTGTTTCACATAAAGAAAACATAGCATAGTTGTTTCACATAAAGAAAACATAGCTTTGAAAGACGTTTGTTTGATTAATCCTCCGAGAATCCCTGTTATGCATACAACCACGATCCCATGATCAGTTAGTCGTGGCACATAACAGACAAGTATCAAAGTAAACATCCAATACATAATGAATACTTGTCATACCTTATTTTCCATTATGGCTACATCGATCATTTATCAGCGGAACATCATTAAGTGTAGAGCCCGAGCCATGCCTTAACCTACAGGAAAATGACTGGTAGAACGTCCTAGCTCGCATAGTCGTCCACTTCACCTTCTTCTCGATATCTGACCAAGTTAATAGCCAGGGACAATGCTAGTGAGTACTTTGAATGTACTCACAAACCACCTTAAGAGAGTAGTAAAAACGAGGAGATATGCAATATGGCTGTGGCAGTAGGAGGGCTCCAAGCGGGGTTCTTTTCTAAAATAGTTTCTCTTGTAGATATGGCATCTACATATCTTTGTTGAAAACTTTTGTAAAACATTTTGGAAACCTTTTTGAAAAGTTTTGGAAAACATCAGGATTGGGGTACCCATTTGTTCCCGTCTTCAGGTCGTCCCATGACCAAACTCCTTTCTCCTCCTTCTGACCATCCCATGGTCAAAACCTTTGTCCTTTACGACCATCCCATGGTCAAAACATTTCCAAAGACATTTATTTTCTAAAATCCTTTTTGAAAACAAAACCAGCACCGCTCTACATCAATCTTCCCAACCGTCCATGACCGCGGACACGACTATTCGAATAGATTTACACTCTGTAGAGGTTGCACACTTTACCCACACCATTCGGGTACACTACCCTGATCTACACCGATCGTGGGTCGAGTAACCGATTGTAACATCCCAAAACTCTAATCCAAGTGATCAAGATCCAAATCATCAAATTTAGAGTTAACAAAAACTTTTCCATTTAAAAATATTCAAGCATTCAAATGTCTGTGCATATAATTTAGGAGTTGATTTGAATTGCCATGTTTAAGTGATCCATTGATTGTAAAATGATTCTTAGGTGAATTAAATATCATCTAGATCATTCCCAAACAAATCCCAAAGAAAAACAAATCAAAATGAATAAAATAAACAAATGGTCATTTGTGCCATTTTAATCACCATGCCTACTTTGTCTATTCCTAGAACTCAATTCTTAACAGAAACAAATGTGGATCTTTGCAACCCTTGCTAGTACAATTAGTGATGTACCAAGGCCCACTTTGTGATCTACCAAAAACTTTCAAAAACTAATTTTAAATTGCATTTGAAAATGGAAACTAGTGTAGGTATCAAGATCACACTTATTCAAAAACCACTCAAATGAATTCCATTTTCAAAACCCAAGAACATTTAGAAGCTCAAGCATAAGATACAACACTCCACCAAAAATCAGCCCAAAATTCAAATGTTTTATTCTTGCGGCCATTTGATCGAACAGGTTGCAGACAGAATCCATTGGGCCTAACTTATACTGTTTTTGATCAATTTTTGTCAAACCATTTGAACCCTAGTAGATGCCTTTGTCTCCCCCAGACCCAACCAAGCCATGAAGAGGCTACCCTTTAGCCATTTGAAGCAGTGCCGTGCCATCTGAGCACCATGCTCGCCGGTCGAGCATGGATAGCTCACAGCCGACCACCCCACTCTCTCTCGCCATGTCTAGGAGCTAGAACAGACCACACCACCGCCCTCTGTCCCCTCCCCGAGCAGAGCCGAGCCATGGACCACTCGCAGAGCGCCGCGCCCAGAATGTCTGCACCATGCCGAGCACGCGCCAGAGCGCCGCACCCGACAAGCATGCACACGCCGCGCCTCGACCGCAGCCCGCGCTGACCGCGTCGCCACGACCCTAGGAACCGCCCAGACATGCCCGTTCGCCGGCGCTTGATCCGCAGCCCCCGTGCGCCGCGCCGAATGCCGCCTCTGCCGCGCAGAGCACCAGCTTTCCCCAACCAAATGCCACCGTCCCTAGCTACGCATTTAAATCGTAGAGCACCGCCAGGAGGCAGGCCACCGTCCCCTACCTCCAGCCACGATGATAGCACGCTGTACCGCCCTCGCCGGAGTCGCCAGCCCATCCCGTTCGGTCGTTTCGTCGAGCTATAAATAGAGGCCACCCCTAGCCTCATTCTGCACACCATCTCACTCCCCTCTCTCCACTTATCCTTCCACCCCATTCCCGGAGCAAGGCGGACCACCGTTCATGAGAATTTTGCCGGAGCTTGCCGCAGCAGAGGAGGAAAGGCGTCGTTGATTGCGACCACCCCAGGAGCCGCCGCGACCACGCCTAGAACCGCCGTTGTCCACCAGCTCGATCGCCCCCATTGCCACGTCTAGCTGGATCCCGGGTAAGCCCCCACGTACCCACACCGAGCCGCTAGGGTTAGCTCTCGTCGGCGACCTGTTCGCCGGGGACGACGATCCTCACCCATTGATCAACCTTTTAATCGTAGCCCTGAGAGTGCCCCGTACCGCTTCGTGTTTGATGTGTCGCTGACCTGCGGGACCCCCCCTGTCAGTTGTCATCCGTACCGCGGAGCACCACTGGGCCGGCCCGTTAGTTTTCCTGCGTGATCCAGTTAGTTCAAATATAGATTTTTCTATTTTAGTTTGAACTCACTTCTGTCCCTTAGTTCAAAAATCAATTCCAGCAGATCTACTAAACCAAATTGAGTGATTCAAATTTTGTTGGAAAGCCTCTGAAAAGACCTATCCAAACCCGTTGGAATTAATCCATTTAGATTTAGATATCTCTCCTAGTAAAAATAACAAGACAGAACCTTTTGCACATTCAAACATTTTTATAAAATCAACAATAATAGCTTTTGAGTTGATTCCAACTCTCAAAAATCACATTTAACCATACCTACGCGAATATGTAATAATAGTAAGGTTTACATGCAGTGACTTTGGACTAGTACCAAAATAATGCTATATAGGAATTTCTAGTCACTTTAAATCATTAATTATTAAACTTAAACTTATTCAAATGTGATCCAACCTTTAAATCACCTTCCCATATGTTAGAATATGTGGTGATGACATGTGTCCATATGATCCCATATTTTAATTGGAGAATATTAAATCTTAGTTATTTTCAATGAGTAGAAATTACTTTTCTTAAATAAAAAGAATGAAGCTAGTTAATAAAACCTTGTGATGCTTGTGATGATAATAGATCATCAAATGTGTTCCTTAGAGTGCTAAGTAGACTAGTTAAGTATTGTTTGGTGATTGTGTACTCCGTATGTATTTATAGACGATAGTACCGACCAAGCTTTCGAGGAGGAGGAGGAGTTCTACCAAGAGGAAGAGGAAGAAAACTTCAACCACTAAACCAACCAAGGCAAGCTAACACTTGCAAGTATTATACTAGCAGGCCATCATTAGCAATGCAAGATAACCCTTGCAATCTAGATAACCTAAGAAAAGACATTAGACATGCTTTGGTTATACCACTTTGATTATTACCTACCCCAAGTTTTACTTCAAGCTTTTACTTCCTTTACTTTACCAAAGTCCTTTACTTGTTTTGAAGGTAGCATAAAGAGTATAAAACTTGACCTATCTAGATAACTTTAGATGTCATTCTATGGCATGAGATTGAGATTAGCATCCCACCTTAGTGAACACTGTTAACTTAGTAGCTTAGAGCTAAATCAAAACTTGAGTCACTTTAGATGGGAACACTTGGTGAAAATGAATTGTGAAAACCTTGGAATGATGAGTCATTCTATTGATATGTTTTTACATGTGTTGAGAAACACAAATGGTTTATGATGATCAAAATTTTGAGGCATGAGCCTTAGTCCTTTTACAAAAACTGATGGTTGGATTCGGATGCGATACCATTCCAATTTTACCGTACAACCATAATACCTGAATTGGGTAAGGCTTAGGCGAAAGTTTATATGCATTAGTATTAGTTCCCTCACGGGAGAGGTTTGAGCTGAGGCTACCTCTAAATGTTGTCCACCTATGCAGTGCCCAAGATGACAGATGGTCATGGTTGGGAGGCCATGCTCATAGGAGAGCTGCTTATACTAGGGTGTGTAAAGGAAAGGTTATGTTTGATTATCTGCATACTAAGTATGAGGATTCAGGGTTATCCCTGACAGATGTATCGAATCTTGTGGTGAAAGTGTACCACCTCTGAAGAGTGTCAAACTATTCGAATAGCCGTGTCCGTCGTTATGGACAGTTGGAGTGGCCACACTGTTTCGTTGTCAGATGTTTTCAAAATGACTTATGAAATGAATGATGAATCTTGACTTGACCACAACAAGGTTGTGACTATGACACTAGCTTCCCAACTTAAGTGATTCTATAACTTTATTTTATCTTTCTTTGTTTCTGAACTCAGCTTAGGTTTCAAACTTAACTTTACAGATAAACATAGAGTTAGCATTTCCCACTAGCATTATCTTACTTGTTAGTCGTAGTTTACGAGTACTTAAAGAGTATTCATGGCTTTTGTCCCTAGCTATTCCTATGGCCAAACTATTAAGGAGACTACCGAGATGAAGGCCAGCAGGACGGCTATGATAACTAGGACTATCTGCCTTCATTAGCATTGCCTGTGCCCCTGAAGATGGACCCCACCTCTACGCTTATTATTTATTCCGCTGCTTGTTGTATTAATACTGGATCATGAGATGCTTTATTCATGTAAGACCTTATCATGGTTTGTAATGGATGATGTACTGTGATATCCAATCTGTTATGTCTCGCAAAAATGGTAATCCTAGGATTGCGATGTATGACATAACAGGCATCTGGGATTAAAAATCCAGGTGTTGACAAGTTGGTATCAGAGCCATCCTGACCATAGGAGACCCTAGTTAGAATGGACGTCCGAACAAAAACTTAGTTTCAAAACCAAAGTGATTACTTATGAAAAATATTTCCTCTCTTACCCTTGGGAATTCATTCTTTCTCAAAAATTCATGTTCCTCTAATTCTTACATTACTACATAAAATTTGACACACTTGATCACTTCACTAGCTTCCTCACCCTTAATTCTTGTAGATGGAGACTCAGTTCAACAAGTTCTACCAGTTGGGCAATGGAGGCCAACTGATCTTCGAGAGGGATCTAGATTCACTTTCTGAGTTATTGGGACGCCTGCATCCGGAGTTTCTTGGAGCTCAACTTCCAGGACCCCCAGGAGGAGATTTACAGTGGCTAGTCACCGTTGATCTTCAAGGAAGCATAGAAGCACCAACGTCCGGGAGAATCCAGTTCTCCGTAAGGGAGAACAACTGGCTAGATGGATTAGCCAGGGCAATGCATGAAGCTCTCGCACGTCTATGTGCCCTCGGTGTCAACCAAATCCAAGGATCTCGCTTTGCGCATTATGCAAGGCGTGACTTCATGGGAATGCCAATGGAGATGCCAAGTCACCCGGAGTTGAAGCGTCAAGTGGAGAACCTTGACTTCCTGTTGTACGATCGCCATAAGGAATTGGACAATGCTAGGGAGTTTGCCAACCACAACCGTGCCATTACCGACCAGAAGGCAAGACTTTCTCACTTCTTGTCAAGGACCGTCAGTCTCTTCGCCTCCAGCGTGAAAAGAAGGATCGCACCATTGCCCGTCTTCAGAAGAAGGTGGCCGACCTCGAGAAGACCGTCAAGGAGCAAGAAGCTCAGCTTGCAGCAAAGGAGGAACAAGAGGATGGTGAAAACATCCAGGCAGACATGGATTCTTACCTCAGCAATGATGATGACTTTCTGGAGGAGGATGCCGTGGACTTCTACACTGATGATGAGGACTTCGACTTCATCGACGATGAGTAGATGCACTAGAGCACTGTCGTAGCATGAGATGTATCGGTCCCACTGTATCGTAGCTTGTAGAATGGTTCTTAAAACCATCTATTTTCCTTGTTGTGGTGTGTGTGTGTTTGTATCGTGTGATTTGTTTGAAGGAATGAAAAGAAGTTAGTTGCAAAAACCTGAGTCAAACTCAATGTTTTAGCTTTGAAACCAAAACCATGAACCTTAGAACTTTCCCTCTTACCCCTTTATCTACCTCAATCTTCAGATGACTCGCGGAAACCAAGGAGGGAGCACCTCGTCGTAGGACCCAATGCTGCAGATCCTGCAGAATCTCATCGCAGACAGAGAAGCAAAAAGGGCAGAGCGCCAAGCTAATCTAGCAACACTGCAACAGATCGCCCAGATGGCTCTCAACAACCAAGGGCATGGAAATCAGGATCATCAAGGATCCAAGCTGAAGAACTTCCAGAATACCAAACCCCTAATCTTTAGTACTTTAGAGAACCCATTAGATGCTGATGACTGGTTGAAGACAACGGAGAACAATTTGGAAGTAGCCAGAGTTGATGACAACGAGAAAGTTCTCTTTGCCACCCACTACTTGGCAGGAGATGCAAGGGCATGGTGGAACAATATCTGCCTGATGAACCATGGTCAAGTGATGACATGGGAAGCCTTCAAGATCAAGTTCAGCCGCACCCACATGCCGCAGGGTCTTGTCACCCAAATGAGAGAGTTGAAGCAAGGCAGAATGACTGTGGTGGAATACCGTGATAGATTCCTGTCGCTAGCCAGGTACGCACCTGATAGATCAACACGGAGGCAAAGAAGAAGAGATTCTTGAATGAACTGCTTGATAAGATGCAGATTGTCCGCGTGAACATCCGCTTTGAGGATCTTGAAGAGCTAGTCGACTCTGCCATTCAGATGGAAGGGAAGATTAACCAGGCAAACGACAACCGCAAACATCGTATGATGCAGCAATCTGGATCCAACAGTCACCAGAAGTATCGTCCCAACCCCTCACTAGGATATGCACCAAGAAACAACCGACCCCCAATGTCTCTCCCAAGCTACCCCAACCGTAGCGGAGGCAATGTGAAGTCCGGAGCAAACAACAACAAGAACTCCGGCAACACCAACAATTTCAACCGTGCCCCTCCCAAGAGCAACCACAACAACAACAACACTGCACCCAGGACTGGAAGCAATGCTTTGCCTGTCGCAGCAAAAGACAAGTCCCAGATAACCTGTTTCGAGTGTGGAGTGAAGGGTCACTACTCCAATGAGTGCCCCAAGAAGGATGACGCCACTGCCAATGTGTAGCTCCCCGCAAAAACCACTACTAGAAAATCGCTGTGTTTTTGTGCATTGCATCATCATGACTACATGCTCATGCCATCATGCCATATTGCATTGGAGCATCGTCATCATCATGCATGGTTTTTTCTAAACTATTTTAGAAAAGTCTATTTTTGTTTTCTAAATACCCCGTCTTTAATTCAAATCAAAAACACCGGGCTTGTCCGGAATATTTTGTTTTGTCTAAAAACGATTTAAAAAAGTCCCGTTTTAAATAAATAAAATTCTTAAGTTGTTTTTAGGAGGCAGCCCGCCAGGCCCGAAAGCCCGGCCGGCCCCCTCCAAACCCTAGTCTAACAAGACCCTAACCCTAGCTAGACAAAGACCACCTAACCCTAAAACCCCCAACCCCTCCTCCCAGCCGCCGCCACCTGGGCGCGTCTCCCTACCACCATCTCCCGCCCAACTCCTGCCTGCGCCAGCCTGCCAGCTCCCTCCCACTTCACTGCGCCACCCCGCCACGTCGCCTGTCACACATACATCGCACGCACTCCTGCCCTGACCCCGCACACCACCCTGTCTCACTCCCTCTCACCGATACGACCAGGTCAACCGGCCGCAACCACCACGTCGCCGCGATCCCATCCCTGGCCCCACCTCCTGCATCGCATGCACCCTAGCCCCGCGCACGGGATCCTGATCCCGCACGCGATCCCCTCGCCCCGCTCCCCCATTCCATCCACCAACCCCGAGTGAGCCCCACCGCGTTCCGTCGATCTAGTCTCTCTCGCCCTCGCCTCCCTCTGCACGAGATCGGCTTCGAGCGCCGTCGCTGCCTCGCCCGCAGCCACAGCGACCTCGCAGAAGCCCCGCCACCATGGCTCTTCATAGCCTCGCGTCGCCGCCCGGACTCTCTCTGCTCTGTCGGTCTTGGTCCCTCCGGCAGCACCGCCGCTGGTGCGTCTGCTGCAAGCCACGGTCGCCGCCGCCCTCTCGCTCGTCTCCGGCATCGTCTACCCCGCTCGTCTCCCCGCTGCTCTAGTCTAGCCCACGTGACGGCCCGTGCCCCACCTCTCTCTGCTGGCCGCCACCGCCATGCATCCCCGGCCACCGCTCGGCTGTGCCCTCTCCTGGTCGTCACCGTCGACCCGGGGCCTGTCGCCGGCCACCTCCCTCGCCTCCTCGCCTTCACCCTGCGCGGCCCCGACCTCGCCTCGTCAGCCATCTTCCCCACCGCGAGCCTCATCACCGCTGCACCTTGTCGGTGTGCCTCTCGTCCCTGCCCTCCTCGTTGGGCCTCGACCCATGCCGCCAAGCTCGATGGCTGCCATCGCCTTCAAGCCCTACCGATCTCTGCAGTTCGCCGTTCCACGCTGGCGCCCTCCTTTAGCCAAGGTCGTCACCACGTCTGCCGACCCGGCTGCCGCCTCTATTCGCGCAAGGTAGCCACCCCGTGCCGTTTGTTTTGGTCTGGCCTACTCGACCAGAACTTGTGGTTCCCGTGGCTATGCAAGCCCGGTGGCCTCTTTAGCTATCTGTCAAGGAGATGCAGGTGATGGGGTGTGATAATAAGACGACATCCTCTGCTCCGAAGCCTCTGTTGACTCGGTGATGATGCCTTTGAAGAAAACACAATGTGCAACCGAAGTACCACCGAGTTGCCCCGTGACAAGATCGCCATCGACAACGGAACCACGATATTTCCTAGATCTCCTTCATGGACTCTCGAAGCCCAAACAACAAGGTCTCCTTCCTAAAATCGCCAAGTGCTCCATAACGAATCCGAGACCGACACGGGACAAAACCTCGAAGGACCGTACAAGACCACCATCACCGAACTCCGATATCTTCGTTACGGATCGATGGTCGAGACCCCGTTCCCAGATTCGAAGACCGATCCTGGCAAGACCGAACCGAACCCTCGGAACCAAGTTCGCCTAACCCTAATGTGTGACCCCTTTATCCGAGACCCCTATTTTTATAATATATGACATCTATTTGTTGCATATTTAATTGTTCATGCTTGCATACATGTCATCTGGTGAGTAGGGTTAAATAGTGGATTCACCTAAATTAAATATGGAGACTATATGCGGACTATTCTAGTCTTATATTGGCTCCATTTAAATTTGAGTAGCGAACCGATGCCATGTTTGCCTTGTTAAGACAACATTTAAATTGCGGGGTAGTTAAATAACATGAACCTTCTAATTAATTGTCAGGACCCCGGTTCCGCTTAATATTGCCGAGTTGCATCGCATATTTGCCATGTCATCCATCATCTCATAAACATGCCCGATCTTCTGTCGTAGTATTAAATAGTGCATCCGATGTTTCTTTTAGTGCTTTGCTTCTTCACGAATTAGGCTGTTGAGTGGATGCGAGTGTCGACCTGATCTCCAGATGAATCTTCGGCTATGTTTTCCAGGCGAGCATTATCCCCCTTTCTACCTATTTTGCATTTATAGTCTGTATTTCCTCCTGTTGATCTATTGCTATCCGTGTCGCGATGCTTTAGTGTTCCGTACCAGATATATTCCATGCAGCTTTTATATTGCCTTGGACACCTCCTATCACCTGTTGCTTGGTAGATAGATGGCCTTGCGAGTCGTAGTCGCTTGCTCAGGTGCGATCCCGTGTCGTGAAGTACCACACAGTTGTTGGAATGTTGTCATGTGCTTTATGGTGGAGATGATCATGACTTTAAATACAACTATTAAATTGCTGGCACAACTAATGAAAGAGGCACCGGTGGGCAATATATGCTATTTGGTTTTCATGTCCACTTGTGTCCCGTAGGCCCCGAGTACTTGATACATGTTCCTTGATTATTCGGACTATCCACATCCGGGAGACCCTATGGACCCCCCTTAGCTAGAGCTTGATTCATTCTTATTTCTTGGGGCCACAAAGTAGTTTGGGGCTTTATTACTATCCTGTACTTATGCCATGCTTTACTGCTTTATTTACGATTGTGCGTGGAGCACCTGTACTGTTTTGGAACGTGGAATGTTTTCGCGGTATCGACAAGCCCAGTCACACTTTCGGGTTCCCAGTCATTTACAGCCATTGACACAAACCCTGGGTCCGTCTCGGAGCCGGCCAACTTCGTTGCGGGTAGCTTACTAGGGTGGCCCACTGAAATATTTTATGAATCCTGTGATTGCTTTGTCATGAAAGCCTCGTTGGGTTTTGATTTGGTTTTTCCGAGGTTGATCGTGTGTGTGTTGCTATTTGTGCACCCCTGCAGGGTAAATCTTTCTGAAAGCCGTGTCTGCGGGTATGGACGACTTGGAGCACAGTATCTCGATCATAGACAAGCATAACTAAAGTAGTGCTATAAATTTGACTTAATACGTGACTAGTAATCAGCTTCACTACAATGGAATGGATAATAAAAGTGCCATCCACTGGTGGAACTGGTGTGTATCGTGTCATGTTATACCTGCCTAGTAAGTACCACAACTCCAATGGAATGAAATAAAAGTGCTAACAACTGCTGGGTTTGGGATGTCACATGCTAATTGTATCTGACTAGTAAGTACTACAACTAGAACAGAATGGTTAACTAAAACTGCCCACTACTTATGCTATCAGGATGACTCATGTTATCTATATCTGACTAGTAAGTGCTGTAACTATAATGGAATGAATAAAATTGCCAACTGTGTGAGTTCCTTGGTTTGACTTCCTCGTGTGGTATCGAGGGGGAAATGCCAGGATGGGTATGATTGGTGTTAGTATCAGGTTGGATCCGAATAGGTCTTTCTTATCCCCCTCTAATAGCCGACAGTTGTATCGAGTATCTATAGGTTGTTTAGTGCATGCTTCGCTACCGCTTCAGTCCACCATACCTATGTAGGTGAGGACCGCCGAATTCTAGCCTCGCCGTGTACTGGCCTCAGTACTGACGCTCCTCTTTTTCCTTTGCCCTTTGTCGGCGCCCCTTTTGTTTTAGCAGATTTGAGATCGACGTCGTTCGCATGGTTACCCTTCCGGCTTGGCCTGGGCAGGGTTATGGACGCCATTGGTTATTCTTCAGGGCTCTTAGCCCCATTTGCATCTTATCCCTACTTTGATGTTGTATCGTTTTCAAGGTGATTTGTATCTTTGTAGTGTATATCTGTATTCTTGACTCCTGGAGTCGTGCTGTATATATATCTGTTCTGTGGGTCCCATCAAGGACTGTTGTGTAATGGTATTGCTTCATTTCCAACCGCACGAAAGTGCCTGGTGGGCGTCCTTGAATCATTTCTATGCGGGTTTGGCGGAAAGGGCTAAAAGTTGCATAGGGCCGATTCGAGGGTGTTACAGAGTGGTATCAGAGCTCAGCAGTTACAATACCCCACTGGTCTAGCCTGTAGGATAACCTAGCTAACGGCCGAAGTAGAGTGTCAAAACTATTTTGCAAAATCGGTTGGATAGATCTGATTAGGTCTGCTTTTACGCCTTATCCCTCTACTGTTCTCCTCTTACCTCTGCGTGTTTTGGATCTGTTCTCGTATCTTTTCTTCGAGTTCAGGAGTTCTCGTGCTTGGGTTCCTGTCGTACCTTCAGGGTTTCGCTTCCTTCTTTGGTAACAGTGCTTCTACATCCGGTCTTCGTGCTATCTGAGGAATCCTTCATCTGTTGGACTTCTCTCTGTTCCTTCTTGTGCCTTCTGGTGTTTTCTGACTCGACGACATCATCTATGCCGGATCCGATGCAGAGTCTGCATCCCTCCTTGTTTCCGAACCTCGCTTGTCGAGATCTTCAGTCTGATTCCGAGAGTTGGTTGCATAATTCTCCTATTCGTGTGCAGAGTAATGGTTTGGGTGCGTGATGGACTGATCACCATCCAACTACTCTTATCATTCGCTCCTATACATCAAATCGGTGGATCCAACAATTTTACCTCATCCACGGAAGCTAGAGGTGGCTTTATTTGTCGATACCTTTACCTTCTTCCTTTGTTTATCCGGAGTGTTCTCTCGACGGATGTGAGCAGCAACCTTGTTAGTGGTGTCGCAAGGATCTACATGAAGCGAGAAGATTCAGATCGTTAACCTCCTTCCCGGTACCATGAGGCGGATCTCGAGGGAGAGATCCCTTGTTAGTGATGTCGAATTGTAGCACCCCGCAAAAACCACTACTAGAAAATCGCTGTGTTTTTGTGCATTGCATGATCATGACTGCATGCTCGTGCCATCATGCCACATTGCATTGGAGCATCATCATCATCATGCATGGTTTTGTCTAAACTATTTTCGAAAAGTCTATTTTTGTTTTCTAAATACCCCGTCTTTAATTCAAATCAAAAACACAGGGCTTGTCCGGAATATTTTGTTTTGTCTAAAAACGATTTACAAAAGCCCCGTTTTAAATAAATAAAATTCTTAAGTTGTTTTTAGGAGGCAGCCCGCCAGGCCTGAAAGCCCGGCCGGCCACCTCCAAACCCTAGTCTAACAAGACCCTAACCCTAGCTAGACAAAAACCAGTTAACTCTAAAACCCCCAACCCCTCCTCCCAGCCGCCACCTGGGCGCGTCTCCCCACCACAATCTCCCGCCCAACTGCCGCCTGTGCCAGCCTGCCAGCTCCCTCCCACTGCACCGCACCACCCCGCCACGTCGCCTGTCACACACACATCGCACGCACTCCTGCCCTGCCCCCGCACACCGCCCCATCTCACTCCCTCTCACTAACACGACCAGGTCAACTGGCCGCAACCACCACGTCGCCGCAGTCCCATCCCTGGCCCCACCTCCTGCATCGCATGCGCCCCAGCCCCGCGCACGGGATCCCGATCCCGCACGCGATCCCCTCGCCCCGCTCCCCCGTTCCATCCACCAACCCCGAGCGAGCCCCACCCTGTTCCGTCGATCTCGTCTCTCTCGCCCTCACCTCCCTCTGCACGAGCTCGGCTTCGAGCGCCGCTGCCGCCTCGCCCGCAGCCGCAGCGACCTCGCAGAAGCCCCGCTACCATGGCTCTTCATACCCTCGTGTCGCCGCCCAGACTCTCTCTGCTCCGTCGGTCTTGGTCCCTCCGGCAGCACCGCCGCTGGTGCGTCTGCTGCAAGCCACGATCGCCGCCACCCTCTCGCTCGTCTCTGGCACCATCGACCCCGCTTGTCTCCCCGCTGCTCCAGTCTGGCCCACGTGATGGCCCGTGCCCCACCTCTCTCTTCTGGCCGCCACCGTCGTGCATCCCCGGCCGCCGCTTGGATGTGCCCTCTCCTGGTCATCACCGTCGACCTAGGGCCTGTCACTGGCCATCTCCCTCGCCTCCTCGCCTTCACCCTGCACGGCCCCGACCTCGCCTCGTCCGCCATCTTCCCTACCGTGACCCTCACCACCTCTACACCTTGTCGGCGTGCCTCTCGTCCCTGCCCTCCTTGTTGGGCCTCGACCCGTGCCGCCAAGCTCGACGGACGCCGTCTCCTTCAAGCCCTACCGACCTCTGTAGGTCGTTGTTCCTCGCTGGCGCCCTCCTTCGGCCAAGGTCGTCACCGCGTCTGCCGACCCGGCTACTGCCTCTGTTCGTGCAAGGTAGCCACCCCATGCCATTTGTTTTGGTCTGGCCTACTCGACCAGAACTTGTGGTTCCTGTGGCTATGCAAGCCCGGTGGGCTCTTTAGCTATCTGTCAAGTAGATGCAGGTGATGGGGTGTGATAATAAGACAACATCCTCTGCTCCGAACCCTCTGTTGACTCGGTGATGATGCCTTTGAATAACACACAATGTGCAACCGAAGTACCACCGAGGCGCCACGTGACAAGATCGCCATCGACAACCACGATACTTCCTAGATCTCCTTCATGGACTCTCCAAGCCTGAACCACAAGGTCTCCTTCCTAAAATCGCCAAGTGCTCCATCACGAATCCGAGACCAACACGGGACGAAACCTCGAAGGACCGTACAACACCACCATCACCGAACTCCGAGATCTTCGTTATGGATCGATGGTCGAGACCCCGTTCCCGGATTCGAAGACCGATCCCGGTGAGACCGAACCAAACCCTCGGAACCAAGTTCGCCGAACCCTAATGTGTGACCCCTTTATCCGAGACCCCTAATTTTATAATATATGACATCTATCTGTTGCATATTTAATTGTTCATGCTTGCATACATGTCATCTGGTGAGTAGGGTAAAATAGTCGATTCACCTAAATTAAATATGGAGACTATATGCGGACTATTCTAGTCTTATATTGACTCCATTTAAATTTGAGTAGCGAACCAATGCCATGTTTGCCTTGTTAAGACAACATTTAAATTGCAGGGTAGTTAAATAAGATGAACCTTCTAATTAATTGTCGGGACCCCGGTTCCGCTTAATATTGCCTAGTTGCATCGCATATTTGCCATCTCATCCATCATCTCATAAACATGCCCGTTCTTCTGTCGTAGTATTCAATAGTGCATCCGGTGTTTCTTTTAGTGCTTTGCTTCTTCACGGATTAGGCCGTTGAGTGGATGCGAGTGTCGACCTGATCTCCAGATGAATCTCCGGCTATGTTTTCCAGGCGAGCATTCTCCCGCTTTCTACCTATTTTGCATTTATAGTCTTTATTTCCTCCTGTTGATCTATTGCTATCCGTGTCGTGATGCTTTAGTGTTCCGTACCAGATATATTCCGTGCAGCCTTTATATTACCTTGGACACCTCCTATTACCTGTTGTTTGGTAGATAGATGGCCTTGCGAGTCATAGTCGCTTGCTCAGGTGCGATCCCGTGTCGTGAAGTACCACACAGTTGTTGGAATGTTGTCATGTGCTTTATGGTGGAGATGATCATGACTTTAAATACAACTATTAAATTGCTGGGACAACTAATGAAAGAGGCACCGGTGGGGCAATATATGCTATTTGGTTTTTATGTCCACTTGTGTCCCATAGGCCCCGAGTACTTGATACCTGTTCCTTGATTATTCGCACTATCCACATCCGAGAGACCCTATGGATCCCCCTTAGCTACAGCTTGATTCATTCTTATTTCTTGGGGCCACAAAGTAGTTTGGGGCTTTATTACTATCCTGTACTGCTTTATTTACGATTGTGCGTGGAGCACCTGTACTGTTTTGGAACGTGGAATGTTTTTGCGGGATCGACAAGCCCAGTCACACTTTCAGGTTCCCAGTCGTTTACAACCATTGACACAAACGTTGGGTCCATCTCGGAGCCGGCCAACTTCGTTGCGGGTAGCTTACTGGGGTGGCCCGCTGAAATATTTTATGAATCCTGTGATTGCTTTGTCATGAAAGCCTCGTTGGGTTTTGATTTGGTTTTTCCGAGGTTGATTGTGTGTGTTGCTATTTGTGCACCCCTGGAGGGTAAATATTTCTGAAAGCCATGTCCACGGTTATGGACGACTTGGAGCATAGTATCTCGATCATAGACGAGCATAACTAAAGTAGTGCTATAAATTTGACTTAATATGTGACTAGTAATCAGCTTCACTACAATGGAATGGAGAATAAAAGTGCCAACCACTGGTGGAACTGGTGTGTATCGTGTCATGTTATACCTGCCTAGTAAGTACCGCAACTCTAATGGAATGAAATAAAAGTGCCAACAACTGCTGGGTTTGGGATGGCACATGCTAATTGTATCTGACTAGTAAGTACTACAAGTACAACTGAATGGTTAACTAAAACTGCCCACTACTTATGCTATCAGGATGACTCATGTTATCTATATCTGACTAGTAAGTGCTGTAACTATAATTGGCATGGATATACCCTACAGGTACTCAAGCTTGGTATATACGGTCCAAATACATACAGGCCCACGGTGTCGCTAAGGCCCGGATGGAGGGACTCGAGTAACCTAGGGACTCTCGATTTTTTGAAAGACAAGAAGAAGCTAAATATAGAAAGTTTGAAGGGGAAAACCCTAACTTGTCACCGACTCGACCTGCTACCTAAGACCTAGCCTATCTATATAAAGGCTAGGAGGGGGCAGCGAGGAGGACAGACGCAACCCTAGTTTCCACAACCCTTGCCAGATTGCATCTGCGCACCGTTGTATCTTTCGACTCCTTCGGTAATTCCACGAGCAGACAAGCAGGAGTAGGGACCTCTATGAGGCCTGAACCTGGGTAAATCCTTTGTCCCCTGTGTGCTTGTTTGCTAGCCGATAGATGTCTCCAGCGCTCCCTCCTTCTCCAAAACCCAAGTCCATAACAATGCACATTGACGAGTTAAACCCTCGTCATTTGGCGCCGTCTGTGGGAACTGGGAGCGCTGATGTTGCGATCTTGACGGTTCCATCATCAGCGATCTTCAACTCGTTATCTACTGGAGGCCAGATTTGCTTCGGCTTTTTTATCATCAAACGCGGCCTGATCACATCGGTGTTTATCAGAGGATTGCTTGCATCGATTCTCGATTCGCATGGATGCACCGGCACCAAGCCAACGGAACACTTGTATCCGCTGGAGGCTTGTCCTTTGCCATATTGGTTGTTGAATTGAAGGCATCGCCCAGCAGTAAGGAATCGTGACGAAAGCGTATGTACTAGACACAGCTTTAAAAGCGATCAGCCTAAGCACAGGATCAACCCACGTGATCTGGTCTCAAGCAAAATAGGAAAAGGAAGCAAAAAGTTCTGATTGGTTCAAATTTTTGGCGTCTCATGTACGTCAAAGGAATATTATTACGTGTTGCAATTGGACTTCAGATTTTGAAACTGGCCAAAGTGAGCTAGCTGGAGGAGATCAATTTTATGGAAAGGGTGGAAAAACATCTGCTTACATCGATCGCAAGCTTGGCCTCTTTGTGACGGTCATCTTCTTCGTTGCGAGCGTCTTCACCACGGATCATTCTGACTCTACAATGGCCGGCTTTGCCGTCACGACGGATTATTTCGACTCCTTCGTGGTTGGCCTCGCCGCCGCGGATTGCGATAACTTCGACTTGCAGCGTCGAGCACGTCCCCTGCACGACCTCCGACTGTGGCATCGGATCTCGAACGCTGCCTCGACTCCATCGACCCGGTGTCGCCTTCGGCTGCGGTGACCCGCTACAATCTTCGACTCCACCATGCGACTAGCTACGGCGTCGACTTCGTCCACCGCGTGACCCCATCCATCACATGACGTGTTGTCATGTCGAACGTTGCCTTAGCTACATCGACCACATCGAATCTACACTCGGGGATTCCGTCGACTCTGCCGCGAGGACCGTTACCGCCTTCGGCTACAAGGCATTCGCCGTTATCAACGGCGAACTGTATAAACGCAGCATCATAGGCGTGTTACAGCGATGCGTCTTCCTAGCCGATAGAAGAGCAGTCCTCCTCGACATCCATGAAGGGACCCGCGGGCACTTCGCTGGCAGTCGCGCCCTCGTTTCCAAAGCTCTACGAGCTAGATTTTACTGGCCCACGGCCATGCGCGACGCCAAGGATATAGTCCAAAAGTGCCACGCTTGTCAGCGATTCACAGAAAAACCACACGCACCAGACGCAGAACTTCGGCCTATACCATTGGCCTGGCCCTTCGCCTAGTGGGGACTCGACATGGTTGGAAAACTTCCAAGGTCCTCGCAAGGAGGCTATGTCTACCTCCTGGTCGCAGTCGACAAATTCACCAAGTGGATTGAGGCCATGCCAGTGACCAAGCAATCAGGGCGCAACGCAGTAAAGTTCTTCGAGTCCATCGTCTACCGCTTCGGAGTGCCGCAGAGCATCATCACCGACAAAGGAACGAACTTTACATCCAAGGAGTTCCAAGTATTCTGCGACAACCTGGGGATCAACATCAGCTACGCCTCAGTAGCACACCCACAGACTAACGGTCAGGTGGAAAAGGCAAACAGGCTCGTCTGTAGCGGCATCAAGAAGCGACTCCTCCGACCACACAAACAAGCCACAGGCTGCTGGCCAGATGAACTGCAATCTGTACTCTGGAGCCTGCGTACAACTCTAAACAGCACCACCGGATACACGCCATTCTTTATGGTAGACGGAGCAGAGGCAGTACTACCCGCCGAAGTACGGTACAAAGCGCCACGCGTAGTCACCTACAATGAGCAGGAGTCATCCCTCACACTCGAAGACTCCGTTGACCTCCTTGACGAAGCAAGAGAAATCGCCGCAGAAAGATCCACGATCTACCAGCAGAACCTGCGCAACTATCATAAAAGAAGGCTTTGCCCCAGATCCTTCGTCGAAGGTGACCTAGTCCTGCGACTGAAGTAGCAGGGACATCTCAAGCTCGAGTCCCCCTGGGAAGGACCGTACGTGATTACAGAAGTAATCCCAAGTGGCGCCTATCGCCTTCAAGATTTAGAGACAGGAGTCGCACACTCCAACCCTTGGAACATCGCACAACTATGATGCTTCTACCCTTAGTCGTTTCTTCTTTACTTTTGCATCGCAAATAAGGCTATTCAGCCAAGGCTACTTAGCCGCACATTATACTCCATACTGATCTTCGAATAAATAAAAGCTAAGTGCCCCAAAACTCCGTGTTCTCTTTTCTTTTGTCAACTTTCATACTCGGGGGCTACGCCACCCTATACACACATGTTCTTCGAACAATAACGCGACATCCTGAGTAGCTGGCACATCAATCGAACCCCTTAGCACAAACTCAACCCAGCTGCAACGCACCTGACAGGTTGACAAGGGAACGATACAAAGATGGCCAGGATAACGAAAAGGACTCGCATAAGTGCAACGCACCCCACCCTTGTAAAGCTATTTGTATACATTCAACAATAAATTATCTACAAATATATATGAGCTTTACAACACCAGTACACTTATATGCAGGATACATATTTGGCTACCCTTGCAACAGAAGAACATTAGTCTGTTCCTCGAAGAAGTCGACGATCTCCTCGGCTGGACGATCCACAGCCTGATAGTGCGGCACCATGTTCTAGGAACATCCTGCTGGTGGCACCGGTGGCCCAGAGGCAATGGCGGCAACATCCACGTCAGGCACGTGCAAACGCACCATGGAAAGGGCAGCCTTGGCACCATCCACCAACTGCTGCCTCACGCACTCGCGAACCGCGGACATATTTTGAAATTTGGTCAGAAGGGCCAGCAGGCATGATGGAGTATCATCCAGTAGGAACATCGCCCAGTAGATGTTCTTCAAACACGACTACGACTTCTTCAGAAAGAGCAGCACTCGCGAGGCGCGATCCTGCAGGGTCGCTAACGCAGTCGCACGATCATGATCTACCAAGAAGTATCCACTCTCCTGAAGTTGCTCCTGGGTGAGATGACGAAGGCAGACGGCAATCCTATCTCTCTCCTCCTGCGGACGGCGTGCGCTAACAACTACACGAAGCAACATCAATAGCATGAGTACAACATACCATTGCGATTATCTACAAAGGAAAAGATGAGGATGAGCAAACTAACACTTAAACTGGTCGCCCAGTCGCGTCACCTCGCCAAGCAGATATTGCTCACGGGAGGCGGCTTTTTCAGCCTTAGACTTCCACATGTCTGCGCTACCACAGATCATGGGAAATTCACGCTCCAGTTGCTTCATGCGATCACGAAGTCGCGAAAGCAAGAACAGCTCCTCTACCCTGGAGCATGGTGGTGCCATTGCATCCTCAAGAGATGGCGAGTATAGGGTTCCCCCCATAGGACCACTTGATGTACCCTACCAAATATCAAGCCAGAGGCAAATAAGGCGACCAACTCAAAAGTCAAAAATAACAGATGCATTCAGGATCAATAAAAGTATCTACAAACACATTCACCAATAGGCATGTTCTCCAATTAAAAGAGCAAGTTCATCAGCTATTACAAGAAACTAACTACGGAGCAGTTGGCTTCTTCGACTTCGATGACCTCGGGGGCTTCATCAAGTCCGTGGCAGTATCAGATGCCACTGACTTTCCGCCGGCCCCTGAGGCCGAAGTTGTTGCCGCCTTCTTTGCGCGAATGAGCTCCTCCGAATACTTGGCAACAGTGTTTATCAAGGAATGGCCATATTTGGCACAGGCAGTCGCAAAGGGAGCAAATACTACCTGCTGACCATCCGTGCCAACAGGCATCATCTTCGACACCGCAGAAGGATCCATTTCGACTCCGTGGGCTTGCACCATGGCAAGCGACATGGTCGCGCCAGCTGCACGGAGGGAGTTCTTGTACATGGCAGGCACACCCCCAGCAAGCGACTCCACCAGCTCTTCCACATTGTCGACCAGCTCCGCCTTCGGCATCAGCTCCTCCCGGAGGCGACTCAGGGTGGCCTTGGCTTTGGACAGCGTATTTTGGACAGCGGCGCTACGATCTTCGACCGCAGATACCGCGCCCGCCAGAGCGTCATCGCGACCAAGGGCTTGTGGATCAAAACTCAAGCCACCAGCATCTACACCAAAATACACACATGGATAAAACTTCTAATGCCACCGGCACTACAGAGGAAGAGAAGAACATCAATAAAATATCTACCAGTAAAAGTACCTGAGAGGGCCTTGGCGACTGAGAACAGGTGCTCTTCGAACAACTTCTCCCTGGCCGCAAAGGAGGCACGCAGATCCTCTTAGCGCTTCTGGGCTTCATCACGAGCCACGATCGCCTCGTCGCGCCCCTTCACAGCTGCGGCTAGCGTCTTCTCCAACATGGAGACATCACGCAGTAAAACGTTATGCTCAGCTACATGGCAGTCAAAAATTTGGCTGTCAGTCGATTATACCAAAATACAGAGAAGACGAAAAGAATAAGTATGGAACACTCACTCTCGACCATGCGGTGGCGCGTCTCCAGCATCGCATGCTGACGACCCATCGCCATCACCTGCTCTGCCACCTGCGCGACTTCCTTTACAAGGAGCTGTCGCACAAAACAAGGAGTCAGCAGAGGGCAACAAAAGGGCGTTGACTGCCAAATTAGAAAAGAAAGAAATATATACTTACATGGTCCTCCAGCGACTCCAAAGAAGATTGCCGAACCGTCATCCGAACAACTACTCGATGCTCCCCTACGTGAGGAGAGCTCGAAGAATTGTGCCCGGAGTGGGCCGACGCCGGAGGAGAAGGAGCGCTGGACCTCTATCTTGGCCTTTGAGGTCGCGACTCCTGATTCCTTCAAAAATTCGTCGTCGTCAGAAGATGACGACGCCTCTTGACTGCAAGACAAAATCCGCACTCAGAAAGGGCAAACTCCAAGGCAAAGCCAACAAGAAGAAACCAAGAGAAGAATGAATGCACTAACAAACTTACCAGTCAAATCTGTCAAGATCAAACGTGGCCTCCGCCGACTCCGACGAAGACTCCTTGGGCAATCGCATCTTCTTGCGAGAAGACGGTGCCACAGCCCTCACAGGAACAGCTGGAATTGGCGATTCCGTGTCAACAGCCGTGTCTCCTGGAGATGAAGGAGTCGACGCGTCGGAATCCCCGCTACGTGAACTCTTGCGAGTATCCGGACTCTCGGACCCAGGGGCTTCCTCTTCCACATCGGAAGGGATAGTCGACTCAGACTCGTCCTCTTCCAAAGCTTCACGAGGAATAATCCCCTCAGGGAGGGGAGGCATGCAAGGCGACACCGCCCACCCCTACATACAAAAAGTAAAGATCAGCAAACACAATAGGAAACGCAATCGAGAAAATAAGCTACTACGTAGCGCAATTGTACCTCGGGAGGAGGATTCGAAGCATCAAAGGGAGGAACGACTGGCTCGTTCGGCAGCACATCCTTGAGGGTGTACTTCTTGACCAGTCGCACCCTCTTATCTACCTCACTCGCGGACATGCCATCAGCAGACACGCGAGTGGGATCATCAGCGCCACCCCATTGGAACATGGGATGGACCCTGGCCTGGAGAGGCTAGACGCGACGACGCAGCCAAGTCCTGACAAGGGCGCAGCCTCACTCTTCTGCGCCTATGCCATTCTCGAGGTCGTAGACGCGCTGATATAACACGTCTGCCTCCGCGAGTTCGGAAGGCATGATCACGTTCTTCCAAGAACGCATCTTCTTGCAGGGAGTCGCGGGATCGAAAGGCGCGAGTCCAAAGTGCTCGTCCTTAGCCTTCTGGTCGCGCACATAGAACCATTTGTCCCTCCATCCCTGGACGGACTTGGTAAGCTTGATATCGAAGTAGGTGGCGGATGGGTCAACGTGGATTCCACAACCACCTACGTCATAAACTAAAGAGCCAGATGCGGACTGACGCTTCAATTTAAAGATGCGCTTGAAAAGACCAAAGTGTGGCTCGATTCCGAGCCAGCACTCGCAGAGAGTGATGAAACAAGTGATGTGGAGGAGAGAATTTGGGGACAGCTGATGGAGCTGGAGCCCATAGAAACAAAGAAGACCCCGAAGAAAGGGGTGAAGAGGCAAGGAAAGACCACGAATGATGAAAGCAAGAAACATCACTCGATAACCAGCGGGAGGCACAGGAATTGTCTCACCGCTGGGGACGCGCGAATTGGCGACTGCTGCAGAAATAACTCCGTCTTGGCGAAGAAGACGGAGATCCGACGCCTTGATGATAGAGGGGCGCCATGCGCCATTAGTCACGCGGGTGCCCGTGACCTTCTTCTTCCCGACGGCGGCGGCACTGGTGCCGGCAGCAGGGGAGCCACCTTTCTTCTTCGCTGTAGCGAGGGTGGCCACGGAATCAGCGGCAGCACCTCCCTTCTTCTTCCCCATTGCACGGCGGCGATGAGAGCGACAGAAGTAGCTTGGGAACGAACGGAGCTGGTCCAGCATCGTGGAGAAGATGGGCGTAGAGGAAATCAGAAAAGCAAACAGCAATGGCGATGGCAGCAAGCAAGAAAGAGCACATATGGGAAATTACCTCCGCATCATCGCTACTTAACCCCTGGGAGATGCAATCCAACGGCTGACAAAAACCCTATTGGACGCGTGGCACGCATCGCGTAGGACACGTGGAGAAGAGGAAGCGCGAACCGTCCCCCCACTTCTACCATTACGCGCGGAAATCGAGGAGGCACAGTTAAAAATAAGATTACACACGCCTAGTCAAATCAAAGTCAGAAAGTGGGACCCACCGCTCATCACGTCCCGTCAAAACCGCTCACGCGGGCAACTAAGGTCATACAAGCATCAACACTGATGTCACCAATGCTATGCAGTGGAAAACTTCGACTATTTTAGTCCTTGATGGAGTCTTCGACTCCAGCAAGCACTCGGGGGCTACTCCCATAGGGAGCGCTGGCCGTGCACCCGACGACTTTTCTTTTTCTTATTGCAGGAACATGGACAATCACAAAAGGAAACTCAACCACTTGAAACACAGTTCGATTATGGACATGTGTTACTCCCATAGGGAGCGCCGGAAACAAGCAGGCAAAAGACGACAGCATCGCGAAAATATTTTAGTACCTGCCTGAGTCATTGACTGAAACAAGCAGGCAAAAGACGACAGCAGTCGCGAAAGTGTTTTAGTACCTGCCTGGGTCATCGACTGAACAAGAGACGAGAGCAGTCGCAAAAGTTCTTTAGTCCCTGCCTGAGTCTTCGACTCAACCAGGCACTCGGGGGCTACTCCCATAGGAGCGTTGGTCGCGCACCCTATGATTATTTGTACAAAAAAGGGTGTGTTGATAACATCCACACTCGAAACTCATGGCGACACCGCCTCATAATTTTTTCCTACAAAGAGACTACGTCTCCTGGGTTACCCGAATCGTCTCCGCGATAATAAAATTCGGATGCCGCGCCTACGGGGTGAAGGTAAGACCTGAATAAGGCATGGCAACGCATTTAACTGCGCACTACCAGAAATATACCCGTGCCTATAGGCACGATGAACATGCCTTGACGGACGCGTCAAGTGCTCACACCCATATAACTGGAATTCGACTCCTGTAAGACCTCCGCGGCCTGAGTCGAATTACACCAGCACTTTTCCGGATTCGAGTCCGGGGACTCGAATTCAAGTAGATTGCGTTGTTTCACCTAAGGTGGTTAACTGATACCGATGCTTCGGTTATATCAGGCACGTATATCAACAATCCCTATGACACAAATACAAGCAATCGAAATGTACTCATTTGGTCACTCGAAGTCTTCAAAAAGTCCCCAGTCGCACTGGACACTCGGGGGCTATTGACATGGGTATACCCTACATGTACTCAAGCTTGGTATATACGGTCCAAATACATACAGGCCCACGGTGTCGCCAAGGCCCGGATGGAGGGACTCGAGTAACCTAGGGACTCTCGATTGCTTGAAAGACAAGAAGAAGCTAAAGATACAAAGTTTGAAGAGGAAAACCCTAACTTGTAACTGACTCGACCTGCTACCTGAGACCTAGCCTATCTATATAAAGGCTAGGAGGGGGCGGCGAGGAGGACAGACGCAACCCTAGTTTCCACAACCCTTGCCAGATTGCATCTGCGCACCATTGTAACTTTCGACTCCTTCGATAATTCCACGATAGACAAGCAGGAGTAGGGAACTCTACGAGGCTTGAACCTAGGTAAATCCTTTGTACCCTGTTTGCTTGTTTGCGAGCCGATAGATGTCTCCAGCGCGCCCTCCTTCTCCAAAACCCAAGTCCATAACAATGGGCATTGACGAGTTAAACCCTCGTCAATAATGGAATGAATAAAATTGCCAAATGTGTGAGTTCCTCGGTTTGACTTCCTCATGTGGTCTCGAGGGGGAAATGCCAAGATGGGTATGATTGGTGTTAGTATCAGGTTGGATCCGAATAGGTCTTTCTTATCCGCCTCTAATAGCCGGCAGTTGTATTGAGTCTCTATAGGTTGTTTAGTGCATGCTTCGCTGCCGCTTCAGTCCACCATACCTATGTAGGCGAGGACCGCCGAATTCTAGCCTTGCCGTGTACTGGCCTCACTACTGACGCTCCTCTTTTTCCTTTGGCCTTTGTAGGCGCCCCTTTTGTTTTAGCAGGTTTGAGATCGACGTCGTTCGCAGGGTTACCCTTCCGGCTTGGCCTGGGTAGGGTTATGGATGCCATTGGTTATTCTTCAGGGCTCTTAACCCCATTTGCATCTTATCTGTACTGGGATGTTGTATCGTTTTCAAGGTGATTTGGATCTTTGTAGTGTATATCTATATTCTTGACTCCTAGAGTCGTGCTGTATATATATCTGTTCTGTAGGTCCCATCGAGGACTGTTGTGTAATGGTATTACTTTGTTTTCCACCCGCACGAAAGTGCCTGGTGGGCGTCCTTCAATCGTTTCTATGCGGGTTTGGCGGAAAGGGCTAAAACATGCATAGGGCCGATTCGAGGGTGTTACACAGTGTGAATGCCCTAGCTCAACAGCAGCGTCGTGTTCAACCAGGGAGAAGATTTGCCCTAGGGAACCCTCACAACCGCAATGGCCGTCTCTTCCACATGAACGCCGAGGAAGCCCAAGAAGCGCCAGATGTAGTGCTGGGTATGTTTTCTGTCAACTCAGTTTTAGCAAGAGTGTTGTTTGATTCGGGAGCATCGCATTCATTTGTCACCGAAGAATTTGCATGCTCTAGTAAGATTCACCCAACCAACTTGAAGCATGTCATGATAGTTCAAATCCCCGGTTCAACTACAAAAGCTAGAAAAATTTGCAAAGTTGTGCCTATCAGAATACATGGGATAGATTTTAATGCCAACCTAATCGTACTTGGAACCAAAGGATTGGAAGTAGTACTAGGTATGGACTGGATGTCAAGGCATAAAGGACTGATAGACTATGCTAAGAAAGCCATCACCATGACCAGTAGCTCGGGAATGACAGTAGATCATATATCTGAGACCTTACCTCGTCAATTCAAGTGCAACAAAAGTCTAGCCTTACCCACCATTGACCAAGTCAGAGTAGTCTGTGAATACCCCGACGTATTCCCAGATGAATTGCCAGGTATGCCCCAGATAGGGATATTGAGTTCATTATCGCACTAATCCCCAGAACCGGACCCATAGCCCAGAGACCCTATAGGATGAACCCCTTAGAGTTAGTAGAATTAAAGAAGCAGTTGGATGCCATGTTAGCAACAGGCTTGATTCAACCAAGCGCATCGCCATGGAGGTCACTAGTGTTATTCGTTGACAAGAAAGATGGAGGCAATCGTCTATGCATAGATTACATAAAGCTGAATGATGTCACTATCAAAAACAAGTACCCTTTGCCAAAAATAGAAGATCTGTTTGATCAGTTGGCTGGTGCCCATGTATTCTCGAAGATTGATCTTAGGACTGGTTATCACCAGCTTAAGATTCGTGCAACGGATATTCCGAAGACAACCTTTACTACTCCCTATGGTTTATACGAGTATATGGTTATGTCTTTTGGGTTAACCAATGCCCCTCCTTATTTCATGAATATCATGAATAAGATCTTTATGAATTTCCTAGATAAGTTTGTCGTTGTGTTTATCAATGATATCCTTATCTACTCCAAGTCAGAAGAAGAGCATGAGAGAGCATCGTTTATATGCCAAGTTCAGCAAATGTGAGTTTTGGCTAAAAGAAGTAGGACTCCTGGGACATATTGTGTCTGCCGGAGGAGTCTCTATTGATCCCGCCAAGATCAAAGATGTCGAAGAATGGGAAGCCCCAACCACTCAAACCCAAGTCCGTGCATTTCTTGGATTAGCTGGATATTACCGCAAGTTCGTAGAAGGATTCTCGAGCATCGCCAAACCCATGACCCAATTGCTGAAGAAGGACAAGAAGTTTGAATGGATTGACAGTGTGAAGCCAGTTTCCAAGAGCTGAAGAAGAGATTGATTTCAGCCCCAATTTTGATCATGCCAGATATCAAGAAGCCGTTTGATGTGTATTGTGATGCATCCAAGATTGGTCTCGGATGTGTATTAATGCAAGAAGGCAAAGTTATTGCCTATTTGTCTCGACAACTGAAGCAGCATGAGCAGAACTATCTAACCCATGATTTGGAATTAGCCGCCGTAGTTTTGGCATTAAAGACATGGTGTCATTATCTGATGGGTAATCGCTGTGAGATTTACTCAGATCACAAAAGCTTGAAGTATATTTTCACTCAGAAGGAGCTGAATATGAGGCAAAAGAGATGGATAGAGTTCATCAAGGATTATGAACTTGACATTCACTATCACCCCGGCAAAGGCAATGTGGTAGCGGATACTCTTAGCAGATTGCCGTGTAGGCTAAACACCATGATCAACCCACATTAATCAGCCAAATCAAGGAAGCCCAGAAGGGAAATGAATGTATCGACAGAATCAAACGTCGTATTGGTAAAGGAAAGGTACCTGGATTCACTAAAGACGGAGAAGGAGTTCTGTGGTACAAAGGACGTATTTGTGTGCCAGCAGATTCAGAGCTAAAGCAGGTTATCATGCAGGAAGCTCATGATACTCTTTATTCTATCCACCCCGGAGGAACGGAGATGTATCAAGATTTGAAAGAGCAATTTTGGTGGCATAAGATGAAGAGAGAAACTGGAAGCTACATCGCCAAGTGTGACATCTGTCAAAGAGTCAAAGCAGAGCATCAGAGACCTGCAGGACTGTTATAACCATTGCAGATTCTGGAATGGAAATGGGACTCCGTCGAAATGGACTTTATCACTGGATTGCCTACTTCTAGTAGGGGAAATGACTCAATCTGGGCCATTGTTGATAGACTGTCCAAGGTCGCTCACTTTATACCGATCAAAACAACCTACCAGAGTTTGAAGCTAGCAGAGCTATATATTGCTAGAATTGTTAGTCTGCATGGAACCCCCAAGACCATAGTATCAGATCGAGGAACCCAGTTTACCTCGAGATTTTGGCAGAAAGTCCAGGAAGGATTAGGCACCAAGTTGAACTTCAGCACCGCTTATCACCCGCAAACTGATGGACAGACTGAGAGTGTCAACCAAATCTTAGAGGATATGTTGAGAGCTTGTGTGTTGGAGTATGGATCAAAATGGGAAGACTGCATGCCTTTCACAGAATTCTCATATAACAATAGTTATCAAGCTAGTTTGCAAATGGCACTAGTTGAGTTCCTATACGGAAGAAAATGTCGCACCCCTTTGAATTGGTCGCAAGTAGGGGAGAGTCAGATCTTTGGACCCGACATTCTCCAAGAAGCCAAAGAGAAGGTTCACAAAGTCTGTGAGCACCTCAAGACCACCCAATCCAGACAAAAGAGTTATGCTGACAAGAGAAGGAGAGACCTGACTTTCAATGTCAGAGATTTTGTATACCTAAAGATTTCGCCATTGAAGGGAACCCAACGCTTTAGTCTGAAAGGAAAGTTAGCCCCCAGATATATCGGACCATTCAAGATTCTGAACCATCGAGGAGAAGTCTCGTATCAACTAGAAATGCCAGAAGAGATGTCAGCGATGCATAATGTGTTCCATATATTGTTACTTCCGAAATGCCTAGAAGTGCCGGAGAAGACTGAAGTTTTCAAGAACATCGATCACCGAGCTGTGGATATCAACAAGACTTGACATATCGTGAAGTACACATTCGTATCTTGGAGGAAGCCTACAAAACCACCAGAACCAGGGTATCAAATTTCTCAAGATTCAATGGAGCAACCATACTGAAGAAGAAGCCACCTGGGAGCGAGAAGATTACATGAGGATAGAGTTCCCAGATCTCTTTAATTCCTAGTTTTATTTTGTAAATCTCGGGACGAGATTTTGTTTAAGGGGGAAGGTTTGTAACATCCCAAAACTCTAATCCAAGTGATCAAGATCCAAATCTTCAAATTTAGAGTTAACAAAAACTTTTCCATTTAAAAATATTCAAGCATTCATATGTATGTGCATATAATTTAGGAGTTGATTTGAATTGCCATGTTTAAGTGATCCATTGATTGTAAAATGATTCTTAGGTGAATTAAACATCATCTAGATCATTCCAAAATAAATCCCAAAGAAAAAAATCAAAATGAATAAAATAAACAAATGGTCATTTGTGCCATTTTAATCACCATGCCTACTTTGGCTATTCCTAGAACTCAATTCTTAACAGAAAGAAATGTGGATCTTTGCGCCCCTTGCTAGTACAAGTAGTGATGTACCAAGACCCACTTTGTGATCTACCAAAAACTTTCAAACACTAATTTTAAATTGCATTTGAAAATGGAAACTAGTGTAGGTATCAAGATCACACTTATTAAAAAACCACTCAAATGAATTCCATTTTCAAAACCGAAGCACATTTAGAAGCTCAAGCATAAGATACAATACTCCACCAAAAATCATCCCAAAAATCAAATGTTTTGTTCTTGTGGCCATTTGATCGAACAGGTTGTAGACAGAATCCATTTGGCCTAACTTATACTGTTTTTGATCGATTTTTGTCAAACCATTTGAACCCTAGTCGATGCCTTTGTCTCCCCCAGACCCAACCAAGCCATCAAGAGGCTACTCCTTAGCCATTTGAAGGAGTGTCGTGCCACCTGAGCACCATGCTCGCCGGTCGAGCATGGATAGCTCGCAGCCGACCACCCCTCTATCTCTCACCATGTCTAGGAGCTAGACTAGACCACACCACCGCCCTATGTCCCCTCCCCGGGTAGAGCCGAGCCATGGACCACTCGTAGAGCGCCACGCCCAGAACGTCTACGCCATGCCGAGCATGCGCCAGAGCGCCACGGCCGACAGGCGTGCACACGCCACGCCTCGACCGCAGCCCGCGCTCACCGTGTCGCCATGACCCCAGGAACCGCCTAGACATGCTTGCTCGCCACCGCTTGATCCGCAGCCCCCGTGCGCCACGCTGAACGCCGCCTCTGCCGTGCAGAGCAGCAGCTTCCCCCGACCAAATGCCACTGCCCCTAGCCGCGCATTTAAACCGGAGAGCACCGCCAGGAGGCAGGCCACCGTCCCCTACCTCCAGCCACGACGATAGGATGTTGTACCGCCCTCGCCGGAGTTGCCAGCCCATCCCGTTTGGTCGCTTCGTCGAGCTATAAATAGAGGCCACCCCCAGCCTCATTCTGCACACCATCTCAATCCCCTCTCTCCACTGATCCTTCCACCCCATTCTCGGAGCAAGGCGGACCGCCGTTCACCGGAATTTTGCCGGAGCTTGTCGCAACAGAGGAGGAGAGGCGCCGTTGATTGCGACCACCCAAGGAGCCGTCGCGACCATGCCTAGAACCGCCATCGTCCACCAGCTCGATCGCCCCCATCGCCACGTCTAGCTAGAGCCTTGCTAAGCCCCCACGTACCCCCACCGAGCCGCTAGGGTTAGCTCTCACCGGCGATCTTTTCGCCGGGGACGACGATCCTCAGCAGTTGATCAACCTTTTAATCGTAGCGCTGAGAGTGCCCCGTACCGCTTCGCGTTTGATGTGTCGCTGACCTGCGGGACCCCCTGTCAGTTGTCATCCGCACCGCGGAGTGCCACTGGGCCGGCCCGTTAGTTTTCCCGCACGACCTAGTTAGTTCCAATATAGATTTTTCTATTTTAGTGTGAACTCACTTCTGTCCCTTAGTTCAAAAATCAATTCCAGAAGATCTACTGAACCAAATTGAGTTATTCAAATTTTGTTGGAAAGCCTCTGAAAAGATCTATCCAAGCCCGTTGGAATTAATTCATTTAGAGTTAGATATCTCTCCTAGCAAAAATAACAAGACAGAAGCGTTTGCACATTCAAACATTTTTATAAAACAACCATAATAGCTTTTGAGTTGATTCCCACTCTCAAAAATCACATTTAACCATACCTATGTGAATATGTAATAATATTAAGGTTTACATGCAGTGACTTTGGACTAGTACTAAAATAATGCTATATAGGAATTTCTAGTCACTTTAAATCATTAATTATTAAACTTAAACTTATTCAAATGTGATCCAACCTTTAAATCACCTTCCCATATGTTAGAATATGTGGTGATGACATGTGTCCATATGATCCCATATTTTAATTGGAGAATATTAAATCTTAGTTATTTTCAATGAGTAGAAATTACTTTTCTTAAATAAAAATAATGAAGCTAGTTAATAAAACCTTGTGATGCTTGTGATGATAATAGATCATCAAAAGTGTGCCTTAGAGTGCTAAGTACACTAGTTAAGTATTGTTTGGTGATTGTGTACTCCGTATGTATTTATAGACGATAGTACCGACCAAGCTTTTGAGGAGGAGGAGTTCTACCAAGAGGAAGAGGAAGAAAACTTCAACCACTAAACCAACCAAGAAAAGCTAACACTTGCAAGTATTATACTAGCAAGCCATCATTAGCAATGCAAGCTAACCCTTGCAATCTAGATAACCTAAGCAAAGACATTAGACATGCTTTGATTATACCACTTTGATTATTACCTACCCCAAGTTTTACTTCCTTTACTTTACCAAAGTCCTCTACTTGTTTCGAAGGTAGCATAAAGAGTATAAAACTTGACCTATCTAGATAACTTTAGATGTAATTCTACGGCATGAGATTGAGATTAGCATCCCACCTTAGTGAACACTCTTAACTTAGTAGCTTAGAGCTAAATCAAAACTTGAGTCACTTTAGATGGGAACACTTGGTGAAAATGAATTGTGAAAACCTTGGAATGATGAGTCATTCTATTGATATGTTTTTACATGTGTTGAGAAACACAAATGGTTTATGATGATGAAAATGTTGAGGCATGAGCCTTAGCCCTAATAGAATGTGTTGGATTCGGATGCGATACCATTCCAATTTTACCGTACAACGACAATACCTGAATTGGGTAAGGCTTAGCCGGAAGTTTATATGCATTAGTATTAGTTCCCTCGTGGGAGAGGTTTGAGCTGAGTTTACCTCTCAATGTTGTCCACCTATGCAGTGCCCAAGATAACAGATGGTCATGGTTGGGAGGCCATGTTCATAGTAGAGGTGCTTATACTAGGGTGTGTAAAGGAAAGGTTATGTTTGATTATCTGCATACTAAGTATGATGATTCAGGGTTATCCCTGATAGATGTATTGAATCTTGTGGCGAAAGTGTACCAGCTCTGCAGAGTGTCAAACTATTCGAATAGCCGCGTCCGCGGTTATGGACAGTTGGAGTGGCCATACTATTTCGTTGTGAGATGTTTTCAAAATGACTTATGAAATGAATGATGAATCTTGACTTGACCACAACAAGGTTGTGACTATGACACTAGCTTCCCAACTTAAGTGATTCGAGAACTTTATTTTATCTTTCTTTGTTTCTGAACTCAGCTTAGGTTTCAAACTTAAAGAGTACTTAAAGAGTACTTAAAGAGCTAAGTGATTCTAGCATTATACCCCAACTTAAGTGATTCTAGCATTATCTTACTTGTTAGTGGTAGTTTGCGAGTACTTAAAGAGTACTCATGCCTTTTGTCCTTGGCTATTTCTATGGCTAGACTATGAAGGAGACTACCAAGATGAAGGCCAGCAATACGACTATGATAACTAGGACTATCTGCCTTCGTCAGCATTGCCTGTGCCCCTGAAGATGGACCCCACCACTACGCTTATTATTTATTCCGCTGCTTGTTGTATTAAGACTGGATCATGACATCCTTTATTCATGTAAGACCTTATCATGGTTTGTAATGTTTGATGTATTGCGATGTATGACATAACAAGCATCTGGGATTAAAAATCCGGGTGTTGACACCGATCAAGACTCTCAGGATGCCCACTAAAATATAAGTGCCTACCCTATGAGTGTTGTTCCCCTCAAAACCGGGACGTCGGGTACCGAGGACCAACCGGAGCGCATTTTACACTTCACACAGTGGGCGCTTTCAATGAGGGGCTCATAGTAACGCCTGGCTGGCCGCAGACAGTTCGTTCCTTCTATAGGTCGATGTCCCACATAGACCTTTAAGGGAGAAGGCCTAGCCCTGTCCTATTCCAGAGTAATGTGGTTGCACGGGTTAATTGTTCTAGCAAAACTGCAAAGAACCGGGTGCGTTTTTGTAAACCTTTTTCCTCCATCTTTCCTTCAGCATTTTGTAAAACAAAACCTTTTTCTTTCTCAACATCTCTTGGGAGGTCCCACCTCACCAAGGTTTTATCATAAAACTTTTGGTAAAAAAAATTCCGGGGTCTTCCCATCCTATAGCCTTGCTTTGGCTAAAACAAGGACTTCAAAAGGGTATGGTGTAATACACCATCTATCATACTAGGGTTAAATAGGTGTCATCAATATGGTGGTACTTAATAGTACCAAAGTGTAATAGTTCGGAAGAGCCAAACCACTACCAAATATACATCAACATATAGTAAAAACAGTGCAGTTTTCATAAATAGTAGATAAAACATGCATAAGTAAAACAGTAGGACAAGGCTTATGAGCAAGAAGGTGGCTTGCCTGAGATCAGCAATCTAGCAATATATGTCCCTGGAATTCTTCTTAGAAAACCATAATAGCCAATAATAGTAACCAACTTCTTCTGGTCTTCGATATAATCGCGTCTATCGTCCATATGGATCACATGCAAGCATAAAAAGGCCACAATCAACACCAGGCATGCAAACATCATTACAATACAGCAGAGAAGCATTCAACACATTATCCACTTCAATAGGTTTTGATAGATTGAGCTTGCTGCATTTGGAAGTCATGGAAAGGCATATGGGGAGCCTCTTTTGTGTTTTAAGAGTCAAATACCACCTAATAAGGGGGTTTTGAACTAGGGTTGGGTATGTATGGTAACAATGTACAAAAATGTTATCAACAGATAGGTTTTGAAATAACAAGACCAACAAAAGTAGTTTCATGATTTTATCACTTTTCCTTAATTAGTTATGAGTTTTCTAGTGATAAAGGCTCTAGTTTTAGTAAATAATTCACAGGAAAAGATCTGTAATTCCAAAAATTATTTCCTTGGATGGTTAAGTGGGTATTGATGTACTGGGTCACTGGGAGTTGGAATCATATCAAAATATTTACCAAAATGCTCTCAGGAAATTCCCAAAGGAAGTTCTGTAGACAAATTGTCTTTTTCACCAGATGAAATATACAAGGTGTTTTGATATGAGGCAAAGGGCAATGGGTAGGTATTGAAAATAACTTCCAGTACCAATTGTAAATACTAATTTTGGAGTTGCGGAGCTACTGTAGTGATTTATCTAGTGATAAAGTCACATGAAGAAGTGTTTAATTCACTACAAATCTACAGAAGCTCAAAAATTAGTGATTTTCTGGGGTAGGGTAGATATGGATGTAGATCAACCAGGAGAGTTGGAATTGGGTCAATTGGACTCAAGGTTTGGTCTAGGGAATTTTCTAAAGTCAGATTGGTCTTGCTTTTGTTATTTTTACTAAGGTAAGAATAGGGTTCACCTTGAGAGGAGATAAAGTATAAGTGGTATGTATGGAGAATACCTTTCATTGCAACTTTGATCCATCCCATTTGGGTAAGGCAAGCTCACAGAGGAATTTATTGATTAAAATTGATACCTTTTTGTAGATAATTTCTCAGAAAATGTGGGTTTACTGATTAGCATAAATTTTGATTCTGCATGTTGTACAAAACATTTGGTTACATGTCTATATTTTTATCTGGGCTAAACAAGGCAGTTTCATTTTATTTTGTAATTAAACCAAACCTACATATTTATCAGATTTAAAATCATAGACTAAAGGAAAAAGGGGCAACGGGGGGCATGGGCCAGATCTGAGCGGCAGTGGGCCACACGGTGTTGAGGCGGCCCAGCGAGGCAGGGCTGCGCGTGGGAGCCCGTAGTTCGAACCTGACGGGCGGGTCCCGCCAGTCAGTGGCGCGGGGTGGCGAAGGTGCCGTCCGATTAAAGGGGATCGGACGGTCATCGACCGTCGTCCTCCTCTCGATGGTGCGGGCACTTGGGAACCCTAGCTGGCGTCGGGGTTGACTGGGGCGCTCACATAAGGGCTCACCGGTGTTGGGGAGGAGGCGGAGGCGACGCGGCGCACGGCGGTGAGCAGATGAAGGGCGGCATCAGCGTTTTCCTTGCTGGGAACTAGCGCACGCGACGACGCCCCGAGCGAGATCGCCGGAGCTCGTCAGTGCAGCTCGAGGAGATGGTCCTGGGCCAGAATAAGCACACGATTAGATTCAGGGGGACATGGGGATCTCGGAAATGGCACAAGCAAGGAGAGGGGAGCAGAGTAGAAGGAGCTATGCTCAGATCCTCGAGGTTGGCCGAAACTTGTCTTCTTCCTCTCTCGGGCTGTACAAAGGAGGGGAGAGGGAGAGGGTGCTCGGGGGAGGTAAGTGGAGGGGAGGGGAGACAAATGAGTGGCCAGAGAGGCTCGGGGGTGGTCTCCTAGCCTTATATCCGGAGGGGGATGGGTGTATGGTGGGCATAGTCCATTGCCAATCTTGGGATGGTGGTTGGCTAGGGATTGGCCAAGAGGGGTGGTGCTGGGTGGTGTGTGGGGCCTAGGCACGACCAGAGAAGGAGAGGGGAGTGGCTGCTACCCAGCTTTTGATATAAAGAGGGACACCGCAATAAATGACATAGCTTTTGCTCCTTTCAAGGGATAAAGGACATGGGAGAGGGTGATGCTACAGTTATTTCGACCAGAGGGTGATGGTGGTTGCTGTGGTGAGTGATGGTGAGCCTTGGTGGTGATTTGATTTTTTGGTTTAGCTCAATATTTCCTTAGTTTGCTCAATTTGATCAAATAGATGGTCATGAAGGAAGTATAGAAATTTGACCTATGTAAGATGATGCAAAGATGCTGGTAGATGGGTGCGGACAAGGTATAGCTCTGAGAATTATTTGAGACTTATAGGATGAATTTGGGTCCACTTTATATCAAGTATTCAAATAGTGCCGAAGTCGTTTTTAGGGGTTGACTTGATATTTTTGAAGTGGTTTTTAGGGTTTGACTTGATATTATTGGATAGTTTTTGTCTTGGTATGATCCCAATCATGAGTTCACACATTGGGGAATTTTCCCAAGATTTATTGAGGCATAAAACATTTATTTTATCCTTTCTGCCATTTAAGAAAATAGGAAAAAAGAATTATTAAAAGTATTCAAAAATATTTATTTTTGAAGTGGGAAGATAGGGTGTGATATATGGGCCTCAAAAGTGCTTAGAGTTGGGAGAGTTCTTTGTCAAAAACCAAACGTCCCTTGGTAGATGGAGTTCTTGAGATTTCACCCATTAAACGAATTAAATAGCTTTTGAGCCATAATAATTATGGACAATATTTATTTAATTCTTATAATCAAGTTAAATGATGTAGACGAGCTGTAGCAAGCATTTGCAACCTTGGGAAATGGAAATCCAACTTGAATTAGATGGAAAACAAGGAGTTGTGGATCTAGGGTGATGTTATTTTTATACCACCAAAACCTTGTTGGATCTTGGAGCTCAGAGCTCACCTTGATGCAAGGGATAGATGGATAGTTAGACCAAGTAATATAGATGAACATGGCAGAAATAGTTTGGATTGGTTACATTTGAGGTGGTCTGGAAGGTGTGGCAAACTTTGTTGATAATAAGGCTGCCATACCAGATGAGTCATGATGCCTCATAAACCATCTGGTTTTAAGAAGCACAAAGAGCCACTTGGAACAAGTGAAGTAGCTGTTGATAGACCTATATGAGTAGAACACAACCATGCAAAGGGTTGGTCCATAGAAGTTGTGATGGTGGTGTGAGCTTCTATAAAAGTAGGCATGTTGACTATATTTACAGGAATAGTAGTTTTCTTGCCTACAAAACCATCAAGAACAAGTGGGTTGGAAGATGATCTAACCAAGGGAAAGAGTGGGACTTGGTAGTCCTTAGGATTGTTAACAAGGTGGTTTAAATGCAGTTCCAAAAATGCACCAGGGTTGAGAAAGGGAGACATTCAAAAAGGTGATGTTGGAACGGTTTCGAGACTGTCAAATCTGGCAGTTTTGAGGATTTTGACTAGAGTATGAGAGGGGATGTTTTTGATGGGTTGCAAGGTACCCAAGCATCATAAATTGGATGATGTTGAAGTGTGGAATGAGTATGAAGGATCCATGCTTGATATTGGTCTTCATTGACTTGGAAGCTTCTAGATTAGATCACTTCAAAATTGATCTGGTTAAGGGTTTTTGATGACCACCTAGTGGCTAGAGATCAGATCCATCTTGTATTCTTGCTTTGGGTTTGGGGATTTTACAGTTTCTTGATCCTAGGGGATGAGCTCCTAGAGTATCTCATACTACTTCTAAGCAATCAAGTCAAACAGCAGATCAAGGCAATTCATCTTACAAACAAATCAACTACTACTAGGGTTACCATCAAGCCTAGCTTGAGGTAAGGTTGGGGCATTTTGAAGAGGTTGGATTTTGAATAAGATGAGATTCCTTGGTATCTCTACCAAGAGTGGAATTCAACAGCTTAATAAAAGGTTTTGGAGATCCTAGAGGTAAGAGTAGTTGAAGGTTCTGTCTTGAAAACCTAAGGAGGTTATAGCTCTCCATAGTTTGATTGATAGAATCTAATAAAATAGTTTGTGTTGCAAGGGCATCTTGGCTCAAGTTTTGAAATGCCAGAACATTTGAGAATATGAAACATAAGCCAAGACAATTTTTGTTAAATAGCTTTTGTCAACTGAGGTTGAGGTAAGGAGTCTATCAAATGTTGCACATTCAGAGGCATAAGCACAGACAAGCAATCAAGCAACACTACATCAATCAATAAGAAAAAGTTTTTGTTCCCCCTGATTTTTGCATTCTGGACAACTAATCGGGATTGCTGAAATTGGGATGTTACAGACATTTCCCCCTTAAAAGAATCTCGTCCCGAGATTCAGGAGATTAGGGTTAGGGGATTTTTGAGTCAAGGGTAGCGCTAGTGGTTTCAAGCGTACTATCTTATGGACTCCTTCTTTGGAAGTGGTTACTACTTTGATGAAGTTGAGCTTCAGTCTTCCGGGATGCACGGGGAGTTGAGCAGAGTCTAGTCCCGATTCCGATGGATGACCTTCTTTTCCTTCCGGACTCTATATCTCGAGGGCTTAGACTAGGCAGACTATCTCGATGCTGAACTTCACGGGGTACTCGTTGGAGGATAGAATCTATGGGCTGTACCTTTCTCTAAGAATTCACAGCTCTACCTTGGGGGTGTAGCGTATCTTATTAACGACATTGGGGTCGAAATTCTTGAGTTTGCTTCTGGGGAAGAGTTACTCTATTTTTGTGGGAAAGACACAATCTTTCCCCCTTTGGATTAAACTAGGGTAGATCGGAGAGTTGACATAGTCCTTCCTTCTTGCAGTCATTGAATGGGGTTTTTGGAGATTGTCGTCGATCTTTCTTCTAGAGTAGAGACCTTCGGAAGGCTTCCGGGAATTATGACTTACTGGGCTTATATACTACTATTATTCGTACTTAGCCTATTGAAGCCATCGGAGACTTACGTCCTCCAAGCGAGTGGAACTAAGTGGTTAGCAATCCTGTAGTCCTTCGGATAGTTTTTCAGCTGACGTAGCATAGGGATTTCGTAGATTCTTCAGTTCGTTTCTCCTCTGATGAACCGCGAGTTGCTACTTGGCGAGAAGACGTCGAATTTGGGGATCTTTTCTGAAGTATCTTCCGGTAGACAGTCTTCTGGAGATTGAGTGGAAAGACATAGTCTTTCCACCTTAGAGCTTCACTAAGGTTCATCGATAAGGGTTTGGATCTTCTGTCTTAGAAGGCTGGCTTGCTGTTAGCGGAAGGATATATCTTACCTGAATCTTGAGCTGAGGTCTTCGAGCGACGCCCTACTATATCAACCTTGGCGGGGTGGTTTCTTAATGCAGCCTTTAAGGGGTTAACTCAAGGTAAATTAGCGGTTTACGACTCTTCTTGCTAGTAGTTAGTTAGGGTTGAAGCAGTCAGCATCGGGTAACTGGTCTTCATTGGAATTTCTTGCGTTGCTTCTGCTTGATGGTGGAGTGGACTTGTTGTCTTCACGCTTCCTAATCATCTGACTTTAGTGGTGGTTTTGACCTTCTAGTGAGGATCATTCCGTTAGTTTGGGTAGGGTCGACTAGGTTAGTTAGTATCCGGAGGTGGTCAGAAGCTCAAATACACTAGAGGTTAGTGTGGTTAGGTCTTCACTTCTGGTCTAGGTTGACTTATCAGGTGGTTTCTTATGGATATTGAGGATCCTTCGATGATCGACTTCTAGCTCCAACAGAATTCTTGCTGTAGTAAACTGAGCAATAAGGGAGTGTGGTGCTATTGACGAGTATTGAGAGGTGAGTTTGACGAGGTATGCCATACTGCTGAGGTGAAATCTTTGAGTTGATTCTAGCTTGACGATGTCGAACTCCTGGTTCTTGCGATGCTTTTCCTCTCATATACTCTCGAGGTTTGTCTGGGTCTCATTACCGATAGCTAACACAGGGGTTTCCTGAGTTACTAGGTGGGTTATCGCTCCTCGAGTCACATTTTTAAGGAGGTCAAAGCAAACCAGAGCATACAAACAAGGCGAACAAAACAAGGGGGTCGCAATGTCCTCGGCAAACAACACACATCAAGCGACACAAGATGCACTTAGGCAAGGAAACACGGTTAACTCCAGGGACCAAGGAGTTAACTACTCGCGATGCAGGGGGATCCTATTCTTAGGACTATCGACCCTAGATATCGTCTTTCTTCAAGTCGGAGTCACTATCTTGCAGATGAAGCCTTCATCGTATCTTGGACGCTTCTTGATAGTGCAACACCCAATGTCTTCTGATTGTAAGGATTCCGCGGGTAGGGCGATATTATAGTATCCTCGTGTTTGCTGGTAGTTGCTTGTCTTCAACTTGTTCTCACTGTCTTCACCGGGTTCTAGGTCCTAATTATTTAAAATCCATAGGTTTGAAGTTTGGACGAGAGTTAGAGGAAACAATTTTCGAAGGAATTTACTTAGAGTAAGAGAAGAAGTAGAACTTTTTGAAACTCATTGGGAAACTAGTTTTCGAAATCCGGGGTTTTCAAAATAAGGTTCCTGTCTAACGACCATGCTAACTAAAGTTCTCCTACAGTCAGGATGGCTCTGATACCAAGTCTATGGGGCCCCCAGATTAATCCTCTAAGAATCCTTGTTTTGCATACAACCACGATCCCATGATCAGTTAGTCGTGGCACATAACAGACAAGTATCAAAGTAAACATACAATACATAACAAATACATGTCATACCTTATTTGCCATTATGGCTACATCGATCAATCATCAGCGGAATTTCATTAAGCGTAGAGCCCGAGCCATGCCTTAACCTACAGGCAACTGACTGGGAGAATGTCCTAGCTCGCATAGTCGTCCACTTCACCTTCTTCTTGATATCTGACCAAATTAATAGACAGGGACAATGCCAGTGAGTACTTTGAATGTACTCGCAAACCACCTTAAGAGAGTAGTAAAAAACAAGGAGATATGCAATATGGATGTGGTAGTAGGAGGGCTCCAAGCGGGGTTCTTTTCTAAAATAGTTTCTCTTGTAGATATGGCATCTACATATCTTTGTTGAAAACTTTTGTAAAACATTTAACCTTTTTGAAAAGTTTTGGAAAACATCAGGATTGGGGTACCCATTTGTTCCCGTCTTCAGGTCGTCCCACGACCAAGCTCCTTTCTCCTTCTTCCGACCATCCCATGGTCAAAACCTTTCTCCTTTACGACCATCCCATGGTCAAAACATTTTCAAAGCCATTTCTTTTCCGAAATACTTTTTCAAAACAAAACCAGCACCGCTCTACAGCAACCTTCCCAACCGTCCATGACCGCGGACACGGCTATTCGAATAGATTTACACTCTGCAGAGGTTGCAAACTTTACCCACACCATCTGGTACACTACCCTGATCTACACCGATCGTGGGTCGAGTAACCAATCAAGATTCTCTGGATGCCCAATCCAATCTGTTATGTCTCGCAAAAATGGTAATCCTGGGATTGCGATGTATGACATAACAGGCATCTGGGATTAAAAATCCGGGTGTTGACATCGATCAAGACTCTCAGGATGCCCACTGAAATATAAGTGCCTACCCTATGAGTGTTGTTCCCCTCAAAACCGGGACGTAGGGTACCGAGTCCAACCGGAGCGCATTTTACACTTCACAGAGTGGGCGCTTTCAGTGAGGGGCTCATAGTAACGCATGGCTGCCCGCAGATAGTTCGTTCCTTCTCTAGGTCGATGTCCCACATGGACCTTTACGGGAGAAGGCCCAGCCTCTGGGGATCGCGACCCCCTGTAGTAGTTGTGAGGCAGCTTATACTAGAATAGACAAACATCAAATCCAGCCCTATCCCATTCTAGAGTAATGTGGTTACACGGGTTAATTCTTCTAGCAAAACTGCAAAGAACCTGGTGCGTTTTTGTAAACCTTTTTCCTCCATCTTTCCTTCAGCATTTTGTAAAACAAAACCTTTTTCTTTCTCAACATCTCTTGGGAGGTGCCACCTCACCAAGGTTTTATCATAAAACTTTTGGTAAAAAATTTCGGGGTCTTCCCATCGTATAGCTTTGCTTTGGCTAAAACAGGGTCTCCAAAGGGGTATGGTGCAATACACCATCTATCATACTAGGGTTAAATAGGTGTCATCAAGAGGGTGGTACTTAATAGTTCCAAAGTGTAATAGTTCGGATAAGCCAAACCACCAGCAAATATACATCAACATATAGTAAAATAGTGCAATTTTTCATAAACAGTAGATAAAACATGCATAAGTAAACAGTAGGACAAGGCTTATGAGCAAGAAGGTGGCTTTTCTGAGATCAGCAATCTGGCAATATATGTCCTTGGAATTCTTATTAGAAAACCATAATAGCCAATAATAATAACCAACTTCTTCTGGTCTGCGATATAATCGTGTCTATCGTCGATATGGATCACATGCAAGCATACAAAGGCCACAATCAACACCAGTCATGCAAACATCATTACAATACAGCACAGAAGCATTCAATACATTATTCACTTCAATAGGTTTTGATAGATTGAGCTTGCTGCATTTGGAAGTCATGGAAAGGCATCTGGGGATCCTCTTTTGTGTTTTAAGAGTCAAATACCACCTAATGAGGGGGTTTTGAACTAGGGCTTGGGTCTGTATGATAACAATGTACAAAAATGTCATCAATAGATAGGTTTTGAAATAACAAGACCAACAAAAGTGGTTTCATGATTTTATCAATTTTCCATAATTAGTTATGAGTTTTCTAGTGATAAAGGCTCTAGTTTTAGTAAATAATTCACAGGAAAAGATCTGTAGTTCCAAAAATTATTTCCTTGGATGGTTAAGTGGGTTTTGATGTACTGGGTCACTGAGATATGGAATCATATTAAAATATTTACCATAATGCCCTCAGGAAATCCCAAAGGAAGTTCTGTAGACAACTTGACTTTTTCACCAGATTAATTATACAGGGTCTTTTAATATGAGGCAATGGGCAATGGGTAGGTATTGAAAATACCTTCTAGTACCAATTGTAAATACTAATTTTGGAGTTGCAGAGCTACTATAGTGATTTATCTAGTGATAAAGTCACATGCAGAAGTGTTTAATTCACTTCAAATCTACAGAAGCTCAAAAATTAGTGATCTCCTGGGGTTGGGTAGATATGGATGTAGCTCAACCAGGAGAGTTGGAATTGGGTCAATTGGACCCAAGGTTTGGTCTAGGGAATTTTCTAAAGTTAGATTGGTCTTGCTTTTGTTATTTTTACTAAGGTAAAAATAGGGTTCACCTTAACAGGAGATAAAGTCTAAGTGGTATGTATGGAGAATACCTTTCGTAGAAACTTTGATCCATCCCATTTGGGTAAGGCTATCTCACAAAGGAATTTATTGATTAAAATTGATACCTTTTTGAAGATAATTTCTCAGAAACTGCGGGTTTACTAATTAGCATAAATTTTGATTCTGCATGTTATACAAAACATTTGGTTACATGTCTATATTTTTATCTGGGCTAAACAAGGCATTTTTCATTTTATTTTGTAATTAAACCAAACATGCATATTTATCAGATTTAAAATCCTAGACTGAAGGAAAAAGGGGCAACTGGGCGCATGGGCCAGATCTGAGTGGCAGTGGGCCACACAGCGCTGAGGCGGCCCAGCGATGCGGGGCTGCGCGCAGGAGCCCGTGGTTCGAACCTGATGGGCGGGTCTCGCCTGTCAGTGGCACGGGGTGGCGAAGGGGTATGGGGGCATGGGAGCCGTCCGATTAAAAGGGATGAAACGGTCGTCGACCGTTGTCCTCCTCCCGATGGCGCGAGCGCATGGGAACCCTAGCTGGCGGCGGGGTTGACTGGGGTGCTCACCTGAGGGCTCGTCGGTGTCGGGGAGGTAGCGGAGGCGACGCGGCGCATGATGGCGAGCAGATCAAGGGGTGGCATCAGCGTTTTCCTCGCCGGGAACTAGCGCGCGCGACGACCCCCGGATCGAGCTCGCCGGAGCTCGTCGGTGCAGCTCGAGGAGATGGTCCTAGGCCAGAATAAGCACACGGTTAGATTAAGGGGGCGTGGGGATCTCGGAAATGGCACATGCAAGGAGAGGGGATCAGAGTAGAAGGAGCTATGCTAAGATCTTGGAGGTTGGCCGAAACTTCTCTTCTTCCTCTCTCGGGCTGTACAGAGAAAGGGAGAGGGAGAGGGTGCTCGAGGGAGGTAAGTGGAGGGGAGGGGAGACAAATGAGTGGCCAGAGAGGCTCGGGGGTGGTCTCCTAGCATTATATCCGAAGGGGGATGGGTGTATGGTGGGCATAGTCCATTGCCAAGCTTGGGATGGTGGTTGGCCAGGGATTGGCCAAGAGGGGTGGTGTTGGGTGGTGTGTGGGGCCTGGGCACGACCAGAGAAGGAGAGGGGAGTGGTTGCTGCCCAGCTTTTGATATAAAGAGGGACACCCCAATAAATGACATAGCTTTTCCTCCTTTCAAGGGATAAAGGACATGGGAGAGGGTGATGCTATAGTTATTTCGACCAGAGGGTGATGGTGGTTGCGGTGGTGAGTGATGGTTGCTGTGGTCATGAAGGAAGTCTATAAATTTGACCTATGCAAGATGAGGAAAAGATGCTGGTAGATGGGTGTGGACAAGGTATAGCTCTATGAATTATTTGAGATTTATTGGATGAATTTTGGTCCACTTTATATCAAGTATTCAAATAGTGCAAAAGTGGTTTTTAGGGATTGACTTGATATTTTTGAATTGGGCAAGGATGGTTTTTGGCTTGGTATGATCCCAATCATGAGTTCACACATTGGAGAATTTTCCCAAGATTTATTGAGGCATAAAAGATTTAAAACATTTATTTTATCCTTTCTGCCATTTAAGAAAATAGGCAAAAAGAATTATTTAAATTCTTCAAAAATATTTATTTTTTAAGTGGGAATATAAGGTGTGATATATGGGCCTCAAAACTGCTTAGAGTCGGGAGAGTTCTTTGTCAAAAACCAAACTTCCCTTGGTAGATGGAGTTTTTGAGATTTCACCCATTAAACGAATTAAATAGCTTTTGAGCCATAATAATTATGGACAATACTTATTAAATCCTTATAATCAAGGTAGATGATGTAGACGAGGTGTAGCAAGCATTTGCAACCTTGGGAAATGGAAATCCAACTTGAATTAGATGGAAAACAAGGAGTTGTGGATTTAGGGTGATGTTATTTTTATACCACCAAATCCTTGTTGGATCTTGGAGCTCAGAGCTCACCTTGATGCAAGGGACAGATGGATAATTAGACCAAGTCATATAGATGATCATGGAAGAAAGAGTTTGGATTGGTTACATTTGAGGTGGTCTGGAAGGGGTGGCAAACTTTGTTGATAATAAGGCTGCCATACTAGATGAGTCATGATGCCTTATAAACCATGTGGTTTTAAGAAGCACAAAGAGCCACTTGGAACAAGTGAAGTAGATGTTGATAGACCTATATGAATAGAACACAACCATGCAGAGAGTTAGTCCATATATGGTGGGATGGTGGTGTGAGCTTCTATCAAAGTAGGCATGTTGACTAGATTTACAGGAATAGTTATTTTCTTGCCTACAAAATCATCAAGAACAAGTGGGTTGGAGGATGATCTAACCAAGGGAAAGAGTGGTCCTTGGTAGTACTTAGGATTGTTAACAAGTTGGTTTAAATGCATTTCCAAAAATGCACCAGGGTTGAGAAAGGGAGACATTCAAAAAGGTGATGTTGAAACGGTTTCCAGACTTTGTCAAATTTGGCAGTTTTGAGGATTTTGACTAGAGTATGAGAGGGGATGTTTTTGATGGGTTGCAAGGTACCCAAGCATCATCAATTGGATGATTTTGAAGTGTGGAATGAGTATGAAGGATCCATGCTTAATTTTGTTCTTCATTGACTTGGAAGATTCTAGATTTGATCACTTCAGAATTGATCTAGTTAAGGGTTTTTGATGACCACCTAGTGGCTAGAGATCAGATCCATCTTGTATTCTTGCTTTGGGTTTGGGGATTTTACAGTTTCTTTATCCTAGGGGGTGAGCTCCTAGAGTAGCTCATACTACTTCTAAGCAATCAATTCAAACAGCAGATCAAGGCAATTCATCTTACAAACAAATCAACTACTACTAGGGTTACCATCAAGCCTAGCTTGAGGTAAGGTTGGGGCATTTTGAAGAGGTTGGATTTTGAATAAGATGAGAGTCATTGGTATCTCTTCCAAGAGTGGAATTCAAGAGCTTAATAAAAGGTTGTGGAGATCCTAGAGGTAAGAGTAGTTGAAGGTTCTGTCTTGAAAACCTAAGGAGGTTATAGCTCTCCATAGTTTGATCAGTAGAAGCTAATAAAATAGTTTGTGTTGCAAGGGCATATTGGCTCAAGTTTTGAAATGCCAGAACATTTGAGAATATGAAACATAAGCCAGGACAATTTTTGTTAAATAGCTTTTGTCAACTTAGGTTGAGGTAAGGAGTCTATCAAATGTTGCACATTCAGAGGCATAAGTACAGACAAGCAATCAAGCAACACTACATCAATCAATAAGAAAAAGTTTTTGTTCCCCCTGATTTTTGCATTCTGGACAACTAATCAGGGTTGCTGAAATTGGGATGTTACAATAGTGGCATTCAGCTTGTCCCTCATAGAGTAGCAAACATAAATGCATAGGACACCTTCAAAGTTCATAAGAGTGACTAGATACAAATTGTTTAAAACAAGCAATATCAAAGCTATGCATCAATCAATAAGTCTTGGGACAATGCACATATAACTAAGAATGTCCACTATGCTCTCAAAGTAGGTGCATAAATATAGAAGGTGGAGACTCAACATAGAAGGTGGAGATTCAAGTTTCATAAAGAGCTTACAAAAATTTTGGTACTTATTAGCTTTCAGCTCTCATTGCCCCTATCATAAGCATCTTGAAGGTGATTAAGGTTAAAGTGATACAACTAATAGGATATGCTTGACAAGTTATAAGCTCAAATCTCAGGCCCCTTACTTACGAGTACCGGACCTCAAGCTACTCAACTTCAGTCACAAGTAAGCTCTTGTCATTGTAAGTACATATGTATCATAGAGAACCACCAACGGGGTACCCCTTGCACATGATACAGGAGCTATCCCATAATCAAAATGACAAGGCAAGCAGACAATGAGCATCTCAAAGATCTTTTTATTTGCTATTTGCATAGGTTTTTATTGAGGATGCTTCATAAAGTGCTCATTATGGTTATGCTGCAAGTTTCCACCATGATTAGGCATGGCTTAGGCTAGCGGCCCAGGCGTTTCTCTAACACAAATACAAACTCCATAATCTTACAAGTTCCCCTTTTATTTCACACCACCGGGATCAATAAGAAAAAGAACATGATATCAACGGGGTACAAAGTACAACTGCAATGTTGAAAGCGTTCCCCATGATACATGGTTCTGCTAACTTCAACTTATAAAGCGCAAGCATATACGGAACAAAGATGGACGCAATGGTTCAAGTTTATTCATCAAACTAAGAAAACAAAGCAAACGAAAAACCAAAACAAAAACGAAAACGAAGACGCTCCAAGAACAACAGAACTATGCATGAAACAATAAAAATGAAGTGTTTGGAAGAAACCTGGGATTTTTATTGATGAAGAAGGGGATGCCTAGGGGCATCCCCATGCTTTGATGCTTTTACCTCTTGAATATTTCTTGGGGTGACATGGGTGGCATCCCCAAGCTTGATCTTTAGTCCATCCTTCGTCTCATTACTCATTCCTTCCATACGCCTGAATTTTTCCTTCATACAAAACTTCGCACAATGTTTATTAGCAACATTAGTGCACTCAAGATAATAAGTCTTTGGGTTCAGTTCCAACTCCAATAAAACTTCCATTAAAACACAAGCTACTGTAGAACTTCCCTAAAAAAGCTCAATTCCCCAAAAGAACTCAAAGAGGAACCAACAAGAAGCAAATGCAAATAAAGGCAGAAATCTGTCAAAACAGACCAGCATGTAAAGACGAATTTTTTCGAAGACCTTATGTTGCTCCAATCGAAAAGTGTTGAACTAACACAAGTTACATAACAACCTAGTACAGAAGCACAAAAATTCACACCACAAAAGGACGTACAGAGATTTTACAAGAATTTTTACGGTGAAGCACAGAAATCTGTTTCGGGACAACAACTTTCCCAATCATTACTTCTCTCTCATTAGAGGTTATTCTTGGCATAGAAAGCAAATAAAAAGTATAAGGAGCGGTTATTACAGAGGTAATAACTTCCAAGACTCATCTAAAACTTTTGGGTTATCTCCCAATAAGTATGTTTCTTTAACGCCTTTAAGTTAGGCATGATAGTTTGGGAGGATGCTCACATAAGAAATATGAATTGAAGTAAAAGAGAGCATCAAGAAGCAAATTCAAAACACATTTAAGTCTAACCCACTTCCTATGCATAGGAATCCTGTTTGCAAATAAATTCGCAAAGAATAAAGTGACAGGCATAGGAAGATAAAACAAGAGTAACTTCAAAACTTTTAGCACATAGAGAGGTGTTTCAATACCATGAAAACTTCTACAACCATATTTTCCTCTCTCATAATAATTTTCAGTAGCCTCATGAATAAGATAAAGTATCCAAGTACTAAATAATCATAGGCATGTGTTCCATATATAGTCATACGTGCTCGCAATGAGAACTTGCACAACATATTTTGTCCTGCCAGCCCGTTTGTAGCGGGGCCTCAAGGGAACTACTGGCAATTAAGGTGCTCCTTTTAATAGAGCACCGGAGCAAAGAATTAACACTCCGTGAACACATGTGATCCTCACATCAAAGCCATTCCCGCCGGTTATCCCGATTGTTGTCACTTTGGGGACTTTGGTTCCGGACAACAATATGTGTATACAACTTGCAGGTAAGACCATAAACAATACTATCATAATGAATCAATAACATGTTCAGATCTGAAATCATGGCACTCGGGCCCTAGTGACAAGCATTAAGCATAACAAGTCGCAACAAAGTCAAAAAGCACTAATAGTAGATACTAGGCACCATGCCCTAACAATCCGATGTCATTACATGAACGATCTCATCCAATCCCTTCCATCCCCATAGCCTACAGCGGGGGATTACTCACTCATAGACGGGCAAAACATGGATGGTCGATGGAGAAGCGATGGTTATGATGATGGCGATGATCTCCTCCAATTCCCCATCCCAACAGGGTGCCAGAACGGAATTTATGGTTCTGAATCACGGAATCTAGTGGTGGCGACGGAGTAGAACTCTTTCTAGAAAAACGTCGACCGCCCCTGGGTTTTTAGGTCAGGAGGCAACTTATAGGTGAAGAGGGAGACCGAGGGGGTGCCTGGGGCGGCCAAACCACCCCCGGGCACGGCCAGGCCTAGCCCGCGTGGCCAGGTGGTGTGGCTGGGCCCCAGCCCCTCTCCATATCTTATTCTGGCTCCTAGTGTCCCTCGGTGAAAAACTGACTTTGTCTTTTGTCCCGTCCAATTCCGAGAATATTCATTTTCTGACTTTCCTAGAACGAAAAATAGCAGAAAATAGGCAGCTGACATTATGGCTCTTGTTAATAGGTTAGTCCAAGAAATCATATGAAAAGTACTCCAAAGTGTGGACAAAACATAAGAAATTAGATAAAACCAAGCATGGAACATCAAAAATTATGGATACATTTGCAACGTATCACGGTCTCCCCGGGGCAATCGTCCAATTCCCCTTATAGAGAATTCCCGCATCCTGAAAGGACTTCAGGGCGGCAGTGGTGCAATTCGACTTGCCCCATCTCCAATTCTGATTACAGAGAATTCCCGCATCCTGAAAGGACTTCAGGGCGGCAATGATGGACATCTTCTTCTGGTAGAAGTCCATTCCACCATTAACAGAAATAACCTCCCAAGTTTCTCCACTTGAGATGCTATATAAATTTGTAATAGTTCACTCCCCACCGTGAGGGAAGCCAAAAGCATCACAAAATCATTTGAAAGTTATTTCATATAGCTGCTGGTTTATGGTGAAGCTTACCATGCACGCATTACCTTTTTGCTTGTTGTCATCATATAAAGAGGCAAGGAACTCATATGTGAGCTCGGTGTTGGTATTGTGGCTTGCGTAGGCGAGTAGTGATAGCCCTGCATTTTCACACATGAGGTCGAAGTCCCCTCAATCCTACCGCGGTGAGAAAGCTATCATCGGCCCAACGTGTGGGAATCACCCTCCTTGATGAAACCATGGCCAAATTGCTGTTGAGCTCGACCCGAAGCCCCGAGCTCTAGCCACCTTGGCGCTTACTCTTGCGAAAAATGCTACCAGTTTTGTTCGTCTTGATGCACTGAAATATTTCACCATGAAACCTTAGGCATATAGTTTCTACAAGATATATGAACGATTCTATGTGGAAAATTTTAATCCTAACGTGAGAAATCAAAAGGGAAAAACAAAACATGCTTGAGTTCATCCACTAGATCAATGTGAGAGTTTCAACCATGGAATTCTGAAAGTAAAGAATGGATAGGGAGATAAATATTCCGATCTGTTGATTCCCCAACTCAAACAAACGAAATCCATGAAGAATCAAGAATTCTAGGTGGGTTTTGAGGGGTTTGGAGAGAGAATATGAGAGAAAAAATGAATAGGAGGAAGAACCCTGGCCATCCCAGTGCGTTTAAGTGGTCGCGGCGAACTATACGGCCGCAACTATACGGGCGGGAAAAGTTGTTCCCGCCGTATAGTTGCAGCGGCATCGACAATTAGGGATTTTTTATGCCAGATCACAGCTATACAAACGCAACTATACGGCCATATCAAAATGGTCCCGCCGTATAGTTGGTCGTCAAACCTTTTGGAACCTCGAGATAAATTTTCTGAGACAGGCATTAATAACTATACGGCCAAACTATATGGCCGGAATATTTGTTCCCACCGTATAGTTGGTCGTTAAACCTTCAGTATGCTAGAAAAGAAATGTTAAAAAGGCAACAATAACTATATGGGCAGAACTATACGACTGGAATTTGTATTCCCTCAGTATAGTTTGTCGTTAAACCTTCTGTATCCTGGAAAAGAATTTTTACAAAGGCAACGATAACTATACGGCTAGAATTTTTGTTCCCACTGTATAGTTGGTCGTTAAACCTTCAGTACCAAGCTTTTTGCCCAAAATTTTCAGAGATTCACCTTTTAATGTGGACAAAATGATTAAGCTAGTTTTTTTAGATAAAACTCAAACTTTTATTTTTATACTTATTCTACGCTTGTTCAATCGATGTTTCTACTACTTTCTGATAGCTACATCTTCGCGGGCGCGCTTCCGCAAGAATGTCTATGAAAAAGTTGTAGGAATGCGATGAACATTTTATTCTTTAATTTATTTTATTAATGTGATGGGTTGACTCCCATTAAGCATTTTATCAAGAATTCTTGAATAATTCAACCCCTTTTCTGTTCTCGAATTTTTACCTTGGGTTACCCCTTATCAAAGGCACTTACGACATGAACTTGTTTTGCCGGTGGAATATATCTTTCTCCTGCTTCTAGTTTTTTTGGAAAATACCAGATGATTTCGGCATCACAAACATTGAAGATTATTTTTCCCTCAGCACAATCAACTGACGCTCCTGCAATACTAAGGAAATGTCTTCCAAGTATTATGGATAATTTTTTCATCTTATGGCATTTCAAGAATAATAAAATTAGTGGGAATAACATGCTCATCTATTCTAAGTAGAACATCCTCAATCATACCAATGGTTGTTTAGTGGACTTGTCAGCCATTTGTAAAGTGATAGTAGTAGGGGAATACTCCCCTAATCCTAACCTTTTATAGAGGGAATATGGCATTACACTAACGCCTGCACCTAAATCACACAAGGCATTGTGAATATCTATTTTGCCAATTGAGCATGAAATAGTTGGTATTCCGGGATATCCTGATTTAGACAATAGCTTCCCATTAGCAGGATAACTAGTCACCATGGCAACTATTTCATTTATTTATTTCTTTCTACTAAGAATATCACGAAGGAATTTACAATAGGTAGGAACTTTTATTGCATCGGCAAATGGAATTTCCAGACAAAGATCACCAAGTGCCTTTTTAAAGAGTCATAGATTACCTGATCCAGTGCTTTCTTTTTTCGATCTGGATAAGATAGTTTTTGCTCACCTTTCTTATTCTTGTCTTTTACTTTTTGTGTGGGATCAAGCTCTTTTGTTGCTTTCTTATGTTGATTCTTATCGCTTTTATTATTTTCTACTACAACAACTTCATCTTCATTGCTTATCTCTTTTTATTCTCTTGGATCAACTGTCTCTCCATCAGAGTCATAGCGGTCATCATGTGCATCATTTTGCTCCTCCATGGTTTGATCTTGTGTTTCTTGAGCAGTTTCATCTTGAGGATCCACTAGTGTATCATGTTCTTGGCTTGCTTCGAGCAAGGCTTTTTCCTTTCAATCTTTTTCAACTTCATATTTTGGTGGTCCTAATGGTCCTGTAACAACTGCACCTCCCTTTGTAACAACAATAGTAGAAACAAGAATATCTATATCATCCTGAAGAAAAATTTGATAACCAAATGCTATTTGTTCACATTGGGTTTCAATCATACTAAGGTACTTCTGAAATAATTTTATTTCTTGGCAAATCTCATCATAATTTTCTATGAGTTCTGCCAAAATCTTCTTATGTCTTTGAAATTACTTATGCAGGTTATTATCAGATTTTGCTTGTTGATGTTTTAATTCTTGAAAAACTTTTCTAGTTTCATCTTCTTCAGTAAAAACTTGTAACAAGTCTAGTTTGTTTTCCTTAACAAGTTTAGAAGACATACCTTTTTCTTTCATCGTTTTGCGTACTTCAGGCATAAGATCAGGAGTTATATGAAGTATCCCTTTTTTAGCTTAGTGCCGAAATAAGGATTATATAAAAAATCATTCTTATCCGTAGTAGATATCAATTCCAAACATCCTTTAACAGTTGAAGTAATAAATGGCAAATAGTTGATTCAAAATATCCATGATTAGGAATACAATTGATCATTCCAAAGATTCTATCCCAGGCTTGTGGGTAGTTTTCTCCGACGTTCTGACTAAAGTTGCCTATATTATTTCTAATTTCAGTTACCTTTTGAAAGGATTAAACCTATTTATGAATTTAATAATATAGTATTCCCAACATTTAATGTAATGACGAGGGAGATAATATAACCAGTCTAGAGCCTTACCTTTCAGAGACCAACGAAATAATTTTAGACGAGAGAAGTCTCTTGGCAAACCTTTTGGTCCAAGTGATATTATCACATCGTCGAACTCTCTAAGATGTCTTCTTGAGTCTTCATCTCCCACTGAAAGCTTTTTCCTGCAAAATTTTAATAATCTCATCATCAAATCAATATTCTCTAACTCCAGGATTAGGAAATTCTATTGGTTGTTTAAGAAAATAAGAATTTGGAGAACTGTATTCTCTAAGAGTTTTCTCAGGTTTTTTGGGAGTTGTCCTGTCAATGGACATGATTTCCATAAAATCACTCGGTTTTTTAACTTCAACCTTATTTGATCTTAAAAGTTTTGCAATAATTTCCTCGCAATTTTGAATAGGCACGCGCTCAATATAATCTGGTAAATAGGTCCTACCAGAGCGTGTAGACCCTTTGTCTCCTAGGGAGACCATTTTCTAGTAGTAATACTAGAAAATGTCAAGACACAAACACTTAGCACTTAGCCCCCCGACAAGAGCGCCAGAAAATAGCTTGATGTCTACAAGTGCACAGATCATTTGTAGCTAGTTTCGAAGTATAGATATCGATCCCGCAGGGAGCCCAAATGTAAGTGTTTATGAATGAAGTCTCTATCAGACTCAAAGTTGTCATAGGTCTTTTAGTGAATTGACTGCAAGTGTGGAAATAATAATAAAATTTGGATTAAACTGGATGTATTTAAATAAAACTAAAATGTAAAATTTAGGAATAAAAAGCATAAAAGCAAAGAACGATTTGATTGTTTGTTGTTTACTATAGATGACAAAGAAGGTGCGGGGATATATAGTTCATGGTGATAGTGACTGTGCCAGGTGGACGAACGATAAGTGTAACAATTATAATCTTATAAGTATATGTGTAGGCGAGCAACCCATAATTAGTCGGAACTCCTCTTGGTAGATTTCATCCAAACTTCAATAATCCTACTAGTCTATTACCAAAACCATGGTCAGTCACTATATGATTAAGATCCTCCAGGTTTCTTAGCAATTAAGCTCCTTGGATCAGACTAATGCAATAAGAACAATGGTTCCTCATGATCCTCGAGTCAAACTAGTTTCCAATTGATATCCCCATGTCACTTGGGGGTCGCCGGTCTGATAGCAAACAAGATCCTATCTATGTAGAACAAAGCATCATGTTGTCTGGGCCCTTAATTGGACAACAAGCATTAGGCATCCCATAGATAGTCAAGCACACATAATATAGTAATTAAAATCAATCACAAATTAATGGAAAATATATGGAGGCACATCACATCTCACCAATCCCTTACATCTCCCACGCCCAAGGAACTTACTCACACATGAGAGAAGAAAGCATCATCGATATAATTAAATAAAGGGAGTTCTTCTCGATATTACCGTGGAAATCCACAATAAGAATAGAAAAGCAATCCAACACAATTCAAGATAGGAAGAAACAATCTCAAACCCTAATCTTGCAAAGTGAAGATCTCTCTCTCAAGTACATGTAATGGCTATGAGGGTGTGATGGCTAGGAGGTCGAAGATCGTGGAGCGAGATGAAGAACGTCTTCCCCTTCTTCTTCGGATCTCTTCTTTCCCCTTTCTGGATGGGATGGTGGCTTCTATGTTTTGACTTCGTGTTTGTCCTCTTCATGAAAGTTGTCCCTTTTGACAAGACGGAGGCAGCGGCAACTATACGGAGGGAACTATACGGTCAAAAAAATATTCCCGCCGTATAGTTGCTCGTTAAAGCTATGGTATGCCTCCCTTGAGTGCTTCCAAAAAGAGATTTTCTTGTTTTCTCCTAAATATTGTGTTTCTCTTGTTAAAACCTTCTGTTGATGTTCACAACCTGAAACTGACGAGGTGTAACCTTGGCAATGTCCCTGGTGAAGGACTTAGGGTTTCGCGGAAAAGAGAACGATGGGGATTTCATCGGATGTCAGGAAAATAATGGAGTCAAAGTCGCCTCAATATTGGGAAATCACACTATTACAAGTTATCTGGGAGATTTCGGTGACCTTGCTTGGGCTTCTCCCGTCCTATATATAATAGGCCAGGTATCAAAGCTGTATGCGGATAGGTATTACATACGCGCAATTACAATACCAACACAATGTCGGTTCATAGTCTCTTTCCTAATACAATCAAAGTCTTTGTCGGCTGCTTCCTTGGGCTATTTCCGGGAATCTTCATGGGTCGTAATCCTGTTACCCAGTATAGGGTAGCAAATTATAAGCATCCGAGTAGTCGTACCTATGACAGTAGCCCCCGAGACTCTACCTGAACGGTAGTTTTAGGTTGAGTCTCAAAGTTTCTTTTTCCCTTCTTTTCCTTTAATTTTGTTCCTTGATTTTTAATTTTGTAGGGAGTTTGGTACAACGAGTCTGATGCTTCCGACGGATCGATAATCAGTTAATTGCTCCTGGGGAAAAACAAGGTTGTCCTACATCAAATTCAAGTCCCCAGTCCCGAATTCGGAATTTATTAATGGCGTAATTCAGTTCGAGCCTGAGGTCTTATCGAATACTCCAGTTTCTATTTTATCGGGTATCCAACGCGTCCATCAGGATTTTTCATCTTATCATTGATACGGATATCTTACTGGCAGAGCGCATTCTTGTGCGATTACCAGGCCACGTAGGACGAATCCCGGGGTCTTACCTTCATGTTTTTGAACATGGCATTCGGATTTTTGTCGCATCAAGTGCGGTCCGAGATTTTTTTGTTCTTTTTGGTGGCTGAAGAACTTTTTGTTTTTCTGTAACTGCTCCTGATAGGAGTATTTGTTGAAGAATTTTTCATTTGTCTTTCTTTATTAGGTGCACACCAGATCTCCTGATGGGAGTATCGTCGAGGCTATGTTCGGATGTATGTATCAGAACATAGGCTCGAAAACTTGGATTTATGGCGCCAGTGTTTCTGTAGATTTTGTCGAGTGCACGCCGAGGCTATAGTCACAATATTGTATATTCGATTGTGGTCTCAAATCTTCTCCTGGAGGAATTTACTTTGACTCCAATTTTAATTTCTTCGGGTAATATCTCTTATAGCGAGCCATAATTTCTGCAATATCTTTGTTGTGATGTCAGTAATGACGTATTTTATGCTGTTGATTTTCAGAAGACACGTCCTGACAGGACATTTTGAACGTGGGGCCATGCGGCAGTAATGATGACGCGTGATAGCGTATTCAGCGGATTTTTTTGACCGCACGTCCCCTCTCCGCAGGAAGATCGAGGCGTCACACGCTGTCCTCCTGTTTTTAACACGGCAATAACTTCTTTAGATATTTTCCTTTATGGAATCCCTTTAACATGTGTCACCACCATGTGATCTTCTGTCAGTTTGATTTTGCATCGAACGGTTCGGACCTCATGCCTTTGCTCTTTATAAGGGGAAGGACATTTGTTTTACTGTTTTACCTCACCTTCCCTTGCTCTATCTTCTTCCTCGTGCTCTTTCCCCTTTGTGAACTTATGCTCTATGCTCGTCTTTGTCTTTCGTCGCCATGGGAAAAATTAAGGCGGGGACTTCCACTACGGCCACGAAGGCCACCAGGAAGAGGGTCGTCGGATGGGCTCCTTCCAAGTGTACGGTGCGGGATCTCTGCAAGGTGCAGAACTTAGGCCATCTGGCGACGGTACCTTTAAGCTCCCTGGAGATGAAGCTGCTCCCATCCCCGAGCCTAGCTGGAGGGTAATGTTTCTCTCTTTTCTTCTCTGCGGCCTTTCTCTTCCTATCCACGAATTTCTCTGTGGTCTTCTTTTTGTCTATTGTGTGCAGCTGTATCATCTCACGCTGAACTCTATCCTCCATGTTGCTTGTTTTGTCACCCTTTGTGAATGCTTTCTCGGGATTCATCCCCATTGTGGCATGTGGAAGCATTTCTTTTATGTTCGTCTTAACGCCACTAACACCATTGTCCATGACGTTGGTGGCGCCATTTTCACTGTTTGCTCCGACGTAGATTATTTTGATTTTAAGATCACTGATTCGGTCCAAGCCTAGAAATCCAAGTGGCTTTATATCAAAGATCAACCAGTTGAAGGCTAGTCTTTCAGTTTATCCCCCTTTGATCCTAATAAAACATGTCGCAAACATGACTCCTGGGACCAACGTCCTTCTGCCGAAGAAATGGTGGAAATCCAGCCCTATCTTGATTGCATTTCAATACTGCGGCATGAAGTTGGCAAGGAATTGTCGGGTCTCTAGATTCTGGCATATTTTTTGCAGATCCGTGTCCATGCACTTCAGGCCCGGCTATTTGGTATGTGGGCGTATACCGGGAAAAAGGATCCGATGAGGATTTCACCGGAAGAACCGTCTTCCTGAGGTAAATTCCCTTTACATCCATCTTTCCTCCCTTTTATTTGCGGATGAATTTTTTACTCTATCAAAACTGGCGCTTTTTCCATGTCTTCTGTTTGTGTAGGACTTTGATCACTTGATCTCACTTCCTCCTCTCCCTGGAAGCTGTGAGCCCCCTGTCCATCCTTCCGCATTTGATGATCTCCCTATGATTAGGACTGCCACGGACGAGGAGATGGATTTTTTCTTCTTCTGATTCTTCATCAAAAACGCAATACCTTCCGTCGGCTCAGTCTGGATATTTTCACGTGGAGCATGATGGTGATAAGAGGAAGCACTCTTACGCTGCAGAAAAGGGTGAAGACTCAGATGCCTCAACTGCTTACAAACCCTTCGATGCTACTCCAGTTTTGGCTGCTCCTGCCCAAATGAACTTGTTCCGCTTTGCGCAGGATGTATCTTTGTAAGTGTTTTAGTACTTCTTTATTGGTTTATCGGGTAGTTCTGTTGCTGATGCTTTCCCAATTGTTTGGTTCTTTTCTTTTGATGTGCTGATGATGATGAAGACCCTCCCGTGTCTCCTCTTCATACGTCTGTTAACTGTTCTAAAAAGAAATCTCCTCCGCTGTCAACGGAGCCGAAGGAAAAGCTTGTGTCTTCTGTGGGGAGAAGATTATCCAGAAAAATGTTGCCACTTCGTCAAGTCCACCGCCGCAACAAAGGAAGAAAACGGGAGATAATGGTGTGGCGATATCCGAAAATCATGTTGATGTGGATATGAAAGATGTAAGTCACTCTATACTTCAAAAAAAATTCTGCCTGTAGCTTCTTTTTATATTTCCTAATATCCCTTGATGTGATGTTCTTCTTCAACCTTTGATACCTGAGATGGTCGACATGGCCTCTCGCGTTATAAAAATCCGCAATGAAGCCGAAGAACTGAAGGGTATGTCCTGTTCTTCTTCGGGATTTCTTTCAGAGTTTTTCTTCTCCATTTTCATGATTTATTTGCGCAGCTGCTGCCAAGGAATCCAGAGTTATTCGGGATAAGGCGAACTTCGGGCTTCTTAGGAGGATTTGGAGGCCAAGCAGAAGGCAAAAACTTATGCCAAAGAAGTGGCCAAGCAAGCCGCTGTTCAAGGTGAAAATCTTCAGGAGCGCCTAGAGGCCCTTAATGCTTCTCCGACCTATAAGTTTTTTGTCTTTGTGTGGCTTTATTTCATTTCTTTTCTTTGGTCATCAATCTTTTCCTTTTTTATTTTCAAAATTGACTAGCCAGAACCTGACGATGCACGAAGGCAAAAAGGTTGATCCTTTGCCGGATGATGTTAGCACCTTAGAGGCCAACATCGTTCATGGGCGCAACCTTCTTGTCCACTTGCACCGTGCCTAGAAAGCCTTCATGCCGAAATTTTTCCAACCAAGGAGGTGCCGAGAAACTTGAATGACCTTGTCACTGTCTTCGGTGCCGACCCTAGCCCCTTGTTGGTTATAGCCTGATGCAGTCGAAGAGTGGTGCAGAAACTTCAACGCCACTACCGATGGCGCATGGTGAGAAGGTCGACTAGGAGAAGTTTAGCTCCTTTGTCCCAATCACCTCCAATAGCCAATAAGTTGACCTGAAGGCTTATGTTAAGAGGCTAGAAAGTATTCCCGACTGCTTTCGGGCCTAGGCTCAGGTTCGAAGAAGCTGACTGCCCCTTCTGCGATGGGCGCTCCTTCTTCGACTGCTCCTGTCGCTCCTATAGGTAGTGCTCCTTCTGCTAGTGCTACTTTATGTTTGGAGAAAACGGCTTCATAGGCTTTGTTTCGTAGTTTTATTGTGTCTCCCTTATCGTCACTGTAATGAACCTTTAACTTATCCAACTTCCTTTTGCTTCCTTTTTACAAGAAAGCAATTTTTGAATATATGCGTATGAGTTTGTTTTTGTATGCTAAACGTTTCATATCTTTCTTGTCTTGCCAGATTTTAAATGAATCTTCAGATCTTTCTAGGTTCGAGCAATTTCTGGATGCAATTCCATCTTCATATTTAGTGGGCACAACCAATACCGCCATTGTGCATAAAGTGGATCCGCCATTGTACGCTGAAAAATTGAACAGGTGAAAAAATTGAAGGAAAACTTCGGGTTGTTCAGTCATTGGTGGATGTGCCCAATCTAAGACATGCTAGGCCCTCGACCGCAAAGCTTTTTCTTGGAAGAAATTTCTAGGGCAAGTGAGAAGCTGTTGTGTAAGTCCTCTTCTTCTTTTCCTGCTGCTCCTTCTAGTTTTTGCGGGAAGTCAATCTTTTCTCCCTGATTTATAGGCATTCGATTGTGTGAGAGGGAGGAAACCCAACGTCTATGCAACCGAATCACACTCTTGTGTCTGCCTCCCAAACATCTGAGATAGATTTTTGGAATGATCATTGTCGTGCTTATACTGTGGCGTTGCTTTAGGACCGCCTATCAGAGTTGGAGCAGTTTGTCAAGTGCTGCCACAAATCACTAGCCATTGTTTATAATTCCATGTTTCCTCAGGATCCTCAGCCTTAGACCTTGGCAGATTTGCTTGTGAAGTTTCGACAAGGTGAAAGGAATCATCATTACGTGAAGCTTTAACTTGTGGTGGGTGCCAATCTCGCGCTCTCTTGGGTACATGCGCATCATCCGATGCTACACCTAGATGTTGTATCATCGGGTCTGCCTCCCCTTCCGATGGTGGCCTTGTTTATATGGCGCATCATTACGCCGCTGCTCGTAGACACGCCATTAGGATTGTTCGAAGATTCTTAGAGGAGGACGATGAATTTGTTGTTAGTTTTGCAATCTGACGGCTTGCTTGTGCAGCCTTGTACTTCATAGAAGAAATATTGTATAGATCTTTCTTATATTTGTCAAAAAGGTCATATGTTTTATATGAGATTTTGATTGTATGCTATATTCTCTTGTTGAGGACCCAACGAAATAATGTTCGTTTGCATAACTGCTTTCATGTACCATAGAAATTTGTATCTCATGAAATACTTTCTTTATTCATTGATAAGCATAAATGGAAATACATTGCGAGGGAGTGATCGCCTGGCCATTGGCCTTTATTTAATATTAAGTGCGTCTAAGTGAAGATTTTCTTTAGGAACTTCGGCTTCTCTTCTTGGGGTTCTTCATCATGCTCCGTGCTGTATGTCTGGTACTCTCGTCTTCTCGACGAGTGGGTCTTCCTATGGGCGACCTATATTGGAGGCCGTATGGGTTGCTTTTGCAGGACCGTTGTGCGCTTGCTCTTCCGATGTTTGCTTTTTGTGGGTGTGCCCTTCGTGTAGTGATTCCTCAGCAGCTATTTTCAGCTGTCCAAGTTCTGTCTCCATCCCGAAAGATTCTGATATTTTGTTGAATTCCCAATCGCAGCTGCTCGAGCGACTGAAGCTTCCTTTTACTATTATGACCCTGTTGGGGGCTGGCATTTTAGCATAAGATATGCGTAGTGTGGTACTTCCATGAACCTAGCGAAAGATGATCGTCCCAAGATCGTGTGGTACTGAGATGGCCGGTCCATGACTTCGAACTCTAGCTTTTTACGTCTGAAGTTATTCTTTGACCCGAAGACTACGTCGAGGTGGACTTTTCCCAATGTAATGTCGGCTTTTCCTAGGACTATCCCATGGGAAGTTGTGTATCTAGATACTTGATTTTCCATGGACAAATTCATAGCTTGTAAAGTTTTGGCATGGATCAGGTTGATGCTGCTTCCTACATCCAAGAAAACCTTGCTCATTTCGAATTCGCCGATTTGTGCTTCTACTATTAGCGTTGACTGGCCTGGTCGAGGGACCCGTAGTGGATGATCATCTCTGTTGAAGGTAATTTCTTGTTCTGACCAATGGAGATAGTCAGGTGTAGGAGGTGGCTTTGTTACTACCATGTTTATTTGCCTAGTGATCAACTTCTATGTTCTGTTGGAGGGTGGTCCCTTCTAGATCATTGACATTACTCCGTTTGACCTGGGATATTCATTGTCTTGATGTGTTGTGTTTTGCGGCTGCCCTGTTGGCGAGTTCCCTTATGGTGGCGGTGGTGCGCCGATAGCCAAAGCACCAGGCGCGGTAGTGTAGCCTCAGTTTGCTGCTTCGGTTGCCCTTGTCTTACATAGCTCTTGCATTTTTAAGGAAGTTTGATTGTCCTTTAGGAGGTAATTTGATCACCTTTTCCCTATCGAGTCGATGTAGTAGTGCATATTGCAGGGTCCTTCCAACATTTGTCCTTCTGACATAGGTGGGTCTCGATTTGTCGGCTGGTATCGTTGCTACGGCTGGCCTCCACCGATGTTGTCCCTGTTACCACGATATCCGTTGTTGTAATCGTTGCTTCATCGGTTGTCCCCTCCAGAGAAACTGACTGCAACGTAACTTGGTGTATTGTACCCATCGTTGGTTCGTCGTCTTCGATCATTATTGCGCATGTCCCTGTCTTCTTTAGGTGAACGAGCTCTTTTGTTGTGTACTGCATCCTCTCCATCAGCCCAACGATTGGCTATGTCCATCAGCTGCGAAATTGTCTTTGGCTTGGTTCGTCCTAGTTCTTCAATAAACTCCTGCCGACAAAGTCCATCATTCAAGGCGTCGATTGCTCTTTCATCGGATATGGCTTCAGCCGAATTTTTAATGATGTTCCACCGGTGGACAAAAGCCCGTATTAATTCTCCTAGCTTTTGCTTGCAGGCCCGCAATTGCTACAAAGACGCAGATCATTTGAATGTCGACTGGAAGTTCCTAATAAATTTGTCCTCAAGATCGTTCCAACTGCTGATAAAATCTTCGGGTAGTTGCCTTAGCCAGGAACGTGTCACGCCGGTAAGGTGCAGCTGCAACCTTTGCATTGCAGTAGCTTTGGAGCCGCCTTGTAACTTGACGATTGCCATATAATCTGTTAGCTAAGCTTCGGGTTCTTGGAGAACATCGTACTTTTGACGATCTTGAGCTAATTTAAAATCTTTTGGTACCGGAGTCTTGCGAACCCATCCGGTAAAGCAACTGGCTCCGCATAGTTCCCGCCCTTCCTCGCTTTCACCGTCATGGTATCTTCGGGTGCTACGCTCTTCTTTGGATTGGTCGATCCTTCGCTGTGTGATATTGTTTCTTGCGTCGTTTCGTGGTTCTTATTCTCACAAGTGGACCCGATGTGGCGGTCGTGGTCATCGGGTATGACCTCCTTGCTGAGGGCTACTGCGACGGCGCGTGGACCTGTCAAGTTGCCATGTGGTTCCTTGCTTTGCTTGCACGAGAGATGCTCCTACCATGCCGAGATTCATGAGGGCGGAGCCGTGGAGGGTCGTGCGAGGATCGTCGGGTGCGGGCTGAGTTTTCATTAGATATGTTTGTGCGGCCACAATGGCTGCCTGGGCTATTTTTGCCTTGATGTTTCCAGCCGGGTCTATTGATATGAATGATAGTTCAAGGTCTCAAATTAGTCTTCTCCTCTCTGCTTCGGGGATATTCTGCAACCGAAATGTTCCTCTCCTTGGTGATGCTCCTCCTGTTACGCTCCTTGATCCTCGAGTGGAGCTTAACTGCGCCCATCGTAGGCTAGATTCATCGGCTAATGTTTTCCTCTCATCGAGTTGCCTTTGCATCTTTAGTAGGTCTCTCTTTTTGTGATGGAGTAAATATTGATATGCTAATAAATCTTCGTGAGTGGCGTCCGTTGTCATTGGAAGCGTACCAGAAATTGCCTCCCTTGCTTTTTGCCATGCGCTGGCTGGTAAGCTGAGAGTTTACCTCTCGCCTCTGCGTGGTTCTTCTTCTTCTCGATTTACACGATTGACTGTTGGGTCTCCCCTGTTTCCTTGGCTTCCTTCGTTGCCGTGACTTCCTGCATTGTGGCTTGAAAGAATATCATCGGGGTTAAAAATTGGGTTACCGCTTGAGTCTTGCTGGGTCAAGGCGTTTCCCATGATCATGCAAACTTGGTGCTGAGTGATGTATGGACTCGTGACGTCATTGTATGAGCCGAGGGAGACACTGTCGGGTGAACTAGTGAAGTCCATCAATTTTTGTTCTAGGTAGATTTCTGCCATCCAAATTCCAAAGTCGATGCTTTCGCTGCTTTCTTCCGGTTCCGAATTTGCCGGGCTTGCTTCGCGTGGTGGGGTTAGCTGTGAATCTGATCCGAAGGAGAGATTGTCGTAAAGACCATCAATGTCCCCCAGATCCATATCGATTTGCTCGCTTTCTTTGCCCGCTTCAATCTGTGTGATGGCATCCAAGGAGGATCCGACGGAAGATGCTAGTACCGCCGTAGGCGTAGGTGTTGACGTATGATCCAAATTCTATTAAGAAGGCTAACTTCTGGCGGAGCGGAGCGAGGCCGTCGTCGGGAAGCTTGGGCCGAAGCGGATCATTGATGACCTAGGTTACCACTGTTACCTCTTGTAAGCCGTCGGCTGGGATAAGTTACATTTGTGAAATCCCCAGCGTTGTGTGAACACTCCCCGTTATAGTGAAGTTTCGCTGGCTGGCGCCCTTGGTTTTTCCTCTCTTTGTTGGAGAGGTTTTTCCACGTTAAACCTGTGTCCCTTGCTGTGATTCCTTTATTGTTCTTCGTTATTTGATTGTAGCAAAGCTAAACAAGTGGTATCAGATCCTCAGGTTCTAATCTAGGGTTTGAGACATGTCGTCATTGAAGTTCGATCTACCGCAGCTGGACTACTCCACAAGATTCTCCTCGTGGCAGGTGAAGATGCGGGCGATTCTCGCCCAAACTTCAGATCCGGATGAAGCGCTGGAAGGATTCAGGAAAGATGATGCTAAGAGGTGGTCTAACGAAGAGAAGCGGAAGGACCGTAAGGCTTTGTCTATGATTCGACTTCATATGTCCAATAATATTTTGTAGGAAGTTTTGGCAGACAAATCAGCTACTGCTCTTTGGCTGAAACTGGAATTGATCTGCATGTCAAAGGATCTAACCAGTAAGATGCATGTGAAGATGAAGTTGTTCTTGCATATATTGCAAGAAGGTGGATCGGTAATGAATCACTTATCTCTTTTTAGAGAGATTGTTTCTGATTTGCAATCTATAGAAGTAAAATATGATGATGAGGATCTAGCTCTATTACTCTTATGCTCGCTGCCTAGTTCTTATACACACTTTCGTGATACAATATTGTTGAGCCGTGATAAATAACCCTTGATGAAGTACAAGAGGCCCTCAAACAGAGCGAAAAGATGAAAACTATGGTGCAGGCAGATGGGCGTCATCCAAGGTTGAAGCTCTGCAGGTTCGTGGCAGGACCGAGCAGAGATTTAACAACTATGGCAACCGAGATAAGAGCAAAGACGGCAGAAGTTGTACGAAGTCCAAGGGAAAGGACAAGTTCTGCAGGTATTGTAAGAAATATAATCATGTTATCGATGATTGTTGGAAGCTGCAGAATAAGGAGAAAAGGAACGGTACTTACCAACCGAAAGATAAGGATCAAGGTACTGGTAAGGCTATTGTTGTTTCTGGTGATAGTTCTAACGGTGAATGTTTAGCTGTTTTTGCCGCTTGTGCATCTCGTGATGATGAATGGATACTTGACACTGCATGTTCATTTCATATTTCATGTAACAAAGGTTGGTTCAGTTCATATGAGTCTATGCAGACTGGATATTTTGTACGTGTGGAGAATGACAACCCATGCCATATTGTCGGAGTTGGATCTGTTAAGATCAGGACACATGATGGCGTGACACGTACATACCAAGCATGGCCAGAAATTTGATCTCCCTGAGTACCATGGACGTTGATGGATACAAGTACGCCGGTGGGCGTAGATTGCTAAAGGTATCAAAAGGTTATCTTATTCACATGATAGGTTATATGAATTTTGTTAAGTTATATGTTCTTAGAGGTAGCACTTTGCCTGGTATTGCTGCTGTTGTTACTTCTAATGATTCTGATGATTGTGGTAAAACAAATCTGTGGCATATGCGTCTTGGGCATATGAGCGAACATGGCATGGCAGAGTTGGTTAAGAGAGAACTGATTGATGGTTGCAACTTGGGTAAGTTTGGGTTATGTGAGCACTACGTTTTTGGTAAGCATAAAAGAGTCAAATTCAATGCTCCTAATCATACCACCAAAGGCATTTTAGATTATGTGCATGCTGATTTATGGGGCCCTTCCCGTAAGACATCTATTGGTGGTCCTAATTACATGCTTACTATTATTGATGACTACTCAAGAAAAGTGTGGCCATATTTTCTAAAACATAAATCTGATGTTTTTGATGCTTTTAAGAAATGGAAAGTTATGGTAGAAAAACAAACTGAAAAGAAGGTAAAGGTACTACATACTGACAATGGTATGGAATTCTATGATAATGAGTTTGAGGAGTTTTGCAGTAATGATGGTATGATCAGGAATGACACCATCCCTTACACGCCTCAGCAAAATGGAGTGGCTGAGCGCATGAACAGAACCATCATCTCGAGGGCTCGCTATATGTTGTCCAATGCAGGTATGCATAGACGTTTCTGGGTTGAAGCAACCAACACAGCGTGCTACCTCATCAATAGGTCACCTTGTATTCCACTCGAGAAGAAAACTCCCTTTGAGGTATGGTCAAGTTCGCCTGCTGAATATTCATAGTTGAGAGTTTTTGGTTGCACTGCTTATGCTCACATTGATAATGGAAAGTTAGAGGCTATAGCTGTTAAGTGCATGTTCCTTGGTTATGGTTTAGGAGTTAAGGCATATAAACTATGGAATCCTGAAACTAAAAAGATTTTGTTGAGTAGGAACGTTTGTTTTCAATGAATTCGTTATGTATCATGATAGCTTGCCATCAGATCCCACTCCTGTTGCTATTGGAGAGGAGGGAGTTAGTGTGCAGGTGGAGCACCTGCAGAAAACTGTTGATAATAATGTTGTTATTGATGATACTCATGAGGAAAATATTGATGATGATGTTGTTCAGCACTCACTTACTGTTTTGCAGCAGCCATAGGAATCTATTGCTACTAATAGACCGAGGTGTCACATAGTTCCACCTTGTCATTTAATTGAAGAATGTAATCTTTCTCATTATGCTTTGAGTTGTGCTGAACAGGTGGAGCATGATGCTGAACCTGCTACATCTGTTTACCGCGAGAAGTGGATCTCTGCTATGCAAGAAGAGATGCAATCGCTTGATAAAAATGGCACATGGGAAGTTGTGCGCTTGTCTAAACAGAATAAGGCCTTCCGCTATAAGTGGATATACAAGAGAAAGGAAGGTTTGTCTCCTAAAGGGCCTCCAAGGTTTAAGGCAAGGTTAGTAGCAAAAGGTTTTAGCTAGATTCCAGGTATTTATTATAATGATGTTTTCTCTCCTGTTGTGAAACATAGTTCTGTTCGTGTTTTCTTTGGTATTGTTGCTATGCATGATCTTGAGCTTGAGCAGCTGGATGTAAAGATTGCTTTTCTGCATGGTGAACTGGAGGAGGAGATTTACATGGACCAACCTGAAGGGTTCATAGTTCCTAGAAAAGAGGATTTTGTGTGCAAATTTAAGAGGTCGCTTTATGGTTTGAACCAATCTCCAAGAAAGTGGTACAAAAAGTTTGATTCATTTATGATCTCACAAGGTTTTAAGAGGTCTCAGCTTGATAGCTGTGTTTATATTAAGTTTGTTGATGGATCACCTATAGACTTGCTATTATATGTTGATGATATGTTGATTGCTGCCAAGAGCATGAAATAAATCACTACTTTGAAGGCACACCTAAGTAGTGAATTTGAGATGAAAGATCTTGGTGCTGCTAAGAAAATCCTAGGTATGAAAATTAAACGGGATCTAGGTTGTTGTTTCTTAGTCAGCAAAGTTATGTTGAGAAAGTTCTTCAACATTTTAATATGCATTATGCAAAGTCAGTTAGTACTTCTGCTGCTCCTCACTTTAAATTGTCAGCATTACAATGTCCTAGATTTGATGAAGATATTGAGTACATGTCTCGAGTTCCTTATTCTAGTGATGTTGGTTCCTTGATGTATGCCATGGTTTGTTCTCGCCCTGATTTATCATATGCTCTAAGTTTGGTGAGTCGTTACATGGCTAATCCTAGTAAAGAACATTGGAAAGTTGTTCAGTGGATTTTCAGGTACCTCTGTGGCACATCCAACGCTTGCTTGAAGTTTGGCAAGACTGATGAGGGACTCGCAGGCTATGTGGATTCAGATTTTGCTGCCGACTTCAATAATAGGAGGTCCCTCACAGGTTATGTGTTCACGGTAGGTGGATCTATCGTTAGTTGGAAGGCAACGCTACAACCAGTTGTTGCTCTATCTACAACCGAAGCAGAATATATGGCTAATGCTGAAGCTTGCAAAGAGTCTGTTTGGTTGAAAGGTTTGTATGCTGAGCTTTGTTAGGATGATTCTTGCATTAACCTATTCTGTGACACTCAAAGTTCTATTTACCTTACTAAGTATCAGATGTTCCATGAGAGAACAAAGCACATTGATATTGATGTTATTGCACAAGGTATGCTTAAGGTATGCAAGATAAGCATTCATGATAATCCTCTTGATATGATGACAAAGCCTATTCCTGTTGCTAAGTTTGAGCTATGCTCAAGCTTAGTTGGTATAACTGCTTAGCCCAAGTGGTTGTTTGCACCGAAAGTGTTTTGTTTGTTTGTTCAGGGAGATGATTGTTGTTGATGCTACAAGAAGGAATTTGTCACAAGGTGGAGTTTGTTGAAGTATGATCCAAATTCTATCAAGGAGGCTAACTTCTGACGGAGCGGAGCGAGGCCCGTCGCCGAGAGGCTTGGGACCTAGGTTACCACCGCTATATATACCTCTTGTAAGCCACCGGCTGGGATAAGTTGCATCTGTGAAATCCCCGGTGTTGCACCGGGAGACGCTACGAAAGGGCCAGGACGATGCGGTGCGTGACTTTGACTCTGGTAAGGGGCGGCATGAATAGTTTTGTCCTCGGGGGAGCCTCTCCTGGTAACGACCGAGAGGACCTCATTGGAGATCGATAGGAATCTTGCATGTAGAGTTCCTAGGCCGGAAAAAGGGGCGTGGGTTGATAGATCTGACTGATAAGAACACATGCATGTAGAGATGGGAACAGGGGAGGATCAGGTTGACCTTCAAACTTGCATCCACGATGGACCAGAGAGGAGATTCTTCTCTCCTCCTAAGCTTTGGAGGGAAGGAGGAGTAGTAGGAGGTTGCGGGATAGGTGGAAGGGTGTATTAGTAGTGGTGGGGTGGGTCGGAGTGGCCTGAGTCACAAGGACGGTGGTGCTTTCTTGCATACCCGAGAGGGTGGCTTTCTCTATTTCCAGGGTGTGCGAGCGAGGAAGGAGAGAGTAGGAGAACGAGGGAAGGTGGCATGTCGGCCAGGGAGAAAAACGAGGGAGCAGGGATGGGGTGGAGGGCCTCTGGTCTATGTAAAGGCAAAGGACATGTTCATGGTGGACATGGCCTATGGAGAAGCTAGGGTTAGTCCATGGGCTTCACATTGGTTACCATAGACGGTGGAGAGAGGGGGTGGGGGTCCAGGGACGTGTAGGAGGGCAGAGAGGGAGTGGAGTGCTGCTGCCCACTTTAATACTAGGCTTTGTTTAAAGAACATGTCCTTCTCTTTCCAAACATGTGAGGACAAGGGCTAGGTTTTTGCTACAATCGTTCTACTATAGCACATGACCTGGGAGATTTTTGGTCTGAGGGAGAATTTCTTGGCATGTTTTTGAAGAGATGTGGACAAGTTTTGGTTCATGTTTTTGCAAAGTGTCAACGTTGCCATCTTGAAGATCATGAAGAAAAGTGTTAGTTTTTGATCTTGGCAAGATGAGATAAGGATACTGGGATATGGGTAGGATCAAGATGCATCCCCAAGAATTAATTGGGATTTATTGGATCATGTTAGATCATTTTTATATCAATTATTCAAAAAGTGCTGATTGGATTTTATTGAATTCATTGGGAAAAACTGAATTGGGCAAGGTGGGTTTTTAGTTTAAGATGGTCCCAAATGTGAATTTATACTTTGGAGAATTTTCCCAGGATTAATTGAGGCTTAAAAGTATTTAAAACATTTATTACTCCATTTTTGTCATTTAAGAAAAAGGGCAAAAAGAAATAATAAAACTCTTTAAAAAGATTTATTTTTGAAGTGGGCGGATAGGGTATGATTTATAGGCCTCAAATGTGCCAAACGTTGGCAAGGTGTTGTGGAGAGGAACATACTTATTATTATAGGAGTTCTTAAGTTTTAGTAAAAGAGAAGAATTAATTCTTTTTGGGTCAAAAGAATTATGGATAGTGTTTGATAAATCTTTATATCCAAGTTAGATGATGTCCACAAGCTGTATCAAACATTTGCAACTTTGAGTTTTGGAAAACCAACTTTATTTTAGAAGGAACAAGGAATAAAGGATCTAGGGCAAGGTTATTTTTATACCGTAAAAACCTTGTTGGATCATGGAGCTCGGAGCTCCCCTAGGGTCATGGGATATATGGATGGATAGATCAAGTGATGTAGATCACCATGGAGAAAAGAGTTGAGGTTGATCATCATTGATCTCTACGATAATATATGCTTAGTATTGAATAAAATAAGGGTGCCAAAACAGATTATCAAATAGCCTTCTAGACCATGTGGGTTTTAGAAGCACAGGGATCCAATTGGAAAAAGTGAAGTAGGGATTGATAGACCTTCATGAGTAGAGCACAACCATATAAAGGGTTGGTCAAGAGGTGACAGTATGAAGATGTGAGCCTCTACCGAAGTAGGCATGTTGATAATATTTGCAGGAATTATTATTTTCTTGCCTGGAAAACCATCAAGAACAAGTGGGTTAAAATATGGTCTAGCCAAGGGAAATAGTGGGACTTGGTAGTCCTTAGGATTGTTTACAATATGGTTTATGTTCATTTCCAAAAATGCACAAAGGTTGAGAAGGAGGGAGTCCCAAATATGTGATATTGTTACTCCCTCCGATCCAAATTAATTGACTTGGATGTATCTAGACATGTTTTAGTACTAGATACATCCGAATGTAGGCAATTTGAAGTCAATTAATTTGGGTCGGAGGGAGTAACACTTTTCCAGAAGGCCAATTTTGGCGAAGTTGGAGATTTTGACTAGAATTTAAGAGGGGATGATTTTGATTCGTTGCAAGTTACCAGAGCATCATCAAGTGGGTGAGGATGAATTGTAGATTGAGTAGAAAGGGTCCATGCTTGGAATTGGTCTTCATTGACTGGGAATCTTCTAGAGGAGGGTTAACTCTAAGGTGATTTATTTAAGAGATTAGATAGACACTTTAGTGACCAGAGATTATACCAAGATTTTTTAGTTTTATTAGGGTTTGGTATTTCGTAACTTAGTTGATATGTAGTGGATGAGCTCCTAGAGTAGCTCATACTACTTCCTTAGCAAACAAGTCAAATAGCAGATCAAGGCAATTCATCTTCACAAGCAACTCAACTAGTACTAGGTTTACCACCAAGCCTAGCTTGAGGGATGGATATGTATTTTGCAAAAGGTTTGAGTTTGGAAGAAGGTAAGGTCCTTGGTACTTCTACCAAGAATATAATTTAAGAGCTTTATAAAAAGGTTTTGGAAAACCTAGGGGTAAGACTAGTTGAAAGTTCTTTCTTGAAAACATAGGGAGATTATATCATATAGATCTCCATAATTTTGTAAATAGAAACTAAGAAGATAGTTGTTGCTATAAAGGCATCTTGGCTCAAGTTTTTGAAATGCCAGGACATTTGAGAATATGTAAAATAAGCCAAGACAGTTTTGTGAAATAGCTTTTGTCAACTGAAGGTGACATAAGGAGTATATCACCTATGTCGTGGTATTGCAGACGAGTACGCCATGGAGGGGTCCTCACAGTGTGTGTTTAGAGACGTGGGATAAGGAAGAGAGTTGGTGGGTACGAGGTAACACAATTTACCCAGGTTCAAGTCCCATGGCGGTGGCGGAACTCTACTCCTGCTATAAATCACTATAATAGCAATACACCGATTTATAGAGATCTGTTCGTTGTGTGAGGGTGTTATGAATCGTTCCCTAAAGGCTCCCACATGTCCGGTTTATAAAGGCACAAGAACCTAGGGTTACAGGGAAAGGACCTTGCCGGACAAGGTAAAGAGTCCTTCACTAATCTAGTCTTTCGTGTCTTGCACTCCAAGGCTCGGAGTACGTCGGTTACTCCTACGTAGCCTTCCTTCATGTATCATGGGCCTCCCTTCCGAGTCTATCTAACTAGGCCGCCCAGAAGGCCATAGGCCTTGCTACCAACTGTGGGCCACCCGGGTTAGCCACATTAGAGACATGCTATGGTGGTACCCATTTAGCATATCCCTAACAGTAGCCCCCAGGGGACTTTGAGATCTTGCATCATCTTGCTCATTGATCTTGAATGCTTCGTCTATGTGATGCTGGTAATACGTCAAGCAATATCTCAAAGGTCTCCCAAAGAACCCTACAATCCTCTCCGGCTTCGCAATGTAGCCAGAGATTCCTTGAGTCTTCATTTCTAGAGTCGGAGACCTTCCACCTTCGATGGAATCTTCAGACGTGACCTCTCCACTGCAACTGTCAGGAGGATGACATAGGGTACAACCTATGCTACCTCGAAACTCACAAAAGTCAAGGAATTAATCATTAGCTATTTTTACGCATGTGAAATCTGAAACAGTAAAGCGGCAAAGACAGAGGATGTGGTGAAATTACCGTGCACGCTCATCTCCATGTCGACAACACTCGCCCGTTGGATCCTTCTTCACGAATCTTGACACTAGCTGTATATATTTTTACAGCGACCAGATTATTTTCTTTTACCCGCATTCTCCCATGTGTATTCGTCTTCCTCTAGCCACACGGCCGTTCGATCCCCTCAACGAAAAAACCTGGCCAGAGCTTCTCACTTTCTCCATCCTCTCCCATACACACAATGGCCTCCAGCAGCTCTACTCCCTCGACGGCGGCGACTACCGAGGCTACAACGGAGCCATCCAAGGGAATGACGGTCCCACAAGAGGGGGTCATCATCCCTATCACTGCCGTGGTGGAGACCACCGGCAACAACCAAGGACGTTCATCGCCAGAAGCTCCTGAAGAATATAGCGACTCCCACAAAGGAGTGTGGAGGGTCTCTGACCTCTCCGCTGAAGATCTGCAAGAACTCATCACCGAGGGGTACCTCCCCACGGCGGAGGTTTTTGTCTTGCAGACGGCGCCGACCGGTGAGGTGACTTCTTCGCCCCAAGCCAGAGAGAATGTGTGCCTCAAAGCTCAGCTGGTACATTGTGTAAGCCTGTCAGTCTCTGACTTCTTTTTGGCTGTCCTTCGCTACTTCCGGGTACTTCCCCACAATCTCTCTCCCAACAACATCTTTCTACTTAGTAATTTCGTAGCTTTGTGCGAAGGGTACCTAGGAATGAAACCTAGGTTAGATCAGTTTGTTTATTTTTTCACCGTTAAGAGAGAGTCCGTAGAATCCAAGGATGAGCTACGGATATGCGGAATAATTATCTTTAAGATCCGGCCTAGCCGGCGCTTCCCCGACATTGTGGGTCATGAATCCTGCAAGAACAAACAGTGCACATATTTCTATGGCCCAGACATTCTTCTGCCCAACCGTCTGTATCCCGACTTTGTCGATGGAGCTGCCGCCAAAGTACCCACCTGGAGGTCCCTAGCCTCCCTTCCGTCCGATGAAGAAGCCAATCGTGTCGTAAGGTGGATTGAATGGCTCGTAGATGGAGGTCTGATGGGCTTGGACCTAGCCATGTGCTCGTTTACTAGGCGGATCCAACCTCTGCAGCACCATGCCGAGATGATGTGCATGTACTCCAAGGACAGAAAGGATCCCATGCAAATTTCCTTTGTTGCTCATTACGTATATACTCTAAGGTTTTTCCGTCTTGAAGATATCCGTCTAACACACCTTTGTTTCCTAGCTGGCGACCTTGGCAGATGATCACATGGCCTCCCAAGTCTATGAGCCCAAGCTGAAGGATATCCAGGTGGTGTCCAATTATGACACCCCCAAGGACCACCCAGCCGGAAGCGGAAGAGCTCCACCTCTAACGCTGTTGCCGAGGCCAAAAAGAAGAAGAAATCAAAGAGTGGAGGGTCCAGACGATCCACCGCTGCCTTAGAGGCGAATAAGAAAAGATCCACCGACATCCCCCTGACCAAGGCTCCTACCGTGGAGTAAGTGTATTCATTCTCCGGCTTTTGTATTAGCTCGCACCTTGTTCAACTCATGTACATATACTTTGTATGTTTCAGGAGGAAAGCTGGTCCAAGCCCATGGATAGGTGACATATAAGAATACTTCCTCCAAAGTGGTAGAAGCTCCGGCTAAGGATGCCACTGAGAAACGGAAAGAGCTGACGAGGGAGGCAGAGACAGCAGCTGCAGCGGTGACTGATAAGGAGGGAGCTTCTGCGCCTTCAACTACCTTAGCAACACGATAGCCGGTCCACACCTCTGGCTTCTACTGAGCCACTTCCTCCGGTGCCTCCGACTTTAATCATAGACGATCTTTATCCAGTAGGTGGATGCCATGTATAAAAATGTCGGCATCTTCCACACTGCATATGCCAATTTGGCCAACAATCTCAAAGTTATTTCCATTTTAAGTCTTTTAAACTTCATCTTTTATAGTAAAAATATCCCTCTATAGCCCTCGAGCTCTTAGGTGGATAAAAAATAGTTACTGGCCTGAGTTCAAAGAACTAAGAGTGGAACTTGATAGTATAGCCCTCGAGCGTCTAGGTGAAACTAGAAAAAGTTCCGACTAGATTCTCTAAGAGTAGCATACTTGTGTTTGAATTTTAGTCATCTAGCCCCCGAGCATGTAGATAAAACTTTAGCAAAGTTCTGACTAGATGCTCTAGAAGAACTAACCACAGATCAAAATATCACACTGTAGCCCCCGAGCTTCTAGATGAAACTAAAATAGTTCCGTCTAGAAGCTTCTAAGAGAAACTAAACACTTATGCTTACACAGAATGAGAATTCCCGGAGGAAGAAGGCCAATGAGAAATATGACAAGTTACAGGCAGACCTGGATGCTAAAAAGGGTAAAACAACTTTCTGGAAGGAACAGATTGCAAATAGCAAGAGTCTGTTTTCCTCTGACTTTTTCCTGGTTATTGCTTGTATTCAATTTTTTCCATGTTCTCATAATGTTCTTACTTTGCCGTCTTACAGAACTTATTGCCAAGGCCATGGATATTGTTGAGCAATTGAAGCATATTCAAGAGCTTGATAGTGAAAACAAGATATTGAAGAAAGACTTGGCCGAGGCAGTTAAAGGACACGTGGAGGTGATGAAGGTCCTGCAAGAGTCTGTGGACGCCGAGATGCATCGTCTAAAGGAAGAAATTGAATGCCTCGAGGAGCAAAACCAAGCTGCCAGAGAGCAAACCTCTTGGATCCTTGAGGCGTTCAAGAAACTTCAGGACGAACATGATGTCTTGGCGGAGACATGCAAGCAAGCCGAATCTAGCATCTTCGGTATATTTCCTCCATCTTGATTAATTCTGTACCTTGGACAAATGTTTGATGTACTTATACTCATGGTCCTTTGCACCGTTGGCTTGACCAACTTGAGTGAAGGTGCTCCGGATCCCAAGGAATGCATGATTCTTGCTGACAACTTTGTCGAACCGCCATTGCTCAGGCCAAGGAGATAGCCCAGCCTTTGGGGATAAACATCAAGGCGGCAGACTCAGCGGCCAAGTATTCGAAATTCCTGCGCCGAGCCAACCAAGAAAGTCAAGTACTGGAAAGCCTCTTGCATCTGTAGTGGTGCAAGGATGACCATGTCCTTGGCCAAAGCACACTACGACAACACCGACATCGACCTGGTGACGTCCAGCATGCCCAAGCTGGATGGGGAATGAAAAGAGATTGATAGCGATGCTATTTGGATCTCCCTCGCCGTCTACGTCACCATAGTTGCCAAGATGGTAAAGGGGGATGTCTTCGTGCCCGCCGAGATACTAGATGAGGACGTGGTGTCTTCTGAGTCTAGCCCCTCTCCTTCCGAGTTTGATGAGCTTTCCCTGCCTGGCTCTCCTGTCGCTGATGATGCCACCACGAAGTCCCCTGCAGCAGAGCCGTAAAAAACAATGTTTGTATTAAATGTGTCTTTTCAATGTGTATGTGGAAAAACTAATGAATTTGTTAGATGAAAAAAACTTGTACTCAAGTTTCCAGCTACTAATCTATTTCTAGCGCGTATATATTTTTAAGCAAGTGCTGGCTTATCCATTATTATAGTTCATATGCTTGACCTTTCGTGAGACAGAAGACTTGCAGCACATAACTATGCTCTCAGATGATGATGCTTAATAGCACCGTTAAGAACCTAAGAGCAAAATCACAGGATTTTGAGTGCCGAGAAGTCACTACTCCAGAATCCACATAAAAACTTCGGAAAACGTGTAGACCAGAAAACTTAAGCTAACGCCCGTAGGCAGAATTTTCACAAGTGCAAATGCAAACTTGCACATAAAGGGTTTATATGATCCAAAAATGAACAACTAAAGGAGGTAAAACTCTCAGAGAATATGAGTGAACCAAATGCTTTATTTCATTAATCATATAAGAAACTTATTACATAATATAAAGTATGCTAAGTGTAAAAGGGACGTAGATGTGCTATGTTCTATGTCCGATCTGTCTCCGGGTAGTCATCATCAGAGTCACGTTGCTTGCGCTTATGATTTTTAGGCCTATATTTCAACTCGCAAATATCAACGAGGTAATAGGAACCACTTAGCAATCCTTTGCTTATGACGAACAGTCCTTCCCAAGGCAGGGATAGTTTGTGTCATTTCTCCTACTTGAGTCTAAGCACCATATCCCCTTATTTAAATGAGTGATGCTTAACATGACGACTATGGTAGCCACGTAACTTCTGCTGGTAGATGGTGGATCTTTCGCATTCCAGCATATGCTCTTCCTCGAGTAGGTCCACAAATAAGCGTCTGGATTTTTCAACATCATCTTTCTCGTAGGCGGCGACTCTTGGTGCATCATGGAGGATGTCAGATGGTAGGACGGCTTCTTCTCCATAAACCATGAAGAAAGGAGTCAAGCCAGTGGATCTGTTGGGTGTTATTCTTAAACTCCACAATACAGATGGTAATTTCTCTGTGTAGGCTCCAACTGCTCTATGTAGCGGTGTCTCTAAGCGTGGCTTGATTCCATATAGAATTAGTCCATTGGTTTGTTCAACTTGTCCATTAGACTATGGATGTGTCATAGATGCTAGGTCAAGGTGGATGCCTTTATCATGATAGTACTCCTCAACTTCTCCGAGAGACAAATTTTTGCCGTTGTCAGTGATGATGCTGTGTGGGAGAACAAATCTCACCACTAGATCTCGGACAAATTTTAGGGTTATTGCCCCATCAAGCTTTCTAATGGGTTTAGCTTCAATACATTTTGTGAACTTATCCACTGCTACTATTAAGTGTGTAAATCCACAAGGTGTTGTCTGCCAAGGTCCCACCATGTCTAGCCCCCAGACTGCTAACGGCCACGTTATTGGTATGGTTCGCAGTTCTTGAGCTGGAACATTTGGTTGTCTTGCATAGAACTAACACCCAAGACATGTTGGTATCGACTTGTCGACACCCGCCTTTGCAGTTAACCAATAGAAATCTTGTCATAAGTCCTTAGCCACCAACGATCGGTGAGCAACGTGATGCCCACAATATCCGAGATGTATTTCTCTATGGATATCAATACCTTGCTGGTGGGAGAAGCATCGAAGGAAAACTCCTATGGTACTTTTGTTGTCTAGTTAGCCATCAATGATGATGTAGCCTTTTTCTCTTCATACTATTTGCCGGCTTTCGACTTCATCGGCGGCAAAGATCCGTCTTATAGATAGTCCATGAATGGTTTCGTCCAAGCCGGAGAGGCCACTATTACTGTGTTAATGAATGAATCTACTGTATCCAGGCTGTCGGGGTCCGCTCCCTTCACGGATGGGCTCCGTAAATGCTCCAGGAAAACGCCTAGAAGAATTGGTCAGCAAGACGATCCAAGCTTTGATAGCAGATATGTCGCCTCATTTTCCTCCCTTTTGATGTACTTGACTTCGTAGTCGTCGAAGCACTTGGCAATCTCATCTACTTTGTCTCTATATGCCGCCATCATAGGGTTCTGCACGTTCCAGGTGCCAGCTACTTGCTGGGCAACCAAGTCGGAATCTCCACAGCAAACTATGTGCTTGATGCCAATATCCTTGGCTACTCGAAGTCCATGAATGAGGGCCTCATACTCTGCCATGTTGTTGGTAGAGTCGAAGTGGATTTGCAGGACGTATCGCAACTTCTCTCCCATTGGTGATTATAGTAATACACCAGCCCCCGAGCCATTGAGTAGCTTTGATCCGTCAAACTGCATGACCCAATATTCTAGCTCTAGGACATGAGTGTCTTATGGTAGTTCTGTTCAATCTACAATAAAATTCTCCAATGCCTGTGACTTGATAGCATCGCGTCTCTTGTAGGTGATTTCAAAGGCAGCAACCTCAATGCCCCACTTTGCCACTCTTTCTGTAGCATTGTTGTTATTGATGATGTCAGATAGTGGAGCTTTGCTCAGTACTGTGATGGGGTGCTCCTGGAAGTAATGCCTCAGCTTCCGTGAAGCAAGGAAAAATCCATAAGATATCTTCTGGTAGTGCGGGTAACGCTGCTTGGATTCCGTCAAGACCTCGCTTACGTAGTAAACTGGCCGATGAACTCCATATTCATGTGTTGGCTCCTTGTGCTCCACCACGATGATGATGTTGATTACTCAGTTGGTTGCCGCCATGTAAACTAACATAGGCTCCCTTGATACCGGTGCTGCAAGTATTGGCGTGGAGGAGAGTATTCGCTTCAGCTCCTGAAGTGTTGCGTCAGCTTCATCCGTCCATACAAATTTATCCGCCTTCTTGAGCAACTTGTAGAGTGGCATAGCCTTCTCTCCAAGTCGGCTGATGAACCGGCTTATTGCTGCTATGTAGCCTATGAGCCTCTATATGTCCTTCAAGCACATTGGGCCTTTGATGTCAAGGATGGCCTTGATTTTCTCCGGATTGACCTCGATTCTACGGTGCAAAATGATGAAGCCCAATAGCTTGACGGATGGCACCCCGAAGACGCACTTCTTGGGGTTAAGCATCATGTTGTATTTCCAGAGATTGTCAAATTTTTCCTGCAAGTCGGTGATAAGGTCGTTTGATTGATTAGATATTATCGTGATGTCGTCCATGTAAGCGTGTATGTTGTGACCTATTTGGTCATGTAGACAGCACTGCATCGTCCGCTGGTAAGTAGCACCAGTGTTTTTCAGCCCAAAGGGCATCATGACATAGCAGTATGTGTCGTAAGGTGTGGTGAACAAAGTGGATCGAGAAAACATCGAGAAAACATCCGTATTTGGTGGTAACCTGAGTAGGCATTGAGAAAACACAGAAGTTCCGAGCCAACCGTCGAGTCAATGACTTGGTCAATGTGAGGCAAAGCAAACGGATCCTTTAGAAACTCTTTGTTCAAACCGGTGTAATCAACGCACATTCCTAATTCATTGGTTCCCTTTTTGGTGACAAGTACAGGATTTGCCACCCAGTGGGTCTGAATAACTTCTTGGATAAAGCTAGCCTTAAGTAACCTAGTTATTTCTTTTCCTATAGCCCTTCGTCTTTCGTCACCAAAGCATCATAGAGGTTGTTTCACCGGTTTAGCATTAGGATCAATATTCAAGTTGTGCTCGGCAAGTTCCCTAGGTACACCTTTCATGTCGGCAGGTTGCCAGGAGAAGATGTCCTTATTCTCATAGAGGAACCAGACGAGCGCGCTTTCCTATTTGGGATCCAGGTCTGTGCCAATGGTGGTGGTCTTGGAGGAATCTCCTTCGACAAGGTCCACCAGCTTGGTCTTGATGGCGGCCTTGAATGCGGGTTCGGCAGCAGTGATTTTCTTCTTCGAAGCCGACATCTCTGAGGCATCGACTTGGTTCTAGATCACCTTGAACTCCTCACCATAGAGTATCGCTTCAGCAAAGGCGGCTTTGTTGAGCTCGCACTCCCATGCCTTGGTGAAGCTTCCATCAATGGTGATGATGTCATTTGGTCCAGATATCTTGAGCTTATTGTAGATAAAGCATGGCCTTGCAAGGAAAGAGTGGAAGATATCGCGCCCAAAGATGACGTGGTACACGCTTTTGAAAGGCACCACTTCAAAGGTCATGCGTTATTGGCGATAATTGTTGACATCGCCTAAAGCGACCGAAAGGGTGATGCAGCCTAGGGAATTAGTTTGTCGGCCAGGGACAACGCCATGGAACATGGTGTTGCTCTTCCTTAGCTGGGTCTCCGTCAAGTTCATCTTGTGCAGTGTATCCAGGTACATGATGTCGATGCTGCTTCCACTGTCCACGAGACACTTGGTGAACTCTGTGTCGTCAATCAAAGGGTTCAAGACCATGGCATACTGGTTCTCTATTGGGATAAGGTCTAGATGATCCTTCCTATCCCAAGTGATTGGAATCTCCGACCACCTGACGTACTGGGAAATCGGAGGAAGGGTGGCTATCAGTATCCTCAGAGAGGTTTTTTGGGCTCGGACGATGGGGGTGCCAAGGAAAGTGTGGTAGACTGGAGCCTTGTTCTCGAAGGGTTTTTTCCCTTTTCCCTCGGCCTTGTCAGCAGACTTGGGTTCCACGTCTTCATCCATATCACTTGAATCCTTGGAGTCCTCCTCCTTCTTCTTCCCTTTTCCCTTTCCACGGGGTCTGTTCTTCCGACTTTGCTTGTAGCCGGACTCAGGGTCTTCCTTGAGGCTGTAGACAAAGTAGCATTAGCGGTTGGTGTGGGTGCCTTTGCCGTTTCTGTCAAGGTGGACGAAACATGTCATATCATGGTACTCTTTGTATGTTTGGGGAATGCGGGGCGCTGAGCGTGTAGAATCACCCCTCTACTGATCCTGGCTAGCCCCTGACCACGACCACGCTATCCTCCTCTCTCTCTACCAATGAATGTTGTGGCGACCATGTCGGCTATTTGCTTCTCTTCAGGCAGAGTTTTCCGCATGTTATTATTGTTCTTTCTATCTTGGGTAGGGATTGCTATTGCTGGCAGCGATCAGCGTGCGTCATCATCAGCGGCAGCAAATTCGCTAGCCATGGTGATCATTCCGTTAAGGTTGAGCTCATTATTGTCTTGCTTGTGCTTCAATGTATGATGGATCAAAGTTCCCTTCTCCAGACCGTCGATGAAGGTGTCCATAGCGGTCTGTTCGTGCACCCATGTGTAGGAATTTTTCATATCTAGCCAGGGAGAGTGGTATGCACGAGAGGTTTCATCCTTTTCTTGTACGCACTGTTGTAGGTCTCTAACAGTGCATGGGAGTTTGTACATGCCCTCGAAGTTCTTGGAGAAACGCTCCATGCATGTATAACCAATTGCATATTGATTTCTCCGGCAAGTCGTCGATCCATTGCCGATTAGCATAAGTGGGAGGTACTTAACAGGAACATTAGGTTTTCCCCCTGCGATGTGAATCGCTTCGCTATAGTCCTGCAACCATGTGGCTGAACTAGTAGTGCCGTCATAGCGCTTGATGGTCTTGTCTATCCGGAGACCCTTGGGGTATGTTATGGCCTGTATTACTTGTCCAAAACAACGTGGCCCAAGGTATGGGAGCTCCCGTGCTTCTTGGATCTTGTCCAGTCGTGAACATGCGTTGTATGGCTCTGGTTGCTTCCATTTTCCGTCATGGGACAGGGAGTAGTGGTGTGATTTATGAGATCTACCATGCGCTCCGCCATGATGGCTGATGGGTGCCGACGGTGGCGGTGGAGGCGCTGGGTTAGCCTTCTAGCTGCTCCCTCCTTGTGACTCCTCATGTTTGTCGCGGTTGCTTGTCAGAGGTGGTGCTTCCTTGTAGGCTTTGCTCCTGTGTCCTTTAGCGCCACTGCACTCTCCGGCATGCCAGGGCTACTCGACCTTGTCACGTATAACGATGCTGACCTGGGGATGCCTAGGCGGTGGCATGCTTGTACGGTGGCGTGGCTATGGTTCTTTGTGACGCCGAGATGGCGGGGGTGGCAGCGATCAATGAGGACGAGATTTTTCTCCGTGATCGGAGGATATGGGTATGGCATCAGCCATGTTGCGCGCATCCCTCCGTCTTTGCTCCATGGAGCCTGTGTGGGATCCCTCGTCACGGGGAGATCTTGGCCTTCTACGGCTGTTCAGGGTTGACTGGCAAAGCTCCGGGTTGGACTCAAGCCTCTGCGAGGTAGCCTTTGCCTGTTGCTTGCATGCCTTTGCGATGATGTCATATACCTGAGCAACTGCTTCTAGCTACCTGTCCTCCTCCAGGAGGGTCTTGGCGATGGAGATGTTGAGGCCAAAAGTTGGAATTACTTGCCTCCCCTCTGAATCAATGTATGGGGTGGATTTTGCCGGTTTGGATCCGCCATATCCCAACATGCGCCGAACGGCGGGGTCTTCGATGACGTGAGCCGTTGCTTTCTTTGTTTTGTGCTTCAGTAGAAACTACTTGTACTCAGCCTCCATAGCTCTTGCCGCCTTGATAGATTGTTGTGCCTTGGCCATGTCTTTGTCCAGCTTAGCGCCCTGTTCTGTGATGCACTTGTCTTCCGCCAGGATTGCTGCACGCTTCTCATCAAGCTCCATAATGCTCGGGATATGGGCGATGGTAATGGCCTTAACAAGGAGTGCACCGTAGATCGCCTTGTAGGAGGAGTAACCAATGGGTTGCCTGCTGTAGACGTTGACGGTGGCGGTGGCGGCTAATTTGACTATTTGGCAGTACTGGGGGCTATGGTGAGTTCCTACGCTTGCTGCGGGCGGATAACCGAAGGGGCATGGCCTTGGCCGGAGCCGAAGGCTTAGAGGCTTTCTTGGTTGTTGCCTCTATGGTAACCGCAAGCGCGGGTGGAGCTCTCTCACGTTCTGGTTCATGTCCGCTTCTTCCATCACGCTCCCAATGGCGACTAGCACCTGGTGGAATGTGTTGGTCTTCTCGGCACGCTCCTCCTTCTCGATCTCCCTCATAACATCATCATATTCCTCCGAGTTAGTGTTTGAGCCACCGCCATACATATTGATGTCGGCGTATAGCGCATCAAGGAAGTTGGCTTCGGTGTTATTAACAACGGATGTGGAGGGTGATGGAGGTGGGTCGTTGTTGTTGTTTCCTCTGGCTTCGGGCCGAGGCATAGCTTGGGTGTTCTCCTCGGCGTCCGTGTATTCATTGACAATTGTGACCATCTCGATAAGGGTGAGAGGGCCTGCGACCTGCCTTCTTCGGAGGGTATGCTGGACGAGTGTTTCAGGCGTGAGTCCATCCATGAAGTGGTAAACGAGTTCGTCAATGCGGTCACCCTCTAGGGTTTCCCTCATCCTCGCCCATCTAGCAAGGTATTCACGGGGAGGTTCTCCGTCTCTCTAAATGCATCTAGCCAGATCGAAGATGGTGACTACCCCGACATAGTGTGACCTTCGCATCTCTGACGCTCGGGGAAGCCAAGCGGATTTGCGGGATCCTTCCACCGTTATATCCTACACAGGGGTAGTTTGGGTGGGTCTTGAATTTTCTTGATCTGAGCCGCCGTACTCTAGTGAGAGGTATGACCCAAATTCCTCCACGAACATGTCCTTCCCGTAGGCGGTCTGTGCGGGCCTTGACGTGTTTCTGACTTCCTGGGAGCTAGGACCCGAGCCAGTTTCGCCATTGAAGATGTGGATGTCTCCGAAGGGGATGACAGAGCAGCGCGTAGGGTTCATCTTCGCCGGCACCCAGAACTCATCCAGAGGGACGATTGGGACGTTGCCAGAGAATAGAACATGTCCGATGGCTACGGTGTCGCCGATTCCTGCGAAGAGCTTGGACCTTGCCCGGTTTAGAGCTCGAAGCGCCTCTTTCTCCATGGTGGGCGCCAATTGTCATGGTATTGCTGACGAGTATGCCATGGAGGTCCCTCACAGTGCATGTTAAGAGATGTGGGGTAAGGCGAAGAATTAGCAGGTACGAGGTAACACAGTTTACCCAGGTTCAACTCCCACGATGGTGGCGGAACTCTACTCCTGCTATAAATCACTATAATGGCAATACGCCGAGTTACAGAGATCGGTTCGCTGTGAAAAGGTGTTACGAATCGTGTCCTAAAGTCTCCCACAGGTCCGGTTTATATAGGCACCAGAACCTAGGGTTACAGGGAAAGGACATTGCCAGACAAGGTAAAGAGTCCGACGAGATACTAGCTAGTCTTTCGTGTCTTGCACTCCAAGGCTCCGAGTACGTCGGTCACTCCTATGTAGAATTCCTTCATCCGGCATGGGCCTCCCTTCTGATTCCGTATCACTAGGCCGCCCAGCAGGCAATAGGCCTTGCTACCAACTGTGGGCCACCCGGGTTAGCCGGATTAGAGACATGCTATGGTGGTAGCCATTTAGCATATCCCCAACAATCTAATACTCAGTTAGATGCATAAATACAAGCAATCAAGCAAACAAACAATGTATCACTAACAAGAAAAAGTTTTTGTCCCCCCTGATTTTTGCATTCTTGACAACTAATCAGGGTTGCTCAAAGTGGGATGTTATAGACCTTTCCCCCTTAAAAGAATCTCGTCATGAGATTCGGGAGAGTAAGGTTAGTGGATTTTGTGTCGGGTTAGTACTATGTGTTTTCAAGCTTACTAACTTAAGGACTTCATCTTTGAATGTGGTTACCTTATCGATGAAGTTGGACGCTAGTCTTCTTGGATGCATGGAGAGTGGTGCAGACTTCAGACCTGGTGGTGATGGATGATCTTCTTTTCTTTCGGAGTCAATATCTCGAGGGCTCTGGCTGTGCGAACTACTTCTAGTTGGGACTTCGCGAGGTGTTCTTCTGAGGATGGAAACTATATATTGATGTCCTTTTTATACGTATCTACCATGCTTCCTTAGAGGCTTATCATATTCTAATCGACGACTTGGGCTCAAGACTCCTAGGGGCATTTCTAGCGGGTGGTTACTTTATTTTTATGGGAAAGACGTTGTCTTTCCCCCTTAGGATTAGACTAGGGTGGCTTGGAGGATAACTCAGTCCTTCCTTCTAGGAGTCGATGGAGAATGTTAGTTGACTATCGAAATCTTCTGACCAGAGTTGAATCCTTCAGATGAAGTTCGAGAAGTGGGTCCTATGAGGCTTATATACTACTTTTTATTCGTACTTAACTTACCAGGGCAGTTAAATTCACGGATCCTCTTGACTGGTTAGAACTCGTGGGGTTAGAAAATTCAGAGGTCCTTCAAGTGGGCCTTTAGTTGAAGTAGCATAGGGGCTTTGTAAAATCTTTAGGAGATGCTGAATCTTAAGGTTTCTTCGTACTCGTTGAAGGGTAGTTCGGTCGGTTTTAGGTATTCTTGTAGACTTGATTCTGAGCTTCTTTGGTACTGGAGGGTTTGAGTAGACTTCTGACATTGTTGTTGGGGTCTATTCTCTGTTGTTTTGTTGACTCCTAAGTTGTCGCTTGGAGATGGGCATCAGATTGGAGTCTTCCTGGTGTATCTTCCGGTAGACAGTCTTCGGGATCTGAGTGGAGAGACGCGGTCCTTCCACCATAAAGCTTCACTAAGGCCCTTCAATAGTGGTGCAGATCTTCCATCTTGAGGTGTTGGCGAGGTACTAAAGAAGACTGTATCTCCTAGTGTCTTGAGTTGAGGTCCTCGAGTGTCGTTCTATTGCGTGAACCTTGTCTGGGTGGTTGCCTAATGAAGCCTTAAGGATCTAGCTCAGGGAAAGTTAGTAGTTAACGACACTTATTGCTAATGTTTAGTCAGAGTAGAGACATCCAATTTCAGATGAGCTATCTTCACTTGATCTCTTTGGGTTGCTTCTGCTCGATGGTGGAGTAGACTCGTCATCATACATCCTTGTCTCTGAGATTTTGAGAGTATTCTAGCCCTTTGGTGAGGAATCTTCTCATCGGTTTGACAAGAGGGGTCGAATAATATAGTTAGTATATGGGGTTGTCGGAAGCTCTAGTGTGACGAAGGTTAGAGGAGTCAGGTCTTCACTTATGGTCTTGGTTATCAAGTCTTGTGGTTTCTTGTGGATGGTGGAGATCCTTTGGTGGTAGACTTCCGGCTTCGACGGGACTCTCACTATAGTCAACGGATGAATGATGGAGTGTTGCACTGTCAACGAGTCTTGAGAAGTGAGTTCGACGATGTAAGCCATCATGCTGGGAAGGATTTTGCGAGTTGTTCTAACTTGATGATGTCGAACTCCCAGTTCTTGCGATGCTTTTCCTCTCATATACTACCAAGGTTAGTTTGGGTTCTTGTTAGCGGTAATTAGCAGAGGGGGTTTTCCTGAGTTACTAGGTGGTGTATTGGTCCTCGAAGCACATTTTACTTGGGTCAATCAAGACATAACATACATACAAGGTGAAAGGAGCAAGGATGTCACAATGTCCTTCACAAACAACACACATCAAGCAACACATTATGCACTTACGCAAGCACACACGACCTAATATAGGGACCAAGGAGTTAACTACTCACGATGTTGGAGAATCCTATCTTAGGACTATTAATCCTAGATGTCACGTGATTGGGGTCTGGGTCACTATCTTGCGTATGAAGCCTTCGCTGAGTCATTGGATGCTTCTCGATAGTGTAGTACTTCATTTCTTCTGATTATGAGGATTCCGCTAGTAGGGCGATCTTGTAGTCTCCTGGTGTTTTCTGGTAGTTTCTTATCTTTATATCGTTCTCATCATCTTCACTAGGTTCTAGGTCCTAGTTATTTGAAGTCCATAGGTTTAAAATTTTGACGAGAGGTAGAGGAAACTATTTCTGAAATCATTTAAATTAGAATGAGATAAGAGTAGAATCTTTCAAAATACTTTGGGAAATTAGTAAACCTGTGTTTCCAAAATAGTTTTCCTTTCTAACGACCATGCTAAATAAGATTCTCCTATAGTCAGGATGGCTCTGATACCAAGTGTTGGGTTCATAGCATAGAAAACAAAAATTTCCTATGATGGGAACTACTAGGCACCAAGATCTATCTACTAGATACAAGCAACGTGTGGATATACATCCATACAAATCATACCCTTGAAGAGCGAAAAAGCAATGTTAACGAAACTGATTTCACGGTTGATGTAGTCGTACACTTGCTGATCTCAAGATCGTGATGAAGTCCAGCGAGTCCAGCAGGTCTAGCACCAACAAGTCCATCAACAGCAAGTCCAGCACCTCAAAGAAGTGGTGCATCTATGATACCACACATGTCCGGTACCGCGACAACCTCTATGTCCTCTCTCTAGCGATGCAGTAGAAGCAACAACTCCTTTCTAGATAAAGCCACCGGTAACATGTATCTGGCTAATCTGAGACCTTGGGGAATAATTTCTAGAGGGGGAGAGAGATCCTTCACGAGGAGGTGTGAGATGCGAGGAGGATGTGGGGGGACTTTATAGGGAGAGGGTGGCAGCCCCTCACCATGGCTGGCAGCCAAGGGAGGTGCCCCCACCTCTTCCACATTCATCTGGGTGGAGCTCCCACTCACAAAATTAGCCTCCCACTCAAAGTTCCACTCATCTCCATTAAATTTCCACCAAATTTCATGGAAACTCTCATTTAATAAAACTCTTTTATTTAATTTATTCTGAAATTTGTTAATTACTTTAATTAACAAACATTCACATAAAACCCGTGCAACATTTCAATATCACATGTAGAAACAGTTTCTGCAATTTCACCAGAAACAATTCTGGTTTCCATCGAAATGATTCTAGCGCTTTCTTAAATCTTTATTTGACACATATTTGCTACAAATGGTGTCAGTATCCCTTAAGTGTGTTAGTCTACGGTTCGGAAATAATGCAGACATGACCAAGACCCCTCACCGATCAATAATTAGCAGCGGGACCTGGAGATCAATTTAAACACAATGACTTTGATCGTAATGCTATACTTCGGATGAATGTTCATCACATCATTCACCAATGTTGTGACCTTGTTATTAACAACATCCAATATCCATGATTCGGAAACCTTGACCATCTTGTTAATCAATGAGTTAGTTTATAAGAGAGGTATAACTAGGAACCCTTTATTTGTTTATTAAACACACATGTATTAATGTTTCCAATTAATACAATTATAGCATGAAAAATAAACATTTATCATAAACATGGAATAAGATAATAATCACTTTATTATTGCCTCTCGGGCATATTCCCTTTAGTCTCCCACTTGCACTAGAGTAATTAATCTAGTTTGAAAAATTGTGCATTCAACACCTATGGCTTTCTGGCGTTGTATATATGATCTGTTGAAACTTGTTTTTCAGTTGTTTGTACAATAAACTACGGTGTACATTTGATAGCACGTGACATTGTATAATATGTTCTAGAATCAATTTATTGTCTATAAATACTGAAATTAAACTGGCTCACGCTTACATGTATGTTTTTCATGTCATTCTATTTCACCGACGTGTAGTGCATAGGCATATGTACTAGTATGTTATTCATGTACAAATGTTTCATGATTTAGTCCATAGTTTCTTTGTGTTTTTATTTTTATTTTGTTGCTAACTCTTCTATTTTATTTTTTAGGTTCCTTTGTTTAGCATCTATAGTCCTAGCTAGAAGTTGTGTTTCCTCTATTTACAAGAGCTATTGCCTGGAATTGTGAAGAAGCCAGAAGCCCCACTCAACAAAGAGTTGATTATATGTTGTGATAGTATCTGGGAGAAAAACTATGTAAATATTATACTGTTAGCCAAATTTGCCTTGTGGATTGAAAATATTCATTTGTTTTCTAGTTTCACTGCAATATTGTTTATTTGATGCCAACATGTGTATTGCTTATTTGCTGGCAACATGTGGAGATGGAAACGTGGCTAGTGAAACGTGACAAGTATATGGCCTCTAAAATGGCCCTAGCCTAAGTAATATTGACATGAACATTTAAGAAAAAGTAGAATGAAAAGGCTTGAAAATTATCGATTGTTAAAAGAACATGGCCCAACAAAATGTGTTGCGAAATTTGCTGTAAAAGGGAAAAGCCCAACATAAATTTTAGTGTAAATAAGCTTCATCTTATAAAGTTAAAGAGGCCCAAATTTTGGGCTAGGCCCATTTGAAAGGTTGAACTAGACCGGGCTGAATTTGATGCCATGTTTGATTCCATGTCAGATTGGCTGACATGGACAAGCCAGATCACCATGACCAAAATTTTGATCATGGGCACTATGACCATCTATTTTGGCCATAGCAGTCATGACCAATTCAAAAAAAGGTCGTGAGTTGTCTATAGTGACGCTCGGTATGTGACCTATTGCTTTTCGACATTTCTATGACCAATATTTGGGGTCACCAGTTAGCACATTTCTTGTAGTGTAATGGAATGAGTTTTACTTCTAGAGTAAGCAAGGGGAAGAATATTCAACATCCTGCAATTCGCTATTTGTTCTATGTTATTGCTAACACCTTGCATGCACAAAATGATATCATGAGACTCAATTAGGATGACATCTTAGTCCTCGCAAAAGCTTCTTTCAACAACATCAACTTTTCACTCAACTTGGGCATAATTCCTGTGCGCTACCTGGAGTACCAATCATCTCAAAGCCAAGGACCGATTACAGGTGGAGGCATCATCACCGTTCTTATCATTGCCCTAGGCATCAACCTAGGTGAGTTGCAACCGGTGCTAAGTGAGTGACGTGTTGGTTTCTCTACTTTAAAAACATGTGGAATGCTCACTAGGAGAGGTGGTGTTTATTACTTGCATAGTACTAGAGCTGGGAGTCTCTACCCCGCTCCTTTGCCTAATGGTCGTTTCTCTATCGAGGAAGGACGTTTGCTATATGACTTGCAAGTTGAGGAATACCAACCTGAGGAGGAGATTCTGGATGAGGATGAGGACCAAGAAGAGGAGCAGCCACCAACCCGGTTCGCTACATACCAAGACTTCCAAGAACTTGGAGGAACTGTGGAGAGGATGCAAAACCTCTCCTTGAACCTCCGAGAAACAACTAGTAATTTATCAACTCAATTTGTGAACTGGAGTTACGACGTTTTCTCGCCACCACAATGATTTGAAGGGCTTGCAAAAGCCTAAGCTTGGGGAAGTTTCCTCATTATCTTTATTTGGCGTTCATTTGTTTTTATTTATTTCGAGGTTATGTTTTTAATTCGAGTTTATAAGCACTCGTGTTGGTTTCCCCAACACTTTATCTTTAGTTATTTCTATTTTCTTTCGATATTTTCTATCCGAGCTTTACCGCCAATTTTCTATTCTTTAATTACCTCTCTTAAAAACAACAACAAAAAAATTCCATTTATCTTTATTTTCCCTCTTTCTTCTTTTCTATTCTCCTTGTGGCTTTCACATATTTGCAGGAGAGTGATCGATATCGAGTTTCCAAGAAGCAAATAAAAAGGGAAGAGAGAACTGAAACCAATCATGAGAGGTATGTCTTAAGACTCCCCACTTTTAAATTTTGAGAAACCCATGCTAGTTAGTGGTAAATGATAAGATGTTATATTGGTGGAGTGATTCTTTGTATTGTAGTAAAATTTTGTTTGCATGGGTATTTAGTTTAGTATGTTTTGTTCTAGCTACTTTAGTTAACCAAGTATTGCCTAAAAATTTGCTAAAAAAAATTGTAATAAGAAAGTTGTCACAATTGAAGGTTTGGGTGTTGTATTGTTTAGTCTTGAAGGCTTATTTCTACATACACTCAACACCACAAAAAAATAATGATTGACTTGATAGCTCTCCTTAAAAGGATTTGTTCGATGGAATTAATGTTTAGCAGTTTTTGTGAGCATGCCAAAGTTTGACTTGTGAATCATAAGAATGATATAGCTTTATGTGTGTCAAACTTCATGGGATGCCAACAACTCCGCTAGCTTACAAATGATTTTCATGGAGGAAACTCCTAGATTTTGGCTATAAGTTGATTAAATATATGTAGCAGCAATGCTATAATGAGTAAGATTCTTGGCATTCCCAGGTAGCTATGTTCAAGATGGAATCACTCCTCTGGCTGTTATGAGTAATCATTGTACAAAAGGAACAAAAACCTTGGTGATGCCACGAGTGTCCATCACAGCCCTATAAACTAATTAAAATCTTTGGCATGCTCTCAATTACTTGAGAACCAAAATTCTTGAAGGACAATGAATAGAAAGGTAGTGCTTGAAAAGTCTTGATTTATTGATGTGGGAGAATTGAGATACTCTAGTGTATATGTTTTCATGACAAACTCTCACACTCTCAATTTTACATGATTATACTTTCATGGCAAGCCTATCGGTTGATTACATGACATGGAATAAGGTTTACTCATTTGAATCATCCATGTTAACAATAATTTTGCTACGCTATAAGGATGCCTAAAAACCCGTATGATATGCTTGACATTACTCTATCTATGCTGAAGTTTTTTAGATTAATAAAGTGGAGGAAACATGAGGCTACCAATCATGAGTAAGATCAGCATCTTGTTATTTCAGTTTAAATGTTGAGTTCCTTTTGATTTTGGTTTTCTTGCTCGAGGACGATCATGTTTAAGCTCGGGGTGGTTGATGGCTGTGAAATATAGCCATCTACATCTGCATTTAAACTGGATATTATTCATATTTTTGATGAACTATCTCTCTAAACCATTCCACTAATGCCTAATGATCAAAGGGGTATGCAATCCTTTCTTTCTATTTTTCCCTGCGCGGAAAATGACATTTGATGATGGTAATCACAACATTAAAGTGAAAGATACAAGATTTCCATCAACCTGAAGAAACCAGGAGTCGTGAAGTGGAGCAGACGCTTTAACGACCAAGTATACGACGGGAATAAAATTCTGGCTGTATAGTTTTGGTCGTATAGTTGCCATTGACACAGCTAGGTGAAATAGAACAACTTTTTTGAAGGGACCCCTAAATAAAGAGGCTTCAGGCGAAGAGAAAAGGGCCACGCCAAGAGTCACCAGCCGCCCCTAGAAATCTGCATCCACAACACCGAAGAGCCACCGGAGAAATAGACTTAGATCTAATCTCCAAACCCTTCTTCACCACCATAGCCATATTACACCACTTGTAATAGTAGATCTCATCTTCGACTGGTGACATTGAAGACTATTTGCTATTAATCTCATGATTTCCATTGCAATGTTTATGATCGTTGATTTCATTTCTATGAGTGAGTAATTCTCCTTGGGCTAAGGGCTTCGGCCTAGCCATGTAGCTTTTGTGCATGTTATTTATCATAGATGGGATCATGTATTAGTTTGTATGACATTATGATTATTGTATCCTCTCTTCCCTCAATCTAAGGACTTTTCAGGTACCCAAGACCCCGAGGATTGAGCCAGGTATAGGGTGTATGAGTACTGACTAATCTGCAGGTTGGGAACCCTAGTGACAGAAGGGGTAGTATGATTGTATGTGAGGGATTTACTTGGGATTAATGGTGACGTCACTATACATATCATTAGTTCTCTTTCTTTTATGGATGAGACTAGTAGGTTATTACTATAAGCGGTTGCGGAGGCAATAGAAATTATGGATGCACTACCCACATATAATTATCTTGCTCTAACAATTACATGCATACTTTATTATTATCTTTTATTCCCATCAGATTTTTTGCACAGCTACAGGTGAAACCGGAATCCCTAGGCCCTCTCTCTCCATCATCGACAACAACAAAAGACAATAAACTCTTGGTCCGGTAAAACACAAAAAGAATTTTAAAACTCCCGAAGGTCCGTTAAAGTAACTTCACTATGCTTTCTGCTTCCCGAGGATTTGATAACCTAGGTCTACTAGGGAAATGAGCTATACTACATCCGTAATCCGGATCGAAGGTATCATCCGCTTCATCCCACTACGCCACCAATATCCAAATACATATAAGATGCAATAACATGATCATCATCTCCCACATACTCATATGCGTACTACCCATGCAAAGCATCTACGCATAGATCAGGCTCTGATACTGATACGTTGCAAACGTATCTATAATTTTTGATGGTCCATGCTTGTTTTATATCTACTTTCTTATGTTTTGTCCACACTTTGGGGTATTTTTTACATATTTTCTAGAACTAAACAATTAACAAGATGCTATAGTGCCAGTTGCTTGTTTTCTACTGTTTTTGGTTTCATAAAAGCTAGTAAGGAAATATTCTCAGAATTGGACCAGACAAAAGCAAAAGTAAATATTTCACCAAAAGGAATACGGTGTCCGGAGGGGAGACGAAGAGGTGAACCAGGGCGGCCACACCTGGTGGTGGCGCGGCCAGCCCTAGCCTTCGCCTATATATTGCCTCCGGGATGAAAACCCTAAGTACCCGATCAAAATTCCACGAAAGAGTCTGTAGTCGCCGCCATCTCCATCCCTAGATCGGGAGGGATCTAAAGCTCTTCCCGGCACCCTGCCGGAGGGGACAAATCACCATGGAGGCCTTCTTCATCACCATGCCTGCCTCCGGTGTCATGCATGATTAGTTCATCCCTAGACTACGGGTTCATGTAGTAGCTAGATGGTTGGTTCTCCTCCTTTGTGCTACCATGTTTAGATCTTGTGAGCTCCGTTCATGATCAAGATCATCTATTTGTAATCTACATGTTGTGTTTGCGGGGATCCGATGGATATTGAGATGCTATTTCAGATTGATTATTGATTCTATCATGTCTATGTTATTTGTTATCTTGCATGCTTCTGTTGTTAGTAGCTATCTTGGCCGAGTAGATGCTAGCAACTCCAAGAGGGAGTATTTATACTCGATAGTGGGTTCATGCCCCTAGGAATCTAGGGAAGTGACAAAAATCTCTAAGGTACTAGATGTGTTGTTGCTACTAGGGAGAAAACAGCAATCCTTTGTTCATAGAACAATTGTATTGTTTACTTTACACACTTTGATTAATGCAATTATCTGTTGCTTGCAACTTAATACTGGAGGGGGTTAGGATGATAACCTGAAGGTGGATTATTAGTCATAGATGTAGTTGGATTACGGTCTATGTATAATGTTGTAATGCCCAATCAAATCTCATAGGAGTCAAGATGATTATTATATGCATGTATGCTTTATCGGTATCTGTCAATTGCCCCCGCTGTAATTTGTTCACCCAACATGTCATCTATCTTAAGGAGAATCGCCTCTAGTGAACTATGGACCCCGTTCCATTCTTTTACAATCAATCTACAAATCTATTTATTGTTTTATGTTTACTTTCTGCAAGCAATTACTATCTTCCACACAATACGTTTAATCCTTTGTTTTCAGCCAAACCGGTGAGATTGACAACCTCACTGTAAGTTGGGGAAAAGTTATGTGGTTGTGTTGTGCAGGATTCCAAGTTAGAAACAACACCTTGGAGGTGTTTCCTTGCTCCTACTGGTTCGATAACCATGGTTTCATAACTGAGGGAAAACTTGCCGATGTGGTCATCATACCTTCCTCTTGGGGTTCCCCAACGAGCTCGACGTGTTGAGCCGATCATTAGATACCACTATTGGGTTCGCAGCATACAAAACAAAAATTTCCTACGATGGGAACTACTAAGAACCAAGATCTATCTACTAGATATAAGCAACGGGTGGACATACATCCATAGAGATCATACCCTTGAAGAGAGACAAAGCATTGTCAATGAAACTGATATTGCGGTTGATGTGGTCAGACACTTGTTGATCTCAAGATCGTGATGATGTCCAGGGAGTCCAGCATGTATAGCACCAGTAAGTCCATCAGGTCCAGCACCAGCAAGTCCAGCACAGCAAAATAGCGGTGCATCCGTGATCACACACACATCCGGTACCCAGCAAACCCCCGTGTCCTCGCTCCAGCAATGCAGTTGTAGCAGCAACTCGTTTCTAGATAAAGGTACCGGGAACATGTATCTTGCTAATCGAGACCATGGGGAATAATTTCTAGAGAGGGAGAGATATCCTTCATGAGGAGGTGTAATATGAGAGGAGGGAGTGGGGGGCCTTTTATAAGGGCTTGTTCGTCTGCGGTACCAAAGTTCACAGGCCAGCGCATGGCGGTACCTAACTTGCCTGAAATTACCGCGTTTCGAAAAGTTGGGCCACCAACTACTGAGAGGGGCCATTTCAAGGCAAACTCATCTCACCCCTGCCAAATTCAAACATTCCGTTAAATCGCCCCGTGAAGTAGACGGTTGGGACCCACATGTCGGTCATCTGTCCGTGACGCGGGCGCCAACGCGGCAACCTCTTAGGCAAATCGAGCAGCTAAGTGGATTGGATGCATTGACCAATTTCACAAATCCATTCCCAGCTTTCCCCTAGCACCGGCGGCGTCGGAATCCACCCTCCAGCCAGGACAATCCTTTTGGACATTTGACTTCCGGTGCCAAGTTGCTGCGCCCAGTTGCTGCGCCCAGTCACTGATCTCGAGCTCCAATGGCACATGTCATAGCCGCTGTTGCGAGGCTCTAGCCCGCCTCCACCGCCGACGAGCCAAGCAGCTCGGAGGATGGCAGATCCTACTATCAAGAAAGAAGAAGTTCTGTCTACAAGCGGGTGATCTACCCTTCTCTTTGCTATTCGCACTATGGCTACTGAACTTCAAATTGTTTGTTAGCCCAATGCTGACAAACATATTTTGTCTACAGTTTTCTGTCAAGTGGGATCTGCACGGACCCCCCCTTACCTGGTTACGGTAGTACTCTATAGGTACGACTCTAAGGGCAAGAGGTATGGACACCATTGTTTCACGATGGAAGAAGCGCATGCGCATATCTGCACTATATCTGGTATGGTTGCTGCTCTACATAATCATGTTGAATTATGGCCGAAGCAGACTGCAAAGTTCAGCTTCATGGATGAACGTGGCATCATGGTTCCTATAACGTGTGACAGTTAGCTAATTGGGTTGATGAAAAGGTATGTTTCGGCTGCCATGTTTGAGCTGAAATGTGATGTACTGGATGTGGAAGCTGCTGCAACTGGGAGTCGCCCTTCTATTCTTGGACAGGGTGGTTGCTCGAACCCAATTAGCTCCTGGTAAGCAAAGGTCTCTTGGGGTTCGCATGTTTGTGTTGAATTGTAATTTTTGTTTTATTTACTCTGTAGATATTGGGCAGTTATGCAACAGTCTTGTTTCTTTGACAGGAAGCGCCGCAAGGTTAGAAACATGACTGCCGGGTCAGTCATTTTGCTGCCCAAAGAAATTAAAAACGAGTGGAAAGATGTCATTTTGTTGCCCGAAGAAATTAAAAACGAGTGGAAAGATGATGCTAGACACGATTCTGGTGCCCATTGTCCCGGCGATGCAGAGTACGTGAAGCTAAGAAAATTGGCACCGAGGAAGAGGAAGAAGGCAGGAAATGAAGAAGCCATTGGACGTGAAGGCTTGGCACCCAGGCTACGGAAGAAGGTTGCTGGCAATGAAGATGCATAGTAATGTGTTGAACTTGAACCTATATATGTAATTCTATTAAATTCTGATCGCTCTGTGTGTGGCATGTTGCTGGGCGAAACAATCTACCCACATTCTCTGAGTAAAATGTACCGCGACTTAGGGTTTGGAAACGCCTGAGTCAGTAGTTGAATCCGAAATTGTGATTGTGCCACTTCTATCTGAAAACAAGGATCCACCGGTTCTACGATTGCTGAGGGGCAGGAGGTCTCCAAATATGACGGAATGTAAGTGGCACAGAAATAAATTATTTAAGCTGCCACACTCCATGAAGCAGCAACTTATTTCAGATGCTGCACAACGACGTGGCAACATAAACAGCAATATTCTCACCGATAATGCCCAGATGAGGAGGAAATGGGTACCATTTTCTGACCTAATCTTGAGCCCATCTATCTCACCGCCTCTCTGCTCCTGCATCCCCTGCATCTGGCGAAGCTCCCGGATCTCCAGTAACCGGGTGTACGTGCTTCCACTTTATAAATTGTGGTTGTGCCATTTGCATGCAGCAAAATCCACGTAGATTACGTTTAAACAAACCACCAATGTCAGAATACACTAGTAGAAAAGGTGTCTTTGGTCCATGGTCATGTTCCCAATCCGGAACAGAGATCTAAATCGAGGCAGAAATTGATCTAAATCACAAATTCTTCCACAAATTAATCGAGACAGAGATCTAAATCGAGGCATTTCATTACTTCCACCACAAATTCTTCTAAAGAAAGGTGCGATTTCACATCCTACATTAATTCTACCACTAGTCAACAATTTCACTTCCGCTGCCACTGTCCTCCGAGCCACCGGCTTCCTCGTCGTTGTCGCACGGAACCTCCACGATGTCCGCATTGTTCACGAGACGGAGCACCTCTTCACGTCGAGCGGCGGCGATGATGGTGTACTTGGTCCGTCCAGGGAGGGACCAGAACCTCTCCCGCCCTTCTCGGTTGCGGAGATCCCGCTGCACCACGCGCCCGTCAACGATGTGGTTGCCAATCTTGGCCTTCCGCTCCTTCTTGAACAGCGTCAGCCAGTATGGGCTAGCTGCCGCGTACCGGGGCAGCGCCCTCTTCCACGAGGGCATCTGGTGGCGGCGCGCCGCGATTTCTCTCTCCATCTTGGCTCGGCCAGGTAGCGGAGCCACCGGCACCCCCGCAGAGCTGATGCGCCATCCGTGGGGCACCTTCACGGCTGGCGGCGCGAGGATGTCGAAGTTCGCGAACATCACCGCCTCGTACAAGTTCAGATCGGGCATCTCCATGGCGGCACGGTGGAGATTGGAGAGGACGAGGGGATGGACGACGAAGCGACGCGCTATGGCGCCTCCTATTTGTACACGAGGACGACGAAGCGACGGTCAGACAAAAGAAGTAATGCGGGGTCAGAGCAATTTTTTTTCTCCCTAGAATCCGGGACCAATAGTTCAGACCGCTAGGTCAACAAGTACAAATATTACAACTTAAAATGGCATGGATCTTAAGCTAAATAGAACTAGTTATCACACATCTCCTTGATCTTCCTAATCTTGGCCCGATGCGCATCTTCCTGCGAGAGCAAGGATCGAATTGTCTGCTCCTTCCTTTTAGCATCTTCCTTGCACAGCTTCAATTGTTTCTCTACATTTTTCCTCATGGACTTGCCAATACTCGTAGTTGTGTACTGCAGGACTTTGGCCTGGTGGAGATCATTCCTTGCTTGAGTCAGTTCTTGCTCTGCTTTAGCCTTCAGGGCCAACGCCGCGTCCCTCTCCTTCTCGTCTTTGATAACCTTGTCTTTCACCCACCTGAGATCTCGCTTATGCTTGGTCATGTCAACTGGTTCCCATAGCTTCGTCTCAACACTGTCAAGAAGGGAGCTAAATACGGATTATTTCAACTTGATAGTCATTTCCCATAGTCTGTACAACATTTTCTGCATCGATTTGGGCCACTCTGGACCTACCCATTTGACAACACCACAACTTCCTCCTTGCATCATTGCACGATGTCCTTGACACCGTAGAAACCTCCTGTCTGCGTTTCGTCCTTCGAACACTACAAATTTAGCGGGCACATATCCATGTTTACATACCAGAGGACTGTCTTCATCCTCTAAACCGTGATAGTCGGAGTCATACATCGTCTGGTTGGCCTAACACATCATACGTGCATGAGTAAACAGATTAGATCTAGCTCAAAAAATAGATAACTGGTCACAGATGATAGAAATATAGATGAGACGACTCACATCGAAATCACCATCCCTGTCGTCACGACGCGTTTCCTCGCCGTCTCCCCTTGAACCCATGGCGAGAGGGGAGGGGGTGGCTACCGGAGAGGGGATTGGGATGGAGGCGCCGTCGGCTTGCGGCTACGGCAGGATGGGAGTGAAGTGGGGAAAGTGGCTTCGAGGGTAAGGAAGAGAAGTACGGGGAGGAACAGAAGTAATGGGGACGTGACACTGGGATGTGGCCCACTGAACTCGTGAGACGTGACACTCGCAACATAGGAGCGCCTAGTGTTGCTAGTTTGTCCAGAGCAAGCGTGGCCAATCATGCCACAGAACAACCTACTCGCGGATCGCTCTCACGAAGACCATCCCAATCGTCCAAGCGCCCCAATCGAACGGTATGTAACAATCGTCAAGCAGAACAAGTTTGTTAGGGCGTGCCTTCTAGAAGACTCGGTCTAACGGCTACCCATGCAATGACACTAGTGTATCCATGTGTGGATTGTGAAAAGAACAGACATGCAATCACACTAGGTGGATCCGTATGTGGTTTATGGAAGTAACAGACATGCAATGACTCTAGCTGTGATTCATGAAAAGAACAGACATGCAATGACATTGGTGGATCCATGTGTGGTTCATGGGAAGAACGCACATCCAATGGCACTGGTGGACTCTAGTTGTGGTTCATGAAAAGAACAGACATGCAATGACACTGGTGGATCCATATGTGGTTTATCAGGAGAACACACATGCAATGACACTAGGTGTGGTTCATGAAAAGAACATACATGCAATGACACTGGGTGTGGTTCATGAAAATAACTGACATGCAATGACACTAGGTGTGGTTCATGAAAAAAACAGACATGCAATGACACCGGTGGATCCATGTGTGGTTTATGGAAGTAACAGACATGCAATGACTCTAGCTATGGTTCATGAAAAGAACAGACATGCAATAACACCGGGTGTGGTTCATGAAAACAACAAACATGCAATGACACTGGGTGTCGTTCATGAAAAGAACAGACATGCAATGACTCTAGTTGTGGTTCATGAAAAGAACACACATGCAATGACACTTGGAGTGGTTCATTAAAAGAACAGACATGCAATGACACTGGTGGATCCTTATGTGTGGTTCATGAAAAGAACAAACATGCAATGACACTGGTGGATCCTTATGTGGTTTGTTTAGAGGAACATACATGCAATCACACTGGGTGGATCCATATGTGGTTTATGGAAGTAACAAACATGCAATGACTCTAGCTATGATTCATGAAAATCACAGACATGCAATGACACTGGTGGATCCATGTGTGGTTCATGGGAAGAACACACATCCAATGACACTGGTGGACTCTAGTTGTGGTTCATGAAAAGAACAGACATGCAATGACACTGGTGGATCCATATGTGGTTTGTCAGGAGAACGCACATGCAATGACACTAGGTGTGGTTCATGAAAAGAACAGATATGGAATGACACTGGTGGATCCTTATGTGTGGTTAATGAAAAGAACAGACATGCAATGACACTGGTGGATCCTTATGTGGTTTGTTTAGAGGAACAAACATGCAGTGACAGCAGTGCATCCTTATGTGGTCTGTCTAGAGGAACACACATGCAATGATATCGGGTGTGGTTCATGAAAAGAACAGACATGCAATGAGTTATGTGGTTTGTTTAGAAGAACACACATGCAATGACACTGGGTGTGGTTCATGAAAAGAACAGACAGGCAATGACACTAGGGGATCCTTATGTGGTTTGTTTAGAAGAACACACATGCAATGACACTGGGTGTGGTTCATGAAAAGAAAAGATACGCAATGACACTGGTGGATCCTTATGTGGTTTGTTTAGAGGAACAGACAAGCAATGACACCGGTGGATCCAAGTGTGGTTCATGAGAAGAACACACATCCAATGACACTGGTAGATCCTTATGTGGTTCATGAAAAGAACAGACATGCAGTGACACTAGGTGTGGTTCATGAAAAGAACAGACATGCAATGACATTGGTGTGGTTTATGAAAAGAACAGACATGCAATGACACTGGTGGATCCTTACGTGGTTCATGAAAAGAATAGACATGCAATGACACTGGTGGATCCTTATGTGGTTCATGAAAAGAACTGACATGCAATGACACGGGTGGATCCTTATGTGGTTTGTTTAGAAGAACACACGTGCAATGACACTGGGTGTGGTTCGTGAAAAGAACAGACATGTAATGACAATGGTGGATACTTATGTGGCTTGTTTAGAGGAACATACATGCAATGACACCGGTGGATCCATGTGTGGTTCATGAGAAGAACACACATCCAATGACACTGGTAGATCCTTATGTGGTTCATGAAAAGAACAGACATGCAATGACATTGGGTGTGGTTCATGAAAAGAACAGACATGCAATGACTCTAGTTGTTGTTCATGAACAGAACACACATGCAATGACACTGGGTGTGGTTCATGAAAAGTAGAGACATGCAATGACACTGGTGGATCCTTATGTGTGCTTCATGAAAAGAATAGACATACAGTGACACTGGTGGATCCTTATGTGGTTTGTTTAGAAGAACGCACAGGCAATGACACTGGGTGTGGTTCATGAAAAGAACAGACACGCAATGCCACTGGTGGATCCTTATGTGGTTTGTTTAGAGGAACAGACATGCAATGACACTTGTGGATTCACGTGTGGTTCATGAGAAGAACACACATCCAATGACACTGGTACATCCTTATGTGGTTTGTTTAGAGGAACAGACATGCAATGACACCAGTGGATCCTTATGTGGTCTGTCTAGAGGAACACACATGCAATGACATCGGGTGTGGTTCATGAAAAAAACAGACATGCAATGACTTATGTGGTTTGTTTAGAACAACACACATGCAATGACACTGGGTTGATTCATGAAAAGAACATACAGGCAATGACACTGGTGGATCCTTATGTGGTTTGTTTAGAAGAACACACATGCAATGACACTGGCTGTGGTTCATGAAAAGAAAAGACACGCAATGACACTGGTGGATCCTTATGTGGTTTGTTTAGAGGAACATGCATGCAATGACACCGGTGGATCCACGTGTGGTTCATGAGAAAAACACACATCCAATGACACTGGTAGATCCTTATGTGGTTCATGAAAAGAACAGACATGCAGTGACACTGGGTGTGGTTCATGAAAAGAACAGACATGCAATGACACTGGTGTGGTTCAAGAAAAGAACAGACATGCAATGACACTGGTGGATCCTTATGTGGTTCATGAAAAGAACAGACATGCAATGACACTAGTGGATCCTTATGTTGTTCATGAAAAGAACATACATGCAATGACACTAGTGGATCCTTATGTGGTTTGTTTAGAGGAACACACATGCAATGACACTAGGTGTGGTTCATGAAAAGAACAGACTGGTGGATCCTTATGTGGTTTGTTTAGAGGAATAGACATGCAATGACACCGGTGGATCCATGTGTGGTTCATGAGAAGAACACACAGCCAATGACACTGGTAGATCCTTATGTGGTTCATGAAAAGAACAGACATGCAATGACACTGGGTGTGGTTCATGAAAAGAACAGACATGCAATGACTCTAGCTGTGGTTCATGAACAGAACACACATGCAATGACACTGGGTGTGGTTCATGAAAAGAACAAACATGCAATGACACTGGTGGATCCTTATGTGTGGTTCATGAAAAGAACAGACATGCAGTGACACTGGTGGATCCTTATGTGGTTTGTTTAGAGGAACATACATGCAATGACACTGGGTGTGGTTCATGAAAAGAGCAGACACGCAATGACACTGGTGGATCCTTATGTGGTTTGTTTAGAGGAACATACATGCAATGACACCGGTGGATCCACGTGTGGTTCATGAGAAGAACACACATCTAATGACACTAGTAGATCCTTATGTGATTCATGAAAAGAACTGACATGCAGTGACACTGGGTGTGGTTCATGAAAAGAACAGACATGCACTGAATCCAGGTGTGGTTCATGAAAAAACAGACATGCAATGACTCTAGCTTGTGTTCATGAAAAGAACACACATGCAATGACACTGTGTGTGGTTCATGAAAAGAACAAACATGCAATGACACTAGTGGATCCTTATGCGTGGTTCATGAAAAGAACAGACATGCAATGACACTGGTGGATCCACGTGTGGTTCATGAGAAGAAAACACATCCAATGACACTGGTGGATCCTTATGTGGTTCATGAAAAGAACTTACATGCAGTGACACCGGGTGTGGTTCATGAAAAGAACAGACATCCAATGACACTAGGTGTGGTTCATGAAAAGAACAGACATGGAATGACTCTAGTTGTGGTTCATGAAAAGAACACACATGCAATGACACTAGGTGTGGTTCGTGAAAAGAACAGACATGCAATGACGCTGGTGGATCCTTATATGTGGTTCATGAAAAGAACAGACATGCAATGACACTGGTGGATCCTTATGTGGTTTGTTTAGAAGAACACACAAGCAATGACACTAGGTGTGGTTCATGAAAAGAATAGACATGCAATGACAGTGGTGGATCCTTATGTGGTTTGTTTAGAGGAACAGACATGCAATGACACCGGTGGATCCACGTGTGGTTCATGAGAAGAACACACATCCAATGACACTGGTGGATCCTTATGTGGTTCATGAAAAGAATAGACATGTAGTGACACTGGGTGTGGTTCATGAAAAGAACAGACATGCAGTGACACTGGTGGATCCTTATGTGGTTCATGAAAAGAATAGACATGCAATGACACTGGTGGATCCTTTTGTGGTTTCTTTAGAAGAACACACATGCAATGACACTGGGTGTGGTTCATGAAAAGAACAGACATGCAATGACACTGGTGGATCCTTACGTGGTTTGTTTAGAGGAACAGACATGCAATGACACCGGTGGATCCTTATGTGGTCTGTCTAGAGGAACACACATGCAATGACACCGCGTGTGGTTCATGAAAAGAATAGACATGCAATGACAATGGGTGTGGTTCATGAAAAGAACATACACGCGATGACACTGGTGGATCCTTATGTGGTTTGTTTAGAGGAACAGACATGCAATGACACCGGTGGATCCACGTGGGGTTCATGAGAAGAACACACATCCAATGACACTAGTGGATCCTTATGTGGTTTGTCTAGAGGAACAGACATGGAATCACACAGGTGGATCCATGTGTGGTTTATGAGAAGAACACACATCCAATGAACTCTAGTGGATCTATCTTGGCATAATTTGATGTATTCCACGATGTATTTCATTGTACAAGACACTTTCCATTTTTATACTACTCAGTTTTGCCCTTGGTTTTATGTGGTACTACTTAGTTTTGGCCCCCCTCTCTATCTTTCATAGAAGCCCAAACCTGTGCTCACCCTGTCTGCTACTCCCTGATTGGTTGTCACAGTTGTCACGTGGATCGTGCGCACCAACCGTTGATTCTGTGTGATCCAACGATGATCGTTGCACACGTTGTTCCCTTCACAGTACAGCGTGAGACAGCATGGACGTCTCCCTCCGCGAGACTTCTACAGGAAGGAACATGATGCTGTCCATGGAAAAATTCGTCGAGCGGTCATGTCAAGTTTAATCAAGTCTGAAAAGCCTACTACTGCTACTACAACTCATGCACAGGGCAACGGGGTCATCGAGTGCACGGTTGTCGACGGAACGCTGTAATTTATTGCCACTTGATTTTAATTAGACATATCTCATTTTTACGTAGCGCTCTCAATCTCACTTCCAACTGGGCCCTACCGCTCGTAAATTCCATGATTCAAGGACCTCCCTCGAGTAGATCTAACGTTGGTAGAAATTAGTTCCGCGCCACTTGCATGCAGTGGAATCGAGGTCTGTAGTGAGCGTGTTTTCAATTCAGCTCTAAAGTGGAGATCGTGGCTGTTTCAAAAAAAGGGAACCGAAAAAAAAGGGTGGAGATCGTGGTAGCCCCCGCCCCCCGCCCACCACACGTGTCCACTCAAGGACTACGAACGGTATGGTGTTTATACCCCCCCTCGACCTTCTTCTTCCATGAGCTCGTGTCATTTTCCCCCAGTCTGTCTAGTCCCAAGACCCAATCTACACCTGTCGCGCGCACCGAAGCTCTCTCTTTTGCACTACCTCCTTCCCTTGGTGCGCCATGAAGCGTACGCGTGGAGACAATCCGAAGGTGAAGCCAGTTGAAGGCGCAACAGCAGATGGCTCGGTCATCGCCAAGCAGGCGGGGGCGTCTTCTCCGGGCACGAACGCCGCTTGTCGCCGCGTCATCGAGGGTGCGAGCTCATCCGTCTAGCCAGTATCCATCACCGCCGAGCAGCAGGTCGTAGCCGTCTCCGCCGAGAAGCAGGTGGTAGCCGTCGCTGCCGAGCAGCAGGTAGTAGCCGTCGCTGCCGAGAGCAGGTGGCCGACAACGTTGTGGTGCCAGCGGTAGATCTGGATAGGGGGCAGGCGAAAGGCGGAGGCAATCTGGTGATCTACATTGACGACCCCATCGTTGTTCAAGAAATCTTCGACGCAATCGCGGAGAATGATGAGTTCGAGGAGGAGGTCCCTGATGAGGAGTCCGAGGTACTACATTGCTAGCTTCCCTAGTCGCAACCACAGTTTTCACTGGTCATATATAGGATTTTCTCAATCGTGAACAAATTCTTTTGCTCTTGAAGTAGGGTAGTATATATATGATTCGATCGGTTGATTGATGCATCTGCCATCTAGTCACAAAACCCCAATCCGTCTAGTCACAAAACCCCAATCTGCTCATCTACCATCTAGTTGAGTTTGCTAGTTGAGTGTTGATTTCGATACACAGCAGGCCTATAACATTACATTTCTATTCCTTACTAAGCCCAATGATTCAATTTTGCCCCAAAATAGTGCAAGGGCATCTGATGGTGTAGTTTTCTTAGGGATGGTTAGTGAACCTGAGGCAGCAATGCACATAAACAATATAGGTTGTGCTGTTGGTATTTTGGTTCTCCGACTCCATCGCTGAAAAAAATGAGGCCCTAATTTTTCTCTCATATGGAACCTAAATATATAATCTTTGTATTTTTTTCTGATCTATGAATGCGTTGTATGATGCATTTGTATATCCGTGAATTATGTTTTGTACGATTACATTTCTATTTCTTACTGTGGCCAATGATTCAAATTTGCCCCAAAGAGAGGCAGACACATTGGTGTCAAATTTTTTCAGGGATGAGTGAGCGAACCTGGGGCCATGTACAAGATCAATATAAGCTATGCAATTGTTACTTGGTTCGCTTACCCCATCTCTGTAGAAACTTATGAGGCTGCAATCTTTATTCTACATTCATAGAACTATGATATTTGAATTATCTATTCCATGCATTCATAGTGTATAAGAATTACATTTTAGTTTGTCATCGAGGCCGATGATTGAAATTTTCCCCAAAAGAGTTCAAGGGGAGACACATATGACAGTGTCGTGTTTTAGGGATGGGTTGGTGAACCTGAGGCAGCAATGCACACAAACAATATAGGTTGTGCTGTTGGTACTTTGGTTCGCCAACTCCATCTCTGAAACAAATTATGAGGCCCTAGATTTATTCTCATATGGAAGTACATATATGATCCTTGAATTGTTTCTGATCTTATAATGATTGGTATGATGCATATGTATATGAATGGTTTTGATCATAAGTATTTTTAACATGCACCTGAAGATTCATTGTTTGGTTTTTTATTTATAATTACAATATTTAGTCTTGTTTTTGTACCTGACTATGTATATCCATGAATAATGTTTTGTACGATTACATTTCAATTTCTTATTGTGGCCAATGATTCAAATTTGTCCCAAAAGAGAGGCGGACACATTGGTGTCAGATTTTTTGAGGGATGAGTTAGTGAACCTGGGGCGATGTACAACAATATTACAGGTTGTGCAACTGTTACTTGGTTTGCTGACTCCATCCCTGAAGAAACTTATGAGGCCCCTAGATTTATCCTACATTCATTCTGATGCAATTATTTGTCATTGTGTTGAGATGAAATGATATATGAACTGATCAAACTATTGCTGAGATGCTTTATCTTTGATATCCATGGATATATTGTCTTACATATACATGTTGTCAATTCTTGAGTTGTAATACAATTAAATCATATGTATGAGTTCTAAGTTATGTTCTTAAAAATCAACAGGAGGATGATGATGAAGTGGACGATAGCAAGGTATCCAGGGACAACAAGAGCCGCTACGTGCTGAGGCGGTTACGGTGTGGGCTAATCCGTTTCCACCGTAGGGAGACTATTTTGCCTATTATGTGGCAGAGCAATCAACGTGGACCTCAATAGCATGATCCAGCATGCAGAGGGCATTGGCAGAGGCGAAGGCAGAAGCCATAGGCCGATTACCTTGGCGCGGCACGCAGCCTACGGCAAATTCCTCCGGGAGTATGTCGGGACTGGCCTGTATCCCATCGACTAGGCTGTTGCTGCCTCCTGCTGATAAACCCCTGCCCTGCTAGGCGTCTCCGTGTCCTGGCCTCCTGCTGCAGCCCCTGCTTTTATTTTGTTCTAGTTAATTATTACCTGTGTGTGGCATGTAAGAAAATATATCCGTGGTGTCTCTGGTGAACCTTCTATATTAATCTACTCCTTTATATGGAGTGCCTTAAAGTTTCTAGTGTTCAATTATATTTACTGATCATGCTCATGCACACTACAAAATATTTATAATGCTCGATTATATTATAATTGTCAAGAAATACATCAACAAGTTAAATTGGTCGAAATTTTGTATTGAAGTAACTAAATGTATCACACACATAATAAACTAGATACTAAAATCTAGTTCAAACACATAATGTATAACCACCACTTATTGTCGTCCTTGACTTGCTTCCCCTTCAGCCGCTTGATGTCGCCACCGTCCCAAGATCCCTGCTCGTCCTGAAACCGCTTTTTGTCCTCATCGCGCTTCTTCTCCTAGGCTAGCTTGCAACCAGGGCATAGCTCTCTCGCGAAAAAACCCCGCCTTAACCATCCCATCTTTCATGGTAATGAGCTTGTTGTACAACTCGTATGCCATGTAGGCGTCTCTAGCTGCATACTTGAGGCGCACCTGGCTCATCGGCTTCCACTCCCAGTAGTAGTGATCGAGTCGCTTCAATTTCTTCAGTTTGTCATAGGATTTATCGATGATTTCCGCTACCAGATCACCCATGCCATCCTTCGCTGGGTATGATTTGATCTTGTATAGATTTTGGATGTCGATGTGGTGCCCCTCTAGGATTTTTATCAACGCACGAGAAAGCATAATTGTGTCATTTGTGATATCCACGCTAGTGAAAGTTATCCCTTTCGTACACAAGAACTCGACCAGAGCCGGACAACGCATCTCAGTTGGTTTACTCCTGCACTTAGATGGTTCTAGGGATGTAAGGGAACAAGGGATGCAGAAGTGGTGATCTCAAATTTAAATTTCACATACCTGCACAAGTGGTAAACGAAGACCTCCTCATGTATGGCCATTTACACGACAATGATCTCTTGTGGAGCATTTTTTTTGCTTATTTGCACGGGTGTACTCCAAGTCTAGCCCCACAAACTTGTGCTTCTCTTTCTCAAGCAATTGCTCAAACCTGGCGAGAGTTGTCTCCACAGTCGCTTCATCATTTGTGTACACCACTATCAAAGTCGTGGTGCCATGGGCAGGGACCAAGTGGGTCTTTGTTGTGCGTTTCCCATCGTCCATGCCTGCAAGGAAATGGGTGAAAGGAAATGCCTGCAAGGAACTTCCTGCAAGAGGAAGAAGAAGATGAACCGACGGTTCCAGAACAGAGGAAGAAGAAGTGCCTAGGAAAAATTGTAGAGGAATGACTGAGGAAGAGGAATGACTGCAGAAGAAATGTTTTAACTGCAACTTTCGGTTCGAGAACTCAGCGTGGTTACGTGGAGATCGTGGCAGTGCCGCCAGTTCAGCAAGTGGGGCCAGTTCCTGCGAGAATATGAAATTAGCTGTGCATTTTCTATGCGAGAAATTGAGAGAATTCATTTATATTTTGTCTTTCATAATTAAACACAATGAAGTTGGTACAGCCCAAGAGATTTGAACAAAAGAGATTTGCTAGTTTAACATACAACAACACTTGTAGGCCCAACATGACTAAACTTGGAGAGCCCCAGAACTTGAGCTACCATAGAGACCTCGGCAGAGGTGGCAGAATTGGTCCGGGTGCAACCACGATGACAGCGACGGCGAGCTCGGATTCTAGAGGAGGAAAACAGAACCGAGCATGGTCGACAAGGTGATACATCTCACCGAGAACCAATTCTCATCCCCGACCGTGCCATGGGTGCATCCATGGTGAGGGCGAGCTCCGACTCGGGATGGAGGAGAGCGGGGCCGAGCAGCTTTGTCACTTCCCAACTCTGCGCCATGGCCATGACCATTGATTGCTGCTCCGGGGAAGAAGACGCGTAATGGATGCAGGCGCCAACGTTGCAAGCCTATAGGGAGGAGAGCTGGGCTGAGCAGGTTCATCCATGTCCCAGCTCCGCGCCATGGCTACGACGTCCCACAGATTACCGCTCTGGGAAGAAGAAGACACGTAATGGATGCAGGCGCCAACGCTGCAAGCCTAATTGACACCTAAGCGACAGGAGCGACAGGAGCGACATAACAGTGAGAACTGACAGGAGGGGCCCAACTTGACGGCCGTTAGCCTGATTTTTTGTATTGAAACATAAAGTTGAATTCGTGCCGAAAAAGACCCTCTGAGTATTTGGCACACCAACTGTAGTCATCGCGGATGATTTCAGAGAACTTGGGTACCACGTTGCCTGGACACCCCAACTTTCGGGCCACAAAAAGATATTCTCCTTTTATAGGGACAGGGGGCATCCCCTCACCATGGCCGGTGAAAAAGCGAGGTGCCCCCACCTCTTCACATTCATGTGGGTGGAGCTCCCACTCACATAATTAGCGTCCCTCTCCAAGTCCCACTCACCTCCATTAAATTTCCACCAAATTTAATGCAAACTCTCATTTAATAAAACTATTTTATTTATTTTATTCAGAATTTTGTTAATTACTTTAATTAACAAGCATTCACATAAAACCACCTTCAACATTTCAATATCACATGCAGAACCAGTTTTTGCAATTTCACCCGAAACAATTCCGGTTTCCATCGAAATGATGTCGGTATCCCTTGCTTTCTATGGTCCCTTGTTATGGTCCCATCGAAATGATGTCGATGTCCCACTCACTATGGTCCCTTGGTTTCTTAAATATTTATCTAAAACATATTTGCTCTAAATGGTGTCGGTATCCCTTAAGTGTGTCACACTACGGTTCGTGAATAATGCAGAGATGACTGAGACATCTCTCCCATCAATAATTAGCAGCGGACCTCGAGATCCGTATTGACTCTCACACATTCAACAATGACTCTAGTGATCGTGTGATCCTTTTAATGTTGTAACCAAATCCCTTTGTCTCGTGATATATTACAAGTCCGAGATTCGATCATCGGTATCCCCATAACTAGTTTGATATTGTTACCGACATCCACTCTTTTCTAGTTCCCATGATATAACATTCTAGTGATCACATCACTTTCTTGCAAGCTATTTCAATGTGATATCTCCGAGAGGGCCCAGAGTATATATCTCCGTCATCTGAATGGAAAAAATCCCACTCTTGATCCATGAGCCTCAACATAACTAATTCGGAGTATCTAGACCCATCTTTATAGTCACCCTGTTACGGTGTGACGTTTGATGTTATCAAGTTACTCTTCTAGTGTTAGCAATTGACATGATCTCATGGTCTAAGTACTAAGATTACTTCGTATGATGCTATAGCAATTTAAACACAATGACTTTGATCGTAATGCTATACTTCGGATGAATGTTCATCACATCATTCACCAATGCTGTGACCTCGTTATTAACAACATCCAATGTCCAAGATCAGGAAACATTGATCATATTGTTGACCAATGAGCTAGTTTATAAGAGAGGCATGACTAGGAAACCTTTAGTTGTTTATTAAACACACATGGATTAACGTTTCCAATTAATACAATTATAGCATACAAACTAAACATTTATCATAAACATGGAATAAGATAAGAACCACTTTATTATTTCATCTTGGGCATATTCCCTTCACCATGTATATCTAGAACCTAGATTAATACTATGAGAATCCGTATTATGCATACACCACGATCCCATGATCAGTTCGTCGTGGCACATAATCGACAAGTATCAAAGTAAACAACCATTACTTAAGTGGATACAAGTCATACCTTATTTGCCATTATGGCTACATCAGTCAATATCAGCGGAACTTCATCAAGCGTAGAGCCTAAGCCATGCCTTAACCTATAGGCAACTAACTAGGAGAACGTCCTAGCTCGAATAATCGTCAACATCACCTTCTTCTCGAGATCTGACCAAGTTAATAGCATGGACAATGCCAATGAGTACTTTGAATGTACTCACAAACCACCTTAAGAGAAATTATAATAAGAAGATATGCAACTTGGTTGTGGTAGTAGGAGGGCTCCATGAGAGGTTCTTTTCTAAAATAGTTTCTCTTGTAGATATAGCGTCTACATATATTTATTGAAAACTGATACATTGCAAATGTATCTATAATTTTTGATGTTCCATGCTTGGATTTATCTACTTTCTTATGTTTTGTTCCAACTTTGGAGTACTTTTCATACACTTTCTTGGACTAACCTATTAACAAGTGCCACAGTGCTAGTTGCCTGTTTTCTGCTGTTTTTGGTTCCAGGAAAGTCAGAAAATCAATATTCTCGGAATTGGACCGGACAAAAGCCAAAGTCGATATTTTACCGGAAGACTCATGGAGCTAGAAGATAAGACAGAGAGGGGCCAGGCCAAGCCACGCCAGGGGGTGGTGTGGGCCCCTTCGGCACCCTCTCGGTCTCCCCTCTCGCCTATAAGAGCCTCCCGATGCAAAAACCCTAGATCATCCAGCCTTCAGCCATGAAAAGTTCTATAGTGCCGCCGCCACCGAAGGGGAGATTTGGGGGACAGAAAGTCTCTGTTCCGGCACCCTGCCGGGACGGGGAAGTGCCCCCGGAGCCATCTCCATCGATATCCACCACCATCTCCATCATCATTGCTGATTCCCATGATGAGGAGGGAGTAGTTCTCTCTCGAGGCTAAGGACTCTACCGGTAGCTATGTGTTCATATCTCTCTATGCATGATCTTATTGAGATCATGAGCTTGTAATCTATAGATCTACCTTGCTACTCAAGTGCTTTAATAGATCTCTGCTCTCCCCATGTGTGTGAAAGTGACAGCGTGCACACCGTATGGCACTTAGGCTAGAGATTACAAATACTTGTTATGAGTTATATTTGGAGTTGGATGTCTCTATGAATTTGTGGTGTTTGTTTGAACCATCTAGTGCTCAAGGTGACAGTTTGGGGTTATCTAGATGTGGAAAGCGAACTTTGAGGCATCGATTAGAGTGTTCAACCAGAGAGTAGTTAAGAGTAGTATCATAAAGAAGAATATATTTATATGAGAGTGTTCACTAGTGAAAGTATGATCCCTAGGCCTTGTTTCTAAGCATTGAAACACCATTTGCTACTAGATCGGTTACATGTTTGCTTGCTTCCATCTTTATTTCAGTTTTCCTTTAGTCTTTTCCATGCGTCATCAAGCTATTTTCTAGCACCATTACCATTTATAATTATCTATACCACTTGTATTACACTATCTCTTTGCTGAACTAGTACAACTATACACCGGACAAGTGTATTGGGTGTGTTGGGGACACAAGAGACTTCTTGTATCTTGATTGCAGGGTTGCTTGAGAGGGTATACCTTTAACCACTTCCTCCCTGAGTTCGATAAACCTTGGGTGATCCACTTAAGGGAAAACTTGCTGCTGTTATACAAACCTCTGCACTTGGAGGCCCAACAACTATCTACAAGAATAGAAGTGCATAGACATCAAGCTATTTTCTGGCGCTGTTGCAGGGGAGGTAAGGTAAAAGGTACTCACATCCTCCGGTTTGAGTGCTCGAAGTTATTTCCTTTAGATTCTGCAATTTTGTCTTTTTTTTCTTGTTTTCACTAGTTAGGCTTAATGGAAAACAAGAACAAAATTAGAGAGCTTTTTAGTATTTTTCCTAAGATAGAACTTGAATTGTCTGAAAAGAAAATTAAAAACCCATGGAACTTTCTTTGCATGCTAATAGCAATGTTATTAGTATGAATCTTTTGGACACCTTTGTTACTAATGCTATGGAAACGTCTAAGCTTGGGGAATTTAGTTTTTATGAGAATGATCTTTTTAGTTCCCCAGCTTTAAAGAAGAAAATTTGCTCTGATGTACTTTATCTCCCATATGTGGTAATTCTGATGATACTTGTGATATTTTAAATCCACCAGCTGAAAGCATCCCTTTTAAAATACCTATAAAAATTGTTGAACGTGTTATGAATAACTGCAATTTTGGAGCTGGAACTGTCCATCCTAGTGATCATTTACTCCTTATACATGAATTATGCGAGTTGTTCAAGTGTGCAGGTATTTCAATGAACCAAGTTAAGAGGAAGCTATTCCCTATTTCACTTAAGGGCAAAGCAAGGGAGTGGTATGAGCTACTAGATGATCCTCATCATTTGGAGTGGAAGGAACTTGAATCTTTTACTCTAAATTTTATCCTCCTCATGAAATTCAGAAAGATAGGAATTACATTTATAATTTTTGTCCTCGTGATGGAGAAAGTATTGCCCAAGCATGGGGGAGATTGAAGTCACTAATGCTCAAATGTCCCATTCATGAGCTCCCAGTAATATTGTTATTAATAATTTCTATGCAAGGCTTTCAGGACATTACAAGGACTATCTAGATACTTGTTTAGAGGGATCCTTCATGAGTAAAGAGGTCAAAGCTAAGTGGGATCTTCTTGAAAGTCTCTGTTCTGGCACCCTGCCGGGACGGGGAAGTGCCCCCGGAGCCATCTCCATCGATCTCCACCACCATCTCCATCATCGTTGCTGATTCCCATGATGAGGAGGGAGTAGTTCTCTCTCGAGGCTAAGGACTCTACCGTTAGCTATGTGTTCATCTCTCTCTATGCATGATCTTATTGAGATCATGAGCTTGTAATCTATAGATCTACCTTGCTACTCAAGTGCTTTAATAGATCTCTGCTCTCCCCATGTGTGTGAAAGTGATAGCGTGCACACCGTATGGCACATAGGCTAGAGATTTCAAATACTTGTTATGAGTTATATTTGGAGTTGTATGTCTTTATGAAATTGCGGTGTTTGTTTGAACCATCTAGTACTCAAGGTGACAGTGCGGGGTTATCTAGATGGGAAAGATGAACTTTGAGGTGTGCTGTTATAGCCCTACCGTCGATTAGAGTGTTCAACCGGAGAGTAGTTAAGAGTAGTATCATAAAGAGAAGATATGGGTGCTTTTGATATGAATAGTTTCATGCATGGTTGTCATCTTTATTGTGTTGATAATTGCCACACAAGTACTTACATACAAAATATTTTAAAATATGAGATCTTACCAAAATATGACATGACTAATATGTGTTTTGGTCTTATTAATGAAAACGAGGAATCCTCGAAAGTTTTTTCTATTGTCTCTAACAATGAAGCAGGGTATATGGAGAAGCTTCCTTTCAAGCCTCTCCCTCCTAAAGAGAAGAAGAAAAAGAAGAAAAGGAAGAGTAAAAGGAGAGAGGAAACGGTATTTTCCCCTAAGCATGTTGCTCCTATTATAGTCTTTGATGAGTCTGAACTCGATGATGTTCCTATGCCTGTTACATATAGTAGTGATCATGATTGGGAAAAACACACTACTTTTATATTGAAAATCTCTTCGGAACAATTCTGAAAATGATGATATTAATAATTGCTATACTATTAGTGCTATTTATGATCCTTCCAATGATGATATGTTTACAAATGTACACACTTGGGAAGATAACTATTCTATTGATTATGATGATTGTAATAATGAATATGATATTTTCAGTCCACCTACTATTGAGGAAATCAATTATTATTACAATATGCCTCCTCTTTTTGATGATTATGGTGATGAAAATAATAATGATAGCTATTTTGTTGAATTTTCTCCCACTACATTCAATAAGAATGACTATTTTTATGTGGGGAGTATTAATTCTTTTATGCATATGGCTCATGATAAGAATGTTTCTTGTGATAGTTTGTTATAACCTCAGATCGATAGAGATCCTAAGTCCCTGTGATTAACATGCTAGTCCCTGGATCATTAGCTAGCACTCACAATCGATGAAATATCATGTAAAACACAAGTCTTTATTACATGAATCGAATAATCCAGAGTTTACATTATTACAATAGAAGCAAATATATATAACTTGGAGTCCCATCAATGCCACAGGCAGGTTGAGTGAACACCCGCAATCCTAGCGCACTTTTCAACGATCTCCAATTTCTGCACATGAAACGTGCAGCCAAACGAGTTGGTCAATACTTTGAATGTATTGGCAAATTATAGCAAGGAAGAAAAAGACTAACTCTACATGCAAGGCTAGGAGTATGCTTTGGGGTTCATTTGCATAAAGCCAATTTTCTCTAAGTAAGAAGAAAAGAGGAAGAGTTTTACCCTACTTTGTAAACATTTGCTTAAGTAATTTAGGGTCGAGTGGAACACGAGGATATTACGCACCAAGTGTCCAATCAACCTAACACTTGGATATGACACACCAAGTGACACTTGGATATTACGCACCAAGTTACTTGGATATGACACACCAAGTCCCCAACATCCCACCTATTAGTGATATTACGCATGTAATAGGGTTTGAAAACTTTTGTTTGAAAAGAGAGAGGAAGATCCTTCAGAGGCTCCGTCCTTCAGGTGCTCAAAGTGTTCTTTTCCATGAACTCGGTTGATCGATCAGATTGCAATACTCTCGAGAGATTGTGAACTTTCTCCACAATCCACAATCAAGTCCTTTTACAGACAAGACCATGGCGAAGCCTTCCCTTAGTAGCCCCTCTACCAGCTGGATCCAACCGTGTCAAGAACCTTCAAATGTTGGTACCCCGATGAGGTTTCCCACTAAGTACTAAGCCAAGACAGAGCCCATATGTATTGTGCTTGCACTGGAAGCTTCTGAATTCTGAAACATGGCAGACTTCTTTGATTCCTGGGTGGCCGTCCTCCACCAAATATCCACTCGTTGACCCGACAACCATTCCGGCCAGAAGAAAACTTAGTTTTATTTTGAAGGGGGTTTTGAGAAGAAAAGTTCGCTCGAGAGAGCTCTCATACTTAGAAAATTTTGAGTCTTTCGAACCCCCCAACGGTACTTGTATATATATAGCATAGCAAGCAAAACTTAGCAAAACAGGGAAAACCTATTAGGATAGAAATTCCTAAGTATGAAGCTACTCATGGCATACTACAAAACCGCACATGCAAAAATAGTACTAAGAAAATCTACTAAAGACCTACACATGTATACTACAAGATTTGAAGAGTAAAACATGCATAGTCAAAAACCGGGACATAATATGTACAAGTGGTGTAACTTGCCTTAGTATATTTGACGATAATTAATTGTCCGTGAACACTCTCGCACTCCGAATAAATCTAACGTATAGAATATAGTACAATAATAAGCATCCATCAAATAAAGAGACAAAACAAAAACACCGTAACAAATCAAATACCAAAACACGCAGCACGTGAACAAAACAAAACATACAACACTACAAATTGCTTAGTTAATATGCAATAGTATAATCATATTGTTAAATGCGTGTGTGGCTAAATTTGCAAAGGATTAATTTGAGAGAAATTGTAGATTTCATATTATGGTCAAAATAAGCCTAGATTCATCTTGCAACGGAATATATCTAAACATATATATATTGGGGTTTTGAGATTACTGATAGTTATATATTTTAATTATGAACCCAACGCAAAAAGATTTGACTGAAACAGAGCTATAAATCTATAGATATGACAAAAAGGGTGAATTTAGACATGACAAAATTCGAAAATTTGATAATTACAAAATTTAGTATCACTGGAATGACTGGATAGAGAATTTAATTACGAGTTTAACGCAGCAAGAAATAGTTAAAACAGAGATCGAGATAGATATTTTAATTTGTAATTTGAAGATGTGAACTAATACAATCTATACTAACCGATTGATCAGATGGTCACTTCACGAGTATGGACAAACAACAAATAACAAAGCATCCAATTTAGTTAGTGATCTAATCTCAGGCGTTTGTGGGAGATTAAACAGTCGGGACATAGGCAGACTTACCAACAGCTTAGTAGACCGTGACGCGGACACTAGAAGGAGGAAGGCGAGGCTATGCTAGGAAGACGGCTGAGGCTTTGCCTCAACGTGGCCAGCTTCGTGGCGTCGTCGACAAATCCTGATGCATCTCCTTGCGGTGGTTGCCCAAATGTGCAGCAATTCCGGTGGTTCTTTTTTTTTATTCAGTCGCTGATCTGATGGATGTATACCGTGTGTGCATGAAGAAGAAAAATACAAATGTGATAGGGAACCGTAGGATTGAACCTATTCAGAGAAAAAAACATAGCCTCTCAAATTCTGACCAATGCAGTAGAACGCCCGACAGGGGTCTTCGAGGCCCCGAAAAGAGGATGGTGGGGTTCATCTCTCCTCGGCTGCGTCGTAGGCATCAACGGCGTCGGTTGGCACGGTCCAGAACAGCTATTATCTTTGGCTGCAGGTGTCAACGTCCGCGAAGCTCCGGTGGCCTTGTACTTCTGCGAGCGGGGGAGTAGATCAGAAAGATTGCAACAGAGAATTTTAGCAAGGTTAGATGGAATATAGGAGCTCAGGGACGTTAGACCATCGACCTTGAAGCTCGGTCCAAGAAACTCCGGCGAGATCTAATCGAGATCGATTTGGTAGTTCGAGTTCTAAATTTGGGGAAAATTTGGACGAGGATAGGGACGTGGTATTTATGGGGAGTTTTCGTGAAAGAGGAGTCACGAATCGAAGAGAATCGGGCGAGCTTTCCGTGGGATATTTCATGTACGGGATGAACTCGTAACGAACTAGGGCTCTTGAGTGGGTAGGTGATTGACATGTGGGTCCCATGTTAGTGTAGAGAAAAAAAAAGGAGAGATTCGATGTATCACGTTGGGCTGGAGCATGATGCTCGTGCATGTGAAAGGACTCTGGTCAGCTAGCCAGGTTGGTCTCGATAACACGTTTTATTATTTTCCTTTATTTAAATGTACAAGGACGTTATATAGCTCCAGCTTGATCATAATAAAAACCAGGTAAAATCTTGTAACAATAAAATACCTAGATAGAGCCTAGGTAAAAAGAATATTTTCAGACAAAAATCCTTTTTATAAGTCATGTATTATTCAGTAGATCATATTATGGCTCTATTTAGTTCCCTAATATAGATTCAGGGTTTTAAATATTAAGGAAAAATATTTTATCACTCTAAAACTGCACATGGACATTTCATAAGTAATTTTCGGCCCAGTGTTATGGAAAAGTCATTTCATCTTCTCTCGCATGACTTTCTTTGAATTAACTTTTTGTTAATATCCACGAGTCCAAAATGCGATAAAAAAACCAATTAATATCATACGATATTTTTCGACATGTTTCTTATATATGAAAATGTCATATTATTTCCTCTCTTCAAAATGAAACAAGAATTTGGAAAGTATTCAAGTATTCCAAAAATTAACGTAAATACGAACAAAATGCAAAACAATACTTTCTTGGATTTGTTTAAGAATTTCCTAGCAAGTCGGATAGTCATGTTAATCCACTCTTTTTTATTGTGGCTTAGGAAATTTTAAACAAATTCTCAAAAGTTTCATTTTATTCAAAAGTTTCAACAAGGTCAAACAATTCAATCAATTTATTTTTTTTATTTTTAATATTCCAAAATTGAAGAATTTTTTGGGATGTTATAGATTACCAGATTCGAGAAGGCTAGAAAGAAATAGGTTCGAAATACACTAGGGTACTATAGCCCTTAAAAGAATGTCTTCCTTCAAGTGTGCCAAATTTTTGTGTGTACTTATTGGTGCTCACATCTCGTATAGGTAAGCTTCTATCCGTTGAGAACATCTTCAAAGCTTCTAGCTTTTTGACGTCTTGATATTGTTTCCACATATGGATGAAAAAATGAGGGCGTCTTGGTAACACATGGTGATGATTTCTTCTCGTCGTCCTTCGAAGGTTTCATGTGTGCTTCGTCGTGCGAGGGTTCATTAGGTGTTGATCGATATGGTAGTCTATCTTCCTTGCATCCAGATTTATGTTATCCTCTTGTCCATTCTTGCTTTGTGGGTTTAAGATAGAGAAGAGTAGAATATAGGGATAAGAAGATATAGACTCCCCATACAAACAAACAAACCAAGAAAACATCAGATCACGCCAAGTTCACTCAAACTATTTTTTTTACCGCAAGAAATTGTTATGAGAGAACTACATTGGAGGTAAGCATTTATCCTTATGTTTCCTAATCCTTGAGGCACTTGTGTGTTGTTTATCTTCAAGGACTTGTTGCATCCTCCACCATGTGAGTGTTCTTATTTTGATCCACTTGGTAGAATTTCATCTTGGCGCTCTCATTCAAGTCCTTCAGTTTGTCTCCCTTCTTCCATCTTCAAGATTTAAGGTAGGGAGAGTAAAGTCTATCAAGAAGGACATGAACAACCCAGACAAACAAATTTTTGTATTGAAAATAAGTTTTATTTGTTGCTGTCAAGAAAACCACAAATATGGCAGCTCACAAATCACCGCATCTAATCGTAGTGTAGTCTATCCAACTTTGGTTCCTAATGGGTCACTTGGAATCTTCAAGGCTTTGAGTCTTCAAAAGTGTTCGTACTCTTGATAGTCTTCATGTTCTACATAATCCTCAATCTTTCAAGGTCTTGAGATAATACCCTTGACTTAAGGTCTTTGAAGTCTTCAATTCTCGTAGCTTCAGTCTTGGAACATCTTTTGTGGATTTCTTCAAGTCCTGATTTGAGCAAAACATTGAGATGATCTTCTTTGGAAATGTGGTCTTGAGAGAGGTTTCTTCTTGAAGTTCATGGTGGTCATTTCTAATGTTGAAAAGAAGAGACTTAAGATATTTTAAAACTCCAAAGATGGATGATGAGAAGTATGTGAGTTTTTCTAAAATAACTTAGAAAATATTACTCCTAAGGCTTTTCTAATGCTAGGGTCACGATCTACAGTCAACAATATTAAGTTTCTCCTCTTTATGTTGAAAATTTTGAAGCTGCACTTGTTTTGCTTTCCTATGCTTGTTGCTTTGTGCTTTCATGACTTGTTTCTTTACAAGATTCCTATGCATAGGAAGTGGGTTAGACATATATGTTCTTTGAATTTGCTTCTTGATGCTCTCTTTTACTTAAATTTACATTTCTTATGTGAGCATCTTCTCAAACTATCATGCCTAATTTAAAGGTGTTAAAGAAAAGTACTTATTGGGAGATAACCCAAAAGTTTTAGATGAGTCTTGGAAGTTATTACCACTGTAATAACCGCTCCTTATCCTTTTTATTTGCTTTTTGTGCCAAGAGTAACCTCTAATGAGAGAGAAGTAATGAGTGACAAAGTTGTTGTCCCGAAACAGATTTCTATGCTTCACCGTAAAATTCGTGTAAAATCTCTGTACGTCCTTTTGAGGCGTGATTTTTTTTTGCTTCTGCCCCAGGTTGTTATCTAACTTTTGTTAGTTCAACACTTCTTGATTTTAGAAACAGAAGGTCTTCGAAAAAAATTGTCTTTACCTGCTGGTCTGTTTTGACAGATTTCTACCATTTTCTGCATTTGATTCTTGTTGGTTCCTTTTTGAGTTCTTTTGGGGAATTGAGCTTTTTGAGGGAAGTGCTACAGTATCTAGTGTTTTAATGGAAATTTTATTGGTGTTAGAACTGAACCTAAACACTTATTATATTGAGTGCACTAATGTTGCTAATAAAGATTGTGTGAAGTTTTGTATGAAGAAAAATTTCAGGTGTATGGAAGGAATGAGTAATGAGATGAAGGCTGGACTAAAGCTCAAGCTTGGGGAAGCCACGCATGTCACCCCAAGAAATATCCAAGAAGTACAAGCATCAAAGCTTGGGGATGCCCAAGGCACCCCCTTCTTCATCAATAAAAATCCCAGGTTTCTTCCAAACGCTTCATTTTTATTGTTTCATGCACAGTTGTGTTGTTCTCGGAGTGTCTTCGTTTTCTTTTTTGTTTTGGTTTTTTGTTTGGTTTTTTCCTTAGTTTGTTGAATAAATTGGTTGGACCCCCTCTTTCATACATTGGTTTTCAAATAGTTTGGTTTGGTTTGGAAAAGAGTAGGAAAGTTCATGCTTAAGTGTTAAATAGAGCTTGTTTTCGACTATGGCCTATGCTTTGTCATGCCATGCTTGATATTGTTTTGTCTTTATGCTTAGTATTCTTTGCTGTAGCATGACTTGTTATAAACAATTGAGATTGCTTAATGTGCCTTGGATGAATCATGTGTTGTTGAGGCATATTAAAGCATAGTATAGTGGTATTCTCCTTTGATGCTTTATTTGGGTTGACTTGGCGCATGATCACACCATGTTATGACTATCCCAAGTCACCATAAACCTTTATGATCCTTTAGTTTTCAACTTGTAGTATCCCTTTATGCTTTGATCAATGATGTTTTGTCGCTCTGCATGATTATGGCCATTATTGCTCTCTTAGTTTGTCGCTCCCAGTCTTTTGCTAGCCTCCATAACCAAGTATGAGTTCCACTGATGCATCCAACTCCTGAAACCAAAGTATTCCAAAGATTCCACCATACCTACCTATTAGCATATGTTATTCCAAGTATATTCATGTTTTTGTTTACCTTCCAAATTAAACTTGTTATGAGAAAACTAGTGATTAAAGCTCTCACGAACTTGATGGAACACTTTACTTTTCTTGCCCTTAATAAACTTGAACCATTGTGTCGTCTATGTTGTATATGCTTGCACTTATTTGTTGGGAATTAGCAGAACCATGCTTTCATGGGGAACGCTTTCCACATTGCACGTGTACTTTGTACCTAGTTGATATCATGCTCTTTTGTCTATGGATGTCGTCGGTGTGAAATGAAAGGGGAGCTTGTAAGTCCATGGAGTTATGTATATGTGTTAGAGAAACGCTTGGGCCGCTGGTCTAATCTATGTTGTCATGGTGGAAACCTACAACGTAACCATAATGAGCTGTCTATGAAGCATTCTTCTTATAAAAAAGTCCTATATTGAGAAAAAAAGAGAAAAAAAAGAGATTATGAAAAGAGGAAAGAAATAAAAAAGCACCATATTCCCATGGTAAATAAGAAGATTGCTGAGATGCTCGTTGTCTGCTTGCCTTGTCATTTTGATATGGGGATTCTTCTGTATCATCGGGCAAGGGGTACCCCGTTGGCGGTTCTCTATGATACACATGTACTTACGATGACAAGAACTTAACGGTGACTAAACTTGAGTAGCATGAGGAGCGACCCTCGTATTGAAGGGACATGAGATTTCTAACTTATACTTCCTCAAGCATGTAAACCATAGTTTGTTCACTTTAACCTTAATCACTTCAAGATGCTTATGATAGGGGCAATGAGAGCTGAAAGCTATAAGTACCATAATTTTTGGAAGCTCTTTATGAGACTTGAATCCCTACTTCCTTCTATGAAGGCCTTTCTTCCACTTATATATTGAGTCTCCACCTTCTACCTTTATGCACCTACTTTGAGAGCATAGTGGCCATTCTTAGTTATATGTGTATTGTCCCAAGACTAGTTGATTGATGCATACTTTGGTATTGCTTGTTTTAAACTATTTGTATCTAGTCACTCGTATAAACTTTGAAGGTGTCCTATGCATTTATGTTTGCTACTCTATGAGGGACAAGCTGAATGCTATTATGCTATGTTTTCTTTATGTGAAACAAACAAACGTCTTGCAAAGCATTGTTATTCATGAATCTTTTGTTTGTGCCTTTTCATGTTGCATCATAGTTTCTATGTCTTATTGCTAGAACTTTGTCTTTCCTATTATGGTTGAAGTACTATGATCCCAGCTTTGAATGTTTTACAAATACTTTGATCAAGTTTATGATGGTGCATGTCACCTCGAAAATTATTCTTTCTTTTTATCACTTACCTACTCGAGGGGGAGCAGGAGTTAAGCTTGGGGATGTTGATACATTGCAAATGTATCTATAATTTTTGATGTTCCATGCTTAGTTTTATCTACTTTATTATGTTTTGTTCCAACTTTGGAGTACTTTTCATACACTTTCTTGGACTAACCAATTAACAAGTGTCACAGTGCCAGTTGCCTGTTTTCTGCTGTTTTTAGTTCCAGGAAAGTCAGAAAATCAATATTCTAGGAATTGGACCGGACAAAAGCCAAAGTCGATATTTTACCGGAAGACTCACGGAGCCAGAAGTCGAGACGGAGAGGGGCCAGGGGCTGGCCACACCACCTGGTGGCGCGGGCCAGGCCAGACCACACTAGGGGGTGGTGTGGGCCCCTCTGGCACCCCCTCTGTCTCCCCTCTCGCCTATAAGAGCCTCCCGATGCATAAACCCTAGATCATCCATCCTCCAGCCAAGAAAAGTTCCGCAGCGCCGCCGCCACCGAAGGGGATATTCGGGGGACAGAAAATCTCTGTTCCGGCACCTTGCCGAGACGAGGAAGTGCCCCCGGAGCCATCTCCATCAATCTCCACCACCATATCCATCGCCGTTGCTAATTCCCATGATGAGGAGGGAGTAGTTCTCTCTCGAGGCTAAGGTCTCTACCGGTAGCTATGTGTTCATCTCTCTATATGCATGATCTTATTGATATCATGAGCTTGTAATCTATAGATCTACCTTGCTACTCAAGTGCTTTAATAGATCTCTGCTCTCCCCATGTGTGTGAAAGTGACAGCGTGCACACCGTGTGGCACTTAGGCTAGAGATTACAAATACTTGTTATGAGTTATATTTGGAGTTGGATGTCTCTATGAAATTGTGGTCTTTGTTTGAACCATCTAGAGCTCAAGGTGACAGTGTGGGGTTATCTAGATGCGGAAAGCGAACTTTGAGGTGTGCTGTTATAGCCCTACCATCGATTAGAGTGTTCAACCGGAGAGTAGTTAAGAGTAGTATCATAAAGAATAATATATTTATATGAGAGTGTTCACTAGTGAAAGCATGATCCCTAGGCCTTGTTTCTAAGCATTGAAACACCGTTTGCTACTAGATATACTACATGTTTGCTTGCTTCCATCTTTATTTCAGTTTTCCTTTAGTCTTTTCCACGCGTCGTCAAGCTATTTTCTAGCACCGTTACCACTTATAATTATCTATACCACTTTTATTTCACTATCTCTTCGCTGAACTAGTGCACCTATACACCTGACAAGTGTATTGGGTGTGTTGGGGACACAAGAGACATCTTGTATCTTGATTGCAGGGTTGCTTGAGAGGGGATACCTTTGACCACTTTCTCTCTGAGTTCGATAAACCTTGGGTGATCCACTTAAGGGAAAACTTGCTGCTGTTCTACAAACCTCTACACTTGGAGGCCTAACAACTGTCTACAAGAATAGAAGTGCGTAGACATCAAAAACTTTAATAAAACATTTTGAAAGTCTTTTTGAGAAGTTTTGGAAAACACTAGGACTAGGTCACCCATTCGTTTCTTCCTATCGGTCATCCTATGACCAAACTCCTTTCCTTCCTTTACATCCATCCCATGGTCAAAACATTTCAAAAGCCTTTGATTTTTCGAATTCCTTTTTGAAATCTAACCTAACACCGCTCTATAGAAACCTTACCAACCGTCCATGACCGTGGACACGGCTATTGGAATAGATTTACACTCTTCAGAGGTCGTACACTTCACCCACACCATCTGGGTACCCTGCCCTGATCACCTACGGATCATGGGTCGAGTATCCGATCAAGATTCTCCGGATGCCACTCTTGTATAGGCCCTACCCTATGAGTGTTCCCCTCAACACCGGGATGTCGGGGCTTGGAGTCCTCGGCACGTCCCCTCTCTTGGGGGTGCGGGTGTTATTGTGCGGCGTTGGCTTGATGGCTCCCCGGTGGGCCATCTTGCCCACCGGAGTTGTTGTTTCAGTCGTTGCCTTCCCTGTTGCCTCTTCTCTGGACGCCTTGCTCACTGTCCGGCCTCCCATTCCTCTGGCTACTGCATAGGTCGCGGATTTTCTTGCGCTCGTAGCAGTCGTTGGTGGGGTGGCCAGGCTTCTTGTGGAAGTGGCAGTATGAGCTATCGTCCCGCTCCCTTTCACCAGTCCCCTCATGAGGGATCTTTCGATCCGGATCTGCTGCCATGACGGTGGAGGTTTTGTGCTTGGGGTCCTTGTCCTTGACCTTGGATGAGCCTGAGGCCTTGGGTTGGTTTCCGCCTCGGCGAGGCCAAATATCCAACTCGCCTCCGCCTTAGCGCACTTATTGGCCATGACGAAGAGCTCGGCAGTGGTGGTGAGGCTCACCCCAGATCCCGATCTTTTCCCTCATCTCGATGTCCTTCACGCCCTCGGAGAAAGCAGTGATGACGTTGGAGTCTGAGATTTTGGGGATCTTGTTGCGGACTCAGCTGAACCTCTGCAGGAACTTGAAGAGGGTCTCTCCAGGCTGCTGGCATATCTGGTGGAGGTCATAGTAGGTGAGCGGGCGCTCGTAGGTTCCCTTGAAGTTGGAGATGAAGAGGGAGCTGAGCTCCACCCATGAGTCGATTTACTCTTCAGGGAGGTTCATCAGCCAAGTATTGGCCGTCTCGTTCAGGCATAGGGGGAACCAGTTTGCCATGACCCGGTCATCTCCTCATGCCGCTTGGACACCCGTGGTGTAGAGCTGGAGGAACTCACATGAGTTGTTCATGCCGTCATAGCGTGTCGGTGTCTCCGGGCCGAACTTGTGAAGCCATACCATGCGGCACAGGCTCTTAGTGAAGGCGAGGCAGCCGTTGGCCTAGACCGCCTTGACGTTGGCGATAGTCGCACGGCTCTACTGCCCTGCGGAAGCGATTTCCTCGGCGAGGCGGTCATCACGCTCGAGCGGCGACGCCATGGCTGTGGGAGGTGAGATGATCTGGCAGCTGTCCACAGGCGGTGGAGTTACGTTGTCTAGCTTGGTCGCCTCTCCACTTTGGTGGGCCGGAAGTGAGCCCCCAGCCCCTAGCTCCCCGCCTTTAGGCCGAGCCCTCGGGCCCTCATGGGAGAGGGTGGCAGCATCAAGGAGTTCGGCAATCCGGTCACGCCACCTCTCCTGACCCTTCTCCACCGCCTAGTGGTCTAGGAGCTCGCACAACATGCGCTTGGCGGCCTTCGGGATGAGCTGCTCAGTGTAGCTGCTGGATAATGCGGTGGGGGAGAGCGACGCGACGCCGTGCAAGGAGGGAGCAGGTTCTCCTGACGGGCGGTAGGAGGAGTCACTCTGTCCTCCGTCCAAGGAACTTTCTCGGAGGCGGCGCGTTGCGGGTCCGGCTTCGTCTGGGCTCTGAATTCCGCACGACGGTAGGCTCGCTCGGCACGCGTATCATTACTGGCCGACATGCCGCCGTTGTCGTCAAAGGTCTTGAAAGCGCGCCTCAGCCCCCTACCTGGTGCGCCAAATGTCGGAGATTTTTCCCGCGAAGGAACTAGGGGCCAACGATCCCTTGATTCATGAGGGGCCTGAATAAGCGGTCTTGAGGGAACTTACCAACAGCGACAGCGGCGGAGCAAGCACATGATAGAGAGATGACACCAGTTTTTTTACCCAGGTTTGGGACCCTCGTGAGAAGGTAAAGCCCCTGCTCCTGCTTTGTTGTATTTCTCGCGTGCCTCACGAGGTTACAATGGAGGATGAAAGTCTAGGGTTTTAGATCTCTTGGATCGTCCCCTTCCAAGGTAGGAGAATGGCTCCTTATATAGGGCGGTGTCAGGCCTATTCCCCCAGTCCACAGATACGGAGGGTCAGCATAGTGCCTGTCGAGGGGATGACCCCCGAGTAGGCCAAGCCAGGATCAACTGTTTGGCTCCAAGAAGAGCCGACCAGATGTCCACAAGAGTGAAGAGCCTCTGCCAGGTGGAACGCTCCACCCAGTCCCCCTCAAGATTCCCCGGCTGTCCCGTGTAGCCAGGGCCAGGAGAGTCGGCTGGGTGGCCACCTCTACCCGGCCGCCTTGGATCCATTGGCCAAAGGTACAAGAGGGGGTGACGCTCCTTGCTGAGCGCACCCTTGACCGTACAGGCTGGCGCGCCACCCTGCCGGCACTACCAGATGAGGATGCCAAAGCACCGAGGCTAGAGGATTACGAGTAAAGCACTGACTGGCGGATAAAGCTCCGGCTGACGGATAAAGCATAGGGTGACGCCCAAAGAGGAGGCACCATGATGTTGTGGCACCGTCCCCATTGTACTGAAGCTTGATCGGGTCCTGGATCACCGGCTAGACCCGGCAGCTGGCCCGCTTTGTAAAACCAAAGCCTAAGTAAACCCTATAGCCCACATTGTAACCTACCCTTCTAGCAGAATATAAGGAGGGGTAGAGCCTGGGTTCTAGGTAAGGGATTACAAGTTAGAAGTTAACCAGAATCGCCAAGTCAAGTAGTTCATCTTACTATAGCTCTGGATAGCATCTAGGGAAACAGCTCAAGGAGCACTTGTATTGAGCATCTGCTCCCCATATAGTAAATCCTTGCAGGATTAGGAGTGTTACCTCGACAAGAGGGATCCGAACCTGGGTACATTGCTATGTTTGGAGTATCTATGCCCAACCCATTGCGAGTAGCCACCGATAGCATCCTGATTGTCCCCTCTCATGCCATCCCCGATGGCATTGCTTTCTTCTACACCACGTCAGTTGGCGCCCACCATGGGGCAAAACGCTTTGGCTGGAGTCATCTTTCGCACGAGTCTTCCGCTTGTCGCCGGTGAGCGAGTCGGCTTTGGCCTCGTCCTCACCTTCGGCTCCTTCGACTGCGTCCTCGACAACGCTTCCTGCTTCAACGGGGAAACCTTCCCAAGTGACAGCTTCGTCATGAACTTTGGCGAGCATCGCGTCTACGTCACCACCATCAACGAGGATTTCCTCACAAGGTCATCACCGTCTCCGGCGTGCCTCCAGGCTTTTCCACTCCGCTCCTCGCTAGCGGCAGCGTTGAGGTCATGATAGCCGGCACAGGCGATGGATGTTGCCCACCTCTAAAGCGCGACGCGGCCGCCAAAGATGCCGCTCCACGCAAGCAGGGCATGGACCCCTTGGTGGACTCCATCTAGAATCTCCGCATCCCCATCGCTCTCGAGCTGGACCCGGCCGCTACAGTAGCTGCGTTGGAAGCCACGCGCTAGAACCTCCTTGAGGAAGCCATCAAGGTCGCCGCCCGCCAGTGACGCCTGGACGCAACCATGCGTGAGTAAAACGCCACACACGGCTTCTCCTTCTTACCTGGCGCCAACTGTCAGGTGTCGCACCAGGGTAACAACTTGGGTTTGGAGCTGGCTCGAGCTGCTGACTCACGTGTCGCTGTAGCTCAGCCGGTGTATAGTACCCTGGCCAAGAACATGAGGGTCGCAGAAGCTGCCATCGTGGAGTTTAGCCACCTGGAGGGTGACAAGCTGCGTCGCCAATAGGCACGCGTCCAGCTCCTTGTCACTACGGCCAACAGGAAACAAGCCGAGGCATGCGTGAGCCTTAGAGGAAACAGCAAGAGCTAGTAGCCTCGCCGGGTGGGTGATCCGGCAGTAGGTGCGAGCAAGGTCTCCTCTCTGAACGTTACAAGGCACAACATCTATCCACATGGCGGATCAGCCGGCCGTGGGAAAAACCCACGTGAAGCCACCAGAAAGAACCGTGATCCGGCTGACGAAGCCGGAAGAACCAACACGCCACCCAAGTCCTGCCTTTTAGGATGGCTTGGCCTGCTCGAGCCGGAGGAGCCGCGGGATGCGCGCACACGCATCAACCTATTGGTCCAATCACGCATGCTGGAAGAGGAAACTTCGGCTGGCCCAAGGTGTTTTGGACCATGCATCTGAAACGAACCTTTTCCAAAGGGATTTTCTCTCTCGAGGGACACGCCAAAGTACAAAGGCATGGTCAAGCCGAAAGACTGGCTGGTGGATTACAACATCTCTGTGGGCATTGCAAACGGCAACCGTCGGGTGGCCGTGCGCTACGTCCCGCTCATGCTCCTCGACTCGGTCATGACATGGCTCAACAACCTCCCTGATAACAACATAAATGCTTGGATTGATATCGAGCAGGCATTCGTCTGCAACTTCATCGGCACCTACAAGTGCCCGAGTCGCCTCGGCGAGCTCGCCCTGTGCGTTCAAGGCAAGGACGAGACCGAATGCTCCTACATCAACCGGTGGACAAGTGCAGTGACCCAGCATACCACTACATGATGTAGTACACTATAGCCATTGACATAACACCAATGAAACACCATTTACTAGTATTACATCCCTCAGAGTGGTACAATAGAAACACAGCAGGTCCAAGACATGACTATAGATAACAAATTGACTCTTTACAAAAGATCCAGAGAACACTCTAGGTTAAAGAGATAGAAAGAAACTTCTTACAAGGAAGAACCAGTAATAATAACTTAGAACTATCTAGCTAATAAGACTAGCATCTAAACTATCTGGCTTGCAATTGCTGCTAGTGCAATGCTCTACAGAAATAGGTGTTATGGCTTGAGTATTTACTCCTATATAATCAAGATCTTTCCCTTTGCTTCGGTTCATGTATATGTTGACTTCATTGACTTTATTGAAGAAGTTGAGTTGCTGATGATGGTTTCTTGAGCAGAAATTGATGTTGATGTCGTCTTCAACGGCTTAGAATCTAGCAAGGGTTAAGAAGGTACGGTTGAGTACGAGCGTACTCAGCAAGTTCACTAAGAAAGGAGTGTTTGATACACTATCTCTATAGCCACATACGAAAGGTCGTAAAGCAATGCATGTTTTCGTAAACATTTCTTCAAAGGTTGCTTTTATTCTGAAAACTATGTCCGACAGCCTTCACAATTTGGCCAGAACCTTCATGGGGTTCCTTTCTTGTCGTGTCCGTGGCTCCTTCCTGAAACAGGGAGTAACATGCCATAGTTCTTACACTCTGCAGAGGTGCGTTGCTTTACCCATGAGAGACCAAATCCTTGCTGCACAACCGGGCGATCTTTCCCATCCACACTTCCTTTGGTGTGGGGCCTAGTAGATGATCCAAGCCAATCACTGCCCCTCTCTAGGACATGCCCCACCACTGTTAAGCCCCTTATAGGACCAGCTATAACTCTGGTAGGCGCCTGAAGACTCTATGAGACGGTTATGCCTTGGCAAGCTCCCTTAAAGGACCAGCTAAACCACTGACAGCCTCTCAAGATAATCTAGACACCAATATCACGGGAAACTAAGGGGTTCCACCCAGGTGCTAGGTTTCTCCACAAGAAATCCTCAGCCTCATGATCAGGTCATCCGTCCATGCGAAAGAAAGAAGATCCAGCTGACTTCTTCGTCCCATTCCAAATTTCATGGTTAACGCGTAATATATGGCGCTAGAATCACTAGAGAAATTGGTTGTTAAGTCCTAGATATTATGTTCCTTTATCACTAGAACTATATCAATAGATTATTACCATTTGGTAAATAATCCATAATCATATTATTATGAAAATAGTGTTTTCTGACCTTTTTGAAATGCAGGTGATGACAACATTTGAGTTACAAGCATTTGATAGAAAATAATCAAAGGACATGAGCAAGTGTGAACTTGCCTTTTGTGATTGCAAGATTATGCACTCACGGTCTTCAAGACAATAGAAGATCCAAATTCTATAAACAACATCATTGGTCTGGTAAGGACTAATGTTTAAAGAAGCAGGATGCAACTATGCACAAGTAATGTAATGCAGTTTGATAAATGCGAATCTCCAAAATAATTGTATCTGATCTAGGTTTGAAAACTGGGGATGGTTTCTTTAGAATTTGTTTCACTTTTATATCAGCTTCACATTTGTGCTTCTTATTAAGGCTTGTGAGAATGTGTGAAACAGTATGTAAATATAACAAGTGGCATGTAATACTAAAGAAGTCAAATTGGGCATGGTATTTAAAAGATATCTTAAGCAAGATTACTAATCAATTAGTGCTTTTAAAGAAGTGTTTAAGGATTACTTTTAATGTTTCTTAAAAGAATAACTTTTTAGGAAAAGATTACTTTATAAGTAAAAATCTTTTAAGTGTTTACATGCAAAGTATAAAAGTGAAGTATAATAATATTCTTAGATTAAGGTGAATTGCTATCTGGTAATTATGATGGAATTTATTATGTTAAGTTGTTAAGAATAAAATGACTTATTATAAGATTGCTATTTGAAGTGGGAAAACAAATAATCTTTGAAGAAACGATTTCTTTGTTAAAGTTTAAACAATCTTTGTTGTTAATCAAATGTGATCGATGTCGTTTGCGCCTATCTGATAAGCATGGATTTGAGATGCCTTATGACTTAATTTGGAACAAACAGAAGTTAACTATAAAAACATAAATATTCTTTAGGCATTATGCATGACTTGGGGTACCAAGGTTAAATTTAGAACATTAGTATATCTAGGGTGTGATTGTTTAAAAGTATTAATAAGTATAAAAACCTTGCAACAAGCATGTTTAGAGGTATGGGATCATTCACTTTCAGCTTAAGTGAATGATGAGTTTAAATATGATTTGTTATTATGAATATAATTTATCTTATTAAGGAAAGTAACTTTACATGATTTTCAGAAGCTATTAGAGTTTGTCATCATGTTTAAGAATAGCTAAGGGATAAATAACATTCAGTTTTATCAGAAGTGAATGATGATTAAAATTTATTCAAATTGCTAGTTTACCTTGGAGTTATGGTTTTAAAGAGTTTTATAAAAGTTAATAGTTTACTTTTAAGCCTTATTATAGACTCAAGTTATGGTCTTGGAAACATTATTTAAACGTGCAAGATTTATGGCTCTATATAAAATTATGATTATTTCTTACTTAAGAAATGTTTTTAAAGAATTTACCAATTAGATAATAAATAAGGATTTATTACTTAAGAACCTTAAAATGTATGGGAGTGATATACTTAGTATTTTTCTAGTAAAATATACTTACTTAGGATCCGAGAAATGAATTTTATTTATTTTTAGGTGTTATCCTTATTTTTATAAAATTCCACAAAGGATTATATGTCTTTAAATATTTGCTTAAATTTTTATTTGTACACAAAAAATAAGTTAGTTTTTTTTATAAAATAACAGACTTATTTTTATATGCAAAAATGTTTTTTATTCATTTTTTGGGACTTTTAGTTATTTTATTATATTTCATTAAGGAATTTTAATGGTGTTAATATTTAATTGCATTTTATTTAATTCAGACCAGTAATGTTATATTTTTTCTAGCTATATATTGTTTTTGTGATCATTTTGATATAATATAAATATTTTTAGGATTTGTGTATATTTTTTCTAGAGCTCAAAATACCTAAAGGGTATTTTAGTAATTTCCATATTTGGTTTTAATGAATTTCCTTTTGTTTTATATACTGGGCCTAGTACTTGGGCTCACCTAGCCCAATATCTAGCCCAGCCCATAGGAGACAAGATGGTCTGATCCACGGGGTCGGTTGACCCCGACCCTATCCTCTCTTCTCTCCTCACACGCAGACTCGCGTTACTCTACTGCCACTGGCGACGCTGGCCTCCCGATTCCGGTGGTATAGACCATTGAGGCCGCTGTTGACGGTTTCTGTAGCTATGCTGACCTTAGAGCTACAGTTTCATCCAATTTGATTTGAGGATGGAGCTCTCTCGAACTTGCCCCCTTTAATTCTCTGGTTCTAGAGTTTTTTCTTGGCTTCCGACGCTGATGTGCTCCGGTGACCATCGAGTTGTGTTGATGGTGATTTAGTGGTGTTGCCATGGTGGTTGTTGGCCACCGCTGCTGTGGTGACGAGCTAGTGCTGCAAGGACGACTTAGCACAGGTCGAGCATCATTGTGCTCCTTGTGCTGCCGTGCTTGGCCCCCGCAACCACTATGCTACCCCTCCGACAACCTATGTTTCTCCTCCAGTTAGGTGTTCCCTCTCTTCCTCTTATCTACTTCGTCCTTGGTTCCGATGGGATGGCAGGAATACCTGCAACCCTGATAACCATGGTTTGCTGCTTCTGGATTTGGCTGAGGTGATGGTGGATTGTGGTGATGGTACGGGGATTATTTCTCTCTTTGATATCGGTGAAATGGTATTGTCCATAACCCCAACGTTGGCTTTCTTGTCTACTTCTGATCCAGGTAATGTTTATGTGACCGGCCATCGAGTCGATGACTCTGCTAATGTATGTGGTATTTTGGTGGAGAGGATGTGATGCTGCTAAGACATCATCTACTATTAATTTGATTTCAATGATTAGTGCCCTTATGACACTGACTTAGGTTGTTGGTTCTACTGCCAATGGTGGTAGGGTTGTGTAACTGCAGGTGCATTGAGATATCCTAAAAACATGCTTCTGTATAATTGCCTTACTCATTCCAATCTTGTTTGTCTTGCTTCATGGAACATAGTGACATGACTTAACATTTTGTGCTACAGCTCTAATGTACCCATATGTACTTAACTAAAGCTTGTACTCAGTGTTTCCTATCATTTGGTATAGTTTATCTAATGAAGGAAACTAATAGAAATGATTGCTATTATTTGGCTAGGAAGATGATGTTCTTTTTATTTGGGCTGGTGTTTTCTCTATAGTATGGCTTCTGCTCAATAGATACCATTGTGGTGCCTCAATTGGATTGTGCATAATTGTACCCTATTTAGTATGATCTGCCATGCTAATGGCTTTATTTATTAAAATCATACAGCTGATGATTCCATGAGGAAAAGTAAGGTGGATTATTTCCTTGCCAGCGATGTGGAAACTGAGGCCCTAGTGGCATCTATTGCCCTTACTGCTAGGATTAACTTCCTAGGAACTCTAATTGGATGCCAGTGATGCTAAGGCTGAGGCCACTAATATTTGGATCAAATATTGTTGTTGCCTTCTTTTTTCTTAAACCCTAAGATGATTCTATATATTATTTGTATACAACTTTGAGGGTACTCTTCCACCACAGTATATTTCAAACAAGTCTGATAAGAATAGATTTGGTACTTGATGGTTGGTGTTGAACAACTTAGTGGCTACTACTATTAAATCTGCTGTTGTGGTGCCTCCCATGTGGAGTGTGCACAACAGTAGATTTTGAATGGTATGATCTGTTGCTAAGTTGTCTGTCCCTGCTAAGGATGCACAGGCTGAAGCCATATTATGGATAATACATATATTGTGTTAGCCTTAATTCATCCAGTGATGAACTTGCACTCCACTTGGGTGCAGTTCTGAGGATTTACCTCCTCACAAAACACTCATGCTCATAACTTGATAAGAACAACAGATATACATGAGTTAGATGGTCAACCTGCTGCTTGTAGTGTGGAGAGATGATTTGGTTGTGGATCTTGTGGTGGTGGATCTTGGTCCACTACCCTTAGTCGTCTACTTGGTCTGCTTTGCCTTGACACCAACTTGTCCTTGTGGCCTTCTCCACCTTTATCCACCTTTCCTTGCTACTACTGCATGTGTTTCTTCTTTGAACATGTCAAGAACATGTGGAAATGGAATAGCTGGTGGTGGGTGTGGAGTGTGGTGAAGTGAACTGAGAGGTGCTAAGGTTGCTGTAGCTGCTCCCTTTATCCCTTGTTGTTGTACTCCTGCCATGGTGACAGCACAGTCCACATGTAGGATGTGTAAGCTGCTTGCAGGTGGCCCCTGCTGTGTGCAAGTAACAAAGTTTGTCTTGGCTGGAATTGAGGATCAGATCAGCTATAAGCTATATACTTCTTCATTGTCTATCTTTTGACTTTTACTGATTTGGTGAAACTTGCCCCTCTAAAGCCTATGATGCACTAGTCTGAGGCCATACTTGTGATAAGGACATATACTCACTTTGGCCCAAATTTCCTTTTTACTACTCAATGAAGAGAAAAAGCAATGCATTACATTGCTGAACCTGAGAGTAATACTAACCCAATTTTCCCCTTCTTATTTTATTATTTGCTTCCTATTTGTCTAGTTTGCAGGTCTAGAAGAAGAGTAAAGATAAGAAGGAATGAAGAATAAATTATGATTTCCTTTTTTATGATTCTTGTACTTACCTTTTTCATTTGTGAAGTGTAGAACATTGTAATATTGGTATGATTGTAAGAAAGGAATTCTTTTTATTTAGTCATTCTTCTTTTGTAAAGAAATGTTGTATTGTTTGTTTTAAATAAAAAAGTTAATGTTTTCCTTCAATTGCAATTTGTACATTATTCTTATTCCTTTATTTTAAAGGACAATGTAATGCTTAATTTCTTTTTAATTAAAGACTTGTAAATATTGTATCTTATTCATATATAATAATTCAATTCTTATTTCCTTATTGCAATTTAATTACTATTTATCATTCCATTTACACATTCTTTTATAATTCAAATATATCAAATAAATATTCAAATCTGAATTGTCTTCCCCTCAAACCCAAAAATACAGTAGAGGTCATGTCGAACTCCATAGCACTTGCGCCGATGTTCCCATCAGAACAAGAGAGATCTCGATCACTCTACAGCCTTTTAGTTTTGCCCAAAAATTCCTCGGATTTTCTTATGCATGAATGCAATGCACACACCTCATCTCAACTTATTTCTAATCTCTAATGCTTAGATGTTACGAACTCTCCCCCTTAAAATAAACTTTGTACCCAAAGTTCGTACTCTCTTGCGTTTCGGAATGAGGAGTTGCCTTGTATTGATCACGGCATCACTCAACTCCATTGTGATCACAATTGGGGATCATTGTGGTACCCCGTATCCATTTTTTCCTTGAATCCTCTTTATTATTAACAGAATGCACTTGCCGTTTCCAATTACCACCTAGTTCCTTATACTATAGTCTTTTTGGATGATGTTCTACCAGTCCTACTTTGGATTGATGGTGGACACAGTTTGTCCATTCCAATCAGGTTTCCAATTACTCTACATTGGCCTATATTGGAATACTTTATTCCCCTTTTAGGACAACTTCTGAGTCGTTTCTCTAAGAACTAGTCCTCTAGGTTTAATCTATTATATCTCCTTTGATCTTTCATCCGGACATACTCTTGAGAGTACTCTTTAACATATGACTTCTTATAACCTTATGATAATAAGGCTTAATATTATCATCGTTTAGTAAATCTTTTCCAACCTTTATCAGAAAGTTAGACAACAACACTTTAGTGTTTATTGTTTACTCTCCCCCTTGGGATTTCCTAATAGTCTCTAAACTACATATGTAATACCTATTAACTTAACAGTAAGGATATTGGTCTCTATCTCCCTTATACTTTACCTATATAAGGTCTCAGGAAAGAATCTGCGTTATATCCACACAATTGTGGATCTCCCAAATGAATCTTCCAACATCCTTTTTCTTTCTTTTAATCCTTTTGGACGTTCTCTTGTTGGTAAGCCTGATTTCTCGAAGCGTCTCAAAAGACAATCACCCTAATTGTATACTTCTTTAGATATAAGTTAACTGAGGCCAAGTTTTATGCTCTTTAAATCGTACAAAGATGACCTATTTATCTAAACCACTAGGATACCAGTTACAGATACCAAGCTACGGATCCTTCTAGGTGAATGAATTACCCTACGGTTTTTCGACTTACTATTGGCATTCTCTCCGAGTTGTCAGAGCTTGAATACCACTTTTCTTCCAATTCTTCTTCGTTACTCCCTTTCATGTTACTTCCATGATCTTGGGACAACTACTTCATTAGCTTCTGAGCAATCACCTATCTTGAGCGAACATAAGTCCATTCCTTCATGTTGCTCCCCACCTTTTTCTACACTAATAATCCTTCTTATTGCCAGCTCGTAATGAGTTGGGATTGATTCATCCTTTCAAAATAGTGATGATACTCCTTATCTTTATCTTCCTTCTTCGTGCAAGTCTTTATCTTGATCTTCAGAACTCGTCACTCCCTTACATGAATTCCCTTTACTATCTAGGTCTATAACATCAAGTAATAACTTGATGATGCAACATGAATTTGCACACCGAGTCAAACTTCATGTACAAATCTAGTCAATCAAGAAGAATCAATAAAACCAAGTGATACATTGCAAATGTATCTATAATTTTTGATGTTCCATGCTTGGTTTTATCTACTTTCTTGTGTTTTGTTCCAACTTTGGAGTACTTTTCATATGATTTCTTGGACTAACCTATTAATAAGATGCCATAGTGCTAGTTAACTGTTTTTTGCTGTTTTTGGTTCTAGAAAGTCAGTAAATGAATATTCTCGGAATTGGACGGGACAAAAGCCAAAGTTACTATTTTCCCGGAAGACTCGCGGAGCCAGAAGGAGAGTCTGAGAGAGGCCACAGGGTGGCCACACCACCCTTGGCACGGGCTAGCCTAGGCCGCGCCAGAGCATGGTGTGGGCCCCCTGGCTGGCCACCGACCTTGCCTATTTCGCCTATAAGAGCCTCCCGAGGTAGAAACCCTAAATCATCAATCAGAAATCCACGAAAAGTTTCGCAGTGCCGCTGCCACCGAAGGGGAGATTCGGGGGACAGATAGTCTCTGTTCCGGCACCCTGTCGGGACAGGGAAGTTCCCCCGGAGCCATCTCCATCGATCTCCACCACCATCTCCATCACCATTGCTGATTCCCATGATGAGGAGGGAGTAGTTCTCTCTCGAGGCTAAGGGTTCTACCGGTAGCTATGTGTTCATCTCTTTCTATGCATGATCTTATTGAGATCATGAGCTTGTAATCTATAGATCTACCTTGCTCCTCAAGTGCTTTAATAGATCTCTGCTCTCCCCATGTGTGTGAAAGTGACAGCATGCACACCATGGTGGCACTTAGGCTAGAGATTACAAATACTTGTTATGAGTTATATTTGAAGTTGGATGTCTTTATGAAATTGCGGTGTTTGTTTGAACCATCTAGTGCTCAAGGTGACAGTGTGGGGTTTTCTAGATGGGAAAGATGAACTTTGAGGTGTGCTGTTATAGCCCTACCATGCATTAGAGTGTCCAACTAGAGAGTAGTTCAGCGTAGTATCATAAAGAAGAATATATTTATATGAGAGTTTTCACTAGTGAAAATATGATCCCTAGGCCTTGTTTCTTAGCATTGAAACACCGTTTGCTATTAGATCTATTACATGTTTGCTTGCTTCTATCTTTATTTCAGTTTTTCTTTAGTCTTTTCCATGCCATCAAGCTATTTTCTATCACCGTTACCACTTATAATTATCCATACCACTTGTATTTCACTATCTCTTCGCCGAACTAGTGCACCTATACACCTGACAAGTGTTTGGGTTTGTTGGGGACACAAGAGACTTCTTCTATCTTTATTGCAGGGTTGCTTGAGAGGGGATACCTTTGACCACTTCCTCCTTAAGTTCGATAAACCTTGGGTGATCAACTTAAGGGAAAACTTGCTGCTGTTCTACAAACCTCTACACTTGGAGGCCCAACAACTGTCTACAAGAATAGAAGTGCATAGACATCAAGCTATTTTCTGGCGCCGTTGCCGGGAGGTAAGGTAAAAGGTATTCACACCGGAGGATTAAAGAAGAAGAACCTCCCACGGCAAACGCCTATTTTCTGGCGCCGTTGCCGGTGAGGTAAGGTAAAAGGTACTCACATCCTTCGGTGTGAGTGCTCGAAGTTATTTTCTTTAGATTCTGCAATTTTGTATTTTTGTTTCTTGTTTTCACTAGTTAGGCTTAATGGAAAACAAAAAAAATTAGAGAGCTTTATAGTATTTATCTTGAGTTAGGACATGAAGTGTTTGAAGAGAAAATTAAAAAACCTATGGAACTTTATTTGCATGCTAATAGCAATGTTGTTAGTATGAATTCTTTGGACACCATTATTGGTAATGCTATGGAAAAGTCTAAGCTTGGGGAATCTGGTTTTGATGAGCATGATATTTTTAGTCCACCAAGCACGGAGGAGAAAATTTACTTTGATGATACTATGCCTCCAATATATGATGATTACAATGATGAATATGATATTTTCAGTCCACCTACTATTGAGGAGAAAATTAATTATGTTTACAATATGCCTCCTATATTTGATGATTATAGTGATGAGAATAATAATGATAGCTATTTTGTTGAATTTGCTCCCACTACGATTAATAAGAATGACTATGTTTATGTGGAGAGTATTAATTCTTTTATGCATGTGGCTCATGATAATAATGTTTTATGTGATAGTTATATTGTTAATTTTATTCATTATTCTACTAAGAGTTATTATGAGAGAGGGAAACATGGTTCTATACATCTCAATAATATTAAGTTTCTCCTCTTTATGTTGAAAATTTTGATGTTGCACTTGTTTTGCTTTCCTATGCTTGTTGCTTTGTGCTTTCATGACTTGTTTATTTACAAGATTCCTATGCATAGGAAGTGGGTTAGACTTAAATGTGTTTTGAATTTTCTTCTTGATGCTCTCTTTTACTTCAATTCATATTTCCTATATGAGCATCTTCTCAAACTATCATGCCTAACTTAAAGGCGTTAAAGAAAAGTACTTATTGGGAGATAACCCAAAAGTTTTAGATGAGTCTTGGAAGTTATTATTTCAGTAATAACCGCTCCTTATCCTTTTTATTTGCCTTTTGTGCCAAGAGTAACCTCTAATGAGAGAGAAGTAATGATTGAGAAAGTTGCTGTCCCGAAACATATTTCTGTGCTTCACCGTAAAACTTCGTGTAAAATCTCTGAACGTCTTTTTGAGGCGTGAATTTTTGTGCTTCTGCCCCAGGTTGTTAGCTAACTTTCGTTAGTTCAACACTTTTTGATTTGAGCAACAGAAGATCTTCAAAAAAATTCGTCTTTACCTTCTGGTCTGGTTTGACAGATTTCTGCCATTTTCTACATTTGCTTCTTGTTCATTCCTTTTTGAGTTCTTTTGGGGAATTAAGCTTTTTGAGGGAAGTGCTTCAGTAGCTAGTGTTCTAATGGAAGTTTTATTGGTGTTATAACTGAACCTAAAGACTTATTATCTTGAGTGCACTAATGTTGCTAATGAAGATTGTGTGAAGTTTTGTATCAAGGAAAAATTTCAGGTGTATGGAAGGAATGAGTAATGAGATGAAGAATGGACTAAAGCTCAAGCTTGGGGATGCCACGCGTGTCACCCCTAGAAATATCCAAGAATTACAAGCGTCAAATCTTGGGGATGCCCAAGGCATCCCCTTCTTAATCGATAAAAATCTCAGGTTTCATTCAAACGCTTCATTTTTATTGTTTCATGCACAGTTGTGTTGTTCTTGGAGCGTCTTTTTTTTTGTTTTCGTTTTGGTTTTTCGTTTGCTTGGTTTGCTTAGTTTTTTGAATAAATTGGTTGGACCCCCTCTTTCATACATTGGTTTTCAAATAGTTTAGTTTGGTTTGGAAAAGACTAGGAAAGTTCATGCTTAAGTGGTAAAGAGAGCTTGTTTTTGACCGTGGCCTATGCTTTGTCATGCCATGCTTGATATTGTTTTGGCTTTATGCTTAGTATTCTTTGCTGTAGCATGACATGTTATAAACAATTGAGATTGCTTCATGTGCCTTGGATGAATCATGCGTTGTTTTAGCATATTAAAGCATAGTATTGTGGTATTCTCCTTTGATGCTTTATTTGGGTTGACTTGGCGCATGCTCACACCATGTTATGACTATCCCAAGTCACCATATCCTTTATGATCCTTTAGTTTTCAACTTGTAGTATCACTTTATGCTTTGATCAATGATGTTTTGTCGCTCTGCATGATTATGGCCATTATTGCTCTCTTAGTTGGTCGCTCCCAGTCTTTTGCTAGCCTCCACAACTAAGTATGAGTTCCACTCATGCATTCAACTCCTCCAGTCGTACATATTGGTATAGTAACTACCAGGACATTCTTCCAGCTCAATGGTATTATTATTACCCCCATATGGTCCATAAGATTCTATAGGATTATAACTAGTTTCTACTCCCTTACCAGATCCATAGAGTATAGTTTTTCCCATGATTTCATCATAAGACTGGTCTCCCCATTCGGTATTACCCCTAACGGCATTGTTGGGATTGGGTGCATTCCAAATTTTATGCTCCTCTTCATATTTGGTCCATGGGTCTACTGGTTGCTGAGGTTCAACTATATAATAGGCATAGACTTTGGAGAGTTGGTCATTAAACTGTATTTCCTCAAACACCTCCCCTGAACAGACTGGTTTCGGGTACTTTACTTCTTTAGCTAAATTCTTTCTACGTGCCATTGCCTTTGCAGGATCAGTTAAATCCTCAATGACAGTGTCCAACTCTTGAACTAGCACTTGATGAGTGTTATGGAACGTGTTCAGTAAAGACTTGTAACGACCCATATACTCTATTGCCAGAGTAGGTTTAGTCCTTACCAGAGTAGAATGATCTATCTCTGGATCAGAACTAAGGCTTTCGTGAGGTATAGCAGTATATGTAGTACCTACTAGTGCCTTGGAATTTTGTTCCCTTATCCTGGTTATGGCTACTACTACTGCAATCTGATAGGTTGTTGCCATACATCTTGCTTCTCCTGATGGCTTTTCTCCACGCACTCCCAACTTCTTGGGTAACATGATCAGGATACGGTACTTCGCCAATATCCGCCTGTCATAGAAACTGTAACCTTGACCAGAAGTCAAGACTCACAATCCAGGCTCCATAGAATTTGTCTTAGAGTGATCGTCTAGTCATCTTCATAATCATCTAAGGTCTTGTTCAATACTTGAACATTTCGAGGTGGATACCTGGGTGCCATTCGTGTACTATAGATAAGAAATTATCATCAGTCATATTGAGTTAAAACTCATGGTACTTATTTAAAATTGTATCATAATAAAGAATCTTGGCACCCGCAACATGACGAGATTATTCGCAATTGAATATCCATGTTGTATCATAATAAAGAACTCTTTTTATTGTTGCTAACATTCTTCCTCCAGGTTCTACCCACTTACTAGGTTTACCAACCTAAGGTCAAAGCATATGCTCTGATACCACCTATAGTGACCCAGCATACCACTGCATGATGTAGTACTCTATAGTCATTAACATAACACCAATGAAACACCGTTCACTAGTATTACATCCCTCAGAGTGGTACAACAAAAACATAGAAGGTCCAAGACATGACTATAGATTACAACTTGACTCTTTACAAAAGATCCAGAGAACAGTCTAGGTTAAAGAGAGATAAAGAAACTTCTTACAAAGAAGAACCAGTAATAATAACTCAGAACTATCTAGCTAATAAGACTAGCATCTAAACTATCTGGCTTGCAATTTTTGCTAGTGGAATGCTCTACAGAAGTAGGTGTTATGGCTTGAGTATTTACTCCTATCTAATCAAGATTTTTCCCTTTGCTTCGGTTGATGTATATGTTAACTTCATTGACTTTATTGAAGAACTTAAGATGTCGATGATGGTTTCTTGAGCAGAAATTGATGTTGATGTCGTCTTCAACGGCTTAGAATCTAGCAAGGGTTAAGAAGGTACGGTTGAGTACGAGCGTACTCAGCAAGTTCACTAAGAAAGGAGTGTTTGATACACTATCTCTACAGCCATAGACAAAAGGTCATAAGCAATGCAGGTTTTCATAAACATTTCTTCAATGGTTGCTTTTATTCTGAAAAACTATGTCCGACAGCCTTCACATGTTGACCAGAACTTTCATGGGGTTCCTTTCCAACCGCGTTCGTAGCTCCTTCCCAAAACAGGGAGTAACATGTCATAGTTCTTACACTCTGTAGAGGTGCGCTGCTTTACCCATGACAGACCAAATCCTTGTTGCACAACCGAGCGATCTTTCCCGTCCACACTTCCTTTGGTGTGGGGCCTAGTAGATGATCCAAGCTAATCACTGCCCCTCTCCGCGACCCCGCATGGAGACACGATCCTCCAGGACATGCCACACCACTGTTAAGCCCCTTATAGGACCAGCTATAACTCTAGTAGGCACCTGAAGACTTTATGAGACGGTTATGCCTTGGAAAGCTCCCTTAAAGGACCAGCTAAAGAACTGATAGCCTCTCAAGATAATCTAGACACCAAGATCATGGGAAACTAAGAGGTTCCTCCCATGTGCTAGGTTTCTCCACGAGAAATCCTCAGCCTCATGATCAGGTCATCCGTCCATGCGGAAGGAAGAAGATCAAGCTGACTTCTTCGTCCCATTCCAAATTTCATGGTTAACGCGTAATATAGGGTGCTAGAATCACTAGAGACATTGATTGTTAAGTCCTAGATATTATGTTCCTTTATCACTAGAACTATATCAATAGATTATTACCATTTGGTAAATAATCCATAATCATATTATTATGAATATAGTGTTTTCTAACGTGTTTGAAATGAAGGTGATGACACCATCTGAGTTACAAGCATTTGATAGAAAATAATCAAAGGACATGAGCAAGTGTGAACTTGCCTTTTGTGATTGCAAGATTATGCACTCACTGTCTTCGAGACAATAGAAGATCCAAATTTTGTAAACAACATCATTGGTCCGGTAAGGACTAATGTTTAAACAAGCAAGATGCAACTATGCATAAGTAATGTAATGTAGTTTGATAAACACGAATCCCTGAAATAATCATATCTGGTCTAGGTTTGAAAACTAGGATGGTTTCTTTAGAATCCGTTTCACTTTTATATCAGCTTCACATTTGTGCTTCTTATTAAGGCTCGTGAGAATGCGTGAAATTGTATGTAAATATAACAAGTGGCATGTAATACTAAAGCACTCAAATTGGGCATGGTATTTAAAGATATTTTAGGCAAGATTACTAATCAATTAGAGCTTTTAAAGAAGCGTTTAAGGTTTATTTTTAATGTTTCTTAAATGAATAACTTTTTAGGAAAAGATTACTTTATAAGGAAAAAGCTTTTAAGTGTTTACATGCAAAGTATAAAAGTGAAGTATAATAATATTCCCAGATTAAGATGAATTTCTATCTGGTAATTATGATGGAACTTATTATGTTAAGTTGTTAAGAATTAAAGGACTTATTATAAGATTGTTGTTTGAAGTGGCAAAATGAATAATCTTTGAAGAAAAGATTTCTTTGTTAAAGTTTAAACAATCTTTGTTGTTAATAAAATGTGATTGATGTCGTTTGCACCTATTCGATAAGCATGGATTTGAGATGCCTTATGACTTAATTTGGAACTGATAGAAGTTAACTATAAAAACATAAATATTCTTTAGGTGTTATGCATGACTTGGGGTACCAAGGTTAACATTAGGACATAAGTATATCTAGAGTGTGATGTGTTTAAAAGTATTAATAAGTTTAAAACCTTGCAACAAGCATCTTTAAAGGTATGGGATCATTCACTTTCAGCTTAAGTGAATGATGAGTTTAAATTTTTGTTATTATCAATATAGTTTATCTTATTAAGGAAAGTAACTTTAGATGATTTTCAGAATCTATTAGAGTTTATCATCATGTTTAAGAATAGCTAAGAGATAAATAACATTCACTTTTATCAGAAGAGAATGATGATTAAAATTTATTCAAATTGTTGGTTTACCTTGGAGTTATGGTTTTAAAGAGTTTTCTAAAAGTTAATAGTTTACTTTTAAGCCTTATTATAGACTCAAGTTATTGTCTTGGAAATAGTATTTAAACATACAAGATTTATGGTTCTATATAAAATTATTATTATTTCTTATTTAAGAATTTTTCTTAAAGAATTTACCAAATAGATAATAAATAAGAATTTATTACTTAAGAACCTTAAAATGTATGGGAGTGATATACTTAGTATTTTTCTAGTAAAATATACTTACTTAGGATCCTAGAAATGAATTTTATTTATTTTTAGGTGTTATCCTTATTTTTATAAAATTCCACAAAGGATTGTATGTCTTTAAATATTTTCTTAAATTTTTATTTGTACACAAAAAATAAGTTAGTATTTTTTATAAAATAATAGACTTATTTTTATATGCAAAAATGCTTTTTATTCATTTTTTTTGGACTTTTAGGTATTTTATTATATTTCATTAAGGAATTTAATGGTGTTAATAATTAGTTGCATTTTATTTAATTCAGACCAGTAATGTTATATTTTTCCTAGGTATATATTGTTTTTGTGATCATTTTGATATAATATAAATATCTTTAGGATTTGTGTATATTTTTTCTAGAGTTCAAAATACCTAAAGGGTATTTTAGTAATTTCCATATTTGGTTTTAACGAATTTCCTTTTGTTTTATATACTGGGCCTAGTACTTGGGCTCACCCAGCCCAATATCCAGCCTAGCCCATAGGGTTGGGCTAGACCAGATGGTCTGATCCACGGGGTCGGTTGACCCCGACCCTATCCTTTCTTCTCTCCTCGCACGCAGAATCGCATTCCTCTACTGCCATTGGCGATGCCGCCCTCCCGATTTCGGCGGTATAGACCATTGCGGCCGCCGTTGATGGTTTCCGTAGCTACGTGACCTCAGAGCTACACCTTCATCCAATTTGATTTGAGGATGGAGCTATATCGAACTTACCCCCTTTAATTCTCTAGTTCTAGAGTTTTTTCTTGGCTTCCGACGTTGTTGTGCTCTGGTGAACATCGGGTGGTGTTGATGGTGATTTAGTGGTGCTACTATGGTGGTCGTCGGCCACTGCTGCTGTGGTGACGAGCTAGTGCTGCAAGGACAACTTGGCGAAGGTCGAGCATCATAGTGCTCCTTGTGTCGCCATGCTTGGCCCCTGCAACCGCTCTGCTACCCCTCCGGCAACCTATGTTCTGCCTCCAAGTAGGTGTTCCCTCTCTTCCTCTTGTCTACTTCGTCCTTGGTTCCGGTGGGATGGTAGCAATGCCTGCAACCCCGACAGCCCTGGTTTGCTACTTCTGGATTTGGCTGAGGTGATGGTGGATTGTGGTGATGGTATAGGGATTATTTCTCTCATTGATACCGGCGAAATGGTATTGTTCACAACCCCAACGTCGGCTTTCTTGTCTACTTCTGATCTAGGTAATGTTTATATGACCGGCCATCGAGCCGATGACTCTGCTGATGTATGTGGTATTTTGGTGGAGAGGATGTGATGCTGCTAAGACATCATCTATTATTAATTTGATTTCAATGATTAGGTGCCCTTATGACATCGACTTAGGTTGTTGGTTCTACTTCCAATGGTGGTAGGGTTGTGTAGCTGCAGGTGCATTGATATATCCTAAAAACATGCTTCTGCATAATTGCCTTACTCATTCCAATCTTGTTTGGATTTGTGTATAGTATAATGCTTCCTTGCATTAGCAATTTACTATTGGCTTCATGGAACATTGTGACCTGACTTAACATTTTTTTGCTACAGCTCTATTGTACCCATATATGCTTAACTGAAGCTTGTACTCAGTGTTTCCTATCATTTGGTGTAGTTTATCTGATGAAGGAAACTAATAGAAATGATTCCTATTATTTGGCTAGGAAGATGATGTTCTTTTTATTTGGGCTAGTGTTTTCTCCATAGTATGGCTTTTACTCAATAGATACCATTATGGTGCCTCAATTGGAGTGTGCATAATGGTACCCTATTTAGCATGATCTGCTGTGCTAATGGCTTTATTTATTAAAATCATACACATGATGATTCCATGAGGAAAAGTAAGGTGGATTATTTCCTTGCCAGTGATGTGGAAACTGAGGCACTAGTGGCATCTATTGCCCTTACTGCTGGGATTAACTTCCTAGGAACCCTAATTGGCTGCCAATGATGCTAAGGCTGAGGCCACTAATATTTGGATCAAATATTGTTGTTGCCTTCTTTTTTATTAAACCCTAAGATTATTTTGTATACTATTTGTATACAACTTTGAGGGTACTCTTCCACCATAGTATATTTCAAACAAGTCTGATAAGAATAGATTTGGTACTTGATGTTTGGTGTTGAACAACTTAGTGGCTACTGCTATTAAATCTGCTATTGTGGTGCCTCCCATGTAGGAGTGTGCACAACAGTAGATTTTAAATGGTATGATCTGTTGCTAAGCTATCTGTCCCTACTAAGGATGCACAGGCCGAAGCCATATTATGGATAATACATATAGTGTGTTAGCCTTAATTCATCGAGTGATGAACTTGCACTCCATTTGGGTGCAGTTTTGAGGATTTAACTCCTCACACAACACTCATGCTCATAACTTGATAAGAACAACAGATATACATGAGTTGGATGGTCAACCTGCTGCTTGTAGCGTGGACAGATGATTTGGTTGTGGATCTTGTGGTGGTGGATCTTGGTCCACTACCCTGAGCCGTCTACATGGTCTGCTTTTCCTTGACAGCAACTTGTCCTTGTGGCCTTCTCCACCTTTATGCATCTTTCCTTGCTACTGCTGCCTGTGTTTCTTGTTTGAACATGTCAAGAACATGTGGAAATGGAATAGCTAATGATGGGTGTGGAGTGTGGTGAAGTGAACTGAGAGGTGATAAGGCTGCTGCAGCTGCTCCCTTTATCCCTTGTTGATGTACTCCTGCCGTGGTGACAGCACACTCCACATGCAGGATGTGTAAGTTGCTTGACGGTGGCCCCTGCTATGTGCAAGTTACAAAGTTTGTCTTGGCTAGAATTGAGGATCAAATCAGCTATAAGATGTATATTTCTTGACTGTCTATCTTTTGACTTTTACTGATTTGGTGAAACTTGCCCCTCTAAAGCCTATGATGCACTAGTCTGAGGCCATACTTGTGATATGGACAGATACTCACTTTGGCCCCAATTTCCTTTTTACTACTCAATGAAGAGAAAAAACAATGCATTACATTGATGAACCAGAGAGTAATACTAACCCAATTTTCCCCTTCTTATTTTATTATTTGCTTTCTATTTGTCTAGTTTGCATGTCCATAAGAAGAATAAAGATAAGAAGGAATGAAGATTAGATTAGGATTTCCCTTTTTATGATTCTTGTACTTACCTTTTTCATTTGTGAAGTGTAGAACATTGTAATATAGGTATGATTGTAATAAAGGAATTCTTTTTATTTAGTCATTCTTCTTTTGTAACGAAATGTTGTATTGTTTGTTTTAACTAATAAAGTTAATGTTTTCCTTCAATTGCAATTTATATATTACTCTTATTCCTTTATTATAAAGGGCAATGTAATGTTTAATTTCTTTTTAATTTGAGACTTGTAAATATTGTATCTTATTCATAAATAAGAATTCAATTCTTATTTCCTTATTGCAATTTAATTACTATTTATCATTCCATTTACACATTCTTTTATAATTCAAATATATAAACAAAATATTCAAATCTGAATTGTCTTCCCCTCAAACCCAAAAGTACAATAGAGGTCATGTCGAACTCCATAGCACTTGCACTGATGTTTCCATCAGAACAAGAGAGATCTCGATCACTCTGTAGCCTTTTAGTTTTGCGCAAATATTCCTCGGATTTTCTTATGCATGAATGCAATGCACACAACTCATCTCAGCTTATTTCTAAGCTCTAATGTTGGCATGTTACTACAAGCATGCACAACTCTTGCGAGGGGGTGCGCGGGCACCAAGCAATCGACTTCTTCATCAATGGCTGCAGAGATGGCACCATGCTCAAGCATAAGCTTCGTCGGGTGGAACCCGACACCATGGCCAAGACCATGGAGATCGCGGACAAGTACGCCATCATGGACGTAGCAATGAAAAGGTCCATCCGGCTAGACGACCAATGGCAGATCATCATGGAGGTCTCCATGGACCAGCACTAGCTGGAAGGGAACAACCACAACTCCAGGCGGCATGACAACCTATATGGAAAGAGGAAAGACGACCATCCGAATAACCAATATGGTTCTAGGCAGGTGGTAGCTATCTAAGAGGACCCGGCTGCAAGAGGTAGCCAGACATAGAAGCCCGACGACCGTCCACCTCGGCCCAGGTACACCATAGAATCGATGCTTGATGGCCCATGCAAGTTCCATAGCGGAGGCACCAAGCCGGCTACACATACAACCCGCTAGTGCACCTAGACAAAGAAGATGGCCGAGGTTTTTGGTTTACCGATGCCACCCCCTCCTCCACCAGCCGGTGGGCAGCAGGACAACCGCGAGCGCCAAAACCACCAGGATGAATACGGAGGAGACTATCCTCGACAAGTGGGGAATTACCACATCTTCACTACCGAGTCGGAAACCAAGCACATTAAAAGACACCGCGAGGCGGAGGTGAACACAATCGTCCCTCCCATTCCCTACTACCTGAACTGGTCCGAGTAAGAAGTCAAGTGGAGCCGAAAGGACCAGCCAGATGTGTTGCCACACTCGAGCACATACGCCATGGTCTTGGATCCCATCATCATCTCCAAGAAACACTCATGTAGGTTCTCCCGCATCTTAGTGGACAGTGGAAGCAACATTAACCTCCTGTACCACGGCTCCCTAGACTAGCTCGACATTAGTGAGTCCTAGTTGGAGCCGTACAGCACCTCCTTCCATGGAGTCGTTCCAGGTCCATCACATTTTCCCATCGGCAAGATCCAGCTAGACGTCATCTTCGGCACGAAAGACAATTTCCACCGCGAGCCTGTCTAGTTCGAGGTGGTCAACCTTTGCAGCACTTATCATGCTATCTTGGGATGCCCTGTACTCACCAAGTTCATGGCAGTGCCGCACTACGCGTACCTCCATCGCGGGTGATTACAGGCGGTCGGTGGAATGCGCCACGGACGGCTCCAAGATCGCCGAGGCCATGATCATCACGGAAGAGAAGCCCATCATCATTATGCAGAACATGGTGGCCTTGCAGGCGGACATGCCGGCTGGCGAGCCAAAGCCGGCCAGAAGGCATTGTTCAAGCCATCAAAGGGCACCAAGACGATCCCATAGGCATTACTGCAAAGGCCAAGCGCGTGCACGATCTCCGAGAAACCGCTATGATGAAGGCGTGTGTGCAGCTACCAAAACTGCAGCAGCGGGCCAAGAGGTCAATCTGACGCGACGCGTGCCAGAGGAGGCAGGCGTGGCTAATGCCAGCATTGAGGCCATCGACTGGGTGATTCACCTCCCCCACCGGGTGCGGCAGCCGGGAGATATAGTCGCCGCTCACACCCTGTGGGTAGGCTACCAGACCCGTAGCCGGAAAAACCCAGGCCGAGAATAACAAGCGTCTCGAGCCAGAAAATGACAAGCAATACAAGACAAGCACTACAAGATAGTTTGCTCTACGGTCTTCATTAGTAAGAATTATAGCATCAGCCAATGAGCATGCAGGAACTTCTCCGCAAAGCGAAGCCCCAACATGTGTGGGTACTAGTGTCGGGGAGATGACCGCTAGGTAGGCCAAGCCAGGATCAACTGGACGGCTCCAAGAAGAGCCGTCCGGATGGCCATCAGAGCGAAGAGCCTCAGCCAGGTGGAACGCTCCACTCGGTCCCCCTCAAGATTTCCCAGCTGGCCCGTCTAGCCAGGGGATAGGAGAGTCGGCTGGGTGGCCACCTCTACCCGGCCACCTCGGATCCGTTGGCCAAAGGTACATGAGGGGGTGACGCTCCTTGCTGAGCGCACCCTTGCCCGGACAGGCTGGCGCGCTGCCCTGCCGGCACTACCAAACAAGGATGCCAAAGCACCAAGGCTGGAGGTCGATGAGTATAGCACCGACTGACAGATAAATAACCAAGCTGATGGATAAAGAACAGGGTGACGCGCAAAGCGGAGGCACTGAAACACTTTGGCGCCGTCCCCACTTGTACTGGAGCTTGACCGGGTCCTGGCCCACTGGCTAGACCCGATAGTCGCCCGCTTTGTAAACCCAAAGCCCAAACAGTAAACCCTAGAGCCCACATTGTAACCTACCCTTCCATCAGAATATAAGGAGGGGTAGAGCCAGTATTCTAGGTAAGGGATTACAAGTTGGAAGTTAGCTAGAATCGCCAAGTCAAGTAGTTCATCTTTGTCTAGCTCTCGATAGCAGCTAGGGAAACACCTCAAGGAGCACTTGTATTGAGCATCTGCTCCCCATATAGTAGATCCTTGCAGGAGTAGGAGTGCTACCTCAACAAGAGTGCTCTGAACCTGGGTACATCGTTGTGTTTGCAGTATTTGTGCCCAACCCATTGCGAGTTGCCGCCAATAGCATCCTGATTGTCCCCTCTCATGCCATCCCCGATGGCACTGTCGTGTTCCACACCACAATAGTTGGTGCCCACCGTGGGGCACAGCGCTTCGGCTGGGGTTATCTTTCGCATGGAACTTCTGCTCGTCGCCGGTGAGCGAGTGGCCTCTAGCCTCGTCCTCACCTTTGGATCCTTCGACTGCGTCCTCGACAATGCATCCTGCTTCAATAGGGAAACCTTCTCAAGTGATGGCTCCATCATGCACTTCGGCGAGCATTGCATCTACGTCGCTACCATCTCCAAGGATTTCCCTCACAATGTCATCACCGTCTCCCGCGCGCCTCCAGGCTTTTCTGCCCCGCTCCTTGCCAGCAGCAGTGTTAAGGTCTTGATGGCCGGCGCAGGCGATGGACGCCGCCCACCTCTCGAGCGTGATGCGGGCACCAAAGATGTGGCTCCACGCGAGCAGGGTGTGGACCCCTTGGCGGACTCCATCCAGAATCTCCGCATCCCCATCGCTCCCGAGCTGGACCTGGCCGCCGCAGCATCTACGCTGGAAACCATGCGCCAGAACCTCCTAGAAGAAGCCATCAAGGTCGCCGCCTGCCAGCGATGCCTGGACGCAACCATGCACGAGTATAACACTGCGCATGGCTTCTCTCGCTTACCTGGCGCCAACTAGCAGGTGCCGCCCCAGGGACGCAACTTGGGTTCGGAGCTAGACCGAGCTGCTGACTCGCGTGTCGCCACAGCTCAGCCGGTGTACAATACCCTGGCCAAGAACATGAGGGCTGTAGAAGCTGCCGTCATGGAGCTTTGCCACCTAGAGGGCGACGAGCTGTGTTGCCAACAGGCAAGCAATTAGCTCCTTGTCAATACGGCCAACAGGTAACAGGCCGAGGCAGGCTTGAGCCTTAGAGGAAATGGCAAGAGCCAGCAGCCTCGCTGGGTGGGTGATCCGGCTACAGGTGGGAGCAAGGCCTCCTCTCCAAACGTTACAAGGAAAAAAGTCATCGGCATGGCGGATCAACTGGCTATGGGAAAAACCCACGCGAAGCCACCAGCAGGAACCACGATGAAGCCGGAAGAACCAACATGCCACCCAAGTCCTGCCTTTCAGGACGACTTGGCCCGCTCGAGCTGGAGGAGCCGCGGGACGCGCGTGCACGCATCGACATGTTGGTCCAGTCACGCATGTTGGCAGAGGAAAGTCTGGCAGGCCCAAGGTGTTTCAGACCACGCATCTAGAATGAACCGTTTCCAAAGGGATTTTTGCTCCCAAGGGACACACCAAAGTACAACGGCACGGTCAAGCTGGAAGACTCGTTGGTGGATTACACCACCACTATGGGCATCGCAAATGGCAACCGCCGGGTGGCCGTGCACTACGTCCCACTCATGCTCCTCGACTCAGTCAGGACATGGCTCAATAGCCTCCCCGACAACAGCATCAAGGCTTGGATTGATTTCAAGCAGGCGTTTGTTCCCAACTTCACCGGCACCTACAAGCGCCCGGAACGCCCTGACGAGCTCGCCCTATGCGTTCAAGGCAAGGACAAGACTGACCGATCCTACATCACCTGGTGGAGAAGCATGCACAACTCTTATGAGGGGGTGCGCAAGCACCAAGCAATCGACTTCTTCATCAACGGCCGTAGTGGCAGCACCATGTTCAAGCATAAGCTTCACCGGGTGGAACCCGACACCACAGCCAAGACCATGGAGATCATGGACAAGTACGCTACCGCGGACGTGGCGATGAAAAGGTCCGTCCGGCTGGACGACCAAGGGCAGATCATCGTGGAGGTCTCCACGGACTAGCGCCAGCCGAAAGGGAACAACCACAACTCTAGGCGGCATGACAACTTCCACGGCAAGAGGAAAGACGACCAGCCGGATAACCAATATGGTTCTAGGCAGGTGGCAGCTGTCCAAGAGGACCCGGCTGCAGGCGGTAGCTAGAGATAGAAGCCCGATGACCGACCACCTCGTCCCAAGTACACCATCGAATCGATGCTTGATGGCCCATGCAAGTTTCGTAGCGGCGGCAAGAAGCCGGCTACACATACAACCCGTAGTGCACCTGGACAAAGAAGATGGCCGAGGTTTGCGTTTTATCGACGCCACCCCCTCCTCGGCCAGCTGGTGGGCAGCAGGACAACCGCGAGCACCAGAACCGCCAGGATGAAGACGGAGGAGACTATCCTCGGCAGGTGAGGAATTACCACATCTTCACCACCAAGCCAGAAACTAAGCACAGCAAAAGACATCGTGAAGCGAAGGTGAACACAATCGTCCCTCCCATTCCCCAGTTCCTGAACTGGTCCGAGCAAGAGGTCAAGTGGAGCCGGAAGGACTAGCCAGACATGCTACTACATCCGGGAACCTATGCCATGCTCATGGATCCCATCATTATCTCCAAGAAACACTCGTGCAGGTTCTACCGCGTCTTAGTGGACGAAAGAAGCAGCACCAACCTCCTGTACCGCAGCTCCCTAGACCAGCTCGGCATTAGTGAGTCCTAGCTAGAGCCGTCCAACACCTCCTTCCACGGAGCCATTCCGGGTCCATCAGATTCGCCCATCGGCAAGATCCGGCTAGATATCATCTTCGGCACGGAAGACAATTTCTACCGCGAGCCTATCGGGTTTGAGGTGGTCAACCTCTGCAGCGCTTATCACGCTATCTTGGTATGCCCCACACTCACCAAGTTCATGGCGGTGCCGCACTATGTGTACCTCAAGATGAAGCTCCCCGGGCCAAAGGGAGTAATCACCATCGTGGGTGATTACGGGAAGTCGGTGGAATGCACCACAGACGGCTCCAAGATCACCGAGGCCATGATCATCACAGAAGAGAAGTGCATCATCATGCAGAACATGGCGGCCCTGTAGGCGGACATGTCGATTGGCGAACCAAAGCCGGCAGCGGAGGCACAATTCAATCCATCAAAGGGCACCAAGGAGATCCTGCTAAACGAGGTTGAGCTGGACAAGTTCGTCCTGGTCAGATACGGCCTTGACAACAAATAGGAAAGTGCGCTTGTCGACTTCCTCCGTGAGAATCGAGATATCTTCGCATGGTCCCCCAAGGACATGCCTAGTGTTCCGAGGGAGCTCGCCGAGCACTCTTTACATGTCAGGCCGGATGCAAAGCCAGTAAAGCAATCACTATAATGCTTCATGGAAGAGAAGAGAAGAACCATTGGTGAGGAAATCACCCGGCTACTTGCAGCCAGATTCATCATGGAGGTTTTCCACCTCGAATGGCTAGCAAACCCGGTGATGGTGCTAAAAAAGAACAAGACATGGCGCATGTGTGTTGATTACACCAGCCTCAACAGGGCATGCCCCAAAGATCAATCGCCCTGCCTAGGATGGACCAAGTGATCGACTTCATAGACGGCCGCGAACATTTGTTGTTTCTAGATGCGTACTCCGGCTACCACCAGATCCGGCTGAACCCCGCTGATCAAATAAATACAGCATTCATCACCCCATATGGGGCCTACTGCTACGCCACCATGCCATTTAGACTGAAAAATGCAGGTGCCGCATACCAGCGCTGCATGTAGAAGTGTGTACAATCGCAAACCGGCAGAAACATGCACGCATATGTCGATGACGTGGTGGTCAAGTCAAAGGAGAAGCGGACACTCCTTGAAGACCTGAAGGACACATTCGCCAACCTTCGCCGGTTCCAGATGAAGATGAAACTAGAGAAGTGCGTATTTGGCGTCCCAACCGGCCAGCTCCTTGGTTTCCTCATCTCAGAACATGGAATCGAGTCCAACCCGGAGAAGAACGGTGCAATCGAGTGCATGCAGTTGACATAGAATATGCGTGACATGCAGAAGTTCACCGGGTGCCTAGCCTCCCTCAGCCGGTTCATCAGCCGACTAGGCGAGAAGGCACTCCTCCTGTACTAGCTCATGAAGAAAACGAACAAGTTCGTCTGGACGGCCTAGGCGGACAAGGCTTTCCACGACCTCAAGCGCATATTATCCTCTCCACCAATACTGGTGGCCCCAGCCGCAAAGGAGCCCATGTTGATGTACATTGCAGCTACCAACCAGGTCGTCAGCGTCATGCTGGTGGTTGAGAGACCAAAAGAAGGAAAGGCTCAACCGGTTCAACGCCTGGTGTACTACCTAAGTGAGGTACTCTCGCTGTCAAAGCTGAACTACCCTCACTATCAGAACCTGGTGTATGGTGTGTACATGGCCGCCAAGAAGTTCAAGCACTACTTCCAAGAGCACTCCATCCGGTTAGTGGCGTTAGCCCCCTGTCAGAGATCATCGGCAACAAGGATGTCATGGGCCAGTTGGAGAAGTGGGGAATAGAGCTCGCCATGCACTGCATCCGATACGAGCCAAGAACGGCGATCAAGTCTTAGGCCCTGGCGGACTTCCTCGTTGATTAGGCAGAGATGCAATACTTGCCTCCATGTCCCGACTCCATGCATTGGAAGCTACACTTTGACGGCTCCAAGATGTACGAGGGACTTGGGGACAGGGTTGTCATCACCTCTCCAAAGGGGGACCGGCTGGAGTACGTGCTGCAAATCCACTTTCGCGCATCCAACAATGTCGCTGAGTCTGAAGTGCTCGTCCACGGCCTCAAGATGGCAAAAGAGATCGGTATCAGGCGCATCCTCTGATTCGGCGACTCAGACTTGGTGGAGCATCAAGTATCAGGTGATTGGGACACCAAGGACGCAAACATGGCACTATACCGCCTGTTTTGAGGGATGCGAGTTCCACCACGTGCCTCGACTAAACAATGAAGTCGCAGACACACTCGCCCGCATCGGGTCAACAAGAGCAACAATCTGGCCTGGAGTCACCAGCGAGCACTTACGCAAGCCCTCCATCACGCCATCTCCGGAATCCGACTCCAGCATGCTCGATGCGGACCCGAGCACTGCCGGCTCCAAGCAACCTGATGCCGCACCGCACCCGGGGACTACCATGCCACACCCGGGGACAGTCGCGACGCACCCAGGGATTGCATTGCCACACCCGAGGATTGTCATGCCACACCCGGGGACTGTCGGGCCAAAGGTCACGACACCCCTAGCCGGCTCCAGCAGCCCGGGGACTGCCGGCTCTGGCCTCCCACCCGGCAGACCACCTGACGAGCCTAAGTCGTCCGGGACCGAGGAAGTCAAATTGATCATGCAAACCGTCTGTGCCATCCGGGAAACACCTCCATGGGGCAAGCCATTCATGAAATTTCTTGTCAAAGGGGAGCTGTCGGATGAAGAGGTTGAGGCAAGGCAAGTGAAGCGAAGGGCAAGCGCATACATCGTCATCAACAATGAACTGTACAAGTGCAGCGTGGGAGGAATATACCAGCACTGCATAAGCCAATAGGAAGGAATATGGCTGCTCGTGGACATTCAGCAATGCGAATGCGGTCACCACACATCATCGGGAGAAATAGTGGCAAAGGCATTCTGCCATGGGTTCTACTGGCCTAGGATGCTGGAGGATGTCGAGCAGCTGGTAAAGGCATGCAATGGGTGCCAGCGATTTGCCCAGCAGAAACACACTCCGTCATTGATGACCCACAAGTATAGGGGGTGTATCATAGTATTTTCAATAAGTAAGAGTGTCGAACCCAATGAGGAGAAGAAGGTGTTGGCGAATAGCTTGGAGCAGGAATTCTCTATAAATACTTAGCAAACGGATTTTTAGGGGTTTTTGATAATGCAGGTAAATAAAGTACGAGGGTGTATCGCAGTATTTTCGAGAAGTAAGAGTGTCGAACCCAACGAGGATCAGAAGGTGTTGACAAATGGCTTGGAGCAGGAAGTCTCTGTAAATACTTAGCAAACAGATTTTTAGGGGTTTTAATAATGTAGGTAAATAAAGTACGAGTAAATAAAAGACAATAATAATAAATGCAGCAAGTGGCCCAATCCTTTGTTTAGCAAAGTACAAGCCGGTTGTATTACTTAAGATGACCAAACGTTCTCGAGGACACATGGGAATATCGTCAAGTGCCTTCGCTTCATATAGTTGATTAATCTTCTTTAATTTGCTAAGTGTTGTGGGGTGAACCTATGCTAATGTACCGACCTTCCAAGGACTAATACATACTTGTGATTATACCCCTTGCAAGCATATGCAAGTACAAGAAAGTAATTAAGGTATAAACCTAACCACAGCTTTAAACTCTAAGACCCTGACGTCCCTTGTGCAATGGTTTCCTCACGGGGGTTCAGGTTTCTGTCACTCCGGCAACCCCTATGATTAGTAGCCAAATACACAATGCATTCCCCTAGGCCCATATAGGTGAAGTGTCATGTAGTCGATGTTGACATGACACCACTAGAAGAAGTACACCACAACTTAAATATGAAACTATTGAATCTTTCTCAACACAATTCCACTACTAACAACATGACTTCTCCCATGTCCTCAAGAACAAAACGAACTACTCACAAGACATCATATGGATCAAGATTAGATATGATATAATGATATGTAACAATCTGAACATAAACGATAATTCCATGGTTCACTCAATAGCATCAACTACAAGGAGTAATCAACACCGGGAATGTTTCCCCTAAGAACTATGCAAGATTCAACCCAATTGTTATGGCGGTATGAAGTGGTGATGATGGTGCTGGTGGAGATGATGGTGGTGATGATGATGATGTCGATGAAGTCCAGCTTGATGGTGTGGTGATGGCGACAATCTCCTCTCTCTAGGAAGGAATTCCCCCAGTAGAATTCTGTCTGCCGGAGAGATCTTTCTCTCTCGGTGTTTTATGCCCCGCAGAGGCGGCGGAATCTTTCTGTGGTCCCTCCCCCAGTCTTAGGGTTTCGGGAGGATAATATACGCCAGAGGGGAGAGCCAGGAGTGGACAAGGACGGCCACACCACCTGGTGGCACGGCCTGGGGTGGCCTGCACCAGGGGGTGGTGTGGGCCCCCTGTGTCCCATCTCCACTCCCCCTTCTGGCATTCTTCGTCTTCTGGAAAAATAGGATTTTCCATGTATTTTCCCGGATTTTCTGATCTTCACCAATTTTGCCTCCAAACAACACCTTTCCATCAGAATCCTGACTACAGCGGTCCATGCTCCAAAATTCATCAACCATGCAAAAATAGATGAAATAACATAAGTATCATCTCTTAATATGAAATATATCAATGAATACCAGTAAATTGTGATATAGAATAGTGATGCAAAATGGACATATCAACTCCCCCAAGCTTAGACTTCGCTTGTCCCCAAGCGAAACTGAACTCAATAAACATGACCTCAGGTTTATGGAGTGAATAGTCGATAAATGAATACGGATAAGAAGCATCACATTCATCAATACATAAGTCATAATAGAAGACAGCTCACTATTATATAACTTAACTTGCAATAAGTAAAGGAAACACAATAAAGATACAAAGAGTAAATAACAATTGGTAATGGCAAACTTAGCTCCTGGTCGAAGAATAGTTGATAATTTGCTGGAGTTCACACATAACTGGTTTTCAATGATAGCTTTCAAAGTAGTAATCACCAGGATAAGAGCAATGTGCAAAACAAGGAACATAAGAAACATGATTGAATAAATCATCATATGAATGAATGAAACATAACAACTCAAAATACTTGCTAAGGTAGAAGGGAATAGGTTTACTAACTCAACTAAAAAGTAAAAGAAAGGCCCGTCACATAGGGAAGCAGGGATTTCAAGTTTCATAAAGAGCTTCCAAAAATTATGGTACTTACTAGCTTTCAGCTCTCATTGCCCCTATCATAGGCATCTTTAGGTGATTAAGGTTAAAGTGACCCAACTAAGAGGATATGCTTGGCAAGTTATAAGTTGAAATCTCATGCCCCTTACTTACGAGTATCGAACCTCATGTTACTCAACTTCAGTCACAAGTAAGCTCTTGTCATTGTAAATACATATGTATCATAGAGAACCGCCAACAGGGTACCCCTTGCACATGATACAGGAGCTATACCATAATCAAAATGACAAGGCAAGCAGACAATGAGCATCTCAACGATCTTTTTATTTACTATTTGCATAGGTTTTTATTGAGGATGCTTCATAGAGTGCTCATTATGGTTATGCTGCAAGTTTCCACCATGATTAGGCAGGCCTTAGGCTAGCAGCCCAGGCGTTTCCCTAACACACATACAAACTCCATGATCTTACAAGTTCCCCTTTTATTTCACACCATCGGGATCCATAAGAAAAAGAATCATGATATCAACGGAATATAAGTGCAATGTTGAAAGCGTTCCCCATGATACATGGTTCTACAAACTTCAACTTATAAAACGCAAGCATATGCACAACAAAGATGGACACAATGGTTCAAGTTTATTAATTGCAAGAATATAAAGTGTGCCATCAAGTTCGTGAGAGCTTTAATCACTAATTTTCTGATAACAAGTTTAATTTGGAAGGTAGATAAAAACATGAATTTACTTGGAATAGCAATAGTGCTAGTAGGTAGGTATGGTGGACACAAATGGCATAGGTTTTGGTTTAAGGATTGGATGCACGAGAAGCATTCCCACTCAGTACAGGTTTTTCGCTAGCAAGGCTAGGTAGCAAGCATAAGAGTTGAAGGAAACAAGCAAACATACAAGTGATAAAAACAAACATGCAATCTTCCTTGGAAGCATAAAAGATCTTTACTAGAGAATACTAAAATTATGAGCAAATCAAGAAAGAAAGATGATGAAATTATATTTCTTTAAGAGTACTTTTATCTTTTTCATTCAACTCTCAAAAATAGTATTGCGACTGACCGAGCCAGGTTTGCCAAAACCAACTAAATTAACTCAATGATCCCAAAGTGATACCAATACTAACGACAAGATCAATCATATAACCATGAATTGAAAACTAAAATAAGATATGCAAAAGAGTAAATGATAGAACTTCTCATGAATATTCCATAACGGCAACTCACACCAAGGGATACATAGATATATAACGAGAGGGGTGATACTTCCATAATGCAAACCATCCTACATGATAACTTATCTATTCATGATATGACTACTAAAAAGGTAAAAACATAGAAGATAGTGATGTGATACCGCAGCACTCCCCCAAGCTTGGAACAAACCAAGGGGATGCCAAAACCTGATGACGAATTACTCCTTCAGTGGTGGTGGTATTCTCCCATCATCGTTCGACTTCCAAGGTAAGGGCTCCCCATCAACAAAAGTCATCGTGGTCTACAGCATCCTGAACTTGCAGCAGCACTTATGCGTTTAAACCTAACCTCGTACTCATAGTTTTGATTTTGAACGTCATAGAGTTGTGCTTGCACTTGGTTGGTTGTTTGGTGAAGTGAGAGAATTTCATCCTCAACATTAGCAGTCTCCATTTGGTGCTCGACGATGAGTTCGGAACAAATCTTATGGATGATATCCTCTTCACGTTCTGCCATCTTCTTGTACCTAAAGACTTCTTGCTCCAGCGCTTCCATCCTGTCCTTCAGACTTCCTTCACCTTTAGGGCCTTGAACTTCTTTTATCCGTACCTCCCCATATTCAAGCAATAACTCCTTGGGATGAATCTTCAACTCTCGCATGTACGGGTTGGTGATATCCACCGAGGTATTTATTTTCCTTGGTTGATCTATAGGAAAACATTGTGGCTCCAAGTCTGGGACTCTACTTGTCAGAAACAGATCGAAACGAAAGCACGACGAGAACACAATATACGAACCTTGGGGGATCCGAGGGATTATATATTACGAAGTTTTACAACAAAAGGAAGGTACTGGGAGAAAACTGGTTGGAGACGGAGTCCGGGGAAGCCACACCACCTGCTGACACGGCTAGCAGGGCCCGCCAGGGGGTGGTGTGAGCCACCCTGCCTCCGTTTCCATCCCTCTTTCGCTTCATAGCGTCCCTTGTTGGATAAAAGTTGCAAAAATATAACTGGATAGAATTTTCGTGGAACTTTTTCTTACCAGAACTGTTACCTATTCGAAAACGGACTCTACAGGTCTCTGACCTTGGTCTTTGATGAATTTTTCCGGAGTTACCACTTGAATAGCAGCAATATCTTCATTGTAAGAATCTCCAGCAATGTAGTGCTTCAGTCACTGACCATTCACCACTTGTGTAGTGTTATCTTTTAAAGAAGAAATTTTTATTGCTCCTGAACGATACACTTCTTCAATAACAAAATCGCCTTCACATTTTGAAAGTAGTTTCCCTGCAAAAAATCTGAGACGAGACCTATACAATAGAACTTTCTCACCAACATGGAATTCTCTCTTAAGAATTCGCCTGTCACGCCATCTTTTAACTTTTTCCTTAGAGAGTCTAGCATTCTCATATTCTTCACTCCTCCATTCATCCAATAAACTTAAGACAAATAATCTTTTTTCACCAGCAAGCTTACAGTCTCTATTAAGTTCTTTAACTGCCTAATAAGCTTTGTGTTCTAATTCTAAAGTTAGGTGACAAGCTTTCGCATAAACCATTTTATAAGGACACATCCACATAGGATTTTTATAGGCAGTCCTATAAGCCCATAAAGCATCGTTCAACTTTTTAGCCCAATTTTTTCTAGATCTATTAACAGTCTTTTGCAAGATGGATTTAATTTCTCTATTTGATAACTCTACTTGTCCACTAGTTTGGGGATGATAAGCTGAAGCGATTCTATGATTATCATCATATTTAGTGAGGGTATTTCTAAAACCACCATGAATGAAATGAGAACCTCCATCAATCATAAGATACCTAGGCACTCCAAACCTAGGAAAAATAACATCCTTAAGCATTTTTAGAGAGGTCTCCCCATCATCACTCTTCGTAGGTATGGCTTCTACCCACTTAGTAACATAATCAACGGCAACAAGAATATGAGTATAACCTTTTGAGGGAGGAAAAGGACCCATGATGTCAAATCCCCAACAGTCAAAGGGTTCAATAACTAGAGAGTAATACATAGGCATTTCATTGCGTCTAGAAATATTACCAACACGCTAAAACTCATCACAGGATAACACAAAATTTCTTGCATCTTTAAAAAGGGTAGGCCAGTAAAAACCTGATTGTAGCACCTTTTGCGCAGTTCTATCTCCTGCATGATGTCCTCCATAGGCACTACCATGACATTTCCGCAATATATCTTTCTGTTCATATTCTAGAACACATCTTTGCATAATACCATCCACTCCTTCTTTATATAAATGTGGGTCATCCCAAAAATAATGCCTCAAATCATAAAAGAACTTCCTTCTTTGCTGAGCTGTAAAAGTTGGACGCAAATACTTGGAGACAATAAAGTTAGCATAATCAGCATAACAAGGGCTCCCTCGCGAGCTTAACCCTACTGCAGCCAACTGTTCATTTGGGGAACTATCATTAACAGGCATAGGATTAAAAGAGATTTTTTCCAATCGAGATAAATTATCAGCTATAGGATCTTCAGCACCTTTCCTATCTACAATATGTAGGTCAAACTCTTGTAAGAGTATCATCCATCTAATAAGCCTAGGCTTAGCATCTTTCTTCATCATAAGGTACTTAATAGAAGCATGATCAGTATGAATGGTAACTCTTGAGTCAACAATATAAGGTCTAAACTTATCACAAGCAAACACAACGTCTAAGAATTCTTTTTCAGTAGTAGCATAATTCCTTTGAGCAACGTCAAGAGTCTTACTAGCATAATGGATAACATTTAAATTTTTATCTATTCGTTGCCCAAGGACAGCTCCTATAGCAAAGTCACTAGCGTCAAACATTATTTCAAAGGGTAAGCTCCAATCAGGTGGTTGAACGATAGGAGCAGTAGTTAAAGCCTTATTTAGAGTTTCAAAACCTTCCTTATAATCATCATCAAAGACAAAGGGTACATATTTTTGAAGATGATTAGTGAGGGGTTTTGATATCTTAGAGAAGTCTTTAATAAACCTTCTATAGAAACTAGCATGACCAAGGATACTATGAATACCTTTGATGTCTCTTGGACAGGGTATTTTCTCAATTGCCTCAACTTTAGATCTATCAACTTCTATGCCCCTTTCAGAAATCTTATGTCCAAGAACAATCCCTTCATTCACCATGAAGTGGCATTTCTCCCAATTAAGAACAAGATTAGTTTCTTCACATCTCCGCAAAACTTTATCGAGGTTCTGCATACAATTATCAAAAGAAGTTCCATAGACGGAGAAGTCATCCATGAACACTTTCACAATTTCCTCACAAAAACCATGAAAGATAGCAGACATGCATCTTTGAAAAGTAGTAGGAGCATTGCATAAACCAAAAGGCATATGTCTATATGCATAGGTTCCATAAGGGCATGTGAAAGTAGTTTTTTCTTGATCTTGTTGTTTAACAGCAATTTGAGAGAAACCAGAGTATCCATCAAGAAAACAAAAATGGGTCTTTTTAGACAACCTTTCTAACATTTGGTCAATAAAAGGAAGTGGGTAATGATCTTTCTTAGTAACTTTGTTAACTTTCCTGAAATCAATGCACATCCTATAACCTACTACTATTCTTTGGGGAATAAGCTCATCATTATCATTAGGAACAATGGTAATTCCCCCTTTTTAGGGACACAATGAATAGGACTAACCCATTCACTATCACCAATAGGGTAAATAATACCAGCATCAAGGAGTTTCAATACATTGTTTCTTAGCACTTCCTTCATCTTAGGATTCAAACGATGTTGGTGCTCTACCACTGGCTTTGCATCTGGTTCTATATATATAGCGTGCTGACATATAGTAGGAGAAATCCCTTTTGAATCATCCAGACTGTAGCCCATAACCCCTCGGTGTTTCTTCAATACCTCCAATAATCTTTCCTCTTCCTTCCCTAAAAGTTTAGAGCTCATAATAACAAGATATATTTTATTATCATCAATGTAAGCATACTTAAGATCGTCAGGTAAAGGTTTTAGATCGAAGACCGGATCCTTTTTAGGTGGCAACGTGGTACCCAAATCTTCCATAGGCACGTTATGCTTAAGCATCTTAGGTTGACGACAGAGAATTTCGTCAATCTCATTTCTTTCTTCCATGAAGATTTCACTCTCGTGGTCTTCCATAAATTGCGTCAAATCATTGTTAGGAGCAAGGGAAATAAAAGCAAGTTGTTCAACTCTAAAATCCTCATTATGGTTTTCATTTTCACAAGGTTCTTTAGTAAATTTCGAAAAAAACTCATAAGATTCCCCATCAAATTTAGTCAAGATTTTCTCCCTTTTGCAGTCTATAATGGCTCCACATGTACTCAAGAAAGCTCTACGAAAAATGATGGGATAGGGTTTACTAGCATCTAAACCAAGTACTAGAAAATCAGCAAGATATTTAATCTTACCACAAAGAACTTCTACATCTACCAATTGGAGAGATGGTCTCTCTATTAGCAAGGTGAATAACCACATCAATCTCTTCTAGTTCACAGGGACTGATTTCATGCATAATTTCTTTGTAAAGCTCATAAGGGATAGCACTTGAACCTGCACCAATATCACATAAACCATAATAGCAATGATCACCAATTCTAACAGAAAGCACAGGGACACTAGCCTTTTTAGTTCTATTAGGATGTGAGACAATATTAGATGCATCCTCACAAAAGACTATGTGTCCATCTTCTACACTTTTAGTGAAAAGGTCTTTCACAATTTCTACAATAGGTTCAATGTTTATTTGTTCATCAGGTTTTATAGTTCTCTTTGCACTTTTATTGATTACACTAGTTATCATAAGATGCTCCTTTACCTTATCCGGGAAGGGTATTTTCTTGATATAAGCTTCAGGTAGGATGTGATCAATAGTGCAAAATTCAGTACTCCTAACAGGAACATGATCAACAATATCTTTATATGGTTCATGATACTTGTTCCATCCCTTTTTCGGAATTTCAATATAAGAAGCAAAAGCCTTAAAATAATTTGTAATAACTTGAGAATCAAGACCATAAGCCTTACTAATATTTTGAAAGTCATCAGTTCCCATAAAAGATTCAATACATTCATAATCATCATTTATACCTGACTTTCTTCCTTTGTCATTCTCCCATGCCTGAGCATTGTCTTGAATACGGTCTAGAAGATCCCATTTAGCTTCTTCTTTCATGCGTGTAAATGATCCAGCACAAGAAGCATCCAATAAATCCTTATCATGAAGAGAAAGCCTTGCATAAAAGTTATTGATAATAATATTGTTGGGGAGCTCATGAATGGGACATTTGAGCATTAGTAACTTCAATCTCCCCCAAGCTTGAGTTGTACTCTCTCCATCAAGAGGCCAAAAGTTGTATATTTGATTTCGATCTTTATGAATCTCACTAGGAGGATAAAACTTTGAATAAAAAAGAGGTACTACTCCCTCCCATTCAAGAGCTTGACCATTCTTCAGCAGCTTATACCATTCCTCAGCTCTTCCTTTTAGTGATAATGAGAATAACTTCTTCTTGACTTGATCTGTTGTAATACCTACACACTTGAACAACCCGCATAATTCGTGTATAAAGAGCAAATGATCACCAGGATGGACAGTTCCATCTCCAACATAATAGTTATCCATAACACGATCAATAATTCTTGTAGGTATTTTAAAAATATCATTCTCAGCATGTGGTGGTTCATCTACTACCTTAGCAGTGGTAGTAGCATTACGAAATAAGAAACTCAACGAATTATCCATATTGAAAATAAAGAAACTAACAGAACTAAACAATAATCATAGTAGAAGTTTCCTTTACCATTTCCACTCTCCAATTGTGCTTCACTCCCCGGCAACGGTGCCAAAAAATAGTCTTGATGACCCACAAGTATAGGGGGTGTATCACAGTATTTTCGATAAGTAAGAGTGTTGAACACAACAAGGAGCAGAAGGTGTTGGCGAATGGCTTGGAGCAGGAATTCTCTGTAAATACTTAGCAAACAATTTTTTAGGGGTTTTTGATAATGCAGGTAAATAAAGTACGAGTAAATAAAAGACAATAAGAATAAATGCAGCAAGTGGCCCAATCCTTTCTTTAGCAAAGGACAAGCCGGTTGTATTACTTAAGATGATCAAACGCTCTCGAGGACACATGGGAATTTCGTCAAGTGCTTTCGCTTCATATCCTTGATTAATCTTCTTTAGTTTGCTAAGTGTTGTGTGGGTGAACCTGTGCTAATGTACCGACCTTCCTAGGACTAATACATACTTTGTGATTATACCCCTTGCAAGCATCTGCAAGTACAAGAAAGTAATTAAGGTAGAAACCTAAATATAGCTTTAAACTCTAATACCCTGACATCTCTTGTGCAATGGTTTCCTAACGGGGGTTTAGGTTTTTGTCACTCTGGCAACCCCTATGATTAGTAGCCAAATACAAAATGCATTCCCCTAGGCTCATATAGGTGAAGTGTCATGTAGTCGACGTTCACATGACACCACTAGAAGAAGTACACCACAACTTAAATATCAAACTACTGAATCTTTCTCAACACAATTCCATAACAACATGACTTCTCCCATGTCCTCAAGAACAAAACGAACTACTCACAAGACATCATATGGATCAAGATCAGATATGATATAATGATATGTAACAATCTGAACATAGACGATAATTCAATGGTTCACTCAATAGCATCAACTAGAAGGAGTAATCAACACCCAGAAAGTTTCCCCTAAGAACTATGCAAGATTCAACCCAATTGATATAGCGGTATGAAGTGGTGATGATGGTGCTGGTGGAGATGATGGTGGTGATGATGATGATGATGATGATGATCCCGATGAAGTCCTGCTTGATGGTGGTGGTGATGGCGACGATTTCCCCTCTCCGAGAAGGAATTCCCCTGGCAGAATTCTGTCTGCCGGAGAGATCTTTCTCTCTCGGTGTTTTCCGCCCCGCAGAGGTGGCGGAATCATTTTGTGGCTGCTCCCCAGTCTTAGGGTTTCGGGAGGATAATATACACCAAAGGGGAGAGCCAGGAGTGGACCAGGGCAGCCACACCACCTGGTGGCGCGGCCTGGGGTGGCCCGCGCCAGGGGGTGGTGTGGGCCCCCTGTGGCCCATCTCCACTCCCCTTCTGGCATTCTTCGTCTTCTAGAAAAATAGGATTTTCCATGTATTTTCCCGGATTTTCTGATCTTCGCGAATTTTTCCTCCAAACAGCACCTTTTCCATCAGAATCCTGACTGCAGCGGTCCATGCTCCAAAAGTCATCAACCATGCAAAAATAGATGAAATAACATAAGTATCATCTCTTAATATGAAATATATCAATGAATAATAGTAAATTATGATATAGAATAGTGATGCAAAATGGACGTAACAGTCATCAGCGTTCAAGACAATACCAATCACTTGGCCATTTGCCGTCTGGGGCTTGGACATGGTAGGGCCCTTCAAGACAGCACGATCGGGCATGACACACTTGCTGCTGGCAGTGGACAATTTCACCAAGTGGATCGAGGCAAAGCCAATCAAGAAACTGGATGGACCGACAATGGTCAAGTTCTTCACCGACATCATCACGCATTTCGGCTACCCAAACAACATCATCACAGACAATGACACGAACTTCGCCAAAGGGGCCTTCATGCAATTGTATGGTGACAAGGGCATCCGCCTGGACCTGGCCTCTAGTGTGAGCGAGCAAATGGTCTGGTCCTAGCCGGAATCAAGCCAAGGATAATCGAGCCGCCGATGAGTGCTCCTGGATGCTAGATAGAGGAGATGCCGGCTATGTTGTGGACCCACTACTAGAAAAACGGCTATAGGTAATCCACACATCCGTGGCGCACGTGCTAGTGGTGCCCCACAGGTAAAATAGGCGTGGCGCACTGCCCACAGGTGTCCTACGGCTAACTGCCGTAAGCGTGGCACACATGGGGGTGGTGCGTCATGGCTACTTGTGGGCCAGGGCACAGGTGGCCGCAGACAACCTAGCCGTAGCGCACCTGTGCACGGTGCGCTACACACTCTGACATATTGCGCTATGGGTATGTGGGTTGCGGCCTGCTGTGCAGCTGGGCGAACTTACCCATAGGGCACCCTAGCCTAGTGCGCCAGAGGTAAGTTTCATGCACCACCCCCCCCCCCCCTTGGATCGTCTTTTTAGCCTTGCAAAAAATAAAAGAAAATGATAAGTATTTCAAAAAATAAAATCCTTTCACATGTATGTAGGTAATGTGGTCTAGTGTGTAGGAAAATTAATAAACATGAATTTCGACTTTTTCTGCAAAAAAATCATGCCACGGTAAAATAGCCGTAAATTTTGCATACGAATTTCAAAAAAAAAGTTTAATATACCAAAATGACGAGAACGAGATTTCGCATCCACTCGCAACCACCTTAGGTCGTTTAGAAATTTTTTAGATTTTCAAAATTCGAAAAGAGTAAAAAGTTATGATCAAAAAATCGTTTTTTTCTGCAGAAAAAAATGGTAGCCACTTACTTGTAGCGCACCACCCCTAGTGCGCCACGAGTAAGTTGGGCAGGATTCGAAATTCGAATCACCACCCGACCACCTAACCCTGCATATATATCTTTCCCACCCACCCCTTATCTCTTCCACTTCCCACTTCTCCTTATCCACTCCTCCCTTCTCCACCTTCTCCTTCTCCTCCACCTCTCCTACCTTCTTCTTCTCCTCACTTCTCCTTCTCCTCTCTCCGGATGCACCCACCTTCGACGGCTCCCTCCTCCGATAACCTATGGCTGCACCCTCCGACCATCCTCCAACGGCGCCTCCTCCGACCACCTCTGGCTACACCCTCCCCGACCATCCTCTGACTGCGCCCTGCCCCGTGCACCTCCGGACGCAACCTCCTCCACCATACTCTGACCATGCACTCCTCCGACTGCACCCTCCTCCACTAGCCTCTGACCACACTCTCCTCTGACCACCTCCAGCAGCGACCTCCTTCGATGAGGCTACAACACCGACGATGATAGCGACCGGCGGCTCGATCTAGATCTAGATCTAGATCAAATCCCGCTTTTTTTGAAATTTGAAATCGTACCCATGGCGCACAGCACCTAGTGAGCCACGACTAACTTTTCATACGCGTGGCGCACAGCACCTAGTGCGCCACGGCTAACTTTTCATACTCGTGGCGCACCACCTAGTGCGCCACGGCTAACTTTTACCCGTAGCGCGCGCCTCGTGGCGCACCCCTAGTGCGCCATGGATGATCAAAACAGGTGCACCACGGATTAGCTATTTTTTAGTAGTGGGCCTACGCAGAACGCCCAACCGCTCTACCAGCTACACGACATTCTTCCTCATCTACGGAGCAGAAGTAGTCCTGCCAACTGACATCAAGTTCGACGCACCGTGCAAACTATTGTATATGGAGCAATAGGCCAAGGAAGCACGAGAAGAGAGTGTCGATCTCCTTGAAGAGGAGCGAGAGCTAGCCCTGTCCATGTCCACCATCTAATAGCAGAACATGCGCCGCTACCATGCTAGCCGGATCCGCAACGTCTCGTCCCGAGAGGGCGATCTGGTCTTGTGGCTTGTACAAGACACGAAGGGCATGCACAAGGTAGCTCCGCCTTGGGAAGGGCCATTGACCATCAGTCGGGCGCTGCATAACAACTCATATTACCTGATTGACGCTCGCCAGCCGGCGAAGAACAACATGGACCACTCCAGCGAAGAAAATGAATGCCTGTGGAGTGCGAACCTGCTTTGCCCATTCTACACCTGAGTAAAGGGAAAATGTATCTTACTTTTATGTAATGAACAAGTTGAGGATCCTCGACATAGTATTGGGGACTCTGTAATAATTTGGCATTTTCTGCTGCATCACTTAAAGTTCTCCGGCTGCATTGTTTTTAATCCCGGACCCGAAAATCTCTCTCGGGGACTTGCCGGAAGGGCCAGACGGCCGCAAATTCTGAAAAGACAAAGTACTGTACGCGGCTCCAAGATATCCCTCTTTGGTTCCGGCTACAGACCGCAAGCTGGCTGACAGACACGACAAGAGAGAAAACTCGAAGACCCGTACAGGAAAAGTCCTAAGGAAAACAAGACGTCTAGACGTTCCGGTTGCGCTTGCTCGATCAAAGCCGATAGCCAATGTCCAAAGTATTCCGCAGTACGCTAACCAAGCAAACCCTTGTTTTCGGCTAACAGCTGACAAGGGCACAGCTTCAACGTTCAATGCTTGCTAAGAAAAGGACAAAGCTATCAGTTTTGTGCAAAATGGCAAAATTTTCAACCAAGCGAGCAACTAAAGACTATGTTTATCCTACACATGTCTAACGCGCAAACCATTGTTTGAATTTTTTGTGTTTGCATGAGCTAAAGTACCAGAGCTAGAGGCTAGGAACCCCTAGACGGCAGATGAGTAAGCAAGGAGCTTCGAACTGGCTGGATTCTCCAGCCAGCCCGAACCTCAGGGACTACACCCTGTGGGTGTGCTCACGCTCCCCCACATAGGAAACCTGCAACAAGCAACAACATAGAGGAGCTTTGACCTGGTTGGACTCTCCAGCCGGCTCGAACCTCAGGGACTACACCCTATGGGTGCACTCGCGCGCCCCCACAGAGAAGAAAGCATACAACAAGTGCAACGCAAGGCAAAGTGCAGGCAAAAAGAGCACAAGACAATACTACAACAGGACACACAGCTCCCGACAGAATTCTTCGCAGAGCAAAAGTAAATTGTTCACCAAAGAGCAAAATTAGTACCACAAGCAAACAAGTTTCCAACTAGATACAAATACTCCCAGCATTCTGAGGATCAGGCAACATCTCGACGAGAGCAGCGACCGTGTTGGAGAAACAGGGTCCCATCGTCACGACGGAGGAGCAGTGGCACCGATGACCAAAGAGCGGTGGCGCAGGGAAGCGACAAGGAGGCAAAGCGCAAAGGGAAGAGGTAGTGGACACAGGAAGAAGATGAAGTGGGGAAGGATCCCTCCCTAGCGCCCCTATTTATCGAGGCAGAGCAACCGCGCCCCCTACACTCCCCTCCACCACGTGGCATGGAACTGCTCCACTCCCCCGTGATGTTTCGGTTCCAAATCGCGTGCGCCAGGGCAACTCCCACAGAAAATCCCGCAGGCGTTACCGTGAAGGTAAAGCACGCGCACGATCTCCGAGAAACCGCTATGATGAAGGCGTGTGCGCAGTTACCAAAAGTGCAGCGGCAGGCCAAGAGGTCAACCTGACGCGACGCATGCCAAAAGAGGCAGGCATGACTAACGCCAGCATTGATGTAATCGACTAGGCGATTCACCTCTCACCGGGGTGTGGCAGCCGGGAGATACAGTCTCCTCTCACACCCTGTGAGTAGGATATCAGACTTGTAGCTGGAAAAACCCTGGCCAGGAATAACAAGCATCTCGAGCCGGAAAATGATAAGCGATATAAGAGAAGCACTATAAAACAGTTTGCGCTATGGTCTTCATCAGCAATCATTACATCATCAGCCAAAGAGCACGCAGGAACTTGCAAAGCGAAGCCCTAACATGCTCGGGGACTAGTGTCGGGGGTATGACCCCTGGGTAGGCCAAGCCAGGATCAATTGGCCGGCTCCAGGAAGAGCTAGCCGGATGGACACAAGAGCCAAGAGCCTTAGTCGGGTGGAATGCTCCACCCGGTCCCCCTAAAGATTCCTCTATTGGGTCGTGTAGACGGGGGCCAGGAGAGCCAGCTGGGTGGCCACCTCTACTCGGCCGCCTCGGATCCGTTGGCTAAAGGTATGGGAGGGGGTGGCGCTCCTTGCTGAGCGCACCCTTGACCGGATAGGCTAGCGCGTGGCCCTACCGGCACTACCAGACGAGGATGCCAAATCACCAAGGCTGGAGGGTGACGAGTAAAGCACCGGCTGACGGATAAAGCTCCAGCTGACGGATAAAGCACAGGGTGATGCCCAAAGCGGAGGCACCGAGACGCTATGGTGTCGTCCCCACCTGTACTTGAGCATGACTGGGTCCTGGACAACCGGCTGGACCCGGCAGCCGGCCCGCTTTGTAAACCCAAAGCCCAAACAGTAAACCCTAGATCCCACATTGTAACCTACCCTTCCATCAGAATATAAGGAGGGTAGAGCTAGGGGTTCTAGGTAAGGGATTACAGGTTAGAAGTTAACCAGAATCGCCAAGTCAAGTAGTTCATCTTCCTCTAGCTCTCGATAGCAGCTAGGGAAACAGCTCAAGGAGCACTTGTATCGAGCATCTACTCCCCATATAGTAGATCCTTGCAGGAGTAGGAGTGTTACCTCGACAAGAGGGCTTTAAACCTGGGTACATCGTTGTGTTTGCAGTATCTGTGCCCAACCCGTTGTGAGTAGCCACCAAAAGCATCTTGATTGGCCCCTCTCATGCCATCCCCAATGGCACTACCATTTTCCACACCACGACAGTGCCGCCTCCCGAGGCTCAGGTCTAGAAACACAACCAGTTGATAAAGTGGCCTCCCTTTTCCTAGTCTGTCTCCATCCGGCGCTGCCTACTATCCCCTTGACACCCAAATGTCAATTGGTGAGTCCACTACGCTGAGGTCTTTGGTCCCCCTGTTGCAAGGAAAGGCGGGTGGACCGGATATTCCTTCTCTAAAGCGAATGGTGTCGTCGCGACCCAGCCTGCCCGCTGATTACTTAGAAGTTTTACCAAAGGGCCCAGGGTACGCCCCGAGGCTCCCTCGGGAGGTTCTACAAGCACTTTCGTTCGGGAAGGCATTTCCTTATGAGGGGGACCCTCTCATGGGCAGATCCGGCTGCTCCTGCCATTGGACATAACACAGACTTACGAGGGTACAGCATGTCGAGGCTAGCAGGCCGCCAACCATCGGAATATGGTACCCCCATTGCGAGGGACCCGACACTTTTCCTTGCTTAACTTTAGGGCCCTTTGTGTTAAATTTATGGACCTCTATGTAATTTTTTCTTTTTTAGGTGTTCGATGTAAACCATACTTGCTCCCACCGACCGTGTCAAATTTTAACTACAAGTAAGCATGATAGATAGATTCCTCTTAAAAATTTCCAAAAAACTTTTGAAGCTAACCAGGAATTTAGTACATCGAAAACCACTGAAAAGCTTTTTTGTAAAACTTCCAAATCAACCTACAATTTACTTGTATTTCAAATTTGACCTAATTTCGATAAATTGGCATAGAGTCTTAATTTAGTCGGCAGAGTTAGCTAGGAAGTTTTAAAATTCTCAAAACATGGGAAAATTGAGAATGTTCTTTCCTGGTAGTTGGAAACTCACGCCGACGACATCGTTTACTAAAAGAAGATGCACCCATCTCCCTTTGAAATGACAATTAATCTAAGAGCAATCTATCACGCTTAGTTGTAGCTCAAGTTTGACCTAATTTTGTTAAGTTGTCAATATGTAGATTCTTAGCAAGAAGTTGAACTTGTTGTCAAAATTTTAGGACCTTTACTATATATATGCACGCAAAACAATTATGTTTTCTATCACCTTCACTGCATCATCACCATCCACACACACTCTGGCATGCTGATCTCTCCCTCCTCCACAACGTGGCGCTGCTCATGTGCGTCGACCTGCCTTGTCGTTCCATTTCACACCCTACGAAGAGGAACACCAAGCACACCCCCAGACTGCTGGTTCGAAAGTCTGAGGAGCATTTTTTGTGTGTGAAGCGAGTACAGTAGTATGAAGGATATGGCTCAGTTTCTTGCTCGAGAAGGACTTGACTTCTTTTCCTTGCTTAACTTTAGGGCCCTTTGTTCTAAATTTTGGGACCTCTATGTAATTTTCTCTTTCTTGAGGTCTTTAATGTAAACTGTACTCGCTCCCACTGGCCATGTCAAATTTTAACTACAAGTAAGAGTGATAGATAAATTACTCTTTAAATTGTCCAAAAAACTTTGGAAGCTAACCAAGAGATCGGCACATCGAAAAGCACCAACAAGCTTTTTCGCAAAACTTCCAAAAAACCTACAATTTACTTTTAGTTCAAATTTGACAGAATTTTGATAAATTGGCACAGATTCTCATTCAAGTCGGCAGAGTTAGCTAGGAAGTTTTAAAATTCACAAAACATGGGAAAATCGAGAATGTTCTTTCCTGATAATTGGGAACTCACACCAACGACATCGTTTACTAAAAGATGATGTACCCATCAACCTTCGAAAAGACAATTAATCCAAGAGAAATCTGTCATGCTTACTTGTACCTCAAGCTTCCTAATTTTGTTAAGTTGTCAAGATGCAGATTATTAGCAAGAAGTTGAACCTATTGCCAAAATTTCAAGGCCTTTACTATATATATGCATGCAAAACAAATTATGTTTTCTCTCTCCTTCACTGCCCTATCACCATCCACACACACCCTGACAGGCTGATCTCTCCCTCGTCCACAACATGGCACTGCCCACACGTGCGTCAACCTGCCTTGTCGTTCCATTTCACACCCTGCGAATAGGAAGCACCAAGCACAACCCTAGCACGCTAGTTCGAAAATGTTAGGACCGTTTTTCTGTGTGTGAAGCGTGTATAGTAGTATGAAGGGTATGTATTAGTTGCTTACTCGAGAAGGACCCGACTGCTTTTCCTTGCTTAACTTTAGGGCCCTTTGTGCTAAATTTATGGACCTCTATGTAATTTTCTCTTTTGTGAGGTCTTCGATGTAAACCGTACTCGCTCCCATCGACGGTGTCAATTTTTAACTACAAGTAAGAACAATAGATAGATTCCTCTTAAAATTTCCAAAAAACTTCTGAAGCTAACCAGGAATTCAGTAGATCGAAAACTATCGAAAAGCTTTTTCTTAAAACTTCCAAGCTTATATACAAATTCTTCCATATACATAGGTGATGCCCTAATACTAGTATGAAAATAGAAGCTGTAAATAGTAAATAATATGTCGGGTCAAACTGACATGACAAGACTATACTACGCTAGGAAGTGAGTTTAATTTATTGCATAGGGGAGCGTTAGTCTATCACGCATTCACGCTAGCCGGTGTCCTGGATGCAGCCGCTTCCTACAGCAGAAGAAAAGAAAAAACCTCTTTCAAAGAGTCATCCCATCTTCCCAATCTCCGTTTAGTTTATCCCCACTCGCCGATGACGCCTGGACGCATCTCTGGCGCGTGCTTCACACATTTTACTTGCCATCTTGCCTGCTGCATTACTCCCTCTAGGCCCACCATCCCTCTTCTCCAAAAACCACCAACAACTCTACATAGATCCACCCTTGCCTCCATTCCTTCTGGATGCGATGGTGGATTCGAGGTGGAACCCACGGCACTGCGGCTGGAGAAAGGTTGGAAACAACGTATTCAATGAAATCACTATGCATCTAGACACTAGCAGCACCGTTAGGCTACCCGCGTGCTCCAAAGAGTTGTACTGCCAGGTCACCAGCGGAAAAGGTAGCAGATGACCCAACGATCGATATTGTTCATTGGTCTCCCACAATGACATCTACAAGAACAAGATCCAGTGCTACTACGCCAAATATGTCTTCATGTTCAATGAGAGTTTGTCACCTATCCATTTACTGTGCACGAGCTCTTTGACCACTTGAAAATTTCCCACAAGATGTATTTGCCCGAAGTGACCTACTTCAACAAGCACTGGTACCCAACTGACCCGGTTCCCGCACCAGAGATTATCGGCATTGGTAAAGAGGGCATGGAGTTTACCACCCCAATTGGAGGGTACACCACGAACATCTTCCTATTCGTCAGGTACGTCGGGTCAGCGGCGTGCGAATTGCCACAGTACAAGGTGATGTTATGGTCACTGCCGTCATGGGATAATCTCCATTCGGTCGAAATGGAAGTGACATCTGAGCTGACGAGCAGGCCTTCATCGGCTGAACTCATGATGAAAGGGCTCACACTACTAGGGAAAATCATACCCGAGGCGCAGCAGGAACCCTCTCCGAGGCGCATATGGTATGGGCCTCTAGCGCCACGCCTCTAGTACCTCTAGTATCTGTTATGCGAGGCGCATATCACATGTGCCTCCTATACTTCCCATATGCGCCTCGGATATATTTTCGAAATTCAAGTTTTACAGCAATTTTCAAATTACAGTTTACACGTATTCAAATATATAATACAGTCCAGAATATAGTATAAACAACACAGAATTTTCCAGAAACTTGCAATTGACCAAAGCATAATAGAACCATCATGAATACAAGTACATTACACATCAATCGCAACATACGAGTTCATACATCAATAAGTGCCAAGTTTTCACACAACACCAAGTGTTTGTGCCACAAGTTCACACCTCCGAGTACAAGTTCATAATCACATTACAACTCCGACGACGGAGCTCTATCTAGATGAAGTAGAGCACATAACCTACCATGAAGAGCAACAAGGTTATGATCACGAGGAAGTTCCTCCACTTCATCTTCACGTGCCTCCTCCACTTCTCTTCCGCCACCTGTCTAGTCTTGTAGCCTTTGTAGTTGTTGCCCGAGAATTCGTTCACTTGCTTCTGGCAGTCTTCTCAGTCCTCGTACACACCTAGAACCTTGCCGGCATACACAACATAGCACTTATTCGCCATCTCCTATACACAAGATAGATGATATTATCTATGTCAGTGCAAAGCAATAGAAGTTCACAAGATAAGATCATGCATATATATATGGGTGCAACAAGATGTAAGAAATCACGTTATAATCATTGGCATTTCGAAGAAAGACAAAAAAGCAAACCAAGAATGACTTGCATTAGTGCCTCATACTTAGGTTGGGCATGGAAATAACAAAGCTCGTTGTTTGATCTCGTGCGACAAGTAGAGTATATACCCAAATTACTAGTCTACTTGGCACACGAGATCAAACAGCGGCATAGTCATACACATGAAGCCACGACACGTTATAAGCATCGGCATTTCGAAGAAAGACCCAAAAGAAGCAAACCAAGAATGACTTGCATTAGTGCCTCATACTTTGGTTGGGCATGGAAATAGCAATGCTCGTTGTTTGATCTTGTGCGACAAGTAGAGTATATGCCCAAATTACTAGTCTACTTGGCACACGAGATCAAACAGCGGCATAGTCATACACATGACGCCACAACATGTTCTAATCATCGGCATTTCGAAGAAAGACCAAAAAAATCAAACCAAGAATGACTTGGATTCGTGCCTCATACTATTCGTATCGCTAGAGACAAAAGAAGAGAAATACTTCCATGATTCATATAGCATGGGCATGATATGTCAAGTGGCAAAGCAAGGAAAGGATTCGGTCTACACGGAAGCGACTCATTTCAAGTTTGGTGTGTCTAAAGGAGTCGTTGCCGTGGACCCAGAACCCTTTCCTTGGCTTGCCACTTAACATATTATGTCCTATGTATATGAATCTCGAAAATATCTGTCCTCTTTCGACTTTGGGTCTACGAGATGAATTGGTTTATCATTTCATTGTATCGCTAAAGACGATAGTGAAGTAATGTCTTTCTTTCGACTTTGGGGCTACAATGAGATATTTCAAACTAAATACTTCACCATTTCATTTAATTCATGCTATATAATCTATTCATATCGGCAAAGACAAAAGAAGAAAAATACTTCGACGATTCATATAGCATGGGCATGATATGTCAAGTAGCAAAGCAAGGAAAGGATTCGTTCTCCACGGCAATGACTCATTTCGAGTTTGGTGTGTCTAAAGGAGTCGTTGCCGTGGACCCAGAACCCTTTCCTTGGCTTGCCGCTTAACATATTATGTCCTATGTATATGAATCTCGAAAATATATGTCCTCTTTCGACTTTGGGGCTACAAGATGAAATAGTTTATCATTTCATTATATTGCCAAAGACGAAATGAAAGAAATCATTCCATGATTCATATAACAATGTTGCCAATGCTATACGAATAGTGAAGCAATGTATTTCCTTTCGACTTTGGGGCTACAATGAGATATTTGAAACTAAATACTTCACCATTTCATTTAATTCACGCTATCTAATCTATTTGTATCGCCAAAGACAAAAGAAGAGAAATACTTCCATGATTCATATAGCATGGGCATGATATGTCAAGTGGTAAAGCCAGGAAAGGATTCGGTGTCCACGGCAACGACTCATTTCTAGTTTGGTGTGTCGAAAGGAGTCATTGTCATGGACCCAAAATCCTTTCCTGGGCTTGCCACTGAACATATTATGTCTTATATATATGAATCTCGAAAATCTTTGTCCTCTTTCGACTTTGGGGCTACAAGATGAAATAGTTGCCTCATACTTAGGTTGGGCACGGAAAATGACAGTGCCGCTGATGGATCTGGTGCGGCAAGTAGAGTATATGCACAAACCTCTAGTCTACTTGGCACACCAGATCTAGCAATGACATGGTCACACACATGACGCCACAACATGTTTTAATCATCGGCATTTCAAAGAAAGACAAAGAAAGAAAACCATAAGAAGTAGGGTGGCAATAACGAATGAAAAGCAACAAGCACTTAAAATAGTTCATAACACAAATAACTAGCTATTGTCACTCACAATCAAGTTCAACGGTTGACGAAACATACTCTAGAGGTTTTGCTTGGCAAGTTTAACATAGTGATAAGAGGTTACAACACGAGTTCGGAACTAATAGCTAGCTACCCAGGCAATGCAATCATCAACACTTCTTCGGCTGTTGAGTCAGCTTTAGGGGTGCATTGGTGAAGCCCAACCGAGTTTTTGCCATCTGCATGAACGTCCTGTGGTCACCCTGCTGCGCTAAGCATTCGTCTATCTCCCTGCTGGGCAGTGTATGGTCGCTGTAGAAGGTGCCCCCAGATTTCCTAACTCCCTGGTGCACGATTGTCGTGATCTCCTCCTGGATGTCGAAGAAGTGCTTCCTGGGGTTGCGATCATGTATTATTGCAACCCTTTCAGCCCACTTCACGAGGTTAGATTGCAGTGTTTTGCTCTCCATGTCATTGAAGAATGCCTTCATGTGGTAAATGGCGTAGAAGGCATCCTTCCTGCTGCCAGACGGCTGCTTGACGCAGGTGAACTTGGTGTTGTGGCGGAACACGTGCGTGCTGAACTTCACATGTGGCGTTTCCGGTTTGACGCCTCCCACTGCGATGTAGCCGGTGAGAGCACCATCAAGAATCTGCTTGATATTGGTGTATTTTTTCGGGATCGCACTGTTTGAGTCGAGGTACACAGCTATTGAGTGTCTCAAATTCAAGCATATGAGCCTTCAGCGTGTCTGATCATCCTCCATGATGGGATGGTAGGGAAGGAGAATCACATCCTTGTCCGAGTATGTTTGCAGGAAGGTTGAGAGCTAGTCGATCGCTGGCGCTATGTCCTCGGCATCTTTTAGGACGACATCATGCATGAAGTAGGGATCCACTATCTGGATGCTCAGGATCTTGTCACTGGTGATCTCCATGGCCATATTGAGGGAGAATAGCTGGACCAGTGTATTATGCAGTCGGAACCCGTTCAACATGTCGAAGATGTCGATATGCCGCAGGTAGAAGATATCCCCGGGGGTACACTGACGAAACACGGCACAGAAGGCACCTTAGCCTTGAAAATGAGGTACAATTGATCGTTCTCGCGAATGTGGTGCTCCTCAATTGTGAGACAACTATAATGAAGATTGCGCATTTGAGAGCCTGCGACCTCGAGCAACAAGTTACACATCATCGGTGCACCTGCCACGTGCTGCTGATTCCTGGCTTGCCCCGCATGGCCGTCCTGAGCACGGAGAACAAGATTTGGATCCTTGCCCCGGTCACCCTTAGGCTTCCTTTTGTGACTCTTCTTCGGTCCCTTTGGGGCGTCGGCCAACGCGTTCACCTCACCGATCACCTTATGAAGGGTGCTGGGGCTGATCAAAGGAACTGCTAGCCTCGGAGGCTTGGTGAAGGGGGCGGGTGGCGGTGTCTCCTGACTAGTTGGACGGGACCTATTCTTAACGTATCCTTTGATCTGTCCATTGAGCCTTTCAAACGAAGGACCGAGATGTACGATATCCTCCATGAAATGGAGAAGCAGATGAAGCATGACATCGAAGAATGCGGGGGGGAATAGATCTCGAGCTCGTATAGTATCACCACGATCTCGTCCTGTAGCCTCGTGAGCTACTTAATGCCTATCGTCTTTTGAGAGATGACGTCGAAAAAGTTGTAGAGGCCAAACAACGTTTCACGAACGTGCTTGTCCATTATACCTCGGATCACGACCGGGAGTACCTGCTACATCAGCACGGCGACGTCGTGAGACTTCATCCCGCTGAAGCGCTACTTTGCCTCGTCTAGCCATCTACTTATCTTCCCCGTGTAGCCGTTTGGAAATTTGACTCCGAGGAGGCACTTCATAAACTGTATGGCCTCCTTCTTACTCAGAGTGAAGCACGAGGCCTTAAGCTTGACCTCGCCCTTCTTGACCTGCTTTTTGCCCTTGCGACGATGGCTATTCTACATTTCCGTCTCCTCCTCCTCGTCCTCCTCCTCGTCATTGCTAGGTGGTGGTTGAAGTTCATCCCTATTGCCCATATGCTTCAAGTCATTCCTTGCCTTCGGCCCATCTTTGGTGTTGTTGGTGTTAAGGAGGGTGGCAAGCAAACTCTCGCCCACGTTCTTCGTGATATGCATGAGATCGAGTCTATGAGGCACGCGGAGGATCTTCCAGTATGGTAAGTCCCAGAAAACAGACCTTGCCTTCCATACCTTCAGCAGCGACTCTAGCTTCTTCTAGGTCTTTCCCGGTGTAGGGAATTCCTTCCAGTTATTCACAACTCGTAGATTTCCACGTTGCTCCTCTGGTCCGGGATTCCTCGGAGCTCGACCGCCCCATCGAACAGATCTCCTAGCTTTCTCAAGGCGTGATTCTTGGGAAGCCACCTCCGAGCCCCAAGGAACACGGTTTTCCTGGACCCGGGATATTTCTGTAGCTGGCGGTACGTTGTATTATCTTTGCACCTAACGCACCCATAGAATCATTGGACCACCTACCCTAAGAAGTATCTGTAATCGGGATAGTCTTGCACCGTCGTGATGACCGCCACTCTCATGTTGAAGTATTCTTGTCTCGAGGCATCCCATGTACGGGCTCCTTCTTCCCATAATGTGGCCAGCTCCTCTTTCAACAACATGAGATACATATTGATGTCTGTACCGGGTTGTTTTGGCCCTTGAACCAGCATACTCATGGTTACGTACTTCTTCTTCATGCACAACGATGGGGAGGTTGTAGATCCGTACAAACACGAGCTAGGTGCCGTGTGTGCTGCTCTGGCTTCCGAACGGATTGAGTCTGTTGGTGCTCACGCCCAGCCTGTGGTTCCTTGACTCTTTCCCGAAATGTAGGTAATATTGGAGGTCCAACGCCTTCCACTGGCAAACATCCAAAGGGTGCCTCAGCATTTCCTCCTTCTCCAGATCATCGTCTTCTGGCCTCTTTCTTTCCATGTGCCAGCGCATGAGATCTTCTTCCTTAGGGTCCACAAAATACCGCTGCAGACGAGGAGTTAGAGGAAAGTACCACACCACCTTTCTAGGAGCTTTCTTGGTCCCTCTCTTGTATTGAGAGGTCTTGCACACCAGACACATGGTCTTCTCCGCGTCCTCGCCCCGGTAGATGATGCAATCATTTATGCAGACGTGTTATTTCACGTGCGGTAGATTGAGAGGGCACGCGACTTTCTTGGCCTCAGCAATACTAGTCGGACATGTGTTCCCCTTCTTGGGAAGAATATCGTGCAAGAATGCAATGTTGTTGTTGAAGAATTCGTCGGTCATTTTGTGTTTTTCCTTCATCTCGAGAGCCCTGAGTGTTACATTCAGACGGGTATCCCCGTCGTTGCATCCATCAAACAATGGAGTGACCGCGTCTTTCTTCATTTGCTCCATCTTAGCTTTCTCTCTAGCGGCGGCTCTGGCGTTACTCATCTCCTTGAGAAGCAGATCTTGGACATGAGGATCTCGCAGCTAGCTCGAATCATGGTCGACACCTTGATCTTCGTGTTCATGCCCGATGCCACCTTGATCATCTTCGTGTCCATCATGCCCGGCGTCACCATGGTCTTCATGATCATCACCTGCCCCGCCGTCGGCGTCTTGATCTTCGTGATCATGACCGGCATCTTCATCTTCACCATTATTGACATCCTCATCATCATCTTCGTCATCACGTATCCACTGAGTGTAGCCATCCATGAAACTACGTCGGAGTAGGTGCAACTCTAGCATTCCGGAATCATGCCTTATCAGATACATCAGCTTGCAGTCGCGACACGGACATCTTATCTCTGTCTTGTTTGCGCGTGCCATATCGGTCCTCGCGCATCTCATCCACCTATCCACGAGGGCTTTGCGGATCAGTGGTTGGACCATGGTTGCCTACGCGTGGTACAAAGAGAAAGAGAATAATTAGAGCATATATGGACATCTGGATCGCCAGAAAAATTCGGCATGACCTCCCCTAAGAAGAGGACATCCGCGAGTGCCAGACATTTGCCGGAAAAGAAATGAATCGACATTCCGGCGAAACATTGGAAGCTCAAATGAAATCCCTGCACAAAAATAAGCATGCACCACAACACAATCATATAGTCGTGGTGTCGCCGACAACACGCATGAGCATGCAAGCAACGCCTTCACGCTTCCTCCAACGACGACTTGCGCAAGAGAGCCGGAGGAGAAGTAAAGGGTCATGTTGTAGATCTAGAGGAGCAAGAGACTTCACTTACATATGAGTGTCAACCAATGGAGATTGAGCAAGCTTCTATGGTGAATCAATGTGGGAAATGAGGTGGGGAGAAGGAGGGGCTGACCAAATCTATCTTTTGGCGAAGGAGGACGAAGTGAGTTAAGTGAGTGGGGTGCATGTGCCAAAAAGGTGCATAAAAAGTGAGCCAGGTTATGCGAGGCGCATATTGCACTAAATGTGCCTCCTGTATTGTAAACTATTTGAGGCGCATATGCTAACATGCGCCTCGCCTATGCGGCCACCCGGGCCCATAGGGGTTACTTGAGGCGCAACCTTCTTAATGCGCCTCGCCTATTGTCAAGTATCAGAGGCGCATGTGACGATATGCGCCTCGCATATTGGACCACCGATCTCCTCCCGGGCCCACCCAACATATGTGAGGCGCATTGTTCACATATGCGCCTCGCCTATCTAACGTGCTGGAGGCGCATATTACCAGGATGCGCCTCGCATAATATGGGGGTGCCAGATTTCGTCTGTATAGATACTAGAGGAGGCGCATTCTACAAATATGCGCCTCGCCTATTTAAATACTAGAGGCGCATGTCAGGCCGGTGCGCCTCGCCTATTTTATCAGAGGCGCATATAGTATAAATGCGCCTCAAATGAGCATGTCTCCTATAGCCTTTTCTCTAGTAGTGTCATGTCCTACCTGTCGAAACCGCGGCATTACCTGCGAGCTTCCCAAAATGTCAGCGGAATTCCCCTGGATTACAAGTATATCAACCAAGAGTGAGTTAACAAATATAAATCTTCTTGTGATGATCCTAATACGAATATATGTAATGTCATACTAATTAATTACTTTATGTTGGTGATAGACCCAATTGGTATGGGTTGTCCAGCCAAATATGTCTTCATGTTCAATGCTTGCTCCAGCAGTCCTGTGGAACTGTGTGGTGCCTGGCTACGAGTTCACCGCAATGCCGTTTGTGCTCCACTCCCACCTAAGAGAATCCCACTCCATGAGGTTGTGCATTATCTACTACGGTAGGAAAGGAGAGTACATATCTAAGCCAATGCTGGCACCAGGCTCGCAGAATGTAGATATCGGGGTAATAGGGGACGATAGCACGGTGTTCTGCGTGCTATTTGACGGGAGCAACAAAGTCATCTTGATATCTATCGTGTGCGTCAGGCCACCGGTGCGCTTGTCGCGACAGTACAGGGTGAAGTTGAGCTCTGCACATCCAAATGGCTTGTGTGAGAAGGTATTCTATGCGAATCCTAAAGCCACTTGCTCTTTGTCGGTTTGTCGGTCTAATCTGGTCGCTCATCGTTGAAATCGACCATCAGAGTTCACCATGGAATACAAGCTTCGAATCGAAAGTATTCTCTAGAGAATAACACATCTTATTCTTCTTGTGATGATCCTACCTTGAACACATGTACTCCTTGATAAGATTTTTCTTATCATTTTTAGATATGTGGTTCCTAGCTTAAGGTAGTTCTAAGTATTTTGTATGGAGTTCTTCTACTGCTAATCTATTTTGTAGTAGGAGTAATAAGTATGTAGTGGTACTTGTTCAGACCGATGGATCGAGTGCAGAATATGGTCTCTCTTTCCTTTTGAACCATGGCCTTGATATATCTACCAAATTTCAATGTCTGCATTGCTGAATCAAGACCAATAGATGGTCTTGCTCTTCTTTTGGAACATGGCCAAAATATGGTCTCTCTTTCCTTTTGAATTATGGTCTTTCTACATCTATTAAATTTCAGTGTCTGTATTGTTAAATTAGTCAATTATTTTGGTCATTATCTATACTACTAAATCGATCACTTTGAAATGTTGTTGAATCTGTCAAGTGCCGCTAATTATGTATTTGGAATCTATTGATATTTTTCTGTTTTATTCAGTGCTGCTGAATCTTTTAAATGCTAGTGAATTTGTCAAATATTCTACCATTTTGATTACAGTACTAAAGTTGAGAAAGGGGACTACTGAGCACAGCATAGTGAAATTTGAGAAAGGACCCCATGGAGTATAGCCCAAAATAAATTTTAATTAGTCCTTTTGGACATTGCCCCCACCCCTTCAAAAAAACTCCACCTTCCCATGTTTTGAAGAAACTACTCTATTATGTGGTATTTTATAAATTGAGATGCCAAGAGTGTTGTCATTTTACATTTTAAAAGAGATAAACATGGACACAAAATATTTATAAAAAGACTAATACATAAGTTATAGTATTAATAAATGTTTAATGATATCTTTTCTATAGATATCTTTTGTGTAGTTGTAACACACTCAGTTTACGTCTATTTAATTCAAAGGTCTTGAGTTCGAATCCCTTGTGTGCACATATATATCTTCGGTTTACATATATATATATATATCTTGGATTTACATTTTGTCTTCTAGCAATATCTCATTATGGATAGGATGACGTCGCGGACCCACTAGCCTGCAGCATCCCTCGAGTTCAATGATGGGGTTTGAAAAAAAAGTTAAATACTTGTACAGGAGTCTAGAAACGGGGACCCACCCGCCATAACAGACAAGGCTACGTCAGGGACCCACAAGCTAGAACATACCAGATAGTCTAACATGGGGGCCCTAGCAGCAAGACCATACACGGCTGCCGCATCGAGCAATGTTGCCAAGGTAAAAACAGCAGACGCAATCGGAAAAAAAGTCCATCATATGCAGGTTTCAATTACAGAGAGACCGACATATGGGACCCAGTAGAGCGACCTTATATAGGTGCTACATCGAGCAACATTGCCAAGTTCGAAACAGGGAGGCGCGAGCGAGAAAAAAGTCCAGCATACACACTTTTCTTCTAATGAGAGGCTCACATGGGCGACCTAGCAGCCTGAAAAACAGTTGATGCATCGAGCAACGCAATCAAGTTTAAAACACTAAGGCGCGACCAAGGGGAAAAATTTCATCATACACATGTTTCTTCTAATAAGTGGATGACATGTGGGGCCTAGAAGCGTGATTAAACGGTGGATGCAGCGAGTAACACTATCAAGTTCGGAACACGGAGGCACGACCGAGAGAACACATTCTGTCATACACATGTTTCTTCTAATGCGAGGATGACATGTGGGGTCCAGGAGTTTGATTAAATGGTATATGCATCAAGCATCGCTATCATGTTCGGAACAGGGTAGCGTGTGCGAACAAAAATATTCCACCATACACAAGATTCTTCTAATGTAAGCCTTACATGGGGGACCCAGCAGTGTGACTAAATGACATATAGATTGAGCAATGTTATCAATTGAAATCAGGGAGGCAATAGCCAAGGAAAAAAATTCATAATACACACGTTTCTTCTAATGAGAGGATGACATGTGGGCCCTAGCAGCTTGATTAATGGCAGATGCATCGAGCAACACTATCAATTTCAGAACGGGGTAGTGCGATCGAAGGAAAAATTTCCATCATACACACGATTCTTCTAATGAGAGGCTAACATGTGGGTCCTAACAGCCTAACTAAACGGTAGACGCACCGAGCAATGTTATTGAGTTCAAATTAGGGAGGCACGACCAAAAAGTATGGTCCACTAGAGACACTGACGAACGTGACCCACATGCTTCAAAAGACTTCGGTGAGTGAACATCGCGCGAGGAAATGAAAATCTTTCTTCTGCTACGCGCTAGCCGAGCTTCCTTCATGTTTTTAGCGGTTCCGTCATAGTAGAGGGCCGCGAAACCGGAAAAAAAGTTTTTCATTGGCCATGGTCGAGCCGAGAATTTTGTCACAGAAGATGCACCTTCTATGATGACTATCAGGACAAGACGTTGCGGAAGGAAACATTTCTTGTAGTGACATTAGGGAAGATGGCATGTGGCAGTGTTGCTAGCACCGAGCATGCGTAGAACGGGACCAGTATGTTGTCATGCCATGTTAGAGAGACTAGCAGAGGAGGCCTTCAGACGATTGCAAGGTGTAGAGGCGCGAAGAGGGAGAGGTGTCGATGTAGTCTGCGATTGTCATAGTAGATGAGCAAGTTTAGTCGAGGACAAGGCGATGATGCTGGCAACGAAGTTGTAGTGGACGGTGATGAAGATGTGGTCAACGAAACCAGCCTCGACCTGGAGTGGCCATGCTGGATACCTAGAGAGGTGCGACGGCGGTACTCGAAGTACACGAGAATGAACCCGGTGGCGTGAAGAAGACCATGCACGGATGGCGTGGTGGAAGCCAAATATGTTGGTGTGCGGGGATGGCGAAGTAGACTGCGTTCAATGATACTATGACCCGAGAGGGGAGGCATAGCCGCAGAGCGAGAGTTGGTGCAGCAACTTAGGCCAGCAACAGGTACATGCTTGGGAGGCATGTTGGCGGCTCGTAGGCGAGGACCAAGGCGGCGGCGCTGCGGCCCGATGGGGTGACACAGCGGCAACTCGTAGCTCGATTAGCGGCAATGTGCACATGATCGGAGAAGGCTAGGGAGGTGTCCCCAAGAGGAACAAGTCAGAGCATATGACAGTCGATAGTCGGCGGCTGGCGACGCAAAACGAATCTATGATCAGACAAAAAAATTATAGAAAAAACCAATCTAAGATTGGAAAAAGACTCACTAGGGCAGCTGCTCATAGATCAGTGGAGGAGAGATGCTACGGGTGGCACAGCCCCTAGCGGATATCATGGAGATTGATCCCCCTGGGGGTGGCACGACGGAAGCATGCGACTAGGGTTTGGATCGAGGTGCGTCTGATACCATGCAAGAGTATGAGAATTGGCGTAATGCGGTGGATGAATGTATTGAGCATCTTGGGCGAGTTATATAGTACCACAAGATATGGAGTTCAAGAAGTCTCGTAGGGAAATATGGAAACAATCCTAATCAATCGCGTAAATATCTCTAAGAATATCTCCACTCACACCCAGGAAGGCACCCAGGAGCCTTTTTTCATCCGGATGGACAAAAATAGCCCAACCACGCCCCTAGGACGGCCGATTTTGTCCGAATGGAGGCCATTTTCCATACGGTGAACTCATCCAACCCTAGCCCGATGGGATTTGCTTGGGGCTCTGAATGTAGTCTTTTTACCCATTGTGGCCCACGCGTCAGTCACATATACTAGAAAAAGTGGGTGGTCCCATCCACCCGCTCTATCCCACGCACCCCCACTCTCCTCTCACGTGCCCCGCATCCTCGCCTCCCTCTACTGTGCGCTACTGGCCTCTCCTCCTCATCGATCCCCGACGCTAGGATCTCCACCACCACTGCTGGATTGAAGCCCAGGATGGTTTGGAGTCAAGATCCTCGCTCGTACCCTCCTCGGTGATGCCAAGGATGCCCGTCGCCCGGCATTTGCGTTGGTCGCGGACGCCTGGCACCACATGGTGGACGCAAATCACGCCGGCTTGGTGGCCCTGGAAGCCAGCACGTCCGGCGAGATTGAGGCGTGCACGGGTGGCCACGCCATATGACGGAAGGGAGGAAGAAGTACACGGTCCGCGCAGCGGAGGCGTATCTGGAGTTGAGGTCCTACAGGGGGTTGCGAGGGCATAGGCGCGGTTGCTAGGAAGGGTCAGCGAAGGAGAGGCGCCTCCTCTGGCCCCTCCTCGTGGTGGTGGCGCCGGTGGCCACCGGGACAAGAAGCTCAATATCATCACTAAGCCGGCAAAGAGGAGGCTTGGGCGGGACACGACTAGGAGAAACTTGCCCTCCAGCACAACATTTTCATCCATTCGGCGAAATGTTCGTCCGAAAAATGCTCTGGGGCCTCCAACTAGTGGAGATGCTCTAACTGCCTAATATTCTAACCTATAATTGTGCTAGCCAACCTGCGCTCTCAGTGCTCCTTGGCCCGTGTGTGAACGTCGTCCGAACGATCGCCTCTGCACAGCGTCCTGCCCGCACGCATGCCGTTTCTTGCCGTTGGATCTTGCCACTCCTTTCTTACTTCTTCAGTTTTCTAGATAGGGCGATAATAGTTGGGTCCGGCTTTACATGGGGCTGGCGAGTAGAGGGTGCAGGGGTAATCATGTGTGTCACATACATTTTAGTATGCGTAGCCTTTTCTAGGCGTTCTGTTCCCGCCTTTGTAGGCCGCTGGTGGGCAGCCGCTATTTTACACCTTGTCCCGCGTTGTGTATGCCTGACCATGGGGTCTTTATGTGGTGGGGGTCGTTCTCCAGTGATCGGGATCTTTGTTGGTCCTAGGTATCTCCTTCTGTAGCAGAGGAGAGCGTGATGGACGTGTCGAGCCCGCCTAGGTAGGATCTCTATTGCTGCCTTTGTAGGCCGGTGGGTGGGCAAGCCCTTTTCTACTCGCCGTTCCGCCCTTACTCTTTCTGACCATGGGGTCTTGCTGTGGTGGGGGCTATTCTATGGTGACCAGGTCTCTGTTGCTCCCCTGTGTTTGCTTCTGCGGTGGAGGAGACCACGATGGATGCGTCAGGCCCGCCTAGGAGACGTGAAGACTTTCGTGATCGGGCACCTCCTCTCCTTTGAACGTTTTGCACCGATCGGTCGAATAGCCTGCCGGCTGCGTGTGGCCGTGGCCCATGCAGGCTCACCTATCAGGGGGGGAGTCGCTCCGATTCTGTGCGCGTGGTTTCCGTCAAGTTCCTGCACACGCAATTGGAGGGACGTGCACGCTGTCCTCTACTCCTGGCCGAGTCCTCCCCTCCCGCATCCAACCGCCCCGTATAGCGCCACACTATGGCCCCGCACGTCGTCGCTCTTCTCCTGAACTCCTCCACGCTTAGCACCGTTTTCCCCTTGGTTCCTTAATCTGCCAGGCCAATGGGTTTCCCCGTGACTGGTCTGTCGGGTTGAGGTGGGATCCATCGTGGAGCTTTTTTTTGCTGCGTATTTTGTTCCTCTAAATGCTTTGCTTCGATCTCGATCTGCCAGGAATTTTGTTTTTCCTTATCTTCTCACTGGTTTATGCGCAGTTCTTCTTGGGTCTCTGTTTGCTTGACCATCTGGTCTGTGCGAGTTGACCGGTACGTGTGTTGCTGGCCCTTCATTCTTGCGTGTTCGCTGTTCGACCAAATGCCTGCTTGTTGGTTAGTTGTTCATGTTTGCGTGTAGGGTGAGGTGGTCGAATGTTGAGTGAGGTTCCGTGCTTGCCTTCAAATTCCTGCTTGTTAAAAATCCATGTTTGCCTGCAGGTGCTTCTGAAGCTGCGCTCCTACTCCTTCGGAGACTCGTTGTTGCTGGCCCACTGTTAGAGTATTAGGTATATACGGTTGCTATGGCAGTTTAGATAGAGTTAAGATATGTTTACGTACAGTCCTAACTTGACTCGTACTTCAAGATAATTCTCTGTACGCCTATATATACTCGCCCATGAGGTTTAATAATATATCCATCATATTCCGCCAAACTCATACTCTTTCAGTGACGTCTAGAGAATCGTTGCTGCTGGCCCGGTCGTGACGTCTAGAGAATCGTTGCCCCTGGCCCAGTCATGCAGTCGAGGTTTTCCCCACTCGCTTTCCTCTGTTAGTGGCTGTTCAAATGTTGAAATTTGGCGGGGCTTGGAAATTTTCCATGGGTGGGCTAGGCTAGAAGAAAAGCGTAGTTTCTTTCTTTTGATTCCAGAAACGAAGCTCCGTTGAGTTTTCTCATTCTGAACTTGTGCAACTTTTGACTCTTAACTGAAGGAACTGAGCAGCAGAAGATAAATTTTCTTAGGCAAGATTTAAAATAATTATTGTTCTTATAGTACCTTCCAAACATTCATACACTCCCTTTAGACTACATCCGATTTATTTTCTTGCCATGCTCTCTTTCAGTCTGTAAGAGAGTGACTTCTTATACCTGATTAAATGAACTGGTTTTTCATATATTAAGATCTATTTTTAAAACGATGTGCTTTTTATTAAGCCATATACTTTGTGCTCTATGGGTTTCCTTTTACCTTCACTACAAATGGCATCAGGCTTTTCCTGTATTGAAACTAATCAGTAAGAAGGTTGTATAAAACTGAGAAAGAACATGTTTTTCGTGATATCTATGATAAAACTGTGGTAGCTAGCTAGCTATAAAGATATGTCGCTGTTGGTACTAGCTAGCTAGCTATAAAGATACTAGATGACCCGGTGCGTCATTGATGCCGAGGCCGGAAGCGAGACCGTATTTGTAGCCATTAATTTTATCTATGTTGGTATCCACGATTGACATGCACTGGCCTTAGAAACATGAGGTCAAAATTTAAGCCATATAAGTTTTATCCTGTTGTGATATCGAATTGTAACTGTAAAATGTATATTGAAACAACAATCTATTTGTGTATGATCTCATGGTCTCCATATTTAGATAACCCATTAATCAGACATAGAAGAAAGACAACCTTGTACGGTATAAATTGCTATTTATTCGAAACACCTTTCAGTATTTTTCATTTCTTCTTCCTCCGAACAACTTTGATTCTCTTCACAACGATTCCAGTTTCTCTCTCTTTTGTGATTCCATCTTACAGAACGATCTCCAGGAGTCGTAGTACCCTTAGTTGTGTTACCCTGCGGTTCGGAAATGTCACAGACATGATCAATACGATCTCCGATCAATGATCAATAGCTGGACCAGGATGCCTATAATGACTCCCATGCATGCGCCACCGGCGCCATACACAAAAGCTAGACAATAGTCTAGCCACAAGTGTTATCCACCATAAACTTAGGAAATATTAGTAGGAAATAACATACATACTGTAACCATATCCATCACACGGCGTTTCTATTGGCTGCGTGCTCGACTAAGACATGGAACAACACGATTCTACCCGTTTGGCTCTTTTCTTGGAGCCACCCTCGTGTTCGCCCACTTTTGGTCACCCAAAGTAGCATGTTGTTGATCATGTGTGGAGTGGTGGCGAGCTGTGCTTTCGTGGGGAAAAACCACGGCTCTCCTTCCCCAATCCCCACTCCTCTTTCGGATGGGCTGCCGTCATCCCACATGCGTTTTTCCCATGCATCGGGCAGCCGCCTCTGGGCCAAGGCGTCGCCTCCCCATCGAGATGGCGCATCCATAGAGAGAATAGTTTAGCCATAAGTGTTATCCACCATAAGTTTAGGTAATGTTAGTAGGAAATAATATACATACTGTAATCCTATATTAATCATATTCACTAACAGAAATGTAACATGCGTAAACACTTATAATTGTAAACTGAAACAGATTGAGTAGTTAAAAGTATAACTATAACATAAATATTACATGCATAGGCAGTTATAATTGTATGTATGATTACCTAGTTAGAGCTATAACCGTAAAAACCATTACTACTGATGGCAAAAGCCAAACAATATTTAAGGTATAAATTTAATTCATATTAATGTACATCATTAAGATTGATTGAAGTGTGAAGCACTAAAATAGACCGTAAACACAATGGCTTCATACTTAGAAACCATGTCTATTCGAATAACGTTAGTTTGTCTTGGTAGCTTTATATTCGAAAAAGCATTGTGTTTTGATGCATCGGTAGAAAAGAGAAGTTTTATATTGCAGCTTCTCGGTTCTGTTTTGCATATTGAGGGTTTAAGATAGCCCACAACGAACCGACAATAAATATGATGGAAGTACTCCCTCCGTCTTAAAATAGACGTAGTAAATTTGTTTAAACTTGGATATACCTATATACTAAATAGTGTACAGATGCATCTAAATTTAGACAAACTTTTGATATCTATTTTGAGATGGGGAATATTAATAATGTGTCAATATCATTATCAATTGACCAATCTTTTCATACGAACATACACAAACCAAAAACAGAAGACATGATCAGTCAGTCATTTTTTAGTACAACAAAGTAAACAAGAGATTAAAGTATGGAGGAACACATTAAGTACTCAATACGTTCACAAATGCAAGTCGCCCAACGTTTTCCTGACAGCGACCAAAAAGGACAAAAATAGGAGTACATGTTTATCCCTGATCTGATAGGTAATTTGAAATTCGAATCAGATCGGGACACGCCCAGCAGTCTAGCACCTTGCCCGCTTCTTCCTTGCGCATCACCGCCCAGGTGCTCACCAAGCCCAGCACCTCGTCAGCTGCTCCTCGCCCAGCCCAGCACCTCGCCACGGTTCTTCCTCGCACGCTGCCGGGGCCAGGGGAGAAGGCTAGCCATAGCATCTCCAGGCTCGGTGCTCGCCCAACACGTCCAGCTGCTCCTCGCCCAGCCATATTGACAGCTTCCTCCTCACCAACTCATCGGCTCCCCAGCAGCAGCAGATCACCGTCTCCTCCTCGGCTCCACAACAGCAGCAGATCACCCCCCTCCTCGGCGCCCCAGCAACAGGAGATCACCGTCTCCTCCTTGGCTCCCCAACAGCAGCGGATCACCATCTCCTTCTCCTCGGCTCCCTAGCAACAACAGATCACCGGCTCCTTCTCGGCTCCCAGCAGTAGCAGATCATGTGCTCCCCATCAGCAGATCGCCACCTGGGCAGCATCAACATCAGGTATCCATGGTTCTGCCAGACCTTAATTCCAGCATACCTGAAGAAGAAGGCACCGTAGCTATACTCCTGAAATTAAGAAAATATAATTTCCTTTGTATACGATGCAACCTGAAAGTGCATCGAGAATTCCAAAGTAACAAACAATTTTATTCTATGCTGATAAGCTCTAACCAACGAGTAGAATAATTTAAACAGATTTCGTGTTGCTAAGCTCTAACTGAACACCCTTGTATGAAGTGTGAAGGCTTTCGCCAAGATTAGTCGCGGTATGCTATGGGCCTGCAAAGAGGTTGTCAGCGGTGAAAAATGCAAGGTCAACTGGCAAAAAGTTTGTCGCCCCAAGGAGCTCGGTGGCTTGGGGGTTCTTGATCTGGAGAAGTTCTCTCGTGCTCTGAGACTCCGTTGGCTGTGGAACGAGTGGAAGGCACCGGATAAACCTTGGGTCGGTACTGAAACACCAAATGACGCTGCCGATAGGGACCTCTTCAATGCTGCCACCCGGGTCACCATTGGAAATGGCAATAGAGCTTCCTTTTGGTCCTCCTCTTGGCTTGACGGCTCCACCCCGAAAGATCTGGCTCCTCTGATCTTCAAAGCCTCTAGGAGAAAGAATAGGACGGTTCAGGACGCTCTTGAAGGTCAAAACTGGATTGTTGATATCAAGGTGGACTCTTTCTCTGTTGAACACCTTGATCAATACATCAGGCTATGGGAGTGCCTTTCGACGGTTCAACTGTCTCCTGACACTCCGGACTCCATCACTTGGATCATGTCCGCCAATGGCTGTTACTCAACCAGCTCCGCATACAAGGCCCAGTTTCTTGCCTCCTTGCCTTGCTCCTTTGCGAAAACTGTGTGGAAAACTTGGGCCCCTCCGAAATGTCGTTTCTTTGCCTGGCTCGCTGTTCAGAACCGCCTTTTGACTGCGGACCGTCTGGCAAAACGAGAGTGGCCGCATCAGCCTTCTTGTTAGTTGTGTAGATGCAACCCTGAGACGGTGCGACACATCCTCTTCGAATGTCGCTTCTCCAAAAGGATTTGGACTGCGGCGTCTTCCTGGCTTTCCTGCCCGGATCTGTCTCGGGGAGTCGATACCCGTAGACCCAAGGTGCTTGATTACTGGCAGGCCATCGCCAACCTGTCTTCCTCTTCCCCCAAAGGGCTACGGACCGCCATCATGCTCATTACTTGGGAGATCTGGAAAGAGAGAAATGAGAGAGTCTTCAACAATAAATCCTCCTTGCCCTCGGTCGTGATGCACAAAATCAGGGAGGCGGGCAAGGACTGGATCCTTGCTGGCACGAAAAACCTGGCGGAGCTTGTGGGTTAATCTTTTTTCTCCCTTGTTGGGGGGCTGTTTGGACCCCCTCTCTTTTTCTTTTTGGTTGGCTTTGGCCAGTTCTATGTTTGCTTCTCCTTTATCAATATAAGGCAAAGGCGTTTTGCCGCGTTTCAAAAAAAAAAACAATATGGGTCCAAACAAGCATTGATTTGGCATCTTAGCTACAGACATGTAAACATAGACCCATTTCAACATTGTCATTGGATTAGAATTGTGGCCAGTGTGGGTGTTCCAAAATTCCAAACTGTGACCTGGATCAAGCTGTTTTGAACTCCTGCCCCAAGTAAAATAAAAGATACAGTAGCAAAAAGCAAACAGCATGGAGCGATTATAAAATACCTAGGAAGAGAGGTGTGCTTTCTAGACATTGGAACTACAGAGCCGTTTTCAGCATTTTCTTCGAGATGAGCAAATTTCTTCATAAATTGATCAACAACACTGCATAAACACGGGTAGAGATGTGTCACTGTCAATAGACCATGCAAAGATACAATGAAAACATAGGACAAAACGAGAGCAGGAGGGTAAATATGCATATGAGAGTTGAAACAAAAGCCTATTGGATCAGACGAATAACTGCATCATAAGTACCCTCTGGAGTATTTTTCAAAAAGCCAACAGACAAAATTACATTATCTACAGAGACAAAATTACATTATCAGTAAGTTATGTTGTAAATTATTTCAGTTACCTACCGGTCCTGGATTTTTAGATTACGTTGCTACCTGTTTGTTTCCTTCAATCATTTACAGAGTATAAGAATCAAGAAGTGTATACAACAATGACAGAATTACATATAGTAATCCAATTCAGATAGCAGACCACCGTCTTGTGTGAAAGTAAGTTCCCTACCAGATCACAGCCTGTGGGCATTTTCATTTGAAGTTTCAGTGAGTGATAATGTATAAAGCAATAAAATGAGCAGAAGTGCAATGATGCAAAGATACGGTCAATCCAGTAGCCATGCATCTGTCCATGTTTCCTAGAAAACGAGGTGCACATCACCAAGCATGAGAACACCATATGATTGCCAGGAAGATCTGAAGATATGACAACACGAAGATATGGCAACGCGAAAAGGCATGAATTTTTTTAGCATGGTTTAAAGAAAGTTAACAGTATAGTAACGGGAAGATTATATGAGGATATCTATAAAGTGGAGCAAAAATGAATTAGTTTCACAAGAAGATGTGGTTGTTTTTCTACGAAAAACTGCAGATATAAAATACAACAGCTTGGGAAAGGCATACTGATTATTCTAAACCAAAATCATAGGCCAGAATTAAAATAAATCAACAACGCTAATCCCTGCAACCCAGCTTCCCCTGGATCAATGGGGCAACAAACAAAGCACAGAAGTGAACTCCATCTTTATTTACAATACCTAAACACTTCAAGCAAGTCTAAGAGCAAGAATAGTCACTGGAGATCATGAGAAAAATAGGAGAAGGCTAGCAGATAATGCCGAAGCATATATACTGTTTTTTCTACCTTCACAGGTGAATGGTCACACAATTCTTGCACACGCGGGATGGCCTCCCTGGCAGGGTAGGCTAGCTAGCAAATAGTCCACCAATTAATTGCATGTATCACATAACCTGTAAACCAACACAATGCGTGAGACCATTGTTGTTTTATAGGTAAAGAAAAAGCTTGCATCGACAACAATACAAAATCATCGAAAGTTGACAGGTCTTGTCCGTGGAATAAGATGTATATTCAGTTATCAGAAGACATCAATAGGCAAGGCCAGAAGCAAGAGATAAACACATATTCTCTCTATTGTGAGTGTACCTGTACAAAAACAAAAAATTGGGAGGAAACACCCAAGTGCAAGCTGCAACTTAAATCATTATCTACTTCACTTATGAGTTAGCTACAAAATAGAACATCGAGGACCCAAAACTAATTAATTTTTTTTGAATATGTCAAAGCATTCAATGACCCTGAAGTCAATGTAGGTGGAGAGAATTAACAATGAGGAGTAGAATGTTGCTACTCCCTTTCGTATGAAATTAAATGATGAATATGTCAAGAACAATATCTAACGCCTTACTTGGCAGAAGTGTCCCTAGTTCTGAACATGCAATATTTCTTAAGTTGAGCACGGCAACCTAGATTCAAGCAAAGCTAGCACTATACATAGTAAACAGAGACGCAGATGCAATAAGCAAAAGATGCAGGCACATCTTTAAATAAAAAAAGGAAATGCAAGTATACAGACCGATTTAGGTGATCGTAATTAATGCAAGTAAAAAAAATGCAGATGCTTCTTTGAATAAAAAAGGAAATGTAGCAATAAGCAACTGACCTTATACTAGAAAGTACAAAGAAACTAGGCCAACCTAAGATCTCTTTATTTCTTGGTGGTTGTTGTGATTTCTGCTTCTCCTTCGTAACTTGTTCTCCTTTCCTCTGATTCTTGAGTTCATACTTTTACTAAGGACCTAGAAATTAGATCAACGCGCAATATTATAAAAAGAGAGAATAAAAAATGGTATATGAGTATATATGGAAAAATATCAAAACATATTGTGTAAGACCAGGCAGAAAACACATTAAAACTCAACCCCTCTAAGTTGAGCTGGACCATGAACACATCACCAAAAGCCGAGGGCAGTGCCATATCCATTCGCAACTAAGAGGAACAACCAAAGGCCCATCTATACCGCGGCCTCAGTGTGCTTGGCAAAAGGGGAAGTCAGAAAACTTCTTACCTAGCACTATAAAAAATCAAATATGTCAAAGTGTATGCAGAACCGGAACATAAATTAGTTAATTTCAGAACGATAGCAACTGAGGATGGAAAAACACTGCGTTTCATGTGAATAAATCAAGATAAAACAAGATTCTAAGTCTCAAACACCACATTTAACCGAACAAGTCAGAAGATAGTTTATCAAAGCAGGAACAACGGACCATCGTATAGGTCTTTCATGTCCAAGTCCCGCCAAAGTGAGGATGTAGATGCTCTGCAGATCTGAGAATAGCCTTGACCTCATGGAAGATATCATCTGCATCATGCACAAGATCAAAAAATAAAGGCCAAACATTAACAAAGAAGGCACCATCAGATTTTAGGATGAACATAAAAAATTATATTCACACAAACCAAGAAGATTGATTCACCTTTAGGTACAACTATAATAGATTCAACAACAAGCAGAAATTATGCCTCCAAAGTAGAGTAAATTATCAGTTTTACGAAGTCAAATTAGCATGGGCAGGTTCTAGCTTCCTAAAGTTCACACCGTTGACCCACAGTAATGTTGCCACCATGATCAGAACTAACGAACAATTCTACTTAATATCAATCCTAACAAACACATTGTGACGGGAAGTAGTTGAGAAATTCCAAAACAAGCCCTCTTCTACCTGAGGCAAACGGGAAGAAACAACCTATGGGGAAAACACATGATGAATGGCATATCAGCTAAATAATGCCAACAAAAGGCTTCTGAATGGCATATCATGCTTCCATGGAATATGTTCAGTAAAGAATAAATCAAGAGGAGATTTACCAGATGTGGCAGCAATACTATATTTCCACGTGAATCTTCAAACATCAATACACAAACACCATGAAAAAATATTGCACTATTCATGGATCCGTTTGCGAGAAAATTAGTACATCTGAAGAATTTCACCCAACAAACAAATAATACGTTGGAAACTCAATTGTGATATTAAGTTTTATCGAGTTGCAATTTCAAACAGTGGCAGTTCAACGACACAACAGTTTTGGCTGGTTCATAGGGACACAGATTGCTAGTGCAATCAACTATTTCAGTTTGCAACTCCCTGTGTGCCTGAGATAAAAGCTATCTAGTGCCTAGTACAAGTATACATTTCTATAATCTCAAACACTACGTTTTTTTCAAATGGAAGCTTTATGAATTCAAGGTTAATGCCTGCCACTTCACAAATGCCAACTATATAATAACAAAGTGAAACAGGGATATTTATTTTTCAGTAAATGAGAGAAGATTCTTTCTCCTGAGGGCCCTAAGAAAGCCTGCTTTCGGCGGTGGCATCTTGTACACGCCAGCTACGGATTCCACCTCTGAATCTCCCAATAAAAAGCATCTATCAACACATAAACTACAATCCAGGTGCCTACCGACCGCCACTCCCGATACCTACCTGTTGCCTCACTTGCGAGACGGTACACAAGAAGGAGTTCCTATTCCCTATCTGCGCAACCAGGCACAAATTTTAGAAGAACCCAAGACCAAGACAAAGAGAAAAGGAGTGAGAACAGGCCTCACCATGGCGTCTTGAAATCAGTCTTGTTCGTCGTTGCTGAGTGCCGCTTCCTAGGCCATGACCAAAGATGGCACGTTCTCATCCCCATTCAGCGAGCTGCCTAGGGTTCCTTCAATGTCGCTTGCCTCTCTCTCAACCTCCTCGCAGCTGCCGCTTCTCTCCTCCGATCCCGGCCAACTCTGGTCACTTCTCCCACCGCCACCTACCCAAAAAGCTCGCCTCAGACTCCTCCATCATTTCCCCTAGAGATTGCGGGTCGTCGCTGGGTCGAGCTCACGGGCAGCGGCGTAGAGCCATCGTTGGAGAGCACCTGCAGCGCCTGGTGCTTCCCTTAACCGCTCCGACAGCAGCTGTACCGGAACAGACCCGCCCTTCCCCGCCCCTTCACATCCTCCTCAATCACGCCGTCATGGTCCCTCCACGCTCGGCGCGCCGAGCCACCTCCTGGATAGAGAGAGAAATTGAGAGAGAAACGAGAGAGGGAAGATGTGTTGAGAGGAAAAGGAGGGGATTACCCGTGGAGGAGTCCTCCGGCGCCGATCTGCAGGTCGAGCTGGTGAGGCCGTTCCTCCCTCGCTGCCCTTGCTCACCTTCCCAGCGTCGCATCTGGTGAAAGGAAGAGAGCAAGGAGGCGGCTGAATCTGGGAGTCTAGGTTTTTTACCCCGGTGGAAAAAGTGGTGACGCAAAAGAGATGCGCTCGCAGCCTCTGAACTCAAGGTCCCACACGTATATGGACCCAGATGTCATGCACTCTTTCTTCCATCCCAGCAATGAACGCAATAGGGCAAAATCCAATGGCTATAAAGAGTCGTGGGGTGAAAACCAGCACTGTTTGGCCTGATCGAACGACACAGAAGGTTGCGCGCGCAGAACTCACGAGGAGCCGGGTAACACGGGGGGAGTTATAGGAAAAGATGACACTTTATACACGTGCATATCTCTGAAGTAGAAACATACTTGGTTTCTGCTCCTGCTAGCTGGGAACATACTTTTAAACTGTTACTATTTGAATTGATTTTTTATTTATGCTTAATAGTGTAAATGTTGGAAATATGCCCTAAAGCCAAATAATAATATGGATTATTATCATATTTTCATAAAGTTTGTGATTAAATTTTATATCATGTTATATATGTATTGATAGGAATCATCAATACACGTGTGATATATAAACAACCAGGAGTTCTCTGTGAAGATCTAGTCATTAGTTCATTGGTCAACATATGATCAAGGTTTCCTGGTCATGTGGCATTTATGCCAGTTGACAATGGAGTCACCTCATTGTGAGAATGAGATGATGAGCTATACCCAACCTAAGCATCGTGACCCGATCATGTCACGAAGTTCAAGTTACGATGATTAGAATAGACCTAGTGTCCTATTTCATAGACCATGAGGACTTATCAATCACTGTTACTCAAGGATACCTAGATAGCATCAAATGTCATCTGGTGACTCGGTGATCATAAATGTGTGTTCAGGTATTCGCAGGAACAATTGAGCCAATATGGGTCAAGAGCGGGATTTGTCCATCTGCGTGACGGAAAAGATACTCGAGGGCCCACTCGGAGAAGTTGTATCCAATAACTGCACAACGTGTGATTTGATCACGGGGATATCACTTGTCGAAACGAGTCAAGTAGCATTTGTTGATAACGATATTGAACATGACATGGTGATGCCATTTATCAGATCTCACGATGTTCATGGTTCAACGACGAAATATTTCATGGAATGCACAGGGATCAATATGGATATCCAGGTCCCTCTGATGATCATTGGTATGGGAGGGTCCCGACCATGTCTGGAGTGTTCTCGAACCATGGGGTATCACGCTTAAGGGCTTGATAATGTTCACACAGTATTTTTGGTATCGGCAGAATCACTAAAGAAAAGAGGAGAATATAATTTTGTGGCCCGAAAGTTAAGGCGTCAAGGCAAAGCGGTACCCAAGTTGCTTGTAATCAGCTGTGTGGCCCATAGTTGGTGTGCCAAATACTCAACGGGTCTTTTTCAGCATGAATTCAACTTAACGTATAAATACAAAATAGCAGGCTAACGCCCTTCAAGTTGGGCCTCCCCTGTCAGTTTTCGCCATCATGTCGCTTCCGTCGTGGTTGCCATGTTGACTTGCAGCATTGACGTTTGTATCCATTCCTCATTAGGAGTCTTCTTCTTCTTCCCCTGAGCGGCGATCTATGGTCGCGGCCATGGCGTGGAGCTGGGACGCCATCTCGTTCGGTGGTGAGATCCAGGACGTGGACGAACCTGCTCGGCCCTGCTCTCCTCCCCTTCCCAAAACGGAGCTCGCCATCACCACAGCCGCACCCATGGCACGGTGCGGGGACAAGAATTGGTTCCCGGTGAGATCTGTTACCGTGTCGACCATGATCGGTCTTGTTTTCCTTCTCCAGAATCTAAGCTCGCCGTTGCCGTGGTCGCATACACACCAGTTCTACCACCCCTACCGAGGTCTCTGTGGGAGTTGTACCCTCAGTAGCTCAAGTTCTGCCATGTTGAACCTATAAGCGAATTCGGAGCTAGGCGACAGTAATCCGTTGTTGAAGTAATGCAGATACCCGTTGTTGAATACAGTAATGCCGATGTGAGATCATTTAGTTACTTCAATATGAAATTTCCACCAATTTAAAATCTTGTTGATGTATTCCTTGACAATTATAATATAATCAAGCACTAGAAATTTGGTAGTGTGCATGAGCATGATCAGTAATATAATTGAACACTAGAAATTTAAAGAAACTCCATATAAATGAGTATATATATAGGTAAAATAAATAAATATATATATGGGTGTCCTATATATATAGACGAGGTTCACCAGAGACACCGCAGATATATTGTCTTACATTCAACCACAGGTAATAATTAACTTACACAAAATAAAAGCAGGGACAGCAGCAGGAGGCCGGGACATAGAGACGCCTAGCAGGGTCAGAGCAGCATCAGGAGGCCGGCACAGCCTACTCGAGGGGATACAGGCCAATGCTGACATAATTCCGGAGGAATTTGCCGAAGGCTGCGTGCCGTGCCAAGGTCTTCGGCTGATGCCTTCGGCCTCGACTTTTGCCAACGTTCACCGCCGATGTGAGATCATTTAGTTACTTCAGTTCGAAATTTTGACCAATTTAACTTGTTGATGTATTCCTTAACAATTATAATATAATCGAGCTCTAGAAATATCTGGTAATATGCATGAGCATGATCAGTAATATAATTGAAAACTAGAAATTTTAAGGAACTCCATATAAAGGAGTAGATTAATATATATAGAAGGTTCACCAGAGACACCACGAATATATTGTCTTACATGCAACCCACAGGTAATAATTAACTAAAACAAAATAAAAGCAGGGTAGCAACAAGAGGCCGAGACACGGATACGCTTAGCAGGGGCAGCAGCAGGAGACCGGGACAGCCTAATCGAGGGGATACAGACCAGTCTTGACATAATCCCGGAGGAATTTTGCTGAAGGCTGCGTGCCGTGCCAAGGTCTTCAGCAGATGCTTTCGGCCTCGGCCTTTGCCAACGTCCACCGCGTGCTGGATCATGCTGTCGAGGTCCATGTCGATGGCTCTGCCATAAAATGAGCAAAATAGTCTCCCTTACAGTAGAAAGGGATTTTCCCACACCGTAACCACCTCAGCACGTAGTGGCTCTTGCTATCCCTAGAGTACTTGCTATCGTCCACTTCATTAGAATCCTCCTGTTAACTTTTAAGAACATAACTTAGAACTCATACATACGGTTGAATTGTATTACAACTCCAGAATTGACAACATACATATGTAAGACAATATTAAATTGATATCAAAGAGAATGCATCTCAGGAATATATTGATCATTTTATATATAATTTCATCTCAACAAAATAACAATCAATTGGATCAGAGTGTATGTAAAACAAAGATTGTGGCCTCATAATTTTCGTCGGGGATGGTGTAAACGAACCAAGTAATAATTGCACAACCTATATTGTTCTTGTACATTGCCCCAGGTTCGATAACTCATCCCAGAAAAAATCGGACACCAATGTGTCTGCCTCTCTTTTGGAGCAAATTTAAATCATTGGCCACAATAAGAAATTGAAATGTAATCCTAAGAAACAATATTCAGGGATATACATATTCAGGTACAAAAACAATCCTAAATATCCTAATTATAAATAAAAAACCAAACAATTAATCTTTAGGTACATGTTGAAAAAACTCATGATCAAAACCATGCATATACATATGCATCATACAAACCATTCAAAGATCATACATGTAGTTCCATATGAGAATAAATCAAGGGCCTTATAATTTTCTTTAGAGATGGAGTTGGTGAACCAAAGTACCAATAACACAACATATATTGTTTGTGTACATTGCTGCCTTAGGTTCACCAACCCATCCCTAAAAAAACTGACGCCGTCATATGTGTCTCCCCTTGCACTCTTTTGGGATAAATTTCAATCATCGGCCTCGGTGACAAACTAAAATATAATTCTTATACGCTATGAATGCATGCAATATATAATTCAAATATCATAGTTCTATGAATATAGAATAAATATGGGGGGCTCATAAGTTTCTCTAGGGATGACATTAGTGAACCAAGTACCAATTGTACAACCTATTATTGTTGTACATTGACCCAAGTTCACTAACTCATCCATGAAAAAATCTGAAACCAATGTGTCTGCCTCTCTTTTGGGGAAAATTTGAATCATTAGCCATAGTAAGAAATTGAAATGTAATCCAACAAAACAATATTCAAGGATATACATATTCAGGTACAAAAACAATCCTAAATATACATCAAAACCATGCATATACATATGCATCATACGAATCATTCAAAAATCAAAAACAATTCAAAGATCTAGTTCCGTATAAGAAGAATCAAAGGCCTCATAAATTTTTTTTCAGAGATGGAGTTAGGTAAACGAAAGTACCAGGTTCGCTAACTCATCTCTAAAAAACGACATCATCATATGTGTCTCTCTTGCACTCTTTTGGGGCAAATTTGAATCATCGGCCTCAGTGAGAAACAATTCAAAGATCAGAGTTCAAAGATCATTGTAACATCCTAAAACTTTAATCCAAGTTATCAATGTCCAAATCACCCAATTTAGGGTTAACAAAATCTTTTTTCATTTAAAATATTTAAGCATTCATATTTGTGTTGCATTAAATAGGAGTTGTTTTGAAATGCCATGATTGTTTGCTCTAATGGTTGTAAAATGATTCTAAGATTAGTGCCACATCGTCTAGATCAATCCCAAGCAAAAACCAAAGAAAAAGAAATCAAATACAATTAATAAAGGAAATGGTCACTTTTGCCATTTTTATCAATTATCCCACTTTGGGTATTCCTAGCACTTAATTTCCAACAGAAACAATTGTGGATATTTGCACCCCTTGCTAGTACAAGTTAAGATGTACCAAGGCCAACTTTGTGATCTTCCAAAAACTTTTAAACTCTAATTTTAAATGACATTTGAAAATGGAATCTATCTCATATGTCTAGATCACCCTTTTTCAAAAACCATCCAAATGGACTCAATTTGAAAATCCCAAGCAACCACAGATGGTTAAGCATGTGACAAACCACTCCACCAAAAATCTCTGAAAATTCAAAAGTTTTCTTCATGCGGCCATTTGATCGAACACTTGGCATGCACTAATCACACCCTAGTTTAGCTTCACTGTTTCTATAGGGTTTTGCCACCCATTTGACCCCAAATCACTCCCTCTATCCCTCTTTGATCAAACCAAGCCTTAAACAGCCCACCCCTAGTCCCTAGCTGCAGTGCACCGCCACCCCGAGGCCATGCTCGCCGGCCAACAGTGCCAACACCGCAGGAGACCACCAGCCCCTCTCCACCGCTCCAGGAAGGCAGGCGTGACCTCACCGCCGTCCACGGTCCACCCCACGGCCACAGATAGCCCCTAGACCACCCCAGAGCAGCCCCACACTAAGTCTCTACGCCACGCTAGCTTACGCCAGAGCGCCATCACCGCCAGCACGCCCCATGCCGCGCCTCGACACCAGACCACGCGCGCCGCTCCGCCTTGACCACCTCAACCCGCCAGACACGCCCTTGAACCGCTGCTCGACCCACAGTCACCGGGAACCACGTCGAGTACCGCCTCTGTCTCTCAGAGCGCACGACGCTCCCGACCGCTAGCCACCGCCCCTAGCACAGCCATTACGCCCTAGCTGACCGCCAGGGAACCACCCACCGTCCGCCTACCCATCCCATGCCTATAGCGCCCTATGTCATTGTCACCGATGAGCTCCGCCCATGCCTCTCTGCCGCCTCGCCGCTCCTATATAAGGGAGCCTCCCCAGCACGAATTCTTCACAATCTCACACTCCCCTCTCTCCACTGATCCTTCCCCACCTCTCGCCGGAGCAGCTCGAGCAGCCAACCGCCAGAATTTCGCCGGAGGTAGCCGCAGCAGAGGAGACGCTGTCGTTGATTTCGTCCACCCCAGCCTCTGCCACGACTTCGCCTGAGCTCGTCGTCGTCTCCTTGTTTGTTTGCCCACCTAGCCGCACTCGCTGGAGCCCTGGTACACCCTCACCGCACCCCCACCGAGTCGTTAGGGTTCCCCCTCGCCGGCGACGAGTCCGTCGTCGATGATAAGCCCCAACCGTAGATTCGGTTCTAATCCTATGGTCCACATCGCCCTGAACCGCTTCGCGTTTAATGAGCCACTGACAGGAGGGACCCCCCTATCAGCAGTCCTCAGCACCGCGGAGTGAATCTGGGTTGGCCCGTTAGTGTTCCCGCCTAAGCCCGTAGATTCAAATTTAGCTTTTTTCTTTTTAGACTTAAACTTAGTTCTGTCCCTTAGTTTGAAAATCAATTCAGGGAGTTCTACAAATCCAAATTGAGTGATTCTAATTTTGTTGGAAAGATAATTAAAATCTCTATCCAAGCCAGTTGGATTTAAATCATTTAGAGTTATAGATCTCTCCTAGATAAAATAACAATACAAACGCTTTTGCACATTCAAACATTTTTATAAAATCAACCATAATAGATTTTGAGTTGATTCCAACTCTCAAAAATCACATTTAACCATACCTATCTGAATATGTAATAATATTAAGGTTTGCATGCAGTGACTTTGGACTAGTACCAAAATAATGTTATATAGGCATTTCTAGTCACTTTAAATCATTAAATATTAAAGTTAAACTTATTAAAATGTGATCCAACCTTTAAATTACATTTCCATATATTAGAATATGTGGTGATGACATGTGTCTACATGATCCCATATTTTAATTGGAGAATATTAAATTTTAGTTAATTTCAATGAGTAGAAATTACTTTTCTCAAATAAAATAAATGAAACTAGTTCATTAAACCTTGTGATGTTTGTGATGATACTAGATCATAAAATGTGTGCCTTAGTGTGCTAAGTAGACTAGTTAAGTATTGTTTGGTGATTGTGTACTCCGTATGTATTTATAGACGATAGTACCGACCAAGTCTACGAGGAGGAGGAGTTCTACCAAGAGGAGGAAGAAGAGAATTTCAACCACTGCACCAACCAAGGCAAGCTATTGTTAGCAAGCTAGAATTAAGCAAGATGCATTAGGCATGCTTTGGTTACACTTTTGACTTATACCTACTCCAAGTTTTATTTACAAGCTTTACTTTCTTTACTTTACCAAAGTCCTTTACTTTGTTTATAGATAGCATAAAGAGTATAAAACTTGACCTATATAGTTAGACTTAGATGTAATTCTATGGCATGAGATTGATATTAGCATCCCACATTAGTGAACACTCTTAACTTAGTAGTTTAGAGTTAAACCAAAACTTGATCACTCTAGATGGGAATACTTGGTGAAAATGACTTGTGAAAACCTTGGAATGATGAGTCATTCCATTGAGATGTTTTGACATGTGTTGAGAAACACAAATGGTTTATGATGATGAAAATGTTTAGGCATGAGCCTTAGCCCTTTTATAAAAACTGATGGTTGGGTTCGGATGCGATATCATTCCAATTTTACCGTACAACCACAATACCTGAATTGGGTAAGGCTTAGCCGGAAGTTTATATGCATTAGTATTAGTTACCTCGCGGGAGAGGTTTGAGCTGAGGCTATCTCTCAATGTTGTCCACCTATGTAGTGCCTAGGATGATAGATGGTCATGGCTGGGAGGCCAAGCTCATAGGAGAGGTGCTTATACTAGAGCGTGTAAAGGAAAGGTTATGTTTGATTATCTGCATACTAAGTATGATGATTCAGGGTTATCCCTGACAGATGTATCGAATTTTGTGGTGAAAGTGTACCACCTCTGTAGAGTGTCAAACTATTCGAATAGCCGCGTCCGCGGTTATGGACAGTTGGAGTGGCCATACTGTTTCGTTGTCACATGTTTTCAAAATGGCTTATGAAATGAATTGTGACATGACTTGACCACAACAGAGTTGTGACTATGACAACTAAGCTCCCACTTAGGTGTTTTCAAACTTTATTTTATCTTTCTTCGTTTCTGAACTCAGCTTAGATTTCAAACTTAACTTTATAAATAAACTTAGAGTTAGCTTTCCTACTAGAACTATCTTACTTGTTAGTGGTAGTTTGCGAGTACTTAAAGAGTACTCATGGCTTTTGTCCCTGGCTATTCCCGTGGCCAGACTATGAGGAGGACTACCCTAAAGGAGGACAGCAGGACGTCTACAACAACTAGGATCATCTCCCATCATCAGCATTGTCTGTGACTCTGAAGATGGACCCCACCGCTGCGCTATTTATTCCGCTACTTGATTGCACTAAGACTGGATCATAAGATCCTTTATTTGTGTAAGACCTTATTATGGTTTGTAATGGATGATGTACTATGATATCCAATCTGTTATGTCTCGCACAAATGGTAATCCTGGGATTGCGATGTATGGCATAATAGGCATCTGGGATTAAAAATCCGGGTGTTGACAATCATAGTCCATATGTGTAGAATAAATCTAGGGACTCATAAATTTTGTAGAGATGGAGTTAGCGAACCAAAGTGTGGGCCCCCGGATTAATCCTTAGAGAATCCTTGTTATGCATACACCACTATCCCATGATCTGTTAATCGTGGCACATAACCGACAAGTATCAAAGTAAACCTCCATTACTTAAGCGGATATATGTCATACCTTACATGCCATTATGGATATATCAATCATCATCAGTGGAACTTCACCGAGCATAGAGCCAGAGCCATGCCTTAACCTACATGCAACTGACTGGGACAACATCCTAGCTCGCATAGTCGTCAACATCACCTTCTTCTTGATATCCGACCAAGTTAATAGCCAGGGACAATGCCAGTGAGTACTTTGAATGTACTCGCAAACCACCTTAAAATAATAAAAATAAGAGGATATGCAATATGGCTGTGGTAGTAGGAGGGCTCCAAGAGAGGTTCTTTTCTCAAATAGTTTCTCTTGTAGATATAGCATCTACAAATCTTTGTTGAAAACTTCTGTAAAACATTTTGGAAAACCTTTTTGAAAAGTTTTGAAAACACTAGGACTGTGTCACCCATTTGTTACTCTTGGTCATCCCATGACCAAACTCCTTTCCTTCCTTTCTGACCATGCCATTGTCAAATCATTTCCAAAGCCTCTGCTATTCCGAAGTCCTTTTTGAAATCAAAACCAACACCGCTCTATAGCAACCTTCCCAACCATCCATGACCGTGGACAAGGCTATTCGAATAGATTTACACTCTGTAGAGGTTGTACACTTTACCCACACCATTCGGGTACCCGTCTCTGATCTTCATCGATCGTGGGTCGAGTAACCTACCAAGACTCTCCAGATGCCACTCTAGCATAGGCCCCACCCTATGAGTTGTTCCTCTCAACACCAGGACGTCGGGGCCACGGACCAACCGGAGTGCATTCTGACTCCTCTAGAGTGGGCACTTTCAATGACAGGCTCATAGTATCGCCTAGTGACTCGCATGGGTGACCCTGCATTCCTCCAGGTGACTGTCTAACAGTAGACCCTTTTTGTAAAGGAAGCCTAGAATTCGAGGGAGATGATCCCTTATAAGCAGTTGTGAGAAATCCCACACTAGAGTAGCAAACTTCAAGTCTAGCCCTGTCCTGTTCCAGAGTAATGTGGTTGCATGGGTTAATTGTTCTAGCAAAATTGCAAAGAACTGGGTGCATTTTCATAAACCTTTTTCCTCCATCTTTCAACATTTTGTAAATCAAAACCCTTTTTCTTTTCTCAAACTTCTCTTGGTAGTTCAAACCTCACCAAGATTTTTCCATAAACATTTTGTAAAACTTTTTCAGGGGTCTTCCCATCCTCTAGGTTTGCTTCGGCTAAAACAGGATCTCCAAAGGGGTATGGAAATTATACACCATCTACCATACTAGGGTAAAGTAGGTGTTATCAAGGGGGTTGTACTTAATAGTAAAAAAGCATAATGATTTGAAGAAGCCAAACCACTCGCAAGTATAACTCATCATAAAATAAAACAATGTAGTTTTCAGAAAACAGTAGGTAAAACATGCAAAAGTAAAATAGTAGGGCAAGTCTTATGAGTAATAAGGTGGCTTCCCTGAGATCAGAAATCTGGCAATATATGTCCCTGGACTTCTTCTTAGAATTCCATAATATCCAAAATAATAACAATCTTCTTCGGGCCTTCGATATAATCGCAACTAGCATCGTCAACGAGGATACATGCAAGCAAACAGATCCACAATCAACACAAGGCATACAATCACCATTACAGTACAACAAACAAACACTCAACATCATAATAAAGTCAGTAGGTTTTGATAGTTTGAGATGATGGCATTTGGATATACTTTCATTGCTTTTGTGGATTTGCCTTTGTGATTTATTTGTCAAATACCACCTAATGAAGGGGTTTGGAACTAGGTCTTGGCCCTATATGATATCAACATACAAAATTGATATCAACAGATAGGTATTGAAATAACAAGGCCAACAAAAGTGGTTTCATGATTTTATCAATTTCCTTTAGTTAGTTATGATTTTTCTAGTGAAATTAACCCTAGTTTAGGTTTAAAATTCACCATAAAAGATCTGTATGGCAAATAAATTTGTGCTCAGCGTATGTTACGTATAATTGAATTTGTGATTTTTGAGAGTTGGAATCATCTGAAAATAATGACTAGAATGCCCTTGGAAAAATCCCAAACTAAGTTTTGTAGTCAACTTGTCCTTTTAACTCGAGTTGTTATGAAGGTCCAATTGATATGAGGCAAAGGAAAATTGATAGGCCTTGCAAATACCTTTCAGTAGAAATTGGAATCACTATTTTTGGACTAGTTAAGCTTCTGAAATGATTTATCTAGTGAATACACCACATACTAAAGTATTTAATTCATTAAAATTCAACAGAGACACAAAAATTCTTGAACTCCTGGGTTATGATAGGCATTGACATAGCTCGTCACTAATAGTTGGAATTAGATCCAGACATTTCATATATTGGCCTAGGGAATTTTCTAAGATCTGAAATGATCTGTTTTTGTCATTTTTGCTACAGGAAGAAAATAGCTCCAATTGGCATGGGACCAATGCTACATTACAGGTACTTCCTTTACCTACCAGAAGAAATTGGATTCACTCAAGTTGGATATATAGACCTCACTGGGTGATTTATTATTGGTAAAACACACATTTTTATAGATTAAATTTCAGTAAATAATGAGAAATATTTCTGCCAAGGGAGTAGTTCTGCATGTTTTGGAGAATTGTATATATCTTGTTAAAAAATATATTTAGGAAAAGATAAGGGTTTTCCATTTTTATTTCGAATTAAACTTACTGGCAGTTTTCAGATTTGGAAAAGGGAAATAAGAAAAAGAAAAAGGGGCAAAGGACAGCCGGGCTGGATCCTTACCAACATGGGCTGCGGAGGGAAGATCTGGCCCACCCGCCACCGGCTCGTGCGGGAGGAGGAGAAAATTCGAATGGACGGCGGGCCCAGCCGTCATTGGCAATGGGCGGTGAAGGGGTATGCGGGGTTTGTGGCCGTTCGACTAGATGTGGATCGACGGCCGAGCTTCATCTTCTATATCCTGACAGGAAGGCAAGGAAGGAACCCTAGAGCGGCCAGGTTCTAGCTAGGGGCTCGTCGGTGGAGGTCCTGTGGCGATGGTGGGATGACAGATCAATGCGGCACGACGCGGGGAGCAGATAGAGGGGTGGCACAGCCTGGCTTGCTTCAAGAAAAGGGGGTTCACGTGGGAACCCGATGGCGTTGCCCTATGGTGCTTGCTGGAGCTACGCCCAGGGGTTGCTGCATGTTTAAAAAGAAGGCACCATAATCATCAGGAAGGTGAGGGGAGTGGCAGAGTGTGACATGTAGAGGGAGAAACATAGGGAGGAGAGAGCCTTGCTAAAGTTTTCGGAGGAGGCCCGAGAGCTTGTTCTTCTTTTTCCTTGGGCAAGACAGAGTAGGGAGGAGGGTGTGGTGCTCGGGGGAGGTGAGTGGGAGTGGGAGGAAGCAAATGGTGGTCTGGTTGGGACAGGGGAAGCCTCTGGCTATTTATTTTGGGGAGGGGTGGTTCATGATGAACCATGTCCATGTTTGGACATGAGAGGGGGAGCGAGCAGGGGATTGGCTAGGAGGGGTGGTGCTGGGTGGTGTGTGGGATAGTTGCTCGACCATCTGAGTGGAGGGGAGGATGGTGGCTGCAGGTTTGATTTTTATTTCCCAAGATTTGCAAGATATGTCTCTCCCTCTCTCTTACAAGCACAAGAGACAAAAAGAGGTGGGCTACAGTGCTATGCTATAGGGGAGCATGACCAGAGAGTGAGAGATGTGCTGTGCAAGTTTGGTGCTTTAGGTTGTTGGAGATTTGGTGGAGATTTGAGGCATAAGTTTGAATGATTTCAAATATTGGCCAAATAAGGGTTTATGAAGCAACTCTAGATTTTTGAATTAGACAAGATGAGCCAAAGGTATGGGTTAGGAGATATTGTTAAGACAACACTCCTATATTAATTTGAGATGTTTTAGAGGATTTAAAGTCGATTTGAAATCATTTATTCAAAAAGTGTAGAAGTAGTTTCGAGAACCTCATTTGATATTTTTACACTAGACAAGGTTGGTTTTTGGTGTGAGATGGTCCTAAATACCAATTCCCACATTGGGGAATTTTCTTGTAATTTATTTGTAAGAAAATGTACCTTTAAGGAATTATTTCTTGTTTCTGCAATTTAAGAAAAAGGGCAAAAAGAAATAATCAAGGATCTAAAAAATATTTATTTTTGAGATGGGAAGGTAGGGTATGATGTATAGGCCTCAAATGTAGCTTGAGTTTGCAAGGTGATTTGGAGAAGAACAAACTTGCCTTTATAGGGTGGATTTTGAGGGTTTTGCCAAGAATGGAATTTAAATAGTTTTAGGTTCCAAATAATTATGGAATTTATTTGGCAAAGTGTTATATCCAAGGTATATGATGTCATCTTGAAGTGTCCATCTTTGGCAACCTTGGGTTTTGCAAAACAAGATGGATTTGAGAAGAGAATAAGGATTAGAGGATCTAGGGCATTAATATTTTTATACCACCTAAACAAGGTTGGATTAGTGAGCTCAGAGCTCACCTTGATGCAAGGGATAGATAGACAGTTAGACCAAGTTATCTAGATGATCATGGTAGAAGGAGTTTGGCTTGGTTGCATTTGAGGTGGTCTGGAAGTGATGGCAAACTTTGTTGAAAATAAGGCAACCATACCAGATGAGTCATGATGCCTTATAAACCATGTGGGTTTAAGAAGCACTAAGCTTCAATGGAAAGAAGGAATGTGTGAATTGATATACCATGGTTAGTATACCATAACCATGCAAGGATTTGGTCAAGGGGAGGTAGCATATGGATGTGAGCTTCGGCCAAAGTAGGCAATATGATATGATTTGCATAAAAGATTATTATCTTGACTACAGACCCATCAAGGATGAGTGGCTACCATAATGGTTTAGCCAAGGGACAAAGTGCGCTTTGGTAGTACACATGATGTACTACGAGATGGTTCAAGTACTTTCTCAAGAATGCACACAGACTAGAGTAGGTGAAGTTCCAAAGATTGAATCCAAATAAGGATTCCAGACTTATTAAATTTTGGCAGATTTATGGATTTAGACTAGTGTGAAGGAGGAAAGAATTTGGAGAGGATGCAAGGGTCCATCCTCATCATCAAGTGGATGAGGCTGGAGGATAGCTTGTGTAGATAGAATTTATGCTTGTATTTGGTCTTTGATGAGTTGGATGAGAATGCAAGGATTAGCTCAGAAAAGATCTAGTTAAGTGGATCAGAAGGTCACTTGGTAACTAGCATAGATTTAGCTCTGGATACTTGATTCAAGGTTTGGTTATCTTTACCATGGGTTTGGCCCTAAAGGATGAGCTACTAGATTTCCTCACTCAAGTTCCTAAGCAAACAAGGCAATCAACAGATCAAGGCAATTCATCTTATCAAACCTATCCAACTTCTTCTGAGGTTACCATCAAGCCTAGCTTGAGGTAGGGATGGGTATTTTGAAAAGGTTTGTTTTGAAGTAGATAAGAGTCCCTTGGTATTTCTACCAAGAGTAGAGTTCAAAGTTTTATAAAAGGTTTTGGAAGCCTAGGGGAAGAGTATTTTGAAGGTTCTATCTTGAAAACATAAGGAGATTATATCGTATTGATCTCCAAAATTTTGGTAAAAGTAGCTACTAGGATAGTTAGGGTTTCAAAGGCATCTTGGCTAAGTTTTTGAAATTCCAAAACATTTGAGAATATATAAAAAGAGCCAAGACAGTTTTGGTTAAATAGCTTTTTTCAACTGTTGGTGAGGTAAGGAGTATATCCTATGGAGTACATTCATATGCACAAGCAAAAGCAAACAACAAGAAAACACTGCATTATTAAACAAGAAAAGTTTTTTGTTCCCCCTGATTTTTGCATTCCGGACAACTAATCAGGGTTGCTGAAATTGGGATGTTACGCAATGTACCAATGGCACAACTTATATTTCTGTACATTGCCTCAGGTTCACTAACCATCCCTAAAAAATCCAACACCATCATATATGTGTCTCCCATCGCACTCTTTTGGGGTAAATTGAATCATTGGCCTCAGTAAGGAATAGAAATGTAAAGTTATATGCATGTTGTGTATAGAGATCAACACTCAACTAGCAAACCCTAAAACCCCTAAATCAAATGTTACAGATCGATTAAATTTACAGCATAAGAAGAACCGTATGAACAACAACGAGTTAAGAAAATGTAAATTTACTAGAAGGCAGATGAGCATATTGTGGTTTTGTGACTAGATGGATTGGGGTTTTGTGACTAGATGGCAGATGCGTCAATCGACCGTTCGAACCATATATATACTACCCTACTTCAAGAGCAAAAGAATCTATAGACGATTGAGCAAATCCTAGGTATGAACACAAATCCTATGTATGAACAGTGAAATTTGTGGCCGTGACTAGAGAAGCTAGCAATGTAGTACCTCGAACTCCTCATCGGGGACCTCCTCCTTGAACTCGTCATTCTCTATGATTGCGTCGACAAATTCTTGGTGGAGGATGGGGTCATTGATATAGAGCACCGGGTTGCCTCCGCCTACTTCCTCCCGCCTCCCCCTCATCCAGATCTTCCGCTGGCACCATGACGTTGTCGACCACCTGCTGCTCGACAGCGACGGCTACTGGCTGGATGGATGAGCTCATAGTCTCGACGGCGTGGCAACGAGCAACGTGCGTGCCAGGAGAAGACGCCTCCTCTTGCTCGGCGACGACCGAGCCATCCGCTGTTGTGCCTCCAACTGGCTTCACCTTTGGCTCGTCTCCACGCGTACGCTTCATGGCGCACCTAGGGAAGGCGGTGGTGCAAGCGAAGGAGCTTCGGCGCACACTGAAGGTGCATATTGGGGTTTGGGAGTAGACATATTGGGGAAAATGACACGAGCTCATGGAAGAAGAAGGCCGAGCGGGTTTATATACACTGGACCGTTGGTAGTCCTCGAGTGGACACGTGTGGGTGGTGGTGTGGGCTACCACGAACTCCACTTTTTTATGAAACAACCACGATCTCCAGTTTCTAACTACATTCATAACGCGCACAGGAGTTTCCTCAAAAAAACATAAACATGGGCATTCTACCTCGGGAAGGTGGACGACGCTTAGATCGTGCATGGCAGACCTCGATTCCACTAGATGCAAGTGGCACAGAACCAATTTCTAGGAACGTTAGGTCTCCTCGAGGTGCCCCTCCTCGAGACCCATTTCTCAGCTCTCTCGGCCTCCCACTGACGCGTGGAAGTTTCTTGTGGTAGGGCCCAGTTAGAAGTGAGATTGAGAGAGCGCTGCGTAAAAATGGGATATGTCTTTGTCGACGACCGTGCACTGGATGAACATGTTTCCATGTGCATGTGTTGTGGCATAGTAGTAGTAGGCTTTTCAATCGTGATTAAACATGACATGACCACTTGACGACTTCTTCGTGTTCCTTCTCGAAGAAGTCTCGCTGAGAGAGACGTCCGTGCTGTCTCATGTTGTACTGTGAAGGGCACGACGTGCACAACAATCCACATTGGATCACAGAGGATCAACAGTTGATGCGCATGATCCGCGTGACAACTGTGACAACCAATCAGGGCATAGCAGACAGAGTGAGCACAAGTTTGGGATTCTACGAGAGAGAGGGTAAGACTAAGTAGTATCAAAAAACCAAGGGCAAAACTGAGTAGTATAAAAATGGAAAGTGAGTGCCTTATACAATGAAATACATCTTGGCATAAATCAAATTATGCCAATATGGAACCACCAGAGTCATTGCATGTGTGCTATTTTAATAAACCACATGGATCCACTAGATGTCTTTGCATGTATGTTCTTTTCATAAACCACAATGATCCACTAGATGTAATTGTATATATGTTCTTTTCATAAACCACATGGATCCACTAGATTTCATTGTATATATATATGTGTGTGTTTTGGAGAAGAACACATGGAATGATGCCACTACAACATGTGGTGTCCAACCATGTCCAGGAACCCTAGCAGCATGCTAGGATTCAAGTGCAGCATGCATTGTACCACCAGTTTGAAAGATGCTGCATCACCACACCCACTTGGATGTGTGTGTGTGTATTAGTGTGCTCATTGTGGGTTTGGAGAAGTACAGATGCAATGATTCTATTCCAGCATGTGGTGTCCAACCCTGTCCAGGAACCCTAGCAGCATGCTGGGATTCAACTTCACCATGCATTGTACCACCAGTTTGAAAGATACTACATCACCACACCCACTTGGATGTGTGTGTATTAGTGTGCATCATTGTGGTCTTGGAGAAGTACACATAGAATGATGCCACTTCAGCATGTGGTGTCTAACCATGTCTAGGAACCCTAGAAGCATGCTGGGATTCAACTACAACATGCATTCTACCACCACTTTGAAAGATGCTACATCACCACACCCACTTGGATGTGTGTGTATAAGTGTGAATCATTGTGGTTTTGGATAAGTACACATGGAATGATGCCACTCCAGCATGTGGTGTCCAACTATGTCCAGGAACCCTGGCAACATGCTGGGATTCAACTGCAACATGCATTGTACCACCAGTTTTAAAGATGCTGCATCACCACACCCACTTGGATGTGTGTGTATGAGTGTGCATCATTGTGGTTTTGGAGAAGTACACATGCAATGATGCCACACCAGCATGTGGTGTCCAACCATGTCTAGGAACCCTAGAAGCATGCTGGGATTCAACTGCAACATACATTCTACCACCACTTTGAAAGATGTTGCATCACCACACCCACTTGGATGTGTGTGTGTATAAGTGTGCATTCATTGTGGTTTTGGAGAAGTACACATGGAATGATGCCACTCCAGCATGTGGTGTCCAACCATGTCCAGGAACCCTAGCAGCATGCTGGGATTCAATTGCAGCATGCATTGTACCACCAGTTTTAAAGATGATGCATCACCACACCCACTTTGATGTGTGTGTATCAATGTGCATCATTTTGGTTTTGGAGAAGAACACATGGAATGATCCCACTCCATCATGTGGTGTCCAACCATGTCTAGGAACCCTAGTAGCATGCTCGGATTCAATTGCAACATGCATTGTATCACCAGTTTGAAATATGTTGCATCACTACACCCACTTGGATGTGTGTGTATTAGTGTGCATCATTGTGTTTCTTTGGCGAAGTACACATGCAATGATGCCACTCTAGCATGTGGTGTCTGATGACCCACAAGTATAGGGGTGTATCGCAGTATTTTCGAGGGAAGTGAAACCCAATTTATTGATTCGACACAAGGGGAGCCAAAGAATATTTATAAGCCTTAACAACTGAGTAGTCAATTCAGCTACACTTGGAAACAATCTTGCTCACAACAGTTTATCAGTAGCAACAGTTTTGTAGTAGGATTAGTAAAGTAGCAGCAGTAGTAAAGCAAAGACAGTAGTAACAAAAGCAGTAAACATGGGATTCGAGTGCGGTAGGCATAGGGATGGATGGACGGGCGTTGCATGGACAAGACAATTCACATATGAATCAGAACATAGGGCAATTGCAGATAAATAAGATAAAGCATCCCAGTACTAGATAATCCTAGGCATGTGTTCCATATATAGTCATACGTGCTCGCAATGCGAACTTGCACACCATCTTTTGTCCTGCCAGCCCGTTTGCAGCGGGGCCTCAAGGGAACTACTGGCAATTAAGGTGCTCCTTTTAATAGAGCAACAGAGCAAAGCAATAACACTACATGAACACATGTGATCCTCACATCAAAGCCATTCCCTTCCGGTTATCCTGATTTCTGTCACTTCGGGGCCATAGGTTCCGGACAACAACGTGTATCACTCGGGCCCTAGTGACAAGCATTAAGCACAACAAGTCACAACAAAGTCATAAAGCACTAATAAAAGATACTAGGCACCATGCCCTAACAATCTGATGCCATTACATGAACGATCTCATCTAATCCCTACCATCCCCATAGCCTACATCGGGGATTACTCACTCATATATGGGGGAAACATGGATGGTCGATGGAGAAGCGATGGTGATGACGATGGTGATGATCTCCTGCAATTCCCCATCCCGACAGGGTGCCAGAACGGAGTTTCTGGTGTTGTTTCGTGGAATCTGGTGGTGGCGGCGGAGAGGAACTCCTTCTGGAAAAACGTCGAACCCCCATGGGTTTTTAGGTCAGAAGGCTTCTTATAGGCGAAGAGGGAGACCGAGGGGGTGCCTAGGGCCACCACACCATGCCCTGGCGCGGCCAGGCCCAGCCCGCGCCTGTGGGGGTTGTCCAGCCCCTGTCCCTCCTCCGTCTCGTATTCTGGCTCCTAGAGTCTTCTGGAAAAATAGGCACTTTGGCTTTTGTCCTGTCCAATTCCGAGAATATTCATTTTCTAACTTTCCTGGAACCAAAAACAGCAGAAAACAGGCAGCTGGCACTATGGCTCTTGTTAATAGGTTAGTCCAAGAAATCATATGAAAAGTACTCCAAAGTGTGGAAAAAACACAAGAAAGTGGATAAAACCAAGCATGGAGCATCAAAAATTATAGATACATTTGCAATGTATCAACATCCCCAAGATTAACTCCTGCTCGTCCTCGAGTAGGTAAGTGATAAAAAGAAAGAATAATTTTTGAGGTGACATGCACCATCATAAAATTGATCAAAGTATTTGTAAAACATTTAAAGCCATGATCATAGTACTTCAATCATAACATGAAAGACAAAGTTCTAGCAATAAGACAAAGAAACTATGATGCAACATGAAAAGGCACAAACAAAAGAATCATGAATAACAATGCTTTGCAAGACATTTGTTTGTTTCACATAAAGAAAACATAGCATAGTGGCATTCAGCTTGTCCCTCATAGAGTAGCAAACATAAATGCATAGGACACCTTCAAAGTTTACAAGAGTGACTAGATACAAATAGTTTAAAACAAGCAATATCAAGGTATGCATCAATCAACTAGTCCTGGAACAATGCACATAGAACTAAGAATGGACACTATGCTCTCAAGAAAGTGTTCATAGAATGTGTGGAGACTCAACAAGGAAATGAACGGGTTTTGAAAAGTTTGAAAGGCTTCCAAATGTTGAAAGTATGATACTCGTTAGCTTTGAGCTCTCATTGCCCCTATCATAAGCATCTTTAAGTGGTTAAGGTTAAAGTGACACAACTAAGAGGATATGCTTGACAAGTTATAAATCAAAGTCTCATGCCCCTTACTTACGAAGACCGATCCTCATGCTACTCAACTTCAGTCACAAGTAAGCTCTTGTCATTGTAAGTATATATGTATCATAGAGAACCACCAACGGGGTACCCCTTGCCCATGATACAGGAGCTATCCCATAATCAAAATGACAAGGCAAGCAGACAATGAGCATCTCAGCGATCTTTTTATTTACTATGTGCATAGATTTTTATTGAGGATGCTTCATAGAATGCTCATTATGGTTATGCTGCAAGTTTCCACCATGATTAGGCATGGCTTAGGCTAGCGGGCCAAGCGTTTCTCTAACATACATACAAACTCCATGATCTTACAAGTTCCAGTTTTATTTCACACCTCCGGGATCCATAAGCAAAAGAACATGATATCAACAAGGTACTAAGTACCAATGAAATGTTGAAAACGTTCCCCATGATACATGGTTCTGCTAACTTCAACTTATAAAGCACAAGCATATATGCAACAAAGAAGGACGCAATGGTTCAGGTTTATTAAATGCAAGAAAATAAAGTGTGCCATCAAGTTCATGAGAGATTTACTAACTAACTTTCTCATAACAAGCAAACATTTTATTTGGAAGAAAACAAGGCATATTGAATATGCACGGAAGTAGCAAATGATGCTAATAGGTAGGTATGGTGGAAACTTTGGCAATATTTGGTTTTAGGGAGTTGGAAACATGAGTAAAACATACTCAGTGAAAGTGAAGGCTAGCAATAGTAATGGAGCCACAAACGAGAGAGCAACAATAGCCATAATCATGTAGAGCGACAAAACATCATTGATCAAAGCATAAAGTGATATTACAAGTTGAAAACTAAAGGATCATCAAGGCTTATGGTCACTTGGGATAGTCATAACATGGTGTGAGCATGTGCCAAGTCAACCCAAATAAAGCATCAAAGGAGAATACCACAATACTATGCTTTAATATGCTAAAACAATGCATGATTCTTCCAAAGCACATTAAGCTATCTCAATTGTTTATAACAAGTCATGATACAGCAAAGAATACTAAACAAGCCAAAACAATATCAAGCATGGCATGACAAAGCATAGGCCACAGTAAAAAACAAGCTCTCTTTACCACTTAAGCTTCCTACTCTTTTCCAATACAGACCAAACTATTTGAACACCAATGCATGAAAGAGGAGGTCCAACAAATTTATTCAGAAAACTAACAAACCACGCAAACTAAAAACCAAAACAAAAACGAAAAAGAAGACGCTCCAAGAACAACACAACTGTGCATGAAACAATAAAAATGAAGTGTTTGGAAGAAACCTGGGATTTTTATTGATGAAGTGGGGGATGCCTTGGGAATCCCCAAGCTTTGACGCTTGTACTTCTTGGATATTTCTTGGGGTGACACGCGTGGCATCCCCAAGCTTGAGCTTTAGTCCATCCTTCATCTCATTACTCATTCCTTCCATACACCTGAAATTTTTCCTTCATACAAAACTTCACACAATCTTTATTAGCAACATTAGTGCACTCAAGATAAATAAGTCTTAAGGTTCAGTTCTAACACCAAATAAACTTCCATTAGAACACTAGCTACTGTAGCACTTCCCTCAAAAATCTCAATTCCCCAAAAGAACTCAAAAAGGAACCAACAAGAAGCAAATGCGGAAAATGGCAGAAATCTGTCAAAACAGACCAGCAGGTAAAGACGAATTTTTTCGAAGACCTTCTGTTGCTCAAATCAAAAAGTGTTTAACTAACGAAAGTTACATAACAACCTGGGGCAGATGCACAAAAATTCACGCCTCAAAAAGACGTTCAGAGATTTTACAAATTGTTTTACGGTGAAGCACAAAAATCTGTTTCGGGACAGTAACTTTCCCAATCACTACTTCTCTCTCATTAGAGGTTACTCTTGGCACAAAAAGAAAATAAAAAGGATAAGGAGCGGCTATTACTGAAGTAATAACTTTCAAGACTCATCTAAAACTTTTGGGTTATCTCCCAATAAGTACTTTTCTTTAACGCCTTTAAGTTAGGCAAAAGCAAAAATTAAAATGGATAGAATAGAAGTAAGCGGAGATAATCATAGTGAAAACATTTTTTTGTTCAATGAAATCCTTTTGTTAACAAGGTTGAGCAAGTCTTGCTACCAAAACAATTGCATATGAGACAAAACTTTGTATTCCACTAATGATTATGTTACCTCAACCTTGATAGGAATGGTCCCAATCATAATAGTTTCAAATTTTTCTCTTGGTATGGGACAATATATTTCTCCAACTTGAATGCCCTCAACATGTTCAATTGAATTCAAACCATAAGTCCTTTCAATCTTCTTGGGGAAATAGACAGTATTGAAGGTCACCTTCCCTTGATTACAATTAATAACAACTCGTGCAGTGTTTTAAGAAAAGGTCTCTCAAGAATAATAGACATATTATCATCTTTAGGCATAAAAGTTTGAGAGGATGCTCTCATAAGAAATAAGAGTTGAAGTAAAAGAGAGCATCAAGAAGCAAATTCAAAACACATTTAAGTCTAACCCACTTCCTATGCATAGGAATCATGTAAGCAAATAAATTCGCAAAGAACAAAGTGACAGACATAGGAAGATAAAACAAGGGTAACTTCAAAACTTTCAGCACATAGAGATGTGTTTAAATACCATGAAAACTTCTACAACCATATTTCCCTCTCTCATAATAATTTTCAGTAGCCTCATGAATAAACTCAACAATATAACTATCACATAAAGCATGCTCTTCATGATCTACAAGCACTAGAGCTTTATTATAAACATTTTCAAAAGAAACCTCAGGAACATAACATTCATTCTCCTTTAGTAAGCATGGGGGACAATCAAATAATGTAAGGGATAAAGAGTTACTCTCATTAGAAGGTAGGCATGGGTAGCTAATCCATTCTTCCTCCTTTTGTTCATCACTCTCCTCCTCTTTTTCATCTAATGAGATTTTAGGTTCATCAATTTCTTCTTCCATAGGATCCTGCAAGGCATTAGTCTCTTCCATTTGTGGAAAGCATCTATTAAAATATTCAAGAATATAGCCATTTTCATCCTTGTAATTATCAAAGCAAAATTTAAGTATACCATAAACCTCATATTTGTAAGGGGAATCATCAATATTTTCAAGCAAACTAGCAAGTTCAAAAGCACCCTTCCAAGCAATAAATTCTTCAATTTGTTCTGCATCATAAAAGTCATAAATTCCTTTAGCATAAGAAGATATGGTATCATTATCATTATACTCACATTGAAAAGGGAGGTGTTTATACCTCTTTCTGCAACAAGATTCATCACAACAATAAGTAGCATTATAAGTAGAGCACACGTTTCTAGCAATGGTATACAATCTATCAATTTGTTCCCATAAGTGTTTCCCTTTTTGTGACAAGCAGTGTTCCTTATAATAATATTTTTGATCTTCCGTGAACCCACCTTGCCAATAAGCTTCAGTTTCAAAGAAACCAACCATTGACAACAAGCATGATAAGGCAAGAATAAACTTAGCTTGAACAATAGTGATTCCAAGTGGACTTGATAAATAAAGCTATGCTCCCCGGCAACGACGCCAGAAAATAGTCTTGATGACCCACAAGTATAGGGGGTGTATCGCAATATTTTCGAGGGAATTGAAACCCAATTTATTGATTCGACACAAGGGGAGCCAAAGAATATGTATAAGCCTTAACAACTGAGTTGTCAATTCAGCTGCACCTAGAAACAATCTTGCTCACAGCAGTTTATCAGTAGCAACAGTTTTGTAGTAGGAATAGTAAAGTAGCAGCAGTAGTAAAGCAAAGACAGTAGTAACAAAAGTAGTAAACAGTGGGATTCGAGTGCGGTAGGCATAGGGATGGATGGATGGGCGTTGCATGGACAAGACAATTCACATAGCAATCAGAACATAGGGCAATTGCAGATAAATAAGATAAAGCATCCCAGTACTAGATAATCCTAGGCATGTGTTCCATATATAGTCATACGTGCTCGCAATGAGAAGTTGCACAACATCTTTTGTCCTGCCAGCCCGTTTGCAGCGGGGCCTCAAGGGAACTACTTGCAATTAAGGTGCTCCTTTTAATAGAGCACCCGAGCAAAGCATTAACACTCCATGAACACATGTGATCCTCACATCAAAGCCATTCCCTTCTGGTTATCCCGATTTCTGTCACTTTGGGGCCATAGGTTCCGGACAACAACGTGTGTATACAACTTGTAGATAAGAGCAAAAACAATACTATCATAATGAATCAATAACATGTTCAGATCTAAAATCATGGCACTCGGGCCCTAGTGACAAGCATTAAGCACAACAAGTCGCAACAAAGTCATAAAGCACTAATAAAAGATACTAGGCACCATGCCCTAAAATCTGATGCCATTACATGAACGATCTCATCCAATCCCTACCATCACCATAGCCTACAGCGGGGGATTACTCACTCATAGATGGGGGAAACATGGATGGTCGATGGAGAAGCGATGGTGATGATGATGGCAATGATCTCCTCCAATTTCCCGTCCCGGCAGGGTGCCAGAACGGAGTTTCTGATGCTGTTTCATGGAATCTGGTGGTGGCGGCAAAGAGGAACTCCTTCTGGAAAAACGTCGACCCCCCCCCGGAGTTTTTAGGTCAGAAGGCTTCTTATAGGCGAAGAGGGAGACCAAGGGCGTGCCTGGGGCCACCACACCATGCCCTGGCGCAGCCAGGGCTAGCCCGCGCCTGGGGGTGTGGCCACCCCCTGGCCCTCCTCCGTCTCGTATTCTGGCTCCTGGAGTCTTCTGGAAAAATAGGCACTTTTGCTTTTGTCCCGTCCAATTCCGAGAATATTCATTTTCTGACTTTCCTGGAACCAAAAACAACAGAAAATAGGCAGCTAGCACTGTGGCTCTTGTTAATAGGTTAGTCCAGGAAATCATATGAAAAGTACTCCAAAGTGTGGAAAAAACACAAGAAAGTGGATAAAACCAAGCATGGAGCATCAAAAATTATAGATACATTTGCAATGTATCAGTGTCCAACCATGTTCAAGAACCCTAGCAGCATGCTAGGTTTCAACTGCAGCATGCATTGTACCACCAGTTTAAAAGATGCTACATCACCACACCCACTTGGACGTGTGTGTTTGTGTATCAGCGTGCATCATTGTGGTTTTGGAGAAGAACACATGGAATGATGCCACTCCAGCATGTGGTGTCTAACCATGTCTAGGAACCCTAGCAGCATGCTAGGATTCAACTACAACATGCATTGTACCACCAGTTTGAAAGATGCACTACTAGGGAAAACCCTACCCGAGACGCACCAAAAACCCTATCCGAGGCGCATATGATATGCGCCTCTAGTGTCGCGCCTCTAGGATTTGTTATGCAAGGCGCATATCATATACGCCTCCTATATCCTAGATATGAAAGGCGCATATTGATCATATGCGCCTCCCATACTCAGAATATGCGAGGCGTATATTGATCCGAATGAGCCTCCTATATTCTGCATATGCGAGGCGCATATTGATCCAAATGTGCCTCGGATATTATTTTTGAATTTCAAAAAAACTGGCGGACAGATCTGGATCTGACCGGAATTTCGTTGGAGCTCGTCGGATGTCGTGCCCGTGGCCACAACCTACCACCGCAGGCAAGTGCAGGAGGCCATGGCCATGGGGGTCGCCGAAGATGGTGGGGGAGGATAAGGCCACCGGAGGTGGAGGAGGTGGTCAGTGTGGTTGTGGAGGCCATGGCCGAAGTGATCGCCGGAGGAGGAGGAGGTCGCCGGAGGAAGAGGAGGAGAAGTTCGCCGGAGGAAGAGGAGGAGGATGCCACCGGAGGTGGAGGAGGAGGAGGCGGAGGAGGAGGAGGAGAAGGAGAGAAGGAGGAGAGGTGGAGGAGAAGGAGAAGGAGAGGTGGAGGAGAAGGAGAAGGAGGAAAGGTGGAGGACAAGGAGAAGGAGAAGGAGAGGTGGAGGAGAAGGAGAAGGCGGAGAGGTGGTAGGTGTAGTAGTGGCTGTTTCGAATTTGAATCCGGCTCTACCTATGAGAGGCGCATATCATACGATATGCGCCTCGAATAGTTTTTTAATTTTTTTGCAGTAAAAAATCTTCTACCCTAAATAACTTTTTACTCTTTTCGAATTTGGGGATTCGGTAAAATCGAGAACAACCAAAGTTGGTTGAATTCGAGTAGGTAATTTTGAGATGATCATTTTGATAGGTTAAAGATTTCTTTCCGACATCGTATGCAGAAGTTATAGCCGTTTTACCGTGCCATGACCTATTTGCAAAATACATCGAAATTCATGTTTTTCAATTTTGTCTAGATCTATACCCTAATATCTAACTACAACCCAAATGAATTATTTTTTTAAGTTTCTACCATTTTTGTTTATTTTTTACAAAACTAAAAAGGCGATCCACAGGGGGGGTGTGGGATCTGCCAGGTTGTAGGAGGAGCATATCAAGTATAGGAGGCGCATATTGCCATATGCGCCTCGCATATTCGACCACAGATATCCTCCTGGGCCCATGCAACTTATGCGAGGCACATTCTTCCCATATGCGCCTCGCCTATCTAATATATTGGAGGCGCATATTATCAAAATGAGCCTCACATAATATGGGGGTGCCAGATTTTGTCCGTACAGAGACTAGCGGAGGCGCATCCTACAAATATGCACCTCGCCTATTTTGATACTAGAGGCGCATGTCTGGCTGGTGCGCCTCGCCTATATTATCAGAGGCGCATATAGTATAAATGTGCCTCTAATGTGCATGTCTCCTATAGCCTTTTCTCTAGTAGTGATGCTGCATCACCACACCCACTTGGATGTGTGTGTATCAGTGTGCATCATTGTGGTTTTGGAGAAGTACGCATGCAATGATGCCACACTAGCATGTGGTGTCCAACCATGTCTAGGAACCCTAGCAGCATGCTGGGATTCAACTGGAACATACATTGTACCACCACTTTGAAAGATGCTGCATCACCACACCCACTTGGATGTGTGTGTGTATAAGTGTGCATCATTGTGGTTTTGGAGAAGTACACATGGAAGGATACCACTTCAACATGTGGTGTCCAACCATGTTTAGGAACCCTAGCAGCATGCTCAGATTCAACTCCAGCATGCATTGTACCACCAGCTTTAAAGATGCCGCATCACCACACCCACTTGAATGTGTGTGTATCAATGTGCATCATTGTGGTTTGGAAGAAGAACACATGGAATGATGCCACTCCAACATATGGTGTCCAACCATTTCCAGGAACCCTAATAGCATGCTGGGATTCAACTGCAACATGCATTGTATCACCAGTTTGAAATATGTTGCATCACCACACCCACTTGGATGTGTGTGTTTGTGTATTAATGTGCATCACTATGGTTTTGGAGAAGTACACATGCAATGATGCCACTCCAGCATGTGGTGTCCAACCATGTTCAAGAACCCTAGCAGCATGCTGGGGTTCAACTGCAGCATGCATTGTACCACCAGTTTGAAAGATGCTGCATCACCACACCCACTTGGATGTGTGTGTTTGTGTATCCGTGTGCCTCATTTTGGATTTGGAGAAGAACACATGGAATGATGCCACTCCAGCATGTGGTGTCTAACCATGTATAGGAACCATAGCAGCATGCTAGGATTCAACTACAACATGCATTCTACCACCAGTTTGAAAGATGTTGCATCACCACACCCACATGGATGTGTGTGTATCAGTGTGCATCATTATGGTTTTGGAGAAGGACACATGCAATAATGCCACTCCAGCATGTGGTGTCCAACCATGTTCAGGAACCCTAGCAGCATGCTGGGGTTCAACTACAACATGCATTCTACCACCAGTTTGAACGATGCTGCATCACCGTACCCACTTGGATGTGTGTGTGTATCAATGTGCATCATTGTGGGTTTGGAGAAGAACACATGTAATGATGCCACTCCAGCATGTGGGTTCTTTTCCTAAACCACATGGATCCACTATATGTCATTGCATGTGTGTTCTTTCATAAACCACATTGGATCCAGTAGATGTCATTGCACGTGTGTTCTTTTCCTAAACCACATGGATGCACTAGAGTTCACTACATGTGTGTTCTTTTCCTAAACCACATGGATCCACTAGAGTTCACTGCATGTGTGTTCTTTTCCTAAACCACATGGATCCACTAGAGTCATTGCATGTGTGTTCTTTTCATAAACGACATGGATCCACTAGATTTCATTGCATATATATGTGTGTTTGTGTATTAGTGTGCATCATTGTGGTTATGAAAAAGTACACATGAAATGATGCCACTCCAGCATGTGGTGTCCAACCATGTCCAGGAACCCTAGCAACATCCTTAGATTGACCGAATCTCTATTTCTCCTCTCTCTATCTCTCTAGAAGGTACTTTTATGTCGGTAGCACAACTAGCGGCCTCCTTGTACTCGGACTGAGGGTGCATCCGTACAAGACCCTGTTGTACAACCCCTTATTGGGCGCTATCAAGTGCCTGAGGGCGGAGATACTGACCGAGCATGTGGCTTCTGTCGCTGTGACGATGTTCCCGTCATTGATGGTGTTTACAACAAACCATCTGAACACCACAATTCAGTGGGCAGATGAGGGCACAGATGAAGGGAGTCACCTGGTCTTTGGTGAAGGGTCGTACTCGCCGTATGACTTCGCGTAAATCCGGATCATGACTTCTTACGCAGGTGATGTTTTCATCGTAGACAAATACGGGTTTGTCCTCTCGACTATGTGTGGTAGTGCTCATGGAGATGTCTAGCTGCAGCGCTCCGCATGGACCCTGGAGATGCATCCGACTGTTGCAGGCCCTGTTCCGGTCTGCCAGTTCCCAGAGAATCGTTTTTTCCTCGTCGAGTCCGGCGGGGAGTTGATGTTCATTGTGAGTGGACCGGTCTACAGTGGCAGGCCGGTTGTTTACCGAGTTGATACCCAGAACCGTTTCCTTCAGCCTGTCAGAGGCCTCGGAAGTCGTTCTCTCTTTGTTGCTGACAATCGGTGCATCTGCGTCGACAACGCCAGGGTACCCATGGTGTAGGCAAGCAGTATATACTATGCGGACCTATCCGATATTAGATCTTACAACTTTGAGGCTCTTGCGTGGGAAGAGTAACCAAGGGTTGTACATGGGTATGGAGTAGGAGGATTATGGATCAATGACCGTCCTTTCGAACTCGATCGATTGCTGACGGAGTATTGCAAAATTTTCGAGCATTCTGAGCTACAGATGGAGCCGCCTTATAGCGAGGATGGTACCACCCACTACGATTACTACAACGGCTATCCGTCAGATTGATGGATCGTGTGAGTCTGCTCCTGATGTATTCTCTTCAGATCAGCTCTTTTTGTGTTTAGTTTGTTGAGTAAACGTCTATGAATTATGCAAGTTCTATGGTATCCGTGTAATACAATGGATGTTATCCCTGTTTCCAAAAGATCGTGTGTTGTACCTCTTACAATTTCACTATTTTTCATGTACGTGTAGTAATTCCGATAGATGCTCGGTTTGTAAAAATCCTCAAACAACTTACAACTGTGAATTATAGTAGATTACTACAATCCTCAGTAAACTTGATAGTAATAAAATGAAGCAAAAAATTTGCACTCGCACTAAACACAACCGACATTGCAACCAGCCTAAACAATATCTAAACACAGATCACGCCTACTGTAAACAGTGGTAACTCGCCCGCTTGTAGCCTGAACTTCTTATTCCTTGGTAGTAGGATCTTCCATCCTCCATGTTGCTCAGCTCGTTAGGGGCGGAGGAAGGCTAGAGCCTCGCAACAGCTTCTATGCATGCGGCATTGGAGCTTGGGATCAGCGAATAGGCGCAGCAACTTGGCGCCAGAAGTCAAATGTCCGAAGGGATCTTTCTGCTTGGAGGGTGGATTCCGATGCCGCCAGTGCTAGGGTTCATGCAAAAGGAGGAAGTGGATTTGTGAATCTGGTTAACACACCAAGCCCCTTAGTTCCTCGATTTGCCTACGATATTGCCGTGTTGGCGCTCACTTCACGGACAGATTACTGACATGTGGGTCCCGACCGTCTACTTCACGGGGCAGTTTCACGGAATGTTTGAATTTAGTAGGGCTGAGATGAGTTTGCCTTGAAGTGGAAGGGTTCCGGTAAGTTCGGAGGATGTCCGGCATGAGATGGAATGAGTTCCGCATCAACGGGGGTTGAATAATATGTAAGTGAATGCTGAATATTCAATAAAAAAGAATTAAAAAGGGTCAAATACCTAATTCGGTCAAATCCGGAGGGAAAAGGGCCCATGAGGGAAACACCAAAGGGAGAAAGGAGGAGGGGGTGGCCGGCCGGGCGTTGGGCACCCTGCATGGGGCCCACTAGGGTCTTGGCTGGTCGGCCAAGTTCCCCCTTCCCCTCTCCTTTGTTATGTCCCACATGGCTAAGGCAATTCCTATGTGGGGGGGAGGGGGGGTCCCTTATATAAAGAGAGTTATTTTGACAAATTAAATACACAATAATCAATAAAAGGTTCCCTCTGTTTTGAGGAGACCTCCAGTTGATTCTCTCTTTCTCTCTCCCGTGAGCGTGGTCCCAAGTCCGGATCGCGCGAACAGGAGTCTTCTTCACCATGGAGCAGCGTCACGCCGTGGGATTCAGATCCAGAAGCTATACTTTCACAACTACTCCTAGATCGAAGGAGTGGGAGTCATCGTCAGGCACCGAACATGTGTAACTCCCTGCGAGCAACACTTGGGGCACTAAGGAGTCGTTGGAGCCATAGGAGCTGTCAAGACTTCAACACGACCTCGAGGTCAGCTTCAGTTCGTCTACATCAACCACGCTCTCTCGAGCATTGACAACGCTTTTCGGTCTTCAAGGGTGAGTTCGCGAAAAGCACCTCCCGTTACTGCATTACAAATAGATAGGTCCTAGCATGAGGGTTCTTGGCGTAGGGAAAAATTATTGTTTTCATGCGCGAACCCCTTCAGTGGTATCAGAGCTAGATATATGCATAATATTGCTAGTACGGGTAGAACACACGAGTTGTAGCGTGTGGGCATTGATATTTTAGTTGTTACCCTTCCACGTGTACTTGTGTATACCATAGCAATGCTTGATGAAGTGTCCCCCAACTAACTTTACACGTTCATTCGCGAGACTGGTCCATGCTTGACATATGACTTGTACCGTATAAAGTGGCTTTGGGGGGTGCATGTCTCTCTCGCATTGGTTGGTATACAGTTTGCAACTGAGGGCCCCAAAAGGGGTGTAGTATAAAAAACTACTTGATCAGCATTTTGGTGGAAGTTTGTAGGTAAGAATGGTTATTGTACGAAAGCCCTAACACCAACCTAAAACATGCAAAGATAAAGTAGAGGCGTATATCTTTGTTTTGCAGGAGGCGTTCTGATGTGATATGGTTGTGGCAAAGGTAAAGTAGCTTACTTTAAGTTGCTAAGTAGTAGTAGATGGTAATGGAGATGATGGACTACCACGCCGAATGCACCGGTACCCTGGTGCTTACGGCACTAGGACCCTAGCACCAAATTCCAAAGGCGCAGGATGGAGATCATAGTGCGAAGGACCATATTGCATCACACTTACATTCAATGTTTATTGTTTGTGCATGTTATTGTGTGCAAGTATTAGATACTCGACGGTAGCCTAATAAGATGATCCCAAATCAAAATACCAATGTAAGTGTTCTCCCTTAGTGTGCACTGATACATTGCAAATGTATCTATAATTTTTGATGTTGCATGCTTGGTTTTATCTACTTTTTTGTGTTTTGTCCACACTTTGGAGTACTTTTCATATGATTTCTTGGACTAACCTATTAACAAGAGACACAGTGCTAGCTGCCTGTTTTCTGCTATTTTTGGTTCCAGGAAGTCAGAAAATGAATATTCTCAGAATTGGACGGGACAAAAGCCAAAGTCGCTATTTTACCGGAAGACATCTGGAGCCAGAATACGAGACGGAGAAGGATTGGGGCCTGGCCACACCACCTGGCCACACGGCTCGGCCTGGCCCACGCCAGGGGTGGTCTGGCCGACCCCAACACCCTCTCGGCCTCTCCTTCCGCCTATATATTGCCTCTTATACTAAAACCCTAAGTACCTGATCAAAAATCCACGAAAGAGTCTGTAGCCACCATCATCTCCATCCCTAGATCGGGAGGGATCTGAAGCTCTTCCCGGCACCCTGCCAGAGAGGGGAATTCACCCTGGAGGCCTTCTTCATCATCATGCAAGCCTCCGGTGTGATGCGTGAGTAGTTCATCTCTGGACTACGGGTCCATGCAGTAGCTAGATGGCTGGTTCTCCTCCTTTGTGCTTTCATGTCTAGATCTTGTGAGCTCCGTTCATGATCAAGATCATCTATTTGTAATCCATACATGTTGTGTTTGTGGGGATCCGATGGATATTGAGATGCTATTTCAGATTGATTATTGATTCTATCATGTCTTTGTTATTTGTGATCTTCCATGCTTTCGGTTGTTAGTAGCTATCTTGGCCAAGTAGATGCTAGCAACTCCAAGAGTTAGTATTTATGCTCGATAGTGGGTTCATGCCTCTGGTAATCTGGGGAAGTGACAGAAATCTCTAAGGTACTAGATGTGCTGTTGCTACTAGGGAGAAAACAACAATCCTTTGTTCATAGAACAATCGTAATGTTTACTTTACACGCAATTCGTAATGCAATTATCTGTTGCTTATAACTTAATACTGGAGGGGGTTCAGATGATAACCTGAAGATGGATTATTAGTCATAGATGTAGTTGGATGGCGGTCTATGTATAATGTTGTAATGCCCAATCGAATCTCAAAGGAGTCAAGATGATTAGTATATGCTTGTATGCTTTCTTGATGTTTGTCAATTACCCTGCTGTAATTTGGTCACCCAGCATGTTATCTATCTTAAGGAGAGCCACCTCTAGTGAACTATGGACCCCGGTTCCTTCTTTTACATTCAATCTACAATCAAATTGTTTACTGCTTTGTGTTTACTTTCTACAAACTATTCCTTCCATTAAATACATTTAATCCTTTGTTTTCAGCAAAACCGGTGAGACTGACAACCTCATCGCAAGTTTGGGGCAAAGTTCTGTGGTTGTGTTGTGCAGGTCTCCACGTTGCTGCTGGCACCGGTAGTGCGCCCTGCCAACGTTCAGCTAGCTACACCTTTGGGGTGTTTCCTTGCTCCTACTGGATTGATAACCTTGGTTTCATACTGAGGGAAAACTTGCTGCTGTGCTCATCATACCTTTCTCTTGGGGTTCCCCAACGAGCTTGATATATTTTGGGCCATCAAGCTATTTTTCTGGCGCCGTTGCAGGGGAGTCAAGGACATCTTCACAAGGGGAGTCCCTCATAACCAATCTCTTTACTTTGTTATTTTTTTTGCTTAGTTTCTTTTTGTTTTGTTTGCTTGTTTCTTTATCAAAAACACAAAAAATTTAGTTTTACTAGTTTGCTTTCTTATTTGAAAACACAAAAAGATGACTACTCTTGAAAATACTAAGTTGTGTGACTTCACTAGAACCAACAACGATGATTTTATGAGCACACCTATTGCTCCACCTGTGCCTGAAGCTACTTTCTTTGAGATAAAACCTGCTTTACTCAATCTTGTTATGAGAGAACAATTTTCTGGTATTGGTAATGAAGATGCTGCTGCCCATCTAAATAACTTTGTTGAACTTTGTGAGATGCAAAAGCATAGGGATATAGATGGTGATATTATTAAGATTAAATTGTTTCCTTTCTCTTTGAGAGTAAAAGCTAAAGAATGGTTGAATTCCTTAACTAGGAATAGTATTGATTCTTGGACTAAATGCAAAGATGCTTTCATTGGAAAATACTATCCTCCTACTAAGATTATATCTATGAGAAGTGAAATAATGAAGTTTAAACAATCTGATAATGAACATGTTGCTCAAGCTTGGGAAAGAATGAATTCTTTAGTAAAGAATTGTCCCACTCATGGACTGACTGCTTGGATGATCATCCAAACTTTTTATGCAGGTTTGAACTATTCTTCAAGGAACCTATTGGATTCTGCTACTCGAGGAACCTTTATGACCATTACTTTGGGTGCTGCAACAAAGCTTCTGGATAATATGATGGTTAATTACTCTGAATGGCATACTGAGAGAGCTCCACAAGGTAAGAAGATAAATTTTGTTGAGGAAACCTCCTCCTTGAGTGATAAAATTGATATTATTATGTCTATGCTCGTTAATGGGAAAGCCCATATTGATTCAAATAAGGTTCCTTTAGCCTCTTTGGTTGCTCAAGAAGAGCAAGTTGATGTGAACTTCATAAGAAATAACAATTTTGGCAATAATGCTTATAGGAATAATTTTGGTAACAACGATTATAAGCCATATCCTCCCAACAATGGAAATGCTTATGGAAATTACTACAACAATAATAGGAGTGCACCCTCTAAACTTGTAGTTATGCTTAAGGACTTTATTAGTAAACAAACTTCTTTCAATAAAACTATTGAGGAAATACTCTCTAATGTTGAAAGAAATATAGCATCTTTGGCTGAAGCTCAATCTTCTTTGAATAAAATGGCGGCTAAACCTGAAACTAATGATAATCCCTTTGCAGCTACTAATGCCATACAAGTAAGAAATGATGAAAATGTTAGACTATTAGCTGAATTACATGCTAAGTGGGAAAGAGAAGATGAAATTGCTAGAAACATTAGTGTTTCGACTATCACTACCACTAGTGTTGAGGCTAGTAATAGTTCTACCACTCTAGATGATAATTTTGACTTTGATCTTGATGGTTGCAATATCTCTGAAGTTATTAAGTTCCTACAAAAGCTTGCTAAAAGTCCTAATGCTATGCTATGAACATGGCCTTTACAAAACACATTACTGATGCTCTCATAAAGATTAAAGAAGAAAATATGAAACATAAAGCTTCTATTCCTATAAAACAAGAAGATTGTTGGGAACCCGTCATTAATATGAAAGTGAATGATTTTGATTTCAAAGCTTTATGTGATCTTGATAGTAGTGTTTCTATTATGCCTAGAAGGATTTATGATATGCTTGATTTGCCACCACTTGAACATTGCTATTTGAATGTCCCACTTGATGATAATGCTAAAAAGAAACTCATGGGGAGTATTAATAATGTTCTTATTATGGTTAACAATGCCTATGTCCCTGTTGATTTCTATGTTTTGGATGTTAAATACAATGCTTCTTGTCCTATCACTTTGGGAAGACCTTTTCTTAGAACTGTTGATGCCATTATTGATATGAAAGAAGGCACCATTAAATATCAACTCCCACTCAAGAAAGGTATAGAACTCTTCCCTAAGAAGAGAGAGAAGATTTCTTTTGCCTCTCCTATGAAAATAAAATTTTCTCTTAATGCTTCTTCATTTGAGAACACTTGATTCTTTTTCTTGCTTCTTATGCCTAACTTAAAGGCGTTAAAGAAAAGTACTTATTGGGAGATAACCCAAAAGTTTTAGATGAGTCTTTGAAGTTATTACTACGGTAATAACCGCTCCTTATCCTTTTTATTTGCTTTTTGTGCCAAGAGTAACCTCTAATGAGAGAGAAGTAATGATTGGGAAAGTTGCTGTCCCGAAACAGATTTATGTGCTTCACCGTAAAAAATCGCGTAAAATCTCTATACGTACTTTTGAGGCGTGAGTTTTTGTGCTTCTGCCCCAGGTTGTTATCTAACTTTCATTAGTTCAACACTTTTTGATTTGAGCAACATAAGGTCTTCGAAAAAATTCGTCTTTACCCGCTGGTCTGTTTTGACAGATTTCTGCTATTTTCTGCATTTGCTTCTTTTGGTTCCTTTTTGAGTTCTTTTGGGGAATTGAGATTTTTGAGGGAAGTGATTCAGTAGCTTGTGTTTTAATTGAAGTTTTATTGGTGTTAGAACTGAACCTAAAGACTTATTATCTTGAGTGCACTAATGTTGCTAATAAAGATTGTGTGAAGTTTTGTATGAAGGAAAAATTTCTGGTGTATGGAAGGAATGAGTAATGAGATGAAGGATGGACTAAATCTCAAGCTTGGGGATGCCACTCATGTCACCCCAAGAAATATCCAAGAAGTACAAGCATCAAAGCTTGGGGATGCCCAAGGCATCCCCCTCTTCATCAATAAAAATCCTAGGTTTCTTCCAAACGCTTCATTTTTATTGTTTCATGCACAGTTGTGTTGTTCTTGGAGCGTCTTCTTTTTCGTTTTTGTTTTGGTTTTTCATTTGCTTTGTTTGCTTAGTTTGATGAATAAATTGGTTGGACCCCCTCTTTCATACATTGGTTTTCAAATAGTTTGGTTTAGTTTGGAAAAGAGTAGGAAACTTCATGCTTAAGTGGTAAAGAGAGCTTGTTTTTGACTATGGCCTATGCTTTGTCATGCCATGCTTGATATTGTTTTGGCTTTATGCTTAGTATTATTTGCTGTAGCATGACTTGTTATAAACAATTGAGATTTCTTAATGTGCCTTGGATGAATCATGCGTTGTTTTAGCATATTCAAGCATAGTATAGTGGTATTCTCCTTTGATGATTTATTTGGGTTGACTTGGCGCATGCTCACACTATGCTATGACTATCTCAAGTCACCATAGCCTTTATGATCCTTTAGTTTTCAACTTGTAGTATCACTTTATGCTTTGATCGATGATGTTTTGTCGCTCTACATGATTATGGCCATTATTGCTCTCCTAGTTTGTCGCTCCCAGTCTTGCTAGTCTCCGCAACCAAGTATGAGTTCCACTGATGCATCCAACTCCCTAAACCAAGTTATTCCAAAGAGTCCACCATACCTACATACTAGCATATGCTATTCAAAGTATATTCATGTTTTTTTTATGTTCCAAATTAAACTTGTTATGAGAAAACTGGTGATTAAAGCTCTCACGAACTTGATGGCACACTTTACTTTTTGCATTTAATAAACCTGAACCATTGGGTCCCTCTTTGTTGCGTATCTGCTTGCGCTTTATAAGTTGAAATTAGCAGAACCATGTATCATGGGGAACGCTTTCAACATTGCACCTGTACTTTGTACCCCGTTGATATCATGTTCTTTTGCTTATGGATCCCGACGGTGTGAAATAAAAGTGGAACTTGTAAGATCAGGGAGTTTGTATGTGTGTTAGAGATTCCTGGGCCGCTAGCCTAAGCCATGCCTAATCATGGTGGAAACTTGCAGCATCACCATAATGAGCAATCTATGAAGCATCCTCAATAAAAACCTATGCAAATAGCAAATAAAAAGATCGCTGAGATGATCATTGTCTGCTTGCCTTGTCATTTTGATTATGGGATAGCTTCTGTATCATGTGCAAGGGGTACCCCATTGGTGGTTCTTTATGATACACATGTACTTACAATGACAAGAGCTTACTCGTGACTACAGTTGAGTAGCATGAGGTTCGGTCTTCGTAAGTAAGGGGCATGAGATTTCAGTTTATAACTTGTCAAGCATGTCCTCTTAGTTGTGTCACTTTAACCTTAATCACTTCAAGATGCTTATGATAGGGGCAATGAGAGCTGAAAGCTATATGTACCATAATTTTTGGAAGCTCTTTATGAGACTTGAATCCCTACTTCCTTCTAGGAAGGCCTTTCTTCCACCATTATATTGAGTCTCCACCTTCTACCTTTATGCACCTACTTTGAGAGCATAGTGGACATTCTTAGTTCTATGTGCATTGTCCCAAGACTAGTTGATTGATGCATAACTTGATATTGCTTGTTTTAAACTATTTATATCTAGTCACTCTTATGAACTTTGAAGGTGTCCTATGCATTTATATTTGCTACTCTATGAGGTACAAGTTGAATGCTACTACGCTATGTTTTATTTATGTGAAACAAACAAACATCTTGCAAAGCATTGTTATTCATGAATCTTTTGTTTGTGCCTTTTCATGTTGCAACATAGTTTCTTTGTCTTATTGCTAGAACTTTGTCTTTCATGCTATGATTGAAGTACTATGATCCCAGATTTGAATGTTTTACAAATACTTTGATCAAGTTTATGTAATATCCCAAAACTTAATCCAAGGTTAATTAAGATCCAAATCATCAAATTTAGAGTTAACAAAAACTTTTCCATTTGAAAATCCTTAAGCATTCATATGTGTGTGCATTTAAATTAGGAGTTGTTTTGAATTGCCATGTTTGAGTGATCCATTGATTGTAAAATGATTCTAAGGTGAATTAAACATCATCTAGGTCACTCCCAAACAAATCCCAAAGAAAAACAAATCAAAAAGAATAAAATAAGCAAATGGTCATTTGTGCCATTTTAATCACCATGCCTACTTTGGCTATTCCTAGAACTCAAAACCTAACCGAAACATTTGTGGTTCTTTGCACCCCTTGCTAGTACAAGTAGTGACGTACCAAGGCCCACTTTGTTTCATCCCAAAAACTTTCAAACACTAATTTTAAATGACATTTGAAATTTGAATGTAGTTCATATGTATAGATCACACTTATTCAAAAACCACTCAAATGATCTCCACTTTCAAAACCCGAGCATACCTAGAAGCTCAAGCATAAGATACAACACTCCACCAAAAATCAGCCCAAAATTCAAATATTTTGTTCATGCGGCCATTGTGTCGAACACCTGGCAGGCAGAATCAAATTAGCCTAACTATTACTGTTTTTGATCAAATCTTGTCAAGCGATTTGTTGTGCATTGATCATCCTTGTCCCTCCTGAGTCCAACCAACACCCCACCGGCCTACCCCTTAGCCACAGCAGCTGTGGAGCGCCGCCACTTTGTGGTCACCGCCGGCCAGAAGAGGGCAACGCGCCAGGGATCGCGCCGTGCCAAACCAGCAAGTCCCCTAGCTCCGCCCAACCCTACCGCACCTCCCTGTCCACCCCTCGATCAAACCCAGCCCCTAGACCACCCCCCAGCGTCGCCGCCCTTTCTCTCTGCGAGCCAGCCAGAGCGCGATCGCCGCCAGCACGCAGCGGACCGCGCCTTGACGCCATACCATGCACGACGCCACGCCTCGACCCCAGCACCCCGCCAGACACGGCCATGCACCGCCGCGCAACCCATAGTCGCCGTGCGCCGCGTCGAGCACCGCCTCTGCCTCCTAGAGCGTGCAACGCTCCCGACCACCATCCACCGCCCGTAGCATCACCATTAACCCGTAGAGCACCACCAGGAGGCAAGCCACCGTCCGCCTATGCCAATAGCACCCTGTATGGTCGTCACCGACAAGCTCGCCGTCGCCCCCTCGGTCCCCTCGTCGACCCTATAGAAGGAGCCCTCCCTAGCACCATTTCTTCACATCACTCAACTCCCCTGTCACCACTGATCCTTCCCCACCTCTCGCCGGAGCCGCTTGAGCTATAGTTCGCCGGAATTGCACCGGAGGAGCCCGCTGCAGAGTAGGAGACGCTGCCGTCGATTCCGTCCACCACAGCCCCTGCCGTGACCTCGCTTGAGTCCGCCGTCGCCGTCCAGTTCGATTGCCCACCTTGCCGCACTAGATGGAGCCCTGGTACGTCCCCAGTAGACCCCCACTAGCTGTTTAGGGTTCGGTCTTGCCGGTGATGAGTCTGTCGTCGATGATGACTGTGGACCGTTGATCCAGGTTCTAATCGTAGCGCCCAGATCGCCCCATACCGTTTCGGGTTTTAAGTCTCGCTGACAAGCGGGACGAACCTATCAGCTGCCCTCTGTGCCGCGGAGCGCCACTGGGCCGGCCCATTTCCTTTCCCGTGCAACCCAGTTAATTCAAATATAGATTTTTCTATTTTAGTTTGAACTCACTTCTGTCCCTTAGTTTAAAAATAAATTCAGGAAGATTTACTAAACCAAAATGAATGATTCCAATTTTGTTGGAAAGCTTCTGAAAAGAGCTATCCAGGCCCGTTGGATTTAATTCATTTAGAGTTAGCGATCTCTTCTAGTAAAAATAACAAGACACGAGCATTTTCACATTCAAACATTTTTATAAAATCAACCATAATAGCTTTTGAGTTGATTCCAACTCTAAAAAATCACATTTAACCATACCTATCTGAATATGTAATAATATTAAGGTTTGCATGCAGTGACTTTGGACTAGTACCAAAATAATGCTATATAGACATTTCTAGTCACTTTAAATCATTAAATATTAAACCTAAACTTATTAAAATGTGATCCAACCTTTAAATCACATTCCCATATGTTAGAATATGGGGTGATGACATGTGTCCACATGATCCCATATTTTAATTGGATAATATTAAATCTTAGTTAATTTCAATGAGTAGAAATTACTTTTCTCAAATAAAAAGAATAAAGCTAGTTAATAAAACCTTGTGATGTTTGTGATGATACTAGATCATCAAAGGTGTTCCTTAGTGTGCTAAGTAGACTAGTTAAGTATTGTTTGGTTATTGTGTATCCCGTATGTATTTATAGACGATACTACCGACCAAGCTTACAAGAAGGAGGAGTTCTACCAAGAGGAGGAGGAAGAAAACTTCAACCACTTCACTACCCAAGGCAAGCTAACACTTGCAAGTATTATACTAGCAAGCCATCATTAACAATGCAAGATATTGTTAGCAAGCTATTGTTAGCAATCTAGAATTAAGTTAGATAACCTAAGCAAGATGCACTAGGCATGCTTTGGTTATACCACTTTGAATATTACCTACCCCAAGTTTTACTTTCAAGATTTTTACTTTCTTTACTTTACCCAAAGTCCTTTACATGTTTGAAGGTAGCATAAATAGTATAAAACTTGACCTATCTAGTTAGACTTAGATGTCATTCTATGGCATGAGATTGAGATTAACATCCCACCTTAGTGAACACGCTTAACTTAGTAGCTTAGAGCTAAATCAAAACTTGAGTCACTTTAGATGGGAATACTTGGTGAAAATGAATTGTGAAAACCTTGGAATGATGAGTCATTCTATTGAGATGTTTTGACATGTGTTGAGAAACACAGATGGTTTATGATTATGAAAATGTTGAGGCATGAGCCTTATCCCTTTTACAAAAACTGATGGTTGGATTCGGATGCGATACCATTCCAATTTTTACCGTACAACCACAATACCTGAATTGGGTAAGTCTTAGCCGGAAATTTATATGCATTAGTATTAGTTCCCTCACGGGAGAGGTTTGAGCTGAGGCTACCTCTCAATGTTGTCCACCTATGCAGTTCCCAAGATGACAGATGGTCATGGTTGGGAGGCCATACTCATAGGAGATGTGCTTATACTAGGGTGTGTAAAGGAAAGGTTATGTTGATTAGCTGCATACTAAGTATGATGATTCAGGGTTATCCCTGACAGATGTATCGAATCTTGTGGTAAAAGTGTACCACCTCTGTAGAGTGTCAAACTATTCGAATAGCCGCGTCCGCGGTTATGGACATTTGGAGTGGCCATACTGTTTCGTTGTCGGATGTTTTCAAAATGACTTGTGAAATGAATGATGAATCTTGACTTGACCACAACAAGGTTGTGACTATGACACTAGCTTCCCAATTTAAGTGATTCTAGAACTTTATTTTATCTTTCTTTGTTTCTGAACTCAGCTTAGGTTTCAAACTTAACTTTACAAATAAACATAGAGTTAGCATTTCCCACTAGAACTATCTTACTTGTTAGTGGTAGTTTGCGAGTACTTAAAGAGTACTCATTTCTTTTGTCCCTGGCTATTCCTATGGCCAGACTATGAAGGAGACTACCAAGATGAAGGACAGCAGGACGGCTATGATAACTAGGACTATCTTCCATCGTCAGCATTGCCTGTGACTCTGAAGTTGGACCCCACCGCTATGCTTATTATTTATTCCGCTGCTTGTTGTATTAAGACTGGATCATGAGATCCTTTATTCGTGTAAGACCTTTTATGGTTTGTAATGGATGATGTACTGTGATATCCAATCTGTTATGTCTCACAAAAATGGTAATCCTAGGTGAAGGGAATATGCCCAAGAGGCAATAATAAAGTGGTTATTATCTTATTCCATGTTTATGATAAATGTTTATTTTACATGCTAGAATTGTATTGATCGGAAACATCAATACATGTGTGTTTAATAAACAAAAAAAGGGTTCCTAGTTACGCGTCTCTTATAGACTAGCTTGTTGATTAACAAGATGATCAAGGTTTCCTGATCATGGACATTGGATGTTGTTAATAACAAGGTCACACCGTTGGTGGAATGATGTGATGAACATTCATCCGAAGTATAGCATTACGATCAAAGTCATTATGTTTATATTGCTATAATATCATACGAAGTAATCTTTTTCCTTAGACCATGAGATCAAGTTAATTGCTAACACCGGAAGAGTATCTTGATAACGTCAAACGTCACACAGTAACAGGGTGACTATAAAGGTGGGTTTAGTGCTACGAAGGTGTTATGTTGAGGCTCATGGATCAAGAGTGGGATTTGTCCATCCCGATGATGGATAGATATACTCTGGGCCCTCTCGGTGATATCACATTGAAATAGCTTGCAAGCAAGTGATGTGATCACTAGAATGTTATATCACGGGAACGAGAAAAGAGTGCATGTCGGTAACAAGATCAAACTAGGTATGGAGATACCGATGATCGAATCTCGGACATGTAATATATCACGAGACAAAGGGATTTAGTTAGTAGCGTTAAAGGTTCTCACAATCACAGAAGTCATCGTTGAATGTGTAGGAGTCAGTATGGATCTCCAGGTCCTGCTTCTGATTATTGATCTGAGAGGGTTCTCGATCATGTCTGCATTATTCGCGAACCATAGGGTGACACACTTAAGGGATACCGACACCATTTGGAGCAATATGTTTCAGATAAAGATTTAAGAAAGCGCTGGAATTATTTCAATAGACACCGAAACTGTTTCGGGTGAAATTGCTGAAATTGGTTCTGCATGTAATATTGAAATGTTGCAGGGGGTTTTATGTGAATGTTTGTTAATTAAAGTAATTAAAAAAATTCTGAATAAAACTAATAAAAGAGTTTTATTAAATGAGAGAGCATTAAATTTGGAGAAATTTAATGTATTTAAAGTGGAGACTTTAATGGAGAATGTGAAGAGGCAAATTTATGTGGAGGGGGTTACCACCACATGAATGGGGGAGGTGAAGGGTCACCTCCATGGGGCGCCGGCCATGGGAGGGTACCCTCCCCTCCTCCTATAAAAGGCCCCCCTCTGCTCACTTCTCACTCACACCTCCTCATGAAGGATCTCTCTCCCCCTCTAGTATTATTTCCCCATGGTCTCGGATTAGCGAGATACATGTTCCCGGTGGCTTTATCTGGAAAGGAGTTGCTGCTTCCGCTGCTTTGTTGGAGCAAGGGACTGAGGTTGTCGGGGTACCGGACGTGTGTGTGATCACGGATGCACCGCTGCTTTGCGGTGCTGGACTTGGTGGTGCTGGACTTGCTGGAGCTGGATCTGAAGGACGTGGTGGAGCCGGACCTGCTGGACTTCATCACGATCTTGAGATCGGCAAGTGTACGACTACATCAACCACGAGTTCCTACTCGTTAACAAAACTCGTTGTCTTCGAGGGTAAGTTCTCGATGGATGTATATCCACCCGTTGCTCTGTATCTAGTAGATAGATCTTGGCGTATAGTTCACACCATAGGAAAATTTTTGTTTTCTATGCTGCGGACCCAACACTAGGATTGCGATGTATGACATAACAGGCATATGGGATTAAAAACCCGGGTGTTGACAGTTTATGATGGTGCATGTCACCTCAAAAATTATTCTTTCTTCTTCTCACTTACCTACTTGAGGACGAGCATGAGTTAAGCTTGGGGATGTTGATACATTGCAAATGTATCTATGATTTTTGATGTTCCATGCTTGGTTTTATCTACTTTCTTGTGTTTTGTCCACACTTTGGAGTACTTTTCATATGATTTCATGGACTAACCTATTAACAAGAGCCACAGTGCCAGCTGCCTGTTTTCTGCTGTTTTTGGTACCAGGAAGTCAAAAAATGAATATTCTCGGAATTGGACGGGACAAAAGCCAAAGTCGCTATTTTACCAGAAGACATTTAGAGCCAGAATACGAGAGGGAGAAGGGTTGGGGCCTGACCACACCAGGCCTTGCCCGCGCCAGAGGGTGGTCTGGCCGACCCCAGCACCCCCTCGGCCTCTCCTTCCGCCTATATATTGCCTCCGATACCAAAACCCTAAGTACCCAATCAAAAATCCACGAAAGAGTCTGTAGCCGCCGTCATCTCCATCCCTAGATCGGGAGGGATCTAAAGCTCTTCCCGGCACCCTGTCCAATAGGGGAATTCACCTTGGAGGCCTTCTTCATCATCATGCAAGCCTCCGGTGTGATGCGTGAGTAGTTCATCTCTAGACTACGGGTCCATGTAGTAGCCAGATGGTTGGTTCTCCTCCTTTGTGCTTTCATGTCTAGATATTGTGAGCTTTGTTCATGATCAAGATCATCTATTTGTAATCCATACATGTTGTGTTTGCGGGGATCTAATGGATATTGAGATGCTATTTCAGATTGATTATTGATTCTATCATGTCTTTGTTATTTCTGATCTTGCATGCTTTCGTTGTTAGTAGCTATCTTGGACAAGTAGATGCTAGCAACTCCAAGAGTTAGTATTTATGATCGATAGTGGGTTAATGCCTCTGGTAATCTGGGGAAGTGACATAAATCTCTAAGGTACTAGATGTGTTGTTGCTACTAGGGAGAAAACAACAATCCTTTGTTTATAGAACAATCATATTGTTTACTTTACACGCAATTCGTAATGCAATTATCTGTTGCTTGCAACTTAATACTGGAGGGGGTTCGTATGATAAACTGAAGGTGGATTATTAGTCATAGATGTAGTTGGATGGCGGTCTATGTATAATGTTGTAATGCCCAATCGAATCTCAAAGGAGTCAAGATGATTAGTATATGCTTGTATGCTTTCTCGATGTTTGTCAATTGCCCCGTTGTAATTTGTTCACCCAGCATGTTATCTATATGAAGGAGAGCCACCTCTAGTGAACTATGGACCCCGGTCCTTTCTTTTAAATTCAATCTACAATCAAACTGTTTACTGCTTTGCTGCAAACTATTACTTCCTTCCATTCGATATGTTTAATCCTTTGTTTTCAGCAAAACCTGTGAGATTGACAACCTCATCGCAAGTTGGCGGCAAAGTTATGTGGTTGTGTTGTGCAGGTCTCCATGTTGCTGCTGGCACCGGTAGTGCGCCCTGCCAACGTTCAGCTAGCTACACCTTTGGGGTGTTTGCTTGCTCCTACTGGATTGATAACCTTGGTTTCATACCGAGGGAAAACTTGCTGCTGTGCTCATCATACCTTCCTCTTGGGGTTCCCCAACGAGCTCGATATATTTTGGGCCATCATGCACCACCAAGAAAGTTCTCTGATATGAGGCAGGCCATGATGATTGGGTGTCAGACATATCTTCGTTCGCATATAGTGGGTGTAAGCCATGTTGCACAGAAAATACACTAAGGTTGAGTTGGCGATCCTAGCATGTGTAGACATGGCCTCGGAACACGGATGGTCGAAAGATCGAGCACGAGTCACATGAATGATGTGATCAACGTTTCGGCGTCCAGCTTTGCAACTATATCGCCGGCCGTGACGATCTGGGGCGATGTAGTGAATAGGGATCGTGTAGTCGCTAAAACCCTTCTGGGATAGGATTTTTTAGTGGAGTTATTGTTTTAACTCATATAATTATAAACTTAGTCTAAATTCCTTTTTGCAATTATAAATGTAGATATGGCTCACCATGAAGCTTACTTGGACATTGATGAGTGGGTAGTTGGTGAAAAACTTAGACTTGATGGACTAGACTTCCCTAGTTGGCTTGTGCGTCTCAATGATCTCCTTACTAAGAATAATGTGGTAGATTATATACACCGCACGATGGATTTGACCGAGCCAGATGACTATGCTACCCACAGGAGCTAGCAAAATGCTATTATCATCAAGAGATGTCCACTTTCTTTCAGATAATAATGTGTTACGAGATGGTGGATGAACTACATACTCTCATGGGCGATCTGGACCCATATTCAATGGTGGATCAACTAAGATCAGAGTTCATAAGCCATGTGCGCATGTGGAAACACGAGCTTCTTGGAGATTTCCTTTCCATAAAGATGGAGGAACACACTTGTCTAAAGAGTCACTTGGGGTGCATGCTTGATGCCCACATGAGACTAGTTTACTTCGTAGACCATTGGGTGATCGAGTCTTTTGCGATAGGCCTGCTACTTCAATCGCTGTCTCCCAGCTACTAAGGACATGTCCGGAGTAGCATTATGAGTGGTGATACGAAAAAATTGGATTTCCAGGAGTTCATATTACATTTCAGGAACGTAAAGGTTGAACCAATCGCCCGAGAGGTCGTCGATGACGAAGGTATATATTTGATAGACAGTTTTTATAAATGTTATAATCTTGCAAACACATATTGCAGTGTTAAAGTATTTGATACTTATTCTGTTTTGGTGAAAACAGGTCCTTCTGCATGAGAGCTACTTGATGGAGAGGAGGTGACATTGCATGTTGATGGCGAGCATGATGATTATAGCCAACGACACTCTCCCTTGACCTTTATCATTTAGTTTATCATTTTTTATGATTATTGTAATTGATGGATTGTGAACTTCTTTAGTGTGTCTCACACTTCGTGATACGGTTATTCATATGAGTTTGTAATAAACAGTTGTTATGCTTCTATGAATGGTTCCTATTTGTGTTGATATGTTGTTCGATTATGTGTGAATTATCCTAGTTATGGAACTAATTGATAATGCATGGACATTTGTAAAATATAAAAAATGCCTTGAAAAATACCCAACTTAATGATATATTCATTTTGAATGAAACCATTTTTTAAAATTCAAAGTTATGTTGATAATATGTGAAAGACATTTCTTTTCTTGTCACATATGAATCATGCCTAAGTTTGGCAAGATAACTAAAACACCGTGCATTGCATGAATGCAGAGTGTTTGATGAATTGTTGAATGAGAATACATACTCAATGTATCATATTTCAACAAAGTGGTCATTAACATTTTGTGAATATTTGAATTTAGTAAAAGAGTTTACCAAAGGAAACATGAGCATCAAACTATTTGATATGATCAAAATATTTCAACATTCAAGGGTATTAAAGTTAAAAGAGAATCTAATTACTGCGATTTGGTTAATAGTAATGTAATTCAATGTTATAAGATTGACATAAGAAATCGTGAAATGCAATGCATTTGATACGTGCAAGGCATCACAATGTGATATTAATTATCAAATGGGTGAATAGATGGTGCCGAATAAATTGTTGTAGTGTAATTGTAAAGATCATTAGTTGGAAATAGTAAACACCCAATTAGTATATATATGGTGAACCATCTAGATTCGTAAGATTGGCTCCATATCTTGTATGGATCGTCGTGAAAGTTTTGGAGTTTATCGATATCACCAAAACAATAGCGAATAAATCCTTGTAGAGTATTCATTGCAAATCCATGGCTAGAACCAAAATAAAGGCAAAACTAGTGTTGCTTAAATTTTGGTACATTCTCGAGAAAGTTTATGTTCTCGACTATGAAGCTTATGGGATATAGTGAAAACACGATGAAGATTCAAAACCCTACATCAGAATGTTGAGAAGTGCAACACAAATTATTCTTTAACGATTCTCTTCATGAAGGAAAGGATCAATGATAATGATCATTGTGGTTTCCCCACTAGTGTTTTTTCTACATGAAGTAGGATACGAAAATGTACCTCATATCCTGTATGGAAACATTTGTGAATCACTTGTCATGTTACCGGAATATGGCATACCTACGAACTAAAATTATGAGAAATCCTAGAGGCAATATTAACTTAAATATTAGAACACAAATCATTGCTAAATCTTACCAAGTAATGGGTTACTTGAATTTTCCAAACGACTGCAAAGTCTGATGGAAAAGGTGAATGACAAAGGAACAATTTGTCATGAATAATGTATTTGACAAATTCAGAAAGCATTTGATAAAGAAGTGCTGAAAAGTCTAGTGGACTTAATACTAGTAAGTTACTAGCATCTCGTAATAAAACTCTCGATTTGATAATTGATCAAAGGATTTTGAAGATATTCAAAATAGTTAGAGGATATGCAATTTTCATGAATTTGAGTGGGAGTTGTAAAAGTCTTCTTAAAACAATATGTGAATGACATATTTTTGAGTGGGAGCAATATAAGTCTCGGACTCAAATATGTTGGGAACATATTTTGAGTGGGAGCTTAATGATTAATTCTTAAGTGTGTATGGCAAATTAAGAATGAAAGCCCAAGTACATATAAATAATGATTTATAGGGATTAGAAGTTGAAAGTAAGTATATTACGATATTATGTTGTATTCCTAAAAATGATTCTAAAAAATAGTTTCAGAATAGGAATTGATTAAGGACTAGACCTAGGTCACTCGAATTAGGAATAACATTAAGTTTAACATCAATGGTCAAAAGAAATAAAAAGGATGATCGTCATCCACTATGTTGAGTCATAGGTTCTATCTTGAAAAACCATGATGACAACTAAGCATAATATATGATACGAGAAGGAACATTTGAAAAGTGATTAAGTATGAATCACGGAACGTTGAGCTAAGTTTGTCCACAGTGTGCAAATGAGAACTATAGATATGTTTTCAAATCTATGAGGGATGACATATCTTAAAACATAAAGGGTTATGTTATAAGGGAATGTGTTATCCTCGGAAGATTGAAAAGTCTTGCATCGATAAATACCGACAAAAGTCAAGTAGCAAGCAAGGTGGTGAAACATCAAAAGTTGCACATAGTGCAATAGTGTTTCGATGATTGCATTTATAATAAAAGATAAGGGTACCATCTAAAGAGACGCATGTTGTTATGGCTGGATTAATTCATATTTATGCATCAGTTGTGTCCTAGGGTACAGTGCCAATGAGAAAGCTTGATGTGGCTGATATAATGTCACTGTTGGTCCTAGAAACCGACCTCATTATGCTGCCATGACTACGATGCATACACAAAGATGTTATCATGTGATTATAAAGTATTAATGTTAGTCAAGGTGACATTAATAAATTGCAAAGGATTTGGGGCTGAAAATTCTAGACCCATGACTCAGCCTCTTCCATGAGCAAGCATGATCAAAGGTGCTGGGATATATGGTGTCGATGGTTAGTAACAAATGCTTCTAGTTTATTTGTACTCTAGTGCAAGTGGGAGACTGCTGGAAATATGACCTAGAGATAAATAATAATATGGATTATTATCATATTTAATAAAGTTTCTGATTAAGTTTTATACCATGCTATAATTGTATTGATAGGAAACATCAATACATGTGTGATATATAAACAACTAGGAGTTCCCGGTGAACCTCTGGTCACTTGTTCATTGGTCAATAGATGATCAAGGTTTCCTGATCATGTGACATTTAAGCCAGTTGATAATGGAGTCACCTCACTGTGAGAATGAGATTATGAGCTATACCGAACCTAAGCATCATGACCCGATCATGTCACGAAGTTCAGGTTATGATGATTAGAATAGACCTAGTGTCCTATTTCTTAGACCGTGGGGCCATATCAATCACTGTTACCCGAGGATACTTAGATAGCCTCAAACGACATCTGGTTAGTCGGTGATCATAAAGGTGTGTTTAGGTATTCGGAGGAACAAGTTAGGAAATATGCGTCAAGAGCTGGATTTGTCCATCTGCGTGATGGAAAAGATACTCGAGGGCCCACTCAGAGAAGTTGTATCCAATAGCTGCGCAACATGTGATTTGATCACGGGGATATCACTTGTCGGAATGAGTCAAATAGCATTTGTTGATAATGATATTGAACACGACATGGCGATGTCATTGATCAGATCTTGGATAATGCATGTATCGAGAGACAAAAGGAATATGACACGACGTTCATGGTTCAATGACGAAAGATTACGTGGATTGCACAGGGATCAACATGGCCATCCAGGTCCCTCTGATGATCATTGGTATGGGAGGGTACCGACCATGTCTGGAGTGTTCCTGAACCATGGGGTATCACGCATAAGGTCTTGATGATTTTTAGAGGGTGCTTTTTGGTATCGACGGAATCACCGAAGAAAAGAGAGAGAGAAAACCGGAAGGGTTTCGTTAAGTCCGGAGGATGTCCGAAATGAGATGGAATGAGTTCCACATCAACGGAGATTGAATAATATGTAAGTGAATGTTGAATATTGATTCAATCATTCATTTATATTTATTCAATAAAATAAAAAAGAATTAAAATGGGTCAAATACCTAATTGGGCCATATCCGGAGGAAAAAGGGCCCATGAGGGAAAGACCAAAGGGAGGAAGGAGGAGGGGTGGCCGGCTGGGCCTTGGGCACCCCGCGTGGGGCCCACTAGGGCCTTGGCCAGTCGGCCAAGCTCCCCCTCCCCCTCTCCTTTGTTTAGTCCCACAAGGCTAAGGCAATTGCCTATGTGGGGGTTAATCCCCTATATAAAGAGAGGTATTTTGACAAATTAAATACACAATAATCAATAAAAGGTTCCCTCTCTTTTGGAGAGACCTCTAGTTGATTATATCTCTCTCTCCCGTGACCGTAGTCGCAATTCCGAATCGCACCAGCAGGAGTCTTCTTCACCACGGAACGCCATCGCGCTACGGGATTCGGATCATGAAGGTCCACTTCCAGAACTCCTGCTGGATCGGAGGAGTGGGAGTCATCGTAAGGCACCAGACGTGTGTAACTCCCTGCGAGGTGCAACACTTGGGGCACTAAGGAGTCATTTGGGCCGCAGGAGCTGTCAGGACTGCAACACGACCTCGAGGTCAGCTTCGGTTCGTCTACATCAACCATGCTCTCCCTAGTGTTGACAACGCTTTTCGGTCTTTAAGGATAAGTTCACGGAAATTCCCTCCCGTTACTACATTACTAATAGGTAGGTCCTGGCATTAGGGTTCTTGGCATAGGGAAAAATATTGTTTTCATGTGTGAACCCCTTCAGTAAAGTCTATAACATAGAAAATAATAAACTGAAATCATGCTGGGTGCAAGATAGAAATCTCTGATATGCACATAATCAGTTGCTAAAAAAATAACTGAGCTTTAGTGCTTGACTAGTGGTTGACTGACCAAGCAATTTCATATTTTGTATTTCTCTAACAAGGTTTCTAGCTTGGTGGGTAACTTTATATATGTAATTTTCCTGGTCATACTTACTATTTAATTTCCTTGTTTTTGACTTGAAAAAAATCCTATTGGAGGGCTAGGCTAGAAGAAACCGCAGTTTCCTTTGATCTGGCATTAGCTACTACTCAGATTTTTCGTATCCATGGATTTTGAAATTTGCAAAATTGGGAAATACAGTGTGGATTTTTTAGCACAAAACCTAGGTGGCCATGGCCTAGGTTGGCCCCAACGAAGCTCCTCCCCTTCTAAGCTATCTAAAGCTCCTCCTCATGTGTCCTGTAGTTAACTGCAGCAGACTATATATCATAAATAAATAAGTTAACTAGAGACCGTTGTCCAAAAACAACAACAAAATTTACTACAGTTTCCCATGCTCCCATGGTGGCTTGTTTGTTTATTCATATATTGTTGGTTTTTCGTGTTGTGCTCCATGTACATATAAGATGTGTGCCTTTAGTTGTCGATGCTTAGGTGTACGATTTTAGTTGTCAGTGCTTCCATGCTAACAAGCAATGTACTTAGGTACTATTGTCTAATGTACGGTTTTTATTTAGAATGTACAGGTGTAGGCTTTTGCATGTTATCAGCATCGGTTTAGTGTGCTTTGTTCCTGTTTGAATTTGGGTGTCTCGTTATACTTGGTTTCTAGGTTATACCGCCTTGCTCTCTAATAGATTGTTTTACCAGAGGCAGCTTAATATTTTTTTCCTAACATGTGTTCAGTGTGTTTGGTACCTGATGCATCTTCCTCTTTGTTGTATCTTTACCATGCTACAGGTTTGGCTATTACAGGTTTGGCTATTTGAGGATTTTTGCAGGATCAACATTTCTCGATGCTGCGGTCTTTGCTTCTCCCAAGGTTTGCTCCTTGTTACCTTTGCGTATGTGCATTATGTGCATGTATGATCTGTGTATTTATGTTTTGTGTTCTTGGTTAGGTTGGTATTCTTCCTGGTCGTCTACTTACTATATTTTGGTTGTGCTGCCGATTTGTTCTGTGTGTTGTGTTTGATTTTTTAATTTACTATTGTTTTGCTGCAATGCTCCCCAAGATGTATAAGCGGCTGGGTTTTGTAGTTGTTTGCACGGTGCTACCTGGGAGCCCTTTTTTAAACAATATACTTGTAGTTTAGGTCATGCATGCAGTTTCTTTTGCTTATTCATATTGACTTGTCACAGGTTTAGCTACCGGAGGAACAATGATTGTTTATGTGGCCTTCCCTATCTAAGGATCTTCTGTTGTTGTGTATCGAAGGTGGTAGACTTCCTTCTTCTATCGAGGTTTTTTGCTTCCTTCTCTATGCATTCGTCTTTGCATACCCTGCGGCCTGTGTTGGGATTTCACTGCTTTGTTTTTGTTTGTTGTCTTGCTTACTCTGCTCCATGTTGTGCGGACTCGCTCCGCGTGTTGTACTCCTTTTCTTATCATTTTGATGTGGTGTTTTGCAAGATGTGCACTATCATGTTGCTTGTAATTCCTATTGTAGAGACGCTGGCAGCACGCCTTGCTTTGCCAGCGCTTCTCTATCTGTGTGAGGTGGCCGAGGATGGGTCTATGCTTGCTGGGGTAGAGCTTGAGCTCCATGTGGATGTAACTACTGCATGTGGATGTAACTTCTCCCACCGTCGTGCCGCAAAGGAGGTTCATTGGGTTTGCATCTTGGCCAGAGTGTGCGCTTATGACCAGGATGCATTACAGGTAATATATTTTTTGCAAGGGGTGTATGGGTTTGTGGTGCGTGACTATAACTACTATTGTATGATGGCTTATAGGGATTCTATGTGCTCTTATGTAATTCTTGCTGCCTATGACGCTCGGCAGGCCGGTCATTCGGAGAGGGAGAACTTAGTGTCATTAGACTGGAATATGATGTGTGCATGCTTTCTGGCATGTGTGCGGTACATTTAGGTCTTGTAATTGGTTCTGTACCCACCACATTTATTTATTGCTTGCCATACACTTAAGATAAAATTGTTCCCTATGTTCCGCCCTAAGGTAGTCTACTATGCTCTATTGCGGTGTCTGCTCGTGCATTTCCTGTTTCTGCAGCATGTATGTGCTGTCATATGCTCGTCTCTTGCTTCCTTCTTGGGCTTGCTTATTTTTGTCCTGAACCATCCCGGGCTTTGTATTTGGGATTTTTGGGCTGGCCTTGTCTGCCTTTTAGGTTCTGTTGCATCGGGTGGGCTTTACATCTTTCCCCTCTTGACCTTGATCCTATGTCTTGCTAGGATCCTTGTTTCGCTATATATGCATGGGAATGCCTCTAGGCTGAGGCTATCTAGAGCAGTAGTCCCACTATTACTAGATCTGTTTTGGAGTTCTATCTTTGGTGTTTTTATTTTCAGACATCTTGTTGGTTTGCCCTTTTTATTTATGTTAGCCTTACCTGCTTTAGGTAGTGCGCCTTCCTCTCTATAAGAACTGTTCCTTCATTGTTGTTGGATCTTTAGCTGACTTTAGCTTCTGCAGCCATGGATCTTTCTTGTTGACTCTTTGGTCTGTTCGTGCCTTTCTTTCTTATTGCCAGTGTGTCCGGCCTCGTATCGTTCCTGCTGTTGTGTGTGTATCCTACATTAGCCAGCTCCTTCGCTTTCCCTTAATGCATGTGAGCATGGTGCGGCCTGTGGTTGCTCACCTTACCTTGCCTTCAGTTCCTCATCCCTGCACTCCTCCACGCAAACTTTGGTGCCTTGCCCCCGCGCTCCTCCACCCAAGAGTGCGCCACCGCCAATAGTTGTTGGTTATGTGTCTGCTGGCCTGCCTAAGAGAAAATGTGAGAGCTCCCATGGCTTTTGTTTACTGTTTTTCTTGCAGAAACTTTGCTTTTTTCTAATTTACTTGTTGTCTGTGTTGTTCGCCCTGTGTGCTATAGGGGACGGTTTCTTTCCTTTCGTTACTTTAGAGGCTGCCACGGCCAACCAGAAAAAATGCAAAGTTACGCATGACAGGTGGTGTGGCCGCATGAGAGGCGTTTATAGAGGGGCTCACTTGCCAGGTGTTTGTTTAGACCTGGGTGTACTCAAATCTGCTCATGCTTGCCTATTAGCTTTATTCATGCTGTTTTTGCTTCTCCATTAGAACCTTCGTGGGTTGGGTTTACGGAGGAAGAGTCCGATATTTTAAAAGGGAGTGGACCTTCTTGCTGGTTTATCTTGGATGTGTTATTTCTTTCTATGCTATTGTTTCTTTACTAAAAACAAAATATGTACAACTGCCTATGCAGAGAGGTCCTACTATGGAAGCCCTGGCTATATATGTGGTCGTTGTAAGGCGAGCTTTTGGTTTGTAGAGAGGGTGAGTTCCGCGTCTTCGATCACGACAAAGCTTCTCGTCTACAACAACTACTGCAATGGCGGAAAGGTCTTTGTTAAGCATTTCAGAGAGCCGCCTGAATTCCTCCATGAACTTCTGTCCTATAGTGGACCACCTCATAGCAAACAATTTATTGACTAAATCCGCCAATACAATTATGTTTTTGCTTTCACTTCCATGGGAGCCACCATTGATCGTTACGTGAATGATGGTCAAGGTCCAAATATTTTAAAAATCTCTGGTGTTGTTACTAATCAGGTTGGTTTGCTCTTGCCTAAAAAAGGGGATACCCCTAAGTATGCAGAACTCTCTATATATATATCATGGAGGGGATGAGGTTCACAATCGAATTCAGGCTTTAAATAAGGATGGCAGAATTAAAGGAGGCATAGATAAGTCTATAGTTAAGTTCTTGGAAGTCATGCTTGACACCCATAGTGCTCTTGTTAAAAAATTCCGCATGGCCAAGGAAGTCCTGACAGAAAATGAGTTCGAGGATATTTCTATTCGCATAATGTCCCCTTCTAAAAAAGATGGCCACATGTTTAATTTACCATCTATAGATGAATTTTCATGCTTAGTTTTTGGTGAGCTAACGCCGGAAGCGCCAGTCGGGAAATAATAATCCAGGCTAGAGTGCTGGTTTACAACGGGTTTCTTCTCTGCATAATGCTTACATGTTTTTGCAGTACCCACTATTATTTCCATATGGTGAAAATGGATTTCAGTTGGGTGTTAAGTTAATTGGTATGGACACTTCTAATCCTACTACACAAAAAACCATGACTATGCGGGAATTTTATGGCTTTTGCTCACACTATAAAGAGGGACAGCATAACCCCTATTTGTACAGTGGCCTGTTTTCTGATACGGCTGTGGTTGATTCCCGTGCACGCATAGACAAGTCTAGGTTGCATTTTATCAAGCTTTACACTGATGACCTTAGAGCTAATAATTTATAGGGGCTTGTAGACACGGTCAATGCAGGACGTATGAATGGTAGCACAGTTGGCAAAAAAATATGTTTCCCTCTTCTTTTACCGGTGGTTGTCGTTATATGGTTGGGAATTTCCAGGATGCAGTAGCCATAGCACGTGTGCATGGTTTCCTTGATATATTTACCACTTTGACATGTAATCCTAAATGGCTTGAGATTATTGTCTCTAGCATTTGAGTCTGGGTAGAAACCAAATAATAGGGCTGACATGACTGTTAGGGTTTACCATATGAAGCTTGCCAAGTACCTGAAGGACATAAAACTTGGAAAGTCCTACGGCCCCATCGTTGCAGGTTGTGGCATCCCGCAAAACCACTACTAGAAAATCGCGTTGAATTTGTGCATTGCATCGTCATCATCATGCAATGTTTGCATAAAACTATTTTCGCAAAGCCCGATTTGTTTTCCAAACGCCCCATCTTTAATCAAATATCAAACCCCGGTCTCCGGATTATTTTTGTTTGAGTGCTATCGGTTTGCAAACGGTGTTAACAAAACAAATAAAATTTATATTATTTTTAGTGGGGCAGTCGAACGGGCCGAATAACCCGAACGACCGCCCCAGAAATTAAATCGTTCCATCCTGGACACCCTAACAAATCCTAAACCTACCAACTAACCTACCCACCCTTTTCCTCCACATCACCTCAACCACTCAGATCATGCCACGTCACCTCTCCCCTCCCTCTACCCACTCCCACTCTGCCACCTCAGCCAGCCGGACCCACCCTCTCTCACCCCACACAACACACCCTGCCCACACAGCAACACACGCACGCACACCCACACACCGACCCGCCTCTCTCTCTCCCTGTCCAACCACCCCCCCGGGTCCCACGCGCCCAGCACCCTGTCCCCACCGAGCCCCACCTTCTGCCCCTGTTCTTCTTCCCCCACCAACCGCATCCCTCCTCCCCCGAGAACCTCTCCCTCACCCAACGCTCCCTCCACCCCGCGTCTGCACGCCGGCGCCGGCCCGCCTCCGAGCCGCGGCCGCTTTCCCCCACCGCCTCCGCCGCTCTCGCTCGTCGGCCCGCGTCCTCCCCCTCCTCTCCTCCGCTCGGCGTCGCCTCCCACACCGTGCCGTCCCCGCGCTCGCCTCTACCCCTCTCCTCCACCGCCCCGCTCGACCGCGAGCGCCCGCCGGAGCCGCCGCGCGCCCCCTCCGCGCTTGCTGCGCCGGCGCGCCCCGCCGTCGCGCCCCGTCGTCGGGCTCCCTCACCCCGGCCGCGCCCTCTACCCAACCGCCGCCGCCTCGCATCCCCCTCCCCGTTCGGTCGCCGTCGCCCGCCGCCTCTCGAGCCTGCGGCCCGAGCGCCTCCTCTGCTCCCCGTCGGGCTCGCCCTGGACCCCACGTCGCACCATCTCGAGCCGCCTCGCTCAGTCCCTGTCGGCCACCGGATGCAGCAAGCTCGCCTCGGTCGAGCCCGCCTTGGCGCCTCCGTCCAGCGAGCCGCATCCCCGGCCTCCGCCCCCTGCTACCGTCGAGCCTCGCCGGCCTCTGCTTCGCGTGCGCCGCCGACACCCCCTCTGGCCCTCTCTGCTCTGGCCTTGTCCGCTGCTTGCGCGTGGCCGACCTAGTTGCGTTTAAACAGAGATGTTTTTAGCCCCTGTTTGTACTCTTTAGGCACATCGATGTATGTTCCTCCTGCAGCGATCTGCGAGCCTCAGCTGTGTTTGGTTTCAGAATTATGCCAACTCGGAGTCCTAGACGCACCGAGTAACAAGATCTTCTTCATGGACATGGACCCGTACCCTACTCTCATCGAGCAGGACGCCAATCAGACCACCGAGACCGTCCCAAGCCCGCCATCGACAGCAGACACCGAACATCTGCGACACTACCCGACGACCGCGGATGCGACAAGATCGTCTCTCGGACGCCAAGTTCTACAACCCCGAGTACCGATCCACCGGACGCGACAAGACCTCCTTTCCACCCCGATGCCCGAGGACCGGACGCCAAGATCTCCTACACGGAACGACAAGCACTTCACCCCGGATGCCGAGACCGACTCGATGGCGCGGACCCGACAAGATCTTCGAGACGACAAGATCGGCACCGCCCCGGAAGAATCCGACACGCCCCGACACCGACCCAAGTCCTGCTTCCCGGATGCGACAAGATCTGCCCCGTTGTTCGAGAACGTTCCCGCCGAGACCGATCCGTCGAACCCTGAACCCCGAGACCGACCCCGAACCCCGGAACCCCAAGTTCGTCGAGAACCCCTAATGTGTGAACCCCTTCCCAAAACCCTATTTTATAACATAATACAATTGTTGCTTATTAAATCATTCATCTCGCATGCACATCATGTGGTTTGGGGGCCTTATGCCGATTCACCTTATAATTAATTATGGGGCCCATATGCTGGCAAATCTAGTCTCATATCGGCCTCATTTAAACTTGTGTAGCGAACCGGTGCTATCTTTTGTCTTGATAATGCAACATTTAAATTGCGGGGTAGATAAACAACTTGAACCATCTAACTAATTGTCGGGACCCCGGTTCCACTTAATATTGACCTAATTGCATCGCATCTTTGCCATGCCATACATCATACATGCATCATGCCGATCTTTTGCCGTAGTATTAAATATCGCATCCGGTGTTTCTTCTAGTGTTTTGCTTCTTCGCGGATAAGGCCGTTGAGTTGATGTGAGCTTCGCCCCGATCTTCGGTTGAACCTTCGGCAATGTTTTCAGGCGAGCATCTCCCCCTTTCTACCTATCTTACTTTTATAGTATTTACTTCCCTCCTGTTGATCTATTGCTATCTGTGTTGCGATGCTTTAGTTTCCGTACCTGTGATATTCCCTGCAGCCCTATATTGCCTTGGACACATCCTATTACCTGTTGTTTGGTAGATAGTTGGACTTGTGCGTCGTAGTCGCTTGCTCAAGTGCTGTTGCGTGTCGTCAAGTGCCACAGTTGTTGATGTATTGCCGCATGTTGACGATGAAGATGATTTTAGTTTTACTTATCATTCACTTTACATTCCTGTTTAACAACTAAAATTGAATTAAGCAGAGGCATCGGTGGGTGATAGACAATTTTTGGTTTCCGAACGCCCACTTGTGTCCCGTAGGACCCCGAGTACTTGATACCTGTTCCTTGATTTATCGCGCTATCCACATCCGGGAGGTATATGGGACCCCCCTTAGCCAGAGCTTGATTCCGTCTTATTTCTTGGGGCCACAAACTAGTTTGAGGTTTTATTTACGATCCTGTACTTATGCCATGCTTTACTGCTTTATTTACGATTGTGCGAGGTACTGCACACTGTACTGTTTAGGAAGGCGGAGTGATTACGCGGTATCGACACCCCGAGTTTTCGGGTTCCCAGTCGCTTACAGCCATTGGCGCTAACCTTGAGTCCGTCTCGAAGCTTGCTTACTTCGTTGCGGGATCTACTCAAAGGGGTGGCCCCCTGAAATATTTCTGAATCCTGTGATTGCTTTGTCGTGAAAGCCTCGTTGGGTTTTGATTTGGTTTTTCCGAGGTTGATCGAGTGTGTGTTGCTATTGGTGCACCCCGGCCGGGTAAAACTTTCTGAAAGCCGTGTCCGCGGTTATGGACGACTTGGAGCACAGTATCTCGACCATAGACAAGCATAACTAAAGTTTATTGCTATAAATTTGACTTTATAATGACTAGTAATCAGCTTCACTATAATGGAATGGCTAACTAATACTGCCCACAATTGCTTGTTTGGAGTGTCGCTTGCGACCGTTGTACCTGACTAGTAAGTATTGCAACTACAACGGAATGGCTGAATAAAAGTGCCAACAACTGCTGGGTTTTGGGTTCATCTCATGCTATCTGTTTCTGATTAGTAATTGTTGCAACTACCACGGAATGGTTAACTAAAAGTGCCCACTGCTTATCTTATCAGGACGACTGTCTTTAACCTGACTAGTAATTGCTGCAACGATAACCGAATAAATAAAACTGCCAACTGTGTGAGTTCCTCGGTTGACTTCCTCGATCGGTGTCGAGGGGGAAACGCCAGGATGGGTTTGATTGGTGGTAGTATCAGGTTGGTTCCGAATAGGTCTTTCTTACCCCTCTCTGATTGCCGCCAGTTGTATCGAGTCTCTATAGGTTGTTTAGTGCATGCTGCCGCGGCCGCTCAGTCCACCATACCTATGTAGGCGAGGACCGCCGAATTCTAGCCTCGCCGTGTACTGGCCTCAGTACTGACGCTCCTTCTTTTTCCTTTGCCCTTTGTCGGCACCCCCTTTTGTTAAGCAGGTTTTGAGAACGACGTCGTTAGCAGGGTTACCCTTCCGGCTTGGCCTGGGCAGGGTTATGGACGCCATTGGTTATTCTTCAGGGCTCTTAGCCCCATTTGCATCTTGTCCGTAGCTGGACGCTCTATCGTTTTCAAGGTGATTTGGATCTTTGTATATTATATCTGTATTCTTGACTCATGGAGTCGCTGTTATATATATTTGTTCTGTGGGTCCCATCGAGGACTGTTGTGTAATGTTATTACTTCGTTTTCCACCCGCACGAAAGTGCCTGGTGGGCACCTTTGAATCGTTTCTATGCGGGTTTGGCGGGTTTCGCTAAAACTTGCATAGGTCCGATTCTGAGGGTGTTACAGAGTGGTATCAGAGCTCAGCAGTTGCGATACCCCACAAGTCCAGCCTGTAGGATAACCTAGCTAACGGCCGAAGTAGAGTGTCAAAACTATTTTTCAAAATCGGTTGGATAGTTCTGATTAGGTCTGATTTTACTCCTTACCCCTCTGCTGTTCTCCTCTTACCTCTACGTGTTTTGAATCCGCTCTCTTCTCTTTCTTCGAGTCCAGGATTTCTCGTGGTTGGGTTTTCCGTCGTACCTTTAGGGTTTCGCTTCCTCCTTTGGTAACGGTGTTCTACCGTCCGGTGTTCAAGCTGCCCGATGAATCCGCCTACTGTAGTACCATTCTTTGTTCCTTGTTTGTGCCTTCCGGTGTTTTTCGACGCGACGACATCCTCTACGCCAGATCCGATGCAGAGTCTGCATCACTCCTTTGTTTCCGAACCTCGTTTGTCGAGATCTTCAATCTGTTTCCGAGAATGGTTGTACTCTTTTCTACTGAGTGTGCAGAGTAATAGTTTGGGTGCGTGATGGATTGGCCCCCATGCCGACTACCCCTTCTATTCGCTTTGGTACATTGCAGTGGATGAGAATGCATCGGTTCCCTCTTTCCATCGAAGCTAGAGGTGGCTTTATTTGTTGATGCCTCTACCTTCGTCCTTTGTTTATCCGGAGTGTTCTCTTGACGAACAGGGACAACGACCTCTTGTTAGTGGTGTCGCGAGGATCTACACGAAGCGAGAAGACACAGATCGCCGACCTTTCCTTCCGGTACCATGAGGCGGATCTCGAGGGCGAGATCCCTTGTTAGTGGTGTCGAATTGTGGCATCCCGCAAAACCACTACTAGAAAATCGCGTTGAATTTGTGCATTGCATCGTCATCATCATGCAATGTTTGCATAAAACTATTTTCGCAAAGCCCGATTTGTTTTCCAAACGCCCCATCTTTAATCAAATATCAAACCCCGGTCTCCGGATTATTTTTGTTTGAGTGCTATCGGTTTGCAAACGGTGTTAACAAAACAAATAAAATTTATATTATTTTTAGTGGGGCAGTCGAACGGGCCGAATAACCCGAACGACCGCCCCAGAAATTAAATCGTTCCATCCTGGACACCCTAACAAATCCTAAACCTACCAACTAACCTACCCACCCTTTTCCTCCACATCACCTCAACCACTCAGATCATGCCACGTCACCTCTCCCCTCCCTCTACCCACTCCCACTCTGCCACCTCAGCCAGCCGGACCCACCCTCTCTCACCCCACACAACACACCCTGCCCACACAGCAACACACGCACGCACACCCACACACCGACCCGCCTCTCTCTCTCCCTGTCCAACCACCCCCCCCGGGTCCCACGCGCCCAGCACCCTGTCCCCACCGAGCCCCACCTTCTGCCCCTGTTCTTCTTCCCCCACCAACCGCATCCCTCCTCCCCCGAGAACCTCTCCCTCACCCAACGCTCCCTCCACCCCGCGTCTGCACGCCGGCGCCGGCCCGCCTCCGAGCCGCGGCCGCTTTCCCCCACCGCCTCCGCCGCTCTCGCTCGTCGGCCCGCGTCCTCCCCCTCCTCTCCTCCGCTCGGCGTCGCCTCCCACACCGTGCCGTCCCCGCGCTCGCCTCTACCCCTCTCCTCCACCGCCCCGCTCGACCGCGAGCGCCCGCCGGAGCCGCCGCGCGCCCCCTCCGCGCTTGCTGCGCCGTCGCGCCCCGCCGTCGCGCCCCGTCGTCGGGCTCCCTCACCCCGGCCGCGCCCTCTACCCAACCGCCGCCGCCTCGCGTCCCCCTCCCCGTTCGGTCGCCGTCGCCCGCCGCCTCTCGAGCCTGCGGCCCGAGCGCCTCCTCTGCTCCCCGTCGGGCTCGCCCTGGACCCCACGTCGCACCATCTCGAGCCGCCTCGCTCAGTCCCTGTCGGCCACCGGATGCAGCAAGCTCGCCTCGGTCGAGCCCGCCTTGGCGCCTCCGTCCAGCGAGCCGCATCCCCGGCCTCCGCCCCCTGCTACCGTCGAGCCTCGCCGGCCTCTGCTTCGCGTGCGCCGCCGACACCCCCTCTGGCCCTCTCTGCTCTGGCCTTGTCCGCTGCTTGCGCGTGGCCGACCTAGTTGCGTTTAAACAGAGATGTTTTTAGCCCCTGTTTGTACTCTTTAGGCACATCGATGTATGTTCCTCCTGCAGCGATCTGCGAGCCTCAGCTGTGTTTGGTTTCAGAATTATGCCAACTCGGAGTCCTAGACGCACCGAGTAACAAGATCTTCTTCATGGACATGGACCCGTACCCTACTCTCATCGAGCAGGACGCCAATCAGACCACCGAGACCGTCCCAAGCCCGCCATCGACAGCAGACACCGAACATCTGCGACACTACCCGACGACCGCGGATGCGACAAGATCGTCTCTCGGACGCCAAGTTCTACAACCCCGAGTACCGATCCACCGGACGCGACAAGACCTCCTTTCCACCCCGATGCCCGAGGACCGGACGCCAAGATCTCCTACACGGAACGACAAGCACTTCACCCCGGATGCCGAGACCGACTCGATGGCGCGGACCCGACAAGATCTTCGAGACGACAAGATCGGCACCGCCCCGGAAGAATCCGACACGCCCCGACACCGACCCAAGTCCTGCTTCCCGGATGCGACAAGATCTGCCCCGTTGTTCGAGAACGTTCCCGCCGAGACCGATCCGTCGAACCCTGAACCCCGAGACCGACCCCGAACCCCGGAACCCCAAGTTCGTCGAGAACCCCTAATGTGTGAACCCCTTCCCAAAACCCTATTTTATAACATAATACAATTGTTGCTTATTAAATCATTCATCTCGCATGCACATCATGTGGTTTGGGGGCCTTATGCCGATTCACCTTATAATTAATTATGGGGCCCATATGCTGGCAAATCTAGTCTCATATCGGCCTCATTTAAACTTGTGTAGCGAACCGGTGCTATCTTTTGTCTTGATAATGCAACATTTAAATTGCGGGGTAGATAAATAACTTGAACCATCTAACTAATTGTCGGGACCCCGGTTCCACTTAATATTGACCTAATTGCATCGCATCTTTGCCATGCCATACATCATACATGCATCATGCCGATCTTTTGCCGTAGTATTAAATATCGCATCCGGTGTTTCTTCTAGTGTTTTGCTTCTTCGCGGATAAGGCCGTTGAGTTGATGTGAGCTTCGCCCCGATCTTCGGTTGAACCTTCGGCAATGTTTTCAGGCGAGCATCTCCCCCTTTCTACCTATCTTACTTTTATAGTATTTACTTCCCTCCTGTTGATCTATTGCTATCTGTGTTGCGATGCTTTAGTTTCCGTACCTATGATATTCCCTGCAGCCCTATATTGCCTTGGACACATCCTATTACCTGTTGTTTGGTAGATAGTTGGACTTGTGCGTCGTAGTCGCTTGCTCAAGTGCTGTTGCGTGTCGTCAAGTGCCACAGTTGTTGATGTATTGCCGCATGTTGACGATGAAGATGATTTTAGTTTTACTTATCATTCACTTTACATTCCTGTTTAACAACTAAAATTGAATTAAGCAGAGGCATCGGTGGGTGATAGACAATTTTTGGTTTCCGAACGCCCACTTGTGTCCCGTAGGACCCCGAGTACTTGATACCTGTTCCTTGATTTATCGCGCTATCCACATCCGGGAGGTATATGGGACCCCCTTAGCCAGAGCTTGATTCCGTCTTATTTCTTGGGGCCACAAACTAGTTTGAGGTTTTATTTACGATCCTGTACTTATGCCATGCTTTACTGCTTTATTTACGATTGTGCGAGGTACTGCACACTGTACTGTTTAGGAAGGCGGAGTGATTACGCGGTATCGACACCCCGAGTTTTCGGGTTCCCAGTCGCTTACAGCCATTGGCGCTAACCTTGAGTCCGTCTCGAAGCTTGCTTACTTCGTTGCGGGATCTACTCAAAGGGGTGGCCCCCTGAAATATTTCTGAATCCTGTGATTGCTTTGTCGTGAAAGCCTCGTTGGGTTTTGATTTGGTTTTTCCGAGGTTGATCGAGTGTGTGTTGCTATTGGTGCACCCCGGCCGGGTAAAACTTTCTGAAAGCCGTGTCCGCGGTTATGGACGACTTGGAGCACAGTATCTCGACCATAGACAAGCATAACTAAAGTTTATTGCTATAAATTTGACTTTATAATGACTAGTAATCAGCTTCACTATAATGGAATGGCTAACTAATACTGCCCACAATTGCTTGTTTGGAGTGTCGCTTGCGACCGTTGTACCTGACTAGTAAGTATTGCAACTACAACGGAATGGCTGAATAAAAGTGCCAACAACTGCTGGGTTTTGGGTTCATCTCATGCTATCTGTTTCTGATTAGTAATTGTTGCAACTACCACGGAATGGTTAACTAAAAGTGCCCACTGCTTATCTTATCAGGACGACTGTCTTTAACCTGACTAGTAATTGCTGCAACGATAACCGAATAAATAAAACTGCTAACTGTGTGAGTTCCTCGGTTGACTTCCTCGATCGGTGTCGAGGGGGAAACGCCAGGATGGGTTTGATTGGTGGTAGTATCAGGTTGGTTCCGAATAGGTCTTTCTTACCCCTCTCTGATTGCCGCCAGTTGTATCGAGTCTCTATAGGTTGTTTAGTGCATGCTGCCGCGGCCGCTCAGTCCACCATACCTATGTAGGCGAGGACCGCCGAATTCTAGCCTCGCCGTGTACTGGCCTCAGTACTGACGCTCCTTCTTTTTCCTTTGCCCTTTGTCGGCACCCCCTTTTGTTAAGCAGGTTTTGAGAACGACGTCGTTAGCAGGGTTACCCTTCCGGCTTGGCCTGGGCAGGGTTATGGACGCCATTGGTTATTCTTCAGGGCTCTTAGCCCCATTTGCATCTTGTCCGTAGCTGGACGCTCTATCGTTTTCAAGGTGATTTGGATCTTTGTATATTATATCTGTATTCTTGACTCATGGAGTCGCTGTTATATATATTTGTTCTGTGGGTCCCATCGAGGACTGTTGTGTAATGTTATTACTTCGTTTTCCACCCGCACGAAAGTGCCTGGTGGGCACCTTTGAATCGTTTCTATGCGGGTTTGGCGGGTTTCGCTAAAACTTGCATAGGTCCGATTCTGAGGGTGTTACACAGGTGTTCGCTGTTGTTGCCCTTTCCATTTCTTTAAGTTGTTTTCTTCTCCTTTTAGATCCTTTCTTTGCTTACATGTGTTCGTTGTTTGCAGCTCTACATACTATTGAGTTCCAGAAAAGGGGTTTGCCTCATGCACACATACTTGTTTGGCAATACAACAAAAGACGCCATGAGGTAAACCCTGCTTTGAGTGACTCCTCTATCTCTGCTGAGATTCTCGATCCTCCAAAATATCCGCTTGGGTATGCCCTTGTAGATGAGTTTATGGTGCATGGCCCCCGGGGAGCGGATAACCCTAAATTCCCTTGTATGAAAAATGACATGTGTTCCAAAAAAATCCCTAAATTGTTTTAGAAGGAGACATATGTTGATGAGTTTGGTTTCCGGTTTACAGACGCCGAGATAATGGGCATTTCATCATGAAAATAAGGTCAAGCTAGATAACAGGAACATTGTCCCTTATAACATTGCATTGCTAAAAAAAATATTAGGCTCATTTGAACGTGGAGTGGTGCAATAAAACCCATGTCATCAAGTATCTTTATAAGTATGTGACAAAAGGGCATGATTTCTCCAAAACCCTGTTTAAAAAGGTCAAAAGTGACAATGATAGCATAGATGAGATTGAGGAGTATAGAATCTATCGATACATATGTGTTCATGATTCTTTCTAGAGATGTTATGGATATGATATACATAGCAAGCTTACTTGTTGTGTTCACTTGTTGCATCAGCATGTCTTGCGCTTTTGTGCAAATGCCAATCTTCCGGCGCTAATAAACAATGACTTGCTGCGTAAGACTATGTTGACTGAGTGGTTTGTTGCTAATACTAAGTATAGGAATGCTAGGACTTCGACATACTGTGATTTCCCCACTCGGTATTCTTGTGTAGCTGATAAAAAGGTGAGGGTTAGGCGAAAATGCGGTAACAAAATTGGTAGGATCTACTATGTCCATTCTTCTACTAGCGAACTTTATTACCTTAGATTGCTGCTTATGCTTGTGAAGGGTGCATGATCCTATGCTGATGTTAGGACCTACAATAGTGTGGTATATGAAAACTTTAAAGACGCATGCATTCCTAGGGGGCTTCTTGGTGATGACAGTGAGTGGTACTGTGCCTTCAATGAGGCACTAGAATGGGGCATGGGGAAACATTTGTGTTAGTTATTCATTACTATGGTGCTTTACTGTGATGTGATTGATGTAAATGTTTTTTCAAAAATTATTGGATTCACTTGTCTGAAGACATACAATACAATGATCCTACTTACTGTGTTCACCATGTAGAACTAAAAAACCTATTGCCTGATGAGTTGGATGTTTCCTTTGCAAAAAATAGATGTAAAATTTTGAACTATGCTTTACCCTTGAAATCTTCCTATGATACTGGTCCAGTTGTTGGTTCAATGCTCAGCGACGAGCTCCCTGAGGATAATGGCTCCCTTCTTAAAATTGCTCATAGAGTGATATTAAAACTTAATGAGGATTAGAGGGGCATGTTCACTGCCATTGTTTATAGAGTGAGGAATCGTGAACCTGGTCTTTTCTTTGTTTCAGGCCAAGGGGTACTTGCAAGAATTTTATTTGGAATGCTGTTGTTCCCTATCTTAGAGGACATGAAAAGATTATTTTAAATATTGCTTCTTCAGGTGTTGCCTCCCTCTTGTTACATGGGGGTAGAACAACTCATTCTAGGTTTAAAATTCCTATTGACCTAGATGATAGCGAGGTTTGTGACATCCGACGATGTACCATGATTTTTGAGCTGGTTGAATCTGCTTCTCTAATTATCTGGGATAAGGCTTTGATGACACATAGGAAGTGTTTTGAGGCGCTAGATCGTAGTTTGTGTGATGTTTTATTTGCGCAAAATCCCTCGCTGGCCAACCCGCCATTTGGTGGCAAGGTAGTTGTCTTGGGAGGGGATCTAAGGAAAATCTTGCCAGGCATTGAGGGAGGTACTCGAACTCTGATTGTAAATGCTGCTATCACAAACTCTCCTCTCTAGTAGCATGTCATGGTCCTTCCGTTGACAGTTAATATGCGATTGGTTGTGTAGTCTACAGATCTTGGTGTGCAAAGCGAGGCGACAATTTTTGCTCAGTGGGTTTTAGACATTGGTGATGGCACTGTGCCTGCCGTGGCCCGTGAGGGAGAGGCCGACCCAACCTGCAATACTATTCCCGAGGAGCACCTGGTGCACACTGACAGTGAAAAAATTCTAGCTATTGTTGATGATGTGTACATCTATTTCTCGGAAAGATATTTTGATCTTAACTACTTGAAATAAAGAGCTATATTAACATCTACAAATGAAATAGCAGAGGAGATACATAAACATAGATATTTTCTATCATGTGGAGGTCTTAAGAACTGTAAAACTTAACAACTTCCCGTACCATATTTTAGTCCTCAAGAAAGGCACTCCTATTATTCTTATTAGAAATATTATCCAAGCGACAGGCATGTGCAATGGTACGCATCTTATTATTACTAGGCTTGATGAGAAGGTGCTTGAGGCCATTGTCATGACTGGTTCTCATGTTGGGGATGTTGTTTATATACCAAAGATATGCCTGACCACTAAAGATCCTAAATGGCCATTTACTTTGCATCGCTTCCAGTTTCCAATTAGGGTCTCTTATGCTATGACCATAAATAAGAGCCAAGGATAAACTCTTGCAGCTGTTGGTTTGTACCTTAAAACTCCTGTATTCACGCATGGCCAGTTCTATGTAGATGTCTCGCATGTCACTTCAAAAAAGGCCTTGCGTATATTGATTGAGAACGAAGATGGCACATGTGGTTCGGAGACTTGGAATATAGTCTATTCTGAGATTTTCCAGTGCCTTGCTGGGAAATAATCTTTACTTTGTTGTGGTAAAATTTCTATGTACATTATGTTTCGCATAGACATAGAGTTTCGAATTAATCCTTTTGAGTTGGTTTGGCTACTATTGTAGTATGTAATGATTCTTAGCCAAGCGCATTCTTATAGTGCCTTGGTGGATAATAATCCTACTACCTATTATGTATGCCTCTTCCCAGCTGCTGCCTTTTGGTACCGAGTTTTCTGGAGAAGTAAATTGTCTTGTCTTGCCCGTTGTTTGTGATTCTCTCTGTTGCCATTTGCCCGCGTTTGCCTTTTGGATGCGTCGTCATGGTTCAACTTCTTATCTTTGTTGTTTCTGTATTTTGGCTTCTATGGCTGTCAATGTTCCTTACCAGGTGACTCTTATGACAATGATGTCTTCTTGTTCGGCCTAGCTCTTTCCCTTGTTTCCTTGGCGTTCCGTATATGCTACCACTTTTCTTCCCTGGTTTAATTGTTTGGTCTGCCTCATTGCAGATGGCGTATACCAAGCTTTCTGAGATTCACAAAGATGGCTACCACTAGACTATCTAAGTCTACGTTTCTCGCGTGTGGCACTATCGTGGCGGGACCAGAGAGGGCCCGATTATTCATAGTGATCTGGTCCTTCTTGATGAAGAGGTTAGTCCTTCTACCTTGGATAAGCTATTGTTTTCTTGTGCTGATGCCCAGGATTGCTGTCTATGACTAATTCGAAAAACATGTATGGAATCCTTCAAGGCACACACATGCATGGTCTGGTCCTTGCGGGTCCTTGCGGGTCCTGCAGAGCGTCTGAAGAATTAATGGCAGGAAGGAAAATTCTTTGTTATATCAAGTTTCTTGTGTAACATTTTGAAGACAACCTATAGACCAGTCGAGGATATAAAGGTGGAAGGACCCCGCAAATCCGCTTGGCTTCCCCGAGCATTAGAGATGCGTAGGTCACACTTTGTCAGCGTCATCACCATCTTCGATCTAGCTAGATGCGTTCAAAGGGATGGAGAACCTCCCCGCGAATACCTCGCTAGATGGATGAGGGTGAGGGAAACCCTAGAGGGCGACCGCACCGACGAGATCGTATACCACTTCGTGGAAGGGCTCATGCCTAAAACACTCCTCCGGCATACCCTCCGAAGGCGGCAGGCCGCAGGCCATTGTCAACAAGTACGCGGGTGCCAATGAAGAATCCATGGCGGCAACCGCCATCGTAGCTAGAGAAGGAAACAACAACAACGGCCCGCCTCCATCACCCTCCACATCCGCCATCGCCAACACCGAAGCCAACTCCAACTCCGTCCTTGACTCGCTTTACGCCAACATCAGTATGGATGCCGGTGGCTCAGATGCTAACTCGGAGGAATACGACGCTGTTATGAGGGATATCGAGCAGGAGGAGCGCACTGGGAAGACCAACACTTCCCACCAGGTTATAGTCGCCATTGGGAGCATGATGGAAGAAGACAGACAGGAACCGGAACGTGAGAGAGCTCTGCCCATGCCAGCGGTCACCAGACGAGCAGCAGCTAAGAAGGCCGCCGAGCCTCCGGCTCTGTCCAAAGATATGCCTCCTCCGGTTATCCGCCTGCTACCGGTGCAGGAACTCAACATGGCCCCAAGTATGGCCCGACCATCAAATCAGCCGCCAATGCCACCATCAACGTCTATAGCTGGAAACCCACTAGCCACTCCCGCCGACAAAGCAATCTACGGTGCACTTCTCGTTGAGCCAATCACCGTCGCCCATATCCGGAGCGTTACGGAGCTTGATGAGAAGCGTGCGGAAATCTTGGCGGAGACCAAGTGCATCGCGGAGCAGGGCGCTAAGCTGGACGAAGACATGGCTAAGGCATAACAATCCATCAAGGCGGCAATAGTTATGGAGGCCGAGTACAAGCGATTGCTGTTAAAGCAAAAGACAAAGAAGGTACCATCTCACGTCGTCGAAGAACCCGACGTTCGACGAAGGTTGGGATATAACGGGTCTAAGCCGACAAAAGCCACCCCTTACATTGATTCAGAGGGGAGGCAGGTCATGCCAACTCCCACCCTCAACATTACCGTCGCCAAGACCCTCCTGGAGCAGGATAGGTCGCCAGAAGCAGTTGCTCAGGTGTACGACCTCGTCGCTAAGGCATGCACGCAACAGGAAAAGGCTACCTCGCAGAGGCTTGAGTCCAACCTGGAGCTTTGCTAGTCAACCCTGAACAGCCGCAGAAGGCCAAAATCTCCCCGTGACGAGGGATCCCACACATGCTCCATAGAGCAAAGATGGAGAGAAGCACGCACCAGGACTAATGCCATCAACATATCCTCCGACCATGGAGAAAAGGCTCGTCCCCGCTAGTCGCCACCTCTACCACCATCTCGGCGTCACGAGGACCCAGAGTCGTGCCACCGCACAAGCATGCCAGCTCCAAGGCGGCACCAGCCTGATGTCGTTATACGCGATCAGGGCGAGCAACCTCGACATGCTGGAGAGTGCAGCGGAAATGAAGGAGACAGAAGCAGGTCCAACAAGGAGACGCCACCTCCGACAAGTAACCACGACATGCGTGAGGAATCGTAGGAGGGGCACAACAACAGAGCTAACCCACCGTCTCCACCGCCGCCATTGCCACCTAGCAGCCATCATGGCGGAGGAAACGGTGGATCTCATCGATCACGCCACAATTCCCCTCCCCATGACAGAAAAGGGAAGAAGCCAGAGCCATACGATGCACGTACACGGCTGGACAAGATCCTAGTAGCTCGGGACCTTCTATACCTTGGGCCACGTTGTTTTGGACCAGTGATACGGGCCGGAACTTACCACAAGGGCCTTTAGATAGACAAGACCATCAAGCCATACAATAGCACTTCCAGGCCAGCAACGTGGTTGCAGGACTACAGCAAAGCGATCCACATCGTAGGGGGAAACCCCAATGTCGCTGTCAAGTACCTCCCACTCATGTTGACCAGCACCGCCCTACAATGGATCGATGACATATGGAGAAATCAATATGCAATTGGTTGTACATGCATGAAGCATTCACCAAGAATTTCGAGGGTACATATAAACATCCCTGCACTGTCGGAGACCTACAACAATGTGTGCAAGAAAAGGATGAAACCTCTCGTGCCTACCTCTCTCGCTGGATGGATATGAAAAATTCCTGCGCAGGCGTGCATGAACATACCGCCATGGGCACCTTCATTGATGATCTGGAAAAGGGAACTTTGCTCCGGCATACATTGAAGCGCAAGCAAGACCACAATGAGCTCAACCTCAACACAATGATCGCCATGGCTAGCAAGTTCGCCGCTGCTAATGACGACGCGTGTGGATCATTGCCAGTGATAGAAATCCCTACCCAGGCTAGGAAGAACAACAATAACAAGCAGAAGAGTCCGCCCGAAGAAAAGCAAGTAGCCGACATGGTCGCCGCAACGTTCACTGGCAGAGGCAATGGCAGACAGCGTGGACGTGGTCGGGGGCTAGCAGTGGCTAGCAGAGGAGTGACACTACACCCTCAGGGCCCTGCGTTCCCCAAACATACAAAGAGTACCGCGATATGCCGTGTTTTGTCCACCTTGACGAAAACGCTAAAGCCACCCACACGACCCGCCAAATCAAGTTTGTCAACAATATCAAGGAGGACCCTGAGTCCGGCTACAAGCAAAGTTGGAAGAATAGACCCCGCGGAAAGGGCAAAGGGATGATCAAGGAGGAAGAGCCCACGAAATCAAGTGATATGGATGAAGACATGGACCCAAAATCTTCTGACAAGGGAGAGGATAAAGGGAAAAATCCCTTTGAAAAGAAGGCTCCATGTTACCACACCTTCCTTGGCACCCCAACCATCCGGGCCCAGAAAACCTCCCTGAGGATACTGATGGCTACCCTCCCTCCGGTTCCCTAGTACGCCAGGTGGTCGGAAGTTCCAATTACTTGGGATAGGAAGGATCACCTAGAACTTATCCCAACAGAGAACCAGTATGCCATGGTCATCAACCCTTTGATTAACGACACAGAGTTCACGAAGTTCCTCGTGGACAGTGGAAGCAACATCAACATCATGTACTTGGATACACTGCACAAGATGAACTTGACGGAGACCCAGCTAAGGAACAGCAAAACAGTGTCCCATGGGGTTGTCCCTGGCCAACAAGCAAATTCCCTAGGCCGCATCACCCTCCTGGTCTCTTTTGGTGATGTCAATAATTACCGCCAAGAACGCATGACCTTTGAAGTGGTGCCCTTCAAGAGCGTGTACCACGTCATCTTTGGACGCGACATCTTCCACTCCTTCCTCGTAAGGCCATGTTTTGTCTACAACAAGCTCAAGATTCCTGGACCAAATGGCGTTATCACCGTTGACAGAAGCTTCACCAAGGCACGGGAGTGCGAGTTCAGTGAAGCCGCCTTCGCCGAAGCAGTCCTCTATGGTGAAGAGTTCAAGGAGATCCAGAACCAGGTCGTTGCCTCGGAGATGCCGGCTTCGAAGAAACAAATTACTTCTATCGAACCCGACTTCAGGGCCGCCATCAAGACCAAGCAGGTGGAGTTTGTCGAAGGTGATTCCTCCAAGACCACCACCATTGGCATGGACCTGGATCCCAAATAGGAAAGCGCGCTCGTCGAGTTCCTCTGTGAGAATAGGAACATCTTTGACTGGCAACCTACCGACATGAAAGGTGTACCTAGGGAACTTGCCGAGCACAGCTTGAATATTGATCCTAATGCCAAACCGGTGAAGCAACCTCTATGATGCTTTGGTGATGAAAGACGAAGGGCTATAGGCAAAGAAATAGCTAGGTTACTTAAGGCTGGCTTTATCCGAGAAGTTATTCACACCCGATGGGTGGCATATCCTGTACTTGTCCCCAAAAAGGGAACCAATGAATTAAGAATGTGCGTTGATTACACCGGCTTGAACAAAGCGTGTTCGAAGGATCCATTTGCTTTGCATCGCATTGACTCAGTCATTGACTCGACGGCTGGCTCGGAACTTCTGTGCTTTCTTGATGCCTATTCAGGATACCACCAGATTCGGATACGAAAGTCGGACCAATTGGTCACTTCGTTCACCACACCCTATGACACGTATTGCTACGTCATGATGCCCTTTGGGTTGAAAAACATTGGTGCTACGTACCAGAGGACGATGCGACGTTTCCTGCATGACCAAATAGGTCGCAACATACACGCTTACGTGGACGACATAGCGGTAATGTCAATGAAATCAAATGATCTTATCCCTGACTTGCAGGAAACCTTCGACAATCTCCGGGAATACAACATGATGCTGAAACCAAAGAAGTGCATCTTCAGGGTACCATCCGGCAAACTGTTGGGCTTCATCATTTCGCATCCCGGAATCAAAATAAACCCGGGGAAAATCAAGGCCATCCTCGACATAAAACACCCGACATGCCTGAAGGACATACAATGCCTCACAGGCTGCGTTGCAGCAGTAAGCCAGTTCATCAGCCGACTTGGTGAGAAGGCTATGCCGCTCTATAAGTTGCTCAAGAAGGCAGACAAATTCACATGGATGGACGAGGCTGACGTAGCACTTCAGGAGTTAAAGAGAATACTCTCCTCCCCACCAATACTTGCAGCACCGGTGCCAAGGGAGACTATGTTAGTTTACATGGCGGCAACCAACCAAGTAATCAGCATCGTCATCGCGGTGGAGCGCAAGGAACCAACGCACGAATACGGAGTTCAGTGGCCCGTTTACTATGTAAGCAAGGTCTTGACGGAATCCAAGCAACAATACCCACACTACCAGAAGATAGCTTATGGAGTTTTCCTTGCTTCGCGTAAGTTAAGGCATTATTTCCAGGAGCACCCTATCACAGTAGTGAGCAAAGCTCCACTGTCCGACATAATCAACAACAACGACGATACAGGGAGAGTGGCAAAGTCTGACATTGAACTTGCCACCTTCCACATCACCTACAAGCAACGTGACGCTATCAAATCACAAGTATTGGCGGATTTTCTTGAAGATTTGACAGAACTGCCAGAAGAAACTCCTGTGCCAGAGCCAGAGTATTGGGTCATGCACTTTGACGGATCAAAGTTACTCAATGGATCAGGGGATGGTGTATTATTACAATCACCAACAGGAGATAAGTTGCAATACGTCCTGCAGATCCACTTCAACACTACCAATAACATGGCGGAGTATGAGGCCCTCATTCATGGACTTCGTGTAGCCAAAGATATTGGCATCAAGCACATAGTTTGCTGTGGAGATTCCGACTTGGTTGCCCAGCAAGTAGCTGGCACCTAGAACGCGCAGAACCCTATGATGGCGGCATATCGAGACGAAGTAGACGAAATAGCCAAGTGCTTCGACGGCTACGAAGTTAAATATGTCAAAATGGAGGAGAATGAGGTGGCAGATCTGCCGTCAAAGCTTGGATCAGCTTGTCGACCAATTCTGCCAGGCGTTTTCCTGGAACATTTACGGACTCCATCCGTGAAGGGAGCGGACCCCGACAACCCAGATAGAGTGGATTCATTTGTTAATACAATAACAATGACCTCTCCGGCTTGGACGAAACCGTTCATGGATTATCTACAAGACGGAACTTTGTCTGCCGACAAAGTCAAAAGCCAGCAAATAGTACGTAGAGCAAAAGGCTATGTCATCATTGACGACCAGCTATACAAAAGAACTACCACAGGAGTTTTCCTTCGATGCGTCTTCTAGCAGCAAGGTATTGAAATCCTTAGAGAAATGCATCTCGGAGATTGCGGGCATCACGCTGCTCCCCGATCGTTGGTGGCTAAGCCTTTCGACAAAGATTCTACTGGATAACTGCCAAGGCGGACAGTGACAAGTTGGTACAAACATGCCTTGGGTGTCAATTCTATGCAAGACAACCAAGTGTTCAAGTTGAAGAATTGCGAACAATACAAATAACTTGGCCGTTTGCAGTATGGGGGCTGGACATGGTGGGACCCTTGCAGACAGCACCCTGTGGATTAACACACTTTTTAGTAGCAGTGGATAAGTTCACAAAATGGATTGAAGCTAAACCCATTAGAAAGCTTGATGGGGAAACAACCCTAAAATTTGTCCGGGATCTAGTGGTGAGATTTGGTCTCCCGCACAACATCATCACCGTCAATGGCAAAATTTTATCTCTTAGATAAGTTGAGGAATACTATCATGGGAAAGGCATCCGCCTTGACCTAGCATCTGTGGCACATCCACAGTCAAATGGGCAAGTTGAAAGGGACAATGGACTAATTCTGCACGGAATCAAGCCACACTTAGAGGCACCGCTACGTAGAGCAGCAGGAGTCTAGGTGGAGGAACTACCATCTGCCTTGTGGAGTTCACGAACAACACCTAACAGATCCACCGGCTTAACTCCTTTGTTCATGGTTTATGGAGCAGAAGCAGTCCTCCCGTCCAACATCCTCCACGATGCACCAAGAGTTTCCGCCTATAAGGAGGATAACACTGAAGAATCCAGACGACTATCTGTGGACCTACTTGAAGAAGAGCACGTGCTAGCATGCCAGTGATCCACCGTCTAAGAGCAGATGCTGCATGGCTACCATAGTCGCCGTGTAAAGCATCGCTCGTTTAAAGAGGGAGATCTTGGGCTTCGACTCAAGTAGGGGAAATCACACAAACTATCCCCGCCTTGGCATGGACCGTTCATCATAAGCAACACATTGCTCAATGGTTCCTATTACCTCATCGACATTCGCGAGTTGAAAGATAGGCCAAAAAATCGCAAGCGCAAGCAATGTGACTCCGATGATGATTACCCAGAGACAGATCAGCCATGGAACATAACACAGATACGTCCCTTTTACAGTTAGCACATTTATATTATGTAATAAGTTTCTTATATGATCAATGAAATAAAGCATTTGGTTCACTCATATTCTTTGAGTCTTTTACCTCCTTTAGTTGTTCATTTTTGGATCATATAAACCCTTTATGCGCAAGGTTGCATTTGCCCTTGTGAAAATTCTACCTACGGGCGTTAGCTTAAGTTTTCTGGTCTACACATTTCCTGAAGTTTTTATGTGGATTCCGGAGTAGTGAATTTTCAGCACTCAAAGCCGGTGATTTTGTTCTTGGGTTCTTGATGGTGCTATTAAGCATCATCGCCTGAGATCATAGTTCCGTGCTACGAGTTTTCCGTCTCACGAAAGGTCAAGCATACGAACCAGAATAATGGATAAGCTAGCAGTTGCTTAAAAATATACACCATGCTGGAAGCAGATAAGTAGCAGGAAAACTTGAGTACAAGATTTTCCGCTTTAGCAAAACATAAGTTTTTTCCGCATACACACTGCAGAGATACATTTAATACAAATATTGTTTTTCATGTCTCTGCTTCAGGGGGCTTCGTGGTGCCATCATCAGGAGAACCAGGCCAGGAGAGGTCGTCAAACTCGGAGGGAGATGGGCTAGACTCAGACTACGCCATGTCTTTGTCAAGGATCTCGGCAGGCACGGAGACATCTGCGTTGACCATCCTGGCGACCCTGGTGTCGAAGCCGGCAAGGGAATTCCAAATAGCATTCCTATCAATTTCCCTCCCTTCTTCATCCAACTTAGGAAAGCGGGAGGTCTCCAAATCAACATCGGTGTTCTCGTAGCACCAACCCAGATGCAAGTGACCTTCCAGTCCTTGACTAGAGATGGCGACATCCTAGCACCAGCCCGGATGCAAGAGAACTTCCAGTCCTTGACCTTCTCGAGGCCTCGACACAGGATTTCCACGAACTTAGCCGCTGAGTCTGCTGCCTAGATATTGATGCCTAGAGGTTGAGCTATCTCCTTGGCTTGGGCAATGGCGGTGCTGACGAAGTTGCCGGCAAGAATCATGTGTTCGTTGAGGTCTGGAGCACCTTCTCCCAAATAAGCTAAGCCAATAGGGGTTATGGTTTGCAAAAGAAACGAGGACCATGAGCACAAACCAATCAAAGAATCGTCTATAATACATAAATTACCAAGATGGAGAAAGGTTACCAAAGATGCTCGTCTCTGCTTGAGAGCATGACTCTGCCAATGCATCCTGCTCCTTCTGGACGGTCTTGTACACCTCAAGGTTCCTAGCGTTCTGCTCTTTGGCAGCTTGGTTCTGTTCCTTGAGTTGGGCAATCTTGTCTTTCAGGCTTTGCATTTCGGAGTCAGCAGATTCTTGCAACACCTTCATCGCTGACTCATGGCCCTTGACGGCCTCGGCCAGGTCCTTCTTCAGAATTTTGTTTTATCATCGAGCTCCTGGATATGCTTGGCTTGCTCGACGATGCTCTTGACTTTGGCAATGTCTTCTATAAGACGGAAATCAGAAAGTGGTATAAGAAGACGGAAGAAATAATTCAATAAGAATAGAAAGGAGCTATTGTAGGAAACAAACTCTAGCTATTTTTGATCTGTTTCTTCGGGAATTTGGTTTTACCTTGTACAAGGTCCAGTTTCTTCCGTAGAGAAGCAAACCTCTCATTGGCGGCTATCCTCCGTTTATTCTCATTCTGCATAAGATGTTAACATGCTTAGTTTCTCTAGAGCATCTAGTCAGAACTATTCAAGTTTCAACTAAATGCTCAGGGGCTACAATACATGATTTTAAAGCAAGCTAGTTTCTCTAGAGCGTCTAGTCGGGACTATACAGTTTCAAATGAACGCTCGGGGGCTACACGGACAAATTCTACACGTAGTTCTTTGGAGCACTCAGGCCAATAACTATTGGATTATCCACCTAAGAGCTCGGGGGATACAGTGGGATATACTACACAAAGTAAAATAAGTGAAGTTCAAAATACTTATGATGGCAATGATCCTAAGATTGTTGGCCAGATGAGCATAGGAATCATGGAAGGTTCGGGTATTCTTATAGATTTCATTGGCCTGCTTGATGAGGTTATCCAGGCTCAACGTCGGAGGAGTCATAGCCAATGGAGAGGTTGATGCCGGAGGCATGGATGAAGCCCTAGCCGTCTCTTGCGCCTTCAAGGCAGATGATGGCTCAGAGGCTCCCGCCTCGATCGTTGCTTCCATGTCCACCACTTCCTTCCCTTTCTCGGTGGTATCCTTAGACAGAGCCTCAGCCACTTTAGAGAAAGTGCTCTCCTGCATCGCCTGGCCGCTGGGAGCAACATCAGCCTCGATAGAGCCTGAGATATCAAGGATTGGATTGACATCTATCTTCATGGCGGAGATCTCAGGGATGACGACCTAGTGGGGCCAACAGAAGGCTTGGCAGCAGGAGTAGGGGGATCAGTAGCGGGAGAGGGCTTCGTGGCCATATCCCTGGTCACCATGTCACGAATGTTTTTTGACCCTCCAACATATTTGGAGGATCGCTTCAAACTAACACCGGTTTTCCTCCTAAAACATACAAAGTATTAGTACAAGAGTTGAACAAAAGGTGTGAGCTGAGAAATACAAGCCGGAGAATGAAAGTACTTACTCCACGGTAGGATCCTTGGTGAGGGGAATGCCGGTGGAGTTCTTCTTCTTCTCTGCCTCTAAGGCAGCAGTGGAACGTTTGGAGACTCCACTCTCCGATTTCTTCTTCTTGGCCTCGGCAGCAGCGTTAGAGCTGGAGCTCTTCCGCTTTCGTGCTGCCGAAGCTGGTTGATCCTTGGGGGCGTCGTCGTCGGACACCACCTAGATATCCTTCAACTTAGGATCATAGACCTGGGTGGCCATTTGATCCGCCGCTAAGGTCACCAGCTGGGATACAGAGGAGTGTTAGATGGACAACTTCAGGTCGGAAAAACCTTAGAGCATGTAACGAGCAACAAAGGAAACAGAAGCTACCTCTAGGCATGTACCGTAATCGAACATGTCGTAGGTGATCTTGAAGCCCCGTTTCTTATCCTTCATCTTGAAGATGTCCTTAAGCCGGAGCTTGATGGAGTCGGTAGAAAAGTTATCCCGTGAAATTCACATGGGATCCCTCCTGTCTTGAGTGTACTTGCACATCAACTTGGCGCGGTGCTGCAGAGGCTGGATCCGCCTAACGTACCAACACATGGCCAGATCCACGCCCGTTAGACCTCCGTCTACGAGCCATTCAATCTGCCTTACGGCGCGATTGGCTTCGTCATCAGAGGGAAGGGAGGATGGGGTCCACCATGCGGGCACTTCGGTGGCAGCTCCATCAACAAAGTCGGGGTAGGTCTCAAGGCGGTCACACAGAGGGATATCTGGCCCGTAAAATACGTGCGCTGCCAGTTCTTGCAACACTCTTGCCCTACAATGTCGGGGAAGCACCGGCTAGGCTGGATCTTGAAGCTAATGGTTCTGCAGATCCGCAGTTCGTCCTTGGACTCTACGGACTCTCTCTTGATGGTGAAAAAAATATACAAACAAATCTAATCTAGGCTTGATCCCTAGATATCCTTCGCACAGAGCTACAAAGTTGCTGAGGACTAGAATGTTGTTGGGAGAGAGATTGTGGGGAAGTACCCAGAAGTGCCGGAGGACATCCAATAAGTCGGAGACTGGCAGGCTTATGCCACATACCAGCTGAGATTTGAGGTACACCTTCTCTCCGGGTTGGGGAGAAGGGACCACCTGGCCGGCCGGCGCCGCCCGCCAGACTAACTCCTCCGCCTTGGGGAGATACCCCTCGGCGACCAGCTCCTGCTGATCTTCGGCTGAGAGATCAAAGCCTCTCCGCACCCCCTTGTGGGAGTTGTTTTCTTCTTTAGCAGCTTCGAGCACCGCTTGTTCTTGGTCATCGACGGTGGATTCCGTCACGGCGGAGACATGAATGACCACCCCCTCCGGCGGGACAGTCACTCCCTGGGATGGCTCTAGTGTAGCCTCGGGAATCACTGTCGTGGAAGGAGAAGAGCTGTTGGAGGCCATTACGATGAGGAGAAGGTGGAGGAAGAAGGGCTCTGGCTATGGTTTTCGCAGAAAAGCTCGAACGGTCGCGCGGCAGGAGGAAGATGAACACTGGAAAGCGAATGTGGGTAAAAGAGAAATAAATTAACCACGGTGGAAATATATAAGCCTCGTGTCAAGATTCGTGGAAAGATATCTGATGGATGGAATTTTGCCGACGTGGAAGTGAACGTGCGCGGTAATTTCGCTACGTCCTCCGTCTTTTGCTGCTCCGCCATTTCGGATTTCACGCGTGTGAAAATAGCTGATGATTAATTCTCTGTTTCTATGAGTTTCGAGGTAACGTACGCTGTACCCTACGTCATCCTCCTGACAGTGGTAGTGAAGGGTAACGTCCAAAGATTCCATTGAAGACAGGGACTATCTGACTCTAGAAATGAAGACGCAAGGAATCTCCGACTACATTGCGAAGCCGGAGAGGATTGCAGGGTTCTTTGGCAGACCTTTGAGATATTGCTTGATGAATTGCCAGCATCACTTAGACGGGATATTCGGAGATCAACGAGCAAGACGGCGCAAGATTTTAAAGTCCTCCGCGGGCTACTATTGGGGATATGCTATATGGGTATCCTCATAGCATGTCACCAATCCGTGTAACCCGGATGGCCCATAGTTGGTAGTAAGGCCTATGGACTGCTGGGTGGCCCAGCTAGACGAATCTTGAAGGGAGGTCCATGCCAGATAAAGGAACGCTACGCAGGAGTCACCGACATACTCGGAGCCTTGGAGTACAAGACATGGAAGACTAGTTCATATTAGTGTAGGACACTTTACCTTGTTCGGCAAGGACCTTTCCCTGTAAACCCTAAGTCTTGGCACCTTTATAAGCCGGCCTGTGGGAGCCCTTAGGGTAACGATTCATAACACCCTCGCATAGGGAACCAATCTCCATAACTCGACGTATTGCCATTATAGTGATTTATAGCAGGAGTAGAGTTCCACCACCATTGTGGGACTTGAACCTGGGTAAGCTGTGTTACCTTGTACCCGTCAACTCTCGACTTTACCCCACGTCTCTAAACACGCACTATGAGGACCCCTCCATGGCGTACTCGTCGGCAATACCACGACAATCGGAGAAATGAAAGACGCATCAAGAAGAAAGAAGAGAAAGAAATCAAGGAATGGAACAAATTGAAAGCCGCTCTCAAACTTGATCCCCCACCTATTCTTGATCTTTATTATTCTTCTGACTTTAGTGATGATGAGGACTTAAATTATTCTAGAATCCCTGATAATTGCCCTAAAGAAGTTTTTGATGATTCTAGTAGTGTTTGTTTAAATACTATTTTTGGGGAAATCAATTATGATGAGCCAAAGACGGAACCATGTGTGCCTCCCATATCTGTTTGCTATGACTTTTGTTTTACTAATGAAGTGTAGGAAAGTCTGGTGGCAAAGACCAAGCTACTTGATGCAAAATGACATTATGAGTTGTACCCTAAAAATAGTAATCAAGGTAAAGATTCAAAGTTTGATAATAAATATTTAACACCCTCTATGCAGAAAGGAAAGAATACATATTTACCGCGCTTGGTGCATCCATCCTCAAGTGGCAACGAGAACACTTACAAGATACTGATGCACCGCAAGCATGTATGTCTTAGAGCAAACTATGATATAAATCCTGCAAACACTCGTTGGAGGTAACCAAAACTACTCCTATAGCTGCCTCCATTGCTGAATAAATGTGGAGTCTAAAAGCTTGGCTACTTGGTTATAAAAAGCGCTACCCGGGAGGCAACCCGAAAGTCATTAGGTGTCTTTCTTAGTTTTGTGTCTTGAGTCTTGAAGCATTCATGTTGCATTGGCATTTTTATGAATTGCTATTAGAGTTATCTTGTTGTAGTTTTCAAAAGGTAGAATTTATTGTTACTATGTGTTGCATAACTCGGTTGTACTTAGATCCCATTTTATACATGTTGTTGTTGGTCAAAAATTAAAGTTGTTATTTTACTATCAAAACATGGTGTTTCGCTAAATTTCAGGATAAGAAAGAATTCTCGAAGAAATAGAATTTTTTTGATGTCTACTAAAGGTTTAACGACCAACTATACAGCGGGAATAAAAAATTCCAGATGTATAGTTTGGCCGTATAGATATCTTTGCCATCGACAAATTTTCTTTCATAGGTACAGAAGGTTTACCGACCAACTATACGGGGGGAATAAAAATTCCGGCCGTATAGTTCTAGCCATATAGTTATCGATGCCTTTGTCAAAATTCTTTTTCATGATACTGAAGGTTTAACAACCAACTATCCGACGGGAATATAAATTTCGGTTGTATAGTTCTGGCCGTATAGATATCGATGCCTTCATCAAAATTCTTTTCCAAGGTACAGTAAGTTTAACGACCAACTATATAGCCGAACCCTTTTGCTTCGGCCATATAGTTGCACCTGTATAGTTGAGAAAACCCCTCAAACGCCAAATCGAAGGTAACCATTGCTCAAAATTTTATTCTTTCTTCTTCTAAAAACCTCGAAACACCACCTGGGAGCTTCTCCCATGATCTAGAGAAGCCAAGCATATGTAAGCAATAAAGTTCTACCTTAGAAACCTCCTAGACTATAATTCTCTATAGAAGTTCATGTTTCTTTTTACTTTCATTTTTATCGGTGGGGTAAACGAACTATGTTCGTATACCAAATAGATGCATTTTATTTTGTGTGTTATTTTCACAGGGACTTGAACTTTGTGTGATGCCGTGTATGGTAGTGCCAACTGCGCAAACACTCGCATGAGCCACTTGGTTGCTTCAATTCGACGCTTCGACAATCAGTGTCTGGTTCAACCACCAGGCTATATCAAGAAGTATACGTTAAACCAAAGGTTCTTTGTCCATCAAAAGAGAGGTTAATTGTACCTCAACGATAAAGTGTGTCACCCTTGTTTTCAACTAAGCTTGGGGACGTAACCACTTATCACACTCTCTTTTGGAAATTGTATTTTCTCTTTTCTTTTGGTGATATACTCAAGTTTTGTTCTTCCAAAGTTCTAAGATTGGGGAGGTTACTTTTGCATGTGTAGAGTCTTGTGCAATGTTCGTATTCAATGAAATTTTAATGCAATCATGTATCCCGCTATTTTTGAATGCTTGTTTAAGTGAGTCTAGTTCTGTATTTATTTGGGGATACACTTGCTCATGATAGGCACCACACGAGTTGACTTAGAGCTTGTATACATCTTGCCAAATTGTTTGTCAAGCTTGAGACACTATTTGTGATCCTCTAGAAAACATTGCCACAATCTCTACACTTGGAAAGAATGAATACTTGATCAAGATCTTTTGAAATTAGTTGGTTGTCACTAAATATTTTTGTCTTAAATGAATAGATTATGCTCGACCCCATAATTTCAAAACAATAGACTTGATAGTTTGCTTACAGAAGGAGTTATCAATTGGAAATTATATTTCGAAGTTTTTAGTTCTATTCTAAATAAGGTGTTATTTAATTGTCTTAAGAGTTTATCCTTAAAGATACCCAACACCATAGATGTGATGATCGACTTGATAGTACTCTTTGAAAGGATTTGTTTGAAGAAACTAATATTTAGCGGTAATTGAGATGCATGCCAAATCTTGACCTATTGATTAAAGTATGATATTTCTTTATGCGTGTCTGCACCACTGTCGCACAACATGGGATGCTAACAACTCCGCTCGCCTTTCAACAGTCCAAAAAGAGGAAACTCTTGGAGTTTGGCTATGAGTTGCCCAACATATGTTGCAGAAATGCTATATTTGGGTATGCATTGGTATTCTCATGGGCCTGCATTCAAAGCAAAAGAGGGAATACTCCTCTAACCATTATGAGAAATCATTATACCGAAAAGGGAAACCTTGGTAATGGTCCCGAGTATCCATTCTTAGCCTACACAGTCTGATTAAGCACACTAAGTTTTGGCATGATCTCATTACTGATGAACTGAAGTTTTAGAAAGACAAAGAATAGAAAATGAGTGTTTGATAGCCATGATTCATTGATGTGGATGACTGTCATGGTATAGCAAATGAGTACGCCATGGAGGGGTCCTCACAATGCGTGTTTAGAGACGTGGGGTAAGGCGGAGAGTTGGCGGGTACGAGGTAACATAGCTTACCCAGGTTCAAGTCCCACTCCGCTGGAGGAACTCTACTCCTGCTATAAATCACTATAATGGCAATACATCGAGTTACAGAGATTGGTTCGCTGTGCGAGCGTGTTATGAATCGTGCCCTAAAGGCTCCCGCAGGCCGGCTTATAATGGCACCAAGACCTAGGGTTTATAGGGAAAGGTCCTTGCCGGACAAGTTAAAGAGTCCTACACTAATACGGACTAGTCTTCCGAGTCTTGTACTCTAAGGCTCCAAGTATGTCGGTGACTCCTGCGTAGCCTTCCTTTATTCGGCATAGGCCTCCCTTCAGGATCCATCTAACTGGGCCACCCAGCAAGCCATAGGCCTTGCTACCAACTATGGGCCACCCGGGTTAGGCGGATTGGTGACATGCTACGAGGATACCCATATAGCATATCCCCAACAGTAGCCCCGGAGGACTTTGAAATCTTGCGCCGTTTTGCCCGTTGATCTCTGAATATCCCATCTAAGTGATGCCGACAATCCGTCAAGAAATATCTAAAAGGTCTCACAAAGAACCCTGCAATCCTCTCCGGCTTCGCAATGTAGTCGGAGATTCCTTGAGTCTTTGTTTCCAAAGTCGGACAGTCTTCGTCTTTGATGATGTAGGGTACAGCCTACACTACCTCGAAACTCATAGAAACAGGGAATTAATCATCAGCTATTTTCATGCGCACGAAATCTGAAACGGCGGAGAGGCAAAAGACGGAGGACGTGGAGAAATTACCGTGCACGTTCACTTTCATGTCGGCAACATTCCTTCCATCAGATCTTTTTGCATGAATCTTTACGCGAGGATTATATATTTCCACCATGGTCAATTTATTTCTTTTTACCCGTATTCGCTTCCTAGTATTCATCTTCCTCCAGCCGTGCGATTGTTCGAGCTCTTCTGTGAAAACCCTAACACGAGCCCTTTCTTCCTCCACCTTCTCCTCATCGTAATGGCCTCTAGCAGCTCTACTTCTTCCACGACGGCGATTCCCGAGGCTACACTGGAGCCATCCTAGGGAGTGATCGTCCCGCCAGAGAGGGTGGTCGTTCCTGTCTCCGTCGTGAAGGAATCCACCGGTGATGACCAAGAACGAGTGGCGCCCGAATCCGTTGAAGAGGAAAATGACTCCCACAAGGGGATGTGGAGCGGCTCTGATCTCTCTGCCAAAGATCTACAGGAGCTGGTCGCTAAGCGGTATCTCCCCGTGGCAGAGAAGTTAGTCTGGCGGGCGGCGCCGGCCGGCGAGGTGGTCCCTTCTCCCCAAACCGGAGAGAAGATGTATCTCAAATATCAGCTGGTACGTGGCATAAGCCTCCCAGTCTCCGACTTCTTCTTGGATGTCCTCCAGCACTTCCAGGTACTTCCCCACAATCTCTCTCCCAACAACATTTTAGTCCTTAGGAACTTTGTAGCCCTATGTGAAGGATATCTAGGGATCAAGCCTAGACTAGATATGTTTGTATGCTTTTTCACAGTCAAGAGAGAGTCCGTAGAGTCCAAGGACGAACTGCGGATTTGAAGAGCCATTAGTTTTAAGATCCGGCCTAGCCGACGCTTCCCCGACATTGTAGGGCACGAGTCTTGCAAGAACAGGCACCACACGTATTTCTACCGGCCAGATGTCCCTCTGCCTGACCGCCTTGAGACCTACCCCGACTTCATCGATGGAGTTGCCACTGAAGTCCCCGCATGGCGGACCCCAGCCTCTCTTCCCTTTGATGACGAAGCCAATCGCGCCGTAAGGCCGATTGAATGGCTTGTAGACGGAGGTCTGACGGGCTTGGACCTTGCCATGTGCTGGTACGTTAGGCGGATCCATCCTCTGCAGAACCACACCAAGCTAATGTGCAAGTACACTCAAGACAGGAGGGATCCCATGCGAATTTCGCGGGATAACTCTCTACTGACTCCATCAAGCTCCGGCTTAAAGACATCGTCAGGGTTAGGGACAAGAAGCAGGGCTTCAAGATCACCTATGACATGTTCGATTGCGGTACATGCCCAGAGGTAGCTTCTCTTTTCTTTGTTGCTCGTTACATGCTCTATGGTTTTTCCGACGGGAAGTTGTCCATCTAACACTCCTCTGTATCCCAGCTAGCGACCTTGGCGGCGGATCAAATGGCCTCCCAGATCTATGATCCTAAGCTGAAGGATATCCAGGTGGTGTCCGACGACGATGCCCCCAAGGATCAACCGGCTCCGGCATCGTGAAAGCGGAAGAGCTCCACCTCTAATGCTGCTACCGAGGCCAAGAAGAAGAAATCGGAGAGTGGAGTCTCCAAACGTTTCACTCCCGCCTTAGAGGCGGAGAAGAAGAAGTCCACTAGCATTTCCCTCACCAAGGCTCCTACCATGGAGTAAGTACTTTCATTCTCCATCTTGTATTTTTCATCTCACACCTTTTTTCAACTCTTGTACTTATATTGTGTACGTTTCAGGAGGAAAGCCGGTGTTAGTTTGAAGCGATCCTCGAAAGATGTTGGAGGGTCAAAAAACATTCACGGTATGCTGACCAAGGATCTGTCCGCCAAGTCCTCTCCCGCCACCGCTCCCCCTACTCGTGCCGCCAAGCCTTCTACTGGCCCCGCTGGGCCGTCATCCCCCATCATCCCTGAGACCTCCACCATAGACATAGATATCAATCCAATTCTTGATGTCTCAGGCTCTATCGAGGCAGATGTTGCTCCCAGCAGCCAAGCGATGCAGGAGAGCACTTGGCTGAAGCTCTGGCTAAGGATGCCACCGAGAAAAGGAAGGAAGCAGTGGAAGGGGTGGACGTGGAAGCAACGATCGAGGCGGGAGCCTCCGAGCCATCGTCTGCTTTGAAAGTGCAGGAGCCTCCGAGCCATCGTTTGGCCAACAACCTGAGGATCATTGCCATCGTAAGTTTTTTGAACTTCACTTATTTTACTTTGCGTAGTATATCCCACGGTAGCCCCCGAGCTCTTAGGTGGATAATCCAATAGTTATTGGCCTGAGTGCTCCAAAGAACTAAGTGTAGAACTTGTCCATGCAGCCCCCGAGCGTTTAGTTGAAGCTGTATAGTTACGACTAGATGCTCTAGAGAAACTAGTTTACTTTAAAATCATGTATTGTAGCCCCCGAGCGTTTAGTTGAAACTGGATATTTCCGACTAGATTCTCTAGAGAAACTAAGCATGTTAACATCTTGTGCAGAATGAGAATAAATGGAGGATAGCCGCCAATGAGAGGTTTGCTGCTCTTCGGAAGGAACTGGACCTTGAACAGTGTAAAACCAAATTCCTGAAGGAACAATCAAAAATAGCTAGAGTCTATTTCCTACAACGGCTCCTTGCTTTTCTCATTGAATTATTTCTTCCGTCTTCTCATAGCATTTTTTGATTTCTGTCTTACAGAAGCCATTTCCAAGTCCAAGAGCATCGTCGAGCAATCCAAGCATATACATGAGCTCGATGATGAAAAACAAAATCTGAAGAAGGACCTGGCTGATGCTGTTAAGGGCTATGAGGCGACGATGAAGGCTATGCAAGAGTCTGCAGACGCCGAGATGCAGCGCCTGAAGGATGAAATTGCCTAGCTCAAAGACCAGAACCAAGCTGCCAAAGAGCAGAATGCTAAGAGTCTTGAGATGTATTGGTGGAGACATGCAAGCAAGCGGAAACAAGTATCTTTGGTAACATTTCTCCGTTTTGGTCATTTTCTTGTAAGTTGGATAACCATTTTGACTTGTTTATACTCATGGTCCTTGTATTTTTGTGCAAACCACATATCCCATTGGCTAAGCCAACTTGTGTTAGGGTGCTCCAAATCCTAAGGAACGCATGATTCTTGCCGGCAACTTCGCCAGCACCGCCATTGCCCAAGCCAAGGAGATAGCTCAACCTCTAGGCATCAATATCAAGGCGGCAGACTCAGCGGCCAAGTATGCGGAAATCCTGCGCCGAGCCCCCGAGAAATTCAAGGAATGGAAACCCTCTTGCGTCCGGGCTGGTGCCAGGATGACCCTCTCCGTGGTCAAGGCTCACTACGACAATGCCAAAATCGAATTGGTGACTTCCGGCATGCCCAAGATGGACGAGGAATGAGAAGAGATTAATAGCGATGCTATTTGGAATTGTCTTGCCGGCTTCGATACCAGAGTTGCCAAGATGGTCAAGGCTGATGTCTTCATGCCTTCCGAGATCCTGGATGACGATATGGCCTCATCTGAGTCTAGCCCCTCTCCTTCAGAGTTTGACGAGCTCTCCCGGCCTGGCTCTCCTGATGATGCCACCATGAAGCCCCCTACAGCAGAGCCATGAAAAACAATGTCTGTATTAAATGTATCTCTGGAATGTGTATGCGGAAAAAACTTATGATTTGGCTAAGGCGAAAAAACTTGTACTCAAGCTTCCTGCAACTTATTTGTTTCCAGCATGTGTATATATTTTTAAGCAAGTGCTGGCTTATCCATTATCCTGGTTCGTATGCTTGACCTTTCGTGAGAAGGAAGACTTGCAACAGAGAACTATGCTCTCAGGTGATGATGCTTAATAGCACCGTCAAGAACCCAAGAACAAAATTGCCGGCTTTGAGTGCCGAAAAGTCACTACTCCGGAATCCACATAAAAACTTCAGAAAACGTGTAGACCAAAAAACTTAAGCTAACGCCTATAGGCGGATTTTTCACAAGAGCAAATGCAGCCTTGTGCATAAAGGGTTTATATGATCCAAAAATGAACAACTAAAGAAGGTAAACGACTTAGAGAATATGAGTGAACCAAATTCTTTATTTCATTGATCTTATAAGAAACTTATTACATAATATAAATGTGCTAAGTGTAAAAGGGACGTAGCTGTGCTATGTTCCAAGCCTGATCTATCTCCGAGTAATCATCATCGGAATCACGTTGCTTACGCTTGCGATTTTTTGGCCTATCTTTTAAGTCGTGAATATCGACGAGGTAATAGGACCATTTAGCAATGCTTTGCTTATGACGAATGGTAATTCCCAAGGTGGGGATAGTTTGTGTGATTTCTCCTGCTTGAGTCATAGCACTAGATCTCCCTCTTTAAATGAGCAATGCTTTACGTGGCGACTATGGTAGCCATGCAACTTCTGCTGGTAGACGGCAGATCTCTGGCATGCCAGCACATGCTCTTCTTCAAGAAGGTCCACAAATAGTCGGCTGGATTCTTCAGCGTCATCCTCCTTGTAGGCAGAAACTCTTGGTGCATCATGGAGGATGTCGGATGGGAGAACTGCTTCTGCTCCATAAACAATGAAGAAAGGAGTTAAGCTGGCGGATATGTTGGGTGTTGTTCGTAAACTCCACAACACAGATGGTAGTTCCTCCGCCTAGGCTCCAGCAACTCTACGTAGCACTGCCTCTAAGCGTGGCTTGATTCCGTGCATAATTAGTCCATTGGCCCTTTCAACTTGCCCATTTGACTGTGGATGTGCCACAGATGCTAGGGCAAGGCGGATACCTTTCTCATGACAATATTCCTCAACTTCTCCGAGAGATAAGTTTCTGCCATTATCGGTGATGATGCTATGCGGGAGACCAAATCTCACCACTAGATCCCGGACAAACTTTAGGGTTATTGCCCCACCAAGCTTTCTAATGGGTTTAGCTTCAATCCATTTCGTGAATTTGTCCACTTCTACTAGCAAGTGTGTGAATCCACAGGGTGCTGTTTGGAAAGGTCCCACCATGTCCAGCCCCCAGACTGCAAACGACCAAGTTATTAGTATTGTTCGCAATTCTTCAGCTAGAACACTTGGTTGTCTTGCATAAAACTGACACCCAAGGCATGTTTGTACCAACTTATCGGCGTCCGCCTTGGCAGCTGTCCAGTAGAATCCTTGCCGGAAGGACTTAGCCACCAATGATCGGGGAGCGGCGTGATGCCCGCAATCTCCGAGATGTATTTCTCTAAGGATTTCAATACCTTGCTGCTGGGAAACGCATCGTAGGATGAATCTTGTGGTACTTATTTTGTATAGCTGGCCGTCGATGATGACGTAGCCTTTTGCTCTGCGTACTATTTGCCGGCTTTCGACTTCATCGGCGGGCAAAAGTTCCGTCTTGTAGATAATCCATGAACGGCTTCGTCCAAGCCGAAGAGGTCACTGTTACTGTATTAACAAATGAATCCACTCTATCCGGGTTGTCGGGGTCTGCTCCCTTCATGAATGGAGTTTGTAAATGCTCTAGGAAAATGCCTTGCGGAATTGGTTGATGTGCTGATCCAAGCTTTGACAGCAGATCTGCCGCCTCATTATCTTCCCTTTTGACGTACTTGACTTCATAGCCGTCGAAACACTTGGCTATTTTGTCTACTTCCTCTCAATATGCCGCCATCATAGGGTTCCGCGCATTCCAGGCGCCAGGTACTTGCTAGGCAAACCAAGTCGGAATCTCCACAACAAAAGATGCGCTTGATGCCAATATCCTTGGCTACGTGAAGTCCCTGAATGAGGGCCTCATACTCCGCCATGTTATTGGTAGTGTTGAAGTGGATCTGCAGGACGTATTGCAACTTCTCTCCTGTTGGTGATTGTAATAATACACCAGCCCCCGAGCCATTGAGTAACTTCAATCCGTCAAAGTGCATGACCCAATCCTCTGGTTCTGGTACAGGTGTGTCTTCTAGCAGTTCTGTCCAATCTGCAAGAAAATCCACCAATGCTTGTGACTGGATAGCATCGGGTCGCTTGTAGGTGATGTCGAAGGCGACAAGTTCAATACCCCACTTTGCCACTCTCCCTGTAGCATCGCTGTTGTTGATGATGTCGGACAGTGGAGCTTTGCTCACTGCTGTGATCGGGTGTTCTTGGAAATAATGCCTTAGCTTATGTGAAGCAAGGAAAACGCCATAAGCTATCTTCTAGTAGTGCGGGTAACGCTTCTTGGATTCCTTCAAGACCTAGCTTACATAGTAAACGGGTCGCCGAACTCCATACTCGTGCGTTGTTTCCTTGCGCTCCACCACGATGACGATGATGATTACTCGGTTGGTTGACACCATGTAAACTAACATAGGCTCCCTTGGTACCGGTGCTGCAAGTATAGGTGGGGAGGAGAGTATTCTCTTGAACTCCTGAAGTGCCACGTCAGCTTTGTCCGTCCATGTGAATTTGTCTGCCTTCTTGAGCCACTTGTAGAGCAGCATAGCCTTCTCACCAAGTCGGCTGATGAACCGGCTTACTGCTGAAATGCAGTCTGTGAGACTTTGTATGTCCTTCAGGCATGTCGGTCGTTTGATGTCGAGGATGAAGCCCAACAATTTGTCGGATGGTACCCCGAAGACGCACTTCTTTGGGTTTAGCATCAAGTTGTATTTCCGAAGATTGTCAAAGGTTTCCTGCAAGTCAGCAATAAGATCATTTGATTTCTTTGACATTACCATGATGTCGTCCACGTAAGCATGTACGTTGTGACATATTTGGTCATGGGAGCAATGTTACATCGTCCGCTGGTACGTGGCACCAGCGTGTTTTAACCCAAAGGGCATCGTGACGTAGAAATATGTGTCGTAGGGTGTGGTGAACGAAGTGGCCAATTGGTACGACTTTCACATCCGGATCTGGTGGTATCCTGAATAGGCATCGAGAAAACACAGAAGTTCCAAGCTAGCCATCGAATCAATGACTTGGTCAATGCGAGGAAAAGCAAACAGATCCTTTGGACATGCTTTGTTCAAGCCGGTGTAATCAAGGCACATTCTTAATTAATTGGTTCCCTTTTTGGGGACAAGTACAGGATTTGCCACCCATCGGGTGTGAATAACTTCCCGGATAAAGCCAGCCTTAAGTAACCTAGCTATTTCTTTGCCTATAGCCCTTCGTCTTTCGTCCCCAAAGCATCGTACAGTTTGTTTCACCGGTTTGGTATTAGGATCAATATTCAAGTTGTGCTCGGCAAGTTCCATAGGTACACCTTTCATGTCGGCAGGTTGCCAGGCAAAGATGTTCCTATTCTCACGAAGGAACTCAATGAGCTCGTTTTCCTATTTGGGATCCAGGTCCATGCCAATGGTAGTGGTCTTGGAGGAATCACCTTTGACAAGCTCCACCTGCTTGGTCTTGATGGCGGCCTTGAAGGCGGGTTCGGCAGTAGTGATCTGCTTCTTCGAAGCCGACATCTCCGAGGCATTGACCTGGTTCTGGATCTCCTTGAACTCCTCACCATAGAGGACTACTTCAAGGAGGCTTCACTGAGATCGCACTGCCGTGCCTTGGTGAAGCTTCCATCAACGGTGATGACGCCATTTGGTCCAGGAATCTTGAGCTTGTTGCAGACAAAGAATGTCCTTGCGAGGAAGGAGTGGAAGATGTCGCGTCCAAAGATGACATAGTACACGCTCTTGAAAGGAACCACTTCAAAGGTCATGCATTCTTGGCGGTAATTGTTGACATTGCCAAAAGTGACCAGAAGGGTGATGAAGCCCAGGGAATTTGCTTGTCGGCCAGGGACAACCCCATCGAACACGGTGTTGCTCTTCCTTAGCTGGTTCTCCGTCAAGTTCATCTTGTGCGGTGTATCCAGGTACATGATGTTGATGCTGCTTCCACTGTCCGAGGCACTTGGTAAACTCCGAGTCGTCAATCAAAGGGTTGATGACCACGGCATACTAGTTCTCTGTTGGGATAAGTTTTGGGTGATCATTCCTATCCCAAGTAATTGGAACTTCTGACCACCTGACGTACTAGGGAACCGGAGGGAGGGTAGCCATTAGTATCCACAGAGAGGTTTTCTGGGCCCGGATGGTTGGGTGCCAAGGAAGGTGTGGTAACATGGAGCCTTCCTTTCGAAGGGATTTTTCCCTTTATCCTCTCCCTTGTCGGAAGTTTTTGGGTCCATGTCCTCGTCCATATCACTTGATTCCTTCGGCTCTTCCTCCTTCTTCTTCCCTTTGCCCTTTCTGCGGGGTTTGTTTTTCCGAATTCGCTTGTAGCCGGACTCAGGGTCCTCCTTGAGATCATTGACAAACTTGCACTGGCGATTGGTGTGGGTGGATTTTCCATTAGCATAGATATGGATGAAACATGGCATATCGTGGTACTCTTCGTACGTTTGGGGAACGCGGGGCGCTGGGGTGTAGTGTCACTCCTCTGCTGGCCACTACTAGCTCCCCGACCACGTCCACGTTGTCCGCCATTGCCTCTGCCAGTGAACGTTGCGACGACAATGTCGGCTACCCTCTTCTCTTTGAGCGAATTCTTTCGCTTGTTATTGTTGTTCTTCCTGGCCTGGGTAGGGATTGCTATCACCGGCAACGATCCACGCACGTCGTCATCTGCAGCGGTGAACTCACTAGCCATGGAGATCATTTCGTTGAGGTTGAGCTCATTGTTGTCTTCCTTGCGCTTCAATGTATGCCGGAGCAAAGTTTCCTTTTCTAGGGCATCAATGAAGGCGGCCATAGAGGTCTGTTCATGCACCCCTGTGCAGGAATTTTTCATATCTAGCCAGCAAGAGAGGTAGGAACGTGAGGTTTCATCCTTTTCTTTCACACACTGATGTAGGTCTCCGACAGTACAGGGACGTTTGTACGTACCCTCGAAATTCTTGGTGAACGCTTCATGCATGTCCAACCAATTGCATATTGATTTCTCCGGTAAGTCGTCGATCCATTGCTGGCGGTGCCGGTCACCATAAGTGGGAGGTACTTGACGGCGATGTTGGGGTTTTCCCCTGCGATATGGATCGCTTTGTTGTAGTCCTGCAACCATGTTGCCGGCCTCGTAGTGCCGTTGTATGGCTTGATGGTCTTGTCTATCCGGAGGCCCTTGGGGTAGGTTGTGGCCCATATCACTGGTCCAAAACAACGTGGCCCAAGGTATCGGAGCTCCCGAGCTTCTTGGATCTTCTCCAGCCATGTCCGTGCATCGTATGGCTCTGGCTACTTCCCTTTTCCGTCATGGGGAGGGGAATTGTGGTGCGATCTATGAGATCCGCCATGTCCTCTGGCATGATGGCTGCTAGGTGGCGATGGCGGCGGTGGAGGCGGTGGGTTAGCTCTCTTGTTGTGCCCCTCCTGCGATTCCTCACGCCAATCACGGTTGCTTGTCGGACATGGTGGTTCCTTGTGGGACCTGCTTCTTTGTCCGTCATTTCCGCTGCACTCTCCGGCATGCCGAGGCTGCTCGCCCTGATCGCGTATAACGACACCGGGCTAGGACCGCCTTGGAGGTGGCATGCTTGTGCGGTGGCATGGCTCTGGTTCCTCGTGACACCGAGATCGTGGTGGAGGTGGCGATCGGCGGGGACGAGCCTTTTCTCCGTGATCGGAGGATATGGTGATGGCGTCAGTCCTATTGCGTGCCTCTCTCCGTCATCGCTCTGTGAAGCCTATGTGGGATCCCTCATCACGGGGAGATTTTGGCCTTTTGCGGCTGTTCAGGGTTGACTGGCAAAGCTCCGGGTAGGACTCAAGCCTCTACGAGGTGGCCTTTTCCTGTTGCTTGCATGGCTTAGCGACGAGGTCGTATACCTGAGCAACTGCTTCTAGCGACCTGTCCTGCTCCACGAGGGTCTTGGCGACAACAATGTTGAGAGCGGGAGTTGGCATGACTTGTCTCCCCTCTGAATCTATGTAAGGGGTGACTTTTGTCGGCTTAGACCCATTATATCCAACCCTTCGCCGAACGCGGGGATCTTCGACGACGTGAGCTGGTACCTTCTTTGTGTTTTTCTTTAACAACAATTGCTTGTATTTGGCCTCCATAGCTCTTGCCGCCTTGATGGATTGTTTCGCCTTAGCCATGTCTTTGTCTAGCTTAGCGCCTTGCTCCGCGATGCACTTGGCCTCCGTCAAGATTTCCGTGCGCTTCTCATCAAGCTCTGTAATGCTCCGGATATGGGCGGCAGTGATTGGCTCAACAAGAAGTGCGCCATAGATTGCTTTGTCGGTGGGAGTGGCCAGTGGGTTGTCGGCTGCAAACGTTGATGGTGGCATTGGCGGCTGATTTGATTGTCGGGCTATACTAGGGGCCGTGGTAAGTTCCTACGCTGGTAGCGGGCAGATAATCGGAGGAGGTATAGCTTTCACCGGAGCCGGAGGCTCGGCGGCTTTTTTAGCTGTTGCTGCTCTAGTGACCGGTGCGTGGGCGAAGCTCTCTGATGACCCACAAGAATATGGGTGTATCGTAGTATTTTCGATAGGTAAGAGTGTCGAACCCAACGAGGATCAGAAGGTGCTGACGAGTGGCTTGGAGCAGAAATTCTCTGTAAATACTTAGCAAACAGATTTTTAGGGGTTTTTGATAATGCAAATAAATAAAGTACAAGTAAATAAAAGACAATAATAATGGATGCAGCAAGTGTCCCAATCCTTTCTTTATCAAAGGACAAGCCGGTTGTATTACTTAAGATGACCAAACGTTCTCGAGGACACATGGGAATATCGTCAAGTGCTTTCGCTTCATATAGTTGATTAATCTTCTCTAGTTGGGTAAGTGTTGTGTGGGTGAACCTGTGCAAATGTACTGACCTTCCTAGGACTAATACATACCTAACCACAACCTTAAACTTTAAGATCCTACACTCCCTTGTGGAGAGGTTTCCTAACGGGGGTTCAGGTTTCTGTCACTCCGGCAACCCCTACGATTAGTAGCCAAATACACAATGCATTCCCCTAGGCCCATAAAGGTGAAGTATCATGTAGTCTATGTTCACATGACACCACTAGAAGAATAACACCACAACTTAAATAACACACTATTGAATCCTTCTCAACACAATTCCACTACTAACAACATGACTTCTCCAATATCCTCAAGAACAAAACGTACTACTCACGAGACATCATATGGATCAAGATCAGAGATGAAATAATGATGAGTAACAATCTTAACATAACATTAATATAATGGTTTCACTCAATAGCATCAACTACAACAAGTAATCAACACAAGGAAAGTTTCCCCTAAGAACTATGCAAGATTCAACCCAATTGTTACAGTGATATGGAGTGGTGATGATGGTGCTGGTGGACATGATGATGGAGATGATGATGATGATCCCGATGAAGTCCAGCTTGATGGTGGTGTTGATCACGACGATCTCCCCTCTCCGGGAAGGAATTTTCCCGGTAGATTTCTTCCTGCCGGAGAGCTCTTTCTCTCTCTGCAGTTTTCCGTCCCACAGAGGCGGTGGAATCTTTCTGTGGTTTCTCCCCGAGTATTAGGGTTTCGGGAGGATTATATACGCCAAAGAGCAGAGCCAGATGTGGGCCCGGGTGGCCACACCACCTGGTGGCGCGGCCAAGTGTGGCCCGCGCCAGGGGGTGGTGTGGGCCCCCTATGGCCCATCTCCGCTCCCCCTTCTGGCATCGTCCGTCTTCTGGAAAAATAGGATTTTCCATATATTTTCCGGGATTTTATGTTCTTCGCGAATTTCGCCTCCAAATAGTGCCTTTTCCATCAGAATCCGGACTTCAGCGGTCCATCCTCCAAAAGTCATCAACCATGCAAAAACAGATGAAATAACATAAGTATCATCTATTAATATAAAATGTAGCAATGAATAACAGTAAATTATGATATAGAATGGTGATGCAAAATGGACGTATCACTCTCTCACCGTTCCAGTTCCTGTCCATCTTCTTCCATCATGCTCCCAATGGCGACTAGCACCTGGTGGGAAGTGTTGGTCTTCTCGGCGCCACTCCTCCTTCTCGATCTCATGCTCGATCTCCCTCATAACAGTGTCGTATTCCTCCGAGTTAGCATCCGAGCCATCGTCATCCATACTGATGTCGGTGTAAAGCGCGTCAAGGATGGAGTCGGAGTTGTCCCCGGTGTTGGCGATGGCGGATGTGGAGGGTGATGGAGGTGGGCCGTTGTCATTTCCTCCTCCGGCTACGATGGCAGTTGCCTCCATGGCCTCTTCATTGGCATCCACATATTCATTGACGATGGCAACCATCTCACCAAGGGTGAGACGCCTGCGGCCTGCCGCCTTCGGAGGGTATGCCGGAGGAGTGTTCCAGGCGTGAGCCCTTCCACGAAGTGGTATACGAGCTCGTCGGCACGATCGCCCTCTAGGGTTTCCCTCACCCTCATCCATCTAGCAAGGTATTCGTGGGGAGGTTCTCCATCGCTTTGAACGCATCTGGATGGAACGAAGATGGTGACGACGCCGACAAAGTGTGACCTGTGCATCTCTAACGCTTAGGAATCCAAGCGGATTTGCGGGATCCTTCCACCTTTATATCCTACACAGGGATTGTTTGGGTGGGCCTTGAAATTTCCTGATTCGAGCCACCATACCAAGGAGAGGTATGGCCCAGATCCTTCCGCGAACGTGTCCTGCTCATAGGCGATCCGTGCGGGGCTTGACGAGTTTCCGACTTCCTGGGAGCTAGGACCCGAGTCAGTTTCACCGATGAAGATGTGGATGTCTCCGAAGAGGAGGACGGAGCAACACGTGGGGTTCGTCTTCGCCGGCACCCAAAACTCATCTGGAGGGACAATCGGCACATTGCCAAAGAAAAGAACGCGACCGATGGCTACAGTATCGTTGATTCCCGCGAAGAGATTGGACCTCGCCCGATGTAGAGCTCGAAGCCCCTATTGCCCCATGGTGGGCGCCAACTGTCGTGGTATTGCCGACGAGTACGCCATGGAGGGGTCCTCACAGTGCCTGTTTAGAGACGTGGGGTAAGCCGGAGAGTTGGCAGGTACAAGGTAACGCAGCTTACCCAGGTTCAAGTCCCACAACTATGGCGGAACTCTACTCCTGCTATAAATCACTATAATGGCAATACGACGAGTTACAAAGATTGGTTCGCTGTGCGAGGGTGTTATGAATCGTGCCCTAAAGGCTCCCGCAGGCCGGCTTATAAAGGCGACAAGACCTAGGGTTTACAAGAAAGGTCCTTGTCGGACAAGGTAAAGAGTCCTACACTAATACGAACTAGTCTTCCGTGTCTTGTACTCCAAGGCTCCAAGTATGTCGGTGACTCCTACATAGCCTTCCTTTATCCGGCATGGGCCTCCCTTCAGGATCCGTCTAACTAGGCCACCCAACAAGCCATAGGCCTTGCTACCAACTATGGGCCACCCGGGTTAGGAGGATTGGTGACATGCTATTAGGATACCCATATAGCATATATCCAACAATGACCAAGAGAGACACTCTAATGCTATGCTTCTTTTGACATGTTTTCGCATTTCCTTTTAGGATAAATCTCGTTACTAAGAGATAAACTTTCTAAAACTCAATAACTGATGTTTGCACTTGATAGCCTTAACTAGATGACATGATTGGGTAGAATCGATAAACTTTATTCCTATTTACCCTTGACATTTATTTGTGACTAAGTTTTGCCTCATAAAAAATAATCATATGAAAGTTATACAAAAGGTGCAATAACAGGATCACAAGTTTGTCTGCAAGTAGATTCACTGTTGACATGGAGAATATAAGTTTTGATTAATCTTTAGTGGTCTTTATAACTGAGCTTGTGTTGCCTTGTATGAGTACATGTTTACTCTCTTTGAGCTTGCAAGAAAAATAAGGATGCAAGGCATACTGATTATCAATGGCAAGCACAATTCCCCTCATATTATTTATCGACAATTACTGCTTTGGACAAGTAGAGTCTAAGCTTGGGGAGGTTGATTCGTGGAATTTATGTACACTTTTATAGAAGTATTTTATGCATATCAACCACCCATCTCATGCTTTATCTAGCTGCAGTTATGCCAAATATGCATGTTTTATGTTTTCATTCATTTCCATATGAGCCTTGCACATTTAGTAGTTTAGGTAGAATTTTATCCCTCTTCCTTGTATTTTACATGTGTGTAGGTGTTGATGATGATTATGGGTAAAACAAAGGCAAAAGGAACAAAGAGAGCATAGTATGGAGGAGCTGTAGGGACCATACTTAGCCATTTGACGTGTTGGAAAAGTGATTTTTTCCAACTTCTCAAAATAAAGATCCAAGACAACAGGGTTGTAGCCCTCAACGATATGAATTCAACGAGCCCAGTAAAACCCAAAACAGAGTTCATATGAAGAAATAGTGACCAAAATACTAAACTACCCGCAAGTTCAACGACCAACTATACGGCCGGAACTAAAAGTTCCCGCCGTATAGTTTGGCCATATAGTTGGTAAAAGGTCGCAAATGATGAGATTTCGCCCCGGAGAAGCTTCAAAACCTTCCCTAAGTCATATGACGGTATCGAGGGAACCCTAGGGCACACCCAAGGCCTATATAAAGGAGAGAGGACCCAAGAGAGAGGCACCAAACCATAGCCATTTAGGGGCGGAGCCCTGCCGCCACCGCCACCCATCCGATCACCACGGAGATGGAGCTCTACCTCAACCACACCTCCAAGATCTAGATCTCCGTTAACACCATCACCATCAAGGCATCCAAGCAAGAAGAAGAGGAGGAGAAGGAAGACATCACCACCACCATGCATCGATCTCCATCTCCCTCTCTCTCTTGTGTTTAGTAATTGTAAGATTGAACACGGTTATGACATCATTATATATTTATATATGTTTTGTTGTTCATCCATGTCTGAGTGATTGATTCAATTCTAGGTTGACATAGGATCTAGTGCTCTAAGTTAGAATTTAGTGCAATCTAAGATGAGTTTATGTGATCCTTTGGTCCGGAAGTGCCTTTTTCCTTGCGGTGACGTGCGAGAATCATGCATAGTGCATACAGAGTGACAGCCCGGTAATCAAATGGGGAACATTTATTTGCCTGAGGAATCTCTTATAAATCACACATATATTTGCCCATCTAGTACTAGTGAGACCGAAGCCAAGAAGCCCTCTCTCATTCCATTCAATCCTACAACTACAATCTCTTTAATTCAGTTCATATTCCTGTTTACTTTCCGTCTTAGTTTATTTTGTTCTTGTTAAAAGTTCTTTGTTATTAGATATTTTAAACCTATCTCAATTATCGCTGTTCTAGTAACTTATAAAATAGGCTATTTCCAAACAACGGTTTGGGTGCGAAACGTGGCCGCATTGACCACGTGGTTGTGGGGTCGTGTTCTTTCCGTTCGTCGATCTTCCATCGGGACAAACTCTTAAATATTTTCTACTACATGTACTGCAATAACCCATTTGTTGGTGCAGGAATTCAGTCATCACTCGATCAACTGCTCTCTCGAGGAGTCGATCCAACTGTTTCCCTTGCTTCATTTTACGGTGCTTCGTGCTAAATGTATGCGCACGTGTGTCGAACTGCCTTGTCAGCAACTCCGTGTCATTATTAGGCATGCTGCATTGGTGTGCATAAGAAGGAACTATTTTGGGGCTTGCCAGCAAAAGGTATAGTACTCATACTATTATTAGTCGAGGTTCAAACTTTTCCAGTTTTGAAATTTTCACTTCCTTCCTAAACATCTGGAGGAAAGGTAATTTAAAATATAGTGGAGCACTGTATGAAGTACATTCCATCGCATTTGATGCACTTCATTATGATCTGATCAATTTTACCACTACTCCGTAGTACTCCATTCTCGTTCCATTTTACACTCTATGAAGAGGAAGTCACCAAACACCCCACAACACGCTGGTTCGGAAGTATAGTAAGAGTAGTGTGTATGCAGCCGTCCGATGAATCGTGAGGCCCGACCTGTTGTCCCACGAACGTAAGTCGTCGTTTACTTGGTCTCCCCGGGATCAGATAAGATCCAAGAGTTTTACATCAGCACGTTTGTACTATATTGCTACCGGATCTCACGTGGATTAAAACTGCGCCGCCGCCTTCCCTCGAGAAAAGAGAACTGCGCCGCTGCCCGCGATGTTTCAAGAGCCGGAGAGATGCATGCAGGTCGCCGTTGACAGCGCCGGTGTTGGTGGCACGTGCATCACCACAGTTTCTCAGCCAGGAGGATAGGCTCATGATAGACGCAGGAGGAAGTTCAGAGCAATCGGCGACATGTAGTTGACCTGGATAGATCGAGGCCAAACTCACGGCAGCGATGCGAAAAGACGTTGTTGCGCTTCACGCATGCAGAAAACAAAGCGATTGGATCCGTGTTGTTTGATGCCTCTTAAGATATATAAATCATCTTATGTAACGTATTAGCAAGCGGCCGTAAGCCTCGAAGCATCGAATTTAATCTAAGGTATTATGAGATAGCAGCGAATTTCACGCTGTATTACTATCTTCAGTTTTTCATTGGCATATTTTACTAGGAGTTGATCAGTCTTCACCGGACTGTTGCCGTCCTCCATGGATTTCTGTGACCCTGTGGCCATCTAGGGCTCAAATAGGAGTTGCTGAAAGAGCTTGGAGCTGCTGCAAATCACGTGCGGCACTAGCTTAACTAAGTCGTGCCATCCACTACATGTACGCCCTCGGTTCACTGATGTAATACCTTTTAGATATTTTAATGTAGACTAGATATACTTTAAAATAAGTATACATTAAAACACGTTTAGACACATGTGTTTTAGAAAATGGTAGAATGTCTTACATTAATAAAAGGAGGTAGTACTGTATGTTTTTTCACCAAAAGGATGCACTATATGTAAATATGAACGAATATGCAGGTTTCATCATTAATGCATGAGTTTTCAATTTTTATGCCAACTCCGGTATATAATTACAAAATTATTACGTTTTTCTAGGAACACATAATTCTTGATATTATATACATAGTACATTTAATAAAATAGAAGTATATCTTAAATAATTTAGCACGGACATTATGTGTCTATACAAGGCAAAATCCTCTACGTTTCCAATAGCAAGTACCCAATTATGTTATAGCCATTAAAAAGGGTTATTCAGATAAATATGATTCACTAGATTGTAAAAGCCAAGACGTAACAAGCAAATTATATATTTAAATGACCTAAGAAGACGAATTAAAATACATATGATTCTTTCTGTCTAAATTACAACCAAGGGAAAAATACCACATGTTATTAGTCGTCATATCGAAAAATTCCGGGGCATATTTTATAAGAGTTTATGTCGTGGTAGTGTCACCGCAGATGCCTTGGATAGGCTAAAAGTGGGGACTAATACGCGCTAGGGGAATCTAGGGAGGGATAATAGAGTGATTCTCTACACAGAAGATTTGTATTGATGTTCAATCTCCAAGATTACAAGAACTCCTCGAGCTGTATTGATAAAAGGAGGAAGAAGAAACTGTCTTACTCTTGCCTACCAACTAGCCCAAGAACCCTAGATCCACTAGAGCTCAACTAACTAGAATTCTCCATGCTCCCAATCAAAGAAGACCCAACCCCCTTACCAGAACCCCAACCTCCCCTTATATAGAGGTGGTTCGGTCCTGGTCTAGGGCATACGTGGATGCATATTCCTAAGAGTATGTCCCCTCCCAAAGTAGTAACCCGACATGGGTGCTTTTTCCCCCGCGTCACACTTGCTTTAGCGACGTAGCCTCTGCGGCGCCCGCGTCAGCCGACGTGAGCGTCGTCATCTTTGTCGGCCACGATCCGGTGGTCCTGCCCCTACTTTATTCGCTCATCCAATACGCACCGGCCATTCTTTTTGACCAGAGAGATTCCTTCCTTCTCCTAGAAGCCAAGCGAGGATCTGGATCACAGTTGATCCGGCCACACCTGTTCCTGCATATAAGCTAGACAAGTATCTCCGACTTACTCCTTGAGTCGGACGAGACAATGTTAGGCGACCCCCCTGGTCCGGGTTACTCAGTGATCCGGCCAGCCTTGAGGTGACTCGGCCAGCACCCACTTTGACCTCGCCGAACCCCGGCTAACTCGGCCCTTATACCCCGGAGTGACCCTACCCGGGGTTATCCCCCCAACATTAGTCCCCGAACCTGGTGCGGCCTTAGCGGCCTCGGTCGCTAAGGCCACATCAGGTTCATTCGTATCTAAGCTTTGGACGTTTAGTTTTGGGTTGACTTCTTGTCTCGGATTATATGGGTTTACGTTCCCTTCGCACGTTCCAAGTTTTCACTTGCCGGCCGGGTCACCATTGTAGCTCGGATCCTATGGTTTTACTTTCCCTCTGCATATTTCAAGTTTTCACTTGTCAGCCGGGTTACCACGGAGGCTCGGATCCGGACCTTGCTTCTTTCTCTCATACGCCAACCCACGTAAGGGTTAATCATTGCGTTGCCTCATTTTAATGGCCTGCACAGTAACCGCCGCAGTAAATGTCAGTGATTACTGTGCAGGGGTTACGTCAAGTCTGTCTCCTCGTTTACCGCAACTGCACGTCGTGTCATGGGATCATATTTACTCTGCGGCCCCCGATGTGGCTTCTTTCTGATTGGTCGATGCTGGTGATACACGACCACACCGTGTGTCTCTCTCGCGCAGCACGATCCCACTCGTTGATTACTGGGGGCGGTTAAATAGGGGAGGGGCACGCTCCTTAGAACTTTTCCATCTCCGCGCCCCCTCGCCCGTTCCTCTCATTCTTCCTCGCGACCGCGCCGCCTCCAGTGCCCGTTGCAGCAGCGCCGCCACCGCACCTTCTCCGTGCCTCTGCACCGCAGTCACCACTGCACCACTGTTTAGCAACGGGTCCTCGTCAATCTAGACTGCAGATCCCCGCCGCCGCCAGCTCCAGCGAGGACAGCGGAATCAAGATGACGGAGGAGGAGCTCATCGTCGTTGAGCAGGAGATGGAGGAGGACGCCGGCGCGGCGGACCGCGGCGCGTGGGCTGGCTCGTGGGTCTGCGAGGACGACATCGACTGGCTCTACCGGACCCGGAGTATTCCCGCCGGTGTCGCCGCTCGTCTCCCCTCCTCGGAATTAGCCCCCTCACCCAATCCGGGTGAGTTTGTTGTTTTCCTATCCCATTTCCAACGGGGATTTGGCCTTCCGGTGAGTGATTTCTTCCGGGACTGGGTCCGGACCTATCACCTGCAACCACATCATCTCTCGGCGAACACCATCACCTCTCTTTCCGCTTTCGTTTCTTCGATCGAGGGCCACACCGGACTATGGCCCACGAAGGAGCTATGGATCCGGTTCTTTGGCCTCCGTCGCAACGTCGTCCCCAACATCCACGTCGAGTCGGAGGACAAGCAGCTCACTCAGTTCGGAGCTGCCTCGATCTCGCCCCGGAGGTATTCGATCTTTCCCCGGGTCACCGGGCTTGACTCCTGCAAAGGATGGGCCCGGACCTTCTTCTACGTCCGGAACGAAGACACCGAAGACTTGATCCGGTTGCTTCCCTATGCTCCGGGTCCCCCGGACACGAATTTCTGGGAGGAGGTCGCCAAAAAACCTACAGCTCTGGCCAACCAAGTCGACAAAAGGTTTGCGGAGCTGAAGAAGCTCGGATTGCGCAATGAGGATGCCATGATCACATTCGTGCGCAACCGAATCTCTCCCCTCCAGTGGCGCACTCACAAATTGTGCCATATGAGCTTCAGCCGCGACCCCAACCGAACCTCCTCGTTCGAGTTGAGCAACACGGAGATGTTCCGCCGGGTCAAGGCTCTTTTCACCACCCATAAGGATTTTTCTGCCGAATGGACGTGGGGAATCGAGCATTACTGCCGCGACAGGCTCCCTCCCGCGGTAAGCTTCACGGAGTAAACTTGTTTCGGATCAATTACATGTCGGTTCTTATCGTATTTTTGACTTTGCTCCTTGTGCGTTTTTTTCTCAGCTGTTTCTCCAGCAAACCCTCGAGGATGGTACCGATCCGACCCTTAAGTGGGCCCCGGACCGAGAAATCCCGGATGAGGAGGAGCCGGACCAGGAGATGTTCCTCCCCACACCCGACGCCACCAAACAACCCAGCGGTAAATTCTCTTCTCTTAGAGATTGGCCCGACGATGAGGATGACTCGGATATTGATGTGATTGAACCCGTTGAGGCTGTCCCTCTTTCTTTTGCCTTCCCGGCATCAGCTAACCCCGGTGGGCACATCCACGAGGATTCTCCACTTGCCACGGGCGAGCCTGTTCCGGTGGCGTCAAAGAAGAAGCGCGGATCCGCGTCAAGTTCTTCTTCCGAACCTTCTCAGCCTTCCAAAAGGCAAAAGAAGGCCGGAGACAAGACTGCCTCCAAACGGGCAGGCAAAGCCCCGGCACAGAGGGCCCGGAAACCTAAGGAGGCCAAGACCTCGGATGCGTAAGTTCTTTTTCACTGCGCAACACACTTCTCCCTGCATCGGGGTAATTTCACTCCTGACATTATTTTCTCTTGCAGGGCTCCTGTGGAGGTCCCTCAAAGCGGATCGAGCATCTCCTCTCCTTATCGGTCCAGTCCTTCCCCTCCTCGTGACGACGAGTCACGCCCGCTGAGCCCTATTCCGGAGGGCTCTGCGACCGCTCCGGGTTCCGCAGTACCTCCTTCAGAGGAACGCGACCTCGAATCAGGAGGGGTCGGATCGGCCGAGGCAACGGCGTCCGGCACTTCGGCATTGCCGCAACCAGCAACAACCAAGTCTACCGCAACACCAGCACCAGCAGCAGCTCCAGCACCAGCCACCGAACCAGCGCCTGTCCCGGCTCCGAAGAAACCAACAACACCTCCCGCACCAGCCACCAAAGCTCCCGTGCCAAGTTCGTCTGCCTCGTCTGAGTCATCCCAGGCTCGGCGAGGAACCACTCCAGCGGCTTCCAAGGGCAAATCCACCATGGTCACATCCTCCCAGCAAGCCAAAGGCAAGTCCACCTTCGTTGAGGTCGGGCAGCGAACCTTGTCGTCGATGCTTCCAAAGAAATCAGCAGCAGCGACGGATCCTCCTGCCGAGCCAGCCGATTCGCAGCAGATGGTTCTTCACACTAGCCCAGCTCTTGACCTCATTGAAAGGAAAGAAGCTCACGCAAAGGGCTTGGTGCCACCTCACATGCCCACTAGCGAACGGTACCCTCTGAGCCTCATCGAGTTTGTCATGAACTGGAATAAGGCGGAGTTCGTCTACAACGACGATCACCCTGAAAAGTTCGGCCCAGCTGAATTTTCCGCTCAGATGAATACCGCCGCCAAGGCCATTAACCTCGCTGGGCGTATGATGGAGGTACGCCGTTTCTTCTTTACATGTTGTAGATAATAACCATTAGTCCCCGATCCTCCGGCGGAGTAACTTGTTACTCGGCCGGATGCTCCTTAGAAAATCAACGTAGGTGCATGTAAACTTCAAATATGCACACACCTAGAGCCTGGTTAAGTGCCGCTTGGCCCGGATCTTGTACACTTCGAATATGCACACACCTAGAGCCGGGTTAAGTTCCGCTTGGCCCGGATCTTGTACACTTGGAATATGCACATACCTAGAGCCGGGTTAAGTTCCGCTTGGCCCGGATCTTATACACTTCGAATATGCACACACCTAGAGCCGAGTTAAGTTCCGCTTGGCCCGGATCTCGTACACTTCGAATATGTACACACCTAGAGCCGGGTTAAGTTCCGCTTGGCCCGGATCTTGTACACTTCGAACATGCACCGAACTAATATTACACGCCTGTGCCTTTGTCAGGTAACCACCAATCGTCGGAGCGCCGAGTTTCAGCGCCTGCATGATACCCACAAGATCTTGCGCGCAAAACATGTTGCACTCGGCGCGGAGCATGAAAAGAGGGGTAATTTCCTCTCTTAACACCTCTCCGTTTTGTTTATTTCTGCCGGACTAACCTCCTTATTCGGTTTTTTGCAGCTGGGGTGGAGGCTGAAAATAAGATTATGCGGAAGAACTTGGAGGAAATCCGAGGTATGTCCCCTTTCGGCCAACGTCGTTGTGTTTTCCATTCTTTCTTCTCCTTGGCTCGGCAAACATTCACTCCTCGGCTTTGCCGGGTCAACACACTATTTCAGCATCGCTTGAGGATAGTGTGCCCGTGCCTGATATGATGCTGCATTTTCTCGAACAAGCAGGACAGCATCAAGCCGAGCTGAAGAAGAAGAACGATGAGCTTGCCCTCCTCCGGACCAAGGACGACGAAATAGCCAAACTCAAGGCCGAGATGGAGAAGATGAAGGCCCAACACAAAACGGAGCTCCAGAAAGTTGGCCAGAACTTCACCGAAGAGCGTGAGCGCTTTACCCTCCAGATCTCCAAGGATCAGGACCTGCTCAAGGAATCCGAGGTCCGGCTTGGGTCGGCGCTCGCAGAGCTTGAACAACTTCGCCAGAGACGCGACAGCTGTATCAAGGAGTTGACCCGGATCCATCGTCATATCTCACGTAAGTTTCTTCCCCTTATCCGACATAGTTTTTCCGGGTTAGCTCATATGCCTTTGCTTCAGCATCTTCCCTTTCCTTATTTTCAGATAACTTTCTGGAGGGGACTGCCATCGCCAGTGCTGCTGTTGCCAAATTCCGCCAAGAGAGGGGTACTCCCATCGCTCCTGATGGTGAGAGCATTCCTTTAGACATGGAGGACCTATTGGTCAGCGTGTCAGCTCGGGTGGAAACTATTAAGAACTATGGGAAAGATCTCCTCGATGTTGCGGTCCGGATCTTCAACACCTTCTGGCCAAGCGAGGACGCTCCAGAAAGGATCACGCTCCTTGCCGACAAACTGATGGAGATTGAGACTCAACTTGACCTCTGGAGGGAATCCACCGGGCGTGCCGCAGCAGATACCCTTCTCCATCATATCCTTTCATGGTACGAGAAAATTGATCTGAGCCTCCTCACCCGTCGGCGCACCGGATCCAAATGGACGGATGATCCGGAGTGGGTAGCTCGGCGCTAGGCTTGCGCCTACAGCCTCGTCGAATATTCTCCAGTCCATGACTGGGTTGAGGTACCGAGCTTTCTGGAATCCGGCGAGGAGGAGCAGATGAAGAACGTGGAGGATGGGTCGGGCGATGATGGAGAAGATGCGGCTTCAGATATTGAAGACAGTGATGATGACGCCGGACTTCCTCCTCCTGCCGTTCCTTAGTTGAAAAAACTTGAAAATTTATCAGATCCCCGGTATGCCGGGTGCAATTGTATGCTGAATACATGATATTTTGCTACTATGCTTGTATGCCGGATTAACTTGGGCGTAGTCCCCGAGTTTCATTTTCTTGTTCGTCCAACTCTCCGGCTCGATCCGTGTCTACCTTGATTCGGTTTTATGACTTACGAATCCGAGCCTCAAGAATCGTTTTAACAATACTAAGAAACTTTGGGGATTGGCTCAAAATAATTCAACATAACAGCCTGAAAGTAAATACGGGGTTAGTCCGAAAAAAAACGTTAGCTAGAATAGGATCGTTTCCTTAGTAGTTTTTCATGTGCTACGCAATTCCAAACTTGTTCCCTTGCCCGCCATGAAGCCAATTCTTATTGGACAGTAGCAAGTTGAAGGGTTGGGTTTTTGGTGCTCACACATTACTAATCCGGGTTAAGCGAAACGAGTCATTCCAGCTAACGCATAAAAAGTAACAACAATCATTTATTAAGGCAGTCCCCGAGTTATTGCTTGAGGCTCCGCTATTCCATCAATAAGCTCATTGCCGACATACATACACTTTTTAGCTAAGTGTAGAAGGGACAAAGTAGTGCTACATTCCACGGTCGCTTGGATTCCTCTCCGGACCTGTCCGCCTTGTTCTTTTCCTTTGGCTTTGCATCTATGAGATAATAAGAGTCATTGTGCAATGCTTTGCTCACAATAAATGGTCCTTCCCATGGGGGGGATAATTTATGCATGCCAGTGGTACGTTGTACCAACCGGAGCACCAGATCGCCTTCCCGGAAGACTCGGGGGCACACTTTCCGGCTATGATAGCGTCGGAGATTTTGCTGATATATGGCGGATCTGGTCAGTGCCAGTTCTCTCGCTTCTTCCAGCAGATCAACATCATTTTGCCGGGCTTCTTGCACTTCGGCTTCTGTGTATTGGGTGACCCTAGGCGAATCATGCTCTATGTCGGCTGGTAATACAACTTCTGCCCCATATACCAGAAAGAACGGCGTGTAGCCTGTTGATCGATTCGGAGTTGTTCTTAAACTCCACAATACTGCTGGTAGTTCTTCTATCTAGCACCCCGCTGATCTTTGCAGCGGCTCAATGAGCCGGGGTTTTATCCCGGATAGCACTAATCCGTTGGATCTTTCCACTTGTCCGTTCGATGCGGGGTGGGCTACCGAGGCTATGTCGAGTCGGATTTTCTTATATCGGCAGAATCATGCAAATGCTCCTTCAGCAAAATTGGTGCCATTATCAGTTCTGATACTATGAGGATAACCGTATCTCAAGATGATGTCTTTGAGAAATGTCACAGCCGTAGCTCCATCAAATTTTCTTATAGGCTTCACTTCGATCCATTTTGTAAACTTGTCCACCATGACCAGAATGTGCGTCATGTTTCCTCTTGCTGGTTTGAACGGGCCAACCATATCCAAGCACCACACAGCAAATGGCCATGTAATTGGTATGGTTTTGAGTTCCGACATAGGCATATGTGTCTTGGTGGCGTACCTTTGACAACCATTGCATTTTCTCACCAGATCTTCTGCTTGCTCCAAGGCACTTGGCCAATAGAATCCATGCCGGAACGCCTTTGCCACTAAGGCCTAGGATGAGGCGTGATGCCCGCATTCTCCTTGGTGTATATCTCAGAGGATGTCAAGTCCTTCTTCCGGATCAACGCACCGCTGGAGGACATTGGTTACACTCCGTTTGTATAGCTCGAAATTGATGATTGTGTAAGCTTTGGCTCTCCTCTGAGTTTGCCTGGCTAGCACTTCCTCAGTGGGTAACATTCCATCTTTCAAGAACTGGTATATAGGCAGTGCCCAAGCTGGTACTGCTCGTGCAGGGAACATCTCCTCATCAATTTCCATCCGATCCACCGGCATAACTTCAGCCGGATCACGCTGAACAATCCCCGGGTCTAGCGAGGTAGTCCCCGGGTTTGCCGAGGTAGTCCCCGGGTTTGCTGAGGTAGTCCCCGGGTTTGCTGAGGTAGTCCCCGGGTTCGGCGTACTACCTCCCATGTCAATGTCCATGGGCTCAGCTCCGGATTCCGCGTTTTCCGGGACATAGATTGAACCAGTTCCTGGGGACGGCCTGATAGATGGTTTTCTGAGGTGCTCCAATGCTACGCCCGGTGGAATTGCCTGTCGGGTCAATCCGAGCTTCGACAGCATGTCGGCACCTTCGTTTTCCACGCGAGGTACATGGTGAAATTCGCATCCCTCAAAGTAACCCGAGATTTTCTGCACATGAAACCTGTATAGCGCCATGTTTGGATCCAGGGCGTCCCATACTCCGGACACTTGCTGTATTACGAGATCCGAGTCGCCAAAGCATATTATCCGACGTATGCCAATCTCCTTCGCCACTTTGAGACCATGCACAAGAGCCTCGTACTCAGTGACATTGTTCGATGCCGCGAAATGGATCTGCAATACGTACTCGAGCTGATCCTTCTTTGGCGAGGTAAGCACAACCCCGGTGCCTAACCCGGTTTTGGTTTTCGATCCGTCAAAGTGCATCCTCCAGTAGTTCGGATCTGGTGGCGGCGGTTCGTATTGTACTTCGGCCCAATCCACGAAAAAGTCCGCCATAGCCTGGGACTTGATCGCTTCTCTCCTATCATACTGGGGTGCATAAGGTGCTAGCTCAATTGCCCATTTCGCAATTCTTCCATTCGCATCTTTGTTACCCATTATCTCGGATATGGGGGCTTCGCATATCACTTTGATGGGATGCTCCTCAAAGTAGTGCTTTAACTTCTTTGCCGCCATATAAACTCCGTATGATACCTTTTGAAAATGCGGGTAGTTCTGTTTCGAGGCAGACAATACCTCGCTCAAGTAATACACTGGCCTCTGCACTGACTTACCCTCTTCATCTCACGCCACTACAATCACTGCACTTACAACTCGGTTGGTCGCGACTATGTAGAGCAACATTGGCTCCTTTGATAGTGGAGAAGCTAACACTGGTGCAGTGGCCAACATCTTTTTCAAGTGGGCAAAAGCTTCATCGGCCTGTGGCGTCCAAACAAATTTATCTGATTTTTTCATGAGTTGGTAGAGAGGCAGTGCCTTTTCCCCTAACCGACATACAAACCGACTCAACGACGCCAGGCATCCAGTGAACTTCTAGACGTCGTTGAGACACTTCAGCAGCTCCATTCGTTCGATGGCTCGGATCTTAGTTGGATTAACCTCGATACCTCGGCTGGAGACGAGGAAACCGAGTAATTTCCCAGCCGAGACACCGAAGGTACATTTCTCCGGGTTAAGCTTCATCCGGAATCTTCTCAAGTTCGCGAATGTTTGCCTTATGTCGTCAAGGAGCGTTGCGCTTTCCTTGGTCTTGATAACCACATCATCCACGTAGACTTGTACATTTTGACCTATTTGATCGTGCAAACATTTTTGCATACATCTTTGGTACGTTGCTCCTGCATTTCGTAAACCGAACGGCATAGTGCGATAGCAATAAGCCCCGTACGGGGTAATAAAGGTAGTTTTTATTTGATCATCCGGGTTCAGAGGTATCTGGTAGAAACCAGAATAAGCGTCAATGAATGACAATAGTTCACACCCCGCGGTAGAGTCGATGACCTGATCTATCATCGGCAGTGGAAATGGATCTTTTGGACACGCCTTGTTCAGGTTTGTGTAATCGATACACGTACGCCAACCCACTGCCACGTTCGGATCATCCTTCTTCTTTTCTACCAGCACCAGATTAGAGAGCCAATCCGGATACAGCACTTCCATGATAAATCCTGCTGCTAGCAACCGAGCTATCTGGTCACCAATGACCTTTCTCCTATCCTCGGCGAAGCGTCGGAGAGGCTGCTTCACCGGCCTTGCTCCGGGTTCTTACATTCAAAGAGTGCTCAGCCAACTACCTCGGAACACCTTGCAAGTCCTGTGTGGACCAAGCAAAAATATCCCGATTCTCGCGGAGGAAGTTGACGAGCTCGCTTTCCTATTTGTCAGTTAACCCGGCACCAATTGTTACGGTACGCTCCAGAAACATGGTATCCACTGGAATTTTCTTAGTGTCCTTCGCGGCTTGAAACGAAAAACTTCCATGCGGGTTGCTTAACACCGGCATATACTGCTGCGCGGACTGAGCTAAAGCCGCTACCTCTTGGATTTTTCTTTTTTCTTGGGCAATTACTAGTGACTCGGCTAGGTTAGACCCGGCTGAGGCGCACTCAATAGAACGTCGGAAATCCCCAGTGATAGTAATTGCTCCATTTGGCACGGACAACTTCATCTTCAGATAACTAACGTGGCAACTTGCCATGAATTTGCTCAGTGCTGGTCTCCTGAGTAATGCATGATACGCGCTCTCCAAGTTTACCACCTCAAACTCCAGATTTTCGATTCGGCAGTTATCCCTCGTACCGAATAGCACGTCGACCCGGACTTTGCCTATGGGCTCACAGGATATGCCTGGTACGATACCATGGAAAGTTGTTCTTGTAGCCTGGAGCATGTTCTCCGAGATGCCCAACTTGCGCATACATGATGTTAATGCTACTGCCATTGTCGATCAGTACCTTGGAGAACCTCACATTAATGTTTGGTCCAATGAACGTTGGATCTAACACCAGTGCATACGAGCCCGGACTTGGAATAAGTTTGGGGTGATCTTTGACGCTCCAGGTAATTTCCTGGTCCGACCAAGACATGTACCTCGTCACTACAGGCATAACCGCGTTAACCTCCATATGTCGGCGCTGCAAGCTCTTCCTATCTGTTTCCTCTGTTGTGAACACACAATAACTCTGATGATGTTCCCTGTACTCATTCCTTCCCTCGTTTCCGGAGTACCTCTGATCCGGTTATTGCTGGTTTTCCACCTGATGCACTGCATCCCTTCTCTCACTGTTGTCATACCTCGGCGGAGGGGGAGGCAACATTAGTTGCTGCGTGTTTGCTCCGGAAAGCAATTGCTGCCGGGGTAACTCCTGCCGAGGTTGATCATTCCGGGGTGCCTGAGCATTCCCCGAACCACCTTGTTCTATCTTGCGCATCCACTCACATTGCCTCGTCGTGTGACCCGCCGGGCTGTTCGGATTTGGCATGTGAAATTTACACGGCTGGTCCAACATTGACTCATAGGTATACCTCGGACGATCTTTCTTTTCTTGCCATTGCTTCTTCTGCTTCGGAGTCCATGTTTTCTTGCCATCGTTTCGAGGAGTCCATTGCCCTCCCGTTTTCTGGCGTTGGTTGCTCCCTGCTCCGGGCTGATCTTGATTCATGGCTGCAACTTGTTGCGAACCATACCGATGGTCCGGTCTATCGTCTCTCCTTTTTCCTCGGTAATCGTTCTTCCGGGATGACCCGGCTCCGTCCCGTGGATAGTACTCCTCATTTGACTCGTTCGACGCGATCCTAGGTTGAGTCGGATCACCCAAAGCATAAGAATCCGCGATCCGGATCATCTCTGCCAATGTGACTGGCATTTTCCTTTGCAATTTCATCCACAACTCGCTGCCATATCTGCACCCTTGTGCGAACCATGCTATAGCCTGTGACTCTATGACTCCCTCACACGAGTTTCTCACGGTACACCACCGGGTCAAGAATTCACGGTCCGTTTCGTTAGATCTCTGCTTGCACATTGCCAGGGTCTGTGGTCTATTCGGTCTCTGATATGTACTTGAGAAGTTGCTGATAAACATTTCTTCAAAATCTATCCAGCAATTGATGCTTCCGGGTGGCAAATTGTTCAGCCACACCCTAGCCGAACCTTCCAACATTTGGGGTACATATCGTACAGCCCATCTCAAGTTGCCAGTTGCATTTTTCACAGCTGTTGCGTAGTTTATCAGCCAGTCCTCCGGCTTTGTACTGCTGTCATACGTCTTCGTGCCCCTGGGTAATTGGAAATTGGGTACTGGCGGTTCCTTCATGATCCGGGGTCCGAAGCACGCTGGACCCAGAGGACCTTGACATTCGATCTGTTCCGACCTATACAGGCGATCCAGTTTTAGCCTGGCGTCATCCGGCATCAAATCTCTGCTTCCCAATCTCGACCCTATCACATGATAGTCCGGTCTTGCGTATCCCGCATTCATCATCTCCGAGCCTCTGTCATTGTATCGGTCTTGCTCTCATTGCGCTCTTCTCTGTTGCATACCACGGCCGGCACTTTGCTCTTGCCTTAGTACATTCTGCTGCTGCGGTTGACCTGCTCCTGCCGAGTTTCGCTGTCCGACATTGCCGTTGGCAGCATTCCCTTGACCGGCATTGCCTTGGTCGTGGTTACCTCGGCCAGCTTCACCTCGGCTCACACTTCGTCGATCGTCGTTTTTCCGCATCACTTTTTCTTTTCCCGCACGCGTTGGGTCGTACGGAACGATCTGCTTGTTTCGTCTGGCCGAGGTTACTACCTCTTCTCTCCTTGGGCCACCATGAGGCGATGATGCGGCTCCAGCGGATTTCTCCGAGTTACCCATCGCCGAATGGACGATCTTAGAAGCTCCAACTCTCTCCGGGTTACCTCTCAGCAGCTCCTCGTTCTGCCTGTTTGCGATCCGAACCAGCTCGTTAACCCAGTCTTGCTGTCTCTGACGGGCTTCACCCGTCAGACCCTCTAGCTCGGACGCCGCGGCATCTGCTGCCCTGAGGTTCTTTGCTGGGGTACTGTACTTCGGCAACCCCACAGACAGATATTTTTCCGACCCTTCTGGTCCATCATCACCTTCTCTGTTCATCTCACTTATGAGATTTCCCCTTTGACCCTTACTGCATCAACCTTGTTTGCCTTCGCGTACTCGCGCAGCGTCATGTTCAACGACTGCTGAGCCGCTGCTATTTTCTTTGCGCCCTCCAGTATCTTTCGCCGGGTCTCCTCTAGCTCGGCCTGTGCCTAAGCCGGATCTACCACTGCTGCCACCGGGTTAGCCAAGCTATCCATAGCTTCCCTCAGCACGTTCTCAGGCCTCTCTAGTGGAGGACCCCTAGCTTTCCTCGGTGCCTTGGGTGTTACCTCCGGGTCTGGCGCTGGATCCTTGCTCATGCCCACGCCTGGCGCAGTCATCATCACCTCTGCATTGTCCGGGGAGTGAGCGATACGCGCCCCGCGAGCCAGAGTGAGGGGTGGTTCTCCTGCATCGACGACACGACGCGGATGAACGCAAGACACATCCACAACAACGTAGACGTTGTGAGCACCGAGCTTGACGAAGACGCCATTGCACGGAAGGGGGCTCGTGCCGAAGCAGCGAACGTTGTCGCTGACGTAGTCCAGCGCTCCGAAGTGCTGAACGAGCCCGAAGACGATGCGTTCGCCGGTGCCGATGAAATTTCCCGTCCGGATCTTCATCCCTGCTAGCGCCGCTAGCCCCACGGTGGGCGCCAACTGTCGTGGTGGTGTCACGGCAGATGCCATGGATAGGCTAAAGGTGGGGACTAATACGCGCTAGGGGAATCCAGGGAGGGATAATAGAGTGATTCTCTACACTAATACGCGCTAGGGGAATCCAAGATTACAAGAACTCCTCGAGCTGTATTGACAAGAGGAGGAAGAAGAAACTCTCTTACTCTTGCCTACCAACTAGCCCAAGAACCCTAGATCCACTAGAGCTCAACTAACTAGAATTCTCCTTGCTCCCAATCAAAGAAGACCCAACCCCCTTACCAGAACCCCAACCCCCCCTTATATAGAGATGGTTCGGTCTTAATCTAGGGCATACGTGGAGGCATATTCCTAAGAATATGCCCCCTCCCAAATTAGTAACCCGACAGGGGTGCTTTTTCCTCCGCGTCACACTTGCTTTAGCGACGTAGCCTCTGCGGCGCCCGCGTCAGCCGACGTGAGCATCGTCACCCTTGTCAGCCACGATCCGGTGGTCCTGCCCCTGCTTTATTCGCTCATCCAGTACGCATCAGACCTTCTTTTTGACCAGAGAGATTCCTTCCTTCTCCTAGAAGCCAAGCGAGGATCCGGATCACAGTTGATCCGGCCACACCTGTTCCTGCATATAAGCTAGACAAATATCTCCGACTTACTCCTTGAGTCGGACGAGACAATGTTAGGCGACCCCCCTGGTCCGGGTTACTCCGTGATCCGGCCAGCCTTGAGGTGACTCGGCCAGCACCCGCTTTGACCTCGCCGAACCTCAGCTAACTCGGCCCTTATACCCCGGAGTAACCCTACCCGGGGTTATCCCCCAACAGTTTATGACTACATCCAACTAAAAGACAATCCAAATACAATACTCAATCTTGTGTTTCAAAATTAGTAGGTAGCATGTGCATATGCACTGATCCCGCCATCCACGCGGATCTAAGAAAAACATCTAAAAGTAACCATAAGGTCATAATTATGTTGTGATCTGCATGAAGGGTTTGAGTTTTATTCCCGCATATATGATTTTCTATCCTCGAATTAGTATGGTGAAATCCATGTTTCGGATGGTAGCTCGTGATGTAGCTTATTGATGTTACGTGACAGAACTTTCGATAGAAACAAATTATGAAAATAAAAGATGTAAACCTGTGTCTTAGATCGAGTTATGTAAACTGAAATAAGCAAGTCAACAAAGATATAAAGAAATGTACATCACTCTGGACTATCAGATGCAGTGGCACAATACCAATCATTTACGACAATATTCATCTATCAGAATAGAGTACGAACTCCTCACTTACGTTATCTTTGTCCGTAAGAATCTAGGTTACATCCATGCCCAAAGAGGACACTCGAGGTCATCCTGGGCACATTTTTTGTAGTGCTAAGTTGGACCGTCTTTCCGATTACAGTTTCTGCTTACTTCTGAGTATCAAGGGATGATTCATTTTTTAAATGTAAAGGGTGCACAATGCTAATCATGTGCAACAATAATCATATGTCAGAATGGTATATGCAGTCCACTTTTTTATTTGAAAGGTCTAGCAAAATGCTGGCTTCCATAGATTGAGTAGGCAGAAGGAAACAAGGGAGCCTAAAGTCAAAGAGAAAAAGACAAAGAAAGTGAAAAGGGGACTAACCTAAGGCCACGACTACTACATGCAGTCCACTTAGCATAGGAACCATGTTTTAGGAGAAAACTTCTATATATGCATGTAGTCATAAGCCACGTGAACACATCTCCGCTTAGGACATGAGGACAAAACCCTCAATGTTTTAAAGAAACAATTATATATGTGAAAAAATCCTAATGATTCTAATCTTGCGGATCCAACAAATTATACATGAAGAATTCCTCAGAAATTACCTATCCAAAACATTGTGTTGTATCAGTAGGACTCAAATGAAGAGAAAGTTTGTACAACGAAGGAGAATGATAACAGAGAGATAGAGAAAGTGCACTCACGTTACGAAACGACAGACCAAATGAGATTTGAGCTCATGTTGATTTATGTAGAATTGAGAACATGTAAAAAATGAATTCTATATGATCTTTACTGTCCCAATCCTATTATCCAAAGTGTTCTTATATGCAAAATTCAAAAGTACTTGAAAAGCTTTAAAACTTACATGAAAATGTTTTTGGCCTGAAAAGTTAATACCCAATTAGTTAGTCTAAGGATGACGTATAAAGTTGGAGAAGGATATGAACAAACACATATGCCCAAAATAATAAAGAATTCATATAATCTTAGAATATTAAACAAGTAAATTAGTTAAAAGTTCATCACATCATTATTCTTCAAAAGTATTTGTCAGTTTTGCCAATAATTTTAAGAAAAAGTCCAGCGATGCATGTAAGTAGTGTTTAAGGTATATATTTTGTCAACACCCAGATTTTTAATCCCAGATGTCTGTTATGCCATACATCGCAATCCCAGGATTACTATTTTTGTGAGACATAACATAATTGGTACCACAGTACATCATCCATTACAAACCATAATAAAGGTCTTACAAATAAATGATCTCATGATCCAGTCTTAATACAATCAAAGCAGCGGAATGTAAACATGGTAGGGGCTCCATCTTTAGGGTCACAGGCAATGATGACGATGGGAGATGATCCTAGTTGTCATAGACCTCGTGCTATCCATCTTCCTGGTAGGCCTCCTCATAGTCTATCCACGGGCATAGCTAGGGACACAGCCATCAGTACTCTTTAAGTAATCGCAATCTATCACTAACAAGTAAGGTAGTTCTAGTAGGAATCTTAAGCTCTAGGTTTATTTGCAAAAAGCCAGGTTTATTTCATACTAAGTTAAGAAGTAAAGAAAACTAATTTAATTTTCTACATCACTTAAGTGTGAACTTAGTTTTCATGTTCACAACCCTTTTGTGGTCAAGCCAAAGTCATAGTTCAATTCACAAGTCATTTTTAAAACATCTGACAACGGAACAGTATGGCCACTCCAACTGTCCATAACTGCGGACACGGCTATTCGAATAGTTTGACACTCTGCAGAGGTGGTACACTTTCACCAGAAAATTTGATACATCCGTCAGGGGTAACCCTAAATCATCATACTTAGTATGCGGATAATCAATCATAACCTTTCAATTACACACTCTAGTATAGGCACCTCCCCTATGAGCTTGGCCTCCCAGCCATAGCCATCTGCCATCCTGGGCACTGCATAGGTGGACATTCACATTCACGAGGTAGCCTCAACATAACCTCTTCCGCGAGGGAACCCATACTAAGGCATATAAACATCCAGTTAAGCCCTACACAATTCAGGTATTGTGGTTGTACGGTAAAAATTAGAATGGTATAGCATCCGAACCCAACCATTAGTTTTTATAAAGGGCCAAGGCTCATTCCTCAACATTTTCATCATCAAATCTCCATAACACATGTCAAAACATTTCAATACAATAAATCCTCATTCCAAGGTTTTCATAATCATTTTCACCAAGTATTCCCATCTAAAGTGATCAACTTTTATGCTTAGTATAGCTAGTAAAGTTAAGGGTATTCACTAATGATGGGTGCTAATCAAGTATAACTATCTAAATCTAGTTTTATGCCTTTTGATGACATCTAAATATAACTACTTAGGCCTAGTTTTATACTCTTTATGGTATCTATCCTATTTTTTCCAATACTCACAAATTATTAACTAAGAGTAAAGAACTTTGGTAAAAGTTAAAGCATAAAGCTTGCAAGTAAAACTTGGGATTGGTCTAATCAAAGTTACATAACCAAAGAATTCCTAATGCATCTTGCATAGCTTATCAAGTTTGCAAGTGCTAGCTTGCATAGTTCTAGCTTTCCTTGAGTATTGGAGTGGTTGAAGTTTTCTTCTTCTTCTTGTTACTACTCCTCCTCCTCGTAACTCGGGTCGGTACGATCGTCTATCAATGAATACGAGGTACACAATCATCAAACAATACTTAACTATTTCTATTTATCACACTAAGGCTCATTGTAACATCCCAAAACTTCAATCCAAGAGTATCAAAGATCAAATCCTCCAAATTTAGGATTAACAAAAACTTTTCCATATTTAAAATAAAATCATTCATATATGTGTGCATTTAAAATAGGAGTTGTTTGGAATTGCCATGATTGTGTGATCCTTTGCTTCTAAAATGTTTCTTAGGTGATTTAAACATCATCTATATCATTCCCAAACTTTTCCTAAAAGAAATCAAATAAAAAAGAATTAAAATGAAGGAATGGTCATTTGGACAAATTTAACTCTCATGCCTACTTTGGCTATTCCTAGTACTCAATTCTTAACAGAAATAATTCTTGATCTTTGCACCCCTTGCTAGTACACATAATGAGGTACCAAGGCCCACCTTTTGATCTTCTAAAAACATTCTGGAAACTATTTTAAATGGCAGTTCAAAATTGAATCTAATGCATATGCATAGATCACCCCTATTTCAAAAACCATGTATTTGAGATCCATTTTGAAAACCCTTGCAACCAGAGACTACCTAGCACTAGTGGAGATCACTCAAAAATTTTGAACTCAAAATTCAAAACTTTTTCTCTTGCGGCCATTTCATCAAACACTTGGCAGGCAGAATCATAACTCTAATCCTAGCTCACTGTTTGGAACAGGGTTTTGCCCCCATTTGATCTCCATTTAATCCCTCTGCCCCCCTTTGATCAAACCATGCCAATTGCAGCCCATCCCCGATGCCCTAGTGGCAATGCCATGCCATGCCGAGCACCACCCTTGCCGGCCAACCTTGCAACCGCCGCAGCAGACCACTCCCCCTTCCCTCGCCATGTCTAGGAGGTAGCCAACGCCGCATTGCCCCTCTCTGTCCCTTGCCCGAGCCAAGAGTAGCCGTGGACCACCGAGGAGAAACCGCGCCCAGTGCCAGCAGACCATGCCGACGCCGCCCGCAGAGCGCGCCCTGTCCCCGCGTGCACAAGCCGCCGCTCGACACCAGCCTGCGCCCACCGCTCCGCTAGACCTGGAGAACACCCCAAACACCTCCGTTCGCCGCCCAAAGCACCACAGCCACCGCTCGCCGTGGACACCGCCGCTTCGGCCGCGCAGAGCGCCACCTCACCCCGACCGCATGCCACCGCCCCTACGGCCGCATTGAAGCGCTAGAGCACCGCCAGGGGACCGCCCATCGATCGCCATCCCCAGCCATGCCGCTAGCTCACCATAGCCATGTCGCCACCGTCGACCGCCCATCCCGCTCGGTCTCACCGTCGAGCCTATAAAAGGAGCCCTCCCCAGCACCAAAGACTCACACCATTCCACTCCCCTCACCTCTCTGAACCTCAACCACCCCTCGCCGGAGCAAGTGGAGCAGCAGCTCGCCGGAATTGGAGCCGGAGCCGCCGCCTCTGGAGAAGAAGGGTGCCGTTGATTCTGGCCACCCCAAGCTCCGCCGCAACCACGCCTCGCCTCGTCGTCATCTTCCACTTTGTTCGCCCGCATCGCCGACCCCGCTGGAGCCCTGGTATGCCCCCAGTAGACCCCTACCGAGCCGCTAGGGTTCGAGCTCGCCGGCGACCCGTGCGTTGTCGACGACGACCCTCAGCCGTAGATCTAGCCTCTAATCGCATGGCCCACAGCGCGCGTACCGCTTCGCATTTTAAGTGCCACTGACCAGTGGGACCCCCTGTCAGCTAAGCCCTATGCGCCGCAGCGCCACTGGGCCAGCCCATTTCCTTTCCCGCGCAAGCCCGTAGATTCAAAATTCATTTTGTGCAGTGTTTCAAAATTCAATTTTGTGCAGTGTTTCAAAATTCAAAATCCAACGGGCCTGCGTCTAGGTTTTTCTTTTTAGTTAGAATATAGTTTCTGTGCAGTGTTTCAAAATTCAATTCTGGGAGTTTGACAAATCCAAATTACATGAAACTAATTTTGTCTGAAAGGTATTGAAATGCTCTATCCAAGCCCGTTGGATTTAATTCATTTAGAGTTATAGATTTCTCCTAATAAAAATAAGAAGACAGAAGCTTTTGCAACTTGAAACATTTTTGTAAAATCAACCAAGTTAGCTTTTGAGTTGATTCCAACTCTCAAAAATCACATTTCATCATATCTATCCAAATATGTAATAATATTAAGGTTTACAGGCAGTGACTTTGGACTAGTACCAAAATAATGCTATATAGGCATTTCTAGTCACTTTAAATCATTAAATAATAAACTTAAACCAAAGTAATATTGATCTAACCTTTAAATCTCATTCCCACATGTTAGAATATGTGGTGAGGACATGTGTCCACATGATCCCATATTTTGGTGGTGAATATTAAAGTGTAGTTAATATTTCAATGAGTAGAAATTACTTTTCCAAAATAAAAAGGTTGAAACTATTGAATTAAAACTTGTGATGTTTGGGATGATAATAGATCATCACTTGTGTGGTTTAGAATACTACTTAGCCTAAGTTAAGTATTTCTTGGTGATTGTGCACTCCCTATGTATTTCTAGACGCTAGTACCGACCAAGCCTTCGAGGAGGAGGAGTTCTACCAAGAAGAAGAAGAAGAAAACATCAACCACTGCACCAACCAAGGCAAGCTATTAGTGGCAAGCTAACCCTTGCAAACATGCTTTAGTAAGATATTGTAGCAAGCTAGAATAAAACTAGATAGTTTAGTAAAGATGCCTTAAGCATACTTTGATCACACCCCCTTAGTTTACACAAAGTTCTTTAATTAATTTTGAAGGTAGCATAAAGAGTATAAAACTTGACCTAATTAGAAACCCTTAGATGTCATTCTATGGCATGAGATTGATCCCACCTTTCCACCTTAGTGAACACTCTCAACCTAGTGTTTTAGAATAGATCAAACTTGTCATTTTAGATGGGAACACTTGGTGAAAATGAGTTATGAAAACCTTGGAATGATGAGTCATTCTATTGAGATGTTCTGACATGTGTTGAGAAACACAATTGGTTTATGATGATGAAAATGATGAGGCATGAGCCTTAACCCTTTTTTTATAAAACTGATGGTTGGATTCGGATGCGATACCATTCCAAATTTACCGTACAACCACATTACCTGAATTGGGTAAGGCTTAGCTGGAAATTTATATGCATTAGTATTAGTTCCCTCACGGGAGAGGTTTGAGCTGAAGCTACCTCTCAATGATGTCCACCTATGCAGTGCCCAAGATGACTGATGGTCATGGTTGGGAGGCCATGCTCATAGGAGAGGTGCTTGTACTAGGGTGTGTAAAGGGAAGGTTATGTTTGATTATCTGCATACCAAGTATGATGATTCAGGGTTATCCCTGACAGATGTATCGAATATTGTGGTGAAAGTGTACCACCTCTGCAGAGTGTCAAACTATTCGAATAGCCGCGTCCGCGGTTACGGACAGTTGGAATGGCCATACTGTTTCGTTGTCAGATGTTTTCTAAATACCTTGAAATGAACGATGACCTTTGACTTGACCACAACAGGGTTGTGTAGATGATAATAGCTTCCCAACTTAAGTGATTTTAGAACTTTACTTTATCTTTTCTTGCTTCAGAACTCAGCTTAGGTTTCAAACTTAACTTGATAGTTATTCTTTCAATTCAGCACTTTAACCTAGAAGTATAACCCTTGCTAGTAGTAGTTTGCGAGTACTTAAAGAGTACACATGGCTTTTGTCCCTGGCTATTATCATGGCCAGACTATGAAGGAGATTATCAAGATGATGGTCAGCAGGACGGCTATGATAACTAGGACTATCTGCCTTCGTCAGCATTGTCTGTGCCCCTGAAGATGGACCCCACCGCTACGCTATCGCTTATTTCCGCTGCTTGTTGTATTAAAGACTGGATCATGAGATCCTTATTTGTGTAAAACCTTATGTATGGTTTGTAATGGATGATGTACTATGATATCCAATCCGTTATGTCTCGCAAAAATGGTAATCCTGGGATTGCGAGGTATGGCATAATGGGCATCTGGGATTAAAAATCCGGGTGTTGACACTCACACTAGATGATCTAGTATCATCACAATCATCACATGAAATAAAGACCTAATTTTATTTATCTTACATTAGAAAAGTAATTTCTACTCATTGAAAATACTTAAGATTTAATATTCTCCAATTAAAATATGGGATCATGTTGACACATGTCATCATGACATATTCTAATACTTGGGAATGTGATTAAAGTGTTGGTCATATTTTATAAAGTTTACAATTACCATTTAATACAATTAAAGTGACTAGAAATGCATATATAGCATTCTTTTATTACTAGTCCAATGTCACTACATGTAAACCTAAATATTTTTACATATTCAGATAGATCTTTTCAAATGTGATTTTTGAGAGTTGGAATCAACTCAAAAGCATTTATGGTTGATTTTTGACAAATGTTTGAAGTTGGAAAAGTCTCTGTCTTGTTATTTTTACTATAGGTGATCTATAATTTCATATGGTTTGAGTCGAACAGGCTTGGATAGATATTTTGAATACCTTTCTAACGAAATTGGAATCATGCAATTTGGTTCAATGAATCTCTTTGAATTTATTTTTGAATCTACTGACAAAATCTAGATTTAACTAAAATGGAAAAACATTATTTGAATCGATGGGCTCTGCGCGGGAAACTAAATGGGTCAGCCCAGCTGCACAACGCTGGCGCAGCGGGCTGCTGACAGGGGGGCCCACTAGTCAGTGGCTCAGTTAACCCGACACGGTATCGATCAATCTCAACGCTACGATTAGACTAACATCTAACGGCTAAGGTGCATCGTCTATGTCGAACGGCTCCGGTGAGATTCTAACCCTAACACGGCAGTGGGGGTCGTGTGAGGCTCACCTGGGCTCCAGCTAGGGTCGGTGATTGGGGTGAATGGGGTTGTGATCGACGACGGTTCAAGGAGCGGTCACGGTAGTTCCTAGGATGGCTGCAATCGACGGCTTCCTTCTTCCTCTACAGCGGCGCACTCCGGCTAAATTCCGGCGAGCTGGTGCTCGCCTTGCTCTGGGGAGAGGTGTGGGAGGTTCTATGAGGAGTGGGGAGTGGAATGGTGTGTCGAATTGAGGCCGGGGTGGCCTCTATTTATACACAGGCAAAAGGGACAGAGCGGGATGGCTCGAGCTCGTCGGTGATGGTGATATAGGGGGCTAGCGGCATGGCTGAGGGTAGGGGTCGACGTGGTGCTTCAGGGCGGTCGTCGTGCGAGTGATGGCGCGGCAAGGGGCGGTCGAGAATGGTCGGGAACTGTTGGTGCTCTGGGCGGAAACAACGGCGATCGAGACGGTGCACAGGGGCTACGGTCCACGCGGCGGTGAACGGGCATGTCTGGGGTCACGGCGAGTGCGGGCACATGCGGTGAGGGTGAGGCGTTGCGTGTGCGCGCGTGTCGGCTATGGCGCGCTGGCGTGCTCTTGGCATGGAAGACAGAAAGGTGGGCGCAGCGATCACGGCCGGTCCACGACTTGCCTACGGTCGAGTGGTGGACAGAGGGTGGTGATGGATGGTCGCCTGTCTCTTGGGCATCGTGGGAGAGGGCGGCGCTGGCTGTGGCAAGCTGCGCTTGGTCGACCGGCGGGGTGGCTTTGAGTGGGACGGCTTTGGGCGGCGTGACACTTGAGCAAACGGCAGAGGGGGAGCTAGTCTGCTGTGCTGCTAGGCACTAAGGGAGACCAGGGGAGTGAAATGAGGGGCTAGTGGCAAGTCATCACTGCACAGCATAGTAGAAGTTAGGCAGGTGTTTTCTGTGTCTGCCAGGTGCTCGACCAAATGGCCGCATGAACTTAAGATTTGAATTTTTGCTAAATTTTGGTGAGTGTGTTTTTCACATGCTTGAGTGTCTATGGTTGCTTGGAAAAGTCAAGTGGAAATGGTTTGAGTGGTTTTTGCAAAATGGTGATCTATGCATATGAACTTGATTCAATTTTGAATTGTCCTTTAAATAGATTTGTAATTTGTTTCTGTTGGTTTGTAAAGTGGGCTTGGGTTCACTTTTACTTGGTCTAGCAAGGGGTGAAAAGAATTGAGAAAGTTTATATTAGAAATCTTTTACTAGAAACACTCAAAGTGGTCTAGCGGTTAACTTTGGTCAAAATGACCATTTGATCATATGATTCATATTTGAATTTATTTTCTTTGGATTTTGTTTGTAATTGGCCTAGATGATGAAGTATTCATCTTTAAACCATTAGTTATCATTTGTAGCAAACAAACATGGAAATTTCACTCATTCATACACTAATGCAATTCACACATACATTCATATTAGATTTAATAATGAAAGTTTTTGTTAACCCTAATCTTGAGTGATTAGAACTTGATAATCTTGATTAATATTTTTGGGGTGTTACAAACCTTCCCTCCTTAATCAAAATCTCGTTCCGAGATTTTAAAAAAATAGGAACAAAAGAGATTTGGAAACTCAGTCCTAATGTAATCTTCTCGCTCCCAAGTAGCTTCTTCTTCTGTATGGTTGCTCCACTAGATCTTGAGAAACTTGATACTCCGGGTCCTGGTGGTTCTGAAGGCTTCTTCCAAAATACCAATGGGTACTTCATGATAAGTTAGATCCTTGTTGATATCTATGGCTTGGTGATCAATGTTTTTGAACACTTCGGTCTTCTCCGGAACTTCTAGGCATTTGTGAAGTAACGAGATATGGAACAGATCATGTATGGATGACATCTCCTCCGGTAGTTCCAGTTGATATGCCACTTCTCCTCGGAGATTCAAAATCTTGAAGGGTCTAATATATCTGGGGGCTAACTTTCATTTCAGTTGAAAACGTTGCATTCATTTCAAGGGTGATACTTTGAGATACACAAAATCTCCGACATTGAAGGTCAGGTCTCGACGTCTCTTGTCCGCATAACTCTTCTGTATGGATTGGGCGGTCTTGATGTGTTCACGGACTTTGTGAACCTTCTCTTCGGCTTCTCGTAGGATGTTGGATCCGAAGATCTGACTCTCTCCTACTTGCGACCAATTCAAGGGGGTACGACACTTCCTTCCATACGGAAATTCAAATGGGGCCATTTGCAAACTGGCTTGATAAATGTTGTTGTATGAGAATTCTACGAAAGGCAGACAATCTTCTCATTTTGATCCATATTCTAGAACACAAGCTCTCAACATATCTTCTAAGATTTGGTTGACTCTTTTAGTCTATCCATCAGTTTGTGGGTGATAGGCTGTGCTGAAGTTCAGCTTGGTTCCTAATCCTTCTTGGACTTTCTGCCAAAATCTTGAGATAAATTGGGTTCCTCGATCCGACACTATGGTCTTAGGGGTTCAATGCAAACTGACGATTCTAGCAATGTATGTTGGAGATATGCCCAAGAGGCAATAATAAAGTAGTTATTATTATATCTTTATGTTTATGATAAATGTTTACATCCCATGCTATAATTGTATTAACCGGAAACATTAATACTTGTGTGTTTTGTAAACATAAAAGAGTACCTAGTAAGCCTCTTGTTAAACTAGCTTGTTGATTAATGGATGATCATGGTTTCCTGATCATGGACATTGGATGTCGTTAATAACAAGATCATATCATTAGGAGAATGATGTGATGGACACACACCCATAGTAAGCGTAGCATAAGATCAAGTCATTAAGTTCGTATTGCTATAAGCTTTCAAATGCATAGTAACCTAATCCTTCGACCATGAGGTTATGTTAATCACCATCACCGGATGGGTACTTTGATGACATCAAACACCGCTTTGTAACTGGGTGGTTATAAAGGTGTCATTGGGTATTCTGAAAGTATGTGTTGAAGCGCATGGACCAAGATTGGGATTTGTCCATCCATATGACGGATAGATATGCTCTGGGCCCTCTCGATGGAATGTCATCTAGTTAGCTTGCAAGCATCTGACTAGGTCACAAGGGATGACATATCACGGAATGAGTAAAGAGTACTTATCAGTAACGAGGTGGAACTAGGTATGGAGATACCCACGATCAAACCTCGGATAAGTAGAATATCGCGTGACAAAGGGAATTGGTTTCGTATGTTAATGGTTCTATCGATCACGAAGTCATTGTTGAGTATGTGGGAGCCGTTATGGATCTCCAGATCCCGCAGATGGTTATTGATCGGAGAAGTGTCTCCATCATGTCTGCATATTCACGAACCGTAGGGTGACACACTTAAGGTTCGATGTTATTTTAAGTAGATATGGAATGTGCGTTGGAGACCGAATGTTGTTCGGAGTCTCGGATTGGATCCGGGACATCACGAGGAGATCCGGAATTATCCGGAGAATAAGATTCATATATTGGGGATCATTTTCTAAGTTAGGAAATGTTTTGGAGTATTTGTATGGGGATTCTAGGAGGTTTCGGAATGTTCCGGAAGGTTCTAGGAGATTTCTTGGAGTTTGATTGAAAACAAAGAAAGGATCAAGGACTCCTTGTGGGGCAAGACACAGATTCGTGGGGGAGGAGGATTCCTCCCCCCTCCCAATCCGCCGGCCAAGGAAGGGAGGGGAGTCCTACTAGGACTCCCCCTCCCATGGCGCCTCCCTCCTTTAAATAGAGGGGTGGGGGCGCCACCCCCTTGCCCCCTCCATAACAAGCCCTAGCCGCCACCTCTCTCCTCCTCCTTCCCTCTGCTCCGGCTTAGGCGAAGCCCTGCAAAATTCTCTACTCCACCACCACCACCACACCGTCATGCTGCTGGGATTCCGTGGAGAAGGTCTACTACCTCCGCTGCTCGCTGGAACGGGGAGAGGAAGGTCTGCTTCGACTCCGCACGTGTGACCGTCTGCGGAAGCACTGCCGGAACGCGGCGCCGGAAGGATCGTCTACTCGATCTTGAGATCGGCAAGTGATCGACTACATCAACCACGAGATCCGATCTCGAACAAGGCTTTGGAAACTACGAGGGTTAGTACAGATCTATCTCGTTGCACATGTCTAATAGATTAGATCTTGGCTTTTATCTAGATTAGATCTGGGTTTTGTTCGTTCTTGTGGTAGATTTTTTTTGTTTTACATGCTACGAACCCATCAATGTATAGCTCTGCTAGCTTCGAACTCTGGTAGGTGGTCTTGACAAGTATAAAATGGGCTACCTTAGACAGTCTATCCACTATGACCCAAATAGAGTCATTTCCCCTACTAGATGTAGGCAAACCGGTGATGAAATCCATTCCGATAGAATCCCATTTCCATTCTGGAATCTGCAATGGTTGCAAAAGTCCTGCAGGTGGCTGATGTTCCGCTTTGACTCTCTGACAGATATCACACTTGGCTATGTAGCTTCCGATTCCTCTCTTCATCTTGTGCCACCAAAATTGCTCCTTCAAATTCTGATACATCTTTGTTCCTCCGGGATGGATAGAATACAGAGTATCATGAGCTTCTTGCATGATGACTTGTTTCAACTCCGAATCTACTAACACTCAGATACATCCTTTGTACAACAAAACTCCTTCTTCATCTTTGGTGAATCCGGGTACCTTCCCTATACCGATACGACGCTTGATTCGGTTGATACTTGCATTTCATTTCTAGGATTCCTTGATCTGACTGATCAAAGTGGTGGAAGTTCAATGCTAGATAAAAATCCTTTGCTAACTAGCTCTGTTCTAAACTTCTCCAACTCCTCATGAAAACTTGGTTGGGCTTCTTTAATCATGGTGTTTAATCTACACGATAATCTTCTAAAAGCATCCTCTACCACATTGGCTTTGACGGGGTGATAGTGAATGTCAAGGTCATAATCCTTAATTAACTCTATGCATCTCATTTGCCTCATATTCAGCCCCTTCTAGGTGAAAATATACTTCAGACTCCTGTGATTCGAATAAATCTCACATCGGTTACACATAAGGTAATGACGCCATGTCTTCAAAGCTAAAACTACGGCTTCTAGTTCTAAGTCATGGGTAGGGTAGTTCTGCTCATGCTGCTTCAGTTGCCGGGAAAAATATGATATGACTTTTCCTTCTTGCATCAATACACATCCTAGTCCAGTCTTAGATGCATCACAATACACATCAAAAGGCTTCTTGATATCCGGCATAATCAAAATTGGGGCTGAAATCAATCTCTTCTCGAGCTCTTGAAAACTTGCTTCACATTTGTCCGTCCATTCAAACTTCTTATCTTTCTTCAACTGTTGGGTCATTGGTCTTGTGATGCTTGAAAATCCTTCTACGAACTTGTGGTAATATCTTGCTGATCTGAGAAATGCACAGACGTGGGTTTGACTGGTTGGGGATTTCCATTCTTCAACATCTTTAATATTGACAGGATCAATAGTGACTCCTCCTGCCGAGACAATATGCCCTAGGAATCCTACTTCCTTCAACCAGAACTCACATTTTCTAAACTTGGCATACAACTGATGCTCTCTAAGGGTTTCAAGGATGGTTCTTAGGTGTAGCTCCTGGTCTTCTTCTGACTTCAAATAGATCAGAATATCATCGATAAAAACAACGACAAAGTTATCCAAGAAGTTCATAAAAATCTTATTCATGAGATTCATTAAATAAGCCGGGGCATTGGTTAATCCAAAAGACATGATAGTGTACTCATACAATCCATATCTAGTGGTAAAGGCGGTCTTTGGAATATCCATTGCACGAATCTTGAGTTGATGATAACCAGTTCTAAGATCAATCTTAGAAAACACTCTGGCGCCAGTCAACAGGTCAAACAGATCCTCGATCTTCGGTAGTGGGTACTTGTTCTTGATGGTGACATCATTCAGCTTCCGGTAATCAGTGCACAAACGGTTACCTCCATCTTTCTTATCCACAAACAAAACAGGTGATCTCCATGGCATTGCGCTTGGTTGAATCAGACCTTTCTCCAGCATAGCATCAAGTTGCTTCTTTAGTTCCACTAATTCTGATGGGTTCATACTATAAGGTCTTTGAGCTATGGGTCCAGTTCCAGGAACTAGTTCAATGATGAACTCGATATCCTGATCTTGGGGGATACCAGGGAATTCATCTGGGAACACGTCAGGGTATTCACAGACTACTCTGACTTTGTCTAGGTTTGGTTGGGCTAGACTCTTGTTGCATTTGAATTGATGGGGCAACGTCTCAGATACATGCTCTACTGATAGTCCAGTGCTACTGATCATGGTTATGGCTTTCTTGGTACAGTCGATTAATCCTTTATATTTCGACATCCAATCCATTCCTAGTACTACTTACAAACCTTTGGTTCCAAGTACTATTAGATTAGCATAAAAATCTATACCTTGGATTCTGATAGGTACAACCTTGCAAATTTTCTAGCTTTGGTGGTTGAACCAGGTATTTGAACTATCATAACATGTTTCAGTTTTGTTGGCTGGATCTTACCACTAGTAGATAAAAGCATATAGCAGCACTCCTTACCGCTGGCGAAGTGGGCAAAGGCTCGCCGACGGTAAGGGCTTCCAGGCCTGTGTAAAATTACGACCGGCGACACTCACTGGTCACGCCGGGGATACCACATGTACCGCCGGCAAACTGGGGCGGTGCATGCCAGGGATCGGGTGGGTCGCGTGCCCCTCTGATGGGGCGCCACTTACTGCCGGCAAAACTGACATTGCATGTCGGGACTAGCAGAAGTAGCACCGGCAAACAGGGCCCGCGCACGCCAGAGATCGAGTGGGTCGTGTGCCCCCCGGATGGGCCGCCACTTACCGCTGGCGAAATGGCCTGCGCTCGTCGAGGCTACATGTTGATACCACCGGCTAAAAGCATTCCTCTCACCGGGGACACAAGGGGGCCAGGTGGGCCACTGGGCCGAGTTTATTACCGCCAGCACTTTTGTTGTTTCTGTCGGTGGAAAAATACTACTACCGACGTGTACTGTGTAATTCGCCTGTGGTAACCTGGGACTTATTACAAGCTCGAACCAGCCACCTACCAACACCTCCTCACTCACCACTAGCTCACTTTTCATGCAAACTCAACCCCAAGCTTTGCTAGATCATTCCCCCACATCTCCCCACCAATTTTAGCTAATTCAACCAACCAAGTTTGATATATTTGAGGATATGTTGCTCCCCTTACATGCATTACTAGATCTACCTACCAAGATCTAGATCTAGATCTCTATCTCCCACCACCTTTCCCACTTCTCTCTATTGGTAGATCTAGATCTCGAGCATAATAAGGTCCCGACAACACACACACGCTCTCTTCGGTCGACGTTTGGCGTTTCTCCGGTGCTCTTGACCTCGCGTCAACTAATAGGTATAATGTGGTGGAATGTGTGCATGAGTTGGCTACAAGTCACCGGTGATGTCACTTGTGATGGTGAAAAGTGGTTGCACGGACATGTGGACCTTTTTTGTGTTGTTTTGCCGGTGGAATGTGCATGTACAATGAGTTGCCAATGTTTTGCTGGAATGTCGATTAACTTCCGTTCTGGTGAATTTCTAGCACACTAGCGAGACCATTTTTAGCAAAGGTCATGCCGAATTTTTCTGTGAAAGCCGACATGTATCGTGCAGGCGACGATGCTAATCAAGGTGAAAGAAAGCGACGTGGATAGATACATGGAACGCGCGACTGCCAACATGTATCGAAATAACCGTATGGAAATAAGATGTCCATGTCGAAAATGCAAACTATTGTCATTGTTTGACCCCTTGTCACACACGATGAATGAGCACCTGCTCAGGTATAGTTTCATGGAGGGCTACACTCAGTGGATGGATGATGAAGATGAGGAAGAGGATGACGTTCAACACGAAAATGAAGAGGATGAGGAGGGACAAGAACAGGATGTCGCACACGATGATGACAGTGATGAACAAGGTCGGGACGAAGAAGAACATGTGGACGACGAGGACATGAGTAGTAATACCCTGATAACTGTCGCCGTGCATGACCCTCATCTTCAGGAAATTCTTCTTGGCAATGCATCGACTGACCCCAGATTCGCCGGCAGATGGAAGTCTAAGCTAGATCAACTGGAGATAGACTCGAGAACTCCGTTGTACGACGCAGGTCGCAGGCCGGAGGAGACCCGCTTGAGAGTAACTCTCGATCTTTTAGAGATGAAGGCAAAATACGGATGGAACGACGCAAGCGCAGACGATATCTTCCGATAGTTGAAGAAGCACTTACCTAAAGATAACACGTTGGCAGGTAGCCTATAGGAGACCAAGAAAGTGGTGTGCCCTCTCGATTTACCGCACGAAAAATACCACTCCTGCATAAGTGACTGCGTGATGTATCGGAACAAGCACAAGGACATGACCGCGTGCCCAAGGTGCGGCGAGCCTCGATACAAGAGAGGGACGATAAAAGCTCCTCAAAAGGTTGTGTGGTACTTCCCGCTCAGGCCCCGCCTCCGGCGGTACTTCGCGGACCCCAAGGAAGCGAAGCTCATGCGCTGGCACGCGGAAAGGAAGGAGGCGGTGATGAAGGATCCATTGCGGGTTGAAAACCCAGTGCTGACGCACCCTTCGGATGCAAGCCAGTGGAAAGCATTAGACGATGAGTACGAAGATTTCGGGAACGAACCAAGGAACATCAGACTGGGTGCAAGCACCGACAGACTCAATCTGTTCGGGAACCAGAGCAGCAAGCACAACACCTGGCCCGTGTTTGTATGGATGTACAACGTCCCCCCGTGGCTATGCCTGAAGAAGAAGTACATACACATGAGCACGGTAATCCAAGGGCCGACGCAGCCAGGGAGAGATATCAACCTGTATCTTGATCTATTGAAGGAGGAGCTAGCCATCTTGTGGGACGAAGGGGTAGAAACATGGGACGCTCACCTCCAACAACCTTTCCGTCTAAAAGCAGCGCTGATCACGATGGTGCAGGACTATCTCGGATATGGATATATCGTGTGCCAGGTGTGCCACGGACACAAGGCTTGTGTGAGGTGCATGGAAAGGACGTCGTTTCTTCAATTGGGCAAGGATCCCGGGTCTTCGAAAACCGTCTACATGAGGACTCGGAAGTGGCTACCCGAGAATGACCCGTGGAGGAAGCATGGACATCTATTCAATGGCAAGGATGAGCTCGAAGTACCTCCGCCTAAGTGTAGCAGTGAGGAGATCGATGCTTTTTTGAAAAGCTGGAAACACTGCCCTCCGTCGGGTAAGATAAAGAAGCATAAGCGGAAGTGAGGAGATGAGAAGAAGGAAAAGGAACACGGCCCGCTCATGGGGGTATGGAAAAGGAGGTCCGTGTTTTGGGACTTGCCATACTGGAAGATCCTCAGTACGGCTCATAGCCTTGATGTCATGCATATCACGAAGAACGTGTGCCAGATAGGACCAAAGACGGGCTGAAATCAAGACATGACCTGAAGGCCCTGAATATCAGAGAAGAGCTTCACCCCCTGTCTTCTTCTAGGGTTGAGGAGGCGACAAACGATCGTAGGCGCAAAAGGGCGCGGAAGCAGTCGGTTGAGGAAGAGACGGAAGATCCTAAGGGAAAAAGGGCAAAGAAGAGTGAAACCTCGCGTCCCTCTTGCTTCACTCTATATCCTAACAAGCTCGAACAGATGATCGGTTGCCTCCTCTGAACCAAGTATCCCTTAGGCTACGCGGGTCTGATACGTAGATGGCTGGAACCGACGAAAGGAATCTTCAGCGGGATGAAGTCTCATGACTGTCACATCACGATGACGCAGATACTTCTGGTTGCAATCTGAGGGATCATGGAACCGCACTTCCGTGCAACACTGACTAGCCTCTGTAACTTCTTCAACGTTATCACTTGGAAGTCGATAACCGTCAAGAAACTCGGGAGGCTACAGGAAGAGATAGTCACCATCATATCCGAGATGGATATGTACTTCCCGCCCGCATTCTTTGACATCATGGTCCACCTGCTGCTGCATATAGTGGACGATATCGAGGATCTCGGGCCTCCATTCCTTCACAGAAAGAATGAACGAGATCATCAAAGGATACGTCCATAACAAGGCACATCCGGATGGAAGCATCGTCCAGGGCTTTCTCACCGAGGAGTGCGTCTCTTTCTGCAAGAATTATCTAAACGAGGAAAACCCACGTCCGATTGGTTTGCCCATGCACAAGTACCTCGGTAGGTTTGACGGAGTAGGCCACCGCACCGGCAAGAAGGAAATGGACGTGGATCAGTCTGATAGGAGAGCTGACTTTGACAGGGCCCACTTAGTAGCGCTATAGCACATGGACAATGTCACGCCTTAGGTAGAAAAGCACAAAACCATGATCGAGAACAATGCTAATAGGACGATAACGAAAGAAGAGGTATTTAGGGTGCACAACTCCTCTTTCGCACGCTGGTTCAAAGACCAGATTGATGCCAATGCCCCGCCAATGACAAGTTTTGCAGACAGAGTCACAGTGGCCTTGTCTTACGGGCCCGTACCAAACCTCATGACTTATCAAGCATACGACATCAGCGGTTACACATTCTACAAGGAGGAGAGAGACAAAATAAGCGACTATCAGAACTCAGGTGTGACGATGGAATCTTACATGGGTGAAGAGAAGAAAAGATACTACGGAAGGATCGAGGAAATATGGGAGCTGGACTACGTCGGGGAGAAGCTACCGATGTTCCGTGTCACATGGGCTACAGATGTCAGAAAAGAAGACGAGTATTTCACCACCATGCGTTTGCCCAACAAATCCAATACCAAGAAACCCATCACGCAAAATGAGCCATGGGTACCGGCTAAGAACGTCGAGCAATGCTTCTTCATTGCTAACCCATAAAGGCCTAGCCGTGTCATCGTGAGGAGAGGCAAAAGGGCCCTCGTCGGAATGGATGGGGTGTTGACGAGAAAGACTTGGATGGACTCGTCAGTGACCCGATGATGGAAGAACCCAATGAAGATGATGCAACATACACAAAAATAAGAAGAAGGACCACGCTACCTAGGTCGTCAGCTACAACAACTCTTCCGTACACAAGGAGTCACGATGATGAGACTGGCGGGGTCAAGTCAAAAAAGACCAAGCAGAAGGGCAAGAAGAAGAAGCAGAGTGCGAAGAAAAAACAGTAAGATTGGTGTGGTCAAGAAATTAACACTCATCGTTTTATGCGTATCTCTTATTAATGATTTTATGTATAAGTGTGTACTACATACTCATTAAACTCCTACGGAGATGGCGATGGACTTGCAACTAATATAACTTAGTCATCATTTTATGTGTGTTTTCCTGTGACGGAATTGCTATCATTTTATGTGTGTTTACCTCTGATGGAATCACGTTATGCTTAGTCGCATCAAGTCACAAAAAAACCTTACCACCGGTGAAATCCGATCCATAATCTGTCGTTATCCGATCCGGTCCGAATCCGCGGGGAAAATATGGAATAGGATATATATGGTAGAGAGGAAATCCGATCCGGTCCGATCTGATTACATCCCTAGTTATCATTTAATGTGCGTTAATTTGCCTAAAAAAAACTTACCAACGACGAATTTGGGACATACGGCGAGGGTACAACACGCTGGCCCCACCTTCTAGTGACCCTAAGGTTACCATTTAATGTGCATTAATTTTCTAGAAAAAAACTTACCACCGACGAATTTGGGCCATACGCGGGGGTACCACGCGCTGGCCCCACCTGCCAGTGACCCTAAGGTTACCGCTGGCGATTACACGCATACGCCAGGGGTACTTTGACTGTGGGTCCCACCCGCGAGATAAGGGTGTCATCACCACACTTTGACGATAGATTGATCCCCACCACACTCTGCCTCGAGCGCCTGTCCGCCCATCCGCCCGATATGCCGCCATCCGCCGTTAGCGAGGTCACTCTAATGATAAGGGTGTCAATCTGGCCGTTTGCCCGTCGTCGACCCCGTCGATCCTCCGCCGTCCACCGTTAGCGAGGTGAGTCCCACCCGGCCCCCTCTCCCCTCCCTTCCTCTCTCCCCCTCGCCCTCCACTACCTAACCCTAGCCTCTCCACTGCAAGTCCGCCGTCGAGGAGTACATGAGGTGCCCCATGGTGGCGCCTCCCTCTCCGTCGAGGCGCGAGTCCTGCGCATCCTCTCCGTCGAGGCGCAAGTCTTGCGCATCCTCTCCGTCGAGGTGCGGTCCTCTCTGTCGAGGCGCACGTCCTGCACATCCTCTCCGTCGAGGCGCCGTCCTCGCAGGAGGACTTCGACCAGTGGCTCGCCGACAAGCTGCCCCAGATCCTACAAGTGGTTCAGGTAAGTCCATCTTTTGAATGCTAAATTCATCACATGCACTTATAATTAACCTGATAGTTATAACTATGTTATCTTGGACATTTACTTTAGAGAATTTTTAAATCATACAAGATAAATTGTAGATTTAAACATGGCTTGGAGGATTTTTAAATCATAGAAGTCGGATTATAGATATCAACATGGGTTGGACGAACTTCCGATTACAGCCGTTATACTTTTGCTTCAGAAACTTCAGACAATCTCTATACAAGCTAGGCAGATCCAGGATTTTGCATATTGTTCCTCATAAAATAAGATTATAGAATCATTATTAAAAAATAACATTTGTACTCTCATAATCATTAGAATCTCCCTTTGACCTGCATTTCAAGCATAAATGAACTAATTAACTACTATCCTATATTATTTCACATTTAGTTCATACCTATAGTGGCATGACAAAAGTTCTTATAAAGTGAGACTCCTAGCCACCCTATTGCAAGTTCTTAATAAGTTACCGCTTCATCAAATAGACTTTTCCTAATTTGAAGTCTCTCCTTAATGATGATACCTAAACTTTTTGACTGCCTAGTTTTGTATGAGGTATACAAAGTTCCTCCAATGTAGTATCACTTCTCAAAAAAAATATAATACAACTCCGTGTAAATTGAAGATAACACGGCAAACTTCTTTTAGGCAGTAGGTACACATCTTCAATTGTAATTTCGATCTGAATCCATTATACTTCATTAGGGTATGCAAAATAAGTAACAGCTTCCTAATATGAACATAAAGATACATTACAACTCATGGATGGGTTCTTGGAAGGTAACATATATTTGTAGAAAATAGTCTTGATATGCTAGGTGACGAGGGTTTAACTCGTCAAATCCCATTGTTATGGACTTGGGTTTTGGAGAAGGAGGGAGCGCTGGAGACATCTATCGGCTAGCAAACAAGCAAACAGGGGACAAAAGATTTACCCAGGTTCAGGCCTCGTAGACGTCCCTACTCCTGCTTGTCTGCTCGTGGAATTATTGAGGGAGTCGAAAGTTACAACGGTGCGCAGATGCAATCTGGCGAGGGTTTGCGGAAACTGGGGTTGCGTGTGCCCTCCTCGCCGCCCCTCCTAGCCTTTATATAGATAGGCTAGGTCTCGGGTAGCAGGTCGAGTCGGTTACAAGTTAGGGTTTTCCCCTTCAAACTTTCTATCTTTAGCTTCTTCTCGTCCTTCAAGCCATCAAGAGTCCGTAGGTTACTCGAGTCCCTCCATCCGGGCCTTGGTGACACCGTGGGCCTATATGTATTTGGACCGTATATACCAAGCTCGAGCACCTGTAGGGTATACCCATGTCAGTAGCCCCCGAGTGTCCAATGGAATCGCAGATTCGACTGCAGACTTTTTTTTGAAGTCTTCGAGTTCCTAAATGAGTACATTTCGATTGCTTTTATTTGTGTCATAGGGATTGTTGATATATGTGCCTGATATAGCCGAAGTATCGTATCAGTTAACCACCTTAGGGTGAAACAACGCAATCTACTCAAATTTGAGTCCCCGGACTCGAATCCAGAAAAGTGCTGGTGTAATTCGACTCAGGCCACGGAGGTCTTACAGGAGTCGAATTCCAGTTATATGGATGTGAGCACTTGACGCGTCCGTCAAGGCATGTTCATCGTGCCTGTAAGCACGGATATGTTTCTGGTAGTGCGCAGTTAAATGCGTTGCCAGGCCTTATTCAGGTCTTACCTTCACGCCGTAGGCGCGGCATCCGAATATTATCATCGCAGAGACGATTCGGGTAACCCAGGAGACGCAGTCTCTTTGTAGGGGAAAAATTATGAGGCGGTGTCGCCATGAGTTTTGAGTGTGGATGTTATCAACACACAATTTTTTTTACAAATAATCATAGGGTGCGCGACCAGCGCTCCCTATGGGAGTGTCCCCCGAGTGCCTGGTTGAGTCGAAGACTCAGGCAGGGACTAAAGAACTTTTGCGATTGCTATCATCTTTTGCTTGCTTGTTTCAGTCGATGACTCAGGCAGGTACTAAAATACTTTTGCGACTGCTGTCATCTTTTGCCTGCTTGTTTCAGTCGATGACTCAGGCAGGTACTAAAATACTTTGGCGACTGCTGTCGTCTTTTGCCTGCTTGTTTCCGGCGCTCCCTATGGGAGTAACACATGTCCATAATCGAACTGTGTTTCGAGTGGTTGGGTCTGCTTTTGTGATTGTCCATGTTCCTACAACAAGAAAAAGAAAAGTCGTAGGGTGCGTGTCCAGCGCTCCCTATGGGAGTAGCCCCCGAGTGCTTGGTGGAGTCGAAGACTCCAGCAAGGACTAAAAATAGTCGAAGTTTTCCACTGCATAGCCTTGATGACGTCAGTGCTGACACTTGTATGACCTTAGTTGCCCGCGTGAGCGATTTTACCGGGACGTGACGAGCGGTGGGTCCCACTTTCTGAATTTGATTTGACTGGGCATGCGTAATCTTATTTTTAACTGTGCCTCCTCGATTTCCGCGCGTAATGGTTGAAGTAGGGGGACGGTTCACGCTTCCTCTTCTCCACGTGTCCAGCGATGCGTGCCATGCGTCCAATAGGGTTTTTGTCAGTCGTTGGATTGCATCTCCCGGGGGTTAAGTAGCGATGCTGCGGCGGTAATTTCCCATCTGCGCTCTTTCTTCCTTGCTGCCATCGCCATTGTTGTTGCTTTTCTGCTTTCCCCTCCGCCCATCTTCTCCACGAAGCTGGACCAGCTCTGTTCGTTCCCGAGCTACTTCCTTTGCTCACATCTCCGCCGCACAATGGGGAAGAAGAAGGGAGGCACTGCCGCTGATTCCGCGGCCACCCTCGCTGCAACGAAGAAGAAAGGTGGCTCCTCTGCTGCGGGCACCAGTGTCGCCGCCGTCGGGAAGAAGAAGGTCGCGGGCACCCGCGTGAACAATGGCGCATGGCGCCCCTCTATCATCAAGGCGTCGGATCTCCGTCTTCTTCGCCAAGACGGAGTTATTTCTGCAGCAGTCGCCAATTCGCGCGTCCCCAGCAGTGAGACCATTCCTGTGCCTCCTGCTGGTTTTCGAGTGATGTTTCTTGCATTCATCATTCGCGGTCTTTCCTTGCCTCTTTACCCCTTTCTTCGGGGTCTTCTTTGTTTCTATGGGCTTCAGCTCCATCAGTTGTCCCCAAATTCGCTCCTCCACATCACTTGTTTCATCACTCTCTGCGAGTGCTGGCTCGGAATCGAGCCACACTTTGGTCTTTTCAAGCGCATCTTTAAATTGAAGCGCCAGTCCGCATCTGACTCTTTAGTTTATGACGTAGGTGGTTGCGGAATCCACGTCGACCCACCCGCCACCTACTTCGATATCAAGCTTACCAAGTCTGTCTAGGGATGGAGGGACAAATGGTTCTATGTTCGCGACCAGAAGGCCAAGGACGAGCACTTTGGACTCGCGCCTTTCGATCCCGCGACTCCCTTCAAGAAGATGCGTTCTTGGAAGAACGTGATCATGTCTTCCGAACTCACGGAGACAGACGTGCTATATCAGTGCGTCTGCGACCTCGAGAGTCACATAGGCACAGAAGAGGGAGGCTGCGCCCTTGTCAGGACTTGGCTGCATCGTCGCGTCCAGCCTCTCCAGGCCAGGGTCCATCCCATGTTTCAATGGGGTGGCGCTGATGATGCCACTCGCGTGTCTGCTGATGGCATGTCCGCATGTGAGGTAGATAAGAGGGTGTGACTAGTCACGAAGTACACCCTCAAGGATGTGCTTCCGAACGAGCCAGTCGTTCCTCCTTTCGATGCTTCGAATCCTCTTCCTGGGGTACAGTTGTGCTACATAGTAGCTTATTTTCTCGATTGCGTTTTCTGTTGCTTATCTGTTATGTTTGCTGATCTTTACTATTTGTATGCAGGAGTGGGCAGTGTCGCCTTGCATGCCTCCCCTCCCTGAGGGGATTATTCCTCGTGAAGCTTTGGAAGAGGACGAGTCTGAGTCGACTGTCCCTTCCGATGTGGAAGAGGAAGCCCCCGAGTCCGAGAGCCCGGATACTCGCAAGCGTTCGCGTAGCAGGGATTCCGACGCGTCGACTCCTTCAACTCTAGGAGGCGCGGCTGTTGACGCGGAGTCGCCAATTCCCGCCATTCTTGTGAGGGCTGTGGCACCGTCTTCTCGCAAGAAGATGCGATTTCCCAAGGAGTCTTCGTCGGAGTCAGCGGAGGCCACTTTTGATCTTGACAAATTTGACTGGTAGTTTTGCTAGTGCATTCATTCTTATTTGTTTTCTTCTTGTTGGCTTTGTTCTGGAGTTTGCCCTTTCTGAGTGCGTATTTTGTCTTGCAGTCAAGAGGCGTCGTCATCTTCTGGCGACGTTGAATTTTTGAAGGAATCGGGAGTCCCGACTTCAAGGGCCAATGTAGAGGTCGAGCGTGCTCCTTCTCCGGCGGCGGCCCACTCCGGGCACAATTCTTTGAGCTCTCCTCACATGGGGGAGCATCGAGTAGTTTCTCGGACGACGGTTCAGCGAACTTCTTCGGAGTCGCTGGAGGACCATGTAAGTATAGCTTTCCTTCCTTTTTTAATGTGGTAGTCAACGCCTTCTACTGCCCTCTGCTGACTCCTTGTTTTGTGCGATAGCTCCTTGTAAAGGAAGCCACGTAGGTGGTGGAGCAGGTGATGGCGATGGGTCACCAGCATGCGATGCTCGAGATGCGCCACCGCGTGGTCGAGAGTAAGTGTTCTATACTTATTCTTTTCGTCTTCTCTCTGTTTTGGTATAATCGACTGGCAGCCAATTATTGACTGCCATGTAGCTGAGCATAACGCTTTACTGAGCGATGTCGCCACGTTGGAGAAGACACTAGCCGCAGTTGTGAAGGGGCGCGACGAGGCAATCGCGGCTCGTGATGATGCCCAGAAGAGCGAAGAGGATCTGCGTGCCTCCTTTGCGGCCAGGGAGAAGTTGTTCGAAGAGCAACTGTTCTCAGTCGCCAAGGCCCTCTCAGGTACCTCTACTGGTAGATATCTTATTGATGTTCTTCTCTTCCTCTGTAGTGCCGGTGGCACTAGAAGTTTGATCCATGTGTGTATTTTGGTGTAGATGCTGGCGTCTTGAGTTTTGATCCACAAGCCTTTTGTCGCGATGACGCTCTGGCGGGCGCGGTATTTGCGGTCGAGGATCATAGCGCCGCTGTCCAAAATACGCTGTCCAAGGCCAAGGCCACCCTGAGTCGCCTCCTTGAGGAGCTGATGCCGAAGGCGGAGCTGGTCGACAATGTGGAAGAGCTGGTGGAGTCGCTCGCTGGGGGTGTGCCTGCCACGTACAAGAACTCCCTCCGCGCAGCTGGCGCGACAATGTCGCTTGCCATGGTGCAAGCCCATGGAGTCGAAGTAGATCCTTCTGCGGTGTCGAAGACGATGCCTGTTGGCACGGATGGTCAGCAGGTAGTATTCGCTCCCTTTGCGACTACCTATGCCAAATATGGCCATTCCTTGATAAACACTGTTGCCAAGTACTCGGAGGAGCTCAATCGTGCAAAGAAGGCGGCGAAAACTTTGGCCTCAGGGGCCGGCAGAAAGTCAGTGGCATCTGATACTGCCATGGACTTGATGAAGCCCCCGAGGTCATCGAAGTCGAAGAAGCCAGCTGCTTTGTAGTTAGTTTCTTTGTAATAGCTGATGGATTGCTCTTTTGATTGGAAAACATGCCTGTTGGCGAATGTGTTTGTAGATACTTTTATGCTGATCCTGAATGCATCTGTTACTTTTGACTTTTGAGTTGGTCGCCTTATTTGCCTCTCGCTTGATTTTTGGTAGGGTACATCAATTGGTCCTGTGGGAGGAACCCCGGACTCGCCATCTCTTGAGGATACAGTGGCACCACCATGCTCCAGGGTAGAGGAGCTGTCCTTGCTTTCGCGACTTCGTGATCGCGTTAAGCAACTGGAGTGTGAATTGCCCGTGATCCGTGGTAGCACGGACGTGTGGAAGTCAAAGGATGAAAAAGCCGCCGCCCGCGAGCAATATCTGCTTGGCGAGGTGACGCAACTTGGCGACCAGTTTAAGTGTTAGTTTGCTCATCCTCGTCTTTTCCTTTGTAGTTAATCGCAATGGTACGTTGTACTCATGCTGTTGATGCTGCTTCGTGTAGTTGTTAGCGCACGCCATCCGCAGGAGGAGAGGGATAGGATTGCCATCCGTCTTCATGATCTCACCCAGGAGCAACTTTAGGAGAGAGGATACTTCTGGGTAGATCATGATCGTGCGACTGCGTTAGCGACCCTGCAGGATCGCGCCTCGCGAGTGCTGCTCTTTCTGAAGAAGTCGTAGTCGTGTTTGAAGAACATCTATCGGGCGATGTTCCCGCTGGATGATACTCCATCAAGCCTTCTGGCTCTCCTGACCAAATTTCAAGATATGTCCGCGGTTCGCGAGTGCGTGAGGTAGCAGTTGGTGGTTGGTGCCAAGGCTGCCCTTTCCATGGTGCGTTTGCACATGCCTGACGTGGATGTCGCCGCCATTACCTCTGGGCCACCGGTGCCACCAGTAGGATCTTCCTGGAACATGGTGCCGCACTATCAGGCGGTGGATCGTCCAGCCGAGGAGGTCGTCGACTTCTTCGAGGAACAGACTAATGTTCTTCTATTACAAGGGTAGCCAAATATGTATCCTGCATATAAGTGTACTAGTGTTGTAAAGCTCGTATACATTTGTAGATAATTTACTGTTGAATGTGTACAAATAGCTTTAAGCGTGGGGTGCGTTGCACTTATGCGAGTCCTTTTCGTTAGCCTGGCCATCTTTGTATCGTTCCCTTGTCAACCTGTCAGGTGCGTTGCAGCTGGGTTGAGTTTGTGTTAAGGGGTTCGATTGATGTGCCAGCTACTCAGGATGTCGTGTTATTGTTCGAAGAACATATGTGTATAGGGTGGCGTAGCCCCCGAGTATGAAAGTTGACAAAGTAAAGGAGAACACGGAGTTTTGGGGCACTTAGATTTTATTTATTCGAAGAACAGTACGAAGTACAATGTGCGGCTAAGTAGCCTTGGCTGAATAGCCTTATTTGCGATGCAAAAGTAAAGAAAAACGACTAAGGGTAGAAGCGTCGCAGTTGTGCGACGTTCCAACGGTTGGAGTGTGCGACTCCTGTCTCTAAATCTTGAAGGCGATAGGCGCCATCTGGGATTACTTCTGTAATCACGTATGGTCCTTCCCAGGGGGACTCGAGCTTGAGATGCCCCTGCTGCTTCAGTCGCAGGACTAGGTCACCTTCGACGAAGGATCTAGGGCGAAGCCTTCTGCTATGATAGTTGCGCAGGTTCTGCTGGTAGATTGTGGATCTTTCTGCGGCGATTTCTCTTGCTTCGTCAAGGAGGTCGACAGAGTCTTCGAGTGCGAGGGATGACTCCTGCTCGCTATAGGCAACTACGCGTGGCGCTTTGTACCGTACCTCGGCGGGTAGTACTACCTCTGCTCCGTGTACCATAAAGAATGGCGTGTAGCCGGTGGTGCTGTTTGGAGTTGTACGCAGGCTCCAGAGTACGGATTGCAGTTCGTCTGGCCAGCAGCCCGCGGCTTGTTGGAGTGGTCGGAGGAGTCGCTTCTTGATGCCGCTGCAGACGAGCCCGTTTTCCTTTTCCACCTGACCGTTGGTCTGTGGGTGTGCTACTGAGGCATAGCTGATGCTGATCCCCAGGTTCTCGCAGAATTCTTGGAACTCCTTAGATGTGAAGTTCGTTCCGTTGTCGGTGATGATGCTGTGCGGCACGCTGAAGCGGTAGACGATGGACTCGAAGAACTTGACTACGCCGTGCCCTGATTGCTTGGTCACTAGCATGGCCTCAATCCACTTGGTGAATTTTTCGACTGCGACCAAGAGGTAGACGTAGCCTCCTTGCGAGGACCTTGGAAGTTTGCCAACCATGTCGAGTCCCCACTGGGCGAAGGGCCAGTCCAATGGGATAGGCCGGAGTTCTGCGCCTGGTGCGTGTGGCTTGTATGCGAATCGCTGACAAGCGTTGCACTTTTGGACTATATCCTTGGCGTTGCGCATGGCCGTGGGCCAGTAAAATCCAGCTCGTAGAGCTTTGGCAACGAGGGCGCGACTGCCGGCGTGGTGCCCGCAGGTCCCTTCATGGATGTCGAGGAGGACTGCTCTTCCATCGGCTAGGGAGACGCATCATTGTAACACGCCCGTGATGCTGCATTTATACAGTTCGCCGTTGATAACAGCGAATGCCTTGGAGCGTCGCGCGATGTGTCGTGCATCTGTCGGGTCATCCGGTAGGCGCTTGCTGAGGAGGTACGTAATGTACGGCTATGTCCAGTATTGTTCGATTATCATGACGCTCATTGGTCCCTCGAGTCCTGTGTCGAGCTCCAAGTCATCGAGTGTTATTGGCTCATTGGGTGGCGTAGCTCCCGAGTCCATTGCTGCGCTTGTTTTCTTCTCTGTGACCTTTGGCTTGATGGAGCGTTCGCATATGCGCTCGAGAAATACCCCAGGTGGTATGGGTGCGTAGGTGGAGCCTATGTTGGCGAGTGCATCTGCCTCCTCATTGCTTTCGCGACCTATGTGTCGCAACTCGCAACCATCGAAGTCTCCTTCAAGTGTGTCGCAGAGGTCCCGGTATGCGATCATGTTGTCGTTCAGTGCATCGCACTCGTGCATTGTTTGGTTGACGACCAGCTTGGAGTCGCCATATATGATTAGCCTCTTTGCGCCGCAGGCTTTTGCCATCCTCATCCCGTGTAATAGGGCCGCGTATTCAACCTCGTTGTTTGAGGCTGTGAACTGCATTCGCAGGATGTATTTCAGCTTGTCCCCTTGAGGTGATGTCAGTATGACACCTGCTCCTGCTCCATCTTTCCTCTTGGACCCATCGAAGTGCATTGTCCAGAGGTAGGACATGTCTGGCTTGCCCGGGAGTTGGTTTTCCATCCAATGTACGAGGAAGTCAGGGAGAACTTGCGACTTGATTGCGTCGCGCTTCTCGCATGTGATGTCTCGTGGAGACAGTTCGATTCCCCAAAGCACGACTCGCCCTGTGGCTTCGGGGTTATTTAGGATATGTCCCAATGGGGCGTCGTTGACTACCATGATTGGGTGTTCCTGGAAGTAATGGCGCAGTCGCCGGGCGGTCATAAAGACGCCGTACGCCAGCTTCTGGTAGTGCGGGTACCGCCGTTTTGTTGGCGTAAGGACCTCGCTGAGGTAGTATACCGGGCGTTGTACGCCGTGGACCTTGTTTTCCTCGGCCTGTTAGACGACGAGCACTATGCTAACCACTTGGTTGGTGGCGGAGATGTATAGCAGTAGTGGTTCCCTTTCTCGTGGAGTTACCAATACTGGCGAGGTGGATAGCAGGCGCTTGAGGTCTTCGAATGCTTTTTGCGCTTCATTGGTCCACTCGAATTTGTCAGCTTTGCGGAGGAGCCGATAGAAGGGCAGCGCCTTTTCTCCCATTCGACTGATAAATCGACTAAGGGCCGCGATTCGCCCCGCTAGTTGCTGAACGCCTCTTATGTTCTTTGGCTTCTCCATGGCTAGTATGGCCTTTATCTTTTTCGGGTTTGCCTCAATCCCTCTCGCGGAGATGAGATACCCGAGAAACTGCCCAGAGGGTACGCCAAAGGCGCATTTGTCCGGATTGAGCTTTATCCGGTAACGATCGAGATTGGCGAAGGTTTCGTGCAAGTCATCGATTAGAGAGGCTTCTTCCTTGGTTTTGATTACTATGTCGTCGACATAGACTTGCATGTTGCGACCTAGTTGCTCCTTGAGGCAAGCCTGTATGCACCACTGGTACGTGGCTCCTGCATTTTTTAACCCGAAGGGCATTGTGTTGTACAAGAACACACCAAAGGGCGTTGTAAACACGGTCTTCTCCTGGTCTTCCTCCTTCATTCGAATTTAGTTATAGCCTGAGTAGGCGTCGAGGAAGCAGAGGCGCTCGCATCCAGTGGTGGAGTCGATGTTTTGATCGATCCGTGGTAGCGGGAAGTGATCTTTTGGGCAGTGCTTGTTTAAAGAAGTGAAGTCCGCGCACATCCGCAGGATATCCGTGTCCTTTTTTGGCACCAGCACCGTATTGGCGAGCCAAGTGCTTTCCTTGATCTCGCGTATGAATTTGGCCTCGAGGAGTCTGTTGATCTCCATTCCGTCTGCCTGTGCCCGTGGCTCAGACAGTGGCCTGATTGTTTGCTTGACTGGCCTTGTGTCGGGGTTGACGTTGAGTGCGTGCTCGGCGAATTCCCTAGGAACTCCTGGCATGTCCGCAGGACACCAGGCGAAAATTTCCCAGTCCGAGGATGCAGTGGTATTGTGAGGGCCAGTCGACGACCTCAAAGTCGATGCGTTCGTGCCGGAAGTTCCTTGGCGTGCCGAATATGACGTCGAGGTTGATTTTGCCCAGGGGGTATACGCCTTTCCCAGGGACGATGCCGTGGAACGTTGTGTCCGATGCCTCCAGGCAGGTTAGAGGGATCCTCATTGCTCACGAGGTACTCGCGAATATGAGGTTGATGCCGCTTCCGCCATCCATGAAGACGCGACTCATGTCGAACCCTCCAATTTGTGCCTCGAGTACGAGGGGGCAATGACCTGGGCGAGGTACTTGAGGCGGGTGGTCGCGTTTATTGAAGGTAATGCACGACTCACTGCCACTGAGGTACTAAGTGGTGGATGGTGGCGAGTGCGTGGCCAAATTGACTTGGCGAGTGATGGCCTTCTGCACCCTATTGGAGGGGCGCCCCTTTTGGATCATCATGGTACCCATGGCCCGTGGGTATGGTTCGCCTCCGTGGTGCTGGTCCGGTGCAGCTCCGTTCGGGGGTGGCCCAGGTGGTGGTGGTGGTGCGCCATGTGCCATGGTGCCTGGAGCGGCTCCGTAGCCTCTTTCGACTGCATTGCGGTTCATCCGAACCAACCCCTCATGTAGCTTGAGGAACTCGCGGCAGTCCTTGAGGAGGTGGCTGGACTTTCTATTGCCATCATGCTTGACGATGTAGAAGTGTACCGTGCATGGCCCGGACAGTTTGTCATCAATGGAGGTCGCGGGTGCTTCATCGCGAGTGCGGCGTTGCCACACTTGCGTTGTTTTCCCAGAGTCACGGTATCCGCCGCTGCGGTATACGCTATTGCGGTTATCGTCGCGTCTATCAGCGTAGCCAGCTGCGACCATGCTGACGTCATCGCGATCGTCGTAGACGCGCATGCGACGCTTACTCCGGTGGTCGCGTCTTCGTTCGAGTTCTGCCTTCTCGTCAGAGTGAACGCGGTTCTTCACCAAATCTTCTCCATCAGCCCACCGATTCGCGATCTCCATCAGGTGGTCGATGGTCTTGGGTTTTGAGCAGCCTAGCTCCTCCCTGAGTTCCATGCGGCGGACACCACCATTGAATGCATCAATCAGGCGGTCTTCCGAGATGTTCTCCGCGGAGTTCTTGATGATGGACCACCTTTGGATGTAAGTGCGCAGCGATTCGCCAGATCTTTGCTGGCAGCATCTCAGTTCTTCGATTGAAGCGGGGCGTTTGTACGTGCCCTTAAAGTTGCGCACGAAGCTGTCGACCAGCTCATCCCAGCTGCGAATGGATCCGCATGGGAGGTTATTGACCCATGCCCGAGCGGCACCCTGCAGCTGTAGCTACAAGCATTGCATGGCAGTACTTCGACTGCCTCCGTGCAGCCTGGCGGAGGAGATGTGATCCTCCAGCCAGATCTTGGGGTCCTGCAGACCATCAAATTTCGGGTTCTCCGATGGGAGTTTGAACCCTTTAGGCATTCGCTTTTGCCTGATGGATCTGCTGAAGCATCTGGCGCTGCAGAGCTCCCCATCTTCTTCTTCCGAATCAGTCGACCGAGCATGTCGTGCCCTTGACTTGTCGATCTTGCGCTACGTGAGTTCATCGCGTGCATCGTAGTCATGATCGTGTCGGCGTGAGCGACGGTGCTGAGACGGGTCGTGACTGTCATCGCTGGATGAGGGAGAGGAGTAGCGCTTTGCTAACACTTTGCCCTTTTTTGGGTCTGGTACTGGTTCTTTGTCGAGGGCGGCCTCGATTAGCCCTAGGCCCACGATCATAGATCAGTGCATGATCGTTCGGGGATCTCCAGCTGGTGGCTGGTTATTGAGAAGGTACATGGTGGCCGCTGTCACCGCGGCCTATGGTGTCTTAGGAACCATGTTGCCTCTCGTGTCGACTGTCATAGAGCCGAAGTCGAGGACTTTCACAGCGTCTATGCGTTCTTGTTCGGTGAGGTGAGCCATCCATGATTGCCTCTTCCTGGCGAGATGCTCGTTGCCTCTTGAGGAGGATCCTCCGTAGGAGGAGAGCCCAGCGCGACGAAGGCTTGACTTGTCCGCCGCCTTTTTACGCGCCTCAAGTTGCGCGATTGCTTTTTTTTGGCGCTTGAATTCCTCTTTTAGGAGCCAGTGGTAGCCCATCCGCAGTTCTTGCAGGGACCCGAAGGGTAGAGGTACACCTCGTAGGGCTTCGCGGCAGCGTTCCCACTCTTGCTCGTTGAGCCTGATCACGATGCGTTCGCCGGTTTGCTCGTTGATTATGCTGGGAGGTTCGACTGCTCCTCCATTGCTGCCGTTGCTGCTGTTGGCAGCGTTGGGCGGGTCAGTGCTGTTGCCGGCGTTACCACCGTTGCCGCGATTGGGTGGATCGGTGCCATTACCGGTGTTGCCACCGTTACCGCGGTTGGCGGAGGTGTCGCCCGCGTTGATGACGGCGCACATGAAGTGATTTGGGAAGCTGTTGCTTCCACAACTTTCAGATCCGGAACCGTGGGTTCTATCTTCAGTGGCCAGATCGCTTAGAACGGAGTCGCGACTGCTGTCGCTGACCATGTTCCCAACTACCATCGGAGCATTGAGCTCGCTGAGGGTGCCGATCGATGGAGGGAACCATGATGCTGGGGCAATCGCCGGTGCTATCGGCTGATCGGGCATGCGAAGCGTGCCCATCTGACCAACCTGGAAGCGGAAGCTCCCAATCGCCAGGCTGATTCCGTCGCCCACGGACTCGAAGGCCGGGCGAGTAGCCGGCGTGTGGACGGTGAATTCGAAGGTGCCGAAAAGCTGGCGAATCTCCGCTGTTGCAGAGTTGTAGATCGCGTTTGACGGGGCCGAAGAAGCCGCAACATCAGCACTCCCAATTCCCACAGACGACACCAATTGACGAGGGTTTAACTCGTCAATGCCCATTGTTATGGACTTGGGTTTTGGAGAAGGAGGGAGCGCTGGAGACATCTATCAGCTAGCAAACAAGCACACAGGAGACAAAGGATTTACCCAGGTTCAGGCCTCGTAGAGGTCCCTACTCCTGCTTGTCTGCTCGTGGAATTATTGAGGGAGTCGAAAGTTACAATGGTGCACAGATGCAATCTGGCGAGGGTTTGCGGAAACTGGGGTTGCGTGTGCCCTCCTCGCTGCCCCCTCCTAGCCTTTATATAGATAGGCTAGGTCTCGGGTAGCAGGTCGAGTCGGTTACAAGTTAGGGTTTTCCCCTTCAAACTTTCTATCTTTAGCTTCTTCTTGTCCTTCAAGCCATCAAGAGTCCGTAGGTTACTCGAGTCCCTCCATCCGGGCCTTGGCGACACCGTGGGCCTGTATGTATTTGGACCGTATATACCAAGCTCGAGCACCTGTAGGGTATACCCATGTCACTAGGCATATAATTTGGGCAAATGTCATTCACTTCTTTTTTACATGCACTAAATTCACTCCCAGTAGTATGAAAAAAGTTCTTATATACGAAGATACAGAAAGTAAACATATGTTGTAAGCTATCGCTTCTCCAGAGGCCCATTCTGAGAACCAACTGCTGGAGGTCATAAACTCCCTAGAACATGCACATGTACTATGTGATTTTCACTTTCTAAAACTGGTGCTATAGATTGTACACTTAGACTTAGACAAGTAATGGCTGCCCTTATTTAGGTTCTATTAAAACAAGACACAAAAATGATATTTCACCTACAGCTAGTTAACTACTAGTGTTTCATGAGCCTTAATCATTACAAATGTGAGCAAAAACCAAAAATCATAAGTAGTACAATTATTCAAGGTAGGGAAAATGAATGAGAGGGTCTATTATGTAGAGCATTAAGATAGCCATAACAACTGAACATTATAGACAACCATGAACATTCAGATTTTTTCATCAAATAAAAAAAACTGGGAGTTGGAGATCATATTAAAAGTGTTTTTTGTTTCCTATTCTAAAAAAATTCACACGAGAATACTGGTACCAGCAGATCAGATAGGTATTTGGTGTACAGAAATCAAATCCAGAAGTCATCGTCATTAGCAACTTAAGAAACAACTATTGTAGTGTGTCTCCGCTTCCTTTATTTGCTTATCAAACTGTTGCAGTAATATTCGCTTAGGGTCAAACATTCTTTGCTTATCAAACTAATTTTCCTAATCTATTTCCTTTTTGCAAAAGAACGTGGAGGAGGAGGCCCGAGCACCACCACATCCACATCGTCTGCGACCGCGTGCTACGTCAAGCCTACGCTCCAGGTGCTTGGCACCCTCGATGAGCACCTTTTTATTTGGTGATGTTGTGAGATGGATTCTGGTGGCTTAAGCTATGGCTGCCCCTATTTTTTGATATGGTGGTTGAATTTTGCTGGTTTAGCTATGGCTGCCCCTTGTTTTGGTGCTTGGTGGTTGAATTATGGTGGTTTAGCTACGGCTGCCCCTGTTTTTGTGCCAAATATGGTGGCTGTAGTTGTGTTGCTGCAGCTGTGAATGTTGTGCAGGTACATTGAGTGCCAATGTTTTGCCGGAATGTCGATTAACTTTTGTTCCCGCGAATTTCTGGCACTCAGGCATGACCATTTTTAGCAAAGGTCATGCCGGATTTTCGTCGTGAATTTGCATATCTAAAATCCTTTCTTTTTGCTTGTGTAGTGCTTGGTATAGCCATGTCGTCTTCTGGAAACTGCAACGAAGGCGATCGGGGCCAGTGAGACTTAGAGGAGCACTACAGGCTCATGTCCGAGAACATAGATCTAGAGGAGGTAGGGGCGAAGAAGACGACGAGACCACCGATGATGGCGGTGAGGAGATGGGCGTCGATGATGGACTTGATGGCCGTCATGAGAGGGGCGACGAGACCACATACAGTGGTGCCATCGGGGGTGGCTCGAAGACAACGACCGAGGCCAAGAGGGAACAGAAGAAGCGGCGACCAAACACGGTCGACGCCACGAAGGAGACATTCAGAGCGGTGGACCCCATGACCGGTATCCCTAGGGAGCCGAAGCGTCTCGCGAGGGGGTACGGCCTCCAGCTGGGAGCTATCCTTCGGGATGTCGTCAATGTCAACGAGACGAAACTCTGAACAAAGAAGAAGAAGCATCTGCAGGACCAACTCCTCTTGCTGCTGCATGCGTGGTACCTGTTCCCCGAGGGCTTCACGAGCCTGGATCCCAAGGAGAACATCGTGAACAAGTTCGCCCTCGGCAAGTTCACCAGGAACCTCAACGGTTATAAAACCATGCTAAGGGGGATGATTGCTGACGACGAGCCATGGGAAGAGATCAAGCGCCACATCCCGTGGCTTATGCCCGAGGACTACACGTGCTTCTTGGAAAACGAGGACCTAGCCTACACCAAGAATCAATCGGCCCGGGGAAAGGAGCTGGCGGAGAAGAACATCGGTCGCCACCGTCTCAGTTGCCGTGGCTACGACGGCAAGGCGGATAAGTGGCAGAAGGAGGACCAGACCTACGCAGAGAAGGGCACCGAGAACCCTTGGGCCAAGTACAAGGACCCACTCTTCAGGGCATTTGTCATGTCCGGGTACCGTAAAGAGATGGACGGGAAACTTGTCACGAGCCCTACGGTGGTGGAGGGTGTTGTCTTGGTCACCGACCCAAAGGTGGTGCAAGTTGAGAATGCAGTTGTAAGCAATTTTACCAGCTTACTAGTTTCATACTGCTCACCACAACTCCATCTCTAAAATTCTTCATGCTACTTCTAGCAGTTCGCGGAAGAAGCGAACAAGTCTGGCTCCTTGTCCTAGGCGTCGACCCATATGTCGATGGGCAAAGTCCCGTGGGACAACCCTTTTATTAGGGGCTTGAACATCATGAAGGTGAAGCTGCTGTTGAAGAGGCCGACAAGACACCGTGTCCTCGGTGACGGAGGAGGTCGCCAGCATGTTGATTATGGCTTGTATGTGCCCACCACCAAGGACTCGCTGCAGGCGAAGAAGGACCGGGAGAATGTGGCTCTATTGGAGAAGGTGGCCAACTTGGAAGCAACCTTTGACCAGCACCTCCAAGCCGAAGTAGAAATCAGGGTCCAGGTAGAGGTGGCCAGCAAGGTCGATGGCATGGTGGCCAGCCGGTTTAATGAGATCATTCCTGGAATGGTGGCGTCGATCTCCACTTACTTCGCCAGCGGCCAAACGGGACCACTCTCGGTGCTCAGCCTAGACGGCAGCAACTCGGGCAACATGCGGCCTCATGCTACATGGGCTCAAGACGCGCCTATATTGGTGACTCCAGCCGTCGGTGCCAATGCAGGTGCTAGGGAGGATTTGCCGGCCATGGGGGCAGCCAGCAGCCCCTCAGTCACTTGCACGCCTTGCCCTGGTCCCTCGACGCAAGCCGAGCTCGAAACTCTCATGGTAATTGATTGAGCCTCTACGCAAGTTAATTACTTTATTGCCGCTCCTCTCTGACCTACACATGCATGTTTCTTCACAGGAGCAAAGTGTTCCTTGCACCATGCTCATGTATGTGGACAACAAGCTCAAGGATGTTGCGAGGGGATGCATCATGAACCCAACACACCAGACGTTCCACTGCAAGCCTATGGACGATAGCATGCACCGGGTTGAGGTGGATCGGTCGTTCCCAGGATGTGCACAATTTGTTCCTCCTCATCCACCCTCGGGTGCCGAAGACAGGCTGAAGGTCAGGCAACTGAAGAATCATGTCCTTCTATGGCTGAAAGCCCTACTTAGGCTAAAGACCGCCGAAGAAAGGGTCACTCCAACATCTGTGCCTGTGGTGGCAAGCCAAGAAAGGGTCACTCTAGTGTCTGTGCCTGTGGCGGCAAGCCATGAAAGGGTCACTCCAGTGTCTGTGCCTACGGCGGCAAGCCAAAGGGTCACTCCTCCACCTGCTGATGATCCTCCCGAGCCAGAGACACATGAGCACGACAACACGGTGGACATCGATAAGGCTCCAATCGATTCGTTCATCGCTAATTTGGAGGCTCCCATCGATGTTGCTCCTTCCAAGGCACCTGCCTGTGATACCATGACGAAGAAGAAGCTCTTCTCTTCTCAAGAAACACCCGAGCTAGAAGACGCTACCGCCTTCACCACTCAGCCGCATTCTAAGGTTACCCCGAGGACACTCTGTCAAACGACCATGGAGGTGATAAGACAAACCGGGACCCCTCCGTTCCATAAGAAGGGCGGCAGGAAGCAGAAGCTGAAGCATGGAAAAGACATTGTAGCAAGCAAGAAAGTGGTTCTCAACAAGCTGCCGACCAAGTGGAGGAGGATGCATTTCCTTGGTGAACCAATCTTGCCAGACCACATTGTCAAGACGCTGTCGCCGGACCTGTGTAGCCTGCATGAGACTGTTCGGTATCTAGAGCAGCAACTTCTCAAAGATAAAAATCCCTCGTATCCGCTCTTCACGGTCAGGGTGCCCACTAACTATGGCTTCATCACCACCACCCTCGGCAAGTTATCATGTATGAAGACTTCTTCAAGCTCTTCCACATGTTACGGCTCGATCGAAACATGGTCCGCCTAGTATCGCTAAAAATGGCGCATGATATCACCTTGGAGAAGACCTCGCACCTCTCTATCATGGACCCCTTCTACATGATTGTAGGAACCATCGACAAGGAACAAGCGTTTGTCACAAAGTATATCACAGATTGCTTGGTGGCGAATAAATACAAGTCTTGCTTTCTCCTTCCATACTTTCCCGAGTAAGTAGTTGGTCGCTAAACTTCTCGCTATTACATTCTTTCGTGAATTTCCTTAATAGCCGAGGATGATGGTTTATTCCAACTGCTTCACACAGAGAGAATGGGTGCGTCCTCATCGCCTTTCAACCGTATTATTCCCATGTCATCTATCTCAAATCCGGGAGAGACGTGCAGAAAGACTACACCGACATCAAATCTACTCTTGATAAAGCCTTGAATGGTTTCAGAGCCGCGGTTGGCCCACTCAATTATGAGAAAAGATCCAAACGCATCTATGTGAACTCCGACGTAACCAATTTCCCCTACCTTAAGCAATCGTTGACTAGGATGGAGCCCTGGTTCGCCATCCTACAGATGAGGGAGTATGCAAAGGATGAGGAGCAACTCTTGATGCCATCTGGTCTCGAGAAAAGGGGCAGAGACATTACGGAAACGACCGATGCAAACATCCGAGCCGAGTTCCGTGCCATCCAGCGGGAGATTGGCACGATACTCAAGAGGTGTGTCTTGACTAGAGGTGCCACATTCAACTACAGTGGTATCCTGCTGACTAATGCAGAGATTGAGGTCTGCTTAGCTACGGTCACCGATGGGAGGACATTCACCCTTCTCACCAATGCCGAAGAAAACCTGGTCGAGTCACTAACTTGTCTCCTGCAAATGTTAGTCATAGAATTATGATTAGTTTATTTTATTCTTTTCTTTTGCATACCTATCTTTCCATGCAAATGTTAGTCATAGAATTACTTAGCTATATTCGATGCCTTTTCTTTTTGCGGACCTATATGTTATATCTCTATTATGAATGTGTGCTGACAACACTAACATTTCTTTCTTGTGTGTGTGCGCAGATGCCGTGGTATGTCGTGTCCGAGGGCAGGGTTCCCGGAGTCTACGACGACTGGGAGGATTGTAGGAGGCAGGTCCACCGTTTTTGTAGGAATAGTTACAAGGGCAATGCCACTTTGGAGGAGGCAAAAACTTGCTACGCGACGTTTCTAGCGCCGCGGAGGACAGAGATGTGGAGGAGCCAGTTGACCCCCTTTGTCGTGATGATGTTCGCAGCCACCACCGCCTCTCTAGTGATTATGCCCTTGTTATCTAGCTAGGTCATGCAACTCCGGAGGCTTTGTGATGATGTGTTTGTGTAATATTTGCTAGTTGGAGTCCAAGTTTGAACCCATATGGTCACTTTCTACACTTGTGTGAACTGTTTGAATGTTATTGATGCATGGTTTGAATATTTGTGTATTCCCTTTATCTATTGGGTGTATTCTGTCATTATCCTATGTATTATATCAATATTACAGTGTATTCTGTGTATTTCGATCTTCATTTTTAACTCCTGGTAATATTATCGCTGGTGAAATCATGGTGCTATCACTGACGAACCAGTAATCTCCTGTGCTATGTTGTACCACCCCCGGTGTACATAGTTGTTTGCCAACTACCACCGGCGATTTCAGGAGGCGCCGACAATCAGACCTTACCCCCGGTGTTTATAGATGCTCGCCAGCAGTAGTGGCATATTACCGCTGGTGAGTTATGAAGGCGCCGACGATGCGGACTTACCGCCGGCGAGGTGGTCGCCGGTGAGCTCCAGTCCACCGGTGATAACACTTTCTTGCTCGCCGGCGGTAGGGTTTTCTCTAGTAGTGTACTAGTGCATGCAAATTCTTCTGTAACAAACGAGTGTGATGCTCCAGAATCAAACAACACTCTTGCAAGTACTGAGTTAACAGGAAACATACCCAATACGACATTTGGCGCTTCCTGAGCTTCTTCAGCATTCATGTGGAACAGAAGGCCGTTGCGGTTGAGCGAGTTCCCTAGGGCAAATCTCCTTCTAGGCTGAACACGGCGTTGCTGCTGAGCGGGTGCATTCACATTGGTGGCTTCTGCAAGCTTCTTGGGGCACTCGTTGGAGTAGTGACCATTGACTCCGCATTCAAAGCAAGTAATCAGGGACTTGTCTTTTCCTACGATAGGCACATCATTGCTTCCAGTCCTTGGGGCAATATTGTTGTTGTTGGACTTGGGCGGTGCACGGTTGAAGTTATTGGAGTTGCCAGGGTTATTGTTGTGGTTTGCTCCAGACCTCAAGTTTCCTCCGCGACGATTGGGATAATTTGGATGGGACATAGGGGGTCTGTTTTTTCTTGGGGCATATCCCGCAGACGGGTTGAGTCGATACTTCTATGTATTGTGGGATCCAGTTTGGTGCATCATCTTGCGCTTATGATTGTCATTGGCTTGGTTGATCTTCCCATCCATCTGAATGTCAGAGTCCACTAAAGCTTCAATATCATCAAAGGGAATGTTGACTAGCACAATTTGCATCTCATCATGCAGTCCGTTCAGGAATATCTCTTTCTTCTTTGCTTCGGTGTCAATCTCATCAGGGGCATATCTAGCTAGTGACAAAAATTTGTCACGTTACTCAACCATAGTCATTCTTCCTTGTTTTAATTCTCTGAACTCATCCCTCATTCTCTTAATCAGACCCGGGGGAACAAGAGTCCGGCTGAACTTGAGTTTGAACTCATCCCAAGTCATCATCTGACCTCCGTTCATGGTACGGGTGCTATTCCACCAGGCTCTTGCATCACCTGCCAGATAATGGGTGGCAAACAGGACTTTTTCATTGGCCTCAACTCATGCGACCTCTAAGTTGTTCTCCATGGTTTGGAGCTAGTCATCACCATCTAAGGGCTCCTCAGACTTACTAAAGATAGGGGGTTGGTATTCTGAAAGTTCTTGAGCTTGGATCCATGGTTATCCTGGTTTCCATGGCCTTGATTATTGTGGGCCATCTGAGCTATCTGTTGAAGAGTGGCTAGGTTTGTTTGACATTCGGCTCTACTAGCTTAATGGTCAGAAACTAGCATTTGTAGAATCTGCAGCATTGGGTCCTAAGATGAACTGCTTCCTCCAGGATTTCCATGAGTCATCTAAAGATTGAGATAGATAATGAGATAAGAGGGAAATTTCTAAGGTTCAGTTTAAAAAAATTTAAACTTTGAGTTTGACTCAGGTTTTGCAAATAGCAACTTCCTCTCATTCATTCATTCAAAGCACACAATACAAACACACACCACAACATAAATAGAAAACAGATGGTTTTAAGAACCATTCTGCGAAACTATGATACAATGGGACCAGATACAACTCATTCCTACGGTAGTGCTCAAGTGCATCTAATAATCATCAATGAAGTCGGAATCATCATCATTAGTGTGGAACTCCATGGCATCATCCTTCAGGTAGTTGTCATCACCACTTAGGTAAGAGTAGAGATCTCCACGGATATCTTCACCTTCTTGCTCCTTCGCTTCAAGATGGATCTCCTATTCACGGATGGTCTTCTTGAGAGTGGCCACCTTCTTGCGAAGACGATCGGCGGTGTAATCCTTCTTGTCACGCTGATGATGAAGTGATTGGCGCTCCTTGGTGAGGATAGCGAGGGTCTGATCCTTCTTGACCAAAATGGCATGGTTGTGGTTGGCGTAGGCACGAGCGTTGTCCAACTCCTGCTGTCTATTATACAACATGAAGTCTAGATTATCCACCTGGTGCTTCAGCTCCTGGTGTCCTTGCATCTCCAAGGGAATTCCCATAGAATCACGCCTTTTGTAGTGAGCAAAGCGAGTTCCCTAGTTCCGGTTGATGTTTTGCCCACACAGATGGGCAAGAGCTTCTTGCATAGCCCTGGCAAATCCATCTAGCAAGTTGTTCTCCTGAATGCTGACTTGGATCTTCTCCTAAGTGGGTGCTTCCATCTTGCCTCTGAGATCGGCAACTATCAGCCATGATAGCTCTCCTCCTTGCTGATCATTGAGTTGGGCACCGGAGAATTCCGGGTGCGGGCGCTCAAGATACTCTGCGAGTGCATCGAGATCCCTCTCAAAGATCAGGTGGCCTCCGTTTCCCAGCTGGTAGAACTTGCTACACTTTACCTCCATCTATAAGAATTTAGGGTGAGCAAGTTAGTTGGGTGATCAAGTGGGTCAACTTTTATGTATGATTGTAAGAATTTTTGAGGAACATGAATTTTTTGAAAGAATCTCAAGGATAAGAGTAGTAATAGGTTTTTATAAATAGTCACTTCTTTTGTTTTGAAACTAAGTTTTTGTTTAAAACGTCCATTCTAACTAGGGTCTCCTATGGTCAGGATGGCTCTGATACCAACTTGTCAACACCCGGATTTTTAATCCCAGATGCCTGTTATGCCATACATCGCAATCCTAGGATTACCATTTTTGCGAGACATAACAGAATTGGTACCACAGTACATCATCCATTACAAACCATAATAAAGGTCTTACAAATAAAGGATCTCATGATCCAGTCTTAATACAATCAAAGAAGCGGAAATTAAACGTAGTAGGGGCTCCATCTTTAGGGTCACAGGCAATGCTGACGATGGGAGATGATCCTAGTTGTCATAGACCTCCTGTTGTCCATCTTCCTAGTAGTTCTCCTCATAGTCTAGCCATGGGAATAGCCAGGGACAAAGCCATGGGTATTCTTTAAATACTCGCAAACTATCACTAACAAGTAAGGTATTTCTAGTAGGAATCTTAAGCTCTAGGTTTATTTTAAAAAAGCCAGGTTTATTTCATACTGAGTTAAGAAGTAAAGAAATCTAATTTAATTTTCTACATCACTTAAGTGGGAACATAGTTTTCATGTTCACAACCCTGTTGTGGTCAAGTCAAAGTCATAGTTTAATTCACAAGTCATTCTGAAAACATCTGACAACGGAACAGTATGGCCACTCCAACGTTCCATAACCGTGGACGCAGCTATTTGAATAGTTTGACACTCTACAGAGGTGGTATACTTTCACCACAAAATTAGATACATCCGTCAGGGGTAACCCTGAATCATCATACTTTGTATGCGGATAATCAATCATAACCTTTCAATTACACACTCTAGTATAGGCACCTTCCCTATGAGATTGGCCTCCCAGCCATGGCCATCTGCCATCCTGAGCACTACATAGGTGGACATTCACATTCACGAGGTAGCCTCAGATCAACCTCTTCCGTGAGGGAACCCATACTGAGGCATATAAACTTCCAGTTAAGCCCTACCCAATTTAGGTATTGTAGTTGTACGGTAAAAATTGGAATGGTATCGCATCCGAACCCAACCATCAGTTTTTATAAAGGACCAAGGCTCATGCCTCAACATTTTCATCATCAAATCCTTTTGTGTCCATAACACATGTCTAAACATTTCAATAGAATGAATCCTCATTCCAAGATTTTCATAATCATTTTCACCAAGTATTCTCATCTAAAGTGATCAACTTTTATGCTTAGCACTAGCCACTAAAGTTGAGGGTATTCACTACTGAGGGGTGCTAATCAAGTATAACTATCCAAATCTAGTTTTATGCCTTTTGATGACATCTAAGTATAAATACTTAGGTCTAGTTTTATACTCTTTATGGTATCTATCCTATTTTTTCCAATACTCACAAATTATTAACCAAGAGTAGAGAACTTTGGTAAAAGTAAAAGAATAAAGCTTGCATGTAAAACTTGGGATTGGTATAATCCAAGTTGCATAACCAAAGCATGCCTAATGCATCTTGCATAGGTTATCAAGTTTGCAAGTGTTAGCTTGCATAGTTCTAGCTTCCCTTGAGTATTGAAGTGGTTGAAGTTTTCTTCTTCTTCTTCTTCTTCTTCTTCTTCTTCTTGGTAGTACTCCTCCTCCTCGTATCCCGGGTCGGTACTATCGTCTATCAATGAATACGAGGTACACAATCACCAAAAAATACTTAACTAATTCTATTTAGCACACCATGGCCCACACTAGATGATCTAGCTTCATCACAATCATCACATTAAATAAAGACCTAATTTTATTTATCTTACTTCATAAAAGTAATTTCTACTCATTGAAAATACTTAAGATTTAATATTCTGCAATTAAAATATGGGATCACATTGACACATGTCATCACCACGTATTCTAATACTTGGGAATGTGATTTGAAGTGTTGGTCATATTTTATAAAGTTTAAGATTACCATTTAATACAATTAAAGTGACTAGAAATGCCTATATAGCATTCTTTTATTACTAGTCCAATGTCACTTCATGTAAACCTAAATATTTCTACATAGCCATATAGATCTTGTCAAATGTGATTTTTGAGAGTTGGAATCAACTCAAAACCATTTATGGTTCATTTTTGAAAAATGTTTGAAGTTGGAAAAGTCTCTGTCTTGTTATTTTTACTATAGGTTATCTAGAAGTTGAAATGGTTTGAATCCAACGGGCTTGGATAAATATTTTGAATACCTTTCTAACAAAATTGGAATCATGCAATTTGGTTAAGTGAATCTCTTTGAATTGATTTTTGAATCTACTGATAGAATCTAGATTTAACTAAAATGGAAAAAGATTATTTGAATCGACGGGCTCTACGCGGGAAACTAAATGGGATGGCCCAGCTGCACTGCGCTGGCGCAGCAGGCTACTGACAGGGGTCCAACTAGTCAGTGGCTCATTTAACCCGAAATGGTATCGTTCAATCTCCACGCTACGATTAGACTAGGATCTAACGGCTGAGGTGCATCGTCTACGTCGAACGGCTCCGGCGAGATTCTAACCCTAACACGGCAGTGGGGGTCATGTGAGGCTCACCTGGGCACCATATAGGGTCGGTGATGGGGGAGAATGGGTTTGTCATCGATGGGGGTTCAATCCGTGGTCACGGCAGTTCTTGGGATGGCTCCAATCGACGACTTCCTTCTTCCTCTGAAGCGGCGGACTCCGGCTAAATTCTGGCGGGCTGGTGCTCACCTTGCTCCGGGGAGAGGTGTGGGAGGTTCTGTGAGGAGTGGGGAGTGGAATGGTGTGTCAAATTGAGGATGGGGTGGCCTCTATTTATACACCGGCGAGAGGGATAGAAAGGGATGGATCGGGCTCGTCGATGACGGTGATATATAGGGGGATAGCGGCATGGCTAAGGGTAAGGGTCGACGCGGTGCTTCAGGGAGGTCGTCGTGCGAGTGATGGCGCGACAAGTGGCGGTCGAGAACGGTCGGGAATGGTTGGTGCTCTGGGAGGAAACGACGGCCATTCGAGACAGTGCACATGGGCTACGGTCCACGCGGCGGAGAACGGGCATGTCTAGGGGTAGCTAGGGTCACGGCCAGTGTGGGAACACGCGGTGAGGGCGAGGCGTGGCGTTTGCACGCGTGTCGGCTGTGGTGCTCTGGCGTGCTCTCGGCATGGCAGACAGAAAGGTGGGCGCGGCGATCACGGTCGGTCCGTGGCTTGCCTACGGTCGAGTAGTGGACAGAGGGTGGCGGTGGACGGTCACCTGTCTCTTGGTCATCGTGGGAGAGGGCGACACTGGCTGTGGCGAGCTGTGCTTGGTCGACCGGCGCGACGGCTTCTGGCGCCGTGGCACTAGCGCAATCGGTAGAGGGGGAGTTGGTCTGCTGCACTGCTAGGCACTAAGGGAGACCAGGGGAGTGAAATGAGGGGCTAGTGGCAAGTGATCACTGCACAGCACAGTAGAAGTTAGGCAGGTGTTTTCTGTGTCTGCCAGGTGCTCGACCAAATGGCCGCATGAAGTTAAGATTTGCATTTTTGGCTAAATTTTTTTGAGTGTGTTTGTCACGTGCTTGAGTGTCTATGGTTGCTTGGAAAAGTCAAGTGGAAATGGTTTGAGTGGTTTTTGCAAAATGATGATCTATGCATATGAACTTGATTCAATTTTGAATTGTCCTTTAAAAAGTTTTGGAATTTCTTTCTATTAGTTTGTAAAGTGGGCTTGTGTTCACTTTTACTTGGTATAGCAAGAGGTGAAAAGAATTGAGAAAGTTTATATTAGAAATCTTTTACTAGAAACACTCAAATTGGTCTAGTGGTTAACTTTGGTCAAAATAACCATTTGATCATATGATTCATATTTGAATTTCTTTTCTTGGGATTTTGTTTGTAATTGGCCTAGATGATGTAGTATTCATCTTTACACCATTCTTTATAATTTGTAGCAATCAAACATGGCAATTGCACTCATTCATACACTAATGCAATTCACACATACATTCATATTAGATTTTTTTGAAGGAGCTACATTCATATTAGATTTAATAATAAAAGTTTTTGTTAACCCTAATCTTGAGTGATTAGAACTTGATAATCTTGATTAATATTTTTGGGGTGTTACATATTTACTTCCAAACATAGCCAGCCCGTGCGGATGCACGGGTTGACGACTAGTGTATTTAATCTTAGTTGTCAATGAGTATGAACATTCTTTTATTTCAAGCAGAACGACTAGCAAAGTCATGGCCATATCCACATCATACTTTATGCTAATGTTTCATGATCCCATATCCAACAATTTTCATGCCCACCAAATTTGGCCATATTTTGAAAACAAACAAAAAGGAAGAAAGTACTATGAAGAGTATGGCTCCATCAGCTTCTCACCCGAGGAGCCGACCAGACTGTTTTCCTTGCTTAATTTTAGGATGCTTTGTGATAAATGTATAGAGCTCGATGTAATTTTATCTTTTTTCATATCCTTGAAGTAAAATATACTCCCACCGTCATGTAAAATTCAAACCTAAAAGAAAGTGGTTAAATTTAAATGTATTTAATTTTTTTTTCGATGAGTATGAACATTCTTGGATTTCAAGCTGAACAACCAAGTTGATGATGTCCATATCTACATCATACTTTATGCTGATGATGATCCCATATCCAAGAATTTGCATGACACAAAATTTGGCCATATCTTGAAAATGATCGAAGAGGAAGTAGTATGAAGAGTATGGTTCGATCAGCTACTCTCTTGAGAAGGAGCCGACCCGACTATTTTCCTTGCTTAATTTTAGGGTGCTTTGTGCTAAATGTATGGACCTTGATGTAATTGTACCTTTTCAGGTGCTTGATATAAAATGTAGTCCCACCATCCGTGTAAAATTTGAACCTAAAATTAAGTGGTAAAATTTAAATGAATTTAAGCTTAGTTGTTAATGAGTATGAACATTCTTGGATTTCAAGCCGAACGGCCAAGGTCATGGCCATATGTACATCATACTTTATGCTGATAATGATCCCACATCCAACAATTTGCATGCCGCCAAATTTGGACATATTTTGAAAATGATCAAGGAGGAAGTAGTATGAAGAGTATGGTTCGATCAGCTACTCTCTTGAGAAGGAGCCGACCCGACTATTTTCCTTGCTTAATTTTAGAGTGCTTCATGCTAAATGTATGGACCTCGATATAAATTACCTTCTTCTAGGTACTTGATGTAAAATTTTGTAACATCTCAAAACTCTAATCCAAGTGATCAAGATCCAAATCATCAAATTTAGAGTTAACAAAAACTTTTCCAATTAACAATATTAAAGCATTCATATGTGTGTGCATATAATTTAGGAGTTGATTTGAATTTCCATATTTAAGTGATCCATTGATTGTAAAATGATTCTTAGGTGAAATAAACATCATCTAGATTATTCCCAAACAAATCCCAAAGAAAAACATATCAAAATGAATAAAAGAAGCAAATGGTCATTGGTGCCATTTTAATCACCATGCCTACTTTAGCTATTCCTAGAACTCAAAACCTAACAGAAACAAATGTGGATCTTTACACCCCTTGATAGTACAAGTAGTGATGTACCAAGTCCCACTTTGTTTCAGCCAAAAAACTTTCAAACACTAATTTTAAATGCCATTTGAAAATTGAATATAGTTCATATGAGAAGATCCCACTTATGCAAAAATCAACCAAACCAATTCACCTTGACATTTCCTAGAAACCAGAGACTACCAAGCATAAGATCATATCACACACAAAAAATCTTTTCAAAATTCGAATTTAAATTTCTTGTGGCCATTTGATCGAACACCTGGCAGAAAGAAATAAAATGGCCTAACTATTACTATTTCTAATGAAGCCATTGTCCCCCATTGCACCCTCTCTACTCCCCCATGTCCACCCTGAGTCCAACCAGACCCTCACCGGCCTACGCCTAAGCCGCAGCAGCAGTGGAGCGCCACCACTTTGTGGTCGCCGCCGGCCAGAAGAGGGCAGATCGCCAGGGACAGCGCCGCGCCATTCCAACAAGTCCCCTAGCTCCGCCCAACCCTACCGCAGCTTCCTGTCCACCCCTCGATCACCCATAGCCCCTGGACCACACCCCAGCATCGCCGCCCAATCTCTCTGCGAGCTCGCCAGAGCGCGATAGCCGCCAGCATGCCACAGACCGCCCCTCGACCCAATATTGCGCATGCTGCTCCGCCTCGACCCCAGCACCCCGCCAGACATGGTCGTGCGCCGCCGCGTGACCCACAGTCGCAGAGCGCCGCGTCGAGCACCGCCTCTATCTCCTAGAGCGCGGGACACTCGCGACCAAATGCCACCGCCCCTAGCCGCGCATTAAAGCCGTAGAGCACTGCCAGGAGGCAGGCCATCGTCCCCTACCTCCAGCCACGACGATAGCACGATGTACATCCCTCGCCGGAGTCGCCAGCCCATCCTGTTCGGTCCCCTCGTTGACCTATAAAAGGAGGCCACCCCAGCACAAACTCCTCACACCATCTCACTCCCCTCTCTCCACTGATCCTTCCACCCCATCCCCGGAGCAAGGCGGGCTGCCGTTCGCCGGAGTTTTGCTGGAGCTTGCCGCAGCAGAGGAGGAGAGGCGCCGTTGATTGCGACTGCCCCAGGAGCCGCCGCGACCACGCCTAGAACCACCATCGTCCACCAATTTGTTTACCCGCCTCGCTGCACTAGCTAGAGCCCTGATACGTCCCCAGTAGACCCCCGCTAGTCGTTTAGGGTTCAGTCTCGCCGGCAACGCGTCCATCGTCGATGACGACTGTTCTAATCGTATGGCCCAGATTGATAGATACCGTTTCGGGTTTTAAGTCTCGCTGACAAGCGGGACCAACCTGTCAGCCGCCCTCTGCGCCGCGGAGCACCACTGGGCCGGCCCATTTTCTTTCCCGCGCTAGCCCACGAATTCAAATTTAGGTTTTTCTATTTTAGTTTGAACTCACTTCTATCCCTTAGTTCAAAAATCAATTCCAGAAGATCTACTAAACCAAATTGAGTGATTCAAATTTTGTTAGAAAGCCTCTAAAAAGATCTATCCAAGCCCATTGGAATTAAGTCATTTAGAGTTAAAGATCTCGCCTAGTAAAACTAACAAGACAGAAGCTTTTGCATATTCAAACATTTTTATAAAATCAACCATAATAATTTTGAGTTGATTCCAAATCTTAAAAATCACATTTAACCATACCTATCTAATACGTAATGATATTAAGGTTTACATGCAGTTACTTTGGACTAGTACCAAAATAATGCTATATAGGCATTTCTAGTCACTTTAAATCATTAAATATTAAACTTAAACCTAATTAAATATGATCAAACCTTTAAATCACATTCCCATATGTTAGAATATGTGGTGATGCCATGTGTCCACATGATCCCATACTTTAATTGGTGAATATTAAATCTTAGTTATTTTTCAATGAGTAGAAATTACTTTTCTTAAATAAAAAGAATGAAGCTAGTTAATAAAACCTTGTGATGCTTGTGATGATATTAGATCATCAAATGTGTGCTTTAGAATGCTAAGTAGACTAGTTAAGTATTGTTTGGTGATTGTGTACTCCGTATGTATTTATAGACGATAGTACCGACCAAGCTTTCGAGGAGGAGGAGTTCTACCAAGAAGAAGAGGAAGAAAACTTCAACCACTGCACCAACCAAGGCAAGCTATTGTTAGCAAGCTAGAATTAAGCTAGATAACCTGAGAAAGATGCACTAGCCATGATTTGGTTAGACCACTTTGACTATTACCTACCCCAAGTTTTATTTCCAAGCTTTCACTTCCTTTACTTTACTAAAGTCCTTTACTTGTTTTGAAGGTAGCATAAATAGTATAAAACTTGACCTATTTAGATAACTTTAGATGTGATTCTATGGCATGAGATTGAGATTAGCATCCCACCTTAGTGAACACTCTTAACTCAGTAGCTTAGAGCTAAATCAAAACTTGAGTCACTTTAGATGGGAACACTTGGTGAAAATGAATTGTGAAAACCTTGGAATGATGAGTCATTCTATTGAGATGTTTTGACATGTGTTGAGAAACACAAATGGTTTATGATGATGAAAATGTTAAGGCATGAGCCTTATCCCTTTTATAAAATCTGATGGTTGGATTCGGATGCGATACCATTCCAATTTTACCGTACAGCCACAATACCTGAATTGGGTAAGGCTTAGCCGCAAGTTTATATGCATTAGTATTTGTTCCCTCATAGGAGAGGTTTGAGCTGAGGCTACCTCTCAATGTTGTCCACCTATGCAGTGCCCAAGATGACAAATGGTCATGGTCGGGAGGCCATGCTCATAGGAGAGGTGCTTATACTAGGGTGTGTAAATGAAAGGTTATGTTTGATTATCTGCATACTAAGTATGATGATTCAGGGTTATCCCTGACAGATGTATCGAATCTTGTGGTGAAAGTGTACCACCTCTGCAGAGTGTCAAACCATTCGAATAGCCGCGGCCGCGCTTATGGACAATTGGAGTGGCCATACTGTTTCGTTGTCAGATGTTTTCGAAATGATTTATGAAATGAATGATGAATCTTGACTTGACCACAACAGGGTTGTGACTATGACACTAGCTTCCCAACTTAAGTGATTCTAGAACTTTATTTTATCTTTCTTTGTTTCTGAACTCAGCTTAGGTTTCAAACTTAACTTTACAAATAAACATAGAGCTAGAATTTCCCACTAGTACTACCTTACTTGTTAGTGGTACTTTGCGAGTACTTAAAGAGTACTCATGGATTTTGTCCCTGGCTATTCCTATGGCCAGACTATGAAGGAGAATACCAATATGACGGACAGCAGGACGGCTATGATAACTAGGACTATCTGCCTTCGTCAGCATTGCCTGTTCCCCTGAAGATGGACCCCACCACTACGCTTATTATTTATTCTGCTGCTTGTTGTATTAAGACTGGATCATGAGATCCTTTATTCGTGTAAGACCTTATATTGTTTTGTAATGGATGATGTACTGTGATATCCAATCTGTTATGTCTCGCAAAAATGGTAATCCTGGGATTGTGATGTATGACATAACAGGCATCTGGGATTAAAAATCCGGGTGTTGACAAGTTGGTATCAGAGCCATCCTTACCATAGGAGACCCTAGTTTGAATGGACGTCCAAACAAAAACTTAATTTCAAAACCAAAGTGAGTATTTATGAAAAACTATTTCCTCTCTTACCCTTGGGAATTCATTCTTTCTTAAAATTCATGTTCCTCAAATTTTTACATTACTACATAAAATTTGACACACTTGATCACTTCACTAACTTCCTCACCCTTAATTCTTGTAGATGGAGACTCAGTTCAGCAAGTTCTACAAGTTGGGCAATGGAGGCCAACGGATCTTCGAGAGGGATCTGGATTCACTGTCTGACTTATTGGGACGCCCGCATCCGGAGTTTCTTGGAGCTTAACTTCCTGGACCCCCAGGAGGAGATTTACAGTGGCTAGTCACCGCTGATCTCCGTCAGAGAGAACAACTGGCTAGATGGATTAGCGAGGGCAATGCATGAAGCTCTCGCACGTCTATGTGCCCTTAGTGTCAACCAAATCCAAGGAACCCGCTTTGCGCATTATGCAAGGTGTTCCTTCATGGGAATGCTAATGGAGATGCCAAGTCACCCGGAATTGAAGCGTCAAGTGGAGAACCTTGACTTCCTACTATACGATCTCTAGAAGGAATTGGACAATGCCAGGGTGTTTGCCAACCACAACCGTGCCATTGCCACCCAGAAGGCCTAGACTTTCTCACTTCTAGTCAAGGACCGTCAGTCTCTTCGCCTCTAGTGCAAAAAGAAGGATCGCACCATCGCCCGTCTTCGCAAGAAGGTGGCCGACCTAGAGAAAACCATCAAGGAGCAAGAAGCTCAGCTTGCAGCAAAGGAGGAAGAAGAGGAGGGTGAAGACATCCAGGGAGACATGGATTCTTACCTTAGCAATGATGATGACTTTTTGGAGGAGGATGCCGTGGACTTCTACACTGACGATGAGGACTCCGACTTCATCGACGATGAGTAGATGCACTAGAGCACTGTCGTAGCATGAGATGTATGGGTCCCATTGTATCATAGCTTGCAGAATGGTTCTTAAAACCATCTATTTCCTTGTTGTGGTGTGTGTGTGTGTTTGTATCGTGTGCCTTGCTTGAATGAATGAAATGGAGTTAGTTGTAAAAGCTGAGTCAAACTCAAAGTTTTAGCTTTGAAACCAAAACCATGAACCTTAGAACTTTCCCTCTTACCCCTTTATCTACCTCAATCTTCAGATGACTCGTGGAAACCAAGGAGGGAGCAGCTCGTCACAAGACCCAATGCTGCAGATCCTACAGAATCTCAGCGCAGACAAAGAAGCAAGCAGGGCAGAGCGCCAAGCTAATCTAGCAACACTGCAACAGATCGCCTAGATGGCTCTCAACAACCAAGGGCATGGAAATCAGGATCATCAAGGATCCAAACTGAAGAACTTCCAGAATACCAATCCCCCAATCTTTAGCACTTCGAAGAACCCATTAGATACTGATGACTGGTTGCAGACGATGGAGAACAATTTGGATGTAGCCACAGTTGATGACAACGAGAAAGTTTTCTTTGCCACCCACTACTTGGCAGGAGATGCAAGAGCATGGTGGAACAGCATCCGCCTGATGAACCATGGTCAAGTGATGACATGGGAAGCCTTTAAGATCAAGTTCAGCCGCACCCACGTGCCGTAGGGCCTAGTCACCAGAATGAGGGATGAATTCAGAGAGTTGGAGCAAGGCAGAATGACTGTGGTGGAATACCATGACAGATTGCTATCGCTTGCAAGGTATGCACCTGATGAGATCAACACGAAGGCAAAGAAGAAGGAGAGATTCCTGAACAAACTGCATGATGAGATGCAGACTGTCCTCGTCAACATCCGCTTCGAGGATCTCGAAGAGCTAGTCGACTCAGCCATTCAGATGGAAGGGAAGATTAACCAGGCAAACGACAACCGCAAACGTCATATGATGCACCAAGCTAGATCTAGAAGTCACCAGAAGTACCGCCCCAACCCCTCACCAGGATATGCACCGAGAAACAACCGACCCCCAATGTCTCGCCCAAGCTACCCCAACCGTAGCGGAGGCAATGTGAAGTCCGGAGGAAACAACAACAGCTCCGGCAACACCAACAATTTCAATCATGCCCCTCCCAAGAGCAACAGCAACAACACTGCACCCAGAACTAGAAGCAATGCTATGCCAGTCGCAGCAAAAGACAAGTCCTAGATAACTTGTTTCGAATGTGGAGTAAAGGGTCACTTTTCCAATGAGTGCCCCAAAAAGACTGCCGCCACTGCCAATGTGAATGCCCCAGCTCAACAGCAGCGTCGTGTTCAACCAGGGAGAAGATTTGCCCCAGGGAACCCTCACAACCCCAACAATCGCCTCTTCCATATGAACGCTGAAGAAGCCCAAGAAGCGCCAGATGTAGTGATGGGTATGTTTTCTGTCAACTCAGTTTTAGCAAGGGTCTTGTTTGATTTGGGATCATCGCATTCATTTTTCACCAAAGAATTTGCATGCACTAGTAAGATCCACCCAACCAACTTGAAGCATGTAATGATAGTTCAAATTCCCAGATCAACTACAAAAGCTAGAAAAATTTGCAAAGTTGTGCCTATCAGAATACATGGGATAGATTTTTATGCCAACCTAATCGTACTCGGAACCAAAGGATTGGAAGTAGTACTAGGTATGGACTGGATGTCAAGGCATAAAGGACTGATAGACTGTGCTAAGAAATCCATCACCTTGACCAGTAGCTCTAGAGTAACAATAGAGCATATATCTTAAACCTTACTCCGTCAATTCAAGTGCAACAAGAGTCTAGCCTTACCCACCATAGACCAAGTCCGAGTAGTCTATGAATACCCCGACGTATTCCCAGATGAATTTCCAGGTATGCCCCTGGATAGGGATATTGAGTTCATTATCGAACTAATCCCTGAAACCGGACCCATAGCCCAGAGACCCTATAGCATGAACCCCTCAGAGTTAGTGGATTTGAAGAAGTAGTTGGATGCCATGTTAGCAACAGGCTTGATTCAACCAAGCGCATCGCCATGGAGATCACCAGTGTTGTTCGTCGACAAGAAAGATGGAGGCTACCGTTAGTGCACAGATTACAGAAAACTGAATGATGTCACCATCAAGAACAAGTACCCTTTGCCAAAGATAGAAGTTCTATTTCATCAGTTAACTAGAGCCCAGGTATTCTCAAAGATTGATCTTAGGATTGGTTATCACCAACTTAAGATTCGTGCAATGGATATTCCGAAGACCGCCTTTACTACTCGCTATGGTTTATACGAGTATACGGTTATGTCTTTTGGATTAACCAATGCCCCTACTTATTTCATTAATCTCATGAATAAGATCTTTATGAATTTCCTGGATAAGTTCATCGTTGTGTTTATCGACGATATCCTTATCTACTCCAAGTCAGAAGAAGAGCATGATCAACATCTGAGAATCATCCTAGAAACCCTGAGAGAGCATCAGTTATATGCCAAGTTCAGCAAGTGTGATTTTTGGCTGAAAGAAGTAGGATTCCTAGGACATATTGTGTCTGCCGGAGGAGTCTCTGTTCATCCCGCCAAGATCAAAGATGTCGAGGAATGGGAAGCCCCCACCACTCAAACCAAAGTCCGTGCATTTCTCGGATTAGCGGGATATTCCTACAAGTTTGTCAAAGGATTCTTGAGCATCACCAGACCCATGACCCAATTGCTGAAGAAGGACAAGAAGTTTGAATGGACCGACAAGTGTGAAGCTAGTTTCCAAGAGCTGAAGAAGAGATTGATATCAGCCCCAATATTGATCATGCCAGATATCAAGAAGTCGTTTGATGTATATTGTGATGCATCCAAGATTGGTCTCGGATGTGTATTAATGCAAGAAGGCAAAGTTGTCGCCTATTTGTCTCGACAACTGAAGTAGCATGAGCAGAACTATCCGACCCATGATCTTGAATTAGCAGCCGTAGTTTTGGCATTGAAGACATGGCATCATTATCTAATGGGTAATCGCTATGAGCTTTACTCAGATCACAAGAGCTTGAAGTATATTTTCACTCAGAAGGAGCTGAATATGAGGCAAAGGAGATGGATAGAGTTAATCAAGGACTATGACCTTGACATTCACTATCACCCCGGCAAAGCCAATGTGGTAGCGAATGCTCTTAGCAGATTGTCGTGTAGGCTAAAAACCATGATCAAGGAGAAGCAACCAAGTTTGTATGAGGAGTTGGAGCAGTTTAGAACTGAGCTAGTTAGCAAAGGATTTTTAGCTGCATTGAACTTCAACCCACATTAATCAGCCAAATCAAGGAAGCCCAGAAGGGAAATGAAAGTATCGACGGAATCAAACGTCGTATTGGTACAGGAAAGGTACCTGGATTCACTGAAGACGAAGAAGGAGTTCTGTGGTACAAAGGACATATCTGTGTGCCAGCAGATTCGGAGCTGAAGCAGGTTATCATGTAGGAAGCTCATGATACTCTTTATTCTGTCCACCCTAGAGGAATGAAGATGTATCAAGATTTGAAAGAGCAATTTTGGTGGCACAAGATGAAGAGAGAAATCGGAAGCTACATCGCCAAGTGTGACATCTGTCAAAGAGTCAAAGCAGAACATGAGAGACCCGCAGGACTGTTGCAACCATTGCAGATTCCGCAATGGAAATGGGATTCCGTCGGAATGGACTTTATCACCGGTTTGCCTACTTCTAGTAGGGGAAATGACTCAATCTGTGTCATTGTTGATAGACTGACCAAGGTAGCCCACTTTATACCTGTCAAGACTACCTACCAGAGTTTGAAGCTAGGAGAGCTGTATATTGCTAGGATTGTTAGTCTGCATGGAACCCCTAAGACCATAGTATCAGATCGAGGAACCTAGTTTACCTCGAGATTTTGGCAGGAAGGCCAGGAAGGATTGGGAACCAAGTTGAATTTCAGCATCGCTTATCACCTGCAAACTGATGGATAGACTGAAAGAGTCAACCAAATTTTAGAAGATATGTTGAGAGCTTGTGTGTTAGAGTACGGATCAAAATGGGAAGACTGCCTGCCTTTCGCAGAATTCTCATATAACAACAGTTATCAAGCTAGTTTGCAGATGGCACCATTTGAGTTCCTATACGGAAGAAAGTGTCGCACCCCTTTGAATTGGTCGCAAGTAGGAGAGAGTCAGATCTTTGGACCCGACATTCTCCGAGAAGCCGAACAGAAGGTTCGCAAAGTCCGTGAGCACCTCAAGACCGCCCAATCTAGACAAAAGAGTAATGCTGACAAGAGAAGGAGAGACCTGACTTTCCATGTCAGAGATTTTGTATATCTCAAGGTTTCGCCATTGAAGGGAACCCAACGCTTTAGTCTGAAAGGGAAGTTAGCCCCCAGATATATCGGGCCCTTCAAGATTCTGAACCGTCGAGGAGAAGTATTGTATCAACTGGAACTACCCGAAGAGATGTCAGCCATCCAAAGTGTGTTCCATATCTCGTTACTTCGCAAATGCCTAGAAGTGCCGGAGAAGACGGAAGTTTTCAAGAACATCGATCACATAGCTATGGATATCAACAAGGACCTGACATATCATGAAGTGCCCATCTGTATCCTAGGGGAAGCTTACAGAGCCACTAGGACCAGGAGTATCAAATTTCTGAAGATTCAATGGAGCAACCATATCGAGGAGGAAGCTAATTGGGAGCGAGAAGATTACATTAGGACAGAGTTCCCAGATCTCTTTAGTTCCTAGTTTTCTTTTGTAAATCTTGGGACGATATTTTGTTTAAGGGGGGAAGGTTTGTAACATCCCAAAACTCTAATCCAAGTGATCAAGATCCAAATCATCAAATTTAGAGTTAACAAAAACTTTTCCAATTAAAAATATTAAAGCATTCATATGTGTGTGCATATAATTTAGGAGTTGATTTGAATTGCCATGTTTAAGTGATCCATTGATTGTAAAATGATTCTTAGGTGAAATAAACATCATCTAGATCATTCCCAAACAAATCCCAAAGAAAAACAAATCGAAATGAATAAAAGAAAATGGTTTGGTGCCATTTTAATCACCATGCCTACTTTGGCTATTCCTAGAACTCAAAACCTAACAGAAACAAATGTGGATCTTTGCACACCTTGCTAGTACAAGTAGTGATGTACCAAGTCCCACTTTGTTTCAGCCCAAAAACTTTCAAACACTAATTTTAAATGCCATTTGAAAATTGAATGTAGTTCATATGAGAAGATCCCACTTATGCAAAAACCAACCAAACCAATTCACCTTCACATTTCCCAGCAACCAGAGACTACCAAGCATAAGATCAGATCACACACCAAAAATCTTTTCAAAATTCGAATTTAAATTTCTTGCGGCCATTTGATCGAACACCTGGTAGACAGAAATAAAATGGCCTAACTATTACTATTTCTAATTAAGCCATTGTCCCCCATTACACCCTCTCTACTGTCCCCTGTCCCCCTGAGTCCAACCAGACCCTCACCGGCCTACCCCTAAGCCATAGTAGAAGTGGAGTGCCGCCACTTAGTGGTCGCCACCGGCCAGAAGAGGGCAGAGCGCCAGGGACAGCGCCACGCCATTCCAGCAAGTCCCCTAGCTCCGCCGAACCCTACCGCACCTCCCTGTCCACCCCACGATCACCCACAGCCCCTGGACCAAACCCCAGCACCGCGGCCCACTCTCTGCGAGCTCGCCAACACGCCACAGACCGCCCCTCGACCCAATACCGCGCACGCCGCTCCGCCTTGACCCCAGCACCCTGCCAGACACGGCCTTGCACCGCTGCATGACCCATAGTCGCAGAGCGCCGTGTCGAGCACCGCCTCTGTCTCCCAGAGCGCGGGATGCTCCCGAGCAAAGGACACCGCCCCTAGCCGCGCATTGAAGCCGTAGAGCACTGCCAGGAGGCAGGCCACCATCCCCTACGTCCAGCCACGACGATAACACGTTGTACAGCCCTCGCCAGAGTCGCCAGCCCATCCCATTCGGTCCCCTCGTCGACCTATAAAAGGAGGCCACCGCAGCACAAACTCCTCACACCATCTCACTCCCCTCTCTCCACTGATCCTTCCACCCCATCCCTGGAGCAAGGCGGGCCGTCGTTCGCTGGAATTTTGCCGGAGCTTGTCACAACAGAGGAGGAGAAGCGTCGTTGATTGCGACTGCCCCAGGAGCCGCCGCGACCATGCCTAGAACCGTCGTCGTCCACCAGTTTGTTTGCCCGCCTCGCCGCAGTAACTGGAGCCCTGGTATGTCCCCGGTAGACCCCCGCTGGTCGTATAGGGTTCGGTCTCGCTGGCGACGCATCGGTCATGGACGACGACTGTGAGCCGTCGATCTCTGTTATAATCATATGGTACAGATTGATAGATACAATTTCAGGTTTTCAGTCTCGCTGACAAGCGGGACCAAACTGTCAGCCGCCCTCTGCTTCATGGAGCGCCACTGGGCCGGCCCATTTTCTTTCCCGCGCTAGCCCCTGAATTCAAATTTAGGTTTTTCTATTTTAGTTTGAACTCACTTGTGTCCGTTAGTTCAAAATACATTCCAGAAGATCTACTAAACCAAATTGAGTGATTCAAATTTTGTTAGAAAGCCTCTGAAAAGATCTATCCAAGCCCGTTGGAATTAATTCATTTAGATTTAGAGATCTCTCCTAGTAAAAATAACAAGACAAAAGCTTTTGCACATTCAAACATTTTTATAAAATCAACCATAATAGCTTTTGAGTTGATTCCAACTCTCAAAAATGACATTTCACCATACTTATCTGAATATGTAATAATATTAAGGTTTACATGCAGTGACTTTGGACTAGTACCAAAATAATGTTATATAGGCATTTCTAGTCACTTTAAATCATTAAATATTAAACTTAAACCTAATTAAATATGATCAAACCTTTAAATCACATTCCCATGTGTTAGAATATGTGGTGATGCCATGTGTCCACATGATCCCATACTTTAATTGGTAAATATTAAATCTTAGTTATTTTTCAATGAGTAGAAATTACTTTTCTTAAATAAAAAGAATGAAGCTAGTTAATAAAACCTTGTGATGCTTGTGATGATATTAGATCATCAAATGTGTGCTTTAGAATGCTAAGTAGACTAGTTAAGTATTGTTTGGTGATTGTGTACTCCGTATGTATTTATAGACGATAGTACCTACGAAGCTTTCGAGGAGGAGGAGTTCTACCAAGAAGAAGAGGAAGAAAACTTCAACCAGTCCACCAACCAAGGCAAGCTATTGTTAGCAAGCTAGAATTAAGCTAGATAACTTGAGCAAGATGCACTAGGCATGCTTTGGTTATACCACTTTGACTATTACCTACCCCAAGTTTTATTTCCAAGCTTTTACTTCCTTTACTTTACCAAAGTCCCTTACTTGTTTTGAAGGTAGCATAAAGAGTATAAAACTTGACCTATTTAGATAACTTTAGATGTGATTCTATGGCATGAGATTGAGATTAGCATCCCACCTTAGTGAACACTCTTAACTTTGTAGCTTAGAGCTAAATCAAAACTTGAGTCACTTTAGATGGGAACACTTGGTGAAAATGAATTGTGAAAACCTTGGAATGATGAGTCATTCTATTGAGATGTTTTGACATGTGTTGAGAAACACAATTGATTTATGATGATGAAAATGTTAAGGCATGAGCCTTAGCTCTTTTAGAAAAACTGATGGTTGGATTCGGATGTGATACCATTCCAATTTTACCGTACAACCACAATACCTGAATTGGGTAAGGCTTAGGCGGAAGTTTATATGCATTAGTATTAGTTCCCTCGCTGGAGAGGTTTGAGCTAAGGCTACCTCTCAATGTTGTCCACCTATGCAGTGCCCAAGATGACAGATGGTCATGGTTGGGAGGCCATGCTCATCGGAGAGGTGCTTATACTAGGGTGTCTAAAGGAAAGGTTATGTTTGATTATCTACATACTAAGTATGATGATTTAGGGTTATCCCTGACAGATGTATCAAATCTTGTGGTGAAAGTGTACCACCTCTGCAGAGTGTCAAACTATTCGAATAGCCGCGTCCACGGTTATGGACAGTTGGAGTGGCCATACTGTTTCGTTGTCAGATGTTTTCAAAATGATTTATGAAATGAATGATGAATCTTGACTTGACCACAACAGGGTTGTGACTATGACACTAGCTTCCCAACTTAAGTGATTTTAGAACTTTATTTTATCTTTCTTTGTTTCTAAACTCAGCTTAGGTTTCAAACTTAACTTTACAAATAAACATAGAGTTAGCATTTGCCACTAGTACTATCTTACTTGTTAGTGGTAGTTTGTGAGTACTTAAAGAGTACTCATGGCTTTTGTCCCTGGCTATTCCTATGGCCAGACTATGAAGGAGAATACCAAGATGACGGACAGCAGGACAGGTATGATAACTAGGACTATCTGCCTTCGTTAGTATTGCCTGTGCCCCTGAAGATGAACCCCACCGCTATGCTTATTATTGATTCTGTTGCTTGTTGTATTAAGACTGGATCATGAGATCCTTTATTCGTGTAAGACCTTATATTGGTTTGTAATGGATGATGTACTATTGTATCCAATCTGTTATGTCTCGCAAAAATGGTAATCCTGGGATTGCGATGTATGACATAACAGGCATATGGGATTAAAAATCCGGGTGTTGACAAATTTACTCCCAACGTCCGTGTAAAATTCGAACCTAAAGTAAGTGCTAAATTTTACACAAATTTAAGCTTAGTTGTCAATGAGTATGAACATTCTTGGATTTCAATACGAATGACAAAGGTCATGGCCATATCTACATCATACTTTATGCTGATGATTATCCTAGGTCCAAGCATTTGCATGCCGCCAAATTTGGCCATATTTTTAAAATGATTGAATAGGAAGTAGTATGATGAGTATGGTTCGATCAGCTGCTCCTTGATGTAAATTGTACTCCCACCGTCTGTGTAAAATTCGAACCTCAAAGTAAGTGGTAGAATTTAAACGAATTTAAGCTTAGTTTTCAATGAGTATGAATAGTGTTGGATTTCAAGCCGAACGACCAAGGTGATTATGTCCATATCTACTTCATACTTTATGCTGATGACGATCCCATATCCAAGAATTTGCATGCTGCCAAATTTGGCCATATTTTCAGAATGAGCGAAGAGGAGGTGGTATGAAGAGTATGGTTCGATCGGCTGCTCTCTCGAGAAGAAGCAAACCAACTATTTTCCTTGCTTAATTTTAGGGTGCTTCATGCTAAATGTATGAACCTCGATGTAATTTTACCTTTTTATGTCCTTGATTTAAAATGTAGTCCCGCAGTCCGTGTAAAATCTGAACCTAAAAGTAAGTGGTAAAATGATAATGAATTTAAGCTTAGTTGTCAATTAGTATGAACATTCTAGGATTTTAGGACGAACCACCAAGGTCATGGCCATATCTGAATCGTACTTTATGTTGATAGTGATCCCATATCCAAGAACTTGCATGATGCAAAATTTGTCCATATTTTGAAAACGATCGAAGATGAAGTAGTATGAAGAGTATGGTTCGATCAGCTACTCTCTTGAGAAGGATCCGACCCGACTATTTTCCCTGCTTAATTATAGGGTGCTTTGTGATAAATGTATGGATTTCGATGTAATTTTATCTTTTTCATGTCCTTTATGTAAAATCTACTCCCACCATCGTATAAAATTAAAACCTAGAAGAAAGTGTTTAAATTTAAACAAATTTAAGCTTTTTTCAATGAGTATGAAAATTCTTGGATGTCAAGCCGAACGAACAAGGTGATGATGTCCATAGCTACATCATACTTTATGTTGGTGATGATCCCATATCCAAGAATTTGCATGACGCAAAATTTGGCCATATTTTAAAAATGATCGAAGAGGAAGTAGTATGAAGAGTATGGTTTGATCAGCTACTCTCTTGAGAAGGAGTCGACCTGACAATTTTCCTTGCTTAATTTTAGGGGCTTTGTGCTAAATGTATGGACCTCGATATAAATGTACCTTTTTTAGGTGCTTGATGTAATATGTACTCCCACCGTCCGTGTAAAATTTGAACCTAAAATTAAGTGGTAAAATTTAAACAAATATAAGCTTAGTTGTAAATGAGTATGAACATTCTTGGATTTCAAGACGAACGACCAAGGTCATGGCCATATCTACATCATACTTTATGCTGATGATGATCCCATATCCAAGAATTTTCATGCCACCAAATTTGTCCATATTATGAAAATGATCGAAGAGCAAGTAGTATGAATAGAATGGTTCGATCAGCTGCTCTCTCGAGAAGGAGCCAACCCAACTATGTTCCTTGCTTCATTTTAGGGTGCTACGTGCTAAATGTATGGACCTTGATGTAATTGTACCTTTTTTAGGTCCTTGATGTAAAATGTACTCCCACCGTCCATGTAAAATTCGAACCTAAAGTAAGTGGTAAAATGATAATGAATTTAAGCTTAGTTGTCAATTAGTATGAACATTCCTGGATTTTAGGACGAACCACCAAGGTCATGGCCATATCTACATCGTACTTTATGCTAATGATGATCCCAGATCCAACAATTTGCTTGCTGCCAAATTTGGCAATATTTTGAAAACGATTGAAGAGGAAGTAGTATGATGAGTATGGTTCGATCAGCTGCTCCTTGATGTAAAATGTACTCCCACCGTCCATGTAAAATTCGAACCTAAAAGTAAGTTATAAACTTTAAACGTATTTAATCTTAGTTGTCAATGAGTATGAACATTCTTGGATTTCAAGCCGAATGACTAGCAAAGTCATGACCATATCCACATCATACTTTATGCTAATGTTTCATGATCCCATATCCAAGAATTTGCATGCCCGCCAAATTTGGCCATATTTTGAAAACAAACAAAGAGGAAGCAAGTAGTATGAAGAGTATGGCTTGATCAGCTTCTCACTTGAGAAGGAGCTAACCCAGCTATTTTCCTTGCTTAATTTTAGGGTGCTTTGTGATAAATGTATGGATTTTGATGTAATTTTATCATTTTCATATCCTTGATGTAAAATCTACTCCCACCATCGTGTAAAATTGAAACCTAAAAGAAAGTGGTTAAATTTAACGAATTTAAGATTTGTTTTCAATGAGTATGAATAGTCATGGATTTCAAGCTGAATGACCAAGGTGATGATGTTCATATTTATATCATACTTTATGATGATGATGATCCCATATCCAAGAATTTACATGACGCAAAATTGGCCATATTTTGAAAACGTTCAAAGAGGAAGTAGTATGAAGAGTATGGTTCGATTAGCTCCTCTGTTGAGAAGGAGCCGAACTGACTATTTCTTTGCTTAATTTTAGGGTGCTTCGTGTTAATTGTATGGACCTCGATGTAATTTTACCTTTTTAGGTGCTTGATGTAAAATATACTCCCTCCGCCCGTGTAAAATTTGAACCTAAAATTAAGTGGTAAAATTTAAACAAATTTAAGATTAGTTGTAAATGAGTATGAACATTCTTGGATTTCAAGACGAAAGGCCAAGGTCATGGCCATATATACATCATACTTTATGCTGATAATGATCCCACATCCAAGAATTTGCATGTCGCTAAATTTGCCCATAATTTGAAAACTATTATGGAGGAAGTAGTATGAAGAGTATGGTTCGATCAGCTGCTCTCTCGAGAAGGAGCTGACCCGACTAATTTCCTTGCTTAATTTTAGGGTGCTTCGTGCTAAATGTATGGACCTCGATGTAAATTTACCTTTTTTTAGGTCCTTGATCTAAAATGTACTTCCACCCTTCGTGTAAAATTCGAACCTAAAGTAAGCGGTAAAATTTAAACGAATTAAGCTTAGTAGTTAATGAGTCTTAGCATTCTTGCATTTCAAGCCGAACAGCCATGGTCATGGCCATATCCACATCATACTTTATGCTGATGATGATCCCAGATCCAAGAATTGCATGCCGCCAAATTTGGCCATATTTTGAAAATGATTGAAGAGGAAGTAGTATGATGAGTATGGTTCGATCAGCTGCTCCTTGATGTAAAATGTACTCCCACTGTCCGTGTAAAATTCGAACCTAAAAGTAACTGATAAACTTTAAACGTATTTAATCTTAGTTGTCAATGGGTATAAACATTCTTAGATTTCAAGCCGAACGACTAGCAGAGTCATGGCCATATCCACATCATACTTTATGCTAATGTTTCATGATCCCACATCCAAGAATTTGCATTCCCGCCAAAGTTGGCCATATTTTGAAAACAAACAAAGAGGAAGCAAGTAGTATGAAAAGTATGGCTTGATCAGCTTCTCACTTGAGAAGGAGCTGACCCGGCTGTTTTCCTTGCTTAATTTTAGGGTGCTTTGTGATAAATGTATGGATTTTGATGTAATTTTATCATTTTCATATCCTTGATGTAAAATCTACTCCCACCGTCATGTAAAATTCCAATCTAAAAGAAAGTGGTTAAATTTAAATGAATTTAAGCCTAGTTTTCGATGAGTATGAACAACCTTGGATTTCAAGCCGAATGACCGAGGTGATGATGTCCATAACTACATCATACTTTATGCTGATGATGATCTCATATCAAAGAATTTCCATGCTACCAAATTTGGCCATATTTTGAGAACGAGCGAAGAGGAAGTAGTATGAACATTATGGTTCGATCAGCTGCTCTCTCGAGAAGGAGTCGAACCGACTGTTTCCTTTCTTAATTTTAGGGTGCTTCATGCTAAATGTATAGACCTCGATGTAATTTTACCTTTTTAGGTCCTTGATGTAAAATGTCATCCCACCATCCATGTAAAATTCAAAGCTAAAAGTAAGTGGTAAAATTTTAACGAATTTAATCTTAGTTGTTAATGAGTATGAACATTCTTGGATTTTAGGTCGAACCACCAAGGTCATGGCCATATCTACATCATACTTTATGCTGATGATGATCCCATATCCAAGAATTTTCATGCCACCAAATTTGTCCATATTATGAAAACGATCGAAGAGCAAGTAGTATGAATAGAATGGTTTGATCAGCTGCTCTCTCTCTAGAAGGAGCCAACCCAACTATTTTCCTTGCTTAATTTTAGGGTGCTACGTGCTAAATGTATGGACCTTGATGTAATTGTACCTTTTTTAGGTCCTTGATGTAAAATGTACTCCCGCCTTCCGTGTAAAATTTGAACCTAAAAGTAAGTGGTAAAACTTAAACGAATTTAAGCTTAGTTGTCAATGAGTATGAATATTCTTGGATTTCAAGCCGAACGGCCAAGGTCATGGCCATATATACATCATACTTTATGTTGATAATGATCCCACATCCAAGAATTTGCATGCCGTCAAATTTGTCCATATTTTGAAAATGATCGAATAGGAAGTAGTATGAAGAGTATGGTTCGATCAGCTGCTCTCTCGGGAAGGAGCTAACCCGAATATTTTTCTTGCTTAAATTTGGGGTGCTTTGTGCTAAATTGTATGGATCGTGATGTAATTTTATCTTATTTTAGGTCTTGATGTAAAATGTATTCCCACCGTCCGTGTAAAATTCGAACCTAAAAGTAAGTGATAAAATTTAAACAAATTTAAGATTAGTTGTAAATGACTATGAACATTTTTGGATTTCAAGACGAAAGGCCAAGGTCATGGCCATATATACATCATACTTTATGCTGATAATGATCCCACATCCAAGAATTTGCATGTTGCTAAATTTGGCCATAATTTGAAAACTATTATGGAGGAAGTAGTATGAAGAGTATGGTTCGATCAGCTGCTCTCTCGAGAAGGAGCTGACCCGACTAATTTCCTTGCTTAATTTTAGGGTGCTTCGTGCTAAATGTATGGACCTCGATGTAAATTTACCTTCTTTTAGGTCCTTGATCTAAAATTTACTTCCACCATTCGTGTAAAATTCGAACCTAAAGTAAGTGGTAAAATTTAAATGAATAAAGCTTAGTTCTTAATGAGTCTTAACATTCTTGGATTTCAAGCCGAACAGCCAAGGTCATGGCCATATCCACATCATACTTTATGCTGATGGTGATCCTAGATCCAAGAATTGCATGTCGCCAAATTTGGCCATATTTTGAAAACGATTGAAGAGGAAGTAGTATGATGAGTATGGTTCGATCAGCTGCTCCTTGATGTAAAATGTACTCCCACTGTCCGTGTAAAATTCGAACCTAAAAGTAACTGATAAACTTTAAACGTATTTAATCTTAGTTGTCAATGGGTATAAACATTCTTGGATTTCAAGCCGAACGACTAGCAAAGTCATGGCCATATCCACATCATACTTTATGCTAATGTTTCTTGATCCCACATCCAAGAATTTGCATGCCCACCAAAGTTGGCCATATTTTGATAACAAACAAAGAGGAAGCAAGTAGTATGAAGACTATGGCTTGATCAGCTTCTCACTCGAGAAGGAGCTAACCCAGCTATTTTCCTTTCTTAATTTTAGGGTGCTTTGTGATAAATGTATGGATTTTGATGTAATTTTATCATTTTCATATCCTTGATGTAAAATCTACTCCCACCGTCATGTAAAATTCCAATCTAAAAGAAAGTGGTTAAATTTAAATGAAATTAAGCCTAGTTTTCGATGAGTATGAACAACCTTGGATTTCAAGCCGAACGACCGAGGTGATGATGTCCATAATTACATCATACTTTATGTTGATGATGATATCATATCAAAGAATTTCCATGCTACCAAATTTGGCCATATTTTGAGAACGAGAGAAGAGGAAGTAGTATGAACATTATGGTTCGATCAGCTGCTCTCTCGAGAAGGAGTCGAACCGACTGTTTCCTTTCTTAATTTTAGGGTGCTTCATGCTAAATGTATAGACCTCGATGTAATTTTACCTTTTTAGGTCCTTGATGTAAAATGTCATCCCACCATGCATGTAAAATTCAAAGCTAAAAGTAAGTGGTAGAATTTTAACGAATTTAATCTTAGTTGTTAATGAGTATGAACATTCTTGGATTTTAGGTCGAACCACCAAGGTCATGGCCATATCTACATCATACTTTATGCTGATGATGATTCCATATCCAAGAATTTTTATGCCACCAAATTTGTCCATATTATGAAAACGATCGAAGAGCAAGTAGTATGAATAGAATGGTTCGATCAGCTACTCTCTCGAGAAGGAGCCAACCCAACTATTTTCCTTGCTTAATTTTATGGTGCTACGTGCTAAATGTATGGACCTTGATGTAATTGTACCTTTTTTAGGTCCTTGATGTAAAATGTACTCCCGCCGTCCGTGTAAAATTTGAACCTAAAAGTAAGTGGTAAAACTTAAACGAATTTAAGCTTAGTTGTCAATGAGTATGAACATTCTTGGATTTCAAGCCGAACGGCCAAGGGCATGGCCATATATACATCATACTTTATGCTGATAATGATCCCACATCCAAGAATTTGCATGCCGTCAAATTTGTATATATTTTTAAAATGATTAGTATGAAGAGTATGGTTTGATCAGCTGCTCTCTTGGGAAGGAGCTAACCCGAATATTTCTCTTGCTTAAATTTAGGGTGCTTTGTGCTAAATTGTATGGACCGTGATGTAATTTTATCTTCTTTTAGGTCTTGATGTAAAATGTACTCCCACCGTCCGTGTAAAATTCGAACCTAAAAGTAAGTGGTAAAATTTAAAAAAATTTAAGCTTAGTTGTCAATGAGTATGAACATTCTTGGATTTCAAGCCTTGTGACCAAGGTCATGGTCATATCTACATCATACTTTATGCTGATGATGATCCCAGATCCAAGAATTTGCATGGCGCGAAATTTGGCCATATTTTTAAAATGATCGAAGACAAAGTAGTATGATGAGTATGGTTTGATCAGCTACTCTCTCGAGAAGGAGTCGACCCGACTATTTTCCTTGCTTAATTTTAGGGTGCTTTGTGATAAATGTATGGACCTAGACATAATTTTACCTTTTTTGTCCTTGATGTAAAATGTACTCCCATCGCCCATGATGTTCCCATATTTGGGAGTAGATGGGTGAATCTTGGCATGGTAAAAAATGTTTCCACTGGTGTTTCTAACCATTAGGAAAAGAAAAAAAAATCCAAGTGATAGGAGTGTATTTTATGTATAGAAAGTAGGAAGAATATGTATTTTCTGTAGAAAAAAAGAGCAAGAAGAGAAACTATGAGCACAAAGGGGTCAACTCAAGAGAGCAGCAAAGAGGAGGAGTTGAATGTGATGCGATATCAGAGCAAAGCTATGATGGCTTCCTCACACGAGGTACAAGGTATAGTCACCTAGTAGTACTTGTAGTATGGAGTAGTACTAAATTTCAGGACCTTTACTATAGTAGTACTCCCTCCGATCCAAATTAACATTCTAAAATTTGTCTAGATTTGGAAGTATCTAGCACTAAAACATGACTAGATACATTCGAATCTAGACAAATTTGAGAACATTATATGGATCAGAAGGAGTAGCATATATGCACTCAAAACAAAGTGTTTTCTCTCTCCTTTATTGCCTCATCACCATCCCCACACGCAAAACAAATTTTAGGACATTTCGAACTTTTTTCTTTGGCATGGTGTGATTTGTCTTATGATTATGCCGTAGCTACCGATAGGAAAAAACAATAGGGCCTCAAACTAGCACCTAGTGTTGCAAGCTGGAGCGTTTAATAAATATATCCAATTTTATGTTATTATTCCTTTTTGCATAAGTGACTATGTTAACGTCCCACGTTAGTTTTGCCCTAATATACCGGGTTAGAGGAGTCGATCCAACAACCGATGGAGAACCACCCACCCCCATCTTTTTTTGGTGAGAAACCGCACAACCCTCATCGTCTTCCTCTGCCGCTCTGGCCGCTTATGTTCCATCCTAGCCCCTCGCCACCCTTGCATAAAGGTAGAAACCACCAACCCATCTCGACTAATCTTACACAGTACTCTTCCTTGGAACGACATCTAGAGCAATGAAGCGTAAGATATCTGAGCGCTACATCTAGGCAATGGGATTGGGAAACCTCCACTACGGACTGCTGAGCAACATCACATGTCGCGCTGATCTTTTGAGCACCGCTCGCCTGGCTTGCAGCATGGTTGACTAGCACCACTCACCTGGCTCCTAGTCTCCTGTTTGGTTTCCCTCCCTACTTCACTCTGACCCATAGACATGGCCACTAGACCGTGACGGGCAGGTAAAAATCAGTTTTGCAAGATTTTTGTAGGATTCGAATCCTTAGATTCTTTCCTATGGATTGCATTTGGATCCTAGGAATTGTGGTACCCAAATTCTTCTGAACTGCTACCCCCCACCCATGCTTAAATCCTGTTGGAACTGAACATCTACTTGAGCCTCAACTCTCATGACGTGCATAGGATCGAAACATGCCATTCATATAGGTAGTTTTCTTACATTTTATAATCGCCTATTTTACACTGGCAAACCTGTGACATTCGTGTGTTCTCAATCCTACGATCCAAATAGGCCCAAGACTTTTGCTTCAGTGTCTCCCTCTCTCCTACAAACATACTAATCTAAAAACACAAGAACGACCAGGACTGTTGATACCCGTAACGGAAGGTGTATTGGACAATCAAGGTTGTCCTTATATTTTAAGTTTCATGTGTTTGACAAACACAAGATTTCTGTAAAAAGTTGGATATTTGGTTTACATGAATCCAAAAACATAGGATTCCTTTAAAACATGGTAAAATAAAAGTCAAACATCATGGGAGAGTATATTTATGACGTTATCGTGTCTCTTAGGACCTCATTCTTGTTCTTTGCGCGCGTAGGAATTTGAAAATGAGGTACAAGTTGGATATGAATAATTGCATATGAATTTTGGAGGATTCTAACCCATAGGTTTTTGGAAGATATCAAATTCCTCTAGATTCCCTTCTTAGTTCCTATGCCCTCCATTCCATAAGAATCTAAACATGAGATCCAACCTCATTTTATTTCTCTTTCGATAAGTCCAATACGCTCACACTATATTCCTAGAAAACACTTGTGTTTTTTTCCTATTCACCATCCAAAGACACCTGTTACAAAATTCAAGTGTTTTTAATTCCTAATATGAATTTACTGTACATGTCATGTCAATATGTGTTTTTTAAAAACCATTGAGCGAAAGAGGCCCCTAATATTGTCAATCAATCATAGGAAAATTGCCTGCATTTTTTCCTCTGGTCCATTCCTCTGAACCAAACGGCTGAACGGTTCTAGCATAGGAAACTTTCCTATTCCTACACTTTTCCTTTAATGCAAACAAGACCTTATTCCTTGGTGTGTTTGTTTGCATGCATGATTTATTCATCACATTTCTGCATCTTTCATATAGTAGTTTTTTTGCAAACCTAGCTAGCACCCCCCTTTTTCAAACACCTTGCATGCCCCTAGATATGAAGAAAATCTATTGCATGGCATTGACGCGTTGCTGATGCCACTAACAATCCAACAGTAGAAGCATTTATACTAGTTGATGATGAAGGATTTGAAAACAAGGGTAGCTGGGTTGGTACAAACGGAGAATGATTGCGATTGGAAAGCACCCGGGGCGCTGGTACCTCCAAAACGTCTACAGTATGACATGTATCGAGCTGCCACATGTGTAGCGTGTTGATATTTATCCATCGGGAAACCAGTGTTTCCCCGCCCCCATGCACTTACAGCTACAAGCACGCGAATATCGAGCTGCTGAAGTTACAAATAACAGAGTAACCATACAGATTTGACAAGCAATGGCACTATAGTGCGATGGCGCTATTTGACAAATTCATTGGTACCATAGATTTTCCTAGTCACAGGGACTGCACTACTGCTAGTATTGTACCACAATATCGTCTAGTCAATCATCTCTTGTTAGTTCTGCCGCATACAAGAGTTGTAGTACCTAACAATCAAGTGGGTAGGTGTAGTACAACTCCTGTAGGCAGCAGAACTAGCGAGATGATTGTTTGTTGTACTCTACTTCTAGTAGTAGTATTGTACTAGTACAAATGTACTACTCCCTCCGTTCAGAAATAACTGACTTGGGTTTTTCTAGACTCAAATGTATCTATACACTAAAATGAGTCTAGATACATTTGAATTTAGGCAAATCCATGCCAGTTATTTCTAGACGGAGGGAGTACTACTAGGTACTATTTTTTAGGAAAATAGAAGGTGTAAATAAACATCATCTTGTCAAACATGATAGTAGTCGAACTCTAATCGGCGTGCATAGCAGCGTGCTGGCCTAGATATAATGTCCCAGGAAGTGACATGGTTAATTTAGTGCTCGGCAGCGTGCTATCCTAGCTATAAATGCGCCAGGATGTGAGATGGTTAATTTAGTGCACTGCAGCGTGCCAACCAAGTTATATAGTAGGTGTCCTGGATGCAGCTCTAGAGGCCTTGCAAAAAAACCTCGTTCAAAGATCCATCCCGTCTTCCCCATCTCGGATGTTTGTCCCCACTCACCAATGCCACCTGGCCGCATTTGGGATCGTCCACAGCACAAGCTTCGCACATTTTCCTTACCATCTCGTGCGCTGCATCGGATCTTGCAGGTCGCGCCACCCCTCTCACTACAAGTAAAGTTGGCTTTTACACTGGACAATTTTCGTGGCTGAAGGCCTATTTTTTGTGATTAAAAAGTCTTCTACCATTGATGCCCTTCGTGGTAAAAGCCCCATCACAAAAGAATCTACCACAGTTTTTTCCGATCGTGGCGGATCGCACCTTTCAGCCATGAAAACTTGTTTCATCGTAGATCTGTTCTCCAGCGGGGTTGACTGGTGACGTCATGCAAACCGCCATGTGGCAAACGTCGTTAACACCTAGTTACCGTTGTTAAAGGTCACAGAAACCATGGTAAGAAGCCTGGACCAGCCAAGGGATGCTAATTGTTAAGTGGGCCGGCCCACGAGGAGAGCCCAATAAGATTACGGACCTTTACTGTTTCGTCGTGTACAGTTTGATGTGGGCCCTTTAATGCAGCCTTCCACAGCCCGTACGATTTCAGGCCCGTTACTATTTTGGACTAAAGAAGGCCCACTTTGGTATATATGCGGCCCATTAGGGGCCTGCGCCAGTAGGTCAAGCACTGTTAAGGCATGCCACCGGCCCATAGGGTCCACTCCTGTTCTACCCATTTACTGTTATGGCATTTTACATTTTTGGGTTGCTAGTGTTAGGATCTTTTACTGTTCTGGCCTTCTTAAATTCTGGCCTTTCACTGTCCTGGCCTTTTACTGTTCTGGTCATTCACTATTTAGGTTTTTTACTCTTATGGCCTTTTACTACTCTAGGCTTACTATTCTGGGCTTCCTGTTCTGGGCATTTACTGTTCATGCCTTTTTACTCTTCTATTCGTTTTGCTCTTCTGGCCCTTTACTGTGTGGGCCTTTTACTATTCAGGGATGTTACTATTTCAGGCCTTTTACTGTTCAGGCCTATTACTCTTCGGGCCTATTACTGTTCGGTCCTTTTACTATTCTGGCATGTTGTTGTTCAGCCCTATACGTTTTTAGGGCCTTGGCCCCTTATGAGGCCCACCAATATTTGAACCTCCCACTGATGGCTTGTACTGTTTATTGGGCCCATCTGGTGGCCATCATATTTGTGTATTCTATAACTATGGTACAATTCTGGTTTTAAACAGTCTATGAATATTTTGGCTTGCTAATGATCGTGCTAGTATCACTCTATTATAGACTAGAATTTCAACGAAAACAAGATGAAGCATTATAGAGACATCGCTAGACATGGGTTGGCACAAGGTTTCTGCTACGAAGCTTACATCCCAATACAAGTAACAACTGGCATACCGTGACAGCTATAGAAGAGATTGGCAAGTAGACGGTCCATCCAATCTTGTCAATCTTTCAGTTCATGCATATGTTCATGTGTAATCGTGATTATTCCATCTATTTCCTCTGTTTCTTGTTCAATTAATTCAATTGTTTAGAGTGCAGCTGTAACATCTCTTTCTGCTGAAAAAACTAGAACATTGGGCCGATGCAAGAAATAATCACTATCATTCTGCTTTGTGAAATGACCTCAATACTTAACATAGGATTCCTCACTTGTGCCCCCATAGCTTGATGTACAACCTGAAACAAATAAAACAAGTTATCACAGCGTACCAGCAAACTGGCGGCCATCTTATATGTAAAATAATTCTAATTTATCATTGGCCAGGAATAATCAATGATGTTCCTCATACATCTCTTTCCCGAGTAACAGGAATAGTCGATGTCCTAGACCGATGCGTACATGTGCCAATATCATAACCACTCTAGAACAAACACTATAGATTATTTACATGCTGAAACAAAGACATATTAAGTTAGAGCAGCAATTAGGCGAAAAAACACCATGTTTGTTGTCAAAGAACTTCAAAATTAGCATTGTCCTAATATAACAAATCAAGCTATCAACATGTGTGTCTCATGCAGACTAACTAAACTAGTGTGGCAATGAATGTAGGGAATCAAGCAACTTGACTCTTTCCCTCATAAACTAATCATGTCACTGCATAACGGAAATATAGAAAATATAACAAAAAGAGGTGCGTGAGATTCCTTCAGCTGCTTAGAATTGGTCAGGACAACAAATCATTAACCAAAAATATAAAAATAGCGTTTAAAAATGGTCTATAGTATGAACTAGCCAAAAAAGTGACCTCCAACCATAGAAGGTGGCATTGTTTTAATCATCAGGGAACTACGATAGTACCTTAGAAAAACAACCAATAGATCATTTCAGACAAACAAGATATCAACCATTGCTTTTCAGTAGCTAGATCATTCAAATATTTTGATCGTCGGGCTAGTAAATAAAAAGAAGAGAAACAAAGAGATGGGTCATTCGCTACTAAAACAATAGTTGGATGCATCCAAAAAGTAGCACCAACCTTCTTTTTAATGCCTACAACTATTGTATTTCCAACTACTGACAGTATCATTGTACATATAACCATGCAAGAAAATCTAGTAGACAAACAAGCAAATAATACATTGTGCACCTTGCAAGGTCAATGAAGTATTTAAAAAATGTATGTCTCAGAACCACGTCATAATATAGCATTGATGCAATCAAAAGAAAACTAAAAATTCATAGGAACCATAACCAATTGAACCATCTGGTGGCTAATATTAAACTCGCAAGATCATCTATTCATGTATAGATGAAAATTTCTTGTTTATTATTAATCAAACATTGTATTTCTCATAGAAATTGCCATCCCTAGTTTGGGATTGATGGGGCTTGAACCTGTAGGTTCCTCCTTGACAGGGCGGTGCTCTGACCATTTAAGTTAAGAAAATCATTGCATTGCTTTAATCATGAGCAAACTAAAGAATCAAATTGGCAATAGAATCTATATGTGCATCATGTAGAGTAGCTATTGAGGTAATGAATTAAGCAATCAAACTCTAGGTGCACGATAGACTTATAGATCACATTAAGATGGTTATAGTACATATATATAGTAACTGGGATCATATTAGATGATACTAGCTATGACAATCTCACTATGAGTAGTCTAGATAGAATTCCCTCCGTTTAAAAATATAAGATGTTATGGATTTTTTAAATGAATATATCTAGACCCCCTTTAGTGTTGGTAGAGTAACTTGGACTAGTATTGTATGCATTTTTACTAGTCCAAGTTACTCCCCACCAAGACCAAGTAATTTACACTAGTCTCATACATATAACACTAGACTATGTTACTACCTCCAGAATGCATATAAGCTCAATCATGGTGGCAATCTCTAATATTATAATAGAATATAGAATAGCATAAAAGTGGACATACTTCAATCACCATCACCTAATCATGGTCTAGTTAACGTATATATATAGATAGATGATCATCAATCAAATATAGCAAAAAGAGATCTCCACCATGATTGACTGAGAAAATTGAATTATAAATCAAGGGATTTACGTTTGGTATTTGTGCAGTACCGTTAAAGCTCATCTTTTTCTAATCATTGGTCAACTCATGTGGTGCCGACACTAGACAATGTGACAACCTCCAGAGTGCATACAAACTCTTAAATATAGCAGGAAAATACTATAATAGACTATAGATTAGCATAAAAGTGGATATACTTAAATTACCACCACCTAATCATAGTCTAGTTGATGTATATATAGATAGATAGATATGATGATGAGTCAAATATAGCAAAGAATAGATCATCACTATGATTGAGTGAGAAAGATGAATTATAAATCAAGAGAGTTACAATTGGTCTTTGTTACATAGCAGAAAAATATAGCATAAAAGTGGATATACTTAAATCACCACCACCTAATCATGGTCTAGTTAACGTATAGATAGATAGATATATAGATAGATGAACACAAGTTAAATATAGAAAGAATGAATCATCACCAAAATCAACTGAGCACATTGAATTATAAATTGAAGGATTTATGTTTGATTTTTGTATAGTTTTGTTTAAGGTCAACCTTGTTCTAATTAATGATCGGCTCAACACGTCAAGCTCGTTGGGGAACCCCAAAAGGAAGGTATGATGAGCACAACAGCAAGTTTTCCCTCAGTTATGAAACCAAGGTTATCGAACCAGTAGGAGCAAGGAAACACCTCCAAGGTGTTGTTTCTAACTTGTAATCTTGCACAACACAACCACAGAACTTTGCCCCCAACTTACAGTGAGGTTGTCAATCTCACCGGTTTTGCTGCAAACAAAGGATTAAATGTATTGTTTGGAAGATAGTAATTGCTTGCATAAAGTAAACAAAAAACAACAAATATCTTGTAGATTGATGATAAAAGAATGGACCGTGGTCCATAGTTCACTAGAGGTGATTCTCCTTAAGATAGATGACATGTTGGGTGAACAAATTATAGCGAGGCAATTGACAGACACCGAGAAAGCATACATGCATATACTAATCATCTTTACTCCTATGATATTTTATTGGGCATTAAAACATTATACATAGACCGTAATCCAACTACATCTATGACTAATAATCCACCTTCAGGTTATCATCCAAACCTCCTCCATTATTAAGTTGCAAGGAACAGATAATTGCATTAAGCAAAGTGTGTAAAGTAAACAATACGATTGTTCTAGGAACAAAGGATTGATGTTTTCTCCCTAGTAGCAACAGCACATCTTGTACCTTAGAGGTTTATGTCACTTCCCCAGATTCCTAGAGGCATGAACCCATTATCGAGCATAAATACTCCCTCTTGGAGTTGCTAGCATCTACTCGGCCAAGAGAGCTACTAACAACGGAAAGCGTGCAAGATCATAAATAACATAGACATGATAGAATCAATAATCAATCTGAAATAGTATCTCAATATCCATCGGATCCCTACAAACACAACATGTAGATTACAAATAGATGATCTTGATCATGAACGGAGCTCACAAGATCTAAAGATGCTAGCACAAAGGAGGAGAACCAACCATCTAGCTACTACATGCACCTGTAGTCCAGGGATGAACTACTCACGCATCACACCGGATGCAGGAATGGTGATGAAGAAGGCCTCCAGGGTGATCTCTCCCCTCTCGCAGGGTGCCAGGAAGAGCTTCAGATCCCTCCCGATCTAGGGATGGAGATGGCAGCGGCTACAGACTCTTTCGTGGAATTTTGATCGGGTCCTTAGGGTTTTTGTCCCGGAGGCAATATATAGGTGAAGGGGCAAGGTCGGTGGAGTACCAAGGGTCCCACACCCCTTGGTGGCGTGGCTAGGGCTGGCCACGCCACCCTAGGGTGTAGCCGTCCTGGCTCCCCTCTTCGTCTCCCCTCCGGACTCCTTATTCCTTCTAGTGAAATATTGACTTGGGCTTTTGTCCGGTCCAATTCCGAGAATATTCCTTACTAGCTTTTCTGAAACCAAAAATAGCAGAAAACAAGCAACTAGCACTGTGTCATCTTGTTAATAGGTTAGTTCCAGAAAATGTGTAAAAATACTCGAAAGTGTGGACAAAACAGAAGAAAGTAGATATAAAACAAGCATGGAACATCAAAAATTATAGATACGTTTGCAACGTATCAACATCCCCAAGCTTAACTCCTTCTCGTCCTCAAGTAGGTAAGTGATAAAAATGAATAATTTTTGAGGTGACATGCACCATCACAATCTTGATCGAGGTATTTGTAAAACATTGATAGCTAAGATCATAGTACTTTAACATAGCATGAAAGATATAGTTCTAACAATAAGACATAGCAACTATGTTTGTTTGTTTGAAATATATAGTTCACATATAGAAAACATAATGATAATGGTATTCAGATTGTCCCTCATAGTGTAGAAAAACATAAATGCATATGACACCTTCAAAGTTCATAAGGGTGACTAGATACAAATAGTTTAAGAACAAGCAATATCAAAGTTATGAATCAATCAACAAGTTTTGGGACAATTCACATTAAACTAAGAATGGCCACTATGCTCTCTCAATAGGTGCATAAAGATAGAAGATGGAGACTCAACATAAAAGTAAAAGAAAGGCCTTCATAGAAGGAAGCAGGGATTCAAGTCTCATAAAGAGCTTCCAAACATTATGGTACTTATTAGCTTTCAGCTCTCATTGCCCCTGTCATAAGCATCTTTAGGTTATTAAGGTTGAAGTGAACAAATATGAGGATACGCTTGACAAGTTATAAGCCAAAAATCTCATGCCCCTTACTTACGAGTACCTTTCCTCATTCTACTCAAGTTTAGTCACAAGTAAGTTCTTGTCATTGTAAGAACATGTGTATCATAGAGAACCGCCAACGGGGTACCCCTTGCCCGATGATACGGAAGAATCCCCATATCAAAATGACAAGGCAAGCAAACAATGAGCATCTCTGTCAACACCCGGATTTTTAATCCCGGATGCCCGTCATGCCATACCTCGCAATCACAGGATTACCATTTTTGCGAGACATAACGGATTGGATATCACAGTACATCATCCATTACAAACCATATATAAGGTTGTACACAAATAAGGATCTCATGATCCAGCCTTTAATACAACAAGCAGCGGAAATAAACGATAGCGTAGCGGTGGGGTCCATCTTCAGGGGCACAGGCAATGCTGACGAAGGCAGATAGTCCTAGTTATCATAGCCGTCCTGCTGACCATCATCTTGATAATCTCCTTCATAGTCTGGCCATGATAATAGCCAAGGACAAAAGCCATGAGTACTCTTTAAGTACTCGCAAACTACTACTAGCAAGGGTTATGATTCTAAGTTAAAGTGCTGAATTGAAAGAACAACTCTCAAGTTATGTTTGAAACCTAAGCTGAGTTCTGAAGCAAGAAAAGATAAAGTAAACTTCTAGAATCACTTAAGTGGGGAAGCTATTATCATCTACACAACCCTGTTGTGGGCAAGTCAAAGTTCATCATTCATTTCAAGTTATTTAGAAAACATCTGACAACGAAATAGTATGGCCATTCCAACTATCCATAACCGCGGACGCGACTATTCGAATAGTTTGACACTCTACAGAGGTGGTACACTTTCACCACAAGATTCGATACATCTGTCAGGGATAACCCTGAATCATCATACTTAGTATGCATATAATCAAACATAACCTTCCCTTTACACACCCTAGTACAAGCACCTCTCCTATGAGCATGGCCTCCCAACCATGACCATCAGTCATCTTGGGCACTGCATAGGTGGACATCATTGAGAGGTAGCCTCAGCTCAAACCTCTCCCATGAGGGAACTAATACTAATGCATATAAATTTCCAGCTAAGCCTTACCCAATTCAGGTAATGTGGTTGTACGGTAAATTTGGAATGGTATCGCATCCGAATCCAACCATCAGTTTTATAAAAGGGTTAAGGCTCATGCCTCATCATTTTCATCATCATAAATCAATTGTGTTTCTCAACACATGTCAAAATATCTCAATAGAATGACTCATCATTCCAAGGTTTTCACAACTCATTTTCACCAAGTGTTCCCACTAAAGTGACTCAAGTTTGATCTATTCTAAAACACTAGGTTAAGAGTGTTCACTAAGGTGGAAAGGTGGAATCAATATCATGCCATATAATGACATCTAAAGGTTTCTAAGTAGGTCAAGTTTTATACTCTTTATGCTACCTTCAAAATTAATTAAAGAACCTTGTGTAAACTAAGGGGGTGTGATCAAAGTATGCTTAAGGCATCTTTACTAAACTATCTAGTTTTATTCTAGCTTGCTACAATAGCTTACTAAAGCATGTTTGCAAGGGTTAGCTTGCCACTAATAGCTTTCCTTGGTTGGTGCAGTGGTTGAAGTTTTCTTCTTCTTCTTCTTCTTGGTAGAACTCCTCCTCCTCCTCGAAGGCTTGGTCGGTACTAGCATCTAGAAATACATAGGGAGTGCACAATCACCAAACAATACTTAACTTAGGCTAAGTAGTATTCTAAACCACACAATTGATGATCTATTATCATCCCAAACATCACAAGTTTTAATTCAATAGTTTTAACCTTTTTATTTTGGAAAAGTAATTTCTACTCATTGAAATATTAACTACACTTTAATATTCACCACCAAAATATGGGATCATGTGGACACATGTCCTCACCACATATTCTAACATGTGGGAATGAGATTTAAAGGTTGGATCAATATTACTTTGGTTTAAGTTCATTATTTAATGATTTAAAGTGACTAGAAATGCCTATATAGCATTATTTTGGTACTAGTCCAAAGTCACTGCCTGTAAACCTTAATATTATTACATATTTGTATAGATATGATGAAATGTGATTTTTGAGAGTTGGAATCAACTCAAAATCTAACTTGGTTGATTTTACAAAAATGTTTCAAGTTGCAAAAGCTTCTGTCTTCTTATTTTTATTAGGAGAAATCTATAACTCTAAATGAATTAAATCCAACGGGCTTGGATAGAGCATTTCAATACCTTTCAGACAAAATTAGTTTCATGTAATTTGGATTTGTCAAACTCACAGAATTGAATTTTGAAACACTGGACAGAAACTATATTCTAACTAAAAAGAAAAACCTAGATTTGAATCTACGGGCTTGCGCGGGAAAGGAAATGGGCCGGCCCAGTGCCGCTACGCAGCACGGGGCTCAGCTGACAGGGGGGTCCACTTGTCAGCGGCTCTTTAAAACGCGAAACGGTACACGCGCTGTGGGCCGTGCGATTAGAGGCTAGATCTACGGCTGAGGGTCGTCGTCGACGACGGACGGGTCGCCGGCGAGCTCGAACCCTAGCGGCTCAGTCGGGGTCTACTGGGGGCGTACCAGGGCTCCAGCAGGGTTGGCGATGCGGGCGAACGAAGTGGAAGACGACGGCAAGGCGAGGCATGGTCGCGGCGGAGCTTGGGGTGGCCGGAATCAACGACACCCTTCTTCTCTAGAGGCGGCGGCTCCGGCTCCAATTCCGGTGAGCTGCTGCTCCACTTGCTCCGGTGAGGGGTGGTTGAGGTTCAGAGAGGTGAGGGGAGTAGAATGGTGTGAGTCTTTGGTGCTAGGGAGGGCTCCTTTTATAGGCTCGACGGTGAGACCGAGCGGGATGGGCGGTCGACGGTGGCGACATGGCTACGGCGAGCTAGCGGCATGGCTGGGGATGGTGATCGATGGGCGGTCCCCTAGCGGTGCTCTAGCGCTTCAATGCGGCCGTAGGGGCGGTGGCATGCGGTCGGGGTGAGGCGGCGCTCTGCGCGGCCGAAGCGGCTGTGTCCACGGCGAGCCGTGGCTGTGGGGCTTTGGGCGGCAAACGGAGGTGTCTGGGGTGTTCTCTAGGTCGAGGCGGAGCGGTGGGCGCGGGCTGGTGTCGAGCGGCGGCTTGTGCACGCGGGGACAGTGTGCGCTCTGCGGGCGGCGTCGGCATGGTTCGGTGGCACTAGGCGCGGGTTCTCCTCTATGGTCCATGGCTGGTCTTGGCTCGGGCAAGGGACAGAGAGGGGCGGTGCGGTGTTGGCTGCCTCCTAGAAACGGAGAGGGGGAGAGGGGTGGTCTGCTGCAGCGGTTGCAAGTTTGGCCGGCGAGGCATGGCTCGGGTCGGCATGGCATTGTTGCTAGGGGTGTAGGGGATGGGTGTTTAGGCTTTGGTTAGATCATTGGGAGACAGAGGGAGTAAATGGGGATCAAATGGGGGAGAAAACTCTGTTCAAAACAGTGAGCTAGGATTAGAGGTGTGATTCTGCCTGCCAAGTGTTTGATGAAATGTCCGCAAGAGAAAAAGTTTTGAATTTTGAGTTCAAAATTTTTGGGTGATCTCCACTAGTGATAGGTAGTCTCTGGTTGCAAGGGTTTTGAAAATGGTGCTCAATTTGATGGTTTTTGAAATATGGGTGATCTATGCGTATGCATTAGATTCAATTTTAAACTGTCATTTAAAATAGTTTACAGAAGGTTTTTAGTAGCTCAAAAGGTGGGCATTGGTACCTCATTATGTGTACTAGCAAGGGGTGTAAAGATCAAGAATTGTTTCTGTTAAGAGCTGAGTACTAGGAATAGCCAAATTAGGTATGAGAGTTAAATTTGTCCAAATGACCATTCCTTCATTTTAATTCTTTTTTATTTGATTTTCTTTAGGAAACGTTTGGGAATGATGTAGATGATGTTTAAATCACCTAAGAAACATTTTAGAAGCAAAGGATCACACAATCATGGCAATTCAAAACAACTCCTATTTTAAATGCACACATATATGAATGCTTTCATTTTAAATATGGAAAAGTTTTTGTTAATCCTAATTTTGGATGATTTGATCTTTGATAAACTTGGATTGAAGTTTTGGGATGTTACAATCTCAGCATCCTTTTATTTCCTATTTGCATAGTTATCTTTTTTTTCTTCTTTTTTTCCTTTCCTATTTGCATAGGCTTCTTTTTTTTATAGAGGATGCTTCATAGATTGCTCACTATGGTTATGCTGCAGGTTTCGACCATGATTAGGCATGGATTAGAGCAGCCTCCCAAGCGTTTCTCTAACACATATACGAACTCCATGAGCCTTACAAGCTCCCCTTTCATTTCGTGAGAGCTTTAATCACTAATTTTCACATAACAAGTTTAATTCGGAAGGTAGATAAATCATGAATATACTTGGAATAGCAAATGCTAATAAGTAGGTATGGTGGACTCTTTGGAATAACTTGGTTTTATTTGGAGTTTGATGCATGAGCGGAACTCATACTTGGTATGGAGGCTAGCAAAAAACTGGGAGCGACCAACTAAGAGAGCAATAATGGCCATAATCATGCAAAGCGACAAAACATTATTAATTAAAGCATAAAGTGATAGTACAAGTCGAAAACTAAATGATCATAGAGGCTATGGTGACTTGGTATAGTCTTAACATGGTGTGAGCATGCGCTAAGTCAACCCAAATAAAGCATTAGAGGAGAATACCACAATATTATGCCTTAATATGCTAAAACAATGCATGATTCTTTCAAGGCACATTAAGAAATCTCAATTGTTTATAACATGTCATGATATAGAAAAAATCACTAAGCATAAAGCCAAAACAATATCAAGCATGACATGATAAAATCTACATCACAGTCAAAAACAAGCTCCTTTTATACCACTTAAGCATGAAATTTCCTACTCTTTTCCAATCCAAATTAACTTATTTGAAAACTAATGTATAAGAATGAGGTGGTCCAACCAACTTATTCAAGCAAAATAAGCAAACAAAAACTAAAAACAAAATGAAGACTCTCCAAGAACAACACAATTGTGCATGAAACAATAAAAATGAAGTGTTTGGAGGAAACCTGAAATTTTTATTTATGAAGAAGTGGATGCCTTGGGCATCCCCAAGATTTGACGCTTGTACTTATTTAATATTTCTTGGCATGACACGGGTGGCATCCCCAAGCTTGAGCTTTTGTCCATACTTCATCTTATCACATTACTCGTCCCTACACTTTAAAATTTCCTTCATACAAAACTTCACACAATCTTCATTAGCAACATTAGTGTACTCAAGATAATAAGTCTTTTTGGTTCAGTTCCAACTCCAGTAAAACTTCCATGAAAACACAAGATACTGTAGCACTTCCTTTAAAAAGTTCAAATGATCAAAGAGAACTCAAAGAGAAAGAGATTAAGAGGCAAATGCAAATAATGGCATAAATCTGTCAAAACAGACCAGCCGGTAAAAACCAATTTTTTCGTAGACCTTCTGTTGGTCAAATCGAAAAGTGTTGAACTAACGAAAGTTGGATAACAACCTGGGGCAGAAGCACAAAAAAGTACAGCTCAAACCGAAGAACAGTGATTTTTCACGAATATTTATAAAGAAGCACAAAAATCTGTTTCGGGACAGCAACTTTCCCAAGCATTACTTCTCTCTCATTAGAGGTTACTATTGGCACAAAAACCACACAAAAATTATAAGGAGAGGTTATTACTGAAAGAATAACTTCCAAGACTCAACAAAATATTCCTAATGAAATTTGGGTTATCTATAAGTGCTTTTCTTTAACGCCTTTGAGCTAGGCATAAGAAGCAAAAAGAATCAAGTATTCTCAAATTAAGAAGCATTAAGAGCAAATTTTGTTTTAATAGGAGAGGAAAAAGGAATATTCTCTCTCTTCTTAGGGAAGTGTTCTATACCTTTCTTTAGTGGAAATTGATATCAGTAATGGCACCAATAGTTCTAAGAAGAGGTCTTCTCAAAGTAATAGGACAAGAAGCATTGCATTCAACATCCAAAACATAGAAATCAACGGGGACATAGGCATTGTTAACCATAATAAGAACATCATTAATACTCCCCATGAGTTTCTTTTTAGCATTATCATCAAGTGGAACATTTAAATAACAATCTTCCAATGGTGGCAAATCAAGCATTTCATAAACATTTCTAGGCATAATAGAAACACTACTATCAAGATCACATAAAGCTTTGAGATTAAAATCATTCACTTTCATATTAATGATGGGTTCGCAACCATCTTCTAATTTCATAGGAATAGAAGCATTATGTTTTATCTTTTCTTCTTTAATTTTTATGACAGCACCAGTAATGTGTTTTGTAACGGCCATATTCATAGCACTAACATTAGGACTTTTAGCAAGCTTTTGTAGGAACATAATTACTTCAGAGATATTGCAACCATCAAGAAAAAAATCATAATTACCATCTAAAGTAGTAGAGCTATTGTTTCCCATATTTTGAAGAATTTTAGGATTTTTATTAGAAAAGGTTCCATTGGGTTTACTAGCTTCAACATTGGTGGTAGTGATAGTAGAGATACTAATATTTCTAGCAATTTCATCTTCTCTTTCCCACTTAGCATGCAATTCAGCTAATAGTCTAACATTTTCATCAATTCTAACTTGTATGGCATTAGTAGCAGCAAAGGGGTTTTCAATAGTTTTAGGTTTAGCAGCCATTTTATTCAAAGAAGATTGTGCTTCAGACAATGATGTTATATTTATTTCAGCATTAGAGAGTTTTTCCTCAATAGTTTTATTGAAAGCAGTTTGTTTACTAATAAAATATTCAAGCATGACTTCAAGTTCAGAGGGTGCACTTCTATTATTGTTATAGAAATTTCCATAAGCATTACCATTATTGGGAGGATATGGCCTATAATTATTATTACCAAAATTATGCCTGTAGGCATTGTTGCTAAAATTATTGTTTCTAATAAAGTTCAGATCAACTTGCTCTTCTTGAGCAACCAAAGAGGCCAAGGGAACATGATTTGGATCAATATGAGCTTTCCCATTAACAAGCATAGACATAATAACATCAATTTTATCACTCAAGGAGGAGGTATCTTCAACAGAATTTACCTTCTTACCTTGTGGAGCTCTCTCAGTGTGCTATTCAGAATAGTTGACCATCATATTATCCAGAATCTTTGTTGCAGCACCCAAAGTAATGGTCATAAAGGTACCTCCAACAGAAGAATCCAGCAAATTTCTTGAAAAATAATTCAATCCTGCATAAAAGGTTTGGATAATCATCCAAGCAGTCAGTCCATGAGTGGGAAAATTCTTTACCAAAGATTTCATTCTTTCCCAAGCTTGAGCAACATGTTCATTATCAGATTGTTTAAATTTCATTATTTCACTTCTCATAGATATAATCTTAGTAGGAGGATAGTATTTTCCAATGAAAGCATCTTTGCATTTAGTCCGAGAATCAATACTATTTCTAGTTAGGGACAACAACCATTCTTTAGCTTTTCCTCTCAAAGAGAAAGGAAACATTTTAAGCTTAATAATATCTCCATCTATATCCCTATGTTTTTGCATCTCACAAAGTTCAACAAAGTTATTAAGATGAGCAGCAACATCTTCAGTACCAATACCAGAAAATTGTTCTCTCAGAACAAGATTGAGTAAATCAGGTTTAATTTCAAAGAAAGTAGCTTCAGGAATAGGTGTGCACATGAAATCATTGTTGTTGGTGCTAGTGAAGTCACACAACTTAGTTTTTTCAAGAGTAATCATTTTTTTATGTTTTTAATATAAAGAAGCAAACTAGTACAACTATTTTTTTTGTGTTTTTGATAAAAGAAACAAGTAAACAAAGTAGAAAAAAACTATGCAAAATGAAAACAACAAAGTAAAGAGATTGGTTATGAGAGACTCCCCTTGTGAAGATGTCCTTGACTCCCTGGCAACGGCGCCAGAAAGAGCTTGATGATCGGCTCAACACGTCGAGCTCGTTGGGGAACCCCAAGAGGAAGGTATGATGAGCAGAAGAACAAGTTTTCCCTCAGTTATGAAACCAAGGTTATCGAACCAGTAGGAATAAGGAAACACCTCCAAGGTGTTGTTTCCAACTTGGAATCCTGCACAACACAACCACAGAACTTTGCCCCCAACTTACAGTGCGGTTGTCAATCTCACCGATTTTGCTGAAAACAAAGGATTAAACGTATTGTGTGGAAGATAGTAATTGCTTGTAGAAAGTAAACAGAAAACAGTAAATAGCTTGTAGGTTGATGATAAAAAAACAGACCGGGGTCCATTGTTCACTAGAGGTGATTCTCCTTAAGATAGATGACATGTTGGGTGAACAAATTACAGCGGGGCAATTGATAGACATCGAGAAAGTATACATGCATATACTAATCATCTTGACTCCTATGAGATTTGATTGGGCATTACAACATTATACATAGACCGTAATCCAACTGCATCTATGACTAATAATCCACCTTCAGGTTATCAATCCGAACTGCCTCCAGTATTAAGTTGCAAGCAACAGATAATTGCATTACGCATTGCGTGTAAAGTAATAATACGATTGTTCTATGAACAAAGGATTGCTGTTTTCTCCCTAGTAGCAATAGCACATCTAGTACCTTAGAGATTTCTGTCACTTCCCCATATTACTAGAGGAATGAACCCACTATCGAGCATAAATACTCCCTCTTGGAGTTCCTAGCATCTACTCGGCCAAGATATCTACTACCAATGGAGAGCATGCAAGATCACAAATAACAAAGACATGATAAAATCAATAATCAATCTGAAATAGCATCTCAATATCCATCGGATCCCCACAAACAGAACATGTATGATTACAAATAGATGATCTTGATCATGAACGGAGCTCACAAGATCTAGACATGGTAGCACAAAGGAGAAGAACCAACCATCTAGCTACTACATGGACCCATAGTCCAAGGATGAACTACTCACGCATCACACCGGAGGCTTGCATGGTGATGAAGAAGGCCTCTAGGGTGAATTCTCCCCTCCGGCAGGGTGCCGGGAAGAGCTTTAGATCCCTCCCGATATAGGGATGGAGATGACGGTGGCTATAGACTCTTTCGTGGAATTTTGATCGGGTACTTAGGGTTTTTGTATCAGAGGCATCTTATAGGAGAAAGGGGAGGCCAAAGGGGTGCCCTAGGCGGCCACACCACGCCCTGGCGCGGGCCAGGCCTGGCCGCGCGGCCAGGTGGTGTGGGCGGCCCCTGGCCCCTCTCCATCTTGTATCCTGGCTCTGTGTCCCCCTCGGTGAAATACTGACTTTGGCTTTTGTCCCGTCCAATTCCAAGAATATTCATTTTGTGACTTTCCTGGAACCAAAAACAGGCAGCTAGCACTGTGGCATCTTCTTAATAGGTTAGTCCAAGAAAGTGTATAAAAAGTACTCGAAAGTGTGGACAAAACATAAGAAAGTAAATATAAACCAAGCATGGAACATCAAAAATTATAGATACATTTGCAACGTATCAGTAGGTAACTTAAGATGTTCAGTGAATTAACATTCTCTATGAACTGCATAATACCAATGAACTCTAATGATGTCAGCTTTGTACTACCAAAATTGTTTATATATATTAAGAGTTATTGTTGGTCAAAGAAAAAACACGCAGAACAAGGACGCCTTATACCTCGAAACAAAACGAGTAGTTTAACGCCTGGATTTAACATAGACTATGCCGAATTTATCAAGGGAGAGATGGATGTCTATTAAGCCAGTATTGAGGTAGGAATTTACCAACAATACAGAAATGTAGTTAATTATCGCAGGCTTATACCTACTATATTGAAATGAACAAGCAGATCGGGTTTACCTAGGTCACAACATCGACTCCGCATACACGACATCTTTGCAGGTCACGTCAAGGACGCTAAGGGTGCCCGATAGTGGTGAGTCGCGCAGGAGCAGATAGATCTCGGCGATGTCTATGAAGCAGATCTATGGAGGTTGTTGATGGGTCTAGCTTTCTTGACAAGATGGCCGGTGAAGGAGATCCGGTGTAGTGCACGGTGTCGTCAGTGAAGCAGATCTGTTACGACCGATTATGGATTCGAGGCGCTCCACAAGAGTGTCAGTGAAGCATATATGGTGAAGTGCACTATTGAGTCAGATCTAATGCAGCGCAAACCAGCGTAGGTGAAGCAGGTCAAGTGCTGTGGACGAGGGAGTCGGCAAAACTTACACAATTGTATGGAAGAGGGTGTTAGCGAACTAGGATCGGTAAGGTGGACGTCAGATGATCCGGTAGACTAGTAAGGAGTATATGGTATCAAGGTATGGCGTGCAGGCTGGCGAAGTGCGGTGGTCTAGGAGCAGGAGGTGGGATAGGGGTTTGGGGTGGCGTGTGGGTGGGCGAAGTGCGGCGGTGATGTTCTGGTGCGGTGTTGCAGGAGCTAAAGGTGAGACTGGGGGTTGGGTGGCGTGTAGGCTGGCGAAGTGCGGCGGAGATGATTATGGTGCGGTGGTGTAGGTGCTGGAGGTGGGAGGAGTATGGGTGGTGTGTAGGCCGGCGAAGCGCTGCGGGGATACTCCAGTGCGGTAGTGAAGGAGTCGGAGGTAGATAGGGGTTAGGGTTTTATCAGAGTGCTATGGGGAAATGGCGTCGGTGGAAGGTGGACTACCCAGCTTCAGAGCTATGGGGATCCGGGGGGATTATGAACCATACCCATGCCTAGACATTAGTAGGTAGGCCATTGTTAGGGGTAGAAAAGAAATTTCGTACGACTTAAACTTGGGGCGTGTGACCACTCAAAATATTTCGGTGGAGGTGAGGCGAGAGAATTTGCCGGTGTGGAATATTGAATTTGGCTATACAGTTCAAAATATATAGAATAATAATATCCTATCCTAGGAGTAGCTATAGTCCAATGACTAGAAAAAATAGTTTACTGTAATGTCCTAGCCTTTCTAGGTACGGAGTATTTCCGGAGCCATTTCTGCAAAAATAGGGTCTCTTCCTTCGGCTCAATTACGTACACAAATGAAGGTAGTAACATGAACTAGTATGCTTCCCACTATGACCAGCCTAAGAGCATGTCTAGTGGCTAGTGTATCCAGTAGTCTAAGCCAAATATAGGCCACCATGGACCAAAAAATTCCTCCGTTGGCTTGTGTATCCGATAGTCTAAAATTTAGACATCCTCCAAACTAGCTACTCGTTGTCCATATTAGGAAAAATGAGCCACCATGTCTAGATAAAATTTGGTTAGTCGCGAGCTTGCTCCCTTCCCAAATCAGAGCATTTGTTATATTGATTTGCTATGTATATTGATTATTTGTGTGCAAATGGACATATAAACTATCAAAATTAGACTATCCACTAGAAAACTAAAGTCGTGTAAAAAGGAATCTTTTTACACCATTGTCTATGTGAAAATGTAGACTACCAAATTTAGACAAGCCACTAAATATGCTCTAAGAGACTACCAAATTTAGACAAGCCACTACAGATCACGGAAAAAAAATACTAGCGTGCTATTTAATTTAGCATGGCTTTTCTCCAGACTATATGAAAGTTATAGCGTGCTAATAACGCGCTATTTTACAAAATGTTTTTTTGTGAAAATATAAAAATATAGCAGGTATATCATGAATATAAAGGATTTTAACAACTAATGAATTTCCTAGAGTAATAATTGTACATGCATAATCAATTCTGACGTTATCCAAGTTGGAGGAGAACCGACAGAGTTGAATCTAGGTACGGCACCGGGTACTACAAGAGGAGGCAGCGGCTTGATGCGATCACTTAAGTTTAACAATCAAAATTTTCATCCTATGTTTGCTTACTCCGCACATTCATCATATGCTATCTTACTCCACACACGCCAACAAAAAAAATAATGTTATATACTTGAAATAGTGCTAATGCTATGATGTTTTAGCGCTATATAGCAAGCTATTTAAAAAATAGCACCATAGCAAGCAAAATCTTGAAAAAATCGTGGACTCTCCAAATACACTATATCACGCTAAATAGCATGAAATAACACGCTATTTTTTCCATGCTAGAGATTCTCTAAGGCTGGTTTGAGTGGTAAGTAACTTAGAGTAGTAATATGAATACATTGTGCTAAAGGCTATCAAAAGAACTCCATCCATCCAGAAATAACTGAGTTGAATTTGTCTATATTCGAATGTATTTTGACGCATTTTAGTTTATAGATACATTGAAATATAGACAAACCCAAGTCAGTTATTTATGGATGGAGGGAGTATTATCTTTTAGATGCTAAAATGGAAAAGTAGATCCAACTGCTAGCAATGTTGGGATTCGAGAGTCTTGATCCAATGCTAAATATTCTAAGTTATTTGTACACTGTATATAATTAGTAAATTGCACATACCCTGCACGTGAGACTCAGATAATAGACGTCTGACATATCATCACTATATAAAATTATAATAGGTAAAGCAGGAAAAATATAAATTGGATCAACATCTATAATGTATGGGTGTATAATTGGTTCTTGTTCTTTTTATATCATATAGAAGTCAACAATTATTAGCTATCTAAAACTTGAAAATTTTGGTAACATGGTCTATAGAAATGAGGGAGAAGATTATAGAATAATGGCGAAGTGTGTTTTGAGTTTTGTGCATAGGATTCATTGTGATGAATACTATCAATAAAATCTTCAAGATGTTAGAATGGAAAAGAAGATCCAGCGGCTGAAAATGTTAGGATTCGTGAGTCAGATAAGATAAGAAATAACTAGTGAGTTTCAAGTGCCTTGCACCTGAGAATCAGATAATAGAAGTATGGCATATCAATTTTTATATAAAATTATAGTAGGTGAAACTCAAAAAATATTTATAATTTCGAGCCACATTCATAAAGTATTGCGTGTGTTTGGTTCTTTTAATTTTTATATAATCTATAAATCAACCTATAGCTACCTAAATAATCTGCATCTATAAAACTGATCCATAAATAAATTCTGTTCTATAGGAGTACGTGGGCGGGGCCAGGGGAAACTACATGCCCTTTCGTCTCCAGAACCGCTCATCCATGCATCTCCGGATCTTCCTAGCGGTTTCTTTGTTCTCGATCCCATTCCTTTTCTATCACCTGGCCAGATCTCTTCAAAACAAAAGTAGGCGCCAATCATCGTCCATGGCGCTGCTGTTCGACAAGATGTACTACTTCCTGGACCCTAGCAACACCACACGATCTGTGGCGTATACCAATAGAGCGTCGGTGGTGCCCGATTACATCGAGAAAATCCAAAATCTCTTGGAGGAAATGAATGACAAGATTGGTGGCCTTGATGTCGAGTACACCAACAAGCAATCATTGACGCAGAAGGCTGCTTTCGTCCAGTTATGTGTGGGCATGGATTGCCTGGTCTACCAGATCTACCAGGCTAACCAGCCATGCTCCAAGCTAGCAGAGTTTCTCGCCAACCCTAGCATTTCCTTTGCAGGCGTAGACACCGTCAAGGACAGTATCAGGCTTAGGCGTTTTATAGTGCCAGTACGAACTTCATGGACATTCAGAAGAGATGGAAGCATGCCGGCTCCATGAATGAGAAGGATTCTTTGGCTTACTTTGAGGTGGCCCTCATAGACATCTGTTACAAAGCCATGAAGAAGAAGGATGTGGACCACAAGTAGTGGGGGAACATGCCCCTGATAGAAGAGAAGATCTAGTATGCAAGCCTCGACACCTACGCGAACTACGAGGTATACAGGAGGATAGTGAACTTCGAGAGGGGTCAAAAAACTCTCTCAATGTTCAACAAAAAAAGAACTAAGGAAGAAGGGCAAGGGCAAGCGGAACCAGACCAAAGAAGAAGAATAAGACGAAGACTCAGAATGGTACACCATGTTACCTATGAGTATATCTTTGTGTTTCGATATATCCTTGCTTGATACTACTCCTTGTACTACTCGCAGAAGTTACATGTATATACTGTAGGCATGCAAGGGGTGGAGGCAAGAATTAATGAAAGAAATCACAGTTGTTTCTTTTATTTTCATTGTAGAGTGATAGTAGGAGTACGCATCGTAGCATGCCAACATCCCACCCCACCCCATCTCAATTAATTGTCTTATCAATCAACAACAATGGCAGATTATAATTTTATAGCGGTAGACACTTTCTTTGAGTAATTCCATTTATACTGTTGAAGGGCGGAGTACTGATGAAAGACAGAGGGTGAATGCAAACCTGAAAAACTACTAGTAGCACTGTAGTAGTAGAACCACAAGATGAGATTTTGTCGATTGCCTGAATGTATGTTGAGTAGTACAGTATAAACATATAAAGTACTATTACCTGCTATGTACCGGTACTACTACTAGCAAAAAACCACCATCCCTACTGCGGAAAAAATATGATTTCTTCCGACCAAACTAGTACTGTTCCGAAAATGGCTATATTTACTTGTCGCCAAATGGATGTATCTAGACATGTTTTAATGATAGATACAAGTACATCCAATCCAGTGACAATTAATATGAATCGGAGGGCAGTATTACTACTACCGTACTCCACTATTGTACTACTACTACTACACGTACTAGTACTCCCGAATGTATGTTGAGCAGTACTTTGTAACATCGCAAAACTTTAATCCAAGTTATCAAGGTCCAAATCACCCAATTTAGGGTTAACAAAAACCTTTTCCATTTAAAATATTTAAGCATTCATATGTGTGTTGCATTAAATAGGACTTGTTTTGAAATGCCATGATTGTTTCCTCTAATGGTTGTAAAATGATTCTAAGATGAATGCCACATCATCTAGATCAATCCCAAGCAAAAACCAAAGAAAAAGAAATCAAATACAATTAATAAAGGAAATGGTCATTTTGCCATTTTAATCAACTAGCCCACTTTGGGTATTCCTAGCACTCAATTTCCAACAGAAACAATTGTGGATCTTTGCACCCCTTGCTAGTACAAGTTAAGATGTACCAAAGCCCACTTTGTGATCTTCCAAAAACTTTTAAACTCTAATTTTAAATGACATTTGAAAATGGAATCTATCTCATATGTCTAGATCAACCTTTTTCAAAAACCATCCAAATGAACTCAATTTGAAAATCCAAAGCAATCACAGATGCTTAAGCATGTGACAAACCACTCCACCAAAAATCTCTGTAAAATTCAAAAGTTTTCTTCATGCAGCCATTTGATCGAACACTTGGCATGCACTTATCACACCCTAGTTTAGCTTTTGTTTCTATAGGGTTTTGCCACCCATTTGACCCCAAATCACTCCCTCTATCCCTCTTTGATCAAACCAAGCCTTAAACAGCCCACCCGCTAGTCCCTAGCAGTAGTGCACCGCCACCCCAAGGCCATGCTCGCCGGCCAGCCATACCAACGCCACAGGAGACCACCAACCCCTCTCCGCCGCTCCAGGAAGGCAGGCGTGAGCTCACCGCCGTCCATGATCCACCCCACGGCCATAGTTAGCCCCTGGACCACCCTAGAGCAGCCCCTCACTAAGTCTCTGCGCCACGCCAGCGCACACCAGAGCGCCATCACCATCAGCACGCCCCACGCGCGCGCCTCGACACCAGACCGCGCGCGCCGCTCCGCCTTGACCACCTCAACCCGCCAGACATGCCCTTGAATCGACGCTCGACCTGCAGTCGTCGGGAACAACGTCGAGCACCGCCTCTGTCTCTCAGAGTGCACGATGCTCCCGACTACTAGCCACCACCCGTAGCACAACCATTACGCCCTAGCTGACCACTAGGGAACCGCCCATCATCCGCCTACCTAGCCCATGCCTATAGCGCCCTGTGTCGTCATCACTGACGAGCTCTGTCCATGCATCTCTGCCGCCTCGTCGAGACTATATAAGGGAGCCTCCCTAGCACGAATTCTTCACACTATCACTCTCCCCTCTCTCCACTGATCCTTCCCCACCTCTCGCCAGAGCAGCTCGAGTAGCCAACCGCCGGAATTTCGCCGGAGGTAGCCACAGCAGAGGCGGAGACGCTGCCGTCGATTTTGTCCACCCCAGCCTCTACCGTGACTTCGCCTGAGCTTGCCGTCATCTCCTCGTTCATTTGCCCGCCTCGCCGCACTTGATGAAGCCCTAGTACACCCTCACCACACCCCCATCGAGCCGTTAGGGTTCCCCCTCGCCGGCGACGACTCCGTCGTCGATGATAAGCCCTAGCCGTAGATTCTGTTCTAATCCTACGGTCCACATCGCCCCGTACATCTTCATGTTTAATGAGTCACTGACAGGCAGGACCCCCCTGTCAGCAGTCCTTAGCGCCGTGGAGTGAATCTGGGCCGGCCCGTTAGTGTTCCCGCCTAAGCCCATAGATTCAAATTTAGATTTTTTCTTTTTAGACTTAAAATTAGTTCTGTCCCTTAGTTTAAAAATCAATTCTGGGAGCTCTACAAATCCAAATTGAGTGATTCCAATGTTGTTGGAAAGCTATTTAAAATCTCTATCTATGTCTGTTGGATTTAAATCATTTAGAGTTATAGATATCTCCTAGCTAAAATAACAAGACAGAAGCTTTTGCACATTCAAACATTTTTATGAAATCAACCATAATAGCTTTTTAGTTGATTCCAACTCTCAAAAATCACATTTAACCATACCTAACTGAATATGTAATAATATTAAGGTTTGCATCCAGTGACTTTGGACTAGTACCAAAAAAATGCTATATAGGCATTTCTAGTCACTTTAAATCATTAAATATTAAACTTAAACTTATTAAAATGTGATCTAACCTTGAAATCACATTCCCATGCATTAGAATATGTGGTGATGACATGTTTCCACATGATTCCATATTTTAATTGGAGAATATTAAATCTTAGTTAATTTGAATGAGTACAAATTACTTTTCTCAAATAAAATAAATGATACTAGTTCATTAAACCTTGTGATGTTTGTGATGACACTAGATCATCAAATGTGTGTCTTAGTGTGCTAAGTAGACTAGTTAAGTATTGTTTGGTGACTGTGTATTCCGTATGTATTTATAGACGATAGTATCGACCAAGTCTACGAGGAGGAGGAGTTCTACCCCGAAGGAGAAGAGGAGAATGTCAAGCACTGCACCAACCAAGGAAAGCTATTACTGGCAAGCTATTGTTAGCAAGCTAGCATTATACAAGTTAACCATGCAATTGATTACTTGCAAGCCATCATTAACAATGCAAGCTAGACATTGCAAGCTAGATGACCTAAGCAAATGCATTAGGCATGCTTTGTTTATACCATTTTGACTTATACCTACTCCAAGTTTTATTTACAAGCATTACTTTCTTTTACTTTACCAAAGTCCTTTACTTTGTTTATAGATAGCATAAAGAGTATAAAAATTGACCTATCTAGTTAGACTTAGATGGCATTCTATGGCATGAGATTGATACTAGCATCCCCCTTTAGTGAACACTCTTAACTTAGTAGTTTAGAGATAAACCAAAACTTGATCACTTTAGATGGGAATACTTGGTGAAAATGACTTGTGAAAACCTTGGAATGATGAGTCATTCTATTGAGATGTTTTGACATGTGTTGAGAAACACAATTGGTTTATGATGATGAAAATGTTGAGGCATGAGCCTTAGCCCTTTTATAAAAACTGATGGTTGGGTTCGGATGCGATACCATTCCAATTTTACCGTACAACCACAATACCTGAATTGGGTAAGGCTTAGCTGAAAGTTTATATGCATTAGTATTAGTTCCCCCGCAGGAGAGGTTTGAGCTGAGGCTACCTCTCAATGTTGTCCACCTATGTAGTGCCCAAGACGACAGATGGTCATGGCTGGGAGGCCAAGCTCATAGGAGAGGTGCTTATACTAGAGTGTGTAAAGGAAAGGTTATGTTTGATTATCTACATACTAAGTATGATGATTCAGGGTTATCCCTGACAGATGTATCGAATTTTGTGGTGAAAGTGTACCACCTCTGCAGAGTGTCAAACTATTCGAATAGCCGCATCCGCGGTTATGGACAGTTGGAGTGGACATACTGTTCCGTTGTCAGATGTTTTCAAAATGACTTATGAAATGAATTGTGACATGACTTGACCACAACAGAGTTGTGACTATGACAACTAAGCTCCCACTTAGGTGTTTTCAAACTTTATTTTATCTTTCTTTGTTTCTAAACTCAGCTTAGGTTTCAAACTTAACTTTATAAATAAACTTAGAGTTAGCTTTCCTACTAGAACTATCTTACTTATTAGTGGTAGTTTGCGAGTACTTAAAGAATACTCATGGCTTTTGTCCCTGTATATTCCCGTGGCCAGACTATGAGGAGGACTACCCTGAAGGAGGACAGCAGGACGGCTACGACAACTAGGATCATCTCCCATCGTCAGCATTGCCTGTGACTCTGAAGATGGACCCCACCGCTACGCTATTTATTCCGCTACTTGATTGTACTAAGACTGGATCATGAGATCCTTTATTTGTGTAAGACCTTATTATGGTTTGTAATGGATGATGTACTACGATATCCAATCTATTATGTATCGCAAAAATAGTAATCCTGGGATTGCGATGTATGGCATAATAGGCATCTGGGATTAAAAATCCGAGTGTTGACAAGTTGGTATCAGAGCCATCCTGACCATAGGAGGCCCTAGTTAGAATGGACGTTCGAAGCAAAAACTTAGTTTCAAAACCAAAGTGAGTATTTGTGAAAACTATTTCCTCTCTTACCCTTGGGATTCTTTCTCTCAAAAATACATGTTCCTCAAAAATTCTTATATTACTACATAAAACTTTGACACACTTGATCACTTCACTAACTTTCTCATCCTAAATTATTATAGTTGGAAGTTCAGTGCAACAAGTTCTACCAGTTGGGCAACGGAGGCCAACTGATCTTCCAGAGGGATCTTGATGCACTGTCTGAGTACTTGGAGCGTCCACATCTAGAATTCTTTGGAGCTCAACTCAATGGTCCACCAGGAGGAGATTTATAGTGGCTAGTAGTTGACGATCTTCGAGGCAAGTTAGAAGCACCAATGTCCGAGAAGATTCAGTTCTCCATGAGAGAGAACAACTAGCTAGATGGATTAGCGAGGGCAATGCATGAAGCTGTCGCTCGTCTCTCCGCACAAAATGTCAACCTAATCCAAGGAAACCGCTTTATTCACTATGCAAGGCGTGATTCTATGGGAATTCCTCTAGAGATACCAAGTCACCCGGTGCTGAAGCGTCAAGTGGAGAACCTACACTTCCTGCTGTACGATAGACAGAAGGAGTTGGACAATGCTAGAGAGTTCGCCAACCACAACCTTGCCATTGCCGCCCAGAAGGCCCAGACTTTCTCACTGCTAGTCAAGGATCGTCAGTCTCTTCGCTGACAACGTGCAAATAAGGATAGCACCATCGACCGTCTTTACAAGAAGGTAGCTGCCCTCGAGAAGACCATCAAGGAGCAGGAAGCTCAGCTTGCAGCAAAGGAAGAAGAAGAAGAGGAAGGTGAAGACATCCAAGGGGATATTCACTCGTACCTCAGCAATGATGATGACTATCTTGAGGATGATGCTATGGACTTCTACACCGACGATGATGACTCCGACTTCATCGATGATGAGTAGATGCACTAGAGCACTATCGTAGGAGTGAGGAGTATCGGCCCCATTGTATCTTTGCTTATAGAATGATTCTTAAAACCATCTGTTTTCCTTTGATGTCGTGGTGTGTGTGTGTTCGTATCGTGTGCTTTGATTGAATGAATGAATGAAAAGAAGTTAGTTGCAAAACCTGAGTCAAACTCAAAGTTTTATGTTTGAAACCAAAACCATGAACCTTAGAACTTCCCTCTTACCCCATTATCTATCTCAATCTTCAGATGACTCGTGGAAACCAAGGAGGGAGCAGCTCATCGCAAGACCCAATGTTGTAGATTCTGCACACTCTCATTACAGACCGTGTAGCTAGTAGGGTAGAGCGCCAAGCAAATCTAGCAACCCTGCAGTAGATCGCCCAGATGGCTCACAATAATCAGAACCATGGGAATCAGGATCATCATGGATCCAAACTTAAAAACTTCCAGAATACCAATCCCCCAATCTTTAGTAAGTCTGAAGACCCGCTGGATGCTGATGATTGGTTACAGACCATGGAAAACAACTTAGAAGTCAGCGGAGTGGATGCCAACGAGAAAGTTCTTTTTGCCACCCACTATTTAGCAGGAGATGCAAGAGCATGGTGGAATAGCACCCGCACAATAAACCATGGTCGAGTGATGACATGGGAAGCCTTCAAGATCAAGTTCAACCGCACCCAAGTGCCGTAGGGTCTAGTCACCAGAATGAGAGATGAATTCAGAGAGCTAAAGCAAGGCAGAATGACTGTAGTGGAGTACCATGACAGATTCTTGTCCCTCATCAGGTATGCATCTCATGAGATCAACACGGAGGCTAATAAGAAGGAGAGATTCCTGAACGGACTGCATGATGAGATGTAGACTGTCCTTGTCAACATCTGTTTCGAGGATCTGGAAGAGCTAGTCGACTCTGCCATTCAGATGGAGGGGAAGATTAATCAAGAAAACAACAACCGCAAACGTCGTATGATGCGCCAAGCTGGATCCAGCAGTCACCAGAAGTATCGTCCCAACCCGTCTGCCGGATATGCACCGCGGAACAATCGACCCCCAATGTCTCTCCCAAGCTACCCCAACTGTAGTGGAGGAAATGTGAAGTCCGGAGGAAACAACAACAATCACCCCGGCAATTCTAGCAATTTCAACCGTGCACCTCCCAAGCACAACAACAAGAACAACAGCAACAACAACACTGCACCCAGAACTGGACGCAGTGTTGTGCCTGTGGCAGCAAAAGACAAGTCTCAGATCACTTGTTTCGAGTGTGGAGTGAAGGGTCACTACTCCAATGAGTGTCCGAAGAAGATTGCCGCCACTGCCAATGTGAATGCCCCAGCTCAACAGCAGCGTCGTGTTCAACCTGAAAGAAGATTCGCCCCAGGGAACCCTCACAACCGCAACGGCCGTCTCTTCCACATGAACGCCGAAGAAGCCCAAGAAGCGCCAGATGTAGTGCTGGGTATGTTTTCTGTCAACTCAGTTTTAGCAAGAGTGTTGTTTGATTCTGGAGCATCGCACTCATTTGTCACCAAAGAATTTGCATGCACTAGTAAGATTCACCCAACCAACTTGAAGCATGTCATGATAGTTCAAATCCCCGGTTCAACTACAAAAGCTAGAAAAATTTGCAAAGCTGTGCCTATTAGAATACATGGGATAGATTTTTATGCCAATATAATAGTACTCGGGACCAAAGGTTTGGAAGTATTACTAGGGATGGATTGAATGTCAAAGCATAAAGGATTGATAGACTGTGCCAAGAAAGCCATCACCATGACCAGTAGCTCTGGAGTATCAGTAGAGCATATATATCTGAAACCTTGCCCCGTCAATTCAAGTGCAACAAGAGTCTAGCCCTACCCACCATAGACCAAGTCAGAGTAGTCTGTGAATACCCCGACGTATTCCCAGATGAATTGTCCGGTATGCCCCCGGATAGGGATATTGAGTTCATTATTGAACTAATCCCCGGAACCAGACCCATAGCTCAGAGACCCTATAGCATGAATCCCTCAGAGTTAGTAGAATTGAAGAAGCAGTTGGATGCTATGTTGGCAACATGCTTGATTCAACCAAGCGCATCGCCATGGAGATCGCCCGTGCTATTCGTCGACAAGAAAGATGGAGGCAACCGTCTGTGCACAGATTACAGGAAGTTGAATGGCGTCACCATTAAGAACAAGTACCCATTGCCAAAGATAGAGGATCTATTTGATCAGTTGACTGGTGCCAATGTGTTCTCTAAGATTGATCTTAGGACTGGTTATCACCAACTTAAGATTCGTGCAACTGATATTCCGAAGACCGCCTTTACTACTTGTTATGGATTATATGAGTATAAGATCATGTCTTTTGGTGAACCAATGCCCCTGCTTATTTCATGAATCTCATGAATAAGATATTTATGAATTTTTTGGATAAGTTTGTCATTGTGTTTATCGACGATATCCTTATCTACTCCAAGTCAGAAGAAGAGCATGAGCAACATCTGAGAATCATTCTGGAAACCCTTAGATAACATCGGTTGTATGCCAAGTTCACCAAATGTGAGTTTTGGCTGAAACAAGTAGGATTCCTAGGACATATTGTGTCTGCCGGAGGAGTCACTATTGATCCCGCCAAGATCAAAGATGTTGAAGAATGGGAAGCCCCAGCCACTCAAACCCAAGTCTGTTGATTTATCGGATTTGTGGGATATTACCGCAAGTTCGTAGAAGGATTTTCGAGCATCACAAGACCCATGACCCAATTGTTGAAGAAGGACAAGAAGTTTGAATGGACCGACAAATGTGAAGCAAGTTTCCAAGAACTCAAAAAGAGATTGATTTCAGCCCCAATATTGATCATGCTAGATATCAAGAAGCCGTTTGATGTGTATTGTTATGCATCCAAGATTGGTCTTGGATGTGTATTGATGCAAGAAAGCAAAGTCATTGCATATATATCTCGACAACTGAAGCCGCATGAGCAAAACTATCCTACCCATGATCTTGAGTTAGCAGCCGTAGTTTTGGCATCGAAGACATGGCGTCATTATCTTATGGGTAATCACTATGAGATTTACTCAGATCACAAAAGCTTGAAGTATATTTTCACTCAGAAGGAGCTGAATATGAGTCAAAGGAGATGGATAGAGTTAATCAAGGATTATGACCTTGACATTCACTACACCCCGGCAAAACCAATGTGGTAGCGGATGGTCTTAGCAGATTGCCATGTAGATTAAACACCATGATCAAGGAGAAGCAACCAAGTTTGTATTAGGAGTTGGAGCAGTTTAGGACTAAGCTAGTTATCAAAGGATTCTTAGCTAGCATTGAAATTCATCCCACTTTGATTAACCAAATCAAGGAATCCTAGAAGGGAAATGAAAGTATCGACAGAATCAAACATCGTATTGGTACAAGAAAGGTACCTGTATTCACCAAAGACGAAGAAGGAGTTTTGTGGTACAAAGGACGTATCTGTGTGCCAGCAGATTCAGAGTTGAAGCAAGTCATCATGCAAGAAGCTCATGATACTCTTTATTCTATCCACCCAGAGGAACGAAGATGTATCAGGATTTGAAGGAGCAATTTTGGTGGCACAAGATGAAGTGTGAAATCGGAAGCTACATCGCCAAGTGTGATATCTGTTAGAGAGTCAAAGCGGAACATCAGAGGCCCGCAGGACTGTTGCAACCATTGCAGATTCCGGAATGGAAATGGGATTCCATCAGAATGGACTTTATCACCGGTTTGCCTACTTCTAGTAGGGAAATGACTCTATCTAGGTCATCGTTGATAGACTGTCCAAGGTAGCTCATTTTATACCTGTCAAGACAACCTACCAGAGTTCGAAGCTGGCAGAGTTGTACATTGCTAGAATCGTCAGTTTGCATGGAACCCCCAAGACCATAGTGTCAGATCGAGGAACCCAATTTACCTCGAGATTTTAGCAGAAAGTCCAAGAAGGTTTAGGAACCAAGTTGAATTTCAGCACAGCTTATCACCCACAAACCGATGGACAGACTAAGAGAGTCAACCAAATCTTAGAAGATATGTTGAGAGCTTGTGTGTTAGAATACGGATCAAAATGGGAAGATTGCCTACCTTTCGCAGAATTCTCATATAACAACAGTTATCAAGCCAGTTTGCAAATGGCACCATTTGAGTTCCTATATGGAAGAAAGTGCCGTACCCTATTGAATTGGTCGCAAGTAGGAGAGAGTCAGATTTTCGGACCCGACATTCGCCGAGAAGCCGAAGAGAAGGTTCACAAAGTCCGTGAGCACCTCAATACCACCCAATCCAGACAGAAGAGTTATGCTGATAAGAGAAGGAGAGACCTGACTTTCAATGTCGGAGATTTTGTATATCTCAAGGTTTTGACATTGAAGGGAACGCAACGTTTTAGCTGAAAGGAAAGTTAACCCCTAGATATATCGGACCCTTCAAGATTCTGAATCGCTGAGGAGAAGTATCGTATCAACCGGAACTGCCAGAAGAGATGTCTGCCATCCACAATGTGTTCCATATCTCGTTACTTTGCAAATGCCTAGAAGTGCCGGAGAAGACTGAAGTTTTCAAAAACTTCGATCACCGAGTTGTTGATATCAACAAAGATCTGACGTATCATGAAGGGCCCATCTATATCTTGGAGGAAGCCTACAGAACCACCAGGACCCGGAGTATCAAATTTCTCAAGATCCAATGGAGCAACCATACCGAAGAAGAAGCCACTTGGGAGCGAGAATACTACATTAGGACAGAGTTCCCACATCTCTTTAGTTCCTAGTTTTCTTTCTTAAATCTCGGGATGAGATGTTGTTTAAGGGGGGAAGGTTTGTAACATCCCAAAACTTTAATCCAAGTTATCAAGGTCCGAATCACCGAATTTAGGATTAACAAAAACTTTTTCAATTTAAAATATTTAAGCATTCATATGTGTGTTGCATTAAATAGGAGTTGTTTTGAAATGCCTTGATTGTTTGCTCTAATGGTTGTAAAATGATTCTAAGATGAATGCCACATCATCTAGATCTATCCCAAGCAAAAACCAAAGAAAAAGAAATCAAATACAATTAATAAAGGAAATGGTCACTTTTGCCATTTTAATCAACTAGCCCACTTTGGGTATTCCTAGCACTCAATTTCCAACAGAAACAATTGTGGATCTTGGCACCCCTTGCTAGTACAAGTTAATATGTACCAAGCTCCACTTTGTGATCTTCCAAAAACTTTTAAACTCTAATTTTAAAAGACATTTGAAAATGGAATCTATCTCATATGTCTAAATCACCGTTTTTCAAAAACCATCCAAATGAACTCAATTTGAAAATCCCAAGCAACCACAGATGCTTAAGCATGTTACAAACCACTCCACCAAAAATCTCAGAAATATTCAAAAGTTTTCTTCATGTGGCCATTTGATCAAACACTTGGCATGCACTGGTCACACCCTAGTTTAGCTTCACTATTTCTATAGGGTTTTGCCACCCATTTGACCCCAAATCACTCCCTCTGTCCCTCTTTGATCAAACCAAGCCTTAAACAACCCACCCCCTAGTCCCTAGCAGCAGTGCACCGCCACCCCGAAGCCATGCTCACTGGCCAACCGTGCCAACACCGCAGGAGACCACCAGCCCCTCTCCGCCGCTCCAGGAAGGCAGGCGTGACCTCACCGCCGTCCACGGTCCACCCCACGGCCACAGATAGCCCCTGGACCACCCCAGAGCAGCCCCGCACTAAGTCTCTGCGCCGCGCCAGCGCACGCCAGAGCGCCATCACCACCAGCATGCCCCACGCCGTGCCTCGACACCAGACCGCGCGTGCCGCTCCACCTTGACCACCTCAACCCGCCAGACATGCCCTTGAACCGCCGCTCGACCCACAGTCGCCGGGAACCACGTCGAGCACCGCCTCTGTCTCTCAGAGCGCACGACGCTCCCGACCGCTAGCCATCACCCCTAGCACAACCATTACACCCTAGCTGACCACTAGGGAACCACCCACCGTCTGCCTACCCAGCTCATGCCTATAGCGCCCTGTGTCGTCGTCACCGACGAGCTCCGCCCATGCCTCTCTACCGCGTCGTCGAGCCTATATAAGGGATCCTCTCCAGCATGAATTCTTCACACTCTCACACTACCCTCTCTCCACTAATCCTTCCCCACCTCTCGCCAGAGCAGCTCGAGCAGCCAACCGCCAGAATTTCGCTGGAGGTAGCCGCATTAGAGGAGGAGACGCTGTCGTCGATTTCGTCCACCCCAGCCTCTGCCACGACTTCGCCGGAGCTCGTCGTCGTCTCCTCGTTCGTTTGCCTGCCTCGCCACACTCGTTGGAGCCCTGGTACGCCCTCATCGCACCCCCACCGAGCCGTTAGGGTTCCCTCTCGCCAGCGACGAGTCCGTCGTCGACGATAAGCCCCAGCCGTATATTCTATTCTAATCCTACGATCCACATCGCCTTGTACCGCTTCGCATTTAATAAGCCACTGACAGGCGGGACCCCCCCTGTCAGGAGTCCTCAGCGCTGCAGAGTGAATCTGGGCCGGCCCGTTAGTGCTCCCGCCTAAGCCCGTAGATTCAAATTTAGATTTTTTCTTTTTAGACTTAAACTTAGTTCTGTCCCTTAGTTTAAAAATCAATTCAGGAAGCTCTACAAATCCAAATTGAGTGATTCTAATTTTCTTGGAAAGCTATTTAAAATCTCTATCCAAGCCCGTTGGATTTAAATCATTTAGACAAAAGCCCGTTATAGATCTCTCCTAGCTAAAATAACAAGACAGAAGCTTTTGCAAATTCAAACATTTTTATAAAATCAACCATAATAGATTTTGAGTTGATTCCAACTCTCAAAAATCACATTTAACCATACCTATATGAATATTTAATGTTTGCATGCAGTGACTTTGGTGATTGTGATGATACTAGATCATCAAATGTGTGTCTTAGTGTGCTAAGTAGACTAGTTAAGTATTTTTTGGTGATTGTGTATTCCGTATGTATTTATAGACGATTGTACCGACGAAGTCTACGAGGAGGAGGAGTTCTACCCCGAAGAAGCAGCGGAGAATTTCAACCACTGCACCATGTTGGGTCCGCAGCATAGAAAACAAAAAATTTCCTACGATGAGAACTACACGCCAAGATCTATCTACTAGGTACAAAGCAACGGGTGGATATATATCCCACGAGAAGTTACCCTCGAAGATAACGAGTTTTGTTAAGGAGTAGGAACTCGTGGTTGATGTAGTCGTACACTTGGCAATCTCAAGATCGTGAGGAAGTCTGAGCGCCGCAACTCAGCAGCGCATCCGTACTCGCACACACGTTCAAGCCACCGGACAACCTCCACCTCCTTGCTCCAGCGATCCAGTAGAAGCAGCAACTCCTTCCAGACAAAATGCCACCGGGAACATGTATCTCGCTAATCCGCGACCATGGGGGAATAATTCTAGAGGTGGAGAGGGATCCTTCACAAGGAGGTGTGTGGATGAAGGAGGGAATGGGTGTCCTTTTATAGAAGGAGGGGGGTGCCCCTCGTCTCCATGGCCGGCGCATGGGGGGGTGACCCCTCACCTCCCCCATTCATGTGGTGGTAACCCCTCCACATTAAAATGCCTCTTTACATTCCCTTTTAAAGTCTCCACTTTAAATGCATTAAAATTGTCCAAGTTTAATGCTCTCTCATTTAATAAAACTCTTTTATTAAATTTATTCAGAATTTTGTGAATTACTTTAATTAACAAACATTCACATATAGCCCCTTGCAATATTTCAATATCACATGCAGAACCACTTTCTGCAATTTCACCCAAAACAATTTCCGGTTTCTATTAAAACAATTCCTGCGCTTTGCAATTCTTTCGTCTGAACATATGTGCTCCAAAATGGTGTCCGGTAACTCTTAAGTGTGTCACCCTATGATTCGCGAATAATGCAGACATGATCGAGACCCTTCTCCGATCAATAATCAGCAGCGGGACCTGGAGATCCGTACTGACTCCTACACATTCAATGATGACTTCTGTGATCGTGAGAACCTTTAAAGCTTGTAACTAAATCCCTTTCTCTCGCGATATATTACATGTCCGAGATTCGATCATCGGTATCTCCATACCTAGTTTGATCTCATTACCGACATGTACTCTTTTCTCGTTCCCGTGATATAACATTATAGTGATCACATCACTTGCTTGCAAGCTATCTCAATGTGATATCACCGAGAGGGCCCAGAGTATATCTATCCATCATCGGGATTGACAAATTCCACTCTTGATCCATGATCCTCAACATAACACCTTCGCAGTACTAAACCCATCTTTATAGTCACCCTGTTACGGTGTGACGTTTGATGTTATCAAGATACTCTTCCGGTGTTAGCAATTAACATGATCTCATGGTCTAAGGATAAAGATTACTTTGTATGATGTTATAGCAATATAAACATAATGAATTTATCGTAATGCTATACTTTGGATGAATGTTCATCACATCATTTCACTAATGGTGTGACCTTGTTATTAACAACATCCAATGTCCATGATCAGGAAACCTTGATCATCTTGTTAATCAACAAGCTAGTCTATAAGAGAGGCATAACTAGGAACCCTTTTTGTTTATTAAACACACATGTATTGATGTTTCCGATCAATACAATTCTAGCATGTAAAATAAACATCTATCATATATAAGGAATACATAATAACAACTTTATTATTGCCTCTCAGGGCATATTTCCTTCAGTCTACCACTTGCACTAGAGACAATAATCTAGTTCACATAGTGATAAATCTAACACCCATGGAGTTCTGGTGTTCATCATGTTTTTCCCTAGGGAGAACTTTAGTCAATGGATCTGCTACATTTAGGTCCATGTGTACTTTACAAATCTTTATATCTCCATCCTTGACATGCTCGCGGATGGAGTGAAACCGACGCTTATTATGCTTGGAATTCTTGTGAGACCTCGGTTCCTTTGCATTGGCTATGGCTCCATTGTTGTCACAATAGATCACCATTGGGTCCAATGCACTAGGAACCACACCTAGTCCCGTAATGAACTTTTTCATCCAAACCGCTTCCTGCGCTGCTTGTGAAGCAGCAACATATTCCGCCTCCGTCGTTGATCCAGCCACCACAGGTTGTTTGGAACACCTCCAACTAACTGCTGCTCCGTTCAAGAGAAATATGTATCCGGATTGAGACTTAGAGTCATCCGGATCGGTGTCAAAGCTAGCATCGACATAACACTTAGCGACTAGCTCTTCTTCACCTCCGTATATAAGAAACATATCCCTAGTTCTTCTCAAGTACCTGAGGATGTTCTTTACCGCTATCTAGTGTTCCGAACCTGGATCAGATTGGTACCTACTAGTCAAACTAATAGCATGTGCCACATCCGATCTTGTACATAGCATGGCATACATAATAGAGCCTATGGCCGAGGCATAAGGGATCTTATCCATCATCTCTCTTTCTTCCGTCGTAGCCGGACTTTGAGTCTTACTCAATGTCTTGCCTTGCAACATAGGTAAGAACCCCTTCTTACTTTCGTCCATATTAAACTTCTTTAATATCTTATCAAGGTATGTACTCTGCGATAGCCCAATTAGGCACCTTGATCTATCTCTATAGATTTTAATGCCTAATATATATGACGCTTCACCAAGGTCTTTCATCGAAAATTTGCTGTTTAGATAACTTTTAACACTGTTTAAAAGATCTATACCATTTCCAACCAATAATATGTCATCCACATATAATATCAGAAATGCCACATTGCTCCCACTCACTTTCTTGTAAATACAAGCCTCTCCATAAGTTTGCACAAATCCAAACTCTTTGATCACCTCATCAAAGCGGAGATTCCAACTCTGAGATGGTTGCTTCAGTCCATAGATGGATCGCTGAAGTTTGCATACCTTATTAGCATCCTTAGGATCGACAAAACCTTAGGTTGTATCATATACAACTCTTCTTCAATATTACCATTGAGGAACACAGTTTTGACATCCATCTGCCATACTTCATAATCGAAATATGCAGCAATTGCTAACATAATCCTAACTGACTTAAGCATCGCTATGGGAGAGAATGTCTCATCGTAGTCAACTCATTGAATTTGTCGAAACCCCTTTGCGACAAGTGTAACAACCTCGAATCAGCCCTATGCAAGTTTTAGCCCTTTCCGCCAAACCCGCATAGAAACGATTCAAGGTTGGAAAATGAAGTAATACCATTACACAACAGTCCTCGATGGGACCCAGAGAATAGATATATATACAACAGCGAATCAACGAGTCAAGAATACATATATACAATGCAAAGATCCAAATCACCTTGAAAACATTACAGCGTCCGAGTACGGACAAGATGCAAATGGGGCTAAGACCCCTGAAGAATAACCAATGGCGTTCATAACCCTGCCCAGGCCAAGCCGGAAGGGTAACCCTGCTAACGACGTCGATCTCAAACCTGCTAAAACAAAAGGGGTGCCGACAAAGGGCAAAGGAAAAAGAGGAGCGTCAGTACTGAGGCCAGTACACGACGAGGCTAGAATTTGGCGGCTCTCGCCTACATAGGTATCATGGGCTGAAGCGGCAGCGCAGCGGCACAAAACAACCTATAGAGACTCGGTATCACTGGCAGCTATTAGAGAGGGGTAAGAAAGACCTATTCGGATCCTACCTGAAGCTAACACCAAACAAACCCATCCTGGTATTTTCCCCTCGAGACCAAACGAGGAAGTCGGACCAAGGAACTCACACAGTTGGCAATTTTACTCATTCCGTTATAGTTGCAGCAATTACTAATCAAATATAGATAGCATGAGTCATCCTGAAGCATAAGTAGTGGGTAGATTCAATTAATCATTCCGTTGTAGTGGGAACATTTACTAGTCATAAATAATTGTCCTGAGGAATCCCAAAACCCAGTAGTTGTTGGCACTTTTATCACATTTCATTGGAGTTGCAATACTTACTAGGCAGGTATAGCATGTCACAAAACAACCCAGATCCACCAGCTGTTGGCATTTTTAATATCCATTCCGGTATAGTTGAATCTAATTACTAGTCACATATTAAGTCAAATTTATAGTACTACTTTAGTTATTCTTGTCTATGATCGAGATATTGTGCTCCAAGTCGTCCATAACCGCGGACACGGCTTTCAGAAAGTTTTACCCTGCAGGGGTGCACAAATAGCAACACACACTCGATCAACCTCAGAAAAACCAACTCAAAACCCAACGAGGATTTCACGACAAAGCGATCACAGGATTCATAAAATATTTCAGGGGGCCACCCCACTAAACTACCCGCAACGAAGTTGGCCGGCTCCGGAACGGACCCAGGGTTTGCGAGAACGGCTGTAAACGACTGGGAACCCGAAAGTGTGACTGGCTTGTCGATACCGCGAAATCATGCCGCGATCCAAAATAGTACATGTGCTCCACGCACAATCGTAAATAAAGCAGTAAACATGGCATAAGTATAGAATAGGAATAAAGCCCCCAACTACTTGTGGCCCCAAGAAATAGAAATGAATCAAGCTCTGACTCAGGGGGGTCCATAAGGCCTCCCGGATGTGGATAGTGCGAAAAATCAAGGAACAGGTATCAAGTACTCGGGGTCCTACGGGACACAAGTGAGCATGGAAGAACCAAATAACATCTATTGCCCACCGATGCCTCTGCATTAGTTATAACTAGCTTTTTAATAGTTGTATTTAAAGTCATGATCATCTCCACCAATAAGCATCTCCACCAATAAACATCTGCCAGCATGCCAACAACTGTGGTACTCGACAACACGAGATCGCACCTGAGCAAGCAACTATGACTCGCGAGGCCAGCTATATACAAAACAACAGGTATTAGGAGGTGTCCATGGCAATATAGAGGCTGCACGGGATATAACTTGTGCACGGAAACTAAAGCATCGTGACACGGATAGCAATGGATCAAAAGGAGAAAATAAAGACTATAAATGCAAAATAGGTAGAAGGGGAAGAGATGCTCGCCTGGGAAAACACTGCCGATGGACCATAGCCGGAAAACTTGTCGGTACTCGCATCCACTCATCGGCCTAATCCGTTAAGAAGCAAACGCTAGAAGAAACACCGGATGCAATATTTAATACCACGGCAGAAGATCCGGCATGATCATGATATGATGCATATGTGGTGCAATTAGGCAGTATTAAGCGGAACCAGGGTCCCGACAATTAATTAAACGGTTCGAGTTATTTAACTACCCCGCAATTTAAATGTTGTATTAACAGGGTGAAACATGGCATCGGTTCGCTACACCAATTTAAATGGAGTCCGGAATAAGACAAAGATATCCCATAAGAACACTCCATATTTAAATATGAGGTGAATCGACAAAGTACCCACAAACCCTAAAATATGTATGCGACATGAACAGTTAATGCAACAAGGAGATATTATATATTATAAAAATAGGGGTCTCAGGTAGGGGATCACATTAGGGTTTCGAAGATCTTGGGGGGTTTGATGGGGTTCGACGGGGATTGGGTTCGGTCTTCGAGGTGAATGTTCTTGGCGTTCCGGGATGGAGAACTGCTCGAACAGGCGTCAGTAGATCTTGCATAGCTCCTCGGGTCTACTCGTGTCGGTCTTGTCGTCGGCCGAACTTGGCATATTGGCGGTTACTTCTCGTGGCGTCGGTCTTGTGGTTTCCATGGAGGCGAACTCGGTGTACCGCGATGTAGCTCTTCGGTTCCGACTTCGATGGTGGGTGAGGACATGGTATCACGCATGACGATCTTGCCGAAACGGAGACACCGATAGGACGGATATCCTGCATAGGGCACACTTGCACCAACCTCTTCACTGCATGGCACCTAGTCAGATTTAGTCACGTGCATCATCGAAACACCAGTACCACACCTCTTCGCCTCATGAGTTGTAACCGTGTAGAAGCAGCAGCAACAACAGGATACAGAGACCGGAGGGGGTCGCGGCAGAGGGGGTCGAACTAGAGGCGCGGTCTCCGGTCGAGTTGGAGCACAGGGATGTCGGAGACGGGGCCGACACCGACGCTGCTCGCAGGGGGATGGCAGCAGAGGAGACCAGCAGAGGTAGAGGGAGGCCGGGCGGTCGGAGGCGAGCGTCTAGAGGCGAAGCACGGGCGGCGACCGGAGGAGGCCGACGCGGGCGCCGCTGGAAGAGGAAGGCAAATGCAGGACGGGGTTGATGGGGAGGCAGAGGCGAGGACGGAGCTGTCCGCGGTGGCGCTGCAGAGCGGAAGACGACGAGGAGGCTAGGCGATGGCAGCGTGGAAGAGGGCGAGGGCGAGGCACGGTGCCGGGGATCCGAGGAGGCGGGCGGCAAGCAGAGAGGTCGGGCGGCGGATGCGCTGGCGGCGGAGCCAGGTGGTGGCGGCGAAGGGCTATGCCGGTGAGGGGCCGCGCAGAGAGAGCGGACGGTCGCCGGGCTCGGGGCCAGCAGGGAGGAGGAGAAGCGGCCATCGAAAGAGGCGCCGCAGCGGTAGAGGGTGGCGGTTGGAGATCGAGGAGAGGGCACGGGCTTGGGGACGGGCGGTAGGTGGCGATGGGATTAGGTGGGGCCAGGGCGCGTCGGGTAGGTGGCGTACGGGGCTGACCGGGGGAGCATGTGGGGTGGGGCTGGGGTGAGCGGGAAAATAGGTGGGGGAGCGGGGGATCCGAGGCGGCGGCTGTCGGTCGCTAGGCGTGTTGGGGAACGCGCCTAGGTGGGGTGGGGAATGGGCAGGTGGTGTGGAGGGAGTGAGGTGGAGGGGTTGGTGAGGTGGAGGCCTAGGATTGGCCAGGGTGAGGTGGCTGGGCGGGAGTTGGAGAGGGAGTGGGGCCAGGCGGGTGAGAGAGAGAGAGAGAGAGAGAGAGAGTTGGCGGCGGGGCAGGAGGGAGTTGGCGGCTGGGGATGGGTAGGATTAGATTTTTAGGGTTCGCTTTTTGGAGGTGGCCGGCTGGGCCTTCGGGCCTGGCGGGCTGCCTCCCAAAAGTAAACAAATAATTTTATTTATTAAAAACCAGGCTTTTGCAATCCGTTTTTAGACAAAACGAAATATTCCGCACAAGCCCGGGTTTTATAGTTTGATTAAAAGACGGGGCGTTTAGAAAACAAAACCAGACTTTCAAAATATAGTTTTAGACAAAACCATGCATGATGATGACGATGCTCAAATGCAATGTGGCATGATGACATGAGCATGCGGTCATGATGATGCAATGCACAAAAACACAGCGATTTTCTGGTAGTGATTTTAGCGGGATGCCACAATTCGACACCACTAACAAGGATCTCGCCCTCGAGATCCGCCTCATGGTACAGGGAAAAGAACGATGAGCTGAATCTTCGCGCTTCGTGTAGATCCTCGTGACACCACTAACAAGATTGTTGCTCCATCTTGAAATCGGTGACACCACCAACAAGGGGTCGTTGTCCGTGATCGTCGAGAGAACACTCCGGGAAACAAAGGGCGAAGGTAAAGGTATCCACAAATAAAGCCACCTCTAACTTCGATAGAAAGAGAGAACCGATGCATTCTCATCCACTTCAATGTACACGAGCAAATAGAGTGAGTAGTCGGCATGGGGGCCAATCCATCACGCACCCAAACTATTACTCCGCACAATCAGTAGAAAAGCGTGCAACCATTCCTAGAATTAGACTGAAGATCTCGACAAACGAGGTTCGGAACAAAGGAGTGATGCAGGCTCTGCATCGGATCTGGCGTAGATGATGTCATCGTGTTGAAAACACCAGAAGGCACAAACAAGGAACAAAGAGAAGTCCAACGGATGAAGGATTACTCAGATAGCATGAAGACCGGATGTAGAAACACTGTTGCCAAAGGAGGAAGCGAAACCCTGAAGGTACGACAGAAAACCCAACCACGAGAAATCCTAGACTCGAAGAAAAGATAAGAGAGTAGAATCAAAACACGCAAAGGTAAGAGGAGAACAACAGAGGGTAAGGAGTAAAATCAGACCTAATCAGATCTATCCAACCAATTTTGAAAAATAGTTTAGACACTCTGCTTCGGCCGTTAGCTAGGTTATCCTACAGGCTGGACTTGTGGGGTATCGCAACTGCTGAGCTCTGATACCACTCTGTAACACCCTCGAATCGGCCCTATGCAAGTTTTAGCCCTTTCCGCCAAACCCGCATAGAAACGATTCAAGGACGCCCACCAGGCACTTTCGTGCGGGTGGAAAACGAAGTAATACCATTACACAACAGTCCTCGATGGGACCCATAGAACAGATATATACATACAACAGCGACTCAACGAGTCAAGAATACAGATATACAATACAAAGATCCAAATCACCTTGAAAACGTTACAGCGTTCGAGTACGGACAAGATGCAAATGGGGCTAAGAGCCCTGAAGAATAACCAATGGCGTTCATAACCCTGCCCAGGCCAGGCCGGAAGGGTAACCCTGCTAATGACGTTGATCTCAAACCTGCTAAAATAAAAGGGGTGCCGACAAAGGGCAAAGGTAAAATAGGAGCGTCAGTACTGAGGCCAGTACACGGCGAGGCTAGAATTCGGCGGCTCTCGCCTACATAGGTATGGTGGGCTGAAGCGGCAGCGCAGCGGCACTAAACAACCTATAGAGACTCGGTATCACTGGCGGCTATTAGAGAGGGGTAAGAAAGACCTATTCGGATCCTACCTAAAGCTAACACCAAACAAACCCATCCTGGTATTTTCCCCTCGAGACCAAACAAGGAAGTCGGACCAAGGAACTCACACAGTTGGCAATTTTACTCATTCCGTTATAGTTGCAGCAATTACTAATCAGATATAGATAGCATGAGTCATCCTGAAGCATAAGTAGTGGGTAGTTTCAATTAATCATTCTGTTGTAGTGGGAACATTTACTAGTTAGAAATAATTGTCCTGAGGAATCCCAAAACCCAATAGTTGTTGGCACTTTTATCACATTCCATTGGAGTTGCAATACTTACTAGGCAGGTATAGCATGTCACAAAACAACCCAGATCCACCAGCTGTTGGCATTTTTAATATCCATTCCGTTATAGTTGAATCTAATTACTAGTCACATATTAAGTCAAATTTATACTACTACTTTAGTTATGCTTGTCTATGATCGATATACTATGTTCCAAGTCGTCCATAACCGCGGACACGGCTTTCAGAAAGTTTTACCCTGCAGGGGTGCACAAATAGCAACACACACTCGATCAACCTCGGAAAAACCAACTCAAAACCCAACGAGGCTTTCACGACAAAGCGATCACAGGATTCATAAAATATTTCAGGGGGCCACCCCACTAAGCTACCCACAACGAAGTTGGCCGGCTCCGGAACAGACCCATGGTTTGCGAGAATGATTGTAAACGACTAGGAACGCGAAAGTGTGACTGGGCTTGTCAATACCGCAAAATCGTGCCGCGATCCAAAACAGTACAGGTGCTCCACGCACAATCGTAATTAAAGCAGTAAACATGGCATAAGTATAGAATAGGAATAAAGCCCCAAACTACTTGTGGCCCCAAGAAATAGAAATGAATCAAGCTCTGGCTCAGGGGGGGTCCATAAGGCCTCCTGGATGTGGATAGTGCGAAAAATCAAAGAACAGGTATCAAGTACTCGGGGTCCTACGGGACACAAGTGAGCGTGGAAGAACCAAATAACATCTATTGCCCACTGATGCCTTTGCATTAGTTATAACTAGATTTTTAATAGTTGTATTTAAAGTCATGATCATCTCCACCAATAAACATCTGCCAGCATGCCAACAACTGTGGTACTCGACAACACGAGATCGCACCTGAGCAAGCAACTACGACTCGTGAGGCCAGCTATCTACCAAACAACATGTATTAGGAGGTGTCCATGGCAATATAGAGGCTGCACGGGATATAACTGGTGCACGGAAACTAAAGCATCACGACACGGATAGCAATGGATCAACAGGAGGAAATATAGACTATAAATGCAAAATAGGTAGAAGGGGAAGAGATGCTCGCCTGGAAAAACACTGCCGAGGGACCATAGCCGGAGAACTTGTCGGTACTCGCATCCACTCATCGGCCTAATCCGCGAAGAAGCAAACACTAGAAGAAACACCGGATGCAATATTTAATACCACGGCAGAAGATCCGGCATGATCATGATATGATGCATATGCGGTGCAATTAGGCAGTATTAAGTGGAACCGGGGTCTCGACAATTAATTAAACGGTTCGAGTTATTTAACTACCCCGCAATTTAAATGTTATATTAACAGGGTGAAACATGGCATCGGTTCGCTACACCAATTTATATGGAGTTCGGAATAAGACAAAGATATCCCGTAAGAACACTCCATATTTAAATATGAGGTGAATCGACAAAGTACCGACAAACCCTAAAATATGTATGCGACATGAACAATTAATGCAAAAAGGAGATATTATATATTATAAAAATAGGGGTCTCGGGTAGGGGATCACATTAGGGTTCCGAAGATCTTGGGGGGGTCGACGGGGTTCGACGGGGATCAGGTTCGGTCTCCGGGGTGAACATTCTTAGCGTTTTGGGATGGAGAACTGATCGAACCGGTGTCGGTAGATATTGCATAGCTCCTCGGGTCTAGACTTGTGTCGGTCTTGTCGTCGGCCAAACTTGGCATCTTGGCGGTTACTTCTCGTGGCGCCGGTCTTGTGGTTTCCATGGAGGCGAACTCGGTGTACCGCGATGTAGCTCTTCGGTTCCGACTTCGATGGTGGGTGAGGACTTGGTATCGCGCATGACGATCTTGCCGAAACGGAGACACCGATAGGACGGATATCCTGCTTAGGGCACACATGCACCAACCTCTTCACTGCACGACACCTAGTCAGATTTAGTCACGTGCATCATTGAAACACCAGTACCACACCTCTTCGCCTCACGAGTTGCAACCGTGTAGAAGCAGCAGCAACAACAGGATACAGATACCGGAGGGGGTCGCGGCAGAGGGGGTCAAACTGGAGGCGTGGTCTCTGGTCGAGTTGGAGCACAGGGAGGTCGTAGACGGGGCCAACACCGACGCTTCTCGCAGGGGGATGGCAGCAGAGGAGACCAGCAGAGGTAGAGGGAGGCCGGGCGGTCGGAGGCGAGCATCCAGAGGTGAAGCAAGGGCGGCGACCGGAGGAGGCCGACGCGGGCGCCGCTGGAAGAGGAAGGCAAACGCAGGGCGGGGTTGATGGGGAGGCAGAGGCGAGGACGGAGCTGTCCGCGGCGGCGCTGCAGAGCGGAAGACGACGAGGAGGCTAGGCGATGGCGGCGTGGAAGAGGGTGAGGGAGAGGCGCGGTGCCGGGGATCCGAGGAGGCGGGCGGCAAGCAGAGAGAGGTCGGGCGGCGGATGCGCTGGCGGCGGAGCCAGGTGGTGGCGGCGAAGGGCTATGCCGGTGAGGGGCCGCGCAGAGAGAGCGGACGGTCGCCGGGCTCGGGGCCAGCAGGGAGGAGGAGAAGCGGCCGTCGAGAGAGGCGCCGCAGCGGTAGAGGGTGGCGGTTGGAGATCGAGGAGACGGCATGGGCTTGGGGACGGGCGGTAGGTGGCGATGGGATTAGGTGGGGCCAGGGCGTGTCGGGTAGGTGGCGTGCAGGGCTGACCGGGGGAGCATGTGTGGTGGGGCTGGGGTGAGCGGGAAAATAGGTGGGGGAGCGGGGGATCCGAGGCGGCGGCTGTCGGTCGCTAGGCGTGTTGGGAAACGCGCCCAGGTGGGGTGGGCAATGGGCAGGTGGTGTGGAGGGAGTGAGGTGGAGGGGTTGGTGAGGTGGAGGCCTGGGATTGGTCAGGGTGAGGTGGCTGGGCGGGAGTTGGAGAGGGAGTGGGGCCAGGCAGGTGAGAGAGAGAGAGAGAGAGAGAGTTAACGGCGGGGCAGGAGGGAGTTGGCGGCTGGGGATGGGTAGGATTAGATTTTTAGGGTTCGCTTTTTGGAGGTGGCCGGCTGGGCCTTCGGGCCTGGCGGGCTGCCTCCCAAAAATAAACAAGTAATTTTATTTATTAAAAACCAGGCTTTTGCAATCCGTTTGTAGACAAAACGAAATATTCCGGACAAGCCCGGGTTTTATAGTTTGATTAAAAGACGGGGCGTTTAGAAAACAAAACCAGACTTTTCAAAATATAGTTTTAGACAAAACCATGCATGATGATGACGATGCTCAAATTCAATGTGGCATGATGACATGAGCATGCGGTCATGATGATGCAATGCACAACAAACAGCGATTTTCTGGTAGTGATTTTAGCGGGATGCCACAACAAGTCGAGCCTTATAGATGGTCACATTACCATCAGCATCAGTTTTTCTTTTGAAAATCCATTTATTCTCAACGGCCTTTCGATCGTGAGGTAAGTCCACCAAGGTCCAAACTTGGTTCTCGTACATGGATTCCATCTCGGATTTCATGGCTTCTAGCCATGAGTTGGAATCCGGGCTCATCATCGCTTCTTCATACGTTGCAGGGTCATCCATTTCATCAACCATGAAATTCACAATAGGATTGCCGTACAGTTCAGGAGCTGCACGTGTCCTGCTTGACCTGCGAGGTTCGATAGTGCCCACTTTCGGAGTTTCATGATCAATATCATTAGCTCTCTCTTCATTAGGTGAAGTCAACTCCGAAACAACTTCCTGTGCTGCGCTACTCGCCATTTCATGAAGAGAAGGTTCAATAACCTCTTCGAGTTCTACCTTCTGACTACTCACACCTTTCGTGAGAAACTCCTTCTCAAGAAAGGATCCATTCTTGGCAACAAAAACCTTGCCCTCGGATCTGTGATAGAAGGTATACCCAATCGTTTCCTTAGGGTATCCTATGAAGACACATTTTTCCGCTTTGGGTTCAAGTTTATCCGGTTGAAGTTTCTTCACATAAACATCACATCCCCAAACTTTAAGAAACGACAGCTTAGGTTTGTTTCCAAACCATAATTCATACGGTGTCGTTTCAACGGATGTAGATGGTGCCCAATTTAAAGTGAATGCAGCTGTTTCCAGTGCATAACCCCAAAATGACAGTGGCAAGTCAGTCAGAGACATCATAGATCGAACCATATCCAATAAGGTACGATTACAACGTTCCGACACACCATTACGTTGTGGTGTTCCGGCAGGCATGAGTTGTGAAACTATTCCACACTCTTTCATGTGTGTGCTAAACTCGTAACTTAGATACTCTCCTCCACGGTTATACCGTAGAAATCTGATCTTTCTATTATGATGATTTTCCACTTCATTCTGAAATTCCTTGAACATTTCAAAAGTTTCAGACTTGTGTTTGATCAAATAGATATACCCGTATCTACTCAAATCATTCGTGAAAGTAATAAAATAATGATATCCACCTCGCGCCGACACACTCATTGGTCCACACACATCAGTATGTATGATTTCCAATAGATTTGTCGCCCATTCCATTGAACCGGAAAACGACGTTCTAGTCATCTTGCCCAATAAGGCATGGCTCACATGTATCAAATGATTCAAAATCATGTGATTCCAAATGTCCATCAGAATGGAGTTTCTTCATGCGTTTAACGCCAATATGACCTAGACTGCAGTGCCACATATATGCAGATATATCATCATCAAGTTTAATCTTTTTAGCATTAACATTATGAATGTGCATAATATTACTATCGAGATCCATCAGAAATAAACCATTCAACATAGGTGCATGACCATAAAAGATATTATCCATATAAATCGAACAACCATTGTTTTCAGATTTAAACGAATAACCACTTTGCATCAAACACGATCCGGATACAATGTTCATGCTAAGTGCAGGCACCAAATAACAATTATTCAGGTTTATGCCTAATCCCAATGGCATATGGAGAGGCAGCATTCTGACTGCGATCACATCAACTCTTGATCCATTGCCGACCCGCATTGTGACCTCATCCCTTGCTAGTTGTCGCTTGTTCCGCAGCCCTTGAATCGAGTTACATATATTAGCAACCGATCCCGTATCAAATACCTAGGTGCTACTGTGAGTACTAGTCAAGTACACATCAATAACATGTATATCACATATACTTGGAGCAGTTGCGCTTCCAATGGCCAGTCCCCTTGCAATAGTAGCACTCGGTACCAGACTTAGGGCCAGCTCGAGGCTTCCTTTCAGGCGCGGCAACAGATTTCCCACCCTTCTTTCCCTTGTGCTTGCCTTTCTTGTCCATCTTGAAACCGGTGGTCCTATTGATCATCAACACTTGATGTTCTTTCCTAATCTCCACTTCTGCAGTCTTCAGCATTGACAGAAGCTCGGGAAGAGTCTTCTTCATGCCCTGCATATTATAGTTCATCACGAAGCTCTTGTAGCTAGGTGGCATAGATTGGAGAACATGATGTATGCCTAAGTCAATGGGAATCGTTATTTCCAAGGACACAAGCTTATCGGCGTACCTAGACATTTTGAGTACATGCTCACTAACGGAGTTGTTCTCCTCCATCATGCAGCTAAAGAACTTTTCAATAGCATTATAACTCTCTACGGTAGCATGGGTATCGAAAATCATTTTCAATTCTCCCATGGTATCAAAGGCATTGCCATTTTCGAAACGCTTTCGAAGTTCTGGCTCTAGCCCATATAGTATGCCGCAATGAACTAAGTTGTGGTCCTCCTGACGAGTCACATAGACATTCTTTTCCTCGTCAGGGGCATCAGGAGCTGGTGGGGGGCCTAGCGGCGCATCTAGAACATATTGCTTTTGTGCAGCAGCGAGGAGAATCCTCAAATTCATAGCCCAGTTGGTGAAGTTGCTACCATTCGCAGCAAGTTTCTCTTTCTCCATGAACACATTGAAATTAAAAGCAGGTGGTGTCATCTACAATAGAATTTGTAAAGTTTATTTAGACTAAGTTTATGATAGATTGAGTTCAACTAATCCAAATTGCTAATGAACTCCCACTCAAAAACGACATCCCTCGTGCCTTTTCGGTGATTGCATGAACCAAATCCACTACACCAAGTCCGATCATCACGTGAGTCGGTGTAGCTTCAAAGGCGAGCATCTATATGGGCATCATATCAACCATATGACTCATGATTAACCTTTCGGTCCGTGTTCCGATGCCATGTCTGTACATGCTAGGCTCGCCAAGTAAGAACCTTAGTACTCGCGTGTGTAAAACTGTCTTACACCCGTTGTATGAAAGCGTAGAGTCGAGTACACCCGATCATCACGTGATGTCTCGAAACACGATCCATAGAACGGTGCATACTCAAGGAAGAACACATTTTATCTTGATATCTAAATGAGGTATCATCTTACAATGCTACCAAAAGCACCAAACTAGCAGTATAAGATGCTAAGATCTAATGTGTAAAGTGAGATGATATGGTCCATGCATTTGATCTCTATCATTTGCATCGTGGTATGATCTCTATCATTCCTTTGTGTGTAAGGCCAAGGACTATGGAACTTACACGTTGAATGTGTTGTAAGAGTATCTCTCATACATCTACTTACAACAATACCATATCAATACACTAGCCCAACAATGATCTAAACTAGACGCCTCTAATTTATCAATTACAAGTTTTACGTGGCTTAGGGCTTTGGGAGATAGAACTGTTCTCACCTACGAACATGAACCACAACGAGGATAACCAAGTTATTAGCAACTCATTGTAAATCAGATATTGACTATAGTAGGAGAGACAGACACCCGCCAACCACTTATGCAAAACAAGTTGCATGTCAGTCGTGGAACCGGTCTCATGTACGATGACATGTAACATTGGTCCGGGCCGCTTCATCCCACTATGTCACCAATATCCAAACTACATAGAAGATGCAATAACATGATCATCATCGCCCACATATAAACATATGTGTACTACCCGTGCAAAGCACCTACGCATAGATCAGGCTCTGATACCACTGTTGGGTCCGCAGCATAGAAAACAAAAAATTTCCTACGATGAGAACTACACGCCAAGATCTATCTACTAGGTACAAAGCAACGGGTGGATATACATCCCACGAGAACTTACCCTCGAAGACAACAAGTTTTGTTAACGAGTAGGAACTCGTGGTTGATGTAGTCGTACACCTGCCGATCTCAACATCGTGGGGAAGTCCGAGCGCCGCAACTCAGCAGCGCATCCGTACTCGCACACACGTTCAAGCCACCGGACAACCTCCACCTCCTCGCTCCAGCGATCCAGCGGAAGCAACAACTCCTTCCAAACGAAATGCCACCGGGAACATGTATCTCGCTAATCCGAGACCATGGGGGAATAATTCTAGAGGGGGAGAGAGATCATTCACAAGGAGGTGTGTGGATGAAGGAGGGAATGGGTGGCCTTTTATAGGAGGAGGGGGGTGCCCCTCCTCTCCATGGCCGGCGCATGGGGGGGTGACCCCTCACCTCCCCCATTCATGTGGTGGTAACCCCTCCATATTAAAATGCCTCTTCACATTCCCTTTTAAAGTCTCCACTTTAAATGCATTCAAATTCTCCAAGTTTAATGCTCTCTCATTTAATAAAACTCTTTTATTAAATTTATTCAGAATTTTTTTAATTACTTTAATTAACAAACATTCACATATAGCCCCTTGCAATATTTCAATATCACATGCAGAACCACTTTCTGCAATTTCACCCGAAACAATTTCCGGTTTCTATTAAAACAATTCCTGCGCTTTACAATTCTTTCGTCTGAAGCATATGCGCTCCAAATGGTGTCCGGTAACTCTTAAGTGTGTCACCCTACGTTTCACGAATAATGCAGACATGATCGAGACCCTTCTCCGATCAATAATCAGCAGCGGGTCCTGGAGATCCGTACTGACTCCTACATATTCAACAATGACTTCTATGATCGTGAGAACCTTTAATGCTTGTAACTAGATCCCTTTGTCTCGCGATATATTACATGTCTGAGATTCGATCATCGGTATCTCCATACCTAGTTTGATCTCGTTACCGACATGTACTCTTTTCTCATTCCCGTGATATAACATTCTAGTGATCACAAACTTGCTTGCAAGCTATCTCAAAGTGATATCACCGAGAGGGACCAGAGTATATTTATCCGTCATCGGGATTGACAAATTCCACTCTTGATCCATGAGCCTCAACATAACACCTTCGTAGTACTGAACCCATCTTTATAGTCACCCTGTTACGATGTGACGTTTGATGTTATCAAGATACTCTTCCGGTGTTAGCAATTAACATGATCTCATGGTCTAAGGATAAAGATTACTTCGTATGATGTTATAGCAATATAAACATAATGACTTGATCGAATGCTATACTTCGGATGGATGTTCATCACATTATTCCACCAATGGTGTGACCTTGTTATTAACAACATCCAATGTCCATGATCAGGAAACCTTGATCATCTTGTTAATCAACAAGCTAGTCTATAAGAGAGGCATAACTAGGAACCCTTTTTGTTTATTAAACACACATGTATTGATGTATCCGATCAATACAATTCTAGCATGTAAAATAAACATCTATCATATATAAGGAATACATAATAACAACTTTATTATTGCTTCTCAGGGCATATTTCCTTCACACCAACCAAGGCAAGCTATTACTGGCAACCTATTGTTAGCAAGCTAGCATTAGATAAGTTAACCATGCTAGCGATTACTTGCAAGCCATCATTAACAATGCAAGCTAGACCATGCAAGCTGGATAACCTAAGCAAATGCATTAGGCATGCTTTGGTTATACCATTTTGACTTATACCTACTCCAAGTTTTATTTAAAAGCTTTACTTTCTTTTACTTTACCAAAGTCCTTTACTTTGTTTATAGATAGCATAAAGAGTATAAAAATTGACCTATCTAGTTAGACTCAGATGTCATTCTATGGCATGAGATTGATATTAGCATCCCCCTTTAGTGAACACTCTTAACTTAGTAGTTTAGAGCTAAACCAAAACTTGATCACTTTAGATGGGTATACTTGGTTAAAATGACTTGTGAAAACCTTGGAATGATGACTCATTCTATTGAGATGTTTTGACATGTGTTGAGAAACACAAATGGTTTATGATGATGAAAATGTTGAGGCATGAGCCTTAGCCCTTTTATGAAAACTGATGGTTGGGTTCGGATGAGATACCATTCCAATTTTACCATACAACCACAATACCTGAATTTGGTAAGGCTTAGCCGGAAGTTTATATGCATTAGTATTAGTTCCCTCGCAGGAGAGGTTTGAGCTGAGGCTACCTCTCAATGTTGTCCACCTATGTAGTGCCCAGGATGACAGATTGTCATGGCTGGGAGGCCAAGCTCATAGGAGACGTGCTTATACTAGAGAGTGTAAAGGAAAGGTTATGTTTGATTATTTGCATACTAAGTATGATGATTCAGTGTTATCCCTGACAGATGTATCGAATTTTGTGGTGAAAGTGTACCACCTCTGCAGAGTGTCAAACTATTCGAATAGCCGCGTCCGCGTTATGGACAGTTGGAGTGGACATACTGTTCCGTTGTCAGATGTTTTCAAAATGACTTATGAAATGAATTGTGACATGACTTGACCACAACAGAGTTGTGACTATGACAACTAAGCTCCCACTTAGGTGTTTTCAAACTTTATTTTATCTTTTTTTTTGTTTCTGAACTCAGCTTAGGTTTCAAACTTAACTTTATAAATAAACTTAGAGTTAGCTTTCCTACTTGTTAGTGGTAGTTTGCGAGCACTTAAAGAGTACTCATGGCTTTTGTCCCTGGCTATTCCCATGGCCAGACTATGAGGAGGACTACCCTGAAGGAGGACAGCAAGAAGGCTACGACAACTAGGATCATCTCCCATCGTCAGCATTGCTTGTGACTCTGAAGATGGACCCCACCGCTATGCTATTTATTCCGCTACTTGATTGTACTAAGACTGGATCATGAGATCCTTTATTTGTGCAAGACCTTATTATGGTTTGTAATGGATGATGTATTGTGATATCCAATCTGCTATGTCTCGCAAAATTGGTAATCCGGGGATTGCGATGTATGGCATAACATGCATTTGGGATTAAAAATCCGGGTGTTGACATACTCCTACCTCTATTTGGGATTATTAGGCCAGAGAGCTTTTTAAAAGTGTTAGAAATTATAAGATCTATCTTCTTTATTGTCTTAATTCCCGTGAGTCATTAATTTAGATATCTCTCTTTTCTCTCTATCTTTCAATGCATGATGTTTCATCTCTCATCATGTACCGTCTTTGTATCTAGCATCTCATGAATGTAGAAGTAGTGGTGCGTGCATCAATTAATTAGAGTGAATAATTCATCTACTTGGTAGTATTAGCGAATTAGACCTCTAGCCTTATAATCCAAAATAGAGAGACTTATAATCCTATTCCTCTTACTACTCAGCAGAGTATATCCACCCAACCCATTGGAAGTTAAGACTTCATGAAAAATACTTAGGAGAGTACATCCACCAAATTCATGTACCTCTGTTTCAAGAAATAAGGAACACATGCACTCCAAAGTAAAGTTTGACCGAATAAATAGAGCAACTAAAATTTACTTATATTGTGTAAAATTTGTATCGTTGAATTCGTATTGAACCACACTTTCCAATGTACAATACCAACATTCTTTATATATATTTAGAGTAAATCTTGGTCAAACAAAAAACAAGAAATAAGGGAGCCTTATTTCTTGGGACGAAGATAGAGTACTACTACAAAATCCACCATTCCTGTTATGCAAACGATCTTTCTGCAATTAAATCAATTAACATCAGCTTACATCACCACTAAAACTCGACGAGAAATAAGAAATGTAGTTGATTTGACGTAGCAGGACCGACCAGGTAATGCGACAGCACCACCAGGTAAGACGTAAGCTCCTCAAACACGATGTTATCCGGCTTCGCAGTGATCAACGCATCGAGTTCCACTGTCATGGTGTCGGTCCTCCTCCTGCCATCTGTCCAGGAGAGCAGTGGCGGGCATTCCACCCACATGCTCACCCTCTACACCGACAAGTCACACATCCCGTCCCTAACATAGACCGCAGATACGAGGGGGTCCGTGCCTACCATTCCAATCGCCAGGATGAACACGGCGACGTCCTGCTCCCCGTCGAGGATGAGCCGGTGGGACGCCTCGCCCGATAGCGGCACCAGCTCCTAGAACGCTTTGGTGGCAGCATACTGGATCTTGTGTACTTGGATTGAGTGGACCGCTTCGAGGTGGGCGACGAGCGCTGGTGGCGGGGCGGCAAAGTTATAGTCAGTCTCCGTACAAGTGCAAGGACCATACCGGCACATGATTTCGTGGTCGTGGAGTTCATAGTAGGGAAGCAAAATACTATAGCCTTTGAGGGAGCAATCGACCCTAGCCGCTGATAGGAAGGTATACATGGAACGCTAGTGGGTGAATCTGCCGGTAGGGTGCTCGCACTTCTGGCTGGAGGTGATCTTGTGGATGCAACAGTGGTAAACTTGATGAATATCCACACACTGTAGAAATGGAAGTTCGAAAAATAAAATAGTTGCAGAGACGAACCAACAAAAGAAAAATCAATGGATTGTGAGGGAGAAATGGAGAGACCTTGTAGACCCGCCGAGGCTTGAGGGGCTGGGAGCAGGAAGAACAGTTTAGAACGGTGGCTTCCATCTTTAGAGTGACCGTCCCAAGCATTGCGATTTGGGTGGGGGAAACGAGGACTCTCTAATACAACCTCGAGTTGTGCCCTTCTTTTATATACCACCGCTGATAATGAATTAAGCTCTACCTAGTTCCGCCTTTCCTTTCTGTACTAGGGTCTTTTTTATATTTTGAGGCCTTATCTACAAATTCCTGGTTTAGTTGGACAAGATTAACGGCCTCTTTGTATTTTTGTACCATCCTTTTATTAGTAAGTTTCACGTGAGACTCACATAATAATAAAGTATGACATATCATCACATGTATAAACTTATGCTCTGTAATAGGTAAAGCTCAAAAAAATATGAAAGAGCCATATCTATAAAGTAACGGTGTATGTTTGGTTCTTGTACTTTATATCATGTAGAAATTAACGTTTATTAGCTACCTAATACTTGAAAATTTTGGGGCGATGGTCCAGAGAAATGACGGAGGAGATTCTAGAATGATCGAGAAGTGTGTTTTCAGGTTTGCGCATAGTCATTCTGGTAAACACTATTAATAAAATCTTCTAGATCCTAGACTGGAAAAGAAGATCCAACGGTTGGCAATGTTGGGATTTGCGAGTCTTGATCCAATGTTGAATATTCAATGTTATGCATATATTTTATTACTCTAAGATTTGATGCAGCTCCACAGGTAAAAACTAAATGTTTATGTGATGTTCTATGCAATCTTATTCGAGAATAAAAATAAAATATGAGGGTTAGGAAATAAATTTTCGGATCATGCTAGATTTTATCTCGTAGAAAAAACATGGCTCACACGATGGGGTCTTCTTTCTCTCTATCGCTAGGCCTCATATGTAGTAGAACCGCCAGACTAGTACTCTTTGAACTATAATCATGCGCGAAAGCACTACGCGTTCCTGATGGGTGCTGCGAAGATTTCTAAGAGAGGATGGGTAAATAAGAGAGGGAAGAGCAGGGTTCTATGATGATTTTCCTTCAAGTTTGGCACCGAGGACATAATTATCGTGATCGTAAGGATGAGTAGTGATGAATTTTGTGTGCATAGACATTGCAAGAAGTTGATTTTTTCAAACCTGATGGTGGTTTTTATATATTCAAATCTTGGGTACCTTAAAAAATTCGGGAACCTATAATCGTACTCATCGTGCAAATTTGATATATATAATTTTGGTAGATCGACATGAAGTAGTTCCAATGGGAGAAAATAGCTACTAGACAGATTGGAATTCATGTTATTACTTGAAAATAGCCCATAAACATGGTCTGCTATGTGCGAATAATGGGGTAATACCATTCTAGGTCTTATTCTCTTTATACTAACTTAACAAATAAGCATTGTCTATCACTTACAAAAGTGAAAACTAGGTTTTGTTCGTGAAACTTGGAAACTATGATTGTAAACATATTATCCCGTACCAACATGCGCTCATCTACTAAATATTTGTCTACTTCAATGTAGATATAGCAATGACCCTAGTCATTTGATTTGGGAGATAAGCATCTTCACAACATGGTAGGCCATATTGTGAAGCAAGATTTTCCAAATTAATCAAAACTCATACTTATCACAACCAGTATGCTCAAGAGAACGCGAAGCACAAGTTATACATTATTTTGATTTTTCTTAAAAAACCATAACTAGTTCAAGCTTGTCAGCCATTGTTCACATATGTATTGGAACTAGGATTTTGACTTGACCACAACAGGGTTGTGAATATGAAAACTAGGTTCCCAACTTAAGTGATTTGGAACATTTAAGTTAACTTTCTTTGCTTCTTTCAAAGGAGATGGATAGAGTTAATCTAGGATTATGACCTTGACATTCACTATCACCCCGACAAAGCCAATGTGGTAGCGGATGCTGTTAGCAGATTGCCATGTAGGTTAAAAACCATGATCAAAGAGAACCAGCCAAGTTTGCATGAAGAATTGGAGCAGTTCAGAACAGAGCTAGTTAGCAAAGGATTTTTAGCTAGCATTGATCTTCAACCCACTTTAATTAGCCTAATCAAGGAAGCCCAAAAGGGAAATGCAAGTATCGACGGAATCAAACATCGTATTAGTACTGGAAAGGTACCTAGACTCACCGAGGATGAAGAAGGAGTTCTATGGTACAAAGGACGTATCTGTGTGCCAGCATATTCGGAGCTGAAGCAAGTTATCATGCAAGAAGCTCATGATACTCTTTATTCTATCCATCCCGGAGGAACGAAGATGTATCAGGATTTGAAGGAGCAATTTTGGTGGCACAAGATGAAGAGAGAAATCGGAAGCTACATCGCCAAGTGTGATATCTATCAAAGAGTCAAAGTGGAACATCAGAGACCCGTAGGACTATTGCAACCATTGCAGCTTCCGAAATGGAAATGGGATTCCATCGGAATGGACTTTATCACCGGTTTGCCTACTTCTAGTAGGGGAAATGACTCTATCTGGGTCATTGTTGATAGACTGTCCAAGGTAGCTATTTTATATCTGTCAAGACAACCTACCAGAGTTCGAAGCTAGCAGAGTTGTACATTACTAGAATCGTCAGTTTGCATGGAACCCCCAAGACCATAGTCTCGGATCGAGGAACCCAATTTACCTCGAGATTTTGGCAGAAAGTCCAAGAAGGCTTAGGGACCAAGCTGAATTTCAGCACAGCTTATCACCCGCAGACCGATGGACAGACTGAAAGAGTTAACCAGATCTTAGAATATATGTTGAGAGCTTGTGTGTTAGAGTATGGATCAAAATGGGAAGATTGTTTACCTTTCGCGGAATTCTCATATAACAACAGTTATCAAGCCAGTTTGCAAATGGCCCCATTTGAGTTCTTATATGGAAGAAAGTTCCGTACCCCTTTGAATTGGTCGCAAGTAGGAGAGAGTCAGATTTTTGGACCCGACATCCTACGAGAAGCCGAAGAGAAGGTTCACAAAGTCCGTGAGAACCTCAAGGCCGCCCAATCCAGACAGAAGAGTTATGCTGACAAGAGACGTAGAGACCTGACTTTCAATGTCGGAGATTTTGTGTATCTCAAAGTTTCTCTGTTGAAAGGAACGCAACGTTTTAGTCTGAAAGGAAAGTTAGCCCCTAGATATATTGGACCCTTCAAGATTCTGAATTGTTGAGGAGAACTATCGTATCAACTGGAACTGCCAGAGGAGATGTCAGCCATCCATAATGTGTTCCATATCTCGTTACTTTGCAAATTCCTAGAAGTGCCAGAGAAGACCAATGTTTTCAAGAACATCGATCACCGAGCCATCGATATCAAGAAGGATCTGACGTATCATGAAGGTCCCATTCGTATCTTGGAAGAAGCCTTCAGAACCACTAGGACCCGGAGTATCAAATTTGTCAAGATCCAATGGAGCAACCATACCGAAGAAGAAGCTACCTGGAAGCGAGAAGATTACATTAGGACTGAGTTTCCAGATCTCTTTAGTTCCTAGTTTTTTTCTTAAATCTCGGGATGAGAGTTTGTTTAAGGGGGGAAGGTTTGTAACATCCCAAATCTTTAATCAAGGTTATCAAAGATCTAATCACCCAATTTAGGGTTAACAAAAACTTTTTTATTATTAAAATAATTATGAATGCATGTGTTTGTTGCATTAGTATAGAATTGTGTGTAAATGCCATATTTGATTGTTCTAAATGATATGAAATGGTTTAAAGGAGAATGCCACATCATCTAGAACATTTACAAACAAAATCCAAAGAAAAAGAAATCAAAAAAGATTAAATAATGCAAATGGTCATTTTGACAATTTTAATCCACTAGGCCACTTTAGGTGTTCCTAGAAGTCAATTTCAAACAGAAACAATTCTAGATCTTTGCACCCTTGCTAGTACAAGTAAAGATGTACCAAGGCCCACTTTACAAACTTACAAAAACATCTAGCAAGGAAATTTAAATGACATTTGAAAATTGAATCCAATACATATGTGAAGATCCCACTTTTGCAAAAACCCACCAAACCAACTCCACTTGACAATCCCAAGCAACCAAATACTCTCAAGCATAAGTGTATATCACACACTAAAAATCTTTCGAAAATTCAAATATAAATTTCTTTCGGCCATTTCATCAAACACTTGGTGATCACAGATAAACCTGCCTAACAATTACTATTTTTGATCAATGTTTTGTCCCTCTTTTTGGCTCAATCATTGTCCCCTGGTCACCCCAGCACCAACCATAGTATCTAAGGCTATCCCCCTTCACTACTGGCGCTAGTGCCATGCTGCCCGAGCGCCATGCCCGCTGGTCGAGAATGGACCGCTCCTAGCAGACCGCCCGCTCTCTCCCGTCGTGCCTAGGAGGTAGGCAAGATCACACCGCCCCTCTCTATCCCTTCCCCAAGCGCTGCCAGGCCATGGACCACCGCAGAACAGCCGCGCCCCGCGCGCCTGCGCCATGCCGAGCATGCGCCAGAGCACCACGCCCGACCAACCAGCATAGACCGCGCCTTGACCGCAGCCCGCGCACACTCCCTCGCCACGACCCTAGGAAGCGCCTAGACATGCCCGTTCACCGCCGCTTGGCCCGCAACCACCATGCGCCGCGTCGAATGCCGCTTCTGCCGCGTAGAGCATCAGACGCTCCCGACCAAATGCCACCGCCACTAGCCATGCCTTTAAGACGTAGAGGACCGCAGGAGACCACGCATCGTCCCCTACCTCTAGCCGCGCTGCTAGCACCCTGTAGACACATCGCCACCGTCGCCTGACCATGCTGCTCTGCCCCTTCATCGAGCCTATAAAAGGAGGCCTCCCCCAACCTCGTTCCTCACACCATCTCACTCCCCTCTCACAACTGACCAACCCACACTTCTCCCCGGAGCCAATCGAGCCCTAGTTCGCCGAAATTCCACCGGAGCTTGCCGCAGCAGAGGAGAAGAGGGGCTGTTGATTACGACTGCCCTAGGAGCCACCGCGACCACGCCTAGAACCACCGTCATCCACCAGCTCGATCGCCCCCATCACCACGTCTAGTTGGAGCCCTGGTAAGCCCCCACGTACCCCCATTGTGCCGCATTAGGGTTTTCTCTCTCCGGAGATGTTCACCAAAAATGATGAACCACGGCCGTCGATTCTCATTCTAATCGCACGGCTGAGATTGCCCTGTACCGCTTCGGTTAGAATTAGTCACTGACATGCAGACCCCCCTGTCAGTTGCCCTCTGCGCCGCGGAGCACCACTGGGCCAGCCCATTTCTTTTCCCGTGCTAGCCCACAGATTCAAATAGAGGTTTTTCTATTTAGGTTTAAACAAGATTCTGTCCACTTGTTTAAAAATCAACTCAGAGAGATTCACCTAACCAAATGGCATGATTCAAATTTTGTTAGAAATATGATTAAATTGTCTATCTAAGCCCGTTGGATTTACATCAATTGGAGTTAGATATCACATATAGAAAAATAATAAGACAGATACTTTTCTATATTTAAACATTTTTCAAAAATCAACCATAATAGCTTTTGAGTTGATTCTGACTCTCAAAAATCACATTTGACAATACCTATCTGAATATGTAATAATATTTAGGTTTGCATGCAGTGACTTTGGACTAGTACCAAAACAATGCTATTAGGTCATTTCTAGTCACTTTAAATCATTTAAATAATAATCTTAAACTTTATAAAATGTGATCAAACCTTTAAATCACATTCCCATGTATTCGAATATGTGGTGATGACATGTGTCCACATGATCCCATATTTTAATTGGAGAATATTAAATCTTAATTAATTTCAACGAGTAGAAATTACTTTTCTCAAATAAAATAAATAAAACTAGTTCTTTAAATCTTGTGATGAGTGTGATGATGCTAGATCATCAAGTGTGTGCATTAGTGTTCTAAATAGACTAGTTAAGTATTGTTTGGTGATTGTGTATCCCGTATTTCATTTATAGACGATAGTACCGACCAAGTCTACGAGGAGGAGGAGTTCTACCCCGAAGAAGACGAGGAGAACTTCAATCACTACACCAATCAAGGCAAGCTAACACTTGCAAGTTTCTTAACTATGCAAGCTATTATTGGCAAGCTAATACTTGCAAGCCATCACTAGATGCAAACTAACCTAAGCAAGATGCATTAGGCATGCTTTGGTTTTACCTTTTGATTTATACCCATCCCAAGTTTTACTTGCAAGCTTTACTTTTTCTTTACCAAAGTTTCCTTACTTGTAGTAATGCTTTGTGAGATTTTTGGAAAGTAGTATAGATAGCATAAAGAGTATAAAACTTGGCCTATACTAGATGTCATTCTATGGCATGAGATTGAGATTAGAATCCCACCTTAGTGAACACTCTTAACTTAGTAGCTAGTGCTAAACCAAAAACTTGATCACTTTAGATGGGAATACTAGGTGAAAATGCTTATGAAAACCTTGGAATGATGAGTCATTCTATTGAGATATTTTGACAAGTGTTGAGAAACACAAAGGGTTTATGATTATGAAAATGTCATGGCATGAGCCTTAGCCCTTTATAAAAACTGATGGTTGGGTCAGATGCGATACCATTCCAATTTTACCGTACAACCACAATACCTGAATTGGGTAAGGCTTAGCTGGAAGTTTATATGCATTAGTATGGGTTCCCTTGTGGAAGAGGTTTGAGCTGAGGCTACCTCTTGATTTTGTCCACCTATACAGTGACCAGGATGGCAGATGGCCATGGCTGGGAGGCCAAGCTCATAGGAGAGGTGCTTATACTAGAGTGTGTAAAGGAAAGGTTATGATTGATTATCCGCATACTAAGTATGATGATTCAGGGTTATCCTTGACGGATGTATTGAATTTTGTGGTGAAAGTGTACCACCTCTGCAGAGTGTCAAACTATTCGAATAGCTGCATCCACGATCATGGACAGTGGGACTGGCCATACTGCTCCATCATTAGATATTTTCAAAATGACTTGTGAAGTGAACTATGATTTTGACTTGACCACAACAGGGTTGTGAATATGAAAACTAGGTTCCCAACTTAAGTGATTTAGAACATTTAAGTTAACTTTCTTTTCTTTTGAACTCAGTTTAGATAAATAGCTTAGGATTCCAACTAGAACTACCTTACTTGTTAATGATAGTTTGCGAGTACTTAAAGAGTACTCATGGCTTTGTCCCTGGCTATTCCCGTGGCCAGACTATGAGGAGGACTATCAGGAAGATGGACAACAGGACGGCTACGACAACTAGGATCATCTCCCATCATCAACATTGCCTGTGACACTGAAGATGGAGCCCATCGCTACGCTTATTACTCTGCTGCTTGTTTGTACTAAGACTGGATTAGGAGATCCTTTATTTGAGTAAGACATTATTATGGTTTGTAATGGATGATGTACTGTGATATCCAATCTATTATGTCTCGCAAAAAATGGTAATACTGGGATTGCGATGTATGGCATAATAGGCATCTGGGATTAAAAATCCGGGTGTTGACACCTATAGATTTTGTTGGAGTCGAGTCACCGAAACCAAGTTCCATATGAGCTACTCCTACAACCTGATTAATTATGCCTTGGATGACACTAGATACATGTTATTACCCAATATTGTAAAGGTTGTAACATGTGAAAGTTTTACTAGTCTAAGTTATTTACAACTTGAGCAGCCTAAAATATGGAAGAGAAAGAAAACATCCAGCCATAGCTCATTTTTGGGTGGAAGCACGAGGCAAACAGAAGGTAAGTTGGACTAGACCACCAAGGGCCCCAACTGCTACACTGTTGCGCTTGCACGGTTGTACTCCCTACTCCATGGGAACGAAGAGGTGACTGTGATTCGCAAAAAAAGGAAGAGGTGACTGTTGTGATGCTAACCACTTGAACAAGTCCCATTAAAGTCATAGATTCACCGATGCATGAGCAGAGCAGCCAATGCCGTATTGAAGAGGAGAGAGGGAGGATGATTCTCCTTCATCCAGGAGATATGAGATACTCCTACAAGTAGCCCTAATTAATTAGGCCTTGCATGTTATTACCTAATACACTTTGAAGGTACTATAGTAATATGTGAAAGTTTTACTAGCCTAAGTTATTTAGCACTATGAGCAGCCTAATATGGAAGAGAAAGAAAACATCCAGCCAGAGCTCATTTTTGGGTGGAAGCACGAGGAAAACAGAAGGAAAGTTGGGTTGGACCACCACGGGGCCCAACTTTCTCTGCACTATTGCGCCTGCACGGTTGTACTCCATTGCACGGAAGCTTACATGGGAAGGAAGAGGTGACTATGATTCGCAAAAAAAGGAAGAGGTGACTGTTGCGATGCTTCCCACCTGAACAAGTGCTAGGCATAGATGCATGACTGGAGCATAACAACCAATGTCGCATTGAGGAGGAGAGAGAGAGAGAATGATTCTCCTTCATCCAGGAGCCTTTTCTCTCATGAAAAGCAGCGACGAGACATAATTTTGGGTGGAAGAGCCTTTTTTAAAACAACGCAAATAAAATTGCGGTGGAAGGAGCCCTTGCTCGCCTTGCCAGCAGTGTACAAGATTGACTAGGCACCAAAAGCTGAGTACTAATAATACAAACAGGATTAATACTTGAGTACTAATAGTAGTAGTTGCTATAAGTTCCATAGTTCCATCCAGGAGCAATAGTGGCTTGTAGTATAAGTACAGTAGCTTGGTAGGATCCTTCATGCTTCCTCGAATGTCTCCTGATCACATTAATGCTTGAATACAAGTTAGATAAAATTCATATCAGCTTCTAATGAAGCGACATACAACTGAACACATTGAGACGAAGTCCATGTGCACGCTCCTTGAAACAGAAGATAGCCATTTTGTGTTCTAAGAGCTCCGCGTCCCTGACAATATTTCGCCATCTCGTACCAGTGGCTATCACCGCACGCCCATCATCGCCCATGGAAATCATGACTTCATGATAACCTTTGTATAACTCGTTGGTCACACGCATATTTCTTTCTTCACACATATGATTCTTAAAGACATTCTGACTATAATCCAGTGAGAAGCACTGAAACTAGAAGAATACAACTATTAGAAGTTTACGACTTGTTGACTGGTGAAATAGTAGTAAAATAGATGCCTGCTTGATTCGTATGATAGAGAAAATAAATGTAGGATCACAATGTCATGACCATTCCAATCCTATGGGAATTCCGTATGAACCAAAGTTTGTTTGACTCTATTGTAGTAGGACAAACTGAGGATTCTGAAAGAGAGGTGTGAGTGGATGCTTGATTTCCTACAAAATCTAGTGCAAAGAAATACTTAGGAATAATTCCTATGGGAATCAATCCTACAAATGTAACAACCATCTTGAAAGTAGTCAAATCTTTTGAATCAGACAAATACTAAAATTTCATACCTTTTGAAGAAAAAAAACTAAAATTTCTTACCATACTGCCCCCTCCTTTTGCAGAGTAAAGAAGAGGTGAGATCGCATACATAGAAAGGTATGTCAGGTTCCATCTGGCAGACTTTATTCTCGAGAAAATCCCACCTTTTGTATGATAAACACACATTATTGCCGTAAACGATGTACCTTTCGAAACAATCTTTTCGCTCATCTAAAGGACCTACATGAAATAAAAATAAATCTTAGAGACAAGTATATTTTTGCATAGTGTAATTCGATTTTCACAATCCAAGTAAAACTTTAACCCTTATAGCCGCAATTTCTTCCTCATCACTATCGGTTACATAACAGTCAGTGTAGCAGATCTCATCATCGCTCGGACTATCCATGATTTTCTACCTTGCTTTGAATTAGAACCTATAAATGGCATTGCACGATATTTATTATACCTCTAAAATGCATGGAATTATAACCAGTTCAAGTGACAAAATGCTATCCCTAGTAGCAAGCAACATATTTTGCCAAGGTTTCACTTCAAAAAATGTAACACCCTCAGAATCGACCCTATGCAAGTTTTAGCGAAACCCGCCAAACCCGCATAGAAACGATTCAAAGGTGCCCACCAGGCACTTGCGTGCGGGTGGAAAACGAAGTAATAACATTACACAACAGTCCTCGATGGGACCCACAGAATAGATATATTTACAACACGACTCCATGAGTCAAGATTACAGATATAATATACAAAGATCCAAATCACCTTGAAAACGAGGGAGCGTCCAGCTACGGACAAGATGCAAATGGGGCTAAGAGCCCTGAAGAATAACCAATGGCGTCCATAACCCGGCCCAGGCCAAGCCGGAAGGGTAACCCTGCTAACGACGTCGATCTCAAAACCTGCTTAAACAAAAGGGGTGCCGACAAAGGGCAAAGGAAAAAGAGGAGCGTCAGTACTGAGGCCAGTACACGGCGAGGCTAGAATTCGGCGGTCCTCGCCTACATAGGTATGGTGGACTGAGCGGCAGCGGCAGCATGCACTAAACAACCTATAGAGACTCGATACAACTGGCGGCTATCAGAGAGGGGGGTAAGAAAGACCTATTCGGAACCAAACTGATACTAACACCAAACAAACCCATCCTGGTATTCCCCCTCGATACCAACCGAGAGAGTCAACCGAGGAACTCACACAGTTGGCAGTTTTATTTACTCAGTTATCGTTGCGGCAATTACTAGTCAAGTATAGATAATCATCCTGATAAAATAAGCAGTGGGCCGTTTTAGTTAACCATTCCGTTGTAGTTGCAACACTTACTAGTCAGATACAAATAGCATGAGATTACCCAAAACCCAGCAGTTGTTGGTACTTTTATGTAGCCATTCTATTATAGTGAAGCTGATTACTAGTCATATCGGATACAAGTCAATTTATAACAGTAAACTTTAGTTATAGTTGTCTATGATCAAGCACTGTGCTCCAAGTCGTCCATAACCGCGGACACGGCTTCTCGAAAAGATTAAACCCTGCAGGGGTGCACCAAAGTATCCACACGCACTTCGACCCTTTTTGCCAGATCAATTAACATACACCCATCGGTATGTCGGCGGGGCCTAAGTCATGACGTTTCCCAGACCCAAAGCAAGCACGGGGGGCCACCCCACTAAGTACACCCGCAACGAAGTCGGCCGGTCTCCGAGACGGACTCAGGGTTTGCGCCAGTGGCTGTAAACGACAGCAAATCCCAAAACTGGGACTGTCGATACCGCGAAAACACTCCGCTCCCTAAACAGTACAGTGTGCTATCCATCGCACAATTTAAATAAAGCAGTAAAGCATGGCATAAGTACAGGATAGTAAATAAAACCTCAAACTAGTTTGTGGCCCCCAGTACAATACTTTGAAATCAGGTACTAATCAATGGGGGGCCCATATCTCCCCACCTGTGGTTAGCGCGCTCGATCTCAGAACAGGTGTCAAGAACTCGGGGTCGTACGGGACACAAGTGGGCGGTCGGAAACCAGATATTATCTATCACCCACCGATGCCTCTGCTTACTTACTTCAATTTTAGTTGTTAAACAGTAATTAAAGTGAACAATAAGTAAAGCCATGGTCATCTCCAACATAGAACATGCGGCAATACTCCAACAACCGTGGTACTTGACGACACGCAACAGCACTTGAGCAAGCGACTACGACACGCAAGTCCAACTATCTACCAAACAACAGTTAATAGGATGTGTCCAAGGCAATATAAGGCTGCAAGGGATATCACGGGTACGAAAACTAGAGCATCGCAACACAGATAGCAATAGATCAACATGAGGGAATAAATACTATAAAAGTAAGATAGGTAGAAAGGGGGAGATGCTCGCCTGAAAACATTGCCGAAGGTTCATCCGAAGATCGGGGCGAAGATCACATCAACTCAACGGCCTTATCCGCGAAGAAGCAAAACACTAGAAGAAACACCGGATGCAATATTTAATACTACGGCAAAAGATCGGGCATGATGCATGTATGATGTATGGCATGGCAAAGGTGCGATGCAATTAGGTCATATTAAGCGGAACCGGGGTCCCGACAATTAATTAAACGGTTCAAGTTATTTATCTACCCCGCAAATTAAATGTTGGATTAACATGGCAAAATATAATACCGGTTCGATGCACAGATTTAATTGAGGCCAATATGAGACTAGATTTGCCCGCATATGGGCCCCATATTAATTATATGGTGAATCGGCATAAGGCCCCCAAACCGCACAAGATGCATGCGAGATGAACAATTAAATATGCAACAATATCATTTATAAAAATAGGGGCTCGGGAAAAGGTTCACACATTGGGGTCTCGACGAACTTGGGGTTCCGGGGGTTCGGGGTCCGACAGGGTTCAGGGTTCGACGGGATCGTCCTCGGACTCCAGGATTTAGGGTCTTCGGATCGGGGAAGGTCTTGTCGCACGAGCGTCAATGCTTCCGGGAAGGAGAACTTGTCGTCCAGGGTCTTGGTGTCCGGGGTGAAGTACTCGGCGTCCTCGAGGGAGTACTTGGCGTATCCGTGTCAGCGGCCTTGGCGGTTATCGGGTTCGGTCTTCGGATCCGGGTGTGGCGCCGATGGTCTTATGTGGCCCGAGGGTTCCACGTGGCCGATCTTGTTTCGATTGTCCGCGATGGAGAACTTGTCGTCGAGGTTGCGGTTTTTCACATAGCATCAAAATTGCCGCGCTAGCTTCCCACAATTGGAATCATCGTCTTCATTTCAGCCTCAGATCATCTTGTACTTGGTCTGCCCCTATCATCTCCCAACACAAACACAGGAGCACACACACGCGAGGCGTCCGAGACAGACTCGACGCTGGTGAGGGCCACCTTGGCGGCGCGCGGCCGCGGGGACTGCTGCCGGAGGTCGACGGCGGCCAGGGGAAGAGGAGCGGCCGCGGGCGCGCTGCTGCGCCGGGGAGGCGGACAGAGGCGGTGCGGCGGGCTGGAGGCGGGGCGTCGGGGTTCCTGGCGACGGCGACGGAGGTGCGGGGCCGGCGAGGCGGGGAAGGGAGGCCGGAGGCGAGGCGAGGCGAGGCCGGCGACGCACGGCGGTTGGCGGCCGGAGATGGTTGAGCGGGGCCGACGGGGACGCGCGGCCAGGGCGGAGGAGCAGAGGATGGAGGGGACGCCGGCGGCGGAGGCGCTCGGGGCCGCGGGTCGGGGAAGGAGAGAGGACGCACGGGGTCGGGGGAAGAGGACGCGGTGGGGAAGAGGAACAGGGGGTGGGTGGGGCTGCGAGGTGGGACCCAGGGGCGGGCCAGAGAGAATCCCGCGTGGGGGGGAGGGTGGCGTGCGTGGTGCGCTGTGTGGGTGGGTTGAGGGGTGAGAGAGGGAGTAGGTGACGTGGCAGCCAGGGAGTGGTGGAGGGAGGGAGATAGGTGAGGTGGCGAGAGAGGATTGGGTGGGGTGAGGTGGCTGGAGGGGTGGGTAGAATAGGTCTGGGTAGACTAGGGATTTTTGGGTGGACCGATTTTCTTTCAGGGGTGGTCGATTGGGTCGAATCGGCCCGTTCGACTGCCCCACTAAAAATAATTAAATATTTTATTTATTTCAAACAGACTTTGCAAACCGATAACAAACAAAACAAAATAATCCGGTGACCCGGGGTTTGCGTTTGAATAAAGACGGGGCGTTTAGAAAACACAAACAGGTTTTTCCGCAAATAGTTTTATGCAAGCAAATGCAAGATGATAACGATGCTCAAATGCAATGTGGCATGATGACATGAGCATGCGGTCATGATGATGCAATGCACAAAAACAACGCGATTTTCTAGTAGTGGTTTTTGCGGGACGCCACAAAAAAGTACATCAATCTTAATATATTCGTTTTATGTAGGTTTAAACTATGAGGAACGAAATAGAGCAGACTAAAAGAGATCTAATTTTTTTGGTTTAGAGACAGATAATGGAATCAGTACAAAAAGAGGAACTACAAATGTTTTCTACAAGGGAGAAATGAAGATTATACCTTGCTGTCCTAGGTAGAAGTCAACGTAGCACTGATAGTGTCACATCCCAAAATTTTCCAAATTTTGGAATGTGAAATAGATAAAATAAGTTTGGTTGATTGTTTGAATTTGTTGAAAATTCTCAAGGATAAGAAATCTTTCGAATTGGAAAGAACTCACTCTGTTATGACCTAAGTAGCCATATAGGCAAAAAGGCGTGGATTGATATTTAGTTTTAGTATTTATGTGAATATTTGCATTCATAAGCATTGCATTGCATCCATGCAAAGTTCCAAAAAATTGAATCCAAATCCTAGTATATAAATCCGATAGTTGATTTGCCCAAATGTTCCTATAAGGAATATATAGAGATTAATGAAACAACCATCTTCAAACTAGTGAAAATGTTACAAATATGATACTATAATGATATACTGAATTTTATAAAAATTTAGAAACAAGAATCATGTCGTTTGGAGTTCGTATGCAAAAGATACAAAAAATACCAAAATAGAAAAAGGAAAGAAAAAAGAAAACGAAATGGGGCCACCAACCTGCCCACTCAGCCGACCGAGGAGCTCCCGCAGGGGAGAAGGATTGCCTAGGTTGCATTAAAAAGCGTGCGGAATTGATTTTCTCAAACCTATCTCTATTCAAACTCTTATATCTTTTTTTCTATAACTCCAAATTGACTTCCGTTTGTTTATACTTGTTCTCCACTCCAAGATCTATCTCCCCACCATCCTAAACCCCTATATAATCAGCCGGAGCCACATCTATATGACTTATACTTCTCAAAATCCCGACTCTACACCTTTCTGAATCATATTCCGCTTCTAACGCTATCTAAACTTCGTTGGATGCCTTCGGATCCAACACAAAAATTGTAGATATCGTTGAAATATTTCAATCCCAACAAACCTCACCTCTTTTCATCCACCACAGCCGGAGAATTACGCAACGCAATATTTCAGATCTGATGGCGTAATTCCAAGATTTACTCATGCTCGTTTCTTCAAATTCAAATTCCTTTGGTGAAAAGGTAGATCTAATGATTTTCCACAACTTTCAAGTTTTTAGATTTGACCTACGGATTTGTCTCTCTAACATAGATCTGCTTCTAATCTTTTCTCAGACAAAATCGAGACGATTTGGAGCCAACTTCTCTCCTAGCCACTAGATCTTATCCCGACGGTCAGCTGCCTCGTCATCGCCATGTCATCACCAGGTCAACGTCTAGTCCTACTCAGCATGCACGGTCAACCTGTCTAGTCAGCGGAATATTCTGTTTGAATTTAAAATTGCAGATTATAGATCTAACTTGTAAAATCTATAAGAAATTCATACTATGTCCAAAAATTGCATATAATATATCAAATTGAAGATAATTTCAAATTAAAGATAATTTCAAATTGAAGATAATTTCATGTCTAAATTTAGCGCTACATCTAACTGGTAATTAATTAGATAGTTTTAATAGCCTTTTGAAGTAATAAATTCATAGTAAATTATTCATAGATCCAAAAATATAAATAATATATCCCTGGGTTCACAATTCTGTGTAGATTCTCGATCTGGTCCTAGATTTACTTTTGGTCGTGGTAAACTATTTAGATAACTTAAACTCTATTAAGTAGTAATTAAATCATAAAACAAGATTTACAACTCCGATTAGGGTGAATCCAATTGCTAATGGTTTGTATTAATGTCATCTACCCAGTACACCTCAGATATAAATTTAATATAGCAATTAGTACAGAAGTTCCAATAGAACTATTAAAACTCCTCTATTGGTGTTGAAGAATTAATAATAAATACCCTAATGCATGAAATGATTCTCTACATGCATCATGTGATCTTGTATTGTTTAGAGAACTAATTACAACCATTATGACATATTAAATCATCATGCATGCATTTGATCATCATTGTTTTATTGTATTGTTGCATTGTTTCATGATTGCAATGTTTGAATGGAGTGTTGTTGTGCCTTTGCTTTCGAACGATAGATTACGAGGAGTGCAACTACTATGATCGCAACCGCTATGACTGCGAGTATTTTGATTGTAATTGTTTTGAGTGCGACGAGTGCAACCATTATAATTATGAGGATTATCTAATCGACTACATCTACAAAAGGCGAGTGGTGCTATCTTGGTCATCAATGTCCTACTGTTTTCTCTATGCATTGTACATGTTTTTATAGAATTGCATGTGTAGGGATTACTATTACTATGTTATGTCCTATATATATTGTGGTAGGAATCCCTTATATTTGAGCCTCCGTATGGTAGAAGTGCTTAGACCTGTTGTATAGACGGGGAAGGGATCACATTATGGTGAAGTATATGTTTGTCCAAACTAAAACAACATAATGTTAATGAACTACCTGGGCGGAGTGGTCGGATTGTCAACAGAGTGTGAAAAATGGTGGGGAATGCCGCCTAGGGTATTGAGAAGGATTGGTACTCTTTGTTATAGTAGCTTACGTGCGCAACCATGTGCCAGTAACAATGGGTCGCTGGTTGGACTTAGTAGGTCGTGGTGACCCGAACCTAGCATAGCCAGAGATGTAGTGAATGGTAGGTTGGGACCAGTGCACAGTGGGGTTTGGGGATGTACTTCCCGAATAATCTCTTATTGGACTTCTCCCTATCATCACACAACATGAGTGTGGTGGTATGATCTAGGTTGGTCAGGTCACATGGGTAAGTATACAAACCCCTGCAGGATGTAAAACTAAGTTCTTAGTCATGTCCTCGGTAACGGACGATTGAGTTGCTTGATATCGAGGCTATGGCATATTCTCACTCAACTTTATTTCTTGATTACTAAAACTTGATGGGTAAACTTAATGGGTTGTTGTGATTAAACTTGGTTTAAAAGTAGGGTAAAACTATTTAAGAAAATGCAAGCTAGCCAAGGCTCCACTCAGCCATAAGCATGTAGTTGCTAGGTTTGTTGTTAACCACTTGAGCCTACTTGCCATACATTGAATGTATTGACCATTCGTGACTGCAACGTTTTATGTTGTAGGTTATATCGTTTCCGAGTGATCGTTATAGGTCGTGAGACTCCACTCAACAATTGTTCGCCCGTGGCATATTTGAAGGATGGAGATCTACCTTGTAATGCTTTCCGCTGTAGTATAATGTAAATTATGGATCATATTCGTTATATTTATGATGCACGGTTATATTTGGTATCATTTTGTATTGTGTGTACTAGTGAACGGATCCAGGGATTAACACTATACACAAGAACTCAGCCTTATTAGGCGAGGGTGTTACAGACAGGCAGATTGATCTGTGCAGTGCTAGAGATGACGGCGGCGGTGAGAGGAGGCGGCGGCAAGAGGATGAGTGTGTTTTCTGGATGATGGTAGAAAGATTGCGCAATGCAAAGGTGAGAAGAGTATAAAAAAGACGATTTATAGGGGTGTCGGGTCCATGTATGTAGTTGTGCTTCCTCGGTGCGGGGTGATAAATGGAATATATTCAGTAATAAAGTAAAAATAGGAAGGTTGGCCAGGTCCTGGTGAAGTGCATTGAATGCGATGGTAGTAGTAGTGCAGATCTATTAAGAATGTACTCTATTAAAAACTAGTAAGTTACATGTGCCCTGCACATGAGACTAAGATAATAGACGTCTGACATATCATCACTATTTAAAATTATAATAGGTAAAGCATAAAAAATATAAATTTGATCAACATCTATAAAGTATGGGTGTATATTTCGTTCTTGTACTTTGTATATCATGTAGAAGTCAACGATTGTTATCTATCAAAAGTTGAAAATTTTGGTAACATGGTCTAGAGAAACAAGGGAGAAGATTCTAGAATGGTGGAGAAATGAGTTTTGAGTTTTCTGCATACCATTCATTATGATGAAGACTATCAATAGAATCTTCTAGATGCTAGAATGTAAAAGATGATCCAACGGCTAGAAATATTGGGATTCATGAGTCTTGATCTAACGGTCAGTACTCCAAGTTATTCGTACACTATATAGTCGTAAGATAAGAGAAGATGTACGACAGTTCAAATTCAAATGTATCTATACACTAAAATATGTCTAGATATATTCGAATCTAGGCAAAACCATGTCAATTATTTCTAGACGGAGGGAGTACTTCCTCTATCCCAAATTAGGATGTATATAGTTTTGATCAAAGATAACAAACTTAAAGTTTGACCGACTATGTAGAGAAAATTTTCAACATCTACAATATCTAATGCGGACTATATGAAGATATATGTCATAACGGTTCTAACAATACTAATTAGAGATTATAAGTATCAATACCTTTTTCTATATAGTTGGTCGAATTTTGAAAAGTTTGACTTTGACCAAAAACTATATGCATCCTATTTTGGGATAGAGGGAGTAAGTTGGAATATTTTTAGCATAGAAGATTGTAGAATGAAGGAGAAGTGTGTTTTGAGGTTAGACATGAGAATTACTACTGCTGAGGCTAGTACAAGCTCAAGTCTAAGAACATAAATTATTAAAAGGGCCCATAGTTGGTCTCTAAATCCTTGCTATAGTGGTATCTCATGCAAATAGAAAAGCAAGATTGACTAGTACATTTGCTAAGTAGTGGGTCCTACGAAAAAGATAGTTCTAATACCCAACAACCTTTTTCTGACATTTTTTGACAATATTTCTTAGACTCAAGATAAACGGTTTACATGCTCTAATCTTCTAGACGCAAGAATGGAAAAGAAGAACCAACGCTTACCAATGTTGGGATTTGACATACTTGGTCCAATGGTGAATATTCTAATTTATCCGTACACTATATATCTAAATTGCACATGCCTTGCACACGTGAGAATCGGATAATAGAAGCATGATAAATCTTTTTTATATAGAATTATAATAGGTGAATCTCATAAACTAATTATAATTTTGAGCTACATCCATAAAATATCAGGTGTATATTTGGTTCTTGTACTTTATAACATGTAGAATCATTTTATTAGCCTCATAATAATCGACATGCTATAGAGAATTGGCGAAGAAGATTCTAGAATTATTGAGAAGTGTTTTTTGAGGTGTGTGCATAACGTTCATAACGCTAATGACTAGCAGTAAATTCTTCTATATGCATGCTAGAGTGGACACAAGATCCACGATTTGCAATGTTGGTATTTGGCAGTCTTGATCCAAAGGTCAAAGTTCAAAGTTATTCATACATAATATAGTATATACAAGTAAGATTATATAGTAGGTAAATCTCAAAAAAAATTGACTGACAACCATAAATTATGGGTGTATATTTGGTTCTTGTACTTTGTATCATGTAGAAGTCAACGGTTATTAGCTATCTGACACTTGAAAATTTTGGTAACATGGTCTAGAGAAATGAGGGAGAAGATTCTAGAATGATGGAGAAGTGTGTTTTGAGGTTTATGCATAGCATTCATTGTGTTGAAGACTATCAATAGAATCTTCTAGATGCTAGAATGGAAAAGAAGATCCAACAACTGAAAATGTTGGAATTCATTATTCTTGATCCAATCGTCAATATTCAAATTTATTTGTACATTATATATAGTGGTACTATAAGATAAGAAATACTATCAATAGTATCTTCAAGATGCTAGAATGGACTAGTAAAAGGCATGTGCCACACACATATATACTGTATGAAATGTGATTTAAAAAACATTTCCATAGTCTTGTTAGAGAAAAAATGCATACATTAAGTCTATTAATAATAACTATCTACACTTATTGAGAATACAACCTATTGTTCTATGAAATTTTGGGGGTGGTGACATGATGGTTCTAGAACAGGGTGGAGTTTTCTCTAGGTATTATTGAACATGAATCTTGCTGCTCTAAACCATTGGATCTAACAGCCAAACGGTCAGGATTGGTGCTATGGATCCTATTCAAAACTGCTCCATTTCTTACCACTATTTAGTGTACGAATAACTTTGAATATTGACCGTTGGATCAAGACTCACAAATCCCAACATTTCCAGCCGTTGGATCTTCTTTTCCATTCTAGCATCTATAAGATTATATTGATAGTCTTCATCACAATGAATGCTATGCACAAAACTCAAAACACACTTCTCCATCATTCTAGAATCTTCTCCCTCATTTCTCTAGACCATGTTACCAAAAATTTCAAGTTTTAGATAGCTAATAATCGTTGACTTCTACATGATATACAAAGTACAATAACCAAATATACACCCATACTTTATAGATGTTGGTCAAATTTATATTATTTCTGCTTTACCTATTGTAATTTTATGTATTGATGATATGTCAGACGTCTATTATCTGAGTCTCACATGCAGGCAACGTGCAACTTACTAGTTATATACAGTGTATATCTTCTCGATACTAAAATGGAAAAGAAGATCATTGGTGGGATTTGTGGGTCTTAATCCAACGGTGAATATTCAAAGTTATTCGTACACTATATGGTGGTAAGATAAGATAAGATAACAATGACTATCAATAGTATCTTCTAGATGATGGAATGGAAAAGAGGATCCAATAACTAGCATCAATTTTGGGATTCACGGGTCATGATTCAATGGCCAATATACAAAGTTATCCTGGCCTATACTATATATATATTAGTGGTAAGATAAGAAAACAAAGACTGTCAATTGTATCTTCTAGGTGATGGAATGGAAAAGAGGATCCAACAGCTAGCGGCAATGTTGGGATTCGCTAGACATGATTCAACGGTCAATATTAAAAGTTATTTATGCACTATATATAATAGTGGTAAGATAAGAGAGAAGAAAGACTATCAATAGCATCTTCTCGGTGCTATAAAATGGAAAGAAGATCCAACGGCTAGCAATGTTGGGATTCACGAGTCATGATCCAACGCTCAACGAATAACTTCGAATATTGCGAATTGGATCAAGGCTTGTGAATCCCAACATTGCTAGCCATTGGATCTTATTTTCCATTCTAGCATTTAAAGATGCGTTTGGTAGTCTTTAGCAAAATAGACGCTATGCACAAACCTCAAAACGCACTTCTCCATCATTCTAGATTCTTCTCCCCTGTTTCTCTAGACCATGTTGATGGCTCAGTGTTGATGTGGAGCTCGTTGGGAAACCCCAAGATGAAGGTATGATGAGCACAACAGTAAGTTTCCCTCAGTTATGAAACCAAGGTTTAATCAAACTAGTAGGAGCAAGGAAACACCCCAAAGGTGTTACTAGATGAGCCTTGCCAGGGCACACTACCGGTGCTAGTAGCAACGTGGAGACCTGCACAACACAACCACAGAACTCTGTCCCCAACTTACGATGAGGTTGTCAATCTCACTGGTTTTGCTGAAAACAAAGGATTAACGTATCGAGTGGAAGGAAGTAATAGTTTGCAGAAAGTAAACACAAAGCAGTAAACAGTTTGTAGATTGTATGTAAAAGAAAGGACCGGGGTCCATAGTTCACTAGAGGTGGCTCTCATTAAGATAGATAACATGCTGGGTGAACAAATTACAGCGAGGCAATTGACAAACATCAAGAAAGCAATACATGCATATACTAATCATCTTGACTCCTTTGGAACTTGATTGGGCATTACAACATTATACATAGACTGCCATCCAACTGCATCTATGACTAATAATCCACCTTCAGGTTATCATCCGAACCCCCTCCAGTATTAAGTTGCAAGCAACAGATTATTGCTTTACGAATTGCGTGTAAAGGAAACAATGCGATTGTTCCATGAATAAAGGATTGTTGTTTTCTCCCTAGTAGCAACATCACATCTAGTACCTTAGAGATTTCTGTCACTTCCCCAGATTACCGGAGGCATGAACCCACTATCGAGCATAAATACTAACTCTTGGAGTTGCTAGCATCTACTTGGCCAAGATAGCTACTAACAACGGAAAGCATGCAAGATCACAAATAACAAAGACATGATAGAATCAATAATCAATCTGAAATAGCATCTCAATATCCATCGGATCCCCGCAAACACAACATGCAGAATTACAAATAGATGATCTTGATCATGAACGGAGCTCACAAGATCTAGACATGAAAGCACAAAGGAGGAGAACCAGCCATCTAGCTACTACATGGACCCGTAGTCCAGAGATGAACTACGCACGCATCACACTAGAGGCTTGCATGATGATGAAGAAGGCCTCCAGGGTGAATTCCCCTCTCTGGTAGGGTGCCGGGAAGAGCTTCAGATCCCTCCCGATCTAGGGATGGAGATGACGGCGGCTACAGACTCTTTCGTGGATTTTTGATCGGGTCCTTAGGGTTTTGGACCTGAGGGCAATATATAGGTGGAAGGAGAGGCCGAGGGGGTGCTGGGGTCGGCCAGACCACCCCCTGGTGCGGGCCAGGCCTGGCCGCGTGGCTAGGTGGTGTGGCCGGCTGTAGCACCCCGGTAAAACCACTACTAGAAAATCGCTGTGTTTTTGTTTTGTGCATCATCATGACCGCATGCTCATGTCATCATGCCACATTGAATTTGAGCATCGTCATCATCACGCATGGTTTGTCAAAAACTATTTTCTAAATATCCCTTGTCCTTATTCAAATAAAAAAACATGGTCTTTCTCGGACCTTCTATTTGTCTAAAAACTATTTACAAAAGTCTATTTAAAAATAAAATAAAAGTTTATGTTATTTTTGGGAGGTAGCCAGCCAGGCCCAAAAGCCCAGTCGGCCACCTCCAAACTAAAAGCCTAATCCTAACCTAAACTAGACCACCATCTACCACACCCCATCCCGCCGCCACACCTCTTCCTCCACCCAGCCACCGCCAGGGTGCACGCTCACCTGACTCGCACGTGAGCCAGCCTCGACCGACCTGGTCCCACTCCCACGCTACAGACACACCCCGCACGTGGCTCCTCGCGATCCCCGCATCCATCCCATGTCGCAACTCCCGCTTCCCCCTTGTCGCTTTCGCCCTGGCCCACCACGACCTGCGCGTCACGCGTGACCCACCCCGCCCCTGCACACAAAAACCATGTCAGGATCCCCTCCTTCTGTCGATCGATTCCCCACCTACCCTCTCTCTCCCTCCCGACTCTGGCCCATGGAGCCCCGCTCCTTCCCTACCGCTCGCTCATCCCGCGGAGCTCCGCCACCTCGCCCGAGACCCCCGCTCGCCTCTCTCCGACCATCCGCCTGGCGCCTCGTCCCATTTCCTCCTCGCCCGCCGCCACCAGAGGCCAGCAACCGCCGGCCTCGACCTCTTCCAGGACGCCGCCATGGGCCGTGTGTGCTCTGGCCGTGCCCTGCCTCTGTGTCGAGCACGCGCGGGTCGTCGTCCGTGTTCCCCTGCAGCTCTAAGCTCGAGCACCTCCTATTGGCAGACTCACCTTGATCTTCCTCGACCCCAAGCCGCTGCCGTAGCGGTGCTCCACCATCGGGCGCTCCCTCCTTGCCGGCCCCTTCGTCGTCGTTGACCGCCATCCCTCCGTGCCGGCTCGTGTAGGCCCTCGACCTCGGCCTCCTCCCTCATTGGCGAGCTCTATCGTCACCTTGCCCGCCTTCCACCGCCGGGCGTTCTTTTCCTCATGAGCGTCGCCTCCCGGAAACAAGACCGCCGCTGCTAGGGTATGTCCTCCACCTGGGGTCCCCTCTCTCGCGAGCTCCGTCCTCTGCTCCAACCGCCACCGGCCATGCTCCTTGACGGCGAGGTCCCCAACGCCTTCCTCCGTCCACAGCTGTGTCAAGCCCCAGCACCCGTGCTCGCTTCCGTCCCCGCTCGCCTTTGACGGGTAGTGAAGCTATCGGTCTCCATGCGCGGCACCGGCCCACCTGCTGGTTGTTTGTTCCTGCGTGGTTCTGTCAAGTCCTTCTTGCTATATCGATGGACCCATTCGTGTTTGATCCTTGTTGTGCCTCTATGATTCAAGTTCTGTCCCTATGCTCTGCTAGTTCACTATTCCGTCGTGGTCAGAGAAGTCCAGTGGTAGTGTTGAAGATCGAGATAAGAGCTGCTTCCTAAGATTCCCCTTCACAAGGCCTCCGACAAGATCTCCGTCGCGGATGACAAGGGCATCCGACATGGGACGACAAGGACTTCTACCGGAGTCGATGACCCAAAGCTCTTCTTCTCGGACATCAAGACCCCAAAGCCCCGAACCGAAGACCGAACCTCGACGTTTTTCTTAATCCTCGTCGAAGATCGAACCGAACCCTCGGAGCCCCAAGATCTTCGGAACCCTAATGTGATCCCCTACCCAAGACCCCTATTTTATAAATGAATTACAATTGTTGCATATTAAATTGTACATGTTTGCATACATATTATCGTGTGGGTTGGGTTAGATGGCAGTTCACCTCATAATTAAATATGGAGACCATATGCGGGCTTTTCTAGTCTTATATTGACTCCATTTAAATTTGTGTAGCAAACTGATGCCATGTTTTGCCTTGTTAAGACAACATATAAATTGCGGGGAATCTAAACAACTCGATCCTTCTATTTAATTGTCGGGACCCTGGTTCCGCTTAATATTGCCTAATTGCATCACATCTTTGCCATGTCATGCACCATACCTGCATCATACCCGATCATTTGCCGTAGTATTAAATAGTGTATCCGGTGTTTCTTCTAGTGCTTTGCTTCTTCGCGGATTAGGCCGATGAGTTGATGCGAGTGTCGACCTGATCTTCGGATGAACCTTCGGCAATGTTTCCCTGGCAAGCAATCTCCCCCTTTCTACCTATTTTGTATTTCTAGTCTTTACTTCCTCCCGTTGTTCTATTGCTATCCTTGTTGCGATGCTTTAGTTTCAGTGCACCATTTATATTCCCTGCAGCCTCTATATTGCCTTGGACACATCCTATTGCCTGTTGTTTGATAGGCAGTCGGCCTTGCGAGTCGTAGTTGCTTGCTTAGGTGCTTCTTCGTGTCGTTGTTGTTCCACCATTTTTGGAAGGTTGGCACATGCTTAATGGTGGAGATGCTTAATGGTGGAGATGATCATGGCTTTAATTACAACTTGATATTAAAATGCTGGGAATAGATATAACTAATGCAGAGGCATCGGTGGGCAATAGCAAATATTTGGTTTTTAACCGCTCACTTGTGTCCCGTAGGCCCTGAGTACTTGATACCTGTTCCTTGACTATCGCACTATCCGCATGTGGGACCATGAATCCCCTTAGCCAGAGCTTGATTCATTTCTTATTTCTTGGGGCCACAAAGTAGTTTGGGGCTTTATTACTATCCTGTACTTATGCCATGTTTTACTGATTTATTTACGATTGTGCATGGAGCACCTGTACTATTTTGGAATGTGGAATGTTTTCGCGGTATCGACAAGCCCAGTCACACTTTCAGGTTCCCAGTCGTTTATAGCCATTGACACAAACCTTGGGTCCGTCTCGGAGCCAGCCAACTTCGTTGCGGGTAGCTTAGTTGGGTGGCCCCATAAAATGATTTATGAATCCTATGATTGCTTTGTCGTGAAAGCCTCGTTGGGATTTGATTTTCTTTTTCCGAGGTTGATCGTGTGTGTGTTGCTATTTGTGCACCCTTGCAGGGTAAACCTTTCTGAAATCCGTGTCCACGGTTATGGACGAGTTGGAGCACAGTATCTCGATCATAGACAAGGATAACTAAAGTAGTGCTATAAATTTGACTTAATATGTGACTAGCAATCAACTTCACTACAATGGAATGGATAATGAAAGTGCCAACAACTAGTGGAACTGGGGTGTATCGTGTCATGTTATACCTGCCTAGTAAGTATCGCAACTCCAATGGAATGAAATAAAAGTGCCAACAACTGCTGGGTTTGGGATGTCACATGCTAATTGTATCTGACTAGTAGTACTGCAACTACAACTGAATGGTTAACTAAAACTGCCCACTACTTATGCTATCAGGATGACTCGTGCTATCTATATGTGACTAGTAAGTGCTGCAACTATAATGGAATGAATAAAACTGCCAACTGTGTGAGTTCCTCGGTTTGACTTCCTCGTTTGGTATCGAGGGGGAATACCAGGATGGGTATGATTGGTGTTAGTATTAGGTTGGTCCCGAATAGGTCTTTCTTATCCCTCTCTAATAGCCGACAGTGGTTTCAAGTCTCTATAGGTTGTTTAGTGCATGCTTCCCTGCCGCTTCAGTCCACCATACCTATGTAGGTGAGAGCCGCCGAATTCTAGCCTCGCCGTGTACTGGCCTCAGTACTGACGCTCCTCTTTTTCCTTTGCCTTTGTCAGTACCCCTTTTGTTTTAGCAGGTTTGAGATCGACGTCGTTAGCAGGGTTACCCTTCCGGCTTGGCCTGGGCAGGGTTATGGACACCATTGGTTATTCTTCAGGGCTCTTAGCCCCATTTGCATCTTATCCGTACTCGGATGTTGTGTCGTTTCAAGGTGATTTGGATCTTTGTATTGTATATCTATGTTTTTGACTCATGGAGTCGTTGTTGTATATATATGTTTTGTGGGTTCCATCGTGGACTATTGTGTAATGGTATTACTTCATTTTCCACCCGCACGCAAGTGCCTGGCTGGCATAGTTGAATCGTTTCTATGCGGGTTTGGCGGGAATCGCTAAAACTTGCATAGGGACGATTCGAGGGTGTTACAAAGTGGTATCAGAGCTCAGCAGTTATGATACCCCACTGGTCCAGCCTGTAGGATAACCTAGCTAACAGCTGATGTAGAGTGTCAAAACTATTTTGCAAAATCAATTGGATAGATCTGATTAGTTATGTTTTACTCCTTACCCCTAATGCTATTCTCCTCTTATCTTCACGTGTTTTGAATCTGCTCTCTTACCTTTTCTTTGAGTCCAGGTTTTCTCGTGGTTGGCTTTCAGTCGTACCTTCAGGGTTTCTCTTCCTCGGTTTTATAACGGTGGAGCTACAATCATCAAATCTGCATCTCGTTTGTTGTACCCTTCGTCAAATCTCCTGACCTTAGACTCTTCATCTGTATTTGCACCTTGACGGATATCCGGATCGTTGAAAAACATTATGAGAAGGATGAGCATTGGTGAAGTTGGAGTATACCTTGAGCATGTGTTGTTCATGCCAATGGAACCATCGCAAAACCTAATCATTGTGTCTTTTCAGACGATTTCTTTTGTGTCTTCCGGTGTTTTCTGACGCGACGATATCATCTATGCTAGATCTGATGGAGAGCCTGCATGAGTCCTATGTTTCTTCAACATCGTTTATCAAGACCTTCAGTCTGAATTCCAAGAGTTGGTTGCATAAATCTTCTATTTGTATACAGAGTAATGCTTTGAGAGCGGGATGGAGTCGCGACCATACCACTACTCTTATCACTCGCTTCTGTACATTGAATGGTGAATCGATGCAATCTTTACTTCTTCCATGGAAGTTAGAGGTGGCCTTATCTTTTGATACCTCTACCTTCGTCTTTGTTTCTCCGGAGTGTTCTCTCAATGAACATGAACAACGACCCCTTGTTGGTGGTGTCTCTGAATTCAAGATGGTGTAAGGATATTTGTTAGTGGTGTCGTGAGGATCTACACAAAGCGAGAAGATCTAGATCATCAGCCTTCTTCCCCGTACCATGAGGCGGATCTCGAGGGCGAGATCCATTGTTAGTGGTGTCGAATTGTAGCACCCCGATAAAACCACTACTAGAAAATCGCTGTGTTTTTGTTTTGTGCATCATCATGACCGCATGCTCATGTCATCATGCCACATTGCATTTGAGCATCGTCATCATCATGAATCATTTGCCAAAACAATTTTCTAAAAGCCTGGTTTTGTTTTCTAAATATCCCTTGTCCTTATTCAAATAAAAAAAGGTCTTTCTCGGACCTTTTATTTGTCTAAAAACTATTTACAAAAGTATATTTAAAAATAAAATAAAAGTTTATGTTATTTTTGGGAGGTAGCCAACCAGGCCCAAAAGCCCAGCCGGCAACCTCCAAACTAAAACCCTAACCCTAACCTAACATAGACCACCATCTACCATACCCCATCCCACTGCCACACCTCTTCCTCCACCCAGCCGTCACCAGGGTGCACCCTCACCTGACCCGCACGCGAGCCAGCCCCGACCGACCTGGTCCCAATCCCACGCTACGAACACTCCCCGCACGCGGCTCCTCGTGATCCCCGTGTCAACCCCACATCGCAACCCCCGCTTCCCCCTTGTCACTTTCACCCTGACCCACCATGACCTGCGTGTCGCGCGTGACCCACCCCGCCCCTGCATGCGGAAACCATGTCGAGATCCCCTCCTTCGCTCGATAGATTCCCCACCTACCCTCTCTCTCCCTCCTGACTCTGGCCCATCGAGCCTCGCTCCTCCCCTGCCGCTCGATCATCCCGCGGAGCTCCGCCGCCTCGCCCGAGACCCCCGCTCGCCTCTCTCCGGCCGTCCGCCTGGCGCCTCGTCCACTTTCCTCCTTGCCCGCCACTGCCAGAGGCCAGCAACCGCCAGCCTCGACCTCTTCCAGGACGCCGCCACGGGCCGTGTCTGCTCTGGCCGTGCCCCGCCTCTGCGTCAAGCACGCGCGGGTCACCGTCCGCATTCCCCTGCAGCTCTAAGCTCGAGCACCTCCTATTGGCGGCCTCACCTTGATCTTCCTCGACCCCAAGCCGCTGCGGCAGCGGTGCTCCGCCACCGGGAGCTCCCTCCTCGCCGGCCCCTTTGCCGTCGTTGACCGCCATCCCTCCACGCTGGCTCGTGTAGGCCCTCGACCTCGGCCTCCTCCCTCGTGGGCGAGCTCCGTCGTCACCTTGCCCTCCTTCCGCCGCCAGGCGCTCTTGTCATCACGGGCGTCACCTCCCGGAAACACGACCGCCACTGCTAGGGTCTATCCTCCTCCTGGGGCCCCCTCTCTCGCGAGCTCCGTCCTCTGCTCCAACCGCCGCCGGCCATGCTCCTTGACGACGAGGTCCCCGGCGCCTTCCTCCGTCCACAACTATGTCAATCCCCAGCACCCGTGCTCTCTTCCGTCCCCGCTCACCTTTGACGGGTAGTGAACCTGTCGGTCTCCATGCGCGGCACCGGCCCACCTGCTGGTTGTTTGTTCCTGCGTGGTTTTGTCAAGTCCTTCTTGCTATACCGATGCACCCATTCGCGCTTGATCCTTGTTGCGCCTCTGTGATTCATGTTCTGTCCCTGTGCTCTGCTAGTTCTCTATTCCGTCATGGTCCGAGAAGTCCAGTGGTAGTGTTAAAGATCGAGATAAGAGTTGCTTCCCAAGATTCCCCTTCACAAGGCCTCCGACAAGATCTCCGTCGCGGATGACAAGGGCATCCGACATGGGATGACAAGCACTTCTACTAGAGTCGATGACCCAAAGCTCTTCTTCTCGGACATCAAGACCCCGAAGCCCCAAACCGAAGATCGAACCTTGACGTTTTTCTTAATCCTCGTCGAAGATCAAACCGAACCCTCGGAGCCCCAAGATCTTCGGAACCCTAATGTGATACCCTACCCGAGACCCCTATTTTATAAATGAATTACAATTGTTGCATATTAAATTGTACATGTTTGCATACATATTATCGTGTGGGTTGGGTTAGATGGCAGTTCACCTCATAATTAAATATGGAGACCATATGCGGGCTTTTCTAGTCTTATATTGACTCCATTTAAATTTGTGTAGCAAACCGATGCCATGTTTTGCCTTGTTAAGACAACATATAAATTGTGGGGTATCTAAACAACTTGAACCTTCTATTTAATTGTCGGGACCTAGGTTCCGCTTAATATTGCCTAATTGCATCACATCTTTGCCATGCCATGCACCATACCTGCATCATCTCCGATCTTCTGCCATAGTATTAAATAGTCTATCCGGTGTTTCTTCTAGTGCTTTGCTTCTTCGCAGATTAGGCCAATGAGTTGATGCAAGTGTCGACCTGATCTTCGGATGAACCTTCAGCAATGTTTCCTAGGCGAGCAATTTCCCCCTTTCTACCTATTTTGTATTTCTAGTCTTTACTTCCTCCTATTGATCTATTGCTATCCTTGTTGCGATGCTTTAGTTTCCGTGCACCATTTATATTCCCTGCAGCCTCTATATTGCCTTGGACACATCCTATTGCATGTTGTTTGATAGGCAGTCAGCCCGGCGAGTAGTATTTGCTTGCTTAGGTGCTGCTTCGCATCGTTGTTGTTCCACCGTTGTTGGAAGGTTGGCACATGCTTAATGGTGGAGATGATCATGGCTTTAATTACAACTTGATATTAAAATGCTGGGAATAGATATAACTAATGCAGAGGCATCGGTGGGCAATAGCAAATATTTGGTTTTTAACCGCTCACTTGTGTCCCGTAGGCCCTGAGTACTTGATACCTGTTCCTTGACTATCACACTATCCGCATGTGGGACCATGAATCCCCTTATCCAGAGCTTGATTCATTTCTTATTTCTTGGGGCCACAAAGTAGTTTGGGGCTATATTACTATCCTGTACTTATGGCATACTTTACTGGTTTATTTACGATTGTGCGTGGAGTACCTGTACTGTTTTGGAACGTGGAATGTTTTCGCGGTATCGACAAGCCCAGTCACACTTTCGGGTTCCCAGTCGTTTATAGCCATTGACACAAACCCTGGGTCTATCTCGAAGCCGGCCAACTTTGTTGCGGGTAGCTTAGTGGGGTGGCCCCCTGAAATGATTTATGAATCCTGTGATTGCTTTGTCGTGAAAGCCTCGTTGGGTTTTGATTTGGTTTTCCGGAGGTTGATCGTGTGTGTGTTGCTATTTGTGCACCCCTGCAGGGTAAATCTTTCTGAAAGCCGTGTCCGTGCTTATGGAGGACTAGGAGCACAGTATCTCGATCATAGACAAGCATAACTAATGTAGTGCTATAAATTTGACTTGATATGTGACTAGTAATCAACTTCACTACAATGCAATGGATAATAAAAGTGCCAACAACTGGTGAAAGTGGGGTGTATCGTGTCATGTTATACCTGCCTAGTAAGTATCGCAACTCCAATGGAATGAAATAAAAGTTCCAACAACTGTTGGGTTTGGGATGTCACAAGCTAATTGTATCTGACTAGTAGTACTACAACTACAACTGAATGGTTAACTAAAACTACCCACAACTTAGGCTATCAAGATGACTCGTGCTATCTATATGTGACTAGTAAGTGATGCAACTATAATGGAATGAATAAAATTGCCAACTGTGTCTGTTCCTCGGTTTGACTTCCTCGTTTGGACTCGAGGGGGAATACCAGGATGGGTATGATTGGTGTTAGTATCAGGTTGGTCCCTAATAGGTCTTTCTTATCCCTCTCTAATAGCCAAAAGTGGTTTCAAGTATCTATAGGTTGTTTAGTGCATGCTTTGCTGCCACTTAAGTCCACCATACCTATGTAGGCGAGAGCCGCCGAATTCTAGCCTCGCCGTGTACTGGCCTCAGTATTGACGCTCCTCTTTTTCCTTTGCCTTTGTCGGCACCCCTTTTGTTTTAGCAGGTTTGAGATCGACGTTGTTAGCAGGGTTACCCTTCCGGCTTGGCCTGGGTAGGGTTATGGATGCAATTGGTTATTCTTTAGGGCTCTTAGCCCCATTTGCATCTTATTCGTACTCGAATGTTGTATCGTTTCAAGGTGATTTGGATCTTTGTATTGTATATCTGCATTTTTGACTCATGGAGTCGTTGTTGTATATATATGTTTTGTGGGTTCCATCATGGACTATTGTGTAATGGTATTACTTAATTTTCCACCTGCATGCAAGTGCCTGGTGGGCATCTTTGAATCGTTTCTATGCGGGTTTGGCGGGAATCGCTAAAACTTGCATAGGGACGATTCGAGGGTGTTACACCGGCCCCTAGCCCTTCTCCGTCTCGTATTTTGGCTTTATATGTCTTTTGGAAAAATAGGCACTTTGGCTTTTGTCCCGTCCAATTCTGAGAATATTCATTTTCTGACTTTGCTGGAACCAAAAACAGCAGAAAACAGGCAGCTGGCACTATGGCTCTTGTTAATAGGTTAGTCCAAGAAATCATATGAAAAGTACTCCTAAGTGTGGACAATACACAAGAAAGTAGATAAAACCAAGCATGGAACATCAAAAATTATAGATACATTTGTAATGTATCAAGATCCCCATGCTTAACTCCTGCTCTCCCTCGAGTAGGTTAGTGATAAAAAGAAAGAATAATTTTTGAGGTGACATGCACCATCAAAGACTTGATCAAAGTATTTGTAAAACATTCAAAGCTGGGATCATAGTACTTCAATCACAACATGAAAAGGCACAAACAAAAGATTAATGAATAACAATGCTTTTCAAGATGTTTGTTTGTTTCACATAAAGAAAACATAGCATAATAGTATTCAGCTTGTCCCTCATAGAGTAGCAAATATAAATGCATAGGACACCTTCAAAGTTCATAAGAGTGACTAGATACAAATAGTTCAAAACAAGCAATATCAAGTTATGCATCAATCAACTAGTCTTGGGACAATGCACATAGAACTAAGAATGGCCACTATGCTCTCAAAGTAGGTGCATAAAGGTAGAAGGTGGAGACTCAATATATATGGTGGAAGAAAGGCCTTCATAAAAGGAAGCAGAGATTCAAGTTTCATAAAGAGCTTCCAAAAATTATGGTACTTATAGCTTTTAGCTCTCACTGCCCCTATCATAAGCATCTTGAAGTGATTAAGGTTAAAGTGAACAAACTATGGTGTACATGCTTGACTAGGTATAAGTTAGAAATCTCATGTCCCTTGAATACGAGGGCCGCTCCTCATGCTACTTAAGTTTAGTCACCGGTAATTTCTTGTCATTGTAAGTACATGTGTATCATAGAGAACCGCCAACGGGGTACCCCTTTCCCGCCAACGGGGTACCCAGGCGTTTCTCTAACACATATACATAACTCCATGGACTTACAAGCTCCCCTTTCATTTCACACCGACGACATCCATATACAAAAGAGCATGATATCAACTAGGTACAAAGTACCAAGTGCAATGTTGAAAGCGTTCCCCATGACAGCATGGTTCTGCTAATTCCCAACAAATAAGTGCAAGCATATACAACATAGATGACACAATGTTTCAAGTTTATTAAGGGCAAGAAAAGTAAAGTGTGCCATCAAGTTCGTGAGGGCTTTAATCACTAGTTTTCTCATAACAAGTTTAATTCGGAAGGTAAACAAAAGCATTAATATACTTGGAATAGCATAAGCTAGTAGGTAGGTATGGTGGACTCTTTGGAATAACTTGGTTTAGGGAGTTGGATGCATGAGTGGGACTCATACTTGGTTGTGGAGGCTAGCAAAAGACTGGGAGCGATAAACTAAGAGAGCAATAATGGGCATAATCATGCAGAGCGACAAAACATCATTAATCAAAGCATAAAGTGATACTACAAGTTGAAAAATAAAGGATCATAAAGGCTATGGTGACTTGAGATAGTCATAACATGGTGTGAGCATGTGCCAAGTCAACCCAAATAAAGCATCAAAGGAGAATACCACTATACTATGCTTTTAATATGCTAAAACAATGCATTATTCATCCAAGGCACATTAAGCAATCTCAATTGTTTATAACAAGTCATGCTACAGCAAAGAATACTAAGCATAAAGCTAAAACAATATCAAGCATGGCATGCCAAAGCATAGGCCATAGTCAAAAACAAGCTCTTTTTACCACATAAGCATGAGCTTTCCTACTCTTTTCCAAACCAAACCAAACAATTTGAAAACCAATGTATGAAAGAGGGGGTCCAACGAATTTATTCAGAAAACTAAGCAAAAAAAAGCAAACAAAAAACAAAACAAAAACGCAAAAGAAGACGCTCCAAGAACAATACAACTGTGCATGAAACAATAAAAATGAAACGTTTGGAAGAAACCTGGGATTTTTATTGATGAAGAAGGGGATGCCTTGGGCATCCCCAAGCTTTGAGCTTGTACTTCTTTGATATTTATTGGGGTGACACGCGTGGAATCCCCAAGCTTGAGCTTTAGTCCATCCTTTATCTCATTACTCATTCCTTCCATACACCTGAATTTTTTCCTTCATACCAAACTTCACGCAATCTTTATTAGCAACATTAGTGCACTCAAGATAATAAGTCTTAAGGTTCAGCTCTAACACCAAATAAAGTTCCATTAGAACACTAGATACTTTAGCACTTCCCTCAAAAATCTCAATTCCCCAAAAGAACTCAAAAAGGAACCAACAAGAAGCAAATGCAGAAAATGGCAGAAATCTGTCAAAACAGACCAGCAGGTAAAGACAAATTTTTTCGAAGACCTTCTGTTACTCAAATTAAAAAGTGTTGAACTAACGAAAGTTAGATAACAACCTGGGGCAGAAGCACAAAATTTCACGCCTCAAAAGTACATACAGAGATTTTACACGAAATTTTACGGTGAAGCACAGAAATCTGTTTCGGGACAGCAACTTTCCCAATCATTACTTCTCTCTCATTAGAGGTTACTCTTGGCACAAAAAGAAAATAAAAAGGATAAGGAGCGGTTATTACAGAGGTAATAACTTCCAAGACTCATCTAGAACTTTTAGGTTATCTCCCAATAAGTACTTTTCTTTAACGCCTTTAAGTTAGGCATAAGAATCAAGAAAGAATCAAGTGTTCTCAAATGAAGAAGCATTAAAACCAAATTTCTTGCCCTTACCTCTCTTACTTTTATTCTGGACCTTGGGGAAAATATGATTGTTTGGTGGAGAAGAGAGGTTCATGGTCCCCTTTCCCACATCTATTATTGCTCCAAGGAGTTCTAATAGGGACCTTCCAAGTGTAATTTGTCATTTTCCTGCACATTCAATAACAAGATAATCAGTAGAAATCATTTTCCCAAGGATATTTGTAAACACCCCTTCAGCTATTCCAATAGGTAATATTGTAGCATTATTAGCTAGAGATATTTCTTTTCCTCCTTCAGTAAGACCCCAAAGATTCAAAGATTCATAAATATCTTTGGCCATAAGACAAAATTCAGACATGATATCACAGCGAGCTTGAAAATTTTCAGTATTTATATCAATCTTTACTATGGGGAGCCACTTTGATGGTTCATAATTTATTGGAACATAATTATGATGCTCCCTAAGCATATTATAGTAATCTTTTAAGCTAATAGTGCGGGTCTCAAGAGTGTTTAATCTAGCAAATATGCTTGCAAAAGAAATATCAGTTTGGCTAGGCAAGTTGTAAGTAAGGATCAATTTCTTTATAGCATTAATAGCATAATCCTCATTACATTGGAGGAAATCTCCTCCCACAACAGCATCTAAAGCACATCTATTGCAAAGAGCAATTCCAAGGTAAAAACTGTTAAGGAACAAGCTTTGAGTCATTTTAGGCTTAGTTTTTTATGTAGATCAGAGATTCTGGACCAAGCTTCCTTGAAGCTTTCCTCAATTCCTTTTTTAAAAATGAAAATCATTTCCTCGGGTGACATAGTGATTGGAGGAAGGCTAGACATAAAGGCAACTTAAGATATGAACTAATTTTTTGTGTGTTTTCAAATAAAGAAAGCAAACTTGTAAAACTAATTTTTTTGTGTTTTTGAGAAAGAAACAAGCAAACAAAGCAAAAAGAAACTAAGAAAAACAAAAATAACAAAGTAAAGAGATTGGTTATGAGGTACTCCACTTGTGAAGATGTCCTTGACTCCCCGGCAACGGCGCCAAAAAAATACTTGACGGCTCGGTGTTGATGTGGAGCTCGTTGGGGAACCCCAAGAGGAAGGTATGATGAGCACATCAGTAAGTTTCCCTCTGTTATGAAACCAAGGATTAATCGAACAAGTAGGAGCAAGAAAACACCCCAAAGGTGTTGCTAGCTGATCCTTGGCAGGGCGCACTACCGGTGCTAGTAGCAACGTGGAGACCTGCACAACACAACCACAGAACTCTGTCCCCAACTTGCGATGAGGTTGTCAATCTCACCAGTTTTGCTGAAAACAAAGGATTAACGTATCGAATGGAAGCAAGCAATAGTTTGCAGAAAGTAAACACAAAGCAGTAAACAATTTGTAGATTGTATGTAAAAGAAAGGACCGGGGTCCATAGTTCACTAGAGGTGGCTCTCCTTAAGATAGATAACATGCTGGGTGAACAAATTACAGCGGGGCAATTGACAAACATCAAGAAAGCAATACATGCATATAGTAATAATCTTGACTCATTTGGAACTTGATTGGGCATTACAACATTATACATAGACCGCCATCCAACTACATCTATGACTAATAATCCAGCTTCAGGTTATCATCCGAACCCCCTCCAGTATTAAGTTGCAAGCACCAGATTATTGCTTTATGAATTGCGTGTAAAGTAAACAATACGATTGTTCTATGAACAAAGGATTGTTATTTTCTCCCTAGTAGCAACAGCACATATAGTACCTTAGATATTTCTGTCACTTCCCCAGATTACCAGAGGCATGAACCCACTATCGAGCATAAATACTAACTCTTGGAATTGCTAGCATCTACTTGGCCAAGATAGGTACTAACAACGGAAAGCATGCAAGATCACAAATAACAAAGACACGATAGAATCAATAATAAATCTGAAATAGCATCTCAATATCCATTGGATCCCTGCAAACACAACATGTAGAATTACAAATAGATGATCTTGATCATGAACGGAGCTCACAAGATCTAGACATGAAAGCACAAAGGAGGAGAACCAGCCATCTAGCTACTACATGGACCCGTAGTCCAGAGATGAACTACTCACGCATCACACCAGAGGCTTGCATGATGATGAAGAAGGCCTCTAGGGTGAATTCCCCTCTCCGGCAGGGTGCCGCGAAGAGCTTCAGATCCCTCCCGATCTAGGGATGGAGATAATGGTCGCTACAGACTCTTTCGTGAATTTTTGATCGGGTCCTTAGGGTTTTGGTCCCAAGGGAAATATATAGGCGGAAGGAGAGGCCGTGGGGGTGCTGGGGTCGGCCAGACCACCACCTGGAGCGGGCCAGGCCTAGCCGCGCGATCAGGTGGTGTGGCCGGCCCCCAGCCCTTCTCCATCTCGTATTCTGGCTTCAGATGTCTTCCGGAAAAATAGGCACTTTGGCTTTTGTCCCGTCCAATTCCGAGAATATTCATTTTATGACTTTACTGGAACCAAAAACAGCAGAAAACAGGCAACTGGCACTGTGTCTCTTGTTAATAGGTTAGTCCAAGAAATCATATGAGAAGTACTCCAAAGTGTGGACAAAACACAAGAAAGTAGATAAAACCAAGCATGGAACATCAAAAATTATAGATACATTTGCAAAGTATCACATGTTACCAAAATTTTCAAGTATATTAGGTATAGCTAATCAACGTTGAGTTCTACATGATACAAATACAAGAACCTAATATACCCATACTTTATAGATATCAATCAAATTTATAATTTTTTGAGCTTTAACTATTATATTATCTTACCACTATATAGTGTACGAATAAATTTTAACTTTGACTGTTGCATCAAGATTCGTGGACCCAACCATTACAAACTGTTGGATCTTATTTTCGATCATAGCATCTAGAAGATTTTTTTAGAGAAGCATCTAGAAGAGTATGTTGACATTCTTTAGTGCAAGTCTAGCAACACCCCTACATTTTCTCACCTATGTGTGTATGTAGGGGCCTTCCCTAAAAAAATCTTCTCCCAAATTTTGCTTATCTCTAGGAGCAACCCTAAATTAGCTCCCCTCTATCATAACCACAATATTTTAATTGGAAAGATCCCCATTTATCAATTTGTTTTTACCCATCAACTCAGTCATCCACGTAGGGCCCATAGATTGGGGAGGTCACGGTCACCTTCGACGCACCGAAATATTATGACTAGGAGTGCGGGAAGCATAATCATTGTTCCATCCAATCGCTTACCCTAGTCATCGTAATCGATATTTTCCACATGAATCGGCTTCATCAGCAACATTGATTGTCCACTTGCTTCAGTAATCTGCCACATTAATCTCGGATCACCTCCATCCTATTTATTCTCTCCCCTTCCCTGCACCAATCCATCTTTAATCCCCCATTTCTAGCAACCATCTCTATCCTCGGCTGTCATCCATGGCCACCTTCCGGCCGCCGCCCGCCGTACCGGAGCGCAAAGACCCCAACATCACCACACAGGAGGACAATGCCCTACGCATTTGGGCCTTATCCCTGCAGAGAACACCATGGCAGCTAGCGTGCGCCTTCCTCGATGCTAGGTATGGTCGCCGCAAGTACCGTATGTATGGCCTCCACGACAATTCGGATGGGACGTTGAAGATTAAGTTCGTCAACTTCAGGGATGCCCGTCTCCTCTGAGAGGGCCTTCCACTGCGGCTGTGAGATGGTGGTGTTCACCGGTACCAACATTTTCACCAACTACTAGCACCGGTTCCCCAACAACGGCAATTTCATCCATAATGTCCTCCCGGAGCTACCGATGGCTCCAGAGGTGCCGCCGATGGCTCAGGAGGTGACGCCGCCATATCCGGGGGTGCCGCGGCGTTATTCGGAGGTGTCGATGAGTTAGGAGCCGGCTGTGCGCTAGAGCTGGTGTTGGTGCCGATGTCTAACGAGATGCCGCTAGCGATGTAGACTAGGTGCTAGGAGGTGCCGGACCTGCACTAGTTCAGCACTGAGTCCTATATATGTAAACTCATGCTATTATGTTTTTTAAACTCAACTTGTGTTGTTATGTTAATGGTTGAATGAAGTTTCTTTTGGTACTATCATCAAAAAAGTTTCTTTTGGTACTACTCACTTTACCCTGTAGTACTAGTAGTACTGTGAATGGCGATCTTTTGAATATCCTTCCCCCCGGATGTTTGTGAAGGAAGTGAAAATTTCGAAACCGGGAAATACTTTTTGCTCCAAGGAACAAAATGGTTCCTACCAACGCAGCTGACGAACACGCCAGACACGGACATAGAGCCGCCGACACGAGGCATGTCATCGGTCGACGCGCGTGCACAACGCCACGTTATGGTCGAGGGAGAGATCTGCCGGACGGGGAGTGGGTGGTGATGAGGGAGTGAAGGAGAGAGAAAACACAATTTGTTTTGTGTGCATATATATTGTAAAGGTCCTGAAATTTATTCTACTCACTGTACCCTGTACCTTGTGTTAGGAACCCATCCTAGCCTTGCTCTGACATCACACCACCTTCAAATATTCCTCTTCGTAGCTCTCTCACTGCCTCCTATATGCTCATAGTCTCATCAAATTCTTCTTACTTGCTCTTCAAATAATAAATTCATGTCACTTGGAAAATGGAAATTGATTATTTTTTGTTTTTAATATCTTCGATTGTTTTCAAAACATGGCCAAATTTGTTGTCATGCAAATTCTTGGATATGAGATCATAAGCATAAAGTATGACATAGATATGGCCTTGGCCTTGGTCGTTCATCTCCAAATCCAAGAATTTTTCGTACTCATTGACAACTATGCTTAAATTCATTTCAATTTCACTATTTACTTTCGCTGGTGTATAAATAGGACCCTCCCCCAGCCTACAAAGGCACACCATTCGACTCCCCTCTCTCCCAGAACCACCCCTGACCATTCCCTAGAGAAAGGAGCGCACCACATTGCCAGAATTTCGCCGGAGCCCGCCGCTGCAGTGAAGGAAAGAAACCATTGATTGGAGCCACCAAAGGAGCCGCCGCGACTACCATTCGACTCGCCGTCATCTACCAGCCCATTCACCCCCATCGCTGGACCTAACTGGATCCCTGGTAAGCCCCCAGTGACCCCCGCCGTCGAATTAGGTTTAGAATCCCCCGCGCTCACTACGACGGAGACGACGATGCTCAGCCGTCGATCTCGTTGTAATCACGTGGCCCAGATTAGCAGATATCATTTCATTTAGATACTGCTACTGACATGTGGGACCAGCCTAAGAGCAGCCCGCTGCGTGCGCAACGCTTAGCTAGGATGGCCCATGTTCATTCCCGCGCTTAGCCTAGAGATTCAAATATGGTTTTTTCATTTAATTCAAAAACCTATTTTGTCAGTGATTTCAAAATTTATTTCAAAGAGATCTACTTAACAAAATTGCATGACTCGAATTTTTTTAGAAAAGTATCAAAAATATCTAAACACTCCCATTGGATTCGAACCATTTGAAATTATAGATCACCTATAGTGAAAATAACAAAACATAGACTTTTCCAACTTCAAACATTTTTCTAAAATCAACCATAAATGCTTTTGGCTTGATTCCAACCCTCAAAAATCACATTTTCCGTGATCTATCTTAATATGTAAAAAGATGTAGCTGTACATGCAATAATCATGTCTAGGGATAAAAGAATGCTATTTAGGTATTTCTAGTCACTTTAATATTATTAAATAGCAATATTAAACTTTGTAATATATGCCAACCTCTTTAAACCACATTCAAAACTATTGGAATATGTGGAGATGACATGTGTCAACAAGATCCCATATTCTAATTGGAGGATATTAAATCTTAGGTATTTTTTAATGAGTAGAAATTGCTTTTCCAAAATAAGATAAATAAGAATATGTCAATATGGCATGTGATGATTGAGATGATGCTAGATCATCTAGTGTGAGCCATTGTGTGCTAAATAGAAGTAGGTAAGTATTGTTTGGTGATTGTGTACCTTGTATTTATTTATAGATGCTAGTACCAACCCGGGGTACGAAGAGGAGGAGTACTACAAGGAAGAAGAAAAGAACTTCAACAACTGCACTACTCAAGGCAAGCCCACTATGCAAGCTAGACTATGCAAGCCATCCATGCAAGCTAATCTATGCAAGATGCACTAGGCATGCTTGGTTATGCAATCTTGATTATACCAATCCCATGTTTTATTTGCAAGCTTTATTATTTTACCTTTATCAAAGTTTCTTTCCTAGTTAATTAATTGTGATTAGTGGAAAATAGGATGGATACCATCAACAGAATAGGACTATTCTTGGGTAGTTACACTTGATTAGCACCCCTCAATAGTGATACCCTCATTAATAGTGGCTAGTGCTAAACTAAACTTGATCACTTTAGATGGGAACACTAGGAGAAAATGATTATGAAAACCTTGGAATGATGAGTCATTATATTGAAATGTTTTGAACATGTGTTGTGAAACACAATGACATGGAGATGATACTAAATGAGGCATGTGCCTTGAATTTGATAAAAACTGATGGTTGGGTTCGAATGCGATACCATTCCAATTTTACCGTACAACCACAATACTTGAGTTGTGTAGGGCTTAACTAGAAGTTTACATGTTTTATTATGGGTTCCCTTGCGGAAAGAGGTGAAGCTGATCCTGCCTTGAGAATATGAATGTCCACATATGCAGTTCCTGGGATGGTAGTTGGCCAAGCTCATAGGGGAGGTGCCTATACTAGGGTGTGTAATTGAAAGGTTAGGATTGATTATCCACATACCAAGTATGATGATTCGAGGTTATCCCTAATGGATGTATCGAATTTTGTGGTGAAAGTGTACCACCTCTTCAGAGTGTCAAACTATTCAGATAGCCGCGTCCGCAGTTATGGACAGTTGGAGTGGCCATACTGTTCCATTGTCAAATGTTTTCAAAAGGACTTGTGACTTGAACTATGACTTTGACTTACCACAATAAGGTTGTGGACATGAAAACTAGGTTCCCACTTGAGTAATCTAGAGAAATAAAATAGGCTTTACTACTAAGTACTTCTGAAATAAAACTAGCTTATTGCAAACAAGCCTAGAGCTTAGGATTTGTACTAGTATTAGCTTACTTGTGTTAGTGATAGTTTGTGAGTACTTATAGAGTACTCATGGCATTGTCCCTGGCTATTCCCATGGCCAGACTATGAGGAGGACTACGTGGAGGATGGACAGCAGGAGGACTACGATAACAAGGATCATCTCCCATCGTCAGCATTGCCTATGACAATGAAGATGGAGTTCACTATGTTTATTTCCGTTGCTTTGATGTGTATTAAGACTTCATCAGGAGATCAAATATTAGTAAGATTATTATGGTTTGTAATGGATGATGTACTTTGGTTCCAATTTTGTTATGTCTCGCAAAAATGGTAATCCTAGGATTGCGACGTACGGCATAACATGCATGTGGACTTAAAAACCTTAGTTTCAAAACAAGTTCTTGCGGTGTTGACAAGTTGGTATCAGAGCCACCCTGACCATAGGAGACCCTAGTTAGAATGGACGTCTGAAAAACTTAGTTTCAAAACAAAGAAAGTGAGTATTTACGAAAACCTATTCTCACTCTTATCCTTGAGATTCTTTCAAAAAGGAGCTCACATGTTCCACAAAAATTCTTGCAATCCTACATAAAATTTGACACACTTGATCACCTCACTAACTTCCTCATCCTAATTGCTTATAGATGGAAGTTAAGTATAACAAGTTCTACCAGTTGGGCAACGGAGGAGAGCTCGTCTTCGAGAGGGACCTAAGCCAGCTAGCAGAGCTTCTAGAACGCTCGCACCCGGAGTTCTTTGGAGCAGAGCTCAATGACCAGCCCGGAGGGGAACTACAGTGATTGATCGTTGCGGATCTGAGAGGCAAGATGGAGCCACCCACCTCTAAGAAGATACAGTTCAGCTTGAGGGAGAACAACTGGCTGGATGGACTACCTAGGGCAATGCAGGAGGGACTTGCTCGTCTGTGTGCACAAAACATCAACCAGATTAATGGCACCCGCTTCGCCCACTATGCAAGAAGTGTCTCTATGGGATAGCCCTTGGCCATGCTAGGACATCCCGAGCTAAGGCACCACATGGATCACCTTGACTTCATGCTGCACGAGACCCAGAAGAAGTTGGACCATGCCCATGCCTATGCCAACCAGAATCACGTCGTTGCGGCCCAGCGGAAACAAACCCTCGCCATCCTCGCTAAGGAGCGTAAGTCACTTTGTCGCTAGCGTGAAAAGAAGGACCGCATCATGGCTCATCTTCGCTAGAAGGTGGCCACCCTTGAACAAACTATCCATGACCAGGAGATCCAGCTGGAGGAGAATGAAGAGGAAGGTGAAGATATTCGTGGGGATATCCACTCTTACCTCAATGATGATGATGACTATCTGGAGGATGTTGGCACAAACCTCCACACGGACGAGGATGATGCTTACTTCATAGATGATGAAGAAACCCCCAGTTCTGATGATGAGTAGTCGCACCTGAGCACTATCGTAGGTGTGAGTTTGTATCCGGTCCCGATGTATCGTAGCTTGACAGAATGGTTCTTAAAACCATCTGCTTATTATTTGTGGTATGTGTTTGTATGGTGTGCTTGGAATGAATGAATGAAAATGAGTGGTGGTTTTTAAACCTTAGCGATACTCAAGTTTAAATCTTTTAAACAAAACCCGTAAGCCATAGAAAATTTACCTCTTGTCTTACGATCTATCTCAATCTTTAGATTACTCGCGGAAACCCCGGTTGCAGCATCTCATCCCAGGATCCAATGCTTCAGATTCTACAGATGCTAGTTTCAGATCGTGAAGCCGGTAGAGCCGAGCATCAAACCAATCTAGCCACTCTTCAACAGATCGCCTAGATGGCACACAACAACCAAGGCCATGGAAACCAAGATCACCATGTATCCAAGCTTAAGAACTTCCAAAACACCAATCCTCCTATGTTTAGCCAATCAGAAGATCCCTTAGATGCTGATGACTGGCTGCAAACCATGGAGAACAACCTAGAAGTTGCAGGAGTTGATGCTGCAGAGAAACTACTGTTTGCCACCCACTATCTGGCAGGTTATGCAAGATCATGGTGGAACACCACCTGTACCATGAACGGAGGACAAATGATTACTTGGGAGGAATTCAAGCTCATGTTCAGCAGGACCCATGTGCCCCCAGATTTGATCAAGAGGATGAGGGGTGTATTTAGGGAGCTAAAGCAGGGAAGAATGACTATGGTGGAATACCGTGACAAATTTCTATCTCTTGCTAGGTATGCCCATGATGATACTGACACAAAAGCGAAGAAAAAGGAGAGATTCCTGAATGGTCTGCATGATGAGATGCAGACAGTGCTAGTCAACATTCCCTTTGATGACCTAGAAGATTTAGTGGATTCTGCTATCCAGATGGAAGGAAAGATCAACCAACCCAGTGAGAACCGCAAGCATCGTATGATGCACCAACCTGGACCACACCATACCCCGAAGTACTGCCCAACCTGTCTGCAGATTTGCACCAAGAAACAACAGACCCCCTATGTCCCGTCCGAACTATCCCAATCATGGCGGAGGAAACCCGAGGCCCAGAGGCCATAACAACAACCCCGGCAACCCCAATAACTTCAACTGTGCACTGCCAAGGTCTAACAACAACAACAATACTGCCCCAAGGACTGGAAGCAATGATGTGCCTGTTGTAGGGAAGGACAAGTCCATGATAACCTGCTTTGAATGTGGAGTCACGGGTTACTACTCCAATGAGTGTCCCAAGAAGCTTGTTGCAGCCATCAATGTCACTGCACCTGCCCAGCAGCAACGCTGTGTCCAGCCTGGAAAGAGGTTTGCCCCAGGAAACCCGCACAACCGTATCGGCCGTCTATTTGACATGAATGCTGAGGAAGCCCAGGAAGTGCTAGATCTCGTGTTGGGTATGTTTTCTGTTAACTCGGTACTTGCAAGAGTGTTGTTTGATTCTGGAGCATCACACTTGTTTGTTACCGAAGAATTTGCATGCACTAGTAAGATTCAACCAAAAAATTTGAAGCATGTTATGATAGTTCAAATACCTGGTTCAAACACCAAAGCTAGAAAATTTTGCAAGGTCATGCCTATAAGAATACGTGGGATAGATTTTTATGCCAATCTAATAGTACTTGGAACCAAAGGTTTCGAGGTAGTACTAGGAATGGATTGGATGTCGAAACATCAATGATTAATCGACTATGCCAAGAAAGCCATAACCATGACCAGTAGCACCAGAGTATCAGTAGAGCATGTGCCTGAGACGCTGCCCCATCAATTCAAATGGAACAAGAGTTTAGCCCAATCAACCATTGACCAAGTCAGAGTAGTCTGTGAATACCCCGATTTGTTCCTAGATGAATTACCCGGTATGCCCCTAGATCGGGATAACGAGTTTATCATTGAACAAGTTCCTGGAACTGGACCCATAGCACAGAGACCCTATAGTATGAACCCCGCTGAATTAGTAGAGCTAAAGAAGCAACTTGATGACATGTTGGGGAAAGGTCTAATACAACCAAGTGCATCACCGTGGAGATCACCTGTTTTGTTTGTGGATAAGAAGCATGGTGCTAATCGTTTGTGTATGGATTACCGGAAGCTGAATGATGTTACCGTCAAGAACAAATACCCACTATCGAAGATACAAGACCTGTTTGATCAACTAACTAGTGCTAGAGTGTTTTCTAAGATTGATCTTAGAACTGGTTATCATCAATAGAAGATTCGTGCAACGGATATCCCAAAGACTACCTTCACTACCTGATATGGATTGTATGAGTACAAAGTCATGTCCTTTGGATTAACCAATGCCCCCACTTATTTCATGAACCTCATGAATAAGATTTTTATGAACTTCTTGGATAAGTTTCTCGTTGTTTTTCTCAATGACATTCTGATCTACTCCAAGTCGGAATAAGACCATGAACAACACCTAAGAACCACCCTTGAAACCCTTAGATAGCATCAGTTGTATGCCAAGTTTAGAAAATGTGAGTTCTGGTTAAAGGAAGTAGGATTCCTCGGACATATCTTTTCAGAAGGCGGAGTTGCTGTAGATCTCGCCAAGATTAAGGATGTCAAAGAATGGAGAGCCCCAACCACTCAGACTGAAGTCTGCGCATTTCTTGGATTAGCCGGATATTATCGCAAGTTTTTTGAAGGATTTTCAAGCATCGCAAGGCCGATGACTCGGCTGTTGAAGAAATATAAGAAGTTTGAATGGACGGGAAAATGTGAAGCAAGTTTTCAAGAGCTCAAGAAAAGATTGATTTCAGCCCCAATTTTGATTATGCCGGATATCATGAAGCCTTTTGATGTATATTGTGATGCATCCAAGAGTGGTCTCATATGTGTGTTGATGCAAGAAGGAAAAGTAATATCATATCTGTCCCGGCAACTAAAGCAACATGAGCAGAACTATCCCACCCATGACTTAGAACTGGCAGCCATAGTTTTAGCCTTGAAAACTAGGCGTCATTACCTCATGGGTAACCGCTGTGAAATTTATTCGGATCACAAGAGTTTGAAGTATATTTTCACCCAAAAGGAGCTGAATATGAGGCAAAGGAGATGGATAGAGTTAATCAAGGATTATGACCATGACATTCACTATCACCCCAGCAAGGCCAATGCGGTAGCGGATGCTCTTAGTAGATTGCCGTGTAGGTTAAACACCATGATTAAGGAAGACCAGCCTAGTTTGCATGAGGAGTTGGAGAATTTTAGAATGGAGATAGTTAGTGAAGGATTTCTAGCTAGTATAGAACTTCAACCCACTTTGATCAGTCAGATAAAGGAAGCTCAGAAAGGAAACGCAAGTATCAACAGAATTAAGTTTCGTATTGGTACAGGGAAGGTACCCGGATTCACTGAAGATGAAGAAGGACTTATGTGGTATAAAGGACATATCTGTGTGCCAGCAGATTCAGAGTTGAAGCAAGTCATTATGTAGGAAGCCCATGATACTCTTTATTCTGTTCACCCGGGAGGAACCAAGATGTATCAAGAATTGAAGGAACAATTTTGGTGGCATAAAATGAAGAGAGAAGTCGGAAGCTATATCGCCAAGTGTGATATCTGTGAGAGATTCAAAGCAGAATATCAGTGACCCGCGGGACTTTTGCAACCATTGCAGATTCCGGAATGGAAGTGGGATTCTGTTGGAATGGATTTCATCACAGGTTTGCCAACATCTAGTAGGGGAAATGATTCTATTTGGGTCATAGTAAACGATGACCCACAAGTATAGGGGGTGTATCGCAGTATTTTCGAGGGAAGTGAAACCCAATTTATTGATTCGACACAAGGGGAGCCAAAAAATACTTATCAGCCTTAACAACTGAGTTGTCAATTCAGCTGCACCTAGAAACAATCTTGCTCACAGCAATTTATCAGTAGCAACAGTTTTGTAGTAGGAATAGTAAAGTAATAGTGGCAGCAAAACAAAGACAATAGTAGCAAAAGCATTAAACAGTGGGATTCGAGTGCGGTAGGCATAGGGATGGATGGACGGGCGTTGCATGGACAAGACAATTCACATAGCAATCAAAACATAGGGAAATTGCAGATAAATAAGATAAAGCACCCAAGTACTAGACAATCCTAGGCATGTGTTCCATATATAGTCATACGTGCTCGCAATGAGAACTTGCACTACATCTTTTGTCCTGCCAGCCCGTTTGCAGCGGGGCCTCTAGGGAACTACTGGCAATTAAGGTACTCCTTTTAATAAAGCACCAGAGCAAAGCATTAACACTCCGTGAACACACGTGATCCTCACATCAAATCCTTTCCCTTCCGGCTACCCCGATTTCTGACACTTCGGGACCATAGGTTCCGGACAACGACGTGTGTATACAACTTGTAGATAAGACCCAAAACAATACTATCATGATGAATCAATAATAAGTTCAGATCTGAAATCATGGCACTCGGGCCCTAGTGACAAGCATTAAGAAAAACAAGTCGCAACAAAGTCATAAAGCACTAATAAAAGATACTAGGCACCATGCCCTAACAATCTGATGCCATTACATGAACGATCTCATCCAATCCCTACCATCCCCATAGCCTACAACGGGGGATTACTCACTCATAGATGGGGGAATCATGGATGGTCGATGGAGAAGCGATGGTGATGATAATGGCGATGATCTCCTCCAATTCCTCATCCCGGCAGGGTGCCAGAACGGAGTTTCTGGTGCTGTTTTGTGGAATCTGGTGGTGGCGGCGGAGCGGAACTCCTTCTGGAAAAACGTCGAACCCCCTGAAGTTTTTAGGCCAGAAGGCTCCTTATAGGTGAAGAGAGAGGCCGAGGGGGTGCCTGGGGGGCCCACACCACCCCCTGGCGGCCTGGCCTGACCCGCGCCACCAGGTGGTGTGGCCACCCCAGGGCTCCTCTCTGTCTCGTATTCTGGCTCCTGGAGTCTTCGGGTGAAATAGGATTTTTGGCATATTTTCCGGGATTTTTCCTGATAGTTGATTTTCTGCACAAAAAATAGTCACCAAGGCAATTCCGCTGAAAACAACGTTAGTTCGCATTAGTTGCATCCAAATCACATAAGTATAGAGGAGAAACAACATCAAAAGTGTCCGGGAAACTAGATACATTTTGGACGTATCAACTCCCCCCAAGCATAGCTTATTGCTTGTCCTCAAGCAATTCAGTTGAAAACTGAGTGCGATAAAAGAACTTTCACGAACACATTTCCTTCATATGATGTAAATAATCTCAACAATGTGATCAACTACTTAGACAATTCATAATAAAGAGTATGCAACTGAGTCTACTTAATAGTCATTGCAAGCTATGAAGAGATTCCAACTCAAGAATAATAAGTAACACGAAGCACAAACATGAGCAACATTACAATGCTCATAGAAAGGTATGATAGAGTGGTATCTCGCTTGCCTTGGATTATGAATGTCAAGGCACCTCTGAAGTTCAAGTGATGACTAGAAGTAAAGATATCAAAGATACAAGCATCAAAGTCATAACACAAATAATCAAGTAATGAAACAAGCACAAAAAATGACAACTAATGCTCTCAAGAAGGTGCTCAAAGAATATGTGGAGACTCAACAAGTAGATGAAAAAGGTTTTGAGAATTTTGAAAAGCTTCCAAATGCTGAAAGTATGGTACTTGTTAGCTTTGAGGTCTCATTGCCCCTATCATAAGCATCTTTAATGTGGTTAAGGTGAAAGTGACACAGCTAAGAGGATATGCTTGACAAGTTATCAATTGAAGTCACATGCCCCTTACTTACGAAGACCGATCCTCATGCTACTCAACTTCAGTCACAAGTAAGCTCTTGTCATTGTAAGTATATACATATCATAGAGAACCGCCAACAGGGTACCCCTTGCACATGACACGGGAGCTATCCCATAATCAAAATACAAGGCAAGCAGACAATGAGCATCCCAGCGATCTTTTTATTTACTATGTGCATAGATTTTTATTGAGGATGCTTCATAGAATGCTCATTATGGTTATGCTGCAAGTTTCCACCATGATTAGGCATGTCTTAGGCTAGCGGCACAGGCGTTTCTCTAACATACATACAAACTCCATGATCTTACAAGTTCCACTTTTATTTCACACCGCCGAGATCCATAAGCAAAAGCACATGATATCAACTAAGTACAAAGTACCTATGAAGCGCTGAAAGCGGTCCCCATGATACATGGTTCTTCTAACTTCAACTCATAAAGCGCAAGCATATGCGCAACAAAGAAGGATGCAATGGTTCAGGTTTATTAAGTGCAAGAAAATAAAGCGTGCCATCAAGTTCGTGAGAGCTTTACTAACTAACTTTCTCATAACAAGCAAACATTTTATTCAGAAGAAAACAAGGCATATTGAATATGCATGGAAGTAGCAAGTGATGCTAATGGGTAGGTATGTTGGACACTTTGGAAATATTTGGCTTAGGGAATTGGAAACATGAGTAAGACACTCAGTGGAAGTGAAGGATAGCAAAAGTAAGGGAGCGACAAACAAGAGAGCAATAGCTGTCATTATCATGCTTACAACAAAACAAGACTACTCATGGCATGAAAATGATTCAAGATCTTCAAGGCAAAATAATTCGTCAAGGCTTAACTGATTATTACAGTCATGTGTATGTGTGAGCATGTGCCAAGTCGATCAAATGAAACATTCAGAGGAGGATACCACAGTGTCACAAGAAAACTATTAGCGAGCAAACATTAATGAGACATGCTACACACTATTAGCGAGCTGGAGCTAATCACAAGAAAGCAAGAACTACTAAGCATCCACAGAGTACTGCAAGCAAACATTAATGAGACATGCTACACACTATTAGCGAGCTGGAGCTAATCACAAGAAAGCAAGAACTACTAAGCATCCAAAGAAAACATACACTCTACATGAACGGACTAAGCAAGCTCACAATGATGAGTATATGTACAAAAATGAAGACACATAGAGTTCGTTACCAGCCTCTTACCACGCCTCAAGTTGTCATTGATCCTCATTATTGCTCTTCACTTGTGTGGCTTGAATAATAATATGAAACCAATAATCCACTGTGAACTGCCGAACCCTGTAGCCAACTCGCAAAAACTAAAGAAGAATGACAAATATTTTTGGTGTTTTTGATTTTTAAACAAGAACCAAAAGAGAAAAACAAGCAAAGCAAAATCTTTTTGGGTTTTTTCAAATAGTTCAAACAAAGCAAAAAGGAAAAAGCAAACCAAAGCAAAAAAGAAGAAGCAAACCAAAGAGAAACAACAAAAATATTTTTGGTCTTTTTGTGTTTTTAAAAAGCAAAAGCAAAAAAGAACGAAAACTAGAAAGAGAACGAAAACATGAATATACAAAGAACCGACGCAACATGATATGGATATGAGTGCGGTGTCGGCGTACCTCCCCCCAAGCTTAGGATTTTGGCCTAAGTGGGTATCAATCCTAGGCTGGCCAAGATGAAGTGTCACCGGGTACGACGAGGAGGTACCCTCGTCCTTGTGCGAGCCAGAGTACATCCCTCCGTAATGTGCGGAATAATCATAGGAGGGCACATCCTCCTGGTGCTGCTCGTGGAAACCCAACAAGCGAAGTTGCTTGTCCACCTCCTCCTTGGAGCGCGACCACGGTCTCCTATCAACACTGAACAAAGCAGGCTGGGGCAAAAGGATCTCCCTTTCATCCCCGTCAGTGAAAAGCATCCTATATACTAGATTGTTCAAATCAGAGGTAGCAGTGACAAAGTGATGAGTTTTCATGGCAACAAGGTCGAGCCTCTGTGGTGCTAGCATAACATCATCAGGAGCCACCGAAAGATCTAATGCATCGACCACACACGAGGAAATGATGCCCCCATAGATAGGCCCCCTAGAAGCTAGGCGGCGAGCAATAAGAGAGCCAAGATTGTACCGAGTATCATTGTTGAGCACAGCAGCAAGGAAAGCTAAGTGATAGTTGGAGATATTATTAGTGTTCTCCCTACCCAATACACTAGTGGCAAGATAGTAAGCAAAGTATCTAAGAGCAGGGAGTTGGATATTTCTTATGTTTCCGCGCTGTGCCACACGGTCATCATCATTGGTAACCCCTCGGTAAATCTCCAACAAATCAGCGGGTCACCCTTGAATTTTCTTCATGGTCCCTGCCATATGCACACCTTCAATACTGCAAAATCTCTCCAAAGGCATGGTGAAGGGCATATCATAGATCTTAAATGAGACAGTAGAATGATAGGATGTGTTAGAAAATGAGAAGCTCTCAACAAAAGTTTTGGTGAGCATAGCATATTGTGCACTCTCATCTTGCATATAGGAGGTCAAGCCAACCCTCTCAATTAGTAGCAAGAAATCATCAAGAATACCTGCAGCTTGCAAGAAAGTAAAACAAGGAAAAGAGGATGGGTGAGCATCCCCATCATCTCTTTCACTGCCAATACGTGATGCAATGAGGTCTTCATTATATGATGGCCTAGCTTGAGAGGCTGTTCTTGAGGGCCTTGACCTCCTAGGTGCATCACTCTCAAATATCTCTCCAAAAGTGTGGTTGTTCAGGCTTGGTAATCTGAAATTTAAACACCTATTAAACAAGTGATTGCAAAGTAAATATAATGAAGGATTCTACTCACAGGGACTAGCAAGAGGCCTAAAAATGCATCAAAACTATATCTCTAAGCATTAAATAAGCTTATAAGCCCTCAAAACTAGTCACCTATAGCAGCAAAATACTCAACATACAATCCACTAAACACAAATCTACTTGCACAAGGGGAGGAGTCACATACCAAGGAACAATTGCTCCAAATTTCAGCAAGACAGATGTGCTGAGCAAAGAGATAGAAGAAATCGAGGGCAAGCATAGAGAGAACGCGATTTCGAGCTATGAACTGGAGCTTACTCGGGAGAGAGAAGAAAGTGGCAGCAGAGAGAGGTAGTGGGGGGCCAGGGGTGGCCCACACCAGGCCATGGCGCCACCCAGGTCTGGCCGCGCCACCATGTGGTGTGCCTGCCTGGTGGGCCCCCTGGTACCAGCCAGGTACTCCTCTGCCCCTTTTTTCACGTAAAAATTTAATATGAATTTTCTGGAATTTTTCGAGACACTTTATTTTTGGGCATTTTTCAAAAATAGAAGAATGATTTTTCTGACAGATAGATTTTTTTATTTTTGGAAACATGATGCAAGGAAAAAAACAAGGCTAGAACTACACAAGTTCTAACATGCAAACAACTAACAACACAAAGAAAACTAATCGAAAGCAAAAACTAAAATGCAAATGATAGAAATAAACGGAGACAATCATAATGAAAACATTGTTTTGTTCAATGGAATCCTTTTGTTAGCAAGGTTGATCAAGTCTTGCTACCAAAACAATTGCATATGAGACAAAACTTTGTATTCCGCTAATGATTATGTTACCTCAACCTTGATAGCAATGGTCCCAATCATAATAGTTTCCAATTTTTCTTTTGGTATGGGACAATATATTTCTCCAACTTGAATGCCTTCAACATGTTCAATTGAATTTAAACCATAAGTCCTTTCAATCTTCTTGGGAAATTAGACAATATGTTCCTTGTCATTAACATTGAAGTTTACCTTTCCTTGATTACAATTAATAACAGCTCCTGCAGTATTAAGAAAAGGTCTCCCAAGAATAATATACATATTATCATCTTCAGGCATTTCAAGCACAACAAAATCAGTTAATATCAAGCAATTATGAGCCACCTGGACAGGTACATCCTCACATATACCCACAGGAATAGTGGTAGACTTATCAGCCATTTGCAAAGATATATCAGTTGGTATCAATTTTTCAAGCTGAAGCCTCTTATAGAGAGAGAAAGGCATAACACTAACTCCAGCTCCCAAATCACACAAAGCATTTCTAACATAACTGTTCTTAATAGAGAAAGGGATAGTTGGAATCCCTGGGTCTCCAAGTTTCTTAGGAACCTTACCATTGAAGGAATAATTAGCCAGCAAAGTAGAGATTTCTTCATTATGGATCTTCCTTTTATTTGAGACAATGTCCTTCATATACTTTGAGTAAGGAGGCAATTTAATAGCATCAGTCAAAGGAATTTGCAAGAATAAAGGCTTCATCCACTCACAAAACTTATTATAGTGTTCATCTTCTTTTGACTTGTGTTTCTTATCAGGGAAAGGCATAGGTTTTTGGACCCAAGGTTCTCTTTCACTACCATGTTTCTTAGCAATAAAATCTTCTTTAGTGTATTTAGTATTCTTACTGTGGTTTTCAGGTTCTTCTTCAACTTTTTCTGTATTAGGCACTTCATTTTATTCATTACCACTTTCAGTTTTACCATCAGCGATAGATATAATATTAGGATCTATAGCAGGTTTAGAGGGTTCTACAACAGTTTTATGTTTCTTTTTCCTTTTCTTACGAGTAGGACCACTATTTTCGGCTTGTTGAGAATCCTGCTCAATTCTTTTGGGATGCCCCTCAGGATATAGAGGATCCTGGGTAGTAGCACCACTTCTAGTTCTAATTTCATAAGCATGTTTTTCTTTAGTAGCATTAACTAGCAAGTCGTTTTGCACTTTAACAAGTTGATCTATATGAGTTTGAACCATTTGAAAGTGTTTAACAATCATTTTAACATCATTGGAGGTTCTTTCCACAATATCTTTCAACTCAACAATAACTCTAGTGTTTTCCATTAGATGATTTTGCACCCTTTTATTAAAGTTATCTTGCTTAACAATGAAGATATCAAATTCTTCTAAGCATTGATCAGGAGGTTTAGAGTAAGGGATATCACCTTCATCAAAGTGTTGGAGAGAGTGTACCTCAATACTGGGTGAATAGGGAATAGGCTTACATAATTCTTCTATAGGAGGTAAATTCTTGACATCTGCAACTTTAATTCCCTTCTCCTTAAGACATTTCTTAGCTTCCTTCATCACTTCATCATTTAATTCAATAACTCCCCTCTTCTTTGATGTTGGAGTAGGCACCGGAATAGATGGTTCAGGTACAATTACTTCAGGTATAGCTTGTTTAGGAGGAGTCCAATCTTCATAATTCTTGCTTATTTTAGCCATTAATTCCTCAGCTTCCTTAGGAGTCCTATTCCTAAAAACACAATCAGCACAACTATCTAGGTATGTCCTAGATTCTTCGGTTAGTCCATTATAAAATATATCAAGTAGTTCATTCTTAGGTAATGGACTTCCAGCCTGTGCATGAATCAAAGCACAAAACCTTGCCCAAGATTCGGGCAATACCTCTTTTTCTCCCTGTTTAAAATCAAAAAGTTCTTGCAAAATAGCATGTCTAGCACTAGGAGGAAAATATTTCCGCAGGAAAGTATTAAAAAAGCACTCATGGCTATCAATAGATCCAGGAGGTAAATTACCAAACCAAGTTTTAACTTCTCCTTTCAGTGAAAAGAGGAAAATCTTAGCAACAAAGTAAGTACACATTTTAATATCATCAGAAAACAAGCCACTCATGGTAGAAAGTTCATTCATATGTGCTACCGCACTTTCATTCTTAGTCCTGCCAAAAGGTTCTTTCTCGACAATAGCTATGTAAGATAGATCGAGAGAGAAATCATAATCTTCATCTATAATGTTTATGGGAGAAGCAACAAACTTAGCATCAAGAGACAATTTGGGTCTAATAGTACGCCTCTCAAGGAGATTCTTAGCGGCTCTCCTATCATGGGTGTTCGTACATTCTTCAATAAACTCATCAGTCATCTCAACATAATCTTCTTCAGCATCATAACTCTCACTAGACTCAGGTGAGCTAACAGGCGTGGCAGTGTCTTCATTAGGAGTTTAGGTATTTCCAACTATAGTTCTAGCAATCGTAGTATCTAGGAAAGGACCTAATGAACCACTCTTATCAAGCACAGTAGAAGCAGCATCATAAGCATCAGAAGTTTTAGATTCAGCAGTAGTAGCAGTGTGTGTAGCATGTGTATGTGGTGGTGTAAGGAACTTACTCAGAACAGACGGTGAATCAAGAGCTGTAGAGGTGTTCAGAACCGTACCTCTTCTTGTAGTGGATGGTAAAATAGGAACCTTGCCATCACGAGACTTACCCATGATGGATGGAAAGCAGCGAACAATAGAGAATCCAAGTGAACTTGATAAATAAAGCTATGTTCCCCGGCAACGGCGCTAGAAAATAGTCTTGATGACCCACAAGTATAGGGGGTCTATCACAGTATTTTCAAGGGAAGTGAAATCAAATTTATTGATTCGACACAAGGGGAGCCAAAGAATACTTATCAGCCTTAACAACTAAGTTGTCAATTCAGCTGCACCTGGAAACAATCTTGCTCACAACAGTTTATTAGTAGCAACAGTTTTGTAGTAGGAATAGTAAAGTAACAGTTGCAGCAAAACAAAGACAATAGTAGCAAAAGCAGTAAACAGTGGGATTCGAGTGCGGTAGGCATAGGGATGGATGGACGGGCGTTGCATGGACTAGACAATTCACATAGCAATCAGAACATAGGGCAATTGCAGATAAATAAGATAAAGCACCCAAGTACTAGACAATCCTAGGCATGTGTTCCATATATAGTCATACGTGCTCGCAATGAGAACTTGCACAACATCTTTTGTCCTGCCAGCCCGTTTGCAGCGGGGCCTCTAGGGAACTACTGGCAATTAAGGTACTCCTTTTAATAAAGCACCGGAGCAAAGCATTAACACTCCATGAACACACGTGATCCTCACATCAAAGCCTTTCCCTTCCAGCTACCCCGATTTCTGTCACTTCGGGACCATAGGTTCTGGACAACGACGTGTGTATACAACTTGTAGATAAGACCCAAAACAATACTATCATGATGAATCAATAATAAGTTCAGATCTGAAATCATGGCACTCAGGCCCTAGTGACAAGCATTAAGAAAAACAAGTCGCAACAAAGTCATAAAGCACTAATAAAAGATACTAGGCACCATGCCCTAACAATCTGATGCCATTACATGAACGATCTCATCCAATCCCTACCATCCCCATAGCCTACAACGGGGGATTACTCACTCATAGATGGGGGAAACATGGATGGTCAATGGAGAAGCGATGGTGATGATGATGGCGATGATCTCCTCCAATTCCCCGTCCCGGCAGGGTGCCAGAACGGAGTTTCTGGTGCTGATTCGTGGATTCTGGTGGTGGCGGCAGAGCGGAACTCCTTCTGGAAAAACGTCGAACCCCCTAAAGTTTTTAGGTCAGAAGGCTCCTTATAGGTGAAGAGAGAGGCCGAGGGGGTGCCTGGGGGGCCCACACCACCCCTTGGCGCGGCCTGGCCTGGCTCGTGCCACCAAGTGGTGTGGCCACCCCAGGGCTCCTCTCCGTGTCGTATTCTGACTCCTGGAGTCTTCGGGGGAAATAGGATTTTTGGCATATTTTCCGGGATTTTTCCTGATAGTTGATTTTCTGCACAAAACGTAGACACCAAGGCAATTCTGCTAAAAACAGCGTTAGTTCTGCATACAAATCACACAAGTATAGAGGAGAAACAACATCAAATGTGTTCGGGAAAGTAGATACGTTTTGGACATATCAGTAGATAGACTGTCCAAGGTATCCCATTTCATACCCGTCAAGACCACATATCAAAGCTCGAAGCTAGAAGAGTTGTACATTGCTAAAATAGTTAGTCTGCATGGAACCCCCAAGACCATAGTGTCAGATCTAGGAACCCATTTTACCTCATGGTTTTGGAAGAAAGCCCAAGAAGGATTAGGAACCAAACTGAATTTCAGCACAACTTATCACCCACAGACGGATGGACAAACAGAAAGAGTAAACCAGGTACTAGAAGATATGCTGAGAGCTTGTGTGTTAGAATATGCATCTAAATGGGAAGATTGTCTGCCTTTCGCAGAATTCTCATACAACAACAATTATCACGCCAGTTTGCAAATTGCTCCATTTGAGTTTTGTATGAAGGAAGTGCCGTACCCCCCTGAATTGGTCGCAAGTAGGAGAGAGTCAGATATTCGGACCAGACATCCTGTGAGAAGCAGAAGAGAAGGTTCACAAGATCCGTGAACACCTCAAGACCGCTCAATCCAGACATAAGAGTTATGCTGACAAAAGACGTCGAGACCTGACCTTCAATATCGGAGATTTTGTGTATCTCAAGGTATCACCCTTGAAAGGAATGTAGTGTTTTCAACTGAAAGGAAAGCTTGCCCCCAGATATATTGGACCCTTCAAGATTTTCAGTCAACGAGGAGAAGTATCCTATCAGCTAGAACTTCCTGAAGAGATGTCAGCCGTACATGATGTGTTCCATATCTCGTTACTTAGGAAATGCCTAGAAGTTCCGGAGAAGACCAAAGTTTTCAAGAACATCAATCACAAAGCCATAGATATCAACAAGGACCTAACGTATCGTGAAGTCCCCATTCATATTTTGGAAGAAGCCTTCTGAACCACCCGGACCAGAAGTATCAAGTTTCTAAAGATCTAGTGGAGTAACCATACCGAGGAAGAAGCCACATGGGAGCGGTAACATCTAAAAAATATTAAACAAGATTATCAAGTTCTAATCACCCAAGATTAGGGTTAACAAAATCTTTTATTCTTAAACCCTTATGAATGCATGTGTGTGATTTTTATTAATCCATGAATGCTTGCTATACCATGTTTGATTGCTATAAATGATAAGGATTAATTTAAAGATGAAAACCACATAATCTAGGTCAAAACCAAACAAAAACAAATCAAAAGGAAATCAATATATGAAGCCTATGACCTAATGGTCATTTTGGCCAAAGTTAACCACTAGCCCACTTTGGGCATATCTAGCAAATATTTTCCGCTTCCTAGACCAAGTGGAAATGAACACAAGAAACTTTACAAACTTACAAAAATCATTTTCAAATCCATTTGAGAGACATTTCAAAATTGAATAAAGTGTAGGTATCTAGATCACCATTTTGTAAAAGCCACTTAAACCATCTCCACTTGTCAAACCCTAGCAACCATAGACACTCAAGCATGTGCCCAACACACCCACCAAAGATAATTTGAAAATTCAAATCTTTAGTTCATGCGGCCATTTAATCAAACACTTAACAGGCAGAGTATAGATATACCAACTATTTACTGTTTTGATCAATCAATTTCTTACCGTTGTACCCAGTTCGGCCTCAGTTACTACCCCACGATCACCCCCAGTACCAGCCCGTGCATCTAGCACCCCTCACTCGCCATTTGCACCAGTCCCAGCCCGTACCCGAGCGTGCCATGCCGGTAGAGCATGGACATGACGCTACAAGCCGCACCGCCCTCTACCACAACCACGAGGAGGTAGGCATGACCTCACCGCACCCCCTCTGTCCACGCCTCGACCAAAGCCAAGCAATAGAGAAGCTAGCAGTGCTGTGCCCATTTAACTCGCTACCATGCTGAGTGCATGCCAGAGCGTCAAGCCATTCCCGTGCAGCCACGCCATGCCTCACTCTCTCTGCATGTAACTGCACCCCCCGCATCACCGGCAACCTCCCAGACATGACCGTTCGCCGCCATGTTCCCCGTGACCATCGTACGCCATGACAAACACCGCGGTACCCGCACAGAGCATGAACGTCTCCCAACTGATTAAGAGCAAGCCTCACCGTGCCACTATGCGCATGACGATTACCGCAAACCACCACGTCGACCTATGCACCCCACCATGCCGATAGCACCCTGTAGCAATGTGATTGACGAGCCCGAGCCATGTCGTGCTGCTCCTCTCACTGGTGTATAAATAGGACCCTCCCCAGACTCCAAATGCACACCATTCAACTCCCCTTTCTCCAAGAACAACCCCTGACTATTCCTCGGAGCAAGGCGAGGACCACATCACCGGAATTTCACCAAAGCCCGTTGCTGTAGTGAAGGAAAGGAGCCATTGATTGGAGCCACCCCAGGAGCCGCCGCGGCCACCATTCGACTCATCATCGTCTACCAGCCCATTCGCCCCCATCGCCAAACCTAGCTGGAGCCATGGTAAGCCCCCAGCGACCCCCGCCGTCGAATTAGGTTTAGAATCCCCCGCGCTCACTGTGACAGAGACGACGACGCTCAGCCGTCGATCTCGTTCTAATCGCGTGGCCTAGATTAGCAGATACCGTTTCGTTTAGACACTAGCACTGACATGTGGGACCATCCTGAGAACAGCCTGCTGCACGCGCGCCGTCTAGCTAGGCTGGCGCATGTTCATTCCCACGCTTAGCCCAGAGATTCAAATATGGTTTTTTCATTTAATTCAAAAACCTATTCTGTTAGTGATTTCTAAATTTAATTCCAAGAGATCTACTTAACCAAATTGCATGATTCCAATTTTGTTAGAAAGGTATTGAAAATATCTACACACTCCCATTGGATTCAAACCATTTGAAATTATAGATCACCTATAGTGAAAATATCTAGACAGGGATTTTTCCAACTTCAAACAATTTTCTAAAATCAACCATAAATGCTTTTGGGTTGATTCCAACCCTAAAAAATCACATTCTCCATTTTCTATCTGAATATGTAAAAAGATGTAGCTTTACATGTAGTAATCATGAACTAGGAATACAAGAATGCTATTTAGGCATTTCTAGTCACTTTAATATTATTAAATAGAAATATTAAACTTTGTAATATATGCCAACATCTTTAAACCACTTTCCCAAGTATTGGAATATGTGGGGATGACATGTGTCAACATGATCCCATATTCTGATCGGAGGATATTAAATATTAGGTTTTTTTAATGAGTAGAATTACTTTTCCAAAATAAGATAAATAAGAATATGTCATTATTTCATGTGATGATTGAGATGATGCTAGATCATCTAGTGTGAGCCATGGTGTGCTAAATAGAAGTAGTTAAGTATTGTTTGGTAACTGTGTACCTCGTATTTATTTAGACGCTAGTACCGACCCGGGGTACAAAGAGCAGGAGTACTATGAGGAAGAAGAAGAGAACTTCAACAACTGTACAACTCAAGGCAAGCCCACTATGCAAGCTTGATTATGCAAGCCATCCATGCAAGCTAACCTATGCAAGATGCACTAGGCATGCTTGGTTATGCAATCTTGATTATACCAATCCCTAGTTTTATTTGCAAGCTTTATTCATTTACCTTTATAAAAGTTTCTTACCTAGTTAATTAATTGTGATTAGTGGAAAATTGGATGGATACCATCAAGAGAATAGGACTATTCTTGGGTAGTTACACTTGATTAGCACCCCTCAATAGTGATACCCTCATTAATGGTGGCTAGTGCTAAAATAAACTTGATCACTTTAGATGGGAACACTTGGAGAAAATGATTATGAAAACTTTGGAATGTTGAGTCATTCTTTTGAAATGTTTTTGACATGTGTTGTGAAACACAATGACTTGGAGATGATACTAAATGAGGCATGTGCCTTGAATTTGATAAAAACTGATAGTTGGGTTCGGATGCGATTCCATTCCAATTTTACTGTACGACCACAATACCTGATTTGGGTAGGGCTTAACTGGAAGTTTACATGTCTTAGTATGGGTTCCCTTGCGGAAAGAGGTGAAGCCGAGGCTGCCTTGAGAATATGAATGTCCACCTATGCAGTTCTCGGGATGGCAGTTGGCCATGGTTGGGAGTCCAAGCTCATAGGGGAGGTGCCTATACTAGGGTGTGTAATTGAAAGGTTCGGATTGATTATCCGCATACCAAGTATGATGATTCGGGGTTATCCCTGACGGATGTATCGAAATTTGTGGTGAAAGTGTACCACCTCTGCAGAGTGTCAAACTATTCGGATAGCCGCGTATGTGGTTATGGATAGTTGGAGTGGCCATACTGTTCCGTTGTCAGATGTTTTCAAAAGGATTTATGACTTGGACTATGACTTTGACTTACCACAATAAGGTTGTGGACATGAAAACTAGGTTCCTACTTGAGTAATCTAGCGAACTAAAAGAGGATTTACTACTAAGTACTTCTGAAATAAAACTAGCTTATTGCAAACAAGCCTAGAGCTTAGGATTTCTACTAGTATTACCTTACTTGTGTTAGTGATAGTTTGCGAGTACTTAAAGAGTACTCATGGAATTATCCCTGGCTATTCCCATGGCCACACTATGAGGAGGACTACCCAGAGGATGGACATCAGGAGGTCTACGATAACTAGGATCATCTCCCATCATCAGCATTGCCTGTGACAATGAAGATGGAGTCTAATACGTTTATTTCCGTTGCTTTGATGTGTATTAAGACTTCATCATGAGATCAACTATTTGTTAGACTATTATGGTTTGTAATGGATGATGTACTGTGGTACCAATTTTGTTATGTCTCGCAAAAATGGTAATCCTGGAATTGCGATGTACGGCATAACAAGCATCTGGACTTAAAAATCCGGGTGTTGACACGAGGGTATCGAAATCTCCTAGGCAACATGTAATAGTGCGATTACTCAATATTCAGGTGACTTTGACTGCATTGTTTTCCTGACATCCGACGAAATCCCCAGCATTCTCTTTTCCGCGAAACCCCAAGTCCTTCACCATGGGCATTGTCGAGGTTACCCCAAGTCCTTCACCATGGGAAGCCTGAATGTTGGAACCATGGATTCGGCAGACCGCTCTCCACCAAGCATCAACCCGACAAAAGCAGTTCCACACCCGCCCACCCCTGTATTGGTACCCACCGATTTCAACGGCGTATCCGATCTAATCATCGGAAACTTCCAGCTCCAAGTACAAGACCCGCAAGAATGGCACCTTTCGGCCCTGATCACATCAGAACCGTTGGTGGAAAAACCTACGCCTTTAGCGGTACCACCATCTCCCGTCGGATCCTCAATGGACGCCACATCATAGATCAAAGCAGGCGAAGAAAGCGAGCAAATCGAGACAGATCTGGGGGACCTTGATGGTCTTTACGATAATCTCTCCTTCGGATCAGATCCACAGCTAACCCCACCATGCGAAGCAAGCCCGACAAATTCAGAACCCGAAGAAAGCAGCAAAAGCATCGACTTTGGAATTCAGATGGCAGAAATCTACCCAGAACAAAAACTGATGGACTTCACTGGTTCACCCGACAGTGTCTCCCTCGGTTCAGACGATGACATCACCAGTCCGTACATCACTCAGCACCAAGTATGTGTGATCATCGGAGACGCCTCGATCCAGCAAGACTCCAATGGTAACCCAATTTTTAACGCCGATGATATTTTTCAAGCCACAATGCAGGAAGTCACGACAACGAAGGAAGCCAAGGAAACGGGGGAGACCCAATAGTCAACCGCGTAAATCGAGAAGAAGAAGAACCACGTAGAGGCGAGACGCAAACTCTTAGCTTACCAGCCAGCGCATGGCAAAAAGCAAGGGTAGCTATATCAGCTGCGGTTCCAATGACAACAGATGCCACTCACGAAGATTTATTAGCATATCAATATTTACTCCATCACAAGAAGAGAGACCTACTAAAGATGCAACGGCAACTCGACGAAAGGAAAAGATTAGCCGACAAATTTAGCCTACGACGGGCGCAGTTAAGCTCCACTCGAGGATCAAGGACCGTAACAGGAGGAGCATCACCAAGAAGAGGACCATCTCGGTTACAAAACATCCCCGAAGCAGAGAGGAGTGGACTAATCCGAGATCTTGATCTATCATTCATGTTAATAGACTAGGCTAGAAACATCAAGGCAAAACCGTCCCATGCAGCCATTGTGGCCGCACAAACATATCTAATCACAACTCAGCCCACACTCGATGATCCTCGCGTGGTCCTCCACCACTCCGCCCAGATGAATCTCATCATGGTAGGAGAATCTCTCACGCAAACAGAGCAAGGAACCACGCGGCAACTCGACAGATCCACACACCGTCGTAGCAGCCCTTGGCAAGGAGGTCATACCCGACGATCATGATCGCCACATCGGGTCCACTTTTCAGAATCTGATCCATGAAACGACGCAAGAAGCGACATCACACAGTGAAGGATCGACCGATCTAGAGAAGAGCGTAGCACCCAAACATACCAGGACGAAAGCGAGGAAGAGCAAGAACTATGCAGAGCCAGTTGCTTTACCCGACGGGTTCAAAAGACTTTAAATTACCCCAAGATCGTAAAAACTACGATGGTCTCCAAGAACACGAAGCTTGGCTGACAGATTATCTGGCAACTGTCAAGTTACAAGGCGGCTCCAAAGCTACTACAATGCAAAGCTTGCAGTTGCACCTAACCGGGACGACACGTTCCTAGCTAAGGCAACTACCAGAAGATTCTATCAGCAGTTGGAACGATCTTGAGGACAAATTTATCAGGAACTTCCAGTCCACATTCAAACGACCCACGTCTCTGGAGCAATTGCGGGCCTACAAGCAAAAGTCAGGAGAATCAATACGGGCTTTCGTCCAACGGTGGAACATCATTAAAAATTCGACTGAAGTCATATCAATGGATGCCTTGAACGATGGACTTCGTCGGCAGGAGTTTATTGAAGAACTAGGACGAACCAAGCCAAAGATAATTTCGCAGCTGATGGACATAGCCAATCGTTGGGCTGATGGAGAGGACGCAGTACACAATAAAAGAGCCTGTTCACTCGAAGAAGACAGGGACAGGTGCAATAATCACAAAAGACAACGAACCAACAATGGGTACATTACACCAAGTTACGTTGCAGCTAGTTTCACTAGAGGGGACGATGCACTCGACTTTCAACGTAGAGCTCGTTGGGAAGCCCAAGAGGAAGGTATGATGAGCACAACAGTAAGTTTTCCCTCATTTATGAAACCAAGGTTTAATCGAACCAGTAGGAGCAAGGAAACACCCCAAAGGTGTTACTAGCCGAGCTTTGGCAGGGAGCACTACCGGTGCTAGTAGCAACATGGAGACCTGCACAACACAACCACAGAAATTTGTCCCCAACATGCGATGAGGTTGTCAATCTCATCGTGTTTTGCAGAAAACAAAGGATTAAACGTATCGAATGGAAAGAAGTAAAAGTTTGCAGAAAGTAAACACAAAGAAGTAAAAGATTGTAGATTGTATACAAAAGACAAGGACCGGGATCCATAGGTCACTAGAGGTGGCTCTCCTTAGATAGATAACAAGCTGGATGAATAAATTACAGCGGGGCAATTGACAAACACCGAGAAAGCAATACATGCATATACTAATCATCTTGACTCCTTTGAGACTTTATTGGGCATTACAACATAATACATAGACCGCCATCCAACTGCATCTATGACTAATAATCCAGCTTCAGGTTATCATCTGAACCCCCTCCAGTATTAAGTTGCAAGCAAGAGATTATTTCTTTACGAGCTGCGTGTAAAGTAAACAATACAATTGTTCTATGAACAAAGGATCGTTGTTTTCTCCCTAGTAGCAACAGCACATCTAGTACCTTAGAGATTTCTGTCACTTCCCCAGATTACCAGAGGCACGAACCCACTATCGAGTATAAATACTAACTCTTGGAGTTGCTAGCATCTACTTGGCCAAGATAGCTACTAACAACGGAAAGCATGCAAGATCTCAAATAACAAAGACATGATATAATCAATAATCAATCTGAAATAGCATCTCAATATCCATCGGATCCCCGTAAACACAACATGTATGAATTACAAATAGATGATATTGATCATGAACGGAGCTCACAAGATCTAAACATGAAAGCACAAAGGAGGAGAAACCAACGATCTAGCTACTACATGGATCCGTAGTCCAAGGATGAACTACTCACGCATCACACCGGAGGCTTGCATGGTGATGAAGAAGGCCTCCAGGGTGAATTCCCCTCTCCGGCAGGGTGCCGGGAAGAGCTTCAGATCCCTCTCGATCTAGGGATGGAGATGATGGCGGCTACAGATTCTTTCGTGGATTTTTGATCGCGTACCTAGGGTTTTCGTCCTGAGGGAAACTTATAGGCGGAAGGAGAGGCCGAGGGGGTGCTGGGGTCAGCCAGACCACCCCCTCGCGCGGGCCAAGCCTGGCCGCGCAGCCAGGTGGTGTGGCCGGCCCCTGGCCCCTCTCTGTCTCGTATTCTGGCACTTGATCCCTTCCAGAAAAATAGGCACTTTGGCTTTTGTCCCGTCCAATTCCGAGAAGATTCATTTTCTGACTTTCCTGGAACCAAAAACAGCAGAAAACAGGTAGCTGGCACTGTGGCTCTTGTTAATAGGTTAGTCCAAGAAATCATATGAAAAGTACTCCAAAGTTGGAACAAAACACAAGAAAGTGGATAAAACCAAGCATGGAACATCAAAAATTATAGATACATTTGCAATGTATTAGGGACAACCGACGATTACAACAACGGATACCATTGTAACAGGGACAACATCGGTGGAGGCCAGCTGCAACAACGATACCAGCCGACGAATCGAGACCCACCTATGTCAGCAGGACAAATGTTGGAAGGACCCTGCAATATGCATTACTACGTCAACTCGATAGGGAAAAGGTGATCAAATCACCTCCTAAAGGACTGCTGAACATTCTTAAAAATGCAAGAGCTATGTAACGCAATGGCAACCGAAGCAGCAAACCGAGGCTACGCTAGCGCGCCTAACGCTTTAGCTATCGGCGTGCCACCACCACCACAGGGGCACTCGCCAGCAGGACAGCCGTGAAACACAACACATCAAGACGACGAATATCCCAGGTCAAAAGGAGCAATGTCAATGATCCAGAAGGGACTGCCCTCCAACAGAACACAGAAGTTGATCACTAAGCAAGTAAACATGGTAGTAACAAAGCCACCTCCTACACCTGACTATCTCCATTGTCCAGAACAAGAAATTACCTTCAGCAGAGCTGTTCATCCACTACGGGTCCCTCGACTAGGCCAGTCAGTGCTAATAGTAGAAGCACAAATCGGTGGGTTCCACATGAGCAAGGTTTTCTTGGGTGCATGAAGTAGCATCGACCTGATTTACGCCAAAACTCTATGGGCTATGAATTGGTCCCTGACAAATCTAGTATCTACAGACATAGTCTTCGGGTCAAAGAATTCCATTGGGCAAAGTCCATTGCGACATAGTCTTCGGGTCAAAGAATAACTTCAGGTGCGAAAAGCAAGAGTTCGAAGTCATGGAGTGGCCATCTCAGTACCACGTGATCTTGGGACGACTAGGTTTCGCTAGGTTCATGGCAGTACCTCACTACGCAGATATGGTGCTAAAAATGATAGCCCCCAATGGGTCATAATAGTAAAAGGAAGCTTCAGTCGCTCGAACCGCTGCGATCGTGGATTCAAGAAAATATCAGAATCTTTTGGGATAGAGACAGAACTTGGACAGCTGAAAATAGCGGATGAGGAATCACTACACGAAGGGCACACCCACAAAAAGCAAACATCGGAAGAGCAAGCGCACAATGGTCCCGCATAGGAAGACCCACTCGTCGAAAAGACGAGAGTACCACACATACCAACACGAAGTATGATGAAGAACCCCAAGAACAGAAGCTGAAGTTCCTAAAGAAAATCTTCACTTAGACGCACTTTATATTCAATAAAGGCCAACGGCTAGGCGATCACGCCCTCGCAATGTATTTCCATTTATGCTTATCAATGAATAAAGAAAGTATTTCACGAGATACAAATTTCTATGGCACACGAAAGCAGTTATGCAAATGAACATTAGTTCGTTGGGTCCTCAACAAGAGAATACAACATACAATCAAAATCTTGTATAAAACATACGACCTTTTTGACAAATATAAGAAAGATCTATACAATATTTCTTCTATGAAGTACAAGGCTACACAAGCAAGCAGTCAGATAGCAAAATTAACAAAAACTTCCTCATCCGCCTCTAAGCATCTTCGAACAATCCTAATGGCGGGTCTACGAGCAGCGGCGTAATGAGGCAATATATAAACAAGTCCACCATCGGAAGGGGGAGGCATACCCAAATATACAACATCCAGGTCTAGCGTCGGATGATGCACATGTACCCAAGTGAGCGCGAGCTTGGCAACCGCCACAACTTGAAGCTTCATGTAATGATGAATTCTTTTACCTTGTCAAAACTTCGCAAGCAAATCCGCCAGGGTCTAAGGCTGAGGATCCCGAGGAAACATGGCATTATAACTAATGGCCAGTGCTCTGCGACAGCACTCGACAAACTGCTCCAACTCTAATAGGCGGTCCTGAAGCAACACCACAGCATAAGCACGGTGATGATCGGTCCAAAAATCTGTCTCAGAAGTTCAGGCGACAGACACAAGAGCTTGCATTCGGTTGTGCAGACGTTAGGTTTCCTCCCTCTCGCACAATCGAATGCCTACAAATCGGGGAGAAAAGATTGACTTCCTGCAAAAGCAGAAGGAGCAGCAGGAAAAAGAAGAGGACTTACACAACAGCTTCTCACTTGCCCTGGAAATTTCTTCCAAGAAAAAGCTTCGCGGTCGAGGGTCAGGCATGTCTTAGATTAGGCAACATCCACCATCGACATAACAATCCGAAATTTTTCTTCAAGTTTTTTCACCTGTTCAATTTTTTAGCGTACAACGGCGGATCCACCATACGCACAATGGCGGTATTGGTTGCGCCCACTACAGATGAAGATGGAATTGCATCTGACAATTGCGTGGACTTAGAAGGAGCCGAAGATTCATTCAAAATCTGGCAAGACACGAAAGATATGCAACATTCAGCATACAAAAACAAATTCATACACATATATTCAATAATTGCTTTCTTCTAAAAAGGAAGCAAAAGGCAGCTGGATAAGTTAAAGGTTCATTACAGTGATGGCAAGGGAGACACAATAAAACTACAAAACAAAACCTATGAAGTCGTTTTCTCCAGAGACAAAGTAGCACTAGCAGAAGGAGCACTAGCTACAAGAGCGACTAGAGCAGCCGAAGAAGGAGTGCCCATCGTAGAAGGGGAAGCCAGCTTCTCTGAGCCTGAGCCTAGGCCCAAAAGTAGCCGGGAATACTTTCTGGCCCTCTTAACATAAGGCTTCAGGTCAATTTCTTGGCCATTGGAGGTGACTGGGATAGAGGAGCTAACCTTCTCCCAGTCGACCTTCTCGTTGTGCACCATCACCAATGCCATAGAAGTTTTGGCATCACTCTTCGACTGCATCAGGCTATAACCAACAAGGGGGCTGGGGTCAGCACCGAAGACAACGACAAGATTATTCAAGTTGTTCGGCACCTCTTTGGTTGGATTTTTTGGCATGAAGGCTTTTGAAGGCATGGCGGGAGCGGATAAGAAGGTTGCACCCACGGACGCGGTTGGCCTCCAAGGTGCTAACAGCATCCGACAAAGGATCAACCTTTTTGCATTCCTGCAGCTTGAGGTTCTGGCCAGTCAATTATGAAAATAAAAAAGGAAAAGATTGATGACCAAAGAAAATAAATGAAATAAATCCATACGAGACAAAAAACTTACGGGTCAGAGAAGCATTAAGGGCTTCTAGGCGCTCCCAAAGATTTTCATCTCGAACAACGCTTGCTTGGCCACTTCTTCGGCATCAGTTTTTACCTTCTGCTTGGCCTCCTCCAAAGCATCCTCAGCAGCCCGAAGTTTGACCTTCAGATCATCGGCACACTTCATCGCCTGGTGCCGAATAACTCCAGATTCCTTGGCAGCAGCTGCACGAATAAATCATGAAAAGTGGAGAAGAAAAATTCATAAAGAAATCCCAAAGATGAACAGGACATACCCTTCAGTTCTTTGGCTTCATCACGGATTTTATAAAGAGAGAGGCCATGTCGACCATCTCGCGCATCAAAGGCTGAAGAAGAACATCACAGCAAGGGATATCAGGAAAAATAAAAAGAATCTACAGGCAGAAAAGTTCTGAAGTATAGAGTGACATACATCTTCCATATCCACATCAACAGGACTTTCGGATATCGCCACACCTTTACCAGCCGTTTCTTCCTTTTTTGTGGCGGCGGCCTTGACAAAGTGGCCACATATTTTTGGATAATCTTCCCCACAGAAGACACGAGCTTTTCCTCTGGGTCCGTCGATGGCGGAGGAGATTTCTTTGCATAACTAGCAACAGACGTATGAAGAGGAGACGTGGTAGGGTCTTTATCATCATCACTGCAAAAGAAAAGAACCAAACAATTGGGAAAGCATCAGCAACAGAACTACCCGATAAAGAAGTAAAGAAGCAGTAAAACACTTATGAAGATACATCATGCGCAAAGCACAACAAGTTTATCTGGGCAGGAGCAGCCGAAACTGGAGTAGCATCGAAGGGTTTGGAAGCAGTTGAGGCATCTGAGTCTTTGCCCTTTTCTACAGCATACGAGCGCTTCCTCTTATCACCACCGCGCTCCACGCGAAAATCTCCGGAGTGAGCTGATGGAAGAGATCGCATTTTCGATGAAGAATCAGAAGTAGAAAAATCCATCTCCTCATTTGTGGCAGTCCGAGTTACAGGGAGATTGTCGGATTCGGAAGGATGGACATGGGGCTCACAGCTTGCAAAGAGAAGAGGAAGTGAGCTCAAGTGATCAAAGTCCTACACAAACAGAAGACATGGAAAAAGCGCCAGTTATTGATAGAGTAAACAATTCATCCGCAAATAAAGGGGAGGAAAGATGGATGCAAACGAAATTTACCTCGGGAAGATGGTTTTTCTTCCCATAGGGCTCCACGAGATAGTTGGAAGGAACCACGCTTTTCTTGGTAAGGATGTGAAGTTTCGAACCCTCTTTTCATACACCTTGAGGGTAAGGACTTCTGGTGAAATCCTCACTGGATCCTTTTTCCCGGTATACGCCCACATACTAGAAAGCCGGGCCTGAAGTGGTTAGACATGGATCCGCAAAAAATATGCCAGAATCTGGAGACCGGACAATTCCTTGCCAACTTCATGCCGAAGTTTGGAAATGCTATCAAGATAGGGCTGGATTTCCACCATTTCTTCGGCAGAAGGACGTTGAACCCAGGAGTCAAGTTTGCAACAAGTTTTCTTAGGATCAAAGGGGGCTAAACCAAAAGACTAGCCTTAAATTGGTTGATCTTTGATATAAAACCACCAGGATTTCCAGGCTTGGACAGAATGAGTCAGCTTAAAATCAAAGTAATCTATGTCAGAGCAAACAGAGAAAATGGTGCCACCAACATCATGGACAATGGTGTTAGTGGCGTTACAGCGAACATAAAATAAATGCTTCCACGTGCCCCAATGGGCATTCACAGAGGGTGACGAAACAAGCAACATGGAGGATAGAGTTCGGCATAAGCTGATACAGCTGCATGTCGTAGACAAAAAGAAGACCACGAAGAAATTCGTCGACAGGAAGAGAAAGGCCACAGAGAAGAAAAAGAGAGAAACATTACCCTCCAGCCAGACTCAGGGATGGGAGCATCTTCATCTCCAAAGAGCTTGAAGGTATCCTCCGTGAGATGGCCGGAGTTCCGCGCCTCGCGGAGATCCCGCACCGTACACTTGGAAGGAGCCCATCCGACGACCCTCTTCCTGGTTGCCTTCACGGCCGCAGTGGAAGTCCCCACCTTACTTTTGCCCATGGCAGCGAAAGAGAAACACGAGCACAGAGCAGAAGTTCGCAAAGGGGCAAGAGCACGAGGAAGAAGATAGAACAAGGGAAGGTGAGCTAAAATAGTACAACAAATTTCCTTCCCCTTATAAAGAGAAAAGGCACGAGGTCCGAAAAATTCGATGCAAAATTGAACTGACAGAAGATCACACGATGGTGACACGTGTTAAAGGGATTCCGTAAAGGAAAAAATCTAAAGAAGTTATTGCCGCAGTAAAAACGGGACGACAGCGCGTGATGCCTCGATCTTCATGCGGAGAGGGGACGTGTAGTCAAAAAATTCCGGTGAATACGCTATCACGCATCATCATTACTGCCGCATGACCCCACGTCCGAAACGTCCCATCAGGACGTGTCTTCTGAAAATCAACAACATAAAATACGTCATTATTGACGTCACAACAAACACATTGCAGAAATTGCGGCTCGCTATAAGAGATATGACCGGAAGAAATTAAAACTGGAGTCAAAGTAAATTCCTCCAGGAGAAGATTTGAGACTACAATCGAATATACAATATTGCGACTGTAGCCTCGGGGGCTACTCCTATGGGGAGCACTGGTTGTGCACCCGACAAAATCTATAGAAACACTAGCGCCATAAATCCAAGTTTTCGAGCCTATGTTCTGATACATACATCCGAACATAGCCTTGGGGGCTACTCCTATCAGGAGCACTGTCGCGCACCTGATAAAGAAAGACAAATGAAAAATACTTCAACAAATACTTCTATTGGGAGAAGTTACAGAAAAACAAAAAGTGCTTCAGCCGCCAAAAAGAACAAAAAAACTCGGATCGCACTCGACGCGACAAAAATCTGAATGCCATGTTCAAAAACATGAAGGTAAGACCCCAGGATTCGTCATGTGTGGCCCAGTAATCGTACAAGAATGTGCTCTGCCAGTAAAATATCGGTATCAATGATACGATCAAAAATCCCGATGGACAACGATAAAATAAAAACTGGAGTTCAGTATTCGATAAGCCCTCAGCGGTTCGAACTGAATTACGCCAGTAATAAATTCCAAATTCAAGCCTGGGGACTTGAATTTGATGTAGGACAACCTTGTTTTTGCCCAGGAGCAATTAACTGATTCCTGATCTGTCAGAAGCATCACACTCGTTGTAGCAAACTCCCTACAAAATTAAAACTCAAGGAACATAAATAAAGGAAAAGAAGAGAAAAAGAAACTTTGAGACTCAACCCAAAACTACCGTTCAGGTAGAGTCTCGGGGGCTACTGACATAGGTACGACTACTCGGATGCTTATGATTTGCTACCCTATACTGGGTAACAGGCTTATGGCCCATGAAGATTTCAGATGATAGCCCAAGGAAGTAGCCGACAAAGATTTTGATTGTATTAGGAAAGAGACTATGAACCGACATTGTGTTGGTATTGTAATTGCGTGTATGTAAAACCTATCCACATACAACTTTGAGACCCGGCCTATTATATATAGGACGGGAGAAGCCCAAGCAAGGGTACCAAAATCTCCCAAGCAACTTATAATAGTGCGATTACTCAATATTTAGGCGACTTTGACTCAATTGTTTTCTTGACATCCGACGAAATCCCCAGCATTATCTTTTCCATGAAACCCTAAGTCCTTCACCATGGACATTGCCATGGTTACCCCTCGTTAGTGGGAGTATATTTTACATCTAGGACCTAAAAAGGGGAAATTACATCGAGGTTCATACATTTAGCACAAAGAACCCTAAAATTAAGCCAAGAAAATAGTCGGGTTAGGCTCCTTCTCGAGAGAGCAGCTAATCGAGCCATACATTTCACAGTACTTCCTCTTAAATTTTTTTCAAAATATGGCCAAATCTATCGCCATGCAAATTCTTGAATATGGGATCATAAACATAAAGTATGATGCAGATATATGGAATTGACCTTGTGGTCGTTCGACTTGAAATCTAAGGATGTTCATACTCGTTGACAACTAAGCTTAAATTCCTTTAAATTTCACCATGTACATTTAGGTTAGAATTTTAAACGGTCGGTCAGAGTACATTTTACATCAAGGACCTAAAAAGAGAGAAAATTAGATTGAGGTCCGTACATTTAACATAAAGGACCCTAAAAGGAAAACTTTTTGGTTTGGCTCCTTCTCAAGAGATCAGGTGATCTGAGCCAAACTCTTCATATTGCTTCCTCTTCGATTGCTTTCAAAATATGGCCAAATCTGTTGCCATGCAAATTCTCTGACATGGGATCATGAGCATAAAGTATGATGTTGATATGGGCTTGACCTTAGTCGTTCGGCTTGAAATCCAACAATCTTCATAATCATTGACAAGTAAGCTTAAATTTGTTTAAATTTCACCACTTACAATTTTTGAGAATTTTACACGGATGGTGGGAGTACATTTTACATCAAGGACCTAAAAACGGAAAATTACATTGAGGGCCATACATTTAGCACAAGGGACCCTAAAATCATGCAAAGAAAATAGTCGGGTTCGGCTCCTTCTTGAGAGAGCAGCTAATCGAGCCATACGTTTCATACTACTTCCTCTTCGATTGTTTTCAAAATATGGCCAAATCTGTAGCCATGCAAATACTTGGATATGGGATCATCAACATAAAGTATGATGTAGAGATATGGCCTTAACCTTGTGGTCGTTCGGCTTGAAATCCAAGAATGTTCATACTCATTGACAATTAAGCTTAAATTCGTTTAAATTTCACCACATACTTTTAGGTTAACATTTTACATGGTCAGTGCGAGTACATTTTACATCAAGGACCTAAAAAGGGGAAATTAAATCGAGGTCAATACATTTAGCACAAAGGACCCTAAAATTGAGCAATGAAAATAGTTGGGTTCGGCTCCTTCTCGAGGGAGCAGATGATCAAGCCATACATTTCATACTACCTCCTCTTTGATTGTTTGCAAAATATGGCCAAATCTGTCGCCATGCAAATTCTTAGACATGGGATCATTAGCATAAAGTATGATGTAGAGATATGGCCTTGACCTTATGGTCATTCGGCTTGAAATCCAAGAATGTCCCTTCTTATTGACAACTAAGCTTAAATTCATTTAAATTTCACCACTTACTTTAAGGTTAACATTTTACATGATCGGTGGGAGGTCATTTTACATCAAGGACCTAAAAAAGGAAAAATTACATCGAGGTCCATACATTTAGCACAAAGGATCCTAAAAGGAAAACTTTCTGGTTTGGATCCTTCTCGAGAGATCAGCTGATCTGAGCCAAACTCTTCATCCTACTTCCTCTTCGATTGTTGAAATGGCCTTGACCTTGTTCGTTCGGCTTGAAATACAAGAATGTTCATACTCATTGACAAGTAAGCTTAAATTCATTCAAATTTTCACTTACAATCTTTGGTTAGAATTTCACATGGGTGGTGGGAGTACATTTTACATCAAGGACCTAAAAATGGAAAATTACATCGAGGTCCATACATTTAGCACAAAGGACCCTAAAACCAAGCAAGGAAAACAGTTAGGTATGGCTCCTTCTCGGGAGAGCAGCTGATCGAGCCATACTCTTCATACTATTTCCTCTTTCCCAAATTAGGACGCATATTAGGTTTGGTCAAAGTCAATCTTTATAGAGTTCGACCAACTATATGTAAAAACGTACTGATTTTTCTAATGACAAATGCATATAATATGAAAATATAGTTCATGATGATTCTAATAACATTGAGTTGATTGCGTATACTTAGTCAAAGTTTATTAACTTTCACTTTGACCAGAAGTAATACGCATCCTAATTTTGGAAGGAGGGAGTACTACTTGCTTGACGGGAAAAAGGAAAAAAGGATCGCTCCTCACTTTCGAACCCAGTGGCTGCGGGTGTGCTTGGTGCTTCCTCTTCCTTGGGTATGGAGGTGGAGTAGTGCGGAGTAGGAAGGCTAGCCAGATCATAATGGTGGGCATCCAATGCGATGGGACGTTTTGTTTTTTGGCTGGCCAGATCAACCAATCCCTTGTCCAACACTTAATTTGTACTTTTACTTCTACAAGTAGTACTGCAAATGCCAATCTTTTGAATATCCTTCCTCCCAGATGTTTGTGAAGGAACTGAAAATTTCGAAACTGGGAAAGTTTGAATTGCTACTGTATTGTAGTAGTAATACTTTTTGCCGCCAATGAACAAAATGGTTCCCACAAACGTAGTTGACGAACATGCCTAACATAGACATGGAGCTGCCGACACAAGGCAGGTCGTCGGTTGACGCGCATGCACACTGCAACGTTGTGGACAAGGGAGAGATCAGTCGGTTGGGATGTGGGTGGTGATGAGGGAGTGAAGGAGAGAGAAAATACAATTTGTTTTGCGTGCATATATATTGTAAAGGTCCTAAAATTTACTCTACTCATTGTACCTTGTACCTCGTGTCAAGAACCCATCCCAACCTTGCTCTGACGTCGCATCGCCTTCAAATCCTCCTCTTCGCAGCTCTCTCGATGCCTCCTCTGTGCTCAAAGTCTCTTCTCGCTCTTTATTTTTTTAACAGAAAAAGGAAATATATTCGTGTTACTTGCTTTTCAGAAAATAAATTCTTGTCATTGGAAAATTGAAATAGATTATTTTTTGTTTTTAATATATTTCATTATTTTCAAAAGATGGCCAATTTTTTCGGCATGCAAATTCTTGGATATGGCATCATAAACATAAAATATGATGTAGATATGGCCTTGACCTTGGTCGTTCGTCTTGAAATCCAAGAATTTTTCGTACTCGTTGACAACTATGCTTAAATTTGTTTCAATTTCACTACTTACTTTTATGTTAGAATTTTACACGGGCGGTGGGAGTACATTTTACATCAACGACCTAAAAAGGAAAAATTACATTGAGGGCCATACATTTAGCACAAAGGTCCCTCGAACTAAGAAAATAAAATAGCCGGGTTTGGCTCCTTCTTGGGAGATTAGCTGATCGAGCCGTTCGTATCATACTACTTCCTATTCGATTGTTTCAAAATATTGGCGAATTTGTCGCCATGCAAATTCTTGGATATGGGATCATCAACATAAAGTATGATGTAGAGATATGTCCTTGACCTTGTGATCGTTCGGCTTGAAATCCAAGAATTTTTCATACTCGTTGACAACTATGCTTAAATTCATTAAAATTTCACCACTGACTTTTAGGTTAGCATTTGACACGGTCCGTGGGAGTATGTTCTACATCAAGGACCTAAAAAAGAGAAAATTATATCGAGGTCCATAATTTAGCACAAAAGATCCTAAAATTGAGGAAAGAAAACAGTCGGGTTCGACTCCTTCTCGAGAGAGCAGCTAGTCAAGCCATAATCTTCATCCTACTTCCTCTTTGATTGTTTTCAAAATATGGCCAAATCTATCGCCATGCAAATTCTTGGATACTCGATCATCAGAATAAAGTATGATATGCAGAGATATGGCCTTGACCTTGTGGCTGTTTGGCTAGAAATCCAAGAAAGCTCATACTCGTTGACAACTATAAGATGAAATTTGTTTAAATTTCACCACTTATTTTTAGGTTAGAATTTTACACGGTCAGTGGGAGTATATTCTACAACAAGGACCTAAAACGGGGGAAAATTACATCGAGGTACATACATTTAGCACAAAGGACACTAAAATTAACCAAGCCAAATAGTCGGGTTTGGCTCCTTGTCGAGAGAGTAGCTGATCAAGTCATACTCTTCATACTACTTCATCTTCGATTGTTTTCAAAATATGACTAAATTTGTCAGCATGCAAATTCTTAGATATTGGATCATCAGCATAAAGTATGATGTTGATATGGCCTTGACCTTGGTCGTTCATCTTGAAATACAAGAATAATGGTTCATACTCGTTGACAACTAAGCTTAAATTCGTTTAAATTTCATCACTTACTTCTATGTTAGAATTTTACACGTCGATTGGAGTACATTTTACATTAGGGACCTCAAAAAAGCAAAAATTACATCAAGGTCCATACATTTAGCATAAAGGACCCTAAAAGGAAAAAATTCTGGTTTGGCTCCTTCTCAAGAGATCAGCTGATCTGAGCCAAACCCTTCATACTACTTCCTCTTCGATTATTTTCAAAATATGGTGAAATATGTTGACATGCAAATTCTCTCATATGGGATCATCATAATAAAGTATGATGTTGATATGGCCTTCACCTTGGTCGTTCGGCTTGAAATCCAAGAATGTTCATACTCGTTGACAAATCAGCTTAAAATCATCTAAATTTCACCACTTACACATTTAGGTTAGAATTTTACAGGGACGATGGAAGTATGTTTTGCATCAAGGACCTAAAAAGGTAAAAATACATCGAGATCCATACATTTAGCACAAACCCCCCTAAAATTAAGAAAGGAAAACAGTCAGGTTTGGCTCCTTCTCGAGAGAGAAGCTGATCGAGCCATACGTTTCATACGACTTCCTCTTTGATTATATTCAAAATATGGCCAAATCTGTAGCCATGCAAATTCTTGGATATGGGATCATCAGCATAAAGTATGATGTAGAGATATGGCCTTGACCTTGTGGTTGTTCGGCTTGAAATCGAAGAATGTTCATACTCGTTGATAACTGAGCTTAAATTCGTTTAAATTTCACCACTTAGTTTTAGGTTAGCATTTTACATGGTCGGTGGGAGTACATTTTACATCAAGGACCTAAAAAGGGAAAATTACATCGGTCCATACATTTAGCACAAAGGACCCTAACAGGAAAACTTCCTAGTTCGACTCCTTCTTGAGAGATCAGCAGATCTGAGCCAAACACTTCATAATACTTCCTCTTCGATTATTTTCCAAATATGGCTAAACCTGTCGGCATGCACATTCTTCGATATGGGATCATCAGCATAAAGTATGATGTTGATATGGCCTTGACCTTGGTCGTTCGGCTTCAAATTCAAGAATGTTTATACTCGTTGACAAGTAAGCTTACATTCGTTTAAATTTCACCACTTACACTTTTTGGTTAGAATTTTACACGAATGGTGGAAGTACATTTTACATCAAGGACCTAAAATAAGGGAAAATTACACTAACTTCCATACATTTAGCACAAAGGACACTAAAATTGAGCAAAGATAATAGTTGGATTCAGCTCCTTCTCGAGACAGCAGCTGATCGAGCCATACATTCCATACTACTTCCACTTCGATTATTTTTGAAATATGGCCGAATCTGTAGAGACCAGGCCTTGACCTTGTGGTTGTTCAACTTGAAATTCAAGAATTTTTCATACTCGTTGACAACTGTGCTTAAGTTCATTTAAATTTAACCACTTACTTTTAGGTTAGCATTTTACACAGTCAATGGGAGTACATTCTACATCAAGGACCTAAAATAGGGAAAATTACATCAAGCTCCATATTTTAGCAAAAAGGACCCTAAAATTGAGCAAAGAAAACAGTCAGGTTCGGCTCCTTCCTGAGAGAGCAGCTGATCGAGCCATACTCTTCATACTACTTCATCTTCGATTGTTTTCAACATATGGCCAAATCTGTCGGCATACAATTTTTTGGATATGGGGATCATCAGCATAAAGTATGATGTAGAGATCTAGCCTTGAACTTGTGGTCGTTCGTCTTGAAATCCAAGAACTTACATACTCGTTGACATCGAAGCTTAAATTCATTTAAATTTCACCACTTACTTTTAGGTTAGAATTTTACACGGTTAGTCGGAGTACATTTTACATCAAGGACCTCAAAAGGGGGAAAATTACATAGAGGTCCATAGATTTAGCACACGAGACCCTAAAATTACGCAAGGAAAATAGTCGGGTTCGGCTCCTTCTCGAGATAGGAGCTGATTGAGTCATACTCTTCATACTATGTCATCTTCAATTGTTTTCAAAATATGGCCAAATTTGTCCGCATGAAAATTCTTGGATATGGGATCATGACTTTGGTCGTTCATCTTGAAATCCCATAATGGTTCATACTCGTTGACAACTAAGATTAAATTCGTTTAAATTTCACCACTTACTTTTAGGTTGGATTTTTACACGGTTGGTCGGAGTACATTTTACATCAGGGACTTAAAAAAGCAAAAATTACATCGAGCTTCATACATTTATCATAAAGCTCCCTAAAAGGAAAAATTTCTGGTTTGGCTCCTTCTCGAGGGATCAACTGATATGTGCCAAACTCTACATTCTACGTCCTCTTCGATTGTTTTCAAACTATGGCCAAATTTTTTGCCATGCAAATCCTCTCATATGGGATCATCAACATAAAGATATGATGTTGATATTGCCTTAAGCTTGGTCGTTCGGCTTGAAATCCAATAATGGTCATACTCGATGACAAGTAAGCTTTAAATCATCTGAATTTTACAACTTACACTTCTAGGTGGAAGTACATTTTACATCAAGGACTTTAAAAGGGAAAATTACATCTAGGTCCATACATTTAGCATAAATGATTCTTAAATTAAGCAAGGAAAACAGTCGGGATCGGCTACTTCTCTAGAGAGAAGCTGATCGAGCCATACTCTTCATACTACTTCATCTTCAATTGTTTTGAAAATATGGCCAAATTTGTCGGAATGCAAATTCTTGGATATAGGATCATCTGCATAAAGTATGATGTAGATATGGCCCTGACCATGGCCATTCGTCTTGAAATCCAAGAATGGTTCATACTCGTTCACAAGTAAGCTTAAATTCGTTTAAATTTCACCACTTACTTTTAGGTTAGAATTTTACACGGTCGGTGGGAGTACATTTTACATCAAGAATCTAAAAAAGGGAAAATTACATTGAGGTCCATACATTTAGCACAAAGGACCCTACAAGGAAAACTTTCTGTTTCGGCTCCTTCTTGAGAGATCAGATGATCTGAGCCAAACTCTTAATACTACTTCATCTTCGATAGTTTTCAAAATATGGGCAAATGCAGATTCTCTGATATGGGATCATCAGCATAAAGTATGACTTTTATATGGCCTTGACCTTGGTCGTTCAGCTGAAATCCAAGAATTTTCATACTCATTAACAAGTAAGCTTAAAATCATCCAAATTTTACCCCTTACACTTTTAGCTTAGAATTTTACATGGGCGGTAGAAGTACATTCTACATCAAGGACCTAAGAAAAGGGAAAATTACATTAAGGTCCATACATTTAGCACCACCCCCTAAAATTAAGCAAGGAAAACAGTAGGGTATGGCTCCTTCTCGAAAGAGCAGCTAATCGAGCCATACTCTTCATACTACTTCCTCTTAGATTGTTTTCGAAATATGTCCAAATCTATTGGCATGCAAATTCTTGGACATGGGATCATCACCATAAAGTATGATATTGATATGGCCTTGACCTTGGTCATTCGGCTTGAAATCCAAGAATGTTCATACTCGTTGACAACTAAGCTTAAATTTGTTTAAATTTCACCACTTACACTTTTGGTTGGACTTTTACATGGATGGTGGGAGTACATTTTACATCAAGGACCTAAAAGGGGTAAAATTACATCGAGGTCCATACATTTAGCATAAAGGACCATAAAGTTGAGCAAAGAAAACAGTCGGGTTCGGCTCCTTCTCGAGAGAGCAGATGATCAGGCCCTACTCTTCATACTACTTCCTCTTCGATTTCTTTAAAATTTGGCCAAAAAATCTCGACATTCAAATTCTTGGATACGCGTTCATGGGCATAAAGTATGATGTAGATATGGCCTTGAACTTGGTCGTTCGGCTTGAAATCCAAGAATGTTCATACTCACGTTTATCTTTAAATAGTTGTGAAAACTCATGTTTATCTTCAGGAAAGTAGTACATGCAGGAGAATGTCATGTGAATTTTTTTGTTATTAGTACTCATTTTCTTTAGTTAATTATTTTTAAAACAAGGACAATTTTTTGGTAGCCTTTCAAAAACCATGTTTCGCAATATGGCCTACTATATGTATTAACATTCCTATGTTTCAAGCAAGATGACCAAGGCAAAATTCCATATATATTTCGTAGTTTATGATAATGTGCCCATATTTTGTAGATGGGTTCATCGTGGAATGGTAAACAACGTTTCCAGTGTATGTTTGGATCCTTTATGTCCAAAAAATAGCATATTAAAGTCCCAGGTGCAAAAAATGTGTTGTTTTGTGAAGTAAGCATTACAACAAATAAAACACATCGGAATCGCACCACATTATTTGGAAATCTTTCTTATAAATTGGCATTGCCATCAATTTGACTAGAAATTACACAAGAGTTTTTTTGTTGGAAACTAGTACCACAAAAGAGCTTGAGAATGGGAGAAATTATTCCTACAGGTGGATCGCTACTCCTACAGCTACCCCTACATTCTACTCAGTAGTACTCTGTTTTCATTTTACAAGAAAGATTTATTGTGGAGGGAACTGGAGCTGAGTAGTACTATTCTAAAAGGAACTAGAGCAGAGGAACATGTGTCCATTTTCAATTTATTCAACCTCACCTATACACTCTATCCCAGTTCCCCATTACCCTACATCTATGCCAAGTGCCGCCGTTCTTATCCTCCACAATGCCGCTTTCCGATCCTGTTCACCGCACAATTTGAGAGTGTCTGTTCTCCTCCCTGTCTCGCTCCCACGTACCGCCATCGACCTTCCCTCTTTTCCAGAAAACCAAATCAAGCCACCGTTCCAACTTCCATCAGCTCCCTTGCGATGGCAGGACCGAGCAAGGACATTGATGATTCTAAGTTGTTATAGGAGGTTTTTACTAAAGGCCCGCTTGAAGAACTCATAACTAGATGCGGCGTCACCACCATCGTGAGCCTCGTTGGTTCATCGAATCAACTTCTTGTCTCGGCAAAATATAGTGCAACTTTACATGCTTATCAGCCGTTTGGCCTCCCCTATGTTCTTCATTCTCACCCAAGTAAGATACAATGGGAATGCAATGAGTACTTCTAGGGCAAGGGCACGACATGCAAGCTAACTTCACTAGACAGGTTCTCCTCTGACGTTGTGTTCCCGAATTGTACGGCTAAGGAGTGGGTAGCTGCCAATGGAGATTGGATCGCCACTGTTGGGACCGAGTGCAAGTGGGAGCTTGTCAATGTGTACATTCATCAACGCGTTACTCTCCCACAATTCAATGAGTTTGTACCCACCAACGATCCATTTACATTCATGCATAATTGATCACCCTATTCTCCTTCGGAAGATTGCTATTTGCCAAGCTCCCAAAGCTGCGATGGATTATTTAGATTCCTCCCTTGTCGCTATCTTTGACTACTCAATTGCTACCCTTGATGGTGATGAGTATGCATGGACAGTTCTTGAGAACCAGTTCTAGCTCTATTTCAGATATAGCGATGCACTATCCACAAGGGTCTGGTGTTTATAGCCACTACGAGTGGCAGTGTTTATGTCTAGAATCATCTGTATTTTGGTAAGTTTGATCCATTCCTGTTCTATACACTTGCTTTAGTTTTAATGGATGTAAACTAGTGTTGACTGATTTGGCCGTCATTTCTTTTTCAAGGTCCTATTCTGATCCCGTCACCACCTGGAGCGCATCTCGAAGAGGGCAACCTTGATGCCATAGATGATGACGAGCACGAACATGGTTTATGGTTCTTAGTAATATTTGCAGATGAATATTTCCTTCTTCTTATCCTTACCGAGGGTGTTACAGATGAGGAGTATTATGACAGTACTTATTATGGGCATGGCAATCATGTTATTGATCATAGTGTTGATCGCTACGATCGCACTTATGGCACCTATGCTACTAGGTTTGGTTGCAAGGTGTACTCAAAGGAAACTACTTGTATCCACCTAAGCCATGCATAACGATTGCTGACCTGGGAGCATATTCCCTTTTCCTTGGATTGAACTATCCGATTAACATTGCAGTAGGCGGTGCAGATGTTGCCCCAGGATATCTGACGAGAAGAAACTGTGTCTACACCTCCCACCATGCAATAGGACTTGGATATATGTCGTTTCCTGAAATATGCCGCTGCAGTCTAAATACCGAAGAAGCAGTTGTTGGTTTCTCAACCAACATTAAATGGAAATCTATGGAGACTCCATTATGGTTCATTCCAAGCTTCACCAATGCCCGCGATTGGAACCAGAATACCATAAGTAATCTTAATACTATGTAATAGGATAGCTCAGATTAGATCAAGTGTAGTAGATGGTCATGTTTTTCTTTTCTATCTTGGCCTTGTCATAAACTCATAATCTAGATGAGCCTTTGGGCATTTTGAGTTTCCTATGGAGGTCACACACACAGGCATTGATGTAAGAAGGAGGCATGTAGACAAAAGCAGACTCGATCGTCAGTTTTGTTTCTTCCAATGATGAGTGTTCGGAGAAAAGGGCAAACTAAATCTGTCACTTTGAAATGCTGCTGAATATGTCCAAGTGCCGCTGAATGTGAACTGGGAATCTGTCGATATTTTTATTTCTTATTATGTACTGCTGAATCTTTCAAATGCTAATGAACCTGTCAAAAGTTTTGTTCGGTACTTGTTTAGATCGACCGGCCGAGTGCAGAATATGGTCTCGCTTTCCTTTTAAATCAGGCCTTGCTACATCTATTGAATTTCAATGTCTGCTTTGCTGAATCTGTCAATTCTTTTGGTCACTGTTTGTGTACTGCCAACTGGTCACTTCGAATGATGTGCTGACTCTGTCAAGTGCTGCTGAATATGAACCGGGAATCTGTCTGATATTTTCACAGTCTTATTCTATACTGCTGGATATTTAAAATTCTACTGAATCTACCAAATGCTATGTCGTTACTATTAGTAAATATTTTGTAGAACAAATTGTGATGTAATGTTACTTGTTTAGATGAAGTGCATCAGATTTTCTTGCTTTTCTTTTGAAACTTAGCATTATCACAATTATCTAGATGAGTCTTGGGTAGTTTGTGTTGCATATGGGTGGTCACAAAGGCATTGACGTAAGGAGGATGTATTTACATAGAAGCAGACTTAATCGTCAGTTTTGCTTGCTCTGATGATCAAGTCTCTTCAGAGAACAGGCCAAACTGATCATGCGACAAGGTTTTTTTAGCTGGAACAAGAACCGATTCTCTATTTACTACTAATGAATTTCAAGCAGGAAAGCTACTAATTCTCTCAAATGTTCTGTCGTTTCTATTACTAAAGCATTTTGTGGAACTAATACTGGTGTACCAGTACTTGTTTAAATCAAGGGTAGTAGATAGTCTTGCTTTTCTTTTGGAACATGGTTGTGTCACAATCTAGATGATACTTGGGCATTTTGAGTTGCATACGGGGGTCACACAGGCATTGATATGAGAAGAAGGTACTCAGAATAGACTTGATCGTTAGTTTTACTTGCTCCAATGGTTGAGTGTGTTTGGTGAAAAGGACAAACTAATCGCGCGACAAGGTTTTTAGAGCTGAAACAAGAACTGGTTCTCTCTGTACTGCTATTGTATTTCATTGTCTGTATTGCTAAATTGGTCACTTTTGAAATGCTACTAAATTGGTCAAGTGCTCTTGAATATAACTTCGAATCTGTTGATAATTTTTCTACCTTACTTTGTACTGCTGAATTTTGACATGAATATCTGCTAAAAAGAATTATCACTTTCCCCCTCCCTCTCCGAGGTCTTTGTTTTGATTCCAGCCAAGCACATCACAATGCAATTTTGATTAACTAGGAGAAGAAATCTAGTAGCTCATTCGGCCCCTCTTTAGCCGAGAACATATTAATCCGGCCTTTTAGGGGTCAGGGACTGCTGAGCACAACCCAGTGAAATTTGAGAGTGAAACACATGGAGCATAGCCTATGGAGTATAACCCACGTAAAGCAGCCTATGTAGAATAGCCAAACTCTTTTTAATTTGGCATTTTGGGAATTGCCCCCCACCTCTCAAAATAAATAAAAACTATGCCTACCCATGTTTTCAAGAAAACACTCCAATATGTGGCATTTTATAAATTGAGATGCCAGAAGCGCTGCCCTATTATATTTTAAAAGAGATAAACATAGACACATAAAATATTCTTAAGAAGACTAATACATAAGTTGTAGTACTAATAAAAGTTTAATGATATTTTTTCTGTAAATATCTTTGTTGTAGTGGCAATGCACTCAGCTTACGTTTATTTGATTTGAAGGTCTTTTATATGAATCGCCTATGTTTGTGTGTGTGTATCTTGGATTTACATTTTTATTCTAGCAATATTGCATTACGGAGAGGCTGAAATCACGGACTGACCAGCATGCAGTGTCCCTTGAGTTTTTTTGAGGGTGGGTTCGAAAAAAGTTTAAATACTAGTAAAGAGAGGCTGGCATCAGGAACCCATCAGACAGAACATACAAGGCTACATCGAGGACCTACAAGCCAGAACATACCAGAGAGGCTGACATAAGGACCCCAGCAGTATGACCATACACGGTTGCCACGGTGAAAACAGCGGACGCGGCCGAAACAAAGTTCATCATACACACATTGCACTTACAGAGAAGCTGATATGTCAGACTCATAAGGCACAAGAATAGCCCATGAAATTAGTCTATCAGCCCCAAGCATAGCCCAAAACCTTCTAATTGGGCATTTTCGTGGTCCCGGGGCCACCGAACATAGCCCATTCAATTTAGGAGTGAGCCCATGAAAGATAAGCCATGACGAATAGGGCATATGCCCCGAGTTATCCCAGAATCTTTTTAATTCAGCCTTTATGAGCATTTTTTGTACTTTGAGGCTGACATCTGGGACCCAAAAAATAGTGCAACATACAAACATTTCTTTCAAATAGAGGTTGCCTTCTGGGACGCATCATAGACATGTTTCCTGCATAGATGAGGTTGACATCTGGGACCAAGCAACTTGCGAAGGTGAAAACAACGGACACGGCCAAAAAAAATCCATCATACGCACGTTTCATTTACAGAGAGGCTGATGTGTGGGACCCATCAGCGCAACCTTATACATATGCTGCGTCGAGCAACGTTGCTAGTTCGAAATAGGGAGGCGCGAGCGAAAAAAGTTTAGCATGTACACTTTTGATGTAATGAGACGCTGAAATGGGGGACCTAGCAGCATGAGGAAACGTCATAGTCATCGAGAAACACTATCTAGTTCAGAATAGGGTAGTGCTAGAGAAAAAATTCCATCATACCCATGATTATTCTAATGTGAGGCTATCATAAGGGACCCACCAGCCTAAATAAATAGCCGATGGAGTGAGCAACGCTATCAAGTTCGAAACACGAAGGCATGACCGAGGGTGAAAAATCCATCATACACACGTTTCTTCTAATGAGAAGATGACTTGTGGGGCCCAGGAAGTTGATTAAACGGTAGATGCATTGAGCAGTGCTATCAAGTTCGGAACAGGGTAGCGCGAGCGAAGGAAAAGATTCCATCATACACACGTTTGTTCTATTGAGAGGATGACATGTGGGGCCCAGGAGGTTGATTAAGCGGTAGATGCATCGAGCAACGCTATCAAGTTCGAAACACGAAGGCGCGACCGAAGGCAAAAATTCCATTATACACAAGTTTCTTCTAATGAGAGGATGACATGTGGGTCCCAGCTGCCTGATTAAATGGTAGATGCATCGAGTAACACTATCAACTTCGTAAAAGGGTAGCGCGAGCGAAGGAAAAAATCCATCATACTTATGATTCTTCTAATGAGTGGCTAACATGTGGGACCTAGCAGTTTGACTAAACAGCAGATGCATCGAGCAACATTATCGAGTTCAAATTAGGGAGGCGCGACCGAAAAGTATGGTCTGTTAGAGACACTAATGTCCGGGACCCACACGCGAGTCAACATCGCGCAAGGAAACAAAAATCTTGTTTCTCCCATCCACTGGCTAAGCTTCCTCCACATTTTGAGTGGTTTCGTCATAGTAGACGGCCGTGAAACCGGAAAAAAAGTTTTCCATCAGCCAAGGTCAAGCCAAGAAATTCATCACGGAAGAGGCGCCTTGTACGATGACCGTCAGGCCAAGTCGTTGTAGAAGGAAACATTCCTTATAGTGTCTCCAAAATCCCCCCGACAGTCATACTCTGGTCGGACCTCTTCCCCCAATCCATCCCGATGTCGCAATCGATGCACAACCGGTTGCACGATGTATAGAGCAAGGTCGGGAACGTCGTTTCCAATGAAATCGCTATGCGCCTGGACACTACCAGCGCCGCTCGGCTGGCTACATGCTCCAAGGAGCTATACCGCCAAGTCGTGGGTGGAAAAGGTTGCAGATGCCCCAACAACCACTGCCAGACATTCGTACCCTACAACGACATCTACAACCACATAATTTGGTGCTTTCACAGCCAACAAATCTACACGGAGCCTAGATGAGAGTTCATCACCTCGTTAGTATAGCTACCACCTATGGTAGACCTCGTCCGACACCTCGGAGTTGCCCACTCGAGGACTACAGCCATAATGCCCTATAGCCACAAACACTGGTAGCCGTCTAAGCCGGTTCCCACAAGAGGCACGTGGAGAGCAGATATCATCGGAATCGGGAAAAAGGGCACTGTGTTTTTCCCAAATTGATAGCCACACCATAGACATCGCCATATCCCCTAGGTTCATCAGTTCAGGGGTGTGCGAATCATCGCGGTACAAAGTGAAGCTTTGGTCGTTGTCTCTGTGGCATGAGCTCCATGCAGTCGAAATGGTTGCGACATCTGAGCTGACAAGCAAGCCGTCATCGTCTGAAGTCGCCCTAGAAGGGCTCACGTCATACCTGTTGCAGCCGCGATGTTACTTGGAAGCTTCTAAATCGTTCGTCAAAATTGCCTGTGGATTAGGAGTATTGCATCGATACGTTTCAAAAGTGAGATAACACATCTTAATCTTCTTGTCATGATCCCAATGTTAGGATACGTAATGTCATACTAATTAATTACTACTTTATGTTGGTGCCAGATACAATTTCTATGGGGAGAGGTGGAACAAGATTGTGGTAATGTATACCTATTTCCAATGTACAATACTGACATAGTGGGCCCACAAGTGACGATGTGACAAGGAAGGCATAATAGATAGGAAAGAAAGCACTACCTGTCCAGGATTTGGACATGCTGTTGCGTCATGACTGCAAGTGCACAGACCAATTGTAGCTAGTTTCGAAGTAATGATATCGAAACTACAGAGAGCTATTGGTAAAGGTCTTTATGCCCCTTGTTACTATCTGCCAAAGAATACTTATAAGTTGTCTTTGATCTCAAGTATAGGGTGTTTGAATGATTTATGGTTTTTTGCAGAAAAGTTATTAAAACGTTCTCGGGGATGTAGGATACACCACTAGCATAGTATTATTGTTATGTACAACCAAGATAACATTCTTCTTGTGTCATGATATGTGTGGAGAGATCCCCATAATAGGATGTTCACGACAAGGCTCATAGCGAGCCACTTTGTTGAGCCAAGTGTGAGGTCACCTCTAAATAACCACTGTGATGTCTGAGAGCAATCACCCATACAAACCACCGCAATTAAGGGTTTCCCTGTGGATATCAAAATTAGCTTAGGGAGTCCCTCTTTAATCCCCCTTTGACCATGTCGGTTACGAGCCGGTGCCAATATGTCATGGGGAATTCTGGGTATGCTTCCAAGACACGTCCAAAGGATTTCTCCCTCCCTATAGTCCCGAAGGCAAATAATATGCAGCCAACTGCACATACCATCTAAAGAGAGAGATCAAACAAAAATCATAAATATATCATAGACAAGCAAGTCATACGGACACAAGAATAGATCCTCTTTATTACAAGTTCATAATGGTGCCAGGGTTTGTCCATCTCCCCAAGAACAAAGGAACTAATCACTCATGGAAGAAATCAGCAACATCATCATAGTCAAATGAATGGATTAAAGTACGGAGATAGATCTAATGCAAACCACAATTGGATCTGGAATTACAAAGAGATCTAATGGATGAAAGATGAACTAATAGTGGTGCTGAAGATGCAGCGGTTGATGATGAAGGGGTTGATGCATTGTCCTCCAATGCTCCGTGGATTAGTTGAGATTTTACCCCAGGCAAGTTCCTCCTTCTAACAGATGAGAAGGATGTCTGGATATATGAGTGGGGTCAGAAGTATTCTGCTGGTATGTATTATGCTCACGTGCACTCCCATTTGCTGGTGCCTGCTGTTTACAAATGGTTGTGGAAGTTTGCATGTGTTCTCAAAGACAAGGTTGTTGCTTGGCTGCTTCTTAGTGATCATCTAAATACTGAAGATTTGCTACTTCAGAGAAATTGGAAGTTTGAGGGGAATAATTTCTGTGTACTTTGCCCTACCAGGACATATGAGGAGAGTTTTCACCTCTTTTTCACGTGCAATTTCAGTCAGAGGGTGTGGAATTTTTTGCAGATTGATTGGTCTCTGAGCGACGATATGTATGCAGCAATTGATGAAACTAGATGGGGTTTTGGTAAGCCTTTCTTTATGGAGGTTATGATTATGGCATGTTGGCATATATGGAAGCAGTGAAATGGCAAAATCTTCTAGTTTGAGAGACCCACTTTTGCTAGGTGGAAGAGTAATTTTGTACATGACTTATTTCTTTTAATTTATAGAATTAAGAGAAAACATAGGGATAGTCTGAAGGAATGGATAGGTTCCTTATGCTTTCTAGGATATAGGTGAGTCTTCTCAACTCTCTTTGTACATAGTGTACTTTACACTTGTAACTTCTTTTGGTTTTTTTGATAATAAAATTATTTCTGTGGGGCTTTTGCCTCACAGTCCAGGGTCAAAAAAAAAGTTCCTCCTTCAGATCCCTCTCAGATGCAGTGTTTCGTGGTTTCTGGTGGTTGTGAATGTTGGATCTCTCTCTTATCTTTGCCAAGGAGAAGTATTTGACGAGGCGGTCACGATGGCGCCTTGTCCGGGTGGACGGTATGGGCAGGCTTCGCCCGTACCTGTGGTGGTTAACCATAGTGATGCCTCCTCTTCGATTGGTATTATTCCTGGTGCGAAGGCAAATTCATAAAATGACTTTTATCACTTACAAATATCATATACTTACACAATATGACAGCTCTAATTGATATGTTCATATATGACTCCATAATTTGGGATCCTATTGAAACAAGAACAAAATAGCACGCGTAGGCACAGTGAAATACAAAAATCCCAACTCTATTTATGAAAAAACAAAAGGTAAATATGCTTCAATTTTGGACGCATCATTATGTTATGCTGAGTATTTTGTATGGAGGTCTTCTACTGCTAATCTATTTTGTAGTAATACATATGTACTCGTACTTGTTCAAATCGAATGATCGAGTGCTGAATATGGATTCTCTTTCCTTTTGAGTCATGGACTTGCTACAACTATTGAATTCCAATGTCTGCATTGCTGAATCTGTCATTTCTTTTGTCCATTGTGTGTACTGCTGAATCTATCAAGTTGTGCTGAATATGAACTAGAAATCTGTCGATATTTTTCTTTCTTATTCTATACTTCTGAATCTTTCAAATGCTACTGAATCTGTCAAGTGTTATGTTGTTACTATTACTAAAGTATTTGCTAGAATTAATACTGATGTACTAAAACTTGTTTTGATCAAGTGTAGTACATGGTCTTGCTTTTCTTTTTAAACTTTGCCTTGTCACAATCTAGAAGAGGCTTGGGCATTTTGGGATGCATATATGGGGGTCACACCAGTATTGATGTGAAGCGGAGTTATGCACACAAAAGCATACTTGATCGTTAGTTTTGTTGCTCCAATGATCGAGTGTGTTCAGAGAAAAGGGCAAATTGATCGTGCGACAAGGTTTTTAGAGTTGAAACTTGAACTGGTTCCCTCTATACTACTATTGAATTTTAGTGTTTGTATTGCTGAAACATTCACTTTGGAATGCTGTAGAATCGGTCAAGTGCTGCTGAATATGAACTAGGAATCTGTCGATACTTTTCTGTCTTATTTTGTACTGCTGGATCTTTCAAATGCTACTGAATTTTTTAAAAGGTATGTCGTTGTTGCTGGGATTCTTGCACTAGAGCTTTTGTCTGTGTGTCATCAGAACCGTTGGATGTGTTTTGGATAGAGATGAGAAGGTACCAAGTGAAGTCATTAGATACTAGTGCAGTTTTGGCCCACGCGGTCTGTGTCCCTGGTTCTTTAGATATTTTTACACGAATATCTGTCAAGAGAATTATCGCTTTTTTCTCCGGTAGTGAGTTTTGTGTTCCCAATCTAGCCGAGCCATAGCACAATGCAAATTTTACTAACAAGGAGATAAAATCTAGCCCATTCGGCCCCTATTTAGCCTAGAACAATTTAATTCGGCCTTTTAGGGGTTAGGGGACTTGCTGACCACAACCCATTTAAATTTTAGAAAGGAGCCCATAGAGAATAGCCCATGGAGTATAGCCCATTGAGTATAGCACATGTAGAATAACCCAAAATCTTTAATTCGTTGTTTGTAGAATTGCCCTTTAAAAAAATCCGTCTACCCATGGTTCTAAGAAACTACTCCATTATGTGGCATTTAATAAATTGAGATGTCAAGATCGCATCCCTTTTTTTTAAGAGAGATAACATGGACACACAAAATCGTTTAAGAAGACTAATACATAAGTTATAGGTACTATAAAGCTTTTAATGATAATGTTCATCTTATTTGTTTGTCGTAGTGGCAACGCACGAGGTTTATACGTGTTTTGAAGTCTTGAGTTTGGATATCTGTGCTTGACATAAAATTATCTTGGGTTTGCATTTTTTTTCTTCTAGAAATATTGCTTTATGGAGAGGCTGACATCACGGACCCTCCAGCCTGCAGCGTCCCTCGAGTTTGATGGCGGGTTTGAATAAAAAAGTTAAGTACTTACACAGAGAGGCTGGCGTCGGGGACCAACATGACAGAACATATTAGGGAGGCTAACATGGACAAGCCAGAACATACCAGGGAGGCTGACATGTGGGCCCCATTAGCAAGACCATACACAGCTGCCGCATCAAGCAACATTGCCAAGAACAAATAGGAGACGTAGCCAAAAAAGTCCATTATACACATGTTTCATTTATAGAGAGACTGACATAGGGGACCTAGTAGCGAGACCTTATACAGGTGCTACATCCAGCAACGTTGCCAAGTTCGAAACAGAGAGGGGTGAGTGAGAAAAAGTCTAGCATGCACACATTCCTTTGAGGCTGACATGGGGGACTAATGATCACAGCCTAGAGAAATTAGAGAAAGCAGCCCATGTAGCATAACCCTGAACATATTTTAATTCAACCTTTTAGGGGTCAGGGCACTGCTGAGCACAACCTAGTGAAATTTGAGAAAGGTGTCTATGTGGAGCAGCCCATGTAGATACCCAAAATATTTTTAATTCTGCCTTTTGGGCATTGCCCCCACCTCTCAAAATAAAAAAGCTCGGCCTACCCATGTTTTAAAGAAACTACTTCATTATGTGGAATTTTATAAATTGATATGCCTAAGTACTGCAATTTTATATTTTAAAAGAGATAAACATAGAAACACTAAATATTTTTAAGAAGACCGATACATATTGTAGTACTAATATTTGTTTAATGACATATATTATATAAACATCTTTGGTGTAGTGGCAAAGCACTTGGTTTACGTCAATTTTATTTTAAGGTCTTGAGTTCGAATCCCATTTGCGTACATATATATCTTGGGTTTACAAAGCAGGAACATAGTAGAGAGGCTAACATGCGGGCCCCAGACTGCAAGACCATACACAGGTTGCCACATCGAGAAATGTTGGAAAGGTCAATACAGCGGACAAAACCGAAAAAATGTCCACCATACACATGTTTCAATTACAGAGAGACCGACATGTGGGAGCCAGCACTTTAAAAACGGCTGATGCCGCTAGCAACATTATCAAGTTCAAAGCATAGATGCATGAGCGAAATAAAAAAAGTCAATCATACAACCGATCCTTCTAATGAGAGGCTGACATGTGGGACCCAGCTACATGACCAAATGGCAGATTCGTCGGGAAACACTATCTAGTTCGGAATAGGGTAGTGCTAGAGAAGAAAAGAATCCATTATACACACGATTCTTCTAGTGATAGGCTGACATAGGTGACCCACCAGCCTGAATAAATGTCTGATGCAGCAAAACACTATCAAGTTCAGAACACGAAGGCGCGACCGAGGGAAACTTTCCATCATACACACGTTTCTTCTAATGAGAGGATGGCATGTGGGGCCCAACAACGTAATTAAATGGTAGATGCATCAAGCAGCACTATCAAGTTCGGAACAGGATAGCGCAAGCGCAGGAAAAAAAATCCATCATACACATGACTCTTCTAATGAGAGGCTGACATGTGGGTCCCAGCAGCATTACTAAATAGCAGACGCATCGAGCAATGTTATCGAGTTCACATCAGGAAGGCACGAGCCAAGGAAAAAATTCCTTCATGCACATGTTTCTTCTACTGAGAGGATGACATGTGGGACCCATCAGTGTGATTTAACGGTAGATGCATCAAGAAGCGCTATCGAGTTCGGAATAGGGTAGCATGAGTGCAGGAAAAAAATTCCATCATACACACGATTCTTCTAATGAGAGGCCACATGTGGGACGCAGAAGCCTGACTAAACGGCATACACATCGAGCAGTGTTATCAAGTTCAAATCAGGGAGGCATGAGCAAAAAGTATCATCCGCTAGAGACAATTACGTCATGGACCCACACGCCTCAAAGGACTTGGGTGAGTCAACATCGCGCGAGGAACCGAAAATCTAGCTTCTGCAATGCACTGGCCAAGCTTCCTCCATGTTATTAGTGGTTTGATCGTAGTATAGGGCCACGAAACTAGAAAAAAAGTATTCCATTAGCTACGGTCGAGCCAAGAAATTCGTCGCCAAAGACGAGCCTTCTATGATGAACGACAGGCCAAGTCGTTGCGGATGGACACTTTCTCGTAATGCTTTCACTGCATCTAGGCAACGTTTCCTGTCATGGTAGGCTCGGATGGCAGCCTTTGTTTCATCGATGTGTCCTCTGAGTGTGTTGGTGATTTCCTCCTGCAGGACGGTGCATCTTATCTGGAGATTCTTCTTGTCCTCCATGAGCTTGTTGATTATCTTGATGGCATGTTCTTGCCTTTTCAAGTTACGGTCGAGCAGGTTATGCAGCCTCACGATGTCACGTGCAAAATCTAGCGAGATCTCCTTCTGCAGAGTTAAACACCTGCATAGGCTCTCATTAGCATTGGTGAGGGAGCGTGCATGCTCCTGTTTGTTGTCAATCTTGGCACTGATCGTGGCCATCTTGTCACGGTACTCGGCCTTCGCTCACTTCATCGTTCATGTTATTTGAAATAGAAATTCTATAATTATACTCGAGGTTCCAGGTGAAAACTAATACAAACCACAAAATCCCCTTTGAATCTATGAATAGCAGTATTAAAAAAACACCAAGAGATCTAGTCATAATCATGAAAACTAATCCAAATCACAAAATCTCCATTGAATCTATGAACAGCAGTATTAAAGCAAGACCAAGAGATCCATTCATAATCATGAAAACTAACACAACTCAGAAAAACCCCAATGCGGTGCGGACACGATCAAAGAAATCCACATTAATACTCAAAGAAATAAAAGTGTGGAGATTTGCTACCTCGCTGAGACGTGGAACAGGGTCGAACGGGACCTGCAACGCTGCCATCATGGTGGATTCTAGGTCCACATCCGGCATGTAATATTTAGATGAGGAAGAGCAAGAAGAAGAAGAAAAACAAAAAGAAACAGAATAAGATCATGATGGAGAAGAAGATGGAGAAGAAGTAGAACAAGAAGACCGTACTCGGAGGAGCCCTCGCCTGCTGGAACATTCAGCGCCATTGGGCCTCTGTGAGAGGGGGAGCTTGAGGGGCTGGTAGAGAAAGAACTGCAGGCGGCAAGCTCTCTCCTTTTTCTCCATCAGGATGGTCGACCAGCCTCTCCTGAGGGGAGCCATAGATTGTAGGGGGAGGGAGGTGGTGGCAGGAGGAAGAAGAGAGTGATTAGTGTGGGAGAAGAGTCAAAGAGTATAGGCCGTGGTCCAGTATTATACAAGAACACCATCTACCTTCTCAAAGAAGCAAGGGAATCGATGGGACTCGATTGTACTTGTCTTTATTGCGATGGACAGTTCAATGGTCTTCGGTGCCACCTAAAATCCATTATATAAAAAAGGAGTGACACCTGCTCCATAAAAAAGGAGTGGGGTCGGGTGGTAATCATGGGCAATGGCGTGCACGTCTTCATGCTTCACATGTTGACAGGGTAATGACGCGTGCAACTGCTGCACGATCACATTGGTATGTCGAACTCCATGTTGATAGGCACGCAAGTTGAACTCCACGTAGACAGGCACACACAAGATATTTACGAGACTAGAATATGTTGTGCCACTTTTGTTGTGATCAAATTATGTTCAGTACACAAGATAATACATTTTTTAATAATCAACAAATGCATGCGCATACACGACACATGATATGACGCGTAAAACCCCTGTTCGCCCCTTGATTAGATCGATACCCAACTATGTGTACCCACCATCGCTCATTCTGAACAACTTCATCGAGCACGATGGCCCCTTGAAGTGGCAATGGTAGATCAAAGCCCGCCACTGACCGTCATGCGTCCCCTGTTATTCAAGGCACTTTTTGCGCCTGCAAGTTCCCAACTGAGGCACTACATCACGTCCAACCGCGCCAGGATCCATCAACATCGGCATTCGAGGACACCGTGACATCGAAGCTCATACCAGTTGATACGTCTGAAAACGTATCTATAATTTTTGATGTTCCATGCTTGTTTAGTATCTACTTTATTATGTTTTGTTCATACTTTGAGGTATTTTCATACATTTTATGGAACTAACATATTAACAAGATGCCATAGTGCCAGTTGCATGTTTTCTGCTATTTTTGGTTTCAGAAAAGCTAGTAAGGAAAAATTCTCGGAATTGGACCGAACAAAAGCCCAAGTAAATATTTTAGCCGAAGCAACACAGAGTCCAGAGGAGAGCCGAAGAGGGGTACCAGGGCGGCCACACCCTAGGGTGGCGCGGCCAGCCCTAGGCACGCCGCCACCTAGTGTGGGCCCCCTGGCACTCCATCGACCTTGGCCTTTCACCTATAAAATCCTCCCGGGATGAAAACCCTAAGTACCCGATCAAAGACCCGATAAAATTCCACGAAAGAGTCTGTAGCCGCCATCATCTCCATCCCTAGATCGGGAGGGATCTGAAGCTCTTCCAGGTACCCTGCCGGAGGGGAGAGATCACCCTGGAGGCCTTCTTCATCACCATGACTACCTCGGGTGTGATGCGTGAGTAGTTCATCCTTGGACTACGGGTCCATGTAGTAGCTAGATGGTTGGTTCTCCTCCTTTTTGCTATCATGTTTAGATCTTGTGAGCTCTGTTCATGATCAAGATCATCTATTTGAAATCTTGCATGTTGTGTTTGCGGGGATCCGATGGATCTTGAGATGCTATTTCAGATTGATTATTGATTCTATCATCTCTATGTTATTTGTGATCTTGCATGCTTTCCGTTGTTAGTAGCTATCTTGGCCAAGTAGATGCTAGCACCTCCAAGTGGGAATATTTATGCTCGATAGTGGGTTCATGCCTCTAGTAATCTGGGGAAGTGACAGGAATCTCTAAGGTACTAGAGGTGCTATTGCTACTAGGGAGAAAATAGCAATCCTTTGTCCATGGGGCAATCGTATTGTTTACTTTACACACTTTTCTTAATGCAATTATCTATTGCTTGCAACTTAATACTAGAGGGGGTTCAGATGATAACCTGAAGGTGGATTATTAGCCATAGATGCAGTTGGATTACGGTCTATGTATAATGTTGTAATGCCCAATCAAATCTCATAGGAGTCAAGATGATTAGTATATGAATGGTATGCTTTCTCGAGTTTGTCAATTGCCCCGTTGTAATTTGTTCACCCAACATGTTATTTATCTTAAGGAGAATCACCTCTAGTGAACTATGGTTCCCGGTCCATCCTTTTATCATTGATATACCATCTACTGTTTATTGTTTACTGTTACTTTCTGCAAGCAATTACTATCTTCTACACAGTACGTTTAATCCTTTGTTTTCAGCAAAACCGATGAGATTGACAACCTCGCTATAAGTTGGGGCAAAGTTCTGTGGTTGTGTTGTGCAGGATTCCAAGTTGGAAACAACACCTTGGGATTGTTTCCTTGCTCCAACTGGTTCGATAACCTTGGTTTCATAACTGAGGGAAAACTTGATGTTGTGCTCATCATACCTTCCTCTTGGGGTTCCCAACAAGCTCGATATATTTTGAGCCATCACCAGTCACGCAGGAGGAGTGTGGTGCACCTGCAGCGACGGTCGAGCGCAAAGAAGTAGCCAAGACAGGAGCGCGTGTTGCACCAGTGAGTACGGACAACAAGAGGAACGAGAGGAAGACCTACAAGACCACCATCAAGAAGACCAGGAAGAAGAGAGGAGACAACTATGTGGACGACTCCGACTCAGCCAATGAGGAGGCATTCATAGATCAGTTGGAGACAGAAGCGGAGGATACTGACATGGACCCGTGGGACTATGAGGTGGAGGAGGAGGAGGACTCCGACGAGGAGAGAGCATGCATATACGAAGCAGGGGGTGGTGACAAGTCATCAGAGGAGGATACCGACGACGATGATGGAAAGAACAGTGATGGTGATGAAGATGAATATGATCTGGAAGACGATGATGAGGGTTTCTTCAAACTATGATCACGATACTCATGGAGAGCGCCTAGAGCATGCACTAGGCATCACCGGCATCAGACGGAGTGTTTTCATATTTTATTTTTTTAGATGATTTTAATTTGTTTATGGAGGTAAAATATCAGTGGCATGGATAGAGAGGTGGCATAGATAGAGAGGGTTATCTTGCTTGTTGGATCACAGGGGATCAATTGTTGGGTGGCACGACCTGCGTGACATCTGTGTCGACCAATCAGGGATAGCAGCCAGAGTGAGCACATGTTTGGGCTTTTGTGAGAGAGCTCAAAAAACACATTAAGGGGTCTAGATAGAAAATATAATAGATTTAAAAATGGAAAATGCGTGCTTGATACTACCACCTTCCCAAAGATTAAGACCTATATTTTTTGATAAAGTAAAACTATGTAAACCACATTTACCAAACCACATTGATCTACTAGAGTCATTGCATGTGTTTCCTAAGTGTTTTTGGTCTCTGTGACCATGGTTTGACACATGTATTCTCTAGAGTCATTACATGTGTTCTTTTCCTAAACCATATTGATCCACAAGGACACAGTACATGTGTTCTTCTTCCTAAACCACATTGATCCACACGACCACACACACACTCCAGTGGATACTGTGATGTAACATCTCCCACACTGGTGCAACATGCAATGTGAAAGTTGTTTTCCTAAGTGTTTTTGGTCTTTGTGACCATGGTTTGACACATGGATTCCCTAGAGTCGTTGCATGTGTTCTTTTCCTAAACCACATTGATCCACTAGATTCATTGGTCCAAAAGGACACATTCCATGTGTTCTTTTCCTAAACCAAATTGATCCACATGAGCACACACACACACTAGTGGATTCTGCTATGCAACTTCTGCCACACTAGTGTAACATGTAATGTGGATGCTGCTTTTCTAACTGGTTTTGGTCTTTGTGACCATGGATTAACACATGGATTCCCTAGAGTCATTACATGTGTTCTTTTTCTAAACCACATTAATCCCCTATAGTCATTGATCCACATGGACACACTGCATGAGTTCTTTTCCTAAGCCACATTGATCCACATGACCACACACACACTACAGTGGATTCTATGATGGAACTTCTGCCACACTGGTGTAACATGCAATGTGGAAGCTGCTTTCCTAAGTTTTTTGGTCTCTGTGACCATGGTTTAGCACATGGATTCCCTAGGTTCATTGCATGTGTTCGTTCCCTAAACCATATTAATCCACTATAGTCATTCATCCACAAGGCCACACTACATGTGTTCTTTTTCCTAAACCACATTGATGCACATGACCACACACACACACTCTAGTGGACTCTATGATGCAACTTCTGCCAGACTGGTGCAACATGCAATCTGGAAGCTGCTTTCCTAAGTGTTTTTGGTCTCTGTGACCATGGTTTGACACATGAATTCCCTAGAGTGATTGCATGTGTTCTTTTCCTAAACCACATTGATCCACTATAGTCATTGATCCACAAGGCCACACTACATGAGCTCTTTTTCCTAAACCATATGACCACACACACACACACTCCAGCGGATTCTGTGATGCAACTTCTGCCACACTGGCGCAACATGCAATGTGGAAGATGCTTTCCTAAGTGTTTTTGGTCTCTATAACCATGGTTTGAGACATCGATTCCCTAGAGTCAGTGTATGTGTTCTTTTGCTAAACCACATTGATCCACCAGAGTCATTGATCCACAACCTAAAGCACATTGATCCACATGATCAAACACACACTCCAATGGATTCTGTGATGCAACTTCTGCCACACTGGTGCTACATAAAATGTGGAAGCTACCTTCTTTAGTGTTTTTGGTCTATGTGACCATGGTTTGACACATGGATTCCCTAGAGTCATTGCATGTGCTCTTTTACAAAACCAGATTGATCCACTAGAGTCATTGATCCACAAGGCCATACTGCGTGTGTTCTTTTTCCTAAACCACATTTATCCAAATGAGCACACACACTCTAATGGATTTAGTGATGCAACTTCTGCCATACTAGTGCAACATACAATGTGGAAGCTGCTTTTCCTAAGTGTTTTTGGTCTTTGTGACCATGGTTTGACACATGGATTCCCTAGAGTCATTGCATGTGTTCTTTTCCTAAACCACATTGATCCACTAGATTCATTTATCCACAAGGCCACACTGCATGTGTTATTTGTCCTAAACCGCATTGATCCACATGAGCACACACACACTCTAATGGATTTTCTTCTATGACACTAGTGCAACATGCAATGGGGAAGCTGCTTTCCTAAGTGTTTTTGGTCTCTATGACCATGGTTTGACACATGGATTCCCTAGAGTCATTGCATGTGTACTTTTCCTACACCACATTGATCCACTAGAGTCATTGATCCACAAGGCCATAATGCATGTGTTCTTTTTCCTAACCCACATTGATCCACATGAGCACACACACACTACAGTGGATTCTATGATGCAACTTCTGCCACACTAGTCCAACATGCACTATGGAAGCGGCTTTCCTAAGTTTTTTTGGTCTCTGTGGCCATGTATTAACACTCTCTGTTCTTTTCCTAAACCACATTGATCCACTAGAGTCATTGATCCACAAGTCCGCACTTCATGTGTTCTTTTTCGTAAACCACATTGATCCACATGACCACACACACACTCTAGTTGATTTTGTGATGCAACTTATGCCACACTGGTGCAACATGCATTGTGGAAGTTGCTTTCCTAAGTGTTTTTGGTCCCTATGTGTTGTAAATATGCCCTAGAGACAAATAGTAGTAAGGACTATTATCATATTTCATATAGTTTATGATTAAGTTTTATATCATGTTATAACTATATTGAGTGGAAACATCAATAAACGTGTGATATACAAACAACCAGGGGTTCCTAGTGAAACTCTAGTCACTGGTTCATTAGTCAACAGATGATCAAGTTTCCTGATCATGTGGCATTTATACCAGTTGGAAATGGAGTCATCTCATTCCGAGAATGAGATGATGAACCCATACCCAACCTAAACATCATGACCCGATCATGTCACGAAGTTCACGTTATGATGATTAGAAATGGATCCTCGTAGACTATTCCTTAGACCGTGAGGCTATATCAATCACTGTCTCCCGAGAGTGCTTTGATAGCATCAAGCGCCACTTGGTAATACAGTGGTTATAAAGGTGTTCAGGTACTCGGAGGAAACCGTTGAGGCAATATATGTCAAGAGCGGGATTTGTCTGTCCATGTGACGGGAAGATACTCAAGGGCCCACTCGGAGAAGTTATATCCAATAGCTACGCAGCGTGTGATTTGATCACGGGGATATCACTTGTCGGAACGAGTCAAGTAGCGTTGCTCGGTAACGATATTAAACACGACATGGTGATGTCATTGATCAGATCTCGGGCAATGCAAGTACCGAGTGACAAAGGGAATAAGACACAACTGTCCCGGTTCAAACGACGGAAGATCTTCGTGGAACACATAGGGGTCACATGGCCATCTAGGTCCCTCTATCAATCATTGGTGCGGGAGTGTCCCGACCATGTCTGGAGTGTTTCCGAACCGTGGGGTATCATGCTTAAGGGCTTGATGATTCTTAGAGAGTGTTTATAGGATCGGTATAATCGCCGAAGATTTATAAGGAGAAAACTGGAAGGGTTTCGGTAAGTCCGGAGGATGTCCGGAGTGGAGGTGGAAGGTGTTCCATGGACACAAAGATTGACTAATATGTGAATGAATGTTAAATGTTTATTTAATTGTTTATTCATAATTATTTAATAAAGAGAAAATCAATTAAATTGGTCAAAGGCTTAATGGGCCAATTTCCGGAGGGAGAGGGCCCATTAGGGGAAAGGAGAGAGGGAGAAGGGGCAAGGGGCTGGCCGGCTGGGCCTAGCCCCCCGCACGGGGCCCACTAGGTGGCCGGCGGCCTCCCCTCCCCTTTCCTCTCCTTTAGTCCCACCCTGGGACTTTGAGGGAGGTAGTACCTCCCCCCCTATATATAGTGGGGGTATTTGGCCAAATTATATACACCAATAATCAAAGGTCTTCTCACTTTTGGGAGGACCTCTAGTTGATATATTCTCTCTCCCCCTCTCTCTCTCTCGTGACCGTGGTCCCAAGTCTGGACTTTGAGAGCGAGAGACATCTTCACCGCGGAGCGCCGTCGCGCTGCGGGATTCGGATCCGGGAGCTCTACTTCCGCAACTGCTGCTGGATCGGGGAAGCGGGAGTCATTGTCAGGCACCAGACATGTGTAACTCCCCGCGAGGTGTCGCACTTGAGGCACTCAAGTCATTGGAGCCAAGGAGCGCCAGGTCTTCATCACGACCTTGAGGTCGGCTTCGGCTCGTCTACATCAACAACGCTCTCCTGAGCGTTGACAACGCTTTTCGGTCTTCAAGGGTAAGTTCGCCAAAAAGCCCCTCCCTTTACTGTATTACTAATAGATAGGTCCTAGCAACTTCAGGGGTTCAGGGGCGTAGAGTAAATTTTATTATTTTCATACATGGAACCCCTACAGTGGTATTAGAGCTAGATCTATGCGTAGTAATGCTAGTATGGGTAGAACACACGAGATGTAGCGTGTGGGCATTGATCTTTTAGTTGTTACCCTCCCACGTGTACTTGTGTATACCGCAGTAATGCTTGATGAAGCGGCCCCCAACCGACTTTACGCATTCATTCGTGAGACTGGTCCATGCTTGACATACGGCTTCTACCATATAAAGTGGCTTAGGGGGTGTATGTCTCTCTCGCATTAGTTGCTATGCCATTTGCAACGGAGGGCCCCGAAAGGGGTGTAGTAGAGACAACTACTTGATCAGTGTTGTGCTAAAAGTTCGTAGGTAAGCATGGTTCTTGTGCGAAAGCCCATTCAGCCACGTAAAACATGCAAAGATAAAGTAGCGGCGTCTAACTTTGTTTTGCAGGGGGGCGTTGCTTTGTGATATGGTTGTGGCAAAGGTAAAGTGATTACCTTTTGTTACGTAGTAGTAGATAGTCACGGAGGTGACGAACTACCATGCCGGAATGACACCGGTACCCTAGTGTGAAGACGGACGGAGATCACGACGTGAAGGACCATATCACATTGCATTTACATTCAATGATATTGTTTGTATATATTATTGTGTGCTAGTATTAGATACTCGACGGTAGCCTAATAAGATGATCCCTGTTAAAATTACCAACGATTGTGTTCCCCCTTAGTGTGCACCACCAAGAAAGTTCTTCGATATGAGGCGATCCGGGGTACAGGCCTGTGTGTCAGACATATCTATGTTCGAATATAGTGGGTGTAATCCATGTTGCACAGTGAATAAACTAAGGTTGAGTTGGCGAGCCTAGCATGTGCAGACATGGCCTCGGAACACGGATGGTCGAAAGATCGAGCACGAGTCGCATGAATGATGTGACCGACGTTTAGCGTCCACCCTTGAACCCACATTGATGGCCGTGACGATCGGGGGAGATGTGGCTGATAGGGGTCGTGTTATCACTAGGAACCCTTTTGGGGATAGGTGTTTCTGAGTGGAGTTATTATTAACTCATTTAATTATAAACTTAGTCTAAATTCCTTTTTGCAATTATAAATGTAGATGGCACCTTTCGTATTGACGGTTGATTGGTTAGAAGGAGAAAAACTCAGATTAGATGGATCAAACTTCTCCATATGGGTTGCGCGTCTCCACGTTCTCCTTAGCAAGAACGACGTGGTCGACTACATACTCGACGTGATGGATTTGGATCAGCCCACTGACCTAGAAACCCCAGAGCAGCAGAAAGACCGCTATCTCCGTTGTGAGATGGCCTCCTTCATTTCAGTTACCATGCATTTCAGAATGGTGGATGAGTTGTGGCCTTTCGTGGGTGATGTCGACCCTCGTTCGGTGATGCTACAGCTTAGGACACATTTTGTGGAACAAGTGCGCATGTGGGAGTATGAGCTGATGGGGGACTTCCTCTACATAAAGATGGAGGAGGGCTCCTCACTGGACGAGGACTTATTGAGCATGTACGATGCATACATGAGTATGGCATACTACCTGGAAAACTGGTTCGCAAGCTCTTTTGCAATGGGAGTTGTGCTGCGGTCGCTACCACCAAGCTTCCAAGCACAAGTCAGGATTTGCATTATGAGAGGTGACACGGAAACACTGGATTTCCACGAGTTCATATCACATTTCAGAGGTGTGGTGGTTGAACTCGGTGTCGCTGGGGTCATCGATGACAAAGGTATATATTTGATATACCATTTTATAAATGTTATAATCTTGCAAGCATGATGATGATGGCCAACGACGCTCTCCCTCAACATTTATCATTTAGTTTATGTTTTAGGATGATTATTGTAATCAAAATATTGTGAACTTCTTTAGTGTGTCTCACACTTTGTGAGACGGTTATTCATATGATTTTGTAACAAACAGTTGTTCTACTTTTATGAATGATTTCTATTTGTGTTCATATCTTGTTTGATTATATGTGAATTATCCTTGTTGTTTGAAAGTAATTGATAATGCATGAACATTTGTAAAATATTGAAATGCCTTAAAATACCTAACTTAATGATATATTTCATTAATGAATGAAACCATTGTTTAAATTCAAAAGTTATAATGATAATATGTAAAAGTCATTCGATTTCTAATCACATATAAATCATGCCTAAGTTCGGGAAAATAACTTGAACACCGTGTATTACTTGAATACAAAGTGTTTAATGAATTGTTAAAAAATAAATACATATTCGATGTATTGTGTTTTAACAAAAATGGTAATTATCATTAAATGCTTGTTTAAATGCGTAAAGAAGTTTGCCAAAGGAAACATGAATATGAAACTATTTGATTTGATCAAAGTGTTTCATCAACAAATGGTATAAAGATAAAAGAGAATCTAATTACTATGATTTGATCAATAGTAATGAAATTCAACTTTATAAGAATGGCATAAAAGAAATTGTGGAATGCAAAGCGTTTTGAAATATCAAAATGCAAAGCATCACAATGTGATATTAGATATCAAGGTGGGTGAATAGAAGGCACTAAATAAACCATTGTAGTGTAGATGTAGAGACCATTATTAAGAAATAGTTAGCACTCAATTAGAATGTAGTGAACCATTTGAATTCGTGAAAGTTTTGGGGTTATTCGATATAACCAAAACAATAGCGAATAAGTCCTTATAGAGTATTCATTGGAAACTTTGAATACGAAATCCATAGCTGAAACCAAAAGAGAAGCAAAACTAGTATTGCTTGTATTTTGGTGCATTCTTGAGAAAGCTCACTTTTAGTGATATTTCTCGATTAAGAAGCAAATGGAAGATAGTGTGAAACACAATGAGGATTCAAATCCCTGCATCAAAGTGTTGAGAAGCGCAATGGACAGCGTTCCTGAACGATTCTCTTCCTGAAGGAAAGAATCAATGATATTGATCATTGTGTTTTCCCCACTAGTGTTTTCAACTACATGAAGTAGGATTCAAAATGTAACCTATATCTTTTATAGAGACATTTGTGAATCATTTGTCATGATTCTTGTAATATGACATACCTACGAACTACTAAGGAAATAATGGTCAACTAAATTATGAGAAATCCTAGAAACAAAATTCACTTGAGATTAGAAAGCAATTCGTTGCCAAATCTCACAAGTAAAAAAGGGTTACTTGAATTTTCCCAAATGACTGCAAATCCATAGTGGAAAAGGCGGTGAATGACAAAAGCACAATTTGTCAAGTATTGGACAAATTCAAATAATTTGATTCAAGTGTGCTGAATGTCTAGAGGATTTAAAACTAGTAATAGTACTGGTATCAAATATTAAGACTCCAAGTTTGATATTTGATCAAAGGATTTTTAAGTCATTCAAAATAGTGAGTGGATATGCAATTTGCATAAAATTGAGTGGGAGCTATGAAAGTCTTCCTAAAACAATATGTAATTGACATATTTTTGAGTGGGATCTTATAGGAGTGATTCTTAATTGTGTTAAGAATGAAAGGCAAATACTTATAAATAATGATTTATAAGATGTAGAAGTTGATAATAAGTATATTATGATATTATGTAGTATTCCTTAAAGGATTCTGAAAAGGGTTTCGGAATAGAAGTTAATTAAGGAACTAGTCCTTAATAACTCAAGTTAGGAATAGTATTAAGTTTAACATCAATGGTTGAAAGAAAGAAAAGGATGATCATCATCCATAATGTTCAGACATAGGTTCTATCTTAGAAAACCATGATGATAACTTAATATATGATCCAAGAAGGAACGTTTGAAAGTGATTAAGTTTGAATCACGAAATGTTGAGCTAAGTTTGTCCGCAGTGTCTAATGGAGAACTGTAGACATATTTTCCAAGTCCATAAAGGATGACATATCTTAAAACATAAAGAGTTATGTTATAAGGGAATATGTTGGAAACTCATGTAAATACCGATTAAAGTCAAGTAGGAAGCGAGGTGAACACAAACATCAAAAGTTGCACAGAGTGCACTAGTGTTTCGATGAATACATTTATAACAATAGATAAGGGTACCATCTAAAGTGTTGTATAATGTTATGGCGGGGCTAGTTCGCTTTTAACATAGAATGATGTGTCCCAGGGCACAGTGCCCATGAGAAAGCCCTCGAGGTTGATCTAACGTCACTGTAGGCTCCTGGAATCAGGCTTCGTTCTGCTGCCATAACGACGATGCATACACACAGGTGCTATCATGTGATGATAAAGTATTAATGTCAATCAAGGTGACATTAGTAAGTTGCAAAGGATTTGGGACTGTAAAGTACAGAACCAAGACTCAACCTCTTCCATGAGCAAGCATGTTCAGGGTACCGGATATATGGAGCCCATGATTGAGAACGAATGCAGCTAGTGTATTTGTACTCTAGTGCAAGTTGGAGACTATTGGAAATATGCCCTAGAGACAAATAGTAGTAAGGACTATTATCATATTTCATATAGTTTATGATTACGTTTTATATCATGCTATAACTGTATTGAGCGGAAACATCAATACACGTTTGATATACAAACAACCAGGGGTTCCTAGTGAAACTCTAGTCACTAGTTCATTGGTCAACAGATGATCAAGTTTCCTGATCATGTGGCATTTATGCCAATTGGAAATGGAGTCATCACATTCCGAGAATGAGATGATGAACCAATACCCAATCTAACCATCGTGACCCGATCATGTCACGAAGTTCAAGTTACGATGATTAGAAATGGATCCCCGTAGACAATTCCTTAGACCGTGAGGCTATATCAATCACTATCTCCCGAGAGTGCTTTGATAGCATCAAGCGCCAATTGGTAATACAGTGGTTATAAAGGTGTGTTTAGCTACTCGAAGGAAACCGTTGAGGCAATATATGTCAAGAGCGGGATTTGTCCGTCCATGTGACGGGAAGATACTCAAGAGCCCACTCGGAGAAGTCATATCCAATAGTTGCGCAGGGTGTGATTTGATCACGGGGATATCACTTATCGGAACGAGTCAAGTAGCATTGTTCGGTAACGAGATTGAACACGACATGGTGATGTCATTGATCAGATCTCGGGCAATGCAAGTATCTAGTGACAAAGGGAATAAGACACGACTGTCCCAGCTCAAATGACGAAAGATCTTCGTGGACCATACAAGGGTCACATGGCCATCCAGGTCCCTCTGTCGACCATTCATGCGGGAGTGTCCAGACCATGTCTGGAGTGTTCCCGAAGCGTGGGGTATCACGCTTAAGGGCTTGATGATGCTTAGAGAGTGTTTATAGGATCGGTAGAATCGTCGAAGATTTATAGGGAAAAAACGGAAGGGTTTCGGTAAGTCCGGAGGATGTCCGGAGTGGAGGTGGAAGGTGTTCCAAGGCCACAGAGATTGAATAATATGTGAATGAATGTTAAATGTTGATTTAATCATTTATTAATAATTATTTAATAAAGCGAAAATCAATTAAAATGGTCAAAGGCTTAATGGGCCAATTTCCGGAGGGAGAGGGCCCATTAGGGGAAAGGAGAGAGGGAGGAGGGGCAAGGGGGCCGGCCGTCTAGGCCTAGCCCCCTGTGCGGGGCCCACTAGGTGGCTGGCGGCCTTCCCTCCCCCTTCCTCTCTTTAGTCCCTCCCCGGGACTTTGAGGGAGGTAGTGCCTCCCCTTCCCCTATATATAGTGGGGGTATTTGGCCAAATTATATACACCAATAATCAATAAAGGTCTTCTCATTTTTGGGAGGACCTCCAGTTGATATTTTCTCTCTCCCCCACTCTCTCTCGTGACCATGGTCCCAAGTCTAGACTGCGCGAGCGAGAGACATCTTCACCGCGGAGCGCCGTCGCACTGCGGGATTCGGATCCAGCAGCTCTACTTCCGCAACTGCTGCTGGATCAGGGAAGCGGGGGTCATCGTCAGGCACTGGACGTGTGTAACTCCCGCGATGTGTCGCACTTGAGGCACTCAAGTCGCTGGAGCCAAGGAGCGCAAGGACTTCATCACGACCCTTAAGTCGGCTTCGGCTCGTCTACATCAACCACGCTCTCTTGAGCGTTGACAACTCTTTTCGGTCTTTATTGGTAAGTTCACAAAAAGCCCTCCCATTACTGTATTACTAATAGATAGGTCCTGGTAGCTTCAGGGGTTCAGGGGCATAGAGTAAATTTTATTGTTTTCTTACGCGGAACCCCTACACTATGACCATGGTTTGACACATGGATTCCCTAGAGTCATTGCATGTGTTCTTTTCCTAAACCAATTGATCCACTAGAGTCATTGATCCACAATGCCAAACTGCATCTGTTCTTTTTCCTAAACCACATTGATCCACATGACCATACACACACTCTAGTGGATTCTGTGATGCAACTTCTGCCACACTGGTGCAACATGCAATGTGGAAGCTGCTTTTCTAAGTGTTTTTGGTCTCTGCGACCATGGTTTGACACATGGATTACCTAGAGTCATTGCATGTGTTATTTTCCTAAACCACATTGACCCACTAGAGTCATTGATCCACAAGGCCACGCTTATGTGTTATTTTTCGTAAACCCCAATTTTCCACATGAGCACACACACTCCAGTGGATTCTATGATGCAACATCTGCCACACTAGTGCAACATGTAATGTGGAAGCTGCTTTCCTAAGTGGTTTTCGTCTCTATGACCATGGTTTGTCATTTTACGTGGGTTTGTGTCTGTTAGACATATACGAAAAGGATACGTCCAGCCGACCGACATCAAGGAGGATACGTAGTAGACTACTTTTGATATTTCCTAACTTGTAATCTATTTGTCTTGGCAGCCAAGCCTCCTTGTACTATGTAATACCATCGTGGGATCCTTGCACTCTAATTGCAACAATTATATTTGCCTCCATGTTATTAGATTAGGGTTTTGGTCCTCCCCCATAGCGCCGTCAGACCCTTCCACTGTAGATATCGCGGCCGCTGCCAAAGCCGCTCTCTGGGCACTCACGACCGTGCTCCCAAGCATCCGCATCGTCATACCGGTCACCCTTGAGCTCTCCACCTCCAACTACATCCAATGGCACGACATGTTCTCCGACACTATGCAAAAGTACACCCTCGAGGATCATATACTCGAGGACGACTACCCTGCCAATACCACTGCACAGTTGGTTCGGAACGATGCCATCGCTCGATGATGTCTAAACAACACCGTCGCGCCCGAGGTTTTTGTCATGGTCATCGACACTACCACACCGCTGCCCTCCCACGCCTTGTGGACGCGACTCTCCAACATCTACCCCGACAACACGGAACCCGCTCCTCCTACCTCGAGCAATAGTTCCACGGTATCCAACAGGGCTCAATGACCATGGCTGATTACTATCGCAAGCATAAGGTTCTCTCCGACGAGCCCAATGCGCTTCACATGACCATCACCAACAAACACCTCGTCCAGAACATGCTCCGTGGTCTTGGGTCTCGTCTTGCATACATGTGCACGCTAACCCTAAAACAGCACCCACTACTGTCGTTCCTCGGCATGCGCTTGTCTCTGCTACTCGAGGAGATAACACTACAATAGTCTTAGTTGTCATCTTCAACGCCATCTGTCTTTGTTGCTGGCAGAGCTCCTACGACGGCGCCACACGTGGTCCTGCCAAAAACATGGCGCATCCGCAGCTCCTCGATATCTGCCGCAACTTCGAGCAATTTGGCACCTGCCACTTTGGTGCACAGTGGCATTATGTCCACTCCACGCCCTCCCACCAGCGTGGCATTGTCACCTCTAATGCACTAGCTAAGGGCCCTCAAGATCCCTGGCCATCCATGTAGAACCCCTGGGCAGGCTCCATCCAGATGTGGCCTGGTCTGCCACCACGCCTGCCGCTCCTTGTTCCACCTTAGGCCCATCATGACGTGATGTCGCCCCGTATCCATGGCCATATGGTGCTTCCTCCCCCATGCCATGGCCACTAGGAGCACTCACGCCTCCCTTGCCATGGAAACCAGGAGCGCCAGGACCATCAAAGATAGCTCCACCGTCTGCAACGACCTACACTACTCCACCTCTGTCCTTCGACCAAGGCCACCTCATGCAGGCTTTCAACACCATGTCTCTAACGCCACCATCCTCCAATGAGTGGTCCATGGATTCTGGCGCCTCCGCTCATATGACCGGTAATCAGGGTAATCTCTCGCACTTCATACCCTCTCCCTCTCCTTACCCACATGTCATCGAAGGCAATGGCTATGCCCTTCCCATCATGCGTGTCACACCACTCTTTCTACTCCTAATCATATATTTCAGCTTAATAATGTCTTAGTTATACCAAACCTCATCAAAAATCTTCTTTCTGTGTGCAAATTCACCACTGATAATCTTGTTTCTATCGAGTTTGATTCTTTTGGTCTCTCTGTGAAGGACCTCCGCACCAAGAACGAGATTGTCAGGTGCAATAGTTCCGGTGACCTCCACCCCTTCTGGTGGTTGTCTTCCCCTACGCATGCTATCTCCACCACTACATTATCTCATCGTCTAGGAAATCTTAGTAGTCAAGCTTTGTTGCATCTAGCAAGTGATTTTTCTTTTCCTTGTAATAAAGATAGTTCCGATGATCATTTATGTTATGCTTGTCAAGTAGGGAAACGTGTTCACATACCTTTTGATAATTCATCTACTCAAACGACTCGCTCGTTTCAATTGATTCATTGTGATTTATGGACTTCCCATTTGTCTAGCATGTCCAGTTAAAAATACAACCTAGTTGTTTTAGATGATTTTTCCCATTATCTTTAGATTCCTTTGCGTGTCACATCCGACACTTTCCCTACCCTAAAAATATCCTTTGCATATGTCTCTGCACAATACAATACAACCATACAATCTCTCCAATGTGAAAATGGTCATGAATTCGACAACAACGCCGCTCATCTTTTCTTGCTATCCCTAGGTGTCACACTCCGTTTATCTTACCCTTATACACCCCAGAACAGAAAAGATGAACGTGCCATTCATTCTACAAACAACATGGTGCACTCACTTCTTTTTCAAGCTAGCATGCCTCCAATATATTGGGTTGAAGCTCTACATAGCGTCACGTTTCTCTTTAACCTTCACCCCACTAAAACTCTTCAACACCACACACCTCATGAGGTTCTCAGTGTCCTCCCACTCCCTCTCAATCAACTTCGTGTTTTTGGTTGTCTTTATTATCCTAATCTCTTAGCTACAACACCTCAAAAACTAGATCCTCGCACCCGCATGTGTCTTCCTAGGGTACCTATCTAATCACCATGTCTATCGATGTCTTGACCTTGCCTGCAATAAAGTCATCATCTCTCGTCATGTTGTATTTGATGAAAATTCTTTCCCGTTTTCCAGAACCTCACCTACACCTCCCACTGCCACCAATCTCACCTTTGTTGACGAATTGCCACCAATCCTCCCGCTTCCTGTTACTCCTCAACCACCACATCCAATTCCTCCACCCGAGCCACTAACCCCTCCTACACCTCCCATCCCTCCCCCTCCCTCCCTTGTGGTCCTGGATCCGGTCGGCCCTCCCCTCGCTGATAACACTCATACATTGTACACTCATGGAAAACATGGCATGGATAAGCCTATTGTTGATTGCCTCAATCTTATTGCTGATGTCCTCATTCCAATTCCTAAGAGTTAATGTAGTGCTCTAAAGGACCCTCATTGGCATTCTGCCATGGTTGATGAATTCACCGCCCTCCAGAAAAATCGGAACTAGGATCTTGTACCCCGTCCGCTCGCAGCTAACATTGTTTCTGGCAAGTGGATATTTTGACATATTTTCCTTCAGTGTCAACTTGCTTCTGAACTGCAATTGGAACCCGACTGAGTTAGGGGAAATTTTAACCATCTCTTAGTACTCCCGGGTGGGGTGGGACATGTTTTAACATTTGTTTACCTTTTTCAGTGTTGCAAGAGCAAACAACTCTTGAGCAAAATCCAAACCTACTCCTACTCCCTCTATGCAGAAACAAGTGACTTGAGTTTGTCTAGATTTACATGTATCTATACACTAAAATGTGTTTAGATACATATGAATCTAGACAAATGCAAGTCACTTATTTTTAGACAGAGGGAGTACTAATTATGTTTGGTGACACCGGAGGATAAGTGTCTGCTGGAGTTAGCTTTGGGAGCAGTTGTGAGAGTTCTCGACGGGGTTTAGATCTTGGAGTATGCGTGTGTGTGAGGTCTTTACTTACCTGGTCTGGATTTCGAACTGCCTGCTTTGATCTGCTGGGCTGTGAGTATCAAATTACGGTTGCCATTGTTGGTTTATGTGTTTTGCAAAATTTCACTGATCTATGAATAATCATCAACAAAAGTCTAAAAGCAATAAAAGTTACAAATAGGTCATTAGACCACTTAGAGACGACTACATACACTATCATGAGTCGAAGACGCACCGCCGTCATCGTCCCTCCATCATTGGAGCCAGACAAAACTTGTCTTAGTAGACAAACAGGAAGTCACCATGCTTCAAAGAACCAACACACCTGAGCAGCAACCATCATCGAAGATGATAACCATAGATCGGAAGAGACTAGCCTCAAACCACACCAATGAATACGAAAAGCAACTAGATCCCAAGAGATCCATTGGACACACGACTCCACACGCCTTCTGCTGGCACTAGGTGTACCACCAAAGTGAGGATAGGGCAGGGAGACCTTATTCTAACTTCAGGATGTAGCTGATAGAAATATGCCCTAGAGACAATAATAAATGTATTATTATTATATTTTTGTTGCATAAGTTTATTGTTTGTGATATAATTGTATTAGTTCTATATAATGAGTATTTGGAGTAAAACCCTAATACATGTGTGGAATTATAAACAACATTAGATATCCCTAGTCTTGCCTCTAAGACTAGTTTTTATAGCATTAGTAGTCTAGGTTTCCTAACTGTGGTCAAAGTACAAAGTGTTGTAGAGATGGCGATGATATATGACATCAGAGTTGTTGAGAGAACAATGATGATGGATAGACCCAAAATTATATGCCATGAGATGAATCATCAATGTTGTTATTGGTAGTTTCTCAATAACAAGTATTACCATTACTATATGATCATTGGACCACGAGACACATATGAGCATGGCATGATTCTTCAAACATTATTATGAGAATGAGTAGTTACAAAGTCAGTCTTCTCTCTTACTGGATAGTATGCCAATGTGTCATATGGTGTAGTTGTGGTAATTGCTACTGCTGGCGATGGATAGATACACTCTTGGCTCACCCATTTACTATGGTGTTCATCATCGTGTTGCCGGACAATTGATCAAGTTGTTGATCACATTAACATTGATAATACGGGATGAGTAAAAAGTACATACCAGGTAATGAGGATAACCTAGTGTTTCACCTTGGGCTATGTAAAGTATCGAGAATCAATATGACATATATCAAAGTAATATAAAGGTTCACATGATAAAAGAACTTTGTGCATATGTGTGTGGATCACTATGTGCATCAAGGTACCAATGGTGATCATTGTGGAGGAATGAAGTTTCGAAACATGTCCACATATATCCAAACCCATAGGGTCACACACTTAAGAGTAAATAGCATTTAGAATGTTAGTGCGATTAAAGATTTGCGAATGCAGTAATTCTAAAATGAATTCGGAAGGTTTCGGGATGTTCCGGAGGAGTCCAGGATATTGCATGAGGTGTTCAGAATAGTTCTACACACTAAAGGAATGCATCGGATTGATTTAGGAATGTTTCGAACAATTCAGAGGTGTCCTAGATTTTTCAAAATATTCAAAATAATTAATAAGAGTAATAATCCCTAGGTGGCACCATGGGCTGAAGGGGCGCATGGCCCCCTAGGGCATGGCGTGCACGGGGAAGGGAGGGGAGGGGTCCGAGTCAGACCTCAAACCCTACTCTAGGTAGGTGGTGGGATGTAGCACCCCGCTAAAACCACTACTAGAAAATCGCTGTGTTTTTGTGCATTGCATCATCATGACTGAATGCTCATGTCATCATGCCACATTGCATTTGAGCATTATCATGTCTGCATGCATTTGTTGCCTAAAACTATTTTATAAAAGCCTATGTTTGTTTTCTTAATATCCCCCGTCTTTATTTCAAATTAAAAACCCCGGTCTTTTGTGGATCTTTTATTTATCTAAAAACAATTTACAAAAATATTCTAAAATAAAAAAATAAAGAAATAAAAATATTTTTATGGGAGGCAGCCGGCCAGGCCGAAAGGCCCAGCCAGCTGGCCTACTACCCCAAACCCTAGAAAACCTTACCTGATCCTACCCACTCCCCATCACCGCCGCCACCCACCCCGGTGTACACAACACGCACACCACCCAGCCCGATCCACACCTGACCCTGCCTAGGGATCTCCACCACGACCTGGCCCCACCACTCCCTCTCTCCCCCCCGTGTTTTCCTCCCCTCTCCCCGACCCCACGTCGCCATCGTCCTTCCCACCTACCCTGCTCCCACGTCGCTCTTCTCTTCTCCCCTCGTAGATAGCCGCGCGCCCCGAGCCCTCTCCGGCGCCTATTCCTCGTTGCTCTGGCAGCCGTCACACCTCACCTCGCCCCGCCACCGCACGCGGCCCCATGCTGCTCCTCGCTGGCCTCCTCGTGAGCCCCGCGCCGGCCACTGCTTGCCGCTGCCGGATCCCGAGCCGCCGCCCACCTCTCCGCCACTCGTCGCAGCACCACGAGCGCTATCCCTCCTCTGCCCTTCTTCCAGCGCGTCACCGGGCCCGTGCCTCCTCGTCGTCGACCCCCTCCGCCGCTCGCCCGGGCCCGAGCTCCCTCCATCCTCTGCACGTCTCCTCGCCGGCCCGGCCGTTGTCTTCACCACGTCGCCGACCGTCAGCCGCCCCCACCCCGAGGCTGCGTCGACCCCACCTCCGGCCGGCCCCGCCTGTGACCCTCTCCGCTGTTCGGCCCTTCCAAGCCCGTCGACCTCGCCGACCTTCGACCTTGCTCCTGCATCGCCTGACAACGGTGCCCTCCCCTTCGCCTCCGTCCCTGCTGCCAGGTGCCCTGGCAGGACGCAACCTCGCCAAGCTCCTCCCCTGCACGCCTCCTCTCGGACGCGTACGTGTATCGCAAGTTGAGCAGCTTCCTAGCTTTGTCTCCGGTCGCTCTTCGGTAGCTCCTACACACATCCCAACCTCGTCACCAGGGGACTGGGCATGTTTGTTTTCTCTGCTGTGTACACGATGTCCCTGTTTCCTTGCCTGCACGTGGCACATTCGTGTCCTCTCACCTCATCAATGTGTCCCTGTTCAGCTAGTGTTGCCGTGCTGCTCGATTTGAAGACGAACATAGAAGATTGTCCGAGTGTTGGTGGCCTGTGCGTGTGCTTATGAAGATTCCCGAGCTACTCGTGCCAACGCAAGGACGACCCCTATCCGAAGGCCTTGAGTTGTGAACCTCGGGTCCGTCACCCGACAACCGAGGTGGAACAGATGCCAATCCAAGTTTGCCAACAACCATCGACAAGATATTCCGAAGACCGAACCCCTCGACACTACATGAGCTTCTTCATGGATGCCAAGATCCTCGACCCGGAGATGCCCGGAACACCAAGTTCGTCAAACCCTGAAGGCCTGAACCCGAAGTTCGTCGCCACGGATTAACAAGGACTTCTACAAGGAATGGCAAGTACTTCTCCATGGATCCGATTGAAGCAAACTCGGAAGACCGATCCCGTTCCCGTCAAACCCCTGAGACCCAGACCTGGACCCCAGAATCCAAGACCTTCGGAACCACATGTGTGACCCTAAGCCCCTATTTTTATAATATGACATATACCTATCGCATAATTAAATCATCATGCTTGCATACATGTCATCTGGTGAGTTTGGTTAAATAGTCGATTCACCTCATAATTAAATATGGAGATCATATGCGGGCTTTTCTAGTCTTATATTATCTCTATTTAAATTTGTGTAGCGAATCAATACCTTGTTTTGCCTTGTTAAGACAACATTTAAATTGCGGGGTATCTAAATAACTAGAACCTATTAATTAATTGTCGGGACCCCGGTTCCGCTTAATACTGCCTAATTGCACCGCATCTGCATCATATCATAATCATGAAGATCTTTTGCCGTAGTATTAAATAGTGCATCCAGTGTTTGTTCCAGTGTTTGCTTCTTCACGGATTAGGCCGATGAGTTGATGCGAGTATCGACAAGTTTTCCGGATATGATCCGTCGGCAGTGTTTCCCAGGCGAGCATCTCCCTCTTTCTACCTATTTTGCTTTTATAGTCTTTATTTCCTCCTGTTGATCTATTGCTATCCGTGTTGCGATGCTTTAGTTTCCGTGCACCATTTGTACTCCTTACAGCCTCTATATTGCCATGAACACCTCCTATTGCCTGTTGTTTGATAGATAGTCAACCTTGCGAGTCGTAGTTGCTTGCTTATGTGTTGCACACGCGTCATTGTCATTTCACCGTTGACGGCAAGTTGACACATGATAAATGGTGGAGATGCTCAATGGTGGAGATGATCATGACTTTAAATGCAACTGTTAAAATGCTGGGAATAGATATAACTAATGAAGATGCATCGGTGGGCAATAGATGTTATTTGGTTCTTCCACGCTCACTTGTGTATCTTAGGACCCCCAGTACTTGATACCTGTTCCTTGACTATTCGCACTATCCACATACGGGAGAGTCTATGAATCCCCCTTAGCCAGAGCTTGATTCATTTCTTATTTCTTGGGGCCACAAACTAGTTTGGGGCTTTATTACTATCCTGTACTTATGCCATGCTTTACTGCTTTATTTACGATTGTACGTGGAGCACCTGTACTGTTTAGGAATTGCGGAGTGTTTTCGCGGTATCGACAAGCCCAGTCACACTTTCGGGTTCCCAGTCGTTTACAGCCATTGGCGCAAACCATGGGTCCGTCTCGGAGCCGGCCAACTTCGTTGCGGGTAGCTTAATGGGGTGGCCCCCTGAAATATTTTATGAATCCTGTCATTGCTTTGTCGTGAAAGCCTCGTTGGGTTTTGATTTGGTTTTTCCGTGGTTGATCGTGTGTGTGTTGCTATTTGTGCACCCCTGCAGGGTAAATCTTTCTTAAAGCCGTGTCCGCGGTTATGGACGACTTGGAGCACAGTATCTCGATCATAGACAAGCATAACTAAAGTAGTGTTATAAACTTGACTTAAAATGTAACTAGTAATCAGCCTCACTATAATGGAATGGATAATAAAAGTGCCAACAACTGGTGGAACTGGGTGTATTGTGTCATGCTATACCTGCCTAGTAAGTATCACAACTCCAATGGAATGAAATAAAAGTGCCAACAACTGATGGGTTTGGGATGTCACATGCTAATTGTATCTGACTAGTAAGTACTGCAACTACCACTGAATGGTTAACTAAAACTGCCCACTACTTATGCTATCAGGATGACTCACGCTATCTATATCTGACTAGTAAGTGCTTCAACTATAATGGAATGAATAAAACTGCCAACCGTGTGAGTTCCTCGGTTTGACTTCCTCATTTGGTCTCGAGGGGGAATACCAGGATGGGTATGATTGGTGTTAGTATCAGGTTGGAACCGAATAGGTCTTTCTTATCTCTCTCTAATAGTCAGTAGTTAATCGAGTCTCTATAGGTTGTTTAGTGCATGCTTCGCTGCCGCTTCAGTCCACCATACCAATGTAGGCGAGAGCCGCCGAATTCTAGCCTCGCCGTGTACTGGCCTCAGTACTGACGCTCCTCTTTTTCCTTTGCCCTTTGTCGGCACCCCTTTTGTTTTAGCAGGTTTGAGATGACGTCGTTAGCAGGGTTACCCTTCCAGCTTGGCCTGGGCAGGGTTATGGACGCCATTGGTTATTCTTCAGGGCTCTTAGCCCCATTTGCAACTTGTCCATAGTCGGACGCTCTATCGTTTTCAAGGTGATTTGGATCTTTGTATAGTATATCTGTATTCTTGACTCATGGAGTCATTGTTGTATATATATGTTCTGTGGGTTCCATCGTGGACTAATGTGTAATGGTATTACTTCGTTCTCCACCCGCACGCAACTGCCTGGTGGGCGTCCTTGAATCATTTCTATGCGGGTTTGGCGGGAAGCGCTAAAACTTGCATAGGTCCGATTCGAGGGTGTTACAAAGTGGTATCAGAGCTCAGCAGTTGCGATACCCCATTGGTCCAGCCTGTAGGATAACCTAGCTAACAGACGTTGTAGAGTGTCAAAACTATTTTGAAAATCGGTTAGATAGATCTGATTAGTTCTGCTTATACTCCTTACCCCTCTGCTATTCTCCTCTTACCTCTGTGTGTTTTAAATCTGCTCTCTTACCTTTCTTCAAGTCCAGGATTTCTCGTGGTTGGGTTCCGTCGTTCCTTCAGGGTTTCGCTTCCTCCTTTGGCACCGGTTTTTCTACCTCCGGACTTCATGCTATCTGAGTGATCTTTTATCTGTGGTACCATTCTTTGTTCCTTGTTTGTGCCTTCTGGTGTTTTCCGACGCGACGACATCATCTACGCCAGATCCGATGCAGAGCCTACATCACTCCTTTGTTCCGAACCTCGGTTGTCAAGATCTTCAGTCTAATTCCGAGAGTGGGTTGCATAATTCTCCTATTCGTGTGCAGAGTAATGGTTTGGGTGCGCGATGGACTGATCACCATCCGACTACTCTTATCATTCGCTCTTGTACATTGAAGCGGTGGATCCAACAATTTTACTCCGTCCACGGAAGCTAGAGGTGGATTTTTTTGTTGATACCTCTACCTTCGCCCTTTGTTCCCGGAGTGTTCTTTCGACGATCACGGACAACGGCCTCTTGTTAGTGGTGTCGCGAGGATCTACATGAATCGAGAAGATTCAGATCGCCGACCTTCTTCCCGGTACCATGAGGCGGATCTCGAGGGCGAGATCCCTTGTTAGTGGTGTCGAATTGTAGCACCCCGCTAAAACCACTACTAGAAAATCGCTGTGTTTTTGTGCATTGCATCATCATGACTGCATGCTCATGTCATCATGCCACATTGCATTTTAGCATTATCATGTCTGCATGCATTTGTTGCCTAAAACTATTTTATAAAAGCCTATGTTTATTTTCTTAATATCCCCCGTCTTTATTTCAAATTAAAAACTCCAGTCTTTTGTGGATCTTTTATTTATCTAAAAACTATTTACAAAAATATTCTAAAATAAAAAATAAAGAAATAAAAATATTTTTAGGGGTGGTAGCCGGCCAGGCCCGAAGGCCCAGCCAGCTGGCCTACTACCCCAAACCCTAGAAAACCTTACCTGATCCTACCCACTCCCCATCACCGCCGCCACCCACCCCGGTGTACACAACACGCACACCACCCAGCCCGATCCACACCTGACCCTGCCTAGGGATCTCCGCCACGACCTGGCCCCACCACTCCCTCTCTCTCCCCCGTGTTTTCCTCCTTTATCCTCGACCCCGCGTCGCCATCGTCCTGCCCACCTACCCTGCTCCCACGTCGCTCTTTTCTTCTCCCCTCGTAGATAGCCACGCGCCCCGAGCCCTCCTTGGCGCCTGTTCCTCGTTGCTCCGGCCGCTGTCGCACCTCACCTCGCCCCTCCACCGCACGCGGCCCCATGCTCCTCCTCGCTGGCCTCCTCGTGAGCCCCGCGCCGACCGCTGCTTGCTCCTGCAGGATCCCGAGCCGCCGCCCACCTCTCCGCCTCTTGTCGCGGCACCACGAGCGCCTGCCCTCCTCTGCCCTTCTTCTAGCACGTCACCGGCCCCGCGCCTCCTCGTCGTCGACCCACTCCACCGCTCGCCCGGGCCCGAGCTCCCTCCACCATCTACACGGCTCCTCGCCGGCCCGGCCGTTGTCTTCACCGTGTCGCCGACCGTCAGCCGCCCCCACCCCGAGGCTGCGCCGACCCCACCTCCGGCCGGCCCCGCCTGTGACCCCGTCCGCTGTTCGGCCCTGCCAAGCCCGTCGACCTCGCCGACCTTCGACCTCGCTCCCGCATCGCCTGACACCGGCGCCCTCCCCTTCGCCTCCGTCCCTGCTGCCAGGTGCCCTGGCAGGACGCAACCTCGCCAAGCTCCTCCCCTGCACGCCTCCTCTCGAACGCGTACGTGTATCGCAAGTTGAGCAACTTCCTAGTTTTGTCTCCGGTCGCTCTTCGGTAGCTCCTACACACATCCCAACCTCGTCACCAGGGGACTGGGCATGTTTGTTTTCTCTGCTGTGTACACGATGTCCCTGTTTCCTTGCCTGCACGTGGCACATTCGTGTCCTCTCACCTCATCAATGTGTCCCTGTTCAGCTAGTGTTGTCGTGCTGCTCGATTTGAGGACGAACATAGAAGATTGTCTGAGTGTTGGTGGCCTGTGCGTGTGCTTATGAAGATTCCCGAGCTACTCGTGCCAACGCAAGGACGACCCCTATCCGAAGGCCTTGAGTTGTGAACCTCGGGTCCGTGACCCGACAACCGAAAAAAAAATCCACCATACACATGTTTCAATTACAGAGAGACCGACATGTGGGAGCCAGCACTTTAAAAACGGCTGATGCCGCTAGCAACATTATCAAGTTCAAAGCATAGATGCATGAGCGAAATAAAAAAAGTCAATCATACAACCGATCCTTCTAATGAGAGGCTAACATGTGGGACCCAGCTACATGACCAAATGGCAGATTCGTCGGGAAACACTATCTAGTTCGGAATAGGGTAGTGCTAGAGAAGAAAAGAATCCATTATACACACGATTCTTCTAGTGATAGGCTGACATAGGTGACCCACCAGCCTGAATAAATGTCTGATGCAGCAAAACACTATCAAGTTCAGAACACGAAGGCGCGACCGAGGGAAACTTTCCATCATACACACGTTTCTTCTAATGAGAGGATGGCATGTGGGGCCCAGCAGCGTAATTAAATGGTAGATGCATCAAGCAGCACTATCAAGTTCGGAACAGGATAGCGCAAGCGCAGGAAAAAAATCCATCATACACATGACTCTTCTAATGAGAGGCTGACATGTGGGTCCCAGCAGCATGACTAAATAGCAGACGCATCGAGCAATGTTATCGAGTTCACATCAGGAAGGCACGAGCCAAGGAAAAAATTCCTTCATGCACATGTTTCTTCTACTGAGAGGATGAAATGTGGGACCCATCAGTGTGATTTAACGGTAGATGCATCAAGAAGCGCTATCGGGTTTGGAATAGGGTAGCATGAGTGCAGGAAAAAAAATTCCATCATACACACGATTCTTCTAATGAGAGGCCACATGTGGGACGCAGAAGCCTGACTAAACGGCATACACATCGAGCAGTGTTATCAAGTTCAAATCAGGGAGGCATGAGCAAAAAGTATCATCCGCTAGAGACAATTACGTCATGGACCCACACGCCTCAAAGGACTTGGGCGAGTCAACATCGCGCGAGGAACCGAAAATCTAGCTTCTGCAATGCGCTGGCCAAGCTTCCTCCATGTTTTTAGTGGTTTGATCGTAGTAGAGGGCCACGAAACTAGAAAAAAAGTATTCCATTAGCTACGGTCGAGCCAAGAAATTCGTCGCCGAAGACGAGCCTTCTACGATGAACGACAGGCCAAGTCGTTGCGGATGGACACTTTCTCGTAATGCTTTCACTACATCTAGGCAACGGTTCCTGTCATGGTAGGCTCGGATGGCAGCCTTTGTTTCATTGATGCGTCCTCTGAGTGTGTTGGTGATTTCCTCCTGCAGGACGGTGCATCTTATCTGGAGATTCTTCTTGTCCTCCATGAGCTCGTTGATTATCTTGATGGCATGTTCTTGCCTTTTCAAGTTACGGTCGAGCAGGTTATGGAGCCTCATGATGTCACGTGCAAAATCTAGCGATATCTCCTTCTGCACAGTTAAACACCTGCATAGGCTCTCATTAGCATTGGTGAGGGAGCGTGCATGCTCCTGTTTGTTGTCAATCTTGGCACTGATCGCGGCCATCTTGTCACGGTACTCGGCCTTCGCTCACTTCATCGTTCATGTTATTTGAAATAGAAATTCTATAATTATACTCGAGGTTCCAGGTGAAAACTAATACAAACCACAAAATCCCCTTTGAATCTATGAATAGCAGTATTAAAAAAACACCAAGAGATCTAGTCATAATTATGAAAACTAATCCAAATCACAAAATCTCCATTGAATCTATGAACAGCAGTATTAAAGAAAGACCAAGAGATCCATTCATAATCATGAAAACTAACACAACTTAGAAAAACCCCAATGCGGTGCGGACACGATCAAAGAAATCCACATTAATACTCAAAGAAATAAAAGTGTGGAGATTTGCTACCTCGCTGAGACGTGGAACAGGGTCGAACGGGACCTGCAACGCTGCCATCATGGTGGATTCTAGGTCCACATCCGGCATGTAATACTTAGATGAGGAAGAGCAAGAAGAAGAAGAAAAACAAAAAAGAAACAGAATAAGATCATGATGGATAAGAAGATGGAGAAGAAGTAGAAGAAGAAGAACGTACTCGGAGGAGCCCTCGCCTGCTGGAACATTCAGCGCCATTGGGCCTCTGTGAGAGGGGGAGCTTGAGGGGCTGGTAGAGAAAGAACTGCAGGCGGCAAGCTCTCTCCTTTTTCTCCATCAGGATGGTCGACCAGCCTCTCCTGAGGGGAGCCATAGCTTGTAGGGGGAGGGAGGTGGTGGCAGGAGGAAGAAGAGAGTGATTAGTGTGGGAGAAGAGTCAAAGAGTACAGGCCATGGTCTAGTATTATACAAGAACACCATCTACCTTCTCAAAGAAGCCAGGGAATCGATGGGACTCGATTGTACTTGTCTTTATTGCGATGGACAGTTCAATGGTCTTCGGTGCCGCCTAAAATCCATTATATAAAAAAGGAGTGGCACCTGCTCCATAAAAAAGGAGTGGGGTCGGGTGGTAATCATGGGCAATGGCGTGCACGTCTTGCGCGCTTCACATGTTGACAGGGTAATGACGCGTGCAACTGCTGCACGATCACATTGGTACGTCGAACTCCACGTTGATAGGCACGCAAGTTGAACTCCACGTAGACAGGCACACACAAGATATTTACGAGACTAGAATATGTTGTGCCACTTTTTTGTGATCAAATTATGTTCAGTACACAAGATAATACATTTTTTAATAATCAACAAATGCATGCGCATACACGACACATGATATGACGCGTAAAACCCCTGTTCGCCCCTTGATTAGATCAGTACCCAACTCTGTGTACCCGCCATCGCTCATTCTAAACAACTTCATCGAGCACGATGGCCCCTTGAAGTGGCAATGGTAGATCAAAGCCCGCCACTGACCGTCATGCATCCCCTGTTATTCAAGGCACCTTTTGCGCCTGCAAGTTCCCAACTGAGGCACTACATCACGTCCAACCGCGCCAGGATCCATCGACATCGGCATTCGAGGACACCGTGACATCGAAGCTCATACCAGTTGATACGTCGTAAACGTATCTATAATTTTTGATGTTCCATGCTTGTTTAGTATCTACTTTATTATGTTTTGTTCATACTTTGAGGTATTTTCATACATTTTATGGAACTAACATATTAACAAGATGCCATAGTGCCAGTTGCATGTTTTCTACTATTTTTGGTTTCAGAAAAGCTAGTAAGGAAAAATTCTCGGAATTGGACCGAACAAAAGCCCAAGTAAATACTTTAGCCGAAGCAACACGGAGTCCAGAGGAGAGCTGAAGAGGGGTACCAGGGCGGCCACACCCTAGGGTGGCGTGGCCAGCCCTAGGCACGCCGCCACCTAGTGTGGGCCCCCTGGCACTCCACCGACCTTGGCCTTTCGCCTATAAAATTCTCCCGGGATGAAAACCCTAAGTACCCGATCAAAGACCCGATAAAATTCCACGAAAGAGTCTGTAGCCGCCGTCATCTCCATCCCTAGATCGGGAGGGATCTGATGCTCTTCTAGGTACCCTGCCGGTGGGGAGAGATCACCCTGGAGGCCTTCTTCATCACCATGACTACCTCGGGTGTGATGCGTGAGTAGTTCATCCTTGGACTACCGGTCCATGTAGTAGCTAGATGGTTGGTTCTCCTCCTTTTTGCTATCATGTTTAGATCTTGTGAGCTCTGTTCATGATCAAGATCATCTATTTGAAATCTTGCATGTTGTGTTTGCGGGGATCCGATGGATCTTGAGATGCTATTTCAGATTGATTATTGATTCTATCATCTCTATGTTATTTGTGATCTTGCATGCTTTCCGTTGTTAGTAGCTATCTTGGCCAAGTAGATGCTAGCAACTCCAAGTGGGAATATTTATGCTCGATAGTGGGTTCATGCCTCTAGTAATCTGGGGAAGTGACAGGAATTTCTAAGGTACTAGAGGTGCTATTGCTACTAGGGAGAAAACAGCAATCCTTTGTCCATGGGGCAATCGTATTGTTTACTTTACACACTTTTCTTAATGCAATTATCTATTGCTTGCAACTTAATACTAGAGGGGGTTCAGATGATAACCTGAAGGTGGATTATTAGCCATAGATGCAGTTGGATTACGGTCTATGTATAATGTTGTAATGCCCAATCAAATCTCATAGGAGTCAAGATGATTAGTATATGCATGGTATGCTTTCTCGAGTTTGTCAATTGCCCCGTTGTAATTTGTTCACCCAACATGTTATTTATCTTAAGGAGAATCACCTCTAGTGAACTATGGTTCCCGGTCCATCCTTTTATCATTGATATACCATCTACTGTTTATTGTTTACTGTTACTTTCTGCAAGCAATTAGTATCTTCTACACAGTACGTTTAATCCTTTGTTTTCAGCAAAACCGATGAGATTGACAACCTCGCTATAAGTTGGGGCAAAGTTCTGTGGTTGTGTTGTGCAGGATTCCAAGTTGGAAACAACATCTTGGGATTGTTTCCTTGCTCCTACTGGTTCGATAACCTTGGTTTCATAACTGAGGGAAAACTTGATGTTATTCTCATCATACCTTCCTCTTGGGGTTCCCAACAAACTCGATATATTTTGAGCCATCACCAGTCACGCAGGAGGAGTGTGGTGCACCTGCAGCGACGGTCGAGCGCAAAGAAGTAGCCAAGACAGGGGTGCGTGTTGCACCAGTGAGTACGGACAACAAGAGGAACGAGAGGAAGACCTACAAGACCACCATCAAGAAGACCAGGAAGAAGAGAGGAGACAACTATGTGGACGACTCTGACTCAGCCAATGAGGAGGCGTTCATAGATCAGTTGGAGACAGAAGCGGAGGAGACTGACGTGGACCCATGGGACTATGAGGTGGAGGAGGAGGAGGACTCCGACGAGGAGAGAGCATGCATATACGAAGCAGGGGGTGGTGACAAGTCATCAGAGGAGGACACCGACGACGATGATGGAAAGAACAGTGATGGTGATGAAGACGAATATGATCTGGAAGACGATGATGAGGTTTTCTTCGAACTATGATCACGATACTCATGGAGAGCGCCTAGAGCATGCACTAGGCATCACCGGCATCAGACGGAGTGTTTTCATATTTTATTTTTTAGATGATTTTAATTTGTTTAAGGAGGTAAAATATCAGTGGCATGGATAGAGAGGTGGCATAGATAGAGAGGGGTTATCTTGCTTGTTGGATCACAGGGGATCAATTGTTGGGTGGCACGACCTGCATGACATCTGTGTCGACCAATTAGGGATAGCAGCCAGAGTGAGCACGTGTTTGGGCTTTTGTGAGAGAGCTCAAAAAACACACTAAGGGGTCTAGATAGAAAATATAATAGATTTAAAAATGGAAAATGCGTGCTTGATACTACCGCCTTCCCAAAGCTTAAGACCTATATTTTTTGATAAAGTAAAACTATGTAAACCACATTTACCAAACCACATTGATCCACTAGAGTCATTGCATGTGTTTCCTAAGTGTTTTTGGTCTCTGTGACCATGGTTTGACACATGTATTCTCTAGAGTCATTGCATGTGTTCTTTTCCTAAACCATATTGATCCACAAGGACACAGTACATGTGTTCTTCTTCCTAAACCACATTGATCCACACGACCACACACACACTCCAGTGGATACTGTGATGTAACATCTCCCACACTAGTGCAACATGCAATGTGAAAGTTGTTTTCCTAAGTGTTTTTGGTCTTTGTGACCATGGTTTGACACATGGATTCCCTATAGTCGTTGCATGTGTTCTTTTCCTAAACCACATTGATCCACTAGATTCATTGGTCCAAAAGGACACATTCCATGTGTTCTTTTCCTAAACCAAATTGATCCACATGAGCACACACACACACTAGTGGATTCTGCTATGCAACTTCTGCCACACTAGTGTAACATGTAATGTGGATGCTGCTTTTCTAACTGGATTTGGTCTTTGTGACCATGGATTAACACATGGATTCCCTAGAGTCATTACATGTGTTCTTTTTCTAAACCACATTAATCCCCTATAGTCATTGATCCACATGGACACACTGCATGAGTTCTTTTCCTAAGCCACATTGATCCACATGACCACACACACACTCCAGTGGATTCTATGATGGAACTTCTGCCACACTGGTGTAACATGCAATGTGTAAGCTGCTTTCCTAACTGTTTTTTGTCTGTGTGACCATGGTTTGACACATGGATTCCCTAGAATCATTGCATGTGTTCTTTTCTTAAACCACATTGAACCACTAGAGTCATTCATCCACAAGGCCACACTACATGTGTTCTTTTTCCTAAACCACATTGATGCACATGACCACACACACACACACTCTAGTGGATTCTATGATACAACTTCTGCCAGACTGGTGCAACATGCAGTCTAGAAGCTGCTTTCCTAAGTGTTTTTGGTCTCTGTGACCATGGTTTGACACATGAATTCCCTAGAGTGATTGCATGTGTTCTTTTCCTAAACCACATTGATCCACTATAGTGATTGATCCACAAGGCCACACTGCATGAGCTCTTTTTCCTAAACCATATGACCACACACACACACACTCCAGCGGATTCTGTGATGCAACTTCTGCCACACTGGCGCAACATGCAATGTGGAAGCTGCTTTCCTAAGTGTTTTTGGTCTCTATAACCATGGTTTGAGACATGGATTCCCTAGAGTCAGTGTATGTGTTCTTTTCCTAAACCACATTGATCCACCAGAGTCATTGATCCACAACCTAAAGCACATTGATCCACATGATCAAACACACACTCCAATGGATTCTGTGATGCAACTTCTGCCACACTGGTGCTACATAAAATGTGGAAGCTACCTTCTTTAGTGTTTCTGGTCTATGCGACCATGGTTTGACACATGGATTCCCTAGAGTCATTGCATGTGCTCTTTTACAAAACCACATTGATCCACTAGAGTCATTGATCCACAAGGCCATACTGCGTGTGTTCTTTTTCCTAAACCACATTTATCCAAATGAGCACACACACTCTAATGGATTTTGTGATGCAACTTCTGCCATACTAGTGCAACATACAATGTGGAAGCTGCTTTTCCTAAGTGTTTTTGGTCTTTGTGACCATGGTTTGACACATGGATTCCCTAGAGTCATTGCATGTGTTCTTTTCCTAAACCACATTGATCCACTAGATTCATTTATCCACAAGGCCACACTGCATGTGTTATTTTTCCTAAACCGCATTGATCCACATGAGCACACACACACTCTAATGGATTTTCTTCTATGACACTAGTGCAACATGCAATGGGGAAGCTGCTTTCATAAGTGTTTTTGGTCTCTATGACCATGGTTTGACACATGGATTCCCTGGAGTCATTGCATGTGTACTTTTCCTACACCACATTGATCCACTAGAGTCATTGATCCGCAAGGCCATAATGCATGTGTTCTTTTTCCTAACACACATTGATCCACATGAGCACACACACACTACAGTGGATTCTATGATGCAACTTCTGCCACACTAGTCCAACATGCACTATGGAAGCGGCTTTCCTAAGTTTTTTTGGTCTCTGTGGCCATGGATTAACACTCTCTGTTCTTTTCCTAAACCACATTGATCCACTAGAGTCATTGATCCATAAGTCCGCACTTCATGTGTTCTTTTTCGTAAACCACATTCATCCACATGACCACACACACACTCTAGTTGATTTTGTGATGCAACTTATGCCACACTGGTGCAACATGCATTGTGGAAGTTGCTTTCCTAAGTGTTTTTGGTCCCTATGTGTTGTAAATATGCCCTAGAGACAAATAGTAGTAAGGACTATTATCATATTTCATATAGTTTATGATTAAGTTTTATATCATGTTATAACTGTATTGAGTGGAAACATCAATAAACGTGTGATATACAAACAACCAGGGGTTCCTAGTGAAACTCTAGTCACTGGTTCATTAGTCAACAGATGATCAAGTTTCCTGATCATGTGGCATTTATACCAGTTGGAAATGGAGTCATCTCATTTCGAGAATGAGATGATGAACCCATACCCAACCTAAACATCATGACCCGATCATGTCACGAAGTTCACGTTATGATGATTAGAAATGGATCCTCGTAGACTATTCCTTAGACCGTGAGGCTATATCAATCACTGTCTCCCGAGAGTGCTTTGATAGCATCAAGCGCCACATGGTAATATAGTGGTTATAAAGGTGTTTAGGTACTCGGAGGAAACCGTTGAGGCAATATATGTCAAGAGCGGGATTTGTCCGTCCATGTGACGGGAAGATACTCAAGGGCCCACTCGGAGAAGTTATATCCAATAGCTGCGCAGCGTGTGATTTGATCACAAGGATATCACTTGTCGGAACGAGTCAAGTAGCGTTGCTCGGTAACGATATTAAACACGACATGGTGATGTCATTGATCAGATCTCGGGCAATGCAAGTATCGAGTGACAAAGGGAATAAGACACAACTGTCCCGGTTCAAACGACGAAAGATCTTCGTGGAACACATAGGGGTCACATGGCCATCTAGGTCCCTCTATCAATCATTGGTGCGGGAGTGTCCCGACCACGTCTGGAGTGTTTCCGAACCGTGGGGTATCATGCTTAAGGGCTTGATGATTCTTAGAGAGTGTTTATAGGATCGGTATAATCGCCGAAGATTTATAAGGAGAAAACTAGAAGGGTTTCGGTAAGTCCGTAGGATGTCCGGAGTGGAGGTGGAAGGTGTTCCATGGACACAAAGATTGAATAATATGTGAATGAATGTTAAATGTTTATTTAATTGTTTATTCATAATTATTTAATAAAGAGAAAATCAATTAAATTGGTCAAAGGCTTAATGGGCCAATTTCCGGAGGGAGAGGGCCCATTAGGGGAAAGGAGAGAGGGAGAAGGGGCAAGGGGCTGGCCGGCTGGGCCTAGCCCCCCGCACGGGGCCCACTAGGTGGCCGGCGGCCTCCCCTCCCCTTTCCTCTCCTTTAGTCCCACCCTGGGACTTTGAGGGAGGTAGTACCTCCGCCCCTATATATAGTGGGGGTATTTGGCCAAATTATATACACCAATAATCAATAAAGGTCTTCTCACTTTTGGGAGGACCTCCAGTTGATATATTCTCTCTCCCCCTCTCTCTCTCGTGACCGTGGTCCCAAGTCTGGACTTTGAGAGCGAGAGACATCTTCACCGCGGAGCGCCGTCGTGCTGCGGGATTCGGATCCGGGAGCTCTACTTCTGCAACTGCTGCTGGATCGGGGAAGCGGGAGTCATTGTCAGGCACCAGATGTGTGTAACTCCCCGCGAGGTGTCGCACTTGAGGCACTCTAGTCATTGGAGCCAAGGAGCGCCAGGACTTCATCACGACCTTGATTTCGGCTTCGGCTCGTCTACATCAACAACGCTCTCCTGAGCGTTGACAACGCTTTTCGGTCTTCAAGAGTAAGTTCGCCAAAAAGCCCCTCCCGTTACTGTATTACTAATAGATAGATCCTAGCAACTTTAGGGGTTCAGGGGCGTAGAGTAAATTTTATTATTTTCATACATGGAACCCCTACAGTGGTATTAGAGCTAGATCTATGCGTAGTAATGCTAGTATGGGTAGAACACACGAGATGTAGCGTGTGGGCATTGATCTTTTAGTTGTTACCCTCCCACGTGTACTTGTGTATACCGCAGTAATGCTTGATGAAGCGGCCCCCAACCGACTTTACGCATTCATTCGTGAGACTGGTCCATGCTTGACATACGGCTTCTACCGTATAAAGTGGCTTAGGGGGTGTATGTCTCTCTCGCATTAGTTGGTATGCCATTTGCAACGGAGGGCCCCAAAAGGGGTGTAGTAGAGACAACTACTTGATCAGTGTTGTGCTAAAAGTTCGTAGGTAAGCATGGTTCTTGTGCGAAAGCCCATTCAGCCACGTAAAACATGCAAAGATAAAGTAGCGGCGTCTAACTTTGTTTTGCAGGGGGGCGTTGCTTTGTGATATGGTTGTGGCAAAGGTAAAGTGATTTACCTTTTGTTACGTAGTAGTAGATAGTCACGGAGGTGACGAACTACCATGCCGGAATGACACCGGTACCCTAGTGTGAAGACGGATGGAGATCACGACGTGAAGGACCATATCACATTGCATTTACATTCAATGATATTGTTTGTATATATTATTGTGTGCTAGTATTAGATACTCGACGGTAGCCCAATAAGATGATCCCTGTTAAAATTACCAACGATTGTGTTCCCCCTTAGGGTGCACCACCAAGAAAGTTCTTCGATATGAGGCGATCCGGGGTACAGGCCTGGGTGTCAGACATATCTATGTTCGAATATAGTGGGTGTAATCCATGTTGCACAGTGAATACACTAAGGTTGATTTGGCGAGCCTAGCATGTGCAGACATGGCCTCGGAACACGGATGGTCGAAAGATCGAGCACGAGTAGCATTAATGATGTGACCGACGTTTAGCGTCCACCCTTGAACCCACATTGATGGCCGTGACGATCGGGGGAGATGTGGTTGATAGGGGTCGTGTTATCACTAGGAACCCTTTTGGGGATAGGTGTTTCTGAGTGGAGTTATTATTAACTCATTTAATTATAAACTTAGTCTAAATTCCTTTTTGCAATTATAAATGTAGATGGCACCTTTCGTATTGACGGTTGATTGGTTAGAAGGAGAGAAGCTCAGATTAGATGGATCAAACTTCTCCATATGGGTTGCACGTCTCCACGTTCTCCTTAGCAAGAACGACGTGGTCGACTACATACTCGACGGGATGGATTTGGATCAGCCCACTGACCTAGAAACCCCAGAGCAGCAGAAAGACCGCTATCTCCATCGTGAGATGGCCTCCTTCATTTCAGTTACCACGCATTTCAGAATGGTGGATGAGTTGTGGCCTTTCATGGGTGATGTCGACCCTCGTTCGGTGATGCTACAGCTTAGGACACATTTTGTGGAACAAGTGCGCATGTGGGAGTATGAGCTGATGGGGGACTTCCTCTACATAAAGATGGAGGAGGGCTCCTCACTGGACGAGGACTTATTGAGCATGTACGATGCATACATGAGTATGGCATACTACCTGGAAAACTGGTTCGCAAGCTCTTTTGCAATGGGAGTTGTGCTGCGGTCGCTACCACCAAGCTTCCAAGCACAAGTCAGGATTTGCATTATGAGAGGTGACACGGAAACACTGGATTTCCACGAGTTCATATCACATTTCAGAGGTGTGGTGGTTGAACTCGGTGTCGCTGGGGTCATCGATGACAAAGGTATATATTTTATATACCATTTTATAAATGTTATAATCTTGCAAACATATTTGCAGTGTTAAGTATATTTGATACATGTTCTGTTTTGCTGAAAACAGGTCCTTCTACATGAGAGGTGCTTCCTGGAGAGGAGGTGACGTTGCGTGCTGATGGCGAGCATGATGATGGCCAACGACGCTCTCCCTCAACATTTATCATTTAGTTTATGTTTTAGGATGATTATTGTAATCAAAAGATTGTGAACTTCTTTAGTGTGTCTCACACTTTGTGAGACGGTTATTCATATGAGTTTGTAACAAACAGTTGTTCTACACGTTTGATATCATGCTATAACTGTATTGAGCGGAAACATCAATACACGTTTGATATACAAACAACCAGGGGTTCCTAGTGAAACTCTAGTCACTAGTTCATTGGTCAAAAGATGATCAAGTTTCCTGATCATGTGGCATTTATGCCAATTGGAAATGGAGTCATCTCATTCCGAGAATGAGATGATGAACCAATACCCAACCTAACTATCATGACCCGATCATGTCACGAAGTTCAAGTTACGATGATTAGAAATGGATCCCCGTAGACAATTCCTTAGACCGTGAGGCTATATCAATCACTGTCTCCCGAGAGTGCTTTGATAGCATCAAGCGCCACTTGGCAATACAGTGGTTATAAAGGTGTGTTTAGCTACTCGGAGGAAACCGTTGAGGCAATATATGTCAAGAGCGGGATTTGTCCGTCCATGTGACGGGAAGATACTCAAGAGCCCACTCGGAGAAGTCATATCCAATAGCTGCGCAGCGTGTGATTTGATCACGGGGATATCACTTATCGGAACGAGTCAAGTAGCATTGTTCGGTAACGAGATTGAACACGACATGGTGATGTCATTGATCAGATCTCGGGCAATGCAAGTATCTAGTGACAAAGGGAATAAGACATGACTGTCCCAGTTCAAATGACAAAAGATCTTCGTGGACCATACAAGGGTCACATGGCCATCCAGGTCCCTCTGTCGACCATTCATGCGGGAGTGTCCCGACCATGTCTGGAGTGTTCCCGAACCGTGGAGTATCACGCTTCAGGGCTTGATGATGCTTAGAGAGTGTTTATAGGATCGGTAGAATCGCCGAAGATTTATAGGGAAAAAAATGGAAGGGTTTCGGTAAGTCCGGAGGATGTCCGGAGTGGAGGTGGAAGGTGTTCCAAGGCCACAGAGATTGAATAATATGTGAATGAATGTTAAATGTTGATTTAATCATTTATTCATAATTATTGAATAAAGAGAAAATCAATTAAAATGGTCAAAGGCTTAATGGGCCAATTTCCGGAGGGAGAGGGCCCATTAGGGGAAAGGAGAGAGGGAGGAGGGGCAAGGGGGCCGGCCGGCTAGGCCTAGCCCCCTGTGCGGGGCCCACTAGGTGGCTGGCGGCCTTCCCTCCCCCTTCCTCTCTTTAGTCCCTCCCCGGGACTTTGAGGGAGGTAGTGCCTCCCCTTCCCCTATATATAGTGGGGGTATTTGGCCAAATTATATACACCAATAATCAATAAAGGTCTTCTCACTTTTGGGAGGACCTCCAGTTGATATTTTCTCTCTCCCCCTCTCTCTCTCGTGACCATGGTCCCAAGTCTAGACTGCGCGAGCGAGAGACATCTTCACCGCGGAGCGCCGTCGCACTGCGGGATTCGGATCCAGCAGCTCTACTTCCGCAACTGCTGCTGGATCAGGGAAGCGGGGGTCATCGTCAGGCACTGGACGTGTGTAACTCCCCGCGATGTGTCGCACTTGAGGCACTCAAGTCGCTGGAGCCAAGGAGCGCAAGGACTTCATCACGACCCTTAAGTCGGCTTCGGCTCGTCTACATCAACCACGCTCTCTTGAGCGTTGACAACTCTTTTCGGTCTTTATTGGTAAGTTCACAAAAAGCCCTCCCATTACTGTATTACTAATAGATAGGTCCTGGTAGCTTCAGGGGTTCAGGGGCATAGAGTAAATTTTATTGTTTTCATACGCGGAACCCCTCCACTATGACCATGGTTTGACACATGGATTCCCTAGAGTCATTGCATGTGTTCTTTTCCTAAACCACATTGATCCACTAGAGTCATTGATCCACAAGTCCAAACTGCATCTGTAATTTTTCCTAAACCACATTGATCCACATGACCATACACACACTCTAGTGGATTCTGTGATGCAACTTCTGCCACACTGGTGCAACATGCAATGTGGAAGCTGCTTTTCTAAGTGTTTTTGGTCTCTGCGACCATGGTTTGACACATGGATTACCTAGAGTCATGGCATGTGTTATTTTCCTAAACCACATTGATCCACTACAGTCATTGATCCACAAGGCCACACTTTATGTGTTATTTTTCATAAACCCCAATTTTCCACATGAGCACACACACTCCAGTGGATTCTATGATGCAACATCTGCCACACTAGTGCAACATGCAATGTGGAAGCTGCTTTCCTAAGTGGTTTTGGTCTCTATGACCATGGTTTGACACATGGATTCCCTAGAGTCATTGCATGTGTTATTCTCCTAAACCACATTGATCCACTAGACTTATTGATCCACGAGGCCACACTGCATGTGTTCTTTTTCTTAAACCATGTTAATCCATATGACCACACACACACTCTAGTGGATTTTATGATGCAACTTCTGCCACGCTAGTGCAACATACAGTGTGGAAGCTGCTTTCCTAAGTGTTATTAGTCTCTATGGCAATGGTTTGACACATGGATTCCCTAGAGTCATTGCATGTGTTCTTTTCCTAAACCACATTGATCCACTTGACTCATTGATCAACAAGGACACATTGTATATGTTCTTTTTCCTAAACAACATCGATCCACATGAGCGCAAACATACTTTAGTGCATTCTGTGATGCAACTTCTGCCACACTTGTGTGACATGCAATGTGGAAGCTGCTTTCCTATGTGTTTTTGGTCTCTGTGATCATGGTTTGACACATGGATTACCTAGAGTCATTGCATGTGCTCTTTTCCTAAACCACATTGATACACTAGAGTCATTGATCCACAAGGCCACACCGCATGTGTTCTTTTTCCTAAACCACATTGATCCACATGACCACACACACACACTCTAGTGGATTTTGACATGCAAATTCTGCCACACTAGGAAACATGGAATGTGGAAGCTTCTTTTCTAAATGTTTTTGACTCTATGACCATGGTTTGACACAAGGATTCCCTAGAGCCATTGCATGTGTTCTTTTCCTAAACCACATTGATCCACTAGAGTCATTGATCCACAAGGCCACAATGCATGTGTTCTTTTTCCTGAACCACATTGATCCACATGACCACACACACTCCAGTGGATTATGTGATGCAAATTCTAACACACTTGTGCAACATGCAATGTGGAAGCTGCTTCCCTAAGTGTTTTTGGTCTCCATGACCATGGTTTGACACATGGATTCCCTAGAGTCATTGCATGTCTTCTTTTCCTAAACCACATTGATCCACTAGATTCATTGATCCACATGGCCACAGTGCATGTGTTCTTTTTCCTAAACTACATTGATCCATATGAGCACACACACACTCTAGTGGATTTTCTTCTTCCACACTAGTGCAACATGCAATGTGGAAGCTGCTTTGTTAAGTGTTTTTGGTCTCTATGACCATGGTTTGACAGATGGATTCCCTAGAGTCATTGCATGTGTTCTTTTACTAAATCACATTGATCCACTAGAGTCATTGATCCATAAGGCCACAATGCATGTGTCCTTTTTCCTAAACCACATTGATCCACATGAGCACACACACACTCAAGTGGATTCTATGATGCAACTTGTGCCACACTACTGCAACATGCACTGTGGAAGCTGCTTTCCTAAGTGTTTTTGGTCTCCATGGCCATGGATTAACACATGGATTCCCTTGAGTCATTGCATGTGTTCTTTTCCTAAACCACATTGATCCACAGAGTCATTGATCCACAAGTCCACACTCCATGTGTTCTTTTTCCTAAACCACATTGATCCACATGACCACACACACTACATTTGATTATGTGATGCAATTCTACAACACTGGTGCAACATGCAATGTGCAAGCCGATTTCCTAAGTATTTTTGGTCTCTATGACCATGGTTTGACACATGGATTCCCTCGAGTCATTGCACGTGTTCTTTTCTTAAACCACATTGATCCACAAGGCCATAATGCATGTGTTCTTTTTCCTGAACCACATTGATCCACATAACCACACACACTCAAGTTGATTATTTTATGCAATTTCTACCACACTTGTGCAACATGCAATGTGAAAGTTGCTTCCCTAAGTGTTTTTGGTCTCTATGACCATGGTTTGTCACATGGATTCCCTAGAGTCATTGCATGTGTTCTTTTCCTAAAGCACACTGATCCACTAGATTCATTGATCCACAAGGCCACACTGCATGTGTTCTTTTTCCTAAATCACATTGATCCACATGAGCACACACACTATAGTGGATTTTCTTATGCCACACTAGTGCAACATGCAATATGGAAGCTGATTTCCTAACTGTTTTTGGTCTCTATGACCATGGTTTGACACATGGATTCCCTAGAGTCTTTGCATGTGTTCTTTTCCTAAATCACATTGATCGACTAGTCATTGATCCATAATGCCACAATGCATGTGTCCTTTTTCCTAGACCACATTGATCCACAGGAGCACACACACTCCAGTGGATTCTATGATGCAACTTCTGCCACAATACTGCAACATGCACTGTGGAAGCTGCTTTCCTAAGTGTTTTTGGTCTCCACGGCCATGGATTAACACATGGATTCCCTAGAGTCATTGCATGTGTTATTTTCCTAAACCACATTGATCCACAGAGTCATTGATCCACAAGTCCATGCTGCATGTGTTCTTTTTCCTAAACCACATTGATCCACATGACCACACACACTACATTTGATTATGAGATGCAACTTCTACAACACTGGTGTAGCATGCAATGTGGAAGCTGATTTCCTAAGTATTTTTGGTCTCTATGACCATGGTTCGACACATGGATTCCCTAGAGTCATTGCACGTGTTCTTTTCTTAAACCACATTGATCCACTAGAGTCATTGATCCACAAGGCCATAATGCATGTGTTCTTTTTCCTGAACCACATTGATCCACATAACCACACACACTGAAGTTGATTATTTTAATCAATTTCTACCACACTTGTGCAACATGCAATGTGAAAGATGCTTCCCTAAGTGTTTTTGGTATCTGTGACCATGGTTTCTCACATGGATTCCCTAGAGTTATTTCATGTGTTCTTCTGCTAAACCACATTGATCCACTAGATTCATTGATCCACAAGGCCACACTGCATGTGTTCTTTTTCCTAAATCACATTGATCCACATGAGCACACACACACTCTAGTGGATTTTCCTATGCCACACTACTACAACATGCACTGTGGAAGCTGCTTTCCTAAGTGTTTTTGGTCTCCATGGCCATGGATTAACACATGGATTCCCTAGAGTCATTGCATGTGTTCTTTTCCTAAACAACATTGATCCACTAGAGTCATTGATCCACAAGTCCACACTGCATGTGTTCTTTTTCCTAAACCACATTGATCCACATGACCACACACACTACATTTGATTATGTGATGCAATTCTACAACACTAGTGCAACATGCAATGTGCAAGCTGATTTCCTAAGTATTTTTGGTCTCTATGACCATGGTTTGACACATGGATTCCCTAGAGTCATTGCACGTGTTCTTTTCTTAAACCATATTGATCCACTAGAGTCATTGATCCACAAGGCCATAATGCATGTGTTCTTTTTCCTGAACCACATTGATCCACATAACCACACACACTCAAGTTGATTATTTTATGCAATTTCTACCACACTTGTGCAACATGCAATGTGAAAGCTGCTTTCCTAAGTGTTTTTGGTCTCTATGACCATGGTTTCTCACATGGATTCCCTAGAGTCATTGCATGTGTTCTTTTCCTAAAGCACATTGATCCACTAGATTCATGGATCCACAAGGCCACAGTGCATGTGTTCTTTTTCCTAAATCACATTGATCCACATGAGCACACACACACTCTAGTGGATTTTCTTATGCCACACTGGTGCAACATGCAATATGGAAGCTGATTTCCTAAGTGTTTTTGGTCTCTATGACCATGGTTTGACACATGGATTCCCTAGAGTCATTGCATGTGTTCTTTTCCTAAACCACAATGATCCACTAGAGTCATTGATCCACAAGGCCACACTGCCTTTGTTCTTTTTCCTAAACCACATTGATCCACATGACCATACACACTCCAGTGGATTCTGTGATGCAACTTCTGGCACACTGGTGCAACATGCAATGTGGAAGCTGCTTTTCTAAGTGTTTTTGGTCTCTATGACCATGGTTTGACATATGGATTCCCTAGAGTCACTTCATGTGTTCTTTTCCTAAACCACATTGATCCACTAGAGTCATTGATCCACAAGTCCACATTGCATGTGTTCTTTTTCCTAGACCACATTGGTCCACTTGACCACCCACACACTCTATTGGATCCCTATGATGCAACTTCTGCCACACTGGCGCAACATGCAATGTGGAAGCTGCTTTTCTTAGATGTTTTTGGTCTTTGTGACCACGGTTTGACACATGGATTCCATAGAGTCATTGCATGTGTTCTTCTCCTAAACCACATTGATACATGATACGTCCATTTTGCATCACTATTCTATGTCATAATTCACTATTAGTCATTGATATATTTCGTATTGAGAGGTGATACTTATGTTATTTCATATGTTTATGCATGGTTGGTGAATTTTGGAGCATGGAACGCTGCAGTCAGGATTCTGTTGGAAAAGGTGCTGTTTGGAGGCAAAATTCGCGAAGATCATAAAATCCGGGAAAATATACGGAAAATCCTATTTTTCCAGAAGACGAAGGATGCCAGAAGGAGGAGTGGAGATGGGCCACAGGGGGCCACCCCACCCCTTGGCGCGAGTCACCCTAGGCCGCGCCACCAGGTGGTGTGGCCGCCCTGGCCCACCTCTTGCTCTCCCCTCTAGCGTATATATTCCTCCCAAAACCCTAAGACTCGGGAGAGCAACCACAGAAAGACTCTGTCGCCCCTGCGGGGCAGAAAACACCGAGAGAGAAAGATCTCGCCGGCACACAGATTTCTGCCGGGGGAATTCCTTCCTGGAGAGGGAAGATCATCGCCATCAACACCACCATCAAGCTGGACTTCGTCGGGATCATCATTACCACCATCATCACCATCAGCACCCTCATCACCATCTCCATATTGCTGTAACAATTGGGTTGAATCTTGCATAGTTCATAGGGGAAACTTTCCCAGTGTTGATTACTCTTTGTAGTTGATGCTATTGAGTGAACCATTGAATTATTGTTTATGTTCAGATTGTTATACATCATTATTCCATCTCTGATCATGATCCATATGATGTCTTGTGAGTAGGACATTTTGTTTTTGAGGACATGGGATAAGTCATGTTGTTAGTAGTGGAGTTGTGTTGAGAAAGATTCAATAGTTTTACATTTAAGTTGTGTTGTACTTCTTCTAGTGGTGTCATGTGAACGTCGACTACATGACACTTCACCTATATGAGCCTAGGGGAATGCATTGTGTATTTGGCTACTAATCGTAGGGGTTGCCGGAGTGACAGAAACCTGAACCCCCGTTAGGAAACCATTGCACAAGGGACGTAAGGGTCTTAGAGTTTAAAGCTGTGGTTAGGTTTCTACCTTAATTACTTTCTTGTAATTACGAATGTTTGCAAGGGGTATAATCACAAGTATGTATTAGTCCTAGGAAGGTCGGTACATTAGCATAGGTTCACCCACACAACACTTAGCAAGATAAAGAAGATTAATCTACTATATGAAGCGAAAGCACTTGACAGTCTGCCCATGTGTCCTCGAGAACGTTTGGTCATCTTAAGTAATACAACCGGCTTGTCCTTTGCTGCATAGAGGATTGGGCCACTTGCTGCATTTATTCCTACTATCTTTTATTTACTCGTACTTTATTTACTTGCTTTATCAAAAACCCCTAAAAATCCATTTTCTAAGTATTGCAGAGAATTCTTGATCCATACCCCTAGCCAGCACCTTCTGCTCCTCGTTGGGTTCGACACTCTTACTTATCGAAAATACTGCGATACACCCCCTATACTTGTGGGTCATCAAGACTATTTTCTAGCACCGTTGCCGGGGAGTGAAGCGCTATTGGAGAGTGGAACTGGTAAAGGAAACTTCGTTATGGATAATTCGCTGAGTTTCTTATTTGGTAATGCTACTACCACTGCTAAGGTAGTAGATGAACCACCACAGAATGATGCTTTTAAAATACCTACAAGAATTATTGATCGTGTTATGGATAACTACTATGTTGGGGATGGAACTGTCCATCCTGGTGATCACTTACTCTTTATACACGAATTATGCTGGTTGTTCAAGTGTGCAGGTATTACTACAGATCAAGTTAAGAAGAAGTTATTCTCATTATCACTGAAAGGAAGAGCTGAGGAATGGTATAAGCTATTGAAGAATGGTCAAGCTCTGGAATGGGAGGAAATAGTGCCTCTCTTTTATTCAAAATTTATCCTCCTAGTGAGATTCATAAAGATCAGAATCAAATATACAACTTTTGGCCTCCTGATGGAGAGAGTACAGCTCAAGCTTGGGGGAGATTGAAGTTACTAATGCTCAAATGTCCCTTTCATGAGCTCCCACACAATATCGTTATCAATAACTTTTATGCAAGGCTCCCTCTACATGACAAGGATCATTGATACATTGCAAATCTATCTATAATTTTTTATGTTCCATGTTTGGTTTTATCCACTTTCTTGTGTTTTGTCCACACTTTGGAGTACTTTTCATATGATTTCTTGGACTAACCTATTAACAAGAGCCACAGTGCCAGCTGCCTGTTTTCTGTTGTTTTTGGTTCCAGGAAACTCAGAAAATGAATATTCTCGAAATTAGACGGGACAAAAGCCAAACTGCCTATTTTTCCGGAAGTCATCAGATGCCAGAATACGAGACGGAGAAGGGCTGGGGCCGGCCACACCACCTGGCCACGCAGCCAGGCCTGGCCCGCGGCAGTGGGTGGTATGGCCGACCCCAACACCCCCTCGGCCTCTCCTTCCGCCTATATATTGCCCTCGGGACGAAAATCCTAAGTACCGGATCAAAAATCCACGAAAGAGTCTGTAGCCGCCGTCATCTCCATCCCTAGATCGGGAGGGATCTGAAGCTCTTCCCGGCACCCTGCCGGAGAGGGGAATTCACCCTGGAGGCCTTCTTCATCATCATGCAAGCTTCTGGTGTGATGCGTGAGTAGTTCATCTCTGGACTAAGGGTCCATGCAGTAGCTAGATGGCTGGTTCTCCTCCTTCGTGCTCTCATGTCTAGATCTTGTGAGCTCCATTCATGATCAAGATCATCTATTTGTAATTCTACATGTTGTGTTTGCGGGGATCCGATGGATATTGAGATGCTATTTCAGATTGATTATTGATTCTATCATGTCTTTGTTATTTGTGATCTTGCATGCTTTCCGTTGTTAGTAACTATCTTGGCCAAGTAGATGCTAGCAACTCCAAGAGTTAGTATTTATGCTCGATAGTGGGTTCATGCCTCTAGTAATCTGGGGAATTGACAGAAATCTCTAAGGTACTAGATGTGTTGTTGATACTAGGGAATTGACAGAAATCCTTTGTTCATAGAACAATCGCATTGTTTACATTACACGCAATTCGTAAAGCAATAATCTGTTGCTTGCAACTTAATACTGGAGGGGGTTCGGATGATAACCTGAAGGTGGATTATTAGTCATAGATGCAGTTGGATGGCGGTCTATGTATAATGTTGTAATGCCCAATCAAGTTCCAAAGGAGTCAAGATGATTAGTATGTGCTTGTATTCTTTCTCAATGTTTGACAATTGCCTCGTTGTAATTTGTTCACCCAACATGTTATCTATCTTAAGGAGAGCCACCTCTAGTGAACTATGGACCCCGGTCCTTTCTTTTACATACAATCTACCAACTGTTTACTGCTTTGTGTTTACTTTCTGCAAACTATTACTTCCTTTCATTCGATACGTTTAATCCTTTGTTTTCAGCAAAACCGGTGAGATTTACAACCTCATCGCAAGTTGGGGATAGAGTTCTGTGGTTGTGTTGTGCATGTCTCCACGTTGCTGCGGGCACCGGTAGTACGCCCTGCCAACGTTCAGCTAGCAACACCTTTGTGGTGTTTCCTTTCTCCTACTGGTTCGATTAAACCTTGGTTTCATACTGAGGGAAAACTTGGTGTTGTGCTCATCATACCTTCCTCTTGGTGTTCTCCAACGAGCTCGATATAATTTGGGCCATCAAGCATATTTTCTGGCGCCATTGCCGGGGACTCAAGGACATCTTCACAAGGGGAGTTCCTCAAAACCAATCTCTTTACTTTGTTATTTTTGTTTTGCTTAGTTTCTTTTTGCTTATTTAGCTTGTTTCTTTATCAAAAACACAAAAAAATAGTTTACTAGTTTGCTTTCTTATTTGAAAACACAAAAAATTAGTTCCTATCTTCAGTTGCCACTATGTCTAGCCTTTCTCCAATCATTATGTCAGCCGAGGAAATGATTTTCACTTTTAAACAAGGAATTGAGGAGAGCTTAAAGGAAGCTTTGTCTAGAATCTCTGATCTACATGAAAAAACTGAGCCTAAAATGACTCAAAGCTTGTTCCTTAGCAGTTTTTACCTGGGAATTGCTCTTTGCTATAGATATGCTTTAGATGCTGTCGTGGGAGGAGATTTCCTCCAATGTAATGAGGATGATGCTATTAATGCTATAAAGAAATTGATCCTCACTTACAACTTGCCTAGCCAAACTGATATTTCTTTCGCAAGAATATTTGCTAGATTGAACACTCTTGAGACTAGCACTACTAGCTTAAATGATTGCTATAATATGCTTAGGGAGCATCATAGTTATGTTCCAATAAATTTTGAACCATCAAAGTGGCTCCCTACCATAAAGATTGAGATAAACACTAAAACTTTTCAAGCCCGCTGTGATATCATGTCTGAATTTTGTCTTATGCCCAAAAATATTTATGAATCTTTGAATCTTTGGGGGCTTACTAAAGGAGGAAAAGGAATATCTCTTGCTAATAATGCTACCATATTACCTATTGGAATAGCTGAAGGAGTGTTTACAAAGATCCTTGGGAAAATGATTTCTACTGATTATCTTGTTATTGAATGTGCAGGAAAAGGACAAATTACACTTGGAAGGTCCCTATTAGAACTCCTTGGAGCAATAATAGATGTGGGAAAGGGGACCATGAACCTCTCTTCTCCACCAAAAAATCATATTTTCCCCAAGGTCCAGAATAAAAGTAAGGGAGGTAAGGGCAAGAAATTTGGTTTTAATGCTTCTTCATTTGAGAACACTTGATTCTTTCTTGCTTCTTATGCCTAACTTAAAGGCGTTAAAGAAAAGTACTTATTGGGAGATAACCTAAAAGATTTAGATGAGTCTTGGAAGTTATTACCTCTGTAATAACCGCTCCTTATCCTTTTTATTTGCTTTTTGTGCCAAGAGTAACCTCTAATGAGAGAGAAGTAATGATTGGGAAAGTTGTTGTCCCGAAACAGATTTCTGTGCTTCATCGTAAAAATTCGTGTAAAATATCTTAACGTATTTTTGAGGCATGAATTTTTTTTCTTCTGCCCCAGGTTTTTATCTAACTTCCGTTAGTTCAACACTTTTTGATTTGAGCAACAGAAGGTCTTTGAAAAAATTCGTCTTTACCTGCTGGTCTGTTCTGACAGATTTCTGCCATTTTCTGCATTTGCTTCTTGTTGGTTCCTTTTTGAGTTCTTTTGAGGAATTGAGCTTTTTGAGGGAAGTGCTACAGTATCTAGTGTTCTAATGGAAGTTTATTTGGTGTTAGAACTGAACCTTAAGACCTATTATCTTGCATGCACTAATGTTGCTAATAAAGATTGTGTGAAGTTTTGTATGAAGGAAAAATTTCAGGTGTATGGAAGGAATGAGTAATGAGATGAAGGATGGACTAAACCCCAAGAAATATCCAAGAAGTACAAGCGTCAAAGCTTGGGGATGCCCAAGGCATCCCCCTCTTCATCAATAAAAATCCCAGGTTTCTTCCAAACGCTTCATTTTTATTGTTTCATGCACAGTTGTGTTGTTCTTGGAGCGTCTTTTTCTTCATATTCGTTTTGGTTTTTCGTTTGCTTTTTTTTCTTAGTTTGCTGAATAAATTGGTTGTACCCCCTCTTTCATACATTGGTTTGCAAATAGTTTGGTTTGGTTTAGAAAAGAGTAGGAAAGTTCATGCTTATGTGGTAAAAAGAGCTTGTTTTTGACTATGGCCTATGCTTTGTCATGCCATGCTTGACTTTGTTTTGGCTTTATGCTTAGTATTCTTTGCTGTAGCATGACTTGTTATAAACAATTTATATTGCTTAATGTGCCTTGGATGAATCATGCGTTGTTTTAGCATATTAAAGCATAGTATAGTGGTATTCTCCTTTGATGCTTTATTTGGGTTGACTTGGCGCATGCTCACACCATGTTATGACTATTCAAAGTCACCATAGCCTTTATGATCCTTTAGTTTTCAACTTGTAGTATCACTTTATGCTTTGATGAATGATGTTTTGTCGCTCTGCCTGATTATGGCCATTATTGCTCTCTTAGTTTGTCGCTCCCAGTCTTTTGCTAGCCTCCGCAACCAAGTATGAGTTCCACTCATGCATCCAACTCCCTAAACCAAGTTATTCCAAAGAGTCCACCATACCTACCTACTAGCGTATGCTATTCCAAGTATATTAATGCTTTTGTTTACCTTCCAAATTAAACTTGTTATGAGAAAACTAGTGATTAAAGCTCTCACGAACTTGATGACACACTTTACTTTTCTTGCCCTTAATAAACTTGAACCATTGGGTCCTTCTTTTATGCGTATATGCTTAAGATTTATAAGTTGAAATTAGCAGAACCATGTATCATGGGGAACGCTTTCAACATTGCACCTGTACTTTGTACCCCGTTGATATCATGTTCTTTTACTTATGGATCCCGGCGGTGTGAAATAAAAGTGGAACTTGTAAGATCATGGAGTATGTATGTGTGTTAGAGAAACGCCTGGGTCGCTAGCCTAAGACATGGCTAATCATGGTGGAAACTTGCAGCATCACCATAATGAGCACTCTATGAAGCATCCTCAATAAAAACCTATGCAAATAGCAAATAAAAAGATCGCTGAGATGCTCATTGTCTGCTTGCCTTGTCATTTTGATTATGGGATAGCTCCTGTATCATGTGCAAGGGGTACCCCGTTGGCGGTTCTTTATGATACATATGTACTTACAATGACAAGAGCTTACTTGTGACTAAAGTTGAGTAGCATGAGGTTCGGTCTTCGTAAGTAAGGGGCATGAGATTTTGGTTTATAACTTGTCAAGCATATCCTCTTAGTTGTGTCATTTTAACCTTAATCACCTTCAAGATGCTTATGATAGGGGCAATGAGAGCTGAAAGCTATAAGTACCATAATTTTTGGAAGCTCTTTATGAGACTTGAATCTCTACTTCCTTTTATAAAGGCCTTTCTTCCACCATTATATTGAGTCTCCACCTTCTACCTTAATGCACCTACTTTGAGAGCATAGTGGCCATTCTTAGTTCTATGTGCATTGTCCCAAGACTAGTTGATTGATGCATAAATTGATATTGCTTGTTTTAAACTATTTGTATCTAGTCACTCTTATGAACTTTGAAGGTGTCCTATGCATTTATATTTGCTACTCTATGAGGGACAAGTTGAATACTATTATGCTATGTTTTCTTTTTGTGAAACACACAAATGTCTTGCAAAGCATTGTTATTCATGAATCTTTTGTTTGTGCCTTTTCATGTTGCATCATAGTTTCTCTGTCTTATTGCTAGAACTTTGTCTTTCATGTTATGATTGAAGTACTATGATCCCAGCTTTGAATGTTTTACAAATACTTTGATCAAGTCTTTGATGGTGCATGTCACCTCAAAATTATTCTTTCTTTTTCTCACTTACCTACTCAAGGACGAGCAGGAGTTAAGCTTAGGGATGTTGATACATTGCAAATGTATCTATAATTTTTGATGTTCCATGCTTGGTTTTATCCACTTTCTTGTGTTTTGTCCACACTTTGGAGTACTTTTCATATGATTTCTTGGACTAACCTATTAACAAGGGCCATAGTGCCAGCTGTATGTTTTCTGTTGTTTTTGGTTCCAGGAAAGTCAAAAAATGAATATTCTCGGAATTGGACGGGACAAAAGCCAAAGTGCCTATTTTTCCGGAAGTCATCAGATGCCAGAATACAAGACGGAGAAGGGCTGGGGGCCAGGAATATGCCTCCATGTATGCCCTAATTGGAGATCTAGCCTTCCCTTTATAAGGGGCACTAGGGCCACTGTAGTAGGGGTTGGCATTTGAGTAGTTGGTTCCTGGGAGATAGGTAGTGGTGAGAGTAAGAGGGCTTCTTCTTCCCCCTCTCCCCAATACAGCTCAAGGAGCATCTGTAACCTTGCGGACTTGGTGAATGCGAAACATCTGTGTGTGGAATCACCACACTATCCCTCCTTGGATTCCTCTAGTGCATATTGGCCCCACCTTTAGCCTATCCATGGCATCTGTCGTGACACCACCACGATAGTTAGGACCCACAGTGGGGCTAGCGGCGCTAGCAGGAGTGAAGATCCAGACGGGAAACCTCATCGGCAACGGCGAGCACATCGTCTCTGGGCTCGTTCAGCGCTTTGGAGCGCTGGACTACGTCAGCGACAATGCTGGCTGCTTCGGCAAGTGGCCTCCACCGCGCAATGGCGTCTTCGTCACGCTTGGCGCCCACAGGATCTACGTCGGCGTTGATGTGTCTTGCGTTCACCCGCGACACGTCATCGAGTGAGGCGAGCCACCGCTTAGCGCAGCTCACGGTGCGCGTATCACTCGCTCCCCGGACCGCGTTGAGGTAATGATGACAGCGCCTGATGCTGGCGCGAGCAAAGACCCGGCACCAGATCCGGACGTAACACCCAAGGCACCCAGGAAAAGTAGAGGTCCACCGCTAGAAAGGCCAGAAAACGTGCTGCAACAGGCGATAGATAGCTTGGAAAGCCCCATAGCACGTGTAGTAGATACGGCTCGTGCACAGGCCGAGTTAGAGAAAACTAGGCAGAAAATACTAGAGGGTGCGAAAAAGATAGCCGCGGCTCAGCAGTCGTTGAACATGACGCTGCGTGAGTACGCAAGAGCGAATAAAGTAGATGCTGTAAAAGTAAAAGGGAGAAACCTCATCAGTGAAATGAACAAAGAGGGTGATACTAGAGTTGAGGAATCAGAGAACCCTTTGTCCATGGGGTTGCCGAAGTACAGCACCCCGGCAAAGAACCTCAGAGCAGCGGATGCAGCTGCATCCGAGTTAGAGGGTTTGACGGGTGAAGCCCGGCAGAGACAGTAGGAGAGGGTCAATGAGTTAGTTCGGATCGCTAACAGGCAGAATGAGGAGTTGCTCAGGGCTAACCCGGCGAGAGCTGGAGCTTCCAAGGTCGTTTATTCGGCAGTGGGAAATCCAGAGAAATCCGCTGGAGCTGCATCATAACCTCATGATGGCCCTAGAAGAGAGGAAGTGGTGACCTCGGCAAGGAGAAACAAACAGATAGTCCCATATGACCCGGCAAGGGCAGGGAAAGGAAAAGCAGTGCAAGGAAATGAGGATCGACAAAGTGTCAGGCGAGGTGAAGCTGGCCGAGCTAACCACGACCAAGGCAATGCCAGTCAGGGAAACGCTGTAAACGGCAATGCCGGACAGCATAACTCGGCGGGTGCAGGGCAACCGCAGCAGCGGAATATACCACGGCAAGAGCGAAGTGTCGGCCAAGGTATGCAACAGAGATGCGCTCCACAATAGCAAGACAGATACAACGACGGTGATTCGGAAATGGTGAATGCGGGATACCCCAGGCCGGACTATCATGTGATAGGGTCAAGATTGGGAAGCAGGAACTTGATGCCTGACAACACCAGGTGAAAGCTGGATCGGCTCTATAGGTCGGAGAAAATTGAGGGGCAAGGTCCTCCGGGTCCAGCGCGCTTTGGGCCCCAGATCATGGAAGAGCCTCCGATACCTAACTTCTAGTTACCCAGAGGCACGAAAATATATGACGGCAGCACCAAGCCAGAGGATTGGTTGATCAACTATGCAACGGCAGTACAGATCGTGACAGGCAATTTGAGATGGGCAGTGAGATACGTACCTCAGATGCTGGAGGGGCCAGCGAGGGTATGGTTAAACAATTTACCACCCGGTAGTATCAACTGCTGGATCGACTTTGAGGAAATGTTTGTCAGTAACTTGTCAAGCACGTATCAGAGGCCAAATAGGCCACAGACACTAGCGATGTGCAAGCAAAGACCAAATGAAACAGACAGGGAGTTCTTAACTCGCTGGTGCAACGTGAGAAATTCATGTGAAGGTGTGATTGAGTCTCAGGCTATAGCCTGGTTTGCACAAGGGTGTAGATATGCAAGCATGCTCTGGCAAAGGCTACAACGGGATATGCCAACTACACTGCCAGAAACAATCCGGATTGCTAATTCGTATGCTTTGGGTGATCCGACTCAACCCAGGATTATGTAAAACGAGTCAAATGAGGAGTACTACCAGCGAGATGGAGCCGGATCATCCCGGCGAAATTATTACCGGGGTAAGAGAAGGGATGATAGATCGGATTATAGGTACAGTTCGCAACAAGTTGCTGCCGTAAATCAAGATCAACCCGGTGCAGGGAGTAATCAGCGTCAGAAAACTGGAGGGCAACAATGGACTCCAAGGAATGATGGCAAGAAAACTTGGACGACAGAGCAGAAGAAACAGTGGCAATAAAAGAAAGACCGACCGAGGTATACATATGAGGCAATGCTGGATCAGCCGTGCAAATTTCACACGCCAAATCCGAGTAACCCGGCGGGTCATACAACCCGGCAATGTGAGTGGATGAGGAAGATAGAGAAAAGTGGCTCGGGGAATGCTCAGGCACCCCGGAACGATCAACCTCGGCAGGAGCTACCTCGGCAGCAGTTGCTCTCCGGAGCAAACGCGCAACAGTTAATGTTACCACCACCTCCGCCGAGGTATGAGAATCATGAGGGAAGGGATGCAGTGCATCAGGTGGAAAACCAACATCAGCCAGATCAAAGGTACCCCGGCAATGATGGGAGAAATGAGTACAGAGAGCATCACCAAAGCTACTGTGTGTTTACCATAGAAGAAACGGATAGAAAGAGATTGCAAGGCAGACATATGGAAGTGAATGCGGTTATGCCGGCTGTGACGAGGTATATGCCTTGGTCGGATCAAGAAATTACCTGGAGTATCAAGGATCATCCCAAGCTTATGCCGAGTCCTGGTTCGCATGCATTAGTGCTAGACCCAATGTTCATCGGGCCAAATATCAACGTGAGATTCTCCAAGGTACTGATCGACAATGGCAGCAGCATCAATATCATGTATGTGGATACAATGCGCAAGTTGGGTATCTCGGAGAACATGCTCAAACCCACAAGGACAACTTTCCATGGCATAGTGCATGGTATCTCCTGTGAGCCCATTGGCAAAGTCCGAGTTGATGTGTTATTCGGCACACGAGATAACTGCCAAACTGAGAATTTGGAGTTTGAGGTTGTGAACTTAGAAAGCGTGTATCACGCGTTACTCGGCAGGCCAGCCCTGAACAAATTCATGGCAAGTACTCACATCAGTTACCTGAAGATGAAGTTGCCTAGGCCAAATGGAGTAATTACCATAGCAGGAGATTTCTGACGTTCCATTGAGTGTGCGTCGGCCGGGTCTAACCTAGCCGAGTCACTTGTGATCGCACGAGAAAAGAGAAAGATCCAGGAAGTAGCGGCATTGGCTCAGTCCGCACAGCAGTATATGCCGGCGCTGAGTAACCCGCATGGAAGTGTCTCATTTCAAGCAACAAAGGATACAAAGAAAGTACATGTTGATGATCTGTTCCCAGAGCGCACCGTAACAATTGGTGCCGGGTTAACTAACAAATAGGAAAGCGAGCTCGTCAACTTCCTCCGTGAGAATCGGGATATCTTTGCTTGGCCCACACAGGACTTGCAAGGAGTTCCGAGGGAGTTGGCCGAGCACTCTTTGAATGTGAGACCCGTAGCAAAGCCGGTGAAGCAACCTCTCCGCCGCTTTTCTGAAGACAGGAGAAAAGTCATTGGAGATGAGATAGCTCGGCTTCTCGCAGCCAGGTTTATCATGGAAGTGCTTTACCCGGATTGGCTATCTAATCCGGTGCTTGTGGTAAAGAAGAAAGATGATCTGAATGTGGCAGTGGTTTGGCGTATGTGCATCGATTACATGAACCTAAATAAGGTGTGTCCAAAAGATCCATTCCCACAGCCAAGTATAGATCAGGTCATAGATTCTACTGCTGGGTGTGAATTGTTGTCATTCATAGACGCATATTCTGGTTTCCACCAGATACCTCTGAACCCAAATGATCAAATAAAGACTGCGTTTATCACCCCATACGGGGCTTGTTGCTATCGCACCATGCCTTTCGGTTTACGTAATGTAGGGGCAACGTACCAAAGATGTATGCAAAAATGTTTACACGATCAAATTGGTGGAAATGTGCAAGTATATGTGGATGATGTGGTTATAAAAACCAAGGAAAGCAAAACACTCCTTGACGATATCAGGCAAACATTCGCGAACCTAAGGAGATTCCGGATGAAGCTTAACCCGGAGAAATGTACCTTTGGTGTCCCGGCTGGAAAATTACTCGGATTTCTTGTCTCCAGCCGAGGTATCGAAGTTAACCCAACTAAAATCCGAGCCATAGAGCGAATGGAATTGCCGAAGTGTCTTAATGATGTCCAGAAGTTCACTGGTTGCCTGGCATCCTTAAGTCGGTTTATATGTCGGTTGAGAGAAAAGGCATTACCTCTCTATCAACTAATGAAAAAGTCAGAAAAATTCGTATGGACGCCGCAGGCCAAGGAAGCATTCATTCAGCTAAAGAAAATGTTAGCCACTACACAAGTATTAGCCTTTCCACTATCAAAAGAGCCAATGTTGCTCTACGTAGCCGCAACCAACCGCGTTGTAAGTGCAGTGATAGTGGTAGAGTGCGACGAAGAGGGTAAGTCGGTGCAAAGGCCAGTCTATTACCTGAGTGAGGTATTATCAACGTCAAAACAAAACTATCCTCACTATCAGAAGATGGCATATGGCGTATATATGGCAGCAAAGAAGCTGAAACATTATTTTGAAGAGCACCCCATCAAAGTGATATGTGAAGCCCCCATATCTGAGGTAATGAGCAATAAGGATGCAAGCGGCCAGATCGCAAAATGGGCAATTGAAATAGCCCCTTATGCTCCACAATTCGACAGGAGAGATGTGATCAAGTCTCAGGCCGTGGCTGACTTTTTCATGGATTGGGCCGAGATGCAATATGAGCCACCATTGCCAGATCCGAACTACTGGAGAATGCATTTTGACGGATCAAAAACAAAAACCAGGTTAGGCGCCGGAGTTGTGCTTACCTCGCCCAAGAAGGACCAACTGAAGTATGTGCTGCAGATCCACTTCGTAGCATCAAACAATGTTGCAGAATATGAAGCACTTGTGCATGGGCTCAAAGTGGCAAAAGAAATTGGGATACATCGGATCCAGTGCTTTGGTGACTCGGATTTGGTAGTTCAGCAAGTCTCGGGGCAATGGGATGCTTTGGATGAAAACATGGCACTGTACAGATTTCATGTGCAGAAATTATCGGGATACTTCGACAGATGTGAGTTCCATCAAGTACCCCGACTAGAAAATGAGGATGCTGACGTACTATCGAAACTCGGATCCACCGGACAAGCAATTCCACCGGGTGTAGCACTAGAGCACCTTAGAAAGCCATCTATCAGGCCAGCCCCAGAATCCGAGTCAATCTATATCTCGACAAATCCGGAGTCGGAAGTTGTGCCCATGAACGGTGATGTGGGAAGTGGCTCAGGAGACCCGGGGACTGCTTCGGCAAACCCGGGGACTGCGCAGCTTGACCCGGGAGAGGTTATGCCGGTGGATCAAATGGAAGTGGATGAGGATGTGTTTCCAGTGCGAGCTATACCAGCTTGGGCACTGCCCATATTCCAGTTCCTAAAGGATGGATCCTTGCCCGATGAAGAAGTGCTTTCAAGGAAAATTCAGAGGCGCGCAAAGGCATACACGATTATCAATGCCGAGCTATACAAGAGGAGTGTCACGAATTTCCTGCAGCGGTGTGTTGACCCAGAAGAAGGGCTTGACATCATCCGAGATATACATCAAGGGGAATGTGGGCATCACGCCTCGTCCAGGGCCTTAGTCGCAAAAGCTTTCCGGCATGGATTCTACTGGCCAAGTGCCTTGGAACAAGCAGAAGATCTAGTAACAAAAAGCAATGGTTGTCAGAGGTATGCTACCAAGACACACATGCCAATGTCAGAGCTCAAGACCATACCAATTACCTAGCCATTTGTTGTATGGTGTTTGGATATGGTTGGTCCATTTAATCCGGCGAGAGGGAACATGACCCATATCTTGGTCATGGTTGACAAGTTTACAAAGTGGATTGAAGTAAAGCCAATAACAAAATGTGATGGAGATACAGTCGTGGCATTCCTCAAAGATATCATCTTGAGATATGTCTATCCTCACAGTATCACAACAGATAACGACACCAATTTTGCTGAAGGAGCATTTGCACGATTCTGCCGAGATAAAAAGATCCGGCTGGATGTTGCCTCGGTAGCCCACCCCACATCGAACGGACAAGTGGAAAGATCCAACGCATTAGTGTTATCTGGGATAAAACCCCGGCTCATTGAGCCGCTGCAAAGATCAGCGGGGTGCTAGATAGAAGAACTACCAGCGGTATTATGGAGTTTAAGAACAACTCCGAATCGATCGACAGGCTATACGCCATTCTTTCTGGTATATGGGGCAGAAGCTGTATTACCACCCGACATAGAGCATGATTCGCCTAGAGTCACCCAATACACAGAAGCCGAAGTGCGAAAAGCCCGGCAAAATGACGTTGATCTGCTGGAAGAAGCAAGAGAATTGGCATTGTCCAGATCCGCCATATATCAGCAAAATCTCCGACGCTATCATAGCCGGAAAGTAAACCCCCGAGTCTTCTGAGAAGGTGATCTGGTACTCCGGCCGGTACAACGTACTGCTGGCATGCATAAGTTATCCCCCCCATGGGAAGGGCCATTCATTGTGAGCAAAGCATTGCACAATGACTCTTACTACCTCATCGATGCAAAACCACAGGAGAAGAACAAGGCGGACAGGTCCGGCGAGGAATCTAAGCGTCCATGGAATGTAGCTCAACTCCGTCCATTCTACACTTAACAAAGAAGTGTGTGTATCCGAGTCTCTCATATGTCGGTATGTATGCCGGCAATGAGTTTATCAATGAAATCTTGGTACCTCGAGCAGTAACTCGGGGACTGCCTTAGTAATATTTTTTGTCTTCTGTATTTGTTATTTATATGTTGGCTGGCGTAAGTTGCTTCTACCTAAGACGGATTAGTAGTGTGTGAGCACCAAAAACTCACCTCTTCGACTTGCTGCTGTCCAACAAGAATTGGCTTCATGGCAAGAAAGAGAACAAGTTTGGAATTGCGAAGCACATGAAAAACGACTAAGGAAAAGAATTTAATCGAGCTTATATTTGTTATGTGGACTAACCTTGTGTTTACTTTACTTTTATTGCGCTAGATCATTTTGAGCTAGTCCTCATTTTCCAAGTATTGTTAAGTCAATTTTTGAAACTCAGACTCGTAAGTCACAAAAACGAATCAAGGTAGATGCGAGCCGAGCCATAAAATTGAAGGAACAAGAAAATGAAACTCGGGGACTACACCCAAGATAATGCGGCATAAATAACTTGGTAGCAAAACATAATCAGTATGCTTAATACATTAGCACCCGCATACCGGGGATCTGATAAATTTCAAAGTGTTTTTTGGTGCTCAAGGAGCAGGAGGAGGAGGTAACTCGGCGCCAGCAGGTGGAACTCCAGCCTCAGCCTCATCGTCATCTTCATTGTCTTCGACATCCGAGGCTTTGTCCTCTTCCTCCTCATCCGAACCATCTTCGACATATTCGTCGTTAACAGCGCCGAGAAAGCTTGGTCCCTCGTTCCATTGATGGAGGGGGCAAACTGAATGAGGTTATGGGCGCAAGCCTTGTGCCAAGCTATCTAGTCCGGATCATTTGACCACCTTGATGCGGTGCGCAAGCGCTCGAGAAGATTCATATTTAGTTTCTCATACCATGTGAGCACAAAGTGAAGGACAGTATCAGCTCCAGCGCGAGCAGCGGATTCCCTCCAGAGATCAAGCTGGGTCTCGCAATCCATCACCATGTTGCTCAAAGCAGTGGATCCCTCCAGAACATCCTCTTGAGGCCAAAGGGTGCAAAAGATCCGGACGGCTGCGTCCAGGATATCCGAACCATAGTTTTTAATAATCTCAATGTGAGACGATAGGCTGACCAGCAAGTCCTCCGTGTCAAAGGGAATGGTTTCAGATCCAGGACTAGTTGGAGTACTCCTCTGCTGGCGGAACTTGGCAACGACAGTAGCCGCAATAGCATTACCCTGTGGGAACTTGCCTGAAAACAAAACAAGTGAGGTGAGTAAAAGAACTTAACCCGGAGAAATACATGTCGGCAGAAGGAAAGGAGTTTACGAGAGATATGTCTATGGATCCGGCTCAGCTCCTTGGTGCAATTATCACGTCTCTCCCGGAGCTTTTCAAGTTCAGCATTAGCCGAGCCAAGCTTGACGTCGGCCTCCTTCAGCAATTCTTGATCCTTTGCAAGTTGGAGGTTAAGGCTTTCTCGCTCTTCAGTGATCCTTGTCAGCCTTGTCCATCTCAACTTTGTGGAGCTCTTTGAGCTTTTTCATCTCAGCCTTGAGCTTGGCAATTTCATCATCCTTAGCTCGGAGCTTGGCAAGTTCATCATCCTTCTTCTTAAGCTCAGCTTGATGTTGCCCTGCTTGTTCGAGAAAATGCAGCATCATATCAGGCACGCGTACACTATCTTCAAGGGATGCTGAAAAGGTTTGTTGACCCAGCAGAGCCGAGGTATAAATATCTGCCAAGCTCAGGAGAAAGGGGAGAGGGCACGGAAATTGAGTAGTCAAAGCGAATTACCTTTTATCTCGGCCATGTTTTTTCTCATGATTTTGTTTTCGGCATCCACTTCGGCTACACAATTCGAATGAAAGATTAGTTCGGCGAGAAAAGACTCAAAAAGATAGGAAAAAGTCAAAGTGGAAACTTACCCCTTTTCTCGAACTCAGCAAGAAGTGTAGCATGTTTCGAGCGCAGCGCCTTGTGTGTGTCCAAGAGGCGCTGAAACTCAGCGCTCCGGAGATTGGTAGTCACCTGAAAAAAGCAAGGATGGCTTAGTTATGTGCATATTCAAAGTGTACAAGATCCAGGCCAAGTGGAACTTAACCCGACTCTAGGTCTGTGCATATTTGAAGTGTAAAAGATCCGGGCCAAGTGGAACTTAACCCGGCTCTAGGTATGTGCATATTCGAAGTGTACAAGATCCGGGCCAAGTGGAACTTAACCCGGCTCTAGGTGTGTGCATATTCGAAGTGTACAAGATCCGGGCCAAGTGGAACTTAGCCTGGCTCTAGGTGTGTGCATATTCGAATTGTACAAGATCCAGGCCAAGTGGAACTTAACCCGGCTCTAGGAATGTGCATATTCGAAGTGTACAAGATCCGGGCCAAGTGGAACTTAACTCGGCTCTAGGTATGTGCATATTCGAAGTGTACAAGATCCGGGCCAAGTGGGACTTAACCCGGCTCTAGGTGTGTGCATGTTCGAAGTGTACAAGATCCGGGCCAAGTGGAACTTAACTCTGCTCTAGGTGTGTACATGTTCAAAGCTGCTAAGGAGCTATGCTAGTTCTCTAAGGAGCATCCGGCCGAGTAACAAGTTACTCCCCGGGAGGCTCGTGGACTAATGGTTATATCTCTAAGCACTTGTGCATGTTAAAGAAAAGATAAAGTAGCGTACCTCCATCATTCGGCTAGCAAGGTTGATAGCCTTAGCTGATGTGTTCATTTGTGCGCTAAACTCGGCGGGCCCAAACTTCTCCGGGAGATCGTCGTAATTGACAAACTCCGCTCTGTTCCAATTATCGACATATTCGATCAAAGCCGGAGGATAACTCTCTCCACTAAGCATATGGGGCATGACCAAGCCTTTGGCGTGGGCCTCCTTCCTTGCAACTTGGGCAACAGCGGGGCTAGTATGCAGCGCGAGTTGCTTGCTAGCTGACCCGGGGGAGGCATCTTTCTTCGGCAGATTTTTCTTCGGCGGCATGGACGCGAGCGTGCGCTATCCAGCCTTGATGGATGCTACCCTGGTGGCCTCACAACTTTTCTTGGCCTTGGGCTGTTGCTGAGAGGCTGAGGTTTGAGCTACAAATTTGGACGTGGGTGCAGCCTTGGTGCTAGCTGGGCCCTCTCGCCGAGTCTTGGAGGACTCGGACGAGGCGGAAGGAGTTGGTGCTGGTGCTGGTGCTTGTGTTGCTGGTGCTGCTATTGGTCCTGGCGCTGGTGCTTTTGCTGGTCCTGGTCTTGGTGGTGGTGCTTCTACTGCTGTTGGTACCTCGGTGGTGACGGGTTGCGGCTGAGCCGATGAGGAGCTAGGAGCATTAGCTACCTCGACCGTACCACTTCCCCCTGCTCCGAGGTTACCCTCCTCTAGACGAGGTGGGCTGTGACCCGGAGCAGCCACTGAACCCTCCTGAATTGGGCTCAGTGGGCGTGTATCGTCACCACGAGGGGGGGACGGGGTACGCCAGAGGGGTGAAGCAATGCTGGATCCGCTCTGGGGAACATCCACCACAGCCCTCCCGAATCAAAGGATGAATAACAAGTTATAACAAAAGAAAGGCATATAGATAGAAAAGCATGAAGCTGAGAATTGGACAAAGAGAAAGGTGACTTACTCGTCAGAAGTGAAAGGCTCCTTGGGCTTTCGAGCTCTCCGGACTATGGCCTTAGTCGGAGGCTTGCTGGCGGTCTTATCAGCAGACTTCTTTCGACTCTTGGTTGTTTTGGGAGGTCCGGAAGAAGCAGTGGAAGTGGTAGCCCGTTTCTTGGACGCGTCTGGGACCGGGTCACCCGTAGCGAGAGGAGGATCTTCATGGATCTGCCCAGCCGGGTTAGCTGGAGCCGGAAATGCGTAAGAAATGGGTACAGCGTCAAATGCCTCCATCACCTCAACGTCAGAATCATCTTCATCGTCAGGCCAATCCCTTAAGGAAGAGAAGTTACAAGTGGGTCGCTTGGTTGCATCCGGGAATGGCAGGAACATTTCCTGATCCGGCTCCTCCTCGTCCGAGGAAAGTCGATCCTTCGCCCATTTGAGGGAAGGCTCGGTGCCATCTTCAAGGGTTTGCTGAAGAAACAACTAAAAAGAAAAAGTGCAAAGGGATCAAATAAACAACATACTCCGACATAGGATATAGCTCGGAAAGAGATTGAATCACGACATTTACCGTAGGAGGAGGCTTGTCCCGGCAGAAATGCTCCATTCCCCACTCCCAATCAGCAGAGAAGTCTTTGTTGGTCGTGAAGAGGGCCTTGACCCGGCAGAATATCTCGGTATTATTCAATTCAAAGGAGGAAGTCCGGTTGGGGTCAAGTCGCCAGCTCATGTGGCAAAGTTTGTGTGTGCGCTTCTGGAGAGGGGAGATCCGGCTGCGGATGAATGTGATCATCGCGTCCTCGTTGCGCAGCCCCAAATCCTTCAGCTCCTAGAACCGTTTGTTGACTTGATTTGCCAAGACAGTTGGTTTCTTGGAAACCCGGTCGCACAAATCCAGATTAGGAGGACCCGGAGCATAGGGGCACAGCCGGATCAGATCCTCATCCGTGCCATTTCTCACGTAGAAGAAGGTCCTGGCCAAGCCCTTGTAGGAGTCAAGCCCCGTGACTCGGGGGAAGACGGATTGCTTCTGGGAAGAAATGGAGGCGGCACCAAATTGAGTTAGATGTTTGTCCTCCAGGGCACACAGCTTATCTGGAATCACGTTCCTTCGCAGACCGAAGAACTAGACCCAGAGCTCTTTGGTGGACCACAGGCCGACATATCCTTCTACGGTGGAGGCGAATGAAGAAAGGGACGTAATGCCATTCATCGGAAGATGGTGAGGTTGGAGTTCGTAGGTGTTGAGGAAGTCATGGAAGAAATCACTCACTGGCAGGCCGAAGCCGCGCTGGAAGTGGGATAGGAAGACCATGAACTCACCCGGATTGGGTGAGGGAGTAAGTTCCTCGGAGGCAAGGTGGGGAATCATGCCCTTGGGGATGCAGCGGGTGCAGTAGAGCCAGTCCAAATCGTCTTGGCACACCCAAGAACCGGCGCAAGCACCACGCTCCATGGATTCCCCTCCCTCCTCCATCTCTGCTTCAGTGACGGCGAGCTCCTCTTTAGTCATCTCCAAGTCACTGTCCTCGCCGGACCTATCAGAGGTGGGAGGCAGAGGCTTGGATTGGCGCGGACCCGTGGCGATGAAGCAGTGCGGGAGCGGCGCTGCAAAGCAGATGCGGCGGCGGCGGCGCTGTTGCAAGGAAGAAGAAGAGGCAGAGAAGCTAAGGGGCGCGAGAAGGGGAAAACACCCAAGGGACATGCCCCCTCCCCTATTTAACCATGACCCAGTGGAGGGTAGTGGGATCATGCAATGTGTCAGGGCCACACGGTGTGGCCGTGTATCAGCCGGATCAGCTAATCAGAGGCAAGCCACAGGAAGGGCCACAGGGCGCAGGAGATCCCATGACGTGATGTGATGATGCAGTTAATGAGGAGGCAGTGGTGATGCGACGTGCGCTGCAGTAAACACTGACAATAAGTACAGTAACGGGTGCAGGCCCTTAAAATGAGGCAAGATAATGATTACCCTCCACGCGGGATGTGGGGAAGTGTATGAGAGAAGGAAGGATGACTCGGAAAACTGAAGGGTGACCCGGCCAGCGAGTGATGACTCGGAATGTGCCAAGGGAATGCTACGACATGGGATCCGAGCTACGGAGTAACTCGGAAAAAGGAGCAAAAAGATTGAATCTGCCGTGGCCTTAGCAGCTGAGATTGCTAAGACCACACCAGCTTCGGGGACTAATGTTGGGGGATACCCCCGGGTAGGGTCACGCTGGGGTATAGAGGCCGAGTTAGCCGAGGTACGGCAAGGTCAAAGCGAATGCTGGCCGAGTCACCTCAAGGCAGGCCGACTTACGGGGTAACCCGGACCGGAGGATGTCCACCTAACTGAGTCCCGGCCGACGTATGTCGTATGCCGGCAGGCATTTTGTAACTTGTATGCAGGTACCCGCGGGGCCGGATTAACCAGGCATGATCCTGGTTATATTAGGCTTGCAAGAGAAGGAAGGTATCTCGCTGGTCAAAAGGTGGGCACTGTACGCTGGAGCATGAGCGAAGCGAACAGCAGGAAGGACCACCGAGGCGTGGCCAACAAGGGTGAGGCAGCCTGTGTCGGATGACGCTGGCACCACAGAGGCTTACGTAGCCTCTGCATTGCTTACGATGGCAAAAGGTGACCCGGTCGGTTTGCTATTTTGGGAAGAGGCATATTCCTAGGAATATGCCTCCACGTATGCCCTAATTGGAGATCTAGCCTCCCCTTTATAAGGGGCACTAGGGCCTCTATAGTAGGGGTTGTCATTTGATTAGTTGGTTCCTGGGAGATAGGTAGTGGTGAGAGTAAGAGGGCTTCTTCTTCCTCCTCTCCCCAATACAGCTCAAGGAGCATCTGTAACCTTGCGAACTTGGTGAATACGAAACATCTGTGTGTGGAATCACCACACTATCCCTCCCTAGATTCCTCTAGTGCATATTGGCCCCACCTTTAGCATATCCATGACATCTGCCGTGACACCACCACGACATGGGAACTGATGACTTTCAAAATATTAAAAATGCTTATGGTCTAGACTCTCAAGCTATTGCTTCTTATTTTAAGGCTTTTGCTTCCTACATTGAAGTGCCTAAAAAGAAGTGGAATAAGTATCGTGAACCTTATAAAGATGTTGCTAAGTTTGTTCCTGTAAGAAATACTGAAGTTTATACTGCTAATCATGTTTTACCTGAACCTTACATTGAGAAAATGCCTTTCCCAGTTAAGGTAAAGGAACACTCTATGATAGCTAGTATGGTTAATGAAAGTACGAATGAAGTTGTTGAACCCGATAAACAATTGGATGATGAACCTATAATAGCAAATGTGAAAGACTTTGTCGCTAAATATGTAGAAGAGGGACACACTATCCTTTGTAAGGATACCTCTAATATTGTTTCACAAAGTAGTGTTATGAGAGCTAGTATTCCTGTGTTTTCTCTTAGAATAAGTGATCATTGTTACGATGGTCCTTGTGATAGTTATAATGTTAAGTTTGTGCATGATACTGAAAGTTACTACGAGAGAGGGAAAAGTGTTCTTATGTATCTCAATAATATCAAGTTTCCTCGTTTTATGCTAAAAGTTTTTATGTTGCACTTCTTTTGCCTTTCTATGCTAGTAGCCTCTGGTTTCAACAACTTGTTTGTTTACAAAATTCCCTTGCATAAGAAGTGGGTTAGACTTAAATGTGTGTATTTTTGCTTCTTAATGATCTCTTCCACTTAAATTCATATTCCTTTGTGAGCATCATCAAAACTATCATGCACATCTTAATGGCTATAAAGAAAGAGCTTTTTGGGAGACAACCCAATTTGTTTTGCTTTCGTTTGTTTTTGTTTTTTTGAGTCTTGCAAGTTATTACTTCGGTAATGATCTCTCCTTATCCTTTTTGTTTGGTTTTTGTGTCAAGATCAACCTCTAATGAGAGAGAAGTAAGATTTGGGGAAGTTGTCGTCCCGAAATAGATTTTTGTCCTTAACCGTAAAAATTCGTGAGAGATCTCTGTCTTTCGGATTGAGCTGTAATGTTTTGTGATTTTGCCCCAGGTGGTTATTTAACTTTCGTTAGTTTTGCACTTTTGATTTGAGCAACAGAAGATTTTCGAAAAAAAATTGATCTTTACCTGCTCGTCTGTTTTGACAGATTTTTCCACTCTTGCATTTGCTTCTTTATTCGATTTCCTTTTTCAATTCTTTTTGGGTTTTCGGAAGGAGTTGCTACAGTATCTTATGTTTTGATGATTTTTAGTTTAAGTTGAGCTCAAAAGGTTTTATCACTTCACTTATACTAATGTTGCTAATGAGAACTGTGTGAAGTTTTGTGTGAAAGAAATTTCCAGGTAGTGGAGATAATGGTGTAATAAGGAAGTGAAGGGTTTCTTGACTCGAGTAATAAGTGTATCAAGATGAAGATATTGATGTTATTCAAGTGGTGACTCCGGAAAAATATCAACGACCAAATTCAGAGACCTGTAGAGTCCGTTTTCAAATAGGTAACAATTCTGGTAAGAAACGTTTCGCAAAAATACTACCCTACTATATTTTTGCAGTTTTCAGTCAATAGGGAAAGCTACGAAGCGAAAGAGTGAAGGAAACGAAGCCAGGGTGGCTCACACCACCATGTGGCGCGGGTCCACCCCTGGCCGCGCCACCAGGTGGTGTGGCCACTCCGGACTCCGTCTCCGACCCGTTTTCTCCCAGTACCTTCCTTTTGTTTTGAAACTTCATAATATATAATCCCCCGGATGCCCCGAGGTTCATATATCGTGTTTTCGTCGTGTTTTTATTTCAATCTGTTTCTGCCAGGAACTATTCTTGAAAGCCTAGAAGCACAATGGTGTCTGCCAAGGATAAGGGAAGGAGCCTATGGAGGAAGATCTCTAAGACCCCAAGCAGGGGCTGGTACCTTTAGTCTCTTGCCCTACATCAACGGAAGCCCTGCGAGTCACTAAGGAGTTCTGCGATAAGTACCAAGACTTGAGGAGGAAGGTGGACATGCTTCAATGGGAGAATAATAGGCTTCGCAAGATGCTGGAAGATTTCCTCACATCAACTAAGAAAATATTACAACCACTATTGAAGGAGTAATTCGTCATCAGGTTTGGCATCCCCTTGGTTTCTTCTAAGATTGGGGGAGTGTCGCGGTATCACATCACTATCTTCTATCTTTTTACCTTTTTAGTAGTCATATCATGAATAGAGAAGTTATTATGTAGGATGGTTTGCATTACGGATGTGTCCCCTCTCTCGTTAGATATGTATCCCTTGGTGTGAGTTGCCATTATGGAATATTAATGACAAGTTCTATCATTTACTCTTTTGCATAGCTTATATTAGTTTTCAATTCGTGGTTATATGATTGATCTTGTTGTTAGTATTGGTATCACTTTGGGATCATTGAGTTAATTTAGTTGGTTTTGGCAAACCTGGCTCGGTCAGTAGCAGCACTATTTTTGAGAGTTGAATGAAAAAGATAAAAGTACTCTAAAGAAAAATAATCTCATCATCTTTCTTTCTTGATTTGCTCATAACTCTAGTATTCTCTAGTTAAGATCTTTTGTGATTCCAAGGAAGATTGCATGTTTGTCTTTATCACTTGTATGTTTGTTTGTTTCCTTCAACTCTTATACTTGCTACCCAGCCTTGCTAGCCAAAAACCTGTACTGAGAGGGGTTCTTCTCGTGCATCCACCTCCTTTAAACCAAACCCATGCCATTTGTGTCCACCATACCTACCTATTAGCATTATTGCTATTCCGAGTAAATTTTTGTTTTTATCTACCTTCCAAATTAAAGTTATTATGTGAAAATTAGTGATTAAAGCTCTCACGAACTTGATGGCACACCTTACTTTCTTGCATCTAATAAACTTGAACCATTGGGTCCTTCTTTGTTGCGTATATGCTTGCGCTTTATGAGTTGAAGTTAGCAGAACCATGTATCATGGGGAACGCTTTCAATACTTCACTGGTACTTTGTACCTAGTTGATATCATGATTCTTTTGCCTATGGATCCCGGCGGTGTGAAATAAATGGGGAACTTGTAAGATCATGGAGTTCATATGTGTGTTAGAGAAACGCCTGGGCCGCTAGCTTAAGCCATGCCTAATCATGGTGGAAACTTGCATCATAACTATAGTGAGCATTCTATGAAGCATCCTCAATAAAAACCTATGCAAATAGCAAATAAAAAGATCGTTGAGATGCTCATTGTCTTCTTGCCTTGTCATTTTGATTATGGGATAGCTCCTGTATCATGTGCAAGGGGTACCCCGTTGGCGGTTCTCAATGATACACATGTATTTACAATGACAGGAGCTTACTTGTGACTAAAGTTGAGTAGCATGAGGTTCGGTACTCGTATGTAAGGGGCATGACATTTCAACTTATAACTTGTTAACCATATCCTCTTAGTTGTGTCACTTTAACCTTAATCACCTAAAGATGCTTATGAAAGGGGCAATGAGAGATGAAAGCTAATAAGTATCATAATTTTTGGGAGCTCTTTATGAAACTTGAAATCCCTACTTCCCTCTGCAAAGGGCCTTTCTTTTACTTTATAATTGAGTCAGTAAACACATTCCCTTCTATCGCAACAAGTATTTTGAGTTGTTGTGTTTCATTCATTCATATGATGATTTATTCAATCATGTTTCGTATGTTCCTTGTTTTGCACATTGCTCTTATCTAGGTGTTTACTACCTTGAAAGCTATCATTGAAAAATCAGTTATTTGTGAACTCCAGCAAATTATGAACTATTCTTCGACCAAGAGCTAAGTTTGCCATTACCAATTATGATTTACTTTATGTATCTTTATTGTGTTTCCTTTACTCATTGCAAGTTGAGTTATATAATAGCGATTTGTCTTCTATTATGATCTATGTATTGATGAATGTGATGCTTCTTGTTCGTATTCTTTTATCGACTCTTCACTCCATAAACCTGAGGCCATGTTTATTGAGCTTAGTTTCGCTTGGGGACAAGTGAAGTCTAAGCTTGGGGGGAGTTGATACGTCCATTTTGCATCACTATTCTATGTCATAATTCAGTGTTATTCATTGATATATTTCGTATTGAGAGGTGATACTTATGTTATTTCATCTGTTTTTGCATGGTTGATGACTTTTGGAGCATGGAACGCTGCAGTCAGGATTCCGATGGAAAAGGTGTTGTTTTTAGGCAAAATTCGCGAAGATCAGAAAATCCAGGAAAATATACGGAAAATCCTATTTTTCCAGAAGATGAAGGATGCCAGAAGGAGGAGTGGAGATGGTCCATAGGGGTCCCACACCACCCCCTGGCGCGGTCCACCCTAGGCCGCGCCACTAGGTGGTGTGGCCGCCCTGGCCCACCTCTGTCTCTCCCCTCTGGTGTATATATTCCTCCCGAAACCCTAAGACTCAGGAGAGCAACCATAGAAAGATTCCGTCGCCTCTGTGGGGCGGAAAATACCGAGAGAGAAAGATCTCTCCGGCGGACAGATTTCTGCCGGGGGAATTCCTTCCTGGAGAGGGAAGATCGTCGCCATCAACACCACCATCAAGATGGACTTCATCGGGATCATCATCACCATCAGCACCCTCATCACCATCTCCATATTGCTGTAACAATTGGGTTGAATCTTGCATAGTTCATAGGGGAAACTTTCCCGGTGTTCATTACTCTTTATAGTTGATGCTATTGAGTGAACCATTGAATTATTGTTTATGTTCAGATTGTTATACATCATTATTCCATCTCTGATCATGATCCATATGATGTCTTGTGAGTAGTTCGTTTTGTTCTTGAGGACATGGGAGAAGTCATGTTGTTAGTAGTGGAGTTGTGTTGAGAAAGATTCAATAGTTTGATATTTAAATTGTGGTGTACTTCTTCTAGTGGTGTCATGTGAACATCGACTACATGACACTTCACCTATATGGGCCTAGGGGAATGCATTGTGTATTTGAATACTAATCGTAGGGGTTGCCGGAGTGACAGAAACCTGAACCCTCATTAGGAAACCATTGCACAAGGGACATAAGGGTCTTAGAGTTTAAAGCTGTGGTTAGGTTTCTACCTTAATTACTTTCTTGTACTTATGGATGTTTGCAAGGGGTATAATCACAAGTGTGTATTAGTCCTAGGAAGGTCGGTACATTAGCACAGGTTCACCTAAACAACACTTAGCAAGATAAAGAAGATTAATCAACTATATGAAGCGAAAGCACTTAACACTCTTCCCATGTGTCCTTGAGAATGTTTGGTCATCTTAAGTAATACAACCGGCTTGTCCTTTGCTGGATAAAGGATTGGGCCACTTGCTGCATTTATTCCTACTGTCTTTTATTTACTCGTACTTTATTTACTTGCTTTATCAAAAACCCCTAAAAATCCATTTTCTAAGTATTTCCAGAGATTCCTGATCCATACCACTAGCCAGCACCTTCTGCTCCTCATTGGGTTCGACACTCTTACTTATCAAAAATACTGCGATACACCCCCTATACTTGTGGGTCATCAAGACACAAGGCCACACTACATGTGTTCTTTTTCTTAAACCACGTTAATCCACATGACCACACACACACTCTAGTGGATTCTGTGATGCAACTTCTGCCACACTAGTGCAACATGCCATGTGGAAGCTGCTTTCCTAAGTGTTTTTGGTCTCTGTGACCATGGTTTGACACATGGATTCCCTAGAGTCATTACATGTGTTCTTTTCCTAAACCACATTGATCCACTAGAGTCATTGATCCACAAGGCCACATTGTATATGTTCTTTTTATTAAACCACATTAATCCACATGAGCAGACACACACTCCAGTGGATTCTGTGATGCAACATCTGCCACACTAGTGCAACATGCAATGTGGAAGCTGCTTTCTTAAGTGTTTTTGGTCTCTGTGACCATGGTTTCACACATGGATTCCCTAGAGTCATTGCATGTGTTCTTTTCCTAAATCACATTGATCCACTAGATTTATTGATCCATAAGGCCACAATGCATGTGTCCTTTTTCGTAAACCACATTGATCCACATGAGCACACACACTCAAGTGGATTCTATGATGCAACTTCTGCCACACTAGTGCAGCATGCACTGTGGAAGCTGCTTTCCTAAGTGTTTTTGGTCTCTATGGCCATGGATTAACACATGGATTCCATAGAGTCATTGCATGTGTTCTCTTCCTAAACCACCTCGATCCACTAGAGTCATTGATCCACAAGTCCACACTACATGTGTTCTTTTTCCTAAACTACATTGATCCACATGACCACACACACACTCTAGTTGATTCTATGATGCAACTTCTGCCACACTGGTGAAACATGTTATGTGGAGCTGCTTTCCTAAGTGTTTTTGGTCTATATGACAATGGTTTGACACATGGATTCCCTAGAGTCATTGCATGTGTTCTTTTCCTAAACAACATTGTTCCACTAGATTCATTGATCCACAAGGCCACACTGCATGTGTTCTTTTTCCTAAACCCCAATTATCCACATGATCACACACACTCCAGTGGATTCTATGATGCAACTGCTTCTACACTTGTGCAACATGCATTGTGGAAGCTGCTTTCCTAAGTGTTTTTGGTCTCTATGACCATCGTTTCACACATGGATTCCCAAGAGTCACTGCATGTGTTCTTTTCCTAAATAACATTGATCCACTAGAGTCATTGATACGCAAGGCCACAGTGTATATGTTCTTTTTCCTAAACCACATTGATCCACATGAGCACAAACACACTCTAGTGGATTCTGTGATGCAACTTCTTCCACACTTGTGCAACATGGAATGTGGAAGATTCTTTGCTAAGTGTTTTTGCTCTCTCTGACCATGGTTTGACACATGGATTCCCTAGAGTCACTTCATGTGTTCTTTTCCTAAACCACATTGATCCACTAGAGTCATTGGTCCACAAGGCCACATTGCATGTGTTCTTTTTCCAAAACCACATTGATCCACATCACCACACACACACTCCAGTGGATTCTATGATGCAACTTCTACCACACTGGTGCAACATGTAATGTGGAAGCTTCTTTTATCAGATATTTTTAGTCTTTGTGACCATGGTTTGACACGTGGAGTCCCTAGGGTCATTGCATGTGTTCTTATCCTAAACCACATTGATCCACTAGACTCATTGATCCACAAGGCCACACTGCATGTGTTCTTTTTCTTAAACCATGTTAATCCACATGACCACACACACACTCTAGTGGATTTTGTGAAGCAACTTCTGCCACACCAGTGCAACATGCAATGTGGAAGCTGTTCTTCTAAGTGTTTTTGGTCTCTGTTACCATGGTTCAATAGATGGATTCCCTAGAGTCATTGCATGTGTTCTTTTCCTAAACCACATTGATCCACTAGAGTCATTGATCCACAAGGCCACACTATATATGTTCTTTTTCCTAAACCACATTGATCCACATGAGCACAAACACACTCGAGTGGATTTTGTAATGTAACTTCTACCACACTTGTTCAACATGCAATGTGTAAGCTGCTTTCCTAACTGTTTTTTGTCTGTGTGACCATGGTTTGACACATGGATTCCCTAGAATCATTGCATGTGTTCTTTTCTTAAACCACATTGAACCACTAGAGTCATTGATCCACAAGGCCACACTACATGTGTTCTTTTTCCTAAACCACATTGAACCACATGACCACACACACACTGTCCAGTGGATTCTGAGACGCAAATTCTTACACACTAGTTCAACATGCAATGTGAAAGTTGCTTTCCTAAATGTTTTTGACTCTGTGACCATGGTTTGACACATGGATTCCTTAGAGTCATTGCATGTGTTCTTTTCCTAAACCACATTGATCCACTAGAGTCATTGATCCACAAGGCCGCAATGCATGTGTTCTTTTTCTGAACCACATTGATCCACATGACCACACACACTCCGGTGGATTATGTGATGCAAATTCTACCACACTTGTGCAACATGCAATGTGGAAGCTGCTTTCCTAAGTGTTTTTGGTCTCTATGAACATGGTTTGACACATGGATTCCCTAGAGTCATTACATGTGTTCTTTTCCTAAACCATATTGATCTACTAGATTCATTGATCCACAAGTCCACACTTCATGTGTTCTTTTTGCTAAACCACATGGATCCACATGAGCACACACATAATCTAGTAGATTTTCTTCTGCCACACTGGTGCAACATGCAACGGGCAAGCAGCTTTCCTAGGTGTTTTTGTTCTCTATGACCATGGTTTGCCACATGGATTCCCTAGAGTCATTGCATGTGTTCTTTCCCTAAACCACATTGATCCACTAGAGTCATTGATCCACAAGGCCACAATGCATGTGTTCTTTTTCCTAAACTACATTGATCCACATGAGCACACACACACACTCTCTAGTTGATTCTATGATGAAACTTCTACCACACTAGTGCAACATGCAATGTGGAAGCTGCCTTCCTAAGTGTTTTTGGTCTCTATGACCATGGTTTGACACATGGATTCCCTAGGGTCATTGCATGTGTTCTTTTCGTAAACCACATTGATCCACTAGAGTCATTGTTCCACAAGGCCACACTTCATGTGTTCTTTTTCCTAAACCACATTGATCCACATGACCCTACACACACTCTAGTGGATTCTGTGATGCAACTTCTGCCACACTAGTGAAACATGCAATGTGGAAGCTGCTTTTCCAAGTGTTTTTGGTCTCTCTGACCATGGTTTTACACATGGATCCCTAGAGTCATTGCATGTATTCTCTTTCCTGAACCACATTGATCCACTAGAGTCATTGATCCACAAGGCCACACTGCATATGTACTTTTTCCTAAACCCCAATTATCCACATGAGCACACACACACTCAAGTTGATTCTATGATGCAACTTCTACCACACTAGTGCAACATGCAATGTGGAAGCTGCTTTCCTAAGTGTTTTTGGTCTCTGTGACCATGGTTTGACACATGGATTTCCTAGAGTCACTGCATGTGTTCTTTTCCTAAACCACATTGATCCACTAGAGTCATTGATCCATAAGTCCACATTGCATGTGTTCTTTTTCCTAAACCACACTGGTCCACATGACCACGCACACACTCTAGTGGATTCTATGATGCAAATTCTGCCACACTACTACAACATGCAATGTGGAAGCTGCTTTTCTTAGGTGTTTTTGGTCTTTGTGACCATGGTTTGACACATGGATTCCCTAGACTAATGGCATGTGTTCTTCTCCTAAACCACATTGATCCACTAGACTCATTGATCCACAAGGCCACACTACATGTGTTATTTTTCTTAAACCACATTAATCCACATGAACACACACACACTCTAGTGGATTATGTGATCCAACTTCTGCCACACTAGTGCAACATGCAATGTGGAAGCTGCTTTCCTAAGTGTTTTTGATCTTTGTGACCATGATTTGACACATGGATTCCCTAGAGTCATTGCATGTGTTCTTTTCCTAAACCACATTGATCCACTAGACTCATTGATCCATAAGGACACACTGCATGTGTTCTTTTTCTTAAACCACGTTAATCCACATGACCACACACACACTCTAGTGGATTCTGTGAAGCAACTTCTGCCACACTAGTGCAACATGCAATGTGGAAGATGTTTTCCTAAGTGTTTTTGGTGTCTGTGACCATGGTTCGACAGATGGATTCCCTAGAGCCATTGCATGTGTTATTTTCCTAAACCACATTGATCCACTGAGTCATTGATCCACAAGGCCAAACTATATATATGTTCTTTTTCCTAAACCACATTGATCCACATGAGCACAAACAGACTCGAGTGGATTTTGTGATCTAACTTCCGCCACACTTGTGCAACATGCAATGTGGAAGCTGCTTTCCTAACTATTTTTTTTGTCTTTGTGACCATGGTTTGACACATGGATTCCCTAGAATCATTGCATGTGTTGTTTTCTTCAATTACATTGAACCACTAGAGTCATTGATCCACAAGGCCACACTGCATGTGTTCTTTTTTCTAAACCACATTGAACCACATGACCACACACATAGTCTAGTGGATTCTGAGACGCAAATTCTACCATACATGTGCAACATGCAATGTGAAAGCTGTTTTCCTAAATATTTTTGACTCTGTGACCATGGTTTGACACATGGATTCCTTAGAGTCATTGCATGTGTACTTTTTCTAAACCACATTGATCCACTAGAGTCATTGATCTACAAGTCCACACTGCATGTGTTACTTTTCCAAAACCACATTGATCCACATGACCACACACACACTTCAGTTGATTATGAGATGCAACTTCTGCCACACTAGAGCAACATGCAATGTGGAAGCTGCTTTTCTTAGATGTTTTTGGTCTTTGTGGCCATGGTTTGACACATGGATTCCTTAGATTCATTGCATGTGTTCTTCTACTAAACCACATTGATCCACTAGACTCATTGATCCACAAGGCCACACTGCATGTGTTCTTTTATTAAACCACATTAATCCACATGACCACACACACACTCTAGAGGATTCTAAGATGCAACTCTAGTGGAAGCTTCTTTCCAAAGTGTTTTTGGTCTCCGTGGCCATGGATTAACACATGGATTCCCTAGAGTCATTGTATGTGTTCTTTTCCTAAACCACATTGATCCACTAGAGTCATTGATCCACAAGTCCACACAACATGTGTTCTTTTTCCTAAATCACATTGATCCACACGAACACCCACACTGCATTTGATTATGTGATGCAACTTCTGCAACACTGGTGCAACATGCAATGTGGAAGGTGATATCCTAAGTATTTTTGGTCTCTATGACCATGGTTTGACACCTGGATTCCCTAGAGTCATTGCATGTGTTATTTTCCTAAACCATAATGATCCACTAGAGTCATTGATCCACAAAGCCACACTGCCTGTGTTCTTTTTCCTAAACAACATTGATCCACATGACCATACACACTCCAGTTGATTCTGTGATGCAACTTATGCCACACTGGTGAAACATGTTATGTGGAAGCTTCTTTCCTAAGTGTTTTTGGTCTATATGACAATGGTTTGACACATGGATTCCCTAGAGTCATTGCATGTGTTCTTTTCCTAAACCACATTGTTCCACTAGATTCATTGATCCACAAGGCCACACTGCATGTGTTCTTTTTCCTAAACCCCAATTATCCACATGATCACACACACTCCAGTGGATTTTATGATGCAACTGCTTCCACACTTGTGCAACATGCATTGCGGAAGCTGTGTTCCTAAGTGTTTTTGGTCTCTATGACCATCGTTTCACACATGGATTCCCAAGAGTCACTGCATGTGTTCTTTTCCTAAATAACATTGATCCACTAGAGTCATTGATACACAAGGCCACAGTGTATATGTTCTTTTTCCTAAACCACATTGATCCACATGAGCACAAACACACTCTAGTGGATTCTGTGATGCAACTTCTTCCACACTTGTGCAACATGAAATGTGGAAGATTCTTTGCTAAGTGTTTTTGGTCTCTCTGACCATGGTTTGACACATGGATTCCCTAGAGTCACTTCATGTGTTCTTTTCCTAAACCACATTGATCCACAAGGCCACACTACCTGTGTTCTTTTTCTTAAACCACATTAATCCACATGACCACACGCACACTCTCTCTAGTGGATTCTGTGATGCAACTTCTGCCACACTAGTGCAACATGCAATGTGGAAGTTGCTTTCCTATGTGTTTTTGGTCTTTGTGACCATGGTTTGACACATGGATTCCCTAGAGTCATTACATGTGTTGTTTTCCTAAACCACATTGATCCACTAGAGTCATTGATCCACAAGTCCACACTGCATGTGTTCTTTTTCCTAAACCACATTGATCCACATGACCACACACACACTCCAGTTGATTCTGTGATGCAACTTCTGCCACACTGGTGCAACATGCTATGTTGAAGCTGCTTTCCTAAGTGTTTTTAGTCTATATGACCATGGTTTGACACATGGATTCCCTAGAGTCATTGCATGTGTTCTTTTCCTAAACCACATTGATCCACTAGAGTCATTGATCCACAAGGCCACACTGCCAGTGTTCTTTTTCCTAAACCACATTGATCCACCTGACCATCCACACTCTAGTGGATTCTGTGATGCAACTTCTGCCACACTAGTGCAACATGCAATGTGGAAGCTGCTTTTCTAAGTGTTTTTGGTCTCTATGACCATGGTTTGACACATGGATTCCGTAGAGTCATTACATGTGTTCTTTTCCTGAACCACATTGATCCACTAGAGTCATTGATCCACAAGGCCACACTGCATGTGTTATTTTACCTAAACCCCAATTATCCACATGAGCACACACACACTCCAGTGGATTCGTGATGAAACTTCTTCCATACTTGTGTAACATGCAATGTGGAAGCAACTTTTCTAAGTGTTTTTGGTCTCTTTGACCATGGTTTGACACATGGATTCCCTAGAGTCACGGCATGTGTTCTTTTCCTAAACCGCATTGATCCACTAGAGTCATTGATCCACAAGTCCACATTGCATGTGTTCTTTTTCCTAAACCACATTGGTGCACTTGACCACACACACACTCTATTGGATCCCTATGATGCAACTTGTGCCACACTGCTGCAACATGCAATGTGGAAGCTGCTTTTCTTAGATGTTTTTGGTCTTTGTGACCATAGTTTGACACATGGATTCGCTAGAGTCATTCAATGTGTTCTTCTCCTAAACCACATTGATCCACAAGGCCACACTACCTGTGTTCTTGTTGATAAACCACGTTAATCCACATGACCACACACACACACTCTCTAGTGGATTCTGTGATGCAACTTCTGCCACACTAGTGCAACATGCAATGTGGAAGCTGCTTTCCTAAGTGTTTTTGGTCTTTGTGACCATGGTTTGACACATGGATTCCCTAGAGTCATTACATGTGTTCTTTTCCTAAACCACATTGATCCACTAGAGTCATTGATCCACAAGTCCACACTGCATGTGTTCTTTTTCCTAAACCACATTGATCCACATGACCACACACACACTCCAGTTGATTTTGTGAGGCAACTTCTGCCACACTGGTGTAACATGCTATATGGAAGCTGATTTCCTAAGTGTTTTTGGTCTATATGACCATGGTTTGGCACATGGATTCCCTAGACCGATTGCATGTGTTCTTTTCCTAAACCACATTGATCCACTATAGTCATTGATCCACAACCCCACACCGCATGTGTTCTTTTTCCTAAACCATGTTAATCCACATGACCACACACACACACTCTAGTGGATTCTGTGATGCAACTTCTTCCATACCGTTGCAACATGCAATGTGGAAGCTGCTTTCCTAAATGTTATTGACTCTCTGACCATAGTTTGACACATGGATTCCCTAGAGTCATTGCATGTGTTCTTTTCTTAAACCACATTGATCCACTAGAGTCATTGATACACAAGGCCACAGTGTATATGTTCTTTTTCCTAAACCACATTGATCCACGTGAGTAAAAACACACTCCAGTGGAATCTGTGATGTAACTTCTTCCACACTTGTGCAACATGCAATGCGGAAGATTCTTTGCTAAGTGTTTTTGGTCTCTCTGACCATGGTTTTGACACATGGATTCCCTAGAGTCATTGCATGTGTTCTTTTCCTAAACCACATTTATCCACTAGAGTCATTGATCCACAAGGATAAATGCAGGTGTTCTTTTTCCAAAACCACATTGATCCACATCACCACACACACACTCCAGAGGATTCTATGGTGCAACTTCTACCACACTGGTGCAAGATGCAATGTGGAAGCTTCTTTTCTTAGATATTTTTGGTCTCTATGACCATGGTTTGACACATGGATTCCCTAGAGTCATTGCATGTGTTCTTCTCCTAAACCACATTGATCCACTAGACTCATAGATCCACAAGGCCACACTGCATGTGTTCTTTTTCTTAAACCATGTTAATCCACATGACCACACACACACTCTAGTGGATTCTGTGAAGCAACTTCTGCCACACTAGTGCAACATGCAATGTGGAAGCTGTTTTCCTAAGTCTTTTTGGTGTCTGTGACCATGGTTCGACAGATGGATTCCCTAGGGCCATTGCATGTGTTATTTTCCTAAGCCACATTAATCCACTAGAGTCATTGATCCACAAGGCCAAACTATATATATGTTCTTTTTCCTAAACCACATTGATCCACATGAGCACAAACACACTCGAGTGGATTTTGTAATGTAACTTCTGCCACACTTGTGCAACATGCAATGTGGAAGCTGCTTTCCTAACTATTTTTTTGTCTCTGTGACCATGGTTTGAGACATGGATTCCCTAGAATCATTACATGTGTTATTTTCTTAAATTACATTGAACCACTAGAGTCATTGATCCATAAGTCCACACTGCATGTGTTCTTTTTCCTAAACCACATTGAACCACATGATCACACACATAGTCTAGTGGATTCTGAGACGCAAATTCTGCCACACAAGTGCAACATGCAATGTGAAAGTTGCTTTCCTAAATATTTTTGACTCTGTGACCATGGTTTGACACATGGATTCCTTAGAGTCATTGCATGTGTTCTTTTCCTAAACCACATTGATCCACTAGAGTCATTGATCCTTAAGGCTGCAATGCATGTGTTCTTTTTCCTGAACCACATTGATCCACATGACCACACAAACTCCGGTGGATTATGTGATCCAAATTCTACCACACTTGTGCAACATGCAATGTGGAAGCTGCTTCCTAAGTGTTTTTGGTCTCTACGACCATGGTTTGACACATGGATTCCCTAGAGTCATTGCATGTCTTCTTTTCCTAAACAACATTGATCTAATAAATTCATTGATCCACAAGGCCACACTACATGTGTTCTTTTTGCTAAACGACATTGATCCACATGAGCACACACCCAATCTAGTAGATTTTCTTCTGCCACACTAGTGCAACATGCAATGGGCAAGCAGCTTTCCTAAGTGTTTTTGGTCTCTATGACCATGGTTTGACACATGGATTCCCTTGAGTCATTGCATGTGTTCTTTTCCTGAACCACATTCATCCACTAGAGTCATTGATCCATAAGGCCACATTGCATGTGTTCTTTTTCCTAAACTACATTGATCCACATGAGCACACACACACTCTAGTGGATTCTATGATGCAACTTCTGCCACACTACTGCAACATGCAATGTGGAAGCTGCTTTCCTAAGTGTTTTTGGTCTCTGTGACCATGGTATGACACATGGATTCCCTAGAGTCATTGCATGTGCTATTTTCCTGAACCACATTGATCCAACAGAGTCATTAATCCACATTGCATGTGTTCTTTTTCGTAAATCACATTGATCCACATGACCACACACACACTCTAGTGGATTCTATGATGCAACTTTTGCGAAACTGGTGCAACATGCAATACGGAAGCTGCTTTTCTTATATGTTTTTGGCCTCTCTGACCATGGTTTGACAAATGGATTCCCTAGAGTCATTGCATGTGTTCTTTTCCTAAACCACATTGATCCACTAGAGTCATTTATCCACAAGGCCACAATGCATGTGTTCTTTTTCCTAAACCACATTGATCAACATCACCATACACACCTCCAGTGGATTCTGTGATGCAAATTTTGCCACAATGGTGCAACATGCAATGTGGAAGCTGCTTCCCTAAGTGTTTGTGGTCTCTGTGACCACGGTTTCACACATGGATTCCCTAGACTCATTGCACTATTCCTTTCATAAACCACATTGATCCACTAGAGTTATTAATCCACAGGGCCACACTTAATGTGCTTTTTCCTACACCACATTGATCCACATGACCACACACACTCTCTACTTGATTATGTGATGCAACTTCTCCCACATTGGTGCCACATGCAATGTGGAAGCTGCTTCCCTAAGTGTTTGTGGTCTCTATGACCATGGTTTGAAACATGGATTCCCTAGACTCATTGCATGTGTTCGTTTCCTAAACCACATTGATCCACTAGAGTTATTGATCCACAAGGCCACACTTAATGTGTTTTTTCCTGAACCACATTGATCCACATGACCACACACACACTCTACTAGATTCTGTGATGCAACTTCTGCCACACTGGTGCAACATGCAATGTGGAAGCTATTTTCCTAAGTGTTTTTGGTCTCTCTAACCATGGTTTGACACATGGATTCCCTAGAGTCATTGCATGTGTTATTTTCCTGAACCACATTGATCCACTAGAGTCATTGATCCATAGGGCCACACTGCATGTGTTCTTTTTCCTAAACCCCAATTATTCACATGAGCACACACACACTCCAATGGATTCTATGATGCAACTTCTGCCACACTAGTGCAACATGCAATGTAGAAGCTGCTTTCCTAACTGTTTTTGGTCTCTATGACCATGGTTTGACACATGCATTCCCTAGAGTCATTGCATGTGCTATTTTCCTGAACCACATTGATCCACTAGAGTCATTGATCCACATTGCATGTGTTATTTTTCCTAAACCACATTGACCACATGACCACACACACACTCTAGTGGATTCTATGATGCAACTTCTGCCACACTAGTATAACATGCAATACGGAAGCAGCTTTTCTTATATGTTTTTGGCATCTCTGACCATGGTTTGACACATGGATTCCCTAGAGTTATTGCATGTGTTCTTCTCCTTAACCAGATTGATCCACTAGAGTCATTGATCCACAAGGCCACATTGCATGTGTTCTTTTTGTGAAACCACGTTGACCGACATTGCCGCACACAAACTCTAGTGGATTCTATGATGCAACTTCTGCCACACTAGTGCAACATGCAATGTCGAAGTTGTTTTCCTAAGGTATTTTGGTCTCTATGACCATGGTTTGACACATGGATTCCCTAGAGTCATTGCATGTGTTCTTTTCCTAAACCACATCGATCCACAAGGCCACATTGTATATGTTATTTTTCCTAAACCACATTGATCCACATGAGCTCAAACACACTCAAGTGGATTCTGTGATGCAACTTCTGCCACACTTGTGCAACATGCACTATGGAAACTGCTTTCCTAAGTGTTTTTGGACTCTGTGACCATGGTTTGATACATGGATTCCCTAGAGTCATTGCATGTGTAGTTTTCCTAAACCACATTCATCCACTAGAGTCATTGCTCCCCAAGGCCACACTGCATGTGTTCTTTTTCTAAACCACATTGATCCACCTGACCACACACGCACAATAGAGGATTCTGAGATGCAAATTCTGCCACACTGGTGCAACATGAAATGTGGAAGCTGATTCTAGTAGGTGTTTTTGGTCTCTGTGACCATGGTTTAACACATGGATTCCCTAGAGATATTGCATGTGTTCTTCTCCTAAACCACATTGATCCACTAGAGTCATTGATCCACAAGGCCACACTACATGTGTTCTTTTTCTTAAACCACGTTGATCCACATGACCACACACACACACTAAAGTGGATTCTATGATGCAACTTTTGCCACACTAGTGCAACATGCAAGGTGGAAGCTACTTTCCTAAGTGTTTTTGGTCTCTTTGACCATGGTTTGACACATAGATTCCATAGAGTCATTGCAGGTGTTATTTTCCTTAACCATGTCGATCAACTAGAGTCATTGATCCACAAGGCCACATTGTCTATGTTCTTTCTCCTATACCACATTGATCCACATGAGCTCAAACACACTTCTGCCACACTTGTGCAACATGCACTGTGGAAACTACTTTCCTAAGTGTTTTTGGTATTTGTGACCATGGTTTGACACCTGGATTCCCTAGAGTCATTGCATGTGTTATTTTCCTAAACAACATTGATCCACTAGAGTCATTAATCCATAAGGCCACACTGCTTGTGTTCTTCTTCCTAAACCGCATTCATCCACATGACCACACACACACTCTAGTGGATTCTAAGATGCAACTTCTGCCACACCGGTGCGACATGCACTATCTAAGCTGCTTTCCTAAATGTTTTTGACTCTATGACCATGGTTTGACACATGGATTCCCTAGAGTCATGGCATGTGTTCTTTTCCTAAATCACATTGATCCACTAGAGTCATTGATCCACAAAGGCCACAGTGCATGTGTTATTTTTCCTAAACTACATTGATCCACATGATCACACACACACTGTAGTGGATTCTGAGATGCAACTTCTGCCACGCTGGTGCAACAAGCAATGTGGAAGCTGCTTTCCTAAATGTTTTTGACTTTGTGACCATGGTTTGACACATGGACTCCCTAGAGTCATTGATATGTGTCCATTTCCTAAACTACATTGATCCACTAGAGTCATTGATCCAAAAGGCCACAATGGATGTGTTCTTTTTCCTAATCCACATTGATCCACATGACCACACACACACACTCTCTAGTGGATTCTGTGATGCAACTTCTGCCATAATGGTGCAACATGCAATGTGGAAGCTGCTTTCCTAAGTGTTTTTGGTCTCTGTGACCATGGTTTGACACATGGATTCCCTAGAGTCATTGCATTTTTAATTTACCTAAACCACATTGATCAACTAGAGTCATTAATCCACAAGGCCACACTGCATGTGGATTCTAAGATGCAACTTCTGCCACACTAGTGCAACATGCAATGTGGAAGCTGCTTTCCTAAATGTTATAGACTCTATGACCATGGTTTGACACATGGATTCTCTAGAGTCATTTCATGTGTTCTTTTCCTAAACCACATTGATCCACTAGAGTCATTGATCCACAAAGGCCACACTTCATGTGTTCTTTTTCCTAAACTACATTGATCCACATGACCACACACACACTCTAGTGGATTCTGAGATTCAACTTCTGCCACACTGGTGCACCATGCAATGTGGAAGCTGCTTTCCTAAATGTTTTTGGTCTTTTGACCATGGTTTGACATGTGGAGTCCCTAGAGTCATTGCATGTGTTCGTTTCCTAAACCACATTGATCCACTAGAGTCATGGATCCAAAAGGCCACAATGCATGTGTTCTTTTTCCTAACCACATTGATCCACATGAACACACACACACACACTCTCTAGTGGATTCTGTGATGCAACTTCTGCCACAATGGTGCAACATGCAATAAGGAAGCTGCTTTCCTAAGTGTTTTTGGTCTCTGTGACCATGGTTTGACACATGGATTCCCTTGAGTCATTGCATGTGTTCTTTTCCTAAACCACATTTATCCACAAGAGTCATTGATCCACAAGGCCACACCGTATATGTTATTTTTCTTAAACCACATTGATCCACATGAGCAAGAACACATTGGATTCTATGATGCAACTTCTGCCACACTGGTGCAACATGCAATGTGGAAGCTGCTTTTCTAAGTGTTTTTGGTCTCTGTGACCATGGTATGACACATGGATTCCCTAGAGTCATTGCATGTGTTCTTTTCTTGAACCGCATTGATCCACTAGAGTCATCTATCCACAAGGCCACACTGCATGTGTTCTTTTTCCTAAACCCCAATTATGCACATGAGAACCCACACTACAGTGTATTCTATTATTTAAATTCTGCCACACTAGTGCAACATGCAATGTGGAAGCTGCTTTCCTAAGTGTTTTGGTCTTTGTGACCATGGTTTGACACACGGATTCCCTAGAGTCATTATGTGTGTTCTTTTCCTCAACCACATTGATCCACTCGTCATTGATCCACAACTCCACACGCATGTGTTCTTTTTCCTAAACCACATTGATCTACATGACCACACACACACTCTAGTGGATTCTATGATGCAACTTCTGCCACACTGGTGCAACATGCAATGTGGAAGCTGATTATCGTAGGTGTTTTTGGTCACTTTTATCATGGTTTGAGACATGGATTCCCTAGACTTATTACATGTGTTCTTCTCCTAAACCACATTGATCCACTAGAGTCATTGATCTACAAGGACACACTGCATGTGTTCTTTCATAAACCACATTGATCCACATGACGACACACACACTAAAGTGGATTCTATGATGCAACTTCTGCCACACTAGTGCAACATGCAAGGTGGAAGATACTTTCCTGAGTGTTTTTGGTCTCTGTGACCATGGTTTGATACATAGATTCCCTAGAGTCATTGCATGTGTTGTTTTCCTAAACCACATTGATCCACTAGACTCATTGATTCAGAAGGACACATTGTATATGTTCTTTCTCCTAAACCAGATTGATCCACATGAGAACAAACACACTCAAGTGGATTGTATTATGAAACTTCTACCACACTTGTCCAACATGCAATGTGGAAGCTGCTTTCCTAAGTGTTTTTAGTCTCTGTGACCATGGTTTGACACATGGATTCCCTAGAGTCAATGCATGTGTTATTTTCCTAAACCACATTGATCCACTAGAGTCATTCATCCACAAGGCCACACTCCATGTGTTATTTTTCCTAAACCACAATGATCCACATGACCACACACACACTCTAGTGGATTCTAAGATGCAACTTCTGCCACACTAGTGCAACATGCAATATGGAAGCTACTTTCCTAAATGTTTTTGACTCTATGACCATGGTTTGACACATGGATTCCCTAGAGTCATTGCATGTGTTCTTTTCCTAAATCACATTGATCCACTAGAGTCATTGATCCACAAAGGCCACACTACATGTGTTCTTTTTCCTAAACTACATTGATCCACATGATCACACACACACTATAGTGGATTCTGAGATACAACTTCTGCCACGCTGGTGCAACAAGCAATGTGGAAGCTGCTTTCCTAAATGTTTTTGACTATGTGACCATGGTTTGACACATGGACTCCCTAGAGTCATTGCATGTGTCCGTTTCCTAAACTACATTGATCCACTAGAGTCATTGATCCAAAAGGCCACAATGGATGTGTTCTTTTTCCTAATCCACATTGATCCACATGACCACACACACACACTCTCTAGTGGATTCTGTGATGCAACTTCTGCCATAATGGTGCAACATGCAATGTGGAAGCTGCTTTCCTAAGTGTTTTTGGTCTCTGTGACCATGGTTTGACACATGGATTCCCTAGAGTCATTGCATTTTTAATTTACCTAAACCACATTGATCAACTAGAGTCATTAATCCACAAGGCCACACTGCATGTGGATTCTAAGATGCAACTTCTGCCACACTAGTGCAACATGCAATGTGGAAGCTGCTTTCCTAAATGTTATAGACTCTATGACCATGGTTTGACACATGGATTCTCTAGAGTCATTTCATGTGTTCTTTTCCTAAACCACATTGATCCACTAGAGTCATTGATCCACAAAGGCCACACTGCATGTGTTCTTTTTCCTAAACTACATTGATCCACATGACCACACACACACTCTAGTGGATTCTGAGATTCAACTTCTGCCACACTGGTGCACCATGCAATGTGGAAGCTGCTTTCCTAAATGTTTTTGGTCTTGTGACCATGGTTTGACATGTGGAGTCCCTAGAGTCATTGCATGTGTTCGTTTCCTAAACCACATTGATCCACTAGAGTCATGGATCCAAAAGGCCACAATGCATGTGTTCTTTTTCCTAAACCACATTGATCCACATGAACACACACACACACTCTCTAGTGGATTTTGTGATGCAACTTCTGCCACACTTGTGCAACAAGCAATGTGGAAGCTGCTTTCCTAAGTGTTTTTGGTCTCTGTGACCATGGTTTGACACATGGATTCCCTAGAGTCATTGCATATGTTATTTTCCTAAACCATATTGATCCACTAGAGTCATTAATCCACAAGGCCACACTGCATGTGTTCTTTTTCCTAAACCACATTGATCCACATGACCACACACACACTCCATTGGATTCCAAGATGCCACTTTTGCCACACCAGTGCACCATGCAATGTGGAAGATGCTTTCCTAAATATCTTGACTTTGTGACCATGGTTTGACACATTGATTCCCTAGAGTCATTGCATGTGTTCTTTTACTTAACCACATTGATCCACTAGAGTCATTGATCCACAAAGGCCACAATGCATGTGTTCTTTTTCCTAAACTACATTGATCCACATGACCACAAACACTCTCCAGTGGATTCCATGATGCAACTTCTGCCACACTTGTGGAACATGCAATGCGGAAGCTCCTTTTGTAAGTGTTTTTTGTCTCTATGGCCATGGTTTGACACATGGATTACCTAGTCATTGCATGTTTTATTTTCCTAAACCACATTGATCCACAAGGCCACACTGCATTGTGCTCTTTTTCCTAAACCACAGTGATGCACATGACCACAAACACACTCTAGAGGATTCTGTGATGCAACTTCTGCCACACTTGTGCAACATGCAATGTGCAAGCTGCTTCCCTAAATGTTTTTGACTCTGTGAGCATGGTTTAACACATGGATTTCCTAGAGTTATTGCATGTGTTCCTTTCCTAAACCACATTGATCCACTAGAGTCATTGATCCACAAGGCCACAATGCATGTGTTCTTTTTCCTAAACCACATTGATCCACATGACCACACACGCTCAAGTGGATTCTATGATTCAACTTCTACCACACTTGTGAAACATGCAATGTGGAAGCTACTTCCATAAGTGTTTTTGGTCTCTGTGACCATGGTTTGACACATGTATTCCTTAGATTCAATGCATGTGTTCTTTTCTTAAACCACATTGATCCAGTAGAGTCATTGATCCACAAGGCCACACTGCATGTGTTCTTTTTCCTAAACTACATTGATCCACATTCCCACACACACACTAGTGGATTATTACATGCAACTTATGCCACACTACTGCAACATACAATGTGGAAGCTGCTTTCCTAAATGTTTTTGACTTTCTCACCATGGTTTGACACATAGATTCCCTAGAGTCATTGCATGTGTTCTTTTCCTAAACCACATTGATCCACTAGAATCATTGATCCAAAAGGCCACAATGCATGTGTTCTTTTTCCTAAAGCACATTGATCCACATGACCACACACACACTCCAGTGGATTCTGTGATGCAACTTTTGCCACAATGGTGCAACATGCAATGTGGAAGTTCCTTCCCTAAGTGTTTTTGGTCTCTGTGACCATGGTTTGACACATGGATTCCCTAGAGTCATTACATGTGTTCTTTTCCTTAACCACACTAATCCACTAGAGTCATTGATCCACAAGGCCACAATGCATGTGTTCTTTTTCCTAAACTACATTTGTACACATGACCACACACACACTCCAGTGGGTTCTATGATGCAACTTCTGTCACAATGTTGCAACATGCAATGTGGAAGTTGCTTCCCTAAGTGTTTTTGGTCTCTATGACCATGGTTTGACACATGGATTCCCTAGAGTCATTGCATGTGCTCTTTTCCTAAAGCACATTGATCCACTAGAGTTATTGATCAACAAGGCCATACTTAATGTGTTTTTTCCTTGAACCACATTGATCCACATGTCCACACACACTCTACTCGATTCTGTGATGCAACTTTTGCCACACTGGTGCAACATGCAATGTGGAAGTTGTTTTCCTAAGTGTTTTTGGTCTCTGTGACCATGATTTGACACATGGATTCTGTAACACCCCAAAAATGTTAATCAAGTTTATCAAGTTCTAATCACCCAAATTTATGGTTAACAAAAACTTTTATTCCAAAAATCTATATGAATACATGTGTGAATTGCATTATTTTATGATTGAGTGAAATTGCCATGTTTTATTGCTACAAATGATGATAAAAGGTTTAGAGATGAATACTACATCATCTAGGCCAATTACAAACAAAATCCAAAGAAAAAGAAATCAAATATGAATTAAATAAGCTAATGGTCATTTTGACCAAAGTTAACCACTAGGCCACTTTGAGTGTTCCTAGAAGAGAATTTATAACAGAAACAATTCCACTTCTTTTCACCCCTTGCTAGACCAAGTAAAAGTGAACCCAAGACCACTTTACAAACCCACGGAAACTATTTTCAAATCTATTTAAAGGACAGTTCAAATTTGAATCTAGTTCATATGGTAAGATCACCATTTTGAGAAAACCTATCAAACCAATTCCACTTGACTTTTCCAGGCAACCATAGACACTCAAGCATAAGATCCAAACACTCACAAAATTTCATTCAAAATTTTCGAACTTAATTTCTTACGGCCATTAAGACAAACACCTGGCAGACACTAATCTAATCCTGCCTAACTTCACTGTTTGGGGCATTGATCACTAGACCAAATGCCCCCATTACAATCCCCCTGTCTCCCCCAGTCTCTAGCCGCACTAGACACGCCCCCCCCTTGGCCATTTTGCACCAGTGCGCTGCCGCCCGAAGCCACACTTGCCGGCCGATCATGGATAGAGTGACAGAGACCACGCCGCCCTCTCCCATGACACGCACCAGACAGACGACCATCCAATGCCACCCCTGTCCAGCCCACGACCACAGCCAAGCCCTGGACCACCCCAGCAGCGCCGTGTGCAGTGTCTCTGCGCCGTGCCGAGAACACGCTAGAGCACCGCACTCGACTGGCTCGCACAGACCACGTCTCGCTCTCTCCACGCACGCCCACACTCGCCATGATCACAGCCACCTCCCAGACACCCTCGTTTGTCGTCGCACGACTAGTAGCTCCCGTGTGCCATCTCGAACACCGCCACTCCCGTGTAGAGCATCGCACGCGCCCGACCAACCTAGACCGCCCTGTGCCGTGTCATTAAGCCAGCGATGACCGCCAGGGAACACCACACCGCCCCCTACCCTTAGCCACGCTGCTAGCCGCATGTATCATTGTCACCAACGAGCCCGAGCCCATGCCGCAATGTCCCTTTGCTGGTGTATAAATAGAGTCCCCCTCCACCTCCATTCTCCACACCAACACAATCCCCACTCCTCACTGAGCCTCCCACACCCTTCCCCGGAGCAAGGAGAGCGCCACTTCGCTGGAATTTGGCCGGAGCCTGCCGCTATAGAAGGAGAAGGGCATAGTCTATTGAAGCCGTCCCAGGAGTTGTCGCAACCACCGTTTGAACCGCCGTTGTCGACAATGTCATTCGCCCCCATCACCGACCCTAGCTGGAGCTCAGGTGAGCCCCACACGACCCCCACCGCCGCGTTAGGGTTTAGACCTCGCCGGAGCTGTTCATCGTCGACGATGAACTGCAGCCATTGGATCGTCTTTTAATCGTAGGATCTAGATTGCACGATACCGCTTCGTGTAGATAGAGTCGCTGACTGGTGGACCCCCTCTATCAGCAGCCTGCTGCGCCGCGCTGTGCAGATTGGGCCGGCCCATTTAGTTTCCCGCGTAGGCCTGTGAATTCAAATAAGTATTTTCCAATTTAGTTAAAACCACATTCTATTAGTAGATTCAAAAATCAATTTGAAGAGATTCACTAAACCAAATTGCATGATTCCAATTTTTTTAGAAAGGTATTTAAATTATCTATCCATGCCCATTGGATTCAAATCAGTTGGAGTTGGAGATCACCTATAGTAAAAATAAGAAGACAGAGACTTTTTCACATTCAAACATTTTTCAAAAATCAATCATAAATGCTTCTAAGTTGATTCTAATACTCAAAAATCACATTTGACAAGCTCTATCTGAATATCTAAAAATATTGAGGTTTGCATGCAGTGACATTGGACTAGTACCAAAAGAATGCTATATAGGCATGTCTAGTCACTTTAATTCTATTAAATGATAATCTTAAATTTAATAAAATATGACCAACACTTTAAATCACATTCCCATGTATTAGAATATGACCAACACTTTAAATCACATTCCCATGTATTAGAATATGTTTCAACATGATCTCATATTTTAATTGGATAATATTAAATCTTAAGTATTTTCAATGAGTAGAAATTACTTTTCTAAAATAAGATAAACAAGATTAAGTCTCTATTTAATCTGATGATTGTGATGATGCTATTGTTTGGTGATTGTGTACCCGTATTCATTTATAGATGATAGTACCGACCAGGAATACGAGGAGGAGGAGTACTACCAAGAAGAAGAAGAAGAAGAAAACTTCAACCACTACACTACTCAAGGCAAGCTAGAACTATGCCAGCTAATACTTGGAAACTTGATAACTTAAGCAAGATGCATTAGGAATGCTTGGTTATACAAGTTTGATTATACCAATCCCAAGTTTTACTTACAAGCTTTATTCTTTTTACTTTACCAAAGTTCTTTACTTTTAGTTAGTGCTTTTTGAGTATTGGAAAACTAGTATAGATACCATAAAGAGTATAAAACTAGGCCTAACTAGTTATACTTAGATGTCATTCCATGGCATGAGATTTGAGATTAGCACCCCTCATTAGTGAATACCCTCAACTTTAGTGGCTAGTGCTAAGCATAAAAGTGGATCACTTTAGATGGGAATACTTGGTGAAAATGATTATGAAAACCTTGGAACAATGATTCATTCTATTGAAATGTTTTGACATGTGTTGAGAAACACAAAAGGATTTGATGATGCAAATATTGAGGCATGATCCTTATCCCTTTACAAAAACTGATGGTTGGGTTCGGATGTGATACCATTCCAATTTTACCATACAACCACAATACCCGAATTGGGTAGGGATTAGCTGGAAGTTTATATGCCTTAGTATGGGTTCCCTCGCGGAAGAGGTTGAGCTGAGGCTACCTCGTGAGTGTGAATGTCCACCTATGCAGTGTCTAGGATGGCAGATGGGCATGGCTGGGAGGCCAAGCTCATAGGGGAGGTGCCTATACTAGAGTGTGTAATTGAAAGGTTATGATTTATTATCCGCATACTAAGTATGATGATTCAGGGTTATCCCTGACGGATGTATCGAATTTTGTGGTGAAAGTGTACCACCTCTGCAGAGTGTCAAACTATTCGAATAGCCGCGTCTGTGGTCATGGATAGTTGGAGTGGCCATACTGTTCCATCGTCAGATGTTTTCAAAATGACTTGTGAAGTGAATTATGAGTTTGACTTGACCACAACAGAGTTGTGGATATGAAAACTAGGTTCCCACCTAAGTGATGTAGAACCTTAACTTAGTTTACTTTACTTCTAAACTCAGTTTAGATAAAACTGGCTTTTTGCAAATAAACCTAGAGCTTAAGAATCCTACTAGAACTACCTTACTTCTTAGTGATAGTTTGCGAGTACTTAAAGAGTACTCATGGCTTTGTCCCTGGCTATTCCCGTGGCCAGACTATAAGGAGGACTATCAGGATGATGGACAACAGGACATCTACGACAACTAGGATCATCTCCCATTGTCAGCATTGCCTGTGACACTAAAGATGGATCCCCTACTACGTTTCTTTTTCTGCTCCTTGATTTGTTCTAAGAATGGATCATGAGATCCTTTATTTGTAAGACCTTATTATGGTTTGTAATGGATGATGTATTGTGATATCCAATCTATTATGTCTCACAAAAATGGTAATCATGGGATTGCGAGGTATGGCATAATATTCATCTGGGATTAAAAACTTGAGTGTTGACAGATTCCCTAGAGTCATTGCATGTGTTCTTTTCCTGAACCAGTTTGATCCACTAGAGTCATTGATCCACAAGGCCACACTGCATGTGTTCTTTTTCTTGAACCCTGATACGTTGCAAACGTATCCATAATTTTTGATGTTCCATGCTTGGTTTTATCTACTTTCTTATGTTTTGTCCACACTTTGGAGTACTTTTCATATGATTTCTTGGACTAATCTATTAACAAGAGCCACAGTGCCAGCTGCCTGTTTTCTGCTGTTTTTGATTCTAGGAAAGTCAGAAAATGAATATTCTCGGAATTGGACGGGACAAAAGCCAAAGTCAGTTTTTCACCGAGGGACACCTAGAGCCAGAATACGAGACGGAGAGGGGCTAGGTCCTGGCCACACCACCTGGCCGCGCAGCCAGGCCTGGCCCGCGCCAGGGGGGTGGTCTGGCCGCCCCAGGCACCCCCTCGGCCTCTCCTTTCGCCTATATTTTGTCTCTGATACGGAAACCCTAAGTACCCAATCAAAAATCCACGAAAGAGTCTGTAGCTGCCATCATCTCCATCCCTAGATCGGGAGGGATCTGAAGCTCTTCTCGGCACCCTGTCGGAGAGGGGAATACACCCTGGAGGCCTTCTTCATCATCATGCAAGCCTCTGGTGTGATGCATGAGTAGTTCATCTATGTACTATGGGTCCATGTAGTATATAGAAGGCTGGTTCTCCTCCTTTATGCTTTCATGTTTAGATCTTGTGAGCTCCGTTCTTTATCAAGATCATCTATTTGTAATTCTGCATGTTGTGTTTGCGGGGATCCGATGGATATTGAGATGCTATTTCAGATTGATTATTGATTCTATCATGTCTTTTTTATTTGTGATCTTGCATGCTTTCCGTTGTTAGTAGCTATCTTGGCCAAGTAGATGCTTTCCGTTGTTAGTAGCTATCTTTCCTCCTTTATTTGGGAATATTTATGCTCGATAGTGGGTTCATGCCTCTAGTAATCTGGGGAAGTGACACAAATCTCGAAGGTACTAGATGTGCTGTTGCTACTAGGGAGAAAACAACAATCCTTTGTTCATAGAATAATCGCATTGTTTACTTTACACGCAATTCATAATGCAATTATCTGTTGCTTGCAACTTAATACTGGAGGGGGGTCGGATGATAACCTGAAGGTGGATTATTAGTCATAGATGAAGTTGCATGGAGGTCTATGTATAATGTTGTAATGCCCAATCGAATCTCAAAGGAGTCAAGTTGATTAGTATATGCTTGTATGCTTTCTCGATGTTTGTCAATTGCCCCACTGTAATTTGTTCACCCAACATGTTATCTATCTTAAGGAGAGCCACCTCTAGTGAACTATGGACCTCGGTCCTTTCTTTTACTATCAATCTGCAATCAACTATTTACTACTTTGTGTTTACTTTCTGCAAACTATTACTTTCTTCCACTCGATACGTAAATCCTTTGTATTTAGCAAAACCGGTGAGATTGACAACCTCATCGCAAGTTGGGGACAGAGTTATGTGGTTGTGTTGTGCTGGTCTCCACGTTGCTGTTGGCACCGGTAGTGCGCCCTGCCAAAGTTCAGCTAGCAACACCTTTGGGGTGTTTCCTTTCTCCTACTAGTTTGATTAAACCTTGGTTTCATGCTGAGGGAAAACTTGTTGCTGTGCTCATCATACCTTCATCTTGGGGTTCCCCAACGAGCTTGATATATTTTGGGCCATCAAGCTATTTTTCTAGCGCCGTTGCCGGGGAGTCAAGGACATCTTCACAAGGGGAGTCCCTCATAACCAATCTCTTTACTTTGTTATTTTTGTTTTGCTTAGTTTACTTTTGCCTTGTTTGCTTGTTTCTTTATCAAAAACACAAAAAAATAGTTTTACTAGTTTGCTTTCTTTATTAAAAACACACAAAAAATTAGTTCCTATCTTAAGTTGCTATTATGTCTAGCATTGCTCCAATCACTATGTCACCTGAGAAAATGATTTTCACTTTTAAACAAGGAATTGAAGAGAGTTTAAAGAAGCTTGGTCTAGAATCTCTAATCTACATGAAAAAACTGAACCTAAAATGACTCAAAGCTTGTTCCTTAGCAGTTTTTACCTTGGAATTGCTCTTTGCTATAGATATGCTTTAGATGCTATTGTGGGAGGAGATTTCCTCCAATGCAATGAGGATGATGCTATTAATGCCAGAAAGAAATTGGTCTTTACTTACAACTTGCCTAGCAAAATTGATTTTTCTTTCATAAACATATTTACTAGATTGAATACTCTTGAGACTAGCACTGCTAGTTTGAAAGATTGCTATAATACGCTTAGGGAGCATCGCAACTATGTTCCAATAAAGTCTGAACCCTCTGAATGGCTTCCCACAGTAAAGATTGCTATAAACAATGAAACTTTTCATGCTCGCTGTGATATCATGTCTGAATTTTGTCTTATGCCCAAAGATATTTATGAATCTTTGAATCTTTGGGGGCTTTCTGAAGGAGGAGAATAAATTTCCTTGCTAATAATGACACAATATTAACCATTGGAATATCTGACGGAGTGTTTACAAAGATGTTAGGGAAAATAGTTTCTACTGATTATCTTGTTATTGAATGTGTAGGAAAAGGACAAATCACACTTGGAAGATCCCTATTGAAGATCCTTGGAGAAATAATAGAGGTGGAAAAGGGCACCACGCACTTTGTTTCTCCACCAAGCATTCACAAGTTCCCCAAGGTTAAGAATAAAAGTAAGAGAGGTAAGGGCAAGAAATTTGGTTTTATTGCTTCTTCATTTGAGAACACTTGATTCTTTTTATTGCTTCTTATGCCTATCTTAAAGGCGTTAAAGAAAAGTACTTATTGGGAGATAACCCAAAAGTTTTAGATGAGCCTTGGAAGTTATTACCTAAGTAATAACCACTCCTTATCCTTTTTATTTGCTTTTTGTGCCAAGAGTAACCTCTAATGAGAGAGAAGTAATGATTGGGAAAGTTACTGTCCCGAAACAGATTTTTGTTCTTCACCGTAAATATTCGTGTAAAATCTCTGTGCGTCCTTTTGAGGCGTGAATTTTTGTTCTTCTGACCCAGGTTGTTATCTAACTTCTGTTAGTTCAACACTTTTTGATTTAAGCAACAGAAGGTCTTCGAAAAAATTCGTCTTTACCTGCTGGTCTGTTTTGACAGATTTCTGCCATTTTCTGCATTTGCTTCTTGTTGGTTCCTTTTTGAGTTCTTTTGGGGAATTGAGATTTTTGAGGGAAGTGCTACAGTAGCTTGTGTTTTAATGGAAGTCTTATTGCTGTTAGAACTGAACCTAAAGAATTATTATCTTAAGTCCACTAATGTTGCTAATAAAGATTGGGTGAAGTTTTGTATGAAGGAAAAATTTCAGGTGTATGGAAGGAATGAGTAATGAGATGAAGGATGGACTAAAGCAAAAGCTTGGGGATGCCACGTGTGTCACCCCAATAAATATCCAAGAAGTACAAGCGTCAAAGCTTGGGGATGCCCAAGGCATCCCCCTCTTCATCAATAAAAATCCCAGGTTTCTTCCAAACGCTTCTTTTTTATTGTTTCATGCACAGTTGTGTTGTTCTTGGAGCGTCTTCTTTTTCGTTTTCGTTTTCGTTTTGGTTTTTTCGTTTTCTTTGTTTTCTTATTTTGCTGAATAAATTGGTTGGACCCCCTCTTTCATACATTGGTTTTCAAATAGTTTGGTTTGGATTGGAAAAGAGTAGGAAAGTTCATGCTTAAGTGGTAAAGAGAGCTTGTTTTTGACTGTGGCCTATGCTTTGTCATGCCATGCTTGATATTGTTTTGGCTTTATTCTTAGTATTCTTTGTTGTAGCATGACTTTTATAAACAATTGAGAGTGCTTAATGTGCCTTGGGAGGATCATGCGTTGTTTTAGCATATTAAAGCATAGTATAGTGGTATTCTCCTTTGATGCTTTATTTGGGTTGACTTGGCGCATGCTCACACCATGTTATGACTATCCCAAGTCACGATAAGCCTTTATGATCCTTTAGTTTTCAACTTGTAGTACCACTTTATGCTTTGATCAATGATGTTTTGTCGCTCTACATGATTATGGCCATTATTTCTCTCTTAGTTTGTCGCTCCCAGTCTTTTGCTAGCCTCCGTAACCAAGTATGAGTTCCACTCATGCATCCAACTCCTTAATCCAAGTTATCTAAAGAGTCCACCATACCTACCTACTAGCATATGCTATTCCATGTATATTCATGTTTTTATCTACCTTCCGAATTAAACTTGTTATGAGAAAACTAGTGATGAAAGCTCTCACGAACTTGATGGCACACTTTACTTTTCTTGCCCTTAATAAACTTGAACCATTGTGTCGTCTATGTTGTATATGCTTGCACTTATTTGTTGGGGATTAGCAGAACCATGCTGTCATGGGGAATGCTTTCAACATTGCACTTGTACTTTGTACCTAGTTGATATCATGCTCTTTTGTTTATGGATGTCGTCGGTGTGAAATGAAAGGGGAGCTTGTACACTACTAGGAAACGGCCTATAGATAGACAAGATGTTCAGTGGCGCATATGCGAAAGCATGCGCCACAGGAAAACATCAGTGGCGCACCAGAAAGCATGCGCCACAGAAGATTGGAAGTTCTGGGGCGCATTCTCTAGAACATGCGCCACAGAAGATTGGTGGGACCCACCGGCCGGGGTGAGTTGATCCAAGTTCTGTGGCGCATTCTGAAATATGCGCCACAGAAGTTGCCTCTTTTGTGGCGCATATTTCCTCATGCGCCACAGAACATGGAGGGGGCCCCACCACGGAATCTAATTCACCCAAGTTCTGTGGCGCATGTTGTCATATGCTCCACAGATGTGTGTCACTTCTGTGGCGCATAAGTCTGACATGCGCCACAGAACTTGGAGGTAGGCCCCACACAGCGAATCTTATTCACCCACTTCTGTGGCGCATATGGACTTATGCGCCACAGAAGTTTCACATCTGTGGCGCATTTCCTCCATATGCGCCACAGATGAGGGTGTCCATATCGATGTTAAAAAGGTGACAAGAGCTAGCTTTCTTATCTATCTATCCACCACCCGACCATTTCACATCTCTACCTCCTCCCAACTCGTCTTCCTCCTCCCTCACACCCCATCTTACCCATAGTTTCTCCATTTTCTTGTAACTAAACCTACTTTAATCCATAGATTGGTAAGTGGAAGCTTCGCTCCAACTTCTAGATTATAAAGTTCCTTACTTTTCTCTCTCACATATCTATTTATTTACTAATTTCCTCTCCACCAACTTGCATTGTAGATCTATTTGTCCACACTCTCTCATCGCGCGGTCTCGTCTAGCTATTATTGTGTCTACTATAGGTGAGTACTTGGCCATCATGAACATGTAGGTGAAGCTTGTCGCGCGGGCGGTGTGTGTGTGCGATCCATGGCGAGACGATGCTTGTGTGGTGCATGAATGTTTGCAATGGGAGGAAGTTCTTTGTTGGTTGCTTGTTGTTGTCGGGCCCGGCTGGTGTGGTTGCATGGATGTTTGCCGAAATGTTGATTCATTTCCATTTCAGCAAATTTTTGCACTACCCATATGTCCTAATTTTAGGAAAGGTCATGCCGAATTTTTTCCGGCTAGCATTCATGCATGTGTGTGTTCATATGGTGTGGTTCTCACCTATACTCTCTGTTTTGACCGCTCAGGCAACCATGGTCCTCACGATGAGTGAAGGTCAAATTGCTAGGTACAAGAAAGGCGTGAAGGAGGACATGATTCTGAACAACAAGACTATGATAAGATGTACAAGTCGAACATGCAAACTGCAGCGCTGGATCGACCCAGAATCTGGACAATTGGAGGGTCACCTGCTCAGGCGCGGTTTCATGCGTGACCTCAATGAGGAGTCGGTAGGACATGGTGGTGGTCATGAAGACGTGGGCGGGCGAGAAGACGAAGAGTCTACCGGGCATGATCATCATGATGAAGGAGATGCCAGCGGGCATGATCATCATGACAAAGGAGATGCTGGCGGGCATGATCAGCATGGAGAAGGAGATGACGACGATCATGATCATGAAGAAGGAGAAGACGCGAACACACAGACGCTGCTAACTTCGGTCTTGCAGGACCCTCATATTCAAGAACTGCTCCTCAAGGAGACGAGCAACGACAAAGCTGCAGCCAGAGAGAAAGCCAAGCTGGCCCAAATGGAGGTAGACGGTATGACTCCATTGTATCCTGGGTGTCGCCCCGAGGATACACGTTTGAGTGTAACGCTCAAGGCTCTAGAGATGAAGGCCGAACACAAATGGACCGATGTGAGCTTCAACGCGAACATGGAATACTGGCACGACCGACTTCCTAAGGGGAACACATTGCCAATAAGTATCGAGGAGGCCAAGAAAATTGTGTGCCCTCTCGACCTACCACACATTAAATACCACGCATGCATCAATGATTGCGCACTTTATCGGAACGAGTACGCGGATAGAACCACATGTCCGGTGTGTGGCCAAGGACGGTACAAGAGAGGGAACAAGAAACTTCCTCGAAAAGTGGTATGGTACTTTCCTATCACCCCTCGTCTGCAGCGATATTTCATAGATCCTAAGGAAGCAAAGCTCATGCAATGGCACACGGAAATAGAGAAACCCGAAGATGATCCAGAGAAGGGCAAGATACTGACACAGCCTTCAGACGCTAGCCAGTGGAACGCATTAGACATCGAGTTCGAAGAGTTTGGGGGCGATGCAAGGAACATCAGGCTGGGTATGAGCACCGATGGACTCAATCCTTTTGGAAACCAGAGTAGCATGCATAGCACCTGACCAGTGTTTCTATGGCCATACAACCTCCCCTGTGGCTATGCATGAAGCAAAGGTATGTACACATGAGCATTCTTATTCAGGGGCCGAAACAACCAGGTATCGATATGCATCTGTATCTCGGGCTACTAAGAGAGGAGTTAGCCAGCTTGTGGGAGACGCCGGCCCATACGTGGGACGCCTACACTAAAGAATATTTCCATCTGAGAGCCGCATTGCTCACGACCGTGCAGGACTATCCTGGTTACACATATGTATCGGCCCAGGTGAACCACAGACACAATGCATGCGTCAAGTGCATGGATGAGACACCGCATCTCCAGCTATCAAGGGATCCCGGGTCTTCAAAAACCGTGTTCCAAGGTACTCGAAAGTGGCTCCGCATGGATCACCCGTGGAGAAAACGTGGTGACCTGTTCAATGGTAAGGACGAGCTCGAAAGAGCCCTGCGTCCGAGGAGCAGCAAAGAAATCGAGGAGCTTTTGAATAATTGGGTAGATTACCCTGCGCCTGGAAAAAAACGACCGAGGACAAAGCCGCTGCTAGGTGTATGGAAAGCAAGGTCTGTTTTCTGGGACCTGCCGTATTGGAAGGTCCTTCACACTCCCCATAGCCTCGATGTAATGCACATCACGAAGAACGTTACCGAGAGTCTGCTTGGCACTCTACTGAACATGCCGGAGAGGACCAAGGATGGACCGAAAGCAAGAAAGGACCCTAAATTGCTTGGCATAAAGAAAGATCTTTAGTACCCTGATAGTGATGATGATGATGATGATGATCATCATCAAGAAGGGACTCAAGGTCGCCGCAAAAGAGTTAAGAAGAATGAGGTGGTGCTTCGCGCTGCCTGCTTCACTCTGAGTCTGGAGGATCTCGAGCAGTTTTTCAGGTGCTTCTTAGGAGTGAAAGTTCCTCACGGTTACTCGGGGAAGATAAGCAGATATCTGGACATGGCGAAGAAGAGGTTCAGCGGTATGAAGTCTCACGACTATCACGTGCTGATGACGCAGATACTCCCCGTTGCGATCTGTGGGATAATGGACGAGCATGTCCGTGAGACGTTGTTTGGCCTCTGTAACTTTTTCGATGTCATATCTAGGAAGTCGATCGGTGTGAAGCAGCTCGACAGGCTACAGTAAGAGATCGTGATGATATTATGCGAGCTTGAGATTTACTTCCCGCCCGCATTCTTCGACATTATGGTGCATCTGCTTGTACATGTCGTGGATGACATCATCCAGCTCGGGCCGACATTCCTGCACAACATGATGCCGTTTGAAAGGCTAAACGGTGTCATCAAAGGATTCGTTCGCAACACGTCTCGTCCAGATGGAAGCATAGCCAAGGGCTTTCTGATCTACGAGTGCATCTCCTTCTGCCAGAATTATCTAACCACCGAGAACGAGGATGTTGGAATACCCACAAAGAAGCACCTCGGCAGGCTCGGTGGATATGGTCACAGCGAGGGTTGCCGCTCACTACATGTCGGCATTGATGGTCGACAAACTGATTTTGAAAGGGCACACCGAGTCACGCTACAACACATTGAAGTGGTCGGCCCTTGGGTCGAAGAGCACAGAAGCTTAATCGAGCAGGAGTACGTCGACCAGGGCCAGCCGAGGAAGAAGGGCGACGTAACCAGAGAGCACAACTCCAGCTTCACGGGTTGGTTCAAGAAAAGGCAACTGGACAATCCCCCATAGACGCCTTCTACGGAAGATCAAAAACTCATATTCTCCTTGTCGCAGGGCCCAGGGCACAACCTAAGGACCTATCAGTCATACGACATAAACGGTTACAGATTCTACACCGAGGAAAAGGACAAGAATAGTGAATATAAAAACTCAGGAGTAACTATGTTATCCTTTGTTGATGACGAGACTACTGTGATGGAAAGATTCTATGGAAGGATCGAGGAGATATGGGAGCTCGACTACTGTGGAGAGATCGTATCGATGTTCTGTGTTAGATGGGCCAAGAACGTGGAAAAAGAAGGCTGCTATTTCACCACAATGGTTATACCATATGCCAAATCAACAAAGAACGCCTCCGAAAAAAATGAGCCTTGGGTACTCGCTAGCCAAGTTGATCAATGTTTTTTTATTACCGACCCATCAAAGCCCAACCATGTTGTAGTTAGGAGGGGCAAGAGGAGAATCATCAGATTGGAAGGAGCCGCCAACGAGCAAAACTTCGACAAAAACGGCGACCCGAAGATCGAAGAGGAATTCGACAAGTACTTCGACATGCCTACTACTACTAAAGTAAGAAGGAAGATCACACTGCCTACTAAAGGTTTTCCATTCACAAGAAGAAATCTCAAAGTTCACGGGCTAAAGTATTCAACCACAGCGAAAAAGGGCAAGAAGATTGTGAAGAGACACTAGCTCGACACATCACATGATTGTATATGTTCGGAGAGAGAGAGTTTTGAATAAATATGAATGTTTGTATATGTTCTTGCTTCATTTTAGACATATATATAATTAAAAACACATTACATGATTGTATATGTTCGGGGAAAGAGTTTTTTGAATAAATATGAATGTTTGTATATGTTTTTGCTTCATTTTAGACATATATATAATTAAAAACACATTATATGATTGTATATGTTCGGGGAGAGAGTTTTTTGAATAAATATGAATGTTTGTATATGTTCTTTCTTTATTTTAAACAGACCTATTGACGAGGGTTTAACTCATCAATGCCCATTGTTATGGACTTGGGTTTTGGAGAAGGAGGGAGCGGTGGAGACATCTATCGGCTAGCAAACAAGCACACAGAGGACAAAGGATTTACCCAGGTTCAGGCCTCGTAGAGGTCCCTACTCCTGCTTGTCTGCTCGTGGAATTATTGAAGGAGTCGAAAGTTACAATGGTGCGCAGATGTAATCTGGCGAAGGTTATGGAAACTAGGGTTGCGTGTGTCCTCCTCGCCGCCCCCTCCTAACCTTTATATAGATAGGCTAGGTCTCGGGTAGCAGGTCGAGTCGGTTACAAGTTAGGGTTTTCCCTTTAATCTTTCTATCTTTAGCTTCTTCTTGTTCTTCAAGCAATCGAGAGTCCATAGGTTACTCGAGTCCTTCCATCCAGGCCTTGGCGACACCGTGGCCTATATGTATTTGGACCGTATATACCTAACTCGAGTGCCTATAGGGTATACCCATGTCAGTAGCCCCCGAGTGTCCAGTGGAATCGCAAATTCGACTGGGGACTTTTTGAAGTCTTCGAGTGCCTAAATGAGTATATTTTCGACTGCTTTTATTTATGTCATAGGGATTGTTGATATACGTGCCTGATATAGCCGAAGTGTCGGTATCAGTTAACCACCTTAGGGTGAAACAAAGCAATCTACTCAAACTCGAGTCCCCGGACTCGAATCAGGAAAAGTGCTGGCGTAATTTGACTCAGGCCACGGAGGTCTTATAGGAGTCAAATTCGAGTTATATGGGTGTGAGCACTCGAAGCGTCCGTCAAGGCATGTTCATCGTGCCTGCAGGCACGGATATATTTCTGGTAGTGTGTAGTTAAATGCGTTGCCAGGCCTTATTCAGGTCTTACCTTCACGCTGTAAGCGCGGCATCCGAATTTTATCATCGCGGAGACGATTCGAGTGACCCAGGAGACGTAGTCTCTTTGCAGGGAAAATTATGAGGCAGTGTCGCCATGATCTGCGAGTGTGGATGTTATGAACACAGAGTTTTTGTGCAAATAATCATAGGGTGCGTGGCCAGCGCTCCCTATGGGAGTAGCCCCCGAGTGCCTGGTTGAGTCGAAGACTCTGCAGGGACTAAAGAATTTTTGCGACTAGTGTCGTCTTTGCTTGTTTGTTTCAGTCGAAGACTCAGGCAGGGACTAAAACACGTTTGCGACTGCTGTTGTCTTTTGCTTGCTTGTTTCAGTCAAAATTGTTTCGGGCGCTCCCTAAGGGAGTAACCCATGTCCATAGTCGAACCGTGATTCGAGTGGTTGGGTTTGATTGTGATTGCCTATATCCCTGCAATAAGAAAAAAAATCATAGGGTGCGTGGCCAGCGCTCCCTATGGGAGTAGCCCCCGAGTGCTTGGTGGAGTCGAAGACTCCAGCAAGGACTAAAGTAGCCTTTGATGACGTCAGTGCTGACGCTTGCATGACCTCAGTTGTCCGCGTGAGCGATTTTGACGGGACGTGACGAGCGGTGGGTCCCACATTCTGACTTTGATTTCACTGTGCGTGCGTAATCTTATTATTAACTGTGCCTCCTCGATTTCCGCGCGTAATGGGAGCAGTGGAGGGACGGTTCGAGCTTCCTCTTCTCCACGTGTCGAGCGCGATGCGTGCCACGCGTCCAGTAGGGTTTTTGTGAGCCGTTGGATTGCATCTCCTAGGGATTAAGTAGCGGCGCTACGGCGGTAATTTTCCATCTGCACTCTTTTCTTCCTCGCTGCCATCACCATTGCTGCTGCTCATCTGCTTTTCCCTGCGCTCATCTCCTCCTCAACTCTGGACCATCTCCGCTAGTTTCCAATTTATTTTCTTCGCTCTCATCGCCGCCGCGCAACGGGGAAGAAGAAAGGAGGCGCTGCCGCTAAATCCGCGGCCACCGTTACCGCGATGAAGAAGAAGGGTGGCCCTGCTGCTGCGGGCACCAGTGTCGCCGCCGGCGGGAAAAAGAAAGTCGCGGGCACCCACATGACCAATGGCGCATGGCGCCCTTCTATCATCAAGGCGTCAGATCTCCGTCTTCTTCGCCAAGACGGAGTTATTTCTGCAGCAGTCGCCGATTCGCGCGTCCCCAGCGGTGAGACCATTCCTGTGCCTCCCGCTGGTTTTCGAGTGATGTTTTTTGCATTCGTCATTCACGGCCTTTCTTTGCCTCTCCATCCCTTTCTTAGGGGTCTCCTTTGTTTCTACGGGCTCCAGCTCCATCAGTTGTCCCCAAACTCGATTCTCCACATCACATGTTTCATCACTGTTTGCGAGTGCTGGCTCGGAATCGAGCCGCACTTTGGCCTTTTCAAACGCTTATTTAAACTGAAGCGTCAGTCCGCCTCTGGCTCTCTAGTTTATGACGTAGGTGGTTGTGGAATCCATGTTGACCCGTCCGCCACCTACTTCGACATCAAGCTTGCCAAGTCCGTCCAGGGATGGGAGGGACAAATGGTTCTATGTTCGCGACCAGAAGGCCAAGGACGAGCACTTTGGACTCGCGCCTTTCGATCCCACGACTCCCTGCAAGAAGATGCGTTCTTGGAAGAACGTGGTCATGCCTGCCGAACTCGCGGAGATAGACGTGCTATATCAATGCGTCTGCGACCTCAAGAGTCGCATAGGCGCAGAAGAGGGAGGCTGCGCCCTTGTCAGGACTTGGCTGCATCGTCGCGTCCAGCCTCTCCAGGCCAGAGTCCATCCCATGTTTCAATGGGGTGGCGCTGATGATGCCACTCGCGTGTCTGCCGATGGCATGTCCGCGAGTGAGGTAGATAAGAGGGTGCGACTGGTCACGAAGTACATCTTCAAGGATATGCTTCCGAATGAGCCAGTCGTTCCTCCTTTCGATGCTTCGAATCCTCCTCCTGAGGTACAGTTGTGCTACGCAGTAGCTTATTTTCGCGATTGCTTTTTCTGTTGCTTACATGTTCTGTTTGCTGACCTTCACTGTATTTATGAAGGATTGGGCGGTGTCGCCTTGTATGCCTCCTCTCCCTGAGGGTATTATTCCTCGCGAATCTTTGGAGGAGGACGAGTCTGAGTCGACTGTCCCTTCTGATGTGGAAGAGGAAGCCCCCGAGTCCGAGAGCCCGGATACTCGCAAGCGTTCGCGTAGCGAGGATTCCGATGCGTCGCCTCCTTCGACTCCATAAGGCACAACTGCTGGCATGGAATCGCCAATTCCCGCCGTTCCTGTGAGGGCCGCGGCACCATCTTCTCGCAAGAAGATGCGATTGCCGAAGGAGTCTTCGTCAGAGTCGGCAGAGGCCACGTTTAATCTTGACAACTTTGACTAGTAAATTTGTGAGTTCACTAATTATTTTCTGTTTTCTTCTTGTTGGCTTTGCCGTGGAGTTTTCCTTTTCTCAATGTGGATTTGGTCTTGTAGCCAAGAGGTGTCGTCATCTTCTAGCGACGTCGAGTTTTTGAAGGAATCTGGAGTCGCGACCTCAAGGGCCAAAGTAGAAGTCGAGCGCGCTGCTTCTCCTCCGGCGGCGGCCCACTCCGGGCACAATTCTTCGAGCTCTCCTCACATAGGGGAGCATCGAATGGTTGCTCGGATGACGGTTCAGCAAACTTCTTCGGAGTCGCTAGAGGACCATGTAAGTATATCTTTCCTTCTTTTTTAATGTGGCAGTCAACGCCTTCTGCTGCCCTCTTCTAACTCCTTGTTTTGTGTGACATCTCCTTGTAAAGGAAGCCACGCAGGTGGCGGAGCAGGTGATGGCGATGGGTCGCCAGCATGCAATGCTGGAGACGCGTCACCGCGTGGTCGAAAGTGAGTGCTCTAGACTTATTCTTTTCGTCTTCTCTCTGTTTTGGTACAATCGACTGATAGCCAATTATTAACTGTCATGTAGCTGAGCATAACGCTTTACTGCGGAACGTCGCCACGTTGGAGAAGACATTAGCCGCAGCTATGAAGGGGCGCGACGAGGCAATCGCGGCTCGTGATGATGCCTAGAAGCGCGAAGAGGATCTGTGCGCCTCCTTTGCGGCCAGGGAAAAGTTGTTCGAAGAGAAACTGTTCTCAGTCGCCAAGGCCCTCTCAGGTACCTTTACTGGTAGATATTTTATTAATGTTCCTCTCTGCATCTAGAGTTTTTGCCAGTGGCACTAGAAGGTTGATCCATGTGTGTATTTTCGGTGTAGATGCTGGCGACTTGAGTTTTGACCCACAGGCCCTTCGTCATGATGATGCTCTGGCCGGCGCGGTATCTGCGGTGGAGGACCGAAGCACCGCCATTCAGGATATGTTGTCCAAGGCCAAGGTCACCCTTAGTTGCCTCAGGGGGAGTTGATGCCGAAGGCGGAGCTGGTCGATAATATGTACAAGCTGGTGGAGTCACTCGCCGGGGGTGTGCCTGCTACTTACAAGAACTCCCTCGGTGCGGCTGGTGCGACGATGTCACTCGCCATGGTGCAAGCCCACGGAGTCAAGATAGATCCCTCTGCTGTGTCGAAGGCGATGCCTGTTGGCCCGGATGGTCAGCAGGTAGTCTTTGCTCCCTTTGCGACTGCTTGCGCGAAATATGGCCATTCCGTGATAAATACTGTTGCCAAGTATTCGGAGGAGCTCCAACGTGCGAAGAAGGTGGCGAAAGCTTCGGCATCAGGGGCCAACGGAAAGTCTGTGGCATCTGATACTGCCAGCGACTTGATGAAGCCCCCGAAGGCATCGAAGTCGAAGAAGCCAGCTGCTCCATAGTTAACTTGTTGTAGTAATTGATCAGTTGTCCTTTTAGTCTAAGGACGTGCCTGCTGGCGAGTGTGTTTGTAAACACTTATGCTTATCTTGAATGCGTCTGTTCCCCTTGCCTTTGTGTTGATTTGGTCGTCTTATTTGCTTTTGTCTTGACTTGTGGTAGGGCACATCGAGTGGTCCTGTGGGGGAAAACCAGGATTCGCCATCTCTTGATGAGACAGTAGCACCACTGCGCTCTAGGGTAGAGGAGCTATCCTTGCTGTCGCAACTTCGTGATCGCGTGAAGCAGCTGGAGCGTGAGTTGCCCCTGATCCGTGGTAATGCGGACGTGTGGAAGTCGAAGGCGGAAAAATCCGCCGCCCGCGAGCAATATCTGCTTGGCGAGGTGACGCGGCTAGGCGACCAGTTTAAGTGTTAGTTTGCTCGTCCTCATCTTTTCCTTTGTAGTTAGTCGCAATGGTACGTTGTACTCATGCTGTTGGTGCTGCTTCGTGTAGTTGTTAGCGCACGCCTCCACATGAGGAGAGGGATAGGATTGCCATCCGCCTTCATGATCTCACCCAGGAGCAACTTCAAGAGAGTGGATACTTCTGGGTGGATCATGATCGTGCGACTGCATTGGCGACCCTGCAGGATCGCGCTTCGCGAGTGCTGCTCTTCCTGAAGAAGTCGCAGTCGTGTTTGAAGAACATCTATCGGGCGATGTTCCCGTTGGATGACACTCCATCAAGCCTGCTGGCTCTCTTGGCCAAATTTCAAGATACGTCCGCAGTTCGCGAGTGCGTGAGGCAGCAGTTGGTTGCTGGTGCCAAGGCTGCCCTCTCGATGGTGCGATTGCACAGGACTAACGTGTATGTCGCCGCCATTCCTTCCGGGCCGCCAGCGCCGCCAGCCGGATATGCTTGGAATATGGTGCCGCACTATCAGGCGGTGGACCGCCCAGCAGAGGAGATTGTCGACTTCTTCGAGGAACAAACAAATGTTCTTCTGTTGCAGCAGTAGCTAGATTTCTATCCTGCACATAAGTGTATTTGTGTTGTAAAGTTCATATATATGTTGTAGATAATTTATTGTCGAATGTGTATAAACAGCTTTGTCAGCGTCAGGTGCATTGCACTATGCGATTCCTTTTCGTTAGCCTGGCCATCCCTTTGTCAACCTGCCAGGCGCGTTGCGGATGGGTTGAGTTTGCGTTAAGGGGTTCGATTGATGTGCCAGCTACTCAGGATATCGCGTTTATTGGTTCGAAGAACAGATTTTGGTAGGGTGGCGTAGCCCCCGAGTATAAAATTGACAAAAGTGAAAGAAAAACACGGAGTTTTGGGGCACTTAGCTTTTATTTATTTGAAGAGCAGTACGAGGTATAATGTGTGGCTAAGTAGCCTTGGCTGAGTAGCCTTATTTGCGATGTAAAAAGTAAAACAACTAGGGGTAGAAGCGACGCAGTTGTGCGACGTTCCAAGGGTTGGATTATGCGACTCCTGTCTCTAAATCTTGAAGGCGATAGGCGCCACCTAGGATTACTTCTGTAATCACGTACGGTCCTTCCTAGGGGGATTCGAGCTTGAGATGCCCCTGCTGCATCAGTCGCAGGACCAGGTCACCTTCGACGAAGGATCTAGGGCGAAGCCTTCTACTATGGTAGTTGCGCAGGTTCTGCTGGTAGATCATGGATCTTTCTGCGGCGATTTCTCTTGCCTTGTCGAGGAGGTCGACGGAGTCTTCGAGTGCAAGAGAGGACTCTTGTTCGCTGTAAGCGACTACGCGCGGTGCCTTGTACCTTACTTCGGCGGGTAGTACTGCTTCTACTCCGTGCACCATAAAGAATGGCGTGTAGCCCGTGGCACTGTTTGGAGTTGTACGTAGGCTCCAGAGTACGGATTGGAGCTCATCTGGCCAGCAACCCGCGGCTTGTTCGAGTGGTCGAAGGAGTCGCTTCTTGATGCTGCTGCAGACGAGCCCATTTGCTTTTTCCACCTGACTCATTGGTCTGTGGATGCGCGACTGAGGTGTAACTGATGTTGATCCCCAGGTTTCCACAGAATTCTTGGAACTCCTTGGATGTGAAGTTCGTCCCGTTGTCAGTGATGATACTGTGCGGCACGCCGAAGCGGTACACAATGGACTCGAAGAACTTGACCGCGATGTGCCCTGATTGTTTGGTCACTGGCATGGCCTCAATCCACTTGGTGAACTTGTCGACTGCGACCAAGAGGTAGACGTAGCCTCCTTGCGAGGACCTTGGGAGCTTGCCCACCATGTCGAGCCCCCATTGTGCGGAGGGCCAGGCCAATGCAATAGGCCGTAGTTCTGCGCCTGGTGTGTGTGGCTTGTCCGCGGATCGCTGACAAGCATTGCACTTTTGTACTATGTCCTTGGCGTCGCGCATGGCCGTGGGCAAGTAAAATCCAGCTCGTAGAGCTTTGGCAACGAGGGCGCGACTGCCGGCGTGGTGCCCGCAGGTCCCTTCATAGATGTCGAGGAGGACTGCTCTTCCATCGGCCAGGGAGACGCATCGTTGTAACACGCCTGTGATGCTGCGTTTATACAATTCGCCGTTGATAACGGCGAATGCCTTGGAGCGTCGCGCGATGTGCCGTGCGTCTGTCGGGTCATCCGGTAGGTGCTTGCTGAGGAGGTACGTAATGTACGGCTGCGTCCAGGATTGTTCGATCATCATGACGTTCATTGGTCCCTCGAGTCCTGTGTCTAGCTCCAAGTCATTGAGTGCCATTGGCTCATTGGGTGGCGTAGCCCCCGAGTCTGTTGCTGCGCTTGTTTTCTTCTCTGTGGCCTTTGGCTTGATGGAGCGTTCGCAGATGCGCTCGAGAAATACCCCAGGTGATATGGGGGCGCAGGTAGAGCCCGTGTTGGCGAGTGCGTCCACCTCCTCATTGCTTTCGCGACCTACGTGTCGCAACTAGCAACCGTCAAAGTCTCCTTCGAGTGTATTGTAGAGGTCTGCGTCGCACTCATGCATTGTTTGGTTGACGACCAGCTTGGAGTCGCCATATATGATGAGCCTCTTTGCGCCACAGGCTTTTGCCATCCTCATCCCGTGCAACAGGGCCTCGTATTCAGCCTCGTTGTTTGAGGTTGTGAACTGCATTCGCAGGATATATTTCAGTTTGTCTCCTTGAGGTGATGTTAGTATGACACCTCCTCCTGCTCCATCTTTCCGCTTGGATCCGTCGAAGTGCATTGTCCAGAGGTAGGACATATCTGGTTTATCCGGGAGTTGGTTTTCCATCCAATGCACGAGGAAGTCAGGGGGAACTTGCGACTTGATTGCGTCGCGCTTTTCGTATGTGATGTCTCGTGGAGACAGTTCGATTCCCCAAAGCGCGACTCGCCCCGTGGCGTCGGGGTTGTTGAGGATATGTCCCAATGGGGCGTCGCTGACTACCACGATTGGGTGTTCTTGGAAGTAATGGCGCAGTCGTCGGGCGGTCATGAAGACGCCGTATGCCAGCTTCTGGTAGTGCGGGTACTGCTGTTTTGTTGGCGTGAGGAACTCATTGAGGTAGTATACCGGACGATGTACACCATGGACCTTGTTTTCCTCGGCCCGCTCGACGACGAGCACTGTACTAACCACTTGGTTAGTAGCGGAGATGTACAGCAGTAGTGGTTCCCTTTCTCGTGGAGTCACCAGTACTGGCGAGGTGGATAGCAGGCGCTTGAGATCTTCGAATGCTTCTTGCGCTTCATTGGTCCACTCGAATTTGTCAGCTTTGCGGAGGAGCTGATAGAAGGGAAGTGCCTATTCTCCCATTCGACTGATAAATCGACTTGGGGCTGCGATTCGTCTGGCTAGTTGCTGGACGCCTCTTATGTTCTTTGGCTTCTCCATGGCCAGTATGGCCTTTATCTTTTTCGGGTTTGCCTCAGTCCCCCTCGCGGAGATGAGATATCCGAGCAGTTTCCCAGATGGTACGCCGAAGGCGCATTTGTCCGGATTGAGCTTAATCCGGTAACGATCGAGATTGGCGAAGGTTTCGCGCAAGTCGTCGATTAGAGAGGATTCCTCCTTGGTTTTGATTACTATGTCGTCGACATAGACTTGGATGTTGTGACCCAGTTGCTCCTTGAGGCAAGCCTGCATGCACCGCTGGTAGGTGGCTCCCGCGTTTTTTAGCCCGAAGGGCATTGTGTTGTAGCAAAACACACCGAAGGGCGTTGTGAACGCGGTCTTCTCCTGGTCTTCCTCCTTCATTCGAATTTGGTTATAGCCTGAGTAGGCATCAAGGAAGCAGAGGTGCTTGCATCCAGCGGTGGAGTCGATGATTTGATCGATCTGTGGTAGCAGGAAGTGATCTTTTGGGCAGTGCTTGTTTAAAGAAGTGAAGTCCACGCACATCTGTAGGATATCCGTTTCCTTTTTTGGCACCAACACTGTATTGGCGAGCCAAGTGCTTTCCTTGATCTCGCGTATGAATTTGGCCTCGAGGAGTCTGTTGATCTCCATTCCGACTGCCTAAGCTCGTGGCTCAGACAGTCGCCTGAGTGCGTGCTCGGCGAATTCTCTGGGAACTCCTGGCATGTCCGCAGGACACCAGGCAAAAATTTCCCAGTGCTCACGGAGGAATTCTACGCGCGCGAGTTCCTATGCAGGACTCAAGTTGTTGGCGATGAGGGCCGTTTTGGCAAGATCTGATGGATGGACCTGCACCTTCTTTGTGTGCACAGATGAGTCGAAGGAGAGATCAGGTGAGCTTGGCCTACTCAGGGGAGGCAGACTGTTGTCTGTCGTCTCTTTCAGTCTTGCGAGTTCCTCCTGCATGCCGAAGGACTAGGAGATTCTGTTGAATTCCCTGTCACAAGCATCAGATCGCTCGAAGTTCCCGTTGATCGTTATGACGCCGTTGGGACCTAGCATTTTCATCTGCAGGTAGGCATAGTGGGGTACTGCCATGAACCTGGCGAATGCGACACGCCCAAGGATGCAATGGTATTGTGAGGGCCAGTCGACGACCTCAAAGTCGATGCGCTCACGCCGGAAGTTCTTTGGTGTGCCAAAGATGACGTCCAGGTTGACTTTGCCCAGGGGGTATACGCCTTTCCCTGGGATGATGCCATGGAACATTGTGTCCGATGCCTCCAAGCAGGTTAGAGGGATCCTCATTGCTTGCAAGGTACTCGCGAATATGAGGTTGATGCCGCTTCCGCCGTCCATGAAGACGCGACTCATGTCGAAGCCTCCAATTTGCGCCTCGAGTACGAGGGGACAATGACCTGGGCAAGGTATTTGGGGCGGGTGGTCGTGTTTGTCGAAGGTAATGCACGACTCACTGCCACTGAGGTACTCAGTGGTGGATGGTGGCGAGTGCATGGCCAAGTTGACTTGGCGAGTGATGGCCTTCTGCACCCTATTGGAGGGGCGCCTCTTTTGGATCATCATGGTACCCATGGCCCGTGGGTACGGTTCGCCTCCATGGTGCTGGTCCGGTGCAGCTCCGTTCGGGGGGTGGCCCAGGTGGTGGCTGTGGTGCGCCATGTGCCACGGCGCCTGGAGCGGCTCCGTAGCCTCTTTCGACTGCATTGCGGTTCATCCAAACAAATCCCTCGTGTAGCTTGAGGAACTCGCAGCAGTCCTTGAGGAGGTGGCTGGACTTTCTCTTGCCATCATGCTTGTCGATGTAGAAGTGTACCGTGCATGGCCCGGACAGTTTGTCCTCGATGGAGGTCGCGGGTGCTTCATCGCGAGTGCGGCGTTGCCACACTTGCGTGGTTTTCCCGGAGTCGCGGTATCCGCCGCTGCGGTATCCACTGTTGCGGTTATCGTCGCGTTTATCGGCGTAGCCAGCTGCGACCATGTTGACGTCATCGCGATCGTCGTAGACGCGCATGCGACGCTTACCCCGACGATCGTGTCTTTGTTCGAGTTCTGCCTCCTCGTCAGAGTGAATGCGATTCTTCACCGAATCTTCTCCATCGGCCCACCAATTCGCGATCTCCATCAGGTGGTCGATGGTCTGGGGCTTTGAGCGGCCTAGCTCCTCCCTGAGTTCCATGCGGCGGACACCACCGTTGAATGCATCAATCGCGCGGTCTTCCGAGATGTTCTCCGTGGAGTTCTTGATGATGGACTACCTTTGGATGTAAGAGCACAGCGATTCGCCAGATCTTTGCTGGCAGCATCTCAGTTCTTCGATTGAGGCGGGGCATTTGTACGTGCCCTTAAAGTTGCACACGAAGCTGTAGACTAGCTCATCCCAACTACGAATGGATCCGCGTGGGAGGTTCTTGAGCCATGCCCGGGCGGCGCCCTGCAGCTATAGCTCTAAGCATTGCATGGCAGTACTTTGACTGCCTCCATGTAGCCTGGCGGAGGAGATGTGATCCTCCAGCCAGATCTTAGGGTCCTGCAGACCATCAAATTTCGGGTTCTCCGATGGGAGTTTAAACCCTTTAGGCATTCGCTTTTGCCTAATGGATCTGCTGAAGCATCTGGCACCGTAGAGCTCCCCATATTCCTCTTATGAATCAGTCGACCGAGCACGTCGTGCCCTTCACTTGTCGATCTTGCACTGCGTGAGTTTGCCGCGTGCATCGTAGTCGCGATCGTGTCGCCGTGAGCGGCGGCATCGAGACAGGTCGTGACTGTCATGGCTGGACGAGGGCGAGGAGTAGCACTTTGCTAGCGCTTTGCCCTTTTTTGGGTCTGGTACCGGTTCCTTGTCGAGGGCGGCCTCGATTAGCCCCAGGCCCGCGATCGTAGATCGGTGCATGGCCGTTCGGGGATCTCCAGCTGGCGGCTGGTTATTGAGGAGGTACATGGTGGCTGCTGTCACCGCGGCCTGGGGTGTCCAGGGAACCACGTTGCCTCTCGTGTCGACCATCATAGAACCGAAGTGAGGACTTTCGCGGCATCTATGCGCTCTTGTTCGGTGAGGTGAGCCATCCGCGACTGCCTCTTCTTGGCGAGGCACTCGTTGCCTCTTGAGGAGGATCCTCCGTAGGAGGAGAGCCCAGCACGACGAAGGCTTGATTCGTCCGTTGCCTTTTTACGCGCCTCAAGTTGCGCCATTGCTTGTTTTTGGCGCTTGAATTCCTCTTTTAGGAGACAGTGGTAGCCCATCAGCAGTTCCTGCGGGGACCCGAAGGGTAGAGGTGCACCTCGTAGGGCTTCACGGCAGCGATCCCACTCTTGCTCATTGAGCCTGATCACGACGCGTTCGCCGGTTTGCTCATTGATCATGCTAGGAGGTTCGACTGCTCCTCCGTTGCCACCATTACCGCCGTTACCGCTGTTTCCACCGTTGCCGGCGTTGGGTGGGTCGGTGCCGTTGCCGGTGTTACCACCGTTGCGGCGATTGGGTGTATCGGTGTCGTTGCCGGTGTTGCCACCGTTACCACGATTGGCAGAGGTGTCGCATGCGTTGATGACGGCGCACATGAAGTGATTAGGGAAGCTGTTGCTTCCACAACTTTCAGATCCAGAACTGTAGGTTCCATCTTCAGTGGCCAGATCGCTTCGATCGGAGTCGCGACTGCTGTCGCTGACCGGAGCGTTGAGCTCGCTGAGGGTGCCAATCAATGGAGGGAACCATGATGCCGGGGCAATCGCCGGTGTTTCCGGCTGGTCAGGCATGCGAAGCGTGCCCATCTGACCAACTTGGAAGCGTAAGCTCCCAATCGCCAGACTGATTCCGTCGCCCACGGGCTCGAAGGCCGGGCGGGTGGTCAGCGTGTGGACGGTGAAGTCGAAGGCGCGGAAGAGCTGGCGAATCTCCGCTGTTGCGGAGTTGTAGATCACGGTTGATGGGGCCGAAGAAGCCGCAACATCAGCACTCCCAGTTCCCACAGACGGGGCCAATTGACGAGGGTTTAACTCATCAATGCCCATTGTTATGGACTTGGGTTTTGGAGAAGGAGGGAGCGCTGGAGACATCTATCGGCTAGCAAACAAGCACACAGGGAACAAAGGATTTACCCAGGTTCAGGCCTCGTAGAGGTCCCTACTCCTGCTTGTCTACTCGTGGAATTATTGAAGGAGTCGAAAGTTACAATGGTGCGCAGATGTAATCTAGCGAAGATTGTGGAAACTAGGGTTGCGTGTGTCCTCCTCGCCGCCCCCTCCTAGCCTTTATATAGATAGGCTAGGTCTCGGGTAGCAGGTCGAGTCGGTTACAAGTTAGGGTTTTCCCTTTAATCTTTCTATCTTTAGCGTCTTCTTGTTCTTCAAGCAATCGAGAGTCCGTAGGTTACTCGAGTCCTTCCATCCGGGCCTTGGCGACACTGTGGCCTGTATGTATTTGGACCGTATATACCAAACTCGAGTGCCTGTAGGGTATACCCATGTCACCTATAATTAGAAATATATTTTAAAAAAATAAAAAAGTGTGAGACAGCCAGGATTCGAACCTAGATGCCTTAAGTTTTGAATGGCACAAGCAAGCAGCAGAGACCACTAAGGCAATTGTGTGATCTTGTCATACTACCACGCGTGCCGCGTTTTGTATTAAGTCCACAGGTTCTGTGGTGCATTTCGGCAGTATGCGCCACAAAAGTTCCAACTGTTGTGGCGCATATTGCCGAAATGCGCCACAGAACCTCAGGACTTAGCGAAATAAACGGTTCGGCCTGCTTCACCCCTTCTCCCCATTCTCAGTCACCGCCGCGCGCTAGCCCTAGCTCGACGACCGCAGACATCACTGCACACCGCTGCTGCCGGAGCCGCCACCACCACGCCGCCCGGTGAACCAGTGGAGGAGGAGCCGCCCGACGAACCCGTGTAGGAGGAGCCACCCTGCAGCCCATGGAGATAGAGCCGCCGGAGGAGGAGCCGCCGCGCCGGACCCCGCAACCCTCGTCGTCGTCAACCACCACAGCAAGTTCGTCCCCCCACCCCTGACCCCCCACGGTTCGTCCCTTCCCCCTTCCCCCACCCCTCACCCCCCTTTGATGCTCTTCCTAACTTGAGTCTCTGTCAGTGTATATGAGTCTCTGTCAGTGTATATGAGTCTTTGTCAGTTTTCTAACTTGCAATTTCTAACTTGAGTTCAATCGTGCTAATATTCAATGTATATGTTGAGCATTTTGAGATATTCAGTGTATATGTTGAGCATTTTGAGATATTCAGTGTATATGAGTTAATTGAGATATGTTGAGATATTCAGTGTATATGAATTCATAAAAGCTTGGAATTTCTTACCTTGCATTTATCCTAACTTCTTTCATTCCTACTAATAACAGCATTTGAATTTTCAATGTTGATTGATTGATTGCTAATAACAGCATATCTATACCATCTCATATTTAGCTACTTGATTGATCAGAATTTGTCTTAGGAGTTGGTGCATGGTTGTGCTTATGTGCAGTGAAGTTCAGTTTTTTATTCGTATGCATGATTCTTTCTTCTCAGTGTTTGTTGCAGTCACATGTTCAATTCATGAAGATTGTGCTATGATACATATAGATATGAAGTTTTTTTCCTTTCCTGAAGAAAGATTTTCTCGGGTAGTTGGGCTCATGTAAGACAAACAAAATCAAATGAAAGCTTCAGTTAAAATGAATAATTTTGAGATATTCATAAAACCTTAAGGTAAGAATTTAGGAATTCATAAAAGTTTTAGTTAAAATGAATAATTTTGAGATATGTTGAGCATTCTGTTGAGCATTTTGTTCAGACTTCAATTGACGTACCACAACTGGAGTCTAAGGTTCTTTATTTTGGAATCTGTTAGATTTAGGTCATACGAATTGAGGTATTTCTAGTGATTAAGTACCAGTAGTTCGATCGTGCTCATATATTTTGACTTCATAGCTTGTACATGTGTTGTGAGACATGTTTGGATTCAAACCATTGGTTTGAATTCATCTGTTGTGTATTGCACTCCATAGTTGATTATGTGCTACTATCTACTTGCTGTCAATTTTGGCACAATAATTTGTACTGTGGGATATTCTGGAGGCTATTTTCTATGTGTCCATAATCTGCCCAGTACACACTATGTTGCTACTGGCAGTGGGATTTTCTATAAATTATATTGCTTGATGATGTCTGTGTGCAAGGTGATTCCATATATATACTGTGTGTACTATAACTGCTACTTAGTTTTCATTCAATAGAAGCACAAGTATACTATATCTGTTATTCAAACCAAGTATACTTGCATTTGATGGCCATCAAGCAGCCCATCCAGTATAATAGATACATGATGGACTGGTACTATATCTGTTATATATATTGTGCATGTGGATGATGGATATGATGGATGCTGGGGTCAATGCATGGGGCTGTGAATATGGGGATGGGGTGTTTCGTCTTGCAGGGATTTCATTTGAGTTGCCCATTTCTCCCGAAGTGTCGATTCACTTCCGTTTCGGTTGAGAAATGGGCACTCCTAGGTCAAAAAGTTAGCAAAGGTCATGCCGAATTTTTGGGCCGAGATTTGTGCTAACTTTTTGCCTCTTTTAAATAGAGTAGTGCAAACATGTCGAGCAACAAGGAGTCTGGCCCTTCTAAGCACATGATCAGCGTCGAAGAACAAACTAGACAGGCCAACCAGTCATTCTGGTAGGGGTCCCAACAGGAGGAGGAGGAGGAGGCGATGAGGATGACACCACCACCGGAGGAGGAGGCGACCGTCGCCAGAGCTGCTAGGGCCAATGAGGGCGAAGATCCTGATTACGAGGGGGACGAAGACGACTATGATGGAACTAGTGAAGGCGGCGGCGAAGACGATGACACCACCGATGGTGGCGCCCGCACCGATGGCGGTGAGCACACGGATGGCGGTAGCGGCAACCCGGCCGCTTCTCAGAAGAAGAAGAAGAAGAAGAAGAAGAAGAAGAAGAAGAAGAAGAAGAAGAAGAAGAAGAAGAAGAAGGAACAGAAGGAGCGGAAGGTGCCAGTGCTCGCCACCGTCTGCGATGAGTTCACTGAGGTCACAGAAAGTGGCCAACCCATTGCGCCAGAGGCGATTGCTAAAGGGTATGGCCTGTAACTCGGGTGCATCCTCCGGGAAAGCATGTCGATCAACACGAAGTACATCAGACATGCTAACCATGCAGCTTTGGTCGATAACCTCCTTAAGCAGCTTCACAAGCGATACAGATTCATATAGCAGTTTAGAAACCTCGAGAGAAATAAGAACCCGGTGAACAAACTAGCCCTCACGAAGATGAGCAACGCCTTGAGCAGCTGGAAAACCCGGGTGAAGAATAGCATTGACAAAGGAGAAAGCTGGGAGGTTATTAGTAAGAAAAATCCGATGCTCGACAAAGAGGAGGTTAGGATTTTCCAGGCGGATATAGATACCACTGACGCTATAAAATGGACTCAATGGGGAAGGAGTATGCGGGAACAGAACATAGCTAACCACTGCCTTGGAAGCGGCGTTATAGGGGGAAACAAGCCATTTGGGACAAGGAGGACGCCGATCTTGAACGCCTTGGTAAAGACAACCCTTGGCTTAAAATCACGGACTTGCAGCTTAGGAAATTTGTTCGGGCCCGCTACTACCTGGACAAGGAAACACGGGAGTTCATCACCGACGATCCGGAGGTGAAGGCATTCGAGAAGAAGCTGGTAAGGAATTTATCGCTGATCTCAAGTCTATTGCATTCTAATTAAGATAATGAAGTCAAGAATCTAAATGGGTTCACCTTTCCTTGTCTCTGCAGGAGGAGGAACTGAACGCTACTGCCACAGAGTCGTCCCAGGATTCGACGGAGCCGTGGGACACAGTTTTCAACAGGGCGACCAATGCTTACAAGAAGAGGGACAAGGGGTTGCCGCCGTCCTCAGCTGGCCGTGTGTCCGGCTTCGGTACGAGAATGAAGTTCAAGGAGTACTACAAAGAGGACGCCAAGAAAAGAAGGGAGAGGAAGAACCAGGATAAAGCCGCTGTTGCAGAGCTGAAGATGAAGGTGCAGACACTGGAGGAGAAGGCGGTGGACCAGAAAACGGAGGACAAGTTAGTGGAAGAGAAGCTCCACTCGATGATCCCGCCTGAGTTTTTCGAGGGGCTTACTTCTTGGAATGTAGGAGGTCGACAGGGGCCGATACATCTGCCCAGCTTAAGCGGCAGCAACTTGGGCATCAATGTTACCGTGTCGCCGGACCTGGTGACCCCGCCGGCTGTCAACGTCGGGACGCAACCCCTCGTTTTGGTCACACCGACGCCCCCTCCCGCCAAAGATACCAATAAGGCGCAGCCGACGGCGGTGGTGCTTCGTGAGGCACCTGAGCGGGAGATTGTAGATGATGATAGGCCGGCCGCTGGCATATGCCGTGTCTCTACATTAGCCGAGATCCACGCCATCACCAAGGTAACTAATTAGTTAGTGCATGTCATCTCGTTTATGCCTTTGATGCATGACTGTTTCCATCTCATGAGACCCAACAACATGTTTTTGCCTCAGGACACTTCTTGCGTACTCCTGCTTAAAAATTTCAGCGGTGAGTTGAAGATGTTGCCAAGGGCACTCTTATACAACCGGCGATCCGCACGATGCACAACAATCCAATGGATGATGACGTGATGAGGGTCAGGTTGGCTCGGGTGTTGCCAGGGTGCGACGACATGGACCCCCCTTTCAACCTCAGGGAGCCGACGAACACAAGACCCTTGGGGAATGCTACAACAGGCCCTTGACATGGCCGAAGACCTAGATTCGTCTTGCGGGGGGGGAGCACCGGCGCCACCTCTCGACCGATCATCGCCCGGCCACCACCTCGGAAGCCAGTAGCCGCCGTTGTCGCTACCACCAGTCGTCACCATCAACTCTTGGCAGCGTGTGCACCGCCACATGGCAAAGACGTTGTGCCGCAACCGCCGTCGCCCCCGCTACCACCACCACATGATGGCACCCACGAAGATGATGATGAATTGGTCAACGTTGACGACTTCATCAACACCGGCGCCGCCAAAGGATTGTATATGCCTTCTGTGGATGAAGAACCCTTCGCATCTCGCGACGACCATCAAGCTGGTCGGCCCAATACATGCACGTAGCGCCTGGTCTTCCATGGTCTTTCTCAAGAGACGCCTCCGACCGCCGATCCACCGCAAGAGAAACCGAGATTGGTTTTCAGCCCCAACACACTTCGAAAGGCGACTGATGAGCAGATGGCAGTGGCTGACACTGTTGTGAAGAAGAAGCACTACAGGAAGAGAGGTAATAATAATAATAAGAAGGGTGCAAGCCAGCCTCTTTCGAAGAGGATCCGGGGTCAGGACACCATCATCGTACCATCCACACAATTTGGCTTGCCCCGAGTGCATGTAGCTGGTGATCCGATATTGACTCCGGATATGATCCACATTGCGGTTAGATCCATGTTAACTTTGCACGAGGGTGTCAAGACACTAGAGGCCCTCCTTCTTAAAGACGAAGATCCAAATTACCCGGTTTTCACGGCCAAGGTGCCATTGGACGTGGGCTTCGTCGATGAACCCCCCGCGGATATATTCTTCATAGCGTTCGAGGACATATTCAAGCTATTTCTCACGAAACGGCTGGACTATAACTTTGCCCGCCTATACACGCTCAATTTGGCGCTCACGATCAAGAGAGAAAGTACCCCGGAAATCGCGATAGTGGATCCCTACTACATGCGAGACAGCTAGTTGGTCGAAGGATTAGAGACACGGACCAAGGCGACGGCGTACCTCGAGAATTTCATGGTGGACAACAAGAGGAAGGGCACACTTCTTTTGCCTTTCTTTCCCGAGTAAGTACACACAATCGCTCATCGCCACCGTAACTTATGCATTTCTTATAGATTTCTTTCCTTTGCCCTTTTTCCAACATTCCGTTCCAATTGTGTTGCGCAGAGACAAATACTGCACACTCATTGTCCTTGCCCCGAGGTATTCACTAGCCATGTATTTCGACTCGGGGATTTTGACAAAGAAGAAAGACTACACCAGAATAAGGGGTGTTCTCAATGAGGCTCTCGAGGGCTACACCAAGAAGGGATGCACCTTCGTAGATAAGGGGGAATGTATCAAGTATGGAAAACACGTGTTCAAGCACGTGCTCGACTTCCCCTGCATCAAGCAGTCGACTACTGGTGCCAAGGAGGCCTTCTACGTCCTCCATCACCTTAAAGGCTATGTTCGGGATTGCCATAACCTAACGCTGCCATCTAGTCTCCGAGGATGGGCCGAAAGTTTGGCGAAAATCGACGATGCTGATCTTAGAGAAGACTTCCATCGCATTCAGATGAAGTTGTTGCAAATCATCATTGAAGATGTCAACACAAGGGGCGGTGCCCTACAACAAGCCGGAGGGTTGAGTAAGAGGGAGATCGAAGAACGCCTCCGTAAGCAGGGTGACACAAGGACGTGGATGACGAAAGAGGGCTATCTACCGTTCCCGAAGCCAAGCGAGAAGAGGAAGTCTTCATCATGATTGATGTGTGCCTCTAGCATGATCCAGTGTGTGTATATTCTTGATGGACGCATGCTGTATTAGTGTGTGTGTCATAAACTTTACTATCTCGTGGTCGAAATGGTCATTGTTGTTAGACTTAAACTACCTTGTGGTCGTGTTGTCGTTGAACTTATTGCTTCTATGATGATCTAACTTTTAGGTTTATGGATCCTTTGTTTTATATTCTATGAACATATATATATATATGGATGTGAACCCTTTATTCATTCTTTTCGTTGTATTTTTACTAATATGCCTTGTCGTCTATAGAGATGGCGACGAGGTGGTATGTGGTGTACATGGGTAGGGTTCCAGGAGTCTACGAGGAGTGGGAGGATTGCCACAAACAAGTGAACAAGTTCAGCGGCAACATCTACAAAGGATACGCGACTAGAGAGGAGGCGATAGCCAAGTGGAGGAACCACTTGCGGAAGAAGAACGGGATGAAGATATTGGTCGGGCTAATGCTCTTGCTCACCATTATCACAACTGTATTCTATTTGATCCTAGTGTAGGCGGCGGTGGCCACTTCATATTTGTAATGTGAGATGATATGAACTTTGTATTTGGCACTTGTGTAAAAATTTGGCAATTGACACTATATATGTATCTCGATCGGGCTCTAAGTGTTTGTATTATATATATGTCGGTTTTCATGCATCTACTACTTGTGCAATGTATTTTATACTCATCTGGATAAATACTGTATAAATCTTGTATAAATACCTGATTATACACCAGGAAAGTATTTTACTTTGAATATGTGTTATGCAATCAGTGGCGCATATAATTATATAGTCAGTGGCGCATGGCATTTCTGTGGCGCATACACGTAAATGCGCCACAGAAGTTCTTCCTGTGGTGCATATGAAGAAATGCGCCACAGAAGTCTGGAACTTCTGTGGCGCAATATCCATATGCGCCACAGGAAGAAGATATCAGTGGCGAGATACCAGTGGCGACTAGGATATGCGCCACAGAAGATGTATTTTCATGCGCCACAGAAGAGTTGTTTCCTAGTAGTGGTAAGTCCACGGAGTTATGTATATGTGTTAGAGAAACGCTTGGGCCGCTGGTCTAATCCATGCTGACATGGTGGGAACCTGCAGCGTAACCATAATGAGCTGTCTATGAAGCATTCTTCTTATAAAAAAAGAGTCTGATATTGAGAAAAAAGAGAAAAAGAAAAAAAAGAGATTATGAAAAGAGGAAAGAGAGAAAAAAGCACCATATTCCCATGGTAAATAAGAAGATTGTTGAGATGCTCGTTGTCTGCTTGCCTTGTCATTTTGATATGGGGATTCTTCCATATCATCGGGCAAGGGGTACCCCATTGGCGATTCTCTATGATACACATGTACATACGATGTCAAGAACTTACCGGTGACTAAACTTGAGTAGCATGAGGAGCGGCCCTCGTATTCAAGGGACATGAGATTTCCAACTTATACTTCATCAAGCATATACACCATAGTTTGTTCACTTTAACCTTAATCACTTCAAGATGCTTATGATAGGGGCAATGAGAGCTAAAAGCTATTAAGTGCCATAATTTTTGGAACCTCTTTATGAAACTTGAATCCCTACTTCCTTCTATGAAGGCCTTTCTTTTTACTTTTATGTTGAGTCTCCACCTTCTATCTTTATGCACCTACTTTGAGAGCATAGTGGCCATTCTTAGTTCTATGTGCATTGTCCCAAGACTTGTTGATTGATGCATACCTTGATTTTGCTTGTTTTAAACTATTTGTATCTAGTCACTCTTATGAACTTTGAAGGTGTCCTAGGCATTTATGTTTTCTACTCTATGAAGAACAAGCTGAATACTCTTATGCTATGTTTTCTTTATGTGAAACAAACAAACGTCTTGCAAAGTATTGTTATTCATGAATCTTTTGTTTGTGCCTTTTCATGTTGCAACATAGTTTATTTGTCTTATTCCTAGTACTTTGTCTTTCATGTTATGATTGAAGTACTATGATCCCAGCTTTGAATGTTTTACAAATACTTTGATCAAGTTTATGATGGTGCATGTCACCTCAAAAATTATTCTTTCTTTTTATCACTTACCTACTCGAGGACGAGCAGGAGTTAAGCTTGGGGATGTTGATACGTTGCAAACATATCCATAATTTTTGATGTTCCATGCTTGGTTTTATCTACTTTCTTATGTTTTGTCCACACTTTGGAGTACTTTTCATATGATTTCTTGGACTAACCTATTAACAAGAGCCACAGTGTCAGCTGCCTATTTTCTGTTGTTTTTGGTTCCAGGAAAGTCAGAAAATGAATATTCTCGGAATTGGACGGGACAAAAGTCAAAGTCAGTTTTTCACCGAGGGACACCTGGAGCCAGAATACGAGACGTAGAGGGGCTGGGGTCCGGCCACACCACCTGGCCACGCGGCCAGGCCTGGCCTGCGCCAGGGGGTGGTCTGACCGCCCCAGGCACCCCCTCGGCCTCTCCTTCCGCCTATATATTGCATATGATATGGAAACCCTAAGTACCTGATCAAAAATCCATGAAAGAGTCTGTAGCCGTCGTCATCTCCATCCCTAGATTGGGAGGGATCTGAAGATCTTCCCGGCACCCTGCCGGAGAGGGGAATTCACCCTGGAGGCCTTCTTCATCATCATGCAAGCCTCCAGTGTGATGCGTGAGTAGTTCATCTCTGGACTACGGGTCCATGTAGTAGCTAGATGGCTGGTTCTCCTCCTTTGTGCTTTCATGTTTAGATCTTGTGAGCTCCATTCATGATCAAGATCATCTATTTGTAATTCTGCATGTTGTGTTTGTGGGGATCCGATGGATATTAAGATGCTATTTCAGATTGATTATTGATTCTATCATGTCTTTGTTATTTGTGATCTTGCATGCTTTCTGTTGTTAGTAGCTATCTTGGCCAAGTAGATGCTAGCAACTCCAAGAGTTAGTATTTATGCTTGATAGTGGGTTCATGCCTCTAGTAATCTTGGGAAGTGACCGAAATCTCTAAGGTACAAGATGTGCTATTGCTACTAGGGAGAAAACAACAATCCTTTGTTCATAGAACAATCGTATTGTTTACTTTACACGCAATTCGTAATGCAATTATGTGTTGCTTGCAACCTAATACTGGAGGGGGTTCGGATGATAACCTGAAGGTGGATTATTAGTCATAGATGTAGTTGGATGGCGGTCTATGTATAATGTTATAATGCCCAATCGAATCTCAAAGGAATCAAGATGATTAGTATATGCTTGTATGCTTTCTCGATGTTTGTCAATTGCCCCGTTGTAATATGTTCACCCAGCATGTTATCTATCTTAAGGAGAGCCACCTCTAGTGAACTATGGACCCCGGTCCTTTCTTTTACTATCAGTCTACAATCAACTGTTTACTGCTTTGTGTTTACTTTCTACAAACTATTACTTTCTTCCACTCGATACGTTAATCCTTTGTTTTCAGCAAAACCGGTGAGATTGACAACCTCATCGCAAGTTGGGGACAGAGTTCTATGGTTGTGTTGTCCAGGTCTCCATGTTGCTGCTGGCACCAATAGTGCGCCCTGCCAAAGTTCAGCTAGCAACACATTTCGGGTGTTTCCTTGCTCCTACTGGTTCGACTAAACCTTGGTTTCATACTGAGGGAAAACTTGTTGCTGTGCTCATCATACCTTCCTCTTGGGGTTCCCCAACGAGCTCGATATATTTTGGGCCATCAAACCCCAATTATCCACATGAGCACACACACACTCTAGTGGATTCAATGATGCAACTTCTGCAACACTAGTACAACATGCAATATGGAAGCTGCTTTCCAAAGTGTTTTTGTCTCTGTGACCATGGTTTGACACATGGAGTCCCTAGAGTCATTGCATGTGTTCTTTTCCTAAACCACATTGATCCACAAGTCCACATTGCATGTGTTCTTTTCCCTAAACCACATCGATCCACATGACCACACGCACACTCTAGTGGATTCTATGATGCAACTTCTGCCACACTGGTGCAACATGCAATGTGGAAGCTGCTTTCCTTAGGTGTTTTTGGTCTTTGTGACCATGATTTGACACATGGATTCCCTAGCATGTGTTCTTCTCCTAAACCACATTGATCCACTAGAGTCATTGATCCACAAGGCCACACTGCATGTGTTCTTTTTCTTAAACCACATGACCACACACACACTCTAGTGGATTTTATGATGCAACTTCTGCCACACTAGAGCAACATGAAATGTGGAAGCTGCTTTCGTAAGTGCTTTTGGTCTCTATGACCATGGTTTGACACATGGATTCCCTAGAGTCACTACATGTGTTCTTCTCCTAAACCACATTGATCCACTAGAGGCATTGATCCACAAGGCCACACTGCATATGTTCTTTTTTCCTAAACCACATTGATCCACATGAGCACAAACACACTCAAGTGGATTCTATGATGCAACTTCTGCCACACTTGTGCAACATGCAATGTGGAAGCAACTTCCCTAAGTGTTTTTGGTCTTTGTGACCATGGTTTGACACATGGATTCCCTAGAGTCATTGCATGTGTTCTTTTCCTAAACCACCTTGATCCACTAGAGTTATTGATCCACAAGGCCACACTTCATGTGTTTTATTTCCTGAACCACATTGATCCACATGACCAAAGACACACTTTAGTGGATTCTATGAAGCAACTTCTGCCACACTGGCACAACATGCAATGTGGAAGCTGTTTTCCTAAGTGTTTTTGGTCTGTGTGACCATGGTTTGAAAGTTGGATTCCCTAGAGTCATTGCATTTGTTGTTTTCCTAAACCATATTGATCCACTAGAGTCATTGATCCACAAAGACACAATGCATGTGTTCTTTTTCCTAAACCACATTGATCCACATGACCACACACACAAACTCTAGTGGATTCTGTCATGCAACTTCTCCAACAATGGCGCACCATGCAATGTGGAAGTTGCTTCCCTAAGTGTTTTTGGTCTTTGTGACCATGGTTTGACACATGGATTCCCTAGAGTCATTGCATGTGTTCTTTTCCTAAACCACATTGATCACCTAGAGTCATTGAGCCACAAGGCTACAATCCATGTGTTCTTTTTCCTGAACCACATTGATCCATATGACCACACACACACTCCAGTGGATTCTATGATGCAACTTCTGCCACAATGGTGTAACATGCAATGTGGAAGCTGCTTCCCTTAGTGTTTTTGCTCTCTGTGACCATGGTTTGACACATGGATTCCCTAGAGTCATTGCATGTGTTCTTTTACTAAACCACATCGATCCACTAGAGTTATTGATCCACAAGGCCACACTGCATGTGTTTTATTTTCTGAACCACATTGATCCACATGACCACACACACACTCTAGTGGTTTCTATGATGCAACTTCCGCCACACTAGTGCAACATGCAATGTGGAAGCTGTTTTCCTAAGTGGTTTTTGTCTGTGTGACCATGGTTTGACACATGGATTCCCTAGAGGCATTGCATGTGTTGTTTTCCTAAACCACATTGATCCACAAGGCCACATTGCATGTGTTATTTTTTCTAAACCACATTGATCCACATGACCACACAAACTCCAGATGATTCTGTGATGCAACTTCTGCCACACTGGTGCAACATGCAATGTGGAAGCTGCTTTCCTAAGTGTTTTTCGTCTCTATGATCATGGTTTTACACATGGATTCCCAAGAGTCATTGCATGTATTATTTTCCTAAACCACATTGGTCCACTAGATTCATTGATCCACAAGGCCATACTACATGTGTTCTTTTTCCTAAACCACAATGATCCACATGAACACACACACACTCCATTGGATTCTGCGATGCAACTACTACCACACTGGGGCAACATGCAATGTGGTAGCTGTTTTCCTAAGTGTTTTTGGTCTCTATGACCATGGTCTGACACATGGATTCCCTAGAGTCATTGCATGTGTTCTTTTCCTAAACCAGATTGATCAAGTTGAGTCATTGATCCCCAAGGCCACACTGCATGTGTTCTTTTTCCTAAACCACATTGATCCACATGACCACACACACACTCTAGTGGCTTCTGTGATGCATCTTCTGCCACACCGGTGCAACATGCAATGTGGAAGCTGCTTTCCTAAGTGTTTTTGGTCTCTATGTCCATGGTTTGGCACATGGATTCCCTAAATTCATGGCATGTGTGCTTTTCCTAAATCACATTGATGCACTAGACTCATTGATCCACAAGGCCACACTGCATGGTTTGACACATGGATTCCCTAGAGTCAATGATAGTCATTGGATATTAACCCTAGAATCCAATGGTAGCCATCGGATCAGGTCTTCTAGAAGCCCCAAGCGGTTGCAGGTTAGTTTTGCGTCTTGATTGTTAGGCATCGTTGGATCGGAGAGCATGGACAATAAGGATGTCCTTCGTAATGGCGATTCGCGAGTAGTCTGTTCTGTCACCTGATTGGTAGTGGAAACCACGAGTGGGCCTACCTCGTTGCCCTTATCCCGTAAGGTCGTAACCATGGATCCAAAGCTAAGATCGTGTTCCTTCCTTGCCATGGAGAGGCCCAAACTTAGCTTGTACGAGGCTCAGATGTTTGCCCACTATGACATATTCGTGCTGCCGTTTGCGAGGCTTCCGGCCGGCTTCGAGCTCATCTACGCTGGGGTGCCTCTCGCGCCACTCTTACGCGACAATGTGTTGGCGAGGCAGATCGAGGAGCGCTACCGCAAGCTTCTGGAGAAGAAGAGGGCAATGGACCGGTGCTCGTGCACGAGCGCGTACTGGCCAAAGAGGTTCAAGAAGGAGCGGATGGCGTTGATTTCGCTGTGCGGAGCCCACCGATGGGGGATCCACCTGGACCTGCGCAACCCCTAAGGGAGGGAGCGCTTCTGGGTAGTGCCTAGGCATAGGACCTCCACCGTTATCGAGGCGGCACACCATGAAGAATTCATGAGGAGGATGAACGTGGCGGGGAACGTCGGCATCGATTCCGATACGGAGGAGGTTGGCGGCGACACGGACGACATCGTTGATGATGAAGACAGTGGGAGCGTCATAGTCGATTAGGGTCACTTGGGCCTAAATTTAATCTATGTGCGGTAGCTTAATGGCCTCTTTGGATTGAAAATATTTCAAAGGAATTTTTTGAGGAATTCAATCCATAGAATATTGCAGGGCATATATTGGCTATGTTTTAGGTGTCTTTATCTTTGAAACTAATCGAAAGTCATCCGATTCTGAAAAACAAAGTTTGCGCGTTCCTAGGACATCTGATGGGACCATACACTGACTCTGCTCCCAGCACTTGATGGCACAAACATAATTTTGGAGTCCGTAGGAGGAGAAGGGGATGAGCGTGTTGTTCCAGATGGGAATCCAAGGGAGATGGGAACTAGTGGTTGTTTCCATGTACAGGTAAAAAATTAATGCAATAATATTTATATAGTTGTAATATGGTCCACATGACCCCATCATAGACATGTTGCACGCGCCAGATATGAATAAAGAAGACATGACTAGTTCAGTTTCAATGATAATTCAAGAAACGACATTACTATGCCCGCTTCTTTGTGCTCCTCTTATTAGTCTGCGAGCCCGCGCTGCATTAAACAACAATTGATGAGGATGGAAAAAAATGATAAAATGGCAAATAAAACAATTTTTAAGCTTACCTTTCATCTGGAGAATCGTACGAAGATGAAATTAGCAGGGATTTATTATTTCTCCTGCAGTTAGCCGAAAGATCCTCAAGGACATCCTCAATCACCCTAGCAATTTCTTCATATTCTAATACACCTCCATTATTGAACTCTGATGGGAGCTTGGTCTCCCTTTTGTATTATAATGTTTTCTTGTGCTCTTTTGCTTGCACTTTCTAAATGTTTTATCTATCTTTGCTATTTGTGAGCTTTTGCGTGGGGCCCAGGAGCGCACCCATAGGGTGTAGTCCCCGAGGTTCGGGCCGGCTGGATAATCCAGCCGGGTCCAAGCTCCTTGGTGTGGTTGTCGTTTGCAGGTCTTTGTGTGGGGGCGCAAGAGCGTACCCACAGGGTGTAGTCCCCAAGGTTTGGGTCGGCTAGAGGATCCAACCGGGTCAAAGCTCCTTTCTGCCTTCTACCATCTATAGGGGGTGATCAGCACCCGGCCCTGGCCCTTGGTTGAATTTTGACTCGTGCAAAAAATAAAAACAAGTGATTATTTCTATGTTAAATATGTAGAAGGGTAACAAAGTTTGTAGTTCATTCATTAAGGTTGGAAACTTTGCCGTTTCGTGCTAGGCCAACAACTTTATCCTTTTCTCAGTGAGCATAGGCCTTTTAAGATGTGCCCTTGCTGGTCGCGAGCCGGGTTGCGGTCTGTAGTCGGAACCGAAGGGGTAGCGAGTGACTGTACTACACGATACTTCAGATTTCTATTATCAGTGTTGAGCGAGGGAACGCAAACGGAACATCCAAACATTTTTGTTTTCCTTATGACTTTTCGTGTAGGGGTCCTCGAGCTTTCTGCTCTTGTCGAACTGTCAGCCAGATTGTGGTATGCAGCCGAAACCAAAGAGGAAGCCCTTAGAGACGCATACAATACTTCGTCATTTGGAATGCACGGCCGTCTGGGCCACCCGAGGAGTCCCTGGGAGAGATCACCGGATCAGGGGTAAAAAATAATGCATCCAGAAAATGCCAAATGATGCAGCAAGAAATGCCAAATGATTATGGAGTCCTCGAGACTGTGTCGAGGCTCCTCAACTTGTTCATTACATAAAATTAAGATACATACACTTCTATTTAAGTGTAAAATGGGCAAAGCAGGTTCGCATTCCATGGCCACTGAGTTTCCTCCTCTAAACGGTACATCTTGTTCTTTGCCGGCTGGTGGGCATCAATGAGATAGTATGATTTGTTCTGCAGCGCTTGGCTGACGATGAATGGTCCCTCCCAAGGTGGAGACAGCTTGTGTATCCCCTTGGTGCTCTCTACTAGTCGTAGCACTAGGTCGCCCTCTCGGAACGAGACGTGGCGGGTCCAGGTAGCATGGTAGCGGTGCAGGTTCTGCTAGTAGATGGTGCATCTGGACAAGGCCAGTTCGCGCGCCTCTTCGAGGAGGTCGATGCTATCCCCATGTGCTTCCTTGGCCTATTACTCTGTGTATAACAACTTGCGAGGTGCGTCAAACTCGATGTCAGTTGTCAGGGCTGCCTCCTCCCCATAGACGAGGAGGAATGGCGGGTAGCCGGTGGAATAGTTTGGTGTGGTGCGCAGGCTCCATAGCACAGCTGGCAGCTCTTCTATCTAGCACCCGAGGGATCTCATTAGTTGCTCGATCAGCCAGGGCTTTATTCCGGCTAGGACCAGGCCGTTTCCTTGCTCGCACTGCCCATTTGACTAGGGTGAACGACGAAAGCAAGGTCTAGGCAGATGCCCTTTTCTCCGTAGAAGCGTGCGAAGGCCCCCTTGGTGAAGTTCGTGCCGTTGTCAGTGATGATGCTATTGGGATAGCCGAATCGTGTGATGATGTTTGTGAAGAACTTCATCACCTTTGGCCTGTTCAGCTTCTTGATTGGCTTTGCCTTAATCCACTTGGTGAATTTGTCCACCACCACCAATAAGTGTGTCATGCCAGATCATGCTGTCTCGAAGGGGTCGACCATGTCCAGCCCCCAGACGACAAATTCCCAGGTGATGGGGATTGTCTTGAGGGCCGCAGCCAGAGTATGCTTTTGTTGGCTGAAATGTTGGCACCCATTGCCCGCCTTCACCATTTGCTCAGCGTCTTCCAGCACAGTGGGCCAGTAGAACCTGTGATAGAATGCCTTGGACACTTGGCTCATGACGATGCGCAGTTGCGGAATTCACCTTGGTGAATGTCCACCAGTACTCAGATTCCTTCTTCTTGGCTCACATAGTGCTGATAGATTCCTCCGACGTTGTGCTTATAAATGTCATTGTTGATGATGGTATATGCACTTGCTCTGGGCTTTACTTGCCTTACCTCGACCTCTTCGTCAGGAAGCTCCCCTTTGGGCAGGAAATTCATGAACGGCTTGGCCCATGCAGGGGTTTCCCGGATGGCGTACACGGACTCCATGATCAGCTTGATTTCCTCTCGCATGGCCAACTCGAGCTCGTCGGGCAGTCTGCCGGGTGGAAGAGCAGAGCCGACAGTCCCTGGGCTACTGGAGCCGGCTGGCAGTGTCGTGGCCTTCAACCCGACTGTCCTCGGGATTGGTGCAGCAGTCCCCGGTTTGACACGGCAGTCCCTGGGAGCTTTATGGCAGTCTCTAGCCACTTGGAGACGGCAGTCCTTGGGTCCGCGTCCAAGATGATGGAGTCACATTACGTTGATGGTGTGATGGATGGCTTGCGTGGGTGCTCGAGGGAGACTCCAAGTGGAATTGCTTGCAATGTTAACACGGCGTGGGTGAGTGCATCGGCGGCCTCGTTGTTGTCTCGAGGAACATGGTGAAACTCGCACCCCTCAAAGCAGGCGCATAGCTGCTGGATGAAGAAGCGATGTAGGGCCATGTTTGCGTCCTTGGTGTCCCAATCTCCTGATACTTGTTATACCACCAGGCCCGAGTCACCAAATAAGAGGATACGTAGGATGCCGATCTCTTTTGCCATTTTGAGGCCATGCACGAGCGCTTTGTACTTGGCGACATTGTTGGATGCATGGAAGTGGATCTACAACACGTACTCCATCTGGTCTCCTTTCAGAGAGGTGATGACGAATCCAGCTCCGAGCCCCCCCGTACATATTGGAGCCATCGAAGTGTAGCTTCTAGTGCATGGAGTCAGGGCATGTTGGTAGGTACTGTGTTTCTGCCCAATCAACGAGGAAATCTGCTAGGGCTTGAGACTTGATCGCCATTCCTGACTCGTACCGAATGTTTTGGGTGGCGAGCTCTATTGCCCATTTCGCCACCCGGCCCATGGCGTCCCTATTGCCGATGATCTCCAAAAGCGAAGCTAACGCGACCACTCGGATGGAGTGCTCTTGGAAGTAGTGCTTCAGTTTCTTGGCGGCCATGTATACGCCATACACCAGCTTCTAGTATTGGGGGTAGTTTTGCTTCAAGATCGAGAGTACCTCACTCAGGTAGTACACCGGGCTTTGGATCAGTTGTGCCTTCCCTTCTTCCAGCCTCTCAACCACAAGCATGACACTAACAACCTGGTTGGTAGCTGCAATGTACATCAGCATTGGCTCCTTTGCAGTGGGGCCGCCAGTATTTGTCGGAAGGAGAGCATGCGCTTGAGGTCGCGGAAGGCCTCGTCCGCCTAGGCCATCCAGACGAACTTGTCCGTCTTCTTCATGAGCTGGTATAGCGGGAGCGCTTTCTTGCCCAGCCGGCTGACGAACTGGCTGAGGGAGGATAGGCACCTGTGAACTTATGCATGTCGTGCAGGTTCTGTGGTGGCTGCATGCGCTCGATCGCACCGATCTTCTCCGGGTTGGCCTCGATTCCTCGTTCTGAGATGAGAAAACCAAGGAGCTGGCTGGCTGGAATGCCGAACATGCACTTCTTTGGGTTCAACTTCATTTCAAACCGGCGGAGGTTGGCAAATGTTTCCTTCAGGTCCTCGAGGAATGTTCGTCGCTCTTTTGTCTTGACTACCACATCATTGACATAGGCGTGTACGTTTCTGCCAATCTGCGATTGCAGGCATTTCTGCATGCAGCACTCGTACGTAGCCCCTGCATTGTTTAGTCCAAATGGCATGGTGGTGTAGCAGTAAGCCCCATACGGGTTGATTAATGCTATTTTTATTTGATCAGCGGGGTTCAGCCTGATCTAGTGGTAGCCGGAATACGCGTCCAAAAACGACAACAGTTCACAGCCGGTTGTGGAGTCGATCACTTGATCTATCCTTGGTAGGGCAAAAGGATCTTTAGGGCATGCCCTGTTGAGGCTGGTGTAGTAAACACACATGTGTCCAGTCTTGTTCTTTTTTAGCACCAGCATTGGGTTTGCCAACCATTCTTGGTGGAAAACCTCCATGATGAATCCAGTTGCAAGGAGCCGGGTGATTTCTTCACCAATTGTTCTTCTCTTCTCCTAAGAGAATCAGCGTAGAGATTGCTTGACCGGCTTTGCATCCGGCCTGACATGTAAAGAGTGCTCGGCGAGCTCCCTCAGAATACTAGGCATGTCCTTGGGAGACCATGCAAAGATATCCCAATTCTCACGGAGGAAGTCGATGAGCATGCTTTTCTATTTGTTGTCAAGGCTGTCTCCGACCAGGACGAACTTTTCGGGCATGGCCTTTGACATGGGCATACCCTACAGGTACTCGTGATCAGCATATATGATCCAGCCCAGAAGAAGCCCACGATGTTGCTAAGGTCCAGTCGAGCTTCAGGTGGCCTGGGAGACTTTGACTCCTTGCAGAACATGGCAAAATACAAGATAGAAGTTTAAAGGGGAAACCCTAATATGTAACTGACTCGGCCTACTATCCCAATACCTAGACTATATATATAAAGGCTGGGAGGGGGTAGTGAGGATGATATCCTCAACCCTAGTTTCCACACCATCGCTAGATTGCATCTGCTCACTCCTGTAACTTTCGACTCCTAGATATTTCCAAGAGCAGACAAGCAGGAGTAGGGTCCTCTACGAGGCATGAACCTGGGTAAACCTCGTGTCACCTGTGTTCTTGTTTGCTAGCCGATCGATGCCTCTAGTTATCCCCACTTCCTCGAACCTAAGTCCATCAATGATGGGCATTGATGAGTGAACCCTTGTCAGCCTCATTGAGCAAAATATTCTTGGTGCCCTTGGACTGCTTGAACTATGCCTCTCTGACTGGCTTTGGCTCGCCAGCCGACATTTCCGCCAGCAATGCCACCACGTTCAACATGATGATGCGCTTATCCTCCATGATGATCATGGCCTTGGCTATCTTGGAGCCATCTGTGGCACATTCCACCGATTGCTGTAGTCACCGGCGATAGCGATTACCCCATTGGGCCTGGGGAGCTTCATCTTGAGGTACGCGTAGTGAGGTATAGCCATGAACTTAGTGAGCACTAGGCGTACAAGGATGGCGTGATATGCACTGGAGAGGTTGATGTGTAGGGTTACAGGTAGGCTACACTAGCGTAAATCAAAAAAATCTACCGCGTCAACCAAGAATACTGTTGTCATAGATCACGCGATTACCACTAGATGCGCAGTTGCAGAACTCCATGAAGCACATCGAGGTAGTGTAGATGTTCTACGTCTCCTCCTTGTCCTCATCCCACGAGCTGTTCCACTTTGCATGGCTCGTCCAAGTGCTACAGATGCAGCACCTCCCAGGTATCCACATGTCTGGAGTGGAAGGTCACACGCTAGACTACTAGGTCTGCATGTGCAACACAGGCGTGAGAGGAATGGCGGCTGGGTAGAATGCTCAACCCTATTCAGCTCGCCTCACTCTCTCTTATATAGAAATCTCTGGTGGGCTTCTACATTAGCAGCCCATTAGCAGCCTAAGCCTAGTCTAATTCGGATCGAATCCTCATTATGCTTCCTGCCCCTAAAGTGTGTGACCCTATAGGTTCATACATGTATAGACATGACACGAGTACACTTACTCCGTCAATAGTTGGTAGCGGCCTCTAGCAAGACGTGCCAACTCCTAAACGCATATAAAGATCATTTAGACTAACCATCACAAGGTTGAGTACATGTCTTTCCCTTTTCCCTATGATATTTGGTCTAGCTCCAAGATGACCTCCCTTTCTCGATACTGTGATTCGGAATCCCTTTACTAGGTTAACTCTTAACCGTATGTAGCACGACCATGCCTTTCTAGATCCGATCACTCGAGGGGCCCAGAGATATCTCTCTCAAGTAGAGAGGAGAAAATCCTATCTTGATTGACCAATGCCTTGTAGCATGTATCATGACAAGTCGGAAAGCTACCTTTAGAACTACTTAGTTACGGAGCAGTGTTTGATAGCCCCAAAGTAGGTCGATCCACATCTCAAGTACATGCGACAATCTCAAGTCTAAGGACAAAATGTACACGATGTGTAGAGAGAGCTTCAAGTATTATTGCCAGTCTCAAGTTGGGTCAGTCCAACCCCATGTTCATAACATGTGTCCACATCATTGGTTTGACATCTCCATGTCCTTTACTTGCGAAACATAGTCATCAACCAATCGATATGCTAGTCTAATATTCACGTGTTTCCTCACATGAACTCTGACTAGGGACAACTATTAGATAACCATACAAGTAAAGAGTTTCACAAAAAATTCACATAATTGCCAATCAATACAAGTTGTCTGATATATGGAGATTCAAGGAACATTATAATAACTCATGGATACATATGAAATATATTCATCTCTATGATTGCCTCTAGGGCATATTTCCTTCATGATGTAATACCTCGGACCCTATGCTCTAAGCAACAAGCCAGGAATGAACCCAAAAGTGGATAAGGGATTCTACCGAGGAGGCCCAAGGCCACCCACGTGTAAGCCCAAAGAAGCGGAGCATGGCATGGTACCGGCCAACCACCCTACCCACTTTCAAGAACATCATGACAAGAGCGAGTGGCATAGTCAACAGGTATGCGAACAAAACAAACACAAGTGGGTACGCCAGCGACATACAACAGTACATCAGAGTCAGACCACCTAAAACAATAGAAATAGAAATATTCAACAACATACAGAAAGATCCAAATATCCTAGATAGAGATAATAGTTTAGGGTACATCCTAATACATCACACATTAGAGTATCAAGCGGAAGCGGAAAGAAAGATACGAGTACGGACAAGAAGAAAATTGGCATAATATGCCCTGAAAATAAGCAAATCCCCGCCCACAGATCTCATAGATCTCCATCCCCAGAATCTCTACACCTGACAGTCGTTGCCACCATCATCGGTTTCTTCGACACAGTAACCTTCCTGAGAGTATACATGTCGATCTGAACCAAATATTAATCGTGTAAAACCCTAGAGGTACTCAGCAAGTCTTAATGCATCTAAAGGGAACACCTAGGGTGACGCAATTGCAGTGAAAGAAAAAAACTAAACAGTTCTATAGAGACACGCTACACCATCCACCCAACCAGAGATGGACGGACGCTCATAAATTAGTAACAACAGTTATGTAAGTAATATAAATAAACATCGCTCTCCCTCCTTCTCCCTTACCGAATGAGAAGACGGAAGAACATCCCATCTGTTTGCAATTTTTTAACCATTCCATGAGTGTTACGCTATTTACTAGTCATGTCTTAGTCAAATTAAAGGTGGTACTTTAGTTATGCTTGTATATGATCGAGAAATTGTGCTCCAAGTCGTCCATAACCGCGGACACGGCTTTCAGAAAGATTTACCCTATAGGGGTGCACAAATAGCAACACACGCACAATCAACCTCGGGAAGAACCAAATAAAAAGCAACGAGGCCTCACGACAATGCATTCACAGGATTCATAAATTATTTCAGGGGGCCACCCCACTAAGCTACCCGCAACAAAGTTGGTTGGCTCCGAGATGGACCTAGGGTTTGTGTAGACGGCTGTAAACGACTGGGAACCCGAAAGTGTGACTAGCTTGTCGATACCACAGAAACATGTCACAAGTCCTAAACAGTACAAGCGCTCCACACACAATAGTAAATAAAGTAGTAAATCATGGCATAAGTATAGGATAGTAATGATGCCCCAAACTAGTTTATGGCCCTAATAAATAATGTGCAAATCAAGCTCAGGAGAAGGGGGGTCCAAAGAGTCTCCCACATGTGGATAGTGCGAATAGTCAAGGAACGGGTATCAAGAACTCGGGTCCTACGGGACACAAGTGAGCGTGGAAGAACTAAATAACAGTTATTTCCCACTGGTGCCTCTTTCTTTAGTTATCCTATTACTACTCAATTCAAGTTGTTTAGGTACCTTGTTATCCAAAGACTCGCACAAACCCTACACATGCAATTCTACCACTCGCATGGCTCAAACAACTCGTGTAGTAATGGCTCATAGGATTGAGAATACAAGTTTTGGTGGGGTTTAAAAGTAAAGGCTATGCGGTACATGGGATTCCATTTTAATGCAATTCCAACTCAATGATGCAAGAGTAAGATAGAAACATAGGTGCTATATGTATGCAAGCATTGGGAATTGTTGGGCCACGCAGAGATAAACAAAACTTTTCCCTAGCGCGATACTCCCAAGATCTAGCTAAGGTAATAGGCCACGAGATTACCGCTAGATGTGCAGATGTGGAACTTGATGTAGCGTGTCAAAGCAGTGCCGAACGATCCCACTGACAGTCCTCCGGGTCCCATGCACAGCTCCTTCGAATTCCACGAACTCCTTCGCCAGATCCCCACGAGCTTCCCTGTCTCCAGCGCTGCACGTGCAACACCTCTATCGGTATCCACACGTACATGAAGGAGCTTCGGACAAAGTATTGCTAGATCCTTAGCCCGAAATGGAAGTGGAGAAAGTGACGGCTAGGTCAGGGACTATCCCTTGTCACTCCACTTATATACACTCCTAGCTAGGCTCAACATTTGAGGCCCATCTAGGCCGTACCCCAATCTCCACATGGATCTAATCCACATGGGCTCCTTACCCTTAAGTGTGTGACCCTGTAGGTTCACGTACACCTGGACATGACACGAGTCACCACCCCGAGTCAATATCTGGTAGGGTCCTCTAGCAAGACGTGCCAACTCCCAAGCGCCGTAAAGTCAGAAGACAAACCTTTCTCAATGTGACTTTCATCCAAGTACCTTTGCGTCAGGATATAACTTGTCAAGATATAGGCGAGTAGTTTCCATCCCTTTAATAGCTCTACTCTCTATTCTTGTTCCATGATATATGATTCACTAGACTAACACTTAGTCCGACTCCTTGGTTAACACTTAACCAAGTCGTGCATGGCCATGCTTCCGAATCATATCACACAAGAGGTCCCAGAGAATATCTCTCCATTACGGAGGGGCAAATCCCATCTTGGTGATCCACGTCACGCAGCGTGCTTCTCAACCAACCCAAACTCTACCTTGATAACTACCCATTTATGGAACAACGTTTGATAGAACCTAAGCTGGTGATCCACAACTCGGATCATGCAATCACCTCGGGTAAAAGGATTCCATTGCTTCAGACTGCAATTGACAACATGCTCTTTGCATCTCAACTATGGGTCAGTCCGACTTGCTAAACTCTTTAGCCGAGTCCATGTAAGTTGGAATGACATCACCATGCCCATGACAAGTGGAATTGTGTCATCAGCCGACTTGCACATTGGTCTAAATTGTGTGTCCAGCACAACCTTAATGACCAAGGACAATTTAGTATGAAAAAACATGAATATATAGTTCCACAACTGAACCACATATTAAATGATATATATCTGATGTTCATACAAGGACAATCTTTATTACTTTATGAATACATTGGGAATTACATCATACATGATTGCCTCTAGGGCATAGTCCCAACAATCTCCCACTTGCACTAGAGTCAATCATCCCGACATCACATGTCTAGGCATCTAATGCCCATGGCTCTTACGTGCGCCTCATGCTTAGGCTATAGAAGAAAATTTGTCAATGGATCCGCAACATTTGCATCCGTGTGTACCTTGCATAACTTGATATCACCTTGATCCACGAACTAGCGAATCAGGTGGTACCGCATGAGTATATGTTTTCTCTTCTGGTGTTGTCTAGGTTCCTTGCCTTGTGCAATAGCACCATTATTGTCACAATACACGTCTAACAGATTGGACGATCCCTGAATCACACCAAGATCCATGAGGAAATTCCTCATCCAAACGGCTTCCTTTGCTGCCTCCGAGGCAGCAATATACTCAACCTCTGTTGAAGATGCAGACACAGCTCTTGCTTAGAACTCTTCCAGCTCACAGCCCCTCCGTTCATTACAACACATACCTAGATTGCGAACAAGAATCATATGAGTCAGTAAGATAACTCGCATCCATTTAACCCTTTACACCAAGTTCAACCTCACTTCCATAAACTAGGAACACATCTTTAGTCCTTCTCAAGTACTTAATAATATTCTTAACCGCTGCCTAGTGGATTTCTCCAGGGTCACCCTGGTATCTGCTCACAACACTTAGATCATAGGAAACATATGGTCTAGTACAAATCATGGCATACATGATGGACCTGACTACCAAAGCATATGGAATCGCACTCATCCTACTTCGCTCATCAGTTGTTGAAGGACACTGAGTCTAGCTAAGTTTTACACCATGGGACATCGGTAAGAACCCCTTCCTAGACGATTCCATGTTGAACTTCTTCAACACTTTGTCCAAATATGTACACTGACTCAATCCAATGAGCTGCATGGATCTATCTCTATAGATCCTGATTCCTAGTATATAAATTACCTCACCCTAGTCCTTCATTGAGAAACTCTTTTCCAATGAGTCTTTGGTTTCTTGCAACAACTGGACATCATTTCCAATCAAAAATATGTCATCCACATATAAGATTAGAAAGTTTACTTTGCTCCCACTAAACTTCTTGTATAAACAAGTATCATGATCACTCTTGATGAAGCCAAACGATTTGACTACCTCATCAAAGAGAATATTCCAACTCTGAGATGCTTGCTTCAACCAATAAATGGATTTCTCAAGTTTGCATACCTTGTCAGCATTAGTCAGATTGACAAAACCCTCGGGCTATATCATATACACATCCTCGGTTAATTTTCCATTAAGGAAAGCCGTTTTGACATCCATATTCCATATCTCATAGTCGAAATAGGCTGCTACAGCTAACATGATCCAAACTGACTTAAGCATCGCTACAAGTGAGAAAGTCTCATCGTAGTCAACTCCTTGAACCTATCGGAACCCCTTCGCGACAAGCCAGGATTTATAGATAGAGATATTTCCATCCATATCAGTTTTCCTTTTAAAGACCCATTTACACTCGACGGGTCTTGCACCGTCTAGCAGATCAACCAAGTTCCAAACATGATTATCATCCATGGACTTTAACTCGGATCTCATGGATCCAAGCAACAACTTAGAATTAGAACCCACCATCGCTTAAAAAATAAGTTTCCAGCTCATCACTGTCCAACAGTAATCCATCACGAACACTTCACAATCTGGCCGATCTTCGCAGTGTAGGTGCAGTTGCCGGCTCAACTACCATGACTAGCTCAACCTCCAAGGCTTTCACCAAATCTCTACTGACCGGTTCCTCTCGAACTTCTTCGATCTTCACCGTACTCCCACTAACTCCCCGACTGAGAAACTCTTTCTCAAGGAAGACACGGTTCCGAGCGACAAACATTTTGCCCTCTTCTCGGTTGTAGAAGTAGTAACCCAAGGTTTCCCTCGGATACCCAACGAAAATACACTTATCCAACTTGGTTGTAAGATTGTCTGACTGAAGTCGCTTGACAAATGCTTCACAACCCCAAATCTTAAGAAAATATAAACTCGGCTTCCTGCCAGTCCACACATCATGTGGTGTCTTCTCTACCGATTTTGATGGTACTCTGTTTAGTGTGAACGCCGCCGTTTCTAGACAATAACCCCAAAATGATAAAGGTAGATATGTCCGACTCATCATTGATCGTACCATGTCCAACAAGGTCCGATTCCACCGTTCTGACACAATATTCCTCTGTGGCTGACCCGTCGGAGTGAGATGAGGAACTATTCCACAACTCTTCAGATGGTCATCAAACTCGTGGCTCATGTACTCGCCTCCTTTGTCCGACCGAAGAAACTTTATTTTCTTGACGAATTGATTTTGTACCTCATTTTGGAATTCCTTGAACTTATAAAAGGCTTCCAACTTATGTTTCATCAAGTAGATATATCCATACCTACTCAAATCATCAGTGAAGGTAATGAAGTACTCATAACCACCTCTAGTTGTCGTGCTCATCAGGCGACATACATCACTATGTACTAGTCCTAACAAGTCGGACACCCTTTCAAAACTCTTTATAAAAGGTGTCTTTGTCATCTTGCGGAGTAGGCAGGACTTGCATGTCTTGAACGACTCCAAGTCGAACAAAGTTAGGAGTCCATCGTCATGGAGCTTCTTCATGCGTTTCCAAATTATATGACCAAGCTGACAGTGCCAAAAGTAAGTCATATTCAGGTCATTTGGTTTCAACCTTTTCACATTTATGTTATAGACTAATTCATCATCAAGATTCAAAAGAAATAACCCGCCCTGGACGGGTGCAAAGCCGTGAAACATATCATTCAAATATAAAGAACAACCAAAATTCTTAATATTCGACTCATAGGCCTGTCTCATCAAACATGAGGCTGGAATGATGTTTCGACTAAGCATTGGAACATAATAACAATTATTTAGCTCCATTAAGAATCCCAAAGTGTAACTACCTCGGTGAATTACGCTCTTAGTTACATGCCTGGATGAGCGAAAATGGTTAAAATAGTACGATGAGGCGAAGGGCCACTCACAGGTAGACCTTTCGGCCGTCCTAACCATTTTCAGAACATCGGGACAAGAACGAGTGGCGTAATCGGCAGGCGAAGGGATCAACTACATGCACAAGTGAGTATATATGCAAGCCACATACAACAGTCCTCAGAGCCATTCCATCTAAAAGAAATAGAAATATTGCAACGCCATACGGCAAGATCCAAATATCCTAGATAAAGATAATACTTTACGATAGCTCCTCACACATCAAACATCAGAGCATCAGGTGGAAGCGGAAGACAAGATCCGAGTACGGATAAGAAGCAAATCGGCATAAGATGCCACATAAATAAACACATCCCGGCCACAGATCTCACGGATCCCCGTTCCCGGAATCTCTACACCGAGTGATCGTTGCCAACATCGTCCGTCTCCTCCACCCAGTATCTATCTTGCGAATACCTGTTCATCTGAATCAAACAATTTATCGTGTGAGACCCTAGGGGTACTCAGCAAGTCTTTATGCCTCTAAAGGGGACATATACCTGGGGTGATGCAATTGCAGAAAAAGATAATAATTAACAAGTCTATAGATACTTGCTAACCATCCGCCTAACCAATGATAGACGGATGTCCGTTAATTGGTAACAACAGTTATAACAGTATAATTAACAGATCCATCCTCCTTCTCTCTTACCAACGAGAAAGAGGACGAACATCCCCCTTTCTGTTGGCAGTTTTATTAACCATTCCATGGGTGTTGCACTATTTACTAGTCAGGTACTTAGTCAATTTAAAAGCGGTACTTTAGTTATACTTGTCTATGATCGAGAAACTGTGCTCCAAGTCGTCCATAACCGCGGACACGGCTTTCAGAAAGATTTACCCTGCAGGGGTGCACAAATAGCAACACACACTCGATCAACCTCGGAAAAACCAAAACAAAACCCAACAAGGCATTCACGACAAAGCGATCACAGGATTCAGAAATATTTCAGGGGGCCACCCCATTAAGCTACCCGCAACGAAGTTGGCCGGCTCCGAGACGGATCCAAGGTTTGTGTCAATGGCTGTAAACGACTGGGAACCCAAAAGTGTGATTGGGCTTGTCGATACCGCGAAAACATTCCACGATCCAAAACAGTACAGGTGCTCCACGCACAATCTTAAATAAAGCGGTAAAACATGGCATAAGTACAGGATAGTAATAAAGCCCCAAACTACTTTGTGTCCCCAAGAAATAGATATGAATCAAGCTCTGGCTCAGGGGGGTCCATAAGGCCTCCCGGATGTGGATAGTGCGAATAGTCAAGGAACAGGAATCAAGTACTCGGGGTCCTACGGGACACAGGTGAGCATGAAGAACCAAATAGCAAATATTGCTCACCGGTGCCACTTTCATTAGTTATCCCATTACTACTCTGATTAAGTTGTTTAGGTACCTCGTTATCCATCAGACTCTCACATACCCTACACATGTTGTTCTACGACCCGCATGGCTCAAACAACTCCTGTAGTAAAGGCTCATGGGATGGAGGAACAAGCTTCGGTGGGGTTTAAAAGTAAAGGCTATGCAGTACTTGGGATTCAATTTAATGCAATCGCGACTCAATGATGCAAGAATAAGATAGAGGCAATAGGTACTATATGTATGCAAGCATGTGCTAGTGCTTGCCTGGCAGCTCAGTTGAAGCGAGAGAAGGATCTGGGTAGTGCTCCTGGGATTCCTGATATAGCCCTGCTCAGTGTCTATTCGAAGAAGAACCAAACAAACAAGGGCCAACATAAATAAAGTGCACAAGCATATGTATTGAAATGCGACAAGAAAACAAGCATGCCATGATGAATGATGCACAATTTACATGGCAATAAAGTAGCATGGCATGGGTGAGGTGTGGGGTATAAGATTAAAGCATTTTATTAAGTTTTAGTCATGTTTTGCTCCCATAACACTTGTTGTATACTTTATATTTATATGATGCATGCTGCAATTCATAACATGGTATGCTTAGTTAGAACGGGCTCATTGCGCTGATCGATTTAGACATATTATTTGTCGAATTTGGAGTTATAAAACTAAAGTTATTAATTAATTAAGAAAAGGGCAATTTCTTGTAATTTTAATCATCTCGAAAATTAAAGTGCTCAAATAATGTTTTAAATGGCATATTTGAATTCCTCACATTTTTCTGATTCAAAAACATATATCACTTGTATTATTTGGAATTACAATTTAAAAGTTGGTTAAAAAAACAGATTGGATTTAAATTTAAACATTTACAGAAATGGTTTTATTAAAACAGATAAACAGGCAAACTTTTTCTACTCAGTCGCAGCTAGCCCCAGTCACTGATGGGTGGGGCCAATTGCTGACTGGGCGTACACGGCGCAACAAAGCATCTCTCACCGCGGCTTAGCCAGCCAGAGAGACTGACAGGTAGGCCCGCGACGAAAACGAGACCCACGCGTCAGCGAGAGGGTTGGGCTGGCCACGCGGCGCGGAGGGGGGCCGCGGGTTACGAACTCGGAATCTGGGGTGGTTTTCTATAAAAAGACCAGAGGGGCTGACTGGTGGGCCTGGGTACCGCGGGTTAAGGGAGAAAACAAAAAGGGGTTTTCTGAAAGATGTGCACGGCTACTGTGGATCTTCTCTGCGTTTTCTGTCGACCGATCCGTGCACGACAGCGGACAGAGCGCGGCGCGTGAAGACGGGGCTCGAACACGCGACCTGGGGCGCGCGCGCAGGCGGCGGTGACCACTGGGCTAGGCGGGGGTTGGTGCAGGGTGAACGCGGCGCAACTAGGTGATGTATCTGCGGCGCAATGACGGGGTGGCGACACGAGCGCGGTGCACCGAGAGCGCTCGACGGATCGATCCGCGTGTACAGGAAGCGCAGGACGAGGAGAGGGTGTCAGGGGAGTACGTCGGCTCATCGCGGTGTCGCCGGAGTGGTCGGAGCGCGCAGAGGTGCAGGGGATCAGCGACGGCGCTGGCGGACCGGAGTTAGGGTTTCCTCGTCGGCTTCTTCGGCGTACAGCAGGTACATGGGCGTCTCCTCCTTACAGCTGTGCACGGGGCGACGCAGCAGGATCTTCTCGGTCTCCTCGACAACCTCCACGCCACGCCCTCCTCCTCGATCTGCTGGTGGACGGCGAAGTCGACGGTGGTGGCTGGAGTTGGCAGGGGAGGTAGCGGGGAGGAAAGAGGAGGCGTAGGGGCCAGGGGAGATGGGGAATGGCACGACAGGGAGACGTGGGGAAGTAGAAAAGAAGGGGGAAGGGACGGTGCCGTGGGGGAGCGGGGTAGAGAGAAAAAGGTGGCCTCGGTCACCTTTTCCTCCTCCCTCACGTGCTCGTCATGGCCGGCCGGGGCAGGGCAGGGGTAGAGGCTGCCAGGCGGGCCAGGGCGAGGGTAGCTCGGTATGGGGCCAGCATGGCAGGGAGAGAGAGAGGGAAAAGGGAGGGGAAGGCTCGGGTGGCTAGGTTAGATTAGAGAGGGATGGCTCGGTTTAGGGTTTGGTTAGGGGTAGAGAGGGTAGCTAGGGTGGGTCCCTGCTGGCAGAGAGAGATGCTCGGCATGGTGAGGGGTTGGTTAGAGCTAGGGTGGTTAGGGTGTAAGAGAGGGAAAAGAGAGAGAGGGTAGGGTAGGGCTAGGGTTGGATATGATCAACACATGGCATGCATGGATGGGGGATGGTAAGGGAAACAAGATCAAGGTGAAAAGAATCGAGAGAGAAAAGGAGAGCTCACAAGAAGGATCCACTCAAAAATTCCAAGCCAAACCAAGGGAGATCAAAAGGTGGTGATTGTTGCATGGCCCATGCAAAGCATTAAATACCATGGTTTTAATCTTGTGAAAACAAAATAAATAATCATGGCTTTTATACATGTGCACTCCAAAATGATGGTGTAAGCCCAAGCTAAAAGCAGTAGTATTGGATCCATCCCAACCCACATGAGCTAGATTAAATGTCAAAAGAAAATAAGAGCTCATGTTTACTTAGGATGGTGGAATTGTAAGGTGGTAACAAAGAAAGGTGGTGGAGTGGAATAAAGATATGCCCCCAATTCAACTTGGGCATCAAGCATTTATCAAGAACCAAATACAATATAACAAGAGCCAAATACAATTCATAATGCATATGGGAGAAGAACCAAATGGAAAAGGGTTTTATATGATGCTCAAATGCAAGGTGGCATGATGACATGAGCATGATATAATTATGATGCAACAATTATATATAGGAAGTAGCCATTATATTATTAAACCAAGTAGCATTACAATTGTTAGACAATTGGGATGCTACACAAAGGTAAATGAAATTTCATCGTGTTGACTCCCAACGCAGCGACTCTCGCTTTGTTGCCAACCCGAATGCTAACCTTGCCTCTTTCTATGCTCCTAGTTCTTACTAGTCCCTGCAACAAGTTGCAGATATGAATGACTGATCCGGTATCATATACCCAAGAACTACCAGGTGCATCAGCAAGATAAAGGTCTATAATATTGCAAACCAGTGTACCTAAGTTGGAAGTCACACCTCCACTCTTGGCTTTATCCGCCAAATAGTTGCTACAATTCCTCTTCCAGTGGCCATCTGCCTCGCAATAGAAGCAAGCAGATCCGGCTGAAGGAGATGACTTAGTCCCTAAGGAAATGCTTGGGATCTCATCCTGAGCATTACTTCCTCACTTAGCCTTCTTATTCTTAGTCCAAGAACTCTTCTTAAACTTATCCTTATTCTATACCACCAACACTTGGCTGGTACCTTTCTTGAGATCAACTTCCTCCTGCTAAGCATCCCATGTAATTCAGTGAGCTTCTTATCCATACCATGCATGTGGTACTTCGATATGAACTGACCATACACACTAGGAAGAGAGTTCAGAATTATATCCGTAGCGAACTCTTCGCTAATGGGGTAGTCAAGCCTTTCTAGAGACTGCATGTAACCAACCATCTTGCTCACATGCGGACTCAGTGGATCACCATCCTTAAGCTTACAACTCAGCAAAGCTTGAGAGACTTGATACCTCTCAGTATTTTCCTGAGCCTGGAACATACTTTTGAGGCTTTCGATCATATCGTAGGCCTCAACATTCTCGAACTGCTGCTAGTCCGATTCCATGTGAGTAAGCATAAGATAGCTAATTTTTGTAAATTCATCACATGTTCTACGGTAGGTATTGGTTGCTGCCACACTCGCATTCTCATCCAGCACATCTGGAAGTGGGTTGTCTAGAACATGGTCCCTCTGTTCTTGTTTGAGAACAATTTTCTTAGATTACGATACTAGTTGGTGAAGTTTGTTCCATTAAGTTTATCTTTCTCTAGGATGGTCCTCAAAGCAAAACTAGATAACTGATGGAGACTGCTACTAGGTGCCACTATCTACAACAGAAATATGCAAAACACTTAAGCCAAGTATTCATAAAAGAGCAAGCGTATTAAACATTTCAATACTTATGCTCCCACAAGAACCAACACCCCTCCGATGGTTACTTAGTGATTTAGGATCGTAAATAAGCAAGCCGACTAGTGAGCTTTAGTATCACCGCTAGCCGTCAAGTGATCTAGGTAGGCAACTCTTTTCTAATTGCATCGCATAAAACTCCTATTAGTCGAGTGGAATCTCATGCCCTGGCTCCCGACCGACCTCTCCCCGAGCCCCGAGACTGTTGTGATAGACCCGTCTAGCTTACCAAGTGCTTCTGATGTAAGAGTCCGACTCAAACCCACCTAGGTGAAAATAATTGGCAGCACCTCAATTTTATGAGCCCGCTACCAAGAATGTCTGACTTGTGATGGTGCAACACCGACGAGGAGACCGACTAGACCTTCTTTGAGGGATTAAAGTTTAACCACTATCTCATAGAGGTAAAACTAGATACATAACAATAACACAAAATACTACAATAATAATGTGAAATGGTATGGCTCTCTCCATGGTGATCTCCATCTCCATGAACCTATTCGTCATGCCTTTTGCTTCCATGTCCTTCAAGTCCTCCAAACATGCTACACTATCACTAAGGAATATACAAGAAGATGGCATCTCATGCTGACACGCAGGTCATTACAATAACAGTGATATCACTTTGGCTCCAGCGGGCTGACACACTCGTGATACACAGATCACATATGGATTACACACATCACATGCAAGCCATACAATTCACAACTTCCTACAAAAACAAGTTATGCATAGGTACAATATATACCGGTGTTGTGAACCTCGCAACGACATCTAATGTGCTATGACAGGGTAGGGATCGAAGGGGCACCACCCCTCGTGGGTGCGAGCAGCACCCGGTGATTTTCTCGAAATCGCAGATCTAATCTGAATTCCGATCCATGGATTCCTACATTGGATAAAACACTTTTACCCAAATCTAATCCCTGTGCATATCTGACCAATCTCATTGATCATCTGCACCTGATCTTCAATGCACCCCGGAGTGCGATTGATCCAATCAATCTTGCACAAAACTGATATATCTCATAGATCGACCACCGAAAACCTAAGTGGATCTTCTCCACCACCCTGTGCATATCACATATGCATAGATCTAGAGCCTAAATCCAGAAGCTTTCGATCTGATACCACTGTTGGGCCATGCAGAGATATACAAAACTTTTTCCCTAACGCGGTATTCCCAAGATCCAGCTCAGGTAATAGGCCACGAGATTACCCCTAGACCCGCAGATGCGGAACTTGATGTAGCGCGTCGAAGCAGTGCCAAACGATCCCATAGACAGTCCTCCAGATTCCACAAACATCTCCTTCGGATCCCATAAACTCCTTCGCTAGATCCCCACGAGCTTCCATGTCTCCAGCACCACACGTGCAACACCTCTACCGGTATCCACATGTATAGGAAGGAGATTTGGACAAAGGATTGCTAGATCCTGTCTAGCCCGAAATGGAAGTGGAGAAAGTGACGGCTAGGTCAGGGACTATCCCTTGTCACTCCACTTATATACACTCCTAGCTAGGCCCAACACTTGGGGCCCATCTACGCTGTACCCCAATCTCCACATGGATCTAATCCACATGGGCTCCTTTCCCTTAAGTGTGTGACCCTGTAGGTTCACGTACACTTGGACATGACATGAGTCACCACTGTGAGTCGATAGCTGGTAGCGGCCTCTAGCAAGACGTGCCAACTCCCAAGTGTCGTAAAGTTAGAAGGCAAACATTTCACAATGTGACTTTCGTCCAAGTCCCTTTGCCTCACGATATAACTTGTCAAGCTATAGGTGAGTAGTTTCCATCCCAGCTTGACTCTCTATTCTCGTTCCATGATATACGATTCACTCGACTAACACTTAGTCTGACTACCTTGGTTAACACTTAACCAAGTTGCGCATTGTCATGCTTCCGAATCATATCACACGAGACGACCCAGAGAATATCTCTACATTACAGAGGGGCAAATCCCATCTTGGTCATCCACGTCATGCAGCTTGCTTGTCAACCAACCCAAACTCTACCTTTATAATTGCCCATTTACGAAACAGTGTTTGATAGAACCTAAGATGGTGATCCACAACTCGAATCATGCAATCACCACAAGTCAAAGGATTCCATTGCTTGAGAGTGCAAATGACAACATGCTCGTTGCATCTCAACTGTGGGTCAGTCTGACTTTCTAAACTCTTTAACCGAGTCCGTGTAAGATAGAATGGCATCACCATGACCTTGACAAGTGGAACTGTGTCATCAGTCGACTTGCACATTGGTCTAAGTTGTGTGTCCAACACAACCTTAATGACCAAGGACAATCTAGTATGAACAAACATGAATATATAGTTCCAAAGTTGAATCACATATTCAATGATATATATCTGATGTTCATACAAGGACAATCTTTATTACTTTATGAATACATTGGGAATTACATCATGCATGATTGCCTCTATGGCATATTCCCAATAGGAATTGCGTGCATGTCTGATTAGTAATAGGATAACCGGTATCTGGGTAGTACTCTTGATTCTCCTAATAGCTACCTTGCTCGGCGGCTGTTTGAAATAAAAGCTAGACACACAAGGGCCATAATAAATAAAGCACGCAATCATATTATTTTATGCAACAAGAAAACAATGTATGCCATGATAGAATGATGCACAATTGCATGGTATAACATAACATGGAATGGATGAGGTGTGAGAACAATAGTAAAGCAATTTATTTATTTATTTCGGCATGTTTTAGTCATATTATAATTGATGTCTTCTTATGTTTTATATGCTACATGCTTCAATTTATATCATGGAATGCATAATTAGAACGGGCTCATCGTGCTAATCGATTTAGACATATTATTTTTCGAATTTAGAAATACGGAATTAAAGTTATGAATTTATTAAGAAAAAGGCATTTATTGGCATTTAAATAATTTTGAAACTTTAAATTGCTCAAAAATTATTTTGGATGGCATATTTGAATTCCTGACATTTTTCCGATTCAAAAACATATATCATATGCATTATTTGAACTTAAATTTATTATTAAATGCAAAACAATTAAATTAGGACAAAAGTCACAGTTTTGACTAGTTAGAGTTGACTCTGGTCAAATTTGAAAATATGTTTGAATTCACATTTAAATTGAAATCATATTTCATTTTGAAGATTTTATCAAATTTGAATTATTTAAAAAGATAGGAATTTATTTAGATTAAATCAATTTCTGGAACTTTTATTATTTAGAAACTGTTCTCAAAACTATTTGTACCGATTTAGTTTCTACCCTCAGCCACTATCTGGCGGGACCAAGGGGATGGAGGGTCCAACGCACGGGCGGGCAGCTGGCGGCTGACACGTGGTCGGGTCGCGGACTGCGGGGTGAGGTTTTTAAAAATTGTAAGGGCTCTTCTATAAAAGGTTCTGGCTGGCTGTTTGTTGACTGACGAAACTGAAAAAACAGGGCGAAAAATAGCTAGCTCGACCAGTCTTCTCCAGATGATGGCGAACAAACAACTGCGAATGTCGTGATGCCGCAAAAACCGAAGGTGAAGATGAATGTTAGGGCTATAGGTTTTGTTCAGATTGTAACTTCGGAGGAGGGCTGTAGCTAAACCTGGGAATGGTTCTTTAATAACTGGGTAAAATGGTTTGGTTTTCGTTATGGGCTTGATTAGTTCAAGTTGTAATGGGCCTAGGGTGTTATCGATTTGATTTGGTTTGGTTTTACGTTGTAAACAGTTGGGTATGATCGGGTGTGGGTCTAAATGGTTCGGTTGCCAACAATTAGGAATCGTGGTTCAGAACCGGATCCCCGATCGTGGTTAAGAACAGTTATCTCTCCCCGCGGTAGCGGCGGCCATGGCCGGGTCCTTCTCTGACTCAAAAAGTGTAAGTAGCTGCAGCCCCGCATCGCTTTCCACGACGGCGTTTGATACACTCCCGCCGCCATGCTTCATTCTCGACCCGGCTGGAATCTTTCAGGTCTGGCGCCGTCGACTAGCTACAACAGCCCAAGGCGGCAACAGGCCGGCCTGTGCGGGGGTCGTCCACCTTGGCAAGATCTCTGACGGCTTCGACCATGGTGGCTTCGCCAAGGCCGCCGGAAAAGTCGCCGCCTCGCGCCGTCGACCAGCTACAAGAGCCCAAGGCGTTAACAGGCCGGCCTCTGCTTGGGCTGTCCACCTTGGCAAGATCTCTGACGGCTTCGACCATGGTGGCTTGGCAGAGGCCGCCGAAAACGTCGCCGCCTATCTTACCCGGCCGGAGTCTGTCAGGTCCCGCATCGTCATCCAGCTACGACTGTCCGAGGCGGAAACGGGCCGGCCTGTGCAAGCCGTGTTGTACGAGTACGACGTGTTCCTGCACATGTGCGCATCGTTTTTTCACACCTGAGTCACTCGAGCTCACGTGATCCGCCTCCGTGGCCGCCGCTTGCATGCGTCTTGCTGTCCCTTTGCCGGTTGGACCTGCCTCTGCGGCCGCCGCGTGCGAGCGTCTCGCCGGTCCCTTCACCGGTCATCGCCGCCTCCACAGCCGCCGCTTGCGTGCGTCTGGTCGGCCCTGCCTCCACGACAATAGTCGTCGCCGCTCATGCACAGCTCGCCGACCCGCCTCCGCGACAGCAGCCATGGCAGCTCGCGGCTCACCGGTCTCCATCTTGCCTAGTCTTGGACATCCTCAACTCAAAGCAGCACAAACGGCAGTAGCAATTTAGAAAATTCTGGATCGCTCTCTTCTTCTCTGCTAATAGTGATTTTATCTCGTACGGTTTTCAAACCATTTTACGAAACGGTTTCAACCAATAGTTGGGCATTGGTTTTAGTTCGGTTTGGTTGGAAAAATCCAAGTGATTTGGTTTTGGTTGGGCTGACATTTGGTTTGAGGTTTGGTTCGGTTTTCTGACCATTCCCAGCTTTAGCTGTAGCGGTCGGAAATCATCGAGGAAATGGGTCTGCGTGTCTAGGCGTGTCGTGCGCGGCGTGGACACAGAGCGGCAAGCGGCGATGGCTACTACGTGGCGAGCGGCACCTCGACGTGGCGAGGGTGACTGCTGGCGATGGGGTCAGGGAGGCATAGAGGAGTGCGGAGATGCTCCACGAACTCGCGTGAGCTCGCGGGGAGGCCGGTGGCGAGGTCTACCGCGAGGGTGCTGTGGCAAGGGGCAGCGCACGGAGGTCGTTCGTGAGAATATACAGCGATGCAAAGGATCAAGGAGAGCCGGTGGATGTCGAGGGGAGTCGTGGGCTCACCAGATAGATACGAAGCGAGCCGGGCTTGCTGGCGAAGACGTGATCGGCAGTGGATCTCGTGACCATGGAGCTACGGCTTCCGAAGTTCATGGCAACAGCGACGGAGGTCTGGGGCTTCCTAGACGCTTCCACTGGTTCTGGTCGATGAAGGAGACGCCGGGGAACCTCCGGGATAGCTTGGCTCCGCCTTGGCACAGCTCTAGCCGCCTCCTCTCGATGTTTGGCTGAAACTAGGGTTTAGGGAGGAAGGCCATGACCATGGTGGTTCTATGGAGAAGGAGATAGGGAGGGGAACGGACTAGGCAGGTGAAACCCCGATCTAGAGTTCCTGGTTAGGCAGGGAGATAAGGGGAAGGAGCTGGAGGCACATGGGGTGTTGGGTGCTTTGCAAAAAGGTGAGAGGGAGGTGGTACCCTTGGGTGTGGGTTTTCTTCTCTCCTTCTTTGATTCTTTTTAGCATGGAGGAGAGGGGAAGGGGTCCAGGGAGAGAGAAGGTCTTGTTGACCTTCTTGAGGGTCAAGAAATTGAAAAGGAGGGGTGGATGGAGTGGTGGTGTTTGAGTTTTTCCCAAAAGGAGCAAGAGATGAGAGGGAGAGATCACATGTATGCACACATGCATGTGTAGATGTTGCCCACGGGTAGATAGGTGTGTGTGGTGCTTGGGTTTAGCTAGAGAGGGATTATCTAGGTGTAGTTGTGAGCACATGGTGGCTTTGGTTTCAGCTATCTTAGGCTTAGGAAGGTAGACAAAGAGAGATATCACTGGTTTAGGATTTTAGCGCATGTGTTTAGGTGTGGGTTAGCTCTAGATTTTTTACTTGATATGTCTCATATTCAAACACGAGATTTGAATTCAAAACAACAAAACAACACAAAAGAAATAAGATGGAAGGTGGAGGGGTGTAATGCATGTTTCATGTGGGATGCATAAGGCATGGTTATTTCACGTGACTAGGTGGCTATTATTGCATGTGACGTGCAATTATACCCTACATGCATGTGTGGCATTTTTGTGAAGACAAAAATGTGTATGCATGCATGCAATATATAGATGGCCATAAAAGAATTGAATTTAACAAATTTTTGGAGGAGAAGTACATGGCATATTTAAAAATAATTTGGATCAAACCTAAGGTAGCCATGTAGATGTGGATAGAAGATTTGGACCCATAAAAATGTATGCGGCAAGAATTAAAATACCAATATTAAATTGAGATGCTCACATTCAATTCATGTATATGGTGGAGATCCATCGGAAGATGACATGGCATGTTAGTAGATCGAGAAGATTTAAAGATATATGCCCTCAAATCAAATTGGGCATTTAGCATATAACAAGATGCAAATACATATTATCAAGAAGCAAAAAAATATGCAAGACAAATGTAATATGAGGAGAATAACCAAATGAATTAGATTTAATATGTTGCTCAAATGCAATAATGACATTATGATGATGCAATAATGACAAGTATATAGTAGCCTTAATCCTTATTTATTATGTAGAATTCCAATGTTAGACAATTGGGATGCTACAGTTGACCACCTCAAACCAGATGGGCTCGCGGCGGAAGTTGCCCTCCATGCAGAAGATGACGTCCAGTCGGATCTTGCTGATGGGCGAATGCGATAGACCCGGAATGGCTCCGTGGAAGGAAGTGCTGGATCGCTCCAGTTGAGACTCGTTGATGCTGAGCCGGTCCAACGAGCTAGTTACAGGAGGTTAATTCTGCTACCCCTATTGGGTTCGTAGCATAGAAAATAAACAAAAATCCTACGATGGGAACTATTATACACCAAGATCTATCTACTGGATACAAGCAACGGGTGGATATACATCCATAGAGAACATACCCTTGTAGACCGACAAATCTTTGTTCATGAGATGGAACTCATGGATGATGTAGTCGAACACTTGCCTATCTCAAGATCGTGTGGAAGTCCTAGCGCCGCAAATCAGCAGCGCATCCATCCTCGCACACACGTCTGGGCCACCGAACAACCTCCACCTCCTCGCTCCAGTGAATCAGCAGAAGCAGCAACTCCTTCCGGACGAGATGTCACCGGGAACATGTATCTCACTAATTCGAGGCCATTGGGGAATAAATCTAGAGGGGGAGAAAGATCCTACACGAGGAGGTGTGCTTTTATAGGGAGGAGAGGGGAGCATTTTATAGGGATAGTGGGCAGCCCCCTCCCATGGCCAACACCAAGGTGAGGTGCCCCCACCTCTTCCTTCATTCATGTGGTGAAGCTCCACTCACATAAATCTAGGCTCCACTCAAATTCCCGCTCACATGCATTAAATTTCCACCAAATTTAATGCAACTCTCAATTAAAAAAACTCTTTTATTTATTTTATTCAAAATTTTGTTAATTGCTTTAATTAACAAAACATTCACATAAAACCCCCTACAACATTTCAATATCACATGCAGAAGCAATTTCAAAAATTTCTCCCGAAACAATTCTGGCGTCCATTGAAATAATTCCAGCGCTTTGCAATTCTTTCGTCTAAAACATATTTGCTCCAAATGGTGTTTAGCAACCCTTAAGTGTGTCACCCTACGGTTTTCGAATAATGCAGACATGATTGAGACCCCTCTCAGATCAATAATCAGAAGTGGGACCTGGAGATCCATTCTGAATCCTACACATTCAACGATGACTTTTGTGATCGTGAGAACCTTTAATGCTAGTAACTTAATCCCTTTGTCTCGCGATATATTACATGTCCAAGATTCAATCATCAGTATCCAAATACCTAGTTTGATCTCGTTACCGACATGCACTCTTTTCTTGTTCCCGCGATATAACATTCTAGTGATCATATCTATTCTTAATGTGATACCAGCGAGAGGGCCCAGAGTATATCTATCCGTCATAGGGATGGACAAATCCCACTCTTGATCCATGAACCTCTACATAACACCTTCGTAGCACTGAACCCACCTTTATAGTCACCCTTTCACGGTGTGACTTTCATGTTATCAAGATACTCTTCCGGTGTTAGTGATTAACATGATCTCATGGTCTAAGGACTAGGATTACTTTATATGATGTTATAGCAATATAAACATACTGACTTTGATCATAATGCTAAACTTCGGATGAATGTTCATAACATCATTTCACAAATGTTGTGACCTCGTTATTAACGACATCCAATGTCGATCAGGAAACTTTGATCATCTTGTTAATCAACGAGCTAGTTCAAAGAGTGGCATAACTAGGAACTTTCTATTTGTTTATTAAACACACATGTATTAATTTTTCCGTATCAATACAATTATAGCATGCGAAATAAACATCTATCATATACTTGGAATACATATAATAACAACTTTAGTATTGCCTCTTAGGGCATATTCCCTTCAGTCTCCCACTTGCACCAGACACAATAATCTAGTTTACATAGTAATAAATCTAACACCCATGGAGTTCTGGTGTTGATCATGTTTTGCCTTAGGGAGAACTTTGGTCAATGGATCTGCTAGATTTAGGTCTGTGTGTACTTTACAAATCTTTATATCTCCATCCTTGACATGCTCATGGATGGAGTGAAACCGGCGCTTAATATGCTTGGAATTTTTGTGAGACCTTGGTTCCTTGGCGTTGGCTATGGCTCCATTGTTGTCACAATATATCACCATTGGGTCTAATACACTAGGAACCACACCTAGTTCCGTTATAAACACCTTCATCCAAACCGCTTCATGTGCCGCTTCTAAAGCAGTAACATATTCCGCCTCCGTCGTTGATCCGGCTACCATAGGTTGTTTGGAACTCCTCCAACTAACTACTGCTCTGTTCAAGAGAAATACGTATCCGAATTGAGACTTAGAGTCATCTGGATCAGTGTCAAAGCTAGTGTCGACATAACACTTAGCGACCAGTTCTTCTTCACCCTCATATACAAGAAACGTATCCTTAGTTCTTCTTAAGTACTTAAGGATATTCTTGACCTCTATCCAATGTTCTGAACCTGGATCAGATTGGTACCTACTAATCAAACTAATAGCATGTGCCACATCCAGTCTTGTACATAGCATGACATACATTATAGAGCCTATGGCTAATGCATAGGGGATCTTATCCATTATCTCTCTTTCTTCCGCCATAGCCGGACTTTGAGTCTTACTCAATGTCTTGCCTTGCAACATAGGTAAGAACCCCTTCTTACTTCCGTCCATATTAAACTTATTTAATATCTTATTAAGGTATGTACTTTGCGATAGCCCAATTAGGCACCTTGATCTATCTCTATAGATCTTAATGCATAATATATACGATGCTTCACCAAGGTCCTTCATTGAAAATTTGTTATTCAGATAACTTTTAACAATGTTTAAAAGATCTACATCATTTCCAATCAATAATATGTCATCCACATATAATATTAGAAATGCCACATTGCTACCACTCACTTTCTTGTAAATACAAGCCTCTCCATAAGTTTGGACAAATCCAAACTCTTTGATCTCCTCATCAAAGCAGAGATTCTAACTCCAGGATGCTTGCTTCAGTCCATAGATGGATCGCTGAAGCTTGCATACCTTATTAGCATCCTTAGGATTGACAAAACCTTTAGGTTGTATCATATACAACACTTCTTCAATATTTCCATTGAGGAACGCAGTTTTGACATCCATCTGGCATATTTCATAATCAAAATATGAAGCAATTGCTAACATAACCCTAGCCGACTTTAGCATCGCTACGGGAGTGAATGTCTCATCATAGTCAACTCCTTGAATTTGTCTATGGTCACATTACCATCAGCATCAGTTTTTCTTTTCAAAATCCATTTATTCTCAACGGCCTTTCGGTCGTGAGATAAGTCCACCAAGGTCCAAACTTGGTTTTCATACATGGATTCCATCTCGGATTTCATGGCTTCTAGCCATTTTGGAATCCGGTCTCATCATCGCTTCTTCATACATCGCAGGGTCATCTATTTCATCAACCATGAAATTCATAACATGATTTCCATATAGTTCAGGAGATGCACGTGTCCTGCTTGACCTAGGAGGTTAGATAGTGTCCTCTTTTGGAGTTTCATGATCATTATCATTAATTCCCTCTTCATTCAGTGAAGTCAACTCCGGAACAATTTATGGTGTTGTGCCACTCGCCGTTTCATGAAGAGAAGGTTCAATAACCTCTTCGAGTTCTACCTTTCGACTACACATGCATTTCGTGAGAAACTCTTTCTCTACAAAGGATCCATTCTTGGCAACGAAAACCTTGCCCTCGGATCTCTGATAGAAGGAATACCCAATTGTTTCTTTAGGGTATCCTATGAAGACGCATTTTTCCGCTTTGGGTTTGAGTTTATCAGATTGAAGTTTCTTCACATAAACATCACAACCCCAAACTTTAAGAAATGATAGCTTAGGTTTGTTTCCAAACAACAATTCATATGGTGTCGTTTCAATGGATTTAGATGGTGCCCTATTTTAAGTGAATGCAGTAATTTCCAGTGCATAACCCCAACATGACAGTGGCAAGTCAGTCAGAGACATCATAGATCAAACCATATCCATTGAAGTACGATTACGACATTCTGACACACCATTATGTTGTGGTGTTCCGGTAGGTGTGAGTTGTGAAACTATTCCACAATCTCTCATGTGTGTGCTAAACTCGTAACTTAGATACTCACCTCCACGGTCAGACCGCAGAAATTTAATCTTTCTATTACGATGATTTTCCACTTCATTCTGAAATTACTTGAACTTTTCAAAGGTTTCAGACTTGTGTTTCATCAAATAGATATACCCGTATCTACTCAAATCATCCGTGAAAGTAACAAAATAACGATATCCACCTCGTGCTGACACACTTAGTGGAGCACACACATATGTATGTAGGATTTCCAATAAATCTGTCGCCCGTTCCATTGAACTAGAAAATGGCATTCTAGTCATCTTGCACATAAGGCATGGCTCACATGTATCAAATGATTCAAAATCAAGTGATTCCAAAAGTCTATCAAAATGGAGTTTCTTCATGCGTTTAACGCCAATATGACCTAGACGGCAGTGCCACATATATGTAGATATATCATCATCAAGTTTAATCTTTTTAGCATCAAAATTATGAATATGCGTAACACTATTATCGAGTTCCAACAGAAATAAACCATTCATCATAGGTGCATGACCATAAAAGATATCATTCATATAAATCAAACAACCATTGTTTTCAGACTTAAATGAATAACTACTTCGCATCAAACACGATCCGGATACAATGTCATGCTCAGTGAAGGCACCAAATAACAATTATATAGATTTATCACTAATCCCGATGGTAGGTGGAGAGGAAGCGTTCCCACGACGATCACATCAACTCTTGATCAATTGTCGACACGCATCTTGACCTCACCCCTTGCTAGCTGTCGCTTGTTCCGCGACCCCTAATTCGAGTTACATATATTAGCAATCGATCTAGTTTCAAATATCCAGGTGCTACTGCGAGTACTAGTTAAGTACACATCAATAACATGTATATCACATATACCTTTGTTTTCCTTGCCGGTCTTCTTGTCTGCCAAATACTTGGGGTAGTTGCACTTCCAATGGCTAGTCCCCTTACAATAATAGCACTTGGTATCAGACTTAGGGCCATCTTGGGTTTTCTTTTCAGGCGCGACAACATATTTGTCGCCCTTCTTTCCCTTTTGTTTACCCTTCTTGTCTTTCTTGAAACCGATGGTATTATTGATCATCAACACTTGATGTTCTTTCCTAATCTCCACTTCTGCAGTCTTAAGCATTGACAGAAGCTCGGGGAGAGACTTCTTCATGCCCTGCATGTTATAGTTCATCATGAAGCTCTTGTAGTTAGGTGGCAGAGATTGGAGAATATGATGTATACCTAAGTCAATGGGAATCATTATTACCAAAAACACAAGCTTATCAGCGTACCCAGACATTTTGAGTACGTGCTAATTAACGAAGTTGTTCTCTTCCATCATGCAGCTAAAGAACTTTTCAGAAGCAGTATAACTCTATGGCAGCATGGGTATCAAAAATCATTTTCAATTCACCCATGGTATCAAAGGCATTGCCGGTTTTGAAACACTTTCGAAGTTCTGGCTCTAGCCCATATAGTATGCCACAATGAACTAAGTTGTGGTCCTCCTGACGAGTCAAATAGACGTTCTTTTCCTCGTTAGGGGCATCCGGAGCTGGTGGGGGGGCCTAGCGGAGCTTCTAGCACATATTTCTTTTGTGCAACAGTGAGGAGAATCCTCAAATTCATGGACCTGTTGGTAAAGTTGCTACCATTTGCCGCAAGTTTCTCTTTCTCCATGAACACATTGAAATTAAAAGCAGGTGGTGCCATCTACAACACAATTTGTAAAGTTTAGACTAAGTTTATAATAGGTTGAGTTCAATGAATCAAATTACGAATGAACTCCCACTCAAAACAACATCCCTTGTGTCTTTTTGGTGATTACATGAACCAAATCCACTACACCGAGTCTGATCATCACATGAGTCGGTGTAGTTTCAAAGGCGAGCATCTATATGGGCATCATATCAACTATATGACTCATGCTTAACCTTTCGGTCCGTGTTACGAGGCCATGTATGTACATGCTAGGCTCGCCAAGTAAGAACCTTAGTACTCGCATGTGTAAAACTGTCTTACACCCGTTTATGATCGTGGATTCAAGTACACCCGATCATCACGTGATGTCTTGAAGGGGTGAAACATAGAACGGTGCGTACTTAAGGGAGAACACATTTTTATCTTGATATCTAAATGAGGGATCATCTTATAATGCTACTAAAGTGTCAAACAAGAAATATAATATGCAAGCATCAAATGTGTGAAGTGAAATGATATGGTTCTTGCACTTGATCACCATCATGTGCATCATGGTATGATCTTTATCATTCCTTTGTTTGTAAGGTCAAGGTTTATGGAACTTACATGTTAGGTGTGTTGCAAGAGTATCAACTATACATCAACTTACAACATTACCATATCATGGCACTAGCCTAGCAACAATTTAAACTAGATGCCTCTAATTTATCAATTGCAAGTTCTACGGGGCTTAGGGCTTTTGAAGATAGAATCGGTCTTACCTACGAACATGGAACCACAACGATGATAATCAAATTATTAGCAAATCGTTGTAAATAAGATATTGACTATAGTAGGAGAGACGAAAACCTACTATCAACTTACGCAAAACTAGTTGCATGTCAAGCGTGGAACAGGTCTCATGTGTGAGTACATGTAAAGTTAGTCCGGGCCGATACATCCCACTATGCCACCAATATCCAAAATACATGAAAGAAGCAATAACATGATCATCATCGCCCACATACTCATATGTGTACTACCCGTGCAAAGAGTCTACACATAGATCAGGCTCTGATACCACTGTTGGGTTCAAAGCATAGAAAACAAAAAAATTCCTACGATGGGAACTATTATACACCGAGATCTATCTACTAGATACAAGCAACGGGTGGATATACATCCATAGAGAACATACCCTCGAAGAACAACAAAGCTTTGTTAACGAGATGGAACTCGTGTATGATGTAGTCGAACGCTTGTCGATCTCGGGATCATGTGGAAGTCCTAGTGCCGCAAATCAGCAGCGCATCCGTCCTCGCACACATGAACAGGCCACCGAACAACCTCCGCCTCCTCTCTCCAGTGATGCAGAAGAAGCAGCAACTCCTTCTAGATGAAAAGCCACCGGGAACATGTATCTCGCTAATCCGAGACCATGGGGGAAGAATTCTAGAGGGGAGAGAGATCCTTCACGAGGAGGTGTAAGGAAGAAGGAGTGAGAGGGGGGCCTTTTATAGGAGGAGGGGGTACCCTCCCCATGGCCGGCGCCCATGGGGGTGACCCCTCACCTCCCCCATTCATGTGGTGGTAACTCCTTCCACATAAATATGCCCCTTCACATTCTCTATTAAAGTCTCCACTTTAAATGCATTGAATATCTCCAAATTTAATGCTCTCTCATTTAATAAAAATCTTTTATTAATTTTATTCAGAATTTTTTAATTACTTTAATTAACAAACTTTCACATAAAACCCCCTGCAACATTATCACATGCAAAACCAATTTCAGCAATTTCACCCGAAACAATTCCGGTGTCCATTGAAATAATTCCAGCGCTTTGCAATTCTTTCGTCTAGAACATATTTGCTCCAAATGGTGTTTGAAAACCCTTAAGTGTGTCACCCTACAGTTCGCGAATAATGCAGACATGATTGAGACCACTCTTAGATCAATAATCAGAAGCAGGACCTGGAGATCCATACTGGCTCCCACACATTCAACGATGACTTCTATGATCGTGAGAACCTTTAAAGATAGTTACTAAATCCCTTTGTCTTGTGATATATTACATGTCAGAGATTCGATCATCAGTATCTCAATACTTAGTTTGATCTCATTACTGACATGCACTCTTTTCTCGTTCTCGTGATATAACATTCTAGTGATCACATCACTTGCTTGCAAGCTATCTTGATGTGATATCACCGAGAGGTCCCAGAGTATATCTATCCGTCATCGGGATTAAAAAATTCCACTATTGATCCATGAGCCTCAACATAACACCTTTGGAATACCTGAACCCATCTTTATAATCACCCTGTTACGGTGTGACATTTGATGTTATCAAAGTATTCTTCCGGTGTTAGCAATTAACATGATCTCATGGTCTAAGGATAAAGATTACTTCATATGATGCTATAGCAATATAAACATAATGACTTTTATCGTAATGCTATATTTCGGATGAATGTTCATCACATCACTCCCCAATGTTGTGACCTTGTTATTAACAACATCCAGTGTCCATGATCAGGAAACCTGGATCATCCTGTTAATCAACGAGCTAGTTTATAGAGAGGCATAACTAGGAACTTTCTATTTGTTTATTAAACACACATGTATTCAGGTTTCCGTATTAATACAATTATAGCATGCAAAATAAACATCTATCATATATTTGGAATACATATAATAACAACTTTATTATTGCCTCTCAGGGCATTTCCCTTCAACAATTAGCGACCAGCTCTTCTTCACCTCCGTATATAAGAAACATATCCTTAGTTCTTCTTAAGTACTTGAGGATATGGTTGAACGCTATCCAGTGTTACGAACCTGGATCATATTGGTACCTACTAGTCAAACTAATAGCATGTGCCACATCCGGTCTTGTACATAGCATGGCGTAAATTACAGAGCCTATGGCTGAAGCATAGGGGATCTTATCCATTATCTCTCTTTCTTCCACCGTAGCCGGACTTTGAGTCTTACCCAATGTCTTGCCTTGCAACATTGGTAAGAATCCCTTCTTACTTCCGTCCATTTTAAACTTCTTTAAAATCTTATCAAGGTATGTACTCTGTGATAGCCCTGTTAGGCACCTTGATCTATCTCTATAGATCTTTATGCCTAATATGTATGACGCTTCACCTAGGTCCTTCAGCGAAAATTTGTTGTTTAGATAACTTTTAACACTGTTTAAAAGATCTATATCATTTCTAATCAGTAATATGTCATCTACATATAATATCATAAATACCACATTGCTCCCACTTACTTTCTTGTAAATACAAGCCTCTCCATAAGTTTGGACAAATCCAAACTCTTTGATCACCTCATCAAACCGGAGATTCCAACTCCAGGATGCTTGCTTCAGTCCATAGATGGATCGCTGAAGCTTGCATACCTTGTCAGCATCCTTAGGATCGACAAAAACCTTTAGTTGTATCATATACAACTCTTCTTCAATGTTACCATTGAGGAACGCAGTTTTGACATCCATCTACCATATCTCATAATCAAAATATGCAGCAATTGCTAACATAATCCTAACCGACTTAAGCATCGCTACGGGAGAGAAGGTCTCATTGTAGTCAACTCCTTGAATTTGTCGAAACCCCTTTGCGACAAGTCGAGCTTTATAGATGGTCACATTACCATCAGCATCAGTTTTTCTTTTGAAAAATCCATTTATTCTCAACGGCCTTTCGGTCGTGACGTAAGTCCACCAAGGTCCAAACCTTCTTTTTGTGCATGGATTCCATCTCGGATTTCATAGATTCTAGCCATTTTTTGGAATCCGGGCTCATCATTACTTCTTCATACGTTGCTGGGTCATCTATTCATCAACAATGAATTTCATAACAGGATTTCCGTATAGTTCAGGAGCTGCATGTGTCCTGCTTGACCTACGACGTTTGGTAGTATCCTCTTTCGGAGTTTCATGATCATTATCATTAGTTCCCTCTTCATTCAGTGAAGTCAACTCCGGAACAATTTCCGGTGTTGTGCCACTCGCCGTTTCATGAAGAGAAGGTTCAATAACCTCTTCGAGTTCTACCTTTCGACTACACATGCCTTTCGCGAGAAACTCTTTCTCTAGAAAGGATCCATTATTCGCAACGAAAACCTTGCCCTTGGATCTGTGATAGAAGGAATACCCAATAGTTTCCTTAGGGTATCCTATGAAGACGCATTTGTCCACTTTGGGTTCGAGTTTATCCAGCTGAAGTTTCTTCACATAAACATCACAACCCCAAACTTTAAGAAATGACAGCTTAGGTTTGTTTCCAAGCCACAATTCAAACGGTATCATTTCGACATATTTATCTGGTGCCTGATTTAAAGTGAATGCAGAGGTTTCCAGTGCATAACCCCAAAATGACAGTAGCAAGTTAGTCAGAGACATCATAGATCGAACCATATCTAATAAAGTACGATTACGACATTTTGACACACCATTACGTTGTGGTGTCCTGATAGGTGTGAGTTGTGAAACTATTCCACACTCTTTCATATGTGCGTTAAACTCGTAACTTAGATACTCACCTCCACGGTCAGACCGTAGCAATTTGATCTTTCTATTACGATGATTTTCCACTTCACTCTGAAATATCGTAGTACTCGCATGTTTAAAACTATCTTACACCCGTTGTATGAAAGCACAGAGTCAAGTACACCCAATCATCACGTGATGTCGCGAAACATGATCTATAGAACGGGGCATACTTAAGAAAGAACACATTTTTATCTTGATATCTAAATGAGGTATCATCTTATAATTCTACTAAAATGACAAACTAGCAATATAAGATGCAAACATCATATGTGTAAAGTGAAATGATATGCTATATGCATTTGATCACTATCATGTGCATCGTGGTATGATCTTTATCATTCCTTTGTGTGTAAGGCCAAGGTCTATGGAACTTACACGTTAGGTGTGTTGTAAGAGTATCAACTATACATCAACTTACAACATTATCATATCATGACACCATCCCAGCAACAATCTAAACTAGACGCTTCTGCAAGTTTTGCGTGGCTTAGATCTTTCGAAGATAGAACCGGTCTTACCTATGAACATGGAACCACAACGATGATAACTAAATTATTAGCAACTCGTTATAAATCAGATATTGACTATAGTAGGAGAGACAGGCACCTGCTAGCCACTTATGCAAAACTAGTTGCATGTCAAGCGTGGAACTGGTCTCATGTGCGAGGACATGTAAAGTTAGTCTGGGCCGCTTCATCCCACTATGCCACCAATATACAAAATACATGAAAGAAGCAATAACATGATCATCATCGCCCACATAAACATATGTGTACTACCCGTGCAAAGCACCTACGCATAGATCAGGCTCTGATACCACTGTTGGATTCACAGCATATAAAACAAAAAAAATCCTACGATGGGAACTATTATACGCCAAGATCTATCTACTAGATACAAGCAACGGGTGGATATACATCCATAGAGAACATACCCTCATAGACCGACAAAGCTTTGTTAACGAGATGGAACTCGTGGATGATGTAGTCGAATGCTTGTCTATCTCAAGATCGTTTGGAGGTCCTAGCGCCGCAAATCAGCAGCGCATCCATCCTCGCACACACGTCCGGGCCGCCGAACAACCTCCACCTCCTCTCTCCAGCGAATCAGCAGAAGCAACAACTCCTTCCATACGAAATGCCACCGAGACATGTATATCGCTAATTCGAGACCATGGGGGAATAAATCTAGAGGGGGAGAGAGATCCTTCACGAGGAGGTGTGCTTTGAGAGGGAGGAGAGGGGGGCCTTTTATAGGGAGAGAGGGGGCAGCCTCCTTCCATGGTCAGCGACAAGGGGAGGTGCCTCCACCTCTTCCTTCATTCATGTGGTGAAGCTCCACTCACATAAATCTAGCCTCCACTCAAATTCCCACTCACATGCATTAAATTTCCACCAAATCAAATGCAACTCTCATTTAAGAAAACTATTTCAGTTAGTTTATTCAAAAATTTGTTAATTATATTAATTAACAAACATTCACATAAAACCCCCTACAACATTTCAATATCACATGCAGAACCAAATTTAGCAATTTCACCCAAAACAATTCTGGTGTCCATTGAAATAATTCCAGCGCTTTGCAATTCTTTTGTCTGAAACATATTTGCTCCAAATGGTGTTTGCCAACCCTTAAGTGTGTCACCCTATGGTTTGTGAATAATGCAGACATGATTGAGATCCCTCTCAGATCAATAAGAAGAAGCAGGACCTGGAGATCCATTCTGACTCCTACACATTCAACGATGACTTTTGTGATCGTGAGAACCTTTAACGCTAGTAACTTAATCCCTTTGTCTTGCAATATATTACATGTCTGAGATTCGATCATCGTATCCAAATACCTAGTTTGATCTCGTTACCGACATGCAATCTTTTCTCATTCCCGCAATATAACATTCTTGTGATCATATCACTTGCTTGCAAGCTATTCTCAATGTGATATCACCGAGAGGGCCCAAAGTATATCTATCTGTCATCGGGATGGCCAAATCCCACTCTTGATCCATGAGCCTCTACATAACACCTTCGTAGCACTGAACCCACCTTTATAGTCACCCTTTCATGGTTTGACGTTTGATGTTATCAAGATACTCTTCCGGTGTTAGTGATTAACATTATCTCATGGTCTAAGGACTAGGATTACTTCGTATGATGTTATAGCAATATAAACATAATGACTTTGATCGTAATGCTATACTTCAGATGAATGTTCATCACATCATTTCACAAATGGTGTGACCTCGTTATTAACGACATCCAATGTCCATGATCAGGAAACTTTGATCATCTTGTTAATCAACAAGCTAGTTCAAAGAGTGGCATAACTAAGAACTTTCTATTTGTTTATTAGACACACATGTATTAATGTTTCCGTATTAATACAATTATAGCATACAAAAAAACATCTATCATATACTTGGAATACATATAATAACAACTTTATTATTGCCTCTCAGGGCATATTCCCTTCAGCCCCATCCATGAGGACGCGTGAGAATCTGGAAGAGTGCTTCTTGGAGATGATAATAGGATCCACGACCATCGCGTAGGTTCCCAGGTGCGGCGGCGTAGCTAGCTGGTCCTTCCTGCTCCACGTGATCTCTTGCTCATACCAGTTTAGGTACTGAGGAACGGGGGACGATTCCATTCACCTCCATGCATGCAAGCATAAGACAGCTAACCTGAAGAGATTCATCACATGCTTTCTTGTAGGCATTCTTAAGGGCAGCAGTTGCATTATCAGCAGGTTCATCCGTGATTGGGGTATCCAGAACAGTTTCCTTTTTATCAAACCTGAGAACAATTCTCAGGTTACGGACCCAGTCCAAAAAGTTTGTTCCATTTATTTATCTTTTCAAGAATCGAACGCAAAGCAAAAGGTGATGAAGTGTTCGGTGCCATTGATCTACAACATAAAAACATGCAAAATACTAAGCCATGTAACCATGAAAGAGTAAAACATATTAAACAATTTAATAGCATATACTCCCACTTAAATCAACATCCCTCTATTGATACTAAGTAATTCAAGATCCACAATTAACAAGTCGACTAGTGAGCTTTAGCATCACTACTAGAAGACAAGGTAAATCGGTAAGCAATTTTTTCTAATCATATCACATATGACTCTTGTTGTTGGGTGACATCTCTATGTCAAAACTAGGCGCCCAAACTTTATTCCCCAAGGTCCTTAACTGTTAAGATGACCTTGTTAAGATCACCAACCCTTATGCGTGTAGGTATCAGATACAAACCCATCCAGCCAAGGAAAAATGCGGTAACCTAATTTCATAGACCCACCAATGATTGTACATGGCATAGGATGGTGCAAGGTTTGGTTGGGAGGGAATGATTTAACATAAACTTTATGAGGGATCGTTCTACTTCTATCATCTAAGCATGCATATTAGTAAAACGTATAAGAATAGATATCACATAGATGTGATATAGTATGGCCCATTTTCACATGGTGATCTCCCTCGCCATAGAACCTATCCACCATGATGATCTCCATCTTCATGCTCTATGCGAGCCATCCTCCAAGTGATGAGTTCTCTAAGAACTAATACACGTTATTACTCCTAACAGCTAGTAATCAAAATTACATGGTATTGGGATCATCACAAGTTGGCACGCAGGCCATTACAATAATTGACAACACATTTGGCTCTAGCCGTGTTGCCCTACTCACGACACGCATGTCATGAAAAATGCATACATGCATCACATACATTTTTGGGCCATACTGATCACATACATCCTGCAAAAACAAGTTGTGCATAGAATCGCATTCTATCGGATCATGTGAAATCGCAGCACCTATGAACCTTAACGAGATACAAAAGGGGCTATGACTAAGGGGGGTCTAGGGGGTCTCCCCCTGCGGGGTTCGAAGGGGCAGCGCCCCTCGCGGTATCTATACAATTTTCTTTAAGGATTTTGATCGGCAAATCAAATTTACCAAAAACCGAATATTGTTCCGATTCGACCAAACTCCTTTGATCATGGGACATCAATTTAGATCTACTTACCGATTCAATCAATCATATTGATCTTCACGTGATTCAACTAGATTTATGTGTCACTGTCTACCTTGATGGAGGAAACCAACCGGTAGAGGTAAGTCGTTTCGCGACCTTAGAATCATGATCACAGAAAGCAAAATCAAAGATCTATCCAGAACCAACACCATACAAACAATCACATCATTCATATCAATCTACATATCATCATATGCAAACTTCCCGAACCTACGACTGAATAGCATCGGCTTTGATACCACTGTAGGGCAACGGGTGGGCTACACTAGTGTAAATCAAAAATTTCTACCGCGTCAACCAGGAATATTGTGGTTGTAGATCATGAGATTACCACTAGTCACGTAGTTGCGGAACTCAATGAAGCACATCTGGGTAGTGTAGATGTTCTACGTCTCCTTCTCATCCTCCTCCCATGAGAAGCTCCCCTTTGTGCGGCTCGTCCAAGTGTGACAACTGCAGCACCTCCGAGGTATCCACACGTCCGGAGTGGAAGCCATCACATGCTAGACTGCTAGGTATGCTCGTGCAACACAGGCGTGAGAGGAGTGGCGGCTGGGTGGAATTCTCAACCCTATTCAGCTCGCCTCACTCTCTCTTATATAGGCATCCCTGGTAGGCTTCTACATTAGTAGCCCATTAACAGCCTAAGCCTGGTCTAATTCGGATCCAATCCCCATTAGGCTTCCAGCCCCTAAAGTGTGTGACCCTATAGGTTCATACACGTATAGACATGACACGAGTACACTTACTGCACCAATAGTTGGTAGCGACCTCTAGCAATACATGCCAACTCCTAAACGCATATAAAGATCATTCGGACGAACCATCACAAGTTTGAGTACATGTCTTTTCCTTTGCCTCATAATATTTGGTCTAGCTCCAAGCTGACCTCTCTTTCTCGATACTGTGATTCAGAATCCCTTTACTAGGTTAACTCTTAACCGTATGTAGCACGGCCATGCATTTCTAGATCCGATCACTCGAGGGGCCTAAAGATATCTCTCTCAAGTAGAGAGGAGCAAATTGTTGGAGATATGCCCAAGAGGCAATAATAAAAGTGGTTATTATTATATCTTTGTGTTTATGATGAATGTTTGCATCCCATGCTATAATTGTATTATAAGGAAACACTAATACATGTGTGTTTTGTAAACATAAAAGAGTCCCTAGTAAGCCTCTTGTTGAACTAGCTTGTTGGTTAATTGATGATCATGGTTTCCTGATCATGGACATTGGATGTCATTAATAACAAGGTTATATCATTAGGAGAATGATGTGATGGACACACACCCATAGTAAGCATAGCATAAGATCAAGTCATTTAGTTCGTATTGCTATAAGCTTTCAAATGCATAGTAACCTAATCCTTCGACCATGAGGTTATGTTAATCACCATCACCGGATGGGTACTTTGATGACATCAAACACTGCTTCGTAACTGGGTGGTTATAAAGGTGTCATTGGGTATTCTGAAAGTATGTGTTGAAGCACATGGACCAAGATTGGGATTTGTCCATCCATATGACAGATAGATATGCTCTGGGCCCTCTCGGTGGAATGTCATCTAGTTAGCTTGCAAGCATGTGACTAGGTCACAAGGGATGACATAACATGGAACGAGTAAAGAGTACTTATCGGTAACGAGGTAGAACTAGGTATGGAGATACCAACGATCAAACCTCGGATAAGTAGAATATCGCGTGACAAAGGGAATTGGTTTCGTATGTTAATGGTTCGATCGATCACGAAGTCATCGTTGAGTATGTGGGAGCCATTATGGATCTCCAGATCCCGCTGATGGTTATTGATCGAAGAGGTGTCTCCATCATGTCTGCATGTTCATGAACCGTAGGGTGACACACTTAAGGTTCGAAGTTGTTTTAAGTAGATATGGAATGTGCGTTGGAAACCGAATGTTGTTCGGAGTCTCGGATTGGATCCAGGACATCACGAGGAGATCCGGAATGGTCCGGGGAATAAGATTCATATAATGGGGATCATTTTCTAAGTTAGGAAATGTTCTGGAGTGTTTGTATGGGGATTCTAGAAAGTTTCAGAATGTTCCGGAAGGTTCTAGAAGATATTTTGGAGTTTATTTGAAAACCAAGATAAGATAAGGGAAACTTAAGGGATAAGTAAAGGAAACTTGGGGGGGAGGACTCTCCCCCCAACCCTCCTTGGTGCGCCGGCCCTAAGGGGTGGGCCTAGGGGTGGGAACCCTAGGCCGCACCCCTCCATCTATATATAGAGGGGTGGAGGCGCCACCCCCCCCTTGCCCCTTCGCACTCAAAACCCTAGCCGCCTCTCTCCTCCTCATTCCATCTGCTCTGGCTTAGGCGAAGCCCTGCAGAATTATCTACTCCACCACCACCACGCCGTCGTGCTACTGGGATTCCGTGGAGAAGATCTACTACCTCCGTTTCTCGCTGGAACAGGGAGAGGAAGGTCTGCTTCGACTCCGCACGTGTGACCGACTGCGGAAGCGCTGCTGGAACGCGGCACCGGAAGGATCATCCACACGATCTTGAGATCGGCAAGTGATCGACTACATCAACCCCGAGATCCAATCTCCTAATGCTTTCGGATCTACGAGGGTTAGTACAGATCTATCTCGTTGCACATGTCTAATAGATTAGATCTTGGCTTTTATCTAGATTAGATCTGGGTTTTGTTTGTTCTTGCGGTAGAAATTTTTTGTTTTCCATGCTACGAACCCATCAGTGGTATCAGAGCCTTGTCTATGCGTAGATCTGTTGCACGAGTAAAACACAATGGTTTTGTGGGCATTGGTGCCCGTGCCGTCTTTTGCTTTGTGTACTTTGCATCTTGCGGTATGGTGGGATGAAGCGGCTCGGGCTAACCTTACATGTCATCGCACATGAGACTTGCTCCACGCTTGACGTGTAACTTGCTTTGCACAAGTGGCTTTGCGGGTGTCTGTCTCTCCCACCATAGTATAGATCCAATCTACACTTTGCACTTGATAGCACTTGTATCAACGTTGTGGTTCAGTTTCGTAGGTAAGATCCGTTCTTATTCGAAAGCCCCAAACCACGTAAAACTTGCAAAGAAAATTAGAGGCGTCTAACTTGTTTTTGCAGGGGTTTTGTGATGTGATATGGCCATCATGTGATTGTGATTATATGTGATGTATGCAATGATCCTTATTGTAATATGGAAACCGGCAGGAGCCTAATGGTTGTCTTTAAGACCTGCGTGTCTATTCATCTTGTAATAGCTTTATTCCAAGTAGTTGTAATAGTTGCTAGTGATGATGGACAACCATGAAGCGGCGCCACTGACCTTGACGCAATGCTGGTGATGATGGAGATCATGTCCGTGGTTTGGAGATGGAGATCGAAGGCATAAGAAGAAAGGGCCATATCATATCACACTAATTATGAATTGCCTGTGATGTTAATCCTTTATGCATCCTGTATTGCTTAGTTCGCGACGGTAGCATTATAAGATGATCCCTCTCACTAAATATCAAGTAATAAAGTGTTCATCCTTAGTTGGCACCGTTGCTAAGACTAGTCGTTTCGAAGCATCTCGTGATGATCGGATGTGATAGATTCTACGTGTGCATACAATGGGTGTAAGCCAGATTTGCACATGCGGAAACTAAGGTTAATCTTGACGAGCCTAGCATGTACAGACATGGTCTCGGAACATGGAATACGGAAAGGTACAGCATGAGTCATATAAATGATATGATGAACATAAAGATTGTTTGCCGATGAAACTACATCTTCTCTCGTGTAGATCGGACTTGGTGTAGTGAACTTGGTTCGTGTAATCACTAAGACAATGTGAGGGATGTTGTTTTGAGTGGGAGTTCACTAAGTTAATTTAAGAATTAAAATTGAACTCAATTTATCATAAACTTAGTCTAAACTACTTGCAAATTTGTTGTAGATTATGGCGAACCTCTCCATCAATTTCAATGCGTTCCTAGAGAAAGAAAAGCTTAAGAACAATGGAAGCAACTTCACGGTCTGGCTCCGTGGACTGAAGATTGTCCTCAGGGCTGGTCAGTTGACCTATGTGCTCGAAGCACCGCTAGGTGACCCACCTGCAGAAGATGCCACCGATGACGTAAAGAATGTTTATGCCACTTGGAAGAATCATTACTCCACAGTTCAGTGTGCCATCCTGTACGGTTTAGAAATGGAGCTTCAGAAGCGCTTTGAGCACCACGACTTGTTCGAGATCATTAAGGAGCTCAAGCTCATTTTTGAGACTCACGCGGCCGTGGAGAGCTATGAGGCCTCCGAAAATTTCTTTACCTGCAAGATGGAAGAGGGTAGCTCCGTTAGCGAGCACGTGCTCACCATGTCTGGGCACGCAAACAAGCTCCAAGAGTTGGGGATAACGATTCCTAATGAGTGAGGGATTCACCGTGTCCTCCAATCACTGCCACCAAGCTATAAGAACTTTGTCATGAACTACAATATGCACTGCATGAACAAGACGTTGCCTGAACTATCGTCCATGCTGAAAACTGCTGAAGTGGAGATCAAGAAGGAGCACCAAGTGTTGATGGTCAATAAGACCACCAATTTCAAGAAACAGGGCAAGCCTAAGAACAAGGGCAACTTCAAGAAGGACGGCAAGAAAGCTGCCGCACCTGCTAAGAAGCCCAAGGCTGGTCCTAAGCCTGAAACTGAGTGCTTCTACTGCAAGGGTGCTGGTCACTGGAAGCGTAACTGTCCCAAGTACCTGGCAGATCTGAAGAACGGCAACATCAAGAAGAAAGGTATATTCGATATACATGTTATTGATGTGTATCTTACTAGTAATCGTAGTAGTGCCTGGGTATTTGATACTGGTTCGGTTGCTCATATTTGTAACTCGAAACAGGAGTTGCAGAAAAAACGAAGACTGGCGAGAGACGAGGTGACGATGCACGTTGGAAATGGCTCCAAGGTTGATGTGATCGCCATCGTCACGCTCCCTCTACATCTACCTTCGGGATTAGTTTTAAATTTAAATAATTGTTATTTGGTGCTTGTGTTAAGCATGAACATTATATCTGGATCTTGTTTATTGCGAGACGGTTACTCTTTTAAGTCCGAGAATAAAGGTTGTTTGATTTATATGAGTAATATCTTTTATGGTAATGCACCTGAGATGAATGGTTTATTCTTACTAAATCTCGATAGTAGTGATACACATGTTCACAACATAGATGCTAAACAAACAAAATTGAATGATAATTCTACATACATGTGGCACTGTCGTCTTGGTCACATTGGAGTGAAGCGTATGAAGAAACTCCATTCTGATGGACTTCTTGAATCACTTGATTTTGAATCACTTGAAAGATGCGAAGCATGCCTAATGGGAAAAATGACTAAGACTCCATTCTCTGGAATAATGGAGCGAGCTATAGACTTATTGGAAATAATACATACCGATGTGTGCGGTCCAATGAGTGTAGCGTCGCGTGGTGGATATCGTTATGTTCTCACTTTCACGGATGACTTAAGTAGATATGGGTATGTCTACTTTATGAAACATAAGTCTGAAACTTTCGAGAAGTTTAAGGAATTTCAAAGTGAAGTGGAAAATCATCGTAGCAAGAAGATTAAGTTTCTGCGTTCTGACCGCGGAGGTGAATATCTAAGTTATGAGTTTGGCATGCATTTAAAGAAATGTGGGATACTTTCGCAGTTTACACCGCCGGGAACACCACAGCGTAATGGTGTGTCCGAACGTCATAATCGAACTCTCTTAGATATGGTTCGGTCTATGATGTCTCTTACAGATTTACCACTATCGTTTTGGGGCTATGCATTAGAGACAGCCGCATTCACTTTAAATAGGGCACCATCTAAATCCATTGAAACGACACCGTATGAATTGTGGTTTGGAAAGAAACCTAAGTTGTCGTTCCTTAAAGTTTGGGGTTGCGAAGCGTATGTAAAGAAGTTACAACCTGATAAGCTTGAACCCAAAGCGGAGAAATGCGTCTTCATAGGATACCCTAAAGAAACAATTGGGTATACCTTCTATCATAGATCCGAAGGCAAAGTTTTCGTTGCCAAGAATGGATCCTTTCTTGAGAAGGAGTTTCTCTCGAAGGAAGTGACTAGAAGGAAAGTAGAACTCGACGAGGTTATTGAACCTTCTCTCAGAGTTGGGAGTAGCGCAGCACCGGAAGATGTTTTTGTGCCGCCTGCACCAATTGGAGAGGAAGCTCATGATGGTGATCATGAAAGTTCGAACGAAGTTGCTACTGAACCTCGCAGGTCAACAAGGGTTCGTGCCACTCCTGATTGGTACGACTCTGTTTTGAACATCATGTTGGTGGACAACACTGATGACCCTGCGACGTATGAAGAAGCTATGGTGAGCCCAGATTCCGACAAATGGCTAGAAGCCATGAAATCCGAAATGGGATCCATGTACGAAAACCAAGTATGGACTTTGGTGGACTTACCGGATGGCCGTAAGGCTGTCGAGAACAAATGGATTTTCAAAAGAAAAACAGATGCTGATGGTAACGTGACCGTCTATAAAGCTCGACTTGTCACGAAAGGGTTCCGACAAATTCAAGGAGTTGACTACGATGAGACTTTCTCACCAGTAGCGAAGCTAAAGTCTGTAAGGATTTTGTTAGCAATAGCTGCATATTTCGATTATGAGATTTGGCAGATGGATGTCAAAATGGCGTTCCTTAATGGTGACATTGAGGAAGAGTTGTATATGGTACAACCCAAGGGTTTTGTCGATCCTAAAGAAGCTGACAAGGTATGCAAACTTCAGCGCTCCATTTATGGACTGAAGCAAGCATCCCGGAGTTGGAATCAACGTTTTGATAAAGTAATCAAAAACTTTGGATTTATACAAACTTATGGAGAAGCTTGTATTTACAAGAAAGTGAGTGGGAGCTCTGTGGCATTCCTAGTACTATATGTAGATGACATATTGTTGATTGGGAATGATATAGGACTTCTTAATAGCGTCAAAACCTATTTTAATAATAGTTTTTCAATGAAGGATCTTGGCGAAGCGGCATATATTCTAGGCATCAAGATTTATAGAGATAGATCAAGACACCTAATAGCGCTTTCACAAAGTACATACTTAGACAAAGTTCTAAAGAAGTTTAGAATGGAAGAGAGCAAGAAGGGGTTCGTGCCCATGTTGTCAGGTAAGACCTTGAGTAAGACTCAAAGTCCGGCTACGGCAGAAGATAGAGAAAAGATGAATAATATTCCCTATGCCTCGGCCATAGGTTCTATCATGTAGGCCATGCTGTGTACAAGACCGGATATAGCACATGTTGTTAGTTTGACTAGCATATATTAAAGTGATCCTGGAATGGAGCACTGGACAGCGGTCAAGAATATCCTAAAGTACCTAAATAGGACTAAGGATATGGTTCTTTATTATGGAGGTGATGAACAACTTGTTCTAAATAGTTACACTAATGCTAGTTGGAACACCGATCCAGATGACTCGAAGTCACAGTCTGGATACGTATTTATTTTGAATGGTGCTACAGTGAGCTGGAGGAGTGCCAAGCAAAGCGTTGTGGCGAAATCTTCAACTGAATCCGAATACATAGCTGCTTCGAAGGCTGCACAAGAAGCCATATGGATGAAGGCATTCATTACTGAACTTGGCGTGGTTCCTAGTGCGTTGGACCCAATGGTCATCTACTGTGACAACACAGGTGCCATAGCTAATGCACAGGAGCCAAGGTCACATAGCAAGCTGAAGCACATCAAGCTACGTTTCCATGCTATTCGCGAGTATGTTCGAGATGGTGACATAAAGATTTGCACATTACACACTGATCTGAATGTGGCAGATCCGTTGACTAAACCTCTCCCTAGAGCAAAGCATGACCAACACCAGAACGCCATGGGTGTTAGGTATATTACCATGTAATCTAGATTATTGACTCTAGTGCAAGTGGGAGACTGTTGGAGATATGCCCAAGAGGCAATAATAAAAGTGGTTATTATTATATCTTTGTGTTTATGATGAATGTTTGCATCCCATGTTATAATTGTATTATAAGGAAACACTAATACATGTGTGTTTTGTAAACATAAAAGAGTCCCTAGTAAGCCTCTTGTTGAACTAGCTTGTTGGTTAATTGATGATCATGGTTTCCTGATCATGGACATTGGATGTCATTAATAACAAGGTTATATCATTAGGAGAATGATGTGATGGACACACACCCATAGTAAGCGTAGCATAAGATCAAGTCATTTAGTTCGTATTGCTATAAGCTTTCAAATGCATAGTAACCTAGTCCTTCGACCATGAGGTTATGTTAATCACCATCACCGGATGGGTACTTTGATGACATCAAACACCGCTTCGTAACTGGGTGGTTATAAAGGTTTCATTGGGTATTCTGAAAGTATGTGTTGAAGCGCATGGACCAAGATTGGGATTTGTCCATCCATATGACGGATAGATATGCTCTGGGCCCTCTCGGTGGAATGTCATCTAGTTAGCTTGCAAGCATGTGACTAGGTCACAAGGGATGACATAACATGGAACGAGTAAAGAGTACTTATCAGTAACGAGGTAGAACTAGGTATGGAGATACCGACGATCAAACCTCGGATAAGTAGAATATCGCGTGACAAAGGGAATTGGTTTCGTATGTTAATGGTTCGATCGATCACGAAGTCATCGTTGAGTATGTGGGAGCCATTATGGATCTCCAGATCCCGTTGATGGTTATTGATTGGAGAGGTGTATCCATCATGTCTGCATGTTCACGAACCGTAGGGTGACACACTTAAGGTTCGAAGTTGTTTTAAGTAGATATGGAATGTGCGTTGGAAACCGAATGTTGTTCGGAGTCTCGGATTGGATCTGGGACATCACGAGGAGATCCGGAATTGTCCGGAGAATAAGATTCATATAATGGGGATCATTTTCTAAGTTAGGAAATGTTCCGGAGTGTTTGTATGGGGATTCTAGAAAGTTTCGGAATGTTCCGGAAGGTTCTAGAAGATATTTTGGAGTTTATTTGAAAACCAAGATAAGATAAGAAAAACTTAAGGGATAAGTAAAGGAAACTTGGGGGAGGACTCTCCCCCCAACCCTCCTTGGTGCGCTGGCCCTAAGGGGTGGGCCTAGGGGTGGGAACCCTAGGCCGCACCCCTCCCTCTATATATAGAGGGGTGGAGGCGCCACCCCCCTTGCCCCTTCCCACTCAAAACCCTAGCCGCCTCTCTCCTCCTCCTTCCATCTGCTCTGGGTTAGGCGAAGCCCTGCAGAATTCTCTACTCCACCACCACCACCATGCCATCGTGCTGCTGGGATTCCGTGGAGAAGATCTACTACCTCCGTTGCTCGCTGGAACGGGGAGAGGAAGGTCTGCTTCGACTCCGCACGTGTGACCGACTGCGGAAGCGCTGCCGGAACGCGGTGCCGGAAGGATCATCCAGACGATCTTGAGATCGGCAAGTGATCGACTACATCAACCCCAAGATCCAATCTCATAATGCTTTCGGATCTACGAGGGTTAGTACAGATCTATCTCGTTGCACATGTCTAATAGATTAGATCTTGGCTTTTATCTAGATTAGATCTGGGTTTTGTTCGTTCTTGCGGTAGAAATTTTTTGTTTTCCATGCTACGAACCCATCACAAATCCTATCTTGATTAACCAATGCCTTGTAGCATGTATCAGGACAAACCCGAAAGCTACGTTCATAACTACCTAGTTACGGAACAGTGTTTGATAGCCCCAAAGTAGGTCGATCCACATCTCAAGTACATGCGAGAATCTCAAGTCTAAGGACAAAACATACACGATGTGTAGAGAGAGCTGCAAATATTATTGCTAGTCTCAAGTTGGGTCAGTCCAACCCCATGTTCATAACATGTGTCCACATCATTGGTTTGACATCTCCATGTCTGTGACTTGCAAAACATAGTCATCAACCAATCGATGTGCTAGTCTAATATTCAGTGTGTCCTCACATGAACTCTGACTAGGGACAATGCAGTGACCCACCATACCACTACATATGTAGTACACTATAGTCGTTGACATGACACCCACAGAACACCGTTCTGTAAATATCACATCCCTCAGAGTGGTACAACAGAAACATTGCGGGTCCAAAGTACAAACATACACACTTCATTATTATTACAATACCAGAAGTTTGAGACTTCAAAAGGTTCAAACTTACAAACGAAATAACTTATCTCATAAGTTCAGTGGAAGAATGAAAAACACAACGGTAATAAAGAAGTGAGCTCCACAGCTTATTCTATAGAGTTCGGGCTGCTCGGCTCAACCTAGGTAACTAGAGTATGGCCTGACAACTACTCTAACTCGCTATCTTCATCTCCATATTGTATCCCGTAGTCCACTCCTTCGATTCCACCGGATAAGTCCGGCTCTTCATAGTAGACGTCGTTCTGGACCTCCGTAGCATACACCTGGTCATCCTTCTGGCCCTCAAAGTCTAGCAAGGGGTCAAAGGAAAGGGTGAGTAATAGCATTACCCAGCAAGTTCACTATATGAAAGGTGACAAGTTTGATGCTCTATCTACCACCTCGGACAATACGTCCTTGGTACTATGCAGTTTTGGTAAACATTTCTTCAAAGATTGATTTTAATTATCAAAACTATGTCCATCAGCCTTCACAGGTTGACCAAAACTTCATGGAGTTCCTTTCCTGCCGCGTTCGTAGCTCCTTCCCGGAACAGGGAGTAACATGTCACAATTCTTACACTCTATAGAGGTGTGTTGCTTTACCCATAAGAGACCAACTCCTTGTTGCACAACCGGGCGTACTTTCCCCTCCACAATTCCATTATGTGGGCCCAGTAGATGATCCAAGCCAATCAATGCCCCCTTCGCGACCCCGCATGTCCCCTTGGTGTATGTCATGCCCACATCTTGAAATACGGCAATGGTTAGTACAGACCGTCAGATGCCAGAACTATCATGGGACGTTGAGGGCTCCCACCCATATGCTACATGTCCTCTACGAATTACCAATAAATGCATGCTACGAGGATAACAGCCACGACCTAGCCATCCGGATGCATGTGAGAGGAAGAAGATACAAATGACTTCTCCGCCCCATTCCAAATCTTATGGTTAACGCGTATATATGGCGCTAGAATCACTGATGTCATGGGTTATTAAGTCCTAGTTGTTTTGCAATTGGAATCTTAGATTCTCCTGCAATTCTTAGTATTTATCATCACTTAGGATGATGATAGCATTTCATTTGTTTGAGAAAATACTTATTTTCTGTCTCCTTTAGAACATAGGTCATAACACACAATTTTCAAATACTTTCATAAATACTCTTCAAAGGACATGAGCAAGTGATGAACTTGCCTTGTGACTGCAAGGTAGTGAAGTCGGATGCTTCCACCTGACCTTGAGCTTCGGTTTCTACAAAGGACCATTATTTCCTGGTAAGGACAATATTTAAAGAAGCAAAATGCAATGCATAGTAATGTCATGCAATGGTTTATTATTTGCTTATTTGGGTGTTTTACCCTCTTAATAAAAGTTTGTTATTTTCTTTAATTAAAAGAAAAGTATTACTTAAAGTCTTTGAAATCTTCATAAATATTATATTTAGTATTTTTATAATGACTAGTATTATTTTAAGAGTTTAAAATTGAATTTATTTATTTATTTAACTCTTTTAACTATTTAACTAAAATTCCTTCAAGGAAATAAGACTTTATTTTTATCACACTTAATTTACTTTTCAAAAATACAAACTAGCATTTTTATATAATAGCACTCCCTTTTAGAATTATAATAATGAATTTTATTCAATGTTTTATGTGTTTGGTATATTTTTATAAAATTTCAAAGGAATATATACCTTAGTAATAATAATTTTAAATTTAATTACCTAAAATTCTATTTGTTATTTTTCTTGAATACAGGACATTTCTATGAGTCCATTGATATTTTATTTATATTTTTAGGATTTTTATTTTTTTCTTAGAAGCATTTAAGTCCTAGGGGTATTTTGGTCATTTGACAATTTAATTAGGATTTTTCTTTTTAAACTGGACCTAGCCCATTAGGCTGGCCCAGCCCTGACTCGGCCCATCTAGTCTAGTCAAACCCCTCTGCCATGAGAGGCCCAGTACCACTCGGTTTCTCCCCTTCTCTCTCTCGTTCACCTTCTGTCTCGTCCCCGCAGAGCCGCTACGATGTCGACGCTATCGCCGCTCGATTCCGGCCTCCCTGGGCTAATCCGGCCGCCGCCGTGGTGTGTGGCGAGGAAGCCGATGCTGCTCCACCATCTGGTCCTGTTCGATTCGTCTGTAGGCCCCTCTCCCGTCCAGGCTGACTCCATCCTGAACCCTAGGGTTTGGGGCTTGCCGATGATGTGGAGTTTCCCTGCCCTGGTGGAGCTGTGATGGGCTCCTGGCGGTCCTATGGTGCCGCCGCTGCTGCCCGTGTGGCTATGGCCATCGTGCCATGGCTTGGTGCTGGTTGTACCGCCCTCGGGTGCTCCCCGTGCCGCCGTGTGCGCTCGCTAGTGATTCTGCTTCCTCTTCTAACTTCAGCGAGGACGACAGGTGTGTTCCTCTCTCTCTCTTATTCTCTGGCTTACCTTGCTACTCTCTGAGTGCTTGCAATATATGAACCCTATTTATGTCTATCCACGGCACTAGGGTTCATCCCTCTGTGCTAGGGTTCATCCCTTGATACCATGTTCATCTGAGGTGGTTTCCTACTAAATTTAGTTGTGTAGGATTCACTTCTATACTGTTGTTCTTGCTGTTGACAGTAATTTCTGTTAGTAAGCTGTTAACTAAACTTTTACTTACTGTCCTGTATCGGATTGGTGACATCATGGCTATGATCTAGATTGAGATTAATTCTCCTGTTCTTATTGATATGATTTGGTATGAAAGAATTAGAGTTGAATATCTATTCCAATTACTCTCTGATAATTGCAGATGGTAGAATACAGAGGTGTCAAATATGATTCCTAATTGTTATGTTAGGAAAATGATTAAGTGTTCTTTTGAAAACATTGGATTATAGAATCCCTGGTAGAACTGCTTGGTTAGGATGGCCCTTGTGACACCTTCATTTGAATGGTACATAGGTTTCATCCAGATACTGGACTGTTTTCTATTCATGTTCTATTGTGCCTGAGAGTTGCAGAACATTCTATTGGATAAATTAGCCTGTGATACTCTAGAATTTCATAAAGCCTGTGATGTTGGCTGAGGCAAAGCTATGGAAAACAGTTGTTTTCACCTGTTGCTTCCTATCTCACATATCCTATGATGGATAATCCCTAAGCATGATTCCTACAGTGTTTAGGAAAATGATTTGATAGGCTGTTGTAAGAATAATAGGGTGGATCCTTACTGTTTAAGATGAAGTTTTAAGATGTGTCATTTATGAGGTGCTACCATCCATAGGATGTGCCCAAAAATGTTTATCCAAGGATGCCTGTGTATCTAGTTATTTAAACTAGAGATTTCTATCCAAGATCAATGATGTAAAGGCTAAGATCTTAGTAGTAGCTTGTAAAGATTTATTACTAGCTTTTTATCTTTCTTATAGGATGGATATACACCTCACTTGGGTGTTTTTCTGAAAAGATCATATAAAACAACACATGCTCTATTTAATCTATGATGAGTTGATCATGTGATGGTTTTATGTGTACTCACCACACTACTTGATGGCTGGTGAGGTTGTGGTGTTGCTTGCTGGCTTGATCTTGTTAACTTGTGTTTGCTGGCTTGATCTGGCTTTGCACCTCCTGGTGCTGCTCTTGTGATCTTGTACTTGGCCTTGCTATCCACCTGCTCCACCCCCTCCTTATGTTACCATCTTGTGGTGAATTGGTGGTTGATTTGGTAAACTGGCTGGTGGATTTGTTAAGGTTTTGGAAAGCTCAATGAGCTCTAAGTGTGTGCTTGAGAAGGCAATGTGATTCCCTGTAACTGTGCTTTGATAGGGTGCTCTGTTTGAGTGCTTGTACTGCTGCTATGTTAATAGCATGCTCCATGCATTTTGGTGACTAAGCTATCTGGTTGTGTAGCCTAGCTGTGGATCAAATCAAGTGAAATAATCTTCACCTGTTACCCTTTTACTAGTTACTTTCCTGGTGAAACTTGCCCCTCTTTTTATTACTCTGTGGTGTAATATGAACAGTGCACTTCACTGTTCACCACTGAGAGTAAAACGAACTAACTAACCCTTTATTTTTCTTTTAGTTGTTTTATTTTATTTGCAGGAACAAGATCTAGATATACAAGATTTAGTATATGAGTAGATAGGTAGTATAGGTATTAATTATAACCTTCTTTTTATTATTTTTGTAAAGAATCTTGTAAAGATATTATTATAAGTTAATAAAGTTTTATTTCTATTATCTATAATATTCTATTTTTTTTGTATTTATCACCATTTGTAATATTATTATGGAATCAGGAAATAAGAATTCTTTTCTTATTTAATTTTCCTTGTCTTAAATCCTTATTGTTTTTTAATATATCTATAATTTAATCAAACAATCTTAATAAGGTGTTTTGGAAAACAATTCAATATTACTAACTTCTAATTTTCAAATTGATTTAAATTTCAAAAATTGAATTCAAAATAAATTCCCTGAAGACTCAGAAATTCCTAAAGATCATGTCAAAATTCATAGCAGACACTATAAAGAGCTATTCCTACCTCTAGTTAGTTAAAGGAACTCTGATCTCTTTAGGTTTTTGTTTGGCGGAAAATTTACCCTGATTTTTACAAATGCATGCATGCACAAACTTAGATTCCTATTTCTACCCTTCGTTGGATCCTAATGCTGGGGTGGTACAGACTTCCCCCCTTCGTCCCGAAGTTTGTGGATGAGTAACTGAATAGTTCTGGATATGCTTCTCTTAAGTCATCCTATTTCTCCCATGTGGCTTCTCGCTCTAGGTGATGTTCCCATTGTACCTTGTAGTACTTGATTGCTCTGTTTCTCAACCTTTTCTAGTTTTCCTCTGGAATTTTACAGGGTTTCTCGACATAAGTCAAATCTGCTTGTAGCTCGACCTCTTGATGTGTGATAGCATCATATGGAACTTTAAGACATTTTCGGAGTTGTGATACATGGAAAACATTGTGAATCTGGGCTAGCCTTTTTGGTAACTAAAGAGCATAAGCTATTGTTCTATTCTAACTCAAAATCTTGAATGGTCCAATATATCTTGGGCTTAGTTTTCCTTTGACTCCGAATCACTTCACTCTCTTCATCGGACTTACTTTGAGATATACCATATCCCCTACTTCTGGATGCCATGATCTTCGTCTTTGATCAGCATAACTCTTTTGTCGACTCTGAGCTATCTTTAATCGATCTCTGATAATATCGATGATATCTTGCTTTTCCTTGATATAGTCTGGTGCAAATTCCTTGCTACTACCAGGTTCATACCAGCATATAGGTGATCTACACTTTCTCCCGTATAGTACTTGGTATGGTGCTGCCTTCAGACTACTCTGATAGCTATTGTTGTAGGAAAATTCTACCAACAGTAGATGATCTTCCCGTGAACCTCCAAAATCTAATGCACAAGCTCTAAGCATGTCTTCCAAGATTTGATTGGTTCTTTCTGTCTGGCCTCCAGTTTCTAGATGATAGGCTGTGCCGAAATCCAACTTTGAGCCAAGTGCTTCATGTAATTGTTTCCAAAATGCTAATGTATATACAGATCCTCTGTCTGATACAATTTTCTTGGGTACCCCGTGCTTACTCAGAATCTCTTTGATATAGATTTCCACTAATTTTTTGGCATTATCCTTTTGGTTTACTAGAATAAAATGCACACTTTTTGTGAATCTGTCCACAATCACCCATATCATATCCTTCCGCTTCGGTGTCATGGGTAACCCTGTGATAAAATCCATACCAATTTCTTCCCACTTCCATTCTGGAATTTCCAAAGGTTGTAATGTTCCTACTGGACTTTGATGTTCTGCTTTTACCCTTTGGCAAGTATGGCATTCAGATACATACTTTGCAATATCTCTTCTCTTATTATTCCACCAAAATAATTCTTTTAAATCCATGTACATCTTTGTACTTCCAGGATGTATAGAATATGGTGTTTCATGGGCTTCCTGAAGTATCACCTCTCAAAATTCTGGCACATCTAGTACACAAAGACGGTTTTGAAACTATAAAGATCCATAATCTCCTAGGTGAAAAGTTGATGTTTGACCTTGAGAGATTCTTTGAACTTCTTCAGCAATGAAAGGGTCTTCACATTGATGTCTAAGAATTTCATTCCGAAGATCACTACTCCGCTCTTCAACTACTCTCATGGTAGCTAGTCATCCAAGAATTTCTGTACTTATAAATTGTATTTCCAACCTTTCCAAATCCATCTGTAGTTCTTTTGGCAGTTCTCTATTAATAGGTTGTGTATCTGTGCTTTTCCGACTTAAAGCATCTGCCACAACATTTGCTTTTCCATGGGTATAATTGATTTCTAGATCATAATCTTTAATTAACTCCAGCCAACGCTTCTGTCTCATATTCAATTCCTTTTGAGTGAAGAAATATTTGAGACTTTTGTGGTCAGTGTATAACTCACACCTTGCCCCATAGAGAAAATGCCTCCATCCTTTTAAAGCAAAGACTACTGCTGCTAACTCTAAATCATGAATTGGATAATTCACTTCATGTGGTTTCAGTTGTCTAGATCCATAAGCAATTACCTTACGGTCTTGCATAAGCACACAACCTAATCCTTCCTTAGATGCATCACAATATACTGTGTAATCTTTTCCTATTTCCGAAACTGCTAGGATTGGTGCGGTAGTTAATTTGGTCTTCAACTCCTGAAAACTTGCTTCGCACTTCTCATCCCATATGAATGGTGTATTCTTTCTTAAAAATTTGGTCATTGGTCCAGCTATCTTGGAAAAATCTTCAATGAATCTCCGATAATAACCGGCCATGCCTAAGAAACCTCGGATTTGCTTCACATTGGTTGGTGCCTTCCATTCCAGCACTGATTGAACTTTGGACGGATTTACAGCAATTCCATCCTTACAGATCACATGACCAAGAAACTCTACTTCGTCCAACCAGAATTCACACTTGCTAAACTTAGCATAAAGCTTATGTTCTCTTAGGATTTGCAATGCTATTCTCAAATGCTCTGCATGCTCTTCTTTATCCTTAGAGTATATCAAAATATCGTCAATGAATACTATGACAAACTTGTCCAGGTACGGCATGAAGGTTTTATTCATCAAATTCATGAATATTGCTAGTGCATTGGTCAAACCAAAAGGTACGACGAGATACTCATGATGTCCATACCTTGACACAAATGTTGTTTGAGGAACATCTTCTGGTTTAATTTTTATCTGATGGTATTCTGATCTTAGATCAATCTTGGAAAATACTCCAGCTCCCTTGACTTGGTCAAATAGATCTTGAATTCTTGGTAATGGGTACTTGTTCTTGATGGTGACATTGTTGAGATTTCTGTAATCCCCACACATTCTTCGTCCTCCATCTCTTTTATCCACAAAAATTACCAGAGTTCCCCACGGGGATATACTTTCCTGAATAAATCCTTTTCTGGCTAACTCATCAATTTTCTCCTTAAGCTCTTTTAATTCTTTTGGTCCCATATTATACGGTAATTGGGCTATTGGTGTTGTACCAGGTATCAGGTCAATGGTGAACTCTATTTCACGATCAGGTGGCATTCCTGGTAACTCTGCTGGAAAAACATCTTGAAATTCCTTCACTACAGGAATATCTTCCAATTTGACCTCCTTCATTGAGTTCAACTGCAGATCCACCATGATATGGCTATGTTTATCCGCCTGATAGACTATCCTTCCTCTAGTTGGACCTCCATAGTCCATCGTCCAATCCATTCCCAACACTACAGCTATTCCCCTAAATTGAATCACATAAAGATCCGCAAAATAGGTTTGACCATAGATTGAGATAACTTGGTTTAATTTAATGTTTCTAACTACCATGATCCCTTCGGTGGTAACTACGGTCATAGGTTTTTCTAACGGTGCCCTTCTAATCCCGAACTTATCACAAAATTGCTCAGATATAAATGAAGTAGTTGCACCGGTATCAAATAGAACTTTTCCAGGATTTGTGAGAATATTGAGCGTACCTATCACCGCCTTATCCGAGTTATCCACCTTCTCCAAGGTTGCGTAATTCAGCTTTACAGTAGGCCTACCTCTCTTGCCATTGTCATTTTTGCCATAACTTCCACCTCTATTAGGCTGTCCACCTCCGCCTCTTGCTTGACCACCGCCTGTTGTAGGCTAACCACCTGGTGGTTTGCTTGGGCAATCAAGATTAATGTGCCCCTTCTGACTACAACCATAATATATGATTACTGTCTTCTTACATTCCCTTTGGAAATGCCTTGGAATACCACAATTGTTGCATATAATATTCCTCCTGGGGTTGGACTGACTTCCACTACTATTCTTGTTAGTATTGTTGTTGTTGTTGAAGGGTCGATTCCTAGGTTTGAACTCCAAATTGGGATTAGGCTTACTTGCTTGAATCCTCTTAGTTTCCTTCTTTGCTCTCTTCCTTCGGTCCTCTTGGACATTCTTATAATCATGCTCAAATGTGATTGTTGCATATAGTAATTGTTGAAAAGTTGCTTTATTGGCCAACCTCAGCTGCATCTTCACAAATGGATTTAAACCACGTAGGAAATGTTTCTTCCTCTTCTCCTCAGTGCTCACTTCATCCTCGGCATAACGAGATAGTTGAGCAAACTCTCGGATGTACTTCATGACACTGGCATATCCCTGCTGAAGCTCTTCAAACTCCCTACGCTTCAACTCCATCACACTTTCTGGAACATGATACTCACGGAATCTCTACTTAAACTCCTCCCAAGTATACTCCCTACCTGGAGGTTGCATTGCTAGCTGATTCTCCCACCAAGATGTTGTAGGTCCAGTTAAGAGATGTGTTGCATACCTCAACTTTTCATCATCATTGCATCCTATAGTCTTCAACTTTCTCTCCGTATCTGCTAGCCAATCCTCTGCATCCATTGGCTCAGGGGCTGATGCAGAAGGTAACAGCCTTGCATTTTGAAAGTCAGAAAGACTCACACCCCATCCTTCAGGTTCCCTATAATGTCCCACTCGATCCACTAATCCTTCCATGAACTTGTTCTGGGACTCTTGCATCATTTGCATGTATTGCATAAAGTTCTGTTCCATCAACGACCTCATTGGTGGTGGTGGTAAATTTGTCTGCATTCTGGCGTCTTCATCCGTCTTTTCCTTAGTTTCGCACTCCATGCGCTGTTGTTCAGTCTCGTCCTCTACACCCTTTCAATACCCCCCTAGTCCTGTAACATAAAGTGAACACTCATAATTACATTATGCATATGTGTTCTGAGCTCAAATTCATGCATAAAACTAGTCACACAATGGAAGAAAATCCAAATAAGAACCAAAGATGCATTTCACATATTATACATTACAAACAATATAGTTTAGTATGACGTCATTACAAGCCCATACCATTTAGGTACTAGAACTCATGTGGATACTATCCCACTTATTTATTTACATCCAGTGCTCAGACTCTAACTCCCGTATCACTACTGGGATACTCCTCCTCAAGGTCACGCCCAGCATGACACTGCATATGTAGTACACTATTGTTGTTGACATGACACCCACAGAACACCGTTCCGTAAATATCACATCCCTCAGAGTGGTACAACAAAAACATTGCGAGTCCAAATTACAAACATACACACTTCATTATTATTACAATACCAGAACTTCGAGACTTCAAAAGGTTCAAACTTACAAACCAAATAACTTATCTCATAAGTTCAGCGAAAGAACGAAAAACACAATGGTAATAAAGACATGAGCTCAACAGCTTATTCTATAGAGTTCGGGTTGCTCGGCTCAACCTAGGTAACTAGACTACGGCCTGACAACTACTCTGACTCGTTGTCTTCAGCTCCATATTGTATCTCGTAGTCCACACCTTCAATTCCACCGGATATGTCGGCTCTTCATAGTAGACGTTGTTCTGGACCTCCGTAGCATACACCTGGTCATCCTTCTGGCCCTCAAAGTCTTGCAAGGGGTTCAAAGGAAAGGGTGAGTAACAACGTGATACATCCAAAACATATCTACTTTCCTGAACAATTTTGCTATTGTTTTCCTCTAAACTTGTGTGATTTGGATACAACTAGCACGGACTGACGCTGTTTTCAGCAGAATTACCTTGGTGTCTAGTTTTTGTACATAAAATCAACTATCAGGAAAAATCTCAGAAAATATGCGAAAAATTCTATTTCACTAGAAGACTCATGGAGCCAGAATACGAGACGGAGTGGGGCTGGGCCCTGGCCACACCACCTGGCCGCGCGGGCTAGGACTGGCCGCGCTAGGGGGTGGTCTAACCACCCCATACACCCCCTCGGTCTCCCTCTTTGCCTATAAGTGGCCTCCTGATCTAAAAATCCAGGGGGGTTTGACGTTTTTCCAAAAGGAGTTCCGATGCACCACCACCACTAGATTCCGCGATTCGGAACCAGAAACTCCGTTCTGGCACCCTGCCGGGACGGGGAGTTGGAGGAGATCATCACCATCATCATCACCATCGCTTCTCCATAACCCATCCATGTTTCCCCCATCTATGACTGAGTAATCCCTCACTGTAGGCTATGGGGATGGTAGGGATTGGATGAGATCGTTCATGTAATGGCATCAGATTGTTAGGGCATGGTGCCTAGAATCTACTATTAGTGCTTTTTGACTTTGTTGCAACTTGTTATGCTTAATGCTTGTCACTAGGGCCCGAGCGCCATGATTTCAGATCTGAACATGTTATTGATTCGTTATGATAGTATTGTTTATGGTCTTACCTGCAAGTTGTATACACACGTTTTTGTCCAGAACCAATGGCCCCGAAGTGACAGAAATCGGGATAACCGGAGGGAATGGCTTTGATGTGAGGATCACATGTGTTCATGGAGTGTTAATGCTTTGCTCCGGTGCTCTATTAAAAGGAGCACCTTAATTGCAAGTAGTTCCCTTGAGGCCCCACTCCAAACGGGCTGGCAGGACAAAAGATGTTGTGCAAGTTCTCATTGTGAGCACGTATGACTATATATGGAACACATGCCTATGATTATTTAGTACTTGGATGCTTTATATTATTTATCTGCAAATGCCCTATGTTCTGATTGCTATATGAATTGTCTTGTCCATGCAACGCCCGTCCATCCATCCCTATGCCTACCATGCTTTAATCCTACTGTTTACTACAATTGTTACTACTGTCTTTACTTTTACTACTGCTATTACTTTACTATTGCTACTACAAAACTGTTGCTACTGATAAACTGCTATGAGCAAGATTGTTTCCAGGTGCAGCTGTATTGACAAATCAGTTGTTAAGGCTTATAAATATTCTTTGGATCCCCTTGTGTTGAATCAATAAATTGGGTTTCACTTCCCTCGAAAATACTGCGATACCCCCCTATACTTGTGGGTCATCAAAACTATTTTCTGGCACCGTTGCCGGAGAGCATAGCTTTATTTATCAAGTTCACTTGGAATCACTATTGTTCGCTGCCATCCATCCATCATGGGTAAGTCTCGTGATGGCAAGGTTCCTATTTTACCATCCACTACAAGAAGAGGTATGGTTCTGAACACCTCTGTTGCTCTTGGTTCACCATCTGTTATGAGTAAGTTCCTTACACCACAAAATACACATGCTACACACACTGCTACTACTGCTGAATCTGAAACTTCTGATACTTATGATGCTGCTTCTACTGTCCTTGATAAGAGTGGTTCATTAGGTCCTTTCCTAGATGCTACGATTGCTAGAACTATAGCTGGAAATACTGAAACTCCTAATGAAGACACTACTACACCTGTTAGTTCACCTGAGTCTAGAGAGAGCTATGATATTGAAGACGGTTATATTGAGATGACCGATGAATTTATTAAAGAATGTCAAAACACCCATGATAGGAGTGCTGCTAAGAGTCTCCTTGAGAGGCATACTATTAAACCCAAATTGTCTCCTAATGCTAAGTTTGTTGCATCTCCCATAAACATTAAAGATAAGGATTATGATTTCTCTCTGGATCTATCCTACATAGCTATTGTTGAGAAAGGACCTTTTTGTGGGACTAAGAATGAAAGTGCGGTAGCACATATGACTGAGCTTTCTACCATGAGTGGCATGTTTTCTGACGATATTAAGATGCACACCTACTTTGTTGCTAAAATCTTCCCTTTTTCACTGAAAGGAGAAGCTAAAACTTGGTTTAATAATTTACCTCCTGGATCTATTAATAGCCCTGATTGCTTGATTAGTACCTTCCTGCAGAAATATTTTCCTCCTAGTGCTAGACATGCTATTTTGTAGGAACTTTTTGATTTTAAATAGGGAGAAAAAGAGATATTGCCTTAATCATGGGCAAGGTTTTGTGCTTTGATTCATGCATAGGCTAGATGTCCTTTACCTAAGAATGAGCTTCTTGATATATTTTATAATGGACTAACTGAAGAATCTAGGACATACCTGGATAGTTGTGCTGATTCTATTTTCAGGAATAGGACCCCGAAGGAAGCTGAGGAATTAATGTAACATCCCAAAACTTCAATCCAAGCTTATCAAGATCAAATCATCCAGAAATAGGGTTAACAAAAACTTTTCCAAATTTAAAATGAAAGCATTCATATCTGTGTGCATTTAAAATAGGAGTCGTTTTGAATTGCCATGATTGTGTGATCCAATGCTTGTAAAATGTTTCTTAGGTGATTTAAACATCATCTACATCATTCCGAAACTTTTCCTAAAGAAACTCAAATCAAAAAGAATTAAAAAGGAGGAATGGTCATTTTGGCAAATTTAACTCTCATGCCTACTTTGGCTATTCCTAGTACTCAATTCTTAATAGAAACAATTCTTGATCTTTGTACCCCTTGCTAGTACACATACTGAGGTACCAATGCCCACTTTTGGATCTGCTAAAAACATTCTTTTACTTAATTTAATTGGCATTTAAAAATTGAATCTAATGCATATGCATAGATCACCCCTATTTCAAAACCCATCTATTTGAGCTCCACTTTCAAAACCCTTGCAACCAGAGACTACCTAGCACTAGTGGAGATCACTCAAAAATTTTGAAACCAAAATTCAAAACTTTTTCTCTTGTGGCCATTTCATCAAACACCTTGCTGGCAAGATCATATTGGCCTAACTAATACTGTTTTGGGTTGATTTTGTCTAGCAATTTCAATGTGCTTTGATCATCTTTATCCCCCTCAAGCCTGACCAGACAAACCACAGCCTCTTTCCTAACCCCTAGCTGCACTGCACTGCCATGCCGAGCCCCCTCTCGCCGGCCGACCGTGCACTCGCAGCAGCTGCCCTCTCCAGCCTCTCTCACCATGTCTAGCAAGTTGCCTGTGGTCCACCTCCACCGCCTAACCAGCCCCAGGCAAGAGGCAGAGGGCAGAGCGGCCAGGAACCGCCGCGCCCGGAGCCGGTCGAGCATGCCGACGCTGTCCCCGGAGCACGCCATGTCCCCGCTCGCACAGACCGCCACTTGGCCATAGCCCGCGCCCACCGCTCCGCCTCGACCTGGAGAACACCCCAGACACCCCCGCTGGCCGCCCAACGCCTCACAGCCACCGCTCGCTGTGGACACCGCCGCCTCTGCCTCTCAGAGTGCCACCTCGCCCAGACCGCGTGCCACCGCCCCTATGCTCGTTTCAAGTTCTAGAGCACACCCAGGGAACCACACATCGATCGCCACCCCCAGCCATACCTCTACCCCGCCGTATCCATGTCGCCACCGTCGACTGCCCATCCCGCTCGGTCTCACCGTCGGGCCTATAGAAGGAGCCCTCCCCAGCCTCTTCTCTCCATATCATTCCACTCCCCTCACCTCTCTGAACCTCACCCACCTCTAGCCGGAGCAAGGTGAGCTCTGCCTCGCCGGAATTGGAGCCGGAGCAGCCGCGGCAGGAGAAGGGCGCCATTGATTGCGACCACCCCAAGCTTCGCCGCAACCGCGCCTTGCCTCGCCATCGTCTTCCACGTTGTTTGCCCGCCTCGCCGACCCCGCTGGAGCCCTGGTACACCCCCAGTAGACCCCCACCGAGCCGCTAGGGTTCAAGCTCGCCGGCGACCTGTTAGTCGTCGACGACGACCCTTAGCCGTAGATTCCTATTCTAATCGCACGGCCCATAGTGCGCGCACCGTTTCACGTTTTAAGTGCCGCTGACACACGGGACCCCCTGTCAGCTGAGCCCCGTGCCGCGGAGCGCCACTGGGCCGGCCCATTTCTTTTCCCGCGCTAGCCCACCCATTGAAATCTGGATTTTTCTTTTGAGTTAAATCTAGTTTCTGTCCCCTAGTTTGAAAATCAATTCAGAGAGTTTTAGAAATCCAAATTGCATGAAACCAATTTTTTCTGAAAGGTATTAAGATGATCTATCCAAGCTTGTTGGGTTTAATTCAATTAGAGTTATACATCTCTCCTAATAAAAATAAGAAGACAGAAGCTTTTGCAACTTGCAACATTTTTATAAAATCAACCAAGTTAGCTTTTGAGTTGATTCCAACTCTCAAAAATCACATTTCATCATATCTATCTAAATATGTAATAATATTATGGTTTACATGCAGTGACTTTGGACTAGTACCAAAATAATGATAAATAGGCATTTCTAGTCACTTTAAATCATTAAATAATGAACTTAAACTAAAGTAATATTGATCCAACCTTTAAATCTCATTCCCACATGTTAGAATATGTGGTGAGGACATGTGTCCACATGATCCCATCTTTTGGTGGTGAATATTAAATTTTAGTTAATATTTCAATGAGTAGAAATTACTTTTATAAAATAAAAAGGATGAAACTATTGAATTAAAACTTGTGATGTTTGTGATGATAATAGATCATCAAATGTGTGTTTTAGAATGCTACTTAGCCTAGTTATGTATTGTTTGGTGATTGTCTACTCCGTATGTATTGTTATAGAAGATAGTACCGAACAAGCTTACGAGGAGGAGGAGTGCTACCAAGAAGAAGAAGAAGAAAACTTCAACCACTGCACCAACCAAGGCAAGCTATTGTTAGCAAGCTAGAATTAAGCTAGATGAATGAGCAAGGATGCTTTAGGCATACTTTGATCACACCCCTTTTTAACTATTAGTACCCCAAGTCTTACTTATAAGTTTTACTCCCCTTAGTATGCAAAATTCTTTAATTATTTTGAAGGTAGCATAAAAAGTATAAAACTTGACCTACTTAGAAACCCTTAGATGTCATTCTATGACATGAGATTGACCCCATCCTTCCACCTTACTGAACACTCTTAACTTAGTATTATAGAGTAGATCAAAAACTTGAGTCACTTTAGATGGGAACAAGTGGTGAAAATGAATTGTGAAAACCTTGGAATGATGAGTCATTCTAGTGAGATGTTTTGACATGTGTTGAGAGACACAACTGGTTTATGATGATGAAAATGATGAGGCATGAGCCTTAACCCTTTGATAAAACTGATGGTTGGATTCGGATGCGATACCATTCCAAATTTCCCGTACAACCACACTACCTGAATTGGGTAAGGCTTAGCTGGAAATTTATATGCATTAGTATTAGTTCCCTCATGGGAGAGGTTTGAGCTGAGGCTACCTCTCAATGTTGTCCACCTATGCAGTGCCCAAGATGACTGATGGTCATGGTTGGGAGGCCATGCTCATAGGAGAGGTGCTTATACTAGGGTGTGTAAAGGGAAGGTTATGTTTGATTATCTGCATACTAAGTATGATGATTCAGGGTTATCCCTGACAGATGTACCGAATCTTGTGGTGAAAGTGTACCACCTCTGCAGAGTGTCAAACTATTCGAATAGCCACGTTCGCGGTTATGGACAGTTGGAATGGCCATACTGTTTCGTTGTCAGATGTTTTCTAAATAACTTGAAATGAATGATGAACTTTGACTTCACCACAACAGGGTTGTGTTGATGATAATAGCTTCCCAACTTAAGTGATTTTAGAACTTTACTTTATCTTTCTTTGCTTCTGAACTCAGCTTAGGTTTCAAACTTAACTTGATAGTTAAACTTAGATTTAGCACTTTGACTTAGAACTATAGTACCTGTTAATAGTAGTTTGCGAGTACTTAAAGAGTACTCATGGCTTTTGTCCCTGGCTATTATCATGGCCAGACTATGAAGGAGATTATCAAGATGATGGTCAGCAGGACGGCTATGATAACTAGGACTATCTGCCTTCGTCAGCATTGCCTGTGCCCCTGAAGATGGACCCCACCGCTACGCTTATCTTTTATTTCCGCTGCTTGTTGTATTAAAGACTGGATCATGAGATCCTTATTTGTGTAAAACCTTATGTATGGTATGTAATGGATGATGTACTGTGACATCCAATCCGTTATGTCTCGCAAAAATGGTAATCCTGGGATTGCGAGGTATGGCATAACGGGCATCTAGGATTAAAAATCCGGGTGTTGACAAGTTGGTATCAGAGCCATCCTGACCATAGGAGACCCTAGTGTAACTACCTCGGTGAATTACGCTCCTAGTACAAGCCTGGATGATCAGAAATGGTTGAAATAGTACGGTGGGGCCCAAATGCCACTCACAAGTAGACCTTTCGGCCGTCCCAACCATTTCCAAACATCGGGACAAGAACGGGCGGCGTAATCGGCAGGCGAAGGGATCAACTACATACACAAATGAGTATGTATGCAAGCCACCATACAATAGTACATCAGAGCCATTCCATCTAAAAAGAAAGGAAATATAGCAACGCCATACGGCAAGATCCAAATATCCTAGGTAGATATAATAGTTTAGGATATCTCCTCATACATCAAACATCAGAGTATCAGGCGGAAGCGAAAGACAAAATCCGAGTACGGATAAGAAGCAAATCGGCATAATAAATAAGCAGATCCCGCCCACAGATCTCACGGATCCCCGTTCCCGGAATCTCTACACCGAATGATCGTTGCCCACATCGTCCGTCTCTTCCACCCAGTATCCATCTTGCGAGTGTACCTGTTCATCTGAACCAATAATTTATCGTGTGAGACCCTAGGGGTACTCAGCAAGTCTTTATGCCGCTAAAGGGGACACAACCTGGGGTGACGCAATTGCAGCAAAAGATAAACCCTAGCAACTCTATAGATACTCGCTAACCATCCGCCTAACCAGAGATAGACGGATGTCCGTGAATTAACAACAACAGTTATAACAGTAATAATGGTAATATCCACAGATCCATCCTCCTCCTCGCTTACCGACGAGGAAGCGGACGAACAACCCCCCATCCGTTGGCAGTTTTATTATCCATTCCGTGAGTATTGCACTATTTACTAGTCAGGTACCTAGTCTAGTCAAATTAAAAGCGGTACTTTAGTTATTCTTGTCTATGATCGAGAAACTGTGCTCCAAGTCGTCCATAACCGCGGACACGACTTTCAGAAAGTTTTACCCTGCAGGGGTGCACAAATAGCAACACACACTCGATATGCCTCGGAAAAACCAAATCAAAACCCAACGAGGCAGTCACGACAAAGCAATCACAGGATTCAGAAATATTTCAGGGGGCCACCCCATTAAGCTACCCGCGACGAAGTTGGCCGACTCCGAGACGGACTCAAGGTTTGCGCCAATGGCTGTGAACGACTGGGAACCCGAAAATGTGACTGGGCTTGTCGACACCGCGAAAACACCCCGCTTTCCTAAACAGTACAGTGTGCAGTACCTCGCACAATTTAAATAAAGTAGTAAAGCATGGCATAAGTACAAGATAGTAAATAAAACCTCAAACTAGTTTGTGGCCCCAAGAAATAAGAATGAATCAAGCTCTGGCTCAGGGGGGTTCATAAGCCTCCCGGATGTGGATAGCGCGAATATTCAAGGAACAGGAATCAAGTACTCGGGGTCCTACGGGACACAAGTGAGCCTGAAAAACCAAATAGCAAATATGACTCACCGATGCCACTTTCATTAGTTATCCCATTACTACTCAGGTTAAGTTGTTTAGGTACCTCGTTATCCATCAGACACTCACATACCCTACACATGCTGTTCTACGACTCGCATGGCTCAAACAACTCCTGTAGTAATGGCTCATAGGGTGGAGGAACAAGCTTCGGTGGGGTTTAAAAGTAAAGGCTATGCAATACTTAGGATTCAAATTAATGCAATCGCGACTCAATGATGCATGAATAAGATAGAGACAATAGGTACTATATGTATGCAAGCATGTGGTAGTGCTTGCCTGGCAGCTCAGTTGAAGCAAGGGGTGGATCTGGGTAGTGCTCCTGGTGCTCTTGATATATCCCCTGCTCAGCGTCTATTCGAAGAAGAACCAAACAAACAAGGGCCAACATAAATAAAGTGCACAAGCATATGAATTAAATGCATCAAGCAAACAATCATGCCATGATGAATGATGCACAATTTGCATGGCAATAAAGTAGCATGGCATGGGTGAGGTGTGGAATACAAGAACAAAGCATTTTTATTGAGCTTTGGCCCCATTTTATTCCCATATTAGTTGCTGTACACATTATATTTATATGATGCATGCTTCAAAGCAAACCATGGAATGCATAAACAGAAAGGTCTCGTCGAGCTAATCATTTTAGACATATCATTTATTAAATTTGGACTTATAAAACAAAAGTTATTAACTTATTAAAGAAAAGGGGCATTTATTGTAATTTAAATAAACTTGGAATTTTAAATGTCCAAAATATATTTTGAATGGCATATTTGAATTCCTCACATTTTTCTGATTTGAAAACATATATTATTTGTTTAAATTGGATTTGTATTTTAAAAGTTATTTAAAAACAGAAATTAATTTGAATTTGAATTAATTTTAAAAGGATTTGAATTTGAACAGAATACAGGAAAAGGTTTTTGTTACTCGGCCCAGAGCTAGCCAGAGACAATGACAGGTGGGCCAGGCGCAGACTCAGCAGCAGGTGGGGTCGCAGGGGATGCGGGGCTTTTTCTTACTCGGTTCCTGCCTACCCGCACCGATGACAAGTGGGGCCGGGGGCAGCGGGGCCACGCGCGCGCGTCGCCAGCTGGGGCGTGACACGTGTGCGATCCAAGGTTCTGCGGGGGGCTGGTCTGTGATGGTTTGGGTTTTCCGGGGGTTTTCTTGCAAAGAGGCGTCGAGGCTGGCAGGTGGGGTCGCGGGGACCGCGGGTTTAGGCGGGAAAAAGGGGAGGGGCCTAAGCGCAAAACGGCAGCGGCTGCTGCTGTCTGCTGTAGGGCGCGGTGCTGCGGCGGTGGATCTGGCCGGAGCTTTGAACGACGATGGCGAGCGAACCACGGCGCTTCTGGCCACGCCGCAAAAACCAAAGATGAAGAGGGCGCTACCGGCTACAAGTTTTGTTCAGGTGGCATATACTGGGATGGGCTGTGGCGCGCGGACTTCGAAGCGGAACAGAGGCAGGACGGGGCTGCTGCGGCTGCTGCTGCTGTCTGTCTGCGTGCGGCGAGCGACCGTGCGTGCGCGCGAGGTGCTCGACGACGGGCGGCGACGCTACGGTGCACGAGCGAGGAGGGGGCCATGTCTGGGAGGTTAAGAGGCTCACCAGGAGCTCGCCGGCGTGGTCGTCGACGCTGAGGTGGAGTGGATCGGGCGGCGGGCTCGCGACGTGGAGCTTCGGCCTGAGGCGGTGCACGGCGGCGTTGGGCTACTCCGGCGTGGTCCTGGTGCTACTTCGCGTCCTGGGCGTCGAAGAGGAAGTAGAGGGGGCGTCTGGTGCCCCTGGATCGTCTTGGGAAGCTTCAAACCGACGAGGTCAGGAGGTAGCTAGGTCTAGGGTTTGGGTGGCCATGGAAGATGATCATGGTGGGGGAGGAGGAAGAAGAAGGGGGAGATGGTGCCTGGGATCTCGATCTGGGATGCCTGGGGTGGTTGAGAGGATAAGGAAGAGAGGGGAGAGGCACATGGGGTGGTGGTGGCTTTTGCAAAAGGTGGGGAGGAGGGTGATCGGGTAGGGCTTCTTTCTCCTCTCTTTTCTGTCTTGTAGCCGAGAGAGGGAAGAGAGGAAGCAAGGGAGGAGGCAGGCTCGGGTTGGTGGGGCCTTGTGGCATGGAGAGAAGAGAGGGAGAGGGGTAGCCTCGGGTAGAGCTAGGTTTGGAGCTAGGGTAGGAAGGGGAGGGGTGGTAAGGTAGCTAGGTCTTGTTTTTGTTAAGATCAAGACAAGCCAAGCTATACCAAGCTCTAACAAAAAAAACAAGGCAAGAAAAGAGGGGATGTGGTGATGTGGTTTAAGCATGATCCAATAAGATCAAGCTAAAATAAAGAGATAGAGAGAGAGAGATGATCCACCCAAAACCAAATAAAATCCGAATGACAAGCAAAGAGGTGGTACTTGCATGGGCCATGCATGATATTTAATGCCATGCTTATGTTGTGAAAACAAGATGATTTACATGGCATTATTACTATGCATCCCAAAATGTGGAGTAAGGCCCAAGCAAAAGAATTTAGAAAGAATTCCAAGTGTAGTAGATGGAGATGATCACATTGGACTATAATTGGGACTTGCTAGTGTGTATATGCCACTAGGTATTTAATAAGCCCACAAAAATATCCCAACATGATGATAACCCCAAACAAACATATGGAAGCTAGGAAAAAGGTTCCACTCACAAGGCATGCAAAGGTGGCCATGTGGCTCTCATGTTTCAATATTGTGAAACAACATGATGCTAAGATGAGAGTATGTGGATAAAGAATTGGATCCATCCCAACCCACATGAGCTAGAGGTAAAACCAATAAGTGCCAAGCTCATATTTGGTTGGATGGTGGAATTATAAGGTGGTGAAAGAAAAAGGTGGTGGAGTTAATAAGAGATATGCCCCCAACTCAACTTGGGCATTAAACAATATATCAAGAACCAAATACAATATCAAGAGGCAAATACAATTAACAATGCATATGAGATAAGAACCAAATGAAAAGGGGTTTTATATGATGCTCAAATGCAAGGAGGCATGATGACATGAGCATGATATAATGATGATGCTACAATTATATATTTGAAGTAGCCATTATATTACTAGACCAAGTGGCATTACAATTGTTAGACAATTGGGATGCTACAACTCTCCCCCACTAAACAAGAATCTCGCCCCGAGATTCCTAGGAAATAGAAAACAACACAAGGAGAGGAGGGTGTTCGGAACGAAGGTGACCCTCACGTTCCCAAGCAGATGAAGAACGGAATGGTGCGACCACTACACCTTGCAAAACTTGCTAGACTTGTTGCGAGTCTTGCGTTTTGCTAGAGAAACAACGGTTAGAAGAGTTGAAGGATTGTCGTGAGACAAGAAGGATAGGGTGGACATAGCTCCGGTTCTCTCAAGAAACATGATAAGAGAAGAAGAACCACTTGTGAAAGAAAGGACAAGATGATGCGTCATGGATATAGAGAGGCACACCGTTAAGATTAAAGATTTGCCGATACTAGAGATGATGAATCTTTGTCTCGCCGGAAGGTAAAGAGCTAGATTGGAGAGGTTTGAACCACTATGACAATAGCATTGTACCTTCCCTCGGATTTTAGAAATGAAGTTCGGAAACAATATTGCCTTCAAACAATAGAGTCCCTTGATATCAACAGAAAGATTTAGCTAGACATCGTCGGATTAGATTCTTGTTGCGCCGGTAAGAACCAAAGGATCACGCAATTGAGGTGTGCGGATATAACTTCCAGAGATGGACGTGAAACTAGATCATGGTGGAATCCCGAGAAGCAAAGAATATGGAGGATCTGGAGTTTATTGTAGAGATACTTATTGCTTTCTTTAGCCTTGAGGCTAACGCAATAGATTTGCGGGTGATGGCATCAACCATAATTGGCTTTACCACCAAAAAAGAATTGATGAAAACAAAGAGAGAGATAGTTTTCTTTCATCTTGTTTGGGGATGTAGAGCTCCGGTAGAAAGACGAGGAAAGAAAAGAGTTTGCGTTTGTTTTCCACCAGATAATTGAAGATTTTGCTCCGTGTAGGAAAGATAGATCACCAACAAGAGATTATTGATTACTTTCTTCGAGAGAGCACTCCGGAAAACAAGGACGGAAGTAAAAGTACCAAGGGATAAAGGCCACTTATTACTTCCGTGGAATGAGTGGAATCACATTAGTTCACCAATTCAATGTACGAGAGCGAATGATAAGAGTAGTGGTATGGTAGCTACTCCATCCCGCACTCAAAGCATTACTCCGCACATGAATAAGAAAACCATGCAATCCAACTACCGAAACAGACTGAAGGTATTGATAAGAAGAGCTCCTGGAACTCCGTTAGAAAACAAGGATAGATACAAACGATTCACCGGATCCAAGACAGATAATGGTGATGATGTTGTCGTCATAACGTAAGTAACCAGCCACCGGAAAGATATGAAGGAAGATCATGGAGACAACTGCAAGATTCCACAGACAAAGAAAAAGATAGCACCACTTGAACAGAAGGATTACGAAAGATCTGAAAAGTCTTCATGGCCTCCGGTGGATTGAGCATAGATGGTAGAGCGAGAGGGTTTCACGAGATCACTTGACGAGACTGAGGTGAAAGAACTCCATGTTCTTGAAAAGATTGAGAGAGATTTAGCAGTCTTGGGAAAAACTTTAGCAGAACGACGATGATAACTTGCCAACAAGGAACAACTCCGGATTGGTTGAAGATGGAGGATGGAATTCACAATGGACTTGCTAATTCCAGAATTGAAGAAGATGCACTGGAAGAATAGATTATCTGGTCCTTCGGAAGAAAAGAGATGTCACCTGGTTCACGTTGTCGATTGGGTCACCGGTTACAAAGATAAAGAGATCTTGGTTACAAACCGATGATATAGCTTTGCTTATGGTATGAGCTATCAGAGACGAAAAAGATGTGCAGATATGGAGTTGAAAAAGATGTGCAGCATGATGAACAGATGATAGACCGCTGTAGTGCTTTGAGAAACTCCGGATTGCCAAGGATGCTTGAATATGCATAGATATGGTCACGGTGTACTCAAAATCACATGAGATAACCTTATCCTCCAGATGGTGACGGTTGATAGCATTTTCCATATTCCAATCGACACTTATCATGAGTGGAATATAGCTATGCCGAGAGCCAAATTACAATCACCAGCATCGGATCGACACATGTTATGTAATTAGCCCAAGAGGATTGGAGATGAAAAGAAACTCTAGGATCAAGCGCCGGTGACAAAAGAGTGAGTTAGCATGGACATGCTGATAAAAGGAAGATAGATAATGTTTCACACACGCCTGGAAAGGAGTGTGGAAACACAGATGTATCAAAGAAAAAATTTCCGCATTTTTCGGCATTAAAATACCAATAGATGCGCAAAATCAGATAACGAATCAAGATTAGTGACTCTACCTCTCTACCTGATAAGTGATTCTGCACAGAAAGCGGAGTTGCTAGAAGGAAGGACACCCTTAAGAAGATGGCACCGGTTAACAAGAAGTCAGATAGATCGCGCCGGTTTTCAAAAGCCTGTCAATATGGAATGTACCAACAGTTGATAACCAAAGGCAGATTGTGATAACAAAAGGATGCAACAGATAGACAAGGAATTACACACACACACACACACACTTTCTATGGTACTACGGAAACCCAGAACACGTGAATCCTAGTTTGAATTTTAAGAAGAGGATTGAAAACGTTACACTTCCTTACCAGAAAAGGGTGGTGGGTGGGTAAGAAGAAAAGTGGAAGCAGTCCTACTCTCGCGTTTTGTTTTTCCCTAGTATACATAACTACCAAAAAATATTTGCTAGACAGACAACGACCATTTGGCTGAGACCCTGAAGGTCGGGATGGCTCTGATACCAATTGTAACTACCTCGGTGAATTACGCTCCTAGTACAAGCCTGGATGATCAGAAATGGTTGAAATAGTACGGTGGGGCCCAAATGCCACTCACAGGTAGACCTTTCGGCCGTCCCAACCATTTCCAAACATCGGGACAAGAACGGGCGGCGTAATCGGCAGGCGAAGGGATCAACTATACACAAATGAGTATGTATGCAAGCCACCATACAATAGTACATCAGAGCCATTCCATCTAAAAAGAAAGGAAATATAGCAACGCCATACGGCAAGATCCAAATATCCTAGGTAGATATAATAGTTTAGGATATCTCCTCATACATCAAACATCAGAGTATCAGGCGGAAGCGGAAGACAAAATCCGAGTACGGATAAGAAGCAAATCGGCATAAGATGCCCCATAAATAAGCAGATCCCGCCCACAGATCTCACGGATCCCCGTTCCCGGAATCTCTACACCGAATGATCGTTGCCCACATCGTCCGTCTCTTCCACCCAGTATCCATCTTGCGAGTGTACCTGTTCATCTGAACCAATAATTTATCGTGTGAGACCCTAGGGGTACTCAGCAAGTCTTTATGCCGCTAAAGGGGACACAACCTGGGGTGATGCAATTGCAGCAAAAGATAAACCCTAGCAACTCTATAGATACTCGCTAACCATCCGCCTAACCAGAGATAGACGGATGTCCGTGAATTAACAACAACAGTTATAACAGTAATAATGGTAATATCCACAGATCCATCCTCCTCCTCGCTTACCGACGAGGAAGCGGACGAACAACCCCCCCATCCGTTGGCAGTTTTATTATCCATTCCGTGAGTATTGCACTATTTACTAGTCAGGTACCTAGTCTAGTCAAATTAAAAGCGGTACTTTAGTTATTCTTGTCTATGATCGAGAAACTGTGCTCCAAGTCGTCCATAACCGCGGACACGACTTTCAGAAAGTTTTACCCTGCAGGGGTGCACAAATAGCAACACACACTCGATATGCCTCGGAAAAACCAAATCAAAACCCAACGAGGCAGTCACGACAAAGCAATCACAGGATTCAGAAATATTTCAGGGGGCCACCCCATTAAGCTACCCGCGACGAAGTTGGCCGACTCCGAGACGGACTCAAGGTTTGCGCCAATGGCTGTGAATGACTGGGAACCCGAAAATGTGACTGGGCTTGTCGACACCGCGAAAACACTCCGCTTTCCTAAATAGTACAGTGTGCAGTACCTCGCACAATTTAAATAAAGTAGTAAAGCATGGCATAAGTACAGGATAGTAAATAAAACCTCAAACTAGTTTGTGGCCCCAAGAAATAAGAATGAATCAAGCTCTGGCTCAGGGGGGTTCATAAGCCTCCCGGATGTGGATAGCGCGAATATTCAAGGAACAGGAATCAAGTACTCGGGGTCCTACGGGACACAAGTGAGCCTGAAAAACCAAATAGCAAATATGACTCACCGATGCCACTTTCATTAGTTATCCCATTACTACTCAGGTTAAGTTGTTTAGGTACCTCGTTATCCATCAGACACTCACATACCCTACACATGCTGTTCTACGACTCGCATGGCTCAAACAACTCCTGTAGTAATGGCTCATAGGGTGGAGGAACAAGCTTCGGTGGGGTTTAAAAGTAAAGGCTATGCAATACTTAGGATTCAAATTAATGCAATCGCGACTCAATGATGCATGAATAAGATAGAGGCAATAGGTACTATATGTATGCAAGCATGTGGTAGTGCTTGCCTGGCAGCTCAGTTGAAGCAAGGGGTGGATCTGGGTAGTGCTCCTGGTGCTCTTGATATATCCCCTGCTCAGCGTCTATTCGAAAAAGAACCAAACAAACAAGGGCCAACATAAATAAAGTGCACAAGCATATGAATTAAATGCATCAAGCAAACAATCATGCCATGATGAATGATGCACAATTTGCATGGCAATAAAGTAGCATGGCATGGGTGAGGTGTGGAATACAAGAATAAAGCATTTTTATTGAGTTTTGGCCCCATTTTATTCCCATATTAGTTGCTGTACACATTATATTTATATTATGCATGCTTCAAAGCAAACCATGGAATGCATAAACAGAAAGGTCTCGTCGAGCTAATCATTTTAGACATATCATTTATTAAATTTGGACTTATAAAACAAAAGTTATTAACTTATTAAAGAAAAGGGGCATTTATTGTAATTTAAATAAACTTGGAATTTTAAATGTCCAAAATATATTTTGAATGGCATATTTGAATTCCTCACATTTTTCTGATTTGAAAACATATATTATTTGCTTAATTTGGATTTGTATTTTAAAAGTTATTTAAAAACAGAAATTAATTTGAATTTGAATTAATTTTAAAAGGATTTGAATTTGAACAGAATACAGGAAAAGGTTTTTGTTACTCGGCCCAGAGCTAGCCAGAGACAATGATAGGCGGGCCAGGCGCTGACTCAGCAGCAGGTGGGGTCGCAGGGGATGCGGGGCTTTTTCTTACTCGGTTCCTGCCTACCCGCACCGATGACAAGTGGGGCCGGGGGCAGCGGGGCCACGCGCGCGCGTCGCCAGCTGGGGCGTGACACGTGTGCGATCCAGGGTTCTGCGGGGGGCTGGTCTATGATGGTTTGGGTTTTCCGGGGGTTTTCTTGCAAAGAGGCGTCGAGGCTGGCAGGTGGGGTCGCGGGGACCGCGGGTTTAGGCGGGAAAAAGGGGAGGGGCCTAAGCGCAAAACGGCAGCGGCTGCTGCTGTCTGCTGTCGGGCGCGGTGCTGCGGCGGTGGATCTGGCCGGAGCTTTGAACGACGATGGCGAGCGAACCACGATGCTTCTGGCCACGCCGCAAAAACCAAAGATGAAGAGGGCGCTACCGGCTACAAGTTTTGTTCAGGTGGCATCTACTGGGATGGGCTGTGGCGCGCGGACTTCGAAGCGGAACAGAGGCAGGACGGGGCTGCTGCGGCTGCTGCTGCTGTCTGTCTGCGCGCGGCGAGCGGCCGTGCATGCGCGCGAGGTGCTCGACAACGGGCGGCGACGCTACGGTGCACGAGCGAGGAGGGGGCCATGTCTGGGAGGTTAAGAGGCTCACCAGGAGCTCGCCGGCATGGTCGTCGACGCTGAGGTGGAGTGGATCGGGCGGCGGGCTCGCGACGTGGAGCTTCGGCCTGAGGCGGTGCACGGCGGCGTTGGGCTGCTCCGGCGTGGTCCTGGTGCTACTTCGCGTCCTGGGCGTCGAAGAGGAAGTAGAGGGGGCGTCTGGTGCCCCTGGATCGTCTTGGGAAGCTTCAAACCGACGAGGTCAGGAGGTAGCTAGGTCTAGGGTTTGGGTGGCCATGGAAGATGATCATGGTGGGGGAGGAGGAAGAAGAAGGGGGAGATGGTGCCTGGGATCTCGATCTGGGATGCCTGGGGTGGTTGAGAGGATAAGGAAGAGAGGGGAGAGGCACATGGGGTGGTGGTGGCTTTTGCAAAAGGTGGGGAGGAGGGTGATCGGGTAGGGCTTCTTTCTCCTCTCTTTTCTGTCTTGTAGCCGAGAGAGGGAAGAGAGGAAGCAAGGGAGGAGGCAGGCTCGGGTTGGTGGGGCCTTGTGGCATGGAGAGAAGAGAGGGAGAGGGGTAGCCTCGGGTAGAGCTAGGTTTGGAGCTAGGGTAGGAAGGGGAGGGGTGGTAAGGTAGCTAGGTCTTGTTTTTGTTAAGATCAAGACAAGCCAAGCTATACCAAGCTCTAACAAAAAAACAAGGCAAGAAAAGAGGGGATGTGGTGATGTGGTTTAAGCATGATCCAATAAGATCAAGCTAAAAGAAAGAGATAGAGAGAGAGAGATGATCCACCCAAAACCAAATAAAATCCGAATGATAAGCAAAGAGGTGGTACTTGCATGGGCCATGCATGATATTTAATGCCATGCTTATGTTGTGAAAACAAGATGATTTACATGGCATTATTACTATGCATCCCAAAATGTGGAGTAAGGCCCAAGCAAAAGAATTTAGAAAGAATTCCAAGTGTAGTAGATGGAGATGATCACATTGGACTATAATTGGGACTTGCTAGTGTGTATATGCCACTAGGTATTTAATAAGCCCACAAAAATATCCCAACATGATGATAACCCCAAACAAACATATGGAAGCTAGGAAAAAGGTTCCACTCACAAGGCATGCAAAGGTGGCCATGTGGCTCTCATGTTTCAATATTGTGAAACAACATGATGCTAAGATGAGAGTATGTGGATAAAGAATTGGATCCATCCCAACCCACATGAGCTAGAGGTAAAACCAATAAGTGCCAAGCTCATATTTGGTTGGATGGTGGAATTATAAGGTGGTGAAAGAAAAAGGTGGTGGAGTTAATAAGAGATATGCCCCCAACTCAACTTGGGCATTAAACAATATATCAAGAACCAAATACAATATCAAGAGGCAAATACAATTAACAATGCATATGAGATAAGAACCAAATGAAAAGGGGTTTTATATGATGCTCAAATGCAAGGAGGCATGATGACATGAGCATGATATAATGATGATGCTACAATTATATATTTGAAGTAGCCATTATATTACTAGACCAAGTGGCATTACAATTGTTAGACAATTGGGATGCTACACCTAGTTAGAATGGACGTCCAAACCAAAAACTTGGCTTCAAAACCAAAGTGAGTATTTATGAAAAACTATTTCCCCTCTTACCCTTGTGAACTCATTCTTTCTCAAAAATTCATGTTCCTCAAAAATTTTACATTACTACTTAAAATTGGACACACTTGATCACTTCATTAACTTCCTCATCCTTAATCCTTGTAGATGGAGACTCAGTTCAGCAAGTTTTACCAGTTGGGAAACGGAGGTCAGCTGATCTTCAAGAGGGGTCTGGATTCACTGTCGGAGTTACTGGGACGCCCACATCCGGCGTTTCTTGGAGCTCAACTTCCAGGACCCCCAGGAGGAAACCTACAGTGGCTAGTCACCGCGGATCTTCGAGGAAGTATCGAAGCACCAACTTCCGGGAGAATTCAGTTCTCCGTGAGAGAGAACAACTGGCTAGATGGATTAGCCAGGAAAATGCATGAAGCTCTCGCACGTCTATGTGCCCTCAGCGTCAACAAGATCCAAGGAACCCGTTTTGCACGCTATGCAAGACGTGACTTCATGGGAATGTCGATGGAGATTCCAAGTCACCCAGAGTTGAGGCGTCAAGTGGAGAACCTTGACTTCTTGCTTCATGACAGACAGCAGGAACTGGACAATGCGAGGGAGTTAGCCAACCAGAACCATGCCATTGCTGACCAGAAGGCCCAGACTTTCGCACTGCTCCTCCAAGATCGCCAGTCTCTTCGTTGGCAGCATGCAAAGAAGGATCGCACCATCGCCCGTCTTCGCAAGAAGGTGGCCGACCTCGAGAAGACCATCAAGGAGCAGGAAGCTCAGCTTGCCGCCAAGGAAGAAGAAGATGAGGGTGAAGACATCCAGGGAGATATGGATTCTTACCTCAGCAACGATGATGACTTTCTGGAGGAGGATGTTGTGGACTTCTACACTGATGATGAAGACTGCGACTTCATCGACGATGAGTAGATACACTAGATCACTGTCGTAGCATGAGATGTATCATCTCATTGTATCGTAGCTTGCAGAATGGTTCTTCAAACCATCTGTTTTCCCCTTTGATTGTTGTGGTGTGTGTTGTATCGTGTGCTTGCTTGCATGAATGAAAATGAAGTTAGTTGAAAAACCTAAGTTTAACTCAAAGTTTTAGATTTGAAAAACCCAAAACCATGAACCTTAGACTTTCCCTCTTACCCCTATATCTATCTCAATCTTCAGATGACTCGTGGGAACCAAGGAGGGAGCAGCTTGTCGCAAGACCCAATGCTGCAGATCTTGTAGAATCTCATCGCGGACCATGAAGCAAGCAGGGCCGAGCGTCAAGCCAACTTAGCAACATTGCAGCAGATCGCCCAAATGTCTCTCAACAACCAAGGATAGGGAAATCAGGATCACCAAGGATCCAAACTCAAAAACTTTCAGAACACCAATCCCCCAATCTTTAACCAATCTGAAAACCCATTAGATGCTGATGACTGGTTACAGACCATTGAAAACAACTTAGAGGTTGCCAGAGTTGATGAGAATGAGAAAGTTCTCTTCGCCACCCACTATCTGGCAGGAGATGCAAGAGCTTGGTGGAGTAGCATCCGCAATATGAACCATGGTCAAGTGATGACCTAGGAAGCATTCAAGGTCAAGTTCAGCCGCACCCACGTGCCGCAAGGTCTTGTCAACAGGATGAGAGATGAATTCCGCGAATTGAAGCAAGGAAGAATGACTGTGGTGGAGTACCGTGATAGATTCTTGTCACTTGCCAGATATGCACCGGATGAGATCAACACGGAGGCCAAGAAGAAGGAGAGATTCTTAAACGGACTGCATGATGAGATGTATACTGTCCTCGTCAACATCCGTTTCGATGATCTCGAAGAGCTAGTAGACTCTGCCATTCAGATGGAAGGGAAGATTAACCAGGCAAACAACAACCGCAAGCGTCGTATGATGCAGCAGTCTGGATCCAGTAGTCACCAGAAGTACCGTCCTAACCCCTCACCAGGATATGCACCAAGGAACAACCGACCCCCAAATTCTCGCCCAAGCTACCCCAACCGTAGCGGAGGTAATGTGAAGTCTGGATGAAACAATCACAACTACGGTAATGCCAACAATTTCAACCGTGCCCCTCCCAAGAGCAACAACAACAACAACAACAACAACAACAACACTGCGCCCAGAACTGGCAGCAATGTTGTGCCTGTCGCAGTCAAGGACAAGTCCTAGATCACTTGTTTCGAGTGTGGAGTGAAGGGTCACTACTCCAATGAGTGTCCCAAGAAGACTGCCGCCAATGCCCCTGTGAATGCCCTAGCTCAACAGCAGTGTCGTGTTCAACCAGGAAGGAGATTTGCCCCAGGGAACCCTCACAACCGCAACGGTCGTCTCTTCCACATGAACGCAAAAGAAGCCCAGGAAGCGCCAGATGTAGTGCTGGGTATGTTTTCTGTCAACTCAGTTTTAGCAAGAGTATTGTTTGATTCTGGAGCATCGCATTCATTTGTCACCGAAGAATTTGTATGCACTAGTAAGATTCACCCAACCAACCTGAAGCATGTCATGATAGTTCAAATCCCCGGTTCAAACAACAAAAGCTAGAAAATTTTGCAAAGCTGTACCTATCAGAATACATGGGATAGATTTTTATGCCAACCTAATTGTACTTGGAACCAAAGGATTGGAAGTAGTACTAGGTATGGATTGGATGTCAAGGCATAAAGGATTGATAGGCTGTGCTAAGAAAGCCATCACCATGACCAGTAGTTCTGGAGTAACAGTAGAGCATATCTCTGAAACCCAGTAGTTCTGGAGTAACAGTAGAGCATATCTCTGAAACCTTACCCCGTCAATTCAAGTGCAACAAGAGTGTAGCCCTGCCCACCATTGACCAGGTCAGAGTAGTCTGTGAATACCCCGATGTATTCCCAGATGAATTGCCAGGTATGCTCCCAGATAGGGATATTGAGTTCATTATCGAACTAATCCCCGGAACCGGACCTATAGCCCAGAGACCCTATACCATGAACCCCTTAGAGTTAGTGGAACTGAAGAAGCAGTTGGATTCCATGTTAGCAATAGGCTTGATTCAGCCAAGCGCATCGCCATGGAGATCACCAGTGTTATTCGTCGACAAGAAAGATGGAGGCAATCGTCTGTGTACATATTACAGAAAGTTGAATGATGTCACCATCAAGAACAAGTACCCCTTGCCAAAGATAGAGGATCTATTTGATCAGTTGACTGGAGCTCAGGTATTCTCAAAGATTGATCTTAGGACTGGTTATCACCAACTTAAGATTCGTGCAACGGATATTCTGAAGACCGCCTTTACTACTCGATATGGTTTATACGAGTATACGGTTATGTCTTTTGGATTAACCAATGCCCCTGCTTATTTCATGAATCTCATGAATAAGATCTTTATGAATTTCCTAGATAAGTTTGTAGTTGTGTTTATCGATGACATCCTTATCTACTCCAAGTCAGAAGAAGAGCATGAGCAACATCTGAGAATCATCCTAGAAACCCTGAGAGGGCATTGGTTATATGCCAAGTTCAGCAAGTGTGAGTTTTGGCTGAAATAAGTAGGATTCCTAGGACATGTTCTGTCTGCCGGAGGAGTCTCTGTTGATCCCACCAAGATCAAAGATGTTGAGGAATGGGAAGCCCCAACCAATCAAACCCAAGTTTGTTCATTTCTTGGATTAGCAGGATATTACCGCAAGTTCGTAGAAGGATTCTCGAGCATAGCCCGACCAATGACCCAATTGTTGAAGAAGGACAAGAAGTTTTGAATGGATAGACAAATGTGAAGCCAGTTTCCAGGAGCTAAAGAAGAGATTGATATCAGCCCCAATTTTGATCATGCCAGACATCAAGAAGACGTTTGATGTGTATTGTGATGCATCCAAGATTGGCCTAGGATGTGTATTGATGCAAGAAGGCAAAGTCATCGCGTATCTGTCTCGACAATTGAAGAAACATGAGCAGAACTATCCGACCCATGATCTTGAGCTAGCAGCTGTGGTTCTAGCATTGAAGACATGGTGTCATTATTTGATGGGTAATCGCTGTGAGATTTACTCAGGTCATAAGAGCTTGAAGTATATCTTCACTCAGAAGGAGCTGAATTATGAGGCAAAGAAGATGGATAGAGTTAATCAAGGATTATGACCTTGACATTCACTATCACCCCGGCAAAGCCAATGTGGTAGCGGATGCTCTTAGCAGATTGCCGTGTAGGCTTAACACCATGATCAAAGAGAAGCAACCAAGTTTGTATGAGGAGTTGGAGCAGTTCAGGACTGAGTTAGTTAGCAAAGGATTCCTAGCTAACATTGAACTTCACCCCACTTTGATTAGCCAAATCAAGGAAGCCTAGAAGGGAAATGAAAGTATCGATGGAATCAAACATCGTATTGGTATAGGAAAGGTACCTGGATTCACCGAAGACGAAGAAGGAGTACTGTGGTACAAAGGACGTATCTGTGTGCCAGCAGATTCAGAGCTGAAGGAAATTATCATGAAGGAAGCTCATGATACTCTTTATTCTATCCACCTCGGAGGAACAAAGATGTATCAGGATTTGAAAGAGCAATTTTGGTGGCACAAGATGAAGAGAGAGATCGGAAGCTACATCGCCAAATGTGACATCTGTCAAAGAGTCAAAGCAGAGCATCAGAGACCTACAGGATTGTTGCAACCATTGCAGATTCCGGAATGGAAATGGGATTCCGTCGGAATGGACTTTATCACCGGTTTACCTACTTCTAGTAGGGGAAATGACTCAATCTGGGTCATAGTTGATAGACTATCCAAGGTAGCCCACTTCATACCTGTCAATACTACATACCAGAGTGCAAAACTAGAGAGCTGTATATTGCTAGAGATTGTTAGTCTACATGGAACCCCCAAGACCATCGTCTCAGATCGAGGAACCCAGTTTACTTCAAGATTTTGGCAGAAAGTTTAGGAAGGTTTAGGAACCAAGTTGAACTTCAGCACCGCGTATCACCCGCAAACAGATGGACAAACTGAGAGAGTCAACCAGATCTTGGAGGATATGCTTAGAGCTTGTGTGTTGGAATACGGATCAAAATGGGAAGACTGCCTACCTTTCGCAGAATTCTCATATAACAACAGTTATCAAGCTAGTTTGTAGATGGCACCATTTGAATTCCTATACGGAAGAAAGTGCCATACCCCTTTGAATTGGTCGCAAGTAGGAGAGAGTCAGATCTTTGGACCCGACATTCTCCGAGAAGCAGAAGAGAAAGTTCACAAAGTCCGTGAGCACCTCATGACCGCCCAATCCAGACAGAAGAGCTATGCTGACAAGAGAAGGAGAGACCTGACTTTCAATGTTGGAGATTTTGTATATCTCAAGGTTTCACCATTGAAGGGAACTCAACGCTTTAGTCTAAAGGGAAAGTTAGCTCCCAGATATATCGGACCTTTCAAGATTCTGAACCACCGAGGAGAAGTATCGTATCAACTAGAACTGCCTGAAGAGATGTCAGCCATCCACAATGTGTTCCATATCTCGTTACTTCGCAAATGCTTGGAAGTGCCTGAGAAGACTGAAGTTTTCAAGAACATCGATCACAGAGCTGTGGAAATCAACAATGACCTGACCTATCGGGAAGTACCCATCCATATCTTAGAAGAAGCCTACAGAACCACCAGGACCAGGTTATCAAGTTTCTCCAGATTCAGTGGAGCAACCATACCAAGGAGGAAGCTACTTGGGAGCGCGAAGATTACATTAGAATAGAGTTCCCAGATCTCTTTAGTTCCTATTTTTCTTTGTAAATCTCGGGACGAGATTTTGTTTAAGGGGGGAAGGTTTGTAACATCCCAAAACTTCAATCCAAGCTTATCAAGATCAAATCATCCAAAAATAGGGTTAACAAAAACTTTTCCAAATTTAAAATGAAAGCATTCATATGTGTTGTGCATTTAAAATAGGAGTTGTTTTGAATTGCCATGATTGTGTGATCCAATTCTTGTAAAATGTTCCTTAGGTGATTTAAACATCATCTACATCATTCCCAAACTTTTCCTAAAGAAAATCAAATCAAAAAGAATTAAAAAGGAGGAATGGTCATTTTGGCAAATTTAACTCTCATGCCTACTTTAGCTATTCCTAGTACTCAATTCTTAACAGAAACAAATCTTGATCTTTGTACCCCTTGCTAGTACACATAATGAGGTACCAAGGCCCACTTTTAGATCTGCTAAAAACATTCTTTTACTTAATTTAATTGGCATTTAAAAATTGAATCTAATGCATATGCATAGATCACCCCTATTTCAAAAACCATCTATTTGAGCTCCACTTTCAAAACCCTTGCAACCAGAGACTATCTAGCACTAGTGGAGATTACTCAAAAATTTTGGAACCAAAATTCAAAACTTTTTCTCTTGCGGCTATTTCATCAAACACCTTGCTGGCAAGATCATATTAGCCTAACTAATACTGTTTTGGGTTGATTTTGTCTAGCAATTGCAATGTGCTTTGATCATCTTTGTCCCCCTCAAGCCTGACCAGACCAACCACAGCCTCTTCCCTAACCCCTAGCTGCACTGCACTGCCATGCCGAGCCCCCTCTCACTGGCCGACCATGCACTCGCAGCAGCCGCCCTCTCCAGCCTCTCTCACCATGTCTAGCAAGTTGTTTGTGGTCCACCTCCACCGCCCAACCAGCCCCAGGCCAGAGGCAGAGGGTGGAGCGGCCAGGAACCGCCGCGCCTGGAGCCGGTCGAGCATGCCGACGCCGCCCCCAGAGCACGCCATGTCCCTGCTCGCACAGACCGCCCCTTGGCCACAGCCTGCGCCCGCCGCTCCGCCTCGACCTAGAGAACACCCTAGACACCCCCGCTGGCCGCCCAACGCCTCACAGCCACCGCTCGCCGTGGACACAGCCGCCTCTGCCTCTCAGAGCGCCACCTTGCCCAGACCGCGTGCCACCGCCCCTACGCTCGCATTCAAGTTCTAGAGCACCGCCAGGGAACCACACATCGATCGCCACCCCCAGCCATGCCTCTACCCCCGCCGTAGCCATGTCGCCACTGTCGACTGCCCATCCCGCTCGGTCTCACCATCGGGCCTATAAAAGGAGCCCTCCCCAGCCTATTCTCTCCACACCATTCCACTCCCCTCACCTCTCTGAACCTCACCCACCTCTAGCCGGAGCAAGGCGAGCTCTGCCTCGCCGGAATTGGAGCCGGAGCCGCCGCGGCAGGAGGAGAAGGGCGTCGTTGATTGTGACCACCCCAAGCTCCGCCGCAACCGCGCCTCGCCTCGCCGTCGTCTTCCACGTCGTTTGCCCATCTCGCTGACCCCGCTGGAGCCCTGGTACGCCCCCAGTAGACCCCCACCGAGCCGCTAGGGTTCGAGCTCGCCGGCGACCTGTTCGTCGTCGACGATGACCCTCAGCCGTAGATTCCTATTCTAATCGTACGGCCCACAGCGCGCGTACCGTTTCGCGTTTTAAGTGCCCCTGACACGCGGGACCCCCCCCCTATCAGCTGAGCCTCGCGCCGTGGAGCGCCACTGGGCCGGCCCATTTCTTTTCTCGCTCTAGCCCACCCATTCAAATCTGGATTTTTCTTTTTAGTTAAATCTAGTTTCTGTCCCCTAGTTTGAAAATCAATTCAGAGAGTTTCAGAAATCCAAATTGCATGAAACCAATTTTGACTGAAAGGTATTAAGATGATCTATCCAAGCCTGTTGGGTTTAATTCAATTAGAGTTATAGATCTCTCCTAATAAAAATAAGAAGACAAAAGCTTTTGCAACTTGCAACATTTTTATAAAATCAACCAAGTTAGCTTTTGAGTTTATTCTAACTCTCAAAAATCACATTTCATCATATCTATCTAAATATGTAATAATATTATGGTTTACAGGCAGTGACTTTGGACTAGTACCAAAATAATGCTAAATAGGCATTTCTAGTCACTTTAAATCATTAAATAATGAACTTAAACTAAAGTAATATTGATCCAACCTTTAAATCTCATTCCCACATGTTAGAATATGTGGTGAGGACATGTGTCCACATGATCCCATCTTTTGGTGGTGAATATTAAATTTTAGTTAATATTTCAATGAGTAGAAATTACTTTTCTAAAATAAAAAGGATGAAACTATTGAATTAAAACTTGTGATGTTTGTGATGATAATAGATCATCAAATGTGTGTTTTAGAATGCTACTTAGCCTAGTTAAGTATCATTTGGTGATTGTCTACTCCGTATGTATTGTTATAGAAGATAGTACCGACCAAGCTTACGAGGAGGAGGAGTGCTACCAAGAAGAAGAAGAAGAAAACTTCAACCACTGCACCAACCAAGGCAAGCTATTGTTAGCAAGCTAGAATTAAGCTAGATGAATGAGAAAGGATTCTTTAGGCATGCTTTGATCACACCCCTTTTTAACTATTAGTACCCCAAGTCTTACTTACAAGTTTTACTCCCCTTAGTATGCAAAATTCCTTAATTATTTTGAAGGTAGCATAAAAAGTATAAAACTTGACCTACTTAGAAACCCTTAGATGTCATTCTATGGCATGAGATTGACCCCATCCTTCCACCTTAGTGAACACTCTTAACTTAGTATTATAGAGTAGATCAAAAACTTGAGTCACTTTAGATGGGAACAAGTGGTGAAAATTAATTGTGAAAACCTTAGAATGATGAGTCATCCTATTGAGATGTTTTGACATGTGTTGAGAGACACAACTGGTTTATGATGATGAAAATGATGAGGCATGAGCCTTAACCCTTTTATAAAACTGATGGTTGGATTCGGATGCGATACCATTCCAAATTTACCGTACAACCACACTACCTGAATTGGGTAAGGCTTAGCTAGAAATTTATATGCATTAGTATTAGTTCCCTCACGGGAGAGGTTTGAGCTGAGGCTACCTCTCAATGTTGTCCACCTATGCAGTGCCCAAGATGACTGATGGTCATGGTTGGGAGGCCATGCTCATGGGAGAGGTGCTTATACTAGGGTGTGTAAAGGGAAGGTTATGTTTGATTATCTGCATACTAAGTATGATGATTCAGGGTTATCCCTGACAGATGTATCGAATCTTGTGGTGAAAGTGTACCACCTCTGTAGAGTGTCAAACTATTCGAATAGCAGCGTCCACGGTTATGGACAGTTGGAGTGGCCATACTGTTTCGTTGTCAGATGTTTACTAAATAACTTGAAATGAATGATGAACTTTGACTTCACCACAACAGGGTTGTGTTGATGATAATAGCTTCCCAACTTAAGTGATTTTAGAACTTTACTTTATCTTTCTTTGCTTCTGAACTCAGCTTAGGTTTCAAACTTAACTTGATAGTTAAACTTAGATTTAGCACTTTGACTTAGAACTATAGTACCTGTTAATAGTAGTTTGCAAGTACTTAAAGAGTACTCATGGCTTTTGTCCCTGGCTATTATCATGGCCAGACTATGAAGGAGATTATCAAGATGATGGTCAGCAGGACGGCTATGATAACTAGGACTATCTGCCTTCATCAGCATTGCCTGTGCCCCTGAAGATGGACCCCACCGCTACGCTTATCTTTTATTTCCGCTGCTTGTTATATTAAAGACTGGATCATGAGATCCTTATTTGTGTAAAACCTTATGTATGGTATGTAATGGATGATGTACTGTGATATCCAATCCGTTATGTCTTGCAAAAATGGTAATCCTGGGATTGCGAGGTTTGGCATAACGGGCATCTGGGATTAAAAATCCGGGTGTTGACAATTAATGGCTAAAATAAGCAAGAATTATAAAGACTAGACTCCTCCTGAACCAGCTATAGCTGAAATAATTATACCTGAACCTATACCATCATCTAAGAAGAGGGGAGTTATTGAACTAAATGATGAAGTGATGAAGGAAGCTAAGAAATGTCTTAAGGAGAAGGGAATTAAAGCTGCAGATGTCAAGAATTTACCTCCTATAGAAGAATTATGTAAGCCTATCCCCCACTCATCCACTATTGAGGTACACTCTCTCCACATTTTGATGAAGGTGATATCCCTTACTCTAAACCTCCTGATCAATGCTTAGAAGAATTCGATATCTTTATTGTTAAGCAAGATAATTTTAATAAAAGGGTGCAAAATCATCTAATGGAAAACACTAGAGCTATTGTTGAGTTGAAGGATATTGCGGAAAGAACCTCTAATGATGTTAAAATGCTTGTTAAACATTTTCAAATGGTTCAAACTCAAATAGATCAACTTATTGAAGTACAAAAAGACTTGCTAGTTAATGCTGCCAAAGAAAAACAAGCTTATGAAATTAGAACTAGAAGTGGTGCTGCTACCCAGGATCCTCTATATCCCGAGGGGGATCCCAAAAGAATTGAGCAGGATTCTCAACAAGCTGAAAATAGTGGTACTACTCATAAGAAAAGAAAAAAGAAACATAAAACTATTGTAGAACCCTCTGAACCTGCTAAAGATCCTAATATTATATCTGTCTCTGATGCTGAAACAGAAAGTGGTAATGAAGAAATGAGGTTCCAGATAAAGAAAAAGTTGAAGAAGAACCTGAAAGGCACACTATAACAAGTTTTGTGAGTAGATGAAACCTTTATTCTTGCAAATTCCTTTGAATGATGCTATTAAATTGCCTCCTTATTCAAAGTATATGAAGGATATTGTCTCGAATAAAAGGAAGATCCCTAATGAAGAAATTTCTACTTTGCTTGCTAATTATTCCTTTAATGGTAAGGTTCCAAAGAAACTTGGAGACCCAGGGATTCCAACTATTCCTTGCTCTATTGAAAATAGTTATGTTAGAACTGCTTTGTGTGATTTGGGAGCTGGAGTTAGTGTCATGCCTTTTTCTCTGTATAAGAGACTTCAACTGGAAAAACTAATACCAACTGATATATCTTTGCAAATGGCTGATAAATCTACTACTATTCCTGTTGGTATATGTGAGGATGTACCCGTTCAAGTGGCTCATAATTGCTTGATATTAACTGATTTTATTGTGCTTGAAATGCCTGAAGATGATAATATGTCTATTATTCTTGGGAGACCTTTTCTTAATACTGTAGGAGCTGTTATTGATTGTAATCAAGGAAAGGTGACTTTCAATGTTAATGACAAGGAACATACTGTCTATTTCCCCAAGAAGATTGATAGGACTTATGGTTTAAATTCAATTTAACATGTTGAGGGCATTCAAGTTGGAGAAATATATTATCCCATACCAAGAGAAAAAATTGAAACTATTATGATTGGGACCATTGCTATCAAGGTTGAGGTAACATAATCATTAGTGGAATACAAAGTTTTGGTTCATATAAAATTATTTGGATAACCAGACTGATCAACCTTGTTAACAAAGGGATTTTAATGAACAAAACAATGTTTTCACCATGATTATCTCCGCTTATTTCTATTCTATCCATTTTAGTTTTTGCTTTCGTTTAGTTTACTTTTCTATTGTTACTTGCTTGCATGTTAGAGTGTCTTAGAACTTCTGAAGTTTTAGCCTTGTTTTGTCATTGCATCATTCCAGAACCTTTTTTCTGTCGGAAAATCATTCTTCTATGCCTAAAAATTGCTCAAAATAAAGTGTCTCGAAAAATTCTAGAAATTCATATTAAATTTTTACGTGAAAAAAAGGGCAGAGAAGCGCCTAGAAGGTACCAGGGGGCCCACCAGGCAGGCACACCACCTGGTGGCGCGGCCAGCCCAGGGGCGCACCTGGCCATGGTGTAGGCCACCCCAGGCCCTCCACTAACTCTCTCACTTCCCATTTTCTTCTCTCTCCCGAGAAAACACTAGTTCATTGCTCGAAATCGCGTTCTTGTTGTTCTTTCCCTCGATTTTTCGATCTCCTTGCTCAGCCCATCTTTGCTGCTGAAATTTGGAGCATTTGTTCTCCGGTATGTGACTCATCCGCTTGTCCAAGTAGATTTGTGTTTTGTGGTTTATATATTGAGTATTTTGCTGTTGTAGGTGACAGGTTATGAGAGCTTGTAAGCTTGTTCAATGCTTAAAGATATTGTTTTGATGCTTGTTTAGGCCTCTACAAGTCCCTATGAGTAGTTCCCTTCATTATATATTCACTTTGCAATCACTTATTTAATGGGTGTTTAAATTTCAGAATACCAAAGATGAACAACCACACCTTTGGAGAAATATTTGAGAGGGACACACCTAGGAGGTCAAGGCCCTCAAGATCAACCTCTCAGTTTAGGCCTTCATACAATGAAGATCTCATTGCACCTCGCTTTGGTAATGAAGGTGATGATGGGGATGCTCACCCATCTACCTTTCCTTGTTATACCTTCTTACAAGATGCAGGGATTCTCGATGATTTCTTTCTACTGATTTAGAGGGTTGGTTTGACCTCATACATGCAAGATGAGAGTGAGCAATACGCTATGCTTACCAAAACTTTTGTTGAGAGTTTCATTTTCACTAACACCCCCTATCAGTCAACTGTTTCTTTTAGAATTTATAATCTGCCGTTTACCATGCCATTGGAAAGATTTTGCAGCATTATAGGTATAGGCATGGCAGGGACCGTGAAGAAGATTCAAGGGCGACCCGCTGATTTGCTCGAGTTGTATCGAAGTGTGACCAATGACGATGACCGCGTAGCTCAGCGCGGGAAGATAAGAAACATCCAACTCCCAACTCTTAGATACTTTGCATATTATCTTGCTACTAGCATTCTTGGTAGGGAGAATACGAGTAATATCTCCAACTATCATTTAGCCTTCCTTGCTGCTGCGCTTAACAATGATACTCAGTACAATCTTGGCTCTCTTATTGCTCGCCGCCTAGCTCCTAGGGGACCTATTTATGGGGGCATCATCGCTTCACGTATGGTCAATGCATTAGAGCTTTCGGTGGATCCAAATGATACTATATTGGCACCACAAAGGCTTGACCTTGCTGCCATGAAAACACATCACTTCGTCACTGCTGACTCTGATATGGACAGTTTAGTATACAGGATGTTGTTTACTGACGAGGATGAAAGGGAGATTCCTTTGCCACAATCTACTTTGCTCAGTGTTCACAGGAGGCCATGGTCGCGCTCCAAGGAGGAGGTGGACGAGCAGCTCCGTTTGCTTGGGTTCCACAGGCAGCACCAGGAGGATGTGCCCTCCTACGATTACTCTGTGCACTATGGTGGGGCGTCCTCGAGCTTGCACCAGGACGAGGGTACCTCCTCACCATACTACGGAGGCGCTGCATCTTGGCTAGCTTGGGATTGACACCCACTTAGGCCAAAAGCCTAAGCTTGGGGGGAGGTACACCGACATCACACTCATCTCCATATCATGTTTCGTCGGTACTTTGTATATTCATGTTCCGTTTTCTTTTTAGTTTTCATTCTCTCTTTGTTTTTGCTTCCTAAAACACAAAAAGACCAAAAATTTCCGTTGTTTCTCTTTGTTTGCTTCTTATTCTTTTTGCCTTGGTTTTCCTTTTCCTTTTTGCTTTGTTTGAATTATTTTGAAAAACCCAAAAAGATTTTGCTTTGCTTGTTCTTCCTTTTTGGTTCTTGCTTTTAAAAATCGAAAACACCAAAAATATTTGTTGTTCTTCTTTGGTTTTGTGAGTTTGTTGCAGGGTTCAGCAGTCCTCAGTGGAATTTGGTTTCATGTTATTATTCAAGCCACACAAGTGAAGGGCAATAATGAGGATTAATGACAACTTGAGGTGTGGTAAGAGGCTGGTAACTAACTCTATTTGTTTTCATTTTTGTACATATACGCATCATTGTGGGCATGCTTAGTCCGTTCATGTAGGGTGTATGTTATTTATGGACGCTTAGTAGTTCTTGCTTTCTTATGATTAGCTCCAGCTCGCTAATAGTTTGTAGCATGTCATATGAATGTTTGCGTGCATTGCTCTATTCATAACTTGGTATGACACTGTGGTATCTCCCTCTGAATGTTTCACTTGAATTGACTTGGCACATGCTCATGCATGCATATGACTGAATCAATAATCAGTTAAGCCTCGATGAATTATTTTTCCTCAGGGGTCTTGAATCACTTTCATGCCATGATTAGTCCTATTTTGTTGCAAGCACAATTATGACAATTACTGCTCTCTCGTTTGTCACTCCCTTACTATTGCTAGCCTTCACTTGCACTGAGTATAAGTTTTACTCGTGTTTCCAACTCCCTAAAAACCAATATTGTCAAAAGTGTCCACCATACCTACCTATTAGCATCATTTGTTGTTCTGTGCATATTTAGTATGCCTTGTTTTCTTCCAAATAAAATGTTTGCTTGTTATGAGAAAGTTAGTTAGTAAAGCTCTCACGAACTTGATGGCACACTTTATTTTCTTGCACCTAAAAATCATGAACCATTGCGTCCATCTTTGTTACATATATGCTTGCGCTTTATAAGTTGAAGTTAGCTGAACCATGTATCACGGGGAACGCTTTCAACATTTCACGGGTACTTTGTACCCCGTTGATATCATGATTCTTTTGCTTATGGATCCCGGCGGTGTGAAATAAAAGGGGAACTTGTAAGACCATGGAGTTTGTATATGTGTTAGAGAAACGCCTGGGCCGCGAGCCTAAAGCCATGCCTAATCATGGTGGAAACTTGCAGCATAACCATAATGAGCATTCTATGAAGCATCCTCAATAAAAACCTATGCAAATAGAAAATAAAAAGATCGTTGAGATGCTCATTGTCTGCTTGCTTTGTCATTTTGATTATGGGATAGCTCATGTATCTTGTGCAAGGGGTACCCCGTTGGTGGTTCTCTATGATACATATGTACTTACAATGACAAGAGCTTACTTGTGACTAAAGTTGAGTAGCATGAGGTCCGGTACTCGTAAGTAAGGGGCATGAGATTTTAGCTTATAACTTGTCAAGCATATCCTCTTAGTTGTGTCACTTTAACCTTAACCATTTCAAGATGCTTATGATAGGGGCAATGAGAGCTCAAAGCTAATGAGTACAATACTTTCAGCATTTGGAAGCCTTTCAAACTATTCAAAACCTTTTTCATTTCTTTGTTGAGTCACCACCCATTCTATGAGCATTTTCTTGAGAGCATAGTTGTCATTCTTAGTGTAATATGCTTGTCTCAAAACTTGATTAATTATGTTATGACTTTGATGCTTGTATCTTTGATATCTTTACTTCTAGTCTTCACTTGAACTTCAGAGGTGCCTTGGCATTTATGTTTGCTCTACAATCAAAGGCAAGCGAGGTACCACTCTATCATACCTTTTTATGAGCATTGCAATGTTGCTTATGTTTGTGCTTCATGCTACTTACTATTTTTGAGATGGAATCTCTTCATAGCTTGCAATGACTATTAAGTAAACTTAGTTACATACTCCTTATTCTGAATTGCCTAAGTAGTTGATCACATGCTGAGAATATATACATCATATGAAGCAAATGTGTTCATGAAAGTTTCTTTTATCGCACTCAGTTTTCAACTGAATTGCTTGAGGACAAGCAATAAGCTAAGCTTGGGGGGAGTTGATATGTCCAAAACGTATCTACTTTCCTGAACACTTTTGCTATTGTTTTTCCTCTAAACTTGTGTGATTTGGATACAACTAACACGAACTGGCGCTGTTTTCAGCAGAATTACCTTGGTGTCTAGTTTTTGTGCAGAAAATCAACTATCAGGAAAAATCCCGGAAAATATGCCAAAAATTCTATTTCACTAGAAGACTCACGGAGCCAGAATACGAGATGGAGTGGGGCTGGGCCCTGGCCACACCACCTGGTCGCACGGGCTAGGCCTGCCGCTCCAGGGGGTAGTCTTGCCGCCCCAGACACCCCCTCGGTCTCCCTCTTCGCCTATAAGTGGCCTCCTGACCTAAAAACCCAGGGGGGTCGTCGTTTTTCCAGAAGGAGTTCCGCTGCGCCGCCACCACCAGATTCCGCGATTCGGAACCAGAAACTCCGTTCTGGCACCCTGTCGGGACGGGGAATTGGAGGAGATCATCGCCATCATCATCACCATCGCTTCTCCATCGACCATCCATGTTTCCCCATCTATGAGTGAGTAATCCCCCGTTGTAGGCTATGGGGATGGTAGAGATTGGATGAGATCGTTCATGTAATGGCATCAGATTGTTAGGGCATGGTGCCTAGTATCTACTATTAGTGCTTTTTGACTTTGTTGCGACTTGTTATGCTTAATGCTTGTCACTAGGGCCCGAGTGCCATGATTTCAGATCTGAACATGTTATTGATTCATTATGATAGTATTGTTTATGGTGTTACCTGAAAGTTGTATACACACGTTGTTGTCCGGAACCAATGGCCCCGAAGTGACAGAAATCAGGATAACCAGAGGGAATGGCTTTGATGTGAGGATCACATGTGTTCACGGAGTGTTAATGCTTTGCTCCGGTGCTCTATTAAAAGGAGCACCTTAATTGCCAGTAGTTCCCTTGAGGCCCCGCTGCAAACGGGCTGACAGGACAAAAGATGTTGTGCAAGTTCTCATTACGAGCATGTATGACTATATACGGAACACATGCCTATGATTATTTAGTAGTTGGATGCTTTATCTTATTTATCTGCAAATGCCCTATGTTCTGATTGCTATATGAATTGTCTTGTCCATGCAACACCCGTCCATCCATCCCTATGCCTACCGCTCTTTAATCCTACTGTTTACTGCAATTGTTACTACTGTCTTTACTTTTACTACTGCTATTACTTTACTATTGCTACTATAAAACTGTTGCTACTAATAAACTGCTGTGAGCAAGATTGTTTCCAGGTGCAGCTGAATTGACAACTCAGTTGTTAAGGCTTATAAATATTCTTTGGCTCCCCTTGTGTCGAATCAATAAATTGGGTTTCACTTCCCTCAAAAATACTGTGATACACTCCCTATACTTGTGGGTCATCACAATGTTACCCAGCAAGTTCACTATATGCATGGTGGGAAGTTTTATGCTCTATCTACGACATCGGACAATACGTCCTTGGTACTATACAGTTTTGGTAAACATTTCTTCAAAGATTGATTTCAATTATCAAAACTATGTCTATCAGCCTTCACAGGTTGACCAGAACTTCATGGAGTTTCTTTCCTGCCATGTTCGTAGCTCCTTCTCGGAACAAGGAGTAACATGTCACAATTCTTACACTCTGCAGAGGTGCGTTGCTTTACCCATAAGAGACCAACTCCTTGTTGCACAACCGTGCGTACTTTCCCGTCCACAATTCCATGATGTGGGGCCCAGTAGATGATCCAAGCCAATCACTTCCCCCTTCGCGACCCCGCATGTCCCCTTGGTGTACGTCATGCCCACATCTTGAATTACGGCAATAGTTATTACAGACCGTCAGATGCGAGAACTATCGTGGGACATTGAGGGGTCCCACCCATATGATGCATATCCTCTACGAATTGCCAATAAATGCACGCTACGAGGATAATAACCACGACCTGGCCATCCAGATGCATGCGAGAGGAAGAAGATACATCTGAGTTCTCCATCCCATTCCAAATCTTATGGTTAACGTGTAATATACGGCGCTAAAATCACTGATGTCATGGGTTATTAAGTCCTAGTTGTTTTGCAATTGGAATCTTAGATTCCCCTGCAATTCTTAGTATTTATCATCACTTAGAATGATATTAGCATTTCATTTGTTTGAGAAAATACTTATTTTCTGTCTCCTTTAGAACATAGGTGATAACACACAATTTTCAAATACTTTAATAAAGACTCTTCGAAGGACATGAGCAAGTGATGAACTTGCCTTGTGACTTCAAGGTAGTGAAGTCGGATGCTTCCACCTGACCTTGAGCTCCGATTTTTACAGAGAACCATTATTGCCCGGTAAGGACAATATTTAAAGAAGCAAAATGCAATGCATAGTAATGTCATACAATGGTTTATTATTTGCTTATTTGGGTATTTTACCCTCTTAATAAAAGTTTGCTATTTTCTTTAATTAAAAGAAAAGTATTTGTTAATTACCTAAAATACTAACTGCTTCATAAGGTTGTACGAAGAAGGTGGGTGGAAGGCTCGGGGGAGTACCGGCTAGTGCCGGTGGCTATCGTCCTCGTCCTCCCTCCTCTGTGACGACACCCAAGAGCAGGTAACAGAGCCTGCCCTTCCCCGCCTTGCCGTCTCCAAAGAAATCCCCATTCCGCCATGACGGGCACTGATTGGCCTGGGATTTCGCATCCCCGCGATTGTATTTATTTCACAGTTCAAGGAGAGCGTGCACCAGTTCGTGCAGGAGCATATCACGTGCACGCCGCCACCATCGACGCCTCCAACTACTTCCCCAAGGTACGACTAGGTTGTGTCTAGGATTTCTCACTCTGTTGGTTCGAGTTCCGGTCTTCATTAATTTGGTCTATGCTTTGGGGGCATGCAGGAGGTGGATCTGTGGAAGCTCATGGGGGACTTCAACCTGCACGGCCTCACCTTGCCAGTACTAAGTCCTCCCTGTATATGGAGTAAGACCATTTCGATTTCGGAACTAGAAGACACATGTGGTGCACCGGGTAGCTAGACATCTAGGTATTTAGCTCACCAGGGACTTCCACTTGCCCATGAGCTTCCACTTTATTGAAGTATTTTTACACCGTGACACATCTGAATCTGATACCCAATGCATTAGTACTATCATGTGTAGTTTCCTAGAAGGTTCTAGAAAGGAAGGGAGGTTAAGGAATGGATTAAGTAACATTCATGTGTAGAGAGTACATTCTGATCTTGTTGCTTGTTTCTAAATCCTTATGTGTGGTTGTCTAGATGGTGCCCATCATGTGTTAATCTCCAATTTTATGTTTCAAATTATGGAGTACTATCATGTTGCTTGTGAGCAGAGACTTCCAACTGAAATAATAAAGTTGGTTTGTTCATACTGTTGCCTAGTTTGGTTAACTGCACATTTGTGGAAATACTCTGAATCAAATGGAAAAACATTTTGTGAAATGAGTGTTAGGCTTAGGCAATATCATAGTTGATCTTGGTTTACTACAATGCTCTGTATCTATGATCTTAGGCAATATCATAGATGATCTTGGCAAAGTTCAAACAAATAGATGATCTTGGCTTAGGAATATGATAAGAATATGATAAATACTAAAGGAATGGCAACATGTTCTTCTTCAAATGGTTCTCCCATTCTTGTAATGCCTCTAGCTAGGAAGAACATTTAGAATACTCTTGTATTAAATATTGTAAACCTCTTCAGCTTTAGTTATCCCATGAGTTTGACAGTTGGTTCATCTCTATATGAAAAGTTGGTTCTCCTAACAGTTTGACAATTTGTTATTCTTTGTATGAGCGGCCGACGGCGGATGAGAGGTGGCGAAGCGGGGAGGATTGCTAGGGAGCGGCTGAGAATGGCGGTACTAGTCAAATGGAAGTTGCACTACTGTGGCATGTGTACTCAATGCTCCAGATTTTGACACCATTACGATGTAGTAGTGAATAAATAGTATGCTAGCCAACTTATTCTTGACAATTATTTATTTTAGTTGAGATGGAGTAGGATACTCAGGATGCTGGTGAAGATTCCAACCTGAAGCCATTGATTGACTGGGACAAAAGCAATATTCCAACCTGAAGCATAATTTGTGAGTTCTACTTCTGCTGATTCAGAGGAACTTTTAATCTCACCGTCTTAATTTACCAAACTAAAGCATAATTATTGAGTTATATTTCTGCTGGTGTATTTACTTCTGTGTATTTATAATCACTAGAGAAAATTTGTTTATATTTGATTTATTCTTGTTTACATCTAATCCTTGATTAGTTGATGGTTCACTTTTAGTTTGTAAAATGAAATCTATTGATGGAGTAGCAAAATTGTGCCCTTTTAGTATGGGGTATTGATCATAGAGTATTACTAGTTGTGATTTATATATATTGTGACAAATAGTACACACATGAATATATGTTGTGTCAATTATAATACAAGTAGACACACATAGTACACAACTACAACACAAGTCTGCACAATTACAAGACAAGTATAGCTTGAGCTTCTCCTTTTGACTAGCTTGACCTTCTCCTTTTGACTAGCTTGAGCTTCTCCACCATTGACTAGCTAAGCTTCTTCTTTAGTGACCAACTGAGATTCTCCACCATTGACTAGCTGAGCTTCTTCTTTAGTGACCAACTGAGCTTCTCCACCATTGACTAGCTGAGCTTCTTGTTTAGTGACCAGCTGAGCTTCTCCACCATTGACTAGTTGAGCTTCTTCTTTAGTGACCAGATTGATATTAATTCGCCTATTTTGACATATACCGTCGAATCGATGTCTTTTACGGACAAGGCTTGAAGGGTCATTCAACCATGTCAGATATATATTTTCTAGGATCATTGTGTGATCATCCATAATTACTTGGGGGTCGTCTTACGTGCTTTTCGAGCTCTTGTGACTTGTTGCTATGACTTGTTGCTCATATTTAGCTATCGACTCTAAGGTTTTTCGATAGAGTTTGCCATCAATGTTTAGAGTGTTAGGAAGCATTCCCACCCTTTGGAGTTTGTCCTTCCCCATGTGGGGTGTCTTGTTTTTGTTTCCTCCTTCATCTTTCATAACCTCCACCAAGACAGACTGCAATGTTATATACACTTTTGCAAGTTTATCCACTTCATATGCATCATAGGTTTGTTCTACAGATTCAATCAGTTCTTTTAGATTGTTAGGTGCACTCTCAAATGCCAAGGACTGTATAGCTCTAAAGAAACAAAGATCAAATACGTTCATGTCAAGTGAATTTGGTGGTTGATAAGTCAGCCTGATATCCAGTCATGTAGCTTTAACGGCTGCTATAAAAGCGGGATCATCTGGCAGAACATGCGTCCTAGCATTGTCCTACTGAATGAAGATTGGTCCCTCATGCCCACCGTCAGACCACAATTCTGCTATAGCTAGAACAACTTCTTTACAGAGATACTCTCTGATGACATCTCTAGTAACAATTATTGTCTTTAGTTCCATAGTTCCTTTATCCCTATTCTTGGAATTGTATTTAGCAGCTGTCTCTTTTACAAATGCCCATATTCCTACTTTTCCATCAAAGATTACATCCCTTTGCTCATCATATCTGGGTTTCGCAACCGCAGTTAAGAACATGACCTTGCCGATACTGTTCTTGTTCTGAACAGTGCGCAAGGGATCTTCTTCTTCTAGGAGTAGGTAATACGTTATATTCCTTTTGGGCATATCAAACCAGTTTCATCGATATGAATGATGTTCTCCATGCTTTTGAAGGAATGCATTGCTTTTGTTGTTGTTATTTCATCAATCATTGAAATGCAAAATTTAAGCCTTTTGATCTTGTTTTCTGCTGACTAGAATGGCTTGAGACTGCTTGTGTGGCGCCTCAAGTCGCCCCATGTTAACCTTCTCTGTAGTGTACTGTAAGGAACATCTAGAGACCTTGCTAGTTCCCTTAGTGTACCCATTTTGTTGAGTTCAACCTGAGGCACCCTTTATGAGAGATGGAGATCTTGTCCAATAGCTACATACATGTATATTGTCTATATATATGCTTAAATAACTTTGCACATCAATCAAAATAAATATACTGCAACACCAATTTCCATTCTCTTATAAACAATTTCATAGTCTGCTACTTTGACCATTTGTCTTGTTAATCTGAGAGGAGCCATGTTAGTGTGGTTTGCAGTACCTACATGTGATCCTGATTATCCCTATTCATACAACATTAATCAGAGTTCTACTGATGTTGTATGTATGGCTCAGAGTTCTTTATTTATTTTCAACAGGTATGTATGGTTCAGAGGTGAACAAATCTGGTTTCACTTGAATAGTACAAGGAAAGTGAGCATCCGTTTATGAAGTGTAGTTAGAGGATTCAACAATCCTTTGCTGAAGTGTAGTTAGAGGAAAGTGAGCATCAGTTTATGATACAGTACAAGTAATCATACATGCATATTGTTAGTACAAGGTTTTTTCTACACTTCTCAAAGTTGTTTATTTCAGAAAGATCAGTTTACATCCATGTAAGATACTGGATGACATACTAGATGAACACTAGTGCCTCTACATGCCTATTTGAAAGATCTGTTTTAAGCACTGATATTTTACATGGTTTTACTGCTTGTCATATGTTAGCACAACTTCCACAATATTAATATCAAACAAAGTGTAACAACATCTCCTTTCTTGAAATTGTAAGTGTGTGACACACTAGTGCCTCAACATGCCAGTTAAGTGTGACACATTAGTGCCTCTATAGGTCAGTTAAGATGTTCCGAGGATGGATACTGGATATCTGATCCATGTTTTACATGATGTTTTATAGGTATTGAGAATGGATCTTATGCACAATATGCCACCAGAACTGAAGCAGGAGTTGTAGAATACCTAATGGAGGTCGAAGAGCGGTGTTCATGTTTGACCTGGAACGACCACAGAGCGCGGAGCAGGCTGACCGGTGGAGCAGTGAAGGGATCTCGAGGGAGATGCCGACGGGAGGCCAGCGATTGGGAGCTACTGATGATGGGGAATGGCCACGGAGCTGGACCGGCCTCCGCCTCCCCTAAAGAGGACGGTGCTTCATCTCCCCCGGGGACGGCGATGGGGAGCTGGAGCTCGACCAGCGTCCTCTTCCGTGAGGACTGGAACTAGGATCGCGGGCTCCCGGGATTGCGGCCGCCTCCTACAGGGGATTGTGCCTGCCACAGATCATGGTCGCCTCCTAACGGGGATCGTGCCGGCCACGGATCATGGCTGCCAGGGATCGCGTGCGGCCGCCGGAGATCGCGCGTGGCCGCCGGAGATCACAGGCGGAGGCTGTTATTTTCAATTTTGGATTTTGAATCTACCTCAATTTGTAATGTTTTGAGACTACTTGGGTTTATTTGTATAATTGTATTTGTACAGCACGTGCGAACAATAATTCAGTCCGGAGGGAGTACTAAATTTGTTTCCAAGTGCTACAGCACAACAGATCACCGTCTATTTCAACTGCTGGTACCTTTGTTCTAGGTTGCTACCAGGCTGTCTCGGCAGTGATGTTCGACGAAGGAGAGCGTATGTGGATGGCACCAAGCCAGGGAACTGATGCTGTCGAGAACCTGGGAAAGCCCTCGTAGATAAATTCAGGGCGCGTTTGGTGGGTCGCACGGCCGTTTCCCGCACCGGGCCGGAAGAAATAAGCCCGTTTGGAGACTCGCACGTCGGGCCGAGCTCGCATCGCACGGGTCTTAAAGCACCCCAAATCTTGGCCAGCTGGGAATGCCAAAATCAAGCGTTTCTGCGGGGATAGGCCTTGGGGAGCCAAAAGCGCGTACGTGGCGGCACGCGGGGGCACGCGTGGAGAAGGGCGGGAGACAGCGCGATGCATCGAGAACGCGCACCATAAATCCACTCACCGCTCGCTCACCGCTCTCTCTCTTCCATTCACAACCGCCCTTCCCCCATTGTCACCTTCGGCGGTTCCTCTCCTACCGGAAGATTCAAGACCACCACGAAGGTAGTCGACGGACATAGATCTAGGCGAGTACTATGCTTATCATGGCCGGAGCGGATCTGTTGTGACTGCGACTGTGGTTGCTTATTATTTTTCTTCTTCATCGGGAAACCTGAAGCATGAATCCTTCACAATGGCGGCAAGGCCTCGAACCATGACCTCTATAAGGTTTTAGCGGCTCAGATCTATCTGTTGCCGACTCAGTCTCCGAGTATGAGTGACATGCATGGTAGATTTGTAACTATTTGTGCTGGTTTTGGTCACCTTGAAGTGTTAGGTTAGATTCGTTCCTTGTTGTGGCTAGAATCCGCTTGTTACTGTCTAGATTCCGGCAGATGTTGTGCCTAGGGTTCATCCAATTGGGAAAATTGGGGAAAATTGCTGGCCAGATTTCACTGTTCATCTTCTTGTTCTAGACCGGTGAATAAAACTATCACCAAATCACACCGGGGAGTGAATCTGTACTACCTGCAATCGTTCATAACAAACTATGGTGGGCATTGTAGTAGGTAGTATAGAGTCCTCTCCACAGTATATGTGTGCACATCTTATATGAGGCATCGATATTTTCCACAACACTCTTCATGTTCTTCTCGTTCGGCCGATGATTAATTTGCATTCTGCGGCCAAGATCCAAATAGGTTGCTTCATAGTATGCCTGTTATGATTGATCTTGGACACACAATGCCTAGTATGAGGAACAAAAAATAGTTGTCCATTCATGCGACTGCGAATGATTAAATATGCACTGCAAGGAAATGGAAGCAATGATCCTTTCGAACCTGGATCTATCATCTTTACAATGTGATGGAACTAGGTTTGCTATTATCATCGCTTCATATTGTCAATGCTCTGTATTATGAGGCAATTTTTGTTTGTTCTGTGAATGCATCTTGTGATGACACCTAGTACAATGTGTTCATAGAGCCGGTTCTTAGGAACTGGATGGTATGCACAAAGAAGTAGGATGTGCACGTCCTATGATTCCCTGTAGCACCAGCTCTACCTTGTTTGTGCTAGTAATTCTGAAGCAGTTCATGAATTTTTGGTCGTCTATTTCTTCCTTTGGCCGATGATTAGTAAGTACCACAATGACAAGCAAGGGGATCCTCTTCATGACCAAAGTTGTGTGCTGACCAAATTCATTGTTCATTCCTGTTGCTCATGAGGAGCATCCCTTTGCCTCTATGGCATCGAATATGAGGCCATGTGCTATGTTCATTGTTCATGTCTGATCACATGTGTTATGTTCATTGTTCATGTTTGATCACATGTGTTGATTCATGGTGTAGTGCTCGAAGACGTTGATCGGAGGTGCTCTCCCCAGCAATGCGGGAGCATGCTCCACAAATGCTGTTGTGGGTAGTGCCTCCAAGAGGAGGAAAGATGGTGGTGAGGGAAGCGGCAGCAAGAGGCCGAGAGGCAGGCCTCTCAAGATAGGGCACTTACATGACCAGGTAGGTCCAACCCATTTAGCCAAGGTGATCTTGGCACCTGGGTTAGACCTGCTGCCAATCACAGACGGCTTCGGGCCTTTGCTCGGCAATGTACCGAGGATGACCGTGCTAAAGACGAACACCGGATGCAGCTAGATGATGAAGCTCCGCTAGGCTTCGCTATTGCACACCAGGTTAAGATCGGGTACTTCTTGACCTTCAAGATGCTGAAGGGTGACCTTTCAAGGTCAACATCTTCGACTACAGCATGACTGAAGTCATGAAGAAGTGCCCGGAGAATGATCCAGCCCTTCCCATGATCGACCTCTGATCTTTGTTGAGTACTTTGTTGTCTTGCCTCAATTGTTATGAACTTATGTCGTGCTGTTGCTACAATGTTTATGTAATTTTGTGCTTAAGATTTATGGTGTCTGCTTGCTGTGTTTTAAAGGTTGTGATGTGTGATAAGCTCACCATCAGGGCAAGAGGTTACCAGAGCACATGAGATAGATGTAACCAAACATGCGTATTTCTTTCTCCCATACCTAATACAGCCCACCAAACAATAGGGCCTCAATTCTGCCCAAGTCCCTAACAGTATCGATGCGGGGAACCAAATAAGGAAAGAATTTGGCTCAGCCACGGATCCACGCGTGCAGTCCCTACGTGTGTAACTTGCATGCGCAGGGAAATACTCGCACCGGAACCAAATACGCCCGCAGTGTATCGCTAGGCTATTACTCCTACACTAATTGATGTTTTGTTATATAGCCTGAGAAACGGTCTTGGAGCCGCTCGGATCTTTATCGAATCTTTCTTGTAATTCTTTTTTATTTCAGTCTGCACGCTAGGTCTACAGCTACTCTATTTAGTAGTGATATAGTATAGCCCCTGCCTAAGAAAAGTTCCAGGAACTACTTACAAAGGCTAGCCAATCACTCTTCTCGGTCACGATAGAGAGCAGATATGGACAGTACTTACAACCCTGGGCTTAACAGATTGCTTGATCGGCAGGCCTGTTTATGTCTTGGGTCAATCTTATAGCCTATTTCTACTTTCAGTTCTGCTAATACAGTGTAGGCGGTAACTATCTATCTCAGCGTTATATACGTACCATGCTGATTGGTTTTATATGTTCTCGTGTCTCCGTTCTATCAAGAATTATCCTATGATGCTAAGCGATAGGGTTGGGTTTCCAGAACTAGCTAATTAACGTTACCTTCTACGTGAATAGCTAGCCCCGTCTCGGCGTGTGGTAAAGGTGCCATGCAAGCTGATGCTGGATCTTATGCTAGAAGATCTGGGTTTTCCAAAAGCTGGATACGACTGTCATAGGGATATATGTGGCCTAGTTTCAACTGTTGTCACCTTCTATGTTTCGGCTCGCTTGCCAGGAAACCTGCTATACCTTGTCAAGATAGGAGGCGACGACGCTGCTGATTCAGAGCTAGCAGAAGAATCAGCTGCTAAGGAAGGTATCAGGTTTGTGGAACCTTAGGAAAATTTGGAGGTAGAAGACCCGTACTATAGCAAACTGAAGTACATGAGAGAAGCAAAGCACTGTTTCATCAACTGTCTGCAATCTAAAGAAGAGGATATAGAAGGACTGCTTAGTTGTCTCGAGCTTGCAGCGAGAAGAATGTGTGGGCTTTCAAACCAAATGTATGGAATTGCATGCAATAGCCGTTCTCTTGGTCAAGGTGCCGAAGCCGATGCTATGGATGAACCAATACATCTGTTTGAAGGAGTGGTTGCTGATCTGGAACATGCAGGACAACACCTGAAAACCAATCTAAAGAAGCTTGCAAAGTATTATCCAGACCCTCTTGGATCGCTCTAAAAGAATAGTATATATCTATGTCCCTTGGATCAACAGATGATTCGCCTTTCTTTTGTATCTCGTATGTAAATATGTGTCAGCTATCCTTTTGTATCTCGTATGTAAATATGTGTCAGCTATCCAGCAGACCAGTTGTGTCCTATGCCTTATTAAGATGCTAACTCTGCTACCTCATACTGTTGTTGGAAGCTACGATTCCCTGCCTCAGGACCTGCTATGGTGAATGTTTGTTTGTTCGTGAAAGAAGGTTTTAAATGTACTTGTTTCAATGCTATGGCTGCAGTGCTCCTTCGTGCTTCCTTACAGGATGTTAACAAATTCCTATGAAAGTTGTCCAGAACTTCTTCTGGTTTTCCGCAAAAAACTCTTCGATATTAGAGAAGAAATCGCTGCTTCAGGCTCGTGGTTATTAAGATGACCAGGATTTTGGAGAAGTGGTATTACACCCAGGTCATAGCACCACATACAGACATCTCAGACATATAGATGGACAAAATATCTGCAGCACATTTATGCGCAGACCAAAACAATCAACTCCAACAGACATACGGTACCATATGCATGTCATAAGCACTACATGTAGCATTCACAGCACATATGTTTAGCTATAGTAGAATCTTATTGCAATACTTGTCCTTCGTCCGAAATAAAATAGCCCACGATACTATAGGCTGATCAGACAGATCCATCGTACATTATTCACACGGTGGCCACATTAACTTGCTAGCGGGTTCAGTTACAGGCCATAGAAAAACTACACTATTACATTCCCTTGAAAGAGTTTCATGGCATCGGTGGCCAGATCTCATAAAAAGGAAGCGCGGTCCCTATCTTATCAACGCGAGAGGTCGCGTACACCTTGTTTTTGGCCATGTCCACAATAAACATTCCGTGCATCACTCAAACCGATATGAGCACATATTACCTGTATAGAACACCAGTCTGCAGGATGCACTGATATAGCCTCGAAAACATTTGGGTTCATCAGGACTCCGAATGTAGAAACCAGATCAACACTTATCTCCTTGTGCCAGCCATCCATGTCTCCACTATGAGCATACAACACCTGACAAAATTTCCACTGTCCATGTGGACCACTGCCAGATCACCGATGGCATGCGGTCCAAGGGTGTACCGGAGACAATATACATTAGTAGTTGCCATTTCCCCAGGAAGTTGCAGTTCTCCAAATGTCCCATGATCCATATTGAAGCAGACAATGCGACCTACTAGATACATTAGATAGAGCATACGACCATCCTGGACAGAGTATGGGGTTCTTTGAAGCGTACATCCTCCTTGAGTAACCACTGGGCCAGATGAATGGCAATCCCATTGCCCATCCGAGAGAACAGAGACATGGACACGGATAGTTTTAGCTTCCGGAAATTTCACACCATCATGGTTTTTGTTCCGTGTTTCGGGATGATCCTTCACAAAAAACACCGGCGACTTGTTGCCCTCGCAATCTGGACATAGCACAACAAACTTCCCGTATATACTGTCGCCAGGAAACTTCCTTGTAAGAGGAACTGGACACCCTTTTAGCTTAAACTTCCTAGGCTTCGGAGAAAATAGACAGTTCATCAAGAACGGACCCTGCCAGCTACCGGACTCCATCCGAGATATAATACGGCCGCCGTAAGTACCCAAGACATACTTTTCCCGCATGATATCGACAAGATCACCAGGCAAGGCGCCAGGCGGGGCGGGGCTACAGACTAAGTTGAGGCCCGTATCCTTCACCAAGCTCAACGATGAAGCCAAGGAAACAGACTTTATTGCGTCGAGCAAAATCACAGGCAATAACTGAGACTTTAATTATGCACCGCCAGAAGCGCTGACTTGGCTTGCTCGAAGGTAAGTCTTGCTACTCCCAGTTCGTACCAAGATCTCTCCAAGAAGAGCTTCTGTGTTCAGCACCTTGTCCCGTGAATCCTTAAACATCGGCGCCACCTGAAGTTCTGCTAGACCTGCCAAAACAGGTAACTAATACGCGCGGTACACAGTAGATAATCACTGTTATATAATAGTAGGATCTCGGTTAGAAACAAACAAGGAAAAAAAGCGATCCAGAATCATGGTAGCACAGCTGCAATGAAAGAAATTGTTTCGCATAAGCAATTAGATTGTCCGGGTTTGGCTTTGGCCATATCAAGGTACATATTTACAATTAGCTCAGTAAATACATCAGTGGTGCACAGCCCCACAGGACTCTAGCATAGCTATAACATACATAATCATCGCCAAAGAGCGAATAAACTACAGGCGAGCTGTGGGGATAAATTATAGCAGCAAATCAACCACCGTTTCCTTTGTGTTTAAGTATCTCTCCGGTCATAGTAGCTTTAGCGACATACAACACGGTGCTCTGCCTTTCCTATAGGTGACGGCGCATTACCTGAGCATTCAGCCAAAAGGGGCCGCGGAAGAGATCTTGAAGACCAAATCGACGCCACCGGTGCCGAGTCAGGAGCATTGGTCTCCTTGTCGGAGAAAGAGGCCATGGGGACGCTACGCCACACCCGGATTAGAGGAGGGCTCGCTGCAGGGGGTAGGCTCTCCGCTGGGAGAGCTGCAAGCTGACGTCGCGGCAGTCCAAGCAACGTCACCGAATCTAGGATTTGTGTTTGTGTGATTGTGGCTACTAACAGTGAGGGGCGGAGTCACACACAGGTAAGCCATTGTTTGCTCGTTCGGCCCACAACCATGCCTGCATAAACTGCTCAATAGAGGCCCATTAAAATATACTCAGTCAATAGCCCGCACGCGGCCCATTGGTCCCTGGGCCTCGACGCTATACGGAACAGCTTTGTGATTAAAAATTCAGTAACCAATGTCCACGCCATAGATTAAGACAGCCGTCGCCTTACATGTACATGGTCTCCTATTTTCTACTTGCTATGTACTAATATATATAATAGTTGGCTCCCTAATGGCCTCGGCGCGCAGGTGGCGCACCGGGTCATCTAGTATCTCTAACACGCAGCTGCTTCCATGATGAACTGAGCAAGCAGGTTTGGCCTCTGCTCCAAACTCCTGGGAGACGAGTTGACCCATGGAGGGACCAGTCAAACTCGATCGTTAGCGTCAGGGAGGACGTCCGTGCATCAGTGGCCAAAGAAAAGGAAAAACAAGAGGCGAGACGTGGTTCTGTTGGTCAGACCTTTTTTGGTTGACGCCATTCAAGCCCGGCTCAACGGCATCATGTACACCCGTCAGTGTCTTGAGTTTCTGCAGGCTCGGGCAGCGGCCGCGTCGGGATTCAAAGACGAGGACAGTGAAGGAACATGGCTGGATCTCGGATGCTGCTGCTGCCTGGGCCTGGCTGGCGTGATGCCGTGCGTCCTTGTGAGTTGGCTTTGGGGCTGCACCGAACATGGATGGTCCAGCGGATGAAGGTGCAAGGACGTTTTTTTCGAATCTTTGCATCACTGTGTGCCCGTACGCTAACTAGTCTATTCACTGTTATGCTCGATGTTGCGCACGCAACCGCAACTCGGCAGCAGACGCTGAGTACGTACTAGTAGTAGTAAATTTTATCTACTCGCGTGCCAAAAGATACTCCGTGAAAACGAATGCGTTGCTGGGCTCTACTCCCTGTCAGCAGGCACCTTGTGCCAAACTGATACAGGAAGGTGTGATTCGGCACATCGCCCCCCGCTGAGGAGAAGAAGACAATTTCCCAAGCTCATCACAGCTGGAGATGACAATCCACCGGGATCACAAACATCCCATGATAGGTCTAGCAAATCTTTTAAATCAAGGAACGAAAGGTCCGTTTGTGTTGAGCGCAACTAAACGAGAGCGCATGCGTACGTGTGTCCTTACCATGCCATGACATGATGAGTCATTCCAAGTGATAGGGTTAGGTTGGTCCTAGATAATGGAATCCAAAGTAGCAAACCGATGTGGATGAGACCCTAGCGTAGCGTAGAGCACCCGGCCGGGCATGTACAAAAAAGGCAGAAAAACAAAACGAGAAGCCGCACATCATGATGTGTCATCATCACCTGAGGCATCAAGCGGCATTGCAGCACCAAGATATAAAGAAGGCAAAGATCACGCGAGGCAGCTCTAGCATTTGGGACGAATCACTTGCTTGGTGGGCAGAAGGTCCGATCATATACCGTGAGTAAATAAAATGGGGAGAGGAATAGTAGTAGTACATGCTAATTCATAAAGACAAGGGGGGATCCCACGGACAGAATTACAACACGTTGCACGGACGATCGATCGATTACATGGAGGAAGAAGCCAACACACACGAACGCATGCAACTGCTGAAACAAGACACGACCACTGCAGCGGAAAACTCTTGAAAGCCTTCCCTGAACTGTACAGGCCGCCATTGCTTCAGCACACTCGTCTTGCAGATCACTTACATGGATAGCTTAGGCGTTGCTCCTGAAGGAGCCGAGGGCCTTGATGGCGCCGGCCCTGAGGATGTACTGGTGGTAGAACGCCGCGATGGCCGCGCCCACCATTGGGCCGACCCAGAAGATCCACTGCAAAATTAAGCGAGAGGGCTCAGCATCCAATCCAACAAACGCCACCAGGGCGGCTAGCTTTTTTCTTTTGGCGTGTGTGTGTGTGTGGTGGTAGTGTATTATACCTGATCGTCCCAGGCCTTGTCATTGTTGTAGATGACTGCAGCTCCCAAGCTCCTGGCCGGGTTAATACCGGTGCCGGTGATGGGGATGGTCGCCAAGTGGACCATGAACACGGCGAAGCCGATTGGGAGGGGAGCCAACACCTGAAATCGAGAGAGAGAGAGAGAGAGTGTCACAACATTTACTTTTAACGAGTAATAAAACAAATTACTTTTCGATATCGAGTGCAGCACAGCGCGACAGTTGCCAAACTGAAGTAATGAGGACATGTCTCTCGTGGGTGCCACCGTTTTCAGGTTGTTTCGTCAAGCGCGTGGCCATGCGTGTTGTGGGCATCCACCAAAGTCGTGGCCACTTGCGATGTCCCTTTTCAACAGGGAAGAAACGAGTAGAGAGGTGCAGCATGCTGTCCGCTTCCTTTTCCCTCTCCCTTTGAGCACGCACGCCAACCTCCCAGCTGCCTCCGGCCTAGTGCGCGTTTCACCACCCCAAAAGTCACTCTCACCCAGTCACCACCAAGACCAAGGGCATATTTTGACGAGCGGAGATGGGTAAGCTCGTGCAAAGCGCCCCGGCATCACGTTTTGTCACCTCCGATCCGAAACCACCATCGCAAGTTTACAGCCATCTACTACTACTACCCTACTACTCCCTCGGTTTTAAAATAAGAGTTTTTAGTTGTACGTAGGTTCACTTAAAAAAATATCTAGGCACATTTGCTTCACATGTGCTAAAACCTCGTATATTTTGAAATGGAAGGAGTACTACGCTAGACTGAGTAGTTCCAAGAGGGTTGTTTGTAGGGGCAGCTTGTGTCTGTCTGGCCAATCATTCAATTCATCATGGAGGTCCCTCCCGTCAGATGATCAAACGGGTCTGGGGCCCTGGGCAAAATAATTCACCATGGCTGGACCGGGAAACAGCTCACCCTTTTGGTTTACAGCTGGGGCCACATGTACGCGCCCCGGCCAAGCAATGCTACCAGCTACCGTACCGTGATGGGATGCAACAGTAAGACATGGACGTAACTGGAACATATACTACTGTATTTTTACTTTTTCGTATTGGATTCATCTCTACGGTGACAGTAGAAGCTACATTTACGACTACGGGGTGGATTATAAAGGTGCTTAAATATACTGTTTTAAAAAAATTAGGCATCAAGGAGGCAGTACTTCACTATATTTCCTTAAACAAAGAAAAATCTAAAAATATTTTTTCTTAAAAACTCATGCGTTCACGAAATGATCATACTCCCTTCGTCCAGAAATAAGTGACTTAGATTTGTCTAAATTCAGATGTATATAGACACGGTTTAGTATGTAGATACATCCGAATTTAGAAAAATTCAAGATTGAATCTTGTTTTGAAGAAAAACATTCTCTATCAACTCATTCCTTTGTCTTCACAATTCTACTACTCCTTTTCTGGATGATAGGATATTCCGTGCCGCTTGCACCCACCCACACCCCCATGTGTCATTTGCACCATCTTTTCTCACGAGATGCTCTCTTTGGTTAAGCTCTAACTGACCTAACCTTTTGTTATTTTCTTTATCAATAAAAAGAGTAGCAGAGAGACAAGACGGAGCATGCTTACCGGGACGTGCGAGTCACGGGCGCTGCGCTTGGGGTCGGTGGCGGAGAAGACGGTGTACACAAGCACGAACGTGCCGATGATCTCGGCGGCGAGGCCGGTGCCCTTAGAGTAGCCGGTGGCGAGCGAGTTGGCGCCGCCTCCGTACCTGTGGAAGTAGGCGCTCTGGAACGCCTTGACGAGGCCGACACCGCACATGGCGCCGAGGCACTGCGCGATCATGTAGAGCAGCGCGCGCACCAGGGACACCTTGCGGGCCAGGAAGAGGCCGAACGTCACGGCCGGGTTGATGTGGCCACCGGAGATGCCGGCGGTGCAGTAGACCAGCACGAAGATCATGCCGCCGAAGGCCCACGCGATGCCGAGGATTCCCACCCCGCCGCACGCCGCGTCGGTGCCGTTGACTGTTGCGTCTGCCTGGTGCTTGTACCCGATGACGGTGGCCACCGTGATGTAAAGGAAGAGCAGCGTGGCGATGAACTCGGCGATGACGGCGCGGTACAGAGACCACGACGCGAGCTCGGCCGCGTCGATGAGCGGAGCCGGCGGAGGGTCCGTGTAGTCCTTGGCCGCGAAGTCGCCGCCGCTCTCCACCACCTCGTCCTTCGCCATCTTTAGCTTGCTCGCAGCTGCGAAGAGACTGGGATTGACCAGACCAGCCTTGCAAGGAGAATGAGGTGAGCCTGCCTGCCTGTGTGTGTGTGTGTGTGTGTGTGTGTGTGTGTGGTGGGGGAGTGTTGAGAGGGAGGTGGTATTTATGGAGCAGGAGAGAAATGGTAGGTCGTGGGGCACTTGTTTATTCACCACTCGTCAGATTGCTTCCGTGATGTCCCTGATGGAACAGAAAACTGAGCTCTTTAATTATTTTCCTTTTTCCTGTATTCTATTTTATTTTATTTTATTTTATTTGATGATAAGATTGATGGGCATTTTGTTTTTCCTGTTCCAGTGATGCGTGCTTGGATAAGCTATTGGGGCATGTGCTGCGCTGCAGTGCAAAGGCCAGATTCCAGATTTCACGGTTCATACGAATAGATGTTTGCAGAAGAAAAAGGTCTATTTCCTGTTTGACAAAACGACGGTGCTCAGGAGCTGGCATGTAGCACCGTAGCAGGGGTTATGTTACCATTTCCTCTATTTTAACATATAAGATAGACGCATTTTAGTGGCTAATTTTTTAAAATAATATAATTTTTAGTACAAATTCAGAATATAATACATGAAACAAGCGTAGGCTAAACCGACCGGGACCCATAGGCTTGGACCAGGCCGACAGAAACCTTTCGGTCAGGCCAAAGATGACTGAACCGTTGGCCTGCAGCGCCGGCAACATCAGTCACTTGTTGGCTTCACCCTGAAAGGGTCCTATCAGCTTCGTCGAGGCCGATTGCCCCTGTCAGCCTCGCCAAGACCGATTATGGCCGTCTTTACCCACACCAAATGATGCATACCGTTATTTTTTTCTTGCCATTCTCCCTCTATTTTTTCACGTCAATTTTTATCGCCGTGTTTCCCGCTAGTTTCTCCCACCACCGTTTCCCGCTAATTTCTCATGTCATCGTTTCCCGCCAATTTATTCCCTGTGTTCTATAAATCTGGGCATCGATATGTTCCTATGTACCAATTCACCTCTTCCTCTCACCAACGAGAATCCACCATGAGTGTGCTTTGCTCGGACCCTGACTATTCGACTGCTTTCGGCTACTGTTTACCAGTGGCCATAATATTCGGAGGGTTGGGAATAATTCGAAATGTACAACTGGAATACAAATACTATATTTATTGTCATTTATTGTCGAGATAAGAAGCAGTCGATATATAAGTCAGAAAGAAGTCGCAGAACCATGACATAGCTACCACAAATTTCGAAATATGTCACACAAATCAAAGTACACTACACTACCTTCCACAAGTTTCTAGCATTGACATAGCTGCAGGCAAGTATTACAGTTTTAAGAATCATGACAGTTTGAAGAACCCTCACATTAATTGAACAATATAACAATGTTTGACATACTTGCTCTCACATGAATTCACCGTGGAACTCTCTGTCGCCTTTCATCACTTGTTGAGCTAGAAATTCAGCAAGTTCTGTGCGGAATAATTTTTAGCTTGGTCATTGGCAGTTCCGTCTCTTCAATTTTCGAACCCTATGTAAATTATATCATGATCAAAACCGATACAAATAACAAGAATATTTCAATAAAGGAACAATACAATGTTTGCATACCAGTTGTTTTGGTCTAGGAACAACATGCTGGCCATCATGATGCTCATATGTTGGAAAACATACTAGCCGCCAAGATGGGTCGATTGAGGCTACTGGTGGCACCAAAACATAACATATGTGGAAATGACCATATTGCCCAGACAATATATTTAACATGTGTTCTTATATGTGTATAAGTGCTAGTAGAAACTAACCGGTTGACCCATGTGATGGGTTAGAATTTTGTAGTTCTTTATTGCATTTCTTTCTTTCGAACGAAATACTTTAAACGATCTAAAAGCAAGATGACAAAAAAAGTATATCATTATGAAACTAGGATGTATCCTAGATCAAAATCACTTCTATTATGCAGATGAAACTATTAAATCACCTATTAATAAGCCTCACTACATCATCATAATTTGCATTCTTTTTACCAAGATAAGAATCGAGATAATGGACATGCCCATTTAGTATACAGATAAGAAACCAGTGAAAACTAAAATTTAAACCAATTATTAGTTGGGTGAACTCGATTAAATTCGTAAACGAGGATGTGGTACTAAGCTGGCTACTCTTTATGAAAAGGCCATATGATTAGTTCTTTTTCTTTGCTCTTCTCCAACACATTGATGATGTAATTCTCGACACTTCTTTTGTTATATTCCAAGCACAGATGTGAAGAAATGGTGGATTCAACGAACACTATTTTATGCTTATAGGTCCTGGCTTTCACAAAAAATAACCTAAATACAAACACACATATATATGAACAAATTTAAAATATATAGGTAGCTGGTGGCTAGTACCATGCATGTATAGATATATATTGACGTGTTGATTGTTAAATAGTCACAATTGCACGCATCTCATTATGATGAAGTCGAAGGCATCCATGTTTAGAGCCAAATACAAATCCTCCCAAAGCACGGGGAAAGTGGCAGCATCACTGTTGTCATGTGGTGAATGTTTTTAGGGAGAACATAACGGTTAATCCCACTACTTGCTTGCTCTATGGCTTCTTGAAATTATCCATAAAGTGCTTCCGTAACAATGCAATATCACTACCAAGATCAGCCTCCACATTGCGAACATCACCTTTTATTAGTTTTCCCCAAAGATTGTTATACATCTCATGTATCTTGGGCTCCCCCACCACACCACACGCGTTAAAAAATGCTTGTAGTTGTTGGGAGTCCATTTTAGTGATGCCCACATCAGCGAGATTAGCCAGCACCTATAGCTTGGTCTTCGCCTTTTAGTAGTCATGCCATTATTTTTGGCCTTGCCCGTGGTTGGTTTGGTGTTCACAGGAGCTCGAGGATTTCCTGTTGGACTGAAAATCACATTGAGCATGTGAACCTAGCTGGAGCTGGTGGTACCCCCTTGGCAGCCAAAATATGTGTGGTGTCTTTACCATTGGGCACAGTACTAGGGACTTTTACGACAGCTACATGCACTTGTTTCTCTACTATCTTCTGTGCTGCAGGGGCACTTGTGAGAGCAGTGCCTTATTCGTCAGAGTAATTGGAATGTCGATATTGTTCTTGGTGGCCACACTAGTGGGGGTTGCCTCTTCAATTTATTTAACCTTGGTCACACTAGTGGGGTATCAGGAGTGTCCAATGTCTGTGATATAATATCGTGGGGGAGCAGCATGTTCTAGCGAGGCAACATATTTTGGGGTGGGCATATTCTGGGGGTCGTACGGCATCTTATGGGTGAGCGACATCTTCTGGGGGGCAGCGCTTCTTGTGAGGAGTGTGTTGTATTTGTTGGAGATGGCACAACAACACTGATTGAGGTCTTGGCGGGCACACTCACTACTGGGGTACCGATCGCTTCGGTTTCTATCATCTTGAAAAACCGATGCTTCCTTGATCTTGGGATTGAGTGTTGTTGGTGAGATGTGTGTCGAGGCTAGGACAACTGGCTTTTGAAGAAATATATCTTTCTTTGGGCACTAGACGAAGGTCCCCTTCACCTCAATTAGAGTCGTGATTTATTCATTGGGAGGTACCAGTAGAGCAACCTCATTGCACCCCTCGTGGACATCACCAATGATGACCCTAGAAAAATCGTCCCCTAGAGGAGAGTTGTGTACCATATTCCCTTTGTTTGGTGGATGCACTAGCGCCTAAGCAGCCAGCTCTGGTCCATCTGAGCCAACTTTCCTCGCTAGTAGCTGGCAGATGGTGGCTACCTACAAAAAAGGTTTAGGTGAACTAGCTAGGATGCCCTATGAAAATACATAATTCATTTTATTCAATACATACTTTGCATTATCAATGGGTTTAATTACCTCTATGTGATCACAAGGATAAATGGTCACATCCCTATCAACGTCCATATCAGCAGAGATGACGAGTTAGGAAGAAGCACAACTACTCGACACTGGAGGAGGTTGCAGGATAAGCGACGGTGGAATGGGATGACCCTTTAACTTCAATTCATTCTTACCTCTGCAAGTATTTCAGCTTTCGTTTTTCTCGCATATTTTTTTCATAAAGCTCCTTCTTAGCTTTTTTGAAAGAACGCTTATCCTCCAACTTCCACTCAGATCCTATTTTCCATGGGGAAATGGAACTTACCCCCTTGTGCGACCATGGTGCTCTAGGCCCAACACCGCTACAAGGACGTCTCCCTGGAATATGCCTGCTTCCTTCTCAGCATCCTTCCTTGCCTATAAAACAAATTAATGAATCCTTTCGACCAAAGGGTGATTTTGTTGATGAAATAATCATCAATTCTAGCTAACATGTGAAGCCTCACGAAATTTTTATAGCACTAGTTTAGTTATAGTTGTCTATGATCGAGATATTGTGCTCCAAGTCATCCATAACCACAGACACCGCTTTCAGAAAGTTTTACCCTGTAGGGGTGCACAAATAGCAACACACACACGATCAACCTCGGGAAGAACCAAATAAAAAAACGAGGCTTCACGACAATGCATTCACAGGATTCATAAATTATTTTAGAGGACCACCCTACTAAGCTACCTGCAACGAATTTGGCCAGCGCCAAGACGGACCTAGGGTTTGCGAGAATGACTGTAAACGACTAGAAACCTGAAAGTGTGAATGGGCTCGTCGATACCGCGAAATCGTGCCGTGATCCTAAACAGTACATGTGCTCCATGCACAATCGTAAATAAAGCAATAAAGCATGGCATAAGTTTAGATAGTAATAAAGCCCCAAACTAGTTTGTGGCCCCAAGAAATAAAGTGTGAATCAAGCTCAGGCGAAGAGGGATCCATGGAGTCTCATCTATGTGGATAGGGCGAATAGTCGAGGAACAGGTATCAAGCACTCGGGGTCCTACGGAGACACAAGTGAGCATGGAATAACCAAATAACATCTATTGCCCACCGGTGCCTCTGCATTAGTTATATCTATTCTCAACATTTTATTTAACAAGTTGTAATTAAATCTATCATCTCCACAATTAAACATGTGTCAACCTCCCAACAACGGTGGAACAACAACGACGCGAAGCAGCACCTAAGCAAGCAACTACAACTCGCAAGGCCGACTGTCTATCAAACAATAGGCAATAGGATTTATCCAAGGCAATATAGAGGCTGCAAGGAATATAAATGGTGCATGGAAACTAAAGCATCGCAACAAGGATTACAATATATCAAAAGGAGGAAGTAAAGACTATATATGCAAAATAGGTAAAAAGGAGGAGAATGATCACCTGTGAAACACTACCAGAGATACATCGGAGAACTTGTAGATACTTGCATCAACTCAACGGCCTAATCCACGAAGAAACAAAGCACTAAAAGAAACATTAGATGCACTATTTGATAATACGGCAAAAGATCGGGTATGATCCATGTATGATGCACAACATGGCAAAGGTGTGATACAACTAGACAATATTAAGCAGAATCGGGGTCCTGATAATTAATTAGAAGGTTCAAGTTGTTTAGATACCCCGCAAATTTAAATTTTATATTAACAAGGCAAAACATGGCATCGGTTTGCTATACAAATTTAAATGGAGCCAATATAAGACTAGAAAAGCCCATATATGATCTCCATATTTAATTACTAGGTGAATCGGCATAATGCCCTCAAACCATACAATTTGTATGTGACTTGAAAAAATATATGCAACAAGTAGATATATAGCAATTTATAAAATAGAGTTATAGGATCGGGATGACACATCAAGGTCCAAAGATCTTGGGGCTCTAAGGGTGTTCGGGTTCGGTCTCGGCAAGATTGGTCTTCGGGTTTCCTTGAAGAAGTACTTTAGGTTCCGTGAAGGAGATCTTGGGGTTCCGACTTCAGGTGTCCATGGGGAACTTGGGTCGGCTTCTGGGTGGATCTTGTTGTGGCACTCTAATGCTCCTCAAGGTCAACTGTGGCATCACGAGAAACTTGGGAACAGAGCTCTTCGCCTTGGTCCTTGGCAATACCACTAGGTCTCAACAACACACCGCAGTAGTAGCTTCACTTCCACATAGGCACCACCAGAAAATATCTCAGTCAGCGACGCAGTGCCAGGAGGCAGCAACACAAGGACACATGTACACTACAAGAAGAGCTGTCAAGTTCGGGCATCGGATCGAGCACCTTACGGTCGAGTAGCAGCTACAAGGCGATGAGCTCGAGCAGCGGCCAAGGAAAAGAGCGGGACATGTGGGGCCAAAGTCGCGCATGCGACGAGGTTGCAAGGGCAATGACGGCGTGAGGAGGGGGTCGCATTGGTGGCAACTGTCGCGAGGAGGAAGAGCTCAGGGGGCGAGCCTCACACGGGTTCGGCTCGAGTGGCCACGGAGGAAGGCAAGGCAAAGGCGGAGCTTCGCAGCAGCGGCAGGCTCGCGAGGAATCGGGCAAGGCATGCAGGACAGCTGCTCAGCGGCACTGTGTGGAGTCCAGCGAGGGGCGCCGAGGAGGTAACTGTGAAAGAAACCCATGGTGGCAGATAGCGTCAACGGTGGTCGCGCAACGCTACGCTGGAGGTGAGGTCGCAAGGGCGGCGCAGAGGAGATGAGGTCGGCATAGACGGCTTTAGGTCCCGAGGATAGAGGTCCCTGGCGACGGCAGGAAGGAGGGTGCATGCAGTGACGAGGTTGGGGACAAAGGTGCGAATGGCAGCGGGAGCCTGCACAGAAGGAGGAGGAGTAACATGGGGAAGGCGAGAGGATGCGCTCGGGTCGCAGGCGGCAGCACTCGCGGGGCAATATAGGCTAGGGAAGGGGCAGTTCTCTCGAGAGGTAGAGAGGATCGAGGGGAGAGGCTACGCGGTTGGTTGTTGGGGATGGGACACACGATGGGGTGGGTTTGTGTGGGATGCGTCACACGATGGAATTTGCGTGCGAAACGTGACCATGTACCACGACAGAGTCCTGTCGTGTCACGTGGAACGGCAAGGTGCGGCCGGGTGACGGCAACATGCGGGACACGAGCGGTAGGGCGCGGGGCTATGCGCTGCGGCTGCTGCTGCACGGGTGAGTGTGCATGTATCGAGTGGGGCGGCGGCGACGGTGGTTAGGTAGGGATTTGAGGATTAGGTTTAGGGTTTGGTGTAGGTAGGTTTTGAAGCTAGGGTTTGGTCTAGAAAGGTTGGGTCAGACCTGCCGGGTGGTAGGTGGCCTAGCCTACGGGTTGGGCTGCCTCCCCCGGTGGGTTTATAAATTAGATTTTTGTATTATTATATAATTGTTTTATGGTTCCAAATAAGCGTTAGACAAAAATAAAGATCCGAGAGGACCAGGGTTTGATTTGAAATAAAGACAGATGTATTTAGAAAACAAAGGTATGCTATTATAAAATAGTTTTGGCAAAACGGATGCATGCAGTCATGAGGATGCTAAAATGCAATGTGCCATGATGACATGAGCATGCAATCATGATGACACACAAAACAAAAACAACACGCAATTTTCTAGTAGTGGTTTTACCGGGGTGCTATAGGGCACCACCAGAAAACATCTCGGCCAGCGACACAGTGCCGGGAGGCAACAACACAAGGATACATGTACGCTGCAAGAAGAGCTCGTCATGTTCTGGCATTGGATCGAGCACCTTACGGTCGAGTTGCAGCTAGAAGGCGATGAGTTCAAGCGGTGTCCAAGGAAAATAGCGGGACACGTGGGGCCAAAGGCGCGCATGCGGCGAGGTTGCAGGGGCGATGACGGCATGAGGAGGGGGCCGCACTGGAGGTGACTATCGTGAGGAGGAAGCAATCAGGGGGGCGAGCGTCATGCGGGGCCGGCTTGAGAGCCCACAGAAGAAGGTGAGGCAGAGGCAGAGCTTCGCAGAAGTGGCGGGCTCGCGAGGAACCAGGCGAGGCATGCAGGACGACTGCTCGGCGGCGCTGCGGGAGTCCAGCGAGGGGCGCAGAGGAGGTCGCTGTGGTCGAAACCCACGGTGGCGGACGGTGTCAACGTTTGCCACGCAATGTTGCATTGTAGGTGGGGTCACGAGGGCATCGCATAGGATATGAGGTCGACATCGGCGGCTTCAGGTCCCAAGGATAGAGGTCCCTGGTGGCGGCCGAAAGGAGGGTGCAGGCGGTGACAAGGTTGGGGACAAAGGTGCGAATGGCGGTGGGAGCCTGCACAGAAGGAGGAACAGCAACAAGGGGAAGGCGAGAGGAGGCGCCCGGGTCACAAGCGGTGGCGCTTGCGGGGCGATACAGGCTAGGGAAGGGGTGGTGCTCTCGAGAGGCAGAGAGGATCGAGAGGAGAGGCGACACGGTTGGTTGGTGGTGACGAGACACGCGATGGGGTGGGGTTGCGTGGGATGCATCACACGCCAGAATTTGCGTGCGGAACGTGACCGTGTACCTCGGCAGAGTCCTGGCATGTCGCGCAGGACAGCAAGGTGTGTCCGGGCGACGGCAACATGCGGGACACGAGCGGGAGGGGCGCGGGGCTGTGTGTTGCGGCTGCTGCTGCACATGTGAGTGTGTGTGTATCGAGTGGGGCTGCGACGACGGTGGTTAGGTAGGGATTTGGGGATTAGGTTTAGGGTTTGGTGTAGGTCGGTTTTGAAGCTAGGGTTTGGTCTAGAAGGGCTGAGTCGGGCCTGCCGGGATGGTAGGTGGCCTGGCCTATGGGCTAGGCTGCCTCCCTCGGTGGGTTTATAAATTAGATTTTTGTATTATTATATATTTGTTTTATTTTGTTTAAAACAAAATGGTTCCAAATAAGTGTTAGACAAAAATAAAGATCCGAGAGGACCAGGGTTTGATTTGAAATAAAGACAGAGGTATTTCGAAAACAAAGGTAGGCTTTTGTAAAATAGTTTTGGCAAAACGGATGCATGCATTCATGAGGATTCTCAAATGCAATGTACCATGATGACATGAGCATGCAATCATGATGACGCACAAAACAAAAACAACACACAATTTTCTAGTAGTGGTTTTACCGGGGTGCTACAAGGCACCTCCAAAATACATCTCGGTCAGCGATGCAATGCCGGGAGGTAGCAACACAAGGATACATGTACGCTGCAAGAAGAGCTCGTCACGTTCGGGCATTGGATTGAGCACCTTACAGTCGAGTTGCAGCTAGAAGGCGATGAGCTCGAGTGGCGGCCAAGGAAAACAGCGGGACACATGGGGCCAAAGGCGCGCATGCAGCGAGGTTGCAGGAGCGATGACGGCACGTGGAGGGGGGCACACTAGAGGCGACTGTCATGAGGAGGAAGCATTCAGGGGGCGAGCCTCACGCGAGGCCGTCTTGAGAGGCCACAGAGAAAGGCGAGGCAGAGGCAGCGCTTCATAGCAGCGGCGGGCTCGTGAGGAACTGGGCGAGGCACCCATGACGGTTGCTCGGCGGCGCTGCGTGGAGTCTGAAGAGGGGCACAAAGGAGGTCGATGTGGTCGAAACCCATGGTGGCGGACAGCGTCAACGGTGGCCGTGCAACGCTGCGCTGGAGGTGGGGTCATGAGGGCGGTGCAGAGGAGATGAGGTCGATAGCGGCGGCTTCAGGTCCTGAGAATAGAGGTCCCTCGCGGTGGCCGAAAGGAGGGTGCATGCAGCGATGAGGTTGGGGACGAAGGGGCGAATGGTACTGGGAGCCTGCCCTTTAGGAGGAGCAACAATGAGGGGAAGGCGAGAGGAGGTGCCCGGGTCACAGGCAGCAACGCTCGCGGGGCAATACAGGCTGGGGAAGGGGCGGTGCTCTTGAGTGGCAGACATGATCGAGGGGAGAGGTGAAGCGGTTGGTTGGTGGGGACAGGAAACACGATGGGGTGGGGTTGCGTGGGATGTGTCGCGCACTGGAATTTGCGTGCAGAACATGACCATGTATCGCGGCAGAGTCCTGGGGTTGTGCGTTGCGGCTGCTGCTACGCGGGTGCATGTGCGTGTATCGAGTGGGGTGGCGGTGGTGGTGGTTAGGTAGGGATTTAGGATTAGGTTTAGGGTTTGGTGTAGGTAGGTTTTGAAGCTAGGGTTCGGTCTAGAAGGGCTGGGTCAGGCCTGCCAGGTGGTAGGTGGCCTGGCCTACGGGCTAGGCGGCCTCCCCCGGTGGGTTTATAAAACAGATTTATGTATTATTATATTTTTTTATTTTGTTGAAAACAAAATGGTTCCAAATAAGTGTTAGACAAAAATAAAGATCCGAGAGGACCAGGGTTTGATTTGAAATAAAGACAGAGATATTTAGAAAACAAAGGTAGGCTTTTATAAAATAGTTTTGGCAAAACGGATGCATTCAGTCACAAGGATGCTCAAATGCAATGTGACATGATGACATGAGCATGCAATCATGATGATGCACAAAACAAAAACATCACGCAATTTTCTATTAGTGGTTTTACTGGGGTGCTACAATTCGACACCACTAACAATGGATCTCGCCCTCGAGATCCGCCTCATGGTACGGGGAGAAGGCTGATGATCGAATCCTTCTTACTTTGTGTAGATCCTCGCGACACCACTAACAAAGATTCTTAGTCCATCTTGAAATCGTCGACACCACCAACAAGAGACCGTTTGTCATGTTCATTGAGAAAACACTCCGGAGAAACACATGTGAAGGTAGAGGTCTCAAAAGATAAGGCCACCTCTAACATCCGTAGAACGAGTCAAATTACATTGGTCCACCGATTCAATGTACAATAGCGAATGGTAAGAGTAGTGGTATGGTCGCGACTTCATCTCGCAATCAAAGTATTACTCTGTACATGAATAGAAGAATTATGCATCCAACTCTCGAAATCAGACTAAAGATCTTGACAAATAGCGTTTGGGAAACAAAGGATTGATGGAGGCTCTTCCTCAGATCTAACGCAGATGATATGAAAAACCGGAGGATACAAAGATAATTTTTAGTGAATTTTAGGTCCACTGAAAGATACAATAGAGGAAAATTCCTCAGATAGCATGACGACCAGATATCGAAGCAAGGTTACAAGAGGAAGAAAGTGAAACCCTGAAGGTACGACGGAAGCCCAACCACGAGAAATCCTGGACTTGAGAATAAGATAAGAGATAAATTCAAAACACATAAAGATAAGAGGAGAATAGCATTGGGGTAAGAAGTAAAAGCATACCTAATCAGATCTATCTAACCTATTTTGCAAAATAGTTTGGACAATCTACATCATCGGTTAGCTAGGTTATCCTACAGGCTGGACTAGTGGGGTATCGCAACTGCTGAGCTCTGATACCACTTTGTAACACCCTTGAATCGGCCCTATGCAAGCCTCGCGCGGGGCCGGCTCGAGAGGCCACGCAGGAAGGCGAGGAAGAGGTGGAGCTTCGCAGCAGCGGTGGGCTCGCGAGGTACCGGGCGAGGCAGGCAGGACGGCTGCTCGGTGGTGCTGCACGGAGTCCGGCGAGGGGTGCAGAGGAGGTCACTGTGGAAGAAACCCACGGTGGTGGATGGCGTCAATGGTGGCTATGCAATGCTGCGCTGGAGGTGGGGTGGCGAGGGCGGCGCAGAGGAGATGAGGTTGACAGCGGTGTCTTTAGGTCCTGAGGATAGAGGTCCCTGGCGGCGGCCAGAAGGAGGGTGCATGCGACGGATGAAGGGGCAAATGGCGGCGGGAGCCTGCACAGAAGGAGGAGCAGCAGCGAGGGGAAGGCGAGAGGAAGCGCCCGGGTCGCAGGCGGCGGCGCTCGCGGGGCAATACAGGCTGGGGAAATGGCGGAGCTCTCGAGAGGCAGAGAGGATCGAGGGGAGAGGCGACACGGTTGGTTGATGGGGTTGCGTGGGATGTGTCGCGTGATGGAATTTGCATGCAGAATGTGACCGTGTACCGCGACAGAATCCTTGTCGGGGGATGACCCCCGAGTACCCTGACCGAACAAGAACAAAGACATGTGGCTCGCGTCCGGCTAGCAGATCGTAGCTAGATGCAGGCACTTTGTTCCGGCTGCCAGCCGGTAGCCGAAACCAGGAAATGCGACAAGGCATGAAGCGGGATACACGGGCTTATCCGGATGCAATTAGGAGGATAGGACGACGTGTTGTACAGTGCACGGTATGCCCTGGTACACCGACAAGACTCACAACTACGAGGCCATACCGAAGACTTTGCGGGTGATGCAGGCACAGTGGCCGGTTGCTGACGACAGGCTCACACATCGTTCATTGTACCTATGACGACCCGCATGGCGTGTACTTCGACACGACAAACCCTACCAGACACTATAGATGACCAGCCAACTAGGGCCCGCTTGTGGGACCCACCAGCCGGCCTGGCTAGTGAGACCGTTGCCCCTTTTGCCTATATAAGGAAGGGCAAGGCTCTCGTAGCAGGGGCTAGGCATTTAAGAGTTAGCTAGTTGATACAGCTCGAGGAGCGATTGTACTCTCTATTCTACTCATAGTCAGATCGGCAAGAGTGGGAGTTTTACCTCACCACGAGGGCTCTGAACCTGGGTACTTCCTGTGTCTCTCTACACTTGCTCGTGCCCAATCCCGCCTACGGACGCTATCGAGAGCTTTCCTGCTAGTCCCCACACCTCTATCCAACCTTCTTAGGTACTGCCGTTTCCAATACAACGACAGTTGGCGCCCACCATGGGGCTAACATGGCTTCGACTGGAGTCACATTCCGCACGGGACCCCGTACTTCAGCCGGTGATCGCGTGGCCTCCACCCTTGTGCTTACGTTAGGCAAGTTTGACTGCGTCATCAACAACGCGTCATGTTTCCTCGGATCCACCTTCCCAGCGGACGGCTCCATCTTGCTGTTCGACGACCTTCTCATCTACATCGCCAATATGCCAGAGAGTTTCCCTAGGGAGATCGTCTTTGTCTCAGAGTCGCAGCTCCCCAACAGCGGCATTTCTGTCGCTCTGTGCAGCGTGGAGGTCATGATGGTCGGCTCCAGCACCCAGCCTCGCCGTCCTCAGGAGGAGGGCAGCAGCGAGGTCGGAACTTCCGCCCCTCCGTGGCCGAAGGATCCGGTGGAAGAATCCATCGATCGGCTCCTCACTCCGGTTACCCTCGGGGACAACCCGGAGGAGGCGAGGCGAACTTCACCGTGGAGAGACAGCTCCTCCTATAGGAGGCCATCGATCTAGTCGCCACTAAGAAGCAAGTCGACATCACCATGCGCGAGTATGACCGCGCCCATGGCCACACTCTGGCTACCAAGGAGCCAAGCCGACGTAGACAGGTGCGATGCCGGGGCGGCAAGCTAGGCGGAAGGATGGAGAGTAACGGCGAGTCGGATCCACCGCCTCTCCTTGTTCGGTCCACCTACGGCACGCCCATCAAGAACCTGCGCGTGGCGTGAGCCACGGAAGACAAGCTGACCAACCTGGAGGGTGAGGAGCGAGACCGTAACACGCCCGGATGCAGGAACTTCTCCGGATCACGGATGAGAAGGCTGATGCCATCCGACAGATGCAAGAGGACCCCAACGGCTCCAAGGGAAGCAAGCCGCCCGGCTACAGCAGGGGCGCACCCCACGAGACCCAGCAGGCATCCTCTCCTCCGGCGGGGAAATCCCGCAGCAAGGGTCGCGACCCGGGCCACAAGGGTCAGCCGTGTCAAGGGCAGACGGTGAATAGCAACCCACCACCGCCCCCTCCACCAACCGGAGTGCCACGACCTGACGGCTCCCGTCTCTCGAGCCGGGTAGGAGCGCCCAATCCGAACCATCTAGACGCCCCTCCTAGCTCAAGCGCGCATCACGGAGGATGAAGATTCTATCGGGCCGGTTTGTTTTAGACCCCGCATCCGGAATGAACCGTTTTCGGATAAGTTAACCCTACCGTGGGATACCCCCAAGTACGACAATAGCATGAAGCTGGAGGACTGGCTGACCGACAATGCCACGGCAGTCGGCATCGCCCATGGGAACAAGCGCATAGCGGTGCGCTACGTACCCCTCATGCTAACCGGGTCGGTGAGGACATGGCTCAACAGCCTTGCGCCCAACAGCATCAACGCCTAGCCGGACTTCGAGAAGGTGTTCGTCCATAACTTCACTGGCACGTACAAGCGTCCGGGTCGCCCCGCGATCTGACCCTATGCATCCAGGGAGACTGCGAGTCGGACCACGAGTACCTCACCAGATGGACCGAGCTGCACAACACTTGTAAGGGCATCCTGGAGAGCCAGGCAATCGGGTTCTTCATGGAAGGGTGTCGCGAAGGCATCATGCTTCTCCACTGGCTACTGTGTGATGAGCCGAAAACCATGGCGGAGCTCATGACGGTTGCGGACCAGTACGCCACGGATGACACCATGATGAAGAAGCCCCTCCGGGTGAATGCTGACGGCCGACCGACTCCCACCGAGCCGGGTCGCGACCGACCGAGTAACCCTGGCGGCAAAGCCGGATCTTCCAGGCGGCACGGCAACGACAATCGGTTCCATGGGGACCGCCAAGCCATACAGCAGAGGCGCCGCTACCATGCAAGGCAGGTCAATGCTTTGGAGGGCACACCCGATGCACCGACTGGCGACGCAAGGAGGCAGAAGCCGTGGTTCACCTTCGAACAAATGTTTGACGACCCGTGCAAATGGCACAACGGACCCTTCAAGCCGGCTAGTCATACTATCCAGAATTGCAGCTAGACCCACCAGATGAAAGACCAAGGAGGCCTACCTCGTCCACCACCGCCCCCTCCCGATGGACCACCACCACCGGCTAGGGGACTCGGCAACAACGGCAACATCGGCAACAACAACAATGACTACCCTTAGTCACACGTCGCCTACCACATCTTCAAAACCGAGCTAGACGACAAGCACAACCACATATAGCACTCCAAGGAGGTTAATGCCATCGTCTCCCCTGTCCCCTAGTACCTGAACTGGTCGGAGACCCCCATCACTTGGAGCCGGAAAGACCAGCCGGATCGCCTACCGAATCCCGGGGGCTACGCAATGGTGCTAGACGCACTCATCGTCTCCAACGAGCGCACCTGCCGCTTCTCGCGTGTCCTCATCGACGGAGGCAGCAGCCTCAACCTGCTCTATCGGTCCTCCCTGGAGAAGCTAGGAATGCGCGAGTGTGACCTGCACCTGATCGCCACGGTATTCCATGGCGTACTGCCAGGGCTGGCTTGCGCTCCGCTGGGAAAAATCCGGCTGGACGTCATCTTCAGAACCGAGGAGAACTTCCACCGCGAGCCGGTATGGTTCGAGGTGGTGAACCTGACAAGATCCTACCACGCTCTCCTCGGGCGTCCCGCCCTCGCCAAGTTCATGGCCGTCCCCCACTATGCATACCTCAAGACGAAGATGTCGGGGCCTAAAGGCGTGATCACCGTCGCCGGCTGCTTCAGGCGTGCCCGAAAGACCCTTTCACTTTGCCCCGTATCGATCAGGTTATCAATTCCACGGCCGGCTGCGACTTGTTGTCCTTCTTGAACTGTTATTCCGGTTACAAACAGATCCGGTTGAACCTGGTGGAACAGATTAAGATGTCATTTATCACCCCACACTGGGCCTTCTATTACGTAACCATGCCTTTTGGTCTGGAAAATTTAGGCACTACTTATCAGTGATGTATTCATAAATGCTTACACTCACAGATTGGCCAAAACATGCACGCTTACGTGGACGTTGTCATCATCAAGACGATGGAGAGGGGCACCCTCCTCGAGGACTTGGGGGAAACGTTCGGCAACCTCTGCCAGTACCAGATGAAGCTGAACCCGGAGAAGTGCGTCTTCGGCGTCCCATCCGACCAGCTACTCGGTTTTATTGTTTCACAATGGGGAATCAAGGAGAACCCAGAGAAGATTGTAGCCATCGAGAGGATACAGCCGCCCAAGAGCCTGATCGGAGTACAAAATTTCAACGGATGCCTGGCCTCCCTTAGCCATTTTGTCAGCCGGCTGGGAGAGAAGACACTCCTACTGTACCAGCTGATGAAGAAGATGGATAAGTTCTCCTGGACCTCGCAAGTCGACGCCGCCTTCCACGACCTCAAGAACATACTATCCACAGCACCGGTTCTAGCCATGCTAGCTAGAAAGGAGCCGATGTTGCTCCATGTAGCAGCCATCAGCCGGTTCGTCAGCATCATTTTGGTGGTGGAGCACCCCAAGGAAAGCAAGGCTTAGCCGGTACAGAGGCCCGTCTACTATCTCAGCGAGGTTCTCTCCCTCTCCAAGCAGAACTACCCCCACTACTAGAAGATGTGCTATGGCATGTACCTGGCATGCAAGAAGCTCAAGCACTGCTTCTAGGAGCATCCGACTAAGGTGGTGTGCACCACCCCCCTTTCGGAGATCATCAGCAACAAGGACGCCACCGGCCGAGTCACCAAGTGGGCAATCAAGCTCGCTGCCTAATCCATCCAGTACGAGCCAAGGCTCACGATCAAGTCGCAGGCTCTGGCAGACTTCCTAGTCGACTGGGCCAAAACCTAGTACCTGCCGCCGGTTCCCGACTTGGTTCACTGGAAGATGCACTTCAACGACTCGAAGATGCTCGGGGGCTTGGGAGCTGGCATCGTCCTCACCTCGCCCAAGGGAGACCGGCTAGTGTATGTTCTCCAGATCCACTTCAAGGCCTCCAACAAGGTCACCGAGTATGAGGCGCTGGTGCATGGCCTCCGACTAGTCAGGGAGATCGGCATCAAATGGATCCTTTGCTTTGGCGATTCAGATCTGGTGGTGCAGCAAGTATCCGGAGAATGGGACGCCCGCGACGCGAACATGGCCCTCTACCGCTTCCACGTACAGAAGCTCAACGCCTGTTTCGACGGATGTGAGTTCCATCACGTCCCTCGCATAAACAATGAGGCAGCCGACTCGCTCGCCCAGATCGGGTCCACCAAGCAGGCGATCGCGCCAGGGGTCTCCTTGGAGCATCTGCGCAAGCCTTCCATCACCCGCCTCCTGAGTCGGACTCCATCATATGGGCCAGAAGCGCGGGGGGTGACGTCTCGGCAGACTTGGAACCCTCAGAACCTGCAAAGAAGAAGGCCCACACCGACTCTGGCGCATCCGCACCCTCTGGCTCGAAAGACCCGAGGGCTATCGACTCATCAAGTAGCTCGGGGGCTGGCGTCCCGGGTACCCCACCCGGATGACCGCCTGACATCCCTCAGCCAGAGCACGCGAGCATGCTCGCCATCCGGGAGATACCATCCTGGGCACAGCCCTTCATGAACTAAATCGCCAATGTGGAGCTTCCGGATGACGAGGTGGAAGCCAGGAAAATCCGGCGATGCGCGCTTACGTACACCATCATCAACAAAGTGTTTTACAAGCGCGGCGTATCCGGTATATTCCAGCGGTGTGTTGATCTAGACATAGGCTACCGGCTACTGAAAGACAACCACCAAGGTGAGTGCGGACACCACACTTCATATCGGGAAATAGTCGCCAAGGCGTTTCGCCACGACTTCCATTGGCCCACCGCCCTCGAGGATGCCGAGCAGCTGGTCCGTGCGTGCAACAGATGCCAGCGTTTCGGGCAGCTAAGGCACATGCCAGCTGTGGTGCTCAAGACCATACCGATCACTTGTCCCTTTGCCGTCTGGGGGCTCGACATGGTCAGCCCCTTCAAGCGAGCGCGTGCGGGCATGACCCATCTACTAGTGGCGGTGGACAAGTTCACAAAGTGGATAGAGGCCAAGCCAATCCGAAAGCTGGATGGGACAACAGTCGTCACCTTCTTCATGGACATCATCAACTGATTAGGCTACCCCAATAGCATCATCACGGATAATGGCACAAACTTCGCCAAGGGGGCCTTCGCTTGGTTCTGCAACAACAAGGCTATCTGGCTGGACCTGGCATCCGTCGCACACCTGCGATCCAATGGGCAAGTGGAAAGGTCAAACAGCCTAGTGCTGGCCGGTATCAAGCCGCACCTCATCGAGCCTTTAGAGCGGTCACCCGGATGCTGGATCGAAGAACTTCCAGCTATGCTGTGGAGCCTCCGCACCACGACGAATAGGTCAACCGACTTTACCCCATTCTTCCTCGTCTATAGCTCGGAAGTCGTCCTCTATGTGGACATCGAGTTCGACTCACCCGCAAGCTCCTCTATGACGAGAAGGCCAACCAAGTGGCAAGGGAGGACGGCGTGGGCCTCCTTGAGGAGGCCCGTGAGCTGGTGTTGTCCAGATCGGTGCTATACCAGCAATGCTTGCGTCACTACCATTCGAGCCGGATCCAACCCATCGTGTTCCGCGAGGGCGATATGGTTCTCCGACTAGTGCAAGACACGAAGGGCATGCACAAGCTGTTGCTGCCTTGGGAAGGCCCCTTCATCATCATCCAGGCTCTGCACAACAATTCCTGCAACCTCATCAACACGCAACAGCCGCGCAAGAACAAGATGGACAAGTCGGACGAGGAGACAGAATGCCCTTGGAATGCGGCCTTGCTCCGTCCATTTTACACCTAGCCATCTAACAGTGTATGTATCCCGCAAACTCTATGAATGAAAAATGTGGAACCCCAAGAGACACTCGGGGGCTCCTTGCCAGAAATTTGCATATGTTCTTTTCCGATTCAGTTGTCCGGCTCCGGCAACCCCTACCCGGTGCTGGTTGGCTCGACCTGCTAATTCTATAAATCGTCTGAGTAGTGTGCGATGGTGTTAGAGGCCCACTCTTCGTCTCAGCTACAGACCACAACTCGGCTGTCCGGCTAGCAAGAGCAGAAGCCTGAGGCATCCCACACGAAAAATGGCGAAAAGATGCGGCAGATCGAACATTTCGGCCTTGTGCCTAGTTTGGGATTGTCCGGCTACTGAGTCCCTAGTACTATGCACAATGTATTGTCAGCTCCCTTCGATTCCGGCTGCATACCGCAACCCGGATGCCTGGCAAGGATGCAGCGTAAATAGCAGAGCACACGGGAAAGTGACTAATTGTCCAGAGAAGCGCAAGCTAGTTTTTAATAAAAACCGAAGCTATCCTCCGGCTAATAAGTAACACTTTAACCGACTAACATATTAACAACGAACCGATATATGTGTATGTTTTGCACGACTACAATGATTTGATCACCGAGATAAGATTCGAAGTCCTTGCCTTCATCAAGCGCTCCGAATCTCGGGGGCTACACCCACTGGGTGCACTCGCACGCCCCCAGTGAAGTCATGTAGTTCGGCCGACTAAAGGAGTTTAGCCGGATATTCGGGCCCAGGTGAGTTCAAGGGCAAGAAAAGTGGAGCAGATTTGAAGCACTTTGCTTCGCCAACTACTCCGAATCTCGGGGTTTACACCCGCGCTGGCGCGCCCTCACTGTTGGTCGTGGTTGACCGGTTAGTCCAGGCAAGGTCAGGCTAACCGGCTAGAGGCGTCTAGCTGGAAGAAGCTAAGATATTAAAGGAAAGAAAGGAAAAGAAGATTCGAAGTCCTCGTCTTTGCCAAGAACTTCGAATCTCGAGGGCTACACTCAGTGGGTGCGCTGGCGCGCCCTCACTAGAGTCGGTAGTCAGCCGGCTAAAGTAGTTTAGCCGGACAAAGATAGCCGGAAGAACGTAATCGGCAAGAGAGAAAATCTTCAAAGTACATAAGATCACAAGGAAAAATGGAAACAAGCAAGTAGCATATTAAGATAAAAGGAGTCGAAGCTCCCATAAGTTCACCAAACACAAAGGACAGTTGGCACACATGACAAGTTCAGCAAAAGAAACTATTACAATTCCACCCGGCATTCCGAGGATCAAGTCTAGGCGGCAGGGCCCTTGCCGTGAGGCTGATCCTGGCTGGTCGCGGCTTCTAGCGGAGGAGGAGGCGCGCTGGACGTTCTGGCTCCGACATCTCCACCTTCCGGCTGCAGCGTCGGCTCGACCTCCGTCTCTAGCATCCCGGTGGACTCCGAGTCGATGATGACTTTATCAACGTTGGCGTAGCCGGCAATCTTGATGGCGAAAGCGCGGAGTTCAGGATGAGCCTAGCGGATGGCGGCAATGTCGGCACCGGAGCGAAAGCCTCTGTCGATCTTCTCAACACGTGCATCCTTGTTGTTGGATATAAGCCCAAGAGGCAATAATAAAAGTGGTTATTATTATATCTTTGTGTTTATGATGAATGTTTGCATCCCATGCTATAATTGTATTACAAGGAAACACTAATACATGTGTGTTTTGTAAACATAAAAGAGTCCCTAGTAAGCCTCTTGTTGAACTAGCTTGTTGATTAATTGATGATCATGGTTTCCTAATCATGGACATTGGATGTCATTAATAACAAGGTTATATCATTAGGAGAATGATGTGATGGACACACACACCCATAGTAAGCGTAGCATAAGATCAAGACATTGAGTTCGTATTGCTACAAGCTTTCAAATGCATAGTAACCTAATCCTTCGACCATGAGGTTATGTTAATCACCATCACCGGATGGGTACTTTGATGACATCAAACACCGCTTCGTAACTGGGTGGTTATAAAGGTGTCATTGGGTATTCTGAAAGTATGTGTTGAAGCACATGGACCAAGATTGGGATTTGTCCATCCATATGACGGATAGATATGCTCTGGGCCCTCTCGGTGGAATGTCATGTAGTTAGCTTGCAAGCATGTGACTAGGTCACAGGGGATGACACAACATGGAACGAGTAAAGAGTACTTATCAGTAACGAGGTAGAACTAGGTATGGAGATACCGACGATCAAACCTCGGATAAGTAGAGTATCACGTGACAAAGGGAATTGGTGTCGTATGTTAATGGTTCTATCGATCACGAAGTCATCGTTGAGTATGTGGGAGCCGTTATGGATCTCTAGATCCCGCTGATGGTTATTGATCGGAGAGGTGTCTCCATCATGTTTGCATATTCACGAACCGTAGGGTGACACACTTAAGGTTCGAAGTTGTTTTAAGTAGATATTGAATGTGCGTTGGAGACCGAATGTTGTTCGGAGTCTCGGATTGGATCCGGGACATCACGCTGAGATCCGGAATTGTCCGGGGAATAAGATTCATATAATGGGGATAATTTTCTAAGTTAGGAAATGTTCCGGAGTGTTTGTATGGGGATTCTAGAAGGTTTCGGAATGTTCCAGAAGGTTCTAGAAGATATTTTGGAGTTTACTTGAAAACCAAGATAGGATAAAGGGAAACTTAAAGGGTAAGTAAAGGAAACTTGGGGGGGGAGGACTCTCCCCCCAAGCCTCCTTGTGTGCCGGCCCTAAGGGGTGGGCCTAGGGGTGGGAACCCTAGGCTGCACCCCTCCCTCTATATATAGAGGGGTGGAGGCGCCACCCCCTGGCCCCTCCCTACTCAAAACCCTAGCCGCCTCTCTCCTCCTCCTTCCATCTGCTCTGGCTTAGGCGAAGCCCTACAGAATTCTCTACTCCACCACCACCACCACGCCGTCGTGCTGCTGGGATTCCGTGGAGAGATCTACTACCTCTGCTGCTTGCTGGAACGGGGAGAGGAAGGTCTGCTTTGACTTCGCACGTGTGACCGACTGCGGAAGCGCTGCCGGAACACGGCGCCGGAAGGATCGTCTACTCGATCTTGAGATCGACAAGTGATCGTCTACATCAACCACAAGATCCGATCTCGCACAAGGCTTTCGGATCAACAAGGGTTAGTACAGATCTATCTCGTTGCACATGTCTAATAGATTAGATCTTGGCTTTTATCTAGATTAGATTTGGGTTTTGTTCGTTCTTGCGGTAGAATTTTTTTGTTTTCCATGCTACGAACCCATCAGTGGTATCAGAGCCTTGTCTATGCGTAGATCTGTTGCACGAGTAGAACACAATGGTTTTTTGGGCGTTGGTGCTCGTGCCGTCTTTTGCTTTGTGTACTTTGCATCTTGCGATATGGTGGGATGAAGCGGCTCGGGCTAACCTTACATGTCATCGCACATGAGACTTGCTCCACGCTTGACGTGTAACTTGCTTTGCACAAGTGGCTTTGCGGGTGTCTGTCTCTCCCACCATAGTATAGATCCAATCTACACTTTGCACTTGATAGCACTTGTATCAACGTTGTGGTTCAGTTTCGTAGGTAAGATCCGTTCTTATTCGAAAGCCCCAAACCACGTAAAACATGCAAAGAAAATTAGAGGCGTCTAACTTGTTTTTGCAGGGGTTTTGTGATGTGATATGGCCATCATGTGATTGTGATTATATTTGATGTATGCAATGATCCTTGATGTAATATGGCAACCGGCAGGAGCCTAATGGTTGTCTTTAATTCTTTTAAGACATGCGTGTCTATTCATCTTGTAATAGCTTTATTCCAAGTAGTTGTAATAGTTGCTAGTGATGATGGACAACCATGAAGCGGCGCCACTGACCTTGACGCAATGCTGGTGATGATGGAGATCATGTTCGTGCTTTGGAGATGGAGATCAAAGGCATAAGAAGAAAGGGCCACATCATATCACACTAATTATGAATTGCCTGTGATGTTAATCCTTTATGCATCTTGTATTGCTTAGATCGCGACGGTAGCATTATAAGATGATCCCTCTCACTAAATATCAAGTAATAAAGTGTTTGTCCTTAGTTGGCGCCGTTGCTAAGACTTGTTGTTTCGAAGCATCTCGTGATGATCGTATGTGATAGATTCTACGTGTGCATACAACGGGTGCAAGCCAGATTTGCACATGCAGAAACTAAGGTTGATCTTGACGAGCCTAGCATGTACAGACATGGTCTCGGAACACGAAATACCGAAAGGTAGAGCATGAATCATATAAATGATATGATGACCATGAAGATTGTTCGCCGATGAAACTACATCTTCTCTCGTGAAGATCGGACTTGGTGTAGTGGACTTGGTTCGTGTAATCACTAAGACAATGTGAGGGATGTTGTTTTGAGTGGGAGTTCACCTAGTAAATTCAAGAATTAAAATTGAACTCAATTTATCATAAACTTAGTCTAAACTACTTGCAAATTTGTTGTAGATTATGGCGAACCTCTTCATCAATTTCAATGCGTTCCTAGAGAAAGAAAAGCTTAAGAACAATGGAAGCAACTTCACGGACTGGCTCCATGGACTGAAGATTGTCCTCAGGGCTGGTCAGTTGACCTATGTGCTCGAAGCACCGCTAGGTGACCCACCTGCAGAAGATGCCACCGATGACGTAAAGAATGTTTACGCCACTCGGAAGAATCATTACTCCACAGTTCAGTGTGCCATCCTGTACGGTTTAGAAACGAAGCTTCAGAAGCGCTTTGAGCACCACGACCCGTTCGAGATCATTAAGGAGATCAAGCTCATTTTTGAGACTCACGCGGCCGTGGAGAGCTATGAGGCCTCCGAAAAGTTCTTTAACTGTAAGATGGAAGAGGGTAGCTCCGTTAGCGAGCACGTGCTCACCATGTCTAGGCACGCAAACAAGCTCCAAGAGTTGGGGATAACGATTCCTAATGAGTTAGGGATTCACCGTGTCCTCCAATCACTGCCACCGAGTTATAAGAACTTTGTGATGAACTACAATATGCACTGCATGAACAAGACGTTGCCTGAACTATCGTCCATGCTGAAAACTGCTGAAGTGGAGATCAAGAAGGAGCACCAAGTGTTGATGGTCAATAAGACCACCAATTTCAAGAAATAGGGCAAGCCTAAGAACAAGGGCAACTTCAAGAAGGACGGCAAGAAATCTGCCGCACCTGCTAAGAAGCCCAAGGCTGGTCCTAAGGCTGAAACTGAATGCTTCTACTGCAAGGGTGCTGGTCACTGGAATCGTAACTGCCCCAAGTACCTGGCGGATCTAAAGAACGACAACATCAAGAAGAAAGGTATATTCGATATACATGTTATTGATGTGTATCTTACTAGTAATCGTAGTAGTGCCTGGGTATTTGATACTGGTTCGGTTGCTCATATTTGTAACTCGAAACAGGAGCTGCGGAATAAACGAAGACTGGCGAGAGACGAGGTGACGATGCGCGTTGGAAATGGCTCCAAGGTTGATGTGATCGCCGTCGGCACGCTCCCTCTACATCTACCATCGGGATTAGTTTTAAATTTAAATAATTGTTATTTGGTGCCCGCGTTAAGCATGAACATTATATCTAGATCTTGTTTATTGCGAGACGGTTACTCTTTTAAGTCTAAGAATAAAGGTTGTTCGATTTATATGAGTAATATCTTTTATGGTAATGCACCTGAGATGAATGGTTTATTCTTACTGAATCTCGATAGTAGTGATACACATGTTCACAACATAGATGCTAAACGAACAAAATTGAATGATAATTCTACATACATGTGGCACTATCGTCTTGGTCACATTGGAGTGAAGCGTATGAAGAAACTCCATTCTGATGGACTTCTTGAATCACTTGATTTTGAATCACTTGAAAGATGCGAAGCATGTCTAATGGGAAAAATGACTAAGACTCCATTCTCTGGAATAATGGAGCGAGCTATAGACTTATTGGAAATAATACATACCGATGTGTGCGGTCCAATGAGTGTAGCATCGCGTGGTGGATATCGTTATGTTCTCACTTTCACGGATGACTTAAGTAGATATGGGTATATCTACTTTATGAAACATAAGTCCGAAACTTTCGAGAAGTTTAAGGAATTTCAAAGTGAAGTGGAAAATCATCGTAACAAGAAGATTAAGTTTCTGCGTTCTGACCGCGGAGGTGAATATCTAAGTTATGAGTTTGGCATGCATTTAAAGAAATGTGGAATACTTTCGCAGTTGACACCGCCAGGAACACCACAGTGTAATGGTGTGTCCGAACATCGTAATCGAACTATCTTAGATATGGTTCGGTCTATGATGTCTCTTACAGATTTACCGCTATCGTTTTGGGGCTATGCATTAGAGACAGCCGCACTCACTTTAAATAGGGCACCATCTAAATCCGTTGAAACGACACCATACGAATTGTGGTTTGGATAGAAACCTAAGTTGTCGTTCCTTAAAGTTTGGGGTTGCGAAGCGTATGTAAAGAAGTTACAACCTGATAAGTTTGAACCCAAAGCGGAGAAATGCGTCTTCATAGGATACCCTAAAGAAACAATTGGGTATACCTTCTATCATAGATCCGAAGGCAAAGTTTTCGTTGCCAAGAATGGATCCTTTCTTGAGAAGGAGTTTCTCTCAAAGGAAGTGACTGGAAGGAAAGTAGAACTCGACGAGGTTATTGAACCTTCTCTCGGAGTTGAGAGTAGCGCAGCACCGGAAGATGTTTTTGTGCCGCCTACATCAATTGGAGAGGAAGCTCATGATGGTGATCATGAAACTTCGAACGAAGTTGCTGCTGAACCTCGCAGGTCAACGAGGGTTCGTACCACTCCTGATTGGTATGACCCTGCCTTGAACGTCATGTTGGTGGACAACACTGATGACCCTGCGACGTATGAAGAAGCTATGGTGAGCCCATATTCCGACAAATGGCTAGAAGACATGAAATCCGAAATGGGATCCATGTATGAAAACCAAGTATGGACTTTGGTGGACTTACCGGATGGCCGTAAGGCTGTCGAGAACAAATGGATTTTCAAATGAAAAACAGATGCTGATGGTAATATTACCGTCTATAAAGCTCAACTTGTCGCGAAAGGGTTCCAACAAATTCAAGGAGTTGACTACGATGAGACATTCTCACCAGTAGCGAAGCTAAAGTCTGTGAGGATTTTGTTAGCAATAGCTGCATATTTCGATTATGAGATTTGGCAGATGGATGTCAAAACGGCGTTCCTTAATGGTGACATTGAGAAAGATTTGTATATGGTACAACCCAAGGGTTTTGTCGATCCTAAAGATGCTGACAAGGTATGCAGATTTCAACGCTCCATTTATGGAGTGAAGCAAGCATCCCGGAGTTGGAATCAACGTTTTGATAAAGTAATCAAAAACTTTGGATTTATACAAACTTATGGAGAAGCTTGTATTTACAAGAAAGTGAGTGGGAGCTCTGTAGCATTCCTAGTACTATATGTAGATGACATATTGTTGATTGGGAATGATATAGAACTTCTTAATAGTGTCAAAGCCTATTTGAATAATAGTTTTTCAATGAAGGATCTTGGCGAAGCGGCATATATTGTAGGCATCAAGATTTATAGAGATAGATCAAGACGCCTAATAGCACTTTCACAAAGTACATACTTGGACAAAGTTCTAAAGAAGTTTAGAATGGAAGAGAGCAAGAAAGGGTTCGTGCCCATGTTGTCAGGTAAGACCTTGAGTAAGACTCAAAGTGCAGCTACGGCAGAAGATAGAAAGAAGATGAATAATATTCCCTATGCCTCGGCCATAGGTTCTATCATGTATGCCATGTTGTGTACAAGACCGAATATAGCACATGATGTTAGTTTGACTAGCAGATATCAAAGTGATCCTAGAATGGAGCACTGGACAGCGGTCAAGAATATCCTAAAGTACCTAAATAGGACTAAGGATATGGTTCTTTCTTATCGAGGTGATGAACAGCTTGTTGTAAACAGTTACACTGATGCTAGTTGGAACACCGATCCAGATGACTCAAAGTCACAGTCTGGATACGTATTTATTTTGAATAGTGCTGCAGTGAGCTGGAGGAGTGCCAAGCAAAGCGTTGTGGCGAAATCTTCAACTGAATCCGAATACATAGCTGCTTCGGAGGCTGCACAAGAAGCCATATGGATGAAGGAGTTCATTACTGAACTTGGCATGGTTCCTAGTGCGTTGGACCCGATGGCCATCTACTGTGACAACACAGGTGCCATAGCTAATGCACTGGAGCCAAGGTCACATAGCAAGCTGAAGCACATCAAGCTACGTTTCCATGCTATTCGCGAGTATGTCCGAGATGGTGACATAAAGATTTGCAAAGTACACACTGATCTGAATGTGGCAGATCCATTGACTAAACCTCTCCCTAGAGCAAAGCATGACCAACACCAGAACGCCATCGGTGTTAGCTATATTACCATGTAATCTAGATTATTGACTCTAGTGCAAGTGGGAGACTATTGGAGATATGCCCAAGAGGCAATAATAAAAGTGGTTATTATTATATCTTTGTGTTTATGATGAATGTTTGCATCCCATGCTATAATTGTATTATAAGGAAACACTAATACATGTGTGTTTTGTAAACATAAAAGAGTCCCTAGTAAGCCTCTTGTTGAACTAGATTGTTGATTAATTGATGATCATGGTTTCCTAATCATGGACATTGTCATTAATAACAAGATTATATCATTAGGAGAATGATGTGATGGACACACACACCCGTAGTAAGCGTAGCATAAGATCAAGACATTAAGTTCATATTGCTACAAGCTTTCAAATGCATAGTAACCTAATCCTTCGACCATGAGGTTATGTTAATCACCATCACCGGATGGGTACTTTGATGACATCAAACACCGCTTCGTAATTGGGTGGTTATAAAGGTGTCATTGGGTATTCTGAAAGTATGTGTTGAAGCGCATGGACCAAGATTGGGATTTGTCCATCCATATGACGGATAGATATGCTCTCGGCCCTCTCGGTGGAATGTCATCTAGTTAGCTTGCAAGCATGTGACTAGGTCACAAGGGATGACATAACATGGAACAAGAGTACTTATCAGTAACGAGGTAGAACTAGGTATGGAGATACCGACGATCAAACCTCGGATAAGTAGAGTATCGCGTGACAAAGGGAATTGGTGTCGTATGTTAATGGTTCTATCGATCACGAAGTCATCGTTGAGTATGTGGGAGCCGTTATGGATCTCTAGATCCCGCTGATGGTTATTGATCGGAGAGGTGTCTCCATCATGTCTGTATATTCACGAACCATAGGGTGACACACTTAAGGTTCGAAGTTGTTTTAAGTAGATATTGAATGTGCGTTGGAGACTGAATGTTGTTCGGAGTCTCGGATTGGATCTGGGACATCACGAGGAGATCCGGAATTGTCCGAGGAATAAGATTCATATAATGGGGATCTTTTTCTAAGTTAGGAAATGTTCCGGAGTGTTTGTATGGGGATTCTAGAAGGTTTCGGAATGTTCCGGAAGGTTCTAGAAGATATTTTGGAGTTTACTTGAAAACCAAGATAGGATAAAGGGAAACTTAAAGGGTAAGTAAAGGAAACTTGGGGGGAAGGACTCTCCCCCTAAGCCTCCTTGTGCGCCGGCCCTAAGGGGTGGGCCTAGGGGTGGGAACCCTAGGCCGCACCCCTCCCTCTATATATAGAGGGGTGGAGGCGCCACCCCCCTGGCCCCTCCCCACTCAAAACCCTAGCCGCCTCTCTCCTCCTCCTTCCATCTGCTCTGGCTTAGGCGAAGCCCTGCAGAATTCTCTACTCCACCACCACCACCACGCTGTCGTGCTGCTGGGATTCCGTGGAGAGATCTACTACCTCCGCTGCTCGCTGGAACGGGGAGAGGAAGGTCTGCTTCGACTCCGCACGTGTGACCGACTGTGGAAGCGCTGCCGGAACATGGTGCCGGAAGGATCGTCTACTCGATCTTGAGATCGGCAAGTGATCGTCTACATCAACCACGAGATCCGATCTCGCACAAGGCTTTCGGATCTACAAGGGTTAGTACAGATCTATCTCGTTGCACATGTCTAATAGATTAGATCTTGGCTTTTATCTAGATTAGATCTGGGTTTTGTTCATTCTTGCGGTAGAAATTTTTTGTTTTCCATGCTATGAACCCATCACTTGTACCAGGACAACATCAATGCCAAGGCCATCTCCATTCTGGTTCGTGCCACCAAGTCCCTTAGCTGGTCGATGGCAGCCGGCACTTTCGTAAACTTCACCGCTAGCTGGGCGATCATCTCCGGTGCAGCCGCATCCGGCCACATGAAGTCGAAGACCGCGTGAGCTGCCTTCCGCAGCACAATGACCTCCTTGCCAAGAAGGGAAACCAACTCCTGGGAGGTTGGCTGCTCCCCTGGCCAGTTCTCGTAGAGCCGGTTGTAGGCCAACAGGTCTATGCCCGGATAAAACGTGTCAGAAAAACAAGTCAGGTCCGTCTACCGGATCCGTACAGAAAAAGTAGTCGGCAAAAAGACTTACCTTTGGTGGTGCGGCCGATCTGCATCAGCTCATCTAGAAGTGCCTTCTCCTGGTCCCCCAGCCGTTTGATCTCCTTCTATTGATCTTTTCTCTAGGCATCAAGGAGATCGAAGGCCTGGGCCCGACTAGCGAGGGTGGAGTCGTGCTGCTTGATGATGTCCTCCAGCTGGTCCGTCTTGGAGTGCTAGTCCTCGTTTTGGAGCCAGAGGGCGGAGTTGGACTTTTTTAGGCGGTCGTTCGCCTCGGCTAGGCGGCCGATCTCCCGCTGAGCATAGACCATGATGGCTATAGGAAACCGGCTATCAGTAAAAAAAGAGTAAAAAGGAGGGAAGGGAAAACCGAGTAAAAAGACTTACTCTGTGAAGTGCCATTCGCGACGGCAAGCTTCTGCCCCAGCCGAAGCCTCAAGCAACTGGATCTCCTTCACCGCCAACTAAAAGGTGGCGACCAGGTCTACCAGGGAGGTGGCAGAGGAGGGGTCGTCGTCGACGGTGTTAAGGGTCAGCGACTCCTCCGCCTCGCGGACCGCCACCTGCCATTCTTCTCTTGGCTCACTGTCGGAGTTGTCGTCCTGAACCACCACCAGATCCTTGCCGGTAGCAGCCCTCCTCGCCCCCGCGGAGGAGCCACCTCCGCTCTACGGGCTCGACGCGATGGTGTCCGGCTAGACCACTATGGCTGGCGGAGCATCTCCGGTCCCGGCTCCCGTAGCCATATCCACACGAGGCGGCAGCGGTGGAGCCTAGGACGTTGGAGTGGGGGTGCCGGCGGCAGCGGAAGCTGGAGTGGTAGGCGGCACGCGGGGCGGCGAGCCAGTCAGTGCCCACGCCGGGCTGGCAGCACCAAAAGAGATGAGCAAGCTAAAAAGATAAGGGCAAAACCAATAAGAAAAGGGAAGGAGCCGGGCTTACCCCTGCACCACCGGGGGCGGCGCCTTCTTGCGGCCAAGCCAGCTTAGGGGTGGGGCGCCGGTCCGGCTCTTCTACCGGGGGCCGGCTGGATCCGCTCCCCCCGCACCGGACCAGCTGGAGTCGCCGTCCATCGCTCGGTGCTGGGTTGGTTCGGGAGCCAGCGCGACCTCCTCCTCCTCGTCAACCGGCGCGTGGGGGTCGTGGGCCGGCTCATCATTCTAGTTGGGAAAGACGTCAGCATCGTTGTCCGACTCCTCGCCAGACCGACCTGCGCACGGATCGGGGAGGTCAGGTGTGAAGTCCTGGAGGGGGGCCTTGCCCTCTTCCCGGATGATGCAGGGGAAGTTCTGCCACAATAGAAAAGAATGGGGCATCAGCCGGATGAAACAAACAAGACGGAAGATAGAAGATACTAGCCGAGTTAGGGAACTTACTCGGGGCGCGCGGCTATCGCGCGTGTATGGGGCCTGCCCGAACACCCACTCCTTGAGGTTGTGGTAGCAGGGATCGCGGTGAGATAGCCGGGTGGGGTCCAGCCGGCCAGAGTAAAAGCACATCTTGTGGGCGCACTGCTGCAGCGACATCATCAGCCGGGAGATCCAACTGAGTGTGATGTCCAGGCCGATTAAGCCGGTGGTGATGAGGGACCACATCCGATGTAGCATAGCATCCATCTCCGCCTTCTCGCCGTAGATCTTTAGGTCCCAGTTCTGCCGAGTAGACTCCACGTCTTGGGAAGCCGACAGGTTGATCCGGTCGACCTCGATGACGTTGCAGGCGTAAAAATATGACTGCTGCCACAGTTGGACCGTGTCTTGAAGCTTGAACTTGGGGTAGCTGGTCCGCGAGCGGGAGTAGATCGACGCGCCGCCGCAGGAGACCAGCGGGTCCTGAGTGAACTGAACCTGCGGCCAGACGCGGAACAGCCGACAGAAGAGCCCGAGATCCAGCTGGATCCCGAGGTAGCACTCGCAGATTGCTGCGAATTGCGCAAGAGTACCAATGGTGTTAGCGCCAAGGTGGTGGAGGCGGAAGTCAAAGAAAGCAAGGAAGGTCAAGAAGAAGGGGTGCACCGGCAGAGCAAAGCCGCACGCGAGGTAGGAGAGGAAGATCACCCGCTCCCCTTCCTAGGGGTGCGGCGACTCCTCTTCTAGCGGCGCACACCGCACCTTCACCTCCGACTCCGGCGGCAGCACCCGCGTCGCGTGGTATTTGGCAATATGGTCCTCCGTCACAGACGACTCGCACCAGGTACCGCGCTCTGACGCCATCACCTCTTCCTCGGCCGTGGTGGTGGGTGTTGAGAGGCGGTGGCCCGTGTCACCGGCGATGCTAAGTGGGCGGCGCAGCGAATCCGACGGCGAGCACATAGAGGCAGCAAGGAAGCAGTGAGGGCGCAGGGGAAATGCGAAGGCAGCGAGCGGAAGGGGAGAACTGCTCCCCTGGGTGGTATTTAAGCCCAGGGGAGGGCAACCGTGTACATTGCCACGTGGAACCTGCCAGACCACGCCACACCTCCGCCACCGCTCCAGATCCCCTGTGCAAGCAGAGCCAATCCAGGATACTTCCCCTTGTAGTCGTTCTCGACATACCACTCATCCTAGAGAAAAACTTAGTTTTATTTTGAAGTAGATTTGAGGAGAAAAACTTGCACTCATAAACAGAGCTCTCATACTTAAAAAAATCTGTCTTTCGAATACCCTTTGGTATTTGTTTGTATATAGCATAGCACAAGCATGTTCTAGAAGATGCCTCTCCTAGATTGTGATGAGGTGCAAGTGAAACAGGATACGAGACACGAGTGTGCAGCCCCTATGCACTTATTAAAAGAGGATTGCGTTGGAAGGTTTTACAAGACACTGATTGTCGAAGCGTTGAATTGAAGCAACCAAGTGGCTCATGTGAGTGTTTGCACTGTCAGCACTACCCTACATGTTGTCACACAAGGTTCAAGTTCCTGCGAAAATAACACATGAAATAAAATGCATCGGTTTGGTATACGAATATAGTTCGTTTACCCCACCGATAAAAGGAAAGTAAAAAAAGAAAACATGAACTTCTATAGAGAATTACAGTCTAGGAAGTTTCCGAGCTAGAAATTTATTGCTTACATATGCTCGGCTTCTCTAGATCATGGGAGAAGCTCCCAGGTGGTGTTTCAAGGCTTTTAGAAGGAGAAAGAAGTACATTCTAGTTGGCATTTGAGGGGTTTTCGCAACTATGCGAGCGCAACTATACGGCCGGAACAATGCGTCCTGCCGTATAGTTGGCCTTCTGTCAAAATATTAGGGTTTCCCCTGGCGACGCAGCTATACGGCAGGAACAATATGTTTCCGTTGTGTATTTGGTCGTTAAACTGTCTGTCCCTAGGAAAGAAAATATACAAAGGCATCTATATCTATATGACCGGAGCTATACAGACGGAATTTTTATTCCCGCCGTATAGTTGGTCGTTAAACTCTTAATACATATGAAATAAAAATTGTGGATGGCACAGATATCTATATGACCGGAGCTATACGGTCGGAATTTTTATGCCCGCCGTATAGTTGGTCGTTAAACTCTCTGTACATATGAAAGAAAAATTGTCGATGGCAAAGATATCTATACGACCAGAGCTATACGGCCATAATTTTTATTCTCGCCATATAGTTGGTCGTTAAACTCTCTGTATGCATAAAAAAAATCTGTTTCTTCGAAAATTATTTCTTATGCTGTAAATTAGTGATATACCTTGTTTTGAGAGTAAAATAACAACTTTAATTTTCAACCAACAATAGCATGTAGTAACAATAAATTCTACCTTTTGAAAACTACAACAAGATAACTCTAATAACAAATCATGCAAATAATAAAAAATGCCAGTGCAACATGAATGCATCAAGACTCAAGACTCAAAACTAAGAAAGACACCTAATGACTTCCGGGTTGCCTCCTGGGAAGCGCTTTTTTATAACCAAGTAGCCAGGATTTTCTCCAATATGATTTTAATAGATAGGAGCCAAAGAATTATTTATTCTTACCTCCAAAAGAGGTTTGGAGTACTTACTATTATAGCCTGGTCGAAGTCTCACCCGCTTGCGGTGCATCGGAGTCATGTAGATAAATGTGTTATTGCTCACAAATGATGATTGATGTGCCATGTGTGGTGAGCATACCTCCCTAGATAGTTTCAACAAATGGATTAGATATTTACATGTAAAGTCAAAAAATTACCTTTGATAGCATCATCGGGATACAATTCATAGTACTCTTCTTGGGCCACACTATCACGAGGAAACACTTCATAAGACTCATCTTTAGCAGCAGGGAAAAATTCAAAAGTGTCTCTATTCTCCAGTTCATGACCCTTGCTAACAAGTTCATCAGTTCTAGAGTTATCAATCCAATCACAAAAAGAAGCGTCATCAACAAATGTTTCATCAAAAATGTGCTCTCCCAAAACCTGCTCATTAATACTACAAGGATCTATCTCTAGTTCATCATTATTAGTGTTCTCCAAATGAGTATCTAGGCATAAAGCCTCCGCGGATAAATTATCTTCAGTTTCAACACAATAAGAATCATTACTAGAGACTAAGGCACCATAAACAAACTTATTACTGCTAGAATGATGTTTGTCTTCAACCTCACCTTTTTGGTGTTCCTCCTCGTTATCCAGTGGTTTCGGCAAAATGTTAGTTTCGGGAACTATTGTTTTACATAGCTCCTTACTTTTTGTCACAAGTGCATTCCAAGTAAAATGTTCTTGACAATAATTTACAATATAATCCATAATATTATGATACCTTGCTAAATCCTCCTTATCGCTACTTTTCATAATAATACCAAATTTCCTAAGCAGCTCATGAGACCCTTCATAAACTATGTATTCCAAGAGTTTTACATTATTACCGTTTATGTGAGTATTTGTTGATAAAAATTCTTTAGAGAGAGGAATGCATTCATAATTATAAATCTTGTTAGGCTTACCATTATATTGCCTCATCCCTTCGAGTAAATTTAACAAATTACCAGAATAGTAATCCACCTGCTTCCACATGTCTAGTAGTTGCATATCCTCAAGGATTAGCAGTTCTTCTTCGTGTTCATCCTCTTCTTGTGAAGGAACTTCATCCTCCTCTAATGGGATTTGTAGTTCTTCTTCGTGTTCATCCTCTTCTTGGGAACACCAAGGAACACTAGTTTCGATTTCCTACAAACAAGTAACTTTGTGCGCTACGGGTTTTCCCCGTGCTTTACTCCTCATAATTAAGTGTATTCTCACTAAAACATTCATGAGAATACCAAGAAATACGTTGCAGGATTTCATAAGCTGTTTTTATGAGAGCACTATCTTCACAATCAAAATGTGATATGACATGTATTATCAACTCATGGGCACCTTCAAAGATAATATACTCTAATACTTCACTAGTAACATCACCATTATTATAAGACACTGAAGATTGATTAAAAGTATCAGAGCATTGAAACCTAAGTAGTGCCCAAGTTTCATACATTGAGGACATATTATTGGATCGTCTATTGTATCCGAAGAAATAAACTTTTTAGCATATTCCACTATTTGGGAATACATTTCTCTTACCGTCATATTGCTCACCAGTTCTTCAAAATACTCATCCTCCTCTTCCAATGAGGATTCCTGCCCCATGTTAATAGCATCACAATATTCATAGAAAGCTTCATCTTTTTGTCCCTCACCAAAGTCCCCAAAATCACTGTCTAGGCACAAATCCTCCTTAGAACAATCGTCATATGTTTGGGACTTATAGAAATCATTACTAGATAATGAGATATCATTTCCATGCATACTATTTGTGTGTGGAAGTTATTTCCAGAAGTAGGAGATTCAAGTGGTTGATCAAGTTGCTCCTTTTCATTCTTACTAAGATAATTTGCGAGTAGCTTAGCGATAGTCTTACCTTTGGGCTTACCTTCCACTAGTTGAGAGGGTGCAACATCAAGTGCCACCTCTTTAATAACAACATGTTCCGGTGGTTTAGGTGGAGGCTTTTTGAGTGGAGTTCCCTCCACATAATCTTTTGGAGCACCCTGCAAAGGTTAGATTCTTCCATGGTAGCTTTAATCCGCCCAACAATAAATTCATTATCATGGAAGTTATCTTGGGAATAGTAGAATATAGGGTGAACTTCTTTATTGATCATATCGAGTGGTTTACTTTCTACCTATATATTTCTTAAATGAAATAACAACTCTTGGCAACCAGTAAAAAGCACCAATTGTAATGTGTCCTCCCTAGGAAGGCATTTAAACTCATCTCTATTATAGTTTGCTAGTTCGGTATCAAAATAATTATACTTACATTGATAATTGAGGTGATCTGGAGATCCGCAATAATCACAACATAATTGATAAGAGGCGCATAGTATGGATGAATACTTTTCCACCCAAGTCAACCATTCTTTTAATATGCCTTGCCTCCTATGAATATCTTCCAAAGTACTTCCCTTTGACTCCTCCATTATAGATTTCATCTGTTGGAAGGTAGTCATCTCGGAAGACATGATTAGTTACACATATTTTTATGGGTTTTTGATTTGTAAACAAAAGCAAAATACAAATGCAGCAAATAAAGAAAGCTTAAAACAAAATCTAGCAAAACTAAAATAAATAAACAAAAGCTAAAAGACCTACAACGCTTAGCTCCCGGGCAACAACGCCAAAAAATAGCTTGATGACCGCAAGTGCACAGATCGTTTGTAGCTAGATTCAAAATAAAGATATCGATCCCATAGGGAGAAGGAGTCTGAAGTCTAATAACTCTTTGAACTAAATACTGAAATAGTAATGCTAAATAACATTCTAAGTAACAAGATAAAATGAGAGTTTTGTGTAAAAGATATTTTTGCGTTTTCAAATAAGAGAACCATAAATAAACTAAAGCTGTAAGTAAGAAAGAGCATGCAAGTATGATTACAAATTCTACAAGATGATGGAAAGAGATCTCAGGGAGTAGTGGATCCACCACTAGTAATTAGAAAGAGTGATCAAAATTATTATAATGAATAAGACCATTTATGATATGTGTGGGAGGATCTCCATATATGGACGAATAGCCAGCAATCGCTACACACATCATCCTCATAACCACAACAGACAATAACCGACAACCATCATGTTACCGCGCTATTAAGGGATTTCTCCCGTGGCATGGACATGGCTTAATGAGTTCTCCTTAATTCCCCAAGTTAGTACGTAAAGAATGACAACTACTTTATAGTCACAATAAGTTCTATCATCCTTCCATCTAGCAACAAGTAATCCCCTTCATTAAGTCCCCACAAGAGGCAAATATTAAGGAGGTGCACAACTCCCAACATCAAGATGAAGATAATTAACACAGACACATAATGAACAATATCACATAATAATCTTCATCTCAATTCAATCTCATACTAGGGTTTCTCCATCTCCCCAAGAATAAAGGAAACTACTCACACATGAAGGCAATCAACATCATGAATAGAATATGGATGAAGTATGATGATACAATTGAAGACAAGTGCAAATCCAAGATTCAATCTAGAATTACAACAAGTAACCAAAGGGGATCGATGATGGAGACGTTGTTGATGAAGATGATGATGTAGATCGATATGGAGGCCTTCAAGATTCTAGTCCCTTCTCCTCTTGTGTGGTGGTGGTGGTGTAGATCTGTTTGGAGGCGGCTATGGTGGAGGCACAGCGGCAGGGCTCCGCCGTGGTGGAGGATATGGCTTAGTGGATCTCTCTTGGGTCCTCCCTCCTTTATATAGGCCTTGGGGGTGCCCTAGGGTCCCCCCAATACCATCATATGACTTAGGGAAGGTTTTGGAGATTTTTGGGGTCAAATCCCATCGTTTGTGACCTTTTTGAAAACTATACGAGTGGAGCTATACGACCAGAAAATAGTTTCGGCCGTATAGTTGCTCGTTAAACTATGTGTCCACTTTAGTATTTTGGCCACCATTTCTTGATACGAACTCTGTTTTGGGTGTTCTTGGGCTTGTTGAGTTTGTATCATCGAGGGATACAACCCTATGGTCTTCGATCTTTATTTTGAGAAGTTGGAAAACTTGACTTTTTCAACCTCTCAAATGGCTAAGTTTGGTCCTTGCAGCTCCTCCATACTACGCTCTCTTTGTTCCTTTTGCCTTTGTTTTATCCATAATCATCATCAACACCTACACACATGTCATAGACAAGGAAAAGTGATAAAATTCAACCTAAGCTACTAAATGTGCAAAGCTCATATGAAAGTAAATGAGAAATAGGAATCGTGCACATAAGGCATAGCTATAGCTGGAAGAAACATGATATGAGAGATAAATGACACAATTTATATGGCTAAAAGAGGTGGTATTTCACAGCCATCAATGTCTGGTATGAAGTGGCGGATCAAATTAAGCAGAATGTGATATTATTTTGATAGAAGCACTTTGTTCACCATATAGAGTAGGTAGCTATTAAATGAAGCAATCATACGTCATGTGCATCATATAAATGTCTAGATTATTTTAAAAAAAGATATCCAACATATGTACTGTCAAGTAAAGGTGTATGAGCTCTGTTATCCACATTATATCCATGGGAACTATGACAGAATACCTCATTGTTGCAATCACAAGTCAACTAAAAATGCAAAGGACCCATAACCAATTGAACCATATGGTGGCTAATATTAAACTAGCAAGATAATCTGATGATGTATAGATGAAATCCAGCAGACATGAGTCCGAACATATGCACAATGTCTCATGTTTCTTAGTAATCAAACATTGTATTTCTCACATAAATTGCCATCCTTTAAGTTAAGAAAATCATGACATTGCTTTAATCATGCGAAAACTAAAGAATAAAATTGGTAATAGAATCTATATGTGCATCATGTAGAGTAGCTATTGAGGTAATGAATTAAGCAATCAGACATCAGGTGCACGATAGACTTCCAGGTCATATTATGATAGTTATAGTACCTATATATAGTAAATGGGTATCATACAAAGCTTAATTATGCTTTTTATATCGAGGGAGAACTTTGCTGCTTCTCTTAATCAAAAAGTACACTCTATATATACTATTAAATTTTACTAGGCTAGTCATTTCTAGAGTATCATCATTTATATGATGCAGCAATGTTGACAACATAAATTAGGTGATACTAGCTATGACAATCTCACTATGAGTATTCTAGCTAGAACTCCCCCTGTTTCACAATATAAGATGTTATGGCTTTTATGAAACAAATGTATCTAGACCCTCTTTAGTGTTGGTAGAGTAACTTGGACTAGTATTGTATGCATTTTTACTAGTCTAAGTTACTCCCCACAAAGACCAAGTAACTTATACTAGTCTCATACATATAACACTAGGCTATGTTACTACCTCAAGAGTGCATATAAGCTCAATCATGGTGACGATCTCTAATATTATAATAGAATATAAATTAACATAAAAGTGGATATACTTCAATCACCACTACCTAATCATGGTCTAGTTAATATATATATATAGATAGATAGATAGATGAACATAAGTCATATATAGAAAGAATAGATCATCACCAAATCGAATGAGCACATTGAATTATAAATCGAGGGATTTACGTTTGGTTTTTGTCCAGTCTTGTTTAAGGTCAATCTTGTTCTAATCATTAGACAAATCAAGTGGTGCCTCGAACAAACAAGCATCTGACACTAAGCACATCTCAGAAAAAAGCAAGGGACTTACTATTTCGCTTTGTGCAGTCCCGCTGGAGGACATCCTATTGTCAGTTCATCCGTTGAAGACATCCACCACATCCAGTACATGGATAGACGATGCATCAACTTTATTGTTGCTCCTCTGTATATAGGTTCAGGCCACTCATTCACCGAAAACAGATTTTCATTCAACAATATAAAGCAACAGGTACTTACAAGATTGTAGGGGCGATTCACTCTACGATTCTCCATGTTCCCTGTGAGAGGAAATAATATCAGATAGTGGCTATTGCTGTTTACAAAGAACTAGATAAACATAATAGTATAATCACTTATGAACACGTAGAGCAGGAAATGGCGGAATATAAACAAACATTTAAATGACATAAAGTTTGCCATGGCGACAAAATAGAATGCAGTTACAATCACTGTTTAGCACAAACAAGAGAGAAATTACAATGATTTAACTTATGAAATAGGATTGAAAACAAATATGAAAAGTGCCATAAAATTTTCCACGATCTATAGAGCAGGCAGTTACTGTACTAACATTAGGATGAACAAGCTAGAGATTACAATGGTATACCTCATGAACTTAGAGAGCAAGGAATGCAAACCCATATGTGAAGTGACTTAAAATGCCATGAACTACATAATATAAGGTATATACTGCTTCTACAAAAATTATAATTTAGAAACTTGAATTTATAGAGCAGGGGCATACAGATAACCATGTTAAGCGCCTTAAAACTTTCCATGTAATACTACTTCCAATCCAAAATAAACAAGGCATATAAAATTTTCACAAGTCAATCGACGCAAAATTCGGCCAAGTTTGTAGAACATACCAAGAACATCTACCATGTCAAACCAATGTCATTCGATACATTGGGACATATACTTTCATAGACGCAAAAGCCAGAAGTTAACCCTTAATATATTTTTCTATTAGCTTGATTAAAGTTATCATTGTTTGACTTCAAAAAAGTATAGGCCTTCTTTTACGGAACGGATATAGTACACAATAGGTGGGAGCTACTGTCGAAGCTTAATTGAAACAAATAATAATGGCATATCTTGCGGAGCGAATGCAAAACTAACAAGTTCAATGACATAAAATTTATGATGAATTACATAAGAGAAGACAATTACTGTGGTTGCTTAGTACAACCAAATTGAAATTAAAATAGCCCTAATTCTGAACTTGTAAAGCAGAGAATTATAAACTACATATTCCGTGGCTTAAAACTACTAATGAACTCCAAAAGTACATGCATTCAGTGTTGTAGCAACGGACAAAGCAAATGCACATTATGATGATGCAACTTACAAACTTGTAGAATAGGTAGGCAACTTTAGATATTCAGTGAATTAACATTTTCCATGAACTGCATAATACCAATGAACTCTAATGTCAGTTTTGTACTACCTTATAAGGACATCTTATACCTTGAAACGAAACGAGTAGTTTAACATCTGGATTTAACATAAACTACACCGAATTTATCAAAGGAGTGTGGGATATCAATTAAGCCAGTATTGAGGTAGAAATTTAGCAACAGTACAGAAATGCAGTTCACTGTTGCAGGCTTATACCTATTATATTGAAACAAACAAGTAGATCTAGTTTACCTAGGTCACGACATCGTGTATGCATACACGACATCCATGCGGGTCACGTCAAGGATGACGAGGGTGCCCGGTAGTGGTGGGTCATGCTGAAGCAGATAGATCACAATGGCATCAGTGAAGCAGATCTATGGAGGTTCTTGATGTGTTTGGGTTGCTTAACAAGATAACCGGTGAAGGAGATCCGGTGTACTGCACGGTGTCGTCGGTGAAGCAGATCTGTTTCGACCGATTATGGATTAGACTCGCTACACAACAACGTCGATGAAGTAGATCTGGTGTAGTGGACTGTTGAGTCCGTGAAGTAGATCGAATGCAGTGCACACCGGCGCAGGTGAAGCAGGTCAGGTGTTGTGGAAGATGGAGTCAGCAAACTAACACGGTTGTATGGAAGAGGGTTTCAGTGAACTAGGTTTGGTAAGGTGGACGTCGGCTTATTTGGTAGACTTGTGAGGAGTATATGGTATCGACGTATGTCGTGCATACCAGCAAAGTGCGGTGGCGCATGATACGGAGGTGGGATAGGGGGTTTGGAGTTGCGTGTGGGCTGGTGAAGTGCGACGGGGATGTTCCGGTGCGGTGGTGCTGGAGCTGGAGGTGGGATATGGGGTTGGGTGGCATGTAGGCCGGTGAAGTGCGACAGGGATGTTATGGTGCGGTGGTGCATGTGGTGGAGATGAGAGAGGGTTGGGTGGCGTGTAGGCCGGCGAAGCGCGATGGAGATGCTCCGGTGTGGTGGTGCAGGAGCTGGAGGTGAGATAGGGGTTAGGATTTTTCGGAGTGCTATGGGTGAAATGGCGTCGGTGGAAGGTCGACTACCTAGCTTTAGAGCTATGGGGACCTAGGAGGGAACTATGAACCATACTCACACCCCGACATTAGTAGTTAGGCCATTGTCGGGGGTAGAAAAGAAATTTTATATGGCTAAAACTTGGGGCGTGACCACTCAAAATATTTAGGTGGAGGTGAGGCGGGAGAATTTGGCGCTCTAGGATTTTCAATTTGATTATACAGTATAAATGATATAGAATAATAATATCCTATTCTAGGAGTAGCTATAGTCTAATGACTATAAAAAATAGTTCACTGTAATGTCCTAGCTTTTGTAGGTACGGAGTATTTCCAGAGCCATTTCTGCAAAAATAGGGGCACTGACTTCGTCTTAATTATGTACACACATGTTATTACCCATTATGAAGGTAGTAACATGAACTAGTAACACTATATTATTACGCACTATGACCAGCCTAAGAGACTACCAAATTTAGACAAGCCACTAGAGATCAAGGAAAAAATAGTGTGTTATTTAATTTAGTATGGATTTTCTCCAGACGATATGAAAATTATAGTGTGTTAATAACGCGCTATTTTACAAAATATAACAGGTATGTCATGAATATCAAGGATTTCAGCATCTAATGAATTACCCAGAGTAATACTTGTACTTGCATAATTAATTCCAACGCTATCCAAGTTGGAGGAGAACTGGTAGGACTGAATCTAGGTGCAATGTCTGTTGCTACAGCAGGAGGCAGCGGCTTGATGTGATCACTTAGTTTTAACAATCAATTTTTTTATCATATGTTTGCTTACTCAACACATTCAGCTTATGCTCTCTTACTCCACATCCACCAACAAAACAATAACATGCTATACTTGAAGTAGCGCTAATGCTATGATGTTTTAGCGCGATATAGGAAGCTATTTAAAAAATAGTTCCATAGAAAGAAAATCTTGAAAAAATAGCATGGAGTCTCCAAATACCTATAGCACGCTAAATATCGTGAAATAGCACGCTATTTTTTCCATGCTAGAGATGATCTAAGGCTAGTCGGAGTGGAAAGTAACTTGGAGTAATAATATGCATACATTGTGCTAAATACTATCAAAAGTATCTTTTAGATGGTAGAATGGAAAATAAGATCCAACGGCTGGGAATGTTGGGATTCACGAGTTTTGATCCAATGCTCAATATTCGAAGTTATTCGTACACTGTAGATAATAACTAGTGAGTTTAATGTGCCTTGCACTTGAGAATCAGATAATATAAGTATGCCATATTATTTTTTATATAAAATTATAATAGGTAAAGCTCAAAAAATAATTATAATTTTAAGACACCTTCATAAAGTATCGCGTGTGTTTGGTTATTGTACTTTTTGTATCATCTAGAAATCAACCTATTAGCTACCTAAGTAATCTACGTCCATAAAATTGATCCATGAATAAATTCCATATGAGTACGTGGGCGGTGTCGGGGAGAATTGCATGCCCTTCATCTCCAGAACTGCTCAAGCATGCATCTCCCCATCTTCCTAGTGATTTCTTTCATTTTCTCGATCCCATTCCTTCTCTGTCACCCGGCTGGACCTCTACAAAAAAAAGAAGGCGCCAATCACTGTCCATGGCGCCGCCATTCGACAAGATGTACTCCTTCCTGGAACCTGGCAACACCACCATACTACAGGTGGAGTATACCAACAGAGCATCGGCAGTGAATGATTACATCAAGAAAATCCAAATGCTCCTAGAGGAAGGAGACGACAAGATTGTTGGCCTCAACGTCAAGTACACCAACGAGCAATCATCGACTCAGAAGGTTGTTGTCATCCAGCTATGTGTGTGCATGGATTGCCTGGTCTACCAGATCTACCAGGCCGACAATCCATGCTCTAAGCTAGCAGAGTTCCTCACCAACCCTAACATTTTCTTTGTAGGCGTCGACATCGGAAAACTTGGTATCAGGCTTAGGTGTTCTCTAGTGCTAGTGAGAAATTTCATGGAAATCCAGAAGAGGTGGAAGCATGCCAGCTCCACGAATGAGAATGATTCTATGGCTGACTACATTGTGGTCCTCATAAACATCCATTACAAAGCCATGAAGAAGAAGAAGGATGTGGACCACAAGTAGTGGGGGAACATGCCCCTGACCGAAGAGCATATCCAATATATAAGTCTCAAAGCCTACATGACCTACAAGGTATACAAACGGATAATGAACTTTGAGAGGGGTCAGCAAACTCTCGAAATATTCAAAAAAAACTAAATAAGAAGGGAAAGGGCAAGCGCAAGCAGACCAAAGAAGAAGAACAAGAAGAACAAGAAGACCAAGACTCAGAATGGTAGACCATGTGACCTACGAGTATAACTTTGCGTTTCGGTTTATCCTTGCATGATACTACTAGTACTACTAGAATTTAATGCATATATATACTGTAGGAATATCATGCAAGGAACAGAGTTAAGAATTAATGCAAGGAATCATAGTTGTTTCTTTTGTTTTTACTGTAGAGTGCTAGTAGGAGTGTAGGTTTAGGCATCGTAGCACGCCACCACCTCCGCAATGAATTGTCTTGTCAATCAACAGCCAAGGCAGGTTAATTTTATAGCAGTAGAGACTTTCTTTGAGTAATTCCATTTATACTGATGAAGGGTGAAGTACTGCTGAAGGAAAGAGGGTGAATGCACACCTGAAAAACTGATAGTAGGAGACTCTTACAAACTGTTAGTAGCACCGTAGTAGTAGAACCGCAAGATGAAGTTTTGTCGATTGCCAGAATGTACGTTGAGTATAATATAAACATATATAGTACTACCTTCTATGTACTAGTACTACTACTAGCAAAAATATCGTCCCTGCTGCGGAAATAATATGATTTCTTCCAACCAAACTACTACTCCAAAAATGACTATATACTTGTCACGAAAATGGATATATCTAGACATGTTTTAGTGTTGGATAGAAGTACATCCAATCTAGTGACAATTAATATGAATCAGAGGGGAGTACTACTACTCCACTACTATACTACTACTACATACTACCTCTATTTAGGATTATTAGGCCAGAGAGGTTTTTAAAATTGTTAGAAATTATAAGACCTATCTTCTTTATTGTCTTAATTTCCGTGGCTCATTAATTTAGATACCTCTCTTTTCTCTCAATATTCCAATGCATGTTGTTTCATCTCTCATCATGTCCCCTATTTTTAGCTAGCATCTCATGCATGAAGTGGTGCATGCATAAATTAATTAGAGTGATTAATTCATCTACTTGGTATTAGCGAATTGGCCCTGTGGCCTTATACGAGCAAGGGCAATAGTAGATCCAACTGCTGGCTAGCCATGTCCATGCCATCTAGAGTCAATCCAATAGCCAATATGTACAATAGCTAGAGATAAAAATATACTACTTTGCTAATATATGGCATACTTTACACTCTCATATAGTGCCTAGGAGCATGTGTTGCAGCTGGCTCTTAACTAAGAGCCTGCTCCTCTTCTCTCTCCTCTTCTGTCTCATCCAACTAAGCATAAATATACTATTATAATTCCTATAGCCTGCTAACTGGACCTTATTATACTTGCTCTAATCCTAAACAGAGGGCCTTATAATCCTATAAAACTTACTCTAGTAGTACTACTAGTACTACTCAGGAGAGTACATCCACCGAACTCATTGGAAGTTAAGACTTCATGAAAAGTACTCCATGAATAGTAGTAGTACATAGTGCATTCCAAAGTGAAGTTTGACCGAATAAAATACTCAGGAGAGTACATCCACCAAACTCATCTACCTCCATTTTAAGGAATAAGGCGCATGCGCATGCGAAAGTAAAGTTTGACCGAATAAATAGAGCAACTAAAATTTAATTATATTGTGTAAAATTAATATCGTTGAATTTTGATTGAAAGACACTTTCTAATGATGCTAATTTTGTATCAACATTCTATATATAATTATAGTAAATCTTGGTCAAACAAAAACACACAAAACAAGGAAGCCTTATTTGTTGGGACAGAGGTACAATACTACTACTCCAAAATCCACCATTCCTGGTATACAAACAATCTTTCTGCAATTAAACCAATGAACAACAACTTACATCCCTACTAAAATGCGAAGCGAATCAAGAAACACAGCTGCTTTGACGTAGAAGGACCGACCAGGTAATGCGGCAGCACCGCCAGGTAAGACGTAAGATCGTCAAACGCGACGTCGCCCGGCTTAGCGGAGCTCGACGCATCAAGCTCCACCATCACGGTGATGGTCCTCCTCCTGCCGTCCATCTAGGAGAGCAGCAGCGGGAATTCACCCACATCCTCACCCTACACACCAACAAATCGCACATCGCGAGCCTAACACAAACCGTAGACATGAGTGGGACCACACCTACCATGCCAATCGTCAGTACGAATATGGTGCCATCCTGCTCCCTGACAAGGATGAGCCACAGGATGCCTCGCCCGCCAACATCACTAGCTCCTGGAACGCTTTGGTGGTGGCATACCGGATCTTGTGCACTTGGATCGAGTGGACCGCTACGAGGTGGGCGATGAGCGCTGGCAGCGGGGCGGCAAGTTCGCAACCGGTCTTCGTGCAAGTGCAAGGGGCGTACTGGCATGTGATTTTGTGCTCGTGGAGTTCGTAGTAGGGCAGCAAACTATTGTAGCCTTTTTTGGCACAATCGACCCTAGCAACTGATAGTGTGACATCCATGGTGGGCTCGTGGGTGAATCCACTGCTACGGTGCTCGCACTTCTGGTAGGAGGTGATCTTCTAGATGCAGCGGTGGCAGACTAGATGAATATCCACGCACTGGAGAAATGGAAGTTCGAAAAATAAAATAGTTGCACGGACGAATCGACAATTTTTTATGGATTGTGAGGGATAAAAGGAGTGACCTTGTAGACCTGCCAGGGCTTGAGGGGTTAGGAGCAGGAGGAATAGTTGAGCATAATGGCTTCCATCTTTAGAGTGACCATCCCAAGCATTGTGATTTGGGAGGGGGGATGTGGACTCTCTGATCCGGCCTCGAGATGTGCCCTTCTTTTATACCACCGCTGATAATCAATGAAGCTCTACTTGATTGCTTTTTCCCTTTCTGTACTAGGGTCCTTTTGTATATTTTGAGGCTTATCTTCAAATTCCTTGTTTAGTTGGACAAGATTAGTTAGCGGCCTCTTTGTATTTTTGCACCATCCTTTTATTAGTAAGTTGCACGTGCCTCGCACGTGAGACTCACATAATAATAAAGTATGATATATCATCACTATATAAAATTATGCTCTGTTATAGGTAAAGCTCAAAAAATATATGAATGAGCCACATCTATAAATTAATGGTGTATATTTAGTTCTTGTACTTTATATCATATAGAAACAAATGTTTATTAGCTACCTAATACTTGAAAAGTTTGGGACCATGGTCTAGAGAAATGACGAAGAAGATTCTAAAATGACCGAGAAGTGTGTTTTGAGGTTTGCGCATAGTCCTTTTGCTAAACACTATCAACAGAATCTTCTAGATGCTAGAATGGAAAATAACATCCAACGGTTGGCAATGTTGGGATTGGCGAGTCGTGACCCAATGTTGAATATTCAAAGTTATTCATACATTATATTGCGGTATGATTTGATGTAGCTCCACGGCTAAAAACTAAAAGTTCGTGTGATGTTCTATGCAATCTTATTCGAGAAAAATATCAAATATGAGGATTGGTAGGTAAATTTGCGGGCCATGCTAGATTTTATCTCATAGAAAAAACATGGCTCAGACGATGGTAGTCTGCTTTGTCTCTATCACTAAGCGACATATATAGTAGTACCGCTAGACTAGTACTCTCTGAACTATAATCATGCGTGAAAGCACTACACGTACCTGATGCGTGATGCGAAGCTTTCTAAGAGGAAATGGGTAGAGAAGAGATGGAAGAGCAGGGATCTATGATGATTTTCCTTCAAGTTCTCATGGGCGGCAGCGAGGACATAAGTATAGTGATTGTAAGGACGAATGATGAATTTTGTGTGCATAGACATTACAAGAAGTTGAATTTATCAAACCTGATGGTGGTTTTTGAAATATTCAAATCTTGGATACCTTAAATGGTTTCAGGAACTTATAACGCACTCGTCGTCCAAATTTGATATATATAATTTTGGTAGATCAACATAAAGTAGTTTCAATGGGAGAAATTAGCTACTAGAGAGATAGGAAATTCATGTTATTACTTGAAAATAGCCCATAAACATTGTCTGCTATTTGCGAATAATGGGGTATTAGTATTTTGGGCCTTATTCTTCGTGTACTAACTTAACAAATAAACATTATCTATCACTTACAAAATTTAAAACAAATTTTTGTTCGTGAAAGATGGAAACTACAATTGTAAACACCTTCTCCCATACCAACATGCGTTCATCTACCAAATATGGGCACACTATTAATCTAATGCAATGTAGATATAGCCATGACCTTGGTCATTTGATTTAGAAGCTAAGCATCTTCACAACATAGTAGGACATATTGCAAAGCAAAGTTTTTCAAAGTAACTAAAACTCATATTTATCACAACTAGTACGCTCAAGAGAACGCGAAGCACAAGTTTTACATTATTTTGATCTTTATTTATTTTCTTGAAATAAATTAAAACTAGTTCAAACTTATCTGCCATTGTGAAATTCTTTGAAAGAACATGATGGTTTCAAACCTCTAGTTGTTTTTTACATATTGACTACTATAGTACCTTAAAGCAATTTTACGCAAAATTAGAGAGCTAGCAACCTATCATGTAGTCATAGTTAGAATTTGAACTGATTTTTATAAATCAACAACAAGTAGTTTAAGTGGTTGAAATTAGCTAGAAAAGTCAAAAGTTCATGTAATTTGAGAATTTCCCATAATACATGGTCCTCTTTGTATAAAAATGGAAGGCTAGTACCTAGGTTTATGAGCCGTAATTATTCACCATCTACTTTGCTAAATAATCTACAAATGTAAACATTGTTTATCATGCCCAAATATGCATTTACCGAATACGGGCATTATTACCCCGTACGCACGGTCATTAGTTTTGAAACCCAAGCATGGTCATACATGGTATTCCATATTGCAAAGAAATTCTCTCAAAAGTTATCCAAACTAAAGCTTGCCATTTTGCATGGCAAGTGGGGATTTGTGCAAGAGGAAGCTTGCCATTGTCTGCCAACATGTAAATTCTTTGCAAGTTGACTCTTTAAAATCTCCAAGTGCTTTCGATATAGTATTAAATAACGTGGGTCCCTTAAAAAGATTTCACGGATCTAGCTCAACATGTGAGGGCAGGCCAACAGGGAAAATTTTCATTTAATAGTTTTTTATTTTTATGTATAATATATAGGCTATTTAGAAATCTCAGGATGGTCCATTCACCGTCCTAACCACCATTTGGATCCGCCACTTTGTAGGCAAAGCTTCGGAGTGAGCAACCTATCATGCCATCATAGTTCAAGTTTGACATAATTTTGGTAAATCAATAGAGGGAGTTAAGTGATGAAATTAGCTAGCTCGCAAATTCATGTAACTTGATAAATGCCCATAAAATAGTGTGCACTATGTGTGAAAAAATGGGGTTGTCATATGGGCCTTATTCCACGTGTGCTTGCTTCCAAAAAACAGTTACTTGGAAAATTTTAAATGATTTTTGTAGTCATAAAAGTTGGAAAATTACAATTATAATAAACATTGTTTACCATGCCAAGATGCTCCCATATACCGAATAAGGGGACCTTATCATAAAGTACGATGTAAATATGGCCATGACCTTGGCTGTTTAGCTTGAAACCAAGATATGTTCCTACATGGTAGGCCATATTGAGAAGGATTTTTTTAAAGTTACCAAAACTCATGTTTATCATTCCTCGTTGCAACTAGTATGTTCCTACTACATGGTAGGTCATATTTCTCCTAGGAACTTCGTGAGTATGTGAGGTGGGCCATTTACACATAAATTAGTAATGTGTAAGTACAATAAATCTTTAGAGGTAACTAATCTATTGTACAAGCACGCTGCTGGCTATACTATTGGAATTACTCTAAGGACTAGTCATCGGGCTATAAGTAAAATAATAGGGTGTGTACACCGTGTAGGGCATGTTTGATTCAAAGGATTTACAAAAGAATTCTATAGGATTCCAATCCATAGGAATTTTTCCAATAGAGTGTGTTTGTTTCAAAGGAATAAATCCTACAAAATTCCTATGCTTTGATTTCCTACACTATAATCCTATAGGATTTCTAACAAGAGATGAGACCTCTTGGAAAGATTCCTACGTATCTATGAAAACCGTGACATGTACCTAAACCCTATAAAATTTCCTGCGTTTTTCCTATGGTGCAATCAAACAACTTATCTTACCGATTCTTGCATTTTTCATTCCTGTTGGATGATTAGTGTCATGTGATACATCCATTTTGCATCACTATTCTATATCATAACTTACAGTTATTCATTGATATATTTTATATTAAGAGATGATACTTATGTTATTTCATCTATTTTTGCATGGTTGATGACTTTTGGAGGATGGACCACTGAAGCCAGGATTCTGACAGAAAAGGCACTGTTTGAAGGCAAAATTCGCGAAGATCAAAAAATCCTGGAAAATCATATTTTTCCAGAAGACAAAGGAAGCCAAAAGCGGGAGCGGAGATGGGCCACAGGGGGCCCACACCACCCCCTAGCGCGGGCCACCCTAGGCCACGCCACTAGGTGGTGTGGCCTCCCTGGCCCACCTCTGGCTCTACTATTTGGCATATATAATCCTCCTAAAACCCTAAGACTCGGGGAGCGACCATAGAAAGATTCCACCGCCTCTGCAGGGCGGAATCTACAGAGAGAGAAAGAGCTCTCCGGCAGGCAGAAATCTGCCAGGAAAATTCCTTCCTGGAGAGGAGAGATCGTCGCCATCAACACCGTCATCACACTGGACTTCATCGGGATCATCATCATCATCACCATCATCATCTGCACCAGCACCATCATCACCACTCCATACCGATGTAACAATTGGGTTGAATCTTGCATAGTTCTTAGGGGAAACTTTCTCGGTGTTGATTACTTGTTGTAGTTGATGCTATTGAGTGGAACCATTGAATTATTGTTCATGTTCAGATTGTTACTTATCATTATTTCATCTCTGATCTTGATCCATATGATGTCTTGTGAGTAGTTTGTTTAGTTCTTAAGGACATGGGGGAAGTCATGTTGTTAGGAGTGGAATTGTATTGAGAAAGATTCAATGGTTTGATATTTAAGTTGTGGTGTTATTCTTCTAGTGGTGTCATGTGAACATCGACTACATGATACTTCACCTTTATGGGCATAGGGGAATGCATTGTGTATTTGGCTACTAATCGTGGGGTTATCGGAGTGACAGAAACTTGAACCCCCGTTAGGAAACCTTTGCAGAAGGGAGTGTAGGATCTCAAAGTTTAAGGCTGTGGTTAGGTTTTTATCTTAATTACTTTCTTGTAGTTGCGGATGCTTGCAAGGGGTATGATCACAAGTATGTATTAGTCCTAGGAAGGTCAGTACATTAGCATAGGTTCACCCACACAACAATTATCCAACTAAAGAAGATTAATCAACTATATGAAGCGAAAGCACTTGACGATATTCCCATGTGTCCTTGAGAACGTGTGGTCATCTTACATAATACAACCGGCTTGTCCTTTGCTGAAGAAAGGATTTGGCCACTTGCTGCAATTATTATTATTGTCTTTTATTTACTCGTACTTTATTTAGCTGCATTATTAAAAACCCCTAAAAATCCGTTTGCTAAGTATTTACAGAGAATTCCTAATCCAAGACACTCGTCAACACCTTCTGCTCCTCGTTGGGTTCGACACTCTTACTTATCAAAAATACTGCGATACACCCCTATACTCGTGGGTCATCATCATGCCATTACATTCCCACACTTTTCAAATCCCTATGTTTTACAAATCATTTGAACCAAACAAGCCCGTAGATTGTGGTAGAGTTGAGTCAACGAAACCAAGTTCTGTATGAGTCTACTACAACAGTTTGGTAACCACAACATCACACATACCAAGACTATATGAGATACTCCTAAAACCTAATTAATTAGGCCTTGCATGACACTAGACACATGTTATTACACAATACAGTGAAGGTAGTATCATGTGCAAGTTTTACTAGTCTAAGTTATTTAGCACTATGAGTAACCTAATATGAAGGAGAAGGAAAACATCTAGCCAAAGCTCATTTTTTAGTGGAAGCACGAGGAAAACAGAAGGAAAGTTAGGCTGGACCACCACGGGACCCAACTTTCTTAGCACTGTTGTGGCTACACGGTTGTACGCCAATGTGCAGAAGCTTACATGGGAAGGAATAGGTGACTTTTGCGATGCTTACATGGGAAGACATAGAGACACCGATGCATGAGTGGAGTAGAGCAGCCAATGCCGCACTGAAGAGGAGAGAGGGAGCATGATTCTCCTTCATCCAGGAGGCTTTGCTCTCATGAAAGACAGCGATGAGAAAGAATTTTGGGTGGAGGAGCCTTTTTTGAAACAAGGCTAACAATTTGCGGTGGAAGGATCCCTTGCTCACCTTGCCAGAAACACGAGATCGACTAGGCACCAAAAGCTTATTACTAATAATACAAACAATATTAATACTTGAGTACCACCAGTAGTTTCTATAAGTTCCATAGTTCCATTCAGGAGCAAAAGTGGCTAGTATAAGTATAGTAGATTGTCAAGATCCTTCTTGCTTCCTCGGATGCCTCCTGGTCACAAAAGGCTCGAATACAAGTTCGATGATATTCATATCAACTTCCAATGATGCAAGATACCACTGAACACGTTGAGGCTCGAATACAAGATCCACGGTTTGCAATGATGGTATTTGCCAGTCTTGATGCAAAGGTCAAAGTTAAAAGTTATCCATACACTATATATATAGTACTAATACGATTATATAATAGGTACATCTCAAAATATTTATAAATTTGATCGACATATATAAAGTATGGGTGTATATTTGTTCCGTGTACTTTGTATCATCTAGAAGTCAACGATTATTAGCTATCTGACACTTGAAATTTTTGGTAACATGGTCTAGAGAAACAAGGGAGAAGATTCTATGATGATGGAGAAGTGTGTTTTCAGGTTTGTGCATAGCATTCATTATGCTGAAGACTATCAATAGAATCTTCTAGATGCTAGAATGGAAAAGAAGATCCAATAGATAGAAATGTTGGGATTCGCGAGTCCTGATCCAATAGTCAATATTCAAAGTTATTCATACACTATATAGTGGTAAGATAACATAATAAATACTATCAATTTTATCTTCAATATGCTAGAATGGGAAAGAAGATCCAACGACTGTCAATGTTGGGATTCGTGAGTCTTGATCGATCCAACGGTCAATATTCAAAGTTGAAAAGTAAGGTAAGAAAGACTAACAATAGATGCTAGAATTGAAAAGAATATCCAACGACTAGCAATGTTGGGATTCGCAAGTCTTGATCCAACAGTCAATATTGTAAGTTATTCATACATTATATAGAGGTAAGCAAGATAACAAAGACTATCAATATAATCTTCTCGATGATGGAATGGAAAAGAGGATCCAATAGCTATTAGAAATGTTGGGATTCATGGGTCATGATTCAGTCAATATTCAAAGTTATCCATACACTATATATAATAGTGGTAAGCTAAGAAAAGAAGGACTATCAATAGTATCTTCCTGATGCTAAAATGGAAAAGAAGATCCAACGACTGGCAATATTGGGATTCACGAGTCTTGATCCAATGGTCAATATTCAAAGTTATTCATACACTATATAGTGGTAAGATAAAAAAAGAAAGACTATCAAAGTATCTTCAAGGTGCTAGAATCAGAAAGAAGATCCAAAGACTATCAATGTTGGGATTCGTGAATCTTGATCGATCCAACAGTCAATATTCAAAGTTATTCGTAAACTATATAGTGGTAAGATAAGGTAAGAAAGACTAACAATAGATGCAAGAATAGAAAAGAATATCCAATGACTAGCAATATTGGGATTCACGAGTCTTGATCCAATAGTCAATATTCAAAGTTATTCATACATTATATAGTGGTAAGATAAGATAACAAAGACTATCAATAATATCTTATAGATGATGGAATGGAAAAGAGGATCCAATAGCTATCAACAATGTTGGGATTCACTGGTCATGATTCAACGGTCAATATTCAAAGTTATCCATACACTATATATTATAGTGGTAAGGTAAGAAAAGAAAGACTATAAATAGTATCTTCCTGATGCTACAATGGAAAAGAATATCCAATGCCTGGCAATGTGGGATTCATGTGTCTTGATCCAATGGTCAATATTCAAAGTTATCCGTACACTATATAGTGGTAAGATAACATAAGAAAGACTATCAATACTATCTTCAATATGCTAGAATGTTAAAGAAGATCCAAAGACTATCAATGCTGGGATTTGTGAACCTTGATGGATCCAACTGTCAATATTCAAAGTTATTCGTAAACTATATAGTGGTAAGATAAGGTAAGAAAGATTAACAATAGATGATAGAATAGAAAAGAAGAACCAACAACTAGCAATGTTGGGATTCACGAGCCTTGATCCAACGGTCAATATTCAAAGTTATCCATACACTATATATAATAGTGGTAAGATAAGAAAATAAATAGTATCAATATTATCTTCTTGATGCTAAAATGGAAAAGAAGATCCAACGGCTGGCAATTTTGGGATTCGAGAGTCCTGATCCAACGTAAAATATTCAAGGTTATTTGTACACTATATAGTGGTAAGCTAAGATAAGATAAGAAAGACTATCGATACTATCGATCTTATCTTCTAGATGCTAAAATGGAAAAGAAGATCCAATGGCTGGCAATGTTGGGATTCGCGAGTCTTGATCCAACGCTCAATGAATAACTTTGAATATTGAGCATTGGATCAAGACTTGTGAATCCCAACATTGCCAACCGTTGGATCTTCTTTTCCATTCTAGCATCTAAAAGATACTATTGATAGTCTTTAGCACAACTGACACTATGCACAAACCTCAAAACACAGTTCTCCATCATTCTAGAATATTCTCTCTCGTTTCTCTAGACCATGTTACCAAAATTTTCAAGTATTAGGTATAGCTAATCAATGTTGACTTCAACATGATACAAATACAAGAACCAAATATACCCATACTTTATATATGTCGATCCGATTTATAATTTTTTGAGCTTTACCTATAATATAATCTTACCACTATATTGTGTATGAATGACTTTGAACTTTGGACGTTGGATCAAGACTCGTGAACCCAAACATTAAAAACCGTTGGATCTTCTTTTCCATCATAGTGCATATAATGTTCATAGCGCTAAAGACTATCAGTAAAGTCTTCTATATGCTAGAGTGGATACAAGATCCATGGTTTGCAATGTTGGGATTTTCTAGTCTTGATCCAAATGTCAAAGTTAAAAGTTATCCGTACACTATATATATAATACTAATAATATTATATAATAGGTAAATCTCAAAAAAAAATATAAATTGCATCGACATTTATAAAGTATGGGTGTATATTTGGTTTGTGAGTCGAATGTATCTAGACCTATTTTAGTGTATAGGTTCATAGAGGTTCAGAGTGAACCTATACACTAAAAAAGTACAGATACATTCATTTCACAAATCTAAAATGTCTTATATTTCTGAATGGAGGGAGTAGAATGCAAAGAAGATCCAAGAACTAGAAATGTTGGGATTCCCGAGTCTTGAACCAATGGTCAATATTCAAAGTTATTCATACAATATATAGTGGTAAGATAACATAAGAAAGACTATCAATAGTATCTTCAAGATGCTAGAATGGGAAAGAAGAACCAGCGACTGCCAATGTTGGGATTCGTGAATCTTGATCGATCCAACAGTCAATATTCAAAGTTGTTCGTATACTATATAGTAGTACGATAAGGTAATAAATACTAGCAATAAATTCTAGCATAGAAAAGAAGATCCAATGGCTAGCAATTTTGGGATTCGCGAGTCTTGATCCAACGGTCAATATTCAAAGTTATTCATACATTATATAGTGGTAGGATAAGATAACAAAGACTATCAATAATATATTCTAGATGATGGAATGGAAAATAGGATCGAATAGCTATCAGCAATGTTGGGATTCACGAGTTATGATTCAACGGCCAATATTCAAAGTTATACATACACTTTATATAATAGTCGAAAGGTAAGAAAAGAAAGAATATCAATAGTATCTTCCCGATGCTAAAATGTAAAAGAAGATCCAATGGCTAGCAATGTTGGGATTCACGAGTCTTGATCCAATGGTCAATATTCAAAGTTATTCGTACACTATATAGTGTTAAGATAAGATAAGAAAGACTATCAATATTATCGATCTTCTAGATGCTAGAATGGAAAAGAAGATCAAACGGCTAGCGATGTTGGGATTCGTGAGTCTTGATCCAACGCTCAACGAATAACTTTGAATATTGAGCATTGGATCAAGACTTGTGAATCCCAACATTCCTAGCTGTTGGATCTTATTTTCCATTCTAGCATCTAAAATATACTATTGATAGTCTTTAGCACAACGAATACTATGCACAAACCTCAAAACACACTTCTCAATCATTTTAGAATCTTCTCCCTCACTTCTCTAGACCATATTACCCAAAAAATTAGGTATTAGGTATAGCTAATCAATGTTGACTTATACATGATACAAATACAAGAACCAAATATAACCATATTTATAGATGTTGATCAAATTTATATTTTTTTGAGCTTTACCTATTATATAATCTACCACTATATAGTGTACGAATAACTTTGAACTTTGACCGTTGGATCAAGACTTAGCGAACCCAAACATTACAAATCATTGGATCTTATTTTCCATCATAGCACCTAGAAGATTCTATTGACAGTCTTTAGACCAAGTCCGGCAACACCCCTACATTTTCTCCCCTATGTGTGTATGTAGGGGCCTTCACTAAAAAATCTTCTCCTAATTGGAAAGAGCACACTTTATCTATTTTTTCACCCATCAACTCAGTCGTCCATGTAGGGAACACATATAGGGGAGGTCATGGTCGCCTTGGACGCAACACAAAATAATGACTAGGCCATCGAGTGAGGGAAGAAGGGTCAGTGTTCCGTCCCATCAGCTTACCCTAGTCTTCATTAGAGATATTTTCCACATGCATCGGCTTCATCAGCGACATTGATTGTCCCCTCGGTTCGGTAATCTGCCACATTAATCTCGGATCACCTCCTTCCTATTTATTCTCTCACCTTCCCCACAATCCCAGAGAACCAAACCATCGCCAATCCCCCCTTCTAGCAACCATATCCATCCCCGTCTGTCATCCATGACCACCTTCTAGCTGTAGCCTGCCGTATCGGAGTGCAAAGACAATGACATCTCCATACATGATGACAATGCCCTATGAATTTGGGCCTTCTCCCCGTAGAGAACAGGGTGGTATTTGGTGTGCACCTTCCTCAACACTAGGGACGGTCACCGTAAGTACCATATGTATAGCCTCCACAACAATTCGGATGGGACATTGATGGTCAAGTTCGTCAACTTTAGGGAGACCCGTCTCCTCTATGGCCAGGCCTTCTACTACAGTTGCGAGATGGTGGTGTTCACCGGCGCCAACATCTTCACCAAATACTGGGACCAGTTCCCCAACAATGGCAACTTCATCCACAAGGTCCTACCGGAGCTACCGATGGCTCAGGAGGTGCCGCCGCCTTATCCTAAGGTGTCGCCGCCTTACCCGGAGGTGCCGATGGGTCAGGAGTTAGAGGTGGCGCTAGAGCTGGCATTTGTGCCGGTGTCTAATGAGCCGGCACTGGCGGCGTGGACTAGGCGCTAGGAGGTGTCAGACCTGCACTAGTTCAGCAGCGAGTCCTATATGTGTAAACTCGTGTTGCTATGTTCATGGTTGAATGAAGATTATTTTGGTACTACTCACTATACCATGTACCTCATGTTAGGAACCCATCGCCGCTTTGCTCTGACATTGCACCGTCTTCAAATCCTCCTCTTCACAGTTCTCGTGCTGACTCTGTGCTCATAGTCCCTTCTCGCTCTTTATTTCTTTAACAGAAAAAGGGAAATAAATTATTCCTACTTGCTTGTAAGAAAATAAATTCTTGTCACTTGGAAAATTGAAATTGATTCTTTTTTGTTTTTAATATCTTCGATTGTTTTCAAAATATGGCAAATTTGTCGACATGCAAATTCTTGGATATGGGATCATCAGCATAAAGTATGATGTAGATATGGCCTTGACCTTGGTCGTTCGTATTGAAATCAAAGAATTGTTCATACTCGTTGACAACTAAGCTTAAATTCATTTAAATTTCACCACTTACTTTTAGGTTAGAATTTACACAGGTGATGTGATTACATTTTACATCAAGGACCTAAAAAAGGAAAAATTGAATCGAGGTCCATACATTTAGCATAAAATGACCATAAAATTGAGCAGGAAAACAGTCGGGTTTGGCTTCTTTGCTAGAGAGCATCTGATCGAGCCATACTCTTCATACTACTTTCCGTTCAATTGTTTTCAAAATATGGGCATGCAAATTTTTGTATATGGGATCATCAACATAAAGTATGATGTAGATATGGCCTTAACCTTGGTCATTCGTCTTGAAGCACAAGAATGTGCATACTCATTGACAAAAAAGCTTAAAACGTTTAAATTTCACCACTTACCTTTAGGTTAGAATTTTACATGGGTGGTGAGAGTATATTTTGCAATAATGACCAAAAAAAGAGAAAACTACATCGAGATCCATACATTTAGCACAAAGGACCCTCAAGTTAATCAAGGAAAATAGTCGGGTCTAGCTCCTTCTCGAGAGAGTAGCTGATTGAGCCATACACTTCATACTACTTCCTCTTTGATTGTTTTGAAAATATGGCCAAATTTGTTAGCATGCAAATTCATGGATATGGTATCATCAACATAAAGTATGATGTAGATATGGTATTGACCTTGGTCCTTCGACTTCAAATCAAAGAATGTTCATACTTATTGACAACTAAGCTTAAATTCATTTAAATTTAACCACTTACTTTAATGTTAGAATTTTATACGGGTGGTAGGAGTATATTTTACATCAAGGACCTAAAAAGGGAAAATTACATCAAGGTCCATACATTTTGCACAAAGGATCCTAAAATTAAGCAAGGAAAATAGTTGGGTTGAGCTCCTTCTTGAGAGAGCAGCTGATTGAGCCATACTCTTCATACTACTTCCTCTTTGATTGTTTTAAAATATAGCCAAATCTGTCAGCATGCAAATTGTTGGATATGGGATCATCAGCACAACGTACGATGTAGATATAGCCTTGACCTTGGTCGTTAGGCTTGAAATTCGAGAATGTTCATACTCGTTGACAACTAAGCATATTTTTTTTAAAATTTTACCACTTACTTTTAGGTTATTAATTTACATGGCGGTGGGTGTAAATTTTACAATAAGGAGCTAAAAAGGGAAAATTACATCAAGGTCCATACATTTATCAACCCCCCCTAAAATTAAGCAAGAAAAATAGTCGGGTTCGGCTCCTTCTTGAGAGAGTAGCTGATCGAGCCATACTCTTCGTATTGCTTCTTCTTCGATTGTTTTCAAAATATGGCCAAATTTGTCGGCATGCAAATTCATGATATATGGTATTATCAACATAAAGTATGATGTAGATATGGCATTGACCTTGGTCATTCGGCTTGAAATACAAGAATGTTCATACTCGTTGACAAGTAAGCTCAAATTCATTTAAATTTAACCACTTACTTTAAGGTTAAATTTTACACGGGTGGTGGGAGTATATTTTACATCAAGGACCTTAAAAGGTAAAATTACATCGAGATCCATACATTTAGCACAAAGGACCCTAAAATTAAGCAAGGAAATAAGTCGGGTTCAAGTCCTTCTTGAGAGAGCAGCTGATCCAGCCATACTCTTCATTCTACCACCTCTTCGATTATTTTAAAATATAGCCAAATCCGTCAGCATGCAAATTCTTGGATATGGGATCATCAGCATAAAGCATGATGTAGATATACCCTTCACCTTGGTTGTTCGGCTTGAAATCCAAGAATGTTCATACTCGTTGACAACTAAGCTTAAATTCATTTAAATTTTACCACTTACTTTTAGGTTATTATTTTACACGGGTGGTGGGAGTATATTTTACAATAAGGACCTAACAAAGGGAAAATTACATCGAGCTCCAAACATTTGGCAGAAACCCCCCTAAAATTAAGCAAGGAAAACAATCAGGTTTGGCTCCTTCTCGAGAGAGAAGCTAATCGAGCTATACTCTTTATACTACTTCCTCTTTGATTGTTTTCAAAACATAGCCAAATCTGTTGGCATGTAGATTCTTGGATATGGGATCATCATGAGCATAAAGTTTGATGTAGATATCGCCATGACCTTGGTCGTTTGGCTTGAAATCCAAGAATGTTCATACTCATTGACAACTAAGCTTAAATTTGTTTATATTTTACCACTTACTTCAAGGTTCGAAGTTTAGACGGGCGGTGGGAGTGCATTTTACATCAAGGACCTAAATCATGTAAAAATACATCGACGTCCATACATTTAGCACGAAGCACCGGGAAATTAAGCAAGGAAAACAATTAGATCGGCTCCTTCTCGAGAGAGTAGATGATCGAGCCATACTCTTCATACTACTTCCTCTTTGTTTGTTTTCAAAGTATGGCCAAATTTGGCAGCATGCAAATTCTTTGATATGAGATCATCAACATAAAGTATTATCGAAACCAAAGAATAATTAATAATGTTTGTATTATACTTTTATAACGCTTATTTCCTAATACACGTAACATGATGCCACAACAAATATTATACTTTTTATTATTTATTTGAAATATTATCAAAACCATGTCAAGTTTGTCAGGATGCAGATGCATATCAAGAACATGAATTTTCGTAACTTTCAGTGGTTTTCGATGTACCGAATTCCTGCATAGCTTAAAAATGTTTTTGGAAAATTTTAAGAGCAATCTACCACGCTTACTTTTACTTAAAATTTGACATGGTCGGTGGGAGTACAGTTTACATCAAAGACCTCAAGAAATATAAAATTACATAGAGGTTCATACATTAAGCACAAAGGGCCCTAAAATGAAGAAATGAAAAGCAGTTGGGTCTGGCTCCTTCTCGAGCGAGGGCTGAGCCATACCTTCATACTACTCCTACTGTACTTTCGAACCAGCGTGTTGCAGGTGTGCTTGGTGGCTTCCGCTTCATAGGGTGTGAAATGGAACGAGAATGGAGTACTATGGAGTAGTGGTAAAGCTGGCCAGATCATACTGAAGTGCATCGAATGCGATGGGACGTACTGCATAAAGGATCCTAAAATTAGGGAAAATTACATCGAGGTCCATACATTTAGCATAAATGACCCTAAAATTGAGCAGGACAACAGTCAACACTACAAGAAATGTTTCCTTCCGCAACGACTTGGCCTGATAGTCGTCGTATAAGGCGCGTCTTTCGCGAAGAATTTCTTGGCTCGACCATGGCCGATGGAAACCTTTTTTTCCGGTTTCGCGACCCTCTACTACGACGGAATAGCTAAAAACATGGAGGAAGCTCGGCCAGTGTCGTGGTATTGGCGACGAGTACACCATGGAGGGGTCCTCACAATGCGTGTTTAGAGACGTGGGGTAAGGCGGTGAGTTGGCGGGTACGAGGTAACACAGCTTACCCAGGTTCAAGTCCCACAACGGTGGCAGAACTCTACTCCTACTATAAATCACTATAATAGAAATACGCCGAGTTACAGAGATAAGTTCACTATGCGAGGTGTTGCACGTTGTACGTAGCAATCTAAGAGGTTGTGCCCTAAAGTCTCCCATATGTCCGGCTTATAAAGGCACCAAAACCTAGGGTTTACAGGAAAAGGTCCTTGCCAAACAAGGTAAAAAGTCATATACTAATACGAACTAGTCTTTCGTGTCTTGCACTCCAAGGCTCCGAGTATGTCGGTAACTCCTGCGTAGCATTCCTTTAACCAGCATGGGCCTCCATTCTGGATTCGTCTAACTAGGCCGCCCAGCAGGCCATAGGCCTTGCTACCAAGTATGGGCCACCCGGGTTAGCCAGATTGGTGACATGCTATGAGGATACCCATTTAGCATATCCCCAACAGTAGCCCCCGGAGGAATTTGAAATCTTGCGCCATCTTGCCCATTGATCTTTGAATACTGCGTCTAGGTGATGCCGGCAATTTGTCAAGCAATATCTCAAAGGTCTCCCAAAGAACCCTGCAATCCTCTCCGGCTTCGTAATGTAGCCGGAGATTTCTTGAGTCTTTGTTTCTAGCCGGATAATTTCCGCCTTCGATGGAATCTTCAGATGTGATAGTTCACTACAACTGTCAGGAGGATGACGTAGGGTACAACCTACGCTACCTCGAAACTCACAGAAGACAGAGATTAATCATCAGCTATTTTTACGCATGCGAAATCCGAAACGGCAAAGCGGCAAAGACGGAGGACGTGGCAAAATTACCACGTATGTTCGTCTCCACATCGGCAACGCTCCATCCATTAGATCCCTTAGCACGAATCTTGACGCAGGGTCTATATATTTTCACCACAGTCAGTTTATTTTCTTTTTACCCGCGTTCGCATCCTCATCTTCGTCTTTCTCCAGCCGCGCGCCCGTTCGAGCTCCTCTCTAGAAAACCCTAGCTAGAGCCCCATTCTTCTCCTCCCACTCCCTCATATCAATGGCCTCCAGCAGCTCCATTCCTTCGACAGCGGCAACCACCGAGGCTATTCTAGAGCCATCCCAGGGAATAACTATCACGTCGGAGGGGGTGGTTGTCCCTGTCATCACCGTGGTGGAAATCACCGGCGATGACCAAGGACAAGCGGTGCCAGAAGCTGCTGAAGAAGACAACGACTTCCACAAGGGGGTGTGGAGGGGCTCTGACCTCGCCGCCGAAGATCTGCCAGAACTGGTCACCGAGGGGTATCTCCTCGCGGCCAAGGTTTTGGTCTGGCGGGCGGAGCTGGCCGGCGAGGTGGTTCCTTCTCCCCAAGCTGGATAGAAGGTGTACCTCAAGGCCCAACTAGTACGAGGTGTAAGCCTTCCAGTCTTTGACTTCTTCCTGGATGTTCTCCGGCACTTCCAGGTACTTCCCCACAATCTTTCTCCCAACAACATCTTAGTCCTTAGCATCTTCGTAGCTCTTGTGCGAAGGATTCCTAGGCATCAAACCTAGGCTAGATCTATTTGTGTATTGTTTTACTGTCAAGAGAGAGTCCGTAGAGTCCAAGGATGAATTGCAGATTTGCGGAACCATTAGCTTCAAGATCCAGCCTAGCCAGGGCTTCCCTAACATCATAGGGTATGAGTCATGCAAGAACTGGCAGCGCACATACTTCTCTGGCCCAGATATTTCTCTGCCAGATCGCCTTGAGTCATATCCCGACTTTGTCGATGCAACCGCCGCCGAGGTGCCCGCATGGCGGACCCCAGCCTCCCTTCCATCCGACAACGAGGACAACCGTGCTGTAAGGCCGATTGAATGGCTCATGGACGGAGGTTTGACGGGCTTGGACCTAGCCATGTGCTGGTTTGTTAGGCGGATCTAGCCTCTGCAGCATCGCGTGGAGTTGATGTGCAAGTACACTCAAGACAGGAGGGATCCCATGCGAATTTCGCGGGATAACTTGTCCACTAACTCCGTCAAACTCCAGCTTAAGGACATGGTCAAGATGAAGGACAGGAAGTGCGGCTTCAAGATCACCTATGACATGTTCGATTGCGACACATGACCAGAGGTAGCTTTTGTTTCCTTTGTTGCTCGTTATATACTCTAAGGTTTTTCCAACTTGAAGATGTCAGTCTAACACTCCTTTGTATCCAAGCTGGCAACCTTGGCGGTGGATCAAATGGCCACCCAGGTCTATGATCCCTAGATGAAGGATATCCATCTGGTGTCTGACGACGACACCCCCAAGGATCAGCTAGCTCCGGCAGCGCGAAAGCGGAAGAGCTCCACCTCTAACGCTGCTGCCGAGGCCAAGAAGAAGAAGAGATCGGAGAGTGAAGTCTCCAGACGATCCACCGCCACCTTAGAGGCGGAGAACAAGTCCATCGGCATTCCCCTCACCAAGGCTCCTGCCGTGGAGTAAGTGTATTCATTCTCTGGCTTGTACTTTTCAGCTCATACCTTTTTTCAACTCTTGTACTTATACTTTGTATGTTTCAGGAGGAAAGCCGGTGTTATTTTCAAGCAATCCTCCAGAGATGCTGGAGGGTCAAAAAATATTCATGACATGCTGACCAGAGATGTGGCCGCCAAGCCCTCTCCCTCTACTGCCCCCTACTCCTACCGCCAAACCTTCTGCTGGCCCCGCTGGGCCTTCATCCCCCGTCATCCCTGAGATCTCCGCCATGGATACAGATGTCAATCCAATCCTTGATATCTCAGGCTCTGTCAAGGCAGACGTTGCTCCAAGCTGCCAAGCAACACATGAGAGCACTTCCTCCAAAGTGGCTGAAGCTCTGGCCAAGGATGCCACTAAGAAAGGGAAGCAGGTGGTGGAAGAGGCGGAGGCGGAGGCAACAGTCAAGGTGGGAGCCTCTGAGCCATCATCTGTTCTGAAGATATAATAGGCTTCATCCATGCCTCCGGCTTCAACATATCCTTTAGCTGCGACTCCTCTGACATTGTGCCTAGATGACCTCATTATGCAGGTGGATGTCGTGTATAACAATGCAGGCATCTTCCACACCGCATATGCGAATCTGGCCAACAATCTCAAGATTATTGCCATTGTAAGTCTTTTGAACTTTTCTTCTTTTATTTTGCATAGTACATCCCTTTGTAGCCCCTAATCTCTTAGGAGGATAAACAAAAGTTATTGGCCTGAGTTCTCCAAAGAACTTTAAGAGTAGAACTTGATAGTGTAGCCCCCGAGCGTCTAGGTGGAAACTTAGAAGAATTCTGGCTAGATGCTATAAGAGTAGCATACTTGCTGATTAAAATCTTGTGTTGTAGCCCCCGAGCGTGTAGTTGAAACCATATAGTTCTGATTAGATGCTCTAGAGAAACTAGGAATGCTTGTTTGTTTGCAGAATGAGAATAGACAGAGGATCACCGCCAATGAGAGGTTTGCTGCTTTGCAGAAGGAGCTAGACCTTGAATAGGGTAAAACAACCTTCCTGAAGCAACAGATCAAAAATAGCCAGAGTCTATTTCTTGTAACAGCTCCTTGCTTTTCCTTCTAGATTCATTCATGCCGTCTTCTCGTAATACTTTATGATTTCCGTCTTACAGAATACATTGCCAAGGCCAAGAGCATCGTCGAGCAATCCAAGCATATCGAGGAGCTTGATGATGAGAACAAAATTTTGAACAAAGACCTGGCCGATGTCGTCAAGGGCCATGAGGAGGCAATGAGGGTGCTACAAGAATCTGCTGACGCCGAGATGTAGCGCCTGAAGGACGAAATTGCACAACTCAAGGAGTAGAACCAAGCTGCCAAAGAGAAGAATGCGAGCAACCTTGAGGTGTACAAGACAGTCTAGAGGGAGCGGGATGTCTTGGTGGAGACATGCAAGCAAGAGGAGACGAGCATCTTCGGTAACTTTTGTCCGTCTTGGTCAATTCTGTATGTTGGATAACCATTTGATTTGTTTGTACTCATGGTCCTTGTATCTTGCGCAAACCAAATCTCCCATTGGCTTGGCCAACTTGGGTGAAGGTGCTCCAGACCCCAAGGAATGCATGGTATTTGCCGGCAACTTCGTCAGCACTGCCATTGCCCAGACCAAGGAGATAGCCCAACCTCTAGGAATTAACATCAAGGCGGCAGACTTAGTGGCCAAATATGCGGAAATCCTGCGCCGAGCCCCTGAGAAAGTCAAGGACTGGAAAGCCTCTTGCGTCCGGGCTGGTGCAAGGATGACCCTGTCCTTGGTCAAGGCACATTATGACAACGCCGACGTCGACCTGGTGACCTCTGGCTTTCCCAAGCTAGATGAGGAAGGGAAGGAAATTGATAGTGATCCTATTTGGAATTCCCTCTCTGGCTTCGACATCAGGATTGCCAGAATGGTCAATCCAGATGTCTTTGTGCCTGCCGAGGTCCTTGACAAAGACATGGCCTCGTCTGAGTCTAGACCATCTCCCTCCGAGTTTGACGATCTCTCCCTGCCTAGCTCTCTTGATGATGCCACCACGAAGCCCCCTATAGCAGAGCCATGAAAAACAATGTATGTATTAAATGTATCTCCGCGAAGTGTATGCGGAAAACCTTATGTGTTATTAAGGCGGAAAACTTGTACTCAAGTTTCCTGCTACTTATGTGTTTCTAGCATGTGTATATTTTTTAAGAAAGTGCTGGCTTATCCATTATTCTCATTCGTATGCTTGACCTTTCGTGAGAAGGAAGACTCGTAGCACAGAACTATGCCCTCAGGTGATGATGCTTAATAGCACTGTCAAGAACCTAAGAGCAAAATCGACGGCTTTGAGTGCCGAGAATTCACTACTCCGGAATCCATAATAAAACCTTTAGAAAACGTGTAGACCAGAAAACTTAAGCTAAAGCCCGTAGGAGGAATTTTCACAAGGGCAAATGCAAACTTGCACATAAAGGGTTTATATGATCCAAAAATGAACAACTAAAGGAGGTAAAAGACTCAGAGAATATGAGTGAACCAAATGCTTTATTTCATTGATCATATAAGAAACTTATTACATAATATAAATGTGCCAAGTGTAAAAGGGACGTAGCTATGCTATGTTCCATGGCCGATCTGTCTCTGGGTAATCATCATCGGAGTCATGTTGCTTATGCTTGCGATTTTTTGGCCTATCTTTCAACTCACAAATATCGACGAGGTAATAGTAACCATTTAGAAATGCTTTGCTTATGAAGAATGGTCCTTCCCAAGGCGTGGATAGTTTGTGTGATTTCTCATGCTTGAGTCTAAGCACTATATCTCCCTCTTTAAACGAGCTATGCTTTACACGCCGACTATGGTAGCTGCGCAGCTTCTGCTGGTAGACGGCGGATATCTGGCATGCCAGCACATTCTGTTCTTCAAGTAGGTTCGCAGATAGGCGTCTGGATTCTTCAGCATCATCCTCCTTATAGGCGACAACTCTTGGTGCATCATGGAGGATGTCGGATGGAAGGATGGCTTCTGCTCCATAAACCTTGAAGAAAGGAGTCAAGCCGGTTGATCTATTGGGTGTTGTTCGTAAACTCCACAAAACCGATGGTAATTCCTCCTCCCAGGCTCCAGCTGCTCTATGTAGTGGTTCCTCTAAGCTGGGCTTGATTCCGTGTAGAATTAGTCCATTGGCCCTTTCAACTTGCCCATTTGACTGTGGGTGTGCCACAAATGCTAGGTCAAGACGGATGCCTTTTTCATGACATTACTCCTCAAATTCTCGGAGAGACAAATTCCTGCCATTGTGGGTGATGATGCTAGGTGGGAGACCAAATCTCACCACTATATCCCGGACAAATTTTAGGGCTATTTCCCCATCAAGCTTTCTAATTGGGTTTAGCTTCAATACATTTTGTCAATTTGTCCACTGCTACTAGAAAGTGTGTAAATCCATAGGGTGTTGTCTGCAAAGGTCCCACCATGTCCAGCCCCTAGACTGCAAACGGCCAAGTTATTGGTATGGTTCGTAATTCTTCAGCTGAAACACTTGGTTGCCTTTCATAGAACTGACACACAAGGCATGTTTATACCAACTTGTTGGCATCCGCCTTGGCAGTTAGATAGTAGAATCCTTGCCAGAAGGTGTTGGCCACCAACGATCGGGGAGCGGCATGACGCCCGCAATCTCCGAGATGTATTTATCTGGGGATTTCAATACCTTGCTGCTAGGAGACGCATCGAAGGAAAACTCCTGTGGTACTTCTTTTGTATAGCTAGCTGTCAATGATGACGTAGCCTTTTTCTCTGCGTACTATTTGCTGCCTTTCGACTTCATCGGTGGGCAAAGTTTCGTCTTGTAAATAGACCTTGAACGGTTTCTTCTAAGCCGGAGAGGTCACTGTTATTGTATTAATAATTGAATCCACTCTATCCGGGTTGTCGGGGTCCGCTCTCTTCACGGATGGGGTCCATAAATGTTCCAGGAAAACGCCTGGAGGAATTGGTCGACAAGCTGATCCAAGCTTTGACAGCATATCTGCCTCCTCATTCTCCTCCCTTTTGACGTACTTTCCTTCTTAGCCATCGAAGCACTTGGCTATTTCGTCTACTTCGTCTCGATATGCCGCCATCATAGGGTTCTGCGTGTTCCAGGTGCCAGCTACTTGCTGGGCAACAAAGTAGGAATCTCCACAACAAACTATGCGCTTGATGCCAATATCTTTGGCCACACGAAGTCCGTAAATGAGGGCCTCATACTCCGCCATGTTGTTGGTAGAATTGAAGTGAATCTGCAGGATGTATTGCAACTTTTCTCCTATTGGTGATTGCAATAATACACCAGCCCCTGAGACATTGAGTAGCTTTGATCCATCAAAGTGCATGACCCAGTATTCTAGCTCTAGCACAGGAGGGTCTTCTGGCAGTTCTGTCCAATCTACGACAAAATCAGCCAATGCTTGTGATTTGATAGCATCGCATCTCTTGTAGGTGATTTCAAAGGCGGCAATTTCAATGCCCCACTTTGCCACTCTTCCTTTAGCGTCGATGTTGTTGATAATGTCGAACAGTGGAGCCTTGCTCACCATTGTGACAGTGTGCTCCTGGAAATAATGCCTTAGCTTGCACGAAGCAAGGAAAACTCCATAAGCTATCATTTGGTAGTGTGGGTAACACTGTTTGGTTTCCGTCAAGACCTCGCTCACATAGTAAACAGGTAGCTGAACTCCGTATTTGTGCGTTGGTTCTTTGCGCTCCACCATGATGATGATGTTGATTACTCAGTTGGTTGCCTCCATGTAAAATAACATAGGCTCCCTTGACACCGGTGCTGCAAGTATTGGTGGGGAGGAGGATATTCTCTTCAACTCCTGAAGTGCTGCGCCAGCCTCGTCCGGCCATCTGAATTTGTCTGCCTTCTTGAGCAACTTGTAGAGCGGCATACCCTTCTCACCAAGTCGGCTGATGAACCGCTTACTGCTGCTATGCAGCCTGTGAGCCTTTGTGTGTCCTTCAGGAATGTCGGGCGTTTTATGTCGAGGATGGCCTTGATTTTCCCCAGGTTCACCTCGATTTCGTGGTGCGAAACGATGAAACCAAACAATTTGCCGGAAGGTACACCAAAGACACACTTCTTGGGGTTCAGCATCATGTTGTATTTCCGGAGATTGTCGAAGGTTTCTTGCAAGTCACCAATAAGATCATTTGATTTCTTTGACACTGTCGCGATGTCGTCCATGTAAGCATGTATGTTGCGACCTATTTGGTCATGCAGGCAACATTGCATTGTCCGCTGGTAAGTAGCACCAGCATTTTCAACCCAAAGGGCATCGTGACGTAGCAATATGTGCTGTAGGGTGTGGTGAACAAAGTGGCCAGTTGGTCCGACTTTCGCATCAGTACTTGGTGGTAACCTGAGTAAGCATCGATAAAACATAGAAGTTCCGAGCTAGCCGTCGAGTCAATGACTTGGTCAATGCGAGGAGAAGCAAACGGATCCTTCAGACACGCTTTGTTCAAGCCGGTGTAATCAACGCACATTTTTAATTCATTGGTTCCCTTTTGGGGACAAGTACAGGATTTGCCACCCATCAGGTGTGAATAACTTCTGGGATAAAGCCAGCCTTAAGTAACCTAGCTATTTCTTTGCCTATAGCCCTTCGTCTTTCATCACCAAAGCATCGTAGAGGTTGTTTCACCGGGTTGGCATTGGGATCAATATTCAAGTTGTGCTCGACAAGTTCCCTAGGTACACCTTTCATGTCGGCAGGTTGCCAGGCAAAGATGTCCCTATTCTCACAGAGGAACTTGACGAGCGCGCTATCCTACTTGGGATCCATGTCCGTGCCAATGGTGGTGGTCTTGGAGGAATCTCCTTCAACAAGCTCTGCCTGCTTGGTCTTGATGGTAGCCTTGAATGCGGGTTTGGCAGCAGTGATCTGCTTCTTCGAAGCTGATATCTCTAAGGCATCGACCTGGTTCTGGATCTCCCTGAACTGCTCACCGTAGAGAACTTCTTCGGTGAAGGTGGCCTCACTGAGCTTGCACTCCCGTGCCTTGGTGAAGCTTCTGTGAATGGTGATGACACCGTTTGGTCCAGGAATCTTGAGCTTGTTGGAGACAAAGCATGGCTTTGTGAGGAAGGAGTGGAAGATGCCGCGTCCAAAAATGACGTGGTACACGCTCTTGAAAGGCACCACTTCAAATTTCATGCATTCTTGGTGGTAATTGTTAACATCGCGAAAAGCAACCGGAAGGGTGATGCATCCCAGGGAATTTTCTTGTCGGTCGGGGACAACCCCATGGAATGTGGTGTTGCTCTTCCTTAGCTGGGTCTCCATCAAGTTCATCTTGTGCAGTATATCCAGGTACATGATGTTGATGCTGCTTCCACTGTCCATGAGGCACTTGGTGACTATGCCATCAATCAAAAGGTTGATGACCATGGCATACTAGTTCTCTATTGGGATAAGGTCTTGGTGATCCTTCCTATCCCAAGTAATTGGAATTTCCGACCACCTGACGTACTGGGGAACCGGAGGGAGGGTGGCCATCAGTATCCTCAGAGAGGTTTTCTAGGCCCGGATGGTGGGACTGCCAAGGAAGGTGTGGTAGACTAGAGCCTTCTTTTCAAAGGGATTTTTCCCTTTGCCCTCTCCCTTGACGGAAGATTTTGGTTCCACGTCTTCATCCATGTCACTTGATTCCTTGGACTCCTCCTCCTTCTTCTTCCCCTTGCCCTTTTCGTGGGGTCTGTTCTTCCGACTTCGCTTGTAGCCGGACTCAAAGTCGTCCTTGAGGTTGTTGACAAACTTGCATTGGCGGTTGGTGTGGGTGGCTTTGCCATTTGCGTCCTAGTGGACGAAACACGACATATCACGGTACTCTTCGTACATTTTGGGAACATGGGGTACTAAGGGTGTAGGATCACTCCTCTGCTGGCCACTGCTAGCCCCCCGGCCACGTCCATGCTATCCGCCTCCACCTCTGCCAATGAGTGTTGCGGTGACCATGTCGGCTGCTTGCTTTTCTTCAGGTGGATTCTTCCGCTTGTTATCGTTGTTTTTTCTAGTCTGGGTAGGGATTGCTATTGCCATCAACAATCCGCACGCATCGTTGTCGGCAGCGGCGAACTCGCTAGCCATGGCGATCATTGCGTTGAGGTTGAGCTCATTGTTGTCTTGCTTGCACTTCAACGTATGTCAGAGCAAAGTTCCCTTTTCTAGACCATCGATGAAGGCGGCCATAGTGGTCTGTTCGTGCACTCTCGTGCATGAATTTTTCATATCCATCTAGCGAGAGAGGTAGGCACGATAGGTTTCATCCTTTTCTTGGACACACCTCTGTAGGTCTCCGATAGTGCAGGGACGTTTGTACGTACCCTCGAAATTCTTGAACTCTTCATGCATGTCCAACCAATTGCATATTGATTTCTCTGGCAAGTCATCGATCCATTGTCGGGCGGTGCCGGTCAGCATGAGTGGGAGGTACATGATGGCGACATTGAGGTTTCCCCCTGCGTTGTGAATCGCTTCGCTGTAGTCCTGGAACCATATTGCTAGCCTGGCGGTGCCGTCACAGGGCTTGGTGGTCTTGTCTATTCGGAGACCCTTGGGGTAGGTTGTGTCCCGTATTACTAGTCCAAAATAACGTGGACCAAGGTATGGGAGCTCCCGAGCTTCTTGGATCTTGTCCAACCGTAAACGTGTGTCATACGGCTCTGGCTAATTCCCTTTTCTGTCATGGGGAGGGGAGTTGTGGCGCGATCTGTGAGATCCACCATGCCCTCCGCCATGATGGCTACTAGGTGGCAATGGTGGTGGTGGAGGTGGTAGGTTAGCCTTCTTGTTGTGTCCCTCCTGCGACTCCTCACGCCTATTGCGGTTGCTTGTCAGATGTGGCGGCTCCTTGTAGGACCTGCTCCTATGTCCTTCAATGCCGCTGTGCTCTCCGGCATGCCGGGGCTGCTCACCCTAGTCGCGTATAACGATGCCAGCCTGGGGACACCTTGGTGGTGACATGATTGTACGGTGGCGCGGCTGTGGTTCCTCGTGACGCCGAGATGGTGGTGGAGGTGGCGACCGGCGAGGACGAGCCTTTTCTCCATGGTCGGAGGATATGGGGATGGTGACAGTCCTGTTGTGTGCCTCCCTCCATCTTTGCTCTGTGGAGCCTATGTGAGATCCATCATCACGGGGAGATTTTGGCCTTCTGTGGCTGTTCAGGGTTGACTGGCAGAGCTCTAGGTTGGACTCAAGCCTCTGTTAGGTAGCCTTTTCCTATTGCTTGCATGTCTTAACGACGAGGTCATACACCTGAGCAACTGCTTCTGGCGACCTGTCCTATTTCAGGAGGGTCTTGGTGACAGCAATGTTGAGGGCGGGAGTTGGCATGACTTGCCTCCCCTCTGAATCAATGTATGGGGTGGCTTCTGTCGGCTTATACCCATCATATCCCAACCTGCAGCGAATGCCAAGATCTTCAATGATGTGAGCTGGCACCTTCTTGTATTTAGCCTCCATAGCTCTTGCCGCCTTAATGGATTGTTGCGCCTTGGCCATGTCTTTGTCCAGCTTAGCGCCCTGCTCCGCAATGCACTTGGCCTCCGCTAAGATTGCCGCGCGCTTCTCATCAAGCTCCATAACGCTCTAGATATGGGCGACGGTGATAGGCTCAACGAGGAGTGCACCGTAAATTTCCTTGTCGGCGGGAGTAACCAATGGGTTGGCGGCTGTAGACATTGATGGTGGCATTGGCGGCTGATTTGACTGTCTAGCAGTACTAGGGGCTATGGTGAGTTCTTGTGCTGATTACGGGCGGATAACTGGAGGAGGCAAGGCCTTGGCCGGAGCCGGAGGCTTGGCGGTCTTCTTGGCTGCTGCTGCTCTGGTAACTGTTGGCGTGGGCAGAGCTCTCTCACGTTCTGGTTCTTGTCTGTCTTCTTCATCACGCTCCCAATGGCGACCAATAACTGGTGGGAAGCATTGGTCTTCTCGACGCGCTCCTCCTTCTCGATCTCCTGCTTGATCTCCCTCATAACAACATCATATTCCTCCGAGTTAGCGTTTGAGCCTCCGCCATCCATATTGATGTCGGCGTATAGCGCATCGAGGACGGAGTCGGAGTTGGCTTCTGTGTTGGCTATGGAGGATGTAGAGGGTGATGGAGGTGGGCTGTTGTTGTTAATTCCTCCTCTGACTACAACGGCAATTGTAGCCTCAGCTTCCTCATTGGCGTCCGTGTATTCGTTGACGATGGGGACCATCTCACCAAGGGTGAGAGGACCAGCGGCCTGCCGCCTTCGGAGGGAATGCCGGAGGATTGTTCCGGGTGTGAGCCCTTCAATGAAGTGGTACATGAGCTCGTCGGCGCGGTCGCTCTCTAGGGTTTCCCTCACCCTCATCCATCTGGCGAGGTATTCGCAGGGAGGTTCTCCATCCCTTTGAACACATCTAGCCAGATCGAAGATGGTGACTACGCTGACAAAGTGTGACATGCCCATCTCTAACGCTCGGGGAAGCTAAGCGGATTTGCGAGGTCCTTCCACCTTTATATCCTACACAGGGGCAATTTGAGTGGGCCTTGAATTTTCCTAATCCGAGCCACCATACTCCAAGCAGATATATGGCCTAGATCCTTCCGCGAACGTGTCCTGCTCATAGGCGGTCCATGCGGGGCTTGACGAGTTTCCTACTTCCTGGGAGCTAGGACCCGAGTCGGTTTCTCTGATGAAGATATGGATGTCTCCGAAGGGGATGACGGAGCAGCGCATAGGGTTCGTCTTCGCTGGCACCCATAACTCATCTGGAGGGATGATTGGGATGTTGCCAGAGAAGAGAACACGTCTGATGGCTACGGTGTTGCCGATTCGTATGAAGAGATTGGATGTCACCCGGTGTAGAGCTCGAAGCACCTCTTTCCCCACGGTGGAAGCGAACTATCATGGTATTGCCAATGAGTACGCCATGGAGGGGTCCTCGCAGTGCGTGTTTAGAGACGCGGGGTAAGGCGGTGAGTTGGCGGGTACGAGGTAACACAGCTTACCCAGGTTCAAGTCCCACAACGGTGGCAGAACTCTACTCCTGCTATAAATCACAATAATGGCAATACGCCGAGTTCCAGAGATAAGTTCGCTGTGCGAGGTGTTGCACGTTATACATAGCAATCTAAGACGTTGTTCCCTAAAGGCTCCCACGGGTTCGGCTTATAAAGGCACCAGAACCTAGGGTTTATAGGGAAAGGTCCTTGCCGGACAAGGTAAAGAATCCTACACTAATACGAACTAGTTTTCGTGTCTTGCACTCCAAGGCTCCGAGTATATCGGTGACTCCTGCATAGCCTTCCTTTATCCGACATGGGCCTCCTTTCTGGATCCGTCTAACTGGGCCGCCCAGCAGGCCATAGGCCTTGCTACCAACTATGGGCCACCTGGGTTAGCCGGATTGGTGACATGCTATGAGGATACCCATTTAGCATATCCCCAATAGCCAGCGTGTGGCAGAAGAAAGATTTTTGTTTCCTCGCGTGATGTTGACTCTCCAAAGTCTTTTGAGGCATGTGGGTCCCAGACGTCAGTGTCTCTAGCAGACCATACTTTTTGGTCGCGCCTCCCTGATTTGAACTTGATAACGTTGCTCGATGCGTCTGCCATTCAGTCAGAGTGCTAGCTCCCATATGACAGCCTCTCAATAGAAGAATCGTGTGTATGATGGATTTTTTCCTTCACACGCGCTACCCTTTTCTGAAGTTGATAGCGTTACTCGATGCATCTACCATTTAATCAGGCTACTGGGACCCACATGTCATCCTCTCATTAGAAGAAACGTCTATATAATGGAATTTTTTCCCTCAGCCACGCCTTCGTGTTTTGAACTTGATATAGTTGCTCGATGCATCTACCATTTAATCAACCTCCTGGGCCCCACATGTCATCCTCTCATTAGAAGAAACGTGTGTATGATGGAATTTTTCCTTGCTCGCATTACCCTGTTCCGAACTTAATAGCGCTGCTCGATGCATCTACCGTTTAATCAACCTCCTAAGCCCCATATGTCATCCTCTCATTAGAAGAAATGTGTGTATGATGGATTTTTTGTCCTCGGTCGCGCCTTCGTGTTTCGAACTTGATAGCGCTGCTCACTGCATCAGCCATTTATTCAGGCTAGTGGGTCCCTTATGTCAGCCTCACATTAGAAGAATCGTGGGTATGATGGAATTTTTTTCTCTAGCGATACCTTGTTCTGAACTAGATAGCGTTGCTCGATGACACTGCCGTTTCCTCACGCTGCTGGGTCCCTATTTCAGCCTCTCATTAGAAGAAACATGTGCATGCTAAACTTTTTTCTCGCTCGTGCCTCCCTGTTTCAAACTGGCAAGGTTGCTCGATGCAGCATCTCTATAAGGTCACGCTACTGGGTCCCACACATCAGCCTCTCCGCAAATGAAACGTGCGTATGATTGACTTTTTTTGGTCGTGTCCACTATTTTAACCTTGGCAACTTGCTGGGTCCCAGATGTCAACCTCCTCTATGCAAGAAACGTGTCTATGCTGGGTCCCAGACGACAACCTCTATTTGAAAGAAACGTGTGTATGTTGGACTATTTTTCCGGGTCCCGGATGTTAGCCTTAAAGTACAAAATATGCTCATAAAGGCTGAATTAAAAAGATTTTGGGTTAACTCGGGGCGGACGCCCTATTTTTCATGGCTTATATTCCATGGGCTCACTCCTAAATTGAATGGGCTATGGTCGGTGGCCTGCTAGGTTTGGGCTATGCTTGGGGCTGATAGACTAATTTCATCATCTATGCTTGGGCCTGCTGGGTCTGACATGTCAGCTTCTCTATAAGTGCAACGTGTGTATGATGGACTTTTTTCGGCCACGTCCGTTGTTTTCACCGTCGCAGCCATGCATGGTCTTACTGTTGGGGCCCTTATGTCATCCTCTCTGGTATGTTCTGGCTTGTGGGTCCCTGATACAGCCTTGTATGTTCTATTTGGTGGGTCCCAGATGCCAGCCTCTTTGTACAAGTATTTAAACTTTTTTCGAACCAACCCTCCAAAGAACTCGAGGGACACTGCATACTAGTGGGTCCATGATGTCGGCCTATCTGTAATGCGATATTGCTAGAAAAAAAATGTAAACCCAAGATGCACACACACAAACACATGTGATTCGAACAAAAGACCTTCAAATCAAATAAACGTAAACTGAGCGCGTTGCCACAACAACAAAGATATTTATAGAAAAATATCAATAAAGTTTTATTAGTACTACAATTTATGTATTATTCTTCTTAAAATATTTTGTGTGTCTATGTTTATCTCTTTTAAAATATAAAAGGGCAGCGCTCCTTTTATTTCAATTTTTTAAAATGCCACATAATGGAGTATTTTCTTAAAAACATGGGTAGGCAGAGTTTTTTTATTTTGAGAGGTGGGGGCAATGCCCAAAAGGCCAAATTAAAAAGAGTTTGGTTGTTCTACATAGGCTGCTCTATGCGGGTTATACTTCGTAGGATATGCTCCATGGGCTTCATTCTCAAATTTCACTAGGTTGTGATCAGTAGTCCCCTGACCCCTAAAAGGCCAAATTAATATGTTCTCAGCTATGCTTTATGGGCTCCTTTCTCAAATTTCCCAGGGATGTGGTCAGCAGTCCCCTGACCCCGAAAAGACCGAATAAAAATATTCTGGGCTAAAGAGGGGCCGAATGAGCTACTAGATTTCTTCTCCTGGTTAATAAAAATTGCATTGTGATGTGGTCGGCCAGATTCGAAACAAAGACCTTAGAGAGGGAGGGGGAAAGCGATAATTCTTTTTAGCAGATATTCATGTCAAAATTCAGCAGTACAGAGTAAGGTAGAAAAATTATCAATATATTCGAAGTTCATATTCAAGAGCACTTGACCAATTCAGCAGCATTTCAAAAGTGACCAATTCAGCAATACAGACAATAACATACAATAGCAGTACGGAGAGAAACAGTTAATGTTTTAGCTCTGAAAACCTTGTTGCATAATCATTTTGTCCTTTTCACCAAACACACTCGACCATTGGAGCAAGCAAAACTAATGATCAAGTCTGCTTTGAGTACCTTCTTCTCACAACAATGCCTGGGTGACCCCCGTATGCAACCCAAAATGCCCAAGTCTCATCTAGATTGTGACATGGCCACGTTTCAAAAGCAAAGCAAGACTATCTACTACCCTTGATTTAAACAAGTACCAGTACATCAGTATTAGTTCCACAAAATGCTTTAGCAATAGCAACGACATAACATTTGAGATATTCAGTATCTTTCCTGCTTGAAATTCAATAGCAGTACAGAGAGAATCAATTCTTGTTCTAGCTAAACAAACCTTGGCGCACGATCTATTTGGCCTGTTCTCCGAAGAGACTTGATCATCAGAGCAACCAAAACTGACGATCAAGGTTACTTGTATGTGAATATCTCCTTTTTACGTTAATGCCTGTGTGACCGCCCATAAGCAACCCAAATTGCCCAAGACTAATCTAGATAATTGTGGCAATGCTAAGTTTCAAAAGAAAAGAAAGAAAATCTGATGCACTTTGAAAAGAAAGATAATTACAACAAAACTTTTGACAGATTCAGTATCATTTGAAAGATTTAGCAGTATAGAATAAGACAGTAAAAATATCAGATAGATTTACTGTTCATATTCAGCAACACTTGACATAGTCAGCACAACATTTCAAAGTGACCAGTTGGCAATACACAGATAGTGGCCAAAAGAATTGACAAATTCAGCAATTCGGACATTGAAATTCAATAGATGTAGCAATAACTGATTCAAAAGGAAAGCGAGACCATATTCTGAACTCGACCGGTCGATCTGAACAAGTACCAAACCAAACTTTTGATAGGTTCAGTAGCATTTGAAAGATGTAGTAGTAAATAATAAGAAATAAAAATATCAACAAATTCGCAATTCACATTCAGCGGCAGTTGGATATATTTAGCAGCATTTCAAAGTGGTTGATTCATTTTGCCCTTTTCTCCGTACACTCAATCATTGGAGCAAGCAAAACTGGCGATCAAGTCTTCTTTCCTATGCATGCCTCCTTCTCAAATCAAAGCCTCATCAAGATTATGAGTTTGTCACAAGGCCAAGTTACAAAAGAAAAGCAAGACCATCTACTGCACTCGATCTAAACAAGTAGCAGTACATCAGTATTGGTTCTATAAAATGCCAAGTTTCAAAAGAAAAGCAATATAATATGCTGCACTTGATCTAAACAAGTACAAGTACATCATAGTTAGTTCTACAAAATATTGTATTGTACATACTAATAGTAACAATAGAACATTTGACAAATTCACTAGCATTTAAAAGATTCAGCAGTACATAATAAGACCAAAAAAATATCGACAGATTCCCAGTTCATATTCAGAAGCACTTGACAGATTCCCAGTTGATATTTAGCAGCACTTGACAGATTCAGCAGCATTTCAAACTAACCGCATTAGTAGTACATAGACAATAATTGACAGATTCAGCAATGCACACATTTGAAATTCAATAGATGCAGCTAGGCCTGATTCAAAAGTAAAGCGAGACCATATTCTTTACTTCATTAGTCGATCTGAACAAGCACCGGTACATAGTTATTATTGAAAAATGGATTAGCAGAGAAAGAACTCCATAGAAAATACTCAGAACTACCTTAAGCTAGGAACCACGTCTCCCAAAATGATAAGTACCAGTACATACAGTAGGTATTACTACAAAATTCATTAGCAGTAGTTGAACTCCATAAAATAACTCCTAAGAAAAACTACAAGGAATAGGTAGTACGTCTTTCTAGTAGTTCAAATACTCCAACGAACAATAAGATGTGTTTATCTCACTCATGAATCCTGTTAATGCGAAGACAATATTCCAGGGTGAACACTGGCGGTCGACGAGCGACCAAGTGTGACATCAGCACCGACAGGAGCCACTACAGCTCATTGAACGGGATGTCCTTGGGCAATATGGTGCTCTCCGGCATGCATAAACGGGAATTTTTTATCCTTCTCCCATCAATCACAATTGATGATCAAAACATCACCATGTACCATAGTGACAAGCACGCCACCAACCTGACGTATACGACGTGTAGAGTTTGGTGTGTGTCAAATCGCACCACGAACACAGTACCATCATCCCTGGATCTGATGATATCTACTGTCTGCAGGCCTTTTGCCGGCAGAGGCTTAGAGTTGTACCTGCATTTTTTGCCGTAGCGGAAACTGCGCACCCTCATCGAGTGAGCTTCATGGAGGTTGGCAAGGAGCACAGCCGGCGAGGCGGCAAACATGCAGCCATCCTCCATGCTGTTGCAAGGGCCATGCACGCACGTGATATTATGGTTGTGTACTTAACAGTAGGCGACCAATTTCCCGCAACCGTCATTGGGGCATCTGCTACCTTTTCCGCTAGTGACTCGAAGGTTCAACTCCTTGGAGCATGCGGCCAACCAGACGGTGCTAGTAGTGTCCATACGCATAGCGATCTCATCGAAGACGTTGGCACCGATGTTGTTCCATCTGTTGTACCGCTGGTTGGGCCTCGATTCCGCCATTACATCCTGATGGTTTGGGGGTGAGGAGGAACAATCTATGATTGTTGGGAGGTTTTGGAGGAGAGGGGTGGTGGCTTGGAAGGACCGATGTTGCGGGTGAGATGGCGACGAAAATGAGTGAAGCGTGTGTCGGAGACGATCCCAAATGCTGCCGAATATGGGAAAGATAGTATGGATCTTTGAACGAGGAGTTTTTTGTGTGTTCCTTCATCGGTCTTCTGATGTAGGGTGTAGCTGCATCGAGGAGACTTTAATTAGCTAGCTAGCCTAGCATGCCAATGTTTTCTAGTACTGTAGCATCGAGGAAACTTTAATTAGCTAGCTAGTGTTGCATACCAATGTTGTCTAGTAGAATTCCATATAATCACAATATAAAATTGTACTCCATAAAGTAGTAATAGGTAAAGCTGTGAAAATAATTATAATTTCGATCCGCTTCCATAAAGTATCGGGTGTATATTTTGTTCTTGTACTTGTGCATAGCGTTCATTGTGCTAAAGTCTATCAATAGAATCTCCTACTTCCTCCATTTCAAAATATAAGATGGTTAGCTTTTGTGAAACAAATGTATATAGACATATTTTACTTCACACTAAAAGTAGTGTGTATGTTCGAAGTGAACCACACACTAAAAGTCATCTAGATACATTCGTTTTACATCAGTTAAAACATCTTATATTATGGAATAGAGCGAGTAGATGCTAGAATAGAAAATAAGATTCGAGGGTTAGCAATGTTAGAATTTGCTAGTATTGATACAACGATTAATGTTGAAAGTTACCCGTACATTATATAGTGGTAAGATAAGATAAGATAAATCTCTAAAAAATATGGTCTCGTCATATCAGCTTAACCAAAGAGTAGTGCATGAGGCCAGAATCATTGAAGACAAGGTTGTTTACATAGAGTACGACCCTTAGACAAGCATTGAGGTGATTGTTCCTTAAGGTGTATGCCATGTGGTCCGTAACATCCTGTTGATGCTAACATTTCCATAATTTCTAAAGGAACTCTAGAATCAGCAGACTAAAGTGCATTATGCTAAAGGTCCAAAAAATATAGTCAATTTCATATGAGTAATGAAACATAGTATTGATACAAGGTCATGTTTCAAAGGAGAGAGACCAACAAGTTGAAAGCCAATGACTTCAAAAAACCAAACAAAATAAACAGTTCAACATGGTCGAGAACTATTTCTCTAATTGTAGTACCAACTATTACATATGGATTGCATTAGTATGTACTGTGGCAGCATGTCTTGTTTGTTAGTTAAGCATGAGGCCAGTTCTAATCGAGGGTGTTCGCGAAGGTTGGTACGAACCAATGCGGATGCTTCACCATTCTTGTCCAAGAGCGAGGGTTACTAATTCCCTCAAGAACATTGATTTCAGAAGTAACATTGTAGTCTTTACCACTCAGACTGAAGCAGGATAATTCAGGCCGCCACTCTTTAGAAAGCCATGCTACAGTTGGTAAGATGTAGACATAGTTGCTTCTCGTTAGATAACCTGAGGTAAGATCTACACCGCCTACGCGCATGATAATCGGATAGTTCACTCCAAGGAAAAGAGAATATGATCTGAGGTTAGATATCCTTTCCCAGGGATTAGCTTGATCAACCTGACTAGTGTTCTTTGAGAACACAAAGCAGCCAAACCCAAAAGTATAAGTGGAGATAGTGCGACCGCAGTGTACAACATGAGGATGAGCAACACCAGTATGATGGTGGCAATGACAAGTAAGACAACTAGGATCAAAAGAAACGCCAAGCATATATATAAGGAGAAGTCTAGAACCATCTGCAGATCTTGCTAACCACCAAAAACCAAAAAATTAGTCGTGCTCATCTTCGGTAGCATTAAGAAATGAATCCGCCAACTCATCCACGGCAGCTGGTCGCGCTAAGACCAGCGCAGGACCTTGAAAAAGGTAGCAGAATGCGTTAAATTATGATTCCGACAACATGATATAGTGAATCCTACTGAAAAATTTCCTTCCAATTAAACTGCATGCAAAGTAGCTCGAACATAGGAAAAACAACTACGTCCTAGAATCATACAAAGGAAACAAAGAATTATATAATAGGGAAATTTCCAAAAGAACGGACTCATCTTTTTTTTGAACAAGATGGGTAATTTTTGGCTCGTTTTATCAAAAAAAAAGGCAAAGAGAATTGACCGGTTCATTTGCAGGGGAACTTGCCAAAACCGTGCAAATGCACAAAACATAGGATAGGAAAGACACAAGATTTTACATTTGCATGACCATTTATACTCCTGGAGAATTGCGGTGTGTTGGATTACATTGCACGGAAAAACCATTAAACGGATTCTTTTCAGGAGCTTCAAGTAGATCTTAAATTCCTATCGAATGAACTAAAAGACATTACAAAAAATCTACTGTGCATAATTCAATCTGACGAATCAAATGACTGCTATAAGAAAAAATCCGACGGAAAAACTATGATTTGTACAGTTCATAGAGTCTAAAAAAACTACTCGTATTTTAATTTAAACGAAATACTACCTATGTTAATTCAGTATAATAGGTTGGGCACATAAGTAATTAAGCCAGTACACTACATATGAAGGAATAATTACCAGGATGCAGAGGATCCCAAACATGAACGTTGCCATACAGAGTTGTGGCGAACACCAGTCCTCATGGATAATTCCATCATTGTAACTGTAAGGGCTCAGGGTGTGGTTAAGAGGAAGTGGAAGAACTGTCCATCCATCATCACCGCCCTGAAGGATGGCAATTATGACGTTGAAGACTGCAGCAAGCGATAAATATTTATATCTCTCAGCAGCTCCAGGAACTTGGCAAATAGCAATCTTTTGCATTATAGCTAGAAGATCATTATCCAACAAGAACGTGGTTGTCTGGTTGTTTGCTTGGAACGAAAATATTGGGAGAGGAATCTTGCGATGAGTGTACACATTGCGAAGATCCAACTTGCCTCTGAAGCCAGCCATGGAAATCCAATCTCCATTGGCTCCTACCCACTGCATAGAAGTATAGCCTGGTACCATAGCATCGGAGGAGAACCTGTCCAGTGGCGACAGCTTGCATGGGAGGCTATCAATTTTGATGTAATTCAAGAAATCTAGCGGTCCCTTCGTCAGGGGGGAATGAAGAACAGATGGAAGGCCAAATGGCATTGAAGCATCCAGAGTTACACTAGCTTTTGCAGATTTAAAGACGAACCGATTAAGCTAGCGGCAGTGATGACGTCGCATCGAGTTATGAGTTCTTCAAAGGGTCCTTCGGTAAACACGTCGTGAAAAAGCTCAGAATCTTCCTCACTGATGCCATCGCAAGGCAGCATCTGTATTTCATTGATTGGGGTTTCAGAAGAGAGGGGGAATCGACGGTGGCAACTGCCTGAGCGAGATGTGAAAGAGAATCCTAAATTGGCATTTGGCGGCAGCGGTGGCATGTGCTGCAGAAGGGGAATACATCGGGAAGAGAAGGTTAAGACACCCTGGAGGGGGCGGGGGAATAAGCAAGAGGGGAAAAGATAGATTAATCAACACGAGCATGCGCTCCTCGGTTGCATTTCAAGGAGACAGTGACACACCGACTCCCTACTCCCTAGTACTATTAGACGTCTAGACGGTCAAAGTAGTTAATTTGGAGGAGACTGTGACCGCCCTGACTCCCTAGTACTAGACGCCTAGGGTACGGGTCGTACTATAATTCGGAAATCCGAGCTCTGTGTTTTTATTTTACTTGCATGGTTGAGCTCTGTATTTCTTTTTTCACGGAACAAGATCTGTATTAGGGCATCACCTATGTATGTGGAAAAACGTGTCGAGAAGATGGGTCCCACATACTACACCATAAGCTAATTGATTGCACCACAATGTGTGTAGACAGACTTGGCCATATGCTAGAACCCACATTTAAGAGCTAACGACACACATTCTTGTGACTGAAATTAGTTTTATATTGCTACACATACTAGATATTATTATTTAGTGCTTGTGGACTACCCATAAGCTTAGAGGTCACCCTTAAGACTTTTGGCTTGTGGATAAGCTCCACTATGCATATGGATAGCTCTTAAGGTGTACTTTTTGGCTTATGGTGTGGTTTTTTCACACATAGTGGTAATAAAGATGTGGGTACATTTTACAGAAAGGACCATAAGAAAACAAGGAGACACAACCAGTCCCACAAAATTACAACAAGCACCCGGCAAGGATTCATCGGAACACGGTCTAGTCCTTGTAAGAATGAGCTATGTATTCACTTTGTCAATTCTATGCCCATGGAAAGCTAGTTTGGCAAGGAGCTACACTTTTAGTCCTGCTTCTTATATCCGCAGTGAAAATTAGTCTCATATCTTGTAAATGGGGAAAAACTAGCCCACACCTTGCACCCTGGGCGCAGTATAGTCTATTTCAAACGGATTGGATGAAATTTGAATGAACTAAGCGAATTTAACCGCATTGAGTTTCTCTTACTAGGAAATTTTGTGGGTTAGTCCATACTAGTAAGTTGCACCTGCCTTGCACGTCAGACTCGGATAATAGAAGTATGACATATCATCACTATAAAATTATAATAGGTAAAAATCAAAAAATAATTATACTTCTGAGCCAGATCCATAAAGTATTGGGTGTATATCTAGTTCTTGTGCTTTATATAATATAGATTTCAACCTTTATTAGCTACTTTGGTAATATGTGTTTGACGTTTGTGCATAAATTTCATTGTGCTAAACACTATCAATAGAATCTTCTAGATCCAATAATGGAAAAGAAGATACAACCGCTAGCAATGCTGAGATTTGACAATCTTGATTCAACGACCAGTGTTCAAAGTTCTTCGTACACTATATAGTTCTATGGTGTAAGATAAGATAAGAAAAGCGAGGCCAAGGTAATTTATGGGCCCACGCAAGGCATCGTTGTTTATAGAAAAGACCATGTGCTGAAGCTAAAATTTTGGGAATTTGACATGATATGCGAACATCATATGTCCATGTGCTCATCCAATGTACTTTGCAATGCTTAAGTTGAATCTTGACATATAAAACAATTGATGCATGTGGATTATGAAGTGTATAATAAAATAATAAAATTTGGTAAGATTTCAGCTAACTTGAAACTAACGATGCAATATTGAGTGAAATGCACACATGTGCACTTTTAGTTAACTTGAGCATTGCAAATGACAATGTTCATCCAAGCTAAAAAACATCAATCTACACAAAAATTCTATATCAACTTTCAAAAGCAATAGAAGTCGTGGGAGGACACCACTTACATGCTGGTACTATTTTACTGTTTCAATCGCAAAAAGGCATGTTCAGGATACCTAAACGTGTACGAATTTGGTCAAATACGCTCAAAATTGTTTAAAATGGACTGATTTGCACCAGGGATGCATGGTTTGGGATTGATTTTGTCCACTTTGCAAGATGTGCGACTAATTTATACCACAGGTGCGAGAAGAGGGACTAAAACTATATTTACCTCGATCTTTGGCAAGAAACAAGTTATACAGATCCTCTAACTTATACTGTAGAAGAAAAGTTAGAGAGGTCATAGGACCTTAACTTTCCTTCTTCTAAACAATACAATTAAGGCCTAAATATCGTAAAATTAATTTTTACTACCTCCATCCTAGAGCTTAAGGCTTATATATTTTTTCAAAAGTCAAACTACGTGAACTTGACCAAGTTTTTAGAGAAAAATATTAATATTTACAATACGAAATTCATATTGTTTGATACATCATGAAACATATTTTCACATGGTATTTATATAATATCATACATAGCAGTTCTTAATATATTTTTCTAAAAGTTTGGTCAAAATTTTCGTAGCTTGACTTTCCAAAAAAAAATATAAGCCTTAAGCTCTGGTACGGAGGGAGTATAATGCAAATCTATGTTACTCCCTCTTATGGGAGAATACCAATCGGGGTATGCCCACGAAGCGGAGTCGATAGCTGGATCGAGCCGACTGAAGCCAATCCCATAGTGGGTCGATTCGTTGAATCCGGCGACTAGTGTATTTTGGACCCAAGCGACTCCCCGACTGGAGGCCCAACGTAGTGACTCCAATACAAAGCCCATTAGCACTTGTATACCCTAACTGGCTGCATATATAAATCCACCAGGGGCACCTCCACCGGGGACATCATATTATACATCTCCCACGTCATATTAGATCTAGCTTCTCCCACCGCCTCCGGTGACTCCATTGTAATCCAATCTATGACCATATACTGGATTGACAGCAGGACGTAGCGATCCTCCATCGAGGGGACGTGAACCTGGGTACATCGTGTGCCAATCTCGCTCCCGGATTCTCCTATATCCCCTTGCCTTTTCATTTATGTAAGCTACCCTGTAGCATCTGCCGTGGCCAATTCCATGACAGTTAGCGCCCACCGTGGACTCGTCCTCACGTACTCAACACACTCGGGGACTCGCCACCGCGGACTTGCCCCCGCGTACTCAACACGCTCGGGGACTCACCACCACGGACTCGCCCTTGCGTACTCGCCACACTCGGGGACTCGCCACCATGGACTCGCCCTCGCGTACTCAACATGCTCGGGGACTCGCCACCGTGGACTTTCCCTCGCGTACTCAACACGCTCGGGGACTCGCCACCATGGACTCGCCCTCGCGTACTCAACACACTCAGGAACTCGCTACCGCGGACTTGCCCTCGCGTACTCAACACGCTCGAGGACTCGCCACCGCGGACTCACCCACGCGTACTTGCACGCTTGAGGACTCGTCACCGTGGACTCGCCCTCGCGTAGTCAACACACTCAGGGACTCACCACCAAGGACTCGCCCTCGTGTACTCAACACGCTCGGGGACTCGCCCCTCGCGGACTCATCTCACGTATTCCCCTGCACCGACTTGGCGACTTCACCATCAATGATTTGGTGGCCTCCACGTCCTCTACGACAGCAAGTTGACAAGGCGCCGACCAAACTTCTCCAAGGGGCGACTCCGTCCAATGACGACTCGCCTGACGCGTCAACCCGCCTTAGCGATTGGGCTACTTCATGAGCTATTTCTCTGTTTCAGGAGCTCGCCAACTACTCACCATCGACTCCACCCTAGAATCACCTGCGCAGATTCGGCGGCTTGAAGTCATCGCCGAGTCCCTGACGCGCTCGGGGACTACTGATGGGGGAATACCAATCGGGGTATGCCCACGAAGCAGAGTCGACAGCTGGATCGAGCCGACTGAAGCCAATCCCATAGTGGGTCGATTCGCCGAATGCGGCGACTGGCGTATTTTGGACCCAGGCGACTCGCCGACTGAAGGCCCAACATAGCGACTCCAATACAAAGCCCATTAGCACTTGTAAACCCTAACTGGCTGCATATATAAACCCACCAGGGGCACCTCCACCGGGGACATCACATTATACATCTCCCACATCATATTAGATCTAGTTTCTCCCACCGCCTCCGGCGACTCCATTGTAATCCAATCTATGACCATATTCTGGATTGACAGCAGGACGTAGCGATCCTCCATCGAGGTGACGTGAACCTGGGTACATCGTGTGCCAATCTCGCTCCCAGATTCTCCAACGTCGCTTTGCCCTTTCCTCTATGTAAGCTACCCTGTAGCATCTACCATGGCCAATTCCATGACACCCTCCATACCAGTTTATTTTTTTCGATAAAGGGTGTTTTTATTACTTAGGGTAAGTATTACACCTGACCTCTACATATCTAGGATGCACACAGCCGACAAAGTGACTAACAAGTCCAACAGAAATAAAGGAGAATTCAATGGCAGGTTACAAAAACGATGTTTAAATGCAACTATGCCAAAGGAGCTGGAGGCGGGCCGACCCGAAGATTATGCTGCCATCCATGTCTAGTAAATAGGTCATGTGTTGTATCCTCCAGTCGCGTACACACCTTCATAAAAAGGTCTCGCAGCTCCACACGATGTAGCACCGACCAAGCCCGAAGGGTATGTGTAAACCTGTAAATAACCTGTAGAAGGGAACAATTAACATCATTAAAAACCTTATCGTTCCTACATATCCACAACGACCAAATTAATGCCATCGCACCAACCCAAAGAAGTGTCTTAAACTTGTTATCTATACCATGTAACCAATTCCCAAAAATGTTGGCAATACTACGTGGTGGAGACAAGCCAGAAGCTGCTTGGGTGACTGACCATATAGACCGTGCAAAATTATATTGGAAAAACAAGTGCTTGATTGTCTCATTGTGGAGACAAAACACGCAGCTCGGATTCCCATGCCAATTGCGCTTAATAAGGTTGTCTTTTGTAAGGATAATTCCTCGACGAAGATACCAAGCAAAAATCTTGTTTTTAAGAGGTATCTTCATCTTCCATATCATCCTATTATCTAAAACTTGTATTACTGGCTGGGTTAAAGCATTGTATAAAGAGCTAACAAAGAAAGAGTCATTCTCAGTTAGATTCTATCGAAATTCATCTGGCTCATCTGTCAATTGGACCTGCGCTAATCTATGTAGCAGCATGATCCAAGAGTAAAGTCTGACACCAGTTAAATCCCTTCTGAACATTATAGTGGGTGGAAAAGATTCTAATATAGTAGCAATCGTCTCCCCCTTATAGCGAACAATGGAATACAACGCAGGATATTGTTCTCGGAGGGTAGCATGACCAAGCCATTTATCCTCCCAAAACCTTATCTGAGACCCATTATTAATAGAAAATGTGCCATAGCGAAGAAAATGTTTCTTTGTCGCCATCAGGCCAGCCCAAAAGTGAGAGTCGCCCGGTTTCCAAACCATTTGGGACAATGCTCTTGAGCCAACATATTTTCTCTTAATAAGAGTTTTCCATATCCCTTCTTCAGTTAATAACCTGAAGAGCCATTTACTAAGGAGGCCATATTCTTGATTTCCAAATCATGAATACCTAGCCCACCATGTTCTTTGGGACGACACAGCACACTCCATTTAGTCAGTATGTATTTCTTTTTCTCATTATCTCCTTGCCAAAAGAATCTTGATCTGAAGTACATGGAGAGCATCATCCTCTAACTTCGACCAGTTGCAGACATGGTTACCTGGACCAACTCCCTCCATGGTGGATTTACCAGTGTGCCGATGATGGGTTTTGGGAGGAGGAACTTTGAGGGCGCGGTGAGGCTAAACCTAGTCGCCAGTGAGGGTTGCGAGGGTGACTCGAGGCTTTGAGTTTGTTTGGAAAGGGCGACCTTGTGCATGATTGGGGGTAGAGTAGTCTGAGTGGGCTGGCGGGCGGCATCGCGATATGCGAGGAAGGGGGTCGGTGTAACCCACACTGACAGGACGACCGACCTTACGCTGGACCTCACGCGTCAGTAAATCTCGATCGATGAATACTATATACCTACTAGAGTACTCCATACTACTCCACCATGGGGAACCCAAACCAGCATGGGAAGTCGGAGAATATCTGGAACCCTGTTCATATTCTGCTATAGGAGCAATAACTGACACAGGTCCGACAACATGCATTGAGTACGAGTGCACTGTAACACGATGAGTCTAGTCTCTGTTCAGAATTCACTCCACTGTGATCTATGTTCTATCAAATCTTTGCATGCAGTACCTTGCATGTATCTTTTCGTTATACCTACACCAGTGTGCAAATGGTCAAACACCACACCCACCGACATGCAAGAACAGTACACATGTTGTTTCATTATGCAGCGTTGCTTTGAAGCTATAGTGTAATACCTCGGACATTACGCTCTAAGTTCAAGCCTAGATGAACCCGAAAGTGGATAAGTGATTGTACCGCGGAGACCCAAGGCCACCCACATAACGCGACCACGACATACACAAATGAGTATGTATGTCTGCGACTTACAATAGACATCAGAGTCACACCATCTAAAAGAAATAGAAATATTGCCACGCCATACGACAAGATGCAAATATCCTAGATAGATATAATATTTTAGGATACATCCTCAAACATCAGGCAACAGAGTATCAAGCGGAAGCGAAAAACATGATCCGAGTACGGATAAGAAGCAAATCGGCATAAGATGCCACAGAATGAAGCACATCCCGCCCATAGATCTCATGGATCTCCATCCTTGAAATCTCTACACCTGATGGTCATTGCCACCATCATCGGTCTCTTTGACCCAATAGCCTTCATGAGAGTATTCTTGTCCACCTAAAACAAATATTTATCGTGTGAGACCCTAGGGGTACTCAGCAAGTCTTAATGTAGCTAAAGGAAACAACCTGGGGGTGACGCAATTGCAGCAAAAGATAATATCTACAAAGAGCTATAGAGACTCGCTACACATCCGCCCAACTAGAGATGGACGGACGTCTGTTAATTAATACAAAGAGTTATGTAAGCAACATAAATAACCTCGCTCGCCCTCCTTCGCGCTTACAAACGAGAAGGCAGAAGAACATCCCATCCGTTGGCAATTTTATTAACCTTTCCATGAGTGTTGTACTAATTATTAGTCATGTCTTAGTCAAATTAAAGGCGGTACTTTAGTTATGCTTGTCTATGATCGAGAAATTATGCTCCAAGTCGTCCATAACCGCAGACACGACTTTTAGAAAGATTTACCCTACAGGAGTGCACAAATAGCAACACACACATGATCAACCTCGGGAAGAACCAAATAAAACGCAATGAGGCCTCACGACAATGCATTCACAGGATTCATAAATCATTTCAGGGGGCCAACCCAATAAGCTACCCGCAACGAAGTTGGCCGGCTTCGAGACGGACCCAGGGTTTGCAACGACGGCGGTAAACGACTGGAAACCCGAAAGTATGACTTCTGCAGTAATGGCTCATGGGATGGAGGTACAAGCTTGGGTGGGATTTAAAAGTAAAAGCTATGCAGTACTTGGGATTCAATTTAATGCAATCGCGACTCAATGATGTAAGAGTAAGATAGAAGCATAGGTACCATATGTATGCAAGCATGGGGAATTGCTTACCTGGCAGTTCTGCTGCCGAATAGGAAGGATCTAGGTAATACTCCTGAGGCTCTTGGTATTCTCCTTGCTCAGTGTCTTTCCGGATAAAAGTCAAACACACAAGGGGCCGAAATAAATATATTGCGCAATCATATAAATAATATGCAACAAGCAAACAAGTATGTTATGATGGAATGATGCACAATTTACATGGCATAACATAGCATGGCATGGGTGAGGTGTGGGGTACAAGAACAAAGCATTTTATTAAGTTTTTAGTCGTGTTTTGCTCCCATAAACATTGATGTATACTTAATATATATATGATGCATGCTTCAATTCATATCATGAAATGTATACTAAGAATGGGCTAGTCGTGCTGATCGATTTAGATATATTATTTGTCAAATTTGGATTTACGGAATTAAAGTTGTGAATTATTTAAGGTAAAGACAGTAATTGACATTTTAATAATTTCGAAATTTATTTTTCTCAAAAATTATTTTGGATGGCATATTTGAATTCCTGGAATTTTTCTAATCAGAAAACATACATCATTGTATTAGTTGGATTAATAAACTAACATAAGTTATTTAATCATTATATAGAGTAAATATTAATATTAGGAAAAATATTGATTATTATTTAGATTTTGGCAAAATAAACATAGGATAGGTTGGGAAATAGAAGAGGCCAGGGGGTTTGTTAATAACAGCCAGGTCTGGTCGAGAATGTTCCTGCCGAACCTGAAGTTAGAACACGCAAAACAAGCTAGCTCGAATGATCTTTCCGTGACGATTCTAAGCGCGTATCTGCTCCAATTTGAGTTCTGTTTCATGCTACATCTAGAAGGAACATAGATGAAGAGATGCACGCAAAGAAATCCTATGGAGGTACACTGTAACTCTGGAGGAAGGCTGATGATCAGAGGCCAAAAAACAAATACTTGATGTTAACTGTCAGACGTATTTCAGTTTTTAACAGATTCTGGACGATTTTCTTCAGAGTTCGAGAGATGATTCTGAGGGCTACGGTGATTCCATGCGAGTGAGGTTTTTTACACTGTGAATATAGATCCACCGAGAACCGAATGGTCTGAATATATGCACCGGAGAACGACCGTAACCAACGGAAACGAGTCGGGAACAGAGGTCAGGGAGGCGCGCGAGACTGATGGTCTGCCGGTGTTGCTTTCCGGAGAGATCGACCAAAATTCGTTAGAAGTTTGCAAGGCCGTCTCTCGACGGATTTGGATACCCTTTTGTGCTACGGCAAGCTAGGATATCCGAGATTTACGCAAGCTAAAAGAATTGCCAGAGCTGGACTAGGTTCTCCAGAAACGTTGAGGGAACATAGCATCAGCGAGCTGCTGTTATTGTTGTGCGCGGCTGCTGATGCACGCGTGCGGCGCGGGTAGACACTCAGCGATGGAGACGATGTTATGGTGGAAGATGTCATAGGAGAAAGAGGGGATAGGTAGGTGAAGCTCACCTCCGTGCTCCTGGATGAGCGGTGCTTGCTGTTCTGGACGAGAACGACAACGCGGCAACAAGGACGACGACATGGAGGTAGTTGCTCCGTGAGGTAGTTGTAGATGACGTGCCGCTCCTTCGCTTGTCGGTGGCTTCTCCAACGGTGCAGCTCCGCAGAGGGACAAACGGCGAGGTTGACGGTGATGGCTAAGGCGGCGGCCACGGGCTAGGGTTTAGGTGGGCGTCGGGGTCATGGCGGTGGCAGGTGGAGCTTGGCTGTGGATCTCGATCTGGGATAGGTGGGAAGGAGCGGATGGGGTGGTGTCCGTGTGTGCTGCGCGCTTTAAGCAGAGAGGAGGAAAAACGAGCACGGCGGCAGCGTGGCTGTGGGATCGTCTCGACACGGTGGCTTCACGTGCTCTGCAAGTAGAGGAATAGGGACGCCTGGCTCGTTGAGCTACTGCTGGCTGGGTCGATCCCGACCAAGGGCCAGAGCCAAGTGGGTGGCTGCCGTGGTTTGGTTCAGGCCGGTAGGAGGTGCAACGCTCATGGTTCAAAGGAGGGAAGCAAAAATCCACCGGGGCTGGTTTAGGCTAGATGGTGCCAAGGAGGGTTCAGGTCAGCTGCAAGATTGGGTTTGATTTCAGCTAGCGAATACACCCATAGTTTGCAACCAGGTCAAGCTAGCAAGAGAGAAAGAAAAGGATTTCGGTTGGTAATAGAAAGAGAGAGAGAGTGTGTGTGTGTGTATGTGTGTGTCCATATACACACGATTAGCATATTGAATGTGGAGCGTATGAGTGTGGATGGATGTAGCTTTAGGAAAGCACCAAAATAAAAAGGAGTTGTTGTTGTAGAATTTAAGATCAACTTGCACCAAGCTTAGATAGAGTTAAATCAAATAAACCACCATTCAAATAAAAGGGATAATAGATCATGAGAAGATAGAAATATTGCACCCCATGTTAGCTTAGATAGAGTTAAATCAAATAAACCACCATTCAAATAAAAGGGAGAAAGATCATGAGAAGATAGAAATATTGCATGGGCTATGCAAAGCAATTATTGCACCCCATGTTGATGTAATTGGGATGTTTAGGAAATAATTCCACATGGGTTTGAATTAGAATCCAAATAAAAAGAGGGATCTACATGTAGGTAATTGGTAGAGTTAGAACCAAGATGGTAATGTCAAAAGTTAGTAGGTGGGAGGGAGAATAAGAGAGATGCCCTCAACTTCAATTTGGGCAATTGATGTCTATCAAAAACCAACTACAAGATATAAAGAAGCAAATACATTTAATAAGACACGTGCATAATGAGGGGGAGAACCAAATAAAAAAAGGGTTTTATATGATGCTCAAATGCAAGGTGGCATGGTGACATGAGCATGATATAATGATGATCTAATGAACGATATGTAGGAAGTGGCATATATAGACAAGAAAAGTAGCATTACAATTGTTAGACAATTGGGATGCTACAACTCTCCCCCACTAAACAAGAATCTCGCCCCGAGATTCCTAGGAAAAAGAAAAAGGACACAAGGAGAGGCAGGTGTTCGGAACGAAGGTGATCCTCACGTTCCCAAGTTGATGAACAACGGAATGGTGCAACCACTACACCTTGCAAAACTTGCTACAGTTGTTGCAAGTCTTGCTTTTTGCTTTTTAGAACTAAAGGACTTGAAAGAACCTGGAGAATTGTTGTGAGATGAGAAAGATAGGATGAGCATAGCTCGGATGCCCTCAAGCAACACGATAAAATAATAGAACCACTTGTTGAAAGAATCAAAAAGGACAATGTATCATGAAGAAAGAAAAGACACACCATTAGGATTGAAGATCAACAGATGCACGTGAACGTGATTCTTTGTTTCGTCGGAAGAAAAAAATGACTTTGGAGAAGTTATAAACCACTAGGATAATAGCATTGTTTCATTCCTCAGATTTAAGAAATGAAGTTCGGAGAAACAATATTTCCTTCAAACAATAAAGTTCTTGATATCAACAGAAAAGATTTGGGTTTATGAGTCCTCGGATTGGATTCTTCTTGTGCTGGTAAGAATCAAAGGATCGCGCAAAGGAGGTACGTGGACATATCTTCAAGAGAAGGAGGTGACGCTAGCTTTGGTGGAATCCTAAGAAGCAATTGAATGTTGAATATCTTGGGTTTATTGCAGAGATGCTTATTGCTTTCTTTAACCATGAGGTTATTGCAAATAGATTTTGCGATTGATGGCATCAACCATAATTGGCTTTACCAAGATAAAAGGCTTTGACAAATGAAGTCAAATATATCTTCCATCCATTTTGTCTAACGATGTCGAGCTCCGATTGAAAGAAGAGGAAGGAGAAGATTTTGCATTTGCATACACCAGATCGTAAAGATTTTGATCCATCTTGAAATAGACGACACCACCAATAAGAGATTATTGATTACGTTCTTGAGAGAATTCTCCAAAAAAACAAGGACGGAAGTAGAAGTATCAAGAGATAAAGGCCACTTCCAACTTCCGTGGAGTAAGTGAAATTGCATTAATCCACCAACTCAATGTACAAGAGCGAATGATAAAAGTAGTGGTATGGTCATGACTCCATCCCGCACTCAAAGCATTACTCCGCACATGAATAGGAAAATCGTGCCACCAAACTCTCAGAAATTTAGACTGAAGATCTTGACAAGCAGAATTCCTGAAGCTTCGTAAGAAACATGTAGGTGATGTAAACACTTAGTCGGATCCAAAGTAGATAAAGATGATGATGTTGTCGTTGGGTTGGGAGTCCCTAGCCATCGGAAAGATATGAAGGAAGATCACTAAAACAGATGATAGGTCCAACAGATAAAAACAAGAAAAGCACCAAGGTCTTGAAAGAGGAGTTGCAAAAGATCTGAAAAGTCTCCATGGCATCTAGCGGATTGAGGATAGAAGATAAAGCGAGAGGGTTTCAAAAGATTTCTTGATGTGAGGAAGACCAACATAATTTCTTTGTTCTACTTGAGAAAGATGTAGCAGTCTTGAGGAATGTTCAGCAAAACGATGATGATAACTTGCCAAACAAAGAAAAGCTCTGGATTTGGTTGAAGGTGGAGGATGGAATTAACAATTGACTTGATGATTCTAGAATGGTAGCGATGTCCTTAGTAGACGGACATGGCTGAGATAGGTGACTTCAAAAAGTCAGAACTTACACTTTGAAAACTTTGCACACAGGCGGCATTCACGAAGCTTGAGATAAAAAGAAGAAGATGTTCTTCATATTCTTCCATTGGTATATAATAGGCAAGCATATCGTAAAGATATACCACCACGAATTTAACGAGATATTTCCAGAAAACCCAGTCCATGAGGCGAGAGAAACGAACAAATGCTCGAGCTCAAAGCTCTTTGAAATATCATTGTTACAAGCAAGGATTGTGTTGAAAGAGATGCATTGGGAGAGTAGATTATCTAGCCCTTCGAGGGAGAAAAGAGATACTGACTTGTTCACCTTGTTGATCAGATCACCGGTTGAAAATATAAGATCTTGGATAAAGAAGCGATGATAACTCGTACATTACGCAAAGCTATCATAGATGAAAGGATGATATTCTCCTGTATCAAAGAGAAGCTTGTAGAAAATGAGTTCAAAAAGATGTGAAGCACGACAATCGGATGATAATCCACCATGGTGCTTTAAGAAACCTCCTCGCGTGCTGCTCCGTGAGGTAGTTGTAGACGACGTATCGCTCCTTCGCTTGTCGGCGGCTTCTCCAACGGTGCAGCTCCGCGGAGGGACAGACGGCAAGGTTGACGGTGATGGCTAAGGCGGCGGCCACGGGCTAGGGTTTAGGTGGGCGTCCGAGACATGGCAGCGGCAGGTGGAGCTTGGCTATGGATCTCAATCTGGGATAGGTGGGAAGGAGCGGATGGGGCGGTGTCCGCGTGTGCTGCGCGCTTTAAGCAGAGAGGAGGAAAAACGAGCATGGCGGCAGTGTGGCTGTGGGATGGTCTCGACATGGTGGCTCCATGTGCTCTGTAAGAAGAGGAACATGGACGCCTGGCTCGTTGAGCTACCGTTGGCTGGGTCGTGCCAGACCAAGGGCTAGATCCAGGTGGGTGGCTGCTATGGTTTGGTTCAGGTCGGGAGCAGGTGGAACGCTCGTGGTTCAGAGGAGAGAAGCAAAAATCCACCGGGGCTAGTTCAGGCTAGATGGTGCCAAGGAGGGTTCAGGTCAGCTGCAAGGTTGGGTTTGATTTTAGCTAGCGAATACACCCATAGTTTGCAACCACGTCAAGCTAGCCAGGGAGAAAGAAAAATATTTGCATTCGGTTGGTACTAGAAAAAGAGAGAGAGGGTGTATGTGTGTGTCCATATACACACGATCAGCATATTGAATGTGGAGTGTATGAGTGTGCATGGATGTAGCTTTAGAAATGCACCAAAATAAAAAGGAGTTGTTGTTGTAGAATTTAAGATCAACTTGCACCAAGCTTAGATAGAGTTAAATCAAATAAACCACCATTCAAATAAAAGGGAGAATAGATCATGAGAAGATAGAAATATTGCATGGGACATGCAAAGCAATTATTGCACCCCATGTTAGCTTAGATAGAGTTAAATCAAATAAACCATCATTCAAATTAAAGGGAGAATAGATCATGAGAAGATAGAAATATTGCATGGGCCATGCAAAGCAATTATTGCACCCCATGTTGATCTAATTGGGATGTGTAGGAAATAATTCCACATGGGTTTGAATTAGAATCCAAATAAAAAGAGGGATCTACATATAGGTAATTGGTAGAGTTAGAACTAAGATGGTAATGTCAAAAGTTAGTAGGTGAGAGGGAGAATAAGAGAGATGCCCTCAACTTAAATTTGGGCAATTGATGTATATCAAAAACTAACTACAAGATATCAAGAAGCAAATACATTTAATAAATCAAGTGCATAATGAGGGGAGAACCAAATGAAAAAGGGGTTTTATATGATGCTCAAATGCAAGGTGGCAAGGTGACATGAGCATGATATAATGATGATGCAATTAATGATATGTAGAAAGTAGCATATATAGACTAGGCAAATAGCATTACAATTGTTAGACAATTGGGATGCTACATATAGCTAAGAGAAGATTTGCCCAGCTAGACACGAGTCTGAACGCTGCACAATATGAGAGTCTAGCAAAAGATTCTCGGAGCATCTCCAAGAGTATTCCTATATTTTCCCAGAATTGCTATTTTACCAATTTGGCTCAAAAACACTGCTCTAGCAGCATTGCTAAAAGTGGTCCCCTACCAAAAATATATATAGCAAGCTGAGTATATTTGGCCTCCCAGATGGTATAGTATTTACCAATCCAACTTACCACTTCCTATCCTATCCTAAACTATAGCAATCCGGGTTCCCTTCCTCCCCTTTGTCCCATTGACAAGTGGGACCAACCTTGTAGACCATTCATAATTTACGAGTGTGTGCTGCATAGTCAATATTCAAAGTTATTCGTAAACTATATAGTGCTAAGATAAGATAAGATAAGATAAGATAAACAATAGTATCTTCTATAGGATGCTATAATCAAAAAGAAGATGCAATTAATGTTTGGATTCACAAGCCCTTGATCAATCCAGTGGTGAATGCTATTTAAGTTATTCGTACACTATGTAGTCATAAGATAAATAAGAAAGACTATCAAAATTATCTTCTATATGATAGAATGGAAAGAAGAGGATCCAACGTCTAACAATGTTGGGATTCACGAGTCTTGATCCAACGGTCAATATTAAAAGTTATTTGTACACTATATAGTGGTAAGATAAGATAAGAAATAATATCAATAGTACCGTGATGTAATTAGGGTGCTTCATGCTAAATGTATGGACCTCGATGTAATTTCCCCTTTTTAGGTTCTTGATGTAAAATGTACTCCCACAATCTTTGTAAAATTCGTACCTACAAGTAAATGGTAAAATTTAAACTTATTTAAGCTTAGTTGTCAATGAGTATGAAAATTCTTGGATTTCAAACCGAACGACCAAGGTCATGGCCATATCGACATCATACTTTATGTTGATGATGATCACATATCCAATAATCTACATGCCGCAAAATTTGGCCATATTTTGAAAACAAACGAAGATGGGATAGTATGAACAGCATGGCTCGATCAGCTCCTCTCTCGAGGAGGGGTCGAACCCAGCTCATCTACCTCCGTTTCAAGGAATAAGGCGCACGCGCACTCCAAAGTAAAGTTTGACCAAATAAATGGAGCAACTAAAATTTACTTATATTGTGTAAATTTTGTTTTGTTGAATTCGTATTGAAAAACACTTTCCAATGATGCTAAATTCGTATAGTACCAACATTCTTTATATATATTTAGAGTAAATCTTGGTCAAACAAAAAATAGAAAAATAAGGGAGCCTTATTTCTTGGGATGGAGATAGAGTACTACTACTACAAAATCCACCATTCGTGGTATGCAAACGATCTTTCTGCAATTAAACCAATTAAAAACAGATTACAACACCACTAAAACTCGACGCGAAAGAAGAAACACAACTCCTTCGATGTAGCAGGACCGACCAGGTAATGCGGCAGCGCCTCCAGGTAAGACGTAAGGTCCTCAAACGTGACATCGCCTAGTTTCGTGGAGCTCCACGCGTCGAGCTCCACCGTCATGGTGCCGGTCCTCCTCCTGGCGTCCATCCAGGAGAGCAGCAGCAGGAATTCCGCCCACATCCTCACCCTATACACCGGCAAGTAGAACATCACGACCCTAACATAGACCGCAGACACGAGGGGGCCATGCTTACCGTGCTAATCGTTAGGATGAATAGGGCGCCGTCCTACTCCCCGACGAGTATGAGAGGGCGGGATGCCTCACCCGACAGCAGCACCAGCTCCTGAAAAGCTTTGGTGGTGGCATATTGTATCTTATGCACATGGATCGAGTGGACCGCTTCGAGGTGGGCGACAAGCACTGGAGGCGGGGCGGTGAAGTCCCAGCCGGTCTCCGTGCAAGTGCAAGGAGCATATCGGCACGTGATTTCATGCTCGTGGAGTTCGTAGTAGCGCAGCAATCTACTGCATCCTTTGTGGGTGCACTCGACCCTAGACGCTGATAGGACTGCATCCATAGTAGGCTCATGGGTGAATCCGCCGCTAGGGTGCTCGCACTTCTGGCAGGATGTGATCCTGCAGACACAGCGGTGGCAGACTAGATGAATATCCATGCACTATAAAAATGGAAGTTCGAAAAATAAACTAGTTGCACGGACGAACCGACAAAAGAAAAATCAATGGATTGTGAGGGGAAAATGGAGAGACCTTGTAGACCCGCCGGGGCTTGAGGGGCTGGGACAAGGAGGAACAGTTGAGAATGGTGGCTTCCATCTTTAGAGTGACCGTCCCAAGCATTGCGATTTTGGTGGGGGGAAATGAGGAATCTCTGATCCAGCCTCGAGCCATGCCCTTCTTTTATATACCACTGCTGATAATCAATGAAGCTCTACCTAATTGCGCCTTTCCTTTCTGTACTGGGATCCTTTTGTATATTTTGAGGCCTTATTATCTACAGATTCTTGGTTTAGTTGGACATGATTAGCGGCCTCTTTGTATTTTTGCACCATCCTTTTATTAGTAAGCTACATGTGCCTTGCATGTGAGACTCACATAATAATAAAGTATGACATATCATCACTATATAAAATTATGCTCTATAATAGGTAAAGCTCAAAAAAATATGAAAGTGCCACATCTATAAAAATTAATGGTGTATATTTGGTTCTTGTACTTTATATCATGTAGAAATAAATGTTTATTAGCTATCTAATACTTGAAAATTTTGGGACCAAGGTCTAGAGAAATGATGGAGGTGATCCTAGAATGATCGAAAAGTGTGTTTTCAGGTTTGCACATAGTCATTCTGCTAAACACTATCAATAGAATCTTCTAGATCCTAGACTAGAAAAGAAGATCCAATGGTTGGCAATAATGGGATTTACGAGTCTTGATCCAACATTGAATATTCAACGTTATGCGTACATTTTATTACGGTAAGATTTGATGCAGCTCCACGTCTAAAAACTAAATGTTCGTGTGATTTTCTATGCAATCTTATTCGAGAATAAAAATCAAATATGAGGATTGGGAGATAAATGTTTGGATTATGCTAGATTTTATCTCGTAGAAAAAATGTGGCTCACACGATGGGGGTCTGCTTTCTCTCTACCGCTAGGCTTCATATGTAGTAGAACCACCAGCTAGTACTGTTTGAACTATAATCATGCGCGAAAGCACTACATGTACCTGATGGGTGCTACGAAGCTTTCTAAGAGGGGACAGATAGAGAAGAAAGGGAAGAGCAGGGATCTATGATGATTTTCCTTCAAGTTCAGCAGTGAGGACATAATTATAGTGATTTTAATGACAAATAGTGATGAATTTTGTGTGCATAGACATTGCAACAAGTTGATTTTTTCAAACCTGATGGTGGTTTTTATATATTCAAGTCTTGGGTACCTTAAATGATTTTGGAACCTATAACACACTCGTCGTGCAAATTTGATATATATAATTTGGTAGATCAACATGAAGTAGTTCTAATCGGAGATAGCTACTAGAAAGATTGAAAATTCATGTTATTACTTAAAAATAGCCCATAAACATGGTCTGCTATGTGCAAATAATGGGGTATTACCATTCTGGGCCTTATTCTTCGTGTACTAACTTAACAAATAAACATTGTCCAAAAATATAAGACATTTTAGCTTTGTGGAACGAATGTATGTAGACGTATTTTAGTGTATAGGTTACCATTCTGGGCCTTATTCTTCGTGTACTAACTTAACAAATAATCATTATCCAAAAATATAAGACATTTTATCTTTGTGGAATGAATGTATCTAGATGCTTTTTAGTGTATAGGTCCACTCTGAACCTCTGCGAACCTATACACTAAAATATATCTACATACATTCGATTCACAAAGCTAAAACGTCTTATATATTTGAATGGAGGGAGTACAAGCAAGTTGTTGGCTATACTATTGGAATTTCTTTAAGGACTAGTCAGCATGCTATAAGTAAAATAGTAGGGCGTGTACAGCATGTATTTAGGGTTCGTTCGATTCAAAGGATTTGTAAAACATAGGAATAGGAGAAGTGTAGGAATAGAATGATGTGACACTTATAAAAAAGATGAAACAGTGCTAGGAGAAACTAGACACTTTTTTATATATAGTAGAAGTGGGTCAGCGTGAGAATTCCAGAAATTCGTCCCTGACATGGATCGAACTCTAGTCGTTGGGATACACCAACTGCGATCCAACCACTAGGCTATTTCCTCGTTCTCACTTATAATCCTATAGAAATGAGAAATGCAGGAATCAGTAAGATAAGGTGTTTGATTGCACCACAGGAAAAACGCGGGAAATTTATACGGTTTAGGTACATGTCATAGACACATAGGAATTTTTCCAAGAGGTCTCACCTCTTGTTATAAATCTTAAAGGATTGTAGTGTAGGGAAGCAATGCATAGGAGTTTTGTAGGATTTATTCCTTCGAAACAAACACATTCTATTGAACAAATTCCTATGGATTGGAATTCTATAGAATTCCTTTGGAAATCCTTTGAATCCTATAGATTGTAGTGCAGTCGAGTCAACAAAACCAAGTTCCATATGAGCTACTCCTACAACCTAATTAATTAGGCCTTGCATGACACTAGATACATGTTATTACCCAATACTATGAAGGTAGTAACATGTGAAAGTTTTACTAGTCTAAGTTATTTAGCACTTCAGAAGCCTAAAATATGGGTGGAAGCACGAGGCAAACAGAAGGAAAATTGGGCTGGACCACCAAGGGCCCCAACTTCTGCACTATTGCGCCTTCATGGTTGTACTCCGCACTCCATGGGATGGAAGAGGTGACTGTGATTTGCCAAAAAAAGAGGAAGAGGTGACTATTGCGATGCTACCCACCTGATCAAGTCCCTGAACAAGTGATACGTCCATTTTGCATCACTATTCTATATCATAATTTACTGTTATTCATTGATATATTTCATATTAAGAGATGATACTTATGTTAGTTCATCTGTTTTTGCATGGTTGATGACTTTTGGAGCATGGACCGCTACAGTCAGGATTCTGATGGAAAAGGTGCAGTTTGGACGCAAAATTCACGAAGATCAGAAAAACAGGGAAAATACATGGAAAATCCTATTTTTCCAGAAGACCAAGAAAGCCAGAAGGGGAAGTGGAGATGGGCCACAGGGGCCCACACCACCCCGTGGCGCGGGCCACCCCAGGCCGCGCCACCCCAGGCCGCGCCACCAGGTGGTGTGGCCACCCTGGTCCACTCCAGCCTATCCCCTCTGGCATATATTATCCTCCCGAAACCGTAAGACTCGGGGAGTGACCACAGAAAGATTTCTAGGCGGAAAGCACCGAGAGAGAAAGATCTCTCCGGCAGACAGAATTCTGCCGGGGGAATTCCTTCCTCGAGAGGGGAGATCGTCGCCGTCAACACCACCATCAAGCTGGACTTCATCGGGATCATCATCATCATCACCACCATCATCTTCACGAACACCATCATCATCACTTCATACCGCTATAACAATTGGGTTCAATCTTGCATAGTTCTTAGGGGAAACTTTCCTGGTGTTGATTACTCCTTGTAGTTGATGCTATTGAGTGAACCATTGAATTATTGTTTATGTTTAGATTGTTACATATCATTATATCATCTCTAATCATGATCCATATGATGTCTTGTGAGTAGTTAATTTAGTTATTGAGGACATGGGAGAAGTCATGTTGTTAGTAGTGGAATTGTGTTGAGAAAGATTCAATAGTTTGATATTTAAGTTGTGGTGTACTTCTTCTAGTGATGTCATGTGAACGTCGACTACATGACACTTCACCTATATGGGCCTAGGGGAATGCATTTTGTATTTGGCTACTAATCGTAGGGGTTGCCAGAGTGACAGAAACCTGAACCCCCGTTAGGAAACCATTGCACAAGGGACATCAGGGTCTTAGAGTTTAAAGTTGTGGTTAGGTTTTTATCTTAATTACTTTCTTGTACTTGCGGATGCTTGCAAGGGGTATAATCACAAGTATGTATTAGTCCTAGGAAGGTCAGTACATTAGCACAGGTTCACCCACACAACACTTAGCAAACTAAAGAAGATTAATCAACTATATGAAGCGAAAGCACTTGACGATATTCCCATGTGTCCTCGAGAACGTTTGGTCATCTTAAGTAATACAACCGGCTTGTGCTTTGCTAAAGAAACAATTGGGCCACTTGCTATATTTATTCTTGTTGTCTTTTATTTACTCGTACTTTATTTACTTGTATTATCAAAAACCCCTAAAAATGCGTTTGCTAAGTATTTACAGAGAATTCTTACTCCAAGCCATTCGCCAACACCTTCTGCTCCTCGTTGGGTTCGACACTCTTACTTATCGAAAATACTGCGATACACCCCCTATACTTGTGGTTCATCAAGACTATTTTCTGGCGTTGTTGCCGGGGATTGAAGCGCTATTGGAGAGTGGAACTGGTAAAGGAAACTTCTACTGTGAGTATTGTTTATTTCTGTTAGTTGTTTTATTTTCAATATGGATAATTCGCTGAGTTTCTTATTTTGTAATGCTACTACCACTAGTAAGGTAGTAGATGAAGCACCACCTGCTGAGAATGATACTTTTAAAATACCTAAAAGAATTATTGATCGCGTTATGGATAACTATTATGTTGGGGATGGAACTGTCCATCCCGGTGACCATTTGCTCTTTATACACGAATTATGCGGGTTGTTCAAGTGTGCAGGTATTACTACAGATCAAGTTAAGAAGAAGTTATTCTCATTATCACTGAAAGGAAGAGCTGAGGACTGGTATAAGCTGCTGAAGAATGGTCAAGCTCTTGAATGGGAGGAAATAGTACCTCTCTTTTATTCAAAGTTTTATCCTCCTAGTGAGATTCATAAAGATCGGAATCAAATATACAATATTTGGCCTCTTGATGGAGAGAGTACAGCTCAAGCTTGGGGGAGATTGAAGTTACTAATGCTTAGATGTCCCATTCATGAGCTCCCCAACAATATTATTATCAATAACTTTTATGCAAGGCTTTCTCTTCATGATAAGGATTTATTGGATGCCTCTTGTGCTGGATCATTCGCTCGCATGGAAGAAGAAGCTAAATGGGATCTTCTGGACCGTATTCAAGACAATGCTGAAGCATGGGAGAATGACAAAGGAAGAAAGTCAGGTATAAATTATGATTATGAATGCATTGAATCTTTTATGGGAACTGATGACTTTCAAAATATTAGTAATGCTTATGGTCTTGATTCTCAAGTTATTACAAATTGTTTTAAGGCTTTTGCTTCTTATATTGAAATTCCGAAAAAGGGATGGAACAAGTATTATGCTTCATATAAAGATATTGTTGACTGTGTTCCTGTTGGGAGTACTGAATTTTGCACTATTGATCACATCCTACCTGAACCTTATATCGAGGAAATACCCTTCCTGGATAAGGTAAAGGAGCATCCTTTAATAACTAGTGTAATCAATAAAAGTGCAAAGCAAACTGTAAACCCTGATGAACAAATAAATATTAAACCTGTTATAGCAATTGTGAAAGACCTTGTCACTAAAAGTGTAGAAGATGGGCACGTAGTCTTTTGTGAGGATGCTTCTAATATTGTCTCACATCCTAATAGAACTAAAAAGGCTAGTGTCCATGTGCTTTCTATTAGAATTGGTGATCATTGCTATTATGGTTTATGTGATATTGGTGCAAGTTCAAGTGTTATTCCTTATGAGCTTTACAAAGAAATTATGGATGAAACCAGTCCCTGCGAACTGGAAGAGATTGATGTGGTTATTCACCTTGCTAATAGAGAGACCATCTCTCCAATTGGTATTGTACAGGATGTAGAGGTTCTTTGTGGTAAGATTAAATATCCTGCTGATTTTCTAGTACTTGGTTCAGCTGCTAGTAAAACCTATCCCATCATCTTTGGTAGACATTTCTTGAGTACTTGTGGAGCTATTATAGACTACAAAAGGGAGAAAATCTTGACTAAATTTAATGGGGAATCTTATGAGTTTAATTTTTCGAAATTTACTAAAGAACCTTGTGAAAATGAAACCCATAATGACGATTTTAGAGTTGAACAACTTGCTTATATTTCTCTTGCTCCTAACAATGCTTTACAACAATTTATGGAAGAACACGAGAGTGAAATCTTTATGGAAGAAAGAAATGAGATTGACGAGATTCTCCGTCGTCAACCTAAGATGCTTAAGCATAACTTGCCTGTGGAAGATTTGGGTACCACGTTGCCACCTAGAAAGGATCCGGTCTTCGATCTAAAACCTTTACCTGACGATCTTAAGTATGCTTACATTGATGATAATAAAATATATCCTGTTATTATTAGCTCTAAACTTTTAGGGAAGGAAGAGGAAAGATTATTGGAGGTATTGAAGAAACACCGAGGGGCTATGGGCTATACTCTAGATGATTTAAAAGGGATTTCTCCTACTATATGTTAGCATGCTATCAATATAGAACCAAATGCAAAGCCAGTGGTAGAGCACCAACGTCGTTTAAATCCTAAGATGAAGGAAGTGGTAAGAAACGAGGTATTGAAACTCCTTGATGCTGGTATTATTTGCCCTATTGCTGATAGTGAATGGGTTAGTCCTGTTCATCGTGTCCCTAAAAAAGGGGGAATTACCGTTGTTCCTAATGATAATGATGAGCTTATTCCCCAAAGAATAGTAGTAGGTTATAGGATGTGCACTGATTTCAGGAAAGTTAAAAAAGTTACTAAGAAAGATGATTACCCACTTCCTTTTATTGATCAAATGTTAGAAAGGTTGTCTAAAAAGACCCAATTTTGTTTTCTTGATGGATATTCAGGTTTCTCCCAAATTGCTGTTAAACAACAAGATCAAGAAAAAACTATTTTTACATGTCCTTACGGAACCTATGCTTATAGACGTATGCCTTTTGGTTTATGTAATGCTCCTGCTACTTTTCAAAGATGCATGTCTACTATCTTTCATGGTTTTTGTGAGGAAATTGTGGAAGTGTTCATGGATGATTTCTTCGTCTACGGAACTTCTTTTGATAATTGTCTGTACAACCTCAATAAAGTTTTGTAGAGATGTGAAGGAACTAATCTTGTTCTTAATTGGGAGAAATGCCACTTCATGGTGAATGAAGGGATTGTACTTGGACATAAGGTTTCTGAAAGAGGTATAGAAGTTGATAGAGCTAAAGTTGAGGCAATTGAGAAAATGCCCTGTTCAAGAGACATCAAAGGTATTCGTAGTATCCTTGGTCATGCTGGTTTCTATAGAAGGTTTATTAAAGATTTTCTCTAAGATATCAAAACGACTCACTAATCTTCTTCAAAAAGATGTACCCTTTGTCTTTGATGATGATTGTAAGAAAGCTTTTGAAACTCTAAAGAAGACTTTAACTACAGCTCCTATCGTTCAACCACCTGATTGGAGCTTACCCTTTGAAATAATGTGTGATGCTAGTGATTTTGCCGTAGGTGCTGTCCTTGGACAACGAATTGATAAAAAGTTAAATATTATCCATTATGCTATTAAGACTCTTGACGCTGCTCAAAGGAATTATGCTACTACTGAAAAAGAATTCCTAGCCGTCGTCTTTGCTTGTGATAAGTTTAGACCTTATATTGTAGACTCAAACACTATTACAAAACAGGCTACCAGTGACAGGCTCAAAAGACCCATTAATGATAGACAACGCGTCTGTCACTGATGACTAGTCAATGGTCAGAGACTACTAGTGACAGACAAGTGCTTGTCACTAGTATGTGTACTAATGACAAGCATTTACACGTGCCAGTCACTATTATATGTATATTAGTGACAGGCAAAAGAGATGCATGTCACTTAGTTACAACCAAAGGCCGCATCCCTATGGGGTTTTGTAGTGACAGGTTCATTATCTTGCCCGTCACTACTTTGAATTTTGGTAATAAAAAAATTAAATACATTCACCACTAATATTCCGAATAGCACAATAGTATGTTATAAGAATATAAAATACATTTTCCATAAATATTTCAGGATGTTGTACAAATGACAGACACATAAACCAATATGACATAATATTTGCATAAGAACTTGCAATCTATCAGACTAACGAAGAATAGTTTCTTGATGAGTTATCTAACAAGCAATTTAAACTCCAAAGAACAACACCACCACAATACATGTATTATGGTCATATGCACAGTTGCAAGTTCCTTTCACTTTTATACATTTCCATTATCTTGTTGAGGTGTTCATTTCGTCTTCCTTGTATGGACCTGAATCGCGCAGGAAGGACAATGATGGTGTGCTTAACCTGATACATACAAGGAAATGAGCATATAATATATCAGTTCTGCTTTTCATGGTACATATCGTACTTAATCAAAGTTTCACATTTTCCATAAAAGTTCAAAAGGAACAAGCATACATAGATCGACTAAAGACATATAACAAGGAGGTATCAAGAAACTAGAGACTAGGAAATATTGAATCACCGAGATAATATATGCCTGAGAAGCGTGTCAAGGTAAAAGTCAGCAGTGTTATATAGTAAACTTGACCATGGAAGCGCGCGTTGGTGCGTCCGTCCATCTCAGGAAAAAAATGATAGAGTATATGGAAGTTTTAGAAGATAAAATCTAAAGAAATCTTGATACAAAAATACTTTGCACGTGATGAATAGCAAATTCTTTGCACAAGAGAATATTAGGTGCACCAAAAATAATAAAGTAGATAATTATAGTGGTTTGTATAATTCTTGGGCGGTAAAGCACACTTTTTTTCCTCAGGAAGATAATTCTACATGGCCATGCTACTAACATCACTGGTTCGAAGAACAGGGACATTGTACAGTATCAATACCAGCGCTACATATCATTGCATGTGTAAAAGAGAACTTTACTACCTACCAGATTTCACAAGGCAAATAAATAAATACCAAACAAGAATTGTCTGAAAATTAGAAAGGTGCACTCGATTTTTCAAGGAAATATTGAACAATATGCTTGCAGAAGGCTCCATCTTGATTTTCCAGTTTATTAGCAGTTTCCAGAAAAATAAGCCATCTTGTCTTTAGTGTATGAACAATTTATTTCCAATAGCAGTCATATTATACATTGATATTAGATGCCAACTTGAAGGCTGAATGCAAGGATTTACATCAAGCAAAAGATTGAACCTGTTTTTCTTACACAGGGCTGAGATCTTTGTGTAAAGAAGATCTTTCTTGTGCGATGTCAATGGGAAAGATGGCAACAAAAATATTCATCTTCTATATCAATCTTTGTAGACATCAGGAATCCTGACCCTTCTAATCTTCCATCTTCATCTTCTTAGTTGAGCCATCATAACAAGCACCCAACCTCCTGGTCCGAGGTCCAAAATTAACAGATATGATATAAAAAAGGCGATGTATGTCCATCAGTATACCAATTTGGTTTAACCGAATTGAATATGAGAGCTTACCCTCCACGACTAAGATCCAAAATCAGCAAATATGCAGTTAAAAAACTAAATGTCTTGTCCAAGTACATAATTATTTTCTACTCCAGTATGCTCGGATAGGTATGCTCAAATATCCACCAGTATGCGATCAATAACTAGACTAACAACAATATTCTTCCTGGATATTATCACACCGGTTAGTATAAATAAAAATAAAATTACTGTACATAGTGACACACTAGACACATAGAACTGCATTTTCAGAGGAAGACACTGCAGATCGATCAATGTCAGAAGAGGAACAAGTAAGCATACTAACTTGTTAGTTTGGTTCATCATGGAGATATGGAAAATGATGGCTCAGATGGGGTATTTGGGGGCCTCGGCGTCGTGGCAATGGTTGAAAACTACGCAGCACACCGAGGGTCGTCGTCCTTGAGCTCATAGTGCCTGCACCGGTCCCCCACCATCGTTGTGCATGGTAAGAATCAGATCGATCCGTGAGTCATGGGAAGCGACAATCGGAACCGGAGGACGTACCTCTTCTGCTCATCGTGCCGGGGATAGACGAAGGAATAAGGGTGGACTGCGGCGTGTTGGTCGATGGGAAATTCGTCGACTTGAACAGGCGGCCATCGCAAGGCCGATCACGCCGACGAGGTCCATGGCGCGTCCGCGAGATCCCTTATCCCCGTTCCCCTTTCTCTAGCTGACAAAACCGTCTGCGTCTTTATCCATGCGGGGCTAGTGGGCCTAGCTCACATGACCATGAGAAAAAAAGAAATTGTCGCCGCATAAACGAACATTAAAATACAACGTCAACAGAGGGGTGGCAAGTGGCAAGCGGGTTGGGCCACTTCAGCTTCCAGGCAATAGAGGTGGTCCGGCTTGGTATACTGATCCGGGTGAAAAAAAATTGCGAATGAGGTGAAAAGGAATTATTGCCTATCCATGTTAGTTAAATAGAATTTCTAGAGTTGCTATTTGACTCACTGGGCCAGAATATTAGTCTGCACACTCTAGTCGCCCAGCCGGCTAGTTCACACCGACCATAAAAAATGTCCTGTTACCCGTGATAGGTCCTTTAGAAATGTCTGTTATTCATCTAAAAAATGTCTGTTATTAATAAATTTGTCCCTTTCAACCGGCATCTAGGAAAATACTAATGATAGGTAAAAAATGAGTTAGTTACTAATCACAGCGTGCCAGTGACAGGTATTTATTGATGCACGTCGCTGAGTAATTTTTCTATTTAGCCCGCGTCCACGCAATATACTTATGACAGTCACTTTTATACGTTTGTCACTAGTGTTCTGTACTAGTGACAGGCTTATCATTGCCCGTTACTGGTGATACTTACTAGTGACATACAATGTTTTGCCCGTCACTAACCATCTAGAGGCTATAAGCCTTTCTGCAGTAGTGAAATGTTTCTATTCATACTGATCAGGCTGCTATTAAGTACCTTATGACGAAGAAAGATGCTAAGCCTAGGCTTATTAGATGGGTGCTACTCTTACAGGAGTTTAACCTACATATTGTAGATAGGAAAGGTGTTGAAAATCCTCTAGCTAATAATTTATCTCGATTGGAAAACATCTCTTTTGATCCTATGCCTGTTAATGATAGTTTCCCAATTGAATAGTTGGCTGCAATAGGGGTAAACTCGCGAGGGAGCCCTTGGTATGCTGATTATGCTAACTTTATTGTCTCCAAGTATTTGCCTCCAACTTTCACAGCTCAGTAAAGAAGGAAGTTCTATTACGATTTGAGGCATTATTTTTGGGATGACCCACATTTATATAAAGAAGGAGTGGATGGTATTATGCGAAGATGTGTTCCAGAATATGAGCAAAAGGAGATATTGCGGAAATATCATGGTAGTGCCTATGGAGGATATCATGCAGGAGATAAAACTGCGCAAAAGGTGCTACAATCAGGTTTCTACTGGCCTACCTTTTTTAAAGATGCAAGAAAATTTGTTTTATCTTGTGATGAGTGTCAGCGTGTTGGTAATATTTCTAGACGCAATGAAAAGCCTATGAACTACTCTCTAGTTATTGAACCCTTTGATTGTTGGGGATTTGACTTTATGGGTCCTTTTCCTCCCTCAAAAGGTTATACTCATATTCTTGTTGTCGTTGATTATGTCACTAAGTGGGTAGAAGCCATACCTACGAAGAGTGCTGATGGGGAGACCTCTCTAAAAATTCTTAAGGATGTTATCTTTCCTAGGTTTAGAGTGCCTAGGTATCTTATGACTGATGGAGGTTCTCATTTCATTCATGGTGGTTTTAGAAATACCCTTGCTAAATATGATGTTAATCATAGAATCGCTTCATCTTATCATCCCCAAACTAGTGGACAAGTAGAGTTATCAAATAGAGAAATTAAATCCATCTTGCAAAAGACTGTTAATAGATCTAGAAAAAATTGGGCTAAAAAGTTGAACGATGCTTTATGGGCTTATAGGACTGCCTATAAAAACCCTATGGGGATGTCTCCTTATAAAATGGTTTATGGGAAAGCTTGTCACCTACCTTTAGAATTAGAACACAAAGCTTATTGGGCAGTTAAAGAACTTAATAGAGATTGTAAGCTTGCTGGTGAAAAAAGATTATTTGACTTAAGTTCGTTGGATGAATGGAGGAGTGAAGCATATGAGAATGCTAGACTCTTTAAGGAAAAAGTTAAAAGATGGCATGACAAGCGAATACTTGAGAATTCCATTTTGGTGAGAAAGTTCTATTGTATAGGTCTCGTCTCAGATTTTTTGCAGGGAAACTACTGTCAAAATGGGAAGGACCTTTTGTTATTGAAGAAGTGTAATGTTCAGGAGCAATAAAAATTTCTTCTTTAAAAGATAACACTACACAAGTGGTGAATCGGCAGCGACTCAAGCACTATATTGCTGGAGATTCTTACAATGAAGATGTTGATGCTTTTCAAGTTATAACTCCAGAAAAATTTATCAAAGACCAAATTCAGAGACCTGCAAAGTCCGTTTTCGAAAAGGTAATAGTTCTGGTAAGAAAAGCTCTGCGAAAATTCTACCCAGTTATATTTTTGCAGTTTTTATCCAACAAGGAAAGCTACGAAGCAAAAGAGAGGCGGAAATGGAGCAAGGGTGGCTCACACCACCCCCTGGCGCGGGCCCCCTGGCCACGCCAGCAGGTGGTGTGGCCACCTCAGCCTCCGTCTCTGACCTGTTTTCTCCCAGTACCTTCCTTTTGTTGTAAAACTTCGTAATATATAATCTCCCGGATCTCCCGAGGTTGGTGTATCGTGTTCTCGTCATGTTTTCGTTTTGATCTGTTTCTAACAGGTAGAGTCCCAGTTTTGGAGGCACGATGTCTTCCTCTGTATCAGCCAAAGAAGATGCCCCAGCAGATATCATCAACCCATACATGCGAGAGTTGAAGATTCATCCCAAGGAGTTGTTGCTTGAAGATGGGGAGGTACGGATAAAAGAGGTTCAAGGCCCTAAAGGTGAAGGAAGTCTGGAGTACAGGATGGAAGCGCTGGAGCAAGAAGTCTTTAGGTACAAGAAGATGGCAGAACGCGAAGTGGATATCATCCATAAGATTTGTTCCGAACTCATCACCGAGCACCAAAAGGAGACTGCTGAGCTTAAGGATGAACTTCTTTCACTCCACCAAACAACCAACCAACTCAAGCATAGCTCTACGACGTTCAAAATCAAAACTGTGATTACGAGGTTAGGTTTAAACGCATAAGTGCTGCTGCAAGTTTCAGGATGCTGGAGACCACGATGTATTTTGTTGATGGCGGACCCTTACCTTGGAAGTCAGATGATGACGAGAGAATACCACCACCACCGAAGGAGTAATTCGTCACCAGGTTTTGGCATCCCCTTGGTTTGTTCCAAGCTTGGGGAGTGCCGCGGTATCACATCACTATCTTCTATATTTTTACCTTTTTAGTAGAGTCATATCATGAATAGAGAAGTTATCATGTAAGATGGTTTGCATTATGGAAGTGTCCCCCCCTCTCGTTAGATATCTATGTATCCCTTAGTGTGAGTTGCCGTTATGGAATATTAATAAGAAGTTCTATCATTTACTCTTTTGAATATCTTGTTTTAGTTTTCAATTCATGGTTATATGATTGATCGTGTCGTTAGTATTGGTATCACTTTGGGATCATTGAGTTAATTTAGTTGGTTTTGGCAAACCTGGCTCATTCAGTAGCAACACTATTTTGAGAATTGAATGAAAAGATAAAAGTACTCTAAAGAAATATAATTTCATCATCTTTCTTTCTTGATTTGCTCATAAGTTTAGTATTCTCTAGTTAAGATCTTTTGTGATTCCAAGGAAGATTGCATGTTTGTTTTTATCACTTGTATGTTTGTTTGTTTCCTTCAACTCTTATGCTTGCTACCCAGCCTTGCTAGCCAAAAACCTGTAATGAGAGGGAATGCTTCTCGTGCATCCAATCCTTAAACCAAAACCTATGCCATTTGTGTCCACCATACCTACCCACTAGCACTATTGCTATTCCAAGTAAATTCATGTTTTTATCTACCTTCCAAATTAAACTTGTTATGAGAAAATTAGTGATTAAAGCTCTCACGAACTTGATGGCATAGTTTACTTTCTTGCATTTAATAAACTTGAACCATTGTGTCCATCTTTGTTGCGTATATGCTTGCGCTTTATAAGTTGAAGTTAGCAGAACCATGTATCATGGGGAACGCTTTGAGCATTGCACTAGTACTTTGTACCTCGTTGATATCATGATTATTTTGCTTATGGATCCCGGCGATGCGAAATAAAAGGGGAACTTGTAAGATCATGGAGTTTATATGTGTGTTAGATAAATGCCTGGGCCGCTAGCCTAAGCCATACCTAATAATGGTGGAAACTTGCAGCATAACCATAATGAGCACTCTATGAAGCATCCTCAATAAAAACCTATGCAAATAACAAATAAAAGGATCGCTGAGATGCTTATTGTCCGCTTTCCTTGTCATTTTGATTATGGGATAGCTCCTGTATCATGTGCAAGGGGTACCCCGTGGCGGTTCTCTATGATACATATGTATTTACAATGACAAGAGCTTACTTGTGACTGAAGTTGAGTAGCATGAGGTTCAGTACTCGTAAGTAAGGGGCATGAGATTTCAACTTATAACTTGTCAAGCATATCCTCTTAGTTGTGTCACTTTAACCTTAATCACCTAAAGATGCCTATGATAGGGGTAATGAGAGCTGAAAGCTAATAAGTACCATAATTTTTGGAAGCTCTCTATGAAACTTGAAATCCCTGCTTCCCTCTATGAAGGGTCTATCTTTTACTTTTTAGTTGAGTAAGTAAACCCATTTCCTTCTACCTCAGCAAGTATTTTGAGTTGTTGTGTTTCATTCATTCATATGATGATTTATTCAATCATGTGTCTTATGTTCCTTGTTTTTCAGATTGCTCTTATCTTAGTGTCTACTACTTTGAAAGCTTTCATTGAAAACCAGTTATTTGTGAACTCCAGCAAATTGTCAACTATTCTTCGACCAAGAGCTAAGTTTGCCATCACCAATTATGATTTACTTTATGTATCTTTATTGTGTTTCCTTTACTTATTGCACGTTAAAGTTATATAATAGTGAGTTGCCTTCTATTATGACTTATGTATTGATGAATGTCATGCTTCGTGTCCGTATTCTTTTATCGACTCTTCACTCCATAAACCTGAGGTCATGTTTATTGAGTTTAGTTTCGCTTGGGGACAAGCGAAGTCTAAGCTCAGGGGGGAGTTGATACGGCCATTTTGCATCACAATTATATATCATAATTTACTGTTATTCATTGATATATTTCATATTAAGAGATGATACTTATGTTATTTCATCTGTTTTTGCATGGTTGATGACTTTTGGAGCATGGAACGCTGCAGTTAGGATTCTGATGGAAAAGGTGTTGTTTGGAGGCAAAATTCGCTAAGATCAGAAAATCCGGGAAAATACATGGAAAATCCTATTTTTCCAGAAGACGAAGAAAGCCAGAAGGGGAAGTGGAGATGGGCCACAGGGGGGCCACACCACCCCCTATCGCGGGCCACCCCAGGCCGCGCCACCAGGTGGTGTGGCCGCCAGGTCAACTCCAACCTCTCCCCTCTGGCATATATTATCCTCCCGAAACCCTAAGACTCAGGGAGCGACCACAGAAACATTCCGCCGCCTCTACGGGGCGGAAAACACCGAGAGAGAAAGATCTCTCCGGCAGACAGAATTCTGCCAGCGGAATTCCTTCCCGAAGAGGGGAGATTGTCGCCATCAACACCACCATCAAGCTGGACTTCATCGGGATTATCATCATCATCACCACCATCATCTTCACCAGCACCATCATCATCACTTCATACCGCTGTAACAATTGGGTTCAATCTTGCATAGTTCTTAGGGGAAACTTTCCCGGTGTTGATTACTCCTTGTAGTTGATGCTATTGAGTGAACCATTGAATTATTGTTTATGTTCAGATTGTTATATATCATTATATCATCTCTGATCATGATCCATATGATGTCTTCTGAGTAGTTCGTTTAGTTCTTGAGGACATGGGAGAAGTCATGTTGTTAGTAGTGGAATTGTGTTGAGAAAGATTCAATAGTTTGATATTTAAGTTGTGGTGTACTTCTTCTAGTGGTGTCATGTGAACGTCGACTACATGACACTTCACCTATATGGCCCTAGGGGAATGCATTGTGTATTTGTCTACTAATCATAGGGGTTGCAGGAGTGACAGAAACCTGAACCCCCGTTAGGAAACCATTGCACAAGGGACGTTAGGGTCTTAGAGTTTAAAGCTGTGGTTAGGTTTCTACCTTAATTACTTTCTTGTACTTGCAGATGCTTACAAGGGGTATAATCACAAGTATGTATTAGTCCTAGGAAGGTCGTACATTAGCACAGGTTCACCCACACAACACTTAGCAAACTAAAGAAGATTAATCAACTATATGAAGCGAAAGCACTTGATGATATTCCCATGTGTCCTCGAGAATGTTTGGTCATCTTAAGTAATACAACCGGTTTGTCCTTTGCTAAAGAAAGGATTGGGCCACTTGCTGCATTTATTCTTATTGTGTTTTATTTTCTCGTACTTTATTTACCTGCATTATCAAAAACCCCTAAAAATCTGTTTGCTAAGTATTTACAGAGAATTCCTGCTCCAAGCCACTCGCCAAGACCTTCTGCTCCTCATTGGGTTCGAAACTCTTACTTATCGAAAATACTGCGATAGACCCCCTATACTTGTGGGTCTTTAGGAAGCACGAGGCAAACATAAGGAATGTTGGGTTGGACTACCACGGGACCCAACTTTCTCTGCACTGCTGCGCCTGCACGGTTGTACTCCATTGGGCGGAAGCTTACATGGGAAGGAAGAGGTGACTGCTGTGATGCTTCCCACCTAAACAAGTGCTAGGCATAGATGCATGAGTGGAGCATAGCAACCAATGCCGCATTGAGGAGGAGAGAGGGAGGATGATTCTCCTTCATCCAGGAGCCTTTTCTCTCACGAAAGGCGGCAACGAGACAGAATTTTTGGTGGTGGAGCCTTTTTTAAACAAGGCAAAAGATTTGCGGTGGAAGGAGCCCTTGCTCGCCTTGCCAGCAGTACGAGATCGACTAGGCACCAAAAGCTGAGTACTAATAATACAAACAGGATTAATACTTGAGTACTACTACTAGTACTAGTTGCTATAAGTTCCATAGTTCCATCCAGGAGCAATAGTGGCTAGTAGTATAAGTACAGTAGCTTGTCAGGATCCTTCTTGCTTCCTTGAATGCCTCCTTAAGGCTTGAATACAAGTTCGATGGTATTCATATCAACTTCCAATGAAGCGAGATATATTGAGTAATAAAGTAAAAATAGGACCGGAGGGAGTAGGAAAGAGATCACTTTATCAATTTGTTTTCACCCATCAACTCAGTCATCCACATAGGGACCACAAATTAGGGAGGTCGTAGTCGCCTTGGATGCACCACAAAATTATGACTGGGCCATCGAGTGCAGGAATCAGAGTCAATGTTCTGTCCAATCGATTACTCTTGTCATCGTCATTGATATTTGCAACACGCATCGGCTTCAACAATGACATTGAATGTCCCCTTAGTTCGGTAATCTGCCACATTAATATCGGATCATCTCCTTGATATTTATCCTCTCCCCTTCCCCACACAATCCATCTCTAATCCCTCGGTTCCAGTAACCATCTTCATCCTCGGCTATCATCCATGGCCAACTTCTAGCTGCCGCCTGCCGTACCAGAGTGCAAACACCCCGACATCACTGCACAGGAGGACAATGCCCTCCTCATTTGGGCCTTCTCCCTGCGGATAACACCATGGCAGCGGGCGTGCGCCTTCCACGACACTGGGTATAGTCGTTGCAATTATCGTATGTACCGCCTCCATGACAATTCAGACAGGATATTGAAGGTCAAGTTTGTCAACTTCAGGGATGCCCGTCTCCTCTACATCCAGGCCTTCAACTGCGGCTGCAAGATGATAGTGTTCACCGGCGCCAACGTTTTCACCAACTACTAGGACCGGTTCCCCAACAACGGCAACTTCATACACAGTGTCCTCCCGAAGCTACCGGTAGCTCTGGAGGTGCCGCTGATGGCTCAGGAGGTACCGCCGCCTTATCTGGAGGTGCCTTTGATGACTCAGGAGGTACCGCCACGTTATTCGGAGGTGCCGACGAGTTAGGAGCCGGCTGTGTCGCTAGAGCTGGCGTTGGTGCCAATGTCACGAGCTAGCACTGGTGGGATGGACTAGGTGCTAGGAGGCGCCGGACCTGCACTAGTTCAGTAGCGAGTCCTATATATATAAACTCGTGCTGTTATGTTAATGGTTGAATGAAGTTTCTTTTGGTACTATCGTCAAAAAAAGGTTTCTTTTGGTACTACTCACTATATCCTTTAGTACTAGTAGTACTGCAAATGGCGATTTATTGAATATCCTTCCTCCGGGATGTTTGTGAAGGAAGTGAAAATCTCGAAACAGGGAAAGTTTGAATTGCTACTCTATTGTACTCCCTCAAATTACTTGACTCAAAATTTTCTAGATTCGGATGTATCTAAACATGTTCTAGTGCTAGATGCATTCGAATCTGATAAATACAAACCAATTTATTTGGGTTGGAGGGAGTAGTAGTAATACTTTTTGCCGCCTAGGACCAAAATGGAAATATATTCTTCTTACTTGCCTTTTAGAAAATAAATTCCTGTCACTTGAAAAATTTAAATTGATTATTTTTTGTTTTTAATATCTTTGACTGTTTTCAAAAGATGGCCAAATTTGTTTGCATGCAAATTCTTGGATATAGGATCATAAGCATAAAGTATGATGTAGATATGGCCTTGACCTTGGTCATTCGTCTTGAAATCCAAGAATTTTGTGTACTTGTCGACAACTATGCTTAAATTCAATCCAATTTCACCACTTACTTTTAGGTTAGAATTTTACACGTGCGGTGGGCATACATTTTACATCAAAGACCTAAAAAAGGGAAAATTACATTGAGGTCCATACATTTAGCACAAAGGACCCTAAAATTGAGCAAAGAAAATAGTTGGGTTGGGCTCCTTCTCGAGAGAGCATATGGTCGAGCCATATGTTTCATACTACTTTCTCTTTAATTGTTTTACAAATATGGCCAAATCCGTCGCCATGCAAATTCTTGGATATGGGATCATCAACATAAAGTATGATGTAGAGATATAGCCTTGACCTTGTGGTTATTCGGCTTGAAATCTAAGAAGTTTTATACTCGTTGACAACTATGCTTAAATTCGTTTAAATTTCACCACTTACTTTTAGGTTAGCATTTCTTACGGTCGGTGGGAGTACATTCTACATCAAGGACCTTAGAAAAGAGAAAATTACATCGAGGTCCATACATTTAGCACAATGGACCCTAAATTAAGAAAGGAAAACAGTCGGGTTTGGCTCCTTCTCGAGAGAGTAGCTGATCGAGCCATACTCGTCATACTACTTCATCTTAGATTGTTTTCAAAATATGGCCAATTTTGTCAGCATGCAAATTCTTGGATATGGGATCATCAGCATAAAGTATGATTTAGATATGGCCTTGAGCTTGGTCATTCGTTTTGAAATAAAAGAATGGTTCATACTCGTTGATAACTAAGCTTAAATTCATTTAAATTTCACCCCCTACTTTTAGGTTAGAATTTTACACGGTCGATCGGAGTACATTTTACATCAGGGACCTCAAAATGGCGAACATCGAGGTCCATACATTTAGCACAAAGGACCCTAAACAGAAAATTTTCTGGTTCGGCTCCTTCTCGTGAGATCAGCTGATCTGAGCCAAACTCTTCATACTACTTCCTCTTCGATTGTTTTCATAATATGGCCAAATTTGTCGCCATGCAAATTCTCTCATATGGGATTATCAGAATAAAGTATGATGTTGATATGGCCTTCACCTTGGTCGTTCGGCTTGAAATCCAAGAATGTTCATACTCGTTCACAAATAAGCTTAAAATCTTCTAAATTTCACCACTTACACTTTTAGGTTAGAATTTTACACGGGCGGTGGAAGTACATTTTACACCAAGGACCTAAAAAATGGGAAAATTACATCGAGGTCCATACATTTAGCACAAACCCCCCTAAAATTAAGAAAGGAAATAGTCAGGTTCGGCTCCTTCTCAAGAGAGCAGTTGATCGAGCCATATGTTTCATACTACTTCCTCTTTGATTGTTTTCAAAATATGACCAAATCAGTCGCCATGCAAATTCTTGGATATGGGATCATCAGCATATAGTATGATGTAGAGATATGGCCTTGACCTTCTGTTCGTTCATCTTGAAACCCAAGAATGCCCATACATGTTGTAAACTAAGATTAAATTTGTTTACATTTCACCACATACTTTTAGGTTAGCATTTTACACGGTCGGTGGGAGTACATTTTACATCAAGGACCTAAAAAAGGTAAAATTACATCGAGGTCCATACATTTAGCAAAAAGGACCCTAAAAGGAAAACTTTATGGTTCGGATACTTCGCAGGAGATCAGCTAATCTGAGCCAAGCTCTTCATACTACTTCCTCTTCGATTGTTTTCAAAATATGGCCAAACCTATCACCATGCAAATTCTTTGATATGGGGTCATCAACATAAAGTATGATGTAGATATATCGCCTTGACCATGTGGTCGTTCAGCTTGAAATCCAAGAATGTTCAAACTTGTTGACAAGTAAGCTTAAATTTTTTTAAATTTCACCACTTACAGTTTTTGGTTAGAATTTTACATGGATGGCGGGAGTACATTTTACATCAAGGACCTAAAAAGGGGAAATTATATTGAGGTCCATACATTTAGCACAAATTACACTAAAATTGCACAAATAAAATAGTCGGGTTCGGCTCCTTCTCGAGAGAGCAGCTGATCGAGCCATACATTTCATACTACTTCCTCTTCCATTGTTTTCAGAATATGGCCAAATGTGTTGCCATGCAAATTCTTGGATATGGGATATATCATCAGCATAAAGTACTCCCTTCATCCAGAAATAACTGACTTAGGTTTGTCTAAATTTGCATGTATCTAGACACGTTTTAGTGTATAGATACATTTGTATCTAGACAAACTCAAATCAGTTATTTTTGGACGGAGGGAGTATGATGTAGAGATATGGCCTTGACCTACTGGTCATTCGACTTGAAATCCAAGAATGTCCATACTCCTTGACAACTAAGCTTGAATTCGTTTACATTTCACCACTTACACTTTTTGGTTAGCATTTTACACGGTCGGTGGGAGTACATTTTACATCAAGGACCTAAAAAGGGGAAATTACATTGAGGTCCATACATTTAGCACAAAGGACCCTAAAATTGAGCAAAGAAAATAGTCGGGTTCGGCTCCTTCTCAAGAGAGCAGCTGATCGAGCCATACATTTCATACTACTTCCTCTTCGATTGTTTTCAAAATATGGCCAAATCTGTCACCATGCAAATTCTTAAATATGGGATCATCAGCATAAAGTATGATGTAGAGATATGGCCTTGACCTTGTGGTCGTTCATCTTGAAATCCAAGAAAGTTCATACTCACTGACAGCTAAGCTTAAATTCGTTTAAATTTCACCACTTACTTTTAGGTTAGCATTTTACACGGTCGGTGGGAGCATATTTTACATCAAAGACCTAAAAGGGGGAAATTTACATGGAGGTCCATACATTTAGCCCAAAGGACCCTAAAAGGAAAAATTTCTGGTTCGGCTCCTTCTCGAGAGATCAGCTGATATGAGCCAAACTCTTCATACTACTTCCTCTTTGATTGTTTTCAAAATATGGCCAAATCTCTTGCCATGCAAATTCTCTCATATGCGGCCATCAACATAAAGTATGATGTTGATATGTCCTTGTCCTTGGTCGTTTGGCTTGAAATCGAAGAATGTTCATACTCGTGGACAAGTAAGCTTAAATTCGTTTAAATTTCACCACTTACACTTTTTGGTTAGAATTTTACACGGATGGTGGGACTATATTTTACATCAAGGACCTAAAAAGGGAAACTTACATCGAGGTCCATACATTTAGCACAAAGGACCCTAAAACCAAGCAAGGAAAACCATCGGGTACGGCTCCCCAAGAGAGAGCAGCTGATCGATCCATACTCTTCATACTACTTCCTCTTTCCCAAATTAGGACGCATATTAGGTTTGGTCAAAGTCAATCTTTATAAAGTTCGACCAACTATATGTAAAAACATACTTACTTTTCTAATCATAAATGCATACAATAAGAAAATATAGTTCATGATGATTCTAATAACATTGAGTTGATGTCGTACACTTATTCAAAGTTTATTAAATTTGACTCTCACCAAAAGTAATACGCGTCCTAATTTGGGAAGGAGGGAGTACCACATGCTTCACGGTAAAAAAGGAGCGCTCCTCACATTCGAACCAGTTTTCTGCGGGTTGATGACTGCAAGTGCACATATCGTTTGTAGCTAGTTTTGAAATAAAGATATCAATCCCACAAGGAGCAGGAGTCTGAAGTCTAATAACACTTGAAATAAATATTACAATAGAAATGCTAAATAAAGTTCTAAGTAACAAGATAAAATGCGAGTGTTGTGTAAAAGGGTTTTTTGGGTTTTAGGTATAAGAGCAACAATAAAGTAAAGTAAAACAACTGAATGCAAAAAGTAAGTATCGTGTATGTAAGAGAGATTGGAACTGCAATAGAGAAAAAGCATTCTCAAGGAGTAGCGGATACACCACTAGCATTATAAGGAACTAAGATAAAGATTATTATCATGAACATTCTTAACTATGTATGTGTGGGAGGAACTCCGTATTTCGACAAATAGGTAGCAACCACTGCTCACATCATCGTCATAACCACAACTATCAGCAATCGACGTCAATAGAATTACTGCGCTATTAAGGGACGTAATCCCGTAGGACGTATCCCATGGCATGGATAGTGTTCCGTGAGTTTCCTTGGTTTCCCAAGTTGATACGTAAGGAGTGCCAACAGCTTTATAGCCACTGTAAGTAATAACACACCTCCATCTGCCAACAAGTAGTTCCCTCCATCAAGTCCCCATGAGAGTAAAATATTGAGAGGTCGACTTATCTCAACATCAAGATGAAGAAAATCTAACACATGGTCACAGCGATGAATATCATAATAGACTTTATCTTATTTCAATCTCATACTAGGGTTTCTCCATCTCCCCAAGAACTAATGATCTACTCAGACATAGAGGCAATCAACATCATGGAAATATCAATGGAATCTATCATAGATTAATAGTATTTCCATAAATCCACAACAAGTACGGAAATTACAACCAGATCTAGACAAGATGTAGATGGGATGGATGGACATAGTGGTGATGTAGCGGTGGATGATGAAGATCGATGCCTTAGCCTCCCGGATCTATGCAGGGTGAAGATGGATTCCCAGTGGATGAGTTCCCCCTCCAGATGCCTTCCAGAGGTGAGGTTTCAGTGATTTCTAGGTGTTCTGTATGTCGTCTCTCTGATCCAGTTGCACAGGGTGAAACTATTTGAGGAGGCGGAAGCGACGCCAACTATACGATCAGAACTAAACAGCCGAAAAATTTATTTTGGTCGTATAGTTGGTCGTTTAACCCCCAGTCTCCTTTGTTCGCTTCTGGTTTTCTTCTGGTATTATTAATATTTCCCAAATAAGCGATTTACGGTATTTTTTACTCCTTTTCTCCATAGTACAACTGCTCCAAGAATTGTATCCATTGGGATCCATCATCTGTCCTGATCCTGGTGAAAACAGACATAAAATATGAGCACGAGCACCATAAAATACCAAGATCCTACATCTACAATGCAAAATAATAGTGTAAAACATGATGCAAATATTCACTCATCAACTTCCCCAATCTTAGACTCTTGCTCGTCCCGAGCAAGTTTTAGCTTAATGGATGTGATCCTCATATTCATGAAGCTAAGTCGATAAAATAAATGAGGCAGTTGCAGCATGTGTTTATCATATACGATACATAGGAATAAGTTCATGAATAGTACCTTACTCGAACCATCTAAATAGTATTAGCAAGCTTCCAAACCTTTAGTGATCAACAATTCATAAAAGATGAATCTTAACATAATGTAAAAGTATTCAGTTCAAACAAATGAGTTAGCGAGGTAGTCCAAAGTGTTTTAGGATCAACGTATTCACATGGGATTCAAAGTCTCAAAAGTGTCTCTTTGTCATACTACAATACAGTGGTATATGCCTATTTGCTCTTTGCACACTCGCTCTTTTTCTTCTTCTTCTTTTTCTTTTTTCTTTATATATGCTCACACTTTTGTTTAAGTGCCGTGCAAAGAAGCTAGCCATACATTCCACTTCATGTAGGAATCCAAAGTTTAACAATCTCAATTATCAAATTCCAATTGTATATGAAGCATTTTTATGACTTGAAGATTCTACCTCAACTTTCTCTCACTCTATTTTGATAGCACTTTCATTTTCCTTTTCTCAAGGTTTCTTTTTCAACTTAACTACATAGATAATTTTTCTTTGTAAATCAAACCATAGACCTACAACATATTGACCAAATTATCTTTATATGTTCTGTTAATACCAATGGCGTGGAAGAATCCTATTGCTATCATCAAGTGCAAGTAAAATTATACTCAAGCCATTCATATATCTAATAAAACAAACACAAACTCAATATTGATCCATATATAATAATAAACTCGAAAATTCAATAAAAGGGATCGACTATTCCTGAAGGGAATTCTAATGATGCAAACTTTTATTTATAATGCAAAAATAGTAATAAAAACTGATAAGATAGATTATAAGTTCTTAAGGATCTCCCAAGCTTGGAATCAAGCCAAGTGGGATCAAATAATCCCTTGTGATTATTTGATACTGTGATTGTTGTAGATCATTGTGGCGCCATGGCACGTGGTATCTTCTCCTCATGGGCTAGCCTGAGATAGAGAGATTGATTGACAGCTTCTAATTATTTAACACACAGCTTGTAGAAAAGAATGTTCCTCTCCAGAACTTTCACTTGTTCTTTAATGAACTCATTGTTATCCTGAAGTGTTTGTAGCGCCTTAAGACTCATAGAAAAACCTGCTTCAGTTGACTGCTTGATATCTCATCAAGTTTTTCAAGATAAACTCGCAGCAATTGAAGGTGTTTGGGTGTCACTGGCTTCTCCTTGTCCAACTCTTCAATCGTTAGCTCCAGGGCCTTCAAATCCCTCTTCTCACACCCATGGTCAGCGTCGAGGAAGTCTTGGATGGTCTTGATCTCCTTGCCTTGCTCGCTATTGCTCCTGATCTCCATAGGAGCCTTTCTTCTCGGCTTCTATCCCTTGGTTGAAAGTCCTCACGTGTGAAATAAGAGGTAGATTTGTTTCTGGACATTATGATTAGAGAAAGACAATGGCAGTATATAAGGGGGGTCAGAGGTCGGCAAAACTAGCAAGAAACACCAAATTGTCGCCTAAGAAAAGAATCTTAATGAAACAGGGAAAGAAATCACGGATTTGGGAGTGTCCTGCCGCGTAATGACCAAGTATACGAGCGTGGCCCATATAGCTCCGGCTATATAGATGGTTCTGGCAGATATTTCTAAAATATCTCGAGTCCAGGTCGATTAAATCATGACTTGGAACATACAATAACGTTTTTTACATCATCGAAATGACAAACAAAAAGTGTCTGAGAGTTTAACGACCAACTATACGTCCGGAATTTTGGTTCCGGTCGTATAGTTACGACCGTATAGATACATACATCAAAAATCAAAAGTGTCTGAGAGTTTAATGACCAACTATACGGCCGGAATTTTGGCTTCGGTCGTATAGTTGCGACCATATAGATACAGACACCAAAAATCAAAAGTATCTGAGAGTTTAACGACCAACTATACGGCCAGAGTTTTGGCTCCGGTCGTATAGTTGTTGGGTCCGCAGCATAGAAAACAAAAAATTTCGTACGATGAGAACTATACGCCAAGATCTATCTACTAGATACAGAGCAACGGGTGGACATACATCCATGGAGAACTTATCCTTGAAGACAACGAGTTTTGTTAATGAATAGGAACTCGTGGTTGATGTAGTCGTACACTTGCCGATCTCAAGATCGTGTGGAAGTCCGAGCGCTGCAAATCAGCAGCGCATCCGTCCTCGCACACACGTTCAAGCCACCGGAAAACCTCCACCTCCTCGCTCTAGCGAATCAGCGGAAGCAGCAACTCCTTCCAGATGCAAGGCCACCGGGAACATGTATCTCGCTAATCCGAGACCATTGGGGAATATCTAGAGGGGGAGAGAGATCCTTCACGAGGAGGTGTGGTTTGTGAGAGGGGAGAGGGGGGCTTTATATAGGAGGGAGGGAGACCCCTCCCCTGCCATAGCCGGCGCATGAGGGGGGGGACTCCACCCCTCCTTCATTCATGTGGTGAACCTCCACTCACATAAACTTGACCTCCACCCAAAATCCCACTCACATGTATTTAATTTCCACCAAATTAAATGCAACTCTCAATTAATAAAACTCTTTTATTTATTTTATTCAGAATTTTGTTAATTACTTTAATTAACAAACATTCACATAAAACCCCTTGCAACATTTTAATATCACATGCAGAACCACTTTCTGCAATTTCACCCGAAACAATTTCGGTTTCTATCGAAACAATTCCTGTTTCTATCGAAACATTTCTTGCGCTTTGCAAACCTGTTGTCTGGAACATATGTGCTCCTAAATGGTGTCCGTCAACCCTTAAGTGTGTCACCCTATGGTTCGCGAATAATGCAGACATGATTGAGACTCCTCTCAGATCAATAATCAGAAGCGGGACCTGGAGATCCATACTGACTCCTGCATATTCAACGATGACTTCTGTGATCGTGAGAACCTTTAACGTCAGCAATTTAATCCCTTTGTCTCATGATATAATACATGTCCGAGATTTGATCATCGGTATCCAAATACCTAGTTTGATCTCGTTACCGACATGCACTCTTTTCTCGTTCCCGTGATATAACATTCTAGTGATCACATCACTTGCTTGCAAGCTATCTTAATGTGATATCATCGAGAGGGCCCAGAGTATATCTATCCGTCATCGGGATTGACAAATTCCACTCTTGATCCATGAGCCTCAACATAACACCTTCATAGCACTGAACCTACCTTTATGGTCACCCTGTTACGGTGTGACGTTTGATGTTATCAAGATACTCTTCCGGTGTTAGCAATTAACATGATCTCATGGTCTAAGGACTAAGACTACTTTGTATGATGTTATAGCAATATAAACATAATGACTTGATTGTAATGCTATACTTCGGATGAATGTTCATCACATCATTTCACAAATGCTGTGACCTTGTTATTAACAACATCCAATGTCCATGATCAGGAAACCTTGATCATCTTATTAATCAACAAGCTAGTCTATAAGAGAGGCATAACTAGGAACCCTTTTTGTTTATTAAACACACATTTATTGATGTTTCCTGTCAATACAATTATAGCATGCAAAATAAACATCTATCATATACAAGGAATACATAATAACAACTTTATTATTGCCTCTCAGGGCATATTTCCTTCAGTCTCCCACTTGCACTAGAGACAATAATCTAGTTTATATAGTGATAAATCTAACACCCATGGAGTTCTGGTGTTGATGATGTTTTGCCCTAGGGAGTACTTTAGTCAACGGATCTGCTACATTCAGGTCCGTGTGCACTTTACAAATCTTTATATTTCCATCCTTGACATGGTCGCAGATGGAGTGAAACTGGCGCTTAATATGCTTGGAATTCTTGTGAGACCTTGGTTCCTTGGCGTTGGCTATGTCTCCATTATTGTCACAATAGATCACCATTGGGTCCAACACACTAGGAACCACACCTAGTTCCGTTATGAACTCCTTCATCCAAACCGCTTCCTGCGCCGCTTCTGAAGCAGCAACATATTCTGCCTCCGTCGTTGATCCAGCCACCACAGGTTGTTTGGAGCTCCTCCAACTAACTGCTGCTCCGTTCAAGAGAAATACGTATCCGGATTGAGACTTAGAGTCTAGCATCGACATAACACTTAGCGACTAGCTCTTCTTCACCTACGTATACAAGAAACATATCCTTAGTTCTTCTCAAGTACTTAAGGATATTCTTGACCGCTATCCAGTGTTCCGAACCTGGATCAGATTGGTACCTACTAGTCAAACTAATAGAATGTGCCACATCCGGTCTTGTACATAGCATGGCATACATAATAGAGCCTATGGTCGAAGCATAGTGGATCTTATCCATCATCTCTCTTTCTTCCGCCGTAGCCGGACTTTGAGTCTTACTCAATGTCTTGCCTTGCAACATAGGTAAGAACCCCTTCTTACTTTTGTCCATATTAAACTTTTTTAATATCTTATCAAGGTATGTACTCTGCGATAGCCCAATTAGGCATCTTGATCTATCTCTATAGATTTTAATGCCTAATATATATGAAGCTTCACCAAGGTCCTTCATCGAAAATTTGCTATTTAGATAACTTTTAACACTGTTTAAAAGATCTATATCATTTCCAATCACTAATATGTCATCCACATATAATATCAGAAATGCCACATTGCTCCCACTCACTTTCTTGTAAATACAAGCCTCTCCATAAGTTTGGATAAATCCAAACTCTTTGATCACCTCATCAAAGCGGAGATTCCAACTCCGGGATGCTTGCTTTAGTCCATAGATGGATCGCTAAAGTTTGCACACCTTATCAGCATCCTTAGGATCGACAAAAGCCTTAGGTTGTATCATATACAACTCTTCTTCAATATTACCATTGAGGAACACAGTTTTGACATCCATCTGCCATATTTCATAATCGAAATATGCAGGAATTGCTAACATAATCCTAACCGACTTAAGCATCGCTACGGGAGAGAATGTCTCATCATAGTCAACTCCTTGAATTTGTCGAAACCCCTTTGCGACAAGTCAAGCCTTATAGATGGTTACATTACCATCAGCATCAGTTTTTCTGTTGAAAATCCATTTATTCTCAACGGCCTTTCGATCGTGAGCTAAGTCCACCAAGGTCCAAACCTGGTTTTCGTACATGGATTCCATCTCGGATTTCATGGCTTCTAGCCAGTTGTTGGAATCAGGGCTCATCATCGCTTCTTCATACGTCACAGGGTCATCTATTTCATCAATCATGAAATTCATAACATGATTGCCGTACAGTTCAGGAGCTACACGTGTCCTGCTTGACCTGCGAGGTTCGGTAGTGTCCTCTTTCGGAGTTTCATGATCAATATCATTAGCTCTCTCTTCATTAGGTGAAGTCAACTCCGAAACAACTTCTGGTGCTGTGCTACTCGCCATTTCATGAAGAGAAGGTTCAATAACCTCTTCGAGTTCTACCTTCCGACTACTCACACCTTTCGCGAGAAACTCCTTCTCAAGAAAGGATCCATTCTTGGCAACAAAGACCTTTCCTTCGGTTCTGTGATAGAAGCTATACCCAATCGTTTCCTTAGGGTATCCTATGAAGACGCATTTTTCCGCTTTGGGTTCGAGTTTATCCGGTTGAAGTTTCTTCACATAAACATCGCATCCCCAAACTTTAAGAAATGGCATCTTAGGTTTGTTTCCAAACCATAATTCATGCGGTGTCTTTTCAACGGATTTAGATGGTGCCCTATTTAAAGTGAATGCAGCGGTTTCTAGTGCATAACCACAAAATGATAGTGGCAAGTCAGTCAGAGACATCATAGATCGAACCATATCCAACAAAGTACGATTACAATGTTCTGACACACCATTACGTTGTGGTGTTCCGGCAGGCGTGAGTTGTGAAACTATTCCACAGTCTTCCATATGTGTGCTAAACTCGTAACTAAGATACTCTTCTCCACGGTCGGACCGCAGAAATTTGATCTTTCTGTTACGATGATTTTCCACTTCATTCTGAAATTCTTTGAACTTTTCAAAGGTTTCAGACTGATGTTTCATCAAATAGATATACCCATATCTACTCAAATCATCCGTGAATGTAACAAAATAATGATATCCACCTCGCGCCGACACACTCATTGGTCCACACACATCAGTATGTATGATTTCCAATAAATCTGTCGCCCGTTCCATTGAACCGGAAAACGGTGTTCTAGTCATCTTGCCCATAAGGCATGGCTCACATGTATCAAATGATTCAAAATCAAGTGATTCCAAAAGTCCATCAGAATGGAGTTTCTTCATGCGTTTAACGCCAATATGACCTAGACGGCAGTGCCACATATATGCAGATATATCATTATCAATTTTAATCCTTTTAGCATCAACATTATGAATATGCGTAATACTACTATCGAGATCCAACAGAAATAAACCATTCAACACAGGTGCATGACCATAAAAGATATTATTCATATAAATCGAACAACCATTGTTTTCAGACTTAAATGAATAACCACTTTGCATCAAACACGATCCGGATACAATGTTCATGCTCAGTGCAGGCACCAAATAATAATTATTCAGGTTTATAACTAATCCCGACGGCATATGGAGAGGCAGCGTTCCGACGGCGATCACATCAACTCTTGATCCATTGCCGACCCGCATCGTGACCTCATCCCTTGCTAGTTGTCGCTTGTTCCGCAGCCCCTGAACCGAGTTACATATATTAGCAACCGATCCCGTATCAAATACCCAGGTGCTACTGCGAGTACTAGTCAAGTACACATCAATAACATGTATATCACATATACCTTTGTTTGCCTTGCCGACCTTCTTGTCTGCCAAATACTTGGGGCAGTTGCGCTTCCAATAGCCAGTCCCCTTGCAATAGTAGCACTCGGTGTCAGACTTAGGGCCAGCTCGGGGTTTCTTTTTAGGCGCGGCAACAGATTTGCCGCCCTTCTTTCCCTTCTGCTTGCCTTTCTTGTCCTTCTTGAAACCGGTGGTCTTATTGATCATCAACACTTGATGTTCTTTCCTAATCTCCACTTCTGCAGTCTTAAGCATTGACAGAAGCTCGGGAAGAGACTTCTTCATGCCCTGCATATTATAGTTCATCACGAAGCTCTTGTATCTAGGTGGCAGAGATTGGAGAACATGATGTATGCCAAAGTCAATGGGAATCGTTATTCCCAAGGACACAAGCTTATCGGCGTACCCAGACATTTTGAGTACGTGCTCACTAACGGAGCTGTTCTCTTCCATCATGCAGCTAAAGAAATTTTCAGAAGCATTATAACTCTCTATGGCAGCATGGGTATCGAAAATCATTTTCAATTCTCCCGTGGTATCAAAGGCATTGCCATTTTCGAAACGTTTTCGAAGTTCTGGCTCTAGCCCATACAGTATGCCGCAATGAACTAAGTTGTGGTCCTCCTGACGAGTTATATAGACGTTCTTTTCCTCGTCAGGGGCATCAGGAGCTGGTGGGGGGCCTAGCGGCGCCTCTAGCACATATTGCTTTTGTGCAGCAGTGAGGAGAATCCTCAAATTCATAGCCCAGTTGGTGAAGTTGCTACCATTCGTAGCAAGCTTCTCTTTCTCCATGAAAACATTGAAATTAAAAGCAGGTGGTGCCATCTACAACAGAATTTGTAAAATATATTTAGACTAAGTTTATGATATATTGAGTTCAACTAATCCAAATTACTGATGAACTCCCACTCAAAAACGACACCCCTCGTGTCCTTTTGGTGATTACATGAACCAAATCTACTGCACCAAGTCCGATCATCACGTGAGTCGGTGTAGCTTCAAAGGCGAGCATCTATATGGGCATCATATCAACTATATGACTCATGCTTAACCTTTCAGTCCGTGTTCCGAGGCCATGTCTGTACATGCTAGGCTCGTCAAGTAAGAACCTTAGTATTCGCATGTGTAAAACTGTCTTACACCCATTGTATGAAAGCGTCGAGTCGAGAACACCCGATCATCACATGATGCCTCAAAACACGATCCACACAATGGTGCATACTTAAGGAAGAATACATTTTATCTTGATATCTAAATGAGGGATCATCTTATAATGCTACCAAAAGCTCCAAACTAGCAATATAAGATGCTAACATTTAATGTGTGAAGTGAGGTGATATGGTCCATGCATTTGATCTCTATCATTTGCATCGTGGTATGATCTCTATCATTCCTTTGTGTGTAAGGCCAAGGTCTATGGAACTTACACGTTAAGCGAGTTGTAAGAGTATCTATCATACATCTACTTACAACAATACCATATCAAGACACTAGCCCAACAACGATCTAAACTAGACGCCTCTAATTTATCAATTGCAAGTTTTACATGGCTTAGGGCTTTCGGAGATAGAACCGGTCTTACCTACGAACATGAACCACAACGAGGATAACCAAGTTATTAGCAACTCGTTGTAAATCAGATATTGACTATAGTAGGAGAGACAGACACCCGCTAGCCACTTATGCAAAACTAGTTGCATGTCAGTCGTGGAACCGGTCTCATGTACGATGACATGTAAGGTTGGTCCGGGCCGCTTCATCCCACTATGCCACCAATATCCAAAATACATAGAAGATGCAATAACATGATCATCATCGCCCACATATAAACATATGTGTACTACCCGTGCAAAGCACCTACGCATATATCAGGCTCTGATACCACTGTTGGGTCCACAGCATAGAAAACAAAAAATTTCCTATGATGAGAACTATACGCCAAGATCTATCTACTAGATACAGAGCAACGGGTGGACATACATCCATGGAGAACTTACCCTCGAAGACAATGAGTTTTGTTAATGAGTAGGAACTCGTGATTGATGTAGTCGTACGCTTGCCGATCTCAAGATCGTGTGGAAATCCGAGCGCCGCAAATCAGCAGCGCATCCGTCCTCGCACACACGTTCAAGCCACCGGACAACCTCCACCTCCTCGCTCCAGCGAATCAGCGGAAGCAGCAACTCCTTCCAGATGCAAGGCCACCGGGAACATGTATCTCGCTAATCCGAGACCATGGGAGAATATCTAGAGGGGGAGAGAGATCCTTCACGAGGAGGTGTGGTTTGTGAGAGGGGAGAGGGGGGATTTATATAGGAGGGAGGGAGACCCCTCCCCTCCCATAGCCGGCGCATGAGGGGGGGGAGTCCTCCCCTCCTTCATTCATGTGGTGAACCTCCACTCACATAAACATGGCCTCCACCCAAAATCCCACTCACATGTATTTAATTTCCACCAAATTAAATGCAACTCTCAATTAATAAAACTCTTTTATTTATTTTATTCAGAATTTTGTTAATTACTTTAATTAACAAACATTCACATAAAACCCCTTGCAACATTTCAATATCACATGCAGAACCACTTTCTGCAATTTCACCCGAAACAATTCCGGTTTCTATTGAAACAATTCCTGTTTCTATCGAAACATTTCCTGCGCTTTGCAAACCTGTTGTCTGGAACATATGTGCTCCTAAATGGTGTCCGGCAACCCTTAAGTGTGTCACCCTATGGTTCACGAATAATGCAGACATGATTGAGACTCCTCTCAGATCAATAATCAGAAGCGGGACCTGGAGATCCATACCGACTCCTGCATATTCAACGATGACTTCTGTGATCATGAGAACCTTTAACGTCAGCAATTTAATACCTTTGTCTCATGATATAATACATGTCCGAGATTCGATCATCGGTATCCAAATATCTAGTTTGATCTCGTTATCGACATGCACTCTTTTCTCGTTCCCGTGATATAACATTCTAGTGATCACATCACTTGCTTGCAAGCTATCTTAATGTGATATCACCGAGAGGGCCCAAAGTATATCTTTCCGTCATCGGGATTGACAAATTCCACTCTTGATCCATGAGCCTCAACATAATACCTTCATAGCACTGAACCCACCTTTATGGTCACCCTGTTACGGTGTGACGTTTGATGTTATCAAGATACTCTTCCGGTGTTAGCAATTAACATGTTCTCATGGTCTAAGGACTAAGACTACTTTGTATTATGTTATAGAAATATAAACATAATGACTTGATCGTAATGCTATACTTCGGATGAATGTTCATCACATCATTTCACAAATGCTGTGACCTTGTTATTAACAACATCCAATGTCCATGATCAGGAAACCTTGATCATCTTGTTAATCAACAAGCTAGTCTATAAGAGAGGCATAACTAGGAACCATTTTTGTTTATTAAACACACATGTATTGATGTTTACTATCAATACAATTATAGCATGCAAAATAAACATCTATCATATACAAGGAACACATAATAACAACTTTATTATTGCCTCTCAGGGCATATTTCCTTCAATAGTTGCGACCGTATAGGCTCAGATATCGAAAACAATTTCACGACGATGATACAGAGAGTTTAACGACCAACTATACGGCGGGAGCTTCCTCTCCGGTTGTATAGCTTCGCCCGTATAGTTGGTGAAAACCCTCAAAAACTTCAGAAAAACACAAGGAATTCAAAGAAAAAATTCAGAAGTAAAATTTGTGAAAACAAATAACCTATTTAGGTAAGAATACTTACCTCGAACTTACTGTTTGTTTATTCGGGAATGAAAAGCTCCTCCAACAACAAAGACTTCTTCTTTTTGGGAGGAATTGACCTTAGTTCATTGAATAATTCTTGTAAACAAAAATCACCAGGACTAAAGTTCCTCTCAATAAGATTGGTATCTTGTTGGGAAACATGGATACTGTATCCAACATCTTTATTTCTTTCCTCTGCATAATCTGCAACTCAAATTCTTGAAGTGAAAGAATCCAACGGATCAGTCTTGGCTTATGGTCTTTCCTCTCAAGGAGTTCTTTTAACCATCATGATCCGTATGAACTCTTACCTTTGCATCTACTATGTAAGAACAAAATTTATCACAAGAGAAAAATATAGAAAGAAGTTACCCTTCTTCCTTAGGGTAGTTCTTTTGAGCAACATTTAGAGTTCTACTAGCATGATGTATAATGTTAAATCTGTGACCAATTTTTTGTCCCAGAGTTACTCCTACAGCATCATCACTAGCTTCACATATGAAGTCAAAGGCTGTATCCCAAATAGGTGGTTTAATAATGGGAGCACGGGATAGAGCATTTTTTAGTTTATCAAAGGCTTCAAGACATTTATCATAAAAATTAAATCTGACTCCCTTTTGCAGGAGGTTAGTCAAAGGTTTAGATATTCTAGAGAAATTTCTAATGAACCTTCTATAAAAACCCACATGACCAAGGAAACTTTGTATACCTTTAATATCCCTAGGTTGTGGCATTCTCTCTATTGCCTCAACCTTAGCTCTATCAACTTCAATTCCCTTACCTGATACCTTGTGTCCAAGGACTATACCTTCTTTAACCATAAAATGGCTCTTCTCCCAGTTTAGAACAAGATTGGTTTCTTCGCAACGCTGCAAAACTCTTTTGAGATTATCCAAGCAGCTAGTAAACGAATTTCTATAGATAGAAAAGTCATCCATAAATACTTCCATTATAAGTTCTATAAAATCCAGAAAAATAGCAATCATGCATCTTTGAAAAATAGCTGGAGCATCACATAAACCAAAAGGCATACGTCTATAAGCATGTAAACCATAAGGACCAATGAAAGTTGTTTTAAGTTGGTCATCCGGATGAATAGCTATTTGAGAGTTGCTCCTTAAGTATCTTCATTAGTTCTTCTTCTTCTTCTCTTGAAAGTTTAGCACTAATAATAACAGGAAATTTATTTGTATCATCTAAAAACCTGTATTTAAGATTATCTGGTAGATTCTTCAACTCTGGGGATGGTAATTCCTCGTGCCCGCTCTTTTCTGGCTCTTAAAAATACTCATCGGTTGGAGGTCCCATAATGGGATGTGAATCATATTCATCTTCTAGTTCTCCAAGGGACTTGTCCTTCATAACTATTTCTTCATAATTTGGATCTTCATTTACTTCTTATACTTGATTGCTAAAGAAAAGAGCCACCATTTCCTCAATAGTTTTCTCTTCCTCTTCTTCTTGTATTTGTGGAGGCTTGTCTTTAAATTTGGAAAATTGGAATTCATTTTCCACTCCCCCAAGCTTAAGAGATACAATCTCCTTTTTAAAATCAACATAGGCACCTATATCACTCAAAAAGTTTCTTCCAAATATAATTGGGCAAAGAGTGTCAGCTGGCATATCAACAACTACAAAATCGATAGGAAAGTTTTTGTTGCCAATTGTGACAGTTGCATCTTCAACTACTCCCATTGGAATTCTAAGATTTTTATTGGCTAGCATAATTGTCATATTAGTATTTTCAATTGTAGCCGGTTCAATCTCTTCTTTTATTTCTAAATAGAAATCATAAGATATAACATTAAATTTGGTGCCAAGATCACATAAACCATAATGCATGGTTTCTATAAATATGCAGGGAAGAATAGGCTTACCCACATCTTTTACCTTTGTTTTACCTTCGACCAATACAGAAGTCTCTTCATCAAGTTGAACTATGTTGCAATGCGGGTACATAGACATAATTGCTTCCTTGGTTACCTCTTCATCTTTGGTCTCTTCTAGATGTTCCACGACTTCTGGCATACTTTCTTCTTCCTTATTTTCCTAAACCTGTTCATATTCAAGAATATGCTTTTCTGCAGTGTTAGGGAAAGGCATCTCATTTGTTGGTCATAGGGAGACCAGTGTTGCTTTATCTTCTCTTTTCTTCTCAGGTTCGGGGGGTGGATCATACTTTACCGCACCCTCTTTTGGAGCTTTGATATGTTCTATAAAAGGTTTAACAACTTGCAACACAAGATCTGAATCCAAATAAAGTTCTTTAGATAATTCTTTAACATGGCCCTTTTTATTATAGTCATGAATGCAATCATGTTCTATTTCTACGCCTCCTTCACTTCCTAAACCAAAATTCCATGAAACTCTATGATCACGAATTCTATTAAGTAAATCCCAAGCTTTAGGTATAGGAAGATTCATAAAGGCTCCTTCCGTGAAAGAGTCTATTTCAATTTTATAAGGTTCAATTAAACCGCCATAAAAGATATGCAATAAATACCATTCAGGCAAATCATGATGAGGACATAGACGTAGTAAATCTTTAAATCTGATATAAGCTCTTACTAGTCCTTCATTAGAGTGATTCCTCCAAGTCATTATAAGACGCTGGTTCCAAAAGATTTTGATAATGGATAATATTTTGATAGAAACTCATAGGCTAGATTATCCCAAGTAGTAGTGGCTTCGGGGGGTAGAGTTCTATACCATGAGAGAGCTGTACTTGTCAAAGTTTGACTAAAAAGTTTAACCGTTACCTCATTAGCGATATATCCCGTCAATTGAAATGTGCCACATATATCTTTGAAACATGCTATATGCTCATATGGATCAGGATCTTCTTCATCTCTAGTAAATTGCTTCTTGTGTAAAATACCAAGTAGTAGAGGATTTATTTCAAATCCCCTTGTCTTCTCATTGGAGTTGTCTCTTTTATAAATAGCATAGGGCTTCCCAAAGTAGTTGAGTGGGTTAGCACTAGTCATACGCTCAAACTCCATCATGTTGTTGGAAACCTGTAACTCAAAACAAAACTTAGCAAGACAAAAGTAAATAAGCAAAAACTAAAATACCTACAACGCTTAGCTCCCCGACAATGGCGCAAAAAAAATAGCTTGATGACTATAAGTACACAGATCGTTTGTAGCTAGTTTCAAAATAAAGATATCGATCCCACAGGGAGCAAGAGTCTGAAGTCTAATAACTCTTGAAATAAATATTACGATAGAAATGCTAAATAAATTTCTAAGTAACAAGATAAAATGTGAGAGTTGTGCAAAAGGGTGTTTTGGGGTTTTAGGTATAAGAGAAATAATAAAGTAAAGTAAAACAATTGAATGCAGAAAGTAAGTATCGCGTATGTAAAAGAGATTGGAACTGCAATAGGGAAAAAGCATTCTCAGGGAGTAGCAGATACACCACTAGCATTATAAGGAGCTAAGATAAAGATTATTATCATGAACATTCTTAACTATGTATGTGTGGGAGGAACTCCATATTTGGACAAATAGGCAGCAACCGCTTCTCACATCATCCCATAACCACAATAGTCAGCAATAGATATCAATCGAATTACTGCGCTATTAAGGGACGTAATCCTGTAGGACGTATCCCATTGCATGTATAGTGTTCCGTGAGTTTCCTCTCTTTCCCAAGTTGATACGTAATGTGTGCCAACAACTTTATAGTCACTGTAAGTGCTAACACACCTTCGTCTACTGATGTCTACGCACTTCTATTCTTGTAGACAGTTGTTGGGCCTTCAAGTGCAGAGGTTTGTAGAACAACTGCAAGTTTTCCCTTAAAGGGATCACCCAAGGTTTATCGAACTCAGGGAGGAAGTGGTCAAAGGTATCCCCTCTCAAGCAACCCTGCAATCAAGATACAAGAAGTCTCTTGTGTCCCCAACACACCCAATACACTTGTTAGGCGTATAGGTGCACTAGTTCGGTGAAGAGATAGTGAAATACAAGTGGTATAGATAATTATAAGTGGTAACGGTGATAGAAAATAGCTTGATGGCATGGAAAAGACTAAAGTAAAACTGAAGTAAAGATAGAAGCAAGCAAACATGTAATAGATCTAATAGCAAATGGTGTTTCAGTGCTTAGAAACAAGGCCTAGGGATCATACTTTCACTAGTGAACACTCACATATAAATATATTCTTCTTTATGATACTACGTTGAACTACTCTCCAGTTGGACACTCTAATCCATGGTAGGGCTATAATAGCACACCTCAAAGTAAGCCTTTACCATCTAGATAACCCCACACTGTCACCTTGAGCACTAGATGGTTCCAACAAACACCACAATTTCATAAAGACATCCAACTCCAAATATAACTCATAACAAGTATTTGTAATCTCTAGCCTAAGTGCCACCATGGTGTGCACACTGTCAACTTCACACACATGGGGAGAGCAGAGATCTATTAAAGCACTTGAGTATCAAGGTAGATCTATAGATTACAAGCTCATGATCTCAATAAGATCATGCATAGAGAGAAAGAGATGAACACATAGCTACCGGTAGAACCCTTAGCCTCGAGAGAGAACTACTCCCTCCTCATCATGGGAATCAACAACGACGATGGAGATGGTGGTGGAGATTGATGGAGACGGCTCCGGGGGCACTTCCCCATCCCAACAGGGTGCCGGAATAGAGACTTTCTATCCCCCGAATCTCCCCTTCGGTGGCGGCGGCGCTGCGGAACTTTTCGTGGCTGGAGGCTGGATGATTTAGGGTTTTTGCATCGGGAGGATCTTATAGGCGAAGGGGCAAGGTCGGTGGCCAGCCAGGGGGCCCACACCATGCCCTGGCGAGGCCAGGGGACCCACGCCTAGGGGTGGTTTGGCTGCCCTGTGGCCCCTCTTCGTCTCTCCTTCTGCCTCCGTGAATCTTCCGGGGAAATAACAACTTTGGCTTTTGTCCAGTCCAATTCCGAGAACATTCATTTTTTGACTTTCTGGAACCAAAAACAGCAGAAAACAGGCAACTCGCACTGTGGCTCTTGTTAATAGGTTAGTCCAAGAAATCATATGAAAAGTACTCCAAAGTGTGGACAAAACATAAGAAAGTAGATAAAACCAAGCATGGAACATCAAAAATTATGGATACGTTGGCAGCATATCAACATCCCCAAGCTTAACTCCTTCCCGTCCTCGAGTAGGTAAGTGATAAAAAGAAAGAATAATTTTTGAGGTTACATGCACCATCATAAACTTGATCAAAGTATTTGTAAAACATTGATAGCTGGGATCATAGTACTTCAATCATAACATGAAAGACAAAGTTCTAACAATAAGACAAAGCAACTATGTTGCAACATTAATAGGTACAAACAAAAGATTCATGAATAACAATGATTTGCAAGACGTTTGTTTGTTTCACATAAAGAAAACATAGCATAGTGGCATTCAGCTTGTCCCTCATAGGGTAGCAAACATAAATGCATAGTACACCTTCAAAGTTCATAAGAGTGACTAGATACAAATAGTTTAAAACAAGCAATATCAAAGTTATGCATTAATCAACAAGTCTTGGGACAATGCACATAGAACTAAGAATGACCACTATGCTCACAAAGTAGGTGCATAAAGATAGAAGGTGGAGACTCAACATAAAAGTAAAAGAAAGGCCTTCATAGAAGGAAGCAGGGATTCAAGTCTCATAAAGAGCTTCCAAAAATTATGCTACTTATTAGCTTTCAGCTCTCATTGCCCCTATCATAAGCATCTTGAAGTGATTAAGGTTAAAGTGAACAAACTATGGAGTATATGCTTTAGAAAGTATAAGTTGGAAACCTCATGTCCCTTGAATACGAGGGCCGCTCCTCATGCTACTCAAGTTTAGTTACTGATAAGTTCTTGTCATTGTAAGTACATGTGTATCATAGAGAACCGCCAACAGGGTACCCCTTGCCCGATGATACGGAAGAATCCCCATATCAAAATGACAAGGCAAGTAGACAACGAGCATCTCAACAATCTTCTTATTTACCATGGGAAAATGGTGCTTTTTTCTCTCTTTCCTCTTTTCTCATATCTTTTTTCTCTTTTTTGTCAATATCTGACTCTTTTTTATAAGAAGAATGCTTCATAGACAGCTCATTATGGTTACGCTGCAGGTTTCCACCATGATAGCATGGATTAGACTAGCGGCCCAGGCGTTTCTCTAAGACACATACATAACTCCATGGACTTAGAAGCTCCTCTTTCATTTCACACTGACAACATCCATAGGCAAAAGAGCATGATATCAACTAGGTACAAAGTACAAGTGCAATGTTGAAAGCGTTCCCCATGACAGCATGGTTCTGCTAATCCCCAACAAATAAGTGCAAGCATATACAACATAGACGACACAATGGTTCAAGTTTATTAAGGGCAAGAAAAGTAAAGTGTGCCATCAAGTTCGTGAGAGCTTGGTTTTATCTATTACAAATGTATCTATTGATACATTGCAAATGTATTTTTGATGTTCCATGCTTGGTTTTATCCACTTTCTTGTGTTTTGTTCCAACTTTGGAGTACTTTTCATATGATTTCTTGGACTAACCTATTAACAAGAGCCACAGTGCTAGCTGCCTGTTTTTTGCTGTTTTTGGTTCCATGAAAGTCAGAAAATAAATATTCTCGGAATTGGACGGGACAAAAGCCAAAGTGCCTATTTTTACGGAAGGGATCAAGTGCCAGAATATGAGACGGAGAGGGGCCAGGGGCCGGCCACACCACCTGGCCGCGCGGCCAGGCCTGGCCCGTGCCAGGGTGTGGTGTGGTGGCTCGCGGCACCCCCTCGGCCTCTCCTTCCGCCTATAAGTTGCCCTCGGGATGAAAACCCTAAGTACCCGATCAAAAATCCATGAAAGAGTCTGTAGCCGCCATCATCTCCATCCCTAGACCGGGAGGGATCTGAAGCTCTTCCCGGCACCCTGCCAGAGAGGGGAATTCACCCTGGAGGCCTTCTTCATCACCATGCAAGCCTCCGGTGTGATGCGTGAGTAGTTCATCCTTGGACTACGGATCCATGTAGTAGCTAGATGGCTGGTTTCTCCTCCTTTGTGCTTTCATGTTTAGATCTTGTGAGCTCCGTTCATGATCAAGATGATCTTTTGTAATCCATACATGTTGTGTTTGTGGGGATCCGATGGATATTGAGATACTATTTCAGATTGATTATTGATTCTATCATGTCTTTGTTATTTGTGATCTTGCATGCTTTCCGTTGTTAGTAGCTATCTTGGCCAAGTAGATGCTAGCAACTTCAAGAGTTAGTATTTATGCTCGATAGTGGGTTCATGCCTCTTGTAATCTGGGGAAGTGACAGAAATCTCTAAGGTACTAGATGTGCTGTTGCTACTAGGGAGAAAACAACAATCCTTTGTTCATAGAACAATCGTATTGTTTACCTTACACGTAGTTCATAAAGCAATAATCTGTTGCTTGCAACTTAATACTGGAGGGGGTTCGGATGATAACCTGATGGTGGATTATTAGTCATAGATGCAGTTGGATGGCGTCTATGTATTATGTTGTATTGCCCAATCAAGTTTCAAAGGAGTCAAGATGATTAGTATATGCATGTATTGCTTTCTCGGTGTTTGTCAATTGCCTCGCTGTAATTTGTTCACCCATCATGTTATCTATCTAAGGAGAGCCACCTCTAGTGAGCTATGGATCCCGGTCCTTGTCTTTTACATACAATCTATAAACTGTTTCTGCTTTGTGTTTACTTTCTGCAAACTTCTACTTCTTTCCATTCGATACGTTTAATCCTTTGTTTTCCACAAAACACGGTGAGATTGACAAACTCATCGCAAGTTGGGGACAAAGTTCTGTGGTTGTGTTGTGCAGGTCTCCACGTTGCTACTAGCACCGGTAGTGCGCCCTGCCAAAGCTCAACTAGTAACACCTTTGGGGTGTTTCCTTGATCCTACTGGTTCGATTAAACCTTGGTTTCATAACTGAGGGAAAACTTGCTGCTGTGCTCATCATACCTTCCTCTTGGGGTTCCCAACGAGCTCTACGTCGATCGTCGAGCGCATCAAGACGTTTTCTGGCGCCGTTGCCGGGGAGTCAAGGACATCTTCACAAGGGGAGTCCCTCATAACCAATCTCTTTACTTTGTTGTTTTTGTTTTGCTTAGTTTCTTTTTGCTTTGTTTGCTTGTTTTGTTCTTCAAAAACACAAAAAAAGTTAGTTTTACTTGCTTGCTTTCTTATTTGAAAACCCAAAAAATGACTACTGTTGAAAACACTAAGTTGTGTGACTTCACTAGCACCAAGAAAAATGATTTTATGAGCACACCTATTGCTCCACCTATGGCTGAAAATACTTTCTTTGAGATAAAACTTGCTTTGCTCAATCTTGTTATGAGAGAACAATTTTCTGGTATTGGTAATGAAGATGCTGCTTCCCATCTAAATAACTTTGTTGAACTTTGTGAGATGCAAAAGCATAGGGATATAGATGGTGATATTATTAAGTTGAAATTGTTTCCTTTCTCTTTGAGAGGAAAAGTTAAAGAGTGGTTGAATTCCTTAACTAGGAATAGTATTGATTCTTGGACTAAATGCAAAGATGCTTTTATTGGAAAATACTATCCTCCTGCTAAGATTATATCCATGAGAAGTGAAATAATGAAGTTTAAACAACTTGATAATGAGCATGTTGCTCAAGCTTGGGAAAGAATGAAATCTTTGGTAAAGAATTGTCCCACTCATGGACTGACTGCTTGGATGAGCATCCAAACTTTTTATGCAGATTGAACTATTCTTCAAGGAACCTATTGGATTCAGCTGCTGGAGGTACCTTTATGACCATCACTTTGGGTGCTGCAACAAAACTTCTGGACAATATGATGGTTAATTATTCTGAATGGCATACTGAGAGAGCTCCACAAGGTAAGAAGGTAAATTCTATTGAGGAAACCTCCTCCTTGAGTGATAAGATTGATATTATTATGTCTATGCTTGTCAATGGGAAAGCCCATATTGATCCAAATAATGTTCCTTTAGCTTCTTTGGTTGCCCAAGAAGAGCAAGTTGATGTGAACTTCATAAGAAATAACAACTTTGGCAACAATGCTTATGGTAATAATGCTTATAGGAAATTTTTTGATAACAACAATTATAAGCCATATCCTCCCAACAATGGTAATGCTTATGGAAATTCCTACAACAATAATAAGAGTGCTCCCTCTGAACTTGTGGTTATGCTTAAAGAGTTTATTAGTAAACAAACTGCTTTCAATAAAACTATTAAGGAAAAACTCGCTAATGCTGAAAGAAATATAGCATCCTTGGCTGAAGCTCAATCTTCTTTGAATAAAATGGCTACTAAACCTGAAACTAATGAGAATCCCTTTGCAGCTACTAATGCTATACAAGTAAGAATTGATGAGTGGGAGAGAGAAGATGAAATTGCTAGAAACATTAGTGTTTCTACTATTACCACCACTAGTGTTGAGGCTAGTAATAGTTCTACTACTTTAGATGATAAAGTTGATTTTGATCTTGATGGTTGCAACATCTCTGAAGTTATTAAGGTCCTACAAACGCTTGCTAAAAGTCCTAATGCTAGTGCTATGAACACGGCTTTTACAAAACACATTACTGATGCTCTCATAAAAATTAAAGAAGAAAAGATGAAACATAAAGCTTCTATTCCTATATAACAAGAAGATGGTTGGGAACCCATCATTAATATGAAAGTGAATGACTTTTATTTCAAAGCTTTGTGTGATCTTGATAGTAGTGTTTCTATTATGCCTAGAAGGATTTATGATATGCTTGATTTGCCTCCTCTTGAAGATTGCTATTTGAATGTCCCACTTAATGATAATGCTAAAAAGAAACTCATGGGGAGTCTTAATGATGTTCTTATTATGGTTAACGATTCCTATGTGCCCGTTGATTTCTATGTTTTGGATGTTGAACACAATGCTTCTTGTCCTATTACTTTGGGAAGACCTTTTCTTAAAACTGTTGGTGCCATCATTGATATGAAAGAAGGCACCATTAAATATCAACTCCGACTCAAGAAAGGTATAGAACACTTCCCTAAAAAGAGAGAAAACATTTCTTTTGCTTCTCCTATGAAAACAAAATTTGGTCTTAATGCTTCTTCATTTGAGAACACTTGATTCTTTCTTTGGTTCTTATGCCTAACTTAAAGGCGTTAAAGAAAAGTACTTGTTGGGAGATAACCCAAGAGTTTTAGTTGAGTCTTGGAAGTTATTACTTCAGTAATAAACGCTCCTTATCCTTTTTTTTGCTTTTTGTGCCAAGAGTAACCTCTAATGAGAGTGAAGTAATGATTGGGAAAATTGCTGTCCCGGAACAGATTTCTTTACTTCACCGTAAAAATTCCTGAGAGAGCTCTGTACGTCGGATTGAGCTGTAATTGTTTGTGATTATGCCCCAGGTTGTTATCTAACTTTCATTAGTTCAATACTTTTTGATTTTAGCAACAGAAGGTCTTCGAAAAAAATTCGTCTTTACCTGCTGGTCTGTTTTGACAGATTTCTGCCATTTTCTGCATTTGCTTCTTGTTGGTTCCTACTTGAGTTCTTTTGGGGAATTGAGCTTTTTCAGGGAAGTTCTACAGTATCTAGTGTTCTACTGGAAGTTTATTTGGTGTTAGAACTGAACCTTAAGACTTATTTATATTGAGTGCACTATGTACCTAATAAAGATTGTGTGAAGTTTTGAATGAAGAAAAAAATTCAGGTGTATGGAAGGAATGAGTAATGAGATGAAGGATGGACTAAAGCTCAAGCTTGGGGATGCCACGCGTGTCACCCCAAGAAATATACAAGAAGTACAAGCGTCAAAGATTGGGGATGCCCAAGGCATTCCCTTCTCCATCAATAAAAATCCCAGGTTTCTTCCAAACGCTTCATTTTTATTGTTTCATGCAGAGTTGTGTTGTTCTTGGAGCGTCTTCCTTTTCGTTTTCGTTTTGGTTTTTAGTTTGCTTGGTTTTCTGAATAAGTTGGTTGGACCCCCTCTTTCATACTTTGGTTTGCAATTAGTTTGGTTTGGTTTGGAAAACAGTAGGAAAGTTCATGCTTATGTGGTAAAAAGAGCTCGTTTTTTACTGTGGCCTATGCTTCGTCATGCCATGCTTGATATTGTTTTGGCTTTATGCTTAGTATTCTTTTCTGTAGCATGACTTCTTATAAACAATTGAGATTGCTTAATGTGCCTTGGATGAATCATGTGTTGTTTTAGCATATTAAAGCATAGTATAGTGGTATTCTCCTTTGATGCTTTATTTGGGTTGACTTGGAACATGCTCACACCATGTTATGACTGTCTCAAGTCACCATAGCCTTTATGATCCTTTAGTTTTCAACTTGTAGTCTCACTTTATGCTTTGATCAATGATGTTTTGTCACTCTGCATGATTATGGCCATTATTGCTCTCTTAGTTTGTCGCTCCCAGTCTTTTGCTAGCCTTCACAACAAAGTATGAGTTCCACTCATGTATCCAACTCCCTAAACCAAGTTTTTCCAAAGAGTCCACCATACCTACCTACTAGCTTATGATATTCCAAGTATATTCATGCTTTTGTCTACCTTTCACTTGTTATGAGAAAACTAGTGATTAAAGCTCTCACGAACTTGATGGCACACTTTACTTTATTGCCTCTAATAAACTTGAACCATTGGGTCCTTCTTTGTTGCGTATATGCTTGCGCTTTATAAGTTGAAGTTAGCAGAACCATGTTTCATGGGGAACACTATCAACATTGCACTTGTACTTTGTACCCCATTGATATCATGTTCTTTTGCTTATGGATCCCGGCGGTGTGAAACAAAAGTGGAACTTGTAAGATCATGGAGTTTGTATGTGTGTTAGAGAAACGCCTGGACCGCTAGCCTAAGCCATGCCTAATAATGGTGGAAACTTGCAGCATCACCATAATGAGCACTCTATGAAGCATCCTCAATAAAAACCTATGCAAATAGCAAATAAAAAGATCGCTGAGATGCTCATTGTCTGCTTGCCTTGTCATTTTGATTATGGGAAAGCTCCCGTATCATGTGCAAGGGGTACCCCGTTGGCGGTTCTTAATGATACACATATACTTACAATGACAAGAGCTTACTCGTGACTGAAGTTGAGTAGCATGAGGATCAGTCTTCGTAAGTAAGGGGCATGAGATTTCGGTTTATAACTTGTCAAGCATATCCTCTTAATTGTGTCACTTTAACCTTAATCACCTTCAAGATGCTTATGATAGGGGCAATGAGAGCTGAAAGCTATAAGTACCATAATTTTTGGAAGCTCTTTATGAGACTTGAATCCCTACTTCCTTTTACAAAAGGCTTTTCTTCCACCATTATATTGAGTCTCCACCTTCTATCTTTATGCACTACTTTGAGAGCATAGTGGCCATTCTTAGTTCTATGTGCATTGTCCCAAGACTAGTTGATTGATGCATAACTTGTTATTGTTTGTTTTAAACTATTGTATCTAGTCAGTCTTATGAACTTTGAAAGTGTCCTTTGCATTTATATTTGCTACTCTATTGAAGGACAAGCTGAATACTTTTATGATATGTTTTCTTTATGTGAAACAAACAAACGTCTTGCAAAGCATTGTTATTCATGAATCTTTTGTTTGTACCTTTTCATGATGCATCATAGTTTCTTTGCTTATTGCTAGAACCTTGTCTTTCATGTTATGATTGAAGTACTATGATCCCAGCTTTGAATGTTTTGCAAATACTTTGATCAAGTCTTTGATGGTGGATGTCACCTCAAAAATTATTTCACTTACCTACTCGAGGACGAGCAGGAGTTAAGCTTGGGGATGTTGATACATTGCAAATGTATCTATAATTTTTGATGTTCCATGCTTGGTTTTATCCACTTTCTTGTGTTTTGTTCCAACTTTGGAGTACTTTTCATATGATTTCTTGGACTAACCTATTAACAAGAGCCACAGTGCCAGCTGCCTGTTTTCTGCTATTTTTGGTTCTAGGACAGTCAGAAAATGAATATTCTCGGAATTGGACGGGACAAAAGCCAAAGTGCCTATTTTTCCGGAAGGGATCAAGTGCCAGAATACGAGACGGAGAGGGGCCAGGGGCCGGCCACACCACCTGGCCGCGTGGCCAGGCCTGGCCCGTGCCAGGGGTGATGTGGTGGCTCCCGACACCACCTCGGCCTCTCCTTCTGCCTATAAGTTGCCCTCAGGACGTAAACCCTAAGTACCCAATCAAAAATCCAAGAAAGCGTCTATAGCCGCCGTCATCTCCATCCCTAAATCGGGAGGGATCTGAAGCTCTTCCCGGCACCCTGCCGGAGAGGGGAATTCACGCTGGAGGCCTTCTTCATCACCATTCAAGCCTCCGGTGTGATGCGTGAGTAGTTCATCCTTGGACTACGGATGCATGTAGTAGCTAGATGGCTGGTTTCTCCTCCTTTGTGCTTTCATGTTTAGATCTTGTGAGCTCCGTTCATGATCAAGATCATCTTTTGTAATCCATACATGTTGTGTTTGCGGGGATCCGATGGATATTGAGATACTATTTCAGATTGATTATTGATTCTATCATGTCTTTGTTATTTGTGATCTTGCATGCTTTCCGTTGTTAGTAGCTATCTTGGCCAAGTAGATGCTAGCAACTCCAAGAGTTAGTATTTATGCTCGATAGTGGGTTCATGCCTCTGGTAATCTGGGGAAGTGACAGAAATCTCTAAGGTACTAGATGTGTTGTTGCTACTAAGGAGAAAACAACAATCCTTTGTTCATAGAACAATCATATTGTTTACCTTACACGCAGTTCGTAAAGCAATAATCTGTTGCTTGCAACTTAATACTGGAGGGGGTTCGGAGGATAACCTGAAGGTGGATTATTAGTCATAGATGCAGTTGGATGGCGGTCTATGTATTATGTTGTATTGCCCAATCAAGTCTCAAAGGAGTCAAGATGATTTGTATATGCATGTATTGCTTTCTCGGTATTTGTCAATTGCTCCGCTGTAATTTGTTCACCCAGCATGTTATCTATCTAAGGAGAGCCACCTCTAGTGAACTATGGATCCCGGTCCTTGTCTTCTACATACAATCTATAAACTGTTTCTGCTTTGTGTTTACTTTCTGCAAACTTTTACTTCTTTCCATTCGATACGTTTAATCCTTTGTTTTCCGCAAAACACGGTGAGATTGACAACCTCATCGCAAGTTGGGGACAAAGTTCTGTGGTTGTGTTGTGCAGGTCTCCACGTTGCTACTAGCACCGGTAGTGCGCCCTGCCAAAGCTCAGCTAGTAACACCTTTGGGGTGTTTCCTTGCTCCTACTGGTTCGATTAAACCTTGGTTTCATAACTGAGGGAAAACTTGTTGTTGTGATCATCATACCTTCCTCTTGGGGTTCCCAGTGAGCTCTACATCGATCGTCGAGCGCATCACAAAGCATAGGCCACAGTCAAAAACAAGCTCCCTTTACCACTTAAGCATGAACTTTCCTACTATTTTCCAATCCAAACCAAACTATTTGAAAACCAATGTATGAAAGAGGGGGTCCAACCAATTTATTCAGCAAACTAAGAAAACGAAGGAAACGAAAAACCATAATGAAAACAAAAAAGAAGATGCTCCAAGAACAACACAACTATGCATGAAACAATAATAATGAAGTGTTTGGAAGAAACCTGGGATTTTTATTGATGAAGAAGGGGACCTTGGGCATCCCCAAGCTTTTACGCTTGTACTTCTTGGATATTTCTTGGGGTGACACGCTTGGCATCCCCAATCTTGAGATTTAGTCCATTCTTCATCTCATTACTCATTCCTTCCATACACCTGAAATTTTTCCTTCATACAAAACTTCACACAATCTTTATTAGCAACATTAGTGCACTTAAGATAATAAGTCTTTAGGTTCAGTTTCAACACCAATAAAACTTCCATTAAAACACAAGATACTGAAGCACTTACCTCAAAAATCTCAATTCCCCAAAAGAACTAAAAAAGAAACCAACAAGAAGCAAATGCAAATAATGGCAGAAATCTGTCAAAACAGACCAGCAGGTAAAGACAAATTTTTTCGAAGACCTTCTGTTGCTCAAATCGAAAAGTGTTGAACTAACGAAAGTTAGATAACAACCTGGGACATAAACACAAAAATGCGCGCCTCAAAAATACCTACAGAGATTTTACACGAATTTTTACGGTGAAGCACAAAAATCTGTTTCGGGACAGCAACTTTCCCAATCATTACTTCTCTCTCATTAAAGGTTACTCTTGGCACAAAAAGCAAATAAAAAGGATAAAGAGCGGTTATTACAGAGGTAATAACTTCCAAGACTCATCTAAAACTTTTGGGTTATCTCTGAATAAGTACTTTTCTTTAACGCCTTTAAGTTAGGCATAATAGTTTGAGAAGATGCTCACATAACAAATATGAATTGAAATAAATGAGAGCATCAAGAAGAAATTCAAAAGACATTTAAGTCTAACCCACTTCCTATGCATAGGAATCTTGTAAAGAAACAAGTCATGAAAGCACAAAGCAACATGCATAGGAAAGCAAAACAAGTGCAACTTCAAAATTTTCAACATAAAGAGGGGAAACTTAATATTGTTGAGATACATAAAACCATGGTTCCCTCTCTCATAATAACTTTCAGTAGCATCATGAATAAAATTAACAATATAAATATCACAAGAAACATTCTTATCACGAGCCACATGCATAAAAGAATTAATACTCCCCACATAAACATAGTCATTCTTACTAATTGTAGTGGGAGCAAATTCAACAAAATAGCTATCATTATCATTTTCATCACCATAATCATCAAATATAGGAGGCATATTGTAATCATAATTAATTTCCTCCTCAATAGTAGGTGGACTGAAAATATCATATTCATCATTGTAATCATCATATATTAGAGGCATAGTATCATCAAAGTAAATTTTCTCCTCCATGCTTGGGGGACTAAAAAGAGCATGCTCATCAAAACTAGCTATCCCAAGATTAGACTTTTCCATAGAATTAGCAATAATGGCGTCCAAAGAATTCATACTAACAACATTGCTATTAGCATGCAAATAAAGTTCCATAGGTTTTTTAATTTTCTCTTTGAGCACTTCATGTCCTAACTCAAGATAAATACTATAAATCTCTCTAATTTTGTTGTTGTTTTCCATTAAGCCTAACTAGTGAAAACAAGAAACAAAAAGACAAAATTGCAGAATCTAAAGGAAATAACTTCGAGCACTCACACCGGAGGATGTGAGTACCTTTTACCTTACCCCCCCAACAACGGCGCCATAAAATAGCTTGATGTATACGCACTTCTATTCTTGTAGATAGTTGTTGGGCCTCCAAGTGCAGAGGTTTGTAAAACAGCAGCAAGTTTTCCCTTAAGTGGATCACCCAAGGTTTATCAAACTCAGGGAGGAAGTGGTCAAAGGTATCCCCTCTCAAGCAACCCTGCAATCAAGATACAAGAAGTCTCTTGTGTCCCCAACACACCCAATACACTTATCAGGTGTATAGGTGCACTAGTTCGGCGAAGAGATAGTGAAATACAAGTGGTATAGATAATTATAAGTGGTAGAGGTGATAGAAAATAGCTTGATGGCGTGGAAAAGACTAAAGTAAATCTGAAGTAAAGATAGAAGCAAGTAAACATGTAATAGATCTAATAGCAAACGGTTTTTTAGTCCTTAGAAACAAGGCCTAGGGATCATAATTTCACTAGTGAACACTCTCATATAAATATATTCTTCTTTATGATACTATGCTAAACTACTCTCCGGTTGGACACTCTAATCCATGGTAGGGATATAACAGCACACCTCAAAGTAAGCCTTTACCATCTAGATAACCCCACACTGTCACCTTGAGCACTAGATGGTTCCAACAAACACCACAATTTCATAAAGACATCAAACTCCAAATATAACTCATAACAAGTATTTGTAATCTCTAGCCTAAGTGCCACCATGTTGTGCACACGATCAACTTCACACAAATGGGGAGAGCAGAGATCTATTAAAGCACTTGAGTAGCAAGGTAGGTCTATAGATTACAAGCTCATGATCTCAATAAGATCATGCATAGAGAGAGATGAACACATAGCTACCGGTAGAACCCTTAGCCTCGAGAGAGAACTATTCCCTCCTCATCATGGGAATCAGCAACGGCGATAGAGATGGTGGTGGAGATCGGTGGAGATGGATCTGGGGGCACTTCCCCATCTCGGCACAGTGCCGGAACAGATACTTTCTGTCCGCCGAATTTCCCCTTCGGTGGCGGCGGTGCTGCAGAACTTTTCGTGGCTGGAGGCTGGATGATTTAGTGTATCAGGAGGGTCTTATAGGCAAAGGGGCAAGGTCGGTGGCCAGCCAAGGGGGCACACCATGCCCTGGCACGGCCAGGGGGACCCGCGCCTAGGGGTGGTTTGGCTGCCCTGTGGCCCCTCTTCGTCTCTCCTTCTGGCTCCGTGAATCTTCTAGGGAAATAATGACTTTGGCTTTTGTCCGGTCCAATTCAGAGAATACTCATTTTTGACTTTCTGGAACCAAAAACAGCAGAAAAGTACTCCAAAGAAATCATATGAAAATTACTCCAAAGTGTGGACAAAACATAAGAAAGTAGATAAAACCAAGCATGGAACATCAAAAATTATGGATACGTTTGCAACGTATCATCTACCAATAAGTAGTTCCCTCCATTAAGTCCCCATGAGAGGCAAATATTGAGAGGTCGACTTCTCTCAACATATGATGAAGAAAATCTAACACATGGTCACAACGATGAATATCATAATAGACTTTATCTTATTTCAATCTCATACTAGGGTTTCTCTGTCTCCCCAAGAACTAATGATCTACTCAGACATGGAGGCAATCAACATCATGGCAATATCAATGGAATCTATCATAGATGAATAGTACTTGTATAAATCCACAACGAGTACGGAAATTACAACTAGATCGAGACAAGATGTAGATGGGATGGATGGAGATGGTGGTGATGCAGCGGTGGATAATGAAGATCGATGCTTTAGCCTCCCGGATCTATGCAGGGTAAAGATGGATCCCCGGTGGACGAGTTCCCCCTCCAGATGACTTTCGGAGGTGAGGTTTCAGCGATTTCTGGGTGTTCTGTATGTGATCTCTCTGATCCAGTTGCACGGGGTGAAACCATTTGAGGAGGCGGAGGCGGTGCTAACTATACGACCGGAACTATATGGCCGGAAAATTAATTTCGGTGGTATAGTTGGTTGTTGAACCCTTTGTCTCCTTTGATAGCTTCTGGTTTCTTCTGATATTATTATTTTTTCCCAAATAAGCGATTTTACGTTGTTTTTGACTCCTCTTATCCATAGTACAACTGCTCCAAGAATTGTATCCATTGGATCCATCATCTGTCCTGATCCTAGTGAAAATAGACATAAAATGTGCACACGAGCACCGTAAAATACCAAGATCCTACATCTACAATGCAAAATAATAGTGTAAAAAATGATGCAAATCTGCACTCATCACGAGTGTGCTTGGTGCTTCCTCTTCCTAGGGTATGGAGGTGCAGTAGTGCAGAGTAGGAAGGCTGGCCAGATCATAATGGTGAGCGTCCAATGTGATGGGACGTTTTTGTTTTTTGGCTAGCTAGATCAACCAATCCCTTGTCCAGCACTTAAGTAGTACTCGTACTTGTACTAGTAGTACTACGAATGGCGATATTTTGAATATCCTTCCTCCGGATGTTTGTGAAGAAAGTGAAAATTTCAAAATTAGGAAAGTTTGAATTGCTACTCTATTGTACTACCTCCGTTTCAAAAGGACTGTATTTAGATCACTTTTAGTGTGTAGGTTCACTCCAAATCTAAATGAACCTACACACTAAAGGGAGTCTAGATACACTCCCTTCACAAAACTAAAACATCTTATATTTTGAAATGGTGGGAGTAGTAGTAATACCTTTTGCTGCCAAGGACCAAAATGGTTCCAACCAACGTAGCCGATGAACACGCCAGACACAGACACGGAGCCGCCGACACAAGGCAGGTCCTCAGTCAACACGCGTGCGCAGCACCACATTGTGGGCGAGGGAGAGATCAGTCGGCCGGGTGTGCGGTGGTTATGAGGGAGTGAAGGAGAGAGAAAACACAATTTGTTTTGCGTGCATATATACTGTGGTCCTGAAATTTACTATACTCACTTTAACCTATACCTCGGGTCAGGAACCTATCCCAGCTTTGCTCTAACATTGCACCGCCATCAAATCCTCCTCTTCACAGCTCTCTTGCTGCCTCCTCTGTGCTCATATAGTCTCTTCTCACTCTTTATTTTTAATAGAAAAAAGAAATAAATTATTTTTACTTGCTTTTCAGAAAATAAATTCCTGTCACTTGGAAAATTTAAATTGATTATGTTTTGTTTTTAATATCTTCTATTGTTTTCAAAAGATAGCCAAATTTGTCGGCATGCAAATTCTTGGATATGGGATCATAAGAATGAAGTACATTCTACATAAAGGACATAAAAGGGGAAAATTACATCGAGGTCCATACATTTAGCACAAATGACCCTAAAATTGAGCGATGAAAACAGTCAGGTTCGGCTCCTTCTAGAGAGAGCAGCTAGTCGAGCCATACTCTTCATACTACTTCCTCTTCGATTGTTTTCTAAATATGGCCAAATTTATCGCCATGCAAATTCTTGAATATGGGATCATCAACATAAAGTATGATGTAGGGATATGTCTTTGACCTTGTGGTCGCTCAGCTTGAAATCCAAGATTTTTCATACTCGTAGACAACTATGCTTAAATTCATTGAAATTTCACCACTTACTTTTAGGTTAGCATTTTACACGGTCAGTGCGAGTACATTCTACATAAAGTACCTAAAAAGGGAAAATTACATCGAGATCCATACATTTAGCACAAAGGACCCTAAAATTGAGCAAAGAAAACAGTCGGGTTCGGCTCCTTCTCGAGAGAGCAGCTGATCGAGCCATACTCTTCATACTACTTTCTCTTTGATTGTTTTCACAATATGACCAAATCTGCCGCCATGCAAATTCTTGGATACTCGACCATCAGAATAAAGTATGATGTAGAGATATGGCCTTGACCTTGTGGTTGTTCGGCTAGAAATCAAAGAATGTTCATACTCGTTGATAACTATAAGCTAAAATTCGTTTAAATTGCACCACTGACTTTTAGGTTAGAATTTTAGACGTCGGTGGGAGTAAATTTTACAACAAGGACCTAAAAGGGGGGAAATTACATCAAGGTCCATACATTTAGCACAAAGGACCCTAAAATTAAGAAAGAAAAATAGTCGGGTTCAGCTCCTTCTCAAGAGAGTAGATGATCGAGCCACACTCTTCATACTACTTCATCTTTGATTGTTTTCAAAATATGGCAAAAAAATTCAGTATGCAAATTCTTGAATATGGGATCATCAACATGAAGTATGATGTAGATATGGCCTTGACCTTGGTCATTCGTCTTGAAATACAAGAATGGGTCATACTCGTTGATAACTAAGATTAAATTCGTTTAAATTTCACCACTTACTTTTAGGTTAGAACTTTACATGATCCATCGGAGTACATTTTACATCAGGGACCTCAAAAAAGAAAAAATCACATCGAGATCCATACATTTAGCATAAAGGACCTTAAAAGGAAAAATTTCTGGTTCGGCTCCTTCTCGTGAGATCATCTGATCTGAGCCAAACTCTTGATACTACTTCCTCTTTGATTATTTTCAGAACATGGCCAGATCTATTGCCATGCAAATTCTCTAACATGGGATCATCAACATATAAAGTATGATGTTGATATGGCCTTGACCTTGGTCGCTCGACTTGAAATCTAAGAATGATCATACTCATTGACAAGTAAGCTTAAAATAATCGTCTAAATTTCACCACTTACACTTTTAGACCTAAAAGGAGAAATTACATCGTGGTCCATACATTTAGCAAAAAGGATCCTAAAATTCTTGGATACTCGATCACTAGAATAAAGTATGATGCAGAGATATGGCATTGACCTTGTGGTCATTCGGCTTGAAATCCAAGAATTTTTCATACTCGTTGACAACTATGCTTAAATTTGTTTAAATTTCACCACTTGCTTTTAGGTTAGCATTTTACACGGTCGGTGGGTGACGAGTGATTAACTCGTCAATGCCCATTGTTATGGACTTGAGTTTTGGAGAAGGAGGGAGCACTGGAGGCATCAATTGGCTAGCAAACAAGCACACAGGGATGCAAGGTTTACCCAGGTTCAGGCCTCATAAAGGTCCCTACTCCTGCTTGTCTGCTCTTGGAATTATCGAGGGAGTCGAAAGTTACAGGGGGTGCGCAGATGCAATCTGGTGATGGTTTTGGAAACTAGGGTTGTGATTATCCTCCTCGCCGCCCTTCCTAGCCCTTACATAGATAAGCTAGGTCTCGGGTAGCAAGTCGAGTCAGTTACAGATTAGGGTTTGTCCCTTTAAGCTTTGTATCTTAAGTGCAAGCAAAGTCTCTGTGAGTCACTCGAATCCTGTATTGGACCCTGGTAATGCCGTGGGCTCCTGTCATATCTGGGCCGTATATACCAAACTTGAGTACCTATAGGGTATGCCCACGTCAGTAGCCCCCGAGTGTCCAGTGGAATTGTAGATTCGAGTGGAGACTTTATGAAGTTTATCGAGTGCATAGCTGAGCATATTTTCAAGTGCTTTGATTGATGTCATAGGGATTGTTGATATACGTGCCTGATTCATCCGATGTATCGGGATCAGTTAACTTCCTTAGGGTAAAACAACACAATCTCCTCAAACTCGAGTCCCTGGACTCGAATTCGGAAAAGTGCTGGCGTAATTTGACTTAGGACACAGAGGTCTTACAGGAGTCGAATCCCAGTGTGTAAGTGTGAGCACTCGATGTGTCCATCAAGGCATATTCATCGTACCTGTAGGCACGGATATATTTGTGGTAGTGCGCAGTAGATGCGTTGCTAGGCCTTATTCAGGTCTTATCTTCACGCTGTAAGCATGGCATCTGAATTTTTATCATCACGGAGATGATTCAGGTGACCTAGGAGACACTGTCTCTTTGCAGGGAAAATATGAGGCCTAGTCGTCATAGCATTCGAGTGTGGATGTTGTCAACACATGGTGTAACGTATAAGAAAAATAAATCATAGGGTGTGCGGCCAGCGCTCCCTATGGGAGTAGCCCTAGAGTGCCTATTCGAGTCGTAGACTCGAGTGGGGGCTATAAGTATTTTGCGACTGCTGTCGTCTTAATTTGCTTGTTTCAGTCGAATGTGCTTCCAACGCTCCCTATGGGAGTAACCCAGAGTCCACAATCGAATCATTGATTCAAGTGAAGGGTTTTCATGATGCTTGGATATCTTCGTTAAATTCTATCAGGTGCGCTGCCAGCGCTCCTGTTAGGATTAGCCCCCGAGTTCTTGGTTGAGTCGAAGACTCGAGTAAGGACTAAAGTAGTCAAAATTTTATTATGCTGGAGTTGATGACGTCAGTGCTAATGACGATATGACCTCAGTTGCCCGCGTGAGGGGCTTTGACAGGACGTGACGTGTAGTGGGTCCCACTTTCTGACCTTGATTTGACTGGGCATGCGTAATCTTCTGTTTTAACTGCGTCTCCTCGATTTCCGCGCGTAATGGGAGTAGTGGGGGACGGTTCGTGTTTTACCCTTACCACGCGTCAGTGCTGATGTACGCCACGCGTCTGGTAGGTTTATTCTAGCCGTCGGATGACATCCGCTAGGAGGTTAAGTAGAGGCAAAAGTGCGGTAATTTTCCCCTCATCTCTCTTCCTGGTTGCGCTTCCTCCGCCATTGTCTCTCTTGTAGCTCCTTTGCCCACATGTTCTCCGTGGCACTGGACCAACTCCGCGTCTTCCCCAGTTACTTCCTGTGCTCACGTGGCCATTGCAAGATAGGTAAGAAGAAAGGAGGCCCGGCCGCTGGATCTGCGGCCACCATTGTCGCTGCCAAGAAGAAAGGAGGCGCTGCCGCTACGGGCACCAGTGATGCCGCTGAGGCGAGGAAGAAGAAAGGCGCGGGCACCCGCTTCACCAATGGGTCATGGCGCCGATCCATCATCAAATCTTCGGAGCTGTTCACGTTATGCCAAGATGGAGCGCTTCCTCCCGCGGAAGACGACTCGCGCGTGCCTGGCGAAGAGGTAATCCCAGTCCTCCTGCGGGTTTCCAGGTGATGTTCCTTACGTTCATCATTCGCTGTCTCTCTCTCCCCCTGCATCCGTTTGTTAGGGGTCTTCTCTATTTCTATGGGCTCCAGCTGCACCAGCTGTCACCAAATTCGATTCTCCACATCACTTGTTTCATCACCCTTTGCGAGTGCTGGCTCGGAAACGAGCCAAACTTCGGTCTCTTCAAGAAACTCTTCAAGCTCAAACATCAGTCGGGGTTGGGTTCTATAGTCTACAATTTAGGGGGCTGCGGGATCAACGTCGACTCCTCTATCATGTATTTTGACATCAAACTCACCATGTTTGTCCAAGGGTGGAGAGATAAGTGGTTCTATATCCACGACCAGAAGGCCGACGGAGAACACTATAGACTCATGCCCTTTGATCTCGTGGATCCCTGCAAGAGGAGGCGCTCCCGGAAGAACGTCTGATGCCTGGCGAGTCTGAGGAGACGGAGATGCTATATCAGCATGTCCGCGACCTCGAAAGCCGCATAGGAAAAGAGGAAGGTGGCGCTGAACTCATTCGCACGTGGTTGCGCCACCGAATTCAGCCTCTGCAGGCCAGAGCCCATCCGATGTACCGCTGGATTGGTGCTGGCGATGTCACTCGCATATCTTTAGAGGGAATTTCTTCAGGTGAGGTAGATAGGAGGTTGAGGTTAGTGACCAAGTACACCGCCAAGGAGGATATCCCAGGCGAGTCAGTCGTGCCTCCTTTCAACGCCAACAATCCTCCACCTGAGGTAGAGTTTCCTTATGAACTGTTCTAGACTTTCGATTGCTTGTCAGGTGCTTGATATATACTGATGCTTGTTAAGCTTGTAGGACTGGAAAGTGGCTACCAGCTTGCCTCCTCAGCCTGAAGGAATTATCCCGCGCGAAGCAGAGGAAGAGGACGAGTCGGGCTCCACGGTTCCGATTGAGGAATATGAGGAAGCCCCCGAGTCCGACGATCGTGGGAGTCGCAAGCACTACAGTAGCACGGATTTGGATGCCTCCTCACCAGCGACGCTGGAGAATCCTTCTGCTGTTGCGGAGGAGCCAATCCCTGCCGTGCCTGTACATGCCATGGATCCTCCCGCTCGAAAGAAGTTGAGGTTGCCGAAGGAGTCATCGGGGGACTCCTTTGATCTCGAGAACTTTGACGGGTAAGTTTGAAATATTTGCGAGTTCGTCTTGTTTTTCCTTGGAGTTTCTCTTCTGAAGTTGTACTGGTCATGTTTGTAGTCAAATGGCATCGCCGTCTTCCGACGACTACTAATTTGTGAAAGAATCCGGAGTCGTGGACTCCAAAAACAAGGAGGTTGTTGTGCAGTCGCCTTCTCCTCTAGTGGCAGCCGACTCCGGCGCCAACTCTTCGAGTTCCCCTCACAACGGGGGGCACCAGATGGTTGCACGGATGCCCACTCGACAGGAATCTTCGGAGTCCCTGGAGGAACACGTAAGTATCTTTTTGCCGCTGGCCGTCAAATTGCGAATTTGTGCCTTTTTTCAATGTTGAATCATTGTTTCTCATGGTGTAGCCTATCGTGAAGGATTCCATGCGCCTAGCGGAGCAAATCCTTGCTTTGGTTCGACAGTATGCCCTGCTGGACAATCGCCACCGTGCAGTCGAATGTTTGTACTAATCTTCTTTCTTCACTCTGCTTATGTAGAAATTTGTAGACTCGGTTGTTGTCATGCTCTGTCCTTTGTAGGTGAGCATAATGAGCTTCTCCGTCGCGTCACTTCCCTTGAGAAGGGACTTGCCACAGTGGAGAAAAAACACGATGAGGCAGTCGCGGCCCTGGAAGAGTCGCAGAAGCGTGAGGAAGACGTGCGTGCTTCCGCTGCCGAAAGGGAGAAGTTGTTCGAAGAACAACTTTTCTCGATTGCGAAAGCTCTATTAGGTATTGCTCTGCTTCACTTGTATTTTTTGCCTGTTTGATTTCATGTCGCTGTGCTAATATTCTGTGTATGCAGATGCCGCTGGCGTAAGCTTCGACGCCCAGACCTTGTGCCGTGCAGATGCCTTGGCTGGTGCCGTGGCCACAGTCGAGAATTGCAGTGTCTCCCTCCAAGATATGCTCGGGAAGGCCAAAGGCGTGCTGAGCCGCCTCCGTGAAGCTATGGTGCCGAAGGCCAGCTTAATCAAAACTCTTGACGGCCTGGTGGAGTCCTTCGCAGAAGGCGTCCCCATGGACTTCAAGAATGCTCAGCGGTCTATCGGCGCCACCATGGCACTCGCGATGGCGCAAGCGCACGGTGCAGAGTTGGACCCAAGCGCTATCTCCGAGGCGACGCCTGTCAATGCGGAATGCCAGCAGGTAGTGTTTGCTCCCTTTGTCACTAAATGCAGTAAATATGGGCCTCGTCTCATCGAGACAGTCGCCAAGTATTCTGAGGAGTTGCGGCGAGTGAAGACAGCGAAGGCTGCGGCATCTAGGGCTACCACCGGAAATTCTGTGGCATCGGAGACTGCCACGGATTCGAGGAAGCCCCCGAAGTCAAAGTCCAAGTTGAAGAAGCAGATTGCTCCATAGCTGCCCTTTCTAATAGTTGTAGCTTCTTTTTGCTGGTCCGCATTTTGTGTGTGTGTGTGGGGGGGGGGTGCCCCCTTGGTACTTTTATCGAATTTGAATGCAATCCTCCTTTTTATCAATGTATGATTGGTCTCATTTGCCTTTTGCTTGGTTGTAAATAGGGTCCTTCGAATGGTCCTTTTAGTGATCCTCATGACTCTCCTTCCACTGATCAAACCGTGGCGCAACCACGTTTAAAGCTGGAGGAGCTATTCGTTGCTCTCGTGGCTGCGCGACCGTATAAAGAAGCTGGGGCGTGAGTTTCCCATTATCCGCGGTAACGCGGATGTGTGGAAGTCGAAAGGTGAGAAGGCCACCACCCGCGAGAAGTATATCTTGGATGAAGTTGCGCAATTCAACGAGCAATTTAAATGTTAGCTCTCTGTCTTCTCATCTTTTCTTTTAGCCAGTCACGACGATGCCTTGTCCTTATACTTTGCTCTTGATTTTATAGTTGTTAGCGCTCGTCATCCGCAGGATGAGAAGGGCCGGGTAGCCATTCGAATGAATGACTTAACGCAGGAGCAGCTGCAGGCTAGTGGATACTTTTGGGTGGACCACGACCGTGCAGTCGCGTTGGCGACGCTACAGGATCGTTTCGCGAGTGCTTCAGTGTTTGAAGAAGGCGCAGTCGTGCCTTAGGCATATCTTCCAAGCGATGTTTCCTCTTGACGTGGTGCCCTCAAGCCTGTTGGCTCTCCTGGCAAAGTTTCAAGATATCAGGGTGGTTCGCGAGTGCGTGCGACAGCAGCTGGTCACAGGTGCCAAGGCTGCATTATCGCTGGTACGACTACATCGGCCAGATGTGGACATAGCGTCTGTTGCCGCCGGACCACCGCCGCCGCCTGAAGGGATGTCTTGGAATATGGTGCTGCACTATCAGGCGGTTGACCGGCCAGCTAAGGATATTGTAGATTTCTTTGAGGAGGAAACAAATGTTCTCCTTTTGCAGCAGTAGTGTTTCCTGCACATAGATGTATAAGTGTTGTAAAATTCATATGATTACGGTGGGTGTATTTGATATCCATTAATATGTAAAGAGCTTGCTAGCTTGTATGTTTTTTGAGTGTATTATAGGGTACAGGTTCCTTTCGTTAGCCTGACGTGTATTCATCTCAGCACCTTGCCAACCTGTCAGGTGCATTTCAACTGAGTTGGTGTTATCAAGGGTTCGGTTGGTTGTGCGTCAGCTACTCAGGATGCTGTATTGCTCGTGGAACAAGATGCAAAGGGTGGCGCAACCCTCGAGTAAAATAATTGCGAGAAAAGCATAAAACACAGGGTTTGGGGAACTTAGCTTTATTTATTCGTAGAGTGTGACAGGGTACAATGTGTGGCTAAGTAGCCTAGCTAAATAGCCTTATTTGTAAAGTAAAAAACATCTAAGGGTAGAAACGGCGCAGCTGCGCGACGATCCATGGGTTGGAGTGTGCGACTCCGCTCCTGAAATCTTTAAGGCGATAGGCGCCACTTGGTATTACTTTGGTAATCACGTAAGGTCCTTCCCAAGGGGACTCGAACTTGAGGTGCCCTTGTTGTTTCAGTCGCAGTACCAGGTCTCCTTCAACGAAGGATCTATGGCGTAACCTTCTGCTGTGGTAGTTGTAGAGGTTCTGCTGGTAGATCGTGGATCTCTCCGCTGCAATCTCGTGTGCTTCGTCGAGGAGGTCGACGGAGTCTTTGAGTGCGAGAGTTGATTCCTTCTCGCTGTATGCAACCACCCACGGGGCTTTGTGGCGCACTTCTGCGGGTAGTACTGCTTCAGCACCATGCACCATGAAGAATGGAGTGTAGCCCGTTGCTCTGTTTGGAGTTATGCGCAGACTCCAAAGTACCGATTGTAGCCCCTCTGGCCAGCATCCAGCAGCTTGTTCGAGTGGCCGGAGGAGCCTTTTCTTGATTCCTCCACATATGAGGTCGTTGGCCTTTTCGACTTGATCGTTGGTCTGCGGGTGGGCTACCAAGGCGTAGCTAATGTTGATTCCTAGGTTTTCGCAGAATTCCTGGAACTCCTTGGAGGTGAAATTCGTCCCGTTGTACATGATGATGCTATGTGGCACCCCAAAACGGTAGACAATGGACTCGAAGAACTTGACAGCGCTGGCTCCAAATTGATTCGTCACCAGCATGGCCTCGATCCACTTGGTGAATTTGTAGACCGCGACTAGGAGGTAGACGTAGCCTCCTCGCGAGGATCTCGGGAGCTTGCCGACCATGTTGAGTCACCATTGTCCAAAGGGCCAAGCCACTGGTATTGGCCTGAGCTCCGCGCCGGGTGCGTGTGGTTTGTCCGCGAATCGCTGGCAAGCGTTGTAGCGCTGGACGATGTCTTTGGTGTCACGCATGGGCGATGGCCAGTAGAATCCAGCTTGTAGAGCTTTGGCGACGAGAGCGCGACTGCCAGCTTGGTGTCTGCAAGTGCCTTCGTGTATTTCGAGGAGGATGGCTCTTTCGTCCCCGCTGGAGACGCACCTCTGAAGAACTCCTGTGATGCTGCACTTGTACAGTTCCCTGCTGATCAGGGCAAATGCCTTGGATCGTCGCGCTATGTGTCGTGCATCAGTCGAGTCATCTGGCAGCCTTTTGCTGAGCAGGTATGTGATATATGGCTATGTCCAAGATGGCTCAATCATCATGACCTCCATTGGGCCTTCTAGTCCTATATCAGGCTCCATGTCGTCAAGTGCCATTGGCTCGTTGGGTGGCGTAGCCCCTGAGTCCATTGACATGCTTGCCTTTTTTCTGGAGCCTTGGGCTTGATGGAGCGTTCACAGGTGCGCTCTAGAAATACTCCAGGTGGTATTGGGGCAAAGGTGGAGCCGATGTTGGCGAGTATATCCACCTCTTCATTGCTTTCGTGGCCAACGTGTCACAACTCGCAACCGTCAAAGTCTCCCTCGAGTGTGTCGTAGAGGTCGCGGCAGGCGATCATGTTGTCAGTCAGGTCGTCACACTCGTGTATTGTTTGGTTGACCACCAGTTTGGAGTCGTCGTAGATGACGAGTCTCTTGGCGCCGCAGGCTTTCGCCATCTGCATTCCATGTATTAAGGCCTCGTATTCAGCTTCGTTGTTTGAGGCTGTGAACTGCATTCGCAGAACATACTTCATCTTATCTCCTTGGGACGATGTCAGTATGACACCTGCGCCGGCTCTGTCCTTTCTCTTGGACCCATCAAAGTGCATTGTCCAGCGGTAGGACATATCTGGCTTGTCGGGGAGTTGGTTCTCCATCCAGTGTACAAGGAAGTCCGGGAGAACCTGCGATTTGATCGCATCGCGCTTCTCATATGTGATGTCTCGTGGAGACCGTTCGATTCCCCAGAGCGCGACTCGTCTAGTGGCGTTGGGGTTATTGAGTATGTGCCTGAGCGGGGCGTCGTTTACCACCATCATTGGGTGCTCCTGGAAGTAGTGGCGCAGTCGCCTGGCTATCATGAAGACGTCATACACCAGCTTCTGGTAGTGCGGGTACCAATGCTTTGTTGGCATGAGCACCTCGCTGAGGTAGTATACTGGGCGCTGAACCCCGTGGACCTTATTTTCTTCGGCTCGCTCCACCACGAGGACAGTGCCGACCACCTGATTGGTGGCGGAGATGTATAGCTACAACGGCTCCTTTTCGCGAGGCGTGACCAATAATAGCGAGGTGGATAGTAGACGCTTGAGGTCCTCGAACACTTCTTGTGCTTTGTTCGTCCACTCGAACTTGTCAGCTTTGCGGTGAAGTTGGTAGAAGGGCAGTGCCTTTACGCCCATTCGACTGATGAATCGACTAAGCGCCGCGATTCGCTTGGTTAGCTACTGGACGCCTTTTACGTTCTTCGGCTTCTCCATGGCCAGTATTGATTTTATCTTTTTCGGGTTTGCCTCAATCCCTCTCGCAGAGATGAGATACCCAAGTAAATGCCCAGATGGTACGCCAAAGGCGCATTTGTTTGGATTGAGCTTGATCCGCTAGCGGTCAAGGTTATCGAAGGTCTTGCGGAGATCGTCGATTAACATGGCTTCCTCTTTGGTTTTGATGACTATGTCGTCGATGTAGACTTGGATGTTGCGACCAAGCTAGTTCTTGAGGCAGGCCTGCATGCATCGCTGATAGGTTGCTCCTACGTTTTTTTATCCCGAAGGGCATCGTGTTGTCGTAGAACACACCAGAGTGTGTTGTGAACGCTGGTTTTTCTTGGTCTTCCTCCTTCATTCGAATCTGATTGTATCCCGAGTAGGCTTCGAGGAAGAAGAGGCACTCGCATCCTGCAGTAGAGTCGATTATTTGATCGATCCGTGGCAACGGGAAGTGATCCTTCAGGCAGTGCTTGTTCAAGGAGGTGAAGTCCACGCACATCCGCATGATATCCGTGTCCTTTTTAGGCACAAGCACTATATTTGTGAGCCAGGTGCTTTCCTTGATCTTGCGTATGAAATTTGTGTCGAGGATTCTGTTGATCTCCATACCGACCGCTTTTGCTCTTGGTTCAGACAGTCGTCGTATTGTCTCCTTGACTGGCCTTGTGTCTGGATTCACGTTGAGTGAGTGTTCGGCGAATTCCCTGGGAACTCCTGGCATGTCCGCTGGACACCAGGCGAAGATTTCCCAGTGCTCATGGAGGAACTCGACGAGCGCGAGTTCCTATGCGGAACTCAAGTTGTTGGCGATGAGGGCCGTCTTGGTCGGGTCCGTTGGGTGGACCTGGACTTTCTTGGTATGCACCGACGAGTCGAAGGATAGGTCGAGTGAGCTTGGCCTGCTCACAGGAGGCAGATTGTTGTCTGTCGACTCCTTCAATCTTGCGAGTTCCTCTTGCATGTCGAAGGACTGGGAGATTCTGTTGAATTCCCTATCGCAGCTATCAGACCTCTCGAAGCTTCCATTGATTGTGATGACGCCAGTTGGGCCTGGCATCTTCATCTGCAGATAGGCGTAGTGTGGTACCGCCATGAACCTCGCGAACACGACACGTCCGAGGATGCAGTGGTACTGCGAAGGCCAGTCGATGACTTCAAAGTCGATGCGTTCTCGCCGAAAAATTTGCAGCGTGTCGAAGATGACGTTGAGGTTGATTTTGCCCAGGGGGTACACTCCCTTCCCTGGGACATGCCGTGGAACGTTGTTTCTGAAAATTCTAGACATGTCAGAGGAATCCTCATTGCATGCAAGGTACTTGCGAACATGAGATTGATGCCGCTTTCGACGTCCATGAAGACGCGACTCATGCCGAAGCCCCCAATCTGTGCCTTGAGTACGAGGGGACAGTGGCCTGGGCGAGGTACTTCGCGCGGATGGTCGTGCTTGTCGAAGGTGATGCAGGACTCGCTTCCACTGAGGTACTTAGTGGTGGAGGGCCAAGAGTTTATTGCCAAATGGACTTGGCGAGTGATTGCCTTCTGCATTCGATTTGAGGGGCGCCCTTTTTGGATCATCCCCATGTTGCCCACGGCTCGCAGGTATGGCTCACCTCCATGATGCTGGACTGGCGCAGCCACAGGTGGTGGTGGCCCAGGAGGTGGTGGTGGTGCTCCGTGAGCCACTGCACTCGGGGCAGCTCTGTATCCCTGGTTGATCACGTCGTGATTCATCTGGGCCAGGCCTTCATGGAGCTTGAGGAACTCGCGGCAATCCTTGACAAGGTGGCTCAACTTTTTCTTGCTGTCGTGCTTGTCGATGTAGAAATGCACGTTGCATGGTCCGGACAATTTGTCCTGGATGGATAGTGCATGTGCTTCGTCACGAGTGCGGCGCTGCCACACTTGCGTGGTTTTCCTGTTGTCGCGGTATCCACTACTGCGGTATCCACTGTTGCGTTGTTGTCGCGTTTGTCGGCGTAGCCGGCTGCGACCATGTCGACTTCTTTGCGGTCCTCATAGACGCGCATTCGATGTTTCCCTCGGCGATCACGTCTGTGCCCAAGGTCATCATCATCATCGGAGTAGACACGATTTTTCACCGAGTCCTCTCCATCGGCCAACCGATTTGCAATCTCCATCAGGTGGTCGATTGTCTTGTGCTTCGATCAGCCCAGCTCCTCCATGAGTTCTTTGCGGCGAACGCCAATGTTGAACGCGTCGATTGCGTGATCCTTAGAGATGTCTTCTACGGAGTTCTTGATGATGGACCACCCCTGGATGTATGAGCGTAGCGACTCGCTAGACCTCTGGTGGCAGCCTCTTAGTTCTTCGATTGACGCAGGCCTTTTGTAAGTGCCCTTGAAGTTGCGCACGAAGTTGTAGACCAGCTCCTCCCAGCTGCGAATTGATCTGCACGGGAGATTGTTGAGCCATGGGCGGGCGGCGCCTTGCAGCTGTAGCTGCAGGCATTGCATTGCCGTGCTTGAGCATCCACCATGTAGTCTGATGGAGGAGATGTGATCCTCCAGCCAAATTTTTGGCTCCTGCTGGCCGTCAAATTTTGGGTTCTCCCACGGGAGTTTGAACCCTTTAGGCATTCGCTTATGCCTGATGGCTCCACTGAAGCATCTGGCGCCGCAGAGCTCTACTTCATCATCTTCTGAGTCAGTCGAGCGAGTGCGCCTTGCATGCATCTTGTCGACCTGGCACTGTGTAATGTCATCACGCGCGTCGTAGTCACGGTCGTGTCACCGTGACAGATCATGGCTGTCATCGCTGGAGGAATACGAGTAGTAATATTTTTCTAGAGCTTTACCTTTCTTCGGCTCCAGCTCAGGCTCCTTAACGAGGGAAGCTTCGACTAGCCCCAAGCCCGCGATCATAGATCGGGGCATGGCAGCTCGCGTATCTCCAGCCGGTGGCTGGTTATTGAGGAGGTACATGGTGGATGCCATCACCGCCGCTTGCGGTGTCTTTGGGAGCACGTTTCCCCTTGTATCCACCGTCATGGAGCTGAAGTCGAGGACTTTCACGGCCTCCTAGCGTTCCTTGTCGGTGAGGTGGGCCAGTCAAGATCGTGGTTTGGCAGCCACGTAGTCGTTGCCCTTGGAGGAGGATCCTCCATGGAAGGAGAGTTGAGCCCGTCGAAGACTCGACTCGTCCGCTGCCTTTCTACGCGTGTAGAGTTGCGCGATTACTTGCTACTGGCGCTTGTATTCTTTCTTGAGCAGCCAATGGTAACCCATTAGCATGTCTTGTGATGACTTAGGGGTAGAGGGTTGCCCCGCAGAGTTTCTTGACAACGGGCCCACTCATTGTCGTTGAGTTTGATCAACACGCGCTCTTTGGTGCGATCATTCACCGTGAGGTTCTGGTCCCCTTCTGTCCCGTTGTTGGTGGGCGCGCCGTTTACGGGACCACTGTTTCCGCCATTTGTTGGCCCGTTACCGGTGTTGTCACGATTGACACCGGTGTCGCCTGTGTTGATGACGGCGCACATGACCTGATTGGGGAAGTTGTTGCTCCCACAACTTTCAGATCTTGAGCCGTAGGCTCCATCCTCTGTGGCCAAGTCACCCAGATCGGATCTGCGACTTCTGTCGTTGTCCGTGCTCCCAACAGTTGTTGGGGCGTTGAGTTCGCTTAGGGTGCTGATTGGTGGCGGAAACCACGATGCTAGAGCAATCACGGGACCCGTCGGCTGATCAGGGAGGCGAAGTGTGCCCAGCTAACCAACTTGGAAGCGCAAGCTCCCGATCGCTAGGCTAATTCCGTCGCCTACGGACTCGAAAGTCGGGTGAGTGGCCGATGTGTGGACGGTGAATTTGAAAGCACCGAAGAGCTGGCGAATCTCTACTATTGCAGATTTGTAGATCGCAGTTGACGGGGCCGAAGAAGCCGTGACATTAGCACTCCCAGTTCCCATAGACGACGCCAATTGACAAGGGATTAACTCGTCAATGCCCATTGTTATGGACTTGGGTTTTGGAGAAGGAGGGAGCACTGGAGGCATCAATCGGCTAGAAAACAAGCACACAGGGACGCAAGGTTTACCTAGGTTCAGGCCTCGTAGAGGTCCCTACTCTTGTTTGTCTGCTCTTGGAATTATCGAGGGAGTCGAAAGTTACAGGGGGTGCATAGATGCAATCTAGCGATGGTTGTGGAAACTAGGGTTGTGATTGTCCTCCTCGCCGCTCCCTCCTAGCCTTTATATAGATAAGCTAGGTCTCGAGTAGCAAGTCGAGTCAGTTATAGATTAGGGTTTGTCCCTTTAAACTTTCTATCTTAAGCTTCGTCTTGTGCTGCAAGCAATCATAGTCTCCGTGAGTCACCAGAATCGTAGATTGGACCCTGGTAATGCCGTGGGCTCCTGTCATATCTGGGCTGTATATATCAGACTCGAGTACCTGTAGGGTATGCCCACATCAGTGGGACTACATTCTACATCAAGGACCAAAAAAGGGAAAATTACATCGAGGTCCATACATTTAGCACAAAGGACCCTAAAATTGAGCAAAGAAAACAGTCAGGTTTGGCTCCTTCGCGAGAGAGTAGCTGATCAAGCCATAATCTTCATACTACTTCCTCTTCGATTGTTTTCAAAATATGGCCGAATCAGTCGCCATGCAAATTCTTGGATATGTGGATCATCGGCATAAAGTATGATGTAGATATCTGGCCTTGACCTTGTGGTTGTTCGACTTGAAATCCAAGAAGCTTTCATACTCATTGACAACTAAGCTTAAATTTGTTTAAATTTCACCACTTACTTTTAGGTTAGAATTTCACACGGTCGGTCGGAGTACATTTTACATCAAGGACCTCAAAAGGGGGAAAAATACATCAAGGTCCATACATTTCGCACAAAGGACCCTAAAATTAAGCAAGGAAAACATTCGGGTTTGGCTCCTTCTCGAGAGAGTAGCTGATCGAGCCATACTCATGATACTACTTCATCTTCGATTGTTTTCAAAATATGGCCAAATTTGTCGGCATGCAAATTCTTGGATATGGGATCATGACCTTGGTCGTTCATCTTGAAATCCTATAATGGTTCATACTCATTGACAACTAAGCTTGAATCCATTTAAATTTCACCACTTACTTTTAGGTTAGATTTTTACATGGTTGGTCAGAGTACATTTTACGTTAGGGACCTGAAAGGAGCAAAAATTACATCTAGGTCCATACATTTAACATAAAGCTCCCTAAAAGGATTTTTTTTGGTTTGGCTCCTTCTCGAGAGATTAGCTGATCTGAGTGCCAAACTCTACATACTACTTCCTATTCGATTGTTTTCAAAATATGGACAAATTTGTCGCCATGCAAATTCTCTCATATGGGATCATCAAAATAAAGTATGATGTTGATATGGCCTTGACCTTTGACGTTCGGCTTGAAATCCAATAATGGTCATACTGGTTGACAAGTAAGCTAAAATCGTCGAAATTTCACCACTTACACTTTGAGGTTAGAATTTTTCACGAGCATGGAAGTACATTTTACATCAAGGACCTAAAAAAGTGAAAACTACATCAAGGTCCATACATTTAGCACAAAGGACCCTTAAACTAAGCAAGGAAACAATCGAGTTCAGCTCCTTCTCTAGAGTGCAGCTAATCGAGTCATACTCTTCACACTACTTCATCTTTGATTGTTTACAAAATATGGCCAAATTGGTCGGCATGGAAATTGTTGGATATGGGATCATATGCATAAAGTATGATGTAGATATGGCCTTGACCTTGGCCATTTGTCTTGAAAATCCAAGAATATGGTTCATACCAGTTGACAACTAAGCTTAAATTTGTTTAAATTTCACCACTTACTTTTAGGTTAGAATTTACAAGGTCGGTGGGAGTACATTTTACATCAAGGACCTAAAAAGGGAAAATTACATGGAGGTCCATACATTTAGCACAAAGGACCCAACAAAGGAACACTTTCTGTTTTGGCTCCTTCTCAAGAGACCAGCTGATCTGAGCCAAATCTTCATACTACTTCCTCTTCGATTGTTTTCAAAATATGGCCAAATCTGTTGCCATGCATATTCTCAGATGTGGGTTCATCAGCATAAAGTATGATGCTTATATGGCCTTGACCTTGGTCATTCGACTGAATTCCAAGAATGTTCATACTCGTTGACAAGTAAGCTTAAAATCGTCTAAATTTCACCACTTACACTTTTAGGTTAGAATTTTACATGGGGTGTGGAACTACATTTTACATCAAGGACCCAAAAAGGGAAAATTACATCAATGTCCGCCATACATTTAGCACCCCCCTAAAAATAAGCAAGGAAAATAGTCTTGTACGGCTCCTTCTCGAGAGAGCAGCTGATCGAGCCATACTCTTCATACTACTTCCTCTTCGATTTTCAAAATATGTCCAAATCTATCGGATGCTAATTCTTGGACATGGGATCATCACCATAAAGTATGATGTTTATATGGCCTTGACCTTGGTCGTTCGGCTTGAAATCCAAGAATTTTCATACTTGTTGACAACTAAGCTTAAATTCGTTTAAATTTCACCACTTACACTTTTTGGTTAGAATTTTACATGGATGGTGGGAATACCTTTTACATCAAGGACCTAAAAAAAGCTAAAATTACACAGAGGTCCATACATTTAGCATAAAGGACCATAAAATTTAGTAAAGAAAACAGTCTGGTTTGGCTCCTCGAGAGAGCGGATGATCGGGCCCTACTCTTCATACTACTTCCGCTTCGATTGCTTTCAAAATATGGCCAAATTTGTCGCCATGCAAATTCTTGGATACGGGACCATCGGCATAAAGTATGATGTAGATATGTCCTTGAACTTGGTCGTTTGGCTTGAAATCCAAGAATGTTCATACTCACATTTATCTTTAAACAGTTGTCAAAACTCATGTTTATCTTCATGGAAAGTAGTACATGCAGGAGAATGTCGTGTGAATTATTTTGTTATTAGTACTCATTTTTTTGTTTGATTGTTTTTAAAACAAGGACAATTTTTTGGCAGCCTTTCAAAAACCATGTTTCACAATTTGGCGTCCTATATGTACACAAGAATTTTTTTGTTGGAAACTAGTACCACAAAAGATCTTGAGTACGGAAGAAATTATTATTACATGTGGATCGCTACTCCTACAGCTACCCCTACATTCGAGTACTCGGTAGTACTCCGTTTTCATTTTACAAGAAAGATTTATTATGGGGGCAACTGGAGTAGAGTAGTACTATTCTGAAGGGAACTGGAGCAGAGGAACATGCGTCCGTTTTCATTTTATTCAACGTGGCCTATACGCTCTATCCCTAGTTCCCCATTACCCTACCTCTACGCCAAGCACCGCCGTTCTTCTCCTCCTTAATGCCTCTTTTCGATCTTGTTCACCTGACAATATAAGAGTGTTTATTCTTCTCCCTGTCCCACTTGCCGCCATCGATCTTCCCTCTTTTCAAGAAACCAAATCAAGCCACTATCCCACCTTCCATCAGCTCCCTTGTGATGGCAGGACCGAGAAAGGACAGTGATGATTCTAAGCTATTCCAGGATGTTTTTACCGAAGTCCCGCTTGAAGAACTCATAACCAGATGCGATGTCATCACCGCCGCGAGCCTCGCTGGTTCGTCCAAACATCTTATTGACTCGGAAAAATATAGTGCAATTTTACATGCTTCTGAGCCGTTTGGCCTCCCTTGTATTCTTCATTCTCAACCGACTAAGAAACCATGGGAATGCAATGAGTAGTTCAAGGGCAAGGGCACGACATGCAAGCTGACGCCACTAGACAGGTTATCCTTTGACGCTGTGTTCCTGAATTGTATGGATAAGCAGTGGGTAGGTGCCAATGGAGATTGGATCACCACTGTTGGGTCTGAGTGCAAGTGGGAGCTTGTCAATGTGTACACTCATCAACGTGTTCCTCTCCCACAAGTCAATGAGTTTGTACCCACCAACGATCCGTTTACAATCATGCATAATGATCGCCATCTTCTACTCCGGAAGATTGCAATTTGCCGAGCTCACATAGCTGCAGCAGATTATTTAGATTTCTCTCTTTATCGCTATCTTTGACTACTGAATTGCTACCCTTGATGGCGATGAGTATGCATGGATAGTTCTTGAGAACCAATTCTTTATGCTTAATCATCTATGTTTTGGTAAGTTTGATCCAATCCTGTTCTAAACACTAGCATCCGTTTTTATGGATGTAAACTAGTGTTGATTGATTTGGCCATCATTTCTTTTTCAAGGTCCTATTCTGCTCCCGTCACCAACTGTGGCACAACACGAGGAGGGCAAACTCGATGCTATAGATGATGATGAGCACGAACCTGGTTTATGGTTCATAGCAATATCTACAAATGAATCTCGCCTTCTTCTTATCCATATAGTGGGTATTACTGATGAGGAGTTTTATGGCGGTACTTATTATAGTCATGACAATCTTATTGCTGATCATAGTGTTGATCGTTGTGGTCGCACTTGTGGCACCTATGCTACTGGGTTTGGCTGCAAGGTGTACTCAAAGGACACTACTTACTTGTATCCACCTAAGCCATGGATAGCGATTGCTGACCTGGGAGCATATTCCCTTTTCCTTGGATTGAACTATTCGATTAACATTGCGGTAGGTGGTGCAGATGTTGCCCCAGGATATCTAACGAGAAGCAACTGTGTCTACACCTCCCACCATGCAATAGGACTTGGATATACGTTGTTTCCTGAAATATGCTACTTCAGTCTAAATACCGAAGGAGAAGCTATTGGTTTCTCAACCAACATTGCATGGAAATCTCCGGAGACTCCATTATGGTTCATCCCGATCTTTGACAATGCCCGCGATTGGAACCAAACTACCGTCGGTAATCATAATACTATGTAATAGGATAGCGCAATTTAGATGAAGTGCAGTAGATGGTCTTGCTTTTCTTTTGTAACTTGGCCTCATCATAAACTCATAATCTAGACGAGACTTTGGGCATTTTGAGTTGCCTATGGAGGTCACACACATGCATTGATGATTGAGAAGGAGGCATGCAAACAAAAGCAGACTTGATCATCAACTTTATTTCTTCCAATGATGAGTGTTCGGAGAAAAGGGCAAACTGAATTTGGCACTTTGAAATGCTGCCGAATATGTACTGCTGAATCTTTCAAATGCTACTCAACCTATCAAAAGTTTTGTTCGGTACTTGTTCAGATCGATCGGCCGAGTGTGCGGAATATGGTCTCGCTTTCCTTTTGAATCAGGTCTTGCTACATCTATTGAATTTCAATGTCCGCATTGCTGAATCTGATAATTCTTTTGGTCACTGTCTGTATACTGCCAACCGGTCACTTTAAATGTTGTGCTAACTCTATCAAGTGTTGCTGAATATCAACCGGGAATCTTCTGATATTTTTAGTCTTATTCTGTACTGCTGGCTCTTTGAAATGCTACTAAATCTGTCAAATGCTCTGTCGTTACTATTAGTACAATATTTTATAGAACAAACAGTGATGTACTGGTACTTGTCTAGATGAAGTGCATCAGATTGTCTTGCGTTTCTTTTGAAACTTAGCATTGTCACAATTATCTACATGAGTCTTGGGCATTTTGGATTGCATATGGGTGGTCACATAGGCATTGACGTAAGGAGGAGGTATTCACACAGAAGCAGACTTGATCGTCAGTTTTGCTTGCTCCAATGATCAAGTCTCTTCAGAGAACAAATGTAGCACCTCAGTAAAACCGCTACTAGAAAATCGTTGTGTTTCTATTTTGTGCATCATAATGATAGCATGCTCATGTCATCATGCCACATTGCATTTGAGCATCTTCATGTCATCATATATTTTTCGCCTAAAAAACTATTTCTCGACAAGCCTATTTTGTTTTTCTGAATATTCCACTTCTTCAATTCAAATCAAAACCCTAGACTCTTTTTAAATATTTTTGTTTTGTCTAAAATAATGTACACAAAGTTTGTAAAATAAAAATAGAATATTAAATATAAAGTTATTCTTTTATCTACGGGAGGCAGCCACAAACCAGGCCTAGAAGTCCAGCCTGCAGCCACCTAAGAACTCACTAGAACACCCTAAAACCAAACATAGATCTAACCCTAACCCTAACCCTAGACCAGACCCAAACCTACACCTAACCACAACCGACCCGACCCGTGTATGCTCGCATGCCTTGCCCCTTCCTTGTCACGTCCCCCTGCATGCTCCCAGGCGACCCGCCCACCCCGCGAACCACTTCCGTCCCCGGCCGCACCCACCAACTCGCCCCACGTCAATTCCCCATCCACCCGACGTGTAGTGACGCAAGCGGCGCGACGCTCCAACCCATCGCGTTACGTGCTCTGTAGCCCGGCCCCACCAACCATGCCTGCCTCACCTACCCTGCTCGCCTCCATCCCCGCGCGCAGCGCCTCTCACCTCGCCATCCACCGCCGCCCTGCGTCCCCCGTCCCGCCATCGAGCCCGGCCATGGCCCCAAGCCCATCCTCAACCCCGTTGCCCTTGCACCATCGCCGCTGCCTCGCGGGCCCCTTTCCTTCGTAAAGCTCCGGTCACCTTTCCTTGCAGCCGGCTATCCCTGCTCTTCCCTGAGTCCGGTGCCTTACCTCTCGTTGCCGCAGCAAAGCTCCTGTAGCCTCGATCTCCACCCTAGCGCCGCCACTCCTCGAGCCTGAGCCCGGCCGCCTCTTTGCCATCCTGCTGTGTCATCGCCACCGCGAGCGCCAGCGCTCCCTGCCTCTTCCGGCACCACCCCGCGCCACTAGCCGCAGTGGCTCAGTCTCGCCGCGGCCGCCCCGTGCTCGTCGGGATCCCTCCTCGACCCCGTGGTGCCGCCATGGCTGCGGTAAGATGCCCCGCATCGTCATTGTATGTTGTCCAAGCATCGCCACCTCGTCCTCCCTTTTGTGTGCGCGTTGAGCACGACCTCATAGGAAACGCCCCAGTTCCCCTGCAAGCCGTGTCCCCAAGCTCACCCAGTGTCGCATCTCGTCATGCTCTGCTCAATCTCGCGTGTGTGCTGATGGTATGGTGTTGGGCTTGGACTGTTGCTGATGTGATGCTCCCTATCTTGCCACTGCCTCGTGTAGCACATGCCAAGTTATGCAGCAAACCGACACTCTTTCTTTGGCTCCGTTGTACCTGTAGGTCAAGTTTACGTGGCGAGGGTGTGATGCTCGTTTGAAGATGGTGCGGTAACACCACAAGATCGTCATCCCGGAGACCAATGTAGCACTCCAAGGCCTCCTTCACGCATTAGATGGAACCACGAGAACATCGACATGGACCCGATGATCGAGACCCCAAAGACATCTTCTACACGGGTCCGAGACCCTGATCCTAGAGTCCGAAGATCGAGATTGAACCCGAACCCCATCGAACCCCAAGATCCTCGGTGCCGAACCTAATGTGTGGCCCTTATCTGCCTCTATTTTTATTATATAATATATTGGTTGCATATAAATTGTACATGCTTTGCATACATATCTTGTGGATTGGGTGCACTATGTCGATTCACTTAATAATTAAATATGAAGACTATATGCAGGCTATTCTTGTCTTATATTTGGGTCCATTTAAACTTGTGTAGCGCAACGATGACATATTTTGACTTGTTAAGACAACATTTAAATTGTGGGGTATCTATACGACATGAACCTCCTAATTAACTGTTGGGACCCTGGTTCCGCTTAATATTTCCTAGTTGCATCACATCTGTGCCATGTCATACATGCATCATGCCCGATCTTAGTATCAAATATTGCATCTGGTATTTCTTTTACTAATTTGCTTCTTCACGGATTAGGCCGTTGAGTTGATGCGAGTCTCGACAAGTTCTTCGGATAATTTATCTTCGGCAGTGTTTTCAGGCGAGCAATCTCCCCCTTTCTACCTATTTTTGCATTTATAGTCTTTACTTCCTCCTATTGATCTATTGCTACCCGTGTTGTGATGCTTTAGCATCCGTGCACCATTTATATTCCTTGCAGCCTCTATATTGCCTTGGAAACCTACTATTTCCTATTGTTTAATAGATAGTTGGCCCTACAAGTCATAGTTGCTTGCTAAGGTGTTTCTTCGCGTCGTCGATGTTCCACCGTTATTGGGGTTGGCACATGCTTAATGGTGGAGATGATCATGGGTTTAATTACATATTGCTAATTAAATATTGGATGTAGATATAACTAATGTAGAGGCACCTGTGGGTAATAGATGTTATTTGGTTTTTACCCGCCCACTAGTGTCCACCTAGGACCCGAGTTATTGACACCTATTCTGAGATCGAGCGTGCTAACCACATGTGGGGTGAACAGGAACCCCTTCTACTTATTACCTGATTTCAAAGTATTGTACTGGGGGCCGCAAACTAGTTTGTTGTTTTCATGCCATGTATGGATGTTATGCCATGTTTTTTATATATTGCTCGATGAGTGTTTACTACTGTATTGTTTAGGATGTCGGTTATTATTTTGAGGATTATACCTATGGCCTCTAATCTCTCGGCCGATCTTGCAACCTCTGGGTCCATCTTCGTAGCCGGCCGACTTTGTTATGGGTAGCTTAGTGGGGTGGCCCCCATGTACTTGCTTTGGGTCTGGGAAATCATCGTGTCCATGGCCCCACCGACATACCGATCGGTGTATGTTAATTGATCTGGCAAAAAGGGTTGAAGTGCGTGTGAAAACTTTGGTGCACCCCTGCAGGGTTAAATCTTTTCCAAAAGCTATGTCTACGGTTATGGACGACTTGGAGCACAGTTTAGCAATCATAGGCAACTATAACTAAATTTTACTGCTATAATTGACTTGTATCTGATATGACTAGTAAGTTGGATAACCACAATGGAAAGAAAGAATAAAACTACCAACGGTGTGAGTTTCCTTGGCATGACTTCCTCATTTGGTCTCGAGGGGGAAATATCAGGATGGGTATGATTGGTATTAGTATCAAGTTGGTTCCGAATAGGTCTTTCTTACCTATCTCTTGAAGGGTTCCGTAACAGAAAACAAAAAATTTCTATCTACTCGAACACTAATACCAGGATCTATACTATATAGACATAAGTAACGGAGAAGGAATACAGTATTCATACCTTTGCAGAATGAGGCACACCTTACGCAGGAAGGCGTATATTGATGAAGACGAGCAGCACCCCAAGTGTGGTGCCTCCGAAGTTCGTCACACGTCTGGTGTAGGGACGTCAACCGGTCTCTGATCCAGCCGAGCAGCAGAAGAAGTAGATGCCGGATCGCCGATCACATGACGGTAGTGTGAAGGTGGAGAAATTAACCACGAGGTCCTCCCTAATATTACGGGGAAGTCCTTAGCAGGTGAGAGAGAGAATGAGAGGAATGGGTGATTTCCAAGTGGGAGGGGGGACCCCTTTATATAGTGGGAGGGGGCGCACCACCTAGGGGCCAGACGGGGTGGGACTAATCCCCACACCCGCCGGCCACCTTGGGGCAGCTACCAGCCCTAGGTGGGCCCCACTAGGGCGGCCCACCAGCCCTAGGCCGGCTGGCCCCCATTCCCTAGGCGCCTTCCCCACTTGGGCCTCCCTTCGGGTGAGGACCATTAGCAATATAGTGCCTTCAAAAATAAAATAAAATATATATTTAATATTAATTCTCCAATTAACATTCAAATATACATATTATATTATCTCTTCACTCCGGAACAACTTCCAGACCCCTTTCCGATCTCCATCGGATGTTACCGAAACTATTCCGGTCTCTCTCTCTCTCTATTTCTCATACGATGCCTCATCTACCCTAAGCGTCCCTACCCTTAAGCGTGACATCCTTCGGTTCGGAAACACTCCGGACATGATAGATACCACTCTCATATCAATGATCAACAGAGGGACCTGGATGGCCATGTGACCCCCGTGCGTTTCACGAATACAATCGCTTGAACCATGAGATAGTCGTTCCCCATTCCCTTTGTCACTCAATACCTAATTCATCTAAGACATGATCTTTGGTATCTGCATACCTTAGTTCGATCTCATTACTGATGAACTTGTTTTCTCGTTCTCATGTCATTGCATTCCGTGACCTAGTCACATGCTTGCAAGCTTCATTAATGCAATGTCACCGAGATGGCCACATGTATCTATCTGTTACACAGACTAGACAAATCCTGGTCTTGATATGTACTCCTCTACGCATCCCTTCGGAAAACCTGAGTGGCACCTTTTTGGTCACCCTGTTATGAGATGACTCTTGATAACCATCTAAGCTTCTTCCGGAATGGTGATTTGCATTACCTCACAGTCAAAGGATCAGGTTACGAGGTTCTCTGTGTTTTATCATCAATGGTGAACTTTGTAACTAGATCTCATGAAGATATAACGGTCGCATGTTTGTCTATCATATTATTCAACTAATAACATGACCTCATTGTCAGTTGGCATAAATGCCCATGGTCTTGAAACCATAGACCATCCTTATGACCAATGAACTAGTTCACTAGAGGTAACTAGAGACACGGTTTGTTTACATACCACACGTGTATTAACGTTTCGTATTAACACAGTTATAGCATGGTATGAAACGTATTATGAACATACAGGAGAAGTATCAAATAATACACTTTATTATTTGCCTCTAGGGCATAACTCCTTCAGTCTCTCACTTGCACTAGAGTATAAACAAAACTAGTTTACAATAGGCAGGAATCTAACACCAATGGAATCTCGGTGTTGTTCATGCTCTTCTAGATGGAGAGCTTTCGTCAACGGATCTGCTACATTCAGTTCCGTATCTACTTTGCAAATCTTGACTTCACCTTCGTCAACGTTCTGCCGGATGACGTGAAATCTAAGCTTGATGTGTTTGGCTGTGGAATGAGTTCTTGGTTTCCTTGCATTTGCAATAGCTCCCGTGTTATCACAATAGATCCTCACGGGGTCTTGCGCATTGGGAAAAACTCCCAGTTCGATGACGAAATTCCTTAGCCAAACAGCTTCATTTGCTGCATCAGCTGCAGCAATGTATTCAGATTCCATTGAAGATTGTGCCACCACTGGTTTCTTCTTGCTCTTCCAGCTTACCGCCCCACCATTTACCAAGAAAACAAATCCTGTCTGAGACTTTGAGTCATCACAATCTGAATTCCAGCTCGCATCTACATAACCTGTTACGTTTAGAGCTTCATCATTTCCTCCATAGATTAGGAACATATCCTTTGTTCTTCTCAGATACGTTAGGATATTTTCCACAACTGTCCAGTGATCCGGTCCTGGATTACTCTGATATCGGCTCGTCAAACTAAGAGCCAATGCCACATCAGGTCGGGTACTAAGCATTGCATACATGATAGATCCTATGGCTGAGGCATAGGGGATGTAAGACATCTTTTCTCTATAATCGTCCGTTACAGGACATTGAGTCATACTCATTTTGCAATTCTTCATCATAGGTGTAAAACCCCTCTTGGTGTTTTCTATTTTGAACCTCTTCAAAATCTTATCTATGTAAGTACTCTGACTTAATGCTATTAGGTGTCTCGATCTATCTCTATAGATCTTGATTCCTAATATATATGCAGCTTCACCTAGATCCTTCATGGAAAATTGGTTGATCAAATATGCTTTCACGCTATTCATAAGATCCACATCGTTTCCCATGAGTAATATGCCATCCACATATACTACTAAGAAAACAACCGAGCTCCCACTCGCTTTCTTGTAAACACAGAACTCTTGTTGGCTTTGGACAAATCCAAAACACTTGATCACTTGATCAAAACGTTGGTTCCAGCTCCGAGATGATTGCTTCAATCCATAAATGGACCGTTGAAGTTTGCATACCTTTCCAGCATCCTTTGGATTGACAAAACCTTCTGGTTGCATCATATACAACTCTTCATCAATGTGACCATTGAGGAATGCGATCTTGACATCCATCTGCCAAATTTCATAGTCGAAATGTGCAGCAATTGCTATTAAAATCCTAACATCCTTAAGCATTACTACGGGAGAATAAGTCTCGTCGTAATCAACTCCTTGAATTTGTCAAAAAGCCTTTGCGATAAGTCGAGCTTTGTGAATGGTCACATTACCATTCGCATCTGTCTTTTTCTTAAAGATCCATTTATTTTCCACGGCCTTGCGGCCTTCTGGAAGATCCACCAAGGTCCAAACTTGATTTTCATGAATGGATCCTATTTCGGATTTCATGGCTTGTAGCCATTTCTCAGAGTCAGCACTATCCATAGCTTCTTTGTAGTTTGTAGGTTCTTCCTGATCATCTAAGATGACAGACATTACAAGGCTACTGTACCAATCTGGAGTGGCACAAACCCTTGTAGACCTATGAACCTCAGGAGTTTCGATGTCATTGTTTTGATCAACATCAATAGGCTCTTCTTCCATACTGGAGAGCAGTTTCGGAACAGCTTCCGTTGCGCTACTCGGAATACGGAGAGAAGGGTCAACAATTTCATCTAACTCAATTTTCCTTCCACTCAATCCTTTTACAAGAAACTCCTTTTCGAGAAAGGTGCTAATTTTTGCGACAAACTTTTTGCCTTTGGCTTGGTTATAGAAAGTATACCCAACGGTTTCCCTTGGGTATCCCACAAAGATACATTTTTCCGATTTGGGTTCTAGTTTGTCAGGCTGTAGTTTCTTAACATAAGCCTCACAACCCCAAACTTTCAGAAATGACAACAATGGCTTCTTTCTATGCCATATCTCATATGGGGTTGTCTCTATGTATTTGGATGGTGCTCGGTTTAAAATAAAAGCGGCGGTTTCTAATGCGTATCCCCAAAAAGACACAGACAAATCAGTTAAAGACATCATGGACCGTACGCTATCCAATACGGTTCGGTTACGACGTTCCGACACACCATTATGCTGTGGTGTTCCGGCTGGCGTAAGCTGTGGTATAATCCCACAGTCCTTCAAGTGCATGTTAAACTCAAAACTCAAATACTTGCCTCCTCGATCCGATCGAAGGTGCTTGATTTTCTTGTTAAGTTGATTCTCTACCTCTTTCTGAAATTCCTTGAACTTTTCAAAGGTTTCAGACTTGTGCTTCATTAAGTAGATATATCCATATCTGCTCAAGTCGTTAGTAAAGGTAACAAAGTAACGATAACCATTGCGTGTTGAGACACTCATTGGTCCACATACATCCATGTATATGATCCCAAGTAGGTCTACAGCTCTCTCCACTATACCAGAGAATGGTGTCCTGGTCATCTTGCCCATGAGGCATGGCTCACATGTATCAAGGAATTCAAAATCCAATGATCCAAGAAGCCCTTCTAAATGAAGCTTCTTCATGCGCTTTATGCCAATATGACCAAGACGGCAATGCCATATGTACATGGAATTATCGTCACTGTGCTTACAACGTTTAGCATCAACACTATGGATGTGTGTATCACAATCAAGATCAAGTAAGAATAAACCATCACGTATAGGTGCATGAACATAGAAAACATCATTCATATAAATTGAACAACCATTTGTTCCTGATTTAAACGAATAACGGTCTTGCAACAAGCAAGACCCACTCACAATATTCATAGTCGGTGCGGGTACATACTAGCATTTATTCAAAATCAACAATAATCCTGACGGTAGACGCAGATGCAGGGTGCCGACAGCCATCACTTCGACTTTCGAACCATTGCCGACGCGCATCGTCACCTCGTCCTTCCTTAGGCGCCTCCTACTCTGCAGATCCTGTTGAGAGTTACAAATGTGAGCAACAGATCCGGTATCAAATACCCAGGTGTTACTCCTGGCGCTTGTAAGGAATACATCAATAACATGCATATCATATATACCTTTTTCCGGAAGGGCTATCTTGCCAGCTTGCTTGTCTTCAAGGTACTTGGGGCAGTTGCGTTTCCAGTGCCCATCCCCTTTGCAGTAGAAGCACGAAGTGCCGGGCTTAGGGCTAGGCTTGGCAGCCTTTGAGGTGCTGGGAACAAACTTGCCATCCCTCTTAGGCTTCTTTCCCTTGCCTTTTCCCTTTTGCCCCGGTTTCTTAAAGTTGGTGGTCTTGTTGACCATCAGCACCGTGTGCTCCTTCTTGATTTCAACCTCATCAGTTTTGAGCATGGCGAACACCTCAGCAAGGGTCTTAGTCATCCCTTGCATGTTGTAGTTCATCACAAAACCCTTATAGCTAGGGGGTAGCAAATGCAGGACCCTATCTATAGCGAGTTCCTTCGGGATTTTGCAATCCAGGGCGTTTAAGCGTTTAACGTAGCCAGACATTTTGACCACGTGCTCACAAATACTACTGTGCTCTTCCATTTTAGCAGAGAAGAAGAGCTCGGAAGCATCATACCTCTCTGCACGAGCCTGTGGAGCAAAGACAGCCTTGAGATCCTCAATGATCTCAAAAGCATTCATCTTGTCAAAACACTTTTGAAGCTCCGGCTCCATGGCATAGAGCATTCCACTCTGGATGAGGGAGAAATCATCCGCCTTGGACTGCCAGACATTCTTTTCATCCTCAAAGGCGGAATCTGCAGGCTTAGCTGGAAGCTCAGCCTCGATGACATAAGTCAACTTGTAGGGGACTAGGAGGATCCTAAGATTGTGGAACCATGCGGTGAAGTTGGTTCCATCAGTTTTCAGCTTGTCCTTCTCGAGGAAAGTGCTAAGGTTGAAGGTGGGTGGGCGAGACATCTACAAAGGATTTGCAAAGTGTTTAGACTATGTCCATAATAATGAGTTCAAGTTTTAACTAAAAGAACTCCCACTTAAACGAACATCCCTCTACTCGTTCAGTGATCACATGATCCCTATCCTCTTCACCTTCCCCGATCGTCACGGCCATCAGTGCAGTATCAAAGGTGGACATTCCCTAATGTCGATCACATCAACCATGTGATTCATGCTCGACCTTTCGGTCTCTTGTATTCTGAGGCCACGTTTCTCTAACGTGCTAGGCTCGCCAGTCCTAACTCGTGTGTATTCGAAGTGCAACATGGCTTACACCCACAGTATGCGAACGTAGATATGTTTGACACCCAGGCCTGTAACCCTGGATCGCCTCATACCGAAGAACTTTCTTGGTGGTGCACACACAAGGAGAATGCGATAACTGGAATACTATGAGGGATTATCTTATTATGCTACCGTCTAGTAAGTATACTAGCACAATAAGAAATACTTCTAAAGTGAAGTGCCATGACATGGTTATAGCTATATGATCATCATTAATAGCTTCAACGAGAGTTTCACAAACTTGTCATTGCCATGTTATAATACTTGCCCCTATGCAATAATGAAGATAGACACTTCTATATTAACTATTGCATGTTTTACACGGCTTAAGGGCTTTCATAGTAGAACCCTTTCCCACCTACGAACGTTGAGCCACAACATGGATTCAATAATTGCCATTCTTCTTCCCTTTTCAGGGCCCTCCAGTGTTAATGCCATATCAACTACTGTAGAGAGACAGACACCCTCCTAACCCACTTTGATTTGTGGACCAATCTCGTGAATCACCACGTGAGGTTGGTTGCGGGCCGCTTCATCAAACAGTGCCGCGATATGAACAATAACACTAAAGAGGGTAGCAACTAGAGAATCAATGCCCACATATTGCTATGTGTTCTATCCGTATGACATGTCTACCCATAGACCCGCTCTGATACCACTGAAGGGTTCCGTAGCAGAAAACAAAAATTTTCTATCTACTCGAACACTAATACCAGGATCTATACTATGTAGACATAAGTAACAGAGAAGGAATACAGTATTCATACCTTTGCAGAATGAGGCACGCCTTACACAGGAAGGCGTATATTGATGAAGACGAGCAGAACCCCAAGTGTGGTGCCTCCGGAGTTCGTCACACGTCCGGTGTAGGGACGTCAACCGATCTCCGATCCAGCCGAGCAGCGGAAGAAGTAGATGCCGGATTGCCGATCACACGATGATAGTGTGAAGGTGGAGAACTCAAGCACAAGGTCCTCCCCAATATTACGGGGAAGTCCTCAGCAGGTGAGAGAGAGAGAATGAGAGGAATGGGTGATTTCCAAGGGGGAGGGGGGACCCCTTTATATATTGGGAGGGGGGGCGCACCACCCAGGGGCCAGGCGGGGGGGGGGGGACTAATCCTCACACCCGCCGGCCACCTTGGGGCAGCCGCCGGCCCTAGGTGGGCGCCACTGGGGCGGCCCACCAGCCCTAGGGCGGCTGGCCCCCACTCCCTAGGCGCCTTGCCCACTTGGGCCTCCCTTCGGGTGAGGCCCATTAGCAATATAGTGCCTTCAAAAATAAAATAAAATACATATTTAATATTAATTCTCAAATTAACATTCAAATATACATATTATATTATCTCTTCACTCCAGAACAACTTCTGGACCCCTTTCCGATCTCCATTGGATGTTGCCAAAACTATTCCGGTCTCTCTCTCTATTTCTCATACGATGCCTCATCTACCCTAAGCATCCCTACCCTTAAGCGTGACAACCTTCGGTTCGGAAACACTACGGACATGATAGAGACCACTCGCATATCAATGATCAACAGAGGGACCTGGATGGCCATGTGACCCCCGTGCGTTTCACGAATACAATCGCTTGAACCATGAGATAGTCGTTCCCCATTCCCTTTGTCACTCGATACCTAATTCATTCGAGACTTGATCTTTGGAATCTATATACCTTAGTTCAATCTCATTACTGATGAACTTATTTTCTCGTTCTCATGTCATTGCATTCCGTGACCTAGTCACATGCTTGCAAGATTCATTAATGCAATGTCACCAAGATGGCCACATGTATCTGTCTGTTACACAGACTAGACAAATCCTGGTCTTGATATGTACTCCTCTACGCATCCCTTCGGAAAACCTGAGTGGCACCTTTTTGGTCACCCTGTTACGAGATGACTCTTGATAACAATCTAAGCTTCTTCCGGAATGGTGATTTGCATTACCTCATAGTCAAAGGATCGGGTTACGAGGTTCTCTGTGTTTTATCATCAATGGTGAACTTTGTAACTAGATCTCATGAAGATATAACGGTCGGATGTTTGTCTATCATGTTATTCAACTAATAACATGACCTCATTGTTAGTTGGCATAAATGCCCATGGTCTGGAAACATAGACCATCCTTATGACCAATGAACTAGTTCACTAGAGGTAACTAGAGACACGGTTTGTTTACATACCACACGTGTATTAACGTTTCATATTAACACAGTTATAGCACAGTATCAAACGTATTATGAACATATAGGAGAAGTATCAAATAATACACTTTATTATTTGCCTCTAGGGCATAACTCCTTCATCTCTGATAGCCGATAGTTGTATCAAGTATCTATTGGTTGTTTAGTGCATGCTGCGCTGCCGCTTCAGTCCAACATACCTATGTAGGCGAGAGCGGCCGAATTCTAGCCTCACCATGTACTGGCTTTAGTACTGACCGCTCTGTTTTTCCTTTTCCCTTTGTCAGCACCCCTTTTGTTTTAGCAGGTATAAGTTTGATGTCGTTAGCAGGGTTACCATTCCGGCTTGGCCTGGGCAGGGTTATGGATGTCATTGGTTATTCTTCAGGGCTTTTAGCCCCATTTGCATCTTGTCCGTACTCGGACTTTGTATCGTTTTCAAGGTGATTTGGATCTTTGTACTGTATATCTATATTTTTGACTCTTGGAGTCGTGTTGTATATATCTGTCCTGTGGGTTCCATCATGGACTAATGTGTAATGGCATTACTTCATTTTCCACCTGCACAAAAGTGCCTGGCGGGCACCTTTGTATTGTTTCTATGCGGGTTTGGTGGGAATCGCTAAAACTTGCCGATTCGAGGGTGTTACAACAGACCAGACTGATCACGTGCCAAGTTTTTTTAGCTGGAACAAGAACTGATTCTCATTGTACTGCTATAGAATTTCAAGCAGGAAAGCTACTGAATCTCTCAAATGTTTTGTCGTTGCTATTACTGAAGCATTTTGTCGAACTAATATTGATGTACTAGTACTTGTTTAAATCAAGGACAATAGATAGACTTGATTTTCTTTTGAAACATGGTCGTGTCACAATCTAGATGAGACTTGGGCATTTTGGGTTGCATACGGGGGTCACACAGGCATTGATGTGAGAAGAAGGTACTCAAAGCAGACTTGATCATCAGTTTTGCTTGCTCCAATTGTCGAGTGTGTTTGGTGAAAAAGACAAACTGATCGCATGGCAAATGTTTTTAGAGCTGTAACAAGAACTAGTTCTCTCTGTACTGTTATTGTATTTCATTGTTTGTATTACTGAATTGGTCACTTTTGAAATGCTGCTAAATTGGTCAAGTTCTCCTGAATATGAACTTCGAATCTATTGATAATTTTTTTACCTTATTATGTACTGCTAAAATTTGACATGAATAGATTCCAAAAAGAATTATCGCTTTTCCCTCCCTCTCTGAGGTCTTTGTTTCGAATCCGACCGAGCACATCACAATGCAATGTTAATTCAGCCCCTCTTTAGCCAGAACATTTTTATTCGGTCTTTTCGGGGTCAGGGGACTACTAACCAAAGCCTAGTGAAATTTTAGAAAGTAGGCCATGATGCATAGCCGAGAACATATTAATTCGGCATTTTAGGGGTCAGGGGACTACTGAGCACAACCCAGTAAAATTTGAGAATGAAGCCCATGGAGCATAGCCTACGGAGTATAACCCATGTAGAGCAGCCTATGTAGAACAACCAAACTATTTTTAATTCAGCCTTTTAGGCATTGTCCCCCACCTCTCAAAATAAAAGAAAACTCTGCCTACCCATGTTTTTAAGAAAATAGTCCATTATGTGGCATTTTATAAATTGAGATGCCAGGAGCGCTGCCCTTTTATATTTTAAAAGAGATAAACATAGACACACAAAATATATTTAAGAAGACTAATACATAACTTGTAGTACTAATAAAATTTTAATGATATTTATTCTATAAATATCTTTGTTGTAGTGGAAACGCACTCATTTTATGTTTATTTCATTTGAAGGTCTTTTGTTCGAATCGCCTGTGTATGTGTATCTTGGGTTTACATTTTTTTCTTCAAGAAATATCGCATTACAAAGAGGCTGACATCACAGACCTACCAGCATGCAGCGTCCCTCGAGTTTGTTTTGAGGGTGAGTTCGAAAAAAAGTTTAAATACTTGTAGAGAGAGGCTTGCATCAGGACCCACCAGACAGAACATACAAGGATGCATCGGGGACCCACAAGCCAGAAGATGCCACGGAGGCTGACATAAGGGCCCTAGCAGTAAGACCATACATGACTACCATGGTGAAAATACCGGACACAGCCGAAAAAAATGTCCATCATACACATGTTGCGCTTAGAGAGAAGCTGACATGTCGGACCCAGCAGGCCCAAGCATAGCCCATGAAATTAGCCTATTAGCCCCAAGAATAACCTAATACCTTCTAATTCGGCCTTTTCATGGTCTTGTGGTCACCGACCATAGCCCATTCAATTTAGGAGTGAGCCCACGGAATATAAGACATGACGAATAGTGCATCCGCCAAGAGTTAGCCCAAAATCTTTTTAATTCGGCCTTTATGAGAATTTTGTGTACTCTGAGCTTGACATCTGTGACAAAAATAGTCCAACATACACACGTTTCCTGCAGAGAGGTGGTTGACATCTAGGACCCAACATGTTGCCAAGGTCAAAACAGCGGACATGGCCAAAAAAGAGTCCATCATAAGCACATTTCATTTACAAAGAGACTGATATGTGGGACCTAGCAGCGTGACCTTATACAGATGCTGCATCGAGCAACGTTGCTAGTTTGAAACAGGGAGGCACAAGCGAGAAAAAAGTTCAGCATGCACATGTTTCTTGTAATGAGAGGCTGAAATGAGGGACCCAACAACATGAGCTAACGGCAGATTCGTCGAGCAATGCTATCTAGTTCAGAACAGGGTAACACTAGAGAACAAAAAAATTCCATCATACCCATGATTCTTCTAACATGAGGCTGACATAAGGGACCCACCAGCCCGAATAAACGGCTGATGCAGCGAGCAACGCTGTCAAGTTCGGAACACGAAGGCGCGACAGAGGGTAAAAAATCCAACATACACACGTTTGTTCTAATAAGAGGATGACATGTGGGGCCCAGCAGCATGATTAAACTGTAGATGCATCGAACAAGGCTATCAAGTTTGGAACAGGGTACTAGCACGAGCGAAGGAAAACATTCCATCATACAGACGTTTCTTCTAATGAGAGGATCACATGTGGGTCCTAGCAGCCTAATTAAACAGTAGATGCATCGAGTAAAGCTATCAACTTCAGAAAAGGGTAGCGCGAGCGAATGAAAAAATTCCATCATACACACGATTCTTCTAATAAGAGGTTGACATGTGGGACCCAGCAGCCTGACTAAATGGCAGAGGCCGCGAGCAACGTTATCGAGTTCAAACCAGGGAGGCGCAACCAAAAAGTATGGTCCGCTAGAGACACTAACGTTTGGAACCCACACGCCTCAAAAGAGTTGGGCGAGTCAACATCGCGTGAGGAAACGAAAATCTTGCTTCTGCCACGCGCCAGCCGAGCTTCCTCCATGTTTTTAGTGGTTCCATCGTAGTAGAGGGCTGGGAAACTAGAAAAAAAAGTTTTCCATCGGCCACGACCGAGCCGAGAATTTGTCGTGAAAGACGCGCCTTCTACAACGACCATCGGGCCAAGTCGTTGCGGAAGGAAACTTTTCTTATAGTGATATTTCATATAGTACTAGTAAAAGGAACATGCCATGCACGTATACACTATATGAAATGTGATTTAACAAACATTAAGTTGTTATTAACCAATAGTTTTGTTAGAGAAAAATGCATACATTAATTCTATTAATAATAACTATCTACACATATTGAGAATACAACCTACTGTGTTATACAATTTTGGGGCTAGTGACATGGTGGAGTTTGCTCTAGCCAGGTACTACTCAACACGAATCCAGCTGCTCTGAACCATTGGATCTACCATCCCAACGGTCAGGATTGGTGCTATGGATCCAATTTAAAACTGCTCCATTATAGTAGTAGAGAGAATATAACCTACCGTACGATGAAATTTGGGGTGGTGACATGATGGTTCTAGAACATGGTGGAGTTTGCTCTAGGTACTATTCAACACGGATCTAGCTTGTCTTAACCATTAGATCGAATAGCCAAACAGTCAGGATTGGTGGTATGTATACAATTCAAAACCGCTCTATTATAATAGTAGAGATATACGTGTGTCACACGTGCCTTTTACTAGTACTAGTAAGTTGCACGTGCCTTGTACGTGAGACTCAGATAATAGACGTCTGGCATATCGTCACTATATAATATTATATTATAATAGATAAATCATTATAAATTTGATCAATATCTATAAAGTATGGGTGTAAATTTGGTTCTTGTACTTTGTATATCATGTTGAAGTCAACGATTATTAGCTATCTAAAACTTGAAAATTTTGGTAAATGGTCTAGAGAAACAAGGGAGAAGATTCTAGAATGATGGAGAAGTATGTTTTGAGGTTTGTCCATAGCATTCATTGTGATGAAGACTATCAATAGAATCTTCTAGTTGCTATAATGGAAAAGAATATCCAATGGCTGGAAATGTTGGTTTTCGCGGGTCTTGATCCAATGGTCAACATTCCAAGTTATTCGTACACTATATAGTGGTGTAAGACTAGTAAACACTAGTATCTTCTAGAGATGTTATGCTAGAATGGAAAAGAAGATCCAATAACTGCCAAGGGATTCATGAGTTTTGATCCAACCGATCTTTATTTAGAGTTATTCGCAAATTATATAGTTTTAAGATTTTGTTATATAATAGGTAAAGCTAGATCACAAAAATTAAATTTGATCGACATTATCTATAAAGTATGGCTATATATTTAGTTATGGTACTGATGAGGGTTTAACTCGTCAATGCCCATTGTTATGGACTTGGGTTTTGGAGAAGGAGGGAGCGCTAGAGGCATCAGTCGGCTAGCAAACAAGCACACAGGGACACAAGTTTTACCCAGGTTCAATCCTCGTAGAGGTCCCTACTCCTGCTTGTCTGCTCTTGGAATTAACGAAGGAATCGAAGATTATAGGGGCGCGCAGATGCAATCTGGCGAGAGTTATGGAAACTAGGGTTGCGCGTTTACTTCTCGCTTCCCCTCCTAGCCTTTATATAGATTGGCTAGGTCTCGGGTAGCAGATCGAGTCGGTTACAAATTAGGGTTCGCCCCTTTGAACTTTCTATCTTAAACTTCATCTTGAATCACAAGCAATCGAAGAGTCCGTGGGTTACCCGAATTTTGCATTGGGCCTTGGCAACGCCATGGGCTTCTGCCATATCTGGGCCGTATATACCAAACTCGAGTACCTATAGGGTATACCCATGTCAGTAGCATTTTTTCGAGTGTTCTGTCTGTGTAATAGGCATTGTTGATATACATGCCTGATTTACCTGATGTATCGGTTTCAATTAACTGCCTTAGGGCAAAACAACACAAACTACTCAAACTCGAGTCCTCGGACTCGAATTCGGAAAAGTGCTGGCGTAATTCGACTCAGGCCACGGAGGTCTTATAGGAGTCGAATCCCAGTGTATAAGTGTGAGCACTCGACGCGTTCGTCAAGGCATGTTCATCGTACCTGCAGGCACGGATATGTTTTTGATAGTGCGCAGTAAATGAATTGCCAGGCCTTATTCAGGTCTTATCTTCACGCTGTAAGAGCGGCATCCGAATTTTATTCATCGTGGAGATGATTCGGGTGGCCCAGGAGACGTAATCCCTTTGTAGGGAAAATATGAGGCGGAGTCGCCATAGGATTCGAGTGTGGATGTTATCAACACACAGTACGAAGTACAAATAATCATAGGGTGCGCGGACATCTCTCCCTATGGGAGTAGCCCCCGAGTGCCTGGTTGAGTCGAAGACTCAAGCAGGGACTAAAGATCTTTCTGCGACTGCTGTCGTCTTTCGCTGCATGTTTCAGTCGAATTTGCTACCAGCGCTCCCAATGGGAGTTACCCATAGTCTTCAATTGAATTGTAGATTCGAGTGGTGGGTATGTCCGAAATGTTCATATATCTGCATGAAGATAATCGTAGGTGCGCGACCAGCACTCCTTATGGGAGTAGCTCCCGAGTGCTTGGTTGAGTCGAAGACTCGAGTAAGGACTAGAGTAGTCGAAATATTCAGCTGCTGAAATTAATGACATCAGTGCTAACGATGTGATGACCTTGGTTGCCCGCGTGAGCGGGTTTGACGGGCCGTGACGAGCGGTGGGGTCCCACTTTTTGACTTTGATTTGACCGGGCATACGTAATCTTCTGTTTTAACTGCGTCTCCTTGATTTCCGTGCGTAATGGGAAAAGTGGGGGGACGATGCTTTAGCTTTGCCACGTGTCCATGGTGATGTGCGCCACGCGTGTAGTAGGGTTTTTGCTGGCCATTGGATGGTGTCTGCAATGAGGTTAAGTAGTAGCACAACAGCGGTAATTTCCCCATCTGTCTTCGTTGTTCTTGCCTCCATTACCATTGCTGCTGCTCTCTGCTTCCTTGCGCACTTTCTTGTTGCGGTGCTGGACCAGCTCTGTATCTTCCCCAACTACTTCCTTTGTTCTCACCGCCATCGGAAGATGGGCAAGAAGAAGGGAGGCGCTGCCGCTGGTTTTATCACCGCCATTGCCACCACCAAGAAGAAGGGTGGCTCCACCTATGTGGGCACCAGCGCCGCTGGCGCTGGGAATAAGAAGGGCGCGGGAACCCGCGTCACCAACGGTGCTTGGAGTGCATCCATCATCAAGCCTACCGAGATGCATCTTCATCGTCGAGATGGAGTTCTTCCCTCCATGGAAGACGACTCTTGAGTGCCCGGTGAGGAGGTAATTCCTTGTCCTCCTCCTGGTTTCCGGGTGATGTTCCTTGTGTTCATCATCTGAGGTCTTTTGCTGCCCCTGCATCCTTTCTTCAGGGGCCTCCTTTGCTTCTACGGGCTCCAGCTGCATCAGCTTTCCCCAAATTCTATTCTCCACATCTCCTGCTTCATTACTCTTTGCGAGTGCTGGCTCGGAGTCGAGCTGTACTTTGGCCTCTTTAAGAGGCTTTTTAAGATGAAACGCTAGTCGGCGTCCGGTTCTATAGTCTACGACGTAGGAGGCTGTGGCATCCATGTCGACTCTTCCACCACTTATTTTGATATCAAACTCACCACGTCCGTCCAAGGGTGGAGATACAAGTGGTTCTACATCTGCGACCACAAGGCTGACAGAGAGCACTACGGACTCGCGCCCTTCGATCTCGTGACGCCGTGCAAGATGAGGCGTTCTTGGAAGAACATAGTGATGTCTGGCGAGTCCGAGGAAACGTAGGTGCTGTACAAGCGCGTCTACGACCTCGAAAGTCGCATAGGTAAAGAAGAGGGAGGCGCCGCCCTCATTCGCACATGGTTGCGCTGTCGTGTCCAGCCTCTACAGGCCACAATCCACCCTATGTTCCACTGGGTTGGTGCGAACGATGCCACTCGCGTATCTGCCGATGGCATTTCCGCGGGTGAGGTTGATAAGAGGGTGCGACTGGTGACCAAATACACCACCAACGAGGTTCTCCCAGGTGAACCAGTCGTGCCTCCTTTCGATGCCTCTAACCCTCCTCCTGAGGTAGAATTATTCTGCGAAGTAGTTTTCCTTTTGCGATTGCCTTTATGATGTTATTATATAAAATGTTGTATCTTCTAAATGTAGGACTAGCAGGTGTCTCCCAACTTTCCCCCTCAACCTAAAGGGATTATCCCACGCGAAGTGGATGAAGTTGACGAGTCGGAATCGACCGTCCCAATCGAAGAGGAGGAGGGAGCCCCCAAGTCGCAAGCGTTCCCACAGTGAGGATTCAGATGCTTCGTTGCTGATGACGCCAGAAGGCCCTTCTGTTGTTGAAGAGGAGCCAATCCCCGCCGTTCATGTGCACTCCATGGCTCTTCCTTCCCGGAAGAAGCTGCGACTGCCAAAGGAGTCGGAGGAGTCGGAGTAGAGATCCTTCGACCTTGATAAATTTGACTGGTGAGTTCTCAACTTTGCCTTGGTTTATTTTTTGGACTTGCATTCCCTGAGTTTTTTGCTAGATTTGACTTGTAGTCAAGCGGCGTTGTTGTCTTCTGGCGACGTCCAATTTGTGAAGGAATCCAGAGTCACAGACTCCAAGGCCAAGGAAGTGGCCAAACGATCTTCTTCTCCTCCATTGGCGGCCCACTCCGGGCACAATTCTTCGATTTCCTCGCATGCTGGGGAACACCAGATTGTTACCTGGACGACTGCGCGGTAGTCATCTTCGGAGTCTCTGGAGGACCACGTAAGCGTCCTTTTGTTTGTTTTGGCAATCAAATTAATACTTGGTGCTGTTGCTGACCATTGTTTTCTTCTAATGCAGCTCATCATGAAGGAAGCTACTCGCCTGGCGGAGCAAGTCCTGGACATGGGTCGACAGTATGCGCGGCTAGACAATCGCCATCGCGTTGTTGAAGGTTAGTTTTTGCCTTTGTCTTTGTCTTGGTGAAGTTTCTAGATGCAATTGATGATGCGTCCTGTTCTGTGCAATTGAGCATAACGAACTTCTGCGTCATGCTGCTTCACTTGAAAAGACACTTGCCGCGGCGGCGAAGAGTCGCGACGAAGCAATCGCGGCCTTGGAGGAATCACAAAAGCGCGAGGAGGACTTGCGAAGGCGTGAAGAGGACTTGCGATAAGTTGCTCGAGGAGCAGCTTTTCTTGATTGCTAAGTCCCTCTCAGGTGCTCTTTCAGCTGAATTTTCTTTGTTTCTTGCTTCGACATCGTGTTATTGTACTAACATTTTGCTGTATGAGATGCTGGTGGCCTGAGCTTTGATGCCTATGCCCTTCGTCGCGATGATGCACTGGCTAGTGCTATCGCCGTAGTCGAAGATCGCAGCGCTTCTCTTCAAGGGACGCTGACGAAGGCCAAGAATGTGCTTAGTCGCATACGTAGGGATCTAACTCCCAAGGCTGAGCTGCTTGACAACCTAGAGGACCTGGTGGAATCCCTTGCTAGGGGTATTCCCATGGACTTCAGGAACTCCCAGCGGTCCATCGGTGCCACCATGGCACTCGCGATGGTGCAAGCCCATGGCATGGAGGTGGATCCCGCCTCGATTTCCAAGGCGATGCCCGTCGGCGCAGATGGCCAACAAGTAGTGTTTGCTCCCTTCGCTACTGGCTGTGGTAAATATGGGTCGCAGCTCATCAGTATAGTCGCCAAATATTCCGAGGAGCTGCAGCGAGCGAAGAATGCGGCGAAGGCTGCGAAGGCTCCGGCATCAGGGGCCGGTACTAGAAAGTCTATGGCATCAGAGACCGCCACGGATTCGACGAGGCCCCCGGAATCCAAGTCGAAGTCTGTGGCATCAGGGGCCGGTACTAGAAAGCCTGTGGCATCTTGTAATAGTTGTAGTTTTTAGCTTCTGTGTTGGAATAATGCTTTTATGCAAGTGTCTCAGTCAAGACTTTTGCTGTGCTTGAATGCGTCTATGCCTTTTGTCAATGTATTGTTTGTCTCTTATTTGCTTTTTCTTGGCTCGTGATTGGGTACGTCGAGTGGTCCTTCGTGTGGTCCTCATGATCCTCCACCCACCGATGAAACCTTGGCGCAACCGCGCTCAAAGGTGGATGAGTTGTCCTTGCTTTCGCGATTGCGCGATCACATTAAGCAACTGGAGCGTGAGTTGACCATCCTCTGTGGTAGCACGGATATATGGAAGTCGAAGGCGGAGAAGGCTACCGCCCACGAGCAGTATCTCTTGGAGGAGGTGGCACAGCTGAGCGATCAGTTCAAATGTGAGCTTTCTGCCCACTTATCTTTTCTTTTAGTCAGTCGCGGCAATGCCTTGTCTTCATACTTTGCCCTTTTTGCTTGGTCTAGTTGTCAGTGCTCGTCATCCGCGGGATGAGAAAGACCGGATTGCCATTCGAATGAATGACCTGACCTAGGAGCAGCTTCAGGCGAGTGGGTACTTTTGGGTGGACCATGACCGTGCGATCGCACTTGTGACCTTGCAACATCGTGCTTCTCGAGTACTTCACATTTTGAGGAAGGCGCAGTCATGCCTTAGGCATATCTATCAAACGATGTTCCCGCTGGACACCATCCCTTCAAGCCTGTTGGCTCTTCTAGCGAAGTTCCAAGATCTGAGTGCAGTTCGCGAGTCACTTGTGTGACTACATAGGCCAGATATAGACATTGGAGATGTTGCCGCTAGGCCGCCGACCCCGCCGGAAGGTATGACCTGGAACATGGTTCCTCATTACTAGGTAGTTGATTGCCCAGCAGAAGAAATCGTTGACTTCTTCGAGGAGCAAACGAACATTCTTATGTTGTAGCAGTAGCTTTAACTTGTATCTTGTGCATAATTGTACAAGTGTTGTAAAGTTCATATGGATATGTTGGATGTAATTAATTTCTATTGATATGTGAAGAGCTTGCTATCTTATATATTTTGCGAGTGTATTTATACTCTGAAGTTCCTTTTTATTAGCCCGACTTGTGTTCTCTCAGCACCTTGCCAACCTTTCAGGTGTGTTGCAACTGGGTTGTTGTTTTACCAAGGGTTCGATTGATGTTGTGTCAGCTACTCGGGATACTGCGACTTGTTCGTAGAACGAGGATGTAAAGGGTGGCACAACCCCCGAGTGATAAGATCGCCATAAAAATAAGGGAAAACATAGAGTTTCGAGGCACTTAGCTTTATTTATTCGTAGAATAGTACGAGGTACAATGTGTGGCTAAGTAGCCTGGCTGAATAGCCTTATTTGTAATGTAAAAAACGACTAGGGGTTGAAACGACGCAGCTGTGCGACGTTCCAGGGGTTGGAGTATGCGACTCCTGTCTTGAAATCTTTAAGGCGATAGGCGCCACCTAGGATTACTTCTGTAATCACGTAAGGTCCCTCCCAGGGAGAGTCGAGCTTGAGATGCCCTTATTGCTTGAGTTGTAGGACCAGGTCTCCTTCGGCGAAGGATCTTAGGTGTAGCCTTCTGTTGTGGTAGTTGCGGAGGCTTTGCTCGTAGATCGTTGATCTTTCTGCTGCGATTTCTCATGCCTCGTCAAGAAGGTTGACTAAGTCTTCGAGTACAAGAGTTGACTCCTGCTCGCTGTAAGCGACCACCCGTGGGGCTTTGTAGCGTACTTCTGTGGGTAGCACCGCTTCAGCGCCGTGCAGCATGAAGAACGGGGTGTATCCCGTGGCGCTGTTTGGGGTTGTACGCAAGCTCTAGAGTACGGATTGCAGCTCATCTTGCCAGCATCCAGCGACTTGTTCGAGTGGCCAGAGGAGTCGTTTCTTGATTCCACCATAGACGAGGCCGTTGGACTTTTCAACTTGACCGTTGGTCTGTGGGTGAGCCACAAAGGCGTAGCTTATGTTGATTCCCAGGTTTTTGCAGAATTCCTGGAGCTCCTTAGAGGTGAAGTCCGTCCCATTGTCCGTGATGATGCTATGTGGCACTCCGAAGCGCTAGACAATGGACTCAAAGAACTTGACGGTGCTGGCTCCTAACTGGTTTGTCACCAGCATGGCCTTGATCCACTTGGTGAATTTGTCGACTGCGACCAAGAGGTATACGTAACCTCCTCGCGAGGATTTCGGGAGCTTTCCGACCATGTCGAGTCCCCATTGCACGAAGGGCCAAGCCAATGGTATTGGCCAGAGTTCCGTGCCAGGTGCGTGTGGTTTGTCCGTGAATCGCTGGCAAGCGTTGCAGTGCTGGACGATGTCCTTGGCATCGCGCATGGCCGTGGGCCAGTAGAATCCAGCTCGTAGGCGACGAGGGCGCGACTGCCAGCATGGTGCCCGCAGGTCCCTTCGTGGATGTCAAGGAGGACGGCCCTTCTGTCCCCGTTGGAGACGCACTATTGGAGTACCCCTGTGATGCTGCGCTTGTATAGTTCGCCGTTGATGACGACGAATGCGTTGGATCATTGCGCAATGTGTTGCGCATCAGTCGAGTCGTCAAGCAGCCTCTTACTAAGAAGATATGTGATGTAGGGTTGTGTCCAAGATGGCTCGATCATCATGACGCCCATTGGTCCTTCGAGTCCTGTATCGAGTTCCAGGTCGTCGAGTGCCATTGACTCATTGGGTGGCGTAGACCCCGAGTCCGTTGATGCGCTTGCTTTCTTCTCTGGGGTCTTTGGCTTAATGGAGCATTCATAGATGCGCTCGAGAAATACCCCGGCTGGTATGGGGGAGCAGGTGGAGCCAATGTTGGCGAGTGTGTCCGTCTCTTCATTGCTTTTGCGGCCTACGTTCCGCAGCTCACAGCCGTCGAAGTCCCCTTCAAGTGTGTCATAGAGGTCGCGATAGGCGATCATGTTGTTGCTCAATGCGTCGCATTCGTGCATCGTTGGTTGACCACCAGTTTGGAGTCGCCGTAGATGATGAGCCTCTTGGCGCCGCAGGATTTTGCCATCCGCATCCCATGGATTAGGGCCTCGTACTCATCTTCATTGTTGGAGGCAGTGAACTGCATTCGCAGAATGTATTTCAGCTTGTCTCCCTGGGGCGATGCAAGTAAGACACTTGCGCCAGCCCCATTCTTTCGTTTGGACCCATCAAAGTGCATTGTCCAGAGATAGGACACTGGCTTTTCGGGGAGCTAGTTCTCCATCCTGTGCACGAGGAAATCAGGGAGGACTTGCGACTTGATCGCGTCACACTTTTCATATGTGATGTCTCGTGGAGACAGCTCGATTCCCCAAAGCATGACTCGCTCGGTGGCATAAGGGTTATTGAGGATAATGCCCGAGCGGGGCGTCGTTGACCACCACGATTGGGTGCTTCTGGAAGTAGTGGCGCAGTCGCCTGGCTGTCATGAAGACGTCGTACGCCAGCTTCTGGTAGTGCGGGTACTGCTGTTTTGTTGGCGTGAGCACCTTGCTGAGGTAGTAGATTGGGCGCTGGACCCCGTGGACCTTGTTTTCTTCGGCTCGTTCTACCACTAGCACCGTGCTGACCACCTGGTTGGTGGAGGAGATGTAGAGCAACAACGGCTCTTTTTCACGTGGAGTCACCAGTACTGGCGAGGTGGATAGTAGACATTTTGAGGTATTCGAATGCTTCTTGCGCCTCGTCTGTCCACTCGAACTTGTCAGTTTTGTGGAGAAGTTGGTAGAAGGGCAATGCCTTTTCGCCCATTCAACTGATGAATCGACTGATCGCCATGATTTGCCCAGCCAGCTGCTGGACGCCTCTTATGTTCTTTGGCTTCTCCATGGCTAGTATGGCTTTTATTTTATTCGGGTTTGCTTCGATCCCTCTCGCGGAGATGAGATACCCGAGTAATTGCCTAGATGGTACACCGAAGGCGCATTTGTCCGGATTGATCTTGATCCGGTAGCGGTCGAGGTCGGCGAAGGTTTCGTGTAGATCATCGATTAGCGAGGCTTCCTCTTTTGTTTTGATGACAATGTCGTCAACATAGACTTGGATGTTGCGCCCAAGTTGGTTCTTGAGGCAGCCTGCATGCATCGCTGATAGGTGGCTCCTGCGGTTTTTAACCCGAAAGGCATTGTGTTGGAGCAGAACACACCAAAGGGCGTTGTAAACGTTGTTTTTTCCTGATCCTCCTTCTTCATTCGAATCTGATTGTAGCCTGAGAATGCGTCGAGGAAGCAGAGACGCTCGCATCCCGCGGTGGAGTCGATGATCTGGTCGATTCGCGGCAACAGGAGGTGATCCTTTGGGCAATGCTTATTCAAGGAGGTAAAGTCCACACACATCCGCAGGATATCTATGTCTTTTTTAGGCACAAGCACCGTGTTGGCAAGCCAAGTGCTTTCCTTGATCTCGCGTATGAATTTGGCATCGAGGAGTCTGTTGATCTCCATTCCGACTGCCTTTGCTCTTGGTTCAGACAGTCACCGAATTGTCTGCTTGACTGGCCTTGCGTCTAGATTTACGTTGAGTGAGTGCTCGGCGAATTCCCTGGGGACTCCTGTCATGTCCGCTGGACACCAGGCGAAGATCTCCCAGTGCTCACGGAGGAATTCGACAAGCGCGAGTTCCTATGCGGAACTCAATTTGTTGGCGATGAGGGCCGTCTTGGTCGGGTCCGTTGGGTGGACCTGGACTTTCTTCATGTGCACCGACGATTCGAAGGACAGGTCAGCTGAACTTGGTCTGCTCAGGGGAGGCAGACTGTTGTCTGTCGACTCCTTTAGTGTTGCAAGTTCCTCCTGCATGCTGAAGGACTAGGAGATTCTGTTGAATTCCCTGTCGCAGCAGTCGGACCTTTTGAAGTTATCGTTGATTGTGATTATGTCGTTTGGACCTGGCATCTTATCTACAGGTAGGCGTAGTGTGGCACTATCATGAACCTCGCGAACGCGACACGTCCAAGGATGCAGTGATATTGTGAAGGCCAGTCGACGACCTCAAAGTCGATGCGCTCTCACCGAAAGTTTTAAGGCGTGCCGAAGATGACGGCAAGGTTGATTTTGCCTAGGGGATATATGCCTTTCCTTGGGATGATGCCGTGGAACGTCTTGTCTGAAACTTCCAGACATGTTAGAGGTATCCTCATCGCCCGCAACATACTCGCGAACATAAGGTTAATGCTGCTACCGCCATCCATGAAGACGCGACTCATGTCGAAACCTCCAATCTGCGCCTCGAGTACAAGGGGACAGTGGCCTGGACGAGGAACCTGGCACGGGTGGTCACGCCTGTCGAAGGTGATACATGAGTCGCTTCCACTGAGGTACTTAGTGGTGGAGAGTTTATCGCCAAGTTGACTTGGCGAGTGATGGCCTTCTGCACTCGATTTGAGGGACGCCCCTTTTGGATCATCCCGATGTTGCCCACGACTTGTGGGTATGGTTCGCCTCGGTGATGCTGGACCGGCGTGGCCGCGGGTGGTGGTGGTCCGGGCGGTGGTGGAGGAGCTCCTTGTGCTACGGCGCCTGGGGCGGCTCCATAGACCCTGTTGACTGCGTCGCGATTCATCCGTGCCAGGCCTTCATGGAGTTTGAGGAACTCGTGGCAGTCCTTGAGAAGGTGGCTGGATTTCTTCTTGCCATCGTGCTTGTCGATGTAGAAGTGCATGTTGCATGGCCCGGACAGTTTTTCCTCGATAGATGTTGCGGGTGCTTCTTCGCGAGTGCGGCATTGCCACACCTACGTGGTTTTTCCGCTGTCGCGGTATCCACCACTGCGGTATCCGATGTTGCGGTTGTCGTCACGTTTTTCGGTGTAGTCGGCTGCGACCATGTTTACCTCTTCTCGGTCATCATAGATGCGCATTCGACGTTTGCTTCGGCGGTCGCGTCTGCACCCGAGGTCGTCGTCGTGAGAGTAGGTACGATTTTTCACCAAGTCTTCTCCGTCAGCCCACCGATTCGCAATTTCCATCAGGTGATTGATTGTTTTGGGCTTCAAGCAGCCCAGCTCCTCCCTAAGTTCTATGTAGCGAACGCCGCTGTTGAATGCGTCGATTGCGTGGTCCTCCGAGATGTTTTCTGCGGAGTTCTTGATGATAGACCACCTCTGGATGTACGAGCGTAGCGATTCGCCCGACCTTTGCTGGCAGCTTCTCAGATCTTCTATTGATGCGGGCCTTTTGTAGGTGCCCTTGAAATTGCGCACGAAGCTGTAGACCAGCTCTTTCCAGCTGCGAATGGATCCACGCGGGAGATTATTGAGCCATGCGCGGGCGGCGCCCTACAGCTGTTGCTGCAGGCATTGTATGGCTGTGCTTCGACTCCCCCTGTGTAGTCTGACGGAGGAGATGCGGTCCTCCAACCAGATTTTCGGGTCCTGTAAACCGTCAAATTTTGGGTTCTCTAACGGTAGTTTGAATCCTTTAGGCATCCGCTTCTGCCTGATGGCCCTGCTGAAGCATCTGGCGCCGCAGAGCTCAGTCTTGTCTTCTTCTGAGTCAGTCAAACAAGCGCGTCTTGCCCTTGATTTGTCAATTTTGTGCTGTGTGAGGTCATCGCACGCATTGTAGTCGCGATCGTGCCGCCATGAGCGGCGACGCCGAGACAGATCGTGGCTATCATCGCTAGACGAAGGCGAGGAGTAATGTTTTGCCAGAGCCTTGCTTTTCTTTGGATCCGGTGCAGGCTCTTTGTCGAGGGCTGCCTCGACTAGCCCCAGACCCGCTATCGTAGCTCGGTGCATGGTAGCTCGTGGATCTCCAGCCGGCGGCTGGTTATTGAGGAGGTACATGGTGGCTACCGTTACCGTGGCTTGCGGTGTCTTCGGGAGCACGTTGCCCCATGTATCCACCGTCATGGAGCCGAAGTTGAGGACTTTCGTATCTTCCATGCGCTCCTCCTCGGTGAGGTGGGATAGTCGAGATCTTCTCTTGTTGGCCAAGTACTCGTTGCCTTTGGAGGAGGATCCTCCGTGGAAGGAGAGCCCGGCTCGCCGAAGGCTTGATTCGTCCGCCGCCTTTTTACGCGCTTCGAGTTGCGCGATTGCATGTAGCTGGCGTCTGTATTCCTCCTTCAGTAGCCAATGGTAGCCCATCAACATGTCTTGCGGGGAGTTGAGGGGTAGAGTATTGACTCACAGAGCTTCTCGACAACAGGCCAATTCGTTGTCGTTGAGTTTGATCACCACGCGCTCTCCATTTTGTTCATTCACTATGGTTGGCGGTTCTCCTGCCGCTCCATTGTTGACGGGTGCGCCGTTGCCACCATTAGTGGGGCCACCGTTGGGCATGCTGTCGTTGGGTGGTTCGGTGCCGTTGGGCGTGCTGCCGTTGGGCGGTCCGGTGCCAACGTTTTCGCGATTGGCGGTAGTGTCGCTTGAGTTGATGACTGCGCACATGAAGTGGTTGGGGAAGCTGTTGCTCCCGCAACTTTCAGATCCAGAGACATAAGCTCCGTCTTTAGTGGCCAGGTCACCCATGTGGGATCTGCGGCAGCTTTTGCCATCTGTGCTCCTAGCTGTTGCTGAGGCGTTAAGCTCGCTGAGGGTGCCGATTGGTGGCGGAAACCACTATGCTGGAGCAATCCTAGGTGCCGTCGGCTGGTCAGGCAGGCGAAGCGTGCCCATCTGACCAACCTAGACGCGGAAGCTCCCAATCGCCAGACTGATTCCATTGCCCACGGACTCGAAAGCCGGGCGAGTCGCCGGCGTATCGACAGTGAAGTCGAACGCGCCGAAGAGCTGGCAAATCTCCACTGTTGCGGAGTTGTAGATCGCGGTTGATGGGGCCGAATAAGCTGCGACATCAGCACTCCCATTTCCCACAGACGGTGCCAATTGACGAGGGTTTAACTCGTCAATGCCCATTGTTATGGACTTGGGTTTTGGAGAAAGAGGGAGCGCTGGAGGCATCAGTCGGCTAGCAAACAAGCACACAGGGACGCAAGTTTTACCCAGGTTCAGGCCTCGTAGAGGTCCCTACTGTGGGGTCCCCGGATTAATCGTCCGAGAATCCCTGTTATGCATACAACCACGATCCCATGATCAGTTAGTCGTGGCACATAACCGACAAGTATCATTACAACATCCAAGAATATACCGAATTACAAGACTTACATAAATGCCGTTATGGCTACATCAATAATCATCAGCGGAACTTGATCAAGCACAGAGCCCGAGCAATGCCTTAACCTACAGGAAACTGACTAGGAGAACATACTAGCTCGCATAGTCGCCAATCTCGTCTTCTTCTTGATATCTGACCAAGTTAATAGCCAGGGACAATGCCAGTGAGTACTTTGAGTATACTCGCAAACCACCTTAAGATAATAATAATAACAAGAAGGTATGCAATATGGCTGTGGTAGTAGGAGGGCTCCAAGAGAGGTTCTTTTCTCACATAGTTTGTCTTGTAGATATAGCATCTACATATCTTTGTTGAAAACTTTTGTAAACCATTTTGGAAACCTTTTGAAAAGTTTTGGAAAACATTAGGACTGGGTCACCCATTTGTTCCCTTTTTCAGGTCGTCCCACGACCAAACTCCTTCCATACCTCTCTGACCATCCCATGGTCAAAGCAGGTATCCTTCCTGGCCATCCCATAGTCAACATTTCCAAAACCATTTCTTTTACGAAATACTTTTTGAAATTTAAACCAACATCGCTCTATAGCATCCTTCCCAACCGTCCATGACCGCGGACGCGGCTATTCGAATAGATTTACACTCTGCAGAGGTTCTACACTTTACCCACACCATCCGGGTACACTACCCTGATCTTCACCTATTGTGGGTCAAGTAACCGATCAAGACTCTCCGGATGCCCAATCCAATATAAGTGCCTACCCTATGAGTGTTAATCCCCTCAAAACCGGGACATCGGGCGAGGACCAACCGGAGCGCTTTTTCCACTTCTCGAGTGTGCGCTTTCAATGAGGGGCTCACAGTAACGCGTGGAGGCCTGCCGGCCCTTCATTCCTTCTCCAGGTCGATGTCCCACATGGACCTTTATCGGAGAAGGCCCAACCTCCAGCGATCCCCGATCCCCTGTAGTTGTTGCGAGGCATCTTATACCGGTATAGTCAACCATCAAATTCATCCCTGTCCCATACCAGAGTAATGTGGTTGCATGGGTTAATTGTTCTAGCAAAACTGCAAAGAACTGGGTGCGTTTTTGTAAACCTTTTTTCTCCATCTTTCCTTCAGCAGTTTGTAAAACAAAACCTTTTTCTTTCTCAACATCTCTTGGGAGGTCTCACCTCACCATGGTTTTATCATAAAACATTTGGTAAAACTTTTTCCGGGGTCTTCCCATCCTCTAGCTTTGCTTCGGCTAAATCGGGGTCTCCAAAGGGGTATGGTGTTACACCATCTACCATACTAGGGACAAGTAGGTATCATCGAGAGGGTTGTACTTAGTAGTACAATAAAGTAGTAGTTCGGAGGAGCCAAACCACTACCATATATATACATCAATATATAGTAAAACAGTGCAGTTTTAATAAATAGTAGATAAAACATGCATGAGTAAAATAGTAGGACAAGACTTATGAGCAAGAAGGTGGCTTGCCTTATGATCAGCAATATGGCATAAATGTCCCTGGACTTCTTCTTAGAATACCATAATGATAACCATAATAACCTTCTTCTTTTGATCTCCGAGATAATCGCCACTATCGTCGTCAGGGAGCACACATGCAAGCAAGCAAGAGCACAATCAACACAAGGCATACAAACAACAATACATACAACAAACAATTGAATAATACCTAATTAAGATTCTGATTGTTTTGAGAGGATTGGATTTAGGAGATTGAGATTGGCTTGGAAGCATGGATGAATATTCCCCCTTAGGGTTTAGTGTCGAGGAACTACCTAGGAGGGGGTTATGGGCCAAAGACTTATTCTGTAAGGTACCATTGTAAAAACATGATACCAACAGATAGGTATTGATAAAATGAGACCAACAAAAGTGGTTTCATCAAATTATCAAATTCCATGGATTTATAATGAATATTCTAGTGGGAAAAACTCTAGTTTTAGGAAATAATTCACCAGAGAGGTTCTGGAGCTCCAAAAATTATTTCATTGGATGGTTAGGTAGGCCTTGATGCACTTGTTCACTGAGAGTTGGAATCATTCCAAAATAATTACCAGAATTCCAGCAGGAAATTCCTAAAGGTAGTTCTATAGGGTTTTTGTCCTTTTCACCAATTTAAATCTACAGTAGCTTTTGATTTCATTCCAAGGAAACCTGGTAGGTAGTTGGAGTACCTTTCTGTAGAAATTGGAATCAACCTTTTTGGACTTGTATAGCTACTGTGGTGAAATTAGGGGTGAATAAACCATGCACAAAATTGTTTAATTCACATAAAATTATCCAAGGCTCAATAAATCATGAGATCCTGGATTTGGATATGTAGTGGTCTAACACATCCAGGATAATTGGACTTGGGTCAATTGGGCTAAATATTTGGTCTAGGGAATTTTCTAAAGTCAGAACTGGAGGGATATTGTTATTTTTACCAAGGGCAAACTTCTATTCACCTTGGCATGAGACCTATGCTGGCTGATTGGTATAGCAAATACCTTCCATGAGAACTTTGATTCATGTTATTTGGGTATCTATAACTCCCTGAGGAATTTATTGATGGCAAAAGACACTTTTTAGAAGATTAAATGCCAGAAAATAATAAAGATTATTTTTGGCAAGGGACTGGTTCTGCATGTTGTGCATAACACTTGGGTAATTGGTAAAATTTAGATCTGGGCACTACAACTGGTTTTCCATTTTTATTTTTAATTAAACCAAACAGCTGCTTTTCAGATCTGGAATAATTGATTAAAAGGGAATAAGGGAGGCGGGCTAGATCTGGGGCAGTTGGGCCGAGCAGGGGAGAAACCGGCCCAGCAACCCCGGTGGGGGCGCGCGCGGCGTGTTTGAAACCGCCAGGCGGGGCCCGGCCGTCAGCGACTCAAAGTGACGAAGAGGTACCAAGGCACGCTGGTCGTTGGATTAAAAGGGCCATCAACGGCTGGGAGCTCGTCATCCTCCTCCGAGGCGCGGCGGCGCGAGATAACCCTAGTGTAACATCCCAAAACTTTAATCCAAGCTTATCAAGATCAAATCATCCAAAAATAGGGTTAACAAAAACTTTTCCAAATTTAAAATGAAAGCATTCATATGTGTGTGCATTTAAAATAGGAGTTGTTTGAATTGCCATGATTGAATGATCCAATGCTTGTAAAATGTTTCTTAGGTGATTTAAACATGATCTACATCATTCCCAAACTTTTCCTAAAGAAAATCAAATCAAAAAGAATTAAAAAGGAGGAATGGTAATTTTGGCAAATTTAACTTTCATGCCTACTTTGGCTATTCCTAGTACTCAAAACATAACAGAAATAATTCTTGATCTTTGCACCCCTTGCTAGTACACATAATGAGGTACCAAGGCCCACCTTTGGATCTACTAAAAACATTCTGTTAACTATTTTAAATGACAGTTTAAAATTGAATCTAATGCATATGCATAGATCACCCCTATTTCAAAAACCATCTATTTGAGCTCCATTTTCAAAACCCTTGCAACCAGAGACTACCTATCACTAGTGGAGATCACTCAAAAATTTTGAAACCAAAATTCAAAACTTTCTTTCATGCGGCCGTTTCATCAAACACTTGGCATGCATAATCTCTACTCTAATCCTAGCTCACTATTTACTACGGGGTTTTGCCCCAAATTGATCCCCATTTAATCCCCTTGTCCCCTCTTGATCTAACCAAAGCCTAACCAGCATCTCCCCTACACCCTAGCTGCACTGCCATGCCATGCCGAGCACCACCTCGCAGGCCGACAGTGCACTCGCAGTAGCAGCCCTCTCCAGCCCCTCTCCTCATGTCTAGCAACTTGCCTGTGGTCCACCTCCACGCCCAAGCAGCCCCAGGCCAGAGACAGAGAGCAGAGCGGCCAGGAACCGCCGTGCCCGGAGACGGTCGAGCCGGTCGACGCTGCCCCAGAGCATGCCCTGTCCCCGCTTGCACAAACCACCCTTTGGCACCAGCTGGTGCCGGCCGCTCCACCTCGACCTGGAGAACACCCCAGACATCCCCGTTCGCCGCCCAAAGCCTCATAGCCACCGCTCGCCGTGGACACCGCCACTTCGGACGCACAGAGCGCCACCTCGCCCAGACTGCGTGACACCGCCCCTACGGCCACATTCAATTCCTAGAGCACTGCCAGGGAACCACACATCGATCGCCACCCCCAGCCATGCCTCTACCCCACTGTAGCCTTGTCGCCGGAGTCGCCTGCCCATCCCGCTCGGTCTCACCGTCGGGCCTATAAAAGGATCCCTCCCCAGCCTCTTATCTTCAGACCATTCCACTCCCCTCACCTCTCTGAACCTCACCCACCTCTAGCCGGAGCAAGTGGAGCAGCAGCTCGCCGGAATTGGAGCCGGAGCAACCGCAGCAGGAGGAGAAGGGCGCCGTTGATTAGGACCACCCCAAGCTCCACCGCAACCACACCTCGCCTCGCCATGCCGTCGTCTTCCATGTCATTTGCCCGCCTCGCCGACCCCACTGGAGCCCTGGTACGCACCCAGTAGACCCCCACCGAGCCGCTAGGGTTCGAGCTCGCCGGCGACCTGTTCGTCGTCGACGACGACCCTCAGCCGTTGATCTAGCTTCTAATCCTACAGCCCACAACGCGCGTACCGTTTCACGTTTTAAGTGCCGCTGACACACGGGACCCCCCTGTCAGCTGAGCCCCGTGCCGTGGAGCACCACTGGGCCGGCCCATTCCTTTTCCCGCGCTAGCCCATCGATTCAAATATGGATTTTTCTTTTTAGTTAAATCTAGTTTCTGTCCACTAGTTTAAAAATCAATTCAGAGAGTTTTAGAAATCCAAATTGTATGAAAGCAATTTTGTCTGAAAGGTATTAAAATGATCTATCCAAGACCGTTAGATTTAATTCAATTAGAGTTATAGATCTCTCCTAATAAAAATAAGAAGACAGAAGCTTTTGCAACTTGCAACATTTTTATAAAATCAACCAAGTTAGATTTTGAGTTGATTCCAACTCTCAAAAATCACATTTCATCATATCTATCTAACCATGTAATAATATTAAGGTTGACATGCAGTGACTTTGGAATAGTACCAAAATAATGCTATATAGGCATTTCTAGTCACTTTAAATCATTAAATAATAAGCTTAAACTAAAGTAATATTGATCCAACCTTTAAATCTCATTCCCACATGTTAGAGTATGTGGTGAGGACATGTGTCCACATGATCCCATATTTTGGTGGTGAATATTAAATTTTAGTTAATATTTCAATGAGTAGAAATTACTTTTCTAAAATAAAAAGGATGAAACTATTGAATTAAAACTTGTGATGTTTGTGATGATAATAGATCATCAAATGTGTGTTTTAGAATGCTACTTAGCCAGGGTAAGTATTGTTTAGTGATTGTGCACTCCCTATGTATTTATAGACGCTAGTACCAACAAAGCTTTCGAGGAGGAGGAGTTCTACCAAGAAGAAGAAGAAGAAAACTTCAACCACTATACCAACCAAGGCAAGCTATTGTTAGCAAGCTAGAATTAAGCTAGATGAATGAGCAAGGATGCTTTAGGCATGCTGTGATCACACCCCTTTTAATTATTAGTACCCCAAGTCTTACTTACAAGGTTTACTCCCCTTAGTATGCAAAGTTCCTTACTTATTTTTGAAGGTAGCATAAAAAGTATAAAACTTGACATACTTAGAAACCTTTAGATGTCATTCTATGGCATGAGATTGATCCCATCCTTCCCCTTTAGTGAACACTCTTAACTTAATATTTTAGAGTAGATCAAAAACTTGAGTCACTTTAGATGGGAACACTTGGTGAAAATGAATTGTGTAAACCTTGGAATGATGAGTCATTCTATTGAGATGTTTTGACATGTGTTGAGAAACACAACTGGTTTATGATGATGAAAATGATGAGGCATGAGCCTTAACCCTTTTATAAAACTGATGGTTGGATTCAGATGCGATACCATTCCAAATTTACCGTACAACCACATTACCTGAATTGGGTAAGGCTTAGATGGAAATTTATATGCATTAGTATTAGTTCCATCACGGGAGAGGTTTGAGCTAAGGCTACCTCTCAATGATGTCCACCTATGCAGTGCCCAAGATGACTGATGGTCATGGTTGGGAGGCCATGCTCATAGGAGAGGTGCTTATACTAGGGTGTGTAAAGGGAAGGTTATGTTGGATTATCTGCATACTAAGTATGATGATTCAGGGTTATCCCTGACAGATGTATTGAATCTTGTGGTGAAAGTGTACCACCTCTGCAGAGTGTCAAACTATTCGAATAGCCACGTCCACGGTTATGGACAGTTGGAATGGCCATACTGTTTCGTTGTCAGATGTTTTCTAAATAACTGGAAATGAATGATGAACTTTGACTTGACCACAACAGGGTTATGTTTATGATAATAGCTACCCAACTTAAGTGATTCTAGAACTTTACTTTATCTTTCTTTGCTTCTGAACCCGGCTTAGGTTTCAAACTTAACTTGATAGTTAACTTAGCTCTAGCACTTTAACTTAGAATTATAATCCTTGTTAGTAGTAGTTTGCGAGTACTTAAAGAGTACTTATGGCTTTTGTCCCTGGCTATTATCATGGCCAGACTATGAAGGAGATTATCAAGATGATGGCCAGCAGGACGACTATGATAACTAGGAATATCTACCTTCGTCAGCATTGCCTGTGCCCCTGAAGATGGACCCCACTGCTACGCTTATCTTTTATTTCCGCTGCTTGTTGGATTAAGACTGGATCATGAGATCCTTATTTGTGTAAAACCTTATGTATGGTTTGTAATGGATGATGTATTGTGATATCCAATCCATTATGTCTCGCAAAAATGGTAATCCTGGGATTGCGAGGTATGGCATAACGGGCATCTGGGATTAAAAATCCGGGTGTTGACAAGTTGGTATCAGAGCTATCCTGACCATAGGAGACCCTAGTTAGAATGGACGTCCAAACCAAAAACTTAGCTTCAAAACCAATGTGAGTATTTATGAAAAACTATTTCCTCTCTTACCCTTGTGAACTCATTCTTTCTCAAAAATTCATGTTCCTCCAAATTTTTTACATTACTACTTAAAAATTTGACACACTTGATCACTTCATTAACTTCCTCATCCTTAATCCTTGTAGATGGAGACTCTGTTCAGCAAGTTTTACCAGTTGGGAAACGGAGGTCAGCTGATCTTCGAGAGGGATATGGATTCACTGTCAGAGTTACTGGGATGCCCACACCCGGAGTTTCTTGGAGCTCAACTTCCAGGAACCCAGGAGGAGACCTACAGTGGCTAGTCACCGCGAATCTTCGGGGAAGCATCGAAGCACCAACTTCCGGGAGAATTCAGTTCTCTGTGAGAGAGAACAACTGGCTAGATGGATTAGCTAGGCAATGCATGAAGCTCTCGCACGCCTATGTGCCCTCAGCGTCAACAAGATCCAAGGAACCCGTTTTGCCCACTATGCAAGACGTGACTTCATGGGAATGCCGATGGAGATGCCAAGTCACCCAGAGTTGAGGCGTCAAGTGGAGAACCTTGACTTCTTGCTTCATGACAGACAGCAGGAACTGGACAATGCAAGGGAGTTAGCTAACCAGAATCATGCCATTGCCGACCAGAAGGCCCAGACATTCACACTGCTCGTCCAAGATCGCCAGTCTCTTCGTCGCTAGCGTGCAAAGAAGGATCGCACCATCGCCCGTCTTTGCAAGAAGGTGGCCGACCTCGAGAAGACCGTTAAGGAGCAACAATCTCAGCTTGCCGTCAAGGAAGAAGAAGATGAGGGTGAAGACATCCAGGGAGATATGGATTCTTACCTCAGCAACAATGATGACTTTCTGGAGGAGGATGTTGTGGACTTCTACACTGATGATGAAGACTCCGACTTCATCGATGATGAGTAGATGCACTAGAGCACTGTCGTAGCATGAGATGTATCATCTCATTGTATCGTAGCTTGCAGAATGGTTCTTCAAACCATCTATTTTCCCCTTTGATTGTTGTGGTGCGTGTTATATCGTGTGCTTGCTTGCATGAATGAAAAAGAAGTTAGTTGAAAAACCTGAGTCTAACTCAAAGTTTTAGATTTGAAAAACCCAAAACCAGGAACCTTAGACTTTCCCTCTTACCCCTATATCTATCTCAACCTTCAGATGACTCGTGGGAACCAAGGAGGGAGCAGCTCGTCGCAAGACCAAATGCTGCAGATCTTGCAGAATCTCATCGCGGACCGTGAAGCAAGCAGGGCCGAGCGTCAAGCCAACTTAGCAACATTACAGCAGATCGCCCAAATGTCTCTCAACAACCAAGGACATGGAAATCAGGATCACCAAGGATCCAAACTCAAAAACTTTCAGAACACCAATCCCCCAATCTTTAACCAATCTGAAAACCCATTAGATGCTGATGACTGGTTACAGACCATTGAAAACAACTTAGAGGTTGCCAGAGTTGATGAGAATGAGAAAGTTCTCTTCGCCACCCACTATCTGGCGGGAGATGCAAGAGCTTGGTGGAATAGCATCCGCAATATGAACCATGGCCAGGTGCTGACCTGGGAAGCATTCAAGGTCAAGTTCAGCCGCACCCACGTGCTGCAAGGTCTTGTCAACATGATGAGAGATGAATTCCGTGAATTGAAGCAAGGAAGAATGACTGTAGTGGAGTACCGTGACAGATTCTTGTCACTTGCCAGATATGCACCGGATGAGATCAACATGGAGGCCAAGAAGAAGGAGAGATTCTTAAACGGACTGCATGATGAGATGCAGACTGTCCTCGTCAACATCCGTTTCGATGATCTCGAAGAGCTACTCGACTCTGCCATTTAGATGGAAGGGAAGATTAACCAGGCAAATGACAACCGCAAGCGCCGTATGATGCAGTAGTCTGGATCTAGTAGTCACCAGAAGTACCGTCCTAACTCCTCACCAGGATATGCACCAAGGAACAACCGACCCCCAAATTCTCGGCCAAGCTACCTCAACCATAGCGGAGGTAATGTGAAGTCCGGAGGAAACAATCACAGCTCCGGCAATACCAACAATTTCAACCGTGCCCCTCCCAAGAGCAACAACGACAACAACAACACTGTGCCCAGAACTGGCAGCAATGTTGTGCCTGTCGCAGTCAAGGACAAGTCCCAGATCACTTGTTTCGAGTGTGGAGTGAAGGGTCACTACTCCAATGAGTGTCCCAAGAAGACTGCCGCCAATGCCCCTATGAATGCCCCAGCTCAGCAGCAACGTCGTGTTCAACTAGGAAGGAGATTTGCCCCAGGGAACCCTCACAACCGCAATGGTCATCTCTTCCACATGAACGCAGAAGAAGCCCAGGAAGCGCCAGATGTAGTGTTGGGTATGTTTCCTGTCAACTCAGTTTTAGCAAGAGTATTGTTTGATTCTGGAGCATCGCATTCATTTGTCACCGAAGAATTTGTATGCACTAGTAATATTCACCCAACCAACCTGAAGCATGTCATGATAGTTCAAATCCCCGGTTCAACAACAAAAGCTAGAAAAATTTGCAAAGCTGTACCTATTAGAATACATGGGATAGATTTTTATGCCAACCTAATTGTACTTGGAACCAAAGGATTGGAAGTAGTACTAGGTATGGACTGGATGTCAAGGCATAAAGGATTGATAGACTGTGCTAAGAAAGCCATCACCATGACCAGTAGTTCTGGAGTAACAGTAGAGCATATCTCTGAAACCTTACCCCGTCAATTCAAATGCAACAAGAGTGTAGCCCTGCCCACCATTGACCAAGTCAGAGTAGTCTGTGAATACCCCTACGTATTTCCAGATGAATTGCCAGGTATGCCCCCAGATAGGGATATTGAGTTCATTATCGAACTAATTCCCAGAACCGGACCTATAGCCCCGAGACCCTATACCATGAACCCCTCAGAGTTAGTGGAACTGAAGAAGCAGTTGCATGCCATGTTAGCAACAAGCTTGATTCAGCCAAGCGCATCGCCATGGAGATCACCAATGTTATTCGTCGACAAGAAAGATGGAGGCAATCGTCTGTGTAAAGATTATAGAAAGTTGAATGATGTCACCATCAAGAACAAGTACCCCTTGCCAAAGATAGAGGATCTATTTGATCAGTTGACTGGAGCTCAGGTATTCTCAAAGATTGATCTTAGGACTGGTTATCACCAACTTAAGATTCGTGCAACGGATATTCCGAAGACCGCCTTTACTACTCGCTATGGTTTATACGAGTATACGGTTATGTCTTTTGGATTAACCAATGCCCCTGCTTATTTCATGAATCTCATGAATAACATCTTTATGAATTTCCTAGATAAGTTTGTAGTTGTGTTTATCGACGACATCCTTATCTACTCCAAGTCAGAAGAAGAGCATGAGCAAAATCTAAGAATCATCCTAGAAACCCTGAGAGAGCATCAGTTATATGCCAAGTTTAGCAAGTGTGAGTTTTGGCTGAAAGAAGTAGGATTCCTAGGACATATTGTGTCTGCTGGAGGAGTCTCTGTTGATCCCACCAAGATCAAAGATGTCGAGGAATGGGAAGCCCCAACCAATCAAACCCAAGTTCGTTCATTTCTCGGATTAGCGGGATATTACCGCAAGTTCATAGAAGGATTCTCGAGCATAGCCCGACCAATGACCCAATTGTTGAAGAAGGACAAGAAGTTTGAATGGACGGACAAATGTGAAGCCAGTTTCTAGGAGCTGAAGAAGAGAATGATATCAGCCCCAATTTTGATCATGCCAGACATCAAGAAGTCGTTTGATGTGTATTGTGATGCAACCAAGATTGGCCTAGGATGTGTATTGATGCAAGAAGGCAAAGTCATCGCGTATCTGTCTCGACAATTGAAGCAACATGAGCAGAACTATCCGACCCATGATCTTGAGCTAGCAGTCGTGGTTCTAGCAACTAAGACATGGCGTCATTATTTGATGGGTAATCGCTGTGAGATTTACTCAGATCATAAGATCTTGAAGTATATCTTCACCCAGAAGGAGCTGAATATGAGGAAAAGAAGATGGATAGAGTTAATCAAGGATTATGACCTTGACATTCACTATCACCCTGGCAAAGCCAATGTGGTAGCGGATGCTCTTAGCAGATTGCAGTATAGGATTAACACCATGATCAAAGAGAAGCAACCAAGTTTGTATGAGGAGTTGGAGCAGTTCAGGACTGAGTTAGTTAGCAAAGGATTCCTAGCTAGCATTGAACTTCAACCCACTTTGATTAGCCAAATCAAGGAAGCCCAGAAGGGAAATGAAAGTATCGACGGAATCAAACGTCGTATTGGTACAGGAAAGGTACCTGGATTCACCGAAGACGAAGAAGATGTACTATGGTACAAAGGACGTATCTGTGTGCCAGCAGATTCGGAGCTGAAGGAAATTATCATCAAGGAAGCTCATGACACTCTTTATTCTATCCACCCCGAAGGAACAAAGATGTATCAGGATTTGAAAGAGCAATTTTGGTGGTACAAGATGAAGAGAGAGATCGGAAGCTACATCGCCAAATGTGACATCTGTCAAAGAGTCAAAGCAGAGCATCAGAGACCTGCAGGACTATTGCAACCATTGCAGATTCCGGACTAGAAATGGGATTCCGTCGGAATGGACTTTATCACCGGTTTGCCTACTTCTAGTAGGGGAAATGACTCAATCTAGGTCATCGTTGATAGATTGTCCAAGGTAGCCCACTTCATACCTTTCAAGACTACCTACTAGAGTGCAAAACTAGTAGAGATGTATATTGCTAGGATTGTTAGTCTGCATGGAACCCCCAAGACCATCGTCTCAGATCGAGGAACCCAGTTTACTTCAATATTTTGGCAGAAAGTTCAGGAAGGTTTAGGAACCAAGTTGAACTTCAGCACCGCTTATCACCCGCAAACAGATGGACAAACTGAGAGAGTCAACCAGATCTTAGAGGATATGCTTAGAGCTTGTGTGTTGGAATATGGATCAAAATGGGAAGACTGCCTGCCTTTCGCAGAATTCTCATATAACAACAGTTATCAAGCTAGTTTGCATATGACACCATTCGAATTCCTATATGGAAGAAAGTGTCGTACCCCTTTGAATTGGTCACAAGTAGGAGAGAGTCAGATCTTTGGACCCGACATTCTCCGAGAAGCATAAGAGAAAGTTCACAAAGTCCGTGAGCACCTCATGACCGCCCAATCTAGACAGAAGAGCTATGATGACAAGAGAAGGAGAGACCTGACTTTCAATGTCGGAGATTTCGTATATCTCAAGGTTTCACCATTGAAGAGAACTCAACGCTTAAGTCTGAAGGGAAAGTTAGCCCCCAGATATATCGGACCTTTCAAGATTCTGAACTACCGAGGAGAAGTATCGTATCAACTGGAACTGCCTGAAGAGATGTCAGCCATCCACAATGTGTTCCATATCTCGTTACTTCGCAAATTCTTGGAAGTGCCTGAGAAGACGGAAGTTTTCAAGAACATCGATCACAGAGCTGTGGAAATCAACAATGACCTGACCTATCGGGAAGTACCCATCCGTATCTTAGAAGAAGCCTACAGAACCACCAGGACCAGGAGTATCAAGTTTCTCAAGATTCAGTGGAGCAACCATACCGAGGAGGAAGCTACTTGGGAGCACGAAGATTACATTAGAACAGAGTTCCCAGATCTTTTTAGTTCCTAGTTTTCTTTGTAAATCTCGGGACGAGATTTTGTTTAAGGGGGGAAGGTTTGTAACATCCCAAAACTTTAATCCAAGCTTATCAAGATCAAATCATCCAAAAATAGGGTTAACAAAAACTTTTCAAAATTTAAAATGAAAGCATTCATATGTGTGTGCATTTAAAATAGGAGTTGTTTGAATTGCCATGATTGAATGATCCAATGCTTGTAAAATGTTTCTTAGGTGATTTAAACATCATCTACATCATTCCCAAACTTTTCCTAAAGAAAATCAAATAAAAAAGAATTAAAAAGGAGGAATGGTCATTTTGGCAAATTTAACTCGCATGCCTACTTTGGCTATTCCTAGTACTCAAAACTTAACAGAAATATTCTTGATCTTTGCACCTCTTGCTAGTACACATAATGAGGTACCAAGGCCCACCTTTGGATCTGCTAAAAACATTCTATTAACTATTTTAAATGACAGTTTAAAATTGAATCTAATGCATATGCATAGATCACCCCTATTTCAAAAACCATCTATTTGAGCTCCATTTTCAAAACCCTTGCAACCGGAGACTACCTATCACTAGTGGAGATCACTCAAAAATTTTGAAACCAAAATTCAAAACTTTCTTTCATGCGGCCATTTCATCAAACACTTGGCATGGATAATCTCTACTCTAATCCTAGCTCACTGTTTACTACAGGGTTTTGCCCCCAATTGATCCCCATTTAATCTCCTTGTCCCCTCTTGATCTAACCAGAGCCTAACCAGCATCTCCCCTACACCCTAGCTGCACTGCCATGCCATGCCCAGCACCACCTCACCGGCCGATAGTGCGCTCGCAGCAGCAACCCTCTCCAGCCCCTCTCCTCATGTCTAGCAACTTGCCTGTGGTCCACCTCCACCGCCCAACCAGCCCCAGGCTAGAGATAGAGAGTAGAGCGGCCAGGAACCGCCGCGCCCGGAGCCGGTCGAGCATGCCGACGCCGCCCCCAGAGCACGCCCTGTCCCCGCTCGCACATACCACCCCTTGGCACCAGCCCGTGCCCGCCGCTCCACCTCGACCTGGAGAACACCCCAGACATCCCCGTTCGCCGCCCAAAGCCTCACAGCCACCACTCGCCGTGGACACCGCCGCTTCGGCCGCACAGAGTGCCACCTCGCCCAGACCGCGTGCCACCGCCCCTACGGCCGCATTCAATTCCTAGAGCACCGCCAGGGAACCACACATCGATTGCCACCCCCAGCCACGCCTCTACCCCGCCGTAGCATTGTCGCCGGAGTCGCCTGCCCATCCCGCTCGGTCTCACCGTCGGGCCTATAAAAGGAGCCCTTCCTAGCCTCTTCTCTCCACACCATTCCACTCCCCTCACCTCTCTGAACCTCACCCACCTCGAGCAAGAGCAAGTGGAGCAGCAGCTCACCGGAATTGGAGCTGGAGCAGCCGCAGCAGGAGGAGAAGGGCGCCGTTGATTGCGTCCACCCCAAGCTCCGCCGCAACCGTGCCTCGCCTCGCCGTCGTCTTCCACGTTGTTTGCCCGCCTCGCCGACCCCGCTGGAGCCCTGGTACGCCCCCAGTAGACCCCCACCGAGCCGCTAGGGTTCGAGCTCGCCGGCGACCTGTTCGTCGTTGACGACGACCCTTAGCCGTTGATCTCGCTTCTAGTCCTACGGCCCACAGCGCGCGTACCGTTTCGCGTTTTAAGTGCCGCTGACACACGGGACCCTCCTGTCAGCTGAGCCCCAGGCCGCGGAGCACCACTGGGCCGGCCCATTCCTTTTCCCGCGCTAGCCCATCGATTCAAATTTGGATTTTTCTTTTTAGTTAAATCTTGTTTCTGTCCACTAGTTTAAAAATCAATTCAGAGAGTTTTAGAAATCCAAATTGTATGAAACCAATTTTGTCTGAAACGTATTAAAATGATCTATCCAAGCCTGTTGGATTAAATTCAATTAGAGTTATAGATCTCTCCTAATAGAAATAAGAAGACAGAGAGCTTTTGCAACTTGCAACATTGTTATAAAATCAACCAAGTTAGCTTTTGAGTTGATTCCAACTCTCAAAAATCACATTTCATCATATCGATCTAACCATGTAGTAATATTAAGGTTGACATGCAGTGACTTTGGACTAGTACCAAAATAATGCTATATAGGAATTTCTAGTCACTTTAAATCATTAAATAATAAACTTAAACTAAAGTAATATTGATCCAACCTTTAAATCTCATTCCCACATGTTAGAGTATGTGGTGAGGATATGTGTCCACATGATCCCATATTTTGGTGGTGAATATTAAATTTTAGTTAATATTTCAATGAGTAGAAATTACTTTTCTAAAATAAAAAGGATGAAACTATTGAATTAAAACTTGTGATGTTTGTGATGATAATAGATCATCAAATGTGTGTTTTAGAATGCTACTTAGCCTAGTTAAGTATTGTTTGGTGATTGTGCATTCCCTATGTATTTATAGACGCTAGTACCGACCAAGATTTCGAGGAGGAGTTCTACCAAGAAGAAGAAGAAGAAAACTTCAACCACTGTACCAACCAAGGCAAGCTATTGTTAGCAAGCTAGAATTAAGCTAGATGAATGAGCAAGGATGCTTTAGGCATGCTGTGATCACACCCCTTTTAACTATTAGTACCCCAAGTCTTACTTACAAGTTTTACTCCCCTTAGTATGCAAAGTTCCTTACTTATTTTTGAAGGTAGCATAAAAACTATAAAACTTGACCTACTTAGAAACCTTTAGATGTCATTCTATGGCATGAGATTGATCCCATCCTTCCCCTTTACTGAACACTCTTAACATAATATTTTAGAGTAGATCAAAAACTTGAGTCACTTTAGATGGGAACACTTGGTCAAAATGAATTGTGAAACCCTTGGAATGATGAGTCATTCTATTGAGATGTTTTGACATGTGTTAAGAAACACAACTGGTTTATGATGATGAAAATGATGAGGCATAAGCCTTAAACCTTTTATAAAACTGATGGTTGGATTCAGATGCGATACCATTCCAAATTTACCGTACATCCACATTACCTGAATTGGGTAAGGCTTAGCTGGAAATTTATATGCATTAGTATTAGTTCCCTCACAGGAGAGGTTTGACCTGAGGCTACCTCTCAATGATGTCCACCTATGCAGTGCCCAAGAGGACTGATGGTCATGGTTGGGAGGCCATGCTCATAGGAGAGGTGCTTATACTAGGGTGTGTAAAGGGAAGGTTATGTTTGATTATCTGCATACTAAGTATGACGATTCAGGGTTATCCCTGACACATGTATCGAATCTTGTGGTGAAAGTGTACCACCTCTGCAGAGTGTCAAACTATTCGAATAGTCGTGTCCGCGGTTATGGACAGTTGGAATGGCCATACTGTTTTGTTGTCAGATGTTTTCTAAATAACATGAAATGAATGATGAACTTTGACTTGACCACAACAGGGTTGTGTTTATGATAATAGCTTCCCAACTTAAGTGATTCTAGAACTTTACTTTATCTTTCTTTGCTTCTAAACCCAGCTTAGGTTTCAAACTTAACTTGATAGTTAACTTAACTCTAGCACTTTAACATAGAATTATAATCCTTGTTAGTAGTAGTTTGCGAGTACTTAAAGAGTACTCATGGCTTTTGTCCCTGGCTATTATCATGGCCAGACTATGAAGGAGATTATCAAGATGATGGCCAGCAGGACGGCTATGATAACTAGGACTATCTGCCTTCGTCAGCATTGCCTGTGCCCCTGAAGATGGACCCCACTTCTACGCTTATCTTTTATTTCTGCTACTTGTTGTATTAAGACTGGATCATGAGATCCTTATTTGTGTAAAACCTTATGTATGGTTTGTAATGGATGATGTACTGTGATATCCAATCCGTTATGTCTCGCAAAAATGGTAATCCTAGGATTGCGATGTATGGCATAACGGGCATCTGGGATTAAAAATCTGGGTGTTGACACCTAGCGCGAGCCACAGGTGGACGGCGGGGCTTACCAGGGGCTCGAGGGCGCCGAGGAGTTGGCGGAGGTGGAGCGGTACACGGAGGCAACCTTATAGAGGGGCGGCACGGTGGGTTTTGGTGTAGGGAGGCGTCGCCTGCCTCTGCCACCACGGGATCTGCTTCGGTGCTCGCCGGAGCTCGCCGGTGAGGGGTCTAGGGGTGCATGCACGGCGGCAGGGGGATGGTGGCTCGGATGCGGAGGTCCTGGAGCGTCCAGGGGCAATGCATGCAGAGGAGACGGGGCTCGAGAGTCCGAGGGTTCGCGGGAAGTGCTCAGCTTGGCCAAGAGCTCGGGTGGCGTCCACCGGTGTTCCTGCAACAGATAGAGGACAGGGTTAGGTGCAGGGGGAGGAGAGGAGCTTGGCTAGGCGACATGCAGGGGAGGAAACAGAGGGGTGGGGGATCTATGCTCGAAACAATGGAGGAGGCCGATGCTCCTTCTTCTTCTTCTTCTCACGAGCAATACATAGTAAGGGAGGAAGAGAGGGGACTATGGGGAGGTAAGTGGAGAGGAGGAGGGGCAAGTGAGCCAGTATGGGGTGCTCGGGTGGCCTGCTGGCTTATAAACCAAGGAAGAGGGGTGTAGAGTGGACTAGGTCCATGAGAGCAAGAAGGAGCGGGTGGTGATCATCTATTGGGCATCAAGGGGGGTGGGGAGGAGCACTGGTTCGTGCAGGGGACAGAGAGGGCCAGCTGGTGGCTGCTGCAAGAGTAGTAAAAGTGTTTTGCAAGCCAAGGCACCCACATGGGGTTAAGTACTAGTGTCCAAGCACTAGAGGACAAGCATGCCACCGTAATTGCTAAAGTGATCACGACCAGAGATGAGTGCTAGGTGTTAAGGCGCGTTGCCTTGCAAGATTGGTGGTGATTTGATCTTGGTTTAGTTTAATGCTTGATTGATTTGGCAAATTTGCTCACTTGGTGGTGTGTGAAGTAAGTTCCAAAATTTGTATTGGACAAAGTGGGGAGATGATACTGGTAGGTAGATGAGGTCAAGATACACTTCCAGGATTTATTTGAGATTTTTCAGACGAGTTTAAGTCCACTTAAATCTATTTACTCAAAAACTACAGAAATGAAGTATTGGAGCTCATTTAATATTTTTACATTGGACTTTGTCGGATTTTAATGTGAGATGGTCCTAGATACCAGGGCACAACTTGGGGAATTTTCTTGGAATTTATTGGGAAGGAAAAGTATTTTTAGACAAGTATTTCTTGTTTCTGCCATTTAAGAAAAAGGGCAAAAAGAAATAATAAAGCTCTTGAAAAATATTTATTTTTGAAGTGGGAAGATGGGGTATGATATGTGGGTCTCAATTGAGCCAAAAGTTGTGGAAGTGCTTTGGAAAAATCCAATCTTTCCCTTATGGAAGAGGTTTTGAAGAAATTGTCTATTAAAGAATTAAATTGATTTGGAGCCAAAATAAATATGGGTAATACTTGATAAATCTTGATTATCAAGGTAGATGATGTAGACAAGGTGTAGCAAGAATTTGCAACCTTGGGATTGGAGAATCCATGTTGATTTTGGTGGAATACCCTAGATTAAGGATCTAGGGTGATGTTAATTTCATACCATCAAAACCATGTTGGATCTTGGAGCTCAAAGCTCACCTTGATGCAAGTCATGTAGATTTCAATGGTGTAGAGGTTTGAGCTTGATCCTGCTTGAGCTCACTACTACAGGCTTTCAAACTTTGCAGAAAATAAGCCTGCCAAAGCAGATTCTCAACTAGCCTTCAAAACCTTGTGGGTTTAAATAGCTCAAGGATCCAATAGGAACCAGTGAAGTAGGTAATGATAGAGCTATATGTGTAGAACACAACCATGCAAAGAGTTGGTCCAAGGAAGGTTGGATGGTGGTGTGAGCTTCTATCAAAGTAGGCATGTTGACTAGATTTGCAGGAAAAGTTATTTTCTTGCCTGCAAAACCATCAAGAACAAGTGGGTAGGAGGATGATCTAACCAAGGGAAAGAGTGGTCCTTGGTAGTCCTTAGGATGGTTAACAATATGGTCCAGATGCATTTTCAAAAATGCACAAGGGTTGATAAAGGGAGGCATTCAAAAAGGTGATGTTGGAAACAGATTTCCAGACTTAGCCAAATTTGGCAGATTTAGGGTTTTTGACTAGAATGTGGGTGGTGATGATTTTGATGGGTTGCGAGGTACCAAAGCATCATCAAGTGGATGATGTTTAACTATATATGGAGTAGAAAAGATACATGCTTGATATTGGTCTTCATGGACTTGGAAGCTCCTAGAAGGGATATCTTCAGAAGTGGTATGGTTAAGGGTTTTAGATGATCACTTAGTAACTAGGGATCAGATCCAGATGGTATTATTTCTTAGGGTGTAATGATTTGGAGACATCTTGATCCTAGTGATGAGCTCCTAGAGTAGCTCATACTATCTCCTAAGCAGACAATTCAAACAGCAGACCAAGGCAACTCATCTTGCAAACAAATCAACCACTAGAGGTAAGAGTAGTTGAAGGTTCTGTCTTGAAAACATAAGGAGATTTTGTTATATAACTCTCCATAGTTTTTTTGTAATAGAAGTTACAAAAATAGTTTTGGTTACATAAGCATCTTGTCTCATGTTTTGAAATGCCAGAACATTTGAGAATATGGAAATTAAGCCAAGACTACTTTGGGAAGTAGCTTTTGTCAACTGGTGTTAAGGTAAGGAGTATATCATCTAATACACACTCATATGCACAAGCATATCCAAACGACAAGCAAACACTTCAGCCTTAAACAAGGAAAAGTTTTTGTTCCCCTTGATTTTTGCATTCTGGACAACTAATCAGGATTGCAGAAATTGGGATGTTACACCTACTCCTGCTTGTCTGCTCTTGGAATTAACGAAGGAATCGAAGATTACATGGGCGCGCGGATGAGATCTAGCGAGAGTTGTGGAAACTAGGGTTGTGTGTCTACTTGTTGCCGCCCCCTCCTAGCCTTTATATAGATTGGCTAGGTCTCGGGTAGCAGATGGAGTTGGTTACAAATTAGGGTTTTCCCCTTTGAATTTTCTATCTTGACTCACAAGCAATCGAAGAGTCCATGGGTTACCCGAATTCTGCATTGGGCCTTGGCAACGCTATGGGCTTCTGCCATATCTGGGCCGTATATACCAAACTCGAGTACCTGTAGGGTATACCCATGTCAGGTACTTTGTATCATGTAGAAGTCAACGTTTATTAGCTATATACCTAATACTTGAAAATTTGGGTAACATATAGTCTAGAGAAACATTTGAGAAGATTATTTGTAATACCTCAAAAATATTAAACAAGATTATCAAGTTCTAATCACCAAAGTTTAGGGTTAACAAAAACTTTTATTATTAAACTCTATATGAATACATGTGTGAGTTCTATTAATGCATGGATGTTTGCTATGCCATGTTTGATTGCTACAAATGATAAGAATTAGTTTAAAAATGATTACGACATCATCTAGATCATTTCCAATTAAAATCAAATGAAAAGAAAATCAATTTGTGAAGTATATGATCATATGGTCACTTTTCCCAAAGTTAACCACTAGCCCACTTTGGCCATCTCTAGTAAAAGATTTCCAACAGAAATAATTCTAGTTCTTTTCACCCCTTGCTAGACTAGGTAAAGATGAATCCAAGAAAACTTTACAAATCTACAGAAACCAAGTTTAAATCAATTTGCGAGAAATTCAAAATTGAATCAAGTATAGATGCAGAGATCATCATTTCTCAAAAAACCACTCAAACCTCCACCACTTGACAATTCCTAGCAACCAGAGACTACCAAGCATGTGACCAGCTCACCCACCAAAATCACTGAATAATTCAAAGATTGAGTTCATGTGGCCATTTAGTCGAACACTTAGCAGACAGAGTACAAATTCAACAACTATCTACTGTTTGGAATCCATCTTGTGCTCATTCTTGTATTGCAATCAACCCAATAAATCACCCGTATCACTCCCAGTACTTGGCCGTGCAACACTCGCCACATTGACTAGTGCCATGACCGTAGCGAGCATGTCACGCCGGTCGACCATGGACCAGTCGCCAAACTCTGCGCCGCCCTCTCCCACGATGTCTATAGAGTAGCCGTGACCTCACCGCCCCTCTCTGTCCACCCCTTGACCAATAGCGAGAAGTGGAGAAGCTAGAACAGCTGTGCCCATTTAAGTCTCTGCCATGCCGAGAGCACGACAGAGCACCGAAGCCGTCTCGTGCAGCCAGACCACGCCTCGCACTCTCCGCTCGTACCCACACCCGCCGTGTCACCAGCCACCTCGCAGACACGATGTTTCGCCGCTGCATGCCCCATGACCACCGTACTCGATGACGAACACCTCCGTACCTGAACAGAGTGCCGACATAGCCCGACCGACTGAGACCGACCCTTGCCACGCCATCACACGCGTGACGATCGTCGTAGTCCACCGCGTCGACCCGTGCCATCCTCCATGCCTAGATCGACCTATAGCAACGTCGCCGATGAGCCTGACCATGCCGCCCTACCTCCAATGCCGGTGTATAAATAGGAGCCACCCCAGACCCCAAACGGTACACTAGTTCACTCCTCTCTCTCTAAGAAACCTCATCGGCCCTTTCCCGGAGCAAGGAGAGCACCACCCCGCCAGAATTTGACCGGAGCCCACCGCTGCAGTGAAGGAAGGGCACCGTTGGTTGGAGCCACCCCAGGAGCCGCCGTGACCACTAATCAGTTCACCGTCGTCTACCAGCCCATTCGCCCCCATCGCCAGACCTAGCTGGACCCCTGGTAAGCCTCCCACGACCCCCCCGTGCCGCTAGGTTTAGAATCTCGCCGGAGCAGTTCGACGTAGACGATGAACCTTAGTCGTAGATCCTGTTCTAATCGTAGCACTGAGATTTGCTGATACCGTTTTGATTAGATAGATCCACTAATGCATGGGACCAACCTGTCAGTAGCCTGCTGCGCGCGTGTTGTGCAGTTGGGCCAGCCCATTTCTTTTCCCGCACAGAGCCGAAAGATTCATATAGAATTTTTCCATTTAGTTAAAAATCTTATTCAGTAGCTGTATTGAAAATTGAATTCAAAGAGTTGTACTGAACCAAATTGCATGATTCCAATATTATTAGAAAGGTATTGAAACTATCTAATCACTCCCATTGGATTCAACCCATTTAAAATTATAGATCACCTATACCAAAAATAACAAGACAGAAACTTTTGCCACTTCAAACATTTTTATAAAATAAACTATAAATGCTTTTGAGTTGATTCCAACTCTCAAAAATCACATTTTACATGCTCTACGTGATTATGTAAAAATATTTGTTTTTATAGATACTAAACATGGATTAGTATTAAAAGAATGCTATATAGGCATTTGTAGTCACTTTAATATTATTAAATAGTAATATTAAATCTTGAAATATATGACCACCACTTTAAATCACATTCCCAAGTATTAGAATATGTGGTGATGACATGTGTCAATATGATCCCATATTCTAATTGGAGAATATTAAATCTTAAGTATTTTTCAATGAGTAGAAATTACTTTTCCCAAAATAAGATAAATAAGAATGTGTTATTATTTCATGTGATGTTAGATCATCTAGTATGAGCCATTGTGTGCTAAATAGAAGTAGTTAAGTGTTGTTTGGTGATTGTGTACATTGTATGTATTTATAGACCCTAGTACCGACCCGGGCTATGACGAGGAGGAGTACTTCGAGGAAGAAGAAGAGAACTTCAACAACTGCACTGCTCAAGGCAAGCTAAAACTATGCAAGCTATCAATGCAAGTTAACTAATGCAAGATGCACCAGGTATGCTTAGTTATGCAACTGTGATTATACCAATCCTAGTTTTGCTTACAAGCTTTATATTTCCTTTTATTAATGTTTCGTATCTAGTTAATGAATTGTGATTAGTAGAAAAGTAGGATGGATACCATCAAGATCATAAAACTAGTCCGTGATACTCATACTTGATTAGCACCCCTCAATAGTGATACCCTCAATACTAGTGGCTAGTGCTAAGCTAAAACTTGATCACTATAGATGGGAATACTTGGTGAAAATGATTATGAAAACCTTGGAATGATGATTCATTCTATTGAAATGTTTTGACATGTGATATGAAACACAATGGTTGGATGATGAAACTGAATGAGGCATGAGCCTTAACTTTGATAAAAAATGATGGTTGGGTTCGGATGCGATACCATTCCAAATTTACCGTACAACCACAATACCTGAGTTGGGTAGGGCTTAACTAGAAGTTTATATGTCTTAGTATGGGTTCCCTTGCGGGAGAGGTTGAGCTGAGGCTACCTCGTGAATGAATGTCCACCTATGCAGTTCCCGGGATGGCAGTTGGCCATGGCTGGGAGGCTAAGCTCATAGGGAAGGTGCCTATGCTAGGATGTGTAATTTAAAGGTTAGGATTGATTATCCGCATACCAAGTATGATGATTCAGGGTTATCCTTGATGGATGTATCGAATTTTGTGTTGAAAGCGTATCACATCTGCAGAGTGTCAAACTATTCGAATAGCCGCATCCGCGGTTATGGACAGTTGGAGTGGCCATACTATTCTGTTGTCAGATGTTTTTGAAATAACTTGTGACTTGAAAGATGACCTTGACTTGGCCACAACAGAGTTGTGGACATGAATACTATGTTCCCAGTTAAGTGATGTAGAGAACTAAATTAGGTCTTTACTCTTAAATTCCTTATGAAATAAACTTGGCTTTTTGCAAAAAAAACTAGAGCTTAAGATTCTTATTAGTTCTACCTTACTTATACTAGTGATAGTTTGCGAGTACTTAAAGAGTACTCATGGCTTTGTTCCTGGCTATTCCCATGGCCAGACTATGAGGAGGACTACCCAGAGGATGGACACTAGGAGGTCTATGATAACTAGGATCATCTCCCATCATCAGGATTGCCTGTGATCATCAAGATGGAGTCTACTACATTATATTTCCGCTGTTTTGATTGTATTAATACTGGATCATGATATCCTTTATTTGTAAGACCTTTATTATGGTTTGTAATGGATGATGTACTATGGTACACAAAAATGGTAATCCTGGGATGATGTATGGCATAACATGTATCTGGACTTAAAAATCCGGGTGTTGAAAAGTTGGTATCAGAGCCATCCTGACCATTGGAGACCCTAGTTAGAATGGACGTCTGAAAAATCTAGTTTCAAAAGCAAGCAATTGAGTATTTATGAAAACTTATTCTCACTCTTACCCTTGAGATTCTTTAAAAAAGAGTTCACATGTTAATCAAAACTCTTACAATTCTACATTAAATTTGACACACTTGATCACCTCACTAACTTACTCCTCTTCATTGCTTATAGATGTAGGTCAAATATAGCAAGTTTTACCAGTTGGGCAATGGAGGGGAGCTCATCTTTGAGAGGGATTTGGATCTGCTCTCAGAGTATCTTGGAAGCCCACACCCAGAGTTATTCGGAGCACAAGTCAATGACTAATCTCGAGGGAAGCTAAAGTGGATGATTGTCGCTGACCTGAGAGGCAAAATGGAGCCACCACTTTCAGAGAAGATTCAGGAGGCAACTGGTTAGATGGTCTAGTGGCACCTGTTAGGCCCACTATGCAAGACATGACTCTATGCGACAGCCTTTGGCCATGCCATCACATCCGGAGTTAAGGCATCACGTGGACCACTTGGACTTCATGTTACATGAGACTCGGAAGGAGTTGGACAACGCCTGTGCTTACGCCAATCAGAACCATGCCGAAGCTATTGAAAGGAAGCAAACCCTCGCCATCCTTGCCAAGGAGCGCAAGTCACTTCATCGCTAGCGCAATAAAATGGATCGCATCATCACTCGTCTTCGTCAGAAGGTAGCCACCCAAGAGGAGACCATCCACGACTAGGAGATCCATCTAGAGGAGAAGGAGGAAGGTGAAGATATCCATGGTGATATTCACTCTTACCTCAGTGATGGAGATGACTACTTGGAGGACGCCGCCATGGAGGACCACACTGATGAGTATGATGCTTACTTCATTGATGATGAGGAGCCCAACACCCCCAATGATGAGTAGTCACACCTGAGCACTATCATAGGTGTGAGTTGTACCCGGTCCCATTGTATCATAGCTTCACAGAATGGTTCTTAAAACCATATGTTTTCTAGTTGTGGTGTGTGTTTGTATTGTGTGTTTGGAATGAATGAATGAGGAGAAATTGTTAGTTTTCAAAACCTGAGTCATACTCAAAGTTTAAAGCTTTTTGAAAAAACACCATGAACCATAGAAATTTCCCTCTTATCTCATTATCTATCTCAATCTTCAGATGACTCGCGGTAACCCCGGAGGAAGCAGCTCATCTCAGGACCCAATGCTTCAGATTTTGCAGATGTTAGTTTCAGACCATGAAGCTGGTAGAGCTGAACATCAAGCCAACTTAGCCACTCTTCAACAGATAACCCAGATGTCCCACAATAATCAAGGCCATGGAAACCAAGATCACCATGGAACCAAGCTCAAGAACTTCTAGAATACCAATCCCCCTATGTTTAGCAAGTCTGAGGAGTCCTTAGATGCTGATGACTGGCTGTAGACAATGGAAAACAACTTAGAAGTGGCAGGAGTAGATGCCAATGAGAATGTACTGTTTGCCACCCACTATCTAGCAGGCTATGCAAGATCTTGGTGGAACAGCACCCGTACCATGAACGAAGGTCAGATGATGACTTGGGAAGAGTTCAAACTCAAGTTCAATAGGACCCATGCGCCCCCAGGTTTGATCAAGAGGATGAGGGATGAATTCAGAGAGCTAAAGCAGGGAAGAATGACTATGGTTGAGTACCGCGACAAATTTCGGTCACTATCTAGGTATGCCCCTGATGAGATTGACACTAAAGCGAACAAGAAGGAGAGATTCTTGAATGGTCTGCATGATGAGATGCAGACAGTGCTAGTCAACATTCCCTTTGATGACCTCAAAGCCTTAGTGGATTCTCCTATCTAGATGGAAGGAAAGATCAACCAAGATAGTGAGAACCGCAAGCATTGTATGATGCACCAACCAGGACCCCACCATACCCCGAAGTATCTGTTGGAGATATGCCCAAGAGGCAATAATAAAGTGGTTATTATTATATCTTTATGTTTATGATAAATGTTTACATCCCATGCTATAATTGTATTAACAGGAAACATTAATACTTGTATGTTTTGTAAACATAAAAGAGTCCCTAGTAAGCCTCTTGTTAAACTAGCTTGTTGATTAATGGATGATCATGGTTTCCCGATCATGGACATTGGATGTCGTTAATAACAAGATCATATCATTAGGAGAATGATGTGATGGACACACACCCATAGTAAGCATAGCATAAGATCAAGTCATTAAGTTTGTTTTGCTACAAGCTTTTCAAATGCATAGTAACCTAATCCTTCGACCATGAGGCTATGTTAATCACCATCACCGGATGGGTACTTTGATGACATCAAACGCCGCTTCATAACTGGGTGGTTATAAAGGTGACATTGGGTATTCTGAAAGTATGTGTTGAAGCGCATGGACCAAGATTGGGATTTGTCCATCCATATGACGGATAGATATGCTCTGGGCCCTCTCGGTGGAATGTCATCTAGTTAGCTTGCAAGCATGTGACTAGGTCACAAGGGATGACATATCATGGAACGAGTAAAGAGTACTTATCAGTAATGAGGTAGAACTAGGTATGGAGATACCGACGATCAAACCTCGGATAAGTAGAATATCACGTGACAAAGGGAATTGGTTTCGTATGTTAATGGTTCTATCGATCACGAAGTCATCGTTGAGTATGTGGGAGCCATTATGGATCTCCAGATCCCGCTGATGGTTATTGATCGGAGAGGTGTCTTCATCATGTCTTCATATTCACGAACCATAGGGTGACACACTTAAGGTTCGAAGTTGTTTTAAGTAGATATGGAATGTGCGTTGGAGACCGAATGTTGTTCAGAGTCTCGGATTGGATCCGGGACATCATGAGGAGATCTGGAATTGTACGGGGAATAAGATTCATATATTGGGGATCATTTTCTAAGTTAGGAAATGTTCCGGAGTATTTGTATGGGGATTCTAGAAGGTTTCGGAATGTTCCGGAAGGTTCTAGAAGATTTCTTGGAGTTTACTTGAAAACCAAGAAAGGATCAAGGAATCCTTGTGGGGTAAGACAAGGATTCGTGGGGGAGTAGGACTCTCCCCCCACCTCCTTGATCCGTCGGCCAAGGGAGAGGGGAGTCCTACAAAGACTCCACCTCCCCATGGCGCCTCCCTCCTTTAAATAGAGGGGTGGAGGCACAAGCCCGAAGCCCCTTCTATTCTCTAGATCTCAAGTTGCCTCTCTCCTCCTCCTTCCCTCTGCTCTGGCTTAGGCAAAGCCCTGCAGAATTCTCTACTCCACCACCACCACCACGCCGTCGTGCTGCTGGGATTCCGTGGAGGATCTACTACCTCCGCTGCTTCCTGGAACAGGGAGAGGAAGGTCTGCTTCGACTCCGCACGTGTGACCGACTGCGGAAGCGCTGCCGGAACGCGGCGCCAGAAGGATCGTCTACTCGATCTTGAGATCGGCAAGTGATCGACTACATCAACCACGAGATCCGATCTCGTAACGCTTCCGGGTCTACAAGGGTTAGTACAGATCTATCTCGTTGCACATGTCTAATAGATTAGATCTTGGCTTTTATCTAGATTAGATCTGGGTTTTGTTCGTTCTTGCGGTAGAATTTTTTTGTTTTCCATGCTACGAACCCATCAGTGGTATCAGAGCCGTATCTATGCGTAGATTTGTTGCACGAGTAGAACACAATGGTTTTGTGGGTGTTGGTGCTTGTGCCGTCTTTTGCTTTGTGTACTTTGCATCTTGCGGTATGGTGGGATGAAGCGGCTCGGGCTAACCTTACATGTCATCGCAATGCCGCCAAAAAATCCGAGCGAAAATCGAGAAAAGAGCAACTATTCATGCACGTTTTCTTACGAAAACCCCCTTTTTTATTTGGAATATAATTCCCCTTACTTTTTCCAATCTTTTTAAAAAAATTTATTCCTGCTTTTTTTGATCCTGTTTCTATAAGTATCCCTAGGTTTCGATCAATAAGACGGTAGAGATCTGGCTAGCGGGATAAGGATTTAGGGAAAGGTACCCACCTTTTAACGGGAGAAAGGCCAGGTCCAAATAAGAGGTGTTAAGCTTTTTATCATTCTGGCATCGAGCTATTTTGCCGCAGGACCTCATGAGACTTGCTCCACGCTTGACGTGTAACTTGCTTTGCACAAGTGGCTTTGCGGGTGTCTGTCTCTCCCACCATAGTATAGATCCAATCTACACTTTGCACTTGATAGCACTTCTATCAACATTGTGGTTCAGTTTCGTAGGTAAGATCTGTTCTTATTCGAAAGCCCCAAACCACGTAAAACATGCAAAGAAAATTAGAGGCGTCTAACTTGTTTTTGCAGGGGTTTTGTGATGTGATATGACCATCATGTGATTGTGAATATATTTGATGTATGCAATGATCCTTGTTGTAATATGGCAACCGGCAGGAGCCTAATGGTTGTCTTTAATTTTGTTAAGACCTGCGTGTCTATTCATCTTGTAATAGCTTTATTCCAAGTAGTTGTAATAGTTGCTAGTGATGATGGACAACCATGAAGCGGCGCCACTGACCTTGACGCAATGCTGGTGATGATGGAGATCATGTCTGTGCTTTGGAGATGGAGATCAAAGGCATAAGAAGAAAGGGCCATATCATATCACACTAATTATGAATTGCCTGTGATGTTAATCCTTTATGCATCTTGTATTGCTTAGATCGCAACGGTAGCATTATAAGATGATCCCTCTCACTAAATATCAAGTAATAAAGTGTTCGTCCTTAGTAGGCACCGTTGCTAAGACTCGTCGTTTCGAAGCATCTCGTGATGATCGGGTGTGGTAGATTCTACGTGTGAATACGACGGGTGCAAGACATATTTGCACATGCGGATACTAAGGTTAACCTTGACGAGCCTAGCATGTACAGACATGGTCTCGGAACACGGAATACCGAAAGGTAAAGCATGAGTCATATGGATGGTATGATGAGCATGTTGATTGTTCGCCTTTAAAGCTACATCATCTCACGTGATGATCGGACTTGGTGTAGTGGATTTGGTTCGTGTAATCACTAAAACAACTCGGGGGATGTTGTTTTGAGTGGGAGTTCATTTGTAATTTGGATTAGTCAAACTCAATTTATCATAAATACAGTCAAAGTGAATTTGCATAGTTTGTTGTAGTCATTGGCATCCGTTCACCACCTTACGCTTAGTTATAGTTGAGATAGTGGAACTATAGAAATTCTGGATATTTGCTTTACGAACTAGTATCGTATTGTTTTGAGTGTCAATCTAAAGTTTAAAAGTCCTGTTGCAAACCTTCAGCAAACTCCGTATACTCTGTGAAGTTTAATAAACAGTATTAAATCAAGAGTAACAATTCCAGTGTTAGTATCTAATGTATCATGTTTGCCTTCATGATTCTTGATACTCAAAAGATTGTTTTTAATATCAAGTTTATCTAAGAGCTGAAAGCAATGTTTCAGAAACCATCATATGTGAAAGGTATTGCGATATCTAAAACAATGTGTTGGTTACAACATGATAGAGTATATGTCCTCATATTTGATGAGAATTTGTGAAGGTTGGAGACGCTAGTCGTCCTAATCCTCCAAAAGTTTTGGAAAAGAAACATTATACTCGCAATTCACCTTTATAAGCTATAGCAGCTTGATCATGAAAGTTGTCATGATAAGGATGAATAGAAGATGTAAGTAAAATGTTTACTACACTAAAATATTACTAAAGAATGGAATTTTGAAAGAATGCCAAATATTTGATGAAGGTGATCCACTTCAAAGTGCAAGTCCAAAGGTATTAGTATTTGACTATACGCACTTTGTACTATGTGTCATGTGAATGACACCACTATTGATGTTGATAGATTCTTTTAAAAGAAAAGGAATTGTTGAAAGAGAATCTATAAAATATTTGGCAAAAAGAAAAGATTGGAGATATCCAACTTAGGTATATAGAAGATACATGTTATGGCTGTATTCCTTGGTTGTTAAACAATGTGGTTCTGCGGTATTGGATGCCGAATTGGTTGGTATGAAGTGTCATACAGGACAACACAATTCATGAACTGCAATGGCCTAAGTAACTAGCAAGAGAATATGTGATGATGTTCATCGAAAACAAACAAAGGGTTGTTGTGTTGCTCGTTAACATCAAAGCTTACCTTCAAGATTTGTTTCAATAATTGTTATTTTGATCAGGTATTATGACGACAAAAGGGTGTTCAAATAATTACCGTATTCCATAATAGATGGATGATATACAAGTCTGGTTGGAGAAATAATGACCATAAAACTAATGCTAAAATGTCGCAAGACAAATGATTGAAAGATCACTTGCGAAGTGACATCACCGTTAAAATTATATTACGTATACATGAAGAAACTCCATGTTGATGGATTTTTGGAGTCTTTGATTTTTATCAAATGACGCTTGTGATACTTTCCTGGAGATAATTAAAACTCCGTTCGTAGGCCAAAAGAGGAACGAACGACTAACTGATTGGAATTTGTACATATTGATGTATATAGTCCATTATGTATAGTCGTGGGCGATGGATTTCAACTTCATATGCTTTATCCGAAGATTTGAGTGAGTATATGTATATAGTTACTCAATAAGGAAGAAGTATGAAACATTTGAAAATGTTCAAAGACTTTCAAGATGAAGTGGAAAATTATTGTAACAAGAAAATAAAAAAGTTTATGATTGGATCATAAAGATGTTTGAGTTACAAGTTTAGCAAAACACCTAAGATTTGAGGAATCGTTCCATGGATTTGCATTTCCCAAAACACCATAGGAGTATGGAGTGTTCAAGATATGTAATGAAACCTTGTTTGACATGGTAAGATCAAAGGTGTCATTTATAAAACTGCCATTATATTTTAAAGATTAAAGCTTTAGTGACTACCGCTTTTACACTGAAAAGAGCTCCATCATGATCCGTTGAAATGACACCATATAAGTCATGGTTTGGGATAAAACCCAGGTTGTCCTTTCTTAAATTTTTGGTATGCTAGGCATAAGTAAAATGTTTACAACCAAAGTCGGATGAGCATGTCTTTGTAGGTTATTTCGAATAACCATTGGGTATTCCTCCATAACACCGAAGACAAAAGTGTTTGTCACTTAGAATGTCAAGTTTCTTGAGAAGGAATTTTTGGTGAAAAGTTAAGTGGGAGGACAATAGAACTTTGACAAGGTTGTTGAACCTTGGCTAATATGTGCTGAGTTGCGCAGCGTCGGTAAGTGTCCCGGAGGAAGCAACAATGCTCATGGCTCACGTGCCTCAAAGGATGTGGTCACGGGGATCTAAGTTCCTATTGAACCAAGTAGGTCAGGTAAGTAATCAAATGCCAAGATTTGAGAGTTAAATCATTGTTGTTTGACAATGATGAACTGAATACATGCAAATAATCAATGATGGGCCCTGACTTCTTTAAGTGGCTTGAAGCCATAAAATCCGTGATAATTCCATACACGAGAAATCAAGCTTTGAATTTGAAAGACCCTCTGGAAAGGTGGAAGACCTTACAGTCGTATATGGATCTATAAAGAAATAGACATGGATGTTTCACATCTATGAAATAGTCGACATGTCGGAAAGAGTTTACGACAATGTTCAAGGAATTGACTATGATAAGATTTGGTCTTTCATAGCGATATTTAGTCTGGACGGATTAATGTAGCAACCACTACATATATTTTGGTATATGGTAGTTGAACAAACAAAACAAGTTCTTCTAATAGAATGGTTACCTATGATGTGTCCATGACACGATCCAAAGGGTTTTGTTAATTCAAAGGATGCTAAAAGAGTATGCAAAACTTCAATGGTTGAAGTGAGCATCGCGGAGTTGGAATCTTCACCGTGATGAAACCGTTAAAAGGTTTAATTTCATTAGAGACGATGAAGATGTTTGCATTTTGCAAGAAATTAAGTGGGAGCGCTAAGACATATTTCTAATACATTATGTGAAAGACATATTGTTGATTAGAAATGATGTATCTTTTACTGACACAGGTTAAGAATTTCATTTTGATGAAAGACTTAGGCATAACCCCAAGAATTAGGCATCAATGTCTATATGGATAGATTGAGGCGCTAATATGGTTTTGCCAAATGTACATAGATAAGATGTTGAATGAGTTCAATATGGAAACAACAAGAAAGGTTCTTGACGCACGGAAAGGACTGAATCAAGATTCAAGTGTGTTGACACGAGATTCAAGTGTTTTGACACTTGGTGAAATCACAAGAATATTTTGATCAATCATTCTTTGAGATGTACACATCCAGATATGTCCTATGCTCTAAAATGTTATGAGCATATACCAGAATGACTCATAAGATGATCATTGGACAATAGTAGGGATATTCCTATGATCTTTGGAAGAACTAAGAATATATTATTTATATAATGGTGACAAATAGTTCATTGTAAATTGTTACATTGATACTAGTTTTGTCACAAATTAAGTTTATCTCAATTTAAACTATGGGTGGCACAATGTAATGGAAAGGAAGTTCCATAACGGATTTGGTTGAGTACCAAAGTTAAAACATTGTGACAGATACTACAACAAAAGGCTAAGTATATGACTACTATTGTAGCAGCAAATGAGGGCATTTGCGTCAAGTAGTTTGTTATCAAACTAGATGTGGTTAATAGCGGGATAATACTATGAAGATACATTGTATGACAATTGTATCAACATGATTTAATCCCAAGGAACTAAAGGTCTCACCAAAGGACCAAATTTATACAATGCCATCTCATTGGAGAATGAGTAATGCGTAGAGACGCAAGGACATGCAAATACACACGGACCTGGAAGTGTCAAATCCGAAGATTATGTTTACCACTAGCAATAGTGTCTATACAACACCAGAAAGCCATAGGTGTTGAGTGCACAAATTTTTAACTAGATTATTGACTCTAGTGCAAGTGGGAGACTGTTGGAGATATGCCCAAGAGGCAATAATAAAGTGGTTATTATTATATCTTTATGTTTATGATAAATGTTTACATCCCATGCTATAATTGTATTAACAGGAAACATTAATACTTGTATGTTTTGTAAACATAAAAGAGTCCCTAGTAAGCCTCTTGTTAAACTAGCTTGTTGATTAATGGATGATCATGGTTTCCTGATCATGGACATTGGATGTCGTTAATAACAAGATCATATCATTAGGAGAATGATGTGATGGACACACACCCATAGTAAGCATAGCATAAGATCAAGTCATTAAGTTCGTTTTGCTACAAGCTTTTCAAATGCATAGTAACCTAATCCTTCGACCATGAGGCTATGTTAATCACCATCACCGGATGGGTACTTTGATGACATCAAACGCCGCTTCGTAACTGGGTGGTTATAAAGGTGACATTGGGTATTCTGAAAGTATGTGTTGAAGCGCATGGACCAAGATTGGGATTTGTCCATCCATATGACGGATAGATATGCTCTGGGCCCTCTCGGTGGAATGTCATCTAGTTAGCTTGCAAGCATGTGACTAGGTCACAAGGGATGACATATCATGGAACGAGTAAAGAGTACTTATCAGTAACGAGGTAGAACTACGTATGGATATACCGACGATCAAACCTCGGATAAGTAGAATATCACGTGACAAAGGGAATTGGTTTCGTATGTTAATGGTTCTATCGATCACGAAGTCATCGTTGAGTATGTGGGAGCCATTATGGATCTCCAGATCCCGCTGATGGTTATTGATCGGAGAGGTGTCTTCATCATGTCTTCATATTCACGAACCATAGGGTGACACACTTAAGGTTCGAAGTTGTTTTAAGTAGATATGGAATGTGCGTTGGAGACCGAATGTTGTTCAGAGTCTCGGATTGGATCCGGGACATCACGAGGAGATCCGGAATTGTACGGGGAATAAGATTCATATATTGGGGATCATTTTCTAAGTTAGGAAATGTTCCGGAGTATTTGTATGGGGATTCTAGAAGGTTTTGGAATGTTCCGGAAGGTTCTAGAAGATTTCTTGGAGTTTACTTGAAAACCAAGAAAGGATCAAGGAATCCTTGTGGGGTAAGACAAGGATTCGTGGGGGAGTAGGACTCTCCCCCCACCTCCTTGATCCGCCGGCCAAGGGAGAGGGGAGTCCTACAAGGACTCCACCTCCCCATGGCGCCTCCCTCCTTTAAATAGAGGGGTGGAGGCACAAGCCCGAAGCCCCTTCTATTCTCTAGATCTCAAGTTGCCTCTCTCCTCCTCCTTCCATCTGCTCTGGCTTAGGCGAAGCCCTTCAGAATTCTCTACTCCACCACCACCACCATGCCATCGTGCTGCTGGGATTCCGTGGAGAGATCTACTACCTCCGCTGCTCGCTGGAACGGGGAGAGGAAGGTCTGCTTCGAATCCGCACGTGTGACCGACTGCGGAAGCACTGCCAGAACGCGGCGCCGGAAGGATCGTCTACTCGATCTTGAGATCGGCAAGTGATCGACTACATCAACCACGAGATCCGATCTCGTAACGCTTCCGGGTCTATAAGTGTTAGTATAGATCTATCTCGTTGCACATGTCTAATAGATTAGATCTTGGCTTTTATCTAGATTAGATCTGGGTTTTGTTCGTTCTTGCGGTAGAAATTTTTTGTTTTCCATGCTACGAACCCATCAGTATCATCCCAACCCATCTGCACGATATGCCCCAAGAAACAACAGACCCCCAATGAACTGTCTGAATTATCCCAATCGTGGCGGAGGAAACCCGAGTCCCGGAGGAAACCACAACAACAACCCCGGCAACCCCAATAACTTCAACCGTGCACCGCCAAGGTCCTCAAACAATAGCAACAATAACAACAATACTGCCCCAAGGACTGGAATCAATGTTGTGCTTGTCGCAGGGAAAGACAAGTCAATGATCAATTTCTTTGAATGCGGAGTCATAGGTCACTATTCCAACGAGTTCCCCAAGAAGCTTGCCACAGCAGCCAATGTTACTGCACCTGCCCAACAGCAGCGTCGTATCCAGCCTGGAAAGAGATTTTCCCCAGGAAACCGGCACAACCATACCGGCCATCTATTCCACATGAATGTTGAAGAAGCCTAGGAAGCGCCAGATGTCGTGCTGGGTATGTTCTTTGTTAACTCAGTTCTAGCAAAAGTGTTGTTTGATTCTGGAGCATCGTACTTGTTTGTTATAGAAGAATTTGCATGCACTAGTAAGATTCAACCCACCAATTTGAAGCATGTCATCATAGTTCAAATACCTGGTTCAACCACCAAAGCTAGAAAATTTTGCAAGGCCGTACCTATCAGAATCCATGGGATAGATTTTTGTGCCAATATAATAGTACTTGGAACCAAAGGTTTGGATGTCGTGCTAGGAATGGATTGGATGTCAAAACATCAAGTATTAATAGACTGTGCCAAGAAAGCCATAACCATGACCAGTAGCACCGGAGTATCAGTAGAGCATGTATATGAGACGCTGCCCCATCAATTCAAGTGCAACAAGAGTTGTGCCAAAACCACCATTGATTAAGTCAGAGTAGTCTGTGAATACCCCGATGTGTTCCCAGATGAATTGCGCAGTATGCCCATAGATCAGGATACTGAGTTTATCATTGAACTAGTTCCTGGAACTGGACCCATAGCTCAGAAACCCTATAGTACGAACCCATCTGAATTAGTGGAGCTCAAGAAGCAACTTGATGATATGTTGGGAAAAGGTTAGATACAACCAAGTCCCTCGCTATGGAGATCACCTATTCTGTTTGTTGATAAGAAGGATGGTGCTAACTGTTTGTGTATGGATTATCAAAAGCTAAATGACGTCACCATCAAGAACAAGTACCCACTGCTGAAGATAGAAGATTTGGTTGACCAACTGACTGGTGCCAGAGTGTTCTATAAGATTAATCTTAGAACTGGTTATTACCAATTGAAGATTCGCGCAACGGATATTCCAAAGACCGCCTTCACCACCAGATATGGATTTTATGAGTACAATGTCATGTATTTTGGATTAACCAATGCTCCCGCTTATTTCATGAATCTCATGAATAAGATTTTTATGAACTTTCTGGATAAGTTTGTCGTTGTTTTTATCGATGACATTCTAATCTACTCCAAGTTAGAAGAAGATCATGAACAACACCTAAGAACCATACTTGAAACCCTTAGGGAGCATCAGTTTTATGCCAAGTTTAGCAAATGTGAGTTCTGGTTAAAGGAAGTAGGATTCCTAGGCCATATCTTGTCGAAAGGAGGAGTTGTTGTCGATCCCGCCAAGATTAAGGATGTTGAAGAATGGAAAGCCCCAACCACCCAAACCAAAGTACGTGCATTTCTTGAATTAGCCGGATATTACCGCAAGTTTATTGAAGGATTTTCGAGTATCGCCAGGCCGATGACCCAACTATTGAAGAAAGACAAGAAGTTTGAATGGACCGACAAATGTGAAGCAATTTTTCAGGACCTCAAGAAGAGATTGAGTTCAGCCCCAATTTTGATCATGCTGGATATCAAGAAGCCTTTTGATGTTTATTGTGATGCATCCAAGATTGGTATCGGATGTGTGCTGATGCAAGAAGGCAAAGTCATATCATACCTATCCAGACAACTGAAGCAACATGAGCAGAACTACCCTACCCATGACTTAGAACTGGTAGCCATAGTTTTAGCCTTGAAGACATGGCGTCATTACCTTATGGGTAACCGCTGTGAGATTTACTCGGATCACAAGAATTTGAAGTACATTTTCACCTAGAAGGAGTTGAATATGATGCAAAGGAGATGGATTGAGTTAATCAAAGATTATGACCTAGACATTCACTATCACCCCGGCAAAGCTAATGTGGTAGCGGATTCTCTTAGTAGATTGCCGTGTAGACTAAAAACCATGATTAAGGAAGCCCAGCCAAGTCTGCCTGAGGAAATGGAAAATTTTAGAATGGAGCTAGTTAGCGAAGGATTTCTAGCCAGTATTGAACTTCAACCTACCTTGATCAGTCAGATAAAGGAAGCCTAGAAAGGAAACACAAGTATTAATGGAATCAAGCGTCATATCGCTACAGGGAAGGTGCTCGGATTCACCAAAGATGAAGAAGGAGTTCAGAGTTGAAACAAGTCATTATGCAGGAAGCCCATGATACCCTTTATTCTATTCACCTGGGAGGAATCAAGATCTATCAGGATTTGAAGGAGCAATTTTGGTGGCACAAAATGAAGAGAGAAGTCGGAAGCTACATAGCCAAGTGTGACATCTGTGAGAGAGTCAAGGCGGAACATCAGCGACCCGTTGGACTTTTCCAACCCTTACAAACTCTGGAATGGAAATGGGATTCTGTCGGAATGGATTTCATCACCTGTTTGCCTACATCTAGTAGAGGAAATGATTCTATTTGGGTCATAGTGGATAGACTGTCCAAAGTAGCTCATTTCATACCCATCAAGACCACCTATCAAAGCTCGAAGCTAGCGGAGTTATACATTGCTAGAATAGTCAGTCTACATGGAACCCCCAAAACCATAATGTTAGATCGAGGAACCCAGTTTACCTCAAGGTTCTGGAAGAAAGTCCAAGAAGGATTAGGAACCAGACTGAATTTCAGCTCAACTTATCACCCGCAAACTGACGGACAAACTGAAAGAGTAAACCAGATCTTAGAAGATATGCTAAGAGCATGTGTGTTAGAGTATGGATCTAAATGGGTAGACTATCTGCCTTTCGCAGAATTCTCATACAACAACAGTTATCAAGCTAGTTTGCAAATGGCCCCATTTGAATTTTTGTATGGAAGGAAGTGTCATACCCCCTTGAATTGGTCGCAAGTAGGAGAGAGTGAGATATTCGGGCCAGACATCCTACGTGAAGCTGAAGAGAAGGTTCACAAAGTCTGTGAACACCTCAAGACCTCTCAATCCAGACAGAAGAGTTATGCTAATAAAAGACGCCGAGACCAGACCTTCAATATCAGAGATTTTGTGTATCTCAAAGTATCACCCTTGAAAGGAATGCAACGCTTTCAACTAAAAGGGAAGCTTGCCCCCAGATATATTGGACCCTTCAAGATTCTAAGCCGTAGAGGAGAAGTATCCTATCAACTGGAACTGCCCGAGGAGATGTCAGCCATGCATAATGTGTTCCATATCTCGTTACTTCGCAAATACCTAGAAGTTCCAGAGAAAGAGAGAAATTTTCAAGAACATAGATCAGAGAGCCAAAGATATCAACAAGGATTTAACCTATCGTGAAGTTCCCATCCATATTTTGGAAGAAACATTCAGAACCACCTGGACCAGAAGTATCAAGTTTCTAAAGATCCAGTGGTGTAACCATACCGAACAAGCCACTTGGGACTGAGAAGATTATATTAGGACAGAGTTTCCCAATCTCTTTAGTTCCTAGTTTTTTTTTGAATCTTCGGATGAGATTCTGTTTAAGGAGGAAGGTTTGTAACACCTCGAAAAATATTAAACAAGATTATCAAGTTCTAATCACCCAAGTTTAGGGTTAACAAAAACTTTTATTATTAAACTCTATATGAATGCATGTGTGAGTTCTATTAATGCATGAATGTTTGTTATGCCATGTTTGATTTCTACAAATGATAAGGATTAGTTTTAAAAAGATTACCACATTATCTAGATCATTTCCAAGAAAAATCAAATGAAAAGAAAATCAATTTGTGAAGCATATGATCATATGGTCACTTTTCCAAAGGTAACCACTAGCCCACATTGGGCATCTCTAGTAAAAGATTTCCAACAGAAACAATTCTAGTTCTTTTCACCCCTTACTAGACTAAGTAAAGATGAACCCAAGCAAACTTTACAAATTTACAGAAACAAAGTTTAAATCAATTTGAGAGGCAATTCAAAATTGAATCAAGTATAGATGCATAGATCATCATTTCTCAAAAACCACTCAAACCTCCACCACTTGAAAAATCCTAGCAACTAGAGACTACCAAGCACGTGACGAGCTCACCCACCAAAATCACTGAATAATTCAAAGATTAAGTTCATGTGGCCATTTAGTTGAACACTTAGCAGACAGAGTACAAACTCAACAACAATCTACTATTTGGAATCCATCTTGTGCTCATTCTTGTACTGCAATCAACCCAATAAATCACCCACGATCACTCCTAGTACTTGGCCGTGCAAAGGAGAAAACTCACTCGCCATATTGACCAGTGCCATGACCGTACCGAGCATGTCACGCCGGTACACCGTGGACCAATCGCCACACGCCGCACTGCCTCTCCCACGATGTCTAGAGAGTAGTCGTGACCTCACCGCCCCTCTCTGTCCACCCCTTGACCAACGAAGAGAAGTGGAGAAGCTAGAACAACTGTGTCCATTTAAGTCTCTGCCATGCCAAGAGAATGACGGAGCGTTGAAGCCGCCTCGTGTAGCCATACTGCGCCTCGCTCTCTCCGCTTGTACCCGCACCAGCCGCATCACCAGCCACCTCCCAGACACGATGTTTCGCCCCTGCGCACCCCGTGACCATAGTACTCGATGACGAACACCTCCGTACCTGAACAAAGTGCCAACATCACCCGACCGACTAAGACAGCCCTTGCCGCGCCATCACGCGCGTGACGATCGCCGCAGTCCCACCGCATCCACCCATGCCATCCGCCATGCCTAGCTCGACCTATAGCAGCGTCGCCGATGAGCCTAACCATGCATCCCTGCCTCCAACGCCATTGTATAAATAGGAGCCACCCTAGACCCCAAATGGCACACTAGTTAACTCCTCTCTCTCTCAGAAACCTCACCGACCCTTTCTCGGAGCAAGGCGACCACCACCCCGCCGGAATTTGACTGGAGCACGCCATTGCAGTGAAGGAAGGGCGCCATCAATTGATGCCACCCCAGGAGCCGCCGCGACCACCAATCGGTTCATTATCGTCTATCAGCCCATTCGCCTCCATCGCCGGACCTAGCGGGAGCCCTGGTAAGCCTCCCACGACCCCCATCGTGCCGCTAGGTTTAGAATCTTGCTGGAGCAGTTCGACATAGACAATGAACCTCAGCCGTAGATCCTGTTCTAATTGTAGCACTAAGATTTGTTGATATCGTTTCGGTTAGATAGCGCCACTGACGCGTGGGACCAACCTGTCAGCAGCCCGCTGCGCGCGTGTTGTGCAGTTGGGCCGGCCCATTTCTTTTCCCGCGCAGAGCCCAACGATTGAAATAGAATTTTGCCATTTAGTTAAAAATCCTATTCAGTAGCTGTATTCAAAATTGAATTTAGAGAGTTGTACTGAACAAAATTGCATGATTCCAATTTTGTTAGAAATGTATTGAAAATATCTAATAATTCCTGTTGGATTAAAACCATTTGGAATTATAGATCACCTATACCAAAAATAACAAGACAGAGACTTTTTACACTTCAAACATTTTTATAAAATAAACCATAAATGCTTTTGAGTTGATTCCAACTCTCAAAAATCACATTTGCCATGCTCTACATGAATATGTAAAAAGATTTGGTTTTACAGATATTAAACACGGATCAGTATTAAAAGAATGCTATATAGGCAATTCTAGTCACTTTAATATTATTAAGTACTAATATTAAATCTTGTAATATATGACCACCACTTTGAATAACATTCAAAAATATTAGAATTTGTGGTGATGACATGTGTCAATATGATCCCATATTCTAATTGGAGAATATTAAATCTTAAGTATTTTTCAATGAGTAGAAATTACTTTTCCCAAAATAAGATAAATAAGAATGTGTCATTATTTCATGTGGTGATTGAGATGATGCTAGATCATCTAGTATGAGCCATTGTATGCTAAATAGAAGTAGTTAAGTGTTGTTTGGTGATTGTGTACATTGTATGTATTTATAGATGCTAGTACCGACCCGGGCTACGACAAGGAGGAGTACTTCGAGGAAGAAGAAGAGAACTTCAACAACTGCACTGCTCAAGGAAAGCTAAAACTATGCAAGCTATCAGTGCAAGCTAACTAATGCAAGATGCACTAGGGATGCTTAGTTATGCAAATATGATTATACCAATCCCAATTTTGCTTACAAGCTTTACATTTCCTTTTATTAAAGTTTCACATCTAGTTAATGAATTGTGATTAGTGGAAAAGTAGGATGGATACCATCAAGATCATAGAACTAGTCTTTGATACTTATACTTGATTAGCACCCCTCAATAGTGATACCCTCAATACTAGTGGCTAGTGCTAAGCTAAAACTTGATCACTGTAGATGGGAATACTTGCTGAAAATGATTATGAAAATCTTGGAATGATGATTCATTCTATTGAAATGTTTTGACATGTGATATGAAACACAATGGTTGGATGATGAAACTGAATGAGGCATGAGCCTTAACTTTGATAAAAACTGATGGTTGGGTTCGGATGCGATACCATTGCAATTTTACCGTACAACCACAATACCTAAGTTGGGTAGGGATTAACTGGAAGTATATATGTCTTAGTATGGGTTACTTTGCGGGAGAGGTTAAGCTGAGGCTACCTTGTGAATGAATGTTCACCTATGCAGTTCTCAGGATGGAAGTTGGCCATGGCTGGGAGGCCAAGCTCATAGGGAAGGTGCCTATACTAGGATGTGTAGTTGAAAGGTTAGGATTGATTATCCGCATACCAAGTATGATGATTCAGGGTTATCCTTGATGGATGTATCGGATTTTGTGTTGAAAGCGTACCACATCTGCAGAGTGTCAAACTATTCGAATAGTCATGTCCGCGGTTATGGACAGTTGGACTGGCCATACTATTCCATTGTCAGATGTTTTCGAAATAACTTGTGACTTGAAATATGACCTTGACTTGGCCACAACAGAGTTGTGGACATGAATACTATGTTCCTAGTTAAGTGATGTAGAGAACTAAATTAGGTCTTTACTCTTAAATTCCTTATGAAATAAACTTGGCTTTTTGCAAAAAAAACTAGAGCTTAAGATTCTTATTAGTTCTACCTTACTTATACTAGTGATAGTTTGCGATTACTTAAAGAGTACTCATGGCTTTGTCCCTAGCTATTCCCATGGCCAGACTATGAGGAGGACTACCCGGAGGATGGACATCAGGAGGTCTATGATAACTAGGATCATCTCCCATCGTCAGCATTGCCTGTGATCATGAAGATGGAGTCTACTATGTTATATTTCCACTGCTTTGATTGTATTAAGACTGGATCATGATATCCTTTATTTGTAAGACCTTTATTATGGTTTGTAATGGATGATGTACTGTGGTACCAATTCTGTTATGTCTCGCAAAAATGGTAATCCTGGGATTGCGATGTACGGCATAACATGCATCTGGACTTAAAAATCCGGGTGTTGACATTATTCTACTCCCTCCAATCCAAATTATTGTTCTCAGATTTTGTCTAGATTCAATTGTATCTAGTCATGTGTTAGTGCTAGATACATCTGAATCTAGACAAATCTGAGAACAATAATTTGGATCGGAGGGAGTAGAAGGATGGAGTAGTGTTTTATGAGGTTTGGGCATAGTGTTCATTGTGTTAAAGACGTACTATCTATAATATCTTCTAGTAGAGATACTAGCTAGTAGAATTGAAAAGAAGATCCAACGACTAGCAGTGTTGGGATTCGCGAGAGCTTGATCCAATGGTCAATATATTAGAAGTTATTCGTACATTGTATAGTGGTAATAAGATAAGATAAGATCAACAAAAGTATTTTCTAGAGATGATGCTAGAATGGAAAAGTAGATCCAACGACTGGTAATGTTGGAATTCGCGAGTTTTGATCCAACCGATCAATATTTAAAGTTATTCGCAGAAAATATAGTGGTAAGATACGATATAAAAGACTATCAATAGTATCTACTAGATGCCAGAATGGAGAAGAAGATCCAACCGGTTGGCAATGTTGGGATTCATTAGTCTTGATCCAACCGTCAATATTCGAAGTTATTCGTATACTATTGTGGGTATAATAATGTACTATCCATAGTGTATCTTCTAGTAGATGCTAGCTAGAATGGACTAGTAAAAGGCACATGCCGCAGACGTATATACTGTATGAAATGTGATTTAGCAAACATTAAGTTATTATTAACCAATAGTCTTGTTAGAGAAAAAAGACATACATTAAGTCTACTAGTAAAAGGCATGAGTGGCACACGTATATACTATATAAAATGTTATTTAGCAAACATTAAGTTGTTATTATTAACCAATATTCTTATTATAAAAAGGCATACATTAAGTCTGCTAGTAAACGGCATGAGTTGTACACGTATATACTGTATGAAATGTGATTTAACAAACATTCAGTTGTTATTATTAACCAATAGTCTTGTTAGAGGAAAAAGGCATACTTTAAGAATTAATAATAACTATCTACACACATTGAGAATACAACATACTGTGCTATGATTTCGGGGGGGGGGGGGTTACATGTTGGTGTCTGCTCTATAGGTACTGTTCAATACGAATCCAGCTGCTCTTAACCATTGGATCTAACATCCCAATGGTCAGGATTGGTGCTATTAATAATAACTATCTACACATATTTAGAATACATCCTACTGTGCTATGAAATTTGAGGGGTGGTGACATGATGGTTCTAGAACATGGTGGAGTTTGCTCTAGGTACATACTAGCTGTTCAACATGAATCTAGCTGCCCCGAACGATTGGATCTAATAGCCGAATGGTCAGGATTGGTGCTATGGATCCAATTCAAAATTGCTCTATTATAGTAGTAGAGATAAAAAAAGAAGATCACACTACATAGTGTACGATACAAATAACTTTGAACTTTGACGTTGGATCTAGACTCGTGAATCCCAACATTGGTAATTAACCGTTGGATCTTCTATCCATTCTACTCCCTCCGTGTAGAAATATAAGACATTTTAGCTTTGTGAAATGAATGTATCTAGATGTCTTTTAGTGGATAGGCTGGTTCTAGAACCTATACACTAAAAGAAATCTAGATATATTCGTTTCACAAATCTAAAATGTCTTATATTTGTGACGGAAGTAGCATCGATAGTAACTGCATGCCATTGTGTAGCTCGCCGCAAATTCTAAGTCACCCAATGTCTCTTGCATTCTAGGAGATGCCACTACTTTCATATATATTTGCTGAAATGACCTGGCTAGTTTATATTTGCTGAAATTCTGAGAAACACTTTGTTTGATTGCTCATTTCATTGTAGGCACACTTGTCTAATGCTTGTTTATCATGTTCTAGAGGTTCACAATCCATGCCATTATAAGTCGTATCTGGTTCTGGTTTGTCCTAGGCAACAACATAACTATCCTCTATTATATAGTTTGTTCATGGTTTGCATTCCTACGCTACAAGTTCATATTATGCAATTATAATTCCTATCTCGTTCATTCTTAGCTATGAGTAGTTTGTCTTGTTTGTTGTATTAACTTATTATTAGTTAGGTTAAGACTGCAATTATTGCTATCGCCACCAAAGAGGGGACTGCAAGATCATGTCTCAAGGTGGTTTTCTAATGTAAGCTTTCACACTCAAAAGGAGATCCAGTTGATGGATTGACAAAGAAAATTGAGGACTCTGCTATCAACATGATTGGCAACAGAAATGTTGAATTTTCTTTCCCTTTTGTTGATATTGTGTAATTTTTAAGAACTCGCATAGGCCATGTATGCATTTAGTTAAGGCCGCCCACGCATGAAAGTAGGAGGTATCATAACTGCCCCATCTAGGTCGATCAGGTAATAGTATAGGGCTTTGTTTTTTTCCCTTCTTGTATTGGGCCTACCATGAACAGTAAAAGATGCTCGCTAATTATACTCCATTTATGATATTTGTATGGGCTTCAGAAAGGCCAAAACTGTAGGTGTACGTAAACATAATGGGCCTACCCTAAGGTGGCAACTAGTAACAGTAACGGGTTAGAACTGTAACAGGCCAAAACTATAATAGGCCAAAACAGTAACATGCCAAAACATTTATAGGCCAGAACACCAGCAAGCCAGAACAACGGCAACCCAACATAGTAACGGGCCAAAGCAGTAACAGGCCAGAACAATAACAAACTAGAAAAGTGATAGGCCAGAACACTAAAGGACCACAACAGTAATGGACCTAAATAGTAAATGGCTAGAATAGTAGAAGGGCAAAAAAATTACTAGATAGGAACAGTAATAGGCCGAACATATTGCTAGGCCAGAACAGTACCAGATCAGAATAGTTGTAGGCTGCCTCTGGACCCAAAAAGTTGACGGACGGTATAGTAAAAGGCCAGAACATTATCAGACCTTCTCAAAGGTGGGTTGTTAGTAGGCTGCCCAGGACGAGCTGTGAGAATAGTGACGGGCTGACCATAGTCCTTAACAGTATCAGACACACTTGACGTAGGCTGTTAATGGGTCGCACAATATTCAAACAATGTGGGCTTCTATAGGCCGAAACTATAACAGGCCTGAAATTCGTGGGCCGCTGCTGGCTGCATCTTTTGGGCCCATTTCAAATAGTGCAAGACGAAACAGTACTGGGTCGTCTTCTTATTGGGATCACTTCATGGGTCAACCCACTTAATATTTAGCAGGCCTTGGCTGTGCCTGGCTTTTCCCATGGTTTATATGACTGTTAACGACGGTAACCGGCTGTTAACGGCGATTGCCATGTGGTGGTTTGCATGACATCAACAGTCAACGATGTTGGTGAATAGATCTACGACGGAACAAGTTTTCATGGCTGAACGGTGCGATCTGCCACGGTCCAAAAAAAGACGTGGTAGATTATTTTATGACTGGGAATTTACCACAAAGGCTATCCGTTGTACAATACTTTTTAACCACGAAAAACGGGTCTTCAACCACGAAAATCGTCCATTGTAAAAGCAAACTTTTTTTGTAGTGCAGGTTCGGCTCCTTCTCGAGAGAGTAGCTGATCGAGCCATACTCTTCAAACTAATTCATCTTTGATTTTTTTCAAAATATGGCCAAGTCTATGGGCATGCAAATTCTTGGATATGGGATCATCAGCATAATATATGATGTAGATATGGTCTTGACCTTGGTCATTCGGCTTGAAATCCAAGAATGTTCATACTCATTGACAATTAAGTTTAAATTCATTTAAATTTCACCACTTACTTTTTGGTTAGATTTTTACACAGGCGGTGGGAGTACATTTTACATCAAGGAGCTAAAAAAGGGAAAATTACATCGAGGTCCATACATTTAGCATAAAGGACCCTATAATTAATCAAGGAAAATAGTCGGGTCCAAATCGTTCTTGAGAGAGTAGTTGATCGAGCCATACTCTTCATACTACTTCCTATTCGATTGTTTTCAAAATATGGCCAAATAGTTCAGCATGCAAATTCTTGGATATGGGATCATCACCATAAAGTATGATGTAGATATGGCATTGGCCTTGGTCCTTCGGCTTGAAATCCAAGAATGTTCATACTCGTTGACAAATAAGCTTAAATTCGTTTAAATTTCACCACTTACTTTTAGGTTAGAATTTTACATGAGCGGTAGGAGTATGTTTTATATCAAGGACCTAAAAAAGTGAAAATTATATGGATGTACATACATTTAGCACAAAGGATCCTAAAATTAAGCAAGGAAAACAGTCGAGTTCGGCTCTTTCTCATGAGAGAAGCTGATCAAGCCATACTTTTCATGCTACTTCCTCTTTGATTGTTTTCAACATATGGCCAAATCCATCAGCATTCAAATAGTTGGATATGGGATTATCAGCATAAAGTATGATGTAGATATGGCCTTGACCTTGGTCGTTTGTCTTGAAATCCAAGAAAGTTTATACTCCGTGACAACTAAGCTTAATTTCATTTAAATTTCACCATCTCCTTTTATGTTAGACTTTTACACGGGCGGTGGGAGTATATTTTACATCAAGGAACTAAAAAAGGGAAAATCACATCGAGTTCCATACATTTAGCACATAGGACCCTAAAATTAAGCAAGGAAAATAGTCGGGTTCGGCTCCTTATCGAGCGAGGAGCTGATCGAGCCATACTCTTCATACTACTTCCTCTTCAGTTGTTTCCAAAATATGGCCAAATTTTTCGGCATGCAAATTCTTGGATATGGGATCATCTACACATATAAAGTATTATGTTGATATGTCCATGACCCTGGTCGTTTGGCTTGAAATCCAATAATGGTTCATACTCCTTGACAACTAAGCTTAAAATCTTTTAAATTTTACCACTTACTTTTAGCTTAAAGTTTTACACGCACAGTGGGAGTACATTTTAAATCAAGGATCTAAAATTAAAAATTACATCGAGGTCCATTTATTTAGCACAAAGAACCCTAAAATTAAGCAATGAAAACAGTCGGGTTTGGCTCTTTCTCAAGGGAGCAGCTGACCAATCCATACTATTCAAACTACTTCCTCTTCGATTGTTTTTAAAATATGGCCAAATCTGTCGGCATGCAAATTCTGGGATATGGGATCATCTACACATATAAAGTATGATGTAGATATGTCCATGACCTTGTTTGTTCGTCTTGAAATCCAAGAATGTTCTTACTCATGTCTATCTTGGTAATTAACCGTAAGTGAATCACGGTCCACATTTTGCGTGAAAACTAGGGCTGTGGCATTCCGAGCCATTTTCTTCGTGCTTGCTCTACAAAAAAAACATTCCTGTCACTTCGAAAATTGAATTTTTTTGTTCCTATAAGTTGGAGACTCCCATTAGCAGTGTTATCATTCACCATGCCAAGAACAAAGCACCCATGTACCAAATATGGGAACACCACCATGCCAAGTCCTTGCATAGCTAAGAACTTGAATTTTTCAGAACTGGTCGGGGAGATGACCCTCGGTAGGGTCAAGCTAAGGTATAAATATAAGTTTGACCTAGACAAAGGTTGGCGATCGTGGGTTGGTTGACTAAGGCCGAGATACCCAACTCGGGTTAACCCGGCAAGACTTGGCTGACATACTTTGTATGTCGGCATAACATATATGTTGTCTCTTATATGTAGGTTCCTCCAGACCGAGTTATCTGGGTTGATGGTGACATAGGGGTTGGAGTACGCTAGAAGGGTGTATGCCAGCCTCAAGGTGAGGACCTCTGTATCTCCCAAGATTCCCGGGAGATATAAGCTCAAGTCAAGTGGGCCCCTAAATCCCGAAGCTAGGTCACATCAACAGTTTCCTGGTGGAGACCGTGTTAGAAGGCTAATGGTCTGAAGGGATGGGCACGTCAAGTCCCATCACGGGTATCCAGGGGTGACCCCATGATGGGAAGAGCATCTAGGCCCAAGTAACGACTTTGTTCACCACCGGTGCAGGAACAATGAGGAATATTTGAGCCACCTTAGCCCTAAGCATAACCTAGGTACCCCTTTATAAGGTGTGCCAAGGCCTCCTAGAGAGAGTTCGGTTCGTTTGTGTACTAGTGAGTAGTATAGAGAAAGGCAGAAGCTCCTTCTTATTCTTCCTCATGATACAGCTCAAGGATCCATTATACTTGTACATTGATCAGATTATGAGATCTAGCATGCAGGAGTAGGGGTTTTATCTCAATAGGAGATCCCCGAACCTAGGTATACCGTGTGTTCTAAGAGTGTCATGTGTGTGTTCTACGTGCGGTATCCACGGAACTATCCCTCCCCGGATCCACTAGCATCTATCCATCCCCAACTTTAGCCATCCCGTGGCATCTGTCGTGACACCACCACGACAGTTGGTGTCCACTGTGGGGCCAGGAGCAGTGCTAGCTGGTGTGTTCATTTGGACAAGAAACCTCATCGCTTCTGGCGAGCGTGTTTCTGGTTTGGTCCAACGATTTGGCTCACTGGACTTCGTCAGCGACAATGTTAGCAACATCGGCAACCAACCCTTCCCTCGCAATGGAAAGTTTGTTAGATTCGGCACGCACAAGGTCTAGGTCGCAGTTGACGTCTCCTACAAGTTCCCACTTCAGGTCATCGTTGCTACGGTTCCTCCTCTCTGTGTGGCTTGCGGCTGTTGTACCAATTGCCCCGATAAAAGCATGGAGGTGATGATGACGGTGCCTAGGGAGGTGCCGGCAAAGATCCTATTGAGGAGGTGGATACGCCTCCCAAGTCTCCCAAACGAGCGGTCCTCTGCTGGAAAATCCTGAGAAAATTCCTCAGCAGGCCATAGAGAAACTGGCAATGCTAGTTGCTCCAATAGTAGATCCGGCTTAGGCACAGGCTAAGCTGGAGCAGACCTAGCGGTATGTTCTTGAGGGGGCAATGGAGGTGGCTTGTTCTCAGCCTGAGTAGAACATCACTCTCCGCGAGTACAACAAGGCTCATAAGTTTACTTTGAGTCCAACTGATACGTCATAATCGTATCTATAATTTTTTATATTCCATGCTTGTTTAGTATCTATTTTCTTATGTTTTGTTCATACTTTGAGGTATTTTTATACATTTTCTGGAACTAACCTATTAACAAGATGCCATAGTGCCAGTTGCCTGTTTTCTTCTGTTTTTGGTTTCAGAAAAGCTAGTAAGGAAATATTCTCGGAATTGGACAGGACAAAAGCCGAAGTCAATATTTGACTAGAAGGAACACGGAGCCCGGACGGTAGCCGAAGGAGGGCCAGGGGCTGGCCACACCCTATGGTGGCGCGGGTACCCCCCTAGCCGCGCCACTAGGTGGTGTGGGCCCCTCGGGCCTCCACCGACCTTGCCCTTTCGCCTATAAAAGCCTCCCGGTACGAAAACCCTAAAGACAAGAGTAGATTTCCATGAAAAGTTTCGCAGCACCGCCGCCACCAAAGAGGAGATTCGGGGGACATAAGTCTCTGTTCCGACACCCTACCAGGATGGGGAAGTGCCCCCGGAGCCATCTCCATCGCCATTGCTGACTCCCATGACAAGGAGGGAGTTATTCTATCTCGAGGCTAAGGGATCTACCGGTAGCTATGTGTTCATCTCTCTCTCTATGCGTGATCTTATGAGATCATGAGCTTTGTAATCTATAGATCTATTCTGCTACAAAAGTGCTTTAATGAATCTCTGTTTATCCCCATGTGTGTGAAGTTGATAGTGTGCACACCGTGTGGAACTTTGGCTAAGGTTACATAAATACTTATCATGAGTATAATTAGAGTTGGATGTCGCTTTGAGATTGTGGTGTTTGTTGGAACCATCTAGCGCTCAAGGTGACAGTGAGGGGTTATCTAGATGGGGAATGCGAACTTTAAGGTGTGTTGTTATAGCCCTACATCGTCCAACCAGAGAGTAGTTCAGGGTAGCATAATAAAGAGAAGATATTTATATGAGAGTGGCCACTAGTGAAAGTATGATCCCTAGGCCTTGTTTCTAAGCATTGAAACACCGTTTACAATCGGTTCTGTTACATGTTTGCTTGCTTCCACTATTATTTCAGATTGCAATTACCACTTATAATCATCCATATTACTTGTATTTCACTATCTCTTCGCTCAACTAGTGCACCTATACACCTGACAAGTGTATTAGGTGTGTTGGGGACACAAGAGACTTCTTGTATCTTGATTGCAGGGTTGCTTGAGAAGGATACCTTTGACAACTTCCTCCCTGAGTTCGATAAACCTTGGGTGATCCACTTAAGGGAAACTTGTTGATGTTCTACAAACCTCTGCCCTTGGAGGCCCAACACTGTCTACAAGAATAGAAGCGTGCGTAGACATCACCAACTCATTTAGTTGGTGTGAGGAACAGGGGCAAGAACCTCATTACTGAGATAGATAAGGATTGTAGATCCAGTTCTGTAGCGTCGGTAACCCTTTGTCGATAGGTGTGCCGAAAATACATTAGTCCGACTAAGAACCTCAGAGCCACATATGCGGCAGCAACCGAGATACCAGCCTTATCCGGTGAGGCTCAGTGCAGGCAGTAGGATAGGGTCAATGAGTTGGTGTGCATCTCAAACCAACAGAATGAGGATCTCCTTAGAGTAAACCCGACTAAAGATGGAGGCTCCCATATCGTTCATTCGGCTGGGGAAGCTCCTACAAAATCTGTCGAGACAGCATCATTTCCTCATGCACCCCCTGCAGCTCCTGGAGAGAGAAGGAAGTGTGAACTCCAGCAAAAGGAACAATAATTTAGTGTCTTATGACCCGAATGTAGCTGGGAAAGGCATTGCTGGGAAAGGAAGTGCCGGACATGGAAATGGTGGCTAGGGAAATCCCGACTAGGGTATTGTGACTCAGGGGAATGCTGGGCCCAGCAATGCCGGCCAGAATAACCTGAACCATCAAGGCCATCACTCGGTTGTTAGGGGGCAGCAGCAGCAACCTCAATATCAAGTGCAAAACCCACCTTGGCAGCAGCAAAGTGCATTACCTGTTGTGCAGCACCAAAATACTCACCCAGTGTAGAAGCAGTACAATGATGGTTACTCGGACATGGCCAATGCGGGGATTCCGATGCCGGAATATCAAATGATGGGTTAACAGTTGGGGTCTCGGTTGGGAAACGGGAACTTGCAGTCGGATGATTTAAGGTTGAAGTTGGATAGGATCTATATGTCGGACATAATGGAAGGATAGGGACCTCCGGGTTCAGCATGTTTAGGAACTTGGATTCTGAGGGAACCACCAGTGCCGAATTTTCAGTTCACAATGGGAAGAAAGACATATGATGGCAGTACCAAGCCAGCGGATTAGCTGATAGATTAAGCCACTATTGTGCACATTGCACAAGGGAACCTCAGATGGGCATTGAGATATGTCCCGCAGATGTTGGAGGGACCAGCCAGAGTATGGTTGAACAATTAGTAGGAAGTATAAACTATTGGTTAGATTTTTAGGAAGTGTTTTCAACAATTTCACCAGTATTTACAAGAGGCCAAACAGACCTCAACAACTGGCAATGTGTACCATCCCAATTGTCTAACAATTGTAATGATACATGGTTTATTCTATATAATGCTACTTCCTACATATCATAATTCCATTGCATAATATCATGCTCATGTCACCATGCCACCTTGGATTTGAGCGCCATATTAAAACTCCTTTTATTTGGTTCTTCCTTCATATGCATTTGTATTCTTATTAAGTGTACTTCCATCTTGATATATTGTAGTTGGTTCATATTTCTTGAAGCCCAAGTTCAGTTAGGGGCATATCTTTTCAAACACCACCACCTTTCTTTGGTTCTATCTATAAATTCAACAATCCTAATTATGTATGAGCCATTGCATTTCTATTGCTATTTAAATCCAGAACTTATTTGTTGGGATAGATCCACTTCTATTTCTACATGCTCCCATATATGATCCATGTTGTTTTCACAATATTAAATACGTGGAGCCACATGGCCACCTTTGCATGCTATGTGAGTAGGAAAGTGTCTGAAACTTCCATATGGGCTCTATTTATATTTATGTTCATGTATGAATATATATGTGGCTATACAATCATTAGTGGGACACACACACTAAATTGACCACTTATATCCATCCATGTATTATTCATCTATTCCATATGGGAAGCAAGCTACATTCTTTTTGTTGGGCCTTAATTCATAAAATTGAAGCATATTCAAACAAATGATCATAATATTATATAGTTCTTTTCACAACTAGAGGCGGCATTTATTACATATGCATGGCCCATGCTAAGCTTCCCCTCATCTTATTTTATTTGAATTCTATTGGATTTTCATGAGGAAGCTTGTATGATATGAATTCATGTAAGTTAGTACCATTCCAAATAAAACCTCCACGGTGACCTTTCTTCTTTTCTTCATTTCTTTTGGTTTGTTTGGTTTTGTGATATTACTTGGAAGCTTATTTAAAATCTTGTTTTAAAAACAAATCTAAAACAATAAGAGCAAGAGAGGAGAAGAGAGCTATCTATCTAACTATGTATCCTAGCTAAACCTAAACTAACCCGACCCCTTTTGGTTTGGTGTAACCAATCCAGCAGGTCCACCACGAGCTCCACCCCCTCCTTACCTGTCTCAAGCTACATGACAAGTAGAGAGAGGGAAGAGAGAAGCCACAACTGAACCCTCTCCCTCTCACCTTTTGCAAAAAGTGGGACAAGCCCCATGTGAACAAGCCCTCTTTATCTACCCCTCATCCAAGCTAGACAACAGATCGAGATCCACCAGTACCCAACCTTCCTTCTTCCTCCTCCTCCCATGGCCATGGCCACACCTTGCTCTCCAAAACCCTAGCCCCGGCCACCTACTAACCACGATGACCTGGTGATCTTCGAGACCTACCAGGAGTTCCCTCTGCCTTGACTAAGACGTCTAGAACCGGTGGTTCCCCCAGGAACTCACCGGGAGGTCACCGTCACCGCCAGGCCCGTGAGGAGCATGAAGAACTGGTTCACAATCCCTGTACCAGATCATCACCGCCTCTGCACGATCCAACTACTCCACCCTACCCATGGAGACTACGCCAACCTCTCAGACATGGCCCCCACTCTCTTTGCTTCTTCCATCGCTGGTTTGTTTCGTCGAACACTTTGTGCGCACCGCCACCACGCTGAGCTTGCAGCAGTACACCTCGTCGCCGACCAGCCCGCGGGTGCCTGATCGTCCGTGGAGCTGCGCCACACTCTTCCGCACCACCTCCGTGCGACCCTGCTGGGGCATCGTCTACGACGACATCGCCGCCGCCATGGCGCTCGTTTATGTCATCAGTTACCTACAATGCACAATCTCTGCACACATGTTCGTTGGAAGCGTGCTTTGCACATGGGTAGCTTCTTCCATTCCCGCTAAACCTAACCGGTAGCCTGAAGCTCCTTGTTCAAAATGAGCCCTTACACTCTCAGTTCGGTCGACCACAGCCACTGCCATCTTCACCAGAAGATGCCGCCGGTGTCTGCAATTAAGACCAGGTTTAGAGACATGCCGCGACCATATTCAGTTAAAATACGGAGCTTTTACACCTAAGCCCCTGGCTTGTTTGAACCATCAGCCCGAAATCCAGTGCTGCCCACGTGTCCTCCCCATCTTTTAAACTGTTTGGAATTTGGGAAAATTTACAAAATGAAATATGAATCAGTTTCAAATGTGAATTCAAACATATTTTCATATTTGACCCAGGCTAGTCAAAAATTTGACTTTCACCACTTTTAAAATTGTTTTGCATTTAAATAATGTTTTAAATTCATAAATTCAAATAACATAAATGATTTATGTTTTATAATCAGAAAAATGCAAGAACTATGAATATGTTACTCAAAATAATTTCTAGGCATTTAAAAAAAATTCGAATTAATAATTACCATTAAATGTATTTTTCTTAATAAATCTAGAACTTTAATTTCGTAACTCCGAATTCAACAAATAATATGTCTAAATCGATCAGCGCGATGAGACCTTTCTAACTATGCATTTCATGATATCCACTGAAGTATGCATAATATAAATATTTAATAGGCAGCAATGTTTATGGGAGCAAACCATGACTTAATAATTAATTAAAATGCTTTATTATTGTTCCTACACCTCACTCATGCCATGCTATGTCATACCAAGAAATTGTGCATCATTCCATCATGGCATACCTTGTTTTGCTTATTGCATGTGTTTGATATGATTTTGCAATTTATTTATTATGTCCCTATGTGTTTGGTTCTTATTCCGTATAGACACCGAGCAAGGGAGTTATCAGGAGAACCAAGAGTACTACCCGGATCCTAGTTATCCTACTATTGAGCTAACAAGAAAGAAATCCCCCATGCTTGCATTACATATAATACTTTGCCTCTATCTTTATTCTTGCATCATGGTGTCACGATTCACATTAAATTGAAATCCCAAGTACTACATAGCCTTTACTTTTAAGCCCCACCGAAGCATGTATCCTCAATCCTATCAGCCATTACTTTAGGAGTTGTTTGAGCCATGCGAGTCGTAGAATTGCACGTGTAGGGTTTGTGCGAGTCTGTTGTGGATAATGAGGTACCTAAACCATTTAAACTGTGTAGTAATGGGATAACTAAAGAAAGAGGCATCAGTGGGAAATAGTTGTTATTTGGTTCTTCCATGCTCACTTGTGTCCCGTAGGACCCAAGTACTTGATTCTTATCCCTTTACTATCGCACTATCCGCATGTGGGTGCATGAATCCCCTTCGCTTGAGCTTGATTCGCATTTTATTTCTTGGGGCCACAAACTAGTTTAGGGTGTTACTACTATCATGTACCGATGCCATTCTTTACTGCTTTATTTACTACTTCATGTGGAGCACCTATACTGATTTCAAACCCTGTGTCACATTTTTGCTGTATCGACAAGCCTAGTCACACTTCCGGGTTCCCAGTCGTTTGCAATAGTCGTCACAAACCCCGGGTCCGTCTCAGAGCTGGCCAATTTCATTGTGGGTAGCTTAGTGGGGTGGCCCTCTCAAATAATTATTGAATCGTGTGAATGCTTTGTCGTGATGCCTCATTGATTTTTATCTGGTTCTTCCCAGGGTTGATCGTGCGTGTGTTTCTATTTGTGTACCCCTGGAGGGTAAATCTTTGTGAAAGCTATGTCCACAGTTATGCATGACTTGGAGCATAGTTTATTGATCATAGAAAACTATAACTAAAGTATCATGTTTAATTTTACTAAAAAATGACTAGTAAATAGTGCAACACTCCTGGAATGGTTAATAAAATTGCCAAGGGATGGGATGTTCTCCTACCTTCTCGTTCGATAAGCGAGAAGGAGGATGAGCAATGTTTACTTATGTTGCTTATATAACTGTTGGTTCTAATTAACGAGCGTTCGTCCATATATGGTTGGGCGGATGTTGTAGCATGTCTATGTAGAACTATTTAGCTAATTATCTTTCGCTGCAATCGTGTCACCCCCTGGATGTTCCCTTTAGATGCATAAAGACTTGCTGAGTGCCCTAGGGTCTCACACCATAAATATTGATTAGGTTGTCAGGTACATCCATATGGAGGCTACTATGTCGATGAGCCTGATGATGGAGGCAACGACCCTCTTGCATAGATATTCCAGGGATGGAGACCTCTGAGATTTGTGGGTGGGAATGTGGTTATTTCTGTGGCATCTTATGCCGATTTGACCCTTAATCCATACTCGGAGTTGTGTCTCCGCTCCCGCTTGATGATTTGTTGAGTGATGTATGAGGATATAATCCTAAAATATTATTACTACTACTTGTATAATTTGGTTCTTGCCATAATGGCGTTGCAATGTTTCTATTTCATTTAGACAGAATAACTTTTATGTAGTCTTGTATGTCGATGGTGTACATACTCACTTGTGTATGCTAGACTTGCAGCCAACCGGTCACGTTTCCCGCACTTGAAGCTATAACCATGGATTTTTTGGGTGGATGTATGGCCGATACTGTGCCCTTCCCTTGCGGCCTACTTGTGTTAGCCCTTGCGGCTGATGACCCATAAGGGGGTATATCGCAGTATTTTCGATAAATAAGAGTGTCGAACCCAACGAGGAGCAGAAGGTGATGACGAGTGGCTTGGAGCAGGAATTCTCTGTAAATACTTAGCAAATGAATTTTTAGGGGTTTTTGATAATGCAGATAAATAAAATACGAGTAAATAAAAGACAATAATAATAAATGCAACAAGTGGCCCATTCTTTTCTTTAGCAAATGACAAGCCGGTTGCATTACTTAAGATGACCAAACGTTCTCGAGGACACACGGGAATATCGTCAAGTGCTTTCGCTTCATATAGTTGATTAATCTTCTTTAGTTTGACAAGTGTTGTGTGGGTGAACCTGTGCTAATGTACCGACCTTCCTTGGACTAATACATACTTGTGATTATACCCCTTGTAAACATCCGCAAGTACAAGAAAGTAATTAAGATAGAAACCTAACCACAACTTTAAACTCTAAGACCCTGACATCCCTTGTGCAAAGGTTTCCTAACGGGGGTTCAGGTTTTTGTCACTCCGGCAACCCCTACGATTAGTAGCCAAATACACAATGCATTCCTCTAGGTCCATAAAGGTGAAGTGTCATGTAGTCGACGTTCACATGACACCACTAGAATAAATACACCACAACTTAAATAACAAACTATTGAATCTTTCTCAACACAATTCTACTACTAACAACATGACTTATCCCATGTCCTCAAGAACTAAACGAACTACTCACAAGACATCATATGGATCAAGATCGGAGATGATATGATGATAAGCAACAATCTCAACATAACAATAATTCAATGGTTCACTCAATAGCATCAACTTCAAGGAGTAATCAACACCGGGAAAGTTTCCCATAAGAACTATGCAAGATTCAACCCAATTGTTACAGCGGTATGAAGTGGTGATGATGGTGGTGATGGAGATGATGGTGGTGATGATGATGATGACCCCCGATGAAGTCTAGCTTGATGGTGGTGTTGATGGCGGCGATCTTCCCTCTCCAGGAAGGAATTCCCCCGACAGAATTCTGTCTACCGGAGAGATCTTTCTCTCTCTGTAGTTTTCCGCCCAGTAGAGGTGGTGGAATCTTTCTGTGGTCCCTCCCCAGGTATTAGGTTTTGGAGGGGATAATATACGCCAAAGGGGAGAGCTAGGAGTGGGCCAGGGTGGCCACACGACCTGGTGGCGCGACCTAGGGTGGCCCGTGCCAGGGGTGGCGTGGGCCCCCTGTGGCCCATCTCCACTCCCCCTTCTGACAATATTCGTCTTCTAGAAAAATATATTTTCCATGTAATTTACCGGATTTTCTAATCTTCGCGAATTTCACCTCCAAAGAGCACCTTTTCCATCAGAATCCTGACTACAACGGTCCATGCTCCAAAAGTCATCAACCATGCAAAAACAGATGAAATAACATAAGTATCATCTCTTAATATGAAATATATAAATGAATAACAGTAAATTATGATATAGAATAGTGATGCAAAATGGACGTATCGACTCCCCCAAGCTTAGACTTCGCTTGTCCTGAAGCGAAAACTGAGCTCAATAAACATGACCTCAGGTTTATGGAGTGAAGAGTCGATAAAAGAATACGGACAAGAAGCATCACATTCATCAATACACAAATCATAATAGAAGACAACTCACTATTATATAACTTAACTTAAAATAAGTAAAGGAAACACAATAAAGATACATAAAGTAAATCATAATTGGTAATCGCAAACCTTTCTCTTTGTCAAGAATAGTTGACAATTGGCAGGAGTTCACAAATATCTGGTTTTCAATGATAGCTCTCAAAGTAGTATTCACTAAGATAAGAGCAATGTGAAAAACAAGGAACATAAGAAACATGATTGAATAAATCATCATATGAATGAATGAAACACAATAACTCAAAATACTTGCTTAAGATAGAAGGGGATAGGTTTACAGACTCAACTAAAAAGTAAAAGATAGGCCCTTCATAGAGGGAAGCAGGGATTTCAAGTTTCATAAAGAGCTTCCAAAAATTATGGTACTTATTAGCTTTCAGCTCTCATTGCCCCTATCATAAGCATCTTGAGGTGATTAAGGTTAAAGTGACACAACTAAGAGGATATGCTTAACAAGTTATAAGTTGAAATCTCTTGCCCCTTACTTACGAGTACCAAACCTCATGCTACTCAACTTCAGTCACAAGTAAGCTCTTGTCATTGTAAATACATATGTATCGTAGAGAACCGCCAATGGGGTACCCCTTGCACATGATACAGGAGCTATCCCATAATCAAAATGACAAGGCAAGCAGACAATAAGCATCTTAGTGATCTTTTTATTTGCTATTTGCATAGGTTTTTATTGAGGATGCTTCATAGAGTGCTCATTATGGTTATGCTGCAAGTTTCCACCATGATTAGGCATGTCTTAGGCTAGCGGCCTAGGCGTTTCTCTAACACACATACAAACTCCATGATCTTACAATTCCCCTTTTATTTCACACCGCTAGGATCCATAAGCAAAAGAATCATGATATCAATAGAATAATAAGTGCAATGTTGAAAGCGTTCCCCATGATGCATGGTTCTGCTAACTTCAACTTATGAAGTGCAAGCATATACACAACAAATATGGATGCAATGGTTCATGTTTATTAAGTGCAAGAAAAGTAAAGTGTGCCATCAAGTTCGTGAGAGCTTTAATCACTAATTTTCACATAACAAGTTTAATTCGGAAGGTAGATAAAAACATGAATTTACTTGGAATAGCAATAATGCTAGTAGGTAGGTATGGTGGACACAAATGGCATAGGTTTTGGTTTAAGGATTAGATGCACGAGAAGCCTTCCCTCTTAGTACAGGTTTTTGGCTAGCAAGGCTGGGTAGCAAGAATAAGAGTTGAAGGAAACACACAAACATACAAGTGATGAAAACAAACATGGAATCTTCCTTGGAGGCAGAAAAGATGTTAACTTAGAGAATACTAAGCTTATGAGCAAATCAAGAAAGATGATGATGAAATTATATTTCTTTAAGAGTACTTTTATCTTTTTCATTCAATTCTCAAAATAGTGTTGCTACTGACCGAGCCAGGTTTGCCAAAACCAACTAAATTAACTCAATGATCCCGAAGTGATACCAATACTAATAACAAGATCAATCATATAACATGAATTGAAAACTAATATAAGATATGCAAAAGAGTAAATGATAGAACTTCTCATTAATATTCCATAACGGCAACTCACACCAAGGGATACATAGATATCTAACTAGAGGAGAGACACTTCCATAATGCAAACCATCCCACATGATAACTTCTCTATTCAAGATATGACTCTACAAAAAAGGTAAAAAGATAGAAGATAGTGATGTGATACCGCGACACTCCCCCAAGCTTCGAACAAACCAAGGGGATGCCAAAACCTGATGACGAATAACTCCTTCAGTGGTGGTGTTCTCTCGATGAGCTTTTTGATCAATTTCCTCAAGTCCTCAATCTCGAAGGTGAGAGTACGAATCAAGCCCGAGTTTTTCTCAATGTGGTTCATGATCATGTTGGGTTGTGATTCCCAGCTTGTACGATTCTTTCCCCACTCTTCCTTCTTGAAGTCTTCTTTTCCTACATGGTTAGAACGAGGCATATCCCAATTGGAGGGTAGTTCTCCTTGGGCATATTCTGGAATTGATGCTCATGGATAAGGGTATGGAAGGGATTCTTGGTGCGTGGAGAAGGTGACCGTGGAGCCAAATAGTGACGCGGAGGCTTCCCTCGAGTTAACATCCGTGTAGTCCTTTTTATCCTAGCAGGGTTTACTAACACTCCAATCCTTGCAATGGTAGGGCCGGTGTGCGGATGCTGGCTTTTCTTTGCCTCCTCTTCATCTTTACTCTTGATCTCCTTCTCCTGCCTAGGGTCTTGGGGATCCTCCTTCGTAGGATCTTTTCCTTTACCCTTGGCGGAGACCATTGTGCTTCTAAACTTTAAGAATAGTTCCTGGCAGATACAGATCAAAACGAAAACATGATGAGAACACGATATACGAACCTCGGGGGATCCGGGGTATTATATATTACCGATTTTTACAACATAAGGAAGGTACTGGGAGAAAATGGGTCGAAGACGGAGTCGGAGGTGGCCACACAACCTCCTGGCGCGGCCAGGGGGGCCCGCGCCAGGGGGTCGTGTGAGCCACCCTGGCTCCGTTTCTATCCCTCTTTCGCTTCATTGCTTTCCTTGTTGGATAAAAACTAGAAAAATATAACTAGACGGCTTTTTCACGGAACTTTTCTTATCAGAACTGTTACCTATTCGAAAACGGACTCTGCGGGTCTCTGAACTTGGTCTTTGATAAATTTTTCTGGAGTTATCATTTGAATAGCATCAATGTCCTCATTGTAAAAATCTCCAGCAATATAGTGCTTGAGTCGCTGACCATTCACCACTTGTGTACTATTATCTTTTAAAGAAGAAATTGTTGTTGCTCCTGAACGATACACTTCTTCAATAACAAAAGGTCCTTCCCATTTTGAGAGTACTTTCCCTGCAAACAATCTGAGACGAGACCTATACAATAAAACTTTCTCACCAACATGGAACTCTCTCTTAAGAATTCTCTGGTCATGCCATCTTTTAACTTTTTCTTTAAAGAGTCTAGCATTTTCATATGCTTCACTCCTCCATTCATCCAACGAACTCAAGTCAAGTAATCTTTTTTCACCCGCAAGTTTGTAGTCTCTATTTAGTTCTTTCACTGCGCAATAAGCTTTGTGTTCTAATTTTAAGGGCGGGTGGCAAGCTTTCCCATAAACCATTTTGTAAGGAGACATTCCCATAGGATTTTTATAGGCAGTCCTATAAGCCCATAAAGCATCATTGAAGTTTTTAGCCCAATTTTTTCTAGATCTATTAACAGTCTTTTGCAAGATGATTTTATTTCTCTAATTGATAGCTCTACTTGCCCACTAGTTTGGGGATGATAAGATGAAGCAATTTTGTGATTAACGTCATATTTAGCCAGGGTCTTTCTAAAGCCACCATGAATGAAATGAGAACCTCCATCAGTCATAAGATACATAGGCACTCCAAACCTAGGACAGCTAATATCCTTAATGATTTTTAAAGAGGTCTCCCCATCAGCACTTTTTGTAGGTATGGCCTCTACCCACTTAGTAACATAGTCAACAACAACAAGAATATGAGTATAACCTTTTGAAGGGGGAAAAGGACCCATAAAGTCGAATCCCCAATAATCAAATGGTTCAATAACAAGAGAGTAATTCATAGGCATCTCATTGCGTCTAGAAATATTACCAACTCGTTGACACTCATCACATGATAAGACAAATTTTCTTGCATCTTTAAAAAGGGTATACCAGTAAAAACCTGATTGTAGCACCTTTTGTGCAGTTCTATCCCCCGCATGATGTCCTCCATAGGCACTACCATGACATTTCCGCAATATTTCCTTCTGTTCATATTCTGGAACACATCTTCGCATAATAGCATCTATTCCTTCTTTATATAAATGTGGGTCATCCCAAAAATAATGCCTCAAATCGTAAAAGAACTTCCTTCTTTGCTGGGCTGTAAAAGTTGGAGGCAAATACTTGGAGATAATAAAGTTAGCATAATCAACATACCAAGGGATCCCTCGCGAGCTTACCCCTACTACAGCCAACTGTTCATTTGGGAAACTATCATTAACAGGATCCATAAGCAAAAGAGATGTTTTCCAATCGAGATAAATTATCAACAACAGGATTTTCAGCACCCTTCCTATCTACAATATGTATATCAAACTCTTGTAAAAGCAGCACCCATCAAATAATCCTAGGGTTAGCATCTTTCTTCATCATAAGGTACTTAATAGCGGCATGATCAGGATGAATGGTAACTTTTGAATCAACAATATAAGGTCTAAACTTATCACAAGCAAAGACAACAACTAAGAATTCTTTTTTAGTAGTAGCATAATTCTTTTGAGCAGCGTCAAGAGTCTTACTAGCATAATGGATAACATTTAACTTTTTATCTATTTGTTGCCAGTTGATAGCACCTACAGCAAAATCACTAGCGTCACACATGATTTCAAAGGGTAAGTTCTAATCAAGTGGTTGGACAATAGGAGCAGTAGTTAAAGCCTTCTTTAGATTTCCAAAAGCTTCCTTACAATCATCATCAAAAACAAAGGGTACATCCTTTTTAAGAAGATTAGTGAGGGGTTTTGATATCTTAGAGAAATCTTTAATAAATCTTCTATAGAAACCAGTATGACCAAGGATACTACGAATACCTTTGACGTCTCTTGGACAGGGCATTTTCTCAATTGCTTCAACTGTATCTCTGTCAACATCAATGCCTCTTTCAGAAATTTTATGTCCAAGGACAATTCCTTCATTGACCATGAAGTGGCATTTCTCCCAATTAAGAACAATATTGGTTTCTTCACATCTCTGCAAAACTTTATAAAGGTTGTGCAAACAATTATCAAAATAAGTTCCATAGACGGAAAAATTGTCCATGAACACTTCCACAATTTCCTCACAAAAACCAGGAAAGATAGCATACATGCGTCTTTGAAAAGTAGCAGGAGCATTACACAGGCATAAGCCTATAAGCATAGGTTCCATAAGGGCAAGTAAAAGTAGTTTTTTCTTGATCTTATTGTTTAACAACAATTTGAGAAAATCCAGAGTATCCATCAAGAAAACAAAAATGGGTCTTTTTAGACAATCTTTCTAACATTTGATCAATAAAAGGTAGTGGGTAATGATCTTTCTTAGTAACTTTGTTAACCTTTCTTAAATCAATGCACATCCTATAACCTAATACTATTCTTTGGGGAATAAGATCATCATTATAATTAGGCACAACGGTAATTCCCCCCTTTTTAGGGATGCAATGAACAAGACTAACCCATTCACTATCAGCAATAGGATAAATAATACCAGCGTCAAGGAGTTTTAATACCTCGTTTCTTACCACTTCCTTCATCTTAGGATTTAAACGACGTTGATATTCTACCACTGGCTTTGCATCGGGTTCTATATTCATAGCATGATGGCATATAGTAGGGGAAATCCCCTTTAAATCATCCAGAGTATAGCCCATAGCTCCTTGGTGTTTCTTCAATACCTCCAATACTCTTTCTTATTATTTCCCTGAAAGTTTAGAACTAATAATAACATGATATATTTTATTATCATTAATGTAAGCATATTTAAGATCATTAGGCAAAGTTTTTAGATCAAAAACTGGATCCGATTTAGGTGGCAATGTGGTACCCAAATCTTCCATAGGCAAGTTATGCTTAAGCATCTTAGGTTGACAACGGAGAATCTCATCAATCTCATTTATTTCTTCCATGAAGATTTCACTTTCGTGGTCTTCCATAAATTGCTGCAAAGCATTGTTAGGAGCAAGACAGACAGAAGAAAGTTGTTCAACTCTAAAATCCTCATTAGGGGTTTCATTTTCACAAGGAACTTTAGTACATTTCGAAAAAATAAACTCATAAGATTCCCCATCAAATTTAGTTAAATTTTTCTCCCTTTTACAGTCTATAATGGCTCCACATGTGTTCAAGAAAGGTCCACCAAAAATGATAGGATAGGTTTTACTAGCAGCTGAACCAAGTACTAGAAAATCAGCAGGATATTTAATCTTACCAAAAATAACTTCCACATCTCTTACAATACCGATTGGAGAGATGGTCTCTCTATTAGCAAGGTGAATGACCACATAAATCTCTTCTAGTTCGCAAGGACTAATTTCATGCATAATTTCTTTGTAAATCTCGTAAGGAATAGCACTTGAACTTGCACCAATATCACATAAACCATAATAGCAATGATCACCAATTCTAACAGAAAGCACAGGGATACTAGCCTTTTTAGTTCTATTTGGATGTGAGACAATATTAGAAGTATCCTCACAAAAGACAATGTGTCCATCTTCTACACTTTTAGTAACAAGGTCTTTCACAATTGCTATAGTAGGTTCAATATTTATTTGTTCATCAGGTTTCACAGTTCTCTCTGTACTTTTATTAATTACACTAGTTATCATAGGATGCTCTTTTACCTTATCCAGGAAAGGTAGTTTCTCGATATAAGGTTCAGGTAAGATGTGATCAATAGTGCAAAATTCAGTACTTCTAGCAGGAACACAATCAACAATATCTTTATATGGTGCATGATACTAGTTCCATTCCTTTTTCGGAATTTCAATATATGAGGCAAAAGCCCTAAAACAATTTGCAATAACTTGAGAATCAAGACCATAAGCATTACTAATATTTTGAAAGTCATCAGTTCCCATAAAAGATTCAATGCATTCATAATCATAATTTATACCAAACTTTCTTCATTTTTCATTCTCCCAAGCTTCAGCATTGTCTTGAATACGGTCTAGAAGATCCCATTTAGCTTCTTCTTCCATGCGTGTAAATGATCCAGCACAAGAAGCATCCAATAAATCCTTATCATGAAGAGAAAACCTTGCATAAAAGTTATTGATAATAATATTATTGGGGAGCTCATGAATAGGACATTTGAGAATTAGTAACTTAAATCTCCCCCAAGCTTGGGATGTACTCTCTCCATCAAGAGGCCAAAAGTTGTATATTTGATTCCGATCTTATGGATCTCACTAGGAGGATAAAATTTTGAATAAAAGAGAGGCACTATTTCCTCCCATTCAAGAGATTAGCCATTCTTCAGTAGCTTATACCATTCCTCAGCTCTTCCTTTCAGTGATAATGAGAATAACTTCTTCTCTTACTTGATCTGTTGTAATACCTGCACACTAAAACAACTCGCATAATTCGTGTATAAAGAGCAAATGATCACCGGGATGGATAGTTCCATCTCCAAAATAGTAGTTATCCATAACACGATCAATAATTCTTGTAGGTATTTTCAAAGTATCATTCTCAGCAGGTGGTGGTTCATCTACTACCTTAGCAGTGGTAGTAACATTACGAAATAAGAAACTCAATGAATTATCCATATTAATATAAAGCAACTAACAGAAGTAAACAATACTCATAGTAGAAGTTTCCTTTACCAGTTCCACTCTCCAATAGCGCATCACTCCCGGGCAATGGCGCCATAAAATAGTCTTGATGACGCACAAGTATAGGGGGTATATTGCAGTATTTTTGATAAGTAAGAGTGTTGAACCCAATGAGGAGCAGAAGCTATTGACCAGTGGCTTGGAGCAGGTATTCTCTATAAATACTTAGCAAACGGATTTTTAGGGGGTTTTGATAATGCAGATAAATAAACTACGAGTAAATAAAAGACAATAATAATAAATGCAGCAACTGGCCCAATCCTTTCTCTAGCAAAGGACAAGTCGGTTGTATTACTTAAGATGACCAAACATTCTCGAGGACACACGGGAATATCGTCAAGTGCTTTTGCTACATATAGTTGATTAATCTTCTTTAGTTTGACAAGTGTTGTGTGGGTGAACCTGTGCTAATGTACCGACCTTCCTAGGACTAATACATACTTGTGATTATACCCCTTGCAAGAATCCGCAAGTACAAGAAAGTAATTAAGATAGAATCCTAACCACAACTTTAAACTCTAAGACCCTGACGTCCCTTGTGCAAAGGTTTCCTAACGGGGGTTCAGGTTTCTATCACTCCGGCAACCCCTACGATTAGTAGCCAAATACACAATGCATTCCCCTAGGCCCATAAAGGTGAAGTGTCATGTAGTCGACGTTCATATGACACCACTAGAAGAAATACACCAGAACTTAAATAACAAACTATTGAATCTTTCTCAACACAATTCCACTACTAACAACATGACTTCTCCCATGTCCTCAAGAACTAAATGAACTACTCACAAGACATCATATGGATCAAGATTAGAGATGATATAATGATAAGCAACAATCTGAACATAACAATAATTCAATGGTTCACTCAATAGCATCAACTACAAGGAGTAATCAACACCAGGAATGTTTCCCCTAAGAACTATGCAAGATTCAACCCAATTGTTACAGCGGTATGAAGTGGTGATGATGGTGGTGATGGAGATGATGGTGGTGGTGATGATAATGATGATCCCGATGAAGTCCAGCTTGATAGTGGTGTTGATGGCGATGATCTCCCCTCTCTGGGGAGGAATTCCCCTAGCAGAATTCTGTCTGCCGGAGAGATCTTTCTCTCTCTGTAGTTTTCTGCCTTGCAGAGGCGGCGGAATCTTTCTGTGGTCCCTCCCCAGGTATTAGCTTTTCGAGGGGATACTATACGCCAAAGGGGAGAGCCAGGACTGGGCCAGGGTTGCCACACCACCTGGTGGCACGGCCTAGGGTGGCTCGCTCTAGGGGGTGGTGTGGGCCACCTATGGCCCATCTCCACTCCCCCTTCTGGCAATGTTCGTCTTCTAGAAAAATAGATTTTTCCTTGTATTTTCCCGGATTTTCTTATCTTCACAAATTTCGCCTCCAAACAACACCTTTTCCATCAGAATCCTGATTGCAGTGGTCCATGCTCCAAAATTCATCAACCATGCAAAAACAGGTGAAATAACATAAGTATCATCTCTTAATATGAAATATATCAATGAATAATAGTAAATTATGATATAGAATAGTGATGCAAAATGGACGTATCAGCGGCCTCCATGGTTCGGGTTATACCGGCTTGTTATATAAAAATGTGAGGTTCATGGATTACACAATGTGTAAGAAAAGACCCAATGAGACTAAAAGAGAATTTCTGACCATGTGGTGTAACATGGTTTACTCCTGTGAGGGGGTAATTGAGTCGCAAGCCATAGATTGGTTTGCACAGGGTTGCCAGCATGCAAGTGTGTTATGGCAAAGATTTTAGAGAGACATGGCAACTCCTTTGGCTAAGATAATCAAGATAGCGGATTCATATGCTTTGGGTGATTCGACCCAACCCTTACTTATGTCAGTAGAGCCGAATGAGGAGTACTACTCCCAAGATGGGGCCGGGTCATCTATATGAAATGATTTCCATGGGAAAATAAGATATGAGAGGCTGGATTACCGGTATGGGTCAAGTCAGGTCGCATCAGTGAACCAGGATCAGGCCAGTGCTGGCAATAGCCAGCACCAGAAAAGCAGCGGCGAGCAGTGGACACGGAAGATTAACGTCAAGAAACAATGAAGTAATGAGGAGAAGAAACAAGGGCAACATAGTCTTAATTATAAGTATAAGATGATGTTGGATTAGCCGTGTAAGTTTCAGACGCCAAATCCGGGTAAGCCGGAGAATCATACGACGAGGCGGTGCGTTTGGTATCAATCTGCTGGAAAGGGCGAGATGTGTCCACCTTAAGCATCTCACCCACCAACGCTCACAGGAGCAAATGCTCAGTCGTTGATGTTACCACCGCCATCGTCGAGATATGAGAACCCGGAGAGAAGGGAAGTGCATCAAACTAGAAACCAGAACCAAGGAGATTACAGGAATGCGGCAATGGAAACTGGAACGAGTATAGAGAGCTTCACCAAAGATATATCATCTTCATGACAGAAGAAATAGACAAGCATAGCCTACAAATGCGCCAAATGGAAGTGAATGCAGTAATCCCGACAGTGCCAAAATTTATGTATTGGTCTGACCCTAAGATTATACCGAGTCCAGGGGAATATGCTTTGGTGTTAGACCCAACCTTCATTGGGCCCAACCTGAATGTCAAATTCTCCAAGGTTCTCATGAATGGCGGTAGTAGTATCAATACATTGTACAAGGATATAATGCACAAGATGGGCATAATAGAGAACATGCCACAACCGACAAAGACTACCTTCCCTGGCATTGTGCTGAGATTGTTGTGTGAGCCGATAGGAAAAGTATGGATAGATGTTTTATTTAGCACAAGGTAGAATTTTCAGACCAAAAATCTGTTGTTCGACGTTGTGGATCTCACAAGTTGTTATCATGCTTTGCTTGGCAGGCTGGCAATATCGAATTTCATAGCTAGTACCCATATAAGCTCTTTGAAGATGAAGTTGCCAGGGACGAACATGGTCATAATTGTTGCATGCAATTTAAGGCACTCCGTGCAATGTGCCTTGACCGGATCCGCTCTGGCCGAGTCATTGGTGATTGATCAAGAGAATAAGAGGATCCATGATGTTGTCTCATTGGCTCAGTCGGCTCAGCTGAATATGCCGATACTGAATAACCCGCATGGAAGTGTATCTTTCAAAGCACTCAAGGAGACTAAGAAGATTCATGTAGATGATCAGTTCCCGGAGTGCACCTTCACAATTGGTGCTGGCCATACTGACAAATAGGTAAGCGAGCTTCTTAGCTTCCTCTATGAGAATCGGCATATCTTTGCATGGTCGACACAGGACCTGCTGGGTGTCCCGAGGGAGCTGGCCGAGCACTCTCTACACGGCAGGCCAGATGCAAGGATGGTGAAGCAACCTGTCCGCCGCTTCACCGAAGATAGGAGAAAAGTTATTGGTGATGATACAGCTCGGCTTCTCGCAGTCGGGTTTATTATGGCAGTTCTGCACGCGAATTCGCTATCAAATCTGGTTTTAGCCAAAAAGAGGAAGGATGACCCGAACGTTGCTGTGGTGTGGCAGATCTGTATCGATTACACAAATATGAACAAGGCTTGTCCAAAGGACCCCTTTCCTTAGCCTAGTATGGATGAAATGATTGATTCTACTACTGGGTGTCAGTTGTTATCGTTTGTAGGCGCATATTCTGGTTTCCACCAGATACCTTTAAACCTAGCTGATCAAATAAGTATATCCTTTATTACCCCATATGGGGCTTATTTCTGTCGCACCATGCCATTTGGTTTGAGAAATGCAGGTGCAACATATTAGAGGTGTATGCAAAAATGTTTGCATGACCAAATTGGTAAAATGTGTAGGTATATGTTGATGATGTGTTTATCAAAACCAAGGAGATTCTTACTCTCTTGGATGATATAAGGAAACATTAGCAAACTTAAGAAGGTTCCGAATGAAACTAAACCCGGAAAAGTGCACATTAAGTGTCCCGGGTGGGGAATTACTCGGTTTCCTCGTGTCAAGCCGAGGTATCTAAGCGAACCCGACTAAGATCAGTTCCATTGAGCGAATGGAACTAGCAAAGTGTCTCAACAATGTCTAGAAGTTTACTAGTTCCTTGACATCGTTAAGTTGCTTCGTTAGTCGGCTAGGGGAGAAGGCACTACCCTTATATCAATTGATGAAAAAATCTGATAAATTCATTTGGCCACCTCAAGAGGATAGCGTCATGAGCTTAAAAGGATGTGAGCCTCTGCACTAGTGTTAGCCTCACCACTATCCAAAGAGCCGATGTTTCTCTAAATTGCAGGGATGAACCAAGTTGTAAGTGCCGTGGTAGTGGTGGAGCGTGACGAGGAGGGTAAGTCGGTGCAGAGGCCAGTATATTACCTAAGTGAAGTGCTTTCAACGTCTAAGCAAAATTACCCACATTATCATAAAATTACCCACACGTTTTTGTTGATTGGGATGAAATGTAGTATGAGCCACCACTTCCCGACTCCAACTATTGGAAAATGCACTTTGATGGATCCAAAATGAAGACCAGGTTAGGTGCCGGCATAGTCCTAACCTCACCTAAGAAAGATCATCTGAGACGTCCATCCCAAAATATAAGGCGCCTAAGGATTAGTCAAAAGTCAACATTTTTTAAGTTTAACCATGATTATAAACAAAAATATAAAAATTTATAATACTAAAATAATATCAATAGATTCACCATAAAGTGTATTTTCTTAATATGTCCATTCAATATTGTAGATGTAGATATTTTTTTTCTAAATATTTGGTCAAATTAGTAAGGTTTGACTTTTGACCAATCCTTAGGCGCCTTATATTTTGGGATGGAGGGAGTATGTGCTAAGATCCACTTTGGAGCATCAAATAATGCAACCGAGTATATGACACTTGTGCATGGGATCAAGGTAGCAAAAGGAATTGGTATTCGCCAGATTCAATGTTTTGGTGATTCTGACCTGATAGTAACATGTTTTGGGTAATTAGTATGCGTTTGATGCTAACATGGCCTTGTATAGATTTCATGTTCAGCAAATTAGTGGGTACTTTGAGGGATGTGAATTCCACCATGTACCTCGGCCGAGAATTAAGCACCTGATGTTTTATCCAATCTAGGCTCATCCAGACAGTCAATCCCGCCGGGAATAGCTCTCGAGAACCTTCGAAAACCATCCATCAAACCATCGCCTAAATTCGAGTCAATCTTTATCACGGCCAATCCAGAGTCCGAGGTTGTCCCTGTGGATAATGATATGGGGAGTGTTTTGAGTAACCCGGGGACTGCTTCGACAAAGCCGGGGACTGACTATGCAGCCAAACCCGGCAGAGATTATGTTAGTAGAACCAATGTTGATTGATGAAGTTGTTTTCTCGGCCTGTGCTATGCCAGTTTGGGCACATCTGATAATGTCATTTCTGAAAGATGGAAGTTTGCCAAGTGAAGAGATGTTAGCCAGACAAGTGTATAGATGGGGGAAGGCCTATACCATTATCAATGGTGAGATGTACAAAAGAAGTGTAACTGATGTTTTGCAATGATGTTTTGACCCAGAAGAAGGGCACGAAATCCTTCAGGATATCCATCAGGGAGAATCTAGTCATAAAGCCTCATCAAGATCCCTAGTGGCCAAAGCTTTCCGATTCGAATTTTATTAGCCAAGTTCCTTACAAAAATCTTAATACTTAGTGAGAAAATTCAATGGGTATCATAGGTATTCGAGTAAGATTCTTATGCCAGTCTGTGCACTCAAAACCATACCAATCAATTGGCCATTTTGCACTATGGTGTTTGGATATGGTGGGGCCATTTAAACTAGCATGTGGCAAAATGACGTGTATCTTGGTCATGGTCGATAAATTCACCAAATAGATTGAGGTCAAACCAATAAGAAAGTGTGACGGCCCACATATGTACCATTCCTGAAAGATATGATCTATATATATGTATATCTGCACAACATTATAACGTATAATCGCACAAACTTTGCCGAAGGATCCTTTGTTATCATTTGCATGGCTAAAAGGATAAGACTCGATGTAGCATCGGTCGCACATCCTGATTAAAATGGGCAAGTGGAGAGATCCAATGGACTGGTACTATCCAGGATAAAATCTCGGCTCATTGAGCCGCTGCAGTGATCAACTAGATGTTGGATTGATGAACTCCCGGTAGTACCATGGAGTCTAAGGACAACTCAAAATCACTCAACTATCTATATGCCATTTTTCTCATATATGGGGAATAAGCTGTATTACTAGCTGACATAGAGCATCACTCGCCAAGAGTCACCCAAAATATAGAGGCCGAGGTAAAGGAAGCCCAGGAAAATGATGTCGATTTGCTAGAAGAAGCATGGGAATTAGCATTGTCCAGATCTGCTATATATCAGCAAAATATCCAACACTACCATAAACGGAAAGTAAACCCTCGAGTATTTCGAGAGGGGATTTGGTGCTTCGTCTAGTGAAACGCACTGCCGGCATGCACAAATTATTGCCTCCACGGGAAGGACATTTGTTGTGAGAAAATCTCTACACAACGATGCATAATATCTAATATATGCCCATGCATAGGAGAAGAACCAAAAATGGAAAATTACCTCGAGGTCAATAAATTTTAGCACAAAGGACCCTAGAATTAAGAAAAGAAAACATTCGGGTTTGGCTACTTCTCGAGAGATTAGCTAATTGAGCCATACTCTTCATACTACTTCCGCTTCGATTATTTTCAAAATATGACCAAAATTGTCGGCATAAAGTATGATGTAGTTATGGCCTTGACCTTGGTTGTTCGACTTGAATCCAAGAATGTTCATACTCGTTGACAACTAAGCTCAAATTCATTTAAATTTCACCACATAATTTTAGGTTAGAATTTTACACGGGTGGTGGGAGTACATTTTACAGTAAGGACATAAAAAGGGAAAATTACACCGAGGTCCATACATTTAGCACAAAGGACCCTAAAATTAAGCAAGGAAAACAGTTGGGTATGGCTCCTTCTCGAGAGATCAGTTGATCGAGCCATTCTCTTCATACTACTTCCACTTCAAATTTTTTCAAAATATGGCTATCGAAGATTTGTCCCATGAAGGAACTAGGGTCCAATGATACCTTGGTTCGTGAGGGGACTGAACAAGAGATTCCGAAGGAACTCGGCGATGGTGGCGATGGTGGAGCAAGCGCACGACAGAGAGGTGACACCGTTTTTTTCCTTGGTTCGGGAACCTGGTGAGGAGGTAAAGCCCCTACTCCTTCTTTGTTGTATTGCTCACGTTCTTCACGAGGGTACAATGGAGGATGAAAGTTTAGGGTTTTAGATCTCAAGGATGGATCCCTTTCTAAGTTAGGTGTGAGGCCCCTTATATAGGGAGACGTTGGGCCTCTTACCCTCGTCTATGGGTGGGAGGTCTACCACATTCCTGCCAAAGGATTTGGACCCATCTTGTCTTCTTGCGGCCTCCAGCCAGCCGCTGTGTCAGGGTGGTAGTCGGTCATCCTTCCGCTGTACATCATCATTCCGGTCTTCTTGCACCAGAACGGCTGTGTCAGGAACTATCATTATGTTGCGTCATCCTTCGACCTCTTCGTGCTCCGCTTTCACCAGGTGGACTGTCCGCCGCTTGGACCGACCGTTAGAGTGTCGTCTTGCTAGATGGACTTGGAGCCGGCGATGGTCCCCTCCTGAGGCCTTGCTGGGGAGCTTCAGCACCTGGACTCATCCCCCTCTTGAGGCTCACTCTCCTTGCGAGCCCTCGAGATGGCATCCTGGCGCGCCCGATGACTTGACGAGACGGGGTACCCCGGTGCCAATAGTCTGACAGTATCCCCCAGTCCCTTGGCTTGCACACCACTGACGAAGGGGGAAGGAAGTCAAGGGACCAACTGGCGCTGGGTCCACGAGCGGTCGTGTCATGGCGTTATCCCCGAAATCGCCGACCATGGCTTCCATGTTACTGCACAGGACCTAGCACACGCTTGGTACGAGAGTCGTTGCTTCCACTACATGTCCTTGGAGGTTGAGTCGCCCGTAAAAACCGCAAATCGGAAGGGACTCGCCAGCTCCCGACATCCTCCGCTGCCAGTCTGCTAGAGATCTCACTCAACGCTCCTCCTTCCACTTCCGTAGCGCCCGCTATGGCACTCAAGAGAGCGCGTCCCACCTCCACCGCACCGAGGTTTCCCCCGTTGATCGTGGGGGCCCTGCTGCCGACAATGATTCTTAAAGAGGAGGGGTTGGAGAAGGTTCACAAGTTGATGGCCTCCAACTCGAACAAGTAGGGCACCTCGTAGGTGTGATGTGCTGGTGTTGGGGGAAGCTAGTGGTGCGCCACTACGGCCCCCATATTCACCCACTCCGTCGTTGCCGGCCTCGTTCCACCATTGTCCCTCTTTCTCATCACGGTCTTGGACCATTACTGCATCCAGCTACTCCACCTCTACCCGCGAAGTGTGACCCACCTGGCCGCCTTCGTGTTCTAGTGTGAGGCCTTTGTCGGGGTGATTCCATCCTTGCCATTGTTCCGGCACTTCTACAATCTCCGCGTACTCATGCCAGGGGACATCCTCGGCGGCGGATTCTTTGTTTAGAAGGAGGGGGGTTTACTTCCCATCTCCATCCTAGGTGCGTGTCAGGGGGATGATCCCCGGGTATCCCACCCGAATAAGAAACAGGACAGTCGGATCTCGGCCGGCTGATAGGATGCAGCCGGACATGGTAGGTTGGACCGGATACCACCCGGTAGCCGGACCCTGAAGAGGTAGCCGGATACAACAACGTAGCCGGATCCAATCAGAGGGACAGGACGACGTGCGTATCAGTACACAGTACGCCCTGTACGACGACAAGACGGGCAACCACCGGCCCATACCGAAGACTTGGCGTGGCTGACGGGGGAACAGTGGCCTGTGTTGACGACGGGCTCACACGGCGTCCACTGTACCTGCGACAGCCATACCACTCATACACCGATGTGACACACCATGCTTGGTGCTGTAGATGACTAGTCGGCTGGGACCCGCCTGTGGGGCCCGCCAGTCGGACCAGCCAGTAAGACCCTTGCCTCTCTTCCTATATAAGGAGAGGGAGGGCCTCAGTAGAAAAGGTTGGTCTCAGTTCATTTAAGGCAGTAGCTAAAGGATACAGCTCAAGGAGCACTTGTAGCTCGTATCTTCCACATAGTCAGATCAGGCAGGAGTAGGGGCTTTACCTCACCACGAGGGCCCCGAACCTGGGTACTTCTTGTGTCCCGCTACGCTCGCTCGTATCCAATCTCGCCTGCGGACGCCGTCGATAGCTTTCCTGCTAGTCCCCACACCTCTATCTAACCTTTTTAGGTACTGCCGTTCCCAATACAACGACAGTTGGCATCCACCGTGGGGCTAATGGCTTCGACCGGAGTCACGTTCCGCACGGGACCCTGCACTTCGGCCGGTGAGCGCGTGGCCTCCGGCCTGGTGCTCACGCTCGGCAAGTTCGACGGCGTCATCGACAACGCCTCCTGCTTCGCCGGAACTTCCTTCCCGGCAAGCGGCACCGTTCTGCTATTCGGCGATCTCCCCGTTTACATCGCCACCGTCCCGGAGCGTTTTCCTAGGGAAATCGTCTCTGTCGCGGGGCCGCCATGCTCAAGCGGCGGCACCTCCGCCGCACCTTGCGGCGTGGAGGTCATGATGCCCGGATCCAGCTCGCAGCCCCGCCGGCCGCGGGAGCGAGGCGCGGACAAGGTCGGAACTTCCACTCCCTCGCAGCCTCGGAACCCGGTCGAGGATGCCATTGATCGGCTCCTAACGCCGGTTACCCTCGGGGACAACCCGGAGGAGGCGGAGGCCAACTTCACCATGGAGAGACAGATCCTCCTCCAGGAGGCCATGGAGCTGGCAGCAGCCCGCAAGCAGCTGGAGATTGCCAGGCGCGAGTATGACCGCGCGCACGGTCTCACCCCGGCTACCATGGAGCCGAGCCGGCGTGGCCAGGTACGACGTCGGGGCGATGAGCTAGGCGGCAGGATGGAGAAGGACGGAGAACCGGATCCCGCGCCTGCCCCTACACGGCCCACCTACAGCACGCCCATCAAGAACTTGCGCGTGGCGCGAGCCGCAGCAGAAGAACTACCCAGCCTGGAGGGCGAGGAGCGAGCCCGGCAGCACGCCCGCGTCTAGGAGCTCCTCCACGTCGCGGACGAGCAGGCCGGCACCAACCGGCAGACGCAGGAGGAACTTAGCTACTCCAGAGGAAGCAGGCTACCCGCCAACAGTAGGGGCGCACCACGGGACACGCAACAAGCAACCTCCCCTCAGCCGGCTAGGGCCCGCAGCAGGCGTCGCAGCTCCGGCAACAGGGGCCAGCCACACTAGGAGCAGACGGTCAACAGCAACCCGCCACCTCCAACCCCACCAGCCGGAGCACCCAGACCAGCCGGTTCCCGCCTCTCGGGCCGGGTGGGTGCGCCCAACACGGATTGTCCGGATGCCTGCGACCGCATCGAGCTGCTTGCTCAAGCACGCGTCACGGAGGAGGAAGATTCTACCGGACCAGTTTGTTTCGGACCCTGCATCCGGAACAAGCCATTTCCGGATAAATTCTCCCTGCCCAGGGACACCCCCAAGTACGACAGCAGCATGAAGCCAGAAGACTGGTTGACTGACTACGCCACGGCAGTCGGCATCGCCCACGGGAATAAGCGCACAGCCGTGCGTTATGTCCCTCTCATGCTAACCGGGTCGGCAAGGACCTGGCTCAATAGCCTCGCGCCCAACAGCATCAACGCCTGGCCAAATTTCGAGAAGGTTTTCGTCCGCAACTTCAACGAAACGTACAAGCGCCCAGAGAGCCCGCGCGACCTGGCCTTGTGCGTCCAGGGCGACCGTGAGACCGACAGCGAGTACCTCGCCAAGTGGACGGAGCTCCGTAACACTTGCGAGGGCATCCTGGAGAGCCAAGCCATCGGTTTCTTCATCGAAGGATGCCGAGAGGGCACCATGCTTCGCCACCGGCTACTGTGTGATGAGCCGAAAACCATGGCAGAGCTCATGACGGTTGCCGACCAGTACGCCACGGCGGATGCCGCCATGAAGAAGCCCCTCCGAGTAAACGCGGAAGGTCGTCCGACTCCCACGGAGCCGGCTCGCGACCGTTCGAGCAATCCGGCTGGTGAAGCCGGATCCTCCAGACGCCACGGCAATGACAACCGGTTCCACGGGGACCGCCAGGACAGGCAACAGAAGCCTCGCTACCACGCGCGGCAGGTCAATGCCGTAGAGGGTGCGCCCGATGCACCGGCTAACGACACAAGAAGGCAGAAGCCCTGGCTCACCTTCGACCAGATGATTGACGGCCCGTGCAAGTGGCATAGCGGTCCCTTCAAACCGGCTACGCACACCACCCGGAACTGCAGCTGGACTCACCAGCTAAAGGACCAAGGCAACCAGCCTCGTCTCCCGCCTCCCCCACCGGGTGGACCCCCACCACCGGCTAGGGGAGCCGGTAATGATGGTAACGGTGGCAACGGCGGCAACAACAACAACGGATACCCCCAGCCGCACGCCGCCTACCACATCTTCGAGACGGAGCAGGACGACAAGCACAGCCGCAGGCGACGCTCCAAGGAGGTCAACGCCATCGTTTCTCCGGTCCCCCAATACCTGAACTGGTCGGAAACCCCCATCACCTGGAGCCGGGCAGATCAACCTGAGCATCTGCCGACTCCCGGGGGCTACGCCTTGGTGCTCGACCCCCTCATCATCTCCAACGCGCGCACCTGCCGATTTTCACGCGTCCTTATCGACGGAGGCAGCAGCCTCAACCTCCTCTACCAGTCCTCGCTGGAGAAGCTGGGCATTCGCGAAAGTTCCGCCCTGGCGTACTGCCGGGGCCAGCCTGCACTCCGCTGGGAAAAATCCAGCTGGACGTCATCTTCGGGACCGAGGAGAACTTCCGCCGCGAACCAATCTGGTTCGAGGTGGTAAATTTGACAAGCTCCTGCCACGCTCTCCTCGGGCGCCCCCCCTCGCCAAGTTCATCGCCGTCCCCCACTACGCATACCTCAAGACGAAGATGCCAGGCCCCCACGGCATGATCACCGTCGCCGGCTGCTTCACGCGATCGATGGAGTGCGCCTCAGCCGGTTCCAAACTAGCAGAGGCCCTCATCGTAGCTGAAGAAAAGCGCGCGATCATGCGCAATGTGGCCATGGCCCATTAGGACGTCCCGGCTAGCAGCAAACCGGCTGGAGAAGGAGCCTTCCAACCGGCAAAGGAGACGAAGAGGATCCTGCTCGACCCCTCCGACCCGACTAAGTTCGTCACCATTGGTGCCGGCTTAGACAGCAAATAGGAAGGCGCGCTCGTCGACTTCCTCCGTGAGAATCGGGACATCTTCGCATGGTCTCCCAAAGACATGCCGGGTGTGCCGAGGGAGTTCGCCGAGCACTCACTTCATGTGTGTCTGGATTCCAAGCCGGTCAAACAACCTCTGTGCCGGTTCGCAGAAGAAAAGAGAAAGATAATCGGTGACGAGATCACCCGGCTCCTCGCAGCCGGGTTCATCATGGAAGTATACCACCCGGACTGGCTGGCGAACCCAGTCTTGGTGTTGAAAAAGAACAAGACCTGGCGCATGTGTATCGACTACACCAGCCTGAACAAGGCGTGCCCGAAAGACCCCTTCGCCTTGCCCCGTATCGATCAAGTCATCGATTCCATGACCGGCTGTGATTTGTTGTCTTTTCTAGATTGTTATTCTGAATACAATCAGATCCGGCTAAACCCGGCTGATCAGATCAAGACATCATTTATCACCCCCTACGGGGCTTTCTGCTATGTAACCATGCCTTTCGGCCTAAAGAACGCATGCGCCACCTATCAGCGATGTATGCAGAAATGCTTGCACTCGCAGATAGGCCGAAACGTGCACGCTTACATGGATGACGTGGTCATCAAGACCAAGGAAAAGCACACCCTCCTCGAGGATCTGTGAGAAACATTTGGCAACCTCCACCAGTACCAGATGAAGCTGAACCCGGAAAAATGCGTCTTCGGAGTACCATCCGGCCAGCTACTCGGTTTCCTCGTATCTTAGTGAGGCATCGAGGCAAATCCGGAGAAGATCGCGGCCATCGAAAGGATGCAACTGCCCAAGAACCTGCTTGGAGTCCAGAAGTTCACCGGATGCCTGGCTTCCCTCAGTCGTTTCGTCAGCCGGCTGGGGGAGAAGGCACTTCCGTTGTACCAGCTGATGAAAAAGACGGACAAGTTCTCCTGGACTTCGCAGGCCGACACCGCGTTTCACGACCTCAAGCGCATGCTGTCCATAGCGCCGGTTCTAGCCACACCGGTAGCAAGGAGCCGATGTTGCTCTATATAGCAGCCACCAGCCGGGTCGTCAGTGTCGTCCTGGTGGTGGAGCGCCCCGAGGAAGGCAAGGCTCAGCAAGTTCAGAGACCCGTATACTACCTCAGCGAGGTTATCTCCCTCTCCAAGCAGAACTACCCCCACTACCAAAAGATGTGCTAGGGCGTGTACCTAGCATGCAAGAAGCTCAAGCACTACTTCCAGGAGCACCCGATCAAGGTCGTGTGCACTGCACCCCTTTCGGAAATCATCGGCAACAAGGACGCCACCGGCCGGGTCGCCAAATGGGCCATCGAGCTCGCCGCCTACTCCATCCAGTACGAGCCCTGGCTCACGATCAAGTCATAGGCGATGGCGGACTTCCTCGTCGACTGGGCGGAGACCCAGTATCTCCCACCGGTTCTGGATTCGGACCACTGGAGGATGCACTTCGACGGGTCGAAGATGCTCGGGGGCTTGGGAGCCGGCATCGTGCTCACCTCGCCCAAGGGAGACCGGCTGGAGTACGTGTTGCAGATCCACTTCAAGGCCTCCAACAACATAGCCGAAGACGAGGCACTGGCGCACGGGCTCCGGCTGGCCAAGGAAATCGGCGTCAACCGGATCCTGTGCTTCGGCGATTCGGACCTGGTGGTACAACAAGTATCCGGGGAATGGGATGCCAGAGATGCCAACATGGCCCTCTACCGATTCCACATCCAGAAGCTCAGCTCCTCCTTCGACGGGTGTGAATTTCATCACGTCCCCCGCACCAACAACGAGGAAGCCGACACGCTCTCCAAGATAGGGTCCACCAGGCAGGCCATCCCACCAGGGGTCTCCCTGGAGCACCTGCGCAAGCCATCCATCAACCCGTCGTCGGAATCAGACTCCATCATCTGGGCGGGGAGCGTCCCGGCGGCCGGGGCAGCGGAAGCGGAGCGGGCGGAGCCACCAAAGAAGAAAGCTCGCGCCAACTCCGGCCAGGCGGTGCCATCCGGCTCGCAGGACCCGGGGGCTTCCGGCTCGCCCAGTGGCTCAGGGGCTGCCGCCCCGGACATCCCACCCGGACGGCCCACCGACACCCGACAGCCGGAGGACAGGAGCATCCTCGTCATCCGGGAAGTGCCATCCTGGGCACAGCCCTTCATGAACTACATCGCCAACAACAAACTCCCGGATGACGAGGTGGAGGCCAGACAAATCCGACGCCGCGCGCATACATACACCATCATAAATGGCGAGCTATACAAGCGCAGTGTATCCGGTATCTTCCAAAGATGTGTCGACGTAGACACAGGCTACCGGCTACTCAAGGACATCCACCAGGGCGAGTGCAGGCACAACGCTTCGTCAAGGGCGATAGTCGCCAAGGCGTTTCGCCACGACTTATATTGGCCCACCGCCCTCGAGGATGCCGAGCAGCTGGTCCGCGCGTGCAATGGGTGCCAACGCTTCGGGCAGCTCAGGCATATGGCAACCTCGGTGCTCAAGACCATACCGATCACCTGGCCCTTCGCGGTTTGGGGCCTCGACATGGTCGGGCACTTCAAGCGAGCTCGCGCGAGAATGACCCACCTACTGGTAGCGGTGGACAAGTTCACAAAGTGGATCGAGGCCAAGCCTATCCGGAAGCTGGACGGGGCGACGGTGGTTACCTTCTTCACCGACATCATCAACCGCTTCGGCTACCCCAATAGCATCATCACCAACAATGGCACGAACTTCTCCAAGGGGGCCTTTGCCCGGTTCTGCGGCAACAAGGGCATCCGGCTAGACCTCGCCTCCATCGCACATCCCCAGTCCAACGGGCAGGTCGAACGAGCAAACGGCTTGGTGCTAGCCGGCATCAAACCACGTCTCATCGAGCCGTTGGAGCGGTCACCCGGATGCTGGATCGAAGAACTTCCGGCTATGCTGTGGAGCCTCCGCACCACATCGAATAGGTCAACCGACTACATGCCATTCTTCCTGGTCTACGGATCGGAAGTCGTCCTCTCCGCCGACATCGAATTCGACTCCCCCCGCAAGCTCCTCTATGACGAGCAGGCCAACAAGGAGGCGCCGGAGGACGGGGTAGATCTCCTGGAGGAGGCCCGCGAGCTGGCCCTGTCCAGATCCGCCCTGTACCAGCAGCGACTACGCCGCTACCATTCTAGCCGGATTCGCCCAGTCGCATTCCGCGAGGGTGACCTGGTTCTCCGGTTGGTGCAAGACACGAAGGGCATGCACAAGCTATCACCACCCTGGGAGGGCCCCTTCATCATCAGCCGGGCGCTGCCCAACGACTCTTACTACCTCATCGACGCACCGCCGTCGTGCAAGAACAAGATGGACAAATCGGACGAGGAGACCGAACGTCCTTGGAACGTGGCCCTGCTGCGCCCGTTTTACACCTAGTCGCCAAACAATGTATGTATCCCAAAAACCTCATAAATGAAAATGCGGACTCCCACGAGAATCTCAGGGGCACCTTCTGGAAATGTGTGTGTACCTGTTCTCCGATTAAAATTTTCCGGCTCCGGCTACCCCTACCCGGGGGCTCGCCGGCTGGCCCGGCCTGTTACACCAACAAACCGGCTGAGTAGTGTACGATGATGTCAGAGGACCACTCTTCGTCTCAGCTACAAACCCCGCTGTCCGGCTAGCAAGAGCAAAAGCCCGAGGCATCCCACATGAAAAACGGGGAAGAGGCGTGACAGATCGGGCGTCCCGGCCCCGCAACTAGCTCAAACCAATCCAGCCGCTAAGCCGCTAGTACCGTGCGTAATGTACTGTCAGCTCCCTTCGATTCCGGCTGCAGACCGCAACCCAGCTGTCCGGCAAGGATGCAGCGAAAACAGCAGAACACACGAGAAAGCGACTAAGTGCCTAAAAAGGAGCAAGCCTGTTTTTGAAAAAATAAGCCGTTTCCCGGCTACGATTTGACGGACTAACCTATTAACCTATGAAGATGTATGTGTATGCATATGTGCGTTCTTGTCCGACTACTTCGAGTCGGAATTCAGGAGAAGGAAAGAAGATTCGAAGCCCTTGCCTTCATCAAGCGCTCCAAATCTCGGGGGCTACACCCATTGGGTGCGCTCGCGCGCCCCCAGTGGAATCTTGTAGTTCCCGGCCGACTAAGGGCGTTTAGCCGGCAGTTCGGAGCACAGGTGAGGGCAAGGGCGGGAGCAATAAAAGACAAGAAAGATTCAAAGCACCTGGCTATGCCAGCTACTCTGAATCTCGGGGGCTACACCTAGTGGGTGCGCTCGCGCGCCCCCACTGGAATGTTGGTTCCCCCGGCTGAAGGCATCCAGCCGACGAAAGCAGCCGACTGGGGCGAGGCCAGTCGGATAAAGTTAGAAGAGCAGGGAAGAACAAGGAAGATTCGAAGCACCTGGCTACGCCAGCTACTCCGAATCTCGGGGGCTACACCCAGTGGGTGCGCTGGTGCGCCCCCACTGGAGGTGTAGTTCGTCCGGCTAAGAGTGTGTAGCCGGACGAGGATAGCCAGGCGGAGCGAGCCGGCAAAGATATCAAAATAAAATTCAAGACACAAGTTAAGAAAGACTAAAGAATTTAATATTAACAAGAAAAAGGGAGACGAAGCTCCCGAGAGTTACCCAGCATCAAAGATAGCCGGTACAGACAGACAAGTTCCATGATAACCTAAAAACAAGACAAATACACCCGGCATCCCGGGGCAACAGCTAAACGGCAGGGCCTTTGCCGTGGGGGGGTTCCTGCCTGGCAGATGCTGGAGGCGGGGGCGGAGCCACAGTGCTCGTTCCGGCTCCGGCGCTGGCAGACGGCGGCACCGAAGACTCCGCATCCGGAGTGTCGGGGGACTCCGAGTCGGTGAGCACCTCGTCCGGATCCACGTAGTCGACGATCTTGATGGCGGACCCGCGAAGCTCCGGATGGGCTTGGCGGATGGCGGCAAGATCGGCACCGGCGCGGAAGCCCCCATCGATCTTCTCGACGCGAGCATCCTTGTACCAGGAAAGCATCAGCGCCAAGGCCATCTCCGCTCCGCCCCGCGCCGCCAGATCCCGCAGCCGGTCCACCGCAGCCGGCACCTCCCCCACCTTCGCCGCCAGCTGCGCCATCGTCTCCGGAACCAGAGCCTCCGGCCACACAAAGGAGAAGACGTCCCGTGCCGCCTGACGAAGCTTCACGGCCTACTCGCCAAGAAGAACGACGAGCTCCTGAGCTGTCGGCTACGCTCCCGGCCAGTTCTCCTGCAGCCGTTTGTAGGCCAGCAGGTCTATGCCGGGGTAAAAGGCTGTCAGAAAAGAGGAGTCAAATACGGCTACCGCATCTAGAAAGAAAAGAAGATGGATGAAAGAACTCACCTTTGGCAGTGTGGCCGACTTGCATTAGCTCCTCCACCAGCGCCTTCTCCTTGACCGCCATCCGTTTTATCTCCTTCTCTTGGTCCTTGTTCTGGGCCTCGAGAAGGGAGAAGGCTTCGGCCCGGCTAGCGAGCGAGGCGTCGCGCTCCTTGACGGTAGCCTCCAAGCCGTCTACCCGTGCGTGCCAGTCCTTGTTCTGCAAGCGCACCGTGGAGTTGGACCTGCTCAGCTGGTCGTTCGCTTTCTTTAAGCGATCGATCTCGTGCTGAGCACACACGAGGATGGCTGCAACGAAGCCGACTATTAAAAAAAAAGAGCCAGACGGATAAGGCAGACTTACTCTGGGAGGTCCCGTTGGCAGCAGCAAGCTTCTGCTCCAGGATGCGGGTTCCACCGGCCGTGGCCTCAAGCAGCCGGATCTCCTTGACCGCCAGCTCGAGCGTGGCGGCAAGATCCGATAGCGAAGCAGCGGAGGAGGCGTCATCGTCCACGGTGTTGACGGCCAAGGACTCCTTCGCCACGAGCACCGCTGTCTGCCACTCCTCCCCGACCGCCTCGTCGGAGTCGTCGTCGCCAACCACGACAAGCTCCTTGCCAGTAGCCCCCCGCACGCCGACGGAGGAACCTTCCGGCTGGGAGCGAGTCGCTTCTGGCTGGGGACCCTCCGGCTGGGAGGGGGCAGCCGACTCGGCCTGAGGAGGAGAAGGAGGCTGCGCCTCAGAGGAAGGGGAGGCGCCGATTGGATCAGTCGGGGCGCGAGGCAGCGACCCGGCTGGCATCCGAGCCGGGCTCGCGGCGCCGAAAGAAACCAGTGCGCTAAAGGGAAAGAGGAACAGACAACAGCAAAATAGGCTAACATCAGAAAAACAAGGACAAGGAAAAACAAACAGAAAGCACCGAGGGGGGAGGGAGAAAAACGTACCCCGGCACAACCGGGGGCGGCCCTTTCTTCCGGCCAAGACGGCTTGGCGACAGGGCGCTAGTCCGGCCCCTCTTCGGAGCCAGCTCCTCCACAGCAGGCCGGCGGGAGCCGGAATGGCCGGAGCCGCTCCCGCCTGCTTCGCCGTCCGCCGCGGAGCGCGTCGCCGGCTCCACGATCGGCCCGGCCTCCTCCTCCTCGTTCACCTCCGCGTGCGGGTCGGCGACCGGCTCGTCGTTCCGGCTGGAGAAGGCATCACCGTCCCCATCCGATTCCTCGCCGGATCGGCGAGCGCACGGCTCGGGCAAGTCCGGCGCGAACACCTCGAGAGGAGCGTCGCCCTCCTCGCGAAGGATGCAGGGGAAGATCTGGCGAATGCAAAAGGTCTGCCAGACAAAACAAGGAGATAACAGAGGGAATAAGCAAAAATTCCGGCTACAAGAACTTACCCGAGGCGCGCAGTTCTCCCGGCTGTAGGGCGCCAGGCTGAACTTCCAGTTCTCCGGCAGCCGCTCCTTGCTGATCGTCCACAACCACTCCTTCAAGTTGTGGTAGCGGGGATCACGGCGCGACAGCCGGGTCGGGTCCAGCCGGCCGGAGTAGAAGCACATCTTGTGCGCGCGCTGCTGGAGCGGCATCATCAGCCGGGACATCCAGCTAAGGGTGATGTCCCGACCGATTAGCTGGCAGGTGACAAGGGAGCGCATGCGTGCCAGCATCGCGTCCGTCTCCGCCTTGTCGCTGTAGACCTTCAGGTCCCAGTTTTGCCGGCTGGACTCGACGCTTGGAAGGCCGGCAAGTTTATCCGGTCGACGCCGGTGACGTTCTTGACATAAAAATACGACTGCTGCCCCAGCCGTACCGTGTCCTAGAGCAAGAACTTCGGGTAGCCAGATTGGGAGCGGGAGTATATGGAGGCGCCACCGCAGACGACTAGCGGGCCCTTCGTGTACTGGACCTGTGGCCGAACTCGGAAGAGCCGGCAGAAGATCCCGAGATCCGGCTGGATCCCGAGGTAGCTCTCGCAGAACGCCATGAAGTGCGCCAGCGTTCCGATGGCATTGGCGCCGAGGTGGTGGAGGCGGAGGTCGAAGAAGGCTAGCAAAGTTAGAAAGAAGGGGTGGAGCAGTAGCGCAAACCCGCACGCCAGGTGCGAGAGGAAGATAACGCGCTCCCCCTCCGCCGGATGCGGCAACACTTCCTCGATCGACGCTAACCGCACCGCCACCTCCTCCGCCGGCGGGAGGACGCGGGTCGCGCGATACTTCGTGATCTGATCCTCGGTGACGGAGGAGCCGCACCAGGCTCCGCTGTCAGCAGCCATTTCCGGCTGAGGGGAAGGAGCGGCAACGGAGGAGTGACGGTGGCCCGTAGCGTCGATGGCGGTGAGCGGGCGGCGCAGAAGGCAGGAGCACAGGAGCAGCAGCGCGCGAGAAGGAGAGAAAGATTGCAGCGGGGGAGCGAAGGAAAAGAACTGCCTCCCACGCGGCATCCCTTTAAAGGATCGGAAGGGCAATCGTCGGCAGGGCCACCTGGCACGCATCCGGGCGACCCACATCCCAACCGCCGCCTAGATCCCATGTGCCGGGACAGGATGCGCAGAAGATCCTGGGACGAGAACCGAAGCGCCGGACAGCAGTTCCCCGAGGCGATGTGCGACGGGACGTTATGCTGGCCGCCGCAGAGCAATGATGGCGCGTGCGCTCGTGGCCGGCGTCAGCACTGACGTCACGGGTAGCGCAACCGCCAGGCTCAGCCGAATCAAAATTCGAAAAGCAAAAGGGAGCGCACGCGCATTTCGCCCAAGGGCGGAATCCACACGCGCTCGGGGGCTAGTGTTAGGGGGATGATCCCCGGATACCCCACCCAAATAAGAAACAGGACAGTCGGATCTCGGCCGGCTGAAAGGATGCAGCCGGACATGGTAGGATGGACCGGCTACCACCCGGTAGCCGGACCCTAAAGAGGTAGCCGGATACAACAACGTAGCCGGATCCAATCAGAGGGACAGGACGACATGCGTATCAGTGCACGGTACGCCCTGTACGACGACAAGACAGGAAACCACCGGCCCATACTGAAGACTTGGTGTGGCTGACAGAGGAACAGTGGCCTGTGCTGACGACGGGCTCGCACGGCGTCCACTGTACCTGCGACAGCCATACCGCTCATACACCGATGTGACACACCATGCTGGGTGTTGTAGATGACTAGTCGGCTGGGACCCGCCTGTGGGCGCCCGCCAGTCGGACCAGCCAGTAAGACCCTTGCCTCGCTTCCTATATAAGGAGAGGGAGGGCCTCAGTAGAAAGGGTTGGTCTCAGTTCATTTAAGGCAGTAGCTAAAGGATACAGCTCGAGGAGCACTTGTAGCTCGTATCTTCCACATAGTCAGATCAGGCAGGAGTAGGGGCTTTACCTCACCACGAGGGCCCCGAACTTGGGTACTTCTTGCGTCCCGCTATGCTCGCTCGTATCCAATCTCGCCTGCAGACGCCGTTGATAGCTTTCCTGCTAGTCCCCACACCTCTATCTAACCTTTTTAGGTACTGCCGTTCCCAATACAACGACAGTGCGGCATCGGAATTCCGCTGCAACTGGGTCCTGGTAGATGCCAGTTGGGCCTAGCCTCCACTTCATGCTCACGCGGGGGTGGCGGTGGAGAATCTAGGCTGGGCTAGCAAGGAGGCCGCTTGTATGAGTCCAGGGCCCCTCGCGAGGCACATGGCGCACTTGAGGAGCCAGGGCTTGAACAGAGAGATGGTGGTGAGAGAATTCTTGTGGCAGGAATTCACCCCCTCCAGGAGAGGAAGAGACCCGTGTGGACCATGTCGCCTAGCTGGGATGCGGTCAGGCTCTCCGAGGGGCCCCGCACTAAGGACACTGTGTCCACCCTCATGCTACTACTCCTGGGCGCGGACATGGCAGTGGAGCTTCCCCTCGACACGCGGCGTCTATACATGGGGGGCGACGTGAGCACCATGCGTGCCCGCCTTCCCATCTTCAATGCCAGGGGAGTGCCATTTGGTCGAGCTAGATGACGAGGATGTGGGGCCAAACGATGCCCCTGTACCCTCCCAGCTGGTATGGCGCGGGAGGATGATCAACATCGTGTCGTCTTCGGAGGAGAACGCCGAGGATATCCCCTGCATCGAGGTTGACGCCCTTGTTAGGAGCGTCAGCCACTCATTCCCTAGCGCGGGCAGCCGAGAAACACCCCAGGCCAGAAAACAGTGGTGCCTTTCTTCCCCCAGGTGCCAAGAAAGTCAGCTGGTCCTTAGTGGGATCAGAAGCCAGGAGGTGAGATATCTTCGCGAAGCCTTTCTCCTCCCTTGTGTCCTATATCTATTTTATCACTTTGCCGTGTTGATGCAGGCGTGAGAAGGAAAGGAAGGCGAAGGCGGCCAAGGCTGGCTCCGGCAGTGCCGCAGGTCATGCCGTAGGCAACACCACTCCCCTCCAGATCTGGGAGCACCCCGAGGGCTCCTTCCCTCCTTCCCGGGTGAGGGGAGTGAAGGGGGACTGTTCCGCTGATGAGGGTCAACCCGACCCTGATGTGGCCGTAAAGGGTGATGGCGCCCCACCACTTGAAGACCCCGTGGGGGCGCAGGTTTCATCTCCATCACCAAGCCACGATGACCTAGGGGAAACCGGTGGGGGAAGCCCTCGAGCCTATGAGGGCATGAGGCCGGGCGTGCAGACATTGCTGTCAACCAAGGGTGCTTCCCTCGGCAGGTCCGGGCGCCTGCATGGCATAGTGACAGCCACCCGTGCTGGGCTCGACCAGTTTCTAGTGGATATCGCCGTATGGAGCACCACCTGGTTGGGTATGGCATCGTCTTCATTTGGGGAGGGCCGCTGTTGACCTGCCCATGGGCAGTGGGCAACTCGTAGAGGTACAAGCGGCCCCAAAGATTATCGGGCTCAAGTGGAGGTGTCTCAAGTGGCCATAGGGACTTCCGCATTGGCCAGAGGCCGGGCTCTGCCCCTTGGCGGGGAAGCGGTCTCCTCCGAGGACCTAGCTCGTGCCTCCTATGACCTTTCCGTGCAAGACCACACGCTCGCATTCTCCGAGAAGAAGGTCGAAGCGGATCGCCAAAGGGTCGCCCAGAGGGGGAGAGACGTGGCCCTTCATAAAGAGGTAGTCTGACTTCGCGAGGACGAGGATCAGCTAGAGAGGAGCCGCTTAGAGGCACTGGAGGCCCAGCTAGCAATGGCTCATCAGAAGCTCGAGGAGCGCACACTTGACGTCAATAATTATAGTGCGAATACAGATGAGCTCCTCCGTTGTTGTTATGCCAAGGTAGCCGAGGAGTGAGTGCAGATGAAGGCGATGAACGAGGCGGAGCTTTCACAACTCTGCCAGTCCCTTCGAGAGGAATGTCATGGGAAGGCCAAGACTTAGCATATATGCTTCCTAGAGAAGCAGGATAAGTTGGAGGGCTCCCTTCGCAAGGAGGAGGAGCATCTGGCCCAAGCTCTTGTCCAAATAGATGCCTCAAAGGGGCTGCTAGCAGCCCACCAGAAGCTCCAGAAGTGCTGGGACCTGCCCACCAGAAGCTCCAGAAGCACTTGAGCATCGGAGACGCCCTCAGCGAAAGCCGCGATGACTTCCGCATCGGAGGCCCTTCTGACCCTAACGAGGCTTTGGTCGAAATGCTACAGGTGTCGGAGCCCTAGCATTCAGGGTGCCACGTCCCCAAGCTAGACTGGCCCTGCAGCGTAAGGGTCTCCGCCTTCAAGAGGTAGGACGCCTTCAAGAGGTAGGACGCCTCTCGAAGGAACGAAGCCGTGTAGGCTTCGTGGGGTTCACTCCCTAGATAGGCTGCCACGACGGCACACAACGTCCTTGAGCCTCGGATACCCCCAGATCTGTCTGGGGGAAGGACAGCGGCATTGTGGTGACCCTCCCCATTCGTAGACCAGGAGGAGAGGCCCGACGCTACCCTATATAAGGAGTCCTTCTCCTACCTTGCAGGGAACAAATCCTAGAGATCTAAAACCCTAGACTTCCTTCTGCCATTGTAACCTCACTAGGTAAGCAAGCAATACAACCAAGCAGGAGTAGGAGCTTTACCTCCTCGCGAGGGTCCTGAACCTGGGTAAAAAACTCCGGTGTCAACTCTCTATCATGCGTCCGCTTCGTCGCGGTAGCCTCACCAACTCCTTCGGAATCGCGTCTTCAGCCCCCTCATGAACCAATGGACCGTTGGACCCTAGTTCCTTCATGGGACAAATCTCCGACATTTGGCACGCCGGGTTGGGGGCTGAGGCACGCTTTGAAGATCTTTGACGATGTCAGCAACATGTCGGCCAGCAACGAGACGCGTGCCGAGCGGGCCCTCCGTCGTGCGTCAAGAACGACGCAGATAGAGCCAGCCTAGCAGCACACCGCCTCCAAGCAAGTCCCGCGGAGGGAGGACGAGGGGGCTCCTCCTACCGCCCGTCACAGGAGCCGGCCCCCTCCTTGCACGATGTCACATTGCTCTCCCACACAACAACTTCTCGAGGCCACCTCGAGCAGCTCACCGCGGAGGTCGCAAGCGTATCTTGTGTGAGCTCCTGGCACACCCGCCGGCTGAGCAGGGCCAGGAGAAGTGGCGCAACCGGATCGCTAAGCTCTTAAATGCTGCAACCCTCTCCCCGGAGGGCCCTGGGGCTGGGGGCACTAGCTCAGAGCCGAGTGTTAGGGGCCCGTACCCGCTCCATCAACGCAGGGGTGCAGCCAAGTTGGATGATGCCTCGCCGCCACCCGCGAATAGTTGCCAGATCATCCCGCCTCCCGTCACTTCCGCGTCGCTGCGTGAGCGTGACGACCGCCTTGTAGAGCAAATCATCGCTGCTGGGCAGCAGAATTGCGCGTCCCTCGACTGCGGTAGGGTGGTCTAGGCGAAAGGCTGCCTCACCTTCACCAAGAACCTGCGCCACGTGGTCTGGCCGGACAAGTTCCGCCCAGAAACACCGACGCGCTACGACAGCACCACGAACCTGTGTGAATTCATCTAGCTTTACACCCCGGGCGTCAAAGCGGCGGGAAGAGATGACCGCATCATAGCAAACTGGTTTCCCCTGTGCCTGAAGGAAGTGGCCAGCACCTAGCTTATGAACCTCCCCGAGGAGTCAATCGACTCATGGGCGAAGCTCAACTCCCTCTTCATTCCCAACTTCAAGGGGACCTATGAGCACCCACTCACCTACTACGACCTTCGCCAGATACGCCAGCAGCGTGGTAAGACCCTCTTCAAGTTCCTGCAGAGGTTCAGTCGAGTCCGCAACAATATCCCCAAGATCTTAGACTGCAACGTCATCACTGCCTTCTTAGAGGGCGTGAATGACATCAAGACGAGGGGAAATATTAGGATTCGGGGCGAGAGCCTCACCACTGCCGCCGATCTGTTCGTCATGGCCAAGAAGTGCGCCCAAGCTGAGGCAGGGCGGATCTTCAGCCTCGTGGAGGCAGAAGTCACTCCTAAGGCCTCGGGTTCATCCAACGGTAAAGACAAGGAGCCCAAGCGCAAGACCTCCACCGTCCTGGCGGCCGAGCCAGACCGAAAGAGTCCTCGCGAGGGGTCCAGCAAGCGGGTACTAGACGACAGTTGTACTGCCACTTCCACAAGAAGCCAGGCCACCCCTCCGACGACTGCTACGATCTTAAGAAACTCTGTGACCTCCGCAACAGCCAGAAAAGGGATGCATGGGAGGCGAGCGAGGCAGCCAAGGAGGAGGCAACTAGGAAGGAAACCGCTAGAGAAACAACTCCCGAGTGCGTGATGCCCCACCGGCAGGTCACCGAGCCAACGCCGCGTAACCGCATCCGCACAAGCACGTGCCGAGGACCCTGGGGTCTACCAAGTGCCGCAAGGTGCCATTTCCTGCATCCTTGGTGGATCCCAAGCCCCAACATCCAACCAGCACTTCAAGCTGCTCAGTCACGAGGTCGTGGCCGCCAGACCAGGAATCCCCTCGCCGAAGCTCAAGTGGTCCCAGTGTGCCATCACCTTCAACACCAGCGACCACCCAGTCTCCTCCAAGCCTATTGGCATGCTCCCGCTGATCTGCACCCCCACCATCAACAACATTGCCGTTGCGAAGACCCTCGTCGACGGAGGCGCAGGCCGGAACATGATCTCCACCGAGACTGTCGCCCAACTGTAAGTGCCTTACGACAGGGTGATATGGACCATGTCGTTCTCTGGGCTGACGAGCGGGTCCACCACACCCATCGAGCATGTGTGTCCCTCCGTCACGTTCGGAACGCATGACAACTACCGCACTGAGCTCATCGACTTTGACGTGGTGCACATCATCCTTCCGTACAACATCATCTTCGGCTACCCCACGCTGGCCAAGTTCATGGCTGCCACTCACCATGCCTACAACATGCTCAAGATGCCTGGTGGCAGCGGCAGAGTCATCATGGTTCGTTGCGATGAGGTGGATGCCTTACACTCTCTGGAGCATGCCTACAAGACCGTTGTCACCACCTATCCTGAGGATGTGGACGCCATGGACTACATCGGAGGATCTACTAGGAGGAAGCAGATGATGGCCCAGGAGAGCGCCATGGCAAAGAGGCAGACATCACGCTGCCCCCGCCTCGTGAGGAGTCGGGCATGACCGGTACCTATGACCTCATGAGGGGTTCAGGCACACCCCCATCCGTCATCACGAGGGTGGAGGTGCCTCCCGAGGATGGCGATGGTGTGGGGGCTCCAGATTTCCCCATGGATTATACATAGCATGCACACAACACCTGATGTCCCAACGGCTGCAGCTAAGTGGCCAAGAGTTCTAGCGGTCTGGGCTACTGGGAGGTGGACAACCCTCTTCAAATGATCCGCTTGGATTCACGACTTTTTGAAGGTGAACCTCAAAAAACCCTCCTCCCTTATGGTGGTATTTTCCTTGGATCTTGTGCCGTGTGCATGTTGACTATTTATTTTTCTTCTTCAAAAAAGCATTTTCTCCAAAAACGGACCGACATATTTCCCTCACACACTCCACACGAGCGGGGGTTAGGGATGGTACCCTTCACTAGGCTGGCTCCCTGTCGGCATCAGGGCCCAAAGTGTTGAGCTCTAAACTCTACGGACCGTCCCGCAGCCGTGAGTTACCGCATCACACGGTTCATGGTGCCTAAGATCCTCGTGCGATGCGTGTACGGGTCTCTGATGGTGGGGGTCATTTTCTTCCTACGACCCTATCCTGGTAAGTTCTACAGGGCATCTCGCGAGGGCCTAAAGTGTCAAGCTCTAAACTCCACGGCTCATCCCTCGGTCGTGAGTTACATCACCCATGGTCCCTAACCTCGTTTTATCCTTGCGACGACTCATGAGGCCCTGTTCCTCTACAACCTGACCGCGTTAAGGCCTAAAGTGTCGAGCTCTAAACTGTATGGCCCATCCCTCGGCTGTGAGTTATCTCACCCATGGTCCTTGACCTTGTTTTTATCCTCGTGATGGCTCATGAGGCCCTGCTCCTCCGCAGCCTGAGCTCGTTAGGCCTGGAGTGCCACGCTCGCAATAGGGCCGGACGTCCAGGGGTGGAGCCCTCGTGAGGCGTGGTTGAAGGTAGGACGCCTAGGGAGGCGATCTACAGGGGCGGCGGTTTGAGCATGCTGCCAGCAAGGTCTCCCATTAGCTGTAGGACCGGCCCATTGTGGAGCTGGCTACGCCGAATTAGGTTGGTGGGAATCTTTTCACCTCGGGAGGATGGTTCCCCGTGGCTCGTGGACTGTAGTGAGTACGGGATGTTCTCACGAGGAGTTACTTATGCGTGTACCCTTGAGGAGGGGTCCTTATTACTTTCTGGAGCTCACCCTCTTGAGAGGGGGTGCATCCTTGCAAGATTCGTTTGCCTTTTTCCGGGCACCTCTAGTGGGGGCGAACCACAAGCGAGTTACCGACTCCGCCTTGGGTTGTAGGTTTTTAGGACTTAGCCTTTTAGCCCCGCCAAGATTTAACCGCTGAAGAGGGTGTCTCCAGGGGCATCCTGTGGGTCTCTCGAGGAGAAACCGCAGGGTTAGGTGTTTCGTATCTCAGCCCCCGTGCCGAGGGATTTAGGGGGTGAGGTAAGTCTCGGCCAAGGAACAGACCATAGAGTTCAGAGCTCGACACTTAGGCCCTAACAATCTCGGGCTGCGGAGGACAAGGCCTCATGAGCCATCAAGGATAAAAACAAGGTCAAGGACCATGGGGGAGGTAACTCTCGGCCGAGGAATGGACCGTAGAGTTCAGAGCTCAACACTTTAGGCCCTGACGAGCTCGGGCTACGGAGGACAGGGCCTCGTGAGCTGTCATGAGGATAAAAATGAGGTCAGGGACCGTGAGTGAGGTAACTCTCGGCCGATGAACACACCGTAGAGTTCAGATCTTGACACTTTAGGCCCTGACGAGCTCGGGATACAGAGGACAGGGCCTCACGAGCCGTCGCGAGTATAAAGACGAGGTCAAGGACCATGGGTGAGGTAACTCTCAGCCGAGGAATAGACCGTAGAGTTCAGAGCTCGACACTTTAGGCCCTGACAAGCTCGGGCTGCGGAGGACTGGGCCTCATGAGCCGTCGAGGATAAAAACAAGGTCACGGACCGTAGGTGAGGTAACTCTCGGCCAAGGAATCCACCGTAGAGTTTAGAGATCAACACTTTAGGCCCTGACGAGCTCGAGCTGCGGAGGACAGGGCCTCGTGAGCCATCGTGAGGATAAATATGAGGCCAGGGACCATGGTGAGGTAACTCTCGCCCGAGGAACGGACCGTAGAGTTCTGAGCTCGACACTTTAGGCCCTGAAGAACTCGGGATGTGAAGGACATGTCCTGATGAGCTGTTCCGAGGATAAAAACAAGGTCAAGGACCGTGGGTGAGGTAAATCTCGGCCGATGAACGGACCGTAGAGTTCAGAGCTCGACAATTTAGGCCCTGGCAAGGTGCCCGGTAGACCTTACCGGGAGAGGGTCGTAGGAAAAAAGCTCCCATTGTCAGAAGCCTGAACATGCCTCGTGCGAGATTTTTAGGCACCAGGATCCATGTGACGAGGTAACTCTAGGACGGGTCTGTCCCATGAGTTCAGATCTCTACACTTTAGGCCCTGATGCCGACAGGGGTCTGAGCCGGCCCGGTGAATAGTACCGTCTCTAGCCCCCGCTCATGCAGAGCGTGTGAGGGAAATCGGGTGGTGCGGTTGTTGGAAAAATGCTTTTTCGGAGGAAAAATCAAATAGCCAATCATGCACTTAGAACAAGATCCAAAGAAGCGCCCGTAGTGTAGGCTTGTTACAGCTGCCACCATGGTCTGCACGGGGTCTGGCAACAGGAAAAACCAATAACGGATGAGGGTTTTTTGAGTTTCACCTTCAAATGGTCTCAGGTCCAGGCATGTCATCATGAGGGATTTGTTCCTCTCCCGATAGACTAGGTCGCCAGCATTCCTGGCCGCTTAGCTGCCACCGTGGGGGTGGTAGGGGTTGTATGCGTGTTAGGTACAGTCCATGGGGAAGTATGTAGCCTCTATGTCATTGCCGCCCTCAGGAGGCGCATCCACCCTTGAGAAGATTGGCGGTGGCACGCACGCCCCCCTCACGAGGTCGCGGGTACCGGTTATGCCCGGCTCCTCGCGAGGTGGTAACAGTGCGGCTTCCGTCCTTTTTTCCATGTCGTTCTCCTGGCCCATCATTTGCTTCCTCCTAGTGGAGCCTCGGATGTAGTCCAGGGCGTCCACATCCTCGGGATAGGTGGCGGCAGCGGTCTTGTAGGCATGCTCTAGGGAGCGTAGGGCTTCCACTTCATCACATCAAACTGTGATGACCCCACCACTGCCGCCAGGCATCTTGAGCATGTTGTAGGCATGGTGAGTGGTGTCCATGAACTTGTCCAGCGCATGGTAGCCAAGGATGACGTTGTACGGAAGGTTGATGTGCACCACGTCAAAGTCGACGAGATCAGTGGGGTAGTTGTCGCGTGTTTCAAACATGACGGAGAGGCGCACCTTCCCAATGGGTGTGGTGGACCCGCTCGTCACCATGGAGAATGGCATGGTCGGGATCAGCCTGTCATAAGGCACTTGCAGCTGGGCGAAGGTCTCGGTGGAGATCACATTAAAGCCCGCACCTCCATCGATGAGGGTCTTCCCAATAGTGATGATGTTGATGGTGGGGGTGCAGATCAGGGAGAGCATGCCCACGGGCTAGGTGGAGACGGGGTGGTCGCTAGCGTCGAAGGTGATGGTGCACTGGGACCACTTGAGCTTTGGCGAGGGGATTCCTGGTCTGGCGGCCACGACCTCACGGGTAAGCAGCTTGAAGTGTCGGTTGGACATCGGGGCTTGGGAGCCACCAAGGATGTAGGCTATGGCACCTGGTAGCCCCAAGGGTTCTCGAGACGCGCTTGCTCCTGCGGGTGCGGACACTGCTGCAGCAGCGTTTGCTTGGTGACCTTCCTGAGGGGTGTCACGCCTGCTAGAGTTATTGTTCCAGCGGTTACCTCCCTGATTGCACCCGCCTTGGCCGCCTCGCTCACCTCCCGGCCTTCCCTTTCTCTGGCTGTTGCGCAGGTCACGGAGTTTCTTAAGCTTGTAGTAGTCATCGGTGGGGTGGCCTGGCTTCTTGTGGAAGTGGCAGTATGAGATGTCATCTCACTCCCGCTCGCTGGCCCCCTCGCGAGGGATCTTCTGCTCCGGCTCGGCCGCCAGGATGATGGCAGTCTTGCGCTTGGGCTCCTTGTTTTTACCCTTGGATGAACCAGATGCTTTGGGAGTGACTTTCGCCTCCACGAGACTGAACATCCTCCTTTCCTCGGCTTTGGCGCACTTCTTGGCCATGACGAAGAACTCGGCTATGGTGGTGAGGCTCTCGCCCTGAATCTCGATCTTTTCTCTCATATTGACGTCCTTCGCTGCCTCGGAGAAGGCAGTGATGACATTGGAGTCTGAGATCTTGGGAATCTTGTTGCAGACTCGATTGACCTCTACAGGAACTTGAAGAGGGTCTCCCCAGGCTGCTGGTGGAGGTCGTAGTAGGTGAGCGGGCGTTCGTAGGTCTCCTTAAAGTTGGAGATTAAGAGGGAGCGAAGATCCACCCATGAGTCGGTCGATTCCTCGGGGAGATTCATCAGCCAGGTGCTGGCCTCGTCCTTCAAGCACAGGGGAAACTAGTTTGCCATGACACGATCGTCTCCTCCCACCGCTTCGACGCGTGTGGTGTAAAGCTGGAGGAACTCGCATGGGTATGTGGTGTCGTCGTAGCGCGTCGACTTTTCCAGGCAGAATTTGTGTGTCCAGACCACACGGCGAAGATTCTTGGTGAAGGCGAGGCAGTCGTTGGCATGGATTGCCCTGCCGCTTTAGAGGGAAGTGCGGTTCTGCAGCTCCGCGGAGGCTCTTTCCTCGGCGAGGCGGTCCTCATGCTCGTGCGGTGGTGATTTGGCGACAGGAGGGGAGATGATCTGGTAGCTGTTCACGGGTGGTGGTGAGGCGTCGCCCGACTTGGCTGCCCCCCACGCGCTGACGGGGCGGGACCGAGCCCCTAGCCCCTGGCATCCCTCTCGCGGCTCGAGCCCTCGGGCCCTCCGGGGAGAGGCTGGCGGCGTTGAGGAGCTCGGCAATACGGTCGCTCCACTTCTCCTGGCCCTGCTCAACCGGCAAGCGGTCTAGGAGCTCACACACCATGCGCTTCACATCCTCTGCGGTAAGCGGCTCGAGGTGGCCGCGAGAAGACGCGGTGCGGGAGAGCGATGTGACACCGTGCAAGGAGGGGGATGGCTCCTGTGATGGGTGGTAGGAGGATCCTCCCCCGTCCTCCGTCCATAGGACTTGCTTGAAAGAGGTGCACTGTCGGGCCAACTCAGTCTGGGCCTTGCTCGCTGCACGACGGAGGGCCTACGTGGCGCGTGTCTCGTTGCCAGCTGACATCCTTCCAAGGTCGTCGAAGATCTTGAAAACGTGCCTCAGCCCCCTACCTGGCGCGCCAAATGTCAGAGATTTTCCCCGCAAAGGAACTAGGGTCCAATGATCCCTTGGTTCGTGAGGGGTTAAACACGCGAGTCCAAAGGAGTTTGGCGATGGCTATGGCGGCGGAGCGAACGCACCACAGAGAGTTGACACGGGTTTTTTTCCTAGGTTCGGGACCCTCATGAGGAGGTAGAGCCCCTACTCCTACTTGGTAATATTGCTCGCTTGCCTCGCGAGGTTACACTGGTGGATGAAAGTCCAGGGTTTCAGATCTATAGGTTATGTCCCCTTCGAGTTAGGGCAAGGGCTCCTGATATAAGGCGGTGTCGACCCTCTTCCCCTGGTCCATGGACAGGGAGGTTCACCACAGTGCCGCCCCTCGTGATCCCGGTATTTTGGGTCTACTTTACATCGACTTGGTCCAGCTTGCCACACCCCATTCCATTCTCCTGGAAGCGTCGTTTGCCGACGCTGTTTGTCTTTATCCGGGACTCTCTACTTTCCCCTCTTTCACCAAAACGGCAACCGAGGAGCCACCTACCATCAGATCACCTGTACCTGGCCCTACGAAAGGAGGGTGGACCGGGTCCTATTTTACGAGGCGGTGGATACTGGTTGTACTTGTTGTCAGGGCCATGGCCCGTAATCCACGCGGTGTAGTTATTGTTCTACCACGGATGCACCCAGGGGTATCCGAGGCTCTGGGTACTACACGAGGCCGCGGTAGCCTCCTCAGGGAGATAACCTCGTGAGGCCCCCCTCGGGCTTGGTCCTTGGAGGAGTGCCCATCCTCTTGAAGACGTCATACCTCTCGAAGGTGGAGGACCTTACGCTGTAGGGCCCGTCGGATGCCAGGGCTCCGACATCAGGGGCGCCACTTACCATCCTTCTCCAAGCGCCTAACGGGGCTTGTCTCGTCCTTCGTCGTTGGGTCCGCATGCCCGATATCACCGTGGGAAAACAGATCCCCAGCTTCCGCCTTGGCGCAGCGGTCGGCCACCGTGAAGAGCTCGACCACTGTGGATAGGTTCTCTCCGTGGTGGCCAATCCTGCTGAGCAATGGGGCATCAATGACGCCTTCAGTGAAAGCCGCGATGACTTCCGCATTGAAGGCCCTGCTGACCCTAACGAGGCTTTGGTCGAAACACGGTCGGTACTTGCACAGGGTCTCTCCGGGCCCTTGACACACCTTCCTGAGGTCTTCACATGTGCACACCTCCAACACCAGGCTCATGGGGAACCAGTTGGCGAGGACGTGGTCATCTCCCCCGGCCGCCTCCATGCCCATGGTGTAGAGCTGCAAGAACTCCATAGGGTTGGTGGTGCCGTCGTACCACACCGGCATCTCTGGCTTGAACTTGGGCATCCACACCACCCGGTGGAGGTGTTCCATGAGGGAGGGGTAACTAGAGTTGTAGGTCTCCAGGCCACCGTTGAGACCTGCTCGGTTCTGCAGGACTGCAGCCAAGATGGCCTGGAGGGTCCGAGTTTCGTGCCCCCGGCACTTGGCCAAAGTTACCCGTGCATCCTCCGCCAAACGGACGACTTCCTCTCAGCCTCGGATCTTCCCAGGGTACGCCATGCTTGGTGGTTTTCCATCATCTGAGTCCCTGGGACCACCATGAAGTGGAGGAGGCAGAGGTGCTTTGTAGGCTATGTTGCTTGGCCACGCTAAGCGCACCATGGATCTGTCCCAGGCGATGTCCATCATAGCCACGAGACGCTCCTGCCACTCCTCTCTCGCGTCCTCGGTGGGCGAGTAGAAGAGGAGCTCTTTCACCATGGGGCAAGTGGGACGCGAGACCCCTAGGCCAGCGAGGTGCTTGAAGTAGAATTCTCTCTGCGCATCCTCGTGGAGGGGCGTAGGCGGAGCTCGTTGCTTGCCCCTGAGTAGAGTGGGGGAGTGGGGTAGCACGGCGAAAGCCCCCGAGCCTCCCCGCCTGCTCCCGTCGGGAGCGGCTGTTATGAGGCTTGCTGCGAGCGACCATGTCGGTGCCGCTGGCCGAAGTCCTTCGGGTCGCGCCTCAGCCCCCTGCCTGGCGCGCAAAATGTCGGTGATTTGTCCCTTGAAGGAACTAGGGTCCAATGATACCTTAGTTTGTGAGGGGGCTGAACACGCGATTCTGAAGGAACTCGGCAATGGCGGAGCAAGAGCACGACAGAGAGGTGACACCGTGGTTTTTACCCAGGTTCGGGACCCTCGTGAGGAGGTAAAGCCCCTACTCCGTCTTTGTTGTATTGCTCGCGTGCTTCACGAGGGTACAATGGAGGATTAAAGTTTAGGGTTTTAGATCTCAAGGGTCGATGATGACTGCAAGTGCACAGATCGTTTGTAGCTAGTTTCAAAATAAAGATATCGATCCCATAGGGAGGAGGAGTCTAAAGTCTAATAACTCTTGAAATAAATATTACGATAGAAATGCTAGATAAAGTTCTAAGTGACAAGATAAAATGCGATTATTGTGTAAAAAGGTGTTTTTTAGGTTTTAGGTATAAGAGCAATAATAAAGTAAAGTAAAATAACTGAATACAGAAAGTAAGTATCGCATATGTAAGAGAGATTGGAACTGCAATAGGGAAAAGCGTTCTCACGGAGTAGCAGATACACCACTAGCAAGATAAGGAGCTAAGATACAGATTATCATCATGAACATTCTCAACTATGTATGTGTGGCAGGAACTCCGTATTTGGAAAAATAGGCAGCAACCGCTGCTCACATCATCCTCATAACCACAGCAGTCAGCAACTGACATCAATCGAATTACTGCGTTATTAAGGGACATAATCCCGTAGGATGTATCCTATGGCATGGATAGTGTTCCGTGAGGTTTCCCAAGTTGATACGCAAGGGGTGCCAACAGCTTTATAGTCACTGTAAGTGCTAGCATGCCTCCATCTACCAACTAGTAGTTCCCTCCATCAAGTCCCCATGAGAGGCAAATATTGAGAGGTCGACTTCTCTCAACATCAATATGTAGAAAATCTAACACATGGTCACAGTGATGAATATCATAATAGACTTTATCTTATTTCAGTATCATACTAGGGTTTATCCATCTTCCCAAGAACTAGAGATCTACTCAGATATGGAGGCAATCAACATCATGACAATGGTAATGGAAACAATCATAGATGAATAATAGTTGTATAAATCCACAACGAGTACGGGAATTACAACAAGATCTAGATAATATGTAGATGGGAAGGATGGAGATGGTGGTGATGCAGCAGTGGATGATGAAGATCAATCCCTTAGCCTCCCGGATCTGTGCAGGGCGAAGATGGATCCTCGATGGATGAGTTCTCCCTCTAGATGCCTTCCGAAGGTGAGGTTTATGCGATTTTTGGGTTTTCTGTATGCCGCCTCCCCAAACGAATTGCACGGGGTGAAACTATTTGAGGAGGAGGAGGCGGCGCCAACTATATGGTCGGAGCTATATGGCCGGAAAATTTTCTCTAGTCGTATAGTTGGTCGTTGAACCTTCATCTCCCTTGTTCGCTTCTGGTTTTCTTCTGGTATTATTAATAATTCCCAAATAAGGGATTTACGTTGTTTTTGACTCCTTTTCTCCACAGTACAACTGATCCAAGAATTGTATCCATTGGATCCATCATCTGTTCTGATTCTGGTGAAAACAGACATAAAATGTGCGCACGAGCACCATAAAATATCAAGATCCTACATCTACAATGAAAAATAATAATGTAAAACATGATGCAAATATGCACTCATCAACTTCCCCATGCTTAGACTCTTTCTCATCCCGAGGAAGTTTTAGCTTAATGGATGTGATCCTCATATTCATGAAGCTGAGTCGATTAAAATAAATGAGGCAGTTGCAGCATGTGTTTATCACATACGATACATAGGAATAAGTTCGTGAATAGTAACTTACTCAAACCATCTGAATAGTATTAGCAGGCTTCCACACCTTAGTGATTAACAGTTCATAAAAGATGAATCTCAACATAATGTAAAAGTATCTAGTTCAACCTAATGAGTTAGCGACGTACTCCCAAGTGTTTTGTGATCAACGTATCCACATGGGATTCAAAATCTCAAAAGTGTCTCTATGTCATACTACAATACAATGCATACTCGTTCTTTTACTTCTTTCTTTTCTTTTCTTTTCATATATGCTCACACTTTTGTTTAAGTGCTATGCAAAGGAGCTAGCCATATATTCCACCTTATGTAGGAATTCAAAGTTTAACGATCTCAATTAGCAAATTCAAACTGTATATATGAAGCATTCTTATGACTTGGAGATTCTCACTCTATTTTGATAGCACTTACATTTTCCTTTTAACTTAACTGTATAGATAATCTTTCTTTGTACATCAAATTGTCGACTTACAGCATATTGACCAAATTATCTTTATGTGTTCCATTAATACCAATGGTGTGGAAGACTCCTATTGCTATCATCAAGTGCAAGTAAAATTATACTCAAGCAATTCATATATTATTAAAGCAAACACAAACTCAATATTTCTCCATATATAATAATAAACTCGGAATTTCATTAAAGGGATTGACTATTCCTGAAGGGAATTCTAATGATGCAAAATTTATCTCTAATGCAAAAATAAAAACTTAGAAGATAGATTACAAGGTCTTAAAGATCTCCCCAAGCTTGGAATCAAGCCAGGCGGGATCAAATAATCCCCTGCGATTATTTGATACTGTGATTGTTGTAGATCAATGTGGCGCCATGGCATGTAACACTGCGGTGTGTAGCTTCTTGTTGGTATCCTTCAAAGCAGTTATGCGGATGTAGCACCTGTGCAGATCAGATTACAGAGTGTCCACTCTATCTACAAGCTTAGTCACCAATGGAAGGAGGTCTTCCTTCTTCTCCATCTCATTGAGACGGTGACGGGCTTTGACGCGATGGAGTAACTCCTACTTCTAATACATCTCCAGTGCCTACACGCGATCCTTGGACTTGGGGACATCATCTTCTTTCTCATCCATAATTGATGGATCGGGGAAGTGAAAACTGTACCTCCACTCTTCTTGAGGCTTAACCTTCATACGAGCACCAATGGTTTGCTCCCTTGCTAGCACTTGCACGAATATTAGATAATTCCTTACGCTTGTGTGGCCTTGGATCTATGGTGATGACCTTGACCATCCCCACACACCCTTTTCCATGTGGCTTGGGATCTTCTCTGTCTTGTTGATCTTTCTTCATCACCGCCCAATCGATCTTCGGTTGATCATAGATGTCACGGTGGATGTAGACGTCAACCACGTCATCATCAGAATCGTTGTTCAACTAGCTTGGCTCGACATACTCCTTGTACCTCGGGCTAAATCTCTCCACCTCCTCATCATTGTCCTCCATGGACGGGCTGCTAGATCGGTCCCTGGAAGGAGCGATGAGCCCCATGAGTTTCCCACGACCTGGGATGGGATAGCGCATTGCTAGATTGGTTCCTGGAAATTATGATTAGAGAGAGACAATGACAGTATATAAGGGGGGTCAGAGGTCGGTAAAACTCGCGAGAAACACCAAATTGTTGTCCAAGAAAAGAATCTTAACGAAACAAAGAAAGAAATCATGGATTTGGAGGTGACATGCCGCGTGACGACCAACTATATGGGCGTGGCCGATATAGATCATGCTGTATAGTTTGTTCCGGGCCGATATTTCCAAATATCTGAGTCCAGGTCGATTAAATCATGACTCGGAACCGAGAATAAGTTTTTTAGATGAATAAACGGAAAGACAAATGAAAAGTGTCTGAGAGTTTAACGACGAACTATATGGACGGAATTTTGGCTCCGGTCGTATAGTTGCGACCGTATAGATACAAACACCGAAAATCAAAAGTGTCTGAGAGTTTAATGACAAACTATACGGCCGGAATTTTGGCTCTGTTCGTATAGTTGTGACCATACAGATACAGACACCAAAAATAAAAAGTACCCGAGACTTTAATGACTAACTATACGACCAAAATTTTGGCTCCGGTCGTATAGTTGCGACCGTATAGGCTCAGATATTGAGAACAATTTCACAAAGATGATACAGAGAGTTCAACGACCAACTATACGGCGGGAGCTCCCTCTCCAATCATATAGTTCCACCCGTATAGTTGGTAAAAACCATCTAAAACATCAGAAAAACACAAGGAATTCAAAGACATATTTTTAGAAGTAAAATTTGTGAAAACAAATCACTTATTTGGGTAAGAACACTTACCTTGCACTTACCATTTGCTTATTCAGGGATGAAAAAGTTCCTCCAACAACAAAGACTTCTTCTCTCTTGAAGGAATTGACCTTAATTCATTGAATAATTCTCGTAAACAAAAATCACTAGGACTAAAGTTCCTCTCAACAAGATTGGTGTCTTGCTGGGCAATCATGGACACTGCATCTAACATTTTTATTTCTTGCCTCTGCATCAGCTATAACTCAAATTATTGAAGTGATAGAATCCAACGGACCAGCATTTGCTTATGGTCTTTCCTCTCAAGGAGTTCTTTTAAACCATCATGATCCATATGAACTCTTATCTTTGCATCAACTATGTAAGAACAAAATTTATCACAAGAGAAAAATACAACAAAAAGTTCCTTTTCTTCCTTAGGGTAATTCTTCTGAGCACCATTTAGAGTTCTACTAGCATCATGTATAATATTAAATCTGCGAACAATATGTTTTCCTAGAGTTACTCCTACAACATCATCACTAGCTTCACATATTTAGTCAAAGTTTGTATCCCATATAGGTGGTTTAATGATGGGAGCATGAGATAAAGAATTTTTTAGTTTATCAAAGGCTTCAAAACATTTATCATCAAAATTAAATCTTACTCCCTTTTGCAGAAGGATAGTAAAAGGTTTAGATATTCCAGAGAAATTTCTAATGAACCTTCTATAAAAACCCACATGACCAAGGAAACATCTTATACCTTTAAAATCCCTGGGTTGTGGCATTCTGTCTATTTCCTCAACCTTAGCTCTATCAACTTGAATTCCCTTACATGATACCTAGTGTCCTAGGACTATACCTTCTTTGAACATAAAATGGCACTTCGCCCAGTTTAGAACAAGATTGGTTTCTACGCAATGTTGTAAAACTCTTTTGAGATTATCCAAGCAACTAGTAAATGAAGTTCCATAGATAGAAAAGTCATCCATAAATACTTCCATTATAATTTCTATGAAATTCACAAAAATAGCAGTCATGCATCTTTGAAAAGTAGTCGGAGCATTACATAAACAAAAAGGCATATGTCGGTAAGCATATAAACCATAAGGACTAATGAAAGTTGTTTTAAGTTGGTCATCAGGATGAACAGCTATTTGAGAAAAACCAGAGTATCCGTCCAAGTAACAAAAATGAGTATGGTTTGCTAACCTCTCTAAAATTTGATCTATGAACGGTAAAGGATTGTGATATTTCCTAGTTTCTTTATTTAATTTCTGAAGTCTATGCACATCCTATGCCCAACAACAGTTCTAGTCGGTATCAATTCATTATTTTCATTAGGAACAACAGTGAAACCACCCTTCTTAGGGACACAATGAACATGACTTACCCATTTACTTTCTTTATCAGGATAGATTATTCCTGTGTCCAGTAGGCGTACAATTTCTTTTCTTACCACTTCTTTCATTTTAGGCTTCAATCTTCTATTAAATTCCGCAACTGGTTTAGCACCTTCCTCCATGAATATTTGATGGACGGCTATCATGGGACTGATGCCCTTCAAGTCATCCATTGAGTACCCAAAGACCTTGTGATGCTGCTTAAGTATCTCCATAAGTTCTTCTTTTCCTGAAAGTTGAGCACTGATAATAACAGGAAATTTATTTGTATCATCTAGAAACCTGTATTTGAGATTATCTGGTAGAGACTTCAAATCTGGCGGTGGTAGTTCCTCATCCCCTCTCTTTTCTGGCTCTTCAAAAGCCTCATCAGTTGGAGGTCCCATTATAGGAAGTGAATCAAATTCATCTTCTAGTTCTCCTAGGGACTTGTCCTCCATAAGTGTTTCTTCATAATTTGGATCTTCATTTATTTCTTCTTCTTGATTGCTAAAGAAAAGATCCGCCATTTCCTCAATAGTTCTCTCCTCCTCTTCTTCTTGTATTTGTGGAGAGCTGTCTTTAAATTTGGAAAAGTGGAATTTATTTTCCGTTCCCCCAAGCCTAAGGGACACAATCTCCTTCTTGAAACATAGGCACCAATATCGCGCAAATTTTTTCTTCCAAATATAATTGGGCAAAGAGTGTCAACTGGCATATCAACAACTACAAAATCGATAGGAAAGTTTTTATTGCCAATTGTGACAGTTGCATCTTCAACTACTCCCATCGGAATTCTAAGATTTTTATTGGCTAACATAATTGTCATATCAGTATTTTCAATTGTAGCCGATTCTATTTCCTCTTTTATTTCTAAGTAGAAATCTTAAGATATAACATTAACTTCGATGCCAAGATCACATAAACTGTAATGCGAGGTTTCTTTAAATATACAGGGAAGAATAGGCTTACCCACATCTTTTACCTTTTATTACCTTCAACCAATATGGAAGTCTCTTCATCAAGTTCAAATATGTTACAATGTGCATACATAGCCATAATTGCTTCCTTGGTTACCTCTTCATCTTTGGTTTCTTCTAGATGTTCCATGACTTCTGGCATACTTTCTTCTTCCTTCTTATCCTATACTGCTTCGACATCTTCATATTTAGGAATATGCTTTGGTGCAGTGTTAGGGAAAGGCATCTCATTTATTGGTTCTAAGGAGGCCAGTGTTGCTTTATCTTCTCTTTTCTTCTTAGGTTTGGGTGGTGGATCATACTTGACCGGACCTTCTTTTGGAGCTTTCATATGTTCTATAAAAGATTTAACAACTTGCAACACAAGATCTGAATCCAAATAAAGTTCCTTAGATAATTCTTTAACTTGGCCTTTTTATTATAGTCATGAATACAATCATGTTCTATTCTACGCCTCCTTCACTTCCTAGACCAAAATTCCATGAAACTATATGATCATGAATTCTATTGAGTAAAGCCCAAGATTTAGGTATAGGAAGATTCATAAAGGCTCCTTCAGCGAAACAGTCTAGTTCAATTTTATTAGGTTCAATTAAACCGCCAGAAAAGATATGCAATAAATACCATTCAGGTAAATCATGATGCAAACATAGTCTTAGTAAATATTTAAATCTGATATAATCTCTTACTAGTCCTTCATTAGAATGATTTTTCCAAGTTATTATAAGATGCCTGATTCCAAAAGATTTTGACAATGGATAATATTTTGCTAGAAATTCATAGGCTAGATTATCCCAAGTAGTAGTAGCTTCAGGTGGTAGAGATCTATACCATGAGAGAGCTGTACTAGTCAAAGTCTGCCTAAAAATTTTAACCCTTACCTCATCAGCGGTATATCCCGTTAATAGAAAAGTGCCACATATATCTTTGAAACATGCAATATGCTCATATGGATCAGGATCTTCTTCATCTCCAGTAAATTCCTTCTTATGTAAAATACCAAGTAGTAGAGGATTTATTTCAAACCCTCTTGTCTTCTCATTGGAGTTGTCTCTTTTACCAATATCATAGGGCTTCCCAAAGTAGTTGAGTGGGTTAGCACTAGTCATATGCTCAAACTCCATCATGTTGGTGGAAACCTATAACTCAAAACAAAATTTATCAAGACAAAAATAAAAAGCAAAAACTAAAAGACCTACAATGCTTATCTCCCCAGTAACGGCACCAGAAAATAGCTTGATGACTGCAAGTGCACCTATAACATCCCAAAACTTTAATCCAAGGCTATTAAGATCCAAGTCATCTAAATTAGGGTTAACAAAAACTTTTCCCATTTAAAATGATTAAAGCATTCATATGTGTGTGTATTTAAATAGGAGTTGTTTTGAATTGCCATGACTAAGTGATCCATTGCTTGTAAAATGATTGTTGGGTGAAATAAAAATCATGTAGATCATTCCCAAACAAATCCCAAAGAAAAACAAATCAAAATGAATAAAATAACCAAATGGTCATTTGTGCCATTTTAATCAACATGCCTATTTTGGCTATTCCTAGAACTCAAAACCTAATAGAAATAAATATGGATCTTTGCACCCCTTGCTAGTACATGTAATGATGTACCAAGGCCCACCTTATGATCTGCCAAAAAAATTCAAACACTAATTTTAAATGGCATTTGAAATTTGAATGTAGTTCATATGAGAAGATCACACTTATTCAAAGACTACTCAAATGAGCTCCATTTTCAAAACACAAGCAACCACAGAGGCTTAAGCATGTGTATAGCAAGCCCACCAAAATTCATTCAAAAATTTCAAACTTGAGTTCATGCGGCCATTGTGTCGAACACTTGGCAGGCAGAATCAAAATGGCCTAACTTATAATGTTTTTGATCAAATTTCGTCGAGCCAATTGGTTTGCATTGATCATTCTTGCCTCCCCTGAGCCCAACCAGACCAAAACCCACCCTAGGTCTAGCCCCTGGCGCCAATGCAACGCAGCCCCGACGCCATGCTCACCGGCCAACGTTGCCAACGTAGCAGCAGACCGCCAGCCCCTCTCCGCCGCTCCAGGAAGCTAGGCGCCACCCTACCGCCACCCACGGTCCACTCCACACTCACTGCCAGCCCCTGGACCATCGAGGAACCGCCGTGCACTAAGTCTCTGCGTGCAGCCAGAGCATGCCAGAGCGCCAACACCGCCAGCATGCCACAGACCGCGCCTCGACCTAATCCCGCGCATGCCGCTCCGCCTCGACCCCAGCAACCCGCCAGACACGGCCGTGCACCGCCGCGTGACCCACAGTCGCCGTGCACCGGCGTCGAGCACCGCCTCTGTCTCCTAGAGCGCGGGATGCTCCCGACCAAACACCACCGCCCCTAGCCACGCATTTACACAGTAGAGCACCGCCAGGAGGCAGGACACCATCCCCTACCTCAGGCCACACTGCTAGCCCGCTGTGTAGCCCTCGCCGGAGTCGCCCGCCCATCCCTTTCGGTCGCCTCGTTGAGCTATAAATAGAGGCCACCCTAGCACAAACCACTCACACCATTCCACTCCCCTCTCCTCACTGGTCCTTCCCCACCTCTAGCCAGAGCAGCTCGAGCACTTGTTCACCGGAATTTGGCCGGAGGTGCCCGCTGTAGAGGAGGAGAAGGCGTCGTCGATTTCGTCCATCCCAGGAGCTACCGCGACCACCTCTGAGCTCGCCGTCGACCACCAGTTCGATCGCCCCCCATCGTCGTTGTCGCTGGATCCCTGGTACGCCCCCTGAGCACCCCCACCGAGCCGCTAGGGTTAGACCTCGCCGACGACCTGTCCGTCGTCGACAACGAGCCCCAGCCGTAGATCCTAGTTCTAATCTAACGGCCCACATCGCCCCGTACCTCTTCGCGTGTAAAGAGCCGCTGACCGGTGGACCCCCTGTCAGCTGTGCCCCACGCCGTGGAGTGCCACTGGGCCGGCCCGTTTACCTTCCCGCGCGACCTATTTAATTCAAATTTAGATTTTACTAATTTAGTTTGAACCTAGTTCTGTCCCTTAGTTTGAAACTCAATTCAGAGAGATTTACAAATACAAATGGAGTGATTCCAATTTTGTTAGAAAGCTACTGAAAAGATCTACCCAAGCCAGTTGGATTTAATTCAATTAGAGTTAGAGATCTCTCCTAGCAAAAATAACAAGACATAAGCTTTTGCACATTCAAACATTTTTATAAAACCAACCATGATAGCTTTTGAGTTGATTCCAACTCTCAAAAATCACATTTAACCATACCTATCTGAATATCTAATAATATTACGGTTTACATGTAGTGACTTTGGACTAGTACCAAAATAATGCTATATAGGCATGTCTAGTCACTTTAAATCACTAAATAATGAACTTAAACCAAAGTAATTATGAACCAACCCTTAAATTACATTCCCATATGTTAGAATATGTGGTGATGACATGTGTCCACATGATCCCATATTTTAAGTGGTGAATATTAAATCTTAGTTAATTTTCAATGAGTAGAAATTACTTTTCTTAAATAAAAAGAATAAAATTAGTTAATAAATCTTGTGATGCTTGTGATAATAATAGATCATCAAATGTGTGCCTTAGAGTTCTAATTAGACTAGTTAAGTATTGTTTGGTGATTGTGTACTCCGTATGTATTTATAGACAATAGTACCGACCAAGCTTTCGAGGAGGAGGAGTTCTATCAAGAGGAGGAAGAAAACTTCAACCACTGCACCAACCAAGGCAAGCTATTGTTAGCAAGCTAGAATTAAGCTAGAGGAAATAAGCAAGATGCACTAGGCATGCTTTGCTTATACCACCTTAACTATTACTTACCCCAAGTATTATTTTCCAAGCTTTACTTCCTTTACTTTACCAAAGTCCCTTACTTGTTTTGAAGGTAGCATAAAGAGTATAAAACTTGACCTATTTAGATAACTTTAGATGTCATTCTACGGCATGAGATTGATCCCATCTTTCCACCTTAGTGAACACTCTTAACTTAGTAGTTTAGAGTTAGATAAAAACTTGAGTCACTTTAGATGGGAACACTTGGTGAAAATGAATTGAGAAAACCTTGGAATGATGAGTCATTCTATTGAGATATTTTGACATGTGTTGAGAAACACAAATGGTTTATGATGATGAAAATGTTGAGGCATGAGCCTTAACCCTTTACAAAACTGATGGTTGGATTCGGATGCGATACCATTCCAAATTTACCGTACAACCACAATACCTGAATTGGGTAAGGCTTAGCCGGAAGTTTATATGCGTTAGTATTAGTTCCCTCGCAGGAGAGGTTTGAGCTGAGGCTACCTCTCAATGTTGTCCACCTATGCAGTGCCCAAGATGACAGATGGTCATGGTTGGGACCATGCTCATAGGAGAGGTGCTTATACTAGGGTGTGTAAAGGAAAGGTTATGTTTGATTATCTGCATACTAAGTATGATGATTCAGGGTTATGCCTGACAGATGTATCGAATCTTGTGGTGAAAGTGTACCACCTCTGCAGAGTGTCAAACTATTCGAATAGCCGCGTTCACGGTTATGGACAGTTGGAGTGGCCCTACTGTTTCGTTGTCAGATGTTTTCAAAATAACTTATGAGATGAATAATGAATCTTGACTTGACCACAACAGGGTTGTGACTATGACACAAGCTTCCCAACTTAAGTGATTCTAGAACTTTAATTTATCTTTCTTTGCTTCTGAACTTAGCTTAGGTTTCAAACTTAACCTTATAGTTAAACCTAGAGTTAGCACTTTACTTAGAACTATACTACTTGTTTGTATTGGATGATGTACTATGATATCCAATCTATTATGTCTCGCAAAAATGGTAATCCTGGGATTGCGATGTATGACATAACAGGCATCTAGGATTAAAAATCCGGGTGTTGACAAGTTGGTATCAGAGCCATCCTGACCATAGGAGACCCTAGTTAGAATGGACGTCCGAACAAAAACTTAGTTTTAAAACCAAAGTGAGTATTTATGAAAAACTATTTCCTCTCTTATCCTTGGGAATTCATTCTTTCTCAAAAATTGATGTTCCTCAAAATCCTTACATTACTACTTAAAATTTGACACACTTGATCACTTTACTAATTTCCTCATCCTTAATTATTGTAGATGGGGACTCAGTTTAGCAAGTTCTACCAGTTGGGAAACGGAGGGCAGCTGATCTTCGAGAGGGATCTGGATTCACAGTCGGAGTTACTGGGACGCCCGCATCCAGAGTTTCTTGGAGCTCAACTTCTAGGACCCCCAGGAGGAGATTTGCAGTGTCTGGGCACCACTGATCTTCGAGGAAACATCAAAGCACCAACGTCTGGGAGAATCCAGTTCTCTGTGAGAGAGAACAACTGGCTAGATGGATTAGCCAGGGCAATGCATGAAGCTCTTGCACGTCTATGTGCCCTTAGTGTCAACTAACTCCAGGGAACCCGTTTTGCTCACTATGCAAGGCGTGACTTCATGGGAATGCCGATGGAGATGCCAAGTCACCCAGAGCTGAAACATCAAGTGGAGAACCTTGACTTCCTGCTGTACGATCGTCAGAAGGAATTGGACAATGCTACGGAGTTAGCCAACCACAACCGTGCAATTACCGCCCAGAAGGCCCAAACTTTCTCACTGCTTGTCAAGGACCGTCAGTCTCTTAGCCTCTAGCGTGAGAAGAAGGATCGCACCATCGCCCGTCTTTGCAAGAAGGTGGCCGACCTCGAGAAGACCATTAAGGAGCAAGAAGCTCAGCTTGCTGCAAAGGAGGAAGAAGAGGAGGGTGAAGACATCCAGGGAGACATGGATTCTTACCTCAGCAATGATGATGACTTTCTGGAGGAGGATGTTGTGGACTTCTACACTGACGATGAGGACTCCGACTTCATCGACGATGAGTAGATGCACTAGAGCACTGTCGTAGCATGAGATGTATCAGTCCCACTATATCGTAGCTCGCAGAATGGTTCTTCAAACCATCTGTTTTTCCTTTGTTGTTGTGGTGTGTGTTTGTATCGTGTGCTTGTTTGCATGACTGAAATGAAGTTAGTTGCAAAACCTGAGTCAAACTCAAAGTTTTAGTCTTGAAACCAAAACCATGAACCTTAGAACTTTCCCTCTTACCCCTTTATCTACCTCAATCTTCAGATGACTCGTGGAAACCAAGGAGGGAGCAGCTCGTCGCAAGACCCAATGCTGCAGATCTTCTAAAATCTCATCGCAGACCGAGAAGCAAGCAGGGCAGAACGCCAAGCAGATCTAGCAACATTGTAACAAATTGCACAGATGGCTCTCAACAACAAAGGGCATGGAAATCAGGATCACCATGGATCCAAACTCAAAAACTTTCAGAAGACCAATCCCCCAATCTTTAACCAAGCTTAAAACCCACTGGATGCTGACGAATGGTTGTAGACAATGGAAAATAACTTAGAAGTAGCAGGAGTTGATGACAACGAGAAAGTTCTCTTCGCCACCCACTATCTGGCGGGAGATGCAAGAGCTTGGTGGACTAGTATCCGTAATATGAACCATGGTCAAGTGATGACATGGGAAGCTTTCAAAACGAAGTTCTGACGCACCCACGTGCCGCAAGGTCTAGTCACCAGACTAAGAGATGAGTTTCGTGACTTGAAGCAAGGCAGAATGACTGTGGTGGAATACCGTGACAGATTCATGTCGCTTGCAAGATACGCCCCTGATGAGATCAACACCAAGGTCAAGAAGAAAGAGATATTCCTGAACGGACTGCATGACAAGATGCAGACTGTCCTCGTCAACATCCGCTTTGAGGATCTCGAAGAGCTACTCGACTCTGCCATTCAGATGGAAGGGAAGATTAATCTGGCAAACGATAACCGCAAACGTTGTATGATGCAGGAATCTAGATCCAGCAGTCACCAGAAGTACCATCCCAACCCCTCACCAGGATATGCACTGAGGAACAACCGACCCCCAATGTCTCGCCCAAGCTACCCCAACCGTAGCGGAGGCAATGTGAAGTCTAGAGGAAACAATCACAACTCCGGTAACACCAACAATTTCAACCGTGCCCCTCCCAATAACAACAACAACAACAACACTGCACCCAAAACTGGCAGCAATGTTGTGCCCATCGCTGCAAAGAACAAGTCCCAGATCACCTGTTTCGAGTGTGGAGTAAAGGGCCACTATTCCAATGAGTGTCCCAAGAAGACTGCCACCACTGCCAATGTGAATGCCCCAGCTCAACAACAGCGTAGTGTTCAACCAGGGAGAAGATTTGCCCCAGGGAACCCTCAAAACTGCAACGGCCGTATATTCCACATGAACGCCGAAGAAGCCCAGGAAGCGCCAGATGTAGTGCTGGGTATGTTTTTTGTCAACTCAGTTTTAGCAAGAGTATTGTTTGATTCAGGAGCATCGCATTCATTTTTCACTGAAGAATTTGCATGCACAAGTAAGATTCACCCAACCAACTTGAAGCATGTCATGATAGTTCAAATCCCCGGATCAACTACAAAAGCTAGAAAAATTTGCAAAGCCGTGCCTATTAGAATACATGGGATAGATTTTTATGCCAACCTAATTATACTTGGAACCAAAGGATTGGAAGTAGTACTAGGTATGGACTAGATATCAAGGCATAAAGGAATGATATACTATGCTAAGAAAGCCATCACCATGACCAGTAGCTCTGGAATAACAGTAGAGCATATATCTGAAACCTTACCCCATCAATTCAAGTGCAACAAGAGTCTAGCCCTACCCACCATAGACCAAGTCAGAGTAGTCTGTGAATACCCCGACGTATTCCCAGATGAATTGCCAGGTGTGCCCCCGGATAGGGATATTGAGTTCATTATCGAACTAATCCCCGGAACCGGACCCATAGCCCAGAGACCCTATAGCATGAACCCCTCAGAGTTAGTGGAACTGAAGAAGCAGTTAGATGCCATGTTAGGAGCAGGCTTCATTCAACCAAGCGCATCGCCATGGAGATCACCAGTGTTATTCATCGACAAGAAAGATGGAGGCCACCGTTTGTGCATAGATTACAGAAAGGTAAATGACGTCACCATCAAGAACAAGTACCCCTTGCCAAAGATAGACGATCTATTTGATCAGTTGACTGGAGCTCAGGTATTCTCAAAGATTGATCTTAGGACTGGTTATCACCAACTTAAGATTCATGCAACGGATATTCTGAAGACCACCTTTACTACTCGCTATGGTTTATACGAGTATACGGTTATGTCTTTTGGATTAACCAATGCCCCTGCTTATTTCATGAATCTCATGAATAAGATCTTTATGAATTTCCTAGATAAGTTTGTAGTTGTGTTTATCGACTACATCCTTATCTACTCCAAGTCAGAAGAAGAGCATGAGCAACATCTGAGAATCATCCTAGAAACCCTGAGAGAGCATCGGTTATATGCCAAGTTCAGCAAGTGTGAGTTTTGGCTGAAAGAAGTAGGATTCCTAGGACATATTGTGTCTGCCGGAGGAGTCTCTGTTGATCTCGCCAAGATCAGAGATGTCGAAGCATGGGAAGCCCCAACCACTCAAACCCAAGTCCGTGCAATCCTCGGATTAGTGGTATACTACCGCAAGTTTGTCGAAGGATTTTCAAGCATCGCCAGACCCATGACCCAATTGTTGAAGAAGGACAAGAAGTTTGAATGGACCGACAAGTGTGAAGCCAGTTTCCAAGAGCTGAAGAAGAGATTGATATCAGCCCCAATATTCATCATGCCAGACATCAAGAAGCCGTTTGATGTATATTCTGATGCATCCAAGATTGGTCTCGGATGTGTATTGATGCAAGAAGGCAAAGTCATCACTTATTTGTCCCGACAACTGAAGCAGCATGAGAAGAACTATCTGACCCATGATCTTGAGTTAGTAGCCGTAGTGTTGGCACTAAAGCCATGGCGTCATTATCTGATGGGTAATCGTTGTGAGATTTACTCAGATCACAAGAGCTTAAAATATATTTTCACTCAGAAGGATCTGGATATGAGGCAAAGGAGATGGATAGAGTTAATCAAGGATTATGACCTTGACATTCACTATCACCCCGGCAAAGCCAATGTGGTAGCGGATGCTCTTAGTAGATTGCCTTGCAGGCTAAACACCATGATCAAGGAGAAGAAACCAAGTTTGTATGAGGAGTTGGAGAAGTTTAGAACTGAGCTGGTTAGCAAAGGATTCTTAGCTAGCATTGAACTTCAACCCACGTTGATTAGCCAAATCAAGGAAGCCCAGAAGGGAAATGAAAGTATCGACGGAATCAAACATCGTATTGGTACAGGAAAGGTACCTGGATTCACGGAAGGCGAAGAAGGAGTTTTGTGGTACAAAGGACGTATCTGTGTGCCAGCAGATTCGGAGCTGAGGCAAGTTATCATGAAGGAAGCTCATGATACACTTTATTCTATCCACCCCGGAGGGACGAAGATGTATCAAGACCTGAAAGAGCAATTTTGGTGGCACAAGATGAAGAGAGAGATCGGAAGTTACATCGCCAAATGTGACATCTGTCAAAGAGTCAAAGCAGAGCATCAGAGACCCGCAGGACTGTTGCAATCAATGCAGATTCTGGAATGGAAATGGGATTCCGTCGGAATGGACATTATCACCGGTTTACCTACTTCCAGTAGGGAAAATGACTCAATCTAGGTCATAGTTGATAGATTGTCCAAGGTAGCTCACTTCATACCTGTCAAGACTACCTACCATAGTGCGAAGCTAGCAGAGCTATACATTGCTAGGATTGTTAGTCTACATGGAACCCCCAAGACCATAGTATCAGATCGAGGAACCCAGTTTACCTTGAGATTTTGGCAGAAAGTTCAGGAAGGATTGGGAACCAAGTTGAATTTCAGCACCGCTTATCACCCGCAAACTGATGAACAGACTGAGAGAGTCAACCAGATCCTAGAAGATATGTTAAGAGCTTGTGTGTTAGAATATGGATCAAAATGGGAAGACTGCCTTCCTTTCACAGAATTCTCATATAACAACAGTTATCAAGCTAGTTTGTAGATGGTACCATTTGAGTTCCTATACGGAAGAAAGTGCCACACCCCTTTGAATTGGTCGCAAGTAGGAGAGAGTCAGATCTTTGGACCCGACATTCTCCGAGAAGTCAAAGAGAAAGTTCACAAAGTTCGTGAGCACCTCAAGACCGCCCAATCCAGACAGAAGAGTTATACCGACAAGAGAAGGAGAGACATGACTTTCAATGTCAGAGATTTTGTATATCTCAAGGTTTCGCCATTGAAAGAAACCTAGTGCTTTAGTTTGAAAGGAAAGTTAGCCCCCAGATATATCGGACCCTTCAAGATTCTGAACCGTCGAGGAGAAGTATCGTATCAACTGGAACTGCCCGAAGAGATGTCAGCCATCCACAATGTGTTCCATATTTCGTTACTTCGCAAATGCCTGGAAGTGCCGGAGAAGACGGAAGTTTTCAAGAACATCGATCACCGAGCTGTGAAGATTAGCAATGACCTGACATATCGTGAAGTGCCCATCCGTATCCTAGAAGAAGCTTACAGAACCACCAGGACCAGAAGTATCAAATTCCTCAAGATTCAATGGAGCAACCATACCGAAGAGGAAGCCACTTGGGAGCGAGAAGATTACATTAGGACAGAGTTCCCAGATTTCTTTAGTTCCTAGTTTTATTTGTAAATCTCGGGACGAGATTTTGTTTAAGGGGGGAAGGTTTGTAACATCCCAAAACTTTAATCCATGGCTATTAAGATCCAAGTCATCTAAATTAGGGTTAACAAAAACTTTTCCCATTTAAAATGATTAAAGCATTCATATGTGTGTGCATTTAAATAGGAGTTGTTTTGAATTGCCATGACTAAGTGATCCATTGCTTGTAAAATGATTATTGGGTGAAATAAACATCATCTAGATCATTCTCAAACAAATCCCAAAGAAAAACAAATCAAAATGAATGAAATAACCAAATGGTCATTTGTGCCATTTTAATCAACATGCCTACTTTGGCTATTCCTAGAACTCAAAACCTAACAGAAATAAATATGGATCTTTGCACCCCTTGCTAGTACATGTAATGATGTACCAAGGCCCACCTTATGATCTGCCAAAAACTTTCAAACACTAATTTGAAATGGCATTTGAAATTTGAATGTAGTTCATATGAGAAGATCACACTTATTCAAAAACCACTCAAATGAGCTCCATTTTCGAAACACAAGAAGCCACAGAGGCTTAAGCATGTGTATAGCAAACCCACCAAAATTCATTCAAAAATTTCACACTTGAGTTCATGCGGCCATTGTGTCGAACACTTGGCAAGCAGAATCAAAATGGCCTAACTTATACTATTTTTGATCAAATTTGGTCGAGCCAATTGGTCTGCATTGATCACTCTTGCCTCCCCTAAGCCCAACCAGACCAAAACCCACCCTAGTTCTAGCCCCTGGCGCCAGTGCAACGTAGCCCCGACGCCATGCTCGCCGGCCAACGTTGCCAACGCAGCAACAAACCGCCAGCCCCTCTCCGCCGCTCCAGGAAGCTAGGCGCCTCCCTAACGCCGCCCACGGTCCACCCCACGCTCACTGCCAGCCCCTGTACCACCGAGGAATCGCCGCGCACTAAGTCTCTTCGTGTAGCCAGAGCACGCCAGAGCACCAATGCCGCCAGCATGCCACAGACCGCGCCTCGACCTAATCCCGCGCGCGTCGCTCTGCCTCGACCCTAGCAACCCGCCAGACATGGCCATGCATCGCCGCAGGACCCACAGTCGCCATGCGCCGCGTCGAGCATCGCCTCTGTCTCCCAGAGCATGGGATGCTCCCGACCAAACGCCACCGCCCCTAGCAGCGCATTTACGCTGTAGAGCACCGCCAGGAGGCATGCCACCGTCCCCTACCTCAGGCCATGCTGCTAGCCCGTTGTGCGTGCCTCGCCGGAGTCGCCCGCCCATCCCTTTCGGTCGCCCAAACCTCTAGCCAGAGTAGCTCGAGTACTTGTTCGCCGGAATTTGGCCGGAGGAGCCCGCTGCAGAGGAGGAGAAGGCGTCGTCGATTTTGTCCACCCTAGGAGCTGCCACGACCACCCTAGGCGCCGTCGTCCACTAGTTCGATAGCCCCCATCGCCATTGTCGCTGGAGCCCTAGTACGCCCCCCCTGAGCACCCCCACCGAGACGCTAGGGTTAGACCTCGCCGGCGACCTATCCATCATCGATGACGAGCCCCAGCTTTAGATCCTAGTTCTAATCTAACAGCCCACATCGCCCCGTACCGCTTCGCGTGTAAAGAGCCGCTGACCGGTGGACCCCCCTGTCAGCTGTGCCCCGCGCCGCGGAGTGCCACTGGGCCGGCCCGTTTACCTTCCTGCACGACCCATTTAATTCAAATTTAGATTTTGCTAATTTAGTTTGAACCTAGTTCTGTCCCTTAGTTTGAAATTCAATTCAGAGAGATTTACAAATCCAAATGGAGTGATTCCAATTTAGTTAGAAAGCTACTGAAAAGATCTACCCAAGCCTGTTGGATTTAATTCAATTAGAGTTAGAGATCTCTCCTAGTAAAAATAACAAGACAAAAGCTTTTGCACATTCAAACATTTTTATAAAATCAACCATGATAGCTTTTGAGTTGATTCCAACTCTCAAAAATCACATTTAACCATACATATCTGAATATGTAATAATATTAGGGTTTACATTCAGTGACTTTGTACTAGTACCAAAATAATGCTATATAGGCATTTCTAGTCACTTTAAATCACTAAATAATGAACTTAAACCAAAGTAATTATGAACCACCCTTAAATTACATTCCCATATGGTAGAATATGTGGTGATGACATGTGTCCACATGATCCCATATTTTAAGTGGTGAATATTAAATATTAGTTAATTTTCAATGTGTAGAAATTACTTTTCTTAAATAAAAAGAATAAAACTAGTTAATAAAACTTGTGATGCTTGTGATGATAATAGATCATCAAATGTGTGCCTTAGAGTGCTAATTAGACTAGTTAAGTATTGTTTGGTGATTGTGTACTCCGTATATATTTATAGACGATAGTACCGACCAAGCTTTCGAGGAGGAGGAGTTCTATCAAGAGGAGGAAGAAAACTTCAACCACTGCACCAACCAAGGCAAGCTATTGTTAGCAAGCTAGAATTAAGCTAGAGGAAATAAGAAAGAGGCATTAGGCATGCTTTGGTTATACCACCTTAACTATTACTTACCCCAAGTATTATTTTCCAAGCTTTACTTCCTTTACTTTAGCAAAGTCCCTTACTTGTTTTGAAGGTAGCATAAAGAGTATAAAACTTGACCTATTTAGATAACTTTAGATGTCATTCTATGGCATGAGATTGATCCCATCTTTCTACCTTAGTGAACACTCTTAACTTAGTAGTTTAGAGTTAGATAAAAACTTGAGTCACTTTAGATGGGAACACTTGGTGAAAATGAATTGAGAAAACCATGGAATGATGAGTCATTCTATTGAGATGTTTTGACATGTGTTGAGAAACACAAATGGTTTATGATGATGAAAATGTTGAGGCATGAGCCTTAACCCTTTACAAAACTGATGGTTGGATTCGGATGCGATACCATTCCAAATTTACCGTACAACCACAATACCTGAATTGGGTAAGGCTTAGCCGGAAGTTTATATGCATTAGTATTAGTTCCCTCGCGAGAGAGGTTTGAGCTGAGGCTACCTCTCAATGTTGTCCAGCTATGCAGTGCCCAAGATGACAGATGGTCATGGTTGGGAGGCCATGCTCATAGGAGAGGTGCTTATACTAGGGTGTGTAAAGGAAAGGTTATGTTTGATTATCTGCATACTAAGTATGATAATTCAGGCTTATCCCTGACAGATGTATTGAATCTTGTGGTGAAAAAAGTGTACCACCTCTGCAGAGTGTCAAACTATTCGAATAGCCGCGTCCGCCGTTATGGACAGTTGGAGTGGTCATACTGTTTCGTTGTCAGATGTTTTCAAAATAACTTATGAGATGAATAATGAATCTTGACTTGACCAAAACAGGGTTGTGACTATGACACTAGCTTCCCAACTTAAGTGATTCTAGAACTTTATTTTATCTTTCTTTGCTTCTGAACTCAGCTTAGGTTTCAAACTTAAGCTTATAGTTAAACCTAGAGTTAGCACTTTACTTAGAACTATACTACTTGTCAGTGGTAGTTTGCGAGTACTTAAAGAGTACTCATGGCTTTTGTCCCTGACTATTCTCATGGCCAGACTATGAAGGAGACTACCAAGATGATGGCCAGCAGGACGACTATGATAACTAGGACTATCTGCCTTCGTCAGCATTGCCTGTGACCCTGAAGATGGACCCCACCGCTATGCTTATTATTTATTCTGCTACTTGTTGTATTAAGAGTGGATCATGAGATCCTTATCTGTCTAAGACCTTATTTATGGTTTGTAATGGATGATGTACTGCGATATCCAATATGTTATGTCTCGCAAAAATGGTAATCCTAGGATTGCGATGTATGACATCACATGCATCTGGGATTAAAATCCGGGTGTTGACAGCACCGATCGTTTGTAGCTACTTCGAAATAAAGATATCGATCCCACAGGGAGCAGGAGTCTGAATTCAAATAACTCTTGAAATAAATATTACGATAGAAATGCTAGATAAAGTTCTAAGTGACAAGATAAAATGTGAGTATTGTGTAAAAAGGTGTTTTGGGGTTTTAGGTATAAGAGCAATAATAACTTAAAGTAAAATAACTGAATACAGAAAGTAAGTATCGCGTATGTAAGAGAGATTGGATCTTCAATAGGGACAAAGAGTTCTCAGGGAGTAGCGGATACACCACTAGCTTTATAAGGAGCTAAGATAAAGATTATCATCATGAACATTCTCAACTATGTATGTGTGGGTGGAACTCCGTATTTGGACAAATAGGCAGCAACCATTGCTCACATCATCCTCATAAGCACAACAGTCAGCAATCGACATTAATCGAATTACTGCGCTATTAAGGGACGTAATTCAATAGGACGTATCCCATGGCATGGATAGTGTTCTGTGAGTTTCCTCGGTTTACCAAGTTGATACGTAAGGGGTGCCAACAGCTTTATAGTCACTGTAAGCGCTAGAACGCCTCCGTCTACCAACTAGTAGTTCCTTCCATCAAGTCCCAATGAGAGGCAACTATTGAGAGGTCGACTTCTCTCAACATCAAGATGTAGAAAATCTAACACATGGTCACAACGATGAATATCATAATCGACTTTATCTTATTTCCCCATGAACTAGAGATCTACTCAGACATGGAGGCAATCAACATCATGGCAATGGTAATGGAAACAATCATAGATGAATAGTACTTGAATAAATCCACAATGAGTACGGGAATTACAACAAGATCTAGACAAGATGTTGATGGGATGGATGGAGATGGTGGTGATGCAGTGGTGGATGATGAAGATCAATGCCTTAGCCTCCCGGATTTGCGCAGGGCGAAGATGGATCCCCGGTGGATGAGTTCCCCCTTCAGATGTCTTCCGGAGGTGAGGTTTCTGCGATTTCTGGGTGTTCTGTATGTCGCCTACCCGAACCAGTTGCACGGGGTAAAACTATTTGAGGAGGTGGAGGCGGCGCCAACTATACGGCTGGAGCTATACGATCGGAAAATTTGCTCTAGTCGTATAGTTGGTTGTTGAACCTTCTGCCACCTTGTTTTCTTTTGGTTTTCTTATGGTATTATTAATATTTTCCAAATAAGCGATTACGTTGTTTTTGACTCCTTACAACTGTATCTATTGGATCCATCATCTGTCCTGATCTTGGTGAAAACAGGCATAAAATGTGCGCGCGAGCATCGTAAAATACGAACATCCTACATCTACAATGCAAAATAATAATGTAAAAAATGATGCATATATGCACTCATCAGTCGATCCCTTTCTAAGGTAGGTGAGAGGCCCCTTATATAGGCCGGCGTCGGGCCTCTTCCCCTCGTATTTAGGTCGGAAGAGATACCACATTCCCGCCAAAGTATTTCGACCCGTCTTGTCTTCTTGCAGCCGCCAGCCACCCACAGGGTGGTGGTCAGTCATCCTTTCTGTTTACATAGTCACTCCGATCTTCTTGCACCGAAACGGCTATGCCAGGCACTATCCTTGTCTTGCATCATCCTCCCACCTATTGGTGCTCTGCTTTCCCTGGGTGGACCGGCCACCGCTTGGACCGAATATTGGAGTGTCGTCTTGCTAGGTGCACTAGGAGCCAGTCATGTTCCCCTCATGAGGCCTTGCTGGGGAGCTTCAACACTGGACCCAAACCAGCTTGGGCCCTTTTGGAGGATACGGGCTTCATCCCCCCTCTTGATGCTCACTCTCCTTGAGAGCCCTTGAAAGGGCCTTCCTGGCGTGCCCGATGACTTGACGAGACAGGGCACCCCCGGTGCCAATAGTCTGACAATGGCCAAATTTGGTGGCATGCAAATTCTTGGATATGTAATCATCAGCATAAAGTATGATCTAGATATGGCATTGACCTTAGTACTTTGGCTTGAAATCTAAGAATGTGCATACTCGTTGACACCTAAGCTTAAATTCATTTAAATTTCACCACTTCCTTTTAGGTTATAATTTTACACAGGTGGTGGGAGTACATTTTACCTGAAGGACCTAAAAAGGAGAAAAGTATATCGACATCCATACATTTAGCAAAAAAAGACCTTAAAAGGAAAACTTTTAGGTTCAGATCATTCTCGAGAGAGTAGCTGATCGAGCCATACTTTTCATACTACTTCCTCTTGAATTATTTTCAAAATATGGCCAAATCTGTAGGCATGCAAATTCTTAGATATAGGATCATCAACATAAAGTATGATGTAGATATTGCATTGACCTTGGTCATTTAGCTTGAAATCGAAGAATATTCATACTCTTTGACAATTATTCGTTTAAATTTCACCACTAAATTTTAGGTTAGAATTTTACATGGGAGGTGGGAGTACATTTTACATCAAGGGCCTAAAAAGGGAAAATTACATAGAGGTCCATACATTGAGCACAAAGGACCCTAAAATTAAGCAAGGGAAACAGTCGGGTTCGGCTCCTTCTCAAGGGAGCATCTAATCGAGCAATACTTTGATTATCTTTAAATTTTAGCCAAATCTGTCGGCATACAAATTCTTGGATATGGGATCATCAGCATAAAGTATGATGTTGATATGGCCCTGACCTTGGTCCTTCGGCTTGAAATCCAAGAATTTTCATACTCATGTTTATCTTCAACAGTTGACAGAAGTCATCTTTATCTTCATGGAAAGTAGTACATGCAAGAGAATGTCATGCAAATTCTTTTGTTATTAGTACTCATTATAATTTGTTTGATTTTTTTCAAAACAAGGACAAATTTTTTTAGCAGCCGTTGAAAAATCATGTTTCACAATATGGCCTACTATATGTAATAACATTCATGGATTTCACGCAAGATGACCGAGGCCAAATGCCATATCTATTTTGTAGTTTATGATAATGTGCCCATATTTTGTAGATGGGTTCATCGTGGAATTGTAAACAATGTTTCCAAAAATAGCATATTAAATTCTGAGGTGCAACAAAAAGTGTTGTTTTGTGAAGTAAGTACCAGTACAAATAAAACACATCAGAATCGCACCACATATTTTCTGGGGTGTTTCGATCCGTATATATGGAAATCTTTCTTATAAATTGGCATGGTCATGAATTTGACCAGAAATTACACAAGAGTTTTTTATTGGAAACTAGTACCACAAAAGAGCTTAAGAACAGAGAAATTTTTATTACAGGTGGGTCGCTACTCCTACAGCTACCCCTACATTCTAGTACTATTCTGAAGGGAACTGGAGCAGAGGAACATGCGTCCGCTTTCATTTTAGTTAACCTCACCTATACTCTGTATCCTCAGCTCCCCATTCCCCTACATAATGCCTCTTTCTGATATTGTTCACCGCACAGTATGAGAGTATTTGTTCTTCTCCCTTTCCTGCCTATCACCGTCGATCCTCCCTCTTCTCCATAAAAGCAAGTCAAGCCATCGTCCAAACTTCCATCAGCTCCCTTGTGCTGGCAAGACCGAGCAAGGACAGTGATGATTTTGAGCTGTTCCAGGAGGTTTTTAGCGAAGTATTGCTTGAAGAACTCATAACCATATGAGACATCATCACCGCTGCGAGCCTCGCTGGTTCGTCCAAACATCATCTTGACTTGGCAAAATATAGTGCAACTTTACATGCTTCTCAGCCGTTTGGCCTCCCTTGTGTTCTTCGTTCTCACCCCACTAAGAAACCATGGGAACATAATAATTACTTCGAGCAAAAGGGCAAGACATGCAAGTTGACACCGCTGGACATGTTCTCCTCTGATGCTGTGTTCCCAAATTGTATGGGTAAGCACTGGATAGGTGCCAATGGAGATTCGATCGCCACTGTTGGGTGCGAGTGCAAGTGGGAGCTTGCCAATGTGTACACTCATCAACGTGTTCCTCTCCCACAAGTCAGTGACTTTGTACACACCAATGATCCATTTATATTTATGCATAATGATCGTCCTATTCTCGTCTAGAAGATTGCTATTTTTTGAGCTCCCACTTGTGCTCCGGATTATTTAGAATTCTCCCTTGTCGCTTTCTTCGACTACTTAATTTCTACCCTTGATGGTGATGAGTATGCATGGATAGTTCTCGAGAACTAGTTCCAGTGCTATTCAGATATAGCGATGCAGTTATCCACGGGGGTATGGTATTTGCATCCACTGGGAGTGGCAGTATTTATGTCTAGAATTATCTTTATTTTGGTAAGTTTGATCCACTCCTGTTGTAAACACTAGCTTCAGTTTTAATGGATGTAAACTAGTTTTGGCTGATTTTCCCATCATTTCTTTTTTAAGGTCCTATTCTGCTCTTGTCACCACCTTCATGCCATAGATGATGATGAGTATAAACCTGGTTTATGGTTCTTAGCAATATGTGTAGATGAATCTCGCCTTTTTGCTATCCATACCGAGGACGTTACTGATGAGGATTTTTTTGACGGTGCTTATTATGGTCATGGCAATCATGTTGCTGATCATAGTGTTGATCATTACGCTCGCACTTATGGCACCTATGCTACTGGGTTTGGCTATAAGGTGTACTCAAAGGACACTTATTACTTGTATCTGAGGGGAATATGCCCTAAGAGGCAATAATAAAGTATATGATAAATGTTTATTTTGCATGATATAATTGTATTAATTGGAATAATTAATACATGTGTGTTTAATAAAAAAATAGTTCCTAGTTATGCCTCTCATATAAACTAGCTCATTGATTAACAAGATGATCAAGGTTTCCTGATCATGGACATTGGGTGTTGTTAATAACAAGGTCACAACATTGATGGAATAATGTGATGAACATTCATCCAAAGTATAGCAATACGATAAAAATCATTGTGTTAACATTGCTATAACATCACATGAAGTAACTTTTATCATTAGACCATGAGGTCATGTTAATTACTAACACCAAAAGAGTACTTTGATAACATCAAACATCACACCATAACAGCGTGACCATAAAGGTGGGTTTCGGTACTCTGAAAGTGTTATGTTCAGGCACATGGATCAAGTGTGGAATTTTTCCATCCCAATGACGGAGAGATATACTCTGGGACCTCTCGGTGATATCAAATTGATGTAGCTTGCAAGCAAGTGATAAGATCACTAAAATGTTATATCACAGGAATGAGAAAAGAGTACTTGTCGGTAACGAGATCAAACTAGGTATGGGGATACCGATGATTGAATCACCGACGTGTAATATATCGTGAGACAAAGGGATTTAGTTACAAACGTTAAAGGTTCACACGATCACTGGAGTCATCTTTGTAAGTTCCATAGACAATACATGAAAAGTTTCCTTCCACAACGAATTGGCCCGACGATCGTTGTAGAAGGTGCGTCTTCCATGACGAAATTCTCGGCTTGGCCGTGGCCGATGGAAAACTTTTTTTTTCCGATTTCGTCGCTATCTACTACGACATATCTGCTAAAAACATGGAGGAAGCTCGGCTCGCGCGTGGCAGAAGCAAGATTTTCGCTTCCGCGCGCGATGTTGACTCGCCGAAGTCTTTTGAGCCGTGTGGGTCCCGGACGTCAGTGCTTCTAGCGGACCATACTTTTCGGTCGCGCCTCCCTGATTTGAACTCGATAACGTTGCTCGAGGCGTTTTCCGTTTAGTCAGGCTGCTAGGTCCCACATGTCAGCCTCTCATTAGAAGGATCATGTGTATGATGGAATTTTTTTCCTTCATTCACAATACCCTGTTCCAAAGTTGATAGCGCTACTCGACGCATCTACCGTCTAATCAACCTCCTGGGACCCACATGTCATCCTCTCATTAGAAGAAACGTGTGTATGATGGAATTTTTTCCTCCGTTGGCGCTACTCCATTCTAAGTTGATAGCGCTGCTCGACGCATCGACCGTTTAACCAACCTCCTGAGCCCCACATGTCATCCTCTCACTAGAAGAAACGTGTGTATGATGGATTTTTTTCCTTCACTCGCGCTACCCTGTTTCGAAAATGATAGCTTTGTTCGATGCATCTACCGCTTAATCATGATGCAGGGCCCCGCATGTTATCCTCTCATTAGAAGAAATGTGTGTATGATGGATTTTTTTCCTTCGCTGGGGTTACCCCGTTCCGAGTTGATAGTGCTACTCGACGCATCTACCGTTGAACCAACCTCCTGGGCCCCACATGTCATCCTCTCATTAGAAGAAACATGTGTATGATGGATTTTTTTCCTTCGCTCGCGCTACCCTGTTCCGAACTTGATAGCGTTGTTCGATGCATCTACCATTTAATCACGATCCTGGGCCCGACATGTCATTCTCTCATCAGAAGAAACATGTTTATGATGGATTTTTTTCCTTCACTGGTGCTACCTCGTTCCAAGTTGATAGTGCTGCTCGACGCATCTACCGTTTAACCAACCTCCTGAGCCGCACATGTCATCCTCTCATTAGAAGAAACGTGTGTATGATGGATTTTTTCCTTCCATCGCCTACCGTGTTCCGAACTTGATAGCGTTGTTCGATGCATCTACCATTTAATCACGTTGCTGGGCCCCGCATGTCATCCTCTCATTAGAAGAAACGTGTGTATGATGGATTTTTTTCCTTTCCTGGCGCTACCCCGTTCCGAGTTGATAGCATTGCTCGACGCTTCTACCATTTAACCAACCTCCTGAGCCCCACATGTCATCCTCTCATTAGAAGAAATGTGTGTATGATGGATTTTTTTCCTTCGCTTGTGCTACCCTATTCCGAACTTGATAGCGTTGTACGATGCATCTACCATTTAATCACGTTGCTGGGCTTTCACCCTATCATTAGAAGAAACGTGTGTATGATGGAATTTTTACCCTCTGTCGCGCCTTCGTGTTCCTAACTTGATAGATTTGCTCTCTGCATCAGCCGTTTATTCAGGCTGGTGGGTCCCTTATAGCAGCCTTACATTAGAAGAATCGTGGGCATCTCAATTTATTAAATGCCAGATAATGGAGTAGTTTCTTTAAAACATGGGTAGACGGGTTTTTGTTTTTGTTTTAAAGGGCAATTCCAAAAGGCCGAATTAAACATTTTGGGCTATTCTACATCTACTATACTCAATGGGCTATACTCCATGTGCTATTTTCCATGGGCTCCTAGATAAATATTTAAATGGGCTGTCGTCAGCAAGTCCCCTGACCCCTACAAGACCGAATTAAATTGTTCTGGGCTAAAGAGGAGTCAAATGGGCTAGATTTTATCTCCTCTTTAGTAAAATTTGCATTATGTTGCGGCTCAGCCGGATTCGAAATACAGACCTCACTACCGGAGGGAAAAAGAAATGATAATTTTTTTGACATATATTCGTGTAAAAATATCTAAAGAACAAGGGACACATACCGCGTGCGCCAAAACTGTACTGGTATCCAATGACTTCACTTGGTACCCTCTCATTTCAGTCCAAAACACATCCAACGGTTCCGATGACACACAGGCAAAAGCTCTAGTGCAAGCAGCCTAGCAGCAGCGACATAACATTTTTACAAATTCAGTAGCATTTGAAACATCCAGTAGTACAGAATAAGACAGAAAAATTATTGACAGATTCCTAGTTTATATTGAGCAGCACTTGACTGATTCTGCAGCATTCCAAAGTGACTTCATCTATACAGACACTGAAACTCAATATCATTATAGAGAGAACCCGTTCATGTTTCAGCTCTAAAAACCTTATCGCACGATCAGTTTGCCATTTTCTCCAAACACACTCGATCATTGGAGAAAGCATAACTGACGATCAAGTATGCTTTTGTGTGCATGCCTCCTCTTCAAATTAATACCAGTGTGACCCCCATATATATGCATCCCAAAATGCCCAAGTATCATCTAGATTGTGACAAAGCCAAGTTTAAAAAGGAAAGCAAGACCATCTACGTCACTTGATCTAAACAAGTACCAATACATCAGTATTAGTTCTAGAAAATACCTTAGTAATAGTAACGACATAACACTTGACAGATTGAGTAGCATTTGATGCTTGAGCAGTACAAAATAAGACAGAAAAAATATCTACAGATTCCCAGTTCATATTCAGCACCACTTGACAGATTCAGCAGCATTTCAAAGTGACCGATTTAGCAGTACAGACAATGGCCAAAAGAAATGACAGATTCAGCAATGAAGACATTGAAATTCAATAGTTGTAGCAAGGACATGACTCATAAGGAAAGAGAGGCCATATTCAGTACTCGATCGGTCGATCTGCACAAGTACCACTACATATGTATACTACAAAATAGATTAGCAGTAGCAAGTTAAGACCTCCATACAAAATACTCGGCATAACGCAACAGCGTGTCAAGTGCTGGCCGGGTAGCACTTTCTTTCCTGCCTGTTACCCTTTCCTTATCACACCGTCGCATGTGGCCCACCATGTCAGCAACGTATATTGGAAATAGGTATACATTGCCGCAAACTTGTTCCACCTCTCCCCATACAAATTGAATCTCTCACCAACATAAAGTAGTAATTAAGTTTCCTATGCTGGCACTGCTTAGAGGAATGGACCTGAGGAAAAAACGCAGGCAATTTTCCTATGATAGATTAACAAGATTAGGGGCCTCTTTTGATCAATGGTTTTTAGAAAATGTAGGAATAGGAAAAACACAGGATTGACATGGTAGGTACAGTAAATTCATATTAGGAATTAAAAACGCAGGAATTTTGTAACAGGTGTCTTTGGATGGTGAATATGAAATAAACACAAGAGTTTTGCAGGAATATAGTGTAAGCGCATTGGACTTCTCAAAGGAGAAATAGAATGAGGTTGGAGCTCGTGTTTAGATTCTTATGGAATGGAGGGCATAGGAGCTAAGAAGTGACTCCATAGGAATTTGATATCTTCCAAAATCCTATGGGTTAGAATCCTCCAAAACTCATATGCAATTCTTCATATCCAACTTGGACCTCATTTTCAAATTCCTACACCTGCAAAGAACAACAATGAGGTCCCAAGAGACATGATAACATCATAAATATACTCTCCCGTGAGGTTTGACTTTGATTTTACCATGTTTTAAAGTAATCCTATGTTTTTGTATTCATGTAAACCAAAGAGCCAACTTTTTACAGAAATCTTGTGTTTGTAAAACACATGAAACTTAAAATATAACGCTAGCCGTGATTGGCTAATACACCTTCTGTTATAGGTATCAGCAATCCTGGTCGTTCTTATGTTTTCAGATTAGTATGTTTGGAGGAGAGGGGGACACCGAAGCAGAAGTCTTGGGCCTCTTTCGATCGCAGAATTGAGACCACATGAATTTCACAGGTTTGCCGCTGAAAAACAGGAGATTATAAAATGTAGGAAAACTACCTACGTGATTGGCACGATGAGAGTTGAGCCTCAAGTAGATGTTCCAATTCCTATGGGATTTAAGCATGGGTTGGGGTTGCAGTTCAAAAAAATTTGCGTACCATGATTCCTTTGATCCAAATTCAATCCATAGGAAAGAATCTAAGTATTCGAGTCATACAAAAATCATGCAAAAATGATTTTTACCTGTTCATCACGGTCTAGTGGCCATGTTTGTGGGTCAGAGTGAAGTAGGCAGGGCAAACCAAACAGGAGACCAGGATCTTCCGCAATCCCTCGACGCATGCCAACCATGCGGCGAGCCAGGTGAGCAGTGCTCAGAAGATCAGCGCGACCGGTGATGTTGCTCAGCGGTCCGTAGTGGAGGTTGCCAAATCCGATTGCCTGGCTGTAGCGCTCAGATATCTTATGCTTCATAACTCCACATGTCGTTCTAGGGAAGACTACAGCGGAAGATTAGTCGGGATGGGTTGGCAGTTTCTACCTTTCTGCAAGGGTGGAGAGGGGCTACGATGGTGCACAAGCGGCCAGAGCGGCAGAGGAAGACGATGAGGGGCGCGGGGAGGTTCTCCTCTGATTGTCGGATCGACTACTTCGACCCAGCAATTAGGGCAAAACTAACACGGGACGTTAACATATACGCTTATGAAAAAAAGGAATAATAGCAGAAAATTAGATATAGTAGTGTTTCTTAAACGCTCCAGTCTGCAATGCTAGCCCCTAGTTTGAGGCGCTACTATTTTTTTCAGGTCAGTAGCTAGGGACAGCAAATCACACCGTGCCGAAGAAAAAAGTTCGAAATGTCCTCAAATTTGCTTTGCATGTGGGGATGGTGATGTCGCACTGAAAGAGAGATCAAACACAAGTTTTTTGAAAGCATATATACTACTCCCTCCGATCCATATAATGTTCTCAGATTTATCTAGATTAGAATGTATATAGTTGTGTTTTTGTGCTAGATTTATCTAATGGTTGAAAACTCTGAGTGGCAACATTATTACCATGACATGATTCACCCATTTACTCCCAAATATGGAACATCACGGATGATGGGAGTACAATTTACATCAAGGACCTAAAAATAGATAAAATTACATATAGGTCCTTACATTTAGCATGAAGCACCCTAAAAATAAGCAAGGGAAATAGTCGGTCCGACTCCTTCTAGAGAGAGAAGAGCCATAATCTTCATACTACTTTCTCTTCATTTGTTTTCAAAATATATGGCCAAATTTGGTGGCATGAAAATTCCTGGACATAGGATCATAATCAGCATAAAGTATGATGTAGATATGGCCATGACCTTGGTCGTTCGGCTTGAAATCCAAGAATGTTCATACTCATTGGCAACTAATAAAATTAAATACGTTTAAATTTTACCACTTGCTTTTAGGTTCGAATTTTACATGTAAGGATGTAGGGATTATATTTTAAATCAAGGGCACAAAAGGTAAAATTTTATTGAGGTCCATACATTTAGCACGAAGAACCCTGAAATTAAGTAGGGAAAACAGCCATATTTTGCTCCTTCTCGAGAGAAAAGCTGATCGAGACATACTCTTCATACTACTTCCTCTTTGTTGGTTTTCAAAATATGGCTAAATTTGGCGTCTTGCAAATTCTTGGATAGGGGATCATGAATCATCAGCATAAAGTATGATATAGATATGGCCATGAGGCCCATGACCTTGGTCGTTCTTCTTGAAATCCAAGAATGTTCATACTTATCGACAACTAATAATATTAAATACGCTTAAATTTTTCAGTTGCTTTTAGGTTTGAATTTTACACGTACAGATGGTGGGAGTACATTTTACATCAAGGACCTAAAAAGGTAAAATTACATCGAGGTCCATACATTTAGCACAAAGCACCCTAAAATTAATCAGGGAAAACAGTCATGTTTTGCTCCTTCTCGAGAGAAAAGCTGATCGAGCCATACTATTCATACTACTTCCTCTTCATTTGTTTTCAAAATATGTCCAAATTTGGCCACATGCAAATTCTTGGATATGGGATCAGGAACCATCAGCATAAAGTATGATGTAGATATGTCCATGACCTTGTTCGTTTGTCTTGAAATCCAAGAATGTTCATACTCATTAATAACTAATAATCTTAAATATGTTTAAACTTTACCACTTGCTTTTAGGTTCAAATTTTACACGTACAGACGGTGGGAGTACATTTTATACCAAGGACCTAAAAAGGGTAAAATTATATCGCGGTCCATACATTTAGCATGAAGCACCCTAAAATTAAGCAGGGAAAATAGTCGTATTTTGCTCCTTCTCGTGAGAGAAGCTGATCGAGCCATACTCTTCATAGTACTTCATCTTTGTTTGTTTTCAAACTATGGCCAAATTTGGGTGCATGCAAATTCTTGGATATGGGATCACGAATCATCGTCATAAAGTATGATGTAGATATGGCCATGACCTTGGTCGTTCGTCTTGAAATCCAAAAATGTTCATACTCATCGACATACAATAATCTTAAACATGTTTAAATTTTACAACATGCTTGTAGGATCGAATTTTACACGAACAGTCGAAGTACATTTTACATCAAGGACCTAAACAAGGTAAAATTACATCGAGATCCATACATTTAGCACGAAGCACCCTAAAACTAAGTAAGGAAAACTGTCATGTTTTGCTCCTTCTAGAGAGAGAAGCTGACCGAGCCATGCATACTCTTCATACTACTTTTTGTTTGTTTGTTTTCAAAATATGGCCAAATTTGGCGGCATGAAAATTCTTTGCTATGGGGTCATTAATCATTAGCATATAAAGTATGATGTAAACATGTATGAACCTAGTCTTTCGGCTTGAAATGCAAGAATTTTCATATTCATTTACAAGTAATAAGCTTAATTATGTTTAAATTTTACCACATGCTTTTATGTTCAAATTTTACACGGACCGTAAGAGTACATTTTACAGTAAGGACCTAACAAAAGGTAAAATTACATCAAGGTCTATATATTTAATTACCACGGAGCACCCTAAAATTAAGCAGGGAAAACAGTCGGGTTCGGCTCCTTCTCAAGACAGCAGCTTGTCGAGCCATGCTCTTCGTATTACTTTCCTCTTTGTTTGTTTTCAAAATATGGCCAATATGGCGGCATGAAATTCTTGGATATTTGATTATGAATCATCGATGTAAAGTATAATGCAGATATGGCCATGACCTTGGCTGTTCGGCTTGAAATCCAAGATTGTTCATACTCATTCACAACTAACCTTATATTTGTTTAACTTTTACCACTAACTTGTAGGTTTGAATTTTACACGGACGGTAGGAGTACATTTTACATCAAGGACCTAAAAGGGGGGAAATTATATCGAGATCCATTCATTTAGCATGAAGTACCCTAAAATTAAGCAAATAAAATAGTCGGGTATGCCTCCTTCTCGAGAGAACAGCTGATCGAGTTGTACTATTCATACTACTTCTTCCTCTTCGTTTGTTATCATCAAGGACCTAAAAGGGTAAAATTACATTGAGGTACAAAAAATTAGCATGAAGCACGCCTTAAAATTAAGCAAAGGAAAATAGTAAGGTTCGGCTCTTTCTCGAGAAAGAACCTGACCAAGCCATACTCTTCGTAATACTACTTCCTCTTCGTTTGTTTTTAAAATACATGGCCAAATTTTGCGTCATGCAAATTCTTCGATATGGGATCATGAATCATCAGCATAAAGTATGCTATACATATGTCCATGACCCTGGTGTTTCGGCTTGAAATGCAAGAATTTTCATACTCATTGACAACTAATAAGCTTAGATACGTTTAAATTGTATTGCTTTTGTGTTCGAATTTTATAGGGACAGTGGGAGTACATTTTATATCAAGGACCTAAAAAGGTGTAAAATTACATCAAAGTCCATACATTTATCACGAAGCACCCTAAAATTAAGTAGGGAAAATAGTCATGTTTGGGTCCTTCTCGAGAGATAAGGTCATCGAGCCATACTCTTCATACTACTTTCTCTTCGTTTGTTTTCAAAATATATGGCCAGAGTTGGCGGCATGAAAATTCATGGACATGGGATCATCATCAGCAGCATAAAGTATGATGTAGATATGGCCATGACCTTGTTCATTCGGCTTGAAATCCGAGAATGTTTATACTCATGGACAACTAATAATCTTAAATACTTTTAAATGTTACCACTTGCTTTTAGGTTTGAATTTTACAAGGACGGTGTGAGTACATTTTACATCAAGGACCTAAAAAGGGTAAAATTACATCGATGTCCATACATTTATGTCTGGAAGCTTGTCTTGTGGTATTCAGATCCATATTCTTCGGTGTTTCTTTCCGTAAAATAACAATCTTGTCATCACTCAAAAAATTAAGAATTAAATGTTCTTTCGTGATAGCTGGAAACTAACACCGAGGACATTGTTTACTACATGAAGATGCACCCATCTACCTCTGGAAATACATTTAATTCAATAGCAATCTATCGCGCTTACTTGTAGCTCAAGTTTGACCTAATATCGTTAAATTGTCAAGATGCAAAATCTTAGCAAGAAGTTCAACCTATCGTCAAAACTCTCGGTGTTTTATGATATATTAATTGTGACCCCTCGATGGGTACCTCCAAAATATTTTTCGTAAAACTTTAAAACCAACCTACAATTTACTTGTAGTTTCAAATTTGACCTAATTTCGATAAATCGACATGAAGTCATTCGATCAAATGGGTAGAGTTAGCTAGGAAGATTGAAAACTCATAAATAAAACAGGGGAATCATTGGTACAACATGTTGGTAAACATGGCTTCTGGCATTTAGATCCAATATTCTTCGGATATTTTTTTACGGAAAAGAACAACCTCGCTCGTTAGCACTCGGAAAATTGATGATAATTGAATGTTCTTTCCTGATATAGTTGGAAAATCACACCGATGACACTGTTTACTACAAGAAAATGCACCCATCTACCTCTCTAAAAAGTCATATATTTCAACAGCAACCTGACGCGCTTACTTGTAGCTCAAGTTTGACCAAATTTTGTTAAATAGTGTCATGCGATGCAAAATCTTAGCAAGAAGTCAAACCTATTGTCAAAACTCTCGGTTGTTTCTCATATATTGATGTGACCTCCCCCCGATCGGTACGGTACCTCCAAAATATTTATCGTAAAACTTTCAGAGCAACCTACAATTTAGTTATAGTTCAAGTTTGACCTAATTTCGATAAATCGGCATGTAGTCATTCAAGTGGGCAGAGTAATTAGCTAGGGAGTTTGAAAACTCAAAAAACATATGGGAATTGTAAGTAAAATACATTGGTCCAGTTAATATGTCTAGAAGCTTGGCTTATGGCATTGAGATCCATATTTTTCGAGCTTTCTTTACGGAAAAGAACCATCTCGTCATCACTCCGAAAACTAAGAATTTTATTTCCTGATAGTTGGAAACTCACATATGCGCCCGTCTACCTCCGAAAATACATTTAATTCAAGAGCAATCTATCGCGCTTACTTGTAGATCAAGTTTGACATAATTTCGTTAAATTGTCAAGATGCAAAATATTAGCAAGAAGTTGAACCTATCGTCAAAACTCTCAGTGTTTTATGATATATTAATTGTGACCCCTTGATGGGTACCTCCAAAAGATTTTTCGTAAAACTTTCAAAGCAACCTACAATTTACTTGTAGTTTCAAATTTGACATAATTTCGATAAATCGACATAAAGTCATTCGGTCAAATAGGCAGAGTTAGCTAGGAATTTTGAAAACCCATAAATAAAACATGGGAATCGTTGGTACAACATGTTGGTAAACTTGGCTTCTAGCATTCAGATCCAATATTCTTCGGACATTCCTAAAACGAAAAGCACAACCTCGCTCGTCATCCACTCGGAAAATTAAGAATAATTGAATGTTCTTTCCTAATATAGTTGGAAAATCACACCGACGACACTATTTGGATTTGTCGGTCTTGATCCAACGGACAATGTTCGAAGTTATCCGTACACTATATAGTGGTATGGTATGGTATTGTAAAAGATAAGAAAAGATAAATATAAGATAAGAAGTACTATGAATGGCCGATCTTTTGAGTAAGCTTCCCTCCCGATGTTTGGGAAGCAAGTGAAAATTTCAAAAACCGGAAAAGTCTGAATTTTTTTGCCGTCAAGGACCAAAGTGGTTTCCTTCCTATGTACTCCTCGTCCCTACTCTATGCCAACACGGCTGCCAAACACACCAGTGACACAGAGTTGCCGTACCAAGGCACACGTGCGCAACACCACGATGTGGACCAGGGAGAGATCAGCCGGGCTGGTGTGCGAGGGGAAAGGGTAGGAGAGAGGGAGGATGGATGGTGAGAGGCAGTGAAGGAGAGAGAAAACATACAATTTGTTTTGCATGCATATATCCTGAAATTTACTACTAGTAGAGTGGCTGCAGGAGTACCTCATGTTAGGAACCGATCATAACTTTCCTCTAACATCGAACCGCCTTCAACTCCCCTTCGTTGCTGCCCTCTTTTACCCCGCCTACATTTTATTCTCTCAGCGTGTACATCGCGTGGACAGAGGTGAGCATATGTCTAAGCAAAAAAATAGGTACTAGTACTATACTAGTGTACTACTAGTACTAATATACTTTCCTCAAAAAAAGTACTAATATACTACTCCCTCCGATCCAAATTAATATTCTCAGATTTGTCTATATTCGAATGTATCTAGCACTAAAACATGACTAGATACATCCGAATCTAGACAAATATGAGAACACTAATTTGGATCGAGGGAGTACTATTTTCTTTTTCCCTAATAAGGGCATCAATAATGTGTACAAAATCACACCTTAAGGCCTAGTATGTGGCATCCGCTAAGGTTTACCATATACATTATGGAGAAAATAGAGTTTGTATCTTTAAGCCTAATAAGCTGCACCTCAAGCTTGTGGGTTTCTCATAGAGAATAGAAAAATCATTTCCCATCTCTCCCTGTTTCATGTGATCATTTTCAAAAGGTCTTCAAAATTTTCATGATGCAAAATCCTAGCTAGAAGTCGAACCACTCGTTAAAACTCTATGTGGTTTCTGATATATTAATTAACCGCTCGATGGGTACCTCCAAAAGCTTTTTTCATAAAACTTTCGATGAAACCTACAATTTATTACTTGTAGTTCAAGTTTGACCTAATTTCATTAACATAAAGTATTATCGAAACCAAAGAATAATTAATAATGTTCGTATTATACTTTGATAATTCGTTTTTCCGGATACACGTAACATGATGACACAAAAAAATATTATACTTCTTATTCTCTTTTGAAACATTATGAAAACCGTGTCAACTTTTTCGGGATGCGGATGCATAGCAAGAACATGAATATTTTAGAACTTTTGGTGGTTTTTCGATGTACCGAATTCCTGCTTAGCTTCAAAAGATTTTTGGAAAATTTTAAGAGCAACCTATCGCGCTTACGTTTAGTTAAAATTTGAGAAGGTCGGTGGGAGTACAGTTTACATCGAAGGCCTCAAAAAATAGAAAATTGCATAGAGTTCCATACATTTAGCACAAAGGGTGCTAAAATGAAGCAATGAAAAACAGTCGGATGCGGGTCCTTCTCGAGTGAGCAGCCGAGCCATACCCTTCGTAGTACTGCTACTGTACTTTTGATCCAACATGTTGTGGGGTTAAAAACAAAAAAGGCGTGAGAGGACTTTGCAGATGTCCGGTACGGACACGACTTCTTCTAACACTAGAAGACCACAGGAAGAAACCCGGGACCAGAGCATGTCGTGAAGCACACGGGGCGGGCGTGCTTCGACCGTGTCTCCGGGGCACAGTTGAATGTAGATATCATGAACTCTACGATGGAAGGAGCCTACAACTATTTCATTGATTTATTTCTTTCATTCGTGGGGCATTGTATAAAAGCGCTGGGGATCATAGGAGCAATTCGTATTGGTTTTAAGACGATCAAAGGGACTATCGGAGGATGTGTCGAGCCGTGGCCTAGCCCAAGCTGTCGATGATCACCTAGCGCTATCAATTAACGTAGGGTGGAATGATATTTTTTATTTTCAGGTGCTCCCCCTTAACTACCGACCTCATTGGCCGTGCAGGCAGCATCAATTTATCACCTAATGGTATCTTTGTTCTACCGGCACATACATTTCGATTTCCTTGGCCAACGGAAGTCACCTTTTCTTTTTCCTTGTTTTCTTCATGTGTCGATTCAACATTAGTTGGACTTTGTAGCTTCAATGACGTAGTCATCCTCTCAAGATTCTAGTCATGATATTGCTTAAAAAGAAGCCCGACTTACCTATATTATCAAAGGACCCAGTCGAGCCCTAACTAGAAAAGTGCATGGGTGACCTCCGGTCCGTTCGCGGTTTGGGTTAGGGGAAGATCCGAGCGATTGCCTTTGCGGATCCAAACGTGCTCACAAGGCGCACAATAAGAATAAGACCCTTTTGAATCTTTTGATAACCTTCCCTCCAGATGTTTGGGAAGGAAGTGAAAATTTCGAAACTTCGAAAATTTGAACTACGACTCTAATAATAGTATGAGTATTGTCCCTTTTGTCACAAAGCCCCAAAATGGTTCCTTCTATGCAGCACGCCTGATACTAACATGGAGTCGACGACAAGGCAGGTCGACACATGTGCGCAGCGCCACGTTTTGGAAGAGGGAGAGATCACCTAGCCATGGTGTGGAGATGTTGATGATGCACTGAAGGAGAGAGAAAACCCATTTTTTTGTGCATGCATACAGTAGTATATAGTAAAGGTCCTGAAATTTACTAGTACTAGTTCTGTACTACTAGTACTACTAGGTGACTGTACCCTGTACCTCGTGTCAGGAAGCCATCACAGCTTTGCTCTCATATCGCACCACCTTCAACTCCTCCTCTTCGCTGCTCTCTCGAGCTGCTTCCTCTATGCCCAAAGTTTCTCTTTTGTCTCTTTGTTTCTTTTATACAAAAATACATATTCTTCCTCCCTCCGACCCAAATTAATTGACTCAGATTTGTCTAGATTCGGATGTATCTAGACATATTTTAGTACTTGATACATCCGAATCAAGATAAACTTGAGTCAATTAATTTGGGTCGGAGGGAGTACTTTCTTGGAAAATTGATTTTTTTCCTTTCCTCATGGTTGGAAACACCATGTGGCAACATTATTACCATGTCATGATTCACACCCATTTTACGCCCAAATATGGGACCACCACGGACGGTGGGAGTACAATTTACATCAAAGACCTAAAAATGTAAATAATTATATAAAGGTCCTTACATTTAGCACGAAGCCCCCTAAAATTAAGCAATGGAAATAGTCGGGTGTGGCTCCTTCTCGAGAGAGCATCTGATCGAGCCATACTCTTCATACTACTTTCTCTTCATTTGTTTTCGAAATATATGGCCAAATTTGGCGGCATGCAAATTCTTCAATATGGGATCGTGAAGCATTAGCATAAAGTATGATGTAGATATGTCCATGACCCTAGTCGTTCGGCTTGAAATGCAACATTGTTCATATTCATTAGCAACTAATAAGCTTAAATACGTTTAAATTTTACCACTTGCTTTTACGTACGAATTTTACACGTACTGACGGTGGAGGTTCATTTTACATCAAGGACCTAAAAAAGGTAAAATTACATTGAGGTTCATACATTTAGCACGAAGCACCCTAAAATTAAATAGGGAAAAGGTAGGTTTTACTCCTTCTCGAGAGAAAAGCTAATCGAGCCATACTCTTCATACTACTCCCTCTTCATTTGTTTTCCAAATATGGCCCAATTTGGCGGCATGCAAATTCTTGGATATGGGATCATGAATCATCAATATAAAGTATGATGTAGATATGGCCATGACCTTGGTCGTTCGGCTTGAAATCCAAGATTGTTCATACTCATTCACAACTAAGCTGATATACGTTTGAATTTTACCTATTTTTTTTTAAATAATACATTTGTTTAATAATTTTCACAGTAATACACGAATTGAAAGATTTACAATTCTAGCGCAGTGTCAGCACTTGAAAAGCCGACCAGTCCTTATCGACTTTTGAATAGCCGACTAGGCCCTGTTTGTTTTTGAAAAGCTGACTAGTCCTTGTCTGCTTTTGAAAAGCTGACTAGTCCCCCTATTCTTCACATTTCCCGATAACCCGTTGGCTTTTCAAAAGTAGATAGGGACTTATCAGCTTTTCAAAAGCAGACAGGGACTACTCGGCTATTCAAAAGCCGATAAGGACTGGTCGGCTATTCAACTGCCGACACCATGCTAGAATTGCAAATCTTTCAATTCTTGTATTATTCGTGGAAATTATTAAAAAATGTATTATTTAAAAAAATAGCAGAATTTTACCACTTGCTTTTATCTTTGAAATTTACAAGGACGGTGGGAGTACATTTTATAGCAAGGGCCTAAAAAGGGGTAAAATTAAATCGAGGTCCATACTTTTTGAATGAAGCTCCCTAAAATTAAGCAGGAAAAATAGTCATGTTTGTCTCCTTCTTGAGAGAGAATATGATCGAGCCATACTCTTCAGACTACTTCCTCTTTGTTTGTTTTCAAAAAATGGCCAAATTTGGCGGCATGTAAATTGTTGGATATGTGATCATCATCAGCATAAAGTATGATGTAGATATGGCCATGACCTTGGTCATTCGTATTTAAATCCAAGAATCTTCATCCTCATTGACAACTAATAATCTTAAATACGTTTAAAAAAGGTAAAATTACATCGAGGTCCATACTTTTAGCACGAAGCACCCTAAAATTAAGCAGGGAAAACAGTCGGGTTCGACTCCTTCTCGAGAGAGAGCAGCTGGTCGAGCCATACTCTTCATACTACTTCCTCTTCATTTGTTTTCAAAATATGGCCCAATTTGGTGGCATGAAAATTCTTGGATATGGGATTATGAATCATCGATATAAAGTATGATGTAGATGGATATGGCCATGACCTTGGTCGTTCAGCTTCGAATCCATGATTGTTCATACTCATTCACACAACTAAGCCTAAATACGTTTAAGTTTTACCACTTGCTTTTATCTTTGAATTTTACATTGACGGTGGGACTACATTTTACTGCAAGGACCTAAAAAGGGGTAAAATTACATCGAGGACCATACTCTTAGTACAAATAAAGCACTCTAAAACTAAGCAGGGAAAACAATCATGTTTGGCTCCTTCTTGAGAGAGAAGCTAATCGAGCCATACTCTGCATACTACTTCCTCTTGGTTTGTTTTCAAAATATGGCCAAATTTGGCGGCATGAAAATTCAAGGATATGTGATCATCATCAGCATAATGTATGATGTAGATATGGCCATGACCTTGGTCATTCGTCTTGAAATCCAAGAATGTTCATACCAATCAACGAAAAATAATTTTAAATACATTTTAAAAAGGTAAAATTACAACGAGGTCCATACATTTAGCACGAAGCACCCTAAAATTAAGCAGGGAAATAGTCATGTTTTGCTCCTTCTCGTGAGAGAAGTTGATCAAGCCTTAATCATCATACTACTTCCTTGGATATGGGATCACGAATCATCAGCATAAAGTGTGGTGTTGATATAGCCATGACCTTGGTCGTTCGGCTTGAAACTCCAAGCATGTTCATACTCATTAACATCTAATAATCTTAAATACGTTTAAATTTTACCACTTGCTTCTAGGTTTGAATTTTACATGGATGATGGAAGTACATTTTACATCAAGGACCTAAAAAAGGTAAAATTACATCGATGTCCATACATTTAGCACGAAGCATCGTAAAATTAAGCAAGCAAACCAGTTGGTTGGGAAGCTTGAGAACTCATAAAACTTGGTAATCAATCGTAAGTGTATCAAGGTCCACGCTTTGTATGAAAACTAGGGTTGTTGTTGTTGTACTCTGAGCCATTTTTCTTCATACTTGCTTACAAAAAAAATCTTGTCGCTTTCAGTTTCATTGTTCCAATAAGTTGGAACCTGTGGTTGCCACTATTTTTCACCTTGCCAAGATGCACACATCTACCAAATATGGGAACATTACAATACAATACGATGTGCATATGGTTGTTACCTTTGTCATTCGGCTTGAAACCCAAGAGTGTTCATACATCGTGGGCTATATATATTGTGTAATTATTTTTTTGTAATTTACGATGACGCACGGTTATTAATTATTTTTCAGTGCAAATAGTAGTACACGCAAGAGGACGCCACAAAGAAGGCTTCATTTTTAGGTTTTCATTATTTTTATTCATAGCTAGTGAGGATCAAATTGTCAACATGCATATTCATAGCAAGAATTTTAATCCTATAGAACTCTCGTTGGTTTTTGAAGTATTGACCGCCTTGGTACCATAAAGACTCAAAGGATGTTTGTAACTCTTTAAAAGCATTCTATCATGTTTACTTGTAGTTCAAATTTGAAAATGATTTTTATTCCTAAATTTTGGAAACTCCCAGTACTAGTAGCATTATTGTTCACCATTCCAAGATGCACTCATCTACCAAATATGGGAACATTGCCATAAAGTATGTTGTACATATATATAAGGCCATTTAGCTTGTCTTTCAGCCTGAAGCCTAAGGATATGTTCATACATGGTAGGCAATATTTTCAATTACATTATTTTTATATGCGAACTCTCTTGATAATAATCATTTTTCACAGCAAGTAGGACAAGTCAGAGGCCACCGTGCAATGTTTTTTATTGTTTTCAAATAAAAGACAAATTTTGTACATGCAAATGCTTAGCAAGAAGTTGAATCCAACAAATTCATTGGTTTCCAATATATTAACAGTCTGGGTGTGGGTACCTTCAAAAGATACTTGTATAACTTTAAGAGCAATCTAATACTTACTCATAGTTCAAATTTTATCTACCATTGATAAATTAGCTTAAATTAGTTTAATAATGTGAAGTTCACTAGGAAACCTTGAGAACTCAAAAAAGTTCATAATCGTAAGTGAAACATGTATAAACTTTGTCTAGAAACTAGTCTTATGGTATTCCGAGGCATATTCACCGCGCTTGCTCTCAGGAAAATAAATCTTAGGAAAATAATAACCTGCTTAAAGTTTGTGATCAATTGGGGTGCTTTTTTGTGTGAGGTGTAATAAACAGACATATATCATTAGTCCTACACTTTAAAAGAAACTCTTCGATGGACATTTGGATATGTGAATGAAACATCAAATCTTATGTACAAACAAGTTATGTTCAAAAACAAGTTTATTAAGACCAAATAAAGCCTTCAAAAATTCAATGTGGGATGGACTGTTATGTTGGTACCTTTGTGTAAACATTAATGTTTCATATGAAATAAGTCTCTTACATACCAACTACATGCATCCAAAAAGTATTGCGGGTGATAAATATCGTTAGTATCTAGTTTTTAGCATCATTCAAATCTTTGTGTGTGAATGGGAGCAATGGCATTCGGGGATAAATTGTTAGTCTTGCTACCAATGAGGTTAAATCAGTCATTACAGGACTAACTGGCCAAATTTGTGCATATTAGCTAAAAAATATTAAAATGTGCAAAAATGACGTCCACCAAGTGCTTTGTGCAAAAGTGCGATGAAAAGATGGTGGATCGTGCAATTTCCTCTATCTAAAAAAATGTTTTATACTACTTCGTCCATCCCAAAATATAAGGCGTCTAAGGATTGGTCAAAAGTCAAACCTTGCTAACTTTAACCAAATATTTAGAAAAAAATATCTACATCTACAATATTGAATGGACATATTAAGAAAATATACTTTATGGTGAATCTATTGATATTAATTTAGTATTATAAATTTTATATTTTTGCTTATAATCATGGTCAAACTTAAAAAATGTTGACTTTTGACTAATCCGCAGGCGCCTTATATTTTGGGATGGAGGGTATACAAAGTATTGTACTGTACTTACTACTAGCAAAACAGGTACCAGATGGAAGTTTGAAACCTAAAGGGTACCCACTATGTTAGTCGGTTCAAAGAAATGAACTAGTTCATCAAAAAGTGATGATATGTGAAATGTAGTTTTTTTGTAGTATAATACTACTAAAGCTGATAGAGGGTTACCCACTCACATTCTCTAATAACTCTTCCCCCACTATTCCCTCTCTCGCTATCACATTCCCGCACTCACCTCACGACTCTTAGTTGTTAACTCGGCCGTTGCCTCGATGAAACTAATGCAAAAACCTTTGTCTGTGGTTGAGGTGAGATCCTCATCAAACTCTGCTTCTGAGCTGCAGGTGGCTTGTTCGATTCCGACGGCCTCAGCGCCCTCCCTGAAGCGTCCTTCCCCTTTCATGTGTGTGTGGGTCGTGCCCAATGTGAGGCGTCCGTCGCCCTTAGGGTTTCGGCCGGTCGCGCCGAAACCCTCATCACTCGCCAAGCGGTCGTCCAAGACTCTGGTGCCGTGTGCGTTGGTAACGAATGCTCGTGTGGCAGCGGACGCGTCCTTTTCATCTACAGGTTGGACTCTCATTCCCAATGTGCCAAATTTCAGAGTGTACGCGTGAAACCCCTATCGGTGGCCCCCCTTCATGAGCGATTGTATGTGCTTCTTCGGTGTATGTGGCTAGTTCTTCGTCAGTGGCGCCTTGTTCAGATCCTCAACCCATCGACCGTTGTGCAAGTTCGCACCCCCCAACTGCAACGAGATTAGATCTGGAGGATTGGGGCTTTCACCCAAATCCGATGTGCATCTAGTCAGATTTTTGCAACGTGTACTGCAGGTCCTTTGTTGAACTGCTTAGTTGTATATCATATTCTTGATAATTGTCTTTTGTGCTGTTCTTTATACTCCCTCCATCCAGAAATAACTGACTTGACTTTGCCTAGATTTGAATGATGCATTGTGTCCTGTCTCCTCACTATGTTGTTTCGTCCATTTTGATCTATGTTCTGCTGTTTAGGATTAAATGATATGATTTATATCTGTTCAGATTATTTCAATGACCCATTAGTTTAGGTATTTTTGATTGTGCAGACACTGTTGAAATTTCATTCAATAATACCTTTTGCTGTTTTGATATTTTAGATGATGCACTGCATATATGTTGTTTTGTCTATCCAGATCATGCATTGTGTTGTTTTAGCCATTCAGATTATGCATTGTGCTGTTTTTTTGTGGGGGATATGCATTGTGCTGTTTAATCATTCTAATTAAATGTCATGCCTTCTAGTAGTTGTTCAGATAATTTTGAGGACCCATCGGGTTAGGTCATTCTGATGATGCATTGTGTTGTGTAGGCAATTTAATTTACCTAATACCTTGTGTTGTTTAGGTAATTTTGATGGTGCAATGACTCATTGTGATCTTTAATCAATTTATACAATGCATTGTGTTGTTTTGGTAATTCCAAAGGACTGACGCAATGGTAATTTTCATGTAGGACGACCCAGTTGTAATGCCGAACTTAGACTACATTCTTTACCACACTGCTCCAACTCCAGGTGGCTATGAAGATGCCCTCCCCATCATACTAAGGGAGTTGAAGCTATCGGGCAGAAGAGTGGAGGCCTTGGCAAGGGCAAGTGCTGCCAGGTCGGTCGCTAGTTCTGCCAAACCGAGAAGACGCCCTAGGTCGGTTGGACACCATGCCATGGCGGATCGTCCTAGGCGCTTCTACATCCAGTTAGTCCAACATGACTTGTATATGCTTATCATCTCGACTTACTTCAAGCCTTACTTGAAGGGACGCCCCTACCCACAACTACTGGTGGTCCAAGCATGCGAGGAATGCGAGTGGATTGTCCATGCCAACCGCAACAAAGACTAGATCGTCTTGGACAAAGAGTGGGTTACCTTTGCTGCTTTCCATGGGTTGAAGGAGGGTGACTTCCTTATGTTCAAGGTCACCACAGACGGGTTCAAGATGAAAATCTACGACCACATCACCTCCTGCCGAAAGGTGTTCGTCTTATGTGAGCACGCACATCTTGTTTAAGTGCCAATTTGGATCGAAGGATTTTCAAAAGAAATTTTAGAGGAATTCGACCCATAGTATTTTTTTCATAAGGAAGCCCTTTGGATGAAAGGAAACATACCTGCAATTCATATAGATTGCATTTCTACACCCCAATCCCATAGGAATTTCAACATCCACTTTTTTACACTCATTTGCGTAGGATTGAGGAAATTTTCCTCCGCGTTTACTATGTTTCATTGAAATGACTTTAAGCCAGCATATTTGTACCCCCGACCCTGTTATCCCGTGTTTTGAAATTCTGTGATCCAAAGAAAGCTATTTCCTCGGTTTTGCAATCCATTGTTTTGTACCTATGACCAAGTCAAATTCCGGTGTTTTTAAATCCTGTTATCCAAAGAAGCCCAAAGTTATCTTTAAGTTTGACGTTCGATATTTTGGCGACCATTTGTGATGCTTATGCGTCAAGCCCTAAGTATATTCAATATGACTACTACTACTATTACTATTACTACTCCCTCCGATTCATTGCTAGATACGTCCAATTCAGCAACGAGTAAATATGGATGGGAGGGAGTACTACTACTACGAGCAAGCACAGCGTGAACCGTTCCTAACGTGGCTAAGAAATGTACTTACTAGACTTATTTTTCCGAATCTACTAGAAATTTACTAGACTGGCCAGCAAAAACCAATCCTAAAGATGGGACCCACTTAGTAATGCAAATGGATTGCAACTTTCTCAGATTATAGAACAAAACATATGATTCATAGGAACTTTTTCGATTTTTTCTAAAATGTTTGAACTTTTATGTGTAAATATGGGTCCATTTGGTCCATTGGATCAGAATTCCAGGGCTGAGATTGGTGACTTAGCCTTAGTGACTTAGTCTGAAAATGGGGTGGCTAATAAAAGTTTTCATCTCATGTGTAGTGTGTGCAAAATGTGGTGGCTAAGAAAACTTTTCAGCTCATACACCTATGTCTAAACAGTGGAGGAGGTGTGTCTAAGAGAAAGATTCTTTGCCTTGAGTCTAGCACAGGACCCAGGTACTAGTGGATTAAAAAAATTATTTCAATTCTTTGGGCTCCTTCCATTGGCCAGAGGTGTAGCAGTTTGGTGAGAGAAAGGGAAAAAAATCTGGAGAAGAGGACCTACACAAGGGTCTTAAATGGTGGAGCAACTTTGGTTTTGTTAGACTCAACTCTAGTTATATTCTTAGCTCACGTCTAAGCTTTAGCATGCTCCAAATGCCCCACCTATGTCTAAACGGTGGAGAAGATGGGTCTAAGGAAAATATTCTTGGACTTGTATCTTGTACAAGACCTAGAGGCTAGTTGATTAAAATATTTGGCATAATACTTTGAGGCATTTTCATTGGCCAGAGCACTAGTAGTTTGGAGAGAAAAAGTGAAAAAAAGCTCCTACATGGGACCCATTGAAGAGACCTAAACGGTGGAGCGATTTTGATTTTGCTAGACTCATGTCTAAGTTATTTTCTTACCTCATGCCCAAGCCTTAACACACTGCATAATATTTGCAGCTAGTAAGCTCGATCGCTTCATGGACCAACGAGATTGCTCGAAGGCCGGCGATGAGACCCAGTACTTCTTTTGAACAAGCGAGACCTAGTACTTGACGTTTTGCTTCCACTATTCACTCTCCTCTCTCCTCCTACTAGTACTACCTCTCTCCGTCTTCGCAGAATGCATTTTCTTCCACTTCTCCTCCCTTTATTCTCTACTTCATCCATTGATGTCACAAAATATCATGTCTTGTTGGATAGCAAGATGGCGTTGGTTAGAGCCGTAGAGAAATCCTGCCGGCAGGGTGACCTGCAGGCTCACACTGAGAAAGGAGACCAGCCATGGGGCGAGGGCTCATCTTCGTGCATGTATCCGAAGAGCGGCTATCAGGGGACCAAGAGTCCCGGTAGGTTTGTACTTCCGTTGATTCTTGGGCTGTCTGCGCCTACTATTGAACCGTCTATGTACATCTTCCAGGGCAGGCTGCTCGAGCGTCGAATTTTCCACCCCACGGATCAATAGCATGACGGATATCTCTGACGCGTATGATGCCCTCATGCCCGCTCTCGGTCGAAGAAGAGAGGTATTGTAGTCACTATACATGTATTGACATATTTTATTCTTTTCTGCATGCACTGCATGCTCTCTTACTGATGATGCATTTTCCATGCAGGAAGTAAGGGCGAGAATCTCGGCCAAAGTAGATGAAATCTACAGCCATAACATCAACATCCTTTAGAAAAACTTCGAGATCAACCTATAGTATGATCGCCTCTGAGCCGATTTGGCTTTTCAAATGAAGCTCGCACGATCTTACGAGCGTGACTCCTCCATGCTTCGCGCTGAGTCTGAAAATTTGAAGAAAGAAGTCATGGTGCTCTGCAGCCAGCAGCTACCATTGCGGAGATCGTCCAGGTCACGCCCCGCTAAGTAGGAAAAGAGAAGCCATCTCATGTTGGCCGTCGAGGTCGTGACCATTGCGGAGGTCGTCGAGGCCCTACCTCCGCAGGGCGGCCACAATGTTGCAATCGCCGAATCTTGGAATAGGGACTAGGAAGGGGGAGGACTTGCCTACGTGGCCCTCCTTTTTCTTTCTTTTGGGTGCATGGATCGTTTTTTCTCATCCGTCTGCGCATAATTATATTGCACTCTTTAGCGTTCGAATGCGCTCTGTGGAGCTTTTGTATCGATATACTTGCCGTATAGTAGTCACTGTTTAGTGTACATATTACATTCAAATTTAGTCAAATATGTGAAATCCTTTTTAATTAGGTTGGTGGGCATTTTCAAAAAAATTAGGCTAGAGGGAGAGTATGTCTAATAAATCAAAAATAATTAAATCATCAATGAGTGATCTTTAAATTTGGTCATACTTTCTACATTGTCAGATGTGTAGGGATCCGGATCCAGTGTCTAGAAAAGAAAATGCACCGTCAGTGTCGGGGACACCCATCTATTGTCTGGACTCTGGAGTACTTTGTGTCACAAGCACAACTACACCTATAGTCTATCCACGGACAACCAACGATTCCATGCATAGGCATTCCCACCAGAGCCTCCGCAGGGAAGGTATCCGCTTTGACCCGTTGAGTTCAGATTGGACGGTCAAGATTGCTAGACGCTGAACTCTGTCTCCCTAGATAATGTTTCTACAACTACTACGTAAAAATACACTTATGTGTGAGCTATGTTGATTAGCGAGGGTCAAGAGAATACGGGGGCCTCAACCGCACAAAAAAAAGGTTTGTCACTCAATCAATTGTGCTCATATCTACCATTAAATGTGAGCATTTTACCAACTCGACTGCCTCTATGCACTAATCGTCCATCCATTTAATCACTCGCTGTATAGTTTAAAGTGTTCAATTCTCCGTATCTGACAAATGATGTTAAACTGACAACCTAGAAAACTCGTCTAGAAAGAGAAATTACTTATAATGTTAATTGGGTGTGTAGTATTACCTCTATATGTAAATACAAATTAGCGGAAGTACTTAATCACTAACGTGTAACTAATTTCATCCGTTATTTTATAGTAAAAATACTTCAGTACAAAAATGTAAAACAGTGACGGAAGAAAAGAAGTGGTTTCGTTTATGGAGTGTAGCGAATATCATTATTTATCATGATAACATTGCAAATTTATAATATTGCTGTACTCCCTCAATACGAAACTTAGATTTGTCTAGATTCACGAGTATATAGATCGAGTATATAGATCATATTCACGAGAATATAGACGTATTTTAATGATACATACGAATCTAGTTAAATTCCAAGTCACTTATTTCCGAACTACTAGCAATAGTTTTATCACAAGTCTCCTAAGACAAGAGGTCAATTATCTTTGTCAGTGTCCACAAGAATGTAGTACATTTATTGAACTAAAAATTTGCACCTAGCCACCACAAATGAATCTAGCATGCTCCGTCCTTCACACTTATAATTACAAATTAGACAGTCACTAAGTTTTATACACATCAGGTCATTGCATATGGTTATTATGTTGGAATTTATTTCTTGTGCTATAAATTCTTGGTGATGAAGACATTATTTTTTGTCATGTAATGGAAACATTCCCCCTGACGGTGAAAACATTATTTCGTTTTATGGAATGCTCTATAAAATGGTAAAAAATAATTATTAACAATGAAAATATTTTTTAGATACTAAAAAAAGGTAACAACTCTTTTTTGGTCGTTTCATGCATCATTGGAAATGATCGTAGTTTAATGTAACATTTACAAAGTAGGGAAAAAACAACGAAACTTATCGTTGTTTATGGAAAGGTATATGTACATTCTCTGCCTGGACACCAAATATGAACAATGCAAAACCAAAATTGTGCATGTCGACAGTCATGCAAAATCATCCATAGTACTGCATCCATTAAAAAATAGACGATATCTTGGTAAGCTAGAAACATGTTTGGGAGTACTTCTAAAATACCCGAGAGATGTTTAGTTCTAATAAGTCGACCAAGTATTGAACCAAAGTCTAAATTATGCAGGATATTATTATGCTTTAATAAGGTAAGTTATTGGAGTGCACGCAATAAAATAGTCGTGCGAAGCACGTACAGTTTACTAGTCATGTAAGTACAATATCTTTTTTTGAGTTGCATGCATTCACTCCTGAACACCATAAGTAAAAGTTTGAACTCATGGAGCACCAAAATGACATTGCGCCAGCTAGCCCGATTAATGGTCTACTAATACAGTAACCTACACATCTACCCTTATAGTCTACTCTGGGACACCCAGCGATTGCTTGCATAGGCGTCCGCGCTAGAGCCTTCGAAGGGAAGGTATCCCCTAAGGCCCGATGATTTGGGATGGACGGACAAGATTGCTAGACTACCAAAATCACATGATCCCCACTCCCTCGCGCCCCTCCATTTCAAACACTGCAAAATTTCTACCGCCCCTCCAGTTCAAACGATACCAAAATCACGTGGTCCCCACTCCCTCGCGCCCCTCCATTTCAAACACTGCGAAATTTCTGATGCCCCTCCGTTTCAAACGATACCAAAATCACATGGTCCCCACTCCGTCGCTCACCTCCATTTCAAACACTACGAAATTTCTGGCGCCCATCCATTTCAAATGATACCAAAATCACGTGGTCCCCACTCCCTCGCGCCCCTCCATTTCGAACACTTCGAAATTTCTGGCGCCCCTCCATTTCAAATGATACCAAAATCACGTGGTCCCCACTCCCTCGCGCCCCTCCATTTCAAACACTGTGAAATTTCTGGCGTCCCTCCGTTTCAAACGATACCAAAATCACGTGGTCCCCTCTCCCTCGCGCCCCTACATTTCAAAGACTGGGAAATTTCTCGCGCTAGGAACCTCCTACGGCACTTCTCCGCGGCTGGCTTTGCCCGCCGGAACTCGACACCATGCACTCCTCAGCCAACAGTACACCGGAGCTGCATCAGATGTGGTCTCATCCAAAGCATCATTACCGCTTCACCGACGTCCATTGCACCCGACATTGGTCACCGAGTCCATCGTCGTCCACCGCACTTGATTTCCTTTTCCCACTTTCCCCTCCACGGCGCTAAATCCGTCAACGACTGCCCAAGATCTGCATCAACGCAGGCAGCATCCTCCCCACACATACCTTACCTGAACCGCCGTGCAGTGCACCGATTCAACCTCGTCTACCGTGGTCAAGCCGGCATCGAGCACCCAAGATCTGCTTCCCCGACGCAAACAGCCGGCGGAACCGAAGCACCCTGGGTGACAAGGATGTCACCCGCACCGGTATGGATGATGATTAGAAGCCTATCCAACCATGGTAACCGAATCACCAACTCTTTTCTTTTTGTTAGCAGTACAACAGGTTCAATCCTGTCGCAGTGAACTACATTTTTCTAATCATTCTGTACACCCAGTCAAAGTGCATGCATGTTCTTCGTGAGATACTACGGAGTAGGTCACTATACATGTTGGTTTGCATTCGCTGATCTACAAATTTTGAAGTCATGCACATGTTCTTAGCTACTTCGAACAACAGTAATTGCCTGCTATCATGTAGTTCTTGCAAAATGTAAAATCAGTGGAAAATATTAGTTTGGATTCCCTGCTCCACAGTTACTGAATCTATCTAGTTCGTCCTGAGATAAGTTCCTGTTATTGTTCCCTCCTTGGCATCGTTATGTTGTCCGGTAGTACTTGTTTAGACTCTTCATACTAATTCGATTATAATTTTGTTTTTGCCATCTGGTGCTTCAAAAGCTGCAACACTAACTATTTTATTTTTCTTGCATAGAGCCAGAATGGAACAATGAACATGATGGTTTGCATAGCCTCTTCTACAGGTTCACAAGCGACGCCATTATTTCCTTATCTAGTGCTGGTTTGTCCTAATCAATGGCATAAATGTCCTCTACTATGTAGTTCACTCGTGGTTTGCATTCCTGCTCTAGATGCTCTCTGATGATGCCATTATAATTTCTATCTGGTTGATTCTTAGCTATGACAGAACTACATGCCATTGTGTAGCTCACCGCAAATTCTGAGTCACCCAATGACTATGCATTCCGGGAGATGCCACTGCTTCCATATATATTTGTTGAAATGACCTCGTTTGTTTATATTTGCTGAAATTCTAAGAAACACTTTGTTCGATTGGTCATTTCATTCTAGGCACACTTGTCTAATGCTTATTTTTCCTGCTCTATAGATTCACGAGCGACGCCATTATATCTTGCATCTGGTTCTCGGTCTAGTTCTTCCTATTCATGACATAACTATCCTCTACAATATATAGTTCATTCGTGGTTTGCATTCCTGCTCTACAAGTTCTCATCTGATGTAGTTATAATTTCTATCTGGTTCATTCTTTGCTATGATAGTAACTACATGCCATTTTGTGTATCAGCGCAAATTCCAAGTCACCCGACGTCTCTTGCATTTTAGGGTATAGAACTGCTTCCATATATATTTGTTGAAATGACCTGGCTAGTTTAGTTTTGCTGAAATCTAAGCCACACACACATTTTTTGATTGCTCGTTTCACGGTAGGAACACTTGTTTAATGCATGCTTGGTTGTCCTCTTTGTTTGACGTGTTGGTCAATAATTGAACCATTGACCAGTTGTAAACTCCAGATCATAGCTCCTGCCATATCAGTCAAACGAGTAGTTTGTCTTGTTTGATGTATTAACTTGTTATTACTTAGTTTCAGGGTGCAATTATTGCTATCGCTACCAAAGAGGGGGCTGCAAGATCATGTCTCCTCCAATGTAGCTGTCACACTCAAAGGAAGATGCAGGTGATCAATTGAGGACTCTGCTATCAACTTGATTGTCAACTAAAATGTCGAGTTTTCTTTCCCTTGATTTGATAATATGTAATAATTTTAAGAAGTTTGCAGCTGCTGTAATATCTAGATAACCCGCGTAGGCCATGTATGCATTTAGTTGACGTTGTCCACATATGCGGTAGTCGTTACGGTAACTATGCCAGGTAGGTCGATTAGGGAACAATATCATGCTTTGTTATTGGCCCGTCGTGTATTAGGCCGATGATGAACAGTAAAAAATGCTGGATTATATAAACGTTTTATGATATTGGCATGGGCTTCAGAAAAGGCCGAAACTGTAAACGGCCTTAAAAGTAATGGGATGACCTACAAGTTGTAACTGGACGTAACAGTAACAGGCCGTAATGGTAATAGGCCATAAGAGTAACATGTCATAACTGTAATAGGCCATAACAGTAACAGGCCTTAACAGTAGCAGGCCGTAACAGAAATAGACCATCGCAGTAACAGGCAAGAAACCGTGAAATTCCAGAACAGTAATAGGCCAAAACAGTAGCCAGCCGCAACAGCAAAGGGTTGCAACAGTGAAAGGCCAAAATAGTGACAAGCTAGAACAGTAACAGCTCGAGAAATTTCTAGGCGAGGGCAGTAACATGCTGACACATTTACTAGACTCGAACAATAAAGGGCCGCTTGTGGGGCTGAACATGTAAAGCCCGGAACAGTGAAAGGCCAGGACAGAAACATGCCTAAACAGTAATGGGCCATCTCAGACAAGGACTGTCAGTAGGCCGCCCACGATGGAGTGCGATAAATAGTGATGGGCCCCCCGTAGGCCTTAAATGTACAGGAGCGACTTGGCGTAGGCTACTAATGGGTCGCAGAGTGTTGGACCATCATGTGCCTTCTTTAAGCCGAAACAATATTGGGCCTGAAAGTTTGCGGGTCGCTGCTGGCTGCAACTTTGGGCCCATTTCAAACAGTGCATGACAATACAATAATGGGCCATCTTCTTATTGGGATCCCCTAATGGGCCGGCCCAGTTAGAATTTAGCAGGCCTTGGCTAGGCCTAGCTTCTGCCACAGTTTCTATGGCCGTTAACATGGGTAACTGGCCGCTAACGGCGGCTGCCATGTGGCAGTTTGCATGACGTCAGTAGTCAACGCGGCTGGCGAACAGATCTATGACGGAACAAGTTTTCATGGCTGAAGGTTGCGATCCACCACAGTCAGGAAAAAAACTGTGGTAGATTCTTTTGTGACGGGGCTTTTACCACGATGGCCATCTGTCGTAGAAGACTTTTTAGCCATGACCTTCAACCACGAAAATCGTCCGTTGTAAAATCCAACTTTTCTTGTAGTGAGACCTTGGCCTTACACATATTGGAATGATAAACCATATCATATCACTTTTTTCATATGATGTTTGTTCCATCTTATATTGCTTGTTTGGCACTTTAGTAGCATTATAAGATGATCCCTCATTTAAATATCAAGCTAAGAATGTGTTCTTACTTAAGTGTGCATCATTAAGAAAGTTCGTCGTTTCGAGACACCACGTGATGATCGGATGTGATAGAATTTATGTTTGCATACAACAGGTGTAAGAGAGCTTTACACATGTGAATACTAAAGTTCTTACTTGGCGAGTCTAGCATGTACAAACATGGCCTCGGAACACAAACCAAAAGGTAAATCATAAGACATATAGTTGATATGGTGACCATCTAGATCCTCGCCTTTGAAGCTACACCAACTCACGTGATGATCGGTCTTGGTGAAATGGATTTGGTTCATGTAATCACCAAAAATACACGAGGGGTGTTGTTTTTGTGTGGGACTTCATTTGTAATTTGGATTAGTTGAACCCAATCTATCATAAACTTAGTCTAAATAAACATTACAATTTCTATTATAGATGGCACCACCTTCTTTTATTTTCAATGTGTTCATGGAGAAAGAGAAACTTGCAACAAATGTAAAGTTATTCGTAAACTATATAGTGGTAAGATAAGGTAAGAAAGACTAACAATAGATGCTAGAATAGAAAAGAAGATCCAACGTCTAGCAATGTTGGGATTCACGAGTCTTTATCCAACGGTCAATATTCAAAGTTATTTATACATTATATAGTGGTAAGATAAGGTAACAAATACTATCAATGATATCTTCTAGATGATGGAATGAAAAAGAGGATCCAATAGCTATCAGCAATGTTGGGATTCGTGGGTCATGATTCAAGGGTCAATATTCAAAGTTATCCATACACTATATATAATAATGGTAAGGTAAGAAAATAAAGACTATCAATAGTATCTTCCAAATGCTAAAATGGAAAAGAAGATCCAACGGCTTGCAATGTTGGGATTCACGAGTCTTGATCCAGTGGTCAATATTCAAAGTTATTTGTACACTATATAGTGGTAAGATAAGATAAGATAAGAAAGACTATTAATACTATCGATCTTCTAGATGCTAGAATGGAAAAGAAGATCCAAATGCCGGCGATGTTGGGATTCACAAGTCTTGATCCAATGCCCAAGGAAATCTGACATAAAAGTTTGATAGTAACAAAAGGACTTAAACTGTATAATATAGCTGCACCCGGCATAACCGGGATTTAATCAAATTTATGTTTTTTCAGCCTAAGAGGACGTAGGGTGAGAACCAGGAGCATCACCAGCAGGAGAATAGGTTTCATTACCCGGGGCAGCAGTCTCGGTGTCGATGCTTTCTTCTGTGTCTTTCTCTTCTTCCACATCATCTTCATATTTTTCTTGGACATCTTCTTCATCATCCTCATAGTCGAGGAACTAAACCCTTCAGTCCAGGAGTGGATCTCAACATATTGGATAAATTGGTGAGCCTAGGCTTGGCGCTGCTTGACAAGTTCTCGGTCAGTGGTCCACTTGGATGTGGTGCGCATTGTTTGGAGAACATCCAAGTTAATGTTCTCATACCATGATAGTATGAAAAGCAGAGCTTCATCAACACCGGCCCGAGCAGAGGATTCACATCACTGGCTCAGCCGCGTCTCGCACTCCAGCAACCACTCCACCAGCTGCTCTACATGTTTTGGAATTGTCCCTCTCGGCTAGAGCACTTTGAATACCTGGATTGTAGCATTAAGGACATCAACTCCAAAAGTATTAATTGGATCGAGGCCAAAAGGTCATCCATGTTGGGCTTGTCCAAGATAAGGCATGACGCTGCTCTTTTCGCGCGAGGTTTGTTCATGGCGGAGGCGGCGACAGACTTTGACTCAGGAAAATTGTCCGAAAAGAATGAATAGCAAGGAAGCTCATCAGTTAGACACATATTTAATAGGGTATATGTCGGCAGGAAGGGAAACCAGTCAAGGAAACTTACAAGCAATAATATGGTTGATCCGGGTGAGCTTAGTCTACCATTCACAGGATTTGCCTTTGAGTTCATCCATCTTAGAGCTCAGAGACTGGATCATTATATCAGTGTCTTTGAGTAGATGTTGTTCTTTCTCCATCTAGCCTGTCAATTGGCTCTTCTCCTCCACAAAATCTTGATCAACTTTATCAAGCTTAGCCTTATGTGCTTTCTTCGTCTCTTCATTCTCGGCACGAAGACGAGATATTTCGTCTTGTTGCTATTTATGATGAGCTTGGTGTTCCACTGCTTGGCATGGGTATACAGTCCTGATGCGCCTCTACAAGAACTCTTTTCCTGGCTGCGCCGAGATAAAACTTATGGTGCGAGTCAAATGAGGTAAAAATGCAAGAGAGAAACACAAAAGACAAGTACCTTCAATATCAGCAAGGCGCTTCTGCAGCTCCTCAATCTTGGCCTCAACCTGGGCTGCATATGTTGCATCAAGGGTTAACTTGGCAGATATAAGATAGATAAAATACCGGAGCAAAGTGCCAAGGGCATACATTTATTCTGCAGATCAAACATAAATTTCTTGTGCTTGGTAGAGAGGCTCCGGTGTTCCAAGAGGAGTTTCTGGAACTCAACAGTGCGCTTGTTGGAGGAGATCTAAAAATGGTGAAATGTTAGTATCCGAGTAAACTTGAATCTCGGTGGCTGGATATTTTATCCTGGACTAGATTTGAGCCGGGTAAACTCGACTTGAATCTTAGTGGCTAGATATTTGATCCTAGTCTAGATTTAGCCGAGTAAAGTCAACTCAAATCTCGGTGGCTGGATATTTGATCTAGTCTAGTTTTGAGTCGGGTAAACTCGACTCGAATCTCAGTGGCTGGATATTTGATCTAGTCTAGTTTCCAACCGCGTAAACTCAACTCGAATCTCGATGGATAGATATTTGATCTAGTCTAGAGTCAAGCCAAGTAGACTCGACTCGAATCTTGCTGGCTGGATATTTGATCTAGTTTAGATTTCAGCTGAGTAAACTCGACTCAAACCTTGATGGATGGGTATTGCATGTGGTTTTGATTTGGACTAAGTTATAGTATCTCGACCAATATCTTGGATAATCTGAAATTTGAACCTATAAATCTATAGGTTGAAAGTATGGTTTAAAAGCTTCTGACCGAGTGATATCTTACTCCCCCGGAAGCTCGAGGACTGGGGAGTATATATCTACTTCAAGTACGATAAGTGTAACCAAGATATTTACTTCTAAGATCTTGTCAGCTTATGCCAGAGCAATCCTAGCAGTGTACATCATATGGGAGACGTCAGCAGGACCAAATATTTACTTCTCTAGGTTCCTAGATGTCACTTCTCCATACTCGGTGTTGTATATGTAGCATAGTGAGTAAGGGAACCAAGGCTTTGATCACTCAAAGTCTATATCAGGACCAAACCTTTCCCTGCTGAAGGTTTCTTGGCACTGGTCATCGCCACAGTAGTACTAATATGCAGTGTTAGTTGCTTATCCTGAGCAGTCCCAGGCGCAACACGGGATTTCATCATCATTTTTGCAACCGGCATTTGTTTGTTCATAGCTACACCCTTTTTTGCCCTGCCTTGGTCGCCTAAGTTGTTTTCTTTGACTTGGTCAAAGAATCCACCTTCAATTGCGACGATGGTGGTTGGGGCTAGGATTGCTGCATTTGCTAAGTTTCTTGCTTCTTAGTCGGGGTTGACTCGGATGGTTGTTGCTGCTATGGCTGATGCTATTGAGTTTGAACTGGCTCAGGAGTTTGCTACTATTCTAGTGGTTGAGTTAACTCCTGGATAACCGGAATGTCGGCTGCAGTTGTCTCAGCCCCGGTGTTGTTGGCACCAGAATCCTCTACTTCTCTATCAGGGACCGGGATATCTTCCCTCCAATCTGGCATAACTTCATCATTAGGGGAACCACCTCCCCTCCAACATCGGCCTCAACCTCTGACCGGGAAAGATCTGCATCTGGCATCGGAGGAGTGCTCGCTCGAGCCTAGTTGTGGACTGATGCGCTCGACTTTCGACATAGAGATCGTTGGGAACCCCAAGAGGAAGGTACGATGAATATAGCAGCAAGTTTTCCCTCAGTTATGAAACCAAGGTTTAATCGAACCAATAGGAGCAAGGAAACACCCCAAAGGTGTTACTAGCTGAGCTTTGGCAGGGCGCACTACCGGTTCTAGTAACAATGTGGAGACCTGCACAACACAACAACAGAACTGTGTCCCCAACTTGTGATGAGGTTGTCAATCTCACCGTGTTTTGCGGAAAACAAAGGATTAAACGTATCGAATGGAAGGAAGTAATAGTTTGCAGAAAGTAAACACAAAGCAGTAAAAGATTGTAGATTGTATGTAAAGTAAAAGGACCGGGATCCATAGTTCACTAGAGGTGGCTCTCTTAGATAGATAACATGCTGGGTGAACAAATTACAGCGGGGCAATTGACAAACACCGAGAAAGCAATACATGCATACACTAATCATCTTGACTCCTCTGAGACTTGATTGGGCATTACAACATAATACATAGACCGCCATCCAACTACATGTATGACTAATAATCCACCTTTATGTTATCACCCGAACCCCCTCCAGTATTAAGTTGCAAGCAACAGATTATTGCTTTATGAACTACGTGTAAAGTAAACAATATGATTGTTCTATGAACAAAGGATTGTTGTTTTCTCCCTAGTAGCAACAGCACATCTAGTACCTTAGAGATTTTTGTCACTTCCCCAGATTACCAGAGGCATGAACCCACTATCGAGCATAAATACTAACTCTTGGAGTTGCTAGCATCTACTTGGCCAAGAAAGCTACTAACAACGGAAAGCATGCAAGATCTCAAATAACAAAGACATGATAGAATCAATAATCAATCTGAAATAGCATCTCAATATCCATCGGATCCCCGCAAACACAACATGTATGAATTACAAATAGATGATCTTGATCATGAATGGAGCTCACAAGATCTAAACATGAAAGCACAAAGGAGGAGAAACCAGCCATCTAGCTACTACATGGATCCGTAGTCCAAGGATGAACTACTCACGCATCACACCAGAGGCTTGCATGGTGATGAAGAAGGCCTCCAGGGTGAATTCCCCTCTCCGGCAGGGTGCCGGGAAGAGATTCAGATCCCTCCCGATCTAGGGGTGGAGATGACGGCGTCTACAGTCTCTTTCGTGGATTTTTGATCGGGTACTTATGGTTCTCGTCCCGAGGGAAACTTATAGGCGGAAGGAGAGGCCGAGGGGGTGCCGAGAGCGGCCACACCACCCCTTGGCACGGGCCAGGCCTGGCCGCGTGGCCAGGTGGTGTGGTGGCTCCCTGGCCCTTCTCCGTCTCGTATTCTGGCACCTGATCCCTTTCCGGAAAAATAGGCACTTTGGCTTTTGTCCCGTCCAATTCCGAGAATATTCATTTTCTGACTTTCCTGGAACCAAAAACAGCAGAAAACAGGCAGTTGGCACTATGGCTCTTGTTAATAGGTTAGTCCAAGAAATCAGACAAAAAGTACTCCAAAGTTGGAACAAAACACAAGAAAGTGGATAAAACCAAGGATGGAACATCAAAAATTATAGATACATTTGCAATGTATCAGCATCCCCAAGCTTAACTCCTGCTCGTCCTCGAGAAGGTAAGTGATAAAAAGAAAGAATTTTTGAGGTGACATGTACCATCAAAGACTTGATCAAAGTATTTGCAAAACATTCAAAGCTGGGATCATAGTACTTCAATCATAACATGAAAGACAAAGTTCTAGCAATAAGCAAAGAAACTATGATGCAACATGAAAAGGCACAAACAAAATATTTATGAATAACAATGCTTTGCAAGACGTTTGTTTGTTTCACATAAAGAAAACATAGCATACTAGTATTCAGCTTGTCCCTCAATAGAGTAGCAAATATAAATGCATAGGACACCTTCAAAGTTCATAACAGTGACTAGATACAATAGTTTCAAACAAGCAATAACAAGTTATGCATCAATTAACTAGTCTTGGGACAATGCACATAGAACTAAGAATGGCCACTATGCTCTCAAAGTAGTGCATAAAGATAGAAGGTGGAGACTCAATATAATGGTGGAAGAAAGGCCTTTTGTAAAATAAAGTAGGGATTCAAGTCTCATAAAGAGCTTCCAAAAATTATGGTACTTAATAGCTTTCATCTCTCATTGCCCCTATCATAAGCATCTTGAAGTGATTAAGGTTAAAGTGAACAAACTATGGTGTACATGCTTGACGAAGTATAAGTTAGAAATCTCATGTCCCTTGTATACGAGGGCCGCTCCTCATGCTACTCATGTTTAGTCACCGGTAAGTTCTTATCATCGTAAGTACATGTGTATCATTGAGAACCGCCAACGGGGTACCCCTTGCCCGATGATACGAAATAATCCCCATATCAAAATGACAAGGCAAGCAGACAACGAGCATCTCATCATTCTTCTTATTTACCATGGGAATATGGTGCTTTTTTCTCTCTTTCCTCTTTTCATAGTATCTCTTTTTTTCTCAATATAGGACTCTTTTTTTAAAGAAGAATGCTTCATAGACAGCTCATTATGGTTACGCTGCAGGTTTCCACCATGTCAGCATGGATTAGACCAGCGGCCCAGGCATTTCTCTAACACATATACATAACTCCATGGACTTACAAGCTCCCCTTTCATTTCACACTGACGACATCCATATACAAAAGAGCATGATATCAACTAGGTACAAGTACCAAGTGCAATGTTGAAAGCGTTCCCCATGAAAGCATGGTTCTGCTAATTCCCAACAAATAAGTGCAAGCATATACAACATAGAAGACACAATGGTTCAAGTTTATTAAGGGCAAGTAAAGTAAAGTGTGCCTTCAAGTTCGTGAGAGCTTTAATCACTAGTTTTCTCATAACAAGAGGAAGGTAAACAAAAGCATGAATATACTTGGAATATCATAAGCTAGTAGGTAGGTATGGTGGAATCTTTGGAATAACTTGGTTTAGGGAGTTGGATGTATGAGTGGAACTCATACTTGGTTGTGGAGGCTAGCAAAAGACTGGGAGCGACAAACTAAGAGAGCAATAATGGCCATAATCATGCAGAGCGACAAAACATCATTGATCAAAGCATAAAGTGATACTACAAGTTGAAAACTAAAGGATCATAAAGGCTATGGTGACTTGAAATAGTCATAACATGGTGTTAGCATGTGCCAAGTCAACCCAAATAAAGCATGAAAGGAGAATACCACTATACTATGATTTAATATGCTAAAACAACGCATGATTCATCCAAGGCACATTAAGAAATCTCAATTGTTTATAACAAGTCATGCTACAGCAAAGAATACTAAGCATAAAGCCAAAACAATATCAAGCATGGCATGACAAAGCATAGGCCACAGTCAAAAACGAGCTCTTTTTACCGCATAAGTATGAACTTTCTTACTCTTTTCCAAACCAAACCAAACTATTCGCAAACCAAAGTGTGAAAGAGGGGGTACAACCAACTTATTCAGAAAACTAAGGAAACCAAGCAAACTAAAAACCAAAACAAAAACGAAAAAGAAGACGCTTCAAGAAAAACACAACTGTGCATGAAACAATAAAAATGAAGCGTTTGGAAGAAACCCGGAATTTTTATTGATGAAGAAGGGGGATGCCTTGGGCATCCCCAAGCTTTGACGCTTGTACTTCTTGGATATTTCTTGGGGAGACACGTGTGGCATCCCCAAGCTTGAGCTTTAGTCCATCCTTCATCTCATTACTCATTCCTTCCATACACCTGAAATTTTTCCTTCATACAAAACTTCACACAATCTCATTAGCAACATTAGTGCACTTAAGATAAATAAGTCTCAAGGTTCAGTTCTAACACCAAATAAACTTCCATTGGAACACTAGATACTGTAGCACTTCCCTCAAAAAGCTCAATTCCCCAAAAGAACTCAAGAAGGAACTAACAAGAAGAAAATACAGAAAATAGCAGAAATCTGTCAAAACAGACCAGCTGGTAAAGCCGAATTTTTTAGAAGACCTTATGTTGCTCAAATAAACAAGTGTTGAACTAACGAAAGTTAGATAACAACCTGGGACAGAAGCACAAAAAAGTACAGCTCAATCCGACATACAGAACTCTCTCAGGAAGTTTTACGGTGAAGCACAAAAATCTGTTTCGGGACAGCAACTTTTCAATCATTACTTCACTCTCATTAGAGGTTACTCTTGGCACAAAAAGGAAATAAAAAGGATAAGGAGAGGTTATTACAGAGGTAATAACTTCCAAGACTCATCTAAAACTCTTGGGTTATGTCCCAACAAGTACTTTTCTTTAACGCCTTTAAGTTAGGCATAAGAAGCAAAGAAAGAATCAAGTGTTCTCAAATGAAGAAGCATTAAAACCAACTTTCTTGCCCTTACCTCTCTTATTTTTATTCTTATCCTTTGGGAAAATGTGATTCTTTGGTGGAGAAGAAAGGTGATTGGTCCCCTTTCCCACATCTATTATTGCTCCAAGGAGTTCTAATAGGGACCTTCCAAGTGTAATTTGACCTTTTCCTGCACATTCAATAACAAGATAATCAATAGAAATCATTTTCCCAAGGATCTTTGTAAACACTCCTTCAGCTATTCCAAGAGGTAATATTGTAGTATTATTATAAAGAGATGTTTCTTTTCCTCCTTCCGTAAGCCCCCAAAGATTCAAAGATTCATAAATATCCTTGGGCATAAGGCAAAATTCAGACATGATATCACAGCGGGCTTGAAAAGTTTCAGTGTTTATCTCAATCTTTACTGTAGGGAGCCACTTTGATGATTCCGAATTTATTAGAACATAATTGTGATGCTCCCTAAGCGTATTATAGCACCCTTATAATCTAGTAGTGCTAGCCTCAAGAGTATCCAACCTAGCAAATATTTTTGCGAAGGAAATATCAGTTTGGCTAGGCATGTTGTAAGTGAGGATCAATTTCTTTATAGCATTAATAGTATCATCCTCATTACATTGGAGGAAATCTCCTCCCACAATAGCATCTAGGGCATATCTATAGCAAAGAGCAATCCCAAGGTAAAAACTGCTAAGGAATAAGCTTTGAGTCATTTTAGGCTCAGTTTTTTCATGTAGATCAGAGATTCTAGACCAAGCTTCCTTAAAACTTTCCTCAATTCCTTGTTTAAAAGTGACAATCATTTCCTCGGGTGACATAGTGATTGTAGCAAGGCTAGACATAGTGGCACTCAAGATAGGAACTAATTTATTTTGTTTTTCCAATAAGAAAGCAAACTAGTAAAACTATTTTTTTTGTGTTTTTGAAGAACAAAACAAGCAAACAAAGCAAAAAGAAACTAAGAAAAACAAAAACAAAAAAGTAAAGAGATTGGTTATGAGGGACTCCCCTTGTGAAGATGTCCTTGACTCCCCGGCAACGGCGCCAGAAAATCTTGATGCGCTCGACTTTCGAAGTAGAGCTTGCTGGGAACCCCAAGAGGAAGGTACGATGAATATAGCAGGAAGTTTTCCCTCGGTTATGAAACCAAGGTTTAATCGAACCATTAGGAGCAAGGAAACACCCCAAAGGTGTTACTAGCTGAGGTTTGGCAGGGCGCACTACCGGTGCTAGTAGCAACGTGGAGACCTGCACAACACAACCACAGAACTTTGTCCCCAACTTGCGATGAGGTTGTCAATCTCACCGTGTTTTGTAGAAAACAAAGGATTAAACGTATCGAATGGAAGGAAGTAATAGTTTCTAGAAAGTAAACACAAAGCAGTAAAAGATTGTAGATTGTATGTAAAGTAAAAGGACCGGGATCAATAGTTCACTAGAGGTGGCTCTCCTTAGATAGATAACATGCTGGGTGAACAAATTACAGCAGGGCAATTGACAAACACCGAGAAAGCAATACATGCATATACTAATCATCTTGACTCCTCTGAGACTTGATTGGGCATTACAACATAATACATAGACCGCCATCCAACTACATCTATGACTAATAATCCACCTTTAGGTTATCACCCGAACCCCCTCCAGTATTAAGTTGCAAGCAACAGATTATTTCTTTACGAACTGCGTGTAAAGTAAACAATACGATTGTTCTATGAACAAAGGATTGTTGTTTTCTCCCTAGTAGCAACAGCACATCTAGTACCTTAGAGATTTTTGTCACTTCCCTAGTTTACCAGAGGCATGAACCCACTATCGAACATAAATACTAACTCTTGGAGTTGCTAGCATCTACTTGGCCAAGATAGCTACTAACAACGGAAAGCATGCAAGATCTCAAATAACAAGGACATGATAGAATCAATAATCAATCTGAAATAGCATCTCAATATCCATGGGATCCCCGCAAACACAACATGTATGAATTACAAATAGATGATCTTGATCATGAATGGAGCTCACAAGATCTAAACATGAAAGCACAAAGGAGGAGAAACCAGCCATCTAGCTACTACATGGATCCGTAGTCCAAGGATGAACTACTCGCACATCACACCGGAGGCTTGAATGGTGATGAAGAAGGCCTCCAGGGTGAATTCCCCTCTCCGGCAGGGTGCCGGGAAGAGCTTCGGATCCCTCCCGATCTAGGGATGGAGATGACGGCGGCTACAGACTCTTTCATGGATTTTTGATCAGGTACTTAGGGTTTTCGTCCCGAGGGAAACTTATAGGCGGAAGGAGAGGCCGAGGGGTGCCGGGAGCAGCCACACCACCCCCTGGGGCGGGCCAGGCCTGGCTGCGCGGCCAGGTGGTGTGGTGGCTCCCTGGACCTTCTCCGTCTCGTATTCTGGCACTTGATCCCTTCCGGAAAAATAGGCACTTTGGCTTTTGTCCCGTCCAATTCCGAGAATATTCATTTTCTCACTTTCCTGCAACCAAAAACAGCAAAAAACAGGCAGTTGGTACTATGGCTCTTGTTAATAGGTTAGTCCAAGAAATCATACGAAAATTACTCCAAAGTTGGAACAAAACACAAGAAAGTGGATAAAACCAAGCATGGAACATCAAAAATTATAGATACATTTGCAATGTATCATGGACCCGAGTGTCAGTAGGAGGAGGAGAAGGTGGTACATTGATTGGAGAGGCGATACTAGAGGCATTTTGGGAAACATCCAAGGTGGCCCTGTGATAAGATGGTGAAAACAAAGAGTCAAACAGAGGAAAACAAGAGAGAAACAAGAAATACAAAGTCATAAAGTTATCTCGGCAAAAAGGATTTACACAGAAGTAACTGGTCATTCCTTCCGGGGCTTCTTGAACCCCATTCTGAGCCTCTTGGTAGGCTTGGCGGGTTTAGAGGACTTGGCAGCAGGTGCAGCGCATTTCTCGACCATGCCCTAGCCTCCCACGACAACAAGGGGCACATCGTGTACCTCACCAGCCGGGTCATCTCATGTAAATTGCAGCGACAATCTAAATGCAAGTGGCATAGGGTCAAATACCTCAAGAATATGAGAATCATCATCATCATTCAGCCATTCCCTTAGTGGTTCGAAGACGGCAGTCTTACTATGCGATTGTCTGGATCCGCCATCAGGGATGGGCATGAAATCCTCAGAGTACGGGTCATCCAAATCCGAAGCATCGCGATCCTTACCCTAGCTGCTAGGGGGTTTCTTGTTATCCTTGGAAATTTGTCGAGTAAATCTCTGCACATTGAAACAAACCAAAGTCAAATGAAATAATGTGCCAACATAACTAGTATGACATCAAATGTATCTTGGTTTTTTACCTATGGTACTAGGTTATCTTGGCTGAAGCGTGGTTTGCCCCACTCCCATTGCTCGGTCATGTCGGTATTGAAGATGGCTTTAACCCGTCTCCAGACCTGAGCTTTGGTTAGCTCGGAGGTGGAAACCCTGTTAGGGTCAAATTGGCCGCTCATATGACAGATCTTGTGATTGCAGAGTTGAAGGGGGAAAACTCGGATGCTAATGGACGTAGCTAGGAGATCATCGGCTGACATTCCCACAACTTTTAACTCGCCGAGATACGCATAGACCTCATTGACAAATTTGTTTTTATTCTTTGGATTGAGTCCCAGTTGTCTCTAGCGGGAACAACAATGGCAAAGGTCAGCAGTCGGATCATGTATTCATTGGTGTTGTTCTTCACGTAGAAGAATTGTCGTCGGATTGATGACAAGTACGCTATGAGGGGGTCCTCGAGGCGTGTGGAAGAGAGGGGTGTGAGACGTACGGTATTCCGAGACCGTGAGCACACAAGTTTACCCAGGTTCGAATCCACCAGCTTTGGACGAATCCAATAATACGGCATAACTGGAATATGGGTTACAAGGGTTTCGCCTGCACGAGTTGAGATTGTAGACTATTGAGGTGTTTTATAAAGGCTCTCCCTAGGTCGGCTTATATAGATATCCGGCCTAGGGTTTACATCAGAGATCCATCTGGCTAGGACTAAGAGTCGGTTACAGAGTACATCTTGAACTACAAGTAACACTATGGGCCTATGTCGGTAAGTCTTCTGGGCCTTCCCGTAGCCGGACTGGACTCCGTCTCTTCTCCCTGACTGGGCCACCCGTGAAGCAAAGCTCTAACCCGAAGTGGGCCACCCTGGTCAGTGAGGTATAGTGAGGATACCCAGAAAGTATATCCCCAACAGCAGGCCCCGAAGGTCTCCAAGATCCAAAGTCGGATTCATCATCATCTAGCTTGATCTTTGGCTTGCAGAATCTTGAAGGGTTCCTGAAACTTCTAAAGAAAAGATACGATCCGGGTCTAAAAAATGAGTCGGACCTATAAATATGTTATTCGTATTTCTAGCTCAAAATTTCAAACTAAGCCGGAACTTAGTCTCTGACGTAACCTGACACTAGTCATGGTCAAGTCACGTCACTGACAAACATTTCCTGTCAGCACGACCATTGGTGGGTCTGCCTTTCACGGAACCGAGGCGCCGTTTCAATGCGTGCATGGAGATCGAGGTGACGCAATCATCGCGTGGGGGTTTCCCAGTCCTTTCCACGACGCGTGGCACGTTCACTGTAGCGTTTACACAAATCTTGACGCGGCCGGTGGATATAAGCGATGAAGATCCTATTCCTCATCTCTCCTCACCAGCACTTTGTGCCATTTCCTTCTCCCTTTCGCCTCCCAAAAATCTCCAACGCCGCCCATCCATGGTCACCGGTGCACCGGAAAAATGGCTTCTGCATCATCCTCTGGCATGGCGGTGACGGCAGCGATGGCGGCGGTGGCGGAGAAGGAGAGCAACCGCGGGGTTTGGATCCCGTGCGTCCTCGACGATCCCAAGCTCTGTGTCGTTGAAGAAGAAGGGATCCTCCATGCCGGCGACTGGCGGAGCGGATTCGGCGAAACCATCCCCAACCCCCGCGAAGATGAGCGAGTGCACTTCGGCACTCACCTTGACAGAGGTCTGAGTTTTCCTCCCTCAAAATTCTTTTCTAAGGTCATAGGTCATTATGGAGTTCATCTCCATCATCTCCCCCTGAACTACATATTAGAGATGAGTGCTTACGCCTCTTTGTGCGAGGGGTATCTCGGCATTAGGCCGAGCCGTACTCTCTTCCGGCACTACTTCCATGTCCAGAGAAATTCCATTACTGCCGGTAATCCTTATATTACCGGTACTATTAGTTTTTGGTTAGGCGAGAGCGCGTCTATCCTCGGATCATGGCTAGTGAGTCGGTTAAGCAATGGCCATCCAATTTTTTCTATCACAAGGATATTCCCGCTCCCGGCAAAGATACTTCTTTGCCGGCTTTCATCAACGGAGCCGCCACGCCTCAAGAATCCTGGGATGAGGTCGCTCCGGCTCTCAGTGATGATCTGCTCCTCGCCAAGAGGCGGATCGAGTACTTGATGAAACACAAGGGCCTGAGAGGGTCCGACTTAGTTCAATGCTGGGTGGCACGCCCGATCCAACCTCTTCAACATCATGGAGACCGACTGATGCATTCCATCAGATCATCGAAGAAGGATTCCCTCCGCATCAGCCCCAAAACCTACGAGCCAAAAAATTATGTAAGCCAAATCAAATGGCTGATAAGGGAGCGGATCGAGAGGAAGATTCTGGAGCTGTCCCTAGACATGCATAAATCAGAAGATCCCGTTGTGCTGGTAAACTTCAGTAGAAACTCTTTTCATGTGCTCAACATTATATTATTTTGCAATACCGATATACTTCTTCTTTTTAGTTTGCCGACCTCCTCGAGTCGGAGTTCGCTCCTATCGAGGGATATCCTCCTGAGTTTTCTCAGGATGAGGGTGAATTGGTTCCACTGTCGGATGTTGTTCCTCGAAAGCGCAAAGCTCAGACAGTGGCCATCAGCACAAAGAAAGTGCCCGTTGTGAAGGGGTAATCTTTCCTCACAAGGTCTTTGTTTTTTGCTCGTAATTCCTTCCGAGATGTAATGTTCTTTGTTCTATTACCTCCTCAGAGCTAAACAGCCCACCAAGGGCAAAGGGAAAGGGGTTATCTCGAAGCCTCTACGCTAGTCGAAGCTCAACTTGACTTCTCCTGCCGTAGCTCTTCCGACTCCTGCCCCTCAGCCTTCTGCAGCACTGGAGATTACTCCATCTCCGATTGTTGCAGAAGATCCGGCTCAACCAGCAGAGCCAGTGATCCTTGGATCATAGACTGATGTCACGATGGGTGACTCAAGTTTTGATAAGGGTGAAGCTTCTTCGGGTAATGATCCCTCGGCAGAGACCTTCGCCGACAATCTCCTGGACAATCTGGGACTTGCCAAACTTGGCTTATTTCGGAAGTCTATGGAGGAGATCCAACGGCTAGCCCGGCAATGTTTGGAAAGACGGACTATCTCTGCCAAAGAAGAAGCGCAAGAAGCAGAGGATATCAAGCACTCTGATCTTCTTGAACAAGTTCGGCTTCGCGACGAGAAGCTGAGGACCAGCGAGCTTCCAACTGCGCCAGTGGCCCCCCTAACCTTCACCGAGAAGGTTGCCACCGAACTGAATGCGAGTTTGGACAAACTCATTCGCGAACAATATGTAAGTCATAATTCCAACTCCCGTTTTTCCTTATTTCATATCATATCCTCTAGCCCCCAAGCATGAAGCTGGACAGTCAAATCCGGTTTTATGCTTCCTTAGGATGCCAAAGAATGAACTAGTGTAGCCCCCAAGGCTCGTGCTGATATTACTAAAAATATTAGCCCAAGTCTTTAGTAGGCTTCTGACTCTGGGTATTCTGACTTACAAAAAGTATATTCATATAAGAAGGATTTATTGAAGAATGTTTGCAACAAGCGGAAAGAAATCAGAACTCTCTGACTTGAAAATGCTCAATTAAAGGTTTCTAGGGATGAGGCCGAAGGTAAACATTTTGAAACTCAATTAAAGGTTTTACTCAATTGTTGTTCTTTTGATTAAAGCACTGGTAAAGCAGTCCTGTGCTATGATTGAAGAGGCCGAGAATCTTACCCTGGTGGTGGAAAACAAGGAACTTCACCAAGAGCTGGATAAGCTTAAGGGGGGTTATGAGAAGAGCATTGCTCAAATTCTCGAATCCACCTCCATGGCCACCGAGGAGCATGATCATCAGATTACGCTTCAAGATAAGAAAATTTCGGATCTCAGCAATGATCTATTCAGAGAGAGGGATATTACCGAGGCACTCCGGGGTGAACTCTAGAGTCTTCGGGAAGAGAAGGCCAAAGTCGACGATGTCATCTTTGGTATGTTTCCCTTTTTCTGACTTATCTGCATCTTCTGACTCTTTGGAGTCCGGGTTTATTTGACCTACTCTTTGCATTATATGCGCAGGTCCTCTGAACTTAATGGACTCAGCCTCTGCCAAATCTCGCACCTACCCAAGTCGGTGATTTGCTGCATGACTGCCGCCAATCCCTCAAAGATATTGGCGAAGTTCTCAAGGTTCCGGACATGCATAGCATGTCCGCCTTTGAGGTGCGAGATAAGGCCAAGGATATGCCACGGCTTGTCCAGGACTAGAACATGTCCTATGCGCGAACCGCAGCGCAAAACGCTCTCACCATGGTTATGAGCCACCATGGAAACATGGAAATCTGGCAAGTAACCAGAGGGTACTACAAGGTGGACGAAGATGGACAGGAGCAAGACATCAAGGCTATCATGGACTCCTGTGCCGGATATGGGTGCCACATACTTGATTTGACCAGCTACGACACTCCCTTTTTCACCCGCGTGGACACGCCACCTCCGCCTTCCGAAGAAACAGCTGAAGTTTCTGACGATGATCAAACCATATCGGATTTGAACATCTCGGAACATTATCAAAACGAGGCTGATGTATCCAGCGAGCAGGCAGCTCGTACCTCTCCCCCTGCATCATAGAGTATCAGAAAGAATAATGTGTTATTCTGAAAAAAAATTGGGTCTGTAAATATGTAGTATTTATACTTTTGCTAGTGCTAAGCTTTATTTTATCTATTCAGCACTTTTGGCTTTAACATTATGTGCCTGAAATGTTTGCATAAGCACTTGTATTTTTTGTCTATACTTTTCGTTTATCTGGCTTTCTGCCTCGTCCCTTTCGTGAGCCGGCCAACTTTTAGCACGAAAACTTTGCCGAGCAACGGAGCTCAATTTTCCGCTCCCTCGGATCATTTGGGACTTTCGAATTGGAAGGAATTCTGACCCCTAGACTTTCTCATAGATAAATGTACAAAACAAATCCAATTTGTAAGAAAAAATGCAAAAAAAATGGAATTTTTACTCCTCGCGCCCAGGATTCCGTCCTGGGTCATTGGATAAGAATCCAAAGATAAAGAGGATAAACCAGTTTAAACTCGGAAACAAAGCCGGCCTTCAGTACCAACAATTCACTACTCGGAAAATGCCCGCATCCAGCAATCAGACAAATAACCAAAGTATAGACTAGAAAATTTAGATTTATACCCGAAGGTAGCAATTTTAGAATCGGAAATCTAAACCAGAACAAACATGAGCATAAAGTACTTTCAAGTATTCTGGGATTTTCGACTGTGACATGGTCATTCGGAAATAAGATGGTAAAAACTTCTCAGAAAAATTTTGAGGCAACTAAGACTTTATTTCTCATTGAACATGTACACATATATGATTACAAAGAAAATTAAACTAAGATTAAAAGGGACGTAGCTGAGCAATATTCCACGGTCTGTCTAATTCATCCGGGTTTGTACTGCCTCCAACTCTCTTTCTCTTCTTAGTAGCGGGTCTTTCTTTGACTGGCCGCATATCAGTTAGGTAGTATGAACCATTGTGCAATACTCGACTAACTAAAAATGGCCCTTCCCAAATTGGGGAAAGTTTGTGCTTTCTTTGCTGCACAAGCCGGAGAACCAAATCTCCCTTATTGACAGATCGGTTTCTGACTCTCTGGCTATGATACTTGCATAACTTCTGTTGATAGGTTGTTGACCTTATTTCAGCAACGACGCGAACTTCTTTGACTAAGTCGAGATCATTTTGTCGAGAAATTTTGGTATCCTCTTCAATATACGTGGCCACTCTGGGAGAAGTGTGAATCAAATAACTAGGAAGAGCTGCTTCTGCGCCATAGACCAAGAAGAAAGGTGTGTATCCGGTTGACCTGTTTGGAGTTGTTCGCAAACTCCATATTACAGAAGGTAATTCCTCTACCCAAGCCCCCGCAACACGTCGTAGTGGTGCTTCGAGTCTTGGTTTTAGGCCTTGTAGGATTAAACCATTTGCTCTTTCGACTTGTCCATTAGCTTGCAGATGTGCGACTGATGCAATGTCAAGCCGGATATTTTGTTCATTGCAGAATTCGGCAAGTTCTCCCATAGAGAAGTTACTCCCGTTGTCCGTGATAATGCTATGCGGATAACCGTATCGGATTATGACATCCTTGACAAATCTTCTGGCTGTTGCTCTATCACAACTAGTGACGGGTTTAGCCTCAATCCACTTTGTGAATTTATCCACCATCACTAAGAGGTGAGTAAATCCACTTGGAGCCTGTTTAAATGGTCCTACCATGTCAAGCCCCCAGACCGCAAAAGGCCATGTTATAGGTATTGTTCGCAGCTGATCAGCCTGAACGTGAGCTTGTTTGGCGTATTTTTGGCATCCCTTGCACGTCTTGACCAGCCGTCCGGCATCTGACTTGGCTGTAAGCCAAAAAAAACCGTGTCGGAAAGCTTTTGCCACTAGAGATTTGGCTGCAGCGTGGTATCCACACTAGCCTTCATGGATCTCTCGTAAGATTTCCACTCCTTCTTCTAGAGATATACAGCACTGAAAGACCCTAGATGCACTCCGCTTATAGAGCTCACCACTAATTATAGTGTAGGATTTTGCTCGTCGGACGATCTGTCGGCTCAGAACTTCGTCTTCAGGTAATTTTCCGTCTACCAAGTAATCAAGGTAGGGTTGAGTCCAGCTGGGAATCACAGCCAAAACTGCTACTAAAGGTGAGTCGGATTTGGTCGGATATTCCTCGTCCACTCCTTTTATAGATGGAACTCTAAGGTGCTCTAAAAAAGCGCCATCCGGGAGCTTTTTCTGGGCAGAGCCTATTCGAGATAGTGCATCTGCTTCCTCATTTTCTGTTCGAGGGATGTGTTGAACTTCAAACCCTTCAAACGATTTAGATAGTTCATCCACGACAGCCCTATATGATGCCATGTGCTTGTTTGCCTTACAGATATCCGACACTTGTTGGGCAACAAGATCCGAATCTCCATAACACATTAAACGTCGGATGCCGATATCCTTAGCAATCCGGATTCCATGCAGTAATGCTTCATACTCGACAATGTTATTTGTCGTCGTGAAGTGTATCTGCAATACATAGAAAAGTTTATCTCCTTGGGGTGATTTGAGCACCACGCCAGCCCCCGAGCCCCCGAGCGCTTTAGACCCGTCAAAATGCAAGGTCCAGTATTCCGACTCTGGCAGGGTCATATTCTCCGTTGTCTCTATCTAGTCAGTGACAAAGTTAGCAAGGATTTGCGATTTGATTGTTGTACGAGGTTTGTACTCAATGTCGAAAGCTGAAAGCTCTATGCCCCATTTGGCGACGCATCCTGTGGCATCACTATTGTTGATTATATCTCTCATGGGGGTTGTGCTCACCACGGTAATTTGATATTCCTGAAAATAATGCCGTAACTTACGAGATGCTAAGAACACACCGTAAGCCAGCTTTTGATAGCGCGGATACCGCTGTTTTGATTTAGTTAAGACCTCACTGAGATAGTAAGTCGGACGCTGCACCAGGTGTTCCTGATTTTCCTCCGGTCTCTCCACCACCATGACGATACTGACGACCTTGTTTGTCGCAGCGAGGTAGAGCAACATCGGTTCCTGTGGTTCTAGTGCTGCAGGGATGGGAGCAGATGATAGTAATGCTTTCAGGTCTTGTAGCGCAGCCTCAGCTTCGTCGGTCAAAACGAATTTTTTGGTCTTTTTCAGGAGCTTGTATAGTGGTGCGGCTCTTTCGCCGAGCCGGCTTACAAACCGACTGACCGCGGCAATGCAACCAGTTAGTCTTTGAACGTCCTTCAGGCGAGTTGGCCTAGAAATATTGAGTATAGCCTTGATTTTGTCTCGATTTACCTCTATGCCTCTTTGAGACACGATAAAACCTAACAATTTTCCGGCTGGGATTCCAAAGAAAAATTTCTTCGGGTTAAGCATTATGTTGTATTTTCGTAAATTGGCGAACGTTTCCTCCAAGTCAGAAATCAAGGTTTCCTTCTTTTTGTACATCACCACAATATCATCCACATATGCATGTACATTGCGTCCGATTTGATCGTGGAGGCAACGCTGCATCGTGCGCTGGTACGTAGCTCCTGCGTTCTTGAGCCCAACGGGCATCGTAACAAAACATAAGGTTCCGAAGGGGGTTATGAATGAAGTTTTGACTTTGTCAGATTCCTTCATCTGGATTTGGTGATAACCGGAATATGCGTCGAGAAAACATAGGAGTTCCGAGCCTGTCGTAGAATCGATAACTTGATCAATCCTAGGCAGAGCGAACGGATCTTTGGGACAAGCCTTGTTCAAGGTAGTATAATCAACACACATCCTTAAATCAGTGGTGTCCTTTTTAGGGACCATTACAGGATTGGCCGACCACTCAGTGTGGATGACCTCTTCTATGAATCCGGCTAACTCGAGCCGGGCTAGTTCCTTAGCTATTGCCTTAGGCTTTTCATCGCCAAAATGTCGTAGGGACTGTTTGATGGGTTTAGCGTTCGGGTGTACATTTAAACAGTGTTCGGCAAGTTCCCTAGGTACTCCGGTCATGTCAGATGGCTGCCATGCGAAGATATCTTGATTTGCTTGGAGGAACTTTACAAGCGCGCTTTCCGATGCGCTATCTTGCCCTACGCCTATCTGGGTCACCTTGGAGGGGTCATCACCCTTCAACGGCGTCTTCTTGGTCTCTTTCGATGCCTTGAACTCCGGATTCGGCTTTGTCACCTCCTTCTTTGTCGTAGGCATCTCGGATGGATCTATGGTCTTCTTGATCTCCTGGTACTCCTGGGTGTGCAGCACGGCTTCAGCAAAGGCGTCATTTCTGTCTTCACACTCTCATGCCTTCTTTGGTTCTCCCTTGATGGTGATCACGCCGTTGGGACCTAGAATTTTCATCATATTGTAAATGTAACACGGATGAGCCATAAAAGCCCAGTAAGCCGGACGTCCGAATATTGCGTGGTACGTGCTCTTGAACGGGACCACTTCGAAGGAAAGTGCTTCCGTCTGATAGTTCTTTGGAGTTCCAAAGGTCACATCCAAATTGATTTCTCCTAGGGAATTTTCTTGTCTTCCTGGGACAACTCCGTGAAAGATCGTAGAGCTGTAATTCAGCTGGGTCTCCGAGATCTTCATCCGGCGTAGCGTTTCGACATACAGGATGTTAATGATACTGCCACTGTCCATGAGAGTCTTGGAGAAACCATAGCCATAAAAAAGTGGATTGATGACTAAGGCGTATTTTCCTCGCCTGTGCAACTTAGGCAGATGATCAGCACGGTCAAAGGTGATTGCCACTTCCGACCAGTCCAAGAATTGAGGGACGGCCGAAACTGTTGCGTTGAGCTCATGTAGAACTGCTTTCTTGACCTTAGCTGGTTGAGATCCGAGGAAGGTGACGTAACTGTCCTTCTTTGTTGGGAAGTTCTTCTTCCCTTCCGGCTTGGGATTTGAAGCATCAGCTTCATCCATGTTGGAATCTTCCTTGGTCTCTTTATCCATTTCAGGATTCTTCTTTCCCTTCTTCCACTTAGCCCTGTAGCCAGCAGTATCGTCTTTCTTAATGTCGTCATTAAAATGACACTCGGTGTTTGTGTGAGACGAGCCCCCATTGGCATCTAAGTGATGCACACACGGGTTATTGGCAATATCGGCCTAAGAGTAGTTTTTGCCAGTTTGCTGGTCTCCTCTACCTTGGACTCTTGATGTCCCACGACCGTGCCCACGGCCTCCGCCGCGCCCTCCTCGTCCTCTAGACCCGAAAGTAGTAGTGACCACTGCCGTTTCTGCGTTGGGTTTTTCTTCCGAGGTGTTCTTACGCTTCTGAGATTGCTGCTTTCGTTGGTTTGCCAACTATGGCACAACTAGGGCATTAAGTAATCCTTTTTCGTCGTCGTCAGCATCTGCACACTTGCTCGCTGTTTCTATCATTTCTCCCAAATCAGTTACTTTGTCGCACTTCAAGCTTTGACGCAGTAAACCAATTGGAAGTCCTGCAATGAAAGCTTCAATCGCAGTTTGGTCATTTACCCCTTCACAGGAGTTTTTAGTGTTGATCCATTCTCCAAGATAATCTCGGCAACTTTCTCCGGCTTTCTGGGTGCAATGCTGTAGGTCTCCTACCGTACAGGGCCTCCGATATGTGCCTTCAAAATTCTGAAAGAACGTGCCTTGCATGTCATACCAGTTGTGAATGGTGTTCTCCGGAAGTTCATGGAGCCATGATCGTGTCGTCTTCCGCAACATGAGCGGGAGATATCGGGTCGTGACCAGGCTGTTTCCGCCTTTGGCGATACAGCAAGCCTGGAAAAATCCTGGAGCCAAGTATCTGGCCGAGCTATAACGTCGTAGGCTTGAATGTGTCTTGAGATAGCAAATCCTTCTAGAAATTTTGTTGCTCTTATACATGGTCCGAAGCATTTTGGGCCCACGTATATATCATCATTTTCGTAGCGTCGTGCCTCTATGTTGGAGTTAATATTGTGCCTCGCGTCACTTGGGGACAGAGATCGCCCTGAATGACGGCTATGGCTGCGGTGCCCTGGAGCCAGACTTTGGATTCTGTCACCACATCCTCCGCCACGACGCCCTCCTTGGCCTCCTTGGGAGCCATTGTGATGGTTGCTTGGTGGAGAGGGTGGAGCAGCTGGATTGTTTCCGACTGATTGTCGGCCTCCATCCGAAGCGTCATTATTCCGGTTTTGAGGAGGGTCTTCATTATGACGAGCCCCCTGCCGGCTTGACTCAGCACGTTGTCCATCGTTCCTTCGTCCGTCAGCCGGACGACTTGTATGTATAGGAGGTGGCATTCTTTGATGGTCCTCCTCCCGACGTTTCTCTTTGTCTTCTTCCCTGCCATCGTTCGACTCTTGCCGGGGAGGATTCTTCGGATACAGTGCAGCAATTGCCTCTTGCTCAGCAGCTGAGGTAACATTGCGCCAGTCACGTGCAGTTTTGTGATGCTGTCCTGAAGATCCGGTTCTTGAGTAGTTGTCTTCCTGACGGTCAGAACGGTGATGCTATTCCGGAGCATGTTGGGGTCTTACGTCATTCCAGGCCGGATCCGTGCGTTATTGGTTGGATTGGAAGACAAGTTTTCCGCTTCCGGACTTCGCGGTCTTCTGCTGCTCCAGGCCCTTGGTGAGTAGCTTAATGCCCAATCGGACCTGTTCTAGACCTGGATTATTTGCCAGGATGTCTCGAGCAGCGGCAGTGTTCTGCACCGGTGTTGGATACACCGGATCTCCCTTGCTATCGAGCCGAGGCATCCCCGGATCTCCCTTAAAGAGAACCTTACGTACTTCCGGAAATTGACTGTCATGTGTATGTCACTTCCGGTTCTTCTGACGTTGCAAAGAGATGAGCTTCTCCGCCTTGGCCATGCGTTTCTTTTCTTCCTTGATGTTCTTTGCTTCATCCAGGAGTACTTGGCGGCGCGCTTCTAGGGCTTGGGCCCTTTCGGCCAATTCCGCAGCAGTTAGCTCTGCTTTAGTAGGGATAGGTGTGGTTAATACAGCATCGATGAGTTTACACGCACCTGCGGTGATGACGTGTCCATCCACCGATTCTTCTTTGGGCTCTTCTAGGATAAGTGATCCATCCGAGTCTTCCTCGTATTCCTCGGCAATCACATCCTTTGCTGGAAGTTCTTTTGCCGGGTTCTTGTTCTTCTTGTTCCTCTTCTTTGCCTTCTTGGCAGCGCAGGTAGCAAAGATGGCTTTGGGTTCGTTTCCCAGAGTCAAGCTCTGACCGGTACTTTCGGACATCTGTAGCTCAGGGTTATCTCCGATATCCATGTCATCCTGCGCGTTGGGAGAGTTTTCCTCGAATCCTTCATCCATGGCTTCTCCTTCTTCTGCAGCTTTCGAATTGTACTCCTCTTCATACTCCGCGGAGAAATTTCGGAAATCCGCCGATGTCATCGAGTCATCTGAGGATGCAGTTAAGTCGGTGTTTGTTCCGATCGCCTCCAGCACCGAGTCGGTGTTGTCTCCAGCATCGGCAGAGCCGGATCCAGATCCAAAGTATCAGATGAAGTGTGATGTGTGGGTCCTGAGGTAGTTGTGGCTTTCCGTGGGCTTCCCGGAAGATCTTGATGGTTTCGAGAACCTCATCCACGCTTGCATCTTGCATCGTCATGCGCCTTAACATGTGCCTCAGGAACGGTTGATCTGTTCTGGCGTTGGCAGAGCCGGAACCAGGTTGTTGCTGTGATCCTCCTGGATTTCCACCTCAGCGGGTGGATCGATCTGGGATTCGTCCTCGCTAAAGAGATCCACTCCAGATTCGATTTGAACCGCAAGGTCTGCTTCAGGCTCGGATTTCCCTACTATCCCTACTATCTCCGCTCGGATCTGGGATTAGGGTTTTTTGAGATCCAGAACTATGCCGCCTCCGCGGACAAAGGGGACCCAGAAGTTTCTGTTGCCTCTATCATCACCACTGGGGTGGATGGGACAGGTTCAGCGAATCCGATGTACACATTGATCTCGCCGAAAGACATGATGGTGTAGGCGGTCACGGCCTCCCTAGCCGGAATCCAGGTCTCATCGAGAACGATGAGAGGGACGTCGCTAGCATAGAGGATGCGACCGACGATGATGGTCTCGCCGATTCCGATTCTTGCAGATTCCACTCGGAACGCAGATCCGGAGCTCACTTTCCCCACGGTGGGCGCCAACAGTCATCGGATTGATGACAAGTACGCCATGAGGGGGTCCTCGAGGCGTGTGGAAGAGATGGGTGTGAGACGTACAGTATTCCGGGACGGTGAGCACACAAGTTTACCCAGGTTTGAATCTGCCAGCTTTGGACGGATCCTACTCCTCCTACCAATCCAATAATACGGCAGAGCCGGAATATGGGTTACAAGGGTTTCACCTGTGCAAGTTCAGATTGTAGACTATTGAGGTGTTTTCCAAAGGCTCTCCCTAGGTCGGCTTATATAGATATCCGGCCTAGGGTTTACAAGAGAGATCCATCTGGCCACGACTAAGAGTCGGTTATAGAGTATATCTTGAACTAGAAGTAACACTATGGGCCTATGTCGGTAAGTCTTCTAGGCCTTCCCGTAGCCTGACTGGACTCCATCTCTTCTTCTACACTAGGCAGCCCGTGAAGCAAATCTCTAACCCGAAGTTGGCACCCCTGGTCAGTGAGGTATAGTGAGGATACCGGGAAAGTATATCCCCAACAAGAATGACTGCTCCCACTTCTTACATGAATCCAAACCACGAATACGAGGAAATATGGAATTATTCTGTGGCGTGATGGAGGCAGCTCCGCACTGGTTCAGAGCTTTCTCCCTGGGAGGAACTTCTGGGTCAGAGGCAACCTGAGACCTAAGTTGGAAATACTTGGCCAAAATGATTATGTAGGGCCAGAGGCCGATGCATCCCTTGCAACAGTAGATAAAAGCAGAGAGAGGAAATGATGTTGGCACGAAGATGATGGGGTTGTAGGCCGAAGGTCACGAGGAATTTCCTGGTGAAATCACTAATGGGAAGACCAAACCACCTAGCAAAATGAGAAACAAAGACGGTGAACTCACCGAGGAGGGCCTCTGGCACGAATTTATCACCAGGAATGCGACAACCTACCCCTGGCGAATTTGTTGGGTCCGCCGGAGCCAATCTATCTCCCTATTTTTCACATTAGAACCCTCCTAGTAGCCTCGATCGGGTGCGAGCTCCTGTTCTTCCTTCTTAGCCAAAACGAGATCCGGTGGATCCATCTCCTCCGCGCTATCTTCTTTGGCGGCAAAATTTCTAGCGGAGCCGAGCCTGGACAAGCACGGTCCCATGGCAGCAGAGGAATAAAACGCTCAAGAGCGGTGGCGATGAAAAGAGGAGTTGAGGGGCGACGCGGTTGTGTGGTTGCTAAGATGAAGCAGCAGCAACGGCGTAGTGACGAAGATGAAGCCGGAGATGGGGAAATTGAAATAAGGCTTTCCCTCTCTCCCCTATTTAACAGCATGGAGCATCATGGGTGGTGGGATCGGTTGTTCCCACGATGGACATAGTGCATGTGTGTACTTCATGAGGGGAGTTAATAAAATCATGGCACAGGATTGGTCACATTGTAAAACAGCATAACTGAATCATGTGGCCATAATGGCAAATGAGGAGCCGCACGACAAAGTGATGGGTGCCAGTGATAACTGGCACATCATGGCAGAAGGTAAAGTGACGCATCGTGTCTAAGCCCAAAAAATTAGGTGCAACATCATGATTGCTTGACATGTAGGATAAGGTAATACAAAATAAGCGAAAACGAAGGAGATCAAGTAGGTAAGGAAGGTAACCTGAATATGGAAGAGTGACCTGGACAGCGAGATATATCTCGGTTTAAGCCATGCAAACTAGGTTTCGCCAAGGAACCATAAATTGGTGGATCTGAGTCAAAGTAATGATCTATAGTCATAAGGATATGTCGGCAGTACAGAAATGTTATGTATAAATTGAACATGCTTTGGCCTTTTCAGATAATGCTGCAAAGACTACCACAACTTCGTGGACTAATGTCGAGGGGATGACCCTTGGTAGGGTCAAGCTAATGTGTAAAGATATGGTTGACCTAGACAAAGGTTGGTGATCGTTGGTTCGTGATTAAGGCCGAGATACCCAAGCCGGGTTAACCCAGTAAGACTTGGCCGACATACTTTATATGTCGGCATAACATATACATTGTCTCTTATATGAGATTCCTCCAGGCCGAGTTATCTAGGTTGAGGGCGACATAGGGGTTGGCCTATGCCATAAGGGTGTATGCCGGCCTCAAGGTCAGCGGCTCTATCTCTCCTAGGATTCCCGGGAGAGATAAGCTCAAGTCAAGCGGGCCCCTAAATCCCGGAGCTTGGTCACGTAGAGGGTTTCCCGGAGGAGACAGTGTCACAAGGTTAACGATCTGAAGGGATGGGCGCGTCAAGTCCCATCGAGGGTATCCAGTAGTGACCCCATGATGGAAGAGCATATGGGCCCAAGTAACGACTTTGTGCACCACCGATGCAGGATCAATGAGGAATATTCGGGCCACCTCAGCCCTAAGCGTAACCTGGGCACCCCCTTATAAGTTGCTCCAGGGCCTCCTAGAGAGAGGTGGGTTCATTTTCGTACTAGTGAGTAGTAGAGAGAAAGGAAGAAGCTTCTTCTTCTTCTTCCTCACGATACAACTCAAGGAGCCATTGTACTTGTCCATTGATAAGATTATGATATCTAGCATGCCAGAGTAGGGGTTTTATCTCAATAGGGGAGCCCCGAACCTATGTACATCGTGTGTTCTGAGAGTGTTCTGTGTGCGGTGTCCATCGCACTATCCCTGCCATGATCCACTAGGGTCCATCCGCCAACTTTAGCCATCCTATGGCATCTACCGTGACACCACCAAGGCAGAAATCTTGGTGGTTTTGCTATACTGAATTCCTAGTTAGCTTCGAAAGATTTTTGGAAAATTTCAAGAGCAATCTACCGCATTTAATTTTACTCCTCTAGCTCAAATTTTACATGGGTGGTGTGTCGTCGGATTGATGACTAGTACGCCATGAGGGGGTCCTCGAGGCGTGTGGAAGAGAGGGGGGTGAGACGTACGGTGTTCCAGAACGGTGAGCACACTTGTTTATCCAGTTTCGAATCCGCCGGCTTTGGACGGATCCTACTCCTGCTAGTAATCCAGTAATATGGCAGAGCCAGAATATGGATTACAAGGGTTTCGCCTATGCGAGTTGAGATTGTAGACTATTGTGAGGGTGCCCTAAAGGCTTTCCCTAGGACGGCTTATATAGATATCCGGCCTAGGGTTTACAGGAGATATCTATCCGGCTACGACTAAGAGTCGGTTACAGAGTACATCTTGGACTACAAGTAACACTACGGGCCTATGTCGGTAAGTCTTCTAGGCCTTCCCGTAGCCAGACTAGACTCCATCTCTTCTCCCTGACTGGGCCGCCCGTGAAGCAAAGCTCTAACCCGAAGTGGGCCACCCTGGTCAGTGAGGAACAGTGAGGATACCCGGAAAGTATATCTCCAACACGGTGGGAGTACATTTTACATCAAGGACCTAAAAAGGGGAAAATTACATTGAGCTCCATACATTTAACACAAAGGACCATAAAATTAAGCAAGCAAAACAGTCGGGTATGACTCCTTCTCAAGAGAGCAGCTGATCAAGCCATACTCTTCGTACTACTTCCTTTTTTTCCAAATTAGGAAACATATTAGGTTCGGTCAAAGTCAATCTTTTATAAAGTTTGACCAACTATAAATAAAAACATACTGACTTTTCTAATGACAAATGCATGTATGAAAATATAGTTCATGGTGATTCTAATAACATTGAGTTGGTGGCGTACACTTAGTGAAAGTTTATTAGATTTGACTTTGACAAAAATTAATACACGTCCTAATTTGGGAAGGAGGGTGTACTACTTGCTTCACGAAACAAATGAGCGCTCCTCACTTTAAAACCAGCTTGTTGCGGGTGTTCTTGGTGCTTCCTCTTCCTGGGGTGTGAAATGGAACGAATAGAGGTGGAGTAGTGTGGAGTAGGAATGCTGGCCAGATCATAATGTTGGGCATCCAATGTGATGGGATGTAGTAGTAACCAATCCCTTGTCCACCACTTAAATAGTAGTACTAGTAGTACTGTGAATGTCGATATTTAGAATATCCTTCCCTCTGGATGTGAAGGAAGTGAAAATTTCAAAACCAAGAAAGTTTTAATTGCTACTCTACTGTAGTAGTAATACTTTTTGCCGCCAAGGACCAAAATGGTTCCCACCTACATAGCTAACAAACACGCCAGGAACAGACATGGAGCCGCCAACACAAGGCAGGTCGACGCGCGTCCGTAGCGCCACATTATGGACGAGACAGAGATCTGGTGGCCTGGTCATGGATGGTGATGTGGGAGTGAAGGAGAGAGAAAACAGAATTTGTCTTGCATGCATATATATTGTAAAGTTCCTTAAATTTACTCTACTCATTGTACCATATACCTCATGTCAGGAACCCATCGCAGCTTTGCTCTGTCATCGCACCGCCTTCAAATCCACCTTTTCACTTCTCTCACGCTGCCTCCTCTGTGCTCATAGTCCCTTCTCACTCCCAGATTTTTTTTCAATAGGGGAAAACTCCTAATGGCAATATTATTCACCATGCTAAGATTCTCCCATCTACTCCCAAATATGGGAACATCACCATAAACTATGATGTGGATTATGGCCATGACCTTGGACGTACGGTCTAGCTTCAAACCCAAGAATGTTGAAAAGTTGCGAGAACTCATGTTTATCATCTTTCATGGAAAGTAGTACACGCAAAATGACACCATGCACAACTCTTTTGTTTTTTTGTTCTTCCATTATTATCTTTGATTTTTTTTGAAACATGATCGAATTTACCGGTGTGCAAATTCTTGGATTCGTATGTACTGAATATGGGCATATTATCATCTAAGCATGATGGTCAATTTGTCTTGAAACATAAGGATGTTTGTACATGGTATGCCATAAGAATGTTTTGCAGAATTTATCCATACTAATGCATGTCATTTTCCATGGCAACTAGTACACGTAGGAGAAAGTCGTGCACAATACTACCTCGAGGGCGGTGGGAGTACATTTTAAATTTACTTGTACTCCTCTCTTTAAAAATTTACACGGGTTGTCGTGGTATTGCCGACGAGTACACCATGGAGGGGTCCTCACAATGCGTGTTTAGAGATGTGGGGTAAGGCATAGAGTTGGAGGCTACGAGATAACACAGCTTACCTAGGTTCATGTCCCACAACGGTGGCGGAACTCTACTCCTGCTATTAATCACTATAATGGCGATATGCCGAGTTATTTTAGATAGGTTCGCTGTGCGAGGTGTTGCACATGAACATGCTATTAACCAATCTTGATGTTAAAATTCCTGGATTAGAAAGTATTTGTGCACTTTATGCAACTGACAATGATTTTGCTGAACCATCTCGTTTGTGTGCTCTTAAAAACGCATGGGATAAGTATTATATACATGATGGATATTTGTTTAGAGCGAACAAACTATGTATTCTAGAATCTTCGTTGCGTTTGTTCTTAGTGCACGAATCTCATGTTGGTGGTTTGAGGGGTCACTTTGGGCGTGAGAACACATTTCTCATGCTTGCTGATCACTTTTATTGGCCCAAGATGAGGAGTGATGTGTATAGATTTGTGAGTCATTGCATTACATGCCACAAGTCCAAATCAAAGTTGAATCCTCATGGTTTTTATACACCTCTCTCTGCACCTACTACACCATGGTAAGACATTAGTATGGATTTTGTGCTAGGTTGACCTAAAACACAGAGAGGTCATGGTTCTAAATTTGTGGTAGTGGATAGATTCTCTAACATGGCTCATTTTATTGCCAGCCACAAAAGCGACGGTGCGTCGCATGTTTCTAACCTATTTTTTCAGGGATATCGTGAGATTACATGGAGTACCCAAGACGATTGTTTTTGACTGTGATGTGAAGTTCATGAGCTACTTTTGGAAGACCTTATGGGGGAAGATGGGAACGAACTTGTTGTTCAGTACTACATGCTATCCCCAAACAGATGGTCAAATGGAGGTGGTGAATAGAACATTGTCACAATTGCTAAGGACTATGATAAAGAAGAATCTGCAGGAGTGGGAAGAGTGTTTTCCACATGTTGAATTTTCTTACAACAGGGTTGTGCATTCAACTACTCAGCTTTGTCCTTTTGAGTTGGTGTATGGTTTCAAGCCATTGACACCACTTGATTTGTTGCCTTTGCCATTACATGAGAGAGTTGATATGGAGGCATCAAAACATGCTGAATATTTGAAGAAGATTCATGAGAAGACTCGAGAGGGTATTGAGAAGAAAGGCAAGAACATTGCTGCTACAAGGAATCAGCAAGGAAGGAAGATTTGTTCAAACCTGGCCACTTGGTATGGGTCCATCTATGCAAGGATAGGTTTCCACTACTTCGAAAGTCAAAATTTAAGCCACGTGGTGCTGGTCCTTACAAATTGTTAGCCAAGAATAATGATAATGCCTATTCGATTGATATACCTATTTAGGAGTTTGGTGGAGTTAGCAACAGCTTCAACGTTGCTGATTTATCACCATATGATGGACAAGACCTTGGAGCGTCGAGGTCGACGCCTTTTGAAGGGGGGAGATGATGAGGACATCCCTATACTTACACCTACCCCAACTACTATGGAAGATGTTCCAGTTGTTCGAAGGAAAGAATAGTCCAATGAGATTAGAATTGGACCCATTACAAGAGCTCGTGCTAAGCTACTTGAAAAACAGGTGAATTCACTCCTAAACGAATCTAGTACTTTAATTGATGAGAAATTTATACTACCTAAGTCTATGCATTTATGTATGATCAGGTTCGTTGGAGAAACAAGCATGGCGCGAGGAGGAGAAGGGCTACAAGAGAAGCCCAACATGATGATCGCGCAAGGATGCAAGAGAAGATCATCAAGACGGAGGCAAAAAGCTCTGCCATAACCGGAGTGTCCGTCCGAGTCCACCCGGACTGTCCGGCCTGCCCAAGAGACGAATTGGTGCAGACAATCAGAACACCAGATCGCACACTACCCAGACACCACCCAGAAACTTTGAAGTTTCCGACCAGACCGCACTGTCCGACTGACACCACCCGGAGTGTCCGGCCTGACCGAACTGTCCAGCCCGATTCCATTAGAATGTCCGGCCGCCGACCGAAAACTGGTCCGAGTCAGCATGTATCTGTTTGAGTAATACGCGTATAATTTTGGTTTTTGGCCGCCCCAGTCGTTGTTATAAGCCCTAGGAGGCCCCATAGTTAGGGTTTAGACCATGTTAAAACTTTTTTGGAGTTGTTTCTTTTTAGAACCTCTAGAATTACCCTAGAATGTCGGTTTTTGATCGAATTATACTACTGTAATTGAGTGTGATCTGTTGTTCCATTGGGAATTAGTAGATTGCAAACTACCGTTCGTGGTTTACGGCTACATGCGCAAGAGCGTGGTGTTGTGAATATTCCACATGGTTCGAGAGCTGTTGCATTGGCATCAGGGTTCGAGCGGGAGAGTTCATAGCTACAGGCCAGCTATCTATCCACCATTATCATCATCGACAAGTGCTTGATGAGATGATAGGGCCACCCCATATCATAGAGGCTCATGGATCAAAAGTGGGATTTGTCCATCTAGATGACGGATAGATATACTCTGGGCCCTCTCGGCGATATCACAATGGTTAGCTTCCAAGCAAGTGATGAGATCACTAGAATGTCATATCATGGGAACAAGAAAAGAGTGCATGTTGGTAACGAGATCAAACTAGGTACGGAGATACCGATGATCAAATCTCAGACATGTAATATATCGTGAGATAAAGGGATTTAGTTACGATGTTAAAATTTCACACGATCATTAGAGTCATCGTTGAACGTATCGGAGTCAGTATGGATCTCCATGTCCTGCTGCTGATTATTGATCGGAGAAAGGTCTAGATCATGTCTGCATTATTCGCGAACCGTAGGGTGACACACTTAAGGGATACCGACACCATTTGGAGCAAATATGTTTCCAGAGAAAAGAATTACAAAGCGCTGGAATTATTTCAATAGACACCGAAATTGTTTCAGGTGAAATTGCTGAAATTGGTTCTGCATGTAATATTCCAATATTGTAGGGGGTTTTATGTGAATGTTTGTTAATTAAAGTAATTAACAAAATTCTGAATAAAATAAATAAAAGATTTTTATTAAATGAGAGAGTATTAATATTTGGAGAAATTTAATGCATTTAAGTGGAGACTTAAGTAGAGAATGTGAAGGGTCATATTTATGTGGAGGGAGTTACCACCACATGAGTGAGGGAGGTGAAAGGGCACCCCATGGGGTGCCGACCATGGGGAGGGGCACCCCCCTCTCCTCACTTCTCACTCACACCTCCTCATGAAGGATCTCTCTCCCTCTCTAGAAATTATTCCCCATGGTCTCGGATTAGCGAGATACATGTTCCCAGTGGCTTTATCTAGAAAGGAGTTGCTGCTTCCGCTGCTTTGCTAGAGCGAGGGACGGAGGTTCTCGGGGTACCGGACATGTGTGCGATCACAGATGCACCGCTGCTTTGCATGCTGGACTTGGTGGTGCTAGACATGCTAGACTTACTGGTGGGACATGCTGGACTCGCTGGACTTTATCACGATCTTGAGATCGGCAAGTGTACGAGTACATCAACCACGAAATCGTTTTTGTTAACAATGCTTTGTCAATCTTCAAGGGTATGTTCTCTATGGATGTATATCCACCCATTGCTTGTATCTAGTAGATACATCTTGGCGTATAATAGTTCCCATCGTAGGAAATTTTTTGTTTTCTATGCTGCGAACCCAACAGTTTCAGGTTCTGAATGTCAATAGAAGGTTTTAACAAGAGAAACATAATACTTAGGCAAAAACAAGCAAGTATCTCTTTGGAAGCAATCGAGGGAGGCATACAGAGGCTTTAACGAGCAACTATGCGGCAGGAATTTTTTTCTGGCCGTATAGCTACCGCCGCCTTCGTCTTGTCAAAAGGGACAACTTCCATGAAGAGGCCAGACGCAAAATCAGAACACAACAGCCGCCATCCCATCTAGAGAGGATATAGAAGAGATCCGGAGAAGAAGGGGGGACGTTCTTCATCTCGCTCCACGATCTTCGACCTCCTAGCCATCACACCCCCATAGCCATTACTTGTACTTGAGAGAGAGAGAGAGAGATCTTCACTTTGCAAGATTAGGGTTTGAGATTGTTTCTTCTTATCTTGAATTGTGTTGGATGACTTTTCCATTATTATTGTGGATCTCCATGGTAATATCGAGAAGAACTCCCTTTATTTAATTATATCGATGATGCTTTCTTCTCTCATGTGTGAGTAAGTTCCTTGGGCGTGGGAGATGTAAGGGATTGGTGAGATGTGATGTGCCTCCATAAATTTTCCATTAGTTTTTGATTGATTTTATTACTATATTATATGTGCTTGACTATATGTGGGATGCATAATGCTTGTTGTCCAATTAAGGGCCGAAACAACATGATGCTTTGTTCTGCATAGATAGGATCTTGTTTGCTAGCAGACCGGTGACCCTCAAGTGACATGGGGATATCAATGGGAAACTAGTTGACTCGAGGATAACAAGGAACCACTGTGCTTATTGCATTAGTCCGATCCAAGGAGATTAATTCTAAGCAACCTGAAGGATCTTAATCGTCTAGTGTTTGACCATGGTTTTGGTAACAGACTAGTAGGATTATTGAAGTTGGCATGAAATCTACCAAGAGGAGTTCCGAATAATTATGGATTGCTCGCCTACATATATACTAATAAGATTACAATTGTTACACTTATCACTCGTCCACCTGGCACAGTCACTATCACCATGAACTGTATCTTTCTGCACCTTCTTAGTCATCTGTAGAAAACAACAAACAACTGAATCGTTCTTTACTTTTATGCTTTTTATTACTGAAGTTTACATTTTAATTTTATTTAAATACATCCAGTTTAATACAAATTTAATTCTTATTTCAACACTTGCAGTCAATTCACTCGAAGACCTATGACAACTTTGAGTGTGACAGAGACTTTACCCATAAACACTTACCTTTAGGCTCCCTGTAGGATCGATATCTATACTTCAAAATTAGCTACAAACGATATGTGCACTTGCAGATATCAAGTTATTTTCTGGTGCCATTGTCGAGGAGCTAAGCGCCAAGTGTTTATCTCTTGACATTTCAGGTGTTACTACTACAAAATGGTCTCCCTATGAGACAAAGGGTCTACACGCTCTGGTAGGACCTATTTACCAGATTATTTTGAGTGCGTGCCTATTCAATGGCGCGAAAAAATTATTGAAAAACTTTTATGATCAGACAAGGTTGAAGTTGAAAACCTGAGTGATATTATGGAAATCTTTTCTATTTACAACACAACACCGAAGAAACCCGAGAGAACTCTTAGAAAATACAGTGCTCCAAACTCTGCTTTCTTTAAACAACCAATAGAATTTCCAAACCCTAGAGTTAGAGAATATCGATTTGATGGTGGAATTATTAAAATTTTGCAGGAAAAAGCTTTCAGTGGAAGGGAAGATGAAGACCCAGGAAGACATATTAGAGAGTTTGACGATTTGATGACAACACTTCGAAAAAGCTAGAAAAAGGGCGCGCTCCTGGGAGGTTGCATGGTGTCGCTGCTGCTGCCTGCACATGGCGGGCATGGAGTGCCTCACGCGCTGTCCCGGCCTTCTCCCGTGTGACACGTGGTGCATGCGGAGATGATCGCGGGTCCTTTTGCATTTTCTATTTGTAAATTTGAACACGAAAACTGTGATATCTCTCAAATGGAGAGTCCAAATCAATATCCGTTTTCATAGGCTTGCTAGTCACATCCAGATCTTCAAAACAAGATCCATTATTGATATGTTTTGACAAACTTTTTTCTCGTACTACCATTGATGCATAGGTTGCACTGCCTTTTGGTCCAGTGCACGGTGCCTTCGGTTGCAATGTACGACACGGTGTCCTGGCAGTGCACTACCTTGTTGTAATGTTATGCACTACATAAGGTCATAGTACACCGTCCACGCACTGCCTTGTTATACTGCGTTGCACTGCCTAACGTCGTAGTGCACTGCCTGATGTTCTGGCAGTGCACCGCTGACGCACTGTCTTGTTGTTCTGTGTTGCACTGCCTTCGATCGGAGTGCACTGCGAGGTGTCCAAGTAGTGCACTGCGCACTATCCAGATAGTGCACCATCCATGCACTGCCTTGTTCTATGTTGCACCGCCTTAGGTCGCAGTGCACTGCGTGTTGTCCTGGCAGTGTACTGCCTCGTTGTACTGCCTTGCACTGCCTTCGATCGCAGTGCACTGCACGCTGTCCAGGTAATGCACCATCCATACACTGCCTTGTTGTTCTGTGTTGCACTGCCTTAGTTCACAGTCCATTGCGCGGTGTCCTGGAAGTGTACTGCCTCGTTGTACTACCTTGCACTGCCTTCGGTCGTAGTGCACTGCGCGGTGTCCAAGTAGTGCACCGTCCATGCACTGTCTTGTTGTACTGCGTTGCACTGCCTAAGATCGCAGTGCACTGCGCGGTGTTTTTGCAGTGCACGGTCCCTAAGTAGCTAGCCACGTGTCAGGATGCCGTGCGGCCGGAAATACACGCGCTGCCGAGCGGCCGGAAATACGCGCGGTGAACTTCCACATGCCACGTGTCGGGCTGCCGTGTAGCCGGGAATACGCGTGCTGCCAAGCGGCCGGAATCGCGCGCTTCCTGGAGAGCTTGCTCGTCCTAGTCATCCTCACAACACTTGGAAAAAAGATTTGCCAAGATACTTATCTCGTATAATTTTTTTTCGTTGGTCTTTTAAAGGTAAAGTTCTAGACTGGTTATATTCTCTCCCTCGTCATTACATTAAATGTTGGCAAAACTATATTGTCAAATTCATAAACAGGTTTAACCCTTTTAAAAAGGTAACTGTAACTAGAAAGAGCATAGGCAACATTAGTTAGAACGTGGGAGAAAACTACCCACAAGCCTAGGATAGATTCTTTGAAATGATCAATAGAGTTCCTAATCATGGCTATTCTGAATCAACTATTTGCCATTTATTTTACCATCGTCTTAATAATCAAAGCAGAGAGTTGCTTGATTTATCAGCAGGAGGATCGATAAATACTTTAACTGTTAAAGCATGTTTGGAATTGATGTCTAATAGGGCTAAGAATGATTCTTTATACATTCCTGATTTCGACACCAAGTTAGAAAAAAAAGGGGTGCTTCGTATAAATCCTGATCTTATGCCTGAAGTACGCAAAACGATGAAAGAAAAAGGTATACCTTCTGAACTTGTTAAGGAAAACAAAGTAGACTTGTTACAAGTTTTTACTGAAGAAGATGAGACTAGAAAGTTTTTCAAGGATTAAAACATCGACAAGCAAAATCTCATAATAACCTACATAAGCATTTTCAAAAACATAAAAAGATTTTGGCAGAACTCACGGAAAACTATGATGACATTGACCAAGAAATAAAATCATTTCACAAGTATCGTAGTATGATTGAAACTCAATGCGAACAAATAGCATATGGTTATCAAATTTTTCTTCAAGATGATATAGATATTCCTGTTTCTAATAATGCTGTTACAAGAAGAGGTGCAGTCGTTACAGGACCATTAGGACCACCCGAATATGAAGCTGAGAAAGAGCAAAGAGAAAAATCCTTGCTCAAAGCAATCCAAGAAGATGATACGCTGGTGGATTCTCAAGATGAAACTGCTCAAGAAACACAAGATCACACCAAGGAGGACCAAAATGATGCACGGGATGACCATTATGACTCTGATGCAGAGACGGTTGATCCAAGGGAAGAAAAAGAGACAAGCAATGAAGATGAAGTTATTGTGGTAGAAAAGAAGAAAAGTAGTAAGCAACAACAAAAGAAAGCAACAAAAGAGCCTGATTCCCCCACAAAAGGTAAAAGACAAAAATTATAAAGGTGAGTAAAAACTTCCTTATCCAGATCAAAAAAAGAAAGCACCAGATCAGGCACTTGGTGATCTTTGTCTAGAAATTCCATTTGCAGATGCAATGAAAGTTCCCACCTATTCTAAATTCCTCCATGATATTCTTAGTAGAAAGAAAGAAATAACTGATATCATGCTAATGGGAAGCTATTGTCTAAATCGGGAGATCTCGGAATACCAACTATTTGATGCTCAATTGGCAAAACTGATATTCACAATGGCTTGTGTGATTTAGGTACAAGAGTTAGTGTAATGCCATATTCCCTCTATAAAAAGGTTAGGATTAGGGGAGTGTTCCTCTACTACTATCACTTTAAAGATGGCTGACAGGTCCACTAAACAACTCATTGGTATGATTAAGGATGTTCTACTTAGAATAGATGAGCATGTTATTCCCACTGATTTTATTATTCTTGAAATGCCAGAGGATGAAAAATTATCTATAATACTTGGAAGAACATTGCTTGGTACTGCAGGAGCATCAGTTGATTGTGCTGAAGGAAAAATAATCTTCAATGTTTATGATGCTGAAATCATCTGGTATTTTCCAAAGAAGCTAGAAGTAGGAGAAAGATATATTCCGTCGGCAAAACGAGTACATGTGGTAAGTGCCTTTGATAAGGGGCAACCCAAGGTAAGAATTTAAGAACAGAGAAGGGGTTGAGTTATTCAACCATCCTTAATAAAATGCTTAATGGAAGTCAACCCATCACATTAATAAAATAAAATAAAGAATAAAATGTTCATTGCATTCCTACAACTTTTTCATAGACATTCTTGCGGAAGCGCGCCCGTAAAAATGCAGTTGTCAAAAAGTAGTAGAAATATTGATTGAACAAGTGTAGAATAAGTATAAAAATAAAAGTTTGAGTTTTATCTACAAAAAATAGCTTAATCATTTTTGTCAAGATCAAAAAGAGAACCTCCAATTGAGGAGAAGAAGATAGGTAGAGCTAGAAATTATGCTCTATACATGCTGCTTTTGGTCGATAATTTCAACTGTCATTTTTCTATCAAAAACAAGGTGTTTCGCTAAGTTTCAAGATAAGAAGGTATTCTCGAAGAAACAGAAATTTTTTTGATGAGTACTGAAGGTTTAACGACCAATTATAAGGCGGGAATAAAAATTCCAGCCGTATAGTTTGGCCGTATAGATATCTTTGCCATCAACAAAAAAATTTGCGTAGGCACAGAGAAATTAATGACCAACTATACGGAGGGAATAAAAAATTTGGCCGTATAACTCCGGTCATATAGATATTGATGCCTTCGTACAATTTCTTCTCAAAAGTACTGATGGTTTAACGACCAACTATACATCGAGAATAAAAATTCCAGCCGTATAGTTCTGGTCGTATAGATATCGATGCCTATTTTAGAAGATTTACCTCGAGGGCATAGACGGTTTGATGACCAACTATACGGCGGGATCATTATGATCCGGCCGTATAGTTGTGTCTCTATAGCTGTGTTCTGCATAAAGAAACCCTAATTGGCGGCGCTGCCGCAACTATATGGCAGGAACAACATATCTTGCCCGTATAGTTTGGCGCGACCTCATAATCGTGCCGGGGAGGCTAGGTTTCTTCTCCCTCCTCACTTTTTCTCTCATATTCTCTCTCCAAACCTCTCAAAACCCACCTAGAACTCTTGATTCTTTGTGAATTTTGTTCATTTGAGTGGGAGAATCAATAGATCGGTATGTTTCTCTCCCTAGCCATGCTTTATTTTTAGATTTCCATGGTTGAAACTCTCACATTTATCTAGTGGATGAACTCAAGCTTATTTAGCTTTTCCTCTTAATTTCTCACGTTAGGACTAAATTTTCCACGTAAAATCGTTCATATATCATGTAGAAACTATATGTCTAAGGTTTCATGGTGAAATTTTTAGTGCATCAAGATGAACAAAATTGGTAGCATCTTACGCAAGGGCAAGCGCCAACATGGCGAGAGTTCGGGTCACCGGGCCGAGCTCAACCCCAATCTAGTCGTAGTTTCATCAAGGAGGATGTTGCCCACACGTTGGGCCGATGATAGCTTTCTCGCTGTGGTAGGATTGAGGGCGGGCTTCAACCTCATGTGTGCAAATTCAAGACTTATAGTACTCTCCTATGCAAGCCAGCATACCTACGCCAAGCTCACCTATGAGTTCCTTGCCTCCTTCTATGATGACCATAGGGAGAAAGGTAATGCGTGCACGGTAAGCTTCACCATGAGCCAGCAGCCCTATGAAATAACTTTTGAACAATTTTGCAATGCTTTCGGCTTCCCTCACGATGGGGATTCAAATGGTACTAACCTATATAGCGTCACAAGTGGAGAAACTTGGGAGGTTGTTTTTGTTAACGGTGGCAGGGACTTCTACCAGAAGAAGATGTCCACCATTCAGAACCCAACAATTCGCTACTACACCTTGTTCCTCGCCAACACACTGCTGGGAAGAGGAGATACCGGTCCCATGGCCAACATGGACATGGCAATGATCACCAAGGCACTCTTCCCCAATGCACCGCAAAGTCCCAATCTCGGGGCTCTACTCATCCAGCACTTCCGTCACCCGAGAAACAAAACAAAAGGTGACATTTGTATTGGTGGATTGGTAACCCACATTGCTCATCAATTAAACATTATCTTACCTGTGATGCAACCTATTGATGGCTCCAAAAATATGGATATCAAATATTTAACTACTTGTGGCTTCCTCAGTGTTTACCAAGACAAAAGGAGGCTCCGAGCATATCAGTTTGTTTATCCAGGTGATGCGAAGGTTGAGAAGGTTTTGTTGCCCTGTCCACAAGCCTTCTCGATTGTGGAGAAGGACACATGGATCCTCACCAAGGATCAGGTGGTGGAGATCATGGCTGAAGTTCAGCCTGATCAAGAGGAAGATGAAGAAGGAGAGCAGCAGGATGAGGATGAGCAGGAGTAGGAGCAGTAGCAGGAATACAACCCTGCTTGGGAGGGACAGCAGCAGCAGGGGACCCTGGAACCCATGGCCTAATCAGCCGCAGCAGGGGTTCAACTACATCCCCTATCAAGAATTTCAGCAGCTCAACCAGCACGTTTGGGAGATTGACCACACTCTACAAGGAGTGAATGAATATATGAGTGCCTTAACTCAAAACTTCAGTCACTTCATGACCAACTTCCCCAACTACTACCAGCAGTATCCGCACTAGTCGCCGAATGATGGCAACAACTGAGCCTGGCAATATCCTAAGATTGGGGGAGGTTTGAAAACCTCCAAACCTTGCATTCATATTTTTATTTCTTCTTTTGATTTATTTTACTTCTTCAAAATTGCATGTTTACTTTAAGTTTGGATTCCTAAACCCAAAATACAAAAAATTAGTTGTAACTTTTATTGCAAATTCCTTTCTTTGTTTTCTTGGAAATTGCTCAATTTCAGGTGACTTGGTAATAGGGAAATATAGAGGGGGTTCGACTCAAGTACGAGAACGAAGCAAGAAAGAGGAGGTATCACATTCTTTTCATCACCTTTTCTGCAACCTTAAATTGATCCTACAATTATTTACTCGCTTGCACTGGAGTCACTCCCCACTTAGCTTGCTATCCTATAAATTATATTCCTTTGCTAGTGTCTCCTTTTTAGATTTGAAACAAATGAGCAATGAACTTGGCTAAAAGTATTTCCTACATTTTTACTACAAGAAAAAGCATCTAAAAGATGACTTGAGTCCATGTTTATTCCAAAGATTTGATTTTAGAACTACTCCATCCCACTTGAGCTTAATGAAATAGACTCGATAGCACCCTTGAATGAAATTGTCTGATAAAATGGATGTTTCGAAGTAGTAGAGATTATGTCACTTCTTTTTCTAATAATTACCATAAGATATTGCTTTACACGTGTCATTACAACATTTTCGTGCTCCATGGGGAACTATTAACTCCGCTGGCCAACGAACAATCTAAATGTGGGAAACCACTTGATTTCGGCTATTGAGTTATGTAAACGTCTGTAGCAGCAATGCTATGATGGGTAAAAATTTAGTCTCCTTGTAGTTTCACGTTCCAAGTGAAGTTGTAGTACTCTTATGACCCACTATTGCTCAACAATTATTTATTGGCATGGTCACGAGTGCACAACACGGTCCCAATTAACATGTTAAAAACAGTGGCATGAATTCTCTATGAAAGAGCTGAAGTTTTTGAAAAGAACGGAAAGGAAAAAGGTCCTTTGAGAGTCTTGAAATTTTGACATGGGAATAGATGAGTTGATTCTTAAATTGGATGTTTTTGGTGCCAACTTGAGTACTCTTAATTGATTAAAGAAACAAAACCAAAAAGTTTTCATATCTCAACAAAGAGAGACACCAAAAGAATTTGTCTAACTTTCCTAACTAAACTTTTGACACTTGCTCGGGCATATGATTTATTTTCTAGAAAGATATACGTGGTTAGGAAGTGGACTCAGTGCAATCTTGTGAATACTTGTATGATCATGTTTAAGATTGCATGAATTTTGAAGAAAAGAATTTAACACCAATTCAAGCTTGTAAGTTCTTTTATTTCAGTCTCGAATCTCCGCTATTCTTCCTTATTTCCTTGTCACTTGAGGGTGAGCAACATCTAATCTTGGGGTAGTTGATAGCTGTGAGAATTGACACATTTTGTATGGTTTTATTGATGGTTTTCTTTCAGATTTGATCGTTTTCTAGCTTTACCTAACGCTAATACTTCGGTAGCAAAGAAAACTTGGTTTTTAAAGTGTGTTTCAGGTTCTGAACGTCAATATAAGGTTTTAACAAGAGAAACGCAATATTCAGGCAAAAACAAGCAAGCCTCTCTTTGGAAGCAATCGAGGGAGGCATACAGAGGTTTTAACGAGCAACTATACGGCAGGAACATTTTTCTGGCCATATAGTTCCTGCCGTATAGCTGTCGCCACCTTCGTCTTGTGAAAATGGACAACTTCCATGAAGAGGCTAGATGCAAAATCATAACACAACAGCCTCCTTCCCATCTAGAGAGGTAATGGAAGAGATCTGGAGAAGAAGGGGGAGACCTTCTTCATCTCGCTCCATGATCTTCGACCTCCTAGCCATCACACCCCCATAGCCATTACTTGTACTTGAGAGAGAGAGAGATCTTCACTTTGCAAGATTAGGGTTTGAGATTGTTTCTTCTTATCTTGAATTCCTTTGATTACTTTTCCATTCTTATTGTGGATCTCCATGGTAGTATAGAGAAGAACTCCCTTTATTTAATTATATCGATGATGCTTTCTTCTCTCATGTGTGAGTAAGTTCCTTGGGCGTGGGAGATGTAAGGGATTGGGGAGATGTGATGTCCCTCCATAAATTTTCCATTACTTTGTGATTAATTTTAATTACTATATTATGTGTGCTTGACTATCTGTGGGATGCCTAATGCTTGTTGTCCAATTAAGGGCCCAGACAACATAATGCTTTGTTTTACATAGATAGGATCTTGTTTGCTAGCAGACCGGTGACCCTCAAGTGACATGGGGATATCAATGGGAAACTAGTTGACTCGAGGATAACGAGGAACCACTATGCTTATTGCATTAGTCCGATCCAAGGAGATTAATTTCTAAGCAACCTGAAGGATCTTAATCGTCTAGTGTCTGACCATGGTTTTGGTAACAGACTAGTAGGATTATTGAAGTTGGCATGAAATCTACCAAGAGGAGTTCCGGATAATTATGGGTTGCTCGCCTACATATATACTTATAAGATTACAATTGTTACACTTATCACTCATCCACCTGGCACAGTCACTATCACCATGAACTGTATCTCCATGCGCCTTCGTAGTCATCTGCAGAAAACAACAAACAACCGAATCATTCTTTACTTGTATGCTTTTTTTACTGAAGTTTACATTTTAGTTTTATTTAAATACATCTAGTTTAATCCAAATTTCATTCTTATTTCCACACTTGTATTCAGTTCACTTGAAGACTTGTGAAAACTTTGAGTGTGACAGAGACTTCACCCATAAACACTTATCTTTGGGATCCCTGTGGGATTGATATCTATACTTTGAAACTAGCTACAAATGATTTGTGCACTTGCAGACATCAGCCCCTAGCCCCCGACTCTCTGTCGGCGGACCGAGACACCGGGCCCTCCGGGGAGAGGGTGACGGTTGCACCACTTATCCTGGCCCTGCTCAACCAGCAGGTGGACTAGGAGCTCGCACACCATGCGCTTGGAGCCTTCGGGGTGAGCGCTTCAAGGTGGCCACGAGTATATGCGGTGTGGGAGAGCGTCGTGATGCCGTGCGAGGAGGGGGGGCTCCTTCAATGGTCGGTAGGAGGATCCCTCCTCGTCCTACATCCACGGGACTTGCTCGGAGGCAGTGTGCTATGGGGCCAGCTCTGTCTGGGCTTTGCTTGCCGCATGATGGAGAGGCCGCTTGGCACTCAACTTGTTGCCAGCCGACATGTTTCCGAGGTCATCAAAGATCTTGAAAATGCGCCTCGGCCCCGTACCTGGCGAGCCAAATGTCGACCATTTTGTCCCGCGAAGGAACTAGGGTGCAGCGATCCCTTGGTTCATGAGGGGGCTGAACAAGCGATTCCGAAGGCATTTGGCAACGGCTACGGCGCCAAAGCGGACGCACGATAGAGAGTTGACACCGGAGTGTTTTACCCAGGTTCGGGACCCTCATGAGGAGGGAAAGCTCTTACTCCTGCTTTGTTTTATTGCTCACTTGCCTCGTGAGGTTACAACGATGGATGAAAGTCTAGTGTTTTAGATCTCTGAGATCCGTCCCTTGCAAAGGAGAAGGGCTCCTTATATATGGCGGCGTCAAGCCTCTCCCCCTTGTCCACGGACGGGGAGGGTCACCACAGTGCCACCCTCCTGGGCGCCGGTCTACGAGGCTACTTTTGATGGACCAGGTCCTCCCACCCAGACGCACCTCCACCGGTTGATAAAGTGGCCTCCCTTTTCAGTTTTGTCTTTATCCGCACCAACCCGCTGTCCCCTTGTCACCCAAACAGCAACTGGTGCACCTACTACGTAGGGGTCGTCGGTATTCCTGCTTCAATGGAAAGGTGGTCGAACCGGATCTTCCTTTACTGGGGCGGATGGTGAGGACAAAGTGGCCGCGCCCTTTGTCGCGGTCCGGCTCGCCTGTTGACCGTTTAGCAGCCTTACAGAAGGGTCAGGGAGACATTCTGGAGCACCCTCGGGAGGTTCGGCGGGTACTTTCACGTGGGGAGTCATTTCCCTCGAGGGGAGGCTGTCTCAAGGACCGCTCTGCCTCAAGAGGCAGTGTAAGTCCTCGTGGACTCGATACCTTGAGGTGTTGGGGGCTGCCGACCATCGGGACGTGGTACCCTGGTCACCAAGGCCCCGACAGCTACTGACGAGGCTTAATCTCGTCAATGCCCATTGTTATGGACTTGGGTTTTGGAGAAGATGGGGATGCTGGAGATCGTGGCACGGTTAATAGACAAGCAACCAGGGGACACGAGATTTACCCAGGTTCAGGCCCCCGGAGGGAAAACCCTACTCCTGCTTGTCTGCTCTTTGATTACGGCGGAACCGAAAGTTACAGGGTGCGCAGATTCGATCTGGCGTGGAGGCGTGTACGAAAGTATGGATCTGTCCTGCTCGTTGGCCCCTCCTAGCCTTTATATATGAGGAGGCTAGGTCTCAGGTACCGATACGAGTAGGTTACAAGTTGTATTCGAACTCTAGTCTTGCTCTCCAAGGATCCGAAGGCGTCATGGGCCTTGGCCACCCGAAAATCTTCATGGGCCAGCGTATGTCTGCTGTGGGCTTTCCTTGGGCTGGACCAGGTATGCTAAAGTTATGTACCCGTCGGGTATAACCATGTCAGTAGCCCCTGAGTGTTCAGTCGAATCGTAGATTCGGCTGAGGACTCTTCAATCCTTCGGGTGTAACTCTGTCTTTCAAGAGAATGTGTAGGGATTGTTGATGCGTGTGCCTGACTCACCCGACGGATCAGGGTCAGTTAATCGTCTTAGGACAAAACAACACGATCTTCTTCAGGTGCGAGTCCCTCGACTCGAACCCGGAACATATGCTGGCGTAATTCGACTCAGGCCGCGGAGGACTTACAGGAGTGGAATTCCAGTGTTTTTAAATGATGTACCCAACACGTCCGTCGGGATTTTTCATCGTACCTGCTGGTACGGATTCATACTAACAGAGCGCAGTCAGGTGCGTTGCCAGGCCATCAGATGATATCTGTAGGTCTTATCTTTGCGTCGCAGACGCAGCATCCGAATGTTTATCATCGCGGAGGTGTTTCGGGTGGCCAAGTAGGATGTTACTCACTTAGCATTAATTGGGGCAGAGTTGCCGAAAAGTTTTTGCATGCGGATCCGAAAGATCGCAGTCGAAGATTTCATAGGGTGCGCGACCAGCGCTCCCTATGGGAGTAGCCCCCGAGTGTCTGTTCGAGTCGTAGACTCGAGCGGAGACTTTTAGTGCAAGCATTGCTCAGTTGTTTAGTCCGTAGGACTCGAAAATTTTCGGATGCTGAAATCCTTCCTCCCTATGGGAGTAGCCCCCGAGTCCGTAGTGGAGTTGTAGACTCGACGTAGGACTCGAAGCTCTTGTGTGTGAACGGCCATCGCTCCAGTTTGGAGTAGCCCCCGAGTGTCTGGCGGAGTCGTAGACTCGGGCAGAGACTCGAGTCTTGTATCATGCAACGGTAGTAGGAAAATCTCGTGGGCGTACCGCTGACCCGGAAGTACATCGGGTGCGCGACCAGCGCTCCTGATAGGAGTAGCCCCCGAGTATTTAGTCGAATCATAGATTCGAGTGAGTACTCTTGGCTTTGTAGCCGAAGTTGGTGCTAGTATAGCTTTTGATGACGTCAGTGCTGACGATCGATGACCTCAAGCGTCTGCTGCGCCAGAGATGACTTGACTGGACGAAGCGTGGGTCCCACTTCCTGACTTTGAATTGACCGGTCACGCGCGGCGTGGAGATGATTACGGCGTTTCCTCGATTTCCGCGCGTAGTGGACGTCGTGGGAACGACGGTTCGTTTTTGGTGCTGACACGTGTACGGCCAGATCTGCCGTTGGCGTTAGGTCTTCTCGATGGACGGCTAGTGTGCGTCGTCTTTGCTGTTATAATCCGTGGTGAAAATCGTGGTTTGTTTTCACCGCACCAGTTCTTGCGTTTTACTGACTCCTTGCGCTCGAGCGATTCTTGCAGCGTGCTTAGAGTTCCTTTCGCATTTCCTTTGTCTTCATTGTTGGCAACGCCACCACCGCCTGAGCGCCATGGGGAAACCGAAGAAGTCTTCTCCTGCAGTGGGGACCAGCGCCGCCGGAGGCAAGAAGGGCGCCGCCGCTGCTCGTGTCACCGATGGTGGCTGGCGGCGATCAGAGACGCGGGAGAGTGATCTCCGCAAGCTGCGCGAGCGGAGCCTGATTCCGCAGGACACGACGGCCGTGAGACTCCCCGGCAGTGAGGAAATCCCCCGTCCCCCATCTGGGTATCGGGTTATGTTTGTCGCCTTCGTTTTGCGTGGGTTTGCGTATCCAGTCCATGACTTCCTTCGTGGACTGCTCTTTTTCTATGGGGTTCAACTCCATCATCTGTCTCCCAACTCCCTTCTCCACATTGCGTGTTTTATCACGCTTTGCGAGTGTTGGCTTGGCATTGAGCCGCACTTTGGCCTCTTCCAGAAGTTGTATTCCGTGAGGAGGCAGTCTGGTTCGGATGGTGTGTACCCCATTGGGGGTTTCATCATCTCTCTTAGTCCCGATGTCCAATTCTTTTCCTTCTCCATGTCCGAATTCGTCCAGTACTGGCGGAGGAAATGGTTTTACATCCGTGACTCCGTTCTGCCTGGGCAAGATTTTGGTCTTGTGCCTTTTGACCCCTCCCAGTTGATTGTGAAGAAAAGATCCTGGAAAAACCAGATCTTAGATGGTGAGGTGGCGGAGATAGAGGCCTTGTACCGTCGGGTGGAGGAGCTCCAATTGATTCCTGAGAAGGAGGTGAACGGTGTCGACATCATCCGGGTGTTTCTTGAGCGTCGGGTGCAGCCGCTCCAGGCGAGGGCGCACCCGATGTTCCTGTACTCTGGGCGCCGTGATCCGACGAGGGTTTCGAGTGAGAAGATCTCCGAGGTAGACCTTGACAAGGATCTTCGCGTGTTGTTGAAGTTCAAGGCCGACGAAAAAATTCCGGGGAAGTCGCTGACTCCTCCCTTTTCGTCGACGTTGGCCATGCCAAAGGTGTAGATTTGCGCACGTAGTGCTTCCCTTACGTTTCTGTCAGTTGTGTACTTGTGTCCTTTGTTTGCTAACAAAGTTTCTTCTCTTCTTGTAGAGCTTCAAAGTGCCAGGCATGGCGCCACCATTGCCCGAAAGGTATCCGAATGCCCCGGATAATGAAGTGGTGGATTCCGTGTCCGAGCTTCCATCGGCGCGATCTCCGGCGGAGGATGCCGACGAATCGATTGAAGACCATTCGAGTAAGCAATCACGGAGCTCGAGCGAGTCTTCGGATGCCTCGACTCCTCCGACTCCCAGGAATCCTCGGGGTCTTGAGCGTCATGATGATGTTCAGGGGGGTTCGTCTTCTCCTATTCCTGCCGTTCCTATGCGAGCTGTTGCTCCGCACCCGCCAGCAAAGCGGAAGAAGGAAGAGAAGAAGGAGGAGAAGAGGGCCCGGAGGGATTCTCCTATCTTTGACCTAAGCGCGCTGGGCTCGTAAGTGTGCTTGTTGCCACTGTTGTCTTTTGCTCACTTGTTATTTTTGCGCCTGTGTTGATTGATTCGTATGTAGGCAATCCTCCGACGGCTCTAGTGATGGAGCGCGCGAGATAATGGGGGAGTCGAACATTGCGTCGCCGCCTCCGCAGACGATGGCGACTTCGGGTGGTGCTGCACCAGTTCCTCTTGTGCAGGAGAGGCTGGTGGTTGCGCCTCAGAATTTCGCAGGCAGGCCTGCGGGTTCGCCTTCGGAGCACGTAAGTTTTTCTGCTTCATGTCACGGGGGAGCCCCCGGGCGTCTTCGTGTGCTGATGTTGTGTTTGCTTCTTTGTTTTGGGCGGAGCCCCCAAGTCATGCTCTTACTCCTATTGCTTTTTCCTGCAACCTTGTGTCCGAGAGGCCAAGCGGCTGGTGGAGGAGCACCTGACGCTGGAGGTGAAACTGCGGCAGCTGCAAGGTATTCATCTGTCTTGGAGTACTCATCTTGCTATATCTTGGTCCTGTTTGTTGACACTTGCTTGCTGTAAATGCAAAGGAGCATAACGACTCTCTCCGTGAGGTTGATGCTCTGAAGAAGAGCCTTGGCCAATTGGAGCAGAAGGCCGAAGCTGCCGCTGAGGCGAAAGAGCGCCTTGAGCTGGAGCTGTCAAAGGCAGCCGAAGCGAAAGAGCGTCTGCAGCAGGAAGCCGCAGGTCGTGAGAGGGGGGCGGTGGAGAAGCTTATGGCTGCTGCCAAGGCAATTTCGGGTGAGTGCTAGCTTTTGTACTTGCTCCTTTTTCTTTGGGTCCTCTTCTATGTTGCTTTTCTTCATGTTTTCTTCTGTTTTGTCTCAGATGCCGCAGGCATCGAGTTTGACCGTGGTGCTCTGGAGCACGGGAGTGCTCTAGATGATGCCACTGTGGCGGTCGAAGACCGCTGCAGCACCGTCGTCAACTCCCTTGCCAAGGCAAAGGAGGTCCTTGGTCGCTTCTACCAGGAGCTCTTCCCGAAGGGCGCAACCCTTGAAGATGTGGGTGCTCTGGCAGAGGCTCTGTCAGCCGAAGCGCCTGCAGCGTACAAGCGCAAGCAGAAGGGCATCGGCGCGTCCATCGGGCTGGTGATGGCCATGGAGGCTGGGGCGGAGCTGGACTTGCCCCAGATCACTTCTCGGATGCCGACGGCTGCGGATGGATCAGAGGTAGCCTTCGCTGCTTACTCCGCTCGCTGCAGACGATATGGGACCAAGCTCATTGACTTGTTGTCTGAGTATGCGCTGCGGCAGCAGGGCGAGGCCAAAGCTAGGCAGTCTGGCTCTGAGGCGACTCGGTGTCCTACGCCTTAGGCATAGGAGATGTAGGGTAGTATGTAGTTTACTTTTGCTGTAAATATCTTTTGTAGCACCATTCTTGAGCCACGCAGTGGCCTTATTTAATGAATTCCTCCGAGTTGGGCTTTATCTTTGGCTGAGTGTCTGTGTGCCTTCTTTTTCTTCTGCTTTAGGTTCCTTCGGGTGTTGACCCAGTTGGTACTTCATCCGAAAGGCCCTTGCGAGCATCGTTGGATGATTCCTCGCAGCTCGCTTTTCTGCGGGATCGCGTGCGCAGCTTGGAGAGGGATTTGCTTGGGCTACGTGGTCGTGCTGACGTTTGGACGTCCAAAGCAGACCGTAGTGCAGCAAGAGAGGAATACTTGATGGCGGAGCTGGGTCGGCTGTCCGAGCAGCTGCAGTGTAAGTTGATCCTTCTTTCGGGCCGTAGCTTAGTTCTTCGGGTGAGCCTGCTGGCCTTACTCTTGTTCTGTGCTGTTGTCGCAGGTACGAATCTTGCTCCGAAGGAAGAAAAGGAGCGCATTGTTGTTCGAGTCAATTGTTTGACTCAACAGGACATGGAAGCCGGTGGCTTCTTTTGGATGGATCGCGATCGTGCCATGGTTCTGGCGACTGTGCAGGATCGCGTCTTCCAGGTTTCGCGGGTGCTCCGCCAGGTGCAGACATCGCTGTCCTCGGTGTTGCACGTCATGTTTCCGTTGGATGGCGTGCCGACGACCCTTGCAGGTCTTCTGGCGAAGTTTTGGAGTGCCAGCAATGTCAAGGAGCTGGTGCGGCAGCAGCTTGTCGCAGGGGTGAAGGCTGCCTTGTCTCTTGTGAGGGTGCATCGCCCTGATGTAGATTTGGCTGCTGTGGCGACTGGGCCACCTCCTCGGCCAGATGGTGGCGAGTGGAATATGCGTCCGCATTACGCGGCTGTAAGGCAGTATGCCAAACAGATTGTAGATTTGTTTGAGCAGCATGCTCAGGCTATTCTGTAGAATAGGTAGAACCTGAAAATAAACAGATAGATGTAAAATTTGTATATTGCGGCTGGGCGTGTATGTGTCCTTTGTTTGTAAAGGTTTGCTTGTTAGCGAGCACGCAGTGCTTTGATTTAGTACGTGTCCTTTTCGTTAGCCTGACGTGGTCAGCTACTCAGGTGTACACGTGTTGTCCTCAGTCGATGAAATCGTGAGGTGGGGGGAGCCCCCGAGTGCTTTGATGTGGTACGTGCCCTTTTCGTTAGCCTGACGTGGTCAGCTACTCAGGTGTACACGTTTTGTCCTCAGTCGATGAAATCGTGAGGTGGGGGAGCCCCCGAGTGCGTTAGTAGCATGTAATCAAAGTTGCAGAGAAATAGTCAACCGAAGGTTGGGAGCGAGACACTTAGCTTTATTTGTAGCGTAATGGAGGAGGTACATGGTTCGGCTGAGTAGCCTTGGCTGTAAGCCTTATTGAAAGTAAAAGGGTTACATTGCCCATTGCTATGGGTAGAATCGTCGCAGGTGCGAGACGTTCCATGGGTTGGAGTATGCGACTCCAGACTCCACGTGCTTGAGGCGATAGGCGCCACCTGGGATGACCTCGGTGATGGCATAGGGTCCTTCCCATGGCGACTCGAGTTTATTCAGTCGCTTTTGCTTGAGTCGCAAGACGAGGTCTCCTTCGACGAAGGACCTTGGGCGTAGCCAGCGGCTGTGATAGTTGCGGAGACTTTGCTGGTACACCGCGGATCTAGCTGCTGCTATATCCTGTGCTTCGTCGAGTGTGTCGACGGCGTCTTCGAGTGCAGCCGTGGATTCGGCCTCGCTGTAAGCGACGACTCGTGGAGCCTGGTGACGTACTTCGGCTGGTAGCACAGCCTCAGCTCCGTGTACCATGAAGAACGGTGTGTAGCCAGTGGAGCTGTTTGGCGTAGTTCGTAAGCTCCACAGGACAGACGGTAGCTCTTTCGTCCAGTTGCCAGCTTTGTGCTCGAGTGAGCTCATGAGGCATTTCTTGATGCCAGCGCCGATTAGGCCGTTGGCCTTTTCCACTTGCCCGTTTGTTTGCGGGTGCGCCACTGAGGCGTACGTGATATTGATCCCGAGGCCTTCGCAGAAGTCCTGGAATTCTTCGGAGATGAAGTTTGATCCATTATCGGTGATGATGCTGTGCGGTACGTCGAACCTGTAGACTATGGATTCGAAGAACTTGACGGCGGTTTTGCCCTTTTGGTTGGTGACTGGCATGGCCTCGATCCACTTGGTGAATTTGTCGACTGCGACCAAGAGGAAGACGTGTCCTCCCTTCGAGGATTTTGGCAGTTTGCCGATCATGTCAAGGCCCCATTGAGCAAAAGGCCAAGCTATGGGTATGGGTCGAAGTTCGGACCCAGGTGCGTGCGGTTTGTCGGCGAACCGTTGGCACCCGTTTCATCTTCGGACGATGTCCTTTGCGTCGCTCATGGCCGTTGGCCAATAGAATCCTGCTCGTAGAGCTTTGGCGACAAGGGAGCGGCTGCCTGCGTGGTGGCCGCAGATGCCCTCGTGGATATCTTGGAGTATGGTCTTGCCATCGCTGATGGTGACGCACCGTTGTAGGACGCCTGTAATGCTGCGTTTGTACAGTTCGCCGTTGATGATGGTGAAGGCTTTTGACCGACGAGATATGCGCCGGGCATCTGTCGGGTTGTCTGGTAAGTTTCCGTTTAGCAGGAACTGGAGGTATGGACGTGTCCAGGTTTCTTCGACTGCCATGACCTGCATCAGGTTGACCATGGCGATTTCGGTATCCAACTTTTCGGGTCCTTCCTGACCTTCGGGTAGCGTAGCCCCCGAGTGTTCTGCTTCTTCGGGTGATCCCTTGGGGAATTTCCGCTTGATGGATGGCACGCAGATCTGTTCGAGGAACACACCTGGTGGTACTTTTGCACAAGTGGAGCCGATGTTGGCGAGTCTATCGGCCTCCTCGTTGCTCTCTCTTCCGACGTGCCGAAGTTCGCAGCCGTCGAATTCTCCTTCGAGTGCGTTGTATAGTGCGCGGTACGCGATCATGTTTTCGGCGTGTGCGTCGCACTCATTCATCGTCTGCTGGACGACAAGGTTGGAGTCACCGTAGATGACCAGGCGCGTTGCGCCGCATATTTTTGCCATCCGCATGCCATGGATGAGGGCCTCGTATTCGGCCTCGTTGTTGGAGGCTCTGAATTTCATCCAAAGGACGTACTTCATCTTGTCACCTTGCGGGGAGGTCAGTATGACTCCTGCCCCTGCTCCGGCTTCGCGTTTGGAGCCGTCAAAATGCATTGTCCAGGACTGCGACATGTCTGGGGTGTCAGGCAGCTGCAGCTCCATCCAGTGCACCAGGAAGTCCGGAAGGACTTGAGATTTGATTGCGTGTCGCTTCTCGTAGATGATGTCCAGTGGTGATAGTTCGATGCCCCACAGGGCCACGCGTCCTGTGGCCTCTGGATTGTTCAGGATGCTGTTTAGGGGTGCCTCGTTGACGACCATTACCTGATGCTCCTGGAAGTAGTGGCTCAGTCGTCGAGCCGTCATGAACACGCCGTAGGCCAGCTTCTGGTAGTGCGGGTACCGCTGTTTTGTTGGGGTGAGAACCTCGCTGAGGTAGTAAATTGGGCGTTGTACCCCATGGGTCTTGCCTTCTTCGGGTCGTTCGACCACAAGTACTGTGTTGACCACCTGGTGTGTGGCTGCTATGTGCAGCAACAGGGGCTCGCGCTCTTTTGGCGTGACCAAAACGGGCGAGGTGGAGAGGAGCCGCTTGAGGTTTTCGAATGCGTCGTTGGCTTCTGGTGTCCACTCGAACTTGTCTGCCTTGCGCAGCAGTTGGTAAAATGGTAGGGCCTTTTCGCCCATGCGGCTGATGAACCTGCTTAGTGCCGCTACTCGCCCTGCGAGCTGCTGAACGCCCTTGAGGTTTTTCGGCTTCTCCATTGTCATGATAGCTTTGATTTTCTTCGGGTTCGCTTCGATCCCTCGTTGAGAGATGAAGTATCCGAGCAGCTGACCTGAGGGGACGCCGAAGGCGCACTTTTCTGGATTGAGCTTGATCTTGTAGCAATCAAGGTTGTCGAACGTCTCGCGTAGATCGTCGATAAGTGTTCTTGCCTCCTTGGTTTTGATGACTATGTCGTCGACATAGACTTGGACGTTGCGACCGATCTGGTCCTTGAGGCAGGCCTGCATGCATCGCTGGTACGTGGCACCCGCGTTCTTTAGCCCGAAGGGCATTGTGTTGTAGCAGTATACTCCGAACGGTGTGATGAACGCCGTTTTCTCTTGATCTTCGACCTTGAGTCGAATCTGGTTATAGCCTGAGTAGGCGTCGAGGAAGGAGAGTTTCTCACAACCTGCAGTCGAATCGATGATCTGGTCGATCCGAGGGAGAGGGAAGTGGTCCTTAGGGCAGTGTTTGTTCAGTGACGTGAAGTCTACGCACATCTGCAGGATGTCTGTGTCCTTCCTCGGGACCATCACTGTGTTTGCCAGCCACTCGCTTTCCTTGATTTCCCGGATGAAGTCTGCTGCGAGTAATCTGTTGATCTCTTTGCCGATAGCTTCGGCTCGTGGCTCCGACAGTCTTCGGATGGACTGTTTGACTGGCTTGGTGTCTGGGAAGACATTGAGTGCGTGCTCGGCGAATTCCCTGGGAACTCCTGGCATGTCCGCAGGACACCAGGCGAAGATTTCCCAGCGCTCACGGAGGAATTCGACGAGCGCGCTTTCCTATGCGGTGTTGAGGTCGTTGGCGATTAGCGCCGTCTTGGAGGCATCCGTTGGATGGACCTGTACTTTTTTGGTGTTGATGGTGGAGTCGAAAGACATATCAGGTGCGTTCTTCTTGGTGACTGGGGGTAGCCCATTGTCTGCCGCTTCGCGGAGCCTTACAAGCTCGTCTTGCATGCCGAAGGACTGGGAGATTTTGTTGAAATCCCTGTCGCATTGGTCCGATCGGGTGAAGCTCCCGTGGACTGTGATGACGCCCCTTGGTCCTGGCATCTTGAGTAGTAGGTATGCGTAATGTGGGACGGCCAGGAATCTTGCGAATGCTACGCGTCCCAGGATGGCGTGGTATTGCAATGGCCAGTCCACCACTTCGAATTCTAGGCGCTCCTGCCGAAAGTTGTCCGGTGTCCCGAAGATGACGTCGAGCCCTATTTTGCCCAGGGGGAAGATGCCCTTCCCTGGGACAATGCCGTGGAACGTTGTGTCTGATTGTTCCAGGCTGCATTGCGGGATCCGCATAGCTGCTAGAGTGCTTGCGAATATTAAGTTGATGCCGCTGCCGCCATCCATGAAGACGCGACTCATCTCGAAGCCTTCGATCTGCGCCTCCAGCACCAGGGCAGCATGACCTGGGCGAGGGATCTGGCAAGGGTGATCCGCGCGGGTGAATGTGATGCAGGACTCTGATCCGCTGAGGTACTCAGGGATTGCAGGCGGAGTTGTCACGGCCATGTTGATTTGTCGGGTGATTTTCTTCTGCACCCTGTTTGTGGGACGTCCCTTCTGTATCATATTGAGTGCTCCTTTTGGTGGGGGGTATGTGACCCCGGCGTTGTTTTGGAGAAGATTGTGCGGCTGATGTCGTTACGGCGGTCGGCGTAGCCGGCTGCGACCATGTCGGGTCCGTCGCGGTCCTCGTAGACGCGCGGTCTCCTCTTGCTGCGGCGTTCACGTCTTCGACCGTATTCGTCCTCTTCATCTGATTGCGCCCGCTGGATGCAATCTTCGCCGTCTGCCCAACTGTTGGCGATTTCCATGAGTTGGTCGAGTGTCTTGGGCTTTACGCGTCCAAGTTTCTCCTTGAAGTCTGGGCGTTTGACGCCGTCCCTGAAGGCGTCGATGGCGCGCTCTTCGGAGATGTGTGCTGCGGAGTTCTTGGTCGTAGACCAGCGTAGTATGTATGAGCGAATAGATTCACCCGTTCTCTGAGTGCAGGCTCGCAACTCTTCGATTGAGGCGGGCCTTTTGCTGGTGCCTTTGAAGTTTCGGATGAAGCTATAAGCGAGCTCCTCTGCTGCTGAGCCAGACCCGCGCTGCGCCTGTCAGCTGCAGCTGAAGGCATTGCATGGCGGTTTCTTTGTTGCCTCCGTGAAGCTTGACGGATGACAGATGGTCGCTGAGCCAGGACTTTGGATCTTGCGTGCCGTTGAACTTCGGAGTATCCGAAGGAAGCTTAAAGTTGCGTGGCATCTGTGTTCGCCGGACGGATCTGCTGAAGCATCGAGCCCCGCAGAGTTCTCCTTCGTCTTCATCCATCTCAGATTCGGATGAGCATGCGCGTTTGGCGCGTGCTTTGTCGATCTTGCGCTGTGTAAGCTTGTCTCTGGCGTCTTAGTCGTGTTTGTGGCGGTGCGAGCTCTTCTTCCTTCGAGGAAGGTCGTGTTCTTCTTCATCTTCGGATGAGGGAGTGAGGCTCCGGTCGCGCCTGGCCGGAGCTTTCTTCTTCGGCTCCATAGGAGCATCTTCGTGGAGCGCAGCTCCGATTAGTCCTAGTCCGGTGAGTGCGGACCTATGCATGGCCCTTTTCGGGTCCCCCTCCGGAGGTGGGTGAGCCGCAAGATACGCAGTGGCTGCCATGATCGCGGCTTGTGGCGTCTTCGGCGTGATGTTACCGTCGGCGTCCATATCCATGAACGATGTGTAGAGGGTTCGGGTCACGTCAAGCCGCTCCTTTGGGTCCATGTTTTCCACCCGAGAGTGGTGCTTGTTTCCCTGATTTCCGTTTGTGCTGGAGCCGGGTCCCATGGCGGAGAGCGCAGCTCGTCGCGCACTGGATTCAGAGGCTGCTTTCTTGCGTTTATCGAGCGTCTCCTGCATCTTGACTTGCTTCTTGTGCTCCTCGATGAGGAGGTAGTGGTATGCCATCAGCAGATCACGTGGGGAGTCCAGAGGTAGGACTATTTCTCCTGCGACGGCGCGGCGTGCTTCGGCCCATCCTTCTTTGCTAAGTTGGATGAGGTGGCCCCCTTTGTCCCCGTTGTCACCGTTTCTGTCCTGCGGGTTGGGCGTTTCCTCGTCGGTTTGGATGATTGCGGCGCACAGATAGCGCCTGCAGATTGGTTGACTGCTGCCGTAGCTTTCGGATCCGGAACCGTAGGTCCCTTCATCCGAAGGTGGATCGCACAGATCGGAGTTGCAGCTGCTGCTGTCGAAAAACTCATCTGTTGATGATGACGTGCGTAGCACAGGGTGTGGAGCCCACGAAGCGGGCCTGATTGACGGCACGGGCACCCGCTCAGGGAGGCGGAGGGTACCAGCTTGTCCCACCTGGAAGCAGAAGCTCCCGAACATAATTTCGAGTCCGTCGCCTACGGGCTCGAAATCCTTCATGGTGGCCGGCGAGTGGGCGGTGAAGTCGAAAGCGCCGAAGAGGAGGTGATTCTCCGTCGCCGTGGAGTTGTAGATCGATCGGGTCGGAACCGTCACGACCGCACAATCAGCACCCCCGATTCCCACAGACGACGCCAATTGACGAGGTTTAATCTCGTCAATGCCCATTGTTATGGACTTGAGTTTTGGAGAAGATGGGGATGCTGGAGATCGTGGCACGGTTAACAGACAAGCAACCAGGGGACACGAGATTTACCCAGGTTCAGGCCCCCGGAGGGAAAACCCTACTCCTGCTTGTCTGCTCTTTGATTACGGCGGAACCGAAAGTTACAGGGTGCGCAGATTCGATCTGGCGTGGAGGCGTGTACGAAAGTATGGATCTGTCCTGCTCGTTGGCCCCTCCTAGCCTTTATATATGAGGAGGCTAGGTCTCAGGTACCGATACGAGTAGGTTACAAGTTGTATTCGAACTCTAGTCTTTCTCTCCAAGGATCCGAAGGCGTCATGGGCCTTGGCCACCCGAAAATCTTCATGGGCCAGCGTATGTCTGTTGTGGACTTTCCTTGGGCTGGACCAAGTATGCTGAAGTTATGTACCCGTCGGGTATAACCATGTCAGCTACCTACTATGGGCCACCTAGGTTAGCTGGAATACGTATATGCTATGGTGATACCCATTATACATATCACCAACAAGGTCAGTCTGAGCCGCTTCATCGAAAAGTGTTATGATATGAACAAGTAGTCATGAGAGGGTAAAAACTATAGGATCAATGCCCACAAAATCAACATATGTTCTAACCGTGCAAGAAATACTATGCATAAACCTTGCTCTGATACCACTAAAGGGGTTCATAGCATAAACCACAATTTTTTATTAGATAGCAAAACGCCATATTGTAGGATCTATCTAGGAGTAATGTTGTAATGGAGAAGTTTTGGTAACATACCCTTGTAGACCATAAGTTTTTAACATTCCGCGGGGAACGTGGATGAAGTAGTCATACTCGTAGCTGACCTCAAGGTCGTAAAGCTCCTCGCAAGTCACCCCAGGTCCTTGCACGACAGTCCAGGTGCCACAAGTACCAGAACCCCATGTGGTCTCGCACACATCCGGTGCTCGATGATGACCTCCGGTTCTCTGATCCAGCCGAGAGTGCAGAAGTAGATCTTCTTGCCAGAATCACTACAGTAAAATAGTGTGTCGTGGCTATGTTGTATTTTACATGTACAGTTCTTCTAGGAACCGCGTCATTGCAAAAGCAACAGGAGAGAGAGAGAGAGAGAGAGAGAGAAATTCCCTAAGGAAATTGTCTTAGAGAATATTGTGTCTCATTTTCCCTCCTATATATACCTTCTTATATAGGGGAAAGAGGGCACCCCCTTACTTTGGAGTCCCGGGGTGGGACTAAATCAAGGGAGGAGGAGGCGCGCACCACATGAGAGGAGGGCTGGCTAGCCGAGCCTGGATAGGCCCCGCCCACGGCCCAAGGAGGCAGGCGGCTGGGTGCAACACCTTGCCTAGCCCTAGGCAGCTGCTCCCTCTTGGGCGGGTCCCTCTGGGGCCTTGTTCCCTCCGAGGACTTGGCCCACTAGGGAAGTTTGCCCAATAAATTTAGTTTAAAATATTTATTTAATACTAATTCCAATAATTAATATTAAATAAAAATTATCAAACTCCTTTCAACCTGAAACACCTTTCGGTTCACTCCAAACCTCTTCGGGTCCTCCTAGAATGATTCCGATTCTCTCACGAAACACTTTCGATATTCTCATCTCTTTCTTCGTGTGATTCCGATAAAACCAAAACAATCTCCAAGCATCATTGAACCTTAAGTGTGTTATCCTATGGTTTGGGAACATCACGAAAATGATCGAGACACTTCTCGGGCCAATGATCATCAGTGGGACCGAGATGCCCATAATGACACCTATTCATTCTATGATTTCAATGTTGTTTGAACCATAAACGTCGAGTCCAATTCCCTTTTTTAATTTGATACCAGATTTGTCCGAGATCTGATGCCTCCATGTGTCCCTCTAGAATACCCAATGCCCATAAATGTCGAGTCCAATTCCCATAATGCCTCAATGTGTCCCTATGGAATATCCAACATACACCTTTATGGTCACCCTGTTACGGTGTGACAGTTGACGTAGTCTATGCATCCACGTGTGACAGTGACTGAATATGATCTAACAGTCTAAGAATTCGGACTATGGTTTGTTTACATACCACACATGTATCAATGTTTCTGATTGATACAGTTATAGCATGGTATAAAACTATTATGAACTTACTGATATATGATAATAAACACATTTATTATTTGTCTCTATGGCATATCTCCTTTAATTTTTTCCAAAGAAAGGGTCCAAATTGTTGTCACGAAAATTTATACGTAGAAGTTGAATCAAGTTGAATCTTGCAAAAAATTTAGAAGCATGGAGAGGCTACTTAGGTTTTTAAGTAAATATCAGAAGAAATTTGTCATGCAGTAGCTCTTAAAATTTTACCTAGTATTCAAAAATAGACACAAAGTCATCTAATTGCATGGCGTTAGCTAAAAAACTAAAAGTTGCGAATTATAAATAAAACATGGCCTGTTTTTGGTGAAAATTAGGGTGATGTAGGTCACATTCTTCTCATACTTAATTACTTCACAAAAAATATTTTTGATGAAGTGTAATTAATTGGATGACTCTAGGAAATGAAAGCAAAAATAAGAAAAGATAAGCCACGTACTAGTACTAGCATGTCATTTTCGTTGAGTTTCAAGAACTCTCAAGTAGTGTCCGTTTGAAAGAAAAGCAAAAGAAGAAAATGGAGAAGTAAAATGAGGCTCCCATGCCGAGAAATGAAGAGTGAGAAGAGACAAGCATAGAGAAAAAAAATACAGAGAAATCAAGAGAGGAGGAGCAAAATAAATTGCGTGTCTGTGTGGTCAGATAGTAAGACTATCCAGTCCCAAAGCATCAGACCCACCTAGGACGGCATGTGAGCACCTGTGTCTCTGGCGTTAGTTTCCTATGAAACATGTGATGAGTCTCACTCCTGAAGTGACTATAATAGAGTAGAAGTACTCGAGTACTACTACTGTATAGTATATTTCTAGTATAAAAAGGCATAAATTGCCACCCCTGCCGCTGATGCCTACTAGTACCAGGACCTAGGCTTCTCTATCTCTCTAGGAGTAGATCTTATTGGCTCTCATGTGGGTAGCATCTATTGGTCTGGTACAGTAGAGCATGACACGTGCTTTCCTCACCTGTCAACTTTCTGCAATCTTTTTGTTTTGATCGAGCAGTGTGAAGCATGGTGTGAAGTAGCCTACACTAAAATCTTGCATTGTGCGCATATAGGCAGGGGCAAGTGCACAGCCTCATCGACCACCAGGTGGTGATGCCTAGCATACTAATCGGTAGGAGTACTCCTGTAAACTCGTACGGAAAATCAATTACTATATTCTTCAGTAAACCCAACCTGAATTTCTAGTTGACGGGCACTAGGTCGGCGAGGTTAGTTGACGGGCACTAGGTCGGCGAGGTGATCTTCGCTCTGTAACCACTTTGTAACACCCGAAATTTGCGATTTCAGATGTTTTCTACAGGCATTCATACATAAAATTGCATCATGGCATCATACAAGAAATTGCATCAAAACCCTTTTCACAAAACCCTACTTTGGTTTTCATAGTCCTATAGTGATATAAGGGGGTTTGGCAAACCGAACCAACAAAGTTGTATAAAATTTTACAAGTATGATCCTATAATGATCACCTCATTTCTACAAAAATTTGGAGATCAAATTCATTGAATTTGGATTTAAAATACAAAAGATATAAAGGTTTTGCTAAAATAGAAATAATAAAAATGAACTAACCGAAAAAAGGAAAGGCTAACCTAGCAGGCCAGCTGAGCTAGCTCGCAACTACTTGACGCTCGCACCTGCAGACTGAGCGACGCGCGCGCAGGCACGAGTGGGCCACCCCATGGCTTTCGTGCATAGGCAGCAGCCCACCCAGGCTGCCACTCGCATGCCAGGCCCACACGTCATCCCCTCCCCTCATAGATTTTGGTACGAACACAACGCCACCGCTGTATCCCAAACAACCCGAGCCAAATCGGAGCGAATCTCCATGTCTCCCGCAGCAAGGGTCCCCACCTATATATCCCCACGCTGCACCACATCGAAACCCTAAAACAATTTTATCAAACCGCTGCTGGGCTGCCGAATTCAAGGCCATTCCAATCACGGCGGAGAGCACCGCCGCTGAGCTCGGAATCCTAGGTTCTGGGACTCCCCTTCCTTTTTCGATCCTTCTGTCTACTTCTTTTTGCACGACCGCATTGTTTTGATTTTATTTTCCTTCTTCTAGAACACTAGGACGACGAAGAGGCTATGTCGGAGTCCGAGGACAATAGCCGAGGAAGGATGCCACTTGGGACCAAGAGGACGGAAGATGTGGACACGATTATCACCGTCACTGTCTACCGTAGGTCGTGGACCACTTCGTCAAGCCAGGAGATTGTCGGAATGTCGCCAAGCACTGCCACTTGACCGCACCGCCGTCATCGTCACTGCCTGCCGCCGCTGATAATCCACCATCGATATCGAACGTTCGATCGTGAACCTACGCTATAGATTAGTAGCAGAAGCAAACTGGTACCAACCAATAACACGACGCATCGCCAACCAAACCGAGCCGAGTCGCGTCGATTCAGGAGCCGAAGCTGGAGCCAGGATCAAGCCACGGGATAGCCGACACGCCATGACTGCTAGATCCAAATCTGACGGATGAGATTAATTGCAGTAGATTTAGGAATAGAAAAACTCTGAATCTTACAAAATTCATAGAAAATGAACTGTAACTCCATTTTAGTTGATTCTTTTCGCGTTGGCTTTGTAGTTATGAGATCAACACTTTGGCGTTAAAGTATCTTTCTTAGAGTTTATAGATCTGTATCGTAGTAAATTGGAAGTATAGACACCTTTATAGGCATATTTAGTGTTTTAATAATCCAAATTATTTGAAATCTGTGGAAAATCGATACTAATGATACCCCCAACATAATACAACCCATGAATAATATTTTTGGTCAATTTAAGCTCATCCTTGGCATATTACCATGTTGCATGCATGCATATCTACTAGCATTGTTTTGTGCAAATTGTTTAAAGAACTATTCTTGTGTTTTCGCTAGATTTTTCGGAGTGCGCTGAAGAGTATTGTTGCGTAGAGTGCTGCTAGGAACAAGGCAAGTTACACCTATTGTTTATATGTTGTCCTAGTTTTGAATAATATGCATGTTCTGCTCTTCAAAATAGTAGTATGCATGTGTAGGATTGTTTTGGTAGATTTACCTAAAAATATTTTACAAGTGCGATGATTTTTGTAGTGTTCCATGATAGTTCTATACTTATGATTTTTTTTCCTTCCTAATAGGTTATCCCTGAATTTTTCTAAGCATTGCTTGTGATATGCTATATAAATAAAATACCGTTGGGGGTGGGGGTTGAAAAGACTGAATAAATTTCTAAGTATAAAAGCTCTCTTCAGTGAACCTTTTCCCCTAAAATCTACTTCAAAATAAAAACGAAGTTTCTTCTAGGCGGATTGGTTGTCGAGACAACGAGTGGAATTTTGGTGGAGGATGGCCGCCCAGGAATCAAAGAAGTCTGCCATACTCCAGAAACCAGAAGCTTCAAGTGCAACCGTAATACATATAGGCTCCGTTTTGGCTTAGTACTTAGTGGGAAACCTCACCTGGGCAGATCCGGAAGGTAGAGGGGCTACTAAGCGAATGCTTCGACATGGTCTTGTCCGTAAAAAGACTTGATCATGGATTATGGGTAAATTGCACAACCTCTCGAGAGTAACCAAGATGATCAATTAGCCGAGTTCACGGAAAAGAACAACTTGAGCATCTGAAGGCTGGAGCCTCTAAAGGATCTTCCTCTCTTTTTGAAACCTAAGTTTCATAAAACCCCATGGCGTGTGTAATATCTCTCATGGGTGGGATTTTGGGACTTCGTGTGTAATATCCAAGTGTTAGGTTGAGGATTGGACTCTTGGTTCGTAATATCCTCGTGTTCCACTCGACCATATATTTATCTAAGTAAATATTTGCGAAGTAGGATAAATGATATTTCCTCTCTTCTTATTAACTTAAGAAAATTGGCTTTGTGCAAATAAACCTCAAGCCTTCTCCTAGCCTTGCATGTAGAGATAGTCTAATTCTTTCCTTGGTGAAATTTTCCAATACATTCAAAGTATTGACTAACTCGTTTGGTTGCACATTTCATGTACAGAATCCAATTGAAAGGTGCTAGGTTTCGCAGGTGTTCACTCAACAATCATGAGGCATTGATGGACTCAAGTTTTATTTAAGTTTCCACTGTTTATTTGAGCTAGCAATAAGCTATGCAAAGATGTAACAATTATACTCTAGATTATTCGTGTAATAATGACTTGTGTTTTACATGATATTCATCGACTTTGAGTGCTAGTTTTTGATCTTGGAACTAGCATGTTAATCACAGGGACTTAGGATCCTTATCGATCTAAGGTCACAACAGATGGTATCAGAGCACAAAGTTTACTATAGGATGTGACCCTAGGATTGGAAACTACCTTTAAACATTGTGTGCTTCTACTTTATATATTCTTCTAAGTCATATACGTACTTCTAGTAATCACTTTTCTTTATCACTTATTTGTTGTATCTAATCATCATTCTTCCAACCTAATGGTGATGAGTTTCCACTACGACACTACTGAAGACATCAAGTACCTTCTCTTCGGGGTAGGCCTTCTCGACCTTGTAACGGCATTGGAGCTGCCCATGCCATCAATCCAAGGAAACCCGTTGAGGAAGTTCCACAAAGAGGGTTGCTAGGGAGTGGAGATCATCCAACCGGGTCAAAGTGAGGTTGAGCCCAAGACAGAGGCCGTTGTGTTAAGGGACTTAGCTCCTGCATGCAAGAGCTCATTGGACGCCTATGTGGACGTCACTTCGAAGAACATGATGGCCACTACGCCTAATCCCTTGTAAGGCATGATGAGAAAGGAGATCCAATTGAGTTAAGAACAGAGGAAAGGGAAACCTCCAAGCACCGAAGGATCCAATACCAAGACCTAACATCAACGATCTTGAGGAGGGTAGCTGCTTTGAGATCCAAAGGAATGATGAGTTATGCGCTCTAGTCAAGGAGAAGGACAAGAAGAACCAAGAGCAAGAGGAGTTGATCAAGTCCCAAGGAGAGAAGTTCCAAGCCCAAGAGAAGAGGTTCGTCAACCAAGAGAAGAGAGTGGGGGATAAGAACAAGAAGATTAGGGAACAAAAGGAGCTACTCAAGAGAAACGAGGTGGAGTTCAAGACCCTTTGCGACATCATTAAGGAGCTGCGTACCACCAAGACGGAGTTGGAAGAGAAGATCGCGCCTATGACTAAGGATTCAAACCTTATTGAGGAGCTACAAGAGGAGAAGAAGGAACTTCAAGAGAGGATCGAAGCTACGACAAAGGAGCTTCAAGATAAGAAGGAACTTCAAGAGAAGCTTGAAGCTGCGACAAAGGAGCTACAAGAAGTGAAGGAGGATCTTCAGGAGAAGCTGGAAGCCACGACGAAGGATGTGGAGTTATACAAGTCAATATTGGAGAAGGAAGGATCCTCATTTGAGGACGAGGAAGTGGAAGACTTGGATGATTATGGTAGTTAGTTGGACCACGTTTATATTTATCTTTATCTTTAAACATTGTACGTGGTTGTAATAATAATACCAAAAGAGGATTGGTTTAGTTAAACTTGGATAAGTTTATTGTTGTGTTCATTAATGATATACTCATATACTCCAAGGATAAGAAGGAACATAAAAGGCACATGCTCCTAGTTATGGAGATGTTAAGGGAACACAAGTTGTATGCCAAGTTTAGCAAATGCGAGTTCTGGTTAAATGAAGTGCGAACATTAGGGCACATAGTGTCAGCAAAGGGCGTTTCCGTGCACCCTAGTAAGGAACCTTCCGTTACAAAATGGGAGTCGCTAAGGAATGTGGGTGGCATCAGGAGTTTCCTAGGTCTTGCAGGGTATTATCAAAGGTTTATTGAGAACTTTTCCAAGATAGCAAAACCCATGACTGAGTTGTTGAAGAAGGAAAAGAAGTTCCATTGGACCGATGCTTTTGAAGCCAGTTTCCAAGAGTTGAAGAAACATTAAGTAACTGCACCATTCCTATGCCTGCCTGATATTGAGATAGACTTCCAAGTCTATTGTGACGCTTCTCATGAAGGACTTGGTAGTGTGTTAATGTAGGATGGGAAGGTAGTATCATATGCCACACATTAGCTTAAGAACCATGAGAATAACTACTCACGCATGACTTGGAACTAGCGTTAGTTCTGCATGCACTCAAGGTATGGAGACATTACCTCGTGGGAAAGCATTGTGATGTATTCACGGATCACAAGAGTCTGAAATACATATTCACCCAAAAGGAACTGATCATGAGGCAAAGTAGATGGCTTGAACTCACCAGGTACTATGACCTGGACCTACAGTACCATCTTAGGAAGGCCATTGTTGTAGTTGATGCCTTAAGTCGTAAAGTCTATGTAAATGGACTTACCGCAGGAGAACTTCCAAAGGATTTGTGTAAGAAGTTCAAGGCTCTCGGGTTGGAGATAGTTCCGGAAGGATACTTAGCACCTATGGAGATACTACCTACACTTATGGAAAGAAATACAAAAGCCCATAAGAAGGACAAAGAGTTAGTGGAAATAAAAGCTAATGTGAGCAAGGGTAAAGCAAAAGGTTTTCATATTGATGAACAAGGAACACTGTGGTAGGAGAAGCGTTTATGCGTACCCAATGAGCCCGATATCAGAAAGTTAATTCTTCGGGAGGCTCATGACTCACCCTACTCAAGTCATCCTATTAACACAAAAATGTACATGGATGTGAAGGATAGATTCTGGTGGAATAATTTGAAGAGAGAAATGGCCGAATATGTATCCCTGTGTGATGTGTGCAACAGAGTCAAGGCAGAAAACCAGAAACCAGCGGGACTACTACAACCATTGCCCGTACCTGATTGGAAGTGGGACAATATAGGCTTGGACTTTATCACGGGATTATCCCAGACTCATTCTGGGTATGATTCTCTCTGGGTAGTAGTCAATCATTTCACCAAGGTGGCACTTCATCCCCGTAAAGACCCCTATACAAGTTCCAAGCTAGCCACAATTTATATGTCAAGGATTGTAAGTTTGCATGGTATTCCTAAGGTAATTGTTTCTGATAGAGGTATCCAGTTCACTTCACAAATTTGGCGACAGTTACACGAATCCCTAGGAACCTGACTGGAGTTCAGTACTGCTTTCCACCCGCAAACAGATGGTCAAACAAAAAGAGTTAATCAGATCCTAGCAGATATGTTGAGAGCTTGTGCCTTAGACTAGGGGGGCAGTGGGGACGACAACTTTCCATATACGGTGTTCTTGTACAACAATAGTTACCAAACTAGTATCAAGATGGCCCCATTCGAGGTTCTATATGGAAGGAAGTGTAGAACTCTGTTGTTATGGAGTTGAGTTGGAGAGCGTAGTTTCTTCGGACCTGAGCTGATCAAGGATGCAGAAGAAAAGGTAAGGCAGATCTAAGATAGGCTATAGGTAGCCCAATCTAGGCAAAAGAGTTATGCTGATTCCAAGCATACAGATGTGTCTTATGAGGAAGGAGACCACACATATCTTCGAGTTTCACCACCACATGGAGTTAAGAGATTTGGAATCAAGGGTAAGTTGGCACCTCTCTTTATAGGCCATATAAGATTATGGCTCGTAGAGGGGATGTTGCCTATCAAGTGGAATTACCAGAAGTGTTAGATGTTCATGATGTTTTCCATGTGTCACAACTGAAGAAGTGTCATCCCGAGATGGCCGAAACATCGTTGAGGGATACACTTCCGCTAGAAGAGGTTCAGTTGGAAAATGATCTCGTATATGAGGAAAAGCCCATAAAGATTCTAGAAATAGCTAAGAGGATTACTAATATCAATACCATCATGTTTTGTAAGGTTGAATGGAATCACCATACTGAGGAAGAAGCCATGTGGGAATGTGAAGAGTATTTGAAGACTGAACACCCACACCTATTTTTTAGCCAACCCGAATCTCGAGGATGAGATTCTTCTTAAGGGGATAGGTTTTTAACATCCCAAATTTGCGATTTCAGATATTTACTAGAGGCATTCTTGCATACCATTGCATCAGGGCATCATACAAGAAATTGCACAAAAACCCCTTTTCACAAAACCCTAGTTTGTTTTCATAGTCCTATAGTGACATAAGGGGGTTTTGCAAACCCAACCTTCAAAGTTGTATATAATTTTACAAGTATGATCCTATAATAATCACGTCATTTTTATGAAAATTTGGAGACCAAATTCATTGAATTTGGATTTAAAATGCAAAAGATATTAAGGTTTTGCTAAAATAGAAATAATAAAAGGAAACTAACAGAAAAAGGAAAGGCTAACCTAGCGGGCCAGCTAAGCCAGCCCGCAACTACCAGCCGCTTGCACCTACCAAACGAGCGACGCGCGCCACAGGCGCGAGTGGACCATCCCATGGCTTCAGCGCACAGCCTGTAGCCCCCCCCATAGTGACTAACATGTCGGGCCCGCACTTCATCCCCTCCCTCATTGAGTCTAGGATGAACATGATGCCACTGCCACGCCCCAACCAACCCTGGCCAAATTTGAGCGAATCTTTGTGTCCCCTATGGCAAGAAACCCCGCCTATATAATCCCCACGCTGCACAACATTGAATCCCTAAAACAATTTTATCAAACCACCACCGGGCTGCAGATTCGAAGCTTTTCCAATCTTACCAGAGAGCGCCACTGCTGAGCTTGGAAACCTAGGTTACGAAGCCTCTCCACCATGTTTTGATCCTTCTTCTACTTCTTTTTGCACCACCACATCGTGTTGATTTATTTTACCGCTTCTAGAGCACTAGGACAACAAGGAGGCCACGCCGGAGCTTCTCTAGAGTCTGAGGATGACAACCGAGGAAGGACGCTGCTTGGGACCAGGAGGACAGAAGACAAGGACACGATCATCACCGCCGTAGTCTACCGCATGCCGTGGACAACTTTGCCAAACCATGAGATTACCAGAACGTCACCAAGCACTGCCACCTGACTGTGCCGCCATCATCGTCACCGCCCACCACCGCTGGTAAGCCACCATTGCTCTCGACCATTTGATGGTGAACCTACACTGTATATTAGTAGCAGTAGCAAACTGGTACCAACCAATAACATGACGTTGTGTCAGCCAAGCCGAGCCACGCCGAGCCACGATAATTTAGGAGCCAAAGTTGGAGCCAGGATCGAGCCACAAGAGGAGCCGATGCGCCACGACCGTCAGATCCAGATCTGACGGACGAGATTAATTGCAGTAGATTTAAAAACAGAAAAACTCTGAATCTTAGAAAATTCATAGAAAATCAATCGTAGCTCCATTTTAGTTGATTCTTGCCATGTTGGCTTTGTAATTACGATATATACACTCTGGAATTAGAGTATCTTTGTTAGAGTTTATAGATCTGTTTACTAGTAAATGGGCAGTATAGACCCCTTTATAGGCATATTTAGTGTTTTAATAATCCAAATTATTTGAAATCTATGGTAAATCGATACTAATGACACCCCCAACATAATACAATTCATGAATAATATTTTGGTCAAATTAAAATCATCCTTGGCATATTACCATGTTGCATGCATGCATATCTACTAGCATTATTTTGTGCAAATTTTCAATAGATCTATTCTTGTGTTTTTGCTAGATTATTCTGAGTATGCTGAGGAGTTTTTTTTGTAGAGTGCTGCTCGGACCAAGGAAAGTTACACCTCTTGTTCATATGTTGTCCTAGTTTTGGATACTATGCATGTTTTTCTCTTCAAAATAGTAGTATGCATGTGTAGGATTGTTTTGGTAGATTTACTTAGAAATATTTTGCAACTGCGATGATTTTTGTAGTATGCCATGATAGTTCATTTCTTAGGATTCTTCCCTTCCTAATAGGTTATCCCTGAATTTTTCTAAGTTTTGCTTATGCTATGCTATATAAATAAAATACCGTTTGGGAGTTTGAAAAGGCAGAATTTTTTTCTTCTGGGTGGATTGGTTGCCAGGACAATGAGTGAAATTTTGGTGAAGGACGGCCACCCAGAAATCAAAGAAGTCTTCCATGCTCCAAAAGTCAGAAGCTTCAAGTGCAACCATAATACATATGGGATCTGTCTTGGCTTAGTACTTAGTACGAAACCCCACCTAGGTACCATCATTTTGAGGATACTTTGGAGCAGGCGGATCCGGAAGGTAGAGGGGCTACTAAGCGAAGGTTTCGACATGGTCTTGTCCGTAAAAGGACTTGATCATGGATTGTGGGTAAACTGCACAACCTCTCGAGAGTAACCAATCTGATCAATCAGCTGAGTTCACGGAAAAGAACAACTTGAGCATCTAAAGGATGGAGCCTCTGAAGGATCTTCCTCTCCTTTTTAAACTTAAGTTTTATAAAACCCCGTGGCATGTGTAATATCACTCATGGGTGGTATTTTGGGACTTGGTGTGTAATATCCAAGTGTTAGGTCGAGGAGTGAACACTTGGTGCGTAATATCCTCCTGTTCCACTTGATCCTATATTTATCTAAGTAAATGTTTGCCAAGTACGATAAAAGATTTTTCCTCTCTTCTTCTTAACATAATTTTTTTGGATTTATGCAAATAAACCTGAACGCTTCTCCTAGCTTTGCATGTAGATATAGTATAATTCTTTCCTTCGTGCACTTTTCCAATACATTTAAAGTATTGACAAACTCGTTTGGCTGCATATTTTATATGCAGAATCCGAAGATTGAAAGGTGCGTAGGTTTTGCGGCTCTTCACTCAACAAGCCTGAGGTGTTGATGAACTCAAGTTTTATTTAAGTTTATGCTGTTTTCTTTGAGCTAGCTATAAGATATGCAAAGATGTGATAATTATACTCTAGATTATTCCTATAATAATGACTTGTGTTTTACATGATAGTCATCGACTATGAGTGCTAGCCGTTGATCCATGTACTGGCTTTTTAATCACAGGGACTTAGGATCTTATCGATCCAAGATCACAATACACTTACATATGACTGACGACCGCAAACCAGCGGCTATGCACGCCATCGAGTTTGCGGCGAGGATTGAGTGCCCATATGATGGTTATTTTAGCTTGGTCACCTTGAATAAGCTCGACAAACTCGAGATCTCGTTCTCGCACGGCCCATGCTCCTGCGTGGACTCCGCTTCTGATTTGATCGCCTCGCCGACAGGGCTCCTTCCCCACATGAAGGAGGCTTATGGGGTCATAGGAACAAGGGTCATCTATGACAACCCCTTCTATTTCCTTGTCCCGATTCCGCCACCATCAAGAATGTGGGATTCACGCGCATCCTCTTTGGGGATGATGGTACCCTGTTCGGCCTAACTATCAGCGCTCTCGGGCCGGTTGTCATTGTGTCCTTGATGTGCATCAAGCATGAAAGGTGTCCATGGCCGCGGTACACGCAGAAACTGTGTGCTCCTAGCCCACCGGGGTCAGTGGACTTATCGATGGCCGACACCCTTATGCGGTAATCGATCTGATGAGCAGCTCATTGTCGGCTGTCTTACAAGCTCACGACATATCTCGGGTTCCTCCATGGTTCCTTATGAAAATTGGAGAGTCCACTGATGTATCTATCTGGATTTGCATCAATAGGAAAAATTGATCTTAATATATATCTAATGATCCTAACATGACTGTAATGGTGTATTAGCTGTTAAATAGTAGTTGTAGTACTAGTTTACTAGTTTACTATTTATAGTCGGATGCAGGTTCTCTTTTGGCACTAGGAACAATGCATTTTGGATGTAAACTAAGTTTTCTGCTAATGTTAATATGGAGTATATTTAGGAGTGGAAGACCTTTATGCAATTATTCACTTCTATGACACGTGCCCATGACTATGGCATGGACCAGAGATAAACACACTAAATGTTCTTACAGATGGTTCCATTTAGTCCTCTAACTTAGTGATTACGAATTTTTATGCCCTAACTTGTCAATTCGGCCTGATTTAGTCTTGGACGAGGATTGCAATCGAAATTGCGATGGTGTGGATGACATGTGGATGTGAGTACAGAGTGCAAGGAGCTACCCTAGAATTTTGCACGTAGCCCCTCCCGCATCTCGAACAATAAATATCAGCCCCAATATTTGCATTACAACGGCCCCTTCCCCCTCCCTAGGCATCCTTCTTGGTAACCAACGCCATGTCGTTTTCACCTCCATGCGACTTTATTTTGTTTTGTTTGAGAGAAGGAAAAAAATGAGGCTTACACCAGTTCTACATATTACGCCCATTGGGTTTAATTATCGGAATTTTTTTAGCTCAACATCCATATTAAGAAGAAAATTTAGCTCAAACGGGAGAGAAAATTGGAGGTAGTTTCAAACCAGCCCACCTGACTAACCCTGTGACTAGGACACTTGAAGAAATACGTATTCGGATTCCTATGGATGTTGATATGGGTGGTGTACTTCTTCAAGAAATGATTCTTGAATTTGTCACACTTAACAATGGGTGGCACTATTCTAGGCACATGATACTCCTTTGGAATCGATCTCGAACCACGAGAGCCAACACTTACCATACTCGACCTCCAACCACGAGGTGTGCTCGCCCGTGAAGAATAGGACATAAGTCAAGGAAGGAACAAATGAACCAGAGTTAGTGATTTATGATATTTGGGCCAAAACATATCTTATAATTATCTAGCATGGTAGTTTTCACAAAATTAATCTAGCAGGAGATTAGCTCACCCTAACTAGCAATTATCCGGGAGGCTCTAGGTGCAAAGTTATAGGGAAGATGCTCTCATGCACGCATGACGCACGTCCACGTGTCATCTAGGCTAACATAATTTTGACTGCAAACCTCTCTTACAACTAAATTTAGTCATGTTGACAGGTTCATACGTAAACTTTAGCAAATCGCGAGTTAGAGGGCTAAATTGAGCTATACACAAAAGTACAAGGATTTTGTGTGTATTTAACTCCATGGACCATGCATAATCAAACGACCATAATCGTTGCTATGTGGAGAATATTGTGTCTTTCATGTGATCGTCAAGCACAAGATCGTGCCTTCATGATTACATACCATAAATACATTGATAATTTTTTCATAGTTTTTGTCTGCTAAAGAAAATTGGTATGCCATTTGATTGCGGTACGCTGATGGACATTACTAGGCAGGGTCGCACTCAAATATCTCATGTTCTGCATGGTCCCTCCACGGTATAATACCATGTTTGTTGGGATATCCGAGATGACAAAGAGATGTCTTTTTGTGTTTGCATCGAGATACACACGTATCTACACAAACTGAAGTTATTTAATATGTTAGGATGGAGGTAGTAATGATTTAGGGTTTTAATATTTTTACCAAATTGTTCACTACTACGGCTTGTTGACATGTGCCCACGACTAGGGCATGTACCATGTATAATCACGCGTCCATGAAGTTGCGATCTACTCGTACTGAAGTACGTGTGGAAGTGCACTAGTGGAGTAGATCGTCTGTTTGTCTGATCGCCAAACACACACTTGTGTCATTCCTGAGTACGCAAACGTATAAATTGATATATCTAGTTGCTCACCATACTAGTTTTTGTCTTATAAGGTAACCTGGATGTGACTACTATAGTACTACTGGCACCACTTCTAATTTTGGTGGTACAAGATGAATGTGGAACTCTCTGTATCACATTATTGTACTACTATACTCCGTAGTTTTTCGACACATTGTAAAGTTGCAACACCTCGAACTCTCCTTGCCCCGGAAGTCACTCCTGGTAGCTTAATACGATATATGGAATGGCCCCACAGACCAACACTAGTCTTTTCTGCGCACTTTGTCCTCACTCGTGCGCACCCGGTACCCACTTCCCGGTCAGTGACCCATTCTCAAATTGCTCCAGGCCAAGCATGCCTAACCTCAGAGTTCTTTTCAGATGAGCTTCCAGAAAATAAGTTACAACTTGTTGATATTAGTATCCAATCAATCTTATTAAGCCACGCGCCAGGGTCTCACATACACCCACCCTTAGAAGATAGACGCCCTCGTCGATTAACGACAAGTCAGGAACATCCCCTCTTGGCACATGGGTCATGCCGTGTCCACTCTGGATCACACGCGCCATGCTCCACATGTCCGCCACTGACCTGCACACGCCCGGGTAACCGCGAGGATTGGCTCTAATACCACTTGTAGCACCCGGAACTCTTTGTGCCTGGGATGTCACTCCTAGCAGCTTAATAGGATATCTAGACTAGCCTCATAGACCAACACTAGTCTTTTCTGTACACTTTATCCTCACTCGTTAGCACCCGATACCCACTTCCCGGTCGGTCTCCCATCCTCAAATTGCTCCAGGCCAAGAATGGTTAACCTCAGACATATTTTCATATGAGCTCCCGGAAAATAGGTTGCAACATGTTGATATGTGTACCCTATCAATCCTATTAAGCCATGCTCCAGGATCTCACAAAAATAGTGCAGAAAGTTTGTTTGGTTAAACTGCATGCCACGAGAATTGATTTGATATGACAATTCATGTTGAGATATCTAAATTTCTACTCTAGCTCGATGGCCTAGGACACGATACAACTAGTACTTATCTATCCTCCAGCTGTCGCCCAGATCAAAAAGAACAAGCAAAATATTGTCAATCTACGAAATTGCCATGGCCATTTATTACGCCTCCATCAGTAACTACTATGATGGGGCCATACAACTAGTACTAGACATATAGCTACTCTCGTCACACATTCCTTCTCCAAGAGGTTGAGTCCTCTTTTTATTCCTTCTTCGATTGATGTGTTTGATTCAAAGGATTTGTGAAGTATTTTGTCCCTTAGGAAATAATCCTACATTGGTCGCTTGATTCAAAGGATTCCAATCGTTATGAATTCCTTCAAAGGATTCATTTGCCTTCTATTTTGTAGGAAATTTTCCATCCACTCCAACCTCATGTTAGTATTCTTTGCTTTTCCTATGGTTCAAACACAAACTTGATCCTAATTCCTATAGTTTCCTATTCCTATGTTTCGAGAATCCTGCAAATCAAAGGAGCCCTAAGAGATGGACTTCCTCTTTTCCCTTTGATATTTTTTGTTTGAACATAGGGTCAGAGAGCTTCCTCGAAATAAGAGGAGTGATGAATTTTCAGAAACCTCCAACAATAGGAGTCGAAGTTGCATGGAACTACAAATAATGAGGATAGTAGTTTCAAGAAACTACAACAACTTTTGGGTACAAATGCTGCACATATCACAAAATTTTCATATAGCCCTCAGTTGGAGTTCTTTGCAACTTCGTCTCCATTTGTTGGAGGTTTGTCTAAGTGGCCTCAATTGGAGTCCCCATTCCCCACTCGCCCAACTTCTGCAGTACTAGTAGTACACACCATCAGCCTTTGTTCCTCATGTTTCCCCGCCAGCTCCCGCCAATGATCTTCCCTCTCCCCCAAAATACCCCTCGCCACACCCCAAAAAACACCATCTGTTGCCTCCTTCCATGGTTATATCGAGCAAGATCAGTAATGATCCTTAGCAATTTCAGAAGGTGTTCACCAAAGGCCCACTTGAAGTACTCATCAACCATTGTGACACTACCACCGCCGTGAGCCTCGTCGGTTCATCAAAACATATTCTTTAATCGGCAAAAAAAGGGTCCCTACGCCTTATTCTTAGTCGTTTGTCCTCCCATGTGTCTTCATTCTCACCTGATAGTGAGACCATGGGAATTCCAAGACTACTTCAAAGTTGCGGGAAACCCGTGCAAGATGGAGCTACTGAAAAGGTTCTCCTCTGACGTTGTGATGCCAAGTGATTTTGATGAGCATCGAGCATGCGACAATGGAGATTGGATCGTCACGATTGGCCCCGATTTCAGGTGGGGCCTTGTCAACATGGACACTCATCACAAGATTGTTATTCCACAAGTGTCGGGGTTTGAAGTGACCAAAGGTTCTACACTTACATTTGAGAATGATGGTGATGAAGGTTGACCTACTTAACTACAGATGATAGTCATTTGCCAAGTTCACACAGTTGCTGGGGGATACGAGGATTTCTCTCTTGTAGCCATCTTCAATTTCAAGATTACCATCTTTACCGGGAACAATAGTTATGGATGGTCAGTTTGTGTGAACCAGTTTCAGGGCTATTTCAGATACTAGGATGCTATTATCCAACATGACATTGTGTTTGCCGTGACCGAGAACGTCAATGTTTATGCATGAAAGACTCTGAAACTTGGTAAATTATTCTCCCTATGTAGTGTATTAGCTTTATTCCTCAATCGATATAAGATATTTTTCTAAAATATAATTGGTTAGTAGGAATATCATAGGAATTTTAGCCTCTTTGATTCGAAGGAATTCCCCTGGAATTTTAGTGGAATGCAATTTTAGGAAGTTTTCTTACATATAAGTAGCTTCATTCATAGGATTGAGTTCTGCTGATAGTAGTGCTTCGTGTCCAAATTCCCAAGGAAATATGATATCTAGTACTTATATTAAACCTCCTAGAAATAATCTGTTGGGTTCGCAGCATAGAAAACAAAAAATTTCCTATGTTGGGAACTATCGCCAAGATCTATCTATTATATACAAGCAACAGGTGGATATACATCCATAGAGAACTTACTCTCGAAGACAACAAAGCTTTGTTAACGAGATGAAACTCATGGATGATGTAGTCATACACTTACCAATCTCAAGATCGTGATGAAGTCCAGCAGGTCCGGCTCCAGCACGTCCATCACATCCAGCACCAGCAAGTCCAGCACCCCAAATCAGTGGTGCATCCATGATCGCACACACGTCCGGTACCCTGACAACCTCCATCCCTCGCTCCACAGCTGCGGAAGCAGCAACTCCTTTCCAGATAAAGCCACTGGGAACATGTATCTCGCTAATCCGAGACCATGGGGAATAACTAGAGGGGGAGAGAGATCCTTCACGAGGAGGTCTATGTTGTGAGGAGGAGAGGGGGCAGCCAAGGGCCATGTCATGGCAGCCATGGTGGTGCCCCCACCTCTTCCATCATTCATGTGGTGGATGCTCCACTCACATAAATATGCCTCCACTAACACTTCCACTCACATGCATTAAATTTCCACCAAATTTAATGCAAGCTCTCATTAAATAAAACTATTTTATTTATTTTATTCAGAATTTTGTTAATTACTTTAATTAACAAACATTCACATAAAACCCCCTGCAACATTTCAATATCACATGCAGAACCAGTTTCTGCAATTTCACCTGAAACAATTCTGTTTTCCATCGAAATGATTCCATTGCTTTCTTAAATCTTTATCTGAAACATATTTGCTCCAAATGGTATCGGTATCCCTTAAGTGTGTCACCCTACGGTTTGCAAATAATGCAGACATGATCGAGACCCCTCTCCGATCAATAATCAGCAGCGGGACCTGGAGACCATACTGACTACCACATATTCAACGATGACTCTTGTGATCGTGTGAACCTTTAACATCGTAACCAAATCCATTTGTCTCGTGATATATTACATGTTCGAGATTCTATCATCGGTATCCCAATACCTAGTTTGGTCTCGTTACCGACATGCACTCTTTTGTCGTTCCCGTGATATAACATTCTAGTGATCACATCACTTGCTTGCAAGCTATTCTCAATGTGATATCACCGAGAGGGCCCAGGGTATATCTATCCGTCATCAGGATGGACAAATCCCACTCTTCACCCATGAGCCCCAACATAACACCTTCGGAGTATATGAACCCACCTTTGTAGTCACCCTTTTACGGTGTGATGTTTGATGTTATCAAGTCACTCTTCCGATGTTAGCAATTAACATGATCTCATGGTCTAAGGACTAAGATTACTTCGGATGATGTTATAGCAATATAAACATAATGACTTTGATCGTAGTGCTATACTTCGGATGAATGTTCATCACATCATTCCACCAATGTTGTGACCTCGTTATTAACAACATCCAATGTCCATGATCAGGAAACCTTGATCATCTTGTTAATCAACAAGCTAGTTTATATGAGAGGCATTACTAGTAACTTTGTATTTTGTTTATTAAACACACATGTATTAATGTTTCCAATTAATACAATTATAGCATGCAAAATAAACATTTATCATAAACATGGAATAAGATAATAACCACTTTATTATTGCCTCTCGGGCATATTCCCTTCAGTCTCCCACTTGCACTAGAGTCAATAATCTAGTTTGAAAAAACTTTGCGTATTGAACACCTATGGCTTTCTGGTGTTGCATATACGTTATTGCTAGTGGTTATCATAATCTCTGGATCTGACAGTTTCATGTTCGTGTGTATTTGCATTTCTTTGCGTCTCTACGCATCACTCATTCTCAAATGAGATGGCATTGTATAAATTTGGTCCTTTGGTGAGACCTTTAGTTCGTTCAGGTTAAAATATGTTGATATTATTGTCATACAATATATCTTCATAATATTAGCCCACTTTGAACCACACCTAGTTTGATAACAAACTACTTAACACAAATGCCCTCCTTTCCTACTACTATAGTAGTCATATACTTAGCCTTTTGTTGTAGTATCCGCCACAATGTCTCATCTTTGGAACTCATCCAAATCCATCATGGAACATCCTTTCCATTACATTGTGCCACCCATAGTCTAAATTGAGATAAATTTAATTTGTATCTTGTGACAAAACTAGTATCAATGTAACACTTTACAATGAACTACCTTCAACTATGTGTCACTTATACATGATATATTCTTAGTTCTTCCAAATCTCAAAAGAATATCTTTACTATCGTCCAATGATCATCTTATGAATCATTCTGTATGTGCTCATAACATTTAGAGCATAGGACATATTTGGATATATACATATCACGGTATAATCGATCAAAATATTCATGTGATTTTACTCACCAAGTGTTGAAACACTTGAATCTTGATACAATCATTTCCATGTATCAAGAACCTTTCTTGTTGTTTCCATATTGAACCCTTTCAACATCTCATATATGTACGTCTGGCATAACCATATTAGCGCCTCAATCTATCCATATAGACATTGATGCCAAATATTCTGGTTTTGCCCAATTCTTTCATCGAAATCCTATTTTAAGGAAATTCTTAACTTGTGTCAATAATAGATACATCATTTCCAATCAACAATATGTACTCTGCATAATGTATTGGAAATTTGTCTCAGTGCTCCCACTTAATTTCTTGCAAATGCAAGCATCTTCATCATCTCTGATGAAATTAAACTCCTTTAACATTTTCATCATGGTGAAGATTCCAACTCCGCTATGCTCACTTCAACTATTGAAGTTTGCATGCCCTTCCAGCACCCTTTGAATTAACAAAACCCTTCGGACCGTGTCATGTACACGTCCTAGGTAACCATTCTATTAGAAGAACCTTGTTTTGTTTATTCAACTACCATATACCAAATTATATGTAGTGGTTGCTACATTAATCCGTCAAGACTAAATATCGCTATAAAAGATCAAATTTTGTCATAGTCAACTCCTTGAACATTGCCGTAAACTTCTTTCTAACATGTCGACTATTTCATAGATGTTAAACATCCATGTCTATTTCTTTATAGATCCAAACACGACCGATAGGCTTCACGCCTTTCCGAAGGGTCTTCCAAGTTCAGAAACTTGATTTCTCGTGTATGGATACTATCACGGATTCTATGACTTCTAATCGTTTTATGGAGTCAGGGCCCATCATCGCTTCTTTGCATGAAGTCGGTTCATCATTGTCAAAACAATAACGACTTCTGTTTCAAATCTTACTATTTGATTCTTACCGACCCACATAGTTCAATAGGAACTCTAATCTCCAAGATCACACCCTTTGTAATCACGGGAGCAATGAGCATTATGGCCGCCACCAGGACACTTTCCGGTCCTGGGCTACTTAGCACATATAGCTAAGGTTCAACAACCTTATCAAAGTTCTATTGTCCTCCCACTTAACTTTTCACGAAAAATTCCTTCTCAAGAAACTTGATGTTCCAAGCGACAAACTTTTTTGTCCTCGGTGTTATGGAGGATTTCCCAACAAATTCTTTGGGATAACCTACAAAGACATGCTTATCCGACTTTGGTTGTAAATTTTTTACTTATGCATAGCATACCAAAATTTAAGAAAAGACAATTCGGGTTTTATCCCAAACCATAACTCACATGGTGTCATTTCAACAGATCACGATGGTGCTCTTTTCAGTGTAAAAGCAGTAGTCTCTAAATCTTTAATCATTAAAACATAATGGAAGTTATATAAATGACACCTTTGATCTTACCGTGTCAAACAAGGTTTGATTTGATCTCTCGAACATACCATACTCCTGTGGTTTATCGGGAAATGCAAATTCATGGAACAATTCCTGAAATCTTAGGTGTTTTGCTAAACCTGTAACTCAAATATCTTCCTTTATGATCAAATCTTCCTTTATGATCAAATTCATGGAACAATTCCTGAAACTCTTTTATTTTCTTGTTACAATGATTCTTCACTTCATCTTGAAAGTATTTGAACAATTTTCAAATGTTTCATACTTTTTCCTTATTAAGTAAATATATAGATATATTCACTCAAAATACGAAGCAAAAAGATCCATCACATATGGCTACACATAATGGACTATATACATCAACATGCATAATGTCTCTTTGGCCTATGGACGGAGTTTAAATTATCTCGAGGAAAGTTTCACAAGCGTCAATTGATCAAAATCAAAAGACTACAAAAATCCATCAACATGGAGTTTCTTCATGTTTACTTTTCAATATAATTCAAACAGCAATGTCACTTCATAAGTGATTTTCCAATCATTTGTCTTACGACATTTTAGCAATAATGTTTATGGATGTGATTTCTCCAACTAGACTTGTAAAAGTTCATCCATCCTTTATGGAATACAGTAATTATTTGAACAACCATTATTCTCGTAATACCGGAACAAAATAACAATTATTAAAACAAAATCTTGAAGGCTAGGTTTGACGACAACGAAAACACAATAACACTTTATTTGTTTTTGATGAACATCATCACTTATCCTCTTGCCAGTTACTTAGGCCGTTGCAGTTCATGAATTGTGTTGTTCTGTATGACACTTCACACCAACCAATTCGATATCCAATACCGGTATCCAATACCTCAGAACCACATTGTTTATCAAGCAAGGAATACAGCCATAACATGTATATCTTCTATATACCTAAGTTGGACATCTCCAACCTTTTCTTTTCTGCCAAATATTTTATAGATTCTCTTTCAACAATTCCTTTTCTTTTAGAAGAATCTATCAACATCAATAGTTGTGTCATTCACATGACACATAGTACAAAGTGTATATAGTCAAATACTAATACCTTTGGACTTGCACTTTGAAGTGGATCACCATGATCAAATGTTTGGTGTTCTTTCAAAAATCAATTCTTTAGTAATATATTAGTGTAGTAAACATTTTACTTACATCTTCTATTCATCCTTATCATGACAACTTTCATGATCAAGCTACTATATCCTATAAGGAAGAATCGCGAGTATAATGTTAGTTCCCAAAACCTTTTTGGGAGATCCGGATGCCTAGCATCTCCATCCTTCACAAATTCTCATACAATATGAGAACATGTATTTTGCTAAATTATACTCTATCATAATGCAACCAAAAACATTGTTTCAGATATCACAATATCTTCCACACATTATGGTTTCTAAAACAATTTTTCAGCTCCTAGATAATCTTGATATTAAAAAAACTTTTGAATATCATCATGGAGGCAAACATAATACTTTAGATACTAACATTGGAATTCTTACTCTTGATTTAATACTACTTATTGAACTTCATGGAGTAAATAGAGTTTGCTGAAAGTTTGCAATAGGACTTCTAAACTTTAAATTGACATTCAAAACAATACGATACCAGTTCGTAAAGTAAATATCCAGAATTCTATAGTTCTATTATCTCAATTAAAACTAAGCATAAGGTAGTTAACAAATGCCAATAACTACAACAAATTATGCAAATTCAGTTCGATTTAGTTTATGACAAATTGAGTTCGACTAATCCAAATTAGAAATGAACTCCCACTCAAAAACGACATCCCTCGTGCCTTTTTGGTGATTACATGAACCAAATCCACTACACCAAGTCCGATCATCACGTGAGTTAGTGTAGCTTATAAGGCGAGCATCAATATGGGCATCACATCAACTATATGACTCATGCTTAACCTTTCGGTCCGTGTTCCGAGGCCATGTCTATACATGCTAGGCTCGCCAAGTAAGAACCTTAGTACTCGCCTGTGTAAAAATGTCTTACACCCATTGTATGAAAGCGTAGAGTCGAGTACACCCGATCATCACGTGATGTCTCAAAACACGATCCATAGAACAGTGCATACTTAAGGAAGAACACATTTTGTCTTGATATTTAAATGAGGGATCATCTTATAATGCTACTAAAACGCCAAACTAGCAATATAAGATGCAAACATCATATATGTAAAGTGGAATGATATGGTCCATGCATTTGATCACCATCATGTGCATCGTCGTATGATCTCTATCATTCCTTTGTTTGTAAGGCCAAGGTTTATGGAACTTACACGTTGAGTGTGTTGTAAGAGTATCTATCATACATCTACTTACAACATTGCCATATCATGACACTAGCCTAGCAACAATCTAAACTAGATGCCTCTAATTTATCCATTGCAAGTTTTACGTGGCTTAGGGCTTTCAGAGATAGAACCGGTCTTACCTACGAACATGGAACCACAACAATGATAACTAAGTAATTAGCAACTCGTTGTAAATCAGATATTGACTATAGTAGGAGAGACAGACACCTTTTAGCCACTTGTAACATCCCAAAACTCAAATCCAAGTGATCAAGATACAAATCATCAAATTTAGAGTTAACAAAAACTTTTCCATTTAAAAATATTAAAGCATTCATATGTGTGTGCATTTAATTTAGGAGTTGATTTGAATTTCCATGATTAAGTGATCCATTGATTTTAAAATGATTCTTAGGTGAAATAAACATCATCTAGATCATTCCCAAGCAAATCCCAAAGAAAAACAAATCAAAATGAATAAAAGAAGCAAATGGTCATTTGTGCCATTTTAATCACCATACCTACTTTGGCCATTCCTAGAACTCAATTCTTAACAGAAACAAATATGGATCTTTGCACCCCTTGCTAGTACAAGTAGTGATGTACCAAGGCCCACTTTGTGATCTACCAAAAACTTTCAAACACTGAATTTAAATGACATTTGAAAATTGAATGTAGTTCATATGTATAGATCACACTTATTCAAAAACCACTCAAATGAGCTCCATTTTCAAATCCCAAGCAACCACAGATGCTTAAGCATGTGACAAACAACTCCACCAAAAATCAGCCCAAAATTCAAATAAAACTTTCATGCGGCCATTGTGTCGAACAGGTGGCAGGCAAGATTTCTCTGCCTAACTTATATTGTTTGTAGATCAATGTATTGTCGAGTTTTTAGCCCTCATTTGGTTCCCCTGTTCCCCCTGAGTCCAACCAACACCCCACCGGCCTACCCCTTAGCCACAGCAGCAGTGGAGCGCCGCCACATTTTGGTCACCGCCGGCCAAACATGGGCAAAGCCCCACAGACAGCGCCGCGCTGTTCCAGCACCACCACTAGCTCCGCCTAACCCTACCGCACCTCAATGCCCCTTCCCCAAGCCTAGCCAGGCCCTGGACCACTCCCCAGCACTGCTGCCCATTCTCTCTGCGAGCTCGCCAGAGCACGCTAGAGCGCGTTAGCCGCCAGCATGCCACAGACCAGCCCTCGACCTAATACCACGCACGCCGCTCCGCCCTGACCCCAGCAATTCGCCAGACATGGCCATGCGCCGCCGCGCGACCCATAGTCGCCATGCGCCGTGTCGAGCACCGCCTCTATCTCCTAGAGCGCGGGACGCTCCTGACCAAACGCCACCACCCCTAGCCGCACATTTAAACCGTAGAGCACCTACAGGAGGCAGGCCACCGTCCCCTACCTCCATCCACGACGATAGCACGCTGTACAGCCCTCGCCGGAGTCGCTAGCCCATCCCGTTCGGTCGCCTCGTCGAGCTATAAATAGATGCCACCCCAGCACAAACTCCTCACACCATCTCACTCCCCTCTCTCCCCTGATCCTTCCACCCCATCCCCGGAGCAAGGCAGGCTGCCGTTCGCCGGAATTTTGCCGGAGCTTGCCGCAGCAGAGGAGGAGAGGCGCCGTTGATTGCGACCACCCCAGGAGCCGCCGCGACCACGCCTAGAACCGTCGTCGTCCACCAGTTCGATCGCCCCCATGGCCAAGTCTAGCTAGAGCCCTGGTAATCCCCCACGTATCCCCACCAAGCCGCTAGGGTTAGCTTTCTCCCGCGACCTGTTCGCCGGGGACGACGATCCTCAGCCGTCGATCTGTCTTTTAATCGTAGCGCTGAGAGTGCCCCGTACCGCTTCGCATTTGATGTGTCGCTGACCTGCAGGACCCCCCTGTCAGTTGTCATCCGCACCACGGAGCGCCACTGGGCCGGCCCGTTAGTTTTCCCGGGCGACCCAGTTAGTTCAAATATAGGTTTTTCTAATTTAGTTTGAACTCACTTATGTCCCTTAGTTCAAAAATCAATTCCAGAATATCTACTGAACCAAATTGAGTGATTCAAATTTTTTTAGAAAGCTACTAAAAATATCTATCCAAGCCCGTTGGATTTAATTCATTTAGAGTTAGAGATCTCTCCTAGTAAAAATAACAAGACAAAAGCTTTTGCACATTCAAACATTTTTAGAAAATCAACCATAATAGCATTTGAGTTGATTCCAACTCCCAAAAATCACATTTAACCATACCTATCTGAATATGTAATAATATTAAGGTTTGCATGCAGTGACTTTGGGCTAGTACCAAAATAATGCTATATAGGCATTTCTAGTCACTTTAAATCATTAACTATTAAACTTAAACTTAATTAAATGTGATCCAACCCTTAAATCACATTCCCATATGTTAGAATATGTGGTGATGACATGTGTCCACATGATTCCATATTTTAAATGGAGAATATTAAATCTTAGATTTTTTCAATGAGTAGAAATTACTTTTCTTAAATAAAAAGGATGAAGGTAGTTAATTAAACCTTGTGATGCTTGTGATGATATTAGATCATCAAATGTGTGCCTTAGAGTGTTAAGTAGACTAGTTAAGTATTGTTTGGTGATTGTGTACTTCGTATATATTTATAGACGATAGTACTGACCAAGCTTTCGAGGAGGAGGAGTTCTACCAAGAGGAGGAGGAAGAAAACTTTAACCACTTCACCAACCAAGGCAAGCTAACACTTGCAAGCTATTGTTAGAAAGCTAGAATTAAGTTAGATAACCTAAGAAACATGCACTAGGCATGCTTTGGTTATACCACTTTGAATATTACCTACCCCAAGTTTTATTTCCAAGCTTTACTTCATTTACTTTACCCAAAGTCCTTTACCTGTTTTGAAGGTAGCATAAAGAGTATAAAACTTGACCTAGCTAGATAACCTTACATGTCATTCCATGGCATGAGATTGAGATTAGCATCCCACCTTAGTGAACACTCTTAACTTAGTAGCTTAGAGCTAAATGAAAACTTGAGTCACTTTTGATGGGAACACTTGATGAAAATGAATTGTGAAAACCCTAGAATGATGAGTCATTCTATTGAAATGTTTTGACATGTGTTGAGAAACACAAATAGTTTATGATGATGAAAATGTTGAGGCATGAGCCTTATCCCTTTTACCGTACAACCACAATACCTGAATTGGGTAAGGCTGAGCCAGAAGTTTATATGCATTAGTATTAGTTCCCTCGCGGGAGAGGTTTGAGCTAAGGCTACCTCTCGATGTTGTCCACCTATGCAGTGCCCAAGATGACAGATGGTCATGGTTGGGAGGCCATGCTCATAGGAGAGGTGCTTATACTAGGGTGTGTAAAGGAAAGGTTATGTTTGATTATCTGCATACTAAATATGATGATCCAAGGTTATCCCCGACAGATGTATCGAATCTTGTGGTGAAAGTGTACCACCTTTGCAGAGTGTCAAACTATCCGAATAGCCGCGTCCGCGGTTATGGACAGTTGGAGTGGCCATACTGTTTCGTTGTCAGATGTTTTCCAAATGACTTATGAAATGAATGATGAATCTTGACTTGACCACAACAGGGTTGTGACTATGACACTAGCTTCCCAACTTAAGTGATTCTAGAACTTTATTTTATCTTTCTTTGCTTCATAACTCATCTTAGGTTTCAAACGGAACTTATTAGTTAAACTTCGCTTTAGCATTTCCCACTAGAACTATACTACTTGTTACTGGTAGTTTGCGAGTACTTAAAGAGTACTCATGGCTTTTGTCCCTGGCTATTTCTATGGCCAGACTATGAAGGAGACTACCAAGATGACGGACAACAGGACGGCTATGATAACTAGGACTATCTGCCTTCGTCAGCATTGCCTGTGCCCCTGAAGATGGACCCCACCGCTACGCTTATTATTTATTCCGCTGCTTGTTGTATTAAGACTAGATCATGAGATCCTTATTTGTGGAAGACCTTATTTATGGTTTGTAATGGATGATGTACTGTGATATCCAATCTGTTATGTCTCGCAAAAATGGTAATCTTGGGATTGCGATGTATGACATAACAGGCATCTGAGATTAAAAATCCGGGTGTTGACACCACTTATGCAAAACTAGTTGCATGTCAGTCGTGGAACCGATCTCATGTGCGAGGACATGTAAAGTTAGTCCGGGCCGCTTCATCCCACTATGCCACCAATATCCAATATACATAGAAGATGCAATAACATGATCATCATCAACCACATATAAACAGATGTGTACTACCCATGCAAAGCATCTGCGCATAGATCAGGCTCTGATACCATTGTTGGGTTCGCAGCATAGAAAACAAAAAAATTCCTACGATGGGAACTATCGCCAAGGTCTATCTATTAGATACAAGCAACGAGTGGATATACATCCATAGAGAACTTACCCTCGAAGACAACAAAGCTTTGTTAACGAGATGGAACTCGTGGATGATGTAGTCGTACACTTGCTGATCTCAAGATCGTGATGAAGTGCAGCAGGTCCGGCTCCAGCACGTCCATCAGATCCAGCTCCAGCAAGTCCAGCACCACCAAGTCCAGCACCACAAAGCAGCGGTGCATCCATGATCACACACACGTCCGGTACCCCGACAACCTCTGTCCCTCGCTCCAGCAAAGCAGCGGAAGCAGCAACTCCTTTCTAGATAAAGCCAGCGGGAACATGTATCTCGCTAATCCGAGACCATGGGGAATAACTAGAGGGGGAGAGAGATCCTTCACGAGGAGGTGTGTGTTGTGAGGAGGAGAGGAGGGCCTTTTATAGGGAAGAGGGGGGCAGCCAAGGGCCATGGCGTGGCAGCCATGGTGGTGCCCCCACCTCTTCCATCATTCATGTGGTGGATGGTCCACTCACATAAATATGCCTCCACTCACACTTCCACTCACATGCATTAAATTTTCACCAAATTTAATGCAAGCTCTCATTAAATAAAACTATTTTATTTATTTTATTCAGAATTTTGTTAATTACTTTAATTAACAAACGTTCACATAAAACCCCCTGCAACATTTTAATATCACATGCAGAACCAGTTTCTGCAATTTCACCCGAAACAATTCCGGTTTCCATCGAAATGATTCTAGCGCTTTCTTAAATATTTATCTAAAACATATTTGCTCCAAATGGTGTCGGTATCCCTTAAGTGTGTCACCATACGGTTCGCAAATAATGCAGACATGATCGAGACCCCTCTCCGATCAATAATCAGCAGCGGGACCTAGAGATCCGTATTGACTCCCGCATATTCAATGATGACTCTTGTGATTGTGTGAACCTTTAACGTCGTAACCAAATCTCTTTGTCTCGTGATATATTACATGTCCGAGATTCGATCATCGGTATCCCAATACCTAGTTTGATCTCGTTACCGACATGCACTCTTTTCTTGTTCCCGTGATATAACATTCTAGTGATCACATCACTTGCTTGCAAGCTATTCTCAATGTGATATCACCGAGAGGGCCTAGAGTATATCTATCCATCATCGGAATGGACAAATCCCACTCTTGATCCATGAGCCTCAACATAACACCTTTGGAGTATCTGAACCCACCTTTATAGTCACCCTTTTACGGTGTGACGTTTGATGTTATCAAGTCACTCTTCCGATGTTAGCAATTAACATGATCTCATGGTCTAAGAACTAAGATTACTTCATATGATGTTATAGCAATATAAACATAATGACTTTGATCGTAATGCTATACTTTGGATGAATGTTCATCACATCATTCCACCAATGTTGTGACCTCGTTATTAACAACATCCAATGTCCATGATCAGGAAACCTTGATCATCTTGTTAATCAACGAGCTAGTTTATATGAGAGGCATTACTAGGAACTTTGTATTTTGTTTATTAAACAGACATGTATTAACTTTTCCAATTAATACAATTATAGCATGCAAAATAAACATTTATCATAAACATGGAATAAGATAATAACCACTTTATTATTGCCTCTCGGGCATATTCCCTTCATAATCCTTGTTGGTTATCCTTTGGTATACAACACACCAAAATCCTGTAGGATTAAACCTTACTTTTTTCTTAAGAACTTTTCATTGCAAGATCATATAGGATTATTTCCTATATGATTTGATCCTATGAATCAAACAACGTCGGTAGAAGCATTTTCATAGCATCTCCCTAGGTAGTGTCGGAGCCCTAGCATCCGGGGTGCCACTTCTCCATGCTAGACAGGCCCTGCAGCCTAAGGGCCTCCTCCTTTGTGAGGTAGGACGCCTTCAAGAGTAAGGGTGCCCCTCCGAGGAACAAACCCGAGGGGGCCTCGCGAGGTTATATCCCTGACAAAGCTACCATGGCCTCATGTAGTTCCCTGAGCCTCGGATATCCTTGGGTGCGTCCAAGGTAGAACAGTAACTACACCGTGCGAAGCACGGGCCATGGCCCTGACAACAAGTATAGCCAGTATGAACTGCCTCAGAAAAGAGGACCCGGTCCACCCTCCTTTGGCAGGGCCAGGGCGGGTGATCCAGTTGCACTAGGCTCTCTCGGTTGCTGTTTTGGTGAAAGAGGGAAAAGCAGAGAGTCCCAGATGAAGACAAACGGCGTCGGCGAAGGACACTTTCTAGGAGGATGGAGTGGGGCGTGGTGAGCTGGACTAAATCCATGTAAAGTAGTCTCAAAAGACTGGTATCATGAGGGGCGGCACTGTGGTGACCCTCCCCGTTTGTGGACCAGGGGGAGAGGGCTGATGCCGCCCTATATAAGGAGCCCTTATCCTACCTCGAAGGGGACAGATCCCATAGATCTAAAACCCTATACTTTCATCCAGCATTGTAACCTCGCGAGGCAAGCGCGCAATACAACCAAGCAGGAGTAAGGGCTTTACCTCCTCACGAGGGTCCCGAATTTTGGTAAAAAGCCCCCGTGTCAAAACTCTGTCATGCACCCACTCCGCCGCCATAGCCCTTGCTGGACTCCTTCAGACTTGCGTGCTCAACCCCCTCACAAACCAAGGGATCATTGGACCCTAATTCTTTCACGGGACAAATCTCCGATAGGTAGGCATAATTTTTTGGTGCAATCAAACATCTTAAGTAGAATCAAGGTTTTTGAAAATAATATATCAACTTATATAATGTTAGATCAATATCAGTATCATTTCCATGTTACTTTACCTTCCCTTTGAAGGTCCTTTGCTTATACAGTCGCCACGCGATGTGCTTTACCTAGAATATGAGCTTGCTGATGATGATGAGGAGTATGATCATAGTATTTGGTGGTTATCAAGATCTCTCCATGGTTCAAGACATCCTCTGGTCTATACTAATGTGGTTCACTATGGTCACACCATTGACACATATCCTTCTGGGTTTGACTACATGGTGTTCTCGATGGACACAAGTCATTTACATGCAGCTACTAAAGGAAAAGGATTACTAACCGATTAACATTGCAGTAGGTAGTAAAAATGATGCGTCGGGACATCTGATGAGAAGTAATTGTTTTTACACCTCACACAAAGCTGTTGGTTTTCACACCAACACTTTCCGGACATGTTCGGATACTCCGTTTTGGTTCATCCCAAACTTCTCAAATGCCCTGGAATGGAAAAAAGCTGGTTGAAGGATAGCTCATTTGGTCTCGGCCTTCTTTTGAACTCTTTCTTTTGACTGGTTGAGATTATGTACAAGTTAGCATTTAGTTTTTCCCCCCGGTCCATCTTGTAAAATACTCTGTATGACCAAACCCTTTTTGTACACATGGTAGGTTCTCCAGATTGTATGTTTCACCAAGCTTTTGAAAGAACGTTATTAGGAGTACAATTCTACTCTACTACTCCTACATATTTTTTTCCAGAATGTCGTATAAGAGTACTAGTAGTATTACTCCTAGGTTCTAGTTTTCTTTCTTTTTACTCTAGTTTGGGTCATGTACCAAGCTAATGTAGGTAGGTTGGACGTGTTTGTACTACGCTCAGAAACTGCATGCATTGGAACACAAAGTTTCTAGGTTTACTAGTACTACAGTAAGATTGTTTAGCCTACCAGTACAGTACTTGTCAGTAAACATATGTCGCTCATCATGACATTGCTAGTGATTTGACAAGGCAATATTGTATGATAGTGTGCTAGTCTAGCTAATGGTCTACTTAGCGAACTCGATGAAGCTAGTATTAATAGTAGTTATCGTAGAATAAAGAGGAAGAGAGTTTTGCACATGCTGGTGCATGTGGTAGCGCATTGCTTCTGAGCGAAGCTAGATTTAACTCCCTCACCGGCCTCCCCCGTGCACACAATATCTTTACTCAGTCCCTTCTTCCATTCACTACTGCCCCTAGCCTCTCGCTCCATATTGTTGACTACCACCTCATTGGCCTTGTCCTTAGGTTTGTCCTCTATGATGGTAGCAAGATTGGCATGGCAACCTTCTGTAGGGTGGCGGTGCATCCATCATCCCGGTCCCGCGGCAGCAATGGCGGTTTGTGAAATACCCGAAAACTTGTAGTATATATGAAGTGTAGATGATGCGGTTAAGTTTTATTGTAACTTTCCTAGCATTGTCATATGTAGATTAGTTCTTATGTTGGGTATGCATCCCTTTTTGTAGAATATGATTGCATGAAAGCTTGGTTTATGGGCTAGATCCCAACACTAAGAATACTCGGGATCTGTTCAATGTTGGTTGTTCGATCAACATCCCATGATGATTTGCTAGCAGGGCACTTACGTGGCTAGCTTGTTTTATATGGGTGCTCATTAGGCATGTGATTATTTTTTGTTGTTTGCTTGGTCGTTTTGCGGTTGTTCCATTGTTGTTGCTGATTGTGAGCATTACTTGTACGACTCTGTGATGTTTGCTTACCGCATTATCAGAAGTTCTTGAGTTCTTCTAAACAACACCAGTGGTGAAGTAGATCTTTCTTAAGTGGGAGAATTAAGTATTTCTTGCGGGATTATTGCATATGTGAAGTGATCCTATGCACTCGGCCATGGTTCTAGATTAAATATTTTCCTAGTCTATAGTCATGGTTTGCTATTTTCATCAAGGTTTGCTAAATTTTATTAGTGCTCTCAACACTGCTAATCCATTAGTTATGTTGGAATCTGGCTGCTTGGTCACGAGACCGCCTATTCTAGCTACACCCATGGGATCAACAATATATATAAGGTAGTGTAGATCATCTGATGCGCTTTTTTGGTGCCATCAAGCAGTTGATGCGCTTGCATTCTCTCCATAGCATCAAATGAATTCTTGATAAAAACCAATCACATTTATGTACATTCAAATGGAACTATTTTTTTCATTTAAGATTCGATGCACGATAATAAGCCTCTCTCCTAAGATTCACAATTATATCATCAAAATCAAACTACTAATCAACTCACAAGAATATTTTATTAATTTTTTATCAATTGAGGTGGAAAATAGTCCATATACCTCTAGATCCTCAGCGACATTATTACTAAATTGGTGTGGTTATGTACAACATTTTTAATTTGGATTCAGAGAAGAAACAAGCACCTTATAATTAATAGAAAATTATAGTTTCATCAATGGGACTTAGTAATATAATTTTTCATAGATTGATGTTGCTATTTCATTAATTTTTCCCCAAAATGGAGGCATTGCCCTATCCTTTAAATCATGCGATGCTTGCAACCTCTTTATTAATTCTATTTCATTAGTTGGCACTATTATTATCTTCATAGGTGCCTAAACGGGATCCACAATGTGTTATGCAAACTTTTCTACATTTAAATATATTTAATAATCAGCATCATGTAATCAATATTACAACTTACTGCAGAAGGAGATAGGGGAAGGAGCAAAAAAGAGGATGCTTGATGAAATAGGTTCTAATTATGTGACTTCCGTTATCCAGATGAAAAGGTAAATAAATAGAATGACATATGTTCTTGTCGTCCCCCATAGATGTTTTGGCTATAATCTCTATTTATCTTATAACTGCAGAAGCATGAAGTTGAAGAAGACTCTCAGTTTTCTGTCGATGGAGTTGAAAAGGGATGTCAGATTGCTACACCTAAGACTCCACCGTGTTTACCTTTTGTGGAGACTGATGCATTTGCAGTTGGTACTGATGAGCCTGCACCTTCCATTATCGTGCCACATGAAGGAGATGGTGGATTGGTTTTACCATCGGTATGGACTAGTGCGTCTGGAGCTGGTGGTGAAGAGCCTCCAGTGGACATTGTCATTCTCGATGGTTCACCTATTGTAGTGACTCATGCCACTAGTGCTGGCGATGTTGTTGGTGCTATTGATTCTGCTCCTAAAATCATCGTTCCACCTGAAGGAGGTGGTGAATTGGGTTTACAATCTATAAACACTGTTGCACCTAAAGGCAGTTGGGGATCTAGTGAACTGTCTTTTGCAGTTTCACTTAGAGATGCTGGTGATATTTTGATGAATCTAAGGAAGATAATAACAGGTGGCAATCACATACACGTGGCCTACAGTCAGCAAAGATGGATGAAATCAGACATGATGTCATTGAATAGCTAAAGATCTTGCTTAGCCATCAGAGAGAGGTACTTGAAGCTGTTTTCACTCATAACGACTAGCCAATAGGTTTGGTCGCCGCTACCATGTTGTATTACAAGTTGAAGCACTACAACTAACGCACTTTCAATTCCCATCGGCATGAAGAAACTAGTTATGTTTATGACAAAATGAGTCATGCTGATTTGGTAAGGTTCCAAGTGAAGAAGTATGGGTGGGCTGACGCACGAGCCGCATTCAATAGTGTTCACTATGTTTTGCGTCTTAATCTAGAACCCATGGATGCTCACAAGGTGTAGCTGATCTCCTGACTTCTACCATCTATTTTATCTTTTATGGTTCATAAATACAAGAAATTAATAAAAGAAAAATTACAATAGGAGAGAAAACCCTAAACTAAACCTAACTAGTTTTTTGTTCTAATATTTTGAATATTCTTGAACTTGTTCCTGTAAAAAGAAAAATGCAAACAAAATAACAAAAGAAAGGTAAGGATTAGTGTTCGAATTCTCTTAGATTGTGACAATGAGATGCACTATTTAACTCATCACTGAGCATGGGTAATTAGGGGCAGTTTAGTAATTGTTCTTATCAGTGTTTGGGTTCAGCACAATATCATAAGCTTAGGGGAAAGTTTCACCAGATTGCAGTAAAAGGGAAAGTAGTAAAATTTAAGGAAAATATCATCAATCTCTTGATCTCATCCATAGATATCTAGCAAGCATGCAGCACACTCATCTAACTACATGGAATGTGTTGTCCATGGCAGGAAGCAACCAAGCAAGGAATAGATAAGAGGAGACAATCGTAGCACACCTCTCTCTGCTCAATTTAACATAGCTAAGCCTGATGACCCACAAGTATAGGGGGTGTATCGCAGTATTTTCGATAAGTAAGTGTGTCGAACCCAATGAGGAGCAGAAGGTGTTGAAGAGTGGCTTGGAGCAGGAATTCTCTATAAATACTTAGCAAATGGATTTTTAGGGGTTTTTAATAATGCAGATAAATAAAGTGCAAGTAAATAAAAGACAATAATAATAGATGCAGCAAGTGGCCCAATCCTTTCTTTAGCAAAGGACAAGCCGGTTGTATTACTTCAGATGACCAAACATTCTTGAGGTCACATGGGAATATGATCAAGTGATTTCGCTTCATATAGTTGATTAATCTTCTTTAGTTTGATAAGTGTTGTGTGGGTGAATCTGTGCTAATGTACTGACCTTCCTAGGTCTAATACATACTTGTGATTATACCCCTTGCAAGCATCCGCAAGTACAAGAAAGTAATTAAGATAAAAACCTAACCACAGCTTTAAACTCTGAGATCCTACATCCCTTGTGCAAAGGTTTCCTAATGGGGGTTCAGGTTTCTATCACTCCGGCAACCCCTACGGTTAGTAGCCAAATACACAATGCATCCCCCTAGGCCCATAAAGGTGAAGTGTTATGTAGTTGACGTTTACATGACACCACTATAAGAATAACACCACAACTTAAATAACAAACTATTGAATCTTTCTCAACACAATTCCACTACTAACAACATGACTTCTCCCATGTCCTCGAGAACTAAACGAACTACTCATAAGACATCATATGGATCAAGTTCAGACATGAAATAATGATAGGTAACAATCTGAACATAACAATAATCCAATGGTTCCACTCAATAGCATCAACTACAACAAGTAATCAACACCGGGAAAGTTTCCCCTAAGAACTATGCAAGATTCAACCCAATTGTTATAGCGGTATGAAGTGGTGATGAAGGTGTTGGTGGAGATGATGATGGAGATGATGATGACGATCCCGATGAAGTCCAGCTTGATGGTGGTGTTGATAGCGACGATCTCCCCTCTCCGGGAAGGAATTTTCCCGGCAGATTTCTGCCTGCCGGAGAGCTCTTTCTCTCTTTGTAGTTTTCCGCCCCGCAGAGGCGGCGGAATCTTTCTGTGGTCCCTCCCCGAGTCTTAGATTTTCGTGGGGATAATATATGCCAAAGGGGAGAGCCAGGAGTGGTCCAGGGTAGCCACACCACCCGGTGGCATGGCCAAGGGTGGCCCGCGCAAGGGGGTGGTGTGGGCCCCATGTGACCCAACTCCGCTCCACCTTCTGGCCTCCTTCGTCTTCCAGAAAAATATGATTTTCCATGTATTTTCCGGGATTTTCTGATCTTCGCGAATTTCGCCTCCAAACAGCGTGTTTTCCATCAGAATCCTGACTTCAATGGTCCATCCTCCAAAAGTCATCAACCATGCAAAAACAGATGAAATAACATAAGTATCATCTCTTAATATGAAATATATCAATAAATAATAGTAAATTATGATAGAGAATAGTGATGCAAAATGGACGTATCAAAGCCCAACAACCCAATACCATAAGTTTCTTATGCAAAATCAACCGACCAAGAATCACCATGGTCGCCTGAAGTAGCCCTAGGTGGTGAACATGCCAGCAGACCATGAGGGATTCAAGCTAGCTTCCAAAGGAGGTGGACAAGCAACAATCAGGAGTAGATCTATGAGGAGAAGGCCAGCGACTGAAGAAGCAGGAAACCACTAGAGAAAACCATATTTAATCAAGGGCAAGTTTGTACAACACACCAGCAAGACTTAGATATTTTTCTATTCTGCAACAGCAGGTTGGACACCAAATCTTAAATAGCCTTTGATCTTATCATTTTATTTAAGGGCATAGATTTGGTAGGGGTGTGAGAAAGCTCTTAGACTGGTGTAGAAATGCTACACCAGTATCATCCTAGAGATAAGGAAAATCCAACCATACAACTTTGTAATTAAGCTACCAAATTAGCCTCACCCTATTGCATCCTTGGCTTGGGATGAATTCTTAGAAGCAGCAAGTCATGCTACCCAGCTTCTGCTTTGCACACTCTAGGTATAGAGGCAGCACAGACGCAGCAAGGGAAGCAGATGCCACCAATAATAAAGGAATAAGGCACTTGGCATCTGTATCACAAGACATGTGTGTTATTAAAAAACATAATTACCAGTGCGAGCAAGCAAAGAATCCATTTCAATCATTTTCCTAAGGTAGAGCACATAGGAACCATTATCAAATGAAATCTCAGTCATCATTAAATAAGAGTCAGCAAGCAACTGTTTACATTGTAAACTCACAACATTTGTAAGAAACTATGGGTTTCAAATCACTTTCCTATGTAAATATAAAGCCTAGGAATCATGGAAATGGTTATTTTTCTATAAAGAAAACATGTTTATTGGTTACTCCAAATCTATTACAAGTAACCAATACTTTAAAATCATCTTCCCTATTTATAGCCCTAGGAATCATCTCAAATTAGTAACTTCCATTTTGACAGCATGTGGGAAACACCATAGTATTTCCATCAGTAGAGCATCCTACATGATTCAAATTCAAGCATCTAGTTTGAAACAAGCACATTTCACAAGAAACACATTTGGCAACAATAGGTTGCAGCACATCATCGATTCATGCTCAATAGTAAAGACTAGATCAATGTACTGTGTGAGTGATAGAGAGACCTGAGAGAAAGGAAGAGGGGTGAGGAAGATAAGCAGCATGGGCATGTACCTGGCACACATCGCACAACCACAGAAGCATGGCGAGGTAGGGCTCGCGCGACCGCGGCGGTGCACCACGGGGGTGACTTCACCATCCAACCCCAACATGACCATCAACATCACAACGGCACGGATGACTCCTTGGCACATGAACCGCACCAAGCCACACCATTAGCACAACACCACCACCCACACCAAATAGGAACCACCGCAAGCCTAGGCAACTGGGGTTGCGGTCAAACACTACCGTCCCACCGGATATGAATGGAAGTAGTACAAAGTTTCGATGAAGAAGAAGAAGGATGCAGAATCATGCCAGCAGAGGAGGCACCAGAGCTAGTCAGCGGCGGCCGGAGCCGGAGAAGACCATTTGGGTTTCGGGGTTCGGGATGAGCACATGAGTACATAAAATACAAATCGAATAGGAGGGGGAGGCCGCAGCAATCAGCATCGCCTGAATCGAAGCTGGAGGCGAGCAGGAGAGCGGCGGCGACTAGGGTCACAAGGGAGAGAAAGCACGGGGTCGAGGAGTGCGTGACTATGCGTGAGCGAGAGGGGGTTAGGCCGGGATCGGGATTGACCCCAAGCCTAAGTGGGTCGATTAGGTGGGCCAACTAGTTGGGTTGATTTAATTGGAACTGAAAGGGCCGCTTGGATTATTTAATGTTTTGTATTTTTAAAAAAATTCAAAAGGAAACCTCAATTAAGAAATTGTACTATAAAATATCTAGTACTTTATAGAATTTTAGTAAATCAAGAAAAATACCTAAAAACAAATAAAATTCATAGCAAAGTAAATATCATAGTATTTCCTAAAAATATAGAAATGATTTTTAGGAATAGATTTAAAGTGTGAAAGATTTTATAAGTTATATTCTCTACCTTAATATAAATTCTTTAAATAGTTTTGCAAAGTAGAACATAGAAAAATAAGGAAAAATCCTAAAAATACCTATAATATGTCAAAATGATCACAAAAATAAGATCTAACCAAGAAACATATAACATTTATTGTTTAAGATAAATAAGATGCAATTCAAAATTTAAAGTCACTAATCTCTCAATGAAATTTTGTAAAACAAGGAAAAGACCTAAAACTAAATAAAAATCACTTTTGATATAAAAAGAAATGTAGTATCTTATAAAAATGCTAATTATAAAATTTCAAATTATCTAAGGATTTATAGAAGATAAATGTTGCATTTCGCTTTGTAAAAATTATTTTCTTAGAACGTATTTTCTTTATCTTTAATACTCAAGATAAATTTCTTGTCAACAAGGTGTGCGAGTTCCTCTCTCAGCCTACAGAAATACATTGAGAAGCTGTTAAACGTATTCTATGTTTTGTTAAGGGAACTCTAAACACTGGTTTGACTTTCCACAAGTCTTCATATGTATCTTTACAGAAGAAGAATGGCATGATGTATTGATGGTCGTCCCTCCACTAGGACCAAACCTTGTGTCATGGAGTTCAAAAAAACAATCTACTGTCTCAAGGTCCTGTACAGTACAGAGACGGTGTACAAAAATCTAGCAAATGGTGCTGGTCAAGCTAGCAGAAGCCATAGATGATTATGCAATGGGGACGGTCCGTTTGTGGCTGCGATCGATCGACAGATATGGGTGAAGACCGATCCTAGAAGGCATGTTGACTAGTTAATTATGAGATGAATGATCATGGAGTAGTACTACATGGAAAGCAACAAAAGGAGCACCGTTATACACACGTGATATGCTCGAGAGGGTGCACGTACAGTAACGGTGAGCTTCTCTAGGGTTTCTGCAGCACCGCGCTGGCATCTTTCCAAATTAAGCAAGTATGAATTATTTTTACAATGAGCGATGGCTAGCTGGTGTGGCGAGCTTTCAGCGTTGCTTGCAGTGCTGGTTACTTTCCAGACTAGGGAGGGGTTTATTATTTGTGTGATGAGGGATTGATGATGCTGGCAGTGAGTCTGACACAGCCTTACTAGGACCAACAGAACAATATGACACGCGATGAATGTGCGAGCATCTCAATGCGCGAAAACTAAAGAGAAAAGAAAATACGGCTTTGCATCCGAGGGGCGACACGTAGCCACTTCATTTGTGTGGCCGCGAGCGCCGTGGCGGTTCGGGCCGGCACGCCAGCCAACAACGGCTGTCGGGATTGTGATTGGCATGGCACGGTGCGGCGTACTACAAGGACTAGGCAGACAAGTGCTTCGCCATGCCGCCTACCAACGCTATTGCATGGGGACAGTAGTGGAGATACACTCTTTGTAGATTTGATCTAGATTGCGGTCATATTTAACTCGCGGTAAGTACACAATGGATCATATTGGTCTAGGATAACTCTACTTTTTTAGAACAATAAATAAGAACCTGGAGCTATATTATCGGATGTAATTTACATTAACTCAAGAAACATAAATATCATGCCAGAGATGTAATTGTTACTTATCCAGCCCACATTGATAATCAAGTTAAAATTAGAATTACTGTAAAAAACAGAGAATACATACAAGAAGCGTCAATAAAGATATGAATCTTTTATATCTGGTAAGGATCTGAGGAGGATCAATGTTTATACTTCCACTCAAATTAAACTAAGAGAACAATAACTAAAAAGTTATGTAGCATCTCTCTGTTGGTGCTCTATTTTTCACTCGTCATTGGATTATAACTATCTTCTAGACCTTGCTGGCTTCATGTTATCGTATCATCAGTCATAATCAATTTTCTTTGGCACAAAGGGTGATGGCTCAAATGGTTCTGAATCTACATCCTGCAAAAATGAAAAGAAGTAAGGATGGACTGCATGAAGACATCAAGAAATGAATCAATATAAAGTAGGAGATGCTATTAACTAAGAAAACAAATTAACAGATCGCAGATAAGTTTTGGAGGGAGTACACGGTAATCGATAGCATGGAAATCCAGAAAACCAGCTCCAACTTCATCTAATTAAGTTCATGTAAGTACAAACCATCAACACCCACTGCCAAACTTCTAAGCGGTTGGTGTGTAGGGCTCAGACAAAGATGCGGGTGAAGACTATCCGTTAAAATGCAAGCTTCTCAACAGCATATAGCCTCCATTATCTCAAATTTACTATTGTCCATAGCCCTACCAAATAACAAAATATAAGGTATATAGCCAGACATGTTGATAGCATGGGCATTGGTGAAGACTATAGATACTGAAAGATACAACTACTCAAGTCCTCGTGGAATACAATTCTTTAAAAGAAGATTTAAGTCTAGTATCATGGCAAACACAAGAGACATCAATAAAAAGCTCAATTTTTATCCCTGGTAAGATTTGAGGAGGATCAACTTTTTATACTGCCATTCAAACTGAACTAAGAGAACGACAATTAAATTTTTGTGTAGAATGGACGTTGAATCCACTACTGAACTAAGATACAATATGACTTATTTAGCACTTGCTAGTGAACCAGGGATGTATATCCTACTCCCACTTGAAGAATCATGGTGAGAATATCAGAAAATAAAGTACGTGATCAATTAAATTAGCTCACATATGTTAGGCGCATCAACAACATTCGATTTGGCCATCTCCCCTTGTTCATTTTCTACCATCTCTTCCTAACTCGCAAGAGAAGCAACATCACAAGGGTCCGGTTCCATAGGATTTTGTGGTGGGGAACCGCCTGCACAACAGAAGAAAACATGAATATGTGAAGCAAACATGTATAACCAGTAGAAGGGAAATCTCCTGAGTGTAGTGAGTCAAAGTATACAAGATTCAATCCATTTTCTCAGTGCTACCTATAACTTCCCTTTAAGACAAACATGAAATTACAGGGATGTAGAAGTACCGCACATGTGGTTTGGAGAGGAATACAATGCCTCAAGTTCACAAGATTTTTCTCTATAACGAAACAACACTGTTCAGATTGTCCGTTGTTGCTTCAACATACAAACACACTACCTTTTATTTCCAAAATTACAAATCTTGGGACCCTTCCTATATTTACTTGGTAGCAATAATACTCCAGCATACTAACTTCAGCTTGACTACCAGACAAACCACCATCGACTCCCACATACTTCATACCGCAAAAAACAATTTAGAAAAAATCAAGAATACTAGAAAAACATAAGAGCGGGGTGCAAAAGCGATATCCTTTCAACAAAATCAGCAACAATCAAGATGGATAATTCAGGTACCATAGCAGGGCCTATAGACCTCAACATCTATAGTGACACAATTGGTGCAGGTTGGGATATGGGTCTGAGCTGCGAGGCAACGCTTCCTCCTCCCTCAATCGACTGGACCCATGCGCTAGAGGGTGCCTGATACATCTACATCTATTTAGAGTAATGCAAAGCATAGAAACATGCATCACTCATTTTATAACATAGATCCAAGGAGTAATAGAGAAGCATGCAAAACTTGGCAATAATTTAATCCACATTTAATTGAGTGTGTCCATAACCACATGAACTGTCGTCGGAGAACTGGGAACTAAAACTCGCCTAGACCATGGATGTAGATATCTTGAAGCCAATTTTAATTGTTTCATTTCAAAAAGTCTGGACATATACCATGAGTTATAAATACAGAACCATGATGAGAAAATAAAATTATCTTAGACCATGCCAACAACATACAATAGTAGAAGCAACAACAAGTTTGGTGTTCTATGAAGAATATAAAAACAGTAGTACACATAGAAATGCAACATTGTTAACATAAGAAGAAGAACATCACTTTCATAGATGGGAAGCATAACCATAACCATAAACGACGGTGGAATTCAGAATAAATTCTGCGCGAAAATAATTGAAGACACAAATAAGAAAAGTGAACACCATACATGTATAGAAACATGTGCAGTATGGAGAAGATCATTGAAAATACCTACACGTGCATCATCTATAGATTATCAAGTACTTCTTCGTACACAATTTCCTTGTTTCTGAAGTAGGATTTCCATTGTCATCAACCGCACCGATATTTAATCCTCTCCTAGAGGTTAACCCTTGAGATTGCAACAAAAAGCTGACCAGGGGAAAAGAGCAGGTTTTGGCAAATAGTCACCAACCTTATCAAGTTTTTGTCCTTGGATTTTATTAATCATCATTGCAGAGGAAAGACGATCTGGATATTGCCAACGTTGAAGTATAAAGGGCCACCTCGTGGATGTTGCATGTAGTACAATCCTAGAAACTTCCCTTCATCTATTATGGAAGCCAAAGAAGTAGAAATACAATTAGTTCTATGGCCTTGCTTAACATCCACTAAAGAAAAATTTGTGTTGTTTAACTTAATAGCCATAAATAATCCGACGATAGCTAGAAAAATATAGGTTGTGGAATATTTAGAACTCACATAAGTGTCCTGACACCTAAAGTGCATGTTGTATACATACCATTAGTCATAAAACATGAGATATTATTTACATACCCCATGTCCAAATCTTAAACTGCCATTACAAACTTCTCTTCATCTATTTGGGATAACAAATAAGCAGCGATACAATCAAATAAATATATTAAGTTGTTTAATGATATGTTTAAGCATTATGGTAAAGGGTGCACACAAAAGTAAAAAAGCTGCATTGTAACTTGTAAGTGCTGCAAACTATAAACCACAGCATAAGATTGTCAATAATTAAGGAACAACAATCACAACACATGGGAAGTGCTTTCTCTAGATCTGGTAGATTTTAATTTTTCTATAGCATCAGAAGATGGTCGTAGCACGAATAAGAATCATTCTTGTTAAGTAACTTTCTTCTCAAATAAGCGGAGCTCTTCATGAAAAATATTCGGTATGGCATGCTAAGTGATTGCCTTACCAACCTTCTCTTTCCTTTAGTTATTTGTTGTTGTTGGTCATACAGAACATCCATAAAAAATCAAAAAGGAGCAAGCTTCTGAAAAGCACACACTTCTCCGACAAAATTATAAAAATATATACTTTAGAAACACATTAAGAGAAATATGCTTTATTTGACATATGTTTTACAAAACGCCACTTGCAAAGGAAGAAAGTGAAGTCTATATGTAAGAATATCATACAAAAGAAGATGTTATATTTTCCAAAATATACTTGAGCCAGTTCAGAGATATAAGCAGTTAACATAGAGTTGCATATAACTTTCCCGAGCGACACATTATTAAAGTAATATATGAAAGTAAAAGAATGTCTAGTGCCACACCTAGCGATACTGCTAGACTTAATAAATGGTAGACCTTAGGTTTGAATGAAAAGACCAGATAGCAAAAACAATGACATAGGAAAGCATTTGACACTGAAAAAGAAAACACATATTGTTTTACTTTATGAGAGATATCTATTTTTCTTCCCATAATATTTGGGTACTTCGAAGTTTAAATTGAAGGTGAACCTGGAAGTTTCTACGGATGGATGTAGTACATGCCATCATTTGCCTCAAATGTTGGGATAAATTCATCAATAAAAGGGCGAGGTTTAACACCTTATTTATCATGTTTTGGTAGCAAAATGCCAAAGCATTTCTAGTCAGATGGATCAAACATAACACAGTCTAGCAAACCTGGCCACCGGTGAGAAACATGCATCGCAACCTTAAATCATCAGATGGCTGCAACTACATAACACTTCAGAACCTCACTATTTATAAACAAAAATAAAAAATCCTCAACATAACACTTGATTTGGACCATGAAGATCACTGGAAGCCATAAAGTAGTACAATGGAACATAGAATCTGCTCTAGCTTTAGAAAGATGTGGCTGCCTTGCTAACCTGAACCAATGTTTATATGAATATAAAGTTTGATGGCAATTACAATAGTCTGTTAAATTTAACTATTTCATTTATTTATCTAATACTTTATTTAGAAAAGTATGAATCGGGCATACTAACAACAACATTGAAATGTTATGCTCATACACTGTGGCTATTTCAATTTTGCATAATAGAAAATCAGAGAACGGACGTTTTACCCATCATGGCAAAGGAGCTCCCCACCTTTAAATTTGCAACCTCTGTTGCCGCTAGCCAGCAGAGCCTTGTTAGTGGAGGCCACACATCTGGGTCGCACTGGTGGCAAATTTTATGTTGTTAAAACGGTCAAGCATGAAGGCAAAGGCGGCGCCGCCCACCTGCCGTGGAACCAGCGTTGCAATGGCATTGGCTAGGGCTCACCGACGTGTTGGTGTCATGCCGCATTTTCTCCCTTTTTCTACATACTATCAACCATCGTTGCTCCCTCCCCAAGATCGGATAGAGAAAGTGTAGGAGGTCGGCGACCACGTGAAGGTCGAGGTAGGTTCATGGGAGAGAAGGGCAATGACACCTATTCTGGTGGCCTGTGATTGTAGGTGTGGAATCTGATGTGGTGAGAGAGAGAGGAAAGGGCAGCGGAGAGAGCAGTGGAGACGGGCTAGGACTCGGTGGGGATGGGGAGAGAGACAGAGGGGACGGGATCTAACGAGTAGCTGGACTCACGTGTGGCCGTCCAGCAGAAGCGCATGCGTAAAGGGCCACAAGCAGTGTCGGTGTATCAGAGAGCAGCGAAGGCCCAAAGCCAGCGACAACAGATTGATTGCGTGCGCGGCAGAGGGCCTCAGAAAGCTCGCTACCATTTACACTTAAGATATAAGATAATTTCTGTCCGGAGAGGAGCCTACTCTCTACCTGTCTGATCTGGATTACGGAGAAGGCATGGCAAGGGCCCCGAGAAGTCGGGTCCGGACAACGCGATTCTTAGGACAACTCCAACGGGCCCCTGCATTTCAGACATCGATTTCGTCCGATTCTATCCGTTTGCGGGGTGGAGGACAGGTTGTCCGGGCTCATCCCGGTTGCGGTGGCCTGTTCCCCCAACGGCCACTGCCGACAAAGAAAAGAAGTGCAGAAAAAAGGGAACGACCGAAAATAATTAAACATATTACAATAAAAGTCCTAGTCCTAGTAACAAAATATCAATAGAAAAAAGCCCCAATATTTTGGGGTGCCCTGGCGTGGAAGGGGAACCGACGGGCATTCCTGCTGGCCGGCCGACGACTCGTTATCGGTGATGATGAAGACCTAGGGCAGTGGCCAGGTGCCGCTCTGGGATGGAGTGGGAGGTGCCGGGAGCGCAGGCGGCGAAGGGGGCTTCTAGGCCTGCGCGGCCACCCAGGACTCGTGCAGGGCCTGTGTGGACACCCAGGGCCTAGGCGGTGCCATCCCACCGCTTCTCCTCCTCCAGCTGTGACGCGAGGATGGCGACCTCGAGCTCCTCATCCTCCATCATCGGCCAGGCCTGCATTGGCCCCGGCTCCTCCAGCTTGACCGCCACCTGTCCTAGAGGCCACACCTCGACTCGACGGTGTCGGTGCCCCTATAATGCGACCAGTCGGGGATGCCGAGTTATGGCGCTAGGAAGTGGTAGCCCACGTTCGCACCCTCGTCGTCCACACCGGAGTCCTCGTCGAACTCCTCCCATGGTCCTCGTTTTCGTCGAGGTTCTCGAGGTGGGCCTCGATGGCCTCGCGCCTCGCCACGTGCTCCGCCTCAAACCACCGGTCCCAGAGGTCCGACTACACAAAGTAGGCTAGGTCCCCCCTCAGATCTACCGGCAGGAAGGCCCAGTGGTGGTAGATCTTCCGGAGATGAGCAGAGCCAAACACCGAGATAGCTAGCATAGGCAGGCGGGTGCCATTAAGGTGCCTGCCCGCCGGCAGGTGCACGTCCGACCATGGGCACGGCATGCCAGCCTCGTCCAGCATGCACACGGCCTCAAGGCTAACGTGCGCGCGCTGGTGGGCCGCGGAAGGAGGAGGAGTGTAACACCCCAAAAATATTAAGCAAGATTATCAAGTTCTAATCACCCAAGTTTAGGGTTAACAAAAACTTTTATTACTAAATTGAATATGAATGTATGTGTGATTTGCATTAGTGTATGATTGAGTACAAATGCCATGTTTGATTGCTACAAATGCTAAGAAATGGTTTAAAGATGAGTACTACATCATCTAGGACAATTACAAACAAAATCCAAAGAAAAGAAATTCAAATATAAAGCATATGATCAAATGGTCATTTTGACCAAAATTAACCACTAGGCCACTTTGAGTGTTCCTAGTAAAGAATTTCTAATAGAAACATTTCCATTTCTTTTCACCCCTTGCTAGACCAAGTAAAAATGAACCCAAGCTCACGTTACAAACTCATAGAAACTATTCTCAAATCTATTTAAAGGACAATTCAATATTGAATCAAGTGTATGTACTAAGATCACCATTTTGCAAAAATCGCTCAAATCAATTCACCTTGACTTTTCCAAGCAACCATAGACACTCAAGCATAAGATCCAAACACTCACCTAATTTCATTCGAAAATTTCAAACTTAAGTTCATGCGGCCATTTGGTCGAACACATTGCAGACACAGATTAAACCCTGCCTAACTCCACTGTTTCGAGCAGTGATCACTCTACCATTTGCCCCCATTTCACTCCCCTATCTCCCCCAGCACCTAGCAACGCAGTGGATAGCCTCCCCCCTTTGCTGTCGCGCCAGTGCAGCGCCGCCCGAAGTCTGCCACGCCGGCTGACCATGGATAGCTCGCCATCGACCGTGCCGCCCTCGTCCATGGTGTCCAGGAGGCAGGCCACCATCCACCACCACCCCCTGTCCAACACTTGATCGCAGGAAAACTATGGACCACCAGAAAACCGTCGCGTCCATTTTCTCTGCGCTATGCCGAGACCACGCCAAAGCGCCGCAGCCGACCAGCTCGCACACGCCGCGCCTCGCCCTCTCCGCATGCGAAAGCACTCTCCATGACCCTAGCTAGCTCCCAGACATCCATGTTCGCTGCCGCGTGACCAGTAGCCCCTGTGCACCGTCTCGAACACCGCTAGTTCCGCGCAGAGCACCGCCCGTGCCCGACCATTCTTAACCGCTCCGTACCGCGCCTTTAATCCCGTGACGAACGCCAAGAAACACCGCATCGCCCCTACCTTCAGCCATGCCGCTAGCTCGCTGTACCACCTTCGCTGGAGGAGCCAGCCCATGCTGCAATGCCCCTCTCGCCAGTGTATAAATAGAGGCCATCTCTGCCTCAATTTACCACACTATCCCACTCCTCATAGAACCTCCCACACCTCTCCCCAGAGCAAGGCGAGCACCAGCCCGCCGGAGTTTGGCCGGAGTCCGCCGCTGCAGAGGAGAAGAGGAGTCGATGATTAGAGCTGCCCCAGGAGCCGTCGTGACCACCTTTCGAACCACCGTCATCTACAACATCGTTCGCCCCCATCGCCGACCCTAGCTGGAGCCCTGGTGAGCTTCACACGACCCCCATCATCGTCGTTAGGGTTCAGTCTCGCCGGAGCTGTTCATCGTAGATGATGAATGTCAGCCATTAGATCCTAGTCTAATCGCACGGCCTAGATTGAAAGATACCGATTCGGGTGAGCCACTGACTAGTGGGACCCCCTGTCAGCAGCTCGCTTCGCCAGCACGGTGCAGCTGGGCCGGCCCATTTACTTTCCCGCGCAGAGCCCAGTGATTCAAATAAGAATTTTCCATTTTAGTTAAAACCAGATTCTATCAGTAGATTTAAAAATCAATTCGAAGAGATTCACTGAACCAAATTGCATGATTCCAATTTTGTTAGAAAGACATTCAAATTATCTATCCAAGCACATTGGATTCAAACCATTTGGAGTTAGAGATCACCTATAGTAAAAATAATAAGACAGAGACTTTTTCAACTTCAAACATTTTTCAAAAATCAACCATAAATGATTTTGAGTTGATTCCAACTCTCAAAAATCACATTTGACAAGGGCTATCTGAATATGTAAAAATATTTAAGTTTACATGTAGTGACATTGGATTATTACCAAAAGAATGCTATATAGGCATTTATAGTCACTTTAATTCTATTAAATGATAATCTTAAACTTTATAAAATAAGACCACCACTTTAAATCATATTCCCATGTATTAGAATATGTGGTGATGACATGTGTCAACATGATCCCATATTTTAATTGGAGAATATTAAATCTTAAGTATTTTCAATGAGTAGAAATTACTTTTCTAAAATAAGATGAATAAGACTAAGTCTTTATTTCATGTGATGATTGTGATGATGCTAGATCATCTAGTGTTATCCTTAGTTTGCTGAATAGAAATAGTTATGTATTGTTTGGTGATTGTGTATCCTGTATTCTTTTGTAGACGATAGTACCGACTTGGGATACGAGGAGGAGGAGTACTACCAAGAAGAAGAAGAAAACTTCAACCACTACACTACTCAAGGCAAGCTAACACTTGCAAGTTTCATACTTATGCAAGCCTAACACTGCAATTTAGAACTATGCAAGCTAACACTTGCAAACTAGGTAACCTATGCAAGATGCATTAGGCATGCTTGGTTATCCAACTTTGATTATACCAATCCCAAGTTTTACTTGCAAGCTTTATTCTTTTACTTTTACCAAAGTTCTTTACTTTTAGTTAGTGCTTTTTGAGTATTGGAAAAATAGTATAGATACCATAAAGAGTATAAAACTAGGCCTAAGTAGTTATACTTAGATGTCATCAAAAGGCATAAGACTAGAGTTAGATAGTTGCACTTGATTAGCACCCCTCATTAGTGAAATACCCTCAAATTTAGTGTCTAGTGCTAAGCATAAAAGTTGATCACTTTAGATGGGAATACTTGGTGAAAATGATTATAACAACCTTGGAATGAGGATTCATTCTATTGAGATGTTTTGACATGTGTTGAGAAACACAAAAGGATTTGATGATGAAAATGTTGAGGCATGAGCCTTGGCCCTTTATAAAAACTGATGGTTGGGTTCGGATGCGATGCCATTCCAATTTTACCGTACAATCACAATACCTGAAATTGGGTAGGGCTTAACTGGAAGTTTATATGCCTTAGTATGGGTTCCCTTGCGGAAGAGGTTGAGCTGAGGCTACCTCTTGATGAATGTTCACCTATGCAGTGCCTAGGATGGCAGATGGCCATGGCTGGCAGGCCAAGCTCATAGGGGAGGTGCCTATACTAGAGTGTGTAATTGAAAGGTTATGATTGATTATCCGCATACTAAGTATGATGATTCAGGGTTATCCCTGATGGATGTATCGAATTTTGTGGTGAAAGTGTATCACCTCTGCAGAGTGTCAAACTATTCGAATAGCCGCGTCCGCGGTTATGGACAGTTGGAGTGGCCATACTGTTCCATCGTCAGATGTTTTCAAAATGACTTGTGAATTGAACTATGACTTTGACTTGACCACAACAGGATTGTGGATATGAAAACTAGGTTCCCACTTAAGTGATTTAGAACATTAACTTAGTTCTTTACTTCTAAACTCAGTTTTATATAAACCTGGTTTTTTGCAAATAAACCTAGAGCTTAAGATTCCTACTAGAACTACCTTACTTGTTAGTGATAGTTTGCGAGTACTTAAAGAGTACTCATGGCTTTGTCCCTGACTATTCCCGTGGTCAGACAATGAGGAGGACTACCAGGATGATGGACAGTAGGAGGTGTACGACAACTAGGATCATCTCCCATTGTTAGCATTGCCTATGACCCTGAAAATGGAGCCCCTACTATGTTTATTTTTCGCTGCTTGATTTGTATTAAGACTATATCATGAAATACTTTATTTGTAAGACCTTTATTATGGTTTGTAATGGATGATGTACTGTGGTACCAATTATGTTATGTCTCGCAAAAATGGTAATCCTGGGATTGCTATGTATGGCAAAACAGGCATCTGCGATTAAAAACCGGGGTGTTGACAAGTTGGTATCAGATCCATCTTGACCATAGGAGACCCTAGTTAGAATGGACGTCCGAACAAAAACTTAGTTTCAAAACAAAAGAAGTGAGTATTTATGAAAACCTATTCCCACTCTTATCCTTGAGATTCTTTCAAAAAAAATCATGTTACTCAAAAATTCTTGCATTCCTACATAAAAATTTGACACACTTGATCACCTCACTAACTTACTCACCCCAAATGCTTATAGATGGAGGTCCATTATTGCAAGTTCTACCAGCTAGGGAACGGAGGCCACCTGGTCCCTGAGAGGCATCTAGATGCACTGTCAGAGTATCTTGAGATCCCGCACCTGGAATTCTTCGGGGCACAACTCAATGGTCACGTAGGAGGAGATCTGCAATGGCTGATAGTTGCTGATCTCAGAGGCAAGATGGACGCACCCACTTCAGAGAAGATCCAATTCAACTTGCGGGAGAATAGCTGGCTAGATGGATTAGCCAGGGCTATGCATGAAGCTCTTGCCCGTCTGTGGGGACAAAACATCAACCAGATCCATGGAACTCGCTTTGCTCACTATGCAATGCGTGATTCTATGGGAATGCCCTTTGAGATGCCAGGACACCCGGAGCTGAAGCACCAGATGGACAATCTTGACTTCATGTTGTATGATAGGCAGAAGGAGTTGGACAACGCCCGTGCCTACGCCAACCACAACCATGCCATTGCAGTCAAGAAGGACCAGACCCTCGCAATCCTCGCCAAGGAGCGCCAATCACTTTGTCATCAGCGCGACAAGAAGGATCACACCATCGATCGTCTTCGCAAGAAGGTGGCCAATCTCGAGAAGACCATCCATGAACAGGCAATCCAACTTGAAGCGAAGGAGGAGGAAGATGAGATAATCCAGGGAGATCTTTACTCTTACCCTAGTGATGACAACGACTAGCTGGAGGATGATGCCATGGAGTTCCACACTGATGATGATGATTCCGACTTCATTGATGATGATTAGATGCACTTGAGAACTACAGTAGGAGTGTGTTGTACCGGTCCCATTGTATCGTAGTTTCATAGAATGGTTCTTAAAACCATATGTTTTCTATTTGTGTTGTGGTGTGTGTTTGTATGGTGTGCTTGGAATGAATGAATGAGAGGAAGTTATTAGTTTGCAAAACTCGAGTCAAACTCAAAGTTTAATGCTTTTGAAACAAAACCATGAACCCTAGAGATTTCCTCTTATCTCATTATCTATCTCAATCTTCAGATGACTCGTGGAAATCCCATAGGAAGCAGTTCATCGCAGGACCCGATGCTGCATATTCTGCAAATGCTAGATTCTGACCATGAAGTTAGTAGAGCCGAATGCCAAGCCAACCTAGCCACTCTTCAACAGATAGCTCAAATGGCCCACAATAATCAAGGTCACGGAAACCAGGATCACCATGGATCCAAGCTCAAGAAATTTCAGAATACCAACCCACCTATCTTTAGTAAGTCTGAGGATCCCTTAGATGCTGATGACTAGCTGCAAACCATGGAGAACAACTTAGAGGTTGCAGGAGTTGAAGCTAACAAAAAAGTACTATTTGCCACCCATTATCTGGTAGGAGATGCAAGAGCCTGGTGGTATAGCACCCGTACCATGAACGAAGGTCAGATGATGACTTTGGAAGCATTCAAGATCAAGTTCAGCCAGACCCATGTGCCCCAAGGTTTGGTCACTAGTAGGAGGGATGAGTTCAGGGAACTGAAGCAAGGAAGGGTGATGGTAATCGAGTACCGTGACAAATTTCTGTCACTAGCTAGATATGCCCCTGATGAGATTAACACCGAAGCAAAGAAGAAGGAAAGGTTCCTAAATGGATTGCATGATGAGATGCAGACTATGTTAGTCAACATCCGTTTTGCAGATCTAGAAGAGCTAGTAGACTTTGCTATCCAGATGGAAGGGAAGATCAACCAAGCCAATGACAACCGTAAGTGTCGCATGATGCACCATACTGGATCCCACAATACCCAGAAGTATCGCCCCAACCCGTCTGCAGGATATGCCCCACGAAACAATAGACCCCCTATGTCCCGTCCCAACTATCCCAATCATAGCGGAGGAAACTTGAAATCTGGAGGAAACCACAACAACAACCCCGGCAACTGTTGGGTCCGCAGCATAGAAAACAAAAAATTTCCTACGGTGTGAACTACACGCCAATATCTATCTACTAGGTACAAAGCAACGGGTGGACATACATCCAACGAGAACTTACCCTCGTAGACAACGAGCTTTGTTAACGAGTAGGAACTTGTGGTTGATGTAGTCGTACACTTGCCGATCTCAAGATCGTGATGAAGTCCAGTAGGTCCGGCTCCAGCACGTCCATCAGATCCAGCTCCAGCACCACCAAGTCCAGCACCGCAAAGCAGCGGTGCATCCGTGATCGCACACACGTCCGGTACCCCGACAACCTCGTCCCTCGCTCCAGCAAAGCAGCGGAAGCAGCAACTCCTTTTCAGATAAAGCCACCGGGAACATGTATCTCGCTAATCCGAGACCATGGGGAAATAATACTAGAGGGGGAGAGAGATCCTTTACAGGGAGGTGTGTGTGAGAAGTGAGGAGGGGGTGGCCTTTTATAGGAGGAGGGGGGTGCCCCTCCTTCATGGCCGGCGCATGGAGGAGGTGACTCATCACCTCCTCCATTCATGTGGTGGTAACTCCCTCCACATAAATTTGCCCCTTCACATTCTCTTTTAAAGTCTCCACTTTAAATGCATTAAATTTCTCCAAATTTAATGCTCTCTCATTTAATAAAACTCTTTTATTATTTTTATTCAGAATTTTGTTAATTACTTTAATTAACAAACATTCACATAAAACCCCCTGCAACATTTCAATATTACATGCAGAACCAATTTCAGCATTTTCACCCGAAACAGTTTTGGTGTCTATTGAAATAATTCCAGCGCTTTCTTAAATCTTTATCTGAAACATATTTGCTCCAAATGGTGTCGGTATCCCTTAAGTGTATCACCCTATGGTTCACGAATAATGCAGACATGATCGAGACCCCTCTCCGATCAATAATCAGCAGCGGGACCTGGAGATCCGTACTGACTCCTACACATTCAACGATGACTTCTGTAACTAAATCCCTTTGTCTTGCGATATATTACATGTCCGAGATTCGATCATCGGTATCTCCATACCTAGTTTGATCTCGTTTCCGACATGCACTCTTTTCTCGTTCCCGTGATATAACATTCTAGTGATCACATCACTTGCTTGCAAGCTATTTCAATGTGATATCACCGAGAGGGCCCAGAGTATATCTATCCGTCATCGGGATTGACAAATTCCACTCTTGATCCATGAGCCTCAACATAACACCTTCGTAGCGCTCAACCCATCTTTATAGTCACCCTGTTATAGTGTGACGTTTGATGTTATCAAGATACTTTTCCGGTGTTAGCAATTAACATGATCTCATGGTCTAAGGATAAAGATTACTTCGTATGATGTTATAGCAATATAAACATAATGACTTTGATCGTAATGCTATACTTCGGATGAATGTTCATCACATCATTCCACCAATGTTGTGACCTCGTTATTAACAACATCCAATGTCCATGATCAGGAAACCTTGATCATCTTGTTAATCAACGAGCTAGTCTATAAGAGAGGCATAACTAGGAACCCTTTTTTGTTTATTAAACACACATGTATTGACGTTTCCGATCAATACAATTATAGCATGCAAAATAAACATTTATCATAAACATGGAATAAGATAATAACCACTTTATTATTGCCTCTCGGGCATATTCCCTTCAGTCTCCCACTTGCACTAGAGTCAATAATCTAGTTTGAAAAACTTTGCATATTGAACACCTATGGCTTTCTGGTGTTGCATATACGCTATTGCTAGTGGTTAACATAATCTCTGGATCTGACAATTTTAGGTCCGTGTGTATTTGCATGTCTTTGCGTCTCTACGCATCACTCATTCTCAAATGAGATGGCATTGTATAAATTTGGTCCTTTGGTGAGACCTTTAGTTCGTTCGGCTCAAAATAAGTTGATATTATTGTCACACAATATATCTTCATAGTATTATCCCACTTTGTACCAACCTAGTTTGATAACAAACTACTTAACACAAATGCCCTCCTTTGCTGCTACTATAGCAATTATATATTTAGCCTTTTGTTGTAGTATCCGTCACAATATCTCAACTTTGGAACTCATCCAAATCCATCATGGAACATCCTTTCCATTATATTGTGCCACTCATAGTCTAAATTGAGATAAATTTAATTTGTATCTTGTGACAAAACTAGTATCAATGTAACACTTTACAATGAACTACCTTTAACTATTGTCACTTATACATGATATATTCTTAGTTCTTCCAAAGCTCATAAGAATATATTTACTATTGTCCAATGATCATCTTATGAATCATTCTGGTATATGCTCATAACATTTAGAGCATAGGACATTATGGATATATACATATCATGGTATGATCGATCAAAATTTTCATGTGATTTTACTCACCAAGTGTTGAAACACTTGAATCTTGATGTAATCCTTTCCATGCAGCAAGAACCTTTCTTGTTGTTTCCATATTGAACCCTTTCAATATCTCATATTGAACCCTTTCAATATCTTATATATGTATGTCTGGCATAACCATATTAGCGCCTTAATCTATCCATATAGATATTGATGCCTAATATTATGGGTTTGCCCAAGTCTTTCATCGAAATCTTATTTTAATGAAATCCTTAACTTGTGTCAATTCAAGATACATCATTTCCAATCAACAATATGTCCTCTACATAATGTATTAGAAATATGTCTCAACGCTCCCACTTAATTTCTTGCAAATGCAAGCATCTTCATCATCTCCGATGAATTTAAACTCTTTTAACAGTTTTATCATGGTGAAGATTCCAACTCCGCTATGCTTACTTCAACTATTGAAGTTTACATGCCCTTTTAGCACCCTTTGAATTAACAGAACCCTTCGGACCATGTCATGTACATGTCCTAGGTTACCGTTCTATTAGAAGAACCTTGCTTTGTTTATTCAACTACCATATACCAAATTATATGTAGTGGTTGCTACATTAATCCGTCAAGACTATATATCGCAACGAAAGATCAAATCTTGTCATAGTCAACTCCTTGAACATTGTCGTAAACTTCTTTCCGACATGCCGACTATTTGATAGATGTTAAACATCCATGTCTTATTTCTTTATAGATCCAAACACGACTGATAGGCTTCACGCCTTTCCGCAGGGTCTTCCAAGTTCAGAAACTTGATTTCTCGTGTATGGATACTATCACGGATTCTATGACTTCTAGTCATTTTATGGAGTCAGGGCCCATCATCGCTTCTTTGCATGTAGTCGGTTCATCATTGTCAAAACAATAATGACTTGCTTATCAAATCTTACTATTTGATTCTTACCGACCCACACGGTTCTATAGGAACTCTAATCTCCGAGATCACACCTTTTGTAATCATGAGAGCCATGAGCATTGTGGCCGCCACCGGGACACTTTCCGGCGTTGCGCTACTTAGAACATATAGCTAAGGTTCAACAACCTTATCAAAGTTCTATTGTCCTCCCACTTAACTTTTCACGAAAAATTCCTTCTCAAGAAACTTGACGTTCCAAGCGACAAAATCTTTTGTCCTCGGTATTATGGAGAAATTTCCAACAAATTCTTTGGGATAACCTACAAAGACGTGCTTATCCGACTTTGGTTGTAAACATTTTACTTATGCATAGCATACCAAAATTTAAGAAAAGACAATTCGGGTTTTATCCCAAACCATAACTCAGATGGTGTCATTTCAACAGATCACGATGGTGCTCTTTTCAGTGTAAAAGCGGTAGTCTCTAAAGCTTCAATCCTTAAAACATAATGGCAGTTTTATAAATGACACCCTTGATCTTACCATGTCAAACATGGTTTGATTTTATCTCTCGAATATGCCATACTCCTATGGTTTATCGGGAAACACAAATCATGGAACAATTCCTCAAGTCTTAGGTGTTTTTTCTAAACATGTAACTCAAATATCTTCCTTTATGATCGAATCATAAACTCTTTATTTTCTTGTTACAATGATTTTCCACTTCATCTTGAAAGTCTTTGAACAATTTTCAAATGTTTCATACTTCTTCCTTATTAAGTAAATATACAGATATATTCACTCAAATTTTCGGAGAAATCATATGAAGAAAAAAGATCCATCGCATATGGCTACACATAATGGACTATGCACATCAGCATGCACAATTTCCAATAAGCTAGTCATCCGTTCCTCTCTGGCCTATGGACGAAGTTTCAATTATCTCGAGGAAAGTCTCACATGCGTCAATTGATCAAAATCAAAGACTCCAAAAATCCATCAACATGGAGTTTCTTCATGTTTTCTTTCAAATATAATTTAAATAGCGATGTCACTTCATAAGTGATCTTTCAATCATTTGTCTTGCGACATTTTAGCAATAGTGTTTATGGATGTGATTTCTCCAACTAGACTTGTAAAAGTTCATCCATCCTTTATGGAATACGGTAATTATTTGAACAGCCATTGTTCTCATGATACCGGAACAAAATAACAATTATTTAAACAAATCTTGAAGGCTTGGTTTGATGACAACGAAAAACACAATAACACTTTATTTGTTTTCGATGAACATCATCACTCATTCTCTTGCTGGTTACTTAGGCCATTGTAGTTCATGAATTGCGTTGTCCTGTATGACACTTCATACCAACCAATTCGGTGTCCAATACCGGTATCCAATACCTAAGAACCACATTGTTTAACAAGCAAGGAATATAGCCATAACATGTATATCTTCTATATACCAAAGTTAGACATCTCCAACCTTTTATTTTCTTCCAAATATTTTATAGATTCTCTTTCAGCAATTCCTTTTTCTTTTAAAAGAATCTATCAACATCAATAGTGGTGTCGTCAACATGACACATGGTACAAAGCGTATATAGTCAAATACTAATACCTTTGGACTTGCACTTTGAAGTGGATCACCATCATCAAATGTTTGGTGTTCTTTCAAAAATCCATCCTTTAGTAATCTATTAGTGCAATAAACATTTTACTTACAGCTTCTATTCATCCTTATCATGACAATTTTCATGATCAAGCTACTATAGCTTATAAGGAAGAATCACGAGTATAATATCAGTTCCCAAAACCTTTTTGGTAGATTCGGATGCCTAGCATCTCTATCCTTCACAAATTCTCATACAATATGAGAACATGTATTTTGCTAAATTATACTCTATCACAATGCAACCAAAAACATTATTTCAGATATCACAATATCTTTCACACATGATGGTTTCTGAAACAATTTTCAGCTCCAATATAATCTTGATATTAAAACAACTTTTTGAATATCAATAATCATGGAGGCAAACATGATACTTTAGATACTAACATTGGAATTCTTACTCTTAAAACTTCACGGAATAAATAGAGTTTGCTGAAAGTTTGCAATAGGACTTATAAAATTTAAATTGACATTCAAAACAATACGATACCAGTTCGTAAAGTAAATATCCAGAATTCTATAGTTCTATTATCTCAACTCAAACTAAGCATAAGGTAGTGAACAGATGACAATGACTACAATAAATTATGCAAATTCACTTTGATTTTGTTTATGACAAATTGAGTTCGACTAATCCAAATTAGAAATGAACTCCCACTAAAAACGACATCCCTCATGCCTTTTTGGTGATTACATGAACCAAATCCACTACACCAAGTCCGATCATCACGTGAGTCAGTGTAGCTTCAAAGGCGAGCATCAATATGGTCATCACATCAACTATGTGACTCATGCTTAACCTTTCGTTCTATGTTCTGAGGCCATGTCTGTACATGCTAGGCTCGCCAAGTAAGAACCTTAGTATTCGCGTGTGTAAAACTGTCTTACACCCGTTGCATGAAAGCGTAGAGTTGAGAACACCCGATCATCACGCGATGTCTCGAAACACGATCCATAGAACGGTGCATACTTAAGGAAGAACACATTTTTATCTTGATATCTAAAAGAGGGATCATCTTACAATGCTACAGAAAGCGCCAAACTAGCAGTATAAGATGCTAACATCTAATGTGTAAAGTGAGATGATATGGTCCATGCATTTGATCTCTATCACTTGCATCGTGGTATGATCTCTATCATTCCTTTGTGTGTAAGGCCAAGGTCTATGGAACTTACACGTTGAGTGTGTTGTAAGAGTATCTATCATACATCTACTTACAACAATATCATATCAGTACACTAGCCCAGCAACGATCTAAACTAGACGCCTCTAATTTATCAATTGCAAGTTTTACGTGGCTTAGGGCTTTCGGAGATAGAACCGTTCTTACCTATGAACATGAACCACAACGAGGATAACTAAGTTATTAGCAAATCGTTGTAAATCAGATATTGACTATAGTAGGAGAGACAGACACACGCCAGCCACTTATGCAAAACAAGTTGCATGTCATTCGTGGAACCGGTCTCATGTACGATGACATGTAAGGTTGGTCCGGGCCGCTTCATCCCACTATGCCACCAATATCCAAAATACATAGAAGATGCAATAACATGATCATCATCGCCCACATATCAACATATGTGTACTACCCGTGCTAAGAACCTACGCATAGATCAGGCTCTGATACCACTGTTGGGTCCGCAGCATAGAAAAAAATTTCCTACGGTGTGAACTACACGCCAAGATCTATCTACTAGGTACAAAGCAACGGGTGGACATACATCCAACGAGAACTTACCCTCGTAGACAACGAGCTTTGTTAACGAGTAGGAACTCGTGGTTGATGTAGTCGTACACTTGCCAATCTCAAGATCGTGATGAAGACCAGCAGGTCCGGCTCCAGCACGTCCATCAGATCCAGCTCCAGCACCACCAAGTCCAGCACCGCAAAGCAGCGGTGCATCCGTGATCGCACACACGTCCGGTACCCTGACAACCTCCGTCCCTCGCTCCAGCAAAGCAGCGGAAGCAGCAACTCCTTTCCAGATAAAGCCACCGGGAACATGTATCTCGCTAATCCGAGACCATGGGGGAATAATACTAGAGGGGGAGAGAGATCCTTCACAAGGAGGTGTGTGTGAGAAGTGAGGAGGGGTGGCCTTTTATAGGAGGAGGGGGGGTTCCCCTCCTTCATGGCCGGCGCATGGAGGAGGTGACTCTTCACCTCCTCCATTCATGTGGTGGTAACTCCCTCCACATAAATTTGCCCCTTCACATTCTCTTTTAAAGTCTCCACTTTAAATGCATTAAATTTCTCCAAATTTAATGCTCTCTCATTTAATAAAACTCTTTTATTATTTTTATTCAGAATTTTGTTAATTACTTTAATTAACAAACATTCACATAAAACCCCCTGCAACATTTCAATATTACATGCAGAACCAATTTCAGCATTTTCACCTGAAACAGTTTCGGTGTCTATTGAAATAATTCCAGCGCTTTCTTAAATCTTTATTTGAAACATATTTGCTCCAAATGGTGTCGGTATCCCTTAAGTGTGTCAGACATGATCGAGACCCCTCTCCGATCAATAATCAGCAGCGGGACCTGGAGATCCGTACTGACTCCTACACATTCAACGATGACTTCTGTAACTAAATCCCTTTGTCTCACGATATATTACATGTCCGAGATTCGATCATCGGTATCTCCATACCTATTTTGATCTCGTTTCTGACATGCACTCTTTTCTCGTTCCTGTGATATAACATTCTAGTGATCACATCACTTGCTTGCAAGCTATTTCAATGTGATATCACCGAGAGGGCCCAGAGTATATCTATCCGTCATCGGGATTGACAAATTCCACTCTTGATCCATGAGCCTCAACATAACACCTTTGTAGCACTGAACCCATCTTTATAGTCACCCTGTTACGGTGTGATGTTTGATGTTATCAAGATACTTTTCCGGTGTTAGCAATTAACATGATCTCATGGTCTAAGGATAAAGATTACTTCGTATGATGTTATAGCAATATAAACATAATGACTTTGATCGTAATGCTATACTTCGGATGAATGTTCATCACATCATTCCACCAATGTTGTGACCTCGTTATTAACAACATCCAATGTCCATGATCAGGAAACCTTGATCATCTTGTTAATCAACGAGCTAGTCTATAAGAGAGGCATAACTAGGAACCCTTTTTAATTTATTAAACACACATGTATTGACGTTTCCGATCAATACAATTATAGCATGCAAAATAAACATTTATCATAAACATGGAATAAGATAATAACCACTTTATTATTGCCTCTCGGGCATATTCCCTTCAGCAACTGCAATAACTTCAACCGTGCACCACCCAAGTCCAACAACAACAAAAACAACAGCAACAATACTGCCCCAAGGACTGGAAGCAATGTTGTGCCTGTTGCAGGAAAAGACAAGTCCCAGATTACTTGCTTTGAATGTGGAGTCAAGAGTCACTACTCCAATGAGTGCCCCAAGAAACTTGCAGTAGCCACCAATGTGAATGCACCCGCCCAGCAGCAATGCCGTGTTCATTCTGTAAGGAGATTTGCCTCAGGGAACTCCCTCAACCGCAATGGTCGTCTATTCCACATGAATGCTGAAGAAGCTCAGGAGGCGCCAGATGTCATGCTGGGTATGTTTTCTATTAACTCAGTACTTGCAAGAGTGTTGTTTGATTCTGGAGCATCGCACTCGTTTGTTATAGAAGAATTTGCATGCACTAGTAAGATTCAACCAACAAAACTAACGCATGTTATGATAGTTCAAATACGTGGTTCAACCACCAAATCTAGAAAAATTTGCAAGGTTGTACCTATCAGAATCCATGGAATAGATTTTTATGCTAATCTAATAGTACTTGGAACCAAAGGTTTGGAAGTAGTACTAGGAATGGATTGGATGTCGAAACATAAAGGATTAATCGACTGTGCCAAGAAATCCATAACCATGACTAGTAGCTCTGGAGTATCAGTAGAACATGTATCTAAGAGTTTGCCCCGTCAATTCAAATGCAACAAGAGTCTAGCCCAACCAAACCTAGACCAAGTCAGAATAGTCTGTGAATACCCCGACGTATTCCCAGAACTGGACCCATAGCTCAGGTACCTTATAGTCTGAACCCATCTGAATTAGTGGAGCTGAAGAAACAACTTGATGCTATGTTGGAGAAAGGTCTGATTCAACCAAGCACATCGCCATGGAGATCGCCTGTATTGTATGTGGATAAGAAAGATGGAGGTAACCATTTGTGCACGGATTACCGAAAGCTGAATGATGTCACCATCAAGAAAAAGTACCCACTGCCGAAGATAGAGGATCTGTTTGACCAGTTGAATGGTTCCAGAGTGTTTTCTAAGATTGATCTTAGAACTGGTTATCATCAACTCAAGATTCGTGTAAAGGATATTCCAAAGACCACCTTTACCACCAGATATGGATTGTATGAGTATACTGTCATGTCTTTTAGATTAACCAATGCCCTCGCTTATTTCATAAATCTCATGAATAAGATTTTTACGAACTTCCTAAATAAGTTTGTCGTTTTTTTATCGATGATATTATAATCTATTCCAAGTCAGAAGAAGAACATGAGCTACACCTGGGAACCATCCTTGAAACCCTTAGAGTGCATCAGTTGTATGCCAAGTTTAGCAAGTGTGAGTTCTGGTTGAAGGAAGTAGGATTCCTAGGACATATCGTGTCGGCCGGAGGAGTCACGGTCGATCCCGCCAAGATCAAAGATGTTGAAGAATGGAAAGCCCCAACCACTCAAACCCAAGTCCGTGCATTTCTCGGATTAGCGGGATATTACTGCAAGTTCGTAGAAGGATTTTCGAGCATCGCAAGACCGATGACCCAACTGTTGCAGAAAGATAAGAAGTTTGAATGGACGGATAAATGTGAAGCAAGTTTTCAAGAGCTCAAGAAGAGATTGATTTCAGCCCCAATTCTAATTATGCCGGATATCAAGAAGCCTTTTGATGTGTATTGTGATGCATCCAAGATTGGTCTCGGATGTGTGTTGATGCAAGAAGGCAAAGTCATAGCATATCTGTCCTGACAGCTGAAGCAACATGAGCAAAACTACCCTACCCATGACCTTGAACTAGAAGCTGTAGTTTTAGCATTGAAGACATGGCATCATTACCTTATGGGTAACCGCTGTGAGATTTATTCGGATCACAAGAGTCTGAATTATATTTTCACCCACAAGGAGCTGAATATGAGGCAAAGGATATGGATAGTTAATCAAGGATTATGACCTTGACATTCACTATCACCCCGGCAAAGCCAATGTGGTAGTGGATGCTCTTAGCAGATTGCCGTGTAGATTAAACACCATGATTTAAGAAGCCCAGCCAACTTTGCATGAAGAGTTGGAGCATTTTAGAACGGAGCTAGTTAGCAAAGGATTTTTAGCTAGCATTGAACTTCAACCCACTTTGATCAGTCAGATCAAGGAGGCGCAGAAAGGAAATGTAAGTATCAATGGAATAAAGTGTCATATCGGTACATGGAAGGTACCCGGATTCACCAAAGATGAAGAAGGAGTTTTGTGGTACAAAGGACGTATATGTGTGCCAGCAGATTCCGAGTTGAAACAAGTTATCATGAAAGAAGCTCATGATACTCTTTATTCTATCCACCCGGGAGGAACAAAGATGTATCAGGATTTGAAGGAGCAATTTTGGTGGTATAAGATGAAGAGAGAAATCGGAAGCTACATAGCTAAGTGTGATATCTGTCAGAGAGTCAAAGCGGAACATCAGAGACCCGCAGAACTTTTGCAACCATTGCAGATTCCGAAATGGAAATGGGATTATGTCGGAGTGGATTTCATCACCTGTTTTCCTACTTCTAGTAAGGGAAACGACTCTATTTGGGTCATAGTTGATAGACTGTCCAAGGTAGCCCATTTTATACCTGTCAAGACTACCTACCAGAGTTCTAAGCTAGAAGAGTTGTGCATTGCTAGAATCGTTAGTTTGCATGGGACCCCTAAGAACATAGTGTCGGATCGAGGAACCCAGTTTACCTCAAGATTTTGGCAGAAAGTCCAAGAAGGATTAGGAACCAAGCAGAATTTCAGCACATCTTATCACCCACGGACCGATGGACAAACTGAAAGAGTCAACCAAATCTTAGAAGATATGTTGAGAGCTTGTGTGTTAGAATATGGATCAAAATGGGAAGATTGTCTACTTTCACAGAATTCTCATACAACAACAGTTATCAAGCCAGTTTACAAATGGCCTCCTTTGAATTTCTATATGGAAGGAAGTGTCATACCCCTTTCGCATAATTCTCATACAACAACAGTTATCAAGCCAGTTTACAGTTATCAAGACTTGTTGATGGATGTATACCTTGATATTACTTGTTTTAAACTATTTGTATCTAGTCACTCTTGTAAACTTTGAAGGTGTCCTATGCATTTATGTTTGCTACTCTATGAGGGACAAGCTGAATGCCACTATGCTATGTTTTCTTTATGTGAAACAAACAAACGTCTTGCAAAGCATTGTTATTCATGAATCTTTTGTTTGCGCCTTTTCATGTTGCAACTTAGTTGCTATGTCTTATTGCTAGAACTTTGTCTTTCATGTTATGATTAAAGTACTATGATCCCAGCTTTGAATGTTTTACAAATACTTTGGTCAAGCCTTTGATGGTGCATGTCACCTCAAAAATTATTCTTTCTTTTTATCACTTACCTACTCGAGGACGAGCAGGAGTTAAGCTTGGGGATGTTGATACATTGGAAATGTATCTATAATTTTTGATGTTCCATGCTTGGTTTTATCTCCTTTCTTGTGTTTTGTCCATACTTTGGAGTACTTTTCATATGATTTCTTGGACTAACCTATTAACAAGATCCACAGTGCCAACTGCCTGTTTTCTGCTGTTTTTGGTTCTAGGAAAGTCAGAAAATGAATATTCTCGAAATTGGACGGGGCAAAAGCCAAAGTGCCTATTTTTCAGAAGACTCTAGGAGCCAGAATATGAGACGGAGGACGGCCAGGGGCTGGCCACACCACCTCCAGGCGCGGGCTGGGCCTGGCCGCGCTAGGGCATGGTGTGGTGGCCCCAGGCACCCCCTCGGTCTCCCTCTTCCCCTATAAGAATCCTTCTGACCTAAAAACTCTAGGGGGTCGACGTTTGTCCAGAAGGATTTCCGCTCCGCCGCCACCACCAGATTCCACGAAACAGCACAAGAAACTCTGTTCTGGCACCTTGCCAGGACGGGGAATTGGAGGAGATCATCGCCATCATCATCACCATCGCTTCTCCATCGACCATCCATGTGAGTGAGTAATCCCCTGCTGTAGGCTATGGGGATGGTAGGGATTGGATGAGATCGTTCATGTAATGGCATCAGATTGTTAGGCATGGTGCCTAGTATCTTTTATTAGTGCTTTATGACTTTGTTGCAACTTGTTGTGCTTAATGCTTGTCACTAGGGCCCGAGTGCAATGATTTTAGATCTGAACATGTTATTGATTCATTATGATAGTATTGTTTTTGGTCTTATCTACAAGTTTTATACACACATTGTTTTCCAAAACCTATGACCCCGAAGTGACAGAAATCGAGATAACCGGAAGGGAATGGCTTTGATAAGAGGATCACATGTGTTCACGAAGTGCTAATGCTTTGCTCCGGTGCTCTATTAAAAGGAGCACCTTAATTGCCAATAGTTTCCTAGAGGTCCCGCTGTAAACGGGCTGGCAGGACAAAAGATGTTGTGCAAGTTCTCATTGCGAGCACGTATGACTATATATGGAACACATGTCTAGGATTGTCTAGTACTTGGATGCTTTATCTTATTTATCTGCAATTGCCCTATGTTCTGATTGCTATATGAATTGTCTTGTCCATGCAACGCCCGTCCATACATCCTTATGCCTACCGCACTCGAATCCCACTATTTACTGCTTTGGTTACTACTGTCTTTGCTTTACTACTGCTGCTACTTTACTATTCCTACTACAAAACTGTTGCTACTGATAAACTGCTGTGAGCAAGATTGTTTCTAGGTGCAGCTGAATTGACAACTCAGTTGTTAAGGATTATAAATATTCTTTGGCTCTCCTTGTGTCGAATCAATAAATTGGGTTTCACTTCCCTCGAAAATACTGCGATACATCCCCTATACTTGTGGGTCATCAGCGGCCAGCAAGTGCAGCGGCCACGGGCCGGCCTAGCAACCGTGCCCCAGCTTCCTCGCCTCCTATCCTGCCAATCCACCACACGTTGTACAATGCCTCTTCTTTTCCTAAACCCCTTTTTCTCTGCAGAGCGCCAAGCCGCCTTTCCGCCGTCGCCAGAGCGCCGCCCGTCGCTGTCGCAGAGTCACCCGCGTCGTCGGACCAGGTGAGCAGGGAAGCTCGCCGTCTAGGCCATTGGATGCCGATCGGACCGTCGTGATCGACCATTGTCCGCAGGCGCTCACCACAGACTAGTCAACCGCCACGTCAGCGGGACCCGCCTGTCAGCGGGAATATTCCCCATAGTTTCTGAAAAATAGATTAAAAGCTAGAAAAGTTAGACAACTTCTAAAAATCATAGTAAAAGATTTACTTGGCCAAAAATATAAAATAATATGTAGTTGGAAAGCTATTGTCATGTAGATTATTATTATGTAACTGGTTCAATCAATTACTGTAAGGTTTTGCTGTAGTTATTTAAATCGTTTAATACCCTTTTTGGAGTAATAAAATCATACGAAAATAACTACTATTCATAAAATTGTAAATAATATGTCTATGGAGTCACAACAAACTGTAGAACCTGTTTATGAATTAAAATTGCAAGTTTATCATACGAATATGTTTGAGCTTAATTAAAGGCATATTGCACTATAAAAATTATAGAAAAAGATCCATAACTCTTTTTTACGTGATTCTAGTTGCCCTGGCTCTAAATTGGATTGACTACACAGTAGTATTTTCTCCTAGATTTTACAACACTGTACACAATCAGGGCTTAATAATTTCATAAAAACCTATTAAATTGGATCAAAAATTCTTGCTAAATGGTTTTAATGCATCAAAGTTTTTCCATGCATGTCATCAGTAGTCATAATGATCAGAGAACATACAATCACTACTGAATTCTTGTTTAACTTGTCATGCATGCATTTGTTCACTTGTTTATGATTATTAATGGATTGTTTATGTGTTGCAATTGTACTGTATAGATCATGACGAGTGCAACGCTTGCTCGTGTGAGGATTATTCTTTCGACCGCTACACCAAAGGCAAGTAGATGTTATGTTGTTAACGATATTGTCCTACTACTTTCCTTGCATATGTTGTGTATTTTGTAGATGCATGAATATGATCTACTACTGCTATGCTAAGTCCTATACTATGTGGTAGGAATCTCCTATAGTTGAGCCACCGTTGGTAGATGTGCTTAGCCATGCTATGATGGGCTGGATTACATCATTTGAAAGTGTTTATAAAGTGTTGGTTTGCAAAAAAAACTAAAACAACATAATCAATGAATCCCCTCGGTGTGACGGGATTGACATTTTTTGGTGGTATCAAGCGGAAAGGCACCCAGGTATCTAGAGAAAATGATTGGCTTCTTTATTTGGTAGCTTACGTGTAAAACCATGTGCTAGTAAGAAATGAGTGGCTGACTGGACTTAGTAGGTTGTGGCGACTTGAACTCATGTAGCCAGAGATGCAGAATTTTGGTAGGTTGGTACGGTGCGTGTCAGGTTTGGAGATCTACTTTCCGAATTGTCTCGTCTTGAACTTCTCCCTATCATAACATAATATGAGTATTATGGTACGAGCTGGGCTGTCCAGGTCACATGGGTAAAGTGTACAAACCCCTGCAGGGTGTCTAATCTAAGTACTTAGCCGTGTCCCCGGTTATGGACAATTGAGTTTGTTAATATTAAGGTTATGACATGTTTCTCGTTCATTCTAATTTCCTAGTTGTTTTAATATTGATGGGTTACTTAATTGGGATCTTTTTAAAGAAAATCTAAAACTGATTATAAAAGTAGGACAAATGCTTTTGAAAATGCAAGCTAGCCAAAGCCCCACTTTTCCAAATAAGCATGTAGTTGCTAGTCTTATTGTCTCCTTACTTAGCGCTACTGTCGTCCATTCCATGTATTGACCCTTCGGGGCTGTTATGTTTCATGTTGCAGGTTATTCCGATTCCGAGTGATCGAAATAGGTCGCGATACTCCACTCGACACATCTTCTCTTGTCGGCAATTTGAAGATGGAGTAGTTATCTTTATTTATGTTGCTACTTGAATAATTTGAGCTAGCCTTCGAGCTAAACGAATATTGTAATAAATTGAATATTCTGGATCTTTCGTTATTTATGATACACGAATTATTACTTTGTTATTCATCTATGTTCTATCTAAGTCAATGAACCGATCCAGGGATTGACATGTTGCATAGAAGCTACAGTCTTTTCAGTACTGCAGTGTTACATGTCGGTGGGGAGGGGCCTAGGGTTTTGGGGTTTGACTAGGAGTGGAAGTAGAGTGTGGAAGAGGGGATGGAGAAGCGGTCCCATTAAAAAGGACGCGGTCCCTTCCTCTGGGACACCGCCAGGTAGGACCCATCGAAGCCTCGGGAGGACATGATCGGACGAGTCCGGCTTAAATCCCACCGCATTCTAGCCCCAGGTTTCCACCGAAATGGACCGCGTCGCGTTGTACTCACGATTTTCGGGTGCGCGTTGAGTTGTGTCTTGTGCTCAGAAAGACAGGATCGGACCCGCGGCGGCAATTACGGGGGCCGTTGAAGTTGGCCTTATTCAGCCACATAGGAGCGGCATGCCGACCGCTAGGATTAATACCGCATATGTGTGCCATGTACTTAGGGCATCTCCACCGGGTCGACCAAACCCATCCCGGTGCGTCCGAAACCGTCTGCATAGACGCGCACAGCGCGTGTGGCGTCACAGCGACACGACCCATCCTCCGACGCGTTCGGCTTGACCCATCCGTTCATCTAATTTGCATGACCACTAGGTTGGCCCGGACACGTGCGGGTCACAGGCGTGTCCTCCGCGCGCACGCTGGTGGCCACCAGCCAGCGATAGAGGCAATAGCATCACCGATGCAGAAGCAACCGGGGCCTTGATTCAGACGCAAAGGCCGCAACACCAATTCAGGACGGCAGACTGAACGACAACACCGAGTCAGACACAACCACAGCAGTTTTCGCCATCAATGACGACAGGACGGGGCGTCGCCTGAGTTCCCGCGCCGACATTGATGGAGAACTCGCGAGAACCTGCGCGCGCTCCCACCGGCAGGGGCTACTTAAGGGCATCTCCATGACCGTTGGTGCCGCACATCACCCCTCCTCTCGCCATCGCCATCGCCGGAGCCACTCAGCAAACTAGTCACCACAGCCACCGCAACCGCCGCCAGAACCGCTCTGCCAACGATAAAGAAGCCGGGGTTGTTTAAGAAGTCAAAGAACGACCACGAAGCTGACGGATCAGGCTCGAGCGGCCGGCGCCGCTAGAGCGGCATGTCATCATTCGTTCGGGTGGTGCTGCCACCGTCGCCCCGGGAGCAGGACTTCATCGGCGTCCCCGCCGCGTGCCGGGAGGCAGAGCTAGCCCGCGACCGCCGGTACTTCCGCATTGCGGAGTGGGAGCGGCGGTGGAGGCAGGGGAAGCATCGCCAACCACGATGTCTCCCTCCCCACGGGATGGCACCTCAACCAGGAGCTGGTGCCGGTGCTGCCCGCCCCTAAGGACGACAAGGCGCTGGAGGCGGAGATGGAGATGGCCCACCGCATCCGCAAGCTCCCGCCGGCCTTCCGGTACGACCGCCCGTACCACAACCCGGCGTTCTGGAGGGAGTTCCAGGATTAGGAGCACACAACTCGCCGCCTCAGCACCTACCATAGCGAGTTTGACCCGTGGGGCTCCCGCGATGCCCCCGCCATCGAGGCCGCCTCCGAGGCGTCGTCAACAACTCTGATGCCGACCTCGGCGGCAGCAACGACGACGACATCGTCATCAAGGAGGAGGAAAAGGAGGCGGAGGGGTCGTCCTCCGTATTAGCTGCCGTGCACCTGCCCCCGGAGTACCAGGAGGTCTTGGCGCGGGGCTACGATGAGGACACCATCTCGAGCAGGCCATCGTGGCCAGCGCGAGGGAGGAGGAGGAGGCCATGTGGGATAGCTGCCAGGAGGCCGTCTAGTTCACCGGCCTGGTGGCGCAGGTCAATGTCGGGCAGGCGCTGCCACCGCCACCGCCCACACTGTAGCAGCTGCGGGGGTGGGCTGCTCCGCCCGCGTCGGAGTGGTCTGCCCCACCCACGTCGGGGTAGTACGCTCCGCCCGCGCCAAAGAAAATGGATGCGTGGCCGGCATGGCCAGGCTAGGTCATCGACCACCCGGCACCTCCCGGGCCCGTGCCAGCTCCGGATCTGCCGCGGCCACACCTCTAGACGCCGCCGGAGTACATCGACCTCGATTCATAGATGGACGGAGCGGCGGCAACGATGGCGGGGAGATCGTCGGTAGCTAGGGTTAGGGCCAGGGCCATTTTTTCTTCATTTTTTAAATCTTTTTTAATGTAATATATTTTATTTAATTATGAATGAACTTTGCTAGATTATTTTACGCGCGAATCGTATCAGTTTGAATTTCAAAAGAAAACAACGTGGCTAGGCGGACATTTGGGCCACACCGCTGGGCACGGTTGGCCTAACAGGCCGGATCGTGATCCCAAGATAACCACGGACTGACCTAAACGGACAGAAACGGATCGTCGGTCGCGCGTTCGGGTAGACCCGTTTACCTACGGAGAGCGGAGGAGGAGGAGTACGTGCAGTGCATAGGTACTGCGATAGTAGCTAAAGAATTTGCGAGATGCTTTCATAGTAGTAGTACTGGAGTATTTGGCGTGTGGCTACTTGTTGTTGCTATCCATGCACACCGACTTTTGGACACAAGAGCTGAAGAATAATCCAGCAATGGGAAAACGGCGATGCTAGCACAAGGATGAATCCACACGACAGGCAGGGGCGGGGGAGCATGAGGAATTAATCAGCACTTTACACGCCAGCTAGCTAGCTATAGCTAGTACCGAGGCAACGGATCAAGGAAAACAATGAGCTCCCCGACAAACAGACTGTCTAATTTTGGAATCTAGAGGGAAAAGACAGGCGGTTAATTAAGGACCATCGCCGCACGCAAAAAGGTGCTAGGTCATGCATGCACGTATACTGCCTAGCCGCAACTGCTCTGCTACCTGATGATATCTTTATACACCCTAAAAGTACCCAGCTCTGTTTGTTTGAGCCGTTCTGTTATTCACTCAATCTTCATTGCTGAAAATAAAGGGAAGAGAATGATCGATTGCTCACGACGATAGTATTCACCACCGTACGCCACTCACCGGATGGATCCATATAGGCCTGCGCTGTCCTTGGTCCACTGGGTTTGTTCATCACGGCCTGGCCGCATACGGAGGACGGACGGCCGTGCCACTTGCAGTGAGTCTGCCACCACCACGATCCACGATTCTGCGCTGCGCACCGAGCTAGCTAGCTATCTATCTATAGCTGCCCTGCCTAGGAGGCACCAAGCTGCATGATTTCTTGATTTGATTTGCTTCCCGCGCGCAACTTGTCGTTGCCAACTCGATCGGCCACTCACTCAGCAGAACCAAAAACGTAGAACCACTGAACCAGTGCTAGTACTGCTGCTGATTTGTCCTCCACCCACACCTACACCCACCCGGCCAGGCGAGCTGCTGCTACATGCAATGCACACCACACGATCCGATCCTCCTCCTCCTCCTCGTGCATGCGATCGATGCGCAGAACCAACGCAAAACCAGGCTGGCCTCGCGCGCCGCTGCCACAGCGCCAACGAACCCAACGAACCTAACCAAGGACGGGCAGACAGAGCAAAAACTAGTCAGCGGGCAGGGGCAGGCAGGTGAGGATATTCGATTAACGATATCATCATGTGCGCCAAAGATAAGGATCGACCACTATGCTGCAACTGCACACCCCCCCCCCCCCCCCTCCTCCCCTCCCCCCTAAAATCAAAATTATAACTCCCTCCGGTTAGAAATATAAGATGTTTTAGATTTGTAAAACAAATGTATCTATATATCTTTTAGTGTATAGATTCACTTGAACCTAGGCACTAAAACATATCTAAATCCATTAGCTTTACAAACCTAAAACATCTTATATTTCCAAACGGAGGGAGTACATGCATGCAGGTCAAACGGTCTTGGGCGGCCGGATGGTGTCTGTCGTGTCCACCCGCCAATTATGCCCATCCTTATTACCTCATGATCATGTGTATATGCTTTTTTCTTTCTTTCTTTCTTAGAGATTGTCATGTGTATATAATTCCCAACCGATCGTATGTTATACTATGATTCTACGTCCAACCTCTTTTTTTTTTGAGCGGTACGTCCAACCTCTTCTTATTCCCCATGCGGCTCGCAAGTCCAGCCATAACGTATACGATTTTATATTTACATCTAGACGAATCTCGATTCGTTCTCGGAAGATGCACCAGACTTGGGAGCGACCGCGAGGCTGTCTCGTGTGTACGTTATCTCGCGCCACATGGTCACAGATTTCGGTGTCTGCTGCGGGCTGCGCTTGTGGCGGTTGCTTCCATCCCTTCCATCCTCTTGACTCAATCGATGTGACCGCCCCGTGCCGTGCCAGAAGCGTCTCGCGATTCAAATACAGTTCGAATTCAAGTTCCTTGTCCACCCCAAGAGCGTCTCCACCAGCGGCCTCCAAATGATGGTCGACAAGATTGCCGACAGTGAATTTAGAGGTCGGCATCTAAACTGGCGCTTTGGGGAATAACAGACCCAACCCAACGATCAAGTCACAGATAAACTATACACGTACTCCCTCCGTTTCAAAATATAAGATATGTTTTAGCTTTATAAAGAAAGTGTATCTAGATTACTTTTAGTGTATAAGTTCATCTAAATTTAGAGTATAGAGTCTAGATACACTCCTTTTACAAAGCTAAAACATCTTATATTTTTAAAACGGAGGAAGTAGTTTCTACCATATTACAGAAGAATTTAATTTATTTACATAGGAACTGAAAAAGAACTAGCGGGCTGGCTATGGTCCGCGGTGCCTGGAGGTTTCGTCGCCGAGACGGTTCGACATTGGCTCATTGAGGCCTCACTCATCTTTGAGAGAGCGGAAGATTGTCTTCTCCGTCTCCAACTCCTCCCGAGCTCCATTGAGCCGGGCACACAGAGCCGCGTCATCGGGTTGGCACGGGAGACGTGCAAGCAGTCGATGTATGCGTTCTGGAGTTCTTGCCGCCAGATGTGATACGGATAGAAGATGTGGTCGAGGACGTCGAATCCGAAGCGCTCGCCGGTGTTCTGGTTAACCGGACCTTGGTACAACGGACGCCGTGCGGAGCTTTCGCTGCTGCGGCGCCATATTGCACATCGCTTGGATATCGGCCAGTATCACCCGCTGGTCGAATGGTCTCTCCGCCAGCTCGTCGAAGTCGGAGAAGCTGTCGTCGCTATCCTCGCTGTCGTCAGCGACGTGGCCATCTGGTGGGTTTCATCCGGGGGCGAAAGGAAGAGGGCGGCTAGAGATGGCTTTTTTTGGAGGTGTGTTGTTGTGCCGCTTCTCCACGGGGCTCGCCCTTTTTATAGCGGAGTAGCCGCTCTGGCCGGAAAGCCCACATGAGCAGCGGGAACCAGCCAGAACAGGCGTGACACGATGCTGGAACGGGCCGAAACAACAGCGGAACCGACATGAAATGGTGGCAGTGCAACCCTTTCCTGCGGTCTGCCGGCGAGCCATCACAGACGATTTGTGTGTCTGGCAAGGGGGTCCGGCTGTTAGCACCCGTTTTGGGTCGATAAAAAATATAGTGGTTTGAGTTAGAGAACGTAAGTCGCAGTTGGACATATTTTACCGGTTTTCAGGATCCAGCCCAAAATCGCTCGTTGATAGCTGAGGATAGCAGGCGCGGAAGGAAGATCCAGAGGACTATTTAGAAGCGGTCCCAAATAGTAGGCAAATCCTACATCATCCATTTAACGGAATATTAGAAGCCGATGAAAGAAGCGACTTGTGCACAAATGAGACCATGACTTAGTCCGAAAGAAGCTCGATGATCATGTAGGCTATGCCAACATGGAAGAAAAGTAACTCTACTAAGGAATTTACTCGGACGCTTGGAGCCTGGATCCAGTACGTAGCCGGCATTAGTTGCCTAGTTTAGAGTAGTTTTTCTACTGTGGAACCCGTATTATATTCGTGTAATAGTTTCCTAGGCTTATACGTACAGATGAGTCGCCCCATATAAGCTGTGAAGGGTGCCGACCATTGAATCAAGCAAACAATCCGCAATTTCACTACAAGTATAAGGTGTGAGGCCCCATTTAAAGAGCAACACCGGTGCTGGGTTTCTAGCATGGCGCACGTTGCCGGCAGCCCTAACCCATCCTCTAGTTGCCGAGGGCGACAAGGGAGTGTCGAACAGATTGGAGGGCGGTCAAATATGCCAGCACTAGTTGGGTGTCTCCGGTGTGGGACCTTTTTTTGTCCTCAACCCCCAACTCGGTTGGGGGCCGGGTTAGGGGCCCCCAGTGGAGTCGCTCAAATCGCTCCCTTGTTCTCTAGCTGCTTTTAAGCTCGGCCCTATAGTCATCTCACTAGAATTTAAGACAATAATATACGGTCTACAGGTGCCCCGTACCGCAAGGACCATAAGAGCATCTGTACCGGCGTGTCCTAAGTGCGATATGGGGAACATCGTCTGTTGTTGGTTAAACTAGCCAGCGCTGGTGCGGCGCACGCCGTGCCCGTGTCTGAGCCCGTCGCTGGGACACCTCGATATAATTGATGTTATGCTTTAGAAGGCTTGGCTTTATAATACCACAACTGATGTTGTCTTTGTGAAAATAAGTTGGAAGAAGTGAGCGCTCGTTGTTTGTCGGTATTACCATTCAGGTTGGTGCAATACCAATAATCTTCAAGTAGGTTTAATTTTATAATAACATAGTTGATTGCATTCTTGAAAAATGACACAATCGATCTTCCATTCGTATATCAAGAGTTTGTTTTGTCACGTGTGATTGAAAAGAGACATTGACAAACTCCACATATTTTTGTGGACAAAATAGAATGGAGTATTGAGAAACATGTTATTCTTAACTGAATTTTCCTCTTGCCCTTGACTTCAGAGGTTGTGCTCAATTTCATGGACCAACAATTTATATCCTTAATACTTAAACCTTTTGAGTAATAAAGTGTCCCTTATCGAAAAAAACAATTTATATCCTGAGATTTTAGAACCAATGACAAGGGCTTGATATTTGTGCCTCTCCTTATGAAATTATATCATTGATTTCTTGAGGTGATACTATCTGCTTTGTCCATGTTCTATTATTTGTAATTTTCGTATGAACCAAAGCATTGAGCTAAATTTCTGCAACATTGTGCAACCGAGCCATATTTGTGTGCTTTCTTTTGTGGGTGTACCTTTTTAACGCTTTCACTTTCTATACTGCTAGGGAATGCAAGTTTGAGCACGCAAATCAATTCGTTTAGTTCAGCTGACAAGTGGAGGATTCTAATAGTATAAGAAGTAACCCACGTCTATCCATAGTAATGGACAACTAATTACCAGCGTTCCCTTATCTTTGATTCTTCAATCTGGCCATTCTTTCTTTTGTTAAGAGTTTTGTTATTTCCTTGCACACAAGCTATGGTTGTGAGGTGATCTACGTTCTAAAAAATTCATCGTGCTATGTCAATTTGTCATCTAAAGGTGGAACAACTTATTTCAGAAGTTGCTCTTCAAATATCATAAAGGTTAGACTAAACTGAGTCTGATACTTTTGTCCACCGTTGGAGCCACCTACGAAAAATCGAATGAAATTGCTCTATATGGCTGCGAGGTGAAATAAACTGATTTTCTTCTAGCTTATCCTCCACAACTCCAACTTCAATTGTCCATCTAGCTGAAAGTACAAACCTGAAATTTATAGTGAAACAAACAAAATCAGCAGCATCACACACAGTTTATCTTTGTTCGGGTGATTTGATATTTATAAGACCTACCCGGTGTAGTATGTGGCCTGTAGCGGCAAGTGGAGAAAATAATAATGGAGCGGTGTATTGTTCGGTTTCTACAGTTTGAACTAAAGACGCACCCAAGGAAAAGTTTTATTTATATGGAAGAAATAGAAAAGGGGGAATTGCCGACATGCCGCCCAACCACATGACTCAGTTATAGAGCAATCAACACCTTAGGCGAACTACAAAGGAAGATTTAGACTATAAAATAAATTAGTATCATGTATTTTTTTTCTTTCTGCCGTAAGGTTCCTTTTAGCCTTTAGAAGTGCATATTGATATCAGGTTGTACCTCATAGGACAATTAGGTCACTCTCTTGCAATCTTGCTCATTACTCCCAAATAAAAATAACTTAATTACTTGAAGAAATTAATTACCGGTCCAAACCATGGCTCTTGCTTCATAGATAGCAACTCAAAGCCGAATAAAAAAAATCAAGCAGTCAATCGCCTTATTCAAGGGAGTTATGTCTATATTCTCTATATGATCTACGAAAAAAACAATAGCAGGTATTTCTCAATAGAAGCGCACAAAACCAAACAGAAGAATTCCAAACATATGTGCTATACTATCCAAAGTAGCTAGCTAGGGCAATTAATCTAGAAAGTAAAACGGATTCCTTGCACCATAGCAACCTCGTAGGTTTAGTTCTAGATGATTGAGTTCATTTCGTATGAAAATAAACCAGAAAGAAAAATAGATTCCTTGAAACAGAGCAACTTGTAGGCCCAATTCTGAATGGTTTGAGTTCATTCTAAATAAAAATAGTAAATTAGAAAAAAGAATAGCCACACATAGAAACCGTAATCATGAGAGACCTCTCGCGATTGTGGCGATCAGGCGGAGCACACGTCGCTCGCCGCTCCTGGTGGCCGCTTCTGGCTACTGGCGTCATCTGATGATGAGGATTCTATTTTGGACGGAGTGGAGGATGGCGACGGTTGAGTTTTATCCTTCTTGTGTGAGTCAGAAAAAACTTTGCGCTACTTGTGTCGCTCGCCATCGCCGGCAAGCAATATTGATCTTGCAGAAAACAAATCCAGCTTAGCGAGGAGGGTTGCTAGACGTCCTCAACATCGACAACGTCAACAGATCGTGGCGGCGGATTTCTTTTGTCAGAGAAACAGGTTAGTCACCAAGGACAGCTACTTTGCGCTACTTGTGTCGCTCGCCATCGCCGGCGAGCAATATTGATCTTGCAGAAAACAAATCTAGCTTAGCGAGGAGGGTTGCTAGACGTCCTCAACATCGACAACGTCAACAGATCGCGGCGGCGGATTTCTTTTTGTCAGAGAAACAGGTTAGTCACCAAGGACAGCTACTCGCACATGACTTGGATTCTGACTTTTATTAGAAGAGCAAGGATTCATATAACACCGGTTCTAGAACCTTCTTCTTTTTTGATTCCGGAAGGCCATTTGCTTGGATGGACTGTGGTTCGTCGGCGGCGATCACCGGAAAATGTCTCTGATGCTGCATCGGTGCTGATCACCGATCCGCAATCTAGGGACATTTTGAAACCCGAGACGTTGGGCCAAGGATATAGTGGTGCTAAAAAATTATGGGGTGCTAAAGCCCGCAAAAGCCCATTGACCACTGGGTCAAGGCGGCGACATGCTAAAAGTTTTTTGCTGATCGAAACTGTACCTCCAAACGCAAATTTGCTAGCAGGTCGAGCGTGGCGACACCTGCTACGGTTTACCTGGGAGGAAAAAACCACCTCTTCCCGTGTTGAGGGGCGGCGGCTAGAGAACTCAGGGATGAATCCGAATGGAGGGCGAGGTGGTTTTGACACTGGTCATGGAGGATCGGATGTGGGAAGGGGTCGATTCGGTGGTGGCAGGGGCAATTACAATTATCGTGGCCAAGGGTATAACTATGGAAGCCAAGCAAAGAGTGGTTTCTATGAGGGGGAACCAACCGGAACTGCTGATGCTCGCAACAACGGGTACTAGGGCAACAATTATCAACAAAATTTCAGAGGTAATGATCAGTTTGGCAATTTCAACCGAGGTTCGGGTTTCGCAAATTCAAATCGCAATTTCAATCAAGGGGGGAATGTAATTTATGAGAATAGGGAAAATTTGCGGTGACCCAGCATACAACTGCATGTGTAGTACACTATAGTCGTTGACATGACATCTATAGAACACCGTTCCTTAAATATCACATCCCTCAGAGTGGTACAACAGAAACATTGCGGGTCCATATTACAAACATACACACTTCATTATTATTACAAACCAGAAGTTCCAACTTCAAGTGTTACAAAATTACAAACCAAACTTAAGTAGTTTCAGCGGACAATATAAAATTCAAACTCATATTTCAAATTGAGCTCAACAACTTATTGTATAAAGGTTATGCTGCTCGGCTCAATTGTTTTACTAATAACTAAGGCAACTAATCGGACTCGTTGCCCTGCACTCCATAGCGTATCTCGTAGTCCACCCCGTCAACTTCTCTGGACAGGTCTGGCTCTTCATAGTAGACACCCTCTTATCCTTTAGCTGCGTACATTGAAGGGTCTTCTGGATTCTCAGAGTTTAAGCAGGGGTTCAAAAGAAAGAGTGAGTAACAGCGTTACCCAGCAAGTTCATTATATGCAAGGTGGGAAGTTTGATGCTCTATCTACCACCTTAGACGATACGTCCTTGGTACTATGCAGTTTTCATAAATATTTCTTCAAAGATTGATTTTATTATCAAAACTATGCCCATTAGCCTTCACGGGTTGACCAGAAGTTCATGGAGTTCCTTTCCTGGAGCGTTCGTAGCTCCTTCCCAAAACAGGGAGTAACATATCACAATTCTTACACTCTGCAAAGGTGCGTTGCTTTACCCATAAGAGACCAACTCCTTGTTGCACAACCGAGCGTACTTTTCCGTCCACAATTCCGTGATGTGGGGCCCAGTAGGTGATCCAAGCCAATCACTGCCCTCTCCTCGATCCCATATGTCTGCACGATCCTCCGGGGCTAACTACACCTCCGTTAAGCCCCCATTTAGGGCAAGCTACAACCCTGGTGAGTTCCCGAAGACTCTACGAGCCGGTTATGCCCCTGAAAAGGTTCATAAAGGTCCAACTGTATCTCTGGCAGCCGCTCATAGATAATCTAGATACCAAAAATGTGGAGCCTAAGGGTGCTCACCCATATGCTGGATCCGCACAAGGAATTCACAGTGTCACGTTAAGGTCATCTTGACTCCATATGAAAGGAAGAAGATACAACTGACTTCTCTATCTCATTCCAAATCTCATGGTTAACGTGTAATATACGGCGCTAAAATCACTTATGTCGTGGGTTGTTAAGCCTATGTGACTTATGCAATTGGAACCCTAAGTTCCATTGCCAATCTTTATCATCACTTAAGATGATAACTACATCTTATTTATTAGAGAAGATAATATTTTCTTCCAGATCATAGATGATAACACACAATTTACAATATATTTGAGAAAGATTCTTCAAAGGACATGAGCAAGTTATGAACTTGCCTTGTGACTACAAGGTAGTGAAGTCGGATGCTTCCACCTGACCTTGAGCTCAGGTTTCTACAAAGAACCATTATTGTCCGGTAAGGACAATATTTAAAGAAACAATATGTAATGCATAGTAATGTCATGCAATGGTTTATTATCTACTTCTTTGCGTGTTTTACCCTCTTAGTAAAAGTTTACTATTTTCTTTAAGTAATAAAAGAAAAGTATTATGCTAAGAGTTAAAAACATGAACTTACTTAATTTTTTACTCTTTTAAATATTTACTAAAATTCCTTTAAGGAAATAAGACTTTATTTGTATCACACTGAATTTAGTTTTTAAAAATACAAACTAATATTTTTCTATAATAGTATATTCATTTAGGATCTTAAAGATGAGTTTTATTCAATTTTAAGTGTTTCATATATTTTTATAAAATTCAAAAGTAATTGGCACAAAATTAATAATGGACTTAATTTTTAGTTACCAAAAATTCTATTAATTATTTTTTACTTAATAGGGAATCTTTTTGTGAGTTCATAGATATATTATTTATATTTCTAGAGTTTTTTTTGTTTCAGGGGCATATTTGTAAATATTTCTTTTAAACAACTCCTTTAAAATACGGGCCTGGCCCACTGGGCTGGCCCGGCCCAACCTGACCCGGCCCACATGGCTAGGTTAAGTCCACCAGGGTAGTACTGGGCTACCCATAGGCCCAGTACCCCCACGCACTCACACTCCTCTCCCCTCTCTCTCTCTCTCGCTCCGCGGTCACCTCCTCCGCTCGTTGCCGCCACCGCGCACGATCCCGGCCTAGTCCGGCCGCTGTTGCCGCTGCCATGGTGCAAGATGACTAAGATGATGCCGCCGCTTCGTTCTGTCCGAGCAGATCTACCGATGGGGTCCTCTCCTGGCCGCGCTGACCCCTGCCCGAGCTAGGGTTATGGTTTGGCCCCTCTTGAACTTCGGCGATGGTGCGCTGGGGTTCTCTCGATGTGTTTCCCTTCCTCTCCGGCAAGTGCTGACGTGCTGCAGGCGTGGGTTGCAGCGCCCCTTCGGGGTGCTCCCCGTACCGCCGCTTTTGTACCGCCGCCGGCCATTCCTCTGCTTCCTCTTCAATTACTTTTGCGAGGACCTCGAGTAAGTTTGGGTTCTTCCCCCTTTGTGCTCCTCTCTTGCGCTCTAGCTATTCTTTCCTGGCATGATTACAGATTAGCCCCCTGTCTAGGGTTCATCCCTGTGCAGATATGTTGAATTAGTTCCTCTGGTCCATTCTACAAGTGTTATCCTTCTAGGTTGGTTTGCTTGTGGTACCTGCGCTGAATAGGTAATTGCCACCTTGTTCTCTGTCAGAGAACCCTCTGTGAAAGTATATTGAATCTTAATGTGATTACCCTTGTTGCATCTGTGGTGGGTTAATTATATTGGATTGAGTCTCACTGTTAGGCTAGAGTTGAGATGCTCTCTATTGATAGTTCTTCTGTGAAAGAAATGATTTCCAATTAATGTATTGGGAAGATGATTAACTATTAGCTGACTTGGAGTATGTAATCTTCTTTTTATTCCTTCTTGTAAAGAATCTTGTAAAGATATGACTATAAGTTAATAAAGTTTGTTTCTATCTTCAGTAATATTTAGTGTTTTTGGTGTATTTATCACTATTTATGTTATTATTATTTAATCAGGAAATAAGATTCCTTTTCTTATTTAATTTTCCTTATCTTAAATCCTTATTGTTATCTATTATATCTATAATTTAACCAAATAATATTAATAAGGAATTTTGGAAATCAAATCAATAATACAAACTTCTAATTTTCAAATTCTTTCAAATTGATTTAAATTTCGAATTTGAATTCAAAGTAACTTCCCGAAAATCTTAATAATGCCTAAAGGTCATGTCAAAATTCATAGCAATCACTAACAAGAGCTATTCCTACCTCCAGTTAGCGAAAGAAATCTGATCCCTTTAGCGTTTTGTTTGGCGAAAAATTTACCCTGATTTTACAGATGCATGCATGCACAAACATAGATTCCTAATTCTACCCTTCTTTGGATCCTAATGCTGGGATGTTACAGACTTCCCCCCTTAAATTAAACTTTGTCCCGAAGTTTGCGGATGAGTACCTGAATAGCTCTGGATATGCTTCTCTTAAGTCATCCTCTTTCTCCCAGGTGGCTTCTCGCTCTGGGTGATGTTCCCATTGTACTTTGCAGTATTTGATTGCCCTGTTTCTTAACCTTTTACAGTTTTCCTCTAGAATCTTACAGGGTTTCTCGACATAAGTCAGATCTATTTGTAACTCAATCTCTTGATGTGTGATAGCATCATCGGGAACTTTAAGACATTTCCGGAGTTGTGAAACATGGAACACATTGTGAACTTGAGCTAGCCTTTTTGGTAACTCTAGAGCATAAGCTATTGTTCTGTTCTGACTCAGTATATTGAATGGTCCAATATATCTTGGGCTTAGTTTTTGTAACTTCCCAAAACTCTAATCCAAGATTATTAAGATCCAAATCATCAAAATTAGGGTTAACAAAAACTTTTCCAATTCAAAATATGAAAGCATTCATGTGTGTGTGCATTTAAAATAGGAGTTGTTTGAATTGCCATGTTTAAGTGATCCATTGCTTCTAAAATGATTCTTAGGTGAAATAAACATCATCTAGATCATCCCCAAATTTTTTCCAAAGGAAAACAACTCAAAATGAATAAATGAAGTGAATGGTCATTTTTGCCAAATTAACTATCATGCCTACTTTGGCTATTCCTAGTACTCAAAACCTAACAGAAACAATGATGGGTCTTTGCACCCCTTGATAGTACACATAATGAGGTACCAAGGCCCACCTTGTGATCTGCCAAAAAATTTCAAACACTATATTTAATTGGCATTTGAAAATTGAATCTATATCATATGGGAAGATCCCACTATTTCAAAAACCACTCAAACAAGCTCAATTTTCAAAACCCAAGCACCCACAGAGTATCAAGCTTAGTACTAGTACACCCACCAAAAATCTTTTCAAAATTCAAAAGTAAAGTTCATGCGGCCATTTCATCAAACACCTTCTGGACAGATTTCAAACAAAACCAAATTCACTATTTTAAATAGTGTTCTGGCCAAACTTGTCTCCCATTTGACCCCCATTTGCTCCCATTGTCCCTAGATGATCTAACAAAGCCATTTAAACCCACTCCCCTACCCCCTAGTGGCCTTGCCATGCCATGTCGAGCCCCACCTCGCCGGCCGACTTGGTCACCGCCACAGCAGACCACCTCCACCTCTCTCGCTATGTCTAGCAGCTAGCCAGTACCTCACCGCCACCCTTTGTCCCCTCCCTGAGCCAGGCCAGACCATGGACCACCGCCAAACTGCCGCGCCCAGAGCAGCTGAGCCATGCCGAGCACGCGCCAGAGCGTCGCGCTCGACACGCATGCCCAAGACGCCGCTCGACCGCATCCCACGCCCACCGTGTCACCACGACCCAGGGAGCACGCCGGACATGCCCGTTCGCCGCGCAACGCCTCACAGCCACCGCTCGCCGTGGACACCGCCGCCTCTGCCGCTCAGAGCGCCAGCTCCGCCGGACCGCATACCACCGCCCCTAAGCCCGCATTAAAGTCCTAGAGCACCGCTAGGAGACCGCGCGTCGATCGCCGCCCGCAGCCATGCCGCTAGAAGCCCGTAGCCATGTCGCCACCGTCACCTGGCCATGCCGTGCTGTCCCGCCGTCGAGCCTATAAAAGGAGAGCACCCCCAGCCATTTGCAGCACACCACTCAACTCCCCTCACCTCACTGATCGTCCCACACCTCTAGCCGGAGAAAGGGGAGCAGCAGTTCGCCGGAATTGCACCGGAGCAGGCCGCCTCTGGAGGAGAAGGGCGCCGCTAATTGCGACCATCCCCGGAGCTGCCTCGACCGTCCCTGAGGTCGCCGTCGACCACCAGTCTGTTTGCCCGCCTCGCCGTCGTCGCTGGAGCCCTGGTACGCCCCCTATGCACCCCACTGGTCCACTAGGGTTAGAGCTCGCCGGCGACAGGTCTGTCGTCGACGATGATCCCCAGCCGTTGATCCTCACTCTAATCCAATGACCCACATTGCCTCGTACCGCTTCGCGCATTATGAGATGCTGACTGGTGGACCCCCTGTCAGCTGAGCCCCGCGCTGCGGAGTGACACTGGGCTGGCCCGTTAGCGTTTCCCATGCGACCCAGTCAGTTTGAATTAGGATTTTTCTTTTTAGTTCGAACCTAGTTTTGTCCCTTAGTTTGAAAATCATTTTAGAGAGATTTACAAATCCAAATGGGGTGATTCCAATTTGGTTAGAAAGCTACTAAAAAGATCTACCCAAGCCCGTTAGATTTAATTCATTTAGAGTTAGATATCTCTCCTAGTAAAAAACACAAAACAGAAGCATTTGCACCTTGCAACATTTTTATAAAATCAACCAAGTTAGCTTTTGAGTTGATTCCAACTCTCAAAAATCACATTTCATCATACCTATCTGAATATGTAATAATATTAAGGTTTACATGCAGTGACTTTGGACTAGTACCCAAATAATGCTATATAGGCATTTCTAGTCACTTTAAATCATTAAATAATGAACTTAAACCAAAGTAATTATGATCCAACCCTTAAATTACATTCCCACATGTTAGAATATGTGGTGATGACATGTGTCCACATGATCCCATATTTTAAGTGGTGAATATTAAATCTTAGTTAATTTTTCAATGAGTAGAAATTACTTTTCTAAATTAAAAAGAATGAAACTATTGAATTGAACTTGTGATGCTTGTGATGATAATAGATCATCAAATCTGTGTCTTAGAATGCTAATTAGACTAGTTAAGTATTGTTTGGTGATTGTGTACTCCGTATGTATTTATAGGCGATAGTACCGACCAAGTCTACGAGGAGGAGGAGTTCTACCAAGAAGAAGAAGAAGAAGAAAACTTCAACCACTACACCAACCAAGGCAAGCTAGCACTATCCAAGTTAACCTTTGCAAGTTGTACTTGCAAGCCACCATTAACAATGCAAGCTAACCCTTACAAGTATTATACTTAGCAAGCTACTATTAGCAAGCTAGGATTAACTAGATGGTTTAGCAAAGGTGCCTTAGGCATGCTTTGGTTAAACTACTTTGACTATTCCTTTACCCCAAGTACTAATTTTCAAGCTTTACTTCATTTACTTTGCCCAAAGTTCTTTACTTGTTTTGAAGGTAGCATAAAGAGTATAAAACTTGACCTATTTAGAAACCTTTAGATGTCATTCTATGGCATGAGATTGATCCCATCTTTCCACCTTAGCGAACACTCTTAACTTAGTAGTTTAGAGTAGCTAAAAACTTGAGTCACTTTAGATGGGAACACTTGGTGAAAATGAATTATGAAAACCTTGGAATGATGAGTCATTCTATTGAGACTTTTTGACATGTGTTTAGAAACACAAATGGTTTATGATGATGAAAATGTCGAGGCATGAGCCTTAGCCCTTTTATAAAACTGATGGTTGGATTCGGATGCGATACCATTCCAAATTTACCGTACAACCACAATACCTGAATTGGGTAAGGGTTAGCTGGAAGTTTATATGCATTAGTATTAGTTCCCTCGCGGGAGAAGTTTGAGCTGAGGCTACCTCTCAATTTTGTCCACCTATGCAGTGCCCAAGATGACAGATGGTCATGGTTGGGAGGGCATGCTCATAGGAGAGGTGCTTATACTAGGGTGTGTAAAGGAAATGTTATGTTTGATTATCTGCATACTAAGTATGATGATTCAGGGTTATCCCTGACAGATGTATCGAATCTTGTGGTGAAAGTGTACCACCTCTGCAGAGTGTCAAACTATTCGAATAGCCACGTCCGCGGTTATGGACAGTTGGAATAGCCATACTGTTTCGTTGTCAGATGTTTTCAAAATGACCTATGAAAGAAATGATGAATCTTGACTTGACCACAACAGAGTTGTGTTTATGACAATAGCTTCCCAACTTAAGTGATTCTAGAACTCTATTTTACCTTTCTTTGCTTCAGAACTCAGCTTAGGTTTCAAACTTAACTTTATAGTTAAACATAGAGTTAGCACTTTAACTTAGAACTATACTACTTGTTAGTGGTAGTTTGCGAGTACTTAAAGAGTACTCATGGCTTTTGTCCCTGGCTATTCTCATGACCAGACTATGAAGGAGCCTATCAAGATGATGGCCAGTAGGACGGTAATGCGCTCGATGATCGACGTAGAGCTCGTTGGGAACCCCAAGAGGAAGGTATGATGAGCACATCAGCAAGTTTTCCCTCAGTTTTGAAACCAAGGTTTAATCGAACCAGTAGGAGCAAGGAAACATCCCAAAGGTGTTACTAGCTGAGCTTTGGCAGGGCGAGATGACCACAAGTATAAGGGGTGTATCGCAGTATTTTCGAGGGAAGTGAAACCCAATTTATTGATTCGACACAAGGGGAGCCAAAGAATATTTATCAGCCTTAACAACTCAGTTGTCAATTCAGCTGTACCTGGAAACAATCTTGCTCACAACAGTTTAGCAGTAGCAACAGTTTTGTAGTAGGAATAGCAAAGTAACAGCAGTAGTAAAGCAAAGACAGTAGTAACAAAAGCAGTAACAGTGGGATTTGAGTGCGGTAGGCATAGGGATGGATGGACGGGCGTTGCATGGACAAGACAATTCACATAACAATCAGAACATAGGGCAATTGCAGATAAATAAGATAAAGCATCCAAGTACTAGACAATCCTAGGCATGTGTTCCATATATAGTCATACGTGCTCGCAATGAGAACTTGCACAACATCTTTTGTCCTGCCAGCCTGTTTGCAGCGGGGCCTCTATGGAACTACTGGCAATTAAGGTGCTCCTTTTAATAGAGCACCGGAGCAAAGCATTAACACTCCGTGAACACATGTGATACTCACATCAAAGCCTTTCCCTTCCGATTATCCCGATTTCTGTCACTTCGGGGCCATAGGTTCCGGAAAAAGACGTGTGTATACAACTTGCAGATAAGACCAAGAACAATACTATCATAATGAACCAATAATACGTTCAGATCTGAAATCATGGCACTCGGGCCCTAGTGACAAGCATTAAGCACAACAAGTCGCAACAAAGTCATAAAACACTAATAAGAGATATTAGGCACTATGCCCTAACAATCTAATGCCATTACATGAACAATCTCATCCAATCCCTACAATCCCCATAGCCTACAGTGGGGGATTACTCACTCATAGATGGGGTAAACATGGATGGTCGATGGAGAAGCGATGGTGATGATGATGGCGATGATCTCCTCCAATTTCCCGTCCCGGCAGGGTGCCAGAACGGAGTTTCTGGTGCTATTTCGTGGAATCTGGTGGTGGCGGCGGAGAGGAACTCCTTTTGGAAAAACGTCGAACCCCCCAAAGTTTTTAGGTCAGAAGGCTCCTTATAGGCGAAGAGAGAGGCCGAGGGGGTGCCTAGGGGGCCCACACCACCCCCTGGCATGGCCTGGCCTGGCCCGCGCCACCAGGTGGTGTGGCCACCCCAGGGCTCTTCTCCGTCTCATATTCTGGCTCCTGGAGTCTTCGGGTGAAATAGGATTTTTGGCATATTTTCCGGGATTTTTCCTGATAGTTGATTTTCTGCACAAAAAGTAGACACGAAGGCAATTCTGCTGAAAACAGCGTCAGTTCGCATTAGTTGCATCCAAATCACACAAGTATAGAGGAGAAACAATAGCAAAAGTGTTCGGTAAAGTAGATACGTTTTGGACGTATCAACTCCCCCCAAGCTTAGCTTATTGCTTGTCCTCAAGCAATTCAGTTGAAAACTGAGTGCGATAAAAGAACTTTCACGAACACATTTGCTTCATATGATAAAAATATTCTCAGCAATGTGATCAACTACTTAGACAATCCATAATAAAGAGTATGCAACTGAGTCTACTTAATAGTCATTGCAAGCTATGAAGAGATTCCAACTCAAGAATAATAAGTAGCATAAAGCATGAACATAAGAAACATTACAATGCTCATAAAAAGGTATGATAGAGTGGTATCTCGCTTGCCTTTTATTATGAATGTCCAGGCACCTCTGAAGTTCAAGTGATGACTAGAAGTAAAGATATCAAGAATTCAAGCATCAAAGTCATAACACAAATAATCAAGTATTGGAACAAACACAAAGTATGACAACTAAGCTCTCAAGAAGGTGCTTAGAGAATAAGTGGAGACTCAACAAGTAAAGGAAAAGGTTTTGAATAATTTTGAAAGGCTTCCAAATGCTGAAAGTATGGTACTTGTTAGCTTTGAGATCTCATTGCTCCTATCATAAGCATCTTTAACGTGGTTAAGGTGAAAGTGAGGTCCAATCTGACTTATATGCTTGACAGACTATAAACTGAAAATCCCAAGTCCCTTGAGTACGAGGGCCGCTCCTCATGCTACTCAACTTTAGTTACCGGTAAGTTCTTGTCATCGTAAGTATGTGCATATCATTGTGAACCGCCAACGGGGTACCCCTTGCCCGATGATACGGAAGAATCCCCATATCAAAATGACAAGGCAAGCAGACAATGAGTATCTCAGCAATCTTCTTATTTACCATGGGAAAATGGTGCTTTTTTTCTCTCTTTCCTCTTTTTATAAATCTCTCTTTTTTTATTTTTCTCAATAGCTATAACTCTTTTTTTATAAGAAGAATGCTTCATAGATATCATTATGGTTACGCTGCAGGTTTCCACCATGTCAGCATGGATTAGACCAGCGGCCCAGGCGTTTCTCTAACACACATACATAACTCCATGGACTTACAAGATCCCCTTTTATTTCACACCGACGACATCCGCAAACAAAAGAGCAAGGTATCAACTGGGTATATATTTACAAGTGTTGAAAGCGTTCCCCATGATAGCACAGTTCTGCTAATCCCTAGCCTATAATTTGCAAGCATATAACTTTCATGGAGAGTTCACAATGGTTCAGGTTTATTAAGTGCGGAAAATAAAGTGTGCCATCAAGTTCATGAGAGCTTTACTAACTAATTTTCCCATAACAAGCAAACATTTTATTCGGAAGAAAACAAGGCATAATGAATATGCACGGGAGTAGCAAATTATGCTAATAGGTAGGTATGGTGGACACTTTGGAAATATTTGGTTTAGGGAGTTGGAAACATGAGTAAAACACTCAGTGGAAGTGAAGGCTAGCAATAGTAAGGGAGTGACAAGCCAGAGAGCAATAGCTGTCATTATCATGCTTGCAACAAAACAGGACTACTCATGGCATGAAAGTGATTCAAGATCCTCAAGGCAAAATAATTCATCAAGGCTTAACTGATTATTACAGTCATGTGCATGCATGAGCATGTGCCAAGTCAATCAAATGAAACATTCAGAGGAGGATACCACGGTGTCATACCAATTTATGAATAGAGAAATGCAAGCAAACATTCATGTGACATGCTACAAACTATTAGCGAGCTGGAGCTAATCATAAGAAAGCAAGAACTACTAAGCATCCAAATATAACATACACTCTACATGAACAGACTAAGCAAGATCACAATGATGTGTATATGTACAAAAATGTAAACAAATAGAGTTCGTTACTAGCCTCTTACCACGCCTCAAGTTGTCATTAATCCTCATTATTGCTCTTCGCTTGTGTGGCTTGAATAATAAAATGAAACCAATATCCATTGAGAACTGCCGAACCCTGTAGCAAACTTGCAAAAACCAAAGAAGAATGACAAATATTTTTGGTGTTTTTGATTTTTAAATAAGAACCAAAAGAGAAAAAACAAGCAAAGAAAAATCTTTTTGGGTTTTTCGAATAGTTCAAACAAAGCGAAAAGGGAAAAGCAAACCAAGGCAAAAAGAAGAAGCAAACCAAAGAGAAACAACAAAAATATTTTTGGTATTTTTGTGTTTTTAGAAAGCAAAAGCAAAAAGAACGAAAACTAAAAAGAGAACGAAAACATGAATATAAAAAGTACCGACACAACATGATATGGAGATGAGTGCGGTGTCGGCGTACCTCCCCCCAAGCTTAGGCTTTTGGCCTAAGTGGGTATCAATCCCAAGCTGGCCAGGATGAAGTGTCACCGTGGTACGACGAGGAGGTATCCTCGTCCTGGTGCGAGCTCGAGTACGTCCCTCCGTAATGTGCGGAGTAATCATAGGAGGGCACATCCTCCTGGTGCTGCTCGTGGAAACCCAGCAAGCGAAGCTGCTCGTCCACCTCATCCTTGGAGCACGACCACAGTCTCCTGTGAACACTGAATAAAGCAGGTTGTGGCAAAAGGATCTCCCTTTTATCCCCGTCAGTGAAAAGCATCCTATATACTAGATTGTTAAAATCAGAGGTAGCAGTGACAAAGTGATGCATTTTCATGGCAACAAGGTCAAGCCTCTGTGGTGCTAGCATAGCATCATCGGGATCCATTGAAAGACCTAATGCATTGACTATGCGCGAAGCAATGATGCCCCATAGATAGGACCCCTAGCAGCTAGGCGGCGAGCAATAAGCGAACCAAGATTGTACCGAGTATCATTGTTGAGCGCAGCAGCAAGGAAAGCTAAATGATAGTTGGAGATATTGCTAGTGTTCTCCCTACCCAATACACTAGTGGCAAGATAGTATGCAAAGTATCTAAAAGCAGGGAGTTGGATATTTCTTATCTTTCCGCGCTACGCTATGCAGTCATCATCATTGGTCACCCCTCGGTAAAGCTCCAACAAATCAGCGGGTCGCCCTTGAATTTTCTTCACGGTCCCTGTCATACGCACACCTACAATACTACAAAATCTCTCCAAAGGCATGGTGAAGGGAAGATCATAGATTTTAAAAGAGATAGTAGACTGATAGGGTGTGTTAGTAAACGTGAAGCTCTCAACAAAAGTTTTGGTGAGCATAGCGTATTGCGCACTCTCATCTTGCATATATGAGGTCAAACCAACCCTCTCAATCGGTAGCAAGAAATCATCAAGAATACCTGCAGCTTGTAAGAAGGTAAAACAAGGAAAAGAGGATGGGTGAGCATCCCCATCATCCCTTTCACTACCAATACAAGTTGCAATGAGATCTTCATTGTATGATGGCCTAGCTTGAGAGGCTGTTCTTGAGGGCCTCGACCTCCTAGGTGCATCACTCTCAAATATCTCTCCAAAAGTATGGTTGTTCATGCATTGTATTCTGAAATTTAAACACCTATCAAACAAGTGATTGCAAAGTAAATACAAAGAAGGATTCTACTCATAGAGACTTGTAAGAGGCCTAAACATGCATCAAATCTATATCTCTAAGCATTAAACAAGCTTAAAAGCTCTCATAACCAGTCACCTACAGCAGCAAAATACTCAACATATAATCCACTAAACACAAATCTACTTGGACAAGGGGAAGAGTCACATACCAAGGAACAAATGCTCCAAATTTCAGCAAGAAAGATGGGCTGAGCAAGGAGATCGAAGAAATTGAGAGCAAGCACAGAGAGAACGCGATTTTGAGCTATGAACTGGAGCTTACTCGGGTGAGAGAAGAAAGTGGTAGGGGAGAGAGTTAGTGGAGGGCCAGGGGTGGCCCACACCAGGGCATGGCGCCACCTAGGGCTGGCCGCGCCACCACATGGTGTGCCTGCCTGGTGGGCCCCCCTGGTACCTACCAGGTACTCCTCTGCCCCTTTTTTCACGTAAAAATTTATTATGAATTTTCTGGAATTTTTCGAGACACTTTATTTTTGGGCTTTTTCAGAAATAGAAGAATGATTTTTCTAACAGAAAGATTTTTTTTCTTTTGGAAACAAGATGCAAGGACAAAACAAGGCTAGAACTACAGAAGTTCTAGCATGCAAGCAACTAACAACACAAAGAAAACTAAACGAAAGCAAAAACTAAAATGCAAAGGATAGAAATAAATGGAGATAATCATAATGAGAACATTGTTTTGTTCAATGGAATCCTTTTGTTAGCAAGGTTGATCAAGTCTTGCTACCAAAACAATTGCATATGAGACAAAACTTTGTATTTCATTAATGATTATGTTACCTCAACCTTGATAGCAATGGTCCCAATCATAATAGTTTCAAATTTTTCTCTTGGTATGGGACAATATATTTCTCCAACTTGAATAACTTCAACATGTTCAATTGAATTCAAACCATAAGTCCTTTCAATCTTCTTGTGGAAATAAACAGAATGTTCCTTGTCATTAACATTGAAGGTCACCTTTCCTTGATTACAATTAATAACGGCTCCTGCAGTATTAAGAAAAGGTCTCCCAAGAATAATAGACATATTATCATCTTCAGGCATTTCAAGCACAACAAAATCAGTTAGTATCAAGCAATTGTGAGCCACTTGAACAGGTACATCCTCACATATACCCACAGGAATAGTGGTAGATTTATCAGCCATTTCCAAAGATATATCAGTTGGTATCAATTTTTCAAGCTGAAGCCTCTTATAGAGAGAGAAAGGCATAACACTAACTCCAGCTCCCAAATCACACAAAGCAGTTCTAACATAACTGTTCTTAATAGAGCAAGGGATAGTTGGAATCCCTGGGTCTCCAAGTTTCGTAGGAACCTTACCATTGAAAGAATAATTAGCAAGCAAAGTAGAGATTTCTTCATTAGGAATCTTCATTTTATTCGAGACAATGTCCTTCATATACTTTGAGTAAGGAGGCAATTTAATAGCATCAGTCAAAGGAATTTGCAAGAATAAAGGCTTCATCCACTCACAAAACTTATTATAGTGTGCATCTTCTTTTGACTTGTGTTTCTTATCAGGGAAAGGCATAGGTTTTTGGACCCAAGGTTCTCTTTCACTACCATGTTTCTTAGCAATAAAATCTTCTTTGGTGTATTTAGTAGTCTTAGTGTGGTTTTTAGGTTCTTCTTTAACTTTTTCTTCATTAGGAACTTCATTTTCTTCATTACCACTTTCAGTTTCAGCATCAGAGATAGATATACTATTAGGATCTATAGCAGGTTCAGAGGGTTCTAATCTTTTTCCTTTTCTTACGAGTAGAACCACTATTTCAGCTTGTTGAGAATCCTGCTCAATTCTTTTGGGATGCCCCTCAGGATATAGAGGATCCTGGGTAGCAGCACCACTTCTAGTTCTAATTTCACAAGCATGTTTTTCTTTAGCAGCATTAACTAGCAAGTCTTTTTGCACTTTAATGAGTTGATCTATTTGAGTTTGAACCATTTGAAAGTATTTAACAATCATTTTAACATCATTAGAGGTTCTTTCCACAATATCTTTCAACTCAACAATAGCTCTAGTGTTTTCCATTAGATGATTTTGCACCCTTTTATTAAAGTTATCTTGCTTAACAATAAAGATATCAAATTCTTCTAAGCATTGATCATGAGGTTTCAAGTAAGGGATATCACCTTCATCAAAGTGTTGGAGAGAGTGTACCTCAATAGTGGGTGAGTAGGGAATAGGCTTACATAATTATTCTATAGGAGGTAAATTCTTGACATCTACAGCTTTAATTCCCTTCTCCTTAAGACATTTCTTAGCTTCCTTCATCACTTCATCATTTAATTCAATAACTCCCCTCTTCGTTGATGTTGGAATAGGCACAGGAATAGATGGTTCAGGTACAATTACTTTATTTATAGCTTGTTTAGGAGGAGTCCAATCTTCATAATTCTTGCTTATTTTATCCATTAATTCCTCAGCTTCCTTCGGAGTCCTATTCCTGAAAACACAATCAGCACAACTATCTAGGTATGTCCTAGATTCCTCAGTTTGTCCATTATAAAATATATCAAGAAGCTTATTCTTAGGTAATGGACTTCCAGCCTGTGCATGAATCAAAGCACAAAACCTTGCCCAAGATTCAGGTAATACCTCTTTTTCTCCCTGTTTGAAATCAAAAAGTTCCTACAAAATTACATGTCTAGCACTAGGAGGAAAATATTTCTGTAGGAAAGTACTAATCAAGCACTCAGGGCTATCAATAGATCTAGGAGGTAAACTACTAAACCAAGTTTTAGTTTCTCCTTTCAGTGAAAAGGGAAAAATCTTAGCAACAAAGTAAGTACGCATCTTAATATCATCAGAAAACAAACCACTCATGGTAGAAAGTTCATTCATATGTGCTACCGCACTTTTATTCTTAGTCCCACAAAAAGGTTCTTTCTCGATAATAGCTATGTAAGATAGATCGAGAGAGAAATCATAATCTTCATTTGTAATGTTTATGGGAGAAGCAGCAAACTTAGCAGCAGGAGATAATTTGGGTCTAATAGTACGCCTCTCAAGGAGACTCTTAGCAGCGCTCCTATCATGGGTGTTCTTACATTCTTTAATAAACTCATCAGTCATCTCAACATAATCTTCTTCAATATCATAACTCTCACTAGACTCAGGTGAGCTAACTGGTGTGGTAGTGTCTTCATTAGGAGTTTCGGTATTTCCAGCTATAGTTCTAGCAATCGTAGCATCTAGGAAAGGACCTAATGAACCACTCTTATCAAGCATAGTAGAAGCAACATCATAAGCATCAGAAGTTTCAGATTCAGCAGTAGTAGCAGTGTGTGTAGCATGTGTATGTGGTGGTGTAACGAGCTTACTTATAACAGATGGTGAATCAAGAGCAGCAGAGGTGTTTAGAACCGTACCTCTTCTTGTAGTGGATGGTAAAATAGGAACCTTGCCATCACGAGACTTACCCATGATGGATGGATAGCAGCGAACAATAGAGAATCCAAGTGAACTTGATAAATAAAGCTATGCTCCCCGGCAACGGCGCCAGAAAATAGTCTTGATGACCCACAAGTATAGGGGGTGTATCACAGTATTTTCGAGGGAAGTGAAACCCAATTTATTGATTCGACACAAGGGGAGCCAAAGAATATTTATCAGCCTTAACAACTGAGTTGTCAATTCAGCTGTACCTGGAAACCATCTTGCTCACAGCAGTTTATCAGTAGCAACAATTTTATAGTAGGAATAGCAAAGCAACAACAGTAGTAAAGCAAAGACAGTGGTAACAAAAGCAGTAACAGTGGGATTCGAGTGCGGTAGGCATAGGGATGGATGGACGGGCGTTGCATGGACAAGACAATTCACAGAACAATCAGAACATAGGGCAATTGAAGATAAATAAGATAAAGCATCCAAGTACTAGACAATCCTAGGCATGTGTTCCATATATAGTCATACGTGCTCGCAAGGAGAACTTGCACAACATCTTTTGTCCTGCCAGCCCGTTTGCAGCGGGGCCTTTAGGGAACTACTGGAAATTAAGGTGCTCCTTTTAATAGAGCACCCGAGCAAAGCATTAACACTCCGTGAACACATGTGATCCTCACATCAAAGCCTTTCCCTTCCGGTTATCCCGATTTCTGTCACTTCGGGGCCATAGGTTCCGGACAACGACGTGTGTATACAACTTGCAGATAAGACCAAGAACAATACTATCATAATGAACCAATAATACGTTCAGATCTGAAATCATGGCACTTGGGCTCTAGTGACAAGCATTAAGCACAACAAGTCGCAACAAAGTCATAAAGCACTAATAAGAGATACTAGGCACTATGCCCTAACAATCTGATGCCATTACATGAACGATCTCATCCAATCCCTACCATCCCCATAGCCTACAGCGGGGGATTACTCACTCATAGATGGGGGGAAACATGGATGGTCGATGGAGAAGCGATGGTGATGATGATGGCGATGATCTCCTCCAATTTCCCGTCCTGGCAGGGTGCCAGAACAGAGTTTTTGGTGCTGTTTCGTGGAATCTGGTGGTGGCGGCGGAGCGGAACTCCTTCTGGAAAAACGTCGAACCCCCCGAAGTTTTAGGTCAGAAGGCTCCTTATAGGCGAAGAGAGAGGCCGAGGGGGTGCCTGGGTTGCCCACACCACCCCCTGGCGCGACCTGGCCTGGCCCGCGCCACCAGGTGGTGTGGCCACCCCAGGGCTCTTCTCCGTCTCGTATTCTGGCTCCTGGAGTCTTCGGGTGAAATAGGATTTTTGGCATATTTTCCGGGATTTTTCCTAATAGTTGATTTTCTGCACAAAAAGTAGACACCAAGGCAATTCTGCTGAAAACAGCGTCAGTTCGCATTAGTTGCATCCCAATTACACAAGTATAGAGGAGAAACAATAGCAAAAGTGTTCAGGAAAGTAGATACATTTTGGACGTATCATGGCGCACTACCGGAGCTAGTAGCAACGTGGAGACCTGCACAACACAACCACAGAACTTTGTCCCCAACTTGCGATGAGGTTGTCAATCTCACCATGTTTTGCGGAAAACAAAGGATTAAACGTATCAAATGGAAAGAAGTAAAAGTTTGCAGAAAGTAAACACAAAGCAGAAACAGTTTATAGATTGTATGTAAAGACAAAGGACCGGGATCCATAGTTCACTAGAGGTGGCTCTCCTTAGATAGATAACATGCTGGGTGAACAAATTACAGCGGGGCAATTGACAAACACCGAGAAAGCAATACATGCATATACTAATCATCTTGACTCCTCTGAGACTTGATTGGGCAATACAACATAATACATAGACCGTCATCCAACTGCATCTATGACTAGTAATCCACCTTCAGGTTATCATCCGAACCCCCTCCAGTATTAAGTTGCAAGCAACAGATTATTGCTTTATGAACTGCGTGTAAGGTAAACAATACGATTGTTCTATGAACAAAGGATTGTTGTTTTCTCCCTAGTAGCAACAACACATCTAGTACCTTAGAGATTTCGGTCACTTCCCCAGATTACCAGAGGCATGAACCCACTATCGAGCATAAATACTAACGCTTGGAGTTGCTAGCATCTACTTGGCCAAGATAGCTACTAACAATGGAAAGCAAGCAAGATCACAAATAACAAAGACAAGATAGAATCAATAATCAATCTGAAATAGCATCTCAATATCCATCGGATTCCCACAAACACAACATGTATGGATTACAAAAGATGATCTTGATCCTGAACGGAGCTCACAAGATCTAAACATGAAAGCACAAAGGAGGAGAAACCAGCCATCTAGCTACTACATGTATCCCTAGTCCAAGGATGAACTACTCACGCATCACACCGGATGCTTGCATGGTGATGAAGAAGGCCTTCAGGGTGAATTCCCCTCTCTGGCAGGGTGCCGAGAAGAGCTTCAGATCCCTCCCGATCTAGGGATGGAGATGACGGCGGCTACAGACTCTTTCGTGGATTTTTGATCGGGTACTTAGGGTTTTCGTCCCGAGGGCAACTTATAGGTGGAAGGAGAGGCCGAGGGGGTGCCGGGAGCCACCACACCACCCCCTGGCACGGGCCAGGCCTGGCCGCGCGGCCAGGTGGTGTGGCCGGCCCCTGGCCCCTCTCCGTCTCGTATTCTGGCACTTGATCCCTTCCGGAAAAATAGGCACTTTGGCTTTTGTCCCGTCTAATTCCGAGAATATTCATTTTCTGACTTTCCTGGAACCAAAAACAGCAGAAAATAGGCAGCTGGCACTGTGGCTCTTGTTAATAGGTTAGTCCAAGAAATCATATGAAAAGTACTCCAAAGTTGGAACAAAACACAAGAAAGTGGATAAAACCAAGCATGGAACATCAAAAATTATAGATACATTTGCAATGTATCAACATCCCCAAGCTTAACTCCTACTCGTCCTCGAGTAGGTAAGTGATAAAAAGAAATAATTTTTGAGGTGACATGCACCATCAATGACTTGATCAAAGTATTTGCAAAACATTCAAAGCTGGGATCATAGTACTTCAATCATAACATGAAAGACAAGGTTCTAGCAATAAGGCAAAGCAACTGTGTTGCAACATGAAAAGGCACAAACAAAAGATTCATGAATAACAATGCTTTGCAAGACGTTTGTTTATTTCACATAAAGAAAACATAGCATAATAGTATTCAGCTTGGCCCTCATAGAGTAGCAAATATAAATGCATAGGATACCTTCAAAGTTCATAAGAGTGACTAGATACAATAGTTTAAAACAAGCAATAACAAGTTATGCATCAATCAACTAGTCTTGGGACAATGCACATAGAACTAAGAATGGCCACTATGCTCTCAAAGTAGTGCATAAAGATAGAAGGTGGAGACTCAATGTAATGGTGGAAGAAAGGCCTTTTGTAAATGGAGGTAGGGATTCAAGTCTCATAAAGAGCTTCCAAAAATTATGGTACTTATAGCTTTCAGCTCTCATTGCCCCTATCATAAGCATCTTGAAGGTAATTAAGGTTAAAGTGACACAACTAAGAGGATATGCTTGACAAGTTATAAACCGAAATCTCATGCCCTTACTTACGAAGACCGATCCTCATGCTACTCAACTTCAGTCACGAGTAAGATCTTGTCATTATAAGTATATGTGTATCATTAAGAATCGCCAACGGGGTACCCCTTGCACATGATACGGCAAGCAGACAATGAGCATCTCAGTGATCTTTTTATTTGCTATTTGCATAGGTTTTTATTGAGGATGCTTCATAGAGTGCTCATTATGGTCATGCTGCAAGTTTCCACCATGATTAGGCATGGCTTAGGCTAGCGTCCCAGGCGTTTCTATAACACACATACAAACTCCATGATCTTACAAGTTCCACTTTTATTTCACACCGCCGGGATCCGTAAGCAAAAGAACATGATATCAACGGGGTACAAAAGTACAAGTGCAATGTTGAAAGCGTTCCCCATGAAACATGCTTCTGCTAACTTCAACTTATAAAGCGCAAGCATATAAACAACAAAGAAGGACCCAATGGTTCAAGTTTATTAGAGGCAATAAAGTAAAGTGTGCCATCAAGTTCGTGAGAGCTTTAATCACTAGTTTTCTCATAACAAGTGAAAGGTAGACAAAAGCATGAATATACTTGGAATAGCATAAGCTAGTAGGTAGGTATGGTGGACTCTTTGAAATAACTTGGTTTAGGGAGTTGGATGCATGAGTGGAACTCATACTTTGTTGTGAAGGCTAGCAAAAGACTGGGAGCGACAAACTAAGCGAGCAATAATGGCCATAATCATGCAGAGCGACAAAACATCATTGATCAAAGCATAAAGTGATACTAAAAGTTGAAAAATAAAGGATCATAAAGGCTATGGTGACTTGTGGCAGTCATAACATGGTGTGAGAATGTGCCAAGTTAACCCAAATAAAGCATCAAAGGAGAATACCACTATATTATGCTTTAATATGCTAAAACAACGCATGATTCATCCAAGGCACATAAAGAAATCTCAATTGTTTATAACAAGTCATGCTACAGCAAAGAATACTAAGCATAAAGCCAAAACAATATCAAGCATGGCATGACGAAGCATAGGCCACAGTAAAAAACGAGCTCTTTTTACCACATAAGCATGAACTTTTCTACTCTTTTCCAAGCCAAACCAAACTAATTGCAAACCAACGTATGAAAGAGGGGGTCCAACCAACTTATTCAGAAAACTAAGAAAACCAAGCAAACTAAAAACCAAAACAAAACGAAAAGGAAGACACTCCAAGAAAAAAACAACTGTGCATGAAACAATAAAAATGAAGCGTTTGGAAGAAACCTGGGATTTTTATTGATGAAGAAGGGAATACCTTGGGCATCCCTAAGCTTTGATGCTTGTACTTCTTGGATATTTCTTGGGGTGACACGCGTGGCATCCCCAAGCTTGAGCTTTAGTCCATCCCTTATTACTCATTTCTTCCATACACCTGAATTTTTTTTCCTTCATACAAAACATCACACAATCTTTATTAGCAACATTAGTGCACTCAAGATAAATAAGTCTTAAGGTTCAGTTCTAACACCAAATAAACTTCCATTATAACACTAGATACTGTAGCACTTTCCTCAAAAATCTCAATTCCCCAAAGGAACTCAAGAAGGAACTAACAAGAAGCAAATGCAAAAAATGGCAGAAATCTGTCAAAACAGACCAGAAGGTAAAGACGATTTTTTTCGAAGATCTTCCGTTGCTCAAATCAAGAAGTGTTGAACTAACGAAAGTTATATAACAACCTGGGGCAGAAGCACAAAACATTACAGCTCAATCCGACGTACAGAGCTCTCTCAGGAATTTTTACGGTGAAGCACAGAAATCTGTTTCGGACAGCAACTTTCCCAATCATTACTTCACTCTCATTAGAGGTTACTATTGGCACAAAAAGAAAAAAAAGGATAAGGAGCGGTTATTACTGAAGTAATAACTTCCAAGACTCAACTAAAACTCTTGGGTTATCTCCCAACAAGTACTTTTCTTTAACGCCTTTAAGTTAGGCATGAGAACCAAAGAAAGAATCAAGTGTTCTCAAATGAAGAAGCATTAAGACCAAATTTTGTTTTCATAGGAGAAGCAAAAGAAATATTTTCTATATTTTTAGGGAAGTGTTATATACCTTTCTTGAGTGAGAGTTGATATTTAATGGTGCCTTCTTTCATATCAATGATGGCACCAACAGTTCTAAGAAAAGGTCTTTCCAAAGTAATAGGACAAGAAGCATTGTATTCAACATCCAAAACATAGAAATCAACGGGGATATAGGAATCGTTAACCATAATAAGAACATCATTAAGACTCCCCATGAGTTTCTTTTTAGCATTATCATCAAGTGGGACATTCAAATAGCAATCTTCAAGAGGAGGCAAATCAAGCATATCATAAATCCTTCTAGGCATAATAGAAACACTACTATCAAGATCACACAAAGCTTTGAAATCAAAGTCATTCACTTTCATATTAATGATGGGTTCCCAACCATCTTCTTGTTTTATAGGAATAGAAGCTTTATGTTTCATCTTTTCTTCTTTAATTTTTATGAGAGCATCAGTAATGTGTTTTGTAAAAGCCATGTTCATAGCACTAGCATTAGGACTTTTAGCAAGCTTTTGTAGGAACTTAATAACTTCAGAGATGTTGCAACCATCAAGATCAAAATCAACTTTATCATCTAAAGTAGTAGAACTATTACTAGCCTCAACACTAGTGGTGGTAATAGTAGAAACACTAATGTTTCTAGCAATTTCATCTTCTCTCTCCCACTTAGCATGTAATTCAGCTAATAGTCTAACATTTTCATCAATTCTTACTTGTATAGCATTAGTAGCTGCAAAGGGATTCTCATTAGTTTCGGGTTTAGTAGCCATTTTATTCAAAGAAGATTGAGCTTCAGGCAAGGATGCTATATTTCTTTCAGCATTAGAGAGTTTTTCCTCAATAGTTTTATTGAAAGCAGTTTGTTTACTAATAAACTCTTTAAGCATAACCTCAAGTTCGGAGGGAGCACTCTTATTATTGTTGTAAGAATTTCCATAAGCATTACCATTGTTGGGAGGATATGGCTTATAATTGTTGTTACCAAAATTGTTCCTGTAAGCATTATTACCATAAGCATTGTTGCCAAAGTTGTTATTTCTTATAAAGTTCACATCAACTTGCTCTTCTTGGGAAACCAAAGAAGCTAAAGGAACATTATTTGGATCAATATGGGCTTTCCCATTAACAAGCATAGACATAATAATATCAATCTTATCACTCAAGGAGGAGGTTTCCTCAACAGAATTTACCTTCTTACCTTGTGGAGCTCTCTCAGTATGCCATTCAGAATAATTAACCATCATATTGTCCAGAAGTTTTGTTGCAACACCCAAAGTGATGGTCATAAAGGTACCTCCAGCAGCTGAATCCAATAGGTTCCTTGAAGAATAGTTCAATCCTGCATAAAAAGTTTGGATGATCATCCAAGCAGCCAGTCCATGAGTGGGACAATTCTTTACCAAAGATTTCATTCTTTCCCAAGCTTGAGCAACATGGTCATTATCAAGTTGTTTAAACATCATTATTTCACTTCTCATGGATATAATCTTAGCAGGAGGATAGTATTTTCCAATAAAAGCATCTTTGCATTTAGTCCAAGAATCAATACTATTCCTAGTTAAGGAATTCAACCACTCTTTAGCTTTTCCTCTCAAAGAGAAAGGAAATAATTTCAGCTTAATAATATCACCATCTATATCCCTATGCTTTTGCATCTCACAAAGTTCAACAAAGTTATTTAGATGGGAAGCAGCATCTTCGTTACCAATACCAGAAAATTGTTCTCTCATAACAAGATTGAGCAAAGCATGTTTTATCTCAAAGAAAGTATTTTCAGCCATAGGTGGAGCAATAGGTGTGCTCATAAAATCATTGTTGTTGGTGCTAGTGAAGTCACACAACTTAGTGTTTTCAAGAGTAGTCATTTTTTTGGGTTTTCAAATAAGAAAGCAAACAAGTAAAACTATTTTTTTTGTGTTTTTGAAGAACAAAATAAGCAAACAAAGAAAAAAGAAACTAAGCAAAACAAAAACAACAAAGTAAAGAGATTGGTTATGAGGGACTCCCCTTGTGAAGATGTCCTTGACTCCCCGGCAACGGCGCCAGAAAACGTCTTGATGCGCTCGACGATCGACATAGAGCTCGTTGGGAACCCCAAGAGGAAGGTATGATGAGCACAACAACAAGTTTTCCCTCAGTTATGAAACCAAGGTTTAATCGCACCAGTAGGAGCAAGGAAACACCCCAAAGGTGTTACTAGCTGAGCTTTGGCAGGGCGCACTACCGGTGCTAGTAGCAATGTGGAGACCTGCACAACACAACCACAGAACTTTGTCCCCAACTTGCGATGAGGTTGTCAATCTCACCGTGTTTTGCGGAAAACAAAGGATTAAACGTATCGAATGGAAAGAAGTAAAAGTTTGCAGAAAGTAAACACAAAGCAGAAACAGTTTATAGATTGTATGTAAAGACAAAGGACCGGGATCCATAGTTCACTAGAGGTGGCTCTCCTTAGATAGATAACATGCTGGGTGAACAAATTACAGCGGGGCAATTGACAAACACCGATAAAGCAATACATGCATATACTAATAATCTTGACTCCTTTGAGACTTGATTGGGCAATACAACATAATACATAGACCGCCATCCAACTGCATCTATGACTAATAATCCACCTTCAGGTTATCATCCGAACCCCCTCCAGTATTAAGTTGCAAGCAACAGATTATTGCTTTACGAACTGCGTGTAAGGTAAACAATACGATTGTTCTATGAACAAAGGATTGTTGTTTTCTCCCTAGTAGCAACAACACATCTAGTACCTTAGAGATTTCTGTCACTTCCCCAGATTACCAGAGGCATGAACCCACTATCGAGCATAAATACTAACTCTTGGAGTTGCAAGCATCTACTTGGCCAAGATAGCTACTAACAATGGAAAGCAAGCAAGATCACAAATAACAAAGACATGATAGAATCAATAATCAATCTGAAATAGCATCTCAATATCCATCGGATCCCCGCAAACACAACATGTATGGATTACAAAAGATGATCTTGATCATGAACAGAGCTCACAAGATCTAAACATGAAAGCACAAAGGAGGAGAAACCAGCCATCTAGCTACTACATGGATCCGTAGTCCAAGGATGAACTACTCACGCATCACACCGGAGGCTTGCATGGTGATGAAGAAGGCCTCCAGGGTGAATTCCCCTCTCCGGCAGGGTGTCGGGAAGAGCTTCAGATCCCTCCCGATATAGGGATGGAGATGACGGCGGCTACAGACTCTTTCATGGATTTTTGATCGAGTACTTAGGTTTTCGTCTCGAGGGAAACTTATAGGCGGAAGGAGAGGCCGAGGGGGTGCCGGGAGCCACCACACCACCCCCTGGCGCGGGCCAGGCTTGGCCGCGCGGACAGGTGGTGTGGCCGGCCCCTGGCCCCTCTATGTCTCGTATTCTGGCACTTGATCCCTTCCGGAAAAATAGGCACTTTGGCTTTTGTCCCGTCCAATTCCGAGAATATTCATTTTCTGACTTTCCTGGAACCAAAAACAGCAGAAAACAGGCAGCTAGCACTATGTCTCTTGTAAATAGGTTAGTCCAAGAAATCATATGAAAAGTACTCCAAAGTTGGAACAAAACACAAGAAAGTGGATAAAACCAACCATGGAACATCAAAACTTATAGATACATTTGCAATGTATCAGACGACTATGATAACTAGGATTATCTGCCTTCGTCAGCATTGCCTGTGCCCCTGAAGATGGACCCCACCGCTACGCTTATCTTTTATTTCCGCTGCTTGTTGTATTAAGACTGGATCATGAGATCCTTATTTGTAAGACCTTATGTATGGCTTGTAATGGATGATGTACTGGGATATCCAATCCGTTATGTCTCGCAAAAATGGTAATCCTAGGATTGCGAGGTATGGCATAACGGGCATCTGGGATTAAAAATCCGGGTGTTGACAATTTTCCTTTGACTCCGAATCTCTTCACTCCCTTCATCGGACTTACTTTGAGATATACCATATCCCCCACTTCTGGATGCCATGATCTTCTGCTTTGATCAGCATAACTCTTCTGTCGACTTTGAGTTATCTTTAATCGATCCCTGATAATATCAAGGATATCTTTCTTTTCCTTAATATAGTCTGGTGCAAATTCCTTGTTACTACCAGGTTCATACCAGCATATAGGTGATCTACACTTTCTTCCGTATAGTACTTGGTAAGGTGCTGCCTTCAGACTACTCTGATAGCTATTGTTGTAGGAAAATTCTGCCAATGGTAGATGATCTTCCCACGAACCTCCAAAATCTAATTCACAAGCTCTAAGCATTTCCTCTAAAATTTGATTGGTCCTTTCTGTCTGGCCTCCAGTTTCTGGTTGATAAGCTGTGCTGAAATCCAACTTTGAACCAAGTGCTTCATGTAATCGTTTCCAAAATGCTGATGTGAACAGAGATCCTCTATATGATACAATCCTCTTTGGTACCCCGTGCTTACTCATAATTTCTTTGATATAGATTTCTACTAAATTTTCAGCATTATCCTTCCGATTTACTGGAATAAAATGAGCACCTTTTGTGAGTCTATCAACAATTACCCATATCATATCCTTCCGCTTCAGTGTCATGGGTAACCCTGTGATAAAATCCATTCCAATTTTTTCCCACTTCCATTCTGGAATTTCCAAAGGTTGTAATGGTCCAGCTGGACTTTGATGTTCTACTTTAACCCTTTGGCAAGTATGGCATTCATATACGTATTTTGCAACATCTCTTTTCATATTATTCCGCCAAAACAACTCTTTTAAATCCATGTACATCTTTGTACTTTCTGGATGAATGGAATATGGTGTTTCATGGGCTTCCCGAAGTATCACCTCTCGAATTTTTGGCACATCTGGTACACATCTAGTCGGTCCCCTTTTGGTAAAGGGGATGAGGCAAAACTAGATATTCCAAAAAGGGGGTTGTCTTTAGTCTATCATCTATGCCTAAGGGATAGATGATGGGTGTGCTCTATTTATAGGCCAGCCACTAACATGGGGGTAGTTTGGGGATAAACTAGGAAAAAGGGTACGTAAAGGGAATATTTCAGGGCAACAAACCTAGATCCATGAGCATACGGCATTTCTAGCGATAAGTCCAGTCGCGCCGGATCTGGCACCATAAGTTTCGGTCGTCGCCGGGTATTCCGGTTTGTCGCTTTGGAATGGCAAACATAACTGCGTTCCGGTGGTTAGCCGGTCTGGTCCGGCGGTCGCCAGCTGTGTCGGAGTGGGGTCCAGTACGCCAGTTCTGGCGCCAGGAATTCTGGTGGTGGATTCAGCGGCACCAGAGCCTACACCGGTTGGGCTCTGCTTCGTCGTTCTTCTCTTCCAAGCCTCTGTCTTGTCGGGCATGATTCCCCACGCTTCTTCTCTTGTCTCCGTGCTTGTCGGTGTGATCCTATCATGGTCATAAGACGGAGTATGAAGTAGTATACCATTCAAAAGTGTAGGAAGTGGGCTCGCAGAGGAACAAATTCACCTTTGGAGTCCATGATGACTTGGCATAAGTTGGAGACCTTGATGTGGTAACGACCGTAGGTTGGGCCACATTAGTTCACCCCCTTCAAACAGATCCATCCTCGAGTCTTCATGCTCATCACAAAGTAGAAGTGATCGAGAGACATTCTTGATCTTGGGGTTCACCATATAGTCATCCTCGAGAAGATTTACTTGACAACACTTCAATGTTCCTTCACCTTCCATGAAGCATAAGATCACAACAAAAGAGAAGCAACACTCAAAGAGTAGCCAATTCATGACGATTATATCATGAGTCCTCAAGTAGAAGGAAGTCACCTTATGATGTAGAGATAGCTCATTGAATGGAAGCCCTAGGTAACTCTCTTCGATTCGTCATGTCAACTCATGGTTGATAGAGGTTTATGCGTAAGCAATTGTACCTTCATACAACAAATACCAAGAAACATATGTTTGTGTGTGATAGAGGAGCATGTCAATTGTGGCATGTCCATTCTTGTTCACAACACTATTAGCAAAAGACATGTATAGCAAATGAAATGCATATGCAAGGTCAAAGTGCATGGAAATTGTTTGAACATCATCCAAATGTGGGAACACCAAAACTCCATAAAACATCTTAGTGTGGCACTCAAAGAAATTTACTAAAATATTTATCAACATCTTTTATGCAAGAATAGGAGAATTCGGCAAAACACATGAGGAATAATATCCAAAGCAACATCATTATGTGTGCAAACCAACCATTGGAAAGAGAAAATTTTCAATTTGTTAGATGCCATACATAAATCATCTAAAACAAATATCATGGGGGTATGAGTATCGCAAGCGAACGCAAAAACAACATGTTTGTAAACAAACCATATGAAAGAGCAATTGTTCCTTATGTTTGTTGCAACAACAATACGAGATACTTGGAAGCTCTCATGATAATACATGCTCATAATGGCATTATGGTTGCACACAAAACATCGGAAAGAGAAATTGTTCAACATTTTTTTTGCAACACACAAAGCATTACTATCTAATAGCAATGAAACATGATTGTCACAAGGTGAAACAATACCATCAACATGCTTGCAAGCAAACCATAGGAAAGAGCAATTTTTCAACATGAAAGATGCAAATCATGCAAAAGGTATCAGAGTTGGGTTTGATCTTGAACTCACTTGGGGATGCTCTCTAGAGCTCTTTTTTGTCAACTCGTGGCCAACCAAGGTTGACATGATCGTTCGGGTACCTACACACATCATAGATAAATGGAAGAACGTGTGTGCATGGTAGAGAAACACATCATCCATCATGACATATCTCTTCTTGTGCACATCACCATTAATGCTAATCAAGTGTAAAATAGATGCACGGTGAGTATGCAAGTGGGGAACATGCTTATCATGGCATTTACCAAAATCTCCAAAATTTGAGAAAGCCACGGGGGCTAACTCAATAGGAATCATATGACAATTATTGTTGCAAGAAAAGCAAGTGAAAGAGCAATTGTTCATCTTATTGCAAGCAACGGGAGAAATTGTAAAGCACCCATGACAAAGCATGGTCCGAGGGGTACCGTTTTTAACATCATTGCAAGCAAAACACTGGAAAGAGCAATTGTTCAACAAAGTGCAAGCAATGATATCATCAACGTAACGTTTAGATCATGGCATGTCTTTGGTAACATCATCACAATCAAATATTTTCACATGATCAACATTATGCAAAGGAAAAGTATCACAAATCGTCATGTCCACTAGTGGGACCATGGCATCATGAACACCCATATTCTTACCTTGTTCGTACCTCTCATATGGAGTGGTTGTTGTGGTAGTATTGGCCTCAATGTGGGAGACTTCTTCATCATGTATGGGGATGGCATCATCTTCATCCACCATGTACATCTTCATGGTTGGAAGCATTATCATCTCCAAGCTTAGCGCTTCTTGATCCATGGAACCTAGCACATCATGAGGAAACATACTAGAGGTAGAGGGTAAGTCTTTAGACATCAAAATGGCCTCACATGACCTATCAACTACCACTCTCAACTCAGTCAGTGTATCACTCATTCCCTCCAAGTGGAAGCACTCAATCACACGTATGGCGGGGTCGCTCATCTCACTCTTATTTTCACTCAAATGGGCTAAGCGGCTCTCATTCTCACATGGGATTGGTACAACATTATCACTCAAGAATGTAGGGATAGGCTCGGTGTGCTCAACTCCATGCGCCTCCTTTGTTGAAGGTGAAATCCCATGCTCACCATTCTCGACCTTTTCTCTGTCTTGTACTTTGGGTGCCATTGTGGTGGTGGCACTCATAGAGGAAGTATTGGTCCTTGATGCCATCTCCGCCATTGCATCCAATTATTGTCAAAGCAACTTGTTTTATTCTATCTCTTTAAGGGTCATATTTTTTACGGACTCATCCAACTTGGCGAAGTAGAGGTCCATCTCTTGCTTGAATGAGATTCTTGGAGTGCTTGGAGAAGAAGTTGCATTGAATCTCTTGTAGTTGGATGCTTCATCTTGAACTCGAAGTTTTGGCGTTGTAGCTTGATGGCGTGGAAGAAGGCTTTCTCTTGATGCTTCGTGATGATGGTGTCGACGGAGGTCATTGGCATGCCTTGATGAAGGTTTGTGTTGGTGAAGCACTTGGTCATCTACATGACGCTCGCGACGATGGTCATTATCCTTGGCACTCTTCGTGTGATGGTGGTGCCTTCTTGAGCTTGATTGAGTATTATGGATGGTGCTCAATATATGTTCTCCTTCTTTATGGTGAATATGCCTTGAACGATGTCTTGTATCCTCTTGATGCTTGTGATGATCACGATAGGATGTATGTCGATTAATATTTTTGTTGCGTGGCACCTCTTTTAGAAGATGAAGTTGGGGCGCCACTCTTCTTTTAGGTGGTGGTACTTGTTGCCATGGAGGTTGTTGCACATGACGCCTTCGAGGTGGTGAAGCTTGGCGGCTTGGAGATGGTGGTTCTTGGCTCCTTAGAGATGGTGGCGCTTGACGCCATGGAGGTGATGGCGCTCGTCACCTTGGAGATGGTGGCACATGACGCCATGTAGGTGGTGGCGCTTGACGCCTTGGAGATGGTGGCACTTGATGGCTCGGAGGTGATGGTGCTCGTCGACTTGGAGATGGTGATGCATGACATCATGTAGGTGGTTGCGCTTGATGCCTTGGAGGTGGATCATTGAAGTAGGTGGTGCCCTTTGGTGTGGTACGCTTGGCCTTGAAGGTCATGGTTTCTTGATGATGCGCCTCCTCTTGGTTGGCGTAGTAGTCCTCCATCTCCAAGCGGTGGAGGTATTCTTCATGGCTCATGGAAGAGCCCTCGAAGTTGGTGAAGTCCGCCATGTCCTCCATGCTTGGTGAGGCGTCGTCGTTGTAGCACTCAAAGTCGTCCATGCTTGTGGAGTCGTTGTTGATGTAGTACTCCATATCACCCAAGCATGTGGATCCAATGTCGGTGTAGTTCTCCATGCATGAGGAGATATTCTCGATGTAGAGCTCCAATTCCTCCATGCTTGAGGAGCCATAGTTGATGACGTGCTTCATGTCTTCCATGCATGTAGAGCCGTCATAGGTGTAGTGTTGCGGGTCCTCAAAGCATGCGGAGCCATTGTAGGTGTAGTGCTCCGTCATGTCCTCTATACTCGTGGAGTCGTAGTCATGGTGGCTCATCATGGATTCTTCATATATATTATCCTCGGTTCGGGAGTCCCTAGACATGATTCACAAGACTAAGCAGTGTATATGGAAGAGGTAGGCGGGTTAGGGATGCAACATCAAACCTTACTTTCCCTTGGAAGATAGTATCATGCAAGTTGCCATACTTGAAAGCAATCAAAACCAAGTAAAGTGAAGTTCACGCGGAACAACAAAACCAACTAACCACTAAAAAAACACACAAATCTTATAGTGGATGGGTATGGAAAGTGGCAAGTAAAGAACCACGATGATCACAAAACAAGTCGATCCACAAGATAGGAATTATGTACAAGGAAACACACATGGTGGGATAAATGGGACTTGTGTGACGGAGAAAGTGAGCTAAGAATCAAATGATTAACTAGCGAAGAATAAGCTCGTGTCGCATAAGTGCAAGGAGAGATGTTAGTTCGATTGCAATAAAATTGGTGGGCTACAAGATATACACAATAAGTACCACCTATTTGATGTTCATCAAGCTTGCGCTTCCTATTCTATGAGGCATGTGTTTCTTTCTTTTTCTTTTTCTTATTTTTATTTTTTGTATCACTCTTTTTCTTTCTTTTTATTCTTTTTCATTTGCCTCTTCCTTGTGCCAACAATTATACAAGATAACTATATGAGATAGCGTGCTCACAACTTTTGCTCGGAATTCTACAAGTATCAAATGTCCTTATCCCAATCAATCATAGGAGGAACTAGTATCAGTAGGTGTTTGTTGATCGCAAAGATAGTATGGCCCACAAAGTAACGCAAGTGGGGAGAAGTTGCGGAATTTTTATACCTTTCATCGTCGATCTTCACCGTTTATTGGTGGATTCCACCTTGATCACGGAATTTGGATGGCGTCTATAGCATGAAACAATTGGATGATGATGTAGAGATCTTTGTCCTCTTCCAAACAAGCTAAATAACACCAAAATCTGAGCTCGTATGCAAAATTTATGCTCAAAACGATGTGGAGCAGAAGCTGTTGGCGGCCAAATCGGTCAGCCGGAATTCGCACCGGAATTTCCAGCGGTGGAGCCGGTATAACCGGAATTCTGACCGGAAATTCCGGTTGCTGAACCGGTCAACCGAACCTGGCACCGGAACTCGTTCGGGACGCGAAAAACACAATTTTCTATAGATAAATTTGATGGAAAACTTCAGACCTAAGGGGCAAATGACGGAATTAGGCCATGAGAACGCATGGGATGGTAGATCAACAAGTTTAGCAAGTAATCCATGGATCAAAACCTACAAAAATGCACTCAATCATAGATCGATCGAAAACACGAATTGGGGCTATTTTTGGTGGAATTTTCGAATTTACGGGGAAAACACCAAATCGATGAGGAATCTATGGCAACCAAAAGCTGTTGATACGAGATGATAAGGGGTGACCTCAGGGTGGCCCAATGTTCACGGATCTTGTTGTCAAATTGATGGGAAAGCGGGGGAAAGGTAGAATGTAGCGTAAGTAGACGCACACCTCGCGAAGAACACGATGAACACACAAACTCACACGATACAAGGCTGATTGCTCCGCCGGTGGCCACCGGTCCGATAGAATCCTCGCAAGGAAAGATCAGTCTACTTTCTCCCTCAGTACAAAGCGGAGAGCGAACAACACCTTGGAGAGGGTCTTTACAACTACACTCATGCACTCACAGATGTAGGCTTTGTACAACGAGGGAGGCGCGATGCAAACTCCAACGAGGTTGGTGACGATAGTGGGTCCCCTTTTGGTAAAAGGGATGAGGAAAAACTAGAGATTCCACAAAGGGGGTTGTCTTTAGTCTATCATCTATGCCTAAGGGATACATGAGGGGTTAGGGGCTCTATTTATAGGCCAACCACTAACATGGGGGTAGTTTGGGGATAAACTAACATGGATCTGGCGCCAGAAGTTCCTGTCATCATCGGGTATTTCGATCTATCGCTAGAATGGCAAACAGAACTGTGTTCTGGTGGTTCGCCGGTTGTGCTAGCGTGGGGTCTGAGGCGCTAGTTCTGGCGCCGGGAATTCTGGCGGTGGATCCGGTGACGGTGGAGCCTTCAACGATTTGGCTCTGCCTCATCCTTCTTCTCTTCCAAGCCACCTTTTTGTTAGGCGTGATTCGTCACGCTTCCTCCCTTGTCTCCATGCTTGTCGGTGTGATCCTATCATGGTCATAGGACAGAGTATGAAGTAGTATGCCATTCAAGAGGGTAGGAAGTGGGCTCGCATAGAGGAACAGATTCACGTTTGGAATCCACGACGACTTGGCATAAGTTGGAGACCTTGATGTAGTAACGACCGTAGGTCAGGCTGCTTCAACATAAGTAAGAACCCTTTCTTACTTCCATCCATACTAAAAAATTTCAATATCTTATCAATGTATGTACTTTGTGATATTCCAATTAGGCATCTTGATCTATCTCTATAGATCTTGATGCCTAGTATGTATGATGCTTCACCAAGGTCCTTCATCAAAAATTTGCTATTTAGATAACTTTTAACACTATTTAAAATATCAATATCATTTCCAATCAATAATACATCATCTACATATAATATTAGAAATGCCACAGAGCTCCCACTCACTTTCTTGTAAATACAAGCCTCTCCGTATATTTGGACAAATCCAAACTCTTTGTTCACCTCATCACACTACTAGGAAAACAGCTATAGGTAATCCGCGCGGCCGTGGCGCACATGCGGTATAGTGCCCCACGGGCAACTAGCCGTGGCGCACCATCCTGGAGTACCCCACGAGTTGGCAACATAGTCGTGGCGCATATGTGGTAGGTGCGCCACCACTATGTGTGGGCCAAGGTGCTTGCGACCGCACCCCACTTGCCCGTGGCACATGGTCCGCACGTGTGCCACGCCTATCTTCGTATCCGTGGCACACATCCTGTCCATGCGCCACGGGCAAGTGGGTTGTGGTCAACCCGCGAGTCTTGGCCAACTTGCCCATGGCGCATTGTTGCGATGTGCGCCACTGATACGAATATCATCTGTGGCGCATGGGATCATGTGCGCCACGGATGTGTCGCCCACTGTAGATCAGCACATGCATGGCCACCCCACACCTCACTTTCCCCTCTTCTTCTTCTTCTTCACTTTCCCCTCTTCCTTCTTAGATCTGGTCGAGGTGCTCCTCTTTCCCACCTTATTTCTTCATCTTTTTTCACCGGTTAATAGTTTGTTAAACTTAACTTGGATCCTACATATACATAAGAGAAAATCTCTACTACTCACCTCTCCTTCGATCTTCTCGGCCTCTCATATCGGTAAGTTATCCATGTGTATGGAGGATGCTCATGTGTTTGTATGATGCTCTCTTGTGTGTAGTGTAATAGGATTATTATATGCGTATGGAGGATGTGCATGTGTGTGTATGGAGATGATGAATGCTCATTTGTGTGTATGCTCCCGCATGTGTGTAAGAGGATTAATTATGTGCATGTGTATGGAGGATGTGCAAGTGTGTATATACGGAGGATTCTCATGTGTTTGTATATCTCATGGGTATGTGTGTGTGATGAATGAGTTGCCAATGTTTTTCCGAAATGTTGATTCATTTCCATTTCGGTACATTTCTGGCATTTCTCGCAATGGTGCTACTTTCAGGACATGTCATGCCGAAATTTTAGGGCGACCTTTTTGCATTGCATGCATATGCATCCATTGTATGCGTGGTTCTAAACTTCTATTGTGCTGATCACTGCTATGTGTAATAACATGTAGGGTAACCATGGTCCTCATAATGAGCGAAGGCATTGTGGCTAGATATTTGCAATGTGTCATGGCTGACATGATACGTAATAACATGACGGAGATAAGATGTCCGTGTAGAAGATGCAAACTCAAGTGGTTGACCAATCCTGATTCCATACAACTGCGGGCACACCTGCTCCTTCATGGTTTCATGGATGGCTACACTCGGTGGATAAGTGATGAAGATGATGATGATGACGTCAATGATGGGGTGGAAGGAATGCATTTGTGGCAAATAAGACTGCTTGGGAAGCTCCATCGAACGGATATTCGTGGTGAATTACCTCCGAGAAGTCATGGTGGCGAACAAGACGAAGGAATACATTCTCATGCCTTACTTCCCTGAGTAAGTCAAAGCCTCACCGCCAGAACATGATTTTTTAGATTTCCATCGTTCATTTTCCAACTTAACATTCCGTTTGAATTGTTTTGCATAGAGACGAAGACTGCACACTCATCATCTTTTCTCCGAAATATTCGCAAGCCACATATTTCGACTCGGAGAGTGCGAGAAAGGAGAAAAACTATGACAAAATCAAGGATGTTCTAGATCATGCTCTGAGTGGCTATGCCGCGGTGGAAGGCACCACATTCGTGACCAAAAAGGTCAAATTCGGCAAGCACACTGTAACATCCCAATTCTAGCAACCCTGATTAGTTGTCCAGAATGCAAAAATCAGGGGGAACAAAAACTTTTTCCTATTTAATGATGAAGTGTTTGCCTGTTGTTTGACTATGCTTATGCATATGAATGTGTATTAGATGATATATTCCTTACCTTAACACCACTTGACAAAAGCTACTTCCCAAAACTGTCTTGGCTTAATTTCCACATTCTCAAATGTTCCGGCATTTCAAAACCTGAGACAAGATACCTTTACAACCTCCCCCATTTTAGTAGCTTCTATTTCCGCAAACTATGGAGAGCCACATACTATAATCTCCTTATGTTTTCAAGATAAACCTTCAACTACTCATACCTCAAAGATTTCTTAAACCTTTGAATTCTACTCTTGGTAGGGATACCAAGGACTCTTACCCTATTCAAACTCCAACCTTTCAAAATTTCCCATCATTACCTCAAGTCAGACTTGATGGTAACACTAGTAGTAAGATTGCTTAGTTTCTAAGACGAATTGCCTTAAACTGTTGTCTGATGAATTTCTTTGATCTGCTGTTTGACTTGTTTGCTTAAGGAGCCAAGTTAGCCACCATAGGAGATCATCACTAGGATCAAGATACTTGAAACCCCCAAATCCTAAGCACGACTACAAAGCAGGATCTAATCCCTAGCTACTAGGTGACCATCTAAAACCCTTAACCAGATCAGCTCTGAAGTGATCTAATTCTAGAAGCTCCCAAGTCAATGAAGACCAGTATCAAGAAAGGATCCTTTCTACTCAATCTACACTTCAACATCATCCTATTGATGATGCTTTGGTACCTTACAACCCATCAAAATAATCACCACCCACCTTCAAGTCAAAAACCCTAAATCTGCCAAACTTGGCTAAGTCTAGAATCTGTTCCCACATCACCTTTTTGAACGCCTCCTTTTCTCAACCCTTGTGCATTTTTGAAAATGAATTTGAACCATATTGTTAACCATACTAAGTACTACCAAAGACCACTCTTGACCTTGGTTAGATCATCCTCCAACCCACTTGTTGTTGATGGTTTTGCAGGCAACAAAATAACTATTCCTGCAAATCTAGTCAACATGCCTACTTTGACAGAAGCTCACACCATCATCCAACCTTCTATGGACCAAATCTTTGCATGGTTGTGTGTTTAATCATATAGGTCTATCAATATCTACTTCACTTGTTCCAAGTGGATCTTTGTGCTTCTTAAACCCACCTTGTTTTGCAGGCTAGTTAATAATCTGTTTTGGCAGGCTTATTTTATTCAAAGTTTGAAATCTTTTCTTGGAAACCTCAAGAAAGATCAAGATCAAACCTCTATACCATTATGATCTACATCACTTGTTCTATCCATCCATATATCCCAGGCCCAAAGGAGAGCTTTGATCTCTAAGATCCAACATGGCTTTGGTGGCATGAAAACAATCTTACCCAAGATCCTTAAATCTCTAATTTTCACCAAAATCAAGTTGGATTCCCCAATCCCAAGGTTGCAAATTCTTGTTACACCTTGTCTACATCATCTACCTTGATCATCAAGATTTATCAAATTTTATCCATAATTATTTTGGCCCAAAACCTATTAAATCCCTTTAATCAACAAAAACCTCAAAACTCCTACAAAGGAAATTGTGCTCTTTGCCAAAACACTTCTCCAACCTATTGCTCAATTGAGGTCCATATATCATACCCTACATTCCCATCTCAAAAATAAATATTTTTGAGATCCTTTAATATTCCTTTTTGCCATTTTTCTGAAATGACAGAAATGGAATAATAATTGTTTTAAATACGTTTAATCCCCAATAAATCATGGGAAAATTCCTCAAGGTATGGACTCATATCTAAGGCCATAGCACATCAAAAACCAACCTTATCCAATGGGAAAATACCAAATGAGCCTCTATAAACCATTTCTGCACTATTTGAATAAATGATCTTAAGTGGACATGAAATCCTTTGAAAAATCTCAATTAAATCCAGGAATATTGTATTTACTTCCTCTAGATCCCAGCACCATTTCCTCATCTTGTCCAATACAAGTTTCTAGACTTCCTTCATAACCACTACTTTGGCCAAGTTTTGAACTTATTCAAAACATAGAGATAAACCTTGTCAAAACCATCTCAAAACTTGTCAAGAACTACTCCCCAGCAACCAGCACACCTCCTCTGATCGAGCACCCCTATAGAAGGGCACTGTTCCCCATGTCCACTAGTGCTTGGAAGGAGAGATAAAAAGAGATATGCCCATATCTTTGAAATAAATGTGTAGCAGCCACCCCACTCACCCCCTGCCCCCACCTTGACCCCTAGTGGACAGACCACGACCACTCCACCGCCCTCCTTCCCCTATCCTCGAGCACCACCCCTCCATGCCCTCTCTTGGAGCTTGTCCATCATGAACCGATCCACCCCAAGTTAAATAGGCCAGAGGCCATCCCGCGCCTCCCTCTGCCCCTCATTCACTCCCTCTGATCCCCACTCACCTCCCCCGAAGCCCACTCCCTCTCCCCGGCTCTCCCTTGCCCTGAACAGGGAGCTCTCTCCCTCTCGGTATCTGAGCAAGAAGATGGAGTTTCCATCGTTCTGTTCCACCTCTGCTCCATATTCTGGCATGCATGTGTCTCCCTCCTCAGGATCTGACCCTTCGCTTGTTTATTTTTCCCAGGGAAAGCCCCAGGCCATGCTGCCATAGACCTCCCGAGAGTGCTCTACGGGCGCTCTTGCGCGAGCAAGGTAACAACACGAAATCCCCTTTCACCCCTCGACGGACTCTCCATGGTGTTCCGCTTCACCTCGACGCCATCCCTCCGTCTCTTCAGCGTCCAGGCGAGCTCCCAGCACCGCACCAGGACGCGTTAGGGTTTCGGCGCGGCGCTCAGCCCGTGAGGAAGAAGAACCACCCCCGACCGTCGGATCCATGTCTAATCGGACGACCACCCTCACCGGATACCCCTTCGTCGCCTCTCCTCCACTGACTGGTGGGCCCCACCGAGCAGGTTCGAATGGATCCTGCGCGCACGTCTCACCATGGATCTGGGCTGAAATTGCCCCAGTAAGGCCCAGTACACTCTGTCCTCCTCTCCTTTTTCATCTTTTTCTAGAGCCCTTTAATCTGGCTATTAGTTTAAATCGTTTTAAAAATGGAAAACTGTCTAAAATTCCTAGATCTAATTTTTCTTAGATGAATACCTGTTTTACCTATCATGCAGTACAACAACTGGACCAAAATAAGTTTTAAATTAATTATAGTAAAACACCCACTCAAATGTATAATTTCTGCTAATAAAATCCTTATTTAAGTTTTACAACCCCAATTGAACAAAAACCACTTTGTGCTGCAAGCTATAAGTGGTATCTTGCATGTCACCCTGGCCCCATAGTCATTTGCTTCCTAGGTTGCCCATAGCAAAAATAACAAACCACCCTCAATTCTGACTTTAGAAATTTCCCTAGACCAAACCATGAGATTTATTGACCTAATTCAAACTCCTAGGAGACATGAATACTAATATATATCAAACCCCAGGAGCCCAAAATTTTATGGGCCATGGTTGATTTATTAGGAATTAAACTATTATGCGTAGAGTTAATTAACTAATAAAATCACCTCAGTAGTTTTCTAACTCCAAAAAGGGTGATTACAATTTCTACAGAAAGGTATTCAAAGTACCTAACATATGACTTTGGAATCATATCAAAAGCCCCAGTAAATTAAATATGGTTAAAAAGACAAAACCCTCTAGAACTGCCTTTGGGAATTTCCTAAGGACATTCTGGTAAATATTTTGACATGATTCCAACTCTAAGTGAATCAGTACATCAAACCCTACTTAACCATCCAAGGAAATAATTTTTGGAGATCCATAACCTTTCTGGTGAATTATTTCCTAAAACTAGAGCTTTTATCACTAGAAAATTCATAAGAAATTAAAGAAAAGTGATAAAATCATGAAACCACTTTTATTGGTCTTGTTTTTTCAAAACCTACCCAATGGTATTCTGGTTGCACATCGATACCATACTTACCCAGGCCTTGGTCCCAAACCCCTTCATTGGTGGTTTTGAATAAAGGAAATCCCACCACTTCAATTATGGTTTTTGCAATGGTTCTAAACTCAACCACTCAAAACCTATTGAATGTTATACTTGTATTGTCCACTTTTAGTATGTATGTCCACTTGTATGCCTTGTTTTGATTGTGTTCTTGCTTGTTTGCATGTATACTCGATGACGATGATAGTTGCGCTTGTATTGACGCCGAGAAGAAGAGATCTTACTATTTTGGTATTGGTATCCTTGGTTATCTAAAGAAGAAGAGATCTTATTATTTTGACACTGAGAAGAAGAGTTGCACTTGTATAAACACCATCTATCATACCAGGGACTTATTGCCATATTACTGATCTCAGGCAAGCCACCTTCTTGCTCATAAGCCTTGTCCTACTATTTTACTTATGCATGTTTTACTTACTACTTTATGAAAACTGCATGGTTTTACTATATGATGATCTCTACTTGGCAGTGGCTTGGCTTCTCCAAACCATTACCCTTCTTTACTATTAAGTACAACCCTCTTGATGACACATATTTAACCCTAGTATGATAGATGGTGTATTACACCATACCCTTTGGAGACCCCGTTTTTGGCCTAAGCAAAAATAGAGGATGGGAAGACCCTCGAAGAAGTTTTACCAAATGTTTTATGATAAAACCTTGGTGAGGTGGGACCTCCCAAGCAACGTTGAGAAAGAAAAAGGTTTTGTTTTACAAAAGACTGAAGGAAAGCTGGAGGAAAAAGGTTTACAAAAACGCTCCCGGTTCTTTGCAGTTTTGCTAGAATAATTAACCCGTGCAACCACATTACTCTTGAATGGAACAGGGCTGGATTTGATGTTTGTCTATTCTGGTATAAGCTGCCTCAGACCTACTTCAAGGGATCACGATCCCCGGAGGCTGGGCCTTCTCCCGTAAAGGTCCATGTGGGACATCGACCTAGAGAAGGAACGAACTGTCTGCGGGCAGCCAGGCGTTACTATGAACCCCTCATTGAAAGTGCCCACTGTGTGAAGTGTAAAATGCGCTCCGGTTGGTCCTCGGTGCCAGACGTCCCGGTTTTGAGGGGAACAACACTCATAGGGTAGGCACTTATATTGGAGTGGGCATCCGGAGAGTCTTGATCGGTTACTCGACCCACGATCGATGTAGATCAGGGTAGTGTACCCGGATGGTGTGGGTAGAGTGTAAATCTATTCGAATAGCCGTGTTCGCGGTCATGGACGATTGGGAAGGTTGCTGTAGAGCGGTGCTGGTTTTGATTTCAAAAAGGATTTCGGAAAAGCAAAGGCTTTGGAAATGTTTTGACCATGGGATGGTCGGAAAGGATAAAGGTTTTGACCATGGGATGGTCGAAAAGGGAAAGAAAGGAGTTTGGTCGTGGGACGACCGGAAGAAAGGAACAAATGGGTGACCCAGTCCTAGTGTTTTACAAAACCTTTTCAAAAAGGTTTCCATAAAGGGCGTTACAAAAAGTTTTTAACAAGGATATGGAGATGTTATATCTATAAGAAAAACTATTTTAGAAAAGAACCTCTCTTGGAGCCCTCCTACTACCACAACCATATTGCATATCCTCTTGTTATTATTACTCTCTTAAGGTGGTTTGCGAGTACATTCAAAGTACTCACTAGCATTGTCCCTGGCTATTAACTTGGCCAGATCTCGAGACGACAGTGATGATGGCGATTATGCGAGCTAGGACGTTCTCCCAGTCAGTTGCCTGTAGGTTAAGGCACAGCTCGGGAACTGCGCTTAAGGATTTTCCGCTGATGTTGCTACTGTAGCCATAATGGAAAATTAAGGTATGACTTGTATCCGAGTAATAAATGGATGTTTACTTTGATACTTGTCGGTTCTGTGCCACGGCTAACTGATCATGGGATCGTGGTTGTATGCAAAACAAGGATTCTTGGAGGATTAATCTGGGGGCCCCACACACACGTTCAACCACGTAACGAACATCCCTTGCGTGAACCAGAATGATAACAGTCGGAAGGAAGCCTACTACGCACTCCATCACATGCGGTCTTTCCTACAGGACCAACAACACTCTATGCTACCAGCTCATCTCCGACAGTGGGCCCAAGCCAAGGCAAAGATCCAAGATTCAGATCTTATACAAGAGTTTTATCGTATCCAGCAACAATTTTCCACAATCATCTATCATGATGTGCCTAACCGTGACATAGAACATCGCCTACAGATGCAGGGTGACCTCAGGCCGTTCATGATGAAAGAAGGCGTCCTCCCATTCCCTAAGCCGAGTCAGGATACTTGATATTTGACTCAATAGTTGTACTTGTAAACTATAGCTCTATATAGTTTCGATGGATGTGTTGAACTTAATAATTCTGGTCGATGCTACTTATTAGGGTTATGAATCAATGTTGTTCTTTTGCTTACATTTTGGTTCTTTTTTTATTTACTTTGGTCTTTTTTTGACAATGCCGATGATTAAAATTTCGTGGCACACTATATATGTGAGCTCTAACTTTCCCATGTCTAATATTATTTTTTTGTCTATAGAGATGGCGAAGAAGAAGTGGTATGTGGTGTACAGAGGCCATGTTCCAGGCATCTACGATGAGTGGAAACACTATCACAAACAAGTGAACGAGTTTCCGGGCAATAGCTATAATGGCTACAAGAGTAAGGAGGTGGCGGAAGCTATGTGGATGGACCACCTTCATGAGGAAGAGATGGAGGAGGGGCACCGGATCAAGACCATGAGGAAGAGAGAGAGCGGAACCGTCGTCATAGTAATCTCTATCTCGCTCACCGTGTTTGTGGTTCTATTGTATTATATAGTAGTTTAGGTGACTACTTAGAGTGATTGTGAACTTAGTAACTCGCCAATCATGACACCGGCGATCACTTGTGTAATGATTGAACACTAGCTTGTGGCTATTTCGTTATATATCACTAGTGATGTGGATGTACTATATGTTGTTTTGCAAACTGCGTATGCATGTATGTATTTGTACTGTCCTGCAAACTGTGTATATATGCTACACGTATGTATGGACTAGTTAATTAAAAGAATGGCAGAAAATGTAGCCCGTGGCGCACATGAATAGCTTTTATGGCGCACTGCAACCATGGTGCACTAGGCCTGGTTCGTGTGGCGCAACTGCTAGTGCACCACAACAGAAATAAACGTGGCACATTTCCTGTAACTACCGTGGCGCACTAGCTAGTGCGCCGCGGATTGTCGAGTTAGGCATGGCGCGCTTGCTAGTGCGCCACATCTAACATTTAGCAGTTGCGCGAGCTTAGTGTCACACCCCATGTGCGCCACGGATGACCAAAAACAGTGCGCCACGAACGTGTTGTTTTCCAGTAGTGTCAAAGCGGAGATTCCAACTCTTGGATGCTTGCTTCATTCCATAGATGGATCGCTAAAGATTTCATACCTTGTTAGCATCCTTAAGATCGACAAAACCCTTTCGTTGTATCATATACAACTCTTCTTCAATATTACCATTGAGGAACACGATTTTGACATTCATCTGCCAACTTTCATAATCTAAATATGCAGCAATTGCTAACATAATCTAACAGACTTTAGCATCTCTACGAGTGAGAAATTCTCATTGTAGTCAACTCCTTAAATTTGTCGAAACCCCTTTGTGACAAGTCGAGCTTTATATATGGTCACACTACCATCAGCATCAGTTTTCTTCTTGAAAATCTATTTATTTTCAACGGCCTTTCGGTCGTGAGGTAAGTGCACCAAGGTCATACATGGATCCATCTCAGATTTCATGGCTTCTATCCATTTGTCGGAATCTAGGATCATCATCACTTCTTCATACATCGCGGGGTCATCAATTCAATCTACCATGAAATTCATGACAGGATTTCCGTACAGTTCAGAAGCTGCACATGTCTTGCTTGACCTGTGAGGTTCGGTAGTGTCCACTTTCAGATTTTCGTGACCATTATCATTTGTTCCTTCTACATTCGGTGAAATCAACTCCGGAACTATTTCTGGCGCTGCGCCACTTGCCATTTCATGAAGAGAAGGTTCAATAACCTCTTTGAGTTCTACCTTCTGACTACTCACACCTTTCACGAGAAACTCTTTCTCTAGAAAGGATCCATTCTTGGCAACAAAAACCTTTCCCTCGAATTTGTGATAGAAGGAATACCCAATTGGTTCTTTAGGGTATCCTATGAAGACGCATTTATCCGCTTTGGGTTCGAGTTTATCTGACTGAAGTTTCATCACATAAATATCGCAACCCCAAACTTTTAGAAATGACAGCTTAGGATTGTTTCCAAACCATAATTCATACGGTGTCTTTTCAGCGGATTTAGATGGTGCTCGATTTAAATTGAATGCGACAGTTTCCAGTGCATAACCCCAAAATGAAAGTGGAAAGTCAGTTAGAGATATCATAGATCGAACCATATCCAATAAGGTACGATTGCTACGCTCCGATACACCATTACGCTGTGGTGTCCTGGCAGGCGTGAGTTGTGAAACTAATCCACACTCTCTCATGTATGTGCCAAACTTGTAACTTAGATACTCACCTCCACGGTCAGACCACAGAAATTTAATCTTTCTATTATGATGATTTCCCCTCCACTCTGAAATTCCTTAAACTTTTCAAAGTTTTCAAACTTGTGTTTCATCAAATAGATATATCCATATCTACTCAAATCATCCGTGAAAGTAACAACATAACGATATCAACCTCGTGCCGACACACTCATTGTACCACATACATCAGTACGTATGATTTCCAACAAATCTGTCGCCCGCTCCATTGTACCGGAAAATGGGGTTCTAGTCATCTTGCCCATAAGGCATGGCTCACATGTATCAAATGATTCAAAATCAAGTGATTCTAAAAGTCCATTAGAATGGAGCTTCTTCATGCGTTTTACGCCAATATGAACTAGACAACAGTGCCACATATATATGCAGATATATCATTATTAAGTTTAATCCTTTTGGCATCAACATTGTGAATATGTGTATCACTACTATTGAGATTCAACATAAAGAAACCATTCTTCACAGGTGCGTGACCATAAAAGATATTATCCATATAAATCAAACAACCATTTTTTTGGATTTAAATGAATAACCGTTTTGCAATAAACACGATCTAGATACAATGTTCATGCTCAGCGCAAGCACCAAATAATAATTATTTAGGACTATAACTAGTCCTGATGGTAGATGGAGAGGCAACAATCCGACGGCAATCACATCAACCTATGATCCATTGCCGGCACGCATCGCGACCTCATCTCTTGTTAGTTGTCGCTTGTTCCACAGCCCCTGATCGAGTTACATATATTAGTAACCGAACTGGTATGAAATACCTAGGTGATACTACGAGTACTAGTCAAGTATACATCAATAATATGTATATCAAACATACCTTTGTTCATCTTGCATGCCTTCTTATCTGCCAGATACTTGGGGTAGTTACGCTTCCAGTGGCCAGTCCTGTTACAATAGTAGCACTCGGTCTCAGACTTAGGGCTAGCCCGGGTCTTCTTCAACAACAAATTTGCCGCCCTTCTTGAAGTTAACCTTCTGGTTACCCTTCTTTTCTTTCTTGAAACCAGTGGTCCTATTGATCATCAACACTTGATGTTCTTTCCTAATCTCCACTTCAGTAGTCTAAAGCATTGACACAAGCTTGGGGAGAGACTTCTTCATGCCCTGCATGTCATAGTTCATCATGAAGCTCTTATAGCTTGCTGTCATAGATTGGAGAACATGATGTATGCCTAAGTCAATCGGAATCGTTATTCCCAAGGACACAAGCTTATCGGCGTACCCAGACATTTTGAGTACGTGCTCACAAACAGAGTTGTTCTCCTCCATCATTCATCTAAAGAACTTTCCTGAAGCATCATAACTCTCTATGGTAGCATGGGTATCAAAAATTATTTTCAATTCACCCATGGTATCAAAGGAATTGTCATTCTCGAAACGCTTTCGGAGTTCCGGCTCTAGCCCATACAGTATGCCGCAATGAACCATATTGTGGTCCTCCTGACGAGTTAGGTAAACATTCTTTTCCTCGTCAGGGGCATCATTAGGGGGTGGGGGCATAACGGCTCTTCTAGAACATATTGGTTCTATGCAGCAGTGAGGAGAATCCTCAAGTTCAGGGACCAGTTAGTAAAGTTGCTTCCATTTGTTGCAAGTTTCTCTTTCTCCATGAACACATTGAAATTAAAAGCAGGTGGTGCCATCTACAACAAAATTTGTAAAGTTTATTTAGACTAAGTTTATGATAGATTGAGTTCAAATAATCCAAATTACAAATCAACTCCCACTCAAAAACATTCCTAGTGTCTTTTTGGTGATTACATGAACCAAATCCACTACACTAAGACAGATCATCACGTGAGTTGGTGTAGCTCCAAAGGCAAGCATCTAGATGGTCATCATATCAACCATATGACTCATGATTAACCTTTTGATCCGTGTTCCGAGGCCATGTCTATACATGCTAGGATCGCCAAGGAAGAACCTTGGTATTCGCGTGTGTAAAATTGCCTTACAGCCATTGTATACGAACGTAGAGTCTATCACACCTGATAATCATGTGGTGTCTCGAAATGATGAACTTTTTTAATGGTGCATACTCAAGGAAGAGCACATTATTATCTTGATATTTATATGAGGGATCATATTATAATTCTACTAAAGCGCCAAGCAAGCAATATAAGATGCAAACAAACATCATATGCGAAAAGTGATATGATATGGTTCTTGCACTTGATCACTATCATTGGCATTGTGGTATGATCTTTATCATTCCTATATGTGCAATGCCAAGGTTTATGTAACTTACACTTTGGTATTTTATAATTTCCAATAGTATCAGTCTATACTACAAATTATAACATTACCATATCATGACACTTTGCACAGCAACAATCTAAAGTAGACTCCTCTAAATGATCAATTGCAAGTTTTACGTGGCTTGGGGCTTTTGAAGATAGAACCGTTCATACATATGAACATAGAACCACAAAAATGATAATCAAATTATTAACAACTTGTTGTAAACCAAATATTGACAAGCTCTGTGTCCTAGCTCCAGTGATGTAGCGGAAGCAGGAACTCCTTTCAAACAAGACCACCGGGAACATATATCTCACTAATCCGAGACCATGGGGGAATAATTTTAGAGGGGGGAGAGAGATCCTTCATGAAGAGGTGTGAGATGAGAGAAGGGAGAGGGGGGCAGCCCCCTCCCATGGCCGGTGGACATGGAGGTGCCCCCACCTCTTCCATCATTCATGTGGGTGGATCTCCCACTCACATAAATATGCCTCCACTCAAAATTCCACTCACCTCCATTAAAGCTCCACCAAATTTAATGCAAGGTCTCATTTAATAAAACTATTTTATTTATTTTATTCACAACTTTTTAATTAAATTAATTAACATACATTCACATCAATCCCCCTGCAACATTTGAATATCACATGCAAAACCAGTTTCTGTAATTTCACTTGAAACAATTTTGATTTCCATCGAAATGATTCTAACGCTTTATTAATATTTATATGAAACACATTTGCTCCTAAATAGTGTCTGTATTCCTTAAGTGTGTCACCCTATTTTTCATGAATAATGCAGACATGATCGAGACCCTTCTCCGATCAATAATTAGCAGCGGGATCTAGAGATCCGTACTGACTCCTACACATTCAACGATGACTCCTATGATCGTGTGAACCTTTAATGTTTGTAACTAAATCCCTTTGTCCCGCGATATATTACATGTCCGATATTCGATCATGGGTATCCCTATACCTAGTTTGATCTCGTTACCAACATGTACTCTTTTTTCGTTCCTGTGATATAACATTCTAGTCATCTTTTCACTGGCTTGCAAGCTACATCAATGTTATATCACCAAGAGGGCCTAGAGTATATCTCTCTATCATTGGGATGGACAAATTCCATTCTTGATCCATGAGACTCAACATAACACTTTCGGAGTATCCAAACCCACCTTTATCGTCACCCTGTTACGGTGTGATGTTTGATGTTATCAAAGTACTATTCCGGTGTTAGCAATTAACATGATCTCATGGTCTTAGGATAAATGTTACTTAGTATGATGTCATAGAAATTTTAACAGAATGACATTAATCATATTGGTATTGTTCCGATGAATGTCCATCACACCAATCAACCAATGTTGTGACCTCATTATTAACAACATCCAATGTCCATGATCCAGAAACCTTGATCATCCTGTTAATCAACGAGCTAGTCTATATGAGAGGCATAACTAGGAACCCTTTATTTGTTTATCAAACACACATGTATTACTGTTTCCAATCAATACAATTATAGCATATAAAATAAACATCTATCATATACTTGGAATATGATAATAACAACGTTATCATTGCCTCTAAGGGCATATTCCCTTCAGTCTCCCACTTGTACTAGAGTGAATAATCTAGTTTACATAGTGATAAATCTAACACCCATAGAGTTATGGTGTTGATCATGTTTTTCCCTAATGATCATGTTTACATGGTGATAAATCTAACATCGAATATCTTTATTGTGCCTAACATATATCAAATTTACCCACAAAAAAGAAACAGATAGAAAATAAAGACGCAAAATACTTTCATTTTATCCTATGTTTTTCTCAGTTAATTGTAGCAAAGATTAAAATAAGAACATAAAAAAGGAAGGTTGTATGCATGCAAGGCGGCAATTCTCATAGAATAGAAATGAGGCAGAGTTCAGAGATACCTAAGTTAGCGATTTCACTGTCTATCTATTCTTTGTTATTATGCAAAGTGTGAGCTTACCTAAATGGATATAGAGATAAATGGACACAACATCAAGCTAGATGGAGTATGGATTGTTGAACACTTAATTTGCGGCTGGAGGACACTTAACTTGAGGAGGCATCTTGATTCAATCTAGATTTGTGTGCTTATCCTAGAAAAAACCATTTGAGCAAGTACCTTCATTTATGCTTCTAATGATTCTAATTTTATTTATGTCTCCCATCATCCTCATCTATGAGACAAAAAAATTATGCACATAGAAAATTATGCACTAAACCTACAGAATTTTTATTTGAAATTATATCTGTAACTGTAATGCAGTTTTTTTGTAGTATCCTATTTAAAACGTCCATACATTACCCAGGAAAAGGCATAGTTTTAATTTGAACACTCTAGTTAACTAAAGTAAACTTAGACATGATGAGTTTTTATTAAGAGAATCGTCATCAGGGAACTGAATAGTCTTATCGGTAGAAATGGTGATATTTCTAGTATAGTTTCAATGTAGGAAGAGAAATGAATCAATGCTCCCATAAAAAGAAGCACTAGTGGAAAAAAGGGCTCCGGTTCGTCGCTGAATCAGGCATCAGTCCCGGTTTGTTACGCGCCGGGACTAGTGTCAGCACTAGTCCTGGTTCGTAATGTGTCCAATGGCTAATAGCGCTGGGAAGCGCTAGTCCCGGGCCGTCCGGGTCTCTAGTCCCGATCCGTAACACGGCTCGGGACAAGAGATCTCGAGCCGGGCTGCTGCACTTTACGGGGACAATTAGTCCCAGCCCGTGTCACGGCCTAGGACTAAAAGGTCCCCCTACATAATACAGCTTCGTCCATGCCCTAGCCATCGCCATTTCCCCTCCCAAGCAACCGAGTTTTTAGGAGGAATGGCGATGGTCCGGAAATGAATGTACGGTATTGACCGACGCTCTGGCGAGTTCATTAATGGCATGCATGAATTCATCCGTGTGGCTGATGCGAACAAGCGGAATGGTTTTGTATTCTATCCATGTAGTGGATGTAGGCATCAGAAGGATTACTCTAACTCAAAACCCTCCACAGCCACCTGTTAAAGTCCGGTTTCATGCCCAGTTATAATTGTTGGACCAAGCACAGAGAGAGAGAGGGGTTATAATGGAAGACAATGAAGAAGATAAGGATGATGAGAACTATCATGGTTTTCCTGAGTACGGTGATACTTCCATGGGGGAAGCTGATTGGCAGGCTGAAGAAGAGGCACATGATGATGAGCCCACTGATGATCTTGGTCAGACCATTGACGGTGCACGGAGAGACTGCGAAACTGAAAAAGAGAGGGAGAAGTTCAGTCACATGTTAGAGGATCACAAAAAGTTGTTGTAGCCAAATTGCAAAAATGGTCTGAAAAAGCTGGGTAGCACACTGGAATTGCTACGATGGAAGGCAGAGTGTGGTATACCTGACTCCTCATTTGAAAAGTTGCTGAAAATGATAAAGACTATGCTTCCAAAGGATAATGTATTGCCCACCAGTACGTATGAAGCAAAGAAAGTTGTCTTCCCTCTAAGTTTATAGGTTCAGAAGATACATGCATGCCCTAATGACTGCATCCTCTACCGCGGTGAGTAGTACGAGAATTTGGATGCATGCCCGGTATGCACTGCATTGCGGTATAAGATCAGACGAGATGATCCTGGTGATGTTGATGGCGAGCCCCCCGGAAGAGGGTTCCTGCCAAGGTGATGTGGTATGCTCCTATAATACCACGGTTGAAACGTTTGTTTAGAAACAAAGAGCACACCAAGTTGTTCTGATGGCACAAAGAGGAACGTAAGTCAGCCGGGATGTCGAGACACCTCGCTGATGGGTCGCAGTGGAGAAAAAGAAAGTACCCACACTTTGCAGATGATGCAAGGAGTTTAAGGTTTGGTCTAAGTACAGATGGCATGAATTCTTTTGGGGAGAAGAGCTGCAGTCACAGCACCTGGCCCGTCACTCTATGTATCTATAACCTTCCTCCTTGGTTGTGCATGAAGCGGAAGTTCATTATGATGCCAGTGTTGATCCAAGGCCCGAAGCAACTTGGCAATGACATTGATGTGTACCTAAGGATATTAGTTGAAGAACTTTTACAGTTGTGGCATGAACCCGGCATACATGTGTGGGATGAGCACAAGCAGGAATAATTTGACCTCCGAGTGTTGCTTTTTGTAACAATCAATGACTAGCCTACTCTTAGTAACCTTTCAGGACAAACAAACAAGGGATACAATGCATGCACGCACTGTTTAGATGAGACTGAAAGTATATATTTGCAACATTGTAGGAAGAATGTTTACACGGGGCATCGTAGATTTATTTTGCCCAATCATCCCTTAAGAAATAGTGGCAAGCATTTCAATGGTCAGGCATGTGACAAGCCGAAGCCTAAGGAACGTACTGGTGCTGATGTATTTGATATGGTCAAGGATTTGGATCAAATAGTAAACTTTGGAAAGGGTCAGGGCGGACAATCTGTTCTGAAGGACGTTGACGGACACGCACCCATGTGGAAGAAAAAATCTATATTTTGGGAGCTACCCTATTAGAAATTCCTAGAGGTCCGCTCTGCAATCGACGTGATGGATGTGATGAAGAATCTTTGCGTGAACCTACTAGGATTCTTGGGCGTGTATGGGAAGACAAAAGATACACCGGAAGCACGTAAGGACCAACAACATATGAAAGACCCAAAAGGCCTACATCCATAATGGGTTTTAGGTCATGCCAGCTACGCTCTTACCAAACAAGAGAAGGAAATATTTTTTGAATGCCTTAGCAGTATCAAGGTCCCGTCTAGCTTCTCGTCGAATATAAAGGGAATAATAAATATTGTAGAGAAAAAGTTCCAAAACCTAAAGTCTCATGACTTCCACGTGATTATGACGCAATTGCTTTCGATTGCATTGAGGGGGCTTCTACCAGATTATGTTCGAGTACCCATTGTGAAGCTATGTGCATTTCTCAATGCAATCTCTCAAAAGATAATCAATCCTGAAGATCTACCACGGTTACAAAATGATGTGGTCCAATGTCTTGTCAGTTTCGAGTTGGTGTTCCCACCATCCTTCTTCAATATTATGACGCACCTACTGGTTCACCTAGTCGAAGAGATTTCCATTCTCGGTCCTATATTTCTACACAATATGTTCCCCTTTGAGAGGTTCATGGGAGTCTTAAAGAAATATGTTCGTAACCGTGCTAGGCCTGAAGGAAGCATCTCCAAGGGCTATGGAATAGAGGAGGTCATTGAGTTTTGTGTTGACTTTGTTCCCGACCTTAAGGCGTTTGGTCTTCCTCAATCGCGGCCTGAGGGAAGACTGAGTGGAAAAGGAACTCTAGGAAGGAAATCAATAATATGTAGGGGCGGGCATTCTTACACTGAAGCACATTACACAGTTCTAGATAATTCTATCTTGGCGGCTCCATATATCGAGGAACACAAGCAAATTTTACGCTCCAACAACCCTGGGAAGCATGCCGACTGGATTAGAGATGAACACATGAAGACTTTTGGGGGTTGGTTGCAACCTCTAATAAAAGATAAAACTCTTGGAGATGAGTTGTACTTGTTGTCCAGGTCACCATCTTTGACTGTATCGACTTTCCAAGGGTACAAGATGAATGGGAATATATTTTACATGATCACCCAAGATAAAAAGAGAACCAACCAAAATAGTGGTGTCCGGTTTGATGCAACGAACGACAATGGGTCCAAGACCACATATTATGGGAACTTGACTATGGATCTACTTTTAAGGTCCCCTTGTTTCAGTGCAAATGGTTAAAGTTGACTGGAGGCAGGGTAAAGGTAGACGAGCTGTACAGAATGACAACAGTGGATCTCAACAATCTTGCATACTTAGACGAACCATTCGTCCTGGCCAATGATGTGGCTTAGGTTTTCTATGTGAAGGACATGTCTACCAAACCGAGAAAAAGAAAAAATAAGCAACATAATACATCAGACGATGAGCCAAAGCGCCACATAGTTCTTTCGGGGAAAATAAACATCGTGAGAGTGGAGGACAAGATAGACATGTCAGAAGATTGTGATAAGTTTCATGAAATTTTGCCCTTTGCAGTGAACACTGATCCAACAACCCTGTTAATTAAAGAAGATGCTCCATGGTTACCGCAATCAAAAAGGGGAACACACGAAGAAATGATGTGTGATATAATGTATTAAATATTTTATGTAACTATGTTTTGAAAACTCAAAAGAAAACATTTATGTAATGTATTGTTCCCGAGCATTCTGAATAGTTGCAAGGCAATATTTTCATCTTTAGTCCTGGTTAGAGACACCAACCAGGATTTAAGTGGTTGCGGAAGGCTGGGGCCAGCGCGAGCATGTTTAGTGTCAGTGGGTGTCTCCAACCGAGACTACATATGAACCTATAGTCCCAGCTGGAGACACCATCCGAGACTAAACGTGAGTGTCGACACTATTTCATAAGTGGTAACACTATTCCAGTGAGTGGCAACACTATTTCGGTGCGTGGCAGCACTATGACAGGGGTGAGTGTCGACATTATGTCCTGAGTGTCGACACTATGTTGTGATGCTTAATCTATAAATAGGCATCCTTGTGAAGTTATCAACTACAAACAATATGGTGTGCGAGAGCAGGGACAACACTACGGCCAACTTGAGGGAGATGCCGCTGGAGCCCATTACTCCGGAATCTCCAACAAGTAGGCCATAGATGTACTCCCTAATATGTGAAACATTATGGCGTGCAAGAGTAGGGACAACACTACGACCAACTTCAGGGAGGTGCCTAAGGATCCAGTCCGCAGGCATCTCTCTAAAGCTGGCCATAGAGGCACTCCCTAATATGTGAAATTAGTTAGGATAGAATAGCATCTTCATATATAGTTCGGGAAAGTTGTAGAGAGATCAAAACTAGTAGGCAACGATATATTAGTCCCGGTTTCCTAACTAGGACTACGGAATCAGGACTAAAGGCGGCCCCCTTTAGTCCCGTCGGTCCAGCCACAAACCGGGACTAACACTCAAGACAATTAATATTATTTAAAAACTGGGACTAAGGAATCGGGTCTAAAGGCCCCCTTTAGTCATACTCATATCTATCCTTATAGTACACAACTTCAGGGTCGTCTTCATCTTCGTCTTCGGCATCATCGTCGTCTTCATCGCTAGGCGCACGCGGCTGGATCCTAAGCCCAGCCATGGCATATTCCAGGGGTACCTGCCACTCTAGCCTCGGATTCACAACACGTGAGGGAGGGGGCTCCTGGATGACGACGCCATGTAGCCCGTGACCTTCATCATCCCCATCCTTCTTGTGGATCTATGGAGGGTCAAAGTGCGGGCACCGTAGGCGAGGATGATCTCCCTGGGCGATGTAGCGAATCACGCTGACGATAGTCCAGTTTGGCCACCAGAGGCGACGGCCGGCTTCGTTGTGATTCACTGGGGGCGGGTCATCTCCCTCATACCTGGCGAGTTCCCTTTCCCACCGGTTAGAGAATAAGGCATTCGAGGTGTCGTAGTTGTTGGGATCCCAATGGGGATCCATCCACTGCTCCATCGTGAGCTCAAGGTAGTAGTGGTTCGTGATGGCCGCCTGGCGTGCAGAACCTTGAAGCACTGGAGGGATAGGAACTCCTCCAACACTCAGCATCCAGTCAGCGGGCACCCGGTAGCCCGGGGGGCATGGGTAGCTGGAGGCGCACAACGCCTCGGTCTCTTTGAGTGTGAGAATGTCCCAATATGCGGTATCCATTGTTAAGAGAGAAAGGTGTGTATGTGTGGATAGCCATGACGCAGTCGAACTAGATATAAAGGGAAAGGGCGGGAAAACATAGCGGGAAGCGATGGGAAATGGCTGGAAATATCTTTAGTCCCGGTTAGTGGCTCCAACTGGGACTAAAAGACCCGGTTAGAGGAAAAGGGCGGGAAAACATAGAGGAAAGCGGTGGGAAATGGCAAGAAATATCTTTAGTCCTGGTTAGTGTCTCCAACTGGGACTAAAAGGCCCGCTTAGAGGGAAAGGGCAGGAAAGCATAGCGGAAAGCGGTGAGAAATATCTTTACTCCCGGTTAGTGGCTCCAACCAGGACTATCGACAAGAGTGTCGACATTATGCCGTGAGTATTAACACTATGTTGTGCTGCTTAATCTATAAATAGGCATCCTTGTGAAGCTATAGGGGTAAATGATTCGAGACCCCCGATCTAGGATTTCCCCGGAGGAAGACCACCGGAGCGTCGGAATCGCATAAAAACTTGTATGCATGTGTCCCTACCATATGTGTGTAAGTGTGGTGCAAGGTTGGTAGGTGGAATATGTAGGTCTATCAAATTCAAACACTTTTCATGTTGAAATTTTTGTCAAATTCAAAAATATGAAAAAATAGGTGTTATGAATTAAAGAAGTTATAAATGTTTTTGAATTTAAAAAGTTACAAAAAATAGTGAATATACTTTGAAATGAGAATGGCACAATTTGATGCATGATATAAAGAGATATATGAATGATATATTAAGATTCCATATATTTTTCAATAACTAGAACAGTGGCCCGCGCACATGCGCGGGCAGTGTCCTAAACATGTATTATGTTATGCTTAAAGCTCTTAACATTGGTGTACACCCACCGTTCTTACATCATAATTTTGATCATCATTACTACTACTTATATTATTTTTATTCCTATGATAAAAAATTCTAGCCATATAAGAGCATTTCTTAAAGTTTGGGCACATAAATTTTATCATGTAAAGCCTACATAATATACTATTAAAAGTGTGTTAGCCTTTGCATGAATGATATTCTTGGTTTTTTTATATTATTAGGCTTTACAACTTTCATTAATTTTAAAAACATAGATTAATTCTTAATGTTAATGAGAAACATCTTTATTTATTATTTTATTGGAAATTTTGTTTGTCATCTAAACAAATTTCAATGATTATGTAACAAAAAATAGTCTATATTACTTTAAACATCATGCGTATGTGCTAAGTAAGTTGTTGGATAAATTAATTTCTATGCGAACAAAAAAGTTTGGACGCGGAATATGTGCATATAAAACAAAAAGGAATGCATTCGTCTGAACCTATTCATGACATACTTTTGAACTACCGTTTGAACCATTTATAAATTTGATTCATGACTAAAATAAAATAAATCATATAATTATGATGTGCTTATGATTTAATTATACTATCGCGCAACCCTTTCATTATGAAACATATAATGTTCAAGGCTTGTACATGGTAATTAATGTTTAAAGGAAAATAATGAAACATACTTATTCATTTGCTATATGTGTCTTTATCTTCCATAAACTGATTAATACTCTCTTATAAGTCCTACGCGTATCCCTAGTTTTTCATTTGGCCAACTTAATATGAGATATATATTTTAAAAAACATCGTTAGAAACTTTAGATGTTATCATTTTCTAATGATATAATTTTTCTATTACATAAGTATTTTTTTGTGGGTATCATAAGTATTTTATATTGGTCAAATTAATGACCTACATGCTTAGGACTTATACATCGGGACAGAAGGAGTATTTCTTAGTAAAATGTATCTTTGACCAGTTATTCTGTGCTGAACAAAGCGTCACTAAGTATTATGACACTTTCGAAATGTCTCAGCTAGGTTTAAACAAAGTGTGATATATCTCATGTTCTCACCTCAAGAGTGTCGTTGGTCATAGAACTGAAAACATAGCACTACAGTTACAATATAAACATGTAACTATTATTGAAACTAAATTCTCTTCATCCACCACTTATGTAGTTTATCTTTCGAAGCTTATAGGGTCCTCTCTACGTTCTGATGGGTTGCTGTCCTGGTGCTGCTGAAGTCGTCTTCCACTTGTGGCCATGGGATGGATAAACATGGCTACTTTTTCCCATATTATATTAACTTTCTTGAACTTTTGCATTATGGCTCTTGTAGAAGATTTGTTGGTTTTTATTAATAGAAATCATAGATGAACCATCTTTTTAAAAATAAATACAGTGGGTTGCCAATAAATTTTCATTAACCCCCATCGATGCTATTCCATTCAATATTTCTAGCTCGTGCTAAAGAATGTATGCGGAGATAGTCATTTCACAACATTACCTTGAAAATTTTGGTCTTTGGCTTGAGATGCTAAAAATGTGGTATTATGGTTGACATTAGTTCATCTATCAATCCAAATTTTATGGACGGAGAATAATGTGGATGTTCTCAATATCGTGCATTTGGCATTCGTAGAGATGCAAGCTATCAATTGTGGACTTAAACGGGTTACATCGATAGACTATGATATTTTTGGAGGCGACACCAAAAGCTTGAAGGTGGTATGTGTCCTGCATCAAGGAGAGAAATCATGTGAGTGAACCTAACTAAAAAACAATCGAGAACTACTTCTCTCCAGATAGATAAGTGCATTTGTGCGATTTTTCCTATTTAAGAAATAGTAAATCTCACCAAAAAAGTGAATGTCTCATTGTATATATCATTTAATGACAGACAATTGATCTTCCAAATGGACCTTCGGTTCTTGAAATTTAATGATTATCCACAATTACAACAAATAGTGTTTAATGTCTAAGATAGTAAAGATGTGGTATTAATGATTATACTATTTTTATAAACGTTATACACTACGTCTAATGATTACCCATATATCTACTATCTTAGAATGATAACCAAATGCAGGGTAATGTCCATAATTCAGACTAATTTCTCTAACCTAGAGTAGCTACAATATTAATCAGAGACTGTCCTAATGCTCACAGCCAGTAGCTAGGTACATGCACGTGATATGTATATACTTTTAGTGCTCAATCTAATCTTGTATAATGCAGCATACGATATTCAGAATTTTGTTAAGCAGGAAATCAACAATATGAAGTCATCGTATGTGTATCTACCATGGCTACTTTTTTTGGAATGGCTATGTGTTTACGAAAATATGCAAGAAAGATATGATGCAGGAAATTTGTGGACTGTGAGAACAAAACCATTCTGTGATGTAGTTTTGACTCTATACTATATAATAGTAAATTGTACTCCCTCCCTCTCAAAATAGTCTCAAATTTGTCAAAATTTGGACCAATCTAGACACTATTTAGTATATAGATTCATCAAAATTTTGAAAAACCTAAGACATCTATTTTAAGACGGAGGGAGTACTTTTTATGTGTTTCTGAACAAAACGGATTTCTAACCAGTCTTCTACTGATCTTGTACCTAGCTCCTTGCTATATAGATGCATGTATGATGCAAGAAACCTTAGGCCGTCCATCGGATATACGGGGTAGACTCGTCACAGTCGGCCGGCCGACCGAAAGTAGCGACGACAGCGAGATCTTAGTAGCTATTGTATGCAAGGAGTCTTCAACCTAAATTGTAGCTAGATCCTTGCTATAGGGATTTATGAATGAGAATGATACAAGTCTGAGTCCTGAAGTCTGCTGATGTACATAGACGTAGTAGAGGCACCGTTGCAAACTCAACGGCAGCGGCGATGATGTCTGTGAGGATGCAGGGGACTCTCTGTATCCTATGTTTTCTTTTCTAAGAATTCAACTCCGATCTTGTACCTAACTCCTTTGTATAGAGATGCATGCATGGTACTATTGGAATCCTGAGGCCACCGATCTGCATATGCATGTTGTAGATTCATCACAGTCGGCCGATTGCATGAGTGATACAAGTTTGAAACCTTAAGTCTGCCGATGAACAGATTCATCGTAGTCGGCTGGCCGGCCGGCCGAGGACATCGATGCAAACTCAATAGCGGCGTCAACTGCATCTGTGAGGACATGCAAGGGAGTTAGTATCCTAGATTTTTCATACCCTAGCTTTCCTTTTCTACGAACTCAACTCCTAGATCCCTATCTCCTTGGTATATGGATGCATGCATGATACTATTTGAAAGTCGAAACGTAAGGCGTCGCTCTGCATCTGCATATGCACGTGGCCACCTGAGGCCACGCCAGGACAAGCAAGAGTATGCGACCTTGCTTTTCTTTCTTTGAATCCAATGGCGGCGGTGACGTTGTGCGTGCGGACTTGCTAGGGTAGTGTCCTTGGAGTAGGGTAACTTTTTTATTAGACAAACATGACATTGAAAGGGTACGGTGAAAACTTAATGTAGGGCATTGGTGGATAATTCTTTTCAATTTCTATGTCAATAGATTATTAAAGAGATCCAACGATTGTGATTGCCTAGTAAATTTAATTGACGGTCTGATGTTTCTGTTTATTGTGGAAATTTCTAGCTAATTCTCTAATTTCTGGTGAACCCGTCATGTACTTTTAATATATAATAGATAATAGACATATTACTTATATTATTTGGATTTATTAAATAGGTGCTATGAATTTCCTAAGTTATAAATGTTTTTTAATCTAAAAACATACAAAACACCATCTAGTCCCGGGTCTAAACAAGAGCCGGGACTAAAGGTCTGGCAGCTTGTGAAAAATGACGGAGGCCGAAAAATAGCCTTTAATCCCAGGCGGTGGCACGGCCTGGGACTAGAAGGGGAGCCTTTAGTCCCGCGTCGTGCCACCGCTCGGGACTAAAGGGTCTCTAGTCCCGGGTCGTGCCACGGCCTGAGACTAGAGGTCTACTGCATATAAACCGCCGCACACCGTCGTCACCACCGCCATCATCTTCGGCGCCATCGCCGTCCTCCGTGCGGCCCTCCCCTAGCTAGCCCCTATTAATTAGTGTAATTAATTAGTAGTAATATAATTAGTTAGTAGTAATATAATTAGTGTAATTAGTTAGTAGTAATATAATTAGTTAGTGGTAATATAATTAGTAGTAGTTCGGCCAGAGGAGGTGAGGTTGCGGTGGTGTGGCTTGCGAGTCTGCACTAGGGAGGTTGCGTGGTGGTGGTGGTGGGTTGCCAAGGCATGAGGGATTTCAGCCGGACGTTTGCCAGGGCTGCCGCCCCGAGGACGTGATGCTGCGGTGGTGGAGGCAGCCTTGGCGGGCTGATGGTTGCAGGTGGTCTGGCCTTGTGCACGATGCAGGATGACAATCAAGATCCAGGAAAATGCCTTGTCCTCGGTAGCTGGCCGGGCGGCAGCAGTCCGAGGCCGGAGGGACCAGTGCATGATAGTGGTGTTGGCGTTGCGAGTTGTGTGGAAACGATGACAACGATGAGCGGATCTGAGTTGCGGCATGCCCTTTGTCACCATCTGACCCTGCCGTGATGGTGAAGTCAGAGCTGCGATCGCGGGACGATTTGTGACAACGATGCAACCTGATCGGGCATGGTTTTCATTGGTGCAAGGGCTGCAACTTTCTCTTCTGAAGGTCACTATTGAAGTCAGAGCTGCCTCCTCCTCGATGCGTGTGGGGTCGACTGTAGTTGGAATTAGTAGTAGTATTATTTTTTTGGGGTTTAGTAGTATTTTAGGGTTTATTGTAGAAATTTTAGGGTTTAATGGTTTATGTCTATTTTTAGGGTTTAGTGTAAATATGTCTATTGTAGAAATAAATTTGTGGTAGAGTAATATGTCTCTTTTAATTAGGGTAGAGTATGGTAGAGTAATATATTAATATGTCTATTTTTTCTAACTTGTTTTACCTTTCTTTCTAGAATAGTTAAGTGATGGATCTCACACCAACGACGAACGTCTTCAGGGCATGATAAGAGGTGAAATTCCTCTTATTACTAGAGGTGAAGATGTTGTAGACGAGGGCATAATAATAGGTGAAGATGTTGTAAACGAAGACGAAATATCGTCATTTCTAAATCAATCCGGTGATGGACATCAGCTAGAACTGATGGATGAAGGGCAAACAAACCATAATGATGGCCCCTCGACAACAAGAAGTGAGGTACATATATATATATTAAGCCTCTTGTGACTAGATGCATTAATTGATCTGGATATATATACATATTAATCACTCTCTCTTCTTCTTTTAGCCCTCCGTATCGACCAAATCGATAGTTAAAACGAAACGAGGACCGACCAAAAAATTGGATGGTAATCAAATGTTTACCATTAACGTAATAGATGATACTGGAGAACCGATTGATCCACAAAAGCATGCCAAGATGTTTGTAAATCAATGCGGGGTGATTGTTAGTGACAACCTCCCGATCACCATTCAAAACTGGAATAAGTCAAAGAAAAAAGGTGAAGAATTCACCAGTTATGTCACCGATGATGCCAAAGATGACCTTTGGGAGAAGCTCATAACACATTTCATACTACCTCCTGAGTATGAAGAATTCGAGGCAGATGGTGCTACCCTAAGGCTGGGTGGGCTTGAAAGAAGAGAGAAAGTCAAGGAGTGGGCTCTATCGAAGATGGGCGAACTGTATCAGAACCACAAGAAAAATTTATACGCGGAGTTTGTTGCAAAAAAGAAAACTCTAGACTTCAAAGGAGAATACGGGAAGTTGAGAGAACAGTGGCGTGATTTTTTAAAGTACAAGCTATCTTCTGTAGCCCAGGCAAAGTCGGAAAAGAATGCGTTAAATGCTGCCAAAAAGAAATACCACCATAAAATGGGGACAGGTGGCTACAAGAGTGTCGTGCCTAAGTGGGAAAATATAGAAGCTAACATGAGGACTAGAGGGATGATTCCCAGTACAGATGGATGGCCCGAGAGGTCAAAGCACTGGTGGTACGGGCACGGGGGAAAGTTGAACCCAGAAACAAAGGGCGACAATTTTTCAAGAAAAAATTCTAACACCCTCCAATGCACTTGTTCAAGCAATGGACGATGCTCAAGCGGGATTGTTTCGGCCCGACACAGAGAATGACGAGCTGGCACGCACCCTCAGGAATCCTTAAAAAGGTGGACGAACACGAGGCAAAGGCGCGGGTGTTACATGGAAGAAAGGTTTTCCCGAGTACGGTGACAGTTACAGAAGTCGTAAGAGAAAGAAGGACCAGGAGGGAGAACGGATTGGGAAGATAGAAGAGGACCTAGCTGGGACGAAGAAGTTGGTGGAAGAAATTAGCCAAAAGACATCTCAGCCGTATGATGATGGTCCTGCAATGGATCATAGCCAGCGGCGAAGCAGTGTGGCTTCCACGGAGGTCCAAGCTGATGATCAAACACTTCTAGATGATGCACCGGCGCCTCGCTACCCCGTCGACGATGTCAGAGAGATGACACAATGTGAGCTGCATCTGCCAATGAACAACCTATCCTTCAAGGTGGCGATCGGCACCACTTTACCTTGTCTATCTGGAGCACTCCACCATTCACTTCCGATTCCACCTGGCTATGCTCGTGTCTCGGTGGATGACCTAGTGGAGGATTTTGGGGACCTAGAGATTGACATCGCTACACCTAAAGGACTTAGGAAACTGGGAGATGTCAAGCGCCACATCATTCTGTGGAAGAAGTACATCAAGTTTCCAGGCTCTGCGCCAAGGCCACTGACTCCAAGGAATCCAAGTCCACCATCCCTCGACAAGAGGGATGTCGATCGTCAATCTTCAAGTCCTTCATCCCTTGAAGAGAGGAATGTTGATCGCCGCAGCACGAGTACATCTCAATCTCCACCCCCGCCTCCGCCTCCGCCTCCGCCCCGGACTAAAAAACGGATGGCGGCCATCCCTCACCCGCGCCCCACTCAGAAGAATGGTCGTAGTACGTCGAAGATAGTCGACATCCTGCCGGCTCTTCCGAAAAGACCTTATGACATGACTGATGAGGAAAAAACGCGATATTGGCTGCCCAAACTCAGGCTTTTTTTGCACCAAAAAAGCCCAAGCCAAAGCCTGTATTTACTGAAAAAACAAAAAGTGGGCTAAGTCCTTTTTTGAGCAACCATCCCAAGTATCGTTGAATCTGAAATCAGACAATGACCGCGAAATTATTAAGCAAGCAAAGCAAAAAAAATAACAAGTGCAAAAAGTGGAAAACAAGTTGCCCAACTCGGACAACAAAAGATCCAGTCGTTCCCCCCACCAAAAGTGATTTCAGATACCGACAAAGCCTTCAGAGCCGAAATAGATAAGGACATGCAAATAATGGACCCCAGAGCCAGGTCTGTCGCTGCACTACTGGGCATCACTGTAGCGACGGCCAAAGAACTTGTTATGGCGGCAGGTATGTCTCTTGGTCAATTCTTAGACTATGAAGATACGCTAGTGGGTCAGGTAATATGGCAATATGTTAAAAGGGAACCTCTAGTCAGTCATGAGGAGCTCACGCATCTACCAACACATATGCGAAATATGTATAATTGGTACATTGCGCAAACAGAGAAAAGGCACCAGAAAGAATGTTTTTCGGTGACCGTTAGAAAGGAGCATCACTTCAAAGAGTACTCGATACAGGTTCAAACGACCGAAATGTTTCAGTTATACAATCAGCGTGCCCTCGACAAATCTATCCTCAGTTGCTATTGTTTGTAAGTGATTTATTTCTGTAATTAAGTCTTTAGATCAGCTAGTTCATTTCATGTAATATATCATCCTGACTATATATCCTTTTGTACGGTATTATATTTTGCAGAATGAAGATGTTTGAATGCAAAAGAGCAAGAGTATATGACGTTGGGTTTATTGACCCATATATCGTTAATGAATATACGTTACACAATCACCCCGATGATGTGGAGGATGACCTGTACACTTTTTTAATCGAGCAAAATTTCGTCAAGCACATACTATTTCCTTACCACTTCAAGTGAGTGTTTCTGTCTTCTACACATTCTTTTTTAAGTGTAACTGATGAGTTTTGCATGTATTCTTATGTAAACGACCGCAGGTTCTACTGGATCTTGCTAAACATTTAAGTTGACAAGTCTCTAGTTGAAGTCCATGACTCATTAAGTTGGGACCAAGAGCAGTGGTGCGACATGAAAGCAATGCTCGATAAGTAATTTTAAGCATTATCATATTATATCAGCCTCTTTCGTTCATTTCCTGATATCAAGTAACTAATAACTCCTCTTTTCATTTTCTTTGCCGAGCAGGTGTTGGACACGGTTCAGACAGAAAATAGATGGTCCATTCAAAGATGATCTAACTTATAAAATGTTGAAGAGCTTGCAGCAGCCACCAAGGACTCATTTATGTGAATTCTACGTCTGCGAGTACATTCGCGAGTTGACCAATGAGCGGAATGTTGGTTCACATTATATTCACGGTTTGCGGCCGAATCTAGAGCCAGAACTGCGCGCACGAGCAATTCAAGAGGAACTGGTAAAATTTCTGATGAAAGGAGGTCATTGATGTAAATGGAGAACATTATATGGACGATGAGGAACTCTATATGCCTTAGTGATCTCCGTGTAGTTGATATGATATATATATCATCAATGACTATGTAATTTCAAACATTTCCTTCCTTTTGATATGATCGAATATTGTATATATGCATGTATACTCGCAAGAGATCGAATATTACTTATATATGCATCAAGGTGTACTGTGTATGTAGTAGCATAGAATAAGTGTACGAAACATTTTTGTAATTATAGTGAAACACAAATCGAAAAAAGAACGAAATGGAAAAAACAAAATGAAAACACAGAATCTCTGTCGTGGCAGAGAACCGCGGCAGAAACCAGTATAGTTCCGGGTGGTGTTATGACCCGGGACTAGAGGTGTTCCGCCCCCGCCATGCGAAAACTGCCACGTGGTGGACTCTAATCTTGGGCCGTAGCAAACTGGGACTAGAGATAGGGGCCACTAGTCCCGATATGGCAGTCCCGGGTCTAAAACCGGGACTAGAGCCAGTTCCGGACCGAAACTAGAGGCCTTTTTTCCACCAGTGAACTGACATGTACTTCAAAGGCCAGTGTTAAGTACTTCATGCATATGCAGATCAGGGTTAGTGGTGATCTCAGAAACAACTTTTCCTAATTCCATGTGCATATCCGATAACCATGGAATAAACATTATAATCCACAGTCTCATATATTTGAATTAACCATATCTAGGTGCTTTTATAGTAGAAAATGGATGGATAGGACAAGATACAAATCCATGAACTGCACTTGTTAATAAACTCCACTGGAACATGCTACCATGCATTTTGAAAAGGTGATTGATATAGCATCTATCTACTGGCCGAGGTCTGGAAATATATATAAATTTTCCGATAATCTTATTATCTTTTCTTTGAACCTGCAAGATGTCTTTTAACAAATGTGCATAAAAGAATCCCAATTTATGTTTGTCTACTACACACCTACATCGCATGACATAATTAGCCTTGCTTGTGGTCAGACGTAAATCAATAAATAGTGGGGTGGCACAGATTAAATTTCCAAGTCCTACTACATTTCTTGCGTATCAAAACATCAATTGGTGACAATATATCTATGAAGCACAGAGTAAAAGAAAGAATTTCGCAGAATTCAAAAAAATAAGTTGAGTCGAACTATGTTCCTTCAATTAAGGACCGACAATTACCATAATCGGAAAATAAAGAAACACCGATATAGTGTGCTTGACCAGATTTATACTCCTGCAAATTAACTGAATATGCTCCCATTTTTTTTAAAACAAATCAATTTATGAATACAAAGAAATAACAACATAGTGACCTTAGAACTCCACTGAACAGAAATTTGGAGAAAAATTATCACTTGCTATTTGATGAATCAATATTGTTTTATTCAGCTAATGGAAACAGGCAACTGACAAGTGTACACCGTTCTGTGAAAGGTGGCATATTAGTTTGTACCTACTAGCACCGAGGTGTTTAATTTTACCTACTTCCTCCGATCCATATTAATGCTCTCAGATTTGTCCAGATTCGAATGTATCTAGTCATGTTTTAGTGCTAGGTATATCCGAATCTAGACAAATCTGAGAACATTAATTTGGATCGGAGGAAGTAGAAAGTTTCCATTTGCAAAAATATGTACTACAGAGGTATCAACTTGCTAGCTAGCTTGCTCGCTTAGACAGTAATTCATAATGGGAAAAGTTCAATATACTTTCATGCTAGATTCTAGTTAGAACATCAAAGGCAGAACTGTGTAGTATAACCTCAAAAATGTAGAATCACAAGAACCTGCGGGAAGTTCTGTACACAAAGTCAACCCTTACGTTGCTTTAAAAATAAAAAATGCACCAATCTCTCACAATTTATGAAATGCGGGCATCACGCATGATGGCTCGAATTGCCTAAGTAAATTAGAATCGAGTAGACTTTTGCAGATTATAGAATAAGCAGCAACCAAAGATATCATTATCGCATTCCGAGATGGTAATGCCTAAATATTCTCTTCAGAGAACACACCTGAATAGTCTCTTTGTGGTGAGGGAAAATATAATACACAGGTGCCTCACGCTCTTCAAACGAAAATACGTTCTGACCATGCATATCCCAGATCTACAAAAAGTGAATGATGTTGCAGGAGACCAATATGCATGGGGGAAAGGAAATAGATGATAATCAATCAAGATATATCAAATACCCTTATCAGATTTTCATCTCCACATGTGACAACACAAAGTTGCTTATTTGGCCGGGAGGATGCTATGTCATTAACTCCTCCAGAATGAGCCTCAGTCTGGCATGAAGAAAAGGTTTCGTAAAAAAAGTGATTCAATACAACAAAATATAATATCTATAAAATTGGAGTTGGCTTCACAGTTAGAAGTTCTACAGACCTCTAGAACTTGGCGTGTTTCATTTGTTTGATATGCACGCAGATGGATCAAGCGTTTTGTGAATGCAACTCCTAAAAGAAAAAAAGGGAAGCTTAAGAAAAATTGGAGTACAATACAAAGAACTTAAGAAACAATGGAGTGCAATACAGGGTTATTGACTGAAGATTGAAATATTGGTGCTAACCTATCATCACCTTGTCATTACCAGGATTAAAGGGACGATACTTTCAACACTAATAAGAAAACAATACCTCATTTCCTTATAAATCCCCTTGGCGCCGAGTATTTTCAGACGACGTCGACGATAAAGTCCGGCAAGACTACACACATACCAAGCGATCAGCCAAGACGCGCACGTATCAGCAGCTAACCATCACGATCGATTCTTTTGATCAGCTAGCTAGTCTCTCACAACTCACGTACGAAGACATAGATAGATTGCAATACGCGCTGTCGCGTCTTCTTTTATTGCTCTCAACTTATCGGATACAGGTTACAAGAGGTGTACCCGTATATGTATCTATATATATATATAGATATATATATATATATATATTAGGGATATTAAAACTGAAACAAGAGGGAGTCCTCTCACGCCTCAGCAATTTTGGTCATCGGATTGGGTTTTCTGACTATTTTTAACCGTTGGATGCACTTCAATCCCGTACTTGGCCGAATTGTTCCTAGGGGCCGCCTCTCTGGACATCAAATATACTTTCTGTGATGATTTGGGCCCCAAAACAGTTAGACCCCATGAATTCGGTAATTGGACCGAGTTGAGAGTGAAACGGGTGTCTGCTGCTAGCGATGTTGGTTCCTAGAAAACAAAAAATGCTAGCAATACCGGGCTAACTCGATGCAGTTATCCTCTTCTAGCGACGGTGATTGAAGTCAAAAACAAATACACAACGAAAAGCCACGGGTTGAGGCCGGGCGGTCGACCCATGCAACGCTATTCTGCTCGGAAGTTTTACAAGTGGTCATGAGTACTACATTCACTTACAGTACAATATAAAGTGGACTAAATTAGTGTCAGTCAGCTTTATGCATGAACTTGGGCAGGTCCCATTTGACCGATTTGATCCTGTTAATAGGTAGTGTCTGACCCATCACGTTCTACATACTAATGACAGTTTTTAAATTAACACTAAAATACAATACAAATTTTGTATTACTAAGTTAAAATGGCTCTAAATTACATTATCTAATACTAAAATATGTCTAATACATCCGTATCTAGAAAAATCTGCATCAACTAATATGGGTCGAAGGGAGTATATCAAACTTCTCAATTTGAATTAAAAATAGATTTTATCATTTCCTAACATTCAGATTTCTAATAGATGGGCGCGGCAACGCGCGCCGACATGATCTAGTATATATAAAAGCTAAAAAGAAACCAGTTCCTATATAACTAAACAGGAACACAGTGAACTTTGTTCGATAACAGAGTGACCTTTTTTTTCAGCGCAAGTGAACTATGATTTTCGCGGAAAATCATCAATGTTCAAAGTGAACTTTTTTATATTTGTAGACATGTCCGAAGTGAACTTTCAAATTATCAAGCAAACTATTTTATACAGTACAGTGACCATTTTATTAATGCTTCTGAACTTTATTTTTATCGAACAACCTTTTCTGGAATTTTTTATCCTTGTCTGATGTGAACTATCAAATGTAATGAAAATCCCGTGACGCTGAAGTGAACATTTGGTTTTTCCATAGAGTGAACATTCTTTTTAACGCATGTGAACTTTCTTTTTCTTGGAAAATCATCATGTTCAAAGTGAAATTTTTTATATTTTTCTAGCCATGACCGAAATGAACTTTCAAATTATCAAGCAAACTATTTTATATAGTATAGTGAATTATTTTATTAATAATTCTGAACTTTCTTTTTATCTAACACCCTTTTTTAGAATTTTTTATCCTTGTCTGATGTGAACTACCAAATGTAACGAAAATCCCTTGACGCTGAAGTGAACTCTGTTTTTCCGCAGAATGAACTTTCTTTTTAATGCATGTGAACTTCCTTTTTCGTGAACACCCTTCTGGATTTTTTAGCCTCGTCCAATGTGAACTACCAAATATAACGAGAACCCCTGTCGCGTTCGAAGTGAACTTTGTTTTCTCGCAGATGCTTGTGAACTTTTTTTAAACAAAATGAGTGAACTCTTTTTTAAAAGAGATTTGTGAACTTTGTTTTTTATTGAGTAGGATGGCGTGTTGGGAAGGGAGGAGGCGGGCGGCTGGGAACCGGGGTGTCACGCTGGGGGAGGGAGGAGGCGCCGGCGGCAGGGAACCAGCTCGGCACGCTGGGGAAGGGAGGAGGCACGGGCGGGGCCAGGGCGGCACGTTGGGGAGGGAGGAGGCACGGGCGGGGTCAGGGCAGCGCGCTGGGGGAGAAGGCACCGGTGGCAGGGCCAGGGCAGCGCGATGGGAGAGGGAGGAGGCGCGGGCGGGGCCCGAGCGGTGCTCTAGGGGAGGAGGCGCCGGCGGCAGAGCCGAGGCGGCGCGCTGGGGGAGGAGGCGCCGACAACGGAGGGAGGAGGTGCCGGCAGAAGGGACAATGAAGAAGGGGGTTAGGATCTGAGGGTTCCTGTTTAGGCTATATAGGAATCTCTTAAGGGGGTTCCTATATAGTTGGGTCCTATATATATATATATATATATATATATATTGCTAGGATATCACCTGGTGCTATCCGATTAGAACATGAGAGCTAATTCTACTCACACACTAACTCAAATACGTATCGGAGACACACATGATTACCTAACAATCAACCCCTAATCACGTTGTACTACTCTTGCTTCGACATGGATCCCAAATACGCCAGCTGCTCCTCGCGGGCGTAATGTATGGCATTGCTTTCTCTGCTTCTTGTAGCACCCATTTCACCGGCTTTTCCTCCGCCGGCTTCTCCATGGCTTGACGTCGATCCTCCTTGTCTGCGTTCTTCTTTTCCACGTCCTTCTTGTTGATGTCGTCCATGATCGTGCCTTCAGTTTTTATTGGTTCCTTGATGAACACGCATTGATTTTCGTACTTCATCTTCACCAGGTAATTTATCGTCCAAAATTCTTTCTTCGGATAGTAGTCCAACACGCCTCGCATATATGCTTGCATCGGTCGTAGTCGTCTCATCTCTAGTGTAGTCGGCATCACGACATACGCTTCTGCGTCCGACGTCCCGCTTGTATCTTTCTTTATATTTCTTTCTAGGATGTATGCTTCCATCCTGTCTTCTGTCTCCTGCGCAACCGCTGACGATTTTTCCACGTCTTGTAACCAAGCTCCTCCAGGCAATTTTTCGAGTGTGTGGCCTTCTGGCCGGTCGCGCGTCCATGTTGGACTGCTAGTGCCAGGCTGAGCACATGTGGCTGGTAGCACCATGCCACATGAACCTTGCCAGTCTGGGAATCCTTTTTTCCCAAACCTCCTCACGTGAAGGACTTCTGGGCTCACGCTGTGGACTATATGTTGCTGGGCCACCAATGCTGGTTGCTAGACTTGCTCCCTTCATCACGTGTGCCGCTGGAACTAGTCTAGATGCCTGCCCGTGTTCTACTGGGCTGCAAGGCGCAGAACAGGTGCTTTGTCCACCTCGTTCGCCTTGATTGCTTTTAGCCACAGTGCCTTCTTCCTTTTCTGACCTCCCGCGGAACCTCCTTCTGGCAGACCCTTTTCTTTTGGGTCACATTGTATTGGCTTTGCTAGCCTACTTTCTGGACTGCAGAGCCCTCCATCTCTGATTGCTGGGCAAACAAGTGCAGGTATCGTAGCTGCATATGTGTGTCCTCCCAGCTCCATATCTTCTGGCCACGGACTAGCCTTTTTTTCAGACTATTTTTTTTCTAGGAGAGTCTTTTGTGTTTTTGGCTTGGTGTCCATGCCTGGAGCACCTCCTAGGCGTTCAACACCTTCTGGGTCCGAACTTGCTGACAAGGATAAGCTTGGTTGATCCATATTTTTTTCGTACTCAAGATCCCACGTGACGTGAAACGTTGGATATCCCGGTTTGTTGGATCCCTAATTCCATGATTTTTTCCTCGAAGACTACGTCGTCCTTGACAACCAGCTTATTGGTATAAGGATTGCACATACGGTATTGCCTTTGAGTCTTCATAGCTCGTCATGTTCATTGGAGTCCTCTGATCCGCCAATTTACTCTTATTGTCGAACTCCGTATTGACATGCGCCACGCACCCAAAAGTGCGAAGATGTAACACCCCAAAAATATTAATCAAGATTATCAAGTTCTAATCACCCAATTTTAGGATTAACAAAAACTTTTATTACTAATTTGAATATGAGTGCATGTGTGATTTGCATTAGTGTATGCTTGAGTGAAAATGCTATGTTTGATTGCTACAAATGATAAGAAATACTTTAGCGATGCATACTACATCCTCTAGGACAACTACAAACAAAATCAAAGGAAAAAAGAAATCAAATATAAATCAAATAAGTAAATGGTCATTTTGACCAAAACTAACCACTAGGCCACTTTGTGAGGTCATAGTAAAGAATTTCTAACAGAAACTTTTCCATTTCTTTTCACCCCTTGCTAGAGCAAGTAAAAATGAACCCAAGCCCACTTTACAAATTCACAAAAACTATTTTTAAATCTATTTAAAGGACAATTCAAAATTGAATCAAGTGTATGTACTAAGATCGCCATTTTGCAAAAACCACTCAAATCAATTCACCTTGACTTTTCCAAGCAACCATAGACACTCAAGCATAAGATCAAAACACTCACCAAATTTCATTCAAAAATTTCAAACTTAAGTTCATGCGGCCATTTGGTCGAACACATTGCCGACACAGATTAAACCCTGCCTAACCCCGCGACCACCGTTCGAACCGCTGTCATCCATGACATTGTTCGCCCCCATCACCGACCCTAGCTGGAGCCCTGGTGAGCCTCACACGACCCCCACTGCTACGTTAGGGTTCAGTCCTCGCCGGAGCTGTTCGACGTAGGAGATGAACCTCAGCCGTTAGATCGCATTCTAATCGTAGGGCCTAGATTGAAACATACCGTTTCGGGTTAGATGAGCCACTGACTAGTGGGACCCCCCTGTCATCATCCCGCTGTGCCAGCGCAGTGCAGTTGCGCCGGCCCCTTTACTTTGCCGCGCAGAGCCTAGTGATTCAAATAGTTCTTTTCCATTTTAATTAAAACCAGATTCTATCAGTAGATTCAAAAATCAATGCAAAGAATTCACTGAACCAAATTGCATGATTCCAATTTTTTTAGAAAGATATTCAAATTACCTATCCAAGCCCATTGGATCCAAACCATTTGGAGTTAGATATCACCTATAGTAAAAATAACAAGACAGAGACTTTTCCAACTTCAAACATTTTTCAAAAATCAACCATAAATGCTTTTGAGTTGATTCCAACTCTCAAAAATCAAATTTGACAAGATCTACCTGAATATGTAAAAATATTTAGGTTTGCATGCAGTGACATTGGACTAGTACCAAAAGAATGCTATATAGGCATTTCTAGTCACTTTAATTCTATTAAATGATAATCTTTAACTTTATAAAATATGACCACCACTTTAAATCACATTACCATGTATTAGAATATGTCGTGATGACATGTGTCAACATGATCCCATATTTTAATTGGAGAATATTAAATCTTAAGTATTTTCAATGAGTAGAAATTACTTTTCTAAAATAAAATAAGTAAGACTAGGTCTTTATTTCATGTGATGTTTGTGATGATGCTAGATCATCTAGTGTGAACCTTAGTGTGCTAAATAGAAATAGTTAAATATTGTTTGGTGATTGTGTACCCCGTATCCATTTATAGACGATAGTACCGACCCGAGATATGAGGAAGAGGAGTACTACCAAGAAGAAGAAGAAGAAAACTTCAACCACTTCACTACTCAAGGCAAACTAACACTTGCAAGTTTCCTAACTATGCAAGCTAGAACCATGCAAGTCATTTTTGCAAGATAACCTATGCAAGATGCATTAGGCATGCTTGGTTATGCAACTTTGATTATACCAATCCCAAGTTTTACCTGCAAGCTTTATTCTTTTACTTTACCATAATTGTTTACTTTTAGTTAGTGCTTTGTGAGTATTGGAAATATAGAATAGATACCATAAAGAGTATAAAACTAGGCCTAAAAAGTTATACTTAGATGCCATCAAAAGGCATAAAACTAGATTTGGATAGCTACACTTGATTAGCACCCGTCATTAGTGAATACCCTCAACTTTAGTGGCTAGTGCTAAGCATAAAAGTTGATCACTTTAGATGGGAATAGTTGGTGAAAATGATTATGAAAACCTTGGAATGAGGATTCATTCTATTGAAATGTTTTGACATGTGTTGAGAAACACAAATGGATTTGATGATCAAAATGTTGAGGCATGAGCCTTAGCCCTTTATAAAAACGGATGGTTGGGTTCGGATGCAATACCATTGCAATTTTACCGTACAACCACAATACCTGAATTGGGTAGGGCTTAACTGGAAGTTGATATGACTTAAGCCTTAGTATGGGTTCCCTTGCGGAGGAGGTTGAGCTGAGGCTACCTCATGATGAATGTCCTACTATGCAGTGCCCAAGATGGCAGATGGCCATGGATGGGAGGCCAAGCTCATAGGGGAGGTGCCTATACTAGAGTGTGTAATTGAAAGGTTATGATTGATTATCCGCATACTAAGTATGATGATTCTGGGTTATCCCCGACAGATGTATCGAATTTTGTGGTGAAAGTGTACCACCTCTGCAGAGTGTCAAACTATTCGAATAGCCACGTCCGCGGTATACTGTTCCATCGTCAGATGTTTTCAAAATGACTTGTGAATTGAACTATGACTTTTTCTTGACCACAACAGGGTTGTGGATATGAAAACTAGGTTCCCACTTAAGTGATTTAGAACATCAACTTAGTTTTCTTTACTTCTAAACTCAGTATGAGATAAACCTGGCTTTTTGCAAATCAACCTAGAGCTTAAGATTCCTACTAGAACTACCTTACTTGTTAGTGATAGTTTGCGAGGACTTAAAGAGTACTCATGGCTTTGTCCCTAGCTATTCCCATGGCCAGACTATGAAGAGGACTACCAGGAAGATGGACAGCAGGAGGTCTATGACAACTAGGATCTCCCATCATCAGCATTGCCTGTGACTCTGAAGATGGAGCCCCTACTAAGTTTATTGTCCACTGCTTTGATTGTATTAAGACTGGATCATGATATCCTTTATTTGTAAGATTTTTATTATGGTCTGTAATGGATGATGTATTGTGATACTCATTTCTGTTATGTCTCGCAAATATGGTAATCCTGGGATTGCGAGGTATGGCATAACAGGCATCTAGGATTAAAAATCCGGGTGTTGACAAGTTGGTATCAGAGCCATCCTGACCATAGGAGACCCTAGTTAGAATGGACTTCCTAACAAAAACTTAGTTTGAAAACAAAAGAAGTGAGTATTTATGAAAACCTATTCCCACTCTTATCCTTGAGATGCTTTCAAAAAAATTCAGGTTCCTAAAAAATTCGTGCATTCCTATATAAAATTTGACACACTTGATCACCTCACTAACCTACTCAACCTAAATTCTTATAGATGGAAGTCCAGTATTGCAAGTTCTACCAGCTGGGCAACGGAGGCCACCTGATCTTTGAGAGGGATCTAGATGCACTGTCAAAGTATCTTGAGCGCCCGCACCCGGAATTCTTCGGGGCACAACTCAACAATCACGTAGGAGGAGATCTACAATGGCTGATAGTTGCTGATCTCAGAGGCAAGATGGAAGCACCCACTTCGGAGAAAATCCAATTCACCTTGTGGGAGAACAACTAGCTGGATGGATTAGCCAGGGCTATGCATGAAGCTCTTGCCCGTCTGTGCGGACAAAACATCAACCAGATCAGTGGAACTCTCTTTGCTCACTATGCAAGGAGTGATTCTATGGGAATGCCCTTGGAGATGCCAGGACACCCGGAGCTGAAGCACCAGGTGGAAAATCTTGACTTCACGATGTATGATAGGCAGAAGGAGTTACACAACGCTCGTGCCTACGCCAACCACAACCATGCCATTGCAGTCAAGAAGGACCAGACCCTCGCCATTCTCGCCAAGGAGCGCCAATCACTTCGTCGTCAGCGCGAAAAGAAGGATCGCACCATCGATCGTCTTCGCAAGAAGGTGGCCACTCTCGAGAAGACCATCCATGAATAGGAAATCCAACTTGAAGCGAAGGAGGAGGAAGGTGAAGATATCCAGGGAGATCTTTACTCTTACCTCAGTGATGACAACGACTACCTGGAGGATGATGCCATGGAGTTCCACACTAATGATGATGATTCTGACTTAATTGATGATGATTACATGCACTTGAGCACTAACGTAGGAATGAGTTGTACCGGTCCCACTGTATCGTAGTTTCACAGAATGGTTCTTAGAACCATCTGTCTTCTATTTGTGTTGTGGTGTGTGTTTGTATGGTGTGCTTTGAATGAATGAATGAGAGGAAGTTATTAGTTTGAAAAAACCCGAGTCAAACTCAAAGTTTAAAGCTTTTGAAACAAAACCATGAACCCTAGAGATTTCCCTCTTTTGGAAGTAGTTCATCTCAGGACCCGATGCTGCAGATTCTGCAAATGCTAGTTTCTGACCGTGAAGCTAGTAGAGCCGAACGCCAAGACAACCTAGCCACTCTTCAACAGATATCTCAGATGGCCCACAATAATCAAGGCCATAGAAACCAGGATCACCATGGATCCAAGCTCAAGAACTTTCATAATACCAACCCACCTATCTTTAGTAAGTCTGCGGATCCCTTAGATGCTGATGACTGTCTGCAAACCGTGGAGAACAACTTGGAGGTCGCAGGAGTTGAAGCCAATGAAAAAGTATTGTTTGCCACCCATTATCTGGCAAGAGATGAAAGAGCCTAGTGGAATAGCACCCGTACCATGAACGAAGGTCAGCTGATGACTTGGGAAGCATTCATGATCAAGTTCAGCCGGACCCATGTGCCCCAAGGCTTGGTCACCAGGATGAGGGATGAGTTCAGGGAACTGAAGCAAGGAAGGATGACGGTAGTTGAGTACCGTGACAAATTTCTATCCCTAGCTAGATATGCCCCTGATGAGATTAACACCAAAGCAAAGAAGAAGGAGAGGTTCCTGAATGGGTTACATGATGAGATGCAGATTGTGTTAGTCAACATCCGTTTTTCCAGATCTAGAAGAGCTAGTAGACTCTGCCATTCAGATGGAAGGGAAGATAAACCAAGCCAATGACAATCGCAAGCGCATGATGATGCACCAGACTGGATCCCACCATACCCAGAAGCATTGCCACAACCCGTCTGCAGGATATGCCCCAAGAAACAACATACCCCCTATGTCCCGTCCAACCTATCCCAATTGTAGCGGAGGAAACCTGAAGTCTGGAGGAAACCACAACAACAACCCCGGTAACTCCAATAACTTCAATCGTGCACCCCCAAGTCCAACAACAACAAGAACAATAACAATACTACCCCAAGGACTAGAAGCAATGTTGTGCCTGTTGTAGTAAAAGACAAGTCCCAGATTACTTGCTTTGAATGTGGAGTCAAGGGTCACTACTCCAACGAGTGCCCCATGAAGCTTGCAACAACCACGAATGTGAATGCACCCGCTTAGAAGCAACACCGTGTTCAGCCTGGAAGGAGATTTTTCCTAGGGAACTCGCTCAACCGCAACGGCCGTCTGTTCCACATGAATGCTGAAGAAGCTCAGGAAGCGCCAGATGTCGTTCTAGGTATGTTTTCTGCTAACTCAGTACTTGCAAGAGTGTTGTTTGATTCTGGAGCATCACACTCGTTTGTTACAGAAGAATTTGCATGAACTAGTAAGATTCAACCAACAAAACTGAAGCATGTTATGATAGTTCAAATACCTAGTTCAACCACGAAAGCTAGAAAAATTTGCAAAGATGTACCTATCAGAATCCATGGAATAGATTTTGATGCTAATCTAATAGTGCTTGGAACCAAAGGTTTGGAAGTAGTACTAGGAATGGATTGGATGTCAAAACATAAAGAATTAATCGACTGTGCCAAGAAAGCCATAACCATGACCAGTAGCTCTGGAGTATCAGTAGAGCATGTATCTGAGACATTGCCCCGTCAATTCAAATGCAACAAGAGTATAGCCCAACCAACCCTAAACCAAGTCAGCGTAGTCTGTGAATACCCAGACGTGTTCCCAGATGAATTGCCTGGCATGCCCCCAGATCGGAATATCGAGTTCATCATTGAGCTAATTCCTGGAACTAGACCCATAGATCAGAGACCTTATAGTATGAACCCATATGAATTAGTGGAGTTGAAGAAGCAACTTGATGCTATGCTGGAGAAAGGTCTGATTCAACCAAGCGCATTGCCATGGAGATCGCCTGTTTTGTTTGTGGATAAGAAAGATGGAGGTAACTGTTTGTGCACGAATTAACGGAAGCTGAATGATGTCACCATCAAGAACAAGTACCCACTGCAGAAGATAGAGGATCTGTTTGATCAGTTGACTGGTGCCAGAGTGTTTTCTAAGATTGATCTTAGAACTGGTTATCATCAACTCAAGATTCATGCAACGGATATCCCAAAGACTGCCTTTACCACCAGATATGGATTGTATGAGTATACAGTCATGCCTTTTGGATTAACCAATGCCCCCGCTTATTTCATGAATCTCATGAATAAGATTTCTATGAACTTCCTGGATAAGTTTGTCATTGTTTTTATCGATGATATTATGATCTATTCCAAGTCAGAAGAAGACCATGAGCTACACCTAAGGACCATCCTTGAAACCCTTAGAGAACATCAGTTGTATGCCAAGTTTACCAAATGTGTGTTCTGGTTGAAGGAAGTAGGATTCCTAGGACATATTGTGTCGGCAGGAGGAGTTGCTGTTGATCCCGCCAAGATTAAAGATGTTGAAGAATGGAAATCCCCAACCACTCAAACCCAAGTCCGTGCATTTCTCGGATTAACGGGATATTACCGCAAGTTTGTTGAAGGATTTTCGAGCATCGCACGACCGAACCCAGTTGTTGAAGAAAGATAAGAAGTTTGAATGGACGGATAAATGTGAAGCAAGTTTTCAAGAGCTCAAGAAGAGATTGATTTCAGCCCCAATTCTGATTATGCCAGATATCAAGAAGCCTTTTGATGTGTATTGTGATGCATCCAAGATTGGTCTCGGATGTGTGTTGATGCAAGAAGGCAATGTAATAGCATATCTGTCCTGACAACTGAAACAGCATGAGCAAAACTACCCTACCCATGACCTTGAACTAGCAGCCGTAGTTTTAGCATTGAAGACATGGCATCATTACCTTATGGGTAACCGCTATGAGATTTATTCGGATCACAAGAGTCTGAGGTATATTTTCACCCAGAAGGAGCTGAATATGAGGCAAGGAGATGGATAGAGTTAATCAAGGATTATGACCTTGACATTCACTATCACCCCGACAAAGCCAATGTGGTAGCGGATGCTCTTAGCAGATTGCCATGTAGATTAAACACCATGATTAAAGAAGGCCAACCAAGTTTGCATGAAGAGTTGGAGCAGTTTAAAACGGATCTAGTTAGCGAAGGATTTTTAGCTAGCATAGAACTTCAACCCATTTTGATCGGTCAGATCAAGGAAGCACATAAAGGAAATGCAAGTATCGATGGAATCAAGTGTCGTATTGGTACAGGGAAGGTACCTGGTTTCACCGAAGATGAAGAAGGAGTTTTTTGTCACAAAGGACGTATTTGTGTGCCAGCAGATTCGGAGCTGAAGCACGTTATCATGCAGGAAGCTCATGATACTCTTTATTCTATCCACCCCGGAGGAACAAAGATGTATCAGGATTTGAAGGAGCAATATTGGTGGCACAAGATGAAGAGAGAAATTGTAACATCCCAAAACTTTAATAAAGGTTAATCAAGATCCAAATCACCCAATTTAGGGTTAACAAAAAACCTTTTCTATTTAAAATAGTTAAGCATGCATATGAGTGTTGCATTTAAATAGGAGTTGTTTGAAATGCCATGTTTGTTCTAATGGTTGTAAAATGGTTCTATGATGAATGCCACATCATCTAGATCAATCCCAAGCAAAAACAAAAGAAAAAGAAATCAAAAAGAATTAAATAAAGGAATTGGTCACTTTTACCATTTTAATCAACTAGCCCACTTTGGGTATTCCTAGCACTCAATTTCCAACAGAAAGAAATGTGGATCTTTGCACCCCTTTCTAGTACAAGTAGTAATGTGCCAAGGCCCACTTTGTGATCTTCCAAAAACATTCAAACTCTAATTTTAAATGAAAATTGAAAATGGAATCTAGTTCATATGTATAGATCACCCTATTTCAAAAACCACTCAAATGAATTCCATTTGACAAATCCTAGCAACCACAGATGCTTAAGCATGTGACAAACCACTCCACCAAAATTCATTTCAAAATTCCAAATTTGAATTGTTTTAGCCATTTGGTCGAACACCTGGCAGGCACAGAACCAACACACTAGTCAAATCACTGTATCTACAGGGGATCGCCACCCAATTGCACCCCATTTAATCCCTCTGTCCCTCCTAGCTCTAACCAGGCCAAAACCAACCCATCCCCTAGTCCTTAGCGCCAGTGCCACGCCGCACCGAGGACATGAACACCGGCCAACCTTGCCAACACCACAGGAGACCACCAGCCCGTCTCCGCCGCTCCAGGAAGCAAGGCGTGACCTCACCGCCGTCCACGGTCCACCCCACGACCACTACCACGCCCTGGACCACCGAGGACAAGCCCCGCATTATCCTCTTTGCGCCGCACCAGAGCACACCAGAGCGCCATCACTGCCAGCACACCACACGCCGCGCCTCGACAACAGACCGCGCGTGCCGCTCCGCCTTGACCACCTCACCCCGCCAGACATGGCCGTACCCCGCCACGCGACCCACACTCGTCGGGAACTGCGTCGAGCATCTCCCCTGTCTCCTAGAGCGTGCGACGCTCCTGACCATTAGCCACCACCCCTAGCATCGCCATAAAGCCATAGAGGACCGCCAGAAGGCAAGCCACCATCTGCCTACGCCGCCCATGCCGATAGCTCCCTGTATCGTCGTCACCGACGAGCTCGTCGTCGCCCCCTCTGTCCCCTCCTCGAGCCTATATAAGGAGGCCTTCCCTAGCCTCAATCGCCACACCATTCAACTCCCCTCTCACCACCAGTCCTTCCCCACCCCTCGCCGGAGCCGCTCGAGCAGCCAACCGCTGGAATTTCACCGGAGGTAGCCGCAACAGAGGAGGAGACGCTGCCGTTGATTTTGTCCACCTCAGCCTCTGCCGCGACTTCGCCTGAGCTCGCCGTCGTCGACTCGTTCGTTTGCCTGGCTCGCCGCACTCGCTGGAGCCCTGGAACGCCCCCACTGCACCCACGCCGTGTAGCAAGGTTTCCGTCTCGCCGGCGGCGTGTTCGTCATCGACAACGACCGTGTGTCGTTGATCTAGTTCTAATCCTATGGTCCATATCGCCCCGTACCGCTTCGCATGAGATGTACCGCTGACATGCGGACCCCTCCTGTCAGCTGTCCTCTGCACCGTGGAGTGAATCTGGGCCAACCCAATTAGTTTCCCACGCTGGCCCTGTGATTCAAATTAGGAGTTTTCTTTTTAGACTTAGACTTAGTTCTATCCCTTAGTTTGAAAATCAATTCAGAGAGTTCTACAAATCCAAATTGAGTGATTCCAATTTTTTTGGAAAGATAATGAAAATTTCTATCCAGGACCGTTGGATTTAAATAATTTAGAGTTATAGAACTCTCCTAGATAAAATAACAAGACATAAGCTTTTGCACATTCAAACATTTTTATAAAATCAACCACAATAGCTTTTGAGTTGATTCCAACTCTCAAAAATCATATTTAACCATACCTATATGAATATGTAATAATATTAAGGTTTGCATGCAGTGACTATGGACTAGTACCAAAATAATGCTATATAGGCATTTCTAGTCACTTTAAATCATTAATTATTAAACTTAAACTTATTAAAATGTGATCCAACCCTTAAATCACATTCCCATATGTTAAAATATGTGGTGATGACATGTGTCCACATGATCCCATATTTTAAATTGGAGAATGTTAAATCTTAGTTAATTTCAATGAGTATAAATTACTTTTCTCAAACAAAATAAATGAAACTAGTTCATTAAAACCTTGTGATGTTTGTGATGATAATAGATCATCAAATGTGTGCCTTAGTGTGCTAAGTAGACTAGTTAAGTATTTTTTGGTGATTGTGTATTCCATATGTATTTATAGACGATAATACCGACCAAGTTTACGAGGAGGAGGAGTTCTACCCCGAAGAAGATGAGGAGAATTTCAACCACTGCACCAACCAAGGCAAGCCATCATTAACAATGCAAGCTAACCCTTGTAAGCTAGATAACCTAAGCAAAGGCATTAGGCATGCTTTGGCTATACCATTTTGACTTATACCTACTCCAAGTTTTACTTACAAGCTTTACTTTCTTTTACATTACCAAAGTCCTTTACTTTGTTTATAGATAGCATAAAGAGTATAAAACTTGGCCTATATAGTTATACTTAGATGTCATTCTATGGCATGAGATAGATATTTGCATCACACATTAGTGAACACTCTTAACTTAGTAGTTTAGAGCTAAACCAAAACTTGATCACTCTAGATGGGAATACTTGGTGAAAATGATTTGTGAAAACCTTGGAATGATGAGTCATTCTATTGAGATGTTTTGACATGTGTTGAGAAACACAACTTGTTTATGATGATGAAACTGTTGAGGCATGAGCCTTAGCCCTTTTATAAAAACTGATGGTTGGGTTCGGATGCGATACCATTCCAATTTTATCGTACAACCACAATACCTGAATTGGGTAAGGCTTAGCCAGAAGTTTATATGCATTAGTATTAGTTCCCTCGCGGGAGAGGTTTGAGCTGAGGCTATCTCTCAATGTTGTCCACCTATGCAGTGCTCAGGATGACAGATGGTCATGGCTAGGAGGCCAAGCTCATAGGAGAGGTGCTTATACTAGAGTGTGTAAAGGAAAGGTTATGTTTGATTATCTGCATACTAAGTATGAGGATTCAGGGTTATCCCTGACGGATGTATTGAATTTTGTGGTGAAAGTTTACCACCTCTGCAGAGTGTCAAACTATTCGAATAGCCGCGTCCGCGGTTATGGATAGTTGGAGTGGCCATACTGTTCCGTTGTCACATGTTTTCAAAATGACTTATGACATGAATTGTGACATGATTTGACCACAACAGAGTTGTGACTATGATAACTAAGTTCCCACTTAGGTGATTTCAAACTTTATTTTATCTTTCTTTGTTTCTGAACTCGGCTTAGGTTTCAAACTTAGCTTTACAAATAAACTTAGAACTTAGCATTCCTACTAGAACTATCTTACTTGTTAGTGATAGTTTGCGAGTACTTAAAGAGTACTCATGGCTTTTGTCCCTGGCTATTCCCGTGGCCAGACTATGAGGAGTACTACCCTGAAGGAGGACAACAGGACTGCTATGACAACTAGGATCATCTCCCATTATCAGCATTGCCAGTGACACTGAAGATGGACCCTACCGCTATGCTATTTATGCCTCTACTTGATTGTATTAAGACTGGATCATGAGATCCTTTATTTGTGTAAGAACTTATTATGGTTTGTAATGGATGATGTACTGTGATATCCAATGTGTTATGTCTCGCAAAAATGGTAATCCTGGGATTGCGATGTATGGCATAACAGGCATCTGGGATTAAAAATCCGGGGTTGACAAGTTGGTATCAGAGCCATCCTGACCATAGGAGACCCTAGTTAGAATGGATTAGCTAGGGCAATGCATGAAGCTCTCGCACGTCTTTGCTCCTAGAGTTCAACCTAATCCAAGGAACCTGCTTTGTTCACTATGCAAGGCGTGATTCCATGGGAATGCCCCTAGAGAGGCCAAGTCACCCGGTGTTGAAGCGTCAAGTGGAGAACCTCGAATTCCTACTGTACGACCGACAGAAGGAGTTGGACAATGCTAGAGAGTTCGCCAACCACAACCTCGCCATTGCCGCCCAGAAGGCCCAGAATTTCTCACTCCTCATCAAGGATCGTCAGTCTCTTTGCTGTTAATGCCCAAAGAAGGATCGCACCATCGACCGTCTTCGCAAGAAGGTGGCCGACCTCGAGAAGACCATCAAGGAGCAAGAAGCTCAGCTTGCAGCAAAAGAAGAAGAAGAGGATGGTGAAGATAACCAAGGGGATATTGACTCCTACCTCAACAATGATGATGACTATCTAGAGGATGATGCCATGGACTTTTACACCGACGATGATGACTCCGACTTCATCGATGATGAGTAGATGCACCCGAGCACTATCGTAGGAGTAATGAGTATCGGTCCCATTGTATCGTAGCTTACATAATGGTTCTTAAAACCATCTGTTTTCCTTATGTTGTGGTGTGTGTGTCTGTATTGTGTGCTTTGCTTGAATGGATGAAAATAAGTTAGTTGCAAAACCTGAGTCAAACTCAAAGTTGTAGCTTTGAAACCAAAACCATGAACCTTAGAACTTTCCCTCTTACCCCTTTATCTATCTTAATCTTCAGATGACTTGTGGAAACCAAGGAGGGAGCAGCTCATCGCAAGACCCAATGCTGCAGATTCTGCAGACTCTCGACGCAGACCGTGAAGCTAGTAGGGCGGAGCGCCAAGAAAATCTAGACACCCTGCAACAGATCACCCAGATGGCTCATAACAATCAGAATCATCATGGGTCCAAACTCAAAAACTTCCAGAATACCAATCCCCCGATCTTTAGCAAGTCGGAAGACCCACTAGATGTTGATGATTGGTTGCAGACAATGGAAAACAACTTAGAAGTAGCCAGAGTGGAGGCCAACGAGAAAGTTCTTTTTGCCACCCACTATTTGGCAGGAGATGCAAGAGCATGGTGGAACAACACCCGCACAATGAACCATGGTCAAGTGATGACATGGGAAGCCTTCAAAATCAAGTTCAGACGCACCCACGTGCCGCAGGGTCTAGTCACCAGAATGAGGGATGAATTCAGAGAGTTAAAGCAAGGTAGGATGACTGTAGTGGAGTACCGTGACAGATTCTTGTCCCTCGCCGGGTATGCACCTGATGAGATCAACATGGACGCCAAGAAGAAGGAGAGATTTCTGAACGGACTGCATGATGAGATGGAGACTGTCCTTGTCAACATTTGTTTCGAGGATCTCGAAGAGCTATTCGACTCTGCCATTCAGATGGAAGGGAATATTAATCAAGCAAACGACAACTGCAAACGTCGTATGATGCACCAAGCTGGATCCAGCAGTCACCCGAAGTACCGTCCCAACCCTTCTGCAGGATATGCCCCGCGGAACAATCGACCCCCAATGGCTCGCCCAAGCTACCCCAACCGTAACGGAGGGAATGTGAAGTCCGGAGGGAACAACAATCACCCCTGCAACTCTAGCAATTTCAACCGTGCACCTCCCAAGCACAACAACAACACTGCACCCAGAACTAGAAGCAATGTTGTGCCCGTGGCAGCAAAAGACAAGTCTCAGATCACTTATTTCGAGTGTGGAGTGAAGGGTCACTATTCCAATGAGTGCCCCAAGAAGATTGCCGCCACTGCCAATGTGAATGCCCCAGCTCAACAACAACATCGTGTTCAACCAGGAAGAAGATTCGCCCCAGGGAACCCTCACAACCGCAACGGCCGTCTCTTCCACATGAACGCCGAGGAAGCCCAAGAAGAGCCAGATGTAGTGCTGGGTATGTTTTCTGTCAACTCAGTTTTAGCAAGAGTGTTGTTTGATTCTGGAGCATCGCACTCATTTGTCACCGAAGAATTTGCATGCACTAGTAAGATTTACCCAACCAACTTGAAGCATGTCATGATAGTTCAATTCCCTGGTTCAACTACAAAAGCTAGAAAAATTTGCAAAGTTGTGCCTATCAGAATACATGGAATAGATTTTTATGCCAATCTAATAGTACTTGGAACCAAAGGTTTGGAAGTAGTACTAGGAATGGATTGGATGTCAAAGCATAAAGGATTGATTGACTGTGCCAAGAAATCCATCACCATGACCAGTAGCTCTAGAGTATCAATAGAGCATATATCTGAAACCTTGCCCCGTCAATTCAAGTGCAACAAGAGTCTAGCCCTACCCTCCATAGACCAAGTCAGAGTAGTCTGTGAATACCCCGACGTATTCCCAGATGAATTACCCGGTATGCCCCCGGATAGGGATATTGAGTTCATTATCAAACTAATCCCTGGAACCGGACCCATAACCCAGAGACCCTATAGTATGAACCCCTCAGAGTTAGTGGAATTGAAGAAGCTGTTGGATGCTATGCTGGAGAAAGGCTTGATTCAACCAAGCGCATCGCCATGGAGATCGCCAGTGTTATTCATCGACAAGAAAGATGGAGGCAACCGTTTGTGCACAGATTACAGGAAGCTGGATGACGTCACAATCAAGAACAAGTACCCTTTGCCAAAGATAGAGGATCTATTTGATCAGTTGACTGGTGCCAATGTGTTCTCTAAGATTGATCTTAGGTCTGGTTATCACCAACTTAAGATTCGTGCAACAGATATTCCGAAAACCGCCTTTACTACTCGCTATGGATTATACGAGTATACGGTCATGTCTTTTGGATTAACCAATGCCCCTGCTTATTTCATGAATCTCATGAATAAGATCTTTATGAATTTTCTAGATAAGTTTGTTGTAGTGTTTATCGACGATATTCTTATCTACTCCAAGTCAGAAGAAGAGCATGAACAACATCTAAGAATCATCCTTGAAACCCTTAGAGAGCATCGATTGTATGCCAAGTTCAGGAAATGTGAGTTTTGGATGAAAGAAGTAGGATTCTTAGGACATGTTGTGTCTGCTGGAGGAATCGCTGTTGATCCCACCAAGATCAAAGATGTTGAAGCAGGGGAAGCCCCAACCACTCAAACCCAAGTCCGTGCATTTCTTGGATTAGCGGGATATTACCGCAAGTTCGTAGAAGGATTTTCGAGCATCGCAAGACCCATGACCCAATTGTCGAAGGACAAAAAGTTTGAATGGACAGACAAGTGTGAAGCCAGTTTCCAAGAACTCAAGAAGAGATTGATTTCAGCCCCAATATTGATCATGCCAGATATCAAGAAGCCGTTTTATGTGTATTGTGATGCATCCAAGATTGGTCTCGGATGTGTATTGATGCAATAAGGCAAAGTCATCGCATATCTGTCGCGACAACTGAAGCAGCATGAGAAGAATTACCCCACCCATGATCTTGAGTTAGGAGCCATAGTTTTGGCATTGATGACATGGTGTCGTTATCTTATGGGTAATCGCTGTGTGATTTACTCAGATCACAAAAGCTTGAAGTATATTTTCACTTAGAAGGAGCTGATTATGCGGCAAAAGGAGATGGATAGAGTTAATCAAGGATTATGACCTTGACATTCACTATCATCCCGGCAAAGCCAATGTGGTAGCGGATGCCCTTAGCATATTGCCGTGTAGGCTAAACACTATGATCAAGGAGAAGCAACCAAGTTTGTATGAGGACTTGGAGCAGTTTAGAACTGAGCTAGTTAGCAAAGGATTTTTAGCTAGCATTGAACTTCAACCCACTTTGATTGGCCAAATCAAGGAAGCCTAGAAGGGAAATGAAAGTATCGACGGAATCAAACGTCGTATTGGTACAGGAAGGTACCTGGATTCACCGAAGATGAAGGAGTTCTGTGGTACAAAGGACGTATTTGTGTGCCAGCAGATTCGGAACTGAAGCAAGTTATCATGCAAGAAGCTCATGATACTCTTTATTCTATCCACCCCGGAGGAACGAAGATGTATCAAGATTTGAAAGAGCAATTTTGGTGGCACAAGATGAAGAGAGAAATCAGAAGCTACATCGCCAAGTGTGATATCTGCCAGAGAGTCAAAGAGGAACATCAAAGGCCCACAGGACTGTTGCAACCATTGCAGATTCCGGAATAGAAATGGGATTCCGTTGGAATGGACTTTATCACCGGTTTGCCTACTTCTAGTAGGGGAAATGACTCAATCTAGGTCATCGTTGATAGACTGTCCAAGGTAGCTCATTTTATACCTGTCAAGACAACCCACCAGAGTTCGAAGCTAGCAGAGTTGTACATTGCCAGAACTGTTAGTCTTCATGGAACCCCCAAGACCATAGTGTCGGATCGAGGAACCCAATTTACCTCGAGATTTTGGCAGAAAGTCCAAGAAGGATTAGGGACCAAGTTGAATTTCAGCACAGCTTATCACCCGCAAACCGATTGACAGACTGAAAGAGTCAACCATATCCTAGAAGATATGTTGAGAGCTTGTGTGTTAGAGTATGGATCAAAATGGGAAGATTGCCTGCCTTTCGCAGAATTCTCATACAACAACAGTTATGAAGACAGTTTGCAAATGGCACCATATGAGTTCCTTTATGGAAGAAAGTGTCGTACCCCTTTGAATTGGTCGCAAGTAGGAGAGAGTCATATTTTTGGAACCGACATTCTCCGAGAAGCCGGAGAAAAGGTTCACAAAGTCCATGAGCACCTCAAGACCGCCCAATCCAAACAGAAGAGTTATGCTGACAAGAGAAGGAGAGACCTGACTTTCAATGTCGCAGATTTTCTATATCTCAAGGTTTCGCCATTAAAGGGAACCCAACGTTTTAGTCTGAAAGGAAAGTTAGCCCCCAGATATATCGGACCCTTCAAGATTCTAAATCGCCGAGGAGAAGTATCGTATCAACTGGAACTTCCAGAAGAGATGTTTGCCATCCACAATGTGTTCCATATCTCGTTACTTCGCAAATGCCTAGAAGTGCCGGAGAAGACTGAAGTTTTCAAGAACATCGATCACCGAGCCGTTGATATCAACAAGGATTTGACATATCGTGAAGTGCCCATCCGTATCTTGGAGGAAGCTTACAGAACCACCAGGACCCGAAGTATCAAGTTTCTCAAGATTCAATGGAGCAACCATACCGAAGAAGAAGCCACTTGGGAGCGAGAAGATTACATTAGGACTGAGTTCCCACATCTCTTTAGTTCCTAGTTTTCTTTCTTAAATCTCGGGACGAGATTTATTTTAAGGGGAAGGTTTGTAATATCCCAAAACTTTAATCAAGGTTAATCAAGATCCAAATCACCCAATTTAGGGTTAACAAAAAACTTTTTCTATTTAAAATATTTAAGCATGCATATGAGTATTGCATTTAAATAGGAGTTGTTTGAAATGCCATGATTGTTTGTTCTAATGGTTGTAAAATGCCACATCATCTAGATTAATCCCAAGCAAAAACCAAAGAAAAAGAAATAAAAAAGAATTAAATAAAGGAAATGGTCACTTTTACCATTTTAATCAACTAGCCCACTTTGGGTATTCCTAGCACTCAATTTCCAACAGAAACAAATGTGGATCTTTGCACTCCTTGCTAGTACAAGTAGTAATGTGCCAAGGCCCACTTTGTGATCTTCCAAAAACATTCAAACTCTAATTTTAAATGACAATTGAAAATGGAATCTATTTCATATGTATAGATCACCCTATTTCAAAAACCACTCAAATGAATTCCATTTGACAAATCCTAGCAACCACAGATGCTTAAGAATGTGACAAACCACTCCACTAAAATTCATTTCGAAATTAAAAATTTGAATTCTTTCGGCCATTTGGTCAAACACCTGGTAGGCACAGAACCAACACACTAGTCAATTCACTATATCTACAGGGGATTGCCACCCAATTGCACCCTATTTAATTCCTCTGTCCCTCCTAGCTCTAACCAGGACAAAACCAACCCATCCCCTAGTACCTAGCGCTAGTGCCACGCCGCCCTGAGGACATGAACGCCGGCCAACCTTGCCAATGCCACAGGAGACCACCAGCCCATCTCCGCCGCTCTAGGAAGCAAGGCGTGACCTCACCGCCGTCCACGGTCCACCCCACGACCACTGCCATGCCCTAGACCACCGAGGACAAGCCCCGCACTATCCTCTCTGCGCCGCACCAGAGCACGCCAGAGCGCCATCACCGCCATCATGCCACATGCCGCGCCTCGACACCAGACCATGCGCGCCGCTCTGCCTTGACCACCTCACCCTGCCAGACACGGCCATACACCGCCGCGCGACCCACACTCGTTGGGAACCGCGTCGAGCACCGCCCCTGTCTCCCAGAGCGCGCGATGCTCCCGACCGTTAGCCACCGCCCCTAGCATCGCCATAAATCCATAGAGGACTGCCAGGAGGCAAGCCACCATCCGCCTATGCCACCCATGTCGATACCACCCTGTATCGTCGTCACTGACGAGCTCGCCGTTGCCCACTCGGTCCCCTCCTCGGTCCCCTCCTCGAGGCTATATAAGGAGGCCTTCCCCAACCTTAATCGCCACACCAATCAACTCCCCTCTCACCACCAGTCCTTCCACACCCCTCGCCGGAGCCGCTCGAGCAGCCAACCACCAGAATTTCACCGGAGGTAGCCACAACAGAGGAGGAGACGCTGCCGTTTATTTCGTCCACCTTAGCCTCTGCCGCGACTTCGCCTGAGCTCACCATCATCGACTCGTTCGTTTTCCCGCCTCGCTGCACTCGCTGGAGCCCTGGTACGCCCCCACTGCACCCCCGCCGTGTAGCTAGGTTTCCGTCTCGCCGGCGGCGTGTTCATCGTCGACGACGACTGTGAGCCATTGATCTAGTTCTAAGCGTGCGGTCCATATCGCCCTGTACCGCTTCGCGTGATATGTACGCTAACATGTGGACATGTGGACCCCTCCTCTACGCCGTGGAGTGAATCTGGGCCTGCCCAATTAGTTTCCCGCGCTGGCCCTGTGATTTAAATTAGGATTTTTCTTTTTAGACTTAGACTTAGTTCTGTCCCTTAGTTTGAAAATCAATTCAGAGAGTTCAACAAATCCAAATTGAGTGATTCCAATTTTGTTGAAAGCTAACGAAAAGCTCTATCCAAGCCCATTGGATTTAAATCATTTAGAGTTATATATCTATCCTAGATAAAATAACAAGACAGAAGCTTTTGCACATTCAAACATTTTTATAAAATCAACCATAATAGATTTTGAGTTGATTTCAACTCTCAAAAATCACATTTAACCATACCTATCTGAATATGTAATAATATTAAGGTTTGCATGCAGTGACTTTGGACTAGTACCAAAATAATGCTATATAGGCATTTCTAGTCACTTTAAATCATTAATTATTAAACTTAAACTTATTAAAATGTGATCCAACCTTAAATCACATTCCCATATGTTAGAATATGTGGTGATGACATGTGTCCACATGATCCCATATTTTAAATTGGAGAATATTAAATCTTAGTTAATTCCAATGAGTAGAAATTACTTTTCTCAAACAAAATAAATGAAACTAGCTCATTAAAACCTTGCGATGTTTGTGATGATAATAGATCATCAAATGTGTGCCTTAGTGTGCTAAGTAGACTAGTTAAGTATTGTTTGGTGATTGTGTATTCCGTATGTATTTATAGATGATAGTATCGACCAAGTGTACGAGGAGGAGGAGTTCTACCCCGAAGAAGACGAGGAGAATTTCAACCACTTCACAAACCAAGGCAAGCCATAATTAACAATGCAAGCTAACCCTTGAAAGCTAGATAACCTAAGAAAATGCATTAGGCATGCTTTGGCTATACCATTTTGACTTATACCTACTCCAAGTTTTACTTATAAGCTTTACTTTCTTTTACTTTACTAAAGTCCTTTACTTTGTTTATAGATAGCATAAAGAGTATAAAACTTGGCCTATCTAGTTAGACGTAGATGTCATTCTACGGCATGAGATAGATATTAGCATCCCACATTAGTGAACACTCTTAACTTAGTAGTTTAGAGCTAAACCAAAACTTGATCACTCTAGATGGGAATACTTGGTGAAAATGATTTGTGAAAACCTTGGAATGATGAGTCATTCTATTGAGATGTTTTGACATGTGTTGAGAAATACAACTGGTTTATGATGATGAAAATGTTGAGGCATGAGCCTTAGCCCATTTATAAAAACTAATGGTTGGGTTCGGATGCGATACCATTCCAATTTTATCGTACAACCACAATACCTGAATTGGGTAAGGCTTAGCCAGAAGTTTATATGCATCACTATTAGTTCCCTCGCAGGAGAGGTTTGAGCTGAGGCTACCTCTCAATGTTGTCCACCTATGCAGTGCCCAGGGTGACAGATGGTCATGGCTGGGAGGCCAAGCTCATAGGAGAGGTTCTTATACTAGAGTGTGTAAAAGAAAGGTTATGTTTGATTATCTGCATACTAAGTATGATGATTCAGGGTTATCCCTGACGGATGTATCGAATTTTGTGCTGAAAGCGTACCACCTCTACAGAGTGTCAAACTATTCGAATAGCCGCGTCTGCGGTTATGGACAGTTGGAGTGGCCATACTGTTCCGTTGTCAGATGTTTTCAAAATGACTTATGACATGAATTGTGACATGATTTGACCACAACAGAGTTGTGACTATGATAACTAAGTTCCCACTTAGGTGATTTCAAACTTAATTTTATCTTTCTTTGATTCTGAACTCAGCTTAAGTTTCAAACTTAGCTTTACAAATAAACTTAAAACTTAGCATTCCTACTAGAACTATCTTACTTGTTAGTGATAGTTTGCGAGTACTTAAAGAGTACTCATGGCTTTTGTGCCTGGCTATTCCCGTGGCCAGACTATGAGGAGGACTACCGTGAGGGAGGACAGCAGGATGGCTACGACAACTAGGATCATCTCCCATCGTCAGCATTGCGTGTGACACTAAAGATGGACCCTACCGCTACGCTATTTATTCCGCTACTTGATTGTAACAAAGACTGGATCATGAGATCCTTTATTTGTATAAGAACTGATTATGGTTTGTAATGGATGATGTACTATGATATCCAATCTGTTATGTCTCACAAAATGGTAATCCTGGGATTGCGATGTATGGCATAACTGGCATCTAAGATTAAAAATCCGGGTGTTGACAGAAATCGGAAGCTACATAGGCAAGTGTGATATCTGTCATAGAGTCAAAGCAACATCGACGACCCGTAGGACTTTTGCAACCGGAATGGAAATGGGATTCTGTCGGAATGGATTTCATCACCGGTTTGCCTACTTCTAGTAGGGGAAATGACTCTATTTGGGTCATAGTTGATAGACTATCCAAGGTAGGCCATTTTATACTTGTCAAGGTCACCTACCAGAGTTTAAAGCTAGCAGAGCTGTACATCGCTAGAATCGTCAGTTTGCATGGAACCCCTAAGACCATAGTATCGGATCGAGGAACCCAGTTTACCTCAAGATTTTGGCAGAAAGTCCAAGAAGGATTGGGAACCAAGCTGAACTTTAGCACATCTTATCACCCGAAGACCGACGGACAAAATGAAAGAGTCAACCAAATCTTAGAATGTATGTTGAGAGCTTATGTGTTAGAATATGGATCAAAATTGGAAGATTGTCTGCCTTTCGCAGAGTTCTCATACAACAATAGTTATCAAACTAGTTTGCAGATGGCCCCATTTGAATTTCTGTATGGAAGAAAGTGTCGTACCCCTTTGATTTGGTCGCAAGTAGGAGAGAGTCATATTTTTGGACCCGACATCCTACGAGAAGCCGAAGAGAAGGTTCACAAAGTCCATGAACACCTCAAGACTGCCCAATCCAGACAAAAGAGTTATGCTGACAAGAGACGTCGAGACCTGACCTTCAATGTTGGAGATTTTGTGAATCTAAAAGTATCACCCTTGAAGGGAATGCATCGTTTTCGTCTAAAAGGGAAGTTAGCCCCCAGATATATTGGACCCTTCAAGATTTTGAATCGCCGAGGAGAAGTATCATATCAACTGAAACTTCCAGAGGAGATGTCATCCATACATGATATGTTCCATATCTCGTTACTTCGCAAATGCTTAGAAGTTTCGGAGAAGACCGAAGTGTTCAAGAACATCGACCACCGAGCCATAGATATCAACCAGGATCTAACCTATTGGGAAGTACCCATTCGTATTTTGGAAGAAGCCTTCCAAACCACCAGGACCCGGAGTATCAAGTTTCTCAAGATCTAGTGGAGCCACGATACTGAAGAAGAAGCTACTTAGGAGCGAGAAGATTACATTAGGACTGAGTTTCCAAATCTCTTTAGTTCCTAGTTTTTCTTAAATCTCGGGATGAGATTTTGTTTAAGGAGGGAAGGTTTGTAACACCCCAAAAATATTAATCAAGATGATCAAGTTATAATCACCCAATTTTAGGGTTAACAAAAACTTTTATTACTAATTTGAATATGAGTGCATGTGTGATTTGCATTAGCGTATGATTGAGTGAAAATGCCATGTTTGATTACTACAAATGTTATGAAATGGTTTAAAGATGAATACTACATCCTCTAGGCCAATTACAAATAGAATCAAAGGAAAAAGAAATCAAATATGAATCAAATAAGCAAATGGTCATTTTGACCAAAATTAACCACTTTGTGAGTTTCTAGTAAAGAATTTCTAACAGAAACTTTTCCATTTCTTTTCACCCCTTTCTAGACCAAGTAAAAATGAACCCAAGCCCACTTTACAAACTCACAGAAACTATTTTCAAATCTATTTAAAGGACAATTCAAAATTGAATCAAGTGTATGTACTAAGAATACCGTTTTGCAAAAACCACTCAAATCAATTCACCTTGAATTTTCCAAGCAACCATAGACAGTCAAGCATAAGATCAAAACACTCACCAAATTTCATTCAAAAATTTCAAACTTAAGTTCATGCAGCCATTTGGTCGAACACATTGCAGACACAGATTAAACCCTGCCTAACTCCACTATTTGGAGACGTGATCACTCGACCATTTGCCCCCATTTCAATCCCCTGTCTTCCGCAGCACCTAGCAACGAAGTGGACAGTCTCCCCCCTTTGCCGTTGTGCCAGTGCAGCCCAGCTCGACGCTCATCATGCCGGCCGACCATGGACAGCTCGCCACAGACCGCGCCGCCCTCATCCATGATGTCCAGGAGGCAGGCCACCGTCCACCGCCAACCCCCTGTCCAGCCCTTAACCGCAGGCAGGCCATGGACCACTAGAAAACCGCCATGCCCATGTTCTCTGCGTCGTGCCGAGGGCACACCAGAGCGCCACAGCCGACCAGCTCGCACACGCCATGCCTCGCCCTCTCCGCGCATGCACACACTCGCCATGACCATAGCTAGCTCCTAGACATCCCCGTTCGCCGTCGCGCGACCCGTAGCCCCCGTGTGCCGTCTCGAACACTGCTAGTTCTACACAGAGCACCGCTTGCGCCCGACCATTCTCGACCGCCCCGTGCCGTGCCTTTAAGCCCCTAACGACGTCCAGGAAGCACCGCGTCGCCCCTACCTTCAGCCATGCCGCTAGCTCACTGTACCACCGTCGCTGGAGGAGCCAGCCCATGCCGCAATGCCCCTCTCGGCGGTGTATAAATAGAGGCCCCCTCCGCCTCAATTAACCACACCACCTCACTCCCCACTCCTCACAGAACCTCCCACACCTCTCCCTGGAGTAAGGCGAGCGCCACATCGCTGGAATTTCACCGAAGTCCGCTGCTGCAGAGGAGAAGAGGAGCCGTGGATTGGAGCCACCCCAGGAGCCACCGCGACCACCGTTCGAACTGCCATCGTCGACAACGTCATTCTCTGCCATCGCCGACCCTAGCTGGAGCCCTGCTGAGCCTCACACGACCCCCACCGCCGCGTTAGGGTTCAGTCCTTGTCGGAGCTGTTCGATGTAGGAGATGAACCTCAGCCGTTAGATCGCATTCTAATCATAGAGCCTAGATTGAAACGTACCGTTTCGGGTTAGATGAGCCACTGACTAGTGGGACCCCCTATCAGTAGCCCGCTGCGCCAGCATAGTGCAGTTGCACCGACCGCTTTACTTTCCCGCGCAGAGCCTAGTGATTCAAATAGTTCTTTTCCATTTTAATTAAAACCAGATTCTGTCAGTAGATTCAAAAATCAATTCAAAGAATTCACTAAACCAAATTGCATGATTCCAATTTTGTTAGAAAGATATTCAAATTACCTATCCAAGCCCGTTGGATTCAAACCATTTGGAGTTAGAGATCACCTATCGTAAAAATAACAAGACAAAGACTTTTCCAACTTCAAACATTTTTCAAAAATCAACCATAAATGCTCTTGAGTTGATTCCAACTCTCAAAAATCACATTTGACAAGATCTATCTGAATATGTAAAAATATTTAGGTTTGCATGCAGTTACATTAGACTAGTACCAAAAGAATGCTATATAGGCATTTCTAGTCACTTTAATTCTATTAAATGATAATCTTAAACTTTATAAAGATGACCACCAGTTTAAATCACATTCCCATGTATTAGAATATGTGGTGATGACATTTGTCAACATAATCCCATATTTTAATTGGAGAATATTAAATCTTAAGTATTTTCAATGAGTAGAAATTACTTTTCTAAAATAAAATAAATAAAACTAGGTCTTTATTTCATGTGATGTTTGTGATGATGCTAGATCATCTAGTGTGAACCTTAGTATGCTAAATAGAAATAGTTAAGTATTGTTTGGTGATTGTGTACCCCATATCCATTTATAGACGATAATACCGACCCGGGATACGAGGAGGAGGCGTACTACCAAGAAGAAGAAGAAGAAAACTTCAACCACTGCACTACTCAAGGCAAGCTAACACTTGCAAGTTTCCTAACTATGCAAGATAGAACCATGCAAGTCATTCTTGCAAGATAACCTATGCAAGATGCATTAGGCATGCTTGGTTATGCAACTTTGATTATACCAATCCCAAGTTTTACTTGCAAGCTTTATTCTTTTACTTTACCAAAGTTCTTTACTTTTAGTTAGTGCTTTGTGAGTATTGAAAAATAGAATAGATACCATAAAGAGTATAAAACTAGGCCTAACTATTTATACTTAGATGTAATCAAAAGGCATAAAACTAGATATGGATAGCTACACTTGATTAACACCCCTCATTACTGAATACCCTCAACTTTAGTGGCTAGTGCTAAGCATAAAAGTTGATCAGTTTAGATGGGAATACTTGGTGAAAATGATTATGTAAACCTTGGAATGTGGATTCATTCTATTGAAATGTTTTGACATGTGTTGAGAAACACAAAAGGATTTGATGATGAAAATGTTGAGGCATGAGCCTTAGCCCTTTATAAAAACTGATGGTTGGGTTCGGATGCGATACCATTCCAATTTTACTGTACAACCACAAAACCTGAATTGGCCAGGGCTTAACTGGAAGTTTATATGCCTTAGTATGGTTTCCCTTACGTAAGAGGTTGAGATGAGGCTACCTCATGATGAATGTCCACCTATGCAGTGCCCATGATGGCAGATGGCCATGGCTGGGAGGCCAAGCTAGGGGAGGTGCCTATACTAGAGTGTGTAATTGAAAGGTTATGATTGATTATCCGCATACTAAGTATGATGATTCAGGGTTATCCCTGACGGATGTATCTAATTTTGTCGTAAAAGTGTACCACCTCTACAGAGTGTCAAAATATTTGAATAGCCGCGTCCATGGTTATGGACAGTTGGAGTGGCCATACTGTTCCGTCGTCAGATGTATTCAAAATTACTTGTGAATTGAACTGTGACTTTGACTTGACCACAACAGGGTTATGGATATGAAAACAAGGTTCCCACTTAAGTTATTTAGAATATTAACTTAGTTTTCTTTACTTCTAAACCCAGTATGAGATAAACCTGGATTTTTGCAAATCAACCTAGAGCTTAAGATTCCTACTAGAACTACCTTACTTGTTTGTGATAGTTTGCGAGTACTTAAAAAGTACTCATGGCTTTGTCCCTAGTTATTCCCGTGGCCAGACTATAAAGAGGACTACCAGGAAGATGGACATCAGGAGGTCTATGACAACTAGGATCATCTCCCATCGTCAGCATTGCTTGTGACTCTAAAGATGGAGCCCCTACTATGTTTATTTTCCGCTGCTTTGATTGTATTAAGACTAGATCATGAGATCCTTTATTTGTAAGACCTTTATTATGGTTTGTAATGGATGATGTACTGTGGTACCCATTTCTATTATGTCTCGCAAAAATGGTAATCCTAGGATTGCGAGGAATGGCATAATAGGCATCTGGGATTAAAAATCCAGGTATTAATAGAAGATGATCAACCGAGGGTTTTCATCCGTACCATACTTCGTATGGTGTTATACCAACTCCGCTCTCAGTTGGCTCCATGTTCAGCAAATACACAACCGTATTGATTGCCTCACCGCAAAATTTCCCTGGCAAGCCTTTACTCTTCATCATGCTTCGTGCCTTGGTCAACACAGTTTGATGCAGCTCAGCCTCCTTATCGGTGCGTAGGGCTCTTATCTTCGCCTCCACATTGAACTCTTCGGCTTCCTTGATCTTCTCGAATGCTCGTTGATCTTGACCCTTACATTTTCGCAACACAATCCACATGTATTTACTATGATCATCCACCACAAGCATGAAGAACTTATTTCCGGACGGAGTTGCAGGTGAAATTCCAACGCATAGGTCACCATGAACAAGTTTTGAGGCTTCACTTGCCTCAAACGTGGCTTCACATGGAAACGGGGCACTCCATTCCTCGTGATCCACACACGGTATATCGTGATCCACTTCTGCCATAATCTCCGTAGCCGGTGATGGAGGATCGTCCTCATCCTTCAACTCAGTTACTTCGAGCATCAGCATCATCGGTCCATCATCTCCTTCTTGGGCGATGAGAGCCCTCTCCTTCGACTATTTCTTGCAATCCTTCTTGAAGTGACCGAGATCGCCGTAGTTATGACATCTTACTTTCTTTATGTCACAATTCCTCCAAGGCGGAGCCTCATCCTCTTCCTCCCCTGCGATATACTTTTTCGCTAGGCGAGAAGCTTCTTTATCACTCCTGCTGCCGGATGCTTTATCGCCCATCTTCTCCTTGGCGAACAATGCTCGAGCCATAAGCATGAGATGCTCATCCACTTTCTCGTTGTTGTAGGTGATCTTCATCCGCTCATCGTGCGCCTTGAACCGTCCAACTAGATCATCCATCGTGAGAGTCTTGAGATCAATGCATTGCTCGATGGCCGAGACAACGGGCGAGTAACGCGGCGGGGCCACGTGGAGGAAATGCCTCACGATAGAGATCTCCTCCAGCTTCTCGCCAAGTCCGCGAATCCCATTGACCAGTGTAGCGACCCTTGAAGCAAACGCGTCTAGCGTCTCATCTTATCCCATCTCCAGATCCTCGTAATTCTTCTGCAAGGTTTGTAGGTTCTCCTCGCGGACGCGCTCGTGACCAAGATGTATCGTCTTGAGCGTATCACACAACTCCTTTGCAGATTTCTTCGAGATCAGGTGTTGCTTCACATCCATTAGCATCACCGAGCAGGTGGCCATGAGTGCCTGTCGGTCCACGTGGTACTTCGACGCGCCCTTTATAAACTCGTCGCCGCTTGGATCCACAGCCTCCCAGAGTCTGGCACGTTCTAACGTCCACTCCATCTCGATCGTCCAGACTGTGTAGTTGTCGCAGCTGTACCACGGGTATTGCATCATCACCTGCGCGGCAAATCCTTTATTCGCACCAGAATATTCGCCCACTTTGTTCGTCATCATGACCTCCCGTTATTAGGAGATCCTCCACAAGGCTCTGATACCAATTGTTAGCATAACCCCTTGCCGTCGAGTAATTTCCGATGACATCGACGATAAACTCCGGCAAGACTACACACACGTACCAAGCGATCAGCCAGGACGCGCACGTATCAGCAGCTAACCAGCCTAACCAGCCCGATCGATTCTTTTGATCAGCTAGCTAGTCTCTCACAACTCACGTACGGAGACATAGATAGATTGCAATACGCGCATATCGTGCGTCTTCTTTTATTGCTCTCAACTTCACGGGTACAGGTTACAAGGGGTATACCCCTATATATATATATATATATATATATATATATATATATATATATATATATATATATATATATATATTGCTAGGCTATCACCTAGTGCTATCCGATTAGAACATAAAGAGCTAATTCTACTCGAACACTAACTCAAATACGTACATGTACAGAGCCCAGGGACTCCATTATTATAGGACACGAAACATTTGCATTTACTTTGTGTCCTAGTCTCCCACTACTCTCGTTGCCCCGTGAGAAAACCTTACCTTGATTAGTGATTATGGCCGGACGATTATCCCCACGAGAAATGCTCTCGACATCAAGAATTTTAGTTGACTCCACTAACCTTGGGAGGGCCTTTTAAATATCTTCACTGCCTAACATGCCTCCCAGAGAAAAACATCCTTTAGATAATCCAATCTGCATGTTGGCTGAGGCCCGTCAAATGTTTTCACTTGAGGTGTTTGAGAAACTATGTGAGTCTTATGTTTGTTAGCAACCAAAATATCCTTCAGCCCATGTTTGACCAGATTTGTCGGAGATTTATCCCACGAAGGAACTAGGGTCGAATGATCCCATGGTTCGAGAAGGGGCTGAACACGCGACTCCAAGGAAACCCGGCGAGGGCAGCGGCAGCGGAGCAAGCACATGTCAGAGAGGTGACACGGTTTTTTACCTAGGTTCGGGACACTCGTGAGGAGGTAAAGACCTTACTCCTACTTTGTTGTATTGCTCACGTGCTTCGCGAGGGTACAATGCAGGATGAAATTCTAGGGTTTTAGATCTCAGGAACCCATCCCTCCTAAGGTAGGAGAAGGGCTCTTTATATAGGGTAGCGCCGGGCCTCTTCCTCTAGTCCATGGTGGGAAGGGTCACCACATAGCCGCTCCTATCGGTCCTAGTCTACATGGTTTTGGTGGACCGAGTCTTGGACGTCAGGTGCTTCTCCATCCGCTGGTAAAGCATTCTCCCTTTAGCATCTCTTGTCTTCATCCGACGTTGCTCGCTCCCCTTATTGCACAAAAGTAGCTAAAGGCAGACCTGCCCTCGCTCAGGTCGTCCGTCAGCTGGTCAGGGCCTTGTCTGCCTCACTTTTGACCGAGGCCCTGCGTTTAGGACCGTGCGTCAGAGGCATCCAATGCCACCATTTCACTTGTCGTATTCCCGTGATTTGCGCCTCCACCCCCTCCTGAGGAGCCATGGTCTTGCCGGGGATATCCCGAGCGCGTCTCCCCTCTAGAAGCCTTCGGGAGGGTCTGGCGAGTCTCCCCTCAAGAGGGAAGCATCCCTTCCCTCGCGAGGACTGCCTGAGGCCTGCTATGCAAGCCAAACATGGACGGATCGGGGGTAACCCTATACCAACTATCTGACAGTATCCCCCAGGGCGTTCGACCCGAGCACCAAGTTCGTGGTGCTGAAGTGTTGGAAGGCCATTCGGACGCATGTTGCTCTAGGTTCCCGAGATGCGTTCTTGCAAGGTGCTTGTCCGCTCGGATCAAAACTTGGCCTATAAGGAAGGGGTAGCCCTTTCATGCCAATATTTATTCTTCTCTTCCCGCTTCCTCACGCTTCTCTCCCTCGGTGAAAAGCCAACCCTCTCCGCGCACAATGTCTCGTCGGGGAGCTCTGGTAGCAGCGAAGGGGGAACTACCGCCGGTAGACATGACCGCTGCTCCAGTGTTGTCGAGAAGCGAAGTTCCGTCGGCTTTGAGGGCGACGTGTCCCCTGGGCCAGCCCCTTGACTCCTGCGCGCCAGTCAGGTGCCCCTGAGGAGGCTCCCCCTGGAAAGCAGCACAATGAGTCTCAGGAGCTGGTTGTGGTGGAGTCAGGATACTCCCGCCATGCCAAGCTCCTAGGCAAGCTCATCTCCAGCGTACACATCGGGCTGGACTAGTTCCTAGTTGCCGTGGTTCGTGAGGACCGCCAGCTGATCCTAGAAAGAGAGTAGCTTTTGGTAGCCCGTAAGGTGGCAGAGTCTGTGCGGGAGGGTGCCCACCTTGACGCGGAGGGCATGGTCCGAGATACCTTAGAACGAGCGGCGAAGATCATTCTAACATTGAGGCCCAGGCCTTCCAGCTCGGGGATGCCTTGTCTGCCCGTGAGAGAGGCGTTTCCGCTCGGGAGACGGCAGTGGCCCAGCGCTAGAGGGAGCTTGAGGCCCAGTCTCAGGAGGCTGATGCCAAGTTGTCGGAAGCCCGGGAGTCCCTCGCTCGGGAGTGGGAGGAGAGCTCGAGGCTCCGTGGTGCCCTTGAGGCAGAGGAGAAGCTCCGGAAGGGTTCACTTCAGGAGGCCGAGGAGCTCTATGGCAAAATTAAGGCCCTGAAGGAGGCCACCGCTGCCGCTACACGGGTTGGGGAGGAGCGCGAGCGAGAGGCTTGCGTGGCACTGGAGGCCCAACGCAGGTCCTTCTCATCCCTTGTTGAACACGGTGCCTCGATCCTCCCCCTCCTCGGGGTTGAAGTTTTCGTCGTGCCAGAGCTTCTCGCTAGCCGTGAAGTCGAGGTGTCCTTGGAGCTTGCACGCACGGTTCTGATCCCCTTAGGTATGGCGATGCAAGTCCTAGATAACTTCATTTGGAGTGCTAGTCGATGCTGAGCACTATTGGGATGTCCCTCTTCACCATCCTTCTATAGCTGTCGCCTGGCCTCGACTATTCCCAAGCCGTGTGACCATCGACGGCTGTGCCGGATCTCGAGGCGAGGGTCGCCCCACTTGTCGACCTATTGGTCAAGGCGTTCCCACGCAAGGTTGGCGACAAGGAGGAAGCTGAAGCCGATGGCTCGGATGACTCTGCTGCGGAGGAGGAAGAAGAAAGTATCGACAAGGCGAGCACTAATGGCACTGCTAGGGTGGCCTGCCTCTTGTCCATGTAACACTCGTGAAGCGGTTTGAGACCCGGTGTTTCTTTGTTAAGACTTGTAAGGGTACCTTTAGAGCCATGAGGCCTTAACCGCCTATCGATCCCTTGTGGAGGCAATCATTGGCCTTTGCATCCTATGAGGTCCTCTTGAGGGGTTTTCCGATAGGCTTCCCTGCCTTTCGTCTCCAAGAGGGGGTCGCGACGCTTGTACCTATCCCCTAGGCTCATCGAGAAGGTGGTCGTGGGCTCTATACGTTTGATTCCATCCTGTAAGTCCCTCAGGGAGGTGACCGTAGGCCGTGTACTTCCCCAGCATAGTCCCTCGGAGAGGCAACCGTAGGTTCCGCTCACCGCTTGAGAGGTTGTATCAAGGGTCATCCCGCTCGTCCCCTGGTGAGGAGGTCGTGAGGCTTGTACCTGCCCCGTAGGTCCCTCAAGGAGATGACCGTAGGCTCTGTACGTTCAATTCTGCCCTATAAGTCCCCCGAGGAGGCGACCGTAGGACACATACTTTCCCTGTATAGTCCCTCGGAGAGGCGACCGTAGGTTCTGCATGGTGTATGCTTTCCCTGTCATTGGATTGAGGACAAGTACGCCATGAGGGGGTCCTCGGGATATGTGGAAGAGAGGGGTGTGAGTCCTACGGTGTTCCAGGACGGTGAGCACACTAGTTTACCCAGGATCAAATCCACCGACGGTGTACGTATCTTACTCCTGCTAGCAATCTAGTAATACAGCAGAGCCAGAATATGGGTTACAAGGGTTTCGCCTGTGGGAGTTGAGATTGTAGAGTATTGTGGTGTGCCCTAAAGGCTGGTCCCTAGGACAACTTGTATAGATATCCGTCCTAGGGTTTATAGGAGAGACCTATCCGGCTACAACTAAGAGTCGGTTACAGAGTATATCTTGGACTACAAGTAACTATACAAGCCTATGTCGGTAAATCTTTTGGGCCATACCGTAGCCAGACTAGACTCCGTCTCTTCTCTCTGACTGGGCCACCCGTGAAGTAAAGGTCTAACCCGAAGTGGGCCATGTCATCGGCTTAATGAAAAGTACGCCATGAGGGGGTTATCGAGGCGTGTGGAAGAGGGGGATGTGAGAAGTACGATGTTCCAGGACAGTGAGCACACAAGTTTACCTAGGTTCAAATCCGCTGGCTTTGGACGGATCCTATTCCCGCTAGCAATCCAGTAATACGGCAGAGTCGGAATATGGGTTACAAGGGTTTCGCCTGTGTGAGTTGAGATTGTAGACTATTGTGAGGGTGCCCTAAAGGCTCTCCCTAGGATGGCTTATATAGATATCCGGCCTAGGGTTTACATGAGAGATCTATCCGGCTATGACTAAGAGTCGATTACAGAGTACATCTTGAACTACAAGTAACACTACATGCCTATGTCGGTAAGTCTTCTGGGCCTTCCCGTAGCCGGACTGGACTCCGTCTCTTCTCCCTGACTGGGACGCCCGTGAAGCAAAGCTCTGGCCCGAAATTGGCCACCCTGGTTAGTGAGGTAGAGTGAGGATACCAGGAAAGTATATCCCCAACAGTATCCCCCGGAAGCCTCCAAGATCCAGAGTCGGATTTCATCATCGTCTATCCCTTCGGCTTGCAGAATCTTGAAGTAGCCCCCGGAAGCTCTAGCCCTTCGGCTTGCAGAATCTTGAAGTAGCCCCTAGAATCCAGAGTCGGATTTCATCATCGTCTATCCCTTCGGCTTGCAGTAGCCCCGGAAGCTCTAGCCCTTCGGCTTGCTGAATCTTGAAGGGTTCCTGAAGCTTCAAAAGAAAGGACAAGATCCGAATCTCAAATGAGCCGGACCTATGAATATGTTATTCGGGTTTCTAGCTTGAAATTCAAACTAAGCCGGAACTTGGTCTCTAACGTATCCTGATGATATGTCCAAAATGTATCTACTTTCCCAAACACTTTTGCTATTGTTTTTCCTCTAAACTTGTGTGATTTGGATACAACTAACACAGACTGATGCTGTTTTCAGTAGAATTACCTTGGTGTCTAGTTTTTGTGCAGAAAATCAACTATTAGGAAAAATCCCGGAAAATATGCCAAAAATTCTATTTCACCAGAAGACCCACGGAGCCAGAATACGAGACGGAGTGGGGCTGACCCCTGGCCACACCACCTGGTTGCGCGGGCTAGGCCTGGCCGCGCCAGGGGTGGTCTGGCCGCCCCAGACACCCCCTCGGTCTCCCTCTTCGCCTATAAGTGTCCTCCTGACCTAAAAACCCAGGGGGGTTCGACGTTTTTCCAGAAAGAGTTCCGCTGAGCCGCCACCACTAGATTCCGCGATTCGGAACTAGAAACTCCGTTCTGGCACCCTGCCGAGACGGGGAATTGGAGGAGATCATCGCCATCATCATCACCATCGCTTCTCCATCGACCATCCATGTTTCCCCCATCTATGAGTGAGTAATCCCCCGCTGTAGGCTATGGGGATGGTAGGGATTGGATGAGATCGTTCATGTGATGGCATCAGATTGTTAGGGCATGGTGCCTAGTATCTACTATTAGTGCTTTTTGACTTTGTTGCGACTTGTTATGCTTAATGCTTGTCACTAGGGCCCGAGTGCCATGATTTCAGATCTGAACATGTTATTGATTCATTATGATAGTATTGTTTATGGTCTTACCTGCAAGTTGTATACACACGTTGTTGTTCGGAACTAATGGCCCCGAAGTGACACAAATCGGGATAACCGGAGGGAATGGCTTTGATGTGAGGATCACATGTGTTCATGGAGTGTTAATGCTTTGCTCCGGTGATCTATTAAAAGGAGCACCTTAATTTCCAGTAGTTCCCTTGAGGCCCCACTGCAAACGGGCTGGCAGGACAAAAGATGTTGTGCAAGTTCTCATTGCGAGCATGTATAACTATATATGGAACACATGCCTATGCTATTTAGTACTTGGATGATTTATCTTATTTATCTGCAAATGCCCTATGTTCTGATTGCTATATGAATTTTCTTCTCCATGCAACGCCCGTCCATCCATCCCTATGCCTACCGTGCTTTAATCCTATTATTTACTGCAATTGTTACTACTGTCTTTACTTTTACTACTGCTATTACTTTACTATTGCTACTACAAAACTGTTGCTACTGATAAACTGTTGTGAGCAAGATTGTTTCCAGGTGCAGCTGAATTGACAACTCAGTTGTTAAGGCTTATAAATATTCTTTGGCTCCCCTTGTTTCGAATCAATAAATTGGGTTTCATTTCCCTCGAAAATATTTTGAAAGACCCTCTATACTTGTGGGTCATCAAGACTATTTTCTGGTGCCATTGCTGGGGAGCATAGATTTATTTATCAAGTTCACTTGAAATCACTATTGTTCGCTGCCATCCATCCATCATGGGTAAGTCTTGTGATGGCAAGGTTCCTATTTTACCATCCACTACAAGAAGAGGTACAGTTCTGAACACCTCTATTGCTCTTGATTCACCATCTATTATGAGTAAGTTCCTTACACCACCACATACACATGCTACACACACTGCTAGTACTGCTGAATCTGAAACATTTGATACTTATGATGCTGCTTCTACTGTGCTTGATATGAGTGGTTCATTAGGTCCTTTCCTAGATGCTACGATTGCTAGAACTATAGCTGGAAATACTGAAACTCCTAATGAAGACACTACTACACCTGTTAGTTCACCTGAGTCTAGAGAGAGCTATGATATTGAAGACGGTTATATTGAGATGACCGATGAATTTATTAAAGAATGTCAAAACACCCATGATAGGAACGCTACTAAGAGTCTCCTTGAGAGGCGTACTATAAAACCCAAATTGTCTCCTAATGCTAAGTTTGTTGCATCTCCCATAAACATTAAAGATAAGGATTATGATTTCTCTCTTGATCTATCCTACATAGCTATTGTTGAGAAAGAACCTTTTTGTGGGACTAAGAATGAAAGTGCGGTAACACATATGACTGAGCTTTCTACCATGAGTGGCCTGTTTTCTAATGATATTAAGATGCGTACCTACTTTGTTGCTAAAATTTTCCCCTTTTCAATGAAAGGAGAAGCTAAAACTTGGTTTAATAATTTACCTCCTGGATCGATTGATAGCCCTGATTGCTTGATTAGTACTTTCCTGTAGAAATATTTTCCTCCTAGTGCTGGACATGCTATTTTGCAGGAACTTTTTGATTTTAAAGAGGGAGAAAAAGAGATATTGCCTAAATCATGGGCAAGGTTTTGTGCTTTGATTCATGCACATGCTGGATGTCCTTTACCTAAGAATAAGCTTCTTGATATATTTTATAATGGACTAACTGAAGAATCTCGGATATACCTGGATAGTTGTGCTGATTGTGTTTTTAGGAATAGGACTCCCAAGGAAGCTGAAGAATTAATGGCTAAAATTAGCAAGAATTGTGAAGATTGGACTCCTCCTGAACAAGCTATACCTGAAACAATTATACCTAAACCAACTATTCCTATGCCTATTCCAACATCAAAGAAGAGGGGAGTTATTGAACTAAATGATGAAGTGATGAAGGAAGCTAAGAAATGTCTTAAGGAGAAGGGAATTAAAGCTGCAGATGTCAAGAATTTACCTCCTATAGAAGAATTATGTAAGCATATCCCCCACTCATCCACTATTGAGGTACACTCTCTCCGACATTTTGATGAAGGTGATATCCCTTACTCTAAACCTCCTGATTAATGCTTAGAAGAATTCGATATCTTTATTGTTAAGCAAGATAATTTTAATAAAAGGGTGCAAAATCATCTAATGGAAAACACTAGAGCTATTGTTGAGTTGAAGGATATTGCGGAAAGAACCTCTAATGATGTTAAAATACTTGTTAAACATTTTCAAATGGTTAAGACTCAAATAGATCAACTTATTAAAGTACAAAGGGACTTGCTAGTTAATTCTACCAAAGAAAAACAAGCTTATGAAATTAGAACTAGAAGTGGTGCTGCTACCCAGGAGCCTCTATATCCCGAGGGGCATCCCAAAAGAATTGAGCAGGATTCTCAACAAGCTAAAAATAGTGAAACTATTCGTAAGAAAAGAAAAAATAAACATAAAACTATTGTAGAACCCTCTGAACCTGCCAAAGCTCCTAATAGTATATCTATCTCTGATGCTGAAACTGAAAGTGGCAATGAAGAAAATGATGTTCCTAATAAACAAAAAGTTGAAGAAGAACCTGAAAAGCACACTAAGAATACTAAATACACTAAAGAAGATTTTGTTGCTAAGAAACATGGTAGTGAAAGAGAGCCTTGGGTCCAAAAACCTATGCCTTTCCCTGATAAGAAACACAAGTCAAAGGAAGATGAACACTATAATAAGTTTTGTGAGTGGATGAAACCTTTATTCTTGCAAATTCTTTTGACTGATGCTAATAAATTGCCTCCCTATTCAAAGTATATGAAGGATATTGTCTCGAATAAAAGGAAGATCCCTAATGAAGAAATTTCTACTTTGCTTGCTAATTATTCCTTTAATGGTAAGGTTCCAAAGAAACTTGGAGACCCAGGGATTCCAACTATTCCTTGCTCTATTAAAAATAGTTATGTTAGAACTGCTTTGTGTGATTTGAGAGCAGGAGTTAGTGTCATGCCTTTTTCTCTGTATAAGAGACTTCAACTGGAAAAACTAATACCAACTGATATATCTTTGCTTGTGGACATATACTATTCCTGTTGGTATATGTGAGGATGTACCTGTTCAAGTGGCTCATAATTGCTTGATATTAACTGATTTTGTTGTGGTTGAAATGCCTGAAGATGATAATATGTCTACTATTCTTGGGAGACCTTTTCTTAATACTGCAGGAGCTGTTATTAATTGTAATCAAGGAAAGGTGACTTTCAATGTTAATGACAAGGAACATACTGTCTATTTCCCCAAGAAGATTGATAGGACTTATGGTTTATATTCAATTGAACATGTTGAGGGAATTCAAGTTGGAGAGATATATTGTCCCATACCAAGAGAAAAATTTGAAACTATTATGATTGGGACCATTGTTATCAAGGTTGATGTAACATAATCATTAGTGGAATACAAAGTTTTGTTTCATATAAAATTGTTTTGGTAACAAGACCTGATCAACTTTGTTAACAAAGGGATTTTAATGAACAAAACAATGTTTCCACCATCATTATCTCTGCTTACTTTCATCTTATCCATTTTTAGTTTCTTCTTAAGTTTAGTTTACTTTTCTGTTGTTAGTTGCTTGCATTTTAGAGTGTCTTAGAACTTCTGAAGTTTTAGCCTTGTTTATTGCATCATTCTAGAAACTTTTTTATGTCAGAAAATCATTCATTTATACCTGAAAATTGCTCAAAAATGAAGTGTCTCGAAAAATTCCAGAAAATTCATATTAAAATTTTACGTGAAAAAAGGGGCAGAGAAGTGCCTGGAAGGTACCAGGGGGGCCACTAGGCAGGAACACCACCTGGTGGCGCGACCAGCTAGGGGCGCGCCTGCCCATGGTGTGGGCCACCCCTGTCCCTCCACTAACTCTCTCACTTCCCACTTTCTTCTCTCTCCTAAGAAAACACCAGTTCATTGCTTGAAATCATGTTCTTGCTGTTCTTGCCCTCAATTTTTCGATCTCCTTGCTCAGCCCATCTTTGTTGCTGAAATTTGGAGCATTTGTTCTCCGGTATGTGACTCCTCCGCTTGTCCAAGTAGATTTGTGTTTAGTGGTTTATATATTGAGTATTTTGCTGCTGTAGGTGACAGGTTATGAGAGCTTGTAAGCTTGTTCAATGCTTATATATATTGTTTTGATGCATGTTTAGGCCTCTATAAGTCCCTATCAGTAGTGCCCTTCATTATATTCTCCCTTTGCAATCACTTGTGTAATAGATGTTAAAATTTCAGAATAGAAGATGAATGAGCATCAACTCAACCAACATGAACTGAGAGTGCCTGAGGTTATGAAGGTTAACCGAGAGGAGAAGGTTTTTCCTTCCATCTATCCATGCCTCGAATTCATGAGGGTTGCAGGAATTTCCCAGGACTTCCATACTTTGGTTGCTAATGCAGGATTGGGGCACTTTGTGGAGGATGAACCTTGTCAATTTGTGAAAGTAACTATGATTGTAGTGTAGGACTTTTGATTTAGTCACTCCTTACCTAACCCCATGGTCTACTACAAAATTTACAATATAACTGTCGACCTTCCTCTTGATGACTTTTGTGCAGCTATTAAGGTACCTTAGTGGGGATTGTGTGGGAGGATTAAAGAGCGACCTACACCACTCATGGGCATGTATGTAGAGATTTGCCAAGGGAGCAGCTTCTCAAAGGAGAGTGGAAAAATCCATAACATTCATCTCCCATCTATTCGCTACCTTGCTTACTTTATTGCCAAGTGTGTTCTTGCTAGGAAAACTGCTAATAAGCTATCATCATATGATCTAGCATTCATCTCAGCTGCTTTAAAACGAGATAGAACTTACAACCTGGGTGCCTTGATAGATTTCCGTCTTGCTGCTAACCACGAGAAAGGTGGAATTTGTGGAGGCCGCATTGCTTCTCGTTTATTATCATTGCATGGTTTAGTGCCTCATCATCTAGCCCTACAGTTTCCCATAGAAAGGCTTGACCTTAATTCCATGATACAGCATAAATTTGTTGTTCTTGGACTAATTTGAGTGAGTTGTCTTATGAAATAACCTTTCTCAAGGCTGGTTGCAGAAAGAGTAAGTCCGAGCGATTTGTTCTTTTGCCTGCACCTGTTTTGTTTAACCTTGATACCAGGGTAGGATGGTCACTCACTTAGGAGGAGCTTTATACGTACTTGGGAGAGCTCTCCCAACAGTAGCAAGATACTAGAAGGGAGGTCACAGATGATTTGGTCCAGCCCTCGAATGAGGGGGAGTCTTCATATCATCAACCTACCTATGATTGGGGAGCTTCTTCTTCTTCCCAAGGGCCTAACTACAATCATTCTTACAATGACCCACCTGCTTGGAACCCTTACTCGTATTTGGATTGACACCCACTTAGGCCAAAAGCCTAAGCTTGGGGGGAGGTACATCGACATCACACTCATCTCCATATCATGTTCCATCGGTACTTTGTATATTCATGTTTTGTTCTCTTTTTAGTTTTCGATCTCTCTTGATTTTTGCTTTCTAAAACACAAAAATACCAAAAATATTTCTGTTGTTTCTCTTTGTTTGCTTCTTCTTCTTTTTGCCTTGGTTTGTTTTTCCCATTTTGCTTTGTTTGAACTATTCGAAAAAACCCAAAAAGATTTTGCTTTGCTTGTTCTTAATTTTTGGTTCTTGTTTAAAAAAATCAAAAACACCAAAAATATTTGTTGTTCTTCTTTGGTTTTGTGAGTTTGTTGCAGGGTTCAGCAGTCCGTAGTGGAATTTGGTTTCATGTTATTATTCAAGCCACACAAGTGAAGGGCAATAATGAGGATTAATGACAACTTGAGTTGTGGTAAGAGGCTGGTAACGAACTCTATTTGTTTTCATTTTTGTACATATACTCATCATTGTGGGCATGCTTAGTCCGTTCATGTAGGGTGTATGTTATTTATATGCTTAGTAGTTCTTGATTTCTTATGATTAGCTCCAGCTCGCTAATAGTTTTAAGCATGTCATATGAATGTTCGCTTGCATTGCTCTATTCATGACTTGGTATGACACTGTGGTATCTCCCTATGAATGTTTCACTTGAATTGACTTGGCACATGCTCATGCATGCATATGACTGAATCAATAATCAGTAAAGCCTTGATGAATTATATTGCCTCAGGGGTCTTGAATCACTTTCAGACCATGATCAGTCCTGTTTTGTGGCAAGCACGATTATGACAGTTATTGCTCTCTCGTTTGTCGCTCCCTTACTATTGCTAGCCTTCACTTGCACTGAGTATGTTTTACTCATGTTTCCAACTCCCTAAAAACCAATATTGCCAAAAGTGTCCACCATACCTACCTATTAGCATCATTTGTTGTTCCGTGCATATTTAGTATGCCTTGTTTTCTTCCAAATAAAATGTTTGCTTGTTATGAGAAAGTTAGTTAGTAAAGCTCTCACGAACTTGATAGCACATTACTTTCTTGCACTTAATAATCTTGAACCATTGCATCCATCTTTTTTGCATATATGCTTGCGCTTTATAAGTTGAAGTTAGCAGAACCATGTATCATGGGGAACGCTTTCAACATTGCATGGGTACTTTGTACCCCGTTGATATCATGATTCTTTTGCTTATGGATCCCGGCGGTGTGAAATAAAAGGGGAACTTGTAAGATCATGGAGTTTGTATATGTGTTAGAGAAACGCCTGGGACGCCTAAGCCATGCCTAATCATGGTGGAAACTTGCAGCATAACCATAATGAGCATTCTATGAATCATCCTCAATAAAAACCTATGCAAATAGCAAATAAAAAGATCGCTGAGATGCTCATTGTTTGCTTGCCTTGTCATTTTGATTATGGGATAGCTCCTATATCTTGTGCAAGGGGTACTCCGTTGGCGGTTCTCTATGATACATATGTGCTTACAATGACAAGAGCTTACTTGTGACTGAAGTTGAGTAGCATGAGGTCCGGTACTCCTAAGTACGGGGCATGAGATCTTAGCTTATAACTTGTCAAGCATATCCACTTAGTTATGTCACTTTAACCTTAACCATTTAAAGATGCTTATGATAGGGGCAATGAGAGATCAAAGCTAATGAGTACCATACTTTCAGCATTTGGAAGTTCAAACTATTGAAAACCTTTTCATTTCTTTGTTGAGTCTCCACATATTCTATGAGCACCTTCTTGACAGCATAGTTGTCATTCTTAAGTATAATGTGCTTGTCTCAAAACTTGATTAATTGTGTTAGGACTTTGATGCTTGTATCTTTGATATCTTTACTTCTAGTCTTCACTTGAACTTCAGAGGTGCCTTGACATTTATGTTTGCTCTGCAATCAAAGGCAAGCGAGATACCACTCTATTATACCTTTTTATGAGCATTGCAATGTTGCTTATGTTTATGCTTCATGCTACTTACTATTTTTGAGTTGGGATCTCTTTATAGCTTGCAATGACTATTAAGTAAACTTAGTTGCATACTCTCTATTGTGAATTGCCTAAGTAGTTGATCAAATGCTGAGAATATATACATGTAACATCCCAAAACTTTAATCAAGGTAACCAAGATCAAATCTACCCAATTTAGGGTTAACAAAAACTTTTTCTATTAAAAATCTTTAAGCATTCATATGTGTGTGCATTTAAATAGGAGTTGTTTGAAATGCCAAGATGGAGTGATCTGTTGGTTGTTAAATGGTTCTATGATGAATGTCACATCATCTAGATCATCCCCAAGCAAATCCCAAAGAAAAAGAAATCAAAAATAATTAAATAAGGCAAATGGTCAGTTTTGCCATTTTAATCACCTAGCCCACTTTGGCTATTCCTAGCACTCAAATTCAAACAGAAACAATTGTGGATCTTTGCACCCCTTGCTAGTACAAGTATTGATGTACCAAGGCCCACTTTGTGATCTCCCAAAATCATTCAAACTCTAATTTTAAATGACATTTGAAAATTGAATCTAGCTCATATGTCTAGATCACACTTTTTCAAAAACCATCCAAATGAACTCCATTTCAAAATCCCAAGAAAACCTATATGCTTAAGCATAAGATAAACTACTCCACCAAAAATCTTTCAAAAATTCAAATCTTTTGTTCATGCGGCCATTTGGTCGAACACTTGGGAGGCATGAATCACACTCTAGTTTTAGCTCACTGTTTCTACAGTGTTTTGCCACCCATTTGACCTCAATTTACTCCCTTTGTCCATCTTTGATCTAACAAAGCCTAAAATAACCCATCCCCTAGTCCCCAGCGCCAGTACCACGCCACCTCGACGCCATGCTCGTCGGTCGAGCATGCGCAGCTCGTAGCAGACCTCCAGCCTTCTCTGCCGCTCCAGGAAGCAAGGCACCACCTCACCGTCACCCACGGTCCACCCCACAATCGCTGCCAGCCCCTGGACCACCCCAGAGAAGCGCCGTGCACTAAGTCTCTGCGTGCAGCCAGAGCACGCCAAAGCGCCTTCGCTGCTAGCACGCCACAGACCGCGCCTCGACCGCAGACCGCGCACGCCGCTCCGCCTTGACCCCCTCACCCTGCCAGACATGGTCATGCACCGCCGCGTGACCCATAGTCGCCAAGAACCCCATCGAGCACCGCCTCTTTCCCTCAGAGCGCGTGAAGCTCCCGACCGTTAGCCACCGCCCCTAGCGTTGCCATTAAGCTCTAGATGATCGCTAGGGAACCGTCCACCGTCCGCCTACCTCGCCCACGCCGGTAGCGCCCTGTGCCATCGTCACCGACAAGCTCCGCCCACACCCTTCGGTCCCCTCGTCGAGCCTATATAAGGAGGCCACCCCCAGCCTCAATCGCCAAACCATTCCATATCCCTCTCTCCACTGATCGTTTCCCCTCTCTCGCCGGAGCCGCTCGAGCAGCCCATCGCCAGAATTCGGCCGGAGTCAGCCGCAGCAAAGGAGGAGAAGCTCCCGTCGATTTCGTCCACCTCAGCCCCTGTCGCGACCTCGCCTGAGTCCAGCGTCATTGTCTCATTCGATCGCCCCCATCACCGCACTAGCTGGAGCCCTGGTACGTCCCAAGTGCACCCCCACCGACCGTGCTAGCGTTTAGTCTCGCCGGCGACGTTTCTGTCGTCGACGACGACCGTGAGCCGTTAGATCTTGTTCTAATCCCGCGGTCCACATCGCCCCGTACCGCTTCAGGTTTTAAGTGCCGCTAACGTGTGGACCCCCTTTTCAGTTGCCCTATGTGCCGCTGAGCGTCACGGGCCGGCCCATTTAGTTTCCCGCACTGACCCAGTAATTCAAATATATGTTTTTCTATTTTAATTAAAACTTAGTTCTGTCCCTTAGTTTAAAAATCAATTCAGGGAGTTTTACAAATCCAAATTGAGTGATTCCAATTTTGTTGGAAAGCTAAGGAAAACCTCTATCCAACCCCGTTGGATGTAAATCTTTTAGAGTTACAGATCTCTCATAGTAAAAATAACAAGAGAGAAGCTTTTGCACATTCAAACATTTTTCTAAAATCAACCATAATAGCTTTTGAGTTGATTCCAACTCTCAAAAATCACATTTAACCATACCTATATGAATATGTAATAATATTAAGGTTTGCATGCAGTGACTCTGTACTAGTACCAAAATAATGCTATATAGACATTTCTAGTCACTTTAAATCATTAATTGTTAAACATGAACTTATTAAAATGTGATGCAACATTTAAATCCCATTACCATATGTTAGAATAAGTGGTTGCAGACAATGGAGAACAACCTGGAAGTAGCAGGAGTGGGTGCCAACGAGAAGGTTCTTTTTGCCACCCACTATTTGGCAGGAGATGCAAGAGCATGGTGGAACAACACCCGCACAATGAACCATGGTCAAGTGATGACATGTGAAGCCTTCAAAATCAAGTTCGGCTGCACCCACGTGCCGCAAGGTTTAGTCACTAGAATGAGGGATGAATTCAAAGAGCTGAAGCAAGGCAGAATGACCGTAGTGGAGTACCATGACAGATCCTTGTCCCTTGCTAGGTATGCACCTGATGAGATCAACACGGAGGCCAAGAAGAAGGAGAGATTCCTGAACGGACTGCATGATGAGATGCAGGATGTCCTCGTCAACATCCGTTTAGAGGATCTCGAAGAGCTAGTAGACTCTTCCATTCAGATGGAAGGGAAGATTAAAAAATCAAACGATAACCGCAAACGTCGTATGATGCACCAAGTTGGATCCAACAGTCACTAAAAGTACCGTCCCAACCCTTCTGCGGGATATGCACCGAGGAATAATCGACCCCCAATGTCTCTCCCAAGCTACCCCAACCGTAGCGGAGGAAATGTGAAGTCCGGAGGAAACAACAATCACCCCGGCAACGCCAGCAATTTGAACCGTGCACCTCCCAAGAGCAACAACAACAACAACAACACTGCACCCAGAACTGGAAGCAATGTTGTGCCCATGGCAGTGAAAGACAAGTATCAAATCACTTGTTTCGAGTGTGGAGTGAAGGGTCACTATTCCAATGGGTGTCCCAAGAAGATTGCCGCCACTACCAATGTGAATGCCCCAGCTCAATAGAAGCGCCGTGTTCAACCAGGAAGAAGATTCACCCCAGGGAACCCTCACAACTACAATGGTCGTCTCTTCCACATGAACGCCGAAGAAGCCCAAGAAGCGCCAGATGTAGGGCTGGGTATGTTTTTTGTCAACTCAGTTTCAGCAAGAGTGTTGTTTGATTCTGGAGCATCACACTCATTTGTCACCGAAGAATTTTCATGCACTACTAAGATTCACCCAACCAACTTGAAGCATGTCATGATAGTTCAAATCCCCGGTTCAACTACAAAAGCTAGAAAAATATGCAAAGTTGTGCCTATGAGAATACATGGGATAGATTTTTATGCCAATCTAATAGTACTTGGAACCAAAGGTTTGGAGGTAGTACTAGGAATGGATTGGATGTCAAAGCATAAAGGATTGATTGACTGTTCCAAGAAAGCCATCACCATGACCAGTAGCTCTGGAGTATCAGTAGATCATATATCTGAAACCTTGCCCCATCAATTCAAATGTAATAAGAGTCTAGCCCTACCCACCATAGACGAGGTCAGAGTAGTCTGTGAATACCCCGACGTATTCCTAGATGAATTTCCCGGTATGCCCCCGGATATAATCCGTGAATATCATTATTTAACTAATCCCCGAAACCGGACCCATAGCCCAGAGACCCTATAGTATGAACCCCTCAGAGTTAGTGGAATTGAAGAAGCAGCTGGATGCTATGTTGGCAGCAGGCTTGATTCAACCAAGCACATCGACAAGAAGGATGGAGGAAAACGTTTATGCACGGATTATAGGAAGTTGAATGACGTCACCATCAAAAACAAGTACCCTTTGCCAAAGATAGAGGATCTATTTGATCAGTTGACTGGAGAAAATGTGTTCTCTAAGATCGATCTTAGGACTGGTTTTCACCAACTTAAGATTCATGTAACGGATATTCCGAAGACCGCCTTTACTACCCGTTATGGATTATACGAGTATACGGTCATGTATTTTGGATTAACCAATGCCCCTGCTTATTTCATGAATCTCATGAATAAGATCTTTATGAATTTTCTAGATAAGTTTGTCGTTGTGTTTATCATCGATATCCTTATCTACTCCAAGTCAGAAGAAGAGCATGAGCAACCCTTAGAGAGCATCGGTTGTATGCCAAGTTCAACAAATGTGAGTTTTGGCTGAAAGAAGTAGGATTCCTAGGACATATTGTTTCTGCCGGAGGAGTCGCTGTTGATCCCGCCAAGATCAGAGATGTTGAAGAATGGGAAGCCCCAACCAATCAAACCCAAGTCCGTGCATTTCTCGGATTAGCGGGATATTACCGCAAGTTCATAGAAGGATTTTCAAGCATAGCAAGACCCATGACTCAATTGTTGAAGAAGGACAAGAAGTTTGAATGGACCGACAAATGTGAAGCAAGTTTCCAAGAGCTGAAGAAGAGATTGATTTCAACCCCAATATTGATCATGCCCGATATCAAGAAGCCGTTTGATGTTTATTGTGATGCATCCAAGATTGGTCTCGGATGTGTATTGATGCAAGAAGGCAAAGTCATCGCCTATTTGTCTCGACAACTAAACCAGCATGAGCAGAACTATCCAACCCATGATCTTGAGTTAGCAGCCATAGTTTTGGCATTGAAGACATGGCGTCATTATCTTATGGGTAATCGCTATGAGATTTACTCAGATCACAAAAGCTTGAAGTATATTTTCACTCAGAAGGAGCTGAATATGAGGCAAAGGAGATGGATAGAGTTAATCAAGGATTATGACCTTGACATTCACTATCACCCCGGCAAAGCCAATGTGGTAGCGGATGCTCTTAGCAGATTGCCGTGTAGGCTAAACACCATGATCAAGGAGAAGAAACCCAGTTTGTATGAGGAGTTGGAGCAGTTTAGAACTGAGCTAGTTAGCAAAGGATTTCTAGCTAGCATTGAACTTCAACCCACTTTGATTAGCCAAATCAAGGAAGCCTAGAAGGGAAATGAAAGTATCGACGGAATCAAACGTCGTATTGGTATAGGAAAGGTACCTGGATTCACCGAAGACGAAGAAGGAATTTTGTGGTACAAAGGCCGCATCTGTGTACCAGCACATTCGGAGCTGAAGCAAGTTATCATGCAAGAAGCTCAAGATACTCTTTATTCTATCCACCCCGGATGAACAAAGATGTATCAGGATTTGAAGGAGCAATTTTGGTGGCACAAGATGAAGAGAGAAATCAGAAGCTACATCGCCAAGTGTGATATCTATCAAAGAGTCAAGGAGGAACATCATAGGCCCATAGGATTGTTGCAACCCTTGCAGATTCCGGGATGGAAATGGGATTCCGTCGGAATGGACCTTATCACCGGTTTGCCTACTTCTAGTAGGTGAAATGACTCAATTTGGGTCATTGTTGATAGACTGTCTAAGGTAGCTCACTTTATAACTATCAAAACAACCTACCAAAGTTCGAAGCTAGCAGAGTTGTACATTGCTAGAATTATTAGTCTGCATGGAACCCTCAAGACCATAGTATCGGATCGAGGAACCCAATTTACCTCAAGATTTTGGAAGAAAGTCCAAGAAGGGTTAGGAACCAAGTTGAATTTCAGCACCGCTTATCACCCGCAAACCGATGGACAGACTGAAAGAGTCAACCAAATCCTAGAGGATATGTTGAGAGCTTGTGTGTTAGAATATGGATCAAAATGGGAAGATTGCCTGCCTTTCGCAGAATTCTCATATAACAACAGTTATCAAGCCAGTTTGCAAATGGCACCATTTTGAGTTCCTATACGTAAGAAAGTGTCGTACCCCTTTGAATTGGTCGCAAGTAGGAGAGAGTCAGATTTTTGGACCCGAAATTCTCCAGGAAGCTGAAGAGAAGGTTCACAAAGTCCGTGAGCACCTCAAGACCGCCCAGTCCAGATAGAAGAGTTAGCTGACAAGAGAACGAGAGACCTGACTTTCAATGTCAGAGATTTTGTATATCTCAAGGTTTCACCATTCAAGGGAACGAAACGTTTTAGTCTGAAAGGAAAGTTAGCCCCCAGATATATCGGACCCTTCAAAATTCTAAATCGCCAAGGAGAAGTATCATATCAATTGGAACTGCCAGAAGAGATGTCTGCCATCCACAATGTGTTCCATATCTTGTTACTTCGCAAATGCTTAGAAGTGCCGGAGAAGACCGAAGTTTTCAAGAACATCGATCACCGAGCTGTTGATATCAACAAGGATCTGACGTATCATGAAGTGCCCATCCGTATCTTGGAGGAAGCCTATAGAACCACCAGGACCAGGAGTATCAAATTTCTCAAGATCCAATGGAGCAACCATATCAAAGAATAAGCCACTTGGGAGCGAGAAGATTACATTAGGACCGAGTTCCCAGATCTCTTTAGTTCCTAGTTTTCTTTCTTAAATCTCGGGACAAGATTTTGTTTAAGGGGGGAAGGTTTATAACATCCCAATTAAGGGTTTATTAAAACTTTAATCAAGGTAATCAAGATGAAATCTACCCAATTAAGGGTTAACAAAAACTTTTTCTATCAAAAATCTTTAAGCATTCATATGTGTGTGCATTTAAATAGGAGTTGATTGAAATGCCATGATGGAGTGATCTATTGGTTGTAAAATGGTTCTATGATGAATGTCACATCATCTAGATCATCCCCAAGCAAGTCCCAAAGAAAAAGAAAACAAAAAGAATTAAATAAGGCAAATGGTCACTTTTTCCATTTTAATCACCTAGCCCACTTTGCCTATTCCTAGCACTCAAATTCAAACAGAAACAATTGTGGATCTTTGCACCCCTTGCTAGTACAAGTAGTGATGTACCATGGCCCACTTTGTGATCTCCCAAAAACATTCAAACTCTAATTTTAAATGACATTTGAAAATTGAATGTAGTTCATATGTCTAGATCACACTTTTTCAAAAACCATCCAAATGAACTCCATTTCAAAATCCCAAGAAAACCTAGATGCTTAAGCATAAGATAAACCACTCCACCAAAAATCTTTCAAAAATTCAAATATTTTGTTCATGCGGCCATTTGGTCGAACACTTGGAAGGCATGAATCACACTCTAGTTTTAGCTCACTTTTTCTATAGGGTTTTGCCACCCATTTGACCTTAGTTTACTCCCTCTGTCCCTCTTTGATCTAACGAATCCTAAACTAACCCATCCCCTAGTCCCCAGCGCTAGTACCACGCCACCCCGATGCCATGCTCACCGGTCGCGCATGCGCAGCTCGTAGCAGACCACCAACCCTTCTCCGCTGATCCAGGAAGCAAGGAGCCACCTCACCGTCACCCACGGTCCACCCCACGATCACTGCTAGCCCCTGGACCACCCCAGAGAAGCGCCGCACGCTAAGTCTCTGCGTGCAGCCAGACCATGCCAGAGCGCCTTCGCCGCCAGCACACCACAGACCACGCCTCGACCGCAGACCATGCACACCGCTCCGCCTTGACCCCCTTACCCCGCCAGACACGGCTGTGCACCGCCGCGCGACCCATAGTCGCGAGGAACCCCGTCGAGCACCGCTTGTGTCCCTTAGAGCGCGGGAAGCTCCCGACCGTTAGCCACCGCCCCTAGCGTCGCCATTAAGCTCTAGATGATCGCCAGGGAAGCGCCCATCGTCCGCCTACGTCTCCCATGACGGTATCCCCCTGTGCCGTCGTCACCGACGAGCTCCGCCCACCCCCTTCGGTCCCCTTGTCGAGCCTATATAAGGAGGCCACCCCTAGCCTCAATAGCCACACCATTCCACTCCCCTCTCTCCACTGATCGTTTCCCCTCTCTCGCCGGAGCCGCTCGAGCAGCTCATCGCTGCGATTCTGCCGGAGTCAGCCGCAGCAGATGAGGAGAAGCTCCCGTCGATTTCGTCCACCTCAGCCCCTGCCGCGACCTCGTCTGAGTCCGCCGTCGTCGTCTCGTTCGATTGACCCCATCGCCGCACTAGCTGGAGCCTTGGTATGTCCCCACTTCACCCCCACCGACCGTGCTAGGGTTCAGTCTCGCCGGCGACGTGTCCGTCGTCGACGACGACCGTGAGCCGTTAGATCTTGTTCTAATCCTGCGGTCCACATCGCCCCGTACCGCTTCGGGTTTTAACTGTCGCTGACATGTGGACCCCCCTTGTCATTTGCCCGCTGCGCCGCTGAGCGTCACGGGCCGGCCCATTTAGTTTCCCGCGCTGACCCAGTAATTCAAATATATGTTTTTCTATTTTAATTGAAACTTAGTTATGTCCCTTAGTTAAAAATCAATTCAGGGAGCTTTACATATCCAAATTGAGTCATTCCAATTTTGTTGGAAAGATAATGAAAACCTCTATCCGAGACCGTTGGATTTAAATCATTTAGAGTTATAGATCTCTCCTAGTAAAAATAACAAGACAGAAGCTTTTGCACATTCAAACATTTTTCTAAAATCAACCATAATAGCTTTTGATTTGATTCCAACTCTCAAAAATCACATTTATCCATACCTATCTGAATATGTAATAATATTAAGGTTTGAATGCAGTGACTCTGTACTGGTACCAAAATAATGCTATATAGGCATTTGTAGTCACTTTAAATCATTAATTGTTAAACTTGAACTTATTAAAATGTGATACAACATTTAAATCACATTCCCATATGTTAGAATATGTGGTGATGACATGTGTCCACATGATCCCATATATTAATTGGAGAATATTAAATGTTAGTTAATTTCAATGAGTAAAAATTACTTTTCTCAAATAAAAGGAATGAAGCTAGTTCATTAAACCTTGTGATGCTTGTGATGATAATAGATCATCAAATGTGTGCCTTAGTGTGCTAAGTAGACTAGTTAAGCATTGTTTGGTGATTGTGTATTCCGTATGGATTTATAGACGATAGTACCGACCAAGTCTACGAGGAGGAGGAGTTCTACCAAGAGGAGGAGGAAGAGAATTTCAACCACTGTACTACACAAGGCAAGCCATCATTAACAATGCAAGCTAATCCTTGCAAGCTAGATAACCTAAGCAAGATGCATTAGGCATGCTTTGGTTATACCCTTTGACTTATACCTAGTCCAAGTTTTATTTACAAGCTTTACTTTCTTTACTTTACCAAAAGTCCTTTACTTGTTTAAAGGTAGCATAAAGACTATAAAACTTGACCTATCTAGTTAGACCTAGATGTCATTCTAGGGCATGAGATTGACATTAGCACCCCACATTAGTGAACACTCTTAACTTAGTCGTTTATAGATAAACCAAAACTTGAGTCACTATAGATGGGTATACTTGGTGAAAATGACTTGTGAAAACCTTGGAATGATGAGTCATTCTATTGAGATGTTTTGACATGTATTGAGAAACACAAATGGTTTATGATGATGAAAATGTTGAGGCATGAGCCTTAGCCCTTTTACAAAAGCTGATGGTTGGGTTCGGATGCGATACCATTCCAATTTTACTGTACCACCACAATACCTGAATTGGGTAAGGCTTAGCCAGATGTTCATATGCATTAGTATTAGTTCCCTCGCGGGAGAGGTTTGAGCCGAGACTACCTCTCAATGTTGTCTACCTATGCAGTGCCCAGGATGACAGATGGTCATGGCTGGGAGGCCATGCTCATAGGAGAGGTGCTTATACTAGGGTGTGTAAAGGAAACGTTGTGTTTGATTATCTACATACTAAGTATGATGATTCAGGGTTATCCCTGAGAGATGTATCGAATCTTGTGGTGAAAGTGTACTACCTCTATAGTGTGTCAAACTATTCGAATAGCCGTGTCCGCGGTTATAGACAGTTAGTGTGGCCATACTGTTCCGTTGTCAGATGTTTTCAAAATGACTTATGAAATGAATTGTGACATGACTTGAGATAAACAGAGTTGTTACTATGACAACTAAGTTCCCACTTAGGTGTTTTCAAACTTCTTTTATCTTTCTTTGTTTCTGAACTCACCTTAGGTTTCAAACTTAACTTTACAAATAAACTTAGAGTTACATTCCTACTAGAACTATCCTATTTGTTAGTGGTAGTTTGTGAGTACTTAAAGAGTACTCATGGCTTTTGTCTCTGGCTATTCCTATGGCTAGACTATGAGGAGGACTACCCTGAAGGAGGACAGCGGGACGGCTACGACAACTAGGATCATCTCCCATCGTCAGCGTTGCATGGACCCTACCGCTACACTATTTATCTGCTACTTGATTGTACTAAGACTAGATCATGAGATACTTTATTTGTGTAAGACCTTATTATGGTTTGTAATAGATGATGTACTGTGATATCCAATCTGTTATGTCTCGCAAAAATGGTAATCCTGGGATTACGATGTATGGCATAATAGGCATATGGGATTAAAAATATGGGTGTTGACAATATATCTTATGAAGCAAATCTGTTCGTGAAAGTTTCTTTTATCGCACTCAGTTTTCAGCTGAATTGCTTGAGGACAAGCAATAAGCTAAGCTTGGGGGGAGTTGATACGTCCAAAACGTATCTACTTTCCCAAACACTTTTGCTATTGTTTTTCCTCTAAACTTGTGTGATTTGGATACAACTAACACTGACTGACACTGTTTTCAACAGAATTACCTTGGTGTCTAGTTTTTGTGCAGAAAATCAACTATCAGGAAAAATCCCGGAAAATATGCCAAAAATTCTATTTCACCAGAAGACTCATGGAGCCAGAATACGAGACCGAGTGGGGCTGGGCCCTGGCCACACCACCTGGCCGCGCGGGCTAGGCCTGGCAGCGCCAGGGGGTGGTCTGGCCGCCCCAGACACCCCCTCGGTCTCCCTCTTCGCCTATAAGTGGCCTCCTGACCTAAAAAACAAGGGGGATCGACGTTTCTCCAGAAAGAGTTCTGCTGCGCCGCCACCACCAGATTCTGCGATTCGGAACTAGAAACTCCGTTCTGGTACCCTTCCAGGACGGGGAATTGGAGGAGATCATCGCCATCATCATCACCATCGCTTCTCCATCGACCTTCCATGTTTCTTCCATAATCCCCTGCTGTAGGCTATGGGTATGGTAGGGATTGGATGAGATTGTTCATGTAATGACATCAGATTGTTAGGGCATGGTGCCTAGTATCTACTATTAGTGATTTTTGACTTTGTTGTGACTTGTTATGCTTAATGCTTGTCACTAGGGCCCGAGTGCCATGATTTCAGATCTGAACATGTTATTGATTCATTATGATAGTATTGTTTATGGTCTTACCTGCAAGTTGTATACACACGTTGTTGTCTGGAACCAATGGCCCCGAAGTGACAAAAATCGGGATAACCAAAGGGAATGGCTTTGATGTGAGGATCACATGTGTTCATGGAGTGTTAATGCTTTGCTCCGGTGCTCTATTAAAACGAGCACCTTAATTTCCATTAGTTCCCTTGAGGCCCCACTATAAACGGGCTGGCAGGACAAACAATGTTGTGCAAGTTCTAATTGCGAGCACGTATGACTATATATGGAACACATGCCTATGATTATTTAGTACTTGGATGCTTTATCTTATTTATCTGCAAATGCCCTATGTTCTGATTGCTATATGAATTGTCTTGTCCATGCAACGCCCGTCCATCCATCCCTATGCCTACTGTGCTTTAATCCTATTGTTTACTGCAATTGTTACTACTGTCTTTACTTTTACTACTGCTATTACTTTACTATTGCTACTACAAAACTGTTGCTACTGATAAACTGTTGTGAGCAAGATTTCTAGGTGCAGCTGAATTGACAACTCAGTTGTTAAGGCTTATAAATATTCTTTGGCTCCCCTTGTGTCGAATCAATAAATTGGGTTTCACTTCCCTCAAAAATACTACGATACACCCCCTATACTTGTGGGTCATCACCTGACACTAGTCATGGTCAAGTTACATCACTGACACACATTCCTATCAGCACGACCATTGGTGGGTCCGCCTTTCGCGGAAGCGAGGCATCGTTTAATGCATGTGTGGAGATCGAGGCAGCGTAATCATCGCATGGGGGTTACCCAATTCCTTCCACGACGCGTGGCGCGTCCACTATTGCGTTTACACGAATCTTGATGCGGCTGGAGGATATAAGTGGTGAGGATTCTATTCCCCATCTTCTTCACCAGCACTGTTGCCTCCCATGACCATAGAGCTCCTCTGCTCCCCAGAATCCTCGAGCGCCGCCCATCCTAAGTCACCGGCACACGAAAAAATGGCTTCAGCATCATCTTCCGGCACGGCGGCAACGGCAGCAACGGCAACGAAAGCGGAGAAGGAGAGCAACCACGAGGTCTGGATCTTGTGCGTCCTTGATGACACCAAGATCCGTGTTGTGGAGGACGAAGGGCTCCTTCGCACCAGCGACTGGTGAAGCGGCTTCGGTGAAACCGTCCCCAATCCCTGCATCGGCAAGCGGGTAAACTTCGGCACCCACCTCGATAGAGGTTTGGGTTTCCCCCCTCAGACTTCTTTTCCGAGGTTATAGATCACTACGGAGTTCAACTCCATCATCTTCCCCCGAACTCTTTCTTATAGATGATGGCATACGCTTCTTTGTGCGAGGGGTACCTCGACATTAGGTCGAGTCTTACTCTTTTCCGGTTTTATTTTTATGTCCGGAGAAATTCTATCACTGCCAGCAATCCATACATTACTAGTACTATTAGTTTTTCTATTAGAAGAGAGCGTGTTTATCCTTGGATTATGGCTAGTGAGTCAGTGAAACAATGGCCGTCCACTTTCTTTTATCACAAGGATATTCCTTCTCCCGGCAAAGCTACTGCTTTGCCGGCTTTCGTCGACGGTGCCGCCACGCCCCAAGAGTCCTGGGACGCAGATGCGCCAGCTCTCAGTGACGATCTGCTTCTTGCCAAGAGGTGGATCGAATATTTGATGAAGCATAAAGGCCTGAAAGGGTCTGACTTAGTTCACTGCTGGGTGGCACGCTGGATCCAGCCTCTTCAACATCATGGAGATCGGCTGATGCACTCCATCACAGCGTCCAAGAAAGATTCCCTCTGGATCTGCTCCAAGCCTTACTCGGATAAAAACTACGTGTGTCAAATCAAGTGGCTGATAAGGGAGTGGAATGAGAGGAAAATCCCGGAGCTGTCCTTGGACATGCATACGGCTGAAGATCCTGTGGTACCGGTGAGTTTCCAGTAGTAACTCGAGTTATGTGTCTTCTTTTTCAGCTTGCCGACCTCCCCGAGTTGGAGCTTGCTCCTGTCAAGGGATATCCTCCTGAGATTTCTCAAGACAACGGAGAGTTGATTCCACTGCCGGAGACTTTTACCAGAAAGCGTAAAACTCCGGCAGTTGCTATTGACATAAAGGAGGTGCTTGTTGTGAATAGGTAACTTTCCTCACAAGGTTTTTGTAGTTTGTTCGTAATTCTTTCCGAGATGTAATGTTCTTTATTCTTTTACCTTCTCAGAGCTTAACAACTCTCCAAGGGCAAGGGGAAGGGAGTCTTGTCGAAGCCCCTACGCCAGTAAAAGATAAATTTGACTTCTCCTGCCACAGCACCTCCGACTCCTGCCCCTCAGCCTTCTGCGGTTCCGGAGATTACTCCATCTCCGATCGTCGTGGAAGATCCGGCTCAATCAGCAGAGCTAGTGATCCTTGATTCGCAGACTGATGTCACCATGGGTAACTCAGGTTTTGATAAGGGTGAACCCTCTTCGGGTAATGATCCCTCGGTAGAGGTCTTTACTGAAAACCTCCTCAGCAATCTGGGAATTGCCAAACTTGGCCTTTCTCGGAAATCTGCAGAGGAGATCCAATAGCTCACACTACAATGTCTGGAGAGTCGGACTATCACTTCTGAAGAAGAAGCACAAGAAGAAGAGGACGTCAAGTACTCCGAAATTGTTGAACAACTCCGTCTTTGCAACAAGAGGCTGAGAACCGGCGAGCTTCGACCACCACTAGTGATCCTGCTCACCCTCGGCGAGAAGGTTACCACAGAAGTGCACATGAATTTGAGAAAACTCACTCATGAACAACATGTAAGTCGTAATTCCCACTTACCTTTTTTACTTTATTCCATATCATATCCTCATGAAGATGTATAGACAATCTGGATTTATGCTTCCTTAGGATGCCAAAGAATGAACTAGTGTAGCCCCCAAGGCTCGTGCTGATATTTAGTAAAGATATTAGCCCGAGTATTTAGTAGATTTCTGACTCTGGGTATTCTGACTTACAGAAAGTTAATTCATATAACCAGGAATTGTTGAAGAATATTTGCAAATAGCAGAGAGAAATCAGAGCTCTACGACTTGAAAATGCTCAATTTAAAGTATCCAGGGATGAGGCTGAAGGTAAACATTCAAGTACTCAAACCCTGCCTTTTATTTCATAGTCGAATTTTTGTTCAACTCTTGTTCTTTTGACTACAACACTGGTACAGCAATCCTGTTCTATGATTGACGAGGCCGAGAATCGGAAGACCCTAGAGGTGGAAAAAAAGGACCTATGCCAAGAGCTGAATAAGCTTAAGGCGGATCATGAGAAGAGCATTGCTCAAGTTCTCGAATCCTCCTCCATGGCCACCGAGGAGCGCGATCGTAAGATGGTGCTCTAGGATAAGAAAATCTCGGATCTCAGCAATGAATTGTTCAAAGAGAAGGATATTTCCGAGGCACTCCGGGCTGAACTCCAGAGTCTTTGTGAGGAGAAGACCAAATTCTACGATGTCATCTTCAGTATGTTTCCCTCTTTCTGACTTTTCTACATCTTCCGACTCTTTGGAGTGTGGATTTAGTTTATTACTTTTGCATTACATGCGCAGGTCCTCTGAACTTACTGGACTCAGCCTCTGCCGAAGCTCGCACTAGCTGGCTTATACAAGTCGGCAATTTGCTTCATGACTTCCGCCAATCCATTGAGGATATTGACGAAGTTCTCAAGGTTCCGGACATGCATAGCTTGTTTGGCTTTAAAGTCGAGACAAGGCCAAGGAGATGCCCCAGCTCATCCAGGACTGGAACATGTCCTACGCACAGACCGCAGCACAGAACACTCTCACCATGGTCATGAGCCCCCATGGAAGCATGGAAATCTGGCAAGTGACCAGAGGGTATTCTACTATGGATGAAGACGGTCAGGAGCAGGACATCAAAGCAATCATGGACTCCTGTGCAGGATATGGGTGTCACGTAGCTAACTTGACCAGCTATGACACTCCCTTCTTCACTCGCGTAGAGACACCGCCTTCGCCCGCCGAAGAATCTGGTGAAGCTTTCGACGACGAACAAACTATCTCGGATTTGAAGGTCTCGGAAAGATATCGAGGCGAGGCTGATGTCTCTAGTGAGCCAGCAGCTCCTTCTTCTCCCCCTGCATCGTAGAGCAGCAGAATAAACAATGTATTATTCTGAAAACAATTCGAGTTGTAAATCAGTAGTATGATACTTTAGCTGGTGCTAAGTTTTATTTTATCTATTTAGCACTTTTGGCTTTATAATTTCCGTGCCTGAAATGTTTTCATAAGCACTTTATGTTTTTCTCTATACTTATCATTTATTTGGCTTTCCACCTCGTCCCTTTCGTGAGCCGGCCAACCTTTAGCATGGAAACTTTGCCGAGCAACGGAGCTCAATTGCTAAACCAGTTTAAACTCGGAAACAAAGCTGGCTTCCAGTACCAACAATTCACTACTCGGAAAATGCACGCATCCGGCAATCAAACAAATAACCAAAGTATAGACTAGAAAATTTAGATTTATCCTCGAAGGTAGCAATTTTTAGAATTGAAAATCTAAACAAGAACAAACATGAGCATAAAATATTTTCAAGTATTCTGGGATTTTCCACTCTGACATGATCATTCGGAAATAATATGGTAAAAAACTTCTCAAATTTTTTTAGGCAACCAATACTTTATTTCTCATTGAACGTGTACACATATATGATTACAAAGAAAGATAAACTAAGAATAAAGGGGACGTTGCTGAGCAATATTCCATGGTATGTCTAATTCTTCCGGGTCTGTACTGTCTCCAGCTCTCTTTCTTTTCTTAGTAGCAGGTCTTTCTTTGACTAGCCGCATATCAGTTAGATAGTAAGAACCATTGTGCAATATTGGGATAACTAAAAAGGTCCCTTCCCATACTGGGGAAAGTTTGTGCTTTCTTTTCTGCACAAGCCGGAGAACCAAATCGTCCTTATTGAAAGATCGATTTCTGACTCTCTGGCTATGATACTTGCGTAACATCTGTTGATAGGCTGTTGATCTCATCTTAGCAACGACGCGAACTTCTTTGACTAAGTCGAGATCATTTTGTCGATAAATTTCGGCATCCTCTTCAATATATGTGGCAACCCTAGGAGAAGTGTGAATCAAATCACTAGGAAGAATTGCTTCTGCGCCATAGACCAAGAAGAAAGGTGTGTATCCGGTTGACCTGTTCGGAGTTGTTCGTAAGCTCCATATTACAGAAGGTAATTCCTCTGCCCAAGCGGCCGCAACACGACGTAGTGGTGCTTCGAGTCTTGGTTTTAGGGCTTGTAGGACTAAACCATTTGCTCTCTCGACTTGTCCATTAGCTTGTGGATGTGCGACCAACACAATGTCAAGCCGGATGTTTTTCTTGTTGCAGAATTCGACAGGATAGAAAAGTTACTCCCGTTGTCCGTGATAATGCTATGTGGTTAACCATATCGGATTATGACATCCTCGACAAATCTTCTAGTTGTTGCTCCATCACAACTAGTGACGGTTTTAGCCTCAATCCATTTTGTGAATTTATCCACCGTCACTAAGAGATGAGTAAATCCACTTGGAGCCCGTTTAAACGGTCCTACCATGTCAAGCCCCCAGGCCGCAAAAATCCATGTTATAGGTATTGTTCGCAGCTGATCAGCCGGAATGTGAGCTTGTTTGGCGTACTTTTGGCAGCCTTTGCACTTCTTGACCAGCCATTCGGCATCCGCCTTAGATGTAAGCCAGAAAAAACATGTCGAAAAGCTTTTGCCACTAGAGATTTGGCAGCAGCGTGGTGACCACACTCGCCTTCGTGGATTTCACATTAGATTTCCACTCCTTCTTCCGGAGATACAGAGTGCTGAAAGACCCCAAACACGCTCCGCTTATAGAGATCACCACTAATTATAGTATACGATTTTGCTCATTGGACTATCTGCCGGCTCAGAACTTCGTCTTCGGGTCATTTGCCATCTACCAAGGAATCAAGGTAGGGTTGAGTCCAGCTGGCAATCACAGCCATAACTGCTACTAAAGGTGAGTCAGATTTGGTCAGATATTCCTCGTCTACTACTTTTATAGAAGGAACTTTGAGGTGCTCCAGAAAAAGCGCCATCCGGGACCTTTTTCCGTGCAGAGCCTATTCGAGACAACACATATGCTTCCTCATTTTCTGTTCGAGGGATGTGTTGAACCTCAAACCTTCCAACGATTTAGATAGTTCGTCCATGACATGCTGCCATGTGTTTATTCGCATTACAAATATCCGACACTTGTTGGGCAACAAGATCCGAATCTCCATAACACATCAAACATCAGATGCCGATATCCTTAGCAATTCGGATTCCATGCAGCAGTGCTTCATACTCGGCAATGTTATTCGTTGTCGTGAATTGCGCACCACGCCAGCCCCCGAGCGCTTTAGACCCGTCAAAATGTAGGGTACAGTACTCCGACTCTGGGAGGGTCATATTGTCCGTTGTCTCTGTCCAATCAGCGACAAAGTCAGCGAGGATTTGGGATTTGATTGCTGTACGAGGTTTGTACTTAATGTCGAAAGCTGAAAGCTCTATGCCCCATTTTGTGACGTATCCTGTGGCATCACTGTTGTTGATTATATCTCTCATGGGAGCTGTGCTCACCACGGTAATAGGATGTTCCTGAAAATAACGCCGTAACTTACGAGATGCAAAAAACACACCATAAGCCAGCTTTTGATAGTGCGGATACCGCTACTTTGATTCAGTTAAGACCTCACTGAGATAATAAGTTGGATGTTGCACCAGGTGTTCCTGATTTTCCTCTGGTCTCTCCACTACCATGACGACACTGATGACCCTGTTTGTCACAACGAGATAGAGCAACATCGGTTCCCGTGGTTCCGGTGCTACAAGGATGGGAGCAGATGAGAGTACTGCTTTCAGGTCTTGTAGTGCAGCTTCAGCTTCGTCGGTCCAAACGAACTTGTTGGTCTTTTTCAGGAGCTTGTATAGTGGTGTGGCTCTTTCACCGAGCCAGCTTACAAACCGACTGACTGCCGCAATGCAACTAGTTAGTCTTTGAATGTCCTTCAGGCGAGTTGGCCTGGAAATATTGAGTATTGTTGGGGATATACTTTCCGGGTATTCTCACTGTGCCTCAGTGACCAGGGTGGCCCACTTTGGGTTAGAGCTTTGCTTCACGGGCCACCTAGTCAGGGAGAAGAGACGGAGTCCAGTCCGGCAACAGGAAGGCCCAGAAGACTTACCGACATAGGTCCATAGTGTTACTTGTAGTTCAAGATGTACTCTGTAACCGACTCATAGCCGTAGCCAGATAGATCTCACTTGTAAACCCTAGGTCGGATATCTATATAAGCCGTCCTAGGGAGAGCCTTTAGGGCACCCTCACAATAGTCTACAATCTCAACTCGCACAGGTGAAACCCTTGTAACCCCCGGCTTTGCCGTATTATTGGATTGCTAGCAGGAGTAGGATCCGTCCAAAGCCGGCGGATTCGAACCTTGGGTAAACTTGTGTGCTCACCATCCCAAAACACCATACATATCACACCCCTCTCTTCCACACGCCCCGAGGACCCCCTCATGGCGTACTTGTCATCAATCTGACGACAGTTGGCACCCACCATGGGGCAAGTGAGCTTCGGATCTGCGTTCCGAGCGGAATCTGCAAGAATCGGAATTGGCGAGACTATCACCGTCAGTCGCATCCTATATGCCAGTGACGTCCCTCTCATCGTTATCGACGAGACCTGGATTCCGGCTAGGGAAGCCGTGACCACCTACACCATCATGTCTTTCGGAGAGATTGATGTGTACATCGGATTCGCTGAACCTGCCCCACCCACCCTAGCGGTGATGATAGAGGCAGAAGAAATCTCTAGGTCCCCTTTGTCCGCGGAGGCGGCAAAGTTCCGTATCCGAGAAAACCCTAATCCCACCCAGCCAGCACCTATTGCGGAGATAGTGCAGAAGACCGAACCTGAACCAGATCTTGCGGTTCAAGTAGAATCTGGAGTGGATCTCCCTAGCGAGGCTGAATCCCTGATTGATCCACCCGCCGAGGTTGAAATCCAGGAAGAGCACAACAACAACCTTGGTTCCGGCTCTGCCAACGCCGGAATAGACCAACCTTTCCTGAGGCATACGTTGAGGCGCATGATGCTGCAAGGCGCAAACATGGATGAGGTTCTCAACACCATCAATATCTTCGAGGAAGCCCATGAGGAGAGCCGCAACTACCTCAAGACCCACACATCAAACTTCGTCAGATATGTTGGTCCGAATCTAGCTCTACCGATGCTGGGGACAACACTGACTCGGTGTTGGAGGCGATCGAAACAAACACCGACTTGCCTGCATCCTCAGATGACTCGATGACGTCGGCGGATTTCTAAAAGTTCTCCGCGGAATATGAAGAGGAGTACAACTGCAAAGCTGCAGAAGAAGGAGAAGCCAGGGATGAAGGATCTGTAGAAAACTCTGCCAAAGCGCAGGATGACATGGATATCAGGGATAATCCCGAGGTCCAGATGTCCGAAAGTACCGATCAGAGCTTGACTCCGAGAAACGGACCCAAAGCCGTCTTTGCTACTGGTGCTGCCAAGAAGGCAAAGAAGAGGAACAAGAAGAACAAGACCTCGACAAAAGAACTTCCAGCAGAGGAGGCGATTGCCGAGGAATACGAGCAAGACTCGGATCAAGAACTTATCCCAGAGGAGCCCAAAGAAGAGTCGGTGGATGGACACGTGGTCACCACAGGTACCCGTAAACTCATCGACGCTGCATTAACTACACCTATCCCTACTGCGGCAGAACTTACTGCTACAGAATTGGACGAAAGGGCCCAAGCCCTAGAAGCACTTTTCCAAGTACTCCTGGATGAGGCCAAGAACATCGAGGAAGAGAAGAAGCGCATGGACAAGGCGGAGAAGCTCATCTCTCTGCAACATTAGAAGAACCGGAAACAACACACATGTGACAATCAATTTCCGGAAGTATGCGAGGTTCCCTTTGAGGGAGATCCGGGGATGCCTCGGCTTGACATCAACGGAGATCTGGTGTATCCAACACCAGTGCAAAACACCGCTGCAGCCCGAGATATCCTGGCGAACAACACAGGACCGGAACAGATTTGATTGGGCATTAAGCTACTCACTAGGGGTCTGGAGCAGCAGAAGGTCGCGAAATCCGGAAGCAGAAAACTGGTCTCCCTATCTGACCAATGTCGCACGGATCCGGCTTGGAACGACATAAGACCCCAACGGGCTGTGGAACAACATCACCGTTCCGACCGTGAGGAAGACAATCACTCAAGAACCGGATCTTCAGGACAGCACCACAAAACTGCACGTGACTGGAGCAATGTTGCTCCGGCCACCGAGCAAGAGGCGATTGCTGGTGAAGAAGATGGGGAAAAGGATCCTCACCACTTATATCCTCCAGCTGCGTCAAGATTCATGTAAACGCTACAGTAAACGTGCCATGCATCGTGGAAGGAACTGGGTAACCCCTGTGCAATGATTACGCCGCCTCGATCTCCACACACGCATTAAAACGGCGCCTCGGTTCCGCAAAAGGCGGACCCACCAACGGTCGTGCTGACAGGAAATGTTTGTTAGTGATGTGACTGACCATGACTAGTGTCAGGTTACGTCAGAGACCAAGTTCCGGCTTAGTTTGAATTTCGATCTGGAAACCCGAATAACGTATTCATAGGTTCGGCTCATTTGAGACTCGGATCCTATCCTTGCTTTTTTGAAGTTTCAAGAACCCTTCACAATTCTGCAAGCCGAAGATCAAGCTAGACGATGATGAAATCCGACTTTGGATCATGGAGGCTTCCAGGGGCTGCTATTGGGGATATACTTTCCGAGTATCCTCACTATGCCTCACTAACCAGGGTGGCCCACTTCGGGTTAGAGCTTTTCTTCACGGGTAGCCCAGTCAGGGAGAAGAGACGGAGTCCAGTCCCACTACGGGATGGCCCAGAAGACTTACCGACATAGGCCCATAGTGTTACTTGTAGTTCAAGATGTACTCTGTAACCGACTCATAGTCGTAGCCGGATAGATCTCTCTTGTAAACCCTAGGCCGAATATCTATATAAGATGTCCTAGGGAGAGCCTTTAGGGCACCCTCACAATAGTCTACAATCTCAACTCGCACAGGCGAAACCCTTGTAACCCATATTCCGGCTCTACCGTATTTTTGGATTGCTAGCAGGAATAGGATCCGTCCAAAGCCGGTGGATTCGAACCTGGGTAATTTGTGTGCTCACCGTCCTGGAACACCGTACGTCTCACACCCCTCTCTTCCACATGCCTCGAGGACCCCCTCATGGCATACTTGTCATCAATCCGAGGACAAGTATAGCCTTAACTTGTCTCAGTTTACCTCTATGCCTCTTTGAGACACGATAAAACATAGCAGTTTTCTGGCTGGTATTCCAAAGAAGCATTTCTTCGGGTTAAGCATTATGTTGTATTTTCTTAGATTGGTGAACGTTTCCTCCAAGTCAGAAATTAATGTTTCCTTCTTTTTGGACATCACCATAATGTCATCCACATATGCATGTACATTGCGTCTGATTTGGTCATGGAGGCAATGCTGCATAGTGCGCTGATACGTAGCTCCTGTGTTCTTGAGCCCAAAGGGCATCATCACGAAATAGAAGGTTTCGAAGGGGGTTATGAATGAAGTTTTTACTTTGTCAGATTCCTTCATCCGGATTTCGTGATAACCGGAATATGAATCAAGAAAACATAGGAGTTCCCAGCCTGCCATAGAATCGATAACTTGATCAATCCTAGGCAGAGCGAATGAATCTTTGGGACAAGCGTTGTTCAAGGAAGTATAATCAACAAACATCCTTAAATCAGTGGTGTCCTTTTTAGGGACTATTACAGGATTGGCCGACCACTCAGTGTGGATGACCTCTTCTATGAATACGGCTAACTCGAGTCGTGCTAGTTCCTTAGCTATTGCCTTAAGCTTTTCATCACCGAATGTCGTAGGGACTGTTTGACGGGTTTAGCTTTAGAGTGTACATTTACAGAGTGCTCGACAAGTTCCCTATGTACTCCAGTCATGTCAGATGGCTTCCATACAAAGATATCTTGATTTTCTTGGAGGAACTTGATGAGCGCGCTTTCCTATGCGCTATCTAGGCCTACACCTATCTGGGTCACCTTGGAGGGGTCACCGTCCTTCATTGGTGTCTTCTTCGTCTCCTCTGATGCCTTGAACTCCGGATTCGGCTTTGTCACCTCCTTCTTTGTCGCGGGCATCTCGGACGGATCAATGGTCTTCTTGATCTCCTGGTACTCCTGATCATGCAGCATGGCTTCAGCAAAGGCAGCATTTCCGTCCTCGCACTCTCGCGCCTTCTTCGGGTCTCCCCTGATTGTGATCACACCTTTGGGACCTGGAATTTCCATCATATTGTAAATGTAACATGAATGAGCAATAAAAGCCCAGTAAGCTGGACGTCCGAATATAGCGTTGTATGCGCTCTTGAACGGGACTACTTCGAAAGAAAGTGCCTCCGTCCGATAGTTCTTTGGAGTTCCAAAGGTAACATCCAAATTGATTTGTTCCATGGAATTTGCTTGTCTTCCTGGGACAACTCCGTGAAAGATCACAGAGCTGTAATTCAGCTGGGTCTCCGAGATTCGCATCCGGCGTAGCATTTTGACATACATGATTTTATTGCTGCTACCGCCGCCCATGAGAGTCTTGGAGAAACCATAGCCATCAATAAGTGGATTGACGACTAAGGCGTATTTTCCTCGCCTGTGCAACTTAGGTGGATGATCATCACTGTCAAAGGTGATTGCCACTTCCGACTAGTCCAGGAATTGGGGGACAGCTGGACTGTTGCGTTGAGCTCATGCGGCACTGCTTTTTTGACCTTAGCTGGTTGAGATCCGAGGAAGGTGACGTAAGTGTCTTTCTTTGTTGGGAAGTTTTTCTTTCCCTCCAGCTTGGGATTTGAAGGATCAGCTTCGTCCATGTTGGAATCTTCCTTTGTCTGTTTATCTTTTTCAGGATTCTTCTTTCCCTTCTTCCGCTTAGCCCTGTAGCCAGCAATATCGTCTTTCTTGTTGTCATCATTAAAACGACACTCGGTGTTTGTGTGAGACGAGCCCCCATTGGCATCTAAGTGATGCACACATGGGTTATTGGCAATGTCGGCCCAGGAGTAGGTTTTGCCAGGTTGTTGGTCTCCTCTACCCTGGCCTCTTGATGTCCCACGACCGTGTCCGCGACCGCCGCCACGTCCTCCTCGTCCTCTAGACCCGAAAGTAGCAGTAACCACTACCATTTCCGCGTTGGGTTTTTCTTCCGAGGTATTCTTGCGCTTTTGAACTTGCTGCTTTGGTTGTTTTGCCGACTGTGGCATAGCTAGGGCGTTCAATAATCCATCTGCGTCATCGTCAGCATCTGCATACTTGCTCGCTGTTTCTATCATCTCTCCCAAATTAGTGACCTTGTCACACTTCAAACGATGACGTACTAAACCAATTGGGAGTCCTGCAATGAAAGGTTCAATTGTTGTTTGGACATTTACTCCTTCACAGGAGTTCTTAGTGTCGATCCATCATCTGAGGTAAGCTCGACAAGTTTCTCCGGCTTTCCGGGTGCAACGTTGTAGGTATCCTACCATACAGGGCCTCCGATACGTACCTTCGAAATTCCGAAAGAACACACTTTGCATGTCATACCAGTTGGGAATGGTGTTCTCTGGAAGTTCATTGAGCCATGATCGTGCCGTATTCCGCAACATAAGTGGGAGATATTGGGTCGCGACCAGGTTGTTTCCGCCTTTGGTGATGCAGCAAGCTTGGAAAAATTCCTAGAGCCAAGTATCTGGCTGAGCTACACCATCGTAGGGTTGAATGTGCCTTGAGATAGCGAATCCTTCCAAGAATCTTGTTGCACTTACGAGTGGTCCGAAGCATTTTGGCCCACGTATATATCATTGTTTTCATAGCGATGCGCCTTTATATTGGAGTCAATCCGGTGTCTCGCGTCGCTTGGCGACAGAGATCGTCGTCCTGATTGATGGTTGTGGCTGTGGTGCCTTGGAGCCGGACTTCGGCTTCTGCCACCACCTCCTCTGCCACGACGTCCTCCTTGGCCTCCTTGAGAACCGTTGGGATGGCTACTTGGTGGAGAGAGTGGAGCAGCTGGATTGTTTCTGGCTGATTGCCGGCCTCCGTGCTGAGTGTCATTATTCCGATTCTGGGGGGTCTTCGTTACGAGGAGCCCCCTGCCGACTTGACTCGGCACGGTGTCCGTCGTTCGTTCGTCTATCATTTCCATCATGATCGGGTTCAGCTAGACGGCTTGTATGTCTAGGAGGTGGCATTCTTTGTCGGTCCTCCTCCTGACGTTTCTCTTTGTCTTCTTCCCTGTGATCGTTTGACTCTTGCCGGGGAGGATTTCTCGGATACAGTGCAGCAATCGCCTCTTGCTCGGCAGCTGGAGCAACAATGCGCCAAACACGTGCAACTCTGTGGTGCTGTCCTAAAGATCCGGTTCTTGAGTGATTGTCTTCCCGACAGTCGGAATGGTGATGCTGTTCCGGCACTCGATGGGGTCTTATGTCGTTCCAGGCCGGATCCGTGTGACATTGGTATGATTGAGAGACCAATTTTCCGCTGCCGGATTTCACGACCTTCTACTGCTCCAGACCCTTGGTGAGTAGCTTAATGCCCAATCGAACCTGTTCCAGGCCTGGATTATTCGCCAGGATGTCTCAGGCTGCAGTGGTGTTTTGCACTAGTGTTGGATACACCAGAACTCCGTTACTGTCGAGCCGAGGCATCCCTGGATCTCCCTCAAAGTGAACCTTGTGTACTTCGGGAAATTGATTGTCACATGTGTGTCGTTTCCGGTTCTTCTGATGTTTCAGAGAGATGAGCTTCTCTGCATTGGCCATGCGCTTCTTCTCTTCCTCAATGTTTTTGGCTTCATCCAGGAGTACTTGGTGACACGCTTCTAGGGCTTGGGCCCTTTTGTCCAATTCCGCAGCAGTGAGTTCTGCCGTAGTAGGGATAGGTGTGGTTAATGCAGCATCCATGAGTTTATGGGCACCTGCGTTGACCACGTGTCGATCCACCGACTCTTCTTTGGGCTCATCTGGGATAAGTGCTCCATCCGAGTCTTCCTCGTATTCCTCGGCAATTACCTCCTCTACTGGAAGTTCTTTTGTCGGGGTCTTGTTCTTCTTCTTCTTCTTTGCCTTCTTGGCAGCGCCGGTAGCAAAGACGGCTTTGGGTCCGTTTCCTGGAGTCCAGCTCTGATCGGTACTTTCGGACATCTGGACCTCGGGATTATCTTCGAGATCCATGTCATCCTGCACTTTGGGAGAGTTTTCTCTGGATCCTTCATCCATGGCTTCTCCTTCTTCTGCAGCTTTGGAGTTGAACTCCTCTTCATATTCCACGGAGAACTTCCGGAAATGTGCCTACGTCATCGACTCATCCGAGGATGCGGATAAGTCGGTGTTTGTTCCGATCGCATCTAGCATCGAGTCTTCGTTGTCTCCAGCATCGACAGAGCTAGATGCGGATCCAACTTATTCGACAAAGTGCGACGTGTGGGTCCTGAGGTAGTCGTTGCTTTCCTCGTGGGCTTCCTCGAAGATCCTAATGGTTTCGAGAACCTCATCCACGTTTTCCCCTTGCAGCATCATGCGCATCAACGTATGCCTCAGGAAAGGTTGGTCTGTTCTGGTGTTGGCAGAGCTAGAACCTAGGTTATTGTTTTGATCCTCCTGGACTTCAACCTTGTCAGGTAGATTGATCTAGGATTCAGCCTTGCTAGGGAGATCTACTCCAGATTCGACTTGAACTGCAAGATCTGCTTCAAGTTTGGCTTTCTCCACTATTTTAGCAGCTAGTGTCGGCTGGGTGGAATTAGGGTTTTCTGAGATCCGGAACTCTGCCGCCTCCACGAACAAAGGGGATCCAGAAATTTCTTCTGCCTCTATCATCACCGCTGGGGTGGATGGGGCAGGTTCAGCAAATCCGATGTACACATCAATTTTGCCAAAGGACATGATGGTGTAAGCGGTCACGGCCTCCCTAGATGGAATCTAGGTCTCGTGGAGAACGATGAGAGGGACATTGCTAGTGTAGAGGATGCGACCGACGGCGATAGTCTCGCCGATTCCGATTCTTGGAGATTCCGCACAGAATGCAGATCCGACGTTCACTTGCCCCACGGTAGGTGCTAACTGTCATTGGATTGATGACAAGTACTCCATGAGGGGGTCCTCGAGGCGTGTGGAAGAGAGGGGTGTGAGACGTACGGTGTTCTAGGACGGTGAGCACACAAGTTTACCCAGGTTCGAATCTGCTGGCTTTGGACGGATCCTACTCCTGCTAGCAATCCAGTAATACGGCAGAGCCGAAATATGGGTTACAAGGGTTTCACCCGTGCGAGTTGAGATTTTAGAATATTGTGAGGGTGCCCTAAAGGCTCTCCCTAGGACGGCTTATATAGATATCTCTCTTAGGGTTTACAGGAGAGATCTATCTGGCTACGACTAAGAGTCGGTTAGAGAGTACATCTTGAACTACAAGTAACACTACAGGCCTATGTCGGTAAGTCTTCTGGGCCTTCCCGTATCCGGACTAGACCCCGTCTCTTCTCCCTGACTAGGCCGCCCGTGAAGCAAAGCTCTAACCCGAAATGTGCCACCCTGGTCAGTGAGGCACAGTGAGGATACCCGGAAAGTATATCCCCAACAGGCCACCCTGGTCAGCGAGGCACAATGAGGATATCTGGAAAGTATATCCCCAACAGCAGCCCCTGGAAGCCTCCAAGATCCAGACTCAGATTTCATCGTCTAGCTGGATTCATCTTCGGCTTGCAGAATCTTGAAGGGTTCCTGAAACTCAAAAGAAAGGTTATGATCCGAGTCTCAAAGCGAGTCAGACCTATGAGTACATTATTCATATTTCTAGCTTGAAATTCAAACTAAGATGGAACTTGGTATTTGATGTAACCTGACATCAGTCAAGGTCAAGTCATGTCACTGACAGGCATTCCTAACAACATGACCGTTGGTGGGTCCACCTTTTGCGGAACCAAGGCGTCGTTTTAATGCGTGCGTGGATATTGAGGCGACGTAATCCTCGTGAGTCCATGAAGAAATGTCCATCCACATTCTTTTACCATAATGATAGACTGGCTCGCGTCAAAGAGACCGCTTTGACGACTTTCGTCGATGGTGCCACCATGTCCCAAGAGTCATGGGATGCGGAAGCTCCAGCTCTCACCGATGATCTGCTTCTCGTCGAGAGAGGGATCAAGTACCTGATGAAGCACAAGGGTCTAAAAGGATCCGATTTTATCAAGTGCTGACTGGCATGCCGAATTCAACCCCTCCAGCACCATGGTGACTGGCTCATGCACACGATCACCAATAGCAAGACGAATTCTCTCAAGATCTCCTCGAGATCAATCCCGGACAAGGAGTATGAGTCCTAGATTAAATGGTTGATTAAAGAACGGATTGATAGGAAGGTTCCAGATCTCTCTCTAGACATGTATACGGCTAACGATCCTATGACACCAGTGAGTTTTCTAGCTGTTACTCTTATATTCGAATATGTTCTCATCCATACCTTGTTGTAGTGTTTTCGCAATACTGAGATGATACTTCTTTTAGCTTGCTGACCTCCCCAAGTCAGAGCTTGCTCCTCTTGAGGGATATCCACCCGAGGAACCGGATCCTCAGGGGGAATGGGAACTTGTATTGCTGCTAGAGGCGTTTACCCGGAAACACAAAACTCCGACTGTTTCCATTGGCACAAAAGAAGTGCCTATTGTGAAGAGGTAAGTTTCTTTACAAGGTCTTATATTTCATCTCACATTCTTTCCGAAGCGTAATGATCTTGAACTGTCACTTCTTCAGAGCTAAACAACTCGTCAAGGGCAGAGGGAAAGGAACCACGACAAAGACCCTGGGCCAGTCAAAGCTAGTTTTGACTTTGCCTGCTGCTCCGCCTCTGACTCCTACCCCAATTCCTTCTATAGCACTGGAGGTTACTTCATCTCCTTGTGCTGCAGAAGATCCGGCTCAGCACTCTGATCCAGCAATCCTTGGCTCGCAAACCGACGTCACCATAGGTGATTCGGCAACTGACATGGGTGAACCCTCAAAGGGTAATGATCCCTTAGCATAGGTTTTTGCGCAAGAAGTCAAGGACATAAAACTCTCAGAGCTTCTTGACCAAGTTCGTTTGCGCGATGACAAGATGGAGGCCGGTGTGGCTCCACCACCACCAGTGATCCCTCTGGCTCTCGCCGAGAAGGTTTCTTCAGAGGTTAACATGAGTCTCAAGAAGCTAACCCATGAACACTATGTAAGTCAGAATTTGACTCTTGTTTTACTTTATTTTATATCATATCCCTAGCCCCCAAGCATGAAAATGGATAGGAAATCCAGATTTATACTTTCATAGGATGCCAAAGAACGAACTAGTATAGCCCTCGAGGATCGCTGATATTTAACTTAGTTAAAATATTAGCCCGGGTCTTTAGTAGACTTCAGACTCTAGGTATTATTCCGACTTACAGAAAGTTAACGCTTATAACCAGGAATTGCTGAAGAATATCTACAATAAACACAGAGAGATCAGAGCTCTCCGTCTAGAGAATGCTCAATTGAAAGTTTCCAAGGATGAAGCTGAAGGTAATCATTTCAATCCTCGTACTTGCTCTTCTGATTTTTATTTTTCATAGCTGAATGTTTATTTGACTGTTATCTTGTTTTTATAAAACTTGTCCAACAATCATGCAAAATGATTGAAGATGCCGAGAATTTCAAAACCCTGGAGGTGGAGAATGCCGATTTGAGGCGAGAGCTGAACAAGCTTAAGGAAGATCATGAGCGTAGTATCAACAACGTTCTTGAATCATCCAATATGGCCAGCGAGGAACGTGATCCCAAGATCTCTATCTAGGACAAGAAAATCTTGGATATAACAGATGAGTTGGACAGGGAGAAGGACATCACCCAACCTATCTGAGATGAACTCTAGAGTCTTCGAGCGGAGAAAACCAAAGTTGACGATGCCATCTTTGGTAGGTTTTCCCGTCTCTGACCTTTGTTTCTTCTGACTCTAGAAGTTCAGATATACTTTTGACTTTGCTTTATATATGTAGGTCCTTTGAATATTCAGGATTCTTCCTCATCAGAGTCTCGCACCAGCCGGCTTACTTCAGTCGGAGATCTGCTTCATGATTTCCTCTTTAGCTAGAGGGTCCTTCACGGGATGATGGGGATATGCCGGATGGGGTATGCCCAGCAGGACGTTTTGACTAGACCAAGGCCCTAGCGAGTGGGCCTGCAGTATAGCGACTAGAAAGCAACTGAAAGGAAGCCTGGCGACTAGAAGCTAGAGGCCCAGAAGCGTAGTTGAAGCCCAGTCGGATTAGGTCAAATCCTCTGAGTCCTTGACTGATTCGATTGTATATCTGTAAACCCAAGCAAGGTAGCCCCTATATAAGCCTGCCTAGGGTTCTCTTTGTACTCACGTTCCATCATACACCCCTTCCAAGTGACTCGCTGCCTAGCCGACGAGCTCGCCACCCCTATAACTCACTCGCTGATAATACAATCTAGTAGGAGTAGGTCTTTACCCTATGGGGGGCGAACCTAGGTAAACTCATGTGTCGGGCCTCATCTCGCTCCGCAGATGGCCACCCGCTCTTGCACTCAATCCTATCAAGCGCTACCCCTGGTAGCAACTTTCGTGGTCATTCCCATGATAGTGGAGCCCACCATGGGGCATGGCCGGTCTAGCCTGAGTTCTGCGGCAAGACCCTATTCGCTAATCGATCGCCCAATCCCCACCGGCCGCATGATCGCCAGTGGCGGGATCCTCCAGATCCTGCCCAGCAGCTACATCCCTACATCATGCCCGATCACGCATAGCGCAGTGATGCCGGTCGGCACAATCAACTTGTTCGTCGGCTTCACCAACACCGTCGACCCGGTAAGAATGGTGATCGTCGGAGGATCGCCACCGCACCGCGATCTTCTCTCGGAGGACCAAATCCGCTCCATCAGCCGCCTCGCCACTGAGTTCAACTCGACTGCCAGCAACGCGGCTGGGACTGATGCCGCTGTAGACGACGTGGCACTCCATAATGACACTGAATAGGCGATCCCTTCCTCGGTCGCCGAATCCATCACGACCGCATTGCGCGAGGACTCCATCATGCGAGTCTCCAATCCTAAGGACTTCGAGGACCCTTCCATCCTCGGGATCTTCGACTCCGACTCCAGATCGGAGTCCTCCAAAGACTCCCACGCTAGATCCAATCGCTTCAACGTGATCTACATGGCGGGCAGCATGAGCGCCCCGCCAGATGCCTTCTCCATGCTGATCCCGCCGACCGTGATGGCAACGGAGGTCGAAGCAGCCTGCCTGCGACTAGAGGAGGCATCACGCAGGGAGCAGGCCTAGCGCGAGAAATTCTGCCTCGAGCGGGAATGCTACAGGAGCTATCGCTCTACCATCAATGTCGCATCAGGATCCGCCTGGACTCCAATGTCCAGGGCCACGTCCTGAACTTCAACAATGAGATCGACCCCTCGCACGCGGCCGGGTGCAAGTACTGCGAGAATGCGCCACCCGGCGGTAGCAACCGCCCACCACCTGGCGCACCTGCGACTGGAGCCCCACCGCCACCCATAGGTCGCCCGCCCCCGCCGAACCAGCGGCGAACCATCATCTCGCCGCAAGCCCGCGATGCCAACAGGCTCCCACTGTACTCCACCCCAATGGACAATGTCATCACAACAGATGCCACAGTCGCCCACCTCGACATCCAAGGAGAGGGCGTGTTGCATATCTAGTACGCCAAGTCCCTACTCGCTAGGGCCGTCGAGCAGCAAGCCGTGGGGGCGAATATACTCCCGCTCATCGGGAAGCAGGGCGGCCTCAACCGACCGTCCGTTTGTCGCCAACACCCTCAACTACCTACCGCTGGAGCCCTCGCCGCTCCAACCATGGGCTGCCAACCCTGCGCTCTCCACCAACGAGCCGCGGCCTGCGAACAACACGGTCGCCGCCAACAGCCAACCGATCGATGCACAGACGCATTGTCAACAATCAGGCCTGGCAGGTGCGCCAGCCCAACGATTTCAGGCACACCCTCACCAACCGCGGCGACCCGGAGCCAAGGGGCTCGCTCAGCCGATTCAACCCCCAGTGCTTTGGACCAATGATCCAAGGCGAGAAGTATCCCGTCAACTTCAAGGTGCCCAAGGAGATCGAAAAGTACGATCCAATGTATGACCCAGCGGTGTGCCTGGACACGTACCTTATGGCGATGGGAATCGCCGGCCACACCGACCTGCTCGCCGCTCCCTACCTTCCCCTAAGGATGGAGGGAGCGACTAGGCAATGGATCAACACCCTCCTCGCCGACAGTATCGACTCGTGGGAGGAGATGTATGACGTCTTCGTCAGGCACTTCGAGGGCTCCTACACCCGCGGCACCACCATCAAAGACCTGGAGCACTGCATCCAGGGACAACGAGAGTCGACCCGCCAATGGATCTAGAGATGGCAGGAGCTATGGATCAACGCTTCCGACATCCACCCGGACACGGCGATCCAATGTTCCAAGAACGTGTGCTAGTACGAGCCCCTGGTCGCCAAGATCAACAGGGTCCACCAAACGCTCAACAACATCCCCGACCTCCTCGAGATCGCCAAACGCTATGCGGAGCAGGACCCCAACCAAGACTTCGACGACGAGTCGGGGGGAAGACGCCGCGCTAGCGGCCACAACAATGGGTGATAGCACGACATGCGCTAAAGAAACACTTGCCTCACCGGCAAGCGACGCGGTGATGAGCGACTTGACTTCGTCGCCAATGCCGGCTATGGGCAACGTGACCCGAAAAACATCCACCACGACGAAGGAAATTACCGCGCCAACAACATGGTGAAGCCGACATTCGACCCAGTTGCCCTTCTCAACTATCCCTATGTCTACCACAGCAGGGAGGGGAAGCCTGCCACCCACACCACCGTGGACTCCCATTCTATGATGGAGATCGAGACGGAAAGTCGAGCAAGGGAGGACCCCAACAACAACCCGCCAAGGGACAACGGCAACACTGGAGGTTTCGGCAACACTATCGGCTCACTGCACACCTTCACTAGGCTTGGCACCAAACGTGAAAAGAAGGTGCTCGCCCATGCAGTTGCCGTCAACGCGGTGACCCATGTCAACATTCCTCGCTTCCTAAACTGGTCTGAGCAAAGCATCACCTAGAGTCGCCAAGAACATGCGCCAGGATCAAATATCCGAGGTGAGTCACCCTGGTGCTCAGGCCCAAATTGGCCGACTACTGGCTAACCAAGATGCTGATGGACGACGGAAGCTCCATCAACATCATGTACTTGGACACATTCAAGAGGCTACACCTCCCGGAGTGAGCGATCAAGTCAATGCTCACCACCTTCCATGGCATCGTACCTGGACGGAAGGCATACCCGATCGGCAAGGTGATGTTTCTAGTCACCTTCAACACACCAGCGAACTTCCGCACCGAGCGGATCGTCTTCGAGCTGGTGAACTTCCGCAACCTCTACCACTGTGTCTTGGGGCACTAGGCGTTCGCCAAATTCACGGCAACCCCACACTATGCCTATAACATGATGAAGCTCCCCGGGCCAAGCAGCATCATCACCGTCCACGGCGACCCCGACATGGCCGTAGAGTGTAAAGACAGAGGCGCCGAACTCGCCGACACTGTCATCACCATGGAAACCAACCATGCGGATGAGCTTGCTAAATACGCGAGCAACATCGATAAGGACGACCCCACCATCCTGAAGAAGCCCACCTCTGGGGGGAACAACTTTCGAGACGACCATGCACACTCGCACCATTGAGCTCATCCTAGGCGACTTCAGCCAGACGGTCACCGTCGGGACAAACATGAGTCCCGCATAGGAAAGCGTGCTCATCGGGTTCCTATGTGAGAATCACAACATCTTCGCATGGCAACCATCTGACATGCCTGGTGTCCCGAGGGAACTCGCTGAGCACAAACTGAACGGCGACCCAAAAGCGTGACCAGTAAAGCAGTCACTGCGGCCCTTCAATGAAGAGCGTCGCCGAGTAATCACCGAAGAAGTGCAACGTCTACTCACTTCAGACTTCATTCGGCCCATCAATACCCCAAGTGGCTGGCAAAGCCAGTCCTGGTTCTAAAAAAGAACAACACCTGGAGAATGTGTATCGACTACACCAACCTCAACAGCGCCTTCCCAAAGGATGAGTTCATCCTACCGCGCATCGATTAGATCATCGACTCAAACGCGGGATCAGAGTCGTTGTGCTTCCTCGATGCGTACTCTGGTTACAATCAGATAAAAATGGCGGTCGAGGATGAGGAGAAGACGGTGTTCATCACGCCATTCGGCGCCTTCTGCTACACCGCCATGACGTTTGGCCTCAAGAACACAGGGCGCGACCTATAAAAGGTGCATGCAGGAGTGCCTTGCGAGTCAAATTGGCCGCAACATCCACGTCTACATTGACGACGTGGTGGTAAAATCCACCCGCCATACCGACCTGCTTGTCGATCTGGCTGAAACCTTCGCGAATCTGCAGAGGTACAGGATCAAGCTCAATCCAGGAAAGTGCACCTTCAGAGTGCCCACCGGCAACTCCTGGATTACGTGGTCTCCAAACGAGGCATCAAGGCAAACCCCACCAAGATTGACACCATTGCATGGCTCTGGAAACCCGAGTGCCTGTGTGACATCTAGAAGCTGGCCGGGCGAGTCGTGGCTCTCAGTCGCTTCATCCCCCGGCTTGGTGAGAAGGCGATGCCTCTCTACTACCCGATGCACAAGAACCCCATGTTCCAATGGGACGAAGAAGTGGACAACTCGCGGCATCGCTGCTCGCTGCCCCAATCGACAAAGAGACAATGCTCGTCTATGTCGTGGCCTCCACTCGAGTCATGAGCACCGTGATGGTCGTCGAGCGACCGGAGGAGGGCAAGGAGGCCCCGTATAGCGCCCCGTCTACTACATCAACGAGGTCCTAAAAAACTCGAGACAACACTACCCGCAGTACCAGAAACTAGTGTATGCGGTCTTCAGAGCCCAGCAGCGACTCGCACATTACTTCCAGGAGCACCCCATCACGATCGTCTCCTCTGCGCCACTACAGGACATCATCCGCAATCACGAGGCGACTGGGTGAATCGCTAAGTGGGCCGTCGAAATCGGCATCCACAACATCAAGTACGAGCCATGCAAAGCGATCAAATCGCAGGCCTTGGCCGATTTCCTTGCCGACTAGGAAGAAGCACAATAGCCGGAGAAGCTACCCTATCTCCATTACTTCGCTCCACTTCGATGGGTCCAAGAACATGGATGGCACGGGGGCTAGGATCGTACTCACCTCCCTAAAGGAGACAAGCTCCGCTACATGCTCCACCTCGACTTCACGCCCTACACCAACAACATGTCCTAGTACGAGGCCCTCCTTCATGGCATATGGGCCGCAAAGGAGATGAACGTCAATCGCTTACGATGCTATGGCGACTCTAGCCTAGTCGCTGGGACCTGCGACGCCGTCTCCCCCACCATGATAGCATACTGCCAAGTTGTGGACCAACTAGGAGGCCACTTCACCGGCTACTCTGTTGAGTGGATCGACAGGCGCAAGAACGAGGAAGCCGATGCTCTATCCCGCATCAGATCAGCCCGCCAAATGCCACGCGCGGGCATCTTCCTCGACATCATCCACAAGCCTTTAGTCTTCCCGCCCAAGGAGATCGACATCGGGATACCTCTGTAGCCCGAGCCCGCCCTAGTCGCCATGATCATGGAGCCCAGTGTCTAGACCGCACCATACATCGCCTTCCATGAGCACAAGGTCCTTCCCACCAACGAGAAAGAGGCGTGAATGATGCTGCTGCAAATCCTTCTTCATCATGAATAGCGAGCTCCACAAACGTAGCGTGACTGGCGTATTCCAGCACTATGTACAGCCAGAAGAAGGTCGCAAGATACTCCAAGACATCCATGCCGGTGACTGCGGCCATCACGCCGGCGCCAGATCGCTAGTCGCTAAGGCCATACAACATGGCTTCTACTGGCTCACCATGTACGCCGACGTCATCGACATCGCCCAACGATGCGTCGGGTGCCAGAAGTACGCCAACCAGACGCACATCCCTGTTTAGGCACTCAAGACCATCCCCATCACCTGGCCATTCTCCGTATGGGGCATGGATATGGTTGGCCCTTTCAAGAAAGCCCATCTGGCTCTTCCCACTTCTTGGCCACAGTCGACAAATTTACCAAGTGGGTCGAGGCCAAGCCGATCAACAAGTGCAACGGCAAGACCGCCACCAAGTTCCTCCATGAGCTCATTTACCGGTACGGCGAGAATATCATTTTGTGGTCCAAAAGTTGAGGCGCCCAGGCAACACGGTACCTAAGTTTCCTGTAATCAGCCGGGATGACCAAGGTTGGCATGCCAAATACTCAGCGGGTCTTTTTTCGGCAAAAAATCAACTTTATGTTTCAATACAAAATATCAGGCTAACGCCCGTCAAGTTGGGCCCCCCTTGTCAGTTTTGGCTGTTATGTCGCTCCCGTCGCTTAGGCGTGGTGACTATCACGTAGGCTTGCAGCGCCGACGCAGTGGATAGGACAACGTGACCGGCCTAGTGTATTGATGTGACAAAACAGGGCACATATATCCTCGTTATTATTATTTTTATTTACTTAGAAGCTGGAACGGCCACTGCCACACGTCTCTCCATTGGACTTCCTTCCCCATCGTTAACCACTACCATAGAAACGCATTGACGATTCCACCGTTCCCCTATCTCGCAGAAACCTCTCTTCTTCTTCCTGTGATATGTCATCTTTCCGTCTTCTCCTTGCCACCATGGAAGGTCATCGCACTCTAGAGACAAGCTTCATTGCCCATGATAATAAGAAGATAGACGTTGTGCACACCAACGAGGAGGAGACTGTGGTGTGAGTCCTAAGGATGTAAAAGGGTTAGCTTGAGATAGACGAGGAAAAGTTTGTGCAATTGGACCTCGAGTACACGTCGGAGAACCCATATGAAGGGAATAAAGTCGTCGTCGTTCAACTGGCCATGAGGAAACACGTCCTCATCTACCACATCTCCTAGTTTGTAGATCTGCTCGTTGTCGTTAACCGCTTTTAGGGTTTTCTCCCCTTGTTCTTTATCCATTTGCTCATCTTGCAACTACTGTATTTCAGACCAAATAAATTATGACAAGCCAATGTTGAGAGTCTTGATTTTGCATTTACTAAACTTTTTAAAATTAAATTCAAATGATGATCTTGCATTGACAAAACATTTGTAGTTAAAAATTTTGGTGATGACAAACAACATACTTTCAAGACTGACAAGAATTATCCGACGACGCGCCAGTTCCTTGAAGAAAAAGGAATTGTTTTCTCACTGTCGACAATACAACTGATTTTTGGAAATTTCGTCAAGAGGGAATTACAATTCCTGCACACAACTGGATCAATATTCAGAGTCTTGTTGAATATAATCGTTGATGAGTCGTATGATAGAATGAAGGCAAATTTCCCTATGGATATGCATGATTTCTGGGAGGAGTGGCCGTTGTCTGATATAAACCTGAAGTATGCAGCCATAGATGCTTACATGACCTACCAGCTATACAAGAAGATCCATTTCTTTCTATGTTACCTCGTGTTTTACCCCAGTTGCAAGAGGGAAGACGATCTTAGGGGAACCCTTTGTAGAAAATGCAGAATAGCTGAGTTTGAAGCTGCATATGCAAAGAAAATGGCTGCATCTGAAGCAGCTGATGGAGAGGCTGCAGAAGCAGCTGACAGAGAAACTGCAGCTGAAGCAGCAAATAGAGAGGCAGCATCTTCTAGCAGCAACAATTAGGCCTATGATGCACCGCTAATTGTGATGTAGGATGCTGAAGATAGGGAAGCCAAGTTAGATTCCAGGCAGGACGAACTTTGTGAGATGTGGAGCGCCAAAAAAGTAAGATCCACCTGGAATGATGGCAGTTGGTCGCCTAGGAATGATGGCAATCGCCTCAAGTGTTCAGATGAGAAGTGAATTAATTTTACTCCTTTGTGTTATGTTTCTATTTCGTGGAACTCAGTTAGCTTGTCAAGATGGCTAGTGCCTCAAGTGAGAGTAGTAAAATAATTTTTACTTTTTTGTGTTATGTTTATGTATGTGTCTGGTAGCTTGTCAAGATGGCAGCTTGTTAACTGGTAGTCTGAAAGAGTATCTTTTTCCTCTCTCGCTAAACAAATATGTTTATTTTTTCCCAAATTGGTAGCAAATCTAGAGCAGCTTCTCTCTTCAATCATCCGTTCCCTTTTGGACCTCCTTTTGGCCCGATCTGGTAGCAAATCTAGAGCAGCAAATCACACCCGCAGAATACATTCATTCAGAAAAAAAAACAAATGTAGATATAGTTGTGCGCAACTAAATAGGATATGGCGATAGATAGTAGGTTATTTAACAAGATTCGATACATTGGTTTCTCAGCAGCCATCACACGCAAAATATAAAAAATCAAAAGAAGCTGCTTAGCAGCAGTAGTAGCAGACACGTTTAACCCCTCCTTGCATGCGCCTGCGCCTCTGCCTCCGCTCTCTGGTGCTTCCTCGACTTCTTGCTTCCGAGTCCCTTGATCTTGGGGGCCTTCGGCTAGATCGGAGGCATGCGACCCTCTTCGATGGCCACCCGCTGGAGGTTTCGGAGGTGAATGCCGAGAGCATGGTGTTCAGCGATGTAGGCATTAACGTTCATGGTTTGGATGACTTTGGGAGTGCCGGAGCTTGAGCCATCTACATGCGTCACGACACAGTTGAAGTTGGTGTCGGCGAGTCTCGTCCTACAGAAGGGGCAACTGTAGACGCCACTAGCGAAGAAGGCATCATACTGCCTGACCTGTAGCCTCCTCAGCACCTGACGATTCTTGGTGTGCTTGGACTCGTCATCACTTCAAATGTTGCTACCGTAAACCTATTGGAAGAAAAGAAAAAGGAGGATTAGATGATGTAAGAAGATCGAGCAATCGAAACACGAACAAGCAAACCCTAATAAACCAAGATCTAGCATCCAACAATGGGAACGGCAGAAGAACCAGGGAAGGGGAGCAAACCCTAGTTACCTCCGACCATGGGTCGTCGATGCTGATGTGACCGGCAGGGGCCTCCTCGCCGGCTTCAACCTCCTTGCCGGCGGCTATGTCAGTAGCGGGGACGAGGGCCTGGACGGGAACGACGGCTGCCATCGATGCCTCGACGGGGGCCTAGACAGGGACGATGGCTGCTTTCAACACGTCGAGGGGGACCGGGACGAAGACGGGGGCCTCCTCGCCGGTGGCCTTGTAGGTGACAATGGCCACCGCATCCTCCTCCGCCATCGCTAGCACGGATAGGGTTTTCTCTAGAGTTTGTAGAAGCTAGTGGGATAGTGGAGAGGGTTGCGTGAGGAGAGTGAGAGAGAGTGAGAGTGGGTATGCGGAGAGGGGCTCTGTAGTTAAGGTGGATGGAAGAAAGGCACGTTTTGTTGCACCACCATGCAATGCGCCGCATAGGCTACTGCACCATGCACCGTGACATGCGCACGGTACGTCACGTTTTTTCTCGGGCCATGCATAGCAGTTCTGTATTCAGCCACATGTAAAGGGCACAGACACAATTTCTATGTACAAAGTTTGACACGGCCATAAAATTGGTGATAATTAAAAGGGGAAATGTAGAGGAGGAGGTAGGTGGCTATACGGGGAGATTTGTGGGGTCGTGCTAGATCGGGTAGAGGGATGTGTGGATGACTGCGAGGGAATCGATGAAGACGGAGACGTTAGGTCTCGTCGAGGGCCCCCCTGAGACCTATTTGTTAGCTCTTCAGCCTCCGACTAACATGTGGAAGTTTGTTACGGTAGGTCCTAGTTGGAAGTGAGATTGAGATCCGCTGCGTAAACATGGGATATTTCTTATTAAAATCAAGTGGCAATAAATTGCAGCTTCCCGTCGACGACCGTGCACTCGATGGCGCGTGTGTTGTGGCATAGTAGTAGCAGTAGTAGGCTTTTCAGACTTGATTAAACATGACATGACCACTCAACGACTTTTTCCATGGACGGATTCGTGTTCCTTCTTGTAGAAGTCTCATTGAGGGAGACATCCATGATGTCTCACGTTGTACGTCCGTGCTGTCTCACGTTGTACTGTGAAGGGCACGATGTGTGCAACGATCCTCGTTGGATCACACAGGATCAACGGTAGGTGCGCACGATCCGCGTGACAACTGTGTTAACCAATCAGGACATAGCAGACAGTGAGCACAGGTTTGGGCTTCTACGAAAGAGAGAGACAGGGCAAAACTGAGTAGTATCAAAAACCCAAGGGCAAAACTTAATAGTATAAAAATGTAAAGTGAGTGTCTTGTACAATGAAATACATCGTGGCCTACAACAAATTATTCCATGATGGACCCACTAGAGTTCATTGGATGTGTGTTCTTCTCATAAACCACATGGATCCACTACAGTTCATTGGGTGTATGTTCTTCTCATAAACCACATGGATCCACTAGAGTTCATTGAATGTGTGTTCTTCTCATAAACCACATGGATCCACTAGAGTTCATTGGATACGTGTTATTGTCATAAACCACATGGATCCACTAGAGTTCATTGGATGTGTGTTCTTCTCATAAACCACATGGATCCACTAGAGTCATTGCATGTGTGTTCTTTTCACAAACCACATATGGATCCACCAGAGTCATTGTATGTCTGTTCTTTTCACAAACCACATATGGATCCACTAGTGTCATTGCATGTGTGTTCTTCTCACAAAACACATATCGATCCACCAGTGTCATTGCATGTGTGTTGTCTTCATTAACCACATATGGATCCCCTAGTGTCATTGCATGTGTGTTGTTTTCATTAACCACAACTAGAGTCATTGCATGTGTGTTCTTTTCACAAACCACATATGGATCCACCAGAGTCATTGCATGTGTGTTATTTTCATAAACCACATATGGATCCACCAGTGTCATTGCATGTCTGTTCTTTTCATAAACCACATGGATCCACTAGTGTCATTGTATGTGTGTTCTTTCAATAAACTACAGCTAGAGTCACTAGATGTGTGTTCTTTTCTAACCACAACTAGTCATTGCATGTGTCTTCTTTTCACAATCCACATATGGGTCCACCAGTGTCATTGGATGTGTGTTATTCTCATAAACCACATATGGATCCACTAGAGTCATTGCATGTGTATTCTTTTCACAATCCACATATGGATCCACCAGTGTCATTGCATGTGTGTTCTTTTTACAAACCACATATGGATCCACCGATGTCATTGCATGTGTGTTCTTTTCACAAACCACATATGGATCCACCGGTGTCATTGCATGTGTGTTCTTTTCAAAAACCACATATGGATCCACCAGTGTCATTGCATGTGTGTTCTTTTCATTAACCTCAGCTAGAGTCATTGCATGTGTGCTCTTTTCATTAACCACAGCTATAGTCATTTCGTGTGTGTTCTTTTCACAAACCACATATGGATCCACCAGTGTCATTGCATGTGTGTTCTTTTCATTAACCACAGCTGGAGCCATTCCATGTCTGTTCTTTTCACAAACCACATAAGTATCCACCAGAGTCATTGCATGTGTGTTCTTTTCATAGACCACATATGGATCCACCAGTGTCATTTCATGTGGGTTCTTTTCACAACCACATATGGATCCACCAGTGTGATTGACTGTGTGTTCTTTTCACGAACCACATATGGATCCACTAGTGTCATTGCATGTGTGTTCTTTTCATAGACCACATATGGATCCCCTAGTGTCATTGCATGTGTGTTCTTTTCATTAACCACAACTAGTGTGATTGTATGTCTGTTCTTTTCATAGACCACATATGGATCCACCAGAGTTCATTGCATGTTTCTTCTTTTCACAAACCACATATGGATCCTCCAGAGTCATTGCATGTGTGTTATTTCCACAAACCACATATGGATCCACCAGTGTCATTGCATGTGTGTACTTCTCACAAAATACATATGGATCCACCAGTGTCATTGCATGTATGTTATTTTCATTAACCACATATGGATCCCCTAGTGTCATTGCATGTGTGTTGTTTTCATTAACCACAACTAGAGACATTGCATGGAGAATATCATTTTGCGGCCCGAAAGTTGGGGTGTCCAGGCAACGCGGTACCCGACTTCCCTAAATCATCCGCGATGACTACAGTTGGTGTGGAAAATACTCAGAGGGTCTTTTTCGGCACGAATTCAACTTTACGTTTCAATACAAAAAATCATGCTAACGGCCGTAAAGTTGGGCCCCCCTTGTCAATTCTCGCCGTTATGTCGCTCCTGTCGCTCCCGTCGCTTAGGTGTCAATTAGGCTTGCAGCATTGGCGCCTGCATCCATTACGCGTCTTCTTCTTCCCCGGAGCGGCAATCTATGGGGCGTCGCAGCCATGGCGCGGAGCTGGGACGTGGACGAACCTGCTCGGCCCAGCTCTCCTCCCTGTCATTGCATGTATGTTCTTTTCATGAACCACACATAAGGATCCACCAGTGTCATTGCATGTCTGTTCTTTTCATGAACCACACCCAGTGTCATTGCATGTGTGTTCTTTTCATAAACCACAGCTAGAGTCATTGGGTGTCTATTCTTTTCATGAACAACACCCAGTGTCATTGCATTTCTGTTCTTTTCATGAACCACACCCGGTGTCACTACATGTCTATTATTTTCATGAACCACATAAGGATCTACCAGTGTCATTGGATGTGTGTTCTTCTCATGAACCACACGTGGATCCACCGGTGTCATTGCATGTCTGTTCCTCTAAACAAACCACATAAGGATCCACCAGTGTAATTGGATGTGTGTTCTTTTCATGAACCACACCCAGTGTCATTGCATGTGTGTTCTTCTAAACAAACCACATAAGGATCCACCAGTGTCATTGCATGTCTATTCTTTTCATGAACCACACATAAGGAGCCACCAGTGTCATTGCATGTCTGTTCTTTTCATGAACCACACCCAATGTGATTGCATGTGTGTTCCTCTAAACAAACCACATAAGGATCCACCAGTGTCATTGCATGTCTGTTCTTTTCATGAACCACATCTAGTGTCATTGCATGTGTGTTCTTCTAAACAAACCACATAAGGATCCACCAGTGTCATTGCATGTATGTTCTTTTCATGAACCACACATAAGGATCCACCAGTGTCATTACATGTCTGTTCTTTTCATGAACCACAACCAATGTCATTGCATGTCTGTTCTTTTCATGAACCACATAAGGATCTACTAGTGTCATTGCATGTTTTTTCTTTTCATGAACCACACCCAATGTCATTACATGTGTGTTCTCCTGACAAACAACATATGGATCCACCAGTGTCATTGCATGTCTGTTCTTTTCATGAACCACACCCAGTGGCATTGCATGTGTGTTCTTCTGACAAACCACATATGGATCCACCAGTGTCATTGCATGTCTGTTCTTTTCATGAACCAAACGAGGATCCACCAGTGTAATTGCATTGTCTGTTCTTTTCATGAACCACACCCAGTGTCATTGCATGTATGTTCTTTTCATGAACCATATAAGGATCTACTAGTGTCATTGCATGTCTATTCTTTTCATGAACCACACCCAATGTCATTGCATGTGTGTTCTCCTGATAATCCACATATGGATCCACCAGTGTCATTGCATGTCTATTCTTTTCGTGAACCACACATAAGGATCCACCAGTGTCATTGCATGTCTATTCTTTCCATGAACCACACATGGATCCACCAGTGTCATTGCATGTCTGTTCTTTTCATGAATCACAGCTAGAGTCATTGCATGTGTGTTACTTCCATAAACCACATATGGATCCACCTAGTGTGATTGCATGTTTGTTCCTCTAAACAAACCACATAAGGATCCACCAGTGTCATTGGATGTGTGTTCTTCTCATGAACCACACATGGAACCACCAGTGTGATTGCATGTTTGTTTCTCTAAACAAACCACATAAGGATCCACTAGTGTCATTGCATGTATGTTCTTTTCATGAACCACACATCAGGATCCACCAGTGTCATTGCATATCTGTTCTTTTCATCAACCACACCTAGTGTCATTGCATGTGTATTCCTTTCATGAACCACAGCTAGAGTCATTGGATGTCTATTCTTTTCATGAACCACACCCAGTGTCATTGCATGTCTGTTCTTTTCACGAACCACACCCGGTGTCACTGCATGTCTGTTCTTTTCATGAACCACATAAGGATCTACCAGTGTCATTGGATGTGTGTTCTTCTCATGAACGACACGTGGATCCACCGGTGTCATTGCATGTCTGTTCCTCTAAACAAACCACATAAGGATCCACCAATGTCATTGGATGTGTGTTCTTTTCATGAACCACACCCAGTGTCATTGCATGTGTGTTCTTCTAAACAAACCATAAAAGGATCCACCAGTGTCATTGCATGTCTGTTCTTTTCATGAACCACACATAAGGATCCACCACTGTCATTGCATGTCTGTTCTTTTCATGAAACACACCCAATGTCATTGCATGTGTGTTCCTCTAAACAAACCACATAAGGATCCACCAGTGTCATTTGATGTGTGTTCTTTTCACGAACCACACCCAGTGTCATTGCATGTGTGTTCTTCTAAACAAACCACATAAGGATCCACCAGTGTCATTGCATGTCTGTTCTTTTAATGAACCACACATAAGGATCCACCAGTGTCATTGCATGTTTGTTATTTTCATGAACCACACCCAATGTCATTGCATGTGTGTTCCTCTAAACAAACCACATAAGGATCCACCAGTGTCATTGCATGTTTTTTCTTTTCATGAACCACACCCAGTGTCATTGCATGTGTGTTCTTCTAAACAAACCACATAAGGATCCACCAGTGTCATTGCATGTCTGTTCTTTTCATGAACCACACATAAGGATCCACCAGTGTCATTGCATGTCTGTTCTTTTCATGAACCACACCCAGTGTCATTGCATGTGTGTTCTTTTCATAAACCAAAGCTAGAGTCATTGGATGTCTATTCTTTTCATGAACAACACCCAGTGTCATTGCATGTCTATTCTTTTCATGAACCACACCCGGTGTCACTACATGTCTATTCTTTTCATGAACCACATAAGGATCTACCAGTGTCATTGGATGTGTGTTCTTCTCATGAACCACACGTGGATCCACCGGTGTCATTGCATGTCTGTTCCTCTAAACAAACCACATAAGGATCCACTAGTGTCATTGGATGTGTGTTCTTTTCATGAACCACACCCAGTGTCATTGCATGTGTGTTCTTCTAAACGAACCACATAAGGATCCACCGGTGTCATTGCATGTCTGTTCTTTTCATGAACCACACATAAGGACCACCAGTGTCATTGCATGTCGGTTCTTTTCATGAACCACACCCAATGTGATTGCATGTGTGTTCCTCTAAACAAACCACATAAGGATCCACCAGTGTCATTGCATGTCTGTTCTTTTCATGAACCACATCCAGTGTCATTGCATGTGTGTTCTTCTAAGCAAACCACATAAGGATCCACCAGTGTCATTGCATGTATGTTCTTTTCATCAACCACACATAAGGATCCACCAGTGTCATTGCATGTCTATTCTTTTCATGAACCACACCTAATGTCATTGCATGTCTGTTCTTTTCATGAACCACATAAGGATCTACCAGTGTCATTCCATGTCTGTTCTTTTCATGAACCACACCCAATGTCATTGCATGTCTGTTCCTCTAAACAAACCACATAAGGATCCACCAGTGTCATTGCATGTCTGTTCTTTTCATGAACCACACCCAGTGTCATTGCATGTGTGTTCTTCTAAACAAACCACATAAGGATCCACCAGTGTCATTGCATGTCTGTTCTTTTCATGAACCACACATAAGGAGCCACCAGTGTCATTGCATGTCTGTTCTTTTCATGAACCACACCCAATGTGATTGCATGTGTGTTCCTCTAAACAAACCACATAAGGATCCACCAGTGTCATTGCATGTCTGTTCTTTTCATGAACCACATCTAGTGTCATTGCATGTGTGTTCTTCTAAACAAACCACATAAGGATCCACCAGTGTCATTGCATGCATGTTCTTTTCATGAACCACACATAAGGATCCACCAGTGTCATTACATGTCTGTTCTTTTCATGAACCACAACCAATGTCATTGCATGTCTGTTCTTTTCATGAACCACATAAGGATCTACTAGTGTCATTGCATGTATTTTCTTTTCATGAACCACACCCAATGTCATTGCATGTGTGTTCTCCTGACAAACAACATATGGATCCACCAGTGTCATTGCATGTCTGTTCTTTTCATGAACCACACCCAGTGGCATTGCATGTGTGTTCTTCTGACAAACCACATATGGATCCACCAGTGTCATTGCATGTCTGTTCTTTTCATGAACCAAACGAGGATCCACCAGTGTAATTGCATTGTCTGTTCTTTTCATGAACCACACCAAGTGTCATTGCATGTATGTTCTTTTCATGAACCATATAAGGATCTACTATTGTCATTGCATGTCTATTCTTTTCATGAACCACACCCAATGTCATTGCATGTGTGTTCTCCTGACAATCCACATATGGATCCTATAGTGTCATTGCATGTCTGTTCTTTTCATGAACCACACATAAGGATCCACCAGTGTCATTGCATGTCTATTCTTCCAATGAACCACACATGGATCCACCAGTGTCATTGCATGTCTGTTCTTTTCATGAATCACAGCTAGAGTCATTGCATGTGTGTTACTTCCATAAACCACATATGGATCCACCTAGTGTGATTGCATGTTTGTTCCTGTAAACAAACCACATAAGGATCCACCAGTGTCATTGGATGTGTGTTCTTATCATGAACCACACATGGAACCACCAGTGTCATTGCATGTTTGTTCCTCTAAACAAACCACATAAGGATCCACTAGTGTCATTGCATGTATGTTCTTTTCATCAACCACACATAAGGATCCACCAGTGTCATTGCATGTCTATTCTTTTCATGAACCACACCTAATGTCATTGCATGTCTGTTCTTTTCATGAACCACATAAGGATCTACCAGTGTCATTCCATGTCTATTCTTTTCATGAACCACACCCAATGTCATTGCATGTCTGTTCCTCTAAACAAACCACATAAGGATCCACCAGTGTCATTGCATGTCTGTTCTTTTCATGAACCACATCCAGTGTCATTGCATGTGTGTTCTTCTAAACAAACCACATAAGGATCCACCAGTGTCATTGCATGTCTGTTCTTTTCATGAACCACACATAAGGAGCCACCAGTGTCATTGCATGTCTGTTCTTTTCATGAACCACACCCAAAGTGATTGCATGTGTGTTCCTCTAAACAAACCACATAAGGATCCACCAGTGTCATTGCATGTCTGTTCTTTTCATGAACCACATCTAGTGTCATTGCATGTGTGTTCCTCTAAACAAACCACATAAGGATCCACCAGTGTCATTTGATGTGTGTTCTTTTCACGAACCACACCCAGTGTCATTGCATGTGTGTTCTTCTAAACAAACCACATAAGGATCCACCAGTGTCATTGCATGTCTGTTCTTTTAATGAACCACACATAAGGATCCACCAGTGTCATTGCATGTTTGTTATTTTCATGAACCACACCCAATGTCATTGCATGTGTGTTCCTCTAAACAAACCACATAAGGATCCACCAGTGTCATTGCATGTTTTTTCTTTTCATGAACCACACCCAGTGTCATTGCATGTGTGTTCTTCTAAACAAACCACATAAGGATCCACCAGTGTCATTGCATGTCTGTTCTTTTCATGAACCACACATAAGGATCCACCAGTGTCATTGCATGTCTGTTCTTTTCATGAACCACACCCAGTGTCATTGCATGTGTGTTCTTTTCATAAACCACAGCTAGAGTCATTGGATGTCTATTCTTTTCATGAACAACACCCAGTGTCATTGCATGTCTGTTCTTTTCATGAACCACACCCGGTGTCACTACATGTCTATTCTTTTCATGAACCACATAAGGATCTACCAGTGTCATTGGATGTGTGTTCTTCTCATGAACCACACGTGGATCCACCGGTGTCATTGCATGTCTGTTCCTCTAAACAAACCACATAAGGATCCACTAGTGTCATTGGATGTGTGTTCTTTTCATGAACCACACCCAGTGTCATTGCATGTGTGTTCTTCTAAACGAACCACATAAGGATCCACCGGTGTCATTGCATGTCTGTTCTTTTCATGAACCACACATAAGGAGCCACCAGTGTCATTGCATGTCGGTTCTTTTCATGAACCACACCCAATGTGATTGCATGTGTGTTCCTCTAAACAAACCACATAAGGATCCACCAGTGTCATTGCATGTCTGTTCTTTTCATGAACCACATCCAGTGTCATTGCATGTGTGTTCTTCTAAGCAAACCACATAAGGATCCACCAGTGTCATTGCATGTATGTTCTTTTCATCAACCACACATAAGGATCCACCAGTGTCATTGCATGTCTATTCTTTTCATGAACCACACCTAATGTCATTGCATGTCTGTTCTTTTCATGAACCACATAAGGATCTACCAGTGTCATTCCATGTCTGTTCTTTTCATGAACCACACCCAATGTCATTGCATGTCTGTTCCTCTAAACAAACCACATAAGGATCCACCAGTGTCATTGCATGTCTGTTCTTTTCATGAACCACACCCAGTGTCATTGCATGTGTGTTCTTCTAAACAAACCACATAAGGATCCACCAGTGTCATTGCGTGTCTGTTCTTTTCATGAACCACACATAAGGAGCCACCAGTGTCATTGCATGTCTGTTCTTTTCATGAACCACACCCAATGTGATTGCATGTGTGTTCCTCTAAACAAACCACATAAGGATCCACTAGTGTCATTGCATGTCTGTTCTTTTCATGAACCACATCTAGTGTCATTGCATGTGTGTTCTTCTAAACAAACCACATAAGGATCCACCAGTGTCATTGCATGCATGTTCTTTTCATGAACCACACATAAGGATCCACCAGTGTCATTACATGTCTGTTCTTTTCATGAACCACAACCAATGTCATTGCATGTCTGTTCTTTTCATGAACCACATAAGGATCTACTAGTGTCATTGCATGTATTTTCTTTTCATGAACCACACCCAATGTCATTGCATGTGTGTTCTCCTGACAAACAACATATGGATCCACCAGTGTCATTGCATGTCTGTTCTTTTCATGAACCACACCCAGTGGCATTGCATGTGTGTTCTTCTGACAAACCACATATGGATCCACCAGTGTCATTGCATGTCTGTTCTTTTCATGAACCAAACGAGGATCCACCAGTGTAATTGCATTGTCTGTTCTTTTCATGAACCACACCCAGTGTCATTGCATGTATGTTCTTTTCATGAACCATATAAGGATCTACTAGTGTCATTGCATGTCTATTCTTTTCATGAACCACACCCAATGTCATTGCATGTGTGTTCTCCTGACAATCCACATATGGATCCACTAGTGTCATTGCATGTCTGTTCTTTTCATGAACCACACATAAGGATCCACCAGTGTCATTGCATGTCTATTCTTCCCATGAACCACACATGGATCCACCAGTGTCATTGCATGTCTGTTCTTTTCATGAATCACAGCTAGAGTCATTGCATGTGTGTTACTTCCATAAACCACATATGGATCCACCTAGTGTGATTGCATGTTTGTTCCTGTAAACAAACCACATAAGGATCCACCAGTGTCATTGGATGTGTGTTCTTATCATGAACCACACATGGAACCACCAGTGTCATTGCATGTTTGTTCCTCTAAACAAACCACATAAGGATCCACTAGTGTCATTGCATGTATGTTCTTTTCATCAACCACACATAAGGATCCACCAGTGTCATTGCATGTCTATTCTTTTCATGAACCACACCTAATGTCATTGCATGTCTGTTCTTTTCATGAACCACATAAGGATCTACCAGTGTCATTCCATGTCTGTTCTTTTCATGAACCACACCCAATGTCATTGCATGTCTGTTCCTCTAAACAAACCACATAAGGATCCACCAGTGTCATTGCATGTCTGTTCTTTTCATGAACCACATCCATTGTCATTGCATGTGTGTTCTTCTAAACAAACCACATAAGGATCCACCAGTGTCATTGCATGTCTGTTCTTTTCATGAACCACACATAAGGAGCCACCAGTGTCATTGCGTGTCTGTTCTTTTCATGAACCACACCCAATGTGATTGCATGTGTGTTCCTCTAAACAAACCACATAAGGATCCACCAGTGTCATTGCATGTCTGTTCTTTTCATGAACCACATCTAGTGTCATTGCATGTGTGTTCTTCTAAACAAACCACATAAGGATCCACCAGTGTCATTGCATGCATGTTCTTTTCATGAACCACACATAAGGATCCACCAGTGTCATTACATGCCTGTTCTTTTCATGAACCACAACCAATGTCATTGCATGTCTATTCTTTTCATGAACCACATAAGGATCTACTAGTGTCATTGCATGTCTTTTCTTTTCATGAACCACACCCAATGTCATTGCATGCGTGTTCTCCTGACAAACAACATATGGATCCACCAGTGTCATTGCATGTCTGTTCTTTTCATGAACCACACCCAGTGGCATTGCATGTGTGTTCTTCTGACAAACCACATATGGATCCACCAGTGTCATTGCATGTCTGTTCTTTTCATGAACCAAACGAGGATCCACCAGTGTAATTGCATTGTCTGTTCTTTTCATGAACCACACCCAGTGTCATTGCATGTATGTTCTTTTCATGAACCATATAAGTATCTACTAGTGTCATTGCATGTCTATTCTTTTCATGAACCACACCCAATGTCATTGCATGTGTGTTCCCCTGACAATCCACATATGGATCCACTAGTGTCATTGCATGTCTGTTCTTTTCATGAACCACACATAAGGAGCCACCAGTGTCATTGCATGTCGGTTCTTTTCATGAACCACACCCAATGTGATTGCATGTGTGTTCCTCTAAACAAACCACATAAGGATCCACCAGTGTCATTGCATGTCTGTTCTTTTCATGAACCACACATAAGGAGCCACCAGTGTCATTGCATGTCGGTTCTTTTCATGAACCACACCCAATGTGATTGCATGTGTGTTCCTCTAAACAAACCACATAAGGATCCACCAGTGTCATTGCATGTCTGTTCTTTTCATGAACCACACATAAGGATCCACCAGTGTCATTGCATGTCTGTTCTTTTCATGAACCACACCCAGTGTCATTGCATGTGTGTTCTTTTCATAAACCACAGCTAGAGTCATTGGATGTCTATTCTTTTCATGAACAACACCCAGTGTCATTGCATGTCTGTTCTTTTCATGAACCACACCCGGTGTCACTACATGTCTATTCTTTTCATGAACCACATAAGGATCTACCAGTGTCATTGGATGTGTGTTCTTCTCATGAACCACACGTGGATCCACCGGTGTCATTGCATGTCTGTTCCTCTAAACAAACCACATAAGGATCCACTAGTGTCATTGGATGTGTGTTCTTTTCATGAACCACACCCAGTGTCATTGCATGTGTGTTCTTCTAAACGAACCACATAAGGATCCACCGGTGTCATTGCATGTCTGTTCTTTTCATGAACCACACATAAGGAGCCACCAGTGTCATTGCATGTCGGTTCTTTTCATGAACCACACCCAATGTGATTGCATGTGTGTTCCTCTAAACAAACCACATAAGGATCCACCAGTGTCATTGCATGTCTGTTCTTTTCATGAACCACATCCAGTGTCATTGCATGTGTGTTCTTCTAAGCAAACCACATAAGGATCCACCAGTGTCATTGCATGTATGTTCTTTTCATCAACCACACATAAGGATCCACCAGTGTCATTGCATGTCTATTCTTTTCATGAACCACACCTAATGTCATTGCATGTCTGTTCTTTTCATGAACCACATAAGGATCTACCAGTGTCATTCCATGTCTGTTCTTTTCATGAACCACACCCAATGTCATTGCATGTCTGTTCCTCTAAACAAACCACATAAGGATCCACCAGTGTCATTGCATGTCTGTTCTTTTCATGAACCACACCCAGTGTCATTGCATGTGTGTTCTTCTAAACAAACCACATAAGGATCCACCAGTGTCATTGCATGTCTGTTCTTTTCATGAACCACACATAAGGATCCACCAGTGTCATTGCATGTCTGTTCTTTTCATGAACCACACCCAATGTGATTGCATGTGTGTTCCTCTAAACAAACCACATAAGGATCCACTAGTGTCATTGCATGTCTGTTCTTTTCATGAACCACATCTAGTGTCATTGCATGTGTGTTCTTCTAAACAAACCACATAAGGATCCACCAGTGTCATTGCATGCATGTTCTTTTCATGAACCACACATAAGGATCCACCAGTGTCATTACATGTCTGTTCTTTTCATGAACCACAACCAATGTCATTGCATGTCTGTTCTTTTCATGAACCACATAAGGATCTACTAGTGTCATTGCATGTATTTTCTTTTCATGAACCACACCCAATGTCATTGCATGTGTGTTCTCCTGACAAACAACATATGGATCCACCAGTGTCATTCATTGTCTGTTCTTTTCATGAACCACACCCAGTGGCATTGCATGTGTGTTCTTCTGACAAACCACATATGGATCCACCAGTGTCATTGCATGTCTGTTCTTTTCATGAACCAAACGAGGATCCACCAGTGTAATTGCATTGTCTGTTCTTTTCATGAACCACACCCAGTGTCATTGCATGTATGTTCTTTTCATGAACCATATAAGGATCTACTAGTGTCATTGCATGTCTATTCTTTTCATGAACCACACCCAATGTCATTGCATGTGTGTTCTCCTGACAATCCACATATGGATCCACTAGTGTCATTGCATGTCTGTTCTTTTCATGAACCACACATAAGGATCCACGAGTGTCATTGCATGTCTATTCTTCCCATGAACCACACATGGATCCACCAGTGTCATTGCATGTCTGTTCTTTTCATGAATCACAGCTAGAGTCATTGCATGTGTGTTACTTCCATAAACCACATATGGATCCACCTAGTGTGATTGCATGTTTGTTCCTGTAAACAAACCACATAAGGACCCACCAGTGTCATTGGATGTGTGTTCTTATCATGAACCACACATGGAACCACCAGTGTCATTGCATGTTTGTTCCTCTAAACAAACCACATAAGGATCCACTAGTGTCATTGCATGTATGTTCTTTTCATCAACCACACATAAGGATCCACCAGTGTCATTGCATGTCTATTCTTTTCATGAACCACACCTAATGTCATTGCATGTCCGTTCTTTTCATGAACCACATAAGGATCTACCAGTGTCATTCCATGTCTGTTCTTTTCATGAACCACACCCAATGTCATTGCATGTCTGTTCCTCTAAACAAACCACATAAGGATCCACCAATGTCATTGCATGTCTGTTCTTTTCATGAACCACATCCAGTGTCATTGCATGTGTGTTCTTCTAAACAAACCACATAAGGATCCACCAGTGTCCTTGCATGTCTGTTCTTTTCATGAACCACACACAAGGAGCCACCAGTGTCATTGCATGTCTGTTCTTTTCATGAACCACACCCAATGTGATTGCATGTGTGTTCCTCTAAACAAACCACATAAGGATCCACCAGTGTCATTGCATGTCTGTTCTTTTCATGAACCACATCTAGTGTCATTGCATGTGTGTTCTTCTAAACAAACCACATAAGGATCCACCAGTGTCATTGCATGCATGTTCTTTTCATGAACCACACATAAGGATCCACCAGTGTCATTACATGCCTGTTCTTTTCATGAACCACAACCAATGTCATTGCATGTCTGTTCTTTTCATGAACCACATAAGGATCTACTAGTGTCATTGCATGTCTTTTCTTTTCATGAACCACACCCAATGTCATTGCATGCGTGTTCTCCTGACAAACAACATATGGATCCACCAGTGTCATTGCATGTCTGTTCTTTTCATGAACCACACCCAGTGGCATTGCATGTGTGTTCTTCTGACAAACCACATATGGATCCACCAGTGTCATTGCATGTATGTTCTTTTCATGAACCAAACGAGGATCCACCAGTGTAATTGCATTGTCTGTTCTTTTCATGAACCACACCCAGTGTCATTGCATGTATGTTCTTTTCATGAACCATATAAGTATCTACTAGTGTCATTGCATGTCTATTCTTTTCATGAACCACACCCAATGTCATTGCATGTGTGTTCCCCTGACAATCCACGTATGGATCCACTAGTGTCATTGCATGTCTGTTCTTTTCATGAACCACACATAAGGATCCACCAGTGTCATTGCATGTCTATTCTTCCCATGAACCACACATGGATCCACCAGTGTCATTGCATGTCTGTTCTTTTCATGAATCACAGCTAGAGTCATTGCATGTGTGTTACTTCCATAAACCACATATGGATCCACCTAGTGTGATTGCATGTTTGTTCCTCTAAACAAACCACATAAGGATCCACCAGTGTCATTGGATGTGTGTTCTTATCATGAACCACGCATGGAACCACCAGTGTCATTGCATGTTTGTTCCTCTAAACAAACCACATAAGGATCCACTAGTGTCATTGCATGTATGTTCTTTTCATGAACCACACATCAGGATCCACCAGTGTCATTGCATATCTGTTCTTTTCATCAACCACACCTAGTGTCATTGCATGTGTATTCCTTTCATGAACCACAGCTAGAGTCATTGGATGTATATTCTTTTCATGAACCACACCCAGTGTCATTGCATGTCTGTTCTTTTCACGAACCACACCCGGTGTCACTGCATGTCTGTTCTTTTCATGAACCACATAAGGATCTACCAGTGTCATTGGATGTGTGTTCTTCTCATGAACCACACCCAGTTTCATTGCATGTGTGTTCTTCTAAACAAACCATAAAAGGATCCACCAGTGTCATTGCATGTCTGTTCTTTTCATGAACCACACATAAGGATCCACCAGTGTCATTGCATGTCTGTTCTTTTCATGAACCACACCCAATGTCATTGCATGTGTGTTCCTCTAAACAAACCACATAAGGATCCACCAGTGTCATTTGATGTGTGTTCTTTTCACGAACCACATCCAGTGTCATTGCATGTGTGTACTTCTAAACAAACCACATAAGGATCCACCAGTGTCATTGCATGTCTGTTCTTTTAATGAACCATACATAAGGATCCACCAGTGTCATTGCTTGTTTGTTCTTTTCATGAACCACACCCAATGTCATTGCATGTGTGTTCCTCTAAACGAACCACATAAGGATCCACCAGTGTCATTGCATGTTTGTTCTTTTCATGAACCACACCCAGTGTCATTGCATGTGTGTTCTTCTAAACAAACCACATAAGGATCCACCAGTGTCATTGCATGTCTGTTCTTTTCATGAACCACACATAAGGATCCACCAGTGTCATTGCATGTCTATTCTTTTCATGAACCACACCCAGTGTCATTGCATGTGTGTTCTTTTCATAAACCACAGCTAGAGTCATTGGATGTCTATTCTTTTCATTAACAACACCCAGTGTCATTGCATGTCTGTTCTTTTCATGAACCACACCCGGTGTCACTACATGTCTATTCTTTTCATGAACCACATAAGGATCTACCAGTGTCATTGGATGTGTGTTCTTCTCATGAACCACACGTGGATCCACTGGTGTCATTGCATGTCTGTTCCTCTAAACAAACCACATAAGGATCCACTAGTGTCATTGGATGTGTGTTCTTTTCATGAACCACACCCAGTGTCATTGCATGTGTGTTCTTATAAACGAACCACATAAGGATCCACCATTGTCATTGCATGTCTGTTCTTTTCATGAACCACACATAAGGAGCCACCAGTGTCATTGCATGTCGGTTCTTTTCATGAACCACACCCAATGTGATTGCATGTGTGTTCCTCTAAACAAACCACATAAGGATCCACCAGTGTCATTGCATGTCTGTTCTTTTCATGAACCACATCCAGTGTCAATGCATGTGTGTTCTTCTAAGCAAACCACATAAGGATCCACCAGTGTCATTGCATGTATGTTCTTTTCATGAACCACACATAAGGATCCACTAGTGTCATTGCATGTCTATTCTTTTCATGAACCACACCTAATGTCATTGCATGTCTGTTCTTTTCAGGAACCACATAAGGATCTACCAGTGTCATTCCATGTCTGTTCTTTTCATCAACCACACCTAATGTCATTGCATGTTTGTTCCTCTAAACAAACCACATAAGGATCCACCAGTGTCATTGCATGTATGTTCTTTTCATTAACCACACATAAGGATCCACCAGTGTCATTGCATGTCTGTTCTTTTCATGAACCACACCCAGTGTCATTGCATGTGTGTTCCTCTCATGAACCACATCTAGAGTCATTGGATGTCTATTCTTTTCATGAACAACATCCAGTGTCATTGCATGTCTTTTCTTTTCATGAACACACCTGGTGTCACTGCATGTCTGTTCTTTTCATGAACCACATAAGGATCTAACAGTGTCATTGGGTGTGTGTTCTTCTCATGAACCACACATGGATCCACCGGTGTCATTGCATGTCTGTTCCTCTAAACAAACCACATAAGGATCCACCAGTGTCATTGGATGTGTGTTCTTTTCATGAACCACACCCAGTGTCATTGCATGTGTGTTCTTCTAAACAAACCACATAAGGATCCACCAGTGTCATTGCATGTCTGTTCTTTTCATGAACCACACATAAGGATCCACCAGTGTCAATGCATGTCTGTTCTTTTCATGAACCACACCCACTGTCATTGCATGTGTGTTCCTCTAAACAAACCACATAAGGATCCACCAGTGTCATTGCATGTCTGTTCTTTTCATGAACCACACCAGTGTCATTGCATGTGTGTTCTTCTAAACAAACCACATAAGGATCCACCAGTGTCATTGCATGTCTGTTCTTTTCATGAACCACACATAAGGATCCACCAGTGTCATTGCATTTCTGTTCTTTTCATGAACCACACCCAATGTCATTGCATGTCTGTTCTTTTCATGAAGCACATAAGGATCTACCAGTGTCATATCATGTCTATTGTTTTCATGAACCACACCCAATGACATTTCAAGTGTGTTCTCCTGACAAACCACATATGGATCCACAAGTGTTATTACATGTCTGTTCTTTTCATGAACCACACATAAGGATCCACCAGTGTCATTGCTTGTCTATTCTTCCCATGAACCACGCATGGATCCACAAGTGTCATTGCATGTCTGTTCTTTTCATGAATCACAGCTAGAGTCATTGCATGTCTGTTACTTCCATTAACCACATATGGATCCACCTAGTGTGATTGCATGTATGTTCCTCTAAACAAACCACATAAGGATCCACCAGTGTCATTAGATGTGTGTTCTTCTCATGAACCACACATGGATCCACCAGTGTCATTGCATGTTTGTTCCTCTAAACAAACCACGTAAGGATCCACTAGTGTCATTGCGTGTATGTTCTTTTCATGAACCACACATAAGGATCCACCAGTGTCATTGCATGTCTATTCTTTTCATGAACCACACCCAATGTAATTGCATGTCTGTTCTTTTCATGAACCACATAAGGATCTACCAGTGTCATTGCATGTCTGTTCTATTTATGAACCACACCCAATGTCATTGCATGTTTGTTCCTCTAAACAAACCACATAAGGATCCACCAGTGTCATTGCATGTATGTTCTTTTCAAGAACCACACATAAGGATCCACCAGTGTCATTGCATGTCTGTTCTTTTCATGAACCACACCCAGTGTCATTGCATGTGTGTTCTTTTCATGAACCACAGCTAGAGTCATTGGATGTCTATTCTTTTCATGAACAACACCCAGTGTCATTGCATGTCTGTGCTTTTCATGAACCACACCCGGTGTCACTGCATGTCTGTTCTTTTCTTGAACCACATAAGGATCTACCTGTGTCATTGGATGTGTGCTCTTCTCATGAACCACACGTGGATCCACCGGTGTCATTTCATTTTTGTTCCTCTAAACAAACAACATAAGGATCCACCAGTGTCATTGGATGTGTGTTCTTTTCATGAGCCACACCCAGTGTCATTGCATGTGTGTTCTTCTAAACAAACCACATAAGGATCCACTAGTGTCATTGCATGTATGTTCTTTTCATGAACCACACATCAGGATCCACCAGTGTCATTGCATGTCTGTTCTTTTCATGAACCACACCCAATCTCATTGCATGTGTGTTCCTCTAAACAAACCACATAAGGATCCACCAGTGTCGTTGCATGTCTGTTCTTTTCATGAACCACACCCAGTGTCATTGCATGTGTGTTCTTCTAAACAAACCACATAAGGATCCACTAGTGGCATTGCATGTCTGTTCTTTTCATGAACCACCCATAAGGATCCACCAGTGTCATTGCATGTCTATTCTTTTCATGAACCACACCCAATGTCATTGCATGTGTGTTCTCCTGATAAACCACATATGGATCCACCAGTGTCATTGCATGTCTGTTCTTTTCATGAACCACACCCAGTGTCATTGCATGTGTGTTCTCCTGGCAAACCACATATGGATCCACAAGTGTTGTTGCATGTCTGTTCTTTTCATGAACCACACATAAGGATCCACCAGTGTCATTGCATTTTTGTTCTGTTCATGAACCACACCTAGTGCCATTGCATATATGTTCTTTTCATGAACCACATGAGGATCGACTAGTGTCATTGCATGTCTATTCTTTTCATGAACCACACCCAATGTCAGTGCATGTGTGTTCTCCTGACAAACCACATATGGATCCACTAGTATCATTGCATGCTGTTCTCTTCATGAAACTCACATAAGGATCCACCAGTGTCATTGCATGTCTGTTCTTCCCATGAACCACACATGGATCCACCAGTGTCATTGCATGTTCGTTACTTCCATAAACCACATATGGATCCACCTAGTGTTATTGCATGTCTGTTCCTCTAAACAAACCACATAAGGATCCACCAGTGTCATTGGATGTGTGTTCTTCTCATGAACCACACATGGATCCACCAGTGTCATTGAATGTTTGTTCCTCCAAACAAACCACATAAGGATCCACTAGTGTCATTGTATGTATGTTCTTTTCATGAACCACACATAAGGATCCACCAGTGTCATTGTATGTCTATTCTTTTCATGAACCACACCCAATGTTATTGCATGTGTGTTCTCCTGATAAACCACATATGGATCCACCAGTGTCATTGCATGTCTGTTCTTTTCATGAACCACACCTAGTATCATTGCATGTGTGTTCTCCTAACAAACCACATATGAATCCACAAGTGTTGTTGCATGTCTGTTCTTTTCATGAACCACACATAAGGATCCACCAGTGTCATTGCATGTTTGTTCTTTTCATGAACCACACCTAGTGTCATTGCATGTATGTTCTTTTCATGAACCACATGAGGATCTACTAGTGTCATTGCATGTCTATTCTTTTCATGAACCACACCCAATGTCATTGCATGTGTGTTCTCCTGACAAACCACATATGGATCCACTAGTATCATTGCATGCTGTTCTCTTCATGAAACTCACATAAGGATCCACCAGTGTCATTGCATGTTTGTTCTTCCCATGAACCACACATGGATCCACCAGTGTCATTGCATGTCTGTTCTTCCCATGAACCACACATGGATCCACCAGTGTCATTGCATGTCTGTTACTTCCATAAACCATGTATGGATCCACCTAGTGTGATTGCATGTCTGTTCCTCTAAACAAACCACATAAGGATCCACCAGTGTCATTGGATGTGTGTTCTTCTCATGAACCACACATGGATCCACCAGTGTCATTGCATGTTTGTTCCTCTAAACAAACCACATAAGGATCCACTAGTGTCATTGCATGTATGTTCTTTTCATGAACCACACATGGATCCACCAGTGTCATTGCATGTTTGTTCCTCTAAACAAACCACATAAGGATCTACTAGTGTCATTGCATGTCTATTCTTTTCATGAACCACACCCAATGTCATTGCATGTGTGTTCTCCTGACAAACCACATATGGATCCACTAGTATCATTGCATGTTGTTCTCTTCATGAAACTCACATAAGGATCCACCAGTGTCATTGCATGTCTGTTCTTCCCATGAACCACACATGGATCCACCAGTGTCATTGCATGTCTGTTCTTCCCATGAACCACACATGGATCCACTAGTGTGATTGCATGTCTGTTACTTCCATAAACCACATATGGATCCATCTAGTGTGATTGCATGTCTGGTCCTCTAAACAAACCACATAAGGATCCACCAGTGTCATTGGATGCGTGTTCTTCTCATGAACCACACATGGATCCACCAGTGTCATTGCATGTTTGTTCCTCTAAACAAACCACATAAGGATCCACTAGTGTCATTGCATGTATGTTCTTTTCATGAACCACACATAAGGATCCACCAGTGTCATTTTATGTCTATTCTTTTCATGAACCACACCCAATGTCATTGCATGTGTGTTCTCCTAATAAACCACATATGGATCCACCAGTGTCATTGCATGTCTGTTCTTTTCATGAACCACACCCAGTGTCATTGCATGTGTGTTCTCCTGACAAACCACATATGGATCCACAAGTGTTGTTGCATGTCTGTTCTTTTCATGAACCACACATAAGGATCCACCAGTGTCATTGCATGTTTGTTCTTTTCATGAACCACACCCAGTGTCATTGCATGTATGTTCTTTTCATGAACCACATGAGGATCTACTAGTGTCATTGCATGTCTATTCTTTTCATGAACCACACCCAATGTCATTGCATGTGTGTTCTCCTGACAAACCACATATGGATCCACTAGTGTCATTGCATGTTGTTCTCTTCATGAAACTCACATAAGGATCCACCAGTGTCATTGCATGTCTGTTCTTCCCATGAACCACACATGGATCCACCAGTGTCATTGCATGTCTGTTCTTCCCATGAACCACACATGGATCCACCAGTGTCATTGCATGTCTGTTACTTCCATAAACCACATATGGATCCACCTAGTGTGATTGCATGTCTGTTCCTCTAAACAAACCACATAAGGATCCACCAGTGTCATTGGATGTGTGTTCTTCTAATGAACCACACATAGATCCACCAGTGTCATTGCATGTTTGTTCCTCTAAACAAACCACATGAGGATCCACTAGTGTCATTGCATGTATGTTCTTTTCATGAACCACACATAAGGATCCACCAGTGTCATTGTATGTCTATTCTTTTCATGAACCACACCCAGTGTCATTGCATGTGTGTTCCTTTTATGAACCACAACTAGAGTCATTGGATGTCTATTCTTTTCATGAACCACACCCAGTGTCATTGCATGTCTGTTCTTTTCATGAACCACACCCGGTGTCACTGTGTAACTACCTCGGTGAATTACGCTCCTAGTTACAAGCCTGGATGAGCGGAAATGGTTAAAATAGTACGGTGGGGCCCAAATGCCACTCACAAGTAGACCTTTCGGCCGTCCTAACCATTTTCAAACATCGGGACAAGAACGGGAGGCGTAATCGGCAGGCGAAGGGATGAACTACATACGCAAATGAGTATGTATGCAAGCCACCATACAACAGTCCTCAGAGCCATTCCATCTAAAAGAAATAGAAATATTGCAACGCCATACGGCAAGATCCAAATATCCTAGATAGATATAATAGTTTAGGATATCTCCTCATACATCAAACATCAGAGTATCAGGCGGAAGCGGAAAACAAGATCCGAGTACGGATAAGAAGCAAATCGGCATAAGATGCCCCATAAATAAACACATCCCGCCCACAGATCTCACGGATCCCCGTTTCCGGAATCTCTACACCGAGAGATCGTTGCCAACATCATCCGTCTCCTCCACCCAGTATCCATCTTGCGGGTTTACCTGTTCATCTGAATCAAACAATTTATCATGTGAGACCCTAGGGGTACTCAACAAGTCTTTATGCCTCTAAAGGGGACACAACCTGGGTGACCCAATTGCAGCAAAAGGTAATACCTAACAATTCTATAGATACTCGCTAACCATCCGCCTAACCAAAGATAGACGGATGTCCGTGAATTAAATAACAACAGTTATAACGGTAACATTAACAGATCCATCCTCCTCCTCGCTTTCCGACGAGGAAGCGGACGAACAACCCCCCATCCGTTGGCAGTTTTATTATCCATTACATGAGTGTTGCACTGTTTACTAGTCAGGTACTTAGTCATATTAAAGCGGTACTTTAATTATACTTGTCTATGATCGATAAACTGTGCTCCAAGTCGTACATAACCGCGGACACGGCTTTCAGAAAGTTTTACCCTGCAGGGGTGCACAAATAGCAACACACACTCGATCAACCTCGGAAAAACCAAATCAAAACCCAACGAGGCATTCACGACAAAGCGATCACAGGATTCAGAAATATTTTAGGGGGCCACCCCATCAAGCTACCCGCAACGAAGTTGGCCGGCTCCGAGACGGACTCAAGGTTTGCGTCAATGGCTGTAAACGACTGGGAACCCGAAAGTGTGACTGGGCTTGTCGATACCGCGAAAACACTCCGCTTACCTAAACAGTACAGGTGCTCCTCGCACAATCTTAAATAAAGCAGTAAAGCATGGCATAAGTACAGAATAGTAATAAAGCCCCAAACTACTTTGTGGCCCCAAGAAATAAGAATGAATCAAGCTCTGGCTTAGGGGGGTTCATAAGCCTCCCGGATGTGGATAGCGCGAATATTTAAGGAACAGGAATCAAGTACTCGGGGTCCTACGGGACACAAGTGAGCATGAAAAACCAAATAGCAGATATTGCTCACCGGTGCCACTTTCATTAGTTCTCCCATTACTACTCAGGTTAAGTTGTTTAGGTACCTTGTGATCCATCAGACACTCACATACCCTACACATGCTGTTCTACGACTCGCATGGCTCAAACAACTCCTGTAGTAATGGCTCATGGGATGGAGGAACAAGCTTCGGTGAGGTTTAAAAGTAAAGGCTATGCAGTACTTGGGATTCAATTTAATGCAATCGCGACTCGATGATGCAAGAATAAGATAGAGGCAATAGGTACTGTGTGTATGCAAGCATGGTAGTGCTTGCCTGGCAGCTCAGTTGAAGCGAGAGAAGGATCTGGGTAGTGCTCCTGGTTTTCTTGGTAAATCCCCTGCTCAGCGTCTATTCGAAGAAGAACCAAACAAACAAGGGCCAACATAAATAAAGTGCACAAGCATATGAATAAAATGCATCAAGCAAACAATCATGCCATGATGAATGATGCACAATTTGCATGGCAATAAAGTAGCATGGCATGGGTGAGGTGTGGAATACAAAAGTAAAGCATTTTATGGAGTTTTACTCATATTTTATACTCAAATAAGTTGCTGTATACTTTATATTTATATGATGCATGCTGAAAAACAGAACATGAAATGCATAAACAGAAAGTTCTCGTCGAGCTAATCATTTTAGACATATCATTTGTTAAATTTGGAGTTATAAAACAAAAGTTATTAATTAATTAAGATAAAGGGCATTTTATTGTAATTTTAATCAACTCGAAATTTAAAGTGTTCAAACATTATTTTGAATGGAATATTTGAATTCTTCACATTTTTCTGATTTCAAAACATATATTATTTGTATTATTTGGAATAATATTTGAAAAGTTATTTGAAACAGATTTAAACTTGTATTTAAAACAAATTTGAAAAGGTTTAAATTTTCAACAGAAACAGAAATACTTTTCTTACTCAAGTCGGACCTAGTCACAGGCAGTGACAAGTGGGCCAGGTGCTGACTGGACGATCTGGCGCGGTAAAGCTTTCTGCACCGCGAGTACGCCCAGCCACAGAGGATGACAGGTGGGGTCCGAGGCTCTGCTGACCCACACGCCAGTGGGCGAGTGCGAGGCTGCCACGCGGCACGACGGGGGGGACTACAGGTTGATGGAAACAAAGTGTAGGGTACCTTTTTGTGAAATGGTAACAGACACCGACTGGTGGGCCTGGGCTGGACCACGGGTTGAACAGCAAAAAGCGCAGGGGGTTATGTGCAAAACGCGCGGCGGCTACTGTTTTTCTTCTACGCCGTTTCTGACGAAACTGACAGCGACGTGCGGCACGGCGCAGCGGGGGCTCAAACTCGCGACCGCACGCGCGCGTAGACGGCGGCTACCACTGCGGTGGATGGGGATTGGTGTTAGGAACCGCAGGCGTGGCCAGATAAGGCATATACGGCGAGAGGATGGTCCTCGACGACGGCGAGCGCGATGCACCAAAGGCGCTCGTCCGGTGGCGTGGCGCGTACAGGAAACGGTGAACGGAGGGAGGTTGTCTGGGAGGTTCGGACGCTCACCGTGGGGGCATCGGTGGAGGTGGTTCGGGCTGGGGGGGCAGCCGATCGACGGCGAAGCAGACGGCCGGCGGCTAGGGTTTCGCGTCGGGCTCGGCGGGGTGCAGCGTTTCTGGGGCTCCTCCTTCTCGGCTCCGTGTACAGGGGCAACGCTGGTGCTCGGCTCGGTCTTCCCCAACGCCCAGACACCTGGCCCTCCTTCTGTTATGATGGTGGTGGTGTGATGCCGACGATGGGGGTAGATGGAGATGGAAGAGAGGGTAGCAGGGATAGGTGGGGAGGGGGAGTAGATGGGCATGGCCCTGGGGAGTTCTGTGGTTGCTAGGCAGAGGAGGGGTAGATAAGAACGAGCAGAGGGAGGCACATGGGTTGGATCGGCATAAAGGTGGTGCTCACCCTTTTCTTCTCCCTCTCTCACGGTAGGCACGGCTCAGGTAGACCAGGGGAGGTTGCAGCGATGGGGCCCGAGGGGACGGGCAGGTGTGGCTCGGGCTGGAGGGGCCCTCACGGCAGGGAGAGAAAAGAGAGGGAGAGAGAGAGAGAGCTAGGGTAGGAGGGAGGCTCGGGCTAGGGTTTGGTAGCCTCGGGTTAGGGTTTTTGCTAGAGTTGGGGTAGGGGTAGCTCGGCCAGGGGGAGTAGGTGGCTAGGTGTGGCCTGCATGGTAGGGAGAGGGTGCACCTCGGCATGGTAAAGAGGGAAGGTAGATGGGGTAGGTCATGGTGGTGGTGGCTCGGGTTAGAGAGAGGAGAGATGAGGTCCTAGGGTTTTGAGAGAGAGATTAGGTGGAGTGTTTTCTTTTGACAAGACCAAGCAAGATCAAGCCAAGCTCAAACAAGATCTAGTCAAAATAGAGGAAGAGATAAAAGGTGGTGAGGGTTTAGAGATAGAAAAGAGAAAGGGGGTTTAGGGTTTAGAGATGGGTTGGTTTAGCCAAACCAAAGAGGTAGGTTTAAATTATGGTTTAAGAGATTCAAAAACAAGGGAACATCTAGTTTGAATTTAAAAGCAAAGCTCAAACCAAAAAAAATAAAACAAAACAAAGGGAAGAAGGCCAAGGGTTATGATTGCATGGCCCATGCATAACTTTAATGCTAGGTTTTATCTTGTGAAAACAAAATAAATATCCATGGCATTTATACATATGCATTCCAAAATATGGAATAAGGCCAAGCAAAAGAATTTGTAGAAGTGGATCCATCCTATCTCCCCTGAGCTAGGTTAAATACCCAGAGAAAATAAAATACAAGCTCATGGATAATGGGATGGTGGAATTATAAGGTGGTGAAAGAAAAGGGTGGTGGAGTAGATTAAAAGATATGCCCCCAACTCAACTTGGGCATTAAACAATATATCAATAACCAAATACAATATCAAGAGGCAAATACAATTTACAATGCATATGAGAGAAGAACCAAAACAAAAAGGGTTTTATATGATGCTCAAATGCAAGGTGGCATGATGACATGAGCATGATATAATTATGATGCAACAATTATATATAGGAAGTAGCATTATATAGACTAGGCTAGTAGCATTGCAATTGTTAGACAATTGGGATGCTACAACTCTCCCCCACTAAACAAGAATCTCGCCCCGAGATTCCTAGGAAAAAGAAAACAACACAAGGAGAGGCGGGTGTCCGAACGAAGATGACCCTCACGTTCCCAAGTTGATGAACAACGGAATGGTGCGACCACTACACCTTGCAAAACTTGCTAGACTTGTTGCGAGTCTTGCGTTTTGCTTCAAGAACAACGGATTAGAAGAATTGTAGGATTGTCGTGAGACAAGAAGGATAGGATGGACATAGCTTCGGTTTTCTCAAGAAACATGGTAAAAGACCAGAACCACTTGTGAAAGAAGGGACAAGATGATGTATCATGAATAAAGAAAGACACACCATTAAGATTAAAGATTTACTGATACTAGAGAGGATGAAATCTTTGTCTCGCCGGAAGAAAGAGCTAGGTTGGAGAGGTTTGAACCACTATGACAATAGCATCGTATCTTCTCTCGGATTGAGAAATGAAGTACGAAAACAATATTGCCTTCAAACAATAGAGTCCCTTGATATCAACAGACAGATTTAGTTAGACATCGTTGGATTAGATTCTTCTTGCGCCGGTAAGACCCAACGGATCACGCAATTGAGGTGCGCGGATATAACTTCCAGAGACGGATGTGAAGCCAGATCATGGTGGAATCCCGAGAAGCAAATAATATGGAGGATCTGGAGTTTATTGTAGAGATACTTATTGCTTTCTTTAGCCTTGAGGCTAACGCAATAGATTTGCGGCTGATGGCATCAACCATAATTGGCTTTACCACAGAAAAAGAATTGATGAAACAAAGAGAGATAGTTTCCTTTCATCTTGTTTGTGGATGTCGAGCATCGGTAGAATGACGAGGACAGAAAAGAGTTTGCGTTTGTTTCCACCAGATAATTGAAGATTTTGCTCCATCTAGAATAGACAGACCACCAACAAGAGATTATTGATTACTTTCTTCGAGAGAGCACTCCGGAAAAACAAAGACGGAAGTAAAAGTATCGAGGGATAAATCCACTTCTAACTTCCGTGGAATGAGTGAAATCACATTAATTCACCAATTCAATGTACAAGAGCGAATGATAAGAGTAGTGGTATGGTAGCTACTCCATCCCGCACTCAAAGCATTACTCCGCACATGAATAAGAAAACCATGCAACCCAACTACCGAAATAGACTGAAGGTATTGACAATAACTCATGGAACTTCGTTAGAAAACAAGGATAGATGCAAACGATTCGCCGGATTCATAGATAGATAAATATGATGATGTTGTCGTCATGTCGGAAATACTAAGCCCCCAGAAAGATATGAAGGAAGATTACGGAGACAACTGCAAGATTCCACAGACAAAGAAAAAGATAGCACCACTTGAACATAAGGATTGCAAAAGATCTGAAAAAAATCTTCATGACCTCCGATGGATTGAGCCTAGATGATAGAACGAGAGGGTTTCAAAAGATCACTTGACGAGATTGAGGTGAAAGAACTCCATGTTGTTCTTGAAAAGATTGAGAGAGGTTTAGCGGTCTTGAAGAAAATCTTTAGTGGAACGACGATGATAACTTGCCAACAAGGAAAACTCCGGGTTTGATTGAAGATTGAAGATGGAATTAACAATGAACTTGCTGATTCCAGAATTGAAGCGATCTATTTAGCAGAAGGACGTGGCCGAGATAGGTGACTTCAAAAAGTCAGAGTTCTCACTTTGAGACTTTGCACACAGGCAGTGTTAACAAAGCTTGAGAGAAAGGGACACAGATGATCTTCCATGTTCTTCCATTGATATCGAATAGGCAAGCATATTATCAACATATACCACCATGGATTAACAAGATATTCCCAGAATACCAAGTTCAAAAGGCGAGAGAAACGAACAAATGCTCGAACCCTTCCGGAGCTCAACGCTCTTAGAAAGATCAATATTAAGAGCACGGGTTCGTGTTGAAGAAGATGCACTGGAAGAATAGATTATCTGGTCCTTCGGAAGAAAAAGAGATGTCACCTGGTTCACATTGTCGATTGGATCACCGGTTATAAAGATAAAGAGATCTTGGATAAGAACCGATGATAGCTCATACCTTAAGCAAAGCTACCAGAGACGAAAAGATGCAATTCCCTCGTCTCAAAGAGAATTTTGCAGATATGGAGTTCAAAAAGATGTTCAGCATGATGGGCAGATGATAGACCGTCGTAGCGCCTTGAGAAACTCCGGATTGCCAAAGATGCTTGAATAAGCATAGATATGATCACGGTGTACTCAAAATCACAGGAGATAACCGTCACCATTTGGGAGGATAGTGTTGATAGCATTTTCCATATTCCACTCATGATAAGTGTCATATAGCTATGCCGAGAACCAAATTACAATCACCAGCATCGGATCGACACATGTTATGTAATTAGCCCTAGAGAATTGGAGATGAAATGAAACTCTAGGATTAAGCGCCGGTGACAAAGGAATGAGTTAGCATGGACATGCTGATAAAAGGGAGATAGATAATGTTTCACACACGACTGGAAAGGAGTGTGGAAACACAGATGTATCAAAGAAAATTTTTCCGCATTTTTCGGCATTAAAATACCAATAGATGCGCAAAACCAATTATCAAGAAGAGATTAGCAACAGATGCTTACACAGAACGTGGAGTTGCTAGAAGGAAGAACACCCTTAAGAAGATGGCACCGGTTAACAAGGAGTCAGATAGATCGCGCCAGTTTTCAAAAGCCTGTCAGTATGGAATGTACCAATAGTTGATAACCAAAGGCAGATTACGATAAAAAATTGGATGCAACAGATAGACAAGGAATTACACACACACACACACACTTTCTATGGTACTACGGAAACCTAGAACACGTGAATCCTAGTTTGAACTTTTAAGAAGAGGATTGAAAATGTTACACTTCCTTACCAGAAAAGGATGGGTGGCTGGGTAAGAAGAAAAGTGGAAGCAGTCCTACTCTCACGTTTTGTTTTTCCCTAGTATACATAGCTACCAAAAATATTTGCTAGACTGACAACGACCATTTGGCTGAGACCCTGAAGGGCGGGATGGCTCTGATACCAATTGTAACTACCTCGGTGAATTACGCTCCTAGTTACAAGCCTGGATGAGCGGAAATGGTTAAAATAGTACGGTGGGGCCCAAATGCCACTCACAGGTAGACCTTTCGGCCGTCCTAACCATTTCCAAACATCGGGACAAGAACGGGCGGCGTAATCGGCAGGCGAAGGGATCAACTACATACACAAATGAGTATGTATGCAAGCCACCATACAACAGTCCTCAGAGCCATTCCATCTAAAAGAAATAGAAATATTGCAACGCCATACGGCAAGATCCAAATATCCTAGATAGATATAATAGTTTAGGATATCTCCTCATACATCAAACATCAGAGTATCAGGCGGAAGCGGAAAACAAGATCCGAGTACGGATAAGAAGCAAATCGGCATAAGATGCCCCATAAATAAACACATCCCGCCCACAGATCTCACGGATCCCCGTTCCCGGAATCTCTACACCGAGTGATTGTTGCCAACATCATCCGTCTCCTCCACCTAGTATCAATCTTGCGGGTTTACCTGTTCATCTGAATCAAACAATTTATCGTGTGAGACCCTAGGGGTCCTCAGCAAGTCTTTATGCCCCTAAAGGGGACACAACCTGGGGTGACGCAATTGCAGCAAAAGGTAATACCTAACAATTCTATAGATACTCGCTAACCATCCGCCTAACCAAAGATAGACGGATGTCCGTGAATTAAATAACAACAGTTATAACGGTAACATTAACAGATCCATCCTCCTCCTCGCTTTCCGACGAGGAAGCGGATGAACAACCCCCCATCCGTTGGCAGTTTTATTATCCATTACATGAGTGTTGCACTGTTTACTAGTCAGGTACTTAGTCATATTAAAGCGGTACTTTAATTATACTTGTCTATGATCGAGAAACTGTGCTCCAAGTCGTCCATAACCGCGGACATGGCTTTCAGAAAGTTTTACCCTGCAGGGGTGCACAAATAGCAACACACACTCGATCAACCTCGGAAAAACCAAATAAAAACCCAACGAGGCATTCACGACAAAGCGATCACAGGATTCAGAAATATTTCAGGGGGCCACCCCATTAAGCTACCCGCAACGAAGTTGGCCGGCTCCGAGACGGACTCAAGGTTTGCGTCAATGGCTGTAAACGACTGGGAACCCGAAAGTGTGACTGGGCTTATCGATACCGCGAAAACACTCTGCTTACCTAAACAGTACAGGTGCTCCTCGCACAATCTTAAATAAAGCAGTAAAGCATGGCATAAGTATAGAATAGTAATAAAGCCCCAAACTACTTTGTGGCCCCAAGAAATAAGAATGAATCAAGCTCTGGCTCAGGGGGGTTCATAAGCCTCCCGGATGTGGATAGCGCGAATATTCAAGGAACAGGAATCAAGTACTCGGGGTCCTACGGGACACAAGTGAGCATGAAAAACCAAATAGCAGATATTGCTCACCGGTGCCACTTTCATTAGTTCTCCCATTACTACTCAGGTTAAGTTGTTTAGGTACCTCGTGATCCATCAGACACTCACATACCCTACACATGCTGTTCTACGACTCGCATGGCTCAAACAACTCCTGTAGTAATGGCTCATGGGATGGAGGAACAAGCTTCGGTGAGGTTTAAAAGTAAAGGCTATGCAATACTTGGGATTCAATTTAATGCAATCGTGACTCGATGATGCAAGAATAAGATAGAGGCAATAGGTACTGTATGTATGCAAGCATGTGGTAGTGCTTGCCTGGCAGCTCAGTTGAAGCGAGAGAAGGATCTGGGTAGTGCTCCTGGTTTTCTTGGTAAATCCCCTGCTCAGCGTCTATTCGAAGAAGAACCAAACAAACAAGGGCCAACATAAATAAAGTGCACAAGCATATGAATAAAATGCATCAAGCAAACAATCATTCCATGATGAATGATGCACAATTTGCATGGCAATAAAGTAGCATGGCATGGGTGAGGTGTGGAATACAAAAGTAAAGCATTTTATGGAGTTTTACTCATATTTTATACTCAAATAAGTTGCTGTATACTTTATATTTATATGATGCATGCTGCAAAATAGAACATGAAATGCACAAACAGAAAGGTCTCGTCGAGCTAATCATTTTAGACATATCATTTGTTAAATTTGGAGTTATAAAACAAAAGTTATTAATTAATTAAGATAAAGGGCATTTTATTGTAATTTTAATCAACTCGAAATTTAAAGTGTTCAAACATTATTTTGAATGGCATATTTGAATTCTTCACATTTTTCTGATTTCAAAACATATATTATTTGTATTATTTGGAATAATATTTGAAAAGTTATTTGAAACAGATTTAAACTTGTATTTAAAACAAATTTGAAAAGGTTTAAATTTTCAACAGAAACAGAAATACTTTTCTTACTCAAGTCGGACCTAGTCACAGGCAGTGACAAGTGGGCCAGGTGCTGACTGGACGATCTGGCGCGGTAAAGCTTTCTACACCGCGAGTACGCCCAGCCACAGAGGATGACAGGTGGGGTCCGAGGCTCTGCTGACCCACACGCCAGTGGGCGAGTCCGAGGCTGCCACGCGGCACGGCGGGGGGGACTGCGGGTTGATGGAGACAAAGTGTAGGGTACCTTTTTGTGAAATGGTAACAGACACCGACTGGTGGGCCTGGGCTGGACCACGGGTTGAGCAGCAAAAAGCGCAGGGGGTTATGTGCAAAACGCGCGGCGGCTACTGTTTTTCTTCTACGCCGTTTCTGACGAAACTGACAGCGACGTGCGGCACGGCGCAGCGGGGGCTCGAACTCGCGACCGCGCGCGCGCGTAGACGGCGGCTACCACTGCGGTGGATGGGGATTGGTGTTAGGAACCGCAGGCGTGGCCAGATAAGGCGTATACGGCGAGAGGATGGTCCTCGACGACGGCGAGCGCGATGCACCGAAGGCGCTCGTCCGGTGGCGTGGCGCGTACAGGAAACGGTGAACGGAGGGAGGTTGTCTAGGAGGTTCGGACGCTCACCGTGGGGGCGTCGGTGGAGGTGGTTCGGGCTGGGGGGCAGCCGATCGACGGCGAAGCAGACGGCCGGCGGCTAGGGTTTTGCGTCGGGCTCGGCGGGGTGCAGCGTTTCTGGGGCTCCTCCTTCTCGGCTCCATGTACAGGGGCGACGCTGGTGCTCGGCTCGGTCTTCCCCAACGCCCAGACACCTCGCCCTCCTTCTGCTATGATGGTGGTGGTGTGATGCCGACGATGGGGGTAGATGGAGATGGAAGAGAGGGTAGCAGGGGTAGGTGGGGAGGAGGGAGTAGATGGGCACGGCCCTGAGGAGTTCTGTGGTTGCTAGGCAGAGGAGGGGTAGATAAGAACGAGCAGAGGGAGGCACATGGGTTGGATCGGCATAAAGGTGGTGCTCACCCTTTTCTTCTCCCTCTCTCATGGTAGGCACGGCTCAGGTAGACCAGGGGAGGCTGCAGCGATGGGGCCCGAGGGGACGGGCAGGTGTGGCTCGGGCTGGAGGGGCCCTCACGGCAGGGAGAGAAAAGAGAGGGAGAGAGAGAGAGCTAGGGTAGGAGGGAGGCTCGGGCTAGGGTTTGGTAGCCTCGGGTTAGGTTTTTTGCTAGAGTTGGGGTAGGGGTAGCTCGGCCAGGGGGAGTAGGTGGCTAGGTGGGGCCTGCATGGTAGGGAGAGGGTGCACCTCGGCATGGTAAAGAGGGAAGGTAGATGGGGTAGGTCATGGTGGTGGTGGCTCGGGTTAGAGAGAGGAGAGATGAGGTCTTAGGGTTTTGAGAGAGAGATTAGGTGGAGTGTTTTCTTTTGACAAGACCAAGCAAGATCAAGCCAAGCTCAGACAAGATCTAGTCAAAATAGAGGAAGAGATAAAAGGTGGTGAGGGTTTAGAGATAGAAAAGAGAGAGGGGGTTTAGGGTTTAGAGATGGGTTGGTTTAGCCAAACCAAAGAGGTAGGTTTAAATTATGGTTTAAGAGATTCAAAAACAAGGGAACATCTAGTTTGAATTTAAAAGCAAAGCTCAAACCAAAAAAAAAACAAAGGGAAGAAGGCCAAGGGTTATGATTGCATGGCCCATGCATAACTTTAATGCTAGGTTTTATCTTGTGAAAACAAAATAAATATCCATGGCATTTATACATATGCATTCCAAAATATGGAATAAGGCCAAGCAAAAGAATTTGTAGAAGTGGATCCATCCTATCTCCCCTGAGCTAGGTTAAATACCCAGAGAAAATAAAATACAAGCTCATGGATAATGGGATGGTGGAATTATAAGGTGGTGAAAGAAAAGGGTGGTGGAGTAGATTAAAAGATATGCCCCCAACTCAACTTGGGCATTAAACAATATATCAATAACCAAATACAATATCAAGAGGCAAATACAATTTACAATGCATATGAGAGAAGAACCAAAACAAAAAGGGTTTTATATGATGCTCAAATGCAAGGTGGCATGATGACATGAGCATGATATAATTATGATGCAACAATTATATATAGGAAGTAGCATTATATAGACTAGGCTAGTAGCATTGCAATTGTTAGACAATTGGGATGCTACACACTTCATGTCTGTTCTTTTCATGAACCACATAAGTATCTACCAGTGTCATTGGATGTGTGTTCTTCTCCTGAACCACATGTGGATCCACCGGTGTCATTTCATGTCTGTTCCTCTAAACAAACCAAATAAGGATCCACCAGTGTCATTGGATGTGTGTTCTTTTCATGAACCACACCTAGTGTCATTGCATGTGTGTTCTTCTAAACAAACCACATAAGGATCCACCAGTGTCATTGCATGTCTATTCTTTTCATGAACCACACATAAGGATCCACTAGTGTCATTGCATGTCTGTTCTTTTCATGAACGACACCCAATGTCATTGCATATGTGTTCCTCTAAACAAACCACATAAGGATCCACCGGTGTCATTGGATGTGTGTTCTTTTCATGAACCACACCCAGTGTCATTGCATGTGTGTTCTTCTAAACAAAGCACATAAGGATCCACCAGTGTCATTGCATGTCTGTTCTTTTCAGGAACCACACATAAGGATCCACCAGTGTCATTGCATGTATGTTCTTTTCATGAACCACACCCAATGTCATTGCATGTGTGTTCCTCTAAACAAACCACATAAGGATCCACCAGTATCATTGCATGTCTGTTCTTTTCATGAACCATACCCAGTGTCATTGCATGTGTGTTCTTCTAAACAAACCACATAAGGATCCACGAATGCCATTGTACGTCTATTCTTTTCATGAACCACACATAAGGATCCACCAATGTCATTGCATGTCTGTTCTTTTCATGAACCACACCCAATGTCATTGCATGTCTGTTCTTTTCATGATACATAAGGATCTACCAATGCCATTGCATGTCTGTTCTTTTCATGAACCACACCCAATGTCATTGCATGTTTGTTCCTCCAAACAAACTACATAAGGATCCACCAGTGTCATTGCATGTCTGTTCTTTTCATGAACCGCACATAAGGATCCACCAGTGTCATTGCATGTCTGTTCTTTTCATGAACCACACCTAGTGACATTGCATGTGTCTTCTTTTCATGAACCACAGATAGAGTCATTGGATGTCTATTCTTTTCATGAACAACACCCAGTGTCATTGCATGTCTGTCCTTTTCATGAACCACACCCGGTGTCACTACATGTATGTTCTTTTCATGAACCACATAAGGATCTACCAGTGTCATTGGATGTGTGTTCTTCTCATGAACCACACGTGGATCCACCAATGTCATTGCATGTCTGTTCCTCTAAACAAACCGCATAAGGATCCACCAGTGTCATTGGATGTGTGTTCTTTTCATGAACCACACCCAGTGTCATTGCATGTGTGTTCTTCTAAACAAACCACATAAGGATCCACTAGTGTCATTGCATGTATGTTCTTTTCATGAACCACACATAAGGATCCACCAGTGTCATTGCATGTCTGTTCTTTTCATGAACCACACCCAATGTCATTGCATGTGTGTTCCTCTAAACAAACCACATAAGGATCCACCAGTGTCGTTGCATGTCTGTTCTTTTCATGAACCACACCCAGTGTCATTGCATGTGTGTTCTTCTAAACAAACCACATAAGTATCCACTAGTGGCATTGCATGTCTGTTCTTTTCATGAACCACACATAAGGATCCACCAGTGTCATTGCATGTCTGTTCTTTTCATGAACCACACTCAATGTCATTGCATATCTGTTCTTTTCATGAACCACACCCAATGTCATTGCATGTGTGTTCTCCTGATAAACCACATATGGATCCACCAGTGGCATTGCATGTCTGTTCTTTTCATGAACCACACCCATTGTCAATGCATGTGTGTTCTCCTGACAAACCACATATGGATCCACAAGTGTTGTTGCATGTCTGTTCTTTTCATGAACCACACATAAGGATCCACCAGTGTCATTGCATGTTTGTTCTTTTCATGAACCACACCTAGTGTCATTACATGTATGTTCTTTTCATGAACCACATGAGGATCTACTAGTGTCATTGCATGTCTATTCTTTTCATGAACCACACCCAATGTCATTGCATGTGTGTTCTCCTGACAAACCACATATGGATCCACTAGTATCATTGCATGTTGTTCTCTTCATGAAACTCACATAAGGATCCACCAGTGTCATTGCATAACTGTTCTTCCCATGAACCACACATGGATCCACCAGTGTCATTGCATGTCTGTTCTTCCCATGAACCACACATGGATCCACCAGTGTCATTGCATTTCTGTTACTTCCATAAACCACATATGGATCCACCTAGAGTGATTGCATGTTTGTTCCTCTAAACAAACCACATAAGGATCCACCAGTGTCATTGGATGTGTGTTCTTTTCATGAACCACACCTAGTGTCATTGCATGTGTGTTCTTCTAAACAAACCACATAAGGATCCACCAGTGTCATTGCATGTCTATTCTTTTCATGAACCACACATAAGGATCCACTAGTGTCATTGCATGTCTGTTCTTTTCATGAACGACACCCAATGTCATTGCATATGTGTTCCTCTAAACAAACCACATAAGGATCCACCAGTGTCATTGGATGTGTGTTCTTTTCATGAACCACACCCAGTGTCATTGCATGTGTGTTCTTCTAAACAAAGAACATAAGGATCCACCAGTGTCATTGCATGTCTGTTCTTTTCAGGAACCACACATAAGGATCCACCAGTGTCATTGCATGTCTATTCTTTTCATGAACCACACCCAATGTCATTGCATGTGTGTTCCTCTAAACAAACCACATAAGGATCCACCAGTATCATTGCATGTATGTACTTTTCATGAACCACACCCAGTGTCATTGCATGTGTGTTCTTCTAAAAAAACCACATAAGGATCCACGAATGCCATTGCACGTCTATTCTTTTCATGAACCACACATAAGGATCCACCAATGTCATTGCATATCTGTTCTTTTCATGAACCACACCCAATGTCATTGCATGTCTGTTCTTTTCATGAACCACACCCAATGTCATTGCATGTCTGTTCTTTTCATGATACATAAGGATCTACCAGTGTCATTGCATGTCTGTTCTTTTCATGAACCACACCCAATGTCATTGCATGTTTGTTCCTCCAAACAAACTACATAAGGATCCACCAGTTTCATTGCATGTCTGTTCTTTTCATGAACCGCACATAAGGATCCACCAGTGTCATTGCATGTCTGTTCTTTTCATGAACCACACCCAGTGTCATTGCATGTGTCTTCTTTTCATGAACCACAGATAGAGTCATTGGATGTCTATTCTTTTCATGAACAACACCCAGTGTCATTGCATGTCTGTCCTTTTCATGAACCACACCCGGTGTCACTGCATGTCTGTTCTTTTCATGAACCACATAAGGATCTACCAGTGTCATTGGATGTGTGTTCTTCTCATGAACCACACGTGGATCCACCAGTGTCATTGCATGTCTGTTCCTCTCAACAAACCGCATAAGGATCCACCAGTGTCATTGGATGTGTGTTCTTTTCATGAACCACACCCAGTGTCATTGCATGTGTGTTCTTCTAAACAAACCACATAATGATCCACTATGTCATTGCATGTATGTTCTTTTCATGAACCACACATAAGGATCCACCAGTGTCATTGCATGTCTGTTCTTTTCATGAACCACACCCAATGTCATTGCATGTGTGTTCCTCTAAACAAACCACATAAGGATCCACCAGTGTCGTTGCATGTCTGTTCTTTTCATGAACCACACCCAGTGTCATTGCATGTGTGTTCTTCTAAACAAACCACATAAGGATCCACTAGTGGCATTGCATGTCTGTTCTTTTCATGAACCACACATAAGGATCCACCAGTGTCATTGCATGTCTGTTCTTTTCATGAACCACACTCAATGTCATTGCATGTCTGTTCTTTTCATGAACCACACCCAATGTCATTGCATGTGTGTTCTCCTGATAAACCACATATGGATCCACCAGTGTCATTGCATGTCTGTTCTTTTCATGAACCACACCCAATGTCATTGCATGTGTGTTCTCCTGACAAACCACATATGGATCCACAAGTGTTGTTGCATGTCTGTTCTTTTCATGAACCACACATAAGGAACCACCAGTGTCATTGCATGTTTGTTCTTTTCATGAACCACACCTAGTGTCATTACATGTATGTTCTTTTCATGAACCACATGAGGATCTACTAGTGTCATTGCATGTCTATTCTTTTCATGAACCACACCCAATGTCATTGCATGTGTGTTCTCCTGACAAACCACATATGGATCCACTAGTATCATTGCATGCTGTTCTCTTCATGAAACTCACATAAGGATCCACCAGTGTCATTGCATGTCTGTTCTTCCCATGAACCAAACATGGATCCACCAGTGTTATTGCATGTCTGTTCTTCCCATGAACCACACATGGATCCACCAGTGTCATTGCATTTCTGTTACTTCCATAAACCACATATGGATCCACCTAGTGTGATTGCATGTCTGTTCCTCTAAACAAACCACATAAGGATCCACCAGTGTCATTGGATGTGTGTTCTTTTCATGAACCACACCTAGTGTCATTGCATGTGTGTTCTTCTAAACAAACCACATAAGGATCCACCAGTGTCATTGCATGTCTATTCTTTTCATGAACCACACATAAGGATCCACTAGTGTAATTGCATGTCTGTTCTTTTCATGAACGACACCCAATGTCATTGCATATGTGTTCCTCTAAACAAACCACATAAGGATCCACCAGTGTCATTGGATGTGTGTTCTTTTCCTGAACCACACCCAGTGTCATTGCATGTGTGTTCTTCTAAATAAAGCACATAAGGATCCACCAGTGTCATTACATGTCTGTTCTTTTCAGGAACCACACATAAGGATCCACCAGTGTCGTTGCATGTCTGTTCTTTTCATGAACCACACCGAATGTCATTGCATCTGTGTTCCTCTAAACAAACCACATAAGGATCCACCAGTATCATTGCATGTCTGTTCTTTTCATGAACCACACCCAGTGTCATTGCATGTGTGTTCTTCTAAAAAAACCACATAAGGATCCACGAATGCCATTGCACGTCTATTCTTTTCATGATACACACATAAGGATCCACCAATGTCATTGCATGTCTGTTCTTTTCATGAACCACACCCAATGTCATTGCATGTCTGTTCTTTTCATGAACCACACCCAATGTCATTGCATGTTTGTTCCTCCAAACAAACTACATAAGGATCCACCAGTGTCATTGCATGTCTGTTCTTTTCATGAACCGCACATAAGGATCCACCAGTGTCATTGCATGTCTGTTCTTTTCATGAACCACACCCAGTGTCATTGCATGTGTCTTCTTTTCATGAACCACAGATAGAGTCATTGGATGTCTATTCTTTTCATGAACAACACCCAGTGTCATTGCATGTCTGTCCTTTTCATGAACCACACCCGGTGTCACTGCATGTCTGTTCTTTTCATGAACCACATAAGGATCTACCAGTGTCATTGGATGTGTGTTCTTCTCATGAACCACACGTGGATCCACCAGTGTCATTGCATGTCTGTTCCTCTAAACAAACCGCATAAGGATCCACCAGTGTCATTGGATGTGTGTTCTTTTCATGAACCACACCCAGTGTCATTGCATGTGTGTTCTTCTAAACAAACCACATAATGATCCACTAGTGTCATTGCATGTATGTTCTTTTCATGAACCACACATAAGGATCGACCAGTTTCATTGCATGTCTGTTCTTTTCATGAACCACACCCAATGTCATTGCATGTGTGTTCCTCTAAACAAACCACATAAGGATCCACCAGTGTCGTTGCATGTCTGTTCTTTTCATGAACCACACCCAGTGTCATTGCATGTGTGTTCTTCTAAACAAACCACATAAGGATCCACTAGTGGCATTGCATGTCTGTTCTTTTCATGAACCACACATAAGGATCCACAAAGTGTCATTGCATGTCTGTTCTTTTCATGAACCACACTCAATGTCATTGCATGTCTGTTCTTTTCATGAACCACACCCAATGTCATTGCATGTGTGTTCTCCTGATAAACCACATATGGATCCACCAGTGTCATTGCATGTCTGTTCTTTTCATGAACCACACCCAGTGCCATTGCATGTGTCTTCTCCTGACAAACCACATATGGATCCACAAGTGTTGTTGCATGTCTGTTCTTTTCATGAACCACACATAAGGATCCACCAGTGTCATTGCACGTTTGTTTTTTTCATGAACCACACCTAGTGTCATTACATGTATGTTCTTTTCATGAACCACATGAGGATCTACTAGTGTCATTGCATGTCTATTCTTTTCATGAACCACACCCAATGTCATTGCATGTGTGTTCTCCTAACAAACCACATATGGATCCACTAGTATCATTGCATGTTGTTCTCTTCATGAAACTCACATAAGGATCCACCAGTGTCATTGCATGTCTGTTCTTCCCATGAACCACACATGGATCCACCAGTGTCATTGCATGTCTGTTCTTCCCGTGAACCACACATGGATCCACCAGTGTCATTGCATTTCTGTTACTTCCATAAACCACATATGGATCCAACTAGTGTGATTGCATGTCTGTTCTTCAAAACAAACCACATAAGGATCCACCAGTGTCATTGGATGTGTGTTCTTCTCATGAACCACACATGGATCCACCAGTGTCATTGCATGTTTGTTCCTCTAAACAAACCACATAAGGATCCACTAGTGTCATTGCATGTATGTTCTTTTCATGAACCACACATAAGGATCCACCAGTGTCATTGTATGTCTATTCTTTTCATGAACCACACCCAATGTCATTGCATGTGTGTTTTCCAGATAAACCACATATGGATCCACCAGTGTCATTGCATGTCTGTTCTTTTCATGAACCACACCCAGTGTCATTGCATGTGTGTTCTCCTGACAAACCACATATGGGTCCACATGTGTTTTTGCATGTCTGTTCTTTTCATGAACCACACATAAGGATCCACCAGTGTCATTGCATGTTTGTTCTTTTGATGAACCACACCCAGTGTCATTGCATGTATGTTCTTTTCAAGAACCACATGAGGATCTACTAGTGTCATTGCATGTCTATTCTTTTCATGAACCACACCCAATGTCATTGCATGTGTGTTCTCCTGACAAACCACATATGGATCCACTAGTGTCATTGCATGCTGTTCTCTTCATGAAACTCACATAAGGATCCACCAGTGTCATTGCATGTCTGTTCTTCCCATGAACCTCACATGGATCCACCAGTGTCATTGCATGTCTGTTCTTCCCATGAACCACACATGGATCCACCAGTGTCATTGCATGTCTGTTACTTCCATAAACCACATATGGATCCACCTAGTGTGATGGCATGTCTGTTCCTCTAAACAAACCACATAAGGATCCACCAGTGTCATTGGATGTGTGTTCTTCTCATGAACCACACATGGATCCACCAGTGTCATTGCATGTTTGTTCCTCTAAACAAACCACATAAGGATCCACTAGTGTCATTGCATGTATGTTCTTTTCATGAACCACACATAAGGATCCACCAGTGTCATTGTATGTCTATTCTTTTCATGAACCACACCCAGTGTCATTGCATGTGTGTTCCTTTCATGAACCACAACTAGAGTCATTGGATGTCTATTCTTTTCATGAACCACACCTAGTGTCATTGGATGTGTGTTCTTTTCATGAACCACAACCAGTGTCATTGCATGTGTGTTCTTCTAAACAAAGCACATAAGGATCCACCAGTGTCATTGCATGTCTGTTCTTTTCAGGAACCACACATAAGGATCCATCAGTGTCATTGCATGTCTGTTCTTTTCATGAACCACACCCAATGGCATTGCATGTGTGTCCCTCTAAACAAAACACATAAGGATCCACCAGTGTCATTGCATGTCTGTTCTTTTCATGAACCACACCCAGTTTCATTGCATGTGTGTTCAACTAAACAAACCACATAAGGATCCACGAATGCCATTGCACGTCTATTCTTTTCATGAACCACACATAAGGATCCACCAATGTCATTGCATGTCTGTTCTTTTCATGAACCACACCCAATGTCATTGCATGTCTCTTCTTTTCATGAACCACACCCAATGTCATCGCATGTCTGTTCTTTTCATGAACCACATAAGGATCTACCAGTGTCATTGCATGTCTGTTCTTTTCATGAACCACACCCAATGTCATTGCATGTTTGTTCCTCCAAACAAACTACATAAGGATCCACCAGTGTCATTGCATGTCTGTTCTTTTCATGAACCGCACATAAGGATCCACCGGTGTCATTGCATGTCTGTTCTTTTCGTGAACCACACCCAGTGTCATTGCATGTGTCTTCTTTTCATGAACTACAGATAGAGTCATTGGATGTCTATTCTTTTCATGAACAACACCCAGTGTCATTGCATGTCTGTCCTTTTCATGAACCACACCCGGTGTCACTGCATGTCTGTTCTTTTCATGAACCACATAAGGATCTACCAGTGTCATTGGATGTGTGTTCTTCTCATGAACCACACCTGGATCCACCTGTGTCATTGCATGTCTGTTCCTCTAAACAAACCGCATAAGGATCCACCAGTGTCATTGGATGTGTGTTCTTTCCATGAACCACACCCAGTGGCATTGCATGTGTGCTCTTCTAAACAAACCACATAAGGATCCACCAGTGTCATTGCATGTCTGTTCTTTTCATGAAAAACACACAAGGATCCACCAGTGTCATTGCATGTCTGTTCTTTTCATGAAAAACACACAAGGATCCACCAGTGTCATTGCATGTCTGTTCTTTTCATGAACCACACCCAATGTCATTGCATGTGTGTTCCTCTAAACAAACCACATAAGGATCCACCAGTGTCATTGCATGTCTTTTCTTTTCATGAACCGCACCCAGTGTCATTGCATGTGTGTTCTTCTAAACAAACCACATAAGGATCCACGAATGTCATTGCACGTCTATTCTTTTCATGAACCACACATAAGGATCCACCAATGTCATTGCATGTCTATTCTTTTCATGAACCACACCCAATGTCATTGCATGTCTGTTATTTTCATGAACCACACCCAATGTTATTGCATGTCTGTTCTTTTCATGAACCACATAAGGATCTACCAGTGTCATTGCATGTCTGTTCTTTTCATGAACCACACCCAATGTCATTGCATGTTTGTTCCTCCAAACAAACCACATAAGGATCCACCAGTGTCATTGCATGTATGTTCTTTTCATGAACCGCACATAAGGATCCACCAGTGTCATTGCATGTCTGTTCTTTTCATGAACCACACCTAGTGTCATTGCATGTGTCTTCTTTTCATGAACTACAACTAGAGTCATTGGATGTCTATTCTTTTCATGAACAACACCCAGTGTCATTGCATGTCTGTCCTATTCATGAACCACACCCGGTGTCACTGCATGTCTGTTATTTTCATGAACCACATAAGGATCTACCAGTGTCATTGGATCTGTGTTCTTCTCATGAACCACACGTGGATCCACCAGTGTCAATGCATGTCTGTTCCTCTAAACAAACCGCATAAGGATCCACCAGTGTCATTGGATGTGTGTTCTTTTCATGAACCACACCCAGTGGCATTGCATGTGTGTTCTTCTAAACAAACCACATAAGGATCCACCAGTGTCATTGCATGTCTGTTCTTTTCATGAACCACACACAAGGATCCACCAGTGTCATTGCATGTCTGTTCTTTTCATGAACCACACCCAATGTCATTGCATGTGTGTTCCTCTAAACAAACCACATAAGGATCCACCAGTGTCATTGCATGTCTGTTCTTTTGATGAACCGCACCCAGTGTCATTGCATGTGTGTTCTTCTAAAGAAACCACATAAGGATCCACCGGTGTCATTGCATGTCTGTTCTTTTCATGAACCACACATAAGGAGCCACCAGTGTCATTGCATGTCTATTCTTTTCATGAACCACACCTAATGTCATTGCATGTGTGTTCCCCTGACAAACCACATATGGATCCACCAGTGTCATTGCATGTCTATTCTTTTCATGAACCACACATAAGGATCCACCAGTGTCATTGCATGTCTATTCTTTTCATGAATCACAGCTAGAGTCACTTGATGTCTGTTACTTCCATAAACCACATATGGATCCACCTAGTGTGATTGCATGTCTGTTCCTCTAAACAAACCACATAAGGATCCACCACGGTCATTGCATGTTTGTTCCTCTAAACAAACCACATAAGGATCCACCAGTGTCATTGCATGTACGTTCTTTTCATGAACCACACATAAGGATCCACCAGTGTTATTGCATGTCTGTTCTTTTCAATGAACCACACCTAGTGTCATTGCATGTGTGTTCTTTTCATGAACCACATAAGGATCTATCAGTGTCATTGGATGTGTGTTCTTCTCATGAACCACACATGGATCCACCGAAGTCATTGCATGTCTGATCCCCTAAACAAACCACGTAAGGATCCACCAGTATCATTGGATGTGTGTTCTTTTCATGAACCACACCCTGTGTCATTGCATGTGTGTTCTTCTAAACAAACCACATAAGGATTCACCAGGGTCATTGCATGTCTGCTATTTTCATGAACCACACATAAGGATCCACCTGTGTCATTGCATGTCTGTTCTTTTCATGAGCCACACCCAATGTCATTGCATGTGTGTTCCTCTAAACAAACCACATAAGGATCCACCATTGTCATTGCATGTCTGTTCTTTTCATGAACCACACCCAGTATCATTGCATGTGTGTTTTTCTAAACAAACCAAATAAGGATCCACCAGTGTCATTGCATGTCAGTTCTTTTCATAAACTACCCGTAAGGATCCACCCAATGTCATTGCATGTGTGTTCCTCTAAACAAACCACATAAAGATCCACCAGTGTCATTGGATGTGTGTTCTTTTCATGAACCACACCCAGTGTCATTGCATGTGTGTTCTTCTAAACAAACCACATAAGGATTCACCAGGGTCATTGCATGTCTGTTATTTTCATGATCCACACATAAGGATCCCCAGTGTCATTGCATGTCTGTTCTTTTCATGAACCACACCCAATGTCATTGCATGTGTGTTCCTCTAAACAAACCACATAAGGATCCGCCAGTGTAATTGCATGTCTGTTCTTTTCATGAACCACACCCAGTGTCATTGCATGTGTGTTCTTCTAAACAAACCACATAAGGATCCACCAGTTTCATTGCATGTCTGTTCTTTTCATGAACCACACATAAGTATCCACCAGTATCATTGCATGTCTGTTCTTTTCATGAACCACACCCAATGTCATTGCATGTCTGTTCTTTTCATGAACCACATAAGGATCTACCAGTGTCATTGCGTGTCTGTTCTTTTCATGAGCCACACCCAATGTCATTGCATGTGTGTTCCTCTAAACAAACCACATAAGGATCCACTAGTGTCATTGCATGTCTGTTCTTTTCATGAACCACACCCAGTGTCATTGCATGTGTGTTCTTCTAAACAAACCACATAAGGATCCACCAGTGTCATTGCATGTTTGTTCTTTTCATGAACCACACATAAGGATCCACTAGTGTCATTGCATGTCTGTTCTTTTCATGAACCACACATAAGGATCCACCAGTGTCATTGCATGTCTGTTCTTTTCATGAACCACACATAAGGATGCACCAGTGTTATTGCATGTCTATTCTTTTCATGAACCACACCCAATGTCATTGCATGTCTGTTCTTTTCATGAACCACATAAGGATCTACCACTGTCATTGCATGTTTGTTCTTTTCATGAACCACACCCAATGTCATTGCATGTGTGTTCTCCTGACAAACTACATATGGATCCACCAGTGTCATTGCATGTCTGTTCTTTTCATGAACCACACATAAGGATCCACCAGTGTCATTGCATGTCTGTTCTTTTCATGAACCACACCTAGTGTCATTGCATGTGTGTTCTTTTCATGAACCACATCTAGAGTCATTGGATGTCTATTCTTTTCATGAACCACACCCAGTGTCATTGCATGTGTGTTCTTTTCATGAACCAACCCCGGTGTCATTGCTTGTCTGTTCTTTTCATGAACCACATAAGGATCTACAAGTGTTATTGGATGTGTGTTCTTCTCATGAACCACACATGGATCCACCGGTGTCATTGCATGTGTGTTCTTCTAAACAAACCACATAAGGATCCACCAGTGTCATTGGATGTCTGTTATTTTCATGAACCACACCCAGTGTCATTGCATGTGTGTTCTTCTAAAGAAACCATATAAGGATCCACCGGTGTCATTGCATGTCTGTTCTTTTCTTGAATCACACATAAGGATCCACCAGTGTCATTGCATGTCTGTTCTTTTCATGATCCACACCCAGTGTCATTTCATGTGTGTTCCTCTAAACAAACCACATAAGGATCCACCAGTGTCATTGCATGTCTGTTCTTTTCATGAACCACACCCAGTGTCATTGCATGTGTGTTCTTCTAAACAAACCACATAAGGATCCACCAGTGTCATTGCATGTCTGTTCTTTTCATGAACCACACATAAGGATCCACCAGTGTCATTGCATGTTTGTTCTTTTCATCAACCACACCCAATGTCATTGCATGTCTATTCTTTTCATGAACCATATAAGCATCTACTAGTTTCATTGCATGTCTGTTCTTTTCATGAGCCACACCTAATGTCATTGCATGTGTGTTCCTCTAAACACACCACATAAGGATCCACCAGTGTCATTGCATGTCTGTTCTTTTCATGAACCACACCCAGTGTCATTGCATGTGTGTTCTTCTAAACAAACCACATAAGGATCCACCAGTGTCATTGCATGTTTGTTCTTTTCATGAACCACACATAAGGATCTACCACTGTCATTGCATGTCTGTTCTTTTCATGAACCACACATAAGGATCCACCAGTATCATTGCATGTCTGTCCTTTTCATGAACCACACCCAATGTCATTGCATGTCTGTTCTTTTCATGAACCACATAAGGATCTACCAGTGTCATTGCATGTCTGTTCTTTTCATGAACCACACCCAATGTCATTGCATGTGTGTTCTCCTGACAAACCACATATGGATCCACCAGTGTCATTGCATGTCTGTTCTTTTCATGAACCACACATAGTGTCATTGCATGTGTGTTCTTTTCATGAACCACAGCTAGAGTCATTGGATGTCTATTCTTTTCATGAACCACAGATAGTGTCATTGCATGTGTGTTCTTTTCATGAACCACACCCGGTGTCATTGCATGTCTGTTCTTTTCATGAACCACATAAGGATTTACCAGTGTCATTGGATGTGTGTTCTTCTCATGAACCACACGTGGATCCACCGGTGTCATTGCATGTCTGTTCCTCTAAACAAACCACATAAGGATCCACCAGTGTCATTGGATGTCTGTTATTTTCATGAACCACACCCAGTGTCATTTCATGTGTGTTCTTCTAAAGAAACCACATAAGTATCCACCGGTGTCATTGCATGTCTGTTCTTTCCATGAATCACACATAAGGATCCACCAGTGTCATTGCATGTCTGTTCTTTTCATGAACCACACCCAATGTCATTGCATGTGTGTTCCTCTAAACAAACCATATAAGGATCCACCAGTGTCATTGCATGTCTATTCTTTTCATGAACCACACCCAGTGTCATTGCATGTGTGTTCTTCTAAACAAACCACATAAGGATCCACCAGTGTCATTGCATGTCTGTTCTTTTCATGAACCACACATAAGGATCCTCCAGTGTCATTGCATGTTTGTTCTTTTCATGAACCACACCCAATGTCATTGCATGTCTGTTCTTTTCATGAACCACATAAGGATCTACCAGTGTCATTGCATGTCTGTTCTTTTCATGAGCCACACCTAATGTCATTGCATGTGTGTTACTCTAAACAAACCACATAAGGATCCACCAGTGTCATTGCATGTCTGTTCTTTTCATGAACCACACCCAGTGTCATTGCATGTGTGTTCTTCTAAACAAACCACATAAGGATCCACCAGTGTCATTGCATGTTTGTTCTTTTCATGAACCACACATAAGGATCCACCATTGTCATTGCATGTCTGTTCTTTTCATGAACCACACATAAGAATCCACCAGTGTCATTGCATGTCTGTTCTTTTCATGAACCACACCCAATGTCATTGCATGTCTGTTCTTTTCATGAACCACATAAGGATCTACCAGTGTCATTGCATGTCTGTTCTTTTCATGAACCACACCCAATGTCAATGCATGTGTGTTCTCCTGACAAACCACATATGGATCCACCAGTGTCATTGCATGTCGGTTCTTTTCATGAACCACACATAAGGATCCACCAGTGTCATTGCATGTCTGTTCTTTTCATGAACCACACCTAGTGTCATTGCATGTGTGTTCTTTTCATGAACCACAGCTAGAGTCATTGGATGTCTATTCTTTTCATGAACCACACCCAGTGTCATTGCATGTCTGTTCTTTTCATGAACCACACCCGGTGTCACTGCATGTTTGTTCTTTTCATGAATCACATAAGTATCTACCAGTGTCATTGGATGTGTGTTCTTCTCATGAACCACACGTGGATCCACCCAATGTCATTGCATGTGTGTTCCTCTAAACAAACCACATAAGGATCCACCAGTGTCATTGGATGTGTGTTCTTTTCATGAACCACACCCAGTGTCATTGCATGTGTGTTCTTCTAAACAAACCACATAAGTATCCACCAGTGTCATTGCTTGTATGTTCTTTTCATGAACCACACATAAGGATCCACCAGTGTCATTGCATGTCTGTTCTTTTCATGAATCACACCCAATGTCATTGCATGTGTGTTAATCGAAACAAACCACATAAGGATCCACCAGTGTCATTGCATGTCTGTTCTTTTCATGAACCACACCCAGTGTCATTGCATGTGTGTTCTTCTAAACAAACCACATAAGGATCCACCATTGTCATTGCATGTCTGTTCTTTTCATGAACCACACATAAGGATCCACCGGTGTCATTGCATGTCTGTTCTTTTCATGAACCACACCTAATGTCATTGCATGTCTGTTCTTTTCATGAATCACATAAGGATCCACCAGTGTCATGGCATGTCTATTCTTTTCATGAACCACACCCAATCTCATTGCATGTGTGTTCTCTTGACAAACCACATATGGATCCACCATTGTCATTGCATGTCAGTTCTTTTCATGAACCACACATAAGGATCCACCAGTATCATTGCATGTCTATTCTTTTCATGAACCACACCCAATGTCATGGCATGTCTGTTCTTTTCATGAACCACATAAGGATCTACCAGTGTCATTGCATGTCTGTTCTTTTCATGAACCACACCCAATGTCATTGCATGTGTGTTCTCTTGACAAACCACATATGGATCCACCAGTGTCATTGCATGTCTGCTCTTTTCATGAACCACACATAAGGATCCACCAGTGTCATTGCATGTCTATTCCTTTCATGAACCACACCCAGTGTCATTGCATGTGTGTTATTTTCATGAACCACAGCTAGTCATTGGATGTCTATTCTTTTCATGAACCACACCCAGTGTCATTGCATGTCTGTTCTTTTCATGAACCACACCCGGTGTCACTGCATGTCTGTTCTTTTTATGAACCACATAAGGATCTACTAGTGTCATTGGGTGTCTGTTCTTCTCATGAACCACACCCAATGTCATTGCATGTCTGTTCTTTTCATGAACCACATAAGGATCCACCAGTGTCATTACATGTCTGTTCTTTTCATGAACCACACCCAATGTCATTGCATGTGTGTTCTCCTGACAAACCACATATGGATCCACCAGTGGTATTGCATGTCAGTTCTTTTCATTAACCACACATAAGGATCCACCAGTGTCATTGCATGTCTATTCTTTTCATGAACCACACCCAATATCATTGCATGTCATTTCTTTTCATGAACCACATAAGGATCTATCAGTGTCATTGCATGTCTGTTCTTTTCATGAACCACACCCAATGTCATTACATGTGTTTTCTCCTGACAAACCACATATGGATCCACAAGTGTCATTGCATGTCTGTTCTTTTCAAGAACCACACATAAGGATCCACCAGTGTCATTGCATGTCTGTTCTTTTCATGAACCACACCCAGTGGCATTGCATGTGTGTTATTTTCATGAACCACGGCTAGAGTCATTGGATGTCTATTCTTTTCATGAACCACACCCAGTGTCATTGCATGTCTGTTCTTTTCATCAACCACACCTGGTGTCACTGCATGTCTGTTCTTTTCATTAACCACATAAGGATCTACCAGTGTCATTGGATGTGTGTTCTTCTCATGAACCACACGTGGATCCACCGGTGTCATTGCATGTCTATTCCTCAAAACAAAACACATAAGGATCCACCAATGTCATTGGATGTGTGTTCTTTTCATGAACCACACCCAGTGTCATTGCATGTGTGTTCTTCTAAACAAACCACATAAGGATCCACCAGTGTCATTGCGTGTATGCTCTATTCATGAAGCACACATAAGGATCCACCAGTGTCATTGGATGTATGTTCTTTTCGTGAACCACACCAAGTGTCATTGCATGTCTGTTCTTTTCATGAACCACATAAGGATCTACCAGTGTCATTGCATGTCTGTTCTTTTCATGAACCACACCCAATGTCATTGCATGTGTGTTCTCCTGACAAACCACATATGGATCCACCAGTGTCATTGCATGTCGGTTGTTTTCATGAACCACACATAAGGATCCACCAGTGTCATTGCATGTCTGTTCTTTTCATGAACCACACCTAGTGTCATTGCATGTGTGTTCTTTTCATGAACCACAACTAGAGTCATTGGATGTCTATTCTTTTCATGAACCACACCCAGTGTCATTGCATGTCTGTTCTTTTCATGAACCACACCCGGTGTCACTGCATGTTTGTTCTTTTCATGAATCACATAAGTATCTACCAGTGTCATTGGATGTGTGTTCTTCTCATGAACCACACGTGGATCCACCCAATGTCATTGCATGTGTGTTCCTCTAAACAAACCACATAAGGATCCACCAGTGTCATTGGATGTGTGTTCTTTTCATGAACCACACCCAGTGTCATTGCATGTGTGTTCTTCTAAACAAACCACATAAGTATCCACCAGTGTCATTGCTTGTCTATTCTTTTCATGAACCACACATAAGGATCCACCAGTGTCATTGCATGTCTGTTCTTTTCATGAATCACACCCAATGTTATTGCATGTGTGTTAATCGAAACAAACCACATAAGGATCCACCAGTGTCATTGCATGTCTGTTCTTTTCATGAACCACACCCAGTGTCATTGCATGTGTATTCCTCAAAACAAAACACATAAGGATCCACCAATGTCATTGGATGTGTGTTCTTTTCATGAACCACACCCAGTGTCATTGCATGTGTGTTCTTCTAAACAAACCACATAAGGATCCACCAGTGTCATTGCATGTATGCTCTATTCATGAAGCACACATAAGGATCCACCAGTGTCATTGCATGTATGTTCTTTTCATGAACCACACCAAGTGTCATTGCATGTCTGTTCTTTTCACGAACCACATAAGGATCTATCAGTGTCATTGAATGTCTGTTCTTTTCATGAACCACACCCAATTTCAATGCATGTGTTTTCTCCTGACAAACCACATATGGATCCACAACTGTCATGGTATGTCTGTTCTTTTCAAGAACCACACATAAGGATCCACCAGTGTCATTGCATGTCTGTTGTTTTCATGAACCGCACCCAGTGGTATTGCATGTGTGTTCTTTTCATGAACCAAAGCTAGAGTCATTGGATGTCTATTCTTTTCATGAACCACACCCAGTGTCATTGCATGTCTATTCTTTTCATGAACCACACCCAATGTCATTGCATGTGTGTTCTCCTGACAAACCACATATGGATCCACCAGTGGTATTGCATGTCAGTTCTTTTCATGAACCACACATAAGGATCCACCAGTGTCATTGCATCTTGTTCTTTTCATGAACCACACCTAGTGTTATTGCATGTCTGTTCTTTTCAAGAACCACACATAAGGATCCACCAGTGTCATTGCATGTCTGTTCTTTTCATGAACCACACATAAGGATCCACCAGTGTCATTGCATGTCTGTTCTTTTCATGAATCACACCCAGTGTCATTGCATGTTTGTTCCTCTAAACAAACCACATAACGATCCACCAGTGTCATTGCATGTATGTTCTTTTCAAGAACCACACATAAGGATCCACCAGTGTCATTGCATGTCTGTTCTTTTCATGAACCACACCTAGTGTCATTGCATGTGTGTTATTTTCATGAACCACAGCTAGAGTAATTGGATGTCTATTCTTTTCATGAACATCACCCATTGTCATGACATGTTTGTTCTTTTCATGAACCACACCCCGTGTCACTGCATGTCTGTTCTTTTCATGAACCACATAAGGATCTACCAGTGTCATTGGATGTGTGTTCTTCTCATGAACCACACGTGGATCCACCGGTGTCATTGCATGTCTGTTCCTCTAAACAAACCACATAAGGATCCACCAGTGTCATTGGATGTGTGTTCTTTTCATGAACCACACCCAGTGTCATTGCATGTGTGTTCTTCTAACAAACCGCATAAGGATCCACCAGTGTCATTGCATGTCTGTTCTTTTCATGAACCACACATAAGGATCCACCAGTGTCATTGCATGTCTGTTCTTTTCATGAATCACACCCAGTGTCATTGCATGTTTATTCCTCTAAACAAACCACATAAGGATCCACCAGTGTCATTGCATGTATGTTCTTTTCAAGAACCACACATAAGGATCCACCAGTGTCATTGCATGTCTGTTCTTTTCATGAACCACACCTAGTGTCATTGCATGTGTGTTATTTTCATGAACCACAGCTAGAGTAATTGGATGTCTATTCTTTTCATGAACATCACCCATTGTCATTACATGTTTGTTCTTTTCATGAACCACACCCAGTGTCACTACATGTCTGTTCTTTTCATGAACCACATAAGGATCTACCAGTGTCATTGGATGTGTGTTCTTCTCATGAACCACACGTGGATCCACCGGTGTCATTGCATGTCTGTTCCTCTAAACAAACCACATAAGGATCCACCAGTGTCATTGGATGTGTGTTCTTTTCATGAACCACACCCAGTGTCATTGCATGTGTGTTCTTCTAACAAACTGCATAAGGATCCACCAGTGTCATTGCATGTCTGTTCTTTTCATGAACCACACATAAGGATCCACCAGTGTTATTGCATGTCTGTTCTTTTCAGGAACCACACCCAATGTCATTGCATGTGTGTTCCTCTAAACAAACCACATAAGGATCCACCAGTGTCATTGCATGTCTGTTCTTTTCATGAACCACACCCAATGTCATTGCATGTGTGTTCTTCTAAACAAACCACATAAGGATGCACCAGTGTCATTGCATGTATGTTCTTTTCATGAACCACACAAAAGGATCCACTAGTGTCATTGCATCTATGTTCTTTTCATGAACCACACCCAATGTCATTGCATGTCTGTTCTTTTCATGAACCACAACCAATGTCATTGCATGTGTGTTCTCCTTACAAACCACATATGGATCCACCAGTGTCATTGCATGTCTGTTCTTTTCATGAACCACACCCAGTGTCATTGCATGTGTGTTCTTCTAAACAAACCACATTAGGATCCACCAGTGTCATTGCGTGTGTGTTCTTCTAAACAAACCACATAAGGATCCACCAGTGTCATTGCATGTCTATTCTTTTCATGAACCACACCCAATGTCATTGCGTGTGTGTTCCTCTAAACAAACCACATAAGGATCCACCGGTGTCATTGCATGTCTGTTCTTTTCATGAATCACACCTAGTGTCCTTGCATGTGTGTTCTTCTAAACAAACCACATAAGGATCCACCAGTGTCATTGCATGTCTGTTCTTTTCATGAACCACACATAAGGATCCACCAGTGTCATTGCATGTCTGTTCTTTTCATGAACCACACCCAATGTCATTGCATGTCTGTTCTTTTCATGAATCACATAAGGATCTACCAGTGTCATTGCATGTCTGTTCTTTTCATGAACCACACCCAATGTCATTGCATGTGTGTTCTCCTGACAAACCACATATGGATCCACCAGTGTCATTGCATGTCTGTTCTTTTCATGAACCACACATAAGGATCCACCAGTGTCATTGCATGTCTATTCCTTTCTTCAACCACACATATGGATCCACCTAGTGTGATTGCATGTGTGTTCTTTTCATGAACCACAGCTAGAGTCATTGGATGTCTATTCTTTTCATGAACCACACCCAGTGTCATTGCATCTCTGTTCTTTTCATGAACCACACCCGGTGTCACTGCATGTTTGTTCTTTTCATGAATCACATAAGGATCTACCAGTGTCATTGGATGTGTGTTCTTCTCATGAACCACACGTGGATCCACCCAATGTCATTGCATGTGTGTTCCTCTAAACAAACCACATAAGGATCCACCAATGTCATTGGATGTGTGTTCTTTTCATGAACCTCACCCAGTGTCATTGCATGTATGTTCTTCTAAACAAACCACATAAGGATCCACCAGTGTCATTGCATGTCTGTTCTTTTCATGAACCACCCCCAATGTCATTGCATGTGTGTTCCTCTAAACAAACCACATAAGGATCCACCAGTGTCATTGCATGTCTGTTCTTTTCATGAATCACACCCAGTGTCATTACATGTGTGTTCTTCTAAACAAACCACATATGGATACACCAGTGTCATTGCATGTCTGTTCTTTTATGAACCACACATCAGGATCCACCAGTGTCATTGGATGTCTGTTCTTTTCATGAACCACACCCAATGTCATTGCATGCTTGTTCTTTTCATGAACCACATAAGGATCCACCAGTGTCATTGCATGTCTGTTCTTTTCATGAACCACACCCAATGTCATTGCATGTGTGTTCTCCTGACAAACCACATATGGATCCACCAGTGGTATTGCATGTCAGTTCTTTTCATTAACCACACATAAGGATCCACCAGTGTCATTGCATGTCTGTTCTTTTCATGAACCACACCCAATGTCATTGCATGTATGTTCCTCTAAACAAACCACATAAGGATCCACCAGTGTCATTGCATGTCTGTTCTTTTCATGAACCACACCCAGTGTCATTGCATGTGTGTTCTTTTAAACAAACCACATAAGGATCCACCAGTTGCATTGCATGTCTGTTCTTTTCATGAACCACACATAAGGATCCACCAGTATCATTGCATGTCTATTCTTTTCATGAACCACACCCAATGTCATTGCATGTCTGTTCTTTTCATGAACCACATAAGGATCTACCAGTGTCATTGCATGTCTGTTCTTTTCATGAGCCACACCCAATGTCATTGCATGTGTGTTCCTCTAAACAAACCACATAAGGATCCACCAGTGTCATTGCATGTCTGTTCTTTTCATGAACCACACATAAGGATCCACCAGTGTCATTGCATGTCTGTTCTTTTCATGAACCACACCCAGTGTCATTGCATGTGTTTTCTCCTGACAAACCACATATGGATCCACAAGTGTCATTGCATGTCTGTTCTTTTCAAGAACCACAAATAAGGATCTATCAGTGGCATTGCATGTCTGTTCTTTTCATGAACCACACCCAGTGGCATTGCATGTGTGTTCTTTTCATGAACCACACCCAATGTCATTGCATGTGTTTTCTCCTGACAAACCACATATGGATCCACAAGTGTCATTGCATGTCTGTTCTTTTCAAGAACCACACATAAGGATCCACCAGTGTCATTGCATGTCTGTTCTTTTCATGAACCACACCCAGTGGCATTGCATGTGTGTTCTTTTCATGAACCACAGCTAGAGTCATTGGATGTCTATTCTTTTAATGAACCACACCCAGTGTCATTGCATGTCTGTTCTTTTCATGAACCATACCCAGTGTCACTGCATGTCTGTTCTTTTCATGAACCACATAAGGATCTACCAGTGCCATTGGATGTGTGTTCTCCTCATGAACCACACGTGGATCCACCGGTGGCATTGCATGTCTATTCCTCAAAACAAAACACATAAGGATCCACCAGTGTCATTGGATGTGTTTTCTTTTCATGAACCACACCCAGTGTCATTGCATGTGTGTTCTTCTAAACAAACCACATAAGGATCCACCAGTGTCATTGCATGTATGCTCTATTCATGAACCACACATAAGGATCCACCAGTGTCATTGCATGTATGTTCTTTTCATGAACCACACCAAGGGTCATTGCTTGTGTGTTCTTCTAAACAAACCACATAAGGATCCACCACTGTCATTGCATGTCTGTTCTTTTCATGAACCACGTATAAGGATCCACCAGTGTCATCGCATGTCTGCTCTTTTCATGAACCACACCCAATGTCATTGCATGTCTGTTCTTTTCATGAACCACATAAGGATCTACCAGTGTCATTGCATGTCTGTTCTTTTCATGAACCACACCCAATGTCATTGCATTTGTGTTCTCCTGACAAACCACATATGGATCCACAAGTGTCATTGCATGTCTGTTCATTCTTGAACCACACATAAGGATCCACCAGTGTCATTGCATCTCTGTTGTTTTCATGAAGCACACCTAGTGTCATTGCATGTCTGTTCTTTTCATGAACCACAACTAGAGTCATTGGATGTCTATTCTTTTCATGAACCACACCCAGTGTCATTGCATGTCTGTTCTTTTCATGAACCACACCCGGTGTCACTGCATGTCTGTTCTTTTCATGAACCACATAAGGATCTACCAGTGTCATTAGATGTGTGTTCTTCTCATGAACCACACGTGTATCCATCGGTGGCATTGCATGTCTGTTCCTCTAAACAAACCACATAAGGATCCACCAGTGTCATTGGATGTGTGTTCTTTTCATGAACCACACCCAGTGTCATTGCATGTGTGTTCTTCTAAACAAACCACATAAGGATCCACCAGTGTCATTGCATGTCTGTTCTTTTCATGAATCACACCCAGTGTCATTGCATGTGTGTTCTTCTAAACAAACCACATAAGGATCCACCAGTGTCATTGCATGTCTGTTCTTTTCATGAACCACACATAAGGATCCACCAGTGTCATTGCATGTCTGTTCTTTTCATGAACCACACCCAATGTCATTGCATGTCTGTTCTTTTCATGAATCACATACGGATCTACCAGTGTCATTGCATGTCTGTTCTTTTCATGAACCACACCCAATGTCATTGCATGTGTGTTCTCCTGACAAACCACATATGGATCCACAAGTGTCATTGCATGTCTGTTCTTATCATGAACCACACATAAGGATCCACCAGTGTCATTGCATGTCTGTTCTTTTCATGAACCACACCTTGTGTCATTGCATGTCTGTTCTTTTCATGAACCACATCTAGAGTCATTGGATGTCTATTCTTTTCATGAACCACACCCAGTGTCATTGCATGTCTGTTCTTTTCATGAACCACACCCGGTGTCACTGCATGTCTGTTCTTTTCATGAACCACATAAGGATCTACCAGTGTCATTAGATGTGTGTTCTTCTCATGAACCACACGTGTATCCACCGGTGTCATTGCATGTATGTTCCTCTAAACAAACCACATAAGGATCCACCAGTGTCATTGGATGTGTGTTCTTTTCATGAACCACACCCAGTGTCATTGCATGTGTGTTCTTCTAAACAAACCACATAAGGATCCACCAGTGTCATTGCATGTCTGTTCTTTTCATGAATCACACCCAGTGTCATTGCATGTGTGTTCTTCTAAACAAACCACATAAGGATCCACCAGTGTCATTGCATGTCTGTTCTTTTCATGAACCACTCATAAGGATCCACCAGTGTCATTGCATGTCTGTTCTTTTCATGAACCACACCCAATGTCATTGCATGTGTGTTCCTCTAAACAAACCACATAAGTATCCACCAGTGTCATTGCATGTCTGTTCTTTTCATGAACCACACCCAGTGTCATTGCATGTGTGTTCTTCTAAACAAACCACATAAGGATCCACCAGTTTCATTGCATGTGTGTTCTTTTAATGAACCACACATAAGGATCCACCAGTATCATTGGATGTCTGTTCTTTTCATGAACCACACCCAATGTCATTGCATGTCTGTTCTTTTCATGAACCACATAAGGATCTACCAGTGTCATTGCATGTCTGTTCTTTTCATGAGCCACACCCAATGTCATTGCATGTGTGTTCCTCTAAACAAACCACATAAGGATCCACCAGTGTCATTGCATGTCTGTTCTTTTCATGAACCACACCCAGTGTCATTGCATGTGTGTTCTTCTAAACAAACCACATAAGGATCCACCAGTGTCATTGCATGTTTGTTCTTTTCATGAACCACTCATAAGGATCCACTAGTGTCATTGCATGTCTATTCTTTTCCTGAACCACACATAAGGATCCACCAGTGTCATTGCATGTCTGTTCTTTTCATGAACCACACCCAATGTCATTGCATGTCTGTTCTTTTCATGAACCACACATAAGGATCCACCTGTGTCATTGCATGTCTGTTCTTTTCATGAACCACACCCAATGTCATTGCATGTCTATTCTTTTCAGAAATCACATAAGGATCTACCAGTGTCATTGCATGTCTGTTCTTTTCATGAACCACACCCAATGTCATTGCATGTGTGTTCTCCTGACAAACCACATATGGATCCACCAGTGTTATTGCATGTCTGTTCTTTTCATGAAGCACACATAAGGATCCACCAGTGTCATTGCATGTCTATTCCTTTCTTGAACCACACCTAGTTTCATTGCATGTGTGTTCTTTTCATGAACCACAGTTAGAGTCATTGGATGTCTATTCATTCAATGAACCACACCCAGCGTCATTGCATTTCTGTTCTTTTCATGAACCACACCCGGTGTCACTTCATGTTTGTTCTTTTCACGAATCACATAAGGATCTACCGGTGTCATTGGATGTGTGTTCTTCTCATGAACCACACGTGGATCCACCCAGTGTCATTGCATGTGTGTTCCTCTAAACAAACCACATAAGGATCCACCAGTGTCATTGGATGTGTGTTCTTTTCATGAACCACACCAAGTGTCATTGCATGTATGTTCTTCTAAACAAACCACATAAGGATCCACCAGTGTCATTGCATGTCTGTTCTTTTCATGAACCACACCCAATGCCATTGCATGTGTGTTCCTCTAAACAAACCACATAAGGATCCACCAGTGTCATTGCATGTCTGTTCTTTTCCTGAACCACACCCAGTGTCATTGCATGTGTGTTCTTTTCATGAACCACAGCTAGAGTCATTGGATGTCTATTCTTTTGATGAACCACACCCAGTGTCATTGCATGTCTGTTCTTTTCATGAACCACACACGGTGTCACTCCATGTCTGTTCTTTTCATGAACCACATAAGGATCTACCAGTGTCATTGGATGTGTGTTCTTCTCATGAACCACACGTGGATCCACCGGTGTCACTGCATGTTTGTTCCTCTAAACAAACCACATAAGGATCCACCAGTGTCATTGCATGTATGTTCTTTTCATGAACCACACATAAGGATCCACCAGTGTCATTGCGTGTCTGTTCTTTTCATGAACCACTCCTAGTGTCATTGCATGTGTGTTCTTTTCATGAACCACAGCTAGAGTCATTGGATGTCTATTCTTTGCATGAACAACACCCATTGTCATTGCATGTTTGTTCTTTTCATGAACCACACCCGGTGTCACTGCATGTCTATTATTTTCATGAACCACATAAGGATCTACCAGTGTCATTGGATGTGTGTTATTCTCATGAACCACAGGTGGATCCACCGGTGTCATTGCATGTCTGTTCCTCTAAACAAACCACATAAGGATCCACCAGTGTCATTGGATGTGTGTTCTTTTCATGAACCACACCCAGTGTCATTGCATGTGTGTTCTTCTAAACAAACCACATAAGGATCCACCAGTGTCATTGCATGTCTGTTCTTTTCATGAACCACACATAAGGATCCACCAGTGTCATTGCATGTCTGTTCTTTTCACCAACCACACCCAATGTCATTGCATGTGTGTTCCTTTAAACAAACCACATATGGATCCACCAGTGTTATTGCATGTCTGTTCTTTTCATGAACCACAACCAGTGTCATTGCATGTGTGTTCTTCTAAACAAACCACATAAGGATCCACTAGTGTCATTGCATGTCTTTCTTTTCATGAACCACACATAAGGATCCACTAGTGTCATTGCATGTATGTTCTTTAGATGAACCACACCCAATGTCATGGCATGTCTGTTCTTTTCATGAACCACATAAGGATCTACCAGTGTCATTGCATGTCTGTTCTTTTCATGAACCACACCCAATGTCATTGCATGTGTGTTCTCCTTACAAACCACATATGGATCCACTAGTGTCATTGCATGTCTGTTCTTTTTATGAACCACACCCAGTGTCATTGCATGTGTGTTCTTCTAAACAAACCACATTAGGATCCACCAGTGTCATTACATGTGTGTTCTTCTAATCAAACCACATAAGGATCCACCAGTGTCATTGCATGTCTGTTCTTTTCATGAACCACACCCAATGTCATTGCGTGTGTGTTCCTCTAAACAAACCACATAAGGATCCACCGGTGTCATTGCATGTCTGTTATTCTCATGAATCACACCCAGTGTCATTGTATGTGTGTTCTTCTAAACAAACCACATAAGGATCCACCAGTGTCATTGCATGTCCGTTCTTTTCATGAACCACACATAAGGATCCACCAGTGTCATTGCATGTTTGTTCTTTTCATGAACCTGACCCAATGTCATTGCATGTCTGTTCTTTTCATGAACCACACATAAGGATCCACCAGTGTCATTGCATGTCTGTTCTTTTCATGAACCACACCCAATGTCATTGCATGTCTGTTCTTTTCATGAATCACAGAAGGATCTACCAGTGTCATTGCAAGTCTGTTCTTTTCATGAACCACACCCAATGTCATTGCATGTGTGTTCCTCTAAACAAACCACATAAGGATCCACCAGTGTCATTGCATGTATTTTCTTTTCATGAACCACACCCAGTGTCATTGCATGTGTGTTATTCTAAACAAACCACAAAAGGATCCACCAGTGTCATTGCATGTCTGTTCTTTTCATGAACCACATATAAGGATCCACCAGTGTCATTGCATGTCTGTTCTTTTCATGAACCACACCCAACGTCATTGCATTTCTGTTCTTTTCATGAACCACATAAGGATCTACCAGTGTCATTGGATGTCTGTTCTTTTCATGAACCACACCCAATGTCATTGCATGTGTGTTCTCCTGACAAACCACATATGGATCCACTAGTGTCATTGCATGTCAATTCTTTTCATGAACCACACATAAGGATCCACCAGTGTCATTGCATGTCTGTTCTTTTCATGAACCACACCCAATGTCATTGCATGTTTGTTCTTTTCATGAACCACATAAGGATCTACCAGTGTCATTGCATGTCTGTTCTTTTCATAAACCACACCCAATGTCATTGCATGTCAGTTCTTTTCATGAACCACACATAAGGATCCACCAGTGTCATTGCATGTCTGTTCTTTTCATGAACCACACCCAATGTCATTGCATGTTTGTTCCTTTCATGAACCACATAAGGATCTGCCAGTGTCATTGCATGTCTGTTCTTCTCATGAACCACAGGTGGATCCACCCAATGTCATTGCATGTGTGTTCCTCTAAACAAACCACATAAGGATCCACCAGTGTCATTGGATGTGTGTTCTTTTCATTAACCACACCCAGTGTCATTGCATGTGTGTTCTTCTAAACAAACCACATAAGTATCCACCAGTGTCATTGCTTGTCTGTTCTTTTCATGAACCACACATAAGGATCCACCAGTGTCATTGCATGTCTGTTCTTTTCACGAACCACACCCAATGTCATTGCATGTGTGTTCCTTTAAACAAACCACATATGGATCCACTAGTGTCATTGCATGTCTGTTCTTTTCATGAACCACACCCAGTGTCATTGCATGTGTGTTCTTCTGAACAAACCATATAAGGATCCACTAGTGTCATTGCATGTCTGTTCTTTTCATGAACCACACATAAGGATCCACTAGTGTCATTGCATGTATGTTCTTTTCATGAACCACACCCAATGTCATTGCATGTCTGTTCTTTTCGTGAACCACATAAGGATCTACTAGTGTCATTGCATGTATGTTCTTTTCATGAACCACACCCAATGTCATTGCATGTGTGTTCTCCTTACAAACCACATATGGATCCACCAGTGTCATTGCATGTCTGTTCTTTTCATGAACCACACCCAGTGTCATTGCATGTGTGTTCTTCTAAACAAACCACATTAGGATCCACCAGTGTCATTGCATGTGTGTTCTTCTAAACAAACCACATAAGGATCCACCAGTGTCATTGCATGTCTGTTCTTTTCATGAACCACACCCAATGTCATTGCGTGTGTGTTCCTCTAAACAAACCACATAAGGATCCACCGGTGTCATTGCATGTCTGTTCTTTTCATTAACCACACATAAGGATCCACCAGTGTCATGGCATGTCTGTTCTTTTCATGAACCACACCCAATGTCATTGCATGTCTGTTCTTTTCATGAATCACAGAATGATCTACCAGTGTCATTGCAAGTCTGTTCTTTTCATGAACCACACCCAATGTCATTGCATGTGTGTTCCTCTAAACAATACACATAAGGATCCACCAGTGTCATTGCATGTATTTTCTTTTCATGAACCACGCCCAGTGTCATTGCATGTGTGTTATTCTAAACAAACCACATAAGGATCCACCAGTGTCATTGCATGTCTGTTCTTTTCATGAACCACATATAAGGATCCACCAGTGTCATTGCATGTCTGTTCTTTTCATGAACCACACCCAATGTCATTGCATTTCTGTTCTTTTCATGAACCACATAAGGAAATACCAGTGTCATTGGATGTCTGTTCTTTCCATGAACCACACCCAATGTCATTGCATGTGTGTTCTCCTGACCAACCACATATGGATCCACTAGTGTCATTGCATGTCAGTTCTTTTCATGAACCACACATAAGGATCCACCAGTGTCATTCCATGTCTGTTCTTTTCATGAACCACACCCAATGTCATTGCATGTTTGTTCTTTTCATGAACCACATAAGGATCTACCAGTGTCATTGCATGTCTGTTCTTTTCATGAACCACACCCAATGTCATTGCATGTCAGTTCTTTTCACGAACCACACATAAGGATCCACCAGTGTCATTGCATGTCTGTTCTTTTCATGAACCACACCCAATGTCATTGCATGTTTGTTCTTTTCATGAACCACATAAGGATCTACCAGTGTCATTGCATGTCTGTTCTTCTCATGAACCACAGGTGGATCCACCCAATGGCATTGCATGTGTGTTCCTCTAAACAAACCACATAAGGATCCACCAGTGTCATTGAATGTGTGTTCTTTTCATGAACCACACCCAGTGTCATTGCATGTGTGTTCTTCTAAACAAACCACATAAGTATCCACCAGTGTCATTGCTTGTCTGTTCTTTTCATGAACCACACATAAGGATCCACCAGTGTCATTGCATGTCTGTTCTTTTCACGAACCACACCCAATGTCATTGCATGTGTGTTCCTTTAAACAAACCACATATGGATCCACCAGTGTCATTGCATGTCTGTTCTTTTCATGAACCACACCCAGTGTCATTGCATGTGTGTTCTTCTAAACAAACCACATAAGGATCCACTAGTGTCATTGCATGTCTGTTCTTTTCATGAACCACACATAAGGATCCACTAGTGTCATTGCATGTATGTTCTTTTCATGAACCACACCCAATGTCATTGCATGTCTGTTCTTTTCATCAACCACATAAGGATCTACCAGTGTCATTGCATGTCTGTTCTTTTCATGAACCACACCCAATGTCATTGCATGTGTGTTCTCCTTAGAAACCACATATGGATCCACCAGTGTCATTGCATGTCTGTTCTTTTCATGAACCACACCCAGTGTCATTGCATGTGTGTTCTTCTAAACAAACCACATTAGGATCCACCAGTGTCATTGCATGTGTGTTCTTCTAAACAAACCACATAAGGATCCACCAGTGTCATTGCATGTCTGTTCTTTTCATGAACCACACCCAATGTCATTGCGTGTGTGTTCCTCTAAACAAACCACATAAGGATCCACCGGTGTCATTGCATGTCTGTTCTTTTCATGAACCACACATAAGGATCCACCAGTGTCATTGCATGTCTGTTCTTTTCATGAACCACACCCAATGTCATTGCATGTCTGTTCTTTTCATGAATCACAGAATGATCTACCAGTGTCATTGCAAGTCTGTTCTTTTCATGAACCACACCCAATGTCATTGCATGTGTGTTCCTCTAAACAAACCACATAAGGATCCACTAGTGTCATTGCATGTATTTTCTTTTCATGAACCATGCCTAGTGTCATTGCATGTGTGTTATTGTAAACAAACCACATAAGGATCCACCAGTGTCATTGCATGTCTGTTCTTTTCATGAACCACATATAAGGATCCACCAGTGTCATTGCATGTCTGTTCTTTTCATGAACCACACCCAATGTCATTGCATTTCTGTTCTTTTCATGAACCACATAAGGATCTACCAGTGTCATTGGATGTCTGTTCTTTCCATGAACCACACCCAATGTCATTGCATGTGTGTTCTCCTGACAAACCACATATGGATCCACTAGTGTCATTGCATGTCAGTTCTTTTCATGAACCACACATAAGGATCCACCAGTGTCATTGCATGTCTGTTCTTTTCATGAACCACACCCAATGTCATTGCATGTTTGTTCTTTTCATGAACCACATAAGGATCTACCAGTGTCATTGCATGTCTGTTCTTTTCATGAATCACACCCAATGTCATTGCATGTGTGTTAATCGAAACAAACCACATAAGGATCCACCAGTGTCATTGCATGTCTGTTCTTTTCATGAACCACACCCAGTGTCATTGCATGTGTGTTCTTCTAAACAAACCACATAAGGATCCACCAGTGTCATTGCATGTCTGTTCTTTTTATGAACCACACATAAGGATCCACCAGTGTCATTGCATGTTTGTTCTTTTCATGAACCACACCTAATGTCATTGCATATCTGTTCTTTTCATGAATCACATAAGGATCCACCAGTGTCATGGCATGTCTATTCTTTTCATGAACCACACCCAATCTCATTGCATGTGTGTTCTCTTGAAAAACCACATATGGATCCACCATTGTCATTGCATGTCAGTTCTTTTCATGAACCACACATAAGGATCCACCAGTATCATTGCATGTCTATTCTTTTCATGAACCACACCCAATGTCATGGCATGTCTGTTCTTTTCATGAACCACATAAGGATCTACCAGTGTCATTGCATGTCTGTTCTTTTCATGAACCACACCCAATGTCATTGCATGTGTGTTCTCTTGACAAACCACATATGGATCCACCAGTGTCATTGCATGTCTGTTCTTTTCATGAACCACACATAAGGATCCACCAGTGTCATTGCATGTCTATTCCTTTCATGAACCACACCCAGTGTCATTGCATGTGTGTTATTTTCATGAACCACAGCTAGAGTCATTGGATGTCTATTCTTTTCATGAACCACACCCAGTGTCATTGCATGTCTGTTCTTTTCATCAACCACACCCGGTGTCACTGCACGTCTATCTTTTCATAAACCACATAAGGATCTACCAGTGTCATTGGATTTGTTTTCTTCTCATGAACCACACGTGGATCCACCGGTATCATTGCATGTCTATTCCTCAAAACAAAACACATAAGGATCCACCAATGTCATTGGATGTCTATTCTTTTCATGAACCACACCCAGTGTCATTGCATGTCTGTTCTTTTCATGAACCACACCCGGTGTCACTGCATGTCTGTTCTTTTTATGAACCAGATAAGGATCTACCAGTGTCATTGGATGTCTGTTCTTCTCATGAACCACACCCAATGTCATTGCATGTCTGTTCTTTTCATGAACCACATAAGGATCCACCAATGTCATTGCATGTCTGTTCTTTTCATGAACCACACCCAATGTCATTTCATGTGTGTTCTCCTGACAAACCACATATGGATCCACCAGTGGTATTGCATGTCAGTTCTTTTCATTAACCACACATAAGGATCCACCAGTGTCATTGCATGTCTATTCTTTTCATGAACCACACCCAATGTCATTGCATGTCTGTTCTTTTCATGAACCACATAAGGATCTATCAGTGTCATTGCATGTCTGTTCTTTTCATGAACCACACCCAATGTCATTGCATGTGTTTTCTCCTGACAAACCACATATGGATCCACAAGTTTCATTGCATGTCTGTTCTTTTCAAGAACCACACATAAGGATCCACCAGTGTCATTGCATGTCTGTTCTTTTCATGAACCACACCCAGTGGCATTGCATGTGTGTTCTTTTCATGAACCACAGCTAGAGTCATTGGATGTCTATTCTTTTCATGAACCACACCCAGTGTCATTGCATGTCTGTTCTTTTCATCAACCACACCCGGTGTCACTGCACGTCTGTTCTTTTCATTAACCACATAAGGATCTACCAGTGTCATTGGATTTGTGTTCTTCTCATGAACCACACGTGGATCCACCGGTGTCATTGCATGTCTATTCCTCAAAACAAAACACATAAGGATCCACCAATGTCATTGAATGTGTGTTCTTTTCATGAACCACACCCAGTGTCATTGCATGTGTGTTCTTCTAAACAAACCACATAAGGATCCACCAATGTCATTGCATGTATGCTCTATTCATGAAGCACACATAAGGATCCACCAGTGTCATTGCATGTATGTTCTTTTCATGAATCACACCCAATGTCATTGCATGTGTGTTAATCGAAACAAACCACATAAGGATCCACCAGTGTCATTGCATGTCTGTTCTTTTCAAGAACCACACCCAGTGTCATTGCATGTGTGTTCTTCTAAACAAACCACATAAGGATCCACCAGTGTCATTGCATGTCTGTTCTTTTCATGAACCACACATAAGGATCCACCAGTGTCATTGCATGTCTGTTCTTTTCATGAACCACACCTAATGTCATTGCATGTCTGTTCTTTTCATGAACCACACCTAATGTCATTGCATGTCTGTTCTTTTCATGAATCACATAAGGATCCACTAGTGTCATGGCATGTCTATTCTTTTCATGAACCACACCCAATCTCATTGCATGTGTGTTCTCTTGACAAACCACATATAGATCCACCATTGTCATTGCATGTCAGTTCTTTTCATGAACCACACATAAGGATCCACCAGTATCATTGCATGTCTGTTCTTTTCATGAACCACACCCAATGTCATGGCATGTCTGTTCTTTTCATGAACCACATAAGGATTTACCAGTGTCATTGCATGTCTGTTCTTTTCATGAACCACATCCAATGTCATTGCATGTGTGTTCTCTTGACAAACCAGATATGGATCCACCAGTGTCATTGCATGTCTGTTCTTTTCATGAACCACACATAAGGATCCACCAGTGTCATTGCATGTCTATTCCTTTCATGAACCACACCCAGTGTCATTGCATGTGTGTTATTTTCATGAACCATAGCTAGAGTCATTGGATGTCTATTCTTTTCATGAACCACACCCAGTGTCATTGCATGTCTGTTCTTTTCATCAACCACACCCAATGTCATGGCATGTCTGTTCTTTTCATGAACCACGTAAGGATCTACCAGTGTCATTGCATGTCTGTTCTTTTCATGAACCACACCCAATGTCATTGCATGTGTGTTCTCTTGACAAACCACATATGGATCCACCAGTGTCATTGCATGTCTGTTCTTTTCATGAACCACACATAAGGATCCACCAGTGTCATTGCATGTCTATTCCTTTCATGAACCACACCCAGTGTCATTGCATGTGTGTTATTTTCATGAACCACAGCTAGAGTCATTGGATGTCTATTCTTTTCATGAACCACACCCAGTGTCATTGCATGTCTGTTCTTTTCATCAACCACACCCGGTGTCACTGCACGTCTGTTCTTTTCATTAACCACATAAGGATCTACCAGTGTCATTGGATTTGTGTTCTTCTCATGAACCACACGTGGATCCACCGGTGTCATTGCATGTCTATTCCTCAAAACAAAACACATAAGGATCCACCAATGTCATTGGATGTCTATTCTTTTCATGAACCACACCCAGTGTCATTGCATGTCTGTTATTTTCATGAACCACACCCGGTGTCACTGCATGTCTATTCTTTTTATGAACCACATAAGGATCTACCAGTGTCATTGGATGTCTGTTCTTCTCTTGAACCACACCCAATGTCATTGCATGTCTGTTCTTTTCATGAACCACATAAGGATCCACCAGTGTCATTGCATGTCTGTTCTTTTCATGAACCACACCCAATGTCATTTCATGTGTGTTCTCCTGACAAACCACATATGGATCCACCAGTGGTATTGCATGTCAGTTCTTTTCATTAACCACACATAAGGATCCACCAGTGTCATTGCATGTCTGTTCTTTTCATGAACCACACCCAATGTTATTGCATGTCTGTTCTTTTCATGAACCACATAAGGATCTATCAGTATCATTGCATGTCTGTTCTTTTCATGAACCACACCCAATGTCATTGCATGTGTTTTCTCCTGAAAAACCACATATGGATCCACAAGTGTCATTGCATGTCTGTTCTTTTCAAGAACCACACATAAGGATCCACCAGTGTCATTGCATGTCTGTTCTTTTCATGAACCACACCCAGTGGCATTGCATGTGTTTTCTTTTCATGAACCACAGCTAGAGTCATTGGATGTCTATTCTTTTCATGAACCACACCCAGTGCCATTGCATGTCTGTTCTTTTCATCAACCACACCCGGTGTCACTGCACGTCTGTTCTTTTCATTAACCACATAAGGATCTACCAGTGTCATTGGATTTGTGTTCTTCTCATGAACCACACGTGGATCCACCGGTGTTATTGCATGTCTATTCCTCAAAACAAAACACACAAGGATCCACCAATGTCATTGAATGTGTGTTCTTTTCATGAACCACACCTAGTGTCATTGCATGTGTGTTCTTCTAAACAAACCACATAAGGATCCACCAATGTCATTGCATGTATGCTCTATTCATGAAGCACACATAAGGATCCACCAGTGTCATTGTATGTATGTTCTTTTCATGAATCACACTCAATGTCATTGCATGTGTGTTAATCGAAACAAACCACATAAGGATCCACCAGTGTCATTGCATGTCTGTTCTTTTCATGAACCACACCCAGTGTCATTGCATGTGTGTTCTTCTAAACAAACCACATAAGGATCCACCAGTGTCATTGCATGTCTGTTCTTTTCATGAACCACACATAAGGATCCACCAGTGTCATTGCATGTCTGTTCTTTTCATGAACCACACCTAATGTCATTGCATGTCTGTTCTTTTCATGAATCACATAAGGATCCACCAGTGTCATGGCATGTCTATTCTTTTCATGAACCACACCCAATCTCATTGCATGTGTGTTCTCTTGACAAACCACATATGGATCCACAACTGTCATTGCATGTCAGTTCTTTTCATGAACCACACATAAGGATCCACCAGTATCATTGCATGTCTGTTCTTTTCATGAACCACACCCAATGTCATGGCATGTCTGTTCTTTTCATGAACCACATAAGGATCTACCAGTGTCATTGCATGTCTGTTCTTTTCATGAACCACATCCGATGTCATTGCATGTGTGTTCTCTTGAAAAACCACATATGGATCCACCAGTGTCATTGCATGTCTGTTCTTTTCATGAACCACACATAAGGATCCACCAGTGTCATTGCATGTCTATTCCTTTCATGAACCACACCCAGTGTCATTGCATGTGTGTTATTTTCATGAACCATAGCTAGAGTCATTGGATGTCTATTCTTTTCATGAACCACACCCAGTGTCATTGCATGTCTGTTCTTTTCATGAACCACACCCGGTGTCACTGCATGTCTGTTCTTTTTATGAACCACATAAGGATCTACCAGTGTCATTGGATGTCTGTTCTTCTCATGAACCACACCCAATGTCATTGCATGTCTGTTCTTTTCATGAACCACATAAGGATCCACCAGTGTCATTGCATGTCTGTTCTTTTCATGAACCACACCCAATGTCATTTCATGTGTGTTCTCCTGACAAACCACATATGGATCCACCAGTGGTATTGCATGTCAGTTCTTTTCATTAACCACACATAAGGATCCACCAGTGTCATTGCATGTCTATTCTTTTCATGAACCACACCCAATGTCATTGCATGTCTATTCTTTTCAAGAACCACATAAGGATCTATCAGTGTCATTGCATGTCTGTTCTTTTCATGAACCACACCCAATGTCATTGCATGTGTTTTCTCCTGACAAACCACATATGGATCCACAAGTGTCATTGCATGTCTGTTCTTTTCAAGAACCACACATAAGGATCCACCAGTGTCATTGCATGTCTGTTCTTTTCATGAACCACAACCAGTGGCATTGCATGTGTGTTCTTTTCATGAACCATAGCTAGAGTCATTGGATGTCTATTCTTTTCATGAACCACACCCAGTGTCATTGCATGTCTGTTCTTTTCATCAACCACACCCGGTGTCACTGGATGTCTGTTCTTTTCATTAACCACATAAGGATCTACCAGTGTCATTGGATGTGTGTTCATCTCATGAACCACATGTGGATCCACCGGTGTCATTGCATGTCTATTCCTCAAAACAAAACACATAAGGATCCACCAATGTCATTGGATGTGTGTTCTTTTCATGAACCACACCCAGTGTCATTGCATGTGTGTTCTTCTAAACAAACCACATAAGGATCCACCAGTGTCATTGCATGTATGCTCTATTCATGAAGCACACATAAGGATCCACCAGTGTCATTGCATGTATGTTCTTTTCATGAACCACACCAAGTGTCATTGCATGTCTGTTCTTTTCATTAACCACATAAGGATCTATCAGTGTCATTGAATGTCTGTTCTTTTCATGAACCACACCCAATGTCAATGCATGTGTTTTCTCCTAACAAACCACATATGGATCCACAACTGTCATTGTATGTCTCTTCTTTTCAAGGACCACACATAAGGATCCACCAGTGTCATTGCATGTCTGTTGTTTTCATGAACCACACCCAGTGGCATTGCATGTGTGTTCTTTTCATGAACCAAAGCTAGAGTCATTGGATGTCTATTCTATTCATGAACCACACCCAGTGTCATTGCATGTCTGTTCTTTTCATGAACCACACCCAATGTCATTGCATGTGTGTTCTCCTGACAAACCACATATGGATCCACCAGTGGTATTGCATGTCAGTTCTTTTCATGAACCACACATAAGGATCCACCAGTGTCATTGCATCTCTCTTCTTTTCATGAACCACACCTAGTGTCATTGCATGTCTGTTCTTTTAAAGAACCACACATAAGGATCCACCAGTGTCATTGCATGTCTGTTCTTTTCATGAACCACACCCAGTGGCATTGCATGTGTGTTCTTTTCATGAACCACAGCTAGAGTCATTGGATGTCTATTCTTTTTCATGAACCACACCCAGTGTCATTGCATGTGTGTTCTTTTCATCAACCACACCCGGTGTCACTGCGTGTCTGTTCTTTTCATGGACCACATAAGGATCTACCGGTGTCATTTAATGTGTGTTCTTCTCATGAACCACACATGAATCCACCGGTGTCATTGCATGTTTGTTCCTCTAAACAAACCACATAAGGATCCACCAGTGTCATTGCATGTATGTTCTTTTCATGAACCACACATAAGGATCCACCAGTGTCATTGCATGTCTGTTCTTTTCATGAACCACACCTAGTGTCATTGCATGTGTGTTCTTTTCGTGAACCACAACTAGAGTCATTGGATATCTATTCTTTTCATGAACAACACCCATTGTCATTGCATGCCTGTTCTTTTCACGAACCACACCCGGTGTCACTGCATATCTGTTCTTTTCATGAACCACATAAGGACTACCAGTGTCATTGGATGTTTGTTCTTCTCATGAACCACACGTGGATCCACCGGTGTCATTGCATGTTTGTTCCTCTAAACAAACCACATAAGGATCCACCAGTGTCATTGCATGTATGTTCTTTTCAAGAACCACACATAAGGATCCACCAGTGTCATTGCATGTCTGTTCTTTTCATGAACCAGACCTAGTGTCATTGCATGTGTGTTCTTTTCATGAACCACAGCTAGAGTAATTGGATGTCTATTCTTTTCATGAACAACACCCATTGTCATTACATGTTTGTTCTTTTCATGAACCACACCCGGTGTCACTGCATGTCTGTTCTTTTCATGAACCACATAAGGATCTACCAGTGTCATTGGATGTGTGTTCTTCTCATGAACCACACGTGGATCCACCGGTGTCATTGCATGTCTGTTCCTCTAAACAAACCACATAAGGATCCACCAGTGTCATTGGATGTGTGTTCTTTTCATGAACCACACCTAGTGTCATTGCATGTGTGTTATTCTAACAAACCACATAAGGATCCACCAGTGTCATTGCATGTCTGTTCTTTTCATGAACCACACATAAGGATCCACCAGTGTTATTGCACGTCTGTTCTTTTCACGAACCACACCCAATGTCATTGCATGTGTGTTCCTCTCAACAAACCACATAAGGATCCACCAGTGTCATTGCATGTCTGTTCTTTTCATGAACCACACCCAGTGTCATTGCATGTGTGTTCTTCTAAACAAACCACATAAGGATCCACCACTATCATTGCATGTCTGTTCTTTTCATGAACCACACAAAAGGATCCACTAGTGTCATTGCATCTATGTTCTTTTCATGAACCACACCCAATGTCATTGCATGTCTGTTCTTTTCATGAACCACACCCAATGTCATTGCATGTGTGTTCTCCTTACAAACCACATATGGATCCACCAGTGTCATTGCATGTATGTTCTTTTCATGATCCACACCCAGTGTCATTGCATGTGTGTTCTTCTAAACAAACCACATTAGGATCCACCAGTGTCATTGCATGTGTGTTCTTCTAAACAAACCACATAAGGATCCACCAGTGTCATTGCATGTCTGTTCTTTTCATGAACCACACCCAATGTCATTGCGTGTGTGTTCCTCTAAACAAACCACATAAGGATCCACCGGTGTCATTGCATGTCTGTTCTTTTCATGAATCACACCCAGTGTCATTGCATGTGTGTTCTTCTAAACAAACCACATAAGGATCCACGAGTGTCATTGCATGTCTGTTCTTTTCATGAACCACACATAAGGATCCACCAGTGTCATTGCATGTCTGTTCTTTTCATGAACCACACCCAATGTCATTGCATGTTTGTTGTTTTCATGAACCACACATAAGGATCCACCAGTGTCATTGAATGTCTGTTCTTTTCATGAACCACACCCAATGTCAATGCATGTGTTTTCTCCTGACAAACCACATATGGATCCACAACTGTCATTGTATGTCTGTTCTTTTCAAGAACCACACATAAGGATCCACCAATGTCATTGCATGTCTGTTGTTTTCATGAACCACACCGAGTGGCATTGCATGTGTGTTCTTTTCATGAACCAAAGCTAGAGTCATTGGATGTCTATTCTTTTCATGAACCACACCCAGTGTCATTGCATGTCTGTTCTTTTCATGAACCACACCCAATGTCATTGCATGTGTGTTCTCCTGACAAACCACATATGGATCCAACAGTGGTATTGCATGTCAGTTCTTTTCATGAACCACACATAAGGATCCACCAGTGTCATTGCATCTCTGTTCTTTTCATGAACCACACCTAATGTCATTGCATGTCTGTTCTTTTCAAGAACCACACATAAGGATCCACCAGTGTCATTGCATGTCTGTTCTTTTCATGAACCACACCCAGTGGCATTGCATGTGTGTTCTTTTCATGAACCACAGCTAGAGTCATTGGATGTCTATTCTTTTCATGAACCACAACCAGTGTCATTGCATGTCTGTTCTTTTCATCAACCACACCCGGTGTCACTGCGTGTCTGTTCTTTTCATGGACCACATAAGGATCTACCGGTGTCATTGATTGTGTGTTCTTCTCATGAACCACACGTGGATCCACCGGTGTCATTGCATGTTTGTTCCTCTAAACAAACCACATAAGGATCCACCAGTGTCATTGCATGTATGTTCTTTTCATGAACCACACATAAGCATCCACCAGTGTCATTGCATGTCTGTTCTTTTCATGAACCACACCTAGTGTCATTGCATGTGTGTTCTTTTCATGAACCACAACTAGAGTCATTGGATATCTATTCTTTTCATGAACAACACCCATTGTCATTGCATGTCTGTTCTTTTCATGAACCACACCCGGTGTCACTGCATATCTGTTCTTTTCATGAACCACATAAGGATCTACCAGTGTCATTGGATGTGTGTTCTTCTCATGAACCACACGTGGATCCACCGATGTCATTGCATGTTTGTTCCTCTAAACAAACCACATAAGGATCCACCAGTGTCATTGCATGTATGTTCTTTTCAAGAACCACACATAAGGATCCACCAGTGTCATTGCATGTCTGTTCTTTTCATGAACCACACCTAGTGTCATTGCATGTGTGTTCTTTTCATGAACCATAGCTAGAGTAATTGGATGTCTATTCTTTTCATGAACAACACCCATTGTCATTACATGTTTGTTCTTTTCATGAACCACACCCGGTGTCACTGCAGGTCTGTTCTTTTCATGAACCACATAAGGATCTACCAGTGTCATTGGATGTGTGTTCTTCTCATGAACCACACGTGGATCCACCAGTGTCATTGCATGTCTGTTCCTCTAAACAAACCACATAAGGATCCACCAGTGTCATTGGATGTGTGTTCTTTTCATGTACCACCCCAGTGTCATTGCATGTGTGTTCTTCTAACAAACCACATAAGGATCCACCAGTGTCATTGCATGTATGTTCTTTTCATGAACCACACATAAGGATCCACCAGTGTTATTGCATGTCTGTTCTTTACACGAACCACACCCAATGTCATTGCATGTGTGTTCCTCTAAACAAACCACATAAGGATCCACCAGTGTCATTGCATGTCTGTTCTTTTCATGAACCACACCCAGTGTCATTGCATGTGTGTTCTTCTAAACAAACCACATAAGGATCCACCAGTGTCATTGCATGTATGTTCTTTTCATGAACCACACAAAAGGATCCACTAGTGTCATTGCATCTATGTTCTTTTCATGAACCACACCCAATGTCATTGCATGTCTGTTCTTTTCATGAACCACACCCAATGTCATTGCATGTGTGTTCTCCTTACAAACCACATATGGATCCACCAGTGTCATTGCATGTCTGTTCTTTACATGATCCACACCCAGTGTCATTGCATGTGTGTTCTTCTAAACAAACCACATTAGGATCCACCAGTGTCATTGCATGTGTGTTCTTCTAAACAAACCACATAAGGATCCACCAGTGTCATTGCATGTCTGTTCTTTTCATGAACCACACATAAGGATCCACCAGTGTCATTGCATGTCTGTTCTTTTCATGAACCACACCCAATGTCATTGCATGTTTGTTGTTTTCATGAACCACACATAAGGATCCACCAGTGTCATTGCATGTCTGTTCTTTTCATGAACCACACCCAATGTCATTGCATGTCTGTTCTTTTCACGAATCACATAAGGATCTACCAGTGTCATTGCATGTCTATTCTTTTCATGAACCACACCCAATGTCATTGCATGTGTGTTCTCCTGACAAACCACATATGGATCCACCAGTGTCATTGCATGTCTGTTCTTTTCATGAACCACACATAAGGATCCACCAGTGTCATTGCATGTCTATTCCTTTCTTGAACCACACATATGGATCCACCTAGTGTGATTACATGTGTGTTCTTTTCATGAACCACAGCTAGAGTCATTGGATGTCTATTCTTTTCATGAACCACACCCAGTGTCATTGCATCTCTGTTCTTTTCATGAACCACACCCGGTGTCACTGCATGTTTGTTCTTTTCATGAATCACATAAGGATCTACCAGTGTCATTGGATGTGTGTTCTTCTCATGAACCACACGTGGATCCACCCAATGCCATTGCATGTGTGTTCCTCTAAACAAACCACATAAGGATCCACCAGTGTCATTGGATGTGTGTTCTTTTCATGAACCACACCCAGTGTCATTGCATGTATGTTCTTCTAAACAAACCACATAAGGATCCACCAGTGTCATTGCATGTCTGTTCTTTTCATGAACCACCCCCAATGTCATTGCATGTGTGTTCCTCTAAACAAACCACATAAGGATCCACCAGTGTCATTGCATGTCTGTTCTTTTCATGAATCACACCCAGTGTCATTACATGTGTGTTCTTCTAAACAAACCACATATGGATACACCAGTGTCATTGCATGTCTGTTCTTTTATGAACCACACATCAGGATCCACCAGTGTCATTGGATGTCTGTTCTTTTCATGAACCACACCCAATGTCATTGCATGTCTGTTCTTTTCATGAACCACATAAGGATCCACCAGTGTCATTGCATGTCTGTTCTTTTCAGGAACCACACCCAATGTCATTGCATGTGTGTTCTCCTGACAAACCACATATAGATCCACCAGTGGTATTGCATGTCAGTTCTTTTCATTAACCACACATAAGGATCCACCAGTGTCACTTCATGTCTGTTCTTTTCATGAACCACACCCAATGTCATTGCATGTGTGTTCCTCTAAACAAACCACATAAGGATCCACCAGTGTCATTGCATGTCTGTTCTTTTCATGAACCACACCCAGTGTCATTGCATGTGTGTTCTTCTAAACAAACCACATAAGGATCCACCAGTTTCATTGCATGTCTGTTATTTTCATGAACCACACCAAAGGATCCACCAGTATCATTGCATGTCTGTTCTTTTCATGAACCACACCCAATGTCATTGCATGTTTGTTCTTTTCATGAACCACATAAGGATCTACCAGTGTCATTGCATGTCTGTTCTTTTCATGAGCCACACCCAATGTCATTGCATGTGTGTTCCTCTAAACAAACCACATAAGGATCCACAAGTGTCATTGCATGTCTGTTCTTTTCATGAACCACACCCAGTGTCATTGCATGTGTGTTCTTCTAAACAAACCACATAAGGATCCACCAGTTTCATTGCATGTCTGTTCTTTTCATGAACCACACATAAGGGTCCACCAGTATCATTGCATGTCTGTTCTTTTCATGAACCACACCCAATGTCATTGCATGTCTGTTCTTTTCATGAACCACATAAGGATCTACCAGTGTCATTGCATGTCTGTTCTTTTCATGAGCCACACCCAATGTCATTGCATGTGTGTTCCTCTAAACAAACCACATAAGGATCCACCAGTGTAATTGCATGTCTGTTCTTTTCATGAACCACACCTAGTGTCATTGCATGTGTGTTCTTCTAAACAAACCACATAAGGATCCACCAGTGTCATAGCATGTTTGTTCTTTTCATGAACCACACATAAGGATCCACTAGTGTCATTGCATGTCTGTTCTTTTCATGAACCACACATAAGGATCCACAAGTGTCATTGCATGTCTGTTCTTTTCATGAACCACACCCAATGTCATTGCATGTCTGTTCTTTTCATGAACCACACATAAGGATCCACCTGTGTCATTGCATGTCTGTTCTTTTCATGAACCACACCCAATGTCATTGCATGTCTGTTCTTTTCATGAATCACATAAGGATCTACCAGTGTCATTGCATGTCTGTTCTTTTCATGAACCACACCCAATGTCATTGCATGTGTGTTCTCCTGACGAACCACATATGGATCCACCAGTGTCATTGCATGTCTGTTCTTTTCATGAACCACACATAAGGATCCACCAGTGTCATTGCATGTCTATTCCTTTCTTGAACCACACCTAGTTTCATTGCATGTGTGTTCTTTTCATGAACCACAGCTAGAATCATTGGATGTCTATTCTTTTCATGAACCACACCCAGCGTCATTGCATTTCTGTTCTTTTCATGAACCACACCCGGTGTCACTTCATGTTTGTTCTTTTCACGAATCACATAGGGATCTACCGGTGTCATTGGATGTGTGTTCTTCTCATGAACCACACGTGGATCCACCCAATGTCATTGCATGTGTGTTCCTCTAAACAAAACACATAAGGATCCACCAGTGTCATTGGATGTGTGTTCTTTTCATGAACCACACCCAGTGTCATTGCATGTATGTTCTTCTAAACAAACCACATAAGGATCCACCAGTGTCATTGCATGTATGTTCTTTTCATGAACGACACCCAATGCCATTGCATGTGTGTTCCTCTAAACAAACCACATAAGGATCCACCAGTGTCATTGCATGTCTGTTCTTTTCCTGAACCACACCCAGTGTCATTGCATGTGTGTTCTTTTCATGAACCACAGCTAGAGTCATTGGATGTCTATTCTTTTCATGAACCACACCCAGTGTCATTGCATGTGTGTTCTTCTAAACAAACCACATAAGGATCCACTAGTGTCATTGCATGTCTGTTCTTTTCATGAACCACACATAAGGATCCACTAGTGTCATTGCATGTATGTTCTTTTCATGAACCACACCCAATGTCATTGCATGTCTGTTCTTTTCATGAACCACATAAGGATCTACCAGTGTCATTGCATGTCTGTTCTTTTCATGAACCACACCCAATGTCATTGCATGTGTGTTCTCCTTACAAACCACATATGGATCCACCAGTGTCATTGCATGTCTGTTCTTTTAATGAACCACACCCAGTGTCATTGCATGTGTGTTCTTCTAAACAAACCACATTTGGATCCACCAGTGTCATTGCATGTGTGTTCTTCTAAACAAACCGCGTAAGGATCCACCAGTGTCATTGCATGTCTGTTCTTTTCATGAACCACACCCAATGTCATTGCGTGTGTGTTCCTCTAAACAAACCACATAAGGATCCACCGGTGTCATTGCATGTCTGTTCTTCTCATGAATCACACCCAGTGTCATTGTATGTGTGTTCTTCTAAACAAACCACATAAGGATCCACCAGTGTCATTGCATGTCTGTTCTTTTCATGAAGCACACATAAGGATCCACCAGTGTCATTGCATGTTTGTTCTTTTCATGAACCACACCCAATGTCATTGCATGTCTGTTCTTTTCATGAACCACACATAAGGATCCACCAGTGTCATTGCATGTCTGTTCTTTTCATGAACCACACCCAATGTCATTGCATGTCTGTTCTTTTCATGAATCACAGAAGGATCTACCAGTGTCATTGCAAGTCTGTTCTTTTCATGAACCACACCCAATGTCATTGCATGTGTGTTCCTCTAAACAAACCACATAAGGATCCACCAGTGTCATTGCATGTATTTTCTTTTCATGAACCACACCCAGTGTCATTGCATGTGTGTTCTTCTAAACAAACCACATAAGAATCCACCAGTGTCATTGCATGTCTGTTCTTTTCATGAACCACACATAAGGATCCACCAGTGTCATTGCATGTCTGTTCTTTTCATGAACCACACCAAATGTCATTGCATTTCTGTTCTTTTCATGAACCACATAAGGATCTACCAGTGTCATTGGATGTCTGTTCTTTTCATGAACCACACCCAATGTCATTGCATGTGTGTTCTCCTGACAAACCACATATGGATCCACTAGTGTCATTGCATGTCAGTTCTTTTCATGAACCACACATAAGGATCCACCAGTGTCATTGCATGTCTGTTCTTTTCATGAACCACACCCAATGTCATTGCATGTTTGTTCTTTTCATGAACCACATAAGGATCTACCAGTGTCATTGCATGTCTGTTCTTTTCATGAACCACACCCAATGTCATTGCATGTGTGTTCTCCTGACAAACCACATATGGATCCACCAGTGTCATTGCATGTCTGTTCTTTTCATGAACCACACATAAGGATCCACCAGTGTCATTGCATGGCTGTTCTTTTCATGAACCACACCTAGTGTCATTGCATGTCTGTTCTTTTCATGAACCATAGCTAGAATCATTGGATGTCTATTCTTTTCATGAACCACACCCAGTGTCATTGCATGTCTGTTCTTTTCATGAACAACACCCGGTGTCACTGCATGTTTGTTCTTTTCATGAATCACATAAGGATCTACCAGTGTCATTGGATGTGTGTTCTTCTCATGAACCACACGTGGATCCACCAAATGTCATTGCATGTGTGTTCCTCTAAACAAACCACATAAGGATCCACCAGTGTCATTGGATGTGTGTTCTTTTCATGAACCACACGCAGTATCATTGCATGTGTGTTCTTCTAAACAAACCACATAAGGATCCACCAGTGTCATTGCATGTCTGTTCTTTTCATGAACCATACATAAGGATCCAGGAGTGTCATTGCATGTCTGTTCTTTTCATGAACCACACCCAATGTCATTGCATGTGTGTTCCTCTAAACAAACCACATAAGGATCCACCAGTGTCATTGCATGTCTGTTCTTTTCATGAATCACACCCAGTGTCATTGTATGTCTGTTCTTCTAAACAAACCACATAAGAATCCACCAGTGTCATTACTTGTCTGTTCTTTTCATGAACCACACATAAGGATCCACTAGTGTCATTGCATGTCTGTTCTTTTCATGAACCACACCCAATGTCATTGCATTTCTGTTCTTTTCATGCACCACATAAGGATCCACCAGTGTCATTGCATGTCTGTTCTTTTCATGAACCACACCCAATGTCATTGCATGTGTGTTCTCTTGACAAACCACATATGGATCCACCAATGGTATTGCATGTCAGTTATTTTCATGAACCACACATAAGGATCCACCAGTGTCATTGCATGTCTGTTCTTTTCATGAACCACACCCAATGTCATTGCATGTCTGTTCTTTTCATGAACCACACCCAATGTCATTGCATGTGTTTTCTCCTAACAAACCACATATGGATCCACAAGTGTCATTGCATGTTTGTTCTTTTCAAGAACCACACATAAGGATCCACTAGTGTCATTGCATGTCTGTTCTTTTCATGAACCACACCCAGTGGCATTGCATGTGTGTTCTTTTCATGAACCACAACTAGAGTCATTGGATGTCTATTCTTTTCATGAACCACACACAGTGTCATTGCATGTCTGTTCTTTTCATGAACCACACCAAGTGTCACTGCATGTCTGTTCTTTTCATGAACCACATAAGGATCTACCAGTGTCATTGGATGTGTGTTCTTCTCATGAACCACATGTGGATCCACCGGTTTCACTGCATGTTTGTTCCTCTAAACAAACCACATAAGGATCCACCAGTGTCATTGCATGTATGTTCTTTTCATGAACCACACATAAGGATCCAGAGTGTCATTGCGTGTCTGTTCTTTTCATGAACCACTCCTAGTGTCATTGCATGTGTGTTCTTTTCATGAACCACAGCTAGAGTCATTGGATGTCTATTCTTTTCATGAACAACACCCATTGTCATTGCATGTTTGTTCTTTTCATGAACCACACCCGGTGTCACTGCATGTCTGTTCTTTTCATGAACCACATAAGGATCTACCAGTGTCATTGGATGTGTGTTCTTCTCATGAACCACAGGTGGATCCACCGGTGTCATTGCATGTATGTTCCTCTAAACAAACCACATAAGGATCCAGCAGTGTTATTGGATGTGTGTTCTTTTCATGAACCACACCCAGTGTCATTGCATGTGTGTTCTTCTAAACAAACCACATAAGGATCCACCAGTGTCATTGCATGTCTGTTCTTTTCATAAACCACACATAAGGATCCACTAGTGTCATTGCATGTCTGTTCTTTTCACGAACCACACCCAATGTCATTGCATGTGTGTTCCTCTAAACAAACCACATATGGATCCACCAGTGTCATTGCATGTCTGTTCTTTTCATGAACCACACCCAGTGTCATTGCATGTGTGTTCTTCTAAACAAACCACATAAGGATCCACTAGTGTCATTGCATGTCTGTTCTTTTCATGAACCACACATAAGGATCCACTAGTGTCATTGCATGTATGTTCTTTTCATGAACCACACCCAATGTCATTGCATGTCTGTTCTTTTCATGAACCACATAAGGATCTACCAGTGTCATTGCATGTCTGTTCTTTTCATGAACCACACCCAATGTCATTGCATGTGTGTTCTCCTTACAAACCACATATGGATCCACCAGTGTCATTGCATGTCTGTTCTTTTCATGAACCACACCCAGTGTCATTGCATGTGTGTTCTTCTAAACAAACCACATTAGGATCCACCAGTGTCATTGCATGTGTGTTCTTCTAAACAAACCACATAAGGATCCACCAGTGTCATTGCATGTCTGTTCTTTTCATGAACCACACCCAATGTCATTGCGTGTGTGTTCCTCTAAACAAACCACATAAGGATCCACCGGTGTCATTGCATGTCTGTTCTTTTCATGAACCACACATAAGGATCCACCAGTGTCATTGCATGTTTTTTCTTTTCATGAACCACACCCAATGTCATTGCATGTGTGTTCTCCTGACAAACCACATATGGATCCACTAGTGTCATTGCATGTCAGTTCTTTTCATGAACCACACATAAGGATCCACCAGTGTCATTGCATGTCTGTTCTTTTCATGAACCACACCCAATGTCATTGCATGTTTGTTCTTTTCATGAACCACATAAGGATCTACCAGTGTCATTGCATGTCTGTTCTTTTCATGAACCACACCCAATGTCATTGCATGTGTGTTCTCCTGACAAACCACATATGGATCCACCAGTGTCATTGCATGTCTGTTCTTTTCATGAACCACACATAAGGATCCACCAGTGTCATTGCATGGCTGTTCTTTTCATGAACCACACCTAGTGTCATTGCATGTCTGTTCTTTTCATGAACCATAGCTAGAATCATTGGATGTCTATTCTTTTCATGAACCACACCCAGTGTCATTGCATGTCTGTTCTTTTCATGAACAACACCCGGTGTCACTGCATGTTTGTTCTTTTCATGAATCACATAAGGATCTACCAGTGTCATTGGATGTGTGTTCTTCTCATGAACCACACGTGGATCCACCAAATGTCATTGCATGTGTGTTCCTCTAAACAAACCACATAAGGATCCACCAGTGTCATTGGATGTGTGTTCTTTTCATGAACCACACGCAGTATCATTGCATGTGTGTTCTTCTAAACAAACCACATAAGGATCCACCAGTGTCATTGCATGTCTGTTCTTTTCATGAACCATACATAAGGATCCGGGAGTGTCATTGCATGTCTGTTCTTTTCATGAACCACACCCAATGTCATTGCATGTGTGTTCCTCTAAACAAACCACATAAGGATCCACCAGTGTCATTGCATGTCTGTTCTTTTCATGAATCACACCCAGTGTCATTGTATGTCTGTTCTTCTAAACAAACCACATAAGAATCCACCAGTGTCATTACTTGTCTGTTCTTTTCATGAACCACACATAAGGATCCACTAGTGTCATTGCATGTCTGTTCTTTTCATGAACCACACCCAATGTCATTGCATTTCTGTTCTTTTCATGCACCACATAAGGATCCACCAGTGTCATTGCATGTCTGTTCTTTTCATGAACCACACCCAATGTCATTGCATGTGTGTTCTCTTGACAAACCACATATGGATCCACCAATGGTATTGCATGTCAGTTATTTTCATGAACCACACATAAGGATCCACCAGTGTCATTGCATGTCTGTTCTTTTCATGAACCACACCCAATGTCATTGCATGTCTGTTCTTTTCATGAACCACACCCAATGTCATTGCATGTGTTTTCTCCTAACAAACCACATATGGATCCACAAGTGTCATTGCATGTTTGTTCTTTTCAAGAACCACACATAAGGATCCACTAGTGTCATTGCATGTCTGTTCTTTTCATGAACCACACCCAGTGGCATTGCATGTGTGTTCTTTTCATGAACCACAACTAGAGTCATTGGATGTCTATTCTTTTCATGAACCACACACAGTGTCATTGCATGTCTGTTCTTTTCATGAACCACACCAAGTGTCACTGCATGTCTGTTCTTTTCATGAACCACATAAGGATCTACCAGTGTCATTGGATGTGTGTTCTTCTCATGAACCACATGTGGATCCACCGGTTTCACTGCATGTTTGTTCCTCTAAACAAACCACATAAGGATCCACCAGTGTCATTGCATGTATGTTCTTTTCATGAACCACACATAAGGATCCAGAGTGTCATTGCGTGTCTGTTCTTTTCATGAACCACTCCTAGTGTCATTGCATGTGTGTTCTTTTCATGAACCACAGCTAGAGTCATTGGATGTCTATTCTTTTCATGAACAACACCCATTGTCATTGCATGTTTGTTCTTTTCATGAACCACACCCGGTGTCACTGCATGTCTGTTCTTTTCATGAACCACATAAGGATCTACCAGTGTCATTGGATGTGTGTTCTTCTCATGAACCACAGGTGGATCCACCGGTGTCATTGCATGTATGTTCCTCTAAACAAACCACATAAGGATCCAGCAGTGTCATTGGATGTGTGTTCTTTTCATGAACCACACCCAGTGTCATTGCATGTGTGTTCTTCTAAACAAACCACATAAGGATCCACCAGTGTCATTGCATGTCTGTTCTTTTCATAAACCACACATAAGGATCCACTAGTGTCATTGCATGTCTGTTCTTTTCACGAACCACACCCAATGTCATTGCATGTGTGTTCCTCTAAACAAACCACATATGGATCCACCAGTGTCATTGCATGTCTGTTCTTTTCATGAACCACACCCAGTGTCATTGCATGTGTGTTCTTCTAAACAAACCACATAAGGATCCACTAGTGTCATTGCATGTCTGTTCTTTTCATGAACCACACATAAGGATCCACTAGTGTCATTGCATGTATGTTCTTTTCATGAACCACACCCAATGTCATTGCATGTCTGTTCTTTTCATGAACCACATAAGGATCTACCAGTGTCATTGCATGTCTGTTCTTTTCATGAACCACACCCAATGTCATTGCATGTGTGTTCTCCTTAAAAACCACATATGGATCCACCAGTGTCATTGCATGTCTGTTCTTTTCATGAACCACACCCAGTGTCATTGCATGTGTGTTCTTCTAAACAAACCACATTAGGATCCACCAGTGTCATTGCATGTGTGTTCTTCTAAACAAACCACATAAGGATCCACCAGTGTCATTGCATGTCTGTTCTTTTCATGAACCACACCCAATGTCATTGCGTGTGTGTTCCTCTAAACAAACCACATAAGGATCCACCGGTGTCATTGCATGTCTGTTCTTTTCATGAACCACACATAAGGATCCACCAGTGTCATTGCATGTTTTTTCTTTTCATGAACCACACCCAATGTCATTGCATGTCTGTTCTTTTCATGAACCACACATAAGGATCCACCAGTGTCATTGCATGTCTGTTCTTTTCATGAACCATACCCAATGTCATTGCATGTCTGTTCTTTTCATGAATCATAGAAGGATCTACCAGTGTCATTGCAAGTCTGTTCTTTTCATGAACCACACCCAATGTCATTGCATGTGTGTTCCTCTAAACAAACCACATAAGGATCCACCAGTGTCATTGCATGTATTTTCTTTTCATGAGCCACACCCAGTGTCATTGCATGTGTGTTATTCTAGACAAACCACATAAGGATCCACCAGTGTCATTGCATGTCTATTGTTTTCATGAACCACATATAAGGATCCACCAGTGTCATTCCATGTCTGTTCTTTTCATGAACCACACCCAATGTCATTGCATTTCTGTTCTTTTCATGAATCACATAAGGATCTACCAGTGTCATTGGATGTCTGTTCTTTTCATGAACCACACCCAATGTCATTGCATGTGTGTTCTCCTGACAAACCACATATGGATCCACTAGTGTCATTGCATGTCAGTTCTTTTCATGAACCACACATAAGGATCCACCAGTGTCATTGCATGTCTGTTCTTTTCATGAACCACACCCAATGTCATTGCATGTTTGTTCTTTTCATGAACCACATAAGGATCTACCAGTGTCATTGCATGTCTGTTCTTTTCATGAACCACACCCAATGTCATTGCATGTGTGTTCTCCTGACAAACCACATATGGATCCACTAGTGTCATTGCATGTCTGTTCTTTTCATGAACCACACATAAGGAGCCACCAGTGTCATTGCATGGCTGTTCTTTTCATGAACCACACCTAGTGTCATTGCATGTCTGTTCTTTTCATGAACCATAGCTAGAGTCATTGGATGTCTATTCATTTCATGAACCACACCCAGTGTCATTGCATGTCTGTTCTTTTCATAAACCACACCCGGTGTCACTGCATGTTTGTTCTTTTCATGAATCACATAAGGATCTACCAGTGTCATTGGATGTGTGTTCTTCTCATGAACCACACGTGGATCCACCAAATGTCATTGCATGTGTGTTCTTCTAAACAAACCACATAAGGATCCACCAGTGTCATTGGATGTGTGTTCTTTTCATGAACCACACGCAGTGTCATTGCATGTGTGTTCTTCTGAACAAACCACATAAGGATCCACCAGTGTCATTGCATGTCTGTTCTTTTCATGAACCACACATAAGGATCCAACAGTGTCATTGCATGTCTGTTCTTTTCATGAACCACACCCAATGTCATATCATGTGTGTTCCTCTAAACAAACCACATAAGGATCCACCAGTGTCATTGCATGTCTGTTCTTTTCATGAATCACACCCAGTGTCATTGTATGTGTGTTCTTCTAAACAAACCACATAAGAATCCACCAGTGTCATTGCTTGTCTGTTCTTTTCATGAACCACACATAAGGATCCACTAGTGTCATTGCATGTCTGTTCTTTTCATGAGCCACACCCAATGTCATTGCATGTCTGTTCTTTTCATGCACCACATAAGGATCCACCAGTGTCATTGCATGTCTGTTATTTTCATGAACCACACCCAATGTCATTGCATGTGTGTTCTCTTGACAAACCACATATGGATCCACCAGTGGTATTGCATGTCAGTTATTTTCATGAACCACACATAAGGATCCACTAGTGTCATTGCATGTCTGTTCTTTTCATGAACTACACCCAATGTCATTGCATGTCTGTTCTTTTCATGAACCACACCCAATGTCATTGCATGTGTTTTCTCCTAACAAACCACATATGGATCCACAAGTGTCATTGCATGTTTGTTCTTTTCAAGAAGCACACATAAGGATCCACCAGTGTCATTGCATGTCTGTTCTTTTCATGAACCACACCCAGTGGCATTGCATGTGTGTTCTTTTCATGAACCACAGCTAGAGTCATTGGATGTCTATTGTTTTCATGAACCACACACAGTGTCATTGCATGTCTGTTCTTTTCATGAACCACACCAAGTGTCACTGCATGTCTGTTCTTTTCATGAACCACATAAGGATCTACCAGTGTCATTGGATGTGTTTTCTTCTCATGAACCACACGTGGATCCACCGGTGTCATTGCATGTCTGTTCCTCTAAACAAAACACATAAGGATCCACCAGTGTCATTGGATGTGTGTTCTTTTCATGAACCACACCCAGTGTCATTGCATGTGTGTTCTTCTAAACAAACCACATAAGGATCCACCAGTGTCATTGCATGTCTGTTCTTTTCATGAATCACACCCAGTGTCATTGCATGTGTGTTCTTCTAAACAAACCACATAAGGATCCACCAGTGTCATTGCATGTCTGTTCTTTTCATGAACCACACATAAGGATCCACCAGTGTCATTGCATGTTTGTTCTTTTCATGAACCACACCCAATGTCATTGCATGTCTGTTCTTTTCATGAACCACACATAAGGATCCACCAGTGTCATTGCATGTTTGTTCTTTTCATGAACCACACCCAATGTCATTGCATGTCTGTTCTTTTCATGAACCACACATAAGGATCTACCAGTGTCATTGCATGTCTGTTCTTTTCATGAACCACACCCAATGTCATTGCATGTGTGTTCCTCTAAACAAACCACATAAGGATCCATGAGTGTCATTGCATGTATTTTCTTTTCATGAACCACACCCAGTGTCATTGCATGTGTGTTCTTCTAAACAAACCACATAAGGATCCACCAGTGTCATTGCATGTCTGTTCTTTTCATGAACCACATATAAGGATCCACTAGTGTCATTGCGTGTCTGTTCTTTTCATGAACCACACCCAATGTCATTGCATGTTTGTTCTTTTCATGAACCACATAAGGATCTACCAGTGCCATTGCATGTCTATTCTTTTCATGAACCACACCATGTCATTGCATGTGTGTTCCCCTGACAAACCACATATGGATCCACCAGTGTAATTGCATGTCTGTTCTTTTCATGAAACACACATAAGGATCCACCAGTGTCATTGCATGTCTGTTCTTTTCATGAACCACACCTAGTGTCATTGCATGTCTGTTCTTTTCATGAACCATAGCTAGAGTCATTGGATGTCTATTCTTTTCATGAACCACACCCAGTGTCATTGCATGTCTGTTCTTTTCATGAACCACACCCGGTGTCACTTCATGTTTGTTCTTTTCATGAATCACATAAGGATCTTCTAGTGTCATTGGATGTGTGTTCTTCTCATGAACCACACGTGGATCCACCCAATGTCATTGCATGTGTGTTCCTCTAAACAAACCACATAAGGATCCACTAGTGTCATTGGATGTGTGTTCTTTTCATGAACCACACGCAGTGTCATTGCATGTGTGCTCATCTAAACAAACGACATAAGGATCCACCAGTGTCATTGCATGTCTGTTCTTTTCATGAACCACACATAAGGATCCACCAGTGTCATTGCATGTCTGTTCTTTTCATTAACCACACCCAATGTCATTGCATGTGTGTTCCTCTAAACAAACCACATAAGGATCCAGCAGTGTCATTGCATGTCTATTCTTTTCATGAATCACACCCAGTGTCATTGCATGTGTGTTCTTCTAAACAAACCACATAAGGATCCACCAGTGGCATTGCTTGTCTGTTCTTTTCATGAACCACACATAAGGATCCACCAGTGTCATTGCATGTTTGTCCTTTTCATGAACCACACCCAATGTCATTGCATGTCTGTTCTTTTCATGCACCACATAAGGATCCACCAGTGTCATTGCATGTCTGTTCTTTTCATGAACCACACCCAATGTCATTGCATGTGTGTTCTTTTGACAAACCACATATGGATCCACCAGTTGTATTGCAAGTCAGTTATTTTCATGAACCACACATAAGGATCCACTAGTGTCATTGCATGTCTGTTCTTTTCATGAACCACACCCAATGTCATTGCATGTCTGTTCTTTTCATGAACCACATAAGGATCTATTAGTGTCATTGCATGTCTGTTCTTTTCATGAACCACACCCAATGTCATTGCATGTGTTTTCTCCTAACAAACCACATATGGATCCACAAGTGTCATTGCATGTTTGTTATTTTCAAGAACCACACATAAGGATCCACCAGTGTCACTGCATGTCTGTTCTTTTCATGAACCACACCCAGTGGCATTGCATGTGTGTTCTTTTCATGAACCACAGCTAGAGTCATTGGATGTCTATTCTTTTCATGAACCACACCCAGTGTCATTGCATGTCTGTTCTTTTCATGCACCACACCAAGTGTCACTGCATGTCTGTTCTTTTCATGAACCACATAAGGATCTACCAGTGTCATTGGATGTGTTTTCTTCTCATGAACCACACGTGGATCCACCGAGTGTCATTGCATGTCTATTCCTCTAAACAAAACACATAAGGATCCACCAGTGTCATTGGATGTGTGTTCTTTTCATGAACCACACCCAGTGTCATTGCATGTGTGTTCTTCTAAACAAACCACATAAGGATCAACCAGTGTCATTGCATGTCTGTTCGTTTCATGAACCACACATAAGGATCCACCAGTGTCATTGCATGTCTGTTCTTTTCATGAACCACACCCAATTTCATTGCATGTGTGTTCCTCTAAACAAACCACACAAGGATGCACCAGTGTCATTGCATGTCTGTTCTTTTCATGAACCACACCTAGTGTCATTGCATGTGTGTTCTTCTAAACAAACCACATAAGAATCCACCAGTGTCATTGCATGTCTGTTCTTTTCATGAACCACACATAAGGATCCACCAGTGTCATTGCATGTCTGTTCTTTTCATGAACCACACCCAATGTCATTGCATTTCTGTTCTTTTCATGAACCACATAAGGATCTACCAGTGTCATTGGATGTCTGTTCTTTTCATGAACCACACCCAATGTCATTGCATGTGTGTTCTCCTGACAAACCACATATGGATCCACTATTGTCATTGCATGCCAGTTCTTTTCATGAACCACACATAAGGATCCACCAGTGTCATTGCATGTCTATTCTTTTCATGAACCACACCCAATGTTATTGCATGTCTATTCTTTTCATGAACCACATAAGGATCTACCAGTGTAATTGCATGTCTATTCTTTTCATGAACCACACCCAATGTCATTGCATGTGTGTTCTCCTGACAAACCACATATGGATCCACCATTGTCATTGCATGTCTGTTCTTTTCATGAACCACACATAAGGATCCACTAGTGTCATTTCATGTCTGTTCTTTTCATGAACCACACCCAGTGTCATTGCATGTGTGTTCTTTTTAATGAACCACAGCTAGAGTCATTGGATGTCTAATCTTTTCATGAACCACACCCACTGTCATTGCATGTCTGTTCTCTTCATGAACCACACCCGGTGTCACTACATGTATGTTCTTTTCATGAACCACATAAGGATCTACCAGTGCCATTGGATGTGTGTTCTTCTCATGAACCACACGTGGATCCACCGGTGTCATTGCATGTCTGTTCCTCTAAACAAACCACATAAGGATCCACCAGTGTCATTGGATGTGTGTTCTTTTCATGAACCACACCCAATGTCATTGCATGTGTGTTCTTCTAAACAAACCACATAAGGTCCACCAGTGTCATTGCATGTATGTTTTATTCATGAACCACACATAAGGATCCACCAGTGTCATTGCATGTCTGTTCTTTTCATGAACCACATCCAATTTCATTGCATGTGTGTTCCTCTAAGCAAACCACATAGGGATCCACCAGTGTCATTGCATGTATGTTCTTTTCATGAACCACACCCAGTGTCATTGCATGTGTGTTCTTCTAAACAAACCACATAAGGATCCACCAGTGTCATTGCATGTCTGTTCTTTTCATGAACCACATATAAGGATCCACTAGTGTCATTGCATGTCTGTTCTTTTCATGAACCACACCCAATGTCATTGCATGTGTGTTCCTCTAAACAAACCACATAAGGATCCACCAGTGTCATTGCATGTAATTTCTTTTCATGAACCACACCCAATGTAATTGCATGTGTGTTCTTCTAAACAAACCACATAAGGATCCACCAGTGTCATTGCATGTCTGTTCTTTTCATGAACCACACATAAGGATCCACCAGTGTCATTACATGTCTGTTCTTTTCATGAACCACACCCAATGTCATTGCATGTCTGTTCTTTTCATGAACCACATAAGGATCCACCAGTGTCATTGCATGTCTGTTCTTTTCATGAACCACACCCAATGTCATTGCATGTGTTTTCTCCTAACAAACCACATATGGATCCACAAGTGTCATTGCATGTATGTTCTTTTCAAGAACCACACATAAGGATCCACCAGTGTCATTGCATGTCTGTTCTTTTCACGAACCACACCCAGTGGCATTGCATGTGTGTTCTTTTCATGAACCACAGCTAGAGTCATTGGATGTCTATTCTTTTCATGAACCACACCCAGTGTCATTGCATGTATGTTCTTTTCATGAACCACACCAAGTGTCCCTGCATGTCTGTTCTTTTCATGAACCACATAAGGATCTACCAGTGTCATTGGATGTGTTTTCTTCTCATGAACCACACGTGGATCCACCGGTGTCATTGCATGTCTGTTCCTATAAACAAAAACACATAAGGATCCACCAGTGTCATTGGATGTGTGTTCTTTTCATGAACCACACCCAGTGTCATTGCATGTGTGTTCTTCTAAACAAACCACATAAGGATCCACCAGTGTCATTGCATGTCTGTTCGTTTCATGAACCACACATAAGGATCCACCAGTGTCATTGCATGTCTGTTCTTTTCATGAACCACACCCAATGTCATTGCATGTGTGTTCCTCTAAACAGACCACACAAGGATCCACTAGTGTCATTGCATGTCTGTTCTTTTCATGAACCACACCCAGTGTCATTGCATGTGTGTTCTTCTAAACAAACCACATAAGAATCCACCAGTGTCATTGCATGTCTTTTCTTTTCATGAACCACACATAAGGATCCAGCAGTGTCATTGCATGTCTGTTCTTTTCATGAACCACACCCAATGTCATTGCATTTCTGTTCTTTTCATGAACCACATAAGGATCTACCAGTGTCATTGGATGTCTGTTCTTTTCATGAACCACACCCAATGTCATTGCATGTGTGTTCTCCTGACAAACCACATATGGATCCACTAGTGTCATTGCATGTCAGTTCTTTTCATGAACCACACATAAGGATCCACCAGTGTCATTGCATGTCTGTTCTTTTCATGAACCACACCCAATGTCATTGCATGTCTATTCTTTTCATGAACCACATAAGGATCTACCAGTGTAATTGCATGTCTATTCTTTTCATGAACCACACCCAATGCCATTGCATGTGTGTTCTCCTGACAAACCACATATGGATCCACCAGTGTCATTGCATGTCTGTTCTTTTCATGAACCACACATAAGGATCCACAAGTGTCATTTCATGTCTGTTCTTTTCATGAACCACACCCAGTGTCATTGCATGTGTGTTCTTTTTCATGAACCACAGCTAGAGTCATTGGATGTCTAATATTTTCATGAACCACACCCAGTGTCATTGCATGTCTGTTCTTTTCATGAACCACACCCGGTGTCACTGCATGTATGTTCTTTTCATGAACCACATTAGGATCTACCAGTGTCATTAGATGTGTGTTCTTCTCATGAACCACACGTGGATCCACCGGTGTCATTGCATGTCTGTTCCTCTAAACAAACCACATAAGGATCCACCAGTGTCATTGGATGTGTGTTCTTTTCATGAACCACACCCAATGTCATTGCATGTGTGTTCTTCTAAACAAACCACATAAGGATCCACCAGTGTCATTGCATGTATGTTTTATTCATGAACCACACATAAGGATCCACCAGTGTCATTGCATGTCTGTTCTTTTCATGAACAACACCCAATGTCATTGCATGTGTGTTCCTCTCAACAAACCATATAGGGATCCACCAGTGTCATTGCATGTATGTTCTTTTCATGAACCACACACAGTGTCATTGCATGTGTGTTCTTCTAAACAAACCACATAAGGATCCACCAGTGTCATTGCATCTCTGTTCTTTTCACGAACCACACATAAGGATCCACCAGTGTCATTGCATGTCTGTTCTTTTCATGAACCACACCTAGTGTCATTGCATGTGTGTTCTTCTAAACAAACCACATAAGGATCCACCAGTGTCATTGCTTGTCTGTTCTTTTCATGAACCACACATAAGGATCCACCAGTGTCATTACATGTCTGTTCTTTTCATGAACCACACCAAATGTCATTGCATGTCTGTTCTTTTCATGAACCACATAAGGATCCACCAGTGTCATTGCATGTCTGTTCTTTTCATGAACCACACCCAATGTCATTGCATGTGTTTTCTCCTAACAAACCACATATGGATCCACAAGTGTCATTGCATGTTTGTTCTTTTCAAGAACCACACATAAGGATCCACCAGTGTCATTGCATGTCTGTTCTTTTCACGAACCACACCCAGTGGCATTGCATGTGTGTTCTTTTCATGAACCACAGCTAGAGTCATTGGATGTCTATTCTTTTCATGAACCACACCCAGTGTCATTGCATGTCTGTTCTTTTCATGAACCACACCAAGTGTCACTGCATGTCTGTTCTTTTCATGAACCACATAAGGATCTACCAGTGTCATTGGATGTGTTTTCTTCTCATGAACCACACGTGGATCCACCGGTGTCATTGCATGTCTGTTCCTATAAACAAAAACACATAAGGATCACCAGTGTCATTGGATGTGTGTTCTTTTCATGAACCACACCCAGTGTCATTGCATGTGTGTTCTTCTAAACAAACCACATAAGGATCCACCAGTGTCATTGCATGTCTGTTCGTTTCATGAACCACACATAAGGATCCACCAGTGTCATTGCATGTCTGTTCTTTTCATGAACCACACCCAATGTCATTGCATGTGTGTTCCTCTAAACAGACCACACAAGGATCCACTAGTGTCATTGCATGTCTGTTCTTTTCATGAACCACACCCAGTGTCATTGCATGTGTGTTCTTCTAAACAAACGACATAAGAATCCACCAGTGTCATTGCATGTCTTTTCTTTTCATGAACCACACATAAGGATCCAGCAGTGTTATTGCATGTCTGTTCTTTTCATGAACCACACCCAATGTCATTGCATTTCTGTTCTTTTCATGAACCACATAAGGATCTACCAGTGTCATTGGATGTCTGTTCTTTTCATGAACCACACCCAATGTCATTGCATGTGTGTTCTCCTGACAAACCACATATGGATCCACTAGTGTCATTGCATGTCAGTTCTTTTCATGAACCACACATAAGGATCCACCAGTGTCATTGCATGTCTGTTCTTTTCATGAACCACACCCAATGTCATTGCATGTCTATTCTTTTCATGAACCACATAAGGATCTACCAGTGTAATTGCATGTCTATTCTTTTCATGAACCACACCCAATGCCATTGCATGTGTGTTCTCCTGACAAACCACATATGGATCCACCAGTGTCATTGCATGTCTGTTCTTTTCATGAACCACACATAAGGATCCACAAGTGTCATTTCATGTCTGTTCTTTTCATGAACCACACCCAGTGTCATTGCATGTGTGTTCTTTTTCATGAACCACAGCTAGAGTCATTGGATGTCTAATCTTTTCATGAACCACACCCAGTGTCATTGCATGTCTGTTCTTTTCATGAACCACACCCGGTGTCACTGCATGTATGTTCTTTTCATGAACCACATAAGGATCTACCAGTGTCATTAGATGTGTGTTCTTCTCATGAACCACACGTGGATCCACCGGTGTCATTGCATGTCTGTTCCTCTAAACAAACCACATAAGGATCCACCAGTGTCATTGGATGTGTGTTCTTTTCATGAACCACACCCAATGTCATTGCATGTGTGTTCTTCTAAACAAACCACATAAGGATCCACCAGTGTCATTGCATGTATGTTTTATTCATGAACCACACATAAGGATCCACCAGTGTCATTGCATGTCTGTTCTTTTCATGAACAACACCCAATGTCATTGCATGTGTGTATCTCTAAACAAACCATATAGGGATCCACCAGTGTCATTGCATGTATGTTCTTTTCATGAACCACACACAGTGTCATTGCATGTGTGTTCTTCTAAACAAACCACATAAGGATCCACCAGTGTCATTGCATGTCTGTTCTTTTCACGAACCACACATAAGGATCCACTAGTGTCATTGCATGTCTGTTCTTTTCATGAACCACACCCAGTGTCATTGCATGTGTGTTCTTCTAAACAAACCACATAAGGATCCACCAGTGTCATTGCTTGTCTGTTCTTTTCATGAACCACACATAAGGATCCACCAGTGTCATTGCATGTCTGTTCTTTTCATGAACCACACCCAATGTCATTGCATGTCTGTTCTTTTCATGCACCACATAAGGATCCACCAGTGTCATTGCATGTCTGTTCTTTTCACGAACCACACCCAATGTCATTGCATGTGTGTTCTCTTGACAAACCACATATGGATCCACCAGTGGTATTGCATGTCAGTTATTTTCATGAACCACACATAAGGATCCACCAGTGTCATTGCATGTCTATTCTTTTCATGAACCACACCCAATGTCATTGCATGTCTGTTCTTTTCATGAACCACATAAGGATCTATTAGTGTCATTGCATGTCTGTTCTTTTCATGAACCACACCCAATGTCATTGCATGTGTTTTCTCCTAACAAACCACATATGGATCCACAAGTGTCATTGCATGTTTGTTCTTTTCAAGAACCACACATAAGGATCCACCAGTGTCATTGCATGTCTGTTCTTTTCATGAACCACACCCAGTGGCATTGCATGTGTGTTCTTTTCATGAACCACAGCTAGAGTCATTGGATGTCTATTATTTTCATGAACCACACCCAGTGTCATTGCATGTCTGTTCTTTTCATGCACCACACCAAGTGTCATTGCATGTCTGTTCTTTTCATGAACCACACCCGGTGTCACTGCATGTATGTTCTTTTCATGAACCACATAAGGATCTACCAGTGTCATTAGATGTGTGTTCTTCTCATGAACCACACGTGGATCCACCGGTGTCATTGCATGTCTGTTCCTCTAAACAAACCACATAAGGATCCACCAGTGTCATTGGATATGTGTTCTTTTCATGAACCACACCCAATGTCATTGCATGTGTGTTCTTCTAAACAAACCACATAAGGATCCACCAGTGTCATTGCATGTATGTTTTATTCATGAACCACACATAAGGATCCACCAGTGTCATTGCATGTCTGTTCTTTTCATGAACAACACCTAATGTCATTGCATGTGTGTTCCTCTAAACAAACCATATAGGGATCCACTAGTGTCATTGCATGTATGTTATTTTCATGAACCACACCCAGTGTCATTGCATGTGTGTTCTTCTAAACAAACCACATAAGGATCCACCAGTGTCATTGCATGTCTGTTCTTTTCATGAACCACACATAAGGATCCACCAGTGTCATTGCATGTCTGTTCTTTTCATGAACCACACCCAGTGTCATTGCATGTGTGTTCTTCTAAACAAACCACATAAGGATCCACCAGTGTCATTGCTTGTCTGTTATTTTCATGAACCACACATAAGGATCCACCAGTGTCATTGCATGTCTGTTCTTTTCATGAACCACACCCAATGTCATTGCATGTCTATTCTTTTCATGCACCACATAAGGATCCACCAGTGTCATTGCATGTCTGTTCTTTTCATGAACCACACCCAATGTCATTGCATGTGTGTTCTCTTGACAAACCACATATGGATCCACCAGTGGTATTGAATGTCAGTTATTTTTATGAACCACACAAGGATCCACCAGTGTCATTGCATGTCTGTTCTTTTCATGAACCACACCCAGTGTCATTGCATGTGTGTTCTTCTAAACAAACCACATAAGAATCCACCAGTGTCATTGCATGTCTGTTCTTTTCATGAACCACACATAAGGATCCACCAGTGTCATTGCATGTCTGTTCTTTTCATGAACCACACCCAATGTCATTGCATTTCTGTTCTTTTCATGAACCACATAAGGATCTACCAGTGTCATTGCATGTCTGTTCTTTTCATGAACCACACCCAATGTCAATGCATGTGTGTTCTCCTGACAAACCACATCTGGATCCACTAGTGTCATTGCATGTCAGTTCTTTTCATGAACCACACATAAGGATCCACCAGTGTCATTGCATGTCTGTTCTTTTCATGAACCACACCCAATGTCATTGCATGTCTATTTTTTTCATGAACCACATAAGGATCTACCAGTGTAATTGCATGTCTATTCTTTTCATGAACCACACCCAATGTCATTGCATGTGTGTTCTCCTGACAAACCACATATGGATCCACTAGTGTCATTGCATGTCAGTTCTTTTCATGAACCACACATAAGGATCCACCAGTGTCATTGGATGTGTGTTCCTTTCATGAACCACACCCAGTGTCATTGCATGTGTGTTCTTCTAAACAAACCACATAAGGATCCACCAGTGTCATTGCATGTTTGTTCGTTTCATGAACAATACATAAGGATCCACCAGTGTCATTGCATGTCTGTTCTTTTCATGAACCACACCCAATGTCATTGCATGTGTGTTCCTCTAAACAGACCACACAAGGATCCACCAGTGTCATTGCATGTCTGTTCTTTTCATGAACCACACCTAGTGTCATTGCATGTGTGTTCTTCTAAACAAACCACATAAGAATCCACCAGTGTCATTGCATGTCTGTTCTTTTCATGAACCACACATAAGGATCCACCAGTGTCATTGCATGTCTGTTCTTTTCATGAACCACACCCAATGTCATTGCATTTCTGTTATTTTCATGAACCACATAAGGATCTACCAGTGTCATTGGATGTCTGTTCTATTCATGAACCACACCCAATGTCATTGCATGTGTGTTCTCCTGACAAACCACATATGGATCCACTAGTGTCATTGCATGTCAGTTCTTTTCATGAACCACACATAAGGATCCACCAGTGTCATTGCATGTCTGTTCTTTTCATGAACCACACCCAATGTCATTGCATGTCTATTCTTTTCATGAACCACATAAGGATCTGCCAGTGTAATTGCATGTCTATTCTTTTCATTAACCACACCCAATGCCATTGCATGTGTGTTCTCCTGACAAACCACATATGGATTCACCAGTGTCATTGCATGTCTGTTCTTTTCATGAACCACACATAAGGATCCACCAGTGTCATTTCATGTCTGTTCTTTTCATGAACCACACCTAGTGTCATTGCATGTGTGTTCTTTTTCATGAACCACAGCTAGAGTCATTGGATGTCTAATCTTTTCATGAACCACACCCAGAGTCATTGCATGTCTGTTCTTTTCATGAACCACTCCTGGTGTCACTGCATGTATGTTCTTTTCATGAACCACATAAGGATCTACCAGTGTCATTAGATGTGTGTTCTTCTCATGAACCACACGTGGATCCACCGGTGTCATTGAATGTCTGTTCCTCTAAACAAACCACATAAGGATCCACCAGTGTCATTGGATGTGTGTTCTTTTCATGAACCACACCCAATGTCATTGCATGTGTGTTATTCTAAACAAACCACATAAGGGTCCACCAGTGTCATTGCATGTATGTTTTATTCATGAACCACACATAAGGATCCACCAGTGACATTGCATGTCTGTTCTTTTCATGAACAACACCAAATGTCATTGCATGTGTGTTCCTCTAAACAAACCATATAGGGATCCACCAGTGTCATTACATGTATGTTCTTTTCATGAACCACACCCAGTTTCATTGCATGTGTGTTCTTCTAAACAAACCACATAAGGATCCACCAGTGTCATTGCATGTCTGTTCTTTTCATGAACCACATATAAGGATCCACTAGTGTCATTGCATTTCTGTTCTTTTCATGAACCACACCCAATGTCATTGCATGTGTGTTCCTCTAAACAAACCACATAAGGATCCACCGGTGTCATTGCATGTATTTTCTTTTCATGAACCACACCCAGTGTCATTGCTTGTGTGTTCTTCTAAACAAACCACATAAGGATCCACCAGTGTCATTGCATGTCTGTTCTTTTCATGAACCACACATAAGGATCCACCAGTGTCATTGCATGTCTGTTCTTTTCATGAACCACACCCAATGTCATTGCATGTCTGTTCTTTTCATGAACCACATAAGGATCCACCAGTGTCATTGCATGTCTGTTCTTTTCATGAACCACACCCAATGTCATTGCATGTGTGTTCTCCTGACAAACCACATATGGATCCACCAGTGGTATTGCATGTCAGTTCTTTTCATGAACCACACATAAGGATCCACCAGTGTCATTGCATGTCTGTTCTTTTCATGAACCACTCCCAATGTCATTGCATGTCTGTTCTTTTCATGAACCACATAAGGATCTATTAGTGTCATTGCATGTCTGTTCTTTTCATGAACCACACCCGATGTCATTGCATGTGTTTTCTCTTGACAAACCAAATATGGATCCACAAGTGTCATTGCATGTCTGTTCTTTTCAAGAACCACACGTAAGGATCCACCAGTGTCATGGCATGTCTGTTCTTTTCATGAACCACACCTAGTGGCATTGCATGTGTGTTCTTTTCATGAACCACAGCTAGAGTCATTGGATGTCTATTCTTTTCATGAACCACACCCAGTGTCATTGCATGTCTGTTCTTTTCATGAACCACACCCGGTGTCACTGAATGTCTGTTCTTTCATGAACCACATAAGGATCTACTAGTGTCATTGGATGTGTGTTCTTCTCATGAACCACACGTGAATCCACCGGTGTCATTGCATGTCTGTTCCTGTAAACAAAACACATAAGGATCCACCAGTGTCATTGGATGTGTATTCTCTTCATGAACCACACCTAGTGTCATTGCATGTGTATTCTTCTAAACAAACCACATTAGGATCCACCAGTGTCATTGCATGTATGTTCTATTCATGAACCACACATAAGGATCCACTAGTGTCATTGCATGTCTGTTCTTTTCATGAACCACACCCAATGTCATTGCATGTGTGTTCCTCTAAACAAACCACATAAGGATCCACCAGTGTCATTGCATGTATTTTCTTTTAATGAACCACACCCAGTGTCATTGCATGTGTGTTCTTCTAAACAAACCACATAAGGATCCACCAGTGTCATTGCATGTCTGTTCTTTTCATGAACCACATATAAGGATCCACTAGTGTCATTCCATGTCTGTTCTTTTCATGAACCACACCCAATGTCATTGCATGTGTGTTCCTCCAAACAAACCACATAAGGATCCACCAGTGTCATTGCATGTATATTCTTTTCATGAACCACACCCAGTGTCATTGCATGTGTGTTCTTCTAAACAAACCACATAAGGATCCACCAGTGTCATTGCATGTTTGTTCTTTTCATGAACCACACATAAGGATCCACCAGTGTCATTGCATGTCTGTTCTTTTCATGAACCACACCCAATGTCATTGCATGTCTGTTCTTTTCATGAACCACATAAGGATCCACCAGTGTCATTGCATGTCTGTTCTTTTCATGAACCACATAAGGATCCACCAGTGTCATTGCATGTCTGTTCTTTTCATGAACCACACCCAATGTCATTGCATGTGTTTTCTCCTAACAAACCACATATGGATCCACAAGTGTTATTGCATGTTTGTTCTTTTCAATAACCACACATAAGGATCCACCAGTGTCATTGCATGTCTGTTCTTTTCATGAACCACACCCAGTTGAATTGCATGTGTGTTCTTTTCATGAAGCACAGCTAGAGTCATTGGATGTCTATTCTTTTCATGAACCACACCCAGTGTCATTGCATGTCTGTTCTTTTCATGAACCACACCAAGTGTCACTGCATGTCTGTTCTTTTCATGAACCACATAAGGATCCACCAGTGTCATTGCATGTCTGTTCTTTTCATGAACCACACCCAATGTCATTGCATGTGTTTTCTCCTAACAAACCACATATGGATCCACAAGTGTTATTGCATGTTTGTTCTTTTCAAGAACCACACATAAGGATCCACCAGTGCCATTGCATGTCTGTTCTTTTCATGAACCGCACCGAATGTCATTGCATGTGTTTTCTCCTAACAAACCACATATGGATCCACAAGTGTTATTGCATGTTTGTTCTTTTCAAGAACCACACATAAGGATCCACCAGTGTCATTGAATGTCTGTTCTTTTTGATGAACCACAACCAGTGGCATTGCATGTGTGTTCTTTTCATGAACCACAGCTAGAGTCATTGGATGTCTATTCTTTTCATGAACCACACCCAGTGTCATTGCATGTCTGTTCTTTTCATGAACCACACCAAGTGTCACTGCATGTCTATTCTTTTCATGAACCACATAAGGATCCACCAGTGTCATTGCATGTCTGTTCTTTTCATGAACCACACCCATTGTCATTGCATGTGTTTTCTCCTAACAAACCACATATGGATCCACAAGTGTTATTGCATGTTTGTTCTTTTCAAGAACCACACATAAGGATCCACCAGTGTCATTGCATGTCTGTTCTTTTCATGAACCACACCCAGTGGCATTGCATGTGTGTTCTTTTCATGAACCATAGCTAGAGTCATTGGATGTCTATTCTTTTCATGAACCACACCCAGTGTCATTGCATGTCTGTTCTTTTCATGAACCACACCAAGTGTGACTGCATGTCTGTTCTTTTCATGAACCACATAAGGATCCACTAGTGTCATTGCATGTCTGTTCTTTTCATGAACCACACCCAATGTCATTGCATGTGTTTTCTCCTAACAAACCACATATGGATCCACAAGTGTTATTGCATGTTTGTTCTTTTCAAGAACCACACATAAGGATCCACCAGTGTCATTGCATGTCTGTTCTTTTCATGAACCACACCCAGTGGCATTGCATGTGTGTTCTTTTCATGAACCACAGCTAGAGTCATTGGATGTCTATTCTTTTCATGAACCACACCCAGTGTCATTGCATGTCTGTTCTTTTCATGAACCACACCAAGTGTCACTGCATGTCTGTTCTTTTCATGAACCACATAAGGATCCACCAGTGTCATTGCATGTCTGTTCTTTTCATGAACCACACATAAGGATCCACCAGTGTCATTGCATGTCTGTTCTTTTCATGAACGACACCCAATGTCATTGCATTTCTGTTCTTTTCATGAACCACATAAGGATCTACCAGTGTCATTGGATGTCTGTTCTTTTCATGAACCACACCCAATGTCATTGCATGTGTGTTCTCCTGACAAACCACATATGGATCCACTAGTGTCATTGCATGTCAGTTCTTTTCATAAACCACACATAAGGATCCACCAGTGTCATTGCATGTCTGTTCTTTTCATGGACCACACCCAATGTCATTACATGTCTATTCTTTTCATGAACCACATAAGGATCTACCAGTGTAATTGCATGTCTATTCTTTTCATGAACCACACCCAATGTCATTGCATGTGTGTTGTCCTAATAAACCACATATGGATCCACCAGTGTCATTGCATGTCTGTTCTTTTCATGAACCACACATAAGGATCCACCAGTGTCATTTCATGTCTGTTCTTTTCATGAACCACACCCAATGTCATTGCATGTGTGTTCTTTTTCATGAACCACAGCTAGAGTCATTGGATGTCTAATCTTTTCATGAACCACACCCAGTGTCATTGCATGTCTGTTCTTTTCATGAACCACACCCGGTGTCACTGAATGTCTATTCTTTTCATGAACCACATAAGGATCTACCAGTGTCATTAGATGTGTGTTCTTCTCATGACCCACACGGATCCACCGGTGTCATTGCATGTCTGTTCCTGTAAACAAACCACATAAGGATCCACTAGTGTCATTGGATGTGTGTTCTTTTCATGAACCACACCCAATGTCATTGGATGTGTGTTCTTCTAAACAAACCACATAAGGATCCACCAGTGTCATTGCATGTATGTTTTATTGATGAACCACACATAAGGATCCACCAGTGTCATTGCATGTCTGTTCTTTTCATGAACCACACCCAATGTCATTGCATGTGTGTTCCTCTAAACAAACCACATAGGGATCCACCAGTGTCATTGCATGTATGTTCTTTTCATGAACCACACCCAGTGTCATTGCATGTGTGTTCTTCTAAACAAACCACATAAGGATCCACCAGTGTCATTGCATGTCTGTTCTTTTCATGAACCACATATAAGGATCCACTAGTGTCATTGCATGTCTGTTCTTTTCATGAACCACACCCAGTGTCATTGCATGTGTGTTCTTCTAAACAAACCACATAAGAATCCACCAGTGTCATTGCATGTCTGTTCTTTTCATGAACCACACATAAGGATCCACCAGTGTCATTGCATGTCTGTTCTTTTCATGAACCACACCCAATGTCATTGCATTTCTGTTCTTTTCATGAACCACATAAGGATCTACCAGTGTCATTGCATGTCTGTTCTTTTCATGAACCACACCCAATGTCAATGCATGTGTGTTCTCCTGACAAACCACATCTGGATCCACTAGTGTCATTGCATGTCAGTTCTTTTCATGAACCACACATAAGGATCCACCAGTGTCATTGCATGTCTGTTCTTTTCATGAACCACACCCAATGTCATTGCATGTCTATTTTTTTCATGAACCACATAAGGATCTACCAGTGTAATTGCATGTCTATTCTTTTCATGAACCACACCCAATGTCATTGCATGTGTGTTCTCCTGACAAACCACATATGGATCCACTAGTGTCATTGCATGTCAGTTCTTTTCATGAACCACACATAAGGATCCACCAGTGTGATTGGATGTGTGTTCCTTTCATGAACCACACCCAGTGTCATTGCATGTGTGTTCTTCTAAACAAACCACATAAGGATCCACCAGTGTCATTGCATGTTTGTTCGTTTCATGAACAATACATAAGGATCCACCAGTGTCATTGCATGTCTGTTCTTTTCATGAACCACACCCAATGTCATTGCATGTGTGTTCCTCTAAACAGACCACACAAGGATCCACCAGTGTCATTGCATGTCTGTTCTTTTCATGAACCACACCTAGTGTCATTGCATGTGTGTTCTTCTAAACAAACCACATAAGAATCCACCAGTGTCATTGCATGTCTGTTCTTTTCATGAACCACACATAAGGATCCACCAGTGTCATTGCATGTCTGTTCTTTTCATGAACCACACCCAATGTCATTGCATTTCTGTTATTTTCATGAACCACATAAGGATCTACCAGTGTCATTGGATGTCTGTTCTATTCATGAACCACACCCAATGTCATTGCATGTGTGTTCTCCTGACAAACCACATATGGATCCACTAGTGTCATTGCATGTCAGTTCTTTTCATGAACCACACATAAGGATCCACCAGTGTCATTGCATGTCTGTTCTTTTCATGAACCACACCCAATGTCATTGCATGTCTATTCTTTTCATGAACCACATAAGGATCTGCCAGTGTAATTGCATGTCTATTCTTTTCATTAACCACACCCAATGCCATTGCATGTGTGTTCTCCTGACAAACCACATATGGATTCACCAGTGTCATTGCATGTCTATTCTTTTCATGAACCACACATAAGGATCCACCAGTGTCATTTCATGTCTGTTCTTTTCATGAACCACACCTAGTGTCATTGCATGTGTGTTCTTTTTCATGAACCACAGCTAGAGTCATTGGATGTCTAATCTTTTCATGAACCACACCCAGAGTCATTGCATGTCTGTTCTTTTCATGAACCACTCCTGGTGTCACTGCATGTATGTTCTTTTCATGAACCACATAAGGATCTACCAGTGTCATTAGATGTGTGTTCTTCTCATGAACCACACGTGGATCCACCGGTGTCATTGAATGTCTGTTCCTCTAAACAAACCACATAAGGATCCACCAGTGTCATTGGATGTGTGTTCTTTTCATGAACCACACCCAATGTCATTGCATGTGTGTTATTCTAAACAAACCACATAAGGGTCCACCAGTGTCATTGCATGTATGTTTTATTCATGAACCACACATAAGGATCCACCAGTGACATTGCATGTCTGTTCTTTTCATGAACAACACCAAATGTCATTGCATGTGTGTTCCTCTAAACAAACCATATAGGGATCCACCAGTGTCATTACATGTATGTTCTTTTCATGAACCACACCCAGTTTCATTGCATGTGTGTTCTTCTAAACAAACCACATAAGGATCCACCAGTGTCATTGCATGTCTGTTCTTTTCATGAACCACATATAAGGATCCACTAGTGTCATTGCATGTCTGTTCTTTTCATGAACCACACCCAATGTCATTGCATGTGTGTTCCTCTAAACAAACCACATAAGGATCCACCGGTGTCATTGCATGTATTTTCTTTTCATGAACCACACCCAGTGTCATTGCTTGTGTGTTCTTCTAAACAAACCACATAAGGATCCACCAGTGTCATTGCATGTCTGTTCTTTTCATGAACCACACATAAGGATCCACCAGTGTCATTGCATGTCTGTTCTTTTCATGAACCACACCCAATGTCATTGCATGTCTGTTCTTTTCATGAACCACATAAGGATCCACCAGTGTCATTGCATGTCTGTTCTTTTCATGAACCACACCCAATGTCATTGCATGTGTGTTCTCCTGACAAACCACATATGGATCCACCAGTGGTATTGCATGTCAGTTCTTTTCATGAACCACACATAAGGATCCACCAGTGTCATTGCATGTCTGTTCTTTTCATGAACCACTCCCAATGTCATTGCATGTCTGTTCTTTTCATGAACCACATAAGGATCTATTAGTGTCATTGCATGTCTGTTCTTTTCATGAACCACACCCGATGTCATTGCATGTGTTTTCTCTTGACAAACCAAATATGGATCCACAAGTGTCATTGCATGTCTGTTCTTTTCAAGAACCACACGTAAGGATCCACCAGTGTCATGGCATGTCTGTTCTTTTCATGAACCACACCTAGTGGCATTGCATGTGTGTTCTTTTCATGAACCACAGCTAGAGTCATTGGATGTCTATTCTTTTCATGAACCACACCCAGTGTCATTGCATGTCTGTTCTTTTCATGAACCACACCCGGTGTCACTGAATGTCTGTTCTTTCATGAACCACATAAGGATCTACTAGTGTCATTGGATGTGTGTTCTTCTCATGAACCACACGTGAATCCACCGGTGTCATTGCATGTCTGTTCCTGTAAACAAAACACATAAGGATCCACCAGTGTCATTGGATGTGTATTCTCTTCATGAACCACACCTAGTGTCATTGCATGTGTATTCTTCTAAACAAACCACATTAGGATCCACCAGTGTCATTGCATGTATGTTCTATTCATGAACCACACATAAGGATCCACTAGTGTCATTGCATGTCTGTTCTTTTCATGAACCACACCCAATGTCATTGCATGTGTGTTCCTCTAAACAAACCACATAAGGATCCACCAGTGTCATTGCATGTATTTTCTTTTAATGAACCACACCCAGTGTCATTGCATGTGTGTTCTTCTAAACAAACCACATAAGGATCCACCAGTGTCATTGCATGTATGTTCTTTTCATGAACCACATATAAGGATCCACTAGTGTCATTCCATGTCTGTTCTTTTCATGAACCACACCCAATGTCATTGCATGTGTGTTCCTCCAAACAAACCACATAAGGATCCACCAGTGTCATTGCATGTATATTCTTTTCATGAACCACACCCAGTGTCATTGCATGTGTGTTCTTCTAAACAAACCACATAAGGATCCACCAGTGTCATTGCATGTCTGTTCTTTTCATGAACCACACATAAGGATCCACCAGTGTCATTGCATGTCTGTTCTTTTCATGAACCACACCCAATGTCATTGCATGTCTGTTCTTTTCATGAACCACATAAGGATCCACCAGTGTCATTGCATGTCTGTTCTTTTCATGAACCACATAAGGATCCACCAGTGTCATTGCATGTCTGTTCTTTTCATGAACCACACCCAATGTCATTGCATGTGTTTTCTCCTAACAAACCACATATGGATCCACAAGTGTTATTGCATGTTTGTTCTTTTCAATAACCACACATAAGGATCCACCAGTGTCATTGCATGTCTGTTCTTTTCATGAACCACACCCAGTTGAATTGCATGTGTGTTCTTTTCATGAACCACAGCTAGAGTCATTGGATGTCTATTCTTTTCATGAACCACACCCAGTGTCATTGCATGTCTGTTCTTTTCATGAACCACACCAAGTGTCACTGCATGTCTGTTCTTTTCATGAACCACATAAGGATCCACCAGTGTCATTGCATGTCTGTTCTTTTCATGAACCACACCCAATGTCATTGCATGTGTTTTCTCCTAACAAACCACATATGGATCCACAAGTGTTATTGCATGTTTGTTCTTTTCAAGAACCACACATAAGGATCCACCAGTGCCATTGCATGTCTGTTCTTTTCATGAACCGCACCGAATGTCATTGCATGTGTTTTCTCCTAACAAACCACATATGGATCCACAAGTGTTATTGCATGTTTGTTCTTTTCAAGAACCACACATAAGGATCCACCAGTGTCATTGAATGTCTGTTCTTTTTGATGAACCACACCCAGTGGCATTGCATGTGTGTTCTTTTCATGAACCACAGCTAGAGTCATTGGATGTCTATTCTTTTCATGAACCACACCCAGTGTCATTGCATGTCTGTTCTTTTCATGAACCACACCAAGTGTCACTGCATGTCTATTCTTTTCATGAACCACATAAGGATCCACCAGTGTCATTGCATGTCTGTTCTTTTCATGAACCACACCCATTGTCATTGCATGTGTTTTCTCCTAACAAACCACATATGGATCCACAAGTGTTATTGCATGTTTGTTCTTTTCAAGAACCACACATAAGGATCCACCAGTGTCATTGCATGTCTGTTCTTTTCATGAACCACACCCAGTGGCATTGCATGTGTGTTCTTTTCATGAACCATAGCTAGAGTCATTGGATGTCTATTCTTTTCATGAACCACACCCAGTGTCATTGCATGTCTGTTCTTTTCATGAACCACACCAAGTGTGACTGCATGTCTGTTCTTTTCATGAACCACATAAGGATCCACTAGTGTCATTGCATGTCTGTTCTTTTCATGAACCACACCCAATGTCATTGCATGTGTTTTCTCCTAACAAACCACATATGGATCCACAAGTGTTATTGCATGTTTGTTCTTTTCAAGAACCACACATAAGGATCCACCAGTGTCATTGCATGTCTGTTCTTTTCATGAACCACACCCAGTGGCATTGCATGTGTGTTCTTTTCATGAACCACAGCTAGAGTCATTGGATGTCTATTCTTTTCATGAACCACACCCAGTGTCATTGCATGTCTGTTCTTTTCATGAACCACACCAAGTGTCACTGCATGTCTGTTCTTTTCATGAACCACATAAGGATCCACCAGTGTCATTGCATGTCTGTTCTTTTCATGAACCACACATAAGGATCCACCAGTGTCATTGCATGTCTGTTCTTTTCATGAACCACACCCAATGTCATTGCATTTCTGTTCTTTTCATGAACCACATAAGGATCTACCAGTGTCATTGGATGTCTGTTCTTTTCATGAACCACACCCAATGTCATTGCATGTGTGTTCTCCTGACAAACCACATATGGATCCACTAGTGTCATTGCATGTCAGTTCTTTTCATGAACCACACATAAGGATCCACCAGTGTCATTGCATGTCTGTTCTTTTCATGGACCACACCCAATGTCATTACATGTCTATTCTTTTCATGAACCACATAAGGATCTACCAGTGTAATTGCATGTCTATTCTTTTCATGAACCACACCCAATGTCATTGCATGTGTGTTGTCCTAATAAACCACATATGGATCCACCAGTGTCATTGCATGTCTGTTCTTTTCATGAACCACACATAAGGATCCACCAGTGTCATTTCATGTCTGTTCTTTTCATGAACCACACCCAATGTCATTGCATGTGTGTTCTTTTTCATGAACCACAGCTAGAGTCATTGGATGTCTAATCTTTTCATGAACCACACCCAGTGTCATTGCATGTCTGTTCTTTTCATGAACCACACCCGGTGTCACTGAATGTCTATTCTTTTCATGAACCACATAAGGATCTACCAGTGTCATTAGATGTGTGTTCTTCTCATGACCCACACGGATCCACCGGTGTCATTGCATGTCTGTTCCTGTAAACAAACCACATAAGGATCCACTAGTGTCATTGGATGTGTGTTCTTTTCATGAACCACACCCAATGTCATTGGATGTGTGTTCTTCTAAACAAACCACATAAGGATCCACCAGTGTCATTGCATGTATGTTTTATTGATGAACCACACATAAGGATCCACCAGTGTCATTGCATGTCTGTTCTTTTCATGAACCACACCCAATGTCATTGCATGTGTGTTCCTCTAAACAAACCACATAGGGATCCACCAGTGTCATTGCATGTATGTTCTTTTCATGAACCACACCCAGTGTCATTGCATGTGTGTTCTTCTAAACAAACCACATAAGGATCCACCAGTGTCATTGCATGTCTGTTCTTTTCATGAACCACATATAAGGATCCACTAGTGTCATTGCATGTCTGTTCTTTTCATGAACCACACCCAATGTCATTGCATGTGTGTTCCTCTAAACAAACCACATAAGGATCCACCAGTGTCATTGCATGCATTTTCTTTTCATGAACCACACCTAGTGTCATTGCATGTGTGTTCTTCTAAACAAACCACATAAGGATCCACCAGTGTCATTGCATGTCTGTTATTTTCATGAACCACACCCAATGTCATTGCATGTCTGTTCTTTTCATGAACCACATAAGGATCCACCAGTGTCATTGCATGTCTGTTCTTTTCATGAACCACACCCAATGTCATTGCATGTGTGTTCTCCTGACAAACCACATATGGATCCACCAGTGGTATTGCATGTCAGTTCTTTTCATGAACCACACATAAGGATCCACCAGTGTCATTGCATGTCTGTTCTTTTCATGAACCACACCCAATGTCATTGCATGTCTATTCTTTTCATGAACCACATAAGGATCTATTAGTGTCATTGCATGTCTGTTCTTTTCATGAACCACACCCGATGTCATTGCATGTGTTTTCTCTTGACAAACCACATATGGATCTACAAGTGTCATTGCATGTCTGTTCTTTTCAAGAACCACACATAAGGATCCACCAGTGTCATGGCATGTCTGTTCTTTTGATGAACCACACCTAGTGGCATTGCATGTGTGTTCTTTTCATGAACCACAGCTAGAGTCATTGGATGTCTATTCTTTTCATGAACCACACCCAGTGTCATTGCATGTCTGTTCTTTTCATGAACCACACCCGGTGTCACTGAATGTCTGTTCTTTTCATGAACCACATAAGGACCTACCAGTGTCATTGGATGTGTGTTCTTCTCATGAAACACACGTGGATCCACCGGTGTCATTGCATGTTTGTTCCTGTAAACAAAACACATAAGGATCCACCAGTGTCATTGGATGTGTGTTTTCTTCATGAACCACACCCAGTGTCATTGCATGTGTGTTCTTCTAAACAAACCACATTAGGGTCCACCAGTGTCATTGCATGTATGTTCTATTCATGAACCACACATAAGGATCCACCAGTGTCATTGCATGTCTGTTCTTTTCATGAACCACACCCAATGTCATTGCATGTGTGTTCCTCTAAACAAACCACATAGGGATCCACCAGTGTCATTGCATGTATGTTCTTTTCATGAACCACACCCAGTGTCATTGCATGTGTGTTCTTCTAAAAAAACCACATAAGGATCCACCAGTGTCATTGCATGTCTGTTCTTTTCATGAACCACATATAAGTATCCACTAGTGTCATTGCATGTCTGTTCTTTTCATGAACCACACCCAATGTCATTGCATGTGTGTTCCTCTAAACAAACCACATAAGGATCCACCAGTGTCATTGCATGTAATTTCTTTTCATGAACCACACCCAATGTCATTGCATGTGTGTTCTTCTAAACAAACCACATAAGGATCCACTAGTGTCATTGCATGTCTGTTCTTTTCATGAACCACACATAAGGATCCACCAGTGTCATTGCATGTCTGTTCTTTTCATGAACCACACCTAATGGCATTGCATGTCTGTTCTTTTCATGAACCACATAAGGATCCACCAGTGTCATTGCATGTCTGTTCTTTTCATGAACCACACCCAATGTCATTGCATGTGTTTTCTCCTAACAAACCAAATATGGATCCACAAGTGTCATTTCATGTTTGTTCTTTTCAAGAACCACACAAAAGGATCCACCAGTGTCATTGCATGTCTATTCTTTTCATGAACCACACCCAGTGGCATTGCATGTGTGTTCTTTTCATGAACCACAGCTAGAGTCATTGGATGTCTATTCTTTTCATGAACCACACCCAGTGTCATTGCATGTCTGTTCTTTTCATGAACCACACGAAGTGTCACTGCATGTCTGTTCTTTTCATGAACCACATAAGGATCTACCAGTGTCATTGGATGTGTTTTCTTCTCATGAACCACACGTGGATCCACCGGTGTCATTGCATGTCTATTCCTCTAAACAAAAACACATAAGGATCCACCAGTGTCATTGGATGTGTGTTCTTTTCATGAACCACACCCAGTGTCATTGCATGTGTGTTATTCTAAACAAACCACATAAGGATCCACCAGTGTCATTGCATGTCTGTTTGTTTCATGAACCACACATAAGGATCCACCAGTGTCATTGCATGTCTGTTCTTTTCATGAACCACACCCAATGTCATTGCATGTGTGTTCCTCTAAACAGACCACACAAGGATCCACCAGTGTCATTGCATGTCTGTTCTTTTCATGAACCACACCCAGTGTCATTGCATGTGTGTTCTTCTAAACAAACCACATAAGAATCCACCAGTGTCATTGCATGTCTGTTCTTTTCATGAACCACACAGAAGGATCCACCAGTGTCATTGCATGTCTGTTCTTTTCATGAACCACACCCAATGTCATTGCATTTCTGTTCTTTTCATGAACCACATAAGGATCTACCAGTGTCATTGGATGTCTGTTCTTTTCATGAACCACACCCAATGTCATGGCATGTGTGTTCTCCTGACAAACCACATATGGATCCACTAGTGTCATTGCATGTCAGTTCTTTTCATGAACCACACATAAGGATCCACCAGTGTCATTGCATGTCTGTTCTTTTCATGAACCACACCCAATGTCATTGCATGTCTATTCTTTTCATGAACCACATAAGGATCTACCAGTGTAATTGCATGTCTATTCTTTTCATGAACCACACCCAGTGCCATTGCATGTGTGTTCTCCTGACAAACCACATATGGATCCACCAGTGTCATTGCATGTCTGTTCTTTTCATAAACCACACATAAGGATCCACTAGTGTCATTTCATGTCTGTTCTTTTCATGAACCACACCCAGTGTCATTGCATGTGTGTTCTTTTTCATGAACCACAGCTAGAGTCATTGGATGTCTAATCTTTTCATGAACCGAACCCAGTGTCATTGCATGTCTGTTCTTTTCATTAACCACACCTGGTGTCACTGCATGTATGTTCTTTTCATGAACCACTTAAGGATCTACTAGTGTCATTAGATGTGTGTTCTTCTCATGAACCACACATGGATCCACCGGTGTCATTGCATGTCTGTTCCTCTAAACAAACCACATAAGGATCCACCAGTGTCATTGGATGTGTGTTCTTTTCATGAAGCACACCCAATGTCATTGGATGTGTGTTCTTCTAAACAAACCACATAAGGATCCACCAGTGTCATTGCATGTATGTTTTATTCATGAACCACACATAAGGATCCACCAGTGTCATTGCATGTCTGTTCTTTTCATGAACAACACCCAATGTCATTGCATGTGTGTTCCTCTAAACAAACCATATAGGGATCCACCAGTGTCATTACATGTATGTTCTTTTCATGAACCACACCGAATGTCATTGCATGTGTGTTCTTCTAAACAAACCACATAAGGATCCACCAGTGTCATTGCATGTCTGTTCTTTTCATGAACCACATATAAGGATCCAGTAGTGTCATTGCATGTCTGTTCTTTTCATGAACCACACCCAATGTCATTGCATGTCTGTTCCTCTAAACAAACCACAGAAGGATCCACTAGTGTCATTGGATGTGTGTTCTTTTCATGAACCACACGCAGTGTCATTGCATGTGTGTTCTTCTAAACAAACCACATAAGGATCCACCAGTGTCATTGCATGTCTGTTCTTTTCATGAACCACACATAAGGATCCACCAGTGTCATTGCATGTCTATTCTTTTCATGAACCACACCCAATGTCATTGCATGTGTGTTCCTCTAAACAAACCACATAAGGATCCACCAGTGTCATTGCATGTCTGTTCTTTTCATGAATCACACCCAGTGTCATTGCATGTGTGTTCTTCTAAACAAACCACATAAGGATCCACCAGTGTCATTGCTTGTCTGTTCTTTTCATGAACCACACATAAGGATCCACCAGTGTCATTGCATGTCTGTTCTTTTCATGAACCACACCCAATGTCATTGCATGTCTATTCTTTTCATGCACCACATAAGGATCCACCAGTGTCATTGCATGTCTGTTCTTTTCATGAACCACACCCAATGTCATTGCATGTGTGTTCTCTTGACAAACCACATATGGATCCACCAGTGGTATTGCATGTCAGTTATTTTCATGAACCACACATAAGGATCCACCAGTGTCATTGCATGTCTGTTCTTTTCATGAACCACACCCAATGTCATTGCATGTCTGTTCTTTTCATGAACCACATAAGGATCTATTAGTGTCATTGCATGTCTGTTCTTTTCATGAACCACACCCAATGTCATTGCATGTGTTTTCTCCTAACAAACCACATATGGATCCACAAGTGTCATTGCATGTTTGTTCTTTTCAAGAACCACACATAAGGATCCATCAGTGTCATTGCATATCTGTTCTTTTCATGAACCACACCCAGTGGCATTGCATGTGTGTTCTTCTCATGAACCACAGCTAGAGTCATTGGATGTCTATTCTTTTCATGAACCACACCCAGTGTCATTGCATGTCTGTTCTTTTCATGAACCACACCAAGTGTCACTTCATGTCTGTTCTTTTCATGAACCACATAAGGATCTACCAGTGTCATTGGATGTATTTTCTTCTCATGAACCACACGTGGATCCACCGGTGTCATTGCATGTCTGTTCCTCTAAACAAAAACACATAAGGATCCACCAGTGTCATTGGATGTGTGTTCTTTTCATGAACCACACCCAGTGTCATTGCATGTGTGTTATTCTAAACAAACCACATAAGGATCCACCAGTGTCATTGCATGTCTGTTTGTTTCATGAACCACACATAAGGATCCACCAGTGTCATTGCATGTCTGTTCTTTTCATGAACCACACCCAATGTCATTGCATGTGTGTTCCTCTAAACAGACCACACAAGGAGCCACCAGTGTCATTGCATGTCTGTTCTTTTCATGAGCCACACCCAGTGTCATTGCTTGTGTGTTCTTCTAAACAAACCACATAAGAATCCACCAGTTCATTGCATGTCTGTTCTTTTCATGAACCACACATAAGGATCCACCAGTGTCATTGCATGTATGTTCTTTTCATGAACCACACCCAATGTCATTGCATTTCTGTACTTTTCATGAACCACATAAGGATCTACCAGTGTCATTGGATGTCTGTTCTTTTCATGAACCACACCCAATGTCATTGCATGTGTGTTCTCCTGACAAACCACATATGGATCCACTAGTGTCATTGCATGTCAGTTCTTTTCATGAACCACACATAAGGATCCACCAGTGTCATTGCATGTCTGTTCTTTTCATGAACCACACCCAATGTCATTGCATGTCTATTCTTTTCATGAACCACATAAGGATCTACCAGTGTAATTGCATGTCTATTCTTTTCATGAACCACACCCAATGCCATTGCATGTGTGTTCTCCTGACAAACCACATATGGATCCACCAGTGTCATTGCATGTCTGTTCTTTTCATGAACCACACATAAGGATCCACTAGTGTCATTTCATGTCTGTTCTTTTCATGAACCACACCCAGTGTCATTGCATGTGTGTTCTTTTTCATGAACCACAGCTAGAGTCATTGGATGTCTAGTCTTTTCATGAACCACACCCAGTGTCATTGCATGTCTGTTCTTTTCATCAACCACACCTGGTGTCACTGCATGTATGTTCTTTTCATGAACCACATAAGGATCTGCCAGTGTCATTAGATGTGTGTTCTTCTCATGAACCACACATGGATCCACCGGTGTCATTGCATGTCTGTTCCTCTAAACAAACCACATAAGGATCCACAAGTGTCATTGGATGTGTGTTCTTTTCATGAAGCACACCCAATGTCATTGCATGTGTGTTCTTCTAAACAAACCACATAAGGATCACCAGTGTCATTGCATGTATGTTTTATTCATGAACCACACATAAGGATCCACCAGTGTCATTGCATGTCTGTTCTTTTCATGAACAACACCCAATGTCATTGCATGTGTGTTCCTCTAAACAAACCATATAGGGATCCACCAGTGTCATTACATGTAAGTTCTTTTCATGAACCACACCCAGTGTCATTGCATGTGTGTTCTTCTAAAGAAACCACATAAGGATCCACCAGTGTCATTCCATGTCTGTTCTTTTCATGAACCACATATAAGGATCCACTAGTGTCATTGCATGTCTGTTCTTTTCATGAACCACACCCAATGTCATTGCATGTCTGTTCCTCTAAACAAACCACATAAGGATCCACTAGTGTCATTGGATGTGTGTTCTTTTCATGAACCACACGCAGTGTCATTGCATGTGTGTTCTTCTAAACAAACCACATAAGGATCCACCAGTGTCATTGCATGTCTGTTCTTTTCATGAACCACACATAAGGATCCACCAGTGTCATTGCATGTCTATTCTTTTCATGAACCACACCCAATGTCATTGCATGTGTGTTCCTCTAAACAAACCACATAAGGATCCACCAGTGTCATTGCATGTCTGTTCTTTTCATGAATCACACCCAGTGTCATTGCATGTGTGCTCTTCTAAACAAACCACATAAGGATCCACCAGTGTCATTGCTTGTCTGTTCTTTTCATGAACCACACATAAGGATCCACCAGTGTCATTGCATGTCTGTTCTTTTCATGAACCACACCCAATGTCATTGCATTTCTGTTCTTTTCATGAACCACATAAGGATCTACCAGTGTCATTGGATGTTTGTTCTTTTCATGAACCACACCCAATGTCATTGCATGTGTGTTCTCCTGACAAACCACATATGGATCCACTAGTGTCATTGCATGTCTATTCTTTTCATGAACCACATATAAGGATCCACTAGTGTCATTGCATGTCTGTTCTTTTCATGAACCACACCCAATGTCATTGCATGTGTGTTCCTCTAAACAAACCACATAAGGATCCACCAGTGTCATTGCATGCATTTTCTTTTCATGAACCACACCCAGTGTCATTGCATGTGTGTTCTTCTAAACAAACCACATAAGGATCCACCAGTGTCATTGCATGTCTGTTCTTTTCATGAACCACACCCAATGTCATTGCATGTGTGTTCCTCTAAACAACCAACATAAGGATCCACCAGTGTCATTGCATGTCTGTTCTTTTTATGAATCACACCAAGTGTCTTTGCATGTGTGTTCTTCTAAACAAACCACATAAGGATCCACCAGTGTCATTGCATGTCTGTTCTTTTCATGAACCACACATAAGGATCCACCAGTGTCATTGCATGTCTGTTCTTTTCATGAACCACACCCAATGTCATTGCATGTCTGTTCTTTTCATGAACCACACCAAATGTCATTGCATTTCTGTTCTTTTCATGAATCACATAAGGATCTACCAGTGTCATTGGATGTTTGTTCTTTTCATGAACCACACCCAATGTCATTGCATGTGTGTTCTCCTGACAAACCACATATGGATCCACTAGTGTCATTGCATGTGTGTTCTCCTGACAAACCACATATGGATCCACTAGTGTCATTGCATGTCAGTTCTTTTGATGAACCACACATAAGGATCCACCAGTGTCATTTCATGTATGTTCTTTTCATGAACCACACCAAATGTCATTGCATGTCTATTCTTTTCATGAACCACATAAGGATCTACCAGTGTAATTGCATGTCTATTCTTTTCATGAACCACACCCAATGCCATTGCATGTGTGTTCTCCAGACAAACCACATATGGATCCACCAGTGTCATTGCATGTCTGTTCTTTTCATGAACCAGACATAAGGATCCACCAGTGTCATTTCATGTCTGTTCTTTTCATGAACCACACCCAGTGTCATTGCATGTCTGTTCTTTTCATGAACCAATCCCGGTGTCACTGCATGTATGTTCTTTTCATGAACCACATAAGGATCTACCAGTGTCATTAGATGTGTGTTCTTCTCATGACCCACACGTGGATCCATCGGTGTCATTGCATGTCTGTTCCTATAAACAAACCACACAAGGATCCACCAGTGTCATTGGATGTGTGTTCTTTTCATGAACCACACCCAATGTCATTGCATGTGTGTTCTTCTAAACAAACCACATAAGGATCCACCAGTGTCATTGCATGTATGTTTTATTCATGAACCACACATAAGGATCCACCAGTGTCATTGCATGTCTGTTCTTTTCATGAACCACACCCAATGTCATTGCAAGTGTGTTCCTCTCAACAAACCACATAGGGATCCACCAGTGTCATTGCATCTATGTTCTTTTCATGAACCACACCCAGTGTCATTGCATGTGTGTTCTTCTAAACAAACCACATAAGGATCCACCAGTGTCATTGCATGTCTGTTCTTTTCATGAACCACATATAAGGATCCACTAGTGTCATTGCATGTCTGTTCTTTTCATGAACCACACCCAATGTCATTGCATGTGTGTTCCTCTAAACAAACCACATAAGGATCCACCAGTGTCATTGCATGCATTTTCTTTTCATGAACCACACCCAGTGTCATTGCATGTGTGTTCTTCTAAACAAACCACATAAGGATCCACCAGTGTCATTGCATGTCTGTTCTTTTCATGAACCACACCCAATTTCATTGCATGTCTGTTCTTTTCATGAACCACATAAGGATCCACCAGTGTCATTGCATGTCTGTTCTTTTCATGAACCACACCCAATGTCATTGCATGTGTGTTCTCCTGACAAACCACATATGGATCCACCAGTGGTATTGCATGTCAGTTCTTTTCATGAACCACACATAAGGATCCACCAGTGTCATTGCATGTCTGTTCTTTTCATGAACCACACCCAATGTCATTGCATGTCTGTTCTTTTCATGAACCACACCCGATGTCATTGCATGTGTTTTCTCTTGACAAACCACATATGGATCCACAAGTGTCATTGCATGTCTGTTCTTTTCAAGAACCACACATAAGGATCCACCAGTGTCATTGCATGTCTGTTCTTTTCATGAACCACACCCAGTGGCATTGCATGTGTGTTCTTTTCATGAACCACAACTAGAGTCATTGGATGTCTATTCTTTTCATGAACCACACCCAGTGTCACTGCATGTCTGTTCTTTTCATGAACCACACCCGGTGTCACTGCATGTCTGTTCTTTTCATGAACCACATAAGGATCTACCAGTGTCATTGGATGTGTGTTCTTCTCATGAACCACACGTGGATCCACCGGTGTCATTGCATGTCTGTTCCTCTAAATAAAACACATAAGGATCCACCAGTGTCATTGGATGTGTGTTCTCTTCATGAATCACACCCAGTGTCATTGCATGTGTGTTCTTCTAAACAAACCACATTAGGATCCACCAGTGTCATTGCATGTATGTTCTATTCATGAACCACACATAAGGATCCACTAGTGTCATTGCATGTCTGTTCTTTTCATGAACCACACCCAATGTCATTGCATGTGTGTTCCTCTAAACAAACCACATAAGGATCCACCAGTGTCATTGCATGTATTTTCTTTTCATGAACCACACCCAGTGTCATTGCATGTGTGTTCTTCTAAACAAACCACATAAGGATCCACCAGTGTCATTGCATGTCTGTTCTTTTCATGAACCACATATAAGGATCCACCAGTGTCATTGCATGTCTGTTCTTTTCATGAACCACACCCAATGTCATTGCATGTCCTTTCTTTTCATGAACCACATAAGGATCTACCAGTGTCATTGCATGTCTGTTCTTTTCATGAACCACACCCAATGTCATTGCATGTGTGTTCTCCTGACAAACCACATATGGATCCACAAGTGCCATTGCATGTCTGTTCTTTTCATGAACCACACATAAGGATCCACCAGTGTCATTGCATGTCTGTTCGTTTCATGAACCACACATAAGCATCCACCAGTGTCATTGCATGTCTGTTCTTTTCATGAACCACACCTAGTGTCATTGCATGTCTATTCTTTTCATGAACCATAGCTAGAGTCATTGGATGTCTATTCTTTTCATGAACCACACCCAGTGTCATTGCATGTCTGTTCTTTTCATGAACCACACCCGGTTTCACTGCATGTTTGTTCTTTTCATGAATCACATAAGGATCTACCAGTGTCATTGGATGTGTGTTATTCTCATAAACCACACGTGGATCCACCCAATGTCATTGCATGTGTGTTCCTCTAAACAAACCACATAAGGATCCACCAGTGTCATTGGATCTGTGTTCTTTTCATGAATCACACCTAGTGTCATTGCATGTGTGTTCTTCTAAACAAACCACATAAGGATCCACCAGTGTCATTGCATGTCTGTTCTTTTCATGAACCACATATAAGGATCCACTAGTGTCATTGCATGTCTGTTCTTTTCATGAACCACACCCAATGTCATTGCATGTGTGTTCCTCTAAACAAACAACATAAGGATCCACCAGTGTCACTGCATGCATTTTCTTTTCATGAACCACACCCAGTGTCATTGCATGTGTGTTCTTCTAAACAAACCACATAAGGATCCACCAGTGTCATTGCATGTCTGTTCTTTTCATGAACCACACCCAATGTCATTGCATGTGTGTTCTCCTGACAAACCACATATGGATCCACCAGTGGTATTGCATGTCAGTTCTTTTCATGAACCACACATAAGGATCCACCAGTGTCATTGCATGTCTGTTCTTTTCATGAACCACACCCAATGTCATTGCATGTCTGTTCTTTTCATGAACCACATAAGGATCTATAAGTGTCATTGCATGTCTGTTCTTTTCATGAACCACACCCGATGTCATTGCATGTGTTTTCTCTTGACAAACCACATATGGATCCACAAGTGTCATTGCATGTCCGTTCTTTTCAAGAACCACACATAAGGATCCACCAGTGTCATTGCATGTCTGTTCTTTTTGATAAACCACACCCAGTGGCATTGCATGTGTGTTCTTTTCATGAACCACAGCTAGAGTCATTGGATGTCTATTCTTTTCATGAACCACACCCAGTGTCATTGCATGTTAGTTCTTTTCATGAACCACACCCGGTGTCACTGCATGTCTGTTCTTTTCATGAACCACATAAGGATCTACCAGTGTCATTGGATGTGTCTTCTTCTCATGAACCACACGTGGATCCACCGGTGTCATTGCATGTCTGTTCCTCTAAACAAAACACATAAGGATCCACCAGTGTCATTGGATGTGTGTTCTCTTCATGAACCACACCCAGTGTCATTGCATGTGTGTTCTTCTAAACAAACCACATTAGGATCCACCAGTGTCATTGCATGTATGTTCTATTCATGAACCACACATAAGGATCCACTAGTGTCATTGCATGTCTGTTCTTTTCATGAACCACACCCAATGTCATTGCATGTGTGTTCCTCTAAACAAACCACATAAGGATCCACCAGTGTCATTGCATGTATTTTCTTTTCATGAACCACACCCAGTGTCATTGCATGTGTGTTCTTCTAAACAAACCACATAAGGATCCACCAGTGTCATTGCATGTCTGTTCTTTTCATGAACCACATATAAGGATCCACCAGTGTCATTGCATGTCTATTCTTTTCATGAACCACACCCAATGTCATTGCATGTCCTTTCTTTTCATAAACCACATAAGGATCTACCAGTGTCATTGCATGTCTGTTCTTTTCACGAACCACACCCAATGTCATTGCATGTGTGTTCTCCTGACAAACCACATATGGATCCACAAGTGTCATTGCATGTCTGTTCTTTTCATGAACCACACATAAGGATCCAGCAGTGTCATTGCATGTCTGTTCGTTTCATGAACCACACATAAGGATCCACCAGTGTCATTGCATGTCTGTTCTTTTCATGAACAACACTGTAGCATCCCAATTGTCTAACAATTGCAATGCCACTAGCCTAGTCTATATAAATGCTACTTCCTATATATAATTGTTGCATCATAAGTATATCATGCTCATGTCATCATGCCACCTTGCATTTGAGCATCATATAAAACCCTTTTCATTTGGTTCTTATCTCATATGCATTATTAATTGTATTTGCCTCTTGATATTGTATTTGGTTCTTGATATATTGTTTAAATGCCCAAGTTGAGTTGGGGGCATATCTCTTTCAACTCCACCACCTTTCTTGTTATCACCCATCATTCCACCATCCAACTAAATGTGAGATTTGCACTTTTATTTGGGTTTTACCTCTAGCTCATGTGGGTTGGAATGGATCCAATTCTTGTCCACATGCTCTCATCTTAGCATCATGTTGTTTACACAATATTGATATATGAGAGCCACATGGCCACCTTTGCATGCCTTGTGAGTGGAACCCTATTTCTAGCTTCCATATGTGTTGTTTTGGGGTTATCATCATGTTGGGATATTTTGTGGGCTTATTAAATACCTAGTGGCATATACACACTAGCAAGTCCCATTGTATTTTTCAAATATGGTCATCTCCTACTACTCCACATGGGGCATCCTTCCAATTCTTCTAGCTTGGCTCATTCTATGTTTTTGGAATGCATATGTGTAATGCTAGGGATATTATTTTGTTTTCACAAGATGAAACCTAGCATTAATATTATGCATGGGCCATGCAACCATCTCTATAGTTTTGCCTCTTTTGGTTTTATTTTCAATTCTGAGTGGTTCATCTCTCTCTCTCTCTCTCTTTTCTTCACCCCCCCTCTCCTTTTCTCCACCATCCATGCATGATCATGTGGTTCCTATCTAAACCCTAAACCATCTTCCCCTCTCTAAAACCTACACCTAAGTTTCTAACCCTCAACACCATACCCCCTCCTACCCCATCATCACCATACACCCTCTCTACACCACCCCCTCTAAACCAAACCCTAGCTACCACTCCTCCCCTCTCTCTCGTCCTCTCTCTCTTCTCTCTACCTAGCTCGGCCCCACCAGGCCACCCTCTCTCCCTGGCCCCACCTAGCTACCCCCTCCACCCAAGCTAAGCCTAACCCGAGCCATACCCTCCTCTACTCCCAACCCTAGCATCTACCCGAGCTCCCCTCTCCCTCTCTTTCTCTCTCTGCCTAAGGGCCCCCCAGTCCGAGCCTCCCCCCACCGAGCCTACCGTCCCCACCTGGAAGCCCCAGCTGCCCCTGCCCTGCCCTGCCCGACCGAGCACGTGAGGAGAGGAAGGAGGGAAAAAGGTGGCCGAGCCACCTTTTAACCTACCTGCTCCCACACGGCACCTCCCTCTCCCCCTGCTTTACCACCACCTCCCTCGGTTCTCCTCTGGCCTCTCCAGATCTGGCAGAGGCGCCCTGCCTCTCCTCTCTCTTCTCCACCGCCACCGTCTACACCATCGCCGCCACCGTCGGCCTCCACCACGCCCAGTCGATCCAGCCGTGCAGCACGCCCGAGAAGAAGCCTGGGAGAACGAGGAGACGCCTAGGAGGCCGCCTGTACCCGCCGTCGAGGAGGAGATGCACCAGAGCCGGAGATCACCGCCGAGCCGACGCCGAAACCCTAGCTATCCTGGGCCTCTGCATCACCGATGTCCTGCTGCTCGCCGACCCGATCCAACACCACTGACACACTCTCGGTGAGCCCCTTAACCCCCTGGACACGCTCCGCCTCGCCGTCGTTGCCTGCACGCGCCGGACAATTCGACGAACGGCCTCTGTGCGCCAGCGTCGCGTTCGTTCTCCTCGCCGTAGCGTCGCGTAAGCCCTATCTAGCCTGCGTCCAGCCTTCCAACACCTAGCCCAAGCCACCGCAGTGGCTCCGCCTCTGCGCGCGCGCCCCAGGTCACGCGTTCGAGCCCCGCCGTGGAGCCCTGTCTTTTTGCCGCGCACCGATCGGTCGACAGATAGATTCAGTGAAGAACAACAGTAGCCGCTGCTATTTTTGCAAATAGCCCCCTCGCTTTTTGATTTGCTCAACCCACGGTCCGCCTGGCCCACTAGTCATCCGTGCTAGCGCTTTTATAGGAAACCCCCTGGTTTTTCACGTTCGCAACCCGCGCTCCAGCCATCGCCCCACCTGTCAGCCTCCGCGCGTTCGGCCGCTGGCACGTGGACCCGTGGCCGCTGGACCCACCTGTCATCCGCTAGGGCTAGCACAGCTCGCGGTGACAGAGCTTTTGCGCGCCGTGAACGCCCAGTCAGCAGTTGGTCCCACCTGTCACTGACTGTGTGTATAACGGAGCTAAGTAACAAAAGTATTTTCTGCATATCTGTTTTAATTCAAATCTTTTTCAAAATTAATTCAAATTCAAATTTAAATCTGTTTTTAAATAACTTTTGAAATATAAATCCAAATAATACAAATAATATATGTTTTCAAATCAGAAAAATGTGAGGAATTCAAATATGGCCTTCAAAATATATTTTGAACATTTAAAATTGCAAGTTGATTAAAATTACAATAAAATGCCCTTTTACCTTAATTAATTAATAACTTTTGTTTTATAACTCCAAATTTAACAAATAATATGTCTCAAATGATTATCTCGACGAGACCTTTCTGTTTATGCATTCCATGTTCTGTTTTGAAGCATGCATCATATAAATATAATGTGTACAGCAACTAATTTGAGTATAAAATATGATTAAAGCCCCATAAAATGATTTAATCTTGTACTTCACACCTCACCCATGCCATGCTACTTTAATGCCATGCAAATTGTGCATCATTCATCATGGCATGATTGTTTGCTTGTCGCATTTTAATGCATATGCTTGTGCACTTTATTTATGTTGGCCCTTGTTTGTTTGGTTCTTCTTCGAATAGACGCTGAGCAGGGGAGATATCAAGAGAACCAGGAGCACCACCCAGATCCATCCCTTGCTTCAACTGAGCTGCCAGGCAAGCACTACCACATGCTTGCATACATATAGTACCTATTGCCTCTTTCTTATTCTTGCATCATTGAGTCGCGATTGCATTAAATTGAATCCCAAGTATTGCATAGCCTTTACATTTAAACCCCACCGAAGCTTGTTCCTCCATCCCATGAGCCATTACTACAGGAGTTGTTTGAGCTATGCGAGTCGTAGAACAACATGTGTAGGGTATGTGAGTGTCTGATGGATAACGAGGTACCTAAACAACTTAACCTGAGTAGTAATGGGATAACTAATGAAAGTGGCATCGGTGAGCCATATTCGCTATTTGGTTTTTCAGGCTCACTTGTGTCCCGTAGGACCCCGAGTACTTGATTCCTGTTCCTTGAATATTCGCGCTATCAACATCCGGGAGGCTTATGAACCCCCTGAGCCAGAGCTTGATTCATTTTTATTTCTTGGGGCCACAAACTAGTTTGAGGTTTTATTTACTATCCTGTACTTATGCCATGCTTTACTGCTTTATTTAAATTGTGCGAGGTACTGCACACTGTACTGTTTAGGTTCGTGACCCGTTTTCGCTGTATCGACAAGCCCAGTCACACTTTCGGGTTCCCAGTCGTTTACAGCCGGCCACACAAACCTTGAGTCCGTCTCGTAGCCGGCCAGCTTTGTTGCGGGTAGCTTAATGGGGTGGCCCCCTGAAATATTTCTGAATCCTGTAATTGCTTTGTCGTGACTGCCTCGTTGGGTTTTGATTTGGTTTTTCCGAGGCATATCGAGTGTGTGTTGCTATTTGTGCACCCCTGCAGGGTAAAACTTTCTGAAAGCCGTGTCCGCGGTTATGGACGACTTGGAGCACAGTTTCTCGATCATAGACAAGCATAACTAAAGTACCGCTTTTAATTTGACTAGACTAGGTACCTGACTAGTAAATAGTGCAACACTCACGGAATGGATAATAAAACTGCCAACGGATGGGGGACTGTTCGTCCGCTTCCTCGTTGGTAAGCGAGGAGGAGGATGGATCTGTGGATATTACCGTTTAAACTGTTATAACTGTTGTTATTAATTCACGGACATCCGTCTATCTCTGGTTAGGCGGATGGTTAGCGAGTATCTATAGAATTGCTAGGGTTTATCTTTTGCTGCAATTGCGTCACCCCAGGTTGTGTCCCCTTTAGAGGCATAAAGACTTGCTGAGTACCCCTAGGGTCTCACACGATAAATTATTGGTTCAGATGAACAGGTACCCTCGCAAGATGGATACTGGGTGGAAGAGACGGACGATGTGGGCAACGATCATTCGGTGTAGAGATTCCGGGAACGGGGATCCGTGAGATCTATGGGCGGGACGTGCTTATTTATGGGGCATCTTATGCCGATTTGCTTCTTATCCGTACTCGGATTTTGTCTTCCGCTTCCGCCTGATACTCTGATGTTTGATGTATGAGGAGATATCCTAAACTATTATATCTATCTAGGATATTTGGATCTTGCCGTATGGCGTTGCTATATTTCCTTTCTTTTTAGATGGAATGGCTCTGATGTACTATTGTATGGTGGCTTGCATACATACTCATTTGTGTATGTAGTTGATCCCTTCGCCTGCCGATTACGCCGCCCGTTCTTGTCCCGATGTTTGGAAATGGTTGGGACGGCCGAAAGGTCTACCTGTGAGTGGCATTTGGGCCCCACCGTACTATTTCAACCATTTCTGCTCATCCAGGCTTGTAACTAGGAGTGTAATTCACCGAGGTAGTTACAATTGGTATCAGAGCCATCCCGACCTTCAGGGTCTCAGCCAAATGGTCGTTGTCTGTCTAGCAAATATTTTTGGTAGTTATGTATACTAGGGAAAAACAAAACGCGAGAGTAGGACTGCTTCCACTTTTCTTCTTACCCACCACCCGCCCTTTTCTGGTGAGGAAGTGTAACGTTTTCAATCCTCTTCTTAAAAATTCAAACTAGGATTCACGTGTTATGGGTTTCCGTAGTACCATAGAAAGTGTGTGTGTGTGTAATTCCTTGTCTATCTGTTGCATCCAAGTTGTTATCACAATCTGCCTTTGGTTATCAACTGTTGGTACTTTCCATACTGACAGGCTTTTGCAAACTGGCGCGATCTATCTCACTCCTTGTTAACCGGTGCCATCTTCTTAAGGGTGTTCTTCCTTCTAGCAACTCCTCTTTCTGTGGAACCATGTGTTGCTAATCTCTATCTGATAAGTGATTTTGCGCATCTATTGGTATTTTAATGCCGAAAAATGCGGAAAATTTTTCTTTGATACATCTGTGTTTCCACACTCCTTTTCAGTCGTGTGTGAAACATTATCTATCTCCCTTTTATCAGCATGTCCATGCTAACTCATTCTTTCGTCACCGGCGTTTAATCCTGGAGTATCTTTTCATCTCCAATTCTCTTGGGCTAATTACATAACATGTGTCGATCCGATGCTGGTGATTGTAATTTGGCTCTCGGCATAGCTATATTCCACTCATGATAAGTGTCGATTGGAATATGGAAAAATGCTATCAACCGTCACCATCTGGAGGATAAGGTAATCTCCTGTGATTTTGAGTACACCGTGATCATATCTATGCATATTCAAGCATCTTTGGAAATCCGGAGTTTCTCAAAGCACTACGGCGGTCTATCATCTGTTCATCATGCTGCACATCTTTTTCAACTCCATATCTGCATATCTTTTTCGTCTCTGATAGCTCATACCATAAGCAAAGCTATATCATCGGTTCTTATCCAAGATCTCTTTATCTTTGTAACCGGTGACCCAATCGACAATGTGAACCAGGTGACATCTCTTTCTCTTCTGAAGGACCAGATAATCTATTCGTCCAGTGCATCTTCTTCAACACAAACCCGTGCTCTTAATATTGATCTTTCTAAGAGCGTTGAGCTCAGAAAGTGTTTCGAGCATTTGTTCGTTTCTCCCGCCTCTTCAACTTGATATTCTGGGAATATCCTGTTAATCCATGGTGGTATATGTTGATAATATGCTTGCCTATTCGATATCAATGGAAGGACATGGAAGGTCATCTGTGTCCCTTTCTCTCAAGCTTCGTGAACACTGTCTGTGTGCAAAGTCTCAAAGCGTGAATCCTGACTTTTGAAGTCCCCTATCTCGACCACGTCCTTCTGCTAAATAGATCGCTTCAATTTTGGAATTAGCAAGTCCATTGTTAATTCCATCCTCCATCTTCAACCAACCCGGAGTTGTCCTTGTTGGCAGGTTATCATCGTCGTTCGGCTAAAGATCTTCCTCAAGACTGCTAAATCTCTCTCAATCTTTTCAAGGAGAACATGGAGTTCTTTCACCTCTATCTCGTTAAGTAATCTCTTGAAACCCTCTCGCTCTATCGTCTATGCCCAATCCACCGGAGGCCATGAAGACCTTCCAGATCTTGTATTCCTTCTGTTCAAGTTGGTGCTATCTTTTCTGTAGCTGTTGAATCTTGCAGTTGTCTCCATGAACTTCCTTCATATCTTTCCGGTGGCTGGCTACTTATGATATGACGACAACATCATCACCATTATCTATCTTGAACCCGGCAATCGTTGCATCTATCTTTGTTTTCTAACGGAGTTCCATGAGTTATCCTTGTCAATACCTTCAGTCTGTTTCGGTAGTTGGGTTGCATGGTTTTCTTATTCATGTGCGGAGTAATGCTTTGAGTGCGGGATGGAGTAGCTACCATACCACTACTCTTATCATTCGCTCTCGTACATCGAATTGGTGAATTAATGTGATTCCACTCATTCCACGGAAGTTAGAAGTGGCCTTTATCCCTTGATACTTTTACTTCCGTCCTTGTTTTCCGGAGTGCTCTCTCGAAGAAAGTAATCAATAATCTCTTGTTGGTGGTCTGTCTATTCTAGAAGGAGCAAAATCTTCATTTATCTGGTGGAAACGAACGCAAACTCCTTTCGTTCCTCGTCTTTCTACCGATGCTCGACATCCCCAAACAAGCTGGAAGGAAACTATCTCTCTCTTCGTTTCATCCATTTTTTTTCTGTGGTAAAGCCAGTTATGGTTGATGCCATCAGCCGCAAATCTATTGCATTAGCCTCAAGGCTAAAGAAAGCAATAAGTATCTCTACAATAAACTCCAGATCCTCCATATTCTTTGCTTCTCGGGATTCCACCATGATCTGGCTTCACCTCCGTCTCTAGAAGTTATATCCGTGCACCTCAATTGCGTGATCCTTTGGTTCTTACCGGCGCAACAAGAATCTAATCCGACGATGTCTGTCTAAATCTTTCTGTTGCTATCAAGGGACTCTGTTGTTTGAAGGCAGTACTGTTCCCGAACTTCAGTTCTCAAATCCGAGAGGAGATACGATGCTATTGTCATAGTGGTTCAAACCTCTCCAATCTAGTTCTTTTCTTCCGGCGAGATAAAGATTCATCCTCTCTAGTATCGGTAAATCTTTAATCTTAACGGTGTGCCTTTCTATATCCATGATACATCATCTTGTCTTCTTCTTTCACAAGTGGTTCTATTCTTTTATCATGTTTCTTGGGAAAACCGGAGCTATGTCCATCCTATCCTTCTTGTCTCACGACAATCCTTCAACTTTTCTAACCGTTGTTTCTCAAGCAAAACGCAAGACTCGCAACAAGTCTAGCAAGTTTTGCAAGGTGTAGTGGTTGCACCATTCCGTTGTTCATCAGCTTGGGAACGTAAGGATCACCTCGTTCGAACACCCGCCTCTCCTTCTGTTGTTTTCTTTTTCCTAGGAATCTCGGGGCGAGATTCTTGTTTAGTGGGGGAGAGTTGTAGCATCCCAATTGTCTAACAATTGCAATGCCACTAGCCTAGTCTATATAAATGCTACTTCCTATATATAATTGTTGCATCATAAGTATATCATGCTCATGTCATCATGCCACCTTGCATTTGAGCATCATATAAAACCCTTTTCATTTGGTTCTTATCTCATATGCATTATTAATTGTATTTGCCTCTTGATATTGTATTTGGTTCTTGATATATTGTTTAAATGCCCAAGTTGAGTTGGGGCCATATCTCTTTCAACTCCACCACCTTTCTTGTTATCACCCATCATTCCACCATCCAACTAAATGTGAGCTTTGCACTTTTATTTGGGTTTTACCTCTAGCTCATGTGGGTTGGAATGGATCCAATTCTTGTCCACATGCTCTCATCTTAGCATCATGTTGTTTACACAATATTGATATATGAGAGCCACATGGCCACCTTTGCATGCCTTGTGAGTGGAACCCTATTTCTAGCTTCCATATGTGTTGTTTTGGGGTTATCATCATGTTGGGATATTTTGTGGGCTTATTAAATACCTAGTGGCATATACACACTAGCAAGTCCCATTGTATTTTTCAAATATGGTCATCTCCTACTACTCCACATGGGGCATCCTTCCAATTCTTCTAGCTTGGCTCATTCTATGTTTTTGGAATGCATATGTGTAATGCTAGGGATATTATTTTGTTTTCACAAGATGAAACCTAGCATTAATATTATGCATGGGACATGCAACCATCTCTATAGTTTTGCCTCTTTTGGTTTTATTTTCAATTCTGAGTGGTTCATCTCTCTCTCTCTCTTTTCTTCACCCCCCCTCTCCTTTTCTCCACCATCCATGCATGATCATGTGGTTCCTATCTAAACCCTAAACCATCTTCCCCTCTCTAAAACCTACACCTAAGTTTCTAACCCTCAACACCATACCCCCTCTTACCCCATCATCACCATACACCCTCTCTACACCACCCCCTCTAAACCAAACCCTAGCTACCACGCCTCCCCTCTCTCTCGGCCTCTCTCTCTTCTCTCTACCTAGCTCGGCCCCACCTGGCCACCCTCTCTCCCTGGCCCCACCTAGCTACCCCCTCCACCCAAGCTAAGCCTAACCCGAGCCATACCCTCCTCTACTCCCAACCCTAGCATCTAACCGAGCTCCCCTCTCCCTCTCTTTCTCTCTGCCTAAGGGCCCCCCAGTCCGAGCCTCCCCCCACCGAGCCTACCGTCCCCACCTGGAAGCCCCAACTGCCCCTGCCCTGCCCTGCCCGACCGAGCACGTGAGGAGAGGAAGGAGGGAAAAAGGTGGCCGAGCCACCTTTTAACCTACCTGCTCCCACACGGCACCTCCCTCTCCCCCTGCTTTACCACCACCTCCCTCGGTTCTCCTCTGGCCTCTCCAGATCTGGCCGAGGCGCCCTGCCTCTCCTCTCTCTTCTCCACCGCCACCGTCTACACAATCGCCGCCACCGTCGGCCTCCACCACGCCCAGTCGATCCAGCCGTGCAGCACGCCCGAGAAGAAGCCTGGGAGAACGAGGAGACGCCTAGGAGGCCGCCTGTACCCGCCGTCGAGGAGGAGATGCACCAGAGCCGGAGATCACCGCCGAGCCGACGCCGAAACCCTAGCTATCCTGGGCCTCTGCATCACCGACGTCCTGCTGCTCGCCGACCCGATCCAACACCACCGACACACTCTCGGTGAGCCCCTTAACTCCCTGGACACGCTCCGCCTCGCCGTCGTTGCCTGCACGCGCCGGACAATTCGACGAACGGCCTCTGTGCGCCAGCGTCGCGTTCGTTCTCCTCGCCGTAGCGTCGCGTAAGCCTTCCAACACCTAGCCCAAGCCACCGCAGTGGCTCCGCCTCTGCGCGCGCGCCCCAGGTCACGCGTTCGAGCCCCGCCGCGGACCCCTGTCTTTTTGCCGCGCACCGATCGGTCGACAGACAGATTCAGAGAAGAACAACAGTAGCTGCCGCTGTTTTTGCAAATAGCCCCCTCGCTTTTTGATCTGCTCAACCCACGGTCCGCCTGGCCCACTAGTCATCCGCGCTAGCGCTTTTACAGGAAACCCCCTGGTTTTTCACGTTCGCAACCCGCGCTCCAGCCATCGCCCCACCTGTCAGCCTCCGCGCGTTCGGCCGCTGGCACGTGGACCCGTGGCCGCTGGACCCACCTGTCAACCGCTAGGGCTAGCACAGCTCGCGGTGACAGAGCTTTTGCGCGCCGTGAACGCCCAGTCAGCAATTGGTCCCACCTGTCGCTGACTGTGTGTATAACAGAGCTAAGTAACAAAAGTATTTTCTGCATATCTGTTTTAATTCAAATCTTTTTCAAAATTAATTCAAATTCAAATTTAAATCTGTTTTTAAATAACTTTTGAAATATAAATCCAAATAATACAAATAATATATGTTTTCAAATCAGAAAAATGTGAGGAACTCAAATATGGCCTTCAAAATATATTTTGAACATTTAAAATTGCAAGTTGATTAAAATTACAATAAAATGCCCTTTTACCTTAATTAATTAATAACTTTTGTTTTATAACTCCAAATTTAACAAATAATATGTCTAAAATGATTAGCTCGACGAGACCTTTCTGTTTATGCATTCCATGTTCTGTTTTGCAGCATGCATCATATAAATATAATGTGTACAGCAACTAATTTGAGTATAAAATATGATTAAAGCCCCATAAAATGATTTAATCTTGTACTTCACACCTCACCCATGCCATGCTACTTTAATGCCATGCAAATTGTGCATCATTCATCATGGCATCATTGTTTGCTTGTCGCATTTTAATGCATATGCTTGTGCACTTTATTTATGTTGGCCCTTGTTTGTTTGGTTCTTCTTCGAATAGACGCTGAGCGGGGGAGATATCAAGAGAACCAGGAGCACCACCCAGATCCATCCCTTGCTTCAACTGAGCTTCCAGGCAAGCACTACCACATGCTTGCATACATATAGTACCTATTGCCTCTTTCTTATTCTTGCATCATTGAGTCGCGATTGCATTAAATTGAATCCCAAGTATTGCATAGCCTTTACATTTAAACCCCACCGAAGCTTGTTCCTCCATCCCATGAGCCATTACTACAGGAGTTGTTTGAGCCATGCGAGTCGTAGAACAACATGTGTAGGGTATGTGAGTGTCTGATGGATAACGAGGTACCTAAACAACTTAACCTGAGTAGTAATGGGATAACTAATGAAAGTGGCATCGGTGAGCCATATTCGCTATTTGGTTTTTCAGGCTCACTTGTGTCCCGTAGGACCCCGAGTACTTGATTCCTGTTCCTTGAATATTCGCGCTATCCACATCCGGGAGGCTTATGAACCCCCCTGAGCCAGAGCTTGATTCATTCTTATTTCTTGGGGACACAAACTAGTTTGAGGTTTTATTTACTATCCTGTACTTATGCCATGCTTTACTGCTTTATTTAAATTGTGCGAGGTACTGCACACTGTACTGTTTAGGTCCGTGACCCGTTTTCGCTGTATCGACAAGCCCAGTCACACCTTCGGGTTCCCAGTCGTTTACAGCTGGCCACACAAACCTTGAGTCCGTCTCGTAGCCGGCCAGCTTCGTTGCGGGTAGCTTAATGGGGTGGCCCCCTGAAATATTTCTGAATCCTGTAATTGCTTTGTCGTGACTGCCTCGTTGGATTTTGATTTGGTTTTTCCGAGGCATATCGAGTGTGTGTTGCTATTTGTGCACCCCTGCAGGGTAAAACTTTCTAAAAGCCGTGTCCGCGGTTATGCACGACTTGGAGCACAGTTTCTCGATCATAGACAAGCATAACTAAAGTACCGCTTTTAATTGACTAGACTAGGTACCTGACTAGTAAATAGTGCAACACTCACGGAATGGATAATAAAACTGCCAACGGATGGGGGGCTGTTCGTCCGCTTCCTCGTCGGTAAGCGAGGAGGAGGATGGATCTGTGGATATTACCATTTAAACTGTTATAACTGTTGTTATTAATTCACGGACATCCGTCTATCTCTGGTTAGGCAGATGGTTAGCGAGTATCTATAGAATTGATAGGGTTTATCTTTTGCTGCAATTGCGTCACCCCAGGTTGTGTCCCCTTTAGAGGCATAAAGACTTGCTGAGTACCCCTAGGGTCTCACACGATAAATTATTGGTTCAGATGAACAGGTACCCTCGCAAGATGGATACTGGGTGGAAGAGACGGACGATGTGGGCAACGATCATTCGGTGTAGAGATTCTGGGAACGGGGATCCGTGAGATCTATGGGCGGGACGTGCTTATTTATGGGGCATCTTATGCCGATTTGCTTCTTATCCGTACTCGGATTTTGTCTTCCGCTTCCGCCTGATACTCTGATGTTTTATGTATGAGGAGATATCCTAAATTATTATATCTATCTAGGATATTTGGATCTTGCCGTATGGCGTTGCTATATTTCCTTTCTTTTTAGATGGAATGGCTCTGATGTACTATTGTATGGTGGCTTGCATACATACTCATTTGTGTATGTAGTTGATCCCTTCGCCTGCCGATTACGCCGCCCGTTCTTGTCCCGATGTTTGGAAATGGTTGGGACGGCCGAAAGGTCTACCTGTGAGTGGCATTTGGGCCCCACCGTACTATTTCAACCATTTCTGCTCATCCAGGCTTGTAACTAGGAGCGTAATTCACCGAGGTAGTTACACACACCCAATGTCATTGCATGTGTGTTCTTTTCATGAACCACAGCTAGAGTCATTGGATGTCTATTCTTTTCATGAACCACACCTAGTGTCATTGCATGTCTGTTCTTTTCATGAACCACACCCGGTGTCACTGCATGTTTGTTCTTTTCATGAATCACATAAGGATCTACTAGTGTCATTGGATGTGTGTTATTCTCATAAACCACACGTGGATCCACCCAATGTCATTGCATGTGTGTTCCTCTAATAAAACCACATAAGGATCCACCAGTGGCATTGGATGTGTGTTCTTTTCATGAACCACACCCAGTGTCATTGCATGTGTGTTCTTCTAAACAAACCACATAAGGATCCACCAGTGTCATTGCATGTCTGTTCTTTTCATGAACCACACCCAATGTCATTGCATGTGTGTTCCTCTAAACAAACCACATAAGGATCCACCAGTGTCATTGCATGTCTGTTCTTTTCATGAATCACACCCAGTGTCTTTGCATGTGTGTTCTTCTAAACAAACCACATAAGGATCCACCAGTGTCATTGCATGTCTGTTCTTTTCATGAACCACACATAAGGATCCACCAGTGTCATTGCATGTCTGTTCTTTTCATGAACCACACCCAATGTCATTGCATGTATGTTCTTTTCATGAACCACATAAGGATCTACCAGTGTCATTGCATGTCTGTTCTTTTCATGAACCACACCCAATGTCATTGCATGTGTGTTCTCCTGACAAACTACATATGTATCCACCAGTGGTATTGCATGTCAGTTCTTTTCATGACCCACACATAAGGATCCACCAGTGTCATTGCATGTCTGTTCTTTTCATGAGCCACACCCAATGTCATTGCATGTATGTTCTTTTCATGAACCACATAAGGATCTACCAGTGTCATTGCATGTCTGTTCTTTTCATGAACCACACCCAGTGTCATTGCATGTGTGTTCTTCTAAACAAACCACATAAGGATCCACCAGTGTCATTGCATGTCTGTTCTTTTCATGAACCACACCCAATGTCATTGCATGTGTGTTCCTCTAAACAAACCACATAAGGATCCACCAGTGTCATTGCATGTCTGTTCTTTTCATGAATCACACCCAGTGTCTTTGTATGTGTGTTCTTCTAAACAAACCACATAAGGATCCACCAGTGTCATTGCATGTCCGTTATTTTCATGAACCACACATAAGGATCCACAAGTGTCATTGCATGTCTGTTCTTTTCATGAACCACACCCAATGTCATTGCATGTCTGTTCTTTTCATGAACCACATAAGGATCCACCAGTGTCATTGCATGTATGTTCTTTTCATGAACCACACCCAATGTCATTGCATGTGTGTTCTCCTGACAAACTACATATGGATCCACCAGTGGTATTGCATGTCAGTTCTTTTCATGAACCACACATAAGGATCCACCAGTGTCATTGCATGTCTGTTCTTTTCATGAACCACACCCAATGTCATTGCATGTCTGTTCTTTTCATGAACCACATAAGGATCTATCAGTGTCATTGAATGTCTGTTCTTTTCATGAACCACACCCAATGTCAATGCATGTGTTTTCTCCTGACAAACCACATATGGATCCACAAGTGTCATTGCATGTCTGTTCTTTTCAAGAACCACACATAAGGATCCACCAGTGTCATTGCATGTCTATTGTTTTCATGAACCACACCCAGTGGCATTGCATGTGTATTCTTTTCATGAACCACAGCTAGAGTCATTGGATGTCTATTCTTTTCATGAACCACACCCAGTGTCATTGCATGTCTGTTCTTTTCATGAACCACTCCCAATGTCATTGCATGTGTGTTCTCCTGACAAACCACATATGGATCCACCAGTGGTATTGCATGTCAGTTCTTTTCATGAACCACACATAAGGATCCACCAGTGTTATTGCATGTCTGTTCTTTTCATGAACCACACCTAGTGTCATTGCATGTCTGTTCTTTTCATGAACCACAGCTAGAGTCATTGGATGTCTATTCTTTTCATGAACCACACCTAGTGTCATTGCATGTCTGTTCTTTTCATGAACCACACCCGGTGTCACTGCATGTTTGTTCTTTTCATGAATCACATAAGGATCTACTAGTGTCATTGGATGTGTGTTATTCTCATAAACCACACGTGGATCCACCCAATGTCATTGCATGTGTGTTCCTCTAAACAAACCACATAAGGATCCACCAGTGGCATTGGATGTGTGTTCTTCTCATGAACCACACCCAGTGTCATTGCATGTGTGTTCTTCTAAACAAACCACATAAGGATCCACCAGTGTCATTGCATGTCTGTTCTTTTCATGAACCACACCCAATGTCATTGCATGTGTGTTCCTCTAAACAAACCACATAAGGATCCACCAGTGTCATTGCATGTCTGTTCTTTTCATGAATCACACCCAGTGTCTTTGCATGTGTGTTCTTCTAAACAAACCACATAAGGATCCACCAGTGTCATTGCATGTCTGTTCTTTTCATGAACCACACATAAGGATCCACCAGTGTCATTGCATGTCTGTTCTTTTCATGAACCACACCCAATGTCATTGCATGTATGTTCTTTTCATGAACCACATAAGGATCTACCAGTGTCATTGCATGTCTGTTCTTTTCATGAACCACACCCAATGTCATTGCATGTGTGTTCTCCTGACAAACTACATATGTATCCACCAGTGGTATTGCATGTCAGTTCTTTTCATGAACCACACATAAGGATCCACCAGTGTCATTGCATGTCTGTTCTTTTCATGAGCCACACCCAATGTCATTGCATGTATGTTCTTTTCATGAACCACATAAGGATCTATCAGTGTCATTGAATGTCTATTCTTTTCATGAACCACACCCAATGTCAATGCATGTGTTTTCTCCTCACAAACCACATATGGATCCACAAGTGTCATTGCATGTCTGTTCTTTTCAAGAACCACACATAAGGATCCACCAGTGTCATTGCATGTCTGTTGTTTTCATGAACCACACCCAGTGGCATTGCATGTGTGTTCTTTTCATGAATCACAGCTAGAGTCATTGGATGTCTATTCTTTTCATGAACCACACCCAGTGTCATTGCATGTCTGTTCTTTTCATGAACCACACCCAATGTCATTGCATGTGTGTTCTCCTGACAAACCACATATGGATCCACCAGTGGTATTGCATGTCAGTTCTTTTCATGAACCACACATAAGGATCCACCAGTGTCATTGCATGTCTGTTCTTTTCATGAACCACACCTAGTGTCATTGCATGTCTGTTCTTTTCATGAACCACAGCTAGAGTCATTGGATATCTATTCTTTTCATGAACCACACCCAGTGTCATTGCATGTCTGTTCTTTTCATGAACCACACCCGGTGTCACTGCATGTTTGTTCTTTTCATGAATCACATAAAGATCTACCAGTGTCATTGGATGTGTGTTATTCTCATGAACCACACGTGGATCCACCCAATGTCATTGCATGTGTGTTCCTCTAAACAAACCACATAAGGATCCACCAGTGTCATTGGATGTGTGTTCTTTTCATGAACCACACCCAGTGTCATTGCATGTGTGTTCTTCTAAACAAACCACATAAGGATCCACCAGTGTCATTGCATGTCTGTTCTTTTCATGAACCACACATAAGGATCCACCAGTGTCATTGCATGTCTGTTCTTTTCATGAACCACACCCAATGTCATTGCATGTGTGTTCCTCTAAACAGACCACATAAGGATCCACCAGTGTCATTGCATGTCTGTTCTTTTCATGAATCACATTGAGTGTCTTTGCATGTGTGTTCTTCTAATCAAACGACATAAGGATCCACCAGTGTCATTGCATGTCTGTTCTTTTCATGAACCACACATAAGGATCAACCAGTGTCATTGCATGTCTGTTCATTTCATGAACCACACCAAATGTCATTGCATGTCTGTTCTTTTCATGAACCACATAAGGATCCACCAGTATCATTGCATGTCTGTTCTTTTCATGAACCACACCCAATGTCATTGCATGTCTGTTCTCCTGACAAACTACATATGGATCCACCAGTGGTATTGCATGTCAGTTCTTTTCATGAACCACACATAAGGATCCACCCGTGTCATTGCATGTCTGTTCTTTTCAGGAACCACACCCAATGTCATTGCATGTCTATTCTTTTCATGAACCACGTAAGGATCTATCAGTGTCATTGCATGTCTGTTCTTTTCATGAACCACACCCAATGTCATTGCATGTGTTTTCTCCTAACAAACCACATATTGATCCACAAGTGTCATTGCATGTCTGTTCTTTTCAAAAACCACACTTAACGATCCACCAGTGTCATTGCATGTCTGTTCTTTTCATGAACCACACCCAGTGGCATTGCATGTGTGTTCTTTTCATGAACCACAACTAGAGTCATTGGATGTCTATTCTTTTCATGAACCACACCCAGTGTCATTGCATGTCTGTTCTTTTCATGAACCACACCCAATGTCATTGCATGTGTGTTCTCCTGACAAACCATATATGGATCCACCACTGGTATTGCATGTCAGTTCTTTTCATGAACCACACAAAAGGATCCACCAGTGTCATTGCCTGTCTGTTCTTTTCATGAACCACACCTAGTGTCATTGCATGTCTGTTCTTTTCATGAACCACAACTAGAGTCATTGGATGTCTATTCTTTTCATGAACCACACCCAGTGCCATTGCATGTCTGTTCTTTTCATGAACCACACCCGGTGTCACTGCATGTTTGTTCTTTTCATGAATTACATAAGGATCTACCAGTGTCATTGGATGTGTGTTATTCTCATGAACCACACGTGGATCCACCTGATGTCATTGCATGTGTGTTCCTCTAAACAAACCACATAAGGATCCACCAGTGTCATTGGATGTGTGTTCTTTTCATGAACCACACCCAGTGTCATTGCATGTGTGTTCTTCTAAACAAACCACATAAGAGTCCACCAGTGTCATTGCATGTCTGTTCTTTTCATGAACCACACATAAGGATCCCCCAGTGTCATTGCATGTCTGTTCTTTTCATGAACCACACCCAATGTCATTGCATGTGTGTTCCTCTAAACAAACCACATAAGGATCCACCAGTGTCATTGCATGTCTATTCTTTTCATGAATCACACCCAGTGTCTTTGCATGTGTGTTCTTCTAATCAAACGACATAAGGATCCACCAGTGTTATTGCATGTCTGTTCTTTTCATGAACCGCACATGAGGATCCACCAGTGTCATTGCATGTCTGTTCTTTTCATGAACCACACCAATTGTCATTGCATGTCTGTTCTTTTCCTGAACCACATAAGGATCCACCAGTATCATTGCATGTCTGTTCTTTTCATGAACCACACCCAATGTCATTGCATGTCTGTTCTCCTAACAAACTACATATGGATCCACCAGTGGTATTGTATGTCAGTTCTTTTCATGAACCACACATAAGGATCCACCAGTGTCATTGCATGTCTGTTCTTTTCATGAACCACACCCAATGTCATTGCATGTCTATTCTTTTCATGAACCACATAAGGATCTATCAGTGTCATTGCATGTCTGTTCTTTTCATGAACCACACCCAATGTCATTGCATGTGTTTTCTCTTGACAAACCATATATGGATCCACAAGTGTCATTGCATGTCTGTTCTTTTCAAGAACCACACATAAGGATCCACCAGTTACATTGCATGTCTGTTCTTTTGCTAAACCACACCCAGTGGCATTGCATGTGTGTTCTTTTCATGAACCACAACTAGAGTCATTGGATGTCTATTCTTTTCATGAACCACACCCAGTGTCATTGCATGTCTGTTCTTTTCATGAACCACACCCAATGTCATTGCATGTGTCTTCTCCTGACAAACCACATATGGATCCACAAGTGTCATTGCATGTCAGTTATTTTCATGAACCACACATAAGGATCCACCAGTGTCATTGCATGTCTGTTCTTTTCATGAACCACATAAGGATCTATCAGTGTCATTGAATGTCTTTTCTTTTCATGAACCACACCCAATGTCAATGCATGTGTTTTCTCCTGACAAACCACATATGGATCCACAAGTGTCATTGCATGTCTGTTCTTTTCAAGAACCACACATAAGGATCCACCAGTGTCATTGCATGTCTATTGTTTTCATGAACCACACCCAGTGGCATTGCATGTGTGTTCTTTTCATGAACCACATCTAGAGTCATTGGATGTCTATTCTTTTCATGAACCACACCCAGTGTCATTGCATGTCTGTTCTTTTCATGAACCACTCCCAATGTCATTGCATGTGTGTTCTCCTGACAAACCACATATGGATCCACCAGTGGTATTGCATGTCAGTTCTTTTCATGAACCACACATAAGGATCCACTAGTGTTATTGCATGTCTGTTCTTTTCATGAACCACACCTAGTGTCATTGCATGTCTGTTCTTTTCATGAACCACAGCTAGAGTCATTGGATGTCTATTCTTTTCATGAACCACACCTAGTGTCATTGCATGTCTTTTCTTTTCATGAACCACACCCGGTGTCACTGCATGTTTGTTCTTTTCATGAATCACATAAGGATCTATTAGTGTCATTGGATGTGTGTTATTCTCATAAACCACACGTGGATCCACCCAATGTCATTGCATGTGTGTTCCTCTAAACAAACCACATAAGGATCCACCAGTGTCATTGGATGTGTGTTCTTTTCATGAACCACACCCAGTGTCATTGCATGTGTGTTCTTCTAAACAAACCACATAAGGATCCACCAGTGTCATTGCATGTCTGTTCTTTTCATGAACCACACCCAATGTCATTGCATGTGTGTTCCTCTAAACAAACCACATAAGGATCCACCAGTGTCATTGCATGTCTGTTCTTTTCATGAATCACACCCAGTGTCTTTGCATGTGTGTTCTTCTAAACAAACCACATAAGGATCCACCAGTGTCATTGCATGTCTGTTCTTTTCATGAACCACACATAAGGATCCACCAGTGTCATTGCATGTCTGTTCTTTTCATGAACCACACCCAATGTCATTGCATGTATGTTCTTTTCATGAACCACATAAGGATCCACCAGTGTCATTGCATGTCTGTTCTTTTCATGAACCACACCCAATATCATTGCATGTGTGTTCTCCTGACAAACTACATATGTATCCACCAGTGGTATTGCATGTCAGTTCTTTTTATGAACCACACATAAGGATCCACCAGTGTCATTGCATGTCTGTTCTTTTCATGAGCCACACCCAATGTCATTGCATGTCTGTTCTTTTCATGAACCACATAAGGATCTATCAGTGTCATTGAATGTTTGTTCTTTTCATGAACCACACCCAATGTCAATGCATGTGTTTTCTCCTGACAAACCACATATGGATCCACAAGTGTCATTGCATGTCTGTTCTTTTCAAGAACCACACATAAGGATCCACCAGTGTCATTGCATGTCTGTTGTTTTCATGAACCACACCAAGTGGCATTGCATGTGTGTTCTTTTCATGAACCACAGCTAGAGTCATTGGATGTCTATTCTTTTCATGAACCACACCCAGTGTCATTGCATGTCTGTTCTTTTCATGAACCACACCCAATGTCATTGCATGTGTGTTCTCCCGACAAACCACATATGGATCCACCAGTGGTATTGCATGTCAGTTCTTTTCATGAACCACACATAAGGATCCACCAGTGTCATTGCATGTCTGTTCTTTTCATGAACCACACCTAGTGTCATTGCATGTCTGTTCTTTTCATGAACCACAGCTAGAGTCATTGGATATCTATTCTTTTCATGAACCACACCCAGTGTCATTGCATGTCTGTTCTTTTCATGAACCACACCCGGTGTCACTGCATGTTTGTTCTTTTCATGAATCACATAAGGATCTACCAGTGTCATTGGATGTGTGTTATTCTCATGAACCACACGTGGATCCACCCAATGTCATTGCATGTGTGTTCCTCTAAACAAACCACATAAGGATCCACCAGTGTCATTGGATGTGTGTTCTTTTCATGAACCACACCCAGTGTCATTGCATGTGTGTTCTTCTAAACAAACCACATAAGGATCCACCAGTGTCATTGCATGTCTGTTCTTTTCATGAACCACACATAAGGATCCACCAGTGTCATTGCATGTCTGTTCTTTTCATGAACCACACCCAATGTCATTGCATGTGTGTTCCTCTAAACAGACCACATAAGGATCCACCAGTGTCATTGCATGTCTGTTCTTTTCATGAATCACATTGAGTGTCTTTGCATGTGTGTTCTTCTAATCAAACGACATAAGGATCCACCAGTGTCATTGCATGTCTGTTCTTTTCATGAACCACACATAAGGATCCACCAGTGTCATTGCATGTCTGTTCATTTCATGAACCACACCAAATGTCATTGCATGTCTGTTCTTTTCATCAACCACATAAGGATCCACCAGTATCATTGCATGTCTGTTCTTTTCATGAACCACACCCAATGTCATTGCATGTCTGTTCTCCTGACAAACTACATATGGATCCACCAGTGGTATTGCATGTCAGTTCTTTTCATGAACCACACATAAGGATCCACCCGTGTCATTGCATGTCTGTTCTTTTCAGGAACCACACCCAATGTCATTGCATGTCTATTCTTTTCATGAACCACGTAAGGATCTATCAGTGTCATTGCATGTCTGTTCTTTTCATGAACCACACCCAATGTCATTGCATGTGTTTTCTCCTAACAAACCACATATTGATCCACAAGTGTCATTGCATGTCTGTTCTTTTCAAAAACCACACTTAACGATCCACCAGTGTCATTGCATGTCTGTTCTTTTCATGAACCACACCCAGTGGCATTGCATGTGTGTTCTTTTCATGAACCACAACTAGAGTCATTGGATGTCTATTCTTTTCATGAACCACACCCAGTGTCATTGCATGTCTGTTCTTTTCATGAACCACACCCAATGTCATTGCATGTGTGTTCTCCTGACAAACCATATATGGATCCACCACTGGTATTGCATGTCAGTTCTTTTCATGAACCACACAAAAGGATCCACCAGTGTCATTGTCTGTCTGTTCTTTTCATGAACCACACCTAGTGTCATTGCATGTCTGTTCTTTTCATGAACCACAGCTAGAGTCATTGGATGTCTATTCTTTTCATAAACCACACCCAGTGTCATTGCATGTCTGTTCTTTTCATGAACCACACCCGGTGTCACTGCATGTTTGTTCTTTTCATGAATTACATAAGGATCTACCAGTGTCATTGGATGTGTGTTATTCTCATGAACCACACGTGGATCCACCCGATGTCATTGCATGTGTGTTCCTCTAAACAAACCACATAAGGATCCACCAGTGTCATTGGATGTGTGTTCTTTTCATGAACCACACCCAGTGTCATTGCATGTGTGTTCTTCTAAACAAACCACATAAGAGTCCACCAGTGTCATTGCATGTCTGTTCTTTTCATGAACCACACATAAGGATCCCCCAGTGTCATTGCATGTCTGTTCTTTTCATGAACCACACCCAATGTCATTGCATGTGTGTTCCTCTAAACAAACCACATAAGGATCCACCAGTGTCATTGCATGTCTGTTCTTTTCATGAATCACACCCAGTGTCTTTGCATGTGTGTTCTTCTAATCAAACGACATAAGGATCCACCAGTGTTATTGCATGTCTGTTCTTTTCATGAACCGCACATAAGGATCCACCAGTGTCATTGCATGTCTGTTCTTTTCATGAACCACACCAATTGTCATTGCATGTCTGTTCTTTTCCTAAACCACATAAGGATCCACCAGTATTATTGCATGTCTGTTCTTTTCATGAACCACACCCAATGTCATTGCATGTCTGTTCTCCTAACAAACTACATATGGATCCACCAGTGGTATTGTATGTCAGTTCTTTTCATGAACCACACATAAGGATCCACCAGTGTCATTGCATGTCTGTTCTTTTCATGAACCACACCCAATGTCATTGCATGTCTATTCTTTTCATGAACCACATAAGGATCTATCAGTGTCATTGCATGTCTGTTCTTTTCATGAACCACACCCAATGTCATTGCATGTGTTTTCTCCTGACAAACCACATATGGTTCCACAAGTGTCATTGCATGTCTGTTCTTTTCAAGAACCACACATCAGGATCCACCAGTTACATTGCATGTCTGTTCTTTTGCTGAACCACACCCAGTGGCATTGCATGTGTGTTCTTTTCATGAACCACAACTAGGGTCATTGGATGTCTATTCTTTTCATGAACCACACCCAGTGTCATTGCATGTCTGTTCTTTTCATGAACCACACCCAATGTCATTGCATGTGTGTTCTCCTGACAAACCACATATGGATCCACCAGTGTCATTGCATGTCAGTTATTTTCATGAACCACACATAAGGATCCACCAGTGTCATTGCATGTCTGTTCTTTTCATGAACCACATAAGGATCTATCAGTGTCATTGAATGTCTGTTCTTTTCATGAACCACACCCAATGTCAATGCATGTGTTTTCTCCTGACAAACCACATATGGATCCACAAGTGTCATTGCATGTCTGTTGTTTTCAAGAACCACACATAAGGATCCACCAGTGTCATTGCATGTCTATTGTTTTCATGAACCACACCCAGTGGCATTGCATGTGTGTTCTTTTCATGAACCACAGCTAGAGTCATTGGATGTCTATTCTTTTCATGAACCACACCCAGTGTCATTGCATGTATGTTCTTTTCATGAACCACTCCCAATGTCATTGCATGTGTGTTCTCCTGACAAACCACATATGGATCCACCAGTGGTATTGCATGTCAGTTCTTTTCATGAACCACACATAAGGATCCACTAGTGTTATTGCATGTCTGTTCTTTTCATGAACCACACCTAGTGTCATTGCATGTCTGTTCTTTTCATGAACCACACCCGGTGTCACTGCATGTTTGTTCTTTTCATGAATCACATAAGGATCTACTAGTGTCATTGGATGTGTGTTATTCTCATAAACCACACGTGGATCCACCCAATGTCATTGCATGTGTGTTCCTCTAAACAAACCACATAAGGATCCACCAGTGTCATTGGATGTGTGTTCTTTTCATGAACCACACCCAGTGTCATTGCATGTGTGTTCTTCTAAACAAACCACATAAGGATCCACCAGTGTCATTGCATGTCTGTTCTTTTCATGAACCACACCCAATGTCATTGCATGTGTGTTCCTCTAAACAAACCCCATAAGGATCCACCAGTGTCATTGCATGTCTGTTCTTTTCATGAATCACACCCAGTGTCTTTGCATGTGTGTTCTTCTAAACAAACCACATAAGGATCCACCAGTGTCATTGCATGTCTGTTCTTTTCATGAACCACACATAAGGATCCACCAGTGTCATTGCATGTCTGTTCTTTTCATGAACCACACCCAATGTCATTGCACGTATGTTCTTTTCATGAACCACATAAGGATCCACCAGTGTCATTGCATGTCTGTTCTTTTCATGAACCACACCCAATATCATTGCATGTGTGTTCTCCTGACAAACTACATATGTATCCACCAGTGGTATTGCATGTCAGTTCTTTTCATGAACCACACATAAGGATCCACCAGTGTCATTGCATGTCTGTTCTTTTCATGAGCCACACCCAATGTCATTGCATGTCTGTTCTTTTCATGAACCACATAAGGATCTATCAGTGTCATTGAATGTCTGTTCTTTTCATGAACCACACCCAATGTCAATGCATGTGTTTTCTCCTGACAAACCACATATGGATCCACAAGTGTCATTGCATGTCTGTTCTTTTCAAGAACCACACATAAGGATCCACCAGTGTCATTGCATGTCTGTTGTTTTCATGAACCACACCCAGTGGCATTGCATGTGTGTTCTTTTCATGAACCACAGCTAGAGTCATTGGATGTCTATTCTTTTCATGAACCACACCCAGTGTCATTGCATGTTTGTTCTTTTCATGAACCACACCCAATGTCATTGCATGTGTGTTCTCCTGACAAACCACATATGGATCCACCAGTGGTATTGCATGTCAGTTCTTTTCATGAACCACACATAAGGATCCACCAGTGTCATTGCATGTCTGTTCTTTTCATGAACCACACCTAGTGTCATTGCATGTCTGTTCTTTTCATGAACCACAGCTAGAGTCATTGGATATCTATTCTTTTCATGAACCACACCCAGTGTCATTGCATGTCTGTTCTTTTCATGAACCACACCCGGTGTCACTCCATGTTTGTTCTTTTCATGAATCACATAAGGATCTACCAGTGTCATTGGATGTGTGTTATTCTCATGAACCACACGTGGATCCACCCAATGTCATTGCATGTGTGTTCCTCTAAACAAACCACATAAGGATCCACCAGTGTCATTGGATGTGTGTTCTTTTCATGAACCACACCCAGTGTCATTGCATGTGTGTTCTTCTAAACAAACCACATAAGGATCCACCAGTGTCATTGCATGTCTGTTCTTTTCATGAACCACACATAAGGATCCACCAGTGTCATTGCATGTCTGTTCTTTTCATGAACCACACCGAATGTCATTGCATGTGTGTTCCTCTAAACAGACCACATAAGGATCCACCAGTGTCATTGCATGTCTGTTCTTTTCATGAATCACACTGAGTGTCTTTGCATGTGTGTTCTTCTAATCAAACGACATAAGGATCCACCAGTGTCATTGAATGTCTGTTCTTTTCATGAACCACACATAAGGATCCACCAGTGTCATTGCATGTCTGTTCATTTCATGAACCACACCAAATGTCATTGCATGTCTGTTCTTTTCATGAACCACATAAGGATCCACCAGTATCATTGCATGTCTGTTCTTTTCATGAACCACACCCAATGTCATTGCATGTCTGTTCTCCTGACAAACTACATATGGATCCACCAGTGGTATTGCATGTCAGTTCTTTTCATGAACCACACATAAGGATCCACCAGTGTCATTGCATGTCTATTCTTTTCAGGAACCACACCCAATGTCATTGCATGTCTATTCTTTTCATGAACCACGTAAGGATCTATCAGTGTCATTGCATGTCTGTTCTTTTCATGAACCACACCCAATGTCATTGCATGTGTTTTCTCCTAACAAACCACATATGGATCCACAAGTGTCATTGCATGTCTGTTCTTTTCAAGAACCACACTTAACGATCCACCAGTGTCATTGCATGTCTGTTCTTTTCATGAACCACACCCAGTGGCATTGCATGTGTGTTCTTTTCATGAACCACAACTAGAGTCATTGGATGTCTATTCTTTTCATGAACCACACCCAGTGTCATTGCATGTATGTTCTTTTCATGAACCACACCCAATGTCATTGCATGTGTGTTCTCCTGACAAACCATATATGGATCCACCAGTGGTATTGCATGTCAGTTCTTTTCATGAACCACACATAAGATCCACCAGTGTCATTGCCTGTCTGTTCTTTTCATGAACCACACCTAGTGTCATTGCATGTCTGTTCTTTTCATGAACCACAGCTAGAGTCATTGGATGTCTATTCTTTTCATGAACCACACCCAGTGTCATTGCATGTCTGTTCTTTTCATGAACCACACCCGGTGTCACTGCATGTTTGTTCTTTTCATGAATCACATAAGGATCTACCAGTGTCATTGGATGTGTGTTATTCTCATGAACCACACGTGGATCCACCCGATGTCATTGCATGTGTGTTCCTCTAAACAAACCACATAAGGATCCACCAGTGTCATTGGATGTGTGTTCTTTTCATGAACCACACCCAGTGTCATTGCATGTGTGTTCTTCTAAACAAACCACATAAGGATCCACCAGTGTCATTGCATGTCTGTTCTTTTCATGAACCACACATAAGGATCCCCCAGTGTCATTGCATGTCTGTTCTTTTCATGAACCACACCCAATGTCATTGCATGTGTGTTCCTCTAAACAAACCGCATAAGGATCCACCAGTGTCATTGCATGTCTGTTCTTTTCATGAATCACACCCAGTGTCTTTGCATGTGTGTTCTTCTAATCAAACGACATAAGGATCCACCAGTGTTATTGCATGTCTGTTCTTTTCATGAACCACACATAAGGATCCACCAGTGTCATTGCATGTCTGTTCTTTTCATGAACCACACCAATTGTTATTGCATGTCTGTTCTTTTCATGAACCACATAAGGATCCACCAGTATCATTGCATGTCTGTTCTTTTCATGAACCACACCCAATGTCATTGCATGTCTGTTCTCCTAACAAACTACATATGGATCCACCAGTGGTATTGCATGTCAGTTCTTTTCATGAACCACACATAAGGATCCACCAGTGTCATTGCATGTCTGTTCTTTTCATGAACCACACCCAATGTCATTGCATGTCTATTCTTTTCATGAACCACATAAGGATCTATCAGTGTCATTGCATGTCTGTTCTTTTCATGAACCACACCCAATGTCATTGCATGTGTTTTCTCCTGACAAACCACATATGGATCCACAAGTGTCATTGCATGTCTGTTCTTTTCAAGAACCACACATAAGGATCCACCAGTTACATTGCATGTCTGTTCTTTTGCTGAACCACACCCATTGGCATTGCATGTGTGTTCTTTTCATGAACCACAACTAGGGTCATTGGATGTCTATTCTTTTCATGAACCACACCCAGTGTCATTGCATGTCTGTTCTTTTCATGAACCACACCCAATGTCATTGCATGTGTGTTCTCCTGACAAACCTCATATGGATCCACCAGTGTCATTGCATGTCTCTTCTTTTCATGAACCACACATAAGGATCCACTAGTGTCATTGCATGTCTGTTCTTTTCATGAACCACACCTAGTGTCATTGCATGTCTGTTCTTTTCATGAACCACAGCTAGAGTCATTAGATGTCTATTCTTTTCATGAACCACCCCAGTGTCATTGCATGTCTGTTCTTTTCATGAACCACACCCGGTGTCACTGCATGTTTGTTCTTTTCATGAATCACATAAGGATCTACCAGTGTCATTGGATGTGTGTTATTCTCATGAACCACATGTGGATCCACCCAATGTCAATGTATGTGTGTTCCTCTAAACACACCACATAAGGATCCACCAGTGTCATTGGATGTGTGTTCTGTTCATGAACCACACCCTGTGTCATTGCATGTGTGTTCTTCTAAACAAACCACATAAGGATCCACCAGTGTCATTGCATGTCTGTTCTTTTCATGAACCACACATAAGGATTCAGTAGTGTCATTGCATGTCTATTCTTTTCATGAACCACACCCAATGTCATTGCATGTGTGTTCCTCTAAACAAACCACATAAGGATCCACCAGTGTCATTGCATGTCTGTTCTTTTCATGAATCACACCCAGTGTCTTTGCATGTGTGTTCTTCTAAACAAACCACATAAGGATCCACCAGTGTCATTGCATGTCTGTTCTTTTCATTTACCACACATAAGGATCCACAAGTGTCATTGCATGTATGTTCTTTTCATGAATCACACCCAGTGTCTTTGCATGTTTTTTCTTCTAAACAAACCTCATAAGGATCCACCAGTGTCATTGCATGTCTGTTCTTTTCATGAACCACATAAGGATCTATCAGTGTCATTGCATGTCTGTTCTTTTCATGAACCACACCCAATGTCATTGCATGTGTTTTCTCCTGACAAACCACATACGGATCCACAAGTGTCATTGCATGTCTGTTCTTTTCAAGAACCACACATAACGATCCACCAGTGTCATTGCATGTCTGTTCTTTTCATGAACCACAACCAGTGGCACTGCATGTGCGTTCTTTTCATGAACCACAGCTAGAGTCATTGGATGTCTATTCTTTTCATGAACCACACCTAGTGTCATTGCATGTCTGTTCTTTTCATGAACCACACCCAATGTCAATGCATGTGTGTTCTCCTGACAAACCACATATGGATCCACCAGTGGTATTGCATGTCAGTTCTTTTCATGAACCACACATAAGGATCCACCAGTGTCATTGCATGTCTATTCTGTACATGAACCACACCTAGTGTCATTGCATGTCTGTTCTTTTCATTAACCACAGCTAGAGTCATTGGATGTCTATTCTTTTCATGAACCACACCCAGTGTCATTGCATGTCTGTTCTTTTCATGAACCACACCCGGTGTCACTGCATGTCTGTTCTTTTCATGAATCACACCCAGTGTCTTTGCATGTGTGTTCTTCTAAACAAACCACATAAGGATCCATCAGTGTCATTGCATGTCTGTTCTTTTCATGAACCACACCAAGGGTCACTGCATGTCTGTTCTTTTCATGAACCACATAAGGATCTACCAGTTTCATTGGATGTGTTTTCTTCTCATGAACAACACGTGGATCCACCGGTGTCATTGCATGTCTGTTCCTCTAAACAAAACACATAAGGATCCACCAGTGTCATTGGATGTGTGTTCTTTTCATGAACCACACCCACTGTCATTGCATGTGTGTTCTTCTAAACAAACCACATAAGGATCCACCAGTGTCATTGCATGTCTGTTCGTTTCATGAACCACACATAAGGATCCACCAGTGTCATTGCATGTCTGTTCTTTTCATGAACCACACCCAATGTCATTGCATGTGTTTTCTCCTGACAAACCACATATGGATCCACAAGTGTCATTGCATGTCTGTTCTTTTCAAGAACCACACACAACGATCCACCAGTGTCATTGCATGTCTGTTCTTTTCATGAACCACACCCAGTGGCATTGCATGTGTGTTCTTTTCATGAACCACAGCTAGAGTCATTGGATGTCTATTCTTTTCATGAACCACACCCAGTGTCATTGCATGTCTGTTCTTTTCATGAACCACACCCAATGTCATTGCATGTGTGTTCTTTTCATGAACCACAGCTAGAGTCATTGGATGTCTATTCTTTTCATGAACCACACCCAGTGTCATTGCATGTCTGTTCTTTTCATGAACCACACCCAATGTCATTGCATGTGTGTTCTCCTGACAAACCACATATGTATCCACCAGTGGTATTGCATGTCAGTTCTTTTCATGAACCACACATAAGGATCCACCAGTGTCATTGCATGTCTATTCTTTTCATGAACAACACCTAGTGTCATTGCATGTCTGTTCTTTTCATGAACCACAGCTAGAGTCATTGGATGTATATTCTTTTCATGAACCACACCCAGTGTCATTGCATGTCTGTTCTTTTCATGAACCACACCCGGTGTCACTGCATGTTTTTTCTTTTCATGAATCACATAAGGATCTACCAGTGTCATTGGATGTGTGTTATTCTCATGAACCACACGTGGATCCACCCAATGTCATTGCATGTGTGTTCCTCTAAACAAACCACATAAGGATCCACCAATGTCATTGGATGTGTGTTCTTTTCATGAACCACACCCAGTGTCATTGCATGTGTGTTCTTCTAAACAAACCACATAAGGATCCACCAGTGTCATTGCATGTCTGTTCGTTTCATGAACCACACATAAGGATCCACCAGTGTCATTGCATGTCTGTTCTTTTCATGAACCACACCCAATGTCATTGCATGTGTTTTCTCCTGACAAACCACATATGGATCCACAAGTGTCTTTGCATGTCTGTTCTTTTCAAGAACCACACATAACGATCCACCAGTGTCATTGCATGTCTCTTCTTTTCATGAACCACACCCAGTGGCATTGCATGTGTGTTCTTTTCATGAACCACAGCTAGAGTCATTGGATGTCTATTCTTTTCATGAACCACACCCAGTGTCATTGCATGTTTGTTCTTTTCATGAACCACACCCAATGTCATTGCATGTGTGTTCTCCTGACAAATGACATATGGATCCACCAGTGGTATTGCATGTCAGTTCTTTTCATGAACCACACATAAGGATCCACCAGTGTCATTGCATGTCTGTTCTTTTCATGAACCACACCTAGTGTCATTGCATGTCTGTTCTTTTCATGAACCACAACTAGAGTCATCGGATGTCTATTCTTTTCATGAACCACACCCAGTGTCATTGCATGTCTGTTCTTTTCATGAACCACACCCGGTGTCACTGCATGTTTGTTCTTTTCATGAATCACATAAGGATCTACCAGTGTCATTGGATGTCTGTTATTCTCATGAACCACACGTGGATCCACCCAATGTCATTCCATGTGTGTTCCTCTAAACAAACCACATAAGGATCCACCAGTGTCATTGGATGTGTGTTCTTTTCATGAACCACACCCAGTGTCATTGCATGTGTGTTCTTCTAAACAAACCACATAAGGATCCACCAGTGTCATTGCATGTCTGTTTGTTTCATGAACCACACATAAGGATCCACCAGTGTCATTGAATGTCTGTTCTTTTCATGAACCACACCCAATGTCATTGCATGTGTTTTCTCCTGACAAACCACATATGGATCCACAAGTGTCATTGCATGTCTGTTCTTTTCAAGAACCACACATAACGATCCACCAGTGTCATTGCATGTCTGTTCTTTTCATGAACCACACCCAGTGGCATTGCATCTGTGTTCTTTTCATGAACCACAGCTAGAGTCATTGGATGTCTATTCTTTTCATGAACCACACCCAGTGTCATTGCATGTCTGTTCTTTTCATGAACCACACCCAATGTCATTGCATGTGTGTTCTCCTGACAAACCACATATGGATCCACCAATGGTATTGCATGTCAGTTCTTTTCATGAACCACACATAAGGATCCACCAGTGTCATTGCATGTCTATTCTTTTCATGAACCACACCTAGTGTCATTGCATGTCTGTTCTTTTCATGAACCACAGCTAGAGTCATTGGATGTCTATTCTTTTCATGAACCACACCCAGTGTCATTGCACGTCTGTTCTTTTCATGAACCACACCCGGTGTCATTGCATTTTTGTTCTTTTCATGAATCACATAAGGATCTACCAGTGTCATTGGATGTGTGTTATTCTCATGAACCACACGTGGATCCACCCAATGTCATTGCATGTGTGTTCCTATAAACAAACCACATAAGGATCCACCAGTGTCATTGGATGTGTGTTCTTTTCATGAACCACACCCAGTGTCATTGCATGTGTGTTCTTCTAAACAAACCACATAAGGATCCACCAGTGTCATTGCATGTCTGTTCTTTTCATGAACCACACATAAGGATCCACCAGTGTCATTGCATGTATGTTCTTTTCATGAATCACACCCAATGTCTTTGCATGTGTGTTCTTCTAAACAAACCACATAAGGATCCACCAGTGTCATTACATGTCTGTTCTTTTCATGAACCACACCAAGTGTCACTGCATGTCTGTTCTTTTCATGAACCACATAAGGATCTACCAGTGTCATTGGATGTGTTTTTTTCTCATGAACAACACGTGGATCCACCGGTGTCATTGCATGTCTATTCCTCTAAACAAAACACATAAGGATCCACCAGTGTCATTGGATGTGTGTTCTTTTCATAAACCACACCCAGTGTCATTGCATGTGTGTTCTTCTAAACAAACCACATAAGGATCCACCAGTGTCATTGCATGTCTGTTCGTTTCATGAACCACACATAAGGATCCACCAGTGTCATTCCATGTCTGTTCTTTTCATGAACCACACCCAATGTCATTGCATGTGTTTTCTCCTGACAAACCACATATGGATCCACAAGTGTCATTGCATGTCTGTTCTTTTCAAGAACCACACACAATGATCCACCAGTGTCATTGCATGTCTGTTCTTTTCATGAACCACACCCAGTGGCATTGCATGTGTGTTCTTTTCATGAACCACAGCTAGAGTCATTGGATGTATATTCTTTTCATGAACCACACCCAGTGTCATTGCATGTCTGTTCTTTTCATGAACCACACCCAATGTCATTGCATGTGTGTTCTCCTGACAAACCACATATGGATCCACCAGTGGTATTGCATGTCAGTTCTTTTCATGAACCACACATAAGGATCCACAAGTGTCATTGCATGTCTATTCTTTTCATGAACCACACCTAGTGTCATTGCATGTCTGTTCTTTTCATGAACCACATCTAGAATCATTGGATGTCTATTCTTTTCATGAACCACACCTAGTGTCATTGCATGTCTGTTCTTTTCATGAACCACACCCAATGTCAATGCATGTGTGTTCTCCTGACAAACCACATATGGATCCACTAGTGGTATTGCATGTCAGTTCTTTTCATGAACCACACATAAGGATCCACCAGTGTCATTGCATGTCTATTCTGTTCATGAACCACACCTAGTGTCATTGCATGTCTGTTCTTTTCATGAACCACAGCTAGAGTCATTGGATGTCTATTCTTTTCATGAACCACACCCAGTGTCATTGCATGTCTGTTCTTTTCATGAACCACACCCGGTGTCACTGCATGTCTGTTCTTTTCATGAATCACACCCAGTGTCTTTGCATGTGTGTTCTTCTAAACAAACCACATAAGGATCCATCAGTGTCATTGCATGTCTGTTCTTTTCCTGAACCACACCAAGGGTCACTGCATGTCTGTTCTTTTCATGAACCACATAAGGATCTACCAGTTTCATTGGATGTGTTTTCTTCTCATGAACAACACGTGGATCCACCGGTGTCATTGCATGTCTGTTCCTCTAAACAAAACACATAAGGATCCACCAGTGTCATTGAATGTGTGTTCTTTTCATGAACCACACCCACTGTCATTGCATGTGTGTTCTTCTAAAAAAACCACATAAGGATCCACCAGTGTCATTGCATGTCTGTTCGTTTCATGAACCACACATAAGGATCCACCAGTGTCATTGCATGTCTGTTCTTTTCATGAACCACACCCAATGTCATTGCATGTGTTTTCTCCTGACAAACCACGTATGGATCCACAAGTGTCATTGCATGTCTGTTCTTTTCAAGAACCACACACAACGATCCACCAGTGTCATTGCATGTCTGTTCTTTTCATGAACCACACCCAGTGGCATTGCATGTGTGTTCTTTTCATGAACCACAGCTAGAGTCATTGGATGTCTATTCTTTTCATGAACCACACCCAGTGTCATTGCATGTCTGTTCTTTTCATGAACAACACCCAATGTCATTGCATGTGTGTTCTCCTGACAAACCACATATGGATCCACCAGTGGTATTGCATGTCAGTTCTTTTCATGAACCACACATAAGGATCCACCAGTGTCATTGCATGTCTATTCTTTTCATGAACAACACCTAGTGTCATTGCATGTCTGTTCTTTTCATGAACCACAGCTAGAGTCATTGGATGTCTATTCTTTTCATGAACCACACCCAGTGTCATTGCATGTCTGTTCTTTTCATGAACCACACCCGGTGTCACTGCATGTTTTTTCTTTTCATGAATCACATAAGGATCTACCAGTGTCATTGGATGTGTGTTATTCTCATGAACCACACGTGGATCCACCCAATGTCATTGCATGTGTGTTCCTCTAAACAAACCACATAAGGATCCACCAGTGTCATTGGATGTGTGTTCTTTTCATGAACCACACCCAGTGTCATTGCATGTGTGTTCTTCTAAACAAACCACATAAGGATCCACCAGTGTCATTGCATGTCTGTTCGTTTCATGAACCACACATAAGGATCCACCAGTGTCATTGCATGTCTGTTCTTTTCATGAACCACACCCAATGCAATTGCATGTGTTTTCTCCTGACAAACCACATATGGATCCACAAGTGTCATTGCATGTCTGTTCTTTTCAAGAACCACACATAACGATCCACCAGTGTCATTGCATGTCTCTTCTTTTCATGAACCACACCCAGTGGCATTGCATGTGTGTTCTTTCCATGAACCACAGCTAGAGTCATTGGATGTCTATTCTTTTCATGAACCACACCCAGTGTCATTGCATGTCTGTTCTTTTCATGAACCACACCCAATGTCATTGCATGTGTGTTCTCCTGACAAACCACATATGGATCCACCAGTGGTATTGCATGTCAGTTCTTTTCATGAACCACACATAAGGATCCACCAGTGTCATTGCATGTCTGTTCTTTTCATGAACCACACCTAGTGTCATTGCATGTCTGTTCTTTTCATGAACCACAACTAGAGTCATCGGATGTCTATTCTTTTCATGAACCACACCCAGTGTCATTGCATGTCTGTTCTTTTCATGAACCACACCCGGTGTCACTGCATGTTTGTTCTTTTCATGAATCACATAAGGATCTACCAGTGTCATTGGATGTCTGTTATTCTCATGAACCACACGTGGATCCACCCAATGTCATTGCATGTGTGTTCCTCTAAACAAACCACATAAGGATCCACCAGTGTCATTGGATGTGTGTTCTTTTCATGAACCACACCCAGTGTCATTGCATGTGTGTTCTTCTAAACAAACCACATAAGGATCCACCAGTGTCATTGCATGTCTGTTTGTTTCATGAACCACACATAAGGATCCACCAGTGTCATTGCATGTCTGTTCTTTTCATGAACCACACCCAATGTCATTGCATGTGTTTTCTCCTGACAAACCACATATGGATCCACAAGTGTCACTGCATGTCTGTTCTTTTCAAGAACCACACATAACGATCCACCAGTGTCATTGCATGTCTGTTCTTTTCATGAACCACACCCAGTGGCATTGCATCTGTGTTCTTTTCATGAACCACAGCTAGAGTCATTGGATGTCTATTCTTTTCATGAACCACACCCAGTGTCATTGCATGTCTGTTCTTTTCATGAACCACACCCAGTGTCATTGCATGTCTGTTATTTTCATGAACCACACCCAATGTCATTGCATGTGTGTTCTCCTGACAAACCACATATGGATCCACCAGTGGTATTGCATGTCAGTTCTTTTCATGAACCACACATAAGGATCCACCAGTGTCATTGCATGTCTATTCTTTTCATGAACCACACCTAGTGTCATTGCATGTCTGTTCTTTTCATGAACCACAGCTAGAGTCATTGGATGTCTATTCTTTTCATGAACCACACCCAGTGTCATTGCACGTCTGTTCTTTTCATGAACCACACCCGGTGTCATTGCATGTTTGTTCTTTTCATGAATCACATAAGGATCTACCAGTGTCATTGGATGTGTGTTATTCTCATGAACCACACGTGGATCCACCCAATGTCATTGCATGTGTGTTCCTATAAACAAACCACATAAGGATCCACCAGTGTCATTGGATGTGTGTTCTTTTCATGAACCACACCCAGTGTCATTGCATGTGTGTTCTTCTAAACAAACCACATAAGGATCCACCAGTGTCATTGCATGTCTGTTCTTTTCATGAACCACACATAAGGATCCACCAGTGTCATTGCATGTATGTTCTTTTCATGAATCACACCCAGTGTCTTTGCATGTGTGTTCTTCTAAACAAACCACATAAGGATCCACCAGTGTCATTACATGTCTGTTCTTTTCATGAACCACACCAAGTGTCACTGCATGTCTGTTCTTTTCATGAACCACATAAGGATCTACCAGTGTCATTGGATGTGTTTTTTCTCATGAACAACACGTGGATCCACCGGTGTCATTGCATGTCTATTCCTCTAAACAAAACACATAAGGATCCACCAGTGTCATTGGATGTGTGTTTTTTTCATAAACCACACCCAGTGTCATTGCATGTGTGTTCTTCTAAACAAACCACATAAGGATCCACCAGTGTCATTGCATGTCTGTTCGTTTCATGAACCACACATAATGATCCACCAGTGTCATTCCATGTCTGTTCTTTTCATGAACCACACCCAATGTCATTGCATGTGTTTTCTCCTGACAAACCACATATGGATCCACAAGTGTCATTGCATGTCTGTTCTTTTCAAGAACCACACACAATGATCCACCAGTGTCATTGCATGTCTGTTCTTTTCATGAACCACACCCAGTGGCATTGCATGTGTGTTCTTTTCATGAACCACAGCTAGAGTCATTGGATGTATATTCTTTTCATGAACCACACCCAGTGTCATTGCATGTTTGTTCTTTTCATGAACCACACCCAATGTCATTGCATGTGTGTTCTCCTGACAAACCACATATGGATCCACCAGTGGTATTGCATGTCAGTTCTTTTCATGAACCACACATAAGGATCCACAAGTGTCATTGCATGTCTATTCTTTTCATGAACCACACCTAGTGTCATTGCATGTCTGTTCTTTTCATGAACCACAGCTAGAGTCATTGGATGTCTATTCTTTTCATGAACCACACCTAGTGTCATTGCATGTCTGTTCTTTTCATGAACCACACCCAATGTCAATGCATGTGTGTTCTCCTGACAAACCACATACTGATCCACCAGTGGTATTGCATGTCAGTTCTTTTCATGAACCACACATAAGGATCCACCAGTGTCATTGCATGTCTATTCTGTTCATGAACCACACCTAGTGTCATTGCATGTCTGTTCTTTTCATGAACCACAGCTAGAGTCATTGGATGTCTATTCTTTTCATGAACCACACCCAGTGTCATTGCATGTTTGTTCTTTTCATGAACCACACCCGGTGTCACTGCATGTCTGTTCTTTTCATGAATCACACCCAGTGTCTTTGCATGTGTGTTCTTCTAAACAAACCACATAAGGATCCATCAGTGTCATTGCATGTCTGTTCTTTTCATGAACCACACCAAGGGTCACTTCATGTCTGTTCTTTTCATGAACCACATAAGGATCTACCAGTTTCATTGGATGTGTTTTCTTCTCATGAACAACACGTGGATCCACCGGTGTCATTGCATGTCTGTTCCTCTAAACAAAACACATAAGGATCCACCAGTGTCATTGGATGTGTGTTCTTTTCATGAACCACACCCACTGTCATTGCATGTGTGTTCTTCTAAAAAAACCACATAAGGATCCACCAGTGTCATTGCATGTCTGTTCGTTTCATGAACCACACATAAGGATCCACCAGTGTCATTGCATGTCTGTTCTTTTCATGAACCACACCCAATGTCATTGCATGTGTTTTCTCCTGACAAACCACGTATGGATCCACAAGTGTCATTGCATGTCTGTTCTTTTCAAGAACCACACACAACGATCCACCAGTGTCATTGCATGTCTGTTCTTTTCATGAACCACACCCAGTGGCATTGCATGTGTGTTCTTTTCATGAACCACAGCTAGAGTCATTGGATGTCTATTCTTTTCATGAACCACACCCAGTGTCATTGCATGTCTGTTCTTTTCATGAACCACACCCAATGTCATTGCATGTGTGTTCTCCTGACAAACCACATATGGATCCACCAGTGGTATTGCATGTCAGTTCTTTTCATGAACCACACATAAGGATCCACCAGTGTCATTGCATGTCTATTCTTTTCATGAACAACACCTAGTGTCATTGCATGTCTGTTCTTTTCATGAACCACAGCTAGAGTCATTGGATGTCTATTCTTTTCATGAACCACACCCAGTGTCATTGCATGTCTGTTCTTTTCATGAACCACACCCGGTGTCACTGCATGTTTTTTCTTTTCATGAATCACATAAGGATCTACCAGTGTCATTGGATGTGTGTTATTCTCATGAACCACACGTGGATCCACCCAATGTCATTGCATGTGTGTTCCTCTAAACAAACCACATAAGGATCCACCAGTGTCATTGGATGTGTGTTCTTTTCATGAACCACACCCAGTGTCATTGCATGTGTGTTCTTCTAAACAAACCACATAAGGATCCACCAGTGTCATTGCATGTCTGTTCGTTTCATGAACCACACATAAGGATCCACCAGTGTCATTGCATGTCTGTTCTTTTCATGAACCACACCCAATGCAATTGCATGTGTTTTCTCCTGACAAACCACATATGGATCCACAAGTGTCATTGCATGTCTGTTCTTTTCAAGAACCACACATAACGATCCACCAGTGTCATTGCATGTCTCTTCTTTTCATGAACCACACCCAGTGGCATTGCATGTGTGTTCTTTCCATGAACCACAGCTAGAGTCATTGGATGTCTATTCTTTTCATGAACCACACCCAGTGTCATTGCATGTCTGTTCTTTTCATGAACCACACCCAATGTCATTGCATGTGTGTTCTCCTGACAAACCACATATGGATCCACCAGTGGTATTGCATGTCAGTTCTTTTCATGAACCACACATAAGGATCCACCAGTGTCATTGCATGTCTGTTCTTTTCATGAACCACACCTAGTGTCATTGCATGTCTGTTCTTTTCATGAACCACAACTAGAGTCATCGGATGTCTATTCTTTTCATGAACCACACCCAGTGTCATTGCATGTCTGTTCTTTTCATGAACCACACCCGGTGTCACTGCATGTTTGTTCTTTTCATGAATCACATAAGGATCTACCAGTGTCATTGGATGTCTGTTATTCTCATGAACCACACGTGGATCCACCCAATGTCATTGCATGTGTGTTCCTCTAAACAAACCACATAAGGATCCACCAGTGTCATTGGATGTGTGTTCTTTTCATGAACCACACCCAGTGTCATTGCATGTGTGTTCTTCTAAACAAACCACATAAGGATCCACCAGTGTCATTGCATGTCTGTTTGTTTCATGAACCACACATAAGGATCCACCAGTGTCATTGCATGTCTGTTCTTTTCATGAACCACACCCAATGTCATTGCATGTGTTTTCTCCTGACAAACCACATATGGATCCACAAGTGTCACTGCATGTCTGTTCTTTTCAAGAACCACACATAACGATCCACCAGTGTCATTGCATGTCTGTTCTTTTCATGAACCACACCCAGTGGCATTGCATCTGTGTTCTTTTCATGAACCACAGCTAGAGTCATTGGATGTCTATTCTTTTCATGAACCACACCCAGTGTCATTGCATGTCTGTTCTTTTCATGAACCACACCCAGTGTCATTGCATGTCTGTTATTTTCATGAACCACACCCAATGTCATTGCATGTGTGTTCTCCTGACAAACCACATATGGATCCACCAGTGGTATTGCATGTCAGTTCTTTTCATGAACCACACATAAGGATCCACCAGTGTCATTGCATGTCTATTCTTTTCATGAACCACACCTAGTGTCATTGCATGTCTGTTCTTTTCATGAACCACAGCTAGAGTCATTGGATGTCTATTCTTTTCATGAACCACACCCAGTGTCATTGCACGTCTGTTCTTTTCATGAACCACACCCGGTGTCATTGCATGTTTGTTCTTTTCATGAATCACATAAGGATCTACCAGTGTCATTGGATGTGTGTTATTCTCATGAACCACACGTGGATCCACCCAATGTCATTGCATGTGTGTTCCTATAAACAAACCACATAAGGATCCACCAGTGTCATTGGATGTGTGTTCTTTTCATGAACCACACCCAGTGTCATTGCATGTGTGTTCTTCTAAACAAACCACATAAGGATCCACCAGTGTCATTGCATGTCTGTTCTTTTCATGAACCACACATAAGGATCCACCAGTGTCATTGCATGTATGTTCTTTTCATGAATCACACCCAGTGTCTTTGCATGTGTGTTCTTCTAAACAAACCACATAAGGATCCACCAGTGTCATTACATGTCTGTTCTTTTCATGAACCACACCAAGTGTCACTGCATGTCTGTTCTTTTCATGAACCACATAAGGATCTACCAGTGTCATTGGATGTGTTTTTTCTCATGAACAACACGTGGATCCACCGGTGTCATTGCATGTCTATTCCTCTAAACAAAACACATAAGGATCCACCAGTGTCATTGGATGTGTGTTTTTTTCATAAACCACACCCAGTGTCATTGCATGTGTGTTCTTCTAAACAAACCACATAAGGATCCACCAGTGTCATTGCATGTCTGTTCGTTTCATGAACCACACATAATGATCCACCAGTGTCATTCCATGTCTGTTCTTTTCATGAACCACACCCAATGTCATTGCATGTGTTTTCTCCTGACAAACCACATATGGATCCACAAGTGTCATTGCATGTCTGTTCTTTTCAAGAACCACACACAATGATCCACCAGTGTCATTGCATGTCTGTTCTTTTCATGAACCACACCCAGTGGCGTTGCATGTGTGTTCTTTTCATGAACCACAGCTAGAGTCATTGGATGTATATTCTTTTCATGAACCACACCCAGTGTCATTGCATGTCTGTTCTTTTCATGAACCACACCCAATGTCATTCCATGTGTGTTCTCCTGACAAACCACATATGGATCCACCAGTGGTATTGCATGTCAGTTCTTTTCATGAACCACACATAAGGATCCACAAGTGTCATTGCATGTCTATTCTTTTCATGAACCACACCTAGTGTCATTGCATGTCTGTTCTTTTCATGAACCACAGCTAGAGTCATTGGATGTCTATTCTTTTCATGAACCACACCTAGTGTCATTGCATGTCTGTTCTTTTCATGAACCACACCCAATGTCAATGCATGTGTGTTCTCCTGACAAACCACATACTGATCCACCAGTGGTATTGCATGTCAGTTCTTTTCATGAACCACACATAAGGATCCACCAGTGTCATTGCATGTCTATTCTGTTCATGAACCACACCTAGTGTCATTGCATGTCTGTTCTTTTCATGAACCACAGCTAGAGTCATTGGATGTCTATTCTTTTCATGAACCACACCCAGTGTCATTGCATGTTTGTTCTTTTCATGAACCACACCCGGTGTCACTGCATGTCTGTTCTTTTCATGAATCACACCCAGTGTCTTTGCATGTGTGTTCTTCTAAACAAACCACATAAGGATCCATCAGTGTCATTGCATGTCTGTTCTTTTCATGAACCACACCAAGGGTCACTTCATGTCTGTTCTTTTCATGAACCACATAAGGATCTACCAGTTTCATTGGATGTGTTTTCTTCTCATGAACAACACGTGGATCCACCGGTGTCATTGCATGTCTGTTCCTCTAAACAAAACACATAAGGATCCACCAGTGTCATTGGATGTGTGTTCTTTTCATGAACCACACCCACTGTCATTGCATGTGTGTTCTTCTAAACAAACCACATAAGGATCCACCAGTGTCATTGCATGTCTGTTCGTTTCATGAACCACACATAAGGATCCACCAGTGTCATTGCATGTCTGTTCTTTTCATGAACCACACCCAATGTCATTGCATGTGTTTTCTCCTGACAAACCACGTATGGATCCACAAGTGTCATTGCATGTCTGTTCTTTTCAAGAACCACACACAATTATCCACCAGTGTCATTGCATGTCTGTTCTTTTCATGAACCACACCCAGTGGCATTGCATGTGTGTTCTTTTCATGAACCACAGCTAGAGTCATTGGGTGTCTATTCTTTTCATGAACCACACCCAGTGTCATTGCATGTCTGTTCTTTTCATGAACCACACCCGGTGTCACTGCATGTTTTTTCTTTTCATGAATCACATAAGGATCTACCAGTGTCATTGAATGTGTGTTATTCTCATGAACCACACGTGGATCCACCCAATGTCATTGCATGTGTGTTCCTCTAAACAAACCACATAAGGATCCACCAGTGTCATTGGATGTGTGTTCTTTTCATGAACCACACCCAGTGTCATTGCATGTGTGTTCTTCTAAACAAACCACATAAGGATCCACCAGTGTCATTGCATGTCTGTTCGTTTCATGAACCACACATAAGGATCCACCAGTGTCATTGCATGTCTGTTCTTTTCATGAACCACACCCAATGTCATTGCATGTGTTTTCTCCTGACAAACCACATATGGATCCACCAGTGTCATTGCATGTATGTTCTTTTCAAGAACCACACATAACGATCCACCAGTGTCATTGCATGTCTCTTCTTTTCATGAACCACACCCAGTGGCATTGCATGTGTGTTCTTTCCATGAACCACAGCTAGAGTCATTGGATGTCTATTCTTTTCATGAACCACACCCAGTGTCATTGCATGTCTGTTCTTTTCATGAACCACACCCAATGTCATTGCATGTGTGTTCTCCTGACAAACCACATATGGATCCACCAGTGGTATTGCATGTCAGTTCTTTTCATGAACCACACATAAGGATCCACCAGTGTCATTGCATGTCTGTTCTTTTCATGAACCACACCTAGTGTCATTGCATGTCTGTTCTTTTCATGAACCACAACTAGAGTCATCGGATGTCTATTCTTTTCATGAACCACACCCAGTGTCATTGCATGTCTGTTCTTTTCATGAACCACACCCGGTGTCACTGCATGTTTGTTCTTTTCATGAATCACATAAGGATCTACCAGTGTCATTGGATGTCTGTTATTCTCATGAACCACACGTGGATCCACCCAATGTCATTGCATGTGTGTTCCTCTAAACAAACCACATAAGGATCCACCAGTGTCATTGGATGTGTGTTCTTTTCATGAACCACACCCAGTGTCATTGCATGTGTGTTCTTCTAAACAAACCACATAAGGATCCACCAGTGTCATTGCATGTCTGTTTGTTTCATGAACCACACATAAGGATCCACCAGTGTCATTGCATGTCTGTTCTTTTCATGAACCACACCCAATGTCATTGCATGTGTTTTCTCCTGACAAACCACATATGGATCCACAAGTGTCATTGCATGTCTGTTCTTTTCAAGAACCACACATAACGATCCACCAGTGTCATTGCATGTCTGTTCTTTTCATGAACCACACCCAGTGGCATTGCATCTGTGTTCATTTCATGAACCACAGCTAGAGTCATTGGATGTCTATTCTTTTCATGAACCACACCCAGTGTCATTGCATGTCTGTTCTTTTCATGAACCACACCCAATGTCATTGCATGTGTGTTCTCCTCACAAACCACATATGGATCCACCAGTGGTATTGCATGTCAGTTCTTTTCATGAACCACACATAAGGATCCACCAGTGTCATTGCATGTCTATTCTTTTCATGAACCACACCTAGTGTCATTGCATGTCTGTTCTTTTCATGAACCACAGCTAGAGTCATTGGATGTCTATTCTTTTCATGAACCACACCCAGTGTCATTGCACGTCTGTTCTTTTCATGAACCACACCCGGTGTCACTGCATGTTTGTTCTTTTCATGAATCACATAAGGATCTACCAGTGTCATTGGATGTGCGTTATTCTCATGAACCACACGTGGATCCACCCAATGTCATTGCATGTGTGTTCCTATAAACAAACCACATAAGGATCCACCAGTGTCATTGGATGTGTGTTCTTTTCATGAACCACACCCAGTGTCATTGCATGTGTGTTCTTCTAAACAAACCACATAAGGATCCACCAGTGTCATTGCATGTCTGTTCTTTTCATGAACCACACATAAGGATCCACCAGTGTCATTGCATGTATGTTCTTTTCATGAATCACACCCAGTGTCTTTGCATGTGTGTTCTTCTAAACAAACCACATAAGGATCCACCAGTGTCATTGCATGTCTGTTCTTTTCATGAACCACACCAAGTGTCACTGCATGTCTGTTCTTTTCATGAACCACATAAGGATCTACCAGTGTCATTGGATGTGTTTTTTTCTCATGAACAACACGTGGATCCACCGGTGTCATTGCATGTCTATTCCTCTAAACAAAACACATAAGGATCCACCAGTGTCATTGGATGTGTGTTCTTTTCATAAACCACACCCAATGTCATTGCATGTGTGTTCTTCTAAACAAACCACATAAGGATCCACCAGTGTCATTGCATGTCTGTTCGTTTCATGAACCACACATAAGGATCCACCAGTGTCATTCCATGTCTGTTCTTTTCATGAACCACACCCAATGTCATTGCATGTGTTTTCTCCTGACAAACCACATATGGATCCACAAGTGTCATTGCATGTCTGTTCTTTTCAAGAACCACACACAATGATCCACCAGTGTCATTGCATGTCTGTTCTTTTCATGAACCACACCCAGTGGCATTGCATGTGTGTTCTTTTCATGAACCACAGCTAGAGTCATTGGATGTCTATTCTTTTCATGAACCACACCCAGTGTCATTGCATGTCTGTTCTTTTCATGAACCACACCCAATGTCATTGCATGTGTGTTCTCCTGACAAACCACATATGGATCCACCAGTGGTATTGCATGTCAGTTCTTTTCATGAACAACACATAAGGATCCACAAGTGTCATTGCATGTCTATTCTTTTCATGAACCACACCTAGTGTCATTGCATGTCTGTTCTTTTCATGAATCACAGCTAGAGTCATTGGATGTCTATTCTTTTCATGAACCACACCCAGTGTCATTGCATGTCTGTTCTTTTCATGAACCACACCCGGTGTCACTGCATGTTTGTTCTTTTCATGAATCACATAAGGATCTACCAGTGTCATTGGATGTGTGTTATTCTCATGAACCACACGTGGATCCACCCAATGTCATTGCATGTGTGTTCCTATAAACAAACCACATAAGGATCCACCAGTGTCATTGGATGTGTGTTCTTTTCATGAACCACACCCAGTGTCATTGCATGTGTGTTCTTCTAAACAAACCACATAAGGATCCCCAGTGTCATTGCATGTCTGTTCTTTTCATGAACCACACATAAGGATCCACCAGTGTCATTGCATGTATGTTCTTTTCATGAATCACACCCAGTGTCTTTGCATGTGTGTTCTTCTAAACAAACCACATAAGGATCCACCAGTGTCATTGCATGTCTGTTCTTTTCATGAACCACACCAAGTGTCACTGCATGTCTGTTCTTTTCATGAACCACATAAGGATCTACCAGTGTCATTGGATGTGTTTTCTTCTCATGAACAACATGTGGATCCACCGGTGTCATTGCATGTCTATTCCTCTAAACAAAACACATAAGGATCCACCAGTGTCATTGGATGTGTGTTCTTTTCATAAACCACACCCAGTGTCATTGCATGTGTGTTCTTCTAAACAAACCACATAAGGATCCACCAGTGTCATTGCATGTCTGTTCGTTTCATGAACCACACATAAGGATCCACCAGTGTCATTGCATGTCTGTTCTTTTCATGAACCACACCCAATGTCATTGCATGTGTTTTCTCCTGACAAACCACGTATGGATCCACAAGTGTCATTGCATGTCTGTTCTTTTCAAGAACCACACACAATTATCCACCAGTGTCATTGCATGTCTGTTCTTTTCATGAACCACACCCAGTGGCATTGCATGTGTGTTCTTTTCATGAACCACAGCTAGAGTCATTGGGTGTCTATTCTTTTCATGAACCACACCCAGTGTCATTGCATGTCTGTTCTTTTCATGAACCACACCCAATGTCATTGCATGTGTGTTCTCCTGACAAACCACATATGGATCCACCAGTGGTATTGCATGTCAGTTCTTTTCATGAACCACACATAAGGATCCACCAGTGTCATTGCATGTCTATTCTTTTCATAAACCACACCTAGTGTCATTGCATGTCTGTTCTTTTCATGAACCACAGCTAGAGTCATTGGATGTCTATTCTTTTCATGAACCACACCCAGTGTCATTGCATGTCTGTTCTTTTCATGAACCACACCCGGTGTCACTACATGTTTTTTCTTTTCATGAATCACATAAGGATCTACCCGTGTCATTGGATGTGTGTTATTCTCATGAACCACACGTGGATCCACCCAATGTCATTGCATGTGTGTTCCTCTAAACAAACCACATAAGGATCCACCAGTGTCATTGGATGTGTGTTCTTTTCATGAACCACACCCAGTGTCATTGCATGTGTGTTCTTCTAAACAAACCACATAAGGATCCACCAGTGTCATTGCATGTCTGTTCTTTTCATGAACCACACATAAGGATCCATCAGTGTCATTGCATGTCTGTTCTTTTCATGAATCACACCCAATGTCTTTGCATGTGTGTTCTTCTAAACAAACCACATAAGGATCCACCAGTGTCATTGCATGTCTGTTCTTTTCATGAACCACACCAAGTGTCACTGCATGTCTGTTCTTTTCATGAACCACATAAGGATCTACCATTTTCATTGGATTTGTTTTCTTCTCATGAACCACACGTGGTTCCACCGGTGTCATTGCATGTCTGTTCCTCTAAACAAAACACATAAGGATCCACCAATGTCATTGGACGTGTGTTCTTTTCATGAAACACACCCAGTGTCATTGCATGTGTGTTCTTCTAAACAAACCACATAAGGATCCACCAGTGTCATTGCATGTCTGTTCGTTTCATGAACCACACATAAGGATCCACCAGTGTCATTGCATGTCTGTTCTTTTCATGAACCACACCCAATGTCATTGCATGTGTTTTCTCCTGACAAACCACATATGGATCCACAAGTGTCATTGCATGTCTGTTCTTTTCAAGAACCACACATAACGATCCACCAGTGTCATTGCATGTCTGTTCTTTTCATGAACCACACCCAGTGGCATTGCATGTGTGTTCTTTTCATGAACCACAACTAGAGTCATTGGATGTCTATTCTTTTCATGAACCACACCCAGTGTCATTGCATGTCTGTTCTTTTCATGAACCACACCCAATGTCATTGCATGTGTGTTCTCCTGACAAACCACATATGGATCCACCAGTGGTATTGCATGTCAGTTCTTTTCATGAACCACACATAAGGATCCACTAGTGTCATTGCATGTCTGTTCTTTTCATGAACCACACCTAGTGTCATTGCATGTCTGTTCTTTTCATGAACCACAGCTAGAGTCATTGGATGTCTATTCTTTTCATGAACCACACCCAGTGTCATTGCATGTCTGTTCTTTTCATGAACCACACCCGGTGTCACTGCATGTTTGTTCTTTTCATGAATCACATAAGGATCTACTAGTGTCATTGGATGTCTGTTATTCTCATGAACCACACGTGGATCCATCCAATGTCATTGCATGTGTGTTCCTCTAAACAAACCACATAAGGATCCACCAGTGTCAGTGGATGTGTGTTCTTTTCATGAACCACACCCAGTGTCATTGCATGTGTGTTCTTCTAAACAAACCACATAATGATCCACCAGTGTCATTTCATGTCTGTTCTTTTCATGAACCACACATAAGGATCCACCAGTGTCATTGCATGTCTGTTATTTTCATGAACCACACCTAATGTCATTGCATGTCTGTTCTTTTCATGAACCACATAAGCATCCACCAGTATCATTGCATGTCTGTTCTTTTCATGAACCACACCCAATGTCATTGCATGTCTGTTCTCCGGACAAACTACATATGGATCCACCAGTGGTATTGCATGTCAGTTCTTTTCATGAACCACACATAAGGATCCACCAGTGTCATTGCATGTCTGTTCTTTTCATGAAACACACCCAATGTCATTGCATGTCTATTCTTTTCATGAACCACATAAGGATCTATCAGTGTCATTGCATGTCTGTTCTTTTCATGAACCACACCCAATGTCATTGCATGTCTGTTCTTTTCATGAACCACACCCAATGTCATTGCATGTGTTTTCTCCTGATAAACAACATATGGATCCACAAGTGTCATTGCATGTCTGTTCTTTTCAAGAACCAGACATAAGGATCCACCAGTGTCATTGCATGTCTGTTCTTTTCATGAACCACACCTAGTGGCATTGCATGTGTGTTCTTTTCATGAACCACAGCTAGAGTCATTGGACGTCTATTCTTTTCATGAACCACACCCAGTGTCATTGCATGTCTGTTCTTTTCATGAACCACACCCAATGTCATTGCATGTGTGTTCTCCTGACAAACCACATATCGATCCACCAGTGTCATTGCATGTCTCTTCTTTTCATGAACCACACATAAGGATCCACCAGTGTCATTGCATGTCTGTTCTTTTCATGAACCACACCTAGTGTCATTGCATGTCTGTTCTTTTCATGAACCACAGCTAGAGTCATTAGATGTCTATTCTTTTCATGAACCACACCCAGTGTCATTGCATGTCTGTTCTTTTCATGAACCACACCCGATGTCACATCATGTTTGTTCTTTTCATGAATCACATAAGGATCTACCGGTGTCATTGGATGTGTGTTATTCTCATGAACCACACGTGGATCCACCCAATGTCATTGCATGTGTGTTCCTCTAAACAAACCACATAAGGATCCACTAGTGTCATTCGATGTGTGTTCTTTTCATGAACCACACCCAGTGTTGCATGTGTGTTCTTCTAAACAAACCACATAAGGATCCACCAGTGTCATTGCATGTCTGTTCTTTTCATGAACCACACGTAAGGATCCAGCAGTGTCATTGCATGTCTGTTCTTTTCATGAACCACACCCAATGTCATTGCATGTGTGTTCCTCTAAACAAACCACATAAGGATCCACCAGTGTCATTGCATGTTTGTTCTTTTCATGAATCACACCGAGTGTCTTTGCATGTGTGCTCTTCTAAACAAACCACATAAGGATCCACCAGTGTCATTGCATGTCTGTTCTTTTCATGAACCACACCCAATGTCATTACATGTCTGTTCTTTTCATGAACCACATAAGGATCCACCAGTGTTATTGCATGTCTATTCTTTTCATGAACCACACCCAATGTCATTGCACGTGTGTTCTCTTGACAAACCACATATGGATCCACCAGTGGTATAGCATGTCAGTTCTTTTCATGAACCACACATAAGGATCCACCAGTGTCATTGCATGTCTGTTCTTTTCATGAACCACACCCAATGTCATTGCATGTATGTTCTTTTCATGAACCACATAAGGATCTATTAGTGTCATTGCATGTCTGTTCTTTTCATGAACCACACCCAATGTCATTGCATATGTTTTCTCCTAACAAACCACATATGGATCCACAAGTGCCATTACCTGTCTATTCTTTTCAAGAACCACACATAAGGATCCACCAGTGTCATTGCATGTCTGTTCTTTTCATGAACCACACCCAGTGGCATTGCATGTGTGTTTTTTTCATGAACCACAGCTAGAGTCATTGGATGTCTATTCTTTTCATGAACCACACCCAGTGTCATTACATGTCTGTTCTTTTCATGAACCACACCCAATGTCATTGCATTTGTGTTCTCCGGACAAACCACATATGGATCCACCAGTGTCATTGCATGTCTGTTCTTTTCATGAACCACACATAAGGATCCACCAGTGTCATTGCATGTCTGTTCTTTTCATGAACCACACATAAGGATCCACTAGTGTCATTGCATGTCTATTCTTTTCATGAAGCACACCCAATGTCATTGCATGTGTGTTCCTCTAAACAAACCACATAAGGATCCACCAGTGTCATTGCATGTCTGTTCTTTTCATGAACCACACATAAGAATCCACCAGTGTCATTGCATGTCTGTTCTTTTCATGAAACACACCCAATGTCATTGCATGTCTGTTCTTTTCATGAACCACATAAGGATCTATCAGTGTCATTGCATGTCTGTTCTTTTCATGAACCACACCCAATGTCATTGCATGTGTTTTCCCCTGACAAACCACATATGGATCCACAAGTGTCATTGCATCTCTGTTCTTTTCAAGAACCACACATAAGGATCCACTAGTGTCATTGCATGTCTGTTCTTTTCATGAACCACACCTAGTGGCATTGCATGTGTGTTCTTTTCATGAACCACAACTAGCGTCATTGGATGTCTATTCTTTTCACGAACCACACCAAGTGTCATTGCATGTCTGTTCTTTTTATGAACCACACCCGGTGTCATTGCATATTTGTTCTTTTCATGAACCACACAAGGATCTACCAGTGTAATTGCATGTATGTTCTTTTCATGAACCACACCCAATGTCATTGCATGTGTGTTCTCCTGACAAACCACATATGGATCCACCAGAGTCATTGCATGTCTCTTCTTTTCATGAACCACACATAAGGATCCACCAGTATCATTGCATGTCTGTTCTTTTCATGAACCACACCCAGTGTCATTGCATGTGTGTTCTTTTCATCAACCACAGCTAGAGTCATTGGATGTCTATTCTTTTCATGAACCACACTCAGTGTCACTGCATGTACGTTCTTTTCACGAACAACACCCGGTGTCACTGCATGTCTGTTCTTTTCATGAACCACATAAAGATCTACCAGTGTCATTAGATGTGTGTTCTTCTCATGAACCACACGTGGATCTACCGGTGTCATTGCATGTCTGTTCCTCGAAACAAACCACATAAGGATCCACTAGTGTCATTGGATGTGTGTTCTTTTCATGAACCACACCCAGTGTGATTGCATGTGTGTTCTTCTAAACAAACCACATAAGGACCCACTAGTGTCATTGCATGTCTGTTCTATTCATAAACCACACATAAGAATCCACCACTGTCATTGCATGTCTGTTCTTTTCATGAACCACACCCACTGTCATTGCATGTGTGTTCCTCTAAACGAACCACATAAGGATCCACTAGTGTCATTGCATGTCTGTTCTTTTCAAGAACCACACATAAGGATCCACCAGTGTCATTGCATGTCTGTTCTTTTCATGAACCACACCCAGTGGCATTGCATGTGTGTTCCTCTAAACAAACCACATAAGGATCCACCAGTGTCATTGCATGTCTATTCGTTTCATGAACCACACATAAGGATCCACCAGTGTCATTGCATGTCTGTTCTTTTCATGAACCACACCCAATGTCATTGCATGTGTTTTCTCCTGACAAACCACATATGGATCCACAAGTGTCATTGCATGTCTGTTCTTTTCAAGAACCACACATAACGATCCACCAGTGTCATTGCATGTCTTTTCTTTTCATGAAGCACACCCAGTGGCATTGCATGTGTGTTCTTTTCATGAACCACAACTAGAGTCATTGGATGTCTATTCTTTTCATGAACCACACCCAGTGTCATTGCATGTCTGTTCTTTTCATGAACCACACCCAATGTCATTGCATGTGTGTTCTCCTGACAAACCACATATGGATCCACCAGTGGTATTGCATGTCAGTTCTTTCCATGAACCACACATAAGGATCCACTAGTGTCATTGCATGTCTGTTCTTTTCATGAACCACACCTAGTGTCATTGCATGTCTGTTCTTTTCATGAACCACAGCTAGAGTCATTTTATGTCTATTCTTTTCATGAACCACACCCAGTGTCATTGCGTGTCTGTTCTTTTCATGAACCACACCCGGTGTCACTGCATGTTTGTTCTTTTCATGAATCACATAAGGATCTACCAGTGTCATTGGATGTCTGTTATTCTCATGAACCACACGTGGATCCACCCAATGTCATTGCATGTGTGTTCCTCTAAACAAACCACATAAGGATCCACCAGTGTCAGTGGATGTGTGTTCTTTTCATGAACCACACCCAGTGTCATTGCATGTGTGTTCTTCTAAACAAACCACATAATGATCCACCAGTGTCATTTCAAGTCTGTTCTTTTCATGAACCACACATAAGGATCCACCAGTGTCATTGCATGTCTGTTCTTTTCATGAACCAGACCTAATGTCATTGCATGTCTGTTCTTTTCATGAACCACATAAGCATCCACCAGTATCATTGCATGTCTGTTCTTTTCATGAACCACACCCAATGTCATTGCATGTCTGTTCTCCGGACAAACTACATATGGATCCACCAGTGGTATTGCATGTCAGTTCTTTTCATGAACCACACATAAGGATCCACCAGTGTCATTGCATGTCTGTTCTTTTCATTAACCACACCCAATGTCATTGCATGTCTATTCTTTTCGTGAACCACATAAGGATCTATCAGTGTCATTGCATGTCTGTTCTTTTCATGAACCACACCCAATGTCATTGCATGTGTTTTATCCTGATAAACAACATATGGATCCACAAGTGTCATTGCATGTCTGTTATTTTCAAGAACCAGACATAAGGATCCACCAGTGTCATTGCATGTCTGTTCTTTTCATGAACCACACCCAGTGGCATTGCATGTGTGTTCTTTTCATGAACCACAGCTAGAGTCATTGGTTGTCTATTCTTTTCATGAACCACACCCAGTGTCATTGCATGTCTGTTCTTTTCATGAACCACACCCAATGTCATTGCATGTGTGTTCTCCTGAAAAACCACATATCGATCCACCAGTGTCATTGCATGTCTCTTCTTTTCATGAACCACACATAAGGATCCACCAGTGTCATTGCATGTCTGTTCTTTTCATGAACCACACCTAGTGTCATTGCATGTCTGTTCTTTTCATGAACCACAGCTAGAGTCATTAGATGTCTATTCTTTTCATGAACCACACCCAGTGTCATTGCATGTCTGTTCTTTTCATGAACCACACCCGATGTCACATCATGTTTGTTCTTTTCATGAATCACATAAGGATCTACCGGTGTAATTGGATGTGTGTTATTCTCATGAACCACACGTGGATCCACCCAATGTCATTGCATGTGTGTTCCTCTAAACAAACCACATAAGGATCCACTAGTGTCATTCGATGTGTGTTCTTTTCATGAACCACACCCAGTGTTATTGCATGTGTGTTCTTCTAAACAAACCACATAAGGATCCACCAGTGTCATTGCATGTCTGTTCTTTTCATGAACCACACGTAAGGATCCAGCAGTGTCATTGCATGTCTGTTCTTTTCATGAACCACACCCAATGTCATTGCATGTGTGTTCCTCTAAACAAACCACATAAGGATCCACCAGTGTCATTGCATGTTTGTTCTTTTCATGAATCACACCGAGTGTCTTTGCATGTGTGCTCTTCTAAACAAACCACATAAGGATCCACCAGTGTCATTGCATGTATGTTCTTTTCATGAACCACACCCAATGTCATTACATGTCTGTTCTTTTCATGAACCACATAAGGATCCACTAGTGTTATTGCATGTATGTTCTTTTCATGAACCACACCCAATGTCATTGCACGTGTGTTCTCTTGACAAACCACATATGGATCCACCAGTGGTATAGCATGTCAGTTCTTTTCATGAACCACACATAAGGATCCACCAGTGTCATTGCATGTCTGTTCTTTTCATGAACCACACCCAATGTCATTGCATGTCTGTTCTTTTCATGAACCACACCCAATGTATTGCATGTCTGTTCTCCGGACAAACTACATATGGATCCACCAGTGGTATTGCATGTCAGTTCTTTTCATGAACCACACATAAGGATCCACCAGTGTCATTGCATGTCTGTTCTTTTCATTAACCACACCCAATGTCATTGCATGTCTATTCTTTTCATGAACCACATAAGGATCTATCAGTGTCATTGCATGTCTGTTCTTTTCATGAACCACACCCAATGTCATTGCATGTGTTTTCTCCTGATAAACAACATATGGATCCACAAGTGTCATTGCATGTCTGTTATTTTCAAGAACCAGACATAAGGATCCACCAGTGTCATTGCATGTTTGTTCTTTTCATGAACCACACCCAGTGGCATTGCATGTGTGTTCTTTTCATGAACCACAACTAGAGTCATTGGACGTCTATTCTTTTCATGAACCACACCCAGTGTCATTGCATGTCTGTTCTTTTCATGAACCACACCCAATGTCATTGCATGTGTGTTCTCCTGACAAACCACATATCGATCCACCAGTGTCATTGCATGTCTCTTCTTTTCATGAACCACACATAAGAATCCACCAGTGTCATTGCATGTCTGTTCTTTTCATGAACCACACCTAGTGTCATTGCATGTCTGTTCTTTTCATGAACCACAGCTAGAGTCATTAGATGTCTATTCTTTTCATGAACCACACCCAGTGTCATTGCATGTCTGTTCTTTTCATTAACCACACCCGATGTCACATCATGTCTGTTCTTTTCAAGAACCACACATAAGGATCCACTAGTGTCATTGCATGTCTGTTCTTTTCATGAACCACACCCAGTGGCATTGCATGTGTGTTCTTTCCATGAACCACAACTAGAGTCATTGGATGTCTATTCATTTCGTGAACCACACCCAGTGTCATTGCATGTCTGTTATTTTCATGAACCACACCCGGTGTCCCTGCATGTCTGTTCTTTTCATGAACCACATAAGGATCTACCAGTGACATTAGATGTGTGTTATTCTCATGAACCACACGTGGATCCACCCAATGTCATTGCATGTGTGTTCCTCTAAACAAACCACATAAGGATCCACCAGTGTCAGTGGATGTGTGTTCTTTTCATGAACCACACCCAGTGTCATTGCATCTGTGTTCTTCTCAACAAACCACATAATGATCCACCAGTGTCATTTCAAGTCTGTTCTTTTCATGAACCACACATAAGGATCCACCAGTGTCATTGCATGTCTGTTCTTTTCATGAACCAGACCTAATGTCATTGCATGTCTGTTCTTTTCATGAACCACATAAGCATCCACCAGTATCATTGCATGTCTGTTCTTTTCATGAACCACACCCAATGTCATTGCATGTCTGTTCTCCGGACAAACTACATATGGATCCACCAGTGGTATTGCATGTCAGTTCTTTTCATGAACCACACATAAGGATCCACCAGTGTCATTGCATGTCTGTTCTATTCATTAACCACACCCAATGTCATTGCATGTCTATTCTTTTCATGAACCACATAAGGATCTATCAGTGTCATTGCATGTCTGTTCTTTTCATGAACCACACCCAATGTCATTGCATGTGTTTTATCCTGTTAAACAACATATGGATCCACAAGTGTCATTGCATGTCTGTTATTTTCAAGAACCAGACATAAGGATCCACCAGTGTCATTGCATGTCTGTTCTTTTCATGAACCACACCCAGTGGCATTGCATGTGTGTTCTTTTCATGAACCACAGCTAGAGTCATTGGTTGTCTATTCTTTTCATGAACCACACCCAGTGTCATTGCATGTCTGTTCTTTTCATGAACCACACCCAATGTCATTGCATGTGTGTTCTCCTGACAAACCACATATCGATCCACCAGTGTCATTGCATGTCTCTTCTTTTCATGAACCACACATAAGGATCCACCAGTGTCATTGCATGTCTGTTCTTTTCATGAACCACACCTAGTGTCATTGCATGTCTGTTCTTTTCATGAACCACAGCTAGAGTCATTAGATGTCTATTCTTTTCATGAACCACACCCAGTGTGATTGCATGTCTGTTCTTTTCATGAACCACACCCGATGTCACATCATGTTTGTTCTTTTCATGAATCACATAAGGATCTACCGGTGTCATTGGATGTGTGTTATTCTCATGAACCACACGTGGATCCACCCAATGTCATTGCATGTGTGTTCCTCTAAACAAACCACATAAGGATCCACTAGTGTCATTCGATGTGTGTTCTTTTCATGAACCACACCCAGTGTCATTGCATGTGTGTTCTTCTAAACAAACCACATAAGGATCCACCAGTGTCATTGCATGTCTGTTCTTTTCATGAACCACACGTAAGGATCCAGCAGTGTCATTGCATGTCTGTTCTTTTCATGAACCACACCCAATGTCATTGCATGTGTGTTCCTCTAAACAAACCACATAAGGATCCACCAGTGTCATTGCATGTTTGTTCTTTTCATGAATCACACCGAGTGTCTTTGCATGTGTGCTCTTCTAAACAAACCACATAAGGATCCACCAGTGTCATTGCATGTCTGTTCTTTTCATGAACCACACCCAATGTCATTACATGTCTGTTCTTTTCATGAACCACATAAGGATCCACTAGTGTTATTGCATGTCTGTTCTTTTCATGAACCACACCCAATGTCATTGCACGTGTGTTCTCTTGACAAACCACATATGGATCCACCAGTGGTATAGCATGTCAGTTCTTTTCATGAACCACAGATAAGGATCCACCAGTGTCATTGCATGTCTGTTCTTTTCATGAACCACACCCAATGTCATTGCATGTCTATTCTTTTCATGAACCACACCCAGTGGCATTGCATGTGTGTTCTTTTCATGAACCACAGCTAGAGTCATTGGTTGTCTATTCTTTTCATGAACCACACCCAGTGTCATTGCATGTCTGTTCTTTTCATGAACCACACCCAATGTCATTGCATGTGTGTTCTCCTGACAAACCACATATCGATCCACCAGTGTCATTGCATGTCTCTTCTTTTCATGAACCACACATAACGATCCACCAGTGTCATTGCATGTCTGTTCTTTTCATGAACCACACCTAGTGTCATTGCATGTCTGTTCTTTTCATGAACCACAGCTAGAGTCATTAGATGTCTATTCTTTTCATGAACCACACCCAGTGTCATTGCATGTCTGTTCTTTTCATGAACCACACCCGATGTCACATCATGTTTGTTCTTTTCATGAATCACATAAGGATCTACCGGTGTCATTGGATGTGTGTTATTCTCATGAACCACACGTGGATCCACCCAATGTCATTGCATGTGTGTTCCTCTAAACAAACCACATAAGGATCCACTAGTGTCATTCGATGTGTGTTCTTTTCATGAACCACACCCAGTGTCATTGCATGTGTGTTCTTCTAAACAAACCACATAAGGATCCACCAGTGTCATTGCATGTCTGTTCTTTTCATGAACCACACGTAAGGATCCAGCAGTGTCATTGCATGTCTGTTCTTTTCATGAACCACACCCAATGTCATTGCATGTGTGTTCCTCTAAACAAACCACATAAGGATCCACCAGTGTCATTGCATGTTTGTTCTTTTCATGAATCACACCGAGTGTCTTTGAATGTGTGCTCTTCTAAACAAACCACATAAGGATCCACCAGTGTCATTGCATGTCTGTTCTTTTCATGAACCACACCCAATGTCATTACATGTCTGTTCTTTTCATGAACCACATAAGGATCCACTAGTGTTATTGCATGTCTGTTCTTTTCATGAACCACACCCAATGTCATTGCACGTGTGTTCTCTTGACAAACCACATATGGATCCACCAGTGGTATAGCATGTCAGTTCTTTTCATGAACCACACATAAGGATCCACCAGTGTCATTGCATGTCTGTTCTTTTCATGAACCACACCCAATGTCATTACATGTCTGTTCTTTTCATGAACCACACCCAGTGGCATTGCATGTGTGTTCTTTTCATGAACCACAGCTAGAGTCATTGGTTGTCTATTCTTTTCATGAACCACACCCAGTGTCATTGCATGTCTGTTCTTTTCATGAACCACACCCAATGTCATTGCATGTGTGTTCTCCTAACAAACCACATATCGATCCACCAGTGTCATTGCATGTCTCTTCTTTTCATGAACCACACATAAGGATCCACCAGTGTCATTGCATGTCTGTTCTTTTCATGAACCACACCTAGTGTCATTGCATGTCTGTTCTTTTCATGAACCACAGCTAGAGTCATTAGATGTCTATTCTTTTCATGAACCACACCCAGTGTCATTGCATGTCTGTTCTTTTCATGAACCACACCCGATGTCACATCATGTTTGTTCTTTTCATGAATCACATAAGGATCTACCGGTGTCATTGGATGTGTGTTATTCTCATGAACCACACGTGGATCCACCCAATGTCATTGCATGTGTGTTCCTCTAAACAAACCACATAAGGATCCACTAGTGTCATTCGATGTGTGTTCTTTTCATGAACCACACCCAGTGTCATTGCATGTGTGTTCTTCTAAACAAACCACATAAGGATCCACCAGTGTCATTGCATGTCTGTTCTTTTCATGAACCACACGTAAGGATCCAGCAGTGTCATTGCATGTCTGTTCTTTTCATGAACCACACCCAATGTCATTGCATGTGTGTTCCTCTAAACAAACCACATAAGGATCCACCAGTGTCATTGCATGTTTGTTCTTTTCATGAATCACACCGAGTGTCTTTGAATGTGTGCTCTTCTAAACAAACCACATAAGGATCCACCAGTGTCATTGCATGTCTGTTCTTTTCATGAACCACACCCAATGTCATTACATGTCTGTTCTTTTCATGAACCACATAAGGATCCACTAGTGTTATTGCATGTCTGTTCTTTTCATGAACCACACCCAATGTCATTGCACGTGTGTTCTCTTGACAAACCACATATGGATCCACCAGTGGTATAGCATGTCAGTTCTTTTCATGAACCACACATAAGGATCCACCAGTGTCATTGCATGTCTGTTCTTTTCATGAACCACACCCAATGTCATTACATGTCTGTTCTTTTCATGAACCACACCCAGTGGCATTGCATGTGTGTTCTTTTCATGAACCACAGCTAGAGTCATTGGTTGTCTATTCTTTTCATGAACCACACCCAGTGTCATTGCATGTCTGTTCTTTTCATGAACCACACCCAATGTCATTGCATGTGTGTTCTCCTGACAAACCACATATCGATCCACCAGTGTCATTGCATGTCTCTTCTTTTCATGAACCACACATAAGGATCCACCAGTGTCATTGCATGTCTGTTCTTTTCATGAACCACACCTAGTGTCATTGCATGTCTGTTCTTTTCATGAACCACAGCTAGAGTCATTAGATGTCTATTCTTTTCATGAACCACACCCAGTGTCATTGCATGTCTGTTCTTTTCATGAACCACACCCGATGTCACATCATGTTTGTTCTTTTCATGAATCACATAAGGATCTACCGGTGTCATTGGATGTGTGTTATTATCATGAACCACACGTGGATCCACCCAATGTCATTGCATGTGTGTTCCTCTAAACAAACCACATAAGGATCCACTAGTGTCATTCGATGTGTGTTCTTTTCATGAACCACACCCAGTGTCATTGCATGTGTGTTCTTCTAAACAAACCACATAAGGATCCACCAGTGTCATTGCATGTCTGTTCTTTTCATGAACCACACGTAAGGATCCAGCAGTGTCATTGCATGTCTGTTCTTTTCATGAACCACACCCAATGTCATTGCATGTGTGTTCCTCTAAACAAACCACATAAGGATCCACCAGTGTCATTGCATGTTTGTTCTTTTCATGAATCACACCGAGTGTCTTTGCATGTGTGCTCTTCTAAACAAACCACATAAGGATCCACCAGTGTCACTGCATGTCTGTTCTTTTCATGAACCACACCCAATGTCATTACATGTCTGTTCTTTTCATGAACCACATAAGGATCCACTAGTGTTATTGCATGTCTGTTCTTTTCATGAACCACACCCAATGTCATTGCACGTGTGTTCTCTTGACAAACCACATATGGATCCACCAGTGGTATAGCATGTCAGTTCTTTTCATGAACCACACATAAGGATCCACCAGTGTCATTGCATGTCTGTTCTTTTCATGAACCACACCCAATGTCATTGCATGTCTGTTCTTTTCATGAACCACACCCAATGTCATTGCATGTCTGTTCTCCGGACAAACTACATATGGATCCACCAGTGGTATTGCATGTCAGTTCTTTTCATGAACCACACATAAGGATCCACCAGTGTCATTGCATGTCTGTTCTTTTCATTAACCACACCCAATGTCATTGCATGTCTATTCTTTTCATGAACCACATAAGGATCTATCAGTGCCATTGCATGTCTGTTCTTTTCATGAACCACACCCAATGTCATTGCATGTGTTTTCTCCTGATAAACAACATATGGATCCACAAGTGTCATTGCATGTCTGTTATTTTCAAGAACCAGACATAAGGATCCACCAGTGTCATTGCATGTCTGTTCTTTTCATGAACCACACCCAGTGGCATTGCATGTGTGTTCTTTTCATGAACCACAGCTAGAGTCATTGGACGTCTATTCTTTTCATGAACCACACCCAGTGTCATTGCATGTCTGTTCTTTTCATGAACCACACCCAATGTCATTGCATGTGTGTTCTCCTGACAAACCACATATCGATCCACCAGTGTCATTGCATGTATCTTCTTTTCATGAACCACACATAAGGATCCACCAGTGTCATTGCATGTCTGTTCTTTTCATGAACCACACCTAGTGTCATTGCATGTCTGTTCTTTTCATGAACCACAGCTAGAGTCATTAGATGTCTATTCTTTTCATGAACCACACCCAGTGTCATTGCATGTCTGTTCTTTTCATGAACCACACCCGATGTCACATCATGTTTGTTCTTTTCATGAATCACATAAGGATCTACCGGTGTCATTGGATGTGTGTTATTCTCATGAACCACACGTGGATCCACCCAATGTCATTGCATGTGTGTTCCTCTAAACAAACCACATAAGGATCCACTAGTGTCATTCGATGTGTGTTCTTTTCATGAACCACACCCAGTGTCATTGCATGTGTGTTCTTCTAAACAAACCACATAAGGATCCACCAGTGTCATTGCATGTCTGTTCTTTTCATGAACCACACGTAAGGATCCAGCAGTGTCATTGCATGTCTGTTCTTTTCATGAACCACACCCAATGTCATTGCATGTGTGTTCCTCTAAACAAACCACATAAGGATCCACCAGTGTCATTGCATGTTTGTTCTTTTCATGAATCACACCGAGTGTCTTTGCATGTGTGCTCTTCTAAACAAACCACATAAGGATCCACCAGTGTCATTGCATGTCTGTTCTTTTCATGAACCACACCCAATGTCATTACATGTCTGTTCTTTTCATGAACCACATAAGGATCCACCAGTGTTATTGCATGTCTGTTCTTTTCATGAACCACACCCAATGTCATTGCACGTGTGTTCTCTTGACAAACCACATATGGATCCACCAGTGGTATAGCATGTCAGTTCTTTTCATGAACAACACATAAGGATCCACCAGTGTCATTGCATGTCTGTTCTTTTCATGAACCACACCCAATGTTATTGCATGTCTGTTCTTTTCATGAACCACATAAGGATCTATTAGTGTCATTGCATGTCTGTTCTTTTCATGAACCACACCCAATGTCATTGCATATGTTTTCTCCTAACAAACCACATATGGATCCACAAGTGCCATTACCTGTCTATTCTTTTCAAGAACCACACATAAGGATCCACCAGTGTCATTGCATGTCTGTTCTTTTCATGAACCACACCCAGTGGCATTGCATGTGTGTTCTTTTCATGAACCACAGCTAGAGTCATTGGATGTCTATTCTTTTCATGAACCACACCCAGTGTCATTACATGTCTGTTCTTTTCATGAACCACACCCAATGTCATTGCATTTGTGTTCTCCGGACAAACCACATATGGATCCACTAGTGTCATTGCATGTCTGTTCTTTTCATGAACCACACATAAGGATCCACCAGTGTCATTGCATGTCTGTTCTTTTCATGAACCACACATAAGGATCCACTAGTGTCATTGCATGTCTATTCTTTTCATGAACCACACCCAATGTCATTGCATGTGTGTTCCTCTAAACAAACCACATAAGGATCCACCAGTGTCATTGCATGTCTGTTCTTTTCATGAACCACACATAAGAATCCACCAGTGTCATTGCATGTCTGTTCTTTTCATGAAACACACCCAATGTCATTGCATGTCTGTTCTTTTCATGAACCACATAAGGATCTATCAGTGTCATTGCATGTCTGTTCTTTTCATGAACCACACCCAATGTCATTGCATGTGTTTTCCCCTGACAAACCACATATGGATCCACAAGTGTCATTGCATCTCTGTTCTTTTCAAGAACCACACATAAGGATCCACTAGTGTCATTGCATGTCTGTTCTTTTCATGAACCACACCTAGTGGCATTGCATGTGTGTTCTTTTCATGAACCACAACTAGCGTCATTGGATGTCTATTCTTTTCACGAACCACACCAAGTGTCATTGCATGTCTGTTCTTTTCATGAACCACACCCAGTGTCATTGCATGTCTGTTCTTTTCATGAACCACATAAGGATCTACCAGTGTAATTGCATGTATGTTCTTTTCATGAACCACACCCGGTGTCATTGCATGTCTGTTCTTTTCATGAACCACATAAGGATCTACCAGTGTAATTACATGTATGTTCTTTTCATGAACCACACCCAATGTCATTGCATGTGTGTTCTCCTGACAAACCACATATGGATCCACTAGAGTCATTGCATGTCTGTTCTTTTCATGAACCACACATAAGGATCCACCAATATCATTGCATGTCTGTTCTTTTCATGAACCACACCCAGTGTCATTGCATGTGTGTTCTTTTCATCAACCACAGCTAGAGTCATTGGATGTCTATTCTTTTCATGAACCACACTCAGTGTCACTGCATGTACGTTCTTTTCACGAACAACACCCGGTGTCACTGCATGTCTGTTATTTTCATGAACCACATAAAGATCTACCAGTGTCATTAGATGTGTGTTCTTCTCATGAACCACACGTGGATCTACCGGTGTCATTGCATGTCTGTTCCTCGAAACAAACCACATAAGGATCCACTAGTGTCATTGGATGTGTGTTCTTTTCATGAACCACACCCAGTGTGATTGCATGTGTGTTCTTCTAAACAAACCACATAAGGACCCACTAGTGTCATTGCATGTCTGTTCTATTCATAAACCACACATAAGAATCCACCACTGTCATTGCATGTCTGTTCTTTTCATGAACCACACCCACTGTCATTGCATGTGTGTTCCTCTAAACGAACCACATAAGGATCCACTAGTGTCATTGCATGTCTGTTCTTTTCAAGTACCACACATAAGGATCCACCAGTGTCATTGCATGTCTGTTCTTTTCATGAACCACACCCAGTGGCATTGCATGTGTGTTCCTCTAAACAAACCACATAAGGATCCACCAGTGTCATTGCATGTCTGTTCGTTTCATGAACCACACATAAGGATCCACCAGTGTCATTGCATGTCTGTTCTTTTCATGAACCACACCCAATGTCATTGCATGTGTGTTCTCCTGACAAACCACATATGGATCCACCAGTGGTATTGCATGTCAGTTCTTTTCATGAACCACACATAAGGATCCACCAGTGTCATTGCATGTCTGTTCTTTTCATGAACCACACCTAGTGTCATTGCATGTCTGTTCTTTTCATGAACCACAACTAGAGTCATCGGATGTCTATTCTTTTCATGAACCACACCCAGTGTCATTGCATGTCTGTTCTTTTCATGAACCACACCCGGTGTCACTGCATGTTTGTTCTTTTCATGAATCACATAAGGATCTACCAGTGTCATTGGATGTCTGTTATTCTCATGAACCACACGTGGATCCACCCAATGTCATTGCATGTGTGTTCCTCTAAACAAACCACATAAGGATCCACCAGTGTCATTGGATGTGTGTTCTTTTCATGAACCACACCCAGTGTCATTGCATGTGTGTTCTTCTAAACAAACCACATAAGGATCCACCAGTGTCATTGCATGTCTGTTTGTTTCATGAACCACACATCAGGATCCACCAGTGTCATTGCATGTCTGTTCTTTTCATGAACCACACCCAATGTCATTGCATGTGTTTTCTCCTGACAAACCACATATGGATCCACAAGTGTCATTGCATGTCTGTTCTTTTCAAGAACCACACATAACGATCCACCAGTGTCATTGCATGTCTGTTCTTTTCATGAACCACACCCAGTGGCATTGCATGTGTGTTCTTTTCATGAACCACAACTAGAGTCATTGGATGTCTATTCTTTTCATGAACCACACCCAGTGTCATTGCATGTCTGTTCTTTTCATGAACCACACCCAATGTCATTGCATGTGTGTTCTCCTGACAAACCACATATGGATCCACCAGTGGTATTGCATGTCAGTTCTTTCCATGAACCACACATAAGGATCCACCAGTGTCATTGCATGTCTCTTCTTTTCATGAACCACACCTAGTGTCATTGCATGTCTGTTCTTTTCATGAACCACAGCTAGAGTCATTGGATGTCTATTCTTTTCATGAACCACACCCAGTGTCATTGCATGTCTGTTCTTTTCATGAACCACACCCGGTGTCACTGCATGTTTGTTCTTTTCATGAATCACATAAGGATCTACCAGTGTCATTGGATGTCTGTTATTCTCATGAACCACACGTGGATCCACCCAATGTCATTGCATGTGTGTTCCTCTAAACAAACCACATAAGGATCCACCAGTGTTAGTGGATGTGTGTTCTTTTCATGAACCACACCCAGTGTCATTGCATGTGTGTTCTTCTAAACAAACCACATAAGGATCCACCAGTGTCATTTCATGTCTGTTCTTTTCATGAACCACACATAAGGATCCACCAGTGTCATTGCATGTCTGTTCTTTTCATGAACCACACCTAATGTCATTGCATGTCTGTTCTTTTCATGAACCACATAAGCATCCACCAGTATCATTGCATGTCTGTTCTTTTCATGAACCACACCCAATGTCATTGCATGTCTGTTCTCTGGACAAACTACATATGGATCCACCAGTGGTATTGCATGTCAGTTCTTTTCATGAACCACACATAAGGATCCACCAGTGTCATTGCATGTATGTTCTTTTCATGAACCACACCCAATGTCATTGCATGTCTATTCTTTTCATGAACCACATAAGGATCTATCAGTGTCATTGCATGTCTGTTCTTTTCATGAACCACACCCAATGTCATTGCATGTGTTTTCTCCTGATAAACAACATATGGATCCACAAGTGTCATTGCGTGTCTGTTCTTTTCAAGAACCAGACATAAGGATCCACCAGTGTCATTGCATGTCTGTTCTTTTCATGAACCACACCCAGTGGCATTGCATGTGTGTTCTTTTCATGAACCACAGCTAGAGTCAATGGACGTCTATTCTTTTCATGAACCACACCCAGTGTCATTGCATGTCTGTTCTTTTCATGAACCACACCCAATGTCATTGCATGTGTGTTCTCCTGACAAACCACATATCGATCCACTAGTGTCATTGCATGTCTCTTCTTTTCATGAACCACACATAAGGATCCACCAGTGTCATTGCATGTCTGTTCTTTTCATGAACCACACCTAGTGTCATTGCATGTCTGTTCTTTTCATGAACCACAGCTAGAGTCATTAGATGTCTATTCTTTTCATGAACCACACCCAGTGTCATTGCATGTCTGTTCTTTTCATGAACCACACCCGATGTCACATCATGTTTGTTCTTTTCATGAATCACATAAGGATCTACCGGTGTCATTGGATGTGTGTTATTCTCATGAACCACACGTGGATCCACCCAATGTCATTGCATGTGTGTTCCTCTAAACAAACCACATAAGGATCCACTAGTGTCATTCGATGTGTGTTCTTTTCATGAACCACACCCAGTGTCATTGCATGTGTGTTCTTCTAAACAAACCACGTAAGGATCCACCAGTGTCATTGCATGTCTGTTCTTTTCATGAACCACACGTAAGGATCCAGCAGTGTCATTGCATGTCTGTTCTTTTCATGAACCACACCCAATGTCATTGCATGTGTGTTCCTCTAAACAAACCACATAAGGATCCACCAGTGTCATTGCATGTTTGTTCTTTTCATGAATCACACCGAGTGTCTTTGCATGTGTGCTCTTCTAAACAAACCACATAAGGATCCACCAGTGTCATTGCATGTCTGTTCTTTTCATGAACCACACCCAATGTCATTACATGTCTGTTGTTTTCATGAACCACATAAGGATCCACCAGTGTTATTGCATGTCTGTTCTTTTCATGAACCACACCCAATGTCATTGCACGTGTGTTCTCTTGACAAACCACATATGGATCCACCAGTGGTATAGCATGTCCGTTCTTTTCATGAACCACACATAAGGATCCACCAGTGTCATTGCATGTCTGTTCTTTTCATGAACCACACCCAATGTCATTGCATGTCTGTTCTTTTCATGAACCACATAAGGATCTATTAGTGTCATTGCATGTCTGTTCTTTTCATGAACCACACCCAATGTCATTGCATATGTTTTCTCCTGACAAACCACATATGGATCCACAAGTGCCATTACCTGTCTATTCTTTTCAAGAACCACACATAAGGATCCACCAGTGTCATTGCATGTCTGTTCTTTTCATGAACCACACCCAGTGGCATTGCATGTGTGTTCTTTTGATGAACCACAGCTAGAGTCATTGGATGTCTATTCTTTTCATGAACCACACCCAGTGTCATTACATGTCTGTTCTTTTCATGAACCACACCCAATGTCATTGCATTTGTGTTCTCCGGACAAGCCACATATGGATCCACCAGTGTCATTGCATGTCTGTTCTTTTCATGAACCACACATAAGGATCCATCAGTGTCATTGCATGTCTGTTCTTTTCATGAACCACACATAAGGATCCACTAGTGTCATTGCATGTCTATTCTTTTCATGAACCACACCCAATGTCATTGCATGTGTGTTCCTCTAGACAAACCACATAAGGATCCACCAGTGTCATTGCATGTCTGTTCTTTTCATGAACCACACATAAGAATCCACCAGTGTCATTGCATGTCTGTTCTTTTCATGAAACACACCCAATGTCATTGCATGTCTGTTCTTTTCATGAACCACATAAGGATCTATCAGTGTCATTGCATGTCTCTTCTTTTCATGAACCACACCCAATGTCATTGCATGTGTTTTCCCCTGACAAACCACATATGGATCCACAAGTGTTATTGCATCTCTGTTCTTTTCAAGAACCACACATAAGGATCCACTAGTGTCATTGCATGTCTGTTCTTTTCATGAACCACACCTAGTGGCATTGCATGTGTGTTCTTTTCATGAACCACAACTAGCGTCATTGGATGTCTATTCTTTTCACGAACCACACCAAGTGTCATTGCATGTCTGTTCTTTTCATGAACCACACCCGGTGTCATTGCATGTCTGTTCTTTTCATGAACCACATAAGGATCTACCAGTGTAATTGCATGTATGTTCTTTTCATGAACCACACCCAATGTCATTGCATGTGTGTTCTTCTGACAAACCACATATGGATCCACCAGAGTCATTGCATGTCTGTTCTTTTCATGAACCACACATAAGGATCCACCAGTATCATTGCATGTCTGTTCTTTTCATGAACCACACCCAGTGTCATTGCATGTGTGTTCTTTTCATCAACCACAGCTAGAGTCATTGGATGTCTATTCTTTTCATGAACCACACTCAGTGTCACTGCATGTACGTTCTTTTCACGAACAACACCCGGTGTCACTGCATGTCTGTTCTTTTCATGAACCACATAAAGATCTACCAGTGTCATTAGATGTGTGTTCTTCTCATGAACCACACGTGGATCTACCGGTGCCATTGCATGCATGTTCCTCGAAACAAACCACATAAGGATCCACTAGTGTCATTGGATGTGTGTTCTTTTCATGAATCACACCCAGTGTGATTGCATGTGTGTTCTTCTAAACAAACCACATAAGGACCGACTAGTGTCATTGCATGTCTGTTCTATTCATAAACCACACATAAGAATCCACCACTGTCATTGCATGTCTGTTCTTTTCATGAACCACACCCACTGTCATTGCATGTGTGTTCCTCTAAACGAACCACATAAGGATCCACTAGTGTCATTGCATGTCTGTTCTTTTCAAGAACCACACATAAGGATCCACTAGTGTCATTGCATGTCTGTTCTTTTCATGAACCACACCCAGTGGCATTGCATGTGTGTTCTTTCCATGAACCACAACTAGAGTCATTGGATGTCTATTCTTTTCGTGAACCACACCCAGTGTCATTGCATGTCTGTTCTTTTCATGAACCACACCCGGTGTCACTGCATGTCTGTTCTTTTCATGAACCACATAAGGATCTACCAGTGTCATTGGATGTGTGTTCTTCTCATGAACCACACGTGGATCCACCGGTGTTATTGCATGTCTGTTCCTCTAAACAAAACACATAAGGATCCACCAGTGTCAGTTGATGTGTGTTCTTTTCATGAACCACACCCAGTGTCATTGCATGTGTGTTCTTCTAAAAAACCACATAAGGATCCACCAGTGTCAATGCATTTATGTTCTATTCATGAACCACACATAAGGATCCACCAGTGTCATTGCATGTCTGTTCTTTTCATGAACCACACCCAATGTCATTGCTTGTGTGTTCCTCTAAACAAACCACATAAGGATCCACCAGTGTCATTGCATGTATTTTCTTTTCATGAACCACACCCAGTGTCATTGCATGTGTGTTCTTCTAAACAAACCACATAAGCATCCACCAGTGTCATTGCATGTCTGTTCTTTTCATGAACCACATATAAGGATCCACTAGTGTCATTGCATGTCTATTCTTTTCATGAAGCACACCCAATGTCATTACATGTCTGTTCTTTTCATGAACCACATAAGGATCTACCAGTGTAATTGCATGTATGTTCTTTTCATGAACCACACCCAATGTCATTGCATGTGTGTTCTCCTGACAAACCACATATGGATCCACCAGTGTCATTGCATGCCTGTCCTTTTCATGAACGACACATAAGGATCCACCAGTGTCATTGCATGTCTGTTCTTTTCATGAACCACACCCAGTGTCATTGCATGTGTGTTCTTTTCATGAACCACACATAAGGATCCACCAGTGTCATTGCATGTCTGTTCTTTTCATGAACCACACCTAGTGTCATTGCATGTCTATTCATTTCATGAACCACAGCTAGAGTCATTGGATGTCTATTCTTTTCATGAACCACACCCAGTGTCATTGCATGTCTATTCTTTTCATGAACCACACCCGGTGTCACTGCATGTTTGTTCTTTTCATGAATAACATAAGGATCTACCAGTGTCATTGGATGTGTGTTCTTCTCATGAACCACACGTGGATCCACCCAATGTCATTGCATGTGTGTTCCTCTAAACAAACCACATAAGGATCCACCAGTGTCATTGGATGTGTCTTCTTTTCATGAACCACACCCAGTGTCATTGCATGTGTGTTCTTCTAAGCAAACCACATAAGGTTCCACCAGTGTCATTGCATGTCCGTTCTTTTCATGAACCACACATAAGGATCCACCAGTGTCATTGCATGTCTGTTCTTTTCATGAACCACACCCAATGTCATTGCATGTGTGTTCCTCTAAACAAACCACATAAGGATCCACCAGTGTCATTGCATGTCTGTTCTTTTCATGAATCACACCCAGTGTCTTTGCATGTGTGTTCTTCTAAACAAACCACATAAACCACATAAGGATCCACCAGTGTCATTGCATGTCTGTTCTTTTCATGAACCACACATAAGGATCCACCAGTGTCATTGCATGTCTGTTCTTTTCATGAACCACACCCAATGTCATTGCATGCCTGTCCTTTTCATGAACCACATAAGGATCCACCAGTGTCATTGCATGTCTGTTCTTTTCATGAACCACACCCAATGTCATTGCATGTGTGTTCTCCTGACAAACCACATATGGATGCACCAGTGGTATTGCATGTCAGTTCTTTTCATGAACCACACATAAGGATCCACCAGTGTCATTGCATGTCTGTTCTTTTCATGAACCACACCCAATGTCATTGCATGTCTGTTCTTTTCATGAACCACATAAGGATCTATCAGTGTCATTGCATGTCTGTTATTTTCATGAACCACACCCAATGTCATTGCATGTGTTTTCTCCTGACAAACCACATATGGATCCACAAGTGTCATTGCATGTCTGTTCTTTTCAAGAACCACACATAAGGATCCACCAGTGTCATTGCGTGTCTGTTCTTTTCATGAACCACACCCAGTGGCATTGCAGGTGTGTTCTTTTCATGAACCACAGCTAGCGTCATTGGATGTCTATTCTTTTCACGAACCACACCCAGTTTCATTGCATCTGTTCTTTTCATGAACCACACCCGGTGTCATTGCATGTCTGTTCTTTTCATGAACCACATAAGGATCTACCAGTGTAATTGCATGTATGTTATTTTCATGAACCACACCCAATGTCATTGCATGTGTGTTCTCCTGACAAACCACATATGGATCCACCAGTGTCATTGCATGTCTGTTCTTTTCATGAACCACACATAAGGATCCACCAGTGTCATTGCATGTCTGTTCTTTTCATGAACCACACCTAGTGTCATTGCATGTCTATTCATTTCATGAACCACAGCTAGAGTCATTGGATGTCTATTCTTTTCATGAACCACACCCAGTGTCATTGCATGTCTATTCTTTTCATTAACCACACCCGGTGTCACTGCATGTTTGTTCTTTTCATGAATCACATAAGGATCTACCAGTGTCATTGGATGTGTGTTCTTCTCATGACCCACACGTGGATCCACCCAATGTCATTGCATGTGTGTTCCTCTAAACAAACCACATAAGGATCCACCAGTGTCATTGGATGTGTGTTCTTTTCATGAACCACACCCAGTGTCATTGCATGTGCGTTCTTCTAAACAAACCACATAAGGATCTACCAGTGTCATTGCATGTCTGTTCTTTTCATGAACCACACATAAGGATCCACAAGTGTCATTGCATGTTTGTTCTTTTCATGAACCACACCCAATGTCATTGCATGTGTGTTGCTCTAAACAAACCACATAAGGATCCACCAGTGTCATTGCATGTCTGTTCTTTTCATGAATCACACCTAGTGTCTTTGCATGTGTGTTCTTCTAAACAAACCACATAAGGATACACTAGTGTCATTGCATGTCTGTTCTTTTCATGAACCACACATAAGGATCACCAGTGTCATTGCATGTCTGTTCATTTCATGAACCACACCCAATGTCATTGCATGCCTGTCCTTTTCATGAACCACACCCGGTGTCATTGCATGTCTGTTCTTTTCATGAACCACATAAGGATCTACCAGTGTAATTGCATGTATGTTATTTTCATGAACCACACCCAATGTCATTGCATGTGTGTTCTCCTGACAAACCACATATGGATCCACCAGTGTCATTGCATGTCTGTTCTTTTCATGAACCACACATAAGGATCCACCAGTGTCATTGCATGTCTGTTCTTTTCATGAACCACACCCAGTGTCATTGCATGTCTATTCATTTCATGAACCACAACTAGAGTCATTGGATGTCTATTCTTTTCATGAACCACACCCAGTGTCATTGCATGTCTATTCTTTTCATTAACCACACCCGGTGTCACTGCATGTTTGTTCTTTTCATGAATCACATAAGGATCTACCAGTGTCATTGGATGTGTGTTCTTCTCATGAACCACACGTGGATCCACCCAATGTCATTGCATGTCTGTTCCTCTAAACAAACCACATAAGGATCCACCAGTGTCATTGCATGTGCGTTCTTCTAAACAAACCACATAAGGATCCACCAGTGTCATTGCATGTCTGTTCTTTTCATGAACCACACATAAGGATCCACAAGTGTCATTGCATGTTTGTTCTTTTCATGAACCACACCCAATGTCATTCCATGTGTGTTCCTCTAAACAAACACATAAGGATCCACCAGTGTCATTGCATGTCTGTTCTTTTCATGAATCACACCCAGTGTCTTTGCATGTGTGTTCTTCTAAACAAACAACATAAACCACATAAGGATCCACTAGTGTCATTGCATGTCTGTTCTTTTCATGAACCACACATAAGGATCCACCAGTGTCATTGCATGTCTGTTCTTTTCATGAACCACACCCAATGTCATTGCATGCCTGTCCTTTTCATGAACCACACCCGGTGTCATTGCATGTCTGTTCATGAACCACACCCAATGTCATTGCATGTGTGTTCTCCTGACAAACCACATATGGATGCACCAGTGGTATTACATGTCAGTTCTTTTCATGAACCACACATAAGGATCCACCAGTGTCATTGCATGTCTGTTCTTTTCATGAACCACACCCAATGTCATTGCATGTCTGTTCTTTTCATGAACCACATAAGGATCTATCAGTGTCATTGCATATCTGTTCTTTTCATGAACCACACCCAATGTCATTGCATGTGTTTTCTCCTGACAAACCACATGTGGATCCACAAGTGTCATTGCATGTCTGTTCTTTTCAAGAACCACACATAAGGATCAACCAATGTCATTGCATGTCTGTTCTTTTCATGAACCACACCCAGTGGCATTGCATGTGTGTTCTTTTCATGAACCACAACTAGCGTCATTGGATGTCTATTCTTTTCACGAACCACAACCAGTGTCATTGCATGTCTGTTCTTTTCATGAACCACACCCGGTGTCATTGCATGTCTGTTCTTTCCATGAACCACATAAGGATCTACCAGTGTAATTGCATGTATGTTCTTTTCATGAACCACACCCAATGTCATTGCATGTGTGTTCTCCTGACAAACCACATATGGATCCATGAGTGTCATTGCATGTCTATTCTTTTCATGAACCACACATAAGGATCCACTAGTGTCATTGTATGTCTGTTCTTTGCATGAACCACACCCAGTGTCATTGCATGTGTGTTCTTTTCATGAACCATAGCTAGAGTCATTGGATGTCTATTCTTTTCATGAACCACACTCAGTGTCACTGCATGTATGTTCTTTTCATGAACCACACCCGGTGTCACTGCATGTCTGTTCTTTTCATGAACCACATAAGGATCTACCAGTGTCATTAGATGTGTGTTCTTCTCATGAACCACACGTGGATCTACCGGTGTCATTGCATGTTTGTTCCTCTAAACAAACCACATAAGGATCCACTAGTGTCATTGGATGTGTGTTCTTTTCATGAACCACACCCAGTGTCATTGCATGTGTGTTCTTCTAAACAAACCACATAAGGACCCACTAGTGTCATTGCATGTCTGTTCTATTCATAAACCACACATAAGAATCTACCAGTGTCATTGCATGTCTGTTCTTTTCATGAAGCACACCCAATGTCATTGCATGTGTGTTCCTCTAAACGAACCACATAAGGATCCACTAGTGTCATTGCATGTCTGTTCTTTTCATGAACCACACCCAGTGTCATTGCATGTGTGTTCTTCTAAACAAACCACATAAGGATCCAACAGTGTCATTGCATGTCTGTTCTTTTCATGAACCACATATAAGGATCCACCAGTGTCATTGCATGTCTGTTCTTTTCATGAACCACACCCAATGTCATTGCATGTCTGTTCTTTTCATGAACCACATAAGTATCTACCAGTGTCATTGCATGCATGTTCTTTTCATGAACCACACCCAATGTCATTGATGTGTGTTCTCCTGACAAACCACATATGGATCCACTAGTGTCATTGCATGTATGTTCTTTTCATGAAACACACCCAGTGTCATTGCATGTGTGTTCTTCTAAACAAAGCACATAAGGATCCAACAGTGTCATTGCATGTGTGTTCTTCTAAACAAACCACATAAGGATCCACCAGTGTCATTGCATGTGTGTTCTTTTCATGAACCACACATAAGGATCCACCAGTGTCATTGCATGTCTGTTCTTTTCATGAACCACACCCAATTTCATTGCATGTCTGTTCTTTTCATCAACCACATAAGGATCTACAAGTTTCGTTTCATGTCTGTTCTCTTCATGAACCACACCCAATGTCATTGCATGTGTGTTCTCCTGACAAACCACATATGGATCCACCAGTGTCATTGCATGCCTGTCCTTTTCATGAACCACAGATAAGGATCCACCAGTGTCATTGCATGTCTGTTCTTTTCATGAACCACACCCAGTGTCATTGCATGTGTGTTCTTTTCATGAACCACAACTAGAGTCATTGGATGTCTATTCTTTTCATGAACCACACCCGGTGTCACTGCATGTCTGTTCTTTTCACGAATCACATAAGGATCTACCAGTGTCATTGGATGTGTGTTCTTCTCATGAACCACACGTGGATCCACCCAATGTCATTGCATGTGTGTTCCTCTAAACAAACCACATAAGGATCCACCAGTGTCATTGGATGTGTGTTCTTTTCATGAACCACACCTAGTGTCATTGCATGTGTGTTCTTTTCATGAAACACACATAAGGATCCACCAGTGTCATTGCATGTCTGTTCTTTTCATGAACCACACACAATGTCATTGCATGTGTTTTCTCCTGACAAACCACATATGGATCCACAAGTGTCGTTGCATGTCTGTTCTTTTCAAGAACCACACATAAGGATCCGCCAGTGTCATTGCATGTCTGTTGTTTTCATGAACCACACCCAGTGGCATTGCATGTGTGTTCTTTTCATGAACCACAGCTAGCGTCATTGGATGTCTATTCTTTTCACGAACCAAACCCAGTGTCATTGCATGTCTGTTCTTTTCATGAACCACACCCGGTGTCATTGCATGTCTATTCTTTTCATGAACCACATAAGGATCTACCAGTGTAATTGCATGTATGTTCTTTTCATGAACCACACCCAATGTCATTGGATGCGTGTTCTCCTAACAAACCACATATGGATCCACTAGTGTCATTGCATGTCTGTTCTTTTCATGAACCACACATAAGGATCCACCAGTGTCATTGTATGTCTGTTCTTTTCATGAACCACACCCAGTGTCATTGCATGTGTGTTCTTTTCATGAACCACAACTAGAGTCATTGGATGTCTATTCTTTTCATGAACCACACTCAGTGTCACTGCATGTATGTTCTTTTCATGAACCACACCCGGTGTCACTGCATGTCTGTTCTTTTCATGAACCACATAAGGATCTACCAGTGTCATTAGATGTGTGTTCTTCTCATGAACCACAAGTGGATCTACCGGTGTCATTGCATGTCTGCTCCTCTAAACAAACCACATAAGGATCCACTAGTGTCATTGGATGTGTGTTCTTTGCATGAACCACACCCAGTGTCATTGCATGTGTGTTCTTCTAAACAAACCACATAAGGACCCACTAGTGTCATTGCATGTCTGTTCTATTCATAAACCACACATAAGAATCTACCAGTGTCATTGCATGTCTGTTGTTTTCATGAAGCACACCCAATGTCATTGAATGTGTATTCCTCTAAACGAACCACATAAGGTTCCACTAGTGTCATTGCATGTCTGTTCTATTCATGAACCACATCCAGTGTCATTGCATGTGTGTTCTTCTAAACAAACCACATAAGGATCCACCAGTGTCATTGCATGTCTGTTCTTTTCATGAACCACATATAAGGATCCACCAGTGTCATTGGATGTGTGTTCTTTTCATGAACCACACCTAGTGTCATTGCATGTGTGTTCTTTTCATGAAACACACATAAGGATCCACCAGTGTCATTCCATGTCTGTTCTTTTCATGAACCACACCCAATGTCATTGCATGTGTGTTCCTCTAAACAAACCACATAAGGATCCACTAGTGTCATTGCATGTCTGTTCTTTTCATGAACCACACCCAATGTCATTGCATGTCTGTTCTTTTCATGAACCACATAAGGATCTAACAGTGTCATTGCATGTCTGTTCTTTTCATGAACCACACCCAATGTCATTGCATGTGTGTTCTCCTGAAAAACCACATATGGATCCACTAGTGTCATTGCATGTCTGTTCTTTTCATGAACCACACCCAATGTCATTGCATGTGTGTTCTCCTGAAAAACCACATATGGATCCACTAGTGTCATTGCATGTCTGTTCTTTTCATGAACCACACATAAGGATCCACCAGTGTCATTGCATGTCTGTTCTTTTCATGAACCACATAAGGATCCATCAGTGTCATTGCATGTCTGTTCTTTTCATGAACCACACCCAATGTCATTGCATGTGTGTTCTCATGACAAACCACATATGGATCCACCAGTGTCATTGCATGTCTGTTCTTTTCATGAACCACACATAAGGATCCACCAATGTCATTGCATGTCTGTTCTTTTCATGAACCACACCTAGTGTCATTGCATGTGTGTTCTTCTCATGAACCACAGCTAGAGTCATTGGATGTCTATTCTTTTCATGAACCACACCCAGTGTCATTGCATGTCTATTCTTTTCATGAACCACACCCGGTGTCACTACATGTCTATTCTTTTCATGAACCACATAAGGATCTACCAGTGTCATTGGACGTGTGTTCTTATCATGAACCACACGTGGATACATCGGTGTCATTGCATGTCTGTTCGTCTAAATAAACCACATAAGGATCCACTAGTGTCATTGGATGTGTGTTCTTTTCATGAACCACACCCAGTGTCATTGCATGTGTGTTCTTCTAAACAAACCACATAAGGATCCACCAGTGTCATTGCATGTTTGTTCTTTTCATGAACCACACCCAGTGGCATTCCATGTCTGTTCTTTTCATGAATCACAGCTAGAGTCATTGCATGTCTGTTACTTCCATAAACCACATATGGATCCAGCTAGTGTGATTGCATGTCTCTTCTTTTCACAAACCACACATAGATACACCAGTGTCATTGCATGGGTAGCCGTTAGACCGAGTCTTCTAGAAGTCACGCCCTAACACAGTTGTCTTGCTTGACGATTGTTACATACCGTTCGATTGGGGCGCTTGGACGATTGGGATGGTCTTCGTGAGAGCGATCTGCGAGTAGGCTGTTCTACGACATGATTGGCCACGCTTGCTCTGGAGAAACTGGCAACACCGGGCGCTCCCATGTTGCGAGTGTCACGTCTCACGAGTTCAGTGGGCCACATCCCAGTGTCACGTCCCATTACTTCTCTTCCTCCCCGTACTTCTCTTCCTTACCCTCGAAGCCACTTTCCCCACTTCACTACCATCCTGCCGTAGCCGCAAGCCGACGACGCCTCCATCCCAATCCCCTCTTCGGCAGCCACCCCCCCTCCTCTCTCGCCATGGGTTCAAGGGGAGACGGCGAGGAAACGCGTCGTGACGACAGGGATGGTGATTTCGATGTGAGTCGTCTCATCTCTATTTCTATCATTTGTGGCCAGTTATCTATTTTTTGAGCTAGATCTAATCTGTTTACTCATGCGCGTATGATGTGTTATGCCAACCAGCCGATGTATGACTCCGACTATCACGGTTTAGAGGATGAAGATAGTCCTCTAGTATGTAAACATGGATATGTGCCCGCTAAATTTGTAGCCTTCGAAGGACGAAACACAGGCAGGAGGTTTCTATGGTGTCAAGGACATCGTGCAATGATGCAAGGCGGAAGTTGCGGTGTTGTCAAATGGGTAGTGTTGGAGATATGCCCAAGAGGCAATAATAAAGTGGTTATTATTATATCTTTAAGTTTATGATAAATGTTTACATCCCATGCTATAATTGTATTAACCGGAAACATTAATACTTGTGTGTTTTGTAAACATAAAAAAAGAGTCCCTAGTAAGCCTCTTGTTAAACTAGCTTGTTGATTAATGGATGATCAAGGTTTCCTGATCATGGACATTGGATGTCGTTAATAACAAGATCATATCATTAGGAGAATGATGTGATGGACACACACCCATAGTAAGCATAGCATAAGATCAAGTCATTAAGTTTGTTTTGCTACAAGATTTTCAAATGCATAGTAACCTAATCCTTCGACCATGAGGTTATGTTAATCACCATCACCGGATGGATACTTTGATGACATCAAACACCGCTTCGTAACTGGGTGGTTATAAAGGTGTCATTGGGTATTCTGAAAGTATGTGTTGAAGCGCATGGAGCAAGATTGGGATTTGTCCATCCATATGACGGATAGATATGCTCTGGGCCCTCTCGGTGGAATGTCATCTAGTTAGCTTGCAAGCATGTGACTAGGTCACAAGGGATGACATATCACGGAACGAGTAAAGAGTACTTATCAGTAACGAGTGAGAACTAGGTATGGAGATACCAACGACCAAACCTCAGATAAGTAGAGTATCGCGTGACAATGGGAATTAGTTTCGTATGTTAAATGGTTCTATCGATCACAAAGTCATCGTTGAGTATGTGGGAGCTGTTATGGATCTCCAGATCCCGCTAATGGTTATTGATCGGAGATGTGTCTCCATCATGTCTACATGTTCACGAACCGTAGGGTGACACACTTAAGGTTCGAAGTTGTTTTAAGTAGATATGGAATGTGCGTTGGAGACCGAATGTAATTCGGAGTCTCGGATTGGATCCGGGACATCACGAGGAGATCCGGAATTGTCCGGGGAATAAGATTCATATATTGGGGATCATTTTCTAAGTTAGGAAATGTTCCGGAGTATTTGTATGGGGATTATAGAAGGTTTCGGAATGTTCCGGAAGGTTCTAGAAGATTTCTTGGAGTTTGCTTGAAAACCAAGAAAGGATCAAGGAATCCTTGTAGGGCAAGACAAGGATTCGTGGGGGAGTAGGACTCTCCCCCCACCTCCTTGATCCGCCAGCCAAGGGAGAGGGGAGTCCTACAAGGACTCCACCTCCCCATGGCGCCTCCCTCCTTTAAATAGAGGGGTGGAGGCGCCACCCCCTTTGCCCCTTCTATTCTCTAGATCTCAAGTTGCCTCTCTCCTCCTCCTTCCCTCTGCTCTGGCTTAGGCGAAGCCCTGCAGAATTCTCTACTCTACCACCACCACCACACCGTCGTGCTGCTGGGATTCCGTGGAGAAGATCTACTACCTCCGCTGCTCGCTGGAACGGGGAGAGGAAGGTCTGCTTCGACTCCGCATGTGTGACCGACTGCGGAAGCGCTGCCGGAACGCGGCGCCGGAAGGATCGTCTACTCGATCTTGAGATCGGCAAGTGATCGACTACATCAACCACGAGAGCCGATCTCGTAACGCTTTTGGGTCTACAAGGGTTAGTACAGATCTATCTCGTTGCACATGTCTAATAGATTAGATCTTGGCTTTTATCTAGATTAGATCTGGGTTTTGTTCGTTCTTGCGGTAGAATTTTTTTGTTTTCCATGCTACAAACCCATCAGTGGTATCAGAGCCGTGTCTATGCGTAGATCTGTTGCATGAGTAGAACACAATGGTTTTGTGGGCGTTGGTGCTCGTGCCATCTTTTGCTTTGTGTACTTTGCATCTTGTGGTATGGTGGGATGAAGCGGCTCGGGCTAACCTTACATGTCATCGCACATGGGACTTGCTCCACAGTTGACGTGCAACTCGTATTGCACAAGTGGCTTTGCGGGTGTCTGTCTCTCCCATCATAGTATAGATCCAATCTACACTTTGCACTTGATAGCACTTGTATCAACGTTGTGGTTTAGTTTCGTAGGTAAGATCTGTTCTTATTCGAAAGCCCCAAACCACGTAAAACATGCAAAGAAAATTAGAGGCGTCTAACTTGTTTTTGCAGGGGTTTTGTGATGTGATATGGCCATCATGTGATTGTGATTATATTTGATGTATGCAATGATCCTTGTTGTAATATGGCAACCGGCAGGAGCCTAATGGTTGTCTTTAATTCTATTAAGACCTGCGTGTCTATTCATCTTGTAATAGCTTTATTCCAAGTAGTTGTAATAGTTGCTAGTGATGATGGACAACCATGAAGCGGCGCCACTGACCTTGACGCAATGCTGGTGATGATGGAGATCATGTCCGTGCTTTGGAGATGGAGATCAAAGGCATAAGAAGAAAGGGCCATATCATATCACACTAATTATGAATTGCCTGTGATGTTAATCCTTTATGCATCTTGTATTGCTTAGATCGCGACGGTAGCATTATAAGATGATCCCTCTCACTAAATATCAAGTAATAAAGTGTTCGTCCTTAGTAGGCACCGTTGCTAAGACTCGTCGTTTCGAAGCATCTCGTGATGATCGGGTGTGATAGATTCTACGTGTGCATACGACGGGTGCAAGCCAGATTTGCACATGAGGATACTAAGGTTAACCTTGACAAGCCTAGCATGTACAGGCATGGTCTTGGAACACGGAATACCGAAAGGTAAAGCATGAGTCATATGGATGATATGATGAACATGTTGATTGTTCGCCTTTAAAGCTACATCATCACAAGTGATGATCGAACTTGGTGTAGTGGATTTGGTTCGTGTAATCACTAAAACAACTCGAGGGATGTTGTTTTGAGTGGGAGTTCATTTGTAATTTGGATTAGTCAAACTCAATTTATCATAAACACAATCAAAGTGAATTTGCATAGTTTGTTGTAGTCATTGGCATCCGTTCACCACCTTACGCTTAGTTATAGTTGAGATAGTGGAACTATAGAAATTCTGGATATTTTCTTTACGAACTGGTATCGTATTGTTTTGAGTGTCAATCTAAAGTTTAAAAGTCCTGTTGCAAACCTTCAACAAACTCCGTTTACTCTGTGAAGTTTAATAAACAGTATTAAATCAAGAGTAACAATTCCAGTGTTAGTGTCTAATGTATCATGTTTGCCTCCATGATTCTTGATACTCAAAAGATTGTTTTTAATATCAAGTTTATCTAAGAGCTGAAAGCAATGTTTCAGAAACCATCATATGTGAAAGGTATTGCGATATCTAAAACAATGTGTTGGTTACAACATGATAGAGTATATGTCCTCATATTTGATGAGAATTTGTGAAGGTTGAAGACGCCAGTTGTCCTAATCCTCCAAAAGGTTTTGAAAAAAAAACATTATACTCACAATTCACCTTTATAAGCTATAGCAGCTTGATCATGAAAGTTGTCATGATAAGGATGAATAGAAGATGTAAGTAAAATGTTTACTACACTAAAAGATTACTAAAGAATGGAATTTTGAAAGAATGCCAAACATTTGATGAAGGTGATCCACTTCAAAGTGCAAGTCCAAAGGTATTAGTATTTGACTATACACACTTTGTACTATGTGTCATGTGAATGACACCACTATTGATGTTGATAGATTCTTTTAAAAGGAATTGTTGAAAGAGAATCTATAAAATATTTGGCAGAAAAGAAAAGATTGGAGATATCCAACTTAGGTATATAGAAGATACTTGTTATGGCTATATTCCTTGGTTGTTAAACAACGTGGTTCTGCGGTATTGGATACCGAATTGGTTGGTATGAAGTGTCATACAGGACAACACAATTCATGAACTGCAATGGCCTAAGTAACTAGCAAGAGAATATGTGATGATGTTCATCGAAAACAAACAAAGGGTTGTTGTGTTGCTCGTTAACATCAAAGCTTACCTTCAAGATTTGTTTCAATAATTGTTATTTTGATCAGGTATTATGACGACAAAAGGTTGTTCAAATAACTACCGTATTCCATAATAGATGGATGATATACAATTCTGGTTGGAGAAACAACGACCATAAAACTAATGCTAAAATGTCGCAAGACAAATGATTGAAAGATCACTTGCGAAGTGACATCACCGTTTAAATTATATTAGGGATACATGAAGAAACTCCATGTTGATGGATTTTTGGAGTCTTTGATTTTGATCAAATGACGCTTGTGATACTTTCCTGGAGATAATTAAAACTCCGTTCGTAGGCCAAAAGAGGAACGGACGACTAACTGATTGGAATTTGTACATATTGATGTATATAGTCCATTATGTGTAGTCGTGGGCGATGGATTTCAACTTCATATGCTTTCTCCGAAGATTTGAGTGAGTATATGTATATACTTACTCAATAAGGAAGAAGTATGAAACATTTGAAAATGTTCAAAGACTTTCAAGATGAAGTGGAAAATTATTGTAACAAGAAAATAAAAAAAAGTTTATGATTGGATCATAAAGATGTTTGAGTTACAAGTTTAGCAAAACACCTAAGATTTGAGGAATCGTTCCATGGATTTGCATTTCCAAAACACCATATGAGTATGGAGTGTTCGAGATATGTAATGAAACCTTGTTTGACATGGTAAGATCAAAGGTGTCATTTATAAAACTGCCATTATATTTTAAAAGATTAAAGCTTTAGTGACTACCGCTTTTACACTGAAAAGAGCTCCATCATGATCCGTTGAAATGATACCATATAAGTCATGGTTTGGCATAAAACCCAGGTTGTCCTTTCTTAAATTTTTGGTGTGCTAGGCATAAGTAAAGTGTTTACGACCAAAGTCGGATGAGCATGTCTTTGTAGGTTATTTCGAATAACCATTAGGTATTCCTCCATAACACCGAAGACAAAAGTGTTTGTCGCTTAGAGTGTCGAGTTTCTTGATAAGGAATTTTGGTGAAAAGTCAAGTGGGAGGACAATAGAACTTTGACAAGGTTGTTGAACCTTGGCTAATATGTGCCGAGTTGCGCAGCATCGGTAAGTGTCTCGGAGACAGCAACAATGCTCAGGGCTCACGTGCCTCAAAGGTTGTGGTCACGGAGATCTAAGTTCCTATTAAACCAAGTAGGTCGTGTAAGGAATCAAATGCCAAGATTTGAGAGTTAAATCATTGTTGTTTGACAATGATGAACCGACTACATGCAAAGAAGCAATGATGGGCCCTGACTTCGTTAAGTGGCTTGAAGCCATAAAATCCGTGATAATTCCATACACGAGAAATCAAGCTTTGAATTTGAAAGACCCTCTGGAAAGGTGCAAGACCTTACAGTCGTATATGGATCTATAAAGAAATAGACATGGATGTTTCATATCTATGAAATAGTCGACATGTCGGAAAGAGTTTACGACAATGTTCAAGGAATTGACTATGATAAGATTTGATCTTTCATAGAGATATTTAGTCTGGACGGATTAATGTAGCAACCACTACATATATTTTGGTATATGGTAGTTGAACAAACAAAACAAGTTCTTCTAATAGAATGGTTACCTAGGATGTGTCCATGACACGATCCAAAGGGTTTTTTTAATTCAAAGGATGCTAAAAGAGTATGCAAAACTTCAATGGTTGAAGTGAGCATCGCGGAGTTGGAATCTTCACCGTGATGAAACCGTTAAAAGGTTTAATTTCATTAGATACGATGAAGATGTTTGCATTTTGCAAGAAATTAAGTGGGAGCGCTAAGACATATTTCTAATACATTATGTGAAAGACATATTGTTGATTAGAAATGGTGTATCTTTTATTGACACGGGTTAAGAATTTTATTTCGATGAAAGACTTAGGCATAACTCAAGAATTAGGCATCAATGTCTATATGGATAGATTGAGGCGCTAATATGGTTTTGCCAAATGTACATAGATAAGATGTTGAATGAGTTCAATATGGAAACAACAAGAAAGGTTCTTGACGCACGGAAAGGACTGAATCAAGATTCAAGTGTGTTGACACGAGATTCAAGTGTTTTGACACTTGGTGAAATTGCAAGAATATTTTGATCAATCATTCTTTGAGATGTACACATCCAGATATGTCCTATGCTCTAAATGTTATGAGCATATACCAGAATGACTCATAAGATGATCATTGGACAATAGTAGGGATATTCCTATGATCTTTGGAAGAACTAAGAATATATTATTTATATAGTGGTGACAAATAGTTCATTGTAAATTGTTACATTGATACTAGTTTTTTAAAAAATTAAGTTTATCTCAATTTAAACTATGGGTGGCACAATGTAATGGAAAGGAAGTTCCATACCGGATTTGGTTGAGTACAAAAGTTAAAACATTGTGATAGATACTACAACAAAAGGCTAAGTATATGACTACTATTGTAGCAGCAAATGAGGGCATTTGCGTCAAGTAGTTTGTTATTAAACTAGGTGTGGTTCATAGCGGGATAATACTATGAAGATACATTGTATGACGATTGTATCAACATGATTTAATCCCAAGGAACTAAAGGTCTCACCAAAGGACCAAATTTATACAATGCCATCTCATTGGAGAATGAGTAATGCGTAGAGACGCAAGGAAATCCAAATACACACGGACCTAGAAGTGTCAGATCTGAAGATTATGTTTACCACTAGCAATAGTGTCTATACAACACCAGAAAGCCATAGGTGTTGAATGCACAAATTTTTAACTAGATTATTGACTCTAGTGCAAGTGGGAGACTGTTGGAGATATGCCCAAGAGGCAATAATAAAGTGGTTATTATTATATCTTTAAGTTTATGATAAATGTTTACATCCCATGCTATAATTGTATTAACCGAAAACATTAATACTTGTGTGTTTTGTAAACATAAAAAAAGAGTCCCTAGTAAGCCTCTTGTTAAACTAGCTTGTTGATTAATGGATGATCATGGTTTCCTGATCATGGACATTGGATGTCGTTAATAACAAGATCATATCATTAGGAGAATGATGTGATGGACACACACCCATAGTAAGCATAGCATAAGATCAAGTCATTAATTTCGTTTTGCTACAAGCTTTTCAAATGCATAGTAACCTAATCCTTCGACCATGAGGTTATGTTAATCACCATCACCGGATGGATACTTTGATGACATCAAACACCGCTTCGTAACTGGGTGGTTATAAAGGTGTCATTGGGTATTTTGAAAGTATGTGTTGAAGCGCATGGACTAAGATTGGGATTTGTCCATCCATATGACAGATAGATATGCTCTGGGCCCTCTCGGTGGAATGTCATCTAGTTAGCTTGCAAGCATGTGACTAGGTCACAAGGGATGACATATCACGGAACGAGTAAAGTGTACTTATCAGTAACGAGGTAGAACTACGTATGGAGATACCAACGATCAAACCTCGGATAAGTAGAGTATCGCGTGACAAAGGGAATTGGTTTTGTATGTTAAATGGTTCTATCGATCACAAAGTCATCATTGAGTATGTGGGAGCTGTTCTGGATCTCGAGATCCCGCTAATGGTTATTGATCGGAGATGTGTCTCCATCAGGTCTACATGTTCACGAACCGTAGGGTGACAAACTTAAGGTTCGAAGTTGTTTTAAGTAGATATGGAATGTGCGTTGGAGACCGAATGTTGTTCGGAGTCTCGGATTGGATCCGGGACATCACGAGGAGATCCGGAATTGTCCGGGGAATAAGATTCATATAATTCATATATTGGGGATCATTTTCTAAGTTAGGAAATGTTCCGGAGTATTTGTATGGGGATTCTAGAAGGTTTTGGAATGTTCCGGAAGGTTCTAGAAGATTTCTTGGAGTTTGCTTGAAAACCAAGAAAGGATCAAGGAATCCTTGTGGGGCAAGACAAGGATTCGTGGGGGAGTAGGACTCTCCCCCCAGCTCCTTGATCCGCCGACCAAGGGAGAGGGGAGTCCTACAAGGACTCCACCTCCCCATGGCGCTTCCCTCCTTTAAATAGAGGGGTGGAGGCGCCACCCCCTTTGCCCCTTCTATTCTCTAGATCTCAAGTTGCCTCTCTCCTCCTCCTTCCCTCTGCTCTGGCTTAGGCGAAGCCCTGCAGAATTCTCTACTCCACCACCACCACCACACCGTCGTGCTGCTGGGATTCCGTGGAGAAGATCTACTACCTCCGCTGCTCGCTGGAACGGGGAGAGGAAGGTCTGCTTCGACTCCGCACGTGTGACCGATTGCGGAAGCACCGCCGGAACGCAGCACCAGAAGGATCATCTACTCGATCTTGAGATTGGCAAGTGATCGACTACATCAACCACGAGATCCGATCTCGTAACGCTTTCGGGTCTACAAGGGTTAGTACAGATCTATCTCGTTGCACATGTCTAATAGATTAGATCTTGGCTTTTATCTAGATTAGATCTGGGTTTTATTCGTTCTTGCGGTAGAATTATTTTGTTTTCCATGCTACGAACCCATCAGGTAGATCTAGAGTGGCCCAAATCGATGCAGAAAACGCTGGACAAACTATGGGAAATGACTGTCGAGTTGAAAGAATCCGTATTCAGCTCACTTCTTGATAGTGTTGAGACGAAGCTATGGGAACCAGTTGACATGACCAAGCATAAGCGAGATCTTAGGTGGTTGCAAGACAAGGTTATCAAAGTCGAGAAGGAGAGGGACACGGCGTTGGCCCTGAAGGCTAAAGCAGAGCAAGAACTGACTCAAGCAAGGACTGATCTCCACCAGGCCAAAGTCCTGCAGTACACAACTACGAGTATTGACAAGTGCATGAGGAAAAATGCAGAGAAACAATTGAAGCTGTGCAAGGAAGATGCTAAAAGGAAGGAGCAGACAATTAGATCCTTGCTCTCGTAGGAAGATGCGCATCGGGCCAAGATTAGGAAGATCAAGGAGATGTGTGATAACTAGTTCTATTTAGCTTAAGATCCGTGCCTTTTTAAGTTTTAATATTTGTACTTGTTGACCTAGCGGTCTGAACTATTGGTCCCAGATTCTAGGGAGGAAAAAAATTGCTCTGACCCCACATTACTTCTTTTGTCTGACCCCGCATTACTTCTTTTGTCTGACTGTCGCTTCGTTGTCCTCGTGTACAAATAGGAGGCGCCACAACGCGTCGCTTCGTCGTCCATCCCCTCGTCCTCTCCAATCTCCACCGTGCCGCCATGGAGATGCCCGATCTGAATTTGTACGAGGCGGTGATGTTCGCGAACTTCGACATCCTCGCGCCGCCAGCCGCGAAGGTGCCCTATAGATGGCGCATCAGCTCTACGGGAGTGCCGGTGGCTCCGCTACCTGGCCGAGCCGAGATGGAGAGCGAAATAGCGGCGCGCCGCCGCCAGATGCCCGCGTGGAAGAGGGCGCTGCCCCGGTACGCGGCGGCCAGCCCGTACTGGCCGGCGCTATTCAAGAAGGAGTGGAAGGCCAAGATTGGCAACCGCATCGTTGACGAGCACGTGGTGCACCGGGATCTCCGCAACCAAGAAGGGCGGGAGAGGTTCTGGTCCATCCCTGGACAGACCAAGTACACCGTCATCGCCGCCGCTCGACGCGAAGAGGTGCTCTGTCTCGCGAACAATGCGGACATCATGGAGGTTCCATCCGATAGCGACGAGGAAGCCGGCGGCTCGGAGGATAGTGGCAGCGGAAGTGAAATTGTTGACTAGTGGTTGAATTAATGTAGGATGTGAAATCGCACATTTGTTTAGAAGAATTTGTGGTTGATGTAATGAAATGCCTCGATTTAGATCTCTGTCTCGATAATTTGTGGAAGAATTTGTGATTTAGATCATTTTCTGCCTCGATTTAGATCTCTGTCCTAGATTGGGAACATGACCGTGGACCAAAGACACCTTTTCTACTAGTATATTCTGACATTGGTGGTTTGTTTTAACGTAATCTACGTGGATTGTGCCGCGTGCAAATGGCACAACCACAATTTATAAAGTGGAAGAACGTACACCCGGTTACTGGAGATCTGGGAGCTTCGCCAGATGTAGGGGATGCAGGAGCAGAGAGGTGGTGAGATAGACGGGCTCAAGATTAGGCCAGAAAGTGGTACCTATTTCCTCCTCATCTGGGCATTATCGGTGAGAACATTGCTGTTTATGTTGCCACGTCATTGTGCAGTATCTGAAATAAGTTGTTGGTTCGTGGAGTGTGGAGTGTGGCAGCTTAAATAATTTATTTATGTGCCACTTACATTCCGTCGTATTTGGAGACCTCCTGCCCCTCAGCAATCGTGGAACCTGTGGATCCTTGTTTTCAGATAGTAGTGGCACAATCACAATTTTGGATTCAACTACTGACTCGGGCATTTCCAAACCCTAGGCCGCGGTACATTTTACTCAGAGAACGTGGGTAGATTGTTTCGCCCAGCAACGTGCCACACACGGAGTGATCAGAATTTAACAGAATTACATATATAGGTTCAAGTTCAACACATTACTATGCATCTTCATTACCAGCAGCCTTCTTCCGCAGCCTAGGTGCCAAGCCTTCACGTCCAATGGCTTCTTCATTTCCTGCCTTGTTCCTCTTCCTTGGTGCCAATGTTCTTAGCTTCACGTACTCTGCATCGCCGGGACAATGGGCACCAGAATCGTGTCCAGCATCATCTTTCCACTCGTTTTTAATTTCTTCGGGCAGCAAAATGACATCTTTCCACTCGTTTTTAATTTCTTCGCGCAGCAAAATGACTAACCTGGCAGTCATGTTTCTAACCTTGCGGTGCTTCCTGTCAAAGAAACAAGACTGTTGCATAACTGCCCAATATCTACAGAGTAAATAAAACAAAAATTACAATTCAGCATAAAACATGCGAACCCCAAGAGACCTTTGCTTACCAGGAGATAATTTGATTCGAGCAACCACCTTGTCCAAGAATAGAAGGGCGACTCCCAGTTGCAGAAGCTTCCACATCCAGTACATGACATTTTAGGTCAAACATGGCAGCTGAAGCATACCTTTTCATCAACCCAATTAGCTGACTGTCACATGTTATAGGAACCATGATGCCACGTTCATCCATGAAGCTGAACTTTGCTGTCTACTTCGGCCAAAATTCAACATGATTACGCAGGGCAGCAACCATACCAGATATAATGCAGATCTGCGCAGGCGCTTCTTCCATCGTGAAACAATGGCTTCCATACCACTTGCCCTTAGAGTCGTACCTGTAGAGGACTACCGTAACCAGGTAAGCGGGGTCCATGCAGATCCTACTTGATAGAAAACTATGGACAAAATATGTTTGTTAGTGTTGGGCTAACAAACAATTTGAGGTTCGGTAGCCAGCTAGCAGTTGTAACTAGTGCAAATAGCAAAGAGAAGGGTAGATCACCCGCTTGTAGACAAAACTTCTTCTTTCTTGATAGTAGCATCTGCCATCCTCCAAGCTGCTCGGCTCGTCGGCGGCGGAGGCGGGCTAGAGCCACGCAACGGCGTCTACGGCATGCGCCATTGGAGCTCGGGATCAGCGACTAGGCGTAGCAACTGGGCGCAGCAACTTGGCGCCGGAAGTCAAATGTCCGAAGGGATCGTCCTTCCTGGAGGGTGGATTCCAACGCCGCCGGTGCTAGGGGAAAGCTGGGAATGGATTTGTGGAATTGGTCAACGCATCCAATCCACTTAGCTGCTCGATTTGCCTAAGAGGTTGCAGCGTTGGCGCCCGCGTCACGGACAGATGACTGACATGAGGGTCTTGACCGTCTACTTCACGGGGCAGTTTAACGGAACGTTTGAATTTGATAGGGGTGAGATGAGTTTTCCTCGAAATGGCCCCTCTCAGTAGTTGGCGGCCCAACTTTTCAAAACGTGGTAATTTCAGGCAACTTAGGTACCGCCATGCGCTAGCCAGCCAACTTTGGTATCGCAGATGAACAAGCCCCATTGCATGTGTGTTCTTTTCACAAACCACATATGGATCCACTAGAGTCATTGCATGTGTGTTATTTTCATAAACCACATATGGATCCACAAGTGTCATTGCATGTTTGTTCTTTTCATAAACCACATGGATCTACCAGTCTCATTGCATGTGTGTTCTTTAGATAAACTACATCTAGAGTCACTGGATGTGTGTTCTTTTCATAAACCACAACTAGAGTCATTGCATGTGTGTTCTTTTCACAATCCACATATGGATCCACCAGTGTCATGGGATGTGTGTTCTTATCATAAACAACACATGGATCCACTACAGTCATTGCATGCGTATTCTTTTCACAATCCACATATGGATCCACCAGTATCATTGCATGTGTGTTCTTTTCACAAACCACATATGGATCCACCAGGGTCATTGCATGTGTGTTCTTTTCATTAACCACATATGGATCCCCTAGTGTCATTGCATGTGTGTTCTTTTCATTAACCACAACTAGTTTCATTGCATGTCTATTCTTTTCACAAACCACATATGGATCCACCAGAGTCATTTCATGTGTGTTCTTTTCACAAACCACATATGGATCCACCGGTGTCATTGCATGTGTGTTCTTTTCACAAACCACATATGGATCCACCAGTGTCATTGCATGTGTGTTCTTTTTATTAACCACAACTAGAGTCATTGCATGTGTGTACTTTTCATTAACCACAGCTAGAGTCATTTCATGTGTGTTCTTTTCACAAACCACATATGGATCCACCAGTGTTCATTGCATGTGTGTTGTTTTCATTAACCACAGCTGGAGTCATTGCATGTCTGTTCTTTTCACAAACGACATAAGGATCCACCAGAGTCATTGCATGTTTGTTATTTTCATAGACCACATATGGATCCACTAGTGTCATTTCATGTGTGTTATTTTCACACACCACATATGGATCCACCAGTGTCATTTCATGTGTGTTCTTTTCACAAACCACATATGGATCCACTAGTGGCATTGCATATGTATTCTTTTCATAGACCACATATGGATCCCCTAGTGTCATTGAATGTGTGTTCTTTTCATTAACCACAACTAGTGTCATTACATGTCTGTTATTTTCATAGACCACATATAGATCCACCAGAGTTCATTCCATGTTTGTTCTTTTCACAAACCACATATGGATCCACCAGAGTCATTGCATGTGTGTTATTTCCACAAACCACTGATGGCTCAGTGTTGATGTAGAGCTCGTTGGGAACCCCAAGAGGAAGGTATGATGAGCATAGCAGCAAGTTTTCCTCAGTTATGAAACCAAGGTTTAATCGAACCAGTAGGAGAAAGGAAACACCCCAAAGGTGTTGCTAGCTGAGCCTTGGCAGGGCGCACTACCGGTGCTAGTAGCAACGTGGAGACCAGCACAACACAACCACAGAACTTTGTCCCTAACTTGCGATGAGGTTGTCAATCTCACCATGTTTTACTGAAAACAAAGGATTAAACGTATCGAATGGAAAGAAGTAATAGTTTGTAGAAAGTAAACACAAAGCAGTAAACAGTTTATGGATTGTATGTAAAGAAAAGGACCGGGATCTATAGTTCAGTAGAGGTGGCTCTCCTTAAGATATATAACATGCTGGGTGAACAAATTACAGCGGGGCAATTGACAAACATCGAGAAAGCATACAAGCATATACTAATCATCTTGACTCCTTTGGAACTTGATTGGGCATTACAACATTATACATAGACCACCATCCAACTGCATCTATGAATAATAATCCACCTTCAGGTTATCCGAACCCCTCTAGTATTAAGTTGCAAGAAATAGATTATTGCTTTACGAATTGCGTGTAAAGTAAACACTACGATTGTTCTATGAACAAAGGATTGTTGTTTTCTCCCTAGTAGCAACAACACATCTAGTACCTTAGAGATTTCTGTCACTTCCCCAAATTACCAGAGGCATGAACCCACTATCGAGCATAAATACCAACTCTTGGAGTTGCTAGCATCTACTTGGCCAAGATAGCTACTAACAACGGAAAGCATGCAAGATCACAAATAACAAAGACATGATAGAATCAATAATCAATCTGAAATAGCATCTCAATATCCATCGGATCCCCGCAAATACAACATGTATGATTACAAATAGATGATCTTGATCATGAACGGAGCTCACAAGATCTAAACATGAAAGCACAAAGTAGGAGAACCAGCCATCTAGCTACTACATGGATCCGTAGTCCAAGGATGAGCTACTCACGCATCACACCGGAGGCTTGCATGGTGATGAAGAAGGCCTCCAGGGTGAATTCCCCTCTCCGGCAGGGTGCCGGGAAGAGCTTCAGATCCCTCCCGATCTAGGGATGGAGATGACGGTGACTACAAACTCTTTCGTGGATTTTTGATTGGTTACTTAGGGTTTTCGTCCAGAGGGCATCTTATAGGCGGAAGGAGAGGCCGAGGGGGTGCCTGGGCTGGCTACACCACCCCCTGGCGCAGGCCAAGCCTGGCCGCGCGGCCAGGTGGTGTGGCCTCCCTCTGGCCCTTCTCTGTCTCGTATTATGTCATCTGACGACTTCCGGAAAAATAGGCACTTTTGCTTTTGTCCCGTCCAATTCCAAGAATATTCATTTTATGACTTTCCTGGAACCAAAAACAGCAGAAAATAGGCAGCTGGCACTGTGGCTCTTGTTAATAGGTTAGTCCAAGAAATCATATGAAAAGTACTCCAAAGTGTGGACAAAACACAAGAAAGTGGATAAAACCAAGCATGGAACATCAAAAATTATAGATACATTTGCAATGTATCAACATCCCCAAGCTTAACTCCTGCTCGTCCTCGAGTAGGTAATGGATAAAAAGAAATAATAATTTTTGAGGTGACATGCACCATCAAAGACTTGATCAAAGTATTTGTAAAACATTTGAAGCTGGGATCATAGTACTTCAATCATAACATGAAATACAAAGTTCTAGCATTAAGACAAAGAAACTATGATGCAACATGAAAAGGCACAAACAAAAGATTCATGAATAACAATGCTTTGCAACTCGTTTGTTTGTTTCACATAAACAAAACATAGCATAATAGTATTCAGCTTGTGCCTCATAGAATAGCAAATATAAATGCATAGGACACCTTCAAAGTCATAAGAGTGACTAGATACAAATAGTTTAAAACAAGCAATATCAAGTTATGCATCAATCAACTAGTCTTGGGACAATGCACATAGAACTAAGAATGGCCACTATGCTCTCAAAGTAGGTGTGTTATTTTCATTAACCACATATGGATCCCCTAGTGTCATTGCATGTGTGTTCTTTTCATTAACCACAACTAGAGTCATTCAATGTCTGTTCCTTTCATAGACCACATATGGATCCACCAGAGTTCATTGCATGTTTGTTATTTTCACAAACCACATATGGATCCACCAGAGTCATTGCATGTGTGTTCTTTTCATAAACCACATATGGATCCACCAGAGTTCATTGCATGTGTGTTCTTTTCATTAACCATAACTAGAGTCATTGCATGTCTGTTCTTTTCACAAACCACACAAGGATCCACCAGAGTCTTTTCATGTCTATTCTTTTTCTAGACCACATAGGGATCCACTAGTGTCATTTCATGTGTGTTCTTTTCACAAACCACATATGGATCCACCAGTGTCATTGCATGTGTGTTCTTTTCACAAACCACATATGGATCCACCAGTGTCATTGCATGTGTGTTCTTTACATTAACCACAGAAGGACCCCCTACTGTCATTGCATGTGTGTTCTTTTCATTAACCACAACTAGTGTAATTGCATGTCTATTCTTTTCATAGACAACATATGGATCCACCAGAGTTCATTGCATGTCTGTTCTTTTCACAAACCACATATGGATCCACCAGAGTCATTGCATGTGTGTTCTTTTCACAAACGACATATGGATCCACCAGTGTCATTGCATGTGTGTTCTTTTCATAGACGACATATGGATCCACCAGTGTTATTTCATGTGTGTTCTTTTCACAAACCACATATGGATCCACCAGTGTCATTGCATGTGTATTCTTTTCACAAACCACATATGGATCCACTAGTGTCATTGCACGTGTGTTCTTTTCATAAACCACATATGGACCCCCTATTGTCATTGCATGTGTGTTCTTTTCATTAACCACAACTAGTGTCATTGCATGTTTGTTCTTTTCATAGACCACATATGGATCCACCAGAGTTCATTGCATGTATGTTCTTTTCACAAACCACATATGGATCCACCAGAGTCATTGCATGTGTGTTCTTTTCGTAAACCACATATGGATCCACTAGTGTCATTGCATGTGGGTTCTTTACATTAACCAAATATGGATCCCCTAGTGTCATTGCATGTGTGTTCTTTTCATTAACCACAACTAGAGTGATTGCATGTCTATTCTTTTCATAGACCACATATGGATCCACCAGAGTTCATTGTATGTCTGTTCTTTTCACCAACCACATATGGATCCACCAGAGTCATTGCATGTGTGTTCTTTTCACAAACCACATATGGATCCACCAGTGTCATTGCATGTGTGTTCTTTTAATAGACCACCGATACGTCCAAAACGTATCTACTTTCCCGAATACTTTTGCTATTGTTTCTCCTCTATACTTGTGTGATTTGGATGCAACTAATGCGAACTGACGCTGTTTTCAGCAAAATTGCCTTGGTGTCTACTTTTTGTGTAGAAAATCAACTATCAGGAAAAATCCCGGAAAATATGCCAAAAATCCTATTTCACCCGAAGACTCCAGGAGCCAGAATACGAGACGGAGAAGAGCCCTGCGGTGGCCACACCACCTGGTGGCACGGGCCAGGCCAGGCCGCGCCAGGGGGTGGTGTGGGACCCCCAGGCACCTCCTCGGCCTCTCTCTTCGCCTATAAGGAGCCTTCTGACCTAAAAACTTCGGGGGGTTTCGACGTTTATCCAGAAGGAGTTCCGCTTTGCCGCCACCACCAGATTCCACAAAACAGCACTATTAACTCCGTTCTAGCACCCTGATAGGAGCGATGTTGAAGAATATTATGTTGAGAATATTGAAGATTCCGTTCTGGCACCAGATTCCATGAAACAACACTAGAAACGACGTTTATGATATTGAAGAATATTATGTTGAGATGACGGATGAGTTTATTAAAGAATGTAAGAACACCCATGATAGGAGCGCTGCTAAGAGTCTCCTTGAGAGGCATACTATTGGACCCAAATTATCTCCTGCTGCTAAGTTTGCTGCTTCTCCAATAAACATTACAGATGAAGATTATGATTTCTCTCTCGATCTATCTTACATAGCTATTGTCGAGAAAGAACCTTTTTGTGGGACTAAGAATGAAAGTGCGCTAGCACATATGAATGAACTGTCTACCATGAGTGGTTTGTTTTCTGATGATATTAAGATGCGTACTTACTTTGTTGCTAAGATTTATCCCTTTTCACTGAAAGGAGAAGCTAAAACTTGGTTTAGTAATTTATCTCCTGGATCTATTGATAGCCCTGAGTGCTTGATTAGTACTTTCCTACAGAAATATTTTCCTACCAGTGCTAGACATGCTATTTTGAAGGAACTTTTTGATTTCAAACAGGGAGAAAAAGAGGTATTGCCTGAATCTTGGTCAAGGTTTTGTGCTTTGATTCATGCACAGGCTGGAAGTCCATTACCTAAGAATGAGCTTCTTGATATATTTTATAATGGACTAACTGAGGAATCTAGGACGTACCTAGATAGTTGTGCTGATTGTGTTTTCAGGAATAGGACTCCGAAGGAAGCTGAGGAATTAATGGCTAAAATAAGCAAGAATTATGAAGATTGGACTCCTCCTAAACAAGCTATACCTGAAGTAATTATACCTGAACCATCTATTCCTGTACCTATTCCAACATCAAAGAAGAGGGGAGCTATTGAATTAAATGATGAAGTGATGAAGGAAGCTAAGAAATGTCTTAAGGAGAAGGGAATTAAAGCTGCAGATGTCAAGAATTTACCTCCTATAGAAGAATTATGTAAGCCTATTCCCTACTCACCCACTATTGAGGTACACTCTCTCCAACACTTTGATGAAGGTGATATCCCCTATTTAAAACCTCCTGATCAATGCTTAGAAGAATTTGATATCTTTATTGTTAAGCAAGATAACTTTAATAAAAGGGTGCAAAATCATCTAATGGAAAACACTAGAGCTATTGTTGAGTTGAAAGATATTGTGGAAAGAACCTCTAATGATGTTAAAATGATTGTTAAACACTTTCAAATGGCTCAAACTCAAATAGATCAACTCGTTAAAGTGCAAAAAGACTTGCTAGTTAATGCTGCTAAAGAAAAACATGCTTGTGAAATTAGAACTAGAAGTGGTGCTACTACCCAGGATCCTCTATATCCTGAGGGGCATCCCAAAAGAATTGAGCAGGATTCTCAACAAGCTGAAAATAGTGGTTCTACTCGTAAGAAAAGGAAAAAGAAACATAAAATTGTTATAGAACCCTCTGAACCTGCTATAATCCTAATAGTATATGTATCTCTGATGCTGAAACTGAAAGTGGTAATGAAGAAAATGAAGTTCCTAATGAAGAAAAAGTTGAAGAAGAACCCGAAAACCACAGTAAGACTACTAAATACACCAAAGAAGATTTTATTGCTAAGAAACATGGTAGTGAAAGAGAACCTTGGGTCCAAAAACCTATGCCTTTCCCTGATAAGAAACACAAGTCAAAAGAAGATGAACACTATAATAAGTTTTGTGAGTGGATGAAGCCTTTATTCTTGCAAATTCCTTTGACTGATGCTATTAAATTACCTCCTTACTCAAAGTGTATGAAGGATATTATCTCGAATAAAAGGAAGATCCCTAATGAAGAAATCTCTACTTTGCTTGCTAATTATTCTTTCAATGGTAAGGTTCCTAAGAAACTTGGAGACCCAGGGATTCCAACTATCCCTTGCTCTATTAAGAACAATTATGTTAGAACTGCTTTGTGTGATTTTGGAGCTGGAGTTAGTGTTATGCCTTTCTCTCTCTATAAGAGGCTTCAGCTTGAAAAATTGATACCAACTGATATATCTTTGCAAATGGTTGATAAATCTACCACTATTCCTGTGGGTATATGTGGGGATGTACCTGTTCAGGTCGCTCACAATTTCTTGATACTAACTGATTTTGTTGTGCTTGAAATGCCTGAAGATGATAATATGTCTATTATTCTTGGGAGACCTTTTCTTAATACTGCAGGAGCCGTTATTAATTGTAATCAAGGAAAGGTGACCTTCAATGTTAATGACAAGGAACATACTGTCTATTTCCCCAAGAAGATTGAAAGGACTTATGGTTTGAATTCAATTGAACATGTTGAAGGCATTCAAGTTGGAGAAATATATTGTCCCATACCCAGAGAGAAATTTGAAACTATTATGATTTGGACCATTGCTATCAAGGTTGAGGTAACATAATCATTAATGAAATACAAAGTTTTGTCTCATATGCAATTGTTTTGGTAGCAAGACTTGATCAACCTTGCTAACAAAAGGATTCCATTGAACAAAACAATGTTCTCATTATGATTATCTCCGTTTATTTCTATCCTTTGCATTTTAGTTTTTGCTTTCATTTAGTTTTCTTTGTTTTGTTAGTTGCTTGCATGCTAGAACTTCTGTAGTTCTAGCCTTGTTTTGTCCTTGCATCTTGTTTCCAAAAGAAAAAAAATCTGTCTGTCAGAAAAATCATTCTTCTATTTCTAAAAAAAGCCCAAAAATAAAGTGTCTCAAAAAATTCCAGAAAATTCATATTAAATTTTTACGTGAAAAAGGGGCAGAGGAGTACCTGGTAGGTACCAGGGGGGCCCACCAGGCAAGCACACCATGTGGTGGCGTGGCCAGCCCTGGGTGGCGCCATGCCCTGGTGTGGGCCACCCCTGGCCCTCCACTAACTCTCTCCCCTGCCACTTTCTTCTCTCTCCCGAGTAAGCTCCAGTTTATAGCTCAAAATCGCGTTCTCTCTGTGCTTGCTCTCGATTTCTTCGATCTCCTTGCTCAGCCCATCTTTCTTGCTGAAATTTGGAGCATTTGTTCCTTGGTATGTGACTCCTCCCCTTGTCCAAGTAGATTTGTGTTTAGTGGATTATATGTTGAGTATTTTGCTGCTGTACGTGACTGGTTATGAGAGCTTGTAAGCTTGTTTGATGCTTAGAGATATAGTTTTGATGCATGTTTAGGCCTCTTACAAGTCCCTATGAGTAGAATCTTTCTTTATATTTACTTTGCAATCACTTGTTTGATAGGTGTTTAAATTTCAGAATACCAAGCATGAACAACCATACTTTTGGAGAGATATTTGAGAGTGATGCACCTAGGAGGTCGAGGCCCTCAAGAACGACCTCTCAAGATAGGCCATAATACAATGAAGATCTCATTGCAACTTGTATTGGTAGTGAAAGGGATGATGGGGATGCTCACCCATCCTCTTGTCCTTGTTTTACCTTCTTACAAGCTGCAGGTATTCTTGATGATTTCTGGCTACTGATTGAGAGGGTTGGTTTGACCTCATATATGCAAGATGAGAGTGCGCAACATGCTATGCTCACCAAAACTTTTGTTGAGAGCTTCACGTTTACTAACACACCCTATCAGTCTACTGTCTCTTTTAAAATCTATGATCTGCCCTTCACCATGCCTTTGGAGAGATTTTGCAGTATTGTAGGTGTGTGCATGACAGGGACCGTGAAGAAAATTCAAGGGCGACCCGCTCATTTGTTGGAGCTTTACCGAGGGGTGACCAATGATGATGACCGCGTAGCACAGCGCGGAAAGATAAGAAATATCCAACTCCCTGCTCTTAGATACTTTGCATACTATCTTGCCACTAGTGTATTGGGTAGGGAGTACACTAGCAATATCTCCAACTATCATTTAACTTTCCTTGCCGCTACGCTCAACAATGATACTCGATACAATCTTGGTTCGCTTATTGCTCGCCGCCTAGCTGCTAGGGGGCCTATCTATGGGGGCATCATTGCTTCGCGCATAGTCAATGCATTGTGTCTTTTAGTGGATCCCGATGATGCTATGCTAGAACCACAGAGGCTTGACCTTGTTGCCATGAAAATGCATCACTTTGTGACTTCTACCTCTAATTTGAACAATCTAGTATATAGGAAGCTTTTCATTGACGGGAATGAAATTGAGATCCTTTTGCCACAACCTTCTTTATTCAGTGTTCACAGGAGACCGTGGTCGCGGTCCAAAGAGGACCTGGACGAGAAGCTTCGCTTGCTGGGTTTCCACGAGCAACACTAGGAGGATGTGCCCTGCTATGATTACTCCACACATTACGGAGGGATGTACTCGAGCTCGCACCAGGACGAGGGTACCTCCTCGTCGTACCACGGTGACACTTCATCCTGGCCAGCTTGGGATTGATACCCACTTAGGCCAAAAGCCTAAGCTTGGGGGAAGGTATGCCGACACCGCACTCATCTCCATATCATGTTGCGTCGGTAGTTTGTATATTCATGTTTTCAGTCTCTTTTTAGTTTTCGTTGTTCTTTGCTTTTTCTTTCTAAAAACACAAAAAGACCAAAAATATTTTTGTTGTTTCTCTTTGGTTTGCTTCTTCTTTTTGCCTTGGTTTGCTTTTCCCTTTTTGCTTTGTTTGAACTATTCAAAAAACCCAAAAAGATTTTTCTTTGCTTGTTTTTCTCTTTTGGTTCTTATATAAAAATCAAAAACACCAAAAATATTTATCCTTCTTCTTTGGTTTTTGCAAGTTTTCTATAGGGTTCGGCAGTTCTCAGTGGATATTGGTTTCATATTATTATTCAAGCCACATAAGCGAAGAGCAATAATGAGGATTAATGACAACTTGAGGCGTGGTAAGAGGCTGGTAACAAACTCTTTTTGTTTTCATTTTTGTACATATACTCATCATTGTGATCTTGCTTAGTCCGTTCATGTAGAGTGTATGTTATATTTGGATGCTTAGTAGTTCTTGCTTTCTTATGATTAGCTCCAGCTCGCTAATAGTTTGTAGCATGTCTCATGAATGTTTGCTTGCATTTCTCTATTCATAAATTGGTATGACACCGTGGTATCCTCCTCTGAATGTTTCATTTAATTGACTTGGCACATGATCACGCATGCACATGACTGTAATAATCAGTTAAGCCTTGATGAATTATTTTGCCTTGAGGATCTTGAATCACTTTCACGCCATGAGTAGTCCTATTTCGTTGCAAGCATGATAATGACAGCTATTGCTCTCTCGCTTGTCGCTCTCTTACTATTGCTAGCCTTCACTTCCACTGAGTGTTTTACTCATGTTTCCAACTCTCTAAACCAAAATTTTCCAAAGTGTCCACCATACCTACCTATTAGCATCATTTGCTACTCCCGTGCATATTCATTATGACTTGTTTTCTTCCGAATAAAATGTTTGCTTGTTATGGGAAAATTAGTTAGTAAAGCTCTCACGAACTTGATGGCACACTTTATTTTCCGCACTTAATAAACCTGAACCATTGTGAACTCTCCATGAAAGTTATATGCTTGCAAATTATAGGCTGCGGATTAGCAGAACCGTGCTGTCACGGGGAACGCTTTCAACACTTGTAAATATATACCCAGTTGATACCTTGCTCTTTTGTTTGCAGATGTCATCAGTGTGAAATAAAAGGGGAGCTTGTAAGTCCATGGAGTTATGTATGTGTGTTAGAGAAACGCCTGGGCCGCTGGTCTAATCCATGCTGACATGGTGGAAACCTGCAACGTAACCATAATGATATCTATGAAGCATTCTTCTTATAAAAAAAGAGAGTTATAGCTATTGAGAAAAAGAAAAAAAAGAGAGAGATTTATGAAAAGACGAAAGAGAGAAAAAAGCACCATTTTCCCATGGTAAATAAGAAGATTGCTGAGATACTCATTGTCTGCTTGCCCTGTCATTTTGATATGGGGATTCTTCCGTATCATCGGGCAAGGGGTACCCCGTTGGTGGTTCTCAATGATACGCACATACTTACGATGACAAGAACTTACCGGTAACTAAAGTTGAGTACCATGAGGAGCGTCCCTCGTACTCAAGGGACTTGGAACTTTCAGTTTATAGTCTGTCAAGCATATAACTCAGATTGGACGTCACTTTCACCTTAACCACGTTAAAGATGCTTATGATAGGGGCAATGAGAGCTCAAAGCTAACAAGTACCATACTTTCAGCATTTGGAAGCCTTTCAAAATTATTCAAAACCTTTTCCTTTACTTGTTGAGTCTCCACTTATTCTCTGAGCACCTTCTTGAGAACTTAGTTGTCATACTTTGTGTTTGTTCCAATACTTGATTATTTGTGTTATGACTTTGATGCTTGAATTCTTGATATCTTTACTTCTAGTCATCACTTGAACTTCAGAGGTGCCTGGACATTCATAATCAAAGGCAAGCAAGATACCACTCTATCATACCTTTTTATGAGCATTGTAATGTTGCTTATGTTCGTGCTTTATGCTACTTATTATTCTTGAGTTGGAATCTCTTCATAGCTTGCACTGACTATTAAGTAGACTCAGTTGCATACTCTTTATTATGGATTGTCTAAGTAGTTGATCACATTGCTGAGAATATTTACATCATATGAAGCAAATGTGTTCGTGAAAGTTCTTTTATCGCACTCAGTTTTCAACTGAATTGCTTGAGGACAAGCAATAAGCTAAGCTTGGGGGGAGTTGATACGTCCAAAACGTATCTACTTTCCCGAACACTTTTGCTATTGTTTCTCCTCTATACTTGTGTGATTTGGATGCAACTAATGCAAACTGACGCTGTTTTCAGCAGAATTGCCTTGGTGTCTACTTTTTGTGCAGAAAATCAACTATCAGGAAAAATCCCGGAAAATATGCCAAAAATCCTATTTCACCCGAAGACTCCAGGAGCCAGAATACGAGACGAGGAAGAGCCCTAGGGTGGCCACACCACCTGGTGGCACGGGCCAGGCCAGGCCGCGCTAGGGGGTGGTGTGGGCCCCCCAGGCACCCCCTCGGCCTCTCTCTTCGCCTATAAGGAGCCATCTAACCTAAAAACTTCGGGGGGTTTCGACGTTTTTCCATAAGGAGTTCCGCTCCGCCACCACCACCAGATTCCACGAAACAGCACCAGAAACTCCGTTCTGGCACCCTGCCAGGACGGGGAATTGGAGGAGATCATCGCCATCATCATCACCATCGCTTCTCCATCGACCATCCATGTTTCCCCATCTATGAGTGAGTAATCCCCCACTGTAGGCTATGGGGATGGTAGGGATTGGATGAGATCATTCATGTAATGGCATCAGATTATTAGGGAAATAGTCCCTAGTATCTCTTATTAGTGCTTTATGACTTTGTTGCGACTTTTTGTGCTTAATGCTTGTGACTAGGGCCCGAGTGCCATGATTTTAGATCTGAACGTATTATTGATTCATTATGATAGTATTGTTCTTGGTCTTATCTGCAAGTTGTATACGCACGTCGTTGTCCGGAACCTATGGCCCCGAAGTGAGAGAAATTGGGATAACCGGAAGGGAAAGGCTTTGATGTGAGGATCACATGTGTTCACGGAGTGTTAATGCTTTGCTCCGGTGCTCTATTAAAAGGAGCACCTTAATTGCCAGTAGTTCCCTAGAGGCCCCGCTGCAAACGGGCTGGCAGGACAAAAGATGTTGTGCAAGTTCTCATTGCGAGCGCGTATGACTATATATGGAACACATGCGTAGGATTGTCTAGTACTTGGATGCTTTATCTTATTTATTTGCAATTGCCCTATGTTCTGATTGTTATGTGAATTGTCTTGTCCATGCAACGCCCGTCCATCCATACCTATGCCTACCGCACTCGAATCCCACTATTACTCCTTTTGTTACTACTGTCTTTGCTTTACTACTGTTGTTACTTTGATATTCCTACTACAAAACTGTTGCTACTGATAAACTGCTGTGAGCAAGATTGTTTCCAGGTACAGCTGAATTTACAACTCAGTTGTTAAGGCTGATAAATATTCTTTGGCTCCCCTTGTGTCGAATCAATAAATTGGGTTTCACTTCCCTCGAAAATACTGTGATACACCCCCTATACTTGTGGGTCATCAACCACATATGGATCCACCAGTGTTATTTCATGTGTGTTCTTTTCACAAACCACATATGGATCCACCAATGTCATTGCATGTGTGTTCTTTTCACAAACCACATATGGATCCACTAGTGTCATTGCATGTGTGTTCTTTTCATAGACCAGATATAGACCCCCTAGTGTCATTGCATGTGCGTTATTTTCATTAACCACAACTAGTGTCATTGCATGTTTGTTCTTTTCATAAACCACATATGGATCCACCAGAGTTCATTGCATATTTGCTCTTTCACAGACCACATATGGATCCACCAGAGTCATATCATGTGTGTTCTTTTCATAAACCACATATGGATCCACTAGTGTCATTGCATATGTGTCCTTTACATTAACCACTTATGGATCCCCTGGTGTCACTGCATGTGTGTTCTTTTCATTAACCACAACTAGAGTCATTGCATGTCTATTCTTTTCATAGACCACATATGGATCCACCAGAGTTCATTGCATGTCTATTCTTTTCACAAACCACATATGGATCCACCAGAGTCATTGCATGTCTGTTCTTTTCACAAACCACACAACGATCCACAAGAGTCATTGCATGTCTGTTCTTTTCATAGACCACCTAAGGATCCACCAGTGTCATTTCATGTGTGTTCTTTTCACAAACCACATATGGATCCACCGGTGTCATTACATGTGTGTTCTTTTCAAACCACATATGGATCAGCTAGAGTCTTTTCATGTGTGTCCTTTTCACAAATCACATATGGATCCCCTAGTGTCATTGCATGTGTGTTATTTTCATTAACCACAACTAGAGTCATTCCTTGTCTGTTCTTTTCATAATCCACATATGGATCCACCAGAGTTCATTGCATGTCTGTTCTTTTCACAAACCACATATGGATCCACCAGAGTCATTGCATGTGTGTTCTTTTCACAAACCACATATGGATCCACTAGTGTCATTGCATGTGTGTTCTTTTCATTAACCACATATGCGCCCCCTAGTGTCATTTCATGAGTTTTCTTTTAATAAACCACAGCTAGAGTCACTACATGTGTGTTCTTTTCAAAAACCACATATGGATCCACTAGAGTCATTGCATGTGTGTTCTTTTCACAAACCACATATGGATCCACCAGTGCCATTAAAATGTGTGTTCTTTTCATTAACCACAGCTAGATCCATTGCATGTCTGTTCTTTTCACAAACCACATGGATCCACCAGTGTCATTGCATGTGTGTTCTTTCAATAAACCACATCTAGAGTCATTGCATGTGTATTATTTTCATTAACCACATCTAGAGTGATTTCATGTGTGTTCTTTTCACAAACCACATATGGATCCTGTGGGCTCCCCGGATTATTCATCCGAGAAATCCCTGTTATGCATATCTCCACGTTCCCATGATCAGTGAGCCGTGGAACATAACCGACAAGTATCATTACAACATGCGAAACATAATGAAATACAAGACTTACATAAATACCATTATGGCTACACCCTCCTTAGCAGTGGAATATCATCATGCATAGAGCCCAATCGTGCCTCAACCTATAGGCAGCTGACTGGGAAGACGACCTAGCTTGCTGGACGTCACCTTACTCTTCCGATGTCGAATCTCTGAAAGTATGGACAAGTAAATAGCCAGGGACAAAGCGGTGAGTACTTTTGAAAGTACTCACAAACCCCTAGGATAAATGAAATAAGGAAGTGCGAGATTGGCTGTGGCGAGATATCTTTATCTGGGGTTGTTTTTGAAAAGCCTAGACTATCTCTTGTAGTTATGGCATCTCCATATCTTTGTTGAAAAAGAGTTTTGAAACATGCCTCTGTTTATAATTCAAGACATCTCCATATCTTTGTTGAAAAAGAGTTTTGAAAACAGTTTTGGAGTAAAAACCCTTTTTAAACCACTTCGACCCTTCTAGGTCAAAGCAAAGCTTTCGAACTCGGGTTCCCCCGGAACCTTCATCCTGTCATCCGTTCTTCCCAAACAAACACTGTTTGGGTACTCCTAGCCAACACCTTTACAACCGTCCTTGACTGTGGACACGACTATTCGAATAGATTATACTCTGTAGAGTTTGCGCACTTCCCCACAAGAATCACTACATCCGCTGGGATACAACCACGGCCCACTACCACTGTAGATGGGGGTCCGGATAATCGAACCTAACCTTTCGCTTGTCGACCCTAGCAAAGGCTGCTTTTCCTTTTGGGTTTGTTCTCCCCGGCAACGAGTATGTGGCTCCCAGCCATAGTCCTGCCTTCCATACACGCGTATACCCAAGCCTCAACTTAGCGCATACCTTAAGTTGGTGACTCCACTTCCTTCCATACCGCCTAAGTCATACCGTCTGCGTGAGACCCAATTGTTGCACCGACACTCCTGCCAAGACAGACTCACTCTTGCGGAAGCAAGCTACAGGCTTCAGATCCGTAAATCTATTAACGCCTGCCCAGGATTCAAGGGATCTCTCCATGTAAGCATTGTACAAGCTGCCTCGGCTAATGAAGACAAACTACGAGCTAAGCCCTAGCACCTGGGGTAATGTGGTTGCCGGATAAAATTGTTCCAGTAAAGGCGTAGAACATCCCTTCACTTTCTCATATCTCATTATCACCATTTCTATAGTTAAAACATCCGCTTGGAACGATGCCTGTTCCCAAGGGTTTTTACAAAGCCGTTTTTAAACATTAGTAGTAGGGTAAGACCCAAAACATTTCATTTTCTCAAAGCCGGGGTTTCCAACGAGGTAGGGTGCTATCCACCATACTCTTGGTCTAAAGGGATAAAAAGGTATGTACATCAGGCTGGTGCCACGAGGGGCACAAAGTTATAACTTGGAGGAGCCAAGTTATATCGCAATATTTATAAAACAAGACATGCATCTAAATAATGCAATTTATAAAGAGGATACAAAACAGGTAATAAAAGAGTAGGAAAAGTATCAGAATTCAGGAAATGGTGGCTTTCCTGTGATCAGCAATAAGTCCCTGGACTTCTCTAGATAACCAAGAGTACCCAGAAAATAATAATAAGAAGTCCCTTCCTTCTGGTCGTCAAACACCCACACTATCGCTGTCATCGAGCATACATGCAAACAGACAATACCTCAATTAATACCAGGAAAACATGCATCAAACCATACAGCTAACAAACATATTGAATCCTACTTAACTTAGTAGGTTTGGAGAGGTGAGATATTAGTAATGAAAGTACTAGATTTCCCTTGAGGGGTTTTTCCCTTTGGGAGATGGATGTCTAGGATATAAACCAAGGTGTTGTGGTGGAGAATTGGGGTCTGTAGGATGTAAATGAGCAACAAGGATATCCTCAGATAGGTCTTGACAAAACAAAACCAACACAAGTGGTTTCACTTGATTATCAATTTCCTAGATTTAAGTATGCTTTTTTTTATAGTGGCCTAAACTCTTGTTTGAGGAAATAATTCACCAGACTTTTTCTGGAGGCCCAAAAAATATTTCCTTGGGTGGTTAGGTGGTGCTTGATGTAATGAACCATCCGGAGTTGGAATCTTGTCAAAAGGAATTACCAGAATGCCCTCAAGAAATTCCCAAAGACAGTTTTGTCTGGTTTTTCTCTTTTTCACCAGATTAATTCTACAGAAGCTATTGAGCTGATTCCAAGGGTATGTGGTAGGCATTTAGAATACCTTTATGTAGGAATTTGATTGACCCTTTTTGGAGTTGTTAAACTCCTGGAGTGATTTATTTAGTGAAAAAGGGGTACATAGACAAGTTTAATTCACTAAAAATCAATCAGAGCTCAATAAACTCTGAGCTGCTGGGGTTTGATAGATGATGATATGATGGTGTACTGGGAGGTGGAATCATGTCATGATCACATTTGGTTTGGCCTAGTGAAATTTCCTAAGATAGATAAAGGCTGTTTTTGTTATTTTTGTTAAAGACATACTTCTGTTCACCTTGGCATAAGACCTATGCTATATGACAGCTATTTCAGTTGCCTTTCAGTAGATCTTTGTTTCATCTCAAATTAGTAAGGCTAGCTCACAGAGGAATTTATTTAGTGTACAAATACATTTTAGTGGACTAATTGCCAATAAATAATAAAAATTATTTTTGGCAAGGGACTTGTTCTGCATATTGCACAAAACTCCCAGGAATAGGATGGTATTTTTATGTGGATGGAATATCCCAGTTTTCATTTTCAAAACAAGTTGATTTGAATAGCTAAAATCAGAACAAATCTGAACAGATTTAATTAAAAAGAAAAAGAAAAACCGGGGTTACTGGGCTGAATCCGGGTGAGGGGATGGGCCGAGGAGGCGGTTTCAGCCCACGGTGGCGGCACGGCATGCGGGAGCCTGGGGCTTGAACCTGCCAGGTGGGGCCCGGCGGTCAGTGGGAGTGGGCGGCCGAAGCAGTATCGAGCGATGGTGGCCGTTCGATTAAGTGGAGATGGACGGCAGAGCGTCGTCGTCCTTGGCAGAACAGAGCCCGCAGCGGCGGAACCCTAGGGGACGGAGGATCTTGGCCAGGAGGCTCACCTAGGGCTCGAGAGAGGTCGGGGAGGCGGCAGGGCGACGCGGTCGACGACGGCGAGCAGATCGAGGGGCGACACGGCGGGGTTGGCCTCCAGGAAGTAGCTCGCGCGACGGTGGCCAAGAGCTACCTCGTCGGAGCTCACTGGCGATGATGGAGGAGATAGTCCTGGGAAAAAAGAAGACCAGGGTTAGGTAGAGGAGGAAGAGGGGAACTCGAGGGCCAACATGTTGAGGAAGGGGAGCAGGGGAGAGGGAGCCTTGCTCGTTTTGTGAGGAGGCCTAGAGCTCCTCCTACTTCTTCTTCTAGACAACATAGAGCAGGGGAGGGAGAGGGAGTGCTGGGGGAGGTAAGTGGGGAGGAGAGGGAGCAAATGAGGGGCAGGGGCTCGCTGGGGGTGGCCTCTGGTCTTTATATCGAGGGGGAGGGATCTAGGGTTCAAATGTCCACTTTGGACATGGGGGAGGGGATTGCTGGCCATGGATTGGTCCAGAGGACGGTGGGGAGGGGTAAGAAGGTGATTTGGTCGTGTTGGATCTCAGAGACGGAGGGAGTGGCAGCTGTTGCAATTTATCTCACAAGCTTGTCCCTTTCTCTCTCTACTTCTCACTTCCAAGCACATGGGATAAGGGATTGCTACAGTATCTTAGGTACAGTGCTGGTCGACCAGGGGAGGGGTGAATGCTGTGGTGCATTGCTTTGCAAGATTGGTTGGGGTTTGATCTTATTTTGACTCAATATTAGTTAGATGTGCTAAATTGAGTAAATAGGTGGTTGTGAAGGAAGTTCAAAAACTTGCATTGGACCAGAGGAGGAAGTGGTACTGGGAGATAGATGAGGTTAATGTAGATATCTGGAAATTATTTGGGATTTTTCAGAGGAGTTTTAGTCCACTTACCCCTAGTTATTCAAAATGGGCAGAAGTAGATTCTAGAAGGTCATTTGATAAATTTACATTGGACAATGGTGGATTTTTATTTGAGATGGTCCCAAATGTGAATACACACTTACGAGAATTTTCCCAAGATTTATTGAGATGGGGAAGTGTTTTTAAGGGAACTATTTCTTGTTTCTGCCACTTAAGAAAAAGGGCAAAAAGAAATAATAAAGAATCTCAAAAATAAATATTTTGAGATGGGAGGGTAGAGGATGATAGATGGATCTCAAATGAGTCAAAAGTTGGAGAAGTGTTTTGGCAAAAACCAAACCTTCTATTGTGGAGGTTTTTTTTTGAGATTTGGTCTATAAAAGGGATTAAATAGATTTGGAGCCATAATAATTATGGGTAATTTTTGATAAATCTTGATCATCAAGGTAGATGATGTAGACAAGGTGTAGCAAGCATTTTCAACATTGGGATTGGAGAATCCAAGTTGGTTTTGGTGGAATACCCTAGATCAGGGATCTAGGGAGGTGTTAATTTCATACCATCAAAACATGGTTGTATCTTGGAGTTCAGATCTCTCCTTGGGGAATGGGTTAGATGGTTAGTTAGACCAAGTCCTATAGATGATCATGGAAGAAGGAGTTTGGATTAATTGCATTTGAGGTGATCTAGGAGTGATGGCAAACTTTGTTTTAAATAAGGCTGCCATACCAGATGAGTCATGATGCCTTATAAACCTTGTGGGTTTAATAAGCTCAAGGATCCACTTGAGGCAAGTGAAGTAGATATTGATAGACTTGTATGAGTAGAACACAACCATGCAAATAGTTGGTCCATAGAAGGTTGGATGGTGGTGTGAGCTTCTACCAAAGTAGGCATGTTGACTTGATTTGCAGGAAAAGTTATTTTGTTGCCTACAAAACCATCAAGAACAAGTGGGTTGGAGGATGATCTAACCAATGTCAAGAGTGGGCCTTGGTAGTACTTAGGATGGTTAACAAGATGGTTCAGATGGATTTTCAAAAATGCACAAGGGTTGAGAAAGGGAGGCATTCAAAAAGGTGATGTTGGAATAGTTTCCAGACTTAAGTCAAATTTGGCAGTTTTGAGGATTTTGACTAGAGTATGAGAGGGAATGTTTTTGAGAGGTTGCAAAGTACCAAAGCATCATCAAGTGGATGATATTTAAGTGTAGATTTAGTAGAAGGGGACCATGCTTGATATTGGTCTTCATGGACTTGGAAGCTTCTAGAATAGAAATCCTCAGAATTGATCTGGTTAAGGGTTTTAGATGATCTCCTAATAGCTAGGGATCATATCCAGATTTGTATTCTTGTTTAGGGGGTGATTGATTTGGAAACCTCTTGATCCTAGTGATGAGCTCCTAGAGTGGCGCATACTACTTCCTAAGCAAACAAGTCAAATAGCAGATCAAGGCAACTCATCAGACAGCAGATCAAGGCAATTCATCTTATAGTAAGCAATCCACTACTGGGGTTACCATCAAGCTTAGCTTGAGGTAAGGCTGGGGCATTTTGAAGAGGTTAGGGTTTTGAGTAATATGAGAGTCCTTGGTACCTCTACCAAGAGTGGAATTCAAATGCTTTGAAAGGAGGTTTTGGGAAAACTAGAGGTAATATTAGTTGAGGGTCCTGTCTTGATAACATAAGGCGGTTATATTATATATCTCTCCATAGTTTTGTCAATAGAAGCTAGTAAAATAGTTTTAGTTTCATAAGCATCTTGGCTCATGTTTTGGAATGCCAGAACATTTGAGAATATGTAAAATGAGCCAGGATGGTTTTGGTAAATAGCTTTTGTCAACTGAGGGTGAGGTAAGGAGTATCATAGGATACACACTCATGTGCATAAGTACAAACAAACAACAAGAAGACACTGCACCAATAAACAAGAAAAAGGTTTTGTTCCCCCTGATTTTTGCATTCTGGGCCACTAATCAGGGTTGCTGAAATTGAGATGTTAAAGACCTTTCCCCCTTAAAAGAATCTCGTCCCGAGATTCGGGAGAATACGATTAGGGGATTCGTCTTGGAGTTAGTGCTAGGTGTTTCTTGCGTACTAAATTGTCGACTTTGTCTTTGAACAGAATCACTTTGACAGTGAGGTTGAACTTCAATTGTCTTGAAACACGGGTGCGAAGCAGGCTTCAACCAGGATTGTGAGGAGTGATCTTCCGGCTGTTAGGATTTATGGTGCCTGTCCTAAGGGATTATTGTATTCTAGTATATGTCCTTGCGTCCAACTGTTGGATTGTTTTCTGGTAGAGGGTGATTCCATTTCGCGGTAAAGACGCAGTCTTTCCCCCTTAGGATTAGACTAGGGTCGGTCGGAGAGTTAGTATAGACCTCGCTTCTAGGAGTCGCAGATGGATGTTTGAATGCTGGCGCCCATATTTCTCCGGAAGTTGAGACCATTAGGAGGCGTCAAATTCTCGAGGTCTTCTGAAGTATCCTCGGGTAGACAGTCTTCTGAGGGTTGAGTGGAAAGACGCAGTCTTTCCACCTTAGAACTTCATTTAGGGTGCCTTAGGAGTGGTGCAGATCTTCTGTTTGGGAGTGCTGACCTGAGGTTAGCGGGAGGCTGCATCTTTCTGGAGTCTTGAGCTGAGGTCTTCGAGGGACACCCTATTCTATAAACCTTGGCGGGGTGGTTTCCTAATGAAGCTTTATGGAGGTTAGCTCAAGGCAGGTTGATGCAGTCAACTTTGGGGAAAAAGGTCTTCACTTGCGTCTCTTGCGTTGCTTCTACTTGAGGGCGGAGTGGACTTGTTGACTTCAGACCTCCTCGTCTTCGGGGAGCTGAATTATTCTGGCCTTCTGGTGAGGAATTTCCCGTTGGTGTTAAGCGTTCCAGGTTGGGTCTAATGCAACGTCTTGGGTAAAACACGCAAGAAGAAAACAATCAAACAAGCATAGCAATCCAAGGGAGTTATAACAAACCAACCAGTCTACACCCGAGGTCGCTAATAGTATTTAAGCATTACAGAACGCGTTCCAGGGACGATACATGACTCTACCCTATTGCTAGATGGGCGAGTACCGCAACACGGGTGATTACTCGGAGGGTGCATCTATGGTGTCGTGCGGACTCCGGGGAAGGGGTTCCAGTTACTGCAGATCCTCTAGGGTATGCGGGATATTCAGCTCGTCTTCAGTGAAGGTGAGGGTGGTGCCTTCCCAAGGTGCAGGGTTGGATGTTGACTCAGTCGGAGCGGGTGACGGTACGATAGGGTGGTACTCATTGAGGAAGGAGAGTTTGTCGTCAGTCCCGGGATTCTCGTCTTTAGGGGTTGGGGGTACTTCAATGGTCAGCTTCTTCTCCAAGCGAGCATTGGTGCCTCTCAGACTTCTTTGACGCTTACGGAGTAGGTTGATATCCATCTTCAGAAGTAGATTCTCGTGCCTAGCCTTGTCAAGGTCTTCCTGGGAACATTGGAGGAGGTATTCCATGTTCTCTATCTGATTCCAAATGCAGCAGGTGAGGAAAGACTCAGTAGGAAGTCCATCTTGGTCACGCTTTCCAAACAAGTGGTAGGGACTATCCTTCAACTCATCTTCGTGGATCTTGTAGAGGCATGCCATGATCTCCTATATGGCTCGCACCACGCCATCTACCCAGTTGCTGTGAAGGAACGTGAAGATTGTGGGCGCAGTGTCCTCATCGGGGGAGGGAATCACCGCTTTGATGACCCATTGCATCACATTGGTGTTACTGCGAGGAAGTTTGGTTCCTTCAATTGTTGGGAAGGGCCTCTTGACTAACTTCAGTAGGTTGTGAAGTTGCTCTTCAACAGGCCAGAAACTCTCTCCAATGATGATGCGCTCCGAGCGGAAGGAGGCCATCTACAGCAGATTTTTGAGATGGGGTTGGGTTAGTGACGAGTGTGCAGGGTTTTAAGATTAGAAAATCATATTAATGCAAGTAGTTTTCAAAATGGAGGGGAAAGGACATAAGCACTTTTGCAAATAGTCATTTCTTCTCCCGTGTCCTTTAGAAAATAGGTTTGTCATTTCCTGTCTAACGTCCATGCTAACTAATGTCTCCTACAGTCAGGATGGCTCTGATACCAAGTCTGTGGGCTCCCCGGATTATTCATCCGAGAAATCCCTGTTATGCATATCTCCATGTTCCCATGATTAGTGAGCCGTGGAACATAATCGACAAGTATCTTTACAACATCCGAAACATAAGGAAATACAAGACTTACATAAATGCCATTATGGCTACACCCTCCTTAGCACCGGAATATCATCATGCGTAGAGCCCAATCAGGCCTCAACCTACAGGCAGCTGACTGGGAAGACGTCCTAGCTCGCTGGACGTCACCTTAATCTTCCGATGTCGAATCTCTGAAAGTCTGGCCAAGTAAATAGCCAGGGACAAAGCTGTGAGTACTTTTGAGAGTACTCGCAAACCACCAGGATAAATGAAATAAGGAAGTGCAAGACTGGCTGTGGCGAGATAGCTTTATTTGGGGTTGTTTTTGAAAAGCCTAGACTACCTCTTGTAGTTATGGCATCTCCATATCTTTGTTGAAAAAGAGTTTTGAAACATGCCTCTATTTTATAATTCAAGACATCTCCATATCTTTGTTGAAAAAGAGTTTTGAAAACAGTTTTGGAGTAAAAACCGTTTTTAAACCTCTTCAACCCCTCTAGGTCAAAGCAAAGCTTTCGAACTTGGGTTCCCCTGGAACCTTCATCCTCTCATCCGTTCTTCCCAAACAAACACCGTTTGGGTACTCCTAGCCAACACCTTTACAACCGTCCTTGACCGTGGACACGACTATTCGAATAGATTATACTTTGCAGAGTTTGCGCCCTTTCCCCACAAGAATCAATACATTCGCCGGGATACAACCACGACCCACTACCACTGTAGATGGGGGTCCGGATAATCGAACCTAACCTTTCGCTTGTCGACCCTAGCAAAGGCTGCTTTTCCTTTTGGGTTTGTTCACCCCGGCAACGAGTATGTGGCCCCCAGCCATAGTCCTGCCTTCCGTACATGCGTATACCCAAGCCGCAACTTGGCGTATACCTTAACTTGATGACTCCACTTCCTTCCGTACCGCCTAATTCATACCGTCCGCGGGAGACCCAATTGATGCACCAGCACTCCTACCAAGACAGGCTCACTCTTGCCAAAGCAAGCTACAGGCTTCAGATCCATAAATCTGTTAGCGCCTGCCCGGGCTTTAAGGGATCTCTCCTTGTAAGCATTGTACAAGCTGCCTCGGCTAATGAAGATAAACTACGAGCTAAGCCCCAGCACCTGGGGTAATGTGGTTGCACAGATAAAATTGTTCCAGTAAAGGCGTAGAACATCCCTTCACTTTCTCATATCTCATTATCACCATTTCTGTAGTTAAAATATCCGCTTGGAATGATGTCTGTTCCCAGGGGTTTTTACAAAGTCGTTTTTAAACATTTGTAGTAGGGTAAGACCCAAAAAATTTCATTTTCTCAAAGACGGGGTTTTCAACGAGGTAGGGTGCTATCCACCATACTCTCGGTCTAAAGGGATAAAAAGGTAGGTACATCAGGGTGGTGCCACGAGGGGCACAAAGTTATAACTTGGAGGAGCCAAGTTATATCGCAGTATTTATAAAACAAGACATGCAGCTAAATAATGCAATTTATAACGAGGATACAAAACAGGTAATAAAAGAGTAGGACAAGTATCAGAATTCAGGAAATGGTGGCTTGCTTGTGATCAGCAATAAGTCCCTAGACTTCTTTAGATAACCAAGAGTACCTAGAAAATAATAATAAGAAGTCCCTTCCTTATGGTCGTCAAACACTCACACTATCGCCGTCATCGAGCATACATGCAAACAGACAATACCACAATCAATACCAGGAAAATATGCATCAAACCATACAGCAAACAAACATACCGAATCCTACTTAACTTAGTAGGTTTGGAGAGGTGAGATATTAGTAATGAAAGTACTAGATTTCCCTTGAGGGGTTTTTCCCTTTGGGAGATGGATGTCTAGGATATAAACCAAGGTCTTGTGGTGGAGATTTGGGGTCTGTAGGATGTCAATGTGCAACAAGGATATCCTCAGATAGGTCTTGACAAAACAAAACCAACACAAGTGGTTTCACTTGATTATCAATTTCCTAGATTTAAATATGCTTTTTTTATAGTGGCCTAAACTCTAGTTTGAGGAAATAAATCACCAGAATTTATCTGGAGGCCCAAAAATTATTTCCTTGGGTGGTTAGGTGTTGTTTGATGTACTGAACCATCTGGAGTTGGAATCTTGTCAAAAGGAATTACCATGCCCTCAGGATATTCCCAAAGATAGTTCTGTCTAGTTTTTCTCTTTTTCACCAGATTAATTCTACAGAATCTATTGAGTTGATTCCAAGTGTATGTGGTAGGCATTTAGAATACCTTTCTTTAGGAATTTGATTCACCCTTTTTGGAGTTGTCAAACTCTTGGAGTGATTTATTTTGTGAAAAAGGGGTACAGAGACAAGTTTAATTCACTAAAAACCAATCAGAGCTCAATAAACTCTGAGCTGCTGGGGTTTGATAGATGTTGATATTATGGTGTAGTGGGAGGTGGAATCATGTCATGATCACATTTGGTTTGGCCTAGAGAAATTTCCTAAGACAGATAAAGGCTATTTTTATTATCTTTGTTAAAGACATACTTCTGTTCACCTTGGCATAAGACCTATGCTAGATGACGGGTATTTCAGTTACCTTTCATTAGATCTTTGTTTCATCTGAAATGTGTAAGTCTAGCTCACAGAGGAATTTATTTAGTGTACAAGATACATTTTAGTGGACTAATTGCCAATAAATAATAAAAATTATTTTTGGCAAGGGACTAGTTCTACATATTGCACAAAACTCCCAGGAATAGGATGGTATTTTTCTCTGGATGGAATATCCCAGTTTTCATTTTCAAAATGATTTGATTTGAACAGCTAAAATCGGAACATATCTGAACAGATTTCATTAAAAAGAAAAAGAAAAACCGGGGCTACTGGGCTGAATCTGGGTGAGGGGATGGGCCGAGGAGGCGGTTTCGTCCCACGGCGGTGGCGCGGCACGCGGGAGCCTGTGGCTTGAACCTTCCAGGCGAGGCCCGGCGGTCAGTGGGAGCGGGCGGCCGAAGCGGTATCGAGCGATGGTGGCCGTTCGATTAAGTGGAGATGGACGGAGGAGCGGCAGCGGAACCCTAGGGGATGGCGGAGCTCGGCCGGGAGGCTCACCTGGGTCTCGAGAGAGGTCGGGGAGGCGGCAAGGCGACGCGGTTGACGACGGCGAGCAGATCGAGGGGCGACACGGCCGGGTTGGCCTCCAGGAAGTAGCTCGCACGATGGTGGCCGAGAGCTACCTCGTTGGAGCTCATTGGCGATGAGGGAGGAGATAGTCCTAGGCAAAAAGAAGACCAGGGTTAGGTAGAGGAGGAAGAGGGGAAGTCGAGGGCCAACATGTAGAGGAAGGGGAGCAGGGGAGAGGGAGCCTTGCTCGTTTTTGTGAGGAGGCCGAGAGCTCCTCCTACTTCTTCTTCTGGACAACACAGAGCAGGAGAGGGAGAGGGAGTGCTAGGGGAGGTAAGTGGGGAGGAGAGGGAGAAAATGAGGGGCAGGGGCTCGCTGGGGGTGGCCTCTGGTCTTTGTACCGAGGGGGAGGGATCTAGGGTTCAAATGTCCACTTTGAGCATGGGGGAGGGGATTGCTAGCCATGGATTGGTCCAGAGGACGGTGGGGAGGGGTAAGAAGGTGATTTGGTCCTGCTGGATCTCAGAGAGGGAGGGAGTGGCATCTGTTGCAATTTATCTCACAAGCTTGTCTCTTTCTCTCTCTACTCTTCACTTCCAAGCACATGGGACAAGGGATTGCTACAGTAGCTTAGCTACAATGCTGGTCGACCAGGGGAGGCGCGAATGCTGTGGTGCATTGCTTTGCAAGATTGGTGGGGGTTTGATCTTGGTTTGACTCAATATTGGTTAGATTTGCTAAATTGAGTAAATAGTTGGTTGTGAAGTAAGTTCAAAAACTTGCATTGAACCAGAGGAGGAAGTGGTACTAGGAGATAGATGAGGTTAATGTATATATCCAGGAATTATTTGGGATTTTTAAGAGGAGTTTTAGTCCACTTAACCCTAGTTATTCAAAATGGGCAGAAGTAGATTCTAGAAGGTCATTTCATAAATTTACATTGGACAAGGGTGGATTTTGATTTGAGATGGTCCCAAATGTGAATACACACTTACGGGAATTTTCCCAAGATTTATTGAGATGGGGAAGTGTTTTTAAGGGAATTATTTCTTGTTTTTGCCATTTAAGAAAAAGGGCAAAACGAAATAATAAAGAATCTAAAAAATAAATATTTTTGAGATGCGAGGGTAGAGGATGATAGATGGATCTCAAAGGAGTCAAAATATGGACACGTGTTTTGGCAAAAACCAAACCTTCTATTGTGGAGGGCGTTTTTGAGATTTGGTCTATAAAAGGGATTAAATAGATTTGGAGCCATAATAATTATGGGTAATATTTGATAAATCTTGATGATCAAGGTAGATAATGTAGACAAGGTGTAGCATGCATTTGCAACCTTGGGATTGGAGAATCCAAGTTGGTTTTGGTGGAATACCCTAGATTAGGGATCTAGGCAGGTGTTAATTTCATACCATCAAAACATGGTTGTATATTGGAGTTCAGATCTCTCCTTGGGGCATGGGTTAGATGGTTAGTTAGACCAAGTCATATATATGATCATGGCAGAAGTAGTTTGGATTAATTGCATTTGAGGTGATCTAGAAGTGATGGCAAACTTTGTTTTAAATAAGGCTGCCATACCAGATGAGTCATGATGCCTTATAAACCATGTGGGTTTAATAAGCTCAAGGATCCACTTGAGGCAAGTGAAGTAGATATTGATAGAACTATATGAGTAGAACACAACCATGCAAAGAGTTAGTCCATAGAAGGTTGTATGGTGGTGTGAGCTTCTACCAAAGTAGGCATGTTGACTAGATTTACAGGAAAAGTTATTTTCTTGCCTACAAAACCATCAAGAACAAGTGGGTTGGAGGATGATCTAACCAAGGGCAAGAGTGGGACTTGGTAGTCCTTAGTATGGTTAACAAGATGGTTCAGATGCATTTTCAAAAATGCACAAGGGTTGACAAAGGGAGGCATTCAAAAAGGTGATGTTGGAACAGTTTTCAGGATTTCACTAGAGTATAAGAGGGAATGTTTTTGAGAGGTTGCTAAGTACCAAAGCATCATCAAGTGGATTATATTGAAGTTTATATGGAGTAGAAGGGTTCCATGCTTGATATTGGTCTTCATGGACTTGGAAGCTTCTAGAATAGAAATCCTCAGAATTGATCTGGTTAAGGGTTTTAGATGATCTCCTAATAGCTAGGGATCATATCCAGATTTGTATTCTTGCTTATTGGGTGATTGATTTGGAAACCTCTTGATCCTAGTGATGAGCTCCTAGAGTGGCTCATACTACTTCCTAAGCAAACAAGTCAAACTGCAGATCAAGGCAACTCATGAGATAGGAGATCAAGGCAACTCATCTTATACTAAGCAATCCACTATTGGGGTTACCATCAAGCTTAGCTTGAGGTAAGGTTGGGGCATTCTGAAGAGGTTAGGATTTTGAGTAAGATTAGAGTCCTTGGTACCTCTACCAAGAAGGGAATTCAAATTCTTTGAAAGGAGGTTTTGGGAAAACTAGAGGTAAGATTAGTTGAGGGTCCTGTCTTGATAACATAAGGAGGTTATATTGTATATCTCTCCATAGTTTTGTCAATAGAAGCTAGTAAAATAGTTTTGGTTTCAAACGCAGCTTGGCTCATGTTTTGGAATGCCAGAACATTTGAGAATATGTAAAATGAGCCAGGATGGTTTTGGTAAATAGCTTTTGTCAACTGAGGATGAGGTAAGGAGTATCATAGGATACATAATCATGTGCACAAGCACAAACAAACAACAAGAAGACACCTGATATGTCCAAAACGTATCTACTTTCCCGAGCACTTTTGCTATTGTTTCTCCTCTATACTTGTGTGATTTGGATGCAACTAATGCGAACTGACGCAGTTTTCAGCAGAATTGCCTTGGTGTCTACTTTTTGTGCAGAAAATCAACTATGAGGAAAAATTCCGAAAAATATGCCAGAAATCCTATTTCACCCGAACACTCCAGGAGCCAGAATACGAGATGGAGAAGATCCCCGGGGTGGCCACACCACCTGGTGGCGCGGGCCAGGCCAGGCCGCGCTAGGGGGTGGTGTGGGCCCTCCAGGCACCCCCTCGGCCTCTCTCTTCGCCTATAAGGAGCCTTCTGACCTAAAAACTTCAGGGGGTTCGACGTTTTTCCAGAAGGAGTTCTGCTCTACCGCCACCACCAGATTCCACGAAACAGCACCAGAAACTCCGTTCTGGCACCCTGCCGGGACGGGGAATTGGAGGAGATCATTGCCATCATCATCACCATCGCTTCTCCATCGACCATCCATGTTTCCCCATCTATGAGTGAGTAATCCCCCGCTGTAGGCTATGGGGATGGTAGGGATTGGATGAGATCGTTCATGTAATGGCATCAGATTATTAGGGAAATAGTCCCTAGTATCTCTTATTAGTGCTTTATGACTTTGTTGCGACTTTTTGTGCTTAATGCTTGTGACTAGGGCCCGAGTGCCATGATTTCAGATCTGAACGTATTATTGTTCTTGGTCTTATCTGCAAGTTGTATACACACGTCGTTGTCCGGAACCTATGGCCCCGAAGTGACAGAAACCGGGATAACCGGAAGGGAAGGGCTTTGATGTGAGGATCACATGTGTTCACGGAGTGTTAATGCTTTGCTCCGGTGCTCTATTAAAAGGAGCACCTTAATTGCCAGTAGTTTCCTAGAGGCCCCGCTGCAAACGGGCTGGCTGGACAAAATATGTTGTGCAAGTTCTCATTGCGAGCACGTATGACTATATATGGAACGCATGCCTAGGATTGTCTAGTACTTGGATGCTTTATCTTATTTATCTGCAATTGCCCTATGTTCTGATTGTTATGTGAATTGTCTTGTCCATGCAACGCCCGTCCATCCATCCCTATGCCTACCACACTCGAATCCCACTGTTTACTGCTTTTGTTACTACTGTCTTTGCTTTACTACTGCTGTTACTTTGCTATTCCTACTACAATACGGTTGCTACTGATAAACTGCTGTGAGCAAGATTGTTTCCAAGTACAGCTGAATTGACAACTCAGCTGTTAAGGCTGATAAATATTCTTTGGCTCCCCTTGTGTCGAATCAATAAATTGGGTTTCACTTCCCTCGAAAATACTGCGATACAACCCCTATACTTGTGGGTCATCAAGACTATTTTCTGGCCCCGTTGCCGGGGAGCATAGCTTTATTTATCAAGTTCACATGGATTCTCTATTGTTCGCTACTATCCATCAATCATGGGTAAGTCTCGTGATGGTAAGGTTCCTATTTTACCATCCACTACAAGAAGAGGTACGGTTCTAAACACCTCTGCTGCTCTTGATTCACCATCTGTTATAAGTAAGCTCGTTACACCACGACATACACGTGCTACACACACTGCTACTACTGCTGAATCTGAAACTTCTGATGCTTATGATGCTGCTTCTACTGTGGTTGATAAGAGTGGTTCATTAGGTCCTTTCCTAGATGCTTCGATTGCTAGAACTATAGCTGGAAATACCGAAACTCCTAATGAAGACGCTACCACACCTATTAGCTCAACTGAGTCTAGTGAGAGTTATGATATTGAAGAATATTATGTTGAGATGACCGATGAGTGGTTTGTTTTCTGATGATATTAAGATGCGTACTTACTTTGTTGCTAAGATTTTTCCCTTTTCACTGAAAGGAGAAGCTAAAACTTGCTTTAGTAATTTACCTCCTGGATCTATTGATAGCCCGGAGTGCTTGATTAGTACTTTCCTGTAGAAATATTTTCCTCCCAGTGATAGACATGCTATTTTGCAGGAACTTTTTGATTTCAAACAGGGAGAAAAAGAGGTATTGCCTGAATCTTGGGCAAGGTTTTATGCTTTGATCCATGCACAGGCTAGAAGTCCATTACCTAAGAATGAGCTTCTTGATATATTTTATAATGGACTAACTGAGGAATCTAGGACATACCTAGATAGTTGTGCAGACTGTGTTTTCAGGAATAGGACTCTGAAGGAAGCTGAGGAATTAATGGCTAAAATAAGCAAGAATTATGAAGATTGGACTCCACCTAAACAAGCTATACCTGAAGTAATTGTACCTGAACCATCTATTCCTGTGCCTATTCCAACATCAAAGAAGAGGGGAGTTATTGAATTAAATGATGAAGTGATGAAGGAAGCTAAGAAATGTCTTAAGGAGAAGGGAATTAAAGCTGCAGATGTCAAGAATTTACCTCCTATAGAAGAATTATGTAAGCCTATTCCCTACTCACCCACTATTGAGGTACACTCTCTCCAACACTTTGATGAAGGTGATATCCCTTACTTGAAACCTCCTGATCAATGTATTGTTAAGCAAGATAACTTTAATAAAAGGGTGCAAAATCATCTAATGGAAAACACTAGAGCTATTGTTGAGTTGAACTATATTGTGGAAAGAACCTCTAATGATGTTAAAATGATTGTTAAACACTTTCAAATGGTTCAAACATAAATAGATCAACTCGTTAAAGTGCAAAAAGACTTGCTAGTTAATGCTGCTAAAGAAAAACATGCTTATGAAATTAGAACTAGAAGTGGTGCTGCTACCCAGGATCCTCTTTATCCCGAGGGCATCCCAAAAGAATTGAAAAAGATTCTCAATAAGCTGAAAATAGTGGTTCTACTCGTAAGAAAAGGAAAAAGAAACATAAAACTGTTATAGAACCCTCTAAACCTGCTATAGATCCTAATAGTATATCTATCTCTAATGCTGAAACTAAAAGTGGTAATGAAGAAAATGAAGTTCCTAATGAAGAAAAAGTTGAAGAAGAACCTGAAAACCATGCTAAGACTACTAAATACACCAAAGAAGATTTTATTGCTAAGAAACATGGTAGTGAAAGAGAACCTTGGGTCCAAAAACCTATGCCTTTCCCTGATAAGAAACACAAGTCAAAAGAAGATGAACACTATAGTAAGTTTTGTGAGTGGATGAAGCCTTTATTCTTCTAAATTCCTTTGACTGATGCTATTAAATTGCCTCCTTACTCAAAGTATATGAAGCACATTGTCTCGAATAAAAGGAAGATCCCTAATTAAGAAATCTCTACTTTGCTTGCTAATTATTCTTTCAATGGTAAGGTTCCTAAGAAACTTGGAGACTCAGGGATTCCAAATATCCCTTGCTCTATTAAGAACAGTTATGTTAGAACTGCTTTGTGTGATTTGGGAGCTGGAGTTAGTGTTATGCCTTTCTTTCTCTATAAGAGGCTTCATCTTGAAAAATTGATACCAACTGATATATATCTTTATAAATGGTTGATAAATCTACCACTATTCCTGTGGGTATATGTGAGGATGTACCTGTTCAGGTGGCTCACAATTGCTTGATACTAACTGATTTTGTTGTGCTTGAAATGCCTAAAGATGATAATACGTCTATTATTCTCGGGAGACCTTTTCTTAATACTACAGGAGCCATTATTAATTGTAATCAAGGAAAGGTGACCTTCAATGTTAATGACAAGGAACATACTGTCTATTTCCCCAAGAAGATTGAAAGGACATATGGTTTGAATTCAATTGAACATGGTGAAGGCATTCAAGTTGGAGAAATATATTGTCCCATACCAAGAGAGAAATTTGAAACTATTATGATTGGGACCATTGCTATCAAGGTTGAGTTAACAAAATCATTAATGAAATACAAATTTTTGTCTCATATGCAATTGTTTTGGTAGCAAGACTTGATCAACCTTGCTAACAAAAGGATTCCATTGAACAAAACAATGTTCTCATTATGATTATCTCCGTTTATTTCTATCCTTTGCATTTTAGTTTTTGCTTTCGTTTAGTTTTCTTTGTGTTGTTAGTTGCTTGCATGCTAGAACTTCTATAGTTCTAGCCTTGTTTTGTCCTTGCATCTTGTTTCCAAAAGAAAAAAATCCGTTTGTCAGAAAAATCATTCTTCTATTTCTGAAAAAAGCCCAAAAATAAAGTGTCTCGAAAAATTCCAGAAAATTCATATTCAATTTTTACGTGAAAAAAGGGGCAGAGGAGTACCTGATAGGTACCAGGGGGGCCCACCAGGCAGGCACACCATGTGGTGGCGCGGCCAGCCCTGGGTGGCGCCATGCCCTGGTGTGGGCCACCCCTGGCCCTCCTCTAACTCTCTCCCCTGCCACTTTCTTCTCTCTCCCGAGTAAGCTCCAGTTCATAGCTCAAAATCGCGTTCTCTCTGTGCTTGCTCTCGATTTCTTCGATCTCCTTGCTCAGCCCATCTTTCTTGCTGAAATTTGGAGCATTTGTTCCTTGGTATGTGACTCCTCCCCTTGTCCAAGTAGATTTGTGTTTAGTGGATTATATGTTGAGTATTTTGCTGCTATACGTGACTGGTTATGAGAGCTTGTAAGCTTGTTTGATGCTTAGAGATATAGTTTTGATGCATGTTTAGGCCTCTTACAAGTCCCTATGAGTAGAATCTTTCTTTATATTTACTTTGCAATCACTTGTTTGATAGGTGTTTAAATTTCAGAATACCAAGCATGAACAACCATACTTTTGGAGAGATATTTGAGAGTGATGCACCTAGGAGGTCGAGGCCCTCAAGAACGACCTCTCAAGATAGGCCATCATACAATGAAGATCTCATTGCAACTTGTATTGGTAGTGAAAGGGATGATGGGGATGCTCACCCATCCTCTTGTCCTTGTTTTACCTTCTTACAAGCTGCAGGTATTCTTGATGATTTCTTGCTACTGATTGAGAGGGTTGGTTTGACCTCATATATGCAAGATGAGAGTGCGCAACACGCTATGCTCACCAAAACTTTTGTTGAGAGCTTCACGTTTACTAACACACCCTATCAGTCTACTGTCTCTTTTAAAATCTATGATCTGCCCTTCACCATGCCTTTGGAGAGATTTTGCAGTATTGTAGGTGTGTGTATGACAGGGACCGTGAAGAAAATTCAATGGCGACCCGCTCATTTGTTGGAGCTTTACCGAGGGGTGACCAATGATGATGACCGTGTAGCGCAGCGCGGAAAGATAAGAAATATCCAACTCCCCGCTTATTGCTCGCCGCCTAGCTGCTAGGGGGCCTATCTATGGGGGCATCATTGTTTCATGCATAGTCAATACATTAGGTCTTTTAGTGGATCCCGATGATGCTATGATAGCACCACAGAGGCTTGACCTTGTTGCCATGAAAATGCATCACTTTCTCACTGCTACCTCTGATTTGAACAATCTAGTATATAGGATGCTTTTCACTGACAGGGATGAAAGGGAGATCATTTTGCCACAACCTGCTTTATTCAGTGTTCACAGGAGATCATGGTCGCGCTCCAAGGAGGAGTGGACGAGCAGCAACAGGAGGATGTGCCCTCCTATGATTACTCTACACATTACGGGGGGGGCGTACTCGAGCTCGCACCAGGACGAGGCTACCTCCTCGTCGTACCACGGTGACACTTCATCTTGGTCAGCTTGGGATTGATACCCACTTAGGCCAAAAGCCTAAGCGTGGGGGGAGGTACGCCGACACCGCACTCATCTCCATATCATGTTGCGTGAGTACTTTGTATATTCATGTTTTTGTTCTCTTTTTAGTTTTCGTTCTTCTTTGCTTTTGCTTTCTAAAAACACAAAAATACCAAAAATATTTTTGTTGTTTCTCTTTGGTTTGCTTCTTCTTTTTTCCTTGGTTTGCTTTTCCCTTTTCGCTTTGTTTGAACTATTCGAAAAACCCAAAAAGATTTTGCTTTGCTTGTTTTTCTCTTTTGGTTCTTATTTAAAAATCGAAAACACCAAAAATATTTGTCATTCTTCTTTGGTTTTTGCAAGTTTGCTACAGGGTTCGGAAGTTCTCAGTGGATATTGGTTTCATATTATTATTCAAGCCACACAAGCGAAGAGCAATAATGAGGATTAATGACTACTTGAGGCGTGGTAAGAGGCTGGTAGCAAACTCTATTTGTTTTCATTTTTGTACATATACTCATCATTGTGAGCTTTCTTAGTCCGTTCATGTAGAGTGTATGTTATATTTGGATGCTTAGTAGTTCTTGCTTTCTTATGATTAGTTCCAGCTCGCTAATAATTTGTAGCATGTCTCATGAATGTTTGCTTGCATTTCTCTATTCATAAATTGGTATGACACCGTGGTATCCTCCTCTGAATGTTTCATTTGATTGACTTGGCACATGCTCACGCATGCACATGACTGTAATAATCAGTTAAGCCTTGATGAATTATTTTGCCTCGAGGATCTTGAATCACTTTCATGCCATGAGTAGTCCTATTTTGTTGCAAGCATGATAATGACAGCTATTGCTCTCTCGCTTGTCGCTCCCTTACTATTGCTAGCCTTCACTTCCACTGAGTGTTTTACTCATGTTTCCAACTCCCTAAACCAAAATTTTCCAAAGTGTCCACATACCTACCTATTAGCATCATTTGCTACTCCCGTGCATATTCATTATGCCTTGTTTTCTTCCGAATAAAATGTTTGCTTGTTATGGGAAAATTAGTTAGTAAAGCTCTCACGAACTTGATGGCACACTTTATTTTCCGCACTTAATAAACCTGAACCATTGTGAACTCTCCATGAAAGTTATATGCTTGAAAATTATAGGCTGCGGATTAGCAGAACCGTGCTATCACGGGGAACGCTTTCAACACTTGTAAATATATACCCAGTTGATACCTTGCTCTTTTGTTTGTGGATGTCGTCAGTGTGAAATAAAAGGGGAGCTTGTAAGTCCATGGAGTTATGTATGTGTGTTAGAGAAACGCCTGGGCCGGTGGTCTAATCCATGCTGACATGGTGGAAACCTGCAGCGTAACCATAATGATATCTATGAAGCATTCTTCTTATAAAAAAAGAGAGTTATAGCTATTGAGAAAAAGAAAAAAAAGAGATTTATGAAAAGACGAAGGAGAGAAAAAAGCACCATTTTCCCATGGTAAATAAGAAGATTGCTGAGATACTCATTGTCTGCTTGCCCTGTCATTTTGATATGGGGATTCTTCCGTATCATCGGGCAAGGGGTACCCCGTTGGTGGTTCTCAATGATACGCACATACTTACGATGACAAGAACTTACCGGTAACTAAAGTTGAGTACCATGAGGAGCGTCCCTCGTACTCAAGGGACTTGGGACTTTCAGTTTATAGTCTATCAAGCATATAACTCAGATTGGACCTCACTTTCACCTTAACCACGTTAAAGATGCTTATGATAGGGGCAATGAGAGCTCAAAGCTAACAAGTACCATACTTTCAGCATTTGGAAGCCTTTCAAAATTATTCAAAACCTTTTCCTTTACTTGTTGAGTCTCCACTTATTCTCCGAGCACCTTCTTGAGAGCTTAGTCGTCATACTTTGTGTTTGTTCCAATACTTGATTATTTGTGTTATGACTTTGATGCTTGAATTCTTGATATCTTTACTTCTAGTCATCACTTGAACTTCAGAGGTGCCTAGACATTCATAATCAAAGGCAAGCGAGATACCACTCTATCATGCCTTTTTATGAGCATTGTAATGTTGCTTATGTTCGTGCTTTATGCTACTTATTATTCTTGAGTTGGAATCTCTTCATAGCTTGCACTAACTATTAAGTAGACTCAGTTGCATACTCTTTATTATGGATTGTATAAGTAGTTGATCACATTGCTGAGAATATTTACATCATATGAAGCAAATGTGTTCGTGAAAGTTCTTTTATCGCACTCAGTTTTCAACTGAATTGCTTGAGGACAAGCAATAAGCTAAGCTTGGGGGGAGTTGATACGTCCGAAATGTATGTACTTTCCCAAACACTTTTGCTATTGTTTCTCCTCTATACTTGTGTGATTTAGATGCAACTAATGCGAACTGATGCTGTTTTCAGCAGAATTGCCTTGGTGTCTAATTTTTGTGCAGAAAATCAACTATCAGGAAAAATACCGGAAAATATGCCAGAAATCCTATTTCACCCGAAGACTCCAGGAGCCAGAATACGAAACGGAGAAGAGCCCTGGGGTGGCCACACCACCTGGTGGCACGGGCCAGGCCAGGCCGCGCCAGGGGGTGGCGTGGGCCCCCCAGGCACCCCCTCGGCCACTCTCTTCGCCTATAAGGAGCCTTCTGACCTAAAAACTTCAGGGGGTTCGATGTTTTTCCAGAAGGAGTTCCGCTCCGCCGCCACCACCAGATTCCACGAAATAGCACCAGAAACTCCGTTCTGGCACCCAGCCGGGACAGGGAATTGGATCCATATGTGTTGAATCCATAAATACTCTTTGGCTCCCCTTGTGTCGAATCAATAAATTGGGTTTCACTTCCCTCGAAAATACTGCGATACACCCCCTATACTTGTGGGTCATCAACACTGCACCAAAAACAAGAAAAAGTTTTTGTTCCCCCTGATTTTTGCATTCTGGGCAACTAATCAGGGTTGCTGAAATTGGGATGTTACAGATCCACTAGTGTCATTGCATGTGTGTTCTTTTCACAAACCACATATGGATCCACCAGTGTCATTGCATGTATGTTCTTTTCATTAACCACATCTAGAGTCATTTCATGTGTGTTCTTTTCACAAACCACATATGGATCCACCACATTTCATTGCATGTGTGTTCTTTTCATTAACCAGAGCTAGAGTCATTGCATGTATGTTCTTTTGACAAACCACACAAGGATCCACCAGAGTCTTTGCATGTCTATTCTTTTCATAGACCCATAGGGATCCACCAGAGTCATTTCATGTGTGTTCTTTTCACAAACCACATATGGATCCACCAGTGTCATTGCATGTGTGTTCTTTTTACAAACCACATATGAATCCACCAGTGTCATTGCACGTGTGTTCTTTACATTAACCACATATGGATCACCTAGTGTCATTGCATGTGTGTTCTTTTCATTAACCACAACTAGAGTCATTGCATGTCTATTCTTTTCATAGACCACATATGGATCCACCAGAGTTCATTGCATGTCTGTTCTTTTACCAAATCACATATCGATCCACCAGAGTCATTGCATGTGTGTTCTTTTCACAAACCACATATGGATCCACCCGTGTCATTGCATGTGTGTTCTTTTCATATACCACATATGAATCCACCAGTGTCATTTCATGTGTGGTCTTTTCACAAACCACATATGGATCCACCAGTGTCATTGCATGTGTGTTCTTTTCACAAACCACATATGGATCCACTAGTGTCATTGCATGTGTGTTCTTTTCATAGACCACATATGGATCCCCTAGTCTCATTGCATGTGTGTTCTTTTAATTAACCACAACTAGTGTCATTGCATGTTTGGTCTTTTCATAGACCACATATGGATCGACTAGAGTTCATTGCATGTTTTTTCTTTTCACAAACCACATATGGATCCACCAGAGTCATTGCATGTGTGTTCTTTCCACAAACCACATATGGATCCACCAGTGTCATTGCATGTCCGTTGTTTACATTAACCACATATGGATCCCCTAGTCTCATTGCATGTGTGTTCTTTTCATTAACCACAACTAGAGTCATTGCATATCTATTCTTTTCATAGATCACATATGGATCCACCAGAGTTCATTGCATGTCTGTTCTTTTCACAAACCACATATGGATCCACCAAATTCATTGCATGTGTGGTCTTTTCATAAACCATATATGGATCCACCAGTGTTATTGCATGTGTGTTATTTTCATTAACAACATATGGATCCACCAGTGTCATTTCATGTGTTTTCTTTTCACAAACTACATATGGATCCACCGGTGTCATTGCATGTGTGTTCTTTTCACAAACCACATATGGATCCACCGGTGTCATTGCATGTGTGTTCATTTCACAAACCACATATGGATCCACTAGTGTCATTGCATGTGTGTTCTTTTCATAGACCACATATGGATCCCCTACTGTCATTGCACGTGTGTTCTTTTCATTAACCAAAACTAGTGTCATTGCATGTCTTTTCCTTTCATAGACCACATATGGATTCACCAGAGTTCATTGCATGTTTGTTCTTTTCAGAAACCACATATCGATCCACCAGAATCATTGCATGTGTGTTCTTTCCACAAACCACATATGGATCCACCATTGTCATTGCATATGTGTTCTTTTCATTAACCACATATGGATCCCCTAGTGTCATTGCATTTGTGTTCTTTTCATTAACCACAACTAGAGTCATTGCATGTGTGTTCTTTTCACAAACCACATATGGATCCACCAGAGTCATTGCATGTGTGTTCTTTTCATAAACCACATATGGATACACTAGTGTCATTGCATGTATGTTCTTTTCATAAACCACATGGATCAACCAATGTCATTGCATGTGTGTTCTTTTAATAAACCACATCTAGAGTCACTCGATGTGTGTTCTTTTCATAAACCACAACTAGAGTCATTACATGTGTGTTCTTTTCACAATCCACATATGGATCCACCAATGTCATTGCATGTGTGTTCTTTTCATTAACCAAATCTAGATTCATTGCACGTCTGTTCTTTTCACAAACCACATGGATCCACCAGTGTGAGTGCATGTGTGTTCTTTTAATAAACCACAACTAGAGTCATTGCATGTGTGTTCTTTTCACAAACCACATATGGATCCACCAGTGTCATTGCATGTGTGTTGTTTTCATTAACCACAGCTAGAGTCATTTCATGTGTGTTCTTTTCACAAACCAAATATGGATCCACCAGTGTCATTGCATGTGTGTTCTTTGCATAAACCACATATGGATCCACCATAGTTCATTGCATGTGTGTTCTATTCGTAACCATAGCTAGAGTCATTGTATGTATGTTCTTTTCACAAACCACACAAGGATCCACAAGTGTAATTGCATGTCTTTTCTTTTCATAGACCACATATGGATCCACCAGTGTCATTTCATGTGTGTTCTTTTCACAAACCACATATGGATCCACTAGTGTCATTGCATGTGTGTTCTTTTCACAAACCACATATGGATCCACCTGTGCCATTGCATGTGTGTTCATCTCATTAATCACATATGGATCCACCAGTGTCATTGCATGTGTGTTCTTTTCACAAACCAATATGGATCCACCAGTGTCATTGCATGTGTGTCCTTTTCACAAACCACATATGGATCCCCTAGTGTAATTGCATGTATGTTATTTTAATGAACCACAGCTAGAGTCACTAGATGTGTGTTATTTTCATAAACCACATATGGATCCACTAGAGTCATTGCATGTGTGTTCTTTTCACAAACCACATATGGATCCACCTGTGCCAGTGCATGTGTGTTCTTTTCATTAATCACATATGGATCCACCAGTGTCATTGCATGTGTGTTCTTTTCACAAACCAATATGGATCCACCAGTGTCATTGCATGTGTGTCCTTTTCACAAACCACATATGGATCCCCTAGTGTAATTGCATGTATGTTATTTTAATGAACCACAACTAGAGTCACTAGATGTGTGTTCTTTTCATAAACCACATATGGATCCACTAGAGTCATTGCATCTGTGTTCTTTTCACAAACCACATATGGATCCACCAGTGTCATATCATGTGTGTTCTTTTCATTAACCACATATGGATCCACCAGTGTCATTGCATGTGTGTTCTTTTCACAAACCACATATGGATCCACCAGTTTCATTGCATGTGTGTTCTTTTCATTAACCATATGGATTCCCTAGTGTCATTGCATGTGTGTTCTTTTCATTAACCATATGGATTCCCTAGTGTCATTTCATGTGTGTTCTTTTCATTAACCACATCTAGAGTCATTGCATGTCCATTCTTTTCATAGACCACATATGGATCAGCCAGAGTTCATTGCATGTCTGTTCTTTTCACAAACCTCATATGGATCCATCAGAGTTATTGCATGTGTGTTCTTTTCACAAACCACATATGGAGCCACCAGTGTCATTGCATGTGTGTTATTTTCATAGACCACATATGGATCCACTAGTGTCATTTCATGTGTGTTCTTTTCACAAACCACATATGGATCCACCAGTGTCATTGCATGTGTGTCCTTTTCACAAACCACATATGGATCCCCTAGTGTAATTGCATGTATGTTATTTTAATGAACCACAGCTAGAGTCACTAGATGTGTGTTCTTTTCATAAACCACATATGGATCCACTAGATTCATTGCATGTGTGTTCTTTTCACAAACCACATATGGATCCACCAGTGTCATATCATGTGTGTTCTTTTCATTAACCACATATGGATCTCCTAGTGTCATTGCATGTGTGTTCTTTTCATTAACCACTTCTAGAGTCATTGCATGTGTGTTCTTTTCACAAACCACATATGGATCCACCAGAGTCATTGCATGTGTGTTCTTTTCATAAACCACATATGGATCCACCATTGTCATTGCATGTTTGTTCTTTTCATAAACCACTACTAGAGTCACTAGATGTGTGTTCTTTTCATAAACCACAAGTAGAGTCATTGCATGTGAGTTCTTCTCACAATCCACATATGGATCCACCAGTGTCATTGCATGTGTGTCATTCTCATTAACCAAACCTAGAGTCATTGCATGTCTATTCTTTTCACAAACCACATGGATCCACAAGTGTCATTGCATGTGTGTTCTTTTAATAAACCACAACTAGAGTCATTGCATGTGTGTTTTTTCACAAACCACATATGGATCTACCAGTGTCATTGCATGTGTGTTGTTTTCATTAACCACAGCTAGAGTCATTTCATGTGTGTTGTTTTCACAAACCAAATATGGATCCACCGGTGTCATTGCATATGTGTTCATTGCATAAACCACATATGGATCCACCAGAGTTCATTGCATGTGTGTTCTATTCTTAACCATAGCTAGAGTCATTGTATGTATGTCCTTTTCACAAACCACACAAGGATCCACCAGAGTAATTGCATGTATGTTCTTTTCATAGACCACATATGGATCCACCGGTGTCATTTCATGTGTGTTCTTTTGATAAACCACACATGGATCCACCAGAGTTCATTGCATGTGTGTTCTTTCATTAACCACAGGTAGAGTCATTGCATGTCTGTTCTTTTCACAAACCACACAAGGATCCACCAGTGTCATTGCATGTGTGTTCTTTTAATAAACCACAACTAGAGTCATTGCATGTGTGTTCTTTTCACAAACCACATATGGATCCACCAGTGTCATTGCATGTGTGTTCTCTTCATTAACCACAGCTAGAGTCATTTCACGTGTGTTCGTTTCACAAACCACATATTGATCCACCGGTGTCATTGCATGTGTGTTCTTTTGATAAACCACATATGGATCCACCAGAGTTCATTGCATGTGTGTTCTTTTCATTAACCACAGGTAGAGTCATTGCATGTCTGTTCTTTTCACAAACCACACAAGGATCCACCAGAGTCATTGCATGTATGTTCTTTTCATAGACCACATATGGATCCACCAGTGTCATTTCATGTGTGTTCTTATCAAAAACCACATATGGATCCACCAGTGTCATTGCATGTGTGTTCTTTTCACAATCCACATATGCATCCACTAGTGTCATTGCATGTATGTTCTTTTCATTAACCACATATGGATCCACTAGATTCATTGCATGTGTGTTCTTTTCACAAACCACATATGGATCCACCAGTGTCATTGCATGTGTGTTCTTTTCATTAACCATATATGGATCTCCTAGTGCCATTGCATGTGTGTTCTTTTCATTAACCACTGCTAGAGTCATTGCATGTGTGTTCTTTTCACAAACCACATATGGATCCACCAGAGTCATTGCATGTGTGTTCTTTTCATAAACAACATATGGATCCACCATTGTCATTGCATGTTTGTTCTTTTAATAAACCAGATGGATCCACTAGTGTCATTGCATGTGTGTTCTTTTAATAAACCACTACTAGAGTCACTAGATGTGTGTTCTTTTCATAAACCACAAGTAGAGTCATTGCATGTGTGTTCTTCTCACAATCCACATATGGATCCACCAGTGTCATTGCATGTGTGTTCTTTGCATTAACCACAGCTAGAGTCATTGCATGTATGTTATTTTCACAAACCACATAAGGATCCACCAGTGTCATTGGATGTGTGTTCTTTTAATAAACCACAACTATAGTCATTGCATGTGTGTTCTTTTCACAAACCACATATGGATCCACCAGTGTCATTGCATGTGTGTTCTTTTCATTAACCACAACTAGAGTCACTTCACGTGTGTTCTTTTCAAAAACCACATGTGGATCCACCAGTGTTATTGCATGTGTGTTCTTTTCATAAACCACATATGGATCCACTAGAGTTCATTGCATGTTTGTTCTTTTCATTAACCACAGGTAGAGTCATTGCGTGTCTGTTCTTTTCAAAAACCACACAAGGATCCACCAGAGTCATTGCATGTACGTTCTTTTCATAGACCACATATGGATCCACCAGTGTCATTTCATGTGTGTTCTTATCACAAACCACATATGGATCCACCAGTGTCATTGCATGTGTGTTCTTTTCACATACCACATATGGATCCACTAGTGTCATTGCATGTGTGTCCTTTTCACAAACCACATATGGATCCCCTAGTGTCATTGCATGTGTGTTCTTTTCATTAACCACAACTAGAGTCATTGCATGTCTGTTCTTTTCATAGACCACATATGGATCCACTAGAGTTCATTGCATGTCTGTTCTTTTCACAAACCACATATGGATCCACCAGTGTCATTGCATGTATCTTCTTTTCATTAACCACATAAGGATCCCCTAGTGTCATTGCATGGGTGTTCTTTTAATAAACCACAGATAGAGTCACTAGTTGTGTGTTCTTTTCACAAAACACATATGGATCCACTAGAGTCATTGCATGTGTGTTATTTTCACAAACCACATATGGATCCACTAGTGTCATTGAAATGTGTGTTCTTTTCATTCACCACAACTAGAGTCATTGCATGTCTGTTCTTTTCACAAACCACATGGATCCACCAGTGTCATTGCATGTGTGTTCTTTGAAGAAACCGCAGCTAGAGTCATTGCATGTGTGTTCTTTTCATTTACCACATCTAGAGTCGTTTCATGTATGTTCTTTTCACAAACCACATATGGATCCACCAGTGTCATTGCATGTCTTATCTTTTCATTAAACACATCTAGATTCATTTCATGTGTGTTCTTTTCACAAACCACATATGGATCCACCAATGTCATTGCATGTGTGTTCTTTTCATAAACCACATATGGATCCACCATAGTACATTGCATGTGTGTTCTTTTCAGTAACCACAGCTAGAGTCATTGCATGTCTGTTCTTTTGACAAACCACATAAGGATCCACAAGTGTCATTGCATGTGTGTTCTTTAAATAAACCACAACTAGAGTCATTGCACGTGTGTGCTTTTCACAAACCACATATGGATCCACCAGTGTCATTTCATGTGTGTTGTTTTCATTAACCACAGCTAGAGTCATTGCATGTGTGTTCTTTGCATAAACCACATATGGATCCACCATAGTTCATAGCATGTGTTTTCTATTTATTAACCACAGCTAGAGTCATTGCATGTATGTTCATTTCACAAACCACACAAGGATCCACTAGAGTCATTGCAAGTCTATTCTTTTCATAGACCACATATGGATCCACCTGTGTCATTTCATGTGTCTTCTTTTCACAAACCACATATGGATCCACTAGTGTCAATTCATGTATGTTCTTTTCTCAAACCACGTATGGATCCACTAGTGTCATTGCATGTATGTTCTTTTCAGTAACCACATATGGATCCACCCGTGTCATTGCATGTGTGTTCTTTTCACATACCACATATGGATCCACCAGTGTCATTGCATGTGTGTCCTTTTCACAAACCACATATGGATCCCCTAGTGTCATTGCATGTGTGTTCTTTTCATTAACCACAACTAGAGTCATTGCATGTCTGTTCTTTTCATAGACCACATATGGATCCACTAGAGTTCATTGCATGTCTGTTCTTTTCACAAACCACATATGGATCCACCAGTGTCATTGCATGTATCTTCTTTTCATTAACCACATAAGGATCCCCTTGTGTCATTGCATGGGTGTTCTTTTAATAAACCACAGATAGAGTCACTAGATGTGTGTTCTTTTCACAAAACACATGTGGATCCACTAGAGTCATGGCATGTGTGTTATTTTCACAAACCACATATGGATCCACTAGTGTCATTGAAATGTGTGTTCTTTTCATTCACCACAACTAGAGTCATTGCATGTCTGTTCTTTTCACAAACCACATGGATCCACCAGTGTCATTGCATGTGTGTTCTTTCAAGAAACCGCAGCTAGAGTCATTGCATGTGTGTTCTTTTCATTTACCACATCTAGAGTCGTTGCATGTATGTTCTTTTCACAAACCACATATGGATCCACCAGTGTCATTGCATGTGTTATCTTTTCATTAACCACATCTAGATTCATTTCATGTGTGTTCTTTTCACAAACCACATATGGATCCACCAATGTCATTGCATGTGTGTTCTTTTCATAAACCACATATGGATCCAACATAGTTCATTGCATGTGTGTTCTTTTCAGTAACCACAGCTAGAGTCATTGCATGTCTGTTCTTTTGACAAACCACATAAGGATCCACAAGTGTCATTGCATGTGTGTTCTTTAAATAAACCACAATTAGAGTCATTGCACCTGTGTTCTTTTCACAAACCACATATGGATCCACCAGTGTCATTTCATGTGTGTTGTTTTCATTAACCACAACTAGAGTCATTGCATGTGTGTTCTTTGCATAAACCACATATGGATCCACCATAGTTCATAGCATGTGATTTCTATTTATTAACCACAGCTAGAGTCATTGCATGTATGTTCTTTTCACAAACCACACAAGGATCCACCAGAGTCATTGCAAGTCTATTCTTTTCATAGACCACATATGGATCCACCTGTGTCATTTCATGTGTCTTCTTTTCACAAACCATATATGGATCCACTAGTGTCAATTCATGTATGTTATTTTCACAAACCACGTATGGATCCACCAGTGTCATTGCATGTGTGTTCTTTTCAGTAACCACATATGGATCCACCCGTGTCATTGCATGTGTGTTCTTTTCACATACCACATATGGATCCACCAGTGTCATTGCATGTGTGTCCTTTTCACAAACCACATATGGATCCCCTAGTGTCATTGCATGTGTGTTCTTTTCATTAACCACAACTAGAGTCATTGCATGTCTGTTCTTTTCATAGACCACATATGGATCCACTAGAGTTCATTGCATGTCTGTTCTTTTCACAAACCACATATGGATCCACCAGTGTCATTGCATGTATCTTCTTTTCATTAACCACATAAGGATCCCCTAGTGTCATTGCATGGGTGTTCTTTTTGATAAACCACAGATAGAGTCACTAGATGTGTGTTCTTTTCACAAAACACATATGGATCCACTAGAGTCATGGCATGTGTGTTATTTTCACAAACCACATATGGATCCACTAGTGTCATTGAAATGTGTGTTCTTTTCATTCACCACAACTAGAGTCATTGCATGTCTGTTCTTTTCACAAACCACATGGATCCACCAGTGTCATTGCATGTGTGTTCTTTCAAGAAACCGCAGCTAGAGTCATTGCATGTGTGTTCTTTTCATTTACCACATCTAGAGTCGTTGCATGTATGTTCTTTTCAAAAACCACATATCGATCCACCAGTGTCATTGCATGTGTTATCTTTTCATTAACCACATCTAGATTCATTTCATGTGTGTTCTTTTAACAAACCACATATGGATCCACCAATGTCATTGCATGTCTGTTCTTTTCATAAACCACACATGGATCCAACATAGTTCATTGCATGTGTGTTCTTTTCAGTAACCACAGCTAGAGTCATTGCATGTCTGTTCTTTTGACAAACCACATAAGGATCCACAAGTGTCATTGCATGTGTGTTCTTTAAATAAACCACAATTAGAGTCATTGCACGTGTGTTCTTTTCACAAACCACATATGGATCCACCAGTGTCATTTCATGTGTGTTGTTTTCATTAACCACAGCTAGAGTCATTGCATGTGTGTTCTTTGCATAAACCACATATGGATCCACCATAGTTCATAGCATGTGATTTCTATTTATTAACCACAGCTAGAGTCATTGCATGTATGTTCTTTTCACAAACCACACAAGGATCCACCAGAGTCATTGCAAGTCTATTCTTTTCATAGACCACATATGGATCCACCTGTGTCATTTCATGTGTCTTCTTTTCACAAACCATATATGGATCCACTAGTGTCAATTCATGTATGTTCTTTTCACAAACCACATATGGATCCACCAGTGTCATTGCATGTGTGTTCTTTTCAGTAACCACATATGGATCCACCCGTGTCATTGCATGTGTGTTCTTTTCACATACCACATATGGATCCACCAGTGTCATTGCATGTGTGTCCTTTTCACAAACCACATATGGATCCCCTAGTGTCATTGCATGTGTGTTCTTTTCATTAACCACAACTAGAGTCATTGCATGTCTGTTCTTTTCATAGACCACATATGGATCCACTAGAGTTCATTGCATGTCTGTTCTTTTCACAAACCACATATGGATCCACCAGTGTCATTGCATGTATCTTCTTTTCATTAACCACATAAGGATCCCCTAGTGTCATTGCATGGGTGTTCTTTTAATAAACCACAGATAGAGTCACTAGATGTGTGTTCTTTTCACAAAACACATATGGATCCACTAGAGTCATTGCATGTGTGTTATTTTCACAAACCACATATGGATCCACTAGTGTCATTGAAATGTGTGTTCTTTTCATTCACCACAACTAGAGTCATTGCATGTCTGTTCTTTTCACAAACCACATGGATCCACCAGTGTCATTGCATGTGTGTTCTTTCAAGAAACCGTAGCTAGATTCATTGCATGTGTGTTCTTTTCATTTACCACATCTAGAGTCATTGCATGTATGTTCTTTTCACAAACCACATATGGATCCACCAGTGTCATTGCATGTGTTATCTTTTCATTAACCACATCTAGATTCATTTCATGTGTGTTCTTTTCGCAAACCACATATGGATCCACCAATGTCATTGCATGTGTGTTCTTTTCATAAACCACATATGGATCCAACATAGTTCATTGCATGTGTGTTCTTTTCAGTAACCACAGCTAGAGTCATTGCATGTCTGTTCTTTTGACAAACCACATAAGGATCCACAAGTGTCATTGCATGTGTGTTCTTTAAATAAACCACAACTAGAGTCATTGCATCTGTGTTCTTTTCACAAACCACATATGGATCCACCAGTGTCATTGCATGTGTGTTCTTTTCATTAAACACAGCTATAGTTATTTCATGTGCGTTCTTTTCACAAACCACATATGGATCCACCGGTGTCATTGCATGTGTGTTCTTTTGATAAACCACATATGGATCCACCAGAGTTCATTGCATGTGTGTTCTTTTCATAAACCACAAGTGTCATTGCATGTCTGTTCTTTTCACAAACCACACAAGGATCCACCAGAGTCATTGCATGTATGTTCTTTTCATATACCACATATGGATCCACCAGTGTCATTTCATGTGTGTTCTTTTCACAAACCACATATGGATCCACCAGTGTCATTGCATGTGTGTTTTTTTCACAAACCACATATGGATCCACCAGTTTCATTGCATGTGTGTTCTTTTCATTAACCATATGGATTCCCTAGTGTCATTGCATGTGTGTTCTTTTCATTAACCATATGGATTCCCTAGTGTCATTGCATGTGTGTTCTTTTCATTAACCACATCTAGAGTCATTGCATGTCCATTCTTTTCATAGACCACATATGGATCAGCCAGAGTTCATTGCATGTCTGTTCTTTTCACAAACCTCATATGGATCCATCAGAGTTATTGCATGTGTGTTCTTTTCACAAACCACATATGGAGCCACCAGTGTCATTGCATGTGTGTTATTTTCATAGACCACATATGGATCCACTGGTGTCATTTCATGTGTGTTCTTTTCACAAACCACATATGGATCCACCAGTATCATTGCATGTGTGTCCTTTTCACAAACCACATATGGATCCCCTAGTGTAATTGCATGTATGTTATTTTAATGAACCACAGCTAGAGTCACTAGATGTGTGTTCTTTTCATAAACCACATATGGATCCACTAGATTCATTGCATCTGTGTTCTTTTCACAAACCACATATGGATCCACCAGTGTCATATCATGTGTGTTCTTTTCATTAACCACATATGGATCTCCTAGTGTCATTGCATGTGTGTTCTTTACATTAACCACTTCTAGAGTCATTGCATGTGTGTTCTTTTCACAAACCACATATGGATCCACCAGAGTCATTGCATGTGTGTTCTTTTCATAAACCACATATGGATCCACCATTGTCATTGCATGTTTGTTCTTTTCGTAAACCACTACTAGAGTCACTAGATGTGTGTTCTTTTCATAAACCACAAGTAGAGTCACTGCATGTGTGTTCTTCTCACAATCCACATATGGATCCACCAGTGTCATTGCATGTGTGTCATTCTCATTAACCAAACCTAGAGTCATTGCATGTCTATTCTTTTCACAAACCACATGGATCCACAAGTGTCATTGCATGTGTGTTCTTTTAATAAACCACAACTAGAGTCATTGCATGTGTGTTTTTTCACAAACCACATATGGATCTACTAGTGTCATTGCATGTGTGTTGTTTTCATTAACCACAGCTAGAGTCATTTCATGTGTGTTGTTTTCACAAACCAAATATGGATCCACGGGTGTCATTGCATATGTGTTCCTTGCATAAACCACATATGGATCCACCAGAGTTCATTGCATGTGTGTTCTATTCGTTAACCATAGCTAGAGTCATTGTATGTATGTTCTTTTCACAAACCACACAAGGATCAACCAGAGTAATTGCATGTATGTTCTTTTCATAGACCACATATGGATCCACCAGTGTCATTTCATGTGTGTTCTTTTCACAAACCACATATGGATCCACGAGTGTCATTGCATGTGTGTTCTTTTCACAAACCACATATGGATCCACCAGTGTCATTGCATGTGTGTTCTTTTCATTAACCACATATGGATCCACCAGTATCATTGCATGTGTGTTCTTTTCAGAAACCAATATGGATCCACCAGTGTCATTGCATGTGTGTCCTTTTCACAAACCACAGATGGATCCTCTAGTGTCATTACATGTATGTTATTTTAATGAACCACGGCTAGAGTCACTAGATGTGAGTTATTTTCATAAACCACATATGGATCCACTAGAGTCATTGCATGTGTGTTCTTTTCACAAACCACATATAGATCCACCAGTGTCATTGCATGTGTGTTCTTTTCATTAACCACATATGGATCTCCTAGTGGCATTGCATCTGTGTTCTTTTCATTAACCACACCTAGAGTCATTGCATGTGTGTTCTTTTCACAAACCACATATGGATCCACCAGAGTCATTGCATGTGTGTTCTTTTTATAAACCACATATGGATCTACCATTGTCATTGCATGTTTGTTCTTTTCATAAACCAGATGGATCCACCAGTGTCATTGCATGTGTGTTCTTTTAATAAAGAACTACCAGAGTCACTAGATGTGTGTTCTTTTCATAAACCACAAGTAGATTCATTGCATGTGCGTTCTTCTCACAATCCACATATGGATCCACCGGTTTCATTGCATGTGTGTTCTTTTCATTAACCACAGCTAGAGTCATTGCATGTCTGTTCTTTTGACAAACCACATATTGATCCACCGGTGTCATTGCATATGTGTTCTTTTGATAAACCACATATGGATCCACCAGAGTTCATTGCATGTGTGTTCTTTTCATTAACCACAGGTAGAGTCATTGCATGTCTGTTCTTTTCACAAACCACACAAGGATCCACCAGTGTCATTGCATGTGTGTTCTTTTAATAAACCACAACTAGAGTCATTGCATGTGTGTTCTTTTCACAAACCACATATGGATCCACCAGTGTCATTGCATGTGTGTTCTCTTCATTAACCACAGCTAGAGTCATTTCACGTGTGTTCGTTTCACAAAACACATATTGATCCACCGGTGTCATTGCATGTGTGTTCTTTTGATAAACCACATATGGATCCACCAGAGTTCATTGCATGTGTGTTCTTTTCATTAACCACAGGTAGAGTCATTGCATGTCTGTTCTTTTCACAAACCACACAAGGATCCACCAGAGTCATTGCATGTATGTTCTTTTCATAGACCACATATGGATCCACCAGTGTCATTTCATGTGTGTTCTTATCAAAAACCACATATGGATCCACCAGTGTCATCGCATGTGTGTTCTTTTCACAATCCACATATGCATCCACTAGTGTCATTGCATGTATGTTCTTTTCATTAACCACATATGGATCCACTAGATTCATTGCATGTGTGTTCTTTTCTCAAACCACATATGGATCCACCAGTGTCATTGCATGTGTGTTCTTTTCATTAACCATATATGGATCTCCTAGTGTCATTGCATGTGTGTTCTTTTCATTAACCACTGCTAGAGTCATTGCATGTGTGTTCTTTTCACAAACCACATATGGATCCACCAGAGTCATTGCATGTGTGTTCTTTTCATAAACAACATATGGATCCACCATTGTCATTGCATGTTTGTTCTTTTAATAAACCAGATGGATCCACTAGTGTCATTGCATGTGTGTTCTTTTAATAAACCACTACTAGAGTCACTAGATGTGTGTTCTTTTAATAAACCACAAGTAGAGTCATTGCATGTGTGTTCTTCTCACAATCCACATATGGATCCACCAGTGTCATTGCATGTGTGTTCTTTGCATTAACCACAGCTAGAGTCATTGCATGTCTGTTCTTTTGACAAACCACATAAGGATCCACCAGTGTCATTGCATGTGTGTTCTTTTAATAAACCACAACTATAGTCATTGCATGTGTGTTCTTTTCACAAACCACATATGGATCCACCAGTGTCATTGCATGTGTGTTCTTTTCATTAACCACAGCTAGAGTCATTTCACGTGTGTTCTTTTCAAAAACCACATGTGGATCCACCAGTGTTATTGCATGTGTGTTCTTTTGATAAACCACATATGGATCCACTAGAGTTCATTGCATGTTTGTTCTTTTCATTAACCACAGGTAGAGTCATTGTGTGTCTGTTCTTTTCAAAAACCACACAAGGATCCACCAGAGTCATTGCATGTACGTTCTTTTCATAGACCACATATGGATCCACCAGTGTCATTTCATGTGTGTTCTTATCACAAACCACATATGGATCCACCAGTGTCATTACATGTGTGTTCTTTTCAGAAACCACATAAGGATCCACCAGTTTCATTGCTTGTGTGTTCACATATGGATCCCCTAGTGTCATTGCATGTGTGTTCCTTTCATTAACCACAACTAAAGTCATTGCATGCATGTTCTTTTCATAGAGCACATATGGATCCACCAGAGTTCATTGCATGTTTCTTCTTTTCATTAACCACATATGGATCCACCAGTGTCATTGTATGTCTGTTCTTTTCATAAAACACATGTATCAACCAGTGTCATTGCATGTGTGTTCTTTTAATAAACCACAACTAGAGTGATTGGATGTGTGTTCCTTTCATAAACCACAACTAGAGTCATTACATGTGTCTTCCTTTCACAATCCACATATGGATCGACCAGTGGCATTGCATCTGTGTTCTTTTCATTAACCACACCTAGAGTCATTGCATGTGTGTTCTTTTCACAAACCACATATGGATCCACCAGAGTCATTGCATGTGTGTTCTTTTTATAAACCACATATGGATCTACCATTGTCATTGCATGTTTGTTCTTTTCATAAACCAGATGGATCCACCAGTGTCATTGCATGTGTGTTCTTTTAATAAAGAACTACCAGAGTCACTAGATGTGTGTTCTTTTCATAAACCACAAGTAGATTCATTGCATGTGCGTTCTTCTCACAATCCACATATGGATCCACCGGTTTCATTGCATGTGTGTTCTTTTCATTAACCACAGCTAGAGTCATTGCATGTCTGTTCTTTTGACAAACCACATATTGATCCACCGGTGTCATTGCATATGTGTTCTTTTGATAAACCACATATGGATCCACCAGAGTTCATTGCATGTGTGTTCTTTTCATTAACCACAGGTAGAGTCATTGCATGTCTGTTCTTTTCACAAACCACACAAGGATCCACCAGTGTCATTGCATGTGTGTTCTTTTAATAAACCACAACTAGAGTCATTGCATGTGTGTTCTTTTCACAAACCACATATGGATCCACCAGTGTCATTGCATGTGTGTTCTCTTCATTAACCACAGCTAGAGTCATTTCACGTGTGTTCGTTTCACAAAACACATATTGATCCACCGGTGTCATTGCATGTGTGTTCTTTTGATAAACCACATATGGATCCACCAGAGTTCATTGCATGTGTGTTCTTTTCATTAACCACAGGTAGAGTCATTGCATGTCTGTTCTTTTCACAAACCACACAAGGATCCACCAGAGTCATTGCATGTATGTTCTTTTCATAGACCACATATGGATCCACCAGTGTCATTTCATGTGTGTTCTTATCAAAAACCACATATGGATCCACCAGTGTCATCGCATGTGTGTTCTTTTCACAATCCACATATGCATCCACTAGTGTCATTGCATGTATGTTCTTTTCATTAACCACATATGGATCCACTAGATTCATTGCATGTGTGTTCTTTTCTCAAACCACATATGGATCCACCAGTGTCATTGCATGTGTGTTCTTTTCATTAACCATATATGGATCTCCTAGTGTCATTGCATGTGTGTTCTTTTCATTAACCACTGCTAGAGTCATTGCATGTGTGTTCTTTTCACAAACCACATATGGATCCACCAGAGTCATTGCATGTGTGTTCTTTTCATAAACAACATATGGATCCACCATTGTCATTGCATGTTTGTTCTTTTAATAAACCAGATGGATCCACTAGTGTCATTGCATGTGTGTTCTTTTAATAAACCACTACTAGAGTCACTAGATGTGTGTTCTTTTAATAAACCACAAGTAGAGTCATTGCATGTGTGTTCTTCTCACAATCCACATATGGATCCACCAGTGTCATTGCATGTGTGTTCTTTGCATTAACCACAGCTAGAGTCATTGCATGTCTGTTCTTTTGACAAACCACATAAGGATCCACCAGTGTCATTGCATGTGTGTTCTTTTAATAAACCACAACTATAGTCATTGCATGTGTGTTCTTTTCACAAACCACATATGGATCCACCAGTGTCATTGCATGTGTGTTCTTTTCATTAACCACAGCTAGAGTCATTTCACGTGTGTTCTTTTCAAAAACCACATGTGGATCCACCAGTGTTATTGCATGTGTGTTCTTTTGATAAACCACATATGGATCCACTAGAGTTCATTGCATGTTTGTTCTTTTCATTAACCACAGGTAGAGTCATTGTGTGTCTGTTCTTTTCAAAAACCACACAAGGATCCACCAGAGTCATTGCATGTACGTTCTTTTCATAGACCACATATGGATCCACCAGTGTCATTTCATGTGTGTTCTTATCACAAACCACATATGGATCCACCAGTGTCATTACATGTGTGTTCTTTTCAGAAACCACATAAGGATCCACCAGTTTCATTGCTTGTGTGTTCACATATGGATCCCCTAGTGTCATTGCATGTGTGTTCCTTTCATTAACCACAACTAAAGTCATTGCATGCATGTTCTTTTCATAGAGCACATATGGATCCACCAGAGTTCATTGCATGTTTCTTCTTTTCATTAACCACATATGGATCCACCAGTGTCATTGTATGTCTGTTCTTTTCATAAAACACATGTATCAACCAGTGTCATTGCATGTGTGTTCTTTTAATAAACCACAACTAGAGTGATTGGATGTGTGTTCCTTTCATAAACCACAACTAGAGTCATTACATGTGTCTTCCTTTCACAATCCACATATGGATCGACCAGTGTCGTTGCATGTGTGTTCTTTTCATTAACCAAAGCTAGAGTCATTGCATGTCTGTTCTTTTCACAAACCACATTGATCCACCAGTGTGATTGCATGTGTGTTCTTTTAATAAACCACAACTAGAGTCATTGCACGTGTGTTCTTTTCACAAACCACATATGGATCCACCAGTGTCATTTCATGTGTGTTGTTTTCATTAACCACAGCTAGAGTCATTGCATGTGTGTTCTTTGCATAAACCACATATGGATCCACCATAGTTCATAGCATGTGTCTTCTATTTATTAACCACAGCCAGAGTCATTGCATGTATGTTCTTTTCACAAACCACACAAGGATCCACCAGAGTCATTGCAAGTCTATTCTTTTCATAGACCACATATGGATCCACCTGTGTCATTTCATGTGTCTTCTTTTCACAAACCACATATGGATCCACTAGTGTCAATTCATGTATGTTCTTTTCACAAACCACGTATGGATCCACCAGTGTCATTGCATGTGTGTTCTTTTTAGTAACCACATATGGATCCACCCGTGTCAGTGCATGTGTGTTCTTTTCATAAACCACATATGGATCCACCATAGTTCATTGCATGTGTGTTCTTTTCAGTAACCACAACTAGAGTCATTGCATGTCTGTTCTTTTGACAAACCACATAAGGATCCACAAGTGTCATTGCATGTGTGTTCTTTAAATAAACCACAACTAGAGTCATTGCACGTGTGTTCTTTTCACAAACCACATATGGATCCACCAGTGTCATTTCATGTGTGTTGTTTTCATTAACCACAACTAGAGTCATTGCATGTGTGTTCTTTGCATAAACCACATATGGATCCACCATAGTTCATAGCATGTGTTTTATATTTATTAACCACAGCTAGAGTCATTGCATGTATGTTCTTTTCACAAACCACACAAGGATCCACCAGAGTCATTGCAAGTCTATTATTTTCATAGACCACATATGGATCCACCTGTGTCATTTCATGTGTCTTCTTTTCACAAACCACATATGGATCCACTAGTGTCAATTCATGTATGTTCTTTTCACAAACCACGTATGGATCCACCAGTGTCATTGCATGTGTGTTCTTTTCAGTAACCACATATGGATCCACCCGTGTCATTGCATGTGTGTTCTTTTCACATACCACATATGGATCCACCAGTGTCATTGCATGTGTGTCCTTTTCACAAACCACATATGGATCCCCTAGTGTCATTGCATGTGTGTTCTTTTCATTAACCACAACTAGAGTCATTGCATGTCTGTTCTTTTCATAGACCACATATGGATCCACTAGAGTTCATTGCATGTATGTTCTTTTCACAAACCACATATGGATCCACCAGTGTCATTGCATGTATCTTCTTTTCATTAACCACATAAGGATCCCCTAGTGTCATTGCATGGGTGTTCTTTTAATAAACCACAGATAGAGTCACTAGATGTGTGTTCTTTTCACAAAACACATATGGATCCACTAGAGTCATTGCATGTGTGTTATTTTCACAAACCACATATGGATCCACTAGTGTTATTGAAATGTGTGTTCTTTTCATTCACCACAACTAGAGTCATTGCATGTCTGTTCTTTTCACAAACCACATGGATCCACCAGTGTCATTGCATGTGTGTTCTTTCAAGAAACCGCAGCTAGAGTCATTGCATGTGTGTTCTTTTCATTTACCACATCTAGAGTCGTTTCATGTCTGTTCTTTTCACAAACCACATATGGATCCACCAGTGTCATTGCATGTGTTATCTTTTCATTAACCACATCTAGATTCATTTCATGTGTGTTCTTTTCACAAACCACATATGGATCCACCAATGTCATTGCATTTGTGTTCTTTTCATAAACCACATATGGATCCACCATAGTTCATTGCATGTGTGTTCTTTTCAGTAACCACAGCTAGAGTCATTGCATGTCTGTTCTTTTGACAAACCACATATGGATCCACAAGTGTCATTGCATGTCTGTTCTTTAAATAAACCACAGCTAGAGTCATTGCACGTGTGTTCTTTTCACAAACCACATATGGATCCACCAGTGTCATTTCATGTGTGTTGTTTTCATTAACCACAGCTAGAGTCATTGCATGTGTGTTCTTTGCATAAACCACATATGGATCCACCATAGTTCATAGCATGTGTTTTCTCTTTATTAACCACAACTAGAGTCATTGCATGTATGTTCTTTTCACAAACCACACAAGGATCCACCAGAGTCATTGCAAGTCTATTCTTTTCATAGACCACATATGGATCCACCTGTGTCATTTCATGTGTCTTCTCTTCACAAACCACATATGGATCCACTAGTGTTAATTCATGTATGTTCTTTTCACAAACCAGGTATGGATCCACCAGTGTCATTGCATGTGTGTTCTTTTCAGTAACCACATATGGATCCACCCGTGTCATTGCATGTGTGTTCTTTTCACATACCACATACGGATCCACCAGTGTCATTGCATGTGTGTCCTTTTCACAAACCACATATGGATCCCCTAGTGTCATTGCATGTGTGTTCTTTTCATTAACCACAACTAGAGTCATTGCATGTCTGTTCTTTTCATAGACCACATATGGATCCACTAGAGTTCATTGCATGTCTGTTCTTTTCACAAATCACATATGGATCCACCAGTGTCATTGCATGTATCTTCTTTTCATTAATCACATAAGGATCCCCTAGTGTTATTGCATGGGTGTTCATTTAATAAACCACAGATAGAGTCACTAGATGTGTGTTCTTTTCACAAAACACATATCGATCCACTAGAGTCATTGCATGTGTGTTATTTTCACAAACCACATATGGATCCACTACTGTCATTGAAATGTGTGTTCTTTTCATTCACCACAACTAGAGTCATTGCATGTCTGTTCTTTTCACAAACCACATGGATCCACCAGTGTCATTGCATGTGTGTTCTTTCAAGAAACCGCAGCTAGAGTCATTGCATGTGTGTTCTTTTCATTTACCACATCTAGAGTCGTTTCATGTCTGTTCTTTTCACAAACCACATATGGATCCACCAGTGTCATTGCATGTGTTATCTTTTCATTAACCACATCTAGATTCATTTCATGTGTGTTCTTTTCACAAACCACATATGGATCCACCAATGTCATTGCATGTGTGTTCTTTTCATAAACCACATATGGATCCACCATAGTTCATTGCATGTGTGTTCTTTTCAGTAACCACAGCTAGAGTCATTGCATGTCTGTTCTTTTGACAAACCACATAAGGATCCACATGTGTCATTGCATGTGTGTTCTTTAAATAAACCACAACTAGAGTCATTGCATCTGTGTTCTTTTCACAAACCACATATGGATCCACCAGTGTCATTGCATGCGTGTTCTTTTCATTAAACACAGCTATAGTTATTTCATGTGCGTTCTTTTCACAAACCACATATGGATCCACCGGTGTCATTGCATGTGTGTTCTTTTGATAAACCACATATGGATCCACCAGAGTTCATTGCATGTGTGTTCTTTTCATAAACCACAAGTGTCATTGCATGTCTGTTCTTTTCACAAACCACACAAGGATCCACCAGAGTCATTGCATGTATGTTCTTTTAATATACCACATATGGATCCACCAGTGTCATTTCGTGTGTGTTCTTTTCACAAACCACATATGGATCCACCAGTGTCATTGCATGTGTGTTCTTTTCACAAACCACATATGGATCCACCAGTTTCATTGCATGTGTGTTCTTTTCATTAACCATATGGATTCCCTAGTGTCATTGCATGTGTGTTCTTTTCATTAACCATATGGATTCCCTAGTGTCATTGCATGTGTGTTCTTTTCATTAACCACATCTAGAGTCATTGCATGCCCATTCTTTTCATAGACCACATATGGATCAGCCAGAGTTTATTGCATGTCTGTTCTTTTCACAAACCTCATATGGATCCATCAGAGTTATTGCATGTGTGTTCTTTTCGCAAACCACATATGGAGCCACCAGTGTCATTGCATGTGTGTTATTTTCATAGACCACATATGGATCCATAGTGTCATTTCATGTGTGTTCTTTTCACAAACCACATATGGATCCACAAGTGTCATTGCATGTGTGTTCTTTTCACAAACCACATATGGATCCACTAGTGTCATTGCATGTGTGTTCATTTCATTAACCACAACTAGTGTCATTGCATGTTTGTTCTTTTTGTAGACCACATATGGATCCACCAAAGTTCATTGCATGTTTGTTCTTTTCACAAACCACATATGGATCCACGAGAGTCATTGTATATGTGTTCTTTCCACAAACCACATATGGATCCACCAGTGTCATTGCATGTGTATTTGTTGGGGGGATACCCTCGGGTAGGGTCACGCCGGGGTATAAAGGCCGAGTTAGCCGAGGTACGACAAGGTCAAAGCAGGTGCTGGCCGAGTCACCTCAAGGCAGGCCGAATCACGGGGTAACCCGGACCAGGGGATGTCCACCTAACTGGGTCTCAGCCGACTTATATCGTAAGTCGGTGAGATGTATCTAACTTCTATGCAGGTACAGGTATGGCCGGATCAACTAGGTACGATCCGGGTTATATCAAGCTTATAAGAGAAGGAAGGTATCTCGCTGGTCAAAGGGTGACCACTGTACGCAGAGTGTGAGCGAAGCGGACAGAGGTCAGGACCACCGAGGCGTGGCCGACAAAGGTGACGAAGCCTGTGTCGGATGATGCGGGTGTCGCAGAGGCTCACGTAGCCTCTGCATGAATGACGCTGGGTTAAAGTAACCCGGTCGGTTTACTATTTTGGGAGGAGGCATATTCCTTGGAATATGCCTCCACGTATGCCCTAATTGGAGACCTAGCCACCCCTATATAAGGAGGGCTAGGGCCTTTGTAGAAGGGATTGGTCCTGAACTGATTGAGCTCTAGAGAGTTGTGTGTGTTCCTGAGAACTAGCTAGCGGTGAGAGTAAGAGAGTCCCTTCTTCCTCCTCTCCCCAATACAGCTCGAGGAGCACTTGTAATCTGTGGAAGTGAATCAAATAGAAAGCTACCGTGTGTGGAATCACCACACTATCCCTCCCTGGATTCCCCTAGCGCACTTAGTCCCCACCTTTAGCCTATCCATGGCATCTGCCGTGACACCACCACGACAGTTGGCGCCCACCGTGGCGCTAGAGGCGCTAGCAGGGGTGAAGATATGGACGGGAAACCTCATCGGCACCGGAGAACGAATCATCTCTAGGCTCGTTCAGCGCTTTGGAGCGTTGGACTTTGTCAGCGACAACGCTGGCTGCTTCGGCAAGCATCCTCTTCCGCGCAACGGCCTCTTCGTCAAGCTCGGCACGCACAAGATCTATGTTGCTGTCGATGTGTCGTGCGTTCACCCGCGGCACGTCGTCGAAGGAGGCGAGCCACCCCTTACCGTGGTTCACGGGGCACGTATCACTCGCTCCTCAGACCGTGCTGAGGTAATGATGACTACGCCTGGCGCTGGCGCAAGCAAGGATCCGGCACCAGATCCGGCGGTAACGCCTAAGGCCCCGAGGAAAAGTAGAGGTCCTCCACTAGAGAGGCCAGAGAATGTGCTGCAGCAAGCGATGGATAGCTTGGCAAACCCAGTAGCAGCAGTGGTAGATCTGGCTCAGGCACAAGCCGAGCTAGAGGAAACTAGGCAAAAAATACTAGAGGGTGCGAAAAAGATAGCCGCGGCTCAGCAGCCGTTGAACATGACACTGCGCGAGTACGCAAAGGCAAATCAAGTAGATGCTGTAAAAGTGAAGGGGAGAAACCTCATGAGTGAAATGAACAGAGAGGACGATACTAGGATTGAAGAATCAGAGAACTGTTTGTCCGTGGGGCTGCCGAAGTATAGTACCCCGGCAAAGAATCTCAGAGCAGCAGATGCAACTGCATCCGAGTTAGAGGGTCTGACGGGTGAAGCCCGTCAGAGACAGCAAGATAGGGTCAATGAGTTGGTTCGGATCGCGAACAGGCAAAATGAGGAATTGCTCAGGGCTAACCCGGAGAGATCTAGGGCCTCCAAGATCGTTCATTAGGCGGTAGGTAACCCGGAGAAATCCACTAGAGCTGCATCGTCTCCTCATGGTGGTCCTAGGAGAGAAGAGGTAGTAACCTCGGCCAGGAGGAACAAACAGATAGTCCCGTATGACCCGGCAAGGGCAGGGAAAGGAAAAGAAGTGCAGAGAAATGAGGATCGACGAAGTGTGAGCCAAGGTGAAGCTGGCCGAGGTAACCGCGACCAAGGCAATGCCAGTCCAGGGAATGCTATAAACGGCAATGCCGGACAACGCAACTCGGCAGGAACAGGACAACCGTAGCAGCAGAATATACCAAGGCAAGAGCAAAGTGCCGGCCGAGGTATGCAATCGAGAGGTGCTCCATGAGAGCAAGACAGATATAATGATGGTGATTCGGAAATGGTGAACGCAGGATACCCAAGGCCGGACTATCATGTGATAGGGTCAAGATTAAGGAGCAGGGATTTGATGCCTGAAGATGTCAGATTAAAACTGGATCGACTGTATAGGTCGGAGAAAATTTAATGTCAAGGTCCCCCGGGTCCTGCGTGTTTTGGGCCCCGGATCATGAAGGAACCTCCGGTACCTAACTTCCAGCTACCTAGAGGCACTAAGACATACGACGGCAACACAAAGACGGAGGATTGGTTGATTAACTACGCTACAGTTGTAAAGATTGCTACAGGCAACTTGAGATGGGCTGTGAGATACGTACCCTAGATGTTGGAGGGGCCAGCGAGGGTATGGCTAAACAATTTGCCGCCCGGAAGTATTAACTGTTGGATTGACTTTGAGGAAATGTTTGTAAGCAACTTCTCGAGCACGTATCAGAGGCCAAATAGGCCACAGACCCTAGCAATGTGCAAGCAGAGACCGAATGAGACGGACTAGGAGTTCTTAACCCGGTGGTGTACCGTGCAAAACTCATGTGAGGGTGTGATTCAGTCACAGGCCATAGCGTGGTTTGCGCAAGGATGTAGATATGCAAGCATGTTGTGGCAAAGATTGCAAAGGGATATGCCAACTACATTGGCAGAGACAATCCGGATTGCTGATTCATATGCATTGGGTGATCCGACTCAACCCAGGCTTGTGTTAAACGAGTCAAATGAGGAGTACTACCAGAGAGATGGAGCCGGATCATCCCGGAGGAATGACTACCGGGGTAAAAGAAGAGATGACAGACCGGATTACCGGTACAGTTCGCAACAAGTTGCTACTGTGAATCAAGATCAACCCGGAGCAGGGGGCAATCAACGTCAGAAAACTGGAGGGCAACAATGGACACCGAGAAATGATGGCAAGAAAACTTGGATGCCAGAGCAGAAGAAACAGTGGCAAGAAAAGAAGGACCGTCCAAGGTACACCTATGAGGCAATGCTGGATCAGCCGTGTAAATTTCACACGCCAAACCCGAGTAACCCAGCGGGTCACACAACTCGGCAATGTGAGTGGATGACGAATATAGAACAAAGTGGTTCGGGGAATTCTCAGGCACCTCGGAATGATCAACCTCGGCAGGAGTTACCCCAGCAGCAATTGCTCTCCGGAGCGAACACGCAACAGTTAATGTTGCCTGCCCCTCCGCCGAGGTATGACAACCATGAGAGAAGGGATGCAGTGCATCAAGTGGAAGACCAGCATCAACCGGATCAGAGGTACCTCAGAAACGAGGGAAGGAATGAGTACAGAGAGCATCATCAGAGTTACTGTGTGTTTACCAAAGAGGAAACAGATAGAAAGAGCTTGCAGCGCCGACAGATGGAGGTGAATGCGGTAATGCCCGCAGTGACGAGGTATATGCCATGGTCGGATCAGGAAATCACCTGGAGTATCAAGGATCACCCCAAGCTTATGCCAAGCCCCGGTTCATATGCGTTAGTGCTAGACCCAACATTCATAGGGCCAAATATTAATGTGAGATTCTCCAAGGTGCTGATAGATAATGGCAGTAGCATCAATATCATGTATGCGGATACGATGCGCAAGTTGGCTATCTCGGAGAACATGCTCCAGGCTACCAGAACGACTTTCCATGGCATTGTGCCAGGCATTTCTTGTGAGCCTATAGGCAAGGTCCGGGTTGATGTATTATTCGGCACGCGAGATAACTGTCGAGCTGAGAATTTGGAGTTTGAAGTGGTGAACTTAGAAAGTGCGTATCACACATTACTCAGTAGGCCAGCACTGAACAAGTTCATGGCAAGTTGTCACATCAGTTATCTAAAGATGAAGTTGCCTGGGCCAAATGGAGTAATTGCCATAGCTGGAGATTTCCGATGTTCCATTGAGTGTGCGTCAGCCGGGTCTAACCTAGCCGAGTCGCTCGTGATTGCGCAAGAGAAAAGAAAGATACAGGAAGTGGCAGCATTGGCTCAGTCCGCGCAGCAGTATATGCCAGCACTGAGTAACCCGCATGGTAGTGTTTCGTTCTAGGTGACAAAAGATACCAAGAAAGTGCATGTTGATGATATGTTCCCAGAGCGCACCGTAACAATTGGTGTCGGGTTGAATGATAAATAGGAAAGCGAGCTCGCCAACTTCCTCCGTGAGAATCGGGATATTTTTGCTTGGTCCACACATGACTTGCAAGGTGTTCTGAGGGAGTTCGCCGAGCACTCTTTGAATGTAAGACCCGGAGCAAGGCCGGTGAAGCAACCTCTCTACCGCTTTGCCGAAGATAGGAGAAAGGTCATTGGAGACGAGATAGCTCGGTTACTAGCAGCTGGATTTATCATGGAAGTTCTTTACCCGGATTGGCTGTCTAATCCGGTGCTGGTGGAGAAAAAGAAGGATGATCCGAATGTTGCAGTGGTTTGGCGTATGTGTATCGATTACACGAACCTGAATAAGGCGTGTCCAAAAGATCCATTTCCACTGCCAAGGATAGATCAAGTCATAGATTCAACTGCTGGGTGTGAACTGTTGTCATTCATTGATGCATATTCTGGTTTCCACCAGATACCCCTGAATCTGGGTGATCAAATAAAGACTGCATTTATCACCCCGTATGGGGCTTATTGCTATCGCACCATGCCATTTGGTTTACGTAATGCAGGGGCAACATACCAAAGATGTATGAAGAAATGTTTGCACGACCAAATTGGTCAAAAATGTGCAGGTGTATGTGGATGATGTTGTTATCAAGACCAAGGAAAGCAAAATGCTCTTGACGATATCAGGCAGACATTCGCGAACCTAAGGAGGTTCCAGATGAAGCTTAACCCGGAAAAATGTACCTTCGGTGTCCTGACTGGAAAATTACTCGGATTCCTCGTCTCCAGCCGAGGTATCGAAGTCAATCCAACTAAAATCCGGGCCATAGAGCGAATGGAACTGCCGAAGTGCCTTAACGATGTCCAGAAGTTCACTGGTTGCCTGGCATCATTATGTCGGTTTGTATGTCGGTTGGGAGAAAAGGCACTGCCTCTCTATCAACTCATGAAAAAGTCGGACAAGTTCATTTGGATGCCGCAGGCCAATGAAGCCTTTATTCAATTAAAGAAAATGTTAGCCACTGCACCAGTGTTAGCCTTTATTCAATTAAAGCAAATGTTGCTCTACATAGCCGCAACCAACCGAGTTGTAAGTGCAGTAATTGTGGTAGAGCGTGAGGAAGAGGGTAAGTCAGTGCAAAGGCCAGTATATTACCTAAGCGAGGTATTGTCCGCATCAAAGAAAAATTATCCACATTATCAGAAAGTGGCATATGGTGTGTACATGTTGGCTAAGAAGCTAAAAAACTATTTTGAGGAGCACCCCATCAATGTAATATGTGAAGCTCCCATATCCGAGATAATGAGTAACAAAGATGCAAGTGGCAGAATTGCAAAATGGGCAATTGAACTAGCCCCCTATGCACCACAGTATGACAGAAGAGAAGCAATCAAGTCTCAGGTTGTGGCCGACTTTTTTGTGGACTGGTTCGAGGTGCAATATGAACCACCACTACCAGATCCGAATTACTAGAGAATGCACTTTGACGGGTCAAAAACAAAAACCGGTTTAGGCGCCGGAGTAGTACTTACCTCGCCAAAGAATGACCAGCTGAAGTATGTGTTGCAGATCCATTTCGCAGCATCAAACAATGTCGCCGAATATGAGGCACTTGTGCATGGGCTCAAAGTGGCAAAAGAAGTCAGGATACGTCGGATCCAATGCTTTGGTGACTCGGATTTGGAAATATAGCAAGTTTCAGGGCCATGGGACGCTCTTGATCCAAACATGGCATTATACAGATTCCATGTGCAGAAGATATCTGGTTACTTTGAGGGATGCGAATTTCGCCATGTACCCCAGGTGGAAAATGAGGCTGCCGACGTATTGTCGAAGCTTGGATCAACCCGATAAGCAATTCCACCGGGTGTAGCATTAGAACACCTCAGAAAACCATCTATCAGGCCATCCCCAGAAACAGACTCAATTTACGTCCCGGAGGATTCGGAGTCCGGAGCCATACCCATGGACATTGACATGGGAGGTGATATGTGAAACCCGAGGACTGCCTCGGCGAACCCTGGGACTGCTTTGCCAGACCCGGGGACTGCTCAGCATGATCGGGTTGAGGTTATGCCGGTGGATCAGATGGAAATTGATGAGGATGTGTTCCCGGTGCGAGTTGTACCAGCTTGGGCATTTTGCCCATATTTCAATTCCTGAAAGATGGAACCTTACCCGCTGAGGAGGTGTTGTCCAGGCAAACTCAGAGGAGAGCAAAGGCATACACGATCATCAATTCTGAGCTATACAAAAGGAGTGTGACTAATGTCCTCTAGCGATGTGTTGACCCGAAAGAAGGGCTTGACATCCTCTGAGATATACATCAAGGGGAATGTGGGCATCATGCCTTGTCTAGAGCCTTGGTAGCAAAAGCTTTCCGGCATGGATTCTACTGGCCAAGTGCCTTAGAACAAGCAGAGGACTTAGTAAGAAAATGCAATGGTTGTCAGAGGTATGCTACCAAGACACATATGCCAATGTCGGAGCTCAAGACCATACCAATCACCTGGCCATTTGCCGTATGGTGTTTGGACATGGTTGGCCCATTCAAACCAGCAAGGGGAAATATGACTCACATTTTGGTCATGGTTGATAAATTTACAAAGTGGATTGAAGTAAAGACAATAAGAAAATGTGATGGAGCTACGGCCGTGACATTTCTCAAAGACATCATCTTGAGATACGGTTATCCTCACAGTATCATAACAGATAATGGCACAAATTTTGCTGAAGGAGCATTTGGGCGATTCTGCCGAGATAAGAAGATCCGGCTGGACGTTGCCTTGGTAGCCCACCCTGCATCGAACGGACAAGTGGAGAGATCCAACGGATTAGTATTATCCATGATAAAACCCCGGCTCATTGAGCCGCTACAGAGATCAGCAGGGTGCTGGATAGAAGAACTACCAACAGTACTATGGAGTTTAAGACCAACTCCGAATCGATCAATAGGCTATATGCTATTCTTTCTGGTATATGGGGCAGAAGCTGTATTACCAGCTGACATAGAGCATGACTCGCCTATGGTCACCCAATACATAGAAGCCGAAGTGCAAGAAGCCCGGCAAAATGATGTTGATCTTCTGGAAGAAGCGAGAGAATTGACATTTTCCAGATCCGCCATATATCAGCAAAATCTCCGACGCTATCATAGCCGGAAAGTAAACCCCCGAGTTTTTCGGGAAGGTGATCTGGTACTCCGGTTGGTACAACGTACTGGTGGCATGCACAAGTTATCCCCCCATGGGAAGGGCCATTCATTGTCAGCAAAGCATTGCACAATGATTCTTATTATCTTATCGATGCAAAACCATAGGAGAAGAATAAGGCGGACAGGTCCAGCGAGGAATCTAAGCGTCCATGGAATGTAGCTCTACTTCGTCCTTTCTACACTTAGCAGATAAGTGTATGTATCCCTGTCTCTCATATGTCGGTGTGTATGCCGGCAATGAGCCTATCAATGAAATATGGGCACCTCGAGCAGTAACTCAGGGACTGCCTTGAAAATATTTGTTGTCTTCTGTATTTATTATTTATATGTCGGCTGGCGTAAGTTGTTTCTACTTAAGCCGGATTGGTAGTGTGTGAGCACCAAGAACCCAACTCTTCGACTTGCTGCTGTCTAGCATGATTTGGCTTCATGGCAAGCAAGAGAACAAGTTTGGAATTGCGTAGCACATGAAAGACGACTAAGGAAAGGAACTTAATCGAGCCGATGTTTGTTTTTTGGACTAACCTTATGCTCACTTTAAATTTGCTTTTCTGAATTATTTTGAGCTAAATCCTAAAGTTTCCGAGTATTGTTAAGACAATTTTTGAAGCTCGGACTCTTAAGTCACAAAACCGAACCAAGGTAGACACGAGTCGAGCCAAGAAATTGGAAGAACAAGAAAATGAAACTCGGGGACTACGCCCAAGTCAATCCAACATAAAAACTTAGTAGAAAAATATCACTTGTGTGCTTGATACAATTGCACCCGGCATACCGGGGATCTAATGAAATTTAAAGTGTTTATCATCAAGGAGCAGCAGGAGGAGGTAATTCGGCGCCAGCAGGTGCAGCCCCAGCCTCGGCTTCAGAATCATCTGCGTCTTCCTCGATGTCCGAATCTTCGTCCTCTTCGTCCTCATCTGAATCATCTTCAACATTTTCAACATTTTCATCGTCGACGGCATCTAGGAAGCTTGGTCCCTCGTTCCATTGATGAATGGGGGCGTATTGGATGAAGCTATGGGCGCAAGCCTTGCGCCGAGCTACCCAATCCGGGTCAGTGGACCACCTTGATCCGGTGCGCATGCGCTCAAGGAGTTTGAGGTCAATCTTCTCGTACCACGTAAGCACGTAGTGAAGAACGATCTCAGCTCCGGCGCGTCCAGCTGATTCTCTCCAGAGATCGAGCTGAGTCTCGCACTCCATGAGCCTGGCAAAAAGAATAGTGGCACTCTCTGGAGTATCTTCTTTAGGCCAAAAGACGTTGAAGATCCGGACTAATACGTCCAAGATATCCTTGTCGTAGTTCTTCAGGATCTCGACTCGGGAGGACAAGCTGACTATCAAGTCCTCGAGATCAAGAGGAATGGTGCCAGGACCAGATGGAGTACCCCTCTTCCTGCGGATCTTGGTAACAGCATTGGATGCATTGACATCGCTCTCTGGGAATTTGCCTGAAAAAATAAGACAGGTGGAGTAAGTAAAGGAAGTAGACCCGGAAAGATCAACGTCGGTTGAAGGAAAAGAACTTACCAGAAATATGGCTATTGTCGTGCTCCTTGGTGCAGTTGTCGTGCCTCTCCTGGAGTTGCACAAGTTCAGCATTCGCCTACTCAAGCTTGACGTTGGACTCCTTAAGCAATTCTTGGTCCTTGGCGATCTGGAGGTTGAGGCGCTCGCGCTCTTCAGTAAAGTCCTGGCCTGCTTTCTCTAGTTCGGATTTGTGCTGCGCTTTGAGCTTCTTCATATCTTCCTTGAGCTTGGCAATCTCATCATCTTTGGTTCGGAGGAGGGCAAGCTCATCATCTTTCTTTTTGAGTTCGGCCTGGTGCTTCCCTGCTTGTTCGAGAAAATGCAGCAGCATCTCAGGCACGGGCACACTATCTTCAAGAGATGCTGAAATAGTTTGTTGACCCGGCAAAGCTGAGGTATGAATATTTGCCGAGCCAAGAAGAAAAGAGGATAGGGCGCAGAGAGAGATTGAGCAAGAATAACTTACCCTTTATCTGATCCAGATTTCTTCTCATCAGGATATTCTCTGCCTCCGCTCCAGCTGCAAAATCCGAATGATGAATTAGTTCAGCGAAAAAAGACAAAGAGAGATGAAAAATGACAAGGAGAAAACTTACCCCTTTTCTCGTGTTCGGCGAGAAGCGCAGTGTGCTTCGCATGCAGCATCTTGTGAGTATCCAGGAGACGCTGAAACTCAGCGCTCCGGCGATTTGTGGTCACCTGAGTACAAAAAGATAGCTTAGTCTTGTGCATATTCAAAGTGTACATGATCCGGTCCAAGTGGAACTTAACCCGGCTCTAGGTGTGTGCATATTAGTACAAGATCCGGGCCAAGTGGAACTTAACCTGGCTCTAGGTGTGTGCATATTCGAAGTGTACAAGATCCAGGCCAAGTGGAACTTAACCCGGCTCTAGGTGTGTGCATATTCGAAGTGTACATGATCCGAGCCTAGTGGAACTTAACCCGGCTCTAGGTGTGTGCATATTCGAAGTGTACAAGATCCGGGCCAAGTGGAACTTAACCCGTCTCTAGGTGTGTGCATATTCGAAGTGTACAAGATCCGGGTCAAGTGGAACTTAACCCGGCTCTAGGTGTGTGCATATTCGAAGTGTACATGATCTAGGCCAAGTGGAACTTAACCCGGCTCTAGGTGTGTGCATATTCGAAGTGTACATGATCTAGGCCAAGTGGAACTTAACCCGGCTCTAGGTGTGTGCATATTCGAAGTGTACAAAACCCGGCCCAAGTAGAACTTAACCCGACTCTAGGTGTGTGCATATTCGAAGTGTACAAGATCCGGGCCAAGTGGAACTTAACGAAGATCTAGGTGTGTGCATATTCGAAGTTATTAAGGAGCTACGTTAGTTTTCTAAGGAGCATCCGGCCGAGTAACAAGTTACTCCCCCGGAGGCTCGGGGACTAATGGCTATATAACTAATATCTACAACATGTTAAGGAAAAGACGAAGTAACGTACCTCCATCATCCGACCCGCAAGGTTAATTGCCTTGGCAGCGGTATTCATCTAGGCAGCAAACTCAGCAGGCCTGAATTTCTCCGGGAGATCATCATTATGGACGAACTCTGCCTTGTTCCAGTTGTTTACGAACTCGATCAAGGTCGGAGGATAGCGTTCGCCGCTGAGCATGTGAGGTGTAACTAGACCCTTAGCATGGGCTTCTCTCCTCTCAACCTGGTCAACAGCGGGGCTGGTGGGCAAATCGAGTTGCGCATCATCTGGCTCGGCAGGGGCGTCCTTCGGCAGTGGAGTCTTCTTCGAAAGCATGGACGCGAGTGTGCGCTGTCCAGGCTCGATTGACGCTGCCCTAGTGGCATCAAGAGCCTTTTTTCCCTTGGGCTGCTGCTGAGAAGTTGAAGTTGCTATAGCGGATTTGCCCTTGGGAGCTGCCTTGGCGCTAGCCTTGGTGCTGCTGATGTCTTCTCGCCGAGCCTTGGAAGACTCGGACGAGGCGGAGGGGCTTGGTGCTGCTGTTGTTGCTCTTGCTGTTGTTGCTTTTGCTGTTGCTGCTGGTGCTGGAGCTGATGATGGTGCTGGTGCTAATTTCTGTTTCGGCGGAGGTACTAAAGGAACCTCGGTGGTAGCTGGTTGCGGCGGAGCCGAAGTAGTGGCTACTGCTGCCTTGGCAGAGCCAGTTTCCCCCGCTCCGAGGTTGCCCTCCTCTTGATGAGGTGGGCTAGAAGCCGTAGCAGCCGCTGAACCCTCCTGAATGGGGCTCAACGAGAGTGAATCGTCGCCACGAGGGGGAGAAGGGCTATGTCGGAGCGGCGAAGCAATGCCGGATCTACTATGAGGGACCTCCACTGCGGCTATGCCGAATCAAATCATAAATGATGAGAAACTCTAACAAAGGAAGAACAAGTGAATGGCAAAGGGAGAAGCGACTTACTCATCCGAAGTCAACGGCTCCTTCGGCTTGCGAGCTCTCCGGGCCACGGCCTTAGTCGTGGCCTTGGTGGCAGCTTTGTCCGCGGACTTCTTTCGCCTTTTAGCTGGTTGAGAAGGTTCGGAGGAAGAAGCAGATGCGGCCCCCATCTTCTTCGGCGCGACCGGGACAGGTTCACCCGTGGCAAGGGGAGGATCTTCATGGATCTGCCCACCGGGGTTAGCTGATGTCGGAAAAGCATAAGAAAGGGGGACAGCGTCAAATGCCTCCATCACCTCAATGTCCGAATCATCTTCTTCATCGGGCCAATCTCTAATGGAAGAGGGTTTACTGGTGTGCCGCTTGGTCACATCGGCCATCGGCAGGAACATCTCCTGATCCTGCTCCTCCACATCCAAGGTGTCTCGATCAGGCGCCCATTTGAGAGAAGGCTCGGTGCCATCCTCAATGGTTTGCTGAAGAAACATCTAAGGGAAAGAAAAGACAAAGGGATTAAACCTACAACAGAAACCGACATATGATACGATTCAGAGAAAGTTTGGGGCACTAGACTTACCGCGGGGGGAAGCCTATCTCGGCAGAAGTGTTCGATCCCCCACGTCCACTCAGACGAGAAGTCCTTCTTAGTGGTTAAGAGGGCCTTGACCCGGCGGAAGATCTCGGTGTTGCTCAACTCAAATGAGGAGGTCCGGTTGGGGTCACGGTCCTAGCTCATGTGGCAAACTTTATGTGTACGTTTCTGGAGGCGGAGATCTGGTTGCGGACGAATGTAATCATCGCGTCCTCGTTGCGCAACCCCAAGTCCTTTAGCTCCTGGAACCTTTTGTTGACTTGGTTCGCCAGGACGGTGGGCTTGTTGGGGACCGCGTCCCACAGATCTGGATTGGGAGGACCCGGAGCATAAGGGCACAGCCGGATCAGATCTTCACTTGTACTGTTCGAACATAGAAGAAGGTTCGGGCCCAGCCCTTGCAAGAGTCAAGCCCCGTAACTCGGGGAAAGATAGACTGTTTCCGGGGGGAGATGGAAGCTGCGCCGAACTGCGTGAGCTGCTTGTCCTCCGGATTAAGCTGGATGTTCGGAATCACGTTCCGGCGAAGGCCAAAGAACTGGATCCAGAGCTACTTCGTGGGCCATAGTCCGGCGTAGCCTTCAATGGTGGAAGCGAAGGCAGAGAGAGAGGTGATGGCAGCCGGAAGATGATGCGGGTGAAGCTCATATGTGTTGAGCCAGTCGTTGAAGAAATCGCTTGCTGGGAGCCCGAATCCACGTTGGAAGTGGGAGAGGAATACCACATACTCACCCGGATTGGGTGAGGGGGCAAGCTCCGCAGCGGGAAGACGCGCTATGACGCCCTCCGGGATGCCCCGGGTGTGGTATAGCCAATCAATATCGTCCTGGCAAACCCAGGACCCAGCCCAAGCGCCGCGGTCGGTGTTCACCGCGTCCTCCTCCATTTCTTGCTCAGCAACGGCGAGCTCCTCTTCAGTCATATCAAGATCACTGTCCTCACTGGCGCTAGCGGCGGTGGGTGACTGTCGCCTGGATAGGCGAGGACCCGTGGCGGAAGAGATGCGGGGAGGTGGCAGCGACACGGATGCGTGAGGAAACGGTGCATCGGTGGCGCAGTTATGCAAGTGCGGGGGCGGCGGCACTGTCGCTGGAGAGGAAGAGGAAGAAGAAGAGGCAAAGGGGGCGTGAGAGTAGGGAAAAGACCCAAGGGGTGCCCCCACCCCTATTTAACCACGCCCTTCAGGGGTAGTGGGATCGCGTTGTGCAGGCTGGCCACATGGTGTGGCCGTGTATAACCCGGATCAACCAATCAGCAGCGAGCCACAAGAAAGGCCACAGGGCACAGGAGGTCCCATGACGTGACGTTATGATGCAGTTAACGAGGAGGCAGGCACGATGTGACGTGTGCTACAGTAATAACTAACAATTACTACGGCGGTTACTAGCGCAGGCCCTTAAAATGAGGCAAAAGTAATGATTAACCTCCACGTGGGGAAGCGTACAAGAGAAGGAAGAATGACCCGGATGAATATAAGGTGACCCGGCCAATGAGTAAGAACTCGGAATGAGCCAAGGGAAAAGATAGTCAATGAAATCCGGGATATGATGTAACTCGGAAAAGGGAGCCAGAGGCTCGATAAAATTGACCCTGCTGTGGCCTTAGCGGCTAAGGCAGCTAAGACCGCACCAGCTTTGGGGAATAATGTTGGGGGGATACCCCCGGGTAGGGGCACACTGGGGTATAAAGGCCGAGTTAGCCGAGGTACGGCAAGGTCAAAGAAGGTGCTGGCCGAGTCACCTCAAGGCAGGCCGAATCACGGGGTAACCCGGACCAGGGGATGTCCACCTAACTGGGTCTCAGCCGACTTATATCGTAAGTCGGTGAGATGTATCTAACTTGTATGCAGGTACAGGTATGGCCAGATCAACTAGGTACGATCTGGGTTATATCAAGCTTATAAGAGAAGGAAGCTATCTCGCTGGTCAAAGGGTGACCATTGAACGCAGAGCGTGAGCAAAGCGGACAGAGGTCAGGACCACCGAGGCGTGGCCGACAAAGGTTACGAAGCCTGTGTCGGATGACACGGGTGTCACAGAGGCTCACGTAGCCTCTGCATGAATGACGTTGGGTTAAAGTAACCCGATCGGTTCACTATTTTGGGAGGAGGCATATTCCTTGGAATATGCCTCCATGTATGCCCTAATTGGAGACCTAGCCACCCCTATATAAGGAGTGCTAGGGCCTTTGTAGAAGGGGTTGGTCCTAAACTGATTGAGCTCTAGAGAGTTCTGTGTGTTCCTGAGAACTAGCTAGCGGAGAGAGTAAGAGAGTCCCTTCTTCCTCCTCTCCCCAATTCAGCTCGAGGAGCACTTGTAATCTGTGGAAGTGAATCAAATACAAAGTTACCGTGTGTGGAATCACCACACTATCCCTCCCTGGATTCCCCTAGCGCATTTAGTCCCCACCTTTAGCCTATCCATGGCATCTGCTGTGACACCACCACGATAGTATTCTTTTCATTAACGACATATGGATCCCCTAGTGTCATTGCATGTGTGTTATTTTCATTAACCACAACTAGAGTTATTGCATGTGTGTTCTTTTCACAAACCACATATGGATCCACCAGAGTCACTGCATGTGTGATCTTTTCATAAACCACATATGGATCCACCAGTGTCATTGCATGTTTGTTCTTTTCATAAACCACATGGATCCACCAGTGTCATTGCATACGTGTTCTTTTAATAAACCACTGCTAGAGTCACTAGATGTGTGTTCTTTTCATAACCCACAACTAGAGTCATTGCATGTGTGTTATTTTCACAATCCACATATGGATCCACCAGTGTCATTGCATGTGTGTTCTTTTCAGTAACCACTATTAGAGTCATTGCATGTCTGTTCTTTTGACAAACCACATAAGGATCCACTAGTGTTATTACATGTGTGTTCTTTTAATAAACCACAACTAGAGTCATTGCATGTGTGTTCTTTTCACAAAGCACATATGGATCCACTAGTGTCATTGCATGTGTGTTCTTTTCATTAAACACAGCTAGAGTCATTTCATGTGTGTTCTTTTCACAAACCACATATGGATCCACCGGTGTCATTGCATGTGTGTTCTTTTGATAAACCACATATGAATCCACCATAATTCATTGCATGTGTGTTATTTTCATTAACCACAGCTAGAGTCATTGCATGTCTATTCTTTTCACAAACCACATGGATCCACCAGTGTCATTGCATGTGTGTTCTTTCAAGAAACCACAGCTAGAGTCATTGCATGTGTGTTCTTTTCATTAACCACATCTAGAGTCATTTCATGTGTGTTCTTTTCACAAACCACATATGGATCCACCAGTGTCATTGCATGTGTGTTCTTTTCACAAACCACATATGGATTCACCAGTGTCATTGCATGTGTGTTCTTTTCATTAACCACATCTAGATTCATTTCATGTGTGTTCTTTTCACAAACCACATATGGATCCACCAATGTCATTGCATGTGTGTTCTTTTCATAAACCACATATGGAACCACCATAGTTCATTGCATGTGTGTTCTTTTCAGTAACCACAGCTAGAGTCAATGCATGTTTGTTCTTTTGACAAACCACATAAGGATCCACTAGTGTCATTGCATGTGTGTTCTTTTAATAAACCACATATGGATCCACTAGTGTCATTGCATGTGTGTTATTTTCATTAAACACAACTAGAGTCATTTCATGTGTGTTCTTTTCACAAACCACATATGGATCCACCGGTGTCATTGTATGTGTGTTCTTTTGATAAACCACATATGGATCCACCAGAGTTCATTGCATGTGTGTTCTTTTCATTAACCACAACTAGAGTCATTGCATGTCTATTCTTTTCACAAACCACACAAGGATCCCCTAGTGTCATTGCATGTGTGTTCTTTTCACTAACCACAACTAGAGTCATTGCATGCCTGTTCTTTTCATAGACCACATATGGATCCACCAGAGTTCGTTGCATGTTTGTTCTTATCATTTACCACATATGGATCCACCATTGTCATTGCATGTCTATTCTTTTCATAAACGACATGGATCAACCAGTGTCATTGCATGTGTGTTCTTTTAATAAACCACAGCTAGAGTCACTGGATGTGTGTTCTTTTCATAAACCACAACTAGAGTCATTACATGTGTGTTCTTTTCACAAACCATATGGATCCACCAGTGTGATTGCATGTGTGTTCTTTTAATAAACCACAACTAGAGTCATTGCATTTGTGTTCTTTTCACAAACCACTTATGGATCCACAAGTGTCATTGCATGTGTGTTGTTTTCATTAACCACATATGGATCAACCGGTGTCATTGCATGTGTGTTATTTGCATAAACCACATATGGATCCACTAGAGTTCATTGCATGTGTGTTCTATTCATAAACCATAGCTAGAGTAATTTCATGTGTGTTCTTTTCACAAACCACATAGGGATCAAACGGTGTCATTGCACGTGTGTTCTTTGCATAAACCACATATGGATCCACCAAAGTTCATTGCATGTGTGTTCTATTCATAAACCATAGCTAGAGTCATTGCATGTATGTTCTTTTCACAAACCACACAAGGATCCACCAGAGTCATTGCATGTCTGTTCTTTTCATAGACCAAATATGGATCCACCAGTGTTATTTCATGTGTGTTCTTTTCACAAACCACATATGGATCCACCCAGTGTCATTACATGTGTGTTCTTTTCATTAACCACATATGGGTACCCTAGTGTCATTGCATGTGTCTTTGTTTCATTAACAACAATTAGAGTCATTGCATGTATGTTCTTTTCATAGACCACATATGGATCCACCAGAGTTCATTGTATGTCTGTTCTTTTCACAAACCACATATGGATCCACCAAAGTCATTACACGTGTGTTCTTTTGACAAACCACATATGGATCCACTAGTGTCATTGCATGTGTGTTCTTTTCAGTAACCACATATGGATCCCCTAGTGTCATTGCATGTGTGTTCTTTTCACAAACCATATATGGATCCACTAGTGTCATTGCATGTGTGTCCTTTTCACAAACCACATATGGATCCTCCAGAGTTCATTGCATGTCTATTCTTTTCATTAACCACATCTAGAGTCATTTCTTGTGTGTTCTTTTCACAAACCACATATGGATCCACCAATGTCATTGCATGTGTGTTTTTTCATAAACCACATATGGAACCACCATAGTTCATTGCATGTGTGTTCTTTTCAGTAACCACGGCTAGAGTCATTTCATGTTTGTTCTTTTGACAAACCACATAAGGATCCACTAGTGTCATTGCATGTGTGTTCTTTTAATAAACCACATATGGATCCACCAGTGTCATTGCATGTGTGTTCTTTTCATTAAACACAGCTAGAGTCATTTCATGTCTGTTCTTTTCACAAACCACATATGGATCCACCAGTGTCATTGCATGTGTGTTCTTTTGATAAACCACATATGGATCCACCAGAGTTCATTGCATGTGTGTTCTTTTCATTAACCACAACTAGAGTCATTGCATGTCTATTCTTTTCACAAACCACACAAGGATCCACCAGAGTCTTTGCATGTCTGTTCTTTTCATAGACCACATATGGATCCACCAGTGTCATGTCATGTGTGTTCTTTTCACAAACCACATATGGATCCACCAATGTCATTTCATGTGTGTTCTTTTCACAAACCACATATGGATCCATCAGTTTCATTTCATGTGTGTTCTTTTCATTAACCACATATGGATCCCCTTGTGTCATTGCATGTGTGTTCTTTTCACTAACCACAACTAGAGTCATTGCATGCATGTTCTTTTCATAGAACACATATGGATCCACCAGAGTTCATTGCATTTTTTTTCTTATCATTAACCACATATCGATCGACCATTGTCATTGCATGTCTGTTCTTTTCATAAACCACATGGATCAACCAGTGTCATTGCATGTGTGTTCTTTTAATAAACCACAGCTAGAGTCACTGGATGTGTGTTCTTTTCATAAACCACAAATAGAGTCATTTCATGTGTGTTCTTTTCACAAACCACATATGGATCCACCCAGTGTCATTACATGGGTGTTCTTTTCATTAACCACATAATGATACCCTAGTGTCATTGCATGTGTCTTTGTTTCATTAACAACAACTAGAGTCATTGCATGTATGTTCTTTTCATAGACCACATATGGATCCACCAGAGTTCATTGTATGTCTGTTCTTTTCACAAACCACATATGGATCCACCAGAGTCATTACACGTGTGTTCTTTTCACAAACCACATATGGATCCACTAGTGTCATTGCATGTGTGTTCTTTTCATTAACCACATATGGATCCCCTAGTGTCATTGCATGTGTGTTCTTTTCACAAACCACATATGGATCCACTAGTGTCATTGCATGTGTGTCCTTTTCACAAACCACATATGGATCCTCCAAAGTTCATTGCATGTCTATTCTTTTCATTAACCACATCTAGAATCATTTCTTGTGTGTTCTTTTCACAAATCACATATGGATCCACCAATGTCATTGCATGTGTGTTCTTTTCATAAACCACATATGGAACCACCATAGTTCATTGCATGTGTGTTCTTTTCAGTAACCACAGCTAGAGTCATTGCATGTTTGTTCTTTTGACAAACCACATAAGGATCCACTAGTGTCATTGCATGTGTGTTCTTTTAATAAACCACATATGTATCCACCAGTGTCATTGCATGTGTGTTCTTTTCATTAAACACAGCTAGAGTCATTTCATGTGTGTTCTTTTCACAAACCACATATGGATCCACCGGTGTCATTGTATGTGTGTTCTTTTGATAAACCACATATGGATCCACCAGAGTTCATTGCATGTGTGTTCTTTTCATTAACCACAACTAGAGTCATTGCATGTCTATTCTTTTCACAAACCACACAAGGATCCCCTAGTGTCATTGCATGTGTGTTCTTTTCACTAACCACAACTAGAGTCATTGCATGCCTGTTCTTTTCATAGACCACATATGGATCCACCAGAGTTCATTGCATGTTTGTTCTTATCATTTACCACATATGGATCCACCATTGTCATTGCATGTCTGTTCTTTTCATAAACGACATGGATCAACCAGTGTCATTGCATGTGTGTTCTTTTAATAAACCACAGCTAGAGTCACTGGATGTGTGTTCTTTTCATAAACCACAACTAGAGTCATTACATGTGTGTTCTTTTCACAAACCATATGGATCCACCAGTGTGATTGCATGTGTGTTCTTTTAATAAACCACAACTAGAGTCATTTCATTTGTGTTCTTTTCACAAACCACTTATGGATCCACAAGTGTCATTGCATGTGTGTTGTTTTCATTAACCACATATGGATCAACCGGTGTCATTGCATGTGTGTTATTTGCATAAACCACATATGGATCCACTAGAGTTCATTGCATGTGTGTTCTATTCATAAACCATAGCTAGAGTAATTTCATGTGTGTTCTTTTCACAAACCACATAGGGATCAAACGGTGTCATTGCACGTGTGTTCTTTGCATAAACCACATATGGACCCACCAAAGTTCATTGCATGTGTGTTCTATTCATAAACCATAGCTAGAGTCATTGCATGTATGTTCTTTTCACAAACCACACAAGGATCCACCAGAGTCATTGCATGTCTATTCTTTTCATAGACCAAATATGGATCCACCAGTGTTATTTCATGTGTGTTCTTTTCACAAACCACATATGGATCCACCCAGTGTCATTACATGTGTGTTCTTTTCATTAACCACATATGGGTACCCTAGTGTCATTGCATGTGTCTTTGTTTCATTAACAACAATTAGAGTCATTGCATGTATGTTCTTTTCATAGACCACATATGGATCCACCAGAGTTCATTGTATGTCTGTTCTTTTCACAAACCACATATGGATCCACCAGAGTCATTACACGTGTGTTCTTTTGACAAACCACATATGGATCCACTAGTGTCATTGCATGTGTGTTCTTTTCAGTAACCACATATGGATCCCCTAGTGTCATTGCATGTGTGTTCTTTTCACAAACCATATATGGATCCACTAGTGTCATTGCATGTGTGTCCTTTTCACAAACCACATATGGATCCTCCAGAGTTCATTGCATGTCTATTCTTTTCATTAACCACATCTAGAGTCATTTCTTGTGTGTTCTTTTCACAAACCACATATGGATCCACCAATGTCATTGCATGTGTGTTTTTTCATAAACCACATATGGAACCACCATAGTTCGTTGCATGTGTGTTCTTTTCAGTAACCACGGCTAGAGTCATTTCATGTTTGTTCTTTTGACAAACCACATAAGGATCCACTAGTGTCATTGCATGTGTGTTCTTTTAATAAACCACATATGGATCCACCAGTGTCATTGCATGTGTGTTCTTTTCATTAAACACAGCTAGAGTCATTTCATGTCTGTTCTTTTCACAAACCACATATGGATCCACCAGTGTCATTGCATGTGTGTTCTTTTCATAAACCATATATGTATCCACCATAGTTCATTGCATGTGTGTTCTTTTCATTAACCATAGCTAGAGTCATTGCATGTCTGTTCTTTTCACAATCCACACAAGGATCCACCAGAGTCATAACATGTCTGTTCTTTTCATAGACCACATAGGGATCCACCAGTGTCATTTCATGTGTGTTCTTTTCATTAACCACATATGGATCCCCTAGTGTCATTACATGTGTTTTCTTTTCATTAACCACAACTAGAGTCATTGCATGTCTATTCTTTTCACAGACCACATATGGATCCACCAGAGTTCATTGCATGTCTGTTCTTTTCACAAACCACATATGGATCCACCAGAGTCATTGCATATGTGTTCTTTTCACAAACCAAATATGGATCCACCAGAGTCATTGCATGTGTGTTCTTTTCATTAACGACATATGGATCCCCTAGTGTCATTGCATGTGTTTTCTTTTCATTAACCACAACTAGAGTCATTGCATGTCTATTCTTTTCACAAACCACATATGGATCCACCAGAGTTCATTGCATGTCTGTTCTTTTCACAAACCACATATGGATCCACCAGAGTCATTGCATATGTGTTCTTTTCGCAAACCACATATGGATCCACGAGTGTCATTGCATGTGTGTGATTTTCATAGACCACTTATGGACCCACTGTCACATCCCAAGATTTTCCAAATCTTGTAATGTGAAAATCAAATAAACAAAATAAATCTTTGTTGAAAATCAGGGTGAAAAGAAACTGAAATCCCATCTTGAACAAACTTTGGCTAAAGTTTGAATTCAACAAAAATCCAAATCAAGAGAAATGCATTCCTCAATGAATGTATCTGGAAATTTAAACACTTGGAAAATAAATCCAAATCCCTAAACCCTAATGGAAGGAAATCATTTCCCAAGTTATCTCCAAATCTATGGATTTGATCCATACCAAATCTGATCAACAAATATTCACAAAGGATCAAGTAAGACCCTAGAAGTTGGTTTCACTTAGTTTGGAACCATAGACAAAATCTTGTGAATATAATAAGATAAGGAAATTGAATTTCCAAAGCCAATAAAGCCCTTACCAAAAGCCATACCAATTGGTGAACAATTATAATCCTAAAGGGATTAAAAAGATAAACATTTAATAAAGGAAAAATAAATTGTTTTGGAAATACTATTTGGATCTTTTAATAAAAGACTTTGTTTTCAAATGAAAAGGTGAGCCAAATTAATTTTGGCCAAACTTTTGTAAAAAAAATGTTTTGTTTTGATAAAATGAATAAAGGTTTATTTAAATAAAATAATAAGGATTTAAATATCCAAATTTTATTTAAGTAAAGGCTTTTTCCATTTTAAATGAACACAAAGTATTTTATTACTACTTTGAAATCTTTTATTAAAAGGTTTTGCTTTGATTAAAATGAGTAAAGGATTATTTAAATAAAATAATAAGGATTTAAATATCCAATTTTATTTAAGTAAAGGCTTTCCCATTTTAATTAAACACCAAAACTTATTTATTTATTTAAATAAGTTTCCAAGTATTCTTTTATTTTTCAAATAAAACCTTCTGGTTTGGTTTTGAAAATAATTGGATTTCAAATGGAAATTTATTAAATAAATCAAACCCTATTTTATTAAATAACAAAAGATTCATTTATTTAATTATTAAATGGATCCTAAATTAAATAAAAAAATATTTTTTTTTTGGATTTGGATTATGTTACTAAATAGAACCAAATTCATAGTTCAAAGTTGAGTGATTGTTTGTGTTGTTTGAAATTGTTTGAATGTTTGAAATGTGGTTTGAAATTCAAAACAGAAAAGAATTAGAAAAGGAAAAATAAAGCAGACAGAAAAAAAAATAAGAAAAGAACAGACCCAGCCCATTAGGCCCAATTCCAGCCCAGCTCCCTCTTCCCCGAAGCCTTCCTTTCTCACCCAGATTCCTACCCGCGTAGTCAATGACAGCCCGGACCCACTTCTCCCTCTCACTCACTCGCTGACAACAGACCCCACCTCCCCTTACTTTTCCCCGAACCGTTTTTCCTCACCGCCGAATCAGCGCACAGAGACACTGACCAGTGGACCTCCTCCTCTCTCCTTTTCCCACTGACTGGTAGGCCCGCTATCACTGTTCATCGTCTCCTTCACCCACCCCGCAGCGACCAGTTCTTCTCCCCCGTCCTGCCGTTGATTCCTCCAGCTTAATTCGCCTTAACGCAACCGACGTTACCAGCTTTGATCACGCAGATGGAAACGCCCGTGTCTCCTCTATAATTCCCCTCTGACACCCCGCGCTGGCACGCCTTAGACCGCCCTGAATTCCTTCCCGAGCACCCTCTGCTCCAACGATGGTCCGGTGATGATTCCGACGAACCCTCGCCGCCCCTTGCCTCGTCGACCTAGCACACATACTCCACGCATCCAGACGCATCTATCCATACCACCCATTCATCCGCGGGTACCCTGTAACCTCACCTTCGACGACCACCACCGTCTGCCTCGTCTCCGTCAAGTTTCTCCGGTAAGAGCCAACCGCCCCGAGCCCTTTCGTTCATGCACACAGCATCGCCTTGCTCTTGCGCATCTGACCCTACCCTCGGATTTCCCTCTCCTGAACTGCAGCGTCGCCTCGTCGTCAACCTGAGCGCCACCGTCTGTCTGCAAACTCCGGCGGAACCTCTCTGGTAAATCAGACCACCCCAACCCTTCTCGTTCACGCACACAGCTCCGCCATAATCTCCTGCGTCTAACTCAGTCCTCCATTTGTCTTCTCGTGGACCACAGCCTCGTCTTCGACCGTGGACAGAGCCGGCCGACGTCGTTCTCTACTCCGGCGAGCAATTACGCCTGACCCCGAGCGCCCCTTGGCCAACACAGACCACATTGAGCATCAGCAAGCGTCAACGATCTCGGTGAGCCTTACCACGACCCCTCTAGCTTCTTGTATCACCGGCTCCGCCGCTGACAGACCCCGCCGCCGCTGTTAGCCACCGCAGCGCCGCCAGCTTCTTGTCAATGCGATGACAGCCGTTCGATCTCGATCCATTGGTTAGGATAGATCCACTTAGTCGCGAAGAGGTATGTCCTCTGGACCGCATGATTTAACTTAGATCCAACGCTCCACAGCCACGATCCGGCCGAACCGGTACGGGCGAATTAAAACACGCCGCGTGTCGCCTATTAAGTTTAAGACAGAATTTGAAAACAGAAACTTTTGCAAACTTCAAACCCTTGTATCTTTGGATCCACACGTCCAAATTTTACAAATTTGATGTCGTTGGAATCAGCAAGACAAACCCTAGCCAACCCTGCCCTTAGTTTAGCAAATAGTATCTGTTAACTTGTTTAACTTTGCAGATTCTTTTGTGTGCTTGCTAACATTAGAAAAATTGTTTAAAAATGATTTTAGGATTAAAACCTTTGCCAATTAGTTTATTGTGACCTTACTGACCCTAGGACCCAACCTATGTTTTGGAAAATGATTTTGGAAAATAATAGAATGGATTAATTGGTATAGTCCATTTCTAGCTAATTAAAAACCATTGTTTTGTTTATGAAAATGCTTTCATAAAGAAAACTTTGAGAAAATGCTTTGGACCAAACCTACTGACCCAAACACCAAGTTTTGCAATAGCAACTCATTTGGTGAACCCTATAGGGTGTAAGTGGTGAACCCTACACCACATAGGATGTTACTTTGTTTTGCAAATGGTTTTGAAGTGAAACCTTTTGCTAACAACTTTGCCACTTTGGTAAATGACCAATTTGGATCTTACAAAGTTTAGGAATCTAATAGAGACCCTCTTGCAAATGACTATGCCACTTTACAAAATGACCATTAGGTGTACCCAAATGTCTATGACCCACTAGGAACCACTTTTACAAACAAAGCAAAGCTTGGCATGCTTGCATGCATTACTTTGACTTTGCCATTTTGGTAAATGACCAATTTGGAACTTACAAAGTTAGAAGCCTAGTGAAGACCATCCTTACAATAGAACCAACCTTTGCATGCTTATGCATGACTTAGATCCCATTACTTTGTGTGTAAAAAAAATTGTTTGTTTGACTTTGTTATTTTATATGTGTAGTTTTGCTTGATTGGTAGATTGAGTTTGTGCCTTGCTTGATTGAATTGTAGTGACTTGAAGAGTGTGATTGTTGCATGGACAAGGAGTGAACTTATACCCTCTACCAAAAAGGCAAGTGATGCTTCATATCATTATCCCATTATTTTCACTATGCATTAGTGTTTTTGCTAAGTAAAACTTGCATGGTTTTTATTTTGCTAAGTATAGACCTTGCTATAGTAGCACCTAGTAAATGAAACCTTAGTGGAAATCTTCCTAAGTTAGGATTCCTATTACTATCAAGCTTAGCCTAGCTAATAGAAAACTTGGGTGGTATATATTCACTATGGAAAAATCTCTAAGTCTGAGGACTTATGCTTTTGATTAATAAAAACAACTAAGTTAATGAATCACCTGGGTGGAAATGGAAGGAATGGTTTATGTTGAGTGGTTCACAAGGCCATGGACTTGGCTTGTGTATCTCACTTGTGGATGGCCACCCAGGAAACAAAGAGACTTGAGATGTCAAATGTTGAGAAGCTTCAAGTGCAACCACTTGGCAATATGGGCTCTGCCATGATCATAGGTTGCAAGAACTTAGCCATATGGACAGTTGGTGGTAGTGTTTGATAGGTTGGAGCGCGTCCATGATGGTCTAAGGGAAAGCTTCTGAAAGATCTTGTCTTGGGAAACCAAGTCTTGTGGGAAAAGTGCACCACCTCTGCAGAGTGTAAAACCTAAGTACTTAGCCATGTCCCTGGTAAAGGACAATTTGAGCATAAAGACATGGAAGCAATCAAGAATCTCATCACTCAAATTTCTAAATTAAAACTTGTGGGTGAACAAGGGTTGTGTGAAATTCTTCAATCTTTGATGGAGAGATGGCTTGGTACAAGGATCTCAAAATCTTAGATTGGGAAAATTGTTTTTGCCAAGAATATCTTAAGTCTTTGATTGGTAGATGCCTTGAGAGGATCTTCAGTCTTTGATTAGTAGATGTCTTGGAAAGTTTTTGCCAAACAAAACTTAGTATTTTCAAAATGATAGGGAAAAATCTATTTTGAGCAATGCAAGCCTCAACTCCACTTAGCCAAATGCATATAGATGATAGACTCCACTATACTACCAAAGTATCACTTGCCAATACAATTCAAATGTATTGACCCTTGTGGCTGTAACTCGTAATGTTGCAGGTTTGATTGATTTAGTGAAGATTGATTGATTAGTATTACAAAGTCTACAACCAACATCTGCCTGTGGCACTTTGAAGATGAAGGACCCAATACTTATAGTTATTCCGCTGCAATGTAATGTAAATAGCCAATGAGCTATGTTTGATGTAATAAAACTATTTTATTCCTGGTTATAAAGTTGTATTATGACCTTTGTTTCTTGATATTACATCTAAAATGTGGATGCTAGCTATTGATCCAGGGACTAGCATTGTAAACACAGGGGACCCTACCTTATTGAAGGCAGGGGATGCTACACCCACCATAGTCATTGCATGTGTGTTCTTTTAATAAACCACAACTAGAGTCATTGCATGTGTGTTCTTCTCACAAACCACATATGGATGCACAAGTGTCTTGCATGTGTGTTGTTTTCATTAACCACAGCTAGAGTCATTTCATGTGTGTTCTTTTCACAAACCACATATGGATCCACCGGTGTCATTGCATGTGTGTTCTATTCGTAAACCATAGCTAGAGTCATTGCATGTATCTTCTTTTTACAAACCACATAAGGATCCACCAGAGTCATTGCATGTCTGTTATTTTCATAGACCACATATGGACCCACCAGTGTCATTTCATGTGTGTTCTTTTCACAAACCACATATGGGTCCACTATTGTAATTACATATGGGTTCTTTTCACAAACCACATACAGATCCACCAGTGTCATTGCATGTGTGTTCTTTTCATTAACCACATATGGATCCCCTAGTGTCATTGCATGCGTGCTTGTTTCATTAACAACAACTAGAGTCATTGCATGTATGTTATTTTCATAGACCACATATGGATCCACCAGAGTTCATTGTATGTCTGTTCTTTTCACAAACCACATATGGATCCACCAGAGTCATTGCATGTGTGTTCTTTTCACAAACCACTATGGATCCACGATTGTCATTGCATGTGTGATCTTTTCATTAACCACATATGGATCCCCTAGTGTCATTGCGTGTGTGTTCTTTTCACAAACCACATATGGATCCACCAGTATCATTGCATTTGTCTCCTTTTCACAAACCACATATGGATCCTCTAGAGTTCATTGCATGTCTGTTCTTTTCATTAACCACATCTAGAGTCATTTCTTGTCTGTTCTCCAGATTGAAATTCAAACTAAGCCGGAACTTGGTCTCTGACGTAATCTGACACCAGTCATGGTCAAGTTACGTCACTGACAGATATTCCCGTTAGCACGACCATTGGTGGGTCTGCCTTTTGCGGAACCGAGGTGTCGTTTAAATGCGTGCGCGGCGATTGTGGCAGCGTAATCATCGTGAGGGAGTTGCGCGGCTCCTTCCACGATGCATGGCACGGTTACTGTTTTCATTGCACGAATCTTGGCGCGGACGAAGGATTTAAGGGGCTAAGATTTTTTCCTTTCCTCTTCATCAGCACTTGGGCTCCTTCCTTCCTCTCAACACCTCCCACGAACATAGCTCCTCTGCCACCCCCAAAATCCTCCAGCGCCGCCCATCCCAGGTCACCGGCACACAGAAAATGGCTGAGGCCTCATCTTCCGGCAAGGCGGTGACGACAGCGATGACGTCGTTAGTGTAGGAGAGTTTTCGTGGGGTCTGGATCCCCTGCGTCTTGGATGACGCCAAGCTTCACATCGTCGATAATGAAGGGCTCGTCCGTGCCAACGACTGGCGGAGCAGCTATGGACAAACCGTCCCCACCCCCAACACCGACAAGCGGGTGCACTTCGGCACCCACCTCTATAGATGTTTGAGCTTCCCACCCTTAGATTTCTTCTCTGAGGTGATAGATTATTATGGAGTTCAACTCCACCGTCTCCCCCCGAACTCTCTCTTAGAGATGAGTGCTTACGCTTCTTTTTGCGAGGGGTATCTCGGCATTAGGCCGAGTATCATTCTCTTCCGGTATTATTTTCACACCCGGAGAAACTCTATCACTGCCTGTAATTACCGGAACTCTTAGCTTTTCTGTTAGGAGAGAGCGTGTCTATCCTAGGATTAAAGCTAGTGAGTCGGTAAAGCATGGCCATCCAATTTTTCTATCACAAGGATATTCCTGCTCCCGGAAATGCTACGCTTTGCCGGCTTTTGTTGACGGTGCCGCCACGCCCCAAGAGTCCTGGGACGCAGATGCGCCGGCTTTAGTGATGATCTGCTTCTCGCCAAGAGGCGGATTGAATATCTGATGAAGCACAAGGGCCTTAAAAGGTCCGACTAGATTCATTGCTGGCTGGCATGCCGGATCCAGCCTCTCCAACACCATGGTGACCGGCTTATGCACTCCATCACGTCCTCCAAGAAGGATTCTCTCCGGATCTGCCCCCGTCCTTACTCGGAAAAGGACTACGAGTCCCAGATTAGATGGTTAATACGGGAGCAGATCGAGAGGAAAATTCCGGAGTTGTCCTTGGACTTGCATATGGCTGATAATCCAGTAGTTCCAGTAAGATTCCCGCAATAAATCGAATTATATGTTTCATATTTACATTATTGTGTCTTTTCGCAATACTGAGATATTTCTTCTTTTCAGCTTGCTGACCTCCTCGAGTCAGAGCTTGCTCCTATCGAGGGATATCCTCCTGAGATCTCTCAGGATGATGGAGAATTGGTTCCTCTACCAAAGACCTTTACCCGAAAGCGTAAGGCTCTGACAGTTTCTATTGGAACAAAGGAGGTGACCATTGTGAAGAGGTAACTTTTCCTCACAAGGTTTCCATGTTATATTCCTTAATTCTTTCTGACGTGTAATGTTCTTTGTTCTATTATCTCCTCAGAGCTAAATAGCTTACCAAGGGAAAGGGGAAAGGAGGCTCATCGAAGCGTCTGCGCCAGTCAAAATTGAATTTGACTTCTCCTGCCAGAGCGCCTCCGACTCCAGCCCCTCAGCCTTCTGTAGCGCCGGAGATTACTCCATATCCGCCCATTGTGGAAGATCTGGCTCAACAAGCAGAGCCAATGATCCTTGTCTCGCAAACTGATGTCAACATGGGTGACTCAGGTTTTATAAGGGTGAACCCTCTACGGGTAATGATCCCTCGGCAGTGGTATTCGCTAAAAACCTCCTCAACAATCCGGGTCTTGCCAAACTTGGCATTACTCAGAAATCTATGGAGGAGATCCAACGACTATCCCAACCATGCTTGGAAAGCCAGAACATTACTGCCGAGGAGGAGGCACAAGAAGCGGAGGACATCGAGTACTCTGAACTCCTTGAGCATATCCTTCTTCGCGATGAGAGGCTGAGAGCTGGTGTGCTTCCGCCACCACCAGTAATCCCACGCACCCTCGCCGAGAAGGTTACTACTGAAGTGAACATGAGCATGATCAAGCTCACTCATGAACAACATGTAAGTAGGAAATCCAACTCACTTTTTCCTTATGCTATTTTATATCATATCGTCTAGCCCCCAAGCATGAAGTTGGATAGACAATCTAGATATATGCTTTCATAGGATGCCAAAGAATGAACTAGTGTAGCCCCCAAGGCTCGTGCTGATATTAGATAAAATATTAGCCTGAGTCTTTAGTAGACTTCTGACTCTGGGTATTGTGACTTACCAAAAGTTATTTCGTATAACCAGGAATTGTTGTAGAATATCTGCAACAAGCAGAGAGATATCAGAGCTCTCCGTCTTGAAAATGCTCAGTTAAAAGTGTCTAGGGATGAGGCTGAAGGTAAACATTTAAGTCCTTAACCTTGCTCTTTCTTTCATAGTCAAATTATTTATTCAACTATTGTTCTTTTTGCTTACAATCATGTGCTATGATTGAAGAAGCCGAGAATCTAAAGACCCTGGAGGTGGAGAACACAGACTTATGTTGAGACCTGGACAAATTGAAGGCGGATCACGAGCGGAGCATTGCTCAAGTCCTCGAATCCTCTTCTATGGCCACCGAAGAACGTGATCTTCGGATCGCATCACAGGATCAAAATATCTCGGATATCAATGATGCTTTATTCAGAGAGAAGGACATCAACGAAGCACTCCGAGCTGAACTCCAGAGCCTTAGGGCAGGGAAGACCAAAGTTGACGACGTCATCTTCGGTATATTTCCCACTTTCTAACCTTTTGTTTTTCCAACTCTAGGAATTCAGATATATTTTCTAAACTTTGCCTTATACGCACAGGTTCTTTGAACTTACTGGATTCTGCCTCCACCGAGCCTCGCACCAACCGGCTTTCACAAGTCGGCAATTTGCTTCACGATTTCCGCCAATCTTTGGAGGATATTGGCAAAGTACTCAAGGTTCCGGACATGCACAGAATGTCTGGCTTTGAAGTGTGAGACAATGCCAAGGAGATGCGCCAGCTCATCTAGGACTGGAATATGTCCTATGCATGAACCGCGGCATAGAACACCCTCACCATGGTTATGAGCCACCATGGAAACATGCAAATTTGGCAAGTAACCAGAGGGTAGTATAAAGTGGATGAAGACGGACATAAGAAGAAGACCAAGGCCATCATGGACTCCTGTGGTGGATACGGGTGTCACGTGGCTGATCTGACCAGCTACGACACTCCCTTCTTCACTCGCATGGAGACGCCTCCCCCACCTGCCGAGGAAACAACTAAAATCTCCGACGACGAACATACTGTTGAAACCATTGTGTGATACTTGGATAAATAAAAAGGGCCCTTCCCATACTGTTGAAAATTTGTGTTTTCTTTTTCAGAAACACTAAAAAAAGGGTGCCCTTCCTAGAGGGCTCCCCACCTCGCGCCTCGTGCTAACAAGTGGCACAATCTGATTCATCCCGCAAATTCTTGTCCCTTTCCTGCGCGCCACGTGTCAACTGTGGAGGATGTTCTTGGTTATGTTTTCCTTTTTCTTTGCCGATATAAATAAGAAAAATGAAATATCTTTCAAACCGAGCGTCCAAATCAAGATCCGTTTTCTCAACTGTGCTAGTCGCATCAAGAGCTACAAAACTAGATTCCATATTGATATGTTCTAACAAACTTTTTTTTGCACTGCCTTCGGTCCCTAGCTTGCACTACCTCATGTTCTGAAGTGCATGAGACGGTGCAGTAGCAGTGGACTATCTTACTATTCTCTGTTGCACTACCTTCTGTCGTAGTGCACGGCCTTATTGTACTACGTTGCACTGCCTTCGGTTACAGTAAGCGATGCAGTTTCTTTGCAGTGCACCACCCGTGCACTGCCTTGTTGTACTGGGTTGCACTGCCTTCGGTTGTAGTGCATGGCGTGGTGTCTTTGCAGTGCACCGCTCGTGCACTGCTTTGTTGTACTGTGTTGCACTGCCTTCGTTCGCAGTACACTGTGTGGTGTCCTGGCAGTGTACCGCCCATACACTTGCTTATTGTACTGTTTTGCACTCCTTCGGTCAAAGTGTACTACATGGTGTCCTGGCAGTGCACCGCCAGCGCACTGCCTTGTTGTACCTCTTTGCACTGCCTTCGGTCGAAGTGTACTACGCGGTGTCCTGGAAGTGCACCGCCGGTGCACTGCCTTCGGTCGCAGTGTACTACGCGGCGTCCTGGAAGTGCACCGCCGGTGCACTGCCTTGTTGTACTAAATTGTACCGCCTTCAGTCACAGTGCATTGTGTGGTATTCTGGCAGGGCACGCCCATGCACTTCCTTGTTATTGTGCGTTGCACTGCCTTCGGTCACAGTATACGGCGCACCGCCTCGCCTTTTTTTCTCTTTTTCCTGTTGCATTACTTTTTTGCCGTATACTATTTTTTCAATAGACAAAAATAGCACGTTGTACACAACCACCGTACAACCAGGCGTGCGCACAACATTGTCAACTGTTGCCATGCGCTGCCAGCAGAGAGCCTCACGCGCGCCCATGCGAGGAGCATCGCACGCCCGCGCGCTCCCGCCAGAGAACCAAATCACCCTTATTGAAAGACCGGTTTCTGACTCTTTGGCTATGATACTTGTGTAACTTCTGCTGATATGTTGTTGATCTCATCTCAGCAACGACACGCACTTCTTCGATTAAATCGAGATCATTTTCTTGAGATTTTTCGGCATCCTCATCAATATATGCAACAACACGGGGAGAAGTATCAATCAAATCACTAGGAAGAACTGCTTCTGCACCATAGACCAAGAAGAAAGGTGTGTATCCGGTTGACCTATTCGGTGTTGTTCGTAAACTCCATATTACAGAAGGTAGTTCCTCTGCCCAAGCCCCCGCAGCATGTCATAGTGGTGCCTCGAGGCTTGGTTTTTGGCCTTGTAGGATTAAAACATTTTATCTTTCGACTTGTCCATTAGCTTATGGATGTGTGACTAACGCAATATCAAGCCGGATATTTTATTCGTCGCAGAATTCGGCAAGCTCTCCCATAGAAAATTTACTCCCGTTGTCCATGATAATGCTATGCGGATAACCGTATCGGATTATGACATCCTCGACAAATCTTCTGGTTGTTGCTCCATCACAACTACTGATGGGTTTAGCCTCAATCTATTTTGTGAATTTATCCACCATCTCTAAGAGATGAGTAAATCCACTTGGAGCCCGTTTAAACGGTCCTACCATGTCAAGCCCCTAGACCGCGAAAGGCCATGTTATAGGTATTGTACGCAGCCGATCAGCCGGAATGTGAGGTTGTTTGGCATACTTTTGGCAGCCTTTGCACGTCTTGATCAGCCATTCGGCATCTGCCTTGGTTATAAGCCAAAAAACAGTGTCGTAAAGCTTTTGCCACTAAAGATTTGGCTACAACATGATGGCCGCATTCGCCTTCGTGGATTTCTCGTAAGATTTCCACTCCTTCTTCCGGAGATACACAACACTGAAATACCCCAGACACACTCCGCTTATAGAGCTCACCATTTACTATAGTATAGGCTTTTGCTTGTCAGACGATGTGCTGGCTCAAACCCTCGTCTTTGGGTAATTTTCCATCTACAAAGTAATCAAGGTAGGGTTGAGTCCAGCTAGGAATTATAGCTAGGACTGCTACTAAAGGTGAGTCAAATTTTGTCAGATATTCCTCGTCTACTCCTTTTATAGAGGGAACTTTGAGGTTCTCTAAAAAAGTGTCATCTCGGACCTTATTCAGTGCAGAGCCTATTCGAGATAATGTATCTGCTTCCTCATTTTCTGGTCGAGGGATGTGTTGAACCTCAAACCCTTCGAACAATTTAGATAGTTCATCCATGACAGCTCTATATGCTGCCATGTGCTTATTTGCATTACATATATCCAACACTTGTTGAGCCACAAGGTCCAAATCCCCATAACACATTAAACGTTGGATGCCGATATCCTTAGCAATCCGGATTCCATGCAGCAATGTTTCATATTCGCCAATGTTATTCGTTGCCGTGAAGTGGATCTGCAGTACATAAAAAAGTTTACCTCCTTGGGGTGACTTGAGCACCACGCCGGCCCCCGAGCACCTTATACCTGTCAAAGTGTAAGGTCCAGTATTCCGACTCTGGGAGGGTCATATTCCCTGTTGTCTCTGTCTAATCAGCGACAAAGTCAGCAAGGATTTGGGATTTGATTGTTGTACGAGGTTTATACTCAATGTCGAAAGCTGAAAACTCTATGCCCCATTTTGTGAAACGTCCTATAGCATCACTGTTGTTGATTATATCTGTCATGGGAGCTGTGCTCACCACGATAATTGGATGTTCCTAAAAGTAATGACGTAACTTCTGGGATGCGAAGAACACACCGTAAGCCAGCTATTGATAATGTGGATACCGCTGCTTTGATCCACTTAGGACTTTGCTGAGGTAGTATGTCGGACGCTGCACCAGGTGTTGCTGGTTTTCCTCTGGTCTCTCCACCACCATGACGACTCTGTTTGTCGCAGCGAGATAGAGCAACATCGGTTTCTGCGGTTCCGATGCTGCAAGGATAGGAGGAGATGAGACTACTCCTTTCAGGTCATGTAGTGGAGCTTCAGCTTCATTAGTCCAAACGAACGTTTTGGTCTTTTTCAGGAGCTTGTAGAGTGGTGCGGCTCTTTAACCGAGCCGGCTTACAAACCGACTAACTACAGCAATGCAACCAGTTAGTCTTTGAACATCCTTCAGGCGAGTCGGCCTTGAAATATTCAGTATAGCCTTGTTGTTGTCTCGGTTCACCTCTATGCCTCTTTGAGACACAATGAAACCTAATAATTTTCCGGCTGGTATTCCAAAGAAACACTTCTTCGGGTTAAGCATTATGTTATATTTGCGTAGATTGGCAAATGTTTCCTCCAAGTCGGAAATTATGGTTTCCTTCTTTTTGGAGATCACCGCAATGTTGTCCACATATGCATGTACATTGCATCTGATTTGATCGTGGAGGCAACGCTGCATAGTACGCTGGTAAGTAGCTCCTGCATTCTTGAGCCCAAAGGGCATCATAATGAAACAGAAGGTTTTGAAGGGGGTTATGAATGAAGTTTTGACTTTGTCTTATTCCTTCATCTAAATTTGGTGATAACCAGAATATGCATCGAGAAAACACAGGAGTTCCGAGCCTACCGGAGAATTGATAACTTGATCAATTCTAGGCAGAGTGGACGAATCTTTGGGACAAGCCTTGTTCAAGGCAGTATAACCAACACACATCCTTAAATCGGTGGTGTCCTTTTTAGGGACCATTACAGGATTGGTCGACCACTCAGTGTGGATGACCTCTTCTATGAATTCGGCTAACTCGAGTCGGGCTAGTTCCTTAGCTATTTCTTTTTGCTTTTCATCACCGAAACATCATAAGACTATTTGACGGGTTTAGTGCTCAGGCGTACATTTAGAGAGTGCTCATCAAGTTCCCTAGTTACTCCGATCTTGTAAGATGGTTGCCATGCGACGATATCTTGATTTGCTTAGAGGAACTTGACAAGCGCGCTTTCCTATGTGCTATCTAGGCCAACACCTATCTGGGTCACCTTGGAGGGGTAATCATCCTTCAACGGTGTCTTCTTCGTCTCTTCTGATGCCTTGAACTCCGGAGTCGGCTTTGTTACCTCCTTCTTCGTCGCGGGCATCTCGGATGGATCAATGGTCTTCTTGATCTCCTGATACTCCTGGGCGTGCAACATGGCTTCAGCAAAGGCAGCATTTCTGTCCTTGCACTCTTGTGCCTGTTTGGGTCTCCCCTAATGGTGATCACGCCTTTGGGACCTGGAATTTTCATCATATTGTAAATGTAACACGGACGAGCCATAAAAGCCTAGTATGCCGGACGTCTGAATATAGCGTGATACACGCTCTTGAACGGGACCACTTCGAAGGAAAGTACTTCCGTTCGATAGTTCTTTGGAGTTCCTAAGGTAACATCCAAAGTGATCTCTCCCAAGGAATTTCTTGTCTTCCTAGGACGACTCCGTAAAAGGTCACAGAGCTGTGGTTTAGCTGTGTCTATGAGATCCGCATTCGGCGTAGCGTTTCAACATACAAAATATTAATGTTGTTGCCGCCGTCCATGAGAGTCTTAGAGAAACCATAGCCGTCAATAAGTGGGTTGACGACTAAGGCGTATTTTCCTCGCCTGTGCAACTTAGGCCGATGATCGGTATGGTCAAAGGTGATTGCCACTTCTGACCAGTACAAGAATTGTGGGACAGCCGGAACAGTTGCGTTGAGGTCATGCAAAACTACCTTCTTGGCCTTAGCTGGTTGAGACCCAAGGAAAGTGACATAAGTGTCCTTCTTCGTTGGAAAGTTCTTCTTTCCATCCGGCTTGGGATTTGAAGGGTCATCTTCCTCCATGTCGGAATCTTCCTTGGTCTCCTTCTCTTTTTCGGGATTCTTTTTTCCCTTCTTCCGCTTAGCCCAATAGCCAGCGGTATCGTCTTTCTTGATGTAGTCGTTGAAATGACACTCGGCGTTTGTGTGAGACGAGCCCCCGTTGGCATCTAAGTGATGCACACATGGGTTGTTGGCAATGTCGGCCCAGGAATAGGTTTTTCTAGGTTGCTGGTCTCCTCTACCCTGGACTCTTGATGTCCCACGACCGCGACCGTGGCCACCACCACGCCCTCCTCGTCCTCCAGACCCGAAAGTAGTAGTGACCACTGATGTTTCCGTATTGGGTTTTTCCTCCGAGGTATTCTTGCGATTCTGAGCTTGTTGCTTTGGTTGTTTTGCTGACTATGGCACAACTAGGGCGTTAAGTAATCCCTCTATGTCGTCGTTAGCGTCTGCATATTTGCTCGCTATTTCTATCATCTCTCCCAGATCAGTGACCTTGTCGCACTTCAAGAGGTGACGTAGTAAACCAATTTGGATTCCTTCATTGAAAGCTTCAGTCACAGTTTGATCATTTACTCCTTCACAGGAGTTCTTGGTGTCGATCCATCATCCGAGGTAATCTCGTCAAGTTTCTCTGGCTTTCTGGGTGCAACTCTGTAGGTCTCCTACCATACAGGGCCTCCGATATGTGCCTTCGAAATTCCGAAGGAACGCACTTTGCATATCATACCAGTTGTGGATGGTATTCTCCAAAAGTTCATTGAGCCATGATCGTGCCATCTTCCACAACATAAGTGAGAGATATCAGGTTGCGACCAAGCTATTCTGCCTTTAGCGATGCAGCAAGCCTGGAAAAAAATCCTAGAGCCAAGTATCTGGCTGGGCCACACCATCGTAGAATTGGATGTGTCTTGAGATAGCAAACCCCTCCGGGAAGTTTGTTTGTCGAATACGCGGTCCGAAGAACTTTGGATCTACGTAGATATTATCTGACTCGTAGGGTCTACGTTAGGGTTGATCCAGTGTCTCGCGTCACTTGGTGACAGGGAATACCGTCTTGGTTGTTCGCTATAGCTGCAGTGCCTTGGAGTCAGACTTCTGCTTCTGCCACCACGACGCCCTCCTTGGCCTCCTTGAGAACCGTTGTGATGGCTACTTGGCGGAGAGGGTGGTGCATGTCGATTATTTTTGGCTGATTGCCAACCTTCATCCGGAGCGTCATTATACCGGTTCCAGGGAGGGTCTTCATTGCGATGAGCCCCTAATGGCTTGACTCGGCACGGTGTCCATCGTTCCTTCATCCGTCGTTCCCACCACGATGGGGCTCAGCCGGACGGCTTGCATGTCTAGGAGGTGGCATCCTTTGACGACCCTCCTCCCGGACTTTCTCTTTGTCTTCTTCCCTGTGATTGTTCGACTCTCGCTGGGGAGGGTTTCTCTGATACAGTGCAGCAATCGCCTCGTGCTCCACGGCTGGAGCGACGTTGCTCTAGTTACATGCGGTTCTGTGGCGCTGCCCTGAAGATCCGGTTCTTGAGTAGTTGTCTTCCCGACGGTCGGAACGGTAATGTTGTTCGGGGACCCATTGGGTCCTTACGTCATTCCAGGCCGGATCTATGCGATATTGATCTGATTGAGAGACCAATTTTATGCTCCCAGGTTTTGTGAGCTTCTGTTGCTCCAAACCCTTGATGAGTAGCTTTATGCCCAACCGGACCTATTCGGGGACTGGATTATTTTCTAGGATATCTCGAGCTACGGTAGTGTTTTGTACTGGTGTTGGGTACACCAGATCGCCCTTGCTGTCGAGTCGAGGCATCCCTGGGTCCCCTGAAAGAGAACCTTGTGAACTTCCGGAAACTTATTGACATGCGTGTGTCATTTCCAGGTCTTCTAGTGCTGCAGAGAGATGTACTTCTCCATAGTAGCTATGCGCTTCTTCTCTTCCTCGATGTTGTTGGCTTCATCTAGGAGTACTTGGCGACGCGCTTCTAGGGCCTGAGCCCTTTCTTCCAACTCTTCAGCAGTAAGTTCTGCAGCTGTAGGGATAGGTTTAGTTAACGCATCATCGATGAGTTTACGGGCACCAGCAGTGACCACGTGTCCATCCACCGAAGCTTCTTTGGGCTCATCTGGGATTAGTGCTCCATCCGAGTCTTCCTCATATTCCTCGGTAATCACTTCCTCTGCTGGAGGGTCTTTTGTTGGGGTCTTGTTCTTCTTCTTTGCCTTCTTGGCAGCGCCGGTAGAACAGACGGCTTTGGGCCCGTTTCCCGGAGTCAAGCTCTAATCGGTACTTTCGGACATCTCAACGTCGGGATTGTCGCCGAGATCCATGTCATCCTGCGCTTTGGGAGAGTTTTCTCCAGATCCTTCGTCCATGGCTTCTCCTTCTTCTGCAGCTTTGGAGTTGAACTCCTCTTCGTATTCTGTGGAGAACTTTCGGAAATCCGCCGACATCATGGAATCATCCGAAGATGTCGGTAAGTCGGTGTTTGTCTTGATCGCCTCTAGCATTGAGTCTTCGTTGTCTCCAGCATCGGTAGAGCCGGATCTAGATCCAACATATCCGACAAAGTGCGACCTGTGTGTCCTAAGGTAGTTACGGCTTTCCTCGTGGGATTCCTTGAAAATTCTGATGGTCTCGAGGACCTCAACCCTGTTTGCGCCTTGCATCATCATGCGCCTCAACGTATGCCTCAGGAAAGGTTGATCTGTTCTGGCATTCAACCAAGGTTATTGTCTTGCTCCTCCTGGACTTCAACCTCAGCGGGTAGATCGATCTGGGATTCGGCCTCCCTAGGGAGATCCACTCTAGATTCGACTTGCACCGTAAGATCTTCTTCAGGTTCAGCTTTCTCCATTATCTTTGCAACAGGTGCAGGCTGGGTGGGATTAGGGTTTTCTGAGATTCGGAACTCTGCCACTTTTGCGGACAAAGTGGACCCAGAGATTTCTTCTGCCTCTATCATCACCGCTGGGGTGGGCGGGGCAGGTTCAGCGAAATCGATGTACACATCGATCTCGCCAAAATACATGATGGTGTAAGAAGTCACGGCCTCCCTAGCCGGAATCCAGGTCTCATCGAGAACAATGAGAGGGATGTCGCTGGCGTAGAGGACGCGACCGATGATGATTGTCTTGCCGATTCCGATTCTTGCAGATTCCGCTCGGATCACAGATCCGAAGCTCACTTGCCCCACGGTGGCCGCCAACTGTTGTCGGATTGATGACAAGTATGCCATGAGGGGGTCCTCAGGGTGTGCAGAAGAGAGGGGTGTGATAGGTACGGTGTTTCGGGATGGTGAGCACACATGTTTACCCAGGTTCGAATCCGCTAGCTTTGGACGGATCCTACTCCTGCTAGCAATCCAGGAATACGACAGAGCCAGAATATGGGTTACAAGGGTTTCGCTTGTGGGAGTTGAGATTGTGGACTATTTGAAATGGATCGTATGGGCACCTAGGGGGGGTGAAAAGGTGCTACTTCCAATTTTAATGCTTTTTCAATTTTAGGCTTGACACGAAAGGTAAATTCTCTAGATATAATACTATGCAGAATTTCCCTATATGCAAACCTAATTACTAGCAAGTAAAGGCAAGTGAGATAGAGGAACGAGTAAACCGTAGTGGAGCGCGCATAGACACAAGATTTGTTTTACCGTAGTTCCTTCCTTGTTAAGGGAAGTATATCTGCATTGGAGGGGTGGGCGGTACTAAGACCACCACACCACGATAGGCCTCAGCCTGTTCTCCGATGGATACCGCCATCAAAGTCCTGATCCACCTTTCCACTATAGGAACCCTTCGAGGCGGGAACCGACGCCTTTATACAACTAGTGGGGCACAAATCCACAACCAAATTGGAGGCTCCCATAATGACAACAAGCTGCAACAAGAACAATAGTTATCAATATCAAAACACAAGATCTAGATATTAACGAGAATACTAGATCGGGGATTTCTCCAAGTGAATGGAGAGGAGTTGATGCGCTTGATTCGGGGCGACGATGTATGATGTCTCCTACTTCAATTCCCCCAAAAGATCGAAGCCTTCGGGTGGTTGAAGTAGGAGATCTAGAGAGAGAGAGCTTTTGTAGCTGGTCTGATCTTTTTCGAATGAACCAAGCAAGCTAAGAGGAGGGGAAGACGTGGCTTTTATACCCCCTGTCCAGATGGAGCCGTTGGAGCTTTTTGGGGATGGATTGTCCATCCTGAGTGAGGGCCGGATTATCCGGCCTAAGGAAAACTCCGGCCCATCCTTGGACTATTTGGGGAATAATCCGCCCCCAGACTGAGCGACGCGCCGAGCCAGCCTTTGCGTGTCTCCTGGGGGCCGGATTATCCAGCCCAAGGTGAGGTTGCAGGTTATCCGATCGGGGGAAGAAAATCTGCCCCACTTCGGATTGTCCGGGGGAAAGTCCGCCTCTAGTCAAAGCGTCGCGCCATGCCAACCCTTGCTCGTCTCCTGGGGTCCGGATTTTCCGGCCCATGGTGAGGGCCGGATTATCCGTCCAGGGGAAGAAAATCCACCCTGTTTCGGATTTTCGTGGGGAAAATCCGCCCCCATTCTGAGACTCACGCCATTCCAGCCTTTGCCAAGAGGGCCAGGCCGGATTATCCGGCCCTTGATGGGGACGGATAATCCGGCCCCCAAACACAATAAACATTTCCCTGCACACTTAGCACACATGATAAAACTCCACGGTATTATTATCTAACACACAAGACACAGGGAACCATGAAATGTTCTTTCATTCTCCCCCTTTTTGGTGTTACATGACAATACTAGGATTTGCAAGATAGTTCTCAAGACAACAATATTTAATGAAATGAAAAAGACTCCCCCTCAATCTATGCATAATAAAATTTGCATTTGAATACAAATACACACAAGACGGTACAAGTCTATTTCATTGAAACATATGCAAAATATTCATACCACCGAGTGAGAGATAGAGGCGTCCTCAATATATCATAAGAACATCCAATGATAGCCATAATGAGCGCCTCCGTCGATATAGATATCCAATATATCCAATATGATAGGTGAATCCATAAGGATAATCCACAAGATAAATCCAGAGCCACACAAACATAGTCTCATACATAACAAATCCCAGATAAAAGTTCAACGCTAAATGGGCACAAGCGAGAGAAAGACCGAAAAGATAAAGTGCAAATGCTTGTTCCCGACCCATGCAAATCCATGAAGACCTAATATTACTACTTCTCCCCCTTTCGCATCGAAACGCCAAAAAGGAAGAAGAGCGATGCTAGCGCCCCAAGGGATCACTCATAGTCATCATCCGGCCTACACTTGGGCCGGATTATCTGGCCTAAAATCTAAAGTTCTGTTAGACACAGATTTAGGCCCACGCGTCCCCAAACAAAACCCCCACAAGGTGAACAAAGGACTTGTGTGCTAGAAGAGATGGCTTAGGAGTAGGGAGAGGCTTGGGATTAGAAAACCAAACTAAGATGGTACTACACACTCAAAATTGAAAGAATCAAATCAACTAAAGGCCAAAATTGAGTGTGATTTCCATAATAACACGAGATGAGCAAAAACAACCAAAAAGATCCACATAAATCCAACTCTTCTCATGGAAGAGGGCGGTGGCCGAGGCCACCTTGTTGGAGTGCATGGTATGACACCACGAAGATATATCTTGGGTTCATGACCAATACTCATCATTAAGCTCACATATCACAAAATGATATTAAGAGAAATGATTTGACTTGCTTTCGACATTATGGGGGGAGGGTTATCCCAATAAATTGGGACCACACTCCCCCTATATCCATGCCCAAACCTAGACCAAATAAGGATGAGATGTAGGGATGAGTGGATGGGTAATCAAGACAAGCTCCTTGAATCAACGATATTTAGCTCATTCCTCAAGTAACAAAACCTTGCTTCATCAAGTGGCTTTGTGAAAATTTCAGCAAGTTTGTTCTTCGTTCTCACAAAAGATAGATCAATATCACCTTGAGCAACATGGTCCTGAATAAAATGATTTCGAATATCAGTATGCTTCGTCCTTGTGTGTTGTACCAGATTGTATGCAATTTTGATTGCACTTTCATCATCGCATAAAAAGAGGCACTTTGTCACAATTGACACCGTATTCCTTTAAAGTTTGCGTCATCCATAATAATTGAGTACATGCACTAGCAGCAGCCACATATTCAGCTTCGGCGGTGGAGAGAGATATACCATTCTGCTTTTTAGAAGACCATCATACTAGAGACCTTCCCAAGAATTGACAAGCTCTAGAAGTTGATTTCTGATCATCCTTATCACCAGCCAAATCTAAATCAGTATAGCCACATAGAGATAAATTGGAGCCCTTGGGATACAATAGACCAAAATTAGGGGAATAACCAAATATCGGAAGATCCTCTTTACCGTCACTAAGTGGCTATCTTTAGGAGCTGCTTGATACCTCGCACACACACCTACACTCAACACAATATCGGGTCTAGATTCTTAGAGGTAAAGGAGAGAGTCGATCATGGACCAGTATACCTTTTGGTCCACATCTTTACCATGGGGATTAAGTTCAAGGTGACATTTTGTTTGCATCGGAGTGGTGGCGCCATTAAGATCCGTCATCTTGAATCTCTTGAGCATGTCTTGGATGTACTTTGCTTGATATACGAAGGTTCCTTCTCTAAGTTGTTTGATCTCAAATGCAAGAAAGAACCGTAACTCCCCCATCATAGACATCTCAAACCTGTCAATCATAATCTTTGAAAATTCATCATTAAAAGCTTTATTAGTGGAGCCAAAGATAATGTCGTCTACATATAGTTGGCATACGAAGAGCTCCCCCTTAACCATCTTAGTAAAAAGAGTGGGATCGATTTGCCCAACTTCGAAGCCACGGTCTAGCAAAATATCTTTAAGGTGCTCATACCACGCATGTGGGGCTTGTTTAAGGCCATAGAGTTCCTTATTGAGTTTGTAGACATGGTTCAGAAAGTTAGGATCCTCAAATCTCGGGGGTTGCTTTACATATACCAACTCATGCAGAGGACCATTAAGAAAAGCATTCTTAACGTACATTTGTTGGAATTTAAAAATGTTATGAGCAGCATAAGCAAGAAGGATACAGATGGACTCAAGACGAGCCACTGGACCATAAGTCTCACCGAAGTCGATGCCTCCACTTGGGAATAGCCTTGTTCCACAAGTCTTGCCTTGTTCCTTACAACAATGCCATTTTCATCTTGCTTATTATTGAAGATCCACTTTGTGCCGATAACATTGCGGCAATCCTTGGGCTTCTCTACTAATTTCCAAACCTTGTTGCATTCAAAGTTATTCAAATCTTCATGCATAGCAACAACCCAGTCCGGATCTTCAAGAGCTTCAAACACCTTCTTGGGTTCCACCATTGTAATGTGAGCTTGATGCTCACCGAAACTTGCCCAGTCCCTTCTTGAGGATACCCTTCGTCGAAGATCACCTACAACTTTGTCAAGAGTGTGACCCCTTAATTCAAGGTTCCTATCCGCACAAGATTTGCGACGAAGTTCAATTAGCTTATTGTCTCTTGGGGGAATAACTTCATCATTTGAGTCTTCGTTGGACTCATTGGCTTGGCCTTGATCTTCAGCTTGATTAACAGGAATAGGAGATGATGAATCTTGCCCTTAATGTTGAGCAACAGCCATAATAGGAGGTTGCTGCTCTTCAGGCTTTTCAAGGCCGGTTAATCCGGCCGAGGGTGGGGCCGGATAATCCGGCCTGGGGAACCTGAAGCATCTTCGCATTCTTGACTGGTTCTTGCTCGAATTGGAGAGGGGCCGGATAATCCGGGGTAAGCCGGAAAATCCTGCCTAGGACTTGAAGCAGATTCTTTGACATTTTGATCAATTCTACCAGTTGAGGATGGTTGGGCGGATAATCCGGTGTCCACCGGATAATCCGGCCTAGAGCTTTTAGGAGCATTTTGATCATCAGCATTTTGTGGGGTTGGTGTAGAAGTTTCTCCAATGGTAGGAGCATGTTGAGCTTGTGTTGATGAGGGCTCTACTTGAGTAGAGCATTGTCCTTCCCGATCCGCCACAAGGGGTTCCTCAATGGGGCGGAAAAAACCCACTCCCATTCTTCTTATGGCATCTTGGGGTATTTCAACATCTGCATCACAAACATCAACTTGCCCTGTACGGGAGCCATCATTTTCCTCGAACACCACACTACAAGATTCTACAACAGTTCCGCAGAGCTTATTGTAGACTCTATAAGTGTGGGATTCGGCACCATAACCAACAAAAATTCCTTCTAAAGCCTTAGACTCAAATTTTGATAAACGAACTCCTTTAATGAGAAAGAGACACTTACAACCAAATACCCAAAAGTAGGAGATGTTTGGCTTGTTACTAGTAAGTATTTCATACGGAGTCTTGTCCAAGATTTTGCGGAGATAGAGCCGGTTGGATGAATGTCATGCGGTAGATATTGCTTCAACCCATAAGTTATATGGAGACTTAAATTCAGCTAGGATAGATACGTCCATATCCATTAAGGTCCGGTTCTTCCTCTCGGCAACACCATTTTGTTGAGGGGTGTACGCAACGGAATATTGATGTCTTATCCCCTCTTCACTTAGGAATTAATTTAAGGTGTAGTTCTTGAACTCGGAGCTGTTATCACTTCTTATTGCCAATATAGTGACATTGTGTTGATGTTGAACCTCGTTGGCAAAGTCGATGACTGTTTGTTGAGTCTCGCTCTTCAACTTGAAGAAATAGACCCATGTGTATCTTGAGTAATCATCAACAATCACGAGGCAATATTTCTTCCCACCAAGACTTGCATGAGATGGAGGACCAAAGAGATTCACATGGAGGAGCTCCAAAATCCTCTTTGATGAAATAATGGTCTTCCTTCGATGGGGAGAATCATGCATTTTCCCTTCAATGCAAGCCCTGCAAACACGATCTGTGGCAAAGGAAACATTTTCTTTTAGTCTAAGGATGTGGCCACCCTGGTGGAGACTTTGCAAAGTTCTCATATTGACGTGGGCTAGTCGGCGATGCCATAGCCAACCCGCGTCGGCCTTTCCAAAAAGACACATCGGGCCTGTAGTGGTTTTCTCCGAAAAGTACACCACATACAGGTCATTTTCGACACATCCCACGAAAGCGACATTTAGAGACTTGCTCCACAAGAGTACCACCAAATCAGCATCAATAAAAACTACAAAGCCCATCTTACCAAGGGCACGAACTGAAAGTAAATTGTAACTGAGGGTCTCAACAAGCACGATGTCCACGATAAAGATATCATGAGCAACCACAACTTTGCCAAGACCCAATACCTCCGATTTTAAATTGTCACAATAGGAGACGGTTATGTGATCATGGTTGGCCTGCATCTATGAGATAATCTCCTTGCTTCCGGTCATATGACTAGTGCACCCGCTATCGAGTACCCATTTAGACCCACCGGAAGCATAGCCCTGCAAGAAAGTCACTTCTTGGTTTTAGGTACCCATTTTTCAATGGGTCCTCTCATGTTAGTGACAAGGGTCTTGGGAACCTAAATAGACCAAGCAATGTAACTATCATAAGGACCTACATAGCTAGCATATACATCACCATAATAATCACAAAATAAATCATAATTAGGATTATTAGCCCCTGCAAAACAATCACTGTTAGTCTTGTCATTAGAGGTGGTGCTTGTCTTTGGTTGAGCAGTTTTGCTCTTCTTCTTCTTGTTGTGCTTCTTCTTGTTTGTCTTGGGGAGATAACCAAGACCTTCTTTCCCATTGTTTGTCCTTTGCTTGGTAAGCACCTCATCTAGGACCTTTATACCTTTATGTTGAGATCCCTTTACAAGTTCTTCTTTTAACCTTGTATTTTCTTCAACAATGTCTTCGTGTCCACAAGATGGAGTGGAGGTACTGGGCATATCATACTTGTCCAATTGAGATTGGAGCTGATCACGAGACTCATTTAGAGTAGAATGTTCACTCTCCAATGCCTTGTGAGCAATGTCAAGTTTCTCAAACTTCTCTGGGAGTCTAGCATGAGCAGCCCCAAATTCAACCTTTTCCTTCTTTAGTTTCTTTACCTTAGCAAGAGCATTATCACGTTCTTCCATGAGCTGGGCAACAACCTCTTCATGGGATTCCTCAATTGACTCGAGTTTCTCCTCCAAGGATACTCGAGCTTCCTCTTATTATTATAAGGCATTCTTCAAGGAGGCTATCTCCAAGGCTTCTTCTCTTTCAATTCTACCCTTTTCTTCAAGAAGAGCTTCGGAATGAGCAAGGTTACTCATAAGAGCATCAAAGTGAAGTTTGTGCTAACCTTGCAAGTTAGTGAAAAAATTGTCCAAAGCAATAACTTCTTGTTTTATCTTAAGACTAGTATGATCATCCATATCCATATTTATATTAGTCTTAGGAAACAAAGAAATAGAAGATGATACCTCGAACCCTCTTGCCATGAGGCAAGTGACGTTGTTGTTGATGACATTTTCGTTCGGAGAGTCGAAGAGTGAAGACAGGGTGGATGTGGTGGCTATAGCAGCCACCTCTCGAGCACTATCCTCATCCTCTTCGTCTTCACTTGTAGAGGAATATTCTTCTTGGGCCACCAAGAAATCTTGGGTTGCTTCTTGTAAGGAAAATTCTTTTTGATAAATGGCTTCTTTCGAGGTGCCTTGGACTTTTCTTTAAGGATGAGCCTGCCACCGTTGTCTTCTCTACTTTGATATGGACATTCAGCCACAAAGTGCAACCTCTCTCCACAATTGTAGCAAGTTCTCAGTTTTGGGCCATTCTCTCTTCTTCCACTTGACCCATTCTTGAGCTCGAGTTCAGACTTGTCCTTGGCTGGATCCTTCCAAAAATTCCTTGCATAGAAAGCCATGTACTCACCACGGGCACGCTTGACTTCCTTGGGACAGCCCATGGAGACACCCTCGTATCCTCTTTCATCCTCATCTTGTTCAACAACATTTGCCTTTAGGGCAACATTAACTCCTTTTTGCATTCCAATAGCCCGGGCACGGGCATCTTCAGCGTTCTTAGCTACAACCTTGAATGACACCATTTCTTGCATGACTTCATCGGAAGTCATTTGATGGTAGTTGTGTCTCCTTGCAAACTCTTCAAGTCCGTTGGATCAAATGGCATTAGAGCACTCACATATATCCTTTTTATCCAAGCATCATCAATGTGAGTGGCTCCATGCTTTCTAAATGTTGTTGCAATGCCCTTGAGCCTTCTATACATATCTTCATGGTCTTCACCATCCAACATGTAAAATCATTCAGCTTCATTGCTAAGGGCATCATACATATTTCTTCTCATGCTTTCATTTCCAATGAATAGGTCGGTGAGTGCATACCAAGCTTCTTTGGCGGTGTTGAAATGCTCAACGTGGGGCATGTCCTTGGGACCCACTCCGAGCTGAATCATGTGGAGAGCCGTTGCATTCAGTTGACTATCCACAACTTCTCTCCTAGTCAAGTTGGTGGGGTCTCCAATATGAAGACCATCTTCGATAATCCTCCAAAGCTGAATCGATGAACTGCATACATGAGATTTCATTAAGAATTTCCATTGATTAAATGAAGATGCAGTAAGCTTGGGTGGATCACCCCTATTGTTTATATGAGGATGAGGGATAGGTGGGTCAGGAGAATATAGATGAGGAACCTCACTATAATCCTCCTTACCACTTCCCTTCTTGAGGCGAAACCATTATGTTTTTCACCTACCACTTCATCTTCCTTAGATCCGGCGTGAGTCGTATCCTTGGATAGAGGAGTAGTGGCCTCAGAGGAAGATGGAGATGGGGTTGTAGATGACGTGAGGCGAGCAATCATTTGCTGCATCTCCTCCATCTTGGTCTCAAAGGATTTCAACAAGGTTGTTTCCAACGTCTTGAGGTCATCCATTGTGACCTTGTCCATAGCCTCATTCCCATTTTCCTTAGTACCCATACTTCTCTTAGGCGGTTAAGCCCGAATAAAGAGTCGGGGCTCTGATACCAATTGAAATGGATCGTATGGGCACCTAGAGGGTGGGTGAATAGGTGCTACTTCAAATTTTAATGCTTTTTCAATTTTAGGCTTGACACGAAAGGTAAATTCTCTAGATATACTACTATGGAGAATTTACCTATGCAAACCTAATTACTAGCAAGTAAAGGTGACTGAGATAGAGGGACAAGTAAACCGTACTGGAGCACGCGGAGAAACAAGATTTGTTTTACCGCAGTTCCTTCCTTCTTAAGGGAAGTACATCTATGTTGGAGGAGTGGGCGGTACTAAGACCACCACACCACGATAAGCCTCACCCTGTTCTCCGATGGATCCTGCCACCAAAGGCCTGATCCACGTTTCCACTATAGGAACCCTTCGAGGCGGGAACCAGTTCCTTTACACAACTAGCAGGGCACAACTCCACAACCAAATTGGAGGTTCCCGTAATGACAACAAGCTGCAACAAGAACAATAATTATCAATAACAAAACACAAGATCTAGATATTAACGAGAATAATAGATCGGGGATTTCTCCAAGTGAATGGAGAGGAGTTGATGCGATTGATTTGGGAGGACGATGTATTATGTCTCCTCCTTCAATTCCCCCAAAGATCGAAGCCTTCAGGTGGTTGAAGTGGGAGATCTAGAGAGAGAGCTTTTGCAACTGGTTTGATCTTTGTCGAATCAACCAAGCAAGCTGACAGGAGGGGAAGACGTGGCTTTTATACCCCCTATCCAGATGGAGCCATTAGAGCTTTTTGGGGCTGGATTATCCGTCCTGAGTGAGGGCCGGATTATCTGGCCTGAGGAAAACTCCTCCCCAGCATCGGACTATCCGGGGAATAATCCTCCCCTAGACTGAGCGACGCGCCAAGCCAGCCTTTGCTTGTCTCCTGGGGGCCAGATTATCCGGCCCAAGGTGAGGGTCAGAATATCCGGTCCGGGGAAGAAAATCCGCCCCGTTTCAGATTTTTCGGAGGAAAATCCGCACCCAGTCTGAGACTAGCGCCATGCCAGCCTTTGCCAAGATGGTCAGGCCGGATTATCTGACCCTTGATGGGGGCGGATAATCCGGCCCCCAAACACAATAAACATTTCCCTACATAATTAGCACACATGAGAAAACTCCACAGTATTGTTATCTAACACGCAAAACACAGAGAACCATGAAATGTTCTTTCACTATTGTGAGGTGCCCTAAGGGCGTACCCTAGGACGACATATATAGATATCCGGCCTAGGGTTTATAGGAGATACCTATCCCGCTACGACTAAGAGTCGGTTATAGAGTACATCTTGAACTACAAGTAACATCACAGGCTTATGTCGGTAAGCCTTCTAGGCCTTGCCGTAGCCGGACTGGACTCCGTCTCTTCTCCCTGACTGGGTTGCCCGTGAAGCAAAGCTCTAACCCGAAGTGGGCCACCCTGGTCAATGAGGTACAATGACGATACCCAGAAAGTATATCCCCAACAGCGGCGCTACCAGACAACTACGCCAAAGCTGGAGGCTGACGAGTAAAGCTCCAGCTGATGAGTAAAGCTCCAACTGACGGACAAAGTGCCGGCTGGCGAAGAAAGTTCTAGATGATGAATAAAGTGAAGGCGCGGGACATTGTAGCGGTGTCCTCCCTGTACTGGAGGCTTGACTGGACCCGGGCCTACCGTTCGGGCCCGTCCACCCGGCCCACTTTGTAAACCCAAATCCAAACCGTAAACCCTAGAGCCCACTTTGTAAGCTACCTCTCCCAACTAGTATATAAGGGGAGGTAGTGCTAGGGTTCTAGGTAGACAATTACAAGTTAGAAGTTCTCTAGATTGGACAAGTTGAGTAGTTCCTCTTCTTCCTCTAGCCAGGAGCAGCTAGGGAAATAGTTCAAGGAGCACCTGTACTGGGTATTCACCGCCTGATAGTAGATCCTTGCAGGAGTAGGAGCGTTACCTCGACAAGAGGGCTCCGAACCTGGGTACATCGCTATGTTTGCAGTATCTGTGCCCAACCCGTTATGAGTAGCCACCAATAGCATCTTGATTGTCCCCTCTCATGCCATCCCCGATGGCACTATCGTGTTCCACACCACGACATGATTAGAGTAACCTCATCTACTTACCAGATGGATATGTCTCGCTCCGGACTGCACTCCCAATTTAGAATGGCTCCACCCCAAACCAAGCTTCCCTTTTGGTTGTTGTCTACGTAATGTTATGGGGCAATAATTGAAATATCTGAACAACACTAGGAGAGATGTTGCAAACTTTCTTGCATTTTTGACACTAGTCTGGAATTGAAATAGCAAATCCACAAAGAACCGAAGGGAAAATGGAGTTATGGTGAACTGGTGATGTCCACTTGTTTGAACTTCGAAGGGAAAATAAAAGATGGGGGAGAGGAAAGACCAGGTCGAGGGTAAGGAGATGGAGTGCGGACATGAAGCATGGAATATGTCACCTACTCACCTACACGGTGGAGTTCCCATGCTGGTTGGTCGACGGACTTGCCGATATGCGTGCCCCATGGGCCCGTTGTCCCGGAGTCGCCTATTTTTGTCTTGGTCTTGCCTGCAGCATTACCACCTATCCTTTGCTTCCTCCTAGATCAAACAGAGGCTAACACTGGGCAAAAAAATTGAAGAAACGTGAGCAGACGGCTGGCTGGGCATGTTGCCATCTGGAGTTGTGGCAACGACTACCGATGCTTGGCCACTTGGGTGGCGAGGAGAACTTCTGCTAGCCACCGCATGAAGAGGAAGACGATATGCGAGGAGGCGAAATGACATTTTCTATAGGCGGTGATGAAGACGTGCACATGAGATGAGGATAAGCAGATGAAAGCGGTGAAGTTGGCCCCAGTAGAAACCGATAGACATGTACTCCACCACTGACCGGAGATGAAACATCTCCACCGAGCATCCGCAGTAAAGGAGGAGATCAGCGACGTGGCCAATGGCGGAGAAAGATCTATAGTACGGCCCAGTGCGCAGCCGTGACCGCGGAGGCAGGGCATCCATGGGCTGACAGCGGAGGCAGAGGAAGGGCGGTGCCGATGCGGAGGCAAAGGCCGGAAAATCCGTGGCAGAGCAAAGGAGTGGCAGAGCGGTGTTGGACACTGGCCACCACTGACGGCTTCCTTGCAGGGAGGGAGGCGGTGACCCGTGTGCTGGTCACCACCGCGGTTTCCTCGCTCTCCATACGGCGCAGGTGCCTCTCCTTTCCTACCGCTCTCCTTCGGTAGGTGAGAGTAAGGGGAGATCAACCATGGGGGACGACTAGGTTGGGAATTCTAGGAAGAGGAGAACACACGCGTCAAAGGAACAAGAGAGTGGAACAAAAACAACAGTCAACTGAACTAAAATGTGTCGGTAGACAGAAAAGACGAACAATGCAGTGATGCCATGCACACCAAACCGCACGGACACAATAGAACACGTCCAAGAAAGAGGGGAAGAAGCCAAAAAAAACCAATCAGGTCACACGACCATAGCGATCACAAGAGGCGTTCATTAAACAGGAAGTGAGGAACCAAAGTCCGCCGAAGCCATGCATCAGCTCGACACGTAAATGAGAAACGGAGCCAAAAATCTGGTAAAAAAGAGAAGATACCATGTGTAGGATAGTATGTATTGGAAGGGACGTCTCACAGCGACGCACCAAAAACGGTTGGTCCGTGCCAAAACAAAATTTATAGACAAATAGCAGGATAATACATAGTTTTAAATAATAAATTCAAACATTATTACATAGTTTGCATAGTTTTAAACAATAAATTCAAACCTTATTACATAGTTTGCATACTTTTAAACAATAAATTCAAACCTTATTACATAGTCTGCATTGTTTTAAACAATAATTTTAAACTTTATGACATAGTTTTATTTAAATAAAGAACAATTTCACACAACAATTCAAATAGAAATATATAATTATCCATATAAGAATCAAAAGATACAAACTGAAGAGTCAGTCGATGTTTCCTTTGAGCACCCACGTATGCTCCATTACATAATTTTGGAACTCAACATGAAGCCGTGGGTTGCAGATTTGTTGATCCATGGCGATTGTGTCTGATCACTCCTGATGATAATGTTGTGCATGATCACAGAACATTTCATAACCTCCCACATCTAAGACTCCGACCATCAGAGATCAGGGTATCGAACAATATCAAAACTCTACTAGAGCACACCAAAATCTTGCTCGACATCCTTCTGACAAGTAACCTAGGACTGTGCTTCTTTGTGTGAGGGTCTAGGATTATCTTCATGAATGTAGACCACAATAGGTATAATACCATGTGCTAGATAGCATCGTTTGTTTCCGTACCCACCGGGCTGTGAGACCCGTCCAATGCTGATGTGGTAGCGGAAACTCTTGCCCGAGGCAGGTTCTCATCGTCATGGTGCTCATTGGTGGCCGACGGGGAACAAAGACCATGCTGTCTGTGGATTCTCGTGGCCAAGAGATGTTGTGACAGCGGAAACCCTGGTCGATCACGTCAGTATGCATTAGTAGTGCCACAATTTTCTCAATTTTGTTGCATATTGAAATTTTTAAGATGACATAAACTGTGGATTTGTTGGCTAGGCTGATCCTGAGTGGTGTTTGCCACTACAACGTGGAATATCCAATTGTGGGATAGGTATGCGAAGATCAACACTATAAGAATTGAAGAGAACATTCAAAATATAGAGTTAGTAAAAAACTTGATTCAAGAGAAGAACAAGTTGGAAAAAATACACTAAATTGGTAGATAATATCCACAAGTGGATGGATTGCACTGAGAACCATGTGTTGGATCACAATGTGGCAAAGTTGAAGGAGAATTGTAAGGAGAAAACCAAGCTTGAGTTGGTCAAGATGGAGAGGGACAAAGATCAACTATAGAGGAGAAGAAAAATAGGATGAATGACCTATAAAAAAGTTCGGAATAGATGTTGGTGGATTTCTAAAAAATTAAACAAATGAGAGAACAAAGAAAATATTAAAATAATCAAACAAATTTGTGAATGCTGCCACTAGTGCAAACTAGTTACTTACAGACGGTGCTTACAGATGGTTTACCCCTAAAATAGGAATAATCCATTGTTTTCAGCAACCTCAGGCAGTCGTTATTTTGTGACCGTCTCTAACGGTAGCCTCAGACGGTTAGAAATGAACACCGTCTCTAGTACTACTTCCTCCACAGCCGATTGTTAAAGCAAAAGGTAAATAATGTCCATCTCCCTAGAATTTTGAACTACAACCGTTTATAAAAAGGATCCGCTTCCATGAGCGTCCTGAGGAAGACCCTTGTACCGCCAGTTTCGAAAACTTGTAACTAGGACAATTATTAGTTGTGACCGCATCGAATATATATTTGACTAGAGGTGGTTTCAATCATAGACTATATAAGGTCTCCTTTGACGATTACATATTGGTCTAGGATTCATGCTGGTGAGGTGCCTTGGAGATTCGTTAACCAGTTTTCCTGTGTTATTTTGAAGGTGCATTTTAATCTTGCTTAGTTTTATTCTTGTACAATCTATTTTTTAGGCAAACAACATATATCATGCAATCAATTCTCACATACAAATTAGTAACATATAAAATAATGATCATATTAACAACTACTTTGTGAATTTAAAAAACCGAGACATGGCTATTATAACCACGACTAGGGTAAAAATGGCACCAAAGGCAGCCGCGGTGACCTAGCGTACCACTACATGATGTAGTATACTATAGTAATTTATATAATACCAATAAAACACCGTTCCACTAGTATTATGTCCCCTAGAATGGTACAACAGGCGGTTCAAAGTCATGACTATAGATTACAACTCAACACTTTACAAAAGATTACAACTCGAAACAGTGAGGACAACAATATACAGAAGAAAACTACAAACAACCACTCGAAGACTATTCTACAATCATTACTACTATTAACATATATTTATGGCTTGCGATTGTTGCTATAGCAATGATGTATAGAAGTAGGTTCTAGTATCTAGGGATTTATCTGTAATTTACTCTTCATGTTCTCTTTTATTGTCTTTGATGTAGTCATCGACTTCATTGATCCACACTGGATATATTCAACTCTTCAAAGTAGTTCTTCTTCTGAGTTCGTAATTCATTGCTCAGAGTTCTAGCAAGGGTTAAGAGGTACGATTGAGTACAAACGTACTCAACAAGTTCACTAAAAAGAACTATTTGATGCACTATCTACAACCATAGACCAAAGGTCATAGGCTATGCAGGTTTTCGTAAATATTTCTTTAAAGGTTGTTTTTATTCTGAAAAGCTATGTCCATCAACCTTCACAGGTTTACCAAAACTTCATGGAGTTCCTTTCCTGCCGTGATTGTAGCTCCTTCTCAGAACAGGGAGTAACATGTCATACTTTTTTACACTCTGCAGAGGTTCGTTCCTTTACCCATATGAGTTTCTTATCCATGTTGTAGAACCAAGTAGCTAGCTTGTCCATACTTCCTTTGTATGGGCCCTAGGATGCAAAATGTTGAGGCCCTTCACTCTGAGAAAATAATATATATTTGTGTTGCCAAAAATTAGTTCTAGGATGAACCTCGCATACCATTTGTATGCAAGTCTTATAAAAAACACCACATCATGCATTCCATCTAAAAAATTGATATGCATAGAGGATATGCAAGAATTTTAGTTGCCAACATGTTGTACAGAGTAGACAAGCTATTTGTAGATGATGATGTGGTAGTTTTGGTGTGAATCTTGATCTACTTCTTCTACTTGTTCCTAAGATCTTCTTGTCCTGCTGGATCCTATTTCTGGCCTCCTCCTCTTGGCTCTAGCTCCTAGTTTACTCTTCTAGCTTCTAGATCTTTCTCTCCATCAAGTAACCATTTTGTGTTGGCTTGATTGCTTTGATGTGTGAATGGATTTATGATTCTGGTGATGAACTGATGAAGCTGGTCATGTGCTTGTATTGTGAGGTGAAAATAGCTTTGTAGCTTGGCTATTACAACTGGTCTCCTTCTTGTCCACCTTCTTGTCGTGTGTTCCTATGTTGACAACATCTCAGGTTGTATGTAAGACTGAGATGCTTACTAGCTATTGCTCTGAGATATTATGATAGAGAATAAAGATGATATGGTTGGTTTAGTCTCATCATTCCAGTGAACCCTATTTTACACTGTCAGCTGTTGTTTTCTCCCCTCTCTGCTATATAACTACAACAAAAGTGTCCATCCATAACGACTTGGTCCGTCAATCATTATAGAAGGCACGTCTTCCGCATCGAATTTCTAAGCTCGATCGTGGCTGATGAAAAACTTTTTTTTTTGGTTTCACGGTCCTCTACTATGACAAAACCGCTAAAAACATGGAGGAAGCTCGTCCGGCGCGTGGCAAAAGCAAGATTTTCAGTTCCTTGCACGATGTTGACTCGCCGATGTCTTTTGAGTTGTGTAGGTCCCGAGCGTCAGTGTATCTAGTGGACCATAATTTTCGATCGTGCCTCCTTGATTTGAATTACATTACTTGATGCGTTGCCGTTTAGTTAGGCTGTTGGTCCCACATGTCAGCCTCTCATTAGAAGAAACATGTGCATGATGGAATTTTTTTCCTTAGCTCATGCCTCCCTGATGTGAACTAGATAATGTTGCTCGCTTCATCTGTCATTTAGTCATGTTACTGGTTCCCCCATGTCAGCCCCACATTAGAAGAATCGTGTGTATGATGGATTTTTTTGGCTTCGCTCGTGCTACCCTGTTCTAAACTTGATATCGCTGCTCGATGTATCTACCGTTTAATCACGCTTCTGGGCCCCATATGTCATCCCCTCATTAGAAAAAACATGTGTATGATGGAAAATTTTCCTTTAGTCACGCCTCCGTGTTCCGAACTTGATAGCGTTGCTCACAACATCAGCCGTTTATTCAGGCTGGTGGGTCCGCTATGTCAGCCTCTTACTAGAAGAATCGTGTGTATGATGGAATTTTTTTCTTCTCTAGCGGTGCCCTATTCCAAACTAGATAGCGTTGCTCAACGAATATGCCGTTTGGTCAAGCAGCTGGGTCACACTTGTCAGGATCTCATTAGAAGGATAGGTTATATGATTGAATTTTTTTGCTCGCTCCTCCGTGTTTCGAAAACAATAACGTTGCTCGCTGCATCAACCATTTTTTAGGCTACTGGGTCCCATATGTCAGCCTCTTGTTAGAAGAAACATTTGCATGCTGGACTTTTTTCTCGCTCGCGCCTCCCTTTTTCGAACTTGGCAGCATTGCTCGATGCAGCAACTATAAAAGGTCGCGCTGCTAATACCCACATGTCGGTCTCTCTGTAATTGAAATGTGTGTATGATGGACTTTTTTGGCCGCGTCCGCTGTTTTGACCTTTGCAACGTTGATTGATGTGGCAACTATGTATGGTCTTGCTGTCTGGGGCCTGCATGTCATCCTCTCTACTATGTTCTAGCTTGTGGGTTCCTGATGCATCCTTGTATGTTCTGGCTGGTGGGTCCTTGATGCCATCCACTCTATACAAGTACTTAATTTTTTTCAAATCTGACCATTAAACTTGAGGGATACTGCTAGCTAGTGGGTATGCAATGTCACCCTCTCTATAATGTGACATTACTAAAATAAAAAAAGTATAGCCAAGATATATACATGTACGCATAGGGATTCGAACTCAAGACCTTCAAATCAAATAGATGTAAACTGAGTGCTTTCCCACTACACCAAAGATGTATATATAATATATATCATTAAACCAATATTAGTACTACAACTTATGTATCAGTCTTCTTAAAAATATTTCGTGTGTATATGTTTATCTCTTTTAAAATATAAAATGGCAGCGCTCGAGCATCTCAATTTATAAAATGCCATATAATGGAGCAATTGGTTATGCGGAGCTTTTTTATTTTGAGAGGTGGGGCAATGCCCAAAAGGTAGAATTAAAAAGAGTTTTGCTATCTACATGGGCTGCTCTACATGTGCTATACTCCATAGGCTATGCTCCATGGGCTCCTTCCTCAAATTTCACTGAGCTAGCTCAGTAGTCCCCTGACCCCTAAAAGGCTGAACTAAAATATGTTCAGGGCGATGCTCCATGGGCTGCTTTCTCAAATTTTTTTGGGTTGTGGTTAACAACCCCATGTCATCCTCTCATTAGAAGAAACATGTGCATGCTGGACATTTTTCTCGCTCGCCCCTCCCTGTTTTGAACTTGGCAACATTGCTCAATGCAACACTTGTATAAGGTCTCGCTACTAGGTCCCCCATGTCAGTCTCTCTATAAATTAAATATGTGTATAATGGACTTCTTTCGATAGCGTCTGGTGTTTTGACCTTGGCAACGTTGCTTAATGTGACAGCCGCATATGGCCTTGCTGATGGGTCCCCCATGTCAGCCTCCCTTGTATGTTTTGTCTTGTGCATGTCAGCTTCCCTTGTATGTTCTGACTTGTAGGCCCCCGACGCCAGCCTCTCTTACTGCATCAAATATATATTTGACTAGAGGCGGTTTCAATCATAACTATTTAATGTCTCCTTTGATGATTATATATTGGTCAAGGCTTCGTGCTGGTGAGATGCCTTGGAGATTCATTATCCAGTTTGCCAGTGTTGTTTTGAAGGTGCGTTTTAATCTTGTTCACTTTTGTTCTTGTACAATCTATTTTTCATGCAAACAACATATATCATTCAATCAATTCTCACATACAAATTAGTAACGTGTACAATAATGCTCATAGTAACAACTACTTCGCGCATTTAAAAAATCGGACATGGATATTATAAATGCGACTAGGGTAACAATGGCACCATAGGCAGCCGCCGTGACCCAGCATACCACTGCGTGATGTAGTATACTATAGTCATTGACATAACACCAATGAAACACCATTCCACTAGTATTACATCCCTAGAATGGTACAACAGGAAGGTCCAATATACGACTATAGATTACAACTCAACTCTTTACAAAAGATCCAGAAAACTCCCTCAAAATAGTGAGGACGACAATATACAGAAGAAACCTACCTACAGCCACTCAAAGACTATTCTATAATTTCTACTACTATTAACATATAATTATGGCTTGCGATTGTTGCTATGGCAATGTTGTATAGAAGTAGGTTATAGTATTTAGGAATTTATCTGTAATTTACTCTTCAGGTTCTCTTTTATTGTCGTTGATGTAGTCGTCGACTTCGCTGATCCACACTAGATATATTCAACTCTTCAAAGTAGTTCTTCTCCTGAGTTCGTCATTCATTGCTCTGAGATCTAGCAAGGTTTATGAAGGTACGGTTGAGTATAAACATACTCAACAAGTTCACTAAAAAGGATTGTTTGATGCATGATGCACTCGACGATCGACGTAGAGCTCGTTGGGAACCCCAAGAGGAAGGTATGATGAGTACAGCAGAAAGTTTTCCCTCAATTATGAAACCAAGGTTTAATCGAACCAGTAGGATCAAGGAAACACCCCAAAGGTGTTACTAGCTGAGCTTTGACAGGGTGTACTACCGGTGCTAGTAGCAACGTGAAGACCTGCACAACACAACCACAGAACTTTGTCCCCAACTTGTGATGAGGTTGTCAATCTCACCGTGTTTTGCGGAAAACAAAGAATTAAACGTATCGAATGGAAAGAAGTAATAGTTTGCAGAAAGTAAACACAAAGCAGTAAAGGATTGTAGATTGTATGTAAAGAAAAGGACCGGGATCCATAGTTCACTAGAGGTGGCTCTCCTTAGATAAATAACATGCTGGGTGAACAAATTACAGCGGGGCAATTGACAAACACCGAGAAAGCAATACATGCATATACTAATCATCTTGACTCCTTTGAGACTTGATTGGGCAATACAACATAATACATAGACCGCCAGCCAACTGCATCTATGACTAATAATCCACCTTCAGGTTACCATCCGAACCCCCTCCAGTATTAAGTTGCAAGCAACAGATTATTGCTTTACGAACTGCGTGTAAGGTAAACAATACAATTGTTCTATGAACAAAGGATCGTTGTTTTCTCCCTAGTGGCAACAGCACATCTAGTACCTTAGAGATTTCTGTCACTTCCCCAGATTACCAGAGGCATGAACCCACTATCGAGCATAAATACGAACTCTTGGAGTTGCTAGCATCTACTTGGCCAAGATAGCTACTAACAACGGAAAGCATGCAAGATCTCAAATAACAAAGCCATGATAGAATCAATAATCAATCTGAAATAGCATCTCAATATCCATCGGATCCCCGCAAACACAACATGTATGAAATACAAATAGATGATCTTGATCATGAACGGAGCTCACAAGATCTAAACATGAAAGCACAAAGGAGGAGAAACCAGCCATCTAGCTACTACATGGATCCGCAGTCCAAGGATGAACTACTCAGGCATCACACCGGAGGCTTGCATGGTGATGAAGAAGGCCTCCAGGGTGAATTCCCCTCTCCGGCAGGGTGCCGGGAAGAGCTTTAGATCCCTCCCGATCTAGCGATGGAGATGACAGCGGCTACAGACTCTTTAGTGGACTTTTTATCGGGTACCTAGGGTTTTCGTCCCGAGGGCAACTTATAGGCGGAAGGAGAGGCCGAGGGGGTGCTGGGGTTGGCCAGACCACCCCCTGGCGCGGGCTAGGCCTAGCTGCGCGGCCAGGTGGTGTGGCCGGCCCCTGGCCCCTCTCCGGCTCGTATTATGGCAGTTGATCCCATCCGGAAAAATAGGCACTTTGGCTCTTGTCCCGTCCAATTCTGAGAATATTCATTTTCTGACTTTCCTGAAACAAAAAATAGTAGAAAACAGGCAGCTGGCACTGTGGCTCTTGTTAATAGGTTAGTCCAAGAAATCATATGAAAAGTACTCCAAAGTTGGAACAAAACACAAGAAAGTGGATAAAACCAAGCATGGAACATCAAAAATTATAGATACATTTGAAATGTATCAACATCCCCAAGCTTAACTCCTGCTCGTCCTCGAGTAGGTAAGTGATAAAAAGAAATAATTTTTGAGGTGACATGCACCATCAAAGACTTGATCAAAGTACTTCAATCATAACATGAAAGACAAAGTTCTAGCATTAAGCAAAGAGACTATGATGAAACATGAAAAGGCACAAACAAAAGATTCATGAATAACAATGCTTTGCAAGACGTTTGTTTGTTTCACATAAAGAAAACATATCATAATAGTATTCAGCTTGTCCCTCAATAGAGTAGCAAATATAAATGCATAGGAAACCTTCAAAGTTCATAAGAGTGACTAGATACAATAGTTTCAAACAAGCAATAACAAGTTATGCATCAATCAACTAGTCTTGGGACAATGCACATAGAACTAAGAATGGCCACTATGCTCTCAAAGTAGGTGCATAAAGATAGAAGATGGAGACTCAATATAATGGTGGAAGAAAGGCCTTTTGTAAAAGGAAGTAGGGATTCAAGTCTCATAAAGAGCTTCCAAAAATTATGGTACTTATAGCTTTCAGCTCTCATTGCCCCTATCATAAGCATCTTGAAGGTGATTAAGGTTAAAGTGACACAACTAAGAGGATATGCTTGACTAGTTATAAACCGAAATCTCATGCCCCTTACTTACGAAGACCGATCATCATGCTACTCAACTTCAGTCACAAGTAAGCTCTTGTCATTGTAAGTATGTGTGTATCATTAAGAACCGCCAACGGGGTACCCCTTGCATATGATATGGGAGCTTTCCCATAATCAAAATGACAAGGCAAGCATACAATGAGCATCTCAGCGATCTTTTTATTTGCTATTTGCATAGGTTTTTATTGAGGATGCGTCATCGAGTGCTCATTATGGTGATGCTGCAAGTTTCCACCATGAGTAGGCATGGCTTAGGCTAGCGGCCCAGGCGTTTTTCTAACATACATACAAACTCAATGATGTTACAAGTTTCACTTTTATTTCACATCGCCGGGATCCGTAAGCAAAAGAACATAATATCAATGGGGTACAAAGTACAAGTGCAATGTTGAAAGCGTTCCCCATTGTACATGGTTCTGCTAATTTCAACTTATAAAGCGCAAGAATATACGCAACAAAGAAGGACACAATGGTTCAAGTTTATTAGAGGCAAAAAAGTAAAGTGTGCCATCAAGTTCGTGAGAGCTTTAATCACTAGTTTTCTCATAACAAGTGGAAGGTAAACAAAAGCATGAATATACTTGGAATATCATAAGATAGTAGGTAGGTATGGTGGAATCTTTGGAATAACTTGGTTTAGGGAGTTGGATGCATGAGTGGAACTCATACCTGGTTGTGGACGCTAGCAAAAGACTGGGAGCGACAAACTAGGAGAGTAATAATGGCCATAATCATGCAGAGCGACAAAAAATCATTGATCAAAGCATAAAGTGATACTACAAGTTGAAAACTAAAGGATCATAAAGGCTATGGTGACTTGCGAAAGACTTAACATGGTGTAAGCATGCGCCAAGTCAACCCAAATAAAGCATCAAAGGAGAATACCACTATACTATGCCTTAATATGCTAAAACAACGCATGATTCATCCAAGGCACATTAAGAAATCTCAATTGTTTATAACAAGTCATGCTACAGCAAAGAATACTAAGCATAAAGCCAAAAACAATATCAAGCATGGCATGACAAAGCATAGCCACAGTAAAAAACAAGCTCTTTTTACCACAAAAGTATGAACTTTTCTACTCTTTTCCAAACCAAACCAAACTAATTGCAAACCAGTGTATGAAAGAGGGGGTCCAACCAACTTATTCAGAAAACTAAGCAAACCAAGAAAACTAAAAACCAAAACAAAAACGAAAAAGAAGAAGCTCCAAGAAAAAACAACTGTGTATGAAACAATAAAAATGAATCGTTTGGAAGAAACCTGGAATTTTTATTGATGAAGAAGGGGATGCCTTGTTCTATGAACAAAGGATCGTTGTTTTCTCCCTAGTGGCAACAACACATATAGTACCTTAGAGATTTCTGTCACTTCCCCATATTACGAGAGGCATGAACCCACTATCGAGCATAAATACTAACTCTTGGAGTTGCTAGCATCTACTTGGCCAAGATAGCTACTAACAACGGAAAGCATGCAAGATCTCAAATAACAAAGACATGATAGAATCAATAATCAATCTGAAATAGCATCTCAATATCCATCGGATCCTCGCAAACACAACATGTATGAATTACAAATAGATGATCTTGATCATGAACGGAGCTCACAAGATCTAAACATGAAAGCACAAAGGAGGAGAAACCAGCCATCTAGCTACTACATGGATCCGTAGTCAAAGGATGAACTACTCATGCATCACATCAGAGGCTTGCATGGTGATGAAGAAGGCCTCCAGGGTGAATTCCCCTCTCCGGCAGGGTGCCGGGAAGAGCTTCAGATCCCTCCCAATCTAGGGATGAAGATGACGGTGGCTACAGACTCTTTCGTGGATTTTTGATCGGGTACCTAGAGTTTTCGTCTCGAGGGCAACTTATAGGATGAAGGAGAGGTCGAGGGGGTGCTGGGGTCGGCCAGACCACCCCCTGGCGCGGGCCAGGCCTGGCCGCGCGGCCAGGTGGTGTGGCCGGCCCCTGGCCCCTCTCCGTCTTGTATTCTGGCACTTGATCCCTTCCGGAAAAATAGGCACTTTGGCTTTTGTCCCGTCCAATTCCGAGAATATTGATTTTCTGACTTTCCTGGAACCAAAAACAGCAGAAAACAGGCAGCTGGCACTATGGCTCTTGTTAATAGGTTAGTCCAAGAAATCATATGATGGAAAAGGTTGAGGCCCTTCACTCTAAGAAAATAATATATATTTGTGTTGCCAAAAATTAGTTCTAGGATGAACCTCGCATACCATTTGTATGCAGGTCTGATAAAAAACACCACATCATGCATTCTATCTCAAAAAATGATATGCACAGAGGATATGCAGGAATTTAGTTGCCAACCTGTTGTGCAGAGTAGACAAGCTATTTGCAGATGATGATGTGGTAGTTTGGATGTGAATCTTGATCTACTTCTTCTACTTGTTCACGAGATCTCCTTATCCTAATAGTTCCTATTACTGGCCTCCTCCTCTTGGATCTAGCTCCTAGTTTACCCTTCTAGCTTCTGGATCTTGCTCTCCTTCAAGTAACCGTTTTGTGCTGGCTTGATTGGTTTGATGTGTGAATGGATTTAGGATTCTGATGATGAACGGATGAAGCTGGTCATGTGCTTGTATTGTGAGGTGAAAATAGCTTTGCAGCTTGGCTGTTACATCTAGTCTCCTTCTTGTCCACCTTCTTGTCGTGTGTTCCTGTGTTGATAGCATCTCAGGTTGTATGTGAGACTGAGCTGCTTACTAGATAGTGCTCTAAGATATTTTGACAGAGAAGAAAGGTGATACAGTTTGTTTAGTCTCATCCTTCTAGTGAACCCTATTTTATACTGTCAGCTTTTTTTGTCCCCTCTCTGCTACCACTACAAGAAAAGTGTCCATCTGCAACAACTTGGCCCATCGGTCGTCATAGAAGGCATGTCTTCCGCGATGAGTTTCTAAACTCGGTCGTGGCCAATGGAAAACTTTTTTTTGGTTTTGCAGCCCTCTAGTATGACGAAACCGCTAAAAACATGGAGGAAGCTTGTCTGACGCATGGCAGAAGCAAGAATTTCGGTTCCTCACGCGATGTTTACTCGCCAATATCTTTTGAGGCGTGTGGGTCCTGAACATTAGTGTCTCTACCGGATCTTAATTTTCGGTCGTGCCTCCCCGATTTGAATTACATTACTTGATGTGTCTGGCATTTAGCCAGGCTACTGGGTCCCACTTGTCATCCTCTCATTAGAAGAATCGTGTGTATGATGGAATTTGTTCCTATGCTCGCGCTACCCTGTTCCGAACTTGATTGGGTTGATCGATACATCTACCATTTAATCACGCTGATGGGTCCCACATGTCATCTTCTCATTAGAAGAATCGTGTGCATGATGGAATTTTTTCCTTGGCTCGTGCCTCCCTTATGTGAACTCGATAACGTTGCTCGCTGCAACTGCCGTTTAGTTACGTTGCTGGGTCCCCCATGTCAGCCTCACATTAGAACAATCGTGTGTATGATGGATTTTTTGGCTTTGCTCATGCTACCCTGTTCCAAACTTGATAGCGTTGTTGGATACATCTACCGTTTAATCAGGATATTGGGCCCCACATGTCATCCTCTCATTAGAAGAAATGTGTGTATGATGGAAAATTTTCCCTCGGTCGCGCCTCTATGTTCCGAACTTGGTAGCATTGCTCACTGCATCAGCCGTTTATTCAGGCTGGTGGGTCCACTATGTCAGCCTCTCACAAGAAGAATCGTGTGTATGATGGAACTTTTTTCTTCTCTAGTGCTGCCCTATTCCGAACTAGATAGCATTGCTCAACGAATCTACCGTTTGGTCACGCAGCTAGGTCACTGATGTCTACGCACTTCTATTCTTGTAGACAGCTGTTGGGCCTCCAAGTGAAGAGGTTTTTAGAACAACATCAAGTTTTCCCTTAAGTGGATCACCCAAGGTTTATCGAACTGAAGGAGGAAGTTGTCAAAGGTATTCTCTCTCAAGCAACCCTGCAATCAAGATACAAGAAGTCTCTTGTGTCCCCAACACACCCAATACACCTGTCAGGTGTATAGGTGCACTAGTTCGGTGAAGAGATAGTGAAATACAAGTGGTATAGATATAAGACAATGGTGCTAGAAAATAACTTGATGGCGTGGAAAAGACTAAAGGCAAACTGAAATAAAGATGGAAGGAAGCAAACATGTAACAGATCTAAAAGCAAACGGTGTATCAATGCTTAGAAAAAAGGCCTAGGGATCATACTTTAACTAGTGAACACTCTCATATAAATATATTCTTCTTTATGATACTACTCTTAACTACTCTCCGGTTGAACACTCTAATCGATGGTAGGGCTATAATAGCACTCCTCAAAGTTCATCTTTCCCATCTAGAAAACCCCACACTGTCACCTTGAGTACTATATGAGTCCAACAAATACCACAATTTCATAAAGACATCCAACTCCAAATATAACTCATAACAAGTATTTGTAATCTCTAGCCTAAGTGCCACCATGGTGTGCACGCTGTCACTTTCACACACATGGGGAGAGAAGAGATCTATTAAAGCACTTGAGTAGCAAGGTAGATCTATAGATTACAAGATCATGATCATAATATGATCACGCATAGAGAGAGAGATGAACACATAGCTACCGGTAGAACCCTTGGCCTCGAAGGAGAACTACTCCCTCCTCATCATGGAAATGAGCAATGGTGATGGAGATGGTGGTGGAGATCGATGGAGATGGCTCCGGGGGCACTTCCCCGTCCCTGTAGGGTGCTGGAATAGAGACTTTCTGTCCCACGAATCTCCCCTTCGGTGGTGGCGGCACTGAGGAACTTTTCGTGGCTGGAGGCTTGATGATCTAGGGTTTATATATCGGGAGGCTTCTTATAGGCGAAGAGGCAAGGTCGGTGGAGTGCCAGTGGGCCCACACCACCTGGTGGCGCGGCCAGGGCTAGCCCGCGCCACCACATGGCGTGGCCAGGCCCTGGCCCTCCTCCGTCTCGTATTCTGGCTCCATGAGTCTTTCGGTAAAATAGGCACTTTGGCTTTTGTCCCGTCCAATTCTGAGAATATTGATTTTCTGACTTTCCTGGAACCAAAAACAGCATAAAACAGGCAACTGGCACTGTGGCTCTTGTTAATAGGTTAGTCCAAGAAATCATATGAAAAGTACTCCAAAGTTGGAACAAAACACAAGAAAGTGGATAAAACCAAGCATGCAACATCAAAAATTATAGATACATTTGCAATGTATCATTCTGCTAATTCCCAACAAATATGTGCAAGCATATACAACAGAGACGACAAAATGGTTCAAGTTTATTAAGGGCAAGAAAAGTAAAGTGTGCCATCAAGTTCGTGAGAGATTTAATCACTAGTTTTCTCATAACAAGTTTAATTCGGAAGGTAAACAAAAACATGAATATACTTGGAATAGCATATGCTAATAGGTAGGTATGGTGGACTCTTTGGAATAACTTGGTTTAGGGAGTTGGATGCATGAGTGGAACTGATACTTGGTTGCGGAGGCTAGCAAAAGATTGGGAGTGACCAACTAAGAGAGCAATAATGGCCATAATGATACAGAGCGACAAAACATCATTGATCAAAGCATAAAGTGATAATACAAGTTGAAAACTAAAGGATCATAAAGTATATGGTGACTTGGGATAGTCATAACATGGTGTGAGCATGCGCCAAGTCAACCCTAATAAAGCATCAAAGGAGAATACCACAATACTGTGCTTTAATATGCTAAAACAACGCATGATTCATCCAACGCACATTAAGCAATCTCAGTTGTTTATAACAAGTCATGCTACAGCAAAGAATACTAAGCATAAAGCCAAAACAATATCAAGCATGGTATGACAAATCATAGGCCACAGTCAAAAACAAGCTCTCTTTACCACTTAAGCATGAACTTTCCTACTCTTTTCCAAACCAAACCAAACTATTTGAAAACCAATGTATGAAAGAGGGGGTCCAACCAATTTATTCAGCAAACTAAGAAAACCAAGCAAACGAAAAACCAAAATGAAAACAAAAAAGAAGACGCTCCAAGAACAACACAGGTGTGCATGAAACAATAAAAACGAAGCGTTTGGAAGAAACCTGGGATTTTTGTTGATGAAGAGGGGGAAGCCTTGGGCATCCCCAAGCTTTTACTCTTGTACTTATTTGATATTTCTTGGGGTGACATGCGTGGCATACCCAAGCTTGAGCTTTAGTCCATCCTTCATCTCATTACTCATTCCTTCCATACACCTGAAATTTTTCCTTCATACAAAACTTCACACAATCTTCATTAGCCACATTAGTGCACTCAAGATAAATAAGTCTTAAGGTTCAGTTCTAACACCAAATAAACTTGCATTAGAATATTAGCTACTGAAGCACTTCCCTCAGAAAGCTCAATTCCCCAAAAGAACTCAAAAAGGAACCAACAAGAAGCAAATGCAGAAAATGGCAAAAATCTGTGAAAACAGACCAGCAGGTAAAGACGAATTTTTTCGAAGACCTTATGTTGCTCAAATCAAAAAGTGTTGAGCTAACGAAAGTTATATAACAACCTGGCGCAGAAGCAGAAAAATTCACGCCTGAAAAAGACGTTCAGAGATGTTACACGAATGTTTACGGTGAAGCACAGAAATCTGTTTCGGGACAGCAACTTTCCCAATCATTACTTCTCTCTCATTAGAGGTTACTCTTGGCACAAAAAGCAAATAAAAAGGATAAGGAGAGTAATAACTTCCAATACTCATCTAAAACTTTTTGGTTATCTCCCAATAAGTACTTTTTCTTTAACGCCTTTAAGTTAGGCTTGATAGTTTGAGAAGATGCTCACATAGGAAATATGTATTGAAGTAAAAGAGAGCATCAAGAAGCAAATGCAAAACACATTTAAGTCTAACCCACTTCCTATGCATAGGAATCTTGTAAAGAAACAAGTCATGAAAGCACAAAGTAACAAGCATAAGAAAGCAAAACAAGTGCAACTTCAAAATTTTCAACATAAAGAGGGGAAACTTAATATTGTTGAGACACATAAAACCATGTTTCCCTCTCTCATAATAACTTTCAGTAGCATCATGAATAAAAGTAAGAATATAACTATCACAAGAAACATTATTATCATGAGCCACATGCATAAAAGAATTAATGCTCCCCACATAAACATAGTCATTCTTATTGATTGTAGTGGGAGCAAATTCAACAAAATAGCTATCATTATTATTTTCATCACCATAATCATCAAATATAGGAGGCATATTGTAATCATAATTAATTTCCTCCTCAATAGTAGGTGGACTGAAAATATCATATTCATCATTGCAATCATCATATATTGGAGGTATAGTATCATCATAAGCAATATAATAGTTATCCTCCAAAGTGTGTTCATTTGTAAACATATCATCATTGGAAGGATCGTGGATAGCACTAATAGTATAGCAATTATTAATATCATTATTTTCAGAAATGGTACCAAAGAGATTTTCAATATCAAAAGTAGTGTGCTTTTCCCAATCATGATCACTTCTATAGGTAATATGCATAGGAACATCATCGAGTTTAGACTCATCAAAAACTATAATAGGATCAACATGCTTAGGGGAAAATACCGTTTCCTCTCTCCTTTTACTCCTCCTCTTCTTCTTTTTCTTCTTCTCTTTAGGAGGGAGAGGCTTGAAAGGAAGCTTCTCCATATACCCTGGTTCATTGTTAGAGACAATAGAAGAACATTTGGAGGATTCCTCCTTTTCATTAATAAGACCAAAACACATATTAGTCATGTCATATTTTGGTAAAATCTCATCTTTTATAATATTTTGTATGTAAGTATTTGTGTGGCAATTATCAACACAATAAATATGACAACCATGCATGGCACTATTCATACCAAAAGTACTCATATCTATCAAAGAAGTTTTTCTTGATAACTCTTCACACCCCCAAAATAATGTAAGTTCATCATGCTGATTAGGAGTGATCATGTCATCACAATAGAAACTTGCAGTACTCATTGGATTAGAAGGGATATTATTATGGCCTGAGCATTGAAAATTGAAATGACCCACTTCAAAACAAAGTTCACAAATAAAAGGATAGAGGGCACAAACTTTTTTACCAAGATCCTTTAGAGCCCTATACCACATTCTAGTTTTTTCATTCCTGTGGGTGATACAATATTCTTCTTCAATTTGATTATTCTCACAAGGTCTATGTATTCCACAAAAATTAACATGCTTATAAGAAATAATACTTTCAGAGGTTTGAGCATGTTCATTGCTATCATTAATAACAATTTCATTTTCCTTGCAAGTGTCTTTAAAAGGCTCATGATACATGTCCCATTTTTCTTTAGGAGCATTAATATGAGAAGCAAAGGTTATAAAACAATCAATAAGAATTTGAGGATCAAGACCATACTTAGCACTAAGCTCTTGAAAATCAGAAGTTTCAGCGAAAGACTTAATGCAATCATACTTATAGTTTATACCTGGTTCTTTACCATTGTTGTTATCCCAATCTTCGGTATTGCTTTGAATTGTTTCAAGGAGATCCCACTTAGCTTTAACCTCCTTAATTGTGAAGGATCCCTCTAAACAAGTATCTAGATAGTCCTTGTAATGTCCTGAAAGCCTTGCATAGAAATTATTAATAACAATATTACTGGGGAGCTCATGAGTGGGACATTTAAGCATTAGTGACTTTAATCTCCCCCATGCTTGGGCAATACTTTCTCCATCATGAAGATGAAAATTATAAATATAACTCCTATATTTATCAATTTCATGAGGAGGGTAAAATTTAGAGTAAAAGAGAGATTCAAGTTCCTCCCACTCCAAATGATGAGGATCATCTAGTAGCTGATACCACTCCCTTGATTTGCCCTTACGTGAAATATGGAATAGATTCCTCTTAACTTGGTTCATTGAAATACCTACACACTTGAACAAATCACATAATTCATGTAAAAAGAGTAAATGATCACCAGGATGGACAGTTCCATCTCCAAAATAGCAGTTATTCATAACACGTTCAACAATTTTTATAGGTATTTTAAAAGGGATGCTTTCAGTATGTGGATTTAAAATATCACAAGTATCATTAGAATTACCACATATGGGAGATAAAGTATCATCAGAGCAGATTTTCTTCTTTAAAGCTGGGGAACTAAAAAGATCATTTTCATAAAAACTAACTTCCCCAAGCTTAGACGTTTCCATAGCATTAGTAACAATGGTGTTCAAAAGATTCATACTAATAACATTGCTATTAGCATGCAAAGAAAGTTCCATGGGTTTTTTAATTTTTTTTTTCAGACAATTCAAGTTCTATCTTAGGAAAAATAATAAAAAGCTCTCTAATTTTGCTGTTGTTTTCCATTAAGCCTAACTAGTGAAAACAAGAAACAAAAAGACAAAATTGTAGAATCTAAAGGAAATAACTTTGAGCACTCACACCGGAGGATGTGAGTACCTTTTACCTTACCTCCCCGGCAACGGCGCCAGAAAATAGGCGTTTGCCATGGGAGGTTCTTCTTCTTTGATCCTCTGGTGTGAATACCATTTACCTTACCTCCCTGGCAACAGCGCCAGAAAATAGCTTGATGTCTACGCACTTCTATTCTTGTAGACAGTTGTTGGGCCTCCAAGTGCAGAGGTTTATAGAGCAGCAGCAAGTTTTCCCTTAAGTGGATCACCCAAGGTTTATCGAATTCAGGGAGGAAGTGGTCAAAGGTATTCCCTCTCAAGCAACCCTGCAATCAAGATACAAGAAGTCTCGTGTGTCCTCAACACACCCAATACACTTGTCAGGTGTATAGGTGCACTAGTTCGGCGAAGAGATAGTGAAATACAAGTGGTATAGATATCAGACAACGGTGCTAGAAAATAACTTGATGGCGTGGAAGAGACTAAAATCAAACTAAAATAAAGATGGCAGCAAGCAAACATGTAACAGATCTAATTGCAAATGGTGTATCAATGCTTGGAAACAAGGCCTAGGGATCATACTTTCACTAGTGAACACTCTCATATAAATATCATCTCTTCATGATACTACGGTGAACTACTCTCCGGTTGGACACTCTAATCCATGGTAGGGCTATAACAGCACTCCTCAAAGTTCCCTTTCCCCATCTAGATAACCCCACACTGTCACCTTGAGCACAGGATGGTTCCAACAAACACCACAATTTCATAAAGACATCCAACTCCAAATATAACTCATAACAAGTATTTGAAATCTCTAGCCTAAGTGCCACCATGGTGTGCACGCTATCACTTTCACACACATGGGGAGAGCAGAGATCTATTAAAGCACTTGAGTAGCAAGGTAGATCTAGTTGATTACAAAGCTCATGATCACAATATGATCATGCATAGAGAGAGAGATGAACACATAGCTACCGGTAGAACCCTTAGCCTCGAGAGAGAACTACTCCCTCCTCATCATGGGAATCAGCAATGGTGATGGAGATGGCGGTGGAGATCGATGGAGATGGCTCCGAGGGCACTTCCCCGTCCCCACAGGGTGCCGGAACAGAGACTTTCTGTCCCCAGAATCTCCCCTTCGGTGGCAGCGGCGCTGTGGAACTTTTCGTGGATTTTTGATTAACTATCTAGGGTTTTTTCCTCGGGAGGAATATATAGGCGAAAGAGGCAAGGTCGGTGGCTGGCCAGAAGGCCCACACCATGCCCTGGCGTGGCCTAGGGTTGCCCGCACCTAGGGGTGGTGTGGCAACCCTGTGGCCCCTCTCCGACTCTCCTTCTGGCTCCGTGAGTCTTCCGGGAAAATTGTAACTTTGGGTTTTGTCCCGTCCAATTCTGAGGATATTCATTTTCTGACTTCCTGGAACCAAAAACAGCAGAAAACAGGCAACTGGCACTGTGGCATCTTGTTAATAGGTTAGTCGAAGAAATCATATGAAAAGTACTCCAAAGTTGGAACAAAACACAAGAAAGTAGATAAAACCAAGCATGGAACATCAAAAATTATAGATACATTTGCAATGTATCAGTCACACATGTTAGCCTCTCATTAGAAGGTTTGGTTGTATGATTGACTTTTTTTGCTCGCGCCTTCGTGTTTTGAACTTGATAACGTTGCTCGCTACATCAGCCATTTTTTTAGGCTGCTGGGTCCAGCATGTCAGCCTCTTGTAAGAAGAAACGTGTGCTTGCTAGACTTTTTCTCGCTCGCGCCTCCGTTTTTCGAACATGGCAATGTTGCTCGATGCAGGAAATGTATAAGGTCGTGCTGCTGGGTCCACATGTCGGTCTCTCTATCATTGAAATGTGTATATGATGGACTTTTTTCGGCCGCGTTCGTTGTTTTGACCTTTGCAATGTTGCTCGATGCGGCAACCGTGGATGGTCTTGGTTTCTAGGGCTCGAATGTCATCCTCTCTGTATGTTCTAGCTTGTGGGTCCCTGATGCGTCTTTGTATGTTCTGGCTGGTGGGTTCCTGATGCTAGCCACTCTGTACAAGTATTTAATTCTTTTTAAACTCGACCATTAAACTCGTGGGATACTGCAGGCTGGTGGGTACGCAATGTCATCCTCTCCATAATGCGATATTACTAAAAGAAAAAAATGTATACCCAAGATATATATATATATATATATGTACGCCCAGGGGATTTCGAACTCAAGACCTTCAAATCAAATAGACGTAAAGTGAGTGCTTTCCCACTACACCAAAGATGTACTCCCTCCATCCCAAAATAAGTGACGTAGGTTTGTCTAGATTCGGATGTATCTAGACATGTTTTAGTATATAGGTACATGCGAATCTAGACAAACTCAAGTCACTTATTTTGGGACGGAGGGAGTATGTATAATATATATCATTAAACCAATATTAGTACTAAAACTTATGTATCGGTCTTATTTAAAATGTTTTGTGTGTCTATGTTTATCTCTTTTAAAATATAAAATGGCTGCACTCAGGCATCTCAATTTATAAAATACCATATAATGGAGAAATTGGGTAGGTAGTGCTTTTTTATTTTGACAGGTGTGGGTAATTCCCAAAAGGTAGAATTAAAAAGAGTTTGGCTATGTACATGGGCAATGCTCCATAGTCTATGATCCAAATTTCACTGGGCTATGCTCAGTAGTATCCTGACCCCTAAACGGTCGAACTATAATATCCATGGGCTGCTTTCTCACATATCTCTAGGATGTGGTCAGTAGTCCCCCATGTCAGCCTCTCATTAGAAGAAACGTGTGCATGCTGGATTTTTTCTCGCTCGCCTCTCCCTGTTTTGAACTTGGCAACATTGCTTGATGCAGCACTTATATAAGGTCTCTCTACTGGGTCCCCCATGTCAGTCTCTCTATAAATGAAACATGTGTATAATGGACTTCTTTTGGCCGCGTCTGGTGTTTTGACCTTGGCAACATTGCTTGACGCGGTAGCCGCTTATGGTCTTGATGATGGGACCCCCATGTCATCCTCCCTAGTATGTTTTGGCTTGTGCATGTCAGCCTCCCTAGTATGTTCTGGCTTGTAGGTCCCCGACGCCAGCCTCTCTTTACAAGTACTTAACTCTTTTTCAAACCCGCCCATCAAACTCGAGGGACGCTGCAGGCTGGTGGGTCCGTGATGCCAGCCTCTCCATAAAGCAATATTGGTAGAAGATAAAAAATGTAAACCCAAGATAATTTTATGTCAAGCACAGAGGTTTGAAATCAAGACTTCAAAAGGAGTATAAACCATGTGTGTTGACACTACGACAAACAAATAAGATGGACTTTATCCTTAAAAGCTTTATTGTACCTATAACTTAAGTATTAGTCTTCTTAAAAAGATTTTGTGTGCCCATGTTATCTCTCTTAAAATAAAAGGGAAGCGATACTAGCATATCAATTTATTAAATGCCACATAATGGAGTAGTTTCTTGAAAACATGGGTAGACGCATTTTTAAAGGGAAATTCTAGAAACACTGAATTAAAAAGATTTTGGGCTATCCTACATGTTCTATACTCAATGGGCTACACTCCATGCGCTATTCTCCATGAGATCCTTTCTAAAATTTAAATGGGATGTGGTTAGCAAGTCCCCTGAACCCTAAAAGGCCGAGTTAAATTGTTCTGGGCTAAAGAGGGCCAAATGGGATAGATTTTATCTCCTCGTTAGTAAAATTTACATTGTGCTGTGGTTTGGCCGGATTCAGAACACAGACCTCAATGACGGAGGAAAAATGCGATAATTCTTTTAACACATATTCGTGTAAAAATATCTAATAAACTAGGGACATAGACCACGTGCGCCAAAAATGGACTGGTATCCAATGACTTCAGTTGGTGAAATCATGCTGTATGTTTACCCTCTCATCTCTCTCCAAACACATCCAACGGTTCCAATGACACACATGCAAAAGCTCTGGTGCAAGCAGCCCAGTAGCATCGTCATAACTTTTCACAAATTCAGTAGCATTTGAAAGATCCACTAGTACAGAATAAGATAGAAAAAATATCGACAGATTCCTAGTTCATATTCAACAACACTTGATTGATTCTGTAGCATTCCAAAGTGACCGTTTCAGCAATACAGACACTAAAATTCAATAGCAGTACAGAGAGAACCAGTTCATGCTTCAACTCTAAAAACCTTCTCACCCGATTATTTTGCCCTTTTCTCCAAACACACTCGATCATTGGAGCAAAAAAAATGACAATCAAGTATACTTTTGTGTGCATACCTCCTCTTCACATCAATACCGGTGTGACCCCCATATATGCATCCCAAATTTCCCAAGCGTCATCTAGATTGTGACAAGGCCAAGTTTAAAAAGGAAAAGCATGACCATCTGCTGCACTTGATCTAAACAAGTACCAATACATCAGTCTTAGTTCTAGAAAATATTTTAGTAATAGTAACGACATAACACTTGACATATTCATTAGCATTTGAAAGATTTAGCAATACAGAATAAGACAGAAAAAATATTGACAGATTCCTAGTTCATATTCAACACCACTTGATAGATTTAGAAGCATTTCAAAGTGACTGATTCAGCAGTACAAAAAATGGGCAAAAGAAATGACAGTTTAGCATTGCAGACATTGAAATTCAATAGTTGTAGCAAGGTCATGAGTCAAACGGAAAGAGAGTCCATATTGAGCACTCGATCAGTCGATCTGAATAAGTACAAGTACATATGTATTACTACAAAATAGATTAGAAGTAGCATACCTCCATACAAAATACACAGCATAACACAACAGCGTGTCCAAGTACTGGCCGAGTAGCACTTTCTTTCATGTCTGTTATGCTTTCCTTGTCACACTATCACCTGTGGGCCCACTATGTCAGCAATGTACATTGAAAATAGGTATACATTACCGCAATCTTGTTCCACCTCTCCCCATACAAATTGAAAATGTCACCATCATAAAGTAGTAATTAATTAGTACGATGTTACATATCTTAACAATGGGATCATCACAAGAAGATTTAGACGTGTTATCTCACTTTTAAAACTTGTCAATGCAATACTCCTAATCCACAGGTATTTCTGACGAACGGTTCAGAAGTTTCCAAGTAACACTGTGGCTACGACATGTATGACATGAGCCCTTCCAGGGCGATTTAGGCCGATGGCGGACTGACTCGTCATCTCAGATGTCGCCACCATTTCGACCACATGGAGCTCATGCCATAGAGATATCGACCAAAGCTTCACCTTGTACCGCGGCGATTCGCACGCTCTTGAACTGATGAACCTGGGGGATATGACAATGTTTATGTTGTGGCTATCAATTTGGGAGATGTACATGATACCCTCTTTCTCCGTGCTGATGATATCTGCTCTCCAGCGAGCCCCTTGTGGGCACCGGCTTAGACGACTCCCAGTATTTGTGGCTATAGGGCATTATGGCCACAGTTCTCGACTGGGCAACTCTGAGGTGGCGGAAGAGCTCTACCATAGGTGTTAGATCTACCGAAAAGGTTATGAACTCGCATCCAGGCTCGGTGCAGAATTGTTGGCCGTTAAAGCACCAAATTATGTGGTTGTATACTTTGTTGTAGGGGACAAATGTCCCGCTGTGGTCATTGGGGCATCTGCTACCTTTTCTTCCTACAACTTGGCGGTATAGCTCCTTGGAGCATGCGAATATCTGGGTGGCACTGGTAGTGTCCAGACACATAGTGATTTCATTGAAAACGTCATTGCCGACCTTGTTCTAGATGTCGTGCAGCCGGTTGTGCGTTGATTGCAACATCAGGATGGATTGGGGGAAGAGTCCGGACCAGAGTATGACTGTCGGGGGGCTTTTGTAGAGGGGTGGTGCAGCTTACAAGATCCAATGCAGCTGGCAAGATGGCGAGAAAATGTGTGAATCACGCACTGGAGATGATAGCAAATGCGGCCAGGCGGCATTGGTGAGTGGGGATAAATAGGTGAGATGGGGAAGATATGATAACTCTTTGAACGAGTTTTTTTGCAAGGCCTCTAGAGATGCATCAAGGACGCTGACTGAAGCTTGGATGGCACGCTGCAGTGCACTAACTTAACCATCTCACATCCTGACGCATTTTATAGCTAGGCTGGTATGGTGCCATGCACTAAATTAACCATGTCACAACCTACGACATTACAACTAGGCCAGCACGCAGATTAGAGTTACTACTACTGTCTTGTTTGACCAGATGATATTTATTTATAGCTTCTATTTTCCTAAAAAATAGTACCTAGTAGTAGTACACTTGTACTAGTATAATACTACTACTAGTAGTAGAGTACAATGTGAAGGAAATATGCCCTAGAGGCAATCATAGAGATGATTGTATTTCATGTGTATCCATGAGTTATTATAATGTTCCTTGAATATCCATATACCAAGCAACTTGTATTGATTGGCAATTATGTGAATTGTTTGTGAAACTCTTTACTTGTATGGTTATCTAATAATTGTCCCTAGTCAGAGTTCATGTGAGGACACACGTGAATATTAGAATAGCACATCGATTGGTTGATGACTATGTTTCGCAAGTCATAGACATGGAGATGTCAAACCAATGATGTGGACACATGTTATGAACATGGGGTTGGACTGACCCAACTTGAGACTAGCAATAATACTTGCAGCTCTCTCTACACATCGTGTATGTTTTTTCCTTAGACCTGATATTGTCACATGTACTTGAGATGTGGATCGACCTACTTTGGGGCTATCAAACACTACTCCGTAGATGGGTAGTTATAAAGGTAGCTTTCGGGTTTGTCCTGATACATGCTTCAAGGCATCGGTCAATCAAGATGGGATTTGCCCCTCTCTACTTGAGAGAGATATCTTTGGGCCCCTCGAGTGATCGATCGAGAAATGCATGGCCGTGCAACATATGGTTAAGAGTTAACCTAGTAAAGGGATTCCGAATCAGAGTATCGAGAAAGAGAGGTCAGCTTGGAGCTAGACCGAATATCATGAGGCAAAGGGAAAGACAAGTACTCAACCTTGTGATGGTTCATCCGAATGATCTTTATATGCGTTTAGGAGTTGGCACGTCTTGCTAGAGACCGCTACCAACTATTGACGGACTAAGTGTACTCGTGTCATGACTATACGTGTATGAACCTATAGGGTCACACACTTTAGGGGCTGGAAGCCTAATGAGGATTGGATCCAAATTAGACCAGGCTTAGGCTGCTAATGGGCTACTAATGTAGAAGCCCACCAAGGATGCCTATATAAGAGCGAGTGAGGCGAGCTGAATAGGGTTGAGCATTCCACCCAGCCGCCACTCCTCTTCCGCCTGTGTTGCACGTGCAGACCTAGCAGTCTAGCTTGTGACGGCTTCCAGTCCGGACGTGTGGATACCTCGGAGGTGCTGTAGTTGTAGCACTTGGACGAGCCGCACAAAGGGGAGTTGCTCGTGGGACGAGGACGAGGAGGAGACGTAGAACATCTACACTGCCCCGACGTGCTTCATCGAGTTCCGAAACTGCGCGTCTAGTGGTAATCCCGTGATCTATGACAATAGTATTCCTGGTTGACGCGGTAGAAAATTTTGATTTTATGCTAGTGTAGCCTACCCGTTGCCCTAGACAATGAACAATCATCTCGTTAGTTCCGTTGCATAGAGTAGTTGCACTACACCTACCCACTTGATTGTTAGGTACTACAACTCTTGTATGCAAGGGAACTAATAAGATGATTGTTTTGTTGCTAAAAAGGATTATATCATGGGACAGAGGTAGTACCGTACACTAGATTTTTTTTGCAATTTTGCTGAAAACATAGTACAATAAACACCTCCACATTGGAGCCTAGCGCGATCAAGTTTCACGGTGTTCCAACACAATGCATGACTAGAGAGGTATAGTTATAGACCACCTCCTTACAGAATAATTATAATTAGAAGCTAACAGTAATTGCCTTAATACACCTACGATATAGTAAATTGTTCCTTAAATGATGGATGATAACCTACACATATGATAACCTTCTCGTAGTTATCATGATCAAATACTATCACCTTAAATGATGTGGTGGCAAGCTTCTCGAATACCAGAAAGTATCCTACATTCAAGTCATGTGCTTTGACAAAATCTAGCCATCCTTCGTCAAGGATAACCTTGCCATCTGGCGTCTTCGGGTCGATGTCCCAGTTGCAGGCTTTGCACATCTTTAGCTTGATGGCTTCTAGATACTCACCGCCAAACATTGGAAAAAATGAGCTGGATATGATCCACACATCTAACCCTTCCGGTATTAACAGCATCTTGCCAGACTCGTCATAGGTGTTCTCCATGTGGATGTTCCTAGCTCGCTCCTCCATTTAGACTACTGATACATGCATTCGCATCATCATTTTTACGACTTATATGAAGTGTTTAGAATCTTATTTACCATGATCCATATTATTTATGCATATTTAGATGATTTACTTGACTTTCCTACAAAGTCCCTTTCATTGGTATTTTATTTCTAGGAGGGCGAAAACCTCCTTTTCACGTTTTGTTGTTTCAGGGACCTTCTAGACGTCTAAAAGTCAGAGGAAAAAAATACCTGATGAGTTTTTGACCTAGAGAATCAACTAGGGGCAAAGAAGCATGCGAGAGGAGCTCCGAAAGACAAAAGAGGCATGAGGGCGCGCCCGGGGCTCTTTTGGGCCTCGAGCATCATCTCATCTCCTCCTTTTTACATACTCCTCTGTCTCGCCAGAAAACCTATGCCATATTTTTCCCATGATTTATAGAGGTGGAGGCGGAGGCGGAGGCGAAAGCCCTCTCCTACTCCAGGAGAGGGAAGATCATGGTGCACCGGAGCCTCCGGTGAGGGGGATATTGATGCCATCGTCATCACCACTCCTCCTAGGTTAGGGGGAGGCGCCTCAATCAACATCTCCACTAGCACCATCATCATCACCATCACCATGTCCAAGATCCATCTCGTTCCCCTCATAGTTTGTGATTGATTGAACCCCAGATATTGTTTTAAGGCTTATTTGCATGTTTGTGAATGGCATCTTGTCTTTATTTGGTGGAAAGATTATATTTTCAGATTATGTTGTAATCCATATTCCACTGATCCATATCATGTTTTCCACTTGTGAGTACATCCCCATGTTCCTGAGGGCATAGGATGAATTGGCTATGATTTCCATATAATATGCAATGAGTATGTGGTCAAGTTTTTATATTTTATAATTTTCTATGATGGTTTTATGCGAACATCTATTGCATATTACTTCACCTATGTGGGCTCATAGGAGAATACTTTTATGCAATGATAGGGATTGGAATGGATGGAATTGACAGAAACCATTTTCCAATACTTTGAGTTGAATTGGAGGGATTATATGACGGGGACCAATGAACTTATTGCTATGGTGAGACATTTATGTCTTAATGATTCTTAGTTGCTTGTCACATATAAGTTTACACACACGTGAGCTTGTCCTCTTGCTGCATATAGGATTGGGCTTTCTCTCACTAAGATTATTTACTTTCAGCACTTTATATTCTTGCACACTATAAACCCAAAAACACCAAATCTACTACATTTACTATTATTTTATTTGTCAAACTTGCTAACCAATACCCTCAGATTCTCGTGGTTTCGACAACCTTTCTTTATTGAAAAGTACTACAATTGATCTCCTACACTTGGGAGCCATGAAGACACCTTTCTAGCACCATTGTCGGGGAGCACTGTGCTATTGGTAAGCTATTTGGTCAGGAAACTTGAAATCTATTTTTTAATCTTTTTATTGTTGTTTTATCATGGCATTCTCAAACCATAAAGAATTGTAACTAACCTTACTTGAGTACCTTCATGATAAATATAAAGAGAAGGTTGAGAATCCTACTGAACAAAAAGTTGAATATCAAATTCCTATTGGTATTGTCAAAAGAGCTAGGGAGTTAAATTTTGCAGGAGATGGAAGCCAAACTGCTATGGGGCATTTATATGATATTAAAGAACTATGTTCCCTATTTATACTTGCAGGTATTCATGACAATGAAGTGAGAAGGAAGCTATTATATTTATCTCTATCTGATAAAACGCGTGAATGTTATAGATCTCTAGATGATGAATACCGTCTTGATTGGGATAATTTGAAGAAGGCTTTCTATCTTAAATATTATACGCCTAAAGAAGCTTATGATGATTGCTACCATATTTATAACTTTTGGCCTCATAATGAAGAAAGTTTTGCTCAAGCTTGGTGGGAGATTAAAGGGTCTCTTGCGTAAAAATCCTTGTCATGGTATTCCTGATAGAATTATCTTAATAAACTTTTATGTGGCATTGCCTCAACATCATAGGAACTTTCTAGATAATTCTTCTGGACGAAGTTTCACTAATAAAACTCAAAAGGAGGTAGCAGACTTACTAGAAACTATTTCACAAAATATTATGCTTGGGATCTCGACAAAGGTAATAAACCAGGTTTGGACTATGAATATTCATGTGTAGATAATTTCTCTAGTTCTATATTTTTTGAGGAACTTAAGAACAAGTTTGGAATTGACCCGCATGTTTTAGTAGAAATTGCTAAATATTTTTCGAACTATCTTAATATCCCAAAGAAAGTATTTAATGTATTTGTTGAACCTCTTAAAAATTTCGCATCTGTTTTTGAAGTTGTGAAACAGGTTCATCAAGTCTCATCTCCTAAGATACAAGAAATATTTGAAGGTCCTCCTTATCGAAGCAAAGTGAAGGAAAATTTACTCATTACTGTTGCTAATAAGATTTCTAGAAGATGTCATGAACCATATGAACAAATTCAAGTCCAACATCAAATTTTGGCCATTAAAGAATTAAATGAAGAAATACCTTGTGATGTTTTATTTATGTGAAGATTCTACCAAGGTAACACCACTAGGTTTGGGAAACCTATCATATCATGAGCTATTTGGACTTCATGTTATCATGGATTTTGTGATATTGGAGCAAGTATAAGTGTGATTCCATATTCTTTATATCTTGAAATCAAGCCTGATATTTATCCCATCAACATGGAAGAGACATGTATAACTATCCAACTTGCTAATAAAGAGTATATTTGTCCTCTTGGTATGGTTAGACATGTTGAAGTGTTAGTTGGAAAGATTAAATATCCTAGAGATTTCATTGTGCTTGGTTGCTTGCTGACTCGTGTAGTAACGAGCTCGTTGGGGAACCCCAAGAGGAAGGTATGATGAGCACAACAGTAAGTTTCCCTCAGTTATGAAACCAAGGTTATCAATCCAGTAGGAGCAAGGAAACACCCCAAAGGTGTTTCTACCTGAACTCTGGTAGGGCGCACTACCGGTGCCAGCAACAACGTGGAGACCTGCACAACACAACCACAGAACTCTGTCCCCAACTTGCGATGAGGTTGTCAATCTCACTGGTTTTGCTGAAAACAAAGGATTAAACGTATCAAATGGAAGAAAGTAATAGTTTGCAGAAAGTAAACACAAAGCAGTAAACATTTGATTGTAGATTGATGATAAAAGAAAGGAACGGGGTCCATAGTTCAATAGTGGTGGCTCTCCTTAAGATAGATGACATGTTGGGTGAACAAATTACAGCAGGGCAATTGACCAACATCGAGAAAGCAATATGCATATACTACTCATCTTAACTCCTTTGAGATTCGATTGGGCATTACAACATTATACATATACCGTCATCCAACTTCATCTATGACTAATAATCCACCTTCAGGTTAACATCCAAACCGCCTCCAGTATTAAGTTGCAAGCAACAGATAATTGCATTACGAATTGCGTGTAAAGTAAACAATACGATTGTTCTATGAACAAAGGATTGTTGTTTTCTCCCTAGTAGCAACAACACATCTAGTACCTTAGAGATTTCTGCCACTTCCCCTGATTACCAGAGGCATGAACCCACTATCGAGCATAAATACGAACTCTTGGAGTTGCTAGCATCTACTTGGCCAAGATAGCTACTAACAACGGAAAACATGCAAGATCACAAATAACAAAGACATGATAGAATCAATAATCAATCTGAAATAGCATCTCAATATCCATCAGATCCCCGCAAACACAACATTTATGAATTACAAATAGATGATCTTGATCATGAACGGAGCTCACAAGGTCTAAACATGATAGCACAATGGAGGAGAACCAACCATCTAGCTACTACATGGACCCGTAGTCCAGATATGAATTACTCACGCATCACACTAGAGGCTTGCATGATGATGAAGAAGGCGTCCATGGTGAATTCTCCTCTCCGGCAGGATGCCGGGAAGAGCTTCAGATCCCTCCCGATCTAGGGATGGAGATGACGGTGGTTACAGACTCTTTCGTGGAATTTTTATCGTGTACTTAGGGTTTCTGTATCGGAGACAATATATAGGCGAAAGGAGAGGCCGAGGGGGTGCCTGGGGTGGCCAGACCACCCCCTGGCGCGGGCCAAACCTGGCCGCGCGGCCAGGTGGTGTGGCTGGGCCCCAACACCTATCCGTCTCGTATTCTGGCTCCGGGTGTCCCTCGGTGAAAAACTGACTTTGGCTTTTGTCCCGTCCAATTCTGAGAATATTCATTTTCTGACTTTCCTGGTACCAAAAACAGCAGAAAACAGGCAGTTGACACTGTGGCTCTTGTTAATAGGTTAGTCCAAGAAATCATATGAAAAGTACTCCAAAGTGTGGACAAAACATAAGAAAGTAGATAAAAGCAAGCATGGAACATCAAAAATTATGGATACGTTAGCAACGTATCAACATCCCCAAGCTTAACTCCTGCTCGTCCTCAAGTAGGTAAGTGATAAAAAGAAAAGAATAATTTTTGAGGTGACATGCACCATCATAAACTTGATCAAAGTGTTTGTAAAACATTGATAGCTGGGATCATAGTACTTCGATCATAACATGAAAGACAAGGTTCTAGCAATAAGACAAAGCAACTGTGTTGCAACATGAAAAGGCATAAACAAAAGATTCATGAATAACAATTCTTTACAAGATGTTTGTTTGTTTCACATAAAGAAAACATAGCATAGTGGCATTCAGCTGGTCCCTCATAGAGTAGCAAACATAAATGCATAGGACACCTTCAAAGTTCATAAGAGTGACTAGATACAAATAGTTTAAAACAAGCAATATCAAAGCTATGCATCAATCAACAAGTCTTGGGACAATGCACATAGAACTAAGATTGACCACTATGCTCTCAAAGTTGGTGCATGAAGATAGAAGGTGGAGACTCAACATAAAAGTAAAAGAAAGGCCTTCATAGAAGGAAGTAGGGATTCAAGTCTCATAAAGAGCTTCCAAAAATTATGGTACTTATTAGCTTTCAGCTCTCATTTCCCCTATCATAAGCATCTTCAAGGTGATTAAGGTTAAAGTGACACAACTAAGAGGATATGCTTGACAAGTTATAAACCGAAGTCTCATGCCCCTTACCTACGAAGACCGAACCTCATGCTACTCAACTTTAGTCACAAGTAAGCTCTTGTCATTGTAAGTACATATGTATCATAAAGAACCGCCAACAGGGTACCCCTTGCACATGATACAGGAGCTATCCCATAACAAAATGACAAGGCAAGCAGACAATGAGCATCTCAATGATCTTTTTATTTGCTATTTGCATAGGTTTTTATTGAGGATGCTTCATAGAGTGCTCATTATGGTTATGCTGCAAGTTTCCACCATGATTAGGCATGTCTTAGGCTAGCGGCCCAGGCGTTTCTCTAACACACATACAAACTCCATGATCTTACAAGTTCCCCTTTTATTTCACACCGCTAGGATCCATAAGGAAAAGAACATGATATCAACGGGGTACAAAGTACAAGTGCAATATTGAAAGCGTTCCCCATGATACATGGTTCTGCTAACTTCAACTTATAAATCACAAGCATATACGCAACAAAGATGGACGCAATGGTTCATGTTTATTAAATGCAATAAAGTAAAGTGTGCCATCAAGTTCGTGAGAGCTTTAATCACTATTTTTCTCATAACAAGCTTAATTTGGAAGGTAGACAAAAACATGAATATACTTGGAATAGCATATGCTAATAGGTAGGTATGGTGGACTCTTTGGAATAACTTGGTTTTAGGAGTTGGATGCATGAGTGTAACTCATACTTGGTTGCGGAGGCTAGCAAAAGACTGGGAGCGACCAACTAAGAGAGCAATAATGGCCATAATCATGCAGAGCGACAAAACATCATTGATCAAAGCATAAAGTGATACTACAAGTTGAAAACTAAAGGATCATAAAGGCTTATGGTGACTTGGGATAGTCATAACATGGTATAAGCATGTGCCAAGTCAACCCAAATAAAGCATCAAAGGAGAATACTACAATACTATGCTTTAATATGCTAAAATAATGCATGATTCTTTCAAGGCACATTAAGCAATCTCAATTGTTTATAACAAGTCATGCTTAGGCAAAGAATACTAAGCATAAAGACAAAACAATATCAAGCATGGCATGACAAAGCATAGGCCATAGTCAAAAGCAAGCTCTCTTTACCACTTAAGCATGAACTTTCCTACTCTTTTCTAATCCAAACCAAACTATTTGAAAACCAATGCATGAAAGAGGGGGTCCAACCAATTTATTCAGCAAACTAAGCAAACCAAGAAAACAAAAAACCAAGACGAAAACGAAAAAGAAGACGCTCCAAGAACAACACAACTGTGCATGAAACAATAAAAATGAAGCGTTTGGAATGAACCTGGGATTTTTATTGATGAAGAAGGGGATGCCTTGGGCATCCCCAAGCTTTGATGCTTGTACATCTTGGATATTTCTTGGGGTGACACGCGTGGCATCCCCAAGCTTGAGCTTTAGTCCACCCTTCATCTCATTACTCATTCATTCCATATACCTGAAATTTTTCCTTCATACAAAACTTCACACAATCTTATTAGCAACATTAGTGCACTCAAGATAATAGGTATTTAGGTTCAGTTACAACACCAATAAAACTTCCATTACAACACTAGATACTGTAGCACTTCCCTCAAAAAGGAACCAACAAGAAGCAAATCCAAACAATGGCAGAAATCTGTCAAAACAGACCAGCAGGTAAAGACGATTTTTTTTGATCACCTTCTGTTGCTCAAATCGAAACGTGTTGAGCTAATGAAAGTTACATAACAACCTGTGGCATAAGCACAAAAATTCACGCCTCAAACGGAGGTACAGAGATTCTACACGAATTTTTACGGTGAAGCACAGAAATCTGTCTCGCGACAGCAACTTTCCCAATCATTACTTCTCTCTCATTAGAGGTTACTCTTGGCACAAAAAGAAAATAAAAAGGATAAGGAGCGGTTATTACTTCTCTCTCGTTAGAGGTTATTACTGATGTAATAACTTCCAAGAGTCATCTAAAACTTTTGGGTTATCTCCTAATAAGTACTTTTATTTAACGCCTTTAAGTTAGGCATAAGAAGCAAGAAAAAGAATCAAGTGTTCTCAAATGAAGAAGCATTAGGAGAAAATTTTGTTTTCATAGGAGAGGCAAAAGAAATCTTCTCTCTCTTCTTAGGGAAGTGTTCTATACCTTTCTTGAGTGGGAGTTGATATTTAATGGTGCCTTCTTTCATATCAATAACGGCACCAACAGTTCTAAGAAAAGGTCTTCCCAAAGTAATAGGACAAGAAGCATTGCATTCAACATCCAAAACATAGAAATCAACAGGGACATAGGCATTGTTAACCATAATAAGAACATCATTAATACTCCCCACTAGTTTCTTTTTAGCATTATCATCAAGTGGGACATTCAAATAACAATCTTCAAGTCGTGGCAAATCAAGCATATCATAAATCCTTCTAGGCACAATAAAAACACTACTATCAAGATCACATAAAGCTTTGAAATCAAAATCATTCACTTTCATATTAATGATGGGTTCCCAACTATCTTCTTGTTTCATAGGAATAGAAGCTTTATGTTTCACCTTTTCTTCTTTAATCTTTCTGAGAGCATCGGTAATGTGTTTCGTAAAGGCCATATTCATAGCACTAGCATTAGGACTTTTAGCAAGCTTTTGTAGGAACTTAATAACTTCAGAGATGTTGCAACCATCAAGATTAAAATCATAATTATCATCTAAAGTAGTAGAGTTATTACTAGCCTCAACACTAGTGGTAGTGATAGTAGAAACACTAATGTTTCTAGCAATTTCATCTTCTCTTTCCCACTTAGCATGCAATTCAGCTAATAGTCTAACATTTTCATCAATTCTAACTTGTATGACATTAGTAGCAGCAAATGGATTATCATTAGTTTCAGGTTTAGCAGCCATTTTATTCAAAGAAGATTGAGCTTTAGCCAAAGATGCTATATTTATTTCAGCATTAGAGAGTTTTTCCTCAATAGTTTTATTGAAAGCAGTTTGTTTACTAACAAAGTCTTTAAGCATAACTTCAAGTTCAGAGGAAGCACTGCTACTATTGTTGTAGGAATTTCCATAAGCATTACCATTGTTGGGAGGATATGGCTTATAATTGTTGTTACCAAAATTATTCCTGTAGGCATTATTGCTAAAATTATTATTTCTTATAAAGTTCACATCAACTTGCTCTTCTTGAGCAACCAAAGAGGCTAAGGGAACATGATTTGGATCAATATGAGCCTTCCCATTAACAAGCATAGACATAATAACATGATTTGGAGGAGGTTTCTTCAATAGAATTTACCTTCTTACCTTGTGGAGCTCTTTCAGTGTGTCATCCAGAATAGTTAACCATCATATTATCCAGAATTTGTTGCAGCACCCAAAGTAATGGTCATAAAGGTACCTCTAGCAGCAGAATCCAATAGATTTCTTGAAGAATACTTCAATCGTGCATAAAAGGTTTGGATAATCATCCAAGCAGTCAGTCCATGAGTGGTACAATTCTTTACCAAAATTTCACTCTTTCCCAAGCTTGAGCAACATGTATATTATCAGATTGTTTAAACTTCATTATTTCACTTCTCATAGATATAATCTTAGTAGGAGGATAGTATTTTCCAATGAAAGCATCCTTGCATTTAGTCCAATAATCAATACTATTCCTAGTCACGAAATTCAACCATTCTTTAGCTTTTCCTCTCAAAGAGAAAGGAAACAATTTTATCTTAATGATATCTCCATCTATATCCCTATGATTTTGCATCTCACAAAGTTCAACAAAGTTATTTAGATGGGCTGCAGCATCTTCATTACCAATACTAGAAAATTGTTCTCTCATAACAAGATTGAGTAAAGTAGGTTTTATCTCAAAGAAAGTAGCTTCGGGATTGTTGTTGGTGCTAGTGAAATCACACAACTTAGTGTTTTAAGGACTACTCATTTTGTTGTGTTTTTAATAAAGAAAGAAAACTAGTAAAACTATTTTTTTTTGTGTTTTTGATAAAGAAACAAGCAAACAAAACAAAAATAACCTAAGCAAAACAAAAATAACAAAGTAAAGAGATTGGTTATGAGGGACTCCCCTTGTGAAGATGTCCTTGACTCCCCGGCAACGGGGCCAGAAAATCACTTGCTGACTCGTGTACTAACGAGCTCGATGAGGAACCCAAAGAGGAAGGTATGATGAGCACAACAGTAAGTTTCCCTCAATTATGAAACCAAGGTTATCAATCCAGTAGGAGCAAGGAAACACCCCAAAGGTGTTGCTAGCTGAACTTTGGCAGGGCGCACTACTGGTGCCAGCAGCAACATGGAGACCTGCACAACACAACCTCAGAACTCTGTCCCCAACTTGCGATGAGGTTGTCAATCTCACCGATTTTGCTGAAAACAAAGGATTAAACGTATCGAATGGAAGAAATTAATAGTTTGCAGAAAGTAAACACAAAGCAGTAAATAGTTGATTGTAGATTGAAGATAAAAGAAAGGACCGGGGTCCATAGTTCACTAGTGGTGGCTCTCCTTAAGATAGATGACATGTTGGGTGAACAAATTACAGCAGGGCAATTGACCAACATCGAGAAAGCAATATGCATATACTACTCATCTTAACTCCTTTGAGATTCGATTGGGCATTACAACATTATACATAGACCGCCATCCAACTTCATCTATGACTAATAATCCACCTTCAGGTTAACATCCAAACCCCCTCCAGTATTATGTTGCAAGCAACAGATAATTGCATTACGAATTGCGTGTAAAGTAAACAATATGATTGTTCTATGAAAAAAGGATTGTTGTTTTCTCCCTAGTAGCAACAACACATCTAGTACCTTAGAGATTTCTGCCACTTCCCCTGATTACCAGAGGCATGAACCCACTATCGAGCATAAATACGAACTCTTGGAGTTGCTAGCATCTACTTGGCCAAGATAGCTACTAACAACGGAAAGCATGCAAGATCACAAATAACAAAGACATGATAGAATCAATAATCAATGTGAAATAGCATCTCAATATCCATCGGATGCCCACAAACACAACATGTATGAATTACAAATAGATGATCTTGGTCATGAACGGATTCCATAAGATCTAAACATGATAGCACAAAGGAGGAGAACCAGCCATCTAGCTACTAAATGGACACGTAGTCCAGAGATGAACTACTCACGCATCACATCGGAGGCTTGCATGATGATGAAGAAGGCCTCCAGGGTGAATTCCCTCTCTGGCAGGGTGCTGAGAAGAGCTTCAGATCCCTCCCGATCTAGGGATGGAGATGACAGCGGCTACAAACTCTTTCGTGGAATTTTGATCGGGTACTTAGGGTTTCAGTATCGGAGGGAATATATAGGCGAAAGGAGAGGCCGAGGGGGTGCCTGGGACGGCCAGACCACCCCCTGGCGTGGGCCAAGACTGGCTGTGCGGCTAGCTGGTGTGGCTAGGCCCCAGCCCCTCTCTGTCTCGTATTCTGGCTTCGGGTGTTCCTCGTGTGAAAAACTGACTTTGGCTTTTGTCCCGTCCAATTCTGAGAATATTCATTTTTTGAATTTCCTGGAACCAAAAACAGCAGAAAACAGGCAGCTGGCACTGTGGCTCTTGTTAATAGGTTAGTCCAAGAAATCATATGAAAAGTACTCCAAAGTGTGGACAAAACATAAGAAAGTAGATAAAACCAAGCATGGAACATCAAAAATTATGAATACGTTAGCAACGTATGATTGCTCCCAAGATGCATTTTGTCCTATTATATTTGGTAGACCTTTCTTACATATTGTTGGTGCCGAAATTAATTTACTAAAATAGAAAGTATTCATTAAATTTGCTGGTGAAATACTTGAGTTTAACTTTTCAAAGTTTACTTATAAACATTTAGAAAAATAAAATTTCTCTAAAGATATAGTGGAGACTCTTGCTTCAGTGGCAGTTCCTTCATCAGAGGCGATGGAATGATATGTGTTGAATCAAGAGGAGCCATTTGATGATGAAGATAAAGAATCATTAGAACAAATACTATCTCAACAGCCACCACAGCTGCAATTACATATTCCACCTGATAATCTAGGATAACTACCACCACCTAAAGAAGATTTTAGTTTTGAACATAAACCATTGCCTAAAGATATGAAATATGCATTCCTTGATGATAAGAAAATATATCCAGTTATTATGAGTGTTAACCTTTCAGATGAAGAAGAATCAAAATTACTTGAAGTATTAAGAACTCACAGGGAAGCCATTGGCTATTCACTTGATGACTTGGAAGGTATAATCCCTGCTTTATGCATGCATAAGATTAACTTGGAAGAAGATGCAAAGACTATTGTTGACTATCAATGTTGTATTCATCCAAGAATGAAAGAAGTGGTAAGAAAAGAGGTAATCAAACTCATTGAGGCAGGTATTATGTATCCCATAGCTAATAGTAAATGGGTAAGTCCTAATCATTGTGTGCTTAAAAAGGGGGGAATCACTTTGATTCCAAATAATGAAAATGAACTTGTTTCTCAACGTACTATTAATGGTTATAGAATGTGCATTAATTACAGGAAACTTAATAGCCAACTCGTAAAGATCATTATCCTTTACCATTCATTCATCAAATGCTTGAAAGATTATCCAAACACTCTCACTTTTGTTATTTAGATGGTTATTAAGGTTTCTCACAGATTCTGGTGCACAAGAATGATCAAGAGAAGACTACTTTTAGATGTCCCTTCGGTACTTATGCTTATAGGAGAATGCCATTCGGTTTGAGCAATTCTCTTGCTACTTTTCAAAGATGCATGAATGCTATATTTGCTGATTATATTTATAAAATTATGGAAGTATTCATGGATGACTTTTCTGTGTATGGTACCTCTTTTGAAAACTGCTTGTTCAGTCTTAAAAAAGTTTTGAAGCGTTGTGAGGACCAACACATAGTCCTAAATTGGAAGAAATGCCATTTCATGGTGACAAAAGGTGTTGTTCTTGGACACCGAGTTTCAGGTAGAGGCATTGAAGTGGACCGTGCCAACATAGAAGCCATAGAGAAGCTATCATATCATAGGGATATAAGAGGTATACAAAGCTTTCTTGGTCATGCTAGATCCTATAGAAGATTGATCAAAGACTATTCAAAAATATCAAAGCCTCTAACAAATCTTTTGAAGAAAGTGTTCCATTATGTTTTAATGATAATTGTGTAGAGTCTTTTCATGCTTTAAAGAATGCTTTGATAAGTGCTCCTATAATTCAACCTCCTAATTGGAATTTGTATTTGAAATCATGTGTGATGCTGGTGATTATGTTGTATGTGCTGTTTTAGGACAAAGAGTTGATAAGAAACTTAATGTCATATACGATGCTAATAAAACTCTTGATGGCGCCCAAAGAAATTATGCTACAACTGAAATTGAATTTTTGGCAGTAATTTTTGCATGTGATAAGTTTATACCTTACATTGTAGACTCTAAGGTAATAGTACAAACTGATCATTCTGCTATTAAATACCTTATGAACAAGAAAGATGCTAAGCCTATACTTATAAGATGGGTTCTTTTACTACAAGAATTTGATTTACATATTGTTGATAGGAAAGGTGAGGACAACCCGATAGCTGATCATTTATCTAGAATGGAAACCAATCCGGTAGATCCTATTCCTATTAATGATTGCTTTGCAAATGAACAACTAGCAAACATTAATGTATCTGCTGCTAGAGTATCTTCACCATGGTTCATTGTGGGAGAAGTTATGCCACCACACTTCTCATCCCAACAAAGAAAGAAATTCTTTTATGATCTTGGGCATTATTTTTGGGATGATCCATTTCTTTATAAGAAACATGTAGATGGTATTATTAGACATTGTGTGCCTGAGTTTGAGTAGAAGGCTATCATAAGAGATTGTCATGATAGTCCTTATGGAGGACATCATGCAGGACACCACACCACTTCAAAGGTATTACAGTATGGTTTTGACTGGCTTACTTTATTTAAGGATTGTGGTAAGTATGTTAAAGCTTGTGAAAAATGCCAACATGTTGGAAATATTGGTAAGAGAAATGAAATGCTTATGAACTATTCACTGCCTCTTGAACCATTTGATGTATGGGGATTTGAATTTATGGGACCGTTCCCTCATCACAAACAAAACCCACTCATATTTTGGTTGTAGTGGACTATGCCAGAAAATGGGTTGAAGCCATTCCAACAAAAAGTGCATATCATGCCACAATAATAAAGATGCTTAAGGACATCATCTTTCCCAGGTTTGGAGTACCTAGGTTTTTAATTACTGATTGTGGTTCTCATTTTATTCATGGAGTCTTTAAAAAACTTTAGCAAAATATGGTGTTAATCATAGAGTTGCATCTCCATATCATCCTCAAAATAGTGGTCAAGTTGAACTAAGTAATAGGGAAATTAAACTCATATTGGAAAAGACAGTTAATAAAGCTAGGTCTGATTGGCCAACTAAAATTAATGATGCTTTATGGGCTTATAGAACTTCTTTTAAAAATCCTATGGGTATGTCTCCTTATAAAATGGTTTATGGAAAAGCATGTCATCTTCCCGTGGATTAGAACATAAATCTAGTTGGGATTTTAAACAACTCAATTTTTATTTTAAAACTACTGGAGAGAAAAGAATTCTTGACTTAAGCTTCGTAGATGAATTGATGAATGAAGCTTATGAGAGTGCTAGACTGTTTAAAGAGAAAGTAAAATTTTGGCATGATAAGTAAATAAAAAGAAAGTAATTAAAAGTAGGATACCAAGTATTATTGTTCAACTCTCGTCAAGGTGGCAGGGTCCATTAGTTGTGCAGGAGCTGTATCGCTCCAGAGCCGTCCATCTTCATGGAGACTACAATGGTAAACCTCATGTTGTTACAATGTCTTAAACATTATATTGTCGGCCAAACATTTGCCGGAAGGGTTGAAGTAATAAATCTCCAAAGTTCGGAGGCCATAATCACAAAAACTTATCCCCTGTCAAATATCAAAAATCACCAAAAGTCAAGAAATGGTGCATAACAATCTCAAAATATCTTCATATTTTAGAAAAGTCATTATTTTGGAAAATAAATGTGTGTCGTGAAAGAATTGGATGAACCAGAGTCCCGAGGAGGGTATGAGACCAGAGGGCGTGCCCCCTTGGCTGGGCGTGCCCTATGGACTCTTTTGCCCTTCCTATGTCCGTTTCACCTTTGTTTCTTCCTCAGCGCTTCATCTTACCCTAAAACCGTCAATATATACCTCCCTCTGCCGATCTAATCTTGCATCGAGTCTTTTTGAGGGAAACTTGTTTTTCTGTCTTGTTCTTTCAGCTTTTAGCCATGGCTAGCTCCAGATCCAATCTTGGAGGAGATGACTCCGAGAAGAAAGGCGTGGTGAATCACTACCTCAGCTCTGTGGTGGCTCCCATGAAGACCTTGACCTTTAAGGAGGGGGTGCTGCTCATGGAGGAGGTGAAGGCCCCCAAGACCGAAGGCACCATGGAGGAGAGGTTGCATGTCTTGGATGACATCGTCTTTAGGTATGGCACTATGATTAAGCACAATCTTGATGCTCATCACCTCTTGAATGTTGAGATGTATAAGAAGGTTGAATTCTATGAAGCAAGGATCAAAGATCTAGAGGAGAAGTATGTGCACACCCTCACACAACTATATAGGTTCCAAGCCCACATATGGGATGTGGAAAACCAGAACTATGAGTATGAAGATCGCTTCAAGAAGATCATCGAGGCTACCTCCACCAAGTTCAACAATCCACCACCTATTATGAGGAGAGCGATGCCAAGGAGGAAGACCCGACGGCAAACCTCTCAGCTTGGGGGAGTTCCACCATACTTTATGCTTTTTAGTTATCATATTTGCATATAGTTCGTGATCATTAGGGAGTTTTTTCTTGCATCCATTAGGTATCAATTTTCCCAGTGCTTGAAAATCTGTTAGAGCATTATCATGTATCCTTGATTGAGTCGTTTTGAATGAAATATAAAGTATGGTGTCATCCATGATTCTCTTGTTTGGGACTTATGGGTAACACTCATACAGATGTGCGCACCATATGTAGAAGTTTCACTTACATCTTTCCTTGAACTAAATTAACTCGAGCATGCTGGACAAGCATAGAATTACTTAATAAGCTGAACTTGCAAATAAGGAAAGATCCATGTAAGGGAAGCAACACTTGTTAAAAAAAGGAACAATGTGAATTTGTGTTGAGATAGGAAGTCTTATAAAATAAATAGTTGGAAAGAGGAGGATGACAAGGGGACATGAGATACACTTGTTCTACTTAGTAATCAATGAGTAAACTGAATGGTTGTCATGGGTATTTCAATACATATGCTTTATGGAAAAGTGTTTGAAAGGTAGGCACCCGAGGATTCGGCTAGCCATGGAAAGTGAAATGCAAAGGTTGTTTAGAGCATATGACATGATTGAAACACCCATGAATAAGGTTTATACTGGGTACTAAGAGAGCAAGACCGTTAACTGATGCCATGTAAAAAGTGATGAAAGTTCTTGAAAAAAGTGAAAATAGTCATGTCTATGTGGTTGTTTAAACAATTCACTTTTCCAATATTTGTTTTATGAGAAACTTATCTTTATTCCAAAGGCATATCCAAAGGATAATTAAAAGATGGTAAAAAGCCATGCAAAGCTATTTATAAATAGTGAAGTGTATGATAAATTTGAGACTTGTTCAATTGTCCAACATGCAATTGTTAGTTTTTGTTCAAAAGTAAGGGGTATATGATAATTTCTATCTATGTAGTCCACATTCGAATGGTTGTTAGTTCATATTTATTTTGGACAATTGAATATGCATATGTTGATAATGCCATGCTCGTATTTTCTTGTCAACCATAAGCTCATTGATGCATGATCATGATCTATTCGCTTATTTGCTCGAGGACGAGCATAGGTTTAAGCTTGGGGAAGTTGATATGTGAATTTTGCATCATCATTTTGAGGACTTATATGCACTATTTAGAATCATATTTACCATGATCCATCATTATTTATGCATATTTAGATGATTTAGGGGACTTTCCTACAAAGTCCCTTTCATTGGTATTTAATTTCTGGGAGGCAAAAAACTTCCATTTTCATGTTTTGTTGTTTTAGGGACCTTCTGGACGTCTAAAAATCAGAGGAAAAATACCTGATGAGTTTTTTACCTAGAGAATCAACTTGGGCCAAAGAAGCACGCGAGAGGAGCCCCGAAGGCCAAAAGAGGCCAGAGGGCACGACCACCCCACGGGCGTGCCCTTTTGGGCCTCGAGCATCGTCTCGGCTCCTCCTTTTTATAGTTGCCTCCATCTCGCCAGAAAACCTATGCCATATGTTCCCCACGATTTACAGAGGAAGTGGCGGAGGCAAAAGTCCTCTCCTATTCTGGGAGAGGGAAGATCCTATTGCACCGAAGCCTCTGGTGAGGGGAAATCGACGCCCTCGTCATCACCACTCCTCCTAGGAGTGGGGAGGCCTCTCCATCAACATCTCCACCAGTACCATCATCATCACCATCACCATCTCCAAGATCCATCTTGTTCCCCTCATAGTTTGTGATTGATTAAACCCTCGATATTGTTTTAAGGGCGATTTGCATGTTCGTGATTGGCATCTTGTCTTTATTTGATGGAGATATTATATTTATAGATTGTGTTGTAATCCATATATCACTGAACCATATCATGTTGCCACTTGTGAGTAGATCCCCATGTTCCTGAGGGCATTGGATGAATTGGCTATGATTTCCATATAATATGCAATGAGTATGTTGTCAAGTTTTTATCTTTTATATTATTCTATGATGGTTTTATGTGAACATCGACTGCATATTACTTCACCTATATGTGCTCATAAGAGAATACATTGATGCAATGGTAGGGTTTGGAAGGGACGGAATTGACAGAAACCGATTTCCGATACTTTGAGTTGCATTGGAGGGATTATATGACAGGGACCAATGAACTTATTGCTATGGTGGGACATTTATGTTTTAATGATTCTTACATGTTCATGTGAATGGCTCTAGGACCCATCATAAGTGGTGTATTTTTCTCATATTTATGGTTGCATCTAATTTAGGCTCCGCCCTAAGGGAATGAAACTTGACAACATATTCACAATATTGTGTAGAAATCTTTATGCTAAGTAAATCCATGACGCCCTCGGGAACGCTTGTCACATATAAGTTCACACACACTTGAGCTTGTCCTCTTGCTATATAGAGGATTGGGCTTTCTCTCACTGAGAGCATTTAGTTATTGATATTTACTTTCAACACTTTATATTATTGTAAGCTATAAACCAAAAATAGCAAATATACTGCATTTACTATTATTTTCTTTGTCAAACTTACTAACCAATACCCTCAGCTCCTCGTGGGTTCGACAAGCTTTCTTTATTAAAAAGTACTACAATTGATCTCCTACACTTGGGAGCCATGAACTGCATAGCGCTCTCCTGTCTTCTTCAATGATGAGTCTGTCCAAGCTTGAGCTTCTTGCCCGAACACTGCAAAAAAATCCCGTGGACAGATAATGCCTCTACCAACTGTCAATAATTGTGACATACAGTATTTTAGCTGATAGAGTACAATACAAGATCATCTAACAAAGTAAAGTGGAGCAATTTTCTTATGTTAACTCTAGCTAGCATGAGCTCCAATTATATTTGTACTGCCAAGGTCTAGGCTTCATATTAGTGGATCTCAGTATCGAGAAGTATAGATACAGAACACCCAGGAAGAGATGAACGGATGAACATGACAATCTCTATTTGTTACCTATGTTAGAGATGCAAACATATACTTGAAATTTTGGCAAAAATCAGGGTAGGGCGGAAGCTTCCCTAACTTGCCCAAATTAAAGGGACCTACGCCCCTAATACCAACCAAGCAAAACATGTCGAGTGGCCTCCCAAATCATCATTAGTCATGGATCGATCAATACAAAATTCGAACTTATTATTATAGTTCACCATAGATCTAGCCATAGAACTAGCTTGCATATGTAAAACTATATTGTAGTATAGAAACGTGTTAAATGCACTAGATGAGAACTACTCAACACCAACCGAATGTTAACCAATAGCTAATAAAAGCTTGACCACATCTCATCATCGAGATCAAGGGTTTCAGGGATTATGTACATATCGCACTGCCACCGCGATGTCTGAGGGATGCGACGGCTCTATAGATGAGGTTGTAGGGCCCGCCTCCCACATCCTACCTAGCTAAGATGAGTAAGTTGCGGCGGTGGTGGTCGTCAATGGAGGTAAGAGCAATGGTGATAAATGAGTGCTATGTGAGAGAGACTAGGGCTAGGGATGGTTAGGGAATAAATGGGGCGAGGTCAGACGTATGTTGTGGACAAAGCAAACCTTACCTTTCCCCGCAATATCCACCATATAGAAAATCCAACGGCCAACAATAGAGTACTACTAATTTTCATGCCAAAATTAATAGCCTAGAAAATTGGGCATGAGAACTTGAGTGCTTGAATAGGCAAACATCAAACACATAATATGAAAGTATATTACGTACAAGGTGCCTAGTACAAGAAATAGTGGAAACAATGTTGCAAGTGCTGATACTACAATACAATATGAAAGTACTACGTATGTAGTATTATACATTACATGGTGACAACTACTAGCTATAGAAATGATGTTGTGAGTGTTGATAATCAGCGTTTTGTATTTTGGTTAAACTTCACATTGTTCTAACGAGGCAGGATTGGCACGAACCACATTGGCGCCTCGAAAATTTTCTCCCTATGTTCTGCGACAGTGTAGTTAAGTGATGAACCTATGGTATCCCCCATTGACGTGCATGGAACTCCAATCTGGAACTGGTTGTGGGTGATGTTTGGAGTGCACATGTGTAGCAAACACATAGTCTGCTCTGAACACTGGCAAAGCTTTGTCAACATTGGCAGCAGCAGGTTTGGGGTTTGTATGGGGCTCAAGGATGAATGGATGGTTGATTCCCACAAACAGTGATCTCCCTTCCAATCTAGTTTGGTGCTATAGGGTCATTCAGATGAAGGGCCCTCTGGAAAACGTGGTGCTACAGTGGAGTGAGGGATAAGAGAGCAACTTTCTACCCATGTATGGTACAGGATCACCATGGCTGCTAGTTCGTCCACCCCTTGTGTGAATCCACGGGATATCACAGCCAAGCCTTGCCAAGTACCAGTTGTGTAATGCAATATCTTCAGCCTCGGCATCGTCACCAGCTTGGACGTTTTCTGGCTCTTCAATTACTGGAACATGTATGACACGCGGACCTGCAAGTATACCCATGTGTGCATTTCAGTTAGCAAAAGTATCACGAACAATGCAATTGTAAGTAATTTATAAATTTTACTTTTAAATAACGGGACTCGCTCCACTTGTTTGGTTCCCAGACCAGAAAATCTCGTCGCGGTTATGTCACCATGTATATGTGATCAATAGAACCACTGATTAGATCCGTGGCAATTGCATTGACATAAGTTGCTGGTGGAATATAGTCGATCCGAAGGATAATCCAGTCCCTGTGACTAGGAAAATCTATGGTAACAATGAATTTGCCAAACACCGCATCATGTTGTAGTGCCATTGGTTGTCAAATATTTATAGTTTCTCTGTTATTTGTATCTTCAGCAACTCGATATTCGCGTGCTTGTAGTTGTAAGTGCATAGGGGGTCGGGGAAACACTGGTTACCCGATGGATAAATATCAACACGCTGCACATGTGGCATCTCGATTAGTTCCATACTATAGACATTTTGGAGGTACATTCTCCAAAATATCAACACGCTTTGCAATCGCAGTCCATTCTCCGTTGGCACCAACCCAGCGACCCTTGTTTTCAAATCCTTCATCATCCCATGTTTTGGGTATGTCATAATCTACTGGTACAAATGCTTCTACTATTGGATTGTCTAGTGGCATCAGTAATGTGTCAATGCCCTGCAAATAGATTTTCGTCATATCTAGGGGCATGCAAGGTGTTTAACAAAGGGGGAGTGCTAGCTAGCTTTGCATAAAAACTACTATCTAAAAGATGCAGAAACGCGGTGAATAAATCATGCATGCAAAGAAACACACCAAGCAATAAGGTCTTGATTGCATTAAAGAAAAAGTGTAGGAATAGGAAAGTTTCCTATGATGACACTATTTAGCCGTTTGGTTTAGAGGAATGGACCAGAGGAAAAAAACATAGGCAATTTTCCTATAATTGATTAATAACATTATGGGCCTCTTTTGATCAATGGTTTTAAAAAAAAGGTAAGAATAGGAAAAACACAGGATTTACATGGCATGCATAGTAAATTCATAATAGTAATTAAAAATGCAGGAATTTTGTAACATGTGTCTTTGGATGGTGAATAGGAAACAAACACAGGAGTTTTACAAGAATATAGTGTGAGCTCATTGGACTTCTCAAAGGAGATATAAAATGACGTTGGAGATGATGTTTACATTATGGAATGGAGGGCATAGTAAGTAAGAAGGGACTCCATAGGAATTTGATATCTTCCAAAATTTCTATGGGTTAGAATCCTCCAAAATTCATATGCAATTCTTCATATCCAACTAGGACCTCATTTTCAAATTCCTACGTGCACAAAGAACAAGAATGAGGTACCAAGAGATACTATAACATCATAAATATACTCTCCCATGAGGATTGACTTTGATTTTACCATGTTTTGAAGGAATCCTATGTTTTTTATTCATGTAAACCAAACAGCCAACTTTTTACAGAAATCTTGTGTTTGTCAAATACATGAAACTTAAAATATAAGAACAACCTTGATTGGCCAATACACTTTCCGTTACAGGTATCAACAATCCTGGTCATTCTTGTGTTTTCAGTTTAGTATGTTTGGAGGAGAGAGGGGGGACACTGAAGCAAAAGTCGTGGGCCTCTTTGGATCGCAGGATTGAGAACACAGAAGTGTCATAGGTTTGCTAGTGAAAAACAGATGATTGTAAAACGTAGGAAAACTACCTACATGAATGGCATGTTTCGATCCTACGCACATGATGAGAGTTGAGGCTCAAGTAGATGTGCCAATTCCTAAGAGATTTAAGCATGGGTTGGGGGGTTGCAGTTCAGAAAAATTTGGGTACCACAATTCCTTTGATCTAAATGCAATCCATAGTAAAGAATCTAAGGGTTCGAATCCTAGAAAAATCATGCAAAACTGATTTTTACCTGCTCGTCATGGTCTAGTTGCCATTTCTGTGGGTCAGAGTGAAGTAGGGAGGGCAAACGAAACGGGAGACTAGGATCTGACACAATCCCTAGACGCATGCCAACCATGTTGCAAGCCAGGTGAGCGATGCTCAAAAGAGCGGACCGACTAGTTATGTTGCTCAGCGGTCCATAGTGGAGGTTTCCCAATCCCATTACCTAGCTATAGTGCTTCGATATCTTACACTTCATCGCTCTAGATGTCGTTCCGGGAAAGAGTACTGCGTAATATTAGTGGGGATGGGTTCACGGTTTATACCTTTCTGCAATGGTGGAGAGGGGCTACGATGGTACACAAGTGGCCGGAGCGGCAGAGGAAGATGACGAGGGGCGTGCGGTTTCCCAGCAAAAAAATGATGGGGGTGGGCGGTTCTCCTGCGGTTGTCGGATCGACTCCTCCGAGCCAGTAAACTAGGGCAAAACTAACGCGGGATGTTAACATGGACGCTTATGCAAACCAGGAATACTAATAAAAAATTAGATATATTTCTTAAAAGCTCCGGCCCACAACGCTAGCCGCTAGTTTGATGCGCTATTGTTTTTCCCTGTAGGTAGTGTCGGGGGGATGACCCCTGGGTAGGCCAAGACAAGCTCAACTGGCCAGCTCCAGGAAGATCTAGCTGGATGGTGCTGACTCGTGTATTAACGAGCTTGTTGGGGAACCCCAAGAGGAAGGTATGATGAGCACAACAGTAAGTTTTCCCTCAGTTATGAAACCAAGGTTATCAATCCAGTAGGAGCAAGCAAACACCCCAAAGCTGTAGCTAGATGAACGTTGGTAGGGCGCACTACCGGTGCCAACAGCAACGTGGAGACCTGCACAACACAACCACAGAACTCTGTCCCCAACTTGTGATGAAGTTGTCAATCTCACCGGTTTTGCTGAAAACAAAGGATTAAACATATCGATGGAAGAAAGTAATAGTTTGACGAAAGTAAACACAAAGCAGTAAACAGTTGATTGTAGATTGAAAGTAAAAGAAATGATCGGGGTCCATAGTTCACTAGAGGTGGCTCTCCTTAAGATAGATAACATGTTGGGTGAACAAATTACAGCGGGGCAATTGACAAACATCGAGAAAGCATACAAGCATATACTACTCATCTTGACTCCTTCGAGATTCGATTGGGCATTACAATATTATACATAGACCGCCATCCAACTGCATCTATGACTAATAATCCACCTTCAGGTTATCATCTGAACCCCCTCCAGTATTAAGTTGCAAGCAACAGATAATTGCATTAAGAATTGCGTGTAATGTAAACAATACGATTGTTCTATGAACAAAGGATTGTTGTTTTCTCCCTAGTAGCAACAACACATCTAGTACCTTAGAGATTGCTATCACTTCCCCAGATTACTAGAGGCATGAACCCACTATCGAGCATAAATACTAACTCTTGGAGTTGCTAGCATCTACTTGGCCAAGATAGCTACTAACAACGAAAGCATGCAAGATCACAAATAACAAAGACATGATAGAATCCATAATCAATCTGAAATAGCATCTCAATATCCATCGGATCCCTGCAAACACAACATGCATAATTACAAATGGATGATCTTGATCATGAACGGAGCTCACAAGATCTAAACATGATAGCACAAAGGGGGAGAACCAGCCATCTAGCTACTACATGGAGCCGTAGTCTAGAGATGAACTACTCACGCATCACACCGGAGGCTTGCATGATCATGAAGAAGGCCTCTAGGGTGAATTCACCTCTCCGGCAGGGTGCCGGGAAGAGCTTCACATCCCTCCCCATCTATGGATGGAGATGACAGAGGCTATAAACTCTTTCGTGGATTTTTGATCGGGTCCTTAGGGTTTCTGTATCAGAGGCAATATATAGGCAGAAGGAGAGGTCGAGGGGGTGCCTAGGGCGGCTAGACCACCCCCTGGCGCGGGCCAGGTGGTGTGGTTGGGCCCCAGCCCCTCTCCGTCTTGTATTCTGGCTCCAGGTGTCCCTCGGTGAAAAACTGACTTTGGCTTTAGTCCCGTCCAATTCCGAGAATATTCATTTTCTGACTTTCCTAGAACCAAAAACAGAAGAAAACAGGCAGCTGGCACTGTGGCTCTTGTTAATAGGTTAGTCCAAGAAATCATATGAAAAGTACTCCAAAGTGTGGACAAAACATAAGAAAGTAGATAAAACCAAACATGGAACATCAAAAATTATAGATACATTTGCAATGTATCAACATCCCCAAGCTTAACTCCTGCTCATCCTCGAGTAGGTATGTGATAAAAAAAGAATAAATTTTCAGGTGACATGCACCATCATAAACTTGATGAAAGTATTTGTAGAACATTCGAAGCTGGGATCATAGTACTTCAATCATAACATGAAAGACAAAGTTCTAGCAATAAGACAGAGAAACTATGTTGCAACATGAAAAGGCACAAACAAAAGATTCATGAATAACAATGCTTTTCAAGACGTTTGTTTGTTTCACATAAAGAAAACATAGCATAGTGGCATTCAGCAAAGTTTATAAGAGTGATTAGATAAAAATAGTTTAAAACAAGCAATATGAAGGTATGCATCAATCAACAAGTCTTGGGACAATGCACATAGAACTAAGAATGGCCACTATGCTCTCAAAGTAGGTGCATAAAGGTAGAAGGTGGAGACTCAACATAAAAGTAAAAGAAGGGCATTCATAGAAGGAAGTAGGGCTTCAAGTATCATAAAGAGGTTCCAAAAATTATGGTACTTATTAGCTTTCAGCTCTCATTGCCCCTATCATAAGCATATTGAAGGTGATTAAGGTTAAAGTGACACAATTAAGAGTATATGCTTGACAAGTTATAAACCGAAATCTCATGCCCCTTACTTACGAAGACCGAACCTCATGCTACTCAACTTTAGTCACAAGTAAGCTCTTGTCATTGTAAGTACATATGTATCATAGAGAACTGCCAACGGGGTACCCCTTGAACATGATACAGGAGCTATCCCATAATCAAAATGACAAGGCAAGCATCCAATGGGCATCTTAGCAATCTTTTTATTTGCTATTTGCATAGGTTTTTATTGAGGATGCTTCATAGAGTGCTCATTATGATCATGCTGCAAGTTTCCACCATGATTAGGCATGGCTTAGGCTAGCGGCCTAGGCGTTTCTCTAACACACATACAAACTCCATGATCTTACAAGTTCCACTTTTATTTCACACTGTCGGGATCCATAAGCAAAAGAACATGATATCAACGGGGTACAAAATACAGGTGCAATGTTGAAAGAGTTCCCCATGATACATGGTTTTGCTAATTTCAACTTATAAAGCGCAAGCATATACGCAACAAAGATGGACGCAATGGTTCAAGTTTATTAAATGCAAAAAAGTAAATTGTGCCATCAAGTTCGTGAGAGATTTAATCACTATTTTTCTCATAACAAGTTTAATTTGGAAGGTAGACAAAAACATGAATATACTTGAAATAGCATAAGATAGTAGGTTGGTATGGTAGACTCTTTGGAATAACTTGTTTTAAGGAGTTGGATGCATGAGTCGAACTCATACTTGGTTGTGGAGGCTAGCAAAATACTGGGAGCGGCAAACTAAGAGAGCAATAACGGCCATAATCATGCAGAGCGACAAAACATCATTAATCAAAGCATAAAGTGATACTACAAGTTGAAAACTAAAGGATCATAAAGGCTATGGTGACTTGGGATAGTCATAACATGGTGTGAGCATGTGCCAAGTCAACCCAAATAAAGCATCAAAGGAGAATACCACAATACTATGCTTTAATATGCTAAAACAACGCATGATTCCTCCAAGGAACATTAAGAAATCTCAATTGTTTATAACAAGTCATGGTACAACAAAGAATACTAAGCATAAAGCCAAAACAATATCAAGCATGGCATGACAAAGCATAGGCCACAGCCAAAAACAATCTCTCTTTAACACTTAAGCATGAACTTTCCAACTCTTTTCCAATCCAAACCAAACTATTTGAAAACCAATGTATGAAACAGGGGGTCAAACCAATTTATTCAGAAAACTAAGCAAACCAAGCAAACGAAAAACCAAAACGAAAGCGAAAAAGAAGACGACCCAAGAACAACACAACTGTGCATGAAACAATAAAAATGAAGCGTTTGGAAGAAACCTGGGATTTTTATTGATGAAGAGGAGGATGCCTTGGGCATCCCCAAGCTTTGACGCTTGTACTTCTTGGATATTTCTTGGGGTGACACGCGTGGTATCCCCAAGCTTGAGCTTTAGTCCATTCTTCATCTCATTACGCATTCTTTCCATACACCTGAAATTTTTCCTTCATACAAAACTTCACACAATCTTTATTAGCAACATTAGTGCACACAAGATAATAAGTCTTTAGGTTCAGTTCTAACACCAATATAACTTCTATTAAAACACAAGGTAATGTAGCACTTCCCTCAAAAAGCTCAATTCCCCAAAAGAACTCAAAGAGGAACCAACAAGAAGCAAATGCAAAAAATGACAGAATTCTGTCAAAACAGACCAGCAGGTAAAGATGAATTTTTTCGAAGACCTTCTGTTGCTCGAATCGAAAAGTGTTGAACTAACGAAAGTTAGATAACAACCTGGGGCAGAAGAACAAAAATTCATGCCTCAAAAGGACGTACCGAGAGTTTACACGAATTGTTTCGGTGAAGCATAGAAATCTATTGCGGGACAGCAACTTTCCCGATCATTACTTCTCTCTCATTAGAGGTTATTCTTGGCACAAAAAGCAAATAAAAAGAATAAGGAGCGGTTATTACTAAAGTATTTTTGGGTTATCTCCCAATAAGTACTTTTATTTAACGCCTTTAAGTTAGGCATAAGAAGCAAGAAAGAATCAAGTGTTCTCAAATGAAGAAGCACTAAGAGCAAATTTTGTTTTCATAGGAGAGGCAAAAGAAATCTTCTCTCTCTTCTTAGGGAAGTACTCTATACCTTTCTTGAGTGGGAGTTGATATTTAATGGTGCCTTCTTTCATATCAATAATGGCACCAACAGTTCTAAGAAAAGGTCTTCCCAAAGTAATAGGACAAGAAGCATTGCATTCAACATCCAAAACATAGAAATCAACGGGGACATAGGCATTGTTAACCATAATAAGAACACCATTACTACTCCCCATGAGTTTCTTTTTAGCATTATCGTCAAGTGGGACATTCAAATAACAATCTTCAACTGGTGGCAAATCAAGTATATCATAAATCCTTCTAGGCATAATAGAAACACTACTATCAAGATCACTTAAATCTTTGAAATCAAAATCATTCACTTTCATATTAATGATGGGTTCCCAACCATCTTCTTGTTTTATAGGAATAGAAGCTTTATGTTTCATCTTTTCTTCTTTAATCTTTATGAGAGCATCAGTAATGTGTTTTGTAAAGGCCATGTTCATAGCACTAGCATTAGGACTTTTAGCAAGATTTTATAGGAACTTAATAACTTCAGAGATATTGCAACCATCAAGATCAAAATCATAATTATCATTTAAGGTAGTAGAGCTATTACTAGCCTCAACACTAGTGGTAGTGATAGTAGAAACACTAATGTTTCTAGCAATTTCATCTTTTCTTTCCCACTTATCATGCAATTCAGCTAATAGTCTAACATTTTCATCAATTATTACTTGTATGGAATTAGTTGCTGCAAAGGGATTATCATTAGTTTCAGGTTTAGCAGCCATTTTATTCAAAGAAGATTGAGCTTCAGCCAAAGATGTTATATTTCTTTCAGCATTAGATAGTTTTCCTCGATAGTTTTATTGAAGGCAGTTTGTTTACTAATAAAGTCCTTAAGCATAACTTCAAGTTCAGAGGGAGCACTACTATTGTTGTTGTAGGAATTTCCATAAGCATTACAATTGTTGGGAGGATAAGGCCTATAATTGTTGTTACCAAAATTATTCCTGTAGGCATTGTTGCTAAAATTATTATTTCTTATAAATTTCACATCAACTTGCTCTTGTTGAGCAACCAAAGAGGCTAAGGGAACATTATTTGGATCAATATGGACTTTCCCGTTAACAAGCATAGACATAATAACATCAATCTTATCACTCAAGGAGGAGGTTTCCTCAATAGAATTTACCTTCTTACCTTGTGGAGCTCTTTCAGTCTGCCATTCGGAGTAGTTAACCATCATATTATCCAGAAGCTTTGTTGCAGCACCCAAAGTAATGGTCCTAAAGGTACCTGCAGCAGCAGAATCCAATAGGTTCCTTGAAGAATAGTTCAATCCTGCATAAAAAGTTTGGATGATCATCCAAGCAGTCAGTCCATGAGTGGGACAATTCTTTACCAAAGATTTTATTCTTTCCCAAGCTTGAGAAACATGTTCATTATCAGATTGTTTAAACTTCATTATTTCACTTCTCATCGATATAATCTTAGCAGAAGGATATTATTTTCCAATGAAAGCATCTTTGCATTTAGTCCAAGAATCTATATTATTCCTAGATAAGGATTTCAACCATTCTTTAGCTTTTCCTCTCAAAGAGAAAGGAAACGTTAAGCTTAATAATATCACCATCTATATCCCTATGCTTTTGCATCTCACAAAGTTCAACAAAGTTATTTAGATGAGCTGTAGAATCTTCATTACCAATACCAGAAAATTGTTCTCTCATAACAAGATTGAGTAAAGCAGGTTTTATCTCAAAGAAAGTAGCTTCAGGAACAGGTGGAGCAATAGGTCTGCTCATAAAATCATTGTGGTTGGTGCTAGTGAAGTCACACAATTTAGTATTTTCAAGAGTAGTCATTTTTTTGTGTTTTTGATAAAGAAAGCAAACTTGTAAAACTATTTTTTTGTGTTTTTAATAAAGAAACAAGCAAACAAAACAAAAGTAAACTAAGCAGAACAAAAACAACAAAGTAAAGAGATTGGTTATGAGGGACTCCCCTTGTGAAGATGTTCTTGACTCCCCAGCAACAACGCCAGAAAAAGTACTTACTGACTCATGTATTAACGAGCTCGTTGGGGAACCCCAAGAGGAAGGTATGATGAGCACAGCATTAATTTTTCCCTCAGTTATGAAACCAAGGTTATTAATCCAGTAGGAGCAAGTAAAAACCCCAAAGGTGTAGCTAGCTAAACGTTGGCAGGGCGCACTACCGGTGCCAGCAGCAACATGGAGACCTGCACAACACAACCACAGAACTCTGTCCCCAACTTGCGATGATGTTGTCAATCTCACCGGTTTTGCTGAAAACAAAGGATTAAACGTATCGAATGGAAGAAAGTAATAGTTTGCAGAAAGTAAACGCAAAGTAGTAAACAGTTGATTGTAGATTGAAAATAAAAGAAAGGACCAGGGTCCATAGTTCACTAGAGGTGGCTCTCCTTAAGATAGGTAACATGTTGGGTGAACAAATTACAGCGGGCCAATTGACAAACATCGAGAAAGCATACAAGCATATACTATTCATCTTGACTCCTTAGAGATTCGATTGGGCATTACAACATTATACATAGACTGCCATCCAACTGCATCTATGACTAATAATTCACCTTCAGGTTATCATCCAACTGCATCTATAGAGATGAACTACTCACGCATCACACCGGAGGCTTGCATGATGATGAAGAAGGCCTCCAGGGTGAATTCCCCTCTTCGGCAGGGTGCCGGGAAGAGCTTCAGATCCCTCCTACTCTAGGAATGGAGATGACGGCGGCTATAGACTCTTTCGTGCATTTTTTTATCGGGTCCTTCGGATTTCCGTATTAGAGGCAATATATAGGCGGAAGGAGAGGCCGAGGGGGTTCCTGGGGTGGCCAGACCACTCCCTGGCGCGGGCTAGGCCTGGCCGCGCGGCCAGGTGGTGTGGCCAGGCCCCAGCACCTCTCTGTATCGTATTCTGGCTCCAGGTGTCCCTCGGTGAAAAACTGACTTTGGCTTTTGTCCCGTCCAATTCCGAGAATTTTTTTTTTGACTTTCCTGGAACCAAAAATAGCAGAAAACAGGCAACTAGCACGGTGGCTCTTGTTAATAGGTTAGTCGAAGAAATCATATGAAAAGTACTCCAAAGTGTGGACAAAACATAAGAAAGTAGATAAAACCAAGCATGGAACATCAAAAATTATAGATACATTTGCAATGTATCAGATGGCCACAATACAAAGAACCCCAGCCGGGTGATATGCTTCATCTGGTCCGCATCAAGATTCCTTGGATGGACCATCTAGCCGGGGGCCAGGATAGCCGGCTGGGTGGCCACCTTTACCTGGCCGCCTCGGATCCGTTGGCCAAAGGTATGGGAGGGGTGATGCTCCTTGCTGAGCGCACCCTTGACCGGACAGCTGGCACGCCGCCCTACCGGCACTACCAGACAAGGGCACCAAAGCACTGAGGCTGGGATATGATGAGTAAAGCTCCGTGACATAGGTATGATTACTCGGATGCTTGTGATTTGCTACCCTATGCTGGGTAAAAGGCTTACGACCCATGAAGATTTCAGATGATAGCCCAAGGAAGCAACCGACAAAGACTTTGATTGTATTAGGAAAGAGTCTCTGAACTGACAATGTGTTTGTATTATAATCACGCGTATGTAAAACCTACCCGCATACAGCTTTAAGACCTGGCCTATTATATATAGGACAGGACAAGCCCAAGCGAGGGTACCAAAGTCTAGAAGACAACTTGTAATAGTGCGATTACTCAATATTCAGGCGACTTTGACTCCATTGTTTTCCTTACATCTGACGAACTCCCCAACATTCTCTTTTCCGCAAAACCCTAAGTCCTTCACCATGGACATTGTCGAGGTTACCCCTCGTCAATTTGTGTTGTCTGTATGAACCAAAAGCCAGGAGAATCTATACGGGCTTTCGTCCAATGATGGGACATCATAAAAAATTCGGCTGAAGCAATATCTGACAAAAGAGCAATCGATGCCTTCAATGATGGACTTCATCGACAGGAGTTTATTGAAGAACTAGGACAGACCAAGCCAAAGAAAATTTGACACTTGATGGACATAGCCAATCGTTGGGCTGATGGAGTGGATGCAGTACACAACAAAAGAGCCCGTTCACCCGAAGATGATAGGGACAGGCGCAATAATGATCAGAGACGACGAACCAAAGATGGGTACCATACACCAAGTTACGTTGCAGCAAGTTTCTTTGGAGGGGACAACCGGTGAAGCGACGATTACAGCAACGGATACCATCGCAACAAGGATAGTATCAGTGGAGGCCAGTCGCAGCAACGGTACCAGCCGACAAATCGAGACCCACCTATGTCAGCAGAACAAATGTTGGAAGGACCCTGCAATATGCACTACTACGTTAACTCGACAGGGAAAAGGCGATCAAATCGTCTCCTAATGGACTACCGAATATTCTTAAAAATACAAGAACTATGCAACGCAAGGGCAACCAAAGCAGTAAACCGAGGCTACACTGCCACACCTGGCGCTTTGGCTATCGGTGCGCCACCGCCACCACAGGGGCATCCTCCAGCAGGGAATCCGCAAAGAACAACACACCAAGACGACGAATATCCTAGGTCAAAAGGAGCAATGTCAATGATCTAGAAGGGACCACCCTCTAATAGAACACAAAAGTTGATCACTAGGCAAGTAAACATGGCAGTAACAAAGCCACCTCCTACACCGGAGTAGCTCCATTGGTCAGAAAAAGAAATTACCTTCAGCAGAGCCGATCATCCACTACGGGTCCATCGACTAGGCCAGTCAGCGCTAATAGTAGAAGCACAAATTGGCGGGTTTGACATAAGCAAGGTTTTCTTGGATGTAGGAAGCATCATCAACCTGATTTATGCCAAAACTCTATGGGCTATGAATTGGTCCATGACGAATCTAGTATCTACAGACACAAATTCCCACGGGATAGTTCCAGCAAAAGCCGAAATTCCATTGGGAAAAGTCCATCTCAATGTAGTATTTGTGTCAAAGAATACCTTTAGACGCGAAAAGCTAGAGTTCAAAGTCATGGACTGGCCATCTCAGTACCACGCTATCCTAGGACGACCAGCTTTCGCTAGGTTCATGGTAGTACCTCACTATGCATATCTGGTGGTAAAAATGCCAGCCCCCAATGGGGTCATAATAGTCAAAGGAATCTTCAGTCGCGTAGACAGCTGCGATCGGGAATTCAACAAAATCTCAGAATCTTTTGGGATGGAGAAAGAACTTGGACAACTGAAAATAGTGGATGAGGAGTAACTACAAGAAGGGCACACCCACAAAAAGCAAACATCAGAAGAGCAAGCGCAAAATAGCCTCGCAAAAGCAACCTATGTGGCTTCCAATATTGGTCCCGCATAGGAAGACCCACTCGTTGGCAAAACAGGAGCACGACAACACGGAGCATGATGAAGAACCCCAAGAAAGGAAGCCGAAGTTCCTAAATAAAATCTTCACTTAGACGCACTTTATATTCAATAAAGGCCAACGGCCAGGCGATCACGCCATCGCAATGTATTTCCATCTATGTTTATCAATAAATAAAGAAAGTATTTCATGAGATACAAATATCTATGGCAAACTAACATTAGTTCGTCGGGTCCTCAACAAGAGAATACAGTATACAATCAAAATCTCATATAAAACATATGACCTTTTTGATAAATATAAGAAAGATCTATACAGTATTTCTTCTACAAAGTACAAGGCTGCACAAGAAAGCAGTAAAATAGAAAAATTAACAAAACATTCCTCATTTGCTTCTAAGTATGTTTACACAATCCTAATGGCGGGTCTACAAGCAGCGGCGTAATGAGGCGCCATGTAAACAAGGTCACCATCGGAAGGGAGAGGCAAACCCGAAGATACAACAATAGAGTGTAAACAAGGTCACCATCGGAAGGTCACCATTGGAAGGGAGAGGGGCCATGTAAACAAGGTCACCATTGGATGATGTGCATGTACCCAATAGAGTGCAAGCTTGGCACCTGCCACCAGTTGAACCTTCACGTAATGGTGAATCCTCTCACCTTGTTGAAACTTCGCAATCAAATCCGCCAAGGTCTGAGGCTGAGGATCCCAAGGAAACATGGCATTGTAAACAATGGCTAGAGATCTGCGGTAGCACTCGACAAATTTCTCCAACTCTGATAGGCGATCTTGAAGCAACGCCATAGTATAGCCACAATGATGATCGGTCCAAAAATCTATTTTAGAACTTCGGGAGGCAGACACAAGAGCTTGCATTAGGTTGTGCAAACATTGGATTTCCTCCCTCTCGCACAATCGAATTCCTACAAATTGGGGAGGAAATATCCTGTAAACCAGAAAAAGCAACCGAAGAAAGAGGAAGAAGACTTACACAACAACTTTTCGCTTGCCCTAGAAATTTGCTGCAATAAAAAAGCCTCGCGGTTGAGGGCCTGGCGTGTCTTCAATTGGGAAACATGCACCATCGATTGAACAACCCGGAGTTTTCCTTCAAGTTTTCTCACCTGTTCAATCTTTTCAGCGTACAATGGCGGGTCCACCATACACACAATGGTGGTACTGGCTGCGCCCACTACAGATGAGGACGGAATTGCATCCGACAACTGCGTGGATCTAGAAGGTGCCGATGATTGATTCACAATCTAGAAAGACACGAAGGATATGAAACATTCAGCATACAAAGACAAATTCATACACACATATTCGACAGTTGCTTTCTTGTAAAAAGTAAGCAAAAGGTTGGATGGATAAGTTAAAGGTTTATTACAAATGACTGCAAGGAGGATACAATGAAACTATAAAGCAAAGCCTATGAAGCCATGTACTTCAAAGACAGAGTAGCACTAGCTATAGGGCAGTAGGGGGAGCTGAAGAAGGGGCGCCGTCGCAGAAGGTACGACCAGTTTCTCTGAGCCTGAGCCCAGGCCTAAGAGCAGCCGAGAATACTTTCGGGCCCTCTTAACATAAGGCTTCAGGTCAACTGCTTGGCCATTGGGGGTGACTGGGACAGAGGAGCTAACCTTCTCCCAGCGGACCTTCTAGTCGTGCGCCCTTGCCAGTGCCATTGAGGTTTCAACACCACTCTTCAACTGCGTCAAGTTATAACCAACAAGGGGGCTAGGATCAGCACAGAAGACGGTGACAAGATCATTCAAGCTGTTCAACACCTCCTTGGTTGGAAATATTTCGGTGTTAAGGATTTTGAAGGAACGGCGGGAGCGGACAAGAAGGTTGTGCCCACGAGCTATTGGCCTCCAAAGTGCTAACGACATCCGAAAAAGGATCAACCTTCTTATCTTCATGCAGCATCAGGTCCTGGCCATTTAATTCTGAAAATAAAAGAAGAGGGAAAGGGTTGATGACCAAAGTAAAGAAGTGAAATAAAACCATGCAAGAGAAAAAACTTACGGGTCAAAGAGGCATTTAGGGCCTCCAGGCGCTGCAAAAGATTTTCATCTCGAATAGCGGCTTGCTTGGCCACTTCTTTGGCACTAGTTCTCGCCTTTTGCTTGGCCTCCTCCAAAGCCTCCTTAGCAACCCGAAGTTTGACCTCAAGATCATCGGCACACTTCATCGCCTCATCCCGAATAACTCCAGATTCCTTGGCAGTAGTTGCACAAATAAATCATGAAAAAGTGGAGTAGAAAAATTCACGAAAAGATCCCGAAGATGAATAGAACATACCCTTCAATTCTTTAGCTTCGTCACGGATTTTTATAAAGTGAGAGGCCATATCGACCATCTCGCGCATCAAAAGCTAAAGAAGAACATCACAACAAAGGACATCAGGAGAAAATAAAAGAGGCTACGAGCAGAAAAAATCTGAAATAATGAGTGGCTTACATCTTTCATATCCACATCAATAGGCTTTTCCGATATCACCACACCTTTACCCGCCATTTTCTTCCTTTTTTGCGGTAGCAGCCTTGATGAAGTGGTAGGATCTTTCTGGATAATCTTCTCCACAGAAGACATGAGCTTTTCCTTCGGCTCCGTTGACGGTGGAGGAGATCTCTTTGCAGAGCAGCCCACGGATGTGCAAAGAGAAGATGCGGGAGGATCTTCATCATCATCACTACAAAGAGAAAAGAACAAAACAATTGGGAAAAGCATCAATAATAGAAATACCCAATGAAGCAGTAAAAGAAGCAGTCAAACACTTACGAAGACACATCCTGCGCAAAGCGGAACAAATTCATCTAGGTAGGAGCAGCCGAGACTGGTGCAGCATTCAGGGGTTTGGAAGCAGTCGAGTCATCCGAGTCTTCAACCCTTTCCACATTATAGGGGCGCTTCCTCTTTTCACCAGCATGCTCCACACGAAAATCTCCGGACCGAGCCGTCGGAAGAGATTGCATCTACGGTGAAGAATCAGGTGTAGAGAAATCCATCTCCTCATCCGCGGCAGTCCTAGTCACAGGGAGATCGTCGGAAGCGGAAGGATGGACAGGGACTCACAACTTCCAGGGAGAGGAGGAAGTGAGCTCATGTGATCAAAGTCCTACACAAGTAGAAGACATGGAAAAAGCGCCAGTCATTGATAGAGTAAAAGTGCATCCGCAAATAAAACAAAGGAAAGATGAAGGCAAAGGAAATTTACCTCGGGGAGCCGGTTTTTCTTGCCATAAGGCTCCACAACACAGTTGGAGGGAACCGGGATTTTCTTGGTAAGGGTGGTGAAGTTTCGAGCCCTCTTTTCATATACCTTGAGGGTAAGGTCTTCCGAGGAAATCCTCATTGGGTCCTTCTTCCCGGTATACGCCCACATGCCAGAAAGCCGGGCTTGAAGTGGCTAGACGCGGATCCGCAAAAAATATGCCAGGATCTGGAGACCCGACAATTCCTTGCCAACTTCGGTCCGCAGTTTCGAAATACGATAAATATAGGGCTGGATTTCAACCATTTTTTCGGCAGAAGGACGTTGATCCCAGGAGTCAAGTTTGTGGCAAGGCTTCTTAGGATCAAAGGGGGCTAAACCGAAAGACTGGCCTTGAAGTGGTTGTTCCTTGATATAAAACCACTTTGACTTCCAGCCTTGGACAGAGTTAGTGATCTTAAAATCAAAATAATCCACATCGGAGGGAATACAGAAAATGGCGCCACCAACGTCATGGACAATGGTGTTAGTGGCGTTACGATGAACATAAAAGAAATGCTTCCACTGGACCCAATGGGAATAAATCATGAGGAATCACTCACAAAGAGTGACGAAACAAGCAACATGAAGGATAGAATTAGGCGTGAGCCGATATAGCTGCACGCCATAGACAAAAATAAGACCGCGATGAAATTCATGGACCAGAAGAGAAAGGCCACGAAAAATAAAGGAGATGAGCATTACTCTCCAGCTAGGCTCGGGGATGGGAGCATCTTCGTCTCCAGGAAGCTTGAAGGTACCCTCCGCTAGATGGCCAGAGTTCCACGCCTCACAGAGTCTCGCACCATGCACTTGGTAGGAGCCCACCCGACGGCCCTCTTCCTGGTGGCCTTCGCGGTAGCAGTGGAAGTCCCAGCTTTGCTTTTTCCCATGGCGGCAAAAGAGGAACTAGAGCACAGAGCAAGAGTTCGCAAGGGGGCAAGGAAGAAGATGAAGAAGAGGTAGGTGAGGTAAAAGAGTAAAACAAATCTCCTTCCCCTTATAAAGAGCAAAGGAGTGAAGTCCGAACCGTTAGATGCAAAATCAAACCAACAGAAGATCACACGGTGGTGACACGTGTTATAAGGATTCCATAAAGGAAAAAATCTAAAGAAGTTATGGCCGTGGTAAAAATGGAGAACAGCGCGTGACGCCTTGATCTTTGCATGGAGAGGGGATGTGCAGTAAAAAGTCTCTGCTGAATACGCTATCACGAGTCATCATTACTGCCGCATGTCCCCATGTTCGACATGACCCGTCAGGGCGTGTCTTCGGAAAATCAGGCATAAGGTACGTCATTACTGACGTCATAGCGGAGGCATTGCAGAAATCGCGGCTCTCTATAAGAAATATGACCCGAAGAAATTAAAATTGGAGTTGAAGTAAATTCCTCCAAGGGAAGATTTGAGACTACAATCGAATATACCATATTACGACTGTAGCCTCGGGGGCTACTCCTATCGGGAGCACTGGTCGTGCACCCGACAAAAACTTCAGAAGCACTAGCGCCATAAACCTAAGTTTTCGAGCCTATGTTCTGATACATATATCCAAACATAGCCTTGGGGGCTACTCCTATCAGGAGAACCGGCGCGCACCTGATAAAGAAAGAAAAGAAAAATTCATCAACAGATACTGCTATCGGGAGCGGTTAGAGGAAACAAAAATTCTTTAGCCGCCACAAATCAAAAAACTCTCGGATCGCACCTGACACGACAAAAATCTGAATGCCATGTTAAAAAACATGAAGGTAAGACCCCATGATTCGTTTAGTGTGGCCTGGTAATCGCACAAGAATGCGCTCTGCCAGTAAAATATCTGTATTGACGATACGATGAAAAATCCTGACGGACGCGTTGGGTACCCGATAAAAATAGAAACTAGAATTCAGTATTCGATAAGACCTCAGCGGCTCGAACTGAATTACGCCAATAGCAAATTCCGGATTCGTGCCTAGGGACTTGAATTTGATGTATAACAAACTTGTTTTTTCCCAGGAGCAATTAACTGATTCCTGATCCATCGGAAGCATCAGACTCGTTATACCAAATCCCTAAAAAAACAAAACGTGATAAAAATAAAGGAAAAGAAACTTTGAGACTCTACCTGAAACTACAATTCAAGTAGAGTCTCGAGGGCTACTGACATAGGTATTATTACTCGAATGCTTGTGATTTGCGGCCCTATACTGGGTAAAAGGCTTACGGTCCATGAAGATTTCAGATGATAGCCCAAGGAAGCAACCGACAAAGACTTTGATTATATTCGAAAAGAGTCTCTAAACTGACAATGTGTTGGTATTGTAATTAGGCGTATGTAAAACCTATCTTCATACAGCTTTGAGACCCGGCCTATTATATATAGGATGGGAGAAGCCCAAGCGAGGGTACTGAAGTCTAGAATACAACTTGTAATAGTGCGATTACTCAATATTCAGGCGACTTTGACTGCATTGTTTTCCTGACATCTGACGAAATCCCCAACGTTCTCTTTTCTGCAAAACCCTAAGTCATTCACCATGGACATTGCCGAGGTTACCCCTCGTCACTTCGGCTAACGGATAAAGCTCCGGCTGATGGATAAAGCACCAAGCAGATGGACAAAGCACTGGGTGACGCCCAAAGCGGAGGCATTAGGACGATGTGGCGCTATCCCCACCTGTACTGGAGCTTCACTAGGTCCTGGACCACTGACTGGACGCGTTCAACCGGCCCGCTTTGTAAACCCAAAGCCCAAAACAGTAAACCCTAGAACCCACATTGTAACCTGCCTTCCTACTAGTATATAAGGAGGGGTAGTTCTAGGGTTCTAGGTAAGGCATAATAAGTTACAAGTTAGCCAGAATCACCAAGACAAGTAGTAAATCTTCCTGTATCTCCCGATAGAAGCTAGGGAAACACCTCAAGGAGCACCTGTATTGAGCATCTGCTCCCCATATAGTAGATCCCTACAGGAGTAGGATTGTTACCTCAATAAGAGGGCTCCGAACCTGGGTACATCGATGTGTCTGCAGTATCTATGCCCAACCTGTTGCGAGTAGCCACCGATAGCATCCTGATTGTTCCCTCTCATTCCATCCCCGATGGCACTATCGTGTTCCACACCATGATAGTTGGTGCCCATCGTGGGGCACATCGCTTCGGCTCGAGTCATCTTTCGCACGGAACTTCCGCTAGTCACCGGTGAGCGAGTCGACTCTGGCCTCGTCCTCACCTTCAGCTCCTTTGACTGCATCCCCGACAACACATCCTGCTTCAATGGTGAGACTTTCCCAAGTGACAGCTCTATCATGCACTTCGGCGAGCATCGTGTCTACATCGCCACCATCTCCAAGGAGTTCCCTCACGAGGTCATCACCATCTCTGGCGCACCTCGAGGCTTCTCATCCCCACTCCTCGCTAGCGGCAGCGTTGAGGTCATCATGGCCGGCACAGGCGATGGAAGCAGCCCACCTATGGAGCGCGACGAGGGTGCCAAACACGCCATTCCACGTGAGTAAGCCGCGGACCCCTTGGTGGACTCCATCCAGAACCTCTGCATCCCCATCGCTCCCGAGTTGGACCCGACCATTGCAGCAGTCATGCTGGAGACCACGCACCAGAATCTCCTAGTGGAGGCCAGCAAGGTCGCCGCCCGCCAACGACGCCTAGATGCCACCATGCGCGAGTACAACACCGTGCATGGCTTCTCCCGCTTGATGTGTGCCAATAGGCAGGCGCCACCTTTAGATGCTATGTGAAGTCAACCTTGTATCATTTGCCTTCGGTACTAAAGGGAGGATGAAACCCTTTGGAAGTGTTGTGGAAACATACCCAGAGTGCCCCGTGACAGATTGGCGCCGGCTCGTAACCCTCACGGTGAAAGGGGGTTTAAGAGGGACTCCCTAAGCTAATTACGATATCCATGGGGAAACCCTTAATTGCGGTGGCATGTATGGGTGATTGCCCTCAGGCATTGTAGTGGTTATTTAGAGTGACCTCACACTTGGCTCAACAAAGTGGCTTCCTACAAGCTTTGTCGTGAACATCTTATTATGGGGCTCTCTCCACACATGTCATGACATAAGAAGTATGTTACCTTAATTACATATAATAATAGTACTATGCTAGTGGTGTATCCTACATCCCCAAGAACCTGGGGAAAACCTGCTTGAGTGGTATACGAGATTTCGAGGTTTTCTTGACCGCTGCCCATCATAATTTCCCACCTTGGCTAGTAATACACACCTTCTATGCAGGTTTGTATGATGATAATAGAATTGAACTTGCTTCCCTTACCAATGGATCGTTCACCGAATTCAGTATTGAGAGGGCATGGAATTTATTAGACATGGTGAATAGGATAGAGATAGCCTATTGTGAGGCAGAATTTAAAAAAGAAAACCCCATAGAGTATAATTGTTTAAAAAGGTTTATAGCCTATGGAACGGTAGAAAAAATGCTTAGGAATTTTAACCTTTACCATCGCATGATCATTCAAATTATTAGATCACTACCTGCGAATTCTAGAAGATTGGGAACGCTATACACCACCTATGGATGAAAAACCGTCTAAAATTATCCCCACTTATAGATACTCAAAAATGCAAAAGAAAATGTTAGCTGAAGAGGAAACTATTCTTACTAATGTAATAAATAGTGGGGGAGATGGAAATAAAAGAATAGGAAGATTAACTAGAAATTTAGGAGCCATTAAAAAAATATTGGGATAGTAAAAGAACTTTTGGAACCTAAATTGTTCAAGGAAGAGGTTATTACGGTAAGTAAAGAATCATCCGAAATGATAGGAGGAAATTTTGACAATAAGAATAAAAGTCAACAGAAAATTCTTTTTTGTTTAGGAGGGACTACTTATGTAGGGTTTTGTGAAAGAGTTGTACGATCACCTTGATGACTCTTACCTTGAACCATCAGAAGTAACTTTTATGTTCTTTGATCGAACTTTGGATCCTACTCGGGGAGTACTTCGCAATGTTTGCGTCTCTGTTGGGGCTTTTGTGTATCTAGTTGATTTTCATATTATCAAAATACCTTTGAACTCCAGTTTCCTAGTTATCTTTGGTAATCGTGTTGATAATTCTATGAATATTGATATTGACAACAAAAAGTAGGCTTTATCTTTACAGCTTGGTGAAGAAATTGTAGAAATAAGCTACAACCAATTCACGAGATTACCTTATGAGAAGAAAGTCGAGATTAAGGAGGATAACCCTATTGAAGAATTGCCAACAGTCTATTTTTGCACCCACAATCCGAATTGGAGAGAAGCTTGACAAGTGATGATTCTCTTGCCAACGACTCTGCAAAAAAGATTTGGATGAAATCCTCAACACCACACCGGAGGATGAACAAGGGATCAGGGATAAATATGAAGAGCTTGAAAGAAAAGGGGATGAGGATCCACCGCCTATTGTTCTAAAATCTCTCTCTCTAGGGCTCAGGTATGAATTCTTCGACAAGGAAGGTAAATTTCCAGTAATTTTTGACAATAATCTCTCTACAGATGAAAGCACAAAATTGTTGAAAGTACTTGTTAAACAACGAGAAGATTTTGGATATACTCTGAATGACATAAAAGGTATAGATCTGACCATAGTAACTCAAGATTCCCATGGTTGAGTATGCTAAACCATTTGTTGATAACCAAAAAAGATTAAATCCAAAAATGAAAGAAGTAGTGAGAAAGGAAGTAATCCGTATGTCAGACAGTGGTATTATCTATCCAATTTCAGATAGCAAATGGGTGAGTCCAACTCATTGCATACCTAAGGAAGGATGCATAACAATAATTAATAATGATAAGGATTAACTAATTCCATCTAGAACGATAGCAGGATATAGAATGTGTATTGACTTTAGGAAGTTGAATAAAGAAACAATAAAAATGCATAAGCAACTTCCCCTCATTGACGATATTATGGATAGGATGTCCACTAATTCTTACTTTTGTTTTCTTGACGGATACTCCGGTTATTCTCAAATAGCTATCCAACCTGAAGATCAAGAAAAAACTACTTTCACATGCCCTTAGGAACCTATGCTTATTGATTAATGCCATTTGGATTGTGTAATGCAGCTGCTACTTTTCAAGAGTTTGTTTTCAAAATCTTTGATATTTTTGTGGAGAGTTCCATGGAAGTTCTTACGCATAACTTCGTTGTCTATGGATATACCTTTGAACAATGCCTATATAATCTTGATAGAGTTTTGCAGAGGTGTAAACCAACCAAGATGGTTCTAAATTGGGAACGTTCCCGCTTCATGGTAAGGGAAGGTATAGTTTTGGGGCATAAAGTTTCTGAGAAAATATTAAGATTGATAGTTCAAATTTAATTACTTTAGAAACACTTCCAATTCTTCAAGATATAAAAGGAGTAAAAAGTTTCCTTGGGCATGCTGGTTTCTATAGCGCTTTATCAAAGATTTTGCTAAAATAGCAACCCCTCTAACTCGTCTACTTGATAAAGATATTCTTTTTGCCTTTGACAGAGATTGTCAAGATTCTTTTGAACCATTAAAAAGGCTTTAGTTTCTGCACCGGTTATTCAAGCACCCAATTGGATTGAACCATTCGAAATTATGTGTGATGCTAGTGATTATGCTATTGGAGCTGTTTTAGGACAAAGCGATGGCCCTAACCTTAATGCTATCCAATATGCCAGTCGAGTCTTTAATGATGATCAAAGGCACTATGCAACAAACGAGAAAGAATTCCTTGTCGTCGTTTTTACTTGAGATAAGTTTAGACACTATATCATCAACTCAAAAGTGATAGTTCATACTAATCATCAAGCTCTAAGACATCTTCTAGATAAAACGGGTGCTAAACCCCGTCTAATCAAATGGGTCTTGTTACTTCAGGAGTACGATTTATAGATAGTCGATAGGAGGGGAAGGATAACCCTGTGGCCGATCATTTGTCACGAATGGAAGGAATAATGGAGGATCCTATTCCTATTAACGAATCTATGTCGGGTGAATATCTTACAGTTGTTGAAACTAATGATCCTTGGTATGCAGATTATGCTAATTTCCTTATAGGTAAGTTTCTACCAAAAGGAATGGATTACAATACAAGGAAGAAATTCTTCAGTGATTTAAAGAATTAGTGTTGGGATGATCTGTACTTATATAGACATGGTCTAGACGGAGTAATCCGGAAATGCATGCCCGAGCATGAGATTAAAGACATACTTAAAGCCTGTCACAATAGTCCCTATGGTGAGCATCATGCTGGTAATCGCATCACATCAAAAGTCTTACAGTCAGGTTTCTACTGGCCTACCTTAGTCAAATATTCTGTTGAATATGTTAAAAATTGTGATGCCTGTCAATGTATGAGTAATATAGGAAAAATACAAGAGATGAGTATGAAGTATAACTTAGTAATAGAGCCATTCGATGTATGGGGAATGGATTTTATGCGACCATTTGTACCCTCTAACGGTTATACCCATATTCTTGTTGTTGTTGATTATGTTACTAAATGGGTTGAAGCTATACCTATAACTCATGCAGATGCTACCACTTCTATCAAGATGGTCAAAGACATCATCTTCCCTAGGTTTGGAGTACCTCGTGTTTTGATTATTGGCAGTGGAACTCATTTCATGAAAGGAACTTTTGATAAGATACTTCAAAAATATGGAGTATAACACCAAGTAGCTTCGTCTTACCATCCTCAAACCAGCGGGCAAGTGGACTTATCAAACAGAGAAATCAAGACCATACTCCAGAAAATGGTGAATAGATCAAGAAAAGACTGGTCTCTAAAGCTTAATGATGCACTATGGGTGTATCGCACAACATTTCAAGAACCCTATGGGAATGACACCATACAAAATGGTTTACGGTAAAATTGTCATCTTCCATTAGAACTCGAGCATAAGGCTCGGTGGACTATCAAAACTATGAATTTTGACTTTAAAACTGCTGGTGAAAAACGACTCTTGGACATTCAAGCTTTAGATGAACTAAGGAATGAGGCTTATGAAAATGCTAGAATATTTAAAGAAAAAGTTAAGAAATGGCATGACAGAAAGTTAGAAGGCAAGGAATTTAAAACTAGAGATAAAGTTTTACTTTACAAATCTAGGTTTAAGATTTTTGCAGGAAAGTTGAAATCCAGGAGGGAAGGACCTTATGATGTTGAACAAGCATATCCATCGGGAGCCATAAGATTGAAAAATACTACACCCTCTTCTTCATCCTAGATTGTTAATGGGCAATGACTGAAGCATTATAGAGTTGGCGAAGTAAACATTGTGGAATTGATTTATGTGATCTCAGCTGAAGAACACAACAAGCGAAGGGTAGGTAACAAATTATAAATTACTTAAGTTCTATTTCTTTGAAACCTTTTTGGATTATTCTATTTTTTGTTCTGAACTCGTCTGGTTTTTCTAGTCAATCTGAATGGGTCGTTCCGAACACAAGTCATAATTATATCATAGAGAAGCAAGTCATATGGACACAATAATAGATCATCTTCATTACAAGTTCATAGTGGTGCTAGGGTTTCTCCATCTCCCCAAGAACAAAGGAACTACTCACTAATGGAAGCAATCAACAACATCATCATAATCAAATGGATGGATTTAAGTACAGGGGTAGATCTAATGCAAACCACAATTTGATCTGGAATTACAAAGAGATATAATAGATGAAAGATGGAGTAATGGTGGTGATGAAGATGTAGGGGTTGATGGTGAAGGGGATAATGCGTTGTCCTCCAATGATCCGTGAAGCAGCTGGGATTTTGCCCCAGCCAAGTTCCTCCTTCAGATCCCTCTCAGATGTGGTGTTTCATGGTTTCTGGTGGCTGTGAATGTCGGACCTACCTCTCGTCTTTGCTAGTAGAAACTATTTGACGAGGCGGTCCTGATGGTGCCTAGTACGGGCGGGCTCCACCCGTACCAGTGGTTGTTATCGGTGCTGATGCCTTCTCTTTATTTGTTATTTATCTAGGTGCAAAGGTAAATTCATAAAATGGCACTTTTCACTTAGAAATATCATATAATTACACAATATGATAGCTCTAATTGATAAGTTCATTTATGACTCCATGATTTGGGATCCTGTTGAAACAAGAACGAAATAGTGCTCGTAGGCGCAGTGAAATACAAAAATCCCTACTCTTTTTATGCAAAAACAAGAGGTAAAATGCTTCAATTTTGGACTCGTCAACCACACCGACTTGGATGTGTGTGTGTATCAATGTGCATCACTATGGTTTTAGAAAAGAACACATGCAATGATGCTACTCTAGCATGCGGCCAACCATGTCTAGGAACCCTAGCAGCATGCTGGGATTCAACTTCAACATGTAGTGGAGCACTAGTTTGAAAGATGTTGCATCACCACACCCACTAGGATGTGTGTGTATATATCAATGTGCAACATTGTGGTTTTGGAACAGAACACATGCAATGATGCCACTCCAGCATGTGTCCAACCATGTCCAAGAACCCTAGTAGCATGTTGTGATTCAACTGCCACATGGAGTGTATCACCATGTGCATCATCATTGTGGTGGCCTTTACATCATAACCTTAGCCCCCAATCATGGCAGTTAGATCGAGTCTTCTAGAAGGCATGCCCTAAGACACTTTTCTCCATCACGATTGTTACAGACCATTCGGTCCGGACGCTTGGACGATTGTAATGGTTCTTCGTAAGAGCGATCCGTGAGTAGGTTGTTCTACGACTTGATTGGCCATGCTTACTATCCGCTTGCTCTGGAAAAACTGGCAATACCACGCACTCCCACTTGCCAGTGTCACGGGTTTCGTGGGCCCACCCGCTATTGTCATCTTCCCTTTACTTCTCTTCCTCCTCATACTTCTCTACCTTCCCCTTGAAGCCACTTTGCCCACTTCTTTTCCATCCTTCCGTAGCCGCAAGCCGATGGCGCCTCTAGTGATCTCTCCCATGGCCACCCTAGTCCCACACCCCCCTTTCGGCATGGGTTCAAGGGGAGATGGTGAGGAAACGCGTCGTAACAACAACAGTGGTGATTTCGATGTGAGTCGTCTGATCTCTAATATATGTGGCCATTTATCTATTTTGAGCTAGATCTACTCTGATTACTGATGCACGTATGATGTGTTATGCCAACTAGGCCAACATGGAGATGTGCCTGCTAAATTTGTAACTTTCAAAGGACGCATCGTAGGTAGGAGGTTTTTAGGGTGTCAAGGACAGGATGCAATACTGCTACACAGATGATGTGGTGTTGTCAAATGGGTAGATCCAGAGTGGCCCAAATCATTGTAGACAAACTATGGGACATGACGGTTGATTTGAAAGAATCCATAGAGAGCTCAATTCTTGAGAGTGCTGAGATGATGTTATTTGACCATGTTGACACAACCAACGTTCACTGAGATCTCAGGAGGGTGCCAGACAAGGTTAGTGAAGTCGAGAAGGAGAAGGACATGGCGTTGTCCCTGAAGGCTAAAGCAGAGCAAGAATCGACTCAAGGAAGGATTGAACTTCACCAGGCCAAAGTCCTGTAGTTCAAAACTATGGGTATTGACAAGTGCATGAGGATAAATGCAGAGAAACAATTGAAGTTGTACAAGGAAGATGCTAAAAGCACGGGGCAGGCAATTCAATCCTTGCTCCCGCCGGAAGATGTGCATCGGGCTAAGATTAGGAAGATCAAGGAGATGTGTGATAACTATTTATATTTAGCTTGAGCTCCGTACTTTTTTAATTGTAACAGTAGTACTTGTTGACCTAGCGGTCTGAACCAGTGGTCACGGAGTCCTGGGAGAAAATTTTAGTCGTCCGTTAATCTGTCTTAGCCCTTCATTACTTCCTTTTGTCTGATGATGGTGGTATTCTGACTTTGGTGGTTTGTTTAAATGTAATCTACGTGGATTCTGCTGCATGCAAATGGCACATCCACAATTTATAAAGTGGAAGCACGTAGACGCCGTTACTGGAGATCCGGGAGCTTTGTTAGATGAAGGGGAGGTCGGAGCAGGGAGGTGGTGAGATAGACGGGCTCAAGATTAGAAGGTGGTACCGATTTCCTCATTATCTAGGCATTATCGGTTGCCTCTGCTGTCTATGTTTCCATGTCGTTGTCTAGCAGCTAAAATAAGTTGATGCTTCATGGAGTGTAGCATCTTAAATAATTTCTTTCTGTGCCACTAACATTCCATCGAATTTGGAGACCTCCTCCCCCTCAGCAATCGTGGTCCCAGTGCTGCGAGTATTGAGATAGTAGTGACACAATTAAAATTTTGGATTCAACTAGTGACTCTGCCGTTTCCAATCCTCAAGTCGCGGTACATTTTACTCCGAGAATGTGGGTAGATTGTTTCACCCTACAAGTTCCACGCAGAGACCTCCAGAATTTAACCAAATTACATATATAGGTTCAAGTTCAACACATTATTATGCATATTCAATGCTAGCGGCCTTCTTCCCCTTCCTGGGTGTCAAGCCTTCACGTCCACTGGCTTCTTCATTTCCTGCCTTCTTCCTCTTGCTGGGTGCCAGTTTTCTTACCTTCACATACTCTGCATCGTCGGGACAATCAGAACCAGAATCGTGTCCATCATCATCACTCCACTCGTTTTAATTTTCTTCCGGTAGAAAAATTACTGACACGGTAGTCATGTTTCTAACCTTGCAGCGGCTTCCTGCCAAAGAAACAAGACACAGCTAACTACCTAATATCTAAAGAGTAAAAAAAACAAAATTTACAATTCGGCACAAACATGCGAACCCGAAGAGACTTTTGCTTACCAGGAGGAAGGGTTCGAGTGACCACCCTGTCCAAGAATAGCAGGGCGACTCCCACTTGCAGCAACTTCCACATCCAGTACATCACAATTCAGCGTAAACATGCAAGCCAAAGCATACCTTTTCATCAACCCAATTAGCTGACTTTCACACGTTAGAGGAACCATGATGCCTCATTCATCCATGAAGCTGAACTTTGCAGTCTGCTTTGGCCCTACTTCAGCATGTTTAGGCAGAGCAGCAACTATACTAGAGATAGTGCAAATCTATGCAGACGCTTCTTCCATCGTGAGACAATGGTGTCCATACCACTTTCCTTTCACCCCTATTAATTTAGAGTTGTATCTAAAGAGGGCTATTGTAACGAGTTAAGGGTGGTCCACAGAGATCCCACTTCACAGAAAACTAGGGACAAAAATTGTTTGTCAATGTTGGGCTAGCATACAATTATAGGTTCAATAGCCAGGTAGCAATTATAGTTAGTGCGAATAGCAAAGAGAATAGTAGATCACCTACATGTTGCCAGAACTTCTTCTGCCTCAATAGTAGGATCTTCTATCTTCCATACTGCTTAGCTCGTCGGCGGTGGAGGCGGGCTAGAGCCTCGCAATACCAGATACGGCATGTAGCATTGGAGCATGGGATCAGCGAATGGAGAAACTTGGTGTCGAGGGGATGACCCCCGGATACCCCAACCAGACAAGAACTACGGTAGTCGGTTCGCGTCCGGCTGGCTGAGTGCAGCCGGGCACTTGCAAGTCATCCCGGCTACTCTACGATAGCCGGAACCAGGAAGGGCGACAAGGTTCAGGACTGCCTACACTAGCATAGCCAGACGCAATCAGAAGGACAAGCCGACGTCCTGCACAGTGCGCAGTACTCCCTGGTACAACGACATGACCCGCAACTACAAGGCTATCCTAAAGACTTTGCTAGATGATGCGGGCACAGTGTCCGGGTGCTGACGATAGGCACGCACGATGTTCATTGTACCCACGATGCCCCCTATCGCATGTACCTCAAGGGGATGTAACCATGCTGGATACTGTAGATGACCAGCCGGCTGGGACCCGCCTGTGGGGCCCGCCAGCCGGACGGGCCAGTGAGACCGTTGCCCCTCTACCTATATAAGGAGGGGCAAGGCTCTGATAGCAGGGGTTGGTCTGAGTGCATTTAAGAAGGTAGCTAGAAGATATAACTCGAGGAGCGATTGTACCCCATATACCACTCATAGTTAGATCGATAGGAGTAGGAGTTTTACCTCACCACGAGGGCTCCAAACTTGGGTACTTCTTGTGTCCCGATACACTTTCCCATAGCCAATCCCGCCTGCGGATGCCATCGAGAGTCTCCCTGCTAGTGCCCACACCTCTATCTAACCTTTTCAGGTACTGCCATTCCCAATACAACGATAGTTGGTTCCCATCGTGGGGCTAGATGGCTTCGACCGGAGTCACGTTCCGCACTGGACCCTGCACTTCAGCCAGTGAGCGTGTGGCCTCCGGCCTACTGCTTATGCTCAGCAAGTTCGACTGCGTCATCGACAACGCGTCGTGTTTCGCCGGATCCACCTTTCCGGCAAATAGCTCCATTCTGCTTTTCGGCGACCTCCCCGTCTACGTTGCCACTGTACCGGAGTGTTTCCCTAGGGAGATCGTCTCTATCCCGGAATCACGCGGCATCTCTGTCGCCTCGCGCGGCGTCGAGGTCATGATGGCCGGCTCCAGCTCTCAGCCTCGCCGTCCTCGGGAGCAGGGCGCAGACGAGGTCAGAACTTCTGCCCCGCCGCAGTTGAAGAACCCGGTGGAAGAGGCCATTGACCGGCTCCTCACGCTAGTTAGCCTCGGGGACAACCCGGAGGAGGAGGAGGCCAACTTCACCATGGGGAGGCAGCTCCTCCTGCAGGAAGCCATCGAGTTGGTTGTGGCCAAGAAGCAAATTGACATCACCCGACACGAGTACGACCGTGCCCACAGCCACACTCCGGCTACCGTGGAGCCGAGCCAGCACGGGCAAGTGCGACACCAGGGCGGCAAGCTAGGTGGAAGGATAGAGAGGGATGGTGAGCCAGATTCGCCACCTACTCTCTTCCGGCCCACCTACAGCATGCCCAACAAGAACCTGCGCGCGGCACGAGCCGTGGTATACGAGCTGCCAATCTTAGAGGGCGAGGAGCGAGACCGGCAGCACACCCGGGTATAGGAGCTCCTACGGATCACGGACGAGCAGGCTGATGCCATCCGGTAGATGCACGAGGACCACAACTGCTCTCGGGGAAGCAAGCCACCCGGCAACAGCAATGGTGCACCCCGCAAGACCCAGCAGGCGTCCTCCCCTCCGGCCAAAGCCCGCAGCAAGCCCCGCAACTCTGGCCACAAGGTCCAGCCATGTCAGGAGCAGACGATGAACAACAACCCACCACCGCCACCTCCACTAACCGGAAGGCCATGACCTGTTGGTTCCTGTCTCTCGGGTCGGGTAGGAGCTCCCAACCCGGACCGTACGGATGCCCATGACTGCATCGAGCTCCTCGCTCAGGCGCGCGTCACGGAAGAGGAAGACTCTACTGAGTTGGTTTGTTTCGGACCCCGCATCCGGCACGAGCCGTTTCTGAATAAGTTTACCCTGCCCCGGGATACCGCCAAATATGACAACAGCATGAAGCCAGATGACTGGCTGACCGACTACGCCACGGTAGTCGGCATCGCCCATGGGAACAAGCGCATAGCGGTGTGCTACGTCCCCCACATGCTAACCAGTCGGCAGGACATGGCTCAACATCCTCGCACCCAACAACATCAACGCCTGGCCAGATTTTGGGAAGGTGGTCGTCCGTAACTTCAACGGCATGTACAAGCGTTCGGGCCGCCCACACGACCTGGCCCTATGCATCCAGGGAGACCAGGAGTCAGACCGCGAGTACCTCGCTAGGTGGACGAAGCTGCGCAACACTTGCAAGGGCATTCTGGAGAGCCAGGCGATCGGGTTCTTCGTTGAGGGGTGCCGAGAAGGCACCATGCTTCGCCACCGGCTACGGTGTGACGAGCCGAAAACCATGGCGGAGCTCATGACGGTGGCATACTAGTATGCCACGGCGGATGCCGCGATAAAGAAGCCGCTCCGGGTGAATGCTGACGGGCGACCGACTCCCTCGGAGCCGGTTCGGGACCGGCCAAGTAACCCGGGTGGTGAAGCCGGATCCTCCAGGCAGCACAACAACGACAACCGGTTCCATGGGGACCGCCAAGCCGGATAGCAGAAGCTTCGCTACCATGCACGGCAAGTCAACGCTGTGGAGGGTGCACCCGATGGACCAGCTGGCCATGCAAGGAGGCAGAAGCCATGGCTTACCTTCGACCAAATGTTCGACGGCCCATGCACGGGGCATAGCGGACCCTTCAAGCCGACTACGCACACCACCCAGAACTACAGCTGGAGCCGCCAGATGAAGGACCAAGGCAACCAGCGATGGCTGCCCCCGACCCTCCTAGCGGACCTCCACCACCGGCTAGGGGATCCGGCAACAATGGTAATGGTGGCAATGGCAGCAACAACAACAACGGCTACCCTCAGCCGCACGTTGGCTACCACATCTTCGTGACCGAGCTGGACGACAAGCGCAGCCACAGACGGCGCTCCAAGGAGGTCAACGCCATCGTCTCCCCAGTCCCCTAGTACCTGAGCTGGTCGGAGACCCCCATCACCTGGAGCCGGGAGGATCAGCCAGATCTGCTTCCGAATGCCGGGGTCTACACCATGGTGCTTGACCCCCTCATCGTCTCCAACGAGTGCACCTGCCGCTTCTCGCGCGTCCTCGTCTACGGGGGCAGCAACCTCAACCTGCTCTACCGGTCATCCCTGGAGAAGCTTGGCATCCGCGAGTGCGACCAGCGCCCGACTACCATGACATTCCATGACGTACTGCTAGGGCTGGCTTGCGCTCCATTGGGTAAAATCCTGCTGGACGTCATCTTCGGGACTGAGGAGAACTTCTAGCACGAGCCAGTATGGTTGGAGGTGGTGAACCAGTCGAGTTCCTACCATGCTCTCCTCGGGCGGCCGGGCCTCACCAAATTCATGGCCGTCCACCACTACGCGTATCTCAAGACAAAGATGCCGAGGCCAAACGGGGTGATCACCATCGCCGGCTTCTTTAGGCGGTCGATGGAGTGCGCATCAGCCGGTTCCAAACTGGCTGAAGCCCTCATCATAGCCGAAGAGAAGCGCGAGATCATGCGCAATGTGGTAGTGGCCCAGCAAGAGATGCCGGCTAGCAGGAAGCAAGTTGGAGATGTGGCTTTCTAGCCAGCCAGAGAGACGAAGAAGATCATGCACGACCCCACCAAACTAACCAAGTTCGTCACCATTGGTGCCAACTTGGACAGCAAATAGGAAGGCGCGCTCGTCGACTTACTTTGTGAGAATCGAGACATCTTCGCATGGTCACCCAAGGACATGCTAGGTGTGCCGAGGGAGTTCGCCGAGCACTCACTTCACGTGTGGCCGGATGCCAAGCCAGTCAAGCAGCTCTGGCGCTGATCGCAGAAGAGAAGAGGAAGATCATTGGTGACGAGATCACCCAGCTCCTTGCAGTCAGGTTCATCATGGAAGTGTACCACCCGGACTGGCTGGCCAACCCATTCCTGGTATTGAAGAAAAACAAGACTTGGCGTATGTGTATCGACTACATCAGCCTGAATAAGCGTGCCCGAAAGACTCCTTCACTTTGCCTCGTATCGATGGTTATCGATTCCACGGCCGGCTGCGACTTGTTGTCCTTCTTGGATTGTTATTCCGGCTACAATTAGATCCGGCTAAACCTCGCTGATCAGATAAATACGTCGTTTATAACCCCGTACGGGGCTTTCTGCTATGTAACCATGCCTTTCGGTCTAAAGAATGCAGGCGCTACCTATCAGTGTTGTATGCAGAAATGCTTACACTCGTAGATCGGCCGAAACGTGCATGCCTACGTGGACGACGTCATCATCAAGACAAAGGAGAAATGCACCTTCTCGAGGACTTGGGAGTAACGTTCGGCAACCTCCGCCGGTACCAGATGAAGCTAAACCCGAAGAAGTGCATCTTCAGCGTCCCGTCCGGCTAGCTACTCCGCTTCCTCGTTTCACAACGAGGGATCGAGGCAAACTCGGAGAAGATTGCAGCTATCTAGAGAATGTAGCCGTCCAAGAGCTTGCTTGGAGTCCATAAGTTCACCGGATGCCTAACCTCCATCATCCGTTTCGTCAGCCAGCTGGGGGAGAAGGCACTTCTGCTGTACCAGCTGATGAAGAAGACGGATAAGTTCTCCAGGACCTCGAAGGCGACGCCGCCTTTCATGACCTCAAGTGCATGCTATCCACATCGCCGGTTCATGCCACGCCAGCTAGCAAGGAGCTGATGTTGCTCTATATAGCAGCCATCAGCCGGGTCGTCAGCGTCGTCCTGGTGGTGGAGCGCCCCGAGGAAGGCAAGGCTCAGCCGGTTCAGTGACCCGTCTACTACCTCAGCGAGGTTCTCTCTCTCTAAGAAGAACTACCCCCATTACCAGGAGATGTGCTACGGTGTGTACCTGGCGTGTTAGAAGCTCAAGCACTACTTACAGGACCATCCGATTAAGGTGGTGTGCACCGCACCCCTTTTGGATAGAATTGGCAACATGGACACCACCGGTCAAGTCGCCAAGTGGGCCATCGAGCTTGCCGCCTACTCCATCCAGTACGACGCAAGGCTCATGATCAAGTCACACTCTCTGGCGGATTTCCTCGTTGACTGGGCCGAATCCCAATACCTCCCGCCGGTTCCCGACTTGGACCACTAGAGAATGCACTTCGACAGCTCGAAGATGCTCAGGGGCTTGGGAGCCGGCATCGTCCTCACCTTGCCCAAGGGCGACTATCTAGAGTACGTTCTCCAGATCCACTTCAAGGCCTCCAACAACATTGCTGAATACGAGGCACTGGTGCACAGTCTCCGGCTAGCTAGGGAGATCGGTGTCAATCGGATCCTTCGCTTTGGCGATTCGGATCTGGTGGTGCAGTAGGTATCCAAAGAATGGGACGCCCGCGATGCAAACATGGCCCTCTGCCGGTTCCACGTGCAGAAGCTCAGCGCCTGCTTTGACGGATGTGAGTTCCATCATGTCCCCAGCGTCAACAACAAGGCAGCCGATTTGCTCACCCGAATCGGATCTTCCAGGCAGGCGATCCTGCAAGGGGTCTCCTTGGAGTATCTGCACAAGCCCTCCATCAATCCATCTCCCGAGTCGTACTCTATCTGGGTGGGAAGCATGCCAACTGATGGCACGGCACACGCGGAACCCGCAGTACCTGCGAAGAAAAAGGCTCGCACCGACTCTAGCACGTCTGCACCTTCCGGCTCACAAGAACCCGGGGCCGCCGACTAATCAAGTGGCTCGAGGACTTCCGTTATGGGTATCTCACCCAGACGACCCCCTGACATCCCTTAGCCGAAGAACGAGAGCGTCCTCACCATCCGGGAGATAACGTCCTGGGCGTAGCCCTTCATGAACTACATCACCAACAGAGAACTTCCGGATGATGTAGTGGAGGCCAGGCAAATCCAGCAACGCGCGTACACGTACACCACCATCAATAAGGAGCTGTACAAAAGCATCATATCCGTCATCTTCCAGCGATGAGTCGATGTAGACACGGGCTATTGGCTATTCAAAGACATCTACCAGGGCGAGTGCGAGCATCACGCTTCATCCCAGGGGATAGTCGCCAAGGCGATCCTCCATGGCTTCTATTGGCCCAACGCCCTCGAGGATACCGAGCAGCTAGTCCACGCATGCAACGGATGCCAGCGCTTCGGGGAGCTCAGGCACATGCCGGCTGCGGTACTCAGGACCATACCGATCACCTGGCTCTTCGCCGTCTGGTGGCTCAACATGGTCGGACCCTTCAAGAGAGCGTGTGCGGGCATGACCCACCTGCTGGTGGTGGTGGACAAGTTCATGAAGTGGATAGAGGCCAAGCCTATCCGGAAGCTGGACGGGGTGACAGTCGTCAACTTCTTCACGGACATCATCAACCGATTCGGCTACCCCAAAAGCATCATCACAGATAATGGCACGAACTTCGCCAAGGGGGCCTTCGCCCAGTTCTCCAGCAACAAGGGCATCCAACTAGACCTTGCTTCCATCGCACACCCGCAGTCCAATGGGCGAGTCGAAAGGGAAAATGGCCAAGTGCTAGCCGGCATCAAGCCGCGCCTCATCGAGCCCTTGGAGCGATTGCCCGAATGATGGATCGAGAAACTTCCGGCTGTGTTGTGGAGCCTCTGCACCACGCCGAACAGATCAACCGGCTTCACCCCGTTCTTCCTCGTCTACAGCTTGGAGGCCGTCCTCTCCGCGGATATCAAGTTCAACTCGTCACGCAAGCTCCTCTATGTCGAAAAGGCCAATCAGGAGGCACGAGACGACAGGGTGGATCTCCTCGAGGAGGCCCGCGAGCTAGTGCTATCCAGATAGGCACTATACCAGCAGCGCCTATGCCACTACCATTCGAGCCGGATCTGCCCCATGGCATTTCGCGAGGCCGATCTGGTTCTCCGGCTGGTGCAGGACACGAAGGGGATGCACAAGCTGTCGCCGCCTTGGGAGGGCCCCCTCATCATCAACCGGGCGCTGCATAACAATTCCTACTACCTCATTGATGTGAAGCAGCCGTGCAGGAACAAGATGGACAAGTCAGACGAGGAGACAGAACGCCCCTGGAACGCGGCCCTGCTTACACCTAGTCTTCGGACAGTGTATGTATCCCAGGAACTCAATGAATGAAAAATGTGGAACCCGATAGATACTCGGGGGCTCCTTACAAGAAATTTGTATGTGTTCTCTTTTCTGGTTCTATTTTCCAGCTCCTGCAACCCCTACCCGGGGGCTCATCGGCTGGCCTGACCTACTAAATTGACAAACCGGCTGAGTAGTGTGCGATGATGTCAGAGGCCCACTCTTCATCTCAGCTATAGACTGCAACCCGGCTGTCTGGCTAGCAAGAGCAAAAGCCCGAGGCATCCCACATGAAAAACAGGGAGGAGATGCGATGGATCGGGCGGTCCGGCCTTGCGCCAAGTTTGAGACGATCGGCTATGAAGCCCCCAGTACTGTGTGCAATGTATTGTCATCTCCATTCGATTACGGCTGCAGACCGCAACCCGACTACCCGACAAGGATGCAGCGTAAACAGCAAAGCGCACATGAAAGTGACTAAGTGTCCAGAGAAGCACAAGCTAGTTTTCGAAAACTAAAGCTGTCCTCCGATTAATAATCACTACCTTAACTGACTAACCTATTAACAAATGGGTCTTTATGTGTGTTTGTTTTGTACGACTACATCGAGTCAGACTTCAAAAGGAAAGAAGGTTCGAAGCCCTTGCCTTCATCAAGTGTTCCGAATCTCGAGGGCTACACCCACTAGGTGCGCTCGCGCACCCCTAGTGAAATCATGTAGTTCCGACCGGCTAAAGGAGTTTAGCCGGATATTTGGAGCCCACATGAGGACAAGGGTAGGAAAAAGAGGAAGATTCAAAGCACCTGTCTCCGCCAGCTACTTCGAATCTCGGGGGCTACACCCAGTGGGTGCGCTGGCACGCCCCCACTAGAGGTGAGGTTCCTCCAACTAAAGATGCTCAGCCGGCGAAGGTAGCCGGATAAGTGTAACCGGCAAAAGATAAAAACTTCGAAGCATGAAAGATCACAAGGAAAATAGAAGCAAGCAAACAACACGATTGAATAAAAGGGGAGTCGAAGCTCCCATAGGTTCATCCGGCATCAAAAATAGCCGGCACAAGCAATAGAGTCCAACTAGACAACATAATTACAAATTCACCTGGCATCCCGGGGATCATGTCTAGGCGGCAGGACCCTTGCCGTAAGGTGGGTTTTGGCCGGAGACGGCTTTAGGAAGTGGAGGAGGCGCGCTAATAGATCCGGCTCCGATGTCTCCACCTGTCGGCTGTGACGAGGCTTCGGACCCCGCATCCAGCGTCCCAGCGGACTCCAAATCAATAATGACCTCGTCGACGTCGGCATAGCCGGGAATCTTGATGGTGGAAGCGTGGAGCTCGGGATGGGCTTGGCGGATGGCGGCAAGGTTGGCACCGGCATGGAAGCCTCCATCAATCTTCTCGACGCGGGCGTCCTTGTACTAGGAGAGCATCAAGGCCAAAGCCATCTCCACTACGGCTCATGCTGCCAGGTCCCTCAGCCGCTCGACGTCAGCCAACACCTCCGTCACCTTGGCCCTTCGCTTGGGTGATCGTCTCCGGAGCCTCCGCATCCAGCCAGAGGAACTCGAAGACCACGTGGGCCGCTTTGTGCATCTCAGCAGCCTCCTCGCCTCGAAGGACGACTAGCTCCTAGGCAGTGGGTTGCTCCCTCGACCAGTTCTCCTGCAGCCGGTTATTAGAAAAAAGAAGGTCAGGTCCGTCTACCGGATCCGGACAGGAAAAGCTAGTCGGAAACTACTTACCGTTGGCGGTGCACCCGATTTGCATCAACTCTTCGAGTAGCGCCTTCTCCCGGTCCGCTAGCCATTTGATCTGCTTCTCCTGGTCCTTATTCTGGGCATCAAGGAGATCAAAGGCCTAGGCCCGGCTGGCGAGGGCGGAGTCCTGCTCTTTGAGGGTGGCCTATAGCGCATCCGTCTTGGACTGCCAGTCATTGTTCTGTAGCCAGAGCATGGAGTCAGACTTGGCCAGGCGGTCGTTCGCCCTTTTCAGGCGATCGATCTCCCGCTGAGCGCACACCATAATAGCTGCAAGTAGCAGGCTATCAGTAAAAAACAAATAGGAAGTGGAATGGATCCGGCTACTAGGACCGAGTGAAACGATTTACTCTAGGAGGTGTCGGTGGCGGCGGCCAACTTCTGCTCCAAAGTCCGGTTGCCCTCAGCGGTGGCCTCCAGTAGCCGGATCTCCTTCACAGCCAGCTCGAGGGTGGCGGCCAGATCCGCCAGCGAGGCAGCAGAAGAGGCGTCATCAACGACGTTGATGGCCAGTGACTCCTTCGCCTCCAGCACCGCCGTCCGCCACCCCTCCCCTGGCTCGTTGTCGAAGTTGTCATCAGCGATGATCACGAGCTCCTTGCTGGTTGAGGCCCTCCTCGCCCCCGCGGGAGAACTACCTCCACTTTGTGGGGCCACCGTAGCCTAGTCTAGCCACACCACCACAGTCGGCGGAGCGTCCCCAGCTCTGATTACGTTAGCCGGATCAGCTCAAGGCGGAGGCGGAGGCGGGGCCCTAGGCGAAGGAGTGGAGGCGGCAATGATAGCAGAGGGTGGCGTCGTGTCCGGTGTGTGGGGCAGCGAGACAGTCGGCACCCGCACTGGGCTGGCTGCACCCAAGGAGACGAGCAACCTGAAAAGCAAAAGACAATAAAAAGTAGCAAGTAAGCAAGGCAAAAGGCAGAAGAAGTTGTGCAAGAGAAAGAGAAGAGGAGGAAACGCCAAAGGAGAATAGACAAGTGCTCACCCCTGCACCACTGGGGGCAACACAATCTTTGCGGCCAAGATGGCTGAGGGGAAGGGCGCTGCTCTGACTCCTCTTGGGGCCGGCTCCTCCATGATGGGCCGACTGGACCCACTTCCTCCTCCACCAGACCAGCTGTAGCCGCTCCCACCAGCGCCAGATCGGCCAGAACTGCTCCCCCCGGCACCCGACCGACTTGAGTCGCCATCCGCCGTGCGTTGCCGGGACGGTTCGAGAGCCAGCATGGCCTCCTCCTCATTGACCTAAGCGTGGGGGTCGTGCGCTGGCTTGTCATTCCGGCTGGGGAAGACGTCGCCGTCCCCAGCCGACTCCTCACCGGACCGACATGCGCGCAGCTCGGGAAGGTCAGGCGTGAAGTTCTGGAGGGTGTCTCGCCCTCCTCCCGGATGATGCAGGGGAAAGTCTATCAAGAAAAGAGAAGGAAAAGTTAGCCGGACGCCAATGTAGATGAAACATAAAGTTCTAGTTGACAGAAAGCTTACCCGAGGCGCCCGATTGTCTCGGCTATATAGGACCAACCTGAATTTCCAGCCCTCTAGCAATCTCTCCTTGGTGATCGTCCACACCCACTCCTCGAGGTTTTGGTAGCAAGGATCATGGTGAGACAGCCGGGTGGGGTCCAGCCAGCCGGAGTAGTAGCACATCTTGTGTGCCCACTGCTGCAGCGGCATCATCAGCCGGGACATCCAACTGAGGATGATGTCTAGGCCGGTCAAGTCGGCGGTGACAAGGGAGCGCATTTGCTGCAGCATCGCATCCGACTCTGCCTTATCCCCGTGAATCGTCAGGTCCCAGTTCTGCTGGCTAGATTCCACATCCTAGAGAGCCGGTAGAATGATCTGGTAGATGGTAGTAACATTGCTGACATAGAAGTACAACTGCTTGTCGTCGGATTGAGGACAAGTACGCCATGAGGGGGTCCTCGAGGCGTGCAGAAGAGAGGGGTGTGAGACGTACGGTGTTCCGGGATGGTGAGCACACAAGTTTACCCAGGTTCGAATCCGCTGGCTTTGGACGGATCCTACTCCTGCTAGCAATCCAGTAATACGGTAGAGCCGGATTATGGGTTACAAGGGTTCGCCTATGCGAGTTGAGATTCTAGATTATTGAGGTGTGCCCTAAAGGCTCTCCCTAGGACGGCTTATATAGATATCCGGCCTAGGGTTTACAGGAGAGATCTATCCGGCTACGACTAAGAGTCTGTTACAGAGTACATCTTGAACTACAAGTAACAATATGGGCCTAAGTCAGTAAGTCTTCTGGGCCTTCCTGTAGCCGGATTGGACTCCCTCTTTCTCCCTGACTGGGCCGCCCGTGAAGCAAAGCTCTAACCCGAAGTGGGCCACCCTGGTCAGTGAGGAACTGTGAGGATACCCGGAAAGTATATCCCCAACAGCAGCCCCCGGAGGCCTCCAAGATCCAAAGTCGGATTCATCACCGTCTAGCTTGATCTTCCGCTTGCAGAATCTTGAAGGGTTCCTAAAACTTCACAACACAAAATACAATCCGGGTCTTAAAAATAAGTCGGACCTATCAACAGGTTACTCGGATTTTCCAGCTTCATTTCAAACTAAGCCAGAACTTGATTTCTAACGCCACCTAACACAAGTCATGGTCAAGTCACGTCAGCTGACAGACATCCTGTCAGCACGACCGTTGGTGGCGGAACCGAGGCACCATTTCAATGCGTGCACGGAGATCGAGGCGACGTAATCATCGTGCGGGTCCTTCCCAGTTCCTTCCACGACGCGTGGCAGTTACACTGTAGCATTTTGCACGAATCTTGGCGTGGTTAGGTGGATATAAGGGGTTAGGATTTTCTCCTTCTCTCTTCACCTGTTCCCTTGCCTTTTCCTCTCCTCCAAATCTCCTCCGCGCGCATAGAGCTCCTCTACTTTCCCCCAAAAACTCCTAGCGCCACCAATCCTAGGTCATCTGCCCGCCGGAGAAATGGCTTCTTCTTCCTCTTCCGGCTTGGCGGCAGCGGCGGCGACGGCGGCAGCAGAGAAGGAAAGCTTCCGCGGGTCTGGATCCCCTGCGTGCTCGACGACGAGAAACTCTAGAACATGGAGATAGAAGGGCTCCTCCGTGCCAGCGACTGGCGGAGCGGCTTCATGGAAACCGTCCCCAACCCGCGAGCCGGCGAGCGGGTCCACTTCGGCAGTCAGCTCGATAGAGGTTTGTCGTTTCCTCCCTCGGAGGTCTTCTCCGAGGTGATTGACAATTACGGAGTTCAACTCCATCATCTTCCTCCCAACTCTCTCTTAGAGATGAGCGCTTACACTTCTTTGTGTGAGGGCTTTCGCGGAATTAGGCCGAGTTTGACCTTATTCATGTACTATTTTCATGTCCGGAGAAACTCTATCACTACCAGTGTTCCTTACATCACCGGTACTATTAGTTTTTCTCTTAGACGCGAGCGCGCATATCCCAAAATCCTAGCTAGTGACTCGGTCAAACAGTGGCCAGCCATATTCTTTTACCATAGGGATATTCCGGCTCCCGGCAAAGCTATTGCTTTGCCGACTTTTGTCGACGGAGCTGCCATGGCCCAACCATCTTGGGACGAGGCCGCTCTGGCTCTCAGTGACGATCTAATCCTCGCTAAGTGGCGGGTCGAATATCTGATCAAACACAAGGGACTGAAGGGATCCGGCCTAGTTCAATGCTGGGTATCACGTCGGATCCAGCCCCTTCAGTACCACGAACACCGACTGATGCACTCCATCACGTCTTCCCAGAAAGACTCCCTCCGCATGAGCCCCAAAGCCTACACCACACATGGCTATATAAGCCAGATCAAGTGGCTGATCAGGGAGCGGATCGAGAGGAGGATCCCGGAGGTTTCTCTGGATATGCATACGGTGGAAAACCCCATAGTGCCGGTAAGCTTCTAACAATACACCTTTTTATGTGTTTCAATCTTCGAGTTACATTGCCACAGTCGCACTGTATCCTACAGCCAGAACTTCGGGTAGCCGGTCTGGGTGCGGGAATAGATGGAGGCGCCACCGCACATCACCAGCGGCCCCTGTGTGAACTGCACATACAGCCACACGCGGAACAGCCGGCAGAACAACCAGAGATCCGGCTGGATCCCGAGGTAGCTCTCGCAAAACGCACCAAAATGCGCCAGCGTGCCGATTGCGTTGGCGCCGAGGTGGTGGAGGGGCAAGTCGAAGAAGGCGTGGAAGGTGCGGAGGAACAGGTGCACCCGCAGCGTGAAGCCATGGGCGAGGTGGGAGAGGAAGATGACCTCCTCCCCCTCTGTTGGGTGCGGAGACTCCTCCCCCGGCAGCGCCAATCGTACCTTCAACTTTGTCTCCGACGGCAAGACGCGGGTGGCACGACACTTCTTGATGTGCTCCTCCGTGACAGAGGAGCTGCACCAGGCACCGCACTTTGAAGCCATTGCGGGTTCGCTAGCCGTCGTGCTGGGAGTGGAGTGGCGGAGTACCGTGTCTCCGGCAGCGCTGAAGGAGCGGCACGACAAAGTCTGGCGGCAAGGGCTCTTAGAGCACAGGCGCGAAGGCAAGGGCGCAAGGAGGGGAGTGGGGAAGCAGCGAGCGGAAGGGAGAACTGCCTCCCCCTGATGACCTTTTAAGGGCCAGGGAGGGCAACCGTCTGTGGCGCCACGCGACACTCATCGGGCCGCTCCCCACCCCCACTACCGCCTCAGATCCCGTGTGCAGGCGCTGAGTGCGCAGAAGATCCAGGAGCGGGAACCGAAGTGCCAAACGGCAGTTCCCGAGGCAACGTGGGATGGGACGTTATGCTGCACGCCGTAGTGCAATGATGGCGCGCGTGCTCGTGGCCGGCGTTAGCGCTGACATTACGGGTATCGCAACCACTAGGCGTAGCCAGACACAAAATTCAAATTCAAGAAGGAGCGCACGCACATTTCATCTAAGGGCAAAATCTACACACGCTCGGGGTCTAGTGTCGGGTGGATGACCCCCGGATACCCCAACCAGACAAGAACTACAACAGTCGGTTCGTGTCCGGCGAGCTAAGCGCAGCCGGACACGAGCAAGTCATACCGGCTACTCTACGATATCCGGAACCAGGAAGGGTGACAAGGTTTAGGACCGGCTACACCAGCGTAGTCGGACGCAATTAGAAGGACAAGGTGACGTGCTGCATAGTGCGCAATACTCCCTGGTACAGCGACACGACCCGCAACTACAAGGCTGTACCGAAGACTTTGCTAGGTGATGCGGGCACAGTGGTCGGATGCTGACGACAGGCACGCATGGCATTCACTGTACCCACGATGCCCCCTACCGCATGTACCTCGACAGTACGTGCCCATACCGGATACTATAGATGATCAGCCGGCTGGGACCCGCCTATGGGGCCCGCCAGCCGGACTGGCCAGTGAGACTGTTGCCCCTCTACCTATATAAGGAGGGGAAAGGCTCTCATAGAAGGGGTTGGTCTGAGTGCATTTCAGAAGGTAGCTAGAAGATACAGCTCGAGGAGAGATTGTAGCCCGTATACTACTCATAGTCAGATCGGCAGGAGTAGGAGTTTTACCTCATGACGAGGGCTGCGAACCTAGGTACTTCTTGTGTCCCGATACACTTGCTCGTACCTAATCCCACCTGCGGACGCCGTCGAGAGTCTCCCTGCTAGTCACCACACCTCTATCTAACGTTTTTAGGTTCTATCGTTCCCAATACAATGACACTTGGCGTCGAAGTCAAATGTCCGAAGGGATCATTCTGGTTGGAGGGTGGATTTCGACACCGTTGGTGCTAGGGTTCATGCGAAAGGAGGGGGTAGATTTCTGAATTTGGTCAATGCACCAAGCCCCATAGTTCCTCGATTTGCCTAAGTGGTTGCCGTGTTGGCGCTCGTGTCCCGGACAGATTACTGACATGAGGGTCCCGACCGTCTACTTCACGGGGCAGTTTGATGAAATGATTTAATTTCGTAGGGGTGAGATGAGTTTGCCTCGAAATTTCTCCTCTCAATAGTTGGCATTCCAACTTTGCGAAACACGGCAATTATAGGCAAGTCAGGCCCCGCGATGCACTCTCCAAGAACTTTGGAGCCACAAACCAACAAGACCCTGACGAAGATCTTGGCACAGTGGATTTGAAGCCTAGGGAACCCAAAAGATTGTCCTAGCATAACTCCAGTCTTCTGTACTTCGGGTGAGGGATTCCTCCCATAGCCTATTTAAACGGCTTCAAGGAGGAGGCCACGTCCAGCATTCATCTTCTCTTCCTTCATACTCTTTGCCTCTTGTAGATTCATGGACACCACCCATCTCGCCAACTATGAAACGGCCTCAGGGAGGTTGCTCTTGCTAGTGCTGGAGTGTTGGCTCCTGTTGGGCGGTGGTGAGGTGAACCGAGGGCGAGAGTGGAGAAGTGGCGGGCAAGTTCGTCGCTTGGAGACGGACCGTTCCCCCACACTGGCGGTCCTTCAGGACTCGTGGCTGGACTTTTATGGCCTTGAGTTCTATGTGAGGGTGCACCGTGAGAATGCAGGAATGATGCGCCTCCCCGATGTCTTTGCTTGGTCCTTTGGAAGTCGCATTCGTCCTCGTAGGCAGATGCTCTAGCCCGGCGGATGCTGCAACACCATATGGTGGAATCGCATCTTCTTCGAAGAGGGTGGGAGCATGTGCCTCGGGACACGGTGGAACCGCTTCTATGAGAGACATAGCCTTCAGAGGGGAGGCATCCTTGTTCTCATGTTCGACGAGGTGGATACGCTTTTTGTTAAGGTGTTCAGGGGCAATCAACATCGCGTTGAGTACTTCCCTGAGGAGGGTCTCTATCCCGTAGAGAGCCCTGCCCAGCTTCTTGCCCGTGAACCCACATAGTGCGAGTAGGTTGGACTTGCTTAGATTTTAGCAAGGCATACGGCATGTAAGGTCCCAGAAGGAGTGTTCAATTTACCTTTCTTAGATGTAACTTTACATTTAATGTCTCCATAATAAAAGAGGGCAGTTATTTGACGTCGTGGTCTTATTCCTTTGTTTCCATTGTCGATATTCTGGGGGTTATGAGGTTTGCTTCTCGGTCACCCCTAAAATGTTTCTTAACGCATCTCCCCATTAGTGGAAAGCCCTTGTGTGAATGATCACAAAAAACGAGTGCGTGACAAACCACTTCATTTATATTCATCAAAAGGGGCAATCATGGGTACACTGCTTGTGCTATGGGACCCAGCCGGCACACAAGGCTTTTAGGTGCTCGGGAGCAGCCCTCGAGCATTTCTGCTCTTCTGGTAACTCGATCATCGTCAGATACCAACCGTGGGCAGGATCATCTATGCCCACTACTTCGATGGTGTGTTCATCATTGCAGCAGGTGAGACACACATGGTGATCTTGCCTGGACTTACACGCTGCACAGCTAACTCGGTAGCACACATCCTTATTATGGATCACTTATGGGTAGAATTTGCGAGGATGGTATTCGTGCAAGTACTTGATATTCCACGAGTTCTCCATGAGGATACCATCTTCATTCTCCAGGAAGACCGCTCCGAGCTTGGAGACTTGTACCACCCGGTAAGGGCCGTCCCACTCTGGTTGCAACTTGTTACTGCCCTTCCCGGGGCGAACCTGGCGAAGGACAAGGTCACCTTCTTCTATGGTTCTAGGTCAGACCCGATGACTATGGTAGCACCGCAAGCTCTACTAATAGTGATTCGCACACATAGTTGCTAGGTTGCAACCCTCTTCAAGGAAGTTGATGTTGTAGATTCATTGTTCCCCTGGGAGACCTCTAAGTAAGCTCGCACCTAGGAGGACCCATACTGTAGCTCGGTGGGTAGCACGGTTTCAGCTCCGTAGACCAAGGAGAAAGGAGTTTTTCTAGTGGCCCTGCTTAGGGTGGTTCGGATCGACCAAAGGATGGCTGGGATCTGCTTGATCCCCGTATGCTAGTTTTGAATCGATCGAAGGTCCGGGTTTTGAGCCTATGTAGCACCTCCGCATTGAGGCGCTCTGCTTGCCCATTTCTCCGGGGGTGGGCCACCAAGGCAAAGTAGACTTTGGTGTCGAGGGTGTCATAGTAGGAGATGAAGGCGCCATTGGTGAAATGCGATCCGTTGTCGATGATAACACAGGGGGGTACGACGAAGCTGCACACAATACCTCGGATGACTTTGACGGTGACCTGAGTAGTGATAGCCCGCACTGACTCCACTTTGAGCCACTTGGTGAACTTGTCGATGGCAACAAACAAGTATTGGTACCCCCACTACCCACGAGAGAGGTACCACGATTTCGAGCACCCACACAATGAATGGCCATGGCAAGGGTATAGTTTGAAGAGCTTGAGCTAGTTGGTATGTTTTCTTGGTGTGGAATTGGCAAGCGTCGTAGGTCTTGACCAAGTACTCAATGTCCAAAAAATCCGTTGTCCATTACAACCATTGACGGAACGCCTTCCCCACCAACGTCTGGGAGGCATAGTGACTCGAGCATTCTCCCTTGTGGTTGTCGGTGGGGAGTTGTACCCTTCTTCTTGTGATATTCAACACAGCAAGACACTAGATTCGCGCTTCCGGTAGAGCTCCCCATGCATTAGTGTGTACATCTTGGCTTGTCGGAATACTGCGTAGGTGTCAGCATAGTCGGCGGGGAGCTCCTACGCTCGGAGGTACCTTAGTAAGTCTGATGCCCAGGGTAGCCTAGGCATCTCATCTACCACGATGGCGTGTTCGCCGGGAAGGGTTCCCGTGTCTTTGCAGCCGGGGCACATTGCTCCCCAACCATCGCTTTGCATACGATGGGTGTGGACGAGGGCTCACCTCTTGGTCTTTGGCAGGATTTCTTGATTCCCGCGTCTTTGTTTCTAAGGGCACACAACTCTGCACCCTATCTTCACATGCAATGGGTGTGATCAAGGTCTCACCCCAGAGTTTGTTGCAAGCTCGATGCATCTCCATGTGTTTGTTCGTGAGGGCACACAGTTCCGCAACAATCGCTTCACATATGATGGGTGTGGACGAGGGCTCACCTCGGGGTTCTCTACTAGCTTATTGGATTCTCATGTCATCATCCCCGGGGAGCATAGCTTAGTAGCCATCGCTTCACATATGATCGGTGTGGCCGAGGGCTCACCCCAGGCTTCTTCGCTGACTGGCTCTTGGGGCATCTTGATGTAGGGCTTGAGTAGCCTCTCCACCATGACTTCCGGGGTTACGCATCCCCTGGAAGACATGATCTTCGAGACCTCGTCGGTAACAGTGTTGGAGCCACACGGGATGTGCTCCATCTGGATCCCATCGAAGCGTTGCTCTAGTTTTCTAAATTCTTCCAGATAAGGGGCCATCCACAGGGAATCATAATCTTTGTTGATCTGATTGACGACCAACTGAGAATCCCCATGGATGACCAGACACTTGATCCCTAGATCCTTCATGATCCAAGGTTAGCAAGAAGGCCATCGTATTCGGCGGTGTTGTTAGTCGAATGTTCTTAGTGGTAGAGCATTTATACAACGTATTTTAGTTGGTCCCCTGTCGGCGACACGAGGAGCATGCCAGCCCCCAAGCCGTCGATGGAGTATGAACCGTCGAAGTACATGATCTAGTCGCATTCATCGATGCTCCCTGATAGCAAGGACAAGGGACCTCTAGTGTCAGACTCCATTCGGCAACGAATTTGGCTATAGATGAACTCTTGATGGTTTGGGTGTGGGAGAAGTGGATGTCAAAGATGGATAGCTCCATGTCCCACTCTGCCACATACCCAATAGCTTCTCTGTTGCGTAGCATGCAATCTAGTGAGTGCTTGGTCACTATGGTGACCCGATGGGCTTCAAAGTAGTGATGAAGCTTCCTCGAGGCGATGCAATACCAAGCCAGAGCATCTGTAAGCTAGGGTAGAGAACCCATGCATCGCGTAGGATGTTGCTGATGAAATACACGGGGTGCTGCACCATACATTTTTTCGAGAGCTCCGGCTTGTCCTCAACGCTTGAGTTTTAGGGCCTAGTAGGAGGTGCTTTCGAGCATCCAAGGTGGCTTCCTAACTCACAGAATTCAGAAGGTGTGCCAGGCTCGGTCCTTAGACTGGGGCCCTCGATGATGACTTCCGAGTCATCTCCCACCACGGGCTTCACCTCGTTGGGATCGGGAAGAGGAGCTTCCTGGAATCTAGGGTTGCTTCCGAACTCATAGAGTTTAGGAGGTGTGCCTGGTTCGATCTGTGGACCAGAGCCCTTGACGATGACACGCTCGTCATCTTCTTCACTTTCCTCGACGAACACTGCGCTTACCTGTTGAATAGTGGCAGCGACGTATAGCAGCAACGATTCCCCAGGTTTGGGAGCCGAAACTACCGGAGGGGAGGTAAGCTAGCATTTCAAGTCACGAAACGCGGCCTCCGCCTCCGGGTCCACTCGATTAGTCTAGTCTTCTTCAATAATTTGATAAAGGGGAGGCCCCTCTCCCCTAGCCAGGAAATGAAGAGCCCCTGGATGGTGATACACCCGTTAAGGCGCTGCACAACTTTGACCCTCCTAGGGGCTTCCATCTAGTCGATGGCTTTGATATTGTCGGGGTTAGCCTCGATACCCCAGTGAGAAACCAGGAAACCAAGCAGCTTTCCCGAGGAGACCCTAGAAACGTATTTTTTGGGGTGAAGCTTGAGATTGATCTTGCGCGGGTTATTGAACGTCTCCTCCAAGTCCCCGAGAAGGTTCTGGTGATGCTTGGTCTTCACCATGATGTATGGAGTTGTCTCATGAGTTGGTCAGACATGATGTTTAGGACCGCACCTCCGTCCACTAACATCTTGGTTACCCTGACATTGCTGATGGTCTGGGAGACCACCAGCAGCAAGATCCCCACACCAACACATTGGTTGGGGTGATCCTGAGTGTCAAAGGTAACCGACATAGATGACCACTTGAGGGGGCATTGTGCATCCATGCTTGGATGTACAACACACACCACTTGGGAGAGACGTTTTACGACATTGTGCGAGGGGAACTCCTAGGCTCCCCCATGGATGCACAGAATGTCACGCGGTATGGGGTGTGTCCGTGAGCGCCCTTGTGACACTTCACGGTGACCATTCGCCCGTGGCCTAGTGGGGAAACGAACAAGGTGTAGGTTTCCTTGTCTCAAAGTTCTTGGTCTCCTTCCCCTGCTCGCTATGACGGCTAGGGGAACAAGTTCGGTGGGCCGTGGGCTTGTTGACCGATGGTGTCACAAGACATATCCTACGAGATCCATGAGCCGAATAAGACAAGATCCAACCCTAGGGCTATCTCCGATAGCCTTCGACAGGAATCAAAGGAGGACATCAGCTGCCGTTAGTGCAAACCACGGTCCGAGAAATTGTTGGGGGTGGCCATAGCTCACTAGAAGCAGCGTCCACCCCGCCTTCTGATGCTTCACCCAGGCAAGCCAGTTCCACCGCACCATAGGGGGTGGCAAAGAACGCAAGGTGGTTCCCACCGTGCCTGGTTCGGTTAAGGATACAAGCGATCATCCTTCCTCACTAGGCCGCACCGACCTTCTGTTGTCGGCGCCCCTCTGACTCGTAGCCGCCATGCACTGTGGGATTGTTGGGTATCCGGCGAAGGTTGCTCATAGAAGTGCGCCCCTACCTGGTGCACCAGATTTCTTGGTCTTGATTTTCGACACCATAGGTATGAGTCCCCCTTTGTTGTTCGGCCAGGGTCGCAAAGTTCGGCGAGCTGGACGAACACAATCAAAGAGACACACCTTTTTTACCTAGGTTTATGTCCATAGTGAGAGGATCCCTACGTCCTGCAACTAGATACTATCCGATTATCACAAGGTTACACTAGATTCCTTCGCCAGGAAGGTTCTCTCTTCTCCATCTCCCCCTCTCCCAAGTCCGACATGAGCCTCCTTTTATATGGACAAGGGGACACCACAAGGGTTGGATCACATGCATTGGTGCGAGCTTAGCCACGTGGCGGTCTCTGGACTACAATGTGGCCTCACAATCATGTCCTGGTGCCACATGTCATTCACTTCACATAGCACACTAGCACCAGACTTGTTATGTCAGCTTGATTCCTGTATCCGGGTAGTCTAGCCATCCTGGGGTCGTTGGCGGGGATGCTGCCGGGCCTCATGAGGGAACACCGGAAGAGCCCTCATGCAGCCATGCGGTGAAGTGCGGTATGTATGAGAGCCCCGCGTTGTTTTTGTGCTTCTAGGTCGAGGCATGGCTTTTTTCCAACCGCTGGTCCTGCGCTAGAATCAGGCATCGCTGGCCAGTTGTCCAATCTTTTCTAGGGTGATTTTCAGCCACTTGCACTGGGCAATGAACCCTAGTATCTTCTCGACAAGGAGCTCCCCGGGTCTCCTAGCTCAGCAATTTGCGGGTTGCCCAGCCTAGAGCCCATGGTTCCGTGACCCTTGGGGAGAACGGGACCGACAATCACCGGCAGGGTGCTACTCTGCATCAACTTCACCGGCCTCAACAAAGCCCGATCGAAGGATCCATACACGTTGCCAAGGATTGATTAGATAGTGCACTCCATAGTGGGCTACGACCTCCTGTGCTTCTTGGACACTTCCTTAGGCTACCATCACGTTTAGATGGCCAAGGAAGACAAGGATAAGACGTCTTTCATCACCCACTATGGAGTATTTTGCTACACTTGCATGTAATTTGGCCTCAATAACACCGGTGCCACCTTCTAGAGGCTCATGCCTATCGCCCTGGGAACACATATGGGAAAAATGTTGAGGCCTACCCGCTTGTGGTGGACCTCGAGCAGACCTTCTCCAACCTACACAAGGTCAACATCAAACTCAACCCAGCCAAATGCATGTTTGGGGTCCCATCAAGCAAGCTCCAAGGTTTCTTGGTGACGTATCGCGACATCAAGGTGAACCCTGACAAAATTAGGGGCACTGAGGATATGCTACCTCCCAAACGGCTCAAGGACATGCAGTACTTGGTGGGATGCATGGCGGTGCTAGGAAGATTCACCTCCAAGCTCAGCGAGAAGGCCTTGACTTTCCAATGGACTCCTGCGGCAGCCAAAGACTTGGAGGGCCTCATAAGGTACCTCACGAGCCCTCCCATCATGGTGTCTCTACAAACTCGCGAGACTTGTGAGGGGGTTCGTTGCATAGAAAACAAAAAATCCTACAGTTGCAACTGCTAAGATTGAATCTAGGCGATACTTGTAACGGTTTCGAAAGGACTCACCCTCGAAGACTGTAAGCGGGATAACATCCCCACAAACAAACATGGTTGGTGTAGAATGTGAACGACCGTCCTCAAGGATGTGATGACTATAAGTGCCACAAAGGGCAGCGCCTCCATAATCGATCACACGTTCGGTGTATCGACAACCTCTGCCCTTGCTCCATGGGCAGCGGAAGTAGTGGATCCTCGAGAACTCCAGTAGAACTACAACATGGTAGTGGTGGTGTAGGAGAAGGTATTGAGAAGGGCTTCTCCTTAGCATCATACTCGTGATATTGGACAAGCTAGCAAGGGGGAGAAGATGCCAACCAAAGGGCATATGAGAGGAATGGAGAGGTGTGTCAGGGAGAGGAGCTCCACCCGTCCTATTATAGGGGAAGCGGACATCCCCCAAGGGGATGGGTGCATGGGGATGATGTGCCCCCACCTCACCCTTCTTGATTTCTAGTGGACTCTCCACTCACACATAATAAAAGGTCACTTCCTCCCATTACTTCTCCACTCAAAAATCAAAGGTCTTTCCACTAGAGCATTTTAATTCACTTGGTTTAATGCCACACAATTTAATGAACACTTCATTTAATGAGTACTTCATTTAATGCACACTTCATTTCATGAGTACTTCGTTTAATGAACATATTAAAATTGGGATTTCTATTTTCATACCCTCGGTTCTTTAGTTGTACTCAGTTTTCCCCAGCCGCTTAACTTTTCCTCCCTTTTGACCATATGCTTCTATGAAACTCTCACACGGTCTAAAAACTCATTGTCTGTCAGTCTTGCCGTTACGTGCTGACAAGTGGGGCCACATTCAGTCAGGTCCCGTAGTTGACCCTCATCGTTATGTGCTGACAAGTAGGGCCGTGTTTTATCGGGTCCCGTAGTGGACCCTTGTTGTTACATGCTTACAAGTGGGGCCGCGTTCAGTCGGTGCCTGTAATGGACACCTCTCTCCACTTATCCAGATCAGCATCGGACCCATAGCTTATCCACATGAGCGCCGGACCCACAGCTTACCCAAGTTGGCATGGCAAGATGGGACCCTGAGCTAGCCCCACACCAGCGCCTGTGCCATTACCTCTCCTTTCTTCTTCTTATTTGGTGACGGCGGTCCTTTGTCTAGCTTCATTTTCACATAGTGAAATGTAATGCATATACAAAAAGTAGTATGAAAATTATACACCTTTGAACTCTTTTAAATCGCACTTAGGACATGATAATGTAGTGCTAATAAAATCTTGAGCAATTATAATTTCCATAGAGTGAAATATAATGCATAAACTTGCGTATATGAAAATTATAAACCTTTGAACACTGTGCAATGGCACTTAATACGTGATAATGATGTGCTAACAAAATTTTGAGAGATATATCATTTTCTCCCCCATTTTCATAGACTGGAATGTAATTCATAAACTTGCATATATGAAAATTATACACCTTTGAACTCTTTGAAATTGCACTTAATACGTGATAATATTGTGCTAAGAAAATCTTGAGAGATTATCATTTTCATAGAATGGAATGTAATGCACAAACTTGCACATGCGAAAATTATAAACCTTTGAACACTTTGAAATTGCACTTAATACGTGATAATGATGTGCTAACAAAATTTTGAGAGATTATCATTTTCTCCCCTATTTTCATAGAGTGGAATGTAATGCATAAACTTGCATATACAAAAATTATACACATTTTAACTCTTTGAAATCGCACTTAATATGTGATAATGTTGTGCTAAGGAACTCTTGAGAGATTATAATTTTCATATAGTGGAATGTAATGCATAAACTTGCATATATGAAAATTATACACCTTTGAACTCTTTGAAATCACACTTAGGACATGATAATGTTGTGCTAATAAAATCCTGATCATTTATCATTTCCATGGAGTGAAATATAATGCATAAACTTGCGTATACGAAAATTTTTAAACCTTTTAACACTTTGAAATCGCACTTAATAACAAGATAATGATATGCTAGCAAATTTTTTAGATATTATCATTTTCTCCCCCGTTTTCATAGAGTTGAATGTAATGTATAAACTTGCATATACAAAAATTATACACATCTGAACTCTCTGAAATAACACTTAATACATGATAATATTGTGCTAAGAAAATCTTGAGAGATTATCATTTTCATAGAGTGGAATGTAATGCAGAAATTATACACCTTTGAACACTTTCCCTTCAAATTATATTCAAATTCATTTGTTTATGGATTAAAGTACTAGTGGCAAAGTCATTATTTTACATGGATAGAGGGGTGCCCCCGACAAATATAGGGGTTATCCTGTCTGCTAGATCATAGAGGATCAATGGTTGGTAGGCATGATCCGCGTGACAACTATCTCAGCCAATAAGAGCGTAGCAGCCAAGATGAGCACAAGTGTGAGAGATTGTGTGTAAGAGAGGGGAAAACTAAGTAGAACTTATGAACAAGGGCAAAACTGAATAGAACTTAAAAACCAAGGGCAAGACTGAAAAGGAGGTTCAAATAGAAAATAGAAAGAGAATTAGAAAATGGAAAATGAATATTTTATACAATAAAATACATATTGGCATACATCAAATTATTTGCAATTCAAATATATACCATATTGACAATTATTGCCTCATTCAGACAAACTATGTTTTGGGTAGGGATGTTTTGGGAAGAGGCTTGAGTAGAAAGCCATGAACCTTCATAGATAGTAGCTGATTTGAGAAGTGGTGATCTAGGTTAAAACTTGATTTATATACATTTCTTATGGTGGCAGTTCACATAATAAGACTCCCTGGGTAGATGCTACTATGTTTTGATCTTTTTGAATTTGTTGTGCATAGACTCAATTAGCTAGCTAAAACTCATCCGTTGACTCTCCGTTGACCAGCCACTGGAGGGTAAAACTAAGTATATTGCACACGGTAGTGTTAATACTGGAGGGCAAAACTGAGTACAACCAAACTGCCGGTGTTACATTCGATGACAAAACTGAGCACAACTAAGTCGCTAGGGTTAGACTCGAGGGAAAAAACATCACTCATGGTACGCGTGTGCAGTGCACGGGGTGGTAGCGGACACGTGTGGCCATGCATGATGCAGTAGCGTACGCGGTTACGCGGTGCACGGTGGTGCAACGAAACGTTGCTTCCCTTCTCCTTTATAAAGGCCTCCTCACTCTCACTCATAACTCACTCGCTCACTCAACCGTCTCCACTGTCCCATCACCTTCTGCAAACCCCCAAGAAAACCCCAACCACGCCGGGGATGGAGAAGAACGGCGCGGTGGCCATCGGTGCCTCCAAGGCCGCCAGTGTGGAGGTCCCCGTCCCCATGCAGGCCCGCGTCGAGGCATCGAAGGCAGCCACCGTCCCCGTCCAGACCCCCGTCCCCCCTTCCGCTGTAGCCACCGATGATGAGGCCCTCGCCGGTCTCGGGTAGATCACGCTCGGCTGGGGCCCCTATGAGGAGGATTATTACATCAGGCCGAAGAACCCCTACGACACCAGCATCACTGACCCATGGTCGGAGGTAACTAGGAGTTTCGGCCCTTCCCTTGTTCTTCCCCTGTTCCAATCGTTGGATGCTAGATCGTATGTTATTACGGTTCGGCTGTTCGTATTTTTACAGTAGCTAATCCTCTTGTGCTAGATCTCGTATTTCAATGAATCCCCATGTTGGTATTTCGATGAATCCCATGTTCATATTTGAATCCCCATGTTCATAGTTGGGATCAGTATTCGATTTGGTTTGAGATTTGGGGAATAATCAGGGATCTCAAGTGGTTAATTTACGCAAATAATAAATCCCGATAATCAAGGTATCTCAATCATGTCCTTATTGTACTCTACTTTTTTTCCAACAAGAGGATAGCAGCGACGTCCGCAGTGACGACGAGTCCAAGGACACCAAGACTATTCATGTGCTAAGGAGGCTGAAGTCCGACCAATACGACAACTTCTTCGTCGGTGACGTCTACATGTGCCCCTTCTACACCACCAGGAGGCTCCGTGCCACCAACCTCAACTCCCTCGTGAAGCATGCCGAGGATGTGAGGACCTGCGGTGAGTCCGTGAACATCCACGGCTTCATAGCCAAGCACCAGGTGCTCGGTCTTCACCTCTGCAACCTCCAAAAGGTGGCCATCGAGCAGGGTCAAATTCCCCCAATCAAGCCCAAGGCACCCAAGGTCAAGGGACTGGGCAGCAAGAAGTGGAGGAGGCACCATAGGGAGGAGGCGGAGGACATGTGGGGCCACTGATCTTGTGTTGCTACTCTAAAGCAGCTTCTTTTGTCTTTTATATGTTGAACTTGTCTGTTGCTGCTACTGAGTAGCCTAATTGTTGAACCTCGTTAAGTATCGTACTATATATCCTATATTAGCTGCTTTACCTACATATGCTCTGTTTACTGAATTTATTTATGTTGCTGGTTAGATTTGCTGCTCTAGATTTGCTACCAGATTGGGGAAAAATGAGGGCCAAAAGAAATAATGAATGAAGAGAGAAGATGCTCTAAATCGCTACCTTTTTGGGCAAAAAACACAACTCTTAGCGAGGGAGAGGGGAAAAGGCATTCTTAAAAAGGCCAATCATAAAAATAACAAAACAGAAAACTTCCAATTTAGGCGACAGGGCGTACCATGCCCCCATAATGTGTTCCCAATAAACCGTCCCCACGCAGTCCCACATGGCACGGCCCCACACGTCATCATAATGTGTTGCTAACCAAACGGCCCCACGTGGTCCCAGACCACGCGACCCCACACGTCAGCCAAAGGTCAACCAGACGACAACTGTCGTTCGAGCTCTTAGATGAGTTTTCGAGAAGGAGAGGGGCAAAATTGAGGAAAAGTTAAGCGGATGGGGAAAACTGAGTACAACTAATGAACTAGGGGAACAAAAATAGAAATCCCTTAAAAATTTATCACCTTACAATATTTCGATACACCGAAACTATTCCGTCAGATTTATTAGAACAATTCATGCATTGTCTAGTATTTTCTCATGTATTCCCTATCCACACAAATGTGTCGACTACCCTTAAGAGTGTCTCTCTACGGGCATGTGAACTATGTCAACATGATCGAGACTCTCTCCGATTAATAATCATTAGCGGGACCTAGAGATCCATAATGACTCCCACTAATTCAACAATGAACTAGTGTCATTGATTTGTCTCGTGAAGGAACTAGGGTCCGATAATCCCTTGGTTCGAGAGGGGGCTAAACACGCGAGTCCGAAGGAGTCTGGCGACGGCTATGGTGGTGGTGCGGAGGCACAACAGAGAGTTGACACCGGGGTTTTTACCCAGGTTCAGGACCCTCATGAGGAGGTAACCCTACTCCTGCTTGGTTATATTGCTCGCTTGGCTCGCGAGGTTATAATGGTGGATGAAAGTCTAGAGTGTGAGATCTCTAGGATATGTCTCTTCCAAGGTAGGAGAAAGGCCCCTTATATAGGGTGGCGTCGGGTCTTTTCCCCTGATTCATGGGCGAGAGGGGTCACCACATTCCCACCATGGGATTCAGCCCTAGCTTGTCTTCTTGCGACCACCGAGTGGTTATGGTGTATAGGGGTGGTCGGCAGCTCCTTCACTTTATGCTGCCATCCTGGTCTCCTTGCACCAAAATGGCTGTGTCAGGAGATGCATGTGTCTTGCATCATCCCACTACGTCCTTCTTGCTTTGCTTTCCCAGAGTGGACCGGCCACCCCTTGGACCAACCGTTAAGGCATCATCCAGCGGTGCGCCCTTGGGCCTCACGGGATTTCCCTCTAGAGGTCTTGACGGGGGGTTTGGCCGCCCAACCGCCACTGTCTCGAGTGCCTAGGGAGAGTTCTTACATCTCTCCCTCTTCGGAGGCCCCCTCTCCTCGAGAAGTCATGGGTGCAGGGCCTGATGACCTAGTGGGACAGGAGACCCTCGGTACCGATAGTCCAATAGTATCCCTCGGTCGCTTGGGTTGCACGTTATTGTAAAGGGACAAGGAGGTCAAGGAACCTGACAGAGTCGGGCCCTGCCATGCGGTCAGGTCGATGCATGACCCCCGAAGCTGCCGCCCGCAGGTTCCACATGCCCACGCGGGACATGGCGTACGCCTGTTACTGGAACCGTCGCTTCACTATTTAGCCTTGGGGCAGGGGCCGCGCAAAAAACTCCAAATCCCTGAGAACTCACCGGCTTCTGCCTTCCTCCACCACCCATTTGCCAGTGTTCCCTACAACTTTGTTTCTCCGCTGCGCCATGATGGCACTCAAGAGAGCATGTGACACCTCCGTTGTGCCGAGTTTCGCTGCATTGATAGCGCGAGACCTACCGTCAATGGTGATCCTCAACAGGGAGGGGATGGATAAGGTCCACAAGCTGATGGCTTTAGACTCAAACGAGTGGGGTGTTTCACGCGTGTGGTGCCCCGATTTTGCGGGAGACAGGTGGGTCACCACCGTGGCCCCTGTCTTCACCCATTCCATCACCGCCAGCCTAGTTCTGCCCTTTTCCCCTTTCTCATGGCCGTCCTGGACCACTATTGTATCCAGCTTGTCCACCTCCACCCGGAGCATGACCCTCCTGACCGCTTTCGCGTTCTGGTGCAAGTCCTTGGCATTGTTCCTACACTTCTACAACCTTCACGTCCTCGTAACTAGGGACATCCTAGGTAGTGTTGGATTATTCGTCGGGGAAGACGGTGAGTTCCTACTGATCTCCATCCATGGTCTGGTGTCAGCGTTCCACCACAATTGGGTCTTGGTGGACGCCGGTCGGGACTGGCCCCCGCTCTGTGATCCTGCTGGGGCGGCGGTGGAGAACCTAGGCTGGGATCCCGAGGCGGCCGCCTGCATGAGTCACGGGCCCCTCTTGAGGCGCGTGTCGTATATGAGGGGCCTAGGGCTTTATGGTGTGATGGTGGTGAGGGAGTTCCTACAGCAATAGATTGCCGCCCTTTGATACGGCCATTTTGCATCACTATTATATGTCTTAATTCACTAATATTCATTGATATATTTCGTATTGAGAGGTGATACTTATGTTATTTCATCTATTTTTGCATTGTTGATGACTTTTGGAGCATGGACCGCTGCAGTCAGGATTCTGATGGAAAAGGTGTTGTTTGGAGGCAAAATTCGCGAAGATCAGAAAATCCGGGAAAATATATGGAAAATCCTATTTTTCCAGAAGACTAAGGATGCCCAGAAGATGGAGTGGACATGGGCCACAGGGGGCCCACACCACCCCATGGCGCAGGCAGGCCTAGGCCGCGCCTAGAGATGGTGTGGCCACCCTAGCCCACTCCGGCCTCTCCCCTCTGGCATATATCATCCTCCTGAAACCCTAAGACTCGGGGAGCGACCACAGAAAGTTTCCGCCGCCTCTGCAGGGCGGAAAACACCAAGAGAGAAAGATCTCTCTGGCAGACAGATTTCTACCGAGGGAATTCCTTCCCGGAGTGGGGAGATCATCGCCATCAACACCACCATCAAGCTGGACTTCATCAGGATCATCATCATCATCACCACCACCATCATCACCATCAACACCCTCATCACCATCTCCATATTGCTGTAACAATTGAGTTGAATATTGCATAGTTCATAGGGGAAACTTTCCCGGTGTTGATTACTCTTTGTAGTTGATGCTATTGAGTAAACCGTTGAATTATTGTTTATGTTCAGATTGTTATACATCATTATTCCATCTCTGATCATGATCCATATGATGTCTTGTGAGTAGTTCGTTTTGTTCTTGAGGACATGGGAGAAGTCTTGTTGTTAGTAGTGGAGTTGCGTTGAGAAAGATTCAATAGATTGTTATTTAAGTTATGGTGTACTTCTTCTAGTGGTGTCATGTGAACGTCGACTACATGACACTTAACCTATATGGGACTAGGGGAATGCATTATGTATTTGGCTACTAATCGTAGGGGTTGCCAGAGTGACAGAAACCTGAACCCCCGTTAGGAAACCATTGCACAAGGGACGTAAGGGTCTTAGAGTTTAAAGTTGTGGTTAGGTTTCTACCTTAATTACTTTCTTGTACTTACGGATGTTTGCAAGGGGTATAATCACAAGTATGTATTAGTCTTGGATGGGGCGATACATTAGCATAGGTTCACCCACACAACACTTAGCAAGCTAGAGAAGATTAATCGACTATATGAAGCGAAAGCACTTGACAGTCTTCCCATGTGTCCTCGAGAACGTTTGGTCATCTATAGAAATACAACCGGCTTGTCATTTGCTGCATAAAGGATTGGGCCACTTGCTGCATTTATTCCTACTGTCTTTTATTTACTCGTACTTTGTTTACTTGCTGATTCGAAAACCCCTAAAAATCCGTCTGCTAAGTATTTGCAGAGAATTCCTGATCCATACCACTAGCAAGCACCTTCTGCTCCTCGTTGGTTTCGACACTCTTACTTATCAAAAGTACTATGATACACTCCCTATACTTGTGGGTCATCAAGACTATTTTATGGCGCCGTTGCTGGGGAGTGAAGCGCTATTGGAGAGTGGAACTGGTAAAGGAAACTTCTACTATGAGTATTGTTTACTTCTGCTAGTTGCTTTATTTTCGTTATGGATAATTTGCTAAGTTTCTTATTTGGTAATGCTACTACCACTGTTAAGGTAGTAGATAAGCCACCACCTGCTGAGAATGATATTTTCAAAATACCTACAAAAATTATTGATCTTGTTATGGATAACTACTATGTTGGGGATGGAACTGTCCATCCCGGTGATCATTTGCTCTTTATACACGAATTATGCGGGTTGTTCAAGTGTGCAGGTATTACTACAGATAAAGTTAAGAAGAAGTTGTTCTCATTAGCACTAAAAGGAAGAGTTGGGGAATGGTATAAGCTGCTGAAGAATGGTCAAGCTCTGGAATGGGAGGAAATAGTGCCTCTCTTTTATTCAAAGTTTTATCCTCCTAGTGAGATTCATAAAGATCGGAATCAAATATACAAATTTTGGCCTCTTGATGGAGAGAGTATAGCTCTATATTGGGGGAGATTGAAGTTACTAATGCTCAAATGTGCCATTCATGAGCTCCCCAACAATATTATTATCAATAACTTTTATGCAAGGCTCTCTCTACATGATAAAGATTTATTGGATGCTTCTTGTGCTGGATCATTCACTCGTATGGAAGAAGAAGCTAAATGGGACCTCTAGATCGTATTCAAGACAATGCTGAAGCTTGGGAGAATGACAAAGGTAGAAAGTCAGGTATAAATTATGATTATGAATGCATTGAATCTTTTATGGGAACTGATGACTTTCAAAATGTTAGTCATATATATGGTCTTTATTTGCAAGTTATTAAGAATTTCTTTAGATCTTTTTATTCCTATATCGAAATTCCAAAAAGGTGATGGAACAAATACCATGCACCTTACAAAGATATTGTTGACTATGCTCCTATTGGAAGTGCTGAATATTGCATTATTGACCCCATCTTACCCGAACCTTATATCGAGAAGATTCCCTTCCTTGAAAAGGTAAAGGACCATCCTATGATAACTAATGTAATCACCAACAGTGAAAAAAGAACGTAAAAACCTGATGAACAAATAAACATTGAACCTGTGGTAGCAACTGTGAAAGATCTTGTCACTAAAAGCGTAGAAGATGGGCACATAGTCTTTTGTGAGGATGCTTCTAATATTGTTTCACATCCTAATAGAACTAAAAAGGCCAGTGTTCCTGTGCTTTCTGTTAGAATTGGTGATCATTGCTATTATGGTTTATGTGATATTGGTGCAAGTTCTAGTGTTATTCCTTATGAGATTTACAGAGAAATTATGCATGAAATTAGTCCTTGCGAGTTGGAAGAGATTGATGTGGTTATTCACCTTGCTAATAGAGAGACCATCTCTCCAATTGGTATTGTACGAGACGTGGAAGTTCTTTGTGGTAAGATTAAGTACCCTGCTGATTTTCTAGTACTTGGTTCGGCTGCTAGTAAAACCTACCCTATCATTTTTGGTAGACCTTTGTTGAGTACTTGTGGAGCTATTATTGATTGCAAGAGGGAGAAAATCTTGACTAAGTTTGACGGGGAATCTTATGAGTTTAATTTTTCGAAATTTGCTAAAGAACCTTGCGAAGAGGAAACCCATAATGAGGATTTTAGGGTCGAACAACTTGCTTCTATTTCTCTTGCTCCTAAAATTGCTTTGCAGCAATTTATGGAAGATCATGAAAGTGAAATCTTGATGGAAGAAAGGAATGAGATTGACGTGATTGTCCATGATCAACCTATGATGCTTAAGCACGACTTGCCTGTAGAAGACTTGGGTACCATGATGCCACCTAAAAAAAATCCGGTTTTCGATCTAAAACCTCTCCCCGATGATCTTAAATATGCTTATATTGATGATAAAAAGATATATCCTGTTATTGTTAGCGCTAAACTTTCAGGGAAGGAAGAAGAAAGGCTATTAGAAGTTTCGAGGAAACATCGAGGAGCTATGGGCTATACTCTGGATGATTTAAAAGGGATTTCACCTACTATATGTCAGCATTCTATCAACATAGAACCAGATGGAAGCTAGTAGTGGAGCACCAACGACGTTTAAATCCTAGGATGAAGGAAGTGGTAAGGAATGAGGTATTGAAACTCCTTGATGCTGGTATTATTTACCCTATTGCTGACAGTGAATGGGTTAGTCCTGTTCATTGTGTTCGTAAAAAGGGAGGTATTACCGTTGTCCCTAATAATAATGATGAGCTTATTCCTCAAAGAATAGTGGTAGGCTATAGGATGTGCATCGATTTTAGGAAAGTTAATAAAGTTTCTAAGAAAGATCACTACCCGCTTCCTTTTATTGATCAAATGTTGGAAAGGTTATCTAAAAAGACCCATTTTTGTTTTCTTGATGGTTATTCTGGTTTCTCTCAAATTGCTGTTAAACAACAAGATCAAGAAAAAACTACTTTTACTTGCCCTTATGGAACTTATGCTTATAGAAGTATGCCTTTTGGTTTATGTAATGCTCCTACCACTTTCCAAAGGTGCATGTCTGCTATCTTTCATGGTTTTTGTGAGGAAATTGTAGAAGTGTTCATGGATGACTTTTCTATCTATGGAACTTCTTTTGATAATTGTCTGCACAACCTTGATAAAGTTTTGCAGAGATGTGAAGAAACTAATCTTGTTCTTAATTGGGAGAAATGCCACTTCATGGTTAATGAAGGGATTGTTCTTGGGCATAAAGTTTCTGAAAGATGCATAGAAGTTGATAGAGCTAAAGTTGAGGCAATTGAGAAGATGCCATGTCCAAGAGACATCAAAGGTATTCTTAGTATCCTTGGTCATGCTGATTTCTATAGGAGGTTTATTAAAGATTTCTCTAGGATATCAAAACCTCTCACTAATCTTCTGCAAAAAGATGTACCTTTTGTTTTTGATGATGATTGTAGGGAAGCTTTTGAAACTCTTAAGAAGGCTTTAACTACAGCCCCTATTGTTCAACCACCTGATTGGAGTTAACCCTTTGAAATAATGTATGATGCTAGTGATTTTGCTGTAGGGGCTGTCCTTGGGCAACGTATTGATAAAAAGTTAAACGTTATCCATTATGCTAGTAAGACTATAGACGCTGCTCAAAGGAATTATGCCACTACTGAAAAGGAATTTCTAGATATTGTTTTTGCCTGTGATAAGTTTAGGCTCTATATTGTGGACTCAAAAGTAACCATTCATACTGATCATGTTGTTATTAAATATCTTATCACGAAGAAGGACGCTAAGCCTAGGCTTATTAGATGGGTACTGCTTTTACAAGAGTTTGATCTACACATAGTAGATAGGAAGGGTGCTGAAAACCCTGTAGCTGATAATTTATCTCGTTTGGAAAACATCTCTTTTGATCCTATGCCTGTTAATGATAGTTTCCCAAATGAACAGTTAGCCGCAGTAGGGGTGAGCTCGCGAGGAAGCCCTTGGTATGCCGATTATGCTAACTTTGTTGTCTCCAAGTATTTTCCTCCAACTTTTACAGCTCAGCAAAGAAGAAAGTTCTTTTATGATTTGATGCATTATTTTTGGGATGACCCACACTTATACAAAGAAGGAGTTGATGGTATTATGCGAAGATGTGTTCCAGAATATGAGCAAAAGGAGATATTGCGTAAATGTCATGGTAGCGCCTATGGAGGACATCATGTAGGAGATAGAACTGCACAAAAGGTACTACAATCAGGTTTCTACTAGCCTACCCTTTTTAAAGATGCAAGGAAATTTGTTTTATCTTGTGATGAATGTCAGTGTGTTGGTAATATTTCTAGACGCAATGAAATGCCTATGAACTACTCTCTAGTAATTGAAACTTTTGATTGTTGGGGATTCGACTTTATGGGTCCTTTCCCTCCTTCAAAGGGTTACACTCATATTCTTGTTGCCGTTGATTATGTTACTAAGTGGGTAGAAGCCATTCCTACAAAAACTGCTGACGGGGAAACCTCTCTAAAAATGCTTAAGGACGTTATCTTTCCTAGGTTTGGAGTGCCTAGGTATCTCATGACTGATGGGGGGTCTCATTTCATTCATGGCGGTTTTAGGAAGACCCTCGCTAAATATGATGTTAATCATAGAATTGCTTTAGCTTATCACCCCCAAACTAGCGGGCAAGTAGAGTTATCAAATAGAGAAATTAAATCTATCTTGCAAAAGACCGTTAATAGGTCTAGAAAAAACTAGGCTAAGAAGTTGAATGATGTTTTATGGGCTTATAGAACTACCTACAAAAATCCTATGGGAATGTCTCCTTATAAAATGGTTTATGGGAAATCTTACCACCTACCCTTAGAATTAGAACACAAAGCTTACTGGGCAGTGAAATAACTAAATAGAGATTGTAAGCTCGCTGGTGAGAAAAGATTATTTGACTTAAGTTCTTTAGATGAATGGAGGAGTGAAGCCTATGAGAATACTAGGCTATTTAAGGAAAAAGTTAAAAGATGGCATGACAAGCGAATACTTAAGAGAGAATTTCATGTTGGTGAGAAAGTACTATTGTATAGGTGTCATCTCAGATTTTTTGCAGGTAAGCTACTATTAAAATGGGAAGGACCTTTCATCATTGAAGAAGTATACCGTTCAGGAGCAATACAAATCTCTTCTCTAAAAGATAATACTACACAAGTAGTGAATGGACAACGACTCAAACACTATATTGCTGGAGATTCTTACAATGAAGATGTTGATGCCTTTCAAGTTATAACTCTAGAGAAATTCATTGAGGACCAAATTTAGAGACCTGCAGAGTCTGTTTCCAACTAGGTAACAGTTCTGGTAAGAAAAGTTCCGTGAAAATACAATACAACTATATTTTTGCAGTTTTCAGTCGATAAGGGAAGTTTCGAAGCGAAAAAGGGACAGAACCGGAGCCGGGGTGTCCCACACCACCCCATGGCGTGGGCCCACCCCTGGTCGCGCCACCAGGTGGTGAGGCCACCCAGGACTCTGCCTCCGATCCGTTTTCACCCAGTACCTTCCTTTTGATATGAAACTGCGTAATATATAACCCCCCGGACCCCCCGAGGTTCGTATATCGTGTTTTCATCATGTTTTTGTTTCGATCTGTTTCTTCCAGGACATACTCTTTGAAAGCTTAGAAGCACAATGGTGTCTGCCAAGGATAAAGGGAAGGAGCCCATGGAGGAAGACCTTCAAGACCCTGGGAAGGAGAAGGAGATCAAGAGTGAAGGTGAAGAGGCGCAAGGCCAACACCCGCGCACCGGCACTACCATTGCAAGCATTAGAGTGGTGAAGCCTGCCAGGGTTAGAAGGACGGCACGGATGCAGACTGGGGGGAAAGTTCCCCATCACAGATTGGCTCCAAGGTCACTTCATCCACACACCAAGAATCCCTTCCATACCTTCATCCATAACCATGCAGGAAAAGAAGACTTCAAGGAGGAAGAACGGAAAAAGAATCACGGGAGCTGGGATCCACAAACTGAAATGATCACGAGCCGTATTGAGCACAACTCGGAATTGATTCGTACTCTCACCTTCGAGATTGAGGACTTTGGTAAATTGATCAGAGAGCTCATCGAGAGGATACCACCACCACCGAAGGAGTAATTCGTCATCACGTTTGGCATCCCCTTGGTTTGTTCCAAGCTTGGGGGAGTGTCGCGGTATCATATCACTATCTTCTATCTTTTTACCTTATTAGTAGAGTCATATCTTGAATAAAGGAGTTATTATGTAGTATGGTTTGCATTATGGAAGTGTCCCCTCTCTTGTTAGATATGTATCCCTTGGTGTGAGTTTCCGTTATGGAGTATTAATGAGAAGTTCTATCATTCACTCTTTTGCATAGCTTATGTTAGTTTTCAATTCGTGGTTATATGATTGATCTTGTTGTTAGTATTGGTATCACTTTGGGATCATTGAGTTAATTTAGTTGGTTTTGGCAAACCTGGCTCGGTCAGTAACAACACCTTTTTGAGAGTTGAAAAGAAAGAGATAGAAGTACTCTAAAGAAAAATAATTTCATCATCTTTCTTTCTTGATTTGCTCATAAGTCTAGTATTCTCTAGTTAAGGTCTTTTGTGCTTCCAAGGAAGATTGCATGTTTGTTTTTATCATTTGTATGTTTGGTTGTTTCCTTCAACTCTTGTACTTGCTACCCAGCCTTGCTAGCCAAAAACCCTATAGTGAGAAGGAATTCTTCTCTTGCATACACCCCCTTAAAACCAAAACCTTTGCCATTCATGTCCACCATACCTACCTAGTAGCATTATTTCTATTCCAAGTAAATTCTTGTTTTATCTACCTCCCAAATTAAACTTATTATGTGAAAATTAGTGATTAAAGCTCTCACGAACTTGACGGCACACTTTACTTTCTTGCACTTAATAAACTTGAACCATTGTGCTCACCTATGTTGCGTATATGCTTGCGCTTTGTAAGTTGTGAATTAGCAGAACATGCTGTCATGGGGAACGGTTTCAACATTGCACTGGTACTTTGTACCAAGTTGATATCATGTTCTTTTGTCTATGTATGTCGTCGGTGTGAAATGAAAGGGGAGCTTGTAAGTCCATGGAGTTATGCATATGTGTTAGAGAAACGCCTGGGCCGCTGGTCTAATCCATGCTGACATGGTGGAAACCTGCAGCGTGACCATAACGAGTATCTATGAAGCATTCTTCTTATAAAAAAAAGAGATAGAGATTGAGAAAAAAGAAAAAAAAAGAGAGATATTATGAAAAGAGGAAAGAGAAAAAAGCACCATATTCCCATGTTAAATAAGAAGATTGCTGAGATACTTGTTGTCTGCTTGCCTTGTCATTTTGATATGGGGATTCTTCCGTATCATCAGGCAAGGGGTACCCCGTTGGCAGTTCTCAGTGATACACATATGCTTATGATGATAAGAACATACCGGTGACTAAACTTGAGTAGCATGAGGAGCGGCCCTCGTATTCAAGGGACATGAGATTCTCAACTTACAACTTGTCAATGCATATCCTCATGTTTGATCACTTTAACCTTAATCAGCTAAAGATGCCTATGATTGGGGCAATGAGAGCTGAAAGCTAGTAAGTATCATAATTTTTGGGAGCTCTTTATGAGACTTGCAATCCCTGCTTCCCTCTTTGAAGGGCCTTTCTTTTACTTTGTAGTTGAGTCAGTAAACCTACTCCCTTCTATCTTAGCAAGTATTTTGAGTTGTTGTGCTTCATTCATTCATATGGTGATTTATTCAATCATGTCTCTTATGTTCCTTGTTTTGCACATTGCTCTTATCTTGATGTTTACTACTTTGAAAGCTATCATTGAAAAGCCAGCTATTTGTGAACTCCAGCAAATTATCAACTATTCTTCGATCAAGAGCTAAGTTTGCCATTACCAATTATGATTCACTTTATGTATCTGTATTGTGTTTCCTTTACTTATTACAAGTGGGGTTATATAATAGTGAGTTGTCTTCTATTATGATATATGTATTTGATGAATGTGATGCTTCTTTTCCATATTCTTTTATCAACTCTTCACTCCATAAACTTGAGGCCATGTTTATTGAGCTCAGTTTCGCTTGGGGACAAGCGAAGTCTAAGCTTGGGGGCAGTTGATACGGCCATTTTGCATCACTATTCTATGTCTTAATTCACTATTATTCATTAATATATTTCGTATTGAGAGGTGATACTTATGTTATTTCATCTATTTTTGCATGGTTGATGACTTTTGGAGCATGGACCGCTGCAGTCAGGATTCTGATGGAAAAGGTGCTGTTTGGAGGCAAAATTCGCGAAGATCAGAAAATCTGGGAAAATATACGGAAAATCCTATTTTTCCAGACGACTAAGGATGGCAGAAGATGGAGTGGAGGTGGGCCACAAGGGGCCCACACCACCCCATGGCGCGGGTAGGCCTAGGCCACGCCTGGAGGTGGTGTGGCCACCCTGGCCCACTCCAGCCTCTCCCCTCTGGCGTATATCATCCTCCCAAAACCCTAAGACTCGGGGAGCGACCACAGAAAGTTTCCGCCGCCTCTGCGGGGCGGAAAACACCGAGAGAGAAAGATCTCTCCGGCAGACAGATTTCAGCCGGGGGAATTCCTTCCCGGAGAGGGGAGATCGTCGCCATCAACACCACCATCAAGCTGGACTTCATCGGGATCATCATCATCATCATCATCATCACCACCATCATCACCATCAGCACCCTCATCACCATCTCCATATTGCTGTAACAATTGAGTTGAATCTTGCATAGTTCATAGGGAAACTTTCCCGTTGTTGATTACTCTTTGTAGTTGATACTATTGAGTGAACCATTGAATTATTGTTTATGTTCAGATTGTTATACATCATTATTCCATCTCTGATCATGATCCATATGATGTCTTGTGAGTAGTTCGTTTTGTTCTTGAGGACATGGGAGAAGTCTTGTTGTTAGTAGTGGAGTTGCATTGAGAAAGATTCAATAGATTGTTATTTAAGTTGTGGTGTACTTCTTCTAGTTGTGTCATGTGAATGTCGACTATATGACACTTCACCTATATGGGCCTAGGGGAATGCACTGTGTATTTGGCTACTAATCGTAGGGGTTGCCGGAGTGACAGAAACCTGAACCCCCGTTAGGAAACCATTGCACAAGGGACGTAAGGGTCTTAGAGTTTAAAGTTGTGGTTAGGTTTCTACCTTAATTACTTTCTTGTACTTACGGATGTTTGCAAGGGGTATAATCACAAGTATGTATTAGTCTTGGATGGGGCGGTACATTAGCACAGGTTCACCGACACAACACTTAGCAAGCTAGAGAAGATTAATCGACTATATGAAGCGAAAGCACTTGACAGTCTTCCCATGTGTCCTCAAGAACGTTTGGTCATCTATAGAAATACAACCGGCTTGTCCTTTGCTGCATAAAGGATTGGGCCGCTTGCTGCATTTATTCCTACTGTCTTTTATTTACTCGTACTTTGTTTACTTGCTTATTCGAAAACCCCTATAAATCCGTTTGCTAAGTATTTGCAGAGAATTCCTGATCCATACCACTAGCCAACACCTTCTGCTCCTCGTTGGGTTCGACACTCTTACTTATCAAAAGTACTGCGATACACCCCCTATACTTGTGGGTCATCACCCTTCAGGAGCGCAGAAGGCCCGTGTGGTCTGTGTCGCCCGACCATGACTCGGTACGGCTCTCCAAGGGGCCCCGCGCCGAGGATACCATGTCCACGATCATGTTGCTGCTCCTTGGCATGGACATGGAGGTGGAGTTTCTGCTAGGCGCGCGTCCCTTGTACTTAGTGGGCGGTGCGAGCTCCGCTCGGGCGGGTCTCGCCACCTTCGATGCCCGAGGGGTATGTCCCTTGGTCGACCTAGATGACGAGGACGAGGGACCAATCCAAGTCCCCGAGATCCTCCAGCACGTGCGGCGTGGGAGGATGATCAACAGCTTGTCATATTCCGAAGAATAGGAAGACGTCGAGGACACTCCCCTCGCGTTAGGGCCGACGGCTCTCCTAGCAGAGGATGTTGTGGGAAGCGGGTCGAATCTGAGGCATCGGTTGTCCCGGTGCCGGTGCCACCGATCGAGTAGTACCAGAGGCGGGGCGACTACAAGTCCTTCCTCCCTCCCAGCGTGAGGACGGCCAACTAGTCCTTGGTGGGGGAAGGAGTGAAGAGGTGAGACACCTTCATATAATCCCCTTCCTCTTCTTGCCTATTTCCTCATGACACCACCTCGTTCTTCCACTACAGGCGTGAGGGGAAAAGGAAAGTAGTGACGGCGAACACCAATTTGAATGAAGCAGGAGGGCGCATTGGGGGCAACTCCGCCTCTGTGTCTGCCCAGGAATTCAACATGGTGGGGAAAATCTTGGCTGATGAGAGCCTTCTAGGTCCGGTGGTGGATCCTGGGCATAGTGAGGCTCCCCTCCCTGACGACCTAGTAGGAGCACAGGGCAGGACCCCGTCCCCGAGTTAGCTGGGACGAGTGTGCTGGCCCTGCTACCCCTAGAGGGCAACTCCTAGAGTCGATCTGGGCGCCTGCGAGACATTGTCGCAACCGCCCACACCGTGCTTGACCAGTTTCTTGCTGACATCGCTGCAGAGGAGCATTGTCTGGCCGTGGCGTGGCACCGCCTTCACCTGGAATGGGCGGAACGAGCCCAGGAGCAATGAAGGAACCGTGGCGAGGCTACTAGCTCCAGGGGTGGCCGAGACCTTGAGGAGGCGTCTCGCCAGGCCGAGGTGACCCACGCGTAGGTCCGAGACCACGCTCTGTCTTTTGAGGCCCACTAACCAGGCCTAGCCGGCGTAGCCCAGGCCTTCTCCATGCGCGAACATGCGCTTGCTTTTTCTGAGTAGGAAGCTGAGGAGGATTGCTGGAGAGTCACCTAGAGGGAGCAAGACGTGGCCCTCTGCAAAGAGGTAGTCCGGCTTTGCGAGCACGAAGCTCAGTTGGAGAGGAGCCTTCTGGACGTGTTTGAGGTCTAGCTGCTTACGGCCCAGGAACGACATCAGGAGAGCACACTTGATGTCGACCATCGCAGTGCAAACACCGACGACCGTGTCTAGTGGTGCTATACCAAGGTCGCCATCGAGCGGGAGCAGATGAAGCAGGACAACAAGGTGGTGCTCACGCAGCTTCGCCAGGCCTATTGGGCGAAATGGCATGGGAAGCCAAATTTCAGTAGTCCCGCTTTGTGAAGAGGATGGTGGAGCTGCAGGCATCTCTCCGCTCAGCGGAGGAGCGGCTGGCCCAGGCTCTTGCTGACCAAGACGCCCTAAAGGAGCTGCGAGCTGCTCACGAGGATCTCTAGAAGTGCTGGAACCTTCACGACCAGGTGGAGTGAGACCTCCAGGTATTGGAGAAAGAGAGGTGCAAGATGTACCGGGTGCTCGCCCAGCATGCGGCTGCCACTCTGCAAGACTTTGGGGTGACCTGTTTCTACACCAGACCCCTCGCAGATGCTAGCACAGATGGTGCCTTCTTGACGCTCTTCGGCTGGATCATGGCGGCGCTGGAGGGGAGGGTCGTGCTCTACGATAGGTATCACCTGGAGGAGTGCCGCAAGATGATGCCGGTCATAGCGACCCATGTTCTCTCTGTCCTCTACCAGTATGACGCTGACTTTCCCTGGAGGTTGCTCCTGGATACGGTGGAACACCCTGTGGGAACCCTTCCTGACGAGGCCATGCGGTTCAACCAGCTCGTGGAGGAACGCGTCAACGATTTCCTCCCAGTCTTCATGCTGACCAAAGAGGGGGGAGCTCTTAGACCAATGAGTCCTCTGGAGGCGAATACGGAGGCTCCCCAGCTGAGTCGCCTGGTGCCGGGGGGTGATGAGCCATCTCTAGGAGGTAACACTTCGGAGCCGCTGGCCTGAGGGGCCCTGTCGACTGTACTCCGTGTAGAGTGAACTGGCGCAGCAGCCATGTCCTAGACCTAATGTCTTTTGGTGGTGCATACTTGGCCACGCTCTTGTCAAGGTGTAAATGTTTGTGTCTACAGGTGGGGTGACTTGTGTCCTTGATCGAGTGGTAAGTTCAGATCTCGACCTACTGAACCTTTTGATCGGTGGAGGGGACAGTGTTTCATGAGTCACTCTGTCGTCTTCCCGGGGGAGGCTGTCCTGTCAACATAGGGGTTTTTGATCTTTTGATGGCCCGGAACCATGGGTGATATGACTTATGGCCGAAGAACGGGCCGTAGGTTCAGAGCTCAACACTTTAGGTCCTAGGGGGCTCGAGCCGCGGATGGACAGTGCCTCGCGAGCCGTCACAATGATGTTTTTGGTTATGTTAGGAACCGTGGGTGAGGTAACTTGCAGCCGAGGGACGGGCATGCAAGTTCAGATCTCGACAATTTAGGTCCTTAGGAGCTCGGGCCATAGATTGACAGGGCCTCGCGAGCCGTCATGGCGATGATTTTATTGTGTTAGGAACCGTGGTGAGGTAACTTGCAGCCGGAGGATGGGCCGCAAGTTCAGAGCTCAACAATTTAGGTCCTTAGGAGCTCGGGCCATGGATGGACAGGGCCTCGCGAGCTATCATGGCGGTGATTTTATTGTGTTAGGAACCATGGGTGAGGTAACTTGCAGCCGAGGGACGGGCTGCAAGTTCATAGCTCGACACTTTAGGTCCTTAGGATCTCAGGCCGCGGATGGACAGGGCCTCGCGAGTCGTCATGGTGATGATTTTATTTTGTCAGAGACCGTGAGTGAGGTAACTTGCGGCCGAGGGATGGGCCGCAAGTTTAGAGCTCGACAATTTTGTTGGTCCATGTAGAGGTAAACAAAAACAATTTCCTACACGATGATCCCAAGATCTAGCTCTGGTAGAAGGCCACGAGAATTACCACTAGACGCGCAGTTGCGGAATCGATGAAGCACGTTTCTTGATGCAGTGTAGTCCTCACAACCCGTTCCGATCCACAATCGTCGAAGTGCTGAATGTACAGCACCTCCACTAATATGCACACATACGAGGAGGAGCGCTGGTTGTGGACTGCTAGGTCCGGTACTGCGGCGACATGACTAGACTAGGACTAGGGTTTTCCAACACTTGGAATGATCTAACCATGTGCTCTAAGTACCTACGCCCTAGCTTATATAGAGAGTGAAAGTGGGCTCCACTCACTTGTGGACCATTCACTAAAAGGCCTATATTAGTCATTGCGTGTCCAACTCACTGACTCAGTCCATGTCTTATTTGGGTCCAACCCAAATAGGTTTCTGGTCCGGGTCTTACCCAAACCTGTTCCCGCTCTTAAGTGTGTGACACGACAGGCTCATGGTAACTCAGACACGATCCAAGTCTCACTTGTGACCGATCAGTCGGCAGCGGCTCCTAGTAGAACATGTCGACTCCCAAGTACCAAAGAGTCATGACAACATACCTTCCAATGCGACTTTCGTCTGAGTCCCTTTTGCCTCACGATATGCCTTGTCGAATTATAGGTGAATAATCGTCATCCCTTGAATAGTCCAACTCTTTTTCTCGGTCTGAGATAAGTGATTCATCCGACTAACTCTTAGTCGATCACCTCTGTTAACACTTAACCGAGTCGCGCAAGGCCATGCTTTTTAAATCATATCTTCCGAGAGGGCCCAGAGAATATCTCTCCAGTTGGAGGGGAAAATCCCATCTTGGTTATTCACATCACGCAGCTTGATTCTCAGTCGACCCGAACTTTTCCTTTATGATTGCACTTTGACGAAACATCGTTTGATAGAACCTAAGTCGGTGATCCTCAACTCGGATTTTGCAATAACTTCAGGTGTAAGGATTACATTGATTGAGACATACAAATGACGACTTGTTTGTTGTATCTCAATATGGGTCAGTCCGACTAGCTAAACTCTTTAGATGAATCCATGTAATTTGAAATAGCATCTCCATGCCCATGAGAAGTGGAATCGAGCCATCAGCCGACTTTCACATTAGTCTAAGTTGTGTGTCCAGCACAACCTCAACGACCAAGGACAACTCATATGAACAACATGAATATATAGTTCCACAATTAAATCACATATTCAATGATACAAATCAGTAGTTCATACATGGACAATAACTTTATCAATACATTGGGAATAACATCATACATGATTGCCGCTAGGACATATTCCCAACAACTTTAGGCCTTGGCAATTTAGGGCCACCAGAGGGAAGTGCCTCACGAGCCGCCTCGTAAGCCTCTCAAGGAGAGCACCATGGGGGTCGTGCCATCCCGTGACCCTCTTAATGAGGGGATCGTAGGCGTAGCACATTGCGGCGCTCCCTATCGGGGACGTGTGTATCCCTGGTCGAGCCGCATTCCCGGCATCGCCCCGTCCTGCTAGTACATCATACGAGGGCCTTGAGTGCTGGGGAACCACGAGCGAAATGACTTATCTCCAGAGCTAGTCCATAAGTTCAGAGATCCCTTTGTCAATCCCCGGCGTCGACGGAGGATATTAGGTGATAAGTACCATCCTAACCCCCTCTCGTATGATGGACTATAGGGACGAGGCCAGCACCTGGGCGAAGAAGACCCAGAAAAACGGAATAGTGTATCCAAAAATAGGCAGAATTCGTCGTTTACAGCAGTTGTTTCCCTTCCCGGGTGCCCTAGTGGGGGCACAAAAATGTCATCCAGTAGAGGTGGAGTGATGACGGTGGGTCACCTTGGGGCCAGTGCCCTGCAGAGGTGTGTGCACCTAGGACGCGCGCTGTCCCTGGCCCTCCGGGCTCCTCATGGGGGCTAGGGTCTTCTGGCTGCGTTGCCCGCCCAGCCCCTGGGCCCTCCGCCGGGGACATGGGTCCAGGGTCTTGGGTGCACCTGGATCTATTGTGCTTGATGCTCTGCTCTCGCCTCCTCTTGTTGTTGTACTCCTCCCTAACCTCCCTAAGCTTGACGCTTTGGTGGGTATCATGTACCTGCCTTTGATGGAAGGCGTAGTATGGGTGTGGGCCTGTAGAGTTGTTCGTTCCTATCATGAGGAGGTGCTTCTTGCCGCCCTTCCTCTGTTGCATGGTGGGGCTTGCACAACCCTTATTATCGTGGTCAAACAGATCCCCGACTTTTGCCTTGGAGCAGCGGTCAGCCATCGTGAAGAGCTCGGCTACCATGGTCAGGTTCTCCCTGCCATGGCCGATCTTTCCAAGTACTTGCGCATTGGAGACCCCGTCCACAAAGGCCATGATGACCTCGGCGTCAGTGACCCTACTAACCTTGGTGATGCTTTGGTCGAAGCACTGTAGGTACCTTTGCAAGGTCTCTTCAGGCCCTTGGCGCACCTTCCGAAGGTCCTCCCATGTGTACACAGACTCGTATGCCTCCCCAAACTTCACAATGAAGAGGCCATAGAGCTCTGGCCATGAGCTGATAGACTCCTCGGAAAGGTTCAAGAGCCAGGCACATGCCTCCGGTCCCAGGCCCACAAGAACTAGTTAGCCAGGACGAGGTTGTCTCCCCGACTGCTTCTACACCCGTAGTGAAAAGGTGTAGGAACTCCACGAGGTTTGTGGCACACATGTACCGGGGGGCATCTCCAGCTTGAACTTGGGCGGCCATACCACCCGTTGGAGGTGTTTGGTGAGGGCCGGGCAACTGGAGCTACGGGTCTCCATGCCACCGGTAAGCTTAGCTTGGTTCTGCAGCCCAGTGGCCGAGATGTCCTAGAGGGTCTGGGCCACATGACCCTGGTGCCTAACCAGGGTAACCCGCGCATCCTCCGGTGAACAGGCGTCGCTTGTCCCTGCTTGAACCCGCACCGGGATCGCCACGAGGGGCGGCTTCTCCTCGCCCCAACCTCTCAATCCGCCGCATACGGGAGGATGGGGAGGCGCACCATAGGCTATGTCGCTTGATGGGGATATGCCGAAGGGGGTATACCCAGCAGGACGTTTTGACTGAGTCAAGGCCCCTGCGAGTGGGCCTGCAGGACAGCGACTGGAATGCGACTGAGAAGGAGCCCGGCGACTAGAAGCTGGAGGCCAAGAAGCATAGTTTGGCCCAGTCAGGTTAGGTTAAATCCTCTGAGTCCTTAACTGATTCAGTTGTAAATCTATAAACCCTAGAGAGGTAACCCCTGTATAAACCTCCCTAGGGTACCTTCTATACTTATGTTCCATCATATACTCCATCCAAGCGACTCGCTGCCTAGCCGCCGAGCTCGCCACCCCTATAACTCACTCGCCGATAATACAATCTAGGAGTAGATATTTACCCTACGGGAGGGCAAACCTGGGTAAATCCCTATGTCTTTGCCCTCATCTCGCTCCGCAGATGGCTGCCCGCTCTTTCCCCAAATCCTTCCAATCGCTACCCCTAGTAGCGACTGCCATGGTCATTCCCTGGACGGTGGCGCCCACCGTGGGGAATGGCCGGTCCATCCTGACTTCTGCGGCGAGACACTATTCGCCAATCGATCGGCCGATCGCCACCAGCGGGATCCTCCAGAACCTGCCCAGCAGCTACATCTCGGCATCGTGCCCAATCACGCACAGTGCGGTGATGCCATTCATCACAATCAACCTGTTTGTCGGCTTCACGAACACCGTCGACCTAGTGGAGACGGCGATTGCGGGTCGCCGCCACGCTGTGATCTACTATCAGAAGGCGAGATCCGCTCAATCAGCCGCCTCACCTCCGAGTACGACTCGGCCACCAGCAACCCGGTCGGGACCAATGTCGCCGTGGACGACGTGGCCCTCCACGACAACGGTGATTCGGTGACCCCTCCCTCGGTCGCCTGATCCATCACCGCCGTGTCACACGAGGACCCCATCACGTGAGTCTACAATGTTGAGGACTTCGAGGACCCTCCATCCTAGGGATCTTTGAATCCGACTACGAGACAGAGTCACCTGACGTCTTCTGTGCCAAAACCGATCGCTTTAACACGATCTACATAGCGGGCAGCATGAGCACCCTGCTAGATCGCTTCTCCATGCGATCCCACCGACTGTGATGGTGATGGAGGTTGAGGAACACCGCCTGCGAATGGAGGCAGCAACACACGTGGAGCAAGCTGAGTGCGAGAAGTTCCGCCTCGGGCGGGAAATGGTGTAGGAGCTGTCGCTCTACCACCAATGCCACATCAGGACCATCCTAAACTCCAACGTACAGGGTTGTGTCCTGAACTTAAACAACGAGAACGACCCCGCCTACACGGCCGAGCATGAGGTCTATTAGAACATGCCGCCTGGCGGCAGCAAGCACCTGCCACCTGGGGCGCCTACGACTAGAGCTCCACCGCCACCCTTGGGCCACACACCTCCCATGGACCAGCCGCGGATCATCATATCGCCACAAGCCCGTGACGCCAACAGGCTCCCACTATACTCCACCCGGACGGACAATGTCATCACGGGGCAGGCCGCAGTCGCCAACCTCAACATCACGGGAGAGGGTGCATTGCAGATCCAGTACGCCCAGGCCCTACTCTCCAGGGTCGTCAAGTAGCAAGCCACGGGAGTTGACCCGCGGGGACGGACTTACTCCCGTTACTCGGGGAGCAGGGCAGCCTCAAGCGGCTATCCAACAGTCGCCAACACTCTGAACTGCCGACTATCCGAGCCCTTGTAGGTCCAACCACGGGCCACCAATCCCGTGCTCTCCACCAATGAGCCGCGACCCGTGAAAAACATAGTCGCCGCTAATGACCAACCGGTTGACGCGTGGACCCACATCGTCAACAACCAGGCTTGGTGAGCTTGCCTGCCCCATGACCGGAGGCACACCCTCACCAACCGCGGTGAGCCGAAACCAAGGGGTTCAATCAGCCGAGTCGGCCCGCAATGCTTCGGACCAATGATCTGAGGCGAAAATTACCCGGCAAACTTCAAGGCGCCGAAGGACATTGATAAGTACGACCCGACGTACGACCCAGCGGTGTGGCTGGGCACATACCTCATGGCGATGGGGATCACAGGCCACACCAACCTACTCGTCGCTCACTACCTCCCCCTGATGATGGAGGGAGTGACCCGACAATGGATTAACACCCTCCCTGCGGACAACATCGACTCGTGGGAGGACATGCGAGAGGATAATATCATTTTGCAGCCCGAAAGTTGAGGCGTCCAGGCAACGCGGTACCCAAGTTGATTTTAATAACCGCGATTTGAAAAGTTAGGGCGCCAATTGCTGAGAGGGGTGTTTCGAGTGAATGATGGCCAATCCCAATATTTTCAAATCGCCTGTTATGTCAGGATATTCCGTTACACTAGTTCCTGCTATGCCCATTCTTTGCCGGTCACTCTTCTTAGCCACCCTCCACGTATCGTAGGGGCAAATCCATTATTGTACTTTCCTAATTCTTGACACTAAATCTGGCTGCGGCAGTGGCGGTCCTTTGTCTTCCCTTCCCCGTCTCTGAATCTACCGGCAGCGGAGGACCTTTTTTCTCCCTCCCCCGACACTGAATCCGACAGTGGCGACCCAGAATGTCTTGCAAGGTGAAGGTTGTAGCTACGTCGCCGACTGATTCAGGTATGTTGAGGCCAGAGTCTGGGGCTAAATGCGAAGCGGAGGCTAGGTCTTCAGCCCTGGTTAGCGAGGAGGTCAGCAAGGATTCTGCTCCCAAGGTACCTACGAGCAACGGGTTGAAGAGAAAAGAAAGACCGGCGGCAGATTGTTTGGCTCCGGTGGGCAGATGCGGCACCCGGATCTCGGAAAAAACCTAGGAGAAGAGCGAGAGGTGAATTTTTCTTATCTATGCCTTACCTTATAAGTAGATTAGTTACGGCATAATAGAATCAAATGAACTAAAAAGTTCCCCTTTTTAATCAAATTAGGCACAACTTTGATAAAAGGGACCTATATGAGTTCATAGTTCACGTTCGCCAGTACACTGCAAAACTTGACTTTGGTTGCGAGAGGATTGTGTTCAGGCAAGATGTGCATCTGCTTGTGAATTGCAAAGAGTTTATGTCTGTTTTACAGCTGGTAGATATGCTTGCCGCTAGGTTTCCCTGGGGTTCTAAACAGAGGACAAAATTTGTGTGGCGCAACATGAATGATACCTATCAACAAATTGAGCACTCCCATGAGCTCCAGATGGTTTGGGAGTGTTGTGCAGTTGATCGTAAGGTGAAATTTGAAGCGATGATTGATGATATGTATGCAGATGCTTGAGATCTTGCTGCAAGAGCTTCAGCTCCTAGAGACTATGGACCAATAGATGCTGATCTAGATAAGTTCAGTATACGCTTAGAGGTGGATTCATACTTGGAAAAACTTGATGAGGGAGTTAATAAGCCAGTTTCATTATGTACTATGGAGATCACTGTTGATTCAAAATACATAACTCTTGATGAAATGAGGGAGATGATCAGTAAGGAAATCAGTATTGGCCTTAAGCAAATGGCACAAATCCGGTGGTGGCATCATAAGAAGCAGCAATTCATAGATGTTTTGGATACTAAAGATCTTATGCTGATTATGCGACGAAAGAAGCGAACCAGGAATGTGTTCTTCCTCGGTACCATTTCTAATGTTGTTGAACAAGTTGTAGTGGATGTAGAGGCCCCTGTAGTGGCTGAACAGAACGAGGTGGTCGACGTTGATGACATCTGATGAGAGCTGCTACTCTAGGCTTGTCATATGGACCATGGGGTTCCCCTGCCTGTATTTGTAACATTGACTACTGTTGCATTTAGACCGTGTTTATGTGATTATGTTTGTTGAGAACTTGCGATATAATGTTGTGCGAGCTGTCGAGATTTTAGGACATGTCACTCACTAAAACCATCATTGTTTTAATAACACATAAGTACATTGTAGTTGACATGATTATGTTTCTTGAGATGACGTACTGTACTTGTTTCTATTATTATGTTTGTTGGGACATTGTAATGTAATGTTTTGTGAAACCATGACTAGATACGTGATGCATAAATACATTGTGCTTGACATGATTATGTTTCTTGAGATGATGTACTATACTTGTTTCTACTATTTTGTTTGTTGAGAGATTGTAATGTAATGTTTTGTGAAACCATGACTGGACAAGTGATGCGTAAGTACCTTGTAGTCGACATGATTTTGTTTCTTTAGATGATGTAATATACTTGTTTCTGTGATTACGTTTGTTGAGAGATTGTAATGTAATGTTATGTGAAACCATGACTAAACAAGTGATGCATAAGTACCTTGTAATTGACATGATTTTGTTTCTTTAGATGATGTAATATACTTGGTTCTGTGATTATGTTTGTTGAGATATTGTAATGTAATGTTTTGTGAAACCATGACTGAACAAGTGATGCATAAGTACCTTGTAGTTGACATATTTTGTTTCTTTAAATGATGTAATTTACTTGGTTCTGTGATTATGTTTGTTGAGAGATTGTAATTTAATGTTTTGTGAACCCATGACTGAACAAATGATTGATAAGTACCTAGTAGTTGACATGATTTTGTTTCTTTAGATGATGTAATATACTTGGTTTTGTGATTATGTTTGTTGAGAGATTATAATGTAATGTTTTGTGAAACCATGACTGAACAAGTGATGCATAAGTACCTTATAGTTGACATGATTTTGATTCTTTAGATGAAGTAATATACTGGTATGGTTTCCTTAGGCATTGAAATTGGGACGGAGGGAATACATGTTTAATATTTGAAATAAGAATGTATGAAGAGAAACCATATTAGGCAGGAGACAGTAATCCAGGGAAAGGGCATGGTATCCATTAAACTATTGTAACATGCCAATTTAGTCATTGTTGCAGCAGTAGTCTCTCTCCCTCCTCACTGACGCTGTCGCTAGCGACGACGCATTCACCATGCTGTCCTGGAACGACGAGGATGACTAGTCGAGCAGCGATAGCCTTCTCTCTGACATCGAGTATTCCTTCCATGATGTGATTTCCTCTGTTTTCTCGGGCTAGGGTTAGGCATTGGTAAATCTCTCGATCTGAGCTCCATATGTGCATGCAATCATGTTCAATTACATCTTTGCGTTTACCTATAGGTACCACGGACGATCTACGACTCTGAATGGGAGGGCCTAGATCTCGATGGAGAAGTACCATGTGACCATGGGCTAAAACTGAGGAGATATGTTGCATTCGAATGCAGTAAAACTAGGAGAAGGTTTTTGGGCTGTACAAATCAGGTTTGTTTACATTATGTGCAACAGTGACATGAAGAATAATGTATCGTGTATGTTCATAACACTATAGTGTGTGTTTTTTAGGTTGGCCCGGTGTGTAAATCAGTAGAGTGGGTGGTTCTTGAGTGGCCAGATGCACTTAAGAAATGTTTGGCACGGTTATGGGAGATGTATGAGTTGGAAAGGTGGGGGAGATTTACTGATGCTTGTGATGCAACTGAAAATTACAAGCTGTCGGTACAAAATAAGGAGATGGAACACGAAATCGAGAATTTGCAGTCAGAACAAAGTGGCAGAATCAATGGGAGGTTGGTTGTTGGAACTACAAAGAAGCTTCATGATAGTCACATGTTGCTGGTTCAAAATGCAGAAAAGGAGAGGGATTAGCTCAGGGAAGACAAGAAGAAGCTAGAGTACTGCATTGCGGATCTATTGAAGGAACTGAAGAAGGCGCGCGAGGTTGAACAAGGACAGACTATAGAGGATAAAGGAAATTTGAGATGAATAATTTATGTTGTGCCAATGCCTGAAACTATTTAACTATAAGACTTGCAGTTGCGCTTTCTTAACTACGCCAAACTCTATCCTCGAGCAAATTAATTTTAGGCGAACACACATATCGTGCATAGAGTTAAGTTCACGTTTACAAAATCACCACTACAGAGGATAAACCAGGTAGTTTAGTACTAGATAGACATATGTTGGGATCAAGCGAGCCTGGAGCTGCTTATTTTCCTCCCTAAGATTGGCCAGCTCCTTCAGAACTTTCTCGTGCGCCCGCTGCAAGTTACAGCGGTCCGTCACGGATTCGAGAAGTTGGCCCATAGCCATATGATTTCCCTTCAAGATCCCTTTCATGATCTCTGTCTGCTTCCTAGCCGAGGTGCGACCTTCTCTGTGAAGCTTTACCCAGCCGACATTTACCTCCTTCAGTTCCTGGCACTTGTTAAAAAGGACCGCGACTTCAGCGCGCAGGTGGTCAAAGGCTAGTTTCTAGGAATTCTGTTTCTCCCTTTGGATGGCTATCTTGTAATTTAGCCAGGTCGCCAGGTCCTGGTTGAGCTTTCGCCTCTTTCCCTGCAACAAAAATACATAGTATGGTTTGTTCAGTTCACCAGGACAAGCTGGTTAGTTTCCATAATTAACTGAATCGACTAGTGGCACTATCATAATTTCAAGGAAGAAGCAATCTAAGACTAATCAACATTTTATGAATCGACTGGTGGCACTGTCATAATTTCAATTTCAAAGACAAATAAGATTTATCTGTAGTTTAGTGTGTTGTGGGTTTTTTCCAATGTCACCAAATAGTAGTGGGCTAGTGGCAAACTCATAATGCAGAAACGCATGTATACATACATAATGGAAAGAGCGCATGGTGTCCATTCATGAACATGAACACCTACATATGTCCAGATAGATAAGTAGTTTCCCTAGGATTCTTATTGCACCCTATAATGGGAAGTAGACTTGGGCATTGCTCCTTGAACCCTAAATATTACAAAAGGAGTGGAGCAAGAACTGATATTCGTGCCCCCTCTAACGGGAATCAGACTTGGGCATTGCTCCGATACGCCTCCAGACAAGCCCTTAGCTCCTTGTTCTCTTTCAGAATACCCTCGAGTACGGTGAACCCTTTGATCATGTCCTCCTTCATCTCCTTCACTGCATCCAGGCAACGGTTCCTGTCATGGTAGGCTCGGATGGCAGCCTTGGTTTCCTCGACGCGTCCTCTGAGTACCTCGGTGACTTCGTCCTCCAGGAGGGTGCACCTTTCCACGAGATTCTTCTTCTCCTCCATGAGCTCGTTGATTATCTTGATGGCCTATTCTTGCCTGTTCAAGTTACGGTCGAGCACTTTCTGCAGCCTCACGACCTCACATGCAAAATCTAGCGAGACCTCCTTCTACACAAATAATTGCTTGCGTAGGCTCTCATTAGCTTGGGTGAGGGAGCGTGCAAGCTCTTGTTGGTTGTCAATCTTGGCACTGATTGCGGCCACCTTGTCATGGTACTCAGCCTTCGATCGCTGCATCATTCATGTTAATTGAAATAGAAATTCTATAATTACACTCTAGGTTCCAGGTGAATACTAATACAGATCAAAAAATCCCGGTTAAATCTATGGACAGCAGTGTTAAAAAATGGACCTAGAGTTCTAGTCATAACCACAATAAACTAATCCTAATCACAAAAAATTCATATTGAATCTATGAACCGTGGTATTAAGGAAAGACCAAGAGATCCAGTCATAATCATGAAAACTAATACAACTCCCAAAAGATGAAGAAAAAAACCAATCCAGGGGAGCCATGGCTTGCAGGGGAGGGAGGTGGCGGCAGGAGGAAGAAGATAGTGATTAGTGTGGGAGAAGAGTCAAAGAGTACAGGTCATGCTCCAGTAGTACTACTACTATTATACAAGACCACTGTGTACGGTCTACCTTCTCAAAGAAGCCAGGGAGGCAGGGATAGGGAATCGATGGGACTTGTCTTTATTGCGATGGACAATTCAATGGTCTTCGGCGCCGCCTAAAATCCAGTATATAATAAGAGGAGTGTGAGCCAGGTGGTAGTCACATGTTGATGGGGGCAATGACGCGCGCAACTTCTGCACGATCACATCGGCACATCGAACTCCATTGAACTCCACATTGACAGGCACACACGGGATATTTACGAGTCTAGCATATGTTGTGCCACTTTTGTTGTGATCAAATTATGTTCAGTATGCAAGATATTACATATTTCTGATAATCGACAACACGACGCATGAAACAGCTGATTGTCCTTGATCAGATGGCACCCAACTCTGTGTACCCGCCATCAACCATTTCGAACAACTTCCTCGAGCACGATGCCCCCTCGTCGTGGCAATGGCAGGTCCAAGCCATCCACTGACCGTCCTGCCTCCCCTGCTCTTTGCTGCATCGTTTGCGCTCGTGAGTCACCTACTAAGGCAGCACGTCGTGTCCGACCGCACCAGGATCCATCAACATCGGCACTCAATGACACCGCGACGTCGAAGCTCATATTGGCTGCGCAGGAGGAGCGGGGGGTACCTCCAGCGATGGACGAGCGCAAAGCAGCAGCCAGGACGGGGGCGCGTGTTGCACCGGCGAGTACGGACAAGAAGAGGAAAGATAAGAAGACCATGAAGAAGAGAGAAGACAGCTATTTGGACGAGTCCGACTCGGCCAACGAGGAGGCGTTCATCGATCAGTTGGAGGAAGAAGCGGAGGAGAGTGACATGGACCCGTGGGACTACGAAGAGGAGGAGGAGGAGGACTCTGACAAGGAGATAGCACGCTTATACGAGGAAGGGGCAGCGTTGAGTCATCAGAGGAGGACAGCGATGACGATGATGGCAAGGACCATGGCGTTCACGAAGACTAGGATGAATCGGAAGACAAAGACGATAGCTTCTTCGAAATATGATTATTTATTTTATTTAGATGGATTTTCACTTGTTTCGGTGGCACGGATAGAGAGGTGTCACGAATAGACCCTGCATAAAAAAAGTGGAGAAGGGAGGGGTTACCCTGCCCGTTGGGTCACAGAGGATCAACGGTTGGTGGAGACGATCCGCGTGACATCTGTGTCAGCTAATCAGGGCGTAGCACCCAGAGTGAGCACACGTTTGATCTTTTGTGATATTTGTGACCGAGGGAGAGGAAAAATCTGAGTAGTATCAAAAAACCAAGGTCAAGACAGATTAAGGGATTCAAATGGAAAATAGAAAGAGTAGGCATGTGTGTTCCTTTAAGAAATGGAAAATGCATGTTTCGTCCTAAACCACATGGATCCACCAGAGTTCATTGCATGTCTGTTCTTTTCACAAACCACATATGGATCCACCAGAGTTCATTCCATGTCTGTTCTTTTCAAAGACAACATATGGATCCACCAGAGTTCATTGCATGTCCGTTCTTTTCATAGACCACATATGGATCCACTAGAGTTCACTGCATGTCTGTTCTTTTAACAGACCAAATATGGATCCACCAGAGTTTATTGCATGTGTGTTCTTTTCACAAACCACCTATGGATCCACCAGTGTCATTGCATGTGTGTTCTTTTCATTAACCACATATGGATCCACCAATGTCATTGCATGTCTGTTCTTCTCACAAACCACATATGGATCCACTAGTGTCATTGCATGTGTGTTCTTTTCATTAACCACAGCTAGAGTCATTGCATGTCTGTTCTTTTCACAAACCACATATGGATCCACCAATGTCATTGCATGTGTGTTCTTTTCATTAACCACAACTAGATTTATTGCATGTCTGTTCTTTTCACAAACTACATATGGATCCACCAGTGTCATTGTGTGTGTGTTCTTCTCACAAACCACACATAGATCCACCAGAGTTCATTGCATGTTTGTTCTTTTCAAAAACTGCATATGGATCCACCAGAGTTCATTGCATGTCTGTTTTTTATAGACCACATATGGATCCACCAGAGTTCATTACATGTGTGTTCTTTTCACAAACCACCTATGGATCCCCTAGTGCCATTGCATGTGTGTTCTTTTCACAAACCACAACTAGAGTCATTGCATGTGTGTTCTTTCCACAGACCACATATGGATCCACCAGAGTTCATTGCATGTCTATTATTTTCACAAACCACATATGGATCCACTAGAGTTCATTGCATGTCTGTTCTTTTAACAAACCACATATGGATCAACCAGAGTTCAATGCATGTGTGTTCTTTTCACAAACCACATCTGGAGTCATTTCATGTGTGTTCTTTTCAGGAACCACACATGGATCCACCAATGTCATTGCATTTCTATTCTTTTCACAAACCACATATGGATCCACTAGAGTTCATTGCATCCCTGTTCTTTTCATAGACGACATATGGATCCATCAGAGTTCATCGCATGTGTGTTCTTTTCATATACCACCTATGGATCCACCTGTGTCATTGCATGTTTGTTCTTTTTTCATTAACCACATATGGATCCAGTAGTGTCTTTGCATGTATGTTATTTTCATTAACCACATATGGATCCACTAGTGTCATTGCATGTGTGTTCTTCTCTGAAACCACATATGGATCCACCAGTGTCATTGGATGTGTGTTCTTTTCATTAACCATATCTAGAGTCATTGCATGTCTGTTCTTTTCATAAACCACATATGGATCCACCAGAGTTCATTGCATGTCTATTCTTTTCATAAACCACACATGGATCCACCAGTGTCATTGCATGTGTGTTCTTTTCACAGACCACATATGGATCCACCAGAGTTCATTACATGCGTGTTCTTTTGACAGACCACATATGGATCCACCAGAGTTCATTGCACGTGTGTTCTTTTCACAAACCACAACTATGGATCCACCAGTGTCATTGCATGTGTGTTATTTTCATTAACCACATATGTATGAACTAGTGTCATTGCATGCGTGTTCTTCTCACAAACCACATATGGATCCACCAGTGTCATTGCATATGTGTTCTTTTCATTAACCACAACTAGAGTCATTGCATGTATGTTCTTTTCACAAGCCACATATGGATCCACCAGTGTTCATTGCATGTCTGTTCTTTTCATAGACCAGATATGGATCCACCAGAGTTCATTGCATGTTTGTTCTTATCACAAACCACCTATGGTTCCACCAGAGTTCATTGCATGTAGACCACATATGGATCCACAAGAGTTCATTGCATCTGTGTTCTTTTCACAAACCACCTATGGATCCCCTAGTGTGATTGCATGTTTGTTCTTTTCACAAACCACAACTAGATTCATTGCATGTGTGTTCTTTCCACAGACTACATATGGATCCACTAGTGTCATTACATGTGTGTTCTTTTCATAGACCACATATGGATCAACCAGTGTCATTACATGTTTGTTCTTTTCATTATACACATCTAGAGTCATTGCATGTCTGTTCTTTTCACAAACCACATATTGATCCACCAGAGTTCATTGCATGTCTGTTCTTTTCACAAACCACAACAAGAATCATTGCATGTGTGTTCTTTTCACAAACCACATATGGATCCACCAGAGTTTATTACATGTTTGTTCTTTTCACAAACCACATATGGATCCACCAGAGTTCATTGCATGTGTGTTCTTTTCACAAACCACCTATGGATCCACTAGTGTCATTGCATGTGTGTTATTTTCACAAACCACACCTAGAGTCATTGCATATGTGTTCTTTTTACAAACCACATATGGATCCACCAGAGTTCATTGCATGTCTGTTCTTTTCATAGACCAGATATGGATCCACCAGAGTTCATTGCATGTTTGTTCTTATCACAAACCACTTATGGATCCACCAATGTCATTGCATGTGTGTTCTTTTCATTAACCACATCTAGAGTCATTTCATGTAAGTTCTTTTTACAAACCACATATGGATCCACCAGTGTCATTGAATGTGTGTTTTCTCACAAACCACATATGGATCCACCAGAGTTCATTGCATGTATGTTCTTTTCATAGAACAGATTTGGATGATGGGTTCGTAGCATGGAAAACAAAAAGTTTCTACCGCAAGAACAAACAAAATCCAGATCTAATCTAGATAAAAGCCAAGATCTAATCTATTAGATATGTGCAACGAGATAGATCTATACCAACCCTCGTAGATCCGAAAGCGTTACGAGATTAGATCACGGGGTTGATGTAGTCGATCACTTGCCGATCTCAAGATCGTGTGGACGATCCTTCCGGCGCCATGTTTCGGCAGCGCTTCCGCAGTCGGTCACACTTGCGGAGTCGAAGCAGACCTTCCTCTCCCTGTTCCAGTGAGCAGCGGAGGTAGTAGATCTCTTCAGGGAATCCCAGCAGCACGACGGTGTGGTGGTGGTGGTGGTGGAGTAGAGAATTCTGCAGGGCTTCGCCTAAGCTAGAGCAGAGGGAAGGAGGAGGAGAGAGGCAACTTGAGATCTAGAGAATAGAAGGGGCAAGGGGGCTTGTGCCTCCACCCCTCTATTTAAAGGAGGGAGGCGCCATGGGGAGGTGGAGTCCTTGTAGGACTCCCCTCTCCCTTGGCCAGCGGATCAAGGAGGTGGGGGGAGAGTCCTACTCCCCCACGAATCCTTGTCCTACCCCACAAGGATTCCTTGATCCTTTCTTGGTTTTCAAGTAAACTCCAAGAAATCTTCTAGAACCTTCCAGAACATTCTGAAACCTTCTAGAATCCCCATACAAATACTCCGGAACATTTCCTAACTTAGAAAATGATCCCAATATATGAATCTTATTCCCCGGACAATTCCAGATCTCCTCGTGATGTCCCGGATCCAATCCGAGACTCCGAACAACATTCGGTCTCCAATGCACATTCCACGTCTACTTAAAACAACATCGAACCTTAAGTGTGTCACCCTAGGTTCGTGAACATGTAGACATGATGGAGACACATATCCGATCAATAACCATTAGCGGGATCTGGAGATCCATAACGGCTCCCACATACTCAACGATGACTTCGTGATCGAAAGAACCATTAACATATGAACCCAATTCCCTTTGTCACGCGATACTCTACTTATCCGAGGTTTGATCGCCGGTATCTCCATACCTTGTTCTACCTCGTTACTGATAAGTACTCTTTACTCGTTCCATGATATGTCATCCCTTGTGACCTAGTCACATGCTTGCAAGCTAACTAGATGACATTCCACCGAGAGGGCCTAGAGCATATCTATCCGTCATATGGATGGACAAATCCCAATCTTGGTCCATGCGCTTCAACACATACTTTGAGAATACCCAATGTCACCTTTATAACCACCTAGTTACGAAGCAGCATTTGATGTCATCAAAGTACCCATCCGGTGATGGTGATTAACATAACCTCATGGTCGAAGGATTAGGTTACTATGCATTTGAAAATCTTGTAGCAAAACGAACTTAATGACTTGATCTTATGCTATGCTTACTATGGGTGTGTGTCCATTACATCATTCTCCTAATGATATGATCTTGTTATTAACGACATCCAATCTCCATGATCAGGAAACAATGATCATCCATTAATCAACAAGCTAGTTTAAGAGGCTTACTAGGGACTCTTTTATGTTTACAAAACACACAAGTATTAATGTTTCCGGTTAATACAATTATAGCATGGGATGTAAACTTTATCATAAACATAAAGATATAATAATAACCACTTTATTATTGCCTCTTGGGCATATCTCCAACAATGGATCCATCAGAGTTCATTGCATGTGTGTTCTTTTCACAAACCACCTATGGATCCCATAGTGTCATTGCATGTATGTTCTTTTCACAAACCACAACAAGAGTCATTGCATATGTGTTTTTTTCACAAAACACATATGGATCAACCAGAGTTCATTGCATGTATGTTCTTTTCACAAACCACATATGGATCCACTAGAGTTCATTGCATGTCTGATCTTTTCATAGACCACATATAGATCCACCAGAGTTCATTGCATGTGTGTTCTTTTCGCAAACGACCTATGGATCCCCTAGTGTCATTGCATATGTTTTCTTTTCACAAACCACAACTAGAGTCATTGCATGTGTGTTCTTTTCACAAACCACATATGGATCCACTAGTGTCATTGCATGTGTTTTCTTCTCACAAACCACCTATGGATCCACCAGAGTTCATTGCATGTATGTTCTTTTCATAGACCACATATGGATCCACCAGATTTCATTGCATGTATGTTCTTTTCAGAAACCACCTATGGATCCCCTAGTGTCATTGTATGTGTGTTCTTTTCACAAGCCACAACTAGAGTCATTGCATGTGTGTTCTGTTCACAAACCCCATATGGATCCACCAGAGTTCATTGCGTGTGTGTTCTTTTTTCAGAAACAACCTATGGATCCCCTAGTGTAATTTCATGTGTGTTCTTTTCACAAACCACTACTAGAGTCATTGCATGTGTGTTCTTTTCACAAACCACTACTAGAGTCATTACATGTGTGTTCTTTTCACAAACCACATATGGATCCACTAGAGTTCATTGCATGTCTGTTCTTTTCACAAACCACATATGGATCCACCAGAGTTCATTGCATGTATGTTCTTTTCATAGACCACATATGGATCCACAAGAGTTCATTGTATGTGTGTTCTTTTCACAAACCACCTATGGATCCCCTAGTGTCATTTCATATGTGTTCTTTTCACAAACCACAACTAGAGTCATTGCATGTGTGTTCTTTCCACAGACCACATATGGAACCAACAGTGTAATTCCATGTGTGTTCTTTTCATTAACCACATGTGGATCCACCGGTGTCATTGCATATGTGTTCTTCTCATAGACCACATATGGATCCACCAGTCTAATTGCATGTGTGTTCTTTTCACAAACCACATATGGTTCCACCAGTGTCATTGCATGTGTGTTCTTCTCACAAACCACCTATGGATCCACCAGAGTTTGTTGCATCTATGTTCTTTTCATAGACCACATATGGATCTACTAGAGTTCATTGCATGTGGGTTATTTTCACAAACCACCTATCGATCCCCTATTGTCATTGCATGTGTGTTCTTTTCACAAACCACAACTAGAGTCATTGCATGTATGTTCTTTTCACAGACCACATATGGATCCAACAGAGTTCATTGCATGTCTGTTGTTTTCACAAACCACCTATGGATCCCAAGTGTCATTGCATGTATGTTCTTTTCATAGACCACACATGGATCCACCAGAGTTCATTGCATGTCTGTTCTTTTAACATACCACATATGGATCCACCAGAGTTCATTACATGTGTGTTCTTTTCACAAACCACCTATGTATCCACTAGTGTCATTGCATGTGTGTTATTTTCACAAACCACACCTAGAGTCATTGCATATGTGTTCTTTTTACAAACCACATATGGATCCACCAGAGTTCATTGCATGTCTATTCTTTTCATAGACCAGATATGGATCCACCCGAGTTCATTGCATTTTTTGTTCTTATCACAAACCACTTATGGATCCACCAGTGTCATTACATGTGTGTTCTTTTCATTAACCACATCTAGAGTCATTTCATTTATGTTCTTTTTACAAATCACATATGGATCCACCAGTGTCATTGAATGTGTGTTTTCTCATAAACCACATATGGATCCACCAGAGTTCATTGCATGTATGTTCTTTTCATAGACCAGATATGGATCCATCAGAGTTCATTGCATGTGTGTTCTTTTCACAAACCACCTATGTATCCCATAGTGTCATTGCATGTGTGTTCTTTTCACAAACCACAACAAGAGTCATTGCATGTGTGTTTTTTTCACAAAACACATATGGATTAACTAGAGTTCATTGCGTGTCTATTCTTTTCACAAAACACATATGGATCCCCCAGAGTTCATTGCATGTATGTTCTTTTCACAAACCACATATGGATCCACTAGAGTTCATTGCATGTCTGTTCTTTTCATAGACCACATATGGATCCACCAGAGTTCATTTCATGTGTGTTATTTTCACAAACCACTTATGCATCCACCAATGCCATTGCATTTCTGTTCTTTTCATTAAACAAATCTATAGTCATTGCAAGTATGTTCTTTTCACAAACAACATATGGATCCAGCAGTGTCATTGCATGTGTGTTCTTCTCACAAACCACCTATGGATCCACCAGAGTTCATTGCATGTATGGTCTTTTCATAGAACAGATATGGATCCACCAGAGTTCATTACATGTGTGTTCTTTTCCCAAACCACCTATGGATCCCCTAGTGGCATTGCATGTGTGTTCTTTTCACAAACCACAACAAGAGTCATTGCATGTGTGTTCTTTTCACAAACCACAACAAGAGTCATTGCATGTGTGTTCTTTTCACAAAACACATATGGATCCACCAGAGTTCATTGCATGTTTGTTCTTTTCACAAACCACATATGGATCCACCAGAGTTCATTGCATGTATGTTCTTTTCACAAACCACATATGGATCCACTAGAGTTAATTGCATGTCTTTTCTTTTCATAGACCATATATGGATCCACCAGAGTTCATTGCATGTGTATTCTTTTCACAAACCACATATGGATCCCCTAGTGTCATTGCATGTGTGTTCTTTTCACAAACCACCACTAGAGTAATTGCATGTGTGTTCTTTTCACAAACCACATATGGATCCACCAGTGTCATTGCATGTGTGTTCTTCTCAAAAACCACCTATGGATCCACCAGAGTTCATTGCATGTATGTTCTTTTCATAGACCACATATGGATCCACAAGAGTTCATTGCATGTGTGTCCTTGTCAGAAACCACCTATGGATCCCCTAGTGTCATTGCATCTGTGTTGTTTTCACAAACCACAACAAGAGTCATTGCATGTATGTTCTTTTCACAGACCACATATGGATCCAACAGAGTTCATTGCATGTCTGTTGTTTTCACAAACCACCTATGGATCCCAAGTGTCATTGCATTTATGTTCTTTTCATAGACCATACATGGATCCACCAGTTCATTGCATGTCTGTTCTTTTAACATACCACATATGGATCCACCAGAGTTCATTACATGTGTGTTCTTTTCACAAACCACCTATGTATCCACTAGTGTCATTGCATGTGTGTTATTTTCACAAACCACACCTAGAGTCATTGCATATGTGTTCTTTTTACAAACCACATATGGATCCACCAGAGTTCATTGCATGTCTATTCTTTTCATAGACCAGATATGGATCCACCCGAGTTCATTGCATTTTTTGTTCTTATCACAAACCACTTATGGATCCACCAGTGTCATTACATGTGTGTTCTTTTCATTAACCACATCTAGAGTCATTTCATGTATGTTCTTTTTACAAATCACATATGGATCCACCAGTGTCATTGAATGTGTGTTTTCTCATAAACCACATATGGATCCACCAGAGTTCATTGCATGTATGTTCTTTTCATAGACCAGATATGGATCCATCAGAGTTCATTGCATGTGTGTTCTTTTCACAAACCACCTATGTATCCCATAGTGTCATTGCATGTGTGTTCTTTTCACAAACCACAACAAGAGTCATTGCATGTGTTTTTTTTTCACAAAACACATATGGATTAACTAGAGTTCATTGCGTGTCTATTCTTTTCACAAAACACATATGGATCCCCCAGAGTTCATTGCATGTATGTTCTTTTCACAAACCACATATGGATCCACTAGAGTTCATTGCATGTCTGTTCTTTTCATAGACCACATATGGATCCACCAGAGTTCATTGCATGTGTGTTCTTCTCACAAACCACTTATGCATCCACCAATGCCATTGCATTTCTGTTCTTTTCATTAAACAAATCTATAGTCATTGCAAGTATGTTCTTTTCACAAACAACATATGGATCCAGCAGTGTCATTGCATGTGTGTTCTTCTCACAAACCACCTATGGATCCACCAGAGTTCATTGCATGTATGGTCTTTTCATATAACAGATATGGATCCACCAGAGTTCATTACATGTGTGTTCTTTTCCCAAACCACCTATGGATCCCCTAGTGGCATTGCATGTGTGTTCTTTTCACAAACCACAACAAGAGTCATTGCATGTGTGTTCTTTTCACAAACCACAACAAGAGTCATTGCATGTGTATTCTTTTCACAAACCACATATGGATCCACCAGAGTTCATTGCATGTTTGTTCTTTTCACAAACCACATATGGATCCACCAGAGTTCATTGCATGTATGTTCTTTTCACAAACCACATATGGATCCACTAGAGTTAATTGCATGTCTTTTCTTTTCATAGACCATATATGGATCCACCAGAGTTCATTGCATGTGTGTTCTTTTCACAAACCACGTATGGATCCCCTAGTGTCATTGCATGTGTGTTCTTTTCACAAACCACCACTAGAGTAATTGCATGTGTGTTCTTTTCACAAACCACATATGGATCCACCAGTGTCATTGCATGTGTGTTCTTCTCAAAAACCACCTATGGATCCACCAGAATTCATTGCATGTATGTTCTTTTCATAGACCACATATGGATCCACAAGAGTTCATTGCATGTGTGTTCTTGTCAGAAACCACCTATGGATCCCCTAGTGTCATTGCATGTGTGTTGTTTTCACAAACCACAACAAGAGTCATTGCATGCGTGTTTTTTCAAAAAACACATATGGATTGATACGTCCAAAACGTATCTACTTTCCCGAACACTTTTGCTATTGTTTCTCCTCTAAACTTGTGTGATTTGGATGCAACTAATGTGGACTGACGCTGTTTTCAGCAGAATTGCCTTGGTGTCTACTTTTTGTGCAGAAAACCAACTATCAGGAAAAATCCCAGAAAATATGCCAAAAATCCTATTTCACCCGAAGACTCCAGGAGCCAGAATACGAGACGGAGAAGATCCAGGGGTGGCCAAACCACCTGGTGGCGCGGGCCAGGCCAGGCCATGCCAGGGGGTGGTGTGGGCCTCCCAGGCACCCCCTCGGCCTCTCTCTTGGCCTATAAGGAGCCTTCTGACCTAAAAACTTCGGGGGGGTCGACGTTTTTCCAGAACAAGTTCCGCAGCGCTGCCACCACCAAAGGGGAGATTCGGGGGACAGAAAGTCTCTATTCCGGCACCCTGTCGGGACGGGGAAGTGCCCCTGGAGCCATATCCATCGATATCCACCATCATCTCCATCGACCATCCATGTTTCCCCCATCTATGAGTGAGTAATCCCCCACTATAGGCTATGGGGATGGTAGGGATTGGATGAGATCGTTCATGTAATGGCATGAGATTGTTAGGGCATGGTGCCTAGTATATTTTATTAGTGCTTTATGACTTTGTTGCAACTTATTGTGCTTAATGCTTGTCACTAGGGCCCGAGTGCCATGATTTCAGATCTGAACATGCTATTGATTCATTATGATAGTATTGTTTTTTGGTCTTATCTAAAAGTTGTATACACACGTTGTTGTCCGGAACCAATGGCCCCGAAGTGACAGAAATCGGGATAACCGGAAGGGAAAGGCTTTGATGCGAGGATCACATGTGTTCACGGAGTGTTAATGCTTTCCTCCGGTGCTCTATTAAAAGGAGAACCTTAATTGCTAGTAGTTCCCTAGAGGCCTCGCTACAAACGGGCTGGCGGGACAAAAGATGTTGTGCAAGTTCTCATTGCGAGCACGTATGACTATATATGGAACACATGCCTAGGATTTTCTAGTACTTGGATGCTTTATCTTATTTATCTGCAATTGCCCTATGTTCTGATTGCTATGTGAATTGTCTTGTCCATGCAACGCCCGTCCATCCATCCCTATGCCTACCGCACTCGAATCCCACTGTTTACTGCTTTTGTTACTACTGTCTTTGCTTTACTACTACTATTACTTTGCTATTCCTACTACAAAAGTGTTGCTACTGATAAACTGCTGTGAGCAAGATTGTTTCCAGGTGCAGCTAAATTGACAACTCAGTTGTTAAGGCTTATAAATATTCTTTGGCTCCCCTTTTGTCAAATCAATAAATTGGGTTTAACTTCCCTCGAAAATACTGCGATACACCCGCTATACTTGTGGGTCATCAAGACTATTTTCTGGCACCGTTGCCGGGGAGCATAGCTTTATTTATCAAGTTCACTTGGATTCTCTATTGTTCGCTGCTATCCATCCATTATGGGTAAGTCTCGTGATGGCAAGGTTCCTATTTTACCATCCACTACAAGAAGAGGTACGGTTCTGAACACCTCTGTTGCTCTTGATTCACCGTCTGTTTTGATTAAGTTCCTTGCACCACCACATACACATGCTAGACACACTGCTACTACTGCTGAATCTAAAACTTCTGATGCTTATGATGCTGCTTCTACTGTGCTCGATAAGAGTGGTTCATTAGGTCCTTTCCTAGATTCTACGATTGCTAGAACTATAGCTGGAAATACCGAAACTCCTAATGAAGACACTACCACACCTGAGTGTAGTGAGAGTTATGATATTGAAGATGGTTATGTTGAGATGACCGATGAGTTTATTAAAGAATGTAAGAACACCCGTGATAGGAGCGCTACTAAAAGTCTCCTTGAGAGGCGTACTATTAGACCGAAATTATATCCTGCTGCTAAGTTTGCTGCTTCTCCCATAAACATTATAGATGAAGATTATGATTTCTCTCTCGATCTATCTTACATAGCTATTGTCGAGAAAAAATCTTTTTGTGGGAGTAAGAATGAAAGTGCCGTAGCACATATGAATGAACTTTCTACCATGAGTGGCTTGTTTTCTGATGATATTAAGATGCGTACTTACTTTGTTGCTAATTTTTTCCCTTTTCACTAAAAGGAAAGCTAAACCTTGGTTTAGTAATTTACCTCATGGATCTATTGATAGCCCTGAGTGCTTGATTAGTACTTTCCTGCAGAAATTTTCCTCCCAGGGCTAGACATGCTATTTTGCAGGAACTTTTTGATTTTAAACACGGAGAAAAAGAGGTATTGCCCGAATCTTGGGCAAGGTTTTGTGCTTTGATTCATGCACAGGCTGGAAGTCCATTACCTAAGAATGAGCTTCTTAATATATTTTATAATGGACTAACCAAGGAATCTAGGACATACCTAGATAGTTGTGCTGATTGTGTTTTCAGGAATACGACTCCAAAGGAAGCTGAGAAATTAATGGATAAAATAAGCAAGAACTATGAAGATTGGACTCCTCCTAAACAAGCTATACCTGAAGTAATTGTACCTCAACGATCTATTCATGTGCCTATTCCAACATCAAAGAAGAGGGGAGTTATTGAATTAAATGATGAAGTGATGAAGGAAGCTAAGAAATGTCTTAAGGAGAAGGGAATTAAAGCTGCAGATGTCAAGAATTTACCTCCTATAGAAGAATTATGTAAGCCTATTCCCTACTCATCCACTATTGAGGTACACTCTCTCCAACACTTTGATGAAGGTGATATCCCTTACTCGAAACCTCTTGATCAATGCTTAGAAGAATTTGATATCTTTATTGTTAAGCAAGATAACTTTAATAAAAGGGTGCAAAATCATCTAATGGAAAACACTAGAGCTATTGTTGAGTTGAAATATATTGTGGAAAGAACCTCTAATGATGTTAAAATGATTGTTAAACACTTTCAAATGGTTCAAACTCAAATGGATCAACTCGTTAAAGTGCAAAACGACTTGCTAATTAATGCTGCTAAAGAAAAACATGCTTATGAAATTAGAACTAGAAGTGGAGCTGCTACCCAGGATCCTCTATATCCTGAGGGGCATCCCAAAAGAATTGAGCATGATTCTCAACAAGCTGAAAATGGTGGTTCTACTCGTAAGAAAAGGAAAAGGAAACATAAAACTATTGTAGAACCCTCTGAACCTGCTATAGATCCTAATAGTATATCTATCTCTGATGCTGAAACTGAAAGTGGTAATGAAGAAAATGTTGCTCCTAATGAATAGAAAGTTGAGGAAGAACCTGAAAACCACACTAAGAATACTAAATACACCAAAGAGGATTTTATTGCTAAGAAACATTGTTGTGGTGGTGTCACGGCAGATGCCATGGATAGGCTAAAGGTGGGGATTAACAGCACTAGGGGAATCCAGGGAGGGATAGTGAGGTGATTCCCCACACAGAAGGTTTGTATTTGATTCACTTCCAAAGGTTACAAGTGCTCCTAAAGCTGTATTGGCGAGAGGAGGAAGAAGTAACTCACTTACTCTCACCCACAGTTAACCCGTATAAGACCAACTAGAGATCAACCCTTAGAACCTAAAACCAATCAGAATAGCCCAGGCCCTTCTAAAGAGGCCCTAGCCCTCCTTATATAGGGGTGGCTAGGTCTCCACTTAGGGCATACGTGGAGGCATATTCCAGGGAATATGCCTCCTCCCAAAATAGCAAACCGACCGGGGTGCTTTTCCCCCGCGTCACCCATGCAGAGGCTACGTGAGCCTCTGCGGCGCCTGCGTCAGCCGACACAGACGTCATAACCTCTATCGGCCACGCCTCGGTGGTCGTGCCCTTGTTAGCTTCGCTCATGCAGTGCGTACCTGGGCTCCTTTTGACCAGCGAGATTCCTTCCTTCTCCTAGAAGCTTGCCATGACCCGGATCATAGTCGATCTGGTCACACTGGTTCTTGCATCCAAGTTAGATTTATCTATCCGACTCACTGCTTAAGTCAGATGAGACTTAGTTAGGTGGACACCCCCTGGTCCGGGTTACCCTGAGATTCGGTCTGCCTTGAGGTAACTCGGCCAACATCCGCTTTAGCCTTGCCGAACCTTGGCTAACTCGGCCTTTATACCCCGACGTGACCCTACTCGGGGATATCGCCCCAACATTAGTCCCCGAAGCTGGTGCGGTCTTAGCTGCCTTGGCTGCTAAGGCCACACCAGGTTCAATTTTATTGAGTTTTGGATGTTATTTCCGAGGTATCTCCTTATATCGGGTTGTATGGATTTACGTTCCCTTGGCACATTCCAAGTTCTCACTTGCTGGCCGGGTTACCACCTTATCTCGGATCCCATGGGTTTACTTTCCCTTGGCACATTCCAAGTTTTCACTTGTTGGCCGAGTCACCACGTTCTCATCCGGATCACTTTTCCTTCTCTCGTACGCTTCCCCACGTGGAGGCTAATCATTAGGTTGCCTCATTTTAAGGGCTAGCCACAGTAATCGCTGCAGTAATTGTCAGTTATCACTGTGGCGCACGTCACGTCTGGCCTGCCTCCTCGTTAACCGCATCAATGCGTCACGTCATGGGATCAGCTACACCCTGTGGCCTTCCGTGTGGCTTGCTGCTGATTGGTTGATGCGGGCTATACACGGCCACACCGTGTGGCGCACCCGCATGACACGATCCCACTTCCCCCTCGAGGGAGTGGTTAAATAGGGGAGGGGCGCACCCCTTAGGTCTTTTCCCCCTTCCGCGCCCCTCTGCCTCTAGCTCTTCTTCTTCGTCTTCCCTGCGATAGCGCCGCCGCCACTGCTTCTAAGTAGCATGGGCTGGCTCCTGGGTATTCTAGGACGACCTGGACTGGCTCTACCGCACCAGGCGCATCCCCGCCGGAGTCACTGCACGCCTTGCCTCTGCCGAACTCGCCCCCTCACCCAATCCGGATGAGTTTGTGGTGTTCTTGTCACACTTCAAGCGAGGGTTCGGTTTACCAGTTAGAGACTTTTTCCACGATTGGTTGAATACCTATGAACTCCAGCCGCATCACCTTCCTGCCAACGCAATTACTTCTCTTTCTGCTTTCGCCTCCACGATCGAAGGCTATGCCGGACTATGGCCCACGAAGGAGCTATGGATCCGGTTTTTCAGCCTTCATCGTAATGTCATTCCGAACATTCAACTTGATCCGTAGGACATGCAGCTCACTCAATTCGGAGCTGCGTCCATCTCACCCCGGAGGTTCTCTGTCTTTCCTCGGGTTACCGGGTTGGATTCCTGCAAAGGATGGGCCTAGACCTTCTTCTATGTTCGGAATGAAGGTACTGGAGATTTAAACCGGCTTCGCCCCTATGCTCCAGGTCCTCCTAACCCGGAGTTATGGGCCGTTGTCCCCAAGAAGCCCACAGTCTTGACCAACCAGGTCAATAAAAGGTTCAAGGAGTTGAAGGAGCTCGGGTTGCGCAATGAGGACGCCATGATCACATTCGTCCGCAACCGGATCTCCCCTCTCCATAAGCGCACTCACAAGGTGTGCCACATGAGCTGGGGCCACGACCCCAACCGGACCTCGTCCTTCAAGCTTAGCAACACAGAAATCTACCGCCGGGTCAAGGCGCTCTTCACCACCCACAAGGACTTCTCCTTTGAGTGGACGTGGGGAATTGAGCATTATTGCCGGGATAGGCTTCCTCCCATGGTAAGCTTCATGCCACCAACTTTCTCCAAATTAAACCTTATGTCGGTTGCCGTTGTATTTTTAACTCAGTTGTCTTTTTTCTCCCTTAGCAATTCCTTCAGCAAACTATCGAGGATGGTACTGATCCCACCCTCAAATGTGCGCTTGACCGGGAAAGCTCGGACGAGTAAGAACCGGACCAGGAGATGTTCCTCCCAATGGCCGACGCGACTAAGCGACCCACCGGTAAACTCTCTTCTATTAGAGATTGGCCCGATGATGAAGATGACTCGGATATCGAGGTGATGGAAGTTGTTGGCGTTGTCCCCCTTTCTTATGATTTTTCGGCATCAGCTAACCCCGGTGGGTAGATCCACGAGGACCCTCCCCTTGCTACGGGTGAGCCTGTTCCGGTAGTGCCGAAGAAGAGGTGTGGAGCTGCATCAAGTTCCTCCTCCGGACCTTCTCAGCCCGCCAAAAGGCGAAAGATGTCCGGAGACAAAACCGCCTCCAAACCAGTAGGCAAGGCCCTAGCACGAAGGGGTCAGAAACCCAAGGAGCCCCTGACCTCGGATGCGTAAGCCTCTTTTCCCTCTACAACTTATTCTTCCTTGCATTGTTTTAGTTTCTCTTCCGACATTATTTGATTCGGCAGTGCTACGGTGGAGGTCTCCCAGAGTGGTTCTAGCATCTCTTCGCCGCTCTGACTTAGCCCTTCTCCCCCTCGTGACGATGAGTCACGCCCGCTGAGCCCTATTCCAGCGGGTTCTGCGGCTGCTCCGGGTTCTATTACACCTCGTCAAGAGGGGGGTAACCTTGGAGCGGGGGAGACCGGCCCAGCCGAGGCGGCGGCATCCACAACTTCGGCTTCGCCGCAACCAGCAACTACCGAGACTACCTCAGCACCAGCACCATCTCTAGCACTAGCACTAGCAACCACTCCAGCACCAGCACCAACTCCGGCACCAGCACCAACTCTGGCAGCAAGAACTTCAGCAGCAGCACCAATTCCAGCAACAAGAGCACCAGCGCCAAGCTCCTCCGCCTCGTCCGAGTCTTCTCAGTCTCAGCGAGGAAGTACCCAGGCAGCTCCTAAGGGAAAATCTGATGCAACCACTTCCTCCTCTCAGCAGCTCAAAGGCAAGAAAGCCCCTGACGCCACCAGGGCAGCGTCCGTCGAGTCTAGACAGCGCACCCTCGCGTCCATGCTTGCCAAGAAGCCTCCATCACCGAAGGAAGCCCCTGTCAAGCCAGCTAATGCGCAACAACTTGTTCTACACACCAGCCCGGCCCTTGCTCGGGTTGAGAGGAGGGAAGCGCATGCCAAGGGCTTGGTGGCGCCCCACATGCTCAGCGGTGAGCGATACCCTCCGACCTTGATCGATTTTATGAACAAATGGAACAAGGCGGAGTTCGTCTACAATGACGATCTCCCGGAGAAGTTCGGTCCCGCCGAGTTCTCTGCTCAGATGAACATAGCCGCTAAGGCGATTAACCTCGCGGGTCTGATGATGGAGGTACGTTACTTCACCTTTTCCTTAGCATGCACTAGCGATATAACCATTAGTCCCCGAGTCTCCGGGGGAGTAACTTGTTACTCGGCCGGATGCTCTTTAGAAAACTAACGTAGCTTCTTGATACTTTCAAATATGCACACACCTAGAGCCGGGTTAAGTTCCACTTGGCCCGGATCTTGCACACTTCGAATATGCACACACCTAGAGCCGGGTTAAGTTCCACTTGGCCCGGATCTTGTACACTTCGAATATGCACACACCTAGAGCCGGGTTAAGTTCCACTTGGCCCGGATCTTGTACACTTCGAATATGCACACACCTACAGCCGGGTTAAGTTCCACTTGGCCCGGATCTTGTACAGTTCGAATACGCACACACCTAGAGCTGGGTTAAGTTCCACTTGGCCCGGATCTTGCACACTTCGAATATGCACACACCTAGAGCCGGGTTAAATTCCACTTGGCCCGGATCTTGTACACTTCGAATATGCACACACCTAGACCGGGTTAAGTTCCACTTGGCCCGGATCTTGTACACTTCGAATATGCACACACCTAGAGCCAGGTTAAGTTCCACTTGGCCCGGATCTTGTACACTTCGAATATGCACACACCTAGAGCCGGGTTAAGTTCCACTTGGCCCGGATCTTGTACACTTCGAATATGCACACACCTAGAGCCGGGTTAAGTTCCACTTGGCCCGGATCTTGTACAGTTCGAATACGCACACACCTAGAGCTGGGTTAAGTTCCACTTGGCCCGGATCTTGCACACTTCGAATATGCACACACCTAGAGCTGGTTAAATTCCACTTGGCCTGGATCTTGTACACTTCGAATATGCACACACCTATACCGGGTTAAGTTCCACTTGGCCCGGATCTTGTACACTTCGAATATGCACACACCTAGAGCCGGGTTAAGTTCCACTTGGCCCAGATCTTGTACACTTCGAATATGCACACACCTAGAGCCGGGTTAAGTTCCACTTGGCCTGGATCTTGTACACTTCGAATATGCACACACCTAGAGCCGGGTTAAGTTCCACTTGGCCCGGATCTTATACACTTCGAATATGCATAAGGCTTAAGCTAAATTTATGTACTCTTTTTAGGTGACCACCAACCGTCGGAGTGCTGAGTTCCAGCGTCTCCTGGACACTCACAAAATGCTGCTCGCAAAGCACAATGCACATCTCGCTGAACACGAGAAAAGGGGTAAGTTCTGTTCTTCACATTTTTCTGTTTTTCCTTCATCTTTTTCTGCCGAACTGATCCATCATTCGGTTTTCGCAGCTGGGGTGGAGGCTGAGAACAAGCTTATGAGGAAGTATCTGGATCAGATTAAGGGTAAGCTACGTTTGTCCGACCTTGCTTTGCTTTCCATCTCATTTTCTTCTTGGCTCGGCAAACATTCATACCTCGGCTTTTCTGGGTTAACAAACTATTTTAGTATCGCTGGAAGATAGTGTGCTCGTGCCTGATATGATGCTGCATTTTCTCGAACAAGCAGGGTAGCATTAGGCCGAGCTCAAGAAGAAAGACGATGAGCTTACCCTCCTCCGAACCAAGGATGACGAGATTGCCAAGTTAAAGGCAGAAATGAAGAAGATGAAAGCGCAGCCCCAAACCGAGCTTGAAAGGGCTTGCCAGAACTACACCTAAGAGCGCGAGCGCCTCAATCTCCAAATTGCCAAGGACCGAGAACTTCTCCAGGAGGCCGACGTCAAGCTTGAGTCGGCGAACGCTGAACTGGTGAAGCTCCGCAAAAGACGCGATGATTGTACCAATGAATTGACCCAGATCCACAGCCACATTTTACGTAAGTTCCTTTTCCTTATCTGGCATGTTTCTCTGGGTTACCTCACATGTCTTTTCATTACTTGCTTCTCTTGTCCTGTTTTTAGGCAAATTTCTAGAGGGTACTCCCATTGCGAGCGTCGCCGTTGCCAATTTCCGCCGAGATAGGGGTACTCCCGTCGCTCCTGACGGTGAAGACATTTCCTATGACATGGAGGACCTGTTGGTCAGCCTGTCATCTCGCGTGGAAATCATCAAGAACTACGGCAAGGATCTCCTTGACGTTGCAGTCCGAATCTTCAACACGTTCTGGCCTGGCGAAGACACTCCGGAGAGAATCGCAATTCTCGCTAAAAAGCTGACGGAAATCGAGACCCAGCTCGACCTTTGGAGGGAGTCCGCTGGACGTGCCGCAGCTGATCCCGTTCTTCACCACATACTCACGTGGTATGAGAAGATCGACCTCAACCTCCTGATGCGCCTGCGCACCGGATCCAAATGGACCAATGACCCGATGTGGGTAGCTCGGCGCCAGGCTTGCGCCCATAGCCTCATTGAATTTGCTCCCATTCATGAATGGACTGAGGGTCCGAGCTTCCTGGAAGGCGCTGGTGACAAAAATGCTGAGAACGTAGAAGATGGTTCAGACGAGGGTGAAGAGGATGATGCCTCGGATATTGAAGAAGGCGAAGATGACGCCAAACTTCCTCCTCCTGCTGCTCCTTAAGTGAAAACACATGAAAACTTATCAGATCCCCGGTATGCCGGGTGGAATTGTATCCAGTACACATGTGATATTTTTCTACTCAGTTTTTATGCCGGATTAACTTGGGCGTAGTCCCCGAGTTTCATTTTCTTGTTCGTCCAATCTTCTGGCTCGGTTCGTGTCTACCTTGATTCGGTTTTACGACTTACGAATCCGAGCTTCAAAAATTGTTTTAACAATACTTGGAAACTTTAGGCTTAGCTCAAAATAATTCAGCATAATAATTTAAAAGTAAATACAAAGTTAGTCCGAAAAACAAATGTCGGTTCGATTAAGTTCTTTTCCTTAGTCGTTTTTCATGTGCTACGCAATTCCAAACTTGTTCTCTTGCTTGCCATGAAGCCAATTCTTGTTGGACAGCAACAAGTCGAAGAGTTGGGTTTTTCATGCTCACACACTACTAATCCGAGTTAAGTAGAACAACTTACTCCAGCTAACGTATAAATAATAAAAGACAACAAATATTATTAAGGCAGTCCCTGAGTTACTGGTCGAGGTGCCAACATTTCATTGATAAGCTCATTGTCGGCATACATACCGACATATGAGAAGACTCGGATACATACACTTATCTGCTAAATGTAGAAAGGACGAAGTAGAGCTACATTCCATGGACGCTTAGATTCCTCGCTGGACCTGTCCGCCTTGTTCTTTTCCTGTAGCTTTGCATCGATAAGATAATAAGAATCATTATGCAATGCTTTGCTCACAATGAATGGCCTTTCCCATGGGGGGATAATTTATGCATGCCAGCAGTATGTTGTACCAACCGGAGCACCAGATCGCCTTCCCGAAAGACTCGAGGGCTTACTTTCCGGCTATGATAGCGTCGGAGATTTTGCTGATATTTGGCGGATCTGGACAATGCCAATTCTCTCACTTCTTCCAGAAGATCAACATCATTTTGCTGGGCTTCTTGCACTTCGACTTCTGTGTATTGGGTGACCCTAGGCGAGTCATGCTCTATGTCGGCTGGTAATACAGCTTCTGCCCCATATACCAGAAAAAATGGCGTATAGCCTGTTGATCGATTCGGAGTTGTTCTTAAACTCCACAGTACCACTGGTAGTTCTTCTATCCAGCACCCCGCTAATCTTTGCAGCGGATCAATGAGCCGGGGTTTTATCCCGGATAATACTAATCCGTTGGATCTTTCCACTTGTCCGTTCGATGCGGGATGAGCTACCGAGGCAACGTCAAGCCGGATCTTTTTATCCCGGCAGAATTGCGCAAATGCTCCTTCAGCAAAATTTGTGCCATTATCAGTTATGATACTGTGAGGATAACCGTATCTCAAGATAATGTCTTTGAGAAATGTTACAGGCGTAGCTCCATCACATTTTCTTATAGGCTTCACTTTAATCCATTTTGTAAACTTATCCACCATATACAAACACCATATGGCAAATGGCCACGTGATTGGTATGGTTTTGAGTTCCGACATAGGCATATGTGTCTTGGTAGCGTACCTCTGGCAACCATTGCATTTTCTCACCAGATCTTCTGCTTGTTCTAAGGCACTTGGCCAGTAGAATCCATGCCGCAACGCTTTTGCCACCAAGGCTCGGGACGAGGCATGATGCCCACACTCCCCTTGATGTATATCTCGGAGGATGTCAAGCCCTTCTTCCGGGTCAACGCATCGCTGGAGGACATTGGTCATACTCCGTTTGTATAGCTCGGAATTGATGATTGTGTATGCCTTTGCTCTCCTCTGAGTTTTCCTGGATAACACCTCCTTAGTGGGTAACGTTCCATCTTTCAGGAATTGAAATATAGGCAGTGCCTAAGCTGGTATCGCTCGCACAGGGAACACATCCTCATCAATTTCCATCTGATCCACCAGCATAACTTCAACCGGATCACGCTGAGTAGTCCCCGGGTCCTGCAAGGCAGTCCCCGGGTTCGCTGAGGCAGTCCCCGGGTTTGCTGATGCAGTCCCTGGGCTTCGCGCACCACCTCCCATGTCAATGTCCATGGGCACAGCTCCGGATTCTGTATCTTCCGGGACATAGATTGAATCGGTTCCTGGGGACGGCCTGATAGATGGTTTTCTGAGGTGTTCCAATGCTACACCCGGTGGAATTGCTTGTCGGGTTGACCCGAGCTTCGACAGCATGTCGGCAGCCTCATTTTCCACCCGAGGTACATGGTGAAATTCACATCCCTCAAAGTAACCAGATATCTTCTACACATGAAATCTGTACAGAGCCATGTTTGGATCAAGGGCGTCCCACAATCCTGACACTTCCTGTATTACCAAATCCGAGTCGCCAAAGCATAGTATCCGACGTATCCCAATCTCTTTTGCCACTTTGAGCCCATGCACAACTGCTTCATACTCAGCGTCATTGCTTGATGCCGTGAAATGGATCTGTAGCACATACTTCAGCTGGTCCTTCTTTGGCGAGGTAAGCACAACTCCGGCGCCTAGCCCGGTTTTTGTTTTTGACCCGTCAAAATGCATCCTCCAGTAGTTCGGATCTGGTGGCGGTGGTTCATATTGTACCTCGGCCTAGTCCACAAAAAAGTCTGTCACAGCTTGAGACTTGATTGCTTCTCTTCTGTCATATTCTGGTGCATAAGGAGCTAGTTCAATGGCCCATTTTGCAATTCCGCCACTTGCATCTTTGTTACTCATTATCTCGGATATGGGAGATTCACATATTACTTTGATGGGATGCTCCTCAAAGTAATGCTTTAACTTCTTAGCTGCCATATAGACACCATATGCCACCTTTTGATAGTGTGGGTAGTTCTCCTTTGAGGCAGATAATACCTCGCTCAAGTAATACACTGGCCTTTGCACCGACTTACCCTCTTCGTCTAGCTCTACCACAATCACTGCACTTACAACTCGGTTGGTTGAGGCTATGTAGAGCAACATTGGCTCCTTTGATAGTGGAGAGGCTAACACTGGTGCAGTGGCTAACATCTTCTTTAAGTGGGCAAAGGCTTCATCGGCCTGTGGCGTCTAAACAAACTTATCCGACTTTTTCATGAGTTGGTAGAGAGGCAATGCCTTTTCTCCCAACCGACATACAAACCGACTTAATGACGCCAGGAAACCAGTGAACTTCTTGACATCGTTAAGACACTTCGGCAGTTACATTCATTCAATGGCCCAGATCTTAGTTGGATTAACTTTGATACCTCGGCTAGAAATAAGAAATCCGAGTAATTTCCCAGCCGGGACACCAAAGGTACATTTTTCCGGGTTAAGCTTCATCCGGAACCTTCTTAAGTTCGCGAATGTTTGCCTGATATCGTCAAGGAGCGTTTTTCTTTCCTTCGTCTTGATAACCACATCATCCACGTATACTTGTACATTTTGACCAATTTGGTCGTGCAAACATTTTTGCATACATCTTTGGTACGTTGCCCCTGCATTACGTAAACCAAATGGCATGGTGTGATAGCAATAAGCCCCATACGGGGTGATAAACACAGTCTTTATTTGATCATCCGGATTCAGAGGTATCTGGTGGAAACCAGAATATGCATTAATGAATGACAACAGTTCACATCCAGCAGTTGAGTCTATGACCTGATCTATCCTTGGCAGTGGAAATGGATCTTTTGTACACGCCTTGTTCAGGTTCGTGTAATCGATACACATACGCCAAACCACTGCCACATTCGGATCATCTTTCTTCTTCTCCACTAGCACTGGATTAGATATCCAATCCGGGTAAACTACTTCCATGATAAATCATGCTGCTAGTAACCGAGATATTTCATCTCCAATGACTTTTCTCCTATCCTCGGCGAAGCGGCGGAGAGGTTGCTTCACCGGCCTTGCTCCGGGTCTTACGTTCAAAGAGTGCTCGGCCAACTCCCTCGGAACACCTTGCAAGTCCTATGTGGACCAAGAAAAAATATCCCGATTCTCACGAAGGAAGTTGACGAGCTCGTTTTCCTATTTATCATTCAACCCGGCACCAATTGTTACGGTGCACTCTGGGAACATATCATCAATAGGCACTTTCTTCGTATCCTTTGCGGCTTGGAACGAAACGCTACCATGCGGGTTACTCAACGCCGGCATATACTGCTACACGGACTGAGCTAATGCCGGCACCTCTTGGATTTTTCTTTTCTCTTGCGCAATCACAAGTGACTCAGCTAAGTTAGACCCGGCTAAGGCACACTCAATGGAACGTCGGAAATCTCCAGCAATGGTAATCACTCCATTTGGCCCGGGCAACTTCATCTTCAAGTAACTGATGTGACAGCTCGCCATGAACATGTTTAATGCTGGTCTTCCGAGTAACGCGTGATACGCACTTTCCAAGTTCACCACCTCAAACTCCAGATTCTCAGTTCGGCAATTATCTCTCATCCCGAACAACACATCAACCCGGACTTTGGCTATCGGCTCACACGAAATGCCTGGTACAATACCATGGAAAGTTGTCCTTGTAGCCTGGAGCATGTTCTCCGAGATACCCAACTTGCGCATTGTATCCGCATACATGATGTTAATCCTACTGCCATTGTCAATCAGTACCTTGGAGAACCTCACATTGATGTTAGGCCCAATGAATGTGGGAACCAGCACTAACGCATACGAACCAGGACCCGACATAAGCTTGGGATGATCTTTGATGTTCTAGGTAATTTCCTGGTCCGACCAAGGCATATACCTTGTCACTGCGGGCATTACCGCATTGACCTCCATATGTCGATGCTGCAAGCTCTTTCTATCGGTTTCCTCTATGGTAAACACACAGTAACTCTGATGATGCTCCTTGTACTCATTCCTCCCTTCATTTCCAGGGTACCTTTGATCCGGTTGATTCTGGTTCTCTACTTGATGCACTGCATCCCTTCTCTCATGATTATCATACCTCAGCGGAGGGGGAGGCAACATTAGCTATTGCGTGTTCGCTCCGGAGAGCAATTGCTGCCAGGGTAACTCCTGCCGAGGTTGATCATTCTGGGGTGCCTGAGCATTCCCCGAACCACCTTGTTCAATCTTGCGCATCCACTCACATTGCCTCGTTGTATGACCCGCCGGGTTACTCGGATTCGGTGTGTGAAATTTACACGGCTGATCCAACATCGACTCATAAGTGTACCTCGAACGGTCATTCTTTTCTTGCCACTGTTTCTTCTGCTCTGGCGTCCAAGTTTTCTTGCCATCATTCCTTGGTGTCCATTGTTGCCCTCCAGTTTTCTGACGTTGATTGCTCCCTGTTCCGGGCTGATCTTGATTCACTGCCGCAACTTGTTGCAAACTGTACCGGTGATCCGGTCTATCATCTCTCCTTTTACCTTTGTAATCATTCCTCCGGGATGATCCGTCTCCATCTCTCTGGTAGTACTCCTCATTCGACTCGTTCGACACGAGCCTAGGTTGATTCAGATCACCCAAGGCGTACGAATCAGCAATCTGGATCATTTCTGCCAAAGTGGTTGGCATTTTCCTTTGCAACGTTTTCCATAGCTCGCTTGCATATCTGCATCCTTGCGCAAACCACGCTATGGCCTGTGACTCTATCACGCCCTCACATGAGTTTCTCACGGTACACCACCGGGTTAAGAACTCCCAGTTCGTCTCGTTCGGTCTCTGCTTACACATAGCTAGGGTCTGTGGCCTATTTGGCCTCTGATATGTACTTGAGAAATTGCTGACGAACATTTCCTCAAAATCGATCCAGCAGTTAATACTTTCGGGTGGCAAATTGTTCAACCATACCCTTGCTGGCCCCTCCAACATCTGGGGTATGTATCTCACAGCCCATCGCAAGTTGCCCGTAGCAATTTTCACAGCCGTAGCATAGTTTATCAACCAATCCTCCGGCTTAGTGCTGTCGCCATACGTCTTTGTGCCTCTGGGTAACTGGAAGTTAGGTACCGGTGGCTCTTTCATGATCCGGGGTCCAAAAGACGCAGGACCCGGAGGACCTTGACTTTCAATCTTCTCCGACCTATACAGTCGATCCAGTTTCAACCTGGCGTCATCCGGCATTAGATCCCTGCTTCCCAATCTCGACCCTATCACATGATAGTCCGGCCTTGGGTATCCTGCATTCACCATTTCTGAATCTCCATCGTTATACCGGTCTCGCTCTCGTGGCGCATCTCTCTGTTGCATACCTCGGCCGGCACTTTGCTCTTGCCTTGGTATATTCCACTGCTGTGGTTGTCCTGCCGAGTTGCGCTGTCCGGCATTGCCATTAACAGCGTTTTCTTGATCGGCATTGCCTTGGTCACGGTTACCTCGGCCAGCTTCACCTCGGCTTACACTCTGTCGATCGTCATTTCTTTGTACCTCTTTTGCTTTTCCTGCCCTTCTCGGGTCATACGGAACAATCTGCTTGTTTCTCCTGGCCGAGGTTACTACCTCTTCTCTCCTAGGACCACCATGAGGGGACGATGCGGCTCCAGCGAATTTCTCCGGGTTACCCACCGCCGAATGAACGATCTTGGAGGCCCCAGCTCTCTCCGGGTTTGCCTGAGCAGTTCCTCATTTTGCCTGTTCGCGATATGAACCAACTCATTGACCCTATCTTGCTGTCTCTAGCGGGCTTCACCCGTCAGACCCTCTAGCTCGGATGCAGCTGCATCTGCTGTTCTGAGGTTCTTTGTCGGGGTACTATACTTCGGCAGCCCCACGGACAAATAGTTCTCTGACTCCTCAATCCTAGTATCACCCTCTTTGTTCATTTCACTCATGAGATTTCTCCCCTTCACTTTTACAGCATTTACTTTATTTGCCTTTGCATACTCACGCAGTGTCATGTTCAACGACTACTGAGCCGCAGCAATATTTTTCGCTCCCTCTAGAATTTTCTGCCTAGTTTCCTCTAGCTCGGCCTGTGCCTGAGCTGGATCTACCACTGCTGCTACCGGGTTTGCCAAGCTATCCATAGCTTCTCTCAGTACATTCTCAGGCCTCTCTAGTGGAGGACCTCTACTTTTCCTCGGTGCCTTAGGTGTTACCTCCGGATCTAGTGCCGGATCCTTGCTCGTGCCTGCACCTGGCGCAGTCATCATCACCTCAGCACGGTCCGGGGAGCGAGTGATACGCGCCCCGTGAACCACGCTAAGGGTTGGATCCCCTGCCTCGATGACGTGCCGCGGATGAACGCATGATATGTCCAAAGCAACGTAGACCTTGTGTGCACCAAGCTTGACGAAGAGGCCGTTGCACGGAAGTGGGCACGTGCCGAAGCAGCCAGCGTTGTTGCTAACGAAGCCCAGCACTGTAAAGCGCTGAACGAGCCCGGAGACGATGCGTTCGCCGGTGCCGATGAGGTTTCCCGTCCGGATCTACACCCCTGCTAGCGCCGCTAGCCCCACGGTGGGCGCCAACTGTCGTGGTGGTGTCACGGCAGATGCCATGGATAGGCTAAAGGTGGGGACTAATAGAACTAGGGGAATCCAGGGAGGGATAGTGAGGTGATTCCCCACACAGAAGGTTTGTATTTGATTCACTTCCAAAGGTTACAAGTGCTCCTAGAGCTGTATTGGCGAGAGGAGGAAGAAGGAACTCTCTTACTCTCACCCACAGTTAACCCATACAAGACCAACTAGAGATCAACCCTTAGAACCTAAAACCAATCAGAATAGCCCAGCCCCTTCTACAGAGGCCCTAGCCCTCCTTATATAGGGGTGGCTAGGTCTCCACTTAGGGCATATGTGGAGGCATATTCCAGGGAATATGCCTCCTCCAAAAATAGCAAACCGACCGGGGTGCTTTTCCCCCGCCTCACCCATGCAGAGGCTATGTGAGCCTCTGCGGCGCCTGCGTCAGCCGACACGGGCGTCGTCACCTCTATCGGCCACGCCTCGGTGCTCCTGCCCTTGTTCGCTTCGCTCATGCAGTGCGTACCGAGGCTCCTTTTGACCAGCGAGATTCCTTCCTTCTCCTAGAAGCTTGCCATGACCCGGATCATAGTCGATCCAGTCACACCTGTTCCTGCATCCAAGTTAGATTTATCTATCCGGCTCACTGCTTAAGTCGGATGAGACTCAGTTAGGTGGACACCCCCTGGTCCGGGTTACCCTGAGATTCGGCCTGCCTTGAGTTAACTCGGCCAGCATCCGCTTTAGCCTTGCCGAACCTTGGCTAACTCGGCCTTTATACCCCGACGTGACCCTACCTGGGCGTATCCCCCCAACAAACATGGCAGTGAAAGAGAACCTTGGGTCCAAAAACCTACGCCTTTCCCTGATAAGAAACACAAGTCAAAGGAAGATGAACACTATAATAAGTTTTGTGAGTGGATGAAGCCTTTATTCTTGCAAATTCCTTTGACTGATGCTATTAAATTGCCTCCTTACTCAAAGTATATGAAGGACATTGTCTCGAATAAAAGGAAGATCCCTAATGAAGAAATTTCTACCTTGCTTGCTAATTATTCCTTTAATGATAAGGTTCCTAAGAAACTTGGAGACCCAGGGATTCCAACTATCCCTTGCTCTATTAAGAACAGTTATGTTAGAACTGCTTTGTGTGATTTGGGAGCTGGAGTTAGTGTTATGCCTTTCTCTCTCTATAAGAGGCTTCAACTTGAAAAATTGATACCAACTGACATATCTTTGCAAATGGCTGATAAATCTACCACTATTCCTGTGGGTATATGTGAGGATGTACCTGTTCAATTGGCTCACAATTGCTTGATATTAACTGATTTTGTTGTGCTTGAGATGCCTGAAGATGATAATATGTCTATTATTCTTGGGAGACCTTTTCTTAATACTGCAGGAGCTGTTATTAATTGTAATCAAGGAAAGATGACCTTCAATGTTAATGACAAGGAACCTACTGTCTATTTCCCCAAGAATATTGAAAGGACTTATGGTTTGAATTCAATTGAACATGTTGAAGGCATTCAAGTTGGAGAAATATATTGTCCCATACCAAGAGAAAAATTTGAAACTATTATGATTGGGACCATTGCTATCAAGGTTGAGGTAACATAATCATTAGTGGAGTACAAAGTTTTATCTCATATGCAATTGTTTTGGTAGCAAGACTTGATCAACCTTGTTAACAAAAGGATTCCATTGAACAAAACAATGTTTTCATTATGATTATCTTTGTTTATTTCTATCCTTTACATTTAGTTTTTTCTTCCGTTTAGTTTTCTTTGTGTTGTTAGTTGCTTGCATGCTAGAACTTTTGTAGTGCTAGCCTTGTTTTGTCCATGCATCATGTTTTCAGAAAGAAAAAAGAAAAAAATCTATCTGTCAGAAAAATCATTCTTCTATTTCTGAAAATTGCCCAAAAATAAAGTGTCTCGAAAAATTCCAGAAAATTCATATTAAATTTTTACGTGAAAAAAGGGGCAGAGGAGTACCTGGTAGGTACCAGGGGGGCCACCAGGTAGGCACACCACATGGTGGCGTGGCCAGCCTTGGGTGGCACCATGCCCTGGTGTGGGCCACCCCTCCCCCCCCCCACTAACTCTCTCACCTGCCACTTTCTTCTCTCTCCCGAGTAAGCTCCAGTTCATAGCTCAAAATCACGTTCTTGCTGTGCTTTCTCTCGATTTTTTCTATCTCCTTGCTTAGCCCATCTTTCTTGCTGAAATTTGGAGCATTTGTTCCCTGGTATGTGACTCCTCCCCTTGTCCAAGTAGATTTTTGTTTAGTGGATTATATGTTGAGTATGTTGCTGCTGTAGGTGACTCGTTATGAGAGCTTGTAAGCTTGTTTGATGCTTAGAGATATAGTTTTGATGCATGTTTAGGCCTCTTGCAAGTCCCTATGAGTAGAATCCTTCATTATATTTACTTTGTAATCACTTGTTTAATAGGTGCTTAAATTTCATAATAGAAGATGAGTGAACACCACCTAAACCAACATGAGCTTTGGGTGCCTGAGGTCATGAAGGTCCACCGGGAGGAGGAAGTTTTTCCCTCCATTTATCCATGCCCTGAGTTCATGAGAGCTGCAGGAATTCTACAATATTTTCCACAGTTTGGTTTCTAATGCAGGGTTAGAGCACTTTTTGGAAGATGAACCTTGTCAATTTGTGAAGCTAACCATGTTTGTGGTGTAGGATTTCCAATTTAGTCACTCTTTGCCTAACCCCATGGTCTATTACAAAATTTACAATATTGCTATCAATCTTTCTCTTGATGATTTTTGTGCAGCTATTAAAGTACCTCAATGGGGATCATGTAGGAAAATTAAAGAGAGACCGGAACCACTCATGGATTTATGCAGAAATTTGTCAAGGGAGTAGCTTCTCGAAGGAGAGTGGAAAAATCCGTAACATTCATCTTCCCTCCATTCGCTACTTTGCCTACTTTATTGCCAAGTGTGTTCTTGCTAGGAAAACTACCAATAAGTTATCTTCGTTTGATTTAGCATTTATCTTTGCTGCTCTTAGATGAGATAGGTCTTACAACTTGGGTGCTTTGATAGCTTTCCGTCTTGCTGCTAACCATGAGAAAGGTGGAATTTGTGGAGGCCTCATTGCTTCTTGTTTGCTAGCATTGCATGGTTTAGTGCCTCATCATCTAGACCTACAGTTTCCCATAGAGAGGCTTGATTTTAATTCCATGATACAACATAAATTTATTTCCTCGTGGGCTAGTTTGAGTGAGTTATCTTATGAAATAACCTTACTCAAAGCTGGTTGGAGAAAGAGCAAGTCCAAGCGTGTTGTTCTTTTGCCTGCACCTGTTTTCTTTAACCTTGATAACAGGAAAGGATGGTCCCTCACTGAGGAGGAGCTTGACATGTACTTGGGAGAGCTCTCCCAATAGGAGCAGGACACTAGAAGGGAGGTCACGGATGATTCGGTCCAGCCCTCGAATGAGGGAGAGTCTTCATATCAGCAACCCGCTTATGATTGGGGAGCTTCCTCTTCTTCTCATGGGCCCAGCTACGACCATTCTTACCAACATCCGCCCGCTTGGAACCCCTATTCGTACATGGATTGATACCCCACTTAGGCCAAAAACCTAAGCTTGGGGGGAGGTACGCCAACACCGCACTCATCTCCTTATCATGTTGCGTCAGTACTTTGTATATTCATGTTTTCGTTCTCTTTTTAGTTTTCGTTCTTCTTTGCTTTTGCTTTCTAAAAACACAAAAAGACCAAAAATATTTCTGTTGTTTCTCTTTGGTTTGCTTCTTCCTTTTTTCCTTGGTTTGTTTTCTTCCCTTTTTGCTTTGTTTGAACTATTCGAAAAACCCAAAAAGATTTTTCTTTGTTTGTTTTTCCCTTTTGGTTCTTGTTTAAAAATCGAAAACACCAAAAATATTTGTCGTTCTTCTTTGGTTTTTGCGAGTTTGCTATAGGGTTCGGCAGTCCTCAATGGATATTGGTTTCATATTATAATTCAAGTTACACAAGTGAAGAGCAATAATGAGGATTAATGATAACTTGAGGCATGGTAAGAGGCTGGTAACGAACTCTATTTGTTTTCATTTTGTACATATACTCATCATTGTGAGCTTGCTTAGCCCGTTCAAGTAGGGTGTATGTTATCTTTGGATGCTTAGTAGTTCTTGCTTTCTCATGATTAGCTCCAGCTCGCTAATAGTTTGTAGCATGTCTCATGAATGTTTGCTTGCATTACTCTATTCATAAATTGGTATGACACCGTGGTATCCTCCTCTGAATGTTTCATTTGAATTGACTTGGCACATGCTCACACATGCACATGACTGTAATAATTAGTTAAGCCTCGATGAATTATTTTGCCTTGAGGATCTTGAATCACTTTCATGCCATAAGTAGTCCTGTTTTTTTGCAAGCATGATAATGACAGCTATTGCTCTCTCGTTTGTCGCTCCCTTACTATTGCTAGCCTTCACTTCCACTGAGTGTTTTACTCATGTTTCCAACTCCCTAAACCGAATATTCCCAAAGTGTCCACCATACCTACCTATTAGCATCATTTGCTGCTCCTGTGCATATTCAGTATGCCTTGTTTTCTTTCGAATAAAATGTTTGCTTGTTATGGCAAAATTAGTTAGTAAAGCTCTCACAAACTTGATGGCACACTTTATTTCCTGCACTTAATAAACCTGAACCATTGTGAACTCTCCATGAAAATTATATGCTTCCAAATTATAGGCTGGGGATTAGCAGAACCGTGCTGTCATGGGGAACGCTTTCAACACTTGTAAATATATACCCAGTTGATACCTTGCTATTTTGTTGGCGGATGTCGTCGGTGTGAAATAAAAGGGGAGCTTGTAAGTCCATGGAGTTATGTATGTGTGTTAGAGAAACGCCTGGGCCGCTGGTCTAATCCATGCTGACATGGTGGAAACCTGCAGCGTAACCATAATGATATCTATGAAGCATTCTTCTTATAAAAAAAGAGAGAGATAGCTATTGAGAAAAAGAAAAAAAAGAGTTTTATGAAAAGAGGAAAGAGAGAAAAAAGCACCATTTTCCCATGGTAAATAAGAAGATTGCTGAGATACTCATTGTCTGCTTGCCTTGTCATTTTGATATGGGGATTCTTCCGTATCATCGGGCAAGGGGTACCCCATTGGCGGTTCTCAATGATACGCACATACTTACAATGACAAGAACTTACCGGTAACTAAAGTTGAGTAGCATGAGGAGCGTCCCTCGTACTCAAGGGACTTGGGATTTTCAGTTTATAGTCTGTCAAGCATATAACTCAAATTGGACCTCACTTTCACCTTAACCACATTAAATATGCTTATGATAGGGGCAATGAGAGCTTAAAGCTAATGATTACTATACTTTCATCATTTGGAAGCTTTTCAAAATTATTCAAAACCTTTTTCTTCTACTTGTTGAGTCTCCACATATTCTTTGAGCACCTTCTTAAGAGCATAGTTGTCATTCTTTATGTTTGTTCCATTACTTGATTATTTGTGTTATGACTTTGATGCTTGTATTCTTGATATCGTTACTTCTAGTCATCACTTGAACTTCAGAGGTGCCTTGGCATTCTTAATCAAAGGCAAGCGAGATACCACTCTATCATACTTTTTTATGAGCATTGTAATGTTGCTTATGTTCGTGCTTCATGCTTCTTATTATTCTTGAGTTGGATTCTCTTCATAGATTGCAAAGACTATTAAGTAAACTTGGTTGCATACTCTTTATTATGAATTTTCCAAGAAGTTGATCACATTGCTGAGAATATTTACATCATATGAAGCAAATGTGTTCGTGAAAGTTCTTTTATCGCACTCAGTTTTCAACTAAATTGCTTGAGGACAAGCAATAAGCTAAGCTTGGGGGGAGTTGATACGTCCAAAACGTATCTACTTTCCCAAACACTTTTGCTATTGTTTCTCCTCTAAACTTGTGTGATTTGGATGCAACCAATGCGGACTGACGCTATTTTTAGCAGAATTGCCTTCATGTCTACTTTTTGTGCAAAAAACCAACTATCAGGAAAAATCCCGGAAAATATGCCAAAATCCTACTTCACCCGAAGACTCCAAGAGCCAGAATACGAGACGGAGAAGAGCCAGGGGGTGGCCACACCACCTGGTGGCACGGGCCAGGCCAGGCCGCGCGAGGGGGTGGTGTGGGCCCCCCAGGAACCCCCTCGGCCTATCTCTTCGCCTATAAGGAGCCTTCTGACCTAAAAACTTCAGGGGGGTCGACGTTTTTCCAGAAGAAGTTCCGCAGCGCCGCCACCACCGAAGGGGACATTCGGGGGACAGAAAGTCTCTGTTCTAGCACCCTGCCAGGACGGGGAACTGCCCCTAGAGCCATCTCCATCGATCTCCACCATCATCTCCATCGACCATCCATGTTTCCCCATCTATGAGTGAGTAATCCCCCACTGTAGACTATGGGGATGGTACGGATTGGATGAGATCATTCATGTAATGGCATCAGATTGTTAGGGCATGGTGCCTAGTATCTTTTATTAGTGCTTTATGACTTTGTTGCAAGTTGTTGTGCTTAATTCTTGTCACTAGGGCCCGAGTGCCATGATTTCAGATCTGAACATGGTATTGATTCATTATGATAGTATTATTTTTTGGTCTTATCTACAAGTTGTATACACACGTTGTTGTTCGGAACCAATGGCCCCGAAGTGACAGAAATCGGGATAACCCGAAGGGAAAGGCTTTGATGTGAGGATCACATGTGTTCATGGAGTGTTAATGCTTTGCTCCGGTGCTCTATTAAAAGGAGCACCTTAATTGCCAGTAGTTCCCTAGAGGCCCCGCTGCAAACGGGCTGGCAGGACAAAAGATGTTGTGCAAGTTCTCATTGCGAGCACGTATGACTATATATGGAACACATGCCTAGGATTGTCTAGTACTTGGTTGCTTTATCTTATTTATCTGCAATTGCCCTATGTTCTGATTGCTATGTGAATTGTCTTGTCCATGCAACGCCCGTCCATCCATCCCTATGCCTACCGCACTCGAATCCCACTGTTTACTACTTTTGTTACTACCGTCTTTGCTTTTACTACTGCTGTTACTTTGATATTCCTACTACAAAACTGTTGCTACTGATAAACTGCTGTGAGCAGGATTGTTTCCAGGTGTAGCTGAATTGACAACTCAGTTGTTAAGGCTTATAAATATTCTTTGTCTCCCCTTGTGTCGAATCAATAAATTTGGGTTTAACTTCCCTCGAAAATACTATGATACACCCCCTATACTTGTGGGTCATCATGGATCCAACAGAGTTCATTGCATATCTGTTCTTTTTTGAAACCACCTATGGATCCCCAGTGCCATTGCATGCATGTTCTCTTCATAGACCACACATGGATCCACTAGAGTTCATTGCATGTGTGTTCTTTTCACAAACCACCTATGGATCCCCTAGTGTCATTGCATGTGTGTTATTTTCACAAACCAAAACTAGAGTCATTGCATGTGTGTTCTTTCCACATACCAGGTATGGATCGACCAGTGTCATTGCATGTGTGTTCTTTTCACTAACCACATAAGGAACCACCAGTGTCATTGCATGTGTGTTTTTTCATTAACCACAGCTAGAGTCATTGCATGTATGTTCTTTTCACAAACCACATATGGATCCACCAGTGTCATTGCATGTGTGTTCTTCCCACAAACCACCTATGGATCCACGAGAGTTCATTGCATGTATTTTCTTTTCATAGACCACATATGGATCCACCAGAGTTCATTGCATGTGTGTTCTTTTTAGAAACCACCTATGGACCCCCTAGTGTCATTGCATGTGTGCTCTTTTCACAAACCATAACTAGAGTCATTGCATATGTGTTCTTTTCACAAAGCACATATGGATCCAACAGAGTTCATTGCATGTCTGTTCTTTTCACAAGCCACATATGGATCCACCAGAGTTTATTGCATGTCTGTTCTTTTAATAGACCACATATGGATCCACCAGAGTTCATTGCACGTGTGTTCATTTCACAAACCACCTATGGATCCCCTAGTGTCATTCCATGTGTGTTCTTTTCATAAACAACAACTAGAGTCATTGCATGTGTGTTCTTTCAATAGACCACATATGGATCCAATAGTGTCATTGCATGTGTGTTGTTTTCATTAAGCACATATGGATCCACCGATGTCATTGCATATGTGTTCTTCTCACATACCACATATGGATCCACCAGTGTCATTGCATGTGTGTTCTTTTCATTAACCATAGCTAGAGTCATTGCATGTCTGTTCTTTTCACAAACCACATATGGATCCACCAGAGTTCATTGCATGTCTATTCTTTTCACAAACCACATATGGATCCACTAGAGTTCATTGCATGTCTGTTCTTTTCATAGACCACATATGGATCCACCAGAGTTCATTGCATGTGTGTTCTTTTCACAAACCACCTATGGATCCCCTAGTGTCATTGCATGTGTGTTCTTTTCACAAACCACACCTAGAGTCATTGCATGTGTGTTCTTTTCACAAACCACATATAGATCCACCAGTGTCATTGCATGTGTGTTCTTCTCACAAACCACCTCTGGATCCACCAGAGCTCATTGCATGTATGTTCTTTTCATAGACCACATATGGATCCACCAGAGTTCATTGCAAGTGTTCTTTCACAAACCACCTATGGATCCCCTAGTGTCATTGCATGTGTGTTCTTTTCACATGCCACAGCTAGAGTCATTGCATGTGTGTTCTATTCACAAACCACATATGGATCCAACAAAGTTCATTGCATGTATGTTCTTTTCACAAACCACCTATGGAGCCTAGTGTCATTGCATGTATGTTCTTTTCCTAGACCACACATGGATCCACCAGAGTTCATTGCATTTGTGTTCTTTTCACAAACCACCTATGGATCCCCTACTGTCATTGCATGTGTGTTCTTTTCTCAAACCACAACTAGAGCCATTGCATGTGTGTTCTTTCCACAGACCACATATGGATCCACCAGTGTCATTGCATGTGTGTTCTTTTCATTAACCACCTTTGGATCCACCAGTTTCATTGAATGTGTCTTCTTTTCATGAACCACAGCTAGAGTCATTGCATGTATATTCTTTTCACAAACCACATATGGATCCAGCAGTGTCATTGCATGTGTGTTCTTCTCACAAATCACCTATGGATCCACCAGAGTTCATTGCATGTATGTTCTTTTCATAGACCACATATGGATCAACAAGTGTTCATTGCATGTGTGTTCTTTTCACAAAACACCTATGGATCTCGTAGTGTCATTGCATGTGTGGTATTTTCACAAACCACAACTAGAGTCATTGCATGTGTGTTCTTTTCACAGACCACATATGGATCCAACAGAGTTCATTGCATGTCTATTCTTTTCACAAACCACCTATGGATCCCTAGTGTCATTGCATGTATGTTCTTTTCATAGACCACACATGGATCCACCAGAGTTCATTGCAAGTATGTTATTTTAATAGACCACATATGGATCCACCAGAGTTCATTGCATGTCTGTTCTTTCTACAAACCACCTATGGACCCCCTAGTGTCATTTCATGTGTGTTCTTTTCACAAAGCACATAGGGATCCAAGAGAGTTCATTGCATGTCTGTTCTTTTCACAAGCCACATATGGATCCACCAGAGTTTATTGCATGTCTGTTATTTTCATAGACCACGTATGGATCCACCAGAGTTCATTGCATGTGTGTTCATTTCACAAACCACCTATTGATCCCCAAGTGTCGTTGCATGTGTGTTATTTTGACAAACCACAACTAGAGTCATTGCATGTGTGTTCTTTCGATAGACCACATATGGATCCAACAGTGTCATTGCATGTGTGTTCTCTTCATTAACCACATATGGATCCACCAGAGTTCATTGCATGTGTGTTCTTTTCACAAACCACCTATGGATCCTATTATCATTGCATGTCTGTTCTTTTCCTAGACCACACATGGATCCACCAGAGCTCATTGAATTTGTGTTCTTTTCATAAACCACCTATGGATTCCCTATTGTCATTGCATGTGTGTTCTTCTCTCAAACCACAACTAGAGCCATTGCATGTGTGTTCTTTCCACAAACCACATATGGATCCACCAGTGTCATTGCATGTGTGTTCTTTTCATTAACCACATATGGATCCACCAGTTTCATTGAATGTGTGTTCTTTTCATTAACCACAGCTATAGTTATTGCATGTAATTTCTTTTCACAAACCACATATGGTTCCACCAGTGTCATTGCATGTGTGTTCTTCTCACAAACCACCTATGGATCCACCAGAGTTCATTGCATGTATGTTCTTTTCATAGACCACATATGGATCCACTAGAGTTCATTGCATGTGTGTTATTTTCACCAACCACCTATGGATCCCCTAGTGCCATTGCATGTGTGTTGTTTTCACAAAACACAACTAGAGTCATTGCATGTGTGTTATTTTCACAGACCACATATGGATCCAAGAGACTTCATTGCATGTCTGTTATTTTCACATACTACCTATGGATCCCCAATGTCATTGCATGTATGTTCTTTTCATAGACCACGCATTGATCCACCAGAGTTCATTGCATGTCTGTTCTTTTAACAGACCACATATGGATCCACCAGAGTTCTTTGCCTGTGTGTTCTTTTCACAAACCACATATGGATCCACTAGAGTTTATTGCATGTCTGTTCTTTTCACAAACCACATATGGATCCACCAGAGTTCATTGCATGTCTGTTCTTTTTACAAACCACATATGGATCCACTAGAGTTCATTGCATGTCTGTTCTTTTCATAGACCGCATATAGATCCACCAGAGTTCATTGCATGTGTGTTCTTTTCACAAACCACCTATGGATCCCCTAGTGTCATTGCATGTGTGTTCTTTTCACAAATCACAACTAGAGTCATTGCATGTGTGTTATTTTCACAAACCACATATAGATCCACCAGTGTCATTGCATGTGTGTTCTTCTCACAAACCACCTCTGGATCCACCAGAGTTCATTGCATGTATGTTCTTTTCATAGACCACATATGGATCCACCAGAGTTCATTGCAAGTGTTCTTTCACAAACCACCTATGGATCCCATAGTGTCATTGCATGTGTGTTCTTTTCACATGCCACAGCTAGAGTCATTGCATGTGTGTTCTATTCACAAACCACATATGGATCCAACAAAGTTCATTGCATGTATGTTCTTTTCACAAACCACCTATGGATCCTAGTGTCATTGCATGTCTGTTCTTTTCCTAGACCACACATGGATCCACCAGAGTTCATTGCATTTGTGTTCTTTTCACAAACCACCTATGGATCCCCTATTGTCATTGCATGTGTGTTCTTTTCTCAAACCACAACTAGAGCCATTGCATGTGTGTTCTTTCCACAGACCACATATGGATCCACCAGTGTCATTGCATGTGTGTTCTTTTCATTAACCACCTCTGGATCCACCAGTTTCATTGAATGTGTGTTCTTTTCATTAACCACAGCTAGAGTCATTGCATGTATATTCTTTTCACAAACCACATATGGATCTAGCAGTGTGATTGAATGTGTGTTCTTCTCACAAATCACCTATGGATCCACCAGAGTTCATTGCATGTATGTTCTTTTCATAGACCACATATGGATCAACAAGAGTTCATTGCATGTGTGTTCTTTTTACAAAACACCTATGGATCTCGTAGTGTCATTGCATGTGTGGTATTTTCACAAACCACAACTAGAGTCATTGCATGTGTGTTCTATTCACAAACCACATATGGATCCACTAGAGTTTATTGCATGTCTGTTCTTTTCACAAACCACATATGGATCCACCAGAGTTCATTGCATGTCTGTTCTTTTCACAAACCACATATGGATCCACTAGAGTTCATTGCATGTCTGTTCTTTTCATAGACCGCATATAGATCCACCAGAGTTCATTGCATGTGTGTTCTTTTCACAAACCACCTATGGATCCCCTAGTGTCATTGCATGTGTGTTCTTTTCACAAATCACAACTAGAGTCATTGCATGTGTGTTCTTTTCACAAACCACATATAGATCCACCAGTGTCATTGCATGTGTGTTCTTCTCACAAACCACCTCTGGATCCACCAGAGTTCATTGCATGTATGTTCTTTTCACAAACCACATATGGATCCACCAGAGTTCATTGCATGTCTGTTCTTTTCACAAGCCACATATGGATCCACCAGAGATTATTGCATGTCTGTTCTGTTCATAGACTACGTATGGATCCACCAGAGTTCATTGCATGTGTGTTCATTTCACAAACCACCTATTGATCCCCAAGTGTCGTTCCATGTGTGTTATTTTGACAAACCACCACTAGAGTCATTGCATGTGTGTTCTTTCGATAGACCACATATGGATCCAACAGTGTCATTGCATGTGTGTTCTTTTCATCAACCACATATGGATCCACCGGTGTCATTGCATATGTTTTCTTCTCAAAGACCACATATGGATCCACCAGTGTCATTGCATGTGTGTTCTTTTCATTAACCACAGCTAGAGTTATTGCAAGTAATTTCTTTTCACAAACCACATATGGTTCCACCAGTGTCATTGCATGTGTGTTCTTCTCACAAACGACCTATGGATCCACCAGAGTTCATTGCATGTATGTTCTTTTCATAGACCACATATGGATCCACGAGAGTTTATTGCATGTTTGTTATTTTCACAAACCACCTATGGATCCCCTAGTGCCATTGCATGTGTGTTGTTTTCACAAACCACAACTAGAGTCCTTGCATGTGTGTTATTTTCATAGACCACATATGGATCCAAGAGAGTTCATTGCATGTCTGTTCTTTTCACAAACCACCTATGGATCCCCAGTGTCATTGCATGTATGTTCTTTTCATAGACCACACATTGATCCACCAGAATTCATTGCATGTCTGTTCTTTTAACAGACCACATACGGATCCACCAGAGTTCTTTGCATGTGTGTTCTTTTCACAAACCACATATGGATCCACTAGACTTTATTGCATGTCTGTTCTTTTCACAAACCACATATGGATCCACCAGAGTTCATTGCATGTCTGTTCTTTTCACAAACCACATATGGATCAACTAGAGTTCATTGCATGTCTGTTCTTCTCATAGACCACATATGGATACACCAGAGTTCATTGCATGTGTGTTATTTTCACAAACCACCTATGGATCCCCTAGTGTCATTGCATGTCTGTTCTTTTCACAAACCACATATAGATCCACCAATGTCATTACATCTGTGTTCTTCTCACAAACCACCTCTGGATCCACCAGAGTTCATTGCATGTATGTTCTTTTCATAGACCACAAATGGATCCACCAGAGTTCATTGCAAGTGTTCTTTCACAAACCACGTATGGATCCCCTAGTGTCATTGCATGTGTGTTCTTTTCGCATTCCACAGCTAGAGTCATTGCATGTGCGTTCTATTCACAAACCACATATCGATACAACAGAGTTCATTGCATGTATGTTCTTTTCACAAACCACCTATGGATCCTAGTGTCATTGCATGTCTGTTCTTTTCCAAGACCACACATGGATCCACCAGAGTTCATTGCATTTGTGTTCTTTTCACAAACCACCTATGAATCCCCTATTGTCATTGCATGTGTGTTCTTCTCTCAAACCACAACTAGAGCCATTGCATGTGTGTTCTTTCCACATACCACATATGGATCCACCACTGTCATTGCATGTGTGTTCTTTTCATTAACCACATATGGATCCACCAGTGTCATTGCATGTGTGTTCTTTTCATTAACGAGAGCTAGAGTTATTGCATGTAATTTCTTTTCACAAACCACATATGGTTCCACTAGTGTCATTGCATGTGTGTTCTTCTCACAAACCACCTATGGATCCACCAGAGTTCATTGCATGTATGTTCTTTTCATAGACCAGATATGGATCCACTAGAGTTCATTGCATGTGTGTTATTTTCACCAACCACCTATGGATCCCCTAGTGCCATTGCATGTGTGTTGTTTTCACAAACCACAACTAGAGTCATTGCATGTGTGTTATTTTCATAGACCAGATATGGATCCAAGAGAGTTCATTGCATGTCTGTTCTTTTCACAAACTACCTATGGATCCCCAATGTCATTGCATGTATGTTCTTTTCATAGACCACACATTGATCCACCAGAGTTCATTGCATGTCTGTTCTTTTAACAGACCACATATGGATCCACCAGAGTTCTTTGCCTGTGTGTTCTTTTCACAAACCACATATGGATCCACTAGAGTTTATTGCATGTCTGTTCTTTTCACAAACCACATATGGATCCACCAGAGTTCATTGCATGTCTGTTCTTTTCACAAACCACATATGGATCCACTAGAGTTCATTGCATGTCTGTTCTTTTCATAGACCGCATATGGATCCACCAGAGTTCATTGCATGTGTGTTCATTTCACAAACCACCTATGGATCCCCTAGTGTCATTGCATGTGTCTTCTTTTCACAAATCACAACTAGAGTCATTGCATGTGTGCTCTTTTCACAAACCACATATAGATCCACCAGTGTCATTGCATGTGTGTTCTTCTCACAAACCACCTCTGGATCCACCAGAGTTCATTGCATGTATGTTCTTTTCATAGACCACATATGGATCCACCAGAGTTCATTGCAAGTGTTCTTTCACAAACCACCTATGGATCCCATAGTGTCATTGCATGTGTGTTCTTTTCACATGCCACAGCTAGAGTCATTGCATGTGTGTTCTATTCACAAACCACATATGGATCCAACAAAGTTCATTGCATGTATGTTCTTTTCACAAACCACCTATGGATCCTAGTGTCATTGCATGTCTGTTCTTTTCCTAGACCACACATGGATCCACCAGAGTTCATTGCATTTGTGTTCTTTTCACAAACCACCTATGGATCCCCTATTGTCATTGCATGTGTGTTCTTTTCTCAAACCACAACTAGAGCCATTGCATGTGTGTTCTTTCCACAGACCACATATGGATCCACCAGTGTCATTGCATGTGTGTTCTTTTCATTAACCACCTATAGATCCACCAGTTTCATTGAATGTGTGTTCTTTTCATTAACCACAGCTAGAGTCATTGCATGTATATTCTTTTCACAAACCACATATGGATCTAGCAGTGTGATTGCATGTGTGTTCTTCTCACAAATCACCTATGGATCCACCAGAGTTCATTGCATGTATGTTGTTTTCATAGACCACATATGGATCAACAAGAGTTCATTGCATGTGTGTTCTTTTTACAAAACACCGATGGATCTCGTAGTGTCATTGCATGTGTGGTATTTTCACAAACCACAACTAGAGTCATTGCATGTGTGTTCTTTTCATAGACCACATATGGATCCAACAGAGTTCATTCCATGTCTATTCTTTTCACAAACCACCTATGGATCCCTAGTGTCATTGCATGTATGTTCTTTTCATAGACCACACATGGATCCACCAGAGTTCATTGCAAGTATGTTATTTTAATAGACCACATATGGATCCACCAGGGTTCATTGCATGTCTGTTCTTTCTACAAACCACCTATGGACCCCCTAGTGTCATTTCATGTGTGTTCTTTTCACAAAGCACGTATGGATCCAAGAGAGTTCATTGCATGTCTGTTTTTTTCACAAGCCACATATGGATCCACCAGAGTTTATTGCATACCTGTTCTTTTCATAGACCACATATGGATCCACCAGAGTTCATTGCATGTGTGTTCATTTCACAAACCACCAATTGATCCCCAAGTGTCGTTGCATGTGTGTTATTTTGACAAACCACAACTAGAGTCATTGCATGTGTGTTCTTTCGATAGACCACATATGGATCCAAGAGTGTCATTGCATGTGTGTTCTCTTCATTAACCACATATGGATCCACCGTTGTCATTGCATATGTTTTCTTCTCACAGACCACATATGGATCCACTAGTGTCATTGCATGTGTGTTCTTTTCATTAACCACATATGGATCCACTAGTTTCATTGAATGTGTGTTCTTTTCATTAACCAGAGCTAGAGTTATTGCATGTAATTTCTTTTCACAAACCACATATGGTTCCACTAGTGTCATTGCATGTGTGTTCTTCTCACAAACCACCTATGGATCCACCAGAGTTCATTGCATGTATGTTCTTTTCATAGACCAGATATGGATCCACTAGAGTTCATTGCATGTGTGTTATTTTCACCAACCACCTATGGATCCCCTAGTGCCATTGCATGGGTGTTGTTTTCACAAACCACAACTAGAGTCATTGCATGTGTGTTATTTTCATAGACCACATATGGATCCAAGAGAGTTCATTGCATGTCTGTTCTTTTCACAAACTACCTATGGATCCCCAATGTCATTGCATGTATGTTCTTTTCATAGACCACGCATTGATCCACCAGAGTTCATTGCATGTCTGTTCTTTTAACAGACCACATATGGATCCACCAGAGTTCTTTGCCTGTGTGTTCTTTTCACAAACCACATATGGATCCACTAGAGTTTATTGCATGTCTGTTCTTTTCACAAACCACATATGGATCCACCAGAGTTCATTGCATGTCTGTTCTTTTCACAAACCACATATGGATCCAGGAGAGTTCATTGCATGTCTGTTCTTTTCATAGACCGCATATAGATCCACCAGAGTTCATTGCATGTGTGTTCTTTTCACAAACCACCTATGGATCCCCTAGTGTCATTGCATGTGTGTTCTTTTCACAAATCACAACTAGAGTCATTGCATGTGTGTTCTTTTCACAAACCACATATAGATCCGCCAGTGTCATTGCATGTGTGTTCTTCTCACAAACCACCTCTGGATCCACCAGAGTTCATTGCATGTATGTTCTTTTCATAGACCACATATGGATCCACCAGAGTTCATTGCAAGTGTTCTTTCACAAACCACCTATGGATCCCATAGTGTCATTGCATGTGTGTTCTTTTCACATGCCACAGCTAGAGTCATTGCATGTGTGTTCTATTCACAAACCACATATGGATCCAACAAAGTTCATTGCATGTATGTTCTTTTCACAAACCACCTATGGATCCTAGTGTCATTGCATGTCTGTTCTTTTCCTAGACCACACATGGATCCACCAGAGTTCATTGCATTTGTGTTCTTTTCACAAACCACCTATGGATCCCCTATTGTCATTGCATGTGTGTTCTTTTCTCAAACCACAACTAGAGCCATTGCATGTGTGTTCTTTCCACATACCACATATGGATCCACCAGTGTCATTGCATGTGTGTTCTTTTCATTAACCACCTCTGGATCCACCAGTTTCATTGAATGTGTGTTCTTTTCATTAACCACAGCTAGAGTCATTGCATGTATATTCTTTTCACAAACCACATATGGATCTAGCAGTGTGATTGCATGTGTGTTCTTCTCACAAATCACCTATGGATCCACCAGAGTTCATTGCATGTATGTTCTTTTCATAGACCACATATGGATCAACAAGAGTTCATTGCATGTGTGTTCTTTTTACAAAACACCTATGGATCTCGTAGTGTCATTTCATGTGTGGTATTTTCACAAACCACAACTAGAGTCATTGCATGTGTGTTCTTTTCATAGACCACATATGGATCCAACAGAGTTCATTCCATGTCTATTCTTTTCACAAACCACCTATGGATCCCTAGTGTCATTGCATGTATGTTCTTTTCATAGACCACACATGGATCCACCTGAGTTCATTGCAAGTATGTTATTTTAATAGACCACATATGGATCCACCAGGGTTCATTGCATGTCTGTTCTTTCTACAAACCACCTATGGACCCCCTAGTGTCATTTCATGTGTGTTCTTTTCACAAAGCACGTAGGGATCCAAGAGAGTTCATTGCATGTCTGTTCTTTTCACAAGCCACATATGGACCCACCAGAGTTTATTGCATGTCTGTTCTTTTCATAGACCACATATGGATATAACAGAGTTCATTGCATGTGTGTTCATTTCACAAACCACCAATTGATCCCCAAGTGTCGTTGCATGTGTGTTATTTTGACAAACCACAACTAGAGGCATTGCATGTGTGCTCTTTCGATAGACCACATATGGATCCAACAGTGTCATTGCATGTGTGTTCTCTTCATTAACCACATATGGATCCACCGGTGTCATTGCATATGTTTTCTTCTCACAGACCACATATGGATCCACTAGTGTCATTGCATGTGTGTTCTTTTCATTAACCACAGCTAGAGTTATTGCATGTAATTTCTTTTCACAAACCACATCTGGTTCCACCAGTGTCATTGCATGTGTGTTCTTCTCACAAACCACCTATGGATCCACATGAGTTCATTGCATGTATGTTCTTTTCATAGACCACATATGGATCCACCAGAGTTCATTCCATGTGTGTTATTTTCACAAACCACCTATGGATCCCCGAGTGTCATTGCATGTGTGTTGTTTTCACAAACCACAACTAGAGTCATTGCATTTATGTTATTTTCAATGACCACATATGGATCCAAGAGAGTTCATTGCATGTCTGTTCTTTTCACAAACCACCTATGGATCCCAAGTGTCATTGCATGTATGTTCTTTTCATAGACCACACATTGATCCACCAGAGTTCATTGCATGTCTGTTCTTTTAACAGACCACATATGGATCCACCAGAGTTCTTTGCATGTGTGTTCTTTTCACAAACCACCTATGGATCCACCAGTGTCATTGCATGTGTGTTATTTTCACAAACCACACCTATAGTCATTGCATGCGTGTTCTTTTCACAAACCACATATGGATCCACCAGAGTTCATTGCATGTCTGTTCTTTTCACAAACCACACATGGATCCACCAGAGTTCATTGCATGTGTGTTCTTTTCACAAACCACCTATTGATCCCCTAGTGTCATTGCATGTGTGTTCTTTTCACAAACCACAACTAGAGTCATTGCATGTGTGTTCTTTTCGCAAACCACATATGGATCCACTAGTGTCATTGCATGTGTGTTCTTCTCACAAACCACCTCTGGATCCACTAGAGTTCATTGCATGTATGTTCTTTTCATAGACCACATATGGATCCACCAGAGTTCATTGCAAGTGTTCTTTCACAAACCACCTATGGATCCCCTGGTGTCATTGCATGTGTGTTCTTTTCACATGCCACAGCTTGATTCATTGCATGTGTGTTCTATTCACAAACCACATATGGATCCAACAGAGTTCATTGCATGTATGTTCTTTTCACAAACCACATATGGATCCTAGTGTAATTGCATGTCTGTTATTTTTCTAGACGACACATGGATCCACAAGAGTTCATTGCATTTGTGTTCTTTTCACAAACCACCCATGGATCCCCTATTGTCATTGCATGTGTGTTCTTTTCTCAAACCACAACTAGAGTCATCACATGTGTGTTCTTTCCACAGACCACATATGGATCCACCAGTGTCACTGCATGTGTGTTCTTTTCATTAACAACATATGGATCCACCAGTTTCATTGAATGTGTGTTCTTTTCATTAACCATAGCTAGAGTCATTGCATGTATGTTCTTTTCACAAACCACATATGGATCCAGCAGTGTCATTGCATGTGTGTTCTTCTCACAAATCACCTATGGATCCACCAGAGTTCATTGCATGTATGTTATTTTCATAGACCACATATGGATCAACAAGAGTTCATTGCATGTGTGTTCTTTTCACGAAACACCTATGGATCTCGTAGTGTCATTGCATGTGTGTTCTTTTCACAAACCACAACTAGAGTCATTGCATGTGTGTTTTTTCAAAAAATACATATGGATCCAACAAAGTTCATTGCAGTTCTGTTCTTTTCAGAAACCACCTATGGATCCCAGTGTCATTGCATGCCTATTCTCTTCATAGACCACACATGGATCCACCAGAGTTCATTGCATGTGTGTTCTTTTCACAAACCACCTATGGATAACCTAGTGTCATTGCATGTGTGTTCTTTTCACAAACCACAATTAGAGTCATTGCATGTGTGTTCTTTCCATAGACCACATATGGATCCACCAGTGTCATTGCATGTGTGTTCTTTTCATTAACCACATATGGATCCACTAGTGTAATTGCATGTGTGTTCTTTTCATTAACGACGGCTAGAGTCATTGCATGTATGTTGTGGGGTCCCTCGGATTTAATCATTCGAGAAATCCCTGTTATGTAAATATCCACGTGCCCATGATCAGTGAGCCGTGGAGCATAATAGACAAGTATCATTACAGCATCCGAAACATAACGAATATAAGACTTACATAGTTGCCATTATGGCTACACAATCTTTCAACAGCGGATCTTCAACACATGCAGGGCCCAGTCATGCCTCAACCTACAGGTAACTGACTGGGAAGACGGCCTAGCTCGCTGGAAGTCACCTTCATCTTCCGATGTCAAACCTCTAAAATCCTGGCCAAGTAAAATAGCCACAGATAATGCCATGAGTACGTTTGAATGTACTCGCAAACCACCAAGATAAGTTAAATAAGGAAAATGCAATTCTGGCTGTGGCGAGTTAGCTCTATCTAGGGTTGTTTTTGAAAAGCCCAGACTATCTCTTGTAGGTATGGCATCTCCATATCTTTGTTGAAAAAGAGTTTTGAAACATGCTTTCGTTTTATAAATCAGGATATCCCCATATCCTTGTTGAAAACCTTTTTGAGAACATTTTGGAGAAAAACCCTTTTTAAACCTCTTTGACCACCTATGGTCAAAACAAAACTTTAAACTCAGGTTCCCTCGGAACCTCCATACTTTCATCCATTTTCCAAACACAACCACTTGGGTACTCCTAACCATCACATTTCCAACCATCCTTGACCGTGGACGTGGCTATTCGAATAGATTATACTCTGCAGAGTTTGCGCACTTTCCCCACAAGAATCAATACATCCACCGGGATAAAACCATGGCCCTCTACACACGGTAGACGGGGGTTCGGATAATCAAACCTAACCTTTTGCTTGTCGACCCTAGCAAAGGATGCTTTTCCTTTTTGGTTTGTTCTCCCCGACAACGAGTATATGGCTCCCAGCCATAGTCCTGCCTTCCGTACACGCGTATACCCAAACCGCAACCTGGCGTATACCTTAACTTGGTGACTCCACTTCCTTCCGTACCACCTATGTCATACCGTCCGCGGGAGACCCAATTGTTGCACTGGCACTCCTACACAGGCTCACTCTTGCCGAAGAAAGCTATAGGCTCCAAATCCGTAGATCTATTAGCGCCTGCCCGGAATTCAGGGGATTTCTCCCCATAAGCATTGTACAAGCTGCCTCGGCTAAAGAAGACAAACTACGAGCTAAGCCCCAACAACTGGGGTAATGTGGTTGCATGGATAAAAATTGTTCTGTGAAAGGCGTAGAACATCCCTTCTCTTTCTCTTGTCCATTTTCCAATTTCTCATCATCGTCACTTCTTTAGTTAAAACATCTGCTTGGAACGATGCCTCTTCCCAAGTGGTTTACAAAGCAGTTTTTAAACAACTGTAGTAGGGTAAATCCCGAAACAATTTATTCCACAAAATTTCGTGGTTTCCAACGAGGTAGGATGATAATCATCACAACCTTAGTATAAAGGGGGTAAAATGGTAGGTACATCAGGGTGGGTCCAAGAGGGACACCAAGTCATAACTTGGAGGAGCCAACTCATTAGCGCAGTATTTATAAAACAAGACATGCAGATGAATAATGCAATTTATAAAGGATATACAAAATAGGTAATAAAAAGGAGTGGGACAAATATCGGAATTTGGGATTGGTGGCTTGCCTGATCAACAATAAGTCCTTGGACTTCCAGAGATAACCAAGAATACCTGATAAATAATTAAGAAGTCCCTTTCTTTTTGTCGTCAAACAATCACACTATCACCGTCATCGAGTATACATGCAAGAAGACAATACTGATGACCCACAAGTATAGGGGGTGTGTCGCAGTATTTTCGAGGGAAGTGAAACCCAATTTATTGATTCAACACAAGGGGAGCCAAAAAATATTTATAAGCCTTAACAACTGAGTTGTCAATTCAGCTGCACCTAGAAACAATCTTGCTCATAGCAGTTTATCAGTAGCAACAGTTTTGTAGTAGGAATAGTAAAGTAACAACAGTAGTAAAGCAAAGACAGTAGTAACAAAAGCAGTAAACAGTGGGATTCGAGTGCGGTAGGCATAGGGATGGATGGACGGGCGTTGCATGGACAAGACAATTCACATGGCAATCAAAACATAGGGCAATTACAGATAAATAAGATAAAGCACCCAAGTACTAGACAATCCTAGGCATGTGTTCCATATATAGTCATACGTGCTCGCAATGAGAACTTGCACAACATCTTTTGTCCTGCCATCCCGTTTGCAGCGGGGCCTCTAGGGAACTACTGGCAATTAAGGTGCTCCTTTTGATAGTGCACTGGAGCAAAGCATTAACACTCCGTGAACACATGTGATCCTCACATCAAAGCCTTTCCCTTCCGGTTATCCCGATTTCTGTCACTTCAGGGCCATAGGTTCCGGACAACAACGTGTGTATACAACTTGCAGATAAGACCAAGAACAATACTATCATAATGAATCAATAATAAGTTCAGATCTGAAATCATGGCACTCGGGCCCTAGTGACAAGCATTAAGCACAACAAGTCGCAACAAAGTCATAAAGCTCTAATAAAAGATACTAGGCACCATGCCCTAACAATCTGATGCCATTACATGAACGATCTCATCCAATCCCTACCAACCCCATAGCCTACAGCGGGGGATTACTCACTCATAGATGGGGGAAACATGGATGGTCGATGGAGAAGCGATGGTGATGATGATGGCGATGATCTCCTCCAAGTCCCCGTCCCGGCAGGGTGCCAGAATGGAGTTTCTGGTGCTGTTTCATGGAATCTAGTGGTGGCGGCGGAGCGGAACTCCTTCTGGAAAAACGTGGAACCCCCTGAAGTTTTTTAGGTCAAAAGGATCCTTATAGGCGAAGAGAGAGTCCGAGGGGGTGCCTGGGGGGCCGACACCACCCCCTGGCGCGGCCTGGCGTAGCCCGCGCCACCAGGTGGTGTGGCCACCCCCTGGCTCTTCTCCTTCTCCCATTCTGGCTCCTGGAGTCTTTGGGTGAAATAGGATTTTTGGCATATTTTCCGGGATTTTTCCTGATAGTTGGTATTCTGCACAAAAAGTAGACACGAAGGCAATTCTGTTGAAAACAACGTTAGTCTGCATTAGTTGCATCCAAATCACACAAGTTTAGAGGAGAAACAATAGCAAAAGTGTTCGGGAAAGTAGATACGTTTTGGACGTATCAACTCCCCCCAAGCTTAGCTTATTGCTTGTCCTCAAGAAATTCAGTTGAAAACTAAGTGCGATAAAAGAACTTTCACGAACACATTTGCTTCATATAATGTAAATATTCTCAGCAATGTGATCAACTACTTGGACAATTCATAATAAGGAGTATGCAACCAAGTCTACTTAATAGTCTTTGCAAGCTACGAAGAGATTCCAACTCAAGATAATAAGTAGCATGAAGCACGAACATAAGCAACATTACAATGCTCATAGAAAGGTATGATAGAGTGGTATCTCACTTGCCTTTGATTATGAATGTCAAGGCACCTCTGAAGTTCAAGCGATGACTAGAAGTAAAGATATCAAGAATACAAGCATCAAAGTCATAACACAAATAATCAAGTAATGGAACAAACATAAAGAATGACAACTATGCTCTGAAGAAGGTGATCAAAGAATATGTGGAGACTCAACAAGTAGAAGAAAAGGTTTTGAATAATTTGAAAGGCTTCCAAATGCTGAAAGTATGGTACTCGTTAGCTTTGAGCTCTCATTGCCCCTATCATAAGCATCTTTAATATGGTTAAGGTGAAAGTGACACAACTAAGAGGATATGATTGACAAGTTATAAATCGAAGTCTCATGCCCCTTACTTACGAAGACCGATCCTCATGCTACTCAACTTCCGTCACAAGTAAGCTCTTGTCATTGTAAGTATATACGTATCATAGAGAACCGCCAACGGGGTACCCCTTGCACATGACACGGGACCTATCCCATAATCAAAATACAAGGCAAGCAGACAATGAGCATCTTGGCGTTCTTTTTATTTACTATGTGCATAGATTTTTATTGAGGATGTTTCATAGAATGCTCATTATGGTTATGCTACAAGTTTCCACCATGATTAGGCATGGCTTAGGCTAGCGGCCCAGGCATTTCTCTAACATACATACAAACTCCATGATCTTACAAGTTCCACTTTTATTTCACACCGCCGGGATCCATAAGCAAAAGAACGTGATATCAACTAGGTACAAAGTACCTATGAAGCGTTGAAAGTGGTCCCCATGATACATGGTTCTGCTAACTTCAACTCATAAAGCGCAAGCATATACACAACAAAGAAGGACGCAATGGTTCAGGTTTATTAAGTGCAAGAAAATAAAGTGTGCCATCAAGTTCGTGAGAGATTTACTAACTAACTTTCTCATAACAAGCAAACATTTTATTCGGAAGAAAACAAGGCATATTGAATATGCACGGAACTAGCAAATGATGCTAATGGGTAGGTATGGTGGACACTTTGGAAATATTTGGTTTAGGGAGTTGGGAACTTGAGTAAAACATACTCAGTGAAAGTGAAGACTAGCAATAGTAAGGGAGCGACAAACGAGAGAGCGATAGCTGTCATTATCATGCTTGCAACAAAACAGGACTACTCATGGCATGAAAATGATTCAAGATCCTCAAGGCAAAATAATTCATCAAGGATTAACTGATTATCACAGTCATGTGCATGCGTGAGCATATGCCAAGTCAATTCAAATGAAACATTCAGAGGAGGATACCGCGGTGTCATACCAAATAGAGTGATGCAAACAAACATTCATGAGACATGCTACAAACTATTAGCGAGCTGGAGCTAATCATAAGAAAGCAAGAACTATTAAGCATCCAAAGAAAACATACACTCTACATGAACGGACTAAGCATGCCCGCAGTGATGAGTATATGTACAAAATGAAAACAAATAGAGTTCGTTACCATCCTCTTACCACGCCTCAAGTTGTCATTGATCCTCATTATTGCTCTTCACTTGTGTAGCTTGAATAATAATATGAAACCAATATCCACTGAGGACTGCCGAACCCTGAAGAAAACTCGCAAAAACCAAAGAAGAATGACAAATATTTTTGGTGTTTTTGATTTTTAAACAAGAACCAAAAGAGAAAAACAAGCAAAGAAAAATCTTTTTGGGTATTTCGAATAGTTCAAACAAAGCAAAAAGGGAAAAGCAAACCAAGGCAAAAAGAAGAAGCAAACCAAAGAGAAACAACAGAAATATTTTTGGTCTTTTTGTGTTTTTAGAAAGCAAAAGCAAAGAAGAACGAAAACTAAAAAGAGCATGAAAACATGAATATACAAAGTACCGACGCAACATGATATGGAGATGAGTGCGGTGTCGGCGTACCTCCCCCCAAGCTTAGGCTTTTGGCCTAAGTGGGGTATCAATCCCAAGCTGGCCAGGATGAAGTGTCACCGTGGTACGACGAAGAGGTCCCCTCGTCCTAGTGCGAGCTCGAGTACGTCCCTCTGTAATGCGCGGAGTAATCATAGGAGGGCACATCCTCCTAGTGTTGCTCGTGGAAACCCAGCAAGCGAAGCTGCTCGTCCATCTCCTCCTTGGAGCGCGACCACGGTCTCCTGTGAACACTAGACAAAGCAGGTTGTGGCAAAAGGATCTCCCTTTCATCCCCGTCAGTGAAAAGCATCCTATATACTAGATTGTTCAAATCAGAGGTAGCAGTGACACAATAATGAGTTTTCATGGCAACAAGGTCAAGCCTATGTGGTGCCAGCATAGCATCGGGATCCACTGAAAGACCTAATGCATTGACTATGCGCGATGCAATGATGCCCCAATAGATAGTCCCCCTAGCAGCTAGGCGGCGAGCAATAAGCGAGCCAAGATTGTACCGAGTATCATTATTAAGTGCAGCAGCAAGGAATGCTAAATGATAGTTGGAGATGTTACTAGTGTTCTCCCTACCCAATACACTAGTGGCAAGATAGTATGCAAAGTATCTAAGAGCAGGGAGTTGGATATTTCTTATCTTTCCACGCTGCGCTACGCGGTCATCATCATTGGTCACCCCTTGGTAAGCTCCGACAAATCAGCGGGTTGCCATTGAATTTTCTTCATGGTCCCTGTCATACGCACACCTACAATACTGCAAAATTTCTCCAAAGGCATGGTGAAGGGCATATCATAGATTTTAAAAGAGACAGTAGACTGATAGGGTGTGTTAGTAAACGTGAAGCTCTCAACAAAAGTTTTGGTGAGCATAGCGTATTGTGCACTCTCATCTTGCATATATGAGGTCAAACCAACCCTCTCAATCAGTAGCAAGAAATCATCAAGAATACTTGCAGCTTGCAAGAAAGTAAAACAAGGAAAAGAGGATGGGTGAGCATCCCCATCATCCCTTTCACTGCCAATACGGGTTGCAATGAGGTCTTCATTGTATGATGGCCTAGCTTGAGAGGCTGTTCTTGAGGGCCTCGAGCTCCTAGGTGCATCAGTCTCAAATATCTCTCCAAAAGTATGGTTGTTCATGCTTGGTATTGCTTGGTATTCTGAAATTTAAACACCTATTAAACAAGTGATTGCAAAGTAAATATAAAGAAGGATTCTACTCATAGGGACTTGCAAGAGGCCTAAACATGCATCAAAACTATATCTCTAAGCATCAAACAAGCTTACAAGCTCTCATAACCAGTCACCTACAGCAGCAAAATACTCAACAAATAATCCATTAAACACAAATCTACTTGGACAAGGGGAGGAGTCACATACCAGGGAACAAATGCTCCAAATTTCAGCAAGAAAGATGGGCTGAGCAAGGAGATCGAAAAAATCGAGAGCAAGAACATAAAGAACACGATTTTGAGCTATGAACTGGAGCTTACTCGGGAGAGAGAAGAAAGTGGCAGGTGAGAGAGGTAGTGGGGGGGCAGGGGTGGCCCACACCAGGGCATGGCGCCACCCAAGGCTGGTCGCGCCACCATGTGGTGTGCCTTCCTGGTGGGGCCCCCTGGTACCTCCCAGGTACTCCTCTGCCCCTTTTTCCCGTAAAAAATTAATATGAATTTTCTGGAATTTTTTGAGACACTTTATTTTTGGGCATTTTCAGAAATAGAAGAATGATTTTTCTGACAGACAGATTTTTTTTTCTTTTGGAAACATGATGCAAAGACAAAACAAGGCTAGAACTACAGAAGTTCTAACATGCAAGGAACTAACAACACAAAGAAAACTAAACGAAATCAAAAACTAAGATGCAAAGGGTAGAAATAAACGGAGATAATCATAATGAAAACATTGTTTTGTTCAATGGAATCCTTTTGGTAGCAAGGTTCATCAAGTATTTCTACCAAAACAATTTCATATGAGATAAATCTTTGTACTCCACTAATGATTATGTTACCTCAACCTTGATAGCAATGGTCCCAATCATAATAGTTTCAAAATTTTCTCTTGGTATGGGACAATATATTTCTCCAACTTGAATGCCTTCAACATGTTCAATTGAATTCAAACCATAAGTCCTTTCAATCTTCTTGGGGAAATAGACAGTATGTTCCTTGCCATTAACATTGAAGGTCACCTTTCCTTGATTACAATTAATAACAGCTCCTGCAGTATTAAGAAAAGGTCTCCCAAGAATAATAGACATATTATCATCTTCAGGCATCTCAAGCACAACAAAATCAGTTAATATCAAGCAATTGTGAGCCACTTGAACAGGTACATCCTCACATATACCCACAGGGATAGTTGTAGATTTATCAGCCATTTGCAAAGATATATCAGTTGGTATCAATTTTTCAAGTTGAAGCCTCTTATAGAGAGAGAAAGGCATAACACTAACTCCAGCTCCCAAATCACACAAAGCGGTTCTAACATAACTATTCTTAATAGATCAAGGGATAGTTGGAATCCCTGGGTCTCCAAGTTTCTTAGGAACCTTACCATTGAAGGAATAATTAGCAAGCAAAGTATAGATTTCTTCATTAGGGATCTTCCTTTTATTCGAGACAATGTCCTTCATATACTTTGAGTAAGGAGGCAATTTAATAGCATCAGTCAAAGGAATTTGCAAGAATAAAGGCTTCATCCACTCACAAAACTTATTATAGTGTTCATCTTCCTTTGACTTGTGTTTCTTATCAAGGAAAGGCATAGGTTTTTGGACCCAAGGTTCTCTTTCACTACCATGTTTCTTAGCAATAAAATCTTCTTTGGTGTATTTAGTAGTCTTAGTGTGGTTTTCAGGTTCTTCTTCAACTTTTTCTTCATTAGGCACTTCATTTTCTTCATTACCACTTTCAGTTTCAGCATTAGAGATAGATACACTATTAGGATCTATAGCAGGTTCAGAGGGTTCTACAACAGTCTTATGTTTCTTTTTCCTTTTCTTACGAGTAGAACCACTATTTTCAGCTTGTTGAGAATCCTGCTCAATTCTTTTGGGATGCCCCTTAGGATATAGAGGATCCTGGGTAGCAGCTCCACTTCTAGTCCTAATTTCATAAGCATGTTTTTCTTTAGCAGCATTAACTAGCAAGTCGTTTTGCACTATAACGAGTTGATCTATTTGAGTTTGCACCATTTGAAAGTGTTTAACAATCATTTTAACATCATTGTAGGTTCTTTCCACAATATCTTTCAACTCAACAATAGCTCTAGTGTTTTCCATTAGATGATTTTGCACCCTTTTATTAAAGTTATCTTGCTTAACAATAAAGATATCAAATTCTTCTAAGCATTGATCAGGAGGTTTAGAGTAAGGGATATCACCTTCATCAAAGTGTTGGAGAGAGTGTACCTCAATAGTGGGTGAGTAGGGAATAGGCTTACATAATTCTTCTATAGGAGGTAGATTCTTGACATCTGTAGCTTTAATTCCCTTCTCCTTAAGACATTTCTTAGCTTCCTTCATCATTTAATTCAATAACTCCTCTCTTCTTTGATGTTGGAATAGGCACCGGAATAGATGTTTCAGGTACAATTACTTCAGGTATAGCTTGTTTAGGAGGAGTCCAATCTTCATAATTCTTGCTTATTTTAGCCATTAATTCCTCGGCTTCCTTTGGAGTCCTATTCCTGAAAACACAATCAGCACAACTATCTAGGTATGTCCTAGATTCCTCGGTTAGTCCATTATAAAATATATCAAGAAGCTCATTCTTAGGTAATGGACTTCCAGCCTGTGCATGAATCAAAGCACAAAACCTTTCCAAAGATTCGGGCAATACCTCCTTTTCTCCCTATTTAAAATCAAAAAGTTCCTGCAAAATAGCATGTCTAGCACTGGGAGGAAAATATTTCTGTAGGAAAGTACTAATCAAGCACTCAAGGCTATCAATAGATCCAGGAGGTAAATTACTAAACCAAGTTTGAGCTTCTCCTTTCAGTGAAAAGGGAAAAATCTTAGCAACAAAGTAAGTACGCATCTTAATATCATCAGAAAACAAGCCACTCATGGTAGAAAGTTCATTCATATGTGCTACCGCACTTTCATTCTTAGTCCCACAAAAAGGTTCTTTCTCGACAATAGCTATGTAAGATAGATCGAGAGAGAAATCATAATCTTCATCTATAACGTTTATGGGAGAAGCAGCAAACTTAGCAACAGGAGACAATTTGGGTCTAATAGTACGCCTCTCAAGGAGACTCTTAGCAGCGCTCCTATCATGGGTGTTCTTACATTCTTTAATAAATTCATCGGTCATCTCAACATAACCATCTTCAATATCATAACTTTCACTAGACTCAGGTGAACTAACATGTGTGGTAGTGTCTTCATTAGGAGTTTCGGTATTTCCAGCTATAGTTCTAGCAATCGTAGCATCTAGGAAAGGACCTAATGAACCACTCTTATCAAGCACAGTAGAAGCAGCATCATAAGCATCAGAAGTTTCAGATTCAGCAGTAGTAGCAGTGTGTGTAGCATGTGTGTGTGGTGGTGTAACGAGCTTACTTATAACAGATGGTGAATCAAGAGCAACAGAGGTGTTTAGAACCGTACCTCTTCTTGTAGTGGATGGTAAAATAGGAACCTTGCCATCATGAGACTTACCCATGATGGATGGATAGCAGCGAACAATAGAGAATCTAAGTGAACTTGATAAATAAAGCTATGCCCCCCGGCAACGGCGCCAGAAAATTGTCTTGATGACCCGAAAGTATAGGGGGTGTACCGTAGTATTTTCGAGGGAAGTGAAACCCAATTTATTGATTCGACACAAGGAGAGCCAAAGAATATTTATAAGCCTTAACAACTGAGTTGTCAATTCAGCTGCACCTGGAAACAATCTTGCTCATAGCAGTTTATCAGTAGCAACAGTTTTGTAGTAGGAATAGTAAAGTAACAGCAGTACTAAAGCAAAGACAGTAGTAACAAAAGCAGTAAACAGTGGGATTCGAGTGTGGTAGGCATAGGGATGGATGGACGGGCGTTGCATGGACAAGACAATTCACATGGCAATCAGAACATAGGGCAATTGCAGATAAATAAGATAAAGCACCCAAGTACTAGGCAATCCTAGGCATGTGTTCCATATATAGTCATACGTCCTCGCAATGAGAACTTGCACAACATCTTTTGTCCTGCCAGCCTGTTTGCAGCGGGGCCTCTAGGGAACTACTTAAGGTGCTCCTTTTAATAGAGCACCGGAGCAAAGCATTAACACTCCGTGAACACATGTGATCCTCACATCAAAGTCTTTCCCTTCCGGTTATCCCGATTTCTGTCACTTCAGGGCCATAGGTTCCGGACAACAACGTGTGTATACAACTTGCAGATAACACCAAGAACAATACTATCATAATAATTAATAATAAGTTCAGATATGAAATCATGGCACTCAGGCCCTAGTGACAAGCATTAAGCACAACAAGTCGCAACAAAGTCATAAAGCACTAATAAAAGATACTAGGCACCATGCCCTAACAATCTGATGCCATTACATGAACGATCTCATCTAATCCCTACCATCCCCATAGACTATAGCGGGGGATTACCCACTCATAGATGGGGGAAACATGGATGGTCGATGGAGAAGCGATGGTGATGATGATGACGATGATCTCCTCCAATTCTCTGTCCTGGCAGGGTGCCAGAACGGAGTTTCTGGTGCTGTTTCTTGGAATCTGGTGGTGGCGGCGGAGCGTAACTCCTTATAGGCGGAGAGAGAGGCCGAGGGGGTGCCTGGGGGGCCCACACCACCCCCTGGCGCGGCCTGGCGTGGCCCGCGCCACCAGGTGGTGTGGCCACCCCCTGGCTCTTCTCCGTCTCGTATTCTGGCTCCTGGAGTCTTCGGGTGAAATAGGATTTTTAGCATATTTTCTGGGATTTTTCCTGATAGTTGGTTTTCTGCACAAAAAGTAGACACCAAGGCAATTCTGCTAAAAATAGCGTTAGTCCAAATCACACAAGTTTAGAAGAGAAACAATAGCAAAAGTGTTCAGGAAAGTAGATACGTTTTGGACATATCAAATACCACCATCAAAACAAGGCATACAGGCATCAAACCATACAGCAAACAAACATATGGAATACAGCTTAATTTGGTAGGTTTTGGAGAAGTTGGGTACTAGTAAGGGAATAACTAGATTGCCATAGAAGTGTTTTTCCCTTCGAAGATAGTTGTCAAGGCTATTTACCAAGAACTTGGGGTGGAGATCTAAGGTATGTAGGATGTCAATGTGCAACCATGATATCCTCAGATGGGTATTGACAAAACAAGACCAACACAAGTGGTTTTACTAGATGATCACTTACCTAGATTTAGTTATCCTTTTTATAGTGGAATAAACTCTAGTTTGAGAAAATAATTCACCAGAATTTATCTGGAGGCCCAAAAATTATTTCCTTGTGTGTTTAGATAGTGTTTGATGTACTGAACCACATAGAAGTGGAATCTTGTCAAAAGAATTAGCAGAATTCCCTTAATAAATCATCAAAGGCAGTTCTATAAGGTTTTTGTCTTTTTCAACAGATTTCTTTTACAAAAGGTTTTAGTGTGATTCCAATTTTACAAGGTAGGTATTGGAAGAACCTTTCTGTAGAAATTGGAATTACCCATTTTGGATATCCAGAACTACCGGAGGGATTTATCTAGTGAAAAGGGGTAAACTGAATAGTTTAATTCACTATAACTCAACTAGAGCTCAATAAAATCTGAGCTGCTGGGGTTTGATAGATTTTGATAAGACACATCCATGGGAGTTGGAATTAGATCAATACCTCATTTGGTTTGACCTAGATTATTTTCCTAAGGCAGATATGTCCTGCTTTTGTTATTTTTGCTAAGGGCGAACTACTGTTCACCTTGGCATAAGACATATGCTAGATGACATGTATAGCAATTACCTTCCAGTAGAACTTTGATTCTTCCCAATTGGATATGTAAAACTCCTTGAGGAATTTATTTTGGTGACCAGCTACCTTTTAGTAATTGATTTATCACAGTTAAACTAGACCTAGTCTGGGATATCCAAAGGTGTTTTCTGTTAGAAAAAATATGTATGTACCACCAAGATTTTGGATCTGGTCAAATTCATCTTTCTACATTTTTATTTGAATTTAAACCAAATAGCCACTCTAGCAGATCTGGTGGAAAATAAAAAGATAAACTGGGGGTGCCTGGGCTTGATCTGTCGGTAAATGGGCTGAGTGCGTCGGACCAGGTCAGCTAGGCAGCAACGCGGGCAGGGTCTAGGTTTGAATCCCGGTGGGTGGGGCCCAGTGGTCAGCGAGGGCGGCGGGGCGAAGGGGTATCGACGGCGGTGGGACGTTCGATTAGATGGGGATCGACGGCTCGCAGCCGTCGTCTTCCTGGGTGCACGAACGACGAGCATAAACTCTAGAGGGGACACAGGGAGGAGCGGGGAGGCTCACCGAGGGTTCGGGAGGCGATGAGGAGCGGCGGAGATGAAGCGGTGCTTGACGATGAGCAGTTCGAGGGGCGGCACGGTCGGGTTCACGTCTGGGAAGGAGCTCGCGCGAAGACGACCGAGGGTTACCTCGTCAGGGATCGACAGCGACGACGAAAGGGACGGTCCTGGGCAAGAATAAGACCATGGTTAGATAGAGGAGGAGGAGGGGGTCACAACAGGGTGACATGCAGGCGGAGAAGGGCAGGAGAGGGAGAGCTACGCTCAGATCTTGAGCAATGGCCCAAGCTTCTTCTTGTCCTTCCTTCGAGCGGGGCAGAGCAGGGGGGAGGGGGGAGGAGCTCTGGGAGGTAAATGGAGGGGAGGGGACTACAATGAGCCATGGGAGGAGGGTTGGGGTGGTCTGTGGCTTATAAACCGAAGGGGAATGGTGTAGGGTGGACCATGTCCAAGGAGGGCAAGGGCAAGTCCATGGGCATGCCATTGGCTATCAGGGGCGATGGATAGGGGAGTGGTGGGGCTTTGGGTCGAGCCCTAGGTGGAGAGGAGGGTGGTAGTTGCTGCTGTTTTTAATTGCTAGATATTTTGTCAAGGTGGGTCCATCTCTCTCTCTCACTTGATCAAGAGCTAAGGAGGCAAGGGTAGGGAAGCTGCTGCAAGGGTGCACAACCAGAAGGTAGTGATGTTACTGTGGAGGACTGTTGGTGAGCTTGGGTGTTGATTGTTGTTTAGTTCAAGTTTTGATGGTTTTGAACAATTTGATCACAAGAATGCTTATGAAGGAGTTCCCTAATTTATATTGGAAAAAGTGGGGGAGATGGTACTGGTGGATGTGTATGGTCAAGGTACATCCCTAGGATTTATTTGGGATTTTTATGAGGGGTGTTAGTCCTCTTAAACCCATTTATTCAAAGAGGGAAGAAGTAGTTTATAGAAGCTCATTTGATATTTCTACATTGGACAAGGTTGGTTTTTGGTGTGAGAGTGTCCCAAATGTGAATGCACACTTAGGGTAATTTTCCCAAGATTTATTGTGGCTTATAAGTATTTAAAACAATTATTATTCCATTTCTGCCATTTAAGAGAATAGGCAAAAAGAATTATTGAAACTCTTCAAAAATATTTATTTTTTAGAGGGGAGTATAGGGTATGATATATGGACCTCAATTGAGCCAAAAGTTGGGGAAGTGTTTTGACAAAAACCAAACTTTCCATTGGGAAAGGGGTTTTGGAGATTTTGTCTATTAAAGCAATTAAATAGATTTGGAGCCATAATAATTATGGATAACATTTGATAAATCTTGATGATCAAGGTATATGATATAGTTGAGGTGTATCAAGCATTTGCAACCTTGGTAAATGGAAATCCAACTTGAATTAGATGGGGAACAAGGAGTTGTGGATCTAGGGTGATGTTATTTATATACCACCAAAACCTTGTTGGATCTTGGATCTCAGAGCTCACCTTGATGCAAGGGATAGATGGATATATAGACCAAGTCATATATATGGTCATGGCAGAAGGAGTTTGGATTGGTTACATTGGAGGTGGTCTGGAAGTGATGGCAAACTTTGTTGAAAATCAGGCTGCCATACCAGATGAGTCAGGATGCCTTATAAACCATGTGGGTTTAAGAAGCACATAGATCAACTTGGAACAAGTGAAGTAGATATTGATATACCTATATGAGTATATCACAACCATGCAAAGAGTTGGTCCATAGAAGGTTGGATGATGGTGTGAGCTTCTGTCAAAGTAGGCATGATGACTAGATTTGTAGAAAAAGTTATTTTCTTGCCTGCAAAACCATCAAGAACAAGTGTGTTGGAGGATTATCTAACCAAGGTAAAGAGTGGGCCTTGGTAGTCCTTAGGATGGTTAACAATATGGTTCAAGTGCATTTCCAAAAATGCACCTGGTTTGAGAAAGGGAGGCATTCAAAAAGGTGACGTTGAAGCAATTTCGAGACTTAGTCAAATTTGGCAGTTTTGAGGATTTTGACTAGAGTATGAGAGGGAATGTTTTTGTGGGGGTTGCAAGGTACCAAAGAATCATCAAGTGGATGATGTTGAAGTGCAGAGGGAGTAGAAGGGATCCATGCTTGATATTGGTCCTTGTTGACTTGCAAGCTTCTAGAATGGATCACTGCAGAATTGATCTGGTTAAGGGTTTTAGATGATCCCTTAGTATCTAGAGATCAGGTCCACCTTGTATTCTTGCTTAGGTTTTGGGCATTTTAAGTTTTCTTGACCCTAGAGGATGATATCCTAGGGTACCTCATACTACTTCTAAGCAATTAAGTCAGACAGCAGATCAAGGCAACTCATCTTATAAACTAAGCAAATCCACTACTGGGGTTACCATCAAGCCTAGATTGAGGTAAGTATGGGTATTTTGAAGTGTTGGAGTTTGAATAAGATGATAGTCCTTGGTATCTCTACCAAGAGTAGAATTCAAAAGCTTTAAAAAGAGGTTTTGGGAAAACTAGAGATAAGAATAGTTGAAGGTTATGTCTATGAACATAAGGAGGTTATAGATCTCCATAGTTTTGTCAATGGAAGCTACTAAACTAGTTTTGGTTACTCAAGCATCTTGGCTCAGGTTTTGAAATGCCAGAACATTTGAGAATATGTAAAATGATCCAGGATAGTTTTGTTAAATAGCTTCTGTCAACTGATGGTGAGGTAAGAAGTATCATAAGGTATGCACTCACATTCACAAGTACAAGCATACATCAAGCAAACACTACACCAATGAACAAGAAAAAGTTTTTGTTCCCCGTGATTTTTGCATTCTGGAAAACTAATCAATGTTGCTAGAATTGGGATGTTCCATATGTTATTTTCACAAACCACATATGGATACACCAGTGTCATTGCATGTGTGTTCTTCTCACAAACCACCTATGGATCGACCTGAGTTCATTGCATGTATTTTCTTTTCATAGACCACATATGGATCCACCAGAGTTCATTGCATGTGTGTTCTTTTTACAAACCACCTATGGACCCCCTAGTGTCATTGCATGTGTGTTCTTTTTAGAAACCATAACTAGAGTCATTGCATCTGTGTTCTTTTCACAAAGCACATATGGATCCAATAGAGTTCATTGCATGTCTGTTCTTTTCATAAGCCACATATGGATCCACCAGAGTTCATTGCATGTCTGCTATTTTAATAGACCACATATGGATCCACCAGAGTTCATTGCATGTGTGTTCATTTCACAAACCACCTAAGGATCCCCTAGGATCATTGCATGTGTGTTCTTGCTAGAAACCAAAACTAGAGTCATTGCATGTGTGTTCTTTCAACAAACCACATATGGATCCAATAGTGTCATTGCATGTGTGTTCTTTTCATTAACCACATATGGATCCGCCTATGTCATTGCATATGTGTTCTTCTCACAGATCACATATGGATCCACCATTGTCATTGCGTGTGTGTTCTTTTCATTAACCACAGCTAGAGTCATTACATGTATGTTCTTTTCACAAACCACATATGGATCCACCAATGTCATTGCATGTGTGTTCTTCTCACAAACCACCTATGGATCCACCAGAGTTCATTGCATGTATTTTCTTTACATAGACCACATATGGATCCACCAGAGTTCATTGCATGTGTGTTCTTTTTACAAACCACCTATGGACCCCCTAGTGTCATTGCATGTGTGTTCTTTTTAGAAACCATAACTAGAGTCATTGCATGTGTGTTCTTTTCACAGACAACATATGGATCCAACAGAGTTCGATGCATGTCTGTTCATTTCACAAACGACCTACGGATCCCTAGTTTCATTGCATGTATGTTCTTTTCATAGACCACACATGGATCCACCAGAATTCAGTGCATGTATGTTCTTTTAACAAACCACATATGGATCCACCATAGTTCATTGCATGTGTGTTCTTTTCACAAACCACCTATGGATCCACCAGTGTCATTACATGTGTGTTCTATTCACAAACCACACCTAGAGTCATTGCATGTGTGTTCTTTTCACAAACCACATATGGATCAACCAGAGTTCATTGCATGTATGTTCTTTTCACAAACCACATATGTATCCACCAGAGTTCATTGCATGTATGTTTTTTTCATAGAACACATATGGATCCACCAGAGTTCATTGCATGTGTGTTATTCTCACAAACCAATTATGGATCCACCAGTGCCATTGAATTTGTGTTGTTTTCATTAACCACATCTAGAGTCATTGCATGTATGTTCTTTTTACAAACCACATATCGATCCACCAGGGTCATTGCATGTGTGTTCTTCTCACAAACCACATATGGATCCACCAGAGTTCATTGCATGTATGTTCTTTTCATATACTACATATGGATCCACCAGAGTTCATTACATGTGTGTTCTTTTTACAACCCACCTATGGATCCCCTAGTGTCATTGCACATGTGTTCTTTTCACAAACCACTACTAGAGTCATTGCATGTGCGTTCTTTTCACAAACCACATATGGACCCACTAGAGTTCATTGCATGTTTGTTCTTTTCACAAACCACATATGGATCCACCAGAGTTCATTAAATGTTTGTTCTGTTGACAAACCACATATGGATCCACCAGAGTTGATTGCATGTATATTCTTTTCTCAAACCACATATGGATCCACTAGAGTTCATTGCATGTCTGTTCTTTTCACAAACTACATATGGATCCACCAGAGTTCATTGCATGTCTGTTCTTTTCATAGACCACATATGGATCCACTAGAGTTCATTGCATGTGTGTTGTTTTCACGAACCACCTGTGGATCCCCTAGTGTCATTCCATGTGTGTTCTTTTCACAAACCACAACTAGAGTCATTGCATGTGTGTTGTTTCCACAGACCACATATGGATCCACCAGAGTTCATTGCATGTCTGTTCATTTCACAAACCACACCTAGAGTCATTTCATGTGTGTTCTTTTCACAAACCACACATGGATCCACCAATGTCATTGCATTTCTGTTCTTTTTACAAACCACAGATGGATCCACCAGAGTTCATTGCATGTCTGTTCTTTTAATAGACCACATATGGATCCACAAGAGTTTATTGCATGTGTGTTCTTTTCACAGACCACCTATGGATCCACCGGTGTCATTGCATGTGTGTTCTTTTCATTAACCACATATGGATCCACCAGTGTCTTTGCATGTCTGTTCTTTCCACAAACCACATATGGATCCACCAGTGTAATTGCATGTGTGTTCTTTTCACAGAACACATATGGATCTGCCACAGTACGTTTCATGCGTGTTCTTTTCATAGACCACATATGGATCTACCAGAGTTCATTGCATGTGTGTTATCTTCACAAACCACAACTATGGATCCACCAGTGTCATTGCATGTGTATTCTTTTCATTAACCACATATGGATCCACCAGTGTGATTGCATGTGTGTTCTTCTCACAAACCACATATGGATCCACCAGTGACATTGCATGTGTGTTCCAATCATTAACCATAGCTAGAGTCATTGCATGTATGTTCTTTTCACAAACCACATATGGATCCACTAGTGTCATTGCATGTGTGTTCTTCTCAAAAACCACCTATGGATCCACCAGAGTTCATTGCATGTATTTTCTTTTCATAGACCACATATGGATCCACCAGAGTTCATTGCATGTGTGTTCCTTTTACAAACCACCTATGGACCCCCTAGTGTCACTGCATGTGTGTTATTTTAACAAACCATAACCAGAGTTATTGCATGTGTGTTCTTTTCACAAAGCACATATGGATCCAACAGAGTTCATTGCAGGTCTATTCTTTTCACAAGCCACATATGGATCCACCAGAGTTCATTGCATGTCTGTTCTTTTAATATACCACATATGGATCCACCAGAGTTCATTGCATGTGTGTTCATTTCACAAACCACCTATGGATCCCCTAGGTTCATTGCATGTGTGTACTTTTCACAAACCACAACTAGAGTATTGTATGTGTGTTCTTTGAACATACCACATATGGATCCAATAGTGTCATTGCATGTGTGTTCTTTTCATGAACCACATATGGATCCACCGATGTCATTGCATATGTGTCATTCTCACAGAACACATATAGATCCACCATTGTCATTGCATGTGTGTTCTTTTCATTAACCACTCCTAGAGTCATTGCATCTACGTTCTTTTCACAAACCACATATGGATCCACCACTGTCATTGCATGTGTGTTCTTCTCACAAACCACATATGGATTCACCTGAGTTCATTGCATGTATGTTCTTTTCATAGACCATATATGGATCCACCAGAGTTCATTGCATGTGTGTTATTTTCTCAAACCACCTATGGATCCCCTAGTGGCATTGCATGTGTGTTCTTTTCACAAACCACAACTAGAGTTATTGCATGTGTGTTCTTTTCACAGACCACATATGGATCCAACAGAGTTCATTGCATGTCTGTTCTTTTCACAAACCACCTATGGATCCTAGTGTCATTGCATGTAGGTTATTTTCATAGACTACACATGGATCCACCAGAGTTCATTGCATGTATGTTCTTTTAACAGACCATAGATGGATCCACCAGAGTTCATTGCGTGTGTGTTTTTTTCACAAACCACCTATGGATCCACCAATGTCATTGCATGTGTGTTATTTTCACAAACCACACCTAGAGTCATTCATGTGTGTTATTTTCACAAACCACATATGGATTCACCAGAGTTCATTGCATGTATGTTCTTTTCACAAACCACATATGGATCCACCAGAGTTCATTGCATGTCTGTTCTTTTCATAGACCACATATGGATCCATCAGAGTTCATTGCATGTGTGTTCTTCTCACAAACCACTTATGGATCCACCAATGCCATTGCATTTGTGTTCTTTTCATTAAACACATCTAGAGCCATTGCATGTATGTTCTTTTTACAAACCACATATGGATCCACCAGTGTCATTGTATGTGTGTTCTTCTCACAAACCACATATGGATCCACCAGAGTTCATTGCATGTATGTTCTTTTCATAGACCACATATGGATCCACCAGAGTTCATTGCATGTGTGTTCTTTTCAGAAACCACCTATGGATCCCCTAGTGTCATTGCATGTGTGTTCTTTTCACAAACCACTACTAGAGGCATTGCATGTGTATTCTTTTCACAAACCACATATGGATCCACTAGAGTTCATTGCATGTCTATTATTTTCACAAACCACATATGGATCCACCAGAGTTCATTGCATGTCTGTTCTTTTCACCAACCACATATGGATCCACCAGAGTTCAATGAATGTCTTTTCTTTTCACAAACCACATATGGATCCACTAGAGTTCATTGCATGTCTGTTCTTTTCACAAACCACATATGGATCCATGAGAGTTCATTGCATGTCTGTTCTTTTCATAGACCACATATGGATCCACTAGATTTCATTGCATGTGTGTTCTTTTCACAAATCACCTATGGATCCCCTAGTGTCATTCCATGTGTGTTCTTTTCACAAACCACTACTTGAGACACTGCATGTGTGTTGTTTCCACAGAACACATACAGATCCACCAGAGTTACTTGTATGTCTGTTCTTTTAACAGACCACACATAGATCCACCAGAGTTCATTGCATGTGTGTTATTTTCAAAAACCACACCTAGAGTCATTGCATGTGTGTTCTTTTCATAAACCACACATGGATCCACCAATGTCATTTTATTTCTGTTCTTTTCACAGACCACCTATGGATCCACAAGTGTCATTGCATGTGTGTTCTTTTCATTAATCACATATGGATCCACCAGTGTCTTTGCATGTGCGTTCTTTTCATTAACCACATATGGATCCTCGAGCGTCATTGCATGTGTGTTCTTCTCACAAACCACATATGGATCCACGAGTGTCATTGCATGTGTGTTCTTTTCATTAACCACAGGTTGAGTCATTGCATGTATGTTCTTTTCACAAACCACATATGGCTCCATCAGAGTTCATTGCATGTCTGTTCTTTTCACAAACCACACATGGATCCAACAGTGTAATTGCATGTGTGTTCTTTTCACAGAACACATATGGATCCGCCAGAGTTCATTGCATGCGTGTTCTTTTCATAGACCACATATGGATCTACCAGAGTTCATTGCATGTGTGTTCTTTTTAGAAACCACAACTATGGATCCACTAGTGTCATTGCATGTGTGTTCTTTTCATTAACCACATATGGATCCACCAGTGTCGTTGCATGTGTGTTCTTCTCACAAACCACATATGGATCCACGAGTGTCATTGCATGTGTATTCTTTTCATTAACCATAGCTAGAGTCATTGCATGTATGTTCTTTTCACAAACCACATATGGATCCACTAGTGTCATTGCATGTGTGTTCTTCTCACAAACCACCTATGGATCCACCAGAGTTCATTACATGTATTTTATTTTCATAGACCACATATGGATCCACCAGAATTCATTGCATGTGTGTTGTTTTTACAAACCACCTATGGACCCCCTAGTGTCATTGCATGTGTGTTATTTTCACAAACCATAACTAGAGTCATTGCATCTGTGTTCTTTTCACAAAGCACATATGGATCCAACAGAATTCATTGCATGTCTATTCTTTTCACAAGCCACATATGGATCCACCAGAGTTCATTGCATGTCTTTTCTTTTAATAGACCACATATGGATCCACTAGAGTTCATTGCATGTGTGTTCATTTCACAAACCACCTATGGATCCCCTAGGTTCATTGCATGTGTGTACTTTTCACAAACCATAACTAGAGTCATTGCATGTGTGTTCTTTCAACAGACCACATATGGATCCAATAGTGTCATTGCATGTGTGTTGTTTTCATTAACCACATATGGATCCACCGATGTAATTGCATATGTGTTCTTCTCTCAGACCACATATGGATCCACCAGTGCCATTGCATGTGTGTTCTTTTCATTAACCACAGCTAGAGTCATTACATCTATGTTCTTTTCACAAACCACATATGGATCCACCAGTGTCATTGCATGTGTGTTCTTCTCACAAGCCACCTATGGAACCACTAGAGTTTGTTGCATGTGTGTTATTTTCACAAACCACCTATGGATCCCCTAGTGTCATTGCATGTGTGTTCTTTTCACAAACCACAACTAGAGTCATTCCATATGTGTTCTTTTCACACACCACATATGGATCCAACAGAGTTCATTGGATATCTGTTCTTTTCACAAACTACCTATGGATCCCCAGTGTCATTGCATGTATGTTCTTTTCATAGACCACACATGGATCCACCAGAGTTCATTGCATGTATGTTCTTTTAATAGACCACATATGTATCCACCAGTGTTCATTGCATGTGTGTTCTTTTCACAAACCACCTATGGATACACCAGTGTCATTGCATGTGTGGTCTTTTCACAAATCACACCTAGAGTCATTGCATGTGTGTTCTTTTCACAAACCACATATGGATCCACCAGAATTCATTGCATGTATGTTCTTTTCACAAACCACATATGGATCCACCAGAGTTCATTGCATGCCTGTTCTTTTTATAGACCACATATGGATGCACCAGAGTTCATTTCATGTGTGTTCTTCTCACAAACCATTTATGGATCCACCAATGCCATTGCATTTGTGTTCTTTTCATTAAACACATCTAGAGTCATTGCATGTATGTTCTTTTTACAAACCACATATGGATCCACCAGTGTCATTGTATGTGTGTTATTCTCACAAACCACATATGGATCCACCAAAGTTCATTGCATGTATGTTCTTTTCATAGACCACATATCGATCCACCAGAGTTCATTGCATGTGTTTTTTTTCAGAAACCACCTATGGATCCCCTAGTGTCATTTCATGTGTGTTCTTTTCACAAACCACTACTAGAGTCATTGCATATGTGTTCTTTTCATAAACCACATATGGATCCACTAGAGTTCATTGCATGTCTGTTCTTTTCACAAACCACATGTGGATCCACCAGAGTTCATTGCATGTCTGTTCTTTTCACTAACCATATATGGATCCACCAGATTTCATTGCATGTCTATTCTTTTGACAAACCACATATGGATCCACTAGAATTCATTGCATGCCTGTTCTTTTCACAAACCACATATGGATCCACGAGAGTTCATTGCATGTCTGTTCTTTTCATAAACGACATATGGATCCACTATAATTCATTGCATGTGTGTTCTTTTCATGAACCACCTATGGATCCCCAAGTGTCATTCCATGTGTGTTCTTTTCAGAAACCACATATGGATGCACTAGAGTTCATTGCATGTCTGTTCTTTCATAGACCACATATGGATCCACCAGAGTTCATTGCATGTGTGTTCTTCTCACAAACCATTTATGGATCCACCAATGCCATTGCATTTGTGTTCTTTTCATTAAACACATCTAGAGTCATTGCATGTATGTTCTTTTTACAAACCACATATGGATCCACTAGTGTCATTGTATGTGTGTTCTTCTCACAAACCACATATGGATCCACCAGAGTTCATTGCATGAATGTTATTTTCATAGACCACATATGGATCCACCAGAGTTCATTGCATGTGTGTTCTTTTGAGAAACCACCTATGGATCCCCTAATGTCATTGCATGTGTGTTCTTTTCACAAACCACTACTAGAGTCATTGCATGCGTGTTCTTTTCACAAACAACATATGGATTCACTAGAGTTCATTGCATGTCTGTTCTTTTTCAGAAACCACATATGGATCCACCAGAGTTCATTGCATGTTTGTTCTTTTCACAAACTACATATGGATCCACCAGAGTTCATTGCATGTCTATTCTTTTCACAAACGACATATGGATACACTAGAGTTCATTGCATGTCTGTTCTTTTCACAAACCACATATGGATCCACCAGAGTTCATTGCATGTCTGTTCTGTTCATATACCACATATGGATCCAATAGAGTTCATTGCATGTGTGTTCTTTTCACAAACCACCTATGGATCCCCTAGTGTCATTCCATGTGTGTTCATTTCACAAACCATAACTAGAGTCATTGATGTGTGTTCTTTTCAGAAACCACATATGGATCCACTAGAGTTCATTGCATGTCTATTCTTTTCACAAACCACATATGGATCCACTAGAGTTCATTGTATGTCTGTTCTTCTCAAAAACCACAGATGGATGCACCAGAGTTCATTGCATGTCTATTCTTTTCACAAACCACATATGGATCCACTAGACTTCATTGCATGTCTGTTCTTTTCATAGACCACATATGGATCCACCAGAGTTCATTACATGTGTGTTCTTATCACAAACCATTTATGGATCCACCAATGACATTGCCTTTGTGTTCTTTTCATTAAACACATCTAGAGTCATTGCATGTATGTTCTTTTTACAAACCACATATGGATCCACCAGTGTCATTGTATGTCTGTTGTTCTCACAAACCACATATGGATCCACCAGAGTTCATTGCATGTATGTTATTTTCATAGACCACATATGGATCCACCAGAATTCATTGCATGTGTGTTCTTTTCAGAAACCACCTATGGATCCCCTAGTGTCATTGCATGTGTGTTCTTTTCACAAACCACTACTAGAGTCATTGCATGTGTGTTCTTTTCACAAACAACATATGGATTCACTAGAGTTCATTGCATGTCTGTTCTTTTTTAGAAACCACATATGGATCCACCAGAGTTCATTGCATGTCTATTCTTTTCACAAACTACATATGGATCCACCAGAGTTCATTGCATGTCTATTCTTTTCACAAACGACATATGGATACACTAGAGTTCATTGCATGTCTGTTCTTTTCACAAACTACATATGGATCCACCAGAGTTCATTGCATGTCTTTTCTTTTCATAGACCACATATGGATCCAATAGAGTTCATTGCATGTGTGTTCTTTTCACAAACCACCTATGGATCCCCTTGTGTCATTCCATGTGTGTTCTTTTCACAAACCATAACTAGAGTCATTGCATGTGTGTTCTTTTAAGAAACCACATATGGATCCACTAGAGTTCATTGCATGTCTATTCTTTTCACAAACCACATATGGATCCACCAGAGTTCATTGCATGTCTGTTCTTTTCAAAAACCACATATGGATCCACCAGAGTTCATTGCATGTCTATTCTTTTCACAAACCACATATGGATCCACTAGACTTCATTGCATGTCTGTTCTTTTCATAGACCACATATGGATCCACCAGAGTTCATTGCATGTGTGTTCTTCTCACAAACCATTTATGGATCCACCAATGCCATTGCATTTGTGTTCTTTTCATTAAACACATCTAGAGTCGTTGAATGTATGTTCTTTTTACAAACCACACATGGATCGATCAGTGTCATTGTATGTGTGTTCTTCTCACAAACCACATATGGATCCACCAGAGTTCATTGCATGTATGTTATTTTCATAGACCACATATGGATCCACCAGAGTTCATTGCATGTGTGTTCTTTTCAAAAACCACCTATGGATCCCCTAGCGTCATTGCATGTGTGTTCTTTTCACAAACCAGTACTAGAGTCATTGCATGTGTGTTCTTTTCACAAACCACATATGGATCCACTAGAGTTCATTGCATGTCTGTTCTTTTCACAAACCACATATGGATCGACCAGAGTTTATTGCATGTCTGTTCTTTTCATTAACCACATATGGATCCACCAGAGTTCATTGCATGTCTATTCTTTTCACAAACCACATATGGATCCACTAGAGTTCATTGCATGTCTGTTCTTTTCACAAACCACATATGGATCCACCAGAGTTCATTGCATGTCTGTTCTTTCCATAGACCACATATCGATCCACTAGAGTCCATTGCATGTGTGTTCTTTTCACAAACCACCTATGGATCCCCTAGTGTCATTCCATGTGTGTTCTTTTCACAAACCACAACTAGAGTTATTGCATGTGTGTTGTTTCCACACACAACATACGGATCCACCAGAGTTCATTGCATGTCTGTTCTTTTAACAAACCACAAATGGATCCACCAGAGTTCATTGCATGTCTATTCTTTTAACAGACCACATATAGATCCACCAGAGTTCATTGCATGTGTGTTATTTTCATAAAGCACACCTAGAGTCATAGCATGTGTGTTCTTTTCACAAACCACACATGGATCCACCAATGTCATTGCATTTCTATTCTTTTCACAAACCACATATGGATCCACCAGAGTTCAGTGCATGTCTATTCTTTTCATAGACCACATATGGATCCACTAGAGTTCATTCCATGTGTGTTCTTTTCACATACCACCTATGGATCCACCGTTGTCATTGCATGTGTGTTCTTTTCATTGACCACATATGGATCCACCAGTGTCTTTGCATGTGTGTTCTTTTCATTAACCACATATGGATCCACCAGTGTCATTGCATGTGTGTTCTTCTCACAAACCACATATGGATCCACTAGTGTCATTGCATGTGTGTTCTTTTCATTAACCACAGCTTGAGTCATTGCAAGTCTATTCTTTTCACAAACCACATATGGGTCCACCAGGGTTCATTGCATGTTTATTCTTTTCACAAACCACACATGGATCCACTAGTGTAATTACATGTGTGTTCTTTTCACAGAACACATATGGAACCACCAGAGTTCATTGCATGTGTGTTGTATTCATAGACCACATATGGATCTACCAGAGTTCATTGCATGTGTGTTCTTTTCATAAACCACAACTATGGATCCACCAGTGTAATTGCATGTGTGTTCTTTTCATTAACCACATATGGATCCACCAGTGTCATTGCATGTGTGTTCTTTTCACAAACCACAACTAGAGTCATTGCATGTGTTCTTTTCATAGACCACATATAGATCCAACAGAGTTCATTGCATGTATGTTCTTTTCACAAACTACCTATGGATCCCAGTGTCATTCCATGTATTTTCTTTTCATAGACAACACATGGATCCACCAGAGTTCATTGCATGTATGTTCTTTTAACAGACCACATATGGATCCACCAGAGTTCATTGCATGTGTGTTCTTATCACAAGCCACCTATGGATCCACCAGTGTCATTGCATGTGTGTTCTTTTCACAAACCTCTCCTAGAGTCATTGCATGTGTGTTCTTTTCACAAACCACATATGGATCCACCAGAGTTTATTGCGTGTATGTTCTTTTCACAAACCACATATGGATCCACCAGAGTTCATTACATGTTTGTTCTTTTCATAGACCACATATGGATCCACCAGACTTCATTGCATGTGTGTTCTTCTCACAAACCACTTATGCATCCACCAATGCCATTGCATTTGTGTTCTTTTCATTAAACACATCCATAGTCATTGAATGTATGTTCTTTTTACAAACCACATATGGATCCACCAGTGTCATTGTATGTGTGTTCTTCTGACAAACCACATATGGATCCACCAGAGTTCATTGCATGTATGTTCTTTTCATAGACCACATATGGATCCACCAGAGTTCATTGCATGTGTATTATTTTCACAAACCACATATGGATCCACTAGAGTTCATTGCATGTCTATTCTTTTCACAAACCACATATGGATCCACCAGAGTTCATTGCATGTCTGTTCTTTTCACAAACCACATATGGATCCACCAGAGTTCATTGCATGTCTATTCTTTTCACAAACCACGTATGGATCCACTAGAGTTCATTGCATGTCTGTTCTTTTCACAAACCACATATGGATCCACCAGAGTTCATTGCATGTCTGTTCTTTTCATAGACCACATATGGATCCACTAGAGTTCATTGCATGTGTGTTCTTTTCACAGACCACCTATGGATCCCCTAGTGTCATTCCATGTGTGTTCTTTTCACAAACCACATATGGATCCACCAGAGTTCATTGCACGTCTGTTCTTTTCACAAACCACATATGGATCCACGAGAGTTCGTTGCATGTCTGTTCTTTTCACAAACCACATATGGATCCAGCAGAGTTCATTGCATGTCTGTTCTTTTCACAAACCACATATGGATCCACCAGAGTTCATTGCATGTATCTTATTTCATAGACCATATATGGATCCACTAGAGTTCATTGCATGTGTGTTTGATGACCCACAAGTATAGGGGGTGTATCGCAGTATTTTCAATAAGTAAGTGTGTCGAACCCAACGAGGAGCAGAAGGTGCTGGCTAGTGGTATGGATCCACCAGTGTCATTGTATGTGTGTTCTTCTCACAAACCACATATGGGTCCACCAGAGTTCATTGCATGTGTGTTATTGTCACAAACCACATATGGATCCACTAGAGTTCATTGCATGTCTGTTCTTTTCATAAACCACATATGGATGCACCAGAGTTCATTGCATGTGTGTTCTTTTCACTAACCACATATGGATCCACCAGAGTTCATTGCATGTCTATTCTTTTCACAAACCACATATGGATCCACTAGAGTTCATTGCATGTCTGTTCTTTTCACAAACCACATATGGATCCACCAGAGTTCATTGCATGTCTGTTCTTTTCATATACCACATATGGATCCAATAGAGTTCATTACATGTGTGTTCTTTTCACAAACCACCTATGGATCCCCTAGTGTCATTCCATGTGTGTTCTTTTCACAAACCATAACTAGAGTCATTGCATGTGTGTTCTTTTCAGAAACCACATATGGATCCACTAGAGTTCATTGCATGTCTATTCTTTTCACTAACCACATATGGATCCACCAGAGTTCATTGCATGTCTGTTCTTTTCAAAAACCACATATGGATCCACCAGAGTTCATTGCATGTCTATTCTTTTCACAAACCACATATGGATCCACTAGACTTCATTGCATGTCTGTTCTTTTCATAGACCACATATGGATCCACCAGAGTTCATTGCATGTGTGTTCTTCTCACAAACCATTTATGGATCCACCAATGCCATTGCATTTGTGTTCTTTTCATTAAACACATCTAGAGTCGTTGAATGTATGTTCTTTTTACAAACCACACATGGATCGATCAGTGTCATTGTATGTGTGTTCTTCTCACAAACCACATATGGATCCACCAGAGTTCATTGCATGTATGTTATTTTCATAGACCACATATGGATCCACCAGAGTTCATTGCATGTGTGTTCTTTTCAAAAACCACCTATGGATCCCCTAGCGTCATTGCATGTGTGTTCTTTTCACAAACCACTACTAGAGTCATTGCATGTGTGTTCTTTTCACAAACCACATATGGATCCACTAGAGTTCATTGCATGTCTGTTCTTTTCACAAACCACATATGGATCCACCAGAGTTTATTGCATGTCTGTTCTTTTCATTAACCACATATGGATCCACCAGAGTTCATTGCATGTCTATTCTTTTCACAAACCACATATGGATCCACTAGAGTTTATTGCATATCTGTTCTTTTCACAAACCACATATGGATCCACCAGAGTTCATTGCATGTCTGTTCTTTCCATAGACCACATATCGATCCACTAGAGTCCATTGCATGTGTGTTCTTTTCACAAACCACCTATGGATCCCCTAGTGTCATTCCATGTGTGTTCTTTTCACAAACCACATCTAGAGTTATTGCATGTGTGTTGTTTCCACACACAACATACGGATCCACCAGAGTTCATTGCATGTCTGTTCTTTTAACAAACCACAAATGGATCCACCAGAGTTCATTGCATGTCTATTCTTTTAACAGACCACATATAGATCCACCAGAGTTCATTGCATGTGTGTTATTTTCATAAAGCACACCTAGAGTCATAGCATGTGTGTTCTTTTCACAAACCACACATGGATCCACCAATGTCATTGCATTTCTATTCTTTTCACAAACCACATATGGATCCACCAGAGTTCAGTGCATGTCTATTCTTTTCATAGACCACATATGGATCCACTAGAGTTCATTCCATGTGTGTTCTTTTCACATACCACCTATGGATCCACCGTTGTCATTGCATGTGTGTTCTTTTCATTGACCACATATGGATCCACCAGTGTCTTTGCATGTGTGTTCTTTTCATTAACCACATATGGATCCACCAGTGTCATTGCAATTGTGTTCTTCTCACAAACCACATATGGATCCACCAGTGTCATTGCATGTGTGTTATTTTCATTAACCACAGCTTGAGTCATTGCAAGTCTATTCTTTTCACAAACCACATATGGGTCCACCAGGGTTCATTGCATGTCTATTCTTTTCACAAACCACACATGGATCCACCAGTGTAATTACATGTGTGTTCTTTTCACAGAACACATATGGAACCACCAGAGTTCATTGCATGTGTGTTATATTCATAGACCACATATGGATCTACCAGAGTTCATTGCATGTGTGTTCTTTTCATAAACCACAACTATGGATCCACCAGTGTAATTGCATGTGTGTTCTTTTCATTAACCACATATGGATCCACCAGTGTCATTGCATGTGTGTTCTTTTCACAAACCACAACTAGAGTCATTGCATGTGTTCTTTTCATAGACCACATATGGATCCAACAGAGTTCATTGCATGTATGTTCTTTTCACAAACTACCTATGGATCCCAGTGTCATTCCATGTATTTTCTTTTCATAGACAACACATGGATCCACCAGAGTTCATTGCATGTATGTTCTTTTAACAGACCACATATGGATCCACCAGAGTTCATTGCATGTGTGTTCTTATCACAAGCCACCTATGGATCCACCAGTGTCATTGCATGTGTGTTCTTTTCACAAACCTCTCCTAGAGTCATTGCATGTGTGTTATTTTCACAAACCACATATGGATCCACCAGAGTTTATTGCATGTATGTTCTTTTCACAAACCACATATGGATCCACCAGAGTTCATTACATGTCTGTTCTTTTCATAGACCACATATGGATCCACCAGACTTCATTGCATGTGTGTTCTTCTCACAAACCACTTATGCATCCACCAATGCCATTGCATTTGTGTTCTTTTCATTAAACACATCCATAGTCATTACATGTATGTTCTTTTTACAAACCACATATGGATCCACCAGTGTCATTGTATGTGTGTTCTTCTGACAAACCACATATGGATCCACCAGAGTTCATTGCATGTATGTTCTTTTCATAGACCACATATGGATCCACCAGAGTTCATTGCATGTGTATTCTTTTCACAAACCACATATGGATCCACTAGAGTTCATTGCATGTTTATTCTTTTCACAAACCACATATGGATCCACCAGAGTTCATTGCATGTCTGTTCTTTTCACAAACCACATATGGATCCACCAGAGTTCATTGCATGTCTATTCTTTTCACAAACCACATATGGATCCACTAGAGTTCATTGCATGTCTGTTCTTTTCACAAACCACATATGGATCCACCAGAGTTCATTGCATGTCTGTTCTTTTCATATACCACATATGGATCCAGTAGAGTTCATTGCATGTGTGTTCTTTTCACAAACCACCTATGGATCCCCTAGTGTCATTCCATGTGTGTTCTTTTCACAAACCACATATAGATCCACCAGAGTTCATTGCACGTCTGTTCTTTTCACAAACCACATATGGATCCACCAGAGTTCATTGCATGTCTATTCTTTTCACAAACCACATATGGATCCACGAGAGTTCGTTGCATGTCTGTTCTTTTCACAAACCACATATGGATCCAGCAGAGTTCATTGCATGTCTGTTCTTTTCACAAACCACATATGGATCCACCAGAGTTCATTGCATGTATCTTATTTCATAGACCATATATGGATCCACTAGAGTTCATTGCATGTGTGTTTGATGACCCACAAGTATAGGGGGTGTATCGCAGTATTTTCGATAAGTAAGTGTGTCGAACCCAACGAGGAGCAGAAGGTGCTGGCTAGTGGTATGGATCCACCAGTGTCATTGTATGTGTGTCCTTCTCACAAACCACATATGGGTCCACCAGAGTTCATTGCATGTATGTTATTTTCATATGCCACATATGGATCCACCAGAGTTCATTGCATGTGTGTTCTTTTCAGAAACCACCTATGGATCCCCTAGTGTCATTGCATGTGTGTTCTTTTCACAAACCACTACTAGAGTCATTGCATGTGTGTTATTTTCACAAACCACATATGGATCCACTAGAGTTCATTGCATGTCTGTTCTTTTCACAAACCACATATGGATGCACCAGAGTTCATTGCATGTGTGTTCTTTTCCCTAACCACATATGGATCCACCAGAGTTCATTGCATGTCTATTCTTTTCACAAACCACATATGGATCCACTAGAGTTCATTGCATGTCTGTTCTTTTCACAAACCACATATGGATCCACTAGAGTTCATTGCATGTATGTTCTTTTAACAAACCACATATGGATCCGCCAGAGTTCATTGCATGTATGTTATTTTCATAGACCACATATGGATCCACTAGAGTTCATTGCATGTGTGTTTGATGACCCATAAGTATAGGGGGTGTATCACATTATTTTCAATAAGTAAGAGTGTCGAACCCAACGAGGAGCAGAAGGTGCTGGCTAGTGGTATGGATCAAGAATTCTCTGCAAATATTTAGCAAACGGATTTTTATGGGTTTTCGATAAAGCAAGTAAACAAAGTAAGAGTAATTAAAAGAAATTTGAAATAAATGCAGCAAGTGGCCCAATCCTTTATGCAGCAAAGGACAATCTCGAGGACACATGGGAAGATTGTCAAGTGCTTTCGCTTCATATAGTTGATTAATCTTCTTTAGCTTGCTAAGTGTTGTGTGGCTGAACCTGTGCTAATGTACCGCCCCATCCAAGACTAATACATACTTGTGATTAAACCCCTTGCAAACATACGTAAGTACAAGAAACTATTTAAGGTAGAAACCTAACCACAGCTTTAAACTCTAAGACCCTTACGTCCCTTGTGCAATGGTTTCCTAACGGGGGTTCAGGTTTCTGTCACTCCGGCAACCCCTACGATTAGTAGACAAATACAAAATGCATTCCCCTAGGCCCATATAGGTGAAGTTTCATGTAGTCGACATTCACATGACACCACTAGAAGAAGTACACCACAACTTAAATAACAATATATTGAATCTTTGTCAACACAACTCCACTACTAACAACAAGACTTCTCCCATGTCCTCAAGAACAAAACGAACTACTCACAAGACATCATATGGATCATGATCAGAGATGGAATAATGATGTATAACAATCTGAACATAAACAATAATTCAATGGTTCACTCAATAGCATCAACTACAATGAGTAATCAACATCGGGAAAGTTTCCCCTATGAACTATAGCAAGATTCAACGCAATTGTTACAGCAATATGGAGATGGTGATGAGGGTGCTGATGGTGATGATGGTGGTGATGATGATGATGATGATCCCAATGAAGTCCAGCTTCATGGTGGTGTTGATGGCGACGATCTCCCCTCTCCGGGAAGGAATTCCCCCAGCAGAAATCTGTCTACCGGAGAGATCTTTCTCTCTCGGTGTTTTCCGCCCCGCAGAGGCGGCGGAATCTTTCTGTGGTCGCTCACCGAGTCTTAGGGTTTTGGGAGGATAATATACGCCAGAGGAGAGAGGCTCGAGTGGGCCAGGGTGGCCACACCACCTCCTAGCGCGGCCTAGGGCTGCCCGCGCCATGGGGTGGTGTGGGCCCCCTGTGGCCCATCTCCACTCCATCTTTTCGCATCCTCAGTCTTCTGGAAAAATAGGATTTTCCGTATATTTTCCTGGATTTTCTGATCTTCACGAATTTGTCCACCAAATAGCACATTTTCCATCAGAATCCTGACTGCAGCGGTCCATGCTCCAAAAGTCATCAACCATGCAAAAATAGATGAAATAACATAAGTATCACCTCTCAATATGAAATATATCAATGAATAATAGTGAATTAAGACATAGAATAGTGATGCAAAATGGACGTATCAACTCCCCCCAAGCTTAGACTTCGGTTGTCCCCAAGCGAAACTGAGCTCAATAAACATGGCCTCGGGTTTATGGAGTGAAGAGTCGATAAAAGAATACGAACAAGAAGCATCACATTCATCAAATACATAGATCATAATAGAAGACAACTCACTATTATATAACTCAACTTGCAATGAGTAAAGGAAACACAATAAAGATACATAAAGTGAATCATAATTGGTAATGGCAAACTTAGCTCTTGGTCGAAGAATAGTTGATAATTTGCTGGAGTTCACAAATAGCTGGTTTTTCAATGATAGCTTTCAAAGTAGTAAACATCAAGATAAGAGCAATGTGCAAAACAAGGAATATAAGAAACATGATTGAATAAATCAACATATGAATGAATGAAACACAACAACTCAAAATACTTGCTGAGATAGAAGGGAGTAGGTTTACTGACTCAACTACAAAGTAAAATAAAGGCCCTTCGCAGAGGGAAGCAGGGATTGCAAGTCTCATAAAGAGCTCCCAAAAATTATGATACTTACTATCTTTCAGCTCTCATTGCCCCTATCATAGGCATCTTTAGGTGATTAAGGTTAAAGTGACACAACTAAGAGGATATGCTTGACAAGTTATAAGTTGAAATATCATGCCCCTTACTTATGAGTACCGATCCTCATGCTACTCAAGTTCAGTCACGCGCAAGCTCTTGTCATTGTAAATACATGCGTATCATTGAGAACCGCCAACGGGGTACCCCTTGCACATGACACAGGAGCTATCCCATAATCAAAATGACAAGGCAAGCAGACAGTGAGCATCTCAGTGATCTTTTTATTTGCTATTTGCATAGGTTTTATTTAGGATGCTTCATAGAATGCTGACTATAGTTATGCTGAAAGTTTCCACCATGATTAGGCATGGCTTAGGCTAGCGACCCAGGCGTTTCTCTAACACACATATAAACTCCATGATCTTATAAGTTCCACTTTTATTTCACACCGCCGGGATCCATAAGCAAAAGAACATGATATCAACTAGGTACAAAGTACCAAGTGAAGTGTTGAAAGCGGCCCCCATGATACATGGTTGAGCTAACTTCAACTCATAAAGCGCAAGCATATACGCAAGAAAGAAAGACCCAATGGTTCAAGTTTATTAAATGCAAGAAAGTAAAGTGTGCCATCAAGTTCGTGAGAGCTTTAGTCACTAATTTTCACATAACAAGTTTAATTTGGGAGGTAGATAAAACAAGAATTGACTTGGAATAACAATAATGCTAGTAGGTAGGTATGGTGGACACAAATGGCAAAGGTTTTGGTTTCAAGGAGGTGGATGCACGAGAAGAATACCCTCTCAGTATAGGTTTTTGGCTAGCCAGGCTGGGTAGCAAGTATAAGAGTTGAAGGAAACAGCCAAACATACAAGTGATAAAGACAAACATGCAATCTTCCTTGGAAGCACAAAAGATCTTAACTAGAGAATACTAGACTTATGAGCAAATCAAGAAAAAAAGATGATGAAATAATTTTTCTTCAAAGGTACTTTTATCTTTTTCATTCAACTCTCAAAAATAGTGTTGCTACTGACCGAGCCAGGTTTGCCAAAACCAACTAAATTAACTCAATGGTCCCAAAGTGCTACCAATACTAACAACAAGATCAATCATATAACCACGAATTGAAAACTAATATAAGCTATGCAAAAGAGTGAATGATAGAACTTCTCATTAATACTCCATAACGGCAACTCACACCAAGGGATACATATCTAACGAGAGAGGGGACACTTCCATAATGCAAACCATCCTACATAATAACTCCTCTATTCATGATATGACTCTACTAATAAGGTAAAAAGATAGAAGATAGTGATATGATACCGCGACATGCCCCCAAGCTTGGAACAAACCAAGGGGATGCCAAACCTGATGACGAATTACTCCTTAGGTGGTGATGGTATCTTCTCATCTTCGTTCGCAGTTTTGATTTTGAACATCATAGAACTGTGCTTGCAGTTCATTCGTTGTTTGGCGGAGTGAGAGGACTTCGTCTTTGAGTTTAGCAGTCTCCTTTTGGTGCTCAGTGAAGAGTTCGGAATAGATCTTATGGATAATGTCCACTTCGCGCTCCGCCATCTTCTTGTACCCAAAGACTTCTTGCTCTAGTGCTTCCATCCTGTCCTCTAGACTAACTTCACCTTTAGGGCCTTGAACCTCTTTAATCTGGACCTCCCCATCTTCGAGCAACAACTCCTTGGGATGAATCTTAAACTCTCTCATGTATGGGTTGATCATATCTTCTAAGGAATCTCCATCGGCTGATCTAGTGGAAGACATTGTGGCTCCAAATCTGGGATTCTACCTAGTAGAAACAGATCGAAACAAAAGCACGACGAAAACACAATATACGAACTTTGGAAGATCCGGGGGGTTATATATTATGAAGTTTCATATCAAAAGGAAGGTACTGGGTGAAAACGGTTCGGAGGCGGAGTCTGGGGTGGCCTCACCACCTAGTGGCGCGGCCAGGGGTGGGCCCGCGCCACAGGGTGGTGTGAGCCACCCTGGCTCCGTTTCTGTCCCTTTTTCGCTTCGTACCTTTCCTTATCAACTGAAAACTGCAAAAATATAGTTGGGTTGTATTTTCGCGGAACTTTTCTTACCAGAAGTGTTACCTATTTGAAAACAGACTCTGCAGGTCTCTGAATTTGGTATCTAGTAGATTCTTCCGGATTCATTTCTTGAGTATCATCGATATCTTCATCTTCATACACTTATTACTTGATTTATAAAACCCTTCTCTTTCTTATTACACCATTATCTCCACTACCTGGAAATTTCTTTCACACAAAACTTCACACAGTTCTCATTACCAACATTAGTATATACGAAGTGATAAAACCTTTTGAGTCCAACTTCAACTGAAAACCATCAAAACAAAGTTACTGAAGCAACTCCTTCCGAAAACCCAAAAATAATTCAAAAAGGAAATCGAATAAAGAAGCAAATGCACGATTGGCAAAATCTGTCAAAACAGACCAGCAGGTAAAGATCAATTTTTTCGAAAATCTTCTGTTGCTCAAATCAAAAAGTGCAAAACTAACTAAAGTTAAATAACAACCTGGGGCAGAAGCACAAAAAATAACATCTCAATCCTACATACAGAGATCTCTCGCGAATTTTTATGGTGAAGCACAAAAATCTGTTTCGGGACAGCAACTTCCCCAAATCTTACTTCTCTCTCATTAGAGGTTGATCTTGACACAAAAACCAAACAAAACGGATAAGGAGCGGTTATTACCGAAGTAATAACTTCCAAGACTCAAAGAAACAAAAACAAACTAAAAGCAAAAACAAATTGGGTTGTCTCCCATAAAGCTCTTTCTTTATAGCCATTAAGATGGGCATGATAATTTTGAAGAAGCTCTCATAGGGATATGAATTGAAGTGAAGGAGAGCATTAAGAAGCAAAAACACATACACATTTAAGTATAACCCACTTCCTATGCAAGGGGATTTTGTAAACAAACAAGTTGTTGAAACCAGAGGCTTCCTGCACAAGAAGGCAAAACAAGTGCAACATAAAAACTTTCAGCATAAAATGAGGAAACTTGATATTATTGAGATACATAAGAACACTTTTCCCTCTCTCGTAGTAGCTTTCAGTATCATGCATAAACTTAACAATATAGCTATCACAAGGACCATCATAGCAATGATTAGTTATTCTAATAGAAAACACGGGAATACTAGCTCTCATAACACTACTTTGTGAAACAATATTAGAGGTATCCTTACAAAGGATAGGGTGTCCCTCTTTTTCATATTTAGTAACAAAGTCTTTCACATTTGCTATTATAGGTTCATCAACCATTTCTTTATCAGGTTCAACAGCTTTATTCATACTTTCATTAACCATACTAGCTATCATAGAATGTTCCTTTAACTTAACTGGGAAAGACCTTTTCTCAATATAAGGTTTAGGTAAGACATGATCAGCAGTATAAACTTCAGTATTTCTTGTAGGAACACTCTTAGCAACATCTTTATAAGGTTCATGATACTTGCTCCACTTCTTTTTAGGCACTTCAATGTAGGAAGCAAAAGCCTTAAAATAAGAAGCAATAGCTTGAGAGTCTAGACCATAAGCATTTTTAATATTTTGAAAGTCATCAGTTCCCATAAAAGATTCAATGCATTCATAATCATAATATATACCTTACTTTCTACCTTTGTCATTCTCCCAAGCTTCAGCATTGTCTTGAATACGGTCTAAAAGGTCACATTTAGCTTCTTCTTCCATGCGAGTGAATGATCCAGCACAAGAAGCATCCAATAAATCCTTGTCATGTAGAGGGAGCCTTGCATAAAAGTTATTGATAATAATATTGTTGGGGAGCTCATGAATGGGACATTTGAGCATTAGTAACTTCAATCTCCCCCAAGCTTGAGCTGTACTCTCTCCATCAAGAGGCCAAAAGTTGTATATTTGATTCCGATCTTTATGAATCTCACTAGGAGGATAAAACTTTGAATAAAAGAGAGGCACTATTTCCTCCCATTCCAGAGCTTGACCATTCTTCAACAGCTTATACCATTCCTCAGCTCTTCCTTTTAGTGATAATGAGAATAACTTCTTCCTAACTTGATCTGTAGGAATACCTGCACACTTGAACAACCCGCATAATTCGTGTATAAAGAGCAAATGATCACTGAGATGGACAGTTCCATCCCCAACATACTAGTTATCCATAACACGATCAATAATTCTTGTAGGTATTTTGAAAACATCATTCTCAGCAGGTGGTGGCTTATCTACTACCTTAGCAGTGGTAGTAGCATTACCAAATAAGAAACTCAACGAATTATCCATAACGAAAATAAAGCAACAAACAAAAGTAAACAATACTCACAGTAGAAGTTTCCTTTACCAGCTCCACTCTCCAATAGCGCTTCACTCCCCGGCAACAGCGCCAGAAAATATTCTTGATGACCCACAAGTATAGGGGGTGTATCACAGTATTTTTGATAAGTAAGAGTGTCGAACCCAATGAGGAGCAGAAGGTGCTGGCTAGTGGTATGGATCAAGAATTCTCTGCAAATACTTAGCAAACGGATTTTTAGGGGTTTTCAATAAAGCAAGTAAACAAAGTACGAGTAAATAAAAGACAGTAGGAATAAATGCAGCAAGTGGCCTAATCCTTTATGCAGCAAAGGACAAGCCGGTTGTATTACTTAAGATGACCAAACGTTCTCGAGGACACATGGGAAGACTGCCAAGTGCTTTCGCTTCATATAGTTGATTAATCTTCTTTAGATTGCTAAGTGTCGTTGGGTGAACCTGTGCTAATGTACTAACCCATCCAAGACTAATACATACTTTTGATTAAACCCCTTGCAAACATCCGTAAGTACAAGAAAGTATTTAAAGTAGAAACCTAACCACCATTAAACTCTAAGACCCTTACGTCCCTTGTGCAATGGTTTCCTAACGGGGGTTCAGGTTTCTGTCACTTCGGCAACCCCTACGATTAGTATCCAAATACGCAATGCATTCCCCTAGGCCCATATAGGTGAAGTGTCATGTAGTCGACGTTCACATGACACCAATAGAAGAAGTACACCACAACTTAAAAAACAATCTATTGAATCTTTCTCAAGACAACTCCACTACTAACAACAAGATTTCTCCCATGTCCTCAAGAACAAAACGAACTACTCACAAGACATCATATGGATCATGATCAGAGATGGAATAATGATGTATAACAATCTGAACATAAACAGTAATTCAATGGTTCACTCAATAGCATCAACTACAAAGAGTAATCAACACCGAGAAAGTTTCCCCTATGAACTATAGCAAGATTCAACGCAATTGTTACAGCAATATGGAGATGGTGATGAGGGTGTTGATGGTGATGATGGTGGTGATGATGATGATGATCCCGATGAAGTCCAGCTTCATGGTGGTGTTGATGGCGACGATCTCCCCTCTCCGGGAAGGAATTCCCCCAGCAGAAATCTGTCTACCGGAGAGATCTTTCTCTCTCGGTGTTTTCCGCCCCGCAGAGGCGGCGGAATCTTTCCGTGGTCGCTCACCGAGTCTTAGGGTTTTGGGAGGATAATATACGCCAGAGGAGAGAGGCTGGAGTGGGCCAGGGTGGCCACACCACCTCCTGGCGCGGCCTAGGGCTACCCGCGCCATGGGGTGGTGTGGGCCCCCTGTGGCCCATCTCCACTCCATCCTCTAGCATCCTTAGTCTTCTGGAAAAAGAGGATTTTTTGTATATTTTCCCGGATTTTCTGATCTTCGCGAATTTTGCCTCCAAACAGCACATTTTCCATCAGAATCCTAATTGCAGCGGTCCATGCTCCAAAAGTCATCAACCATGCAAAAATAGATGAAATAACATAAGTATCACCTCTCAATATGAAATATATCAATGAATAATAGTGAATTAAGACATAGAATAGTGATGCAAAATGGACGTATCAGTGTTCTTTTCACAAACCACCTATGGATCCCCTAGTTTCATTCCATGTGGGTTCTTTTCACAAACCACAACTAGAGTCATTGCATGTGTGTTGTTTCCACACACAACATACGGATCCACCAGAGTTCATTGCATGTCTGTTCTTTTAACAAACCACACATGGATCCACCAGAGTTCATTGCATGTCTGTTCTTTTAACAGACCACATATAGATCCACCATAGTTCATTGCATGTGTGTTATTTTCACAAACCACACCTAGAGTCATTGCATGTGTGTTCTTTTCACAAACCACACATGGATCCACCAATGTCATTGCATTTCTGTTCTTTTCAAAAACCACATATGGATCCACCAGAGTTCATTGCTTGTCTATTCTTTTCATAGACGACATATGGATCCACTAGAGTTCATTGCATGTGTTCTTATCACAGACCACCTATGGATCCACCGCTGTCATTGCATGTGTGTTCTTTTCATTAACCACATATGGATCCACAAGTGTCATTGCATGTGTGTTCTTCTCACAAACCACATATGGATCCACCAGTGTCATTGCATGTGTGTTCTTTTCATTAATCACAGCTTGAGTCATTACATGTCTGTTCTTTTCACAAACCACATATGGATCCACCAGAGTTCATTGCATGTCTGTTATTTTCACAAACCACACATGGATCCACTAGTGTAATTGCATGTGTGTTCTTTTCACAGAACACATAAGGATCCACCAGAGTTCATTGCATGCGTGTTCTTTTCATAGACCACATATGGATCTACCAAAGTTCATTGCATGTGTGTTCTTTTCACAAACCACAACTATGGATCCACCAGTGTAATTGCCTGTGTGTTCTTTTCATTAACCACATATGGATCCACCAGTGTCATTGCATGTGTGTTCTTTTTACAAACCACAACTAGAGTCATTGCATGTGTTCTTTTCACAGACCACATATGGATCCAACAGAGTTCATTGCATGTTTTTTCTTTTCACAAACTACCTATGGATCCCCAGTGTCATTGCATATATTTTCTTTTCATAGACCACACATGGATCCACCAGAGTTCATTGCATGTATGTTCTTTTGACAGACAACATATGGATCCACCAGAGTTCATTGCATGTGTGTTCTTATCACAAACTACCTATGGATACACCAGTGTCATTGCATGTGTGTTCTTTTCACAAACCACACCTAGAGTCATTGCATGTGTGTTCTGTTGGAGATATGCCCAAGAGGCAATAATAAAGTGGTTATTATTATATCTTTATGTTTATGATAAATGTTTACATCCGATGCTATAATTGTATTAACCGGAAACATTAATACTTGTGTGTTTTGTAAACATAAAAGAGTCCCTAGTAAGCCTCTTGTTGAACTAGCTTGTTGATTAATAGATGATCATGGTTTCCTGATCATGGACATTGGATGTCATTAATAACAAGATTATATCATTAGGAGAATGATGTGATGGACACACACCCATAGTAAGCGTAGCATAAGATCAAGTCATTAAGTTTGTATTGCTATAAGCTTTCAAATGCATAGTAACCTAATCCTTCGACCATGAGGTTATGTTAATCACCATCACCGGATGGGTACTTTGATGACATCAAACACCGCTTCGTAACTGGGTGGTTATAAAGGTGTCATTGGGTATTCTGAAAGTATGTGTTGAAGCGCATGGACCAAGATTGGGATTTGTCCATCCATATGACGGATAGATATGCTCTGGGCCCTCTCGGTGGGATGTCATCTAGTTAGCTTTCAAGCATGTGACTAGGTCACAAGGGATGACATATCATGGAACGAGTAAAGAGTACTTATCAATAACAAGGTAGAACTAGGTATGGAGATACCGACGATCAAACCTCGGATAAGTAGAGTATCGCGTGACAAAGGAAATTGGTTTCGTATGTTAATGGTTCTATCGATCACGAAGTCATCGTTGAGTATGTGGGAGCCGTTATGGATCTCCAGATCCCGCTAATGGTTATTGATCGGAGAGGTGTCTTCATCATGTCTGCATATTCACGAACCGTAGGGTGACACACTTAAGGTTCGAAGTTGTTTTAAGTAGATATGGAATGTGCGTTGGAGACTGTTCGGAGTCTCGGATTGGATCCGGGACATCATGAGGAGATCCAGAATTGTCCGGGGAATAAGATTCATATATTGGGGATCATTTTCTAAGTTAGGAAATGTTTCGGAGTATTTGTATGGGGATTCTAGAAGGTTTCAGAATGTTCCGGAAGGTTCTAGAAGATTTCTTGGAGTTTACTTGAAAACCAAGAAAGGATCAAGGAATTCTTGTGGGGTAAGACAAGGATTCGTGGGGGAGTAGGACTCTCCCCCCACCTCCTTGATCCGCCGGCCAATGGAGAGGGGAGTCCTACAAGGACTCCACCTCCCCATGGCGCCTCCCTCCTTTAAATAGAGGGGTGGAGGCACAAGCCCTCTTGCCCCTTCTATTCTCTAGATCTCAAGTTGTCTCTCTCCTCCTCCTTCCCTCTGCTCTGTCTTAGGCGAAGCCCTGCAGAATTCTCTACTCCACCACCACCACCACACCGTTGTGCTGCTGGGATTCCGTGGAGAGATCTACTACCTCCGCTGCTCGCTGGAACAGGGAGAGGAAGGTCTGCTTCGACTCCGCACGTGTGACCGACTGCGGAAGCGCTGCCGGAACGCGGGGCCGGAAGGATTGTCCACACGATCTTGAGATCGGCAAGTGATCGACTACATCAACCACGAGATCCGATCTCGTAACGCTTTCGGGTCTACAAGGGTTAGTACAGATCTATCTCGTTGCACATGTCTAATAGATTAGATCTTGGCTTTTATCTAGATTAGATCTGGGTTTTGTTCGTTCTTGCGGTAGAAATTTTTTGTTTTCCATCCTACGAACCCATCAGTGGTATCAGAGCCAGGTCTATGCGTAGATCTGTTGAACGAGTAGAACACAATGGTTTTGTGGGCGTTGGTGCTCGTGTCGTCTTTTGCTTTGTGTACTTTGCATCTTGCGGTATGGTGGGATGAAGCGGCTCGGGCTAACCTTACATGTCATCGCACATGAGACTTGCTCCACGCTTGACGTGTAACTTTCTTTGCACAAGTGGCTTTGCGGGTGTCTGTCTCTCTCACCATAGTATAGATCCAATCTACACTTTGCACTTGATAGCACTTGTATCAACGTTGTGGTTCAGTTTCGTAGGTAAGATCCGTTCTTATTCGAAAGCCCCAAGCTACGTAAAACATGCAAATAATATTAGAGGCGTCTAACTCGTTTTTGCAGGGGTTTTGTGATGTGATATGGCCATTATGTGATTGTGATTATATTTGATGTATGCAATGATCCTTATTGTAATATGGCAACCGGCAGGAGCCTAATGGTTGTCTTTAATTCTGTTAAGACCTGCGTGTCTATTCATCTTGTAATAGCTTTATTCCAAGTAGTTGTAATAGTTGCTAGTGATGACGGATAACCATGAAGCGGCGCCACTGACCTTGACGCAATGCTGGTGATGATGGAGATCATGTCCGTGCTTTGGAGATGGAGATCAAAGGCATAAGAAGAAAGGGCCATATCATATCACACTAATTATGAATTGCCTGTGATGTTAATCCTTTATGCATCTTGTATTGCTTAGATCGCGATGGTAGCATTATAAGATGATCCCTCTCACTAAATATCAAGTAATAAAGTGTTCGTCCTTAGTAGGCACCGTTTCTAAGACTCGTCGTTTCGAAGCATCTCGTGATGATTGGGTGTGATAGATTCTACGTGTGCATACGACGGGTGCAAGCCAGATTTGCACATGCGGATACTAAGGTTAACCTTGACAAGCCTAACATGTACAGACATGGTCTCGGAACACGGAATACCGAAAGGTAAAGCATGAGTCATATGGATGATATGATGAACATGTTGATTGTTCGCCTTTAAAGCTACATCATCTCACATGATGATCGGACTTGGTGTAGTGGATTTGGTTCGTGTAATCACTAAAACAACTCGAGGGATGTTGTTTTGAGTGGGAGTTCATTTGTAATTTGGATTAGTCAAACTCAATTTATCATAAACACAATCAAAGTGAATTTGCATAGTTTGTTGTAGTCATTGGCATCCGTTCATCACCTTACGCTTAGTTATAGTTGAGATAGTGAAACTATAGAAATTCTGGATATTTGCTTTACGAACTGGTATCGTATTGTTTTGAGTGTCAATCTAAAGTTTAAAAGTCATATTGCAAACTTTCAGCAAACTCTGTTTACTCTGTGAAGTTTAATAAACAGTATTAAATCAAGAGTAACAATTCCAGTGTTAGTATCTAATGTATCATGTTTGCCTCCATGATTCTTGATACTCAAAAGATTGTTTTGAATATCAAGTTTATCTAAGAGCTGAAAGCAATGTTTCAGAAACCATCATATGTGAAAGGTATTGCGATATCTAAAACAATATGTTGGTTACAACATGATAGAGTATATGTCCTCATATTTGATGAGAATTTGTGAAGGTTGGAGACGTTAGTCGTCCTAATCCTCCAAAAGGTTTTGGAAAAGAAACATTATACTCGCAATTCACCTTTATAAGCTATAGCAGCTTGATCATGAAAGTTGTCATGATAAGGATGAATAGAAGATGTAAGTAAAATGTTTACTACACTAAAAGATTACTAAAGAATGGAATTTTGAAAGAATGCCAAACATTTGATGAAGGTGATCCACTTCAAAGTGCAAGACCAAAGGTATTAGTATTTGACTATACACACTTTGTACTATGTGTCATGTGAATGACACCACTATTGATGTTGATAGATTCTTTTAAAAAGAAAAGGAATTGTTGAAAGAGAATCTATAAAATATTTGGCAGAAAAGAAAAGATTGGAGATGTCCAACTTAGGTATATAGAAGATACATGTTATGGCTGTATTCCTTGCTTGTTAAACAATGTAGTTCTGCAGTATTGGATACCAAATTGGTTGGTATGAAGTGTCATACATGACAACACAATTCATGAACTACAATGGCCTAAGTAACTAGCAAGAGAATATGTGATGATGTTCATCAAAAACAAACAAAGGGTTGTTGTGTTGCTCGTTAACATCAAAGCTTGCCTTCAAGATTTGTTTCAATAATTGTTATTTTGATCAGGTATTATGACAACAAAAGGTTGTTCAAATAATTACCGTATTCCATAATAGATGGATGATATACAAGTCTAATAACGACCATAAAACTAATGCTAAAATGTCGCAAGACAAATGATTGAAAGATCACTTGCGAAGTGACATCGTCGTTTAAATTATATTGAAAGTGATACATGAAGAAACTCCATGTTGATGGATTTTTGGAGTCTTTGATTTTGATCAAATGACGCTTGTGATACTTTCCTGGAGATAATTAATACTCCGTTAGTAGGCCAAAAGAGGAACGGGTGACTAACTGATTGGAATTTGTACATATTGATGTATATAGTCCATTATGTGTAGTCGTGGGCGATGGATTTCAACTTCATATGCTTTCTCCGAAGATTTGAGTGAGTACATGTATATGCTTACTCAATAAGGAAGAAGTATGAAACATTTGAAAATGTTCAAAGACTTTCAAGATGAAGTGGAAAATCATTGTAACAAGAAAATAAAAAGTTTATGATTGCATCATAAAGAAAGATGTTTGAGTTACAAGTTTGGCAGAACACCTAAGATTTGAGGAATCGTTCCATGGATTTGCATTTCCCAAAACACCATAGGAGTATGGAGTGTTCAAGATATGTAATGAAACCTTGTTTGACATGGTAAGATCAAAGGTGTCATTTATAAAAAGTGCCATTATATTTTAAAAGATTAAAGCTTTAGTGACTACCGCTTTTACACTGAAAAGAGCTCCATCGTGATCCGTTGAAATGACACCATATAAGTCATGGTTTGGGATAAAACCCAGGCTGTCCTTTCTTAAATTTTTGGTATGCTAGGCATAAGTAAAGTGTTTACAACCAAAGTCGGATGAGCATGTCTTTGTAGGTTATTTCGAATAACCGTTGGGTATTCCTCCATAACACCGAAGACAAAAGTGTTTGTCGCTTAGAGTGTCGAGTTTCTTGAGAAGGAATTTTTGGTGAAAAGTCAAGTGGGAGGACAATAGAACTTTGACAAGGTTGTTGAACCTTGGCTAATATGTGCTGAGTTGCGCAGCATCAGTAAATGTCCCGGAGGCAGCAACAATGCTCATGGCTCACGTGCCTCAAAGGTTGTGGTCACAGAGATCTAAGTTCCTATTGAACCAAGTAGGTCGGGTAAGTAATCGAATGCCAAGATTTGAGAGTTAAATCATTGTTGTTTGACAATGATGAACCGACTATATGCAAATAATCAATGATGGGCCCTGACTCGTTAAGTGGCTTGAAGCCATAAAATCCGTGATAATTCCATACACGAGAAATCAAGCTTTGAATTTGAAAGACCCTCTGGAAAGGTGCAAGACCTTACAGTCGTATATGGATCTATAAAGAAATAGACATGGATGTTTCACATCTATGAAATAGTCGACATGTCAGAAAGAGTTTACGATAATGTTCAAGGAATTGACTATGATAAGATTTGATCTTTCATAGCGATATTTAGTCTGGACAGATTAATGTAGCAACCACTACATATATTTTGGTATATGGTAGTTGAACAAACAAAACAAGTTCTTCTAATAGAATGGTTACCTAGGACGTGTACATGACATGATCCAAAGGGTTTTGTTAATTCAAAGGATGCTAAAAGAGTATGCAAAACTTCAATGGTTGAAGTGAGCATCGCGGAGTTGGAATCTTCACCGTGATGAAACCATTAAAAGGTTTGATTTCATCAAAGACGATGAAGATGTTTGCATTTTGCAAGAAATTAAGTGGGAGCGCTAAGACATATTTCTAATACATTATGTGAAAGACATATTGTTGATTAGAAATGATGTATTTTTATTGACACAGGTTAAGAATTTCATTTCGATGAAAGACTTAGGCATAACCCAAGAATTAGGCATCAATGTCTATATGGATAGATTGAGGCGCTAATATGGTTTTGCCAAATGTACATAGATAAGATGTTGAATGAGTTCAATATGGAAACAACAAGAAAGGTTCTTGATGCACGAAAAGGACTGAATCAAGATTCAAGTGTGTTGACACGAGATTCAAGTGTTTTGACACTTGGTGAAATCACAAGAATATTTTGATCAATCATTCTTTGAGATGTACACATCCAGATATGTCCTATGCTCTAAATGTTATGAGAATATACCAGAATGACTCATAAGATGATCATTGGACAATAGTAGGGATATTCCTATGATCTTTGGAAGAACTAAAAATATATTATTTATATAGTGGTGACAAATAGTTCATTGTAAATTGTTACATTGATACTAGTTTTGTCACAAATTAAGTTTATCTCAATTTAAACTATGGGTGGCACAATGTAATGGAAAGGAAGTTCCATAACGGATTTGGTTGAGTACCAAAGTTAAAACATTGTGACAGATACTACAACAAAAGGCTAAGTATATGACTGCTATTGTAGCAGCAAATAAGGGCATTTGCGTCAAGTAGTTTGTTATCAAACTAGGTGTGGTTCATAGCAGGATAATACTATGAAGATACATTGTATGACAATTGTATCAACATGATTTAATCCCAAGGAACTAAAGGTCTCACCAAAGGACCAAATTTATATAATGCCATCTCATTGGAGAATGAGTAATGCGTAGAGACGCAAGGACATGCAAATACACACGGACCTGGAAGTGTCAGATCCGAAGATTATGTTTACCACTAGCAATAGTGTCTATACAACACCAGAAAGCCACTAGCAATAGTGTTTTCACAGACCACATATGGATCCAACAGAGTTCATTGCATGTCTGTTCTTTTCACAAACTACCTATGGATCCCCAGTGTCATTGCATGTATTTTCTTTTCATAGACCACACATGGATCCACCAGAGTTCATTGCATGTATGTTCTTTTGACAGACCACATATGGATCCACCAGAGTTCATTGCATGTGTGTTCTTATCACAAACCACCTATGGATACACCAGTGTCATTGCATGTGTGTTCTTTTCACAAACCACACCTAGAGTCATTGCATGTGTGTTCTATTGGAGATATGCCCAAGAGGCAATAATAAAGTGGTTATTATTATATCTTTATGTTTATGATAAATGTTTACATCCCATGCTATAATTCTATTAACCGGAAACATTAATACTTGTGTATTTTGTAAACATAAAAGAGTCCCTAGTAAGCCTCTTGTTGAACTAGCTTGTTGATTAATAGATGATCATGGTTTCCTGATCATGGACATTGGATGTCATTAATAACAAGATTATATCATTAGGAGAATGATGTGATGGACACACACCCATAGTAAGCGTCGCATAAGATCAAGTCATTAAGTTCGTATTGCTATAAGCTTTCAAATGCATAGTAACCTAATCCTTCGACCATGAGGTTATGTTAATCACCATCACCGGATGGGTACTTTGATGACATCAAACACAGCTTCGTAACTGGGTGGTTATAAAGGTGTCATTGGGTATTCTGAAAGTATGTGTTGAAGCGCATGGACCAAGATTGGGATTTGTCCATCCATATGACGGATAGATATGCTCTGGGCCCTCTCGGTGGGATGTCATCTAGTTAGCTTGCAAGCATGTGACTAGGTCACAAGGGAAGACATATCATGGAAGGAGTAAAGAGTACTTATCAGTAACGAGGTAGAACTAGGTATGGAGATACCGACGATCAAACCTCGGATAAGTAGAGTATCGCGTGACAAAGGGAATTGGTTTCGTATGTTAATGGTTCTATCGATCACGAAGTCATCGTTGAGTATGTGGGAGCCGTTATGGATCTCTAGATCCCGCTAATGGTTATTGATCGGAGAGGTGTCTTCATCATGTCTGCTTATTCACGAACCGTAGGGTGACACACATAAGGTTAGAAGTTGTTTTAAGTAGATATGGAATGTGCGTTGGAGACCGAATGTTGTTCGGAGTCTCGGATTGGATCCGGGACATCACGAGGAGATCCGGAATTGTCCGGGAAATAATATTCATACATTGGGGATCATTTTCTAAGTTAGGAAATGTTCCGAAGTATTTGTATGGGGATTCTAGAAGGTTTCAGAATGTTCCGGAAGGTTCTAGAAGATTTCTTGGAGTTTACTTGAAAACCAAGAAAGGATCAAGGAATCCTTGTGGGGTAAGACAAGGATTCGTGGGGGAGTAGGACTCTCCCCCCACCTCCTTGATCCGCCGGCCAATGGAGAGGGGAGTCCTACAAGGACTCCACCTCCCCATGGCGCCTCCCTCCTTTAAATAGAGGGGTGGAGGCACAAGCCCTCTTGCCCCTTCTATTCTCTAGATCTCAAGTTGTCTCTCTCCTCCTCCTTCCCTCTGCTCTGGCTTAGGCGAAGCCCTGCAGAATTCTGTACTCCACCACCACCACCACACCGTTGTGCTGCTGGGATTCCGTGGAGAGATCTACTACCTCCGCTGCTCGCTGGAACAGGGAGAGGAAGGTCTGCTTCGACTCCGCACGTGTGACCGACTGCGGAAGCGCTGCCGGAACGCGGGGCCGGAAGGATTGTCCACACGATCTTGAGATCGGCAAGTGATCGACTACATAAACCACGAGATCCGATCTCGTAACGCTTTCGGGTCTACAAGGGTTAGTACAGATCTATCTCGTTGCACATGTCTAATAGATTAGATCTTGGCTTTTATCTAGATTAGATCTGGGTTTTGTTCGTTCTTGCGGTAGAATTTTTTTGTTTTCCATCCTACGAACCCATCAGTGGTATCAGAGCCAGGTCTATGCGTAGATCTGTTGAACGAGTAGAACACAATGGTTTTGTGGGCGTTGGTGCTCGTGTCGTCTTTTGCTTTGTGTACTTTGCATCTTGCGGTATGGTGGGATGAAGCGGCTCGGGCTAACCTTACATGTCATCGCACATGAGACTTGCTCCACGCTTGACGTGTAACTTTCTTTGCACAAGTGGCTTTGCGGGTGTCTGTCTCTCTCACCATAGTATAGATCCAATCTACACTTTGCACTTGATAGAACTTGTATCAACGTTGTGGTTCAGTTTCGTAGGTAAGATCCGTTCTTATTCAAAAGCCCCAAGCTACGTAAAACATGCAAATAAGATTAGAGGCGTCTAACTCGTTTTTGCAGGGGTTTTGTGATGTGATATGGCCATTATGTGATTGTGATTATATTTGATGTATGCAATGATCCTTATTGTAATATGGCAACCGGCAGGAGCCTAATGGTTGTCTTTAATTCTGTTAAGACCTGCGTGTCTATTCATCTTGTAATAGCTTTATTCCAAGTAGTTGTAATAGTTGCTAGTGATAACGGATAACCATGAAGCGGCGCCACTGACCTTGACGCAATGCTGGTGATGATGGAGATCATGTTCGTGCTTTGGAGATGGAGATCAAAGGCATAAGAAGAAAGGGCCATATCATTTCACACTAATTATGAATTGCCTGTGATGTTAATCCTTTATGCATCTTGTATTGCTTAGATCGCGACGGTAGCATTATAAGATGATCCCTATCACTAAATATCAAGTAATAAAGTGTTCGTCCTTAGTAGGCACCGTTTTTAAGACTCGTCGTTTCGAAGCATCTCGTGATGATTGGGTGTGATAGATTCTACGTGTGCATACGACGGGTGCAAGCCAGATTTGCACATGCGGATACTAAGGTTAACCTTGACAAGCCTAACATGTACAGACATGGTCTCGGAACACGGAATACCGAAAGGTAAAGCATGAGTCATATGGATGATATGATGAACATGTTGATTGTTCGCCTTTAAAGCTACATCATCTCACATGATGATCGGACTTGGTGTAGTGGATTTGGTTCGTGTAATCTAGATCTCAAGTTGCCTCTCTCCTCCTCCTTCCCTCTGCTCTGGCTTAGGCGAAGCCCTGCAGAATTCTCTACTCCACCACCACCACCACACCGTCGTGCTGCTGGGATTTCGTGGAGAGATCTACTACCTCCGCTGCTCGCTGGAACAGGGAGAGGAAGGTCTGCTTCGACTCCGCACGTGTGACCGACTGCGGAAGCGCTGCCGGAACTCGGCGCCGGAAGGATTGTCCACACAATCTTGAGATCGGCAAGTGATCGACTACATCAACCACGAGATCCGATCTCGTAACGCTTTCGGGTCTACAAGGGTTAATACAGATCTTTCTCGTTGCACATGTCTAATAGATTAGATCTTGGCTTTTATCTAGATTAGATCTGGGTTTTGTTCGTTCTTGCGGTAGAATTTTTTTGTTTTCCATGCTACGAACCCATCATGTTCTTTTCACAGACCACAAATGGATCCACCAATGTCATTGCATTTCTATTCTTTTCACAAACCACATATGGATCCACCAGAGTTTATTGCATGTATGTTCTTTTCACAAACCACACATGGATCCACCAATGTCATTGCATTTATGTTCTTTTCACAAACCACATATGGATCCACCAGAGTTCATTGCATGTATGTTCTTTTCATAGACCACATATGGATCCACCAGAGTTCATTGCATGTGTGTTCTTTTCATTAAACACATCTATAGTCATTGCATGTATGTTCTTTTTACAAACCACATATGGATCCACCAGTGTCATTGTATGTGTGTTCTTCTCACAAACCACATATGGATCCACCAGAGTTCATTGCATGTATGTTATTTTCATATACCACATATGGATCCACCAGAGTTCATTGCATGTGTTTTCTTTTCAGAAACCACCTATGGATCCCCTAGTGTCATTACATGTGTGTTCTTTTCACAAACCACTACTAGAGTCATTGCATGTGTGTTCTTTTCACAAACCACATATGGATCCACTAGAGTTCATTGCATGTCTATTCTTTTCCCAAACCACATATGGATCCACCAGAGTTCATTGCATGTCTGTTCTTTTCACAAACCACATATGGATCCACTAGAGTTCATTGCATGTCTATTCTTTTCACAAACCACATATGGATCCACTAGAGTTCATTGCATGTCTGTTCTTTTCACAAACCACATATGGATCCACCAGAGTTCATTGCATGTCTATTCTTTTCATATACCACATATGGATCCACTAGAGTTAATTGCATGTGTGTTCTTTTCACAAACCACCTATGGATCCCCTAGTGTCATTCGATGTGTGTTCTTTTCACAAACCACAACTAGAGTCATTGCATGTGTGTTCTTTTCACAAACCACATATGGATCGACTAGAGTTTATTGCATGTATGTTCTTTTCATAGACCACATATGGATCCACTAGAGTTCATTGCATATGTGTTCTTTTCACAAACCACATATGGATCCACCAGAGTTCATTGCATGTATGTTCTTTTCATAGACCACATATGGATCCACTAGAGTTCATTGCATGTGTGTTCTTTTCACAAACCACCTATGGATCCCCTAGTGTCATTCCATGTGTGTTCTTTTCACAAACCACAACTAGAGTCATTGCATGTGTGTTCTTTCCACACATAACATACAGATCCAGCAGAGTTCATTGCATGTCTGTTCTTTTAATAAAACACACATGGATCCACCAGAGTTCATTGCATGTATGTTCTTTTAATAGACAACATATAGATCCACCAGAGTTCATTGCATGTGTGTTATTTTCACAAACCACACCTAGAGTCATTGCATGTGTGTTCTTTTCACAAACCACACATGGATCCACCAATGTCATTGCATTTATGTTCTTTTCACAAACCACATATGGATCCACCAGAGTTCATTGCATGTCTGTTCTTTTCATAGACCACATATGGATCCACCAGAGTTCATTGCATGTGTGTTCTTCTCACAAACCACTTATGCATCCACCAATGCCATTGCATTTGTGTTCTTTTCATTAAACAAATCTATAGTCATTGCATGTATGTTCTTTTTACAAACCACATATGGATCCACCAGTGTCATTGTATGTGTGTTCTTCTCACAAACCACATATGGATCCACCAGAGTTCATTGCATGTATGTTCTTTACATAGACCACATATCGATCCACCAGAGTTCATTGCATGTGTGTTCTTTTCAGAACCCACCTATGGATCACCTAGTGTCATTGCATGTGTGTTCTTTTCACAAACCACTACTAGAGTCATTGCATGTGTGTTCTTTTCACAAACCACATATCGATCCACTAGAGTTCATTGCATGTTTGTTCTTTTCACAAACCACATATGGATCCACCAGAGTTTATTGCATGTCTATTCTTTTCATATACCACATATGGATCCACTAGAGTTCATTGCATGTGTGTTCTTTCACAAACCACCTATGGATCCCCTAGTGTCATTCCATGTGTGTTCTTTTCACAAACCACAACTAGAGTCATTGCATGTGTCTTCTTTTCACAAACCACATATGGATCGACTAGAGTTCATTGCATGTATGTTCTTTTCATAGACCACATATGGATCCACAAGAGTTCATTGCATGTGTGTTCTTTTCACAAACCACATATGGATCCACCAGAGTTCATTGCATGTATGTTCTTTTCATAGACCACATATGGATCCACTAGAGTTCATTGCATGTGTGTTCTTTTCACAAACCACCTATGGATCCCCTAGTGTCATTCCATGTGTGTTCTTTTCACAAACCACAAGTAGAGTCATTGCATGTGTGTTCTTTCCACACATAACATACAGATCCACCAGAGTTCATTGCATGTCTGTTCTTTTAACAAAACACAGATGGATCCACCAGAGTTCATTGCATGTATGTTCTTTTAATAGACCACATATAGATCCACCAGAGTTCATTGCATGTGTGTTATTTTCACAAACCACACCTAGAGTCATTGCATGTGTGTTCTTTTCACAAACCACACATGGATCCACCAATGTCATTGCATTTATGTTCTTTTCACAAACCACATATGGATCCACCAGAGTTCATTGCATGTCTGTTCTTTTCATAGACCACATATGGATCCACCAGAGTTCATTGCATGTGTGTTATTCTCACAAACCACTTATGCATCCACCAATGCCATTGCATTTGTGTTCTTTTCATTAAACAAATCTATAGTCATTGCATGTATGTTCTTTTTACAAACCACATATGGATCCACCAGTGTCATTGTATGTGTGTTCTTCTCACAAACCACATATGGATCCACCAGAGTTCATTGCATGTATGTTCTTTTCATAGACCACATATCGATCCACCAGAGTTCATTGCATGTGTGTTCTTTTCAGAAACCACCTATGGATCACCTAGTGTCATTGCATGTGTGTTCTTTTCACAAACCGCTACTAGAGTCATTGCATGTGTGTTCTTTTCACAAACCACATATCGATCCACTAGAGTTCATTGCATGTCTGTTCTTTTCACAAACCACATATGGATCCACTAGAGTTCATTGCATGTCTGTTCTTTTCACAAACCACATATGGATCCACCAGAGTTCATTGCATGTCTATTCTTTTCATATACCACATATGGATCCACTAGAGTTCATTGCATGTGTGTTCTTTTCACAAACCACCTATGGATCCCCTAGTGTCATTCGATGTGTGTTCTTTTCACAAACCACAACTAGAGTCATTGCATGTGTGTTCTTTTCACAAACCACATATGGATCGACTAGAGTTTATTGCATGTATGTTCTTTTCATAGACCACATATGGATCCACTAGAGTTCATTGCATGTGTGTTCTTTTCACAAACCACATATGGATCCACCAGAGTTCATTGCATGTATGTTCTTTTCATAGACCACATATGGATCCACTAGAGTTCATTGCATGTGTGTTCTTTTCACAAACCACCTATGGATCCCCTAGTGTCATTCCATGTGTGTTCTTTTCACAAACCACAACTAGAGTCATTGCATGTGTGTTCTTTCCACACATAACATACAGATCCAGCAGAGTTCATTGCATGTCTGTTCTTTTAATAAAACACACATGGATCCACCAGAGTTCATTGCATGTATGTTCTTTTAATAGACAACATATAGATCCACCAGAGTTCATTGCATGTGTGTTATTTTCACAAACCACACCTAGAGTCATTGCATGTGTGTTCTTTTCACAAACCACACATGGATCCACCAATGTCATTGCATTTATGTTCTTTTCACAAACCACATATGGATCCACCAGAGTTCATTGCATGTCTGTTCTTTTCATAGACCACATATGGATCCACCAGAGTTCATTGCATGTGTGTTCTTCTCACAAACCACTTATGCATCCACCAATGCCATTGCATTTGTGTTCTTTTCATTAAACAAATCTATAGTCATTGCATGTATGTTCTTTTTACAAACCACATATGGATCCACCAGTGTCATTGTATGTGTGTTCTTCTCACAAACCACATATGGATCCACCAGAGTTCATTGCATGTATGTTCTTTACATAGACCACATATCGATCCACCAGAGTTCATTGCATGTGTGTTCTTTTCAGAACCCACCTATGGATCACCTAGTGTCATTGCATGTGTGTTCTTTTCACAAACCACTACTAGAGTCATTGCATGTGTGTTCTTTTCACAAACCACATATCGATCCACTAGAGTTCATTGCATGTTTGTTCTTTTCACAAACCACATATGGATCCACCAGAGTTTATTGCATGTCTATTCTTTTCATATACCACATATGGATCCACTAGAGTTCATTGCATGTGTGTTCTTTCACAAACCACCTATGGATCCCCTAGTGTCATTCCATGTGTGTTCTTTTCACAAACCACAACTAGAGTCATTGCATGTGTCTTCTTTTCACAAACCACATATGGATCGACTAGAGTTCATTGCATGTATGTTCTTTTCATAGACCACATATGGATCCACAAGAGTTCATTGCATGTGTGTTCTTTTCACAAACCACATATGGATCCACCAGAGTTCATTGCATGTATGTTCTTTTCATAGACCACATATGGATCCACTAGAGTTCATTGCATGTGTGTTCTTTTCACAAACCACCTATGGATCCCCTAGTGTCATTCCATGTGTGTTCTTTTCACAAACCACAAGTAGAGTCATTGCATGTGTGTTCTTTCCACACATAACATACAGATCCACCAGAGTTCATTGCATGTCTGTTCTTTTAACAAAACACAGATGGATCCACCAGAGTTCATTGCATGTATGTTCTTTTAATAGACCACATATAGATCCACCAGAGTTCATTGCATGTGTGTTATTTTCACAAACCACACCTAGAGTCATTGCATGTGTGTTCTTTTCACAAACCACACATGGATCCACCAATGTCATTGCATTTATGTTCTTTTCACAAACCACATATGGATCCACCAGAGTTCATTGCATGTCTGTTCTTTTCATAGACCACATATGGATCCACCAGAGTTCATTGCATGTGTGTTATTCTCACAAACCACTTATGCATCCACCAATGCCATTGCATTTGTGTTCTTTTCATTAAACAAATCTATAGTCATTGCATGTATGTTCTTTTTACAAACCACATATGGATCCACCAGTGTCATTGTATGTGTGTTCTTCTCACAAACCACATATGGATCCACCAGAGTTCATTGCATGTATGTTCTTTTCATAGACCACATATCGATCCACCAGAGTTCATTGCATGTGTGTTCTTTTCAGAAACCACCTATGGATCACCTAGTGTCATTGCATGTGTGTTCTTTTCACAAACCGCTACTAGAGTCATTGCATGTGTGTTCTTTTCACAAACCACATATCGATCCACTAGAGTTCATTGCATGTCTGTTCTTTTCACAAACCACATATGGATCCACTAGAGTTCATTGCATGTCTGTTCTTTTCACAAACCACATATGGATCCACCAGAGTTCATTGCATGTCTATTCTTTTCACAAACAACATATGGATCAGCAGAGTTCATTGCATGTGTGTTCTTTTCACAAACCACAACTATGGATCCACCAGTGTGATTGCTTGTGTGTTCTTTTCATTAACCACATATGGATCCACTAGTGTCATTGCATGTGTATTCTTCTCACAAACCACCTATGGATCCCCTAGTGCCATTCCATGTGTATTCTTTTCACAAACCACATATGGATCGACTAGAGTTCATTACATGTATGTTCTTTTCACAAACCAGATATGGATCCACCAGAGTTCACTTCATGTCTGTTCTTTTCACAAACCACATATGGATCCACCAGAGTTCACTTCATGTCTATTCTTTTCACAAACCACATATGGATCCACTAGAGTTCATTCCATGTCTGTTCTTTTCACAAACCACATATATATCCACCAGAGTTATTTGCATGTCTGTTCTTTACATAGACCTCATATGGATCCACTAGAGTTCATTGCATGTGTGTTCTTTTCACAAACCACCTATGGATCCCCAATGTCATTGCATGTATGTTCTTTTCATAGACCACACATGGATCCACCAGAGTTCATTGCATGTATGTTCTTTTAACAAACCATATATGGATCCACCAGAGTTCATTGCATGTCTGTTATTTTCATAGACCACAAATGGAATCACCAAAGTCCATTGCATGTGTATTCTTTTCACAGACCACCTATGGATCCACTGCTGTCATTGCATGTGTGTTATTTTCATTAACCACATATGGATCCACCAGTGTATTTGCATGTGTGTTCTTTTCATTAACTACATATGGATCCACCAGTGTCATTGCATGTGTGTTGTTCTCACAAACCACATATGGATCCACCAGTGTCATTGCACATGTGTTCTTTTCATTAACCATAGCTTGAGTCATTGCATGTCTGTTATTTCACAAACCACATCTGGATCCACCAGAGTTCATTGCATGTCTGTTCTTTTCACAAACCACAAATGGATCCAACATTGTTATTGCATGTGTGTCCTTTTCACAGAACACATATGGATCCGCCAGAGTTCATTGCATGCTTGTTCTTTTCATAGACCACATATGGATCTACCAGGGTTCATTGCATGTGTGTTCTTTTCATAGACCACATATGGATCCACTAGAGTTCATTGCATGTCTGTTCTTTTCACAAACCACCTATGGATCCCCTAGTGTCATTCCATGTGTGTTCTTTTCACAAACCCCAACTAGAGTCATTGCATGTGTGTTGTTTCCACACACAACATACGGATCCACCAGAGTTCATTGCATGTCTGTTATTTAAAAAACCACACATGGATCCACCGGAGTTCATTGCATGTATGTTCTTTTAACAGACCATATATGGATCCACCAGAGTTCATTGCATGTGTTTTTTTTTCACAAACCACCTATGGATCCACCAATGCCATTACATGTGTGTTATTTTCACATACCACACCTAGAGTCATTGCATGTGTGTTCTTTTCACAAACCACACATGGATCCACCAATGTCATTGCATTTCTGTTCTTTTCACAAACCACATATGGATCCACCAGAGTTCATTGCATGTATGTTCTTTTCATAGACCACATATGGATCCACCAGAGTTCATTGCATGTGTGTTCTTCTCACAAACCACTAATGCATCCACCAATGCCATTGCATTTGTGTTCTTTTCATTAAACACATCCATAGTCATTACATGTATGTTCTTTTTACAAACCACATATGGATCCACCAGTGTCATTGTATGTGTGTTCTTCTCACAAACCACATATGGATCCACCAGAGTTCATTGCATGTATGTTCTTTTCATAGACCACATATCGATCCACCAGAGTTCATTGCATGTGTGTTCTTTTCAGAAACCACCTATGAATCCCCTAGTGTCATTCCATGTGTGTTCTTTTCACAAACCACAACTAGAGTCATTGCATGTGTGTTCTTTTCACAAACCACATATGGATTGACTAGAGTTCATTGCATGTCTATTCTTTTCACAAACCACATATGGATCCACCAGAGTTCATTGCATGTCTATTCTTTTCACAAACCACATATGGATCCACCAGAGTTCATTGCATGTCTGTTCTTTTCACAAACAACATATGGATCCACCAGAGTTCATTGCATGTCTATTCTTTTCACAAACCACATATGGATCCACTAGAGTTCATTGAATGTCTATTCTCTTCACAAACCACATATGGATCTACCAGAGTTCATTGCATGTTTTTTTTTTCACAAACCACCTATGGATCCACCAATGCCATTACATGTGTGTTATTTTCACATACCACACCTAGAGTCATTGCCTGTGTGTTCTTTTCACAAACCACATATGGATCCACCAGAGTTCATTGCATGTATGTTCTTTTCATAGACCACATATGGATCCACCAGAGTTCATTGCATGTCTGTTGTTTTAACAGACCACATATAGATCAGCCAGAGTTCATTGCATGTGTGTTATTTTCACAAACCACACCTAGAGTCATTGCTTGTGTGTTCTTTTCACAAACCACAAATGGATCCACCAATGTCATTGCATTTCTATTCTTTTCACAAACCTCATATGGATCCACGAGAGTTCATTGCATGTCTGTTCTTTTCATAGACCACATATGGATCCACCAGAGTTCATTGCATGTGTGTTCTTCTCACAAACCACTTATGCATCCACCAATGCCATTCATTTGTGTTCTTTTCATTAAACACATCTATAGTCATTGCATGTATGTTCTTTTTACAAACCACATATGGATCCACCAGTGTCAATGTATGTGTGTTCTTCTCACAAACCACATATGGATCCACCAGAGTTCATTGCATGTATGTTCTTTTCATAGACCACATATGGATCTACCAGAGTTCATTGCAGGCGTGTTCTTTTTTAGAAACCACCTATGGATCCCCTAGTGTCATTGTATGTGTGTTCTTTTCACAAACCACTACTAGAGTCATTGCATGTGTGTTCTTTTCACAAACCACATATGGATCCACTAGAGTTCATTGCATGTCTATTCTTTTCACAAACCACATATGGATCCACCAGAGTTCATTGCATGTCTGTTCTTTTCACAAACCTCATATGGATCCACCAGAGTTCATTGCATGTCTATTCTTTTCACAAACCACATATGGATCTACCAGAGTTAATTACATGTGTGTTCTTTTCACAAACCACAACTATGGATCCACTAGTGTCATTGCATGTGTGTTCTTTTCATTAACCACATATGGATCCACCAGTGTCATTGCATGTGAGTTCTTCTTATAAACCACCTATGGATACCCTAGTGTCATTCGATGTGTGTTCTTTTTCACAAACCACAACTAGAGTCATTGCATATGTGTTCTTTTCACAAACCACATATGGAATGACTAGAGTTCATTGCATGTCTGTTCTTTTCACAAACCACATATGGATCCACCAGAGTTCATTGCATGTCTGTTCTTTTCACAAACAACATATGGATCCACCAGAGTTCATTGCATGTCTATTCTTTTCACAAACCACATATGGATCAACTAGAGTTCATTGCATGTCTATTCTTTTCACGAACCACATATGGATCTACCAGAGTTCATTATATGTTTGTTCTTTTCATTGACCACATATGGATCCACTAGAGTTCATTGCATGTGTGTTCTTTTCACAAGCCACCTATGGATCCCCTAGTGTCATTCCATGTGTCTTCTTTTCACAAACCACAACTAGAGTCATTGCATGTGTGTTGTTTCCACACACAACATACGGATCCACCAGAGTTCATTGCATGTCTGTTCTTTTAACAAACCACACATGGATCCACCAGAGTTCATTGCATGTCTGTTCTTTTAACAGACCACGTATAGATCCACCAGAGTTCATTGCATGTGTGTTATTTTCACAAACCACACCTAGAGTCATTGCATGTGTGTTCTTTTCACAAACCACACATGGATTCACCAATGTTATTGCATTTCTGTTCTTTTCATAAACCACATATGGATCCACCAGTGTCCATTGCATGTCTGTTCTTTTCATAGACCACATATGGATCCATTAGAGTTCATTGCATGTGTGTTCTTTTCACAGACCACCTATGGATCCACCGCTATCATTGCATGTGTGTTCTTTTCATTAACCACATATGGATCCACGAGTGTCATTGCATGTGTGTTCTTCTCACAAACCACATATGGATCCTCCAGTGTCATTGCATGTGTGTTCTTTTCATTAACCACAGCTTGAGTCATTGCATGTCTGTTCTTTTCACAAACCACATATGGATCCACCAGAGTTCATTGCATGTATGTTCTTTTCACAAACCACACATGGATCCACTAGTGTAATTGCATGTGTGTTTTTTTCACATAACACATATGGATCCACCAGAGTTCATTGCATGCGTGTTCTTTTCATAGACCACATATGGATCTACTAGAGTTCATTGCATGTGTGTTCTTTTCACAAACCACAACTATGGATCCACCAGTGTCATTACATGTGTGTTCTTTTCATTAACCACATATGGATCCTCCAGTGTCATTGCATGTGTGTTCTTTTCACAAACTACAACTAGAGTCATTGCATGTGTTCTTTTCACAGACCACATATGGATCCAACAGAGTTCATTGCATGTCTGTTGTTTTCACAAAGTACCTATGGATCCCCAGTGTTATTGCATGTATGTTCTTTTCATAGACCACACATGGATCCACCAGAGTTCATTGCATGTATGTTCTTTTAACAAACCACATATGGATCCACCAGAGTTCATTGCATGTGTGTTATTTTCATAGACCACATATGGATCCACCAGAGTGCATTGCATGTGTATTCTTTTCACAGTGATACTACAAGTTGAAAACTAAAGGATAATAAAGGCTATGGTGACTTGTGACAGTCATAACATGGTGTGAGCATGCGCCAAGTCAACCCAAATAAAGCATCAAAGGAGAATACCACTATACTATGATTTAATATGCTAAAACAACGCATGATTCATCCAAGGCACATTAAGCAATCTCAGTTGTTTATAACAAGTCATGCTACAGCAAAGAATACTAAGCATAAAGCCAAAACAATATCAAGCATGGCATGACAAAGCATAGGCCACAGTCAAAAACAAGCTCTCTTTACCACTTAAGCATGAACTTTCCTACTCTTTTCCAATCCAAACTGAACTATTTGAAAACCAATGTATGAAAGAGGGGGTCCAACCAATTTATTCAGCAAACTAAGAAAACCAAGCAAACGAAAAACAAAAAACAAAAACGAAAAAGAAGATGCTCCAAGAACAACACAACTGTGCATGAAACAATAAAAATGAAGCGTTTGGAAGAAACCTAGGATTTTTATTGATGAAGAAGGGGATGCCTTGGGCATCCCCAAGCTTTGACGCTTGTGCTTCTTGGATATTTCTTGGGGTGACACGCGTGGCATCCCCAAGCTTGAGCTTTAGTCCATCCTTCATCTCATTACTCATTCCTTCCATACACCTGAAATTTTTCCTTCATACGAAACTTCAGACAATCTTTATTAGCAACATTAGTGCACTCAAGATAAATAAGTCTTAAGGTTCAGTTCTAACACCAATAAACTTCCATTAGAACACTAGCTACTAAAGCACTTCCCTCAAAAAGCACAATTCCCCAAAAGAACTTTAAAAGGAATCAACAAGAAGCAAATGCAGAAAATGGCAGAAATCTGTCAAAACAGACCAGAAGGTAAAGACCAATTTTTTCGAAGACCTTCTGTTGCTCAAATCAAAAAGTGTTGAACTAACGAAAGTTATATAACAACCTGATCCACGCCTCAAAAAGACGTACAAAGATTTTACACGAATTTTTACGGTGAAGCTCAGGAATCTGTTTCGGGACATCAACTTTCCCAATCATTACTTCTCTCTCATTAGAGGTTACTCTTGGAACAAAAAGCAAATAAAAAGGATAAGGAGCGGTTATTACTGAAGTAATAACTTTCAAGACTCATCTAAAACTTTTGGGTTATCTCCCAATAAGTACTTTTCTTTAACGCCTTTAAGTTAGGCATGATAGTTTGAGAAGATGCTCACATAGGAAATATGAATTGGAGTAAAAGAGAGCATCAAGAAGCAAATTCAAAACACATTTAAGTCTAACCCACTTCCTATGCATAGGAATCTTGTAAAGAAACAAGTCATAAAAGCACAAAGCAACAAGCATATGAAAGCAAAACAAGTGCAACTTCAAAATTTTCAACATAAAGAGGGGAAACTTAATATTGTTGAGATACATAAGACCATGTTTCCCACTCTCATAATAACTTTCAGTAGCATCATGAATAAAATTAACAATATAATTATCACAATAAACATTCTTATCATGAGCCACATGCATAAAAGAATTAATACTCCCCACATAAACATAGTCATTCTTATTGATTGTAGTGGGAGCAAATTCAACAAAATATCCATCATTATTATTTTCATCACCATAATCATCAAATATAGGAGGCATATTGTAATCATAATTAATTTCCTCCTCAATAGTAGGTGGACTGAAAATATCATATTCATCATTGCAATCATCATAAATTGGAGGTATAGTATCATCATAAGCAATAGAATAGTTATCCTCCAAAGTGTGTTCATTTGTAAACATATCATCATTGGAAGGATCATGGATAGTACTAATAGTATAGCAATTATTAATATCATCATTTTCAGAATTACTGAAGAGATTATTAATATCAAAAGTAGTGTGCTTTTCCCAATCATGATCACTACTATAGGTAATAGGCATAGGAACATCATCGAGTTCAGACTCATCAAAAACTATAATAGGAGCTACATGCTTAGGGGAAAATACTGTTTCCTCCCTCCTTTTACTCCTCCTTTTCTTATTTATCTTCTTCTCTTTAGGAGGGAGAGGCTTGAAAGGAAGCTTCTCCATATACCCTGGTTCATTGTTAGAGACAATAGAAGAAACTTTGGAGGATTCCTTCTTTTCATTAATAAGATCAAAACACATATTAGTCCTATCATATTTTGGTAATATTTTGTATGTAAGTATTTGTGTCACAATTATCAACACAATAAAGATGACAACCATGAAGGACACTATTCATATCAAAAGCACTCATATCTACCAAAGAGGTTTTTCTTGATAACTCTTCACACCCCAAAAATAATGTAAGTTCATCATGTTGATTAGGAGTGATCATGTCATCACAATACAAACTTGCAGTACTCATTGGATTAGAAGGGCTATTATTATGGACTGAGCATTGGAAATTGAAATCACCCACTTCAAAGCAAATTTCACAAATAAAAGGATAGAGGGCACAAACCTTTTTACCAAGATCATTTAGAGCCCTATACCACAGTCTAGTTTTTTCATTCCTGTGGGTGATACAATATTCTTCTTAAACTTGATTACTCTCACAAGGTATATGTATCCCACAAAAATTACCATGCTTATAAGAAATAGTACTTTCATAGGTTTGAGCATGTTTATTGCTATCATTAACAACAATTTCATTTTCCATGCAAGTGTCTTTAAAAGGCTCATGATACATGTCCCACTTTTATTTAGGGGCATTAATATGAGAAGCAAAGGTTTTAACACAATCAATAAGAATTTGAGGATCAAGACCATATTTAGCACTAAGCTCTTGAAAATCAGCAGTTTTAGCAAAAGACTTAATGCAATCATACATATAGTTTATACCTGGTTCTTTACCTTTGTTGTTATCCCAATATTCGGTATTGCTTTGAATTGTTTCAAGAAGATCCCACTTAGCTTTGACCTCCTTACTCGTGAAGGATCCCTCTAAACAATTATCTAGATAGTCCTTGTAATGTCCTGAAAGCCTTGCATAGAAATTATTAATAACAATATTCCTGGGGAGCTCATGAATGGGACATTTGAGCATTAGTGTCATCAATCTCACCCATGCTTGGGCAATACTTTCTCCATCATGAGGATGAAAATTATAAATGTAATTCCTATCTTTATGAATTTCATGAGGAGGATAAAATTTAGAGTAAAAGAGAGATTCAAGTTCCTTCCACTCCAAATGATGAGGATCATCTAGTAGCTCATACCACTCCCTTGCTTTGCCCTTAAGTGAAATAGGGAATAGCTTCCTCTTAACTTGTTCATTGAAACACCTGCACACTTGAACAACTCGCATAATTCATGTATAAAGAGTAAATGATCACCAGGATGGATAGTTCCATCTCCAAAATAGCAGTTATTCATAACACGTTCAACAATTTTTATAGATATTTTAAAAGGGATTCTTTCAGTATGTGGATTTAAAATATCACAAGTATCATCAGAATTACCACATATGGGAGAAAAAGTATGATCAGAGCAAATTTTCTTGTTTAAAGCTGGGGAACTAAAAAGATCATTTTCATAAAAACCAACTTCCCCAAGATTAGACGTTTCCATAGCATTAGTAATAAAGGTGTTCAAAAGATTCATACTAATAACATTGATATTAGCATGCAAGGAAGGTTCCAAGGGTTTTTTAATTTTCTTTTCAAAGAATTCGAGTTCTAACTTAGGAAAAAGACTAAAAAGATCTCTAATTGTTTTTGCTATTTTCCATTAAGCCTAACTAGTGAAAACAAAAAGACAAAATTGCAGAATCTAAAGGAAATAACTTCGAGTACTCACACTAGAAAATAGGCGTTTGTCGTGGAAGGTTCTTCTTTAATCCTCCGGTGTGAATACCTTTTACCTTACCTCCCCGGCAACGGTGCTAGAAAATATCTTGATGTCTACGCACTTCTATTCTTGTAGACAATTGTTGGGCCTCCAAGTGCAGAGGTTTGTAGAACAGCAACAAGTTTTCCCTTAAGTGGATCACTCAAGGTTTATCAAACTCAGGAAGTGGTCAAAGGTATTCCCTCTCAAGCAATCCTGCAATCAAGATACAAGAAGTCTCTAGTGTCCCCAACACACCCAATGCACTTGTCAGGTGTATAGGTGCACTAGTTCGGCGAAGAGATAGTGAAATACAAGTGGTATAGATAATTATAAGTGGTAACGGTGCTAGAAAATAGCATGATGGCGTGTGGTTGACGTGAGAAAAGACTAAAGGAAAACTGAAATAAAGATAGAGGTAAGCAAATATGTAACAGATCTAATAGTAAACGGTGTTTCAATGCTAAGAAACAAGGCCTAGGGATCATACTTTCACTAGTGAACACTCTCATATAAATATATTCTCTTCATGATATTACTCTTAACTACTCTCCGGTTGGACACTCTAATCGATGGTAGGGCTATAACATCACACCTCAAAGTAAGTCTTTCCCATCTAGAAAACCCCACACTGTCACCTTGAGTACTAGATAGGTCCAACAAACACCACAATTTCATAAAGACATCCAACTCCAAATATAACTCATAACAAGTATTTGTAATCTCTAGCCTAAGTGCCACCATGGTGAGCACACTCTCACTTTCACACACATGGGGAGAGCAGAGATTCATTAAAGCACTTGAGTAGCAAGGTAGATCTACTTGATTACAAAGCTCATGATCACAATATGATCATGCATAGAGAGAGATGAACACATAGCTACCGATAGAACCCTTAGCCTCGAGGAAGAACTACTCCCTCTTCATCATGGGAATCAACAATGGTGATGGAGATGGTGGTGGAGATCAATGGAGATGGCTCCGGGGGCACTTCCCCGTCCTGGCAGGGTGCCGGAACAGAGACTTTCTCTCCCCGAATCTCCCCTTCGGTGGCGGCGGCGCTGCGGAACTTTTCTTGGCTGGTGTCTTGATGTTTTAGGGTTTTGGTATTGGGAGGCTCTTATAGGAGAGAGGGGAGACCGAGCGGGTGCCAGGGGGGCCCACACCATGCCCTGGTGCGGCCTACGGTGACCCGCGCCTGGGGGGTGTGGCCAGGCCCTAGCCCTCCTCCGTCTCGTATTCTGGCTCCATGAGTCTTCCGGTAAAATAGGAACTTTGGCTTTTGTCCCGTCCAATTCCGAGAATATTCATTTTCTGACTTTCCTGAAACCAAAAACAGCAGAAAACAAGCAACTGGCACTGTGGCTCTTGTTAATAGGTTAGTCCAAGAAATCATATGAAAAGTACTCCAAAGTTGGAACAAAACATAAGAAAGTAGATAAAACCAAGCATGGAACATCAAAAATTATAGATACATTTTCAATGTATCAGGATCCACCAGAGTTTATTGCATGTGTGTTATTTTAACAAACCACCTATGGATCCCCTAGTGTCATTGCATGTGTGTTCTTTTCACAAACCACAACTAGAGTCATTGCATGTGTGTTCTTTTCACTGACCACATATGGATCCAACAGAGTTCATTGCATGTATGTTCTTTTCACAAACCAACTATGGATCCCTAGTGTCATTGCACGTATTTTCTTTTCATAGACCACACATGTATCCACCAGAGTTCATTGCATGTATGTTCTTTTAACAGACACATATGGATCCACCAGAGTTCATTGCATGTGTGTTCTTTTCACAAACCACCTATGGATCCACCAGTGTCATTGCATGTGTGTTCTTTTCACAAACCACACCTAGAGTCATTGCATGTTGATGACCCACAAGTATAGGGGGTGTATTGCAGTATTTTCGATAAGCAAGAGTGTCGAACCCCGCGAGGAGCAGAAGGTGTTGGCTAGTGGTATGGATCAGGAATTCTCTGCAAATACTTAGCAAATGGATTTGTAGGGGTTTTTGATAAAGCAAGTAAACGAAGTATGAGTAAATAAAAGACAGTAGGAATAAATGCAGCAAGTGGCCCAATCCTTTATGCAGCAAAGGACAAGACGGTTGTATTATTTAAGATGATCAAACGTTCTCGAGGACACATGGGAAGACTGTCAAGTGCTTTCGCTTCATATAGTTGATTAATCTTCTTTAGCTTGCTAAGTGTTGTGTGGGTGAACATGTGCTAATGTTCCCGACCTTCCTAGGACTAATACATACTTGTGATTATACCCCTTGCAAACATCCGGAAGTACAAGAAAGTAATTAAGGTAGAAACCTAACCATAGCTTTAAACTCTAAGACCCTTACGTCCCTTGTGCAATGGTTTCCTAACGGGGGTTCAGGTTTCTGTCACTCCCGCAACCCCTACGATTAGTAGCCAAATACACAATGCATTACCATAGGCCCGTATAGGTGAAGTGTCATGTAGTCGACATTCACATGACACCACTAGAAGAAGTACACCACAACTTAAATATCAAACTATTGAATCTTTCTCAACACAATTCTACTACTAACAACATGACTTCTCCCATGTCCTCAAGAACAAAATGAACTACTCACAAGACATCATATGGATCATGATCAGAGATGGAATAATGATGTATAACAATCTGAACATAAACAATAATTCAAAGGTTCACTCAATAGCATCAACTACAAGGAGTAATCAACACCGGGAAAGTTGCCCCTATGAACTATGCAAGATTCAACCCAATTGTTACAGCAATATGGAGATGGTGAAGAGGGTGGTGATGATGATGATGATCCCAATGAAGTCCAGCTTGATGGTGGTGTTGATGGCGACGATCTCCCCTCTCCGGGAAGGAATTCCCCCGGTAGAAATCTGTCTGCCGGAGAGATCTTTCTTTCTCGATGTTTTTCCGCCTCGCAGAGGCGGCGGAATCTTTCTGTGGTTGCTCCCTGAGTCTTAGGGTTTCGGGAGGATAATATACGCCATAGGGGAATGCTAGGGGTGGACCAGGGCAGCCACACCACCTGGTGGCGCGGCCTAGGATGGCCGCGCTAGGGGGTGGTGTGGGCCCCCTGTGGCCCATCTCCAGCCCCTTCTGGCTTCCTTCGTCTTCGGGAAAAATAGGATTTTCCGTATATTTTCCCAGATTTTCTGATCGTCGCGAATTTTGCCTCCAAACAGCACCTTTTCCATCAGAATCCTGACTGCAGTGGTCCATGCTCCAAAAGTCATCAACCATGCAAAAACAGATGAAATAACATAAGTATCACCTCTTAATATGAAATATATCAATGAATAACAGTGAATTATGACATAGAATAGTGATGCAAAATGGACGTCTCAACTCCCCCCAATCTTAGTTCGCTTGTCCACAAGCGAAACTGAGCTCAAAAAACATGACCTCAGGTTTATGGAGTGAAGGGTCGATAAAAGAATACACACTAGAAGCATCACATTCATCAAATACATAGATCATAATAGAAGACAACTCACTATCATATAACTTAACTTGCAATAAGTAAAGGAAACACAATGAAGATACATAAAGTGAATCATAATTGGTAATGGCAAACTTAGCTCTTGGTCAAAGAATAGTTGATAATTTGCTGGAGTTCACAAATAACTGGTTTTCAATGATAGCTTTCAAAGTAGTAAACATAAAGATAAGAGTAATGTGCAAAACAAGGAACATAAGAAACATGATTGAATAAATCATCATATGAATGAATGAAACACAACAACTCAAAATACTTGCTGAGATAGAAGGGATAGGTTTACTGACTCAACTACAAAGTAAAAGAAAGGCCCTTCACAGAGGGAAGCAGGGATTGCAAGTCTCATAAAGAGCTCCCAAAAATTATGATACTTACTAGATTTCATCTCTCATTGCCCCTATCATAGGCATCTTTTGGTGATTAAGGTTAAAGTGACACAACTAAGAGGATATGCTTGACAAGTTATAAGTTGAAATCTCATGCCCCTTACTTATGAGTACCGAACCTCATGCTACTCAACTTCAGTCACGAGTAAGCTCTTGTCATTGTAAATACATGTGTATCATTGAGAACCGCCAACGGGGTACCCCTTGCACATGACACAGGACCTATCCCATAATCAATATGACAAGGCAAGTAGACCATGAGCATCTCATCGATCTTTTTATTTGCTATTTGCATAGGTTTTTATTGAGGATGCTTCATAGAATGCTCACTATAGTTATGCTGCAAGTTTCCACCATGATTAGGCATGGCTTAGGCTAGCAGCCCTGGTGTTTCTCTAACACACATATAAACTCAATGATCTTACAAGTTCCACTTTTATTTCACACCGCCGGGATCCATAAGTAAAAAAATCTTGATATCAACTAGGTACAAAGTACCAATGCATTGTTGAAAGCGTTCCCCATGATACATGGTTCTGCTAACTTCAACTCATAAAGCGCAAGCATATACGCAACAAAGAAGGACCCAATGGTTCAAGTTTATTAGATGCAAAAAGGTAAAGTGTGCCTTCAAGTTCGTGAGAGCTTTAATCAATAATTTTCACATAACAAGTTTAATTTGGGAGGTAGATAAAACAAGAATTTACTTGGAATAGCAATAATGCTACTAGGTAGGTATGGTGGACACAAATGGCAGAGGTTTTGGTTGAAGGAAGTGGATGCACGAGAAGAATTCCCTCTCAGTACAGGTTTTTGGCTAGCAAGGTTGGGTAGAAAGTACATGAGTTGAAGGAAACAAACAAACATACAAGTGATAAAGACAAACATGCAATCTTCCTTGGAAGCACAAAACATCTTAACTAGAGAATACTAAACTTATGAGCAAATCAAGAAAGAAAGATGATGAAATTATTTTTCTTTAGAGTCCTTTTGTCTTTTTCATTCAGCTCTTCAAAAATAGTATTGCTACTGACCGAGCCAGGTTTGCCAAAACCAACAAAATTAACTCAATGATCCCAAAGTACTACCAATACTAACAACAAGATCAATCATATAACCATGAATTGAAAACTAAAATAAACTATGCAAAAGGGTAAATGATAGAACTTCTCATTAATATTCCATAACGGCAACTCACACCAAGGGATACATATCTAACGAGAGAGGGGACACTTCCATAATGCAAACCATCCTACATAATAACTTCTCTATTCATGATACGACTCTACTAAAAAGGTAAAAAAAAGATGGAAGATAGTGACGTGATACCGCGGCACTCCCCCAAGCTTGGAACAAACCAAGGGGATGCCAAACCTGATGATGAATTACTCCTTTGGTGGCGGTGGTATCCTCTCGATGAGCTCTCTGATAAGTTTCCCCAAGTCCTCAATCTCGTAGGTGAGATTACGAATCAGCTGTGAGTTTTGCTCAATGCGGCTCATGATCATGTCAGGTTGAGAATTCCAGCTGTTGATATTCTTTCCCCACTCTTCCTCCTTGAAGTCTTCTTTTCCTGCATGGCTAGAATGAGGCAAATCCCAATTGGAGGGTAATTTCCCTTTGGGCATATTCTGGTATTGATGCTCATGGATAAGGGTATGTTAAGGATTCTTGGTGCATGGAGGAAGTGACCGTGGAGCCAAGCAGTGACGAGGAGCTTTCCTCCCAGTCTGCATCCGTGCAGTCCTTCTAACCCTGGCAGGATTTGTTACCACTCCAATGCTTGCAATGGTAGTGCCGGTGTGCAGATGTTGGCCTTGCTCCTCTTCACCTTCACTCTTGATCTCCTTCTCATGCCTGGGGTCTTGGAGGTCTTCCTCCATAGGCTCCTTCCCTTTATCCTTGGCAGGCACCATTGTGCTTCTAAACCTTCAAAGAGTATGTCCTGGTAGAAACAGATCGAAACTAAAACACGACGAAAACGCGATATACGAACCTCGGAGGATCCGAGGGATTATATATTGCGAAATTTCACATCAAAAGGAAGGTACTGGGAGAAAACGGGTCGAAGACGGAGTTTGGGGTGGCCACACCACCTGGTGGTGCGGCCCAGGGTGGGCCCGTGCCACAGGGTGGTATGAGCCACTGTGGCTCCATTTCCGTCCCTTTTTCGCTTCGTAGCTTTCCTTAATGGCTAAAAACTGCAAAAATATAGTCGGATAGTATTTTTGCGTAACTTTTCTTACCAGAATTGTTACCTATTTGAAAGCGGACTCTGCAGGTCTCTGAATTTGGTCCTTAATAAATTTTTCCGGAGTTCTAACTTGAAAGGCATCAACATCTTCATTATAAGAATCCCCAGCAATATAGTGTTTGAGTTGCTGCCCATTCCTTTATGCAAATCCCGGTGTATCGTAGTATTTTCGATAAGTAAGAGTGTCGAACCCAGCGAGGAGCAGAAGGTGCTAGCTAGTGGTATGGATCAGGAATTCTCTGCAAATACTTAGCAAACGGATTTGTAGGGGTTTTTGATAAAGCAAGTAAACGAAGTACGAGTAAATAAAAGACAGTAGGAATAAATGCAGCAAGTGGCCCAATCCTTTATGCAGCAAAGGACAAGCCGGTTGTATTACTTAAGATGACTAAACGTTCTCGAGGACACATGGGAAGACTATAAAGTGCTTTCGCTTCATATAGTTGATTAATCTTCTTTAGCTTTCTAAGTGTTGTGTGGGTGAACCTGTGCTAATGTACCGACCTTCCTAGGACTAATACATACTTGTGATTATACCCCTTGCAAACATCCGTAAATACAAGAAAGTAATTAACATAGAAATCTAACCACGGCTTTCAACTCTAAGATTAGTAATTAACCCTTGTAATTAACCCTTACGTCCGTAAGTACAAGAAAGTAATTAACCCTTGCAAACATCCGTAAGTACAAGAAAGTAATTAACCCTTACGTCCCTTGTGCAATGGTTTCCTAACGGGGGTTCAGGTTTCTGTCACTCCGGCAACCCCTACGATTAGTAGCCAAATACACAATGCATGCCCCTAGGACCATATAGGTGAAGTGTCATGTAGTCGACATTCACATGACACCACTAGAAGAAGTACACCACAACTTAAATATCAAACTATTGAATCTTTCTCAACACAATTCCACTACTAACAACATGACTTCTCCCATGTCCTCAAGAACAAAATGAACTACTCACAAGACATCATATGGATCAGGATCAGAGATGGAATAATGATGTATAACAATCTGAACATAAACAATAATTCAAAGGTTCACTCAATAGCATCAACTACAAGGAGTAATCAACACCGGGAAAGTTTCCCCTATAAACTATGCAAGATTCAACCCAATTGTTATAGCAATATGGAGATGGCGATGAGGGTGGTGATGATGATGATGATCCCGATGAAGTCCAGCTTGATGGTGGTGTTGAAGGCGACGACCTCCCCTCTCCGGGAAGGAATTCCCCCGGCAGAAATCTATCTGCCGGGGAGATCTTTCTTTCTCGATGTTTTTCCGCCTCGCAGAGGCGGCGGAATATTTCTATGGTCGCTTCCTGAGTCTTATGGTTTTGGGAGGATAATATATGCCATAGGGGAATGCTAGGGGTGGACCAGGGCGGACCCACCACCTGGTGGTGCGGCCTAGGCTGGCCCGCGCCAGGGGGTGGTGTGGGCCTCCTGTGGCCCATCTCTAGCCCCCCTTATGGCTTCCTTCGTCTTCTGGAAAAAATAGGATTTATGTATTTTTTCAGGATTTTCTTATCTTCATGAATTTTGCCTCCAAATAGCACCTTTTCCATCAGAATCCTGACTGCAGCGGTCCATGCTCCAAAAGTCATTAACCATGCAAAAACAGATGAAATAACATAAGTATCACCTATTAATATGAAATATATCAATGAATAACAGTGAATTATGACATAGAATAGTGATGCAAAATAGACGTATCACATGTGTGTTCTTTTCACAAACCACAAATCAATCCACCAGAGTTCATTGCATATATGTTCTTTTCACAAACCACATATGGATCCACCAGAGTTCATTGCATGTCTGTTCTTTTCACAGACCACATATGGATCCACTAGAGTTCATTGCATGCGTGTCCTTCTCACAAACCACTTATGGATCCACCAATGCCATTGCATTTGTGTTCTTTTCATTAAACACATCTAGAGTCATTGCATGTATGTTCTTTTTACAAACCACATATGGATCCACCAGTGTCATTGTATGTGTGTTCTTCTCACAAACCACATATGGATCCACAAGAGTTCATTGCATGTATGTTGTTTACATAGACCACATATGGATCCACCAGAGTTCATTGCATGTGTGTTCTTTTCATAAACCACTTACGGATCCCCTAGTGTCATTACATGTGTGTTCTTTTCACAAACCACTACTAGAGTCATTGCATGTGTGTTCTTTTCACAAACCACATATGGATCCACCAGAGTTCATTGCATGTCTGTTATTTTTATAGACCACATATGGATCTACTATAATTCATTGCATGTGTGTTCTTTTCACAAACCACCTATGGATCCCCTAGTGTCATTCCATGTGTGTTCTTTTCACAAACCACAACAAGAGTCATTGCATGTGTGTAGTTTCCATAGACCACATACGGATCCACCAGAGTTCATTGCATGTCTGTTATTTTCACAAACCACACATGGATCCACCAGAGTTCATTGCATGTCTGTTCTTTTAACAGACCACATATAGATCCACCAAAGTTCATTGCACGTGTGTTATTTTCAAAAAGCACACCTAGAGTCATTGCATGTGTGTTCTTTTCACAAACCACACATGGATCCACCAATGTGATTGCACCTCTGTTCTTTTCACAAATCACATATGGATCCACCAGAGTTCATTGCATGTGTGTTCTTTTCACAGAACACCTATGGATCCACCGGTGTCAGTGCATGTGTTATCTTTTCATTAACCACATATGGATCCACAAGTGTCTTTGTATGTGTGTTCTTTTCATGAACCACATGCGGATCCACCAGTGTCATTGCATGTGTGTTCTTCTCACAAACCATATATGGATCCACCAGTATCATTGCATGTGTGTTCTTTTCATTAACCACAGCTTGAGTCATTGCATATCTTTTCTTTTCACAAACCACATATGGATCCACCAGAGTTCAATGAATTTCAGTTCTTTTCACAAACCACACATGGATCTACCAGTGTAATTGCATGTGTGTTCTTTTCACAGAACACATATGGATCCGCCAGAGTTCATTGCATGTGTCTTCTTTTGATAGAACACATATGGATCTACCAGAGTTCATTACATATGTGTTCTTTTCACAAACCACAACTATGGATCCACCAGTGTTATTGCAGGTATGTTCTTTTCATTAACCACATGTGGATCCACTGGTGTGATTGCATGTGTGTTCTTCTCACAAACCACATATGGATCCACCAGTGTCATTGCATGTGTGTTCTTTTCATTCACCACAGCTAGAGTCATTGCATGTATGTTCTTTCAACAAAACACATATGGATCCACAAGAGTCAATGCATGTGTGTTCTTCTCACAAACCACCTAGGGATCCACCAGAGTTCATTGCATGTATGGACTTTTCATAGACCACATATGGATCCACCAGAGTACATTGCATGTTTGTTATTTTCACAAACCACCTATGGATCCCCTAGTGTCATTGCATGTGTGTCCTTTTCAAAAACCACAACTAGAGTCATTGCATGTGTGTTCTTTTCACAAACCACATATAGATCCAACAGAGTTCATTGCATGTCTATTCTTTTCACAAACCACCTATGGATCCCTAGTGTCATTGCATGTGTGTTCTTTTCATTAACCACAGCTAGAGTCATTACATGTATGTTCTTTTCATAGACCACATACAGATCCACCAGAATTCATTGCATGTGTATTCTTTTCACAGACCACCTATGGATCCACCGATGTCATTGCATGTGTGTAGTTTCCACAGACCACATACGAATCCACCAGAGTTCATTGCATGTCTGTTCTTTTCACAAACCACACATGGATCCACCAGAGTTCATTGCATGTCTGTTCTTTTAATATACCACATATAGATCGACCAAAGTTCATTGGACGTGTGTTATATTCAAAAACCACACCTAGAGTCATTGCATGTGTGTTCTTTTCACAAACCACACATGGATCCACCAATGTCATTGCATTTATGTTCTTTTCACAAACCACATATGGATCCACAAGAGTTCATTGCATGTGTGTTCTTTTCACAAACTCCTATGGATCCACCGGTGTCATTGCATGTGTGTTCTTTTCATTAACCACATATGGATCCACAAGTGTCTTTGCATGTGTGTTCTTTTCATGAACCACATGCGGATCCACAAGTGTCATTGCATGTGTGTTCTTCTCACAAACCACATATGGATCCACCAATGTCATTGCATGTGTGTTCTTTTCATTAACCACAGCTTGAGTCATTGCATGTCTTTTCTTTTCACAAACCACATATGGATCCACTAGAGTTCATTGAATGTCTCTTCTTTTCACAAACCACACATGGATCCACCAGTGTAATTGCATGTGTGTGCTTTTCACAGAACACATATGGATCCGCCAGAGTTCATTGCATGCGTGTTCTTTTCATAGACCACATATGGATCTACCAGAGTTCATTGCATGTGTGTTCTTTTCACAAACCACAACTATGGATCCACCAGTGTTATTGCAGGTGTGTTCTTTTCATTAACCACATGTGGATCCACTGGTGTGATTGCATGTGTGTTCTTCTCACAAACCACATATGGATCCACAAGTGTCATTGCATGTGTGTTCTTTTCATTAACCACAGCTAGAGTCATTGCATGTATGTTCTTTCAACAAATGACATATGGATCTACCAGAGTTCATTGCATGTCTGTTCTTTTCATATACCACATATGGATCCAATAGAGTTCATTGCATTTGTGTTCTTCTCACAAACCACCTAGGGATCCACTAGAGTTCATTTCATGTATGGAATTTTCATAGACCACATATGGAACCACCAGAGTACATTGCATGTTCGTTATTTTCACAAAGCACCTATGGATCCCCTAGTGTCATTGCATGTGTGTTCTTTTCACAAACCACAACTAGAGTCATTGCATGTGTGTTCTTTTCACAAACCACATATGGATCCAATAGAGTTCATTGCATGTCTGTTCTTTTCACAAACCACCTATGGATCCCAGTGTCATTGCATGTGTGTTCTTTTCATTAACCACAGCTAGAGTCATTGCATGTATGTTCTTTTCATAGACCACATATGGATCCACCAGAGTTCATTGCATGTGTATTCTTTTCACATACCACCTATGGATCCACCGATGTCATTGCATTTGTGTTCTTTTCATTAACCACATATGGATCCACCAGTGTCTTTGCATGTGTGTTCTTTTCATTATGGATCCACCAGTGTCATTGCATGTGTGTTCTTTTCATTAACCATAGCTTGAGTCATTGCATGTCCGTTCTTTTCACAAACCACATATGGATCCACCAGAGTTCATTGCATGTATGTTCTTTTCACAAACCACACATGGATCCACCAGTGTAATTGCATGTGTGTTCTTTTCATAGAACACATATGGATCCGCTAGAGTTCATTGCATGCGTGTTCTTTTCATAGACCACATATGGATCTACCAGAGTTTAATGCATGTGTGTTCGTTTCACAAACCACAACTATGGATCCACCATTGTCAGGGCATGTCTGTTCTTTTCATTAACCACATATGGATTCACCGATGTCATTGCATGTGTGTTCTTCTCACAAACCACATATGGATCCACCAGTGTCATTGCATGTGTGTTCTTTTCATTAACCACAACTCGAGTCATTGCATGTATGTTGTTTTCACAAACCATATATGGATCCACCAGTGTCATTGCATGCGTGTTCTTCTCACAAACCACATATGGATCCACCAGAGTTCATTGCATTTATGTTCTTTTCATAGACCACATATGGATCCATCAAAGTTCATTGCATGTGTGTTATTTTCACAAACCACCTATGGATCCCCTAGTGTCATTGCATGTGTGTTATTTTCACAAACCACAACTACAGTTATTGCATGTGTGTTATTTTCACAAATAACATATGGATCCAATAGAGTTTATTGCATGTGTGTTCTTTTCATTAACCACATATGGATCCACCAGTGTCATTGCATGTGTGTTGTTTTCATTAACCACAGCTAGAGTCATTGAATGTATGTTATTTTCACAAACCACATATGGATCCACCAGTGTCATTCCATGTATGTTCTTTTCACAAAACACATATGGATCCACCAGTGTCATTGCATGTGTGTTCTTCTCACAAACCACCTATGGATCCACCAGAGTTCATTGCATGTATGTTCTTTTCATAGACCACATATGGATCCACCATAGTTCATTGCATGTGTGTTCTTTTCACAAACCACCTATGGATCCCCTAGTGTCATTGCATGTGTGTTCTTTTCACAAACCACAACTAGAGTCATTGCATGTTTGTTCTTTCCACATACCACATATGGATCCACCTGTGTCATTGCATGTGTGTTCTTTTCATTAACCACATATGGATCCACCGGTGTCATTGCATGGATGTTTTTCTCACAGCCCACATATGGATCCACCAGTGTTATTGCATGTGTGTTTGCTGGCGCGTGGTTGACGTGGGAGCTTCTTCTTCAGTCCCCGACAACAGCGCCAAAAAATAGCTTGATGTCTACGCACTTCTATTCTTGTAGACATTTGTTGCGCCTCCAGGTGCAGAGGTTTGTAGAACAACAACAAGTTTTCCCTTAAGTGGATCACCCAAGGTTTATAGAACTCAGGGAGGAAGTGGTCAAAGGTATCCCCTCTCAAGCAACCCTGCAATCAAGATACAAGAAGTCTCTTGTCTTCCCAACACACCCAATACACTTGCTAGGTGTATAGGTGCACTAGTTTGGCAATGAGATAGTGAAATACAAGTGGTATGGATAATTATAAGTGGCAACGGTGCTATAAAATAGCTTTGATGGCATGTGGAAAAGACTAAAGGCAAACTGAAATAAAGATGGAAGAAAGCAAACATGTAACAGATCTTGTTGCAAACGGTGTATCAATGTTTAGAAACAAGGCCTAGGGATCATACTTTCACTAGTGAACCCTCTCATATAAATATCATCTCTTCATGATACTACTCTGAACTACTCTCTGGTTGGACACTCTAATCCATGGCAGGGCTATAACAACACTCCTCAAAGTTCGCTTTCCCCATCTAGATAACCCCACTCTGTCACCTTGAGCACTAGATGGTCCCAACAAACAACACAATTTCATAGAGACATCCAACTCCAAATATAACTCATACCAAGTATTTGTAATCTCTAGCCTAAGTGCCACCATGGTGTGCACGCTTTCACTTTCACACACATGGGGAGAGCAGAGATCTATTAAAGAACTTGAGTAGCAAGGTATATCTACTTGATTACAAAGCTCATGTTCACAATATGATCATGCATATGGAGAGAGATGAACACATAGCTACCGGTAGAACCCTTAGCCTCGAGGAAGAACTACTCCCTCATCATCATGGGAATCATCAACAACGATGGAGATGGTGGTGGAGATCGATGGAGATGGCTCTGGGGGCACTTCCCCGTCTCGGCAGGGTGCCGGAACAGAGACTTTCTGTCCCCCGAATCTCCCCTTCGGTGACGGCAGCGCTACGGAACTTTTCGTGGCTAGAGGCTGTTCGATTTAGGGTTTTTGCACCGGGAGGCATCTTATAGGCGAAGAGGCAAGTTTGGTGGGCGGCCAGGGGGGCCACACCATCTGGTGGTGCGGCATGGGCTAGCCCGCGCCAACACATGGTGTGCCCACCCTGGTGCCCTACTGCGTCTCTGCTTCGTGTTTCCGTGTTGCTCCGGGAAAAATAGGCATATTGGCTTTTGTCCCATCCAATTCCAAGAATATTGATTTTCTGCCTTTTCTGGAACCAAAAACAGAAGAAAACAGGCAACTGGCACTGTGGCATCTTGTTAACAGGTTAGTTCCAGAAAACATATAAAAATACCTCAAAGTGTTGACAAACCAAAGCAAAGTAGATACTAAACAAGCATGTAACATCAAAAATTATAGATACGTTTGCAACGTATCAACATCCCCAAGCTTAACTCATGCTCGTCCTCGAGTAGGTAAGTGATAAAAAGAAAGAATAATTTTTCAGGTGACATGCACCATCATAAACTTGATCAAAGTATTTGTAAAACATTGATAGCTGGGATCATAGTACTTCAACAAAGCATGAAAGATAAAGTTCTAACAATAAGACATAGCAACTATGTTGTAACATGAAAATGTACAAACAAAAGATTCATGAATAACAATGCTTTGCAAGACGTTTGTTTGTTTCACATAAAGAAAACATAGCATAGTAGCATTCAACTTGTCCCTCATAGAGTAGGAAACATAAATGCATAGGACACCTTCAAAGTTCATAAGAGTGACTAGATACAAGTAGTTTAAGAACAAGCAATATCAAGTGATGCATCAATCAACAAGTCTTGGGACAATGCACATAGAACTAAGAATGGCCACTATGCTCTCAAAGTAGGTGCATAAAGGTAGAAGGTGGAGACTCAACATAAAAGTAAAAGAAAGGCCTTCAAAAGAAGGAAGTAGAGATTCAAGTTTCATAAAGAGCTTCCAAAAATTATGGTACTTGTTAGCTTTCATCTCTCATTGCCCATATCATAAGCATATTTAGGTGATTAAGGTTAAAGTGACACAACTAAGAAGATATTCTTGACAAGTTATAAGCCGAAATCTCATGTACCTTACTTACAAAGACCGAACCTCATGCTACTCAACTTTAGTCACAAGTAAGCTCTTGTCACTGTAAGTACATATGTATCATAGTGAACCGCCAACGGGGTACCCCTTGCACATGATACAGGAGTTATCCCATAATCAAAATGGCAAGGCAAGCAGACAATGAGCATCTCAGCAATCTTCTTATTTACCATGGAAAAATGGTGCCTTTTTCTCTCTTTCCTCTTTTCTCGTCTTTTTTTCCTTTTTATCAATCTCTATCTCTTTTTTTTATAAGAAGAATGCTTCATAGATTGCTCACTATGGTGATGATGCAAGCTTCCATCATGATTAGGAATGGCTTAGGCTAGCGGTCCATCCGTTTCTCTAACACACATACAAACTCCATGATCTTACAAGTTCCACTTTTATTTCACACCGCCAGGATGCATAAGAAAAAGAACATGATACAATGGGGTACAAGGTACAAGTGCAATGTTGAAAGCGTTCCCCATGATACATGGTTCTTCTAATTTCAACTTATAAAGCGCAAGCATATACGCAACAAAGATGGACACAATGGTTCAAGATTATTAAGTGCAAGAAAGTAAAGTGTGCCATCAAGTTCGTGAGAGCTTTAATCACTAATTTTCACATAACAAGTTTAATTCGGAAGGTAGATAAAAACATGAATATACTTGGAATAGCAAATGCTAATACGGAGGTATGGTGTACTCTTTGGAATAACTTGGTTTTAGGAGTTGGATGCATGAGTGGAACTCATACTTGGTTACGGAGGCTAGCAAAAGACATGGAGCGACCAACTAAGAGAGCAATAATGGCCATAATCATGCAAAGTGACAAAACATCATTGATAAAAGCATAAAGTGATATTACAAGTCGAAAACTAAAGGATCATCAAGGCTATGGTGACTTGGTATAGTCATAAAATGGTGTGAGCATGCGCCAAGTCAACCCAAATAAAGCATCAAAGGAGAATACCACAATACTATGCTTTAATATGCTAAAACAACGCATGATTCTTCCAAGGCACATTAAGCAATCTCAATTGTTTATAACAAGTCATGCTACAGCAATAATCACAAAGCATAAATCCAAAACAATATCAAGCATGACATGACAAATCATAGGCCATAGTCAAAAACAAGCTCCTTTTACCACTTAAGCATGAACTTTTCCTACTGTTTTCCAATCCAAACCAACTTATTTGAAAGAACTCACAAAGATAATAAAGATCAGTGAGCTTGACTCACAAATCCATAAAGGAAGAACTAAAAAGTTCTAAGATGAAAGAACAAGAAAACTAAGGCTAAACCCAGTGCTGGCAAAAGAGAACACTCACAAAACAATAAGAATGAAAACTAGAGTGTTCTAGGCAACGAATAACGAGATGTGTCTCTCTCCAAAAGAAGTGTTGGGATCCAACCAACTTATTGCAGCAAACCAAGAAAACTAAGAAAAATAAAACTAAAAACAAAAACAAAGACGCTCCAAGAACAACACAATAGTGCATGAAACAATTAAAACGAAGTGTCTAGAAAGACCTGAGATTTTTATTGATGAAGAAGGGGATGCCTTGGGCATCCCCAAGCTTTGACGCTTGTACCTCTTGAATATTTCTTGGGGTGACATGGGGTGGCATCCCCAAGCTTGATCTTTAGTCCATTCTTCATCTCATTACATCATTCTCTTCCTACAGCTGAAATTTTTCCTTCATACAAAACTTCACACAATCTTTATTAGCAACATTAGTGCACTCAAGATAATAAGTCTTTGGGTTCAGTTTACATACCAATAAAACTTCCATTAAAACACAAGCTACTGTAGCACTTCCCTCAAAAGCTCAATTCCCCAAAGAGAACTCAAAAAGGAACCAACAAGAAGCAAATGAAAATAATGGTAGAAATCTGTCAGAACAAACCAGAAGGTAAAGACGAATTTTTTCGAATACCTTCTGTTGCTCAAATCAAAAAGTGTTGAACTAATGAAAGTTAGATAACAACCTGGGGCAGAAGCACAAAAATTCACGCCTCAAACAGACATACAGAGATTTTACATGAATTTTTCGGTGAATAATAGAAATCTGTTTCGGGACAGCAACTTTCCCAAGCATTACTTCTCTCTCATTAGAGGTTACTCTTGGCACAAAAAGCAAATAAAAAGTATAAGGAGTGGTTATTACAGAGGAAATAACTTCCAAGACTCATCTAAAACTTTTGGGTCATCTCGCAATAATTACTTTTCTCTAACGCCTTTAAGTTAGGCATGATAGTTTGAGAAGATGCTCACATAAGAAATATGAATTGAAGTAAAAGAGAGCACCAAGAAGCAAATTCAAATCATATTTAAGTCTAACCCACTTCCTATGCATAGGAATCTTGTAAAGAAACAAGTCATGAAAGCACAAAGTAACAAGCATAGGAAAGCAAAACAAGTGCAACTTCAAAAATTTCAACATAAAGAGGGGAAACTTAATATTATTGAGATGCATAAAACCATGTTTCCGTCTCTCATAATAATTTTCAGTAGCATCATGAATAAAATTAACAATGTAACAATCACAAGAAACATTCTTATCATGAGCCACATGCATAAAAGAATTAATACTCCCCACATAAACATAGTCATTCTTATTAATTATAGTGGGAGCAAATTTAACAAAATAGCTATCATTATTATTCTCATCACCATAATCATCAAATATAGGAGGCATATTGTAATCATTAATTTTCTCCTCAATAGTAGGTGGACTGAAAATATCATATTCATCATTGTAATCATCATATATTGGAGGTTTGGTATCATCATAAGCAATAGAATAGCTATCTTCCAAAGCCGGGGAACTAAAAAGATCAATTTCATAAAAACTAGCTTCCCCAAGATTAGACGTTTCCATAGCATTAGCAATAATGGTGTTCAAAGAATGCATACTAATAACATTTCTATTAGCATGCAAATAAAGTTCCATAGGTTTTTTAATTTTCTCTTCAAACACTTCATGTCCTAACTCAAGATAAATGCTATAAAGCTCTCTAATTTTGTTGTTGTTTTCCATTAAGCCTAACTAGTGAAAACAAGAAACAAAAATACAAAATTATAGAATCTAAAGGAAATAACTTCGAGCACTCACACCGGAGGATGTGAGTACCTTTTACCTTACCTCCCCGGCAACGGAGCCAGAAAATACTTGCTGGCGCGTGGTTGACGTGGGAGCTTCTTCTTCTTCCGTCCCCGGCAACGGCGCTAGAAAATAGCTTGATATCTACGCACTTCTATTCTTGTAGACAGTTGTTGGGCCTCCAAGTGCATAGGTTTGTAGAACAGCAGCAAGTTTTCCCTTATGGTGGATCACCCAAGGTTTATCGAACTCAGGGAGGAAGTGGTTAATGGTATCCCCTCTCAAGCAACCCTACAATCAAGATACAAGAAGTCTCTTATGTCCCCAAAACACCCAATACACTTGTCTGGTGTATAGTTGCACTAGTTCAGCGAAGAGATAGTGAAATACAAGTAGTATGGATAATTATAAGTGGTAACGGTGCCAGAAAATAGCTTTGATGGCACGTGGAAAAGACTAAAGGCAAACTGAAATAAAGATGGAAGCAAGCAAACATGTAACAGATCTAGTTGCAAACGGTGTATCAATGTTTAGAAACAAGGCCTAGGGATCATACTTTCACTAGTGAACACTCTCATATAAATATCATCTCTTCATGATACTACTCTGAACTACTCTCCGGTTGGACACTCTAATCCATGGTAGGACTATAACAACACTCGTCAAAGTTCGCTTTCCCCATCTAGATAACTCCACACTGTCACCTTGAGCACTAGATGGTTCCAACAAACACCATGATTTTATAGAGACATCCAACTCCAAATATAACTCATAAGAAGTATTTGTAATCTCTAGCCTAAGTGCCACCATGGTGTGCACGCTGTCACTTTAACACACATGGGGAGAGCAGAGATCTATTAAAGCACTTGAGTAGCAAGGTAGATCTACTTGATTACAAAGCTCATGATCACAATATGATCATGCATAGAGAGAGAGATGAACACATAGTTACCGGTAGAACCCTTAGCCTCGAGGAAGAACTACTCCCTCATCATCATGGGAATCAGCAACAACGATGGAGATGGTGGTGGAGATCCATGGAGATGGGTCCAGGGGCACTTCCCCGTCCTGGCACGGTGCCGGAACAGAGACTTTCTATCCCGCGAATCTCCCCTTCGATGGGGCAGCGCTACGGAACTTTTCATGGCTGGAGGCTATTCGATTTAGGGTTTTTGCACCGGGAGGCATCTTATAGGAGAAGAGGCAAGGTAAGTGGGCGGCCAGGAGGCCCACACCACCTGGTGGCGCGGCTAGGGCTAGCCTGCGCCACCATATGTGGGCCCACCCTGGTGCCCTACTCCGTCTCTACTTCGTGATTCCGTGTTACTCCGGGAAAAATAGGCATATTGGGTTTTGTCCCATCCAATTCCGAGAATATTGGTTTTCTGCCTTTTCTGGAACCAAAAAAAGAAGAAAACAGGAAATTGACACTATGGCATATTTTTAATAGGTTAGCACCAGAAAACATATAAAAATACCTCAAAGTGTTGACAAACTAAAGCAAAGTAGATACTAAACAAGCATGGAACATTAAAAATTATAGATACGTTTGCAATGTATCAGGGTTCTTTTCATTAACCACAGCTAGAGTCATTGCATGTATGTTCTATTCACAAACCACATATGGATCCACCAGTGTCATTGCATGTGTGTTCTTCTCACAAACCACCTAGGGATCCACCAGAGTTCATTGCATGTATGTTGTTTTCATAGACCACATATGGATCCACCAGAGTTCATTGCATGTGTGTTCTTTTCACAGACCACCTATGGATCCACCAGAGTTCATTGCATGTGTATTCTTTTCATTAACCACATATGAATCTACCAGAGTTCATTGCATGTCTGTTCATTTAACAAACCACATATGGATCCACCAGTGTCTTTGCATGTGTGTTCTTTTCATTAACCACATATGGATCCACCAGTGTCATTACATGTGTGTTATTCTCACAAACCACATATGGATCCACTAGTGTCATTGCATGTGTGTTATTTTCATTAACCACGGCTAGAGTCATTGCATGTATGTTCTATTCACCAACAACATATGGATCTACCAGTGTCATTGCATGTGTGTTCTTTTCACAAACCACCTATGGATCCACTAGAGTTCATTGCATGTATGTTCTTTTCACATACCACATATGGATCCAACATATTTCATTGCATGTCTGTTCTTTTCACAAACCACCTATGGATCCCTAGTGGCATTGCATGTTTGTTCTTTTCATAGACCACACATTGATCCACCAGATTTCATTGCATGTCTTTTCTTTTAACAGACCACATATGGATCCACCAGAGTTCATTGCATGTGTGTTCTTTTCACAAACCACCTATGGATCCACCAGAGTTCATTGCATGTGTGTTCTTTTCATTAACCACATATGGATCTACCAGAGTTCATTGCTTGTGTGTTGTTTTAACAGACAACATATGGATCCACCAGAGTTAATTGCATGTGTTCTCTTTTCACAAACCACATATGGATCCACCAGCGTCATTGCATGTGTGTTCTTTTCATTAACCACATATGGATCCACTAGTGTCATTGCATGTGTGTTCTTCTCACAAACCACATATGGATCCACAAGTGTCGTTGCATGTGTGTTCTTTTCATTAACCACAACTAGTCATTGCATGTATGTTCTTTTCATAAACCAAATATGGATCTACCAGTGTCATTGCATGTGTGTTCTTTTCACAAACCACCTATGGATCCACTAGAGTTCATTGCATGTATGTTCTTTTGACATACCACATATGGATCCAATAGATTTCATTGCATGTCTGTTCTTTTCACAAACCACCTATGGATTCCCAGTGTCATTGCATGTTTGTTCTTTTCATAGACAACACATATGGATCCACTAGAGTTCATTGCATGTCTTTTCTTTTAATAGACCACATATGGATCCACCAGAGTTCATTGCATGTACGTTCTTTTCACAAACCACCTATGGATCCACCAGAGTTCATTGCATGTGTGTTCTTTTCATTAACCACATATGGATCTACCAGAGTTCATTGCATGTATGTTATTTTAGCAGACCACATATGGATCCACCAGAGTTAATTGCAGGTGTTTTCTTTTCACGAACCACATATGGATCCACCAGTGTCATTGCATGTGTGTTCTTTTTAGTAACCACATATGGATCCACCAGTGTCATTGCATGTGTGTTCTTCTCACAAACTACATATGAATCAACCAGTGTCATTGCATGTGTGTTCTATTCATTAACCACAACTAGAGTCATTGCATGTATGTTCTTTTCATAAACCACATATGGATCTACCAGTGTCATTGCATGTGTGTTATTTTCACAAACCACCTATGGATCCACTAGAGTTCATTGCATGTATGTGCTTTTCACATACCACATATGGATACAACAGATTTCATTGCATGTCTGTTCTTTTCACAAACCACCTATGGATCCCAGTGTCATTGCATGTTTGTTCTTTTCATAGACCACACATTGATCCACCAGAGTTCATTGCATGTCTTTTCTTTTAATAGACCACATATGCATCCACCAGAGTTCATTCGATGTGTGTTCTTTTCACAAACCACCTATGGATCCACCAGATTTCATTGCATGCGTGTTCTTTTCATTAACCACATATGGATCTACCAAATTTCATTGCTTGTCGGTTCTTTTAACAGACCACATATGGATCCACTAGAGTTAATTGCATGTGTTTTCTTTTCACAAACCACATATGGATCCACCAGTGTCATTGCATGTGTGTTCTTTTCATTAACCACATATGGATCCCCTAGTGACATTGCATATGTGTTCTTCTCACAAACCACATATGGATCCACCAGTGTCATTGCATGTGTGTTCTTTTCAATAACCACAGCTAGAGTCATTGCTTGTATGTTCTTTTCACAAACCACATATGGATCCTCCAGTGTCATTGCATGTGTGTTCTTCTCACAAACCACATCTGGATCCACCAGAGTTCATTGCATGTATGTTCTTTTCAAAGACCACATATGGATCCAATAGAGTTCATTGCATGTCTGTTCTTTTCACAAACCACCTATGGATCCCTAGTGTCATTGCATGTTTGTTCTTTTCATAGACCACACATTGATCCACTAGAGTTCATTGCATGTCTTTTCTTTTAACAGACCACATACGGATCCACCAGAGTTCATTGCATGTCTGTTCTTTTCACAAACCACCTATGGATCCACCATAGTTCATTGCATGTCTGTTCTTTTCACAGACCACATATGGATCCACCAGAGTTCATTACATGTGTGTTCTTTTCACAAACCACAACTATGGATCCACTAGTGTCATTGCATGTGTGTTCTTTTCATTAACCACGCCTAGAGTCATTGCATGTATGTACTTTTCACAAACCACATATGGATCCACCAGTGTCATTGCATGTATGTTCTTTTCACAAACCACATATGGATCCACCAGGGTTATTGCATGTGTGTTCTTCTCACAAACCACCTATGGATCCACCAGAGTTCATTGCATGTATGTTCTTTTCATAGACCACATATGGATCCACCATAGTTCATTGCATGTATGTTCTTTTCACAAACCACCTATGGATCCCCTAGTGTCATTGCATGTGTGTTCTTTTCACAAACAACAACTAGAGTCATTGCATGTATGTTCTCTCCACATACCACATATGGATCCACCAGTGTCATTGCATGTGTGTTCTTTCCACAGACCACATATGTATCCACCAGTGTCATTGCATGTGTGTTCTTCTCACAGACCACATATGGATCCACCAGTGTCATTGCATGTGTGTTCTTTTCATTAACCACAGCTAGAGTCATTGCATGTATGTTCTTTTCACAAACCACATATGGATCCACCAGTGTCATTGCATGTGTTTTCTTCTCACAAACCACCTAGGGATCCACCAGAGTTCATTGCATGTATGTTGTTTTCATAGACCACATATGGATCCACCAGAGTTCATTGCATGTGTTTCCTTTTCACAAACCACCTATGGATCCAGCAGAGTTCATTGCATGTGTGTTCTTTTAATTAACCACATATGGATCCACAAGAGTTCACTGCATGTCTGTTTTTTTAATAGACCACATATGGATCCACTAGAGTTTATTGCATGTGTTTTCTTTTCACAAACCACCTATGGATCCACCAGTGTCATTGCATGTGTGTTATTTTCATTAAGCACATATGGATCCACCAGTGTCATTGCATGTGTGTTCTTCTCAGAAACCACAGATGGATCCAGCAGTGTCATTGCATGTGTGTTCTTTTCATTAACCACAACTAGAGTCATTGCATGTATGTTATTTTCACAAATAACATATGGATCCACCAGTATCATTACATGTGTGTTCTTCTCACAAACCACCTATGGATCCACCAGCGTTCATTGCATGTTTGTTCTTTTCACAGACCACATATGGATCCACCAGAGTTCATTGCATGTGTGTTCTTTTCACAAACCACAACTAGAATCGTTGCATGTGTGTTCTTTTCAGAACCACATACGGATCCACCAGAGTTCATTGCATGTATGTTCTTTTAACAGACCACATATGGATCCACCAGAGTTCTTTGCCTGTGTGTTCTTTTCACAAACCACATATGGATCCACTAGAGTTTATTGCATGTCTGTTCTTTTCACAAACATATGGATCCACCAGAGTCATTGCATGTCTGTTCTTTTCATAGACCACATATGGATCCAGCAGAGTTCATTGCATGTGTTTTTTTTACAAACCACCTATGGATCCCTTAGTGTCATTGCATGTGTGTTCTTTTCACAAACAACAACTAGAGTCATTGCATGTGTGTTCTTTCCACATACCACATATGGATCTACTAGTGTCATTGCATGTGTGTTCTTTTCATTAACCACATATGGATCCACCGGTGTCATTGCATGTGTGTTCTTCTCATAGAAAACATATGGATCCACCAGTGTCAGTGCATGTGTGTTCTTTTCATAGACCACATATGGATCCACCGGAGTTCATTGCATTTGTGTTCTTTTAATAAACCACAACTATGGATCCACCAGTGTCATTGCATGTGTGTTATTTTTATTAACCACAACTAAAGTCATTGCATGTGTGTTCTTTTCACAAACCACATATGGATCCAATAGAGTTCATCGCATGTCTGTTCTTTTCACAAACCACATATGGATCGCCAGGGTCATTGCATGTCTTTTCTTTCCATAGACCACACATGGATCCACCAGAGTTCATTGCATGCCCGTTCTTTTAACAGACCACACATGGATCCACCAGAGTTCATTGCATGTGTGTTCTTTTCACAAACTACCTATGGACCCCCAAGTGTCATTACAGGTGTGTTCTTTTCACAAACCAGAACTAGATTCATTGCATGTGTGTTCTTTCCACAAACCACATATGTATCCACCAGTGTCATTGCATGTGTGTTCTTTTCATTAACCAGATATGGATCCACCAGTGTCATTGAGTGTGTGTTCTTTTCATTAACCACAACTAGAGTCATTGCATGTATGTTCTTTTCACAAACGACATATGAATCCACCAGTGTCATTGCATGTATGTTCTTTTCACAAACCACATATGGATCCACCAGTGTTATTGCATGTGTGTTCTTCTCACAAACCACCAATGGAATACTAGAGTTAATTGCATGTATGTTCTTTTCATAGACCACATATGGATCCACCATAGTTCATTGCATGTGTGATATTTTCACAAACCACCTATGGATCCCCTAGTGTCTTCACACGTGTGTTCTTTTCCCAAACCACAACTATAGTCATTGCATGTGTGCTCTTTCCACATACCACATATGGATCCATTAGTGTCATTGCATGTGTGTTCTTTTCATTAACCACATATGGATCCACCGGTGTCATTGCATGTGTGTTCTTCTCACATACCACATATGGATCCAGCAGTGTCATTGTATGTGTGTTCTTTTCATTAACCATAGCTAGAGTCATTGCATGTATGTTCTTTTCACAAACCACATATGGATCCACCAGTGTCATTGCATGTGTGTTGTTTTCATTAACCACATATGGATCCACCAGAGTTCATTGCATGTTTGTTCTTTTAACAGACCACATATGGATCCACCAGAGTTCATTGCATATGTTTTCTTTTCACAAACCACCTATGGATCCACCACTGTCATTGCATGTGTGTTCTTTTCATTAACCACATATGGATGCACCAGTGGCATTACATGTGTGTTCTTCTCACAAACCACATATGGATCCACCAGTGTCATTGCATGTGTGTTCTTTTCAATAACCACAGCTAGAGTCATTGCTTGTATGTTCTTTTCACAAAGCACATATGGATCCACCAGTGTCATTGCATGTGTGTTCTTCTCACAAACCACATCTGGATCCACCAGAGTTCATTGCATGTATGTTCTTTTCAAAGACCACATATGGATCCAATAGAGTTCATTGCATGTCTGTTTTCATAGACCACATATGGATCCACCAGAGTTCATTGCATGTGTTTCCTTTTCACAAACCACCTATGGATCCAGCAGAGTTCATTGCATGTGTGTTCTTTTAATTAACCTCATATGGATCCACAAGAGTTCACTGCATGTCTGTTTTTTTAATAGACCACATATGGATCCACTAGAGTTTATTGCATGTGTTTTCTTTTCACAAACCACCTATGGATCCACCAGTGTCATTGCATGTGTGTTATTTTCATTAAGCACATATGGATCCACCAGTGTCATTGCATGTGTGTTCTTCTCAGAAACCACATATGGATCCAGTAGTGTCATTGCATGTGTGTTCTTTTCATTAACCACAACTAGAGTCATTGCATGCATGTTCTTTTCACAAACCACATATGGATCCACCAGTATCATTACATGTGTGTTCTTCTCACAAACCACTTATGGATCCACCAGCGTTCATTGCATGTATGTTCTTTTCACAGACCACATATGGATCCACCAGAGTTCATTGCATGTGTGTTCTTTTCACAAACCACAACTAGAATCATTGCATGTGTGTTCTTTTCAAAACCACATCCGGATCCACCAGAGTTTATTGCATGTATGTTCTTTTCACAAAGCACCTATGGATCCACCAGAGTTCATTGCATGTCTGTTCTTTTCATAGACCACATATGGATCCACCAGAGTTCATTGCATGTGTGTTTTTTTACAAACCACCTATGGATCCCTTAGTGTCATTGCATGTGTGTTCTTTTCACAAACAACAACTAGAGTCATTGCATGTGTGTTCTTTCCACATACCACATATGGATCCACTAGTGTTATTGCATGTGTGTTCTTTTCATTAACCACATATGGATCCACTGGTGTCATTGCATGTGTGTTCTTCTCATAGACCACATATGGATCCACCAGTGTCAGTGCATGTGTGTTCTTTTCATAGACCACATATGGATCCACCAGAGTTCATTGCATTTGTGTTCTTTTAATAAACCACAACTATGGATCCACCAGTGTCATTGCATGTGTGTTATTTTTATTAACCACAACTAAAGTCATTGCATGTGTGTTCTTTTGACAAACCACATATGGATCCAATAGAGTTCATTGCATGTCTGTTCTTTTCACAAACCACATATGGATCGCCAGTGTCATTGCATGTCTTTTATTTCCATAGACCACACATGGATCCACCATAGTTCATTGCATGCCCGTTCTTTTAACAGACCACACATGGATCCACCAGAGTTCATTGCATGTGTGTTCTTTTCACAAACTACCTATGGACCCCCTAGTGTCATTACATGTGTGTTCTTTTCACAAACCACAACTAGATTCATTGCATGTTTGTTCTTTCCACAAACCACACATGTATCCACCAGTGTCATTGCATGTGTGTTCTTTTCATTAACCACATATGGATCCACCAGTGTCATTGAATGTGTGTTCTTTTCATTAACCACAACTAGAGTGATTGCATGTATGTTATTTTCACAAACCACATATGGATCCACCAGTGTCATTGCATGTATGTTCTTTTCACAAACCACATATGGATCCACCAGTGTCATTGCATGTGCGTTCTTCTCACAAACCACCAATGGAATACTAGAGTTAATTGCATGTATGTTCTTTTCATAGACCACATATGGATCCACCATAGTTCATTGCATGTGTGTTCTTTTCACAAACCACCTATGGATCCCCTAGTGTCTTTACATGTGTGTTCTTTTCCCAAACCACAACTATAGTCATTGCATGTGTGTTCTTTCCACATACCACATATGGATCCATTAGTGTCATTGCATGTGTGTTCTTTTCATTAACCACATATGGATCCACCGGTGTCATTGCATGTGTGTTCTTCTCACATACTACATATGGATCCAGCAGTGTCATTGCATGTGTGTTCTTTTCATTAACCATAGCTAGAGTCATTGCATGTATGTTCTTTTCACAAACCACATATGGATCCACCAGTGTCATTGCATGTGTGTTCTTTTCATTAACCACATATGGATCCACCAGAGTTCATTGCATGTTTGTTCTTTTAACAGACCACATATGGATCCACCAGAGTTCATTGCATATGTTTTCTTTTCACAGACCACTTATGGATCCACCACTGTCATTGCATGTGTGTTCTTTTCATTAACCACATATGGATCCACCAGTGGCATTACATGTGTGTTCTTCTCACAAACCACATATGGATCCACTAGTGTCATTGCATGTATGTTCTTTTCAATAACCACAGCTAGAGTCATTGCTTGTATGGTCTTTTCACAAACCACATATGGATCCACTAGTGTCATTGCATGTGTGTTCTTCTCACAAACCACATCTGGATCCACCAGAGTTCATTGCATGTATGTTCTTTTCAAAGACCACATATGGATCCAATAGAGTTCATTGCATGTCTGTTCTTTTCACAAACCACCTATGGATCCCTAGTGTCATTGCATGTTTGTTCTTTTCATAGACCAAACATGGATCCACCAGAGTTCATTGCAGGTCTTTTCTTTTAATAGACCACATATGGAATCATCAAAGTTCATTGCATGTGTGTTATTTTCACAAACCACAACTAGAGTCATTGATGTGTGTTCTTTTCACAAACCACATATGGATCCACTAGAGTTCATTGCATGTCTATTCTTTTCACAAACCACCTATGGATCCACCAGAGTTCATTGCATGTCTGTTCTTTTCATATTCCACATATGGATCCACTAGAGTTCATTGCATGTGTGTTCTTTTCACAAACCACCTATGAACCCCCTAGTGTCATTGCATGTGTATTCTTTTCACAAACCACAACTAGAGTCATTGCATGTGTGTTCTTTCCGCAGACCACATATGGATCCACCAGTGTCATTGCATGTATTTTCTTTTCATTAACCACATATGGATCCACAAGTGTCATTACATGTGTGTTCTTTTTATTAACCAAAGCTAGAGCCATTGCATGTATGTTATTTTCACAAACCACATATGGATCCACCAGTCTCATTGCATGTGTGTTCTTCTCAGAAACCACCTATGGATCCACCAGAGTTCATTGCATGTGTGTTCTTTTCACAAACCACCTATGGATCTCCTAGTGTCATTGCATGTGTGTTCTTTTCACAAACCACAACTAGAGTCATTGCATGTGTGTTCTTTCCACAAACCAGATATGGATCCAACAGAGTTCATTGCATGTGAGTTCTTTTCACAAACCACCTATGGATCCCGAGTGTCATTGCATATGTGTTATTCTCATTAACCACAACTAGAGTCATTGCATGTGTGTTCTTTTCACAAACCACAGCTAGAGTCATTGCATGTGTGTTCTTTTCACAAACCACATATGGATCCACCAGTGTTCATTGCATGTTTGTTCTTTTCACAAACCACATCTGGATCCACCAGAATTCATTGCATGTCTGTTCTTTTCATAGACCACATATGGATCCACTAGAGTTCATTGCATGTGTGTTCTTTTCACAAATCACCTATGGATCCACTAGTGTCATTGCATCTGTGCTCTTCTCATTAACCCCAACTAGAGTCATTGCATGTGTGTTCTTTTCACAAACGACATATGGATCCACCAGAGTTCATTGCATGGTTGTTCTTTTCATAGACCACACATGGATCCACCAGAGTTCACTGCATGTATGTTCTTTTCAGTAACCACAGCTAGAGTCATTGCATGTGTGTTCTTTTCACAAACCACCTATGGATCACCAGTGTCATTGCATGTATTTTCTTTTCATAGACCACACATGGATCCACCAGAGTACATTGCATGTCCGTTCTTTTAACAGACCACACATGGATCCACTAGAGTTCATTACATGTGTGTTCTTTTCACAAACCACCTATGGATCCCCTAGTGTCATTGCATGTGTGTTCTTTTCACCAACCACAACTAGAGTCATTGCATGTGTGTTCTTTCCATAGACCACATATGTATCCACTAGTGTCATTGCATGTGTGTTCTTTTCATTAACCACATATGGATCCACCAGTGTCATTGAATGTGTGTTCTTTTCATTAACCACAGCTATAGTCATTGCATGTATGTTCTTTTCACAAACCACATATGGATCCACCAGTGTCATTGCATGTATGTTCTTTTCACAAACCACATATGGATCCACCAGTGTCATTGCATGTGTGTTCTTCTCACAAACCACCTATGGAATACTAGAGTTAATTGCATGTATGTTCTTTTCATAGACCACATATGGATCCACCATAGTTCATTGCATGTGTGTTCTTTTCACAAACCACCTATGGATCCCCTAGTGTCATTACACGTGTGTTCTTTTCCCAAACCACAACTAGAGTCATTGCATGTGTGTTCTTTCCACATACCACATATGGATCCACTAGTGTCATTGCATGTGTGTTCTTTTCATTAACCACATATGGATCCACCGGTGTCATTGCATGTGTGTTCTTCTCATAGACCACATATGGATCCACCAGTGTTAGTGCATGTGTGTTCTTTTCATTAACCACAACTAGAGTCACTGCATGTATGTTCTTTTCACAAACCACATATGGATCCACCAGTGTCATTGCATGTGTGTTCTTTTCATTAACCACATATGGATCCACCAGAGTTCATTGCATGTCTGTTCTTTTAATAGACCACATATGGATCCACCAGAGTTCATTGCATGTGTTTTCTTTTCACAAACCACCTATGGATCCACCAGTGTCATTGCATGTGTGTTCTTTTCATTAACCACATATGGATCCACCAGTGGCATTACATGTGTGTTCTTCTCACAAACCACATATGGATCCACCAGTGTCATTGCATGTGTGTTCTTTTCATTAACCACAACTAGAGTCATTGCTTGTATGTTCTTTTCACAAACCACATATGGATCCACCAGTGTCATTGCATGTGTGTTATTTTTATTAACCAAAGCTAGAGTCATAGCATGTATATTCTTTTCACAAACCACATATGGATCCACCAATCTCATTGCATGTGTGTTCTTCTCAGAAACCACCTATGGATCCACCAGAGTTCATTGCATGTATGTTGTTTTCATAGACCACATATGGATCTGATACATTGCAATTGTATCTATAATTTTTGATGTTCCATGCTTGGTTTTATCTACTTTCTTGTGTTTTGTTCCAACTTTGGAGTACTTTTCATAGACTTTCTTGGACTAACCTATTAACAAGATGCCACAGTGCCAGTTGCCCGTTTTCTGCTGTTTTTGGTTCCAGGAAGTCACAAATTGAATATTCTCGGAATTGGACGGGACAAAAGCCAAAGTTCCTATTTTGTCGGAAGATTCACGGAGCCAGAAGGAGAGCTGGAGGGGGGCCACAGGGTGGCCACACCACCCCTAGGCGCGGGTCCACCTAGGTCGCGCCAGGGCATGGTGTGGGCCCCCTGGCCGCCCACCGACCTTGCCCTCTGGCCTATAAGAAGCCTCCTGATGCGTAAACCCTAAATCATCAATAAAAAACTCCATGAAAAGTTCCGCTACGCTGCCACCACCGAAGGGGAGATTCGGGGGATAGAAAGTCTCTGTTCCGGCACCCTTCCGGGACGGGGAAGTGCCCCCGGAGCCATCTCCATCGATCTCCACAGCCATCTCCATCACCATTGCTGATTCCCATGATGAGGAGGGAGTAGATCTCTCTTGAGGCTAAGGGTTCTACCGGTAGCTATGTGTTCATCTCTCTCTCTATGCATGATCATATTGTGATCATGAGCTTGTAATCTATAGATCTACCTTGCTACTCAAGTGCTTTAATAGATCTCTGCTCTCTCCATGTGTGTGAAAGTGACAGCGTGCTCACCATGGTGACACTTAGGTTAGAGATTACAAATACTTGTTATGAGTTATATTTGGAGTTGGATGTCTTTATGAAATTGTGGTGTTTGTTGGAACCATCTAGTGCTCAAGGTGATAGTGTGGGGTTTTCTAGATGGGAAAGGCTTACTTTGAGGTGTGCTGTTATAGCCCTACCATGGATTAGAGTGTCCAACCAGAGAGTAGTTCAGCGTAGTATCATGAAGATGATATATTTATATGAGAGTGTTCACTAGTGAAAGTATGATCCCTAGGCCTTGTTTCTAAGCATTGAAACATCGTTTGCTGCTAGATCTGTTACATGTTTGCTTGCTTCCATCTTTATTTCAGTTTGCCTTTAGTATCTTCCACGCCACCAAGATATTCTCTATCACCGTTACCACTTATAATTATCCATACCACTTGTATTTCACTATCTCTTCGCCGAACTAGTGCACCTATATACCTGACAAGTGTATTGGGTGTGTTGGGGACACAAGAGAATTCTTGTATCTTGATTGCAGGGTTGCTTGAGAGGGGATACCTTTGACCACTTCCTCCCTGAGTTCGATAAACCTTGGGTGATCCACTTAAGGGAAAACTTTCTGCTGTTCTACAAACCTGTACACTTGGAGGCCCAACAACTGTCTACAAGAATAGAAGTGCGTAGACATCAGGATCCACCAGAGTTCATTGCATGTGTGTTCTTTTCACAAAACACCTATGGATCCCCTAGTGTCATTGCATGTGTGTTCTTTTCACAAGCCATAACTAGAGTCATTGCATGTGTGTTCTTTTCACAAACCACATATGGATCCAACAGAGTTCATTGCATGTGAGTTCTTTTCACAAATCACCTATGGATCCCCAGAGTCATTGCATATGTGTTCTTCTCATTAACCACAACTAGAGTCATTGCATGTGTGTTCTTTTCACAAACCACAGCTAGAGTCATTGTATGTGTGTTATTTTCACAAACCACATGGATCCACCAATGTCATTGCATGTGTGTTCTTTTCACAAACCACAACTAGAGTCATTGCATGTGTGTTCTTTTCACAAACCACATATGGATCTACCAGTGTTCATTGCATATCTGTTCTTTTCACAAACCACATATGGATCCACCAGAATTCATTGCATGTCTGTTTTTTTCATAGACCACATATGGATCCACCAGAGTTCATTGCATGTGTGTTCTTTTCACAAATCACCTATGGATCCACTAGTGTCATTGCATCTGTGTTCTTCTCATTAACCACAACTAGAGTCATTGCATGTGTGTTCTTTTCACAAACGACATATGGATCCACCAGAGTTCATTGCATGGTTGTTCTTTTCATAGACCACACATGGATCCACCAGAGTTCATTGCATGTATGTTCTTTTCATTAACCACAGCTAGAGTCATTGCATGTGTGTTCTTTTCATTAACCACATATGGATCCACCAGTGTCATCGCATGCGTGTTCTTTTCATTGACCATAGCTATAGTCATTGCATGTCTGTTCTTTTCACAAACCACATATGGATCCACCGCTGTCATTGAAATGTGTATTATTTCATTAACCACATCTAGACTCATTTCATGTGTGTTCTTTTCACAAACCACATATGGATCCACCAGTGTCATTGCATGTGTGTTCTTCTCACAAACCACTTGTGGATCCACTAGAGCTCAGTGCATGTGTGTTCTTTTCACAAATCTCATACGGATCCACCAGAGTCATTTGCACGTGTGTTCTTTGCAATGACCACCGTTGGACAAAAACAATCAAGACACAGAGCTAAACAGCAACCTCTCTGGGCTTCTAGAAGACCCGATCTCAGATTGTTAGGCATCGTTGGATCAGGGTGCATGGACGAGAAGGATGTCCTTCATGAGGGTGATCCGCAAGAAGTCTGTTCTATGAATTGATTGGCAGTGGCATCCACGACTGGTCCTATGTCCATGCCCTTATCCCCTTAACCTCGGGGCCAAAGCTCAGATCATGTTCCTTCTTCTCCATGGAGAGGGACATGCCCAAACTCATCTTGCACGAGGCTCAAATGTTCTCCCACTATGACATACTCGCGCCGCTGTTCGCGAGGCTTTCGGTCGGCTTCGAGCTCTGCTACATTGGGGTTTCCTGTCACGCCGCTCTTGCGTGACAACGCGTTGGCGATGGAGATCGAGGAGAGCCGCCGCCAGCTACCGGAGAGGAAGAGGGCAATGGCACGGTACTCGCGCACGAGCCCGTACTGGTGAAAGTTGTTCAAGAAGGAGCGGGTGGCGTTGTTTGAGTTGTGCGGAACCCACCAGTGGGAGATCCACCTAGATCTGCGCAACCACGAAGGGAGGCAGCGCTTCTGGGTAGTGCCTGGGCATACAACCTCCACCGTTATTGATGGGGAGCGTCGTGAATAATCCATGAGGAGGAAGAACGATGCTAGGAAGGTCGGCTGATTCCAACGCGGAGGAGGCTGACGGCGGTGCGTACAACATCATCGATGATGGAGACTGCGGGAGCATCATAGTCGATTAGGGCCACTTAAGCATAAACTAAATCTTTGTACGGTATCTTAATGCCCTCTTTGGATACGGGTCAATTAAGTCATAGTCGATTATCGTCATAATCCATATATGTTGGCCATATTTTAGGTGTCTTTGTCTTTGAAACTAGTCGAAACTCGTCTAATCCTGAAAATAAAGTCCGCGCCTTCCTGGCATGTCAGATGGGACAATATGCTGACTTTGCTCCCGGCACTTGATGACATAGCCATAATTTGGAGTGCGCCAGAGGAGAAGGGGTCGTGCGTGTTGTAATAGTGTACTACTTCTGTCCAGATATAACCGACTTAGTTTTTTTAGATATTTAAATGTATCTATACCCAAAACATGTCTAGATACATACGAATATACCCAAATTCAAGTCACTTAGTTCTAGGCAGAGGGAGTATTAATATTTTTTAGGAATAGTTTCTGATGGCATATATTGGCCATGTTTTAGGTTTTTGTCTTTCAAACTAATCAAAAGTCATCAAATTCTGAACAAACAAAGTCATTGCATTCACATCTGATGGGACAATACGCTGACTCTGCTACCAACACTTGATGGCACAGCGATAATTCTGGAGTGCGCCAGAGGAGATGGGAATCCGAGGGAGATGGGAACTAGTAGTTGCGTCCATACGCAGGTGAAAAAATAATGTAATAATATTTAAAAATTGTAATCTGGTCCACATGACCCCATCACAGACACGTTGCACGCACCAGATATATTTAAAGACGACACATCTAGTTTAGTTTCAATGATATAATTCAACATACGTCGTTACTGTGCCCGCATCTTTCTGCTCCTCTTATTAGTCTGCTAGCCCACACTGCATTAAGCAATAGTTGATGAGGATGAAAAGAAAATGATAAAATGGCAAATAAAACAATTTTAAGCTTACCTTTCATTTGGTTAATTGTACAAAGATGAAATTGGCAGGGATTTATTATTTCTCCTGCATTTAGCCGAAAGATCCTCAAGAACATCCTCAATCACCCCTGCAACTTCTTCATATTCTAATAAACCTCCATTATTTCCCCTTTCCTCCCTGTTCCGCTTACCCTTTTGTTTCTTTTCACACCCTTTTCTCGTTGGCACCTCCACTTCTTCATAAATTTGCTGCTTACCTATGTTTTCCTCCGAGTGCTCATCACCGTTTTCCTCCACCTGCTGCACTTCGTCAAGTTCTTCGTCTTCACGTTGTTGTTCCTTCAGTTCTGGCTAAGAAGCCTCATTTTCTGCCACCGGGGTGTGAATAGGGACAAGATCATGTGTAACTGGGTTTTTTCACAACCTCTTGATATGGCTGAATCCTCCACAACGTTTGCATTTCCTTTTCCTAGATCCCAGCCTTGAACCTTTATCGATGGAGGCTTCGATCCTTAGCTTTCTAGGCCTCCCAAGTGGCCTCCTAAGAACTGGTGGTTGAAGTTTGAACCCTGGATCGACAATCTCCCAATCATTTTCATCAACCGTAGGTGGTACATTTTCTACATAAGTTGCAGCAAACTTGTCCACGGATAAATAGTTGTCAACATAGTTCTCTATTTCAGCTCGGCTACCTCTAAGCTTTAAGATGAAGTACATTGCATGGTGACATGGAAGACCAGTAATCTGCCACTGCCTGCATGAACAAGTCTTGTTTCGAATGTCTACAGTGTACCTCCATTCACTTCCACGCTTGTATTCTGCATAAACCTCAGCCAATGTTCTAGAACTTCTGACCATCCTCATCTTTATCGTTCTTATTGCCATGGTTCTTGCATTCAGTAACATAACCACCTTTGGAACTATTTTATGGCCTAAAAAATTTCTTGCACAAATTCTTTGTCTTAAATCTATCTTCACCATTATGCACTATCTTATTGCATCCAACAAAATAACAATTCCAACTGTCTTCGTGCCCAAAATCTTATCATTGAAACTCTTTGCCAAATTATTGCAAACAAAATCCACCTTGGTTAACTCACCAAACTTGCTTCTGGCCCATAGCTTGGTGTGATCTTCTTCAAGGTATTTTTTTACCTTTAGCACTTCATACATGTTGTGCAAGTAAGTAGCATGCATGCTTGGGGTGTATGCACACGCTGATCACGACAAGTCCTCTTCAAATATATTTCCTTCGAACTTCTTCGTGAAGTTAGTAGCGAGGTGCCGCAGGCATTCCCTATGCTCAACCCTAGGAAACACAACATCAACAACATTCTCAAGACCCTTGCATGCACCAGTGTGTATCACCAAGCCTTCAGGGTGACCAATTACTGCCCATAGTCTCTACATGAACATGTCCAGCTTTCATTTGATTCACCCTCAAGAACAACATAAGCTACGAGTAGAAGCCAATTATGCGCGTCCAAAGCACAAGCATAAGGAACATGTCCCCTGGACTTCCATGTTAAAGAAGTTGCGCCTATTGCCAAGTATGGCCTGCAGCCGTCTAGGAACCCCTTCCAGCATGCCTTCAGGCAGACAAAACATCTCCTGAAGCATTTCTTATCTGCCTGCTTATACCTGACCCCCCTCGAGACCTTTTCTCTTTCTTGCACAACCTAGTAACCGATGTCAACAACACTACCAGGTGATGTTTTCTCTACCTGAGCTTTGAAACTATACAACATGTGAAAACTGTCATTCCACTTGCCTTGAATGAAGTCTAGATCCATCTCCTTCCCATCAAAGACTCTGTGGTAAGGAATCAGAACGTTAAACTTTTTTCTAATCTTTGCTCTGGGTTCAGCAGGTCCAATGTTATGATCCTGCCTCACCCAGTCAAGTATAGTATCAGCAATCCATTTGGTAGTCACCGGTCTAATTTTATCACTTAAAGAAGTATTAGGGCAATTGTGTTTCTTCGTGTTTACTTTGATCTGCATTCAATAAGAATCCAAATAATTTAGAGCTAATTATCAGCAGCATAAATATGAGAAAGACTGAAACTAAATGTAGCTATTGCAACCTGAAATGGGTGTCCACCTCGCATTGGAGATGCATGTAATCTCCATTTACACACATTACTTTCCCTACAATGCACCCTAAATATCTTTTGGTCGCTCTTTTCAATGAAAAATTCGAACCCAACTCTGATTGCATAGGTTGCAACTGCATATCTACAATCCTCCACATTCTCAAAGATAGTCCCCTCATCAATTGTAGGATTGTCCCTGTCAAAGTGTATCACTGGCCTGTCCTCGTCTTCATCGTTGTATCTACATCCCATCTCCACATCTTCACATTCCTCTTCCTCATCAGTCTCATAGTCAGGCTCAAAGTTTGAATCAACCAAATATTCCCTACTCTCCATCCTATCAGGGTCAGCAGCCACGTGTGGATATGCTTTCTCATCATCATCTGCACCGCCACACATTTTAGTGTTTTCATGCTCGCTTGACAAAGCATCATGCTCAAGGACAAGCTGTACAAACATCCTGTTGTTACCAACACATATCCTTGCCATCACCACGGGACTAGAAACGCTAATTGGGGTATGCATAAAAGGAATCACAGTTCTTACCCTTCAATGGGGGCGTACGACACCTTCTCCGGGCTCCATACATCCAAAGCTCTACACCCTGCTTCCTCTTCCCCTGTTTCGTTCTCATGTGTGCTCTCCAAACTTGAAGGAGATTTTGTGCTCTCTAGCCGCACAGGACCCATCTCCGTGTTCTCAAGCCTCGCATGATACATCTCCAAGCGGGATCCGAATCACCACCGTTGTTGGGCGCCTAACCCAACGGCCAACTCTTGGTTTTCATTTCTAGACCCGCCTAGGTGGTGGACGGCGGCAAGTAGACAGGACAAGGAGGGGAGGGGCTAGGACGTGAGGGGATGACGATGGCCCAAGGGGAGGATGAGAGCGGTGCACGACTGAGCGCAGTGGTGGCGGTAGGGGCAGAGGAGCGGAGCTGGTTGCGAGAAAACATGGAAAATTGCACAATAATGTGTTGGTGGGCGGCACCAGCCCTCGAATCTCGGATGCGTGATATCGAAGGTAGAGGAGACGGGCCCGCCAGTCAGAAAACATGCCACGTCGCCTTCCCCTGTTTTCGATGCCCTTTTAAAAAAGAAAACATGCCACGTCGTCATCCCCTATTTCTGATGGTGTTGCTACAATTTGATGATACATAGTGGCATAGAAAATAATATTGTATAAACATAAGGGCAGAGTCGTCATAATTTCTAAAATGAAACCCGGTCTCCTACCTGTCCCGGTACATTGCTCGATGAGGTGGATAGCCACGATCGATCTTTTTAATATGTTCGCACTTTTATGCTGAGAAGGGAAATAAAGATTGAGCGGTTAATGCAATGACTGTCGAATTATTACACTCTAAGGAAATGGGAGATGATTATTTTCACGCATGCCCATAGTCCAAACCTATTGTCAGTCTGTCACTCCCCTTCTCCGACAAACCACAGTTCACCTTGCGCAGCTCCTCCATGCCACAACACCTAGGGTAACATGGCCCTGCCTAAGCAGCCTCCACCAACGCCGCGACAACCGCCAAAACTGGGGTATTTAGCCCCTCTAAGGCAGGCCATGAAGCTCTACTTCAAGGTTGGTCTCCCATTGCCCTACAAGGCGGATAATTTCACCGAATGTGCTGAATCGGCCATGGCAGCGGCGCCAGTGTCATCGGCACCAGATGCGGCAAGCAGGGCCAAGAGAGCGATGTGTGGGAATCATGCGGCGACATTATGACATGCTCTAGGAAGGGGGAACAAGGTACGTATGAAATCGTTCATGAGAGCATGACGCCGAGGGTACACACCCTCGAAGAGGGTAGCGCCAAGGTCTAGGAACTCTCGCGTCCACGCTTCGGCGTGGTCTACCTTACCGCAGTGGGGGAGGCTGGAAACACGCCGTCCGCAGCAAAGACGCTCCATCCAATGCACCGTCGGAAGCTGTACCGCGGCGGCGACCAAGCGTCTACGCTCAGCATATTGGATTGTTCGATAGCTGGAGCTAGTGGCCGGCATCAGCTCAGCGTCGGAATTCAGGTTCCAGTTCACACAGACCTACGATCCCAAAAAGAAGATGCCAAATTTTAGTTTTGAAGAAATTGTTGCGGCGGCGCGGATGTTCCTACTGAACCGGGACTGGCGCATGCAAAGCGGTCGTGCATGAACGATGCAGGTTTCTTGTAGTTTGGCAGGAAGGCAATAGATCAGTTTGGGTTAAATGATCAAAGAACTTCCGTCCTCTCAAGGCAATTGGCCAACCAACTTTTCTAGTGGAGATCTGCAGTTTCTTCAGTGTAGAATAGTTAAGTTCAGACTGAAGAATGGCTTTTGTAGATGAAATGCTGACGGATTGTTCTATAATCTAGTAGGAAGTTTAGCCCACTTTTGTGCAGGTATAAGACCCTTTTGTATGGAAGTACTAATGTTGTAAACAAATAATATCAAGTATCTATTTCCTTCAATTACTATTCGTGGTTAAATCTAGTTAACTAGCATTTTTTATCCTAGACAGATAAAATTTAGACGACAATTTATGTACAAATTTCGCGTCTGTTGTTTGTGCTATAAACCATTTTTCCTTTGTCTTGTGATGTCTGCAAAATGGTCCTGCAGTTCAACGTGTTACAAATCTAGCTACCTTGTACTTGAAGAGGATATGGACTACATTTTCATGGCATCCAAAGAATTGACATTGCTCATTGCCAGACCACCCTCTTTTCATGAGGTTGTCCTTGGTTATTCATAGAAATTATAAAGCACGGTGTTCAACTACATCGATTCAAACTATTACACACACACACACACTACATCAAATTCATTACCCACACATACTACATCGATTCAAACTATTACACATACATACTACTTCAAATTCATTACCCACACATACTTTATCGATTCAAACCATTACACATGTTTAGTCGATGCTAACTTCCTGCTACACACTCCATACTACAAATTCATTAGCCACACATACTACAACAATTCACTAGAGCTATGTCTTCACTCAAGAGAAATCAGAACCACCAGCTTGTCCAAGCCCAGTTCCCCCACCGAAACTGTGTGCGCCGTCGTGAAATAGTGGTGGTCCTGTGCCATTGATCCTTCTAGGCCAACACTGCAGGCGACGAGGACGCTTTCTGGCCGCCTCTTCGGGGCCCTGAATGCCATGTACTGATTCCAGAACCTCCTCCAGGTGGATGATGACCGGGTGCTTCCACAAAAGATGTCGCCTTGCCCTGCTTGGAATCTGCACCTCGTACATCTTAGGAACGGTGTCCGGATCATTCAGCCGCACCTTTACCTCGATGACCCATCTGTCGCTTGGTGGCACGATTTCCACCAGCTCGCCGCCAAGGCTACTAATGACCAGCTTGAGGGCCTCCGGCTCCCAAGCAACCAATGGAAGGCCGTCAAAGCTAAGTTTGTACAAGAAAAAAAGCTGCCCCAAGTGATCGTCCCACCCACAGGCGCGATGCCAATGCATGAAGCTAATTTTCTCCCCACAGCACTCGAAAGAATGGGAAGAATGCAGAACATGCTCGGTGTGTAAGCTGTGCTCGAACCGGACGAAAAAATCTAATGGCAGGCCGCATACCTCAATCTTGACATCGTTTCGTCTGATCCAAAAACGAGACTTGAAAGCCGACAACAACTCTGCCAGCGACACGGCGGGATGGACGCCCAACACGATGGCCATGAGAGTGTGTTCGTCAAACTGTTGTGCCAGGGCTACCATGCCTGGGGTGCACGGTAGCACGCAACTTCCCAAGGTCGGTCGTCGGCCAGGATCGCCCGACGGGACGCGAAGCTTCGATTAGAGGCATGGGAGGTTGACCAGACATGGTGGGGATGCAAATTAGAGCAAGTGCAAGCTCCGATCTGAGACGAGCAGCCGAAGCTGAGCAAAGGTTATGGGGAGGGGAGAACGGGAGAAGAGTAGAGCAGAGCAAAGAAATAGATCTGGTCCATGCAGGGGTAAACTAGTCCACGACCGCAAAAGATAACGGGGAATACTGATAGGGTGGGCCAAGAAGAGTTGACCTAACGGCGGTATTTGAGTTCAACCATTTTTCATATGGTTCAAATGACCGTTTGGCTGTTAGATTTGTATTCACCCCCATTTGGCCCTCCGCGAGATTCTACTATGGACCCTCCGCGAGATTGATGACAACTCGGGTACCGGGATGCACTCGCCTTGGAATTTTGGTACCGCAAACCAACAATCCCATGCGAGATGCCTTTGTCAAGCACTTCGAGGGTTCCTACACCCGCACGACCACCATCGAGGACTTGGAGCGCTGCATCCAGGGACATCGCGAGTCAACCCGCCACTGCGTCTAGCGGTGGCAAGACCTATGGGTCAATGCCTCCGGCATCAACCTAGACACGGCAGACCACTGCTTCAAGAACACGTGCCGGTAGGAACCTCTGGTCGCCAAGATCAAGAGGGTCTACTGGATGCTCGACAACATCCCCGACCTCCTCGAGATCTCCATGTGCTATGTGGAGGAGGACACTAACCCAGACTCTGACGACGAGTCGGGGGGAAGACGCCACACCGGCGACAACGACAACGGGTGACAGTGCAACATGCACTACAACAACACTCGCCTCACCGGCAAGCGCCACGGTGATGGGCGAGTCGACTTCGTCACAAACGCTGGCTACGAGCAGCGTGACCCAAAGAACTTCCGCCGTAACGGAGGAAACTATCGCGACAGAAGAAACTACCGCGCCAACATCGCGGCAAGGCCGAAATTCGACCCTGCTGCCATACTCAATTAGCCCTGTGTCAACCACAGCAGGGAGGGGAAGCCTGCCACTCACACCACTGCCGACTGCCACTCCCTAAAGGAGATTGATAATGCAAGGTGATACGTCCATTTTGCATCACTATTCTATATCATAATTTACTGTTATTCATCGATATATTTCATATTAAGAGATCATACTTATGTTATTTCATCTGTTTTTGCATGGTTGATGACTTTTGGAGGATGGACCGCTGAAGTCACGATTCTGATGGAAAAGGCACTGTTTGGAGGCAAAATTCGCGAAGATCAGAAAATCTGGGAAAATATATGGAAAATTCTATTTTCCAGAAGACGAAGGATGCCACAAGGGGGAACGGAGATGGGCCACAGGGGCCCCACACCACCCCCTAGCACGGGCCACCCTTGGGCGCGCCACCAGGTGGTGTGGCCACCCTAGCCCACCTCTGGCTCTGCTCTTTGGCGTACATAATCCTCCCGAAACCATAAGACTCGGGGGGCAACCATAGAAAGATTCTGCCGCCTCTGCGGGGCGGAAAACTGCAGAGAGAGAAAGAGCTCTCCGGCAGGCAAAAATCTGCCAAGGAAATTCCTTCTCGGAGAGGGGAGATCGTCGCCATCAACACCACCATCAAGATGGACTTCATCGGGATCATCATCATCATCTCCACCATAATCTCCAACAGCACCATCATCACCACTACATACCGTTGTAACAATTGGGTTGAATCTTGCATAGTTCTAAGGGGAAACTTTCCTGGTGTTGATTACTTGTTGTAGTTGATGCTATTGAGTGGAACCATTGAATCATCGTTCATGTTTAGATTGTTATTTATCATTATTTCATCTCTGATCTTGAACCATATGATGTCTTCTGAGTAGTTCGTTTAGTTCTTGAGGACATGGGAGAAGTCATATTGTTAGTACTGGAATTGTGTTGAGAAAGATTCAATGGTTTGATATTTAAGTAGTGGTGTTATTCTCCTAGTGGTGTCATGTGAATGTCGACTACATGATACTTCACCTTTATGGGCCTAGGGGAATGCCTTGTGTATTTGGCTACAAATCGTAGGGGTTGCCAGAGTGACAGAAACCTAAAACCCCATTAGGAAACCTTTGCACAAGGGAGTGTAGGATCTCAGAGTTTAAAGTTGTGGTTAGGTTTGTATCATAATTACTTTCTTGTACTTGCGGATGCTTGCAAGGGGTATAATCACAAGTATGTATTAGTCCTAGGTAGGTCAGTACATTAGCACAGGTTCACCCACACAACACTTGTCAAACTAAAGAAGATTAATCAACTATATGAAGTGAAAGCACTTGACGATATTCCCATGTGTCCTCAAGAACGTTTGGTCATCTTAAGTAATACAACCGGCTTGTCCTTTGCTAAAGAAAGGATTGGGCCACTTGCTGCAATTATTCTTATTGTCTTTTATTTACTCACACTTTATTTATCTGCATTATCAAAAAACCCTAAAAAATCGTTTGCTAAGTATTTATAGAGAATTCCTGCTCCAAGCCACTCGTCAACACCTTCTGCTCCTCGTTGGGTTCGACACTCTTACTAATCGAAAATACTGCGATACACCCCCCTATACTTGTGGGTCATCAAGACTATTTTCTGTCGTTGTTGCCGGGGAGTGAAGCGCTATTGGAGAGTGGAACTAGTAAAGGAAACTTCTACTGTGAGTATTGTTTATTTATGTTGGTTACTTTATTTCAATATGGATCATTCACTTAGTTTACTATTTTGTAATGCTACTACCACTGCTAAGGTAGTAGATGAACCACCACCTGCTGAAAATGATACTTTTAAGATACCTACAAAAATTGTTGATCGTGTCATGGATAACTACTATTTTGAGATGGAACTGTCCATCCCGATGACCATTTGCTCTTTATACACCAATTATGCGGGTTGGTTCAAGTGTGCAGGTATTATAATGGATCAGGTTAAGAAGAAGTTATTATAATTATCACAGGAAGAGCTGAGGAATGGTACAAGCTGCTGAAGAATGGTCAAGATCTTGAATGGGAGGAAGTAGTACCTCTCTTTTATTCAAAGTTTTATCGTCCTAGTGAGATTCACAAAGATCCTAATCAAATATACAACTTTTGGCCTCGTGATGGAGAGAGTATAGCTCAATCTTGGGGGAGATTGAAGTTACTAATGCTCAAATGTCTTATTCATGAGCTCCCTAACAATATTATTATCAATAACTTTTATGCAAGACTTTCTCTTCATGATAAGGATCTATTGGATGCTTCTTGTGCTGGATCATTTACGCGCATGGAAGAAGAAGCTAAATGGGATCTTCTAGACCGTATTCAAGACAATGTTGAAGCATGGGAGAATGATAAAGGAAGAAAGTCAGGTATAAATTATGATTATGAATGCATTAAATCTTTTATGGGAACTGATGACTTTCATAATATTAGTAATGCTTATGGTCTTGATTGTCAAGTTATTGCAAATTGTTTTAAGGCTTTTGCCTCATATATTGAAATTCCAAAAAGAGAATGGAACAAGTATCATGCACCATATAAATATATTGCTGATTGTGTTCCTAGTAGAAGTACTGAAGTTTGCACTATTGATCGTATCTTACCTGAACCTTATATCGAGAAAATACCTTTCCCGGATAAGGTAAAGGAGCATTCTATGATAACTGGTGTAATAAATAAAAGTACAAAGAGAGCTGTAAAGCCTGATGAACAAATAAACATTGAACCTCCAGTAGCAATTGTGAAAGACATTGTCACTAAAAGTGTAGAGGATGGACACACTGTCTTCTGTGAGGATGCTTCTAATATTGTCTCACATCCTAATAGAACTATAAAAGCTAGTGTCCCTTTGCTTTCTGTTAGAATTGGTGATCATTGCTATTTTAGTTTATGTGATATTTGTGCAAGTTCAAGTGTTATTCCTTACGAGATTTACAAAGAAATTATGCATGAAATTAGTCCATGCGAACTAGAAGAAATTGATGTGGTTATTCACCTTGCAAATAGAGAGACCATCTCTCCAATTGGTATTGTAAGATATGTGGAAGTTCTTTGTGGTAAGATTAAATATCCTGCTGATTTTCTAGTACTTGGTTCAGCTGCTAGTAAAACCCGTCCTATCATTTTTGGTAGACCTTTCTTGAACACGTGTGGAGCCATTATAAACTCTAAAAGGGAGAAAATTTTAACTAAATTTGACGGGGAATCTTATGAGTTTAATTTTTCAAAATTTGCTAAAGTTCCTTATGAAAATGAAACTCCTAATGAGGATTTTAGAGTTAAACAACTTGCTTCTATTTCTCTTGCTCCTAACAATGCTTTGCAGCAATTTATGGAAGACCACGAAAGTGAGATCTTCATGGAAGAAAGAAATGAAATTGACGAGATTCTCCGACGTCAACCTAAGATGCTTAAGCATAACTTGCCTGTGGAAGATTTGGGTACCACATTGCCACCTAAAAATGATCTATTTTTCGATCTGAAACCTTTACCTGACAATCTTAAATATGCTTACATTGATGATAAGAAAATATATCCTGTTATTATTAGTTCTAAACTTCCAGGGAAGGAAGAGGAAAGATTATTGGAAGTATTGAAGAAACACCGAGGAGCTATGGGCTATACCCTTGATGATTTAAAGGGGATTTCTTCTACTATATGTCAGCATGCTATCAATATAGAACCCGATGCAAAACCAGTGGTAGAACATCAACGTTGTTTAAATCCAAAGATGAAGGAAGTGGTAAGAAACGAGGTATTAAAACTCCTTGATGCTGGTATTATTTATCCTATTGCTGATAGTGAGTGGGTTAGTCATGTTCATTGTGTCCCTAAGAAAGGGGGAATTACTATTGTGCCTAATGAGAATAATGAGCTTATCCCCCAAATAATAGTAGTAGGTTATAGGATGTCCATTGACTTTAGAAAGGTTAACAAAGTTACTAAGAAAGATCATCACCCACTGCCTTTTATTGATCAAATGTTAGAAAGGTTGTCTAAAACGACCCTTTTTTCTTTCTTGATGGATACTCTGGGTTCTCTCAAATTGCTGTGAAACAACAAGATCAAGAAAAAACTACTTTCACGTGTCCTTATGGAACCTATGCTTATAGGCAAATGCCTTTTGGTTTGTGTAATGCTCCTGCTACTTTTCAAAGATGCATGTCTGCTATCTTTCATGGTTTTTGTGAGGAAATTGTGGAAGTATTCATGGACGATATTTCCATCTATGGAACTTATTTTTATAATTGTCTGCACAACCTTGATAAAGTTTTGCAGAGATGTGAAGAAACTAATCTTGTTCTTAATTGGGAGAAATGCCACTTCATGGTTAATGAAGGAATTGTCCTAGGACATAAAATTTCTGAAAGAGGCATTGAAGTTGATAGAGCCAAAGTTGAAGCAATTGAGAAAATGCCAAGTCCTAGAGACGTCAAAGGTATCCATAGTATCCTTGGTCATGTTTGTTTCTATAGAAGGTTTATTAAAGATTTCTCTCAGATATCAAAACCCCTTACTAATATTCTCCAAAAGGATGTACCCTTTGTTTTTGATGATGATTGTAAAGAAGCTTTTGAAGCTCTAAAGAAAGCTTTAACTACCGCTCCTATTGTCCAACCACCTGACTGGAACTTACCCTTTGAAATCATGTGCGATGCTAGTGACTTTGATGTAGGTGTTGTTCTTGCGAAACGAATAGAAAAAAAGTTAAATGTTATCCATTATGCTAGTAAGACTCTTAACGCTACTCAAAAGAATTATGCTACTACTAAAAAAGAGTTCTTACCTGTTGTCTTTTCTTGTGATAAGTTTAGACCTTATATTGTTGATTCAAAAGTTACCATTCATACTGATCATGCTGCTATTAAGTACCTTATGATGAAAAAAGATGCTAAGCCTAGGCTTATTAGATGGGTGTTGCTTTTACAAGAATTTGACCTACATATTGTAGATAGGAAAGGTGCTGAAAATCCAGTTGCTGATAATTTATCTCATTTGGAAAACATCTCTTTTGATCATATGCCTGTTAATGATAGTTTCCCAAATGAATAGTGGGCTGCAGTAGGGGTAAGCTCGCGAGAGAGTCCTTGGTATGCTGATAATGCTAACTTTATTGTTTCCAAGTATTTGCTTCCAACTTTTACATCCCAGCAAAGAAGGAATTTCTTTTACGATTTGAGGCATTATTTTTGGGATGACCCACATTTATATAAAGAGGGAGTAGATGGTATTATGTGAAGATGTGTTCCAGAACATGAATAAAAGGAGATAGAACCGCACAAAAGGTTCTACAATCAGGTTTTTAATGGCCTACCCTTTTTAAAGATGCAAGAAAATTTGTCTTATCATGTGATGAATGTCAACAAGTTGGTAATATTTCTAGACGCAATGAAATGCCTATGAATTACTCTCTTGTTATTGAACCATTTGATTGTTGGGGATTTGACTCTATGAGTCCTTTTCCCCCTTCAGAAGGTTATACTCATATTCTTGTTGCTGTTGACTATGTTACTAAGTGGGTAGAAGCCATACCTACGAAAAGTGATGATGGTGAGACCTCTTTAAAAATGCTTAAGGATATTATCTTTCCTAGGTTTGGAGTGCCTAGGTATCTTATGACTGATGTAGGTTCTCATTTCCTTCATGGTGGCTTTAGAAAGACCCTTGCTAAATATGATGTTAATCATAGAGAAATTAAATCCATCTTGCAAAACACTGTTAATAGATCTAGAAAAAATTGGGCTAAAAAGTTGAATGATGCTTTATGGGATTATAGAACTACTTATAAAAATCCTATGGGAATGTCTCCTTACAAAATGGTTTATGGGAAAGCTTGCCACCTGTCATTAGAATTAGAACACAACGCTTATTGAGCAGTGAAAGAACTTAATAGAGACTTCAAACTTGCTGGTGAGAAAAGATTATTTGACTTAAGTTCGTTAGACGAGTGGAGGAGTTAAACATATGAAAGTGCTAGATTATTTAAAGAAAAATTTAAAAAATGGCATGACAGGAGAATTCTTAAGAGAGAGTTCCATGTTGGTGAGAAGGTTCTATTGTATAGGTCTCATCTCAGATTTTTTGCAGGAAAATTACTCTCAAAATGGGAAGGACCTTATGTTATTGAAGAGGTGTATCGTTCAGGTGCAATAAAAATTTCTTCCTTAAAAGATAACACTACACAAGTGGTGAATGGTCAGAGACTCAAGCACTATATTTCTGGAGATTCTTACGATGAAAATATTGATGCTATTCAAATGGTAACTCCGAATTTTTTTATTTAAGACCAAATTTAGAGACCTGTAGAGTTTGTTTTCGAATAGGTAATAGTTCTGGTAAGAAAAGGTCCGCAAAAAATCTGTCAATTTATATTTTTGCAGTTTTTATCTAACATGGAAAGCAATGAGTAGAAAGAGGGACGGAAACGGAGCCCGGGTGGCTCACACCACCCCGTGGCGCAGGCCCACCTGGCCGCGCCACTAGGGTGTGTGGCCACCCTGGACCCCGTCTCTGACTCATTTTCTCTCAGTACCTTCCTTTTGTTGTTAAACTTCGTAATATATAATCTCCCGGATCCCTCGAGGTTCGTATATCGTGTTCTCATCGTGTTTTCGTTCCGATCTGTTTCTGTCAGGAACTATTCTTAAAGTTTAGAGGCAGCATGGTCTCCGCCAACGATAAGCGCAAGGAGCCTGCGTAAGATGATCTCCAAGACCTTGAGCAGGAGGAGGACATCAAGAGTGAAGTTGAAGAGGAGTCAAAGGAAGACCAACATCCGCACACCAGCACCACCATTGCAAGCATTTGACTGGTGGCAAATCCTGCTAAGTTCAAAAGGACTACACGAATGTCCACTGGAGGGAAGGTTTCGCGTTTTTGCTTGGCTTCACGGTCACCTCCTCCACACACCAAGAATCCCTTCCATACCCTTATCCACGAGAAGCAATTCCAGAATATGCCCAAGGAAAAACTACCCTCCAATTGGGATATGCCTCGTTCTAACCATGTAGGAAAAGAAGACTTCAAGGAGGAAGAGTGGGGAAAGAATCCCAAGAGCTGGGATTCACAGCCCGACATGATCATGAACCGCATTGATCACAATTCAAAGTCAATTCATACTCTCACCTTCGAGATTGAGGACTTGAGGGAATTGATTGAAAAGCTTATCGACAGAACACCACCACCACCGAAGGAGTAACTCGTCATCAGGTTTTGGCATCCCCTTGGTTTGTTCCAAGCTTGGTGGAGTGTCGCGGTATCACATCACTATCTTCTATCTTTTTATCTTTTTAAGTAGAGTCATATCATGAATAGAGAATTTATCATATAGGATGGTTTGCATTATGGAAGTGTCTCCCCTCTAATTAGATATCTATGTATCCCTTGGTGTGAGTTGCCGTTATGGAATATGAATGAGAAGTTCTATCATTTACTTTTTGCACATCTTATATTAGTTTTCAATTTCGGTTATATGATTGATCTTGTTGTTAGTATTGGTATCACTTTGGGATCATTAAGTAAATTTAGTTGGTTTTGGAAAACCTGGCTCGGTCAGTAGCAACACTATTATGAGAATTTAATGAAAAAGATAAAAGTACTCTTAAGAAATATAATTTCATCATCTTTCTTTCTTGATGGGCTCATAAACTTAGCATTCTCTTGTTAAGATCCTTTGTGTTTCCAAGGAAGATTGCATGTTTGTTTGTATCACTTGTATGTTTGTTTGTTTCCTTCAACTCTTATGCTTGCTACCTAGCCTTGCTAGCCAAAAACCTATACTGAGAGGGAATGCTTCTCGTCCATCCAATCCTTAAACCAAAACCTATGCCATTTGTGTCCACCATACCTACCAATTAGCATTATTGGTATTCCACGTAAATTCATGTTTTTATCTACCTTCTGAATTAAACTTGTTATGTGAAAATTAGTGATTAAAGCTCTCACGAACTTGATGGCACACTTTACTTTCTTGCACTTAATAAACTTGAACCATTGTGCCCATCTATGTTGCGTATATGCTTGTGTTTTGTAAGTTGTGAATTAGAAGAACCATGTTATCATGGGGAACACTTTCAACATTAAACTTTATTTAGTTGATATCATGTTCTTTTGCTTATGGATCCCAGCGGTGTGAAATGAAAGGGGGGCTTGTAAGACTCATGGAGTTCATATATGTGTTAGAGAAACACCTGGGCAGCTAGTCTAATCCATGCCTAATCATGGTGGAAACCTGAAGCATAACCATACCATAGTGAGCAATCTATTAAGCATCCTCTATAAAAAAGCTTATGCAAATCGGAAAGAAAAATAGAGAAGAAAAAAGGCCTATGCAAATAGGAAATAAAAGGATTGCTGAGATACTCATTGTCTGCTTGCCTTGTCATTTTGATATGGGGAATCTTCCGTATCATCGGGAAGTACCTTGTTGGCAGTTCTCTATGATACACATGTACTTAGAATGACAAGAACTTACTTGTGACTAAAGTTGAGTAGCATGAGGAACGGTACTCGTAAGTAAGGGGCATGAGATTTTAAGCTTTTAGCTTGTCAAGCATATCCTCACATTTGATCACTTTAACCTTAATCACCTAAAGATGCTTATGATAGGGGAAATGAGAGCTGAAAGCTAATAAGTACCATAATTTTTGGAAGCTCTTTATGAAACTTGAAATCCCTGCTTCCCTCTGCGAAGGGCCTATCTTTACTTTTTAGTTGAGTCAGTAAACCTATTCCTTTCTATCTCAGCAAGTATCTTGAGTTGTTGTGTTTCAATCATTTATATGATGATTTATTCAATCATGTTTCTTATGTTCCTTGTTTTGCACACTTCTTTTATTTTAGTGAATATTACTTTGAAAGATATCATTGAAAATCCCATTATGTTCGAACCCCTACAAATTGTTAATTATTCTTTGACCAAGAACAAAGTTTGCCATTACCAATTATGATTTAATTTTTGTATCTTTATTGTGTTTCCTTTACTTATTGCAAGTTAAGTTATATAATAGTGAGTTGTCTATTATGATTTGTGTATTGATGAATGTGATGCTTCTTGTCCATATTCTTTTATTGACACTTCACTCCATAAACATGAGGTCATGTTTATTGAGCTCAGTTTTCGCTTGGGGACAAGCGAAGTCTAAGCTTGGGGGAGTTGACACGTCCATTTTCAATCACTATTCTATATCATAATTTATTGTTATTCATCGATATATTTCATATTAAGAGATGATACTTATGTTATTTCATCTAATTTTTCATTGTTGATGACTTTTGGAGGATGGACCGCTGAAGTCAGGATTCTTATGGAAAAGGCACTGTTTGGAGGTGAAATTCGTGAAGATCAGAAAATCTCGGAAAATATATGGAAAATTCTATTTTTCAGAAGACGAAGGATGCCAGAAGGGGGCGGAGATGGGCCACAGGGGGCCCACAGCACCCCCTAGCACGGGCCACCCTTTGTCGCGCCACCAGGTGGTGTGGCCACCCTGGCCCACCTCTGGCTCTGCTATTTGGCGTATATAATCCTCCTGAAACCCTAAGACTCGGGGGGAGACCACAGAAAGATTCCGCCGCCTTTGCGGGGCGGAAAACTGCAAAGAGAGAAAGAGCTCTCCGGCAGGCAGAAATCTATCAGGGAAATTCCTCCCCGGAGAAGGGAGATCATCCCCATCAACACCACCATCAAGCTAGACTTCATCAGAATCATCATCATCGTCTCCACCAGCACCATCATCACCATTTCATACGCTGTAACAATTGGGTTGAATCTTGCATAGTTCCTAGGGGAAACTTTCCCGGTATTGATTACTTGTTGTAGTTGATGCTATTGAGTGGAGCCATTGAATTATTGTTCATGTTCATATTCTTACTTATCATTATTTCATCTCTGATCTTGATCCATATGATGTCTTGTGAGTAGTTCGCTAGTTCATGAGGACATGGGAGAAGTCATGTTGTTAGTAGTGGAATTGTGTTGAGAAAGATTCAATAGTATGATATTTAAGTTGTGGTGTTATTCTTCTAGTGGTGTCATGTGAACGTTGACTACATGATACTTCACCTTTATGGGCCTAGGGGAATGCATTGTGTATTTGGCTACTAATCGTAGGGGTTTCCGGAGTGACAGAAACCTAAACCCCCGTCAGGAAACCTTTGCACAAGGGAGTATAGGATCTCATAGTTTAAAGCTGTGATTAGGTTTCTATCTTAATTAATTTCTTGTACTTGCGGATGCTTGCAAGGGGTATAATCACAAGTATGTATTAGTCCTAGGAAGGTCAGTACATTAGCACAGGTTCACCCACACAACACTTGTTAAACTAAAGAAGATTAATCAACTATATGAAGCGAAAGCACTTGACGATATTCCCATGTGTCCTCGAGAATGTTTGGTCATCTTAAGTAATACAACCGGCTTGTCCTTTGCTAAAGAAAGGATTGGCCCACTTTCTGAAATTATTCTTATTGTCTTTTATTTACTCGCACTTTATTTATCTGTGTTATCAAAACCCCCTAAAAATCTGTTTGCTAAGTATTTACAGGGAATTCATGCTCCAAGCCACTCGTCAACACCTTCTGCTCCTTGTTGGGTTTGACACTCTTAATTATCGAAAATACTGCGATACACCCCCTATACTTGTGGGTCATCACAAGGTGAGCAAGAGAGGATCCCAACAACGACCCACCAAGGGACAACAGAAATGTCGTCGGCCCGCTGCACACGTTCACAGGGCTTGGCACCAAACGCGAGAAGAATGTGATCGCCCGTGCAGTCACTGTCAATGCGGTGACCCAGGTCGACATCCCCCGCTTCCTCAACTGGTCCGAGCAAAGCATCACCTGGAGTTGCCAAGGTCACGCGCCCAGGATCAAATATCCAGGGCGATCCCCCCTAGGTGGTCAATCCCAAAGTGCCTGACTACTGGCTAACCAAGACGCTGATATACGGTAGAATCTCCATCAATATCCTGTACTTGGACACGTTCAAGAGGATACACCTCCCAGAGTCGATGATCGAGTCCACCCTCACCACCTTCCACGGCATCGCCCCCGGTCGGAAGGCATACCCAATCGTCAAGGTGACACTACCAGTCACCTTCGACACACCTTCGAACTTCCACACCGAGCGGATCATCTTTGAGCTGGTAAACTTCCTCAGCCCCTACGACTACGTCTTGGGGCTACAGGCATTCGCCAAATTCATGGCGGACCACATTACGCATACAACATGATGAAGCTCCTTGGGCCACATGGCATCATCACCATCCACGGCGACCTCGACATGGCCGTGGAGTGCGAAGACAATGGTGCCAAGCTCACCGACGTTGTCATCGCCGAGGAGACCAACCACGCCGATGAGCTTGCCAAATACGTGAGTGGCATCGACAAGGACGACCCTAGGATCCTGAAGAAGCCCAACACAGAAAATGTCAGGTCGATAGCATTTGAGGCCTCCACGCACACCCACACCATCGAGCTTGTCCCGTGTGACTTGAGCCAGAAGGTCACCATCGGGACCAACATGAGCATCGCATAGGAAAGCGCACTTATTGAGTTCCTACACGAGAATCGTGACATCTTTGCATTGAAACCATTTGACATGCCTTGTGTCCCCAGAGAACTTGTTGAGAACAAACTCAATGTTGACCTCAAAGTGCGACCGGTGTTGGGGATATGCTATGTGGGTATCCTCATAGCATGTGACCAATCCGCCTAACCCGGGTGGCCCATAGTTGGTATCAAAGCCTATGTCCTGCAGGTTCGCCTAGTTAGACAGATCCTGAAGGGAGGCCCATGTCGGGTAAAGGAAGGCTACGCAGGAGTCACCGACATACTCGGAGCCTTGGAGTACAAGACACGGAAGACTAGTTCGTGTAGGTGTAGGACTCTTTACCTTGCCCGGCAAGGACCTTTCCCTATAAACCCTAGGTCTTGGCGCCTTTATAAGCCGGTCTGCGGGAGCCTTTAGGGCACAACTTCTTTGATTGTAGCGTACAACGCGCAACACCTCGCACATCGAACCTATCTCTGTAATTTGGCGTATTGCCATTATAGTGATTTATAGAAGGAGTAGAGTTCCTCCACCGTTGTGGGACTTGAGCCTGGGTAAGCTGTGTTACCTCGTACCCGCCAACTCTCCTTCTTACCCCATGTCTCTAAACACGCACTATGAGGACCCCTCCATGGCGTACTCGTCAACAATACGACGATAGTTGGCGCCCATCGTGGGGCAAAAGGCGCTCCGATCTATACACCGGGCGAGGTCTAATCTCTTCGCCAATATCGGTGACATCGTAGCCATCGGTCGCATTCTCTTCTCCGGCACCGTCCCGATCGTCCCCTAGACGAGTTTTGGGTGCCGGCAAAGACGAACCCCATGTGCTGCTCCGTCATCCCCTTCGGAGACATCCACATCTTCATTCGCAAAACTCGCCAAGCCCTGCACGGACTGCCTATGAGCAGGACACGTTCGCGGAAGGATCTGGGCCATACCTCTCCTTGGAGTATTGTGGCTCGGATTAGGAAATTTGAAGGCCCACCCAAACCGCCCCTGTGTAGGATATAAAGGTGGAAGGACCCCACAAATCTGCTTGGCTTCCCCGAGCGTTAGTGATGCGCAGGTCACACTTTGTCGGTGTCGTCACCATCTTCGATCTGGACATATGCGTTTAGAGGGATGGAGAATCTCCTCGCGAATACCTTGCCAGATGGATGAGGGTGAGAGAAACCCTAGAGGGCGACCATGTTGCCGAGGTCGTGTACCACTTCGTGGAAGGGCTCACACCTGGAACCCTCCTCCGGCATACCCTCCTAAGGCGTCAGGCCGCAGGCCCTATCTCCCTCGGTGAGTTGGTTACCATTGTTAATGAATATGCGGATGCCAATGAAGAGGCCAAGGCGGCGATCACCATCGAAGTCGTCAGAGGGAAAAACAACAACGGACCGCCTCCATCACCCTCCACATCCGCCATCTCCAACACTGAAGCCAACTCCGACTCTGTCCTCAATGCACTCTATGCCGACATCAATATGGATGCTGGTGGCTCGGATGTCAACTAAGAGGAATACGATGCTATTATGAGGGAGATCGAGCAGGAGATCGAGAAGGAGGAGCACGCTGAGAAGACCAACACTTCCCACCAGGTGCTAGTCGCCATTGGGAGCGTGATGGAAGAAGACTGACAGGAACAAGAACGTGAGAGAGCTCCGCCCATGCCAGCGGTCACCAGAGCAGCAGTAGCTAAAAAGGCCGCCGAGCCTCCAGCTCCGGCTATGCGCCAGCCACTGACATAGGAACTTACCACGCCCCCTCATACGGCCTGACAATCAAATGAGCCGCCAGTGCCACCGTCAATGTCTGTAGCTGGAAACCAACTTGCCACCCCCGCCGACAAAGTAATCTACGGCGCACTTCTCGTTGAGACAATCACCATTGCCCATATCTGGAGCGTTACGAAGCTTGATGAGAAGCGTGCAGAAATCTTAGCGGAGGCCAAGTGCATCGTGGAGCAAGGTGCTAAGCTACACGAGGACATGGCTACGACGTAGCAATCCATCAAGGCGGCAAGAGCTATGGAGGCCGAATACGAGCAGTTGTTGTTAAATCATAAGGCAAAGAAGGTACCAGCTCACCTCATCCAAGATCCCGACGTTCGTAGAGGCTTGGGATTCGACGGGTCTAAGCCGACAAAGGACATCCCTTACATAGATTCAGAGGGGAGGCAAGTCATGCCAACTCCCACTCTCAACATCGCCGTCGCCAAGACCCTCCTGGAGCAGGATAGGTCACCAGAAGCAGTTGCTTAGGTTTACGACCTCGTCGCTAAGGCATGCAAGCAACAGGAAAAGGCTGCCTCGCAGAGGCTTGAGTCCAACCCGGAGCTTTGCCAGTCAACCCTGAACAGCCGCAGAAGGCCAAAATCTCCTTGCGACGAAGGATCGCACACAGGCTCTACAGAGCGAAGACGTAGGGAGGCACGCAACAGGACTGACGCTATCCCCATATCCTCCGACCATGGATAAAAGGCTCGTCCCCGTCGCTCGCCACCTCCACCACCATCTTGACATCACGAAGAACCAGTGCCGCGCCACCGCACAAGCATGCCACCTCCAAGGCGGTCTCAGCCCTGCATCATTATACGCGATCAGAGCGAACAGCCTCGGCATGCCGGAGAGTGCAGCGGCCATGACGGACATAGGATCAGGTCCTACAAGGAACCGCCATGTCCGACAAGCAACCACGATAGGCGCGAGGAGTCGTAGGAGGGGCACAACAAGAGAGCTAACCCACCACCTCCATCGCCGCCATCGCCACCTAGCAACCATCATGGAGGAGGTCATAGCGGATCTCACAAATCACGCCACAACTCTCCTCCCCATATCAGAAAAGGGAAGCAGCCAGAGCCATATGACGCATGATCGCGGCTGGACAAGATCCAAGCTCGAGAGCTCCCATACCTTGGGCCACGTTCTTTTGGACCAGGTATACGAGCCACAACCTACCCCAAGGGCCTCTAGATAGACAAGACCATAAAGCCCTACAACGACACCGCCAGGCCAACAACATGGTTGCAAGACTAAAGCAAAGTGATTCACCTCGCAGGGGGAAACCCCAACGTCGCCATCAAGTACCTCCCACTCATGCTGACAGGCACCGCCTGGCAATGGATCGACGACTTAACGGAGAAATCAATATGCAATTGGTTGGACATGCATGAAGAGTTCACCAAAAACTTCAAGGGTACGTACAAACGTCCCTGCACTGTCGGACACCCAGAACAGTGTGTGCAGGAAAAGGATGAAACCTCCCGTGCCTACCTCTCTTGATGGCTGGATATGAAAAATTCCTGCGCAGGGGTGCACGAACAGACCGCTATGACCACCTTCATTGATGGACTGGAGAAGGGTACTTTGCTCCGGCATACGTTGAACCGTAGACAAGACAACAATGACCTCAACCTCAACGCAATGATCGCCATGGCTAGCGAGTTTGCCGCTGCTGATGACAACGCGTGTGGATTGTGGCCGGCGATAGCATTCCCTACCTAGGCCAAGAAGAACAACAATAACAAGCGGAAGAATCCGCCCGAAGAGAAGCAAGTAGCCGACATGGTCGTCGCAACATTCACTGGCAGAGGCAACGGCGGACAACGTGGATATGGTTGGGGGGCTAGCAGTGGCCAACAGAGGAGTCACACTACACCCTCAGCGCCCCGCGTTCCCCAAGCATACGAAGAGTACCGGTATATGTCATGTTTCGTCCATCTCGACGGCAATGGCAAGTCCACCCACACCAATCGTCAGTGCAAGTTTGTCAATGATCTCAAGGAGGACCCTGAGTACGGCTACAAGCGAAGTCAGAAGAACAAACCCGGCGGAAAGGGCAAAGAGAAGAAGAAGGAAGAAGAACCCAAGGAAACAAGTGATATGGATGAGGACGTGGACCTAAAATCTTCCGACAAGGGAGAGGATAAAGGGGAAAATCCCTTCGACAAGAAGGCTCCTTGTTACCATACCAACCTTGGTACCCCAACCGTCCGGGCCCAGAAAACCTCTCTCAGGATACTGATGGCTACCCTCCCTCCGGTGCCCTAGTACGTCAGGTGGTCGGAAGTACCAATTACTTGGGATAGGAAGGATCATCCAGAGCTCATCCCAACAGAGAACCAATATGCCATGGTCATCAACCCTTTGATTGAAGGCACGGAGTTCACCAAGTGCCTCATGGACAGTGGAAGCAGCATCAACATCATGTACCTGGATACACTGCACAAGATGAACTTGACAGAGACCTTGCTAAGGAAGAACAACACCGTGTTCCATGGGGTTGTCCCTGGCTGACAAGCAAATTCCCTGGCTACATAACGCTTCCGGTCGCTTTTGGTGATGTTAACAATTACCGCCAAGAACGCATGACCTTTGAAGTGGTGCCTTCCAAGAGCGTGTACCACGTCATCTTCAGACGCGACATATTCCACTCCTTCCTCGCAAGGCCATGCTTTGTCTACAACAAACTCAAGATTCCCGGACCAAATGGCATCATCACCGTTGACGGAAGCTTCACCAACAAAAGGGAGTGCAAGCTCAGTGAAGCCGCCTTCGCCAAAGCAGTCCTCTATGGTGAGGAGTTAAAGGAGATCTAGAACCAGGTCGATGCCTCGGAGATGCCGGCTTCGAAGAAGCAGATCACTACTGCCGAACATGCCTTCAAGACTACCATCAAGACCAAGCAGGTGGAGATTGTCCAAGGTGATTCCTCCAAGACCACCGCCATTGGCACAGACTTAGATCCCAAATAGGAAAGCGCGCTCGTCGAGTTCCTCCGTGAGAATAGGGACATCTTTGCCTGGCAACCTGCCGACATGAAAGGTTCACCTAGGGAACTTGCTGAGCACAGCTTGAATATTGATCCTAATGCCAAACCGGTGAAACAACATCTACGACGCTTTGGTGATGAAAGACGAAGGGATATATGCAAAGAAATAGCTAGGTTACATAAGGCTGGCTTTATCCGAGAAGTAATTCACACCCGATGAGTGAAAAATCCTGTACTTGTCCCCAAAAATGGAACCAATGAATTAAGAATATGTGTTGATTACACCGGCTTGAACAAAGCATGTCTGAAGGATCCGTTTTCTTTGCCTCGCATTGACCAAGTCCTTGACTCGACGGCTGGCTCGGAACTTTTGTGTTTTCTCGATGCCTATTCAGGATACTACCAAATCCGGATGCGAAAGGCAGACCAATTGGCCACTTTGTTCACAACGCCCAACGACACGTATTGCTACGTCACGATGCCCTTTGGGTTGAAAAACGCTGGCGCTATGTACCAGCGGATGATGCATTGTTTCATGCACGACCAAATAAGTCGCAACATACATGCTTACGTGGATGACATCGCGGTAATGTCAAAGAAATCAAATGATCTTATCACGGACTTGTAGGAAACCTTTGATAATCTCTGGAAAAACAACATGATGCTGAACCAAAAGAAGTGTGTCTTTGGGGTATGATCCGGCAAATTGTTAGGCTTCATCGTTTTGCATCACGAAATCAAGGTAAACCCGAGGAAAATTAAGGCCATCCTCAACATGAAACGCCCGACATGCCTAAAGGACATACAAAGGCTCACAGGCTGCATTACAGCCGTAAGACGGTTCATCAGCCGACTTGGTGAGAAGGCTATGCTGCTCTACAAGTTGCTCAAGAAGGCAGACAAAATCACATGGACGGACGAAGCTGATGTAGCACTTCAGGAGTTCAAGAGAATACTCTGCTCCCCACCTATACTTGCAGCACTGGTGCCAAGGGAGCCTATGTTAGTTTACATGGCGGCGGCAACAAACCGAATTATCAGCATCGTCATCATGGTGGAGCACAAGGAACCAACGCACGAATATGGAGTTCAGCGACCCGTTTACTATGTAAGGGAGGTCTTAACGGAATCCAAGCAGCGTTACCCGCACTACCATAAGATAGCTTACGGAATTTTCCTTGCTTCCCGCAAGTTAAGGCATATTTCTAGGAGCACCCCATCACAGTAGTGAGCAAAGCTCCACTGTCCGACATCATCAACAACAGCGACGCTACAGGGAGAGTGGAAAAGTGGGGCATTGAACTGGCCGCCTTCGACATCACCTACAAGCGACGTGATGTTATCAAATCACAAGCATTAGCAGATTTTCTTGTAGATTGCACAGAACTGCCAGAAGACACTCCTGTACTAGAGCCAGAGTATTGGGTCATGCACTTTGACGGATCCAAGTTACTCAACGGCTCGGGGGCTGGTGTATTATTGCAATCACCAACAGGAGAGAAGTTGCAATACGTCCTGCAGATCCACTTCAATGCTACAAATAACATGGCGGAGTACGAGGCCCTCAATCACGGACTGCGTGTAGCCAAGGATATTGGCATCAAGCACATAGTTTGCTATGGATATTCCGACTTGGTTGCCTAGCAAGTAGCTAGCACCTGGAACATGCGGAACCCTATGATGGTGGCATATCGAGACAAAGTAGACGAAATAGCCAAGTCCTTCGACGGCTACGAAGTCAAGTACGTCAAACGGGAGGATAATGAGGCAGCAGATCTGCTGTCAAAGCTTGGATCAGCCCATCGACCAATTCCGCCAGGCATTTTCCTGGAGCATTTACGGACTCAATCCATGAAGGGAGCGAACCCCGACAATCCGGATAGAGTGGAATCATTTGTTAACAAAGTGATAGTCACCTCTCCGGCTTGGATGAAGCCGTTCATGGATTATCTACAAGACGAAATTTTGCCCATTGACGAATTCGAAAGACGGCAAATAGTACGCAGAGAAAAAGGCTACGTCATCATTGACGGTCAGCTATACAAGACAAGTACCCCAGGAGTTTTCCTACGATGCGTCTCCCAGCAGCAAGGTATTGACATCCTTAGAGAAATATATCTCGGAGATTGCGGGCATCACGCCGCTCCTCGATCGTTGGTGGCTAAAGCCTTCAGACATGGATTCTACTAGATAACTGCCAAGGCGGACGCCGATAAGTTGGTACAAACATGCCTTGGGTGTCAGTTTTATGCAAGACAACCAAATATTCCAGCTGAAGAATTGTGAACAATACCAATAACTTGGCCGTTTGTAGTCTGGGGGCTGGACATGGTGGGGCCTTTGCAGACATCACCCTGTGGATTCACACACTTGCTTGTAGCAGTGGATAAATTCATAAAATGGATTGAAGCTAAACCCATTAGAAAGCTTGATGGGGAAACAACCCTGAAGTTTGTCCAGGATCTAGTGGTGAGATTTGGTATCCCACATAGCATCATCACCGACAATGGCAGAAACTTATCTCTCGGAGAAGTTGAGGAGTACTACCATGAGTAAGGAATCCATCTTGACCTAGCATCTGTCGCACATCCACAGTCAAATGGGCAAGTTGAAAGGGCCAATGGACTAATTCTGCATGGAATCAAGCCACGCTTAGAGGCACCGCTACGTAGAGCAGCTGGAGCCTAGGCAGAGGAACTACCATCTATTTTGTGGAGTCTACGAACAACACCCAACAGATCCACCGGCTTGACTCCTTTCTTCATGGTTTATGGAGCAGAAGCAGTTCTCCCATCTGACATCCTCCATGATGCACCAAGAGTTTCCGCCTACAAGGAGGATGACGCTGAAGAATCCAGACGTCTATCTATGGACCTACTTGAACAAGAGCACGTGTTGGCATGCCAGAGATCTGCCGTCTACCAGCAGAAGCTGCATGGCTACCATAGTCGCCATGTAAAGCATCGCTCGTTTAAAGAAGGGGATATGGTGCTTAGACTCAAGCAGGAGAAATCACACAAATTATCCCCGCCTTGGGAAGGACCGTTCATCATAATCAAAGCATTGCTCAATGGTTCCTATTACCTCGTTGATATTCGCGAGTTGAAAGATAGGCCAAAAAATTGCAAGCGCAAGCAATGTGACTCCGATGATGATTACCCGGAGACAGATCGGCCAAGGAACATAGCACAGCTACGTCCATTTTACACTTAGCACAATTATATTATGTAATAAGTTTTTTATATGATTAATGAAACAAAGCATTTGGTTCACTCATATTCCATGAGTCTTTTACCTCCTTTAGTTGTTCATTTTTGGATCATATAAACCCTTTATATGCAAGGTTGCATTTGCCCTTGTGAAAATTCCTCCTACGGGCGTTAGCTTAAGTTTTTGGTCTACACGTTTTCTGAAGTTTTTATGTGGATTCCGGAGTAGTGACTTTTCGGCACTCAAAGCCGGCAATTTTGTTCTTAGGTTCTGGACGGTGCTATTAAGCATCATCGCCTAAGAACATAGTTGTGTGTTGCGAGTCTTCCGTTTCATGAAAGGTCAAGCATATGAATCAGAATAATGGATAAGCTAGCACTTGCTTAAAAAATATATACACATGCTGGAAACAGATAAGTTGCAGGAAGCTTGAATACAAGTTTTCCGCCTTAGACAAACATAAGTTTTTTCCGCATACATTTTGTAGAGACACATTTAATACAGAAATTGTTTTTCATGGCTCTGCTATAGGGGACTTCGTGGCGGCATCATTAGGAGACCCAGGCCAGGAGAGCTCGTCAAACTCTGAAGGAGAGGGGCTAGACTCGGACGAAGTCACGTCATCATCCAGAATCTCGGCAGGCACAAAGACATCCGCCTTGACCATCTTGGCAACCCTAGTGTCGAAGCCGGCGAGAGAATTCCAAATAGCATCGCTATCTATCTCTCGACCTTCCTCGTCTATCTTAGAAAAGCAGGAGGTCACCAGGTCGATGTCGGCATTGTCATAGTGCGCCTTGACTAAGGACAGGGTCATCCTGGCACCAGCCCGGACGCAAGAGGCTTTCCAGTCCTTGACTTTCTCAGGGTTTCGGCGTAGGATTTCCGCAAACTTCACTGCTGAGTCTATCGCCTTGATACTAATACCTAGAGGTTGAGCTATCTCTTTGGCTTGGGAGATGGCGGTGTTGACAAAGTTTCTGGCAAGAATCATGCGTTCCTTGGAACTTGGAGCACCCTCACCCAAGTTGGCTAAGCTAATAGGAGCTATGGTTTGCACAAAACACAGGGACCATGAGTACAAACAAAAAAATGGTTTTCCAACTTGTAGAAACGACCAAGACGGAGAAAAGTTACCAAAGATGCTCGTTTCTGCTTGCATGCATGTCTCCACCAAGACATCGTGCTCCTTCTGGACTAACTTGAACATCTCAAGACTCCTAGCATTTTGCTCTTTGGCAGCTTGGTTCTGGTCTTTGAGATGTGCAATCTCATCCTTCAAGCACTTCATCTTGATGTCTATAGACTCTTGCATAGCCTTCATTGCTTCCTCATGGCCCTTGACGGCCTCGGCCAGGTCCTTCTTTAGAATCTTGTTTTCATCATCGAGCTCGTAGATACGCTTGGATTGCTCAACGATGCTCTTGGCCTTAGCAATGGCTTTTGTAAGATGGAAATCAGAAAGTGCTATCAGAAGACGGAAGAAATGACTCAATGGGAAAGCAAGTAGCTGTCGTAGAAAACAGACTTGGCTATTTTTGATTTGTTCCTTCAGTAATTTGGTTTTACCCTGTTCAAGGTCCATCTCCTTCCGAAGAGCAGCAAATCTCTCATTGGCGGCTATCCTCCGTTTATTCTCGTTATGCACATGATATAAGCATGCTTAGTTTCTCTAGAGAATCTAGTTGGAACTTTTCAGTTTCAACTAAACACTCGGGGGCTACAGTACACAATTTTAAAGTAAGCTAGTTTCTCTAGAGCATCTAGTCGGAACTTTGCAGTTTCAAATAAATGCTCGGGGGCTACACGGACAAGTTCTACGCTTAGTTCTCTGGAGCACTCCGGCCAATAACTATTGATTTATCCTCCTAAGAGCTCGGGGGATGTAGTGGGAATATTACGCAAAGTAAAGTAAGTGAAGTTCAAAAAACTTACAATGGCAATGATCTAGAGATTGTTGGCTAGATGAGCAAAGGAGTCATGGAAGGTCCGGGCATTCTTATGGATTGCGTCGGCCTGGTTGATGAGATCATCTAAGCTAAACATTGGAGGAGTTGCAGCCAATGGAGAAGTGGAAGCCAAAGGCATGGATGAAGCCCTAGCTGCCTCCTGCACCTTCAGGGTAGATGATGGCGCGGAGGATCCTGCCTCATGTGTATCTTCGACGTCCACCTCTTCTACTTCCTTCCCCTTCTTGGTGGCATCCTTAGACGGAGCTTCATCCACTTTAGAAGAGGTGCTATCCTGTGTCGCCTGGCCGCTGGGAGCAACGTCTACCTCGACAGAGCCTGAGACATCAAGGTTTGGACTGATATCTATCTCCATGACGGAGGTCTCAGGGATGACGGGGGATGACGGTCCAGCGGGACAAGCAGAAGATATGGCGGCAAGAGTAGGGGGAGCGGTAGCGGGTTAGGGCTTGGCAGACGGACCCTTGGAAAGCATGACACGAATGTTTTTTGACCCTCCAACATCTTTGGAGGATCGCTTCAAACTAACACCGGCTTTCCTCCTGAAACGTACAAGGTATAAGTACAAGAGTTGAAAAAAGGTGCCAGCTGAAAAATACAAGCCGGAGAATGAAAGTACTTACTCCATGACAGGAGCCTTGGTGAGGGGAATGCTAGTGGACTTCTTCTTCTTCTCCGCCTCTAAGGCGGCAGTGGAATGTTTGGAGACTCCACTCTCCGATTTCTTCTTCTTGGCCTCGGCAGCAACATTAGAGGTGGATCTCTTCCGCTTTCGTGCTGCCGGAGCTAGTTGATCCTTGGAGGCGTCGTCGTTGGACACCACCTGGATATCCTTTAGCTTAGGATCATAGACCCGGGAGGCCATTTGATCTGCCGCCAAGGTCGCCAGCTGGGATACATGGCAATGTTAGATGCACAACTTCAAGTCAGAAAAACCTTAGAGTATATAACAAGCAACAAAGGAAACAAAAGCTACCTCTGGGCATGTGCTGCAATCGAACATGTCGAAAGTGATCTTGAAGCCACACTTCTTGTTCTTCACTTTGACGAAGTCCTTTAGCCGGAGCTTTATGGAGTCAGTAGAGAAGTTATCCCGCGAAATTCGCATGGGATCCCTCCTGTCTTGGCTATACTTGCACATCAGCTCGGCGTGGTGCTGCAGAGGCTGGATCCGCTTAACATACAAGCACATGGCAAGGTCCAAGCCCGTTAGACCTCCATCTACGAGCCATTCGACCCGCCTTATGGCACAATTGGCTTCATCGCCGGAGGGAAGAGAGGCTGGGGTCCACCATGTGGGCACTTTGGTGGCAGCTCCATCGATGAAGTCAGGGTAGGTCTCAAGACGGTTTGGCAGAGGGACATCTGGCCCACAGAAATACATGCGTTGACAGTTCTTGCAAGACTCGTGCCCAACGATGTCGAGGAAACGCCGGCTAGGGCAGATCTTAAAGCTAATGGTTTCACAGGTCCGTAATTCATCTTTGGACTATATGGACTCTCTCTTTACGGTGAAGAAATATACAAATAGATCTAATCTAGGTTTGATTCCTAGATGTCCCTCGCACAAAGCTACAAAGTTCCTAAGGACTGGAATGTTGTTGGGATAGAGGTTGTGGGGAAGTACCCGGAAGTGTCGAAGGACATCCAAGAAAAAGTTGGAGACTGGTAGGCTAATGCCGCGTACCAGCTGAGATTTGCGGTACACCTTCTCTCTAGATTGGGGAGAAGGGACCACCTCGCCCGCCAGATGAACTTCTCCGCCGTAGGGAGGTACCCCTCGTCGATCAGCTCTTGGAGATCTTCGGCGGAGAGATCAGAACCTCTCCACACCCCCTTATGGGAGTCGTTTTCCTCTTCAGCGGCTTCGGGCACCGCTCGTTCTTGGTCATTGCCGGCGGATTCCATCACAGCGGAGACGGGAATGACCACCCCCTCTGGCGGAACGATCACTCCCTGGGATGGATCCATCGTAGCCTCGGGAATCGCCGCCGTGGAAGGAGGAGAGCTGCTAGAGGCCATTGCGACAAGGAGTGTGTGGCGGAAGAAAGGGCTCTGGTTAGGGTTTTCGCAGGAGAGCTTGAACGGTCGTGCGGCAGGAGGAAGACGAAGACTGGGAAGCGAATGCGAGTAAAAAGAAATAAATTGACCGTGGTGGAAATATATAAGCCTCGTGTCAAGATTCGTGCAAAAGGATATGATGGATGGAATGTTGCCGACGTGGAATTGAACGTGCGCGGTAATTTCGCCACGTCCTCCATCTTTTGCCGTTCCGCCGTTTCGGATTTCATGCGCCTGAAAATAGCTAATGAATAATTCTTTGCTTCTATGAGTTTCGAGGTAGTGTAGGCTATACCCTACGTCATCTTCCTGACAGTTGCAGCGAAGGGTCATGTCCGAAGATTCCATCAAAGACGTAGATCGTCTTACTCTAGAAATGAAGACTCAAGGAATCTCCCGCTACATTGAGAAGCTGGAGAGGATTGCAATGTTCTTTGGGAGACCTTTGAGATATTGTTTGACGGATTGCCGGATCACTTAGGCAGGATATTCAGAGATCAACGAGCAAGATGACGGAAGATTTCAAAGTCCTCTGGGGGCTACTGTTGGGGATATGCTATATGGGTACCCTCATAGCATGTTGATGGCCCAAGCTATCTCGAGCTCGTTGGGGAACCCAAAGAGGAAGGTATGATGAGCACAGCAACAAGTTTCCCTCAGTTACGAAAACAAGGTTATTGAACCAGTAGGAGAAAGGAAACACCTCCAAGGTGTTGTTGCCAACTTGGAATCCTGCACAACACAACCATAGATCTTTGCCCCTAACTTACAGTAAGGTTGCCAATCTTACCGTTTTGCTGAAAACAAAGGATTAAACGTATTGTGTGGAAGAAAGTAAAAGCTTACAGAAAGTAAACAGAAAGCAGTAAACAGTTGTAGATTGATGGTAAAAGAAAGGACCAGGGTCAGTAGTTCACTAGTGGTGGTTCTCCTTAAGATAGATGACATGTTGGGTGAACAAATTACAGCGGGGCAATTGACAAACATCGAGAAAGCATACATGCATATACTAATCAATACGATAATTGCAAGCAACAGATAATTGCATTACGCATTGCGTGTAAAGTAAACAATACGATTATTCTATGAACAAATGATTATTGTTTTCACCATAATAGCAAAAACACATCTAGTACCTTAGAGATTTCTATCACTTCCCCAGATTACTAGAGGCATGAACCCACTATCGAGAATAAATACTATCTTGGAGTTTCTAGCATCTACTTGGCCAAGATAGCTACTAACAACGGAAAGCATGCAAGATCACAAATAACAAAGACATGATAAAATCAATAATCAATCTGAAATAGCATCTCAATATCCACCGGATCCCCGCAAACACAACATGTATGATTACAAATAGATGATCTTGATCATGAACGGAGCTCACAATATCTAAACATGGTAGCACAAAGGAGAATAACCAACCATCTAGCTACTACATGGATCCATAGTCCAAGGATGAACTACTCACGCATCACACCGAAGGCTTGCATGGTGATGAAGAAGGCCTCCAGGGTGAATTTTCCCCTCTGGCAGGGTGCCGGGAAGAGTTTCAGATCCCTCCCGATCTAGGGATGGAGATGACGGCAGCTATAGACTCTTTCGTGGAATTTTGATTAGATACTTAGGGTTTCTGTATCGGAGGCATCTTATAGGCGAAAGGGGAGGCTGAGGGGGTGCCCTAGGCGGCCACACCACCCCCTGGCGCGGCCAGGCCTGGCCCGCGCAGCCAGGTGGGGTGGCCTCCATCTGGCCCCTCTCCGTCTCGTATTCTGGCTCCGTGTCCCCCTCGGTGAAAAACGACTTTGGCTTTTGTCTCGTCCAATTCCGAGAATATTTATTTTCTGACTTTCCTGGAACCAAAAACAGCAAAAAACAGGCAGCTGGCACTATGGCATCTTGTTAATAGGTTAGTCCAATAAAGTGTATAAAAATACTCTAAAGTGTGGACAAAACATAAGAAAGTAGATAAAAACTAAGCATGGAACGTCAAAACTTATGGATACGTTAGCAACGTATCAACATCCTCAAGCTTAACTCCTGCTCGTCCTTTAGTAGGTAAGTGATAAAAAGAAAGATTAATTTTTGAGGTGACATGCACCATCATACACTTGATCAAAGTATTTGTAAAACATTGATAGCAAGGATCATACTACTTCAACATAACATGAAAGATAAAGTTCTAACAATAAGACATAGGAACTATGTTGCAACATGAAAAGCCACAAACAAAAGATTCATGAATAACAATACTTTGCAAGACGTTTGTTTGTTTCACGTAAAGAAAACATAGCATAAGGACATTCAGCTTGTCCCTCATAGAGTATCAAACATAAATGCATAGGAGACCTTCAAAGTTCATAAGAGTGACTAGATACAAGTAGTTTAAGAACAGGCAATATCAAAGTTATGCATCAATCAACAAGTCTTGGGACAATGCACATAGAACTAAGAATGGCCACTATGCTCTCAAAATAGGTGCATAAAGATAGAAGGTGGAGACTCAACATAAAAGTAAAAGAAAGGCCTTCATAGAAGGAAGTAGAGATTCAAGTTTCATAAAGAGCTTCCAAAAATTATGGTACTTATTAGCTTTCAGCTCTCATTGCCCCTATCATAAGCATCTTTAGGTGTTTAAGGTTAAAGTGACACAACAAAGAGGATATGCTTGACAATTTATAAGCCGAAATCTCATGCCCCTTACTTACGAAGACCGAACCTCATGATACTCAACTTCAGTCACAAGTAAGCTCTTGTCATTGTAAGTACATGTGTATCATAAAGAACCGCCAATCGGGTACCCCTTGCACATGATACAGGAGCTATCCCATAATCAAAATGACAAGGCAAGCAGACAATGAGCATCTCAACGATCTTTTTATTCGCTATTTGCATAGGTTTTTATTGAGGATGCTTCATAGAATGCTCACTATGGTTATGCTGCAAGTTTCCACCATAATTAGGCATGGCTTAGGCTAGCGGCCCAGGCGTTTCTCTAACACACATAGAAACTCCATGATCTTACAAGTTCCCCTTTTATTTCACACCGCCAGGATCCATAAGCAAAAGAACATGATATCAACGGGGTACAATGTACAAGTGCAATGTTGAAAGCGTTCCCCATGATACATGGTTCTACTAATTTCAACTTATAAACTGCAAGCATATACGCAACAAAGATGGACGCAATGGTTCAAGTTCATTAAGTGGAAGAAAGTAAAGTGTGCCATCAAGTTCGTGAGAGCTTTAATCACTAATTTTCACATAACAAGTTTAATTCGTAGGTAGATAAAAACATGAATATATACTTGGAATAGCAAATGCTAATAGGTGGGTATGGTGGACTCTTTGGAATAACTTGGTTTTAGGAGTTGGATGCATGAGTGGAACTCACACTTGGTTATGGAGGCTAGCAAAATACTGGGATCGACCGACTAAGAGAGCAATAATGGCCATAATCATGCAAAGCGACAAAACATCATTAATCAAAGCATAAAGTGATATTACAAGTCAAAAACTAAAGGATCATAAAGGCTTATGGTGACTTGGGATAGTCATAACATGGCGTGAGCATGCGCCAAGTCAACCCAAATAAAGCATCAAAGGAGAATACCACGATACTATGCTTTAATATGCTAAAACAACGCATTATTCTTCCAAGGCACATTAAGAAATCTCAATTGTTTATAACAAGTCATGCTAAAGCAATAATCACTAAGCATAAAGCTAAAACAATACCAAGCATGACATGACAAAGCATAGGCCATAGTAAAAACAAGCTCCTTTTACCACTTAAGCATGAACTTTTCTACTCTTTTCCAATCCAAACCAAACTATTTGAAAACTAATGCATGAAAGAGGGGGTCCAACCAATTTATTCAGCAAACTAAGAAAACCAAGCAAACTAAAACCAAAAAGAAAAACGAAAGCAAAGACGCTCCAAGAACAACACAACTGTGCATGAAACAATAAAAATGAAGTGTTTGGAAGAAACCTGAGATTTTTATTGATGAAGAAGGGGATGCCTTGGGCATCCCCAAGCTTTGACGGTTGTACTTCTTGGATATTTCTTGGGGTGACACACGTGGCATCCCCAAGCTTGAGATTTAGTCCATTCTTCATCTCATTACATCATTCCTTCCATACACCTGAAATTTTTCCTTCATACAAAACTTCACACAATCTTTATTAGCAACATTAGTGCACTCAAGATAATAAGTCTTTGGATTCAGTTTCAACACCAATAAAACTTCCATTAAAACACAAGCTACTGTATCACTTCCCTCAAAAATCTCAATTTCCCAAAGAGAACTCAAAAAGGAACCAACAAGAAATAAATGAAAATAATGGCAGAAATCTGTCAAAACAGACTAGCAAGTAAAAACAATTTTTTAGAAGACCTTCTATTGCTCAAATCAAAAAGTGTTGAACTAACGAAAGTTAGATAACAACCTGGGGCTAAAGCACAAAAATTCACCCCTCAAACCGACATACAGAGATTTTACTCAATTTTTTTGCAGTGAAGAACAAAAATCTGTTTCAGAACAACAACTTTCCCAATCATTACTTCTCTCTCATTAGAGGTTACTCTTGGCACAAAAAGCAAATAAAAAGGATAAGGAGCGGTTATTACTGAAGTAATAACTTCCAAGGCTCATCTAAAACTTTTGGGTTATCTCCTAATAAGTACTTTTCTTTAACGCCTTTAAGTTAGGCATAAGAAGCAAGAAAAAGAATCAAGTGTTCTCAAATGAACAAGCATTAAGAGCAAATTTTGTTTTCATAGGAGAGGCAAAAGAAATCTTCTATCTCTTCTTAGGGAAGTGTTCTATACCTTTCTTGAGTGGGAGTTGATATTTAATGGTGCCTTCTTTCATATCAATAATGGCACCAATAGTTCTAAGAATAGGTCTTCCCAAAGTAATAGGACAAAAAGCATTGCATTCAACATCCAAAACATAGAAATCAACGGGGACATAAGCATTGTTAAACATAATAAGAACATCATTAATACTCCCCATGAGTTTCTTTTTAGCATTATCATCAAGTGGGACATTCAAATAACAATCTTCCAAAGGTGGCAAATCAAGCATATCATAAATCTTTCTAGGCATAATAGAAACACTACTATCAAGATCACATAAAGCATTAAAATCAAAATCATTCACTTTCATATTAATGATGGATTCCCAACCATCTTCTTGTTTCATAGGAATAGAAGCTTTATGTTTCATCTTTTCTTCTTTAATTTTTATGAGAGCATTAGTAATGTGTTTTGTAAAGGCCATATTCATAGCACCAGCATTAGGACTTTTAGCAAGATTTTGTAGGAACTTAGTAACTTCAGAGATATTGCAACCATTAAGATCAAAATCATAATTATCATCTAAAGTAGTAGAGCTATTACTAGATTTAGCACTAGTGGTAGTGATAGTAGAAACACTAATGTTTCTAGCAATTTCATCTTCTCTTTCCCACTTAGCATGCAATTCAGCTAATAGTCTAACATTTTCATAAATTCTAACTTGTATGGCATTAGTAGCAGCAAAGGGATTCTCATTAGTTTTGGATTTACTAGTCATTTTATTCAAAGAAGATTGTGCTTTAGACAATGATGCTATATTTCTTTCAGCATTAGAGAGTTTTTCCTCAATAGTTTTATTGAAAGCAGTTTGTTTACTAATAAAATCTTTAAGCATAGCTTCAAGTTCAGAGGGAGCACTCCTATTATTATTGTAGGAATTTCCATTATTGGGAGGATATGGCCTATAGTTATTATTACCAAAATTATTCATGTAGGCATTGTTCCTGAAATTATTATTTCTTATGAAGTTCACATCAACTTGCTCTTCTTGAGAAACCAAAGAGGCTAAGGGAACATGATTTGGATCAATATGAGCTTTCCCATTAACAAGCATAGACATAATAACATCAATTTTACCACTCAAGGAGGAGGTTTCCTCAACATAATTTACCTTCTTACCTTGTGGAGCTCTTTCAGTATGCCATTCAGAATAGTTAACCATCATATTATCCAGAAGCTTTGTTGTAGCACCCAAAGTAATGGTCATAAAGGTACCTCCAGTAGCAGAATCCATTAGATTTCTTGAAGAATAGTTCAATCCTGCATAAAAGGTTTGGATAATCTTCCAAACAGTTAGTCCATGAGTGGGACGATTCTTTACCAAAGATTTCATTCTTTCCCAAGCTTGAGCAACATGTTCATTATCAGATTGTTTAAACTTCATTATTTCACTTCTCATAGATATAATCTTAGCAGGAGGATAGTATTTTCAATGAAAACATCTTGGCATTTAGTCCAAGAATCAATACTATTTCTACTTAGGGATTGAAACCATTCTTTAGCTTTTCCTCTCAAATAGAAAGGAAACAATTTAAGATTAATAATATCTCCATCTATATCACTATGCTTTTGCATCTCACAAAGTTCAACAAAGTTATTTAGATGACCAGCAGCATCTTCATTACCAATACTAGAAAATTGTTCTCTCATAACAAGGTTGAGTAAAGCAGGTTTTATTTCAAAGAAAGTAGCTTCAAGAACAGGTGGAGCAATAGGTGTGCACATGAAATCATTGTTGTTGGTGCTAGTGAAGTCACACAACTTAGTGTTTTCAAGAGTAGTCATTTTTTGTGTTTTTAATAAAGAAAGTAAACTTGTAAAAGTAAATTTTTTGTGTTTTTGATAAAGAAACAAGAAAACAAAGCAAAAATAAAATAAGCAAAACAAAACAACAAAGTAAAGAGATTGGTTATGATGGACTCCCCTTGTGAAGATGTCCTTGACTCCCTGGGAACGGCGCCAGAAAAGAGCTTGATGGCCCAAGATATCTCGAGCTCGTTGGGGAACCCCAAGAGGAAGGTATGATGAGCACAACAGCAAGTTTCCCTCAGTTATGAAACCAAGGTTATTGAACCAGTAGGAGCAAGGAAACACCTCCAAGGTGTTGTTTCCAACTTGGAATCCTGCATAAGATAACCACAAAACTTTGCGCCCAACTTACAGTGAGGTTGTCAATCTCACCGGTTTTGCTGAAAACAAAGGATTAAACGTATTGTGTGGAAGAGAGTAAAAGCTTGCAGAATGTAAAAAGAAAGCAGTAAATAGTTGTAGATTGATGGTAAAAGAAAGGACCAGGGTCCATAGTTCACTAGTGGTGGTTCTCCTTAACATAGATGACATGTTGGGTGAACAAATTATAGCAGGGCAATTGACAAACATCGAGAAAGCATACATGCATATACTAATCATCTTGACTCCTTTGAGATTTGATTCGGCATTACAACATTATACATAGATCGTAATCCTACTGCATCTATAAATAATAATCCACCTTCAGGTTGTCATACGAACCCCCTCCAGTATTAAGTTGCAAGCAACAGATAATTGCATTACGCATTGCGTGTAAAGTAAACAATACGATTGTTCTATGAACAAAGGATTGCTGTTTTTCCCTAGTAACAACAGCACATCTAGTACCTTAGAGATTCCTGTCACTTCCCCAGATTACTAGAGGCATGAACCCACTATCGAGCATAAATACTAACTCTTGCAGTTGCTAGCATCTACTAGGCCAAGATAGCTACTAACAATGGAAAGCATGCAAGATCACAAATAACAAAGACATGATAGAATCAATAATTAATCTGAAATAGCATCTCAATATCCATCGGATCCCCGCAAACACAACATTTAGGATTACAAATAGATGATCTTGATCATGAACGGAGCTCACAAGATCTAAACATGGTAGCACAAAGGAGAAGAACCAACCATCTAGCTACTACATGGACCCATAGTCTAAGGATGAACTACTCACGCATCACACCGAAGGCTTGCATGGTGATGAAGAAGGCCTCTAGGGTGAATTCTCCCCTCTGGTAGGGTGCCGGGAAGAGTTCCAGATCCCTCCCGATCTAGGGATGGAGATGACGGTGGCTACAGACTCTTTCATGGAATTTTGATCAGATACTTAGGGTTTCTGTATCGGAGGCATCTTATAGGCGAAAGGGAGGCTGAGGGGGTGCCCTAGGCGGCCACACCACCTCTTGGCGTGGCCAGGCCTGGCCTGCCCGGCCAGGTGGTGTGGCGGCCATATGGCCCCTCTCTGTCTCGTATTCTGGCTCTGTGTCCCCCTTGGTGAAAAACTGACTTTGGCTTTTGTCCCGTCCAATTTCGAGAATATTCATTTTCTGACTTTCCTGGAACCAAAAACAGCAGAAAACAGGCAGCTGGCACTGTGGCATCTTGGTAATAGGTTAGTCCAAGAAAGTGGATAAAAATACTCCAAAGTATGGACAAAACATAAGAAAGTAGATAAAAACCAAGCATGGAACATCAAAAATTATGGATACGTTAGCAACGTATCACATGTCACCAATCCGCCTAACCCGAGTGGCCCATAGTTGGTAGCAAGGCTTATGGCCTGTTGGGCGGCCTAGTTAGACGGATCCTGAATGGAAGCCCATGTCGGGTAAAGGAAGGCTATGCAGGAGTCACCGACATACTCGGAGCCTTAGAGTACAAGACACGGAAGACTAGTTCGTGTAGGTGTAGTGCTCTTTACCTTGCCCGACAAGGACCTTTCCCTGTAAACCCTAGGTCTTGGCGCCTTTATAAGCCGGTCTGCGGGAGCCTTTAGGGCACAACTTCTCTGATTGCACCGTACAACGCGCAACACCTCGCACAGCGAACCTATCTCTGTAACTCGGCGTATTGCCATTATATTGATTGATAGCAGGAGTAGAGTTCTGCCACCGTTGTTGGACTTGAACCTGGGTAAGATGTGTTACCTCGTACCTGCCAACTCTCCGCCTTACCCCACGTCTCTAAACACGCACTATGAGGACCCCTCCATGGCGTATTCGTCGGCAATACCACGACAACCGATGAAGTAGTCGCCGCGACCCTTCAATGAAGAGCACTGCTGAGCAATCGCCGAAGAAGTGCATCGTCTACTCGCTGCAGGCTTCATTTGGCCAATCAATACTCCAAGTGGCTGGCAAACCCATTCCTGGTTCTGAAGAAGAACAACACTTTGAGAATGTGCATCCACTACACTAACCTGAACAGCGCCTGCCCGAAGGAGGAATTTGTCCTTCCCTGCATCAACCAGATCATCGACTCGACTGCAGGATCGGTATCGTTGTGCTTCCTTGATGCGTACTCCGGTTACAACCATATCAAGATGGTGGTCGAGGACGAGGAGAAAACAGCGTTCATCACGCCATTCGGCGCCTTCTGCTACACTTCTATGATGTTCAGCCTTAAGAATGCCAACGCGACCTACCAACGGTGCATGCAGGAGTGCCTTGCGAGCCAAATTTGCCACAACATCCATGTCTACATCGAAGACATGGTGGTGAAGTCAACTCGCCAGAGCGACCTTCTCGCCGACCTGGCCTAAAACTTTCGCAAATTTACAAAAGTACAAGATCAAGCTCAACCCGGGAAAGTGCACCTTCGGCGTACCCACCGGACAGCTCCATCGGTACGTAGTATCCAAGCAAGGCATTTAAGAAAACCCCACCAAGATCGATACCATAGCGTGACTCAGAAAACAAGAGTGCTTGCGCGACATCCAGAAGCTGGCCGGGCAAGTTGTGGCTCTCAGTCACTTCATCCCCCGGCTCGGTGAGAAGGCAATGCCCCTCTACCACCTGATGCGCAAGATACCCACATTCCAATGGGGACGAAGAAGTGGACATCACGCTCAAAGCGCTCAAGGAAGTGTTTCCCGTAGCACCACTGCTCGCCGCCGTAATCGACAATGAGCCAATGCTTGTCTACATCATGACCTCCACCCGAGCCATTAGATCCTTGATGGCTGTCCAGCAACCAGAAGAGGGAAAGGAGCGCTCGGTCTACTACATCAGCGAGGTCCTAACGGACTCAAGGCAGCGCTACCCGCAGTACCAGAAGCTGGTGTACGCGGTCTTCAGAGCCCAGCAAAGACTCCCACACTACTTCTAGGAGCACCCCATCACGGTCGTCTCCTCCGTGCCACTTCAGGACATTATCCGCAATTGCGAGGCGACTGGGCGGGTTACCAAGTGGGCCGTCGAAATCACCGTCCACAACATCAAGTACGAGATGTGCAAGGCAATCAAGTCGTAGGCCCTCGCCGATTTCCTTGCCAACTGGGAAGAAGTGCAACAACCGGAGATACTGCCCTACCTCCACTACTAGCACCTCCACTTCGATAGCTCCAAAAACTCCGATGGGGCTGGAGCAGGAATTGTGCTCACCTCCCACAAGGGCGACAAGCTCCGATACATGCTGCAACTCAAATTCACGCCCTACACCAACAACTGTTGGAAATATGCCCTAGAGACAAATTAGTAGTAAGGACTATTATCATATTTCATATAGTTTATGATTAAGTTTTATATCATGCTATAACTGTATTGAGTGGAAACATCAATACACGTGTGATATACAAACAACCAGGGGTTCCCAGTGAAACTCTAGTCACTGGTTCATTGGTCAACAGATGATCATGTTTCCTGATCATGTGGCATTTATGCCAGTTGGAAATGAGGTCATCTCATTCGAAGAATGAGATGATGAACCAATACCCAACCTAAACATCGTGACCCGATCATGTCACGAAGTTCAAGTTACGATGATTAGAAATGGATCCTCGTAGACTATTCCTTAGACCGTGAGGCTATATCAATCACTCTCTCCCGAGAGTGCTTAGATAGCATCAAACGCCATCTGGTAAAACGGTGGTTATAAAGGTGTGTTCAGGTATTCGGAGGAAACTATAGAGGCAATATATGTCAAGAGCGGGATTCGTCCGTCCATGTGACGAGAAGATACTCAAGGGCCCACTCGGAGAAGTTATATCCAATAGTTGCGCGGCGTGTGATTACATCACGGGGATATCACTTGTCAGAACAAGTCAAGTAGCATTGTTTAGTAACGAGATTGAACACGACATGGTGATATCATTGATCAAATCTCGGGCAATGCAAGTATCAAGTGACAAAGGGAATAAGACACGACTGTCCCGGTTCAAACGACGAAAGATCTTCGTGGAACGCACAGGGGTCACATGGCCATCCAGGTCCCTCTGTTGATGATTGGTGCGGGAGTGTCCCGACCATGTCTGGAGTGTTCCCGAACCGTGGGGTATCACGCTTAAGGGCTTGATGATGCTGAGAGAGCATTTATAGGATCGGTAGAATCGCCGAAGAAAAGAAGGGAGAAAACCGGAAGGGTTTCGGTAAGTCCGGAGGATGTCCGGAGTGGAGGTGGAAGGTGTTCCATGGCCACAGAGATCGAATATTATGTGAATGAATGTTAAATATTGATTTAATCATTTATTCATAATTATTTAATAAAGAGAAAATCAATTAAAAAGGTCAAAGGCTTAATGGGCCAATTCTGGAGGGAGAGGGCCCATTAGGGGAAAGGAGAGAGGGAGAAGGGGCAAGGGGGTGGCCGGCTGAGCCTAGCTCCCCCGCGCGGGGCCCACTAGGTGGCTGGCATCCACCTCCTCCCCCCTCCTCTCCTTTAGTCCCACCCCAGGACTTGAGGGAGGTAGTACCTCCCCTCCCCCTATATAAAGTGGGGTATTTGGCCTAGAAAAATACACCCAATAATCAATAAAGGTCTCCCCACTTTTGGGAGGACCTCCAATTGATATTTTCTCTCTCCCCCTCTCTCTCGTGACCGTGGTCCCAAGTCTGGACTGTGCAAGCGAGAGACATCTTCACCACGGAGCGCCATCGTGCTGTGAGATTCGGATCCGGGAGCTCTACTTCCGCAACTGCTGCTGGATCGGGGAAGCAGGAGTCATCGTCAGGCACCGGACGTGTGTAACTCCCCGCGAGGTGTCGCACTTGAGGCACTCAAGTCATTGGAGCTAGAAGGAGCGCAAGGACTTCATCATGACCTTGAGGTCGGCTTCGGCTCGTCTACATCAACCACGCTCTCCTGAGCGTTGACAATGCTTTTCGGTCTTTAAGGGTAAGTTCGCGAAAAGCCCCTCCCATTACTGTATTACTAATAGATAGGTCCTGGCAGCTTCAGGGGTTCAGGGGCATATTGTAAAATTTATTGTTTTTATGCACGGAACCTCTACAACAACACGGTGGAATACAAGGTTCTCCTCCACGGCATACGGGCCACCAAGGAGATCAACGTCAATCACCTCAATTTCTACGGTGAATCCGACCTCGTCGCCGCGCAAGTTGCCGGCACTTGCAATGTAGTTGTCCCCAACCTGATAGCCTACCGCTAGGCGGTGGACCAGCTAGGAGGCTATTTCGCTGGCTACTCCATCGAGTGGATCGATCGCCCCAAAAAGAAAGAGGCTGACGCACTCTCGCGCATCAGGCTGGCTCGCTAGACACCCCCGCCGGGCGTCTTCCTTGACATCATCGACAAAACCTCGGTCTCCCTACCAAAAGAGATCGACAACAGAATACCGCTGCAGCCCGAGTCTGCTCTGGTGGCCATGATCATGAAGCCCAACGACTACATCACGCCATATGCCGCCTACCTCGAGCACAAGATCCTACCTACCGACGAGATAGAGGCGTGAATGATCATGCACTGCTACAAATCCTTCGTCATCATCAACTACGAGCTCCACAAACATAGCGTGACTGGCGTGTTCTAGTGTTGCGTACAACCAGAAGAAGGGCGCAAGATCCTCCAGGTTATCCACGTCGGCAACTGCGGCCACCACGCCGGTGTCCGGTCGCTAGTCTCCAAAGCCACGTGCCATGGCTTCTACTAGCTCACCGCACATGCCCATGCCACAGACATTGTCCAACGAGGCGTCGGGTGCCAGAAGTATGCCAACCAGACGCAAATCCCTAGTTGGTCCCTCAAGACTATCCCCATTACCTGGCCATTCGCCGTATGGGGCATCGAAATTGTGGTTCGGTTCAAAAAAGCTCCATTAGTCTACACCCACCTCATGGTCGCCGTCGAAAAATTCACCAAGTGGTTCGATGCGAAGACAATCCAGAAGTGCGACGGCAAGACCTCCACCAAGTTCCTCTGCGAGTTAATCTACCGGTACGGCTACTGCACAACATCATCATGGACAACGGGACCAACTTCGTCATGGGCGCCATGGCTGATTTCTGTGAAGAGCATGGCATACGACTCGAACTCACTTCAGTCACCCACCTGGTGTCCAATGTCCAAGCAGAGCATGACAACCAAAGCGTCCTCCATGGCCTCAAGCCATGGCTATAGGTCCCCCTAGAGCGGACTCCCGGATGCTTGGTTGAAGAGCTCCCCTCCGTGCTATGGGGCATTCGCACCTCCGTCAAGCACTCAAAATGGTTTGCACCCTTCTTCATGGTGTACGGTGCTGAAGCCGTCATGCCGACTGACCTGGAACACGACTCTCCTCGGGTCGTCAACTACGTGGAGGCAGACAACAAAATTTCTCACCAAGACGGGGTCGGCCATCTTGATGAAGCCCGCGACCTAGCTCGCTCGTGCACTGCCATCTACCAGCAGGGACTCCGCTGCTACCATAGCTGCTGAGTCCGGACCCGTACCTTCCAGGAAGGCGACCTGGTCCTGCGACTGATCCAAGACAAGAAGGGCATGCACAAGCTCTCTCCCCCATGGGAGGGTCCATTCGCCATTGGGCGCGTCCTCGGCAATGACGCATATTAACTCATCGATATACAAGGTGACGGCCAACTCAATGTTGGGCGGCCGTGGAATGTAAATCTCCTCCGCAATTTCTATACATAAAACTAAAACTTGTACCAAGTTATTATATGAGAAATAGATTCGGATCACACAAATTGTATTTACTCGCCATCTCCTTGTGCCAAACGCACTCGTATACTCAGCAATACGCTACCCACGGAAGTCAACACTTTGTCGCTGACCGACACGGCTAAGTAGTGCGGCCCAGGGGCACCGAAAATATCCGGGTCTTGCACCGTCCATGAAAACGCGACCCCAAAGCCACCATCGCAATCGCCTCGCTCAACTGGCCTACCAGGCCAAGTCAACTGAACACACTTCTCACAGCAAACTCGTCCCCCCATCCCTGCGCACGGCGAATCGAAAGGTCAAGTACCACGCTCGGGGAGTCTCCACAAACGTCCCTCATGCGGCTCAGGAACACACCAAGTATGAGAGCCTGTCTTGCACTCGCCACACGACTGCCTTTCCAAGGCCGGGGTGACATGTTACAGACAATGTACAAATGTCCTCACCTACCTTGGGCATGCGACTAGAACGGCTAAGTACCACGCCCGGGGACTCGCCTAACCGACCCCGGTCGCGTTTGGGAAAAAGGCCAAGTATAGAGCACCCCTTGGGGTCACCAAGCGACTGGTTCCACGAGCCATGGTGAGTCGACTCCGGTTAACCTAAAAACCTAAACACAAACAAAACATATACGCGAGGAAAACCCCATTAAAGGGCAGACGCGCCTAGGGACTCGCACAACCAAAAATCTAAACGAACAGAAATCACAAAGCAATGCGAGTCGATTGACCCTCTTTTACTTCTTCAACAAAATATATTGTTCATCATTACGATGCATTACAAAAGTGTTTATTTTGCAGGCTCCGACGAGGAGGCACCACCATCACCCTTGACCCGGACATATGGCTCCCAAGGGTTTGCCGGGTATGTCTTCAATTGCTTCACTCAACTAGCCTGCCGGGCCAAGTCAACTGAACACACTTCTCACAACAAACTCGTCCCCCCATCCCTGCGCACGGCGAATCGAAAGGTCAAGTACCACGCTCGGGGAGTCTCCACAAACGTCCCTCATGCGGCTCAGGAACACACCAAGTATGAGAGCCTGTCTCGGACTCGCCACACGACTGCCTTTCCAAGGTAGGGGTGACATATTACAGTACAAATGTCCTCACCTACCTTGGGAATGCGACTAGAACGGCTAAGTACCACGCCCGGGGACTCGCGTAACCGACCCCGGTCGCGTCTGGGAAAACGGCCAAGTATAGAGCACTCCTTGGGGTCACCAAGCGACTGGTTCCACGAGCCATGGCGAGTCGACTCCGGTTAACCTAAAAACCTAAACACAAACAAAACATATACGCGAGGTAAACCCCATTAAAGGGTAGACGCGCCCAGGGACTCACACAACCAAAAATCCAAACAAATAGAAATCACAAAGCAATGCGAGTCGATTGACCCTCTTTTACTTCTGCAACAAAATATATTGTTCATCATTACGATACATTACAAAAGTGTTTATTTTGTAGGCTCCGACAAGGAGGCACCACCATCACCCGGGTATGTCGTCAATTGCTTCACCAACGACGAACAGAAGGGCTGCTTTGACTTTAGGTCATGGCGCTCTGGTTCAGAGTCGCCTAGCGCCCCCACTGTCTCCTGGTACGCCAGCAGATCACCCATCACTAATACCCTCTCCACGAACGGAGCGGCCTTGGCGGTCATCTTGAGCACTTCCGTGATCTCCACCGAACCAGTCGACGAGGGATATCCGATGGTGACGTAGTAGAGATCGGAGTTGTTGGGGAAGTGTGCGAGTCCAAGGCTAAGCATCGTGGTGGCCCCGCGTCAAAAGGCTGATCGTGTCATCCACTTGACAATAGAGGGCACCTCCTCAAGATATCGCCAAACCTCCGCTAGCCCCCCAGGAATAACCTCAGTGGGGGAGATTCCCTCGAGAACAACCTGGACACACAGCACCTAGGTGGTAGCCGCGTTCACTACCACAACCATGCACTGTGTGGCATCAAATGTCTACGCCATCGGGTCGCTCAGACCTACCATAGCTACAACATCAAAAAATCAAGATCATGAGAAAGAGGAATAATGGAAGCACACTCGCTCGAGGACTCGTCCGCTCGGGGACTTGCCACACACCAGAAAAGAAGGAGCAGAAGAAAGCGATACTCACCAAGGAGTTTGCGGCAGTTCTCTGTCACAAACTTCTTAAGCATCGTCAGCTTATCCTACAATCCAAGGATGACCAAATCAGAGGCCTTCCGATCCTCCTTCGTAGAGACGACCGCTGCCTTGGGCCTCTCTTCAGGAGAAGCCATCACAGCATTCACCGCTTCCATCTCCTTCGCCAGCAAGCCGACTCGCTCCTCCACCGCGGCCAACATTGCCTTCATAGCATCCATCTCGGGGACCGGAACATAGCCCTCGCGGCCCTTGGCAATTGTAGCGGGGAGATCATCTAAAGGAAAAGTGTACCATAGTTCAATCTTTTCATAGATATCAAAAGTCCAAATTCATCAAGATAAAAACAACTCACTAGCAGTTGCTTGGAGTCGCTGATTGGCCTCCTGTGCAACCTGCAAGTCGTGTTCTAGGCATTCCTTCGTGGCCTGTTGATCGAATGATTCCATCTACAGGCCCTCAACATAGTAAAACAATAAGAGACTAGACGACAAATGTTCTAAGTGTCTAGCCACTGAAATTCAGCGACTAGACCCTCAGGACTGGACGACGAAAGTTCTGAGTGTCTGGCCGCTAAAATTCAGTGACTAGATCCTCGAGGACTGGACGACTAAAGTTTTAAGCATCTAGCCACTGAAATTCAGCAACTAGATCCTTGGGGACTGGACATACCTAGATAGTAGCACCTAGCATGTTGTGAAGCTCGCTGGCATCCGCTGAAGGAACCACGAATGATGTATGCCCGCGTCGCTACCCGGTGTCGCCATCAACTACCTTAGGAACCTGTGGCGATTGTGTTCCAGTAGCTGCAGCAAAGGCTCCCACCATGAAGCGAGGGAACGCCACGGTTGTCGCTGCTGGGCCCTGGCTGCAGGCATGGGCGCCTTCATCGGTGCGGTCGGTTTGCTCGGCTTCGATCTGCCGACCACTTCATCTTCAATAGGAATGGCAGAACCTCCCTTCCCCACATCCTCTTCCGCCATGGCAGCGGAGTCGCCTTCCTTCTTCCTCTTCGCACCCTCAGCCGGCGCCTCGACTGTGAAAGCCTTCCTCTTCTTGGAAGGGTCGACCTCCCCTTCAGTGTCGACTGGCTGAACCATGGACACCGAAGGGCGCCGATATTCTTGGCACCAGTCATATTAGATCAACACGATCAGCGACCCGTTGATACAAGAACATGCCAAAAACAAGAAACAAAGCGCCACAAACTTACTTGGCGATGGGCAGGACCTACGCGTGAGCCCCTTTCCAAATACACTCAGGGCCCACGACACTGCAGGCTTCCTCGATGCCGAGGTCGCAGCTGCAGGAATCTCTAGCCCGGGTGATGCAGATGCCTCCTTCGGTGGCGGGGTTTTGGACCCCGCGGTTTTAGCAACCCCTGGCTCCAGGGTCGCCAAGACTATCAGCGTGATCATGGCAAGAGGAACCGCCAATTCTACCACCGTGTCTGAGCCCCCTGATTCCATCATCGGGGTGGGTTCGTCTGGAATCTTGGTCGTGTCCTCTGCCTCCTCCTCGTCAATCTCCTCGTCCGACTCAAACGCCGCCACGGACCTGGGCAGCGATGCCTGCTTCGTCACTGGCCTACTCGCGGGTGACTTCGGCTTTGGAGCAGGTTTCATCGTCATAGCCATGACCCGGGAGTTGTTCTCTTGCACGAGGTCGCCATCACTGTCGCGCTCTTCGAGGATGCGGCTTGCCTTGATTTCGTGCTGCTTTTTCCCGCGGGTCTTTCAGGCTACGAGCATGGGCACGGCGAACTCATTTAGCTCGTCCTCACTGTCGGAAGACCCTTCTTCCTCCTCAAGCTCCTTGCGAGCCTCTTCGTCGAGTGGAGGAAGCCAATTCTAGAGGATTTGGAACAACTAGCAAATAGAGAAAGCATAATGGTTAATCGAGAAATGCGACCAAAGGACTATGACTGCAAGGCTGCAACTGCATAAATGAGATTACAAGACAAAGAAACTCACCGTAGGGGCCTGATGCTTCCTGGCGGTATACAGAGCGAGACCAAACTTTGGGTTGGAGTACTCCGCATCCGTTATCTTCTCCAGCACAGCGATGTAGTCTTTGGTGTCCCACTCCGCCTTGCTCTCCTTCATGATGTCATCCTTACCGGTGTACCGGTACATCCAGTGGGCTCGGGTGGCTAATGGAACCAGCCGCCGCTCGAGCCAAAAATTATACAAATTTATGGTCTCGAGGCCCTCCTTCTTCAACTCCATGATCCGGATCAGCATCTCGTCTATCGCCATCCTCTGGTTGTCGGGGAGGTTGGTCGCGGACAGTTGGCATGGCTCGCTCCTCTCGGCGGTATACATCGGGAGCGCCACTTCACCGTTAGGAGTGGATTACGTCACATAAAACCAATACTTCTTCCACGCGCTTGCGGCCTTCTTCGGTAGCAGCAGCTTTAGGAACTTGTCCTTGGGATTCAACTAGAAGGTGACTCCTCCTACCGCCAGACCAGGCCTCCCACCCCCTCGTGGCTAAGGCGACCATGGAAAAGGTCCAGCCATAGGAGGAAGTAAGGGCGGCACCCGAGATAGCTCTCGTAAAAGGTGACGAAGATTGCGAGCCGCTCCACGCTGTGCGGCTCCAGATCTGATGGCTTAATCGCGTAATATGCGCTGAACCGCTAGAAGATAATTGAAGTGGGAAACCCCAGTCCCTTCTCCAGGTGGCTCTGGAAACAAATGAACTCCCTGAGGGCGAGGCTTGGGCTCCGCCTCGTAGTACACGATAATTCTCCATTGCCCTTTATAGAGGATGCCCTTGTCCTAGAAAGACTTTAAGGAGGCTATGGTGCACTTCTATTTTCCCCACAGGTCCTTTGGAGGCGCCATCAAGGAAGAACAAAGTCGCTCGGTCCAAAGATTTGGGATCATGAGAAGTTGGGTGACTGAAGGTGTGCGGGGGCGGAGAAATGTGTAGAAGGTTTGCATCTCCCCCTGTGTAACATCCCAAAACTTTAATCCAAGCTTATCAAGATCCAAATCATTAAAATTAGGGTTAACAAAAACTTTTCCAATTCAAAATATGAAAGCATTCATGTGTGTGTGCATTTAAATTAGGAGTTGATTTGAATTGCCATGGTTCTATGATCCATTGATTGTAAAATGTTTTTTAGGTGAAATAAACATCATCTAAATCATTCCCAAACATTTCCCAAAGAAAAACAACTCAAAATGAATAAATGAAGTGAATGGTCATTTTTGCCAAATTAACTATCATGCCTACTTTGGCTATTCCTAGTACTCAAAACCTAACAGAAACAAATGTGGATATTTACACCCCTTGCTAGTACACATAATGAGGTAACAAGGCCCACCTTGTGATCTGCCAAAAACATTCAAATACTAATTTTAATTGACAATTGAAAATTGAATCTATTTCATATGGGAAGATCCCACAATTTAAAAAACCACTCGAACAAGCTCAATTTTCAAAACCCAAGCACCCACAAAGTGTCAAGCTTAGTACTAGCACACCCACCAAAAATCTTTTCAAAATTCAAAAAGAAAGTTCATGCGGCCATTTCATCAAAAACCTCGTGGACAGATTTCAAACAAAAACCAAATTCACTATTTGAATAGTGTTCTGGCCAAACTTGTCTCCCATTTGACCCTCATTTGCTCCCACTGTCTCCCAATGATCTAACCAAGACCTAACTACCCCACCCCTACCCCCTAGTGGCAAGGCCAAGCCATGCCGAGCACCAACTCACCGACCGACCATGCCATCACCCCAGCAGACCACCTCCCCCTCTCTCGCCATGTCTAGCAGCTAGCCAGGACCTCACCAACACCCTCTGTCCCCTCCCCGAGCCAGGCCAGAGCATGGACCACCGAGAAACTGCCGCGCCCAGTGCGACTGCGCCATGTCGAGCACACGCCAGAGTGCCGCGCCCAACACGTGTGCACAAGCCACCGCTCGACCGCAGCGCGCACCCACCACTTAGCCACAACCCAGGGAGCACGCCGGACATGCCCGTTCGCCGCCCAACACACCACAGCCACCGCTCGCCGTGGACACCGCCGCCTCTGCCGCTCAGATCGCCAGCTCCGCGTGACCGCATACCACCGCCCCTAAGCCCGCATTAAAGCCCTAGAGCACCGCTAGGAGACCGTGCGTCAATCGCCGCTCGCAGCCATGCCGCTAGCAGGCTGTAGCCATGTCGCCACCGTCGCCTGGCCACGCCACGTTGTCCCGTCGTCGAGCCTATAAAAGGAGGGCACCCCTGCCCATTTCGGAACACCACTCACCTTTCCTCACCTCACTGATCATCCCAAACCTCTAGCCGGAGCAAGGTGAGCAGCAGTTCGCCGGAATTGCACCGGAGCAGGCCGCCTCTGGAGGAGAAGGGCGCCACTGATTGCGACCACCCCCGGAGCTGCCTCGACCATCCCTGAGCTTACCGCGACCACTAGTCCGTTTTCCCACCTCGCCGTCGTTGCTGGATCCCTGATACGACCCCTATGCACCCCCACCGAGCCGCTAGGGTTACATCTCGCCGGCGACAGGTCTGTCGTTGACGACGATCCCTAGCCGTTGATCCCCGTTCTAATACAACGCCCCACATGGCCCCATACCGCTTCGCGTGTTATGATCCACTGACTGGTGGAGCCCCCTGTCAGCTGAGCCCCGCGCTGCAGAGTGAAATTGGGCCGGCCCGTTAGCGTTCCCGCGCAACCCAGTTAGTTTGAATTAGGATTTTTCTTTTTAGTTTAAACCTAGTTCTGTCTCCAAGTTTGAAAATCAATTCAGAGAGATTTACAAATCCAAATGAAGTGATTCAAATTTTGCTAGAAAGCTACTGAAAAGATCTACCCAAGCCCGTTGGATTTAATTAAATTAGAGTTATAGATCTCTCCTAGTAAAAATAATAAAACAGAAGCATTTGCACCTTGCAACATTTTTATAAAATCAACCAAGATAGATTTTGAGTTGATTCTAACTTTCAAAAATCACATTTCGTCATACCTATTTGAATATGTAATAATATTAAGGTTTACATGCAGTGACTTTGGACTAGTACCAAAATAATGCTATATAGGCATTTCTAGTCACTTTAAATCATTAAATAATGAACTTAAACCAAAGTAATTGTGATCCAACCTTTAAATCACATTCCCACAAGTTAGAATATGTGGTGATGAGATGTGTCCACATGATCCCATATTTTAAGTGGTGAATATTAAATCTTAGTTAATTTTTCAATGAGTAGAAATTACTTTTCTAAAATAAAAAGGATGAAACTATTGAATTAAACTTGTGATGCTTATGATGATAATAGATCATCAAATGTGTGCCTTAGAGTGCTAATTAGACTAGTTAAGTATTGTTTGGTGATTGTGTACTCCGTATGTATTTATAGACGATAGTACCGACCAAGTATACGAGGAGGAGGAGTTCTACCAAGAAGAAGAAGAAGAAAACTTCTACCACTGCACCAACCAAGGTAAGCTAGCACTATCCAAGTTAACCCTTGCAAGTTGTACTTTCAAGCCACCATTAACAATGCAAGCTAACCCTTGCATGTATAATGCTTAGCAAGTTAGGATTAAACTAGATGGTTTAGCAAAGATGCTTTAGGCATGCTTGAGTTATACCACTTTGACTAGTACTTACTCCAAGTATTATTTTCAAGCTTTACTTCCTTTACTTTACCCAATGTTCTTTACTTGTTTTGAAGGTAGCATAAAGAGTATAAAACTGGACCTATTTAGAACCTTTTAGATGTCATTCTATGGCATGAGATTGATCCCATCTTTTCCATCTTAGTGAACACTCTTAACTTAGTAGTTTAGAGTAGATAAAAACTTGAGTCACTTTAGATGGGAACACTTGGTGAAAATGAGTTATGGAAACCTTGGAATGATGAGTCATTCTATTGAGATATTTTGACATGTGTTGAGAAAACACCAATGGGTTATGATGATGAAAATGTTGGGGCATGAGCCTTAACCCTTTTATAAAACTGATGGTTGGATTCGGATGCGATACCATTCCAAATTTACCGTACAACCACACTACCTGAATTGGGTAAGGCTTAGCCAGAAATTTATATGCATTAGTATTAGTTCCCTCGCGGGAGAGGTCTGAGCAGAGGCTACCTCTCAATGTTGTCCACCTATGCAGTGCCCAAGATGATTGATGGTCATGGTTGGGAGGCCATGCTCATAGGAGAGGTGCTTATACTAGGGTGTGTAAAGGGAAGGTTATGTTTGATTATCTGCATACTAAGTATGATGATTCAGGGTTACCCCTGATAGATGTATCGAATCTTGTGGTGAAAGTGTACTACCTCTGCAGAGTGTCAAACTATTCGAATAGCCGCATGCGCAGTTATGGATAGATGGAATGGCCATACTGTTTCGTTGTCAGATGTTTTCAAAATGACTTATGAAGGAAATGATGAATCTTGACTTGACCACAACAGGGTTGTGTTTATGATAATAGCTTCCCAACTTAAGTGATTCTAGAACTTTATTTTATCTTTCTTTGCTTCAGAACTCAGCTTAGGTTTCAAACTTAACTTTATAGTTAAACTTAGATTTAGCACTTTAACTTAGAACTATACTACTTGTTAGTGGTAGTCTGCGAGTACTTAAAGAGTTCTCATGGCTTTTGTCCTTGGCTATTCTCATGGACAGACTATGAAGGAGACTACCAAGATGATGGCCAGCAGGACGGCTATAATAACTAGGACTATCTGCCTTCGTCAGCATTGCCTGTGCCCCTGAAGATGGACCCCACCTCTACGCTTATCTTTTATTTCTGCTGCTTGTTATTAAGACTGGATCATGAGATCCTTATTTGTGTAAGACCTTATGTGTGGTTTGTAATGGATGATGTATTGTGATATCCAATCCGTTATGTCTCGCAAAAATGGTAATCCTGGGATTGTGAGGTATGGCATAACGGGCATCTGGGATTAAAAATCCGGGTGTTGACAAGTTGGTATCAAAGCCATCCTGACCATAGGAGATCCTAGTTAGAATGGACGTCCAAACAAAAACTTAGTTTCAAAACCCAAGTGAGTATTTATGAAAAACTACTTCCTCTCTTATCCTTGGGAATTCATTCTTTCTCAATAAATCATGTTACTCAAAAATTCTTACAATTAGTACTTAAAAATTTGACACACTTGATCACTTCACTAATTCCTCATCCTTAATTCTTGTAGATGGAGACTCAGTTCACCAAGTTTTACCAGTTGGGAAACGGAGTTCAGCTGATCTTCGAGAGGGATCTGGATTCACTGTCGGAGTTACTGGGACGTCCGCATCCGGAGTTTCTTGGAGCTCAACTTCTAGGACCCCCAGGAGGAGACCTACAGTGGCTAGTCACCGCGGATATTAGAGGAAGCATCGAAGCACCAACTTCTGCGAGGATTCAGTTCTCCGTGAGAGAGAATAACTGGCTAGATGGATTAGCCAGGGCAATGCATGAAGCTCTCGCACATCTATGTGCTCTCAGTGTCAACCAACTCCAAGGAACCCCTTTTGTTCATTATGCAAGACGTGACTGCATGGGAATGCCGATGGAGATGCCAAGTCACCCAGAGTTGACGCGTCAAGTGGAGAATCTTGACTTCTTGTTGCATGACAGACATCAGGAACTGGACAATGCTAGAGAGTTAGCCAACCAGAACCGTGCCCTTGCCGACCAGAAGGCCCAGACTTTCACACTACTCGTCCAGGATCGCCAGTCTCTTTGCCGCCAGCGTGCAAAGAAGGATCGCACCATCGCCCGTCTTCGCAAGAAGGTGGCTGACCTCGAGAAGACCATCAAGGAGCAGGAAGCTCAGCTTGCAGCAAAGGAGGAAGAAGAAGAGGGTGAAGACATCCAGGGAGACATGGATTCTTACCTCAGCAATGATGATGACTTTCTGAAGGAGGATGTCGTGGACTTCTACACTGACGATGAGGACTCCGACTTCATCGACGATGAGTAGATGCACTAGAGCACTGTCGTAGCATGAGATGTATCGGTCCCACTATATCGTAGCTTGTAGAATGGTTCTTCAAACCACCTGTTTTCCTTTGATTGTGGTGGTGTGTGTTGTATTGTGTGCTTGTTTGCATGAATGAAATTAAGTTAGTTGAAAAACCTGAGTCTAACTCAAAGTTTTAGCTTTGAAAACCAAAACCATAAACCTTAGAATTTCCCTCTTACCCTTGTATCTACCTCAATCTTCAAATGACTCGTTGAAACCAAGGAGGGAGCAGCTCGTCGCAAGACCCAATGCTGCAGATCTTGCAGAATCTCATCACAAACCGTGAAGCAAGCAGGGCAGAACGCCAAACCAACTTAGCAACACTGCAGCAGATCGCCCAGATGGCTCTCAACAACAAAGGGCATGGAAATCAGGATCACCATGGATCCAAACTCAAACACTTTTAGAACACCAATCCCCCAATCTTCAACCAATCTGAAAACCCACTAGATGCTGATGACTGGTTACAGACAATGTAAAACAACTTAGAAGTTGCAGGAGTTGATGAAAACGAGAAAGTTCTCTTCGCCACTCACTATCTGGCGGGAGATGCAAGAGCTTGGTGGACTAGTATCCGCAATATGAACCATGGTCAAGTGATGACATGGGAAGCATTCAAAGTCAAGTTTAGTCGCATCCACGTGCCGCAAGGTCTAGTCACCCGAATGAGAGATGAATTTCGCGACTTGAAGGAAGGTAGAATGACTGTGGTAGAGTACCGCGATAGATTCCTGTCAATTGCCAGATATGCACCTCATGGGATCAACACGGAGGCCAAGAAGAAGGAGAGATTCTTGAATGGACTGCATGACGAGATGCAGACTGTCCTCATCAACATCCATTTTCAGGATCTCGAAGAGCTAGTCGACTCTGCCATTCAGATGGAAGATAAGATTAACCAGGCAAACGACAACCGCAAGCGTCGTATGATGCAGCAATATGGATCCAGTAGTCACCATAAGTACCATCCCAACCCCTCACCAGGATATGCACCAAGGAACAACCGACGCCCAATGTCTCGCCCAAGCTACCCCAACCGTAGCGGAGGTAATGTGAAGTCCAGAGGAAACAATCACAACTCCGGCAATGCTAACAACAATTTCAACCGTGCACCTCCCAAGAACAACAACAACAACACTACACCCAGAACTAGCAGCAATGTTGTGTCTGTCGCAGTCAAGGACAAGTCCCAAATCACTTGTTTCCAGTGTGGAGTGAAGGGTCACTATTCCAATGAGTGTCCCAAGAACACTACCGCCAATGCCAATGTGAATGCCCTAGCTCAACAGCAGCGTCGTGTTCAACCAGGAAGAAGATTTGCCCCAGGGAATCCTCACAACCGCAACGGTCGCCTTTTCCACATGAACGCAGAAGAAGCCCAGGAAGCGCCAGATGTAGTGCTGGGTATGTTTTCTGTCAACTCAGTTTTAGCAAGAGTATTGTTTGATTCTGGAGCATTGCATTCATTTGTCACCGAAGAATTTGCATGCACTAGTAAGATTCACCCAACCAACTTGAAGCATGTCATGATAGTTCAAATCCCCGGTTCAACAACCAAAGCTAGAAAAATTTGCAAAGCTGTACCTATCAGAATACATGGGATAGATTTTTATGCCAACCTAATTGTACTTGGAACCAAAGGATTGGAAGTAGTACTAGGTATGAACTGGATGTCAAGGCATAAAGGATTGATAGACTATGCTAAGAAAGCCATCACCATGACCAGTACTCTGGAGTAACAGTAGAGCATATCTCTGAAACCTTACCCCATCAATTCAAGTGCAACAAGAGCCTAGCCCTACCCACCATAGACCAAGTCAAAGTAGTCTGTGAATACCCCGACGTATTCCCAGATGAATTGTCAGGTATGCCCCCGGATAGTGATATTGAGTTCATCATCGAACTAATCCCCGGAACCGGACCCATAGCCCAGAGACCCTATAGCATGAACCCCTCGGAGTTAGTGGAACTGAAGAAGCAATTGGATGCCATGTTAGAGAAAGGCTTGATTCAACCAAGTGCATCGCCATGGAGATCACCAGTGTTATTCGTTGACAAGAAAGATGGAGGCAACCGTTTGTGCACGGATTACAAAAAGTTGAATGACGTCACCATCAAGAACAAGTACCCCTTGCCAAAGATAGAGGATCTATTTGATCAGTTGATTGTAGCCCAGGTATTCTCAAAGATTGATCTTAGGACTGGTTATCACCAACTTAAGATTCGTGCAACAGATATTTCGAAGACCGCCTTTACTACTCGCTATGGTTTATACGAGTATATGGTTATGTCTTTTGGATTAACCAATGCCCCTGCTTATTTCATGAATCTCATGAATAACATCTTTATGAATTTCCTAGATAAGTTTGTAGTTGTGTTTATCGACGACATCCTTATCTACTCCAAGTCAGAAGAAGAGCATGAGCAACATCTGAGAATCATCCTAGAAACCCTGAGAGAGCATAAGTTATATGCCAAGTTCAGCAAGTGTGAGTTTTGGCTGAAAGAAGTAGGATTCCTAGGACATATTGTGTCTGCCGGAAGAGTCTCTGTTGATCCCGCCAAGATCAAAGATGTCGAAGAATGGGAAGCCCCATCCACTCAAACCCAAGTCCGTGCATTTCTCGGATTAGCGGGATACTACCGCAAGTTCGTAGAAGGATTCTTGAGCATCGCCAGACCCATGACCCAATCGCTGAAGAAGGACAAGAAGTTTGAGTGGACAGACAAATGTGAAGCTAGTTTCCAGGAGCTAAAGAAGAGATTGATATCAGCCCCAATATTGATCATGCCAGACATCAAGAAGCCATTTGATGTGTATTGTGACGCATCCAAGATTGGTCTAGGATGTGTATTGATGCAAGAAGGAAAAGTCATTGTGTATTTGTCTCGACAACTAAAGCAGCATGAGCAGAACTATCTGACCCATGATCTTGAACTAGCAGTCGTAGTTTTGGCATTAAAGACATGGCGTCATTATCTAATGGGTAATCGATGTGAGATTTACTCAGATCACAAGAGTTTAAAGTATATCTTCACTCAGAAAGAGCTGAATATGAGTCAAAGGAGATGGATAGAGTTAATCAAGGATTATGACCTTGACATTCACTATCACCCTGGCAAAGCTAATGTGGTAGTGGATGCTCTTAGCAGATTGCCGTGTAGGCTAAACACCATGATAAAGGAGAAGCAACCAAGTTTGTATGAAGAGTTGGAGCATTTTAGAACTGAATTAGTTAGCAAAGGATTCCTAGCTAGCATTGAACTTCAACCCACTTTGATTAGCCAAATCAAGGAAGCCCAAAAGGGGAATGAAAGTATCGACGGAATCAAGCGTCGTATTGGTACAGGAAAGGTACCTAGATTCACGGAAGACGAAGAAGGAGTATTGTGGTACAAAGGACGTATCTATGTGCCAGCAGATTCAGAACTGAAGCAAGTTATCATGAAGGAAGCTCATGATACTCTTTATTCTATCCACCCCAGAGGAACGAAGATGTATCAAGATTTGAAAGAGCAATTTTGGTGGCACAAGATGAAGAGAGAAATCGGAAGCTACATCGCCAAATGTGATATCTGTCAAAGAGTCAAAGTAGAGCATCAGAGACCTACAAGGCTATTGCAACCATTGCAGATTAAGGAATGGAAATGGGATTCCGTCGGAATGGACTTTATCATAGGTTTGCCTACTTCTAGTAGGGGAAATGACTCAATATGGGTCATAGTTGATAGCCTGTCCAAGGTAGCCCACTTTATACCTGTCAAGACTACCTACCAGAGTGCGAAGCTAGCAGAGCTGTATATTGCTAGGATTGTTAGTCTGCATGGAACCCCCGAGACCATAGTATCAGATCGAGGAACCTAGTTTACCTCGAGATTTTGGCAGAAAGTTCAGGAAGGATTAGGAACCAAGTTGAACTTCAGCACCGCTTATCACCCGCAAACTGATGGACAGACTGAGAGAGTTAACCAGATCTTAGAGGATATGCTTAGAGCTTGTGTGTTGGAATACGGATCAAAATGGGAAGACTACCTGCCTTTCGCAGAATTCTCATATAATAACAGTTATCAAGCTAGTTTGCAGATGGCACCATTTGAGTTCCTGTATGGAAGAAAGTGTCGCACCCCTTTGAATTGGTCGCAAGTAGGAGAGAGTCATATCTTTGGACCCGACATTCTCCGGGAAGCAGAAGAGAAAGTTCACAAAGTCTATGAGCACCTCAAGACCGCCCAATCCAGACAGAAGAGTTATGCTGACAAGAGAAGGAGAGACCTGACTTTCAATGTCGGAGATTTTGTATATGTCAAGGTTTCACCATTAAAAGGAACCCAACGCTTTAGTCTGAAAGGAAAGTTAAACCCTAGATATATCGGGCCCTTCAAGATTCTGAACCGTCGAGGAGAAGTATCGTATCAACTGGAACTTCCTGGAGAGATGTCAGCCATCCACAATGTGTTCCATATCTCGTTACTGAGCAAATGCCTAGAAGTTCCCGAGAAGACTAAAGTTTTCAAGAACATCAATCACAAAGCTGTAGAGATCAACAATGACCTGACCTATCGTGAAGTGCCCATCCGTATCTTAGAAGAAGCTGACAGAACCACCAGGACCAGGAGTATCAAGTTTCTCAAGATTCAGTGGAGCAACCATACCGAGGAGGAAGCTACTTGGGAGCGAGAAGATTACATTAGGACAGAGTTTCTAGATCTCTTTAGTTCCTAGTTTTCTTTGTAAATCTCGGGACGAGATTTTTTTTAAGGGGGGAAGGTTTGTAACATCCCAAAACTTTAATCCAAGCTTATCAAGATCCAAATCATCAAAATTAGGGTTAACAAAAGCTTTTCCAATTCAAAATATGAAAGCATTCATGTGTGTGTGCATTTAAATTAGGAGTTGATTTGAATTGCCATGGTTCTGTGATCCATTGATTGTAAAATGATTTTTAGGTGAAATAAACATCATCTAAATCATTCCCAAACATTTCCCAAAGAAAAACAACTCAAAATGAATAAATGAAGTGAATGGTCATTTTTGCCAAATTAACTATCATGCCTACTTTGGCTATTCCTAGTACCCAAAACCTAACAGAAACAAATGTGGATATTTACACCCCTTGCTAGTAAACATAATGAGGTACCAAGGCCCACCTTGTGATCTGCCAAGAACATTCAAATACTAATTTTAATTGACAATTGATAATAGAATCTATTTCATATGGGAAGATCCCACTATTTCAAAAACCACTCAAACAAGCTCAATTTTCAAAACCCAAGCACCCACAGAGTCTCAAGCTTAGTTCTAGCACACCCACCAAAGATCTTTTCAAAATTCAAAAAGAAAGTTCATGCGGACATTTCATCAAACACCTTGTGGATAGATTTCAAACAAAAACCAAATTCACTATTTGAATAGTGTTCTGGCCAAACTTGTCTCCCATTTAACCCCCATTTGCTCCCATTGTCTCCCAACGATCTAACCAAGGCCTAACTACCCCACCCCCTATCCCTAGTGGCCAGGCCAAGCCATGCCGAGCTCCAACTCGCCGGCCGACCATGCCATCACCCCAGCAGACCACCTCCCCCTCTCTCGCCATGTCTAGCAGCTAGCCAGGACCTCACCGACACCCTCTGTCCCCTCCCCGAGCCAGGCCAGAGCATGGACCACCGAGGAACCGCCACGCCCAGTGCGACTGCGCCATGCCGAGCACGCGCCAGAGCGTCGCGCCCGAGACGCGTGCACAAGCCGCCGCTCGACCGTAGCCCTCACCCACTGCTTCGCCACAACCCAGGGAGCACGACGGACATGCCTATTTGCCGTCCAACGCACCACAGCCACCGCCGCCTCTGCCGCTCAGAGCGCCAGCTCCGCCCGACCGCATACCACCGCCCCTAAGCCTGCATTAAAGCCCTAGAGCACCGCCAGGAGACCGCGCGTCGATCGCCGCTCGCAGCCATGCCGCTAGCAGCCCGTAGCCATGTCGCCACTGTCGCCTGGCCACGCCGCGCTGTCCCATCGTCGAGCCTATAAAAGGAGGGCACCCCTAGCCCATTTAGGAACACCACTCACCTCCCCTCACCTCACTGATCGTCCCACACCTCTAGCCGGAGCAAGGCAAGCAGCAGTTCGCCGGAATTGCACCGAAGCAGGCCGCCTCTGGAGAAGGGCGCCGCTGATTGCGACCACCCCTGGAGCTGCCTCGACCGTCCCTGAGCTCGACGTTGACCACCAGTCTGTTTGCCCGCCTCACCATCGTCACTAGAGCCCTAGTACGCCCCCTATGCACCCCCACCGAGCCGCTAGGGTTAGAGCTCGCCGGCGACAGGTCCGTCGTCGACGACGATCCCTAGCCGTTGATCCCCGTTCTAATCCAACGCCCCACATTACCCCATACCGCTTCGCGCGTTATGAGCCGCTGACTGGTGGACCCCCCTGTCAGCTGAGCCCCGCACTGCGGAGTGACACTGGGTCGGCCTGGTAGCGTTCCCGTGCAACCCAGTTAGTTTGAATTAGGATTTTTCTTTTTAGTTTAAACCTAGTTCTATCTCTGAGTTTGAAAATCAATTCAGAGATATTTACAAATCCAAATGAAGTGATTCAAATTTTGCTAGAAAGCTACTGAAAAGATCTACCCAAGCCCGTTGGATTTAATTAAATTAGAGTTATAGATCTCTCCTAGTAAAAATAATAAAACAGAAGCATTTGCACCTTGCAACATTTTTATAAAATCAACCAAGATAGATTTTGAGTTGATTCCAACTTTCAAAAATCACATTTCGTCATACCTATTTGAATATGTAATAATATTAAGGTTTACATGCAGTGACTTTGGACTAGTACCAAAATAATGCTATATAGGCATTTCTAGTCACTTTAAATCATTAAATAATGAACTTAAACCAAAGTAATTGTGATCCAACCTTTAAATCACATTCCCACAAGTTAGAATATGTGGTGATGACATGTGTCCACATGATCCCATATTTTAAGTGGTGAATATTAAATCTTAGTTAATTTTTCAATGAGTAGAAATTACTTTTCTAAAATAAAAAGGATGAAACTATTGAATTAAACTTGTGATGCTTATGATGATAATAGATCATCAAATGTGTGCCTTAGAGTGCTAATTAGACTAGTTAAGTACTGTTTGGTGATTGTGTACTCCGTATGTATTTATAGACGATAGTACTGACCAAGTCTACGAGGAGGAGGAGGAGTTCTACCAAGAAGAAGAAGAAAACTTCAACCACTGCACCAACCAAGGCAAGCTAACACTGTACTTGCAAGCCACCATTAACAATGCAAGCTAACCCTTGCAAGTATAATGCTTAGCAAGTTATGCTTAAATTAGATGGTTTAGCAAAGATGCTTTAGGCATGCTTGAGTTATACCACTTTGACTAGTACTTACTCCAAGTATTATTTTCAAGCTTTACTTCCTTTACTTTACCCAAAGTTCTTTACTTGTTTTGAAGGTAGCATAAAGAGTATAAAACATGACCTATCTAGAACCTTTTAGATGTCATTCTATGGCATGAGATGGATCCCATATTTTCCATCTTAGTGAACACTCTTAACTTAGTAGTTTAGAGTAGATAAAAACTTGAGTCACTTTAGATGGGAACACTTGGTGAAAATGAGTTATGAAAACCTTGGAATCATGAGTCATTCTATTGAGATGTTTTGACATGTGTTGAGAAAACACCAATGGGTTATGATGATGAAAATGTTTGGGCATGAGCCTTAACCCTTTTATAAAACTGATGGTTGGATTCGGATGTGATACCATTCCAAATTTACCGTACAACCACACTACCTGAATTGGGTAAGGCTTAGCCAAAAATTTATATGCATTAGTATTAGTTCCCTCGCGGGAGAGGTCTGAGTTGAGGCTACCTCTCAATGTTGTCCACCTATGCAGTGCCCAAGATGACTGAGTGTCATGGTTAGGAGGCCATGCTCATAGGAGAGGTGCTTATACTAGGGTGTGTAAAGGGAAGGTTATGTTTGATTATCTGCATACTAAGTATGATGATTCAGGGTTACCCCTGATAGATGTATCGCATCTTGTGGTGAAAGTGTACCACCTCTACAGAGTGTCAAACTATTCGAATAGCCATGTCCGTGGTTATGGACAGTTGGAATGGCCATACTGTTTCGTTGTTAGATGTTTTCAAAATGACTTATGAAGGAAATGATGAATCTTGACTTGACCACAACAGGGTTGTGTTTATGACAATAGCTTCCCAACTTAAGTGATTCTAGAACTTTATTTTATCTTTCTTTGCTTCCGAACTCAGCTTAGGTTTCAAACTTAACTTTATAGTTAAACTTAGATTTAGCACTTTAACTTATAACTATACTAATTGTTAGTGGTAGTGTGCGAGTACTTAAAGAGTACTCATGGATTTTGTCCCTGGCTATTCTCATGGCCAGACTATGAAGGAGAATACCAAGATGATGGCCAGCAGGACGGCTATGATAACTAGGACTATATGCCTTCGCTGGATCATGAGATCCTTATTTGTGTAAGACCTTATGTATGGTTTGTAATGGATGATGTACTATGATATCCAATCCGTTATGTCTCCAGAAAATGGTAATCCTGGGATTGCGAGGTATGGCATAACAGGCATCTGGGATTAAAAATCCGGGTGTTGACACCCTGCCATTCTCCTTATAAAGGGGCGCTATCCGCCAATCTCGGGGTAGCCGTTACCCACGGTAATTTCGCCAAAGTTACCGTTGGATTACCGAATGGCTAGTTTGACCAAGTTGATGGTCCAACTTCATTCACTCTATTCGCGCCCTACTCGCCCTTCCAATATGGCGGGAATGGCGACTCAGTCACATATCCACTCGTCAACGCTGCGACTAGGACATGCCAAAGAGCTTCCTCCTTCATTGAGGGAGTCCATCACCGATTCGACTAGGCGTCCAAATTGGACTTGCCTACTCTGACTGCCAAATGAACACCTGCACCGAACCAAAATTGGCCTCGGGGACTACTAATGGGGATATGCCGAAGGGGGTATACCCAACAGGACGTTTCGACTGAGTGAAGGCCCCTACAAGTGGGCCTGCAGGACAGCGACTGGAATGCGACTAAGAAGGAGCCTGGTGACTAGAAGCTGGAGGCCCAGAAGCATAGTTAGGCCCAGTTGGCTTAGTTCAAATCCTCCAAGTCCTTAACTGATTCGGTTGTATATCTATAAACCCTAGTGAGGTACCCCTATATAAACCTCCATAGGGTACCCTCTGTACTTACGTTCCATCATACACCCCATCCAAGTGACTCGCTTCCTACCCGCCTAGCTCGCCACCCTTGTAACTCACTCGTCTATAATACAATCTAGCAGGAGTAGGTCTTTACCCTATGGGGGGCGAACCTGGGTAAATCCCTGTGTTTTTTCCCTCATAACGCTCCATAGATGGATGCCCGCTCTTTCCCCAAATCCTTCCAATCGCTACCCTTGGTAGCGACTGCCGTGGTTATTCCCATGACATCGCCCGGGCGTGCCTCACGAGCTATGGGGTTGTGCCAGGTGACATACATCAATGCTACAAGGCGCACCTACCACTCTTACCTGACGCCCTCCGCTAGCGAGTAGCGCAAGAGTTCTCTCGCCATGAGGCAGGCCATCTCCGGGGTGAGTGGGCGTTGGGTGCCTCGGTGGGTGAAGTACTTGATCAAGAAAGCTTTCCTCCTCTCCGTGCGGAGGGGCACGAACGGGCCCCGTCCTCGGCCCCTGAGTGGGGCAGGGGAGTCGGGGAAAACCTCCATGAGCCCTCAAGTCTTCCCACCTGCTCCCTCCTGGAGCGGCTTCTCGAGACTTTCTGGGAGCAACCATGTCGGTGTCTTTAGTTGGAGCCCTCTAGGTCGCCCCTCAGCCCCCTACCTGGCGTGCCAAATATTGGATATTTGTCCCATGAACGAACTAGGGCCCGATGATCCCTTGGTTCAAGAGGGGGCTGAACACGCAAGTCCGAAGTAGTCCGGCGACGGCTATGGCGGTGGAGCAGAGGCATGACATAGAGTTGACACCAGGGTTTTTACCTAGGTTTGAGACTGTCGTGAGGAGGTAAAGCCCATACTCCTCCTTGGTTGTATTGCTCGCTTTCCTCACGGGGTTACAATGGTGGATGAAAGGCTAGAGTTTGATATCTATGGGATCCTTCTCTTCCAATGTAGGAGAAAGGCCCCTTATATAGGGCGGCGTCGGGCCTTTTCCCATGGTTCATGGGTGGGAAAGGTCACCACATTCCCGCCATGGGATTCGTCCCTAGCTTGTATTCTTGCGACCACCGAGTGGTTGCGGTGTCAGGGGTTGGTCGGTGGCTCCTTCACTTTATGTCGCCATCTGAGTCTCCTTGCACCAAAACGGATGTGTCAGGAGCTGTCTACGTCTTGCACCATCCCACTACCCCCTGTATGCTTTGCTTTCTCAGAGTGGACCGGCCACCCCTTGGACCGACCATTAAGGCGTCACCCAGTGGTGCACGCTTGGGCCTCATGGTATTCCCCTATAGAGGTCTTGACGGGGGGCTTGGCCGCCCAACTGCCATAGTCTCGAGCGCCCGAGGAGGGTTCTTGCATCACTCCCTCTTCGGAGGCCCTCTCTCCTCGATAGGTCATGGGTGCAGGGCCTGGTGACCTAGTGGGATGGGGTACCCCTGGTACCGATAGTTCGACAACTAGTGATCGTGTGCACCTTTTTCGCAGTAACCAGTTCCTTTTGTCTCGCGATATTTTACTTGTATATGATCCGATCATTCGTATCATCCATACCTATTTCGATCTTGTCATCGAGAAGTACTCTTTTCACTTCCTGTGATATAACATTCTGTAGCATCCAAATTTTCTAACATTGGAATGCTACATAATAAATAAGGATTAAGGCTACTATATACTTGTGATTACTGCATCATCATAATATCATGCTCTTGTCACCATGCCACATTGCATTTTAGCATCATATTAAATCGTTTCATTTGGTTCTTTCCTCGTAATTCATTTGCCTTATCCATTGTATTTGCCTCTTGATATATTTCATTTAGTTCTTGATATATTTCTTCATGCCCAAGTTGAGTTGGGGGCATATCTATTATAATTCCACCATCCCCTTGCCACCTTTCCTTTTGGCTTCCTCTAAATTCCACCATCCCAAGTAATATGAGAAATTGCATTTTCCTTTGGCATTTAATTCTAGATCATAAACATGTGAGTATGGATCCTTCTATTCTACACACTCCCATATGTGATCCTTTATTGTTTTCACAATATTTGGATATGAGATCCACATGCCACCTTTACATGGATATGTGGAGTAGAGCCCTCTTTTTCTTTCTTATATGGCTTTACTTGGGATTAAGGGCTTGTCTAAATCAAATGTGGCTATACAGAATTCCTAGTGGCTCACATACACTAGCATGGCCATCCTTACATTCATGCATAGCCATTAATTCTAAATTGTCATATGGAGTATGAATCCTTCCTAAATTTTGTGTGGGGTTGATCAATTTTGAATGCTTGCATAGACCAATGACCATGAGATTCTAATTGTTTCACAACAAGAAAGGAGTGCATTTATGGCACATGCATGAGCCATGCAAGTATGACACTCAGCATTCCCTTCTAGTTTTTCTCTTTGGATTTTGAGTTTATTTGGGATGTTTTGGTTGGATTTAAATAAGGCAAGCAAGAGTTTTAATTCTAAACCAAACTAAAATAATAAACCTAGGCTATCTATTCATCTCGCACTTGTGGCCTTCTTTTATTCCTTGGAGATTCATGTTTTTTGCTTAACTTTTGTTTTCTATCTAAGCTACCTAGCTATCTATCTTAAACACTCTTCTATCGGGGCATCAACCACCTTGATTTGATCCTAAGGATCAGATCACTACTCCACCACACGACCTAACTACCACCCCTAGGCCTATCCAAGACAAACCCTGACCATACTCAAGCTTCCATAGCTAACCCAAATGGCCGTAGCTGTCATGGCACACAAGGCCCCCCAACTAGACCAGAAGTTTTCATCTATCTGTGTCCATTCTCTGAACCATATGATACCTGACTGCACCTCTCCGAGACCGGCCTAAACCACCCGGGGTAGCACCGAACCACCCCCCCTCGGCACCTGATCCCTCTGAGGCCTCCTCTATTTGTTGTCCTGGTCGAACCCAACCTCCTGGCTAAGGACCGAGCCCAGGTCATGTTTCTCTCCTTCCTTCCTCGAGACCACGTGCAGCCAGCCGCGCAAGGATGATCGCACATGCCTTGCGTGCCCCTCTCCCTTCCCTTGTTAAAGAAACACAGCACTAGCAGAGCATCTCCTTTACACCCACCATCCCCAACATCTCGATCCAGATAGCCATCCCCATCCCTTCTACCTCTATCGACAACTCAAAATCCCAGTTTCTTCATTGCCATTGTCGATCCATCTAGCCCCGCCACCGATCGATCCATCCACTAGAGCCTTGCTAGCAAGGAGCCATACCTTGTTGACCTCCTGCATATGTCCAGCACCATGATCAAGTAAGAGAAGGCAGCGCCAATAGCATTCTAGGACATGCTTGCTGCGCTTTCCAGCCCCGCGATCACCACCGCCTCGTCGCCGGTCGACGCCACCTTGAGCCAGAACACCTTCGCCGCGAACCCTAGGTGAGCTCCACGACACCCTAGTCATGCCCTCCTTCTTCCTAGCACCGTGCATTGTTGTGGAGATAACCGTCGTGCACAGTCACCGCCACAATCGTGCATACATCGTTAGTGAGGCGCTCTGTTTGTCGTAAGATCGCCTCGCGCACAGGCCAGCTCTACCCAAGATCTTTACATTGGTGCGTAGCCCTATGTCTAGGATCTCCATCAAGACCAAGAGTTCCCTTTTTGGTGCCCTGCATCCCTGGCATGCTTCACTAGAAGTCTCCACCACCGCTCGTCAGCCGCGCCTGCAGCAGCGTGCGCCTGCAGGCTAGCCAACCCTCTTTTTTTCGAGGAAGCCCGGCCGATACAGTCATCCTTAGACAGATCGCCCTGAACAAAACTGGTAGCCCGTAGTGCCCTCTGTGTTTCTTGTTTTTGTGGCACTCGCCAATTCTCGACGGATTCATCGCCATCATCCTTGAAAATTCGAGAAAATTCGCAGTTTTAGTGAATCTTTCTTCAATTCGTCGGGCGCATCTAGTAAGTTTTGCAAAAAGAACCTCCAGACTTTTTGAGCCACAAGCCACCGTCCTCGACCTGGCCACGTGTTGACCCCCCATGGGTTGTACGCGCAGTGGCCCCCCACCGCTCGTTGGACCACCCGTCATTGACCATGGCTAAGCCTGACCTGAGTGAGAAAAACCCTGGAATATTTCCCAATTTAAATAAAATTCCAGAAATTGTTATAATTCAAATTTAATTCATATCTTTCAAAATAATTCAAATTTGGAAAACTTATAAAACAAAATATGAACGATTTTTAAATATGAATTCACATTTGTTTTCAATTTGAATTAATTTGCATTTAATAATGTTTTTAAATTTATAATTCCAAATAATATAAATGATATATGTTTTGTAATCAGGAAAATGCCAGGAATATGAATATGCTATTTAAAATATTTTTTGGGAAATTAAAATTTTCAAATTAATAAATACCATTAAAATGCCTTTATCTCAATAAATTCATAACGTTAAATCCCCAATTCCAAATTTGACAAATAATATATCTAAATTGATCAGCGCGACAAGCATGTTCTGTTTATGCATACCATGATACCAATTGAAGCATGCATCATATAAATATTAAGAAAACAGCAAGGTTTGCGGGAGCAAAATATGCCTAAATAATTAATTAAAGTGCTTTATTAATGTCCTTACACCTCACCCCTACCATGCTATGTTATACCATGCAATTATGCATCATTCCATCATGGCATACCTTGTTTTGCTTGCTACATATGTTATTATGATTGCGCACTTTATTTATTATGGCCCTTTATGTGTTTGGCTTTTATTCCGGATAGACGCCGAACAGGGGAACTATCGGGAGGCCCAAGAGTACTACCCGAAACTTGGTTACCCTACTGTTGATCTGACAGGCAAGAATTTCCCCACGCCTGCATTACATATAGCACATATGCCTCTAACTTTATTCTTGCATCATTGAGTCACGATTTGCATTAAATTTAAATCCCAAGTACTACATAGCCTTTACTTTTGACCCAAGTGAAGCTTGTATCCTCAATTCTATGAGCCATTACTACAAGAGTTGTTTAAGCCATGCGAGTCGTAGAATTGCATGTGTAGGGTTTGTGAGAGTCTTTGGATAACAAGGTACCTAAACAACTTAAATTGTGTAGTAATGGGATAACTAAAGAAAGAGGTACCGATGGGCAATAGATGTTATTTGGTTCTTCCCTGGTCACTTGTTTCCTATAGGACCCGAGTACTTGATTCCTGTTCCTTGACTATCGCACTATCCGCATGTGGGACCATGAATCCCCTTAGCCTGAGCTTGATTCACATCTTATTTCTTGGGGCCACAAACTAGTTTGGGGCATTATTACTATCATGTACTTATGCCATGCTTTACTGCTTTATTAACAATTTCATGTGGAGCGCCTGTACTATTTGGATTGTGGAATGTTTTTGCGGTATCGACAAGATGATTCACACTTTCGGGTTCCCATTCGTTTATAGCCATTGGCCCAAAACCTAGGTCAGTCTCGGAGCCAGCCAACTTTGGTGCAGGTAGCTTAGTGGGGTGGCCCCCTGAAATTATTTTTGAATCTTGTGAATGCTTTGTCGTGAGGCATTGTTGCTTTTTGTTTGGTTCATCCTGAGGTTGATCGTGTGTGTGTTGCTATTTGTGCACCCCTGTAGGGTAAATCTTTATGAAAACTGTGTCCGCGGTTATGGACGACTTGGAGCACAGTTTCTCGATCATAGATAACTATAACTAAAGTATGGTGTTTAATTTGACTCAAACATGACTAGTAAATAGTGCGACACTCATGGAATGGATAATAAAATTGCCAACGGATGGGGTGTTCTTCCACCTTCTCGTTCGGTAAGACGGAAGGAGGGTGAGTGATGTTTATTTATGTTGCTTATATAACTGTTGTTTCTCATTAACGAGTGATACGTCGTAAATGTATCTATAATTTTTTATGCTCCATCCTTGTTTTGTATCAACTATGTTATGTTTTGTCTACACTTTGAGGCATTTTTATATATTTTCTAGAACTAACCTATTGATAAGATGCCGCAGTGCCAGTTGCCTGTTTTCTGCTATTTTTGGTTTTAGAAAAGCTAGTAAAGAAATATTCTCGAAATTGGACGAAACAAAAGCCGAAGTTCCTATTTTTCCCGACACGACAAAAAAGTCCAAAGCAGAGACAGAAGAGAGCCACAAGGCGGCCACATCATAGGGTGGCACGGCCCCCTGGGCGTGTCAGGCCCTAGTGTGGGCCCCTCGGGCAGCCACCGACCTCGCCTCTTCGCCTATATAAACCCCTCGAGACGAAAACCCTAGGGGGAGAATAAGAATTCCAAGAATAGTTCCGCAGCACCGCCGCCGAAGAGGAAACTCGGGTGACACAAGTCTCTATTCCGGCACCCTGTCAGGACGGGGATGTGCCCCCGGAGCAATCTCCATCGACTCCACCGCCATCTCCATCGTCGTTGCTGACTCCCATGATGAGGAGGGAGAAGTTCTCTCTCGAGGCTAAGGGGTCTACCTGTAGCTATGTGTTCATCTCTCTCTCTATGTGTGATCTTATTGAGATCATGAGCTTTGTAATCTAAATCTATTCTGCTACTCAAGTGCTTTAATTAATCTCTGCTTATACTCACGTGTGTGAAGCTGACAGTGTGCACATTGTGTGGCACTTATGCTAACGTTACATAAATACTTATCATGAGTAAAATTTGAGTTGGATGTCTCTATGAGATTGTGGTGTTTGTTGGAACCATCTAGTGCTCAAGGTGATAGGGAGGGGTTATCTAGATGGGGAATGTGAACTTTAAGGCGTGCTGTTATAGCCCTACATCGTCTAACCGGAGAGTAGTTCAGGGTAGCATAATGAAGAGAAGATATTTATATGAGAGTGTCCATTAGTGAAACTATGATCTCTAGGGCCTTGTTTCTAAGCATTAGAACACCGTTTACAATTAGTCATGTTACATGTTTGCTTGATACCACTCTTTTTTCAGATTGCAATTACCACTTATAATCATCCATAATACTTGTATTTCACTATCTCTTCGCCGAACTAGTGCACCTATACACCTGACAAGTGTATTGGGTGTGTTGGGGACATAAGAGACTTCTTATATCTTGATTGCAGGGTTGCTTGAGAGGGATACCTTTGACCACTTCCTCCCTGAGTTCGATAAACTTGGGGTGATCCACTTAAGGGAAACTTGCTGCTGTTCTACAAACCTTTGCACTTGGAGGCCCAACATTGTCTACAAGAATAGAAGTGTGCGTAGACATCAAGCTATTTTCTGGCACCGTTGCAGGGGAGGTAAGGTAAAAGGTACTCACATCTTCTGGCTACTAAGCTATCTTCTAGTACTGTTGCTGGTGTGTGAGTGCTCGAAGTTATTTCCTTTGGATTCTGCAATTATATCTTTTTGTTTCTTGTTTTTATTTTCACTAGTTAGGCTTAGTGGAAAACAACAACAAAATTAGAGAGCTTTATAGTATTTATCTTGAGTTAGGACATGAAGTGTTTGAAGAGAAAATTAAAAAACCTATGGAACTTTATTTGCATGCTAATTGCAATGTTATTAGTATGAATTCTTTGAACACCATTATTGCTAATGCTATGAAAAATTCTAAGCTTGGGGAAGCTGGTTTTGATGAGCATGATATTTTTAGTCCCCCAAGCACGGAGGAGAAAATTTACTTTGATGACACTATACCTCCGATATATGATGATTACAATGATGAGTATGATATTTTCAATCCACCTACTATTGAGGAGAAATTAATTATGATTACAATATGCCTCCTATATATGATGATTATGGTGATGAGAATAATAATGATAGCTATTTTGTTGAATTTTCTCCCACTACAATTAATAAGAATGACTATGTTTTTGTGGAGAGTATTAATTCTTTTATGCATGTGGCTCATGATAAGAATGTTTTATGTGATAGTTATATTGTTAATTTTATTCATGATTCTATTGAAAATTATTATGAGAGAGGGAAACATGGTTTTATATATCTCAACAATATTAAGTTTCCCCTCTTTATGTTGAAAATTTGAAGTTGCACTTGTTTTGCTTTCCTATGCTTGTTGCTTTGTGCTTTCATGACTTGTTTCTTTACTAGAATATGTTTCGTAGGAAGTGGGTTAGACTTAAATTTGTTCCATATTTTCTTCTTGATGCTGTCTTTTACTTCAAGTCATATTTCTCATGTGAGCATCATCGAAATTATCATGCCTATCTTAATGGCTATAAAGAAAGAGCTTTTGGGAGACAACCCATTATATTTTTAATTTCAGATTATTTTTGTTTTGTTGAGTCTAGGAAATTATTTCCTCTGTAATAACCTCTCCTTATCCTTTTTGTTTGGTTTTTGTGCCAAGAATAACCTCTAATGAGAGAGAAGTAAGACTTGGAAAGTTGCTGTCCCGAAACAGATTTTTATGATTCACTATAAAAAATAGTGAAAAATCCCTATAAGTCGGATTGAGCTGTAATTTCCTGTGCTTATGACCCAGGTTATTATCTAACTTTCTTTAGTTTAGCACATTTCGATTTGAGCAACAGAAGGTCTTCGAAAAAATTGGTTTTTACCAGCTGGTCTGTTTTGACAGATTTCTGCCATTATTTGCATTTGCCTCTTAATATCTTTATGTTTGAGTTCTCTTTGATCACTTGAGCTTTTAAAAGGAATTTCTACAGTATCTTGTGTATTAATTGAAGTTTTACTTGTGTTGAAACTAAACGCAAATACTTATTATCTTGAATACACTAATGTTGCTAATGAAGATTGTGTTAAGTTTTGTATGAAGGAAATTTTAAGTGTAGGGAGAGAATAATGTGATGAGATGAAGTATGGACAAAAGCTCAAGCTTGGGGATGCCAACCGTGTCACCCCAAGAAATATTCAAGAAGTACAAGCGTCAAATCTTGGAGAATATCATTTTACGGCCCGAAAGTTGGGGTGTACAGGCAACGCGGTACCCAAGTTCCCTGAAATCGGACGGGATAACTACAGTTGGTGTGCCAAATACTCAGAGGGTCTTTTTCAGCACGAATTCAACTTTACGTTTCAATACAAAAAATCAGGCTAACGACCGTCAAGTTAGGCCCCCTCTGTCGGTTCTCGCTGTTATGTCGCTCCCGTCGCTTAGGCGGGGTGGCTGTCACATAGGCTTTCAGCATTGGCATAGTGGATAGGACAACACCCCCTGCCCACCCCCTACCCAATGTATTGATGTGACAAAACAGGGCGCCTGTATCAGCGTTATAATTATTTTTTGTTTACTCAGAAGCTGGAACGGCCACCGCCACGCGTCTCTCCTTGGAGTTCCGTCCCAATTGTTAACCACTACCTTAAAAGCGCATTGACGGTTCCACCATTCGCCTGCATCGCAGAAACCACTCTTCTTCTTCCTGTCATCTATCTTCTTCCTATCTTCTCCTTGCGGCCATGGAAGATCTACGCACTCTAGAGACAAGCTTCACTACCCATGACAATAAGAAGATAGATGTTGTCTACACCAACGAGGACGAGACAGTGGTGCATGTCCTGAGGATGTACGAGGGTTGGCTTGGGATAGACGAGGACAAGTTTGTGGGATTGGACCTCGAGTACACCCCGGAGCACCCATATGAAGGGAGTGAAGTCGCCGTCGTTCAACATGGCCATGCAGAAACACGTCCTCCTCTACCACCTCTCCCAGTTTGTAGATCTTCTCTCTGTAGCTAACCGCTTTTAGGGTTTTCACCTCTTGTTCTTTATCCACTTGCTCATCTTGCAACTACTGGATTTTATTTAGGACCAAATAAATTAGGGTTTGCATATGTCTCAATAGACTGAGATTTTCTTTAGTCTCAATCACCTAAGAAAAGTGCACCCGTAGTTAAAAGAAATGTGTAACTCATTCAGTCGACTGAGAAATAGCAAAACCGAATAAATTATGACAATACAATGTTGAGAGTCTTGATCTTGCATTTACTAAACATTTCAAAATTATATTGAGATGATGATCTTGCATTGACAAAATATTTGTAGTTACAAATTTTGGTGATGACAAACTACATACTTTCAGGACTGACAGGAAATGTCCGGCGCTGTGCCAGTTCCTTGTAGAAAAGGGAATTGTTTTCTGCACTGTCGACACAGCAACTGATTTTTTTGAAATTTTATCATGAGGAAATTATAATTCCTGCGCACAACTAGATCGATATTCAGAGTCTTGCCAAGATCCTAGGGGGCTCGAGGAAGGATGGAATGGCATCACTCGCAACTAGAATCCTCGATGAGTCATACGACAAAATGAAGGAAGATATCCCTACGGATAGGCACGATTTATGGGACGAGTGGCTGTTGTCTGATATAAACCTGGAGTATGCAGCCATAGATGCTTACGTGACCTACCAGCTATACAAGAAGATCCATTTTTTTCTACGTTACCTCGTGTTTTGCCCTATTTGCAAGAGGAAAGACGAGCTTAGGGGAGCCCTTTGTAGAAAATGCAGAATAGCTGAGTTTGAAGCTGCATATGCAAAGAAAATGGCTGCATCTGAAGCAGTTGACAGAGAGGCTACAGAAGCAGCTGAAAGAGAGCTTGCAGCTGATAGAGAGGATGCAGCTGAAGCAGCAAACAGAGAGGCAGCATCTTCTAGAGGCAATAATCAGGCATGTGATGCACTGCTAATTGTGCCATAGGACACTGAAGATAGGAAAGTCAAGTTAGATCCCAGGTGGGACGAAGCATTTCGTGAGCTGTGGAGTACCTGGAATGGTCGAAGTTTGCCTCCTAGGAACGATGGCAAACGCCTCAAGTGGTCTGATGAGAAGTGAATTAAATTTTACTTGTCAGTGTTATGTTTCTGTTTTGTGGAACTCAGTTAGTTTATCAAGATGTCTAGTGCCTCAAGTGATACTAGTAAAATAAATTAACCCTCATTGTGTTATGTTTATGTATGTGTCTTATAGCTTGTCAAGATGGTAGCTTGTTAACTTGAAGTTTGAAAGAGTGCCCTTTTCCTCTCTCGCTAAACAGATATGTTTCATTTTGCCTAAATTGGTAGCAAATCTAGAGAAGATTCTCACTTCGATAATTCGTTCCCTTTTGGACCTCTTTTTGCCTCCGATCAAGTAGCAAATCTAGAGCAGCAAATCACACCAGGCAGAATACATTCATTTAGAAAACAAAACAAATGTAGATATAGCTGTGTGCAGCTAAATAGGATATAGCGATAGAAAGTAGGTTGCTTAACGAGGTTCGATGCATTTAGCCAGAAATAGGATATAGCTAGAAAGAAGCTACTTAGCAGCAGCAGCAGCCGCCGCAGCTACAGGCACATCCTGCAAGCGCCCGCGCCTCCTCCTCTTCCCTCCGGCACTTCCTCCACTTCTTGCTGCCCAGTTTCTTGAATATGGGGGCCTTGGACCTAATTGGAGGCATGCGACCCTCTTTGATGGCCACCCGCTGGAGGTTTCGGAGGTGAATGCCGAGAGCCCAGTGTTCAGCGATGTAGGCGTTGATGTTCACGGTCTCGCGCTTGCCGCCTTTGTGGATGCCGGAGCCCGCGGCCTCTGCATGCTTCAGAAAGGTGTTGAAATCGGTGCCGCCGGCACGACTCGCACAGCAGTAGGTGATCCCCTTGCAAAAGGGGCAGCTGTAGTAGGAGCCCCTGAAGAAGGCGTCGTACTGGCCGGCCCGCAGCCTCCTCAGCACCTGACGAGCCTTGGTGTGAATGGACTCGTCATCGCTGCAGACGTCGCTGCCGAAAACCTATTGGAAGAAAAGGAAAATGGGGGAGTAGATGATGTAAGAAGATCGAGCAATCGAAATGCGAACAAGCGAATCCTAATAAACCAAGATCTAGAATCGAACGATGGGAACGATAGAAGAACCAGGGGAGGGGAGCAAACCCTAGTTACCTCCGACCATGGGTCGTTGATGTCGGTGTCGTAGGGGTTCAGCAGAGCGATGTACTTATCTGGATCGTAGGTTCCCAAGAAGTGCTTGATCTGCTTGTGACCAGCGGGGGGCTCCTCGCCGGCGGGGGGCACCTCTTCGGCAACTCCGTCAGTAGCGGGGATGGGGGCCTGGACAGGAACGGCGGCTGCCATCGATGCCTCGACTAGGGCCTGGATAGGGACGGTAGCTGCTTTCAACGCATCGAGGGGGACCGGCAAGGATACGGGGGCCTCCTCGCCGGTGGCCACGGAGGCGACGATGGCCACCTTATCCTCCTCGGCCATCGCCGGCGCGGACGGGGTATTCTCGGGAGTTTGTGGGTGCTGGTTGGAGAATGGAGAGGGTTGCGTGAGGACAGTGAGCGAGAGTGAGAGTGGGTGTGCGGAGAAGGGCTTTATAGTTAAGGTGGATGGAAGCAAGGCACGTTTCGTTGCACCACCATGCAACGCGCCGTGCAGTCTACAGCACCGTGCACCATGACACGTGCACGGTACGTCATGTTTTTTTCCTGGGGCATGCATGGAAGTTTTGTATTGAGCCGCATGCAAAGGGCACACACACAATTTCTATGTACAAAGTTTGACATGGCCCTAAAATTGGCGATAGTTAAAAGTGGAAATGTAGAGGGGAAGGTAGGTGGCTGTACGGCGAGATTTGTGGGGTTGTGATAGATTCGGTAAAGGGATGTGTTGATGGCTACGAGTGACTCGATGAAGCCGGAGACGTTAAGTCTCATAGAGTTCAGATGTTCGCCCTCCGGCTAGCGCGTGCAAGCTTCTTACGGTTGGCCCCAGTTGGAAGTGAGATTGAGAGCCGCTGCGTAACAAATGGGATGTGTCTTATTAAAATCAAGTGGCAATAAATTGCAGTTGTCCATCGACGACCGTGCACTCGATGACGCATGTGTTGTGGCGTAGTAGTAGCATTAGTAGGCTTTTCAGACTTGATTAAATGTGACATGACCGCTCGACGACTTTTTCCATGGATGGCATCGTGTTCCTTCTTGTAGAGGAAGACGTCAAGATGGGGCCTCGTCAAGATGGTAGCTCGTTAACTGGCAGTTTGAAAGAGTACCCCTTTCCTCTCTCGCTAAACAGATATGTTTCATTTTTCCCAAACTGGTAGCAAATCTAGAGAAGATTCTCTCTTCAATAATTCGTTCCCTTTTGGACCTCTTTTTGCCTCCGATTAGGTAGCAAATCTAGAGCAGCAAATCACACCAGGCAGAATACATTCATTCAGAAAACAAAACAAAACAAAGGTAGATATAGCTGAAGGGAATATGCCCGAGAGGCAATAATAAAGTGGTTATTATCTTATTCCATGTTTATGATAAATGTTTATTTTACATGCTAGAATTGTATTGATCGGAAACATCAATACATGTGTGTTTAATAAACAAAAAGGGTTCCTAGTTATGCCTCTCTTATAGACTAGCTTGTTGATTAACAAGATGATCAAGGTTTCCTGATCATGGACATTGGATGTTGTTAATAACAAGGTCACACCATTGGTGCAATGATGTGATGAACATTCATCCGAAGTATAGCATTACGATCAAAGTCATTATGTTTATATTGCTATAACATCATACGAAGTAATCTTTATCCTTAGACCATGAGATCATGTTAATTGCTAACACCGAAAGAGTATCTTGATAACATCAAACGTCACACCGTAATAGGGTGACTATAAAGGTGGGTTCAATGCTACAAAGGTGTTATGTTGAGGCTCATGGATCAAGAGTGGGATTTGTCCATCCTGATGACGGATAGATATACTCTGGGCCCTCTTAGTGATATCACATTGAAATAGCTTGCAAGCAATTGATGTGATCACTAGAATGTTATATCACGGGAACGAGAAAAGAGTGCATGTCGGTAACGAGATTAAACTAGGTATGGAGATACCGTTGATCGAATCTCGGACATGTAATATATCGCGGGACAAAGGGATTTAGTTACTAGCGTTAAAGGTTCTCACGATCACAAAAGTCATCGTTGAATGTGTAGGAGTCAGTATGGATCTCTAGGTCCCGCTGCTGATTATTGATCGGAGAGGGGTCTCGATCATGTCTGCATTATTCGCGAACCGTAGGGTGACACACTTAAGGGATACCGACACCATTTGGAGCAAATATGTTTCAGATAAAGATTTAAGAAAGCGCTGGAATTATTTCAATAGACACCGAAACTGTTTCGGGTGAAAATGCTAAAATTGGTTCTGCATGTATTATTGAAATGTTGCAGGGGGTTTTATGTGAATGTTTGTTAATTAAATTAATTAACAAAATTCTGAATAAAAATATTAAAAGAGTTTTATTAAATGAGAGAGCATTAAATTTGGGGAAATTTAATGCATTTAAAGTGGAGACTTTAAAAGAGAATGTGAAGGGGCATTTTAATGTGGAGGGGTTACCACCACATGAATGGAGGAGGTGAAGGGTCACCCCCTCCATGCGCTGGCCATGAAGGAGGGGCACCCCCCCCCTCCTATAAAAGGCCACCCCCTCCTCACTTCTCACTCACACCTCCTTGTGAAGGATCTCTCTCCCCCTCTAGTATTATTCCCCCATGGTCTCGGATTAGCGAGATACATGTTCCCGGTGGCTTTATCTGGAAAGGAGTTGCTGCTTCCGCTGCTTTGCTGGAGCGAGGGACGGAGGTTGTCGGTGTACCAGGCGTGTGTGCGATCACAGATGCACCGCTGCTTTGCGGTGCTGGACTTGGTGGTGCTGGAGCTGGATCTGATGGACGTGCTGGAGCCGGACCTGCTGGACTTCATCACGATCTTGAGATCGGCAAGTGTATGACTACATCAACCACGAGTTCCTACTCGTTAACAAAGCTCGTTGTCTACGAGGGTAAGTTCTCGTTGGATGTATGTCCACCCGTTGTTTTGTACCTAGTAGATAGATCTTGGCGTGTAGTTCACACCGTAGGAAAAGTTTTGTTTTCTATGCTGCGGACCCAACAATAGCTGTGCGCAACTAAATAGGATATAGCGATAGAAAGTAGGTTGCTTAACGGGGTTCGATGCATTTAGCCAGAAATAGGATGCAAGCAAAATATAGAAAATCAAAAGAAGCCGGAGACATCCAACCCGTTCATTCACCAGCGCCTCCACCTCCCTCCGGCGCCTCCGCCACTTCTTGCTGCCCAGTCCCTTGATCTTGGGGGCCTTGGGCCTGATTGGAGGCATGCAACCCTCTTTGATGGCCACCCGATGGAGGTTTCGGAGGTGAATGCCTAGAGCCCAGTGTTCAACGATGTAGGCGTTGATGTTCACGATCTCGCGCTTGCCGCCTTTGTGGATGCCGGAGCCCGCGGCCTCTACATGCTTCAGTAAGGTGTTGAAGTAGGTGCTGCCGGCGTGACTCACCCAGCAGTAGGCGATCCCCTTGCGGAAGAGGCAGTTGTACTCGCCGCGCCTGAGGAAGTCGTCGTACTGGCCGGCCTGCGGCCTCCTCAGCACCTGACGAGCCTTGGTGTGAATGGACTCGTCATCGCTATAGACGTCGCTGCTGGAAACCTATTGTAAGAAAAGGAAAATGGGGGAGTAGATGATGTAAGAAGATCGAGCAATCGAAATGTGAACAATCGAATCCTAATAAACCAAGATCTAGCATCCAACAATGGGAATCGTAGAAGAACCAGGGAAGGGGAGCAAACCCTAGTTACCTCCGACCATCGGTTGTCGATGCCGGTGTCGTAGGGGTTCAGCGGAGCGATGTACTTATCTGGATCGTAGGTGCCCAAGAAGTGCATGATCTTCTTGTGACCGGCGGGGGCCTTCTCACCGGCGGGAGGCTCCTCTTCGGCGGCACCATCGGTAGCGCGGACGGGGGCCTGGACGGGAATGGTGGCTGCCATCGATGCCTCGACTGGGGCCTAGACAGGGACAGCGGCTGCTTTCAACGAGTCGAGGGGGACCGGCGAGGAGATGGGGGCCTCCTCGCCGGCGGCCACGGAGGCGACGATGGCCACCTTATCCTCCTCGGCCATCGCCGGTGCGGACGGGGTATTCTCGGGAGTTTGCGGATGCTGGTGGGACAGTAGAGAGGGTTGCGTGGGGACAGTGAGCGAGAGTAGGAGTGGGTGTGCAGAGAGGGGCTCTATAGTTAAGGTGGATGGAAGCAAGGCACGTTTCATTGCACCGCCGTGCAACACGCCGCGTAGTCTACTGCACCTTGCAACACGACACGTGCACGGTACATCACATTTTTTCCTGGGCTATGCATTGAAGTTCTGTATTGAGCCGCATGCAAAGGACGCATACACAATTTCTATGTACGAAGTTTGACACGGCCCTAAAATTGGTGATTGAGAGCCACTACGTAAAAATGGGATATGTCTTACTAAAATCAAGTGGCAATAAATTGCAGTTGTCCATCGACGAACATGCACTCGATGACGCATGTGTTGTGGCGTAGTAGTAGTAGTAGTAGGCTTTTCAGACTTGATTAAACATGACATGACCGCTCGACGACTTTTTCCATGGACGGCATCGTGTTCCTTCTTGTAGAAGTCTCGCTGAGGGACACGTCCGTGCTGTCTCATGCTGTACTGTGAAGGGCACGACGTGTGCAATGATCATTGTTGGATCGCACAGAATCAACGGTTGGTGCGCACGATCCGCGTGATAACTGTGACAACCAATTAGGGATTAGCAGACAGGCTGAGCACAGGTTTGTGCTTCTACGAAAGATAGAGAGGGGGGCAAAACTGAGTAGTACCACATAAAACCAAGGGCAAAACTGAGTAGTATAAAAATGGAAAGTGAGTGTTTTGTACAATGAAATACATCGTGGCATACATCAAATTATGCCAAGATAGATCCACTAGAGTTCATTGGATGTGTGTTCTAAACCACATGGACCCACTATAGTTCATTGCATGTGTGTTCTTCTCATTAACCACAAATGGATCCACCAGTGTCATCGCATGTTTGCTCTTTTCATTAACCACAGTTAGTCATTGCATGTCTGTTCTTTTCACAAACCACATATCACCTGTGTCATTGCATGTGTGTTCTTCCCATGAACAACACATCGATCCACCAGTGTCATTGCATGTGTGTCCTTCTCACAAACCACATATGGATCCACCAGTGTCATTGCATGTGTGTTCTTTTCACAAACCACATATCACCAGTGTCATTGCATGTGTGTTCTTCTCACAAACCACATAAGGATCCACCGGTGTCATTGGATGTGTGTTCCTCTCATAGACCAAACATGGATCCACCGGTGTCATTGCATGTCTGCTCTTTTCATGAACTACATCTAGAGTCATTGCATGTGTGTTCTTCCCACAGACCACACATGGATCCACCAGTGTCATTGCATGTGTGTTGTTATCACAAACCACATATGGATCCAGCAGTGTCATTGGATGTGTGTTCCTCCCACAGACCACACATGGATCCACCGGTGTCATTGCATGTCCGCTCTTTTCATGAACCACAGTTAGATTCATTGCATGTGTGTTCTTCTCACAAACCACATAAGGATACACCAGTGTCATTGCATGTGTGCTCTTCTCATGAACCACAGCTAGAGTCATTGCATGTGTGCTCTTCTCATGAACCACAGCTAGAGTCATTGCATGTGTGTTCTTCTCACAAACCATATCATGAACCACACCTAGTGTCCTTGCATGTGTGTTCTTCTCATTAACCACACATGGATCCACCAGTGTCATTGCATGTCTGCTCTTTTCATGAACCATAGTTAGAGTCATTGCATGTCTGTTCTTTTAACAAACAACACATCACCAGTGTCATTGCATGTGTGTTCTTCCCACAGACCCCACATGGATCCACCAGCGTCATTGCATGTGTGTCCTTCTCACAAACCACATATAAATCCACCAGTGTCAATTCATGTGTGTTCTTTTCACAGACCACATATCACCAGTGTCATTTCATGTGTGATCTTCTCACAAACCACGTAAGGATCCACCGGTGTCATTGGATGTGTGTTCCTCTCGTATACCACACATGGATCCACCAGTGTCATCACATGTTTGCTCTTTTGATGAACCACATCTAGAGTCATTGCATGTGTGTTCTTCCGACAGACCACACATGGATCCACCAGTGTCATTGCATGTGTCTTCTTCTCACAAACCACATATGGATCCAGCAGTGTCATTGGATGTGTGTTCCCCCCACAGACCACACATGGATCCACCGGTGTCATTGCATGTCTTCCCTTTTCATGAACCACAGTTAGAGTCATTGCATGTGTGATCCTCTCACAGACCACACATGGATCCACCAGTGTCATTGGATGTGTGTTCTTCTCATGAACCATAGCTAGAGTCATTGGATGTGTGTTCTTTCCATGAACCATAGTTAGATTCATTGCATGTGTGTTCTTCTCACAAGCCACATAAGGATACACCATTGTCGTTGCATGTGTGTTCTTCCTATGAACCACAGCTAGAGTCATTGCATGTGTGTTCTTCTCACAAACCATATCATGAACCACACCTAGTGTCATTGCATGTGTGTTCTTCTCATTAACCACACATGGATCCACCAGTGTCATTGCATGTCTGCTCTTTTCATGAACCATAGTTAGAGTCATTGCATGTCTGTTCTTTTGACAAACCACATATCACCAGTGTCATTGCATGTGTGTTCTTCCCATGAACCACACATGGATCCACCAGTGTCATTGCATGTGCGTCCTTCTCACAAACTACATATGGATCCACCAGTGTCATTGCATGTGTGTTCTTTTCACAGACCACATATCACCAGTGTCATTACATGTGTGTTCTTCTCACAAACCACGTAAGGATCCACCGGTGTCATGGATTTTTGTTCCTCTCATAGACTACACATGGATCCACCGGTGTCATCGCATGTCTGCACTTTTCATGAACCACGTCTAGAGTCATTGCATGTCTGTTCTTCCCACAGACCTCACATGGATCCAACAGTGTCATTGCATGTGTGTTCTTCTCACAAACCACATATGGATCCAGCAGTGTCATTGGATGTGTGTTCCTCCCACATACCACACATGGATCAACTGGTGTCATTGCATGTCTGCTCTTTTCATGAACCAAAGTTAGATTCATTGCATGTGCGATCCTCTCACAGACCACACATTGATACACCAATATTATTGGATGTGTGTTCTTCTCATGAACCACAGCTAGTCATTGGATGTGTGTTCTTTCCATGAACCACAGCTAGAGTCCTTGCATGTGTGTTCTTCTCACAAACCACATAAGGATACACCAGACTCATTGCATGTGTGTTCTTCTCATGAACTACAGCTAGAGTCATTGCATGTGTGTTCTTCTCACAAACCATATCATGACCCACACCGAGTTTCATTGCATGTGTGTTCTTCTCATTAACCACACATGGATCCACCAGTGTCATTGCATGTCTGCTCTTTTCATGAACCACAATTAGAGTCATTGCATGTCTGTTCTTTTCACAAACCAAATATCACCAGTGTCATTTCATGTGTGTTCTTCCCATGAACCACAAATGGATCCACCAGTGTCATTGCATGTGTGTCCTTCTCACAAACCACATATGGATCCACCAGTGTCATTGCATGTGTGTTATTTTCACAGACCACATATCACCAGTGTCATTGCATGTGTGTTCTTCTCACAAACCACGTAAGGATCCACCGGTGTCATTGGATGTGTGTTCCTCTCATAAACCACACATGGATCCACCGGTGTCATCGCATGTCTGCTCTTTTCATGAACCACATCTAGAGTCATTGCATGTGTGTTCTTCCCACAGACCACACATGGATCCAACAGTGTCATTGCATGTGTGTTCTTCTCAGAAACCACATATGGATCCACCAGTGTCATTGCACGTGTGTTCCTCCCACAGACCACACATGGATCCACCGGTGTCATTGCATGTCTGCCCTTTTCATGAACCACAGTTAGAGTTATTGCATGTGTGATCCTCTCACAGACCACACATGGATCCACTAGTGTCATTGGATGTGTGTTCTTCTCATGAACCACAGCTAGAGTCATTGGATGTGTGTTCTTTCCATTAACCACAGTTAGATTCATTGCATGTGTGTTCTTCTCACAAACCACATAAGGATACACCAGTGTCATTGCATGTAAGTTCTTCTCATGAACCACAGCTAGAGTCATTGCATGTGTGTTCTTCTCACAAACCAAATCATGAACCACACTCAATGTCATTGCATGTGTGTTCTTCTCAGTAACCACACATGGATCCACTAGTGTCACTGCAAGTCTGCTCTTCTCATGAACCACAGTTAGATTCATTGCATGTTTGTTCTTTTCACAAACCACATATCACCAGTGTCATTGCATGTGTGTTCTTCCCATGAACCACACATGGATCCACCAGTGTCATTGCATGTGTGTCCTTCTCACAAACCACATATGGATCCACCAGTGTCATTGCATGTGTGTTCTTTTCACAGACCACATATCACCAGTGTCATTGCATTTGTGTTCTTCTCACAAACCACGTAAGGATCCATCGGTGTCATTGGATGTGTGTTCCTCTCATAGAGCACACATGGATCCACTGGTGTCATCGCATGTCTGCTCTTTTCATGAACCACATCTAGATTCATTGCATGTGTGTTCTTCGCACAGACCACACATGGATCCACTAGTGTCATTGCATGTGTGTTCTTCTCACAAACCACATATGGATCTAGCAGTGTCATTGTATGGGTGTTCCTCCCACAGACCACACATGGATCCACCGGTGTCATTGCATGTCTGCTCTTTTCATGATTCACAGTTAGATTCATTGGATTTGTGATCCTCTCACATACCACACATGGATCCACCAGTATCATTGGATGTGTGTTCTTGTCATGAACCACAACTAGAGTCATTGGATGTGTGTTCTTTCCATGAACCACAGCTAGAGTCCTTGTATGTGTGTTCTTCTCACAAACCACATAAGGATACACCAGACTCATTGCATGTGTGTTCTTCTCATGAACCACAGCTAGAGTCATCGCATGTGTGTTCTTCTCACAAACCATATCATGAACCACACCCAGTGTCATTGCATGTGTGTTCTTCTCATTAACCACACATGGATCCACCAGTGTCATTGCATGTCTGCTCTTTTCATGAACCACAGTTAGAGTCATTGCATGTCTGTTATTTCCACAAACCACATATCACCAGTGTCATTGCATGTGTGTTCTTCCCTTGAACCAGACATGGATCCACCAGTGTCATTGCATGTATGTCCTTCTCAGAAACCACATATGGATCTACCAGTGTCATTGCATGTGTGTTCTTTTCACAAACCACATATCACCAGTGCCATTGCATGTGTGTTGTTCTCACAAACCACGTAAGGATCCACCGGTGTCATTGGATGTTTGTTCCTCTCATAGACCACACATGGATCCACCGGTGTCATCGCATGTATGCTATTTTCTTCAACCACATCTAGAGTCACTGCATGTGTGTTCTTCCCACAGACGTCACATGGATCCACCAGTGTCATTGCATGTGTGTTCTTCTCACAAACCACATATGGATCCAGCAGTGTCATTGGATGTGTGTTCCTCCCACAGACCACACATGGATCCACCGGTGTCATTGCATGTCTGCTCTTTTCATGAACCACAGTTAGATTCATTGCATGTGTGTTCTTCTCACAAACCACATAAGGATCCACCAGTGTCATTGCATGTGTGCTCTTCTCATGAACCACAGCTAGAGTCATTGGTTCCATGAACCACAGCTAGAGTCCTTGCATGTGTGTTCTTCTCACAAACCACATAAGGATACACCAGTGTCATTGCATGTGTGTTCTTCTCATGAACCACATATAGAGTCATTGCATGTGTGTTCTTCTCACAAACCATATCATGAACCACACCCAGTGTCATTGCATGTGTGTTCTTCTCATTAACCAGACATGGATCCACCAGTGTCATTGCATGTCTGCACTTTTCATGAACCACGGTTAGAGTCATTGCATGTCTGTTCTTTTCACAAACCACATATCACTAGTGTCATTGCATGTGTGTTCTTCCCATGAACCACACATGGATCGACCAGTGTCATTGCACGTGTGTCCTTCTCACAAACCACATATGGATCCACCAGTGTCATTGCATGTGTGTTCTTTTCACAGACCACATATCACCAGTATCATTGCATGTGCGTTCTTGTCACAAACCACGTAAGGATCCACCGGTGTCATTGGATGTTTGTTCCTCTCATGTACCACACATGTATCCACTGGTGTCATCGCATGTCTGCTCTTTCCATGAACCACAGCTAGAGTCCTCGTATGTGTGTTCTTTTCACAAACCACATAAGGATACACTAGACTCATTGCATGTGTGTTCTTCTCATGAACCATATCTAGAGTCACTGCATGTGTGGTCTTCTCACAAACCATATCATGAACCACACCCAGTGTCATTGCATGTGTGTTCTTCTCATTAACCACACATGGATCCACTAGTGTCATTGCATGTCTGCTCTTTTCATGATCCACATTTAGAGTCATTGCATGTCTATTCTTTTCACAAACCACATATCACTAGTGTCATTGCATGTGTGTTGTTCCCATGAACCACACATGGATCCACCAGTGTCATTGCATGTGTGTCCTTCTCACAAACCACATATGGATCCACCAGTGTCATTGCATGTGTGTTCTTTTCACAGACCACATATCACTAGTATCATTGCAAGTGTGTTCTTCTCACAAACCACGTAAGGATCCACCAGTGTCATTGGATGTTTGTTCCTCTCATAGACCAGACATGAATCCACTTGTGTCATCGCATGTATCCTCTTTTCATGAACCACATCTAGATTCATTCCATGTGTGTTCTTCCCACAGACCTCACATGGATCCACCAGTGTCATTGCATGTGTGTTCTTCTCACAAACCACATATGGATCCAACAGTGTCATTGGATGTGTGTTCCTCCCACAGACCACACATGGATCCACCGGTGTCTTTGCATGTTTGCTCTTTTCATGAACCACAGTTAGATTCATTGCATGTGTGATCCACTCACAGACCACGCATGGATCCACCAGTGTCATTGGATGTGTGTTCTTCTCATGAACCACAGCTAGAGTCATTGGATATGTGTTCTTTCCATGAACCACATCTAGAGTCCTTGCATGTGTATTCTTCTCACGAACCACATAAGGATACACCAGACTCATTGCATGTGTGTTCTTCCAATGAACCACAGCTAGAGTCATTGCATGTGTGTTCATCTCACAAACCATATCATGAACCACACCCAGTGTCATTACATGTGTGTTCTTCTCATTAACCACACATGGATCCACTAGTGTCATTGCATGTCTGCTCTTTTCATGAACCACAGTTAGATTCATTGCATGTCTGTTCTTTTCACAAACCACATATCACCAGTGTCATTGCATGTGTGTTCTTCCCATGAACCACACATGGATCCACCAGTGTCATTGCATGTGTGTCCTTCTCACAAACCACATATGGATCCACCAGTGTCATTGCATGTGTGTTATTTTCATAGACCACATATCACCAATGTCATTGCATGTGTGTTCTTATCACAAACCACGTAAGGATCCATCTGTTTCATTGGATGTGTGTTCCTCTCATAGACCACACATGGATCCACCGGTGTCATTGCATGTCTACTCTTTTCATGAACCACATATAGAGTCATTGCATGTGTGTTCTTCCCATAGAACACACATGGATCCACTCGTGTCATTGCATGTGTGTTCTTCTCACAAACCACATATGGATCCAACAGTGTCATTGGATGTGTGTTCCTCCCATAGACCACACATGGATCTACCGGTGTCATTGCTGCTCTTTTCATGAACCACAGTTAGAGTCATTGCATGTGTGATCCTTTCACAGACCACACATGGATCCACTAGTGTCATTGCATGTCTGCTCTTTTCATGAACCATAGTTAGAGTCATTGGATGTGTGTTCCTCTCATAGACCACACATGGATCCACCGGTGTCATTGCATGTCTGCTCTTTACATGAACCACAGTTAGAGTCATTGCATGTGTGTTCTTCTCATGAACCACAGCTAGAGTCATTGCATGTGTGTTCTTCTCACAAACCATATCATGAACCACACCCAGTGTCATTGCATGTGTGTTCTTGTCATTAACCACACATGGATCCGCTAGTGTCATTGCATGTCTGCTCTTTTCATTAGCCACAGTTAGAGTCATTACATGTGCGTTCTTTTCACAGACCACATATCACCAGTGTCATTGCATGTGTGTTCTTCTCACAAACCACATAAGGATACACCGGTGTCATTGCATGTGTGTTCTTCTATTGAACCACAGCTAGAGTCATTGCATGTGTGTTCTTCTCACAAACCATATCATGAACCACACCCAGTGTCATTGCATGTGTGTTCTTCTCATTACCCACACATGGATCCACCAGTGTCATTGCATGTGTGTTCTTCCCATGAACCACACCTAGTGTCATTGCATGTCTGTTCTTTACACAAACCACATATCACCAGTGTCATTGCATGTGTGTTCCTCTCATAAACCACACATGGATCCACCAGTGGCATTGCATGTGTGTGCTTCTCACAAACCACATATGGATCCACTATTGTCATTGGATGCGTGTTCTTTTCATAAACCACATATGGATCCTAATTAACCTGATGAGAGCCCTAACCTTAGCGTTAGACCGAGTCTTCTAGAAGGCACGCCCTAACACAGTTGTTCTGCTTGGCGATTGTTACATACCGTTCGATCGAAGCGCTTGGACGATTGGGATGGTTTTCGTGAGATTGATCTGCGAGTAGTCTGTTCTGCGGCATGATTGGCCACGCTTGCTCTGGACAAACTAGCAACATTGGGGGCTCCCCTGTTGCGAGTGTCACGACTCACGAGTTGATTGGGCCATATCCCAGTGTCACATCCCCATTACTTCTCTTCCTCCCTATACTTCTCTTCCTTCCCCTCGAAGCCACTTTCCCCACATCACTCCCATCCTGCCGTAGCCGCAAGCCGACGGTGCCTCCATCCCAATCCCCTCTCCGGCAACCACCCCCCTCCCCTCTCACCATGGGTTCAAGGGGAGACAGCGAGGAAACGTGTCGTGATGACAGGGACGGTGATTTCGATGTGAGTCATCTCATATCTATCTCTATCATTTGTGGCCAGTTATCTATTTTTTGAGCCAGATCTACTCCGTTTACTCATACGCGTATGATGTGTTAGGCCAACCAGACAATGTATGACGCCGACTATCACGGTTTAGCGGATGAAGACAGTCCTTTGGTATGTAAACATGGATATGTGCCCGCTAAATTTGTAGCGTTCGAAGGACGAAACGCAGGCAGGAGGTTTCTATGGTGCCAAGGACATCGTGCAATGATGCGAGGCGGAAGTTGCGGTGTTGTCAAATAGGTAGATCTAGAGTGGCCCAAGTCGATGCAGAAAACGCTGGACAAACTATGAGAAATGACTGTTGAGTTGAAAGAATCCGCATTCAGCTCACTTCTTGACAATGTTGAGATGAAGCTATGGGAACCAGTTGACACGACCAAGCATAAGCGAGATCTCAGGTGGGTGGAAGACAAGGTTAGCAAAGTCGAGAAGGATAGGGGCGCGATGTTGGCCCTGAAGGCTAAAGGAGAGCAAGAACTGACTCAAGCAAGGAAGGATCTTCACCACGCCAAAGTCCTGCAGTTCACAACTATGAGTATTGACAAGTGCATGAGGAAAAATGCAGAAAAAAAATTGAAGCTGTGGAAGGAAGATGCTAAAAGGAAGGAGCAGACGATTCGATCCTTGCTCTCGCAGGAAGATGCGCATCGGGCTAAGATTAGGAAGATCAAGGGGATGTGTGATAACTAGTTCTATTTATCTTAAGCTCCGTGCCTTTTTTAAGTTGTAATAGTTGTACTTGTTGACCTAGAGGTCTAAACTATTGGCCCCGGAGTCCTGGGAGTAAAAAAATTGGTCGCCCGTTAATCTGACTTAACCCTGCATTACTTCCTTTTTTCTGACCAATACCCCTTGGATATTCTGCCCGTCGCTTCATCGTCCTCGTGTACAAATAGGAGGCGCCATAGCGCATCGCTTCGTCGCCCATCCCCTCGCCCTCTCCAATCTCCACCACGCCGTCGCTTCGTCGTCCACCCCCTCGCTCCCTATCCAATCTCCACCGCGCCGCCATGGAGATGCCCTCGCTGAACTTCTACGAGGCGGTGATGTTCGCGCACTTTGACATCCTCGCGCCGGCGGCCGCGATGGTGCCCCACGGATAGCGCATCAGCTATGCGGGGGTGACGGTGGCTGTGATGGAGAGCGAAATCAGGGCGCGCCGCCGCCAGATGCCCACGTGGAAGAGGGCGCTGCCTTGGTACGCGGCCGCCAGCCCGTACTGGCCGGCGATGTTCAAGAAGGAGCGGAAGGCCAAGATTGGCAACCGCATCATTTACGGGCGCGTGGTGCACCGGGATCTCCGCAACCGAGAAGGGCGGGAGGGGTTCTGGTCCGTCCCTGGACAGACCAAGTACACTGATACATTGCAAATGTATCTATAATTTTTGATGTTTCATGCTTGGTTTTATCCACTTTCTTGTGTTTTTCCCAGACTTTGGAGTACTTTTCATATGTTTTCTTGGACTAACCTATTAACAAGAGCCACAGTACCAGCTGCCTATTTTCTGCTGTTTTTGGTTCTAGGAAAGTCAGAAAATGAATATTCTCGGAATTGGACGGGACAAAAGCCAAAGTGCCTATTTTTCCGGAAGACATCAAATGCCAGAATACGAGCCGGAGAAGGGCTGGGGGCCGGCCACACCACCTGGCCGCGTGGCCAGGCCTGGCCCGCGCCAAGGCGTGGTCTGGCCGACCCCAGCACCCCCTTGGCCTCTCCTTCCGCCTATATATTGCCCTCCGGACGAAAACCCAAAGTACCCGATCAAAAATCCACGAAAGAGTCTGTAGCCGCCATCATCTCCATCCCTAGATCGAGAGGGATCTGAAGCTCTTCCTGGCACCCTGCCGGAGAGGGGAATTCACCCTGGAGGCCTTCTTCATCACCATGCAAGCCTCCGGTCTGATGTGTGAGTAGTTCATCCTTGTACTAAGGATCCATGTAGTAGCTAGATGGCTGGTTCTCCTCCTTTGTGCTTTCATGTCTAGATCTTGTGAGCTCCGTTCATGATCAAGATCATCTATTTGTAATTCTGCATGTTGTGTTTGTGGGGATCCGATGCATATTGAGATGCTATTTCAGATTGATTATTGATTCTATCATGTCTTCGTTATTTGTGATCTTGCATGCTTTCCGTTGTTAGTAGTTATCTTGGCCAAGTAGATGCTAGCAAATCCATGAGTTAGTATTTATGCTCGATAGTGGGTTCATGCCTCTGGTAATCTGGGGAAGTGACAGAAATCTCTAAGGTACTAGATGTGTTGTTGCTACTAGGGAGAAAACAACAATCCTTTGTTCATAGAACAATCGTATTGTTTACATTACACGCAATTCGTAAAGCAATAATCTGTTGCTTGCAACTTAATATTGGAGGGGGTTCGGATGATAACCTGAAGGTGGATTATTAGTCATAGATGCAGTTGGATGGCGGTCTATGTATAATGTTGTAATGCCCAATCAAGTTCCAAAGGAGTCAAGATGATTAGTATATGCATGTATTGCTTTCTCGATGTTTGTCAATTGCCCCGCTGTAATTTGTTCACACAGCATGTTATCTATCTTAAGGGAAGCCACCTCTAGTGAACTATGAATCCCGGTCCTTTCATTTACATACAATCTACAAACTGTTTACTGCTTTGTGTTTACTTTCTGCAAACTTTTACTTCCTTCCATTCGATACGTTTAATCCTTTGTTTTCAGCAAAACCAGTGAGATTGACAACCTCATCGCAAGTTGGGGACAAAGTTCTGTGGTTGTGTTGTGCAGATCTCCACGTTGCTACTAGCACCGGTAGTGCGCCCTGCCAAGGCTCAGCTAGCAACACCTTTGGGGTGTTTCCTTGCTCCTACTTGTTCGATTAAACCTTGGTTTCATAACTGAGGGAAACTTGCTGATGTGCTCATCATACCTTCCTCTTGGGGTTCCCAACGAGCTCTACATCAACACTGAGCCATCAAGCATTTTTCTGGCGCCATTGCCAGGGAGTCAAGGACATCTTCACAAGGGGAGTCCCTCATAACCATTCTCTTTACTTTGTTATTTTTGTTTTGCTTAGTTTCCTTTTGCTCTGTTTGCTTGTTTCTTTATAAAAACACAAAAAAAATAGTTCCTACTATAGTTGTTGGTCTGTTATTGTCTTGATTTATCATGCTTTCTATCAATGGTTGGTTTCTTCGAAACTGAATCTTATTGGCAAGGTGGGTTCACGGAAGAACAAAAATATTATTATAAGGAACACCGCTTGTCACAAAAAGGGAAACACTTATGGGAACAAATTGATAAATTGTATGCTATTGCTATAAACGTGTGCTCTACTTATAATGTTACTTATAGCTTTGATAAATCTTGTTGCTGTAGGAGGTATAAACACCTCCCTTTTCAATGTGAGTATAATGATAATGTTACCATATATTCTTATGTTAAAGGGAATTATGACTTTTACGATGTGAAACAAATTGAAGAATTTATTGCTTGGAAGGGTGCATTTGAATTTGCTAGTTTGCTTGAAAATACTGATGATTCACCTTATAAATATGAGGTTTATGATATACTTAAATTTTTCTTTGATAATTACAAGGTAGAAAATGGCTATATTCTTGAATATCTTAATAGATGCTCTCCACCAATGGAAGAGACTAATGCCTTGTAGGAGCCTATGGAAGAAGAAATTACTGAAACTGGAAGCTCATTGGATGAAAAAAGGAGGAGAGTGATGATCAAGAGGAGGAAGAATGGATCTACCCGTTCCTACCTTCTAATGAGAGTAACTCTTTACCCCTTACATTATTTGATTGTCCCCCATGCTTACCAAAGGAGGACGAAGGTCATGTTCCTGGGGATTCTTTTAAAAATGTTTATAATAAAGCTCTAGTGTTTGTAGATCATGAAAAGCATGCTTTATATGATAGTTATATTGTTGAGTTTATTCATGAGGCTACTGAAAATTATTATGAGAGAGGAAAATATGGTTGTAAAAGTTTTCATGGCACTGAAACACCTCTCTATGTGCTGAAAGTTTTGAAATTACTCTTCTTTTATCTTCCTATGCTTGTCACTTTGTTCTTTGTGAATTTATTTGCATCCAAGATTCATATGCATAGGAAGTGGGTTAGACTTAAATGTGTTTTGAATTTGCTTCTTGATGCTCTCTTTTACTTCAATCCATATTTCTTATGTGAGCATCTTCTCAAAATATCAAGCCTAACTTAAAGGCGTTAAAGAAAAGTACTTATTGGGAGATAACCCAAAAGTTTTAGATGAGTCTTGGAAGTTATTACTTCAGTAATAACCGCTCCTTATCCTTTTTATTTTTCTTTTTGTGCCAAGAGTAACCTCTGATGAGAGAGAAGTAATGATTGGGAAAGTTGCTGTCCAGAAATAGATTTCTGTGCTTCACCAAAAAAATTCGTGTAAAATCTCTTAACGTCTTTTTGAGGCATGAATTTTTTTTCTTCTGCCCCAGTTTGTTATCTAACTTTCGTTAGGCCAACACTTTTTGATTTGAGCAACATAAGGTCTTCGAAAAAATCGTCTTTACCTGCTGGTCTGTTTTGACAGATTTCTGCCATTTTCTGCATTTGCTTCTTGTTGCTTCCTTTTTGAGTTCTTTTGGGGAATTGAGCTTTTTAAGGGAAGTGCTATAGTAGCTAGTGTTCTAGTGGGAGTTTATTTGGTGTTAGAACTGAAGCTTAGAACTTATTTATCTTGAGTGCACTAATGTTGCTAATAAAGATTGTGTGAAGTTTTGTATGAAGGAAAAATTTCAGTTGTATGGAAGGAATGAGTAATGAGATGAAGGATGGACTAAAGCTCAAGCTTGGGGATGCCACGCGTGTCACCCCAAGAAATATCCAAGAAGTACAAGCATCAAAGCTTGGGGATGCCCAAGGCATCCCGCTCTTCATCAATAAAAATCCCAGGTTTCTTTCAAACGCTTCATTTTTATTGTTTCATGCACAGTTGTGTTGTTCTTGGAGCGTCTTCTTTTTCGTTTTTGTTTTGGTTTTTCATTTTCTTTGTTTTCTTAGTTTGCTGAATAAATTGGTTGGACCCCTTGTTTCATACATTGGTTTTCAAATAGTTTGGTTTGGTTTGGAAAAGAGTAGGAAAGTTGATGCTTATGTGGTAAAAAGAGCTCGTTTTTGACTGTGGCCTATGCTTTGGCATGCCATGCTTGATATTGTTTTGGATTTATGCTTAGTATTCTTTGCTGTAGCATGATTGTTATAAACAATTGAGATTGCTTAATGTTCCTTGGATGAATCATGTGTTTTTTTAGCATATTAAAGCATAGTATAGTGGTATTCTCCTTTGATGCTTTATTTGGGTTGACTTGGCGCATGCTCACACCATGTTATGACTATCTCAAGTCACCGTAAGCCTTTATGATCCTTTAGTTTTCAACTTGTAGTATCACTTTATGCTTTGATCAATGATGTTTTGTCGCTCTTCATGATTATGGCCATTATTGCTCTCTTAGTTTGTCGCTCCCAGTCTTTTGCTAGCCTCCACAACCAAGTATGAGTTCCACTCATGCATCCAACTCCCTAAACCAAATTATTCCAAAGAGTCCACCATACCTACCTACTAGCTTATGCTATTCCAAGTATATTCATGTTTTTGTTTACCTTCCAAATTAAACTTGTTAAGAGAAAACTAGTGATTAAAGCTCTCACGAACTTGATGGCACACTTTACTTTTTTGCATCTAATAAACTTGAACCATTGGGCCCTTCTTTGTTGCGTATATGCTTGCGCTTTATAAGTTGAAATTAGCAGAACCATGTACCATGGGGAATGCTTTCAACATTGCACTTGTACTTTGTACCCCGTTGATATCATGTTCTTTTGCCTATGGATCCCGGCGGTGTGAAATAAAAGTGGAACTTGTAAGATCATGGAGTTTGTATGTGTGTTAGAGAAACGCTTGGGCCGCTAGCCTAAGCCATGCCTAATCATGGTGGGAACTTGCAGCATCACCATAATGAGCACTTTATGAAGCATCCTCAATAAAAACCTATGTAAATAGCAAATAAAAAGATCGCTGAGATGCTCATTGTCTGCTTGCCTTGTCATTTTGATTATGGGATAGCTCCTGTATCATGTGCAAGGGGTACCCCGTTGGCGGTTCTTTATGATACACATGTACTTACAATGACAAGAGCTTACTCGTGACTAAAGTTGAGTAGCATGAGGTTCGGTCTTCGTAAGTAAGGGGCATGATATTTCGGTTTATAACTTGTCAAGCATATCCTCTTAGTTGTGTCACTTTAACCTTAATCACTTCAAGATGCTTATGATAGGGACAATGAGAGCTGAAAGCTATAAGTACCATAATTTTTGGAAGATCTTTATGAGACTTTAATCCCTACTTCCTTTTATAAAGGCCTTTCTTCCACCATTATATTGAGTCTCCACCTTCTACCTTTATGCACCTATTTTGAGAGCATAGTGGCCATTCTTAGTTCTATGTGCATTGTCCCAAGACTAGTTGATTGATGCATAACTTGATATTGCTTGTTTTAAACTATTTGTATCTAGTCACTCTTATGAACTTTGAAGGTGTCCTATGCATTTATATTTGCTAATCTATGAGGGACAAGCTGAATACTATTATGCTATGTTTTCTTTATGTGAAACATACAAACGCCTTGCAAAGCATTGTTATTCATGAATCTTTTGTTTGTGCCTTTTCATGTTGCATCATAGTTTCTTTGTCTTATTGCTAGAACTTTGTCTTTCATGTTATGATTGAAGTACTATGATACCAGCTTTGAATGGTTTACAAATACTTTTATCAAGTCTTTGATGGTGCATGTCACCTCAAAAATTATTCTTTCTTTTATCACTTACCTACTCGAGGACGAGCAGGAGTTAAGCTTGTGGTTGTTGATACATTGCAAATGTATCTATAATTTTTGATGCTCCATGCTTAGTTTTATCCACTTTCTTGTGTTTTGTTCCAACTTTGGAGTACTTTTCATATGATTTCTTGGACTAACCTATTAACAAGAGCCACAGTGCCAGCTGCCTGCTTTCTGTTGTTTTTGGTTCCAGGAAAGTTAGAAAATGAATATTCTCGGAATTGGACGGGACAATAGCCAAAGTGCCTATTTTTTTGGAAGTCATCAAGTGCCAGAATATGAGACGGAGAGGGTCCAGAGAGCAGCCACACCACCTGGCCGCGCGGCTAGGCCTGGCCCGTGCCAGGGGGTGGTGTGGCCAGCCCAGGCACCCCCTCGGCCTCTCCTTCCGCCTATAAGATGCCCTCGGGATGTAAACCCTAAGTACGCGATCAAAAATCCACGAAAGAGTCTGTAGCCACCGTCATCTCCATCCCTAGATCGGGAGGGATCTGAAGCTCTTCCCGGCACCCTGGAGGCCTTCGGTGTGATGCGTGAGTAGTTCATCCTTGGACTACGGATCCATGTAGTAGCTAGATGGCTGGTTCTCCTCCTTTGTGCTTTCATGTTTAGATCTTGTGAGCTCCGTTCATGATCAAGATCATCTATTTGTAATTCTGCATGTTGTGTTTGCGGGGATCCGATGGATATTGAGATGTTATTTCAGATTGATTATTGATTCTATCATGTCTTTGTTATTTGTGAACTTGCATGATTTCCTTTGTTAGTAGCTATCTTGGCCAAATAGATGCTAGCAAATCCAAGAGTTAGTATTTATGCTCGATACTGGGTTCATGCCTCTGGTAATCTGGGGAAGTGACAGAAATCTCTAAGGTACTAGATGTGCTATTGTTACTAGGGAGAAAACAAGAATCCTTTGTTCATAGAACAATCGTATTGTTTACTTTACACACGGTTTTTAAAGCAATAATCTGTTGCTTGCAACTTAATACTAGAGGGGGTTCGGATGACAACCTGAAGGTGGATTATTAGTCATAGATGCAGTTGGATGGTGGTCTATGTATAATGTTGTAATGCCCAATCAAGTCTCAAAGGAGTCAAGATGATTAGTATATGCATGTATTGCTTTCTCGATGTTTGTCAATTGCCCCACTTTAATTTGTTCACCCAGCATGTTATCTATCTAAGGAGAGCCACCTCTAGTGAAGTATGGATCCCGGTCCTTGTCTTTTACATACAATCTACAATCCTTTACTGTTGTGTGTTTACTTTTTGCACACTGTTACTTCTTGCCATTCGATACGTTTAATCCTTTGTTTTCCACAAAACACGGTGAGATGGACAACCTCATCGCAAGTTGGGGACAAAGTTCTGTGGTTGTGTTGTGCAGGTCTCCACATTGCTACTAGCACCGGTAGTGCGCCCTGCCAAAGCTCAACTAGTAACACCTTTGGGGTGTTTCCTTGCTCCTACTGGTTCGATTAAACCTTGGTTTCATAACTAAGGGAAACTTGCTGCTGTGCTCATCATACCTTCCTCTTGGGGTTCCCAACGAGCTCTACATCAACACCGCACCACCACTTTTCTGGGCGCCGTGCATTGAGCCATCAGCGACCTGGGTTAGTCATGCTGGATTCCTAGAGTGGCGATGGGGTAGTCGGCGGGACCTGCTACGGCGAGAGGGCGCCCTACAGGTTACCTTATGAAGTGCGGCGGCGGTGCTCGGAGTAGGCGAGGAAGACCCGGCGACATGACGAAGACCATGTGCAGACAGCAGCGATCCGCGCCGAAGGAGATGGCGTGGTGAAATCCGAGGCCGTCGATGCACAAGGATGGCGAAGTAGACTGCGTGCAACCACGCTACGACCCGAGGGGGCATCATAGCTGCAGGGCCCAAGTCGGTGCAGCGGCTGGGAGACCACCAGTGACGTACACGCCAAGGAAGGCATGTTGGAATCCGGTAGCATGGACCAAAGGCGGCGGCGCTACGGCCCGATGGGGCGACATAGTGGCAGTGGATAGCTCGATCGGTGGTAGGCGCGTGCTCGGGGACGTGCTTGGCATAGACAAGCATGGGATCGGTTGATCAGACTGGCGACACCGTATGCACCATGGCGTGGACGACGCGTAGATCATATTTGATGGCGGTGTTGTCGGTGAAGTCCCGGACGGTGACAACGAAGAGGTTCCGAGGGGGCGATCGTGGTAGCCTTCCGAGGAAGGTGTAGCAGCCGTCTATGGTGTGCGGCAGCCTGCCGTGAGGCCGCGACAGCCGGCCAAGGCAGGCGTAGCAGTGGAGGGGGTAGGCGCACGGACATGATGTAAATCCTTTATGCCGATGGTCGGAGTAGAGGAGCGACGATGACAACGGCGGTGGGCGACTCAATCCGATCTAAGATCAGTAAAACAAAAAATAAAACTGATCAAGAGATCGGCAAAATAGACTTACAGGGCAGCCGATCACGAATCGGCAGACGAACCCTGCGTACAGATCGCGCCCCCCAGCGGAGATCATGGAGATCGATCCCCCAGGGGCAGTGCGGTGGAAGCGTGCAGTTAGGGTTTGGACCGATTAGGCTGATACCATGAAAGAGTATGAGTTTGGCAGAATATGATGGATATATTATTGAGCCTCATGGGCAAGTATATATAGGCGTATAGAGGATTATCTTGGAGTACGAGTCAAGTTAGGATAAAATCCTAACTATCCTAAACTACCACAATAACCGTGTATGTATCATACTCTAACAACTGCCACTCTTATTTCAGATTGTAGTTACCACTTATAATCATCCATATTACTTGTATTTCACTATCTCTTCGCTGAACTAGTGCACCTATACACCTGACAAGTGTATTGGGTGTGTTGGGGACACAAGAGACTTCTGGTATCTTGATTGCAGGGTTGCTTGAGAGGGATACTTTTGACCACTTACTCCCTGAGTTCGATAAACCTTGGGTGATCCACTTAAGGGAAACCTCCTGCTGTTCTACAAACCTCTGCACTTGGAGGCCCAACACTGTCTACAAGAATAGAAGCATGCGTAGACATCAACGAGCGTCCGTCCATATTTGGTTGGGCGGATGTTTTAGCGTGTGTCTATAGCATTGTTTAGCTATTTATCTTTCACTGCAATTGCATCATCCTTAGGAAGATCTCTTTAGATGCATAAAGACTTGCTGAGTACCCCTAGGGTCTCACACCAATTATTGATTAGGTAGTCAGGTACATCCATATGGAGGCTACTACATCGATGAGGCTGATGATGGAGGCAACAACCCTCTTGCATAGAGATTCTGTGGATGGAGATCTCTGAGATCTGTGGGCGGGCATGTACTTATTTCTGTGGAATCTTATGCTGATTTGACTCTTAATCCGTCCTCAGATCTGTATTTATGCTTCCGCTTGATGATTTGTTGAGTGATGTATGAGGATATAATCCTAAAATATTATTACTACTATCTATATAATTTTGATCTTGTTGTAATGGCATTACAATATATTTCTATACCTTTCAGATGGAATAGCTCGGATGCACTCTTGTATGTCGCTGGCGTACATATTCACTTGTGTATGCTAGACTCGCAGCCAGTTGGTCACATTTCTCGCACTCGAAGCTATAACCATGAATTTTGGGGTGGATGGTTGGCCAGTACCGTGCCCTGCCATTGCGGCCTGCCTGTGGGCGGCCTCGCGGTCACGTTGATAGTACGTCCTCCCCAGATTCAGGTTATACCGGCTTGTGATTTAGAAACCTGAGGTCCAGGGATTACATCTGGTATGAGGGCCATTCCATCCTTCAGGGTCTCAACCAAGGTGGTTGTTGTCAGTACAGAAAATATTTTGGTAGCTATATATACTAGGGAAAAACTAAACGTGAGAGTAGGATTGCTTCCATTTTTCTTCTTTCCCACCCACCCACCCTATTCTTGTAAGGAAGTGTAACGTTTCTCTATCCTCTTCTAAAAATTCAAACTGGGATTCACGTGTTTGGGGTATTTGTAGTACCATAGGATGTGTTAATCCTTTGTTGATCTGTTGCATCCAAGTTTGTTTCGTAATCTTCCTTTGGTTATCAACTGTTGGTACATTCCATATTAATAGGCTTATGTGTAAACCGACGTGATCTATCCGACTCTTAGTTAACCGATGCGATCTTGTTAAGTGTGTTCTTCCTTTCTGTGTGCTTTCACGTAATGTGGAGTTGCTAATATCTACCTGTTAAGTGGTTTTGTGCATCTAGTTGGTATTTTAATACCGAAAAATGCTGAATTTTTTCTTTGATGCATGTGTTCCACACTCCTTTTCAGTCGTGTGTGATACACTATCTATCTTATTTTGTCTGCATGGCCATGCTAACTTGATCTTTGCTACCGAAGCTTAAATCTGAAGTTTTACTTCATCCTCAAATTCCCTAGGGCTAAATACATAACGTGTGTCGATCTGATGCTTGTGATTGTAATTTGGTTCTTAGTATAACTATATGACACTTATCATGAGTGGAATATGGTCATGCTATCAATCTAATTCTCTGAATGTTCTCTGAATTATTGTGGTTAACTCTCTTGTATTTGAGTTGTAACATGACTCAATATCATATTCAAGCATCTTTGGCGAATCCAAAGATTTCAGAAGGAACTATGATGGATTGTCATATGATTGTCGTGCTTCGTATCTTGTTTGAACTCCATATCTGCAAAGGTTATCTTCTATACAGGAGGATCTCATCCTTTCATCTCTGATAGCTTTGCATAAATGCATGAGTTATCATCGATTCTTTATCCAAAATCTCTTTATATTTCAATTGGTGATCCAATCGACTATGTGAGCCAGTGATATCTCTTTTCTCATCCAAAGGGACAGATAATCTATTATTCCTATGCATCTTTTTCAACAACAATCCATGCTCTTAATGTTGATTTTTCGAAGAGCGTTGAGATCAGAAAGTGTTTCGACATTTTCAACCAACTCTGGAGCTTTATCATCCATTTGACTACGTTGTTGAAGACTTCCTCAAGACGGCTAAATCTCTCTCAGCTCTTCTCAAGAAGGACAAGAATTCATTGGTCCTTGACTCGTCAATAAATCATTTTAAACCCTCTCATTTTATCTTCTATCCTTAGTCCGAAGGATGCCACGAAGACTTTCTAGATCTTTCATAATTCTTCTATTCATGTTTTGGGTGCTACCCTTATTCTATCTATTGAATATTTTATTTGTCTGTGTGATCTTCGTTCATATCTTTTCCGGTGGTTTGGGAACACTCGACACAACATCATCATCTTTATCTTCTTGGATCCGAAGAAGTGTTTGTATCAAATCTTTCTTTTCTATGAAGTTTCACAAATTCTACTTCTTAAGATCTTCAGTCTAAATTTCTGAGAGTTGGGTTGCACAATTGTCCTATTCATGTACAGAATAATGCTTTGGGCGTGGCATGGAGTAGATACCATACCACCACTCTCATCATTCGCTCTTGTACATTGGATTGATCGATCAATGGGATTTTTACCTATTCCACAAAAGTTAGAAGTGGTCGTTATCTCTTGATACTTTACTCCCGTCCTTGTTTTCCGGAGGGTTCTCTGAAAGAACATAATTAGTAATATTGTGTTGGTGGTCTCGTCTATTTCAAGATAGAACAAATCTTCAACGATCTGGTGGAAAAAATGTAAATTATTCCCTTCATTCTACCGGAGCTCGACTTCGTCAAACAAGATGGATGGAAGATATATTTGACTTCATCTATCAAATTATTTTATCTAGGTAAAGCCAATTGTGGTTGATACCATCAATCACAAAATGTATTGCAATAACACCATGGTTAAGGAAAGCAATAAGCATCTCTATAATAAACCCCATATCTTCAATATTCAACTTATTCCTCAGTTTCCACCATAAACTAGCATCACCTCCTTCTCTTTAAGATATATCTACGCACCTCAATTGCGTGATCATTTGGTTCTTACCGGCATCAAGAAGAATCTAATTCAAGAATTCCTCATTTCTAATCTTATTACGTTGATATCAAGGAACTCTTTGTTTGAAAGAAGTGTTATTTCCGAACTCCATTGCTTTACTATAAGGAGGAAACAATGCTATTTTCATAGTGGTTGATACTTCTCCAAAGTTCTTCTTTTCTTCCAGTGAAAGAAAGAATCATCTTCACTTGCATCTTTCAATCTTTAATCCCTATCGATCTATCTTATCCTTCGGCTTGAAGTAGGAAGTTTGTCTTCCCTTTTGTGAAATAGTCTTCTATCAACTCTTTAGAAATTCTCCATGGTTGCAAATACCGTACCCCAAATCTTTGGTATCCAGGGAAAAACATTGTCCCCAATACATCATCTTTTCAAAATTCTTCAAAGAAGTGGTTCCATTCTTTTATCATGTTTCTCGAGAGCACCTGAGATATGTCCATCGAACCTTCCTTGTTTCAAGGCAATCCTCCAGACTCCTCAAACCCTTTGGTTTCAAGTAGCAAAATGGAAGACTCGCAACAAGTGTGTCAAGTTTTTCACGGTGCAATGGTCGCACCATTCCGTTGAAGAAGCTACATGGGAACATGAAGATTTCTTTTCCTAGGAATCACGAGGAGAGATTCTGGTTTAGTGGGGGAGAGTTGTAGCACACCAATTGTCTAACATTGGAATGCTACATAATACATAAGGATTAAGGCTACTATATACTTGTCATTACTGCATCATCATAATATCATGCTCATGTCACCATGCCACATTGCATTTGAGCATCATATTAAATCCTTTCAGTTGGTTCTTTCCTCATAATGCATTTGACTTATCCATTGTATTTGCCTCTTGGTATATTGCTTAATGCCCAAGTTGAGTTGGGGCATATCTATTATAATTCCACCATCCCCTTGCCACCTTTCCTTTTGGCTTCCTCTAAATTCCACCATCCTAAGTAATATGAGCGATTGCATTTTCCGTTGCCATTTAATTCTAGCTCATAAATATTTGAGTATGGATCCTTCTATTCTACACACCCCCAGATGTGATCACTTATTGTTGTCACAATATTGGATATGAGAGCCACACGGCCACCTTTACATCGCTATGTGGAGTAGAGCCTCTTTTTATTTCTTATATGGCTTTAATTGGAATTAAGGGCTTGTCTAAATAAAATGTGACTATACAGAATTCCTATTGGCTCACATACACTAGCATGGCCATCCTCACATTCATGCATAGCCATTAATTCTAAATTGTTGTATGGAGTATGAATCCTTCCTAAATCTTGTGTGGATTTGATCAATTTTCAATGCTTGCATAGAACAATGACCATGAGATTCTAATTATTTTACAACTAGAAAGGAGTGCATTTATGGCACATGCATGAGCCATGCAAGTATGACACTACACATTCCCTTCTAGTTTCTCTCTTTGGATTTTGAGTTTATTTGGGATGTTTTGGTTGGATTTAAATAAGGCAAGCAAGAATTTTGATTCTAAACCAAACTAAAATAATAAACCTAGGCTATCTCTTCATCTCGCACTTGTGGCCTTCTTTTATTCCTTGGAGATTCATGTTTTTTGCTTAACTTTTGTTTTCTATCTAAGCTACCTAGCTATCTATCTTAAACACTCTTCTATCGGGGCATCAACCACCTTGATTTGATCCTAAGGATCAGATCACTACTCCACATGACCTAGCTACCACCCCCAAGCCTAGACCTAACCAAGCCAAACCCTGACCATACCAGAGCTTTGCTAGCGAACCCAAATGGCCGTGGCTGACATGGCATACAAGGCCCCACAGGTGGACCTGAAGTTTTCATCTATCTGTGTCCGTTCTCTGAACCGGACGACACCCGACTACACCTCTCCAATATCGACCTGAACCACCCGGGGTAGCACCGAACCACCCCCCTTCAGCACCTGATCCCTCTGAGGCCTCCTCTCGTTATTGTCCTAGTCCAACCTAACCTCCCGGCAAAGGACCAATCCTAGGTCATGTTTCTCTCCTTCCTTCCTCGTGACCACGTGCAACCAGCCACGCAAGGACGGCCGCACATGCTTTGTGTGCCCCTCTCCCTTCCCTGGTTAAAGTAACACAGCACTACCAGAGCATCTCCTATACACCCACCATCCCCACCATCTCGATGCAGATCGCCAACCCCATCCCCTTCTCCCTCTACCAACAGCTCAAAACCCTAGTTTCTTCATCGCCATGGCCATGACCATGTCATAGCTCCGCCACTGATCGATCCATCCACTAGAGCCTCACCAGCAAGGAGTCATACCTTGTTGACCTCCTGCATCTCTCTAGCACCATGAGCAAGGAGGAGAAGGTAGCGCCAACAGCATGCTAAGACACGCTTGCCATGCTCGCCAGCCCAGCAATCACCACCGCCTCGTCACCTGTCGATGCCACCCAGATCCAGAACACCTGTGTCGCAACCCCTAAGTGATCTCCACAACACCCCAGTCATGCCCTCCTTCTTCCTAGCGCCGTTCCTTGTCGCGGAGATCGCTATCACGCGCAGTCACCTTCGCAGCAGTGCGTATGTCATTATTGAGGCGCTCTGTTCGTTGCAAGATCTCCTCACGTACAGGCCAACTCAGCCCAAGATCTTTACATTGGTGCGTAGCCCTATGTCTGGGCTCTCCATCAAGACCAAGAGTTCCCTTTTTGGTGCCCTAGAGCCCCAGCCCGCTACGCCGGATGTCTCCACCACCACTCGTCAGCCGCACGCTTGCAGCATGCGCCTACAAGCTAGCCAACCCTCTCTGTTCGTCGAGGAAGCCTAGCCGATACAATCCTCCTTAGATAGCTCACCCTGAACAAAATTGGTATCCCTTAGTGCCCTCTACATTTCTCATGTCTGTGGCACTCGCCAATTCTCGACGGATTCGTCAACATCGTCCTCGAAAATCCGAGAAAATCCATGGTTTCGCTGAATCTTCCTTCAGTTCGTCAGGCGCATCTAGTAGGTTTTTCAAAAAGAACCCCGAGACTTTTCGAGCCTCAGCCCGCCGTCCTCGGCCTGGCCATGTGTCGACCCAACACGGGTTGTTCGCATAGTGGCCCCGTGCCGCTCGTTGGCCCACCCGTCATTAACTGTGGGTAAGCTTGATTTGAGTGAGAAAAACCCTGGGATCTTTTCCAATTCAAATAAAATTCTAGAAATTGTTATAATTCAAATTTAATTCATATCTTTTAAAATAATTCGAATTTGGAAAAACTTATAAAACAAAAGATGAATAATTTTTAAATATGAATTCATATCTATTTTCCACTTTGATCAGAGTCAACTCTAACTAGTCAAATCTTTGATTTTGACCCCATATTTGAATTAATTTTCATTTAATAATGTTTTTAAATTCATAATTCCAAATAATACAAATGATATATGTTTTGTAATTAGGAAAATTCTAGGAATATGAATATGCTATTTAAAATATTTTATGGGCTATTAAAATTTTAAAATTAATAAATACAATTAAAATGCCTTTATCTTAATAAATTCATAATTTTAAATCTCTAATTCCAAATTTGACAAATTATATGTCTAAATCTAGCGGCGTGACGAGCCCGTTCTAATTATGAATTACATGATATCAATTGAAGCATGCATCATATAAATATTAAGAAAACAGCAAGGTTTATCGGAGCAAAACAAGCCGAAATAATTAATTAAAGAGCTTTATTATTGTCCTTACACCTCACTCATACCTTGCTATGTTATACCATGCAATTGTGCATCATTCCATCATGGAACACCTTTTTTTGCTTTCTTGTTGCATACCTTCCATCATGGCATACATTATTTATTATGGCCCTTTATGTGTTTGGCTTTTATTTCGGATAGACGCCGAGCAAGGGAACTATCAGGAGGCCCAAGAGTACTACCGAGTACTTGATTCTTGTTCCTTGAGTATCACACTATCCGCATGTGGGACCATGAATCCCCTTAGCCTGAGCTTGATTCATATCTTATTTCTTGGGGCCACACACAGTTTGGGGCGTTATTACTATCATGTTCTTATGTCATGCTTTACAACTTTATTTACTATTGCAAGGGGAGCGCCTATATTGTTTTGGAATGTGAAATCTTTTCGCGGTATCGATAAGCCAAGTCACATTTTCGGGTTCCCAGTCATTTACAGCCATTGGCACAAACCCTGGGTCCGTCTCGGAGCTGACCAACTTTGTTGCGGGTAGCTTAGTAGGATGGCCCCCTGAAATCATTTTATCTTGTGAATGCTTTGTCGTGAGGCCTCGTTGCTTTTATTTGGTTCTTCTCGAGGTTGATCGTTCATGTGTTGCTATTTGTACACCCTTGCAGGGTAAATCTTTTTGAAAGTCGTGCCTACAGTTATGGATGACTTTGAGCATAGTTTCTAGATCAAAGATAACTATAACTAAAGTACCGTGTTTAATTTGAATCAAACATGACTAATAAATAGTGCGACACTCATGGAATGCATAATAAAATTGCCAATGGATGGGATGTTCTTCCGCCTTCTCGTTCCGTAAGAGAGAAGGAGGGCGAGCAAGGTTTATTTAGGTTGCTTATATAATTGTTGTTTCTAATTAATGATCTTCTGTCCATATCTGGTTGGGCGGATGTTGTAGCATGTCTCTATAGCACTGCTTAGCTATGTATATTTCGCTACAATTGCATCACGCTCAGGTTGTTCCTTTTAGATGCATAAAGACTTGCTGAGTACCCCTAGGGTCTCACAGAAATTATTGATTAGGTTGTCAGGTACATCCATATGGAGGCTACTACGTCGATGAGTATGATGATGGAATCAACGATCCTCTTGCGTAGAGATTTCGTGGATGGAGGTCTGTGAGATCTATGGGCAGTAATGTGCTTATTTCTATGGCATCCTATGACGATTTGACTCATAATCCACACTCGGAATTATGTTTCCACTTCTTCTTGATGATTTGTTGAGTGATGTATGAGGATATAATCCTAAAATATTATTACTACTATCTATATAATTTGGATCTTGCCATAATGGCATTGCAATATATTTCTATTTCTTTTAGATGAAATAGCTCGGATGTACTCTTGTATGTCGCTGGCATACATACTCACTTGTGTACGCTAGACTCGCAGCCATCTAGTCACGTTTCTCGCACTTGAAGCTATAACCATGAATTTTGGGGTGGATGGTTGGCCGGTACTGTGCCCTGCCATTGCGGTCAGCCTGTGGGCGGCCTCGTGGCCTCTACGGTAGTACGTCCTCCCCAGATTCGAGTTATACCGGCTTGTGATTTAGAAATGTGAGGTCCGGGGATTACACATTCTTTGTGATATTATCACTTGCTTGCAAGCTATGTTAATGTGATATCATCGAGAGGGTCCTGAGTATATATCTCCATTATTAGGATGGACAAATCTCAATCTTGATCCACGAGCCTCAACCAAGACTTTCCAAGTACTCAATGACATCTTTATAAACACCATGTTATGGTGTGATGTTTGATGGAATAAAAGTACTCTTTTAGAGTTAGTGATTGAACTGATCTCATGGTCTAAGGATTAGAGTTACTTCAAATGAGATAGGAATATAAACTTGAAGACATGATCGTATTACTACACTTTGGGAGAATGTTTATCACAACATTCTACCAATGTTGTGACCTTGGTATTAACAACATCCAATGTCATGATCAAGAAACCTTGATCATCTGTTAATCAAAAAGCTAGTGTAATGAGAGGCATTACTAGGAACCTTTTCTTTGTTTATTAAATACACATGTATTAATATTTTCGGTTAACACAATTATAGCATGAGAAATAAACATTTATCATAAACATGGAATAAGATAATAACCATTTTATTATGGGATTTCTATTTTCATGCCCCTGGTTCGTTAGTTGTACTCAGTTTTCCCCAGCCGCTTAACTTTTTCTCAGTTTTGCCCCTCTCCTTCTCGGAAACCCATCAAAGAGCTCAAACAACGGCTGCTGTCAGGTTGACCATTGGCTGACGTGTGGGTCCGCGCGGTGCGAGACCACATGGGGTCTTTTGGTCAGGAACGTGTTATGCTGACGTGTGGGGCCGTGCCATGTGGGATTGCGTGGGGCAGGTTTGTTGGGAACACGTTATGGGGGACGTGGTGTGGGACCATGTGGGCGCGTTTGGTGGTTACGGGCGCCCTATCGCCTAAATTGGAAGTTTTCTTTTTTGTTATTTTTATTATTGGCCTTTTTAAGAGCGCATTTTCCCCTCTCTCTTGCTAACAGTTTTTTTCCAAAAAGGTAGCGAATCTAGAGAAGCTTCTCTCTTCATTTCATTGTTCATTTTGGCCCTCGTTTTTTCCCAACCTGGTAGCAAATCTAACTAGCACAATAAATACATTCAGTAAACAGAGGAAATGTAGATAAAGCAGCTAATATAGGATATATAGAAGATGTAGATAAAGAATCTAATATAGGATATATATATAGTATGATACTTAACTAGGTTGGACACTTAGGCTGCTCAGCAGCACCAGCGGACAAGTTCAACATAGATAATACAAAAGAAGTTGCTTTATAGCAGCAGCACAAGATCAGTGGCCCCTCATGACCTCCACCAGGGCCTCTACCTCCTCCCTCTGGCGCCTCCTTGATACCTTCGATCTGGATTATGGATGTAGTATAGCTTCTTTTTCCCTAGTAGACCTAGGTTATCGAATCCTCAGGAAGCGGATGCATAGTGAAGTTACTTTAATGGACCTTTAGGAGTTTTAGAATTCCTTTTGTGTTTTTACTAGACCAATAGATTGCGTCTTTTTTGTTGTTGTCGATGATGGAGAGAGAGGGCCTAGGGCGTTCGGTTTCACCTGTAGCTGTGCAAAACATCTGATGGGAATAAAAGATAGAAAGAAAGTTTGCATGCACTTGTTAGAGCAAGATAAATTATATGTGGGCAGTGCATCCATAATTGTTATTCCCTCCGCAACCGCTTATAGCAATAACCTACTAGTCTCATCCATAGAAGAAAGAGAACTAATGATATGCATAGTGATGTCACCGTTAATCCCAAGCAAATCCCTCGCATACAGTCGTACTACCCCTTCTGTCACTTGGGTTCCCAACCTTCAGATCAGTCATCACTCATACTCCCTATACCTGGCTCAACCCTCAGGGTCTTGGGTACCTGACAAGTCCTTGGATTGAGGCAAGAGAGGATACAATAATTATCATGTCATACAAACTAATACACGATCCCATCTAAGATAAATAACATGCACAATTGCTACATGGCTAGGCCGAAGCCCTTAGCCCAAGGAGAGTTACTCACACATAGATATGAGATCAACAATCACAAATATTGTAATAAAAATCATAAGATTGATAGCAATAGTCTTACAATGTCGCCAATCGGAGAAGTGATCTACTATTACAAGTGGTGGAATATGGCTATGGAGATGGAGAAGGGTTTGGAGATCAGGAGGCGGCTGGTGATCTTTGGCAAAGCCTTTTTGGCGAGGTCTAGCTTGTTTTCTCATCGCCTGAGGCTTCTTTATATAGGGGTCCCTTCACAAAAGTTGTTCTGTTTGACCTAATGGTAGTTGCGCCAACTATACGACCGGAGCTATACCGCCGGAATTTCTGCTCCGGTCGTATAGTTGGTCGTTAAAGCGTCTGCCTCCGTTGTACGGCTCCTGGTTTCTTCTGGTTGTTGGAAATCTCATATCTTTGACTTTAATGTAGTGATTCCCTCCTTTAAACGACATTATATGCGCAGGAAAAATATAAATGAAAAGATTACATACCCCTCTGAATATTAGCATTAGTGGCAGGGTTTTAGAGAAATATTTCATCAAGAATATGAGTAATATCCAGTTTAAATGTGGATGTAGATGGTTATATTTCAGAGCCATCAACCTCCCCAAGCTTAAGCTTGATCGTCCTCGAGGAAGATAATAAAAATCATAAAGGAACTCAGCATTTAAACTAAAATAATGAGATGGTGATCTTACTCATGATTAGTAGTCTCATGTTTCCGCCACTTCATAAATCTAAAAAACTTCAGCATAGATAGAGTAATGTAAAGCATATCATACGTGTTTCATGCATACATATAGTGTAGCAAAATTCTTGTAAACATGGATGATTCAAATGAGTAAACTTTATTCCATGTCAAGTAATCAACTCATAGGCTTGCCTTTGAACGATAAAGTATAATCATGTAAGTTAAGATTTTGAGAGTTTTCCTAAAAAGCATATATACTAGAGTATCTCAATTCTCCCACATCAATAAATCAAGACTTTTCAAGCACTACTTTTCTATTCATTATCCTTCAAGAATTTTAGTTTTCAAGTAATTGAGAGCATGCTAATAAAATTTATTAGTTTATCGAGCTATGATGGACACTCGTGGCATCACTAAGGTTTTGTTCCTTTTGCATAACAATTTCTCATAATAGCCAAAGGAGTGATTCCATCATGATCAGCTACCCGGGAGTGCTAAGAATCTTACCCACTATAGCATTGCTGCTACAAGTGTTTAATCAACTCATAGCCGAAATCTAGGAGTTCCCTCCATGAAGATCGTCCATAGGCCAGCGGAATTGTTGGCATCCCATGAAGTTTGACATGCGTAAAGCTATATCATTCTTATGATTAACAAATCAAACTTTGGCATGCTCACAAAAGCCGCTAAACATTAATTCAATCGAACAAATACTTTCAAAGAGAGCTATTAAGTCAATCAACATTTTCAGTGGTGTTCAGTGTCTCTAGAAATAAACCTTCAAGACTAAACACTACAACACCCAAGCCTTTAATTGTGAGACCTTTTATTATTACAATTGTTTAACAATTTTTAGGCAAGACTTGGTTAATTACGAGAGTTGGAACAAAACGTACGCAATTAAATACCCTTGCAAACGAAAATCTTACTACAATACAAAGACTCACTCCACCAAAATAATATCTCCACATTTACTACTAACTAGCATGGGTTTCTCAAACTTCAAAAGTGGGGAATCATAAGGCATACCTCTCATGTTTGGTTCCACTTCTCTCTTCCTTTTTTATTTGTTTCTTGGAAACTCGAAGTCGATCACTCTCCTGCAAATATATGAAGACCTAGAGGCGGAAAGAAAAGAAAGAGGGAAATAAGGAAAAATGGAGAAATATTTTTGTGGTTTTTAAGAGAGGGACTTTCAAGAATAGAAAACTAGCGGCAAAGCTCGGCTAGAAAATTTCAAAAGCAAATAGAAAGAACTAAAAATAATGTGTTGGGGAAAACAACACGAGTGCTTATAAACTCAAATAAAAACACAACCTCTAAATAAAAGAAAATAAACGCCAAGTAAAGATACATGAGGAAACTTACCCAAGCTTAGGCTTTTGCAAGCCCTTCAAATCATTTTGGTGGTAGGAAAAAGTCGTTACTCCAATTCGCAAATTGAGTTGAGAGGTTACTTGTTGATTCTCGGTGGTTCAAAGAGAGGCTATGCATCCTCTCCATAGTCCCTCCAAGTCCTTGGAAATCTTGGTATGTGGCGAACCGGGTTTGTGGTTGCTCCTCTTGATAAGGAACTTCTTGCTCCTCCTCTTGGTCCTCATCCTCCTCCAAAATCTCTTCCTCGGGTTGGTGTTGCTCAACATGCAAATCATATAGCAAATGTCCTTCCTCGATAGAGAAAAGACCATTAGGCATAGGAGCGGGGTAGAGACGCTCAGCTCCAGCAATATGTAGATAATAAACACCACCTCTCCTAGTGAGCATTCCACAGGCTCTCAAAGTGGAGAAACCACCACATGTCTCACCTAGTACGGGTTGCAACTCACCTAGGTTAAGGCCTAGGGCAGTGGAAAGCACGGTGATGACGCCTCCGCCTGTGGTTGGTCCTTGGCTTTGGGAGGCTTAGTGCTCCAAGTAGAGCACAAGGATGAAGCCCAAGTTGAGTGACAAGCCATAGTTGATGTAAGCAGCCTTTGCGAGGACTAGGATGTCCTCCTCGTTGAGTCTCGTGAACTCATTATGTGCCTGCAAGGTGTTAGCAATAACATATAACAAATAGCGAATTGCAGGATGATGAATATTCTTACCCTTGTTCACTCTACTAGTGAAACTCAATCCATTATAGTATTGTTTGGGGGTAGGTTCTATGCCAGTAAAGGATGCGTGTAAGGCATGAATATCAATGTTTGGAAAATTAAAACATGCGCACCATTCATTTAATGTTAAGGTGTAGTTGTTGTTCATCACATGGAAAGAAATAGTGTCCTCTCCTTGCCATTGTTTAACGGTGCTTTGCAACTAACTTAGGCGATAAGTAGGTACATCATTGTACACAAAGTTTTGCAGGACAGCTCTATTGCAAAGTAAATTGAAATAATTAGAAATACCGATTTGGTTCAATATAATGGGGCAATCCCACTTGGTGGCCTTCACTTTGCAGTTCTTGATCCAGTTGAAGCGGTCACGATGGGCCTCATCCCTGAACTGTATCCCCATGCATTCCTGAGCGGCAGCCCGAGAAGCGCTACTGCTGGCACGAGCATGAGTTTGGCTCCTTGTGTTCATCATCTAATACATTGAAGAAAGGCAAAAATAAAACTTTTTGATCCAACATAGTAAGTGCATCATATTCCTCATCATAGCACACTAAATAATTCTCCTCACAATAGTAATCTAGGCAAGAAAATCATGGAAATTGGTTCATAGTAGGTCTCACCTAGATTGATAATGACAATAGATTGAAGATGCATTTCCAAAAAGTAATTGGAGGATCGGGGGAGAAACATACCGTAGATCACTCGTGTGTGAGGAAATTGAACGAAATTGAGTAGTGATGAAGATCTCTTGAGGTTTTGAGAGAGTTAGGAGGTAGAAAAAAGAAAAAGGATTGATGTTTTGGAGTTGGAAGTACCTTCCCGTGCGTTTTTTTGGTCGGACGCAACTATACGGGTGGAACTATACGGTCGGAACAAGGCGTTCCTGCCGTATAGTTGGCCTTTTGTCAAAATATTAGGGTTTCCTCCTGGCGGCGCAGCTATATGGACGCAACTATATGGCCGGGACAAAATGTTCCTGCCGTACAGTTGGTCATCAAATTGTATGTCCCTGCGAAAGAAAATATACAAAGGCGTCGATATCCATACGACCAAAACTATATAGCCGGAATTTTTATTCCTACCGTATAGTAGGTCATTAAACTCTTAGTACATTAGAAAAGAAATTGTACGAAGGCACTAATATCTATACGACCGGAATTTTTATTAGCGTTGTATAGTTGGTCGCTAAACTCTTAGTATATATGAAAAGAAATGTGTCGATGGTAAAGATATCTATACGGCCAGAACTATACGGCGAGAATTTTTATTCCTTCCATATAGTTGGTCGTTAAACTCTCTGTGTGCGTCAAAAAAATTATGTTTCTTCGAAAAATATTTCTTTTCCTGTAACTTAGTGATATACCTTGTTTTTGACAGAAAAATCACAGTAAATATTGTCGACCAACAATAGCATGAATAAAGCAGAATTTCAAGTACTACCGAACTTCTTCTCCTCAAATAGACTTTTCTAGCACTCTTTATTAAACATAAACTTTAAACTAAAACTAAAAACTTTACTCAAACCTTTATTTCACATGGGATTCCTCCCATGAAGTGGTCTTTTTTGGTCAATAGCTTAACCTTGACGATACTCACTTGGCCCAGATGAGTGGAACACCCACTACAAAGTAATTGGCCTTCAAAGTGATGGCATCCTTTTCATCATGCTTGGATTTCTTCTTCCTGGAGAAATGAATAACAAAAAGATCCCGTGAAGGTAATTGCAGCTTCACGTTCCCTTCATGCAGATTAATCAAAGCCTTAATAGTTCTTAAGAAAGGATGGCCTAAAATAATAGGAGCAGTAGCATCTTCAAGCATGTCAACAATAACAAAATCAATGAGAGCGGGACAGCCTTTAATGTATACTAAAGTGTTCTCCTTAATTCCTACAGCTTGTTTGTAGGTAGAATCTGCTATATGCAATTTTAACTCAGTTATTTCAAAGGAGCCAAGATTTAACTTGTTAAAAAGACTCTTTGGAATTGTTGAGACGCTTGCACCTAGATCACAAAGTGCAGCTATCTCATTGGTTCCAATTTTAATCTTAATAGTAGGCTCAAATGTGTCATCTAGTTTAATAGGTAATTTTTCATCAATTTGCTTGTATTCTTCCTCAAGATCACGTACCTTTATTGCTAGTTGATTGACAAAAGTGTTGGTACATAGCTTCCTTAATACCTTCACTTAACGGAATCTTGACGTTGATCCTTTTTACAAGATCTTCAACGGTGTAGCTTGGTGAAGGAGCATTACTATAGTCAAGTTCTTCAGGCTCCTCCCTTTGGATCCTCATCATTTTGAGTTCTTCAACAGGATTGGGCTCAGCTTTACCTGCAAATTTAGCTAGAATGAGATTTTGACTCTCGGTTATCTTACCTAGATATGCCTCAATGATCCTCGTTCTTTCTTGGAGGGTGTGCAAATCATTTCTCAAACTAATAGCTTGGTTAGATAATTTACCAAGCATGGCATCATGGTTCTCCATTATTTTAACAAGAATATTGTTTTGTTCATTTTGTGAGTCTATGAAAGACTTAAGTGTTTCTTGGAGACTACCATTACTAGTTCCCATATTATTATTAGAGATACCTGTAGGACTAGCATAATGTTTCTGAAAGATGGGATTGTCACTCTTTTTCCAATAAGGGTTCTAATCATTACGAGCTAGGAAGTCTATTTCTTCAATATTTGTTTCAGGGGTGGCTCTTACCTAGGTTTCCTTACCTTTTGCGGCTAGTATGAGCTCATCCAACTTAGCATTGAGTTCTTCGTTTTCTTGTGGTGAAATAGAGTTCACCTTCTTCATGTTTGATCTTTCCACATGCCATTGGGCATGGTTGTCTTGCATATTGTCTAGCAGCTTCTTCGCTTCGGTAATATGTTTACCCATAAATGTTCATCCAGCTGTAGTATCAGGCATAGACTTAGACACAGGATTAAGAGCATTATAAAATAAATGGAGGATTAACCAATCTTCCATCCCATGAATAGGATAGTTTCTTAAGCATTCCTTCATCCTCTCCCGTGCAAGCACTAGTGGCTCACGCTCTTCCTGCCTAAAGCTAGTAATATTAGATCTGAGTTGCATAGTCTTTCCAGGTGGGAAAATTTTAGTCATAAATAAAGAAGTACATCCAACCCATGATGTAATAGTATTTCTAGGCAAAGATAGCAACCATCCTTTTTCTCTCCCTCTTAGAGAGAAAGGAAATAAACACAATTTGACCGCATTGGGATCAACGCCTTTTATACGCATCATATCACATATTTCAGTGAAAGTATTTAGGTGCATACCTGCGTCTTCAAAAGCAGAGCCTCCAAATTGATTTTGTTGAACCAGACTTAAGTAATGCGGCTTAATTTCATAGTAATCAGCAACAATTGTTGGCTGAGAAATAGGAGTATGCAAATAATCATTGTTGGGAGTAGCAAACTCCCTAGGCTTCTTTTCAGCCATATTTCCTATGTTTTTGGGTTTTCTTAAACAAGAATTTAAAGGCTAACTTTTTTTTTGGTTTATCAAATAAAGACTGAAAGCAAACTAACAAAATTAAAAACAAGAATTCAAACTAGCAAGGTTCCTAATAACCTCACCAGGGTAGCTATTGCTTCCCCGGCAACGTCGCCAGAAAAAGGGTTGATACCTTCAATCCGGATTATGGATGTAGTATAGCTTCTTTTTCCCTAAAAGACCTAGTTTATCGAATCCTCGGGAAGCGAATGCGTAGTGAAGTTACTTTAATGGACCTTCGAGAGTTTTAGAATTACTTTTGTGTCTTTACCGGACCAATAGCTTGCATCTTTTTTGTTATTGTCGATGATGGAGAGAGAGGGCCTAGGGCGTTTGGTTTCACCTGTAGCTGTGCAAAACATCTGATGGGAATAAAAGATAGAAATAAAGTATGCGTGTACTTGTTAGAGCAAGGTAAATTATATGTGGGTAGTGCATTCATAATTGCTATTACCTATGCAACCACTTATAGCAATAACCTACTAGTCTCATCCATAGAAGAGGAGAACTAATGATATGCTTAGTGATGTCACTGTTAATGCCAAGCAAATCCCTCACATACAACCGTACTACCCCTTCTGTCACTAGGGTTCCCAACCTATAGATGAGTAATCACTCATACTCCCTATACCTGGCTCAACCCTTGGGGTCTTGGGTACCTGACAAGTCCTTGGACTGAGGCAAGAGAGGATACAATAATCATCATGTCATACAAACTAATACACGATCCCATCTATGATAAATAACATGCACAATTGCTACATGGCTAGGCCGAAGCCCTTAGCCCAAGGAGAATTACTCACACATAGAGATGAGATCAACAATCACAAACATTGTAATAAAAATCATAAGATTGATAGCAATGGTCTTACAATGTCGCTAGTCGGAGAAGAGATCTACTATTACAAGTGGTGGAATATTGCTATGGAGATGGGAAGGGTTTGGAGATCTGGAGGCGGCTAGTGATCTATGGCAGAGACTTTTTGGTAAGGTCTGGCTTGTTTTGTCGTAGCCCGAGGCTTCTTTATATAGGGGTCCCTTCACAAAAGTTGATCTATTTGACCTTACAGTGGTGGTTCCAACCATACAACCGGAGCTATATGGCCGGAATTTTTGCTCCGGTCATATAGTTGGTCGTTAAAGCGTCTGCCTTTGTTGTACAGCTTCTGGTTTCTTCTGGTTGTTGGAAATCTCGTATCTTTGACTTTAATGTAGTGATTCCCTCCTTTAAACGACATTATCTATGCAGGAAAAATATATAAGAAAGGATTGCATACCCCTATGAATATTAGCATTAGTGGCAGGGTTTTAGAGAGATATTTCATCAAGAATATGAGTAATATCCAGTTTAAATGTGGATGTAGATGGCTATATTTCAGAGCCATCACTCCTCCTTTTCTGGATGTTGTGGAGGTGAAGACCGATCACCTGGTGCATGGCTCTAAAGTTGTGGACTTTCGCGGACTCGCCGCAGGTCCTCATGTCCTCGGCATGCTTCACGTAGAGTGCAATAAGGACATGACGAGTGCAGAAGGGGCACCTGTAGATGTCGTCGGCGAAGAAGTTGTCATACTGGCCTGACTTCAGCCTCATCAGTACATGACGAGTCTTGGTGTCCTTGGACTCATCGTCGCTACATACATCACTGCTATCCTCCTATTGGAAAAAACAGTAGAGTGCAATAAGGACATGATTGAGATACCTTGATTATCGGGATTGATTATTTGCATAAATTAACCAATTGAGATCCCCTGATTATTCCCCAAACCTCAAACCAAATCGAATACTGATCCCAACTACAAACAGGAGGATTCAAATACGAACATGGGGATTTATAGAAATACGACAAGGGGATTCATCGAAATACAAGATCTAAAACAAGAGGATTAGCTACTGGAAAAATATGAACAACTGAACCCTAATAACATACGATCTAGCATCCAACGATGGGAATGGGGGAAGAACAAGGGAAGGGGAGAAACCCCTAGTTACCTCCGACCATGGACCGATGATGCTGGTGTCGTAGGGGTTCTTCGGCCTGGTGTAATCATCCTCCTCGTAGGGGTCCCAGCCGAGTGGGATCTGCCTGAGACCAGCGGGGACCTCCTCGTCGGCGGCTATGGTGGAAGAAGGGACGGGGGTATGGACGGGGACGATGGATGCCTTAAATGCCTCGACAGGGGCCTATACGGGGACGAGAGACTCCTTGCCGGCGGCCTTGGAGGCGATGATGGCCACCGTGTCGTTCTTCTCCATCACCTGCGTGGTTGGGGTTTTCTTGGGGTTTGCAGAAGGTGATGCGACAGTGCAGACAGTTGAGTGAGAGAGTAAGTGATTAGTGAGAGTATGGAGGCCTCTATAAAGGAGAAGGGAAAGGATGTTCCGTTGCACCACCGTGCATCACGTAACCGTGTAAGCTACTGCATTGTTCATGGCCACACGTGTCCGTTACCGCCTCGTGCACCGCACACACGTACCGTGAGTCACATTTTTTCCCACATGTCTAACCCTGGCGACTTAGTTTTGCTCAGTTTTTCCCTCGAGTGTAACACTGGTAGTTTGGTTGTACTCAGTTTTGCCCTCCAGTACTAACAATGTCGTGTGCAATATACTTAGTTTTACCCTCCGGTGGCTGGTCAACAGAGAGTCAACGAATGGGTTTTAGCTAGCTAATTGAGTCATTTTATGCACAACAAATTCAACAATATCAAAACATAGTGGCGTCTTCCCAGGGAGTCTTATTATATGACCTACCACCATAAGAAATGTATATAAATCAAGTTTTAACCTAAATCACCACTTCTCAAATCACCTACTATATATGAAGGTTCATGGCTTTCTACTCTAGCCTCTTCCCAAAACATCCCTCCCTAAAACATAGTTTGTCTAAATGAGGCAATAATTGTCAAACTAGTTTATATTTGAATTGCAAATAGTTTCATGTATGCCAAGATGTATTTTATTGTATAAAAGACTCATTTTCCATTTTTTTAAAATCTCTTTCTATTTTCTATTTGAATCCCTTTGTCAGTCTTGCCCTTGGTTTTTAAGTTCTTCTCAGTTTTTCCCTTGGTTCTTAAGTTCTACTCAGTTTTCCCTTCTCTTAGTCACAATATCTCACACATGTGTTCATCTTGGCTGCTACGCTCTGATTGGTTGAGACAGTTGCCACGCGGATCGTGCCCACCAATCGTTGATCCTCTGTGATCTAACGGATAGGATAACCCATATATCTGTTGGGGCACACCTCTATCCATGCAAAATAACTTGTTTACCACCTGTACTTTAACTCCATAAACAAATGAATTTGAATATAATTTGAAGGGAAAGTGTTCAAAGGGGTATAATTTGTGCATTACATTCTACTCTATGAAAATGATAATCTCTCAAGATTTTCTTAGCACAATATTATCATGTATTAAGTGCGATTTCAAAGTGTTCCAATGTGTATAATTTTCGTATACGCAAGTTTATACATTACATTCCACTCTATGAAAATGGGGGAGAAAATGATAATCTCTCAAAAATTTGCTAGCACATCATTATCTCGTTATTAAGTGCGATTTCACAGTGTTTAAAGGTTTATAAGTTTTGTATACGCAAGTTTATGCATTATATTTCACTCCATGGAAATGATAAATGATCAGTATTTTATTAGCACAACATTATCATGTCCTAAGTGTGTTTTCAAATAGTTCAAAGGTGTATAATTTTTGTATATGCAAGTTTATGCATTACATTCCACTATATGATAATGATAATCTCTCAAGATTTTCTTAGCACAACATTATCATGTATTAAGTGCGATTTCAAAGAGTTAAAATGTGTAAAAAATTGCATATGCAAGTTTATGCATTACATTCCACGCTATGAAAATGGGGGAGAAAATGATAATCTCTCAAAATTTTGTTAGCACATCATTATCATGTATGAAGTGCGATTTCAAGTGTTCAAAGGTTTATAATTTTTGCATATGTAAGTTTGTGCATTACATTCCACTCTATGAAAATGATAATCTCTCAAGATTTTCTTAACACAACATTATCACATATTAACTGTGATTTGAAAGAGTTCAAAGGTGTATAATTTTCGTATATTCAAGTTTATGCATTACATTCCACTCTATGAAAATGGGGGAGAAAATGATAATCTCTCAAAAATTTGTTAGCACATCATTATCATGTATTAAGTGCCATTCCACAGTATTCAAAGGTTTATAAGTTTTGTATACACAAGTTTATGCATTATATTTCACTCCATATAAATGATAAATGATTAGGATTTTATTATCACAACATTACCATGTCCTAAGTGCGATTTCAAAGAGTTCAAAGGTGTATAATTTTCATATATGCATTACATTTCACTATATGAAAACGGGACCCCGGAGCCACCATCGCAATCGCCTCGCTCAACTGGCCTGCCAGGCCAAGTCACGTGAACACACTTCTCACAGCAAACCCGTCCCCCATCCCTGCGCACGGCGACTCGAAAGGTCAAGTACCACGCTCGGGGAGTCTCCACAAACGTCCCTCATGCGGCTCAGGAACACACCAAGTATGAGAGCCTGTCTCGGACTCGCCACACGACTGCCTTTCCAAGGCAGGGGTGACATGTTACAGACAATGTACAAATGTCCTCACCTACCTTGGGCATGCGACTAGAACGGCTAAGTACCATGCCTAGGGACTCGCCTAACCGACCCCGGTCGCGTCTGGGAAAAAGGCCAAATACAGAGCACCCATTGGGGTCACCAAGCGACTCGTTCCACGAGCCATGGCGACTCGACTCCGGTTAACCTAAAAACCTAAACACAAACAAAACATATACGCGAGGAAAACCCCATTAAAGGGCAGACGCGCCTAGGGACTCGCACAACCAAAAATCCAAACAAACAGAAATCACAATGCAATGCGAGTCGATTGACCCTCTTTTACTTCTGCATCAAAATTTATTGTTCATCATTATGATACATTACAAAAGTGTTTATTTTGCAGGCTCCGACGAGGAGGCACCACCATCACCCTTGAACCGGACATATGGCTCCCAAGGGTTTGCCGGGTATGTCGTCAATTGCTTCACTCAACTGGCCTGCCGGGCTAAGTCAACTGAACACACTTCTCACAGTAAAACCGTCCCCCCATCCCTGCGCACGGCGACTCGAAAGGTCAAGTACCACGCTCAGGGAGTCTCCACAAACGTCCCTCATGCGGCTCAGGAACACACCAAGTATGAGAGCCTGTCTCGGACTCGCCAGACGACTGCCTTTCCAAGGCAGGGGTGACATATTATAGACAATGTACAAATGTCCTCACCTACCTTGGTCATGCGACTAGCACGGCTAAGTACCACGCCCGGGGACTCGCCTAACCGACCCCGGTCGTGTCTGGGAAAACGGCCAAGTACAGACCACCCCTTGGGGTCACCAAGCGACTGGTTCCACGAGCCATGGCGAGTCCACTCCGGTTAACCTAAAAACCTAAACACAAACAAAACAGATACGTGAGGTAAACCCCATTAAAGGGCAGACGTGTGGCGCCCCGCAAAAACCACTACTAGAAAATCGCTGTGTTTTTGTGCATTGCATCATCATGACCGCATGCTCATGTCATCATGCCACATTGCATTTGAGCACCGTCATCATCTTGCATGGTTTGTTTAAAAACTACTTTCAAAAAGCCTGGTTTTGTTTTCTAAACGCCCCGTCTTTATTTCAAATTAAAACCCCGGGTCTTCGGAATATTTTGTTTCGTCCAAAGATGGATTTCAAAAGCCCCGGTTTAAATAAATATTTAAATTGTCTTTAGGAGGCAGCCCGAAAGCCCGGTCGGCCATCTCCAGATAAAAATCTAGTCCTAACTCTAGCTACCCACTCCTACATGCCCCTAATCCTACCCAGCCATTTCCTCCACCCTCCACCTCACCTCGTCCACTCCCAGGCCACCACCTCACCTCCTGGCCCCACCTCCTCCCTAGCACACACGCACACCACGCAAAGCAGAGCCCCATCAGCACCCATCGCCTGCCACACCTGCTACTGGGCCCCACCCTGCAGCCTCCCCTTATCCCCTCACCTAACACACACACACGCGACCACCTCGGGATCCCACCCGCACGCCACCTCCTCCCTCTCTCTCCAATCACGGACCGACACCGGGCCCCACCTCCCGTCTCCCCCGTCCGCAGCCCCGCTTCCTCGTCCTCCCATCGTTATCTGCAGCTCCCTCGCCCACCCTCATCTCGCGGCCGCCCTTCCTCGACAGCAATCGAGCGCGCCGCCGCCCCTCGGCCCTCACCCCGCCGCCTTCTCGAGCACCACGAGGTCCCCGTTCCCATCGCAGGTGGCCGCCTCCTCCTCACCGCCCCGCGCTCTCCTTCCCGGTGTCGTCCCCGCCGCCGAGGCCGCCTCCGCCTGCGAGCTCCCTCTCGGGCCACCTTCCTCCATCCCTCGTCGGCCGCCCCGCCGACCTCGCCGTCCACCGCCGCCTCTGGCAAGCCTCCCTGGCGCGCCTCCCACAATCGTCGCCAGCAAGCCACCTTTCCTTGTGGCCGCGTTGACCCCACCTCCGGCTGACCCCACCTGCGACCCTCTTCGTCGCTCGGCCTCGGCAAGCCTGCCACCGCCTCTGGCCAGCGCGCTGTCTTCCACGCACCGAGACCCGCTTCAACAGCCGCCGTGTCGTTGTCACCTCGTCCCTCTCGTCATCGACCTTGCTCTGCCGGTCCCTGACCCGACCCCTCGCTACGGCGAGTTTGGTGCCTCCTCGCCGCCGTCTTCCACCCGCAGCATGGCCGAGCTCCGCCTTGCTGCCTCAGGCCGCGAGCACCACGAGGTCCAGCCCTCCTCTGCTCCATCCTGCGAGCTGCGCATGTCCTTGCTGCGGGTACCACCTCTATTCTGGTTGTTGCCCTGTTCCATCTCGCATCGCCTTTGTGACCAGCAGCATCGTAGGGGCTCACGGACGTGCCCCAGTTCTTTGTCCTCCGGCACGTCTGACTCGTCGTCAATATTCTCTGTTTGCTGGCCACAGTACCAGTTCGAGTTGATGCCCTCCTAGTGGTGTATAGATGATGCGGAGTGATTGTTGGTCATGTGGCGCTACTCCCGGCAGCTTCGGTTCCTCTTCCTAAGGTTGCGGTGTTGTTTGAGAGTCCGAGACTGACACAAGATGAGAAGATACGCACAAGACCACCGGCACTCGAACCACTCAAGCTCGCCATGGACCACGAGTTCCGCTCCACGGATCTGATGACTCCAAGCCCTCGTCATGAAACGAAGTTCTCCATCCCGGAACCCCAAGACCCTCGATCCGAACCCGAAGATTTCGGGACGCCAAGACTGCCGAACCCGGTGGTACCCACCAGATCATCGACACGTACTCCTTCCTGGATCCGATGCCCGAGAACCCGTACGACAAGATCTCCGACATGGACATCAAGACCTCCTTCGGAACACCGAGTTCGCCTTCACGGACGATAAGCCCGTCGCCACGGGACCAAAGGCCTTTGTCGCGGAACGGCAAGTTCTCCTTCCTAGAACACCAAGATCTACCAGCGCCAAACCCAAGACCGACAACGTCACCTGAGAACTCCGACAAGGATGCCAAGTTCTTTATCCCGAACGCCAAGACCGACCCGATACGTGGACCCAGCAATATCTTCGTGACGACAAGATCGACACCGACCAGGCGAATCCGATGCGCCCCCTGACGCCAAACCAAGTCCTTCTTCTCGGAATTCCAAGCTCTCCTTCCGTTGTCCGAGACCGATCTCGTCGAACCGCTCCCCGTCAAACCCTAAGACTGAACCCCGAACCTCTGGAACCCAAGATCTCCCGAACCCAGATGTGCGACCCTAAGCCCCTATTTTTATAATATGACATTATCAACTGTCGCATATTAAATTGTTCATGCTTGCATACATCTCATCATGTGGGTTTAGGGGCATTATATCGATTCATCTAATAATTAAATATGGAGTCTATATGCGGGCTATTCTAGTCTTATATCGGCTCCATTTAAATTGGTGTAGCGAACCGATGCCATGTTTTGTCTTGATAATCCAACATTTAATTTGTGGGGTAGATAAATAACTTTAACCATATAATTATTTGTCGGGACCCCGGTTCCACTTAATATTGCCTAATTGCACCGCAGCTGTGCCATGCCATGCATCATACCATGAACATGCCGATTCTTCTGTCGTAGCATTAAATATTGCATCCAGTGTTTCTTCTAATGTTTGCTTCTTCGCGGACTAGGCCGATGAGTGGATGCGAGTATCGACAAGTTCTCCGGATATGAACATTCGGCAGTGTTTCCCAGGCGAGCATCTCTCCCCCTTCTACCTATTTTGCATTTATAGTCTTTATTTCCTCTTGTGGATCTATTGCTATCTATGTCGCGATGCTTTAGTCTCCGTGCACCAGTTATATCCCGTGCAGCCTCTATATTGCCATGGACACCTCCTAATACCTGTTGTTTGGTAGATAGCTGGCCTTGCGAGTCGTAGTTGCTTGCTCAGGTGCGATCTCGTGTTGTCGAGTACCACAGTTGTTGGAATGCTGGAAGATGTTGGTGGTGGAGATGATCACGTCTTTAATTACAACTATAAAACTACTGTGATAACTAATGAAAGAGGCACCGGTGGGCAATATATGCTATTTGGTTTTTATGTCCACTTGTGTCCCGTAGGCCCCGAGTACTTGATACCAGTTCCTTGACTATTCGCACTATCCACATCCGGGAGAGTCTATGAATCCCCCTTAGCCAGAGGTTGATTCATTTCTTACTTCTTGGGGCCACAAACTAGTTTGGGGCTTTATTACTATCCTATACTTTTGCCATGCTTTACTGCTTTATTTACGATTGTGCGTGGAGCACCTGTACTGTTTAGGATCGTGACATGTTTTCGATGTATCGACAAGCCCAGTCACACTTTCGGGTTCCCAGTCGTTTACAGCCGTCCACACAAACCTTGGGTTCGTCTCAGAGCCGGCCAACTTCGTTGCGTGTAGCTTAATGGGGTGGCCCCCTGAAATATTTTATGAATCCTGTGATTGCTTTGTCGTGAAAGCCTCGTTGGGTTTTGAGTTGGTTTTTCCGAGGTTGATCATGTGTGTGTTGCTATTTGTGCACCCCTGCAGGGTTAATCTTTTTGAAAGCTGTGTCCCCGGTTATGGACGACTTGGAGCACAGTATCTCGATCATAGACAAGCATAACTAAAGTAGTGTTATAAATTTGACTTAATATGTGACTAGTAATTCAGCTTCACTACAATGGAATGGATAATAAAAATGCCAACAACTGGTGGATCTGTGGTGATCTGTGTCATACTATATCGGCCTAGTAAGTATTGCAACTCCAATGGAATGAGATAAAAGTGCCAACAACTGTTGGGTTTTGGGATTCCTCGGGACAATTATATCTGACTAGTAAATGTTCCAACTACCACGGAATGGTTAATTAAACTGCCCACTACTTATGCTTCAGGATGACTCATGCTATCTATATCTGATTAGTAAGTGCTGCAACTATAATGGAATGAGTAAAATTGCCGACTGTGTGAGTTCCTTGGTCCGACTTCCTCGTTTGGTCTCGAGGGGGAAATACCAGGATGGGTACACTTGGTGTTAGTATCAGGTTGGAACCGAATAGGTCTTTCTTCTCTCTTTCTAATATCCGACAGTTAATCGACGCTCCATAGGTTGTTTAGTGCATGTTGCGCTGCCGCTTCAGTCCACCATACCTATGTAGGCGAGAGCCGCCGAATTCTAGCCTCGCCGTGTACTAGCCTAAGTACTGACGCTCCTCTTTTTCCTTTGCCCTTTGCCGGCACCCCTTTTGTTTTAGAAGGTTTGAGATCGACGTCTTTAGCAGGGTTACCCTTCCGGCTTGGCCTGGGCAGGGTTATGGACGCCATTGGTTATTCTTCAGGGCTCTTAGCCCATTTGCCTCTTGTCCGTAGTCGGACGCTCTATCGTTTTCAAGGTGATTTGAATCTTTGTATAGTATATCTATATTCTTGACTCATGGAGTCGTTGTTGTATATATATGTTCTGTGGGATCCATCATGGACTAATGTGTAATGGTATTACTTCGTTTTCCACCCGCACGAAAGTGCCTGGTGGGCGTCCTTGAATCATTTCTATGCGGGTTTGGCTGGAAGCGCTGAAACTTGCAATGGGCCGATTTGAGGGTGTTACAGAGTGGTATCAGAGCTCAGCAGTTGCGATACCCCACAAGTCTAGCTTGTAGGATAACCTAGCTAACGGCCGAAGTAGAGTGTCAAACTATTTTGAAAAATCGGTTGGATAGATCTGATTAGGTCTGCTTTTACTCCTTCCCTCTGGTATTCTCCTCTTACCTCTGCGTGTTTTGGATCTGCTCTCTTACCTTCTTCTAGTCCGGGATTTCTCGTGGTTGGGTTCCCGTCGTACCTTCAGGTTTCACTTCCTCCTTTGGCAACAGTGTTTCTACCTCCGGACTTCATGCTATCTGAGTGATCCTTAATCCGTGGTACCATTCTTTGTTCCTTGTTTGTGCCTTCCGTTGTTTTCCGACACGACGACATCATCTACGCCAGAACGGATGCAGAGCCTGCATCAATCCTTTGTTCCGAACCTCGATTGTCGAGATCTTCAGTCTGATTCCGAGAATGGTTGCACGTTGTTCTACTGATTGTGCGGAGTAATAGTTTGGGTGCGTGATGGATTGGCCCCCATGCCGACTACTCACTCTATTTGCTCGTGTACGTTGAAGTGGATGAGAATGCATCGGTTCTCTCTTTCTATCGAAGTTAGAGGTGGCTTTATTTGTGGATACCTTTACCTTCGTCCTTTGATTCCCGGAGTGTTCTCTCGACGATCACAGACAACGACCTCTTGTTAGTGGTGTCGCGAGCATCTGCATGAAGCGAGAAGATTCACATCGCCGACCTTCTTCCCGGTACCACGAGGCGGATCTCGAGGGCGAGATCCATTGTTAGTGGTGTCGAATTGTGGTGCCCCGCAAAAACCACTACTAGAAAATCGCTGTGTTTTTGTGCATTGCATCATCATGACCGCATGCTCATGTCATCATGCCACATTGCATTTGAGCATCATCATCATCTTGCATGGTTTGTTTAAAAACTATTTTCGAAAAGCCTGGTTTTGTTTTCTAAACGCCCCATCTTTATTTCAAATTAAAACCCAGGGTCTCCGGAATATTTTGTTTCGTCTAAAGATGGATTTCAAAAGCCCCGTTTTAAATAAATATTTAAATTGTTTTTAGGAGGCAGCCCGCCAGGCCCGAAAACCCGGTCGGCCACCTCTAGATAGAAATCTAGTCCTAACCCTAGCTACCCAATCCTACCTACCCCTAATCCTACCCAGCCATTACCTCCACCCTCCACCTCATCCCGTCCACTCACAGGCCGCCACCTCACCTCCTGGCCCCACCTCCTCCCTAGCACACACGCACACCACGCAAAGCAGAGCCCCATCAACACCCACCGCCTGCCACACTTGTTGTTGGGCCCCACCCCGCAGCCTCCCCTTATCCCCTCACCTAACACACACACGCACGCGACCACCTCGAGATCCCACCCGCACGCCACCTCCTCCCTCTCTCTCCAATCACCGACCGACACCGGGCCCCACCTCCCGTCTCCCCTGTCCACACCCCCGCTTCCTCGTCCTCCCATCGTTACCCGTAGCTCCCTCGCCCACCCTCATCTCGCGGCCGCCCTTCCTCAACCGCAATCGAGCGTGCCGCCGCCCCTCGGCCCTCACCCCGCCGCCTTCTCGAGCACCACGGGGTCCCCGTTCCCATCGCCGGTGGCCGCCTCCTCCTCACCGCCCCGCGCTCTCCTTCCCGGCGTCGTCCCCGCCGCCGAGGCCGCCTCCGCCTACAAGCTCCCTCTCGGGCCACCTTCCTCCATCCCTCGTCGGCCGCCCCGCTGACCTCGCCTCCACCGCTGCCTCTGGCAAGCCTCCCTGGCACGCCTCCCACCATCGTCACCAGTAAGCCACCTTTCCCTGTGGCTGCGTCGACCCTACCTCCGGCCGACCCCACCTCCGACCCTCTTCGTCGCTCGGCCCCAGCAAGCCCGCCACCGCCTCTGGCCAGTGCGCTGTCTTTCGCGCACCGAGCCCCGCTTCAACAACCGCCACGTCATCGTCGCCTCGTCCCTCTTGTCGTCAACCTTGCTCTGCCGGTCCCTGACCCAACCCCTCGCTGCGGCGAGTTCGGTGCCTCCTCGCCGTCGTCTTCCACCCGCAGCACGGCCGAGCTCCGCCTTGCTGCCTCTCGCCGCGAGCACCATGAGGTCCAGCCCTCCTCTGCTCCATCCTGTGAGCTGCGGATGTCCTCGCTGCGGGTACCACCTCTGTTCCGGTTGTTGCCCTGTTCCATCTCGCATCGCCTTTGTGACCTGCAGCATCGCAGGGGCTCGCGGACGTGCTCCAGTTCTTTGTCCTCCGGCACGTCTGACTCGTCGCCAATATTCTCTGTTTGCTGGCCACAGTACCAGTTCGAGTTGATGCCCTCCTGGTGTATTATAGATGATGCGGAGTGATTGTTGGTCATGTGGCGCTGCTCACGGTAGCTTTGGCTCCTCTTCCTAAGGTTGCGGTGTTGTTCGAGAGTCCGAGACCGACACAAGATGAGAAGATCCGCACAAGACCACTATCACCCGATCCACTCAAGCTCGCCATGGACCACGAGTTCTGCTCCATGGATCCGATGACTCCAAGCCCTCGTCATGAAACAAAGTTCTCCATCTCGGAACCCCAAGACCCTCGATCCGAACCCGAAGATTCCGGAACGCCAAGACCTCCGAACCCGGTGGTACCCACCAGATCATCAACACGTACTCCTTCCCGGATCCGATGCCCGAGAACCCGTACGACAAGATCTCTGACATGGACATCAAGACCTCCTTCGGAACACCGAGTTCGCCTTCACGGACGATAAGCCCGTTGCCACGGGACCGAAGGCCTTTGTCGCGGAACGGCAAGTTCTCCTTCCCGGAACACCAAGATCTACCGGTGCCAAACCCAAGACCGACAATGTCACCCGAGAACTCCGACAAGGACGCCAAGTTCTTCATCCCGGACGCCAAGATCGACCCGATACGCGGACCCGACAAGATCTTAGCGATGAAAAGATCGACACCGACTAGGGCGAATATGATGCGCCCCCTGACGCCAAACCAAGTCCTTCTTCCCGGAACGCCAAGCTCTCCTTCTGTTGTCCGAGACCGATCCCGTCGAACCGCTCCCTATCAAACCCTGAGACCGAACCCCGAACCTCCGGAACCCAAGATCTCCCGAACCCAGATGTGCGACCCTAAGCCCCTATTTTTATAATATGACATTATCAACTGTCGCATATTAAATTGTTCATGCTTGAATACATCTCATCATGTGGGTTTGGGGGCATTATATCGATTCATCTAATAATTAAATATGGAGTCTATATGCGGGCTATTCTAGTCTTATAACGGCTCCATTTAAATTGGTGTGGAGAACCGATGCCATGTTTTGTCTTGCTAATCCAACATTTAATTTGCGGGGTAGATAAATAACTTTAACCATATAATTATTTGTGAGGACCCCGGTTCCAATTAATATTGCCTAATTGCACCGCATCTGTGCCATGCCATGCATCATACTATGAACATGCCGATTCTTCTGCCGTAGCATTAAATATTGCATCCGGTGTTTCTTCTAGTGTTTGCTTCTTCGTGGACTAGGCCATTGAGTGGATGCGAATATCGACAAGTTCTCCGGATATGAACCTTCGGCAGTGTTTCCCAGGCGAGCATCTCTCTCCCTTCTACCTATTTTGCATTTATAGTCTTTATTTCCTCCTGTTGATCTATTGCTATCCGTGTCGTGATGCTTTACTTTCCGTGCACCAGTTATATCTCGTACAGCCTCTATATTGCCATGGACACCTCCTAATACCTGTTGTTTGGTAGATAGCTGGCCTTGCGAGTCGTAGTTGCTTGCTCAGGTGCGATCTCGTGTTGTCGAGTACCATAGTTGTTGGAATGCTGGAAGATGTTGGTGGTGGAGATGATCACGTCTTTAATTACAACTATTAAACTGCTGTGATAACTAATGAAAGAGGCACCGGTGGGCAATATATGCTATTTGGTTTTTATGTCTACTTGTGTCCCATAGGCCCCGAGTACTTGATACCTGTTCCTTGACTATTCGCACTATCCACATCCGGGAGAGTCTATGAATCCCCCTTAGCCAGAGATTGATTCATTTCTTATTTCTTGGGGCCACAAACTAGTTTGGGGCTTTATTACTATCCTATACTTTTGACATGCTTTACTGCTTTATTTACGATTGTGCATGGAGCACCTGTACTGTTTAGGATCGTGACATGTTTTCGATGTATCGACAAGCCCAGTCACACTTTCGGGTTCCCAGTCGTTTACAGCCGTCCACACAAACCTTGGGTCCATCTCAGAGCCGGCCAACTTCGTTGCGTGTAGCATAATGGGGTGGCCCCCTGAAATATTTTATGAATCCTGTGATTGCTTTGTCGTGAAAGCCTCGTTGGGTTTTGAGTTGGTTTTTCCGAGGTTGATCATGTGTGTGTTGCTATTTGTGCACCCCTGCAGGGTAAATCTTTTTGAAAGCCGTGTCTGCGATTATGGACGAATTGGAGCACAGTATCTCGATCATAGACAAGCATAATTAAAGTAGTGTTATAAATTTGACTTAATATGTGACTAGTAATTCAGCTTCACTACAATGGAATGGATATTAAAAATGCCAACAACTGGTGGATCTGTGGTGATCTGTGTCATACTATACCTGCCTAGTAAGTATTGCAACTCCAATGGAATGAGATAAAAGTGCCAACAACTGCTGGGTTTTGGGATTCCTCAGGACAATTATATCTGACTAGTAAATGTTCCAACTACCACGGAATGGTTAATTAAACTGCCCACTACTTATGCTTCAGGATGACTCATGCTATCTATATCTGATTAGTAAGTTCTGCAACTATAACAAAATGAGTAAAATTGCCAACTGTGTGAGTTCCTTGGTCCGACTTCCGCGTTTGGTCTCGAGGGGGAAATACCAGGATGGGTATGCTTGGTGTTAGTATCAGGTTGGAACCGAATAGGTCTTTCTTCTCTCTTTCTAATAGCTGATAGATAATCGAGTCTCCATAGATTGTTTAGTGCATGCTGCGCTGCCGCTTCAGTCCACCATACCTATGTAGGTGAGAGCCGCCGAATTCTAGCCTCGCCGTGTACTAGCCTCAGTACTGGTGCTCCTCTTTTTCCTTTGCCCTTTGCCGGCACCCCTTTTGTTTTAGCAGGTTTGAGATCGACGTCGTTAGCAGGGTTACCCTTCCGGCTTGGCCTGGGCAGGGTTATGGACACCATTGGTTATTCTTCAGGGCTCTTAGCCCATTTGCCTCTTGTTCGTAGTCGGACGCTCTATTGTTTTCAAGGTGATTTGAATCTTTGTATAGTATATCTGTATTCTTGACTCATGGAGTCATTGTTGAATATATATGTTCTGTGGGTTCCATCATGGACTAATGTGTAATGGTATTACTTCGATTTCCACCCGCACGAAAGTGCCTGGTGGGCGTCCTTGAATCGTTTTTATGCGGGTTTGGCGGGAAGCGCTGAAACTTGCATAGGGCCGATTCGAGGGTGTTACAAGACGCGCCTAGGGACTCGGACAACCAAAAATCCAAACAAACAGAAATCACAAAGTAATGCGAGTCGATTGACCCTCTTTTACTTCTGCAACAAAATATATTGTTCATCATTACGATACATTACAAAAGTGTTTATTTTGCAGGCTCCAGCGAGGAGGCACCACCATCACCCTTGATCCGGACATTTGGCTCCCAAGGGTTTGTCGGGTATGTCGACAATTGCTTCACCAACGACGACCGGAAGGGCTGCTCCGACTTTAGGTCATGGTGCTCTGGTTCAGAGTCGCCTAGCACCCCCATTGTCTCCTGGTATGGCAGCAGATCACCCATCACTAATACCCTCTCCACGAACGGAGCGGCCTTGGCGGTCAGCTTGAGGACTTCCGTGATCTCCACCGAACCAGTCTACGAGGGATATCCGCTGGTCACGTCGTACAGATCAGAGTTGTTGGGAAAGTGTGCGAGTCCAAGGCTAAGCATCGTGGTGGCCCCGCGCCAAAAGGCCGATCGTGTCATCCACTCGACAACTGAGGGCACCTCCTCAAGATATCGCCAAACCTCCGCCAACCCCCCAGGAATAACCTCAGTGGGGGAGATTCCCTAAAGAACAGCCTGGACGCACAGCGCCGAGGTGGTAGCCGCGTTCACTACTGCAACCACGCACTGTGTGGCATCAAATGTCTACACCACCGGGTCGCTCAGACCTATCACAGCTACAACATCAGAAAATCAAGATCACAAGAAAGAGGATTAATGGAAGCCCACTCGCTCGGGGACTCGTCCGCTTAGGGACTTGCCACACACCAGAAAAGAAGGAGCAGAAGAAAGCGATACTCACCAAGGGGTTTGCGGCAGTTCTCTGTCATGAACTTCTTAAGCTTCGTCAGCTTATCCTATAATCCAAGGATCACCGAATTAGAGGCCTTCCGCTCCTCCTCCGCAGAGACGGCCGTTGCCTTGGGCCTCTCTTCAGGAGAAGCCATCGCAGCATTCACCGCTTCTAGATCCTTCGCCAGCAAGCCGACTCGCTCCTCCACCGTAGCCAACATTGCCTTCATAGCATCCATCTCGGGGACCAGAACATAGCCCTCGCGGCCCTTGGCAATTGTAGCGGGGAGATCATCTAAAGGAAAATTGTGCCATAGTTCAATCTTTGCACAGATATCAAAATTCCAAATTCATCAAGATAAAAACAACTCACCAGCAGTCGCTTGGAGTCGCTGATTGGCCTCCTGCGCAACCTGTAAGTCGTGTTCCAGGCATCCCTTCGTGGCATGTTGATCGGATGATTCCATCTGCAGGCCCTCAACATAGTAAAACTATAAGAGACTGGACGACAAATGTTCTGAGTGTCTAGGCACTGAAATTCAGCGACTAGACCCTCGGGGACTGGACGACGGAAGTTCTGAGTGTCTGGCCGCTGAAATTCAGTGACTAGATCCTCGGGGACTGGACGACTAAAGTTTTAAGCATCTAGCCACTGAAATTCAGCAACTAGATCCTCGGGGACTGGACATACCTAGATAGCAGCACCTAGCATGTTCTGAAGCTCGCTGGCATCTGCTGAAGGAACCACGAACGATGTACGCCCACGACGCTACCCAGCGTCGCCATCAACTACCTTAGGAACCTGTGGCAATTGCGTTCCATTAGCTCCAGCAAAGGCTCCCACCACGAAGCGAGGGAACGCCACGGTCGTCGTTGCTGGGCCCTGGCTACATGCATGGGTGCCTTCGTCGGTGCGGTCGGTTTGCTCGGCTCTAATATGGCGACCACTTCATCTTCAATAGGAATGGCAGAACCGCCCTTCCCCACATCCTCTTCCACCATGGCAGCGGAGTCGCCCTCCTTCTTCCTCTTCGCACCCTCAGCCGGCGCCTCGACTGTGATGGCCTTCCTCTTCTTGGAAGGGTCAACTTCCCCTTCGGTGTCGACTGGTGGAACCTTGGACACCAAAGGGCGGCCGATATTCTTGGCACCAGTCATATTAGATCAACACGATCAGTGACCTGTTGATAGAAGAACATGCCAAAAACAAGAAACAAAGCGCCATGAACTTACTTGCCGATGGGCAGGACGTGCAAGTCGGTGCTGATATGGGCAGGCTTCTCCAGTTCCAGGCCCAACCTACGCATGAGCCCCTTTTCAAATACACTCGAGGCCCACGACACTGTGGGCTTCCTCGATGTCGAGGTCGCAGCTGCAGGAATCTCTGGCCCGGGTGATGCAGACGCCTCCTTCGGTGGCAGGGTTTTTAACCCCATGGTTTCAGCAGCCCCTGGCTCCAGGGTCGCCAAGACTATCAGCACGATCATGGCAAGAGGAACCGCTGATTCTACCACCGTGTCTGAGGCCCCTGATTCCATCATCAGGGTGGGTTCCTCTAGAATCTTGGTCGTGTCCTCTGCCTCCTCCTCGTCAGTCTCCTCGTCTGACTCAAACGCCGCCACGGACCTGGGCAGTGACGCCTGCTTCGTCACTGGCCTCCTCGCGGGCGACTTCGGCTTTGGAGCAGGTTTCACCGTCATAGCCATGACCCGAGAACTGAGCTCTTGCACGAGGTCGTCATCACTGTCGCGCTCTTCGAGGATGCGGCTTGCCTTGATTTCGTGCTGCTTTTTCCCGCGAGTCTTTCGGGCTGCGGGCATGGGCACGGCGAACTCCTTTAGCTCGTCCTCACTGTCGGAAGACCCTTCCGCCTCCTCAAGCTCCTTGGGAGCCTCTTCATTGAGTGGAGGAAGCCAATTCTAGAGGATTTGGAACAACTAGCAAATAGAGAAAGAATAATAGTCAATCGACAAATGCGACCAAAGGACTGTGACTACAAGGCTGCAACTGTATAAATAAAATTACAAGATAAAGAAACTCACCATAGGGGCCTGATGCTTCCTGGCGGTTTACAGAGTGTAGCACCCCGGTAAAACACTACTAGAAAATCGCTTGGTATTTCTGTTTTGTGCATCATCATGACCGCATGCTCATGTCATCATGCCACATTGCATTTGAGCATCGTCATGTCATCATGCATATTTTTTCCTAAAACTATTTTCGAAAAACCTATCTTTGTTTTCTAAATATCCTCAATCTTTAATTCAAATCAAAACCCGGTCCTTTTGGATATTTTATTTTGTCTACAAACTACTTACAAAAGACTATTAAAAACAAAACAAAATAAATAAAATACTTTATCGGGAGAGGCAGCCGGCCAGGCCCAAAAGCCTAGCCAGCCAGCCTACTATCCCGCCAGACAAACCCTAGTCAAACCCTAACCAGCCGCCACATCACACCCCATCGCCGCCACACTCACACACACGCGCGCGTAGTAGTGCAGCAGCATGACCCGGCGCGTCGGACCACAAGCGCACACACACGCGTACACGGCCCCACCCCAGCACCGCACTCCCCGCACTCACCAAGCCGGTCCCACCTCGCGCTCGCGATCCCCGCGCTTCATAGCACGTTGCCTTGCTAGCCTGGCCCTCCTCGTTTCTGCTTCCACGCCACCAACCACGGCCCCACCAGCCAGCGGCCCCGACGCGGCCCTGCCCTCACAAGAACTCCTCTTCCTCCCTTGATTCCAAGCCCTACTCGTCCCTCTCCTCTGGTCAATTCCCGAGCGCCGCTAGGAGCGCCGAGCGACCAGATCGTCCCCGAGCGCATCCTAGAGCGCCTCTGGCCGCCGCCGCGTTTTCCTTGCAGGCCTCCTCCTCTGCAGACAAGCCCCTCCGTCTCGCCTCGATCCTCTTCTCACCCCCTCTCGTGCCGAGCAGCGCCGCCACCGGTGCCTCGACCCCGTCCGTCGCTGTCGAGCCCTGCACCACATCGAGCTCCTCCCCATCGCTGCTGGCGCGCCTCCAGTGAGTTCCGCCTTGACCTCGTCGTCCCCAGTTCTCACTGCCGTTGTGCGCCTGTGCGAGCCCGACATTGCCAACCCCACTCCTCGTCACTGACCTCGCAGGCGGCCTCTCTGGCCAACGTTGCCCCGCCTCCCCACCGAGCGGAGCCCGCCGTCATGACACTTCTCCGCCTCGGACCGACCATCGTCGACCCCCACACAGTGCCTTGCCTCTGCTCCATCCCTGCCTTCCCGCTGTGTGCTGCTCCATTGGCCCTTGCTCTGGCCACGGCCTCCCTCCTCCTCGCCTTTTCATGGTCATCGCCGCCCACGAGACCCTCTGCACAACCCGTTTCCCACGTCTCCTCTGCCACGTATGTCTATGGCCGCCTCCTATTTCTCTAATTTGGTCCCAACTGTGTGCTGTTGGTTCGCTAAGCGCAGTGGTACACCGGGTTACTCCTTGTTAGGTTCCTCTCGACCTCGCTTTCTAGCAGAAGTGTGGCTGTTCACTGCCCTGGTGGATGTGTGGAATTGTTGTAACGATGCCGGTCAAGTGAAGTCGGTGCCTGGTTATATACTTCGGCGTTGGTGTTGGAAGTTTGAGGCGTTGTTTGAGGCTAAAACCTTCAGTTGGATGAGTACCATCAGTGGGACATTGACCACCGCCAAGATCTTCTATCTCGAGCCATTGACAAGATCTCCGTTCGCCCGCATGTACCATATGACACCAGGATATAGGCGCCACATCCGAAGGTGTTCTTCATGGAAAAATCAAGACCCGAACCCTTGGCATGCCAAGATCTCCTTCACGGAACCCGAAGATCGCCCATGCCGAACCCCGAGACCCCCGGATCCAAACCCCCCTCAATGTGTGACCCTTTTTCTAGCCCTATTTTATAAAGTGTTATCTATATAAATTGTTGCATATTAAATTGTTCATGCTTTCATACATCTCATCATGTGGGTTTGGGGCATTATGCCGATTCACCTCATAATTAAATATGGAGACCATATGCGGGCAAATCTAGCCTTATATTGGCTCCATTTAAATTTGTGTAGCGAACTATCATGTTTTGCCTTGTTAAGACAACAGTCCAATTGCGGGGTAGCTAAACAATATGAACCATCCTAATTAATTGTCGGGACCCCGGTTCCGCTTAACATTGCCTAATTGCATTGCACCATTGCCATGTCATACATCATACATGCATCATGCCCGATCTTCTGCCGTAGTATTAAATAGTGCATCCGGTGTTTCTTCTAGTGCTTTGGTTCTTCGCGGATTAGGCCGTTGAGTTGATGCGAGTATCGACAAGTTCTTCGGATAATGAACCTTTGGCTATGTTTTCTAGGCAAGCATCTTCCCCTTTCTACCTATTTTGCATTTATAGTCTTTACTTCCTCCTCTTGATCTATTGCTATCCTTGTTGCGATGCTTTAGTTTTCGTGCACCATTTATATTCCCTGCAGCCTCTATATTGCCTTGCACACATCCTATTGCATGTTGTTTGATAGATAGTCGGCCTTGCGAGTCGTAGTTGCTTGCTCACGTGCTGCTTCACGTCATTGTTGTTCCACCGTTGTTGGAAGGTTGACACATGCTTAATGGTGGAGATGCTTAATGGTGGAGATGATCATGACTTTAAATACAACTTGATATTAAATTGCTGGGATAACTAATGAAAGAGGCACCGGTGGACAATATATGCTATTTGGTTTTTCATGACCACTTGTGTCCCGTAGGCCCCAAGTACTTGATACCTGTTCCTTGATTATTCGCACTATCCACATCCAGGAGACCATATGGATCCCCCTTAGCCAGAGCTTGATCATTTCTTATTTATTGGGGCCACAAACTAGTTTGGGGCTTTATTACTATCATGTACTTATGCCATGCTTTACTGCTTTATTTATGATTGTGCATGGAGCACCTGTACTATTTTGGAATGTGGAATTTTTTCGCGGTATCGACAAGCCCAGTCACACTTTCGGGTTCCCAGTCGTTTACAGCCATTCACACAAACCCTGGGTCCATCTCGGAGCCGGCCAACTTCGTTGCGGGAAGCTTAGTGGGGTGGCCCCCTGAAATGATTTACGAATCTTGTGATTGCTTTGTCGTGAAAGCCTCGTTGGGTTTTGATTTGGTTTTTCCGAGGTTGATCGTGTGTGTGTTGCTATTTGTGCACCCTTGCAGGGTAAATCTTTCTGAAAGCCGTGTCAACGGTTATGGACGACTTGCAACATAGTATCTCGATCATAGACAAGCATAACTAAAGTAGTGCTATAAATTTGACTTAATATGTGACTAGTAATCAGCTTCACTACAATGGAATGGATAATAAAAGTGCCAACAACTGGTGGAACTGGGGTGTATCGTGTCGTGTTATACCTGCCTAGTAAGTATCGCAACTCCAATGGAATGAAATAAAAGTGCCAACAACTGCTGGGTTTGGGATGTCAAATGCTAATTGTATCTGACTAGTAAGTACTGCAACTACAACTGAATGGTTAACTAAAACTGCCCACTACTTATGCTATCAGGATGATTCATGCTATCTATATCTGACTAGTAAGTGCTTCAACTATAATGGAATGAATAAAACTTCCAACTGTGTGAGTTCCTCGGTTTGACTTCCTCGTTTGGTCTCGAGGGGGAAATGCCAGGATGGGTATGATTGGTGTTAGTATAAGTTTGGTTCCGAATAGGTCTTTCTTATCTCTCTCTAATAGCCAACAGTTTATCGAATCTCTATAGGTTGTTTAGTGCATGCTTCGCTGCCGCTTCAGTCCACCATACCTATGTAGGCAAGAGCTGCCGAATTCTAGCCTCGCCGTGTACTGGCCTCAGTACTAACGCTCCTCTTTTCCCTTTGCCCTTTGTCGGCACCCCTTTTGTTTTAGCAGGTTTGAGATCGACGTCGTTAGCAGGGTTACCCTTCCGGCTTGGCCTAGGCAAGGTTATGGACGACATTGGTTATTCTCCAGGGCTCTTATCCCCATTTGCATATTATCCGTACTCGGATGTTTTATCGCTTTCGAGGTGATTTGGATCTTTGTATTGTATATCTGTATCCTTGACTCTTTGAGTCGTTGTTGTATATAAATGTTTCTGTGGGTTCCTTCGTGAACTATTGTGTAATGGTATTACTTTGTTTTCCACCCGCACGCAAGTGCCTAGTGGGCGTCCTTGAATCGTTTCTATGCGGGTTTGGAGGGAAGTGCTAAAATCTGCATAGGGTCGATTCGAGGGTGTTACACAGAGAGAGACCAGACTTCGGGTTGGAGTACTCCACATCCGTTATCTTCTCTAGCGCAGCGATGTAGTCCTTGGTGTCCCACTCCGCCTTGCTCTCCTTCGTGACGTCATCCTTACCGGTGTACCGGTACATCCAGTGGGATCGGGTGGCTAATGGAACCAGCTGCCGCTCGAGCCAAAAATTGTACAAATTGATGGTCTCGAGGCCCTCCTTCTTCAACTCCGTGATCTGGATCAGCATCTCGTCTATGGCCATCCTCTGGTTGTCGGGGAGGTTGGTCGCGGACAGCTGGCGCGGCTCGCTCCTCTCAGCGGTATACATCAGGAGCGCCACTTCGCCGTTAGGAGTGGATTACGTCACATAAAACCAATACTTCTTCCACGCGCTTGCGGCCTTCTTCGATAGCAGCAGCTTCAGGAACTTGGCCTTGGGCTTCAGCTGGAAGGTGACTCCTCCTACCACCAGACCAGGCCTCCCACCCCCTCGTAGCTGAGGCGACCATGGAAAAGGTCCATCCATAGGGGGAAGTAAGGGCGGCACCCGATATAGCTCTCGTAGAAGGCGACGAAGATTGCGAGCTGCTCCACGCTGTGCGGCCCCAGATCTGATGGCTTAATCGCGTAATATACGCTGAACCGCTAGAAGAATATTGAAGTGGGAAACCCCAGTCCCCTCTCTAGGTGGCTCTGGAAACAAATGAACTCCCTAGGGCGAGGATTGGGATCCGTCTCGTAGTACGCGATAATTCGCCAGTGCCCTTTATAGAGGATGCCCGTGTCCTAGAAATACTTCAAGGAGGCTATGGTGCACTTCTATTTGCCCCACAGGTCCTTTGGAGGCGCCATCAAGGAAGAACAAAGTCGCTCGGTCCAAAGATTTAGGATCATGAGAAGTTGGGAGACTGAAGGTGTGCAGGGGCGGAGAAATGTGTAGAAGGTTTCCAACTCCCCTACCATTCTCCTTATAAAGGGGCGCTATCTGCCAATCTCGAGGTAGCCGTTACCCCACGGTAATTTCGCCAAAGTTACCATCGGATTACCCAACGGCTAGTTTGACCAAGCTGACGGTCCAACTTCATTCACTCGATTCACCCCCTACTCGCCCTTCCAATATGGCGGGAATGGCGACTCAGTCACATATCCACTCGTCAATGCTGCGACTAAGGACATGCCAAAGAGCTTCCTCCTTCATTGAGGGAGTCCATCGCCGATTTGACTAGGCGTCCAAATTGGACTCGCCTACTTTGACTGCCAAATGAACACCTGCACCGAACCAAAATTGGCCTCGGGGACTACTGATGGGGATATGCCGAAGGAGGGTATACCCAACATGACGTTTCGATTGAGTCAAGGCCCCTGCAAGTGGACCTGTAGGACAGTGACTGGAATGTGACTAAGAAGGAGCCTGGTGACTAGAAGCTGGAGGCCTAGAAGCATAGTTAGGCCCAGTCGGGTTAGTTCAAATCCTCCAAGTCATTAACTGATTCGGTTGTATATCTGTAAACCCTAGCGAGGTACCCCTATATAAACCTCCAAAGGGTACCCTATGTACTTACGTTCCATCATACACCCCATCCAACTGACTCGCTGCCTAGCCGCCGAGCTCGCCACCCTTGTAACTCACTCGCCGATAATACAATCTAGCAGGAGTAGGTCTTTACCCTATGGGGGGCGAACCTGGGTAAATCCCTGTGTTTTTGCCCTCATATCGCTCCATAGATGGATGCCCGCTCTTTCCCCAAATCCTTCCAATCGCTACCCCTGGTAGCGACTGCCGCGGTTATTCCCATGACATCGCCCGGGCGTGCCTCGCGAGCTGTGGGGTTGTGCCAGGTGACGTCCATCAGTGCCACAAGGCGCACCTACCACTCTTACCTAACGCCCTCCGCTAGCGAGTAGCGCAAGAGTTCTCTCGCCATGAGTCGGGCCATCTCTGGGGTGAGGGGGGCGCTGGGTGCCTGGGTCGGTGAAGTACTTGATGAAGAAAGCTTTCCTCCTATCCGTGCGGAGGGGCACGAACGGGCCCCGTCGTCGGCCCCTGAGCGGGGCAGGGGAGTCAGGGAAAACCGCCGTGAGCCCCCAATTCTTCCCACCTGCTCCCTCCTGGAGTGGCTTCTCGAGACTTTCTGCGAGCGGCCATGCCGGTGTCTTTAGTTGGAGCCCTCTAGGTCGCGCCTCATCCCCCTACTTAGCGTGCCAAATGTTGGATATTTGTCCCATGAACGAACTAGGGCCCGATGATCCCTTGGTTCAAGAGAGGGCTGAACACGCAAGTCCGAAGTAGTCCAGCGATGGCTATGGCGGCGGAGCAGAGGCATGACATAGAGTTGACACCAGGGTTTTTACCCAGGTTTGGGACCCTCGTGAGGAGGTAAAGCCCCTACTCCTGCTTGGTTGTATTGCTCGCTTGCCTCACGAGGTTACAATGGTGGATGAAAGTATAGAGTTTGAGATTTGTGGGATCCTTCTCTTCCAATGTAGGAGAAAGGCCCCTTATATAGGGCAGCGTCGGGCCTTTTCCCACGGTTCATGGGCGGGAAGGGTCACCACATTCCCGCCATGGGATTCATCCCTAGGTTGTATTCTTGCGACCACCGAGTGGTTGCGGTGTTAGGGGGTGGTCGGCAGCTCCTTCACTTTATGTCGCCATCTGAATCTCCTTGCACCAAAACGGATGTGTCAGGAGTTGTCTGCGTCTTGCGCCATCCCACTACCCCCTGTATGCTTTGCTTTCTCAAAGTGGACCGGCCACCCCTTCGACCGACCATTAAGGCATCATCCAGCGGTGCACGCTCGGGCCTCGTGGGATTTCCCTCTAGAAGTCTTGACGGGGGGCTTGGCCGCCCAACTGACACAGTCTCGAGCTCCCGAGGAGGGTTCTTGCGTCTCTCCCTCTTCGGAGGACCTCTCTCCTCGATAGGTCATGGGTGCAGGGCCTGGTGACCTGGTGGGATGGGGTACCCCTGGTACCGATAGTTCGACAACTAGTGATCGTGTGAACCTTTTTTGCAGTATCTAGTTCCTTTTGTCTCACTATATTTTACTTGTCTATGATCCGATCATTCAGTATCATCCATACCTATTTTGATCTTGTCACCGAGAAGTACTCTTTTCACGTTCCTGTGATATAACATTCTGTAGCATCCCAATTTTCTAACATTGGAATGCTACATAATAAATAAGGATTAAGGCTACTATATACTTGTGATTACTGCATCATCATAATATCATGCTCATGTCACCATGCCACATTGCATTTTAGCATCATATTAAATCGTTTCATTTGGTTCTTTCCTCATAATGCATTTGCCTTATCCATTGTATTTGCCTCTTGATATATTTTATTTAGTTCTTGATATATTTCTTAATGCCCAAGTTGAGTTGTGGGCATATCTATTATAATTCCACCATCCCCTTGCCACCTTTCCTTTTGGCTTCCTCTAAATTCCACCATCCCAAGTAATATGAGAAATTGCATTTTCCTTTGGCATTTAATTCTAGATCATAAACATGTGAGTATGGATCCTTCTATTCTATACACTCCCATATGTGATCCTTTATTGTTGTCACCTTTACATGGATATGTGGAGTAGGGCCCTCTTTTTCTTTCTTATATGGCTTTACTTGGGATTAAGGGCTTGTCTAAATCAAATGTGGCTATATAGAATTCCTAGTGGCTCACATACACTAGCATGGCCATCCTTACATTCATGCATAGCCATTAATTCTAAATTGTCGTATGGAGTATGAATCCTTGCTAAATCTTGTGTGGGGTTGATCAATTTTGAATGCTTGCATAGACCAATGACCATGAGATTCTAATTGCTTCACAACTAGAAAGGAGCGCATTTATGGCACATGCATGCCATGCAAGTATGACACTCAACATTCCCTTCTAGTTTCTCTCTTTGGATTTTGAGTTTATTTGGGATGTTTTGATTGGATTTAAATAAGGCAAGCAAGAGTTTTGATTCTAAACCAAACTAAAATAATAGACCTAGGCTATATCTTCATCTCGCACTTGTGGCCTTCTTTTATTCCTTGGAGATTCATGTTTTTTGCTTAACCTTTGTTTTCTATCTAAGATACCTAGATATCTATCTTAAACACTCTTCTAACGGGGAATCAACCACCTTGATTTGATCCTAAGGATCAGATCACTACTCCACCACACGACCTAACTACCACCCCTAAGCCTATCCAAGCCAAACCCTGACCATACTCAATCTTCCATAGCTAACCCAAATGGCCGTAGCTGCCAGGGCACACAAGGCCCCCCAGCTAGACCTGAAGTTTTCATCTATCTGTATCCATTCTCTGAACCGGATGACACCTGACTACACCTCTCCGAGACCGACCTGAACCACCCGGGGTAGCACCGAACCACCCCCCCTTCAGCACCTGATCCCTCTAAGGCCCCCTCTATTTGTTGTCCTGGTCCAACCCAGCCTCCTGGCCAAGGACCGATCCCAGGTCTTGTTTCTCTCCTTCCTTCCTCGAGGTCACGTGCAGCCAGCCGCACAAGGATGATCGCACATGCCTCGCATGCCCCTCTCCCTTCCCTTGTTAAAGCAACGCAGAACTAGCAGAGCATCTCCTTTACACCCACCATCCCCAACATCTCGATCCAGATAGCCATCCCCATCCCTTCTACCTCTACCGACAGCTCAAAATCCCAGTTTCTTCATTGCCATTGTCGATCCATCTAGCTCTGCCACCGATCGATCCATCCACTAGAGCCTTGCCAGCAAGGAGCCATACCTTGTTGACCTCCTGCATATGTCCAGCACCGTGAACAAGTAAGAGAAGGCAGCGCCAACAGCATGCTAGCACACGCTTGCCGTGCTTGCCAGCCCCGCGATCACCACCGCCTCGTCGCCGGTCGACGCCACCCCGAGCCAGAAAACCTTCTCCGTGAACCCTAGGTGAGCTCCACGACACCCTAGTCATGCCCTCCTTCTTCCTAGCGTCGTGCATTGTTGTGGAGATAACCGTCGTGCGCAATCACCGCCGCAATCGTGCATACATCGTTAGTGAGGTGCTATGTTCGTCGTAAGATCGCCTCGCGCACAGGCCAGCTCTACCCAATATCTTTACATTGGTGTGTAGCCCTATGTCCAGGCTCTCCATCAAGACCAAGAGTTCCCTTTTTGGTGCCCTACATCCCTGGCATGCTTTACTGGAAGTCTCCACCACCGCTCGTCAGCCGCGCGCCTACAGCAGCGTGGGCCTGCAGGCTAGCCAACCCTCTTTTTTTTCAAGGAAGCCCGGCCGATACAGTCATCCTTAGATAGATAGCCATGAACAAAACTGGTAGCCCGTAGTGCCCTCTACATTTCTTGTTTTTGTAGCACTCGCCAATTCTCGATGGATTCATCGCCATCGTCCTCGAAAATTCAAGAAAATTCACGGTTTCAGTGAATGTTTCTTCAATTCATCGGGCGCATCTAGTAAGTTTTGCAAAAAGAACCTCAAGACTTTTTGAGACACAGCCCGTCGTCCTCGACCTGGCCACGTGTTGACCCAACACGGCTTGTATGCGCAGTGGCCCCCCACCGCTCGTTGGCCACCCATCATTGACCATGGCTAAGCCTGACCTGAGTGAGAAAAACCCTGGGATATTTCCCAATTTAAATAAAATTCTAGAAATTGTTATAATTCAAATTTAATTCATATCTTTTAAAATAATTCAAATTTGGAAAAACTTATAAAACAAAATATGAATGATTTTTAAATATGAATTCACATCTGTTTTCAAATTTGAATTAATTTGCATTTAATAATGTTTTAAAATTTATAATTCCAAATAATACAAATGATATATGTTTTGTAATCAGGAAAATGCCAGGAATATGAATATGCTATTTAAAATATTTTTTGGGAAATTAAAATTTTCAAATTAATAAATACCATTAAAATGTCTTTATCTCAATAAATTCATAACGTTAAATCCCTAATTCCAAATTCGACAAATAATATATCTAAATTAATCAGCGCGACAAGCCTTTCTATTTATGCATACCATGATATCAATTGAAGCATGCATCATATAAATATTAAGAAAACAACAAGGTTTGTGGGAGAAAAATATGCCTAAATAATTAATTAAAGTGTTTTATTAATGTCCTTACACCTCACCCATACCATGCTATGTTATACCATGCAATTATGCATCATTCCATCATGGTATACCTTGTTTTGCTTGGTGCATATGTTATTATGATTGCGCACTTTATTTATTATGGCCCTTTATGTGTTTGGATTTTATTCCAGATAGACGCCGAGCAGGGGAACTATCGGGAGGCCCAAGAGTACTACCCGGAACTTGATTACCCTACTGTTGATCTGACAGGCAACAATTTCCCCACGCCTGCATTACATATAGCACATATGCATCTAACTTTATTCTTGCATCATTGAGTCACGATTTGCATTAAATTGAAATCCCAAGTACTACATAGCCTTTACTTTTGACCCCAGTGAAGCTTGTATCCTCAATTCTATGAGCCATTACTATAAGAGTTGTTTAAGCCATGCGAGTCATAGAATTGCATGTGTAGGGTTTGTGCGAGTCTTTGGATAACAAGGTACCTAAACAACTTAAACTGTGTAGTAATGAGATAACTAAAGAAAGAGGTACCAATGGGCAATAGATGTTATTTGGTTCTTCCATGGTCACTTGTTTCCTATAGGACTCGAGTACTTGATTCCTGTTCCTTGACTATCGCACTATCCGCATGTGGGACCATGAATCCCCTTAGCCTGAGCTTGATTCACATCTTATTTCTTGGAGCCACAAACTAGTTTGGGGCATTATTACTATCATGTACTTATGTCATGCTTTACTGCTTTATTAAGTATTGCACGTGGAGTGCCTGTACTATTTGGAATGTGGAATGTTTTTGCGGTATCGACAAGATGATTCACATTTTCGGGTTCCCATTCATTTACAGCCATTGGCCCAAAACCTAGGTCAGTCTCGGAGCCAGCCAACTTTGGTGCGGTTAGCTTAGTGGGGTGGCCCCCTAAAATTATTTTTGAATCTTGTGAATGCTTTGTCGTGAGGCATCGTTGCTTTTTATTTGGTTCATCCTGAGGTTGATTGTGCGTGTGTTGCTATTTGTGCACCCATGCAGGGTAAATCTTTATGAAAGCCGTGTCCGCGGTTATGGACGACTTGGAGCATAGTTTCTCGATCATAGATAACTATAACTAAAGTATGGTGTTTAATTTGACTCAAACATGACTAGTAAATAGTGCAACACTCATGGAATGGATAATAAAATTGCCAACGGATGGGGTGTTCTTCCACCTTCTCGTTCGGTAAGACAGAAGGAGGGTGAGCGATGTTTATTTATGTTGCTTATATAACTATTGTTTCTCATAAACGAGTGATACGTCGTAAACGTATCTATAATTTTTGATGCTCCATCCTTGTTTTGTATCAACTATCTTATGTTTTGTCTACACTTTGAGGTATTTTTATATATTTTCTGGAACTAACCTATTGACAAGATGTCGCGGTGCCAGTTGCCTATTTTTTGTTGTTTTTGGTTTCAGAAAAGCTAGTAAATAAATATTCTCGAAATTGGACGAAACAAAAGCCGAAGTTCCTATTTTCCCGACACGACATAAAAGTCCAAAGAAGAGATAGAGGAGAGCCATGAGGCGGCCACATCATAAGATGGAACGGCTCCCTGGGTGCGTCAGGCCCTGGTGTGGGCCCCTCGGGCAGCCACCGACCTCGTCTTTTCGCCTATATAAATCCCCCGAGACGAAAACCCTAGGGGGAGAATAAGAATTCCAAGAATAGTTCTGCAGCACCGTCGCCGCCGAAGAGGAAATTCGGGTGACACAAGTCTCTGTTCCGGCACCCTGTCGGGACGGGGAAGTGCCCCGGATCCATCTCCATCGACTCCACCGCCATCTCCATCATCGTTGCTAACTCCCATGATGAGGAGGGAGAAGTTCTCTCTCGAGGCTAAGGGGTCTACCGGTAGCTATGTGTTCATCTCTCTCTCTATGCGTGATCTTATTGAGATCATGAGCTTTGTAATCTAGATCTATTTTGCTACTCAAGTGCTTTAATTAGTCTCTGCTTGTGCCCACGTGTGTGAAGTTGACAGTGTGCACACCATGTGGCACTTATGCTAAGGTTACATAAATACTTATCATGACTATAGTTTGAGTTGGATGTCTCTATGAGATTGTGGTGTTTGTTGGAACCATCTAGCGCATAAGGTGATAGTGAGGGATTATCTAGATGGGGATTGCGAACTTTAAGGTGTGCTGTTATAGCCCTACATCGTCTAACCGGAGAGTAGTTCAGGGTAGCATAATGAAGAGAAGATATTTATATGAAAGTGTCCACTAGTGAAACTATGATCTCTAGGGCCTTGTTTCTAAGCATTGAAACACCGTTTACAATCAGTCATGTTACATGTTTGCTTGATGCCACTCTTATTTTAGATTGCAATTACCACTTATAATCATCCATATTACTTGTATTTCACTATCTCTTTGCCAAACTAGTTCATCTATACACCTGACAAGTATATTGGGTGTGTTGAGGACACAAGAGACTTCTTGTATCTTGATTGCAGGGTTGCTTTAGAGGGATACCTTTAACCACTTCCTCCCTGAGTTCGATAAACTTGGGGTGATCCACTTAAGGGAAACTTGTTGCTGTTCTACAAACCTTTGCACTTGGAGGCCTAACACTGTCTACAAGAATAGAAGTGTGCATAGACATCAAGCTATTTTCTGGCGACGTTGCCGGGGAGGTAAGGTAAAAGGTACTCATATCTTCTGGCTACTAAGCTATCTTCTAGTACTGTTGCTGGTGTGTGAGTGCTCGAAGTTATTTCCTTTAGATTCTGCAATTATATCTTTTTGTTTCTTGTTTTTATTTTCACTAGTTAGGCTTAGTGGAAAACAACAACAAAATTAGAGAGCTTTATAGTATTTATCTTGAGTTAGGACATGAAGTGTTTGAAGAGAAAATTAAAAAACCTATGGAACTTTATTTGCATGATAATAGCAATGTTATTAGTATGAATTCTTTGAACACCATTATTGCTAATGCTATGAAAAATTCTAAGCTTGGGGAAGCTGGTTTTGATGATCATGATATTGTTAGTCCCCCAAGCACGGAGGAGAAAATTTACTTCGATGATACTATACCCCGATATATGATGATTACAATGATGAGTATGATATTTTCAGTCCACCTACTATTGAGGAGAAAATTAATTATGATTACAATATGCCTCCTATATATGATGATTATGGTGATGAGAATAATAATGATAGCTATTTTGTTGAATTAACTCCCACTACAATTAATAAGAATGACTATGTTTATGTGGAGAGTATTAATTCTTTTATGCATGTGGCTCATGATAAGAATGTTTTATGTGATAGTTATATTGTTAATTTTATTCATGATGCTATTGAAAATTATTATGAGAGAGGGAAACATGGTTTTATGTATCTCGACAATATTAAGTTTCTCCTCTTTATGTTGAAATTTTTGAAATTGCACTTGTTTTGCTTTCCTATGCTTGTTGCTTTGTGCTTTCATGCTTGTTTCTTTACAAGATTATGTTTCGTAGGAAGTGGGTTAGACTTAAATTTGTTCCATATTTTCTTCTTGATGCTCTCTTTTACTTCAATTCATATTTCTTATGTGAGCATCATCGAAATTATCATGTCTATCTTAATGGCTATAAAGAAAGAGCTTTTGGGAGACAACCCATTATATTTTTAATTTCAGTTTATTTTTGTTTTGTTGAGTTTTGGAAATTATTACCTTTGTAATAACCTCTCCTTATCCTTTTTGTTTGGTTTTTGTGCCAAGAATAACCTCTAATGAGAGAGAAGTAAGACTTGGAAAGTTGCTGTCCCGAAACAGATTTTTGTGCTTCACTATAAAAAATCATGAAAAACCCCTGTATGTCAGATTGAGCTGTCATTTCCTGTGCTTATGCCCCAGGTTATTATCTAACGTTCATTAGTTTAGCACTTTTCGATTTGACAAACAGAAGGTCTTCGAAAAAATTGGTTTTTACCAGCTGGTCTGTTTTGACAGATTTCTGCCATTATTTGCATTTGCCTCTTAATATCTTTCTCTTTGAGTTATCTTTGATCACTTGAGCTTTTAGAAGGAATTTCTACAGTACCTTGTGTATTAATGGAAGTTTTACTTGTGTTGAAACTAAACCCAAATACTTATTATCTTGAATACACTAATGTTGCTAATGAAGATTGTGTGAAGTTTTATATGAAGGAAATTTTAAGTGTAGGGAGAGAATGATGTGATGAGATGAAGTATGGACAAAAGCTCAAGCTTGGGGGTGCCACCCGTGTCACCCCAAGAAATATTCAAGAAGTACAAGCGTCAATGCTTGGAGAATATCATTTTACGGCCCGAAAGTTGGGGTGTACAGGCAGCGTGGTACCCAAGTTCCCTGAAATTCGGCCATGATGACTACAGTTGGTGTGCCAAGTACTCAGAGGGTCTTTTTCGGCACGAATTCAAATTTATGTTTCAATACAAATATTCAGGCTAACGGCCGTCAAGTTGGGCCCCCCTGTCAGTTCTTGCCGTTATGTCGCTCCCGTCGCTTAGGCGGGGTGGCTATCACGTAGGCTTTCAGCGTTGGCATAGTGGATAGGACAACACCCCTTGCCCACTCCCTACCCAGTGTATTGACGTGACAAACCAGGGCACATGTATCGGTGTTATAATTATTTTTTGTTTAGTCAGAAGCTGGAATGGCCACCACCACGCGTCTCTCCTTGGACTTCCGTCCCAATTGTTAACCACTACCTTAAAAGCGCATTGACGGTTCCACCGTTCCCCTGCATCGCAGAAACCACTCTTCTTCTTCCTATCATCTATCTTCTTCTCATCTTCTCCTTGCCGCCATGGAAGATCTACGCACTCTAGAGACAAGATTCACTACCCATGACAATAAGAAGATAGACGTTGTCTACACCAACAAGGAGGAGACAGTGGTGCGTGTCTTGAGGATGTACGAGGGTTAGCTTGGGATAGACGAGGACAAGTTTGTGGGATTGGACCTCGAGTACACCTTGGAGCACCCATATGAAGGGAGTGAAGTCGCCGGCGTTCAACTGGCCATGCGGAAACACGTCCTCCTCTACCACCTCTCCCAGTTTGTAGATCTGCTCTCTGTAGCTAACCGCTTTTAGGGTTTTCTCCTCTTGTTCTTTATACACTTTCTTATATTGCAACTACTGGATTTTATTTAGGACCAAATAAATTAGGGTTTGCCTATGTCTCAATCGACTGAGATTTTCTTTAGTCTCAATCACCTAAGAAAAGTGCAATCGTAGTTAAAAGAAATGTGCAACTCGTTGAGTCGACTGAGAAATAGCAAAACCGAATAAATTATGACAATACAATGTTGAGAGTCTTGATCTTGCATTTACTAAACTTTTCAAAATTATATTGAGATGATGATCTTGCATTGACAAAATATTTGTAGTTACAAATTTTCGTGATGACAAACTACATACTTTCAGGACTGACAGGAAATGTCTGGCGTTGCGCCAGTTCCTTGTAGAAAAGGGAATTGTTTTCTGCACTGTCGACACAGCAACTGATTTTTTGAAATTTTATCAAGAGGAAATTATAATTCCTGCACACAGCTGGATCGATATTCAGAGTCTTGTCAAGATCCTAGGGGGCTCGAGGAAGGATGGAATGGCATCACTCGCAACTAGAATCCTTGATGAGTTGTACGACAAAATGAAGGAAGATTTCCCTACGGATAGGCACGATTTCTGGGACGAGTGGCCGTTGTCTGATATAAACCTGAAGTATGCAGCCCTAGATGCTTACGTGACCTACCAGCTGTACAAGAAGATCCATTTTTTCTATGTTACCTCGTGTTTTGCCCTATTTGCAAGAGGGAAGACGAGCTTAGGGGAGCCCTTTGTAGAAAATGCAAAATACCTGAGTTTGAAGCTGCATATGCAAAGAAAATGGCTGCTTCTGAAGCAGCTGATAGAGAGGCTGCAGAAGTAGCTGAAAGAGAGCTTGAACTTGGGGGCCCTGGACCTGATTGGAAGTTTGAAAGAGTGACCTTTTCCTCTCTCGCTAAACAGATATGTTTTATTTTGCCCAAATTGGTAGCAAATCTAGACAAGATTCTCACTTCGATAATTCGTTCCCTTTTGGACCTCTTTTTGCCTCTGATCAGGTAGCAAATCTAGAGCAGCAAATCACACCAGGCAGAATACATTCATTCAGAAAACAAAACAAATGTAGATATAGTTGTGCGCAGCTAAATAGGATATAGAGATAGAAAGTAGGTTGCTTAACGAGGTTCGATGCATTCAGCCAGAAATAGGATATAGCTAGAAAGAAGCTGCTTAGCAGCAGCAGCCGCCGCAGCTACAGGCACATCCTGCAAGCGCTCGCGCCTCCGCCTCCTCCCTCCGGCGCTTCCTCCACTTCTTGCTGCCCAGTTTCTTGAACTTGGGGGCCCTGGACCTGATTGGAGGCATGCGACCCTCTTTGATGGCCACCCGCTGGAGGTTTCGGAGGTGAATGCCGAGAGCCTGGTGTTCAGCGATGTAGGTGTTGATGTTCACGGTCTCGCGCTTGCCGCCTTTGTGGATGTCGGAGCCCGCGGCCTCTGCATGCTTCAGAAAGGTGTTGAAGTCGGTGCCACCGGCGCGACTCGCACAGCAGTAGGCGATCCCCTTGCGGAAGGGGCAGCTGTAGTAGGGGCCCCTGAAGAAGGCGTCATACTGGCCGGCCCACAGCCTCCTCAGCACCTGACGAGCCTTGGTGTGAATGGACTCGTCATCGATGTAGACGTCGCTGGCGGAAACCTATTGGAAGAAAAGGAAAATGGGGGAGTAGATGATGTAAGAAGACCGAGCAATCGAAATGCGAACAATCCAATCCTAATAAACCAAGATCTAGCATCCAACGATGGGAACGGTAGAAGAACCAGGGGAGGGGAGCAAACCCTAGTTACCTCTGACCATGGGTCGTCGATGCCGGTGTCGTAGGGGTTCAGCAGAGTGATGTACGTATCTGGATCGTAGGTGCCCAAGAAGTGCTTTATCTACTTGTGACCGGCGGGGGACTCCTCGCCGGTGGGGGGCACTTCTTCGGCAACTCCGTCAGTAGCAGGGACGGGGGCCTGGACAGGAACGGCGGCTGCCATCGATGCCTCGACTAGGGTCTGGATAGGGACGGCGGCTGCTTTCAACGCGTCGAGGAGGCCCGGCGAAGAGACAGGGGCCTCCTCGCCGGCGGCCACGGAGGTGACGATGGCCACCTTATCCTCCTCGGCCATCGCCAGCGTGGACAAGGTATTATCAGGAGTTTGCGGATGTTGGTGGGACAGTGGAGAGGGTTGTGTGGGGACAGTGAGCGAGAGTGGGAGTGGGTGTGCGTAGAGGGGCTCTATAGTTAAGGTGGATGGAAGCAAGGCACATTTTATTGCACCACCGTGCAACGCGCCATGCAGTCTACTGCACCATGCACCGTGACACGCGCACGGTACGTCACGTTTTTTCCCGGGCTATGCATGGTAGTTCTGTATTGAGCCGCATGCAAAGGGCGGATACATAATTTCTATGTATGAAGTTTGACACGTCCCTAAAATAGGTGATTGAGAGTCGTTGCGTAAAAAATGGGATATGTCTTATTAAAATCAAGTGGCAATAAATTGCAGCTGTCCATCGATGACCGTGCACTCGATGACGCATGCGTTGTGGTGTAGTAGTAGAAGTAGTAGGCTTTTCAGACTTGATTAAACATGACATGACCACTCGACAACTTTTTCCATGGACGGCATCGTGTTTCTTCTTGTAGAAGTCTCGCTGAGGGAGACGTCCGTGCTCTCTCACACTGTACTGTGAAGGGCAAGACGTGTGCAACGATCATCGTTGGATCGCACAGAATCAACGGTTGGTGCGCACGATCCGCGTGACAACTGTGACAACCAATCAGGTAGTAGCAGACAGGGTGAGCACAGGTTTGTGCTTCTACGAAAGATAGAGAGGGGGGCAAAACTAAGTAGTACCACATAAAACCAAGGGCAAACTGAGTAGTATAAAAATGGAAAGTGAGTGTCTTGTACAATGAAATACATCATGGCATACATCAAATTATGCCAAGATAGATCCACTAGAGTTCATTAGATGTGTGTTCTTCTCATAAACCACATGGACACACTAGAGTTTATTGCATGTGTATTCTTCTCATTAACCACACATGGATCCACCAGTGTCATTGCATGTTTGCTATTTTCATTAACCACAGTTAGAGTCATTGCATGTCTGTTCTTTTCACAAACCACATATCACCAGTGTCATTGCATGTGTGTTCTTCCCATGAACCACACATGGATCCACCAGTGTCATTTCATGTGTGTCCTTCTCCCAAACCACATATGGATCCAACAGTGTCATTGCATGTGTGTTATTTTCACAGACCACATATCACCAGTGTCATTGCATGTGTGTTCTTCTCACAAACCACATAAGGATCCACCGGTGTCATTGGATGTGTGTTCCTCTCATAGACCAAACATGGATCCACCGGTGTCATTGCATGTCTGCTCTTTTCATGAACCACATCTAGAGTCATTGCATGTGTGTTCTTCCCACAGACCACACATGGAACCACTAGTGTCATTGCATGTGTGTTCTTCTCACAAACCACATATGCCTCCAGCAGTGTCATTGGATGTGTGTTCCTCCCACAGACCACACATGGATCCACCGGTGTCATTGCAAGTCTGCTCTTTTCATGAACCACAGTTAGATTCATTGCATGTGTGTTCTTCTCACAAACCACATAAGGATACACCAGCGTCATTGCATGTGTTCTCTTCTCATGAACCACAGCTAGAGTCATTGCATGTGTGTTCTTCTCACAAACCATATCATGAACCACACCCAGTGTCATTGCATGTGTGTTCTTCTCATTAACCACACATGGATCCACGAGTGTCATTGCATGTCTGCTCTTTTCATGAACCACAGTTAGAGTCATTGCATGTCTGTTATTTTCACAAACCACATATCACCAGTGTCATTGCATGTGTGTTCTTCCCATAGACCGCACAAGGATCCACCAGTGTCATTGCATGTGTGTCCTTCTCACAAACCACATATGGATCCACCAGTGTCATTGCATGTGTGTTCTTTTCACAGACCACATATCACCAGTGTCATTGCATGTGTGTTATTCTCACAAACCACGTAAGGATCCACCGGTGTCATTGGATGTGTGTTCCTCTCGTAGACCACACATGGATCCACCAGTGTCATCACATGTCTGCTCTTTTCATGAACAACATCTAGAGTCATTGCATGTGTGTTCTTCCCACAGACCACAAATGGATCCACCAGTGTCATTGCATGTGTCTTCTTCTCACAAACCACATATGGATCCAGCAGTGTCATTGGATGTGTGTTCCTCCCATAAACCACACATGGATCCACCGGTGTCATTGCATGTCAGCTCTTTTCATGAACCACAGTTAGATTCATTGCATGTGTGATCCTCTCATAGACCACACATAGATCCACCAATGTCATTGGATGTGTGTTCTTCTCATGAACCACAGCTAGAGTCATTGGATGTGTGTTCTTTCCATGAACCACAGCTAGAGTTCTTGCATGTCTGCTCTTTTCATGAACCACATAAGGATACACCAGTGTCATTGCATGTGTGTTCTTCCCATGAACCACATCTAGAGTCATTGCATGTGTGTTCTTCTCACAAACAATATCATGAACCACACCCAGTGTCATTGCATGTGTGTTCTTCTCATTAACCACACATGGATCCACCAGTGTCATTGCATGTCTGCTCTTTTCATAAACCACAGTTAGAGTCATTACATGTCTTTTATTTTCACAAACCACATATCACCAGTGTCATTGCATGTGTGTTCTTCCCATGAACCACACATGGATCCACCAGTGTCAGTGCATGTGTGTCCTTCTCACAAACCACATATGGATCCACCAGTGTCATTGCATGTGTGTTCTTTTCACAGACCACATATCACCAATGTCATTTCATGTGTCTTCTTCTCACAAACCACGTAAGGATCCACCGGTGTCATTGGATGTTTGTTCCTCTCATAGACCAAACATGGATCCACCGGTGTCATCGCATGTCTGCTCTTTTCATGAACCACATCTAGAGTCAATGCATGTGTGTTCTTCCCACAGACCTCACATGGATCCACCAGTGTCATTGCATGTGTGTTCTTCTCACAAGCCACATATGGATCCACCAGTGCCATTGCATGTGTGTTCTTCCCATGAACCACACATGGATCCACCAATGTCATTGGATGTGTGTTCTTCTCATGAACCACAGCTAGAGTCATTGGATGTGTGTTCTTTCCATGAACCACAGCTAGAGTCCTTGCATGTCTGTTCTTCTCACAAACCACATAAGGATACACCAGACTCATTGCATGTGTGTTCTTCTCATGAACCACAACTAAAGTCATTGCGTATGTGTTCTTCTCACAAACCATATCATGAGCCAAACCCAGTGTCATTGCATGTGTGTTCTTCTCATTAACCACACATGGATCCACCAGTGTCATTGCATGTCTGCTCTTTTCATGAACCACAGTTAGAGTCATTACATGTCTGTTCTTTTCACAAACCACATATCACCAGTGTCATTGCATGTGTGTTATTCCCATGAACCACACATCGAACCAGCAGTGTCATTGCATGTGTGTCCTTCTCACAAACCACATATGGATCCACTAGTGTCATTGCATGTGTGTTGTTTTCGCAGACCACATATCACCAGTGTCATTGCATGTGTGTTCTTCTTACAAACCACGTAAGGATCCACCTGTGTCATTGGATGTGTATTCCTCTCATAGACCACACATGGATCCACCGGTGTCATCGCATGTCTGCTCTTTTCATGAACCACATCTAGAGTCATTGCATGTGTGTTCTTCCCACAGACCACACATGGATCCACCAGTGTCATTGCATGTGTGTTCTTCTCACAAACCACATATGGATCAAGCAGTGTCATTGGATGTGTGTTCCTCCCATAGACCACACATGGATCCACCAGTGTAATTGCATGTCTGCTCTTTTCATGAACAACAGTTAGAGTCATTGCATGTGTGATCCTCTCACAGACCACACATGGATCCACCAGTGTCATTGGATGTGTGTTCTTCTCATGAACCACAGCTATTGTCATTGGATGTGTGTTCTTTCCATGAACCACAGCTAGAGTCCTTGCATGTCTGCTCTTTTCATGAACCACATAAGGATACACCAGTGTCATTGCATGTGTGTTCTTCCCATGAACCACAGCTAGAGTCATTGCATGTGTGTTCTTCTTACAAACCATATCATGAACCACACCTAATGTCATTGCATGTGTGTTCTTCTCATTAACCACACATGGATCCACCAGTGTCATTGTATGTCTGCTCTTTTCATGAACCTCAGTTATAGTCATTGCATGTCTGTTCTTTTCACAAACCACATATCACCAGTGTTATTGCATGTGTGTTCTTCCCATGAACCACTCATGGATCCACCAGTGTCATTGCATGTGTGTCCTTCTCACAAACCACATATGGATCTACCAATGTCATTGCATGTGTGTTCTTTTCACAGACCAGATATCACCAGTGTCATTGCATGTGTGTTCTTCTCAAAAACCACGTAAGGATCCACCGGTGTCATTGGATGTCTGTTCTTCTCATAGACCACACATGGATCCACCGGTGTCATCGCATGTCTGCTCTTTTCATGAACCACATTTAGAGTCATTGCATGTGTGTTCTTCCCATAGACCTCACATGGATCCACCAGTGTCATTGCATGTGTGTTCTTCTCACAAACCACATATGGATCCAGCAGTGTCATTGGAAGTGTGTTCCTCCCACAGACCACACATGGATTCACCGGTGTCATTGCATGTCTGCTCTTTTCATGAACCACAGTTGGATTCATTGCATGTGTGATCCTCTCACAGACTACGCATGGATCCACCAGTATCATTGGATGTGTGTTCTTCTCATGAACCATAGCTAGAGTCATTGGATGTGTGTTCTTTCCATTAACCACAGCTAGAGTCCTTGCATGTGTGTTCTTCTCACAAACCACATAAGGATACACTAGACTCATTGCATGTGTTCTTCTCATGAACCACAACTAGAGTTATTGCATGTGTGTTCTTCTCACAAACCATATCATGACCCACACCCAGTGTCATTGCATGTGTGTTCTTCTCATTAACCACAAATGGATCCACCAGTGTCATTGCATGTTTGCTCTTTTCATGAACCACAGTTAGAGTCATTGCATGTCTATTCTTTTCACAAACCACATATCACCAGTGTCATTGCATGTGTGTTCTTCCCATGAACCACACATGGATCCACCAGTGTCATTGCATGTGTGTCCTTCTCACAAACCACATATGGATCCACCAGTCTCATTGCACGTGTGTTCTTTTCACATACCACATATCACCAGTGTCATTGCATGTGTGTTCTTCTCACAAACCACGTAAGGATCCACCGGTGTCATTTGATGTGCGTTCCTCTCATAGACCCCACATGGATCCACCGGTGTCATCGCATGTCTACTATTCTCATGAACCACATCTAGAGTCAATGCATGTGTGTTCTTCCCACAGACCACACATGGATCCACCAGTGTCATTGCATGTGTGTTCTTCTCACAAACCACATATGGATCCACCAGTGTCATTGCACATGTGTTCCTCCCACAGACCACACATGGATCCACCGGTGTCATTGCATGTCTACTCTTTTCATGAACCACAGTTAGAGTCATTGCATGTGTGATCCTCTCACAGACCACACATGGTTCCACCAGTGTAATTGGATATGTGTTCTTCTCATGAACCACAGCTAGAGTCATTGGATGTGTGTTATTTCCATGAACCATAGTTAGATTCATTGTATGTGTGTTCTTCTCACAAACCACATAAGGATACACCAGTGTCATTGCATGTGTGTTCTTCTCATGATCCACAGCTAGAGTCATTGCATGTGTGTTCTTCTCACAAACCAAATCATGAACCACACCCAGTTTCATTGCATGTGTGTTCTTCTCATTAACCACAGATGGATCCACTAGTGTCATTGCATGTCTTCTCTTCTCATGAACCACAATTAGAGTCATTGCATGTCTGTTCTTTTCACAAACCACATATCACCAGTGTAATTGCATGTGTGTTCTTCCCATGAACCACACATGGATCCATCAGTGTCATTGCATGTGTGTCCTTCTCACAAACCACATATGGATTCACTAGTGTCATTGCATGTGTGTTCTTTTCACAGACCACATATCACCAGTGTCATTGCATGTGTGTTCTTCTCACAAACCACGTAAGGATCCACCAGTGTCATTGGATGTTTGTTCCTATCATAGACCACACATGGATCCACTGGTGTCATTGCATGTCTGCTCTTTTCATGAACCACATCTAGAGTCATTGCATGTGTGTTCTTCCCACAGACCTCACATGTATCCACCAGTGTCTTGCATGTGTGTTCTTCTCACAAACCACATATAGATCCACCAGTGTCATTGCATGTGTGTTCCTCCCATAGACCACACATGGATCCATCGGTGTCATTACATGTCTGCTCTTCTCATGAACCAAAGTTAGAGTCATTGCATGTGTCATCCTCTCACAGACCACACATGGATCCACCAGTGTCATTGAATGTGTGTTCTTCTCATGAACCACAGCTAGAGTAATTGGATGTGTGCTATTTCTATGAACCACAGTTAGATTCATTGCATGTGTGTTCATCTCACAAACCACATAAGGATACACCAGTGTCATTGCATGTGTGTTCTTCTCATGAACCACAGCTAGAGTCATTGCATGTGTGTTCTTCACACAAACCAAATCATGAACCACACCCAGTGTCATTGCATGTGTGTTCTTCTCATTAACCACACATGGATCCACTAGTGTCATTGCATGTCTGCTCTTCTCATGAACCACAGTTAGAGTCATTGCATGTCTGTTCTTTTCAAAAACCACATATCACCAGTGCCATTGCATGTGTGTTCTTCCCATGAACCACACATGGATCCACCAGTGTCATTGCATGTGTGTCCTTCTCACAAACCACATATGGATCCACCAGTGTCATTGCATGTGTGTTCTTTTCACAAACCACATATCACCAGTGTCATTGCATGTGTGTTCTTCTCACAATCCACGTAAGGATCCACCGGTGTCATTGGATGTTTGTTCCTATCATAGACCACACATGGATCCACTGGTGTCATTGCATGTCTGCTCTTTTCATGAACCACATCTAGAGTCATTGCATGTGTGTTCTTCCCACAGACCTCACATGGATCCACCAGTGTCATTGCATGTGTGTTCTTCTCACAAACCACATATGGATCGAGCAGTGTCATTAGATGTGTGTTCCTCCCACATACCACACATGGATCCACCGGTGTCATTGCATGTCTGCTCTTTTCATGAACCACAGTTAGATTCATTGCATGTGTGATCCTCTCACAGACCACACATGGATCCACCAGTGTCATTGGATGTGTGTTCTTCTCATGAACCACAGCTAGAGTCATTGGATGTGTGTTCTTTCCATGAACCACATCTAGAGTCCTTGCATGTGTGTTCTTCTCACAAACCACATAAGGATACACCAGACTCATTTCATGTGAGTTCTTCCCATGAACCACAGCTGGAGTCATTGCATGTGTGTTCTTCTCACAAACCATATCATGAACCACACCTAGTGTCATTGCATGTGTGTTCTTCTCATTAACCACACATGGATCCACCAGTGTCATTGCATGTCTGCTCTTTTCATGAACCACAGTTAGAGTCATTGCATGTCTGTTCTTTTCACAAATCACATATCACCAGTGTCATTCCATGTGTGTTCTTCCCATGAACCACACATGGACCCACCAGTGTCATTCCATGTGTGTCCTTCTCACAAACCATATATGGATCCACTAGTGTCATTGCATGTGTGTTCTTTTCACAGACCACATATCACCAGTGTCATTGCATGTGTGTTCTTATCACAAACCACGTAAGGATCCACCGGTGTCATTGGATGTGTGTTCCTCTCATCAACCACACATGGATCCACCGGTGTCATCGCATGTCTGCTCTTTTCATGAACCACATCTAGAGTCATTGCATGTGTGTTCTTCCCAAAGACCACACTTGGATCCACTAGTGTCATTGCATGTGTGTTCTTCTCACAAACCACATATGGATCCAGCAGTGTCATTGGATGTGTGTTCCTCCCACAGACCACACATGGATCCACCGGTGTCATTGCTGCTCTTTTCATGAACCACAGTTAGATTCATTGCATGTGTGATCCTCTCACAGAGCACACATGGATCCACCAGTGTCATTGCATGTCTGCTCTTTCATGAACCATAGTAAGAGTCATTGGATGTGTGTTCCTCTCATAGACCACACATGGATCCACCGGTGTCATTGCATGTCTTCTCTTTCCATGAACCACAGTTAGAGTCATTGCATGTGTGTTCTTCTCATGAACCATAACTAGAGTCATTGCATGTGTGTTCTTCTCACAAACCATATCATGAACCAAACCCAGTGTCATTGCGTGTGTGTTCTTCTCATTAACCACACATGGATCCACCAGTGTCATTGCATGTCTGCTCTTTTCATTAACCATAGTTACAGTCATTGCATGTGTGTCCTTTTCACAGACCACATATCACCAGTGTCATTGCATGTGTGTTCTTCTCACAAACGACATAAGGATACACCGATGTCATTGCATGTGTGTTCTTCTCATGAACCACAACTAGAGTCATTGCATGTGTGTTCTTCTCACAAACCATATCATGAACCACACCCAGTGTCATTGCATCTGTGTTCTTCTCATTAACCACACATGGATCCACCAGTGTCATTGCATGTGTGTTCTTCCCATGAACCACACCTAGTGTCATTGCATGTCTGTTCTTTTTACAAACCACATATCACCAGTGTCATTACATGTGTGTTCCTCTCATAAACCACACATGGATCCACCAGTGTCATTACATGTGTGTTCTTCTCACAAACCACATATGGATCCACTAGTGTCATTGGATGCGTGTTCTTTTCATAAACCACATATGGATCCTAATTAACCTTAGGAGAGACCTAACCTTAGCGTTAGACCGAGTCTTCTAGAAGGCACGCCCTAACACAGTTGTTCTGCTTGACGATTGTTACATACCGTTCGATCGGGGCGCTTGGACAATTGGGATGGTTTTCGTGAGATCGACCCACGAGTAGTCTGTTCTGCGGCATGATTGGCCACGCTTGCTCTGGACAAACTGGCAACACCGGGGGCTGCCCTGTTGCGAGTGTCACAACTCACAAGTTGAGTGGGCCATATCCTAGTGTCACGTCCCCATTACTTCTCTTCCTCCCCGTACTTCTCTTCCTTCCCCTCGAAGCAACTTTCCCCACTTCATTCCCATCCTGTCGTAGCCGCAAGCCGACGGTGCCTCCATCCCAATCCCCTCTCCGGCAGCCACCCCCCTCCCCTCTCGCCATGGGTTCAAGGGGAGACGGCGAGGAAACGTGTCGTGAAGACAGGGACGGTGATTTCGATGTGAGTCATCTCATCTCTATCTCTATCATCCGTGGCCAATTATCTATTTTTTGAGCCAGATCTACTCCGTTTACTCATGCGCGTATGATGTGTTAGGCCAACCAGACAATGTATAATGCCGACTATCACGGTTTAGCGGATGAAGACAGTCCTCTGGTATGTAAACATGGATATGTGCCCGCTAAATTTGTAGCGTTCGAAGGACGAAATGCAGGCAGGAGGTTTCTACGATGTCAAGGACATCGTGCAATGATGCGAGGCAGAAGTTGCGGTGTTGTCAAATAGGTAGATCCAGAGTGGCCCAAGTCGATGCAGAAAACGCTGGACAAACTATGGGAAATGATTGTTGAGTTGAAAGAATCCGCATTCAGCTCACTTCTTGACAGTGTTGAGATGAAGCTATGGGAACCAGTTGACACGACCAAGCATAAGCGAGATCTCAGGTGGGTGGAAGACAAGGTTAGCAAAGTCGAGAAGGAGAGGGACGCGGCGTTGGCCTTGAAGGCTAAAGCAGAGCAAGAACTGACTCAAGCAAGGAATGATCTTCACCAGGCCAAAGTCCTGCAGTTCACAACTACGAGTATTGACAAGTGCATGAGGAAAAATGCAGAGAAACAATTGAAGCTGTGCAAGGAAGATGCTAAAAGGAAGGAGCAGACGATTTGATCCTTGCTCTCGCAGGAAGATGCGCATCGGTCTAAGATTAGGAAGATCAAGGAGATGTGTGATAACTAGTTCTATTTAGCTTAAGCTCCGTGCCTTTTTTAATTTGTAATAGTTGTACTTGTTGACCTAGCGGTCCGAACTATTGGCCCCGGAGTCCTAGGAGTAAAAAAATTGGTCGCCCGTTAATCTGTTTTAACCCTGCATTACTTTCTTTTGTCTGACCAATGCCCCTTGGAATTCCGCCCGTCGCTTCATTGTCCTCGTGTACAAATAGGAGGCGCCACAGCGCGTCGCTTCGTCGCCCATCCCCTCGCCCTCTCCAATCTCCATCGCACCGTCGCTTCGTCGTCCACCCCCTCGCTCCCTCTCCAATCTCCACCGTGCCGCCATGTAGATGCCCTCACTGAACTTCTACGAGGCGGTGATGTTCATGCACTTCGACATCCTCGCGCCGCCGGCCGCGACGGTGCCCCACGGATGGCGCATCAGCTGTGCGGGGGTGCTAGTGGCTCTGCTCCTTTTCCCCGGCGAAGCCCTGATGGAGAGCGAAATCGCGGCGTGCCGCCGCCAGATGCCCGCATGGAAGAGGGCGCCGCCCCGGTACGCAGAGGCCAGCCCGTACTGGTCGACGATGTTTAAGAAGGATAGGAAGGCCAAGATTGGCAACCGCATCGTTTACGGGCGCGTGGTGCACCGGGATCTCCACAACCGAGAAGGGCGGGAGAGGTTCTGGTCCGTCCCTGGACGGACCAAGTACACTGATACATTGCAAATGTATCTATAATTCTTGATGTTCCATGCTTGGTTTTATCCACTTTCTTGTGTTTTGCCCACACTTTGGAGTACTTTTCATATGATTTCTTGGACTAACTCAGCTGCCTATTTTCTGCTGTTTTTGGTTCCAGGAAAGTCAGAAAATGAATATTCTCGGAATTGGACGGGACAAAAGCCAAAGTGCCTATTTTTCCGGAAGAAATCAGATGCCAGAATACGAGATGGAGAAGGGCTGGGGGCCGGCCACACCACCTGGCCTGCGCCAGGGGGTGGTCTGGCCGACCCTAGCACCCCCTCGGCCTCTCCTTCCGCCTATATATTGCCCTCAGGACGAAAACCCTAAGTACCCGATCAAAAATCCACGAAAGAGTCTATAGCCGCCGTCATCTCCATCCCTAGATCGGGAGGGATCTAAAGCTCTTCTCGGCACCCTGCCGGAGGGGAGAATTCACCCTGGAGGCCTTCTTCATCACCATGCAAGCCTCCGGTGTGATGCGTGAGTAGTTCACCCTTGGACTACGGATCCATGTAGTAGCTAGATGGCTGGTTCTCCTCCTTTGTGCTTTCATGTCTAGATCTTGTGAGCTCCGTTCATGATCAAGATCATCTATTTGTAATTCTGCATGTTGTGTTTGCAGGGATCCGATGGATATTGAGATGCTATTTCAGATTGATTATTGATTCTATCATGTCTTTGTTATTTCTGATCTTGCATGTTTTCCGTTGTTAGTAGCTATCTTGGCCAAGTAGATGCTAGCAACTCCAAGAGTTAGTATTTATGCTCGATAGTGGATTCATGCCTCTGGTAATCTGGGGAAGTGACAAAAATCTCTAAGGTACTAGATGTGATGTTGCTACTAGGGAGAAAACAACAATCCTTTGTTCATAGAACAATCGTATTGTTTACATTACACGCAATTTGTAAAGCAATAATCTGTTGCTTGCAACTTAATACTGGAGGGGGTTTGGATGATAACCTGAAGGTGGATTATTAGTCATAGATGCAGTTGGATGGCGGTCTATATATAATGTTGTAATGCCCAATCAAGTTCCAAAGGAGTCAAGATGATTAGTATATGCATGTATTGCTTTCTCGATGTTTGTCAATTGCCCCGCTGTAATTTGTTCACCTAGCATGTTATCTATCTTAAGGAGAGCCACCTCTAGTGAACTGTGAATCCCGGTCCTTTCTTTTACATACAATCTACAAACTATTTACTGCTTTGTGTTTACTTTATGCAAACTTTTACTTCCTTCCATTCGATACGTTTAATCCTTTGTTTTCAGCAAAACCGGTGAGATTGACAACCTCATCGCAAGTTGGGGACAAAGTTCTGCGGTTGTGTTATGCAGGTCTCCACGTTGCTACTACCACCGGTAGTGCGCCCTGCCAAGGCTCAGCTAGCAAAACCTTTGGGGTGTTTCCTCGCTCCTACTGGTTCGATTAAACCTTGGTTTCATAACTGATGGAAACTTGCTGCTATGCTCATCATACCTTCCTCTTAGGGTTCCCAACGAGCTCTACATCAACACTGAGCCATCAAGCATTTTGCTGGCGCCGTTGCCGGGGAGTCAAGGACATCTTCACAAGGGGAGTCCCTCGTAACCAATCTCTTTACTTTGTTATTTTTGTTTTGCTTAGTTTCTTTTTTCTTTGTTTGCTTGTTTCTTTATAAAAACACACAAAAAATAGTTCCTATTATAGTTGTTGGTCTGTTATTGTCTTGATTTATCATGCTTTCTATCAATGGTTGGTTTCTTTGAAACTGAATCTTATTGGCAAGGTGGGTTCACGAAAGAACAAAAATATTATTATAAGGAACACCGCTTGTCACAAAAAGGGAAACACTTATGGGAACAAATTGATAAATTGTATACCATTGCTATAAACGTGTGCTCTACTTATAATGTTACTTATTTCTTTGATAAATCTTGTTGCTGTAGGAGGTATAAACACCTCCCTTTTCAATGTGAGTATAATGATAATGTTACCATATCTTCTTATGTTAAAGGGAATTATGACTTTTACGATGTGGAACAAATTGAAGAATTTATTGCTTGGATGGGTGCATTTGAACTTGCTAGTTTTCTTGAAAATACTGATGATTCACCTTATAAATATGAGGTTTATGATATACTTAAATTTTGCTTTGATAATTACAAGGTAGAAAATGGCTATATTCTTGAATATCTTAATAGATGCTCTCCACCAATGGAAGAGACTAATGCCTTGCAGGAGCCTATGGAAGAAGAAATTACTGAAACTGGAAGCTCATTGGATGAAAAAGAGGAGGAGAGTGATGATCAAGAGGAGGAAGAATGGATCTACCCGTTCCTACCTTCTAATGAGAGTAACTCTTTACCCCTTAGAGGTCGTTTGGCATCCAGGTATTCATTTAATTTAGTAGAAATAAAATGAATACATGGATTCATTTCATTTATATTATGATTCCAAAAACATCCACATGTTTGGTTGCCACCGGAATTTGCAAATGACAGGTCTGAGATAGGAATTGTGTTTACACATGGGGATATTTTAATGGATTTTCCAAATGAAATGACAGGCCAATTCCGTGACAACCAAACAACATAGGGATAGAGTTGCAAAATGAATTTCAGGATTCCAGGCCCAAATGATGGATACCAAACAACCTCTTACATTATTTGATTGTCCCCCATGCTTACCAAAGGAGGACGAATGTCATGTTCCTAGGGATTCTTTTAAAAATGTTTATAATAAAGCTCTAGTGTTTGTAGATCATGAAAAACATGCTTTATATGATAGTTATATTGTTGAGTTTATTCATTAGGCTACTGAAAATTATTATGAGAGAGGAAAATATGGTTGTAAAAGTTTTCAGGGCACTGAAACACCTCTGTATGCCTCTGTATGTGCTGAAAGTTTTGAAGTTACTCTTGTTTTATCTTCCTATGCTTGTCACTTTGTTCTTTGTGAATTTATTTGCATACAAGATTCCTATGCATAATAAGTGGGTTAGACTTAAATGTGTTTTGAATTTGCTTCTTGATGCTCTCTTTTACTTCAATCCATATTTCTTATGTGTGCATCTTCTCAAAATATCAAGCCTAACTTAAAGGCGTTAAAGAAAAGTACTTATTGGGAGATAACCCAAAAGTTTTAGATGAGTCTTGGAAGTTATTACTTCAGTAATAACCGCTCCTTATCCTTTTTATTTTTCTTTTTGTGCCAAGAGTAACATCTGATGAGAGAGAAGTAATGACTGGGAAAGTTGTTGTCCCGAAACAGATTTCTGTGCTTCACCGTAAAAATTCGTTTAAAATCTCTGAACGTCTTTTTGAGGCGTTAATTTTTGTGTTTCTGCCCCAGGTTTTTATCTAACTTTGTTAGTTCAACACTTTTTGATTTGAGCAACATAAGGTCTTCGAAAAATTCGACTTTACCTACTGGTCTGTTTTGACAGATTTCTGCCATTTTCTGCATTTGCTTCTTGTTGGTTCCTTTTTTAGTTCTTTTGGGTAATTGAGCTTTTTGAGGGAATTGCTACAGTAGCTAGTGTTCTAATGGGAGTTTATTTGGTGTTAGAACTGAACCTTAGGACTTATTTATCTTGAGTGCACTAATGTTGCTAATAAAGATTGTGTGAAGTTTTGTCTGAAGGAAAAAATTGAGGTGTATGGAAGGAACGAGTAATGAGATGAAGGATGGACTAAAGCTCAAGCTTGGGGATACCACGCGTGTCACCCCAATAAATATCCAAGAAGTACAAGCGTCAAAGCTTGGGGATTCCCAAGGCAGCCCCCTCTTTATCAATAAAAATCCTAGGTTTCTTTCAAACGCTTCATTTTTATTGTTTCATGCACAGTTGTGTTGTTCTTGGAGCGTCTTCTTTTTTGTTTTTGTTTTGGTTTTTTTTGCTTAGTTTGCTGAATAAATTGGTTGGACCCCCTCTTTCATACATTGGTTTTCAAATAGTTTGGTTTCGTTTGGTTTGGAAAAGAGTAGGAAAGTTCATGCTTATGTGGTAAAAAGAGCTCGTTTTTGACTGTGGCCTATGCTTTGTCATGCCATGCTTGATATTGTTTTGGCTTTATGCTTAGTATTATTTTCTATAGCATGACTTGTTATAAACAATTGATATTGCTTAATGTGCCTTGGATGAATCATGTGTTGTTTTAGCATATTAAAGCATAGTATAGTGGTATTCTCCTTTGATGCTTTATTTGGGTTGACTTGGCGCATGCTCACACCATGTTATGACTATCTCAAGTCACCGTAAGCCTTTACGATCCTTTAGTTTTCAACTTGTAGTATCACTTTATGCTTTGATCAATGAAGTTTTGTCGCTCTGCATGATTATGGCCATTATTGCTCTCTTAGTTTGTCGCTCCCAGTCTCTTGCTAGCCTCCACAACCAAGTATGAGTTCCACTCATGCATTCAATTCCCTAAACCAAGTTATTCCAAAGAGTCCACCATACCTGCCTACTAGCTTATGCTATTCCAAGTATATTCATGCTTTTGTTTACCTTCCAAATTAAACTTGTTATGAGAAAACTAGTGATTAAAGCTCTCATGAACTTGATGGCACACTTTACTTTTTTGCATCTAATAAACTTGAACCATTGGGTCCTTCTTTGTTGCGTATATGCTTGCGCTTTATAAGTTGAAATTAGCAGAACCATGTATCATGGGGAACGCTTTCAACATTGCACTTGTACTTTGTACCCCGTTGATATCATGTTCTTTTGCCTATGGATCCCGGCGATGTGAAATAAAAGTGGAACTTGTAAGATCATGGAGTTTGTATGTGTGTTAGAGAAACGCCTGGGCCGCTAGCCTAAGCCATTCCTAATCATGGTGGAAACTTGTTGCATCACCATAATAAGCACTCTACGAAGCATCCTCAATAAAGACCTATGCAAATAGCAAATAAAAAGATCGCTGAGATGCTCATTGCCTGCTTGCCTTGTCATTTATTATGGGATAGCTCATGTATCATGTGCAAGGGGTACACCGTTGGCGGTTCTTTATGATACTCATGTAATTACAATGACAAGAGCTTACTCGTGACTAAAGTTGACTAGCATGAGGTTCGGTCTTCGTAAGTAAGGGGCATGATATTTCGGTTTATAACTTATCAAGCATATCCTCTTAGTTGTGTCACTTTAACCTTAATCACTTCAAGATGCTTATGATAGGGGCAATGAGAGCTGAATGCTATAAGTACCATAATTTTTGGAAGCTCTTTATGAGACTTGAATCCCTACTTCCTTTTATAAAGGCCATTCTTCCACCATTATATTGAGTCTCCACCTTCTACCTTTATGCACCTACTTGGAGAGCACAGTGGTCATTCTTAGTTCTATGTGCATTATCCCAAGACTAGTTGATTGATGCATAACTTGATATTGCTTGCTTTAAACTATTTGTATCTAGTCACTCTTATGAACTTTGAAGGTGTCATATGCATTTATATTTGCTACTCTATGAGGGACAAGCTGAATACTATTATGCTATGTTTTCTTTATGTGAAACAAACAAACGTCTTGCAAAGCATTGTTATTCATGAATCTTTTGTTTGTGCCTTTTCATGTTGCATCATAGTTTCTTTGTCTTATTGCTAGAACTTTGTATTTCATGTTATGATTGAAGTACTATGATCCTAGCTTTGAATGTTTTACAAATACTTTGATCAAGTCTTTGATGGTGCATGTCACGTCAAAAATTATTCTTTCTTTTTATCACTTACCTACTCGAGGACGAGCAGGAGTTAAGCTTGGGGATGTTGATACATTGCAAATGTATCTATAATTTTTGATGTTCCATGCTTGGTTTTATCCACTTTCTTGTGTTTTGCCCATACTTTGGAGTACTTTTCATATGATAACTTGGAGTAACCTATTAACAAGAGCCGCAGTGCCAGCAGCCTGTTTTCTGCTGTTTTTGGTTCCAGGAAAGTCAGAAAATGAATATTCTCGGAATTGGACGGGACAAAGCCAAAGTGCCTATTTTTCCGGAAGACATCAGATGCCAGAATACGAGACGGAGAAGGGCTGGGGGGCGGCCACACCACTTGGCCACGCGGCCAGGCCTGGCCCGTGCCAGGGGTGGTCTGGCCTACCCTAGCACCCCCTCGGCCTCTCCTTCCGCCTATATATTGCCCTCAGGACAAAAACCCTAAGTACCCGATCAAAAATCCACGAAAGAGTCTATAGCCGCCGTCATCTCCATCCCTAGATCGGGAGGGATCTGAAGCTCTTCTCAGCACCCTGTCGGAGAGGGGAATTCACCCTGGAGGCCTTCTTCATCACCATGCAGGCCTCCGGTGTGATGCGTGAGTAGTTCATCCTTGGACTACGGATCCATGTAGTAGCTAGATGGATGGTTCTCCTCCTTTGTGCTTTCATGTCTAGATCTTGTGAGCTCCGTTCATGATCAAGATCATCTATTTGTAATTCTGCATGTTGTGTTTGCGGGGATCCGATGGATATTGAGATGCTATTTCAGATTGATTATTGATTATATCATGTCTTTGTTATTTGTGATCTTGCATGCTTTCCGTTGTTAGTAGCTATCTTGGCCAAGTAGATGCTAGCAACTCCAAGAGTTAGTATTTATGCTCGATAGTGGGTTCATGCCTCTGGTAATCTGGGGAAGTGACAGAAATCTCTAAGGTACTAGATGTGATGTTGCTACTAGGGAGAAAACAACAATCCTTTGTTCATAGAACAATCGTATTGTTTACATTACATGCAATTCGTAAAGCAATAATCTGTTGCTTGCAACTTAATACTGGAGGGGGTTCGGATGATAACCTGAAGGTGGATTATTAGTCATAGATGCAGTTGGATGGCGGTTTATGTATAATGTTGTAATGCCCAATCAAGTTCCAAAGGAGTCAAGATCATTAGTATATGCATGTATTGCTTTCTCGATGTTTGTCAATTTCCCCGCTGTAATTTGTTCACCTAGCATGTTATCTATCTTAAGGAGAGCCACCTCTAGTGAACTATGAATCCTGGTCCTTTCTTTTACATACAATCTACAAACTGTTTACTGCTTTGTGTTTACTTTCTACAAACTTTTACTTCCTTTCATTCGATACGTTTAATCCTTTATTTTCAGCAAAACCGGTGAGATTGACAACCTCATCGCAAGTTGGGGACAAAGTTTTGTGGTTGTGTTGTGTAGGTCTCCATGTTGCTACTAGCACCGGTAGTGCACCCTGCCAAGGCTCAGCTAGCAACACCTTTGGGGTGTTTCCTTGCTCCTACTGGTTCGATTAAACCTTGGTTTCATAGCTGAGGGAAACTTGCTACTGTTCTCATCATACCTTCCTCTTGGGGTTCCCAACGAGCTCTACATCAACACTGAGCCATCATACACCGTTATTGCCGCCGCTCGCCGTGAAGAGGTGCTCCGTCTCACGAAAAATGCAGAAATCGTGGAGTTTCCGTCCGACGACGACGAGGAAGCCGGCGGCTCGGAGGACAGCGGCAGCGGAAGTGAAATTGTTGACTAGTGGTTGAATTAATGTCGGATGTGAAATCGCACCTTTGTTTAGAAGAATTTGTGGTTGAATTAATGAAATGCCTCGATTTAGATCTCTGTCTCGATTAATTTGTGGAAGAATTTGTGATTTAGATCAATTTCTGCCTCGATTTAGATCTCTGTCCCGGATTGGGAACGTGACCGTGGACCAAAGACCCCTTTTCTACTAGTGTATTCTGACATTGGTGGTTTGTTTAAACGTAATCTACGTCGATTTGGCCGCATGCAAATGGCACAACCACAATTTATAAAGTGGAAGCACTTACACCCGTTTACTAGAGACCCGGGAGCTTCGCCAGATGCAGGGGATGCAGGAGCAGAGAGGCGGTGAGATAGACGGGCTCAATATTAGGCTAGAAAGTGGTACCGATTTCCTCCTCATCTGGGCATTATCGGTGAGAACATTGTTGTTTATGTTGCCACGTCGTTGTGCAGCATCTAGGCTTATCTAACTTTCGTTAGTTTAGAACTTTTCAATTTGAGCAACAGAAGGTCTTCGAAAAAATCGTTTTTTACCTGCTGGTCTGTTTTGACAAATTTCTACCATTATTTGCATTTGCCTCTTAATCTCTTTCTCTTTGAGTTCTCTTTGATCAATTGAACTTTTAGAAGGAATTGCTACAGTAGATTGTGTTTGATGGAAGTTTTATTTGTGTTGAAGCTAAACCCAAAGACTTATTATCTTGAATACACTAATGTTGCTAATGAAGATTGTGTGAAGTTTTGTACGAAGGAAATTTTCAAGTCTAGGGAGAGAATGATGTGATGAGATGAAGTATGACAAAATCTCAAGCTTGTGGATGCCACCAGTGTCACCCCAAGAAATATTCAAGAAGTACAAGCGTCAAAGCTTGGGGATTCCCAAGGCATCCCCTTCTTCATCAATAATCCCAGGTCTTCTTTCAAGACACTTTATTTTTATTACCTTATGCACTATGTGTTGTTCTTGGAGCGTCTTTGTTTTTCTTTTTCGTTTGCTTTCTTTTCTGCAATAAGTTGGTTGGATCCCAATACACTTCTTTTGGAGAGAGACACACCCCGTTACTCATTGCCTAGAACACTCTAGTTTTCACTCCTATTGTTCTGTGAGTGTTCTCCTTTGCTAGCACTGCGTTTAGCTTTAGTTTTCTTATTCTTTTGGCTTAGAAATTTTTAGTTCTTCTTTGTAGATGGGTGATACATGCTCTCTAGTCTTTATTGATTATTATCTTTGAGATTTGTTTCAAATAAGTCGATTGGTGATGGAAAATAGTAGGAAGTTTCATGCTTATAGTGGTACAAAAGGAAGCTTGTTTTGACTGTGACTTAGACTTTATCATGGCATGCTAGATGTTGCTTTCACCATATGCTTAGTGATTATTGTTGTAGCATGACTTGTTCCAAACAATTGAGATTGCCTAATGTGCCTTGAAAGAATCATGCGTTGTTTTAGCATACAAAGCATAATATTGTGGTATTCTCGTTTGATGCTTTATTCGGGTTGACTTCGCACATGCTTACACCATGTTAAGACTATGAACCAGTCACCTTAGCATCTATGATCATTTAGTTTTTGACTTGTAATATCACTTAATGTTTTAATTAATAATGTTTTGTCTCTTTGCATGATTATGGCCATTATTGCTCTCTTAGTTGGTCGCTCCCAGTCTTTTGCTAGCCCCCACCTGTACCACGTATGAGTTCCACTCATGCATCCATCCTCCAAGAAATCCAAGTTATCCCAAAGATTCAAATTCCTATGCATGGTGTGTTACACCATTCCAAGTATTTTCATGTTTTTACCAATCTTCCAAATGAAACTTGTTATGTGAAAACTAGTGATTAAAGCTCTCACAAACTTGATGGCACACTTTATTTTCTTGCACTTAATAAACTTGAACCATTGTGTCCATCTATGTTGCTTATATGCTTGCACTTTATAAGTTGTGAATTAGCAGAACCATGATACCACGGGGAACGCTTTCAACATTGCACTTATTATTCAGTTGATATCATGTTCTTTTGTTTATGGATCCCGGCGGTGTGAAATAAAAGGGGAGCTTGTAAGCTCATGGAGTTTGTATATGTGTTAGAGAAACTCCTAGGTGGCTAGCCTTAGCCATGCCTAATCATGGTGGAAACTTGCAGCATAACCATAGTGAGCATTCTATGAAGCATCCTCAATAAAAACCTATGCAAATAGCAAATAAAAAGATCGCTGAGATGCTCATTGTCTGTTGCCTTGTCATTTTGATATGGGAAAGCTCATGTGTCATGGGGCAAGGGGTACCCCGTTGGCGGTTCTCCATGATACACATGTACTCACAATGAAAATAACTTACTTGTGACTAAAGTTGTGTAGCATGAGGTTAGGTACTCGTAAGCAAGGGGCATGAGATTTTCAACTTATAACTTGTCACATATTTGTGTCACTTTAACCTTAATCACCTCAAGATGCTTATGATAGGGGAAATGAGAGCTAAAAGCTAATAAGTACCATAATTTTTGGAAGCTCTTTATGAAACTTGAAATCCCTGCTTCCCTCTGTGAAGGGCCTTTCTTTTTACTTTTATGTTGAGTCTCCATCTTCTATCTTTATGCACCAATTGAGAGAGAATAGTGGTGATTCTTAGTTTAATGTGCATTGTCCCAAAACTTATTGATTGATTCATAACTTTGATATTGCATGTTCTTAAATTATTTGTATCTAGTCACCCTTATGAACTTTGAAGGTGTCCTATGCATTTATGTTTTGCTATAACATGAGGACAAGCTGAATACCACTCTTATTATGTTTTATATATGTGAAACAAACAAATGTCTTTCAATGCATTGTTATTCATGATCTTTTGTTTGTACCTTTTTATGTTGAAAATGTCTTATTTTCTGGAACTAACCTAATGACAAGATGCCGCAGTGACAGTTGCCTGTTTTCTGCTGTTTTTGGTTTCAGAAAATCTAGTAAAGAAATATTCTCGGAATTGGACGAAAGAAAAGCTGAAGTTCCTATTTTTCCCGAGACGACACAGAAATCCAAAGCATACATGGAGGAGAGCCATGAGGCGGCCACACCATAGGGTGGCACCCCCCTGGGCGTGCCATGCCCTGGTGTGGGCCCCTCGGGTGGCTACCGACCTTGCCTCTTTGCCTATATAAACCCCCCAAGATGAAAACCCTATGGGAGGATCAAAATTCCATGAAACGTTCCGCAGCACCGCCGCCACCAAAGAGGAAATTCAGGGGATAGAAGTCTCTGTTCCGGCACCCTGTCGGGACGGGGAAGTGCCCTTGGAGCCATCTCCATCGACTCCACCGCCATCTCCATCGCCATTGCTGACTCCCATGATGAGGATGGAGTAGTTCTCTCTCGAGGCTAAGGGCTCTACCGGTAGCTATGTGTTCATCTCTCTCTATGCGTGATCTTATTGACATCATGAGCTTTGTAATCTAGATCTATTTTGCTACTCAAGTGCTTTAATTAATCTCTACTTATCTCCACGTGTGTGAAGTTAACAGTGTGCACACCGTGTGGCACTTAGGCTAAGGTTACAGAAATACTTATCATGAGTATAATTTGAGTTGGATGTCTCTATGAGATTGTGGTGTTTGTTGGAACCATCTAGCTCTCAAGGTGCTAGTGAGGGGTTATCTAGATGGGGAATGCGAACTTTAAGGTGTGTTGTTATAGCCCTACATCGTCCAACCGGAGAGTAGTTCAGGTTAGCATAATAAAGAGAAGATATTTATATGAGAGTGTACACTAGTGAAAGTATGATTCCTTAGGCCTTGTTTCTAAGCATTGAAACACCGTTTACAATCAGTCCTGTTACATGTTTGCTTGCTACTGAAAGAGTATGAGTTTGGCGGAATATGATGGATATATTATTGAGCCTCATGGGCGAGTATATATAGGCGTACAGAGGATTATCTTGGAGTACGAGTGAAGTTAGGATAGAACCCTAACTATCCTAAACTACCACAATAACCGTGTATGTATCAGACTCTAACATCACCCCGAAGTCGTAGTGGTAGCGTCGTGAATAACCGGAACATCCCAGACGGTCAGACTAGATATAAACCGAAGTAACATCCAGTAGGCTGACATCCCCCGCAGTCGTAGCGGAAACGTCTTTGACGGTGTCGCGTCGTGGTACCTTGAACAGTAGAGGAAGCTGGTGATGCTCAAGCGAGGTGGTAGCCCTTGTGCCGATGTTGAGGGAGCCAAGAGCGTGAGGCAGTGCCATGGTCAAGGTAGTCGTGCGATGGGTCGTCATGGTTGATGTCGTGGTCGGGGATGCCCGTGTAAAGGTAGCCGCACGTGAAGCCGCATGCGCATAGTGCGCAAGGAGGATGACGGAGACGTGTTGAGGCAGTCGTTGAGGGTGTTGATGCCGAAGTCGATACAGGCCGAGCCATCAAGGACGAGGTGCAGCCATAGTTTTGCTAGAACTAGGCGCACCTCGGGGACGAACGCACACTCCGGTTTTGCCAAAACCGAGTATGCAAAGAAGAACTCGTCGGTAACGTGGTCGAGGCAGTCGTAGAGGGGTCGATGCCGAAGAAGGCGTTGTCGAAGCTGATGAATACGAGGCGCCAATCCGAGCTTGCCAGACTCGGGAACGCGTCGGGGATGAAGGCAGTCCCGGTGTTGCTAGTACCTGGCGTGCGGGGGCAGGGACAAGACGTAGAAGGCGGTGAAACCAGAGGCGACCTGAGTTAGTCATGCTGGATTCCTAGAGTGGCGATGGGGTAGTCGGCGGGACATGCGACGGCGAGAGGGCACCCTGCAGGTTACCTTATGAAGCACGGCGGCGGTGCTTGGAGTAGGCGAGGAAGACCCGGCGACGTGACGAAGACCATGTGAAGACAGCAGCGATCCGCGCCGTAGGAGATGGCGCGGTGAAAGCCGAGGTCGTCGATGCACAAGGATGGTGAAGTAGACTACGTGCAGCCACGCTAGGACCCGAGGGGGCATCATAGCTGCAGGGCCCAAGTCGGTGCAGCGGCTCGGAGACCACCAGCGATGTACACGCCAAGGAAGGCATGTTGGAAGCCGGTAGCGTGGACCAAAGGCGGCGGCGCTACGGCCTGACGGGGCGACACAGCGGCAGCGGGTAGCTCGATCGGTGGTAGGCACGTGCTCGGGGACGTGCTTGGCATAGACAAGCACGGGATCGGTTGATCAGACCGACGGCACCGTATGCACCATGGCGTGAATGATGCGTAGATCATATTCGATGGTGGTGTTGTCGGTGAAGTCCCGGACGGTGACAATGAAGAGGTTCCGAGGGGGAGGCCGCGGTAGCCTTCCGAGGAAGGTGTAGCATCCGTCTATGGTGTGCGGCAGCCTGCTGTGAGGCTGCTGCAGCCTGCCAAGGCAGGCGCAGCAGCGGAGGGGTAGGCACATGGACATGATGTAGATCCTCTATGCCGATGGTCAGAGTAGAGGAGCGACGATGACGACGGTGGTGGGCAACTCAATCCAATCTAAGATCAGTAAACCAAAAAAGAAAACCGATCAAGAGATCGGCAAAATAGACATACAGGACAGCCGATCACGGATCGGCGGACGAACCCTGCATACAGATCGCACGGCCCCCGGCGGAGATCATGGAGATCGATCCCTCGGGGGCGATGCGGCGGAAGCGTGCAGTTAGGGTTTGGACCGATTAGGCTGATACCATGAAAGAGTATGAGTTTGGCGGAATATGATGGATATATTATTGAGCCTCATGGGCAAGTATATATAGGCGTATAGAGGATTATCTTGGAGTACGAGTCAAGTTTGGATTGAATCCTAACTATCCTAAACTACCACAATAACCGTGTACGTATCATACTCTAACAGCTGCCACTCTTATTTCAGATTGTAGTTACCACTTATAATCATCCATATTACTTGTATTTCACTATCTCTTCGCCAAACTAGTGCACCTATACACCTGACAAGTGTATTGGGTGTGTTGGGGACACAAGAGACTTCTTGTATCTTGATTGCAGGGTTGCTTGAGAGGGATACCTTTGACCACTTCCTTCCTGAGTTCGATAAACCTTGGGTGATCCAGTTAAGGGAAACTTCCTGCTGTTCTACAAACCTCTGCACTTGGAGGCCCAACACTGTCTACAAGAATAGAAGCGTGCGTAGACATCAACGAGCGTCCGTCCATATTTGGTTGGGAGGATGTTGTAGCATGTGTCTATAGCATTGTTTAGCTATTTATCTTTCACTGCAATTGCATCATCCTCAGGAAGATCTCTTTAGATGCATAAAGACTTGCTGAGTACCCCTAGGGTCTCACACCAATTATTGATTAGGTTGTCAGGTACATCCATATGGAGGCTACTACATCGATGAGGTTGATGATGGAGGCAACAACCCTCTTGCATAGAGATTATGTGGATGGAGATCTCTAAGATCTGTGGGCGGGAATGTGTTTATTTCTGTGGAATCTTATGCTGATTTGACTCTTAATCTGTACTCGGATCTGTATTTCTGCTTCTGCTTGATGATTTGTTGAGTGATGTATGAGAATATAATCCTAAAATATTATTACTACTATCTATATAATTTTGATCTTGATGTAATGGCATTACAATATATTTCTATACCTTTTAGATGGAATAGCTCGGATGCACTCTTGTATGTCAGTAGCGTACATATTCACTTGTGTATGCTAGACTCGCAGCCAGTTGGTCACATTTCTCGTACTCGAAGCTATAACCATGAATTTTGGGGTGGATGGTTGGCCAGTACCGTGCATTGCCATTGCGGCCTGCCTGTGGGCGGCCTCACGGTCTCGTTGATAGTACGTCCTCCCCAGATTCAGGTTATACCGGCTTGTGATTTAGAAACCTGAGGTCCAGGGATTACATCTGGTTTGAGGGCCATTCCACCCTTCAGGATCTCAACCAAGGTGGTTGTTGTCAGTATAGAAAATATTTTGGTAGCTATATATACTAGGTAAAAACTAAACGTGAGAGTAGGATTGCTTCCATTTTTGTTCTTTCCCACCCACCCACCCACCCTATTCTTGTAAGGAAGTGTAACATTTCTCTATCCTCTTCTAAAAATTCAAACTGGGATTCACGTGTGTTGGGTATTTGTAGTACCATAGGATGTGTTAATCGTTTGTTGATCTGTTGCATCCAACTTTGTTTCGTAATCTGCCTTTGGTTATCAACTATTGGTACATTCCATATTGATAGGCTTGTGTGTAAACCGACGTGATCTATCCGACTCTTAGTTAACCGACGCGATCTTGTTAAGTGTGCTCTTCCTTTGTGCATGCTTTCACTTAATGTGGAGTTGCTAATCTCTATCTGTTAAGTGGTTTTGTGCATCTAGTTGGTATTTTAATACCGAAAAATGCTGAATTTTTTCTTCGATGCATATGTGTTCCACACTCCTTTTCAGTCGTGTGTGATACACTATCTATCTTATTTTGTCTGCATGGCCATGCTAACTCGATCTTTGCTACTGAAGCTTAAATCTGAAGTTTTACTTCATCTTCAAATTCTCTAGGGCTAAATACATAACGTGTGTCGATCTGATGCTTGTGATTGTAATTTGGTTCTCAATATAGCTATATGACACTTATCATGAGTGGAATATGGTCAATGCTATCAATCTAATTCTCTGAATGTTCTCTGAATGATTGTGGTTAACTCTCTTGTATTTGAGTTGTACCATGATCTTATCAATATCATATTCAAGCATCTTTGGCGAATCCAAAGATTTCAGAAGGAACTATGATGGATTATCATCTGATTATCGTGCTTCATATCTTGTTTGAACTCCATATCTACAAAGGTTATCTTCTATACAGGAGGATCTCATCCTTTCATATCCGATAGCTTTGCATAAATGCATGAGTTATCATCGATTCTTTATCCAAAATCTCTTTATCTTTCAATTGGTGATCCAATCGACTATGTGAGCCAGTGGTATCTCTTTTCTCATCCAAAGGGACAGATAATCTATTCTTCCTATGCATCTTTTTCAACAACAATACGTGCTCTTAGTGTTGATATTTCAAAGAGCGTTGAGATCAGAAAGTGTTTCGACATTTTCAACCAACTCTGGAGCTTTATCATCCATTTAACTACGTTGTTGAAGACTTCCTCAAGACGGATAAATCTCTCTCAGCTCTTCTCAAGAAGGACAAGAATTCATTGGTCCCTGACTCGTCAAGAAATCATTTTAAACCCTCTTGTTTATCTTCTATCCTTAGTCCGAAGGATGCCACGAAGACTTCCTAGATCTTTCATAATTCTTCTATTCATGTTTTGGGTGCTACCCTTATTCTATCTATTGAATATTTTATTTGTCAGTGTGATCTTCGTTCATATCTTTTCCGGTGGTTTGGGAACACTCGACAGAACATCATCATCTTTATCTTCTTGGATCTGAAGAAGTGTTTGCATCAAATCTTTGTTTTCTATGAAGTTTCACAAATTCTGCTTCTTAAGATCTTCAGTCTAAATTTTTGAGAGTTGGGTTGCACAATTGTCCTATTCATGTACAGAGTAATGCTTTGGGTGCGGGATGGAGTAGATACCATACCACCACTCTCATCATTCACTCTTGTACATTGGATTGATGGATCAATGGGATTTTTACTCATTCCATAGAAGTTAGAAGTGGTCGTTATCTCTTGATACTTTACTCCCGTCCTTGTTTTCTGGAGGGTTCTCTGAAAGAACATAATTAGTAATGTCGTGTTGGTGGTCTCGTCTATTTCAAGATAGAACAAATCTTTAATGATCTGGTGGAAAAAAATGTAAATTCTTTCCTTCATTCTACCGGAGCTCGACTTCGTCAAACAAGATGGATGGAAGATATATTTGACTTCATCTATCAAATTATTTTCTCTAGGTAAAGCCAATTATGGTTGATACCATCAATCACAAAATCTATTGCAATAACACCATGGTTAAGGAAAGCAATAAGCATCTCTATAATAAACCCCAGATCTTCAATATTCAACTTATTCCTCGGTTTCCACCATAAACTAGCATCACCTCCTTCTCTTGAAGATATATCTACGCACCTCAATTGTGTGATCATTTGGTTCTTACCGGCATCAAGAAGAATCTAATTCAAGAATTCCTCATTTCTAATCTTATTACATTGATATCAAGGAACTCTCTGTTTGAAAGCAGTGTTGTTTCCGAACTCCATTGCTTTACTATAAGGAGGAAACAATGCTATTTTCATAGTGGTTGATACTTCTCCAAAGTTCTTCTTTTCTTCCAGTGAAAGAAAGAATCATCTTCACTTGCATCTTTAAATCTTTAATCCCTATCAATCTATCTTATCCTTCGGCTTGAAGTAGGAAGTTTGTCTTCCCTTTTGCGAAATAGTCTTCTATCAACTCTTTAGAAATTCTCCATGGTCGCAAATACCGTACCCCACATCTTTGGTATCTGGGGAAAAACATTGTCGCCAATACATCATCTTTTCAAAATTCTTCAAAGAAGTGGTTCCATTCTTTTATCATGTTTCTCGAGAGCACCTGAGATATGTCCATCGAACCTTCCTTGTTTCAAGGCAATCCTCCAGACTCTTCAAACCCTTTGGTTTCAAGTAGCAAAATGGAAGACTCGCAACAAGTGTGCCAAGTTTTGCACGGTGCAATGGTCGCACCATTCTGTTGAAGAAGTTACATGGGAACGTGAAGATTTATTTTCCTAGGAATCTCGGGGAGATATTCTGGTTTAGTGGGGGAGAGTTGTAGCACACCAATTGTCTAACATTGGAATGCTACATAATACATAAGGATTAAGGCTACTATATACTTGTCATTACTGCATCATCATAATATCATGCTCATGTCACCATGCCACATTGCATTTGAGCATCATATTAAATCCTTTCAGTTGGTTCTTTCCTGATAATGCATTTGACTTATCCATTGTATTTGACTCTTGATATATTGCTTAATGCCCAAGTTGAGTTGGGGGCATATCTATTATAATTCCACCATCCCCTTGCCACCTTTCCTTTTGGCTTCCTCTAAATTCCACCATCCTAAGTAATATGAGCGATTGCATTTTCCGTTGCCATTTAATTCTAGCTCATAAATATTTGAGTATGGATCCTTCTATTCTACACACCCCCATATGTGATCACTTATTGTTGTCACAATATTGGATATCAGAGCCACATGGCCACCTTTACATCGCTATGTGGAGTAGAGCCCTCTTTTTATTTCTTATATGGCTTTAATTGGAATTAAGGGCTTGTCTAAATCAAATGTGACTATACAGAATTCCTATTGGCTCGCATACACTAGCATGGCCATCCTCACATTCATGCATAGCCATTAATTCTAAATTGTTGTATGGAGTATGAATCCTTCCTAAATCTTGTGTGGATTTGATCAATTTTGAATGCTTGCATAGAACGATGACCATGATATTCTAATTATTTTACAACTAGAAAGGAGTGCATTCATGGCACATGCATGAGCCATGCAAGTATGACACTCCACATTCCCTTCTAGTTTCTCTCTTTGGATTTTGAGTTTATTTGGGATGTTTTGGTTGGATTTAAATAAGGCAAGCAAGAGTTTTGATTATAAACCAAACTAAAATAATAAACCTAGGCTATCTCTTCATTTCGCACTTGTGGCCTTCTTTTATTCCTTGGAGATAAATGTTTTTTTGCTTAACCTTTTTTCTATCTAAGGTACCTAGCTATCTATCTTAAACACTCTTCTACCAGGGCATCAACCACCTTGATTTGATCCTAAGGATCAGATCACTACTCCACCACATGACCTAGCTAGCACCCCCAAGCATAGGCCTAACCAAGCCAAACCCTGACCATACCAGAGCTTTGCTAGCTAACCCAAATGGCTGTGGCTGCCATGGCATACAAGGCCCCCCAGGTGGACCTGAAGTTTTCATCTATCTGTGTCTGTTCTCTGAACCGGACGACACCCGACTACACCTCTCCGATACCGACCTGAACCACCTGGGGTAGTACCAAACCACCCCCCCCCCTTCGGCACTTGATCCCTCTGAGGCCTCCTCTCGTTATTGTCCTAGTCCAACCTAACCTCCTGACCAAGGACCGATCCTAGGTCATGTTTCTCTCCTTCCTTCCTCGTGACCACGTGAAGCCAGCCGCGCAAGGACAGCCGCACATGCCTTGCGTGCCCCTCTCCCTTCCCTGGTTAAAGTAACACATCACTACTAGAACATCTCCTATACACCCACCATCTCGATCCAGATCGCCAACCCCATCCCCTTCTCCCTCTGCCAACAGCTCAAAACCCTAGTTTCTTCATCGCCATCTCCATGACCATGTCATAGCTTCGCCACTGATCAATCCATCCACCAGAGCCTCGCCAGCAAGGAGTCGTACCTTGTTGAACTCCTGCATCTGTCTAGCACCATGAGCAAGGAGGAGAAGGTAGAGCGAACAGCATGCTAAGACACGCTTGCCACGCTCGCCAGCCCTGCAATCACCACCGCCTCGTCACCTGTCGACGCCACCCAGAGCCAGAACACCTTTGTCGTGACCCCTAAGTGAGCTCCACAACACCCCAGTCATGCCCTCCTTCTTCCTAGCGTTGTTCCTTGCCATGGAGATCACTATCACGCGCAGTCACCGCCGCAGCAGTGCGTATGTCGTTATTGAGGCGCTCTGTTCATCGCAAGATCTCCTCGCATACAGGCCAACTCAGCCCAAGATCTTTACATTGATGCGTAGCCCTATGTCCAGGCTCTCCATCGAGACCAAGAGTGCCCTTTTTGGTGCCCTGGGGCCCTAGCCCGCTTCGCCGGAAGTCTCCACCACCACTCGTCATCCGCGCGCTTGTAGCATCATGCACCTACAGGCTAGTCAACCCTCTCTGTTCGTCGAGAAGCCCAGCCGATACAGTCCTCCTTAGATAGCTCGCCCTGAACAAAATTGGTATCCCTTAGTGCCCTCTACATTTCTCATGTGTGTGGAACTCGCCAATTGTCGACGGCTTCGTCAACATCGTCCTCGAAAATCCGAGAAAATTCTTGGTTTCGCTGAATCTTCCTTCAGTTCGTCGGGCGCATCTAGTAGGTTCTTCAAAAAGAACCCCGAGACTTTTCGAGCCTCAGCCTGCCGTCCTCGGCCTGGCCATGTATCGACCCAACACGGGTTGTTCGCATAGTGGCCCCGTGCCGCTCGTTGGCCCACCAGTCATTAACCGTGGGTAAGCCTGACTTGAGTGAGAAAAACCCTGGGATATTTTCCAATTCAAATAAAATTCTAGAAATTGTTATAATTCAAATTTAATTCATATCTTTTAAAATAATTTGAATTTGGAAAAACTTATAAAACAAAATATGAATGATTTTTAAATATGAATTCATATCTATTTTCCACTTTGACCAGAGTCAACTCTAACTAGTCAAATCTTAGATTTTGATCCCATATTTGAATTAATTTGCATTTAATAATGTTTTTAAATTCATAATTCCAAATAATACAAATGATATATGTTTTGTAATTAGGAAAATGCTAGGAATATGAATATGCGATTTAAAATATTTTCTGGTCAATTAAAATTTTAAAATTAATAAATAAAATTAAAATGCCTTTATCTTAATAAATTCATAACTTTAAATCTCTAATTCCAAATTTGACAAATTATATGTCTAAATCTATCGGCGTGACGAGCCCGATCTAATTATGCATTACATGATATCAATTGAAGCATGTATCATATAAATATTAAGAAAACAGCAAGGTTTATCGGAGCAAAACAAGCCTAAATAATTAATTAAAGAGCTTTATTATTGTCCTTACACCTCACTCATACCTTGCTATGTTATACCATGCAATTGTGCATCATTCCGTCATGGCACACCTTGTTTTGCTTTCTTGTTGCATACCTTCCATCATGGCATACTTTATTTATTATGGCCCTTTATTTGTTTGGCTTTTATTTCGGATAAACGCCGAGCACGGGAACTATCGGGAGGCCCAAGAGTACTACCGAGTACTTGATTTCTGTTCCTTGAGTATCACACTATCCGCATGTGGAACCATGAATCCCCTTAGCCTGAGCTTGATTCATATCTTATTTCTTGGGGCCACAAACAGTTTGGGGCGTTATTACTATCATGTGCTTATGCCATGCTTTACAACTTTTATTTACTATTGCAAGGGGAGCGCCTATACTGTTTTGGAATGTGGAATCTTTTCGCGGTATCGATAAGCCCAGTCACACTTTCGGGTTCCCAGTCATTTACAGCCATTGGCATAAATCCTGGGTCCGTCTCGGAGCCGGCGAACTTCGTTGCAGGTAGCTTAGTGGGATGGCCCCCTGAAATCATTTTACCTTGTGAATGCTTTGTCTTGAGGCCTCGCTGCTTTTATTTGGTTCTTCCCGAGGTTGATCGTGCATGTGTTGCTATTTGTGCACCCTTGCAGGGTAAATCTTTTTGAAAGTCGTGTCTACGGTTATGGACGACTTGGAGCACAATTTCTAGATCAAAGATAACTATAACTAAAGTACCGTGTTTAATTTGAATCAAACATGACTAATAAATAGTGCGACACTCATGGAATGCATAATAAAATTGCCAATGGATGGGATGTTCTTCCGCCTTCTCGTTCGGTAAGAGAGAAGGAGGGCGAGCGAGGTTTATTTAGGTTGCTTATATAATTGTTGTTTCTAATTAATGAGCTTCCGTCCATATATGGTTGGGCAGATGTTGTAGCATGTCTCTATGACACTGCTTAGCTATGTATCTTTCGCTACAATTGCATCACGCTCAGGTTGTTCCTTTTAGATGAATAAAGACTTGCTGAGTACCCCTAGGGTCTCACACAAATTATTGATTAGGTTGTCAGGTACATCCATATGGAGGCTACTACGTCGATGAGTATGATGATGGAATCAACGATCCTCTTGCGTAGAGATTCCATGGATGGAGGTCTGTGAGATCTATGGGCAGTAATGTGCTTATTTCTATGGCATCCTATGACGATTTGACTCTTAATCTACACTTGGATTTGTGTTTCCACTTCTGCTCGATGATTTGTTGAGTGATGTATGAGGATATAATCCTAAAATATTATTACTACTATCTATATAATTTGGATCTTGCCATAATGGCGTTGCAATATATTTCTATTTCTTTTAGATGAAATAGCTCGGATGTACTCTTGTATGTCGCTGGCATACATATTCACTTGTGTACGCTAGACTCGCTACCATCTAGTCACGTTTCTCGCACTTGAAGCTATAACCATGAATTTTGGGGTGGATGGTTGGCTGGTACCGTTCCCTGCCATTGCGGCCAGCCTGTGGGCAGCCTCGTGGCCTCTACGGTAGTACGTCCTCCCCAGATTCGGGTTATACCGGCTTGTGATTTAGAAATGTGAGGTCCGGGGATTACACATTCTTTGTGATATTATCACTTGCTTGCAAGCTATGTTAATGTGATATTATCGAGAGGGCCCTGAGTATATATCTCCATTATTAGGATGGACAAATCTCAATCTTGATCCACGAGCCTCAACCAAGACTTTCCAAGTACTCAATGACATCTTTATAAACACCATGTTACGGTGTGACGTTTGATGGAATCAAAGTACTCTTTTAGAGTTAGTGATTTAACTGATCTCATGGTCTAAGGATTAGAGTTACTTCAAATGAGATAGCAATATAAACTTGAAGACATGATCGTATTACTACACTTTGGGAGAATGTTTATCACATCATTCTACCAATGTTGTGACCTTGGTATTAACAACATCCAATGTCCTGATCAAGAAACCTTGATCATCTGTTAATCAAAAAGCTAGTGTAATGAGAGGCATTACTAGGAACCTTTTCTTTGTTTATTAAATACACATGTATTAACATTTTCGGTTAACACAATTATAGCATGAGAAATAAACATTTATCATAAACATGGAATAAGATAATAACCATTTTATTATGGGATTTCTATTTTCATGCCGCTGGTTCGTTAGTTGTACTTAGTTTTCCCTAGCCGCTTAACTTTTCCTCAGTTTTGCCCCTCTCCTTCTCGGAAACCCATCAAAGAGCTCAAACAACGGCTGCTATCAGGTTGATCATTGGCTGACGTGTGGGTCCGCGCGGTGCAGGACCACATGGGGTCTTTTAGTTAGGAACGTGTTATGCTGATGTGTGGGGCCGTGCCATGTGGGATTGCATGGGGCAGGTTTGTTCGGAACACGTTATGGGGGACATGGTGTGGGACCATGTGGCCACGTTTGCTGGTTACGGGCGCCCTATCGTCTAAATTAGAAGTTTTCTTTTTTGTTATTTTTATGATTGGCCTTTTTAAGAGCGCATTTTCCCCTCTCTCTCGCTAACAGTTGTTTTTGCCCAAAAAGGTAGCAAATCTAGACAAGCTTCTCTCTTCATTTCATTGTTCATTTTGGCCCTTGTTTTTTCCCAATCTAGTAGCAAATATAGAGCAGCAAATCTAACCAGCACCATAAATACATTCAGTAAACAGAGCAAATGTAGATAAAGCAGCTCATATAGGATATATAGCAGATGTAGATAAAGAAGCTAATATAGGATATATATATATAGTATGATACTTAACGAGGTTGGACACTTAGGCTGCTCAGCAGCACCAGCGGACAAGTTCAACACAGATAATACAAAAGAAGTTGCTTTATAGTAGCAGAACAAGATCAGTGGCCCCTCATGGCCTCCACCAGGGCCTCCACCTCCTCCCTCTGGCGCCTCCTTGATACCTTTGATCCGGATTACGGATATAGTATAGCTTCTTTTTCCCTAGTAGACATAGGTTATCGAATCCTGAGGAAGCGAATGTGTAGTGAAGTTACTTTAATGGACCTTTAGGAGTTTTAGAATTCCTTTTGTGTTTTTACCGGACCAATAGATTGTGTCTTTTTTTGTTGTTGTCGATGATGGAGAGAGACGGCCTAGGGCGTTCGGTTTCACCTGTAGCTCTGCAAAATATCTGATGGGAATAAAAGATAGAAAGAGAGTATGCATATACTTGTTAGAGCAAGATAAATTATATGTGGGTAGTGCATCCATAATTGTTATTGCCTCCACAACCGCTTATAGCAATAACCTACTAGTCTCATCCATAGAAGAAAGATAACTAATGATATGCATAGTGATGTCACCGTTAATCCCAAGCAAATCCCTCACATACAGTCGTACTACCCCTTCTGTCACTGGGGTTGCCAACCTGCAGATCAGTCATCACTCATACTCCCTATACCTGGCTCAACCCTCGGGGTCTTGGGTACCTGACAAGTCCTTGGATTGAGTCAAGAGAGGATACAATAATCATCATGTCATACAAACTAATACACGATCCCATCTATGATAAATAACATGCACAATTGCTACATGGCTAGGCCGAAGCCCTTAGCCCAAGGAGAGTTACTCACACATAGAGATGAGATCAACAATCACAAACATTGTAATAAAAATCATAAGATTGATAGCAATAGTCTTACAATGTCGCCAATCGGAGAAGAGATCTACTATTACAAGTGGTGGAATATGGCTATGGAGATGGAGAAGGGTTTGGAGATCTGGAGGCGGCTGGTGATCTGTGGCAGAGACATTTTGGCGAGGTCTAGCTTGTTTTATCGTTGCCCGAGGCTTCTTTATATAGAGGTCCCTTCACAAAAGTTGTTCTGTTTGACCTAATGGTGGTGGCGCCAACTATACGACCGGAGCTATACCACCGGAATTTCTGCTTCGGTCGTATAGTTGGTCATTAAAGCGTCTGCCTCTGTTGTACGGCTCCTGGTTTCTTCTGGTTTTTGGAAATCTCATACCTTTGACTTTAATGTAGTGATTCCCTCCTTTAAACGACATTATCTGCGTAGGAAAAATATAAAAGAAAGGATTGCATACCCCTCTGAATATTAGCATTAGTGGCAGGGTTTTAGAGAGATATTTCATCAAGAATATGAGTAATATCTAGTTTAAATGTGGATGTAGATGGTTATATTTTAGAGCCATCAACCTCCCCAAGCTTAAGCTTGATCGTCCTCGAGCAAGATAATAAAAATCATAAAGGAACTCATCATTTAAACTGAAATAACGAGATGGTGATCTTACTCATGATTACTAGTCTCATGTTTCCGCCACTTCATAAATCTAAAAAACTTCAGCATATATAGAGTAATGGCAAGCATATCATACGGGTTTCATGCATCCGTATAGTGCAGCAAAATTCTTGTAAACATGGATGATTCAAATGAGTAAACTTTATTCCATGTCAAGTAATCAACTCATAGGCTTGCCTTTGAACGATAAAGTATAATCATGTAAGTTAAGAGTGTGAGAGTTTTCATAAAAAGCATATATACTAGAGTATCTCAATTCTCCCACATCAATAAATCAAGACTTTTCAAGCACTACTTTTCTATTCATTATCCTTCAAGAATTTTAGTTTTCAAGTAATTGAGAGCATGCCAATAAAATTTTATTAGTTTATCGAGCTATGATGGACACTCGTGGCATCACTAAGGTTTTGTTCCTTTTGCATAACAATTTCTCATAATAGCCAGAGGAGTGATTCCATCATGATTAGCTACCCGGGAGTGCCAAGAATCTTACCCACTATAGCATTGCTGCTACAAGTGTTTAATCAACTCATAGCCGAAATCTAGGAGTTCCCTCCATGAAGATCGTCCGTAGGCCAGCGAAATTGTTGGCATCCCATGAAGTTTGACATGCGTAAAGCTATATCATTCTTATGATTAACAAATCAAACTTTGGCATGCTCACAAAAACCACTAAACATTAATTCAGTCGAACAAATACTTTCAAAGAGAGCTATTAAGTCAATCAACATTTTCAGTGGTGTTCAGTGTCTCTAGAAATAAACCTTCAAGACTAAACACTACAACACCCAAGCCTTTAATTGTGAGACCTTTTATTATTACAATTGTTTAACAATTTTTAGGCAAGACTTGCTTAATTACGAGAGTTGGAACAAAACGTACCCAATTAAATACCCATGCAAATGAAAATCTTACTACAATACAAAAGACTCACTCCACCAATATAATATCTCAACATTTACTACTAACTAGCATGGGTTTCTCAAACTTCAAAAGTGGGGAATCATAAGGCATACCTCTCATGTTTGGTTCCACTTCTCTCTTCCTTTTTTATTTGTTTCTTGGAAACTCGAAGTCGATCACTCTCCTGCAAATATATGAAGACCTCGAGGCAGAAAGAAAAGAAAGAGGGAAATAAGGAAAAATGGAGAAATCTTTTTGTGGTTTTTAAGAGAGGGACTTTAAAGAATAGAAAACTAGCGGCAAAGCTCGGCTATAAAATTACGAAAGCAAATAGAAAGAACTAAAAATAATGTGTTGGGGAAACCAACACGGGTGCTTATAAACTCAAATAAAAACACAACCTCTAAATAAAAGCAAATAAACACCAAGTAAAGATACATGTACCCAAGCTTGGGCTTTTGCAAGCCCTTCAAATCATTGTGGTGGCAGGAAAAAGTCGTTACTCCAATTCGCAAATTGAGTTGACAGGTTACTTGTTGATTCTCGGTGGTTCAAAGAGAGGCTATGCATCCTCTCCACAGTCCCTCCAAGTCCTTGGAAATCTTGGTATGTGGCGAACCGGGTTTGTTGCTGCTCCTCTTGATAAGGAACTTCTTGCTCCTCCTCTTGGTCCTCATCCTCCTCCAAAATCTCTTCCTCAGGTTGGTGTTGCTCAACCTGCGAATCATATAGCAAATGTCCTTCCTCGATAGAGAAAATACCATTAGGCATAGGAGCGGGGTAGAGACGCCCAGCTCCAGCAATATGTAGATAATAAACACCATCTCTCCTAGTGAGCATTCCACAGGCTCTCAAAGTGGAGAAACCACCACATGTCTCACCTAGTACGGGTTGCAACTCACCTAGGTTAAGTCCTAGGGCAGTGCAAAGCACGGTGATGACGCCTCCGCCTGTGGTTGGTCCTTGGCTTTGGGAGGCTTGGTGCTCCAAGTAGAGCATAAGGATGGCGCCCAAGTTGAGTGACAAGCCGCAGTTGATGTAAGCAGCCTTTGCGAGGACTAGGACGTCCTCCTCGTTGAGTCTCGTGAACTCATTATGTGCCTGCAAGGTGTTAGCAATAACATATAACAAATAGCGAATTGCAGGATGATGAATATTCCTACCCTTGTTCACTCTACTAGTGAAACTCAATCCATTATAGTATTGTTCGGGGGTAGGTTCTATGCCAGTAAAGGATGCGTGTAAGGCATGAATATCAATGTTTGGAAAATTAAAACATGCGCACCATTCATTTAATGTTAAGGTGTAGTTGTTGTTCATCACACGGAAAGAAATAGTGTCCTCTCATTGCCATTGTTTAACGGTGCTTTGCAACTAACTTAGAAATTCAATGGTTAAGCGGCGATAAGTAGGTACATCATTGTACACAAAGTTTTGCAGGCCAGCTCTATTGCAAAGTAAATTGAAATAATCAGAAATACCGATTTGGTTCAATATAATGGGGCAAGCCCACTTGGTGGCCTTCACTTCGCAGTTCTTGATCCTGTTGAAGCGATCACGATGGGCCTCATCCCTGAACTGTATCCCCATGCATTCCTGAGCGGCAGCCCGAGAAGCGCTAGCGGTGGCACGAGCACGAGTTTGGCTCCTTGTGTTCATCATCTAAAACATTGAAGAAAGGCAAAAATAAAACTTTTTGATCCAACAACAGTAAGTGCATTATATTCCTCATCATAGCACACTAAATAATTCTCCTCACAATAGTAATCTAGGCAAGAAAATCATGGAAATTGGTTCATAGTAGGTCTCACCTAGATTGATAATGACAATAGATTGAAGATGAATTTGCAAAAAGTAATTGGAGGATCGGGGGAGAAACATAACATAGATCACTCGTGTGCGAGGAAATTGAATGAAATTGAGTAGTGATGAAGATCTCTTGAGGTTTTGAGAGAGTTTGGAGGTAGAAGAAAGAAAAAGGATTGATGTTTTGGAGTTGGAAGTACCTTCCCGTGCGTTTTTGTGGTCGGACGCAACTATATGGGTGGAACTATACGGTCAGAACAAGGTGTTCCTGCCGTATAGTTGGCCTTTTGTCAAAATATTAGGGTTTCCTCCTGGCGGCGCAGCTATACGGACGCAACTATACGGCCGGGACAAAATATTCCCGCCATATAGTTGGTCGTCAAACTGTATGTCCTTGCGAAAGAAAATATACAAAGGCGTCGATATCTATACGACCAGAATTATACAGTCGGAATTTTTATTCCTGTCGTATAGTTGGTCATTAAACTCTTAGTACATTAGAAAAGAAATTGTATGAAGGCACTAATATCTATACGATCGGAGCTATACGGCCGGAATTTTTATTCCCGCTGTATAGTTGGTCGTTAAACTCTTAGTACATATGAAAAGAAATGTGTCGATGGTAAAGATATCTATACGGCCAGAACTATAGGGCCAAATTTTTTATTCCCGCCATATAGTTGGTCGTTAAACTCTCTGTGTGCATCAAAAAAATTATGTTTCTTCAAAAATATTTCTTTTCCTATAACTTAGTGATATACCTTGTTTTTGACAGAAAATTCACAGTAAATATTGTCGACCAACAATAGCATGAATAAAGCAGAATTTCAAGTACTACCGAGCTTCTTCTCCTCAAATGGACTTTTCTAGCACTCTTTATTAAACATAAGCTTTAAACTAAAACTAAAAACTTTACTCAAACCTTTATTTCACATGGGTTTCCTCCCATGAAGCGCTCTTTTTTGGTCAATATCTTGACCTTGACGATACTCACTTGGCCCAGATGAGTGGAACACCCACTCCAAAGTAATTGGCCTTCAAAGTGATGGCATCCTTTTCATCATGCTTGGATTTCTTCTTCCTGGGGAAATCAATAACAAAAGGATCCCGTGAAGGTAATTGTAGCTTCATGTTCCCTTCATGCAGATTAATCAAAGCCTTAATAGTTCTTAAGAAAGGATGGCCTAAAATAATAGGAGCAGTAGCATCTTCAAGCATGTCAACAATAACAAAATCAATGAGAGCGGGACAGCCATTAATGTATACTAAAGTGTTCTCCTTAATTCCTACAGCTTCTTTGTAGGTAGAATCTGCTAGATGCAATTTTAACTCAGTTATTTCAAAGGAGCCAAGATTTAACTTGTTAAAAAGACTCTTTGGAATTGTTGAGACGCTTGCACCTAGATCACAACGTGCAGCTATCTCATTGGTTCCAATTTTAATCTTAATAGTAGGCTCAAATGTGTCATCTAGTTTAATAGGTACTTTTTCAGCAATTTGCTTGTATTCTTCCTCAAGATCACGTACCTTTATTGCTACTTGATTGACAAAGTGTTGGTACATAGCTTCCTCACTACCTTCACTTACCGGAATCTTGACGTTGATCCTTTTTACAAGATCTTCAACGGTGTAGCTTGGTGAAGGAGCATTACTATAGTCAAGTTCTTCAGGCTCCTTCCTTTGGATCCTCATCATTTTGAGTTCTTCAACAGGATTGGGCTTAGCTTTACCTGCAAATTTAGCTAGAATGAGAGTTTGACTCTCGGTTATCTTACCTAGATGTGCCTCAATGATCCTTGTTCTTTCTTGGAGGGTCTGCAAATCATTTATCAAACTAATAGCTTGGTTAGATAATTTACCAAGCATGGCATCATGGTTCTCCATTATTTTAACAAGAATATTGTTTTGTTCATTTTGTGAGTCTATGAAAAACTTAAGTGTTTCTTGGAGACTACCATTACTAGTTCCCATATTATTATTAGAGTTACCTGCAGGACTAGCATAATGTTTCTGAAAGATGGGATTGTCACTCTTTTTCCAAGAAGGGTTATAATCATTACGAGCTAGGAAGTCTATTTCTTCAATATTTGTTTTAGGGGTGGCTCTTAACTGGGTTTCCTTACCTTTTACGGCTAGTATGAGCTCATCCAACTTAGCATTGAGTTCTTCGTTTTCTTGTGGTGAAATAGAGTTCACCTTCTTCATGTTTGATCTTTCCACATGCCATTGGGCATGGTTGTCTTGCATATTGTCTAGCAGCTTCTTCGCTTCAGTAATATGTTTACCCATAAATGTTCATCCAGCTGCAGTATCAAGCATAGACTTAGACACAGGATTAAGAGCATTATAAAATAAATGGAGGATTAACCAATCTTCCATCCCATGACTAGGATAGTTTCTTAAGCATTCCTTCATCCTCTCCCATGCAAGCACTAGTGGCTCACGCTCTTCCTGCCTAAAGCTAGTAATATTAGATCTGGGTTGCATAGTCTTTGCAGGTGGGAAAAATTTAGTCATAAATAAAGAAGTACATCCCACCCATGATGTAATAGTATTTCTAGGCAAAGATAGCAACCATCCTTTTGCTCTCCCTCTTAGAGAGAAAGGAAATAAACACAATTTGATCGCATCGGGATCAACGCCTTTTATACGCATCATATCACATATTTCAGTGAAAGTATTTAAGTGCATACCTGCGTCTTCAAAACAAGAGCCTCCAAATTGATTTTGTTTAACCAGACTTAAGTAATGCGGCTTAATTTCATAGTAATCAGCAACAATTGTTGGCTGAGAAATAGGAGTATGCAAATAATCATTGTTGGGAGTAGCAAACTCCCCACGCTTCTTTTCAGCCATATTTCCTATGTTTTTGGGTTTTCTTAAACAAGAATTTAAAGGCTAACTATTTTTTTGGTTTATCAAATAAAGACTGAAAGCAAACTAACAAAATTAAAAACAAGAATTAAAACTAGCAAGGTTCCTAATAACCTCACGAGGGTAGCTATTGCTTCCCAGGCAACGGCGCCAGAAAAAGGGTTGATACCTTCAATCCGGATTATGAATGTAGTATAGCTTCTTTTTCCCTAAAAGACCTAGTTTATCGAATCCTCGAGAAGCGAATGCGTAGTGAAGTTACTTTAATGGACCTTCAGGAGATTTAGAATTACTTGTGTGGTTTTTACCGGACCAATAGCTTGCATCTTTTTTGTTGTTGTCGATGATGGAGAGAGAGGGCCTAGGGCATTCGGTTTCACCTGTAGCTGTGCAAAACATCTGATGGGAATAAAAGATAGAAATAAAGTATGCGTGTACTTGTTAGAGCAAGATAAATTATATATGGGCAGTGCATTCACAATTGCTATTACCTATGCAACCAGTTATAGCAATAACCTACTAGTCTCATCCATAGAAGAGGAGAACTTATGATATGCTTAGTGATGTCACCGTTAATCCCAAGCAAATCCCTCACATACAACCGTACTACCCCTTCTGTCACTAGGGTTCCCAACCTGTAGATGAGTCATCACTCATACTCCCTATACCTGGCTCAACCCTTGGGGTCTTGGGTACCTGACAAGTCCTTGGATTGAGGCAAGAGAGGATACAATAATCATCATGTCATACAAACTAATACACGATCCCATCTATGATAAATAACATGCACAATTGCTACATGGCTAGGTCGAAGCCCTTAGCCCAAGGAGAATTACTCACACATAGAGATGAGTTCAACAATCACAAACATTGTAATAAAAATCATAAGATTGATAGCAATAGTCTTACAATGTCGCCAGTCGGAGAAGAGATCTACTATTACAAGTGGTGGAATATGTCTATGGAGATGGAGAAGGGTTTGGAGATCTGGAGGCGGCTAGTGATCTATGGCAGAGACTTTTTGGTAAGGTCTGGCTTGTTTTCTCGTAGCCCGAGGCTTCTTTATATAGGGGTCCCTTCACAAAAGTTGATCTATTTGACCTTACAGTGGTGGTGCCAACTATACAACCGGAGCTATACGGCCGGAATTTTTGCTCCAGTCATATAGTTGGTCGTTAAAGCGTCTGCCTCTATTGTACAGCTCCTGGTTTCTTCTAGTTGTTGGAAATCTCGTATCTTTGACTTTAATATATTGATTCCCTCCTTTAAACGACATTATCTGTGCAGGAAAAATATAAAAGAAAGGATCCAATACCCCTCTGAATATTAGCATTAGTGGCAGGGTTTTGGAGAGATATTTCATCAAGAATATGAGTAATATCCAGTTTAAATGTGGATGTAGATGGCTATATTTCAGAGCCATCACTCCTCCACTTCTAGATGTTGTGGAGGTGAAGACCGAGCACCTGGTGCATGGCTCTGAAGTTGTGGATGTTCACGGACTCGCCGCGGGTCCTCACATCCTCGGCATGCTTCACGTAGAGTGCAATAAGGACATGAGGAGTGCAGAAGGGGCACCTGTAGACGTCGTCGGCGAAGAAGTTGTCATACTGGCCTGACTTCAGCCTCCTCAGTACATGACGAGTCTTGGTGTCCTTGGACTCGTCGTCGCTATAGACATCACTACTATCCTCCTATTGGAAAAAATAGTAGAGTGCAATAAGGACATGATTGAGATACCTTGATTATTGGGATTGATTATTTGCATAAATTAACCGATTGAGATCCCCTGATTATTCCCCAAATCTCAGACCAAATCGAATACTGATCCCAACTACAAACAGGAGGATTCAAATACGAACATGGGGATTCATATAAATACGACAAGGGGATTCATCGAAATACGAGATCTAAAACAAGAGGATTAGCTACTCTAAAAATATGAATAGCAGAACCCTAATAACATACGATCTAGCATCCAACAATGGGAATGGGGGAAGAACAAGGGAAGGGAGAAACCTCTAGTTACCTCCGACCATGGATCGGTGATGCTGGTGTCGTAGGGGTTCTTCAGCCTGGTGTAATCATCCTCCTCGTAGGGGTCCCAGCCGAGTGGGATCTGCCTGAGACCGGCAGGGACCTCCTCATCGGCGGCTATGGTGGAAGCAGGGACGGGGGTATGGACGGGGATGGTGGCTGCCTTCAATGCCTCGATAGGGGCCTATGCGGGGATGAGATCCTCCTTGTCGGTGGCCGTGGAGGCGATGATGGCCACAGTGTCGTTCTTCTCCATCGCCTGCGTGGTTGGGGTTTTCTTGGGGTTTGCAGAAGGTGATGTGACAGTGCAGACAGTTGAGTGAGAGAGTGAGTGATTAGTGAGAGTATGGAGGCCTCTATAAAGGAGAAGGGAAGGGACGTTCTGTTGCACCACCGTGCATCACGTAACCGTGTACGCTACTTCATTGTGCATGGCCACATGTGTCCGTTACCTCCCCATGCACCGCACACGCGTACCATGAGTCACAATTTTTCCCACGTGTCTAACCCTGGCGACTTAGTTTTGCTTAGTTTTTCCCTCGAGTGTAACACTGGTAGTTTGGTTGTACTCAGTTTTGCCCTCCAATACTAACAATGTCATGTGCAATATACTTAGTTTTACCCTCCGGTGGCTGGTCAACAGAGAGTCAACGAATGGGTTTTAGCTAGCTAATTGAGTCATTTTATGCACAACAAATTCAAAAATATCAAAACATAGTGGCGTCTTCCTAGGGAGTCTTATTATATGACCTACCACCATAAGAAATGTTTGTAAATCAAGTTTTAACCTAAATCACCACTTCTCAAATCACCTACTATCTATGAAGGTTCATGGCTTTCTACTCAAGCCTCTTCCCAAAACATCCCTCCCTAAAACATAGTTTGTCTAAATGAGGCAATAATTGTCAAACTAGTTTATATTTGAATTGCAAATAGTTTGATGTATGCCAAGATGTATTTTATTGTATAAAAGACTCATTTTCCATTTTTTAAATCTCTTTCTATTTTCTATTTGAATCCCTTTGTCATTCTTGCCCTTGGTTTTTAAGTTCTTCTCGGTTTTTCCCTTGGTTCTTAAGTTCTACTCAGTTTTCCCTTCTCTTAGTCACAATCTCTCACACATGTGCTCATCTTGGCTGCTACGCTCTGATTGGTTGAGACAGTTGCCATGCGGATCGTGCCCACCAATCGTTGATCCTCTATGATCTAGCGGACAGGATAACCATATATCTGTTGGGGCACCCCTGTATCCATGCAAAATAACGAGTTTGCCACCGGTATTTAACTCCATAAACAAATGAATTTGAATATAATTTGAAGGGAAAGTGTTCAAAGGGGTATAATTTGTGCATTACATTCTACTCTATGAAAATGATAACCTCTCAAGATTTTCTTAGCACAATATTATCATGTATTAAGTGCGATTCCAAAGAGTTTAAATGTGTATAATTTTCGTATATGCAAGTTTATACATTACATTCCACTCTATGAAAATGGGGGAGAAAATGATAATCTCTCAAAAATTTGCTAGCACATCATTATCTCGTTATTAAGTGTGATTTCACAGTGTTTAAAGGTTTATAATTTTTGTATACGCAAGTTTATGCATTATATTTCACTCCATGGAAATGATAAATGATCAGGATTTTATTAGCACAACATTATCATGTCCTAAGTGTGATTTCAAATAGTTCAAAGGTGTATAATTTTTGTATATGCAAGTTTATGCATTACATTCCACTATATGATAATGATAATCTCTCAAGATTTTCTTAGCACAACATTATCACGTATTAAGTGCAATTTCAAAGAGTTAAAATGTGTAAAAAATTGTATATGCAAGTTTATGCATTACATTCCACGCTATGAAAATGGGGGAGAAAATGATAATCTCTCAAAATTTTGTTAGCACATCATTATCATGTATTAAGTGCGATTTCAAGTGTTCAAAGGTTTATAATTTTCGCATATGTAAGTTTGTGCATTACATTCCACTCTATGAAAATGATAATCTCTCAAGATTTTCTTAACACAACGTTATCACATATTAACTATGATTTCAAAGAGTTCAAATGTGTATAATTTTCGTATATTCAAGTTTATGCATTACATTCCACTCTATGAAAATGGGGGAGAAAATGATAATCTCTCAAAATTTTGTTAGCACATCATTATCACGTGTTAAGTGCCATTCCACAGTATTCAAAGGTTTATAAGTTTTGTATACACAAGTTTATGCATTATATTTCACTCCATATAAATGATAAATGATTAGGATTTTATTAGCACAACATTATCATGTCCTAAGTGCGATTTCAAAGAGTTCAAAGGTGTATAATTTTCATATATGCATTACATTTCACTATATGAAAATGAGGCTAGACAAAGGGTCGCTGTCCCCGGAGAAGGAGAAGAGAGGGGAGGAAACGGCACGGGCGCGGGCTGGCTCGGGGTCCTATCTTGTAACACCAACCTAGGTAAGCTATGGGTCCACACTCATGTTGATAAGCTGTGGATCTGATGCTGATCTGGATAAGTTGAGAGAGGTGTCCACTACGGGAACCGACTAAACGCGGCCCCACTTGTCAGCATGTAATGGCAAGCGTCCATTACGGGACCGGACGGAACGCGGCCCTACTTGTCAGCACGTAACGGCGAGGTTCCACTACGAGACCCGACTGAACACGGCCCCACCTGTCAACATGTAACGGCAAGACTGGCGGACAGTGATTTTTCAGACCATGCGAGAGTTTCGTAGAAGGAGATGGGAAAAAGGGAGTAAAAGTTAAGCGGCTGGGAAAAACTGAGTACAACCAACGAACCGAGGGCACGAAAATAGAAATCCCTTTTATTTTTGCCTCTCAGGCATATTCCTTTCACCTTGCCACTGTACCTAGCCACCATGCCACGAACGGCTAGCGTTGTACTCGTTGTTGAGCATGAAGAGCCCGTCAAAACAAGAAAGAAGATGGCCACGCCCAAATCACTCGGGGGTTGCGCTCATGAGGCATCTAGAGGGGCTACAGGAGCCTCAGGGCCTCGCAAAGATGGGACCCTCTATGAGACCGTGGGCGGGCCTCAAAAGGATCTTGTGGCAGCATCAAAAACAATGGACCTCATGCAACATCATGTCTACTTCGTCAGCATGGTACTCCGCGACACTCGCGAGTGCTACCCAATGCAGCAGAAGCTCCTCTACATGCTTGTCATAGCCTCGAGGAAGCTGCGGCAATACTTCTAGGGCTATCCGATCAACGTGGTATCCAAGTTCCCCTAGAGACAATCCTATGCAACACTAATGACATGGGGCATGTGGCTGAGTGGGCAATCAAGTTACAGCCTTTCGAGCTGACATTCGATACGTCCCTCGCTGTCAGGGGCAGGGCTTTAGCAGAGTATGCCACGAAATGGACCGGTCCATTCATGGAAGAGGTCAAGGAGGAAGAGACCCAGCTGCCGAGGAAAGCAACGTCTGGCCGCTAGGTCATAAACTTTGACGGCGCATTCAGCGGTGACAACACAGGAGCAACATCGGTCCTCACCTCATCCACCGGCGAAAAGATTTGTTATGTCGTTCAGCTATGCTTCATGGATGAGGTCGAGCGCTCCAACAACATCACCGAATATGAGGGCCTCATAGCGAGCCTCAAAGCTTCCATCACCCATGGCATCAAGCGTATCATGGTTCAAGGGGATTCCTTGCTCCTCGTCAACTTCTCCAAAAAGAGCATAAGCCCAAGGATGAGCACATGGCGGCTTACCTCGAAGAGGTACGCAGGCTCGAGAAGCACTTTCTAGTCATGGAGCTACTCTACATTCCTCGAGGAGACAACTATGAAACCAATGAGATCGCTAAGCACACGACTTGTCGAGATCCCCAACTGCCCGGAGTCTTCGAGGAGAGGTTATTCAAACTATCTGCCATGCCACCCAATGGCTATGATGTTCCCCTCCCCCCGCGAGGAGTTGCCTCCCCCACCCTTGATAGGTGCATTAGCCTGTGAACCAACATCTGGTGATTACCTTGCCCTGGCAATTACGCCTCAAGAAGCATTCTGGATCACTGACCTCAAAGAGTACCTAAAAGATGGCACCCTTCCCGAGAAGGACGAGGTTGCCGTAGAAAGCATCCTTCGTCGTGCCAAGAACTACTGCCTGGTGCATGGCAACCTCTAATGTCACCGTCTTAACGGTGTCGTGCTGCAATGCATCTCCACTGAGGAAGGGTGCGAACTGCTCATCGACATCCATGCTGGAGAATGCAACCACCATGCCTCCGCATGCACCCTTGTGTGGAAGGCTTTTCGCAGTGGTTTCTACTAGCTCACGGTGCTGGACAACGCCACTGAGATTATCAAGTCTTGTGAGGCCTGCCAATTTCACACCAAGAAGATACTCCAGCCCCCCAGTAGCTACAAACCATTTCGTTATTGTGGCCGTTCATGGTATGGGGATGGATATCTTGGGGCCTTTTCCTAGAGCGCCTAGGCGCTACCGCTACTCTATGTCGCCATCGACAAATTCACTAAATGAGCAGAGGTGGAGCCGATACGAACCATCCCGACAAGGTCGGCGATCAAATTCATACGAGGCTTGGTATGCCGCTTCGGCGTGCCCAATCACATCATCACTAAAAACGGCATCCAATTCACCAGCGGATTGTTCAAATCCCAATGTGCTGACATCAGCACCAAGATCTTCTATGCCTATGTCGCCCACCCAAGAAGCAATGGTCAAGCCGAACAGGCCAATGCTACAGTTATAAAGGGTCTCAAGACAAGGAGTTTCCGCCGTAGTCTCAAGTACTGTGGTAGAGGATGGCTCGATGTGCTCCCTGGAGTACTCTGTTCCATCCAAACTACCACGGCCAAGCCAACTGGTGAGACCCCTTTCTTCCTCATTTATAGAGCTGAGATAGTCATTCCCACAGAACTCAAGCACGTCTCCCCACAGGTCATGGCCTTCAATGAGAAGGCACAACAGGAGCTGCACCAATATGACATGACCCACATCGAGGAAGCCCATCATAGACTCACCGTTCGGGTGGCCAGGTACCAACAGCCACTACCACTGCCACTACATATGCTCCTACACCCAGGAAGCAGGGACCTCATCCTTTGATAGGTCCTCTCCCACTAAGGCCTCCACAAGATATCCCCGATGTGGGATAGCCCCTTTAGGGTCATGCACGTCACGAGACCAGGAGCAGTGCGTTTGGAAATAGAGGACGGGGTGGTGATACCAAACGCGTGGAACATCTAGTACCTTTGCAAGTTCTACCCATGATCCCTTCCTACAGCAACGGTTGTAATAGACAAATTCCATTCTCGGGTACGTTAAGAACTCATGAGCAGGCCCTCGTGTTAGTTTTCCTCTTATGCTGATTTCTCTGGTGCTATTTTCTTTTTGTGTTGCTCCCTCCTGTGTACCATACGAGCGGGGGCTAGGCATGGTGTCTATCACTAAAGGCATCCCCTGTCAACTCTAAGGCCTAAAGTGTCGAGCACTTACGTGTGGACTAGCTTCAGGGATAAATTCACCTCACCCACGGTTCTTGGTGCTTGATATACTCACATGACACACATGGGAAACAGAAAAGCACACTCTAGACAGAACTGACGTTTACCACTCTGGGGAACTAATAGGAAAAGTACAAGTCCTATGACTACCTCTACGAGGAGCTAATAGGGCGACCTAGAACATATAGAACCTACGGTTACCTCTTCGAGGAACTAACAAGGAAAGTACAAGTCCTATGACTACCTGCACGAGGAGCTAATAGGATGACCTAGAATGTACAGAGCCTACAGGTCACCTCCTCGCGGAATCTACAGGACAAGTACAAGTACCGTGGCTTCGTCCATGAGGGGCCCATAGAGCGGGTCGCGAGGGAACTCCCCCTCAAGATCCAAAATCCATGTAAATCCTATGTCATCCTCCTCAAGGAGACAATAGGAAATACATTTGCCTTACGATTTCCTCCACGAGGGACTCACATGGCGACTCACGAGGGCACTCCCCGTCAAGATCCTAAATCCATGTAAATCCTATGGCTTCCTCCTCAAGGGGCCAATAGGAAATACATTTTCCTTATGTTTTCCTCCACGAGGGACTCACGGGGCGAATCGCGAGGGCACTCCCCCTCAAGAGCCTAAATCCATGTAAATCCTACAACTTCCTCCTCAATGAGCCAATAGGAAATACATTTTCCTTACATTTTCCTCCACGGGGGACTCATGAGGGCACTCCCCCTCAAGAGTCTAAATCCATGTAAATCCTACAGGTTCCTCCTCAAAGAGCAAACAGGAAATACATTTGCCTTATAGTTTCCTCCACAAGGGACTTACGGGGCGGCTCATGAGGGCACTTTCCCTCAAGTATCCCTAATATTTGTAAAACCTACGGTCGCCCCCCCCCCCTCGAGGGCCACAAAGCAGAACACATGATAAACGACACAGATAACAGGCTCTAGGACAAAACTCTTGTCCTTACAGTTTATTTAGGGGCAGCAAGTCTAACAGCCCACACGGGTGCCGCACAACAAAATTCAAGTTGTTGGGGATATGCTAAATGGGTATCACCATTACATGTGTCTAATCTGGCAAACCCGAATGGCCCACAGTTGGTAGCATGGCCCATAGCCTACTGGGCGGCCCAGTTAGACGGATCCAGAAGGGAGGCCCATGTCAGATATAGGAAGGCTATGTGGGAGTCACTAACATACTCGGAGCCTTGGAGTACAAGACACAAAGACTAGTTATTATTAGTGTAGGACTCTGTAACTTGTCCGGCAAGGTCCTTTCCCTGTAACCCTAGGTTCTGGTGCCTTTATAAGATGGACATGTGGGAGCCTTTAGGGAAGAACAACCAACATACAACGTACAACACCTTGCATAGAGAACCGATCCCTATAACTCGGCGTATTGCCATTATAGTGATTTATAGCAGGAGTAGAGTTCGGCCACCATTGTGGGACTTGAACCTGGGTAAGTTGTGTTACCTCATACCTGCCAACTCGCTGCCTTCCCCCACCTCTCTAAACACACTCTGTGAGGACCCCTCCATGGCGTACTCATTGGCAATACCACGACAGTTGGTGCCCACCATGGAACAAGAGGCGCTTCAAGCTCTACACTAGGCGCAGTCCAAGCTCTTAGTGGGAATCGGCGACACCGTAGCCATTGGGCGCATCCTCTTCTCTGTTAACATCCCGATCATCCCTCTGGGCAAGTTCTGGGTCCTAGCAAAGACGAACCCTACCAGGTGCTCCGTCGTCCCAGTCGGAGACATCCACATCTTCATCAGTGAAACTGACTTGGCTCCTAGCTCCTAGGAAGTTGGAAACTCATCAAGGCCTACACGGAACACCTACGGGCAGGACACGTTCGTGGAAGAATCTAGTCGTATCTCTCTCTATAGTATAGCGCCTCGGATTAGGAAAATTCAAGGCCCACCCAAACTGCCCATGTGTAGGATATAACGGTGAAAGAACCTTGTAGATCCGCTTGGCTTCCTCTAGCGTTAGAGACACGGAGGTCACACTTTGTCAATGTCGTTACCATCTTCGATCTGGCCAGATGCGTTCAGAGGGACGGAGAATCTCCCCATGAATACCTTTCCAAATGGATGAGGGTGAGGGAAACCCTAGAAGGTGAGCATGCTAACAAACTCGTCTACCACTTTGTGGAAGGGCTCACGCCTAGGACACTCCTCTGGCATACGCTCGGGAGACGGCAGGCTGCCAGCTCACTCACCCTTGGCGAGATGGTCACAATTGTCAATGACTACACGGATGCCAATGAGGAGGCTGAGGTCGAGATTGTCGTTGCAGACAGAGGAAGCAACCACAACAACGCCTCTCCACCATCCCCCTCTACCTCCGCTGTCAATAACACCGAAGCCAACTCTGACTCAGTGCTCGATGCACTATACGCCAACATCAACATGGATGGCAGCGGCTCAGATGCTAACTTGGAGGAATATGATGTTGCTATGAGGGAGATTGAGAAGGAGATCGAGGGGAGGAGCGCGCCAAGAAATCTACCACTTCTTGCCAGGTGCTAGTCGCCATTAGGAACGTGATGGAAGAAGACGTACAGGAACCGAAACATAAAAGATCTCCACCATGCCTACGGTCACCAGAGTGGCAGTGGAAAAGAAGGCCGCGGATCCTCTGAGTCTGGCCAAAGCCATGCCTCCTCCAGCTACCTGCAGCAGGCGTAGGAACTCACCACCAGCCCCCGTACTACCAAGCAAACAAATCTGCCGCCACCGCCACCATCAACGTCTACAGTTAGCAACCCACTAGTTACTCCCACCAACGAGGTGATGTACGGTCCACTCCTCATCGAGCCTATCACTGTCGCCCATATCCAGAACGTTATGGAGCTCAATGAGAAACGTGCATAAATCCTCACAGAGGCCAAATGCATCACAAAACAGGGCGCCCAGCTGGACAGAGATTTGGCCAAGGCGCAGCAGTCCATAATAGCGGCAAGAGCAATGGAGGTTGAATACAAGCAATTGATGTTAAAGCACAAGGCTAAGAAGGCACCAGCTCACATTGTCGAATACCCCGGTGTTCGACGCATGTTCGGATGGGACGCATCCAAACCGGCAAAGGCCACCCCATACATTCACTCAGAGGGGAAGCAACTAATGCCAACTCCTGCCCTCAACATGGTCATCGCCAAGACCCTCCTAGAACAGGATAGGTCGCCTGAAGTGGTGGCTCGGGTCTATGACCTCGTAGCCAAGGCTTGCAAGCAGCAGGATGATACGTTGCAAACGTATCCATAATTTTTGATGTTCCATGCTTGGTTTTATCTACTTTCTTGTGTTTTTTCCACACTTTGGAGTACTTTTCATATGATTTCTTGGACTAACCTATTAACAAGAGCCACAGTGCCAGCTGCCTGTTTTCTGCTATTTTTGGTTCCAGGAAAGTCATAAAATGAATATTCTCGGAATTGGACGGGACAAAAGCCAAAACCTGTTTTTCACCGAGGGACACCTAGAGCCAGAATACGAGACGAAGAGGGGCTGGGGCCCAGCCACACCACCTGGCTGCATGGCCAGGCCTGGCCCATGCCAGGGGGTGGTCTGGCCGCCCCAGGCACCCCCTCAGCCTCTCCTTCCGCCTATATATTGCCTCTAATACAGAAACCCTAAGTACCCGGTCAAAATTCCACGAAAGAGTCGGTAGCCGCCATCATCTACATCCCAAGATCAGGAGGGATCTGAAGCTCTTCTTCATCATCATGCAAGCCTCTGGTGTGATGCGTGAGTAGTTCATCTCTGGACTACGGGTCCATGTAGTAGCTAGATGGCTGGTTCTCCTCCTTTGTGCTATCATTCTAGATCTTGTGAGCTCCGTTCATGATCAAGATCATCTATTTGTAATACTACATGTTGTGTTTGTGGGGATCCTATGGATATTGAGATGCTATTTTAGATTGATTATTGATTCTATCATGTCTTTGTTATTTGTGATCTTGCATGCTTTCCGTTGTTAGTAGCTATCTTGGCTAAGTAGATGCTAGTAACTCCAAGAGTTAGTATTTATGCTCGATAGTGGGTTCATGCCTCTGGTAATCTAGGGAAGTGAGAGAAATCTCTAAGGTACTAGATGTGATGTTGCTACTAGGTAGAAAACAACAATCCTTTGTTCATAGAAAAATCGTATTGTTTACTTTACACGCAATTCGTAATGCAATTATCCGTTGCTTGCAACTTAATACTAGTGGGGGTTCAGATGATAACCTGAAGGTGGATTATTAGTCATAGATGCAGTTGGATGGCAGTCTATGTATAATGTTGTAATGCCCAATCGAATGTCAAAGGAGTCAAGATGAGTAGTATATGCTTGTATGCTTTCTCGATGTTTGTCAATTGCCCCGCTATAATTTGTTCACCCAACATGTCATCTATCTTAAGGAGAGCCACCTCGAGTGAACTATGGACCCCAGTCCTTTCTTTTACTTTCAATCTACAATCAACTGTTTACCGCTTTGTGTTTACTTTCTGCAAACTATTACTTTCTTCCACTCGATACGTTTAATCCTTTGTTTTCAGCAAAACTGGTGAGATTGACAACCTCATCCCAAGTTGGGACAGAGTTCTGTGGTTGTGTTGTGCAGGTCTCCATGTTGTTGCCGGCATAGATAGTGCGCTCTGCCAAAGTTTAGCTAGTTACACCTTTGGGGTGTTTCCTTGCTCCTACTGGATTGATAATGTTGGTTTCATAACTGAGGGAAACTTACTAATGTGCTCATTATACCTTCCTCTTGGGGTTCCCCAACGAGCTCGTTAGTACACAAGTCAGCAAGTATTTTTCTGGCGCCGTTGCCGGGGAGTCAAGGACATCTTTACAAGGGGAGTCCCTCATAACCAATCTCTTTACTTTGTTATTTTTGTTTTGCTTAGTTTACTTTTGTTTTGTTTGCTTGTTTCTTTATCAAAAACACACAAAAAATTAGTTTTACAAGTTTGCTTTCTTTATTAAAAACACACAAAAAATGGTTACTCTTGAAAATACTAAGTTGTGTGACTTCACTAGCACCAACAACAATGATTTTATGAGCACACCTATTGCTCCACATGTTCCTGAAGCTACTTTCTTTGAGATAAAACCTGCTTTACTCAATTTTGTTATGAGAGAACAATTTTCTAGTATTGGTAATGAAGATGCTGCTGCCCATCTAAATAACTCTGTTGAACTTTGTGAGATGCAAAAGCATAAGGATATAGATGGAGACATTATTAATCTTAAATTGTTTCCTTTCTCTTTGAGAGGAAAAGCTAAAGAATGGTTAAATTCCCTAACTAGGAATAGTATTGATTCTTGGACTAAGTGCAAAGATGCTTTTATTGGAAAATACTATCCTCCTTCTAAGATTATATCTATGAGAAGTGAAATAATGAAGTTTAAACAATCTGATAACGAACATGTTGCTCAAGCTTGGGAAAGAATGAAATCTTTGGTAAAGAATTGCCCCACTCATGGACTGACTGCTTGGATGATTATCCAAAAAAAATATGCAGGATTGAACTATTCTTCAAGAAATCTATTGGATTCTGCTGCTGGAGGTACCTTTATGACCATTACTTGGGGTGCTGCAACAAAGCTTTTGGATAATATGATGATTAACTACTCTGAATGGCATACTGAAAGAGCTCCACAAGGTAAGAAGGTAAATTCTATTGAGGAAACCTCCTCCTTGAGTGATAAAATTGATATTATTATGTTTGTGCTTGTTAATGGGAAAGCCCATATTGATCCAAATAATGTTCCCTTAGCCTCTTTGGTTTCTCAAGAAGAGCAAGTTGATGTGAACTTTATAAGAAATAATAATTTTAGCAACAATGCCTACATGAATAATTTTGGTAGCAAAATTTATAGTCCATGTCCTCCCAACAATGGTAATGCTTATGAAAATTCTTACAACAATAATAAGAGTGCACCCTCTGAACTTGAAGTTATGCTTAAAGATTTTATTAGTAAACAAACTGCTTTCAATAAACTATTGAGGAAAAACTCTCTAATGCTGAAAGAAATATAGCATCTTTGGTTGAAGCTCAATCTTCTTTAAATAAAATGGCTGCTAAACCTGAAACTATTGAGAATCCCTTTGCAGCTACTAATGCCATACAAGTAAGAATTGATGAAAATGTTAGACTATTAGCTGAATTGCATGCTAAGTGGGAAAGAGAAGATGAAATTGCTAGAAACATTAGTGTTTCTACTATCACTACCACTAGTGTTGAGGCTAGTAATAGCTCTACTACTTTAGATGATAATTATGATTTTGATCTTGATGGTTGCAATATCTCTGAAGTTATTAAGTTCCTACAAAAGCTTGCTAAAAGTCCTAATGCTAGTGCTATGAATATGGCCTTTACAAAACACATCACTGATGCTCTCATAAAAATTAAAGAAGAAAAGATGAAACATAAAGCTTCCATTACTATAAAATAAGAAGATGGTTGGGAAGCCATCATTAATATGAAAGTGAATGATTTTGATTTCAAAGCTTTATGTGATCTTGATAGTAGTGTTTCTATTATGCCTAGAAGGATTTATGATATGCTTGATTTGCCACCACTTGAAGATTGTTATTTGAATGTCCCACTTGATGATAATGCTAAAAAGAAACTCATGGGGAGTATTAATGATGTTCTTATTATGGTTAAGAATTCCTATGTCCCCGTTGATTTCTATGTTTTGGATGTTGAATGCAATGCTTCTTGTCATATTACTTTGGGAAGACCTTTTCTTAGAACTGTTGGTGCCATTATTGATATAAAAGAAGGCAGCATTAAATATCAACTTCCACTCAAGAAAGGTATAGAACACTTCCCTAAGAATAGAGAGAGGATTTCTTCTGCCTCTCCTATGAAAACAAAATTTGCTCTTAATGCTTCTTCATTTGAGAACACTTGATTGTTTTTCTTGCTTCTTATGACTAACTTAAAGGCGTTAAAGAAAAGTACTTATTGGGAGATAACCCAAAAGTTTTAGATGAGTCTTGTAAGTTATTACCTCTTTAATAACCGCTCCTTATCCTTTTTTTTTGCTTTTTGTGTCAAGAGTAACCTCTATTGAGAGAGAAGTAATGATTGGGAAAGTTGCTGTCCTGAAACAGATTTATGTGCTTCACCCTAAAAATTCGTGTAAAATCTTTGTACGTCCTTTTGAGGTGTGAATTTTTGTGCTTCTGACCCAGGTTGTTATCTAACTTCCGTTAGTTTAACACTTTTTTATTTGAGCAACAGAAGGTCTTTGAAAAAATTCGTATTTACCTGCTGGTCTGTTTTGACAGATTTCTGCCATTTTCTGCATTTGCTTCTTGTTGGTTCCTTTTTGAGTTCTTTTGGGGAATTGAGATTTTTGAGGGAAGTGCTAGTGTATCTAGTTTTTTAATGGAAGTTTTATTGGTGTTATAACTGAACCTAAAGACTTATTATCTTGAGTGCACTAATGTTGCTAATAAAGATTGTGTGAAGTTTTGTATGAAAGGAAAAATTTCAGGTGTATGAAAAGAATGAGTAATGAGATGAAGAATGGACTAAATCTCAAGCTTGGGGATGCCATGCGTGTCACCCCAAGAAATATCCAAGAAGTACAAGCGTCAAAGCTTGGGGATGCCCAAGGCATCCCCCTCTTCATCAATAAAAATCTCAGGTTTCTTCCAAACGCTTCATATTTATTGTTTCATGCACAGTTGTGTTGTTCTTGGAGCGTCTTCTTTTTTGTTTCCATTTTGGTTTTTCATTTTCTTTGTTTTCTTAGTTTGCTGAATAAATTGGTTGGAGCCCCTCTTTCATATATTGGTTTTCAAATAGTTTGGTTTGGATTGGAAAAGAGTAGGAAAGTTCATGCTTAAGTGGTAAAGAGAGCTTGTTTTTGACTGTGGCCTATGCTTTGTCATGCCATGCTTGATATTTTTTTGGCTTTATGCTTAGTATTATTTGTTGTAGCATGACTTGTTATAAACAATTGAGATTGCTTAATGTGCCTTGGAAGGATCATGTGTTGTTTTAGCATATTAAAGCATAGTATTGTGGTATTCTCCTTTGATGCTTTATTTGGGTTGACTTGGCGCATGCTCACACCATGTTATGACTATCCCAAGTCATAATAGCCTTTATGATCCTTTAGTTTTCAACTTGTAGTATCACTTTATGCTTTGATCAATGATGTTTTGTCGTTCTGCATGATTATGGCCATTATTGCTCTCTTAGTTTGTCGCTCCCAGTCTTTTGCTAGCCTCCACAACCAAGTATGAGTTCCACTCATGCATCCAACTCCTTAAACCAAGTTATTCTGAAGAGTCCACCCTACCTACCTACTAGCATATACTATTCCAAGTATATTCATGTTTTTATCTACCTTCTGAATTAAACTTGTTATGAGAAAACTAGTGATTAAAGCTCTCATGAACTTGATGGCACACTTTACTTTTCTTGCCCTTAATAAACTTGAACCATCGTGTTGTCTATGTTGTATATGCTTGCACTTATTTGTTGGGGATTAGCAGAACCATGCTGTCATGGGGAACGCTTTCAACATTGCACTTGTACTTTGTACCTAGTTGATATCATGCTCTTTTGTCTATGGATGTCATCGGTGTGAAATGAAAGGGGGGCTTGTAAGTCCATGGAGTTATGTATGTGTGTTAGAGAAATGCCTAGGCCGCTGGTCTAATCCATGCTAACATGGTGGAAACCTACAGCATAACCATAATGAACTATCTATGAAGCATTCTTCTTATAAAAAAGAGTCAGATATTGAGAAAAAGAGAAAAAGGAAAAAAGAGATTATGAAAACAGGAAAGAGAGAAAAAAGCACCATATTCCCATGGTAAATAAGAAGATTGCTGAGATGCTCGCTGTCTGCTTGCCTTGTCATTTTGATATGGGGATTCTTCCATATCATCGGGCAAGGGGTACCCCGTTGGCGGTTCTCTAGGATACACATGTACTTATGATGACAAGAACTTACCGGTGACTAAACTTGAGTAGCATGAGGAGTGGCCCTCGTATTCAAGGGACATGAGATTTCCAACTTATACTTCGTCAAGCATATACACCATAGTTTGTTCACTTTAACCATAATCACTTCAAGATGCTTATGATAGGGGCAATGAGAGCTGAAAGCTATTAAGTACCATAATTTTTGCAAGCTCTTTATGAAACTTGAATCCCTACTTCCTTCTATGAAGGCCTTTCTTCCACTTTTATATTGAGTCTCCACCTTCTATCTTTATGCACCTACTTTGAGAGCATAGTGGCCATTCTTAGTTCTATGTGCATTGTCCCAAGACTTGTTGATTGATGCATAACTTTGATATTGCTTGTTTTAAACTATTTGTATCTAGTCACTCTTATGAACTTTGAAGGTGTCCTATGCATTTATGTTTGCTACTCTATGAGGGACAAGCTGAATGCTACTATGCTATGTTTTCTTTATGTGAAACAAACAAATGTCTTGCAAAGCATTGTTATTCATTAATCTTTTGGTTGTGCCTTTTCATGTTGCAACATAGTTTCTTTGTCTTATTGCTAGAACTTTGTCTTTCATGTTATGATTGAAGTACTATGATCCCAGCTTTGAATGTTTTACAAATACTTTCATCAAGTTTATGATGGTGCATGTCACCTCAAAAATTATTCTTTCTTTTTTATCACTTACCTACTCGAGGACGAGTAGGAGTTAAGCTTGGGGATGTTGATACGTTGCAAATGTATCCATAATTTTTTATGTTCCATGCTTGGTTTTATCTACTTTCTTGTGTTTTGTCCACACTTTGGAGTACTTTTCATATGATTTCTTGGACTAACCTATTAACAAGAGCCACAGTGCCAGGTGCCTGTTTTCTGCTGTTTTTGGTTCCAAGAAAGTCAGAAAATGAATATTCTCGGAATTGGACGGGACAAAAGCCAAAGTTAGTTTTTCACCGAGGGACACCTGGAGCCAGAATACGAGACGGAGAGGGGCTAGGGCCAGGCCACACCACCTGGCCATGCGGCCAGGCCTGGCCCACGCCAGGGGGTGGTCTGGCCGCCCCAGGCACGCCCTCGGCCTCTCCTTCGCCTATATATTGCCTCTGATACAGAAACCCTAAGTACCCAATCAAAATTCCATGAAAGAGTTTGTAGCCGCCGTCATCTCCATCCCTAGATCGGGAGGGATCTAAAGCTCCTCCCGGCACCCTGCCGGAGAGGGGAATTCACCCTGGAGGCCTTCTTCATCATCATGCAATCCTTCGGTGTGATGCGTGAGTAGTTCATCTCTGGACTACGGGTCCATGTAGTATCTAGATGGATGGTTCTCCTCCTTTGTTCTATCATTCTAGATCTTGTGAGCTCCGTTCATGATCAAGATCATCTATTTTTAATTTTGCATGTTGTGTTTGCGGGGATCCGATGGATATTGAGATGCTATTTCAGATTGATTATTGATTCTATCATGTCTTTGTTATTTGTGATCTTGCATGCTTTCCGTTGTTAGTAGCTATCTTGGCCAAGTAGTGCTAGCAACTCCAAGAGTTAGTATTTATGCTCGATAGTGGGTTCATGCATCTGGTAATCTGGGGAAGTGATAGAAATCTCTAAGATACTAGATGTGTTGTTGCTACTAGGGAGAAAACAACAATCCTTTGTTCATAGAACAATCATATTGTTTACTTTACACGCAATTCATAATGCAATTATCCGTTGCTTGCAACTTAATATTAGAGGGGGTTCGGATGCTAACCTGAAGGTGGATTATTAGTCATGGATGCAGTTGGATGGCGTTCTATGTATAATGTTGTAATGCCCAACCGAATCTCAAAGGAGTCAAGATGAGTAGTATATGCTTGTATCCTTTCTCGATGTTTGTCAATTGCCCCGCTGTAATTTGTTCACCCAACATGTCATCTATCTTAAGGAGAGCCACCTCTAGTGAACTATGGACCCCGGTCCTTTATTTTACTTTCAATCTACAATCAACTGTTTACCGCTTTGTGTTTTCTTTCTGCAAACTATTACCTTCTTCCACTCGATACGTTTAATCCTTTTTTTTTCAGCAAAACCGGTGAGATTGACAACCTCATCGCAAGTTGGGGAGAGAGTTTTGTGGTTGTGTTGTGCAGGTCTCCACGTTGCTGCTGGCACCGGTAGTGCGCCCTGCCAAAGTTCAGCTAGCTACACCTTTGGGGTGTTTCCTTGCTCCTACTGGATTGATAACCTTGGTTTCATAACTGAGGGAAACTTACTGATGTGGTCATCATACCTTCCTCTTGGGGTTCCCCAACGAGCTCGTTAGTACACGAGTCTGCACAAGAGAAGGCCACCTCGTAGAGGCTTGAGTCCAATCCGGAGCTTTTCGAGTCAACTCTAAACAGCCACCAAAGGTGAAGATCTCCCTGCGAAGAAGGATCCCACCTAGGCTCCACGGAGCGAATGCGGAGAGATGCGCGTAATAGGGCTAACGCCATACCCATATCTTCTGACAAGGGAGAAACGGCTTGCCCTCATCGATCGTCGCCACCCCCGCCATCTCGACTTCATGAGGAACAACATCCCTTCCACCGCACAAGCATGCCACCTCCTAGGCGTCCCCAGGTCGGCATCGTCATACGCGACCAGGGTGAACAACCTCGGCATGGCGGAAAGCACAGCGACAATGAAGGACATAGGGGCAGATCCAACAAGGAAGCACCACGTCCGACAAGCAACCATGATAGGCGTGAGGACTCACATGGAGGGAGCAGCAAAAAGGCTAACCCACCGCCGCCACCGCCGCCATCGCCACCTAGTAGCCATCATGGTGGAGGACCTGGCGGATCCTAGGGGTCGCACCACAATTCTTCTCCCCATGACGGAAAAGGGAAGCAACCACAGCCTTACGATGCACATACGCGGTTGGACAACATCCAAGAAGCACGGGAGCAACCATACCTGGGACACTTTGTGTAACATCCCAGTTTCAGTAACCCTGATTAGTTGTCCAGAATGCAAAAATCAGAGGGAACAAAAACTTTTTCTTGTTCATGGGTGCAGTCTTTGCTTGTTCTTTGTTTACACTTGTGCATGTGAGTGTATACCATATGATACCCCTTACCTCACCCTCAGTTGACAAAAGCTATTTAACAAAACTATCCTGGCTCATTTTACATATTCTCAAATGTTCTGGCATTTCAAAACATGAGCCAAGATGCTTATGTAACCAAAACTATTTTTGTGTCTTCTATTGACAAGACTATGGAGAGCTATAACCTCCTTATGTTTTCAAGACAGAACCCTCAACTAATCTTATCTCTAGTTTTCCCAAAACCTCTTCTCAAAGCATTTGAATTCTACTCTTGGTAGAGATACCAAGGACTCTCATCTTATTCAAAACCCCAACCTCTTCAAAATGCCCCAACCTCTTCAAAATGCCCCAACCTTACCTCAAGCTAAGCTTGATGGTAACCCCAGTAGTGGATTTTCTTAGTTTATAAGATGAGTTGCCTTCATCTGCTATTTGACTTGTTTGCTTAGGAAATAGTATGAGATACTCTAGGAGCTTATCACTAGGATCAAGATGTTTCCAAACCATCATCCCCTAAGCAAGAATACAAACCTGGATATGATCCCTAGCTACTAGGTGATCATCCAAAACCCTTAACCAGATCAATTCTGAAGATTTCCATTCTAGAAGCTTCCAAGTCCATGAAGACCAATATCAAGCATGGATCCCTTCTACTCAAGCTACACTTCAACATCATCCACTTGATGATGCTTTGGTCCCTTGACACCCTCCAAAAACATTCCCTCTCATACTCTAGTCAAAATCCTTAAACCTGCCAAATTTGGCCGTCTAGGAAAACTATTCCCATCATCACCTCTTTGGATGTCCCCTTTTCTCAACCCTTGTGCATTATTGGTAATGCACTTGAACCATCTTGTTAACCATCCTAAGGACTACCAAGTCCCACTTTTTCCTTTGGTTAGATCATCCTCCAACCCACTTGTTCTTGATGGTTTTGCAGGCAAGAAAATAACTTTTCCTGCAAATCTAGTCATCATGCCTACTTTGACAGAAGCTCACCCCATCATCCAACCTTATATGGACCAACTCTTTGCATGGTTGTGTTCTACTCATACAGGTCTATCAAAACCTACTTCACTTGTTCCAAGTGGATCTATGTGCTTCTTAAACCCATTTGGTTTATAAGGCATCATGACTCATCTGGTATGGCAGCCTTAATTTCAACAAAGTTTGCCATCACTTCCAGACCATCTCAGATGTAACCCCTCCAAACTTGTTCTGCCATGATCATCTATATGACTTGGTCTAACTAATCATCTATCCCTTCCATCAAGGTGAACTCTGAGCTCCAAGATCTAACAAGGTTTTGGTGGTATAAAAATAACATCTCCCTAGATCCACAACTCCTTGTTCTCCATCTTATTCAAGTAGGATTTCCATTTCCCAAGGTTGCAAATGTTTGCTACACCTTTTCTACCCCATCTACCTTGATCATCAAGATTTATCAAATATTATCCAGAATTATTATAGCTCCAAATCTATTAATTTCCTTTAATAATCAAAATCTCCACAAACTCCTTTCCCAAAGGAAAGTTTGGTTTTTGCCAAAACACTTCCCCAACTCTAAGCTCTTTTGAGGCCCATATATCATACCCTATCTTCCCACTTCAAAAATAAATATTTTTGAAGAGTTTTATTATTTATTTTGCCTATTTTCTTAAATGGCAGAAATGGAATAATAATTGTCTTAAATACTTTTAAGCCTCAATAAATCTTGGGAAAATTCCCCTAAGTGTACATTCACATCTAGGGCCCTCCCACACCAAAACCCAACCTTGCTCAATGTAAATTTGTCAAATTGTATTCTAGAATCTACTTCTGCTCTTTTTGAATAAATGGATTTAAGAGGACTAAAACCCCTTATAAAAATCCCAAATAATTTCTGGATATCTACATTGACCTCATCTACCTACCAGTATCATCTCCCCACCTTGTCCTATGCAAAATTTTGAACTTCCTTCACAAGCTCTCTTGTGATCAAAATTTTGCAAAACAATCAACTCGAGCTAGACCAAGACCAAGCCATCCCCAAAGTTTGCCAAATACTCCTCTCCAGCCACCACTACTCCCCTGGTTGGGACCACTATAGACCAAGCCATCCCCAAAGCTTGCCAAATACTCCTCTCCAGCCACCACTACTCCCCTGGTTGGGAGCACTGTAGCTCCACACCAACACTTGCCCATTTTACCCTTGGACTAGTAAGGAGAGAGAGACAACCAAATCTTACAAGATTTTCCCCTTTAATTGCAACAGTTGCCCTCCCTCCCTCTCTGAGATCCAGCACGACCAAATCCCAATCCTACCCCTCCCCATCGCCCTCTAGGCCAATCCCTGGCTAGCTCTATCCCTCCCCCATGTCCAAAGTGGACATTTCTACCATCTAGCCCTCCTCCTCGGTTTATAAGCCAGCAGGCCACCCCAGCACTCCCCTGCCCCGCATTTTATCCCTCGCCTCTCCCACTTACCTCCCCCAGTACCCCCTCTTCCTCCCCTGCTCTGTGCTGCCCAGAAGAAGAAGAAGAGGGAGGAGCTCTCGGACTCCTCAAGAAATCAAGCTAGGAGCCCTCATCTCTACTCCTCTCCTCCTGCATGTCACCTCACTGTGACCATCTCCTCCTCCTCCATCTAACCGTGCCCCTTTTCCTACCTAGGAACGTCTCCTCCGTCGTCGCCATTGAGCTCCGACGAGGTCACCCTCGGCCTCCGTCGTGCGAGCTACTTCCTGGAGACCACCACCACTGTGCCGCCCCTCGATCTACTCGTTGTCAAGCACCGCTTCACCTCCGCTGCTCCTCGCCACCTCCCGAGCCCTCCAGTGAGCCTCCCCGCCACTTCCCATCCTCTGCTAGGGTTTTGACCCGTCGCCACCGGCGCGAGCTGGACGACGAAGCAGGACCGTCAGCGCCCACTTAATCGGATGGTCTGGGTTCGCCGATACCCGTTCAGCCGCCCGCTCCCACTGACCGGTGGGACCCGCTCATCGGGTTCGAACTGCGCTGCTCCTGTGCGTCGCCCCATGCACCATGGGCCGAAAGTCCTCCAGCCGGCCCAGTAGCCCCAGATCCCAGCCCGCGAATCCTTTCTCTTATTCATTTTTGTCCAGATCCAGAAATTGTCCCTCAGTTTAAATCATTTAAAAAATGGAAACCAACTCCAATGGACCAAATATAATATTCGTCATGTACCTGTGTGTTTTGTGTAGCATGCAGAAATGGAACCTTGCCAAAAATAATTTCCATTATTTTCTGGCATTTAATCTTCTAAAAAGTATCTTCTACACTAATTAATTTCCTTAGATAGTTTTACTTACCCAATTGGGGAAAACCAAAGCTCTACTAGAAGGTATTTGATATGCCTGTCACCTAGCATAGGCCATATGCCAAGGTGAACTGTAGTATGTCTTTAGCAAAAATAACAAAAAAAACAGCCTTTATCTGCCTTGGGTAAATTCTCTAGGTCAAACCAAATGTGGTATTGACCTGATTCCACCTCCCAGTACATCATAACATCAACATCTATCAAACCCTAGCAGCTCAGATTTTATTGACCTCTGGATGAATTGCAGTGAATTAAATACTTCTGTAAGGGGTATTTTCACTAAATAAATCACTCCAGGAGTTTGACAACTCCAAAAAGAGTGAATCAAATTCCTACAAAAAGGTATTCTAAATACCTACCGCATGCCCTTGGAATCAACTCAATAGCTTCTGTAGAATTAATCTGGTGAAAAGGAGAAAAACCAGACAGAACTACCTTTGGGAATTTCCTGAGGGCATTCTGGTAATTGTTTAGACTTGATTCCAACTCTATGTGGTTTAGTATATCAAACACTACCTAACCAAGGAAATAATTTTTGGGCCTCTAGATAGATTCTCGTGAATTATTTCCTCAAACTAGAGTTTATTCCACTATAAAAAGCATAACCAAATCTAGGAAATTGATAAGCTAGTGAAACCACTTGTGTTGGTTTTGTTTTGTCAAGACCTATCTAAGGATATCATTGTTGCACATTGGTATCCTACAGACCTCAGAATCCCACTCAAAGTTCATGGTATTTAGCCTTGACAACTATCTTCCAAAGGGAAAAACACCTACATGGCAATTTAGTAATTCCACTACTAGAACTTCTCCAAGACCTACCAAGTTCAGTAGTACTCCCTATGTTTGTTTGATGTATGGTTTGATGCATGTATGCCTTGTATTGATTGCGGTATTGTCTGCTTGCATGTATACCCGATGATGGCGATAGTGTGATTGTTTGACGACGAGAAGAAAGGGACTTCTTATTATTTATTGGGTATTCTTGGTTATCAAAGGAAGTCCAGGGACTTACTGTTGATCATAGGCAAGCCACCATTCCCGAATTCTGATACTTGTCCTATTCTGTTTTATTACTGTTTTGTATCCTCTTTATAAATGTCATTATCTACCTGCATGTCTTGTTTTATAAATACCGCGCTAATGACTTGGCTCCTCCAAGTTATGACTTTGTGTCCTTCGTGGCACCACCCTGATGTACCCACCATTTTATCCCTTTAGACCGAGAGTACGGTGGCCAGCATCCTACCTCGTTGAAAACCCTGGCTTTGAGAAAATGAACTGTTTTGAGTTTTACCCTACTACAAATGTTTAAAAACTGCTTTGTAAAACCCTTGGGAACAGGCATCGTTCCAAGCGGATGTTTTAACTACAGAAGTGGTGATAATGAGAAATGAGAAAGTGAAGGGATGTTCTACGCCTTTACCGGAACAATTTTACCCGTCCAACCACATTACCCGAGGTGCTGGGGCTTAGCTCGTAGTTTGTCTTCATTAGCCGAGGCAGCTTGTACAATGCTTACAGGGAGAGATCCCTTGAAGCCCGGGCAGGCACTAACAGGTCTACGGATCTGAAGCCTGTAGCTTGCTTCGGCAAGAGTGAGCCTTTCTTGGTAGGAGTGCCGGTGCAACAATTGGGTCTCCCGTGGACGATATGACTTAGGTGGTACGGAAGGAAGTGGAGTCACCAAGTTAAGGTATACGCCAAGCTGCGGCTTGGGTATACGCGTGTATGGAAGGCAGGACTATGGCTGGGAGACACATACTCGTTGCTGGGGAGAACAAACCCAAAAGGAAAAGCAGCCTTTGCTAGGGTCGACAAGCGAAAGGTTAGGTTTGATTATCTGGACCCCCATCTACAGTGGTAGTGGGCCATGGTTGTATCCTAGCGGATGTATTGATTCTTGTGGGGAAAGTGCGCAAACTCTACAGAGTATAATCTATTCGAATAGCCGTGTCCACGGACAAGGGCGGTTGGAAAGGTGATGGCTAGGAGTACCCAAACGGTGTTCGTTTGGAAAGAATGATGAAAGTATATAGGTTTCGGGGGAACCTGAGTTCAAAGGTCTTGTGTTGACCAGAGGTGGTCAAAGAGGTTTAAAAAGGGTTTTTACTCCGAAACTGTTTTCAAAAAGGTTTTCAACAAAGATATGGGGATATCTTGACTTATAAAACAGAGGCATGTTTTCAAAACTCTTTTTCAACAAAGATATGGGGATATCTTGATTTATAAAATAGAGGCATGTTTTCAAAACTCTTTTTCAACAAAGGTATGGAGATGCCATAACTTCAAGAGGTAGTCTAGGCTTTTCAAAAACAACCCTAGATAGAGCTATCTCGCCACAGCCATAATTGCATTTCCTTATTTCTCTTATCTTGGTGGTTTGCGAGTACATTCAAAAGTACTCATGGATGTGTCCCTGGCTATTTACTTGGCCAGACTTTCACAGGTTTGACATCGGAAGATTAAGGTGCGTCCAGCGAGCTAGGCCGTCTTCCCAGTCAGTCGCCTGTAGGTTGAGGCACGATTGGGCTCTGCGCGTGATGATGTTCCGCTGCTGAAGATGGTATAACCATAATGGCATTTATGTAAGTCTTGTAAATTCATTATGTTTCGGATGTTGTAATGATACTTGTCGGTTATGTTCCACGGCTCACTGATCATGGGAACATGGATATATGCATAACAGGGATTTCTCGGATGATTAATCTGGGGAGCCCACACTTTGTTTTGTGCCAGCAATACGGGCCACAACTTATCCTAAAGGTCTCCGGATTCACAAGACCATCAAGCCCTATGACGACACTGCCAGGCCAGCTACATGGTTGTAGAACTACAGCGAGGCAATTCACATCGCCGGGGGAAACCCTAATGTCGCTGTCAAGTACCTCCCACTAATGCTCACTGGCACCGCCCGACAATGTATCGACGACTTGCCGGAGAAATCAATCTGCAATTGGTTGGACATGCATAAAGCGTTCACCAAGAATTTCGAGGGTACGTACAAGCGTCCCTACACCTCCAGTGACCTACAATGGTGCGTTCAAGAAAAGGATGAATCCTCTCGTGCTTACCTTTCTCGCTGGGTAGATATGAAAAATTCATGTGCGGGGGTACACGAACAAACCGCTATGGCCGCCTTCATCGACAGCCTATAGTAGGGGACATTGCTCTGACATACGCTGAAGCGCCGTTAGGACAACAATGATCTCAACCTCAACATTATGATCGCCATGGCTAGCAAATTCGCCACCGCTAACGATGATGCTCGTGGATCATTGTCGGCAATCGCCATCCCTACCCAAGCCAAGAGGAACAATAACAACAAGTGGAAAATTCCGCCAAAAGAGAAACATGCAGCCAACATGGTTGCCACTATGTTCACTGGCAGAGGCGGAGGCGGACATCATGGTCGTGGCTGGGGGCTAGCCATGGGTAGCAAAGGAGTGATTCAACACCTTCAGCTCCATGCGTTCCCCAAACGTACGAAGAGTACCATGATATGCCGTGTTTTGTCCACCTCGATGCAAACGACAAGGACACCCACACCAATCGCCAATGCAAGTTCATCAACAACCTCAAGGAGGACCCTAAGTCTGGCTACAAGCAAAGTCCGAAGAACATACCCCGCGGAAAGGGCAAATGGAAGAAGAAGGAGGAGGAATCCAAGGAATCAAGTGACATGGATGAAGATGTGGAGCCCAAATCTATCGACAAAGGCGATGGCAAGGGAAAGAACCCCTTCGAAAAGAAGGCCCTAGTCTACCACACTTTCCTTGGCACTCCCACCATTTGAGCCCAGAAAACCTCACTAAGGATACCGATGGCTACCCTCCCTCCTGTTCCTCAGTATGTCAGGTGGTCGGAGGTTCCAATTACTTCGGACAGGCAAGATCATCTAGACCTTATCCCAACAGAGAACCAGTATGCCATGGTCATCAACCCACTGATTGAGGGCATAGAGTTCACCAAGTGCCTCATGGATAGCGGAAGTAGCATCAACATCATGTACCTGGATACACTGCACAAGATGAACTTGACAAAGACTCAACTACTAAAGAGCAACACCGTGTTCCATGGCATTGTTCCTGGTCGGCAAGCTAATTCCCTTGGCTGCATCACCCTTCCGGCCGCTTTTGGCGTTGTCAACAATTACCGCCAAGAACGCATGACCTTTGAAGTGGTGCCCTTCAAGAGCGTGTACCACGTCATGTTTGGATGCGACATCTTCCACTCCTCCCTCGCCAGGCCATGCTTCATCTACAACAAGATCAAGATACCCGGACCAAACGACATCATCACCATTAACAGAAGCTTCACCAAGGCAAGGGGTTGCGAGCTGAGTGAAGCCGCCTTCGCCGAAGCCGTCCTCTATGATGAAGAATCAAGGATATCCAGAGCAAGGTCGATGCCTTAGAGATGCCGGCTTCAAAGAAGCAAATTACTGTTGTCGAACCTGCATTAAAGGCCACCATCAAGATCAAGCAGGTGTAGCTTGTTGAAGGAGATTCCTCCAAGACCACCGCCATTGGCACGGACCTAGAACCTAAGTAGGAAAGCACGCTCGCCGAGTTCCTTTGTGAGAATAAGGACATCTTCGCCTGGCAACCTGCCAACATGAAAGCTGTACCTAGGGAACTTGCCGAGCATAGCTTGAATATTGATCCTAAGGCCAAACCGGTGAAGCAGTGATATGTCCAAAACGTATCTACTTTATCGAACACTTTTTGCTATTGTTTCTCCTCTAAACTTGTGTGATTTGGATGCAACTAACATGGACTGACGCTGTTTTCAGCAGAATTGCATTGGTGTCTACTTTTGTGCAGAAAATCAACTATCAGGAAAAATCTCGGAAAATATGCCAAAAATCCTATTTCACCAGAAGACTCCCGGAGCCAGAATACGGAGGGGGGCTAGGCCACACCACCTGGCCACACGGGCAAGCCCAAGCCATGCTAGGAGGTGGTCTGGCCGCCCAGACTGCCCCCTCGGTCTCTCTCTTCACCTATAAGTTGCCTTCTGACCTAAAAATTCAAGGGGGGTCGACGTTTTTCCAGAAGGAGTTCTGCTCCCCGCCACCACCAGATTCCACGAAACAGCACCAGAAACTCTGTTCTGGCACCCTGCCGGGACGGGGAATTGGAGGAGATCATCACCATCATCATCACCATCGCTTCTCCATCGACCATCCATGTTTCCCCCATCTATGAGTGAGTAATCCCCCACTATAGGCTATGGGGATGGTAGGGATTGGATGAGATCGTTCATGTAATGGCATCAGATTGTTAGGGCATGGTGCCTAGTATCTTCTATTAGTGCTTTATGACTTTGTTGCGACTTGTTATGCTTAATGCTTGTCACTAGGGCCCGAGTGCCATGATTTCAGATCTGAACATGTTATTGATTCATTATGATAGTATTGTTTATGGTCTTACCTGCAAGTTGTATACACACGTTGTTGTCTGGAACCAATGGCCCCGAAGTGATAGAAATCGGGATAACCGGAGGGAATGGCTTTGATGTGAGGATCACATGTGTTCATGAAGTGTTAATGCTTTGCTCGGGTGCTCTATTAAAAGGAGCACCTTAATTGCCAGTAGTTCCCTTGAGGCCTCGCTGCAAACGGGCTGGCAGGACAAAAGATGTTGTGCAAGTTCTCATTGCGAGCACGTATGACTATATATGGAAAACATGCCTAGGATTATCTAGTACTTGGATGCTTTATCTTATTTATCTACAATTGCCCTATGTTCTGATTGCTATGTGAATTGTCTTGTCCATGCAATGCCCGTCCATCCATCCCTATGCCTACCGCACTCGAATCCTATTGTTTACTGCTATTGTTACTACAGTCTTTACTTTTACTATTGCTTTACTACTGCTGTTACTTTACTATTCCTACTACAAAATTGTTGCTACTGAGAAACTGCTCTGAGCAAGATTGTTTCAAGGTGTAGCTGAATTGACAACTCAGTTGTTAAGGCTTATAAATATTCTTTGGCTCCCCTTGTGTCGAATCAATAAATTGGGTTTCACTTCCCTCGAAAATACTGCGATATACCCCCTATACTTGTGGGTCATCAAGACTATTTTATGGCGCCGTTGCCGGGGAGCATAGCTTTATTTATCAAGTTCACTTGGATTCTCTATTGTTTGTTGCTATCCATCCATCATGGGTAAGTCTCGTGATGGCAAGGTTCCTATTTTACCATCCACTACAAGAAGAGGTACGGTTCTAAACACCTCTATTGCTCTTGATTCACCATCTGTTATGAGTAAGCTCGTTACACCACCACATACACATGCTACACACACTGCTACTACTGCTGAATCTGAAACTTCTGATGCTTATGATGTTGCTTCTACTGTGCTTGATAAGAGTGGTTCATTAGGTCCTTTCCTAGATGCTACGATTGCTAGAACTATAGCTGGAAATACTGAAACTCCTAATGAAGACACTACTACACCTGTTAGGTCACCTGAGTCTAGTGAAAGTTATGATATTGAAGATGGTTATGTTGAGATGACCGATGAATTTATTAAAGAATATAAAAACACCCATGATAGGAGCGCTTCTAAGAGTCTCCTTGAGAGGCGTACTATTAGACCCAAATTGTCTCCTATTGCTAAGTTTGCTGCTTCTCCCATAAACATTATAGATAAAGATTACGATTTCTCTCTTGATCTATCTTACATAGCTATTGTTGAGAAAGAACCTTTTTGTGGGACTAAGAATGAAAGTGTGGTAGCACATATGAATGAACTTTCTACCATGAGTGGCTTGTTTTCTGATGATATTAAGATGCGTACTTACTTTGTTGCTAAGATTTTCCCCTTTTCACTGAAAGGAGAAGCTAAAACTTGGTTTAGTAATTTACCTCCTGGATCTATTGATAGCCCTGATTGCTTGATTAGTACTTTCCTACAGAAATATTTTCCTCCTAGTGCTAGACATGCTATTTTTCAGGAACATTTTGATTTTAAACAGGGAGAAAAGGAGGTATTACCTAAATCTTGGGCAAGGTTTTGTGCTTGGATTCATGCACAGGCTGGAAGTCCATTACCTAAGAATGATCTTCTTGATATATTTTATAATGGACTAACCGAGGAATCTAGGACATACCTAGATAGTTGTGCTGATTGTGTTTTCAGGAATAGGACTCCCAAGGAAGCTGAGGAATTAATGGCTAAAATAAGCAAGAACTACGAATATTGGAATCCTACTGAACAAGCTATACCTGAAGTAATTGTACCTAAACCTACTATACCAGTGCCTATTCCAACATCAAAGAAGAGGGGAGTTATTGAATTAAATGATGAAGTGATCAAGGAAGCTAAGAAATGTCTTAAGGAGAAGAGAATTAAAGCTGCAGATGTCAAGAATTTACCTCCTATAGAAGAATTATGTAAGCCAATTCCCTACTCATCCACCATTGAGGTACACTCTCTCCAACACTTTGATGAAGGTGATATCCCTTATTCTAAACCTCCTAATCAATGCTTAGAAGAATTCGATATCTTTATTGTTAAGCAAGATAATTTTAATAAAAGGGTGCAAAATCATCTAATGGAAAACACTAGAGCTATTGTTGAGTTGAAAGATATTGTGGAAAGAACCTCTAATGATGTTAAAATGATTGTTAAACACTTTCAAATGGTTCAAACTCAAATAGATTAACTCGTTAAAGTGCAAAAAGACTTGCTAGTTAATGCTGCTCAAGAAAAACATGCTTATGAAATTAGAACTAGAAGTGGTGCTGCTACCCAGGATCCTCTATATCCTGAGGGGCATCCCAAAAGAATTGAGCAGGATTCTCAACAAGCTAAAAATAGTGGCTCTACTCGTAAGAAAAGGAAAAAAGAAACATAAAACTGTTGTAGAACCCTCTGAACCTGCTATAGATCCTAATAGTATATCTATCTCTGATGCTGAAACTGAAAGTGGTAATGAAGAAAATGAAGTTCCTAATGAAGAAAAGGTTGAAGAAGAACCTGAAAAGCACACTAAGAATAATAAATACACTAAAGAAGATTTTGTTGCTAAGAAACATGGTAGTGAAAGAGAGCCTTGGGTCCAAAAACCTATGCCTTTCCCTGATAAGGAACACAAGTCAAAGGAAGATGAACACTATAATAAGTTTTGTGAGTGGATGAAACCTTTATTCTTGCAAATTCCTTTAACTAATGCTATTAAATTGCCTCCTTACTCAAAGTATATGAAGGATATTGTATCGAAGAAAAGGAAGATCCCTAATGAAGAAATTTCTACTTTGCTTGCTAATTATTCCTTTAATGGTAAGGTTCCTAAGAAACTTGGAGACCCAGGGATTCCAACTATCCCTTGCTCTATTAAGAACAGTTATGTTAGAACTTCTTTGTGTGATTTGGGAGCTGGAGTTAGTGTTATGCCTTTCTCTCTCTATAAGAGGCTTCAACTAGAAAAATTAATACCAACTGATATATATTTGCAAATGGCTGATAAATCTACCACTATTCCTGTTGGTATATGTGAGGATGTACATGTTTAGGTGGCTCATAATTGCTTGATATTAACTGATTTTGTTGTGCTTGAAATGCCTGAAGATGATAATACGTCTATTATTCTTGGGAGACCTTTTCTTAATACTACAGGAGTTGTTATTAATTGTAATCAAGGAAAGGTGACTTTCAATGTGAATGACAAGGAACATACTCTCTATTTCCCCAAGAAGATTGAATGGACTTATGGTTTGAATTCAATTGAACATGTTGAGGGCATTCAAGTTGGAGAAATATATTGTCCCATACCAAGAGAAAAATTTGAAACTATTATGATTGGGACCATTGCTATCAAGGTTGAGGTAACATAATCATTAGTGGAATACAAAGTTTTGTCTCATATGAAATTGTTTTGGTGACAAGACCTGGTCAACCTTGTTAACAAAAAGATTTCATTGAACAAAACAATGTTTTCACTATGATTATCTCTGTTTACTTCTATTGCTATCCATTTTAGTTTTGCTTTCGTTTAGTTTTCTTTGTTGTTAGTTGCTTGCATGTTAGAGTGTCTTAGAACTTCTGTAGTTCTAGACTTGTTTTGTCATTGTATCTTTTCCAAAAAAATCTGCCTGTTAGAAAATCATTCTTTTATACCTGAAAAATGCCCAAAAATAAAGTGTCTCGAAAAATTCCAGAAAATTCATATTAAAATTTTACGTGAAAAAAGGGGCGGAGGGGGAGGTACCAGGGGGACCCACCAGGCAGGCACACCACCTGGTGGCGCGGCCTGCCCTGGGTGGCGCCATGCCCTGGTGTGGGTCACCCCTAGCCCCTCACTAACTCTCTCACCTGCCACTTTCTTCTCTCTCTCGAGTAAGCTTCAGTTCATTGCTCAAAATTGCGTTCTTGCTGTGCTTGCTCTCAATTTTTTCGATCTCCTTGCTCATCCCATCTTTCTTGCTGAAATTTGGAGCATTTGTTCCCTGGTATGTGACTCCTCCCCTTGTCCAAGTAGATTTGTGTTTAGTGGATTATATCTTGAGTATTTTGCTGTTGTAGGTGACAGGTTATGAGAGCTTGTAAGCTTGTTTGATGCTTAGAGATATAGTTTTGATGCATGTTTAGGCCTCTTACAAGTCCCTATGAGAAATACCCTTCATTATATTCACTTTGCAATCACTTGTTTAATAGGTGTTTAAATTTCAGAATACCAAGCATGAACAACCATACCTTTGGAGAGATATTTGAGAGGGATGCACCTAGGAGGTCGAGGCCCTCAAGATCAGCCTCTCAGTTTAGGCCATCATACAACAAAGATCTCATTACAACTCATATTGGTAATGAAAGGGACGATGGGGATGCTCACCCATCTACTTTTCCTTGTTTTACTTTCTTGCAAGCTGCAGGGATTCTTGATGATTTGTTGCTACTGATTGGGAGGGTTGGTTTGACCTCATATATGCAAGATGAGAGTGAGAAATACGCTATGCTCACCAAAACCTTTGTTGAGAGCTTCACGTTTACTAACACGTCCTATCAATCAACTGTCTCTTTCAAAATTTATAATCTGCCCTTTACCATGCCATTGGAAAGATTTTGTAGTATTGTAGGTTTAAGCATGATAGGGACCGTGAATAAAATTCAAGGGCGACCCGCTGATTTGCTGGAGCTTTACCGAGAGGTGACTAATGATGATGACCGTGTGGCGCAACGCGGAAAGATAAGAAACATCCAACTCCCTGTGCTCAGATACTCTGCATATTATCTTGCTACTAGCATACTTGGTAGGGAGAACACAAGTAATACCTCCAACTATCATTTAGCCTTCATTACTGCTGCGCTTAACAATGATACTCGGTACAATCTTGGCTCGCTTATTGCTCGCCGCCTAGCTGCTAGGGGGCCTATCTATGGGGGCATCATTGCCTCGCGTATGGTCAATGCATTAGGTCTTTTAGTGGACCCCAATGATACTGTATTGGCACCACAAAGGCTTGACCTTGTTCCTATGAAAACTCATCACTTTGTCACTTCTGCTTCTGATTTGGATAGTCTAGTATATAGGATGTTGTTTACTGACGGGGATGAGAGGGAGATTCCTTTGCCGCAGTCTTCTTTGTTTAGTGTTCACAGGAGACCGTGGTCGCGCTCCAAGGAGGAGGTGGACGAGCAGCTTCGCTTGCTGGGTTTCCACGAGCAGCACCAGGAGGATGTACCCTCCTACGATTATTCCGCACACTACGGAGGGACGTACTCGAGCTTGCACCAGGACGAGGGTACCTCCTCGTCATACTACGGTGACACGTCATCCTGGTCGGCTTGGGATTGATACCCACTTAGGCCAAAAGCCTAAGCTTGGGGGGAGGTATGTCGACACCGCACTCATCTCCTTATCATGTTGCGTTGGTACTTTGTATATTCATGTTTCGTTATATTTTTAGTTTTCGTTCTTTCTTTGCTTTTGCTTTCTAAAAACACAAAAAGACCAAAAATATTTCTGTTGTTTCTCTTTGGTTTGCTTCTTCTTCTTTTTGCCTTGGTTTGTTTTTCCCTTTTTGCTTTGAATTATTCGAAAAACCCAAAAAGATTTTGCTTTGCTTGTTTTTCCTTTTTGGTCCTTGTTTTAAAAATCGAAAACAACAAAAAATTGTCGTTGTTCTTTGGATTTGTGTGTTTGTTGAAGGGTTCAGCATTCCTCAGTGGAATATTGGTTTCATATTATTATTCAAGCCACACAAGTGAAGAGCAATAATGAGGATTAATGACAACTTGAGGAGTAGTAAGAGGCTGGTAACAAACTCTATTTGTTTTCATTTTTGTACATATACTCATCACTATGGGCATGCTTAGTCTATTCGTGTAGGGTGTATGTTATCTTTGGATCCTTAGTAGTTCTTGCTTTCATATGATTAGTTCCAGCTTGCTAATAGTTTGTAGCATGTCTTATGAATGTTTCCTTGCATTACTCTATTCATAACTTGGTATGACACCGTGGTATCCTCCTCTGAATGTTTCATTTGAATTGACTTGGCACATGCTCACGCATGCACATGGCTGTAATAATCAGTTAAGCCTCGATGAATTATTTTGCCTTGAGGATCTTGAATCATTGCCATGCCATGATTAGTCCTGTTTTGTTGCAAGCATGATTATGACAGATATTTCTCTCTCGTTTGTCCCTCCCTTACTATTGCTAGCCTTCACTTTCACTGAGTATGTTTTACTCATGTCTCCAACTCCCTAAGACCAAATATTGCCAAAGTGTCCACCATACCTACCTATTAGCATCATTTGCTACTTCCATGCATATTCAATATGCCTTGTTTTCTTCCGAATAAAATGTTTACTTGTTATGAGAAAGATAGTTAGTAAAGCTCTCACGAACTTGATGGCACACTTTATTTTCTTGCATTTAATAAACCTGAACCATTGCATCCTTCTTTGTTGCATATATGCTTGCGCTTTATGAGTTGAAGTTAGCAGAACCGTGTATCATGGGGAACGCTTTCAGCATTGCACTGGTACTTAGTACCTCGTTGATATCATGTTGGTTTGCTTATGGATCCCGACGGTGTGAAATAAAAGTGGAACTTGTAAGATCATGGAGTTTGTATGTATGTTAGAGAAACGCCTAGGCCGCTAGCCTAAGCCATGCCGAATCATGGTGGAAACTTGCAGCATAACCATAATGAGCATTCTATGAAGCATCCTCAATAAAAATCTATGCACATAGTAAATAAAAAGATCGCTGAGATGCTCATTGTCTGCTTGCCTTGTCATTTTGATTATGGGATAGCTCCTATGTCATGTGCAAGGGGTACCCCATTGGCGGTTCTCTATGATACGTATATACTTACAATGACAAGAGCTTACTTGTGACTGAAGTTGAGTAGCATGAGGATTGGTCTTCGTAAGTAAGGGGCATGAGACTTTGATTTATAACTTGTCAAGCATATCCTCTTAGTTGTGTCACTTTAACCTTAATCACCATCAAGATGCTTATGATAGGGGCAATGAGAGCTCAAAGCTAACGAGTACCATACTTTCAGCATTTGGAAGCCCTTCAAACTATTCAAAACCTTTTCTATTACTTGTTGAGTCTCCACGTATTCTTTGAGCACCTTCTTGAGAGCATAGTAGTCGTTCTTTATGCTTGTCCCATTACTTGACTATTTGTGTTATGACTTTGATGCTTGTATCTTTGACATCTTTACTTCTAGTCTTCACCTGAACTTCAGAGGTGCCTTGCACGAAGGCAAGCGAGATACCACTCTATCATACCTTGTTATGAGCATTGTAATGTTGCTTATGTTTATGTTTCATGCTACTTATTATTTTTGAGTTGGAACCTCTTCATAGCTTGCAATGTCTATTAAGTAAACTTAGTTGCATACTCCTTATTATGAATTGTCTAAGTAGTTGATCACATGCTGAGAATATATACATCATATGAAGCAAATGTGTTCGTGAAAGTTCTTTTATCGCACTCAGTTTTCAACTGAATTGCTTGAGGACAAGCAATAAGCTAAGCTTGGGGGAGTTGATACGTCCAAAACGTATCTACTTTCCCGAACACTTTTGCTATTGTTTCCCCTCTAAACTTGTGTGATTTGGATGCAACTAACCCGGACTGACGCTGTTTTCAGCAGAATTGCATTGGTGTCTACTTTTTGTGCAGAAAATCAACTAACAGGAAAAATCCCGAAAATATGCCAAAAATCCTATTTTACCAGAAGACTCCCGGAGCCAGAATACGAGACGGAGGGGGGCTGGGCCCAGGCCACACCACCTGGCCGCGCGGGCAAGTCCAGGCCGCGCCAGGGGGTGGTCTGGCCGCCCCAGACTGCCCCTCGGTCTCTCTCTTCGCCTATAAGTTGCCTTCTAACCTAAAAACTCAGGGGGGGTCGACGTTTTTCCAGAAGGAGTTCTGTTGCACCGCCACCACTAGATTCCATGAAACAGCACCAGAAACTCTGTTCTGGCACCCTGTCGGGACGGGGAATTGGAGGAGATCATCGCCATCATCATCACCATCGCTTCTCCATCGACCATCCATGTTTCCCATCTATGAGTGAGTAATCCCCCGCTGTAGGCTATGGGGATGGTAGGGATTGGATGAGATCGTTCATGTAATGGCATCAGATTGTTAGGGCATGGTGCCTAGTATCTTCTATTAGTGCTTATGACTTTGTTGCGACTTGTTATGCTTAATGCTTGTCACTAGGGCCCGAGTGCCATGATTTCAGATCTGAACATGTTATTGATTCATTATGATAGTATTTTGTATGGTCTTACCTGCAAGTTGTATACACATGTTGTTGTCCGGAACCAATGGCCCCGAAGTGATAGAAATCAGGATAACCGGAGGGAATGGCTTTGATGTAAGGATCACTTGTGTTCATGGAGTGTTAATGCTTTGCTCCGATGCTCTGTTAAAAGGAGCACCTTAATTGCCAGTAGTTCCCTTGAGGCCCCGCTGCAAACGGGCTGGGAGGACAAAAGATGTTGTGCAAGTTCTCATTGCGAGCACGTATGACTATATATGGAACACATGCCTAGGCTTATCTAGTACTTGGATGCTTTATCTTATTTATCTGCAATTGCCCTATGTTTTGATTGCTATGTGAATTGTCTTGTCCATGCAACGCCCGTCCATCCATCCCTATGCCTACCGCACTCGAATCCTACTGTTTAATGCTATTGTTACTACAGTCTTTACTTTTACTATTGCTTTACTACTACTGTTACTTTACTATTCCTACTACAAAACTGTTGCTACTGATAAACTGTTGTGAGCAAGATTGTTTCCAGGTGCAGCTGAATTGACAACTCAGTTGTGAAGGCTTATAAATATTCTTTGGCTCCCCTTGTGTCGAATCAATAAATTGGGTTTCACTTCCCTCGAAAATACTACGATATACCCCCTATACTTGTGGGTCATCAAGCAGCCTCTACGATGTTTCGGTGATGAAAGACAATGGGATATAGGCAAAGAGATATCTAGGTTACTTAAGGCTAGTTTTATCCGAGAAGTCATTCACACCCAATGGGTGGAAAATTCTGTACTTGTCCCCAAAAAGGGAACCAAAGAATTGAGAATGTGCGTTGATTACACCAGCTTGAACAAAGCATGCCAGAAGGGTCCATTTGCTTTGCCTCTCATTGACCAAGTCATTGACTCGACAACTGACTTGGAGCTTTTGTGTTTTCTCGATGCATACTCAGGATACCACCAAATCAAGATGTGAAAGTCAGACCAATTGGCCACTTTGTTCACTACACCTTATGGCATATACTGTTATGTCACGATGCCCTTTGGGTTGAAAAATAGTGGTGCTACATACTAGCAGAGGATGCAGCCTTTCCTACATGACCAGATAGGTTACAATGTACACGCTTACATGGACGATATCACGGTGATGTAAAATAAATCAAACAACCTAATCACCAACTTGCAGGGAACCTTCGACAATATTCGGAAGTACAACATGATGCTTAACCCTAAGAAGTGCGTCTTCGGGGTGCCATCCGATAAATTGGTGGGCTTCATTGTTTTGCAACGCGGAATTGAGGTCAACCTGGAGAAGATCAAGGCCATCCTTGAGATCAAACGCTCGACATGCTTGAAGGACATACAGAGGATCACATGCTGCATTACAGTAGTTAGCCGGTTCATCAGCCGACTTGGAGAGAAGGTTATGCCGCTCTACAAGTTTCTCAAGAAGGCAGACAAATTCATATGGACGGACGAAGAAGATGCACCACTTCAAGAGTTGAAGAGAATACTCTCCTCCGCACCAATACTTGCAGCACTAGTATCAAGGGAGCCTATGTTAGTTTACATGGTGGCAACCAACCAGGTCATTAGCATCGTCATCATGGTGTAGCGCAAGGAACCAACGCACGAGTATGTAGTTCAGCGACCAGTTTACTACGTAAGCGAGGTCTTAACGGAATCCAAACAGCATTACCCACACTACTAGAAGATAGCTTATGGAGTTTTCGTTGCTTCGTGAAAGCTAAGGCATTATTTCCAGGAGCACCCCATCACAGTAGTGAGCAAAGCTCCGTTGTCCGGCATCATCAACAATAGCGACGCTACAGGAAGAATGGCAAAGTGGGGCATTGAACTTGTTGTTTTTGAAATCACCTACAAGAGACACGATGCTATCAAATCTCAAGCATTGGTGGATTTTATTGTAGATTGGACAGAACTGCCAGAAGATACTCCTGTACAAGAGCCAGACTATTGGATCATGCACTTTGACGGATCCAAGTTACTCAATGGCTCAGGGGCTGGTGTATTATTACAATCACCGACAGGAGATAAGTTACAGTACGTCCTACAGATCCACTTCATAGCTACAAACAACATGGCGGAGTATGAGGCCCTCATTAATGGACTTTGTGTAGCCAAGGATATTGGCATCAAGCGCACAGTTTGTTGTGGAGATTCCAACTTGATTGCCCAGCAGGTGTCTGGCACCTGGAATGTGCAGAAGCCTATGATGGCGGCATATCTAGACGAATTAGACGAGATAGCCAAGTGCTTCGATGACTACAAAGTCAAGTACGTCCAAAGGGAGGACAATGAAGCGACAGATCTGCTATCAAAGATTGGATCAACTCACCGACCAATTTCGCCAGGCGTTTTCCTGGAGCATTTGCGGACCCCATCCGTGAAAGGATCGGACCCCGACAACCCGTTTAGAGTGGACTTATTTGTTAGTGCAATAACAATGACCTCTCCGGCTTGGACGAAACCGTTCATGGACTATCTTCAACACAGAACTTTGCCCGCCGACAAAGTCGGAAGCCGGCAGATAGTACACAGAGAAAAATGCTACGTCATCATTGACAAACATCTATATAAAAGAAGTACCATGGGAGTTTTTGTACGATGTGTCTCCTAGCAACAAGGTATAGATATCCTCAGAGAAATACATCTCGAAGATTGCGGCATCACATCGCTCCCTGATTGTTGGTGGAAAAAGCCTTCCGGCAAGGATTCTACTGGTTAACTGCTAAGGAGGACGCCGACAAGTTGGTACGAACCTGTCTTGGGTGTCAGTTTTATGCAAGACAACCAAATGGTCTAGCTAAAGAATTGTGAAGTATACCAATTACTTGGTCGTTTGCAGTCTGGGGCTTGACATGGTTGGACCTTTGCAAACAGCACCTTGTGGATTTACACATCTGCTAGTAGCAGTTGATAAGTTCACAAAATGGATTGAAGCTAAACCCATTAGAAAGCTCGATGGGCCAGCAACCCTAAAATTTGTCCGGGATTTGGTGGTGAGATTTGGTCTCCCACATAGCATCATCACCGACAATGGCAGAAATTCATCTCTCGGAGAAGTTGAGGAGTATTGTCATGACAAAGGCATCCACCTTGACCTAGAATTTGTGGCACATCCACAGTCAAATGGGCAAGTTGAATGGGCCAATGGACTAATTCTGCAAGGAATCAAGCCACACTTAGAGCCACTGCTACATAGAGAAACTGGAGCCTGGGCGGAGGAGTTCCCATCTGTGTTGTGGATTTTACGAACAACACCCAACAAATCTATCGGCTTGACCCCTTTCTTCATGGTTTATGGAGCAGGAGCCGTCCTACCATTCGACATCCTCCACGATGCCCCAAGAGTCGCCGCCTATGAGGAGGAGGATGCTAAAGAATCCAGACACTTATCTGTGGACCTATTGGAGGAAGAGCACGTGCTGGCATGCCAAAGATCCGCCATCTTCCAGCAAAAGCTACATGGCTACCATATTCGCCGCGTTAGGCATCGCTCGTTTAAAGAAGGAGACCTGGTGCTTAGACTCAAGCAGGAAAAATCACATAAACTATCCCCACCTTGGGAAGGACCGTTCGTCATAAGCAAAGCATTGCTTAATGGTTCCTATTACATCGTCGATATTTGCGACTTGAAAGATAGGCCAAACAATCGCAAACGCAAACAATGTGACTCTGATGATGATTTCCTGGAGATAGATCGGCCATGGAACATAGCACAGCTACGTCCCTTTTACACTTAACATATTTTATATTATGTAATAAGTACCTTATATGATCGATGAAATAAAGAATTTGGTTCACTCATATTTACTGAGTCTTTTACCTCCTTTAGTTGTTCATTTTTGGATCAGGTAAACCCTTTATGCACAAATTTGCATTTTCACTTGTGAAAATTCTACCTACCGGCATTAGCTTAAGTTTTCTGGTGTACACATTTTCTGATGTTCTTATGTGGATACCGGAGTAGTGACTTTTTGGCACTCAAAGCCGACGATTTTGCTCTTGGGTTCTTGACGGTGCTATTAAGCATCATCACCTAAGAGCATACTTCTGTGTTGAGAGTCTTCCATCTCACGAAAGGTCAAGCATACGAACCAGAATAATGGATATGCCAGCACTTGCTTAAAAAATATATACATGATGGATCTAGTTAAGTAGCAGGAGGCTTATAGCCAAGTTTTCCACCTTATAAACACATAATTTTTTCCGCATACAAACTATAGAGATACATTTAATACATCAATGTTTTTATGGCTCTACTACAGGGGACTTTGCCACTACATCATCAGCAGCAGGAGAGCCAGGCCTAGAGAGCTCGTCAAACTCGGAGGGCCCCGTGCTAGATTCTGAAGACGCCAGGTCGTCATTCATCTCCTCGGCAGGCACGAAGACGTCTACATGGGTCAGCTTGGCAACCTTGGTATCGTAGCCAGCGAGGGAGTTCCATATAGCATCGCTATCGATCTCATTCCCTTCCTCATCAAGCTTCGTCATGCCAGAGGTTATCAAGTCCAGGTCGGCATTGTCATAGTGCTCTTTGACCAAGGACAAGGCCATCCTTGGACCAGCCCAGACACAAGAAGCTTTCCAGTCCTTGATTTTCCCGGGGGCACGACGCAGGATTTCCGAATACTTGGCCACAAACTCTGCCGCCTTGATGGTTATCTCCAGGGGCGGGGCTGTCTCCTTGGCTTGAGGGATGGCAGTGTTGATGAAGTTGCCGGCAAGAATCATGCATTCCTTTGGATCCAGAGAACCTCCACCCATGTTGGTTAAACCAATGGGGGCTATGTTTTCATCAGATACAAGGGTCATGAGTATAACAATGCAAGTGCCCATCTTATAGAATTGACAAAGTTGGAGGAAAGTTACCAAAGATGCTCGTCTCCGCTTTCTTGCATGACTCCACCAAGATGTCATGCTCCTTCTAAAGCTTCTTGTACATCTCAAGGTTCCGATCATTCTGCTCTTTGGGAGCTTGGTTTTGCCCCTTGAGTTGTTCAATTTCATTCTTCAGGCGCTGCATCTCAGTGTCAGCTGACTCTTGCATAGCCTTCATCGCCTCTTCGTGGCCCTTGACTGCCTCAACTAGGTCTTTCTTCAAGATTTTATTTTCATCATAGAGCTCCTGGATATGCTTGGATTCCTCGATGATGCTCTTGGCTTTAGCAATGGTCTCTGTAAGAAGGAACATGGACAACACTATGAGAGTTAGAAAGAAATGGACCCATGAGGAAAGTAAGGAGCTGTTAAAAGAAAACAGATGCTTGCTATTTTTGATATGTTCCTCCAGGAAGGTTGTTTTACCCTATTCAAGGTCTAGTTATTTTCGCAACTTCTCAAATCTCTCTTGGTGGCCTTTCTCTGACTATTCTCATTCTGTAGAAAAGATAAAGTGCTTAGTTTCTCTAGAGCATCTAGTCGAAACAATTCGGTTTCAACTAAATGCTCGAGGGCTACAGTATCATATTTTAATTCAAAATATGTTCTCTCTTAGAGTATCTAGTCATAATTATTCATTATAAACTAGAAACTTGGGGGCTAAATTAACAAGTTATACACTTAGTTCTCTGGAGCACTCAGGCCAAAAGCTAATGATTTTCTGCCTAAGAGCTCTGGGGCTATAGTGGGATATATTACAAAGTAAAAGAAGTAAAGTTTAGAGACTTATAATGGCAATAACCTTCAGATCATTTGCAAGATGAGAGTATGCATTATGGAAGGTCTGGGCATTGTTGTATACAACATCTGCCTATTTGATGAGATCGTCCAGGCATAGAGTCGGAGGAGTTAAAGGCGGAGGAGTTGTCGAAGCCAGAGGCATGGATAAAGCCCTGGCCGCCTGCTGTGTTATGATGGCGGTTGATGGCTCAGAGGCTCCCGCCTCGTCCATTGCTATGGCTGCCTCTGCCTCCACTCCCTCCATCGGATGTTTCCCTTTCTTGATGGCATCCTTAGCTAGAGCTTCAGTCATCTTGGAGGAGGTCCTTTCTTGCGTGTCCTGACCACTAGGATCAATATCCATGCTGGCAGGGCCTGAGGCATCTATTGCCAGATTGATATATGTCTCCATGACGGAGACCTCAGGAATGACGAGGGATGAAGGTCTAGTGGGGCCTGTTACGGGCTTGGAGGTAGGGGTTAGGGGAGTAGTAGCGGGAGACGACTTGGAGAATATGTCACGAATATTCTTGGAGCCTCCAACATCTTTGGAGGTCCGCTTCAAGCCAACGTCGGATTTCTTCCTGAAACATACACAGTATAAGTACAGGAATTGAGTAGGTGCAATGTAAATGAAAGCTGGAGAATGAATATACTTACACTACAGTAGACGACCTAGCTAAGGGGATGTTGGTAGATTTCTTCTTCTCCGCCTCTAAGGAGGCAGTGGATTTCCTAGAGACTCCACTCTCCGTTTTCTTCTTCTTGCCCTCGACAGCAGCATCAGAGGTGGAGCTCTTCCGCTTTTGCGATGCCAGAGCTGGCTGATCCTTATATGCGTCATCATCGGACACAACGTGGATTTCTTCCAGCTTTGGGTCATAGACCTGGGAGGCCATCTGATGGACCACGAAGGTTGCCAGCTGATAAGATCAAGCAATGGGTCAAAAAAGTAATGCGTTCAAGACGAAAGACCTTAGAGTATATATATAACAAGCAACAAAGGAAACATAGTTACCTCTAGGCACTTGCCACATTCAAACATGTCAAAGGTGATCTTGAAGCCATGCTTCCTGTCTTTCACCTTGACCATGTTCTTAAGCCAGAGCTTGATGGAGTCGTTGGAGAAGTTGTCCCGCGAGATTCGCATGGGATCTTTTCTATCCTTTGAGTACTTGTACATCAGCTCGGTGCGGTGCTATAGAGGCTGGATCCGCCTCTTGAACCAGCACATGGCTAGGTCCAAACCGGTCAGTCCTCCGTCTACGAGCCACTCGGTCCGCCTTACGGCGTGAGAGGCCTTGTCGTCGGACGGAAGGGGACCTTGGGATCTCCATGTGGGGGCCTCGGTGGTGTCTCCATCGACAAAGTCTGGGTATGAGTCTTGACGGCCCTCTAGAGGGATATCTGGGACATAGAAATATGTCTGCTACCAGTTCTTGCAAGACTCATGACCAACGATGTCGGGGAATCGGCGGTGAGGATGGATCTTAAAATTGATTGTTCCGCAAATCCGCAGCTCATCCTTGAATTCTACGGACTCTCTCTTGACGGTGAAGAAGTAAATAAACAGATCTAACCTAGGCTTGATTCCTTGGTATCCTTCGCACGAAGCTATGAAATTGCTGAGTACGAGGATGCTATTGGGAGAGAGGTTGTGGGGAAGTACCCAAAAGTGTCGGAGGATCTCCAGGAAGAAGTCAGAGACTGGCATACGCCACGTACCAGCTGAGCTTTAAGGTACATCTTCTCTCCAGCTTTGGGGAAGGAGTCACCTTGCCGGCAGCCAGGCCAAGCCTTCCATCGCAGGGAGATACCCCTCAGCGATGAGTTCTTGCAGGTCTTCAGCGGAGAGTTCAGAACCCCTCCACACTCCCTTGCAGGAATCGGCATCTTCTTCTGCAGTGTCTGGTGCCGCCCGTTTTTGGTTGCCGCCAGTTGATTCCACCACAGCGGAGACGGGAATGATAACCCCCTCCGGTGGGATGATTACTCCATGGGATAGCTCCATTGAAGCCTCGGGGGTTGCCGCCATTAAGGGAGCACTACTGCTGGAGGCCATTACGCAGGTGCAGGAAGATGGGGAGGACAGAAGGCTCTGGTTAGGGTTTTCTGTTGAAGAGCTCGAATAGTCACGCGGAAGGAGGAGGAAGAAGATGCGGGGGAGAATGTGGGTAAAGAAAATATTCCAGCCATAGTTAAAATATATAGACCCAGGCATCAAGATCCGTGCACGAAGGATCCAACGGTTACAATGTTGACAGTGTGTGTGAGAACGTGTGCGTTAATTTCGCCATGTCCCCCGCTTTGCCGCTTTAATGTTTCGGATTTTGCATGCGTAAAAATAGCTAATGATTAATTCACTGCCTTCTATAAGTTTCGAGGTAGCATAGGCTATAGCCTGCGTCATCTTCTAACCGTTGCAGTGGAGTGGTCACATCTGAATATTCCATCAAAGACGGAAGTTATCCGACTCTGGAAATGAAGACTTGAAGAATCTCCAACTTACATATGAAAAACGGAGGGGACTGTAGGGTTCTTTGGGAGACCTTCAAGATGTTGTTGATGAATTGTCGGCATCACCTAGACGGAGCATTCAAGACCTAAGGGCAAGACGGCGCAAGATCTCAAAGTCCTCTGGGGACTATTGTTGGGGATATGCTAAATGGGTATCACCATTACATGTCTCTAATCCGGCTAACCCGGGTGGCCCACAGTTGGTAGCATAGCTCATGGTCTGCTGGGCGGCCCAGTTAGACGGATCTAGAAGGGAGGCCCATGTCGGATATAGGAAGGCTATGTGGGAGTCACCGACATACTCGGAGCCTTGGAGTACAAGACACAAAGACTAGTTAGTATTAGTGTAGGACTCTGTAACTTGTCCAGCGAGGTCCTTTCCCTATAACCCTAGGTTCTGGTGCCTTTATAAGCCAGACCTATGGGAGCCTTTAGGGCAGAACAACCAACGTACAACATACAACACCTCGCACAGCGAACTGATCCTTGTAACTCGGCGTATTGCCATTATAGTGATTTATAGTAGGAGTGGAGTTCCGCCACTATTGTGGGACTTGAATCTAGGTAAGCTGTGTTACCTCATACCCTCCAACTTGCCGCCTTCCCCCACCTCTCTAAACACGCTCTGTGAGGACCCATCCATGTTGTACTCGTCGGCAATACCACGACACAAGCCTCATCAGCAGAGGCACTGGCATCTTCACCATCAGCATAGAGATCCCCGAGTTGCATGTGCCATCGTCTTCTATGCCATCCTTCCTCACAGCAGGAGCGGTGCCCGAAGGCTGGGGGTCATTGTTCACTTGGCAAGGAAACGCCAAGATGAGTGCCTTCACTAGCCCCACGACTTTCCTCGAGCTCAGCAGTGGCCTCCGGAGTAGCTCCTTGTAGAGGCTCCGTAGGTCCCAAAATCTAGGCATGGTTAAGCCCAGGTGCCTGACGAATAAGGTTAGAGAAGAGAGTCATCCCGATAGTGCTTAGCATCTTCTAGCACTCATCCTCGACAAAGAAGATCAGGCCCTGCAGCGCCTTCTCCAACAGAGTAATGATCCTATCGGAAAGCTCGAGGAAGGCTTCGACTTGCCACCAGCAAGGAGATCCGGGGCATAGAAACACCTAGCCTCGAAAGCCAAAAGCGGAGCAGCCCCACTATTCACGAGAATGTGTAAGGCCTTCTCATGTTGCTCCATCACCTCTCATGCATGTAGCTCATCCCGCTTATGAGCCTTCATGGTGGTTGTGGCATCCTCCTTCGGCAAGGTGATCTCGCCCTCAAGCTGAGCGGATTCACGGGTGGAGACATCGTGGGAATGCTCCGTGTTTCTAAGAGCCTCACGAAGGCGAGAAGCCTCTTTATCTTGCTCGGTGAGAGAGAACTTGTTGTTCTAAAGCTTCGAGTTAGTATCACGTGTTAGCATCTCAACACGCTGACGTTGTCATAGTATTGTCGACGGGTACGCCATGGAGGGGTCCTCATAGAGCATGTTTAGAGAGGTGGGGAAGGCGGTGAGTTGGTGGGTATGAGGTAACATAGCTTACCTAGGTCCAGATCCCATGATGGTGGCGGAATCCTACTCCTGCTATAAATCACTATAATGGCAATACGCTGAGTTATAGAGATTGGTTCGCTATTTGAGGTGTCATGTGCCATAGAGGCTCCCATAGGTTCGGCTTATAAAGGCACCAGATCCTAGGGTTACAAGTAAAGATCCTTGCCAGACAGGTTATAGTGTCCTACACTAGTACTAACTAGTCTTCGTGTCTTGTACTCCAGGGCTCCGGGTTGGTCAGTGACTATACCGTAGCCTTCCTTCTTCCGGCATGGGCCTCCCTTCTAGATCCGTCTAAGTGGGCTGCCCATTAAGCCATAGGCCTTGCTACCAACTGTGGGCCATCCAGGTTAGCCGGATTAGAGACATGCAATGATGATACCCATTTAGCATATCCCCAACAGTATCCCTCAGAGGACTTTGAGATCTTGCGTCATCTTGCCCTTTAGTCTTGAATGCTCTGTCTGGGTGATGTCGGCTATTCATCAAGAAATATCTTGAAGTCTTCCCAAAGAACCCTGCAATCTTCTCTATCTTCAATGTGTAAGTCAGAGAATCTTCAATTCTTCAGTCTTCCTTTCCATGGTCAAATAGAATCCGTCCATACTAGAATCTTCAGACGTGACAAATCCATTACCATTGTCAGTAGGGTGACGTAGGCTACAGCATACACTTTCTCAAAACTCACATATGGCACTGATTAATCATAACAATTTTCCAGCGCGTGAACTCCGAAACATTAAGTGGAAAATGGGGGACGTGGCAAAATTATCGCGCACATTCGCTCACACATTGGCAACATTGTAACCGTTAGATCTTTTGTGCACGAATCTTGACACCATGGTGTTAGGGTTGACCCCTTAGGGTTTCCTGATCTTTCATGAATCCCCATGGAAATCGAGATGAAGGCGAGTGGGTGACGTAGAGGATTAAATCCAAGAACACACACGCGAAGAACTCGATGAACACACACACACGAAAACACTATACAATCCATAGCTCACGCCGGCAGCGACCGGTCCGACACAATACCTAGGATCGGTGGCAGGCAAGGACATACGCTCTCTCTAATCGGCACGGCGAGCGGGAGGCTTGATGAGATCTTGACAACTTGGAGAAGGGACGTCGACTCCAAGGCCTTGTACAACTTGAACGGACGATGAAAATCTCAAGAGGTAGGGGGTAATTGGTGATCCTTGTGAAGGAGCATCAGACTAGAATTAGGTAGATTCACAAGGGTTTCTTCTAATTCAAGTATCCAAGTCTAAGGAATAAAGGGAGAGCCTTAGGGGCTATTTATAGTTCTTAGGGAGAAGGTTTTAGGTAAAGGGAATATTCCAGGGCATCAAACCTAGATCCGTGCGTAGACGGGTTTTGGCGACAAGTTCGGTAGGGCCAGATCAGGGGCTGAGATGTTTCGGCGGTCGCCGGTTCTGCCGCCGGAGGGTTTCGGCGGTCGTCGGTCGATTCTGGCCTTAGCCGGTTTGGTGTACTGGGAGTGTTTCCCGTGGGCCGCCGGTTTGTTTCGGTGCAGACCCCGGCGGCGCCGAAACTGGAGCCGGATTCTTCTGGTGCCTCCTTCTCGTGTGCTCTTGGTGTTCCTTCTTGAATATCATATATGAAGAGGCATAAAGTATTGGCATGAAGCAATGGGCCATTCTAAGGAGAGTCAAAGTCACACATGGAGAGGAGCGAGTTCACCTCCTCATGTAGGAGTTTGGCTCAACCTTTTAACAATTTCATCATGGTGAAGATTCCAACTACCCGATGCTTACTTGAACTATTGAAGTTTGCATGCCCTTTTAACATCCTTTGATTTAACAAAACCCTTCGGCAGGCACAGAGCTTAAGGGGATGAGCGGGGGCGAGACCCCCGCCAACAATCCCATCGCACCCCAATAGCGATTAGTTAAACACTAATCTCTCCCTTCCTGGACTAATTTCGCTCATGTCTATCGTAAACCCTGGTAAAGGTTGCCCCCTTCAAGCCCATCCGATCTCCGTAGACCAGCAAACAGTTTAACACTACTAGCACAAGGCCCAAATGTGGCATAGCCCATTCTGAACACAGGTCTAGTGAGCGTGCACGCACGCAGCCGCCAAAGGTTTTGTTTCCTTTCATCGTCATTGTTGGCCACAGATGTGCAGTCGTGAGTCATCTAGGGCAGTTTCCAATCGAAAAGTCAGTCAAATACCGTATAACCAATGGGGCAGCAATTCACAGAGTTGTGCTATACGGGCGCAACAATTACGGCCGGCCAGAGGTGCGACAAGGAAAATAATTCAAGTTAGTTTACCTCCTCCACTAATTCTTACTGCATGAAATTTTCCATCATAGGTATTCAACTCGTCTCTGAATGTTAAATTAGTTTTTGCCTTAGGAACTATATAAGTGTTTAGATTTTGTTAGGGAAAACTATAGAAGTAGAATTGTAGGAACTACCAGGGCCTCCTAGGAAGTAAAACATGAAGATTGTTAGTAAATATTCGGTTATCCACTTTTGCTTCTGTAAGATATGAAGAGAAAGAGAGTGAGATCTATCAAGAAAAACACAATAATTGGTCCTTGTGACATGATGTTAGCGCAAATCAAATGATTCGCAAGCAAATTAATAATACAACAATCCTAATCCTAGCGATGGTGATCTTCATAATTGTAGAGCCAACTTCAATTAATATATTCATATTTATCATTCATATTTTGAAGCATAGGGTATATTGTGAAGTTTGAACTTTTGATGCCCCTTTCCCCCCTATCCCAAATTTCTGGCTTCGTCCCTGCCCTTCGGGCCGTTTCATGTACATGTTCTAGGTAACCATTCTATTAGAAGAATTTTTTTTTGTTTGTTCGACTACTATATATCAAAATAGGCATATGTAGTGGTTGCTACATTAATCCGTCCAGACTAAATATCGCTATGAAAGATCAAATCTTATCATAGTCAACTTCTTTAACATAGTCGCAAAACCCTTTTTAATGATATGTTGACCATTTCATAGATGTGAAACATCCATGTCTGTTTCTTTATAGATCCAAACACGACTGATAGGCTTCTCGCCTTCTGCAGGGTCTTCCAAGTTCAGAAACTTGGTTCCTCGCGTATGGAAATATCATGGATTTTATGGCTTCTTGCCATTTGACGGAGTCAGGGGCCATCGTCGCTTCTTTTTATGTAGTCGGTCCATCATTGTCAAACAATGATGATTTGATCTCAAATCTTACTATTTGATAGTTTATCCGACCTACGTGGTTCAATAGGTACTTATATCTCCGTGACCACAACTTTTGAGGTACGGAAATCATGAGCATTGTGGCTACCTCCGGGATAGTTTCCGGCGCTGCATAACTCAATACATATAGATAAGGTTCAATAACCTTATCAAAGTTCTATTGTCCTCCCATTTAACTTTTCACAAAAAATTCCTTCTCAAGAAACTTTATATTCTAAACAATAAACACTTTTGTTCTCGGTGTTATGAAGGAATACCCAACAAATTATTTGGGATAACCTGCAAAGACATGCTTATCTGACTTTGGTTGTATTTTACTTACGTCTAGCATACCAAAATTTAAGAAAAGACAACTCGGGTCTTAACCCAAACCATAGCTTATATGGTGTTATTTCAACGGATCATGATGGCGCTTTTTCAGTGTAAAAGCGGTGGTTCCTAAAGCTTAATCTTTGAAATAAAATGGTTGTTTTATAAATGATACTTTTGATCTTACCATGTTAAACAAGGTTTGATTACATATCATGAACACTCCATACTCTTATGGTGTTTCGGGAAACACAAATCAATGGAACGATTTCTCAAATCTTACATGTTTGCTAAAATATGTAACTCAAATATCTTCCTTTATGATCTAATCATAGATTCTTCATTTTCTTATTACAATAATTTTCCACTTCATCTTGAAAGTCTTTGAACATTTTTCAAATATTTCATATTGCGTCCTCATTAAGTAAATATACACATATATCTATTCAAATTTCAGAGAAAGTATATGAAGTTGAAATTCATCGCTCACGACTACACGTAATGGACTATATACATCAACATGCCTGATGTCCAATAGGTTAGTCGTTCATTCTTCTCTGGCCTTTGAACAAAGTTTTAATTATCTCCAGAAAAGTCTCACAAGTGTCACTTGAACAAAATCAAAGACTCCAAAAATCCATTAACATGGATTTTCTTCATGTTTTATTTCCAATATAATTTAAACGACGATATCACTCATAAGTGATATTCTAATCATTCGTCTTGTGACTTTTTAGCATTAGTGTTATGGATGTGATTTATCCAACTAGACTTATAAAAGTTCATCCATTTTCTATGAAATATGGTAATTATTTGAATAACCATTATTCTGATAATACCGGAACAAGATAACAATTATTAAAAAACAAATCTTGAAGACTAGGTTTGATGTCAACGAGAAATACAATAACACTTTATTTGTTTCTGATGAACATCATCCCATATTTTTTTGGTACTTACTTAGGACATTGTAGTTCATGAATTGTATTGTCCTATGTGACACTTCACACCAACCAATCCAGTATCCAATACCTAAGAACCACTTTGTTTAACAAGCAAAGATACACCCATAACGTGTATATCAAATATATACCTAAGTTGGACATTTGTAGTCTTTTCTTTTCTGCCAAATATTTCTAAGATTCTCTTTCAGCATTTTCTTTTCCATTTTAAAAGAATCAACATCAATAGTGGAGGCATACACATGACACATAGTCCAAATCTTGTTAGTCAAACACTAGTATCCTTGGACTTGCACTTTTGATGTCTATCACCATCCCCAAATGTTTGGTGTTCTTCCAAATTTCATTCCTTTTAGTAATCCTTTCAATGTAGTAAACATTTGACCTACATCTTCTATTCATCCTTAACATGACAACTTTCATGATCAAGCTACTATAGCTCATAAGGACGAATCTCTAATATAATGTTAATTCCCAAAACCTTTTGGGAGATCATGACGCCTAGTGTCTCCAACCTATGCAAATTCTCATACAATATGAGAACATGTATCTTATAAATTATACTCTATCATATTGTAATCAAGAATTTTTTTAGATATCACAATCTCTTCTACAAATGCTGGTTTCTGAAACAATTTTCGTCTCCTAGATAACGGTGATATTAAAAATATTCAATATCAAGAATCATGGAGGCAAGCATGATACTTAAATACTAACGCTAGAATTTGTTACTCTTGATTCAATACTACTTACTGAATTTAACGGAGTAAGTGAGGTTTTGCTTAAAGTTTGCAATAGTACTTTAAACTTTAGATTGACCCTCATAAAACAATAGTATACTAGTTCGTAAAGTAAAATTTAAGAATTCTATAGTTATATTATCTCAATTACACCTAAACACAAGGTAGTAAACAAATGCTAGTGACTACAACGAACTACACAAATTCACTTTGATTTAGTTTATGATAAATTGAGTTCAAATTAATCATATTACTACGTGAACTCCCACTCAAAAACAACATCCCTCGAGTCATTTTTAGTGATTACATGAATCAAATTCACTACACCACGTCTGATCATCATGTGAGACGGTGCAGCTGCAATGGCGAGCATCACATGGACATCATAGCATTCATATGACTCGTGCTTTACCTTTCAGTTCATGTTCTGATGCCATGTCTGTACATGCTAGACTTGCCAAGTATAACCTTAGTATTCGCGTGTGTAAATTTGTCTTACACCCATTGTATGCGAACATAGATTCTATCACACCCGATCATCAAGTGGTGTTTCGAAATGACGAACTTTCTTAACGATGCATACTAAGGAAGAACATATTATTATTATCTTGATATTCAGTGGAAGGGATCATCTTATAACGCTACCGTGGAGATCAAATATTATCAAGGTGATCAAATCAAAGCAATATAAGATGCATCAAAGGATAAACATCACATGCAAGTATAATGTGATATGACATGGTCCTTCACGCATTCGATCTCCATCTTGTGCATCATGGCATGATCTCCATCATTCCACTAGGATGGCACCAAGGTCCATGGTGCCACCATCATGGTTGTTCTCCACTAATCTAAATTACATGGATTTCCATTTCCGGCACACAGGCCATAAAAATAAAAGGTAACCATATGGCTCATGCCAGTTGTTTAACTTAAAATAAATCTCATTGCATACAACAATTTTTGTATTAATGACCATATCACATCACATGCCCTGCAAGAACAAGTTAGACGCTTCTAATTTGTCTTGCATATTTCACGTGGTTTAGGGCTTTCTAGGGAAGAATCGTTCTTATCTACGAACATGTAACCACAATGGTAATAAAAATATTATTGGCAATCCTTTGTAGATTAGATCATAACTATATTGGGAGAGACAGGCACCCACTGAACCACTTATTTAAAACAAGTTGCATATCAAGCGTGGGACAAGTCTCATGTGTGGGGACATGTAAGGTTAGTCTCGGCCCGCTTCATCCCACTATGCCACTATGATCCAAAATACACGAAGAGAGCAATAACATGATCATCAGCGCCCACATCTCCATGTGTTCTACTCGTGCATAACATCTACACATAGACACGCTCTGATACCACTGATGGGGTTCGTACCATGGAAAACAAAAAAATCCTACACGCGAACCACTATCTAGCCAAGATCATCTACGAGATGGTAGCAACGAGTAACTCACCCTTGAAGACGTCAGCAAGATTACGTTCTCGCACAAACGTTGTCGATGAAGGTGTACATGCGACGATCTCAATATTGGGTAGTCATGGTCCCACAACCGGCAGCACCTCCGTACTCGGTCATACGTGCGGCTCGTTGACATCCCCCACGCCCTCGGTCTAGCGGGGCAGCGGAAGAAGGGTGAAAGGGCATGTATGCCCCCATGTGTGGTTTTGGTAATTAATGATAATCTCTATGGACTAATTTGCAAAGTGAGTTTCACTTGTAGGTTTGTCCATTGGCATCGCTTGTACCATGTGTTGGTTTCAAGGATGAAAAAGAAGAAGTAGTGTCCATGGGTTTTGTGCCTATTGGAATCAAGTAGAAAAAGAATAAGATCAAGAGTGTCTTGAAGAAGAAGATGGAGTGCATCGTGGCTATCTTCAAGACATCATGAAGAAATGAAGGGAAAGCTCAAGGTGCACCATCTCTAGAAGATCTCATGCGTGAAGCTTGCCATCCTCGGCGATCATGGAGTGATGAAGACAAGGTCAAAGAAGAGGTTTCCCCATGGAGAATGGGGGAGCCATTCGTAAGTCTTCATCAAGCAAGAGCAATCAAGAAAGGTGTTCCATCTGGAAGGTGACAAGATCACCTACATCAAGATCAATTGGGATTCTCAAGCAAAAGGTATGATCTTGATAGGGTTTCTATTTTACCGATCTCTTGTAGTGCTGGGAGAATGGGTTCAGGATAGATAGTCGTACTATCAAGAGGGGCTCTGAGTGTGTAGCTCAATTGTATCATTTGGAGAGAGCTCAAACCTTTGCATTCATACCATCATCTTTCTTGGTTATTGTTTGGTTCTTGTGTAGGGGTTCCACATATGAAAACAATAAAATTTTACCCTACACCCCTAAACCCCTGATGTTGCCAGGACCTATCTATTAGTAATGCAGTAACATGAGGGACTTTTCGCGAACTTACCCTTGAAGACCGAAAAGCGTTGCGAACGCTCAGGAGAATGTGGTTGATGTAGACGAGCCGAAGCCAACCTCAAGGTCATGATGAAGTCCTTGCGCTCCTCTGGCTCCAACAACTTGAGTGCCTCAAGTGTGACACCTTGCGGGGAGTTACACACGTCCGGTGCCTGACGATGACTCCCGCTTCCTCGATCCAGTAGCAGTTGCGGGAAGTAGAGCTCCTGGATCCGAATCCCGCAGTGCGATGGTGCTCCGCGGTGAAGATGTCTCTCGATCGCACACTCCGAACTTGGGACCACGCTCACGAGAGAGAGAGAGAGAGAATATCAATTGGAGGTCTCCCCAAAAGAGAGGAAACCTTTTATTGAATATTGTGTGTATTTATCTAGCCAACTACCCCCACTATATATAGGGGAAAGGAAGGTACTACCTCCCGCAAGGTCCCGGGGTGGGACTAAAGGAGAGGGAGAGGGGGTGCCAGCAGCCATCCCTAGTGGGCCCCACGCGGGGGGCTTGGCCCAGCTGGCCACCCCTTGCCCTTCTCCCCTCTTGCCTTTCCCTAATGGGCCATCTTCCCTCCAGAATTGGCCCATTAAGCCTTTTGACCTTTAAATTGATTTTCCCTTTTATTAAATAATTATGAATGAATGATTAAATCAATATTTAACATTCATTCACATATTATTCAATCTCCGTGGCTATGGAACACCTTCCACCTCCACTCCGGACATCCTCCGAACTTACCGAAACCCTTCCGGTTTTCTCTCTACTCATCTTCGGTGATTCTAACGATCCTATAAACACTCTCTAAGCATCATCAAGCCCTTAAGCGTGATACCCCATGGTTCAGGAACACTCCAGACATGGTCGGGACACTCCCGGACCAATGATCGACAGAGGGACCTGGATGGCAATGTGACCCCTGTGCATTCCACGAAGATCTTTCGCCGTTTGAACCGGGACAGTCGTGTCTTATTCCCTTTGTCTCTCGATACTCGCATTGCCCGAGATCTGATCAATGGCATCACCATGTCATGCTCAATCTCGTTACCGAACAATGCTACTTGACTCGTTCGACAAGTGATATCCATGTGATCAAATCACATGTTGCGCAGCTATTGGATATAACTTCTCCGAGTGGGCCCTTGAGTATCTTTTCGTCATGTGGATGGACAAATACCACTCTTGGAATATATTGCCTCTACGGTTCCTCCGAATACCTGAACACACCTTTATTGTCATTGTATAACAAGATAGAGACTTTTTCAACAACAAACATTTTTCAAAAATCAACCATAAATGCTTTTGAGTTGATTCCAACTCTCAAAAATCACATTTGATAAGATCTATCTGAATATGTAAAAATATTTAGGTTTGCATGCAGTGACATTGGACTAGTACCAAAAGAATGCTATTAGGGCATTTCTAGTCACTTTAAATCTATTAAATAATAATCTTAAACTTAATAAAATGTGACCAACACTTTAATCACATTCCCATGTCTTAGAATATGTGGTGATGTCATGTGTCCACATGATCCCATATTCTATTTGGAGAATATTAAATCTTAATTAATTTCAATGAGTAGAAATTACTTTTCTAAAATAAAATGAATAAAACTAGTTTTTTATTGCATGTGATGATTGTGATGATGCTATATCATCAAGTGTGAGCCTTAGTGTGCTAAATATACTTATTTAAGTATTGTTTGGTGATTGTGTACCCCGTATTCATTTATAGACGATAGTACCGACCAAGGATACAAGGAGGGGGAGTTCTACCAAGCAGAAGATGAAGAAAACTTCAATCACTGCACCAATCAAGGCAAGCTATTATTGGCAAGCTATTACTTGCAAGCCATCATTACTAAGCAAGCTAGACCCTTGCAAGCTAAAATTTGCAAGTATTAACCTAAGCAAGATGCACTAGGCATGCTTTGGTTATATACCTTAGATTTATACCAATCCCAAGTTTTATTTGCAAGCTTTATTTTTTTACTTTACCAAAGTTTCTTTACTTTTACTTAGTGCTTTGTGAGTATTTGGAGAAATAGAATAGATAACATAAAGAGTATAAAACTAGGCCTATACTAGATGTCATTCTATGGCATGAGATTGAAGATTAGCACCCCTCATTAGTGAACACTCTTAACTTAGTGGCTAGTGCTAAGCATAAACCTTGATCACTTTAGATGGGAATACTTGGTGAAAATGATTACGTAAACCTTGGAATGATGATTCATTCTATTGAAATGTTTTCACATGTGATGAGAAACACAAAGGGATTTGATGATGAAAATGTTGAGGCATGAGCCTTAGCCCTCTTCTAAAACTTGATGGTTGGGTTCGGATGCGATACCATTCTAATTTTACCGTACAACCACAATACCTGAATTGGGTAGGGCTTAGCCGGAAGTTTATATGCATTAGTATGGGTTCCCTCGCGGAAGAGGTTTGAGCTGAGGCTACCTCTTGATGATGTCCACCTATGTAGTGCCCAGGATGGCAGATGGCCATGGCTAGGAGGCCAGGCTCATAGGGGAGGTGCCAATACTAGATTGTGTAATTGAAAGGTTATGATTGATTATCCGCATACTAAGTATGATGATTCAGGGTTATCCCTGACGGATGTATCGAATTTTGTGGTGAAAGTGTACCACCTCTGCAGATTGTCAAACTATGCGAATAGCCGTGTCCGCGGTCATGGACAGTTGGAGTGGCCATACTGTTCCATCGTCAGATGTTTTGAAAATGACTTGTGAAGGGAACTATGACTTTGACTTGACCACAATAGGGTTTTGAATATGAAAACTAGATTCCCTCTTAAGTGATTTAGAACATTTAATTAGTTTTCTTTACTTCTAAACTCAGTTTAGATAAACCTGGCTTTTTGCAAATAAACCTAGAGCTTAAGATTCCTACTAGAACTAGCTTACTTGTTAGTGATAGTTTGCGAGTACTTAAGGAGTACTCATGGCTTTGTCCCTAGCTATTCCTGTGGCCAGACTATGAGAAGGACTATCAGGATGATGGACAGCAGGAGGTCTACGACAACTAGGATCATCTCCCATCATCAGTATTGCCTGTGACCCTGAAGATAGAGCCCACTACTATGCTTATTATTCCGCTGCTTGTTTGTATTAAGACTGGATCATGAGATCCTTTATTTTTGTAAGACCTTATAATGGTTTGTAATGGATGATGTACTGTGATATCTAATCTGTTATGTCTCGCAAAAATGGTAATCCTGGGATTGCGAGGTATGGCATAACAGGCATCTGGGATTAAAAATCCGGGTGTTGACAACCTACACCATCGCCGCCACTGCCACCTCCTCCAATGGCTACTTCGCAACCATTGGGCTAGCGTCCAAGTCCCAACTAAAGGGGTCGACACCCTAAACCGCCGTAGTTTCGTACGACGCCTGCTCCTCCTCTGCCCTCGGCTCCGGCTCCACCGTCTGCACCACCGACCGCATCACCGCCGCCCTCGGATGGCGTCCTTCTCATGATTCGTGGGCTAGGATAGTCCAGGCGTGGCCTATGCCCTGGTCTGCCCCGACGCCCTATAGTGACCCACCTTCCTACACTGGTGACTAGCAGCCCGGTGCCCGCCCTCACACCGGCGCTCCCGCCCCCGCCTACGCGCCAACAATCTACAACGCTGCTCCTTATGCTTCATATGGCGCTACAACCTCACCCTACATGCCGCAGTATGATATGTCGCAGTACAATGATGGTGGCTCTATCTATACGCCGATACCGGCCCTACTGCCGACGTCGCCACACCCGCCAGCTCCCATGTCTACACCGGCCTCTACTTCGACTCTGAGCTGGGACCAAGCTGCTTTTCTACAAGCCATGAACAACTTTGCTGCACAAGGAAACTCAGGTATGGATTGGATTTTCGATTCTGGTTCTTCTAGTCATATGTCTGCATCAAGTAATTTTCTGTCTTCTTGCACACCGTCGCCTTTTACATCTATTACTCTTGGTGACGGATCATATATTCATATTTACTGTGTCGGACAAGCCCAAATCCAATCCCCAATCAAACCTTTGCTTCTTTGTGATGTTCTTGTAGCTCCTGCACTAATTAAAAATCTGATTTCTGTACGCCAATTCACCAATGACAATCACGTTTCTGTCGAATTTGGCCCTTTTGGTTTGTCTGTGAAGGATTACCGGACCAAGGACGATATCGCTCGGTTCAATAGCTCTAGTGATTTGTATTCCCTCCATGGTGTTTCGGCCGCTGCCCCTCCATCATCTATGGTGGCCTCTATTGATCTGTGGCACCAATGTCTCGGCCATCCCCATAATAATGTGTTATCTACTCTTCTTAGTGAATTTTCAATATCTTGTAATAGAAATTCTCATAATTCTTCTATTTGTCAGTCGTGTCAATCAGGCAAACATGTCCGTCTCCCCTTTAGCTCCTCTCTATCCTCTAGTACTTTTCCTTTTGAGTTACTTCATTGTGATCTATGGACGTCACCAATAGAAAGTGTTTCTGGTTTTAAGTATTATCTTGTTATTCTTGATGATTTTACACACTATGTTTGGACCTTTCCTTTACGCAACAAATCCGATGTTCACAATATTTTTCTTAATTTTCAGCGCTATGTCTCGATCCACTTTTTCCTTCCTATAAGATTTATTCAATGCGATAATGATCATAAATTTGACAACTTTAAAAACCGAAATTTCTTTCTCCAATATGGAATTCTTTTGCGTTTTTCCTGTTCCTATACCTCCCATCAAAACGGCAAGGCCGAGCATTCTCTTCGCACTCTTAATGACATCACTCGCACCCTTCTTATTCAATCTTCTATGACTCCGAAGTTCTGGGCTGAAGCTCTCCACACAACCACATATCTACTTAACATTCGACCATCTAAAGTTAATCCTCAAACCACACCCTACTTATCTTTATTTATTTCTCACCCAAACTACTCCGACGTTCATGTCTTCAGCTGTCTTTGTTTTCCTAACTCCTACTCTACTTCTCCTAACAAACTTTCACCCTGTTCTATCCTGTGCGTCCATCTAGGTTTTTCTGACAAACACAAAGGCTATCATTGTCTAGATCTTCTTAGTGGCCGCGTCCATGTGTCTCGTCATGTAACTTTTGCTGAAAATATTTTTCCCTTCTCTGAGCGTCAATCTCTCGATCCTAAAACATCTGCACCATCTACTAGTCCCCCTCGTCCAAATAATTTTCCCTTCTTTCATCAGCCACCTCCTATCGCCGCTCCTGTCGCCGTAGCAAAAAGGCCCGAATTCTCTGACTCGGCAGCCGATCTTGCCGCGCCGTGGCTGCCAAAACCGCCGAAAACTCTGCCGCGGCAGACTTCCTGCCGCCGCCGTCTCCACCGCCGACTCCCGCGTCCGCTTCTTCCTCTGCGTCGGGCGCATCTTCCACATCATCATTCGTCCCTCCTCCTCATGCTATTATCGTCCCAGCTCCCACTAATGATCATACCATGCGCACACGTGGCAAATCCGGTTTTCGTTTACCCACTAAAGATCGTCTAAATCTCAATGCATCTCTATCTTCTTACTCTATTCCCAAATCTTACAAATAAGCTCTCCTAGATCCTAATTGGGCCACAGCCATGAAAGATGAATATGATGCTCTCATTCAAAATAATACATGGCAATTAGTTCCTCCTCCATCAAACACTAATATAGTTTCCGACAAATGGGTTTTTCGACACAAATTTAATTTCGATTGAAGTCTTGCACGTTATAAAGCTCGATGGGTATGTCGTGGTTACTCTCAGCAACACGGCATCGATTATGATGAGACTTTATCTCCAGTTGTGAAACCCAGCACTATTTGTACTGTTCTTAGCATCGCCGTTTCTTCTTCTTGGTCCATCCATCAACTCGATGTCAAAAATGCTTTTCTCCATGGCTCTCTTCAAGAAACAGTTTATTATTGACAACCTCTTGGCTTCGAAAATTCCTCTTATCCTAATCATGTTTGCCTTTTTCAAAAAAATCTCTATGATCTAAAACAAGCACCACGGGCTTGGTTTCAACGTTTTTCTAATTATGCTCAAACAATTGGCTTTACTCCTTCTCGTTCTGACACTTCTCTCTTCATCTTTTATCATAATACCGACACCACTTATCTACTTCTCTATGTTGATGATATTATTCTGACAGCTTCCTCACAACACTTTTTAGATCATATTATCTCTCTTCTTCGCAAAGAATTTTTTATGACCGATCTAGGTCTTCTTCATCACTTCTTAGGTATTGCTGTCATCCGTGACTCATCTGGTCTTTTCTTATCTCAACGTCAGTACACCCTAGATCTTCTTTCTCGTGCTGGTATGCTTGATTGTCAACTGTCTCGTACTCTTGCTGATACAGGTTTAGAACTTTCTGCCGATGGTGATTCCTTTTCCGATCCTTCTCTTTATCGTAGTCTTACCGGCGCCCTCCAATATCTTACTCTTACTCGTCCTGAAATTTCTTTTTCTGTCCAACAAGTTTGCCTTTACATACATGATCCTCGTGTTCCTAACTTCAACCATGTCAAACGTATTCTTCGATATCTCAAAGGCACATTAGATTTAGGTCTTCATATAAACAAATCCTCTCCTACCTCATTGACAGCTTACTCTGATGCAGACTGGTCTGGTTTCCCCGATACTCGACGGTCTATATCCGGATTTTGTGTTTTTATTGGTAACAATTTGGTTTCTTGGCCTTCAAAAAGGCAGGTTACGATTTCTCGCTCGTCAGCCGAAGCTGAGTATCGCGTTGTGGTTCATGCGGTTGCTGATACGGTTTGGTTGCGCCAGTTGCTGTCGGAGCTGCATCGCCCTATTGAGCAAGTTACTATTGTTTACTGTGATAATATTTCAGTTGTTTACCTGTCAGGGAATCCGGTTCAACACCGTCGTACCAAGAATATAGAGATCGACATTTATTTTATTCGAGAGAAGGTGGCTCTTGGTCAAGTTCGTGTTCTACATGTGCCTACTTCAGCTCAGTTCGCTGATATCTTTACTAAAAGCCTGGCGACTACTCCGTTTTAAGACATTCGTTTCAGTCTCAACGTTGTCGAGCCTACCGTTGATACTGCGGGGATGTTAGAATACAACTCTTGTTAGGTTTAAGAGTCCTAGTCAGTTTTTTATAAGGCTAGGCCGGTGCACCTAGACCCTCATATATAACTCTTGTAATTGTCACAATATTGTTATCGATTATTATTCTATACAATTCTACAAAGAGCATGCCATTTGAATCAGTTTGCTTATGAACCACGTGGTGGTCTGGATCAGCAAAAAATTATAGACATTTTCCACATGTTTTTTCTTGGGTACGTAATCTCACCTCTTCGTGGTATTTTGGATTGTACAAATGCAATAACCAACCATCGAAAATAAAATAAAACCTACCTATAACAATAATAAATGACGGATTGTTTCTACCGGTCCAACACTTTTTTGGATGGTTTTACCTCTGTCAGTTTAGAGATATTACGGACCATGCCACCTATAAGCCGTACCAGTTGAGTTAAGAATTTCGTACAACCGATAATAAAAGGGTTCTATAGATGTGTTACGCTCAATCACGGTTGCTGGCCCTCATATACCATGCCGCCGCCATGTATATCTCTTGATGTCATCGGTACGTCTCTGGGTTTTTCCCCTGAATCCGATCTACTCCTTTTGTTGGAATTCAAGCGATATACTCGTCGATTGCGACTAGGACGAGGCGCAGGAAAGTCATCGCTGGTGCACTGGCCCGTGAACTCTCCCACCGTGTGGCCAACGACCGATCCGCCGTCTTCTCAATCATCCGGCCATGATCAGGAGTTCAAACGATAAAGCGAGTCCCACACACGTAGGAGGGCACGCATGCAGTTCAGCAACCTATCCAGGTCATGGAAGAACCAGGGAGAGCCGATTCGCGCGTGCGGCCAGCTTTGTACCATCAGCTATTCTGCGTGATAGAGAATAATTCGTGCAGATCAGACTGCGGTCACAAGAGTAAGTGATCGTGTAGGTTGCTATGTAAATTTGTCACCGCTAATCTTCCACTTCTCTTTATCAATTAGGCGTACTCCTGTGTTATCCACTTATCCTTTGCCTCCACCTGAGACTTGACAGGAGGTGCATCAACGCTAGAAAGAAGGTGGCTAGCGATTCACCAGAGTAAGGCGTGTAGTTCGACGAGCTGAACCTGCTGTAGAAGACCAATTATATTATTAGTCTTTACCAAAGTTTCAGTTTGTGTCTCTATGTCCCGCATCGTCTTTGATAAGTTTCGTTGGATCAATTGAAGGTAATGTAGATCTTTCTTGCCATTTTCTTTTGACAGTGTTGATATTTTATGTCTTTGATCCTACGAGAAGACAGTACTCCAAGTGCACTATCAAATCCTAGCGGCACATTACTTTTAGAAAAATTAGTTTTCCTTCCGTCCTGAAATATATGACTTGAATTTGTCTAGATTTGGATGGTATTTTAGTATTAGATGCATGCAAGTCTAGACAAATTTAAGTCAATTATTTTAGAACGGACGGAGTACTAAATACTCCGTAGCAATGCAGATCTTTGGTAGGATCTTAGGCAATGTGTATGCACACATCTTTGTACGCGATGAAGGCAAGAAGAGAGTCAACTAGACCATGGTGAGAGGTAAAAACACATAATACTTACATTCGTCTATGCTTTTTGTTACTCGCGTACAACTTTTCCGTAAGTAAAATCCCGTAGGTGTAGCATTATTCTTTCTGTTATATAATTTTTTCCCTTCACACACGAGACTCGGGTGGTGAGCGGCAAGTCATGTTCCGCTCGATTCATGTACGTTTGCAGATTGACTAGGATATCAGCAAGCCAAGTAGGGAAACAGCAAGATGACGCATCGTTGTTCGCTGCATGAGGTGCGCGGTAATGAAAAGGGAGGGATTGTGGGGCTCCATGCTGAGATTAAGGTGTCTATATGTGATGATGATTTGGATGGTAATTAAACCGTATAATTGTGGATTGCTGGCATAATTGGAGGAGTTCTCCTGCTCGAGCTCGCACGCCCGGGAAACTGGCGCCGAGGTCCCCGTTCCTCTCATACACCAGTTGGCGTACCAGCTCTGCTCCTCCGATGGACCCGGACACATCTATGCCATAGCTAGAGCAGGCATTGTGCAGCATGAGGGAGCTAGCAACGCTACCAAGTTGAGCAGTAGCACAACATCGGCTGGGGCGTAGAGGACTGGCGGTGCATCGGGCATGGAGGTGAGCGACATGAAGGACAGAGAGGCTGAGAGTGGCTGGACGCTCGGGCTTGCTTGGGCTGGAATGGTATGAATCTGCTAAACTGAATACAGTATACGGGAAGGAGAAGGTTGAGGAGATCACTAAACGAATGGTGCACACGATTGCTCCGTTCGTGTAGACCAGCATGCAGATATGAAACTTGGTATAGCTAGCATGAAGGAAAATAATTATTGCTTAGTAAAAAGTGACATCTTTTTGCTACTTCCTCCCCTATTCGTAATTAATTGACTTGAATTTAGCTAGATACGGATATATAGCATTAAAACATGTCTAAATACATCCGTATCTAAACAAATCCGAATCAATTAATTTAGGTGGAAAAGGAGTAGTAAAAGATTTGCGAAAAGAAAAAAGATTTTGTAGTGTGTAGAAATTGAACGTTGCATCACCCATCGGCGGATTGGGTTCATTGCCTAGATATCGTTGATATTGCAATATATTAAACACAGTAATACACACAACCTGCCTCATCATGTATGGATAGATGTTGCCTATGAGTATTTTCTATTTTCTAAGTGAACAACTCTTTTTTTAATCACAGTACAATTATAGACGCTCACGATATACATTGCACCTATCCATACGAATGGACACACGCACACCCTACCCCTATGAACACCTTCGAGAGACTGAGCCGGCAGATCGGCTCACGAAGTCACCACGGACGCCTCGCAGTCGACGGGGTCGCCTTACACTGAAATAATATTCCGCAGCAACGCCGGGCATTTTTCTAGTGTTTCATTAAAGGTCTTGCATGGCTACATGAAACGACTGTTCGCCTGCAACTACTTGATCCTACCATGAAGGAATCGTGATATAGTATTCAATATTTGAACTTGAACAAATATACAGTCATTATTTATTTGGCAGTACAACACATGTCTCCTCTTTTTAAGAATTAAGAAGAATAGAATCAGTATATCTTGCAGACGTGCGTCGCTGTGGTGAAAATCATACTTTGTTGAAGTAGTACATATGATCATGTCTTTAATATAAGTTTTCTTTTTGAGATCGTCTTTAATATAAGTTGTATACCTATTTGTCCCATGCGCATAGCCTATCAAGGATGTTAACCTTTTTTTTTTTTGCAAAAGCATGTGTAGAACATGTTTGAAGTATATTAGAGAATTAAGAAGTATATATATTTCCCCATAAAAATAAATGTGTAATGTACTTCCATGGAGTATATATTGTTTTTGATAGGGGATATATAGATTTTCAGATAGGTATGTACGGACATTTTTGAACGTATTATTTCTATACCTATACCTAATACCTATACCTAATACCTATACCTATACCTATACCTAATACCTAATACGTAATATCTATACCTAATACCTAATACCTATACCTATACCTAATAATAATAAATGATGGATTGTTTTTTCCGGTCCAACATTTTTTTAGACCGTTTTGCCCTCCCACCAAACTACATGGTACCGCTGATACCACCGGTAAGCGAAAAGTTATTTTTTCCATATCTCGCGCAATTATCTCCCGATCGAAGTCATGCTTCCATCGTACGTCAACCAGCTAAGGTGCACGTAAAAAAAACGAGAAGAAAACCAGATACGTAGGAGTTCCCCGAGCCTTACCAAACGAGAAAACCAAGCCTGGCAACGAGGAGGTGACAAGCCTAGCTGAGGAATATCCACGGCCCAATTGGTCCCGTCGTTTGGGTCTCTTACACCCCCAAGAGTTATGTTAGCAAATAGAGTCAGTTGTCTAAAAAAAGCAAATAGAGTCAGTTTAATAGTCCCACCTCGTCCCCTTAAACTGAGTTCCACGTGTTTATATACCTTTTCAGGTTGCCAGGAATCAGCGATTTCAATAAAAGCATGGTGAGATAAGATGGGACGGCGATGGTTGTGACGAGCGGTGCAAATGGCCTGAAGCTAGCACGATGATCCAAAAGCATGACGCGGGCGTCGAGCCTTATCTGAATTATGACGGAGGAGCAGGTCATGTGACCCTCTGCATCGCTCTTGACAGACGCCGGAGAAGCACCCCAGCCTGCTATCCGCAGCCACGAGGCCCCGCACGCAGCCAGCAGAAGCTGCACGCGCCCACCAGTAGCACAACCGGCGGCCTGGGCCACGGCCCCACCAGTCCTAGATCGGGTCCGTCGCCCCGCCAGACGCGACCGCCACGGGAGGCGGCCACTCCGCCGCCACAAGCCCCGCGAGCGCGGGAACCACCCCACGACGAACCTGTGTCGAGCTTCACCGGGACCCTCCAGCACGACACCGTCGGATCCCCGCCATCGCCCCACACCGAGCCTCCATGAGTGAGGATCCGCGCCGCCCATCGCGTCTACCACGAGCTCTCCCCGCACCACCTTCGGAGGCCGGGACCGCCAACACTGCAGCAGAGCCAATGATAGTGGCCGAGAGGTGCCTACAGTGGAGATCGAGCCGGCGGCGGGGGCGGTTTCCCCCGTGTCGCTCGAGCTTTGGATTGCACCGTCGTTTTTTGGAGAGATCAAGTTTCCAATTTCCTTAGTGATGTGTGTACCAGACCAATGCCCTTGCATAATGGAAACTACAGATTTCCATACCTAAACTTTGTCGTATCATCAGGAATAGAAATTGTTTTAGTGTGGTGGATTACATGAGCCGGCGGTGGTCGACATCTGCCAACAGAGCAGAGACGATTCGGTCGGTGGAGCATGGTGGCGGGGTTTGCGAGCGGCTGGGGTGGAGCAAGGTCGGCCGAGAGGACGACGGGCGGCGGAGTGCGGTATGTGGTGGAGGCCAGAGGCGGAGCTAGCAATGGTAATGGCGGCGGTGTTGTGTGTGTGTGGTGAGAGGGATAGAGTCAGGGTACCTTGGCATTAATTTTCTTCGCGAAGGTGTTGTTGTATGCACATATATGTTTTTTACCGAAATTATTTGGTCAATCACTATATCCTATAATATTTATGGAACAGAACCTAGAAGGTCAACAACAATATTGTTCTTCCGCAGCAACGCGCGAACATTTTGCTAGTATAGGCTTAAAGACTGAGCAGCTGCGAGCCGTTTGAGGGCATCTGCCGTGTAGAGCTGCCGCAATGCGTCGCAGCATGTGGGCCTATGCCGCTCTGTGTCGCTGGTTGTGGGCCGGAGAGGCTGGTCCTGCCTCGCACCTGGGTCGTTCTCCTCGCAAGGAATTGCCTCCCCGTCGAAACCCTACTCCCCACACCCACGGTTCAATCCCCTTTCCCTTTCGCGCCCGCAGCCGCCCCACTCCCCGTCTCCCCCACCCTCACCATCGATCTACCAACCGAGTGCGGCATGGAGGAGGCCGACGCAGCAGGCAGCGACTGGCGTGCGTGGGGCGTGGGCCAAGCATAGGCGCACCGGCGGCGCGACGAGTAGGCAGAGCGATGGTGGCGACACGGAGGTGTTGGTGTGGGGGCAGCCGCCGGCGTCGGGCTTTCGTAACCGGAGAGGGTTTGCGGCTTGCGTATTCTGTCGATAATTACGAGAAGAGACGGTCAGAGTCAGACGGCGCAGCGGCGGCACAGTCTTCCTCCGCGCCGCGGGACAAGGCTCATCCTCCTCTGCAATGTCTACGATGCGGTGTCGCGGTCAACCCTCCAGCAACCAGCCTTTGTCCCCACCTTCAGCCATGATGTTGGTCGTGCGACTGTACCCGCCACTGGACTCTCGTGCCTTCCCCTCTTCCCCACTGGCCTGAATCCTCAGGTGGATAACAGCAACATTCGTAGTTGATATCGACAGGAATTTTATTTAGTTTATTGCCGATGCTATGTTTTGATCCAAGTCTGTTCTTGCTTCTAGATCGATCCTGGACAGCCGGACACGAGGATGCAAGAGCCGACGGGACGCGAGGATAAGATCCTTTCTGTTCTAGAGTTAAATTATGTTCTTACCAACAGACAAGTGGGGGGAAGGAATTTTATTTGGTTTATTTCCAATGCTATGTTTTAGTCCAAATCTGTTCCTCCTAGGTCAAACTTGGACAGATGGACACGAGGATGCAAGAACCAGCAAAACGTGAGGATAAGATATACTTTCTGTTCTAGAGTTTATTATATTCATCATCAGTGAACCTCTAATTGTTCTGTGATGGTCATTCATCTGAATCACTAAGGAGCAGCTGGAACAGGAAGCTCAGCGCCATTATCCCACGCATCCTTTCAAACTGAGAATAGAGGTGAACACCAAATTTATAGCTATGATTCCTTTTGTCCCCTGACAGCTGTAGTAGATTTAGTAGTCAAAATTCCCTACAAATTTACTGCAGTTACCCCTTTGGTTTGATCAGAACAAGTACGCTAAATTGGGTGATTCCACATGTATTATGAAGTAATAATATTGCTTCTCCTCTAAACGTTATTTTATCATTTTCTCTTCAGTAGTCAGTAGTCACACGTTGTACCATTGTACGCCATATGTGAGTTTCCCAGATTCTTTATTTAAAGAGTAAATTCTATTTTTTACCCCTTAGTTTGCTGTTTGTGACATGAATTATCCCATTTAACAAGAATTTCTTCTGCGTGCCCCATTTAGCGCAACGTGTGCCAGATTTTACCTCATTTAGGATTTGGAGGCGTTTGTAAGGTGAGTCTCGGTTGTCAGTCTATGCAGCTCACAGCGACGGGAGGGTATTAGAGGGATAAAATTTGAAAGAATGCTTCAGCTGATCATCTCTGCTTACCAGCTATGATGCTGATGAACCATGTCATTTATGAGGAAAACCAGCAGACGTTGATAAGTTATCTCAAAGCTGCATGTCTTGACCTCCGAAGCAACCACAAATTGCCTCTACTCCTCTTTTTTGTTTTCAATTTTTTTATGAGATCAAGAATACTTCTTGCTACTCCTGAATCACGGAAACTCTGCGCGCGGTCGCCACAGCGTGGTGCATGCATATTTAGTATTCAAATGATCAAGGAGTATGAGCACGGTTGTGGCCAGCATCCGTTCGTGGCTCGGCTCTTCCTTTAGACTGAAGTAGAACACGTCCAGGCCAACAGTGGCATACTTCCGGCACACCACCGTGGTTGCACGGCTGATCATTAGAATGCCACCATCGTTCGCCGCTGGAGGTTCATGTCGCCAAGGCTGTGGCTGGAGCACAAGCCTTCTAGGCTTTGATGGCAGTTGTAGGCATCATCCCAGCAACGCAACTCGCCAGCTAGAACACTTTCGTATCTTAGGAAGGGTAAAATTTGGCATAAATTTCACTATATGGGGTAAATAGGAGGAATTTCTGTTAAATGGGGTAACTAATGTCACAAATAACAAACTAGGGGGTATAAAATGGAACGCACTCCTATTTAAACTTGAGAGATAAATAATGCCTTCCTTCTATATAAAGGAAAATTGGAGCTACTCCAGATTACATAGCAAAAATTGTGCCTTGATAAATGGGAGGTGTAACGGACTAAACATTAGTTTCTTTACAGAATTGATATTTACCGTTTCATTCTTTAATACTATTTACATTGCATAGCAAAACTTCTCTTATCATAAATGTGTCTATGAGTCTCCGGAAGTACTTTATGGTGTAAATTAATTGAAAGCAATTCATTATAGTGATCGCACAAGGGCGATTTTCTAGAGATCTTGCATAACTGGCGTTCATGTTTTGCTCGCTTTACAAGAAGAATAAGAGATGCTATGGTTGATGTGTACCCTCACCTCAGGTTGATAGAAGCTGTGTCCAGGCCAAGGTCCTGACTAAAGGCATTGTTTGTCTGACTATTTTTATGCCAGTCTCTATATTGTTAGTTAAGCTTTTAATGATGAACACTGATTCTCCAAGTTATCTAAAAGCACGATATCCAATGCCTGAATTATGTGATCTGTGTGAAGCATAGAGCTGATGCTGCGTTCTATGTTTAGACATTCCTAGGCAGAGAAGGACACTCTCAAAAGTTGTAGTATCTCCCACCTAGAATTATCCCCAATGATAAGACAAGCTGTATTGCTCATGATTTCGCACCCTGCCTTCTGGCTTTCTTATAATTTATCTTCTCCCTACTGTTTACTGATAAAACAAGTTGGGTTATCCAGTTAAGAGTACCATGTATCTTTATGCAGCGTGTTTAATATTCTGCAGCGCAAACTGCTTGTATATCCTGGAATGTCAGTATTGTGGGGAAATGGTTAAAAGCTCAAGCCTTCCGCTCAGTTTAGTGATGAGGGCCATGTAGATATCTGCATTACCTTAGACAGTGATGCTTTCTTCTTCGGAGCTATGATTGTCGGATCAAATTGTTATGTTGGCAGTTTATTATCATTCTGATACAACAGTTGATGATTTCCTTCACTTCCTCTGTAGCATGGTGTGGTTATCAAAATAAAAAAAATTCAGGAACCATTTGAGTGCTAAAACACATCAGATATTGAGTCAGCCAATGGATTGAAGAGAATCAAATGGCAGTCACGATGATCTTCATGCATGTATCTGGTATTGTGACTACACTTTGGTTTGTGCAGCTTACTTTGATCATGGTAAGTATTTTATTATGAGATGTTTTCATGTTTTCTAGCAGAAAGTAGTTCTCAAAACTGCATATCTAAACAAAAAATTAGGTACTTATCTCCACTACTATTAAACAAGCAAACAAGATCTTTCTTACGAACTCACACATACCAATCAGCACCACACGATTAGGCCCAGTAAGTTCAATCTAACAGCCACCATTAATCTAATCGAATCATGTGTGCACTTAGCAATTACCATTAGCTGACCATACTCCACCGGCGGAGGAAATCCCATACCCGCATCTGCACACCCTATAATCACGCACAGCCTATAATCACAAGTCAATGACGATGCATTTTCTTTACCAGATCAGATCGCCCCTCACACTGCCACCGACGCTGACTCCCCTGCCGCCGCCGAGAACTCCTATGCTCCCCGTGATCCCTCCACCTATGGAATCCGTCCCCCCACCTCTCTTCTGTTCCTCTCCCTGAAACTCTCTTCCGGTCCGCATGTGGAGAGTGATGAGCACAGAGGACGACCACGGGCGGGCCAGGGTCGATCGGCAGGTGATCTGAGGAGGTGACCACCATCGAGCATTGAGAGGGCCGAGCAGCAGGTGTTGACCAGCAGCGAGCGGGCACCGAACATCATGCAACATCATCGGATCAGGCTGTTGCGGAGGACCCAACCCCTGAATCCTGATTCTCCACCTCAGACTTACATGCCGCTGCCGTCCGCCGGGAACTCCTCTGCCTCGTACTCCTTCCGGACGTAACCGCCATGGCCGACCTCTTCGACCAGTTTCCGCCACTGCGCGTGGGAACCCACCATCTATGACGCGCTTCTCGCATTCTGCACTGGACTCTATGTTGTTGGCGATATAAAGGGCTTCTCTGAGTTGTGTCCGTGGATTCAAGAGGTAATCTATGGTTCTTTCCTCTATTACCTCCGTTCATTCTTTGCTAGGTGGCATGCTGCTTCGCCAAGATGTTTCTGAAGATAGTTAGAGGTCAATTTCATTCTCTATTCATCCCGTTCAGGTACTGTTCTACTGTCTTTTATGTGCATTGTTGTTACCTTGTGCGTGCTATTCAGCATGTACCCTTGGCAACATCGTTAAATCAATAATGTTTTCTGTTCACTAAAATGTCATGTGGTCAACCTTCAGTTTCTGCAACCTGGAGCTATTATACTATGTATAAGCCGCTTATCATTTTGCTCTCTATACTTCTGTGTGCATTTGGTTGAGAACTTTTAAGCTAATTCACTTCTGAAGATATTTTTTATCAGCTGCAGGTAAAAGCATTTAGATGTGGTGTGCTTTGTAATGTAGTAGCTCATAATTTTTTTCCTATTTGAATTTGCTCCCTTGTAACTAAAGACATCAGGTTGTTTCTTGCAGAGACAGTGTACATCTTCATCATATAAAGATTGGATATACATGTTGTCTGCCTTCGTGATTTTTCTCGGGGAAAACATTTTTGTTCCTCAGTCTCTTAACTATCTCCTTGTTTACTTGTTCATAGATTGCAGTTATAAGTTTCAGCATTGAAGTATTTGTGTCTGCACTTCCTCCTTGAAATGTAGATAGTGTCATGCCTGCATTAGTGTGCCTACAATTTGTAAAGTTGGATGGTTCGTACATGATCTCTACAAATCGAACTAAGGTTTCTAAAGGCTTCCTTATGTTTAGGCACTTATGTTTTCTACCAAAACTGTTTATTGGCTATGTTAGCAAGCTACTCAGTTACCCGGATAGCTCTTTTTTTCCTTCTGTTTGAAACTTCCTAAGAGGACTGGTTATGTTCATAAGTATCCATTTTTGGTCGCAGACCTGGTTTCGAGGTACTGATAAAGGAGGAATGGACTGACTTCAGTGTGTCTGGTCATGATTCAAATTAAGGAGGTGATACAGACTATTGTTATGAAAGTTCTCATGTTTTCTGTTTCGATACATCTACCATTTCATTTTGTCATCCTGGGAAATTCATTCTCCATAAACCTACCAATGCAGATTAGATGATTCACAAGATTAATTGTTCAAGATCAGTAGGCTGACGTGCTAGAAATATCCCTGCTGCATATGTGTAATTTCAGTGTTTTGCATGTATCCTCTATGTCATGTGTTTTTTCCCAGTATAGATGTGCTAGGAAATATTTGTCATGTTTCTGAGATCGTGGACAAGCGGGCCGCCGCCTCTGGCAAGATCCGTCGGGAGATCATACTCTTCATGGAATACATGTTAGTGCCAAAGAACTCTCCAGGAGGGGCGGCAGAAGGGCATCCATGAATATGATAGACATATTAATTTTGTTTGCAATGCACTACTTTTAGTTCTACACTGTCTATCGTACTTTTTATCTTCCAAATTTCACATATTATTTAACTCAACCCCTCTCTTACCCTTTTTTATAGGCATACAACAATGCAAAGGTGCATAGAGAAGTTCAAGTAACTAACTTACATGAGAGGGAGAGGACTTAACTAAGGTGTCATTTGCTATAAAAATGTCGAAGGTGGACTTTTTGTATGCAAGATATTTTGTAGTTCTAGGCCTATCCATGATGTTCGATTTTAACAAGACAGTTCGGCACTGGCAACAAGACAAGTGGACTAGTTGTTTCCCTGTCAAGTGGCGTATTATGAAGGACATTTCCAACAATTTATTCAAGCACGTTATTCTTTTGAGTAAAACGAAAACAAACCAGTGAGAAACAATAGAGATACCCAGGAGGTGAGAACTGTAGACTTATTCTTTTTCATTTTTTGCTGGTGGCACACCAAGGAAGTCCTTTTCAACACACTTTGCACCCAGAATCTGAACAGTAATCAAACAAATTGCAGCGTATAAGGAAATTGCTAACCTGTTTTAACAATTTTTTATGAATGATGTGCTCAATAGACTTTTTTCCTGCCTTCTGATTGTGTCTGCAGGTTAAGCTTGAGCAAGACCTTCAGTTGCTAAGGATTTCCAAGGATCATGTCCGCAAGACGTCCATGTTCGATGAATTTGGTTTCCATGATAACCGTGAGAAGATAATGCAAGAGAAAATATCCAAGCGATAGCAGCCGCTGGAGAAAGTACATGGCTCGCAGAATTCTTTGTTCGATAAGCTCACTAAATAGTTTTTTCTTCCTACAAGTACATAATTTTAAACCTGCCAGAACTACTAAGTGCTAGCTTGGTGTCAGAATATGCTGTATGAATGCTCATCTGTTAGTCTCTATCCTTGTTCTTGTAATTTCGAATGTAGTTTCTACCGTGATTACAACCTTCGCTAATCCTGCAGGTAATGAATAAAAAGGTGGTTGCTACCAATAGCACTGAAAGTCAAGATGTTGATGGAAAGCACAATCTGCAAGAAGTTGCAGAGCTAAATTCTGTGGTGGAAAACGATAGTGGCGACTGTAGCTGTAATCGGTGTTGCCCAAGACATGCAAACCCAACAGTGAATGCCATGGGCTATTAATTTTTATTGCTCAAGTTATTTGAGTATCTATGCAAGGACAGCTTATACAGGGCGCATAAAGCTGTTGTGGTTAAAGGCATTCAAGATTCTGTCGGTCCAAAATGCTTTGTAGGTTACACAAAGTTGCAAGTGTGAGGAAATTCAGGATACAATTGGAGGCTTCATTTGGTTCTGTTTTTCTATAGTATTTTTTTCGCTTTTGCTAGAGTATGGTGTTTTGGGTGGCTAAAAGAGTAGAGCTTAGATCTTTTTTGGGTGAGATGTTTCTGTTTCGAAATGGTATTAGGAATTGTACCTAGGGATTTATGATCCACCTGTAAGGCTTTTTGCAACCAAGGATATTGATTTGTGGTGCATTTCTAAACATGTATATTTCACTCCATATTATATTATGCCTTATTATATGTTTTATTCTTATTTGTAAACTAGCTCCAATTAATATTTGATAGGTTCATATTACACATTTTAGGAGCAAAATAGTTGTCATTTTAGTCGATTCAGAAATGAATGATGATGTGAGCCGTGTGTTACACATGCTTACACCAATGGGCATGAGACATAATTAATTTGCTTGGTAAAAAACTCGCTAAAAAGAAATAAGAGTCAAAATATATTTTTTATTATAAAATTATTAGACGTGCGTGCACGTGTAAACTTACTAGTATGGAGTAAAATTCATATGCCCTGCTGAGTTTCCTTTTCTCTATAGCTATTGAAGGATGGACATAAATTATTGATGTATGATCCACTACTTTGCTACTTATACAAAAAAGGCTGCAGCATTCCACTCTCAGCAAATGTTGTTTGTATGTTTAGGCGACACAAAAACTGAATATCCGAGGCCTTACTTTCTAGATAATGGTGATGATATATTTGTAACTTTTATCAAATTAGCGTTCATACACAATGTTCAGTTAGTGCTAGCATACAATTTTATGGTGGGGGGGACAAGTCTTATGCATATTTACATCTTAAGATTGCTCATATTTTCTTACACCCTCCGATCCAAATTAATATTCTCACATTTGTCTAGATTCGGATGAATCTAGCACTAAAACATGACTAGGTACATCCGAACCTAGACAAATGTGAGAACATTCATTTGGATCGGAGGGAGTACTAGATTTTACTGTTTTCCCGATGAACGGCAACGCGCCATAATGATCTATTATGTACTAATTGTGCATATATATACTACGTTACTTAGTACCCATCAAGCTTGCTAACTATATACTGCTCAAGCAAACAAAAAATAATAATGTACTCATTTTTGTAAGGTGTATATATACTGATTCTTCGTCAAAATGTACGTTTTTTCAAGAGGTATATACTATTTTTTGAGGGACAAATACATTATTACAACTTCTGAATAAGTGTATTCTATGCCCATGCAACATTGTTCTGAAGGAGCGCTAATGTCGTAGGCATGAAATTGTTGGAACATGGTATCCCTGCATGTGGATCATGGTTTTCGATTTCAGTTTCAGGAAAATTTCACCTACTACCGAGATCACTGAATTTCAGTGATCTCAGTTTTCATTTTGGTCAAGTAGCGAATTTTTTTGTCAAAATTCATCAAAAAAAAATAAAAATTTCAAAAATATTTTGAATATTTTTTTTTGGCTCAATGTGTATTACTAAAATGACTGTGGCCGAAAGGTAATTATTTCGGTGTCTACCAGAATTACTGAAATTCAGTGAATTTCCATGAAATCTCACTGAAAGTTTTTTCCATGATGTGGATGCAATCATCAGCGGGATCCAATAATTGTGTCACCTGTGCTGTCCAATAATTCAATCGAAGTTCCAAATCCACTCAAAACGCGTCAGCGAATCTTAAGTGTGTCACCCTACGGTTCGTGAATAATATGGACATGATCGAGACACCTCTCCGATCAGTAATCATCAGCGGGATCTGGAAATCCATAATGACTCCCACTTATTCAATGATGAATCTAATGATCGTGCGAACCATTAACATTATAGTCAATTCCTTTTGTCTCGTGATATATTACTTGTCTGAGATCCGATCATTTGGTACCATTCATGCCTAGTTCGATCTCGTTACCGATAAGTACTCTTTACTCATTCCGTGATATAATAGTCTTTCTGATCAAATCACTTGCTTGCAAGCTGTTATCAATGTGATATCAGCGAGAGGGCCCAGAGTATATCTCTCTGTCATCGGGATGGAAAAATCCTACTCTTGACCCAGGAGCCTCAACTAACACTTTCTAAGTATATCTTTATAACACCTTGTTATGGTGTGATGTTTGATGGACTCAAATTACTCTTCCAGTGCTAGTGATTGACGTGATCTCATGGTCTAAGTATTAGGACTACTTTGTATGAGTTTTCTATAGCAATGAAACTTGATTGACTTGATCATATTTGTATTCTTACTATGGGTGTAAGTGTTCATCGTATCATTATCCAATGACATGATCTTGTTATTAACAATATCCAATATTCATGATTAGGAAACCTTGATCATCCATTAATCAACAAGTTAGTGCAATAAGAGGCATTACAAGGAACCTTTTCTTTGTTTGTTAAACACACATGTATTAACGTTTCCGGTTAACACACTTATAAAATAAGAAATTAACATGGAATAATATAATAAACACTTTATTATTGCCTCTTGGGCATATTCCCTACACTAGACCCCGTCGGCTGGACCCCACCATCTGGCCATACCTTGTAAACTTCACCCCTAACAAGTATATAAGGGGGGAGCGTCTCCATGAGGCGGTAGACTATGAACTGATCATCTTTTCCACCCAGTTTCCCGCGGCTCATCTGAGATATAGGTCAAGAAGCGTTTGTACAAGGCACTTAGCCCTCATATATAGAGTCTTTGTAGGACTAGGGGTGTTACCTCATCGAGAGGTCCCCGAACCTGAGTATATTGTTGTGTTAGTAGTGTGTGTGCCCAATCCCTGCGAAAGCCATCGCTAGCTCCTAATTACCACCTCTTAAGCCATCCCTGATGGTTCCACACCACGACATGCGGGACATGAAGATATTATTCAGTTTTAATGTGAACTGGCTAAAAAGGAATGACCAATGTGCACAATAGAAAAACCTGCACTATTGGCCACTTGGATTTGATCCGTCCCGCCATAGTGCTCTTGCATATGTAGGCGATGAAGTTCATTCGTTAGATGATCTGTAGCCTTGGTATCCATGATCCAGGGTGGAGGGATGTGGGAGCTCGTTGAGGCGGAGTTTCCTGAGCGGTGGTTGTTGGCACGTACGAATGCAGGGTTGAACCGGTTCCGACATTCAGAGGCGATGTGCCCCTAGTAGTCGCAGATTTGGCACTAAGGATGCTGACGGCGGCATCCATTACCTTCATTCTGGCGAATTCCACCGCCGTTGCTGCCGTATTTACCACCTCCATTACCGCCAGAATTAGAGCGACCATTGCCGCCACCAGCGGGCTGGCCGTAGCCGCCCAAATTGTGGCCGTTGGGGCGACCTCCATTTGCCCCCGCCATATCTAGACTTGTAGTTGCCAGCCGAGGGTCCACCACCAGTCGTAGCCGAGGAAAACACGGGCGCACGCACTGCTAGGGGGCGGCGCCACTGCTGCCGAAACCACCAGGGCGAGATGTTGCCTTGGCCGACAAGATCCACTCCTCGTTCTTGGCCTGCTGCGAGAGCTGTAGCGCTTCATAGTTCAACACCATGGAGTAGAAGTTGGTGGCGGTCACCGGAGTAGTCGCAACTTTAAGGGACGTCGCAATCGGGTTGAAGGGCGAGCCCAAACCGGTGAGCATGTACTTGATGATCTCGCCATCGCGAAGTGGAGACCCAGCGGTAGCCATGGCATCGGCCATAGCCTTCACCTTGTGTATGTACTCGCTGGCACTCATGCTGCCCTTCCTCAACGACTGGATTTAGCGTTGGATGTGCCTCACGCCAGCACGGATCTGCACGGAAAACATGGCATGGATGGCCGCACACGTCGCGGTCGCTGTTTGGCAGCCTAGAAGTTGCCCCACGATCTCCTCTGTCATGGAGGAGAGAAGCATGCCTTGGACCTTATGGTCCTGTGTCCATGTCTCATACGCAGGGTTAGCCATAGACCTGGCGGCATTGCCAGTCCCCTCAGTGATGGCCTGAGACGGCGTCGCAATTGTCCCGTCAAGGTATCCATGGAGACATGCGTCAGAGAGATTGGTGAGGGTGAGAGCCCGCCAGAGGGCGAAGTTTTCACGGTCGAGACGGATGCCTATAGGAGGAACCGTGGGAGGAGCAAGAGAGGCAGCTTGCAGGGAAACGATGGGACCAATGACGGCGAGCTGCATGGCTCCGGTTGTCGCCATCGCCAACAGGTGGGGTGGCGGCAGCGGTGATCAAGGAAGAGGCGGCAGCTAGGATTGGCTCTGATACCAAGTTAAAAAAATGTTTTAGGGTTTTGTGGTAGGCATCACGCCTCCACATCTCTTCTATATATACTTGGCAGGATACATACATATGTACGTTACAAATACAACATGTACGAATCAACGACCGATTATTAACAATGTCAAGTTAAGAAGAACCTTGTGTGATCAAAACGTTGCACATAAGCTATCAAAAGCAAATAATAATAATTCATCAGCGACGACCCACTGCTTGCCTCGTCAATACCTCTCGACACTGCCAGTGCCAGGTTTTTTGTTTAACGATAAAAGGGTTTAGAAGACCCCAAAAGCTGTGATAGAGAACACGTGGCAGGTACAACTTGCAAAGAGGACCTTAGCAACAAGCACCCTAGGAAACCTAAAAATAAAAGATAAGGGTCTCCTTAAAACAAAAAGCACCCTAGTACTAAAGTATGAAATGCAAACAAGCCCTTGGACGCCTGCGCCACCATTCTCCGACGACCTCTAGCCAACGGAATCGGCAAGGCCGTGGAGGTTTCTTGCTCATGACACTCCCCAAGCTAGAGAAGAAGAAAAGCCGTTGGCCATCTCGCTCTCTTCGGGGATGAACCACTTGTCGAGGGCGAGACGTCGAGCTTCGGCACAGAGCTTAGAGAAGGGCCTCCAATGGAGGTTAAAACCCAAGGTCGCCTTTCGACCAGAACGGGCAGTAGCCCAGTGGTATCTCCGCCACCAAAGGGCCACTGCGAAGAGGAACTTGCAGGCGCAGCTTCATCCGACCTCATCACCGTCTTCAACTTCAGGGTTTTCCCCCTTCTATCCCACGCCAACATGGCAGGCCGAGAGAAGGGCAAAGAACGAGTCGTCGTCGACGCAGCAAAGAGGCCCACGAGCTTTATGCCTGAGCCGCCGAGGCCATCCCTTCCACCGCATGATCCAACCACTGCCAGTGCCAGGTAGCCCCACACTCGCTATGTTGTCGGTATTTCACCATGAACCCTCCATGAAAATTGTAATAGAGCACAAGTCACGTACACAATTACAGGATCGGCGGCCCAACGATCCTCCGCCCTCACCGGCGCTGGATGCGCCCCTGCCTCTTGGGACCACCCTAATGCTCGTGGCCGCGATTCAGTAACAGCTGACATTCCATTTCAGCAACTCCATCCACCAGCATTCCATCAGGCCGTAGCAAATTCACAGATATTACATGGTAGAAAGTTTCTGATCAATCCAACCTAGTTGCACGAATATTACATGGTAGAAAATTTCTGATTATACAAACTAGTTGCACGAATAAATTACAACATGGTAGCAAATTTCTTATTTCTCAAAGTCCTAAAAACACATAAAATATCTATCAGTACAAATTTGAGAACATGAATAAATTATAACATGTAATTTTTGGATAACTACATGTTGTTGTTTCTTCTTGCGAAGTACTACAATTGCTTGGCTGCTTGCTTTAGTGAGGCTACTGACAAGTTCTGCTCAAAGGTGATCCATGCATACAAAATGCTAGCTCAGTTATTTTTTGAATCTTCAAGATTAGGAGGATGTAGTTGTGAGATTGCAAGTCAATAGCTGCACAAAAGATGTTCATCATTCAGACATATGAGGCTATCATTCAGACATATGAGGCTATGAATAGCACATATATAGCTCAACTATTACATATCAGCCATATTATTCAGATGCAAAGTAAAAGATATCATCTTTTAGAACAACATCTTGGATATCATATCCACAACAATAGAAAACAAAGAGGGCAATGGTGACAGATTTCTACTGCATTCTGTTGCATGGCTAGTCCAGTAGACTGTATTAGTGTTGGAACTCCATGTACTTGAGATAAAAGCTAAAAAAATAGTACCTGAAGATATCGTAGAAAAATCCAATCATGTAAATTATGAAACCCCCTGCAATGTGCTTGCTTGGAAAGAACCTGCAACAACTACAATAATATATGCACATGATACATATTAGTGCAAAAATTATAAGCTGAAATAGATGCTTACCACTAGGCCTAATCCAATCTCTAAAGCACATCAATGCTTCATCCGTTTCAGGTGCTAGACTACTTCTATGATCAGTAATAACTCTCCCACATGTGCTAAAAACGGCTTCGGAGGCAACTGATGAAGCTGGAATAGCCAGTACATCACGTGCAATTCTACCAAGCATTTGGGTACCTAGCAGAGTTGACATCCCACCACTTTAGGATGTCAAAGTCTGTGGTAAGAGGATCGAAATCCTCCTCTAGATACCATTGTAGCTCATTGCGACTGCTAGCTTTCTTAAGCTTAACATGTTCAGCCCAATCTAAAAGCACACTATCCGGCAAAACAACTCCCTCTTCATTCCTTTCTTGTGAAGATAAATCAACATCATCTCCCAATTCAGCAGCATATTTTGTAAATAAGGCATCCATAGATGTCCTAACTTCTTGGATATGTTTAGTTGCATCAACTCCAAAATATGTCTTCAATCAAAAATCCACATATTCCATCTTAAATCTTGGATCGAGTATCACCAAAATGCAGTTTGTCAAGTATGACTCTATAAAGTACTTGTGAAATTTATTCTTCATTTCTTTCACCATGATTCTGATTACAGGATTGTTGCTCTTTGCTTGTTTATCTAGGATAAGTTTCACACCCAAAATTTCGAAGAAATATCGATTTGATGTGGGGTAGTTTGAGCTTGAAATGACATTGGTGGCATGGCAGAATACCTTAAGAAGCCGACAAATGTCTTGAACCATTTTCCACTCCTCGGCTGAAGGACAAAATGTATAATTTGCGTCTTGTTGTTGTAAGGTCTCAAATACTTTTCTAAATGGCAACATAGACTCGAGCATAAGGAATTTTGAGTTCCACCTTGAAGACACGTCGGGTGTAGGTTGGTGTTTGCATGTTATTCTAGCTTGGGAAACCATCTTGGCAAATTGTTCTTTTCTACCCTGGAAACTCCTAATATATTTTACTCTCTCTCTAGTATTGTCCACCACATACTTCATCTCTTTCACCTTCAATCTATCTTTCACTATGAGGTTTAGCACATGACATGCACAACGGATGTCTAGAAGTTTCCCTTCATGATGGATAAGGCCTTGATCGAAAAGATTTTTTCTAAGATGACTAATCATTTTGGTGTTGACTTCTGCATTATCCATTGTGAAGCTAAATATTATATTCTCAATATTCCAATCACTAAGGGCCTTTAGTACCACATCAAACATATTCCAAGAATCATGGGGTGTTTCAATTACGCAAAACCTTATGATTCTATGCCTAATTCTCCTATTACTATCAATCCAATGACATGTAATGCATAGATAACCAAGCTTCTAGTTAGACATCCACATATTGCCGGTTAAGGATACAATATGGTTGCAATTCATGAAGAAACTTTGATAGTTACTTCTATATGAATAGTAAGTATCCATGCAATCATTTTGGACAGTATCTCTATTGACTGACTTGGACCAAGGATTCAATGATGCACATAATTTCCTAAAACCAGCATACTCAACAAATGAAAACGGCAGCCCATGCAAGTCAATTAACTTAACAAGTTCAATCCTTGCTACTTGTTGGTCAAATTTCCAGTCAGGGTCTATTTCATCAGAGGTTCTAATTTGCTGAACCACCCCATCCATTGAACATTTGACCTCACATACCTTCAAGTGTCTAGCAAGTTGACTGCTACCAGAGACCTTAGAGGCTGGAAACACGGTGTTGCGGTAATTGCATCGGTCTTGCGTTAGAAGTCCATCAATGTATATAGGCTCAGCATCGCTCCAAACGATGGAGGTTAACTTCCCTGGTCTGCGTTTGGAGCCTACAAGTATGAAAGTTTTCAAATATTGCCATCTACATAGTAGTATTAATGGTCCTATTTGATAGCATGTGATAGAGGTCAGAACTTACCATTAGTAGCAGTAGGTTGTAACTCATCCGAAGTAGTTGGAGTACCATGTGCAAGAGTAGGTGATAGATCATGCAAATTAGGAGATCTTGAAGTTCCACCTGGATTTGGAGTCCTTGCATGCAAATTAGGAGACTTTGAAGTTCCAACAGGCGATTGTGCTTTTTTTCTTGCAACTGTATTCATTATAGGAGACCCTAGACACAATAGGAGACATTTTTCTTCTTGGAATTTTGGAGTTCTTCAATTGTGTCATCTCAACCTGCATTTAGAACAAGCTGACTATGTTATTACCAGCTCATAGTCACTCTCTCTAATATAGTATAACAAGAACATACCGTGAACTTACTTTTGCATTAATGATTTTTGCAGTCTTTCTTGCTCTTGAGCTTTCACTACCATGAGATAGTGATATTTTGCCACCTATGGTTTCAGAGATAGGGACCTTGCTACTATCCCGCTGATCCACATGGGTCTTGCTGGTAATTTTCCGCTCACCACGTGTATCGTTGGACCGCTGCATCTCTCCATGGGTCTTGCCGGAATCCTGCGGATAACACACATGTAAACAATATAACTCATGTGCACACTTACAAAACAATAAGGGAGTTATGGTAGAGACGAGCACCCTAAAAACAAGAGAAAGAATCAGCACCCTAAAATGGATCAGACATATAAAAAACTATTTAATGAATTGCAATCTAGTATATTGTAGTCAATTTCGGTCTGCAAATCTTTAGCGTGGTGCTGGCCATGCTCCCAGAATCCTGATCACTGTGTATATGATGATTAATCAGCTAGAAGCTTTTAATTCTACTTCACAGATACCCCTAATTAGTTATTTAACTGATTAACTAACTCTATATGTCTAGTAGGTGGCAACAATTCCATTCGTCGGAAACCTGAAACACATGAACCTAGTCAAGCAAAGGTCTGTGTGCTTTCCATTTTACTTCCTTACGAGATGTATTATAGATTAGAGCAGTACTATAGATAGGAGGGAGCCATGAGTGGAATCAAGTGAACAATGGAGCTAGCTTAGCTAGCCAGATCTGTGACTGATGGATGCATGAGACTTGCGTTCCTAAAATCCATAGAATCAGATAGACGCATTTCTAAAGTTCAGACCAAGTACTGTTTGCATAGATGTTATCTACTGGTAGCATCTATAGGAAGAACAGTAGGAATCACAGGAGTTTTGTAGGAAGAACAATAGCTTGTTTACCTTCTTGCGGATCTTCTTCCTTTCGATTTTCCTATCTCCCTGCATCTGCCGGTGGAACTCGCCAAAGATTTGATGCTTCCTACCGTGCGTCTCCCCACTGACCTCGTCGGAGGCGTGTGGCTCCCCACTGATCCCGTCGGCCGGAGAAGAGGAACGGAGGGGGGAGTGATGGATCCCGACGCCCGTGCCATGGAGCGTCAATCCGGTGGGGGAGAGAGGAGGGGGCAGATTCTCGGGACGAGCAGGGGGAGGAAGCAGCGACGGCAGGATGAATCTTTCAAGCATGGCACCCGCCTCCATCGCCATGGCGTTCCTCTACTATGACTTCATCGCTGATTTGCACGGTTGCCTCGCGGTGCGGTGGCGGTAGCGGAGGCGCCGTGGGTGTCCGCCTTATTTTATTGTAAGCCCATGGACTGCCACTTAAGGGAAATAGATGGGATGGGATGGCGGCACCATGGGTAGCCCATGCCCACCTACAGGCTGAGACGCGATAGCCGCTACGGAGGCCTTGATGAAGGCGTGGAGCAATTTGGTGGACATGGTATTGTTGTCCTGCATGTCGGCAATCAATGCTCTCGCTCATGTCCATGGACGTGGCGGCCAAATCGGCCAGATGACGGCCGAATTAGGACGCGACTTTGCAGCTCCTCTATCACCCTGGTGCCTTCTATTTTGATCCGGAGGGTTCGAGGCCATTTCCGTCGTGTGATTTCAAATTTTCCCTAAATATCAAAGCCCATGTGTGTGGAAGCCCATGTGTGATTTGACCCAAGTTGGTGGCATCTCACATGTGAGTGAAGTGGGAGCTAAAGTAGTCCTACATGGAAAGTTGGAGGAGAATTACACCAACTTATAAGGTGGAGCGGTTTACCACTTATTAAAGTGAGTAAGAAGAGGAGAACTACACGCGTGCTCCTCCAATGACGATGTCGCTCGCCCACCCACCCACCCGCCCGACCCGACGCACGCGCGGACGGGAATCTCGCCAAGTCGAGCTTTATTTTTGCTGCTTGGGAAAACTGGTGCGGTTTTGACAAACGTGTCAAACCATTGCCATCTTTCCCAAGGTTATTGTTGCGACTATATCTGCAAGCGAATGGTACGTGCGACGTGCTGTTGTCTGGTTATTCACCATGTTCTGTGAGTACATGTTCAGCTGCTGCTTGTTTCTGTTCATATTGTTGTTTAGTACATCTAGTATGTTCAAGTTACATGTGATAGTAGCTAGTTTTTCCATGTTTAATATTCTGGAATTAATCATGGAAATTGTACGTAATTTTCCAACAATTCAAAGACCTTATTATAGGCAATTTCCTGAGTTAAACATGGGACACTTGGCCGATGCGATGAAGCCGGAAAAGTTTAGCGGTGTTCATTTTAAGAGGTGGCAGTATAAGACCACTATGTGGCTGCAAGCTCTGAAAGTATTCGAGACTAGTGAGGGTTTACCTGAAGGAACTATATCTAAGCAAGATCAGAACAAGTTCAAGGAAACCAATCTAGCCTTTGTGGGATGTGTTCTGAGTGTTCTTGACAACAAGATGTTTGAAGTGTACATGCACATCAAAGATGGAAAAGAGCTTTGGGAGGCACTGAACGCTAAGTTCGGTGTAACAGATGCTGACAGTGAACTGTACATCATGGAGAACTTTCATGATTACAGGATGGTTCACAACTGTTCTGTAGTCGAACAAGCTCATATATAGTTCTTTTCCAAGGAGCTTGAAATCCTTAAGTGTATCTTACCCGACAAGTTTGTGGCTGACTGCATAATTGCAAAGTTGCCTTCTTCATGGAGGAACTTCGCCACATCTCTCAAGCATAAGAGACAAGAGATATCGGTTTAAAACCTGATAGCATCTCTTGATGTTGAGGAGAAGGCTCGGGCTAAGGACACTGCTGAGAAAGGAGGCGAGGGTTAGTCCAGTGCCAACATGGTGCAGAAGAGGACCTTCGGCAAGAACAAAGGGAACTATAAGTCCTCCTTCAACAAGCCTGAAAATACTACAACCTTCAAGAATAAGAAGAAGCCGAACAAGGCCAAGCTAGGTTGCTTTACCTGTGGAGAGCTCGGTCACTTTTCTAAGGACTACCCAGAACGTGTAGATCGCAAGGGGAAAAGTGGGAAGACTGTCAACATTGTGACTGCTAGTAACACTATTGGGTATGGTAATTTATTTACTGTTCTTTCAGTATTTCAATCACCATGTTGGTGGATTGATACGGGTGCTAATGTTCATGTGTGTGCTGACATCTCTATGTTCACTTCTTATCAGGTTGCACGGGATTCTTCCGTCCTAATGGGAAATGGATTACATGTTTCTGTTCGTGGTATTGGCATGGTGGATCTGAAGTATACTTCCAAAAAAATCGTGCAGTTGAGGAACGTGCAGCATGTCCCTACTATGAACAAGAATATCGTTAGTGGATCCCTTCTATGCAGAGATTTAAGATTGTTTTAGAGTCTAATAAAGTCATTGTTTCGAAACATGGACAATTTATTGGTAAAGGTTATGATTTTGGAGGCTAGTTCCATTTTTTACTTTCAGAGTTTTGTAATAAATCCGTGAATCATATTTGTGGCGATGTTAATGATAATACCACTGTTTGGCATTCTCGTTTATGTCACATTAATTTTGGTTTGATGTCTCATATGTCCACCATGAGTTTAATTCCGAATTTCACTATTGCCAAAGGTTCTAAGTGCCATAGTTGTGTGCAATCAAAGCAAACCGCGAAAGCCTCACAAGGCTACCGAGGAGAGAAACTTAGCACCTCTAGAACTCATACATTCTGATCTATGCGATATGAATGGTGTGTTGACAAAAGGTGAAAAGAGATATTTCATGAAATTGATTGATGATGCGACTAGATGCTGCTATGTTTATTTGTTACGCACTAAAGATGAAGCTTTAGACTACTTTAGAATTTATAAAGCCGAAGTTGAAAATCAACTGGAGAGAAAGATGAAACGTCTTAGAATGGATCGTGGTGGTGAATATTTTCCCAAAATCTTTGGCGAATTCGGTGAGGAACATGGCATTATTCATGAGAAGACGCCTCCCAACTCGCCCCAATCAAACGGGATTGCCGAGAGGAAAAACCGCATGCTGCTGACTTGGTGAATTCCATGTTAGCCACTATCGAGAGGAAAAACCGCACACCGACACCGTCGCCGCTCGCACGCACGCCCGCCCGCTCGTCTCGTCACGAAGCGTGCGCGTCGCGGGTTGCGGGAATCTCGCCGAGCCGAGCTTTATTTTTGCTGCTTGGAAAAACTGATGCGATTTTGACAGACGTGTCAACAATTAGTAGATTCAGGTCGCTCTCGGATCGTGGGCTATCTGTAACCGACCCAAACGTGCGCAACGTGGGCTTGGTCCACGGCGTGCCCTGTGTGGGTTTCCCGAGGCACTCTATATAAACGCATGTGCGGCTTCCACCACGAACACACCGAATCCAATCTAGGGTTTTGTTAACCTCTCTACTTGCACTGCCATCGTAGCCTACTCCATCCCGCTTGTCGGCATGCACCGTCGGTCGGGAGAGCGGGTCTCCGGAACCACTCACCTTTGTGATCCTGTACGGGAGAGGGCGAATAAGTTTTTTGGGAAGCGCTCTATGCGACTACTTGAGTTCTTCATCACGGGTCGTTTTCCATCCAAGTCGGACGGAGCTTCCTATCGTTGTCTTTGCCGCCATCTGCTTCGATCAGTCTCCCCCCAGGTTACTTCTACGACTACATCTGCAAGCAAACAGTAGATGCGACGTGCTACTGTCTGGTTATTCACCAGGTTCTGCGAGTACATGTTTAGCTGTTGCTTATTTCCGTTCATCTTGTTGTTTAGTACATCTAGTATGTTCGAGTTACATATGCTAGTAGCTGGTTTTGCCATGTTTAATATTCGAGAATTAATCATGGAAATTCTGCCTAATTTTCCAACACCTCTATCACCCTGGTGCCTCCTGTTTTGATCCAGAGGTTTCGAGGCCATCTCCGTCGACAGCGGAGGTCTATCATGTAGGGTCACATCACCCTCGATTCGATGATACGCAATTGATGCTCTCGCTCATGTCCGTAGCCGTGACGGACGAATCAAGCCAAATCACAGCCGAATCAGGACACGACTTTGAAGCTCCGCTATGATCCAGAGCGTTCGAAGCCATCTTCGTTGGTAACGGAGGTCGATCATGTAGTGGATGCGACATCTCCCTCTCCTCATGCCTTATCTCAAAGCAGCCATAGTCGGAGCTGATCAGTGATTATCTTGGTCTTCACGCCGACGATCACATCCACTTTTCTTTCGTCTATCTTATTCATCGCCATGGTTCTTGCTAATCTCTCGCCTAGTCGCTTGTTTGCATGTATAACTTGCAACGCTTGATTTCGATTGTAAAATTGGATCGATTTGATGCAATCAATCTTGGTCCCAATTTTGAAGGCTGGGAGAAGGCAAGAAAATTCAAGAAACCGCCGATTGTTGTCTGGTCAGGAGGTAGTTCTCTTGTGTGACACGGTTATGATCACCCGGTTTGAGTAATATAGACTGAATATCAGGGTGACCAAGGAAGCAACATGGACCAAAACGGATAAAAACAACATGAACAAAAACCTTCTCTAGCCTCAACGAAGTGTTTTTTACTTACGGTGTTAGTGAGATAATTTCTCTATTGGTAGAAGGGCAAAATCGTCTAAAAAGTATTGAATGAAAATCATGTCAACGGAGTATAGATCTACAATATTGTATGGACTTTCCTGCAACTTGCAACTCCCGTACCAATTCCATTTTATATTAAAATAAACAGTAAAATAGGAGTAGTATTTCTACCTATAGAATTTGCCTAGCATTCTTGCCTTTACCCTTCTCAGTCCTCGACCATCCCACTTCTTGGTCAACCTGTCGCCGATGCCAAGGCCGCCATCTCATTTGCTAGCTCCTGTTCCTGCGCGGTATACCATCTGAGCTCTCATACTGTGTTATCATTATTTGCTTTGGTTGTGTTCTTGCATGCTTCAATTTTCTTGGAGAGGTCTGAGTGTAGAGGTGGGAGTGGTTAGAATGCCTTGTTCCTTTATTCGAGCTATGGTTAGCAAATCGTTGGTGGTGTTGATATGATTTGGGTCCCAGGGGTTTTCGTGCTTAGGAAGTCTGTGTTTTGTAATTGCCCAGATTGGTTTTTATTGGCATGTTGAAGATGATGCCAAAGGTTTTTAATAATGTTGCATGTTTCAGTTTCTTGCCGATGTGCTTGTTTATATGTGATATTGTTCTAATACCTTAAGTATGGTAAATCATATTGGGGATTGTAATAAATCATAACATAGCAGTACATGTTTATCTAATAGTTTTTTTGTCGCGAAAACACAAAAGCTTTACGTCTCGATGCATTGATAGAGAAGAAAGTTGCTTCATTTTTTGTTCATAGGATGTTTTGGTAGCTATGGCATGGAAATTTGTGCAATACAACGCTAATATTTATTTTTAGGATGAAAGATCTATAAGTGTATATGCTTTAGGGCTTGAGATTAAGTTGACGTGGTGTGTATATTGAGTGTTTCTTTTGTGGTACCTTTCAATTTCATTTGCTTTTCATAACGATATGTTTATCATTATACTTAGAAAAGTATCGAAGTGTTGGTTTCTCCGAAAACAAATATCAAAAGAAATATTATATCCTTTTATCTACAGTGGTCTTATTAAGTGTAGTTAACTATCTTCTAGTTTCCTGTTGTTCATTCTGTTTTTGCTCTTTTGTGTTCTAAGGAAATTAGTGGGCTAGATACTTAGCCACCAGATTCTGTATTGCAGGCCATAACAACAGGTACTCTTGATGGTGGCAACCTGAAACTGTACAAGCATCTTTGACTGTTCGTCTTGCTACTAAAGCATGACCGGTAGATTTGAAATATTATTAGGAAGTTGTTGATAAGGACAAGTCAAAATTCATGGATGTAATATGGAAACTAGAGCTCTGAATGTCCACACTTATGATTTAGAGAACCTCCACTAGCATTCCCAGGAGGGCCTCCCCATGCCGATTTTTCCATCCAGACGACGATTTTTCAGGGAACGCCGGATGGTAGGAAAAACAGGAGGGCCAGCCCTGTTGGCGAGACTTCCCATTTCCCCACTGAGATTTGTCTCTCCCATGACACAAAGCCCTCTCCACCCACCCTCGCTGCCATCTCGCCACCGACGCTGCCCCGCTCTACCCCGCCAAACCACACCGATATAAAGGTCCACCATCACCGCAACATCCCCTTCCCTCGCTACTAGCCTTGTTTCTCCTTCTCTCGGCGTCGTTGATGACTGCAAGTGCACAGATCGTTTGTAGCTAGTTTCGAAATAAAGATATTGATCCCACAGGAAGCAGGAGTCTGAAGTCTAATAACTCTTGAAATAAATATTATAATAAAAATGCTAAATAAAGTTCTAAGTGACAAGATAAAATGCGAATATTGCGTAAAAAGGTGTTTTTGGGTTTTTGGTATAAGAGCAACAATAAGTAAAGGAAAACAACTGAATATAGAAAGTAAGTATCGCGTATGTAAGAGAGATTGGAACTGCAATAGGGAAAAGCATTCTCAGGGAGTAGCGGATACACCACTAGTGTTCTGAGGAGCTAAGGTAAAGATTATTATCATGAACATTCTCAACTATGTATGTGTGGGAGGAACTCCGTATTTAGAAAAATAAGCAGCAACCGCTGCTCACATCATCCTCATAACCATAGCAGTCAGCAATCGACATCAATCGAATTATTGTGCTATTAAGGGACTTAATCCTGTATGACGTATTCCATGGCATGAATAGTGTTCCGTGAGTTTCCTCGGTTCCCAAGTTGATATGTAAGGGGTACCAACAGATTTATAGTCACTGTAAGTGCTAACACACCTCTGTCTACCAACAAGTAGTTCCCTCCATCAAGTCCCCATGAGAGGCAAATATTGAGAGGTCGAATTTTCTCAATATCAAGATGAAGACAATCTAACACATGGTCATAGCGATGAATATCATAATACACTTTATCTTATTTCAATCTCATACTAGGGTTTGTCCATCTCTTCAAGAACTAATGATCTACTCAGACATGGAGGCAATCAATATCATGGCAATAACAATGAAATTTATCATAGATGAATAGTACTTGTATAAATTCACAACGAGTACGGAAATTACAACAAGATCTAGAAAAGATGTAGATGGGATGGATGAAGATGGTGTTGATGCAGCGGTTGATGATAAAGATCGATGCCTTAGTATCCCGGATCTGCGTAGGGCGAAGATGGATCTCCGGTGGACGAGTTCCCCCTCCAGATGGCTTCTGGAGGTGAGGTTTCGGCGATTTCTGGGTGTTCTGAATATCGTCTCTTCGATCCAGTTGCACGGGGTGAAACTATTTGAGGTGGCGGTGGTGGCGCTATCTATACGGCGGAAACTATACGGCCATAAAATTTATTCCTGTCGTATAGTTGGTCGTTGAACCGTTTGTACCCCTTGTTCGCTTCAGGTTTTCTTCTGGTATTCTTGATATCTCCCAAATAAGCGATTTATATTGTTTTTTACTCCTTCTCTCCTTGGTACAACTGCTCCAAGAATTGTGTCTATTGTATCCATCATATGTCCTGGTCCTAGTAAAAACAGACATAAAATGTAAGCGCGAGCACCGTAAAATACCAAGATCCTACACCTATAATGCAAAATAATAATATAAAACATGATGAAAATATGCACTCATTAGTCATCGGTGGCTCCATTCCGAGCTCGTGTCCACCGTGCCCCGAAGTGTTCAGCATTTTTCCTACTCGGCCATGGACTCCTATGACGAGGAGATGTCCTCCATGCTGTTGGAGGAAGAAACCGCCACAGCCGCCAAAGATGAAGAGCATATGTAGATCCTCGATTTCCTGGCTAAATTGTACATGTAGAATGCAGAGCCAAAGCATGGAGGCTCGGCGAAGGGACGCCGGAAGTGCAAGGAAAGACAGCGGATGAAGGGCTACTACATGTTGTACACCGACTACTTCGCCGATAACTCGTTGCACAAAGAGGCCGTGTTTCATCGCTGTTTCAGGATGAGCCGGAAAATCTTCCACGAGATCATGTATGCCATCCAGGAGTTCTACCCCTACTTCATATGCAAGAAGGACTGCACCGGCATGGTATGGTTTTCCTCACTATAGAAGTGCATGGTGGCAATGTAGTTGCTTGCATACGGAGCTCCGGGTGACACAGCCGATGGCTATATACGGATGGCCGAGTCCACCACCCTTGGTTGTTTGTACAGATTATATAGAGCAGTTGTGGCAGTGTTTGGGCCACTATACTAGAGATCATGCATTTTTGAAGACATTGCTTAGATCCTTGCAATCAATGAAAGAAGACGATTTCATGGAATGCTTGAAAGCATCGACTGCATGCATTGGCAATGGAAGAACTGTCCATTTGCTTCGCAGGGAATGTACAAAGGCCACAAAGGAGGTTGAGTGTGATACTCGAGGCAGTTGCTACACATGATCTCTGGATTTGGCACTCCTTTGGCATGGCATGATCGAACAACAACATCATTGTCCCCCGGTCCTCTAATGTCTTCGCCAAGATCGTTGAGGGTCATGCTCCCCCGGTGAACTTTGAGATCAATGGGCACCACTACATCAAGGGATATTATGTTGATGACATCTATCCAAGATGGTCAACATTTGTGAAGACTATCTCAAGCCCCATGCTCCCCAAGCATTTCTAGTTTGCCAAAGAACAACAAGCTTACAGGAAGGATGTCGAGCGTGCATTTGGTGTGATCCAATAGATATTTCCAGTTGTCCAGTTCCCTGCTATGACCTGCTCAAAAGATCATATGTGGGAAGTGATGAACTGTTGACTGACCTTGCACAACATGATCACCAAGGACGAGCAGAATCATCCAGTGGATGAGGTCGAGCAGGCGCAACCATACTACAGACAAGTGCCTCTTGTAGAGTCTGATCACCAGGTGCCAGCATCGTGGGCTGACTTCATCGCTATGCGTCAGGAAATCCGAGACCCGACAGTGCATCAACAGTTGTAGGATGATATGGTGGAGCACATATGGATACACAGAGGCAACACGTAGTTTGTTGTAATTTGGATTTCATTCTATGTTAAACTAAGCCGAAGTATGCCGAACTATGTTGTGTTTTGTTTTATGCCAAACTATGGCGAAAAAATGCTTTGTATTCATTTTTATGCCGCTATGTGATCAAAACTATGTTTTTGTGAATTTGAGCCGAATTGTGGTGAAATGTCGCCAAATTAGCCAAAAAATTGTGGAGAAAATGCATGCCTAGGAACGCTACCTGGGAACACGAGTGGGAATTCGGACATTCCTAGGCCAAACGTTGCCTTCATCCGGTGATTTTGAGCTCCGGATTTTGGCTTGAGAACACCCAACGAGTGGAGGTGCTCTTAGGCCTAGTATCCGACCGGTGTTAATATTTTGGACAACATACTTCAAGAAATTTGGAACTGCCATTTCTGATGCAATATTTAAAAAGTTTTGAGAGGAAAGCTGAATGGAAAGGACACTAGTTCATCTAAAGTTGATTGCATTGTTCATCAGAATGTCACAAAAAATAATTGGATGCCTTACTTTCAAGTTTTAGTTATTTAGTCATCACATGTGATTTCTATCATATAAATAATCAAGTCATCATATGTTTATACTTGTGGAATTTTCTATTTCTGCGCACATGTAGAAAGGCGTTTTGACTTGAAGCATACAAATGAAGGGAATATGCCCGACAGGCTATAATAAAGTTGTTATTATCAGAATCCAAGTATATGATAGATATGTATTTTGCATGCTATAATTGTGTTAATTGGAAACATTAATATATATGTGTTTAATAAACAAATACAAAGTTGTTAGTTATGCCTCTCATATAGACTAGCTCATTGATTAACAAGATGATCAAGGTTTCCTGATCATGGACATTGGATGTTGTTAATAATGAGATAACAACATTGGTGGAATGATGTGATGAACATTCATCTGAAGTATAGTAATACGATCAAAGTCATTATGTTTACATTACTATAACATCATACAAAGTAACCCTAATCCTTAGACCATGAGATCATGTTAATTGCTACCACCAGAAGAGTACTTTGATAACATCAAATGTCACACCATAACAGGGTGACTATTGTCGTGGTGGTGGCACGGCAGATGCCATGGATAGGCTAAAGATGGGGCCAATGTGTGCTAGGGGAATCCAGGGAGGGAGAACATGGTGATTCCACGCATGGAAGTTCTTGTATTCTCTCTATCAATGGTGTTTACAAGTGTTCTTGAGGCTTTAGCAAGAAGGAGACAATGTCTCTTACCCCTCACTAACTAGCCCCTGAGTTCTACCTTAGAAAGAGAATGATCCCTCCAAATGCCATCCCTCTCTATGGAGGCCCTGGTGCTCCTTATATGGGGGAGCCCGGGTTACAATTCTAGGGCTTAGGTGGCAGCATATTCCATGAATATGCTCCTTTAATAAAACAGATGCTTCTTTATTCTTCTTTAACGGCTCGTCCGGGCTTTGGACGTAACCCTCAGCATCATCGTTGTCTTTTGGCGTCACGGGCTTCGTCATCCGGCTTTGCCCGCGTTACCTTGGTCACCACTGACCCGCTGGTCCTCTCCTTTGCTTTACTTTGCACATGCTTCAGCTAATAAAGCCACCTTTTGACCAACGGGGGATTCCTTCTCTTTGAAGCCAAGACAATCCGGCTAGCATATAGCTAATCCGGCCTACCCAAGTACCTGCAAAACAGATAAGCATGGCCGACATAGATCTTATGCCGGCCGGACCATTGTCAAGGGAATGCCCTATGGGCCGGGCCACACCGTGATTCGACCTGCCTTGAGGTGACCTGGTCAGCACTTTGCTTTGACCGTGCCGTACCCCGGCTAACTCGGCCCTTATACCCCGGCGTTGCCCTACCCAGGGGTATCCCCCCAACATTAGTCCCTGAAGCTGGTGTGGTCTTAGCAACTTTTCTAGTTGTTAAGGCCACAATAGGTTCCCATATCCGAATCTTTTATTCCTTGGGCTGAGTTATCTCGTAGCTCGGAGTTTCTTCTCTTGCAATCCTTTCACTCTTTCTGGGTTACTCATCATTGGCTAGGTATTTTGCTTGCTTATACGGGTTTCTTTTTCTTCTCTCGTACGCTTCTCCACATCCTACGTGGAGGGTAATCATCATTTGCCTCATTTTAAGGGCCATGCGCATTTACCGTGCCGGTTACTGTCGCTGCATCAGGCATAACTGCTGTAAACGTCCCATCACTGCAGCGCCTTGTTAACTGTAATGCCATGTCCCTTCATGGGATCATTTGCTCCAGTGGCCCCTCCTGTGGCCTTGCTCTGATTGGTTGCTTGGGCCGCATACACGCTTGCTGCATGCGGTTTGCCACCCCACAAAGGATCCCACGACGCGTGTGGCACGGTTAAGTAGAGTGTGCTGTGCACTCCCAGGGGAAGTTCCCCCATTCTCGCCGCGCTCCATTTATCTCTCTCTCTCTTTCACCGCGACTTCGCCGCCGCCGGTTTTCTTCTCCACGAGTGCCACCGTGACCGTGCTCCGGCGGTACTTCACGCCAGCGCCACCGCCTCCAGTTCCAATCTTCACCACGGGGCCTTGCGCTTCCCGTTTCCCCTCTTCGGGCTACCATTACTCAGATCATCCCTTCAAGAGCTTCAATCCCACCTTGATTGAAGCAGAAGCTTCGATGGTGGCGTAGCCGGAGGAAGGGGCGGAGGGCCGCGAGCGCGGATGCTGGGATGGCTCATCGTCCGCGAGGAAGATTTGGTGTGGCTCCACGCCTCTCATCACATCCCCGCCGGCGTCGCCTGCCGCCTCCCCGTCGGTGAGATTACTCCCACCCCCAAATCTGGGGAGTACGTTGTTTTCTTGTCGCATTTTCAACGCGGCTTCATCCTTCCCACCTCTGATTTCTTCTTCGATTTCATCTCCACCTACAAATTGCAACCGCATCATCTTCCCGCGAATGCTATCACCTCTCTGTCCTCTTTTGCCTCCGGCATTGAGGGTTACATCGGCCTCTGGCCAACCAAAGAACTGTGGATCAAGTTCTTTGGTCTGCGGAGAAATGTGGTTCCGGACAAGGAGCGTGCCCTAGAGGACAAGCACCTGACCCAGTGTGGCACCGCCTCCATCTCGCCCTGGAAACAATCCGTCTTCCCCCGGGTCACGGGGCTCAAATCTTGCAAGGGCTGGGCCCGGACCTTCTTTTACATCCGGAACACCACCAAGAAGGACCAGATCCGGCTGCTCCCCTTCAGACTTAGTCCTCCAGACACCTCGCTTTGGGAAAGCATTCCCAGGCATGCCACTGCCCTGGCAAATCAGGTGGCTCGCTGGTTCATGGAGCTGCTTAAGGAGCATCTTTGGGGGGAGGATATCATGATCACTTTCCTCCGCAGCCAGGTCTCCCCCTCCAGAAGCGAGCCCACAAGATCTTCTTCCTTAGCGGTCCTCTTGACCCTCACCGAACCTCCTCTTTTGAGTTGGATAACTCGGCAGTTTATCGCCGGGTTAAGTCTATTTTCAACATGGAGAAGGAGTTCTCCGAGGCCTGGGAGTGGGGACTTGAGCCCTTCACTCGCGCCAACCCTCCTCCAAAGGTAAGTTAACCCTATTTTGTTATCCGGATTCTCTTTGTATGTTTATCTCCCTTTGTAACTTGGCGATCATTCTCTCAGAAATTTCTCCAGCAACCGCTAGAGGATGGCGAGGTTCTGGCCAGCAAGTGGTTGGAGGACCGTCCCGAGGGAGACGAGGTGGAGACTGACCCAGAGGCCTTCTTGCATGCCCCGGACGTTGTCAAACGCAGCGCTGGTAAGGCCTCTTCTCTAAGGGATTGGCCAGATGATGATGATTCGGATGTTGAGGTCCTTGAGGTACTTGATCCAGTTCTTATCTCTTATTTGACCTGACTTATGTTCGAATGTTCAGCTAACCCGGACGCTCAGGTCCATGAGGTTCCTCCGCTTGATACCGGTGGCCCGGCCCTGACCCCTTCCCAGAAGCGCGCAGCTACCTCGGCCATAGCTTCGGAGGCGCCGCCGCCCAAGAAGAGGCAAAAGAAGTCCGGGGTTAAACCCTCAGCCAAGCCTTCCGCCAAGAGCACAGTCCGGAGGGCGCCCAAACCCCAGGCTCCTCCTACCGTTGATGAGTAAGTCCTTTTAGCATTTCTATCTCGAATTCTTCCATTGCTTGCCTTAGTCTCTGGTTGGTTCTTTCTTTTTGACTTGCTGTCCTTCCCCTTTTTCAGAGCTCCCGTGGATATCTCCCAGAGCGGTTTTGGCATAGCCTCCCCACTCCGGAGCGATCCCTCTCCCCCCCGCAACAATGACCAATGTCCACTTAGCCCTATTCATGAGGGTTCTGCGGCCGCGCCTGACCAGAGTCCACCTCGTCAAGAGGAGGGCAACATCGATGTGGGGGGTAGCGGGCCGGATTTGGATACGGCCATGCCGGATCTGTCCAGCTCCTCAGCCTTTGTGCCCAATGTTGAGGCGCCAGCTTCATCAGCGCCGCCCCCAGTATCCCCAGTACCAGCAACAGCACCAGCAACACCGGCAGCAGCACCAACAGCACCAACAGCAACAACACTAGCGCCAGCACCAACAGCAACAACAACATCACCAGCACCAACAGCACCAGCAGCAGCAACAAGAACAACCGCAGCAAGGGCCTCCAAGCCTCCTAAGGGGAAAGTTCTTTCGGCCCCTACCAGGTCTGCCCCCTCAATCGCTGATTTCTTTCAGCACGCTCCTCAACCCTCATCTGGCAAAGCTACGAAGACTTCCGGGTCAGCTTCGCCCGGGTCAGCTTTCGGATCAGAGGGCAGCAAACAGCTGGTTTTGCACACCAGCCCTGTTGCGGCTCAATCCGCCAGGCGCGAGGCCCATGTGAAGGGCCTAGTGACGAGCCATTCTGCGAGTGGCGAGAGTTACAGTCCACATCTCCTTGAGTATGTGAAGAACTAGAACAATGCCGACATCGTCGACCCTCAGGGCGATCTCCTAGAAAGGTTCGACCCTGCTGAGTTCAGCGCGCAAATGAACTCCGCCACTCAGGCTATCTCCCTGGCTGGCCGGATGATGGAGGTAATCCTTTTTCTCTGCTGTTGATGTTTTTCATAACTTAGCATTTGTAGGTATATCCTAGTCCCCGAGCCTCCGAGGGAATAACTTGTTATTCTGTCGGATGCTCCCTAGTTTCTGTTCATATTGTCATTAATTTGCACTGAATGTTGGGCCGGGTCTAGTTCCCTTGGCCCGGATCATGTAGTTTTCAGACATCCACACACCTAGAGCCGGGTTAAGTTCCACTTGGCCCGGATCTTGTAGACTTCAAATATCCACACACCTAGAGCCGTGTTAAGTTCCACTTGGCCCAGATCTTGTAGACTTAGAATATCCACACACCTAGAGCCGGGTTAAGTTCCACTTGGCCCAGATCTTGTAGACTTCAAATATCCACACACCTAGAGCCGGGTTAAGTTCCATGATACGTCCATTTTGCATCACTATTCTATGTCATAATTCACTATTATTCATTGATATATTTCGTATTGAGAGGTGATACTTATGTTATTTCATCTGTTTTTGCATGGTTGATGACTTTTGGAGCATGGACCGCTGCAGTCAGGATTCTGATGGAAAAGGTGCTGTTTGGAGGCAAAATTCGTGAAGATCAGAAAATCCAGGAAAATACATGGAAAATCCTATTTTTCCAGAAGACAAAAGAAGCCAGAAGGGGAGCTGGAGATGGGCCACAGGGGGCCCACACCACCCCCTGGCGCGGGCCAGCCTAGGCCACGCCACCAGGTGGTGTGGCTGCCCTGGTCCACCCCTGGCACTCCCCTCTGGCGTATATTATCCTCCTGAAACCCTAAGACTCGGGGAGCGACCATAGAAAGATTCCGCCGCCTCTACAGGGCGGAAAACATCGAGAGAGAAAGATCTCTCCGGCAGAGAGATTTCTGTCGGGGGAATTCCTTCCCGGAGAGGGGAGATCGTCGCCATCAACACCACCATCAAGCTGGACTTCATCGGGATCATCATCATCATCATCACCACCATCATCACCATTAGCACCCTCATCACCATCTCCATATTGCTGTAACAATTGAGTTGAATCTTGCATAGTTCATAGGGGAAACTTTCCCGGTGTTGATTACTCTTTGTAGTTGATGCTATTGAGTGAACCATTGAATTATTGTTTATGTTCAGATTGTTATACATCATTATTCCATCTCTGATCATGATCCATATGATGTCTTGTGAGTAGTTCGTTTTGTTCTTGAGGACATGGGAGAAGTCATGTTGTTAGTAGTGGAGTTGTGTTGAGAAAGATTCAATGGTTTGATATTTAAGTTGTGGTGTACTTCTTCTAGTGGTGTCATGTGAACGTTGACTACATGACACTTCACCTATATGGGCCTAGGGGAATGCATTGTGTATTTGGCTACTAACCGTAGGGGTTGCCGGAGTGACAGAAACCTGAACCCCCGTTAGGAAACCATTGCACAAGGGACGTAAGGGTCTTAGAGTTTAAAGCTGTGTTTAGGTTTCTACCTTAATTACTTTCTTGTACTTACGGATGTTTGCAAGGGGTATAATCACAAGTATGTATTAGTCCTAGGAAGGTCGGTACATTAGCACAAGTTCACCCACACAACACTTAGCAAGCTAAAGAAGATTAATCAACTATATGAAGCGAAAGCACTTGACAGTCTTCCCATGTGTCCTCGAGAACGTTTGGTCATCTTAAGTAATACAATCGGCTTATCCTTTGCTTCATAAAGGATTGGGACACTTGCTGCATTTATTCCTACTATCTTTTATTTACTCATACTTTGTTTACTTGCTTTATCGAAAACACCTAAAAATCCGTTTGCTAAGTATTTGCAGAGAATTCCTGATCCATACCACTAACCAGCACCTTCCGCTCCTTGTTGGGTTCGACACTCTTACTTATCGAAAATACTATGATACACCCCCTATACTTGTGGGTCATCAAGACTATTTTTTGGCGCTGTTGGCGGGGAGTGAAGCGCTTTTGGAGAGTGGAACTGGTAAGGGAAACTTCTACTGTGAGTATTATTTACTTCTGCTAGTTGCTTTATTTTTGTTATGGATAATTCGCTGAATTTCTTATTTGTTAATGCTACTACCATTGCTAAGGTAGTAGATAAGCCACCACCTGCTAAGAATGATGCTTTTAAAATACCTACAAGAATTATTGATCGTGTTATGGATAACTACTATGTTGGGGATGGAACTGTCCATCCCGCTGATCATTTACTCTTTATACACGAATTATGCGGGTTGTTCAAGTGTGCAGGTATTATTACAGATCAAGTTAAGAAGAAGTTATTCTCATTATCACTGAAAGGAAGAGCCGAGGAATGGTATAAGCTGTTGAAGAATGGTCAAGCTCTGGAATGGGAGGAAATAGTGCCTCTCTTTTATTTGAAGTTTTATCCCCCTAGTGATATTCATAAAGATCGGAATCAAATATACAACTTTTGGCCTCTTGATGGAGAGAGTACAGCTCAAGCTTGGGGGAGATTGAAGTTACTAATGCTCAAATGTCCCATTCATGATCTCCCCAACAATATTATTATCAATAACTTTTATGCAAGGCTCCCTCTACATGATAAAGATTTATTGGACGCTTCTTGTGCTGGATCATTCACTCGCATGGAAGAAGAAGCTAAATGGGATCTTTTGGACCGTATTCAAGACAATGCTGAAGCTTGGGAGAATGACAAAGGTAGAAAGTCAGGTATAAATTATGATTATGAATGCATTGAATCTTTTATGGGAACTGATGACTTTCAAAATATTAAAATGCTTATGGTCTAGACTCTCAAGCTATTGCTTCTTATTTTAAGGCTTTTGCTTCTTACATTGAAGTGCCTAAAAAGAAGTGGAATAAGTATCATGAACCTTATAAAGATATTGCTAAGAGTGTTCCTGCAAGAAATACTGAAGTTTATACTACTAATCATGTCTTACCTAAACCTTATATTGAGAAAATGCCTTTCCCAGTTAAGATAAAGGAACATTCTATGATAGCTAGTATGGTTAATGAAAGTACGAATGAAACTGGTGAACCTGATAAACAAATGGTTGATGAACCTATAATAGCAAATGTGAAAGACTTTGTTACTAAATATGAATAAGAGGGACACACTATCCTTTGTAAGGATACCTCTAATATTGTTTCACAAAGTAGTATTATGAGAGCTATTATTCCTGTGTTTTCTGTTAGAATAAGTGATCATTGTTACGATGGTCCTTGTGATAGTTATGTTGTTAAGTTTATGCATGATACTGAAAGTTACTATGAGAGAGGGAAAAGTGTTCTTATGCATCTCAATAATATCAAGTTTCCTCGTTTTATGTTGAAAGTTTTTATGTTGTACTTCTTTTTCCTTCTTATGCAAGTAGCTTCTGGTTTCAACAACTTGTTTGTTTACAAAATTCCCTTGCATAGGAAGTGGGTTAGACTTAAATGTGTGTATTTATGCTTCTTAATGCTCTCTTTCACTTTAATTCTTATTCTTATGTGAGCAGCATCAAAGTTATCATGCCCATCTTAATGGCTATAAAGAAAGAGCTTTTTGGGAGACAACCCAGTTTATTTTTGCTTTCAGTTTGTTTTTGTTTCTTTGAGTCTTGGAAGTTATTACTTCGGTAATAACCACTCCTTGTCCGTTTTGTTTGGTTTTAGTGTCAAGATCAACCTCTAATGAGAGAGAAGTAAGATTTGGGGAAGTTGCTGTCCTGAAACAGATTTTTTGTGCTTCACCATAAAAATTCGTGAGAGATCTCTGTATGTCGGATTGAGCTGTAATTTTTTGTGCTTCTGCCCCAGGTTGTTATTTAACTTTCATTAGTTTTGCACTTTTTGATTTGAGCAACAGAAGATTTTCGAAAAAATTGATCTTTACCTGCTGCTCTGTTTTAACAGATTTTGCCACTCTTGCATTTGCTTCTTTATTCGATTTCCTTTTTGAATTCTTTTTGGGTTTTCGAAAGGAGTTGCTACAGTAGCTTATGTTTTGATGGTTTTCAGTTGAAGTTGGACTCAAAAGGTTTTATCACTTCACTTATACTAACGTTGCTAATGAGAACTGTGTGAAAGAAATTTCCAGGAAGTGGAGATAATGGTGTAATAAGGAAGAGAAGGGTTTTATGACTCAAGTAATAAGTGTATGAAGATGAAGATATTGATGTTATTCAAGTGATGACTCCGGAATAATCTACTAGATACCAAATTCAGAGACCTACAGAGTCTGCTTTCAAATAGGTAACAGTTCTGGTAAGAAAAGTTCTACGAAAATACTATCGAACTATATTTTTGCAGTTTTCAGTCAATAAGGAAAGCTACGAAGCGAAAAGGGACGGAAACGGAGCCAGGGTGGCTCACACCAACCTGTGGCATGAGCCCTCTCCTGGCCGTGCCACCTGGTGGTGAGTCAACCTCGGACTCCGCCTCCGACACGTTTTCTCCTAGTACCTTCCTTTTGATATGAAACTTCGTAATATATAACCCCCCGGATCCCCGAGGTTCGTATATCGTGTTCTCGTCATGTTCTTGTTTCGATCTATTTTCTTCCAGGACATACTCTTTGAAAGTTTAAAAGCACAATGGTGTCCGCCAAGGATAAAGGGAAGGAGCCTATGGAGGAAGACCTCCAAGACTCCAGGAAGGAGAAGGAGATCAAGAGTGAAGGTGAAGAGGATGAAAGCCAACATCCGCACACCGGCACTACAATTGCAAGCATTGGAGTGGTGACAAAACCTGCCAGGGTTAGAAGGACTGCACGGATGTAGACTGGGGGGAAAGCTCCTCGTCACTGCTTGGCTCCACGGTCACTTCCTCCATGCACCAAGAATCCTTTCCATACCCTTATCCATGAGCATCAATACCAGATTATGCCCAAGGGGAAATTACCCTCCAATTGGGATTTGCCTCGTTCTAGCCATGCAGGAAAAGAAGACTTCAAGGAGGAAGAGTGGGTAAAGAATAGCAAGAGCTGGAATTCTCAACCCGACATGATCATGAGCCGCATTGAGCAAAACTCACAGCTGATTCGTAATCTCACCTTCGAGATTGAGGACTTGGGGAAACTCATCAGAGAGCTCATCGAGAGGATACCACCGCCACCAAAGGAGTAATTCGTCATCAGGTTTGGCATTCCCTTGGTTTGTTCCAAGCTTGGGGGAGTGCCGCGGTATCATATCACTATCTTCTATCTTTTTACCTTATTAGTAGAGTCATATCATAAATAGAGAAGTTATTATGTAGGATGGTTTGCATTATGGAAGTGTCCTCTCTCTCGTTAGATATGTATCCCTTAGTGTGAGTTGCCGTTATGGATTATTAATGAGAAGTTCTATCATTCACTCTTTTTCATAGCTTATATTAGTTTTCAATTCGTGGTTATATGATTGATCTTGTTGTTAGTATTGGTATCACTTTGGGATCATTGAGTTAATTTAGTTGGTTTTGGCAAACCTGGCTCGGTCAATAGCAACACTATTTTTGAGAGTTGAATGAAAAAAAAAGAAGTACTCTAAAGGAAAATAATTTCATCATCTTTCTTTCTTGATTTGCTCATAACTCTAGTATTCTCTAGTTAAGATCTTTTGTGCTTCCAAGTAAGATTGCATGTTTGTCTTTATCACTTGTATGTTTGGATGTTTCCTTCAACTCTTATACTTGCTACCCAGCCTTGCTAGCCAAAAACCTGTACTTAGAGGAATTCTTCTCGTGCATCCACCTCCTTTAAACCAAACCTTTGCCATTTGTGTCCACCATACATACCAAGTAGCATTATTTCTATTCCAAGTAAATTATTGTTTTATCTACCTCCCAAATTAAACTTGTTATGTGAAAATTAGTGATTAAAGCTCTCACGAACTTGATGGCACACTTTACTTTCTTGCATTTAATAAACTTGAACCATTGGGCCCTTCTTTGTTGCGTATATGCTTGCACTTTATGAGTTGAAGTTAGCCGAACCATGTATCATGGGGACCGCTTTCAACACTTAATTTGGTACTTTGTACCTAGTTGATATCATGTTATTTTGCTTATGGATCCCGACGTTGTGAAATAAAAGTGGAACTTGTAAGATCATGGAGTTTATATGTGTGTTAGAGAAACGCCTAGGCCGCTAGCCTAAGCCATGCCTAATCATGGTGGAAACTTGCAGCATAACTATAGTGAGCATTCTATGAAGCATCCTTAATAAAAACCTATGGAAATAGCAAAGATCGCTGAGATGTTCACTGTCTGCTTGCCTTGTCATTTTGATTATGGGATAGCTCCTGTGTCATGTGCAAGGGGTACCCCGTTGGCGGTTCTCAATGATACGCATGTATTTACAATGACAAGAGCTTGCTCGTGACTGAAGTTGAGTAGCATGAGGTTCGGTACTCATAAGTAAGGGGCATGGGACTTCAATTTATAACTTGTCAAGCATATCCTCTTAGTTGTGTCACTTTAACCTTAATCACCAAAAGATGCCTATGATAGGGGAAATGAGAGCTGAAAGCTAGTAAGTATCATAATTTTTGGGAGCTCTTTATGAGACTTGCAATCCCTGCTTCCCTCTGCGAAGGGCCTTTCAGTTTGTAGTTGAGTCAATAAACCTACTCCCTTCTATCTCAGCAAGTATTTTGAGTTGTTGTGTTTCATTCATTCATATGATGATTTATTCAATCATGTTTCTTATGTTCCTTGTTTTGCACATTGCTCTTATCTTGATGTTTACTACTTTGAAAGCTATCATTGAAAACCAGTTATTTGTGAACTCCAGCAAATTATCAACTATTCTTCGACCAAGAGCTAAGTTTGTCATTACCAATTATGATTTACTTCATGTATCTTTATTGTGTTTCCTTTACCCATTACAAGTTGAGTTATATAATAGTGATTTGTCTCCTATTATGATCTATGTATTTGATGAATGTGATGCTTCTTGTCCGTAATCTTTTATCGACTCTTCACTCCATAAACCCGAGGCCATGTTTATTTAGCTCAGTTTCGCTTGGGGACAAGCGAAGTCTAAGCTTGGGGGGAGTTGATACGTCCATTTTGCATCACTACTCTATGTCATAATTCACTGTTATTCATTCATATATTTCGTATTGAGAGGTGATACTTATGTTATTTCATCTGTTTTTGCATGGTTGATGACTTTTGGAGCATGGACCGCTGCAGTCAGGATTCTGATGGAAAAGGTGTTGTTTGGAGGCAAAATTCATGAAGATCAGAAAATCCGGGAAAATACACGGAAAATCCTATTTTTCCAGAAGATGAAGGAAGCCAGAAGGGGAGCTGGAGATGGGCCACAGGGGGCCCACACCACCCCCTGGCGCGGGCCAGCCTAGGCCGCGCCACCAGGTGGTGTGGCCGCCCTGGTCCACCCCTGGCACTCCTCTCTGGCGTATATTATCCTCCTGAAACCCTAAGACTCGGGGAGCGACCATAGAAAGATTCCATCGACTCTGCGGGGTGTAAAACACCGAGAGAGAAAGATCTCTCGGGCAGACAGATTTCTGCCAGGGGAATTCCTTCCCGGAGAGGGGAGATCATCGCCATCAACACCACCATCAAGCTGGACTTCATCGGGATCATCATCATCATCACCACCATCATCACCATTAGCACCCTCATCACCATCTCCATATTGCTGTAACAATTGAGTTGAATCTTGCATAGTTCATAGGGGAAACTTTCCCGGTGTTGATTACTCTTTGTAGTTGATGCTATTGAGTGAACCATTGAATTATTGTTTATGTTCAGATTGTTATACATCATTATTGCATCTTTGATCATGATCCATATGATGTCTTGTGAGTAGTTCGTTTTGTTCTTGAGGACATGGGAGAAGTCATGTTGTTAGTAGTGGAGTTGTGTTGAGAAAGATTCAATGGTTTGGTATTTAAGTTGTGGTGTACTTCTTCTAGTGGTGTCATGTGATCGTCGACTACATGACACTTCACCTATATGGGCCTAGGGGAATGCATTGTGTATTTGGCTACTAATCGTAGGGGTTGCCGGAGTGACAGAAACCTGAACCCCTGTTAGGAAACCATTGCACAAGGGACGTAAGGGTCTTAGAGTTTAAAGCTGTGGTTAGGTTTCTACCTTTATTACTTTCTTGTACTTACGGATGTTTGCAAGGGGTATAATCACAAGTATGTATTAGTCCTAGGAAGGTCGGTACATTAGCACAGGTTCACCCACACAACATTTAGCAAGCTAAAGAAGATTAATCAACTATATGAAGCGAAAGCACTTGATAGTCTTCCCATGTGTCCTCGAGAACGTTTGGTCATCTTAAGTAATACAACCATCTTGTCCTTTGCTGCATAAAGGATTGGGCCACTTGCTGCATTTATTCCTACTATCTTTTATTTACTCATACTTTGTTTACTTGCTTTATCGAAAACACCTAAAAATCCGTTTGCTAAGTATTTGCAGAGAATTCCTGATCCATACCACTAGCCAGCACCTTCTGCTCCTCATTGGGTTCGACACTCTTACTTATCGAAAATACTGCGATACACCCCCTATACTTGTGGGTCATCATTCCACTTGGCCCGAATCTTGTAGACTTCAAATATCCACACACCTAGAGCCGGGTTAAGTTCCACTTGGCCCGGATCTTGTAGACTTCGAATATCCACACACCTAAAGCCAGGTTAAGTTCCACTTGGCCTGGATCTTGTAGACTTTGAATATCCACACACCTAGAGCCGGGTTAAGTTCCACTTGGCCCGGATCTTGTAGACTTCGAATATCCACACACCTAGAGACGGGTTAAGTTCCACTTGGCTCGGATCTTGTAACCTTCAAATAATTTCCACTTTATCTGATCTTTTGTCTCTTTCCTGTTTTAGATTACCACCAACCGCCGATCCGCCGAGTTCTAGTGGCTGCTGGACTCCTACAAAGACATACGCGGGTGTCATGGTAAACTCCTGGTGGAGTACCATAAGAAGGGTAAGTTTCCATTTCTCTTCCTTACTTGTTTATCCAAACTTCTTTAGAACTTATATAAATGTCTTGTCCGGATTTCGTAGCCGAGGTTGAGGCTAAGAATAAAATTATGAGGAAGAATCTTGCGGAGATTAAAGGTAATTTCACCCCCTTCACATGATCATCGTACCCTCCATGCTTTATCCGGTGGACACTCATATTTTGGGTCCTCCGGATCATGTTGCAGTTGCTCTTGAGGATAGTGTTCCTATGCCTGAACGGATGACCCACTTCCTGGAACAATTAGGGAAGTATGAAGCTGAACTGAAGAAGAAGTACGCTGAGATAGCTCGGCTCCAGCAGCAGGACTTGGAGATTACTCAGCTGAATGCCGAAATCCAGAGACTCAAGAGCTCTCATCAGTCCGCGCTGGAGAAGGCCGATCAGGAGTTTGCTGAAGAGAAGGAGCGTCTAGTTACACAAATCTCTAAGGACAAGGGTTTACTAGAGGAGGCCGACGTCAAACTTACGTCGGCATCACTGAGTATGAAAAACTCTAGGTCCACAACGCCAACACTGATTTCGAGCTTTAGCGGCTTCTCTTCCAGATTGCGCGTAAGTTCTCCACTCTTGCTTGATTTGTTACAATTTGGATTTGGTCCAGGCGCTCAACATTGCTCCTCTTATCCTTAGGCAAATTTCTAGAGAGCGACACATTCGCTGCCTCCGCCGTATGCGAATCCCATAAGCAGTGTGGCGTTCCTGTTGGGCCTAATGCCGAGCCAATTCCTTATACCACAGAGGATCTCCTGGCGAGTCTCACCGCTCGTCTTGACATAGTAAAGAATTTTGGCCTGGACATTATCCCAGCAACAACACAGATGTTCTGCTGCCTCTGGCCCAGTGAGACCATTCCCAAGAGAACCTCAGACTTCATAGCCAAACTCATGGAATGCGAGACACAACTAGACCTGTGGCACGAATCTGCGGCACGGGATAGAGCTGACATTGCTTTGAAGTTTACGCTTTCATGGTATGAAGGGATTGACTTGGCATTGCTCAAGCATATGCGCACCGGGTCGAAGTGGTGCGAGGATCTGGAGTGGATCGCGCGCCGCCAGGCCTGTGCGAACAATCTCATTCAGTACTCCTTCTGCCATGCCTGGAATGAGGGGCCGAGCTTCCTTGATGCTGCTGACGATGAGATTGTCTCTGGAGCTGAAGAAGGGAATGAAAGCAAGGACTCCGAGTTAGACGACGAGGCTGAAGACCCAGAGGACAACGAAGTTGACCCGGAGGACCAAGCTGAAGCCAGTGCTCCTCCCGCACATTTCGGAGTACCTCCCTCAACAGATGATTCTCCTACTGCTTCTGCCCCTTGAAAAACACTTATCATATTTATCAGATCCCTAAAATGACGGGCGCAGATGTAATTAAATACTCTGGTTTGTTTGTGCTACAATTTCATGTTTCGAACTAAGTTTTTCCTGCCAGATTATCATGGGTGAAGTCCCCGGGTTTCATTTTCTTGTTCCTCCAATTTTTGACTAGGCTCGCGTCTACCTTGATTCGGTTTTTTGACTTACGAGTCCGAGGTTCAAAAAATTGACTTAACAGTACTTGAAACCTTGAGATTAGCTCAAAATGATTCGGCATTTTAGTGAAGAAAACAAACTAAGGGTTAGCCAAAAAACCAATGTCGGCCCGCTTAAGCTCTTCTTCCTTAGTTGTTTTTCATGTGCTTTGCCATTCCAAACTTGTTCTGTTGCTTGCCATGAAGCCAATTCTTGTTGGACAGCAGCAAAGTCGAAGAGTTAGTTTTTTGGTGCTAACACATTACTAATCCAACTAAGACGTAAGCGACTTAACCCAGCCGACATAAAGAATATGAAAACAAGACAAGTGCTATAGCCGTCCCTGAGTTTCTGCTCGGGGTAGCAAAGATTTTATTGATAAACTCACTGCCGACATACATACCGACATATGAGTAGTTCAAATACATTCACCTCTCAGGTGTAGAAAGGACACAGCAGTGCTACGTTCCATGGTCTTTTGGATTCCTCTCCAGACCTGTCCACCTTGTTCTTTTTCTAGGGCTGTGTATCAATAAGATAATAGGAATCATTGCGCAAAGCTTTGCTCACAACGAAGGGCCCCTCCCATGGGGGGGGGGGATAACTTATGCATGCCAGCAGTGCGCTGTATTAGCCTTAGCACCAAATCACCTTCCCGAAAAACTCGGAGGTTTACTTTCCGGCTATGATAGTGTCAGAGATTTTGCTGGTATATGGAGGATCTGGACAAGGCCAGTTCTCTCGCTTCTTCCAGTAGATCAACATCATTCTGCCGGGCTTCGCGCACTTTGGCTTCTGTGTATTGGGTGACCCTAGGCGAATCATGCTCTATGTCGGCTGGTAATACAGCTTCTACCCCATATACCAGAAAGAATGGCGTATAGCCCATTGATTGATTCAGAGTTGTTCTTAAACTCCATAGTACCGCTGGTAGTTCTTCTATCCAACACCCCACTGATCTTTGCAGCGGCTCTATGAGCCGGGGTTTTATCCCAGACAATACCAGTCTGTTGGATCTTTCCACTTGCCCGTTCGACGCGGGGTGGGCAACTGAGGTGACATCTAACCGGATCTTCTTTTTCTGGCAGAACCTCGCAAATGCTCCTTCGGCAAAATTTATCCCGTTATCAGTTATGATGCTATGGGGGTAGCCGTACCTTAAGATTATATCCTTGAGGAATCTTACTACTGTTGCCCATCACATTTCCGAATTGGTTTCACTTCGATCCATTTGGTGAACTTGTCAACCATGACCAACATGTGGTTCATCCCTCCTTTAGCTGGCTTAAATGGTCCTACCATGTCTAGGCACCATATGGCAAATGGCCATGTAATTGGGATAGTTTTCAGCTCCGACATTGGCAGATGAGTTTTCGCGGCGTATCTTTGATAGCCGTTACATTTTCTCACCAAATCCTCTGCTTGCTCCAAAGCAATGGGCCAATAAAATCCATGCTGGAAAGATTTTGCTACTAAGGCCCTAGAGGAGGCATGGTGGCCACATTCCCCTTGGTGAATATCTCGGAGTATGTCGAGTCCTTCCTCCGGATCAACGCACCGTTGTAGTACCACTGTCACACTCCTTTTGTATAACTCGGTGTTGATAATGGTATAAGCCTTTTCCCTTCTCTGAATTTGCCTTGAACTTATTTCATCATCCGGCAAGATTCCCTCTTTCAGGAAATCAAAAATTGGCTTGGCCCAAGATGGTATAGGTCGGACGGGAAATGGTTCCTCATCCACTTCCATTGCATCCACCGACATAACTCCCGCCGGATCATACTGCACAGTCCCTGGGTTTGCTGAAGCAGTCCTCGGGTCTACTGAAGCAGTTCCCGGGTTTGCTGAGGTGCTTCCCCATTCTATCTCCATAGGTGCAGCTCCTGATCCGATGAGCGCCGGGATATAAATTGAATCTGATTCGGGTGACGGTGTAATAGACGGTTTTCTCAAGTGCTCCAAAGCCACATTTGGCGGAATGGGTTGTCGGGATGAGCCTAGCTTGGACAGTGTGTCTGCTGCCTCGTTTTCGCTCCGAGGTACGTGATGGAACTCACACCCTTTGAAAAACCCGCTTATCTTCTGGACATGGAACCTATACAAGGCCATGTTAGCATCCAGAGCATCCCAGTTTCCATATACTTGCTGCACCACCAAATCCGAGTCTCCAAAGCACTGTATCCGGCATATCCCCACTTCCTTTGCCACTTTGAGACCATGTACCAATGCTTCGTACTCCGCCACATTATTCGAGGCACTAAAATGGATCTGTAGGACGTACTTCAGTTGATCCTTCTTGGGCAAGGTAAGCACTACTGTAGTGCCTAGTCCGTCCTTCAATTTTGATCCGTCGAAGTGCATTTGCCAATAATTGGAGTCCGGCAGGGGTGGCTCGTATTGCATTTCATCCCAGTTCACAAAGAAATCAACCACCGCTTGTGATTTGATCGCATATCTTCTGTCAAACTGTGGCGCGTATGGAGCTAATTTGATTGCCCACTTCGCTATTCTGCCGCTTGCGTCCTTGTTGCTCATGATCTCCGAAATAGGCGCCTCACATATCACCTTGATGGGGTGTTCCTCGAAATAGTGCTTGAGCTTCTTGGCCGACATATATACGCCATACGCCATCTTCTGATAGTGAGGATAATTTTGTTTTGACGCTGACAATACTTCGCTAAGATAATACACCGGCCTTTGCACCGACTTTCCTTCCTCTTCACGCTCCACTACGATCATTGCAATTACGACTCGGTTGGTCGCGGCTACGTAAAGCAACATTGGTTCTTTAGGTAGTGGTGCAGCTAGGATTGGCACGGCAGATAGCATATTTTTCAACTCTTGAAATGCAAGATCCGCCTGTGGTGTCCATGTGAACTTATCTGCTTTTTTCATTAACTGATAGAGGGGCAAGGCCTTCTCTCCCAGCCTACATACAAACCGACTTAATAATGCCAAGCACCCAGTGAACTTCTGGACATCATTAAGACACTTTGGTAACTCCATTCTTTCTATGGCTCGGATTTTCGTTGGGTTAGCTTCAATGCCGCGGCTAGATACCAAGAAACCAAGCACCTTTCCTGCTGGTACGCTGAAGGTGCACTTCTCCGGGTTCAGTTTCATTCGGAACCTTCTCAAGTTCGCGAATGTCTACCGGATATCCTCAAGGAGCGTATTGCTTTCCTTTGTTTTTATCACCACATCATCCACATACACCTATACATTCCGACCTATCTGGTCATGCAAGCATTTTTGCATACATCGCTGGTACGTTGCTCCTACATTACGTAGTCCAAACGGCATAGTTCGATAACAATAAGCCCCGTACGGGGTAATGAACACTGTCTTTATTTGATCATCCGGATTTAGGGGTATCTGATGGAAACCAGAATAGGCGTCAATGAACGACAGTAGCTCACATCTGGCAGTTGAGTCTATGACATGATCTATTCTAGGGAGTGGAAATGGATCTTTTGGACACGCCTTATTCAGGTTCGTGTAATCAATACACATGCGCCATACCACTGCCACGTTCGGATCATCCTTCTTTTTCTCCACCAGCACCGGATTAGAGAGCCAGTCCGGATAAAGTACCTCCATGATAAATCCGGCCGCTAGCAATCTTGCTATCTCATCTCCAATTACTTTTCTTCTATCTTCTGCGAAACGCTTGAGAGGCTGCTTTACCGGCTTAGCACCGGGTCTTACATTCAACGAGTGCTCAGCCAACTCCCTCGGTACACCTTGCAGATCTTGCGTAGACCAAGCAAAGATATCCCGATTCTCACGGAGGAAGTTGACGAGCTCGCTTTCCTATTTACTACTTAACCCGGCACCTATGGTGACGGTGCGCTCTGGGAACAGATCATCAACTGGCACTTTTTTCGTATCCTTAGTCGCTTAGAACGATACGCTCCCGTGCGGGTTGGTCAGGGCCTGCATATGTTGCTGCACGGATTGAGCCAATGCCACCACCTCTAGTATCTTCCTTTTCTCTTGAGCTATCACGAGTGACTCGGCTAAGTTAGATCCGGCTGACGCGCACTTGGTTGAACGCTGGAAGTCCCCTGATATAGTTATCACACCCCTTGGTCCGAGCAACTTCATCTTAAGGTAGCTGACGTGGGTAGTTGCCATGAATTTGCTCAGCGCTGGCCTGCCGAGTAATGCGTGATAAGCACTTTCCATATTCACTACTTCGAATTCTAAATTCTCGGTGCGGCAGTTGTCTCTTGTGCCGAATAACACGTCAACCCGGACCTTAGCAATTGGTTCACAAGAGATTCCTGGCACAATACCATGAAAAGTGGTCCTTGTTGCTTGTAGCATATTCTCTGTTATCCCCAACTTGTGCATAGTATCCTTGTACATAATGTTGATACTACTGTCATTGTCAATCAACACCTTGGAAAACCTCACATTGAGATTTGGTCCAATGAACGTCGAATCCAAGACTAGAGCGTAGGTTCCTGGGCTCGGCATGATCTTTGGGTGATCCTTGACACTCCACGTGATCTCTTGATCCGCCCAAGGCATGTATCTCGGCACAGCCAGCATTACTTCGTTCACCTCCATATGCCGACGCTGTAAGCTTTCCTAGTCGTTCTCTTCCATAGTGAACACACAATAGCTTTGATGATGTTCCCTGTACTCATTCCGTCCCTCATTCTCGTTGTATCCTTGGCCTTGTTGTTGGTTATTACCTACTTGATATACAACTTCTCTTCTTTTCGGATTTTCGTACCTCGGCGGAGGTGGCAGCAGCATTAGTTGTTGTCCATTTCCCCCAGTTAGTAACGGTGGCCGAGGTGTTTCATTCCTATGTGCTTCGTTCCGAGGTGCCTGAGCATTCCCCGAACCCACCTGTTCCAACTTCCTCATCCATTCACACTGGCGAGACGTATTATTCGCTGGACTGTTCGGACTTGGCATATGAAATTTGCAAGGTTGATCTAGCATAGATTCGAACGTATACCTCGGCCTATCCTTTCGTTCCTGCCATTGCTTTTTCTGCTCCAGGGTCCAAGGCTTTCTTCCTTCGCTTTTCTGTTGCTAGTTTTGCCTCTAGTTTTCTGGCGTTGGCTTGCTCCGGCATTGGGTTGATCCCGGTCCACTGCTACAACCTGCTGTGAGTTATACCGATAATCCGGCCGCTCGTCCCTTCTTTTTCCTCGGAAATCATTCCACCTTGATGACCCGGATATATCTCGGTTGTAATACTCCTCATTTGCTTCGCTAGACATCAACCGGGGTTGAGTTGGATCTCCCAAGGCATATGAATCTGCAATCCGGATTGTCTCGGACAAGGTAGTTGGCATATCTCGCTGTAACCTTTGCCACAACATACTCCCATATCTGCATCCCTGAGCGAACCACGTAATCGCTTGTGATTTTATCACCCCTTCGCACGAGTTTCGCACGTTGCACCACCGAGTCAGGAAATCTCTATCTCGCTCATTCGGTCTTTGCCAGCATAGTGCAAGGGTCTGCGGTCTATTGGATCTCTTGTAAGTGCTTGAAAAGTTGCTAACAAACAGTTCCTGGAAATCCAACCAATAGTTGATACTCCCTGGTGGAAAATTGTTCAGCCAAACTCACGCTGGTCCTTCCAGCATCTGTGGTACATATCTTACTGCCCATCTCAAATTCCCTGTTGCTATCTTGACAGCTGTGGCATAATAAATCAACCAATCTTCTGGCCTAGTGCTTCCATCATAAGTTCGGGTTCCCCTGGCCAGCTGGAAGTTCGACACTGGTGGCTCATTCATGATCCGGGGCCCGAAACATGCTGGACCCGGTGGACCTTGTAACTCGATTTTCTCCGACCTATAAATCCTATCCAACTTCAACCTCGCATCATCTTGCTGCAAGTTCCTGCTACCACACCGTGATCCAATTACCTGATGATCTGGTCTGGGGTATCCATCATTAACCATAGTTGAATAACCATCATTGTATCTTCCTTGATCCGGATGTGTGGGACGTTGTGGTGCTGCTTGCCCTGCACTTCCTCCTTGCCGAGGTTCACGCTGTTGCGCTTGAGGCACATTTCCCCCCGCTCCCACAGGATTACGCTGTTCGGCATTGCCGTCGGCAGCATTTCTTTGACCGGCATTGCCTTGGTCGTGGTTACCCCGGGCAGCCACACCTCGGCTGGTACTGTGGCGATCCTCATCAACTTGCACTGCTTTTCCTTTTCCAGCTCTTACCGGATCATAAGGTACCATTTGCTTGTTTCTTATCCCGGAGTCCACTACTTCTTCTCTCCTAGGATCATGACCCGGAGATGATACGGCTCCTCTGGATCTTGCCAGGTTATTTCTAGCTGAATGTACCAACTGTGAAGCCCCTGGTGGTGTCGGGTTAGCTTTGTTTATTTCTTCATTTTGTTGGCATGCGACCCTCAACAAGTGATTCACTCTCTCTTGTTTCCTCTGCCGAGCCTCACCGGTCAAACCTTCTAATTCAGATGTGGCCGCATTTGCAGCTCTGAGGTTCTTTGCCAGGGTACTGTACCGATCCAGCCCTCCTATCACTATAGTAGTTGTCTGACCCGGCCTAGGCTCGCACTCCTTGTCAATCTTAGTGATCAGGTTTCTGCCTTGGATTTTCACTCCATCGATACGGTTCGCCTTAGAGTACTCTCTCAAGGTGATGTTCAGCGACTGATGCAATTCAGCTACATTCTTTGCTCCAGCTAACATCTTCTGCCTAGTTTCCTCGAACTCAACTTGCGCCTGAGCCGGATCTACCACATGTGCTATTGGTATTGCTAAGCTATCTATTGCTTGCTGGAGCACATTCTCTGGCTTCTCTAGCGGAGGAAACCTAGACCTGGTCTGTTTGGGCATTACCTGTGGCTCTGGCGTTGGATCCTTGCTCAGTCCCACATCTGGCGTGGTCATCAGGACTTCAACGCCGCTAGTGGGGCGAGCGATACACACTCCACGGGCGGCGCTGAGAGATGGTTCGCCACCGTCGACGATGTGCGGCGGGTGAAAGTGTTATGTTCAGGCTCATGGATCAAGAGTGGAATTGTTCCATCCCGATGAGGGACAGATATACTCTGGGCCCTCTCGATGATATCACATTGACATAGCTTGCAAGCAAGTGATGAGATCACTAGAATGTAATGAGAAAAAGAGTATTTGTCGGTAACAAGGTCAAAATTGGTATGGGGATACCGACGATCGAATATCGGACATGTAATATATAACGAGACAAAGGGATTTATTTACAAAAATTAAACATTCTCGTGATCACTAGATCCATCGTTGAATGTGTGGGAGTCAGTACGGATCTCCAGGTCCCGCTCTTGATTATTGATCGGAGAGGGGTCTCGATCATGTCAGGATTATTCACGAACCGTAGGGTGACACGCTCAAGGGATATCGACACCATTTGGAGCAAATATGCTTCAGAGAAAGATTGTGAAAGTGCTGGAATTATTTCGATGGACACCGAAATTGTTTCGGGTGAAATTGCTAAAGTTGGTTCTGCATGTGATATTGAAATGTTGCAAGGGGTTTTATGTGAATGTTTTTTAATTAAAGTAATTAACAAAAATCTGTATTAAATAAATAAAAGTGTTTTATTAAATGATAGATTAATTAAATTTGGTGGAATTTTAATGCAAATGAGTGGAGAAGGAATTATATGAGTGGAGCATCCACCCACATGAGTGAGGAAGAGGTGGGGGCATATCTTTTGGCCGCCGACCATGGGAGGGGGATTCTCCTCTCCCTATAAAAGGCCTCCTCCTCTCACTTCACACCTCCTCATGAAGGATATCTCTCCCCCTCTAGTTTATTCCCATTGGCTTGGGATTAGTGAAGTACATGTTCCCGGTGGCTTTGTCTGAAAGGAGTTGCTGCTTCCGCTGCTTTGTTGGAGCGAGGACGCAGAGGTTGTCAGAGGTCCGGACATGTGTGCAATCACGGATGCACCGTTGAGTTGTAGTGCTAGACTTACTCATGATCTTGAGATCGATAAGAGAACGACTACATCATGCACGAGTTCAATCTCGTAACGCTTTGTTGCTGTTTGAGGGTAAGTTCTCTATGGATGTATATCCACCCGTTGATTGTATCTAGGTAGATACATCTTGGGGGCTTAGTTGTTCACATCATAGGAATTTTTTTGTTTTCTATGCTGCGAACCCAATAGTGGTATCGGAGCCTGATCTGTGTGTAGATGCTTTGTAGGGGTAGAACACATATAAGTATGTGGGCGCCGATGATCATGTTATTGCATCTTATATGTATTTTTGGATATTGGTGGCATAGTGGGATGAAGTGTCTCAGCCTAACTTTACATGTCATCACACACGAGACCTGTTCCACGCTTGACATGCAACTAGTTTTGCATAATTGGCTAGCGGGTGTCTGTCTCTCCTACTATAGTCAATATCTGATTTACAACGAGTTGCTAATAATTTGATTATTTTCGTTGTTGTTTCATGTTCGTAGGTAAGAACGATTCTATCTCCGAAAGCCTTAAGCCATGTAAAATCATGCAAAAGATAAATTAGAAATGTCTAGTTTTTGGTTTTGCTAGGCAAGTGTCATGATGTGGTAATGTTATAATCTGTAGTATGGATTGATACTCTTATAACATACCAAAGTGTAAATTCCATAGACCTTGGCCTTACACATATAGGAATGATGAAGATCATACCACAATGCACAAGATAGTGATCAAGTGCAAGAACCATATCATATCACTTTTTGCATATGATGTTTGTTTACATTTATATTTCTTGTATGGCGTTTTAGTAGCATTATAATATGATCCCTCTTTTAAATACAAAGATAAAAATGTTTTCTTCCTTAAGTATGCACCGTTAAGAAAGTTCATCATTTCAAGACACCACGTGATGATCGGGTTTGATAGACTCTATGTTCGCATACAATGGGTGTAAGACAGTTTTACACATACGAATACTAAGGTTCTTACTTAGCGAGCCTAGCATGTATAGACATGGCCTCGGAACATGAACTGAAAGTTAAAACATGAGTCATATGGTTGATATGATGACCATCTAGATTCTCGCCTTTGAAGCTACACCAACTCACGTGATGATTGATAGATGTGAGATTCAACACATTTTTATGGCTTTTATTGATGGCTTTCTCCTGGATTTGATAGTTTTCTGGCTTTACCTAATGCTAATACTTAGATAGCAAAGAAAACTTGGTTTTTATGTGTGTTTTAGGTTCTGAATATCAATAGAAGGATTTAACTAGAGAAACACAATATTCTGGAGAAAACAAGCGAGTCTCACTTTGGAAGCACGCGAGGGGAGCTCACAGAAGCTTTAACAAGTAACTATACGCCGGGAATATTTTTTCCGGCCATATAGTTCCTGCCATATAGTTGTTGCCGCCTCTGTCTTGTCAAAAGGGACAACTTCCATGAAGGGACGGAGGACGAAAACACAACGCAGCAGCCGCCATACCATCCAGAAGGGAGAAAGAAGAGATCTAGAGAACAAGGGGAAGACGGTCTTCATCTCGCTCCACGATCTTTGACCTCCTAGCCAATACACCCCCACATCCACTACTTGTACTTGAGAGAGAGAGAGAGGGATCCCTACTTTGCAAGACTAGGGTTTGAGATTGTTTCTTCCCATCTTGATTTGTGTTGGATATTTTTCTATTCCTATTGTGGATCTCCACGGTAATACAAAGACGAATTACCTTTATTTAATTATATTTATGATCCGTTCTTCTCTCATGAGTGAATAATTCCCTTGGGCGTGGGAGATGTAGGGGTTGGTGAGATGTGATGTGACTTCATATATTTTCCATTAGTTTGTGATTGATTCTAATTACTATATTATCTGTGCTTGACTATCTGTGGGATGCCTAACGCTTGTTATCCAATTAAGGGCCCAGACAACATGATGCTTTGTTCTACATAGATAAGATCTTGTTCGCTAGTGGACCGGAGACCCCCGGGTGACACGGGGATATCAATGGAAAGCTAGTAGACTCGAGGATAATGAGGAACCATTATGCTTACTTCATTAGTCCGATCCAAGGAGCTTAATCGCTAAGCGACCTGAAGGGTCTTAATTGTCTAGTATCTGACCATGGTTTTGGTAACAAGCTAGTAGGATTATTGAAGTTGGGATAAAATCTACCAAGAGGAGTTCTGGCTAATTATGGGTTGCTCGCCTACATATATATTTATAAGATTATAATTGTTACATTTATCATTCGTCCACCAGGCACAGTCACTATCACCATGAACTGAATCTCCCCGCGCCTTATTTTGCCATCTGCAGGAAACAACAAACAACCAAACTGTTCTTTACTTTTATGCTTTATATTTCTAAAGTTTACATTTTAGTTTTATTTAAATACATCTCATTTAATCAAAACCCCGTTCCTATTTTCAACACTTGCAGTCAATTCACTCGAAGACCTATGACAACTTCGGGTGTAACAGAGACTTCACCCATAAACATTTACCTTTGGGCTCCCTGTGGGATCAATATCTGAACTTTGAAACTAGCTACAAACGATTTGTGCTCTTGCAGTGTCGTGGTGGTGGCACGGCAGATGCCATGGATAGGCTAAAGATGGGGCCAATGAGCGCTAGGGGAATCCAGGGAGGGAAAGCGTGGTGATTCGATGCATGGAAGCTCTTATTATTTCTCTATCAATGGTGTTTACAAGTGCTCTTGAGGCTCCTAGCAGGAAGGAGACGATGTCTCTTACTCCCTACTATCCAGCCCTAGAGTTCTACCTTAGACAGAGAATGACTAATTGATTGGCCGTCCCCTTCTATGGAGGCCCCGGTGCCCCTTATATAGTGAGACCCGGGTTACAATTCTAGGGCACAGGTGGTAGCATATTCTATGAATATGCTCCTTTCCTAAAGCATATGCTTCTTTATTTCTCTTTAACGGCTTGTCCGGGCTTTGGACGTAACCCGCTGTGTCATCCTTGTCTTTTGGCGTCACCAGACACGGGTTACATCATCCGGCTTTACCCGCGTCACCTTGGTCGCCCCTGACCTGCTGGTCCTCTTCTTTACTTTACTTTGCTCATGCTACAACTAATAAAGCTACCTTTTGACCAGCGGGAGATTCCTTCTCTTGGAAGCCAAGATAATCCATCTAGCATATTTCTAATCCGGTTTACCCAGTTACCTGCAAAACAGATAGGCATGGTCGGCTTAATTCTTATGCCGGCCGGACCATAGTCAAAGAGGCGCCCCATGAGCCGAGTCACACCATGATTCGGCCTGCCTTGAGGTGACCCGGTCAGCACTTGCTTTGACCACGCCGTACCTCGGCTAACTCAGCCCTTCTACCTTGGTGTTACCCTACCCGGGGGTATCCCCCCAACATTAGTCCCCGAAGCTGGTGCGGTCTTAGCAACCTTTAGTTGTTAAGGCCATAGCAGGTTCCCATATCCAGATCTTTTGCTCCTGAGGCCGAGTTATCTCGTAGCTCGGAGTTTCTCATCTTGCGACCCTTTGCTCTTTCCGAGTTATTCCTCGTTGGCCAGGTCTTTTGCTCGCTTATCCGAGTTACCTTTCCTTCTCTTGTACGCTTCTCCACATCCTACGTGGAGGGTAATCATCGTTTGCCTCATTTTAAGGGCCACACGCATTTAATGCGCTGGTTACTATTGCCATGTCAGGAATAACTTTTGTAAACGTCTCCTCACTGCGGCGCCTCATTACCTATAACATTGCATCACATCGTGGGGTCATCTGCTCCCATAGCCCTTCCTGTGGCCTTGCTCTGATTGGCCATTTAGGCTACGTACACGCTCGTTGCGCGCGGTGTGTTGCCTGCAAAGGATCCCACGACGCGCGTGCGGCACGGTTAAGTAGGAGGCGTGGGGCGCTCCAAGGAGAAGTTCCCTCATTTGCGCCACGCTCCACTGTTCTTTCTGTATTTCACAACGACCCCGCTGTCGCCGCTAGTTTTCTGCTTCACGAGCGCCACCGCAACCGCAACCACTCACATCCACGCCGCCATCCCCATTCACAGTTTCCATCATAGGGCCTTGCGCTTCCCGCTTTCCGTCCTCCGGCTACCTCTATTCCGACTACCCCGTCGAAAGCTTCAAATCCACCATGTCTTAGGCGGAGGCAGTGGTGGTGGCGCAGCAGGAAGAAGGAGCGAAGGGCCGCAAAGGCGGCTGCTGGGACGGCTCCACCGTCCGTGAGGAGGACCTATTTTGGCTCCACTCCTCGCGCCGTATACCCGCCGGCGTCGCCTGCCGCCTCGCCGCTGGTGAAGTTTCTCCTTCCCCCAGAGATGGGGAATATGTTGTGTTTCTTTCCCATTTCCAGTGCGGCTTCGGCCTCCCCACTTCTGATTTTTTCTTCGATTTCATTTCTACTTACAAGCTGCAACCGCATCACCTCCCCGCAAATGCTATCACTTCTATGTCCTCCTTTGCCTCCAGCATCAAGGGATACATCGGCCTCTGGCCAACCAAAGAACTTTGAGTTCTTTGGTCTATGAAGGAACGTGGTCCCGGATCCAGAGCTTGCCCCGGAGGACAAGCACCTGACCCAATGTGGCGCTGCCTCTATATCTCCACGCAAGCACTCCGTGTTTCCCTGGGTCACTGGGCTCGAATCTTGCAAGGGCTAGGCCCGGACCTTCTTCTATGTCTGGAACACCACCAAGGAGGACCTGATCCGGCTGCTCCCTTTCAAGCTTGGCCCTCCAGATGCCTCACTTTGGGAAAGCATTCCCAAGCGCGCCATGACCCTGGCGAATCAAGTGGCACGCCGGATCACGGAGCTACTCAAGGAGCATCTCCAGGGGGAGGACATTATGATTACTTTTATCCGCAGCCGGGTCTCCCCCCTCCAGAAGCGAGCCCACAAGATCTGCTACCTTAGCGGCCCTCTCGATCCTCACCGGACTTCTTCTTTTGAGTTGGATAACTCGGCGGTTTACCGCCGGGTTAAGTCCATATTCAATGTGGAGAAGGAGTTCTCCGAGGGTTGGGAGTGGGGACTTGAGCCCTTCACCCGTGTCAACCCCCCTCCAAAGGTAAATTAACCTTTCTCTGTTTTCCGAACCTTCCCTGTATGTTGGTTTCCTTTTGTAACTTGGCCATTATTGTCTCTCAGAAATTCCTCCAGCAACCATTAGAGGAAACCGAGGTGCCGGCGAGCAAATGGTTGCCGGACCGCACCGTGGGGGACGAGGAGGATCCCGATCTGGAGACCTTTCTGCCTGCTCCAGACGTCGTCAAACGCATCACTGGCAAGTCCTCTTCTCTAAGGGATTGGCCAAATGATGATGACTCGGACGTTGAGGTCCTTGAGGTATTTGATCTGGTTCTTATCTCTTACTCGCACCTGGCTTATGTTCGAATGTTCAGCTAACCCGGACGATCAGGTCCACGAGGTTCCTCCCCTTGCCACTGGTGGCCTGGCTCCAGCTCCTCCCCAGAAGCGCGCTGCTACCTCGGTCGCGGCTTCGGGGGTGCTACTGCCCAAGAAGAGGCAAAAGAAGTCCGAGGTTAAACCCTCGGCCAAGCCTGCCGCCAAGAGCACAGTTCGGAGGGCGCCCAAACCCCGGGCTCCTCCTACCATGGACGAGTAAGTCTTTTTAGCGCTGCTACTTAGGAATTTTCCTTTACTTGCCTTCATTTCTGATTGGTTCTCTCTTTTTTGACTCGGTACCCTTTCTTTTTTCTCAGAGCTCCTATGGATATTTCTCAGAGCGGCTCTGGCATTGCCTCCCCACTCCGGAGCAGTCCCTCTCCCCCCCCCGCAACGACGATCATCGTCCGCTTAGCCCTATTCAAGAGGGTTCTGCGGCCGCGCCTGACCAAAGCCCACCTTGTCAAGAGGGGGGCAATGTCAGCGCGGGGGGCAGTGGGTCGGATCAGGATACGGCGATGCCGGATCTCCCTGGTTCCTCGGCCTCGGTGCCAGATCCTGAGGCGCCAGCTTCATCGGCGCCACCCACAACAAGTTCTTTTGTTTCAATACCAACATCAGCAGGACCAGCACCAGCAACACCAACAACACCAGTAGCACCAGCAACACCAGCAGCATCAGCCCCAGCAACATCAATAGCAGCAAGAGCCTCCAAGCCTCCCAAGGGAAAAGCTCCTTCGGCTTCCTCCGGGTTTACTCCTTCAGTCGTTGATATCTTTCAACAAGCTCCCCAATCCTCATCCGGCAAAGTCAAAAAGGCTTCTGGGTCAGCAAAAGGAACTTCTTCCGGGTCTACCCCCTCTGGATCAGAGGGCAGCCAACAGCTGGTTTTGCATACCAGCCCCGCTGCAGCTCAATCCGCCAGGCGGGAGGCTCACGTGAAGGGCCTTGTGGTGAGCTATTCCCCAAGCGGCGAAAGCTATAGTCCACTAATCCTTGAGTATGTGAAGAATTGGAATAACACCGAATTTGTCGACCCTCAAGATGATCTGCCAGAGAAGTTCGGCCCAGCCGAGTTCAGCGCCTAGATGAATTCCGCTACTAAGGCTATCTCCCTGGCTGGCCAGATGATGGAGGTAATTCTTTTTCTCTGCTGTTGATGCTTTCCATAACTGAGCACTTGTAGACATATAACCCCTAGTCCCCGAGCCTCCAAGGGAATAACTTGTTATTCGGTCGGATGCTCCTCGTAGAACTTAGCTTTTAATCATAATGACATCACATTTTACTAGATTTAGAGCCGGGTCTAGTTCCCTTGATCCGTATCTTACGTACTTCGAATATCCACACACCTAGAGCCGGGTTAATTTCCACTTGGCCCGGATTTTGTAGAGTTCAAATATCCACACACCTAGAGCCGGGTTAAGTTCCACTTGGCCCGGATCTTGTATAATTCAAATATCCACACACCTAGAGTCGGGTTAAGTTCCACTTGACCCGGATCTTGTATAATTCAAATATCCACACACCTAGACCTAGGTTAAGTACCACTTGGCCCGGGTTTTGTAGACTCCGAATTATTTTACTTTGCCTTTGAAATTTGGCCTTGCTTGTTTTAGATTACCACTAACCACCGAACCGCTGAGTTCCAGCGCCTGCTGGACTCCTACAAAGATATTCGCGCGCGTTATGGTAAAGTCCTGGTGGAGTACCAGAAGAGGGGTGATTTCCCATTCTTCCTCTTCCTTGTTCATTCAAACTTCTTAGGACCCATATGAATTTGCTTTCCGAATAGATGCAGCCGAGGTTGAGGCTGAGAACATAATCATGAGAAAAAATCTTGCGGAAATCAAAGGTAAACTTATCCCCTTCACGTGATCGTTGTACTTTCGTTGCCTTATCCTGTGGACACTTATACTTTGGGTTCCCCGGATCATTGTGTTGTTGTAGTTGCTCTCGAGGATAGTGTCCCCTCGCCTGAAATGATGACTCACCTCCTCGAACAAGCAGGCAATCATGAGGCTGAGCTAAAAAAGAAAGACACAGAGATAGCTCGGCTCCAACAACAGAACTCGGAGATTACTCGGCTGAATGCCGAAATCCAGAAGCTTAAGAGCTCCCATCAGTCCGAGCTGGAGAAGGCCGACCAGGAGTTCGCCGAGGAGAAAGAGCGTTTAACCATGCAAATCTCCAAGGACAAGAGCCTATTGGAGGAAGCCGACGTCAAGCTTACGTCGGTGACCACCGAATACGAGAAACTTCGGGTCCATAATGCCAATGTTGATTCCGAGCTTCAGCGACTTCTCTTCCAGATCGCACGGAAGTTTTTTCTCTTGCTTGATCTTCCATCATCCGGGTTTGGTTCTTTTGATCACTATCTTTCTTCTTATCCTTAGGCAAATTTCCAGAGAGCGATACGCTTGCTGCCTCTGCCATACGCCAGTCCCGCGAACAACATGGAATTCCTGTTGCCCTTGATGCCGAGCCAATTCCTTATACCATAGAGGATCTCCTGGCGAGTCTCACCGCTCGTCTTGAGGTAGTAAAGAATCATGGCGCGGACATCATCCCAGCGGCAACACGGATGTTCAGCTGCCTCTGGCCCAGTGAGACCATTCCCAAGAAAGGCTCGGCTTTCATAGCCAAGTTAATGGAGTGCGACATGCAGCTGCATCTATGGCACGAATCTGCTACACGGGATGGGGCCGACATTGCTCTAAAATTTGCACTCTCGTGGTATGGAATCGATCTAGAACTGCTCACTCGCATGCGCACCGGGTCTAAGTGGTGCGAGGATCCAGAATGGATCGCGTGCCGCTAGGCCTGTGCTAACAAGCTCATCCAGTACTCCTTCTGCCATGCTTGGAATGATGGGCCGAGTTATCTTGATGTTGCTGATGACGAACTTGTCTCTGGAGCTGAAGAGGAAGGGAGTGACAGCGAGGGCTCAGAATTAGGCGACGAGGCTGAAGACGCGGAGGACAGCGAGGTTAACCCGAAGGAAGGAGCCGAAGCTAGCGCTCCTTCCCCACACTCCGGAGTACCTCCCTCCTCGACAGATGATTCGTCTGCTGCTCCTGCTCCTTGAAAAACACTTGTTATATTTGTCAGATCCCCAGAATGCTGGGCGTAGCTGTATTAAAATACTTTGGTTTGGTTGTGCTACAATTTTAAGTTCTGAACTAAGTTTTATTGCCGGATTATCCTGGGCGAAGTCCCTGAGTTTCATTTTCTTGTTCCCCCAATTTTTGACTCGTCCCGCGTCTACCTTGATTTGGTTTTTCGACTTACGAGTCCGAGGTTCAAAAAATTGACTTAACAATACTTGAAACCTTGAGATTAGCTCAAAATGATTCAGCATTTTAGTGAATAAAACAAACTAAGGGTTAGTCAAAAAACCAATGTCGGCCCGCTTAATTTCTTTCCCTTAGTCTTTTTTCATGTGCTTTGCCATTCCAAACTTGTTCTCTTGCTCGCCATGAGGCCAATTCTTGTTGGACAGCAGCAAAGTCGAAGAGTTAGGTTTTTGGTGCTAACACATTACTAATCCAACTAAGGTAGAAGCAACTTAACCCAGCCGACATAGAAACACAAGAACGAGAGACAAGTATTATAGTAGTCCCCGAGTCTCTGCTAGGGGTGGCAAAGTTTTTATTGGTAAGCTCATCACCGACATACATACCGACATATGAGTGGTTCAGATACATTCACCTCTTAGGTGTAGAAAGGACGAAGTAGCGCCATGTTCCATGGTATTTTGGATTCCTCTTCGGACCTGTCCGCCTTGTTCTTTTGCTGGGGCTGTGCATCAATAAGATAGTAGGAATCATTGCGCAAAGCTTTGCTCACAATGAAAGGTCCTTCCCATGGAGGGGATAACTTATGCATGCCAGTAGTGCACTGTATTAGCCGTAGCACCAAATCACCTTCCCGGAAAACTCGGGGTTTACTTTCCGGCTATGATAGCGTCGGAGATTTTGCTGATATATGGCGGATCTGGACAAGGACAGTTCTCTCGCTTCTTCCAGTAGATCAACATCATTCTGTCGGGCTTCGTGCACTTTGGCTTATTTGTATTGGGTGACTCTTGGCGAATCATGCTCTATGTCGGCTGATAATACAACTTCTGCCCCATACACCAAAAAGAATGGCGTATAGCCTGTTGATCGATCTAGAGTTGTTCTTAAACTCCATAGTACTGCTAGTAGTTCTTCTATCTAGCACCCCACTGATCTTTGCAGCGGCTCTATGAGCTGGGGTTTTATCCTGGACAATACCAGTCCGTTGGATCTTTCCACTTGCCCGTTCGATGCGGGGTGGGCGACTGAGGCGACGTCTAACCGGATCTTCTTTTCTCGGCAGAACCTCGCGAATGCTCCTTCAGCGAATTTTTTTCCATTATTAGTTATGATGCTATGGGGATATCCGTACCTTAGGATTATATCTTTGAGGAATCTTACTGCTGTTGCCCCATCACATTTCCGAATTGGTTTCACTTCAATCCATTTGGTGAACTTGTCAACCATGACCAGAATATGGGTCATCCCTCCTTTGGCCGGCTTAAATGGTCCTACCATGTCTAGGCACCATACAGCAAATGGCCACGTAATGGGGATAGTTTTTAGCTCCAACATTGGTAGGTGAGTTTTTGTGGCATGTCTTTGACAACCATTGCATTTTCTTACCAAGTCCTCTTCTTGCTCCAAAGCACTGGACCAATAAAATCCATGCCAGAAAGCTTTTGCTACTAAAGCCCTTGAGGAGGCATGGTGGCCACATTCTCCTTGGTGAATATCCCGGAGTATGTCAAGTCCTTCCTCCGGATCAACACACCATTGTAGTACTGCTGTCACACTTCTTTTGTATAGTTCAACGTTAATAATTGTATAGGCCTTTGCCCTTCTCTGAATCTGGCTTGAACTTATTTCATCATCCGGCAAAATTCCCTCTCTCAGGAAATCAAAAATTGGCTTTGCCCAAGTTGTTACAGGCCGAACGGGAAATGGTTCCTCATCAACTTCAATTGCATCCACCGACATAACTCCTGCCGGATTAAGCTGAACAGTCCCCGGGTTTGCTGAGGCAGTCCCCATGTTTGTTGAGGTGCTTCCCCATTCTATCTCCATAGGTGCAGCTCCTGATCCGGAGAGTGCCGGGATGTAAATGGAATCTGATTCGGGTGATGGTGTGATAGATGGTTTTCTCAGGTGCTCCAAGGCAACATTTGGCGGGATTGGTTGCCGAGATGAGCCTAGCTTGGACAGCGTATCTGCCGCCTCATTTTCAATCCGGGGTATGTGATGGAACTCACATCCCTCAAAAAACCCACTTATCTTTTGAACATGGAACCTGTATAGGGACATGTTAGCATCCAAGGCATCCCAATTTCCAGATACTTGCTGCACCACCAAATCTGAATCTCCAAAGCATTGTATCCGACGTATCCCTACTTCTTTTGCCACTTTGAGACCATGTACTAACACTTCATACTCTGCCACATTATTCGAGGCACTGAAGTGGATTTGAAGGACATATTTTAGCTGATCCTTATTGGGCGAGGTAAGCACTACTCCGGCGCTCAACCCATCTTTTAGTTTCGATCCATCAAAGTGCATTTTCCAATAATTGAAGTCTGGCAGGGGCTGCTCATATTGCATTTCAGCCCAGTGCACAAAGAAATCCACCACTGCTTGTGACTTGATTGCATCCCTTCTGTCGAGCTGTGGTGCATATGGAGCTAATTCGATTGCCCACTTTGCTATCCTGCCACTTGCGTCTTTGTTACTCATAATCTCCGAAATGGGTGCCTCACATATCACCTTGATGGGGTGTTCCTCAAAATAATGCTTGAGTTTCTTGGCCAACATATATACGCCGTATTCCATCTTCTGATAATGAGGGTAGTTCTATTTCGAGGCTGATAATACCTCGCTCAGATAGTACACTGGCCTTTGCACGGATTTTCCTTCCTCTTCGCGCTCCACTATGATTAATGCACTTACGACTCGGTTGGTCACGGCTACGTAGAGCAGCATTGGCTCCTGAGGTAGTGGTGCAGCTAGGATTGGCGCGGTAGATAACATCTTTTTCAGTTCTCGAAATGTAAGATCTGCCTGTGGCGTCCATGTGAACTTGTCTGCCTTTTTCATTAGATGATAGAGGGGCAAGGCCTTCTCTCCCAACCGACAGACGAACTGACTTAATGATCCCAAGCAACCGGTGAACTTCTACACATCGTTAAGACATTTTGGTAGTTACATTCTTTCTATGGCCCGGATTTTTGTCGGGTTAGCTTCAATGCCACTGCTAGACACTAGAAAGCCGAGTAGCTTTCCTGCGGGCACACCAAAAGTGCATTTCTCCGGGTTTAGTTTCATCCAGAATCTTCTCAGGTTTGCGAATGTTTGTCGGATATCCTCAAGGAGCGTATTGCTTTCCTTGGTCTTTATCACCACATCATCCACATAAACCTGCACATTCCGACCTATTTGGTCATGCAAACATTTTTGCATGCATCGCTGGTACGTTGCTCCTGCATTACGTAATCCAACCGGCATAGTGTCATAGCAATAAGCCCCGTACGGGGTAATAAATGCATTCTTTATTTGATCATCTGAATTCAGGGGTATCTGGTGGAAGCCAAAATACGCATCAATGAATGACAATAGCCCACATCCTACCGTTGAGTCTATGACTTGATCTATCCTAGGAAGTGGAAATGGATCTTTGGGACACGCCTTATTCAGGTTCGTGTAATCCATACACATGCGCCATACCACAGCTACATTCGGACCATCTTTCTTCTTCTCCACCAGCACCGGGTTAGAGAGCCAATCCGGATAGAGTACTTCCATGATAAACCTGGCCGCTAGTAGTCTTGCTATTTCATCTCCAATAACTTTCCTTCTATCTTCTGCAAAACGTCCGAGAGGCTGTTTTACCGGCTTAGACCCGGGTCTTACGTTTAATGAGTGCTCAGTCAACTCCCTCGGCACACCTTGCAGATCTTGCATAGACCAAGCAAAGATATCCCGATTCTCACGGAGGAAGTTAACGAGCTCGCTTTCCTATTTGCTGCTTAATCTGGCACCAATGGTCACAGTGTGCTCTAGGAACTGATCATCGATTGGCACTTTCTTCGTGTCCTTAGTTGCTTGGCACGATACGCTCCCGTGCGGGTTGGTCAGGGCCGGCATATGTTGTTGCGCGGATTGAGCCAATGCCGCCACTTCCAGTATCTTCCTTTTTTCTTGAGCTATCACGAGTGACTCTGCTAAATTGGATTCGGCTGAGGCGCACTCAATCGAATGCCGGAAGTCCCCTGATACAGTTATCACGCCCTTGGTCCGGGCAACTTCATTTTTAGGTAACTGATGTGGGTAGTTTCCATGAATTTGTTTAGCGCTGGCCTGCCGAGTAACGCGTGGTAAGCGCTCTCCAGATTCACCACTTCGAATTCCAAATTCTCAGTGCAGTAGTTGTCTCTTGTGCCGAATAACACGTCAACCCGAACTTTACCAATTGGTTCACAGGAAATGCCCGACACAATACCATGAAAGGTGGTAATTGTTGCTTGCAACATGTTCTCTATTATCCCCAACTTGTGCATGGTATCCTTGTACATAATGTTGATACTGCTACCATTGTCAATCAATACCTTGGAAAATCTTACATTGATATTCGGCTTGTTGAACGTCGGATCCAGGACCAGGGCGTAGGTTCCTGGGCTTGGCATGATCTTTGGGTGATCCTTGACACTCCATGTAATCTCCTAATCTGCCCAGGGCATATACCTCACCACCGCTGGCATTACTGCGTTTACCTCCATGTGCCGGCGCTGCAAGCTTTTTCGGTCGTTCTCTTCCGTGGTGAACACACGGTAACTTTGGTGATGTTCCCTCTACTCGTTCCACCTTTCATTTTCATGACAACCATGATCCTGTCGCTGGTTATTGTCTACATGATGTACCGTATCCCTTTCATACCTCGGCGGAGGCGGTGGAGACATCAGCTACTGTCTGTTTCCCCCTGTTAGTAATGGTGGTCGTGGCGCCTCGTTTCTAGGTGCCTCGTTCCGAGGTGCCTGAGCATTCCCCGCACTTCCCTGTTCTAACTTCTTCATCCACTCACATTGCTGGGTTGTATGATTCGCCGGGCTATTCGGACTTGGTGTATGAAACTTGCAAGGTTGATCCAACTTAGACTCGAAAGTATACCTCGGCCTATCCTTATGTTCTTGCCATCGCTTTTTCTGCTCCGGGGTCCAAGGCTTTCTCCCTTCGTTTTTCTGTTGCCAGCCCTGCCCTCCAGTTTTTTGGCGTTGGCTTCCCCCAGCATTGGGCTGATCCCGGTCTACCGCTGCCACTTGTTGCGAGTTATATCTATAGGCCGGACGTTCGTCTCTTCTTTTTCCTCGAAAACCATTCCTTCTTGATGACCCGGAGATATCACGGTTGTAATATTCCTTGTTTGCCTCGCTCGACATCAGCCGGGGTTGCGTCGGATCTCCCAAGGGATACGAATCTGTAATCCGGATCGTCTCAGCCAAGGTAGTTGGCATATCTAGCTATAATCTTTGCCACAACATACTTCCATACCTGCATCCCTGAGCGAACCACGCAATATCTTGTGATTCAATTACTCCTTCGCATGAGTTTTGCACATTGCACCACCGAGTCAGGAAATCTCTATCTGGCTCATTCGGTCTCTGCCGGCATAACGCCAGGGTTTGTGGTCTGTTGGGTCTCTTGTAAGTGCTTGAGAAATTGCTAACGAACAGCTCCTAGAAATCCAACCAACAGTTAATGCTTCCTGGTGGCAAATTGTTCAACCAAACTCGTGCTGGTCCCTCCAGCATCTGTGGTACATACCTCACTACCCATCTCAAATTTCCTATTGCGATCTTGACTGCCATGGCATAGTCAATCAGCCAATCTTCTGGCCTGATACTACCATCATAAGTTCGGGTTCCTCTAGCCAGCTGAAAGTTCGGCATTGGTGGCTCGTTCATGATCCGGGGCCCAAAGCATGGTTGACCCGGTGGACCTTGTAACTCGATTTGTTCCGACCTATAAATCCTATCCAACTTCAACCTTGCATCATTTGGCTGCAAGTTTCTGCTTCCCAGCCTTGATCCCATTATGTGGTGATCCGGTCTGGGGTATCTATCGTTGACCATAGCTGAATAACCATCATTGTATCTTTCCTGATCCAGACGAGCGTCTTGTTGTCGTGCTGCTTGTCCTGCACTTCCCTCTTGCTGAGGTACGCGCTGTTGCTGTGTCCGAGGTAAATTTTTCCCTGCTCCCCTGGGATCGTGCTATCCGGCATTGCTAGTTGCAACATTTCTTTGACCGGCATTACCTTGGTCACGGTTACCTTGGGCAGCCACACCTCGGCTAGTACTGTGCCTGTCCTCATCAACTTGCACCGCTTTGCCTTTTCCGACCCTTACCGGATCGTAAGGGACCATTTGTTTATCTCTTCTTCCGTAGTTTACTACTTCTTCTCTCCAAGGGTTGTGACCCGGAGATGATGCGGCTCCTCCGGATCTCGCTTCCTGGCTGAATGTACCACCTGTGAGGTTCCTGGTGGCACTGGGTTTGCCTTGTTTATTTCTTCATTTTGCTGGCATGCAACTCTCAACAAGTGATTTACCCTCTCTTGTTGCCTTTGTCGGGCCTCTCCAGTTAAGCCTTCTAATTCGGACGCAGCCGTGTTTGCCGCTCTGAGGTTCTTTGCCAGGGTACTGTACCGATCCAACCCTCCTGTAACTATCGTGGCAGTCTGACCTGGCCTAGGCTCGTACTCCTTGTCAATCTCAGTGATCAGGTTTCTGCCCCGGATTTTCACTCCATCTATACGGTTTGCCTTTGCATATTATCTCAAGGTGATATTTAACGACTGATGCAACTCTACTACTTTCTTTGCTCCAGCTAACATTTTCCGCCTAGTTTCCTCTAACTCAGCTTGTGCCTAAGCCGGATCTACCACAAGTGCTATTGGCGTTGCTAAGCTATCCATCGCTTGCTAGAGCACATTTTCTGGCCTTTCTAGTGGAGGAAATCTAGACCTGGTCTGCTTCGGCGTTACCTCCGGCTCTGGCGCTGGATCCTTGCTCGGTTCCGCATCGGGCGCGGTCATCAGGACCTCAACGCTGCTAGTTGGGCAAATGATACGCACTCCACGAGCCGCACTGAGAGGTGGCTCGCCTCCGTCAACGACGTGCCGCGGATGAACGTAGGACGCGTCCACACCGACGTAGATCTTGTGCGTGCCAAGCTTGATGAAGACGCCGTTGCGCGGTGGAGGGTGCCTGCCAAAGCTTCCCACATTGTCGCTGACGTAGTCTAGTGCTCCAAAGCGCTGAACCAAACCTGCGATGATCCGCTCGCCGGTGCCTGAGAAGTGCTAAAGATGGGGCCAATGAGCGCTATGGGAATCCAGGGAGGGAGAACGTGGTGATTCCACGCACGGAAGCTCTTGTTATTTCTCTATCAATGGTGTTTACAAGTGCTCTTGAGTCTCCTAGCAGGAAGGAGACGATGTCTCTTACTCCCTACTATCTAGCCCTAGAGTTCTACCTTAGACAGAGAATGATTAATTGATTGGTCGTCCCCTTCTATGGAGGCCCCGATGCCCCTTATATAGTGAGACCCATGTTACAATTCTAGGGCACAGGTGGCAGCATATTCTATGAATAGCTCCTTTCCTAAATCAGATGCTTCTTTATTTCTCTTTAACGGCTCGTCCGAGCTTTGGACGTAACCCGCCGCGTCATCCTTGTCTTTTGGCGTCACCAGACACGGGTTACGTCATCCGGCTTTGCCTGCGTCACCTTGGTCGCCCCTGACCCGTTGGTCCTCTTCTTTACTTTACTTTGCTCATGCTTCAGCTAATAAAGCTACCTTTTGACCAGCGGGAGATTCCTTCTCTTGGAAGCCAAGATAATCTGGCTAGCATATTGCTAATCTGGTTTACCCAGTTAACTGCAAAACAGATAGGCATTGCCGGCTTAAATCTTATGCCGGCCAGACCATAGTAAAGGAGGCGCCCCTGAGCCGGGTCACACCGTGATTAGTCCTGCCTTGAGTTGACCCGGTTAGCACTTGCTTTGACCGTGTCGTACCCCGGCTAACTCGGCCCTTATACCCCGGTTATACCCTACCCGGGGGTATCCCCCAACATGCAGACATCAACCTATTTTCTGGCGCCGTTGTCAGGGAGCTAAGTGCTAAGTGTTTGTCTTTTGACATTTCAGGTGTTGCTACAACAAAATGTGCTCCTTAGGAGACAAAGGGTCTACACGCTCTGGTAGGACCTACCTACCGGATTATATTGAGCCCGTGCCTTCTCAGAGGCGCGAGGAAATTATTGAAAAACATTTAAGATCCAATAAAGTTGAAGTTGAAAACTTGAGTGATATTATGGAAATCATGTCTATTTACAGTACAACTCCTATGAAACCTGAGAAAACTCTCAGGGAATACAGTGTTCCAAGTTAGAGAATATCGATTTGATGGTGGATTATTAAAATTTTGCAGGAGAAAGCTTTTAGTGGAAGGGAAGATGAAGACGCAGGAAGACATATTAGAGAATTCGACAATGTGATAACATCGCTCGGGCCAAAAGGTTTGCCAAGAGACTTCTCTCGTATTAAATTATTTCAATGGTCTCTTAAAGGTAAAGCTCTAGACTGGTTATATTCTCTCCCTCGCCATTACATTAAATGTTGGGAAAAGTGTATTACTAAATTTTTAAACAAGTTTATTACTTTTAAAAAGGTAACTAAACTAAGGAAGAACATAGGCATCTTTAGTCAGAATGTGGGAGAAAACTACCTACAAGCCTGGAAAAGATTCTTTGGAATGATCAATAGTATTCCTAATCATGGCTATTCTGAACTAACAATTTGCCATTTATTTTACCATGGTCTCAATATGTCAACACCTGGATTTTTAATCCCAGATGCATGTTATGCCATACATCGCAATCCCAGGATTACCATTTTTGCGAGACATAACAGATTGGATATCACAGTACATCATCCATTACAAACCATAATAAGGTCTTACACAAATAAAGGATCTCATGATCCAATCTTAATACAAACAAATAGCAAAATAGTAAAGCGTAGTAGTGGGCTCCATCTTTAGTGTCATAGGTAATGCTGACGATGGGAGATGATCCTAGTTGTCGTAACCATCCAGCTGTCCATCTTCCTGATAGTCCTCCTCATAGTCTGGCCACGGGAATATCCAGGGACAAAGCCATGAGTACTCTTTAAGTACTCGCAAACTATCACTAACAAGTAAGGTAGTTTTAGTAGGAAAGCCAATCTCTAAGTTTATTTGCAAAAGCTAGATTTATCTTAAGCTGAGTTCAGAAGTAAAGAAAACTAGTGTAATGTTCTAAATCACCTAAGCGGGAACTTAGTTTTCATAGTCATAACCCTGTTGTGGTCAAGTCAAAGTCACAATTCATTTCACAAGTCATTTTGAAAACATCTGACGACGGAACAGTATGGCCACTCCAACTATCCATGACCACTGACGCGGCTATTCGAATAGTTTGACACTCTATAGAGGTGGTACACTTTCACCAAAAAATTTGATACATCCATCAGGGATAACCCTGAATCATCATACTTAGTATCCAGATAATCAATCATAACCTTTCAATTACATACTCTAGTATAGGCACCTCCCCTATGAGCTTTGCCTCCCAGCCATGGCCATCTGTCATCCTGGGCACTACATAGGTGGAAATCATCAAGAGGTAGCCTCAGCTCAAACCTCTCCCGCGAGGGAACCCATACTAATGCATATAAACTTCCGGCTAAGCCCTACCCAATTCAGGTATTGTGGTTGTATGGTAAACTTTGAATGGTATCGCATCCGAACCCAACCATCAGTTTTTATAAAGGGGCTAAGGCTCATGCCTCAACATTTTCATCATCCAATCCATATGTGTTTCATGTCAAAACATCTCAATAGAATGACTCACCATTCTAAGGTTTTCATAAGCATTTTCACCAAGTATTCTCATCTAAAGTGATCAAGTTTGATGCTTAGTACTAGCCACTAAGGTTAAGACTGTTCACTAATGAGGGATGCTAATATCAATCTCATGCCATAGAATGACATCTAAGTACAACTAGATACGCCTAGTTTTATACTCTTTATGCTATCTATACTAAAAGTAAATAACTTTGGTAAAGTAAACGAATAAAGCTTGCAAGTAAAACTTGGGATTGATATAATCCAAATGGTAGAACCAAAGCATGTCTAGTGCATCTTGCTTAGGTTAAAGCTTGCATAGGTCTAACTTGCTCATAATAGCTTGCTTAGTAGTGATGGCTTGCCTTGATTGGTGCAGTGATTGAAGTTCTCCTCTTCTTCTTTGGGGTAGAACTCCTGCTCCTCGTAGACTTGGTCGGTACTATCGTCTATAAATGAATACAGGGTACACAATCACCAAACAATACTTATCTATTGCTATGTAGCACACTAAGGCACACACTTGATGATCTAGTATCATCACAATCATCACATGATTTAAAGAGCTAGTTTCATTTATTTAATTTTGAGAAAAGCAATTTCTACTCATTGAAATTAATTAACATTTAATATTCTCCAATTAAAATATGGGATCATGTGGACACATGTCATCACCACATATTCTAATACATGGGAATGTGATTTAAAGGGTTGGTCACATTTTATAAAGTTTAAGTTTATTATTTAAATGATTTAAAGAGACTAGAAAGGCTCTAATAGCATTATTTTGGTACTAGTCCAATGTCACTACATGCAAACCTAAATATTTTTACATATCTAGATAGGTATTAACAAATGTGATTTTTGAGAGTTGGAATCAACTCAAAAGCTACTATGGTTGATTTTTGAAAAATGTTTGAAGTTGCAAAGTCTATGTCTTGTTATTTTTACTATAGAGTATCTCTAACTCCAATTGATTTAAATCCAACGGGCTTGGATAGATAATTTAATTTCCTTTCTAGCAAAATTTGAATCATGCAATTGGGTTAAGTGAAACTCTCTGGATTGATTTTTGAATAAGTGGATAGAAACTACTTTAAACTAAAAAGGGAAAATCATATTTGAATTCACTGGGCTGTGCTGGAAAGCTAAACGGGCCGGCCTAGTGGCAGTCCGAGGCGCAGCGGGCTGTTGACAGCGCGGACCCACTGGTTAGTGAAACTAACTAAGAGAAACGGTATGGGTGAATCTGAGCCGTGCGATCAAATTCTAATCTAACGGCCGAGAGTTATCATCGACGACGAACAGCTCCGGTGGGGAACTAGACCGAGCACAGCGGTAGGGGTCTCACGGGGCTCACCTAGGCTCCAACTAGGCTCGGTGACGGGGGCAAACGGCATAGTAGACGATGGCGAGGTGAGGCACGGTCACGGCAGGGCTCGGGGTGGTCGCAATCGACGGCGCCCTTCTCCTCCAGCAGCGGCAGACTCCAGTGGAATTCCGGCACGGTGGTGCTCTCCTTGCTCCGGGAAGAGGTGGGGAAGGTCAGTGAGGAGAGGGGAGTCGAATGGTGTGAGGATTGGAGGCTGGGGTGGCCTCCTTTTATAGCTCGACGAGGGGACGGAACGGTGCGGGTTGGTGTCTCCGGCGAGGGCGACACAGAGAGCTAAGGGCATGGCTGGGGTAGGTGGACGGTGTTGTGTCTGCTAGTGGTTCTCACGGACTTAATGGCACGACATGGGGTGGTGTGGAACGGTCGGGCGCGTGCGGTGTTCTGGGCGGAGGCAGAGATGTTTGCGGTGGCGTGTGGCTGCTGCGGGTCACGTAGCGGCGAACGGGGGTGTCTGCCGGGGTGGTGTGATCATGGCGAGGCTACACGTGAGAGGTGAGGGCAAGGCGCGGCGCGTGCAAGCTGGTCGGGTGCGGCGCATTGGCGCGCTCTGGACACGACGCAGAGAGGCGGTTCGCGGTGGTGCTAGTGTGGTCCAGGGTTTGGCTTCGACCGTGGGGTGGATAGGGGTGGCGGCAGGAGCTTGCGTGTCTGGTGTGCGTGTTGGGCGAGCCTAGCGTGGCTCCTGGCGTGCTGCCCACTCTCGGCCGGTGATGACCAAGAACGGGCGGCACTCCACTATGCCAGCGGCGAAGGGGGGAGCTGGTCTGGGGCTGTGTTATGCTTAGAGGGAACAGGGGAGTAACTAGGGGACAATTGGGTCGATGATCACTGTATGAAACACTGAAGCTAGTCTAGTGTTTATTCTGTGCCTGCCAGGTGTTTGATGAAATGGCTGCATGAAAATTATTTTTTAATTTTTGATTCAAATTTTTTGAGTGGTCTTGTATTAAGCTTGAGAGACTAGGTTTGCTTGGGATTGCCAAGGTGAATTCATTTGATGTGTTTTTGAAAAAGTGTGATCTTAACACATACACTTGATTCAATTTTCAAATGTCCTTTAAATTGAGTGGCTAAATGTTTTTGTAAGTTTGTAAAGTGGGCCTTGATACCAAGGGGTGAAAATAATTGTAAATGCTTTTGTTAGGAATTGTCTTCTAGGAACACCTAAAGTGGCCTAGTGGATTAAAATGGTCAAAATGACCATTTGCCTTATTTCATCTTATTTGATTTCTTTCTCTTTGGATTTTTTTTGTAAATGGTCTAGATGATGTGGCATTCACCTTTAAACCATTTCATATCATTTGTTACAATCAAGCATGGCAATTTCAAATAAATTCTACACTAATGCAAAACACACATGCATTCATATTCAAATTATTAATAAAAGTTTTTGTTAACCCTAAATTCGGTGATTGGAACTTGATAATCTTGATTAGCATTTTCAGGATGTTACAAACCTTCCCTCCTTAAACAAAATCTTGTCCCGAGATTTAGAAAAAACTACGAACTAAAGAGATCTAGAAACTCGGTCCTAATATAATCTTCTCGCTCCCAGGTAGCTTCTTCTTCGGTATGGTTGCTCCATTGGATCTTGAGAAACTTGATACTCCGGGTCCTGGTGGTTCTGAAAGCCTCTTGCAAGATACGAATGGGCACTTCACGATACGTCAGATCCGTGTTGATATCTATGGCTCGGTGATCGATGTTCTTGAAAACTTCGGTCTTCTCCAGAACTTCTAAGCACTTGCGAAGTAACGAGATATGGAACACATTATGGATGGTTGACATCTCCTCTAGCAGTTCCAGTTGATACGATACTTCTCCTCGGCAATTCAAAATCTTGAAGGGTCCAATATATCTGGGGGCTAACTTTCCTTTCAGCTAAAACGCTGCATTCCTTTCAACAGCGACACTTTGAGATACACAAAATCTCCGACATTGAAAGTCAGGTCTCTACGTCTCTTGTTGGCATAACTCTTCTGTCTAGATTGAGCAGTCTTGAGGTGCTCACGGACTTTGTGAACCTTCTCTTCGGCTTCTCGTAGGATATCGGGTCCAAAAATCTGGCTCTCACCTTCTTGCGACCAATTCAAAGGGGTATGCCACTTTCTTCCATATAAGAACTCAAATGGGGCCATTTGCAAATTGGCTTGATAACTGTTGTTGTATGAGAATTCTATGAAAGGCAGACAATCTTCCCATTTTGACCCATACTCTAACACACAAGCTCTCAACATATCTTCTAAGATTTTGTTGACTCTTTCAGTCTGTCCATCGGTCTACGGGTGATAAGCTGTGCTGAAATTCAACTTGGTTCCTAATCCTTCTTGGACTTTCTACCAAAATATCGAGGTAAATTGGGTTCCTCGATCCGACACTATGGTCTTGGGGGTTCCATGCAAACTTACAATTCTAGCAATGTACAACTCTGCTAGCTTCGAACTCTGGTAGGTTGTCTTGACAGGTATAAAATGGGCTACCTTGGACAGTCTATCAACTATGACCCAGATAGATTCATTTCCCCTACTAGAAGTAGGCAAACCGGTGATAAAGTCCATTCCGACGGAATCCCATTTCCATTCCGGAATCTGCAATGGTTGCAATAGTCCTGCGGGTCTTTGATTTTTTGCTTTGACACTCTGACAGATATCACACTTGGCTATGTAGCTTCCGATTTCTCTCTTCATCTTGTTCCACCAAAATTGCTCCTTCAAATCCTGATACATCTTCGTTCCTCCGGGGTGGATTGAATAAAGAGTACCACGAGCTTCTTGCATGGTAACTTCCTTCAGCTTCGAATCTGCTAGCACACAGACACATCCTTTGTACCACAAAACTCCTTCTTCAGCTTCGGTGTATCCAGGTACCTTTCCTGTACCAATACGATGCTTGATTCCGTCGATACTTGCATTTCCCTTATGGGCTTCCTTGATCTGACTGATCAAAGTGGATTGAAGTTCAATGCTAGCTAAAAATCCTTTGCTAACTAGCTCCATTCTAAACTACTCCAACTCTTCATGCAAACTTGGCTGGGCCTCTTTGATCATGGTGTTTAATCTACACGGCAATCTGCTAACAGCATTTGCTACCACATTGGCTTTGTCAGGGTGATAGTGAATGTCAAGGTCATAATCCTTGATTAACTCAATCCATCTCCTTTGCCTCATATTCAGCTCCTTCTAAGTGAAAATATACTTCAAACTCTTGTGATCTGAAGAAATCTCACAGCGGTTACCCATAAGGTAATGACGCCATGTCTTCAAAGCTAAAACTACAACTGCTAATTCAAGATCATGGGTAGGGTAGTTTTTCTCATGCTGCTTCAGTTTTCTTGACAAATATGCTATGACTTTGCCTTTTTGCATCAACACATATCCGAGACCAATCTTGGATGCATCACAATACACATCAAAAGGCTTCTTGATATCTGGCATAATCAATATTGGGGCTGAAATCAATCTCTTCTTGAGCTCTTGAAAACTTGCTTCACATTTCTCGGTCCATTCAAACTTCTTATCTTTCTTCAGCAATTGGGTCATCGGTCTTATGATGCTCGAAAATCCTTCAACAAACTTGTGGTAGTATCCCGCTAATCCGAGAAATGCACAGACTTGGGTTTGAGTGGTTGGGGCTTCCCATGCTTCAACATCTTTGATCTTGGTGGGATCAACAACGACTCCTCCTGCCGACACAATATGTCCGAGGAATCCTACTTCCTTCAACCAAAACTCACATTTGCTAAACTTGGCATACAACTGATGCTCTCTCAAGGTTTCAAGGACGATTCTCAGATGTTGCTCATGGTCTTCTTCTGAGTTGGAATAGATAAGAATATCATCGATAAAAACAATGACAAACTTATCAAGAAAGTTCATAAAAATCTTATTCATGAGATTCATGAAATAATCCGGGGCGTTGGTTAATCCAAAAGACATGACTGTATACTCATATAATCCATATTTGGTGGTAAAGGCGGTCTTTGGAATATCCGTTGCACGAATCTTGAGTTGGTGATAACCAGTTCTAAGATCAATCTTAGAGAACTTTCTGGCACCATTCAACTGATCAAACAGATCCTCAATGTTGGGCAGTGGGTACTTGTTCTTGATGGTGACGTCATTCAGCTTCCGGTAATCAGTGCACAAATGGTTACCTCCATCTTTCTTGTTGACAAATAGTACAGGTGATCTCCATGGCGATGCGCTCAGTTAAATCAAACCTTTTGCCAGCATAGCATCAAGTTGCTCCTTCAGCTCCACTAGTTCATATGGGTTCATGCTATAGGGTCTCTAAGCTATCAGTCCAGCTCTAGGAATTAGTTCAATGATGAACTCGATATCCCGATCTCGGGGCATACCGGGCAATTCATCTGGGAATACGTCGGGGTATTCATAGACTACTCTGACTTGGTCTATGGTTGGTAGGGCTAGACTCTTGTTGCATTTGAACTGACGGGGCAAGGTTTCAGAAACATGCTCTACTGATACTCCAGAGCTACTGGTCATGGTTATGGCTTTCTTGGCACAGTCGATCAATCCTTTATGTTTCGACATCCAATCCATTCCTAGTACTACTTCCAAACCCTTGGTTCCAAGTACTATTAGATTGGCATAAAAATCTATCCCATGGTACAGCCTTGCAAATTTTTCTAGCTTTGGTGCTTGAACCAGGTATTTGAACTATCATAACATGCTTCAATTTTTTTGGTTGAATCTTACTAGTGAATGCAAATTGTTCTGTAACAAACAAGTGCGATGCTCTAGAATCAAACAACACTCTTGCTAATACTGAGTTAACAGAAAACATACCTAGCACGACTTCTGGCGCTTCCTGAGCTTCTTCAGCATTCATGTGGAACATACGGCCGTTGCGGTTGAGCGAATTCCCTGGGGCGAATTTTCTTCCAGGCTGAACACGGCGTTGCTGCTGAGCGGGGGCATTCACATTGGTGGTGGCTTCCAGCTTCTTGGGACACTCGTTGGAGTAGTGACACTTCACTCCACATTCAAAGCAAGTAATCTGGGACTTGTCTTTGGCTACAACATGCACATCATTGCTTCCAGTCCTTGGGGCAGTATTGTTGTTGTTGTAGTAGTTGGACTTGGGCGGTGCATGATACATTGTAAATGTATCTATAATTTTTGATGTTCCATGCTTGGTTTTATCTACTTTCTTGTGTTTTGTTCCAACTTTGGAGTAATTTTCATATGATTTCATGGACTAACCTATTAACAAGATGCCACAGTGCCAGTTGCCTGTTTTCTGCTGTTTTTGGTTCTAGGAAGTCAGAAAATGAATATTCTGGAATTGGACGGGACAAAAGCCAAAGTTACAATTTTCCCGGAAGACTCATTGAGCCAGAAGGAGAGTCGGAGAGGGGCCATAGGGTGCCCATACCACCCCTAGGCGCGGGTCCCCCTTGGCCGCACCAGGGCATGGTGTGGGCCCCCTGGTCGGCCACCGACCTTGCCTCCTTCGCCTATAAGAGCCTCCCGATACCAAAACCCTAAATCGTCAATCAGAAATCCACGAAAAGTTCTGCAGCGCCGCCGCCACCGAAGGGGAGATTCGGGGGACAAAAAGTCTCTGTTCCGGCACCCTGCCGAGACGGGGAAGTGCCCCCGGAGCCATCTCCATCGATCTCCACCACCATCTCCATCACCATTTCCGATTCCCATGATGAGGAGGGAGTAGTTCTCTCTCGAGGCTAAGGGTTCTACCGGTAGCTATGTGTTCATCTCTCTCTCTATGCATGATCTTATTAAGATCATGAGCTTGTAATCTATAGATCTACCTTGCTACTCAAGTGCTTTAATAGATCTCTGCTCTCCCCATGTGTGTGAAAGTGACAGCGTGCACACCATGGTGGCACTTAGGATAGAGATCTCAAATACTTGTTATGAGTTATATTTGGAGTTGGATGTCTTTATGAAATTGTGGTGTTTGTTGGACTCATCTAGTACTCAAGGTGATAGTGTGGGGTTTTCTAGATGGGAAAGGCTTACTTTGAGGTGTGCTGTTATAGCCCTACCATCGATTAGAGTGTCCAACCGGAGACTAGTTAAGAGTAGTATCGTAAAGAGAAGATATCTATATGAGAGTGTTCACTAGTGAAAGTATGATCCCTAGGCCTTGTTTAAGCACTGAAACACCATTTGCTATTAGATCTGTTACATGTTTGCTTGCTTTCATCTTTATTTCAGTTGGCCTTTAGTCTTTTCCACGCCATCAAGTTATCTTATATCACCGTTACCACTTATAATTATCTATACCACTTGTATTTCACTTCTCCGAATTGGTGCACCTATACACCTGACAAGTGTATTGGGTGTGTTGGGGACACAAGAGACTTCTTGTATCTTGATTGCAGGGTTTTTTGAGAGGGGATACCTTTGAACACTTCCTCACTGAGTTCGATAAACCTTGGGTAATCCACTTAAGGGAAAACTTGCTGCTGTTCTACAAACCTCTGCACTTGGAGGCCCAACAACTGTCTACAAGAATAGAAGTGCGTAGACATCAAGCTATTTTCTGGCGCCGTTGCCGGGGAGGTAAGGTAAAAGGTATTCACACCGGAGGATTAAAGAAGAAGCTCCTCCCACGGTAAACGCCTATTTTCTGGCGCCGTTGTCGGGGAGGTAAGGTAAAAGGTACTCACATCCTCCGGTGTGAGTGCTCGAAGTTATTTCCTTTAGATTCTGCAATTTTGTCTTTGTGTTTCTTGTTTTCACTAGTTAGGCTTAATGGAAAACAACAACAAAATTAGAGAGCTCTATTAGCATGCTAATAGCAATATTGTTAGTATGAATTCTTTGGACACCATTATTGCTAATGCTATGGAAAAGTCTAATCTTGGGGAAGCTAGTTTTTATGAAAATGATCTTTTTAGTTCCCCAACTTTGGAAGATAGCTATTCTATTGCTTATGATGATACCAAACATCCAATATATGATGATTACAATGATGAATATGATATTTTCAGTCCACCTACTATTGAGGAGAAGATTAATTATGATTACAATATGCCTCCTATATTTGATGATTATGGTGATGAGAATAATAATGATAGCTATTTTGTTGAATTAGCTCCCACAAAAATTAATAAGAATGACTATGTTCATGTGGAGAGTATTAATTCCTTTATGCAGGTGACTCCTGATAAGAATGTTTCGTGTGATAGTTATATTGTTAATTTTATTCATGACTCTACTGAAAGTTATTATGAGAGAGGAAAACATGGTTTTATGTGTCTCAACAATATTAAGTTTCCCCTCTTTATGTTGAAAGTCTTGAAGTTGCACTTGTTTTGCTTTACTATGCTTGTTGCTTTCTGCTTTCATGACTTGTTTCTTTACAAGATTCCTATGCATAGGAAGTGGGTTAGACTTAAATGTGCTTTGAATTTTCTTCTTGATGCTCTCTTTTACTTCAATTCATATTTCTTATGTGAGCATCTTCTCAAACTATCAAGCCTAACTTAAAGGCATTAAAGAAAAGTACTTATTGGGAGATAACCCAAAAGTTTTAGACGAGTCTTGGAAGTTATTACCTCAGTAATAACCGCTCCTTATCCTTTTTATTTGCTTTTTGTGCCAAGAGTAACCTCTAATGAGAGAGAAGTAATTATTGGGAAAGTTGCTATCCCGAAACAGATTTCTGTGCTTCACCGTAAAAATTCATGTAAAATCTCTGAACGTCTTTTTGAGTCGTGAATTTTTGTGCCTCTGACCCAGGTTGTTATGTAACTTTCGTTAGTTCAACACTTTTTGATTTTTGCAACAGAAGGTCTTCCAAAAAATTCGTCTTTACCTGCTGGTCTGTTTTGACAGATTTCTGCCATTTTCTGCATTTGCTTCTTGTTGGTTCCTTTTTGAGTTCTTTTGGGGAATTGAGATTTTTGAGGAAAGTGCTTCAGTAGCTAGTGTTCAAATGGAAGTTTATTTGGTGTTATAACTTAACCTTAAAACTTATTTATCTTGAGTTCACTAATATTGCTAATAAAGATTATGTGAAGTTTTGTATGAAGAAAAAATTTCAGGTGTATGGAAGGAATGAGTAATGAGATGAAGGATGGACTAAAGCTCAAGCTTGGGGATGCCATGCGTGTCACCCCAAGAAATATCCAAGAAGTACAAGCGTCAAAGATTAGGGATGCCCAAGGCATCCCCTTCTTCATCAATAAAAATCCCAGGTTTCTTCCAAACGCTTCATTTTTATTGTTTCATGCACAGTTGTGTTGTTCTTGGAGCGTCTTCTTTTTCGTTTTCGTTTTGGTTTTTCGTTTGCTTTGTTTTCTTAGTTTTATGAATAAATTGGTTGGACCCCCTCTTTCATACATTGGATTGCAAATAGTTTGGTTTGGTTTGGAAAAGAGTAGGAAAGTTCATGCTTATGTGGTAAAAAGAGCTTGTTTTTGACTGTGGCCTATGCTTTGTCATGCCATGCTTGATATTGTTTTGGATTTATGCTTAGTATTCTTTGCTGTAGCATGACTTGTTATAAACAATTGAGATTACTTAATGTGCCTTCGATGAATCATGCGTTCTTTTAGCATATTAAAGCATAGTATAGTGGTATTCTCCTTTGATGCTTTATTTGGGTTGACTTGGCGCATGCTCACACCATGTTATGACTATCTCAAGTCACCATAGCCTTTATGATCCTTTAGTTTTCAACTTGTAGTATCACTTTATGCTTTGATCAATGACGTTTTGTCGCTCTACATGATTATGGCCATTATTGCTCTCTTAGTTTGTCGCTCCCAGTCTTTTGCTAGCCTCTGTAACCAAGTATGAGTTCCACTCATGCATCCAACTCCCTAAACCAAGTTATTCCAAAGAGTACACCATACCTACCTACTAGCTTATGCTATTCCAAGTATATTCATGTTTTTGTTTACCTTCCAAATTAAACTTGTTATGAGAAAACTAGTGATTAAAGCTCTTACGAACTTGATGGCACACTTTACTTTTCTTGCCCTTAATAAACTTGAACCATTGTGTCTTCTATGTTGTATATGCTTGCACTTATTTGTTGGGAATTAGCAGAACCATGCTTTCATGGGGAACACTTTCAACATTGTACTTGGTACTTGTACCTAGTTGATATCATGCTCTTTTGTATATGGATGTCGTCGGTGTGAAATGAAAGGGGAGCTTGTAAGTCCATGGAGTTATGTATATGTGTTAGAGAAACGCCTGGGCCGCTGGTCTAATCCATGCTGACATGGTGGAAACCTGCAGCTTAACCATAATGAGCTGTCTATGAAGCATTCTTCTTATAAAAACAGAGTCCTATATTGAGAAAAAAGAGAAAAGAGAAAAAAAGAGATACTATGAAAAGAGGAAAGAGAGAAAAAAGCACCATATTCCCATGGTAAATAAGAAGATTGCTGAGATGCTCGTTGTCTGCTTGCCTTGTCATTTTGATATGGGGATTCTTCCGTATCATCGGGCAAGGGGTACCCCGTTGGCGGTTCTCTATGATGCACATATACTTACAATGACAAGAACTTACCGGTGACTAAACTTGAGTAGCATGAGGAGCAGCCCTCGTATACAAGGGACATGAGATTTCTAACTTATACTTCGTCAAGCATATACTCCATAGTTTGTTCACTTTAACCTTAATCACTTCAAGATGCTTATGATAGGGGCAATGAGAGTTGAAAGCTAATAAGTACCATAATTTTTGGAAGCTCTTTATGAAACTTGAATCTCTGCTTCCTTCTATGAAGGCCTTTCTTCCACCATTATATTGAGTCTCCACCTTCTACCTTTATGCACCTACTTTGAGAGCATAGTGGCCATTCTTAAATCTATGTGCATTGTCCCAAGACTTGTTGATTGATGCATACCTTGATATTGCTTGTTTTAAACTATTTGTATCTAGTCACTCTTATGAACTTTGAAGGTGTCCTATGCATTTATATTTTCTACTCTATGAGGGACAAGCTGAATGCCATTATGCTATGTTTTCTTTATGTGAAACAAATAAACGTCTTGCAAAGCATTGTTATTCATGAATCTTTTGTTTGTGTCTTTTCATGTTGCATCATAGTTTCTTTGTCTTATTGCTAGAACTTTGTCTTTCATGTTATGATTGAAGTACTATGATCCCAGCTATCAATGTTTTACAAATACTTTGATCAAGTTTATGATGGTGCATGTCACCTCAAAAATTATTCTTTCTTTTTATCACTTACCTACTCGAGGACGAGCAGGAGTTAAGCTTGGGGATGTTGATACATTGTAAATGTATATATAATTTTTGATGTCCATCCTTGGTTTTATCTACTCTCTTGAGTTTTGTTCCAACTTTGGAGTACTTTTCATATGCTTTCTTGGAATAACCTATTAACAAGATGCTACAGTGCCAGTTGCCTGTTTTCTGCTGTTTTTGGTTCAAGGAAGTCAGAAAATGAATATTCTGGAATTGGACGGGACAAAAGCCAAAGTTACTATTTTCCCAGAAGACTCACGGAGCCAGAAGGAGAGTTGGAGAGGGGCCATAGGGTGGCCATACCACCCCTAGGCGCGGGTCCCCCTTGGCCATGCCAAGGCATGGTGTGGGCCCCCTGGCCGGACACAGACCTTGCCTCCTTCGCCTATAAGAGCCTCCCGATACCAAAACCCTAAATCGCCAATCAGAAATCCACGAAAAGTTCTGCAGCGCTGCCGCCACCGAAGGGGAGATTTGGGGGACAGAAAGTCTCTGTTTCGGCACCCTGCCGGGACGGGGAAGTGCCCCCGGAGCCATCTCCATCGATCTCCACCACCATCTCCATCACCATTGCTGATTCCCATGATGAGGAGGGAGTAGTTCTCTCTCGAGGCTAAGGGTTCTACCGGTAGCTATGTGTTCATCTCTCTCTATGTATGATCTTATTAAGATCATGAGCTTGTAATCTATAGATCTACCTTGCTACTCAAGTGCTTTAATAGATCTCTGCTCTCCCCATGTGTGTGAAAGTGACAGCGTGCACACCATGGTGGCACTTAGGCTAGAGATCTCAAATACTTGTTATGAGTTATATTTGGAGTTGGATGTCTTTATGAAATTGTGGTGTTTGTTGGACTCATCTAGTACTCAAGGTGACAGTGTGGGGTTTTCTAGATGGGAAAGGCTTACTTTGAGGTGTGCTGTTATAGCCCTACCATCGATTAGAGTGTCCAACCGGAGACTAGTTAAGAGTATTATCATAAACAAAAGATATCTATATGAGAGTGTTCACTAGTGAAAGTATGATCCCTAGGCCTTGTTTCTAAGCACTGAAACACCGTTTGCTATTAGATCTGTTACATGTTTGCTTGCTTCCATCTTTATTTCAGTTTGCCTTTAGTCTTTTCCACACCGTCAAGTTATCTTCTATCACCGTTACCACTTATAATTATCTATACCACTTGTATTTCACTATCTCTTCGCCGAACTAGTGCACCTATACACCTGACAAGTGTATTGGGTGTGTTGGGGACACAAGAGACTTCTTGTATCTTGATTGCAGGGTTGTTTGAGAGGGGATACCTTTGACCACTTCCTCCCTGAGTTCGATAAACCTTGGGTAATCCACTTAAGGGAAAACTTGCTGCTGTTCTACAAACCTCTGCACTTGGAGGCCCAACAACTGTCTACAAGAATAGAAGTGCGTAGACATCAGTGCACAATTGAAGTTGTTGGAGTTGCCGGGGTTGTTGTGGTTTCCTCCGGACTTCACGTTTCCTCCGCTACGATTGGGGTAGTTTGGACGAGACATTGGGGGTCTATTGTTTCTTGGGGCATATCCTGCAGAAGGGTTGGGGCGATAATTCTGGCATTGTAGGACCCAGTCTGGTGCATCATTCTACGCTTGCGGTTGTTATTGGCTTGGTTTATCTTTCCTTCCATCTGGATGGCAGAGTCGACTAGCTCTTCTAAGTCATCAAATCGGATGTTGACTAACACAGTCTGCATCTCCTCATGTAGTCCGTTTAGGAATCTTTCCTTCTTTTTGGCTTTAGTGTTGATCTCATCTGGGGCATATCTAGCTAGCGACAAAAATTTGTCACGGTACTCAACTACCGTCATCCTGCCTTGCTTCAGTTCTCTGAACTCATCTCTCATCCGGGTGACTAAACCTTGCGGCACATAGGTCTGGCTAAACTTGATCTTGAAAGCTTCCCATGTCATCACTTGACCGTGGTTCGTAGTACGAGTGCTATTCCACCAGGCTCTTGCATCTCCTGCCAGATAGTGGGTGGCAAACAATACCTTCTCGTTGGCTCCAACTCCTGCTACCTCCAGGTTGTTCTCCATAGTTTGCAACCAATCATCAGCATCTAAGGGATCCTCAGAATTGCTAAAGATAGGGGGATTGGTATTCTGAAAGTTCTTAAGCTTGGATCCATGATGATCCTGATTTCCTTGGCCTTGATTATTGTGGGCCATCTGAGCGATCTATTGTAGGGTGGCTAGGTTGGCTTGACGCTCTGCTCTACTAGCTTCACGGTTGGAAACTAGCATTTGCAAAATCTGCAACATCGGGTCTTGTGATGAGTTGCTTCCTCCTTAGTTTCCACGAGGCATCTGAAGATTGAGATAGATAAAGAGATAAGAGGGAAAGTTCTAAGGTTCATGGTTTTGTTTCAAAAGCCTTAACATTGAGTTTGACTCAGGTTTGGCAAACTAACTTTTTCCTTTCATTCATTCATTCATTCAAGCACACAATATAAACACACACCACACACAAATGGAAAACAGATGGTTTTAAGAACCATTCTGTGGACTAAGATACAATGGGACCGATACAACTCATTCCTATGGTAGTGATTAAGTGCATCTACTCATCATCAACGAAGTGAGAGTCATCATCATCGGTGTAGAAATCCATGGCATCATCCTCCAGGTAGTCATTGTCATCACTGAAATCCATGGCAACTATCAACCATTGTAGATCTCCTCCTGGGTGCTCCTTGAGTTGGGCTCCGAAGAATTCCGGATGCGGGCGCTCAAGGTACTCTGACAGTGCATCGAGATCCCTCTAAAGGATTAGTTGTCCTCCGTTGCCCAACTAGTAGAACTTGCAATACTGAACTTCCATCTATAAGAATTTAGGATGATTAAGTTAGTGAGGTGATCAAGTGTGTCAAATATTATGTAGTAATGTAAGAATTTTTGAGGAACATGAATTTTTTTGAAAGAATCTCAAGGATAAGAGGGGAAATAGGTTATCATAAATACTTACTTCTTTTGTTTTGAAACTAAGTTTTTGTTCGGACGTCCATTCTGACTAGGGTCTCCTATGGTCAGGATGGCTCTGATACCAACTTGTCAACACCCGAATTTTTAATCCCAGATGCCTGTTATGCCATACATTGCAATCCCAGGATTACCATTTTTGCGAGACATAACATATTGGATATCACAGTACATCATCCATCACAAACCATAATAAGGTCTTACACAAATAAAGGATCTCATGATCCAGTCTTAATACAAACAAACAACGGAATAGTAAAGCATAGTAGTGGGCTCCATCTTCAGTGTCATAGGCAATGCTGATGATGGGAGATGATCCTAGTTGTCATAGCCGTCCGGCTGTCCATCTTCCTGATAGTCCTCCTCATAGTATGGCCACGGGAATAGCCAGGGACAAAGCCATGAGTACTCTTTAAGTACTCGCAAACTATCACTAACAAGTAAGGTAGTTCTAGTAGGAAAGCCAAGCTCTAAGTTTATTTGCAAAATCTAGATTTATCTTAAGCTAAGTTTAGAAGTAAAGAAAACTAATGTAATGTTCTAAATCACCTAAGTGGGAACTTAGTTTTCATAGTCACAACCCTGTTGTGGTCAAGTCAAAGTCACAATTCATTTCACAAGTCATTTTGAAAACATCTGACGATGGAACAGTATGGCCACTCCAACTGTCCATGACCGTGGACGCGGCAATTCAAATAGTTTGACACTCTGAAGACGTGGTACACTTTCACCACAAAATTCGATACATCCGTCAGGGATAACCCTGAATCATCATACTTAGTATGCGGATAATCAATCATAACCTTTCAATTACACACTCTAGTATAGGCACCTCCCCTATGAGCTTGGCCTCTCAGCCATGGCCATCTGCCATCCTGGGCACTGCATAGGTGGACATCATCAAGAGGTAGCCTCAGCTCAAACCTCTCCCGCGAGGGAACCCATACCAATTCATATAAACTTCCGGCTAAGCCCTACCCAATTCAGGTATTGTGGTTGTATGGTAAACTTGGAATGGTATCGCATCCAAACACAACCACCAGTTTTTATAAAGGGGCTAAGGCTCATGCCTCAACATTTTCATCATCAAATCCATTTGTGTTTTGATGGCTCAATGCACGGCGCCCAGAAAAGTGCTGGTGCATGGTTGATGTAGAGCTCGTTGGGACCCCAAGAGGAAGGTATGATGAGCACAGCAGCAAGTTTCCCTCAGTTATGAAACCAAGGTTTAATCGAACCAGTAGGAGCAAGGAAACACCCCAAAGGTGTTACTAGCTGAGCTTTGGCAGGGCGCACTACCGGTGCTAGTAGCAACGTGGAGACCTGCACAACACAACCACAAAACTTTGTCCCCAACTTGCGATGAGGTTTTCAATCTCACTGTGTTTTGCGGAAAACAAAGGATTACACGTACCGAATGGAAAGAAGTTATAGTTTGTAGAAAGGAAACACAAAGAAGTAAACATTTTATAGATTGTATGTAAAGAAAAAGGACCGGGATCCATAGTTCACTAGAGGTGGATCTCCTTAGATAGATAACATGCTGGGTGAACAAATTACAGCGGGGCAATTGACAAACATCGAGAAAGCAATACATTCATATACTAATCATCTTGACTCCTTTGAGACTTGATTGGGCATTACAACATTATACATAGACCGCCATCCAACTACATCTATGACTAATAATCCACCTTCAGGTTATCATCCAACCCCCCTCCAGTATTAAGTTGCAAGCAACAGATTATTGCTTTACGAACTGCGTGTAAAGTAAACAATACAATTGTTCTATGAACAAAGTATTGTTGTTTTCTCCCTAGTAGCAACAACACATCTAATACTAACTCTTGGAGTTTCTAGCATCTACTTGGCCAAGATAGCTACTAACAACAGAAAGCATGCAAGATCACAAATAACAAAGACATGATAGAATCAATAATCAATCTAAAATAGCATCGCAATATCCATCGGATCCCCTCAAACACAACATGCAGAATTACAAATAGATGATCTTGATCATGAACGGAGCTCACAATATCTAGACATGAAAGAACAAAGGAGGAGAACCAGCCATCTAGCTACTACATGGATCCGTAGTCCAAGGACGAACTACTCAAGCATCACACCGGAGGCTTGCATGGTGATGAAGAAGGCCTCCAAGGTGAATTCCCCTCTCTGGCAGGGTGCCGGGAAGAGCTTCAGATCCCTCCCGATCTAGGGATGGAGATGACGGCGGCTACAGACTCTTTCGTGGATTTTTGATTGGGCACTTAGGGTTTACGTCCCGAGGGCATCTTATAGTCGGAAGGGGAGGCCGAGGGGGTGCCAGGGGCCACTACACCACCCCCTGGCGCGGGCCCAGCCTGGCCGCGCAGCCAGGTGGTGTGGCCGGCCTCTGGACCCTCTCCGTTTCTGTATTCTGGCATTTGATGACTTCCGGAAAAATAGGCACTTTGGCTTTTGTCCCGTCCAATTCCGAGAATATTCATTTTCTGACTTTCCTGGAACCAAAAACAGCAGAAAACCGGCAGCTGGTACTGTGGCTCTTGTTAATAGGTTAGTCCAAGAAATCATATGAAAAGTACTCCAAAGTTGGAACAAAACACAACAAAGTGGATAAAACTAAGCATGGAACATCAAAAATTATAGATACATTTACAATGTATCAACATCCCCAAGCTTAACTCTTGCTCGTCCTCGAGTAGGTAAGTGATAAAAAGAAAGAATAATTTTTGAGGTGACATGCACCATCAAAGACTTGATCAAAGTATTTGTAAAACATTCAAAGCTGGGAACATAGTACTTCAATCATAACATGAAAGACAAAGTTCTAGCAATAAGACAAAGAAACTATGACGCAACATGAAAAGGCACAAACAAAAGATTCATGAATAATAATGCTTTGCAAGACGTTTGTTTTTTCACATAAAGAAAACATAGCATAATAGTATTCAGCTTGTCCCTCATAGAGTAGCAAATATAAATGCATAGGACACCTTGAAAGTTCATAAGAGTGACTAGATACAATATTTTAAAACAAGCAATAACAAGTTATGCATAAATCAACTAGTCTTGGGACAATGCACATAGAACTAAGAATGGCCACTATGCTCTCAAAGTAGGTGTATAAAGGTAGAAGGTGGAGACTCAATATAATGGTGGAAGAAGGGATTTTTTGTAAAAGGAAGTAGGGATTCAAGTCTCATAAAGAGCTTCCAAAAATTATGGTACTTATAGCTTTCATCTCTCATTGCCCCTATCATTAGCATCTTGAAGGTGATTAAGGTTAAAGGGGATATGCTTGACAAGTTATAAACCGAAATCTCATGCCCCTTACTTACGAAGACTGATCCTCATGCTACTCAACTTTAGTCACGAGTAAGCTCTTGTCATTGTAAGTACATGTGTATCATAAAGAACCGCCAACGGGGTACCCCTTGCACATGATACGGGAGCTTTCCCATAATCAAAATGACAAGGCAAGTAGACAATGAGCATCTCAGCGATCTTTTTATTTGCTATTTGCATAGGTTTTTATTGAGGATGCTTCATAGAGTGCTCATTATGGTAATGCTGCAAGTTTCCACCATGATTAGGCATGGCTTAGGCTAGCGGCCCAGGCATTTCTCTAACACACATACAAACTCCATGATCTTACAAGTTCCACTTTTATTTCACACCGCCGGGATCCGTAAGCAAAAGAACATGATATCAATGGGGTACAAAGTACAAGTGCAATGTTGAAAGCGTTCCCCATAAAACATGGTTCTGCTAATTTCAACTTATAAAGTGCAAGCATATACGCAACAAAGAAGGTCCCCATGGTTCAAGTTTATTAAATGCAAAAAAGTAAAGTGTGCCATCAAGTTCGTGAGAGCTTTAATCACTAGTTTTCTCATAACAAGTTTAATTTGGAAGGTAAACAAAAGCATGAATATACTTGGAATAACATAAGATAGTAGGTAGGTATGGTGGAATCTTTGGAATAACTTGGTTTAGGGAGTTGGATGCATGAGTGGAACTCATACTTTGTTGTGGAGGCTAGCAAAAGACTGGGAGCGACAAACTAAGAGAGCAATAATGGCCATAATCATGCAGAGCGACAAAACTTCATTGATCAAAGCATAAAGTGATACTACAAGTTGAAAACTAAAGGATCATAAAGGATTACGGTGACTTGAGATAGTCATAACATGGTGTGAGCATGCGCCAAGTCAACCCAAATAAAGCATCAAAGGAGAATACCACTATACTATTCTTTAATATGCTAAAACAACGCATGATTCATCCAAGGCACATTAAGAAATATCAATTGTTTATAACAAGTCATGCTACAACAAAGAATACTAAGAATAAATCCAACACAATATCAAGCATGGCATGACAAAGCATAGGCCACAGTCAAAAGCGAGCTCTTTTTACCACATAAGCATGAACTTTCCTACTCTTTTCCAAACCAAACCAAACCAAACTATTTGAAAACCAATGTATGAAAGAGGGGGTCCAACCAATTTATTCAGCAAACTAAGCAAACAAAGCAAACAAAAAACCAAAACAAAAACGAAAAAGAAGACGCTCCAAGAACAACACAATTGTGCATCAAACAATAAAAATGAAGCGTTTGGAAGAAACCTGGGATTTTTATTGATGAAGAGGAGGATGCCTTGGGCATCCACAAGCTTTGACGCTTGTACTTCTTGGATATTTCTTGGGGTGACACGCGTCGCATCCCCAAGCTTGAGCTTTAGTCCATCCTTCATCTCATTACTCGTTCCTTCCATAGACCTGAATTTTTTCCTTCATACGAAACTTCACACAATCTTTATTAGCAACATTAGTGCACTCAAGATAAATAAGTCCTAAGGTTCAGTTCTAACACCAAATAAACTCCCATTAGAACACTAGCTACTGTATCACTTCCCTTAAAAAGCTCAATTCCCCAAAAAAACTCAAAAAGGAACCAACAAAAAGCAAATGCAGAAAATGGGAGAAATCTGTCAAAACAGACCAGCAGGTAAAGATGAATTTTTTCGAAGACCTTCTGTTGCTCAAATCAAAAAGTGTTGAACTAACAAAAGTTATATAAAAACCTGTGGCAGAAGCACAAAAATTCACGCCTCAAAAAGACATTCAGAGATTTCAAACGAATTTTTACGGTTCTGTTTCGGGACAGCAACTTTCCCAATCATTACTTCTCTCTCATTAGAGGTTACTCTTGGCACAAAAAGCAAATAAAAAGGATAAGGAGAGGTTATTCCAGAGGTAATAACTTCCAAGACTCATCTAAAACTTTTGGGTTTTCTCCCAATAAGTACTTTTCTTTAACGCCTTTAAGTTAGGCATAAGAAGCAAAGAAAGAATCAAGTGTTCTCAAATGAAGAAGCATTAAGATCAATACTAGAAATATTTTCAACAAGGCAAGGTATATCATCCAAATAAGTTCTAGAAGATCCTCTCTCAATGCTCTTAGGTTCACTATTCTCATCAAAAGGGTTTGCAGGAACAATCCAATCAAGATTCTTTTCTATGGCATCATGTATTGCTACTAGTTTAAAGGGTATTGGTATCTTAGGGTCCTCCCCATTAGGTTCGGTTTTGTTCATCTTTTCTTGTGTACCAACAACATCTACACATGAGCCTAGCATATTGAAATGTTCAAAGAGTTTCCTAGCTTCCTTGGCAACATCATAGAACTCCTTAAACAAAGTTTCTAGAATAAAATCCCTCTTTTCAGGGTCCTCAATTTCTTTAAGCTTAAGAAACATTATTTGCATTAAGGGGTTGAGGTTAACAAACCTAGCTTCTAACATGTGAATTAAAGAAGCTTCAGCAATCTCATAGTTTGGAGCAAGTTCTGCAAGGGATCTATCCTTAGTATCTTCATGCTTACTAACATGATTAAAGAATTCTTCAATATTATCTTTCCCAATTATAGAACCACTACCAATTGAACGGTCTTTTAGGGTGAAAGTAGGGATCAACATGGTGAGCTAAGGAAGAGGTGACAACTAAAGGAGACTTAATTTTTTTGTGTTTTTGAATAAGAAAGCAAACTAGTAAAACTTATTTTTTTGTGTTTTTGATAACAAAACAAGCAACAAAGCAAAAAAGAAACTAAGCAAAACAAAAATAACAAAGTAAAGAGATTGGTTATGAGGGACTCCCCTTGTGAAGATGTCCTTGACTCCCCGGCAATGGCGCCAGAAAAATGCTTGATGGCTCAATGCACGGCGCCCAGAAAAGTGCTGGTGCGTGGTTGATGTAGAGCTCGTTGGGAACCCCAAGAGGAAGGTATGATGAGCACAGCAGCAAGTTTCCCTCAGTTATGAAACCAAGGTTTAATCGAACCAGGAGGAGCAAGGAAACACCCCAAAGGTGTTACTAGCTGAGCTTTGGTAGGGTGCACTACCGGTGCTAGTAGCAACATGGAGACCTGCACAACACAACCACAGAACTTTGTCCCCAACTTGTGATGAGGTTGTCAATATCACCGTGTTTTGCGGAAAACAAAGGATTAAATGTATCGAATGGAAAGAAGTAATAGTTTGTAGAAAGTAAACACAAAGAAGTAAACAGTTTATAGATTGTATGTAAAGAAAAAGGACCGGGATCCATAGTTCACTAGAGGTGGCTCTCCTTAGATAGATAACATGCTGGGTGAACAAATTACAGCGGGGCAATTGACAAACATCAAGAAAGCAATACATGCATATACTAATCATCTTGACTCCTTTGAGACTTGATTGGGAATTACAACATTATACATAGATCGCCATCCAACTACATCTATGACTAATAATCCACCTTCAGGTTATCATCCGAACCCCCTCCATTATTAAGTTGCAAGCAACAGATTATTGCTTTATGAACTACGTGTAAAGTAATCAATACGATTGTTCTATGAACAAAGGATTGTTGTTTTCTCCCTAGTAGCAACATCACATCTAGTACCTTAGAGATTTCTGTCACTTACCCAGATTACTAGAGGCATGAACCCACTATCGAGCATTAATACTAACTCTTAGAGTTGCTAGCATCTACTTGGCCAAGATAGCTACTAACAACAAAAGCATGCAAGATCACAAATAACAAAGACATGATAGAATCAATAATCAATCTGAAATAGCATCTCAATATCCATCGGATCCCCGCAAACACAACATGCCGAATTACAAATAGATGATCTTGATCATGAATGGAGCTCACAAGATCAAGACATGAAAGCACAAAGGAGGAGAACCAGCCATCTAGCTACTACATGAATCCGTAGTCCAAGGATGAACTACTCACGCATCACACTAGAGGCTTGCATGGTGATGAAGAAGGCCTCCAGGGTGAATTCCCCTCTCTGGCAGGGTGCCGGGAAGAGCTTCAGATCCCTCCCGATCTAGGGATGGAGATGGCGGTGGCTACAGACTCTTTCGTGGATTTTTGATCGGGCACTTAGGGTTTATGTCCCGTCTAATTCCAAGAATATTCATTTTTTGACTTTCCGGGAACCAAAAATAGCAGAAAACAGGCAGCTGGCACTATGGCTCTTGTTAATAGGTTAGTCCAAGAAATCATATGAGAAGTACTCCAAAGTTGGAACAAAACACAAGAAAGTGATAAAACTAAGCATGGAACATCAAAAATTATAGATACATTTACAATGTATCATGTTTCTCAACACATGTAAAAACATCTCAATATAATGACTCATCATTCTAAGGTTTTCATAAGCATTTTCACCAAGTATTCCCATCTAAAGTGATCAAGTTTGATGCTTAGTTTTAGCCACTAAGGTTAAGACTGTTCACTAATGAGGGATGCTAATATCAATCTCATGCCATAGAATGACATCTAAGTATAACTAGATACGCCTAGTTTTATACTCTTTATGCTATCTATACTAAAAGTAAATAACTTTGGTAAAGTAAACAAATAAAGCTTGCAAGTAAAACTTAGGATTGATATAATCCAAATGGTAGAACCAAAGCATGTCTAGTGCATCTTGCTTAGGTTAAAGCTTGCATATATCTAACTTGCTCATAATAGCTTGCTTAGTAGTGATGGCTTGCCTTGATTGGTGTAGTGATTGAAGTTCTCCTCTTCTTCTTTGGGGTAGAACTCCTCCTCCTAGTAGACTTGGTCGGTACTATCGTCTATAAATGAATACGGGGTACACAATCACCAAACAATACTTATCTATTGCTATATAGCACACTAAGGCACACACTTGATGATCTAGTATCATCACAATCATCACATGATTTAAAGAGCTAGTTTCATTTATTTGATTTGAGAAAAGAAATTTCTACTCATTCAAATTAATTAAGATTTAATATTCTCCAATTAAAATATGGGATCATGTGGACACATGTCATCACCACATATTATAAATGGGAATGTGATTTAAAGTGACTAGAAAGGCCCTAATAGCATTATTTTGGTACTATTCCAATGTCAGTGCATGCAAACCTAAATATTATTGCATATCCAGATAGGTATTAGCTAATGTGATTTTTGAGAGTTGGATTCAACTCAAAAGCTACTATGGTTGATTTTTGAAAAATGTTTGAAGTTGCAAAAGTCTCTGTCTTGTTATTTTTACTATAGAGTATCTCTAACTCCAATTGATTTAAATCCAACGGGCTTGGATAGATAATTTAATTTCCTTTCTAGCAAAATTTGAATCATGCAATTGGGTTAAGTGAAACTCTCTAGATTAATTTTTTAATAAGTGTATAGAAACTAGTTTAAACTAAAAAGGGAAAATCATATTTGAATTCCCTGGACTGCGCGGGAAAGCTAAACGGGCCAGCCCAGTGGCACTCCGCGGTGCAGCGGGCTGCTGATAGCACGGACCCACTGGTCAGCGAAAATAAATAAGCGAAACGATATGGAAGAATCTGAGCCGTGCGATCAAATTCTAATCTAACGGCCGAGATTCATCGTCGACGACGAACAGCTCCGGCGAGGAACTAGAGCTAGCGTGATGGTTGGGGTCTCACGGGGCTCACTTGGGCTCCATCTAGGCTCGGCGACGGGGGCAAATGGCATGGTAGACGACGATGAGGCAAGGCGCGGTCATGGCAGGGCTCGGGGTGGTCGCAATCGACATCGCCCTTCTCCTCCAGCAGCGGCGGACTCCGGTGGAATTCCGGCATGGTGGTGCTCGCCTGCCTCCGGGAAGAGGTGGGGAAGGTCAGTGAGGAGAGGTGAGTCGAATGGTGTAAGGATTGGAGGCTGGGGTGGCCTCCTTTTATAGCTCGACAAGGAGACAGAACGGTGCGGGCTGGCGTCTCCAGCGAGGGCGACACAGAGAGCTAAGGGCATGGCTGGGGTAGGTGGACGGTGCTATGTCTCCTGGTTCTCATGGAATTAATGGCGCGGCGTGGGGTGGTGTGGAATGGTCGGGAGCGTGTGCTACTCTGGGCGGAGGCAGAGATGTTTGCAGCAGCATGCGGCTGCTCCGGGTGACGCGGCAGCGAACGGGGGTGTCTGCCGGGGTGGCGTGATCATGGTGAGGCTGCATGTGCAAGGTGAGGGCAAGGTGCGGCGCGTGTAAGCTGGTCGGTCACAGCGCACTGGCGTGCTCTGGACACGGCGCAGAGAGGCGGTGCGCGGCGGTTCTAGTGTGGTCCAGGGCTGGGCTTTAACCGTGGGGTGGACAACGGGTGGGGGTAGGAGCTTGCGTGTCTGGTGCGCGTCTTGTGCGAGGCTGGCGTGGCTTCTGGCGTGCTACCCACTATCGGCCGGCAACGACCAAGAATGGGCGGCGCTCCACAGTGCCAGCAGCGAAGGGGGGAGCTGGTCTAGGGCTGGGTTAGGCTTAGAAGGAACAGGGGAGTAACTAGGGGACAATTGGGTCGATGATCACTGTATGGAACAGTGAAGCTAGTCTAGTGTTTATTCTGTGCCTGCCAGATGTTTGATGGAATGGCCGCATGAAAATTATTTTTGAATTTTTGATTCAAATTTTTTGAGTGGTCTTGTATTAAGATTGAGAGACTATATTTGCTTGGGATTGCCAAGGTGAATTCATTTGATGTGTTTTTTAAAAAGTGTGATCTTAACACATACACTTAATTAAATTTTCAAATGTCCTTTAAATTGAGTGGCTAAATGTTTTTGTAAGTTTCTAAAGTGGGCCTTGATACATCTTTGCTTGGTCTAGCAAGGGGTGAAAAGAATTGGAAATGCTTATGTTAGGAATTGTCTTCTAGGAACACCTAAATTGGCCTAGTGGATTAAAATGGTCAACATGACCATTTGCCTTATTTCATCTTACTTGATTTCTTTCTCTTTGGATTTTCTTTGTAAATGGTATAGATGATGTGGCATTCACCTTTAAACCATTTCATATCATTTGTTACGATCAAGCATGGCAATTTCAAATCAATTCTACACTAATGCAAAACACACATGCATTCATATTCAAATTATTAATAAAAGTTTTTGTTAACCCTAAATTGGGTGATTAGAATTTGATAATCTTGATTAGCATTTTTGGGATGTTACACAATACTCAATGTAGAGAGTTGCTTGACTTCTCAGCAGGAGGATCAATAAATACTTTAACTATTAAAGAATGTTTAGAATTAATGTCTACTAGGGCTAAGAATGATTCTTTATATGATTTTGGCACTAAGCCAGAAAAAGGGATACTTCGGATAACTCCTGATCTTATGCCTGAGGTACGCAAAACTATGAAAGAAAACTGTATACCTTCTGAACTTGTTAAGGAAAACAAAGTAGATTTGTTACAAGTTTTAACTAAAGAAGATTAAACTAGAAATGTTTTTCAAAAATTAAAACATCGACAAGTAAAATCTCATAATAACTTGCATAAGCATTTCCAAAAACACAAGAAGATTTTCGCGGAACTCACGAAAAAATATGATGAGATTGGCCAAGAAATAAAATTATTTCACAAGTATCTTAGTATGATTGAAACCCAGTGTGAACAAATAGCATATGGTTATCAATTTTTTCTTAGCGAAGATAAATATATTCCTGTTTGTACTAATGCTGTCACAAGAAGGGGTGCAGTTGTTACAGGACCCTTAGGACCACCGGAATACAAAGCTGAAAAAGAGCGAAAGGAAAAAATCCTTGCTCGAAGCAAGCCAAGAAGATGATACGTTGGTGGATCCTCAAGATGAAACTGAGACGCAAGAGCAAAGCAAGGAGGACCAAAATGATGCACAAGATGACCATTATGACTCTGATGCAGAGACGGTTGATCCACGATAAGAAATAAGCAAGGAAGACGAAGTTGTTGTAATAGAAAAGGAGAAAAGCAATAAGCAACAACAAAAGAAAGCAGCAAAAGAGCTTGACCCCCCACAAAAGGTAAAAAACAAGAGTAAGTCAGGTGAGAAAAAGCTTTTTTGCTCAGATCAAAAAAAGAAAGCACCAGATCAGGTAATTTATAATTCTTTTACAAAGGCACTTAGTGACCTTCGTCTAGAAATCCCATTTGCGGATGCAATCAAAGTTCTTACTTATGGTAAATTCCTTCATGATATTCTTAGTAGAAAGAAAGAAATAACTAAAATTGTTGCCATGGTAACTAGCTATCTTGCTAATGGGAAGCTGTTATCTAAGTCTGGAGATCCCAGAATACCAACTATTTCATGCTCAGTAGGTAAAACTGATATTCACAATGCCTTGTGTGATTTAGGAGAAGGAGTTAGTGTAATGCCATACTCCCTCTATAAAAGGTTAGGATTAGGGCAGTATTCTCCTACTATTATCACTTTATAGATGGCTGACAAGTCCACTAAACAACCCATTGGTATGATTGAGGATGTCTTACTTAGGATAGATGAGCATGTTATTCCCACTGATTTTATTATCCTTGAAATACCAGAAGATGAAAGATTATCTATAATACATGGAAGACCTTTCCTCAGTACTACAGGTGCATCAGTAGATTGTGCTAAAGGAAAGATAATATTCAATGTTTATGATGCTGAAATCATCCGGTATTTTCCAAAGAAGCTAGAAGCAGGAGAAAGATATGTTCCACCGGCAAAACGAGTTCTTGTGGTAAGTGCCATTGATAAGGGGCAACCGAAGGTAAGAATTCGAGAAGAGAGAAGAGGTTGAGTTACTCAACCATTCTTAATAAATGCTTAATGGGAGTCAACCCATCCTGTCAATTGAATCGATTAGAAAATAAGAAGTTCATCGTATTCCTACCACTTTTTCACAGACATTCTTACGGAAGCGTGCCCGTGAAGATGCAGCTGTCAAAAAGTAGTTGAAAAGTCGATTGAATGAGTAGAGAATAATAATAAGAATAAAAGTTTGAGTTTTCTATTTACAAAAGCTAAAATTTTGCTTTTAATATGCTAATGATGGTCGACAGTTTTTACTATCAATTTTCTGTTAAAAACAAGGTATTTCACTAAGTTTTGGGATAAGAAGGTACCCTCGAAGAAATAGAATTTTTTGATGATTACTGATGGTTTAACGACCAACTATACTGCGGGAATAAAAATTTCGGTCGTATAGTTCCGGTCGTATTGATATGTTTGTCATCAACAAATGTTCATTGAAGACACAGAGAGTTTAACGACCAACTATATGGCGGGAATAAAAATTTCGGCCATATAGCTCCGGTTGTATAGATATCGATGCCTTCGTACAAAAATTTCTGAGAGGTACTGAGAGTTTAATGACCAACTATACGGCGGAAATAAAAATTATGGCCGTATATCTCCGGTCGTATAGATATCGATGCCTTCGTAGATTTTCATCCCGAAGGTACTAAGAGTTTAAGGACCAACTATACGGTGGGAATAAAAATTCCGGCTGTATGTTCCAGTTGTATAGATATTGTGGCCTTCGTAGAATTTCATCCCAAAGGTACTAAGAGTTTAACGACCAACTATACGGCGGGAACAAAAATTCTGGCCGTATAGTTCCGGTCGTATAGATATCGATGCTAGTTTTAGAAATTTATCTCGAGAGGCAGACAGTTTAACGACCAACTATACAGCGGGATCGTTGCGATCCGGCCATATAGTAGCATCCGTATAGCTGTTTCATGTATGAAGAAACCCTAGTTGGCGGTGCCGCCGCAACTATACGGGCGGAGCAACATCACTCGCCCGTATAGTTCGGTGCGACCACAAAATCACACCGGGGTGGCTAGATCTTCCTCCTCTCCTCATTATTTTTCTCATATTCTCTCTCCAAACCCCTCAAAATCCACCTAGAACTCTTGATTCTTCGCGGATTTTGGTCGTTTGAGTTGGGGAATCAACAGATCGGTATGTTTCTCTCCCTATCCATGCTTTATTTTCAGATTTCCATGGTTGAAACTCTCACATTGATCTAGTGGATGAAATCAAGCTTATTTTGTTTTTCCTATTAATTTCTCACGTTAGGATTTAATTTTTCCATGTAGAATCGTTCATATATCATATATAAACTATATGCCTAAGGTTTTATGGTGAAATTTTTCAGTAATCATGATGAACAAAATCGGTAACCTTTTTCGTTCGAGCAAGCGCCAACGGGGTGAGGGCTCGAGCTCGGGGTCCCGATCTCCGCGCAACTCCAAGTTGGACATTGTCTTATCGAGGAGGGTGTTGCCCACACGATGGGTTGACCACAACTTCCTCACTACGGCGGGGTTGAAGGAGGATTTTGACCTCATGTGCAGCAGGGTGGGGTTGGCGGCACTTGGCTTCGCAAGCCACAATACCTACACCGAGCTTACCCATGAGTTCCTTGCCTCCATCAACGACGACCATAGGGAGAAAGGTAATTTGTGCATGATAAGCTTCATCATGAACCGGCAGCACTGTGATGTAAGTTTCGAACAATTTTGCAATGCTTTCACCTTCCCTCATACTGGGGAGCTCAATGTTACTAACCTCTGTAGCATCACAAGTGGAATGACTTGGGAAGTTATTTCTATTAATGGTGGTAGGCACTTTTATCATAAGAAGATGTCCACCATCCATAACCCAACCATTCGCTACTATGCTCTTTTCCTTGACAACACACTACTGGGGAGAGGTGACACATGCTCCATGGCCAATGCGTACATGGAAATGATCACCAAGGCTCTCTTCCCCACTTCACTGTAAAGCCCCAGTCCTGCAGCTCTACTAATCCAGCACTTCCGCCACCAAAGCAACAAGACCAAAGGTGATATTCACATTGGTGGATTGGTAACACACCTTGCCTATGCATTGAACATTGTACTACCTGTTATGGAACCTGTTGACGGCTCCAAACTCATGGACATCAAATATTTGACTGCTTGTGGCTTCCTTGGTGTTTACCATGCTAACCGGAGGCTCCGATCATATCAATTCAGTTATCTTGATGATGCGAGTGAGCAGGTTCAATTGCCCTACCCCCAAGCCTTCTCAATTATGGACAGGAACACTTGGATCGTCACCAAGGACCAACTGACGGAGATCTTGGCTGAGCTTCAGCCCGAGGAAGAGGAAGATGAAGGGTAGCAGGATGATGAGGAGAAGGAGCAGCAGCAGGAGGAGAGCAGGGACACAACCCTGCTTGGGAGGGACAGCAGTAGCAGCAGCAAGGAGGAGCTTGGAACCTGTGGCCCAACCAGCCACAATAGGGGTACATCTACATCCCCTGTCAGAAGTTCCGGCAGCTCAACCAGCGCATTGGGTTGATCGACCACACTCTTCAGGATGTGAATGAAGATGTGAATACTTTGACTCGCAACTTCAGTCACTTCATGACCCACTTCCCCGACTACTACCAGCAGTATCCACACTAGCCGCCAAATGACGGCAACAATTGAGCCTAGCAATCGACTAAGTTTGGGGGAGGTTTGAAAACCTCCAAACTTTGCATTCATACTTTCATTTCTTCTTTTAATTTATTTTATTTCTTAAAATTTGCATGTTTATTTCCAGCTTTGCATTTCTAAACCGAAAATACAAAAAAATTAGTTGTAACTTTATTCGCAAGTTCGTTTCTTTGTTTCTCTCGTAGATTGCTTAATTTCAGGTGACTTGGCAATAGGGGAGCATAGAGGAGGTTCGACTCAAATACACGAATGAAGCAAGTTAGAAGAGGTATCACATTCCTTTCATCATCCTTTCTACAACCTTAAATTGACCCTACAATTATTTACTCGCTTGCACTGAGATCGCTCCCCAATTAGCTTGTTATCCTATAAATTGTATTCCTTTGCTAGTGTCTCCTTTTTAGCTTTGAAACAATGAACAAAGAACTTGGTTAAATATACTTCCTACATATTGACAACAAGAAAAGGCATCTGAAGATAACTTGGGTCCATGATTGGACCAAAGAATCTAATTTTAGAACTACTCCGTCCCATTTGAGCTTAATATAAATAGACTTGATAAGTACCCTTGATTGAAATTGTTTGATAAAATGGATGCTTAGAAGTAGTAGAAATTATGCCACTACTTTTTCTAATAATTACCGTAAGATATTGCTTTACGCGTGTCATTACAACTCTGTCGTGCTCCATGGGGAACTATTAACTCCGCTGGCCAATGAATGATCTTAATGTGGGAGACCACTTGATTTCGACTATTGAGTTATGTAAATGTCTGTAGCAGCAATGCTATGACAGGTAATTTTTTTAGTCTCCTCATGGTTTGACATTCCAACTGAAGTTGTAGTACTCCTTTGGTCCATTATTGCTCAAAAGTTATTTATTTGTATGGTTACGAGTGCACACCACAGCCCCAATTAAACATGATAAAAATAGTGGCCTGATTTCTCTATGAAAGAGCTAAAGTTTTTGAAAGACAAAAGAAAAGAAAGAGGTGCTTTGATAGTCTTGAAATTTTGACATGGGATAGATGAGTTGCCCTTAAATTACATGCTTTGATTCCAACTTGAGTACTCCTAATGGTTAAACAAACAAGAATAAAAAGTTTTCATCTCTCTATAAAGAGAGGCACCAAAAGAATTTGTCTCACTTCCCTAGCTAAACTTTCGACACTTGCTTGGGCATATGATTTATTTGCTAACAAGATATACGTGGTTAGGAAGTGGACTCAGTACAATCTTGTGAATACTTTTATGATCATATTTAAGATTGCAAGGATTGTGAAGAAAAGAATTTGACACCAATTCCAACTTGTGAGTTCCTTTATTTTTTAGTCTCGAATCTCCACTATTTTTCCTTATTTCTTTGTCACTCGAGGCGAGCAACATCTAAGCTTGGGGGAGTTGATAGCTGTGAGATTTGACACATTTTTTGATGGCTTTTATTGATGGTTTTCTCCCAGATTTGATAGTTTTCTAGCTTTACCTAATGCTAATACTTCGGTAGCGAAGAAAACTTGGTTTTTAATGTGTGTTTCAGGTTTTGAATGTCAACAGTAGGATTTAACTAGAGAAACACAATATTCTGGAGAAAACACTTTGGAAGCACGCGAGGGGAGCTCACAGAAGCTTTAAGAAGAAACTATATAGCGGGAATTTTTTTTGGCCGTATAGTTCCCGCCGTATAGTTGTCGTCGCCTCTGTCTTGTCAAAAGGGACAACTTCCATGAAGGGATCAAGGACGAAAACACAACACATCAGCCGCCATACCATCCAGAAGGGAGAAAGAAGAGATCCGGAGAAGAAGGGGAAGACGTTCTTCATCTCACTCACGATCTTCGACCTCCTAGCCAATACACCCCCACAGCCAATACTTGTACTTGAGAGAGAGAGAGGGATCCCCACTTTGCAAGACTAGGGTTTGAGATTGTTTCTTCCCATCTTGATTTGTGTTGGTTATTTTTCTATTCTTATTGTGGATATCCACGGTAATACAAAGACGAATTCCCTTAATTTAATTATATTGATGATCCGTTCTTCTCTCATGAGTGAGTAATTCCCTTGGGCGCGGGAGATGTAGGGGACTGGTAAGATGTGATGTGCCTTCATATATTTTCCATTAGTTTTTGATAGATTCTAATTACTATATTATGTCTGCTTGACTATCCGTGGGATGCCTAATGCTTGTTGTCCAATTTAAGGGCCCAGACAACATGATGCTTTGTTCTACAATGATAAGATCTTGTTCGCTAGTGGACCGACGACCCCCGGGTGACACGGGGATATCAATGGAAAGCTAGTAGACTCGAGGATAACGAGGAACCACTGTGCTTACTGCATTAGTCTGATCTGAGGAGCTTAATCGCTAAGCGACCTGAAGGGTCTTAATCATATAGTGTCGGACCATGGTTTTGGTAACAGGATAGTAGGATTATTGAAGTTGGGATGAAATCTACCAATAGGAGTTCAGACTAATTATGGGTTGCTCACCTACACATATATTTATAAGATTATAATTGTTACATTTATCATTCGTCCACCTGGCACAGTCACTATCACCATGAACTGAATCTCCCTGCGCCTTCTTTCGCCATCTGCAGGAAACAACAAACAACCAAACCGTTCTTTACTTTTATGCTTTATATTTCTGAAGTTTACATTTTAGTTCTATTTAAATACATTTCATTTAATCAAAACCCCATTCCTATTTTAAACACTTGCAGTCAATTCACTCAAAGACATGTGACAACTTCGGGTGTGATAGAGACTTCACCCATAAACATTTACCTTTGGGCTCCCTATGGGATCAATATCTAAACTTCGAAACTAGCTACAAACGATATGTTCTCTTGCAGACATCAATGATCAGTCTTGGTGTAGTGAACAGGGTTCATGTAATCACCAAAAAGACACGAGGGATGTTGTTTTTGAGTGGGAGTTTATTTGTAATTTGGATTAGATGAACTCAATCTATAATAAACTTACTCTAAATAAACTTTGCAAATTCTGTTGTAGATGACACCACGTGCTTTTAATTTCAATGTGTTCATGGAAAATGATAAACCTGCAACGAATGGTAGCATATTTACCAACTGGGCCCTGAACTTGAGGATTATCCTCACTTATGCACAAAATCAATATGTGCTAGAAGCGCCGCTAGGACCCCCACCTCCTAATGATGCTCCTGACGATGTAAAGAATGTTTACTTAAGTCGTTAGGAGGACCATAATATTGTTCATTGTGGCATACTGTATTGGCTAGAGCCGTAACTCCGAAAGTGTTTCGAGAATGGCAATGCCGTTGATACCATGTGTGAATTGAAAATTATTTTTGATACCCATGCTGCCATAGAGAGTTGTGATGCATCAGAAAAGTTCTTTAGCTGCATGATGGAGGAGAACAACTTTGTAAGTGAGCACATACTCAAAATGTCTGGGTACGCCGATATGCATGTGTCTTTGGGAATAACGATTCCCATTGACTTAAGCATACATCGTGTTCTCCAATATCTGCCACCAAGTTACAAGAGCTTCATGATGAACTATAACATGCAGGGCATGAAGAAGACTCTCCCCGAGCTTCAATCAATTCTTAAAACTACTAAAGTGGTGATTAGGAAAGAACAACAAGTGTTGATGATCAATAGGACCACCGGTTTCAAGAAAGACAAGAAGGGTAAACAAAAGGGTATCTTCAAGAAGAGCAGAAAATTTGTTGCTTCACCTGACAAGAAGACCCGGGCTAGCCCTAAGTCTGCTACTGAGTGCTACTATTGTAAGGGGACTGGACACTGGAAGCTCAATTGTCCCAAATATTTGGCAGACAAAAAGGCCAACAAAATGAACAAAGGTATATTTGATATACATGTTATTGATGCGTACTTGACTAGTACTCGCAGTAGGACCTGGGTATTTGATATTGGATCAGTTGCTAATATATGTAACTCGAATCAGGGGTTGCGGAACAAGTAACAACTAGCAAGGGATGAGGTCATGATGTGTGTCGGCAACGGATCAAAACTTGATGTGATCATCGACGGAACATTGTCTCTCCATTTGCTGTCTATATTAGTTCTAGACCTCAATAATTGTTATTTGGTGCCTACGCTGAGCATGAACATTGTATCCACATCGTGTTTGTTGCAAAGCGGTTATTCCTTTAAATTCGAAAACATTGGTTGTTTGATTTATATGGATAATTCTTTTTATGGTCATGCATCTGTGATGAATGGTTTATTTCTTTTGAATCTCGATAGTAGTGATACACATATTTATAATGTTGATACAAAAAGGATTAAACTTTATACTGATATATATATGCATATATGTGGCACTGCCGTCTAGGTCATATTGGCGTAAAACGCATGAAGAAGCTCTATTCTAATGGACTTTTAGAATCGCTTGATTTTGAATCATTTGATACATGTGAGCCATGCCTTATGGACAAGATGACTTGAACCCTGTTTTCCGGTACAATGGAACGAGTGACAGATTTATTTGAAATCATACGTACTGATGTATGTGGCCCAATGAGTGTGTCGGCGTGAGGTGGATATCATTATTTTGTTACTTTCACGGATGATTTGAGTAGATATGGGTATATCTATTTGATAAAACACAAATCTTAAAGCTTTGAAAACTTCAAAGAATTTTAGAGTGAAGTGGAAAATCATTGTAATAGAAGATTAAAATTTCTACGATACGATCATGGAGGTGAGTATCTAAGTTACGAGTTTGGCACACACATGAGAGAGTGTGGAAAAGTTTCACAACTCACGCCTGCCGAAACACCACAATGTAATAGTGTATCAGAGCATCGTAATCGTACCTTATTGGATATGGTTCGATCTATAATGTCTTTGACTGACTTGCCACTTTTGTTTTGGGGTTATGCATTGGAAACCGCTGCATTCACTTTAAATAGGGAGCTATCTAAATCCGTTGAAATGACATCGTATGAATTATGGTTTGGAAACAAACCAAAGCTGTCATTTCTAATAGTTTGGGGATGCAATGTTTGTGTCACTACTAGGAAATAGGTCACCTGTAGCGTGCGATTTTTGGACTTTGTAGCGTGCCCACCCCACGCTGCAGGTATCGTGCCACTGATAATAATTACCTGTAGCGTGTACCCCCCCATGCTACAAGTAATTAGACTATCTGCAGCGTGCCACCCCTATGCTACAGGTAAATAGAGTACTTGCAGCGTGCCTCACATGCTACTAATATTATGTACTTACCTGAAGCATGCTCCCCCCACAGTATAGATTTTTATTCCTATAGCTAATCCTTATTTCATTTCTGCCGTGTTTTTGGGGTCGTGGAAGCGTATAAACAAGTATTTTGCAGGCGTATAAGGTACTCAGATATTCAAATACATACATAGTAGAGCATAGTAGAAAGTAGTTGCCCATTACATATAGGGATTTCTATTTTCGTACCCTCAGTTTGTTAGTTGTACTCAGTTTTTCCCATCCTCTTAACTTCTCCTCCCTTTTGCCCATCTTATAGTATGAAACTCTAACACGGTCTGAAAACTCGATGTCCAGCAGTCTTGCTATTACGTGCTGACAAGTGGGGCTGCATTCAGTCAGGTCCCGTAGTGGACCCTAGCCGTTACATGCTGACAAGTAGGGTCGTGTTCTGTCGTGTTCCATAGTGGACCCTTGTCGTTACATGCTGACAAGTGGGGCTGCGTTTAGTCGGTTCTTGTAGTGGACACCTCTCTCTACTTATCTAGATCAGCATCGGACCCACAACTTATCCACGTGAGCATCGGACCCACAGCTTACCTAGGTTGGCGTTGCAAGATGGGACCCCAAGCCAGCCCCGCGCCCGCTCCCGTGCAGTTGCCTCCCCTTTCCTCTTCTTCTTTGGCAACGGTGGCCCTTTGTCTAGCTTCACTTTCATATAGTGAAATGTAATGCATGTACGAAATTTATACAACTTTGAACTCTTTCAAATCGCACTTAGGACATGATAATGTTGTGCTAATAAAATCCTGATCATTTATCATTTCCATGGAGTGAAACATAATGCATAAACTTGCGTATACGAAAATTATAAACCTTTGAACACTGTGCAATGGCACTTCATACGTGATAATGATGTGCTAACAAAATTGAGAAATTATCATTTTTGCCCCCATTTTCATAGAGTGGAACATAATGCATAAACTTGCATATACGAAAATTATACACCTTTGAACTCTATGAAATCACACTTAATACGTGATAATGTTGTGCTAAAAAAATCTTGAGAGATTATCATTTTCATAGAGTGGAATGTAATGCACAAACTTGCATATGCGAAAATTATAAACCTTTGAACACTTTCAAATCGCACCTCATACATGATAATGATGTGCTAACAAAATTTACATAGATTATCATTTTCTCCCCCATTTTCATAGAGTGGAATGTAATGCATAAACTTGCATATATGCAAATTATACATATTTGAACTCTTTGAAATCACACTTAGGACATGATAATGTTGTGCTAATAAAATCCTAATCATTTATCATTTCCATGGAGTGAAATATAATGCATAAACTTGCGAATACGAAAATTTTAAACCTTTCAACACTGTGAAATCACACTTAATAACGAGATAATGATGTGCTAGCAAAATTTTGAGAGATTATCATTTTCTTCCCCATTTTCATAGAGTGGAATGTAATGTATAAACTTGCGTATACAAAAATTATACACATTTGAACTCTTTGAAATCACACTTAATACATGATAATATTGTGATAAGAAAATCTTGAGAGATTATCATTTTCATAGAGTGGAATGTAATGCACAAACTATACACCTTTGAACACTTTTCCTTCAAATTATATTCAAATTCATTTGTTTATTGAGTTAAAGTACCGGTGGCAAACTCGTTATTTTGCATGGATAAAGGGGTGTCCCGACAGATATAGGGGTTATCCTGTCCGCTAGATCACAGAGGATCAATGGTTGGTGGGCACGATCCGCGTGACAACTATCTCAACCAATCAGAGTGTAGCAGCCAAGATAAGCATAGGTGTGAGAGATTGTGACTAAGAGAGGGGAAAATTGAGTAGAACTTAAGAACCAAGGGCAAGACTGTCAAAGGGATTCAAATAGAAAATAGAAAGAGATTTAAAAAATGGAAAATGCGTCTTTTATACAATAAAATACATCTTGGCATACATCAAACCATTTGCAATTCAAATATACACCAGTTTGACAATTATTGCCTCATTCAGACAAACTATGTTTTAGGGAGGGATGTTTTGGGAAGAGGCTTGAGTAGAAAGCCATGAACCTTCATAGATAGTAGGTGATTTGAGAAGTGGTGATTTAGGTTAAAACTTGATTTATATACATTTCTTATGGTGGTAGGTCACATAATAAGACTCTCTGGGTAGATGCCACTATGTTCTGATCTTTTTGAATTTGTTGTGCATAAAATGACTCAATTAGCTAGCCAAAACCCATTCGTTGACTCTCTGTTGACCATCCACCATAGGGTAAAACTGAGTATATTGCACACGGCAGTATTAGTACTGGAGGGCAAACCTGAGTACAACCAAATAGCCAGTGTTACACTCGGGGGCAAAACTGAGCACAACTAAGTCGCCAGGGTTAGACACGAGGGAAAAAATGTGACTCACGGTACGCGTGTGCGGTGCACGGGGCGGTAGCGGACACGTGTGGCCGTGCACGGTGCAGTAGCGTACGCGGTTATGCGGTGCACGGTGGTGCAACGAAATGTCGTGTCCCTTCTCCTTTATAGAGGCCTCCTCACTCTCACTCATCACTCACTCGCTCACTCAAACGTCTCCATTATTCCATCACCTTCTACAAACCCCCAAGAAAACCCTAACCACGCTGGCGATGGAGAAGAACAGCATGGTGTCCATCAGTGCCTCCAAGGCCGCTGGTGAGGAGGCCCTCGTCCCCGTATAGGCCCCCGTCGAGGCATCGAAGCCAGTCATCATCCCCGTCCAGACCCTCGTCCCCTCTTCCGCCATAGCCGCCGGTGAGGAGGCCCCCGCTGGTCTTGGGCAGACCCGACTAGGCGGGGACCCTAACGAGGAGGTTGATAACATAAGGCCGGAGAACCCCTATGACACCAGCATCGCTGACCCATGGTTGGAGGTAACCAGGGTTTTCTCCCCTTCCCTTGTTCTTCCCCTTTTCCCATTATTGGATGCTAGATCGAATGTTATTAGGGTTCAGTTGTTCATATTTTTACAGTAGCTAATCCTCTTGTGTTAGATCTCGTATTTTGATGAATCCCCCTATTCGTATTTGAATCTCCATGTTCATAGTTGGGATCAGTATTCTATTTGGTTTGAGGTTTGGGGAATAATTAGGGGATCTCAATCAGTTGATTTATGCAAATAATCAATCCCGATAATCAAGGTATATCAATCATGTCCTTATTGCACTCTACTGTTTTTTCCAACAGGAGGATAGCAGCGATGTTTGCAGCAGTGACGAGTCCAAGGACACTGATGACTGCAAGTGCACAATCGTTTGTAGCTAGTTTCGAGATAAAGATATCGATCCCATAGGGAGCAGGAGTCTGAAGTCTAATAACTCTTGAAATAAATATTACAATAGAAATGCTAAACAAAGTTCTAAGTGACAAGATAAAATGCGAGTATTGCGTAAAAATGTGTTTTTGGCTTTTTGGTGTAAGAGCAACAATAAATAAAGTAAAATAACTGAACATAGAAAGTAAGTATCGCGTATGTAAGAGAGATTGGAACTGCAATAGGGGAAAGCATTCTTAGGGAGTAGCGGATACACCACTAGCATTATAAGGAGCTAAGGTAAAGATTATTATCATGAACATTCTCAACTATGTATGTGTGGGAGGAACTCCGTATTTGGACAAATAGCAACAATCGCTGCTCACATCATCCTCATAACCATAGCAGTCAGCAATCGACATTAATCGAATGACTATGCTATTAAGGGACGTAATCCCGTAGGACGTATCCCATGGCATGGATAGTGTTCAAAAGTTTCCTTGGTTTCCCAAGTTGATACGTAAGGAGTGCCAATAGCTTTATAGTCATTGTAAGTGCTAACACACCTCCGTCTACCAACAAGTAGTTCCCTCCATCACGTCCCCATGAGAGGAAAATCTTGAGAGGTCGACTTCTCTCAGTATCAAGATGAAGACAATCTAACACATGGTCACAGCGATGAATATCGTAATAAACTTTATCTTATTTCAATCTCATACTAGGGTTTCTCCATCTCCCCAAGAACTAATGATCTACTCAAACATGGAGGCAATCAACATCATGGAAATAACAATAAAATCTATCATAGATGAATAGTACTTGAATAAATCCACAACGAGTACGGAATTTACAACAAGATCTAGACAAGATGTAGATGGGATGGATGGAGATGGTGGTGATGCAGCGGTGGATGATGAAGATTGATGCCTTAGCCTCCCGGATCTATGTAGGGCGAAGATGGATCCCCGGTGGATGAGTTCACCCTCCAGATGCCTTACAGAGGTGAGGTTTCAGCGATTTCTGGGTGTTCTGTATGTCATCACTCCAATCCAGTTGCATGGGGTGAAACTATTTGCGGAGGCGGTGGTGGCACCAACTATACAGCAGGAAGTATACGGCCATAAAACTTATTCCCGCTGTATAGTTGGTCGTTGAACCGTATGTATGGCTTGTTCGCTTCGGGTTTTCTTCTGGTGTTATTAATATTTTCCAAATAAGCGATTTACATTGTTTTTTAATCCTTTTATCCTCAGTACAACTGCTCTAAAAATTGTGTCCATTAGATCCATCATCTAAAAATTGTGTCCATTAGATCTTGGCAAAAACAGACACAAAATTTTCACGAGAGCACCGTAAAATACCAAGATCCTACATGTATAATGCAAATAATAATGTAAAACATGATGCAAATATGCACTCATCAGATACCAAGACTCGTCATGTGCTGAGGAGGCTGAAGTCCGGCTAGTACGACAATTTCTTCGACAGTGACGTCTACAGGTGCCCCTTCGGCACCACCAGGATGCTCCGCGCCACCGACTTCAACTCCCTCTTGAAGCATGCCAAGGACGTGAGGACCTGCGGCGAGTCCATGAACATCCACGGCTTCAAAGCCAAGCACCATGCGCTTGGTCTTCACCTCCGCAACCTCCAGAAGGTGGCCACCGAGAAGGATCGCATGCCCCCGATCAAGCCCAAGGCACCCAAGGTCAAGGGAGTGGGCAGCAAGAAGTGGACGAGGCACCAGAGGGAGGAGGTGGAGGTGTCAACACCTGGATTTTTAATCCCAGATGCCCGTTATGCCATACCTCGCAATCCCAGGATTACCATTTTTGCGAGACATAACGGATTGGATATCACAGTACATCATCCATTACATACCATACATAAGGTTTTACACAAATAAGGATCTCATGATCCAGTCTTAATACAACAAGCAGCGGAAATAAAAGATAGCGTAGCGGTGGGGTCCATCTTCAGGGGCACAGGCAATGCTAACGAAGGCAGATAGTCCTTGTTATCATAGCCGTCCTGCTGACCATCATCTTGATAATCTCCTTCATAGTCTGGCCATGATAATAGCCAGGGACAAAAGTCGTGAGTACTCTTTAAGTACTCGCAAACTACCACTAACAAGCCATGAGTACTCTTAAAGTGCTAGAGCTCAGTTTAACTATAAAGTTAAGTTTGAAACCTAAGCTGAGTTCTGAAGCAAAGAAAGATAAAGTAAAGTTCTAGAATCACTTATGTTGGGAAGCTATTATCATAAACACAACCCTATTGTGGTCAAGTCAAAGTTCATCATTCATTTCAAGTTATTTAGAAAACATCTGACAACGAAAAAGTATGGCCATTCCAACTGTCCATAACCGCGGACGCGGCTATTCGAATAGTTTGACACTCTGCAGAGGTGGTACACTTTCACCACAAGATTCGATACATCTGTCAGGGGTAACCCTGAATCATCATACTTAGTATGCAGATAATAAAACATAACCTTCCCTTTACACACCCTAGTATAAGCACCTCTCCTATGAGCATGTCCTCCCAACCATGACCATCAGTCATCTTGGGCACTGCATAGGTGGACAACATTGAGAGGTAGCCTCAGCTCAAACCTGTCCCGTGAGGGAACTAATACTAATGCATATAAATTTCCAGCTAAGCCTTAGCCAATTCAGGTAGTGTGGTTGTATGGTAAATTTGGAATGGTATCGCATCCGAATCCAACCATCAGTTTTATAAAAGGGTTAAGGCTCATGCCTCAATATTTTCATCATCCTCAACCATTTGTGTTTCTCAACACATGTCAAAACATCTCAATAGAATGACTCATCATTCCAAGGTTTTCATAATTCATTTTCACCAAGTGTTCCCATCTAAAGTGACTCAAGTTTTTGATCTACTCTAAACTACTAATTTAAGAGTGTTCACTAAGGTGGAAGGATGGGATCAATCTCATGCCATAGAATGACATCTAAAGGTTTCTAAGTAGGTCAAGTTTTATACTTTTTATGCTACCTTCAAAACAAGTAAAGAACTTTGTGTACTAAGGGGAGTAAAACTTGTAAGTAAGACTTGGGGTACTAATAGTAAAAAGGGTGTGATCAAAGCATGCTTAAGGCATCTTTGCTAAACCATCTAGTTTGATTCTAGTTTGCTAAGTACTAAACTTGCAAGGGTTAATCTTTGGTATTGCTAGCTTGCTAAGGGTAGCTTGTACTGTTAATGATGGCTTGCCTTGGTTGGTGCAGTGGTTGAAGTTTTCTTCGTCTTCGTCTTGATAGCACTCCTCCTCCTCGTAAGCTTGGTCGGTACTATCTTCTATAACAATACATACGGAGAAAACAATCACCAAACAATACTTAACTAGGCTAGATAGCATTCTAAGACACACCATTGATGATCTATTATCATCACAAGCATCACAAGTTTAATTCAATAGTTTCTTTCTTTTTATTTTAGAAAAGTAATTTCTACTCATTAAAAATTTAACTAAGATTTAATATTCACCACTTAAAATATGGGATCATGTTGACACATGTCATCACCACATACTCTAACATGTGGGAATGATATTTAAAAGGTTGGATCAATATTACTTTGGTTTAAGTTCATTATTTAATGATTTAAAGTGACTAGAAATGCCTATATAGCATTATTTTGGTACTAGTCCAAAGTCACTGCATGTAAACCTTATTATTATTACATATTTAGATAGATATTATGAAATTTGATTTTTGAGAGTTGGAATCAACTCAAAATCTAACTTGGTTGATTTTATAAAAATGTTGCAAGTTGCAAAAGCTTTTGTCTTCTTATTTTTATTAGGAGAGATCTATAAGTCTAATTGAATTAAATCCAATGGTCTTGGATAGATCATTTTAATACCTTTCAGACAAAATTGGTTTCATGCAATTTGGATTTATAAAACTCTCTGAATTGATTTTTAAACTAGGGGACAGAAACTAGATTCAATCTAAAAAGAAAAATCCAGATTTGAATGGGTGGGCTAGCGCAGGAAAAGAAATGGGCCGGCCCAGTGGCGCTCCACGGCACGGGGCTCAACTGACAGGGGGGTCCCGCGTGTCAGCAGCACTTAAAACACGAAACGATACGCGCGCTGTGGGCCGTGCGATTAGAATAGGAATCTACGGCTGAGGGTCGTCATCGACGACGAACAGGTCGTCGGCGGCTCGAACCCTAGCGGCTCGGTGGGGGTCTACTGGGGGTGTACCAGGGCTCCAGCGGGGTCGGCGAGGCGGGCAAACGACATGGAAGACGACAGCGAGGCGAGGCGCGGTTACGGCAGAGCTTGGGGTGGTTGCAATCAACGGCGCCCTTCTCCTCCTGCCCCGGCTGCTCCGGCTCCAATTCTGGCGTGGCAGAGCTCGCCTTGCTCCAGCTAGAGGTGGGTGAGGTTCAGAGAGGTGAGGGGAGTGGAATGGTGTGGAGAGAAGAGGCTGGGGAGGGCTCCTTTTATAGGCCCGGCGGTGAGACCGAGAGGGATGGGCAGTCAATGGTGGCGACATGGCTACGGCGGGGTAGAGGCATGGCTGGGGGTGGCAATCGATGGGCGGTTCCCTGGCGGTGCTCTATAACTTGAATGCGGGCGTAGGGACGGTGGCACGCGGTCTGGGCGAGGTGGCACTCTGAGAGGCAGAGGCGGCGGTGTCCATGGCGAGCGGTGGCTGTGAGGCGTTGGGCGGCCAGCGGGGGTGTCTGGGGTGTTCTCCAGGTCGAGGCGGAGCGGCGGGCGCGGGCTGCTGCCAAGGGGCGGTCTGTGCGAGCGGGGACAGAGGGCGCTCTGGGGACGGCACTGGCATGGTGCGGTGGCACTGGGCGCAGTTTGTCCTCGGTGGTCCACTGCTGCTCTAGGCTCGAGCAAGGGACAGGGGGTGGCGGTGAGCTCCTGGCTACCTCCTAGACATGGCGAGGGAAGAGGGAATGGTCTGCTGCAGCGGGACAAGGGTTCACCGGCGAGGCATGGGTTGGCATGGCATGGCATGGGGACTAGGGACAAGGGAGAGGGGTGTTAGGGGTTTGGTTAGATCAAGAGGGGACATAGGAGATAAAAGAAGATCATTTGGGGGCAAAACCCTATATTAACTAGTGAGCTAGGATTAGAGTAGAGATTATGCATGCCAAGTGTTTGATTAAATGGCCGCATGAAAGAAAATTTTGAATTTTGGTTTCAAAATTTTTGAGTGATCTCCACTAGTGATAGGTAGTCTCTGGTTGCAAGGGTTTTGAAAGTGGAGCTCAAAGAGATGGTTTTTGAAATAGGGGTGATCTATGCATATGCATTAGATTCAATTTTAAACTATCATTTAAAATAGTTAACAGAATGTTTTTAGCAGATCCAAAGGTGGGCCTTGGTACCTCATTATGTGTACTAGCAAGGGGTGCAAGGATCAAGAATTGTTTCTGTTAAGTTTTGAGTACTAGGAATAGCCAAAGTAGGCATGGGAGTTAAATTTGCCAAAATGACCATTCCTCCTTTTTAATTCTTTTTGAATTGATTTTCTTTAGGAAAAGTTTGGGAATGATGTAGATGATGTTTAAATCACCTAAGAAACATTTTACAAGCATTGAATCATTCAATCATGTCAATTCAAACAACTCCTATTTTAAATGTACACATATATGAATGCTTTCATTTTAAATTTGAAAAAGTTTTTGTTAACCCTATTTTTGGATGATTTAATCTTGATAACCTTGGATTAAAGTTTTGGGATGTTACAGGAGGCCATGAGGGGTCACTGATCTTGTGCAGTTGCTGCTGTAAAGCAGCTTCTTTTGTCTTGTTTGTGTTGAACTTGTCCGTTGCTGCTGCTGAGCAGCCTAATTGTCGAACCTCATTAAGTACCGTACTATATATATCCTATATTAGCTGTTTTATCTACATCTTCTCTGTTTATTGAATTTATTTATGTTGCTGGTTAGATTTGCTGCTCTATATTTGCTACCAGATTGGAGAAAACGAGGGCCAAAAGGAACTATGAATGAAGAGAGAAGCTGCTCTAGATCGCTACCTTTTTGGGCAAAAAACACAACTGTCAGTAAGAGAGAGGGGAAAAGGCGCTCTTAAAAAGGCAATCATAAAAATAACAAAAAATAAAACTTCTAATTTAGGCGATAGGACGCACGTAGCCACCAAATGCGCCTCACATGGTCCCACACCACTTCCCCCATAACGTTTTCCTAATAAACTGGCCCCACGCAATCCCACATGGCAAGGCCCCACATGTCAACATAACGTTTTCCTGACAAAACGACCCCACGTGGTCCTAGACCGCACGGACCCACACGTCTGTCAATGATCAACTTGACGGCAGCTGCCATTCGAGCACTTAGATGAGTTTTCGAGAAGGAAAGGGGCAAAAGTGAGGAAAAGTTAAGCGGCTGGGGAAAACTGAGTACAACTAACGAACCAGGGGCACAAAAATACAAGAAGTCTCATCAAAGTAATACAAGTCGATCTCAATGGAGTAGCATCTACAACATGCAATCATCTAGTCATAATCTAAACAACGATGACATAGAGAAATGCAATTATCATGTTGCGTGCGGTTTGACATAGAGAAATGCAATCAACTAGTCGGTCACCGCGGGGCGAGGCGATGCTCGGGCAACGCGGGGCTAGGAGAGGCGTGGTACGGGGCTGGGAGAGGTTCTGATGGCAAGGAGAGCTGCAGGTGGAGAGGCGCGTGCGGCGGGGTGTGGTGTGGCGGCGCGGCACGGTGCGGCTCCGGTGGCAGTGATTGGAGGTAGTGAACGAAGAAGCATGTGTTTTGGAGAAGAAGCAGGGGGAATGGTCGTTGTTGTTGGGGGTTATCCCTAGGTTCGTGGAGGGGGAAAACAAGCAACGTGAAATCAAGAGGGGGGAGTGTGGTAGGTGGATGAAATTAAAGTGGTAGGTTCATGGAGGTTAGTAGCGTGCTCTACAAGCCCCAATCTACAAGTAACAAACTATCTGTAGCATTCAAAATAATCGCACGCTACAGATCATGTATGTTGTACGCATATGTGGGACCAGATATATCAGAAACGTTCGACAAAAGGTCCATGCTACAGATAGTTTCATACTTGTAGAGTGTGCTTATTTGGCCATATTCTAGATGTTTTTGGTCTACACGTGCTTGTGGGACCCACACACCCGTAGTGTTCTTCTCAAAATCCCATGCTATAGATAATTCTTATCTGTAGCGTGAGACTTTTTCGAACGCTACAAATAATATCTGTAGCATGGGGAAAAAGGGGCGCGCTACTAACTATCGTGCGCCTATAGCCTACTTCCTAGTAGTGTGTGAAAACACTTCAATCTGATAAACTCAAACCCAAAGAGGAAAAATGCGTCTTCATAGGATACCCTAAAGAAACAATTGGGTATTCCTTCTATCACAGATCCGAGGACAAGGTTTTTGTTGCCAAGAATGGATCGTTTCTAGATAAGGAGTTTCTCATGAAGGTGTGAGTAGTCGGAAGGTACAACTCAAAGAGGTTATTGAACCTTCTCCTCATGAAACGACGAGTGGCACATCATCGGAAGTTGATCCGGAGTTGACTTCACCTAATGAGGATGGAACTAATGATAAAGATCATGAAACTTCGAAAGAGGACACTACCGAACCTCGCGGGTCAAGCAGGACACGTGCAGCTCCTGAGCTATATGAAAATCATGTCATGAGTTTCATGGTAGATGGAAATGATGACCCTGTGACGTATGAAGAAGCGACGATGAGCCTGGATTTCAACCAATGGCTAGAGGCCACGCAATCCGAGATGGGATCCATGTATGAAAACTAAGTTTGGACCTTGGTGGACTTACCTCACGATCGAAAGGTCGCTGAGAATAAATGGATTTTCAAAAGCAAAACTGACACTGATGGTAATGTGACCATCTATAAAGCTTGACTTGTCACAAAAGGGTTTCAACAAATTCAAGGAGTTAACTACAATGAGACTTTCTTTCCCATAGTGATGCTAAAGTCGGTTAGGATTATGTTAGCAATTGCTTCATTTTTCGATTATGAAATTTGGAAGATGGATGTCAAAACCACGTTCCTCAATGGAAATATTGAAGAAGAGTTGTATATGATACAACCAAAGGGTTTTGTCGATCCTAAGGATGTTGACAAGGTTTGCAAACTTCAGCGATTCATCTATGGACTGAAGCAAGCATCTCGGAGTTGAAATGTCTGCTTTGATGAGGTGATCAAGGAGTTCGGATTTGTCCAAACTTATGGAGAAGCTTGTATTCACAAGAAAGTGAGTGGGAGCTCTGATGAATTTCTAATATTATATGTGGATGACATATTATTGATTGGAAATGATATAGATATTTTAAATAGTGTTAAAAGTTATCTAAACAGCAAATTTTCGATGAAGGACCTTGGTGAAGCATCATACATACTAGGCATCAAAATGTATAGAGATAGATCAAGACGCCCAATTGGGCTATCACAAAGTACATACCTTGACAATATATTGAAGAAGTTCGGTATGGACGTAAGTAAGAAAGGGTTCTTACCTATGTTACAAGGCAAGACATTGAGTAAGACTCAAAGTCTGGCTACGGCGGAAGAAAGAGAGATAATGGATAAGATCCCATATGCCTCATCCATAGGCTCTATTATGTATGTCATACCTAATGTTAGACACGGCTGATCAAAGGTCTTTTGTCTAGGGAAACACATACACTCCTTCAAATTCTATAATTTGCTTTTTAGCCATCTTCCTAGGATGTGGCACTCAACACTATTTGGAATTCTCGTACGTTGCCCAAACTGAAGGTTTTTTGTTGGCTGTTAATGATGGACCGGTTAAACACTAAGGATCTCATGTTGGGAAAACACTGGAAAGTGGAAACAGGACCCAACTGTATTCTCTGTAATGATGTTATTCTTGAAACGAAAGACCACATTTTTCTAGTGTGAGTTTGCTCGTCACTGCTGGGAATTTCTTCATATTTCCTGGTCTGATGGAGGTTCATTTGCCGAGACTTTTGTCCATGCTAAGTCTGACCTGATGTTAGACACGGTTGATCAAAGGTCTTTTTTCTGGGGACACACATACACTCCTTCCAAATTCTATAATTTCCTTTTTAGCCATCTGCCCCAAGATGTGGCACTCAACGCTTTTTGGAATTCTTGTACGTTACCCAAACTGAAGGTTTTTTTTGGCTGTTAATGATGGACCGGTTAAATACTAAGGATCTCATGTTGTGAAAACACTGGCAGGTGGAAACAGGACCCGACTGTGTTCTCTATAATGCTGCTATTCTTGAAACGAAAGGCCACCTTTTCTTCCAGTGTAAGTTTGCTCATCACTGCTGGGAATTTCTTCATATTTCCTGGTCTGATGGAGGTTCATTTGCTGAGACTTTTGCCCATGCTAAGTCTGCTTTTCTTGGGACTTGTTTTATGGAGATATTTTCCTGCACCACATGGAATATTTGGCGAATGCATAATGATTACATTCCAAACATATTCAGGTGTTGTTCAATAGGTGGAAAGTTTGCTTCCAAGGTGATCTTGTTCTACACAAGTATAAAGTCAAGCAGGCCCCGATTCAACCTCTAGTTGACTAGCTAGTCTCTTCTTTTATTTAATGGCTTTTGTTTCCCTTAGACATTTCTTCCCACCTTGATGTACTCTGCCTTCTAAAAGGCCTCGTTGTTTCATCCTTTTTCAATTAATATAAAATTAACTGTAGGGGCTTCCCCTATGGTAAAGGTGTCAAAAAACACCGGATGTGGCACATGCAATTAGTTTGACTAGCAGGTACCAATCTGATCTAGGTTCGAAACACTAGATATCAGTTAAGAATATTCTTAAGTACTTGAGAAGGATTAAGGATATGTTTCTCGTGTACGGAGGTGAAGAAGAGCTCGTCACTAAGTGTTATGTCAATGCTAGCTTTGACACCATTCTGGATTACTCTAAGTCTCAATCCGAATACGTATTTCTCATGAATGGAACAGCAGTTAGTTGGAGGAGCTCCAAATAACCTTTGGTAGCAGGATCAACAACGGAGGCGGAATATGTCGCTGCTTCAGAAGCGATGCAGCAAGCGGTTTGGATGAAGGAGTTCATAACTGAACTAGGTGTGGTTCCTAGTGCGTTGGACGCAGTGATGATCTATTGTGACAACCATGGATCCATAGCCAATGCTAAAGAACCGAGGTCTCACAAGAATTCCAAGCATATAAAGCACTGTTTCACTCTATCTGCGAGCATGTCAAGGATGGAGACATAAAGATTTGTAAAGTATATACAGATCTGAATGTAGCAGATCAGTTGACTAAAACTCTCCCTAGGGAAAACATGATCAACACTAGAACTCCATGGGTGTTAGATTTATCACTATGTAATCTAGATTATTGTCTCTAGTACAAGTGGGAGACTGAAGGGAATATGCCCGAGAGGCAATAACAAAGTTGTTATTATCATATTCCAAGTATATGATAGATGTTTATTTTGCATGCTATAATTGTGTTAATTGGAAACGTTAATACATGTGTGTTTAATAAACAAATATAGAGTTCTTAGCTATGCTTCTCATATAAACTAGCCTGTTGATTAACAAGATGATCAAGGTTTTCTCATCATGGACATTGGATGTTGTTAATAACGAGGTCACAACATTGATGAAATGATGTGATGAACATTCATCCGAAGTATAGTAATACGATCAAATTCATTATGTTTACATTACTATAACATCATATGAAGTAACCAAGATCCTTAGACCATTAGATCATGTTAATTGCTAACACTAGAAGAGTACTTTGATACCATCAAACATCACACTATAATAGGCTGACTATAAAGGTGGGTTTGGGTACTCTGAAAGTGTTATGTTGAGGCTCAAGGATCAAGAGTAGAATTTGTCCATCCCCATGACGGAGAGATATACTCTAGGCCCTCTCAGTGATATCACATTGGCATATCTTGCAAGCAAGTGATGAGATCACTAGATTGTTATATCACGGGAACAAGAAAAGGAGTACTTGTCGGTAACGAGATAAAACTAGGTATGTGTCATCGGATTGAGGACAAGTACGCCATGATGGGGTCCTCGGGGCGTGTGGAAGAGAGGGTTGTGAGTCATACGGTGTTTCAGGATGGTGAGCACACAAGCTTACCCAGGTTCGAATCCGCCGATGGTGGATGGATCCTACTCCTGCTAGCAATCCAGTAATTCGGTAGAGCTGGAATATGGGTTAGAAGGGTTTTGCCTATGCAAGTTGAGATTGTAGACTATTGTGGGGTTCCCTAAAGGCTGGTCCCTAGGATGGCTTATATAGATATCCATCCTAGGGTTTATAGGAGAGAGCTATCCGGCTATGACTAAGAGTCTGTTATAGAGTACATCTTGAACTACAAGTAACTACACAGGCCTATGTCGGTAAGTCTTCCGGGCCTTCCCGTAGCCGGACTGGACTCTGTCTCTTCTCTCTGACTGGACTGCCCGTGAAGCATAGCTCTAAACCGAAGTGGGCCACCCTGGTCAGCGAGCCATAGTGAGGATACCCGGAAAGTATATCCCCAATAGCAGCCCCTAGAAGCCTCCAAGATCCAAAGTTGGATTTCATCATCTAGCTTGATCTGTCTTTGTCTTGCCAAATCTTGAAGGGTTCTTCAAACTTTCAAAACAAAGGATAGGGTCCGAGTCTCATATCGAGTCGGATTCGTCAATACTTCACTCGTTCCTTTCCTGCTTGATTTCAAACTAAGCCGAAAGATTCCTCTGACGTCATACGATATTAGTTAAGGTCTGGTCATATCACTGACAGACATTCCTGCCAACATGACCGTTGGTGGGCCCGATTCGTGTGGAACCGAGGCGTCGTTTTAATGCATGCACGGAGATCGAGTAGGCGTAATCTTCGTGAGGAAGTTACCCTAGCTCCTTCCATAATGCGTGGCTGTGCATACACAAATCTTGATGCAGAGTAGGTACATAAGGGGTTGAGATTTTCTCCGTTCTCCTCTACCTGTCTTTGCCTTCTCCTTCCTTCAGCAGCGCAATGCTCCCCAGCCTCCTTCTCTTCCCCAAAACTCCACAGCACCGCCCATCCTAGGTCACCGCACTAGACCAAATGGTTGGCGCTTCTTCTTCTGGCATGGCGGTGGCGGGAGCATACAAGGAGAACTACTGCAGGCTCTGGATCCCCTGCGTTCTTAACGATGAGATGTCGCGCTTCATCGATAAAGAAGGTATTCTCCATGCTGGTGAGTGGTGGAGCGGACTTAGAGAAATCATTCCCGCCCCTCACAATGACGAGAGAGTTCATTTTGGTACGCATCTCGACCGAGGTCTCAGTTTTTGTCCTTCAGATTTCTTCTCCGAAGTGATTCAGCATTATGGAGTTTAACTCCATAACCTCCCCCCAAATTCGATCCTAGAGCTTAGTGTCCACATTTCTCTTTGTGAGGGTTATCTCGGAATAAAACCGAGTCTTACTCTTTTCCGGTATTACTTCGGTACCCGGAGAAATTCCATCATTGTTGGTAATCCTTACATTACTGGAAGGCTTAGCTTGTCCCTTAGGAGAGACCGAACCTATCCTAAGGTAATATCCAGTGAGTCAGTGAAGATATGGCCGTCCACCTTCTTTTATCATAAGAATAGACCGGCTCCCGGCAAACAAGAAGGATTTTCGGCTTTCGTCGATGGAGCTGTAGGTCCCCAAGAGTCCTAGGACGCTGATCCGCCGACTCTCACTAATGACTTGATCCTGGCCAAGAGGCAAATAGAATACTTGATGAAGCACACAGTTTTGAAAGGATCCAACCTTTTCCATTGTTGGCTTCCACGCCGGATTCAGCCCCTCCAACACCATGGTGATTGTCAGCACCCGGATTTTTAATCCCAGATGCCTGTTATGCCATACCTCGCAATCCCAGGATTACCATTTTTGCAAGACATAACAGATTGGATATCACAGTACATCATCCATTACAAACCATAATAAGGACTTACACAAATAAAGGATCTCATGATCCAGTCTTAGTACAATCAAGTAGCAGAATAAATAGCGTAGCGGTGGGGTCCATCTTCAGTGTCACAGGCAATGTTGACGATGGAAGACAGTCCTAGTTATCATAGCCGTCCTGCTATCCTTCATCTTGGTAGTCTCCTTCATAGTCTAGCCACGGGAATAGCCAGGGACAAAAGCCATGAGGACTATTTAAGTACTCACAAACTACCACTAACAAGGAAGGTAGTTCTAGCGGGAATGCTAAGTTCTAAGTTCATTTGTAAAGTTCAGTTTGAAACCTAAGCTGAGTTCAGAAACAAAGAAAGATAAGATAAAGTTTGAAAACACCTAAGTGGGAACTTAATTGTCATAGTCACAACTCTGTTGTGGTCAAGTCATGTCACAATTCATTTCATAAGTTGCTTTGAAAACATCTGACAACAGAACAGTATGGCCACTCCAACTGTCCATAACCGTGGACGCGACTATTCGAATAGTTTGACACTCTGTATAGGTGGTACACTTTCACCACAAGATTCGATACATCTCTCAGGGATAACCCTGAATCATCATACTTAGTATGCAGATAATCAAACATAACCTTTCCTTTACACACTCTAGTATAAGCACACCTCTCCTATGAGTATGGCCTCCCAGCCATGACCATCTATCATCCTGAGCACTGCATAGGTGGACAACATTGATAGGTAGCCTTAGCTCAAACCTCTCCCGCAAGGGAACGAATACTAATGTATATAAAATTCCGGATAAGCCTTACCCAACTCAGGTATTGTGGTTGTACGGTAAAATTGGATTGTATCCCATCCGAACCCAACCATCAGTTTTGTAAAAGGGCTAAGGCTCATGCCTCAATATTTTCATCATCATAAACCATTTGTGTTTCTCAACACATTTCAAAACATCTCAATAGAATGACTCATCATTCCAAGGTTTTCACAAGTCATTTTCACAAAGTACTCCCATATAAAGTGAATCAAGTTTTGGTTTAGCTCTAAACTACTAAGTTAAGAGTGTTCACTAATGGAAGATGCTAATATCAATCTCATGCCATAGAATGACATCTAAGTCTAACTAGGTAGGTCAAGTTTTATACTTTTTATGCTACCTTTAAACAAGTAAAGGACGTTGGTAAAGTAAAGAAGGTAAAGCTTGTAAATAAAACTTGGAGTAGGTATAAGTAAAAGGGTATAACCAAAGCATGCCTGATGCATTTGCTTAGGTTATCGAGCTTGCAAGGGTTAGCTTGAATTGTTAATGATGGCTTGCCTTGTGTAGTGCAGTGTTGAAGTTTTCTTCCTCCTCCTCTTGGTAGAACTCCTCCTCCTCGAAAGCTTGGTCGGTACTATCGTCTATAAATACATACGGGATACACAATCACCAAACAATACTTAACTAGTCTACTTAGCACACTAAGGCACACATTTGATGATCTATTATCATCACAAGCATCACAAGGTTTAATGAACTAGCTTCATTCTTTTTATTTGAGAAAAGTAATTTCTACTCATTGAAAATAACTAACATTTAATATTCTCCAATTAAAATATGGGATCATGTGGACACATGTCATCACCACATATTCTAACACATGGGAATGTGATTTAAATGTTGGATCACATTTTAATAAGTTTAAGTTTAATAATTAATGATTTTGAAGTGACTAGAAATGCCTATATAGCATTATTTTGGTACTAGTCCAAAGTCACTGCATGTAAAACTTAATATTATTACATATTCAGATAGGTATGGTTAAATGTGATTTTTGAGAGTTGGAATCAACTCAAAAGCTAGTATGGTTGATTTTATAAAAAGGTTTGAATGTGCAAAAGCTTCTGTCTTGTTATTGTTACTAGGAGAGATCTCTAACTCTAAATGATTTAAATCCAATGGACTTGGATAGAGATTTTGATTACCTTTCCAACAAAATTGTAATCACTCAATTTGAATTTGTATAACTCTCTGAATTGATTTTTAAACTCAAGGACATAACTAAGTTTTAATTAAAATAGAAAAACCTATATTTGAATTACTGGGTCAGCATGGGAAACTAAATGGGTCAGCCCGTGTACACTCCGCGGTGCTAAGGGTTGCTGACAGGGGGTCCCACCTATTAGTGACTCATTAAATGCGAAGCGGTACAAGGCGATAAGGACCACACGATTAGAACTAGACCTAACGGTCCACGGTCGTCATCGACGACGGACACATCGCCGGCGAGACTAAACCCTAGCACGGTCGGTGAGGGTGCAGTGGGGACGTACCAGGGCTCTAGCTAGTGCGGCGATGGGGGAGATCGAATGAGTCGATAACGGCAGACTCAGGCGAGGTCACGGCAGGGGCTGAGGTGGATGAAATCGACGGGGACTTCTCCGCCTCTGCTACTGCTAACTCCAGCGGAATTCCGGTGATGGGCTGCTCGAGCGGCTCCAGCGCGAGAGGGGAAACAATTAGTGGAGAGAGGGGAGTGGAATGGTGTGGCGATTGAAGCTGGGGGAGGCCTCGTTATATAGGCTCGATGAGGGGACCGAAGGGTGTAGGCGAAGCTCGTCGGTGACGATGGCACAGAGGGCTACCGGCGTGGGCGAGGTAGGCGGACGGTGGGCGGTCTGCTAGAGGTCCTCTACGGCATAATGGTGTGGCTAGGGGCGGTGGCAATTGGTCGGGGGATTCCCACGCTCTGAGGGACAGAGGCGGTGCTCGACGGTGCTCCTGGCGACTGTGGGTCGCGCGGCGGTGCACGGTCGTGTCTGGCAGGGTGAGGGGGTCGAGGCGGAGCGGCGTGCGCGGTCTGCGGTCGAGGCGCGGTCTGTGGCGTGCTGGCAGCGAGGGCGCTCTAGCGTGCTCTGGCGCGGCACAGAGAGGAAAGGGCGGGGCTTGTCCTTGGTTGTCCAGTGCATGGAACTAGTCGTGGGGTGGACCGTGGGCGGCGGTGAGGTCACGCCTCACTCCCTGGACCGACGGAGAGGGGCTGGCGGTCTACTACAGCTCGGGCACGATCGGCCGGCGATCATGGCCTCGGGGCGGTGTTGCACTGGCGCCAGGGGCTAGGGGATGGGCTGGTTTTGGTTTGGTTGGGTTTGTGGGAGACCAAGATGATTAAATGTGGCTTAATGGCTCGACAAGATTTGATCAAAAACAGTATTAGTTAGGCCAGTTTGATTCTGCTCACAAGGTGTTCGATCAGATGGCTGCATGAGAGAAACTTTTGAATTTTTGAAAGATTTTTGGTGGAGTGGTTTGTCACATGTTTAAGCATCTGTGATTGCTTGGGATTTTGAAATGGAGTTCATTTGGATGGTTTTTGAAATAGTGTGATCTTGATACATACACTAGATTCAATTTTCAAATGTAATTTAAAATTAGGGTTTGAATGTTTTTGGGAGATCACAAAGTGGGCCTTGGCACATCACTACTTGTACTAGCAAGGGGTGGAAAGAACCACAATTCAAAGGGGTACGACATTTTCTTCCGTATAGGAACTCAAATGGGGCCATTTGCAAACTGGCTTGATAACTGTTGTTATATGAGAATTCTGCGAAAGGCAGACAATCTTCCCATTTTGATCCATTCTCTAACACAGAAGCTCTCAACATATCTTCTAGGATTTGGTTGACTCTTTCAATCTGTCCATCGGTTTGCGGGTGATAAGCTGTGCTGAAATTCAACTTGGTTCCTAATCCTTCTTGGACTTTCTGCCAAAATCTCGAGGTAAATTGGGTTCCTCGGTCTGATACTATGGTCTTGGGGGTTCCATGCAGACTAACAATTCTAGCAATGTACAACTCTGCTAGCTTAGAACTCTGGTAGGTTGTCCTGACAGGTATAAAATGAGCTACCTTGGACAATCTATCAACGATGACCCAGATTGAGTTATTTCCCCTACTAGAAGTAGGAAAACCCGTGATAAAGTCCATTCCGACGGAATCCCATTTCCATTCCGGAATCTGCAATGGTTGCAACAGCCCTGCGGGTCTCTGATGTTCTGCTTTGACTCTCTGGCAGATATCACACTTGGCGATGTAGCTTCTGATTTCTCTCTTCATCTTATGCCACCAAAATTGCTCTTTCAAATATTGATACATCTTTGTTCCTCAGGGGTGGATAGAACAAAGAGTATCATGAGCTTCTTGCATTATAACTTGCTTCAACTCCGAATCTGCTGGCACACAGATATGTCCTTTGTACCACAGAACTCCTTCTTCGTCTTCGGTGAATCCAAGTATCCTTCATGTACCAATACGACGTTTGATTCCGTCGATACTTTCATTTCCCTTCTAGGCTTCCTTGATTTGGCTAATCAAAGTGGGTTGAAGTTCAATGCTAGCTAAAAATCCTTTGCTAACTAGCTCAGTTCTAAACTGCTCCAACTCCTCATACAAACTTGGTTGCTTCTCCTTGATCATGGTGTTTAGCCTACACGGTAATTTGTAAGAGCATCCGCTACCACATTGGCTTTGCCGGGGTGATAGTGAATGTCAAGGTCATAATCCTTGATTAACTCTATCCATCTCCTTTGTCTCATATTCAGCTCCTTCTAAGTGAAAATATACTTCAAGCTTTTGTGGTCTGAATAAATCTCACAGCGATTACCCATAAGATAATGACGCCATGTCTTCAATGCCAAAACTACGGCTGCTAACTCAAGATCATGGGTCGGATAGTTCTGCTCATGTTGCTTCAGTTGTCTAGACAGATACTCCCTCCGTCCCAAAATGTAAGGCGCCTAAGCTTTAGCCAAAAGTTAACATCTTCTAAGTTTGACCAAGTTTATAAGAAAAAATATGAATATCTACAATATCAAATGGAAATTTTGAGAAACTATACTTTCTGGTGAATCTATTGATATTGATTTGGTATTGTGAATGTTTATATTTTCATGTATAAATTTGGTCAAACTTAAAGTATGTTGACTTTTGACAAAACCTTAGGCGCCTTACATTTTGAAACAGAGGGAGTATGCGATAACTTTGCCTTCTTGCATTAACACACATTCGAGACCAATCTTGGATGCATCACAATACACATCAAACGGCTTCTTGATATCTCGCATGATCAATATTGGGGCTGAAATCAATCTCTTCTTCAGCTCTTGGAAACTTGCTTCACATTTGTCGGTCCATTCAAACTTCTTGTCCTTCTTCAACCATTGGGTCATGGGTCTGGCGATGCTCGAGAATCCTTCTACGAACTTGCGGTAATATCCCGCTAATCCGATAAATGCACGGACTTAGGTTTGAGTGGTTGAGGCTTCCCATGCTTCGACATCTTTGATCTTGGTGGGATCAACAGCTATTCCTCCGGCAGACACAATATGTCCTAGGAATCCTACCTCTTTCAGCCCAAACTCACATTTGCTGAACTTGGCATATAACCGATGCTCTCTAAGGGTTTCAAGGATGATTCTCAGATGTTGCTCATGCTCTTCTTCTGACTTGGAGTAGATAAGGATATCGTCGATAAACACAACGACAAACTTATCTAGAAAATTCATAAAGATCTTATTCATGAGATTCATGAAATAAGCAGGGCATTGGTTAATCCAAAAGACATGACCGTATACTCATATAAACCATAGCGAGTAGTAAAGGAGGTCTTCGGAATATCCGTTGCATGAATCTTAAGTTGGTGATAACCAGTCATAAGATCAATCTTAGAGAACACATTTGCTCCAGTCAACTGATCAAATAGATCCTCTATCTTTGGCAAAGGGTACTTGTTCTTGATTATGACGTCATTCAACTTTCTGTAATCGATGCACAACCGGTTGCCTCCATCTTTCTTTTCGACGAATAACACTGGCGATCTCCATGGCGATGCGCTTGATTGAATCAAGCCTCTTGCCAACATAGCATCCAACTGCTTCTTCAATTCCACTAACTCTGAGGGGTTCATGATATAGGGTCTCTGGGCTATGGGTCCGGTTCCAGGGATTAGTTCAATAATGAACTCAATATCCCTATCCGGGGGCATGCCTAGCAATTCATCTGGGAATACGTCGGGGTATTCACAGACTACTCTGAGTTTGTCAATGGTGGGTAGGGCTAGACTCTTGTTGCACTTGAATTGATGGGGTAAGGTTTCAGATATATGCTCTACTGAGACTCCAGAGCTACTAGTCATGGTGATGGCTTTCTTGGCACAGTCAATCAATCCCTTATGCTTGGACATCCAATCCATTCCTAGTACTACTTCATAACATTTGGTTCCAAGTACTATTAGATTGGCATAAAAATCTATCCCATGTATTCTGATAGGCACAGCTTTGCAAATTTTTCTAGCTTTTGTAGTTGAACCAGGGATTTGAACTATCATGACATGCTTCAAATTGGTTAGGTGAATCTTACTAGTGCATGCAAATTCTTCGGTGACAAATGAGTGCGATGCTCCAGAATCAAACAACACTCTTGCTAAAACTGAGTTGACAGAAAACATACCCAGCACTACATCTGGAGCTTCCTGGGCTTCTTCGGTGTTCATGTGGAAGAGACGGCCGTTGCGGTTGTGAGGGTTCCCTGTGGCGAATCTTCTTCCTGGTTGAACATGATGCTGCTGTTGAGCTGGGGCATTCACATTGGCAGTGGCGGCAATCTTCTTGGGACACTTATTGGAATAGTGACCCTTCACTCCACACTCGAAACAAGTGATCTGAGACTTATATTTTGCTGCCACGGGCACAACATTGCTTCCAGTTCTGGGTGCAGTGTTGTTGTTGTTGTTGTTGTGGTGGTGGTGGTGGTGGTGGTGGTTCTTGGGAGGTGCACGGTTGAAATTGTTGGAGTTGCCGGGGTGATTGTTGTTTCCTCCGGACTTCACATTTCCTTCGCTATGGTTGGGGTAGCTTGGGCGAGACATTGGGGGGTCGATTGTTCCGCGGTGCATATCCTGCAGAAGGGTTGGGACGGTACTTCTGGTGACTATTGGATCCATCTTGGTGCATCATACGACGCTTGCGGTTGTCGTTTGCCTGGTTGATCTTCCCTTCCATCTGAATGGCAGAGTCGACTAGCTCTTCGAGATCTTAAAAACGGATGTTGACGAGGACAGTCTGCATCTCATCATACAGTCCGTTCATGAATCTCTCCTTCTTCTTGGCCTCTGTGTTGATCTCATCAGGTGCATACCTGGCAAGGGACAAGAATCTATCACGATACTCCACTACAGTCATTCTGCCTTGCTTCAATTCTCTGAATTCATCCCTCATTCTGGTGACTAGACCCTGCGGCACGTGGGTGTGGCTGTACTTGATTTTGAAGGCTTCCCATGTCATCACTTGACCATGGTTCATCGTGCGGGTGTTGTTCCACCATGCTCTTGCATCTCCTGCCAAATAGTGGGTGGCAAAAAGAACTTTCTCGTTGTCATCAACTCTGGCTACTTCTAAGTTGTTCTCCATTATCTGCAACCAGTCATCAGCATCCAGTGGGTTCTTTGAGGTGCTAAAGATTGGGGGATTGGTATTCTAGAAGTTTTTAAGCTTGGATCCTAGATGATCCTGATTTCCATGGTTCTGATTGTTGTGAGCCATTTGGGCGATCTGCTGCAGTGCTGCTAGATTAGCTTGGCGCTCTGCCCTACTAGCTTCATGGTCTGCAATGAGAGTCTGCAGAATCTGCAGCATTGGGTCTTGTGATGAGCTGCTCCCTCCTTGGTTTCCATGAGTCATCTGAAGATTGAGGTAGATACAGGGGTAAGAGGGAAAGTTCTATGGTTCATGGTTTTGATTTTGAAGCTAAAATTTTGAGTTTGACTTAGGTTTTGCAACTAACTTCTTTTCATTCATTCAAGCAAAGCACACGATACAAACACACACACACCACAATATCAAAGGAAAACAGATGGTTTTAAGAACCATTCTGCAAGCTACGATACAATGGGACCGATACTCCTCATTCTACGATAGTGCTCTAGTGCATCTACTCATCATCGATGAAGTCTGAGTCATCATCGTCGGTGTAGAAGTCCATGGCATCCTCCTCTAGATAGTCATCATCATTGCTGAGGTATGAGTCAATATCCCCTTGGATATATTCACCTTCTTCTTCTTCTTATTTTGCTGCAAGCTGAGCTTCTTGCTCCTTGATGGTCTTCTCGAGGTCGGCCACCTTCTTGTGAAGACGGTCGATGGTGCGATCCTTCTTTGCGTGTTGACGGCAAAGAGACTAACGATCCTGGACGAGCAGTGAGAAAGTCTGGGCTTTCTAGGCGGCAAGGGCGAGGTTGTTGTTGGCGACCTCTCTAGCATTGTCCAGCTCCTTCTGTCTTTCGTACAGTAGGAAGTCGAGGTTCTCCACTTGACGCTTCAGTATTGGGTGACTTGGCATCTCTAGCGGCATCCCCATGGAATCACGCCTTGCATAGTGAACAAAGCGGGTTCCTTGGATTAGGTTGACACTCAGGGCACACAGACGTGCGAGAGCTTCATGCATTGCCCTGGCTAATCCATCTAGCCAGTTGTTCTCTCTCACGGAGAACTGAATCCTCCCATATACTGGTGCTTCTATCTTGCCTCGAAGATCAGCAGTCACTAGCCATTGTAAATCTCCTCCTGGTGGACCCGGGAGTTGAGCTCCAAGAAATTCCGGATGAGGACGCTCCAAGAATTCAGACAGTGAATCCAGATCCCTCTCAAAGATCAGTTGGCCTTCGTTGCCCAACGGTATAACTTGCTCTATTGGGCTTCCATCTATAAGAATTTAGGATGAGAAAGTTAGTGAAGTGACCAAGTGTATCAAAGTTTTATGTAGTAATGTAAGAATTTGGAGGAACATGAATTTTTTTGAGAGAAAGAATTCCCAAGGGTAAGAGAGGAAATAGTTTTCATAAATACTCACTTTGGGGTTTGAAACTAAGTTTTTGTTTGAACGTCCATTCTAACTAGGGTCTCCTATGGTCAGGATGGATCTGATACCAACTTGTCAGCACCCGGATTTTTAATCCCAGATGCCTGTTATGCCATACCTCGCAATCCCAGGATTACCAGTTTTGCGAGACATAACAGATTGGATATCACAGTACGTCATCCATTACAAACCATAATAAGGTCTTACACAAATAAAGGATCTCATGATCCAGTCTTAGTACAATCAAGTAGCAGAATAAATAGCATAGCGCTGGGGTCTATCTTCAGTGTCACCGACAATGCTGATGATGGGAGATGATCCTAGTTGTCGTAGCCGTCCTGCTGTCCTCCTTCAGGGTAGTCCTCCTCATAGTCTGGCCACGGGAATAGCCAAGGTCAAAATCCATGAGTACTCTTTAAGTACTCGCAAACTACCACTAACAAGGAAGGTAGTTCTAGTGGGAATGCTAAGTTCTAAGTCTATTTGTAAAGTTCAGTTTGAAACCTAAGCTGAGTTCAGAAACAAAGAAAGATAAGATAAAGTTTGAAAACACCTAAGTGGGAACTTAATTGTCATAGCACAACTATGTTGTGGTCAAGTCATGTCACAATTCATTTCATAAGTTGTTTTGAAAACATCTGACAACAGAATAGTATGGCCACTCCAACTGTCCATAACCGCGGACGCGGCTATTCGAATAGTTTGACACTCTGCAGAGGTGGTACACTTTCACCACAAGATTCGATACATCTATCAGGGATAACCCTAAATCATCATACTTAGTATGCAGATAATCAAACATAATCTTTCCTTTACACACTCTAGTATAAGCACCTCTCCTATGAGTATGGTCTCCCAGCCATGACCATCTGTCATCCTGGGCACTGCATAGGTGGACAACATTGAGAGGTAGCGTTAGCTCAAACCTGTCCAGTGAGGGAACGAATACTAATGCATATAAACTGCCTGCTAAGCCTTACCCAATTCAGTTATTGTGGTTGTACGGTAAAATTGGAATGGTATCGCATCCGAACCCAACCATCAGTTTTGTAAAAGGGCTAAGGGTCATGCCTCAATATTTTCATCATCATAAACCATTTGTGTTTCTCAACACATGTCAAAACATCTCAATAGAATGACTCATCATTCCAAGGTTTTCACAAGTCATTTTCACTAAGTACTCCCATATAAAGTGAATCAAGTTTTGGTTTAGCTCTAAACTACTAAGTTAAGAGTGTTCACTAATGGAAGATGTTAATATCAATCTCATGCCATAGGATGACATCTAAGTCTAACTAGGTAGGTCAAGTTTTATACTTTTTATGCTACCTTTAAACAAGTAAAGGACGTTGGTAAAGTAAAGAAGGTAAAGCTTGTAAATAAAACTTGGAGTAGGTATAAGTAAAAGGGTATAACCAAAGCATGCCTGATGCATTTTCTTAGGTTATCTAGCTTGCAAGGGTTAGCTTGAATTGTTAATGATGGCTTCCCTTGTGTAGTGCAGTGGTTGAAGTTTTCTTCCTCCTCCTCTTGGTAGAACTCCTCCTCCTCGAAAGCTTGGTCGGTACTATCGTCTATAAATACATACGGGATACACAATCACCAAACAATGCTTAACTAGTCTACTTAGCACACTAAGGCACATATTTGATGATCTATTATCATCACAAGAATCAGAAGGTTTCATGAACTAGCTTCATTCTTTTTATTTGAGAAAAGTAATTTCTACTCATTGAAAATAACTAACATTTAATATTCTCCAATTTAAATATGGGATCATGTGGACACATGTCATCACCACATATTCTAACACATGGGAATGTGATTTAAATCTTGGATCACATTTTAATAAGTTTAAGTTTAATAATTAATGATTTAAAGTGACTAGAAATGCCTAGATAGCATTATTTTGGTACTAGTCCAAAGTCACTGCATGTAAACCTTAATATTATTACATATTCAGATAGGTATGGTTAAATGTGATTTTTGAGAGTTGGTAACTCAAAAGCTAGTATGGTTGATTTTATAAAAAGGTTTGAATGTGCAAAAGCTTCTATCTTGTTATTTTTACTAGGGGATATCTCTAACTCTAAATGATTTAAATCCAACGGGCTTGGATAGAGATTTTCATTACCTTTCCAACAAAATTGGAATCACTCAGTTTGAATTTGTATAACTCTCTGAATTGATTTTTAAACTCAAGGACAGAACTAAGTTTTAATTAAAATAGAAAAAACTTCATTTGAGTTACTGGGTCAGCGCGGGAAACTAAATGGGCCGGCCCGTGTACACTCCGCGGCACTGAGGGCTGCTGACAGGGGGTCCCGCCTATTAGTGACTCATTAAACGCGAAGCGGTATGGGGCGATAAGGACCACATGATTAGAACTAGATATAACGGTCCACGGTCGTCGTCGACGACGGACACGTCGCCGGCGAGACTGAACCCTAGCGCGGTCGGTGGGGGTGCAGTGGGGACGTACCAGGGCTCCAGCTAGTGTGGCGATGGGAGCGATCGAATGAGTCGACGACGGCGGACTTAGGCAAGGTCACGGCAGGGGTTGAGGTGGACGCGGGGACTTCTCCGCCTCTGCTACGGCTAACTCCGGCGGAATTCTGGTGATGGGCTGCTCGAGCGGCTCTGGCGAGAGAGGGGAAACGATCAGTGGAGAGAGGGGAGTAGAATGGTATGGCGATTGAAGCTGGGGGAGGCCTCCTTATATAGGCTCGATGAGGGGACCGAAGGGTGTGGGCGGAGATCGTCGGTGACGACAGCACATAGGGCTACCGGCGTGGGTGAGGTAGGCGGACGGTGGGCGGTCTGCTGGCGGTCCTCTATGGCGTAATGGTATGGCTAGGGGTGGTGGCAATTGGTCGGGGGCTTCCCGCACTCTGAGGAACAGAGGCAATGCTCGATGGTGCTCCTGGCGACTGTGGGTCGCGTGGCGGTGCACGGCCGTGTCTGGCGGGGTGAGGGGTCGAGGCGGAGCGGCGTGCGCAACCTACGGTCGAGGCGCGGTCTGTGGCATGCTGGCGGCGTGGGCGCTCTTGCGTTCTCTGGTGCGGCGCAGAGAGGAAAGGGCGGGGCTTGTCCTCGGTGGTCCACTGCATGGCAGTGGTCGTGGGGTGGACCGTGGGTAGCGGTGAGGTCACGCCTCACTCCCTGGAGCGGCGGAGAGGGGCTGGCGGTCTGCTGCGGCTCGGGCACGATGGACTGGCGATCATGGCCTCGGGACGGCGTTGCACTGGCGCCAGGGGCTAGGGGATGGGCTGGTTTTGGTTTGGTTGGGTCTGGGGAGACCAAGATGATTAAATGTGGCTTAATGGCTCGACAAGATTTGATCAAAAACAGTATTAGTTAGGCCAGTTTGATTCTGCTCACAAGGTGTTCGATCAAATGGCCGCATGAGAGAAACTTTTGAATTTTTGAAAGATTTTTGGTGGAGTGGTTTGTCACATGCTTAAGCATCTGTGGTTGCTTGGGATTTTGAAATGGAGTTCATTTGGATGGTTTTTGAAATAGTGTGATCTTGATACATACACTAGATTCAATTTTCAAATGTAATTTAAAATTAGGGTTCGAATGTTTTGGGAGATCACAAAGTGGGCCTTGGCACATCACTACTTGTACTAGCAAGGGGTGCAAAGAACCACAATTGTCTCTGTTGGGAATTGAGTGCTAGGAACACCCAAAGTGGGCTAGTTGATTAAAATGGCAAAAGTGACAATTTCCTTATTTAATTCTTTTTGATTTCTTTTTCTTTGGGATTTGCTTGAGCATGATCTAAATGATGTGTAATTCACCTTAGAGTCATTTTACAACCAATAGATCACTCAATGATGGCAATTCAAAACAACTCATATTTAAATGCACACACATATGAAGGCTAAAAGATTTTAAATGGAAAAAGGTTTTGTTAACCCTAAATTGGGTAGATTTGATCTTGATTAACCTTGATTAAATATTTGGGGTGTTACAGTGATCGTCTCATGCATACAATTACCGACGATAAGAAAGATAGCCTAAGAATTAGCCAAAAACCAATCCCGGATAAGGAGTATGAAACGGATTAAGTGGCTGATTAAGGAGCGGGTTAAGAGGAAGATTCTGGAGATAACCCTGGATATGTATACATCTAAAAACCCTCTTACTCCAGTAAGTTTTCCAACTTTCTCCTTCTTATTGTCGAAATAATTGTCTATTTGTAACACTAATATTTATCTTTGTCTTTTAGCTTGTTGACCTCCCCGAGTTGGAGCTTGCTCCTCTTTAGGGATATCCACCTGAGGAACCGGATCCTCAGTGGGATGGAGAGCTTGAATTGCCGCCGGAGGCATTTCCCGGAAAAGCAAAACTCCGACTATTTCCATTGGCACGAAACTAGTGCATGTTGTGAAGAGGTAACTTTCCTCACAAGTTCTTTTATTTTATCTCACATTCTTTCCAAAGTGTAACGATCTTGAACTGTCACTTATTCATAGCTAAATAGCTTTTCAAGGGAAAAGGGAAAGGAAATACGGAAAAGCCCCTATGCCAGTCAAAACTAGTTTTGATTTCGCCTGCTGCTCCTCCTTTGACTCCTACCCTGACGCCCTCTATAGCACCGGAGGCTACTTCATCTCCCTGTGCTGCAGAAGATCCGGCTCAGCACTTCGAGCCAATGATCTTTGACTCGTAGGCCAGCATCACCATGGGTGATTTGGCAACTAATAAGGGTGAAACCTTAAAGCGTAATGATTCCTCATCAGAGACTTTTGCGGATAATCTACTGATCAATCCGGGTATCGCCAAGCTTGGCATTACTCGAAAAACTACAAAAGAAATCTTGAAGTTAGATTAACAATGTTTGGAGAGCCTGAATATCACTACTGAAGAAGAGCCACAAGAAGCTAAGGACATAAAATTCTCCGAGCTTCTTGACCAAGTTTGTCTCCGTGACAACAAGCTGAACGCCAGTGTGGCTCCACCACCACCAGTGATCCCTCTGACTCTCGCTGAGAAGGTTTCTTCCGAGGTGAACATGAGACTCAACAAGATAACCCACAAACATTATGTAAGTCAGAATTCGACTCTCTCTTTTACTTTATTTCATATCATATCCCCTAGCCCCAAGAAAGAAGTTGGATAGGAAATCCGATTTATGCTTCTATAGGATGCCAAAGAACGAACTAGTATAGCCCCCAAGGCTCGCGCTGATATTTAAATTAGTTAAAATATCATCCCGAGTGTTTAGTAGACTTATGACTCTGGGTATTATTCTGACTTACATAAAGTTAATGCTTATACCCAGGAATTGCTGAAGAATATCTGCAATAAACAGAGAGAGATCAGAGCTCTCCGTCTAGAGAATGCTCAATTGAAATTTCCAAAGATGAAGCTGAAGGTAATCGTTTCGGGCCTCATTCTTGGTATTTGATTTTTCTTTTTCATAGCCAAATGTTTATTCAAATATTATCTTGATTTAATAAAACTGGTCAAATAGTCATGCGAAATGATTGAAGAGGTCGAGAATTTTAAAACCCTAGAGGTGGAGAATCCCGACTTAAGGCAAGAGCTGAATAAGCTTAAGGAAGATCATGAGTGCAGTATTAACAGCATTCTTGAATCATCCAACATAGCCACCAAGGAACATGATCGCAAGATCGCCATCCAGGACAAGAGAATCCCAGATCTAAAAGATGATGTGGATAGGGAGAAGGATGATGGCTCAAAATATATTCGAGCTCGTTGGGGAACCCCAAGAGGAAGGTATGATGAGCACAACAGCAAGTTTTCCCTCAGTTATGAAACCAGGGTTATCGAACTAGTAGGAGCAAGTAAACACCTCCAAGGTGTTGTTTCCAACTTGGAATCCTGCACAACACAACCACAGAACTTTGCCCCCAACTTAAAGTGAGGTTTTCAATCTCACCAGTTTTGCTGAAAACAAAGGATTAAACGTATTGTGTGGAAGATAGTAATAACTTGCAGAAAGTAAATGGAAACAGTAAATAGTTGTAGATTGATGGTAAAAGAATGGACCAGGGTCCATAGTTCACCAGTGGTGATTCTCCTTAAGATAGATGACATGTTGGGTGAACAAATTACAGCGGGGCAATTGACAAACATCAAGAAAGCATACATGCATATACTAATCATCTTGACTCCTATGAGATTGGATTGGGCATTACAACATTATACATAGACCGTAATCCAACTACATCTATGACTAATAATCCACCTTCAGGTTATCATCTGAACCCCCTCCAGTATTAAGTTGCAAGCAATAGATAATTGCATTAAGCAAAGTGTGTAAAGTAAACAATGCGATTGTTCTATGAACAAAGGATTGTTGTTTTCTCCCTAGTAGCAACAACACATCTAGTACCTTAGAGATTTCTGTCACTTCCCTAGATTACTAGAGGCATGAACCCACTATCGAGCATAAATATTCCCTCTTGGAGTTGCTAGCATCTACTCGGCCAAGATAGCTACTAACAACGGAGAGCGTGCAAGATCACAAATAATCAAAGACATGATATAATCAATAATCAATCTGAAATAGCATATCAATATCCATCAGATCCCCGCAAACACAACATGTAGGATTACAAATAGATGATCTTGATCATGAATGGACCTCACAAGATCTAAACATTGTAGCACAAAGGAGAAGAACCAACCATCTAGCTACTACATGGACCCGTAGTCCAAGGATGAACTACTCACGCATCACACCGGAGGCAGGCATGGTGATGAAGAAGGCCTCCAGGGTGATCTCTCCCCTCTGGCAGGATGCCGGGAAGAGCTTCAGATCCCTCCCGATCTAGGGATGGAGATGGCAGCGGCTATAGACTCTTTCGTAGAATTTTGATCGGGTACATAGGGTTTCTGTATCGGAGGATTCTTATAGGCGAAAGGGGAGGCCGAGGGGGTGCCCGAGGCGGCTGCACCACCCCTAGGCATGGGCCATGCCTGGCCGCGTGGCCAGGTGGTGTGGCTGGCCCCTGGCCCCTTCTCGTCTTCTGGATCCGTGTTCCCCTAATACATTGCAAATGTATCTATAATTTTTGATGCTCCATGCTTGGTTTTATCTACTTTCTTATGTTTTGTCCACACTTTGGAGTATTTTTCATATGATTTCTTGGACTAACCTATTAACAAGAGCCACAGTGCCAGTTGCCTGTTTTCTGCTGTTTTTGGTTCCAGGAAAGTCAGAAAATCAATATTCTCGGAATTGGACGGGACAAAATCCAAAGTTCCTATTTTATCGGAAGACTCACGGAGCCAGAAGCAGAGACGGAGGAGGGCCAGGGCCTGGCCACACCATATGGTGGCGCGGGCTAGCCCTAGCCACGCCACCAGGTTGTGTGGGCCCCCTGGCACTCCACCGACCTTGCCTCCTTCGCCTATAAGAGCCTCCTGATACCAAAACCCTAAATCATCAAGCCTCCAGCCACGAAAAGTTCCATAGCGCCGCCGCCACCAAAGGGGAGATTCGGGGGACAGAAAGGCTCTATTCCGGCACATTGCCGGGACGGGGAAGTGCCCCTGGAGCCATCTCCATTGATCTCCACCACCATCTCCATCACCATTGCTGATTCCCATGATGAGGAGGGATTAGTTCTTCCTCGAGGCTAAGGGTTCTACCGGTAGCTATGTGTTCATCTCTCTCTATGCATGATCTTATTGATATCATGAGCTTGTAATCTATAGATCTACCTTGCTACTCAAGTGCTTTAATAGATCTCTGCTCTCCCCATGTGTGTGAAAGTGACAGCGTGCACACCATGGTGGCACTTAGGCTAGAGATTACAAATACTTGTTATGAGTTATATTTGGAGTTAGATGTCTTTATAAAATTGTGGTGTTTGTTGGAACCATCTAGTGCTCAAGGTGACAGTGTGGGGTTTTCTAGATGGGAAAGACTTACTTTGAGGTGTGCTGTTATAGCCCTACCATCGATTAGAGTGCTCAACCGGAGAGTAGTTAAGAGTAGTATCATAAAGAGAAGATATTTATATGAGAGTGTTCACTAGTGAAAGTGTAATCCCTAGGCCTTGTTTCTTAGCATTGAAACACCGTTTGCAATTAGATATGTTACATGTTTGCTTGCTTCCATCTTTATTTCAGTTTGCCTTTAGTCTTTTCCACGCCATCAAGCTATTTTCTATCACTGTTACCACTTATAATTATCCATACCACTTGTATTTCACTATCTCTTCGCTGAACTAGTGCACCTATACACCTGACAAGTGTATTGGGTGTGTTGGGGACACAAGAGACTTCTTGTATCTTGATTGCAGGGTTGCTTGAGAGGGGATACCTTTGACCACTTCCTTCCTGAGTTCGATAAACCTTGGGTGATCCACTTAAGGGAAAACTTGCTGTTGTTCTACAAACCTCTGCACTTGGAGGCCCAACAACTGGCTACAAGAATAGAAGTGCGTAGACATCAAGCTATTTTATGGCGCCGTTGCCGGGGAGGTAAGGTAAAAGGTATTTACATCGGAGGATTAAAGAAGAAGAACCTCCCACGGCAAACGCCTATTTTCTGGCGTCGTTGTCGGGGAGGTAAGGTAAAAGGTACTCACATCCTCCGGTGTGAGTTCTCGAAGTTATTTCCTTTAGATTATGCAATTTTGTCTTTTTGTTTCTTGTTTTCACTAGTTAGGCTTAATGGAAAAGAACAAAAAAAATAGAGAGCTTTTTAGTATTTTTCCTAAGTTAGAACTTGAATTGTCTGAAAAGAAAATTAAAAAACCCATGGAACTTTCTTTGCATGCTAATAGCAATTTTATTAGTATGAATCTTTTGAACACCTTTGTTACTAATGCTATGGACACATCTAAGCTTGGGGAAGTTGGTTCTTATGAAAATGATCTCTTTAGTTCCCCAGTTTTAACGAAGTAAATTAGCTCTGATGATACTTTATCTCCCATATGTGGTAATTCTAATGATACTTGTGATATTTTAAATCCACATACTGAAAGCATCCCTTTTAAAATACCTATAAAAATTATTGATCGTGTTATGGATAACTGCTATTTTGGAGATGGAACTGTCCATCCTGGTGATCATTTACTCTTTATACATGAATTATGCGAGTTGTTCAAGTGTGCAGGTATTTCAATGAACCAAGTTAAGAGGAAGCTATTCCCTATTTCACTTAAGGGCAAAGCAAGGGAGTGGTATGAGCTACTAGATGATCCTCATCATTTGGAGTGGAAGGAACTTGAATCTCTCTTTTACTCTAAATTTTATCCTCCTCCTGAAATTCATAAAGATAGGAATTACATTTATAATTTTCATCCTCATGATGGAGAAAGTATTGCCCAAGCATGGGGGAGATTGAAGTCACTAATGCTCAAATGTCCCATTCATGAGCTCCCTAGGAATATTGTTATTAATAATTTCTATGCAAGGCTTTCAGGACATTACAAGGACTATCTAGATACTTGTTTAGAGGGATCCTTCACGAGTAAGGAGGTAAAAGCTAAGTGGGATCTTCTTGAAACAATTCAAAGCAATACCGAAGATTGGGATAACAACAAAGGTAAAGAACTAGGTATAAACTATGAGTATGATTGCATTAAGTCTTTTGCTGAAACTGTTGATTTTCAAGAGCTTAGTGCTAAATATGGTCTTGATCCTCAAATTCTTATTGATTGTTTTAAAACCTTTGCTTCTCATATTAATGCTCCTAAAGAAAAGTGGGACATGTATCATGAGCCTTTTAAAGACACTTGCATGGAAAATGAAATTGTTGTTAATGATAGCAATAAACATGCTCAAACCTCTGAAAGTACTATTTCTTATAAGCATGTTAATTTTTGTGGGATACATAGACCTTGTGAGAGTAACCAAGTTGAAGAAGAATATTGTATCACCCACAGGAATGAAAAAACTAGAATGTGGTATAGGGCTTTAAATGATCTTGGTAAAAAAGTTTATGCCCTTTATCCTTTTATTTGTGAACTTTGCTTTGAAGTGGGTCATTTAAATTTTCAATGCTCAGGCCATAATAATAGCCCTTCTAATCCAATGAGTACTACAAGTTTGTATTGTGATGACATGATCACTCCTAATCAGCATGATGAACTTACATTATTTTTGGGGTGTGAAGAGTTATCAAGAAAAACCTCTTTGGTAGATATGGGTGCTTTTGATATGAATAGTGTCCTGCATGGTTGTCATCTTTATTGTGTTGATAATTGTCACACAAATACTTACATACAAAATATTATAGAAGATGAGATTTTACCAAAATATGATAGGACTAATATGTGTTTTGATCTTATTAATGAAAAGAAGGAATCCTCCAAAGTTTCTTCTATTGTCTCTAACAATGAACCAGGGTATATGGAGAAGCTTCCTTTCAAGCCTCTCCCTCCTAAAGAGAAGAAGATAAAGAAGAAAAGGAGGAGTAAAAGGAGGGAGGAAACGGTATTTTCCCCTAAGCATGTAGCTCCTATTATAGTTTTTGATGAGTCTGAACTCAATGATGTTCCTATGCCTATTACCTATAGTACTGATCATGATTGGGAAAAGCACACTACTTTTGATATTGATAATCTCTTCGGTACCAATTCTGAAAATGACGATATTAATAATTGCTATACTATTAGTTCTATCCATGATCTTTCCAATGATGATATGTTTACAAATGAACACACTTTGGAGGATAACTATTCTATTCCTTATGAAGATACTATACCTCCAATATATGATGATTGCAATGATGAGTATGATATTTTCAGTCCACCTACTATTGAGGAGAAAATTAATTATGATTACAATATGCCTCCTATATTTGATGATTATGGTGATGAGAATAATAATGATAGCTATTTTGTTGAATTTGCTCCCATTACAATCAATAAGAATGACTATGTTTATGTGGGGAGTATTAATTCTTTTATGAATGTGGCTCATGATAAGAATGTTTCTTGTGATAGTTCTATTGTTAATTTTATTCATGATGCTACTAAAAGTTATTATGAGAGAGGGAAACATGGTTTTATGTGTCTCAACAATATTAAGTTCCCACTCTTTATGTTGAAAATTTTGAAGTTGCACTTGTTTTGCTTTCCTATGCTTATTGCTTTGTGCTTTCATGACTTGTTTCTTTACAATATTCCTATGCATAGGAAGTGGGTTAGACTTAAATGTGTTTTGAATTTGCTTCTTGATGCTCTCTTTTACTTCAATTCATATTTCTTATGTGAGCATCTTCTCAAACTATCATGCCTAACTTAAAGGCGTTAAAGAAAAGTACTTATTGGGAGATAACCCAAAAGTTTTAGATGAGTCTTGGAAGTTATTACTTCAGTAATAACACGCTCCTTATCCTTTTTATTTGGTTTTTGTACCAAGAGTAACCTCTAATGAGAGAGAAGTAATGATTGGAAAAGTTGCTGTCCCGGAACAGATTTCTATGCTTCACCGTAAAAATTCGTGTAAAATCTCTGAATGTCTTTTTGAGGCGTGAATTTTTGTGCTTCTTACCCAGGTTGTTATCTAACTTTCGTTAGTTCAACACTTTTTGATTTGAGCAACATAAGATCTTCGAAAAAATTCGTCTTTACCTTCTGGTCTGTTTTGACAGATTTCTGTCATTTTTTGCATTTGCTTCTTGTTGGTTCCTTTTTGAGTTCTTTTGGGGAATTGAGCTTTTTGAGGGAAGTGCTACAGTATCTAGTGTTTTAATGGAAGTTTATTGGTGTTAGAACTGAACCTTAAGACTTATTATCTTGAGTGCACTAATATTGCTAATAAAGATTGTGTGAAGTTTTGTATGAAGGAAAAATTTCAGGTGTATGGAAGGAATGAGTAATAAGATGAAGGATGGACTAAATCTCAACCTTGGGGATGCCACGCGTGTCACCGCAAGAAATATCCAAGAAGTACAAGCGTCAAAGATTGGGGATGCCCAAGGCATCCCCTTCTTCATCAATAAAAGTCTCAGGTTTCTTCCAAACGCTTCATTTTTATTGTTTCATGCACAGTTGTGTTGTTCTTGGAGCGTCTTCTTTTTCATTTTCGTTTTGGTTTTTCGTTTGCCTTTTGTTTTCTTAGTTTGTTGAATAAATTGGTTGGACCCCCTCTTTCATACATTGGTTTGCAAATAGTTTGGTTTGGTTTGGAGAAGAGTAGGAAAGCTCATGCTTAAGTGGCAAAGAGAGCTTGTTTTTGACTGTGGCCTATGCTTTGTCATGCCATGCTTGATATTGTTTTGGCTTTATGCTTAGTATTCTTTGATGTAACATGACTTGTCATAAACAATTGATATTGCTTAATGTGCCTTGGATGAATCATGCGTTGTTTTAGCATATTAAAGCATAGTATAGTGGTATTCTCCTTTGATGCTTTATTTGGGTTGACTTGGCGCATGCTCACACCATGTTATGACTATCCAAAGTCACCATAGCCTTTATGATCCTTTAGTTTTCAACTTGTAGTATCACTTTATGCTTTGATCAACGATGTTTTGTCGCTCTGCATGATTATGGCCATTATTGCTCTCTTAGTTTGTCGCTCCCAGTCTTTTGCTAGCCTCCACAACCAAGTATGAGTTCCACTCATGCATCCAACTCCCTAAACCAAGTTATTCCAAAGAGTCCACCATACCTACCTATTAGCATATGCTATTCCAAGTATATTCATGTTTTTGTTTACCTTCCAAATTAAACTTGTTATGAGAAAACTAGTGATTAAAGCTCTCACGAACTTGATGGCACACTTTACTTTTCTTGCCCTTAATAAACTTGAACCATTGTATCGTCTATGTTGTATATGCTTGCACTTATTTGTTGGGAATTAGCAGAACCATGCTTTTATGGGGAACGCTTTCAACATTGCACTTGGTACTTGTACCTAGTTGATATCATGCTCTTTTGTATATGGATGTCGTCGGTGTGAAATGAAAGGGGAGCTTGTAAGTCCATGGAGTTATGTATATGTGTTAGAGAAACGCCTGGGCCGCTGGTCTAATCCATGCTGACATGGTGGAAACCTGCAGCGTAACCATAATGAGCTGTCTATGAAGCATTCTTCTTATAAAAAAAAGAGTCCTATATTGATAAAAAAGAGAAAAAGAAAAAAAAAGATACTATGAAAAGAGGAAAGAGAGAAAAAAGCACCATATTCCCATGGTAAATAAGAAGAATGTTAAGATGCTCGTTGTCTACTTGCCTTGTCATTTTGATATGGGGATTCTTCCGTATCATCGGGCAAGGGGTACCCCGTTGGCGGTTCTCAATGATACAAATGTACTTACAATGAAAAGAACTTACCGGTGACTAAACTTGAGTAGCATGAGGAGCGGCCCTCGTATACAAGGGACATGAGATTTCTGACTCATACTTTGTCAAGAATGTACACCATAGTTTGTTCACTCTAACCTTAATCACTTCAAGATGCTTATGATAGGGGCAATGAGAGCTGAAAGTTGTAAGTACCATAATTTTTGGAAGCTCTTTATGAGACTTGAATCCCTACTTCCTTTTTACAAAGGCCTTTCTTCCACCAATATATTGAGTCTCCACCTTCTATCTTTATGCACCTACTTTGAGAGCATAGTGGCCATTCTTAGTTCTATGTGCATTGTCCCAAGACTAGTTGATTGATGCATAGCTTGTTATTGCTTGTTTGAAACTATTGTATCTAGTCACTCTTATGAACTTTGAAGGTGTCCTATGCATTTATATTTGCTACTCTATTGAGGGACAAGCTGAATACTATTATGCTATGTTTTCTTTATGTGAAACAAACAAACGTCTTGCAAAGCATGTTATTCATGATTCTTTTGTTTGTGCCCTTTCATGTTGCATCACAGTTTCTTTGCTTATTGCTAGAACTTTGTCTTTCATGTTATGATTGAAGTACTATGATCCCAGCTTTGAATGTTTTACAAATACTTTGATCAAGTCTTTGATGGTGCATGTCACCTCAAAAATTATTTATTTTTATCACTTACCTACTCGAGGACGAGCAGGAGTTAAGCTTGGGGATGTTGATACATTGCAAATGTATCTATAATTTTTGATGCTCCATGCTTGGATTTATCTACTTTCTTATGTTTTGTCCACACTTCGGAGTACGTTTCATATGATTTCTTGGACTAACCTATTAACAAGAGCCACAGTGCCAGTTGCCTATTTTCTGCTATTTTTGGTTCCAGGAAAGTCAGAAAATCAATATTCTCGGAATTGGACGGGACAAAAGCCAAAGTTCCTATTTTACCGGAAGACTCACGGAGCCAGAAGTAGAGACGGAGGAGGGCCAGGGCCTGGCCACACCATATGGTGGCGCGGGCTAGCCCTAGCCGTGCCACCAGGTGGTGTGGGCCCCCTGGCACTCCACTGACCTTGCCTCCTTCGCCTATAAGAGCCTCTCGATACCAAAACCCTAAATCATCAAGCCTCTAGCCATGAAATGTTCCGCAGCGCCGCCGCCACTGAAGGGGAGATTCGGGGGAAAGAAAGTCTCTATTCCGGCACCCTGGCAGGATGAGGAAGTGCCCCCGGAGCCATCTCCATCGATCTCCACCACCATCACCATTGCTGATTCCCATGATGAGGAGGGAGTAGTTCTTCCTCGAGGCTAAGGGTTCTACCGGTAGCTATGTGTTCATCTCTCTCTATGCATGATCTTATTGAGATCATGAGCTTGTAATCTATAGATCTACCTTGCTACTCAAGTGCTTTAATAGATCTCTGCTCTCCCCATGTGTGTGAAAGTGACAGCGTGCACACCATGGTGGCACTTAGGCTAGAGATTACAAATATTTGTTATGAGTTATATTTGGAGTTGGATGCCTTTATGAAATTGTGGTGTTTGTTGGAACCATCTAGTGCTCAAGGTGACAGTGTGGGGTTTTCTAGATGGGAAAGACTTACTTTGAGGTGTGTTGTTATAGCCCTACCATCGATTAGAGTGTTCAACCAGAGAGTAGTTAAGAGTAGTATCATAAAGAGAAGATATTGCTCTTGGACAATGCTCCTGGATTTCTGGTCCTGTATACTATTGCTAAGCGGATTGTGTTACTAAATTGTGACAAGGTGGTTATTGATGCTAGATTCCTTCTTCAAGATGAGAAAGTTTCATCTGGTGTTATCTTGGATCTTGTTGTCAAAAGGGTGATGGTGGGTGAACAAATCTTTGATGGGCTCAATTCATCAACCAAACACAAATACATTTCTGTGGATTTTTCTAAAGGGAGGATGTCTGAGGATAATATGTTCAAAAAATTTGGTCACCACATAAATTTCTCAGGAGGATTTCGCAGAAGAGCATTCTTCCTTGTTGGTTCATTTGGCCGTGCAAATTTTAAGATTGATATTCATACAATTGGCATTGTTCTTCAAAGTTGTTTTGGGGGCCATGCATCAAAATATCAAGTCAAAATCCTCCAGGACAGAACCTTTAGATTCTCGGTGGCATCAAGAGCTGTGGGTTTTGAAATATATAATTCTGGTTCTTTCACTGATGATTCATTCATACTGAAGATAAAACTTTGGGGCGATGGAGGCCCAAATTGGAAATTCGAAGAGAAGGAATATTACAAAGAATTGGACAAGGATTGGACAACAACTTCATACAAAAAGAAAAAAAATCCTTTGTTTTTTATCGTATTGGTTCTTCGACATCACACGTACCATGCAATAACGGTCAAAATAATGATGACATTACTCATGTCATAACGGGTGCATCATTTGCGGATATTGTGATTAATGGAAAAGGTATTATAGCGGAGAAAACTGCAGTCAACAAATCTCCTACAATTAATTTGCCTGGTCTTTTACCATTTTTGAAATTTCCCACTTTCCCTTCTTGTCCCTGGCCCGACAAATCTTACCTGAATTGGTTCAAGGCCCATGTTACGCCGCAAGTTTTGCGGCCCAGGGTGTATGACTGTCTTAAGGATTTTATTCTTGCCCAAAAAATTAATTCGGCTGAAACCCGTGTCTCCTCAACTCCCTCGCCTGGAGAAACCCCAACTACCTTGCTCCGCTCATCGCCGGCGACAACCACCGACGCAATGGCCAATATTCCAATTGACCCTCAGCCATTTCTTCCCCATGGTTTCGAGATTATGCAGGTGGCTGGCAGGAATCAAGTCAAAAGGGTGGTGGTTCCTCGCCGACCAAGAACTCATGAACAGTATGCCATTGCGCACATCCATCCCCTTCCCCCTGGTCCTGTCCCTTTTGGTAATATCAGGGATGTGTTGCAAGATTTCTTTATCAATGATGCACATGTCGAATTTCGTGATATTCAAGATTGCCCATTTGGTTCTGCATATGTTCAATTTGCAAATGTCAGTGACCGTGACCGGTTAATTGTTGTGGGTCATATTCCCTTCCAAGATGTTGCTATTTCTTTTGATAGGCATAATAAAGGAATTAACTGGCGTAGGGCTCAGTTTAACAATGAATGTTGGGTTATGCTCCTGGGTCCTCCACTTGATCACTGGAACCATGATGACCTGAATGTTGTATTCTCTGACATTGGTAAAGTTCTGCTCTGGGAGAGGGACCCTGAGCACAAGGGCAGGATCATTGCAAAGCTCAGAGTCACTGATCTCCTAGATGTTCCTAAAAGTGTTAGATTCACCATTGGAGACCTGGTGGAAACTAAATCATGGACCTTTTCTATGGAAATATTGAACAACAATCTCCTGGGGGGGCACCTGATGAGGACCCACTACCTGATGATGGTGCTGACCCACACCCTCTACCTATGGTGGGACCCATATTTGGGCCCCCTTCTCCACCACCTCCACCACAACCTGAAGGGGACATTGGTGGATGGGACCAATGGATTGACCCTGCCCCTCAGAATAATGCTGGTTGGGGCAACTGGAATGCTGTCCAAGGACCTGTATTTGCTGAAGGTGTTGACATGCCCATTGACAACCAGGATTTGCCACCTCAGGAGGCTGATAGTGCTGTTACTGGATCTATACCTGGTGTAAATGTTTCATCTGACAGTGACATGGCATATATCCATGGTGCAGAGGATAATGAGGTGGAGCAAAATATTGCTGATGCAGATTAGGAGATGGGCATGGGAGAAGGACTGCTTAACATTCTGCAGAATTACCAAGATGAGGAGGAGGACACCAACCATGCTGATGAGGATAACATGCAAGATGACTGGATGATGGAGGACACTAATCTCCTCTCTCCAAATGAGGCACACCTCCAAGTTGGAATGGCCATTATTCCTTTTGTCAACTCATCTGAGATACTCTCTGCTAGGAATTCTTTCTCAAAGCAAGGTCTGGAGCTATGGGACAGATTCTTTGCTCCACACATGAACCCATCAACTGACAAAGGCAAACTGCAACGTGACATTCCTGTAAGTTGGTTTAATTTTATCACTCTAATGCTCATCACACCTAAGAAATTCAGTTGGATTAGACATTTTCTCACATCACCCCTATGGGAGATAATTAAAGAGCCAATTACTGATGAATCTACTTTCACCTTCATTATACCTGATGAATGTGTTGGACAGATTCCACCCCATTGCCTGAATGATTCCCCATCAAACATGATGGTACCAAATGCTCCTACTAAGAGGAGGAGGGGCAAAGAACCACTAGTGGAATCTGAGGTGAGAAGGAGCCCCAGAATTGTGGAACTTAATGGGGGTTTTAAAAGCCATTTAAATTGCACTGATCATAATTGCCTCTCTTGCAATGCTGCTCCACCCTGTCTCAGTAATAAGGTTGTTAAGAATCTTGCTAAATCATTTTGCAAGGTTAAAGAGGGGGAACTGGAGAAAAGATTGCTGAAGAAGGGCAGGATCAATGATTTGATCATCAAGCCACCAGGAAAGACTGGACCTAAGAAGAATGGTCCTGAACCATACCTTTCAAACAAGAAGAAGGGAGGTGCTGCTGAATCTTGTGGACAGCAGTCTAAGAAGAAAGCTCCTAAATAATGTGGTTAATGTTTACAAAAACCTTGCCTTTTGTGATTGGACCAATTACCTTTCATATTTGTTATGAGTTGTTGCAGACCTATTTGATGTTGGACATGTTTATGAATTTAGTAACCTATGATATGTCCAGTCTTATTTGTGTGACTACAAAATTTGAGTCACCCCATGGATCACCCAATTGGTTTATAAATGAGTAACAATAGAAACTGGAAGATTCTGAACTGGAACCTCAAGGGAATTAACTCTAAAAAAAATGGTTAGCACTAAAAAGCAAGATCATGGAATCTGAATGTGACATTATTTGTCTTCAAGAAACCAAGAGAGAAAACTTTGATATCAATTATTTAAAAAAATTATGTCCAAATAAGTTTGACAGTTTTGATTTCTTACCATCAATTGGTGCTTCTGGAGGAATTATTACCATCTGGAATAGTACTTTATTCAATGGTACCAGGGCTTTCCAAAATGATTTCTCAACTTCTGTTACCTTCACCTCTCAATTATCAAATGATACCTGGACTCTCACTAATATCTATGGTCCTTGTCAAAATGATAGAAAGATGGATTTCTTAGACTGGTTTTCAAACATCACTATGCCTGATAGTATGGATTGGCTAGTGTTAGGAGATTTTAACCTTATCAGAAGTCTCGCTGATAGAAATAAAAGTGGGGGAGATATTAATGAAACTATGCTCTTCAATGATGCTATCTGCAATCTGGGCCTTATTGAGTTGCCACTAAAGGGTAGAAAATTCACCTGGAGTAACATGCAGAAAGATCCTCTCCTAGAAAGACTGGACTGGTTTTTTACATCTAGTTCTTGGACAACCAAGTTCCCACACACTATGGTTACCCCACTATCCAAACCTACTTCTGATCATCTCCCCTGTGTCATATCCATTGGAACTAACATCCCCAAGGCTCAAATCTTTAGATTTGAAAACTACTGGCTTCATCATTCTGATTTTAAGATGATTGTACAAAATGCATGGAATATTCCTGTGAATTATCAGGACATGGCAAAAAGAATTTGTGCCAAATTAAAAAATTTGAGGAGAGGTATCAAGATTTGGGCAAAACAGTTACCTTGCTTAAAGGATCAAATTGCTAAGGTGAATGACACAATTGATCTCCTGGACCTACTTGAAGAATCTAGAACATTAACCATCAATGAGTGGCACCTCAGAGATATCCTGAAGTCCCATATTATCTCTCTTCTTCAGAACCAAAACACCTATTGGAAAGAAAGAGGGAAAATCAAATGGGTAAAACTTGGAGATGAAAACACTAAGTTTTTCCATTCCAAAGCTACCATCAGTTATAGACATAACTATATATCAATGATCAAGAATGAATCTGGACAGGAATTTACAAATCACTATGACAAGGCTGATATCTTATGGAATGATTTCAGGGCAAGAATGGGCACATCAGTCAAAACTGAGATGCACTATAATCTTGCAGACTTCTATGGAGATGGAATGACTGATGAGATGAAGGATTCACTTGAAAAACCTTTCCTTGACAAGGAAATTGAGGAGGTTATCACTGAACTACCAAATGACAAGTCACCTGGACCTGATGGATTTAATAATGAATTTATCAAAGTTGCTGGTCTATCATTGGATATGATATCAAATTACTGATTCATGATTTCTTCAATGAGAAAGTGTCCCTTGAAAGCATTAACTCTTCTTACATTACACTCATACCCAAAGTCACTTGCCCATCTACATCAGCTGATTTCAGACCAATCTCTCTATTGAACTGTATATTCAAAATTATTACCAAACTTCTTGCAAATAGACTGCAATCTATCATTCTGAAATTGGTACACAAAAACCAATATGGTTTTCTCAACAACAGATCTATTCAAGATTGCATTGGTTGGGCATTTGAATACTTATTCCAATGTCACAAGTCAAAGGAGGAAATTTTAATTCTCAAACTTGATTTTGAGAAGGCATTTGATACAGTTGATCACTCTGCCATCATTAATATCCTTAAAGCTAGAGGATTTGGGAGAAAATGGATTAGGTGGATTGAAATGATCTTTGAATCTGGAACTTCTAAAATTCTTCTCAATGGTGTACCTGGTAAAACGTTCTACTGCAGAAGAGGTGTTAGACAAGGAGACCCACTTTCACCATTACTATTTGTCCTTACTGCTGACCTCCTACAAGCTGTTCTAAACAAGGCCATGCATAGAAATCTTCTAACTCCACCTATTGTGGGACCACCCAACAGTGACTTCCCAGTTATTCAATATGCTGATGACACTTTGGTGATTCTTAAAGCTGATGCATCTCAATTATTATGCTTGAAAGCACTGCTTCAAACATTTGTTGTTTCCACTGGTCTCAAGGTCAATTACCTGAAATCTAGCATGATGCCAATAAACATTTGTAATGATAGACTTATGCATTTTGCTATGACAATCAACTGCCAAACTGGATGCCTCCCTTTTACCTACCTTGGGCTTCCATTAAGCATTACAAAGCCATCTATGGAACATTTTCTTCCCATTGTTCAGAGAGTGGAAAGAAGATTATGTGGAATTGCTGACTTCTTGAATTATGGAGGCAAACTGCAACTGGTCAAATCTGTTCTCTCCTCACTTCCTCTATTTTATATGAGCTGTTTGGAGGTACCAATAGCCATCAAGGATCAAATTATTAAATATATGAGATATTGTCTATGGAGAAAGAAGACTGATGATGTACAAGAAAAAGGACAAGCTCTTGTCTCATGGGACAAAATCTGCGGTCCTAAAAACCAAGGGGGTTTAGGGGTACTGAACCTACAGATTCAAAATAATGCCCTCCTTCTGAAAAATTTGGACAAATTCTACAACCACCAAGACATACCTTGGGTTCATCTCATATGGGAGACTTATTACAAAAATGGAAAGTTACTTGGAAGAAGCATGGAGGGATCTTTCTGGTGGAAGTCGCATATCAAATTAATTGATAACTATAAAGGCATGGCCAAATGCAATCTGAATTCAGGCAAATCTGCTTACTTCTGGACTGACCTTTGGCAAGAGGAGTGCTTGATGAATAAATTCCCTCACCTTATGTCCTATGCTAAGTCTACAATCATCAATGTTCATGATTTCCTTCATGCTGAATTCCTTGAAGATAACTTCCACCTACCTCTCTCTCATCAGGCTTTCTCTGAGTTTTTAGTCCTGGAAGAAAAATGCCAGGAATTCAGACACGACACTCAGGACACCCATGATAATTGGAACTATATATGGGGAACAGATAAGTTTGAAGTTAAAAAGGCATACTTAGCCATGATTGGACACTCATCATCACCACCACACTTTTCCTGGGTTTGGGCAACCTCCTGTCAAAATAAACACAAGTTCTTTTTCTGGCTTTTGTTACTAGACAGATTGAATACAAGAAACCTACTGATGAGAAAGAATTTCAACCTTCCTGATTACAATTGTGTTACATCAAACTGCATCACAGAAGAATTAGCAAATCATCTTTTCTCGGATTGTCCATTTGCAAAAAATGTTGGGACCATATTTCTAGAAACAGAACTGCAAATCTAACAGGATTAGAAGCTATTTCAAACATCAAAGAAAAGTTACATCTACCATTTGCAATGGAAATCATTATCATGACATCCTGGGGTATCTGGATTTGCAGAAATGAGAAGATTTTTAATGACAAAAGACCCACTTTTGATAGATGGAAAGCAATTTTCTACCAGGAAATGAGATGGATACAATTCAGAATCAAAGGAAAATACAAGGAGAAATTCAAAGCATGGCTCAGTCAGCAATTAGATCAGGGATAGAATAGATTGTTTCAATTTAGATATAACTGTTTATGATATACCTTAGATCATTTTCTCATTGTAACATACACATATATAATAAAAAAATTGCAGTGGGGATTTTCCCTACTGTTTCACCTCAAAAAAAGAGAAGATATTTATATGAGAGTGTTCACTAGTGAAAGTATAATCCCTAGGCCTTGTTTCTTAGCATTGAAACACCGTTTGCAATTAGATCTGTTACATGTTTGCTTGCTTCCATCTTTATTTCAGTTTGCCTTTAGTCTTTTCCACGCCATCAAGCTATTTTATATCACTGTTACCACTTATAATTATCCATACCACTTGTATTTCACTATCTCTTCACCGAACTAGTGCACCTATAAACCTGACAAGTGTATTGGGTGTGTTGGGGACACAAGAGACTTCTTGTATCTTGATTGCAGGGTTGCTTGAGAGGGGATACCTTTGACCACTTCCTCCCTGAGTTTGATAAACCTTGGGTGATCCACTTAAGGGAAAACTTGCTGTTGTTCTACAAACCTCTGCACATGGAGGCCCAACAACTGTCTACAAGAATAGAAGTGCGTAGACATCATCCCCTTGGTGAAATATTGACTTTTCCTTTTGTCCCGTCCAATTCCGAGAATATTCATTTCCTGGCTTTTCTGGAACCAAAAACAGCAGAAAACGGGCAACTGGCACTGTGGCATCTTTTTAATAGGTTAGTTCCAGAAAATGTGTAAAAATACTCCAAAGTGTGGACAAAACATAAGAAAGTAGATATAAAACAAGCATGGAACATCAAAAACTATAGATACGTTTGCAACGTATCAACATCCCCAAGCTTAACTCCTGCTCGTCCTTGAGTAGGTAAGTGATAGAAAGAAAGAATATTTTTTAGGTGACATGCACCATCATAATCTTGATCAAAGTACTTATAAAACATTGATAGCTAGGATCATAGTACTTTAACATAGCATGAAAGATATAGTTCTAAGAATAAGACATAGCAACTATGTTGTAGCATGAAAAGGTACAAACAAAAGATTCATGAATAACAATTTGCAAGACGTTCGTTTGTTTCGCATAAAGAAAACATAATGAGAATGGTATTCATCTTGTCCCTCATAGTGTAGCAAAACATAAATGCATAGGACACCTTCAAAGTTCATAAGGGTGAATAGATACAAATAGTTTAAGAATAAGCAATATCAAAGTTATGAATCAATCAACAAGTCTTGGGACAATGCACATTAAACTAAGAATGGCCACTATGCTCTCTTAATAGGTCCATAAAGATAGAAGATGGAGACTCAACATAAAAGTAAAAGAAAGGCCTTCATAGAAGGAAGCAAGGATTCAAGTCTCATAAAGAGCTTCCAAAAATTATGGTACTTATTAGCTTTCAACTCTCATTGCCCCTATCATAAGAATCTTGAAGTGATTAAGGTTAAAGTGAACAAACTATGGAGTATATGCTTGACAAAATATAAGTTGGCAATCTCATGTCCCTTGAATACGAGGGCCGCTCCTCATGCTAATCAAGTTTAGTTACCGGTAAGTCCTTGTCATAGTAAGTACATGTGTATCATAGAGAACTGCCAACGGGGTACCCCTTGCCTGATGATACGGAAGAATCCCCATATCAAAATGACAAGGCAAGTAGACAATAAGCATCTCAGCATCTTCTTATTTACCATGGGAAAATGGTGTTTTTTCTCTCTTTCCTCTTTTCTCATATTTTCTTTCTTTTTTCTTAATCTCTATCTCTTTTTTATAAGAAGAATGCTTCATAGATTGCTCATTATGGTTACGCTGCAGGTTTCCACCATGATTAGGCATGGATTAGACCAGCCGCCCAGGCGTTTCTCTAACACACATACATAACTCCATGGACTTACAAGCTCCCCTTTCATTTCACACCGACGACATCCATAAACAAAAGAGCATGATATCAACTTGGTACAATGTACAAGTGCAATGTTGAAAGCGTTCCCCATGACAGCATGGTTCTGCTAATTCCCAATGTATAAGTGCAAGCATATACAACATAGATGACACAATGGTTCAAGTTTATAAGGGGCAAGAAAAGTAAAATTTGCCTTCAAGTTCGTGAGAGCTTTAATCACTAATTTTCACATAACAAGTTTAATTCGGAAGGTAGATAAAAACATGAATATACTTGGAATAGCAAATGCTAATAGGTAAGTATGGTGGACTCTTTGGAATAACTTGGTTTTATTTGGAGTTGGATGCATGAGTGGAACTCATACTTGGTTATGGAGGCTAGCAAAAGACTGGGAGCGACCAACTAAGAGAGCAATAATGGCCATAATCATGCAAAGCGATAAAACATCATTAATTAAAGCATAAAGTGATATTACAAGTTGAAAACTAAAGGATCATAGAGGCTATGGTGACTTGGGATAGTCTTAACATGGTGTGATCATGTGCCAAGTCAACACAAATAAAGCATCAAAGGAGAATACCACAATACTATGCTTTAATATGCTAAAACAACGCATGATTCTTTCAAGGCACATTAAGCAATCTCAATTGTTTACCACATGTCATGCTACAGCAAAAATCACTAAGCATAAAGCCAAAACAATATCAAGCATGAGATGACAAATCATAGGCCACGGTCAAAAACAAGCTCCTTTTTACCACTTAAGCATGAACTTTTCCTACTCTTTTCCAATCTAAACCAACTTATTTGAAAACTAATGTATGAATGAGGGGTTTCAACCAATTTATTCAAGCAAACTAACCAAACAAAAACCAAAAACAAAAACAAAGACGCTCCAAGAACAACACAACTGTGCATGAAACAATAAAAACGAAGTGTTTGGAAGAAACCTGAGATTTTTATTGATGAAGAAGGGGATGCCTTGGGCATCCCCAAGCTTTGACGCTTGTACTTCTTGGATATTTCTTGGGGTGACACGGGTGGCATCCCCAAGCTTGCGCTTTTGTCCATTCTTCATCTTATTCCATTACTCTTCCCTACACTTAGAAATTTCCTTCATAAAAAACTTCACACGATCTTCATTAGCAACATTAGTGTACTCAAGATAATAAGTCTTTTTTTTTAGTTTCAACACAAGTAAAACTTCCATTAAAACACAAGCTACTGTAGCACTTCCTTTAAAAAGTTCAAATGATCAAAGAGAACTCAAAGAGAAATAGGTTAAGAGGCAAATGCAAATAATGGCAGAAATCTGTCAAAACAGACTAGGAGGTAAAAACCAATTTTTTCGAAGACCTTATGTTGCTCAAATCGAAAAGTGTTGAAATAACGAAAGCTGGGTAACATCCTAGGGCAGAAGCTCAAACCGACGTACAGAGATTTTTCACAAATTTTTACAGCGAAGCACAAAAATCTGTTTCGGTACAGCAACTTTCCCAAGCATTACTTCTCTATCATTAGACGTTAATCTTGGCACAAAAACCACACAAAATGATAAGGAGAGGTTATTACTGAAGCAATAACTTCCAAGACTCAACTAAAACTTTTGGGTTATCTCCCAATAAGTACTTTTCTTTAACGCCTTTAAGTTAGGCATAAGAAGCAAGAAAAGAATCAAGTATTCTCAAATGAAGAAGCATTAAGAGCAAATTTTGTTTTAATAGGAGAGGCAAAAGGAATCTTCTCTCTCTTCTTAGGGAAGTGTTCTATACCTTCCTTGAGTGGAAATTGATATTTAATGGTGCCTTCTTTCATATCAATAATGACACCAATAGTTCTAAGAAAAGGTCTTCCCAAAGTAATAGGACAAGAAGCATTGCATTAAACATCCAAAACATAGAAATCAACGGGGACATAGGTATTGTTAACCATAATAAGAACATCATTAATAGTCCCCATGAGTTTCTTTTTAGCATTATCATCAAGTGGGAAATTTAAATAATAATCTTCTAATGGTGGAAAATCAAACATTTCATAAATCTTTCTAGGCATAATAGAAACACTACTATCAAGGTCACATAAAGCTTTGATATCAAAATAATCCACTTACATATTAATGATGGGTTCCCAACCATCTTCTAATTTCATAGGAATATAAGCTTTATGTTTCATCTTTTCTTCTTTAATTTTTATGAGAGCATCAGTAATATGTTTTGTAAAGGCCATATTCATAGCACTAGCATTAGGACTTTTAGCAAGCTTTTGTAGGAACATAATTACTTCAGATATATTGCAACCATCAAGATCAAAATCATAATTATCATCTAAAGTAGTAGAGCTATTGTTTCCCATATTTCAAAGAATTTCAGCATTTTTATTAGAAAAGGTTCCATTGGGTTTACTAGCTTCAACATTAGTGGTAGTGATAGTAGAAATACTAATATTTGTAGAAATTTCATCTTCTCTTTCCCACTTGGCATGCAATTCAGCTAATAGTCTAACATTTTCATTAATTCTAACTTGTATGGCATTAGTAGCAGCAAAGGGATTTTCAATAGTTTCAGGTTTAGCAGCCATTTTATTAATCAAAGAGGATTGTGCTTTAGATAAATATGATATATTTCTTTCAGCATTAGAAAGTTTTAATTGCAAACTAGGAATTTCCCTATTTAAACTCTCAAGTTGATGACTAATATTTTTCAAAATAGTAGATTGTTCCTCCATGGTTTAGTAAATAATGTATTCTGCTCATATTGCATTTGCATGAAGTTTTTAGTGGATCTTTCAACTTCTAAAATTCTTTCTTCACTAGGTATTCCAGGTTTACCATGATAACCATAAGTATTATTAGGAGGGTAAGGCTTATAATTGTTATTACCATAATTGTTCCTATAGGCACTATTGCTAAAATTATTATTTCTTATAAAGTTCACATCAACTTGCTCTTCTTGAGCAACCAAAGAATCTAAGGGAACATGATTTGGATCAATATGAGCTTTCCCATTAACAAGCATAGACATAATAACATCAATTTTATCACTCAAGGAGGAGGTTTCTTCAATATAATTTACCTTCTTACCTTGTGGAGCTCTCTCATTGTGCCATTTAGAATAGTTAACCATCATATTATCCAGAAGCTTTGCTGTAGCACCCAAAGTAATGGTCATAAAAGTACCTCCGGTAGCAGAATCTAGTAGATTCTTGAAGAATAATTTAGTCTTGCATAAAAGGTTTGGATAATCATCCAAACAGTCAGACCATGAGTGGGACAATTCTTTACCAAAGATTTCATGCTTTCCCAAGCTTGAGCAACATGTTCATTATCATATTGTTTAAATTTCATTATTTCACTTCTCATAGATATAATCTTAGCAGGAGGATAGTATTTCCAAATGAAAGCATCTTTGCATTTAGTCCAAGAATCAATACTATTTCTAGTTAGGATTGCAACCATTCTTTAGCTTTTCCTCTCAAAGAGAAAGGAAACAATTTAAGCTTAATAATATCCCCATCTATATCCATATGTTTTTGCATCTCACAAAGTTCAACAAAGTTATTAAGATGAGCGGCGGCATCTTCAGTACCAATACTAGAAAATTGTTCTCTCATAACAAGATTAAGTAAAGAAGGTTTAATTTTAAAGAAAATAGCTTCAGGAACAGGTGGAGCAACAGGTGTGCATATGAAATCATTGTTGTTGGTGCTAGTGAAGTCACACAACTTAGTGTTTTCAAGAGTGGTCAGTTTTTGTGTTTTTTAATAAACAAAGCAAACTAGTACAACTATTTTTTGTGTTTTTGATAAAGAAACAAGCAAACAAAGCAGAAATAAACAAAGCAAAACAAATAAAACAAAGTAAAGAGATTGGTTATGAGGGACTCCCCTTGTGAAGATGTCCTTGACTCCCCAGCAATGGCGCCAGAAAAGAGCTTGATGGCTCAAAATATATTCGAGCTTGTTGGGGAACCCCAAGAGGAAGGTATGATGAGCACAGCAGCAAGTTTTCCCTCAGTTATGAAACCAAGGTTATCGAACCAGTAGGAGCAAGGAAACACCTCCAAGGTGTTGTTTCCAACTTGCAATCCTGCACAACACGCCGGTCAAAACTAGTTTTGATTTCGCCTACTGCTCCTCCTCCGACTCCTACCCCGACGCCCTCTACAGCACCGGAGGCTACTTCATCTCCCTATGCTGTAGAAGATCCGGCTCAGCACTCCGAGACAATGATCTTTGACTCGTAGGCTAGCATCACCATGGGTGATTTGGCAACTCATAAGGGTGAACCCTCAAAGCGTAATGATCCCTCAGCAGAGACTTTTGCGGATAATCTACTGAGCAATCCGGGTATCGCCAAGCTTGGCATTACTCGGAAAACTATAGAAGAAATCTAGAAGTTAGATCAACAATGTTTGGAGAGCCTGAATATCACTACTGAAGAAGAGCCACAAGAAGCTAAGGACATAAAATTCTCCAAGCTTCTTGACCAAGTTCGTCTCCGTGACGACAAGCTAAAGGCCGGGGTGGCTCCGCCACCACCAGTGATCCATCTGACTCTCGCCGAGAAGGTTTCTTCCGAGGTGAACATGAGTCTCAACAAGATAACCCACGAACATTATGTAAGTCAGAATTCGACTCTCTCTTTTACTTTATTTCATATCATATCCCCTAGCCCCAAGAATGAAGTTGGATAGGAAATCCGGATTCATGCTTCTATAGGATGCCAAAGAACGAACTAGTATAGCCCCCAAGGCTCGCGCTGATATTTAACTTAGTTAAAATATTAGCCTGAGTCTTTAGTAGACTTCTGACTCTAGGTATTATTCTGACTTACATAAAGTTAATGCTTATACCTAGGAATTGCTGAAGAATATCTGCAATAAATAGAGAGAGGTCAGACCTCTTCGTCTAGAGAATGCTCAATTGAAATTTCCAAACATGAAGCTGAAGGTAATTGTTTCAGTCCTCATTCTTGGTCTCTGATTTTTCTTTTTCATAGCCGAATGTTTATTCGACTATTATCTTGATTTTAAAGAAGTGGTCAAAAACAGTCAAGCAAAATGATTGAAGAGACCGAGAATTTTAAAACCCTAGAGGTGGAGAATCCTGACTTAAGGAAAGAGCTGAATAAGCTTAAGGAAGATCATGAGTGGAGTATTAACAACATTCTTGAATCATCCAACATGGCCACCGAGGAACGTGATCGCAAGATCACCATCCAGGACAAGAGAATCTCAGATCTAAAAGATGATCTAGACAGGGAGAAGGATGATGGCTCAAAATATATTCAAGCTTGTTGGGGAACCCCAAGAGGAAGGTATGATGAGCACAGCAGCAAGTTTTCCCTCAGTTATGAAACCAAGGTTATCAAACTAGTAGGATCAAGGAAACACCTCCAAGGTGTTGTTTCCAACTTGGAATCCTGCACAACACGCCAGTCAAAACTAGTTTTGATTTCACCTGCTGCTGCTCCTCCGACTCCTACCCCAACGCCCACTACAACACCGGAGGCTACTTCATCTCCCTATGCTACAGAAGATCCGGCTCAGCACTCTGAGCCAATGATCTTTGACTCGTAGGCTAGCATCACCATGGGTGATTTGGCAACTCATAAGGGTGAACCCTAAAAGCATAATGACCCCTCAGCAGAGACTTTTGCGGATAATCTACTGAGCAATCCGAGTATCGCCAAGCTTGGAATTACTTGGAAAATTGCAGAAGAAATCCAGAAGTTAGATCAACTATGTTTGGAGAGCCTGAATATCACCACTGAAGAAGAGCCACAAGAAGCTAATGACATAAAATTATCCGAGCTTTTTGACCAAGTTCGTCTCCGTGACAACAAGCTGAAGGCCAGTGTGGCTCCGCCACCACTAGTGATCCCTCTAACTCTCGTCGAGAAGGTGTCTTCCGAGGTGAACATGAGTCTCAATAAGATAACCCACGAACATTATGTAAGTTGGAATTCGACTCTCTCTTTTACTTTATTTCATATCATATCATATCCCCTAGCCCCAAGAATGAAGTTGGATAGGAAATCCGGATTTATGCTTCTATAGGATGCCAAAGAACGAACTAGTATAGCCCCCAAGGCTCGCGCTGATAATTAACTTAGTTAAAATATTAGCACAAGTCTTTAGTAGACTTCTGACTCTGGGTATTATTCTGACTTACATAAAGTTAATGCTTATACCCAGGAATTGTTGAAGAATATCTGCAATAAATAGAGAGAGATCAGAGCTCTCCGTCTAGAGAATGCTCAATTGAAATTTCCAAAGATGAAGCTAAAGGTAATCGTTTTAGTCCTCATTCTTGGTCTCTGATTTTTCTTTTTCATAGCTGAATGTTTATTGCACTATTATCTTGATTTTATAGAACTAGTCAAACAGTCATGCAAAATGATTGAAGAGGCCGAGAATTTTAAAACCCTAGAGGTGGAGAATCCTGACTTAAGGCAAGAGCTGAATAAGCTTAAGGAAGATCATGAGTGCAGTATTAACAGCATTCTTTAATCATCCAACATGGCCACCAAGGAATGTGATCGCAAGATCGCCATCTATGACAAGAGAATCTCAGATCTAAAAGATGAACTGGACAGGGAGAAGGATGATAGCTCAAAATATATTCGAGCTCGTTGGGGAACCCCAAGAGGAAGGTATGATGAGCACAATAGCAAGTTTTCCCTCAGTTATGAAACCAAGGTTATCGAACTAGTAGGAGCAAGGAAACACATCCAAAGTGTTGTTTCCAACTTGGAATCCTGCACAACACAACCACAGAACTTTGCCCCAACTTATAGTGAGATTTTCAATCTCACCGGTTTTGTTGAAAACAAAGGATTAAACTATTGTGTGGAAGATAGTAATAACTTGCAGAAAGTAAACAGAAAACAGTAAATAGTTCTAGATTGATGGTAAAAGAATGGACCGGGGTCCATAGTTCACTAGTGGTGATTCTCCTTAAGATAGATGACATGTTGGGTGAACAAATTACAGCGGGGCAATTGACAAACATAGAGAAAGCATACATGCATATACTAATCATCTTGACTCCTATGAGATTTGATTGGGCATTACAACATTATACATAGACCGTAATCCAACTACATCTATGACTAATAATCCACCTTCAGGTTATCATCCGAACCCCCTCCAGTATTAGGTTGCAAGCAATAGATAATTGCATTATGTAAAGTGTGTAAAGTAAACAATATGATTGTTCTATGAACAAAGGATTGCTGTTTTCTCCCTAGTAGCAACAGCACATCTAGTACCTTAGAGATTTATGTCACTTCCCCAGATTACTAGAGGCATGCACCCACTATCGAGCATAAATACTCCCTCTTGGAGTTGTTAGCATCTACTCGGCAAGATAGCTACTAACAACGGAGAGCATGCAAGATCACAAATAATCAAAGACATGATAGAATCAATAATCAATCTGAAATAGCATCTCAATATCCATCGGATCCCCACAAACACAACATGTAGGATTACAAATAGATGATCTTGATCATGAACGAAGCTCACAAGATCTAAACATGGTAGCACAAAGGAGAATAACCAACCATCTAGCTACTACATGGACCGGTAGTCCAGGGATGAACTACTCACGCATCACACCGGAGGCAGGCATGGTGATGAAGAAGGCCTCCAGGGTGATCTCTCCCCTCCAGCAGGGTGCCAGGAAGAGATTCTGATCCCTCCCGGTCTAGGGATGGAGATGGCGGCGGCTACATACTCTTTTGTGGAATTTTGATCGGGTACTTAGGGTTTCTGTATCGGAGGCTTCTTATATGAGAAAGGGGAGGCCGAGGGGGTGCCCGAGGCGGCTGCACCACCCTGAGGCGCGGGCCAGGCCTAGCCGCGCGCCCAGGTGGTGTGGCTGGCCCCTGGCCCCTCCCCGTCTCGTCTTCTGGCTCTGTGTTCCCCTCGGTGAAATATTGACTTTGGATTTTGTCCCGTCCAATTCCAAGAATATTCATTTTCTGGCTTTTCTGGAACCAAAAATTGTAGAAAACAGGCAACTATCTATGGCATCTTATTAATAGGTTAGTTCCCGAAAATGTGTAAAAATACTCCAAAGTGTGGACAAAACATAAGAAAGTAGATATAAAACAAGCATGGAACATCAAAAATTATAGATATGTTTGGAACGTATGAAAGGACACCACCCAAGCTCTCCGGGATGAACTCCAGAGTCTTCACGCGGAGAGGGCCAAAGTTGACAATGTCATCTTTGGTAAGTTTTCCTGTCTCTACCCTTTCATTTTTTTCCAACTCTAGAAGTCTGTATATGCTATCTTACTTTACTTTATATATTTAGGTCCTTTGAATAGATTCTTCCTCCTCCGAATCTTGCACTAGTTGGCTTACCTCAGTCAGAGATCTGCTTCACGATTTCCACCAGTCATTGGAGGATATTGGTGAAGCCTTAAAGATTTCTGACCAGTCATTTAGGTCCTTTGAAGCCTTAAAGATTTCCGCCAGTCATTTAGGTCCTTTGAAGCCTTAAAGATTTCCGCCAGTCTACCTTTGATGTGCGGGAAAAGGCAAACAAGATTCCCCAGCTCGTCCATGATTCATACGCGTGAACCTCAGCGCAGAATGCCTTAACAATGGTTATGAGCCACCATGGAAGAATGGAAATATGGCAAGTAACCAGGGGTTATTCGACTGTTGATGAAGAAAACAAAGAGCAGAACATCAAGGCCATCGTGGATTCTTGTACCGGATATGGGTGTCTTGTAGCTGAGCTAAACAGTTACGATACGCCATTCTTCACTCCTGTGGAAGTGCCACCTCCGCCTCAAGAAGAAGTTGCTGAAGTTTCCGATGATGAGCAGACTGATTCTTGACATCCTCGTCGTGGAAAGATAACAAGGCGGACGTGATGTTACCAGTGAGCCGGCTAATCCTTCGTCTTCACTTGTGGCATAAGTGCCAGAAAAAAATGTGTTATTCTGATAAACAAATCTTGATGTAATAACTAGAATATTTATTTTGATGTGCGAGCTAGTAAGTTGAATGGTGTTACTCCTTTAGCACTTCTAGTTTGTGTTGTGCTTGAAAATAACAAAAGCACTTGGTGTCATTTGTACTTATCGTTTTGCTGGCTTTCTGCCTCATTCCTTTTGTGAGCCAGCAAACTTTTAGCACGGAAAACTTTGACGAGCAACAAAGCTCAATTGCTAAACCAGTTTAAACTCTAAAACAAAGCTGTCTTCCAGTACCAACAATTCACTACTCGGAAAATACCCGCGTCCGGCAAACAGACAAAAACCAAAGTACAAACAAAAAATTGCCTTACACCCTAAGGTAGCATTTTAGAATCGTAAATCTAACCAGAACAAACATGAGAATAAAGTACTTTCAAGTATTCCAGGATTTTCGACTTATGTCATGATCATTTGGAAATAAGATGGCACTATAAACATTCTCAGAAAATATTGAGGCAACCAATACTTTATTTCTCATTGAAAATGTACACATATATGATTGCAAAGAAAGATAATTTTAAGAATAAAAGGGATGTAGCTGAGAAATATTCCACGGTCTGTCTAATTCTTCCAAGTTTGTACCGCCTCTAGCTCTCTTTCTTTTCTTGATAGCAGGTCTTTCTTTGACTGGTCGCATATCAGTTAGATAGTAAGAACCATTGTGCAATACTCGACTAACTAAAAAGGGCCCTTTCCAAACTGGGGAAATTTGTGCTTTCTTTCTTGCACAAGCCGGAGAACCAAGTCACCCTTATTGAAAGATCAATTCCTGACTCTCTGACTATGATACTTGCGTAACTTTTGCTGATAGGCTGTAGATCTCTAGTCAGTAACGGCACGAACTTCTTCAATTAAATCGAGATCATCTTGTCGAGCATTTTCGGCATCCTCTTTGACATACGTTGCAACTTGGGGAGAAGTATGGATAAAATCACTTGGAAGAACTGCTTCTGTGCCATAGACCAAGAAGAAAGGTGTGTACCATGTTGACCTATTCGGAGTTGTTCTCAAGCTCCATATTACATACGGTAATTCGTCTGCCCAAGCCCCCGCAGCATGGTGAAGTGGTTCTTTGAGTCTTAGTTTGAGGCCTTGAAGGATTATATCATTTCCTCTTTCGACTTGTCCGTTGGCTTGTGGATGTGTGATTGATGCGATATAAAGCAGGATTTTTTGTTTGTTGCAGAATTCGGCAAGCTCTCCCATAGAAAAAATTCTCCTGTTGTCCGTGATAATACTGTGTGGATAACCGAATCAGATTATAACATCCTCGAGGAATATTTTGGTTGTTGCTCCATCACAACTTGTGACGGGTTTAGCCTCAGTCCATTTTGTGAGCTTATCCACAATCACTAAGAGGTGAGTAAATCCACTTGGATCCTGTTTGAACGGTTCTACCATGTCAAGCCCCCAGACCACAAAGGGCCATGTTATTAGAATTGTTTGCAGTTAATCAATTGAAATGTGAGCTTGTTTGGCATACTTTTGGTAGCCTTTGCACGTCTTGACTAGCCATTCGGCATCTGCCTTGGCTATAAGCCAGAAAAATCCGTGTCTAAAAGCTTTTTCCACTAAAGAATTGGCTGCAGCATGATGTCCGCATTCGCCTTTGTGGATCTTCCTTAGGATTTCCACTCCTTCTTCCGGGGAAACACAACGCTGAAAAACCCTAGACACACTTCGCTTATGGAGCTCACCATTTATTATCGTGTAGGTTTTTGCTCGCCGAATGATTTGTCGGCTCAGAACCTCGTCTTCGGGTAATTTTCCATCTACCAAGAAATCAAGGTAGAGTTTTGTCCAGCTGGGAACTACAGCCAGAACTGCTATTAAGGGTGAGTCGGATTTGGTCGAATACTCCTCATAAACTCCTGTGATAGAGGGAACTTTAAGGTGTTCTAGGAAAGCACCACCCGGGACCTTTTTCCGTGCAAAGCCTATTCGAGATAATGCATCTGCTTCCTCATTTTCTATCCGAGGGATGTGTTGAACCTCAAACCCTTCGAACGATTTAGGTAGTTCATCCACGACAGCCCTATATGCTGCCATGCGTTTGTTTGCATTACAGTGATCCACACTTGTTGAGCAACAAGATCCGAGTCTGCATAACACATAAGTCGTCGGATGCTGATGTCTTTGGCAATCCGGATTCCATGCAGTAGTGCTTCATATTCGGCAATGTTGTTTGTTGCTGTGAAGTGGATCTACAACACATATAAAAGCTTATCTCCTTGGGGTGATTGGAGCACCACGCCAGCCCCCGAGCGCTTTAGACTCGTCAAAATGTAAGGTCCAATATTCCGACTCTGGTAGCTATACGAGGTTTATACTCAATGTCGAAAGCTGAAAGCTCTATTCCCCACTTTGTGACACATCCTATAGCATCATTGTTGTTGATTATGTCTCTCATGGGAGTTGTGCTCACCACAGTAATCTGGTGTTCCTTAAAATAATGTCTTAGCTTCCTAGATGCGAAGAATACACCATAGGCCAGCTTATGATATTGCGGATATCGCTGCTTAGATTCAGTTAGGACTTTGTTGAGGTAAGTATGTCGGACGCTGCACCAGGTGTTCTTGTTTTTCCTCTAGCCTTTCCACCATCATGACGATGCTGACGATGTTTTTTGTCGCAGCTAGGTAGAGCAACATCAGTTCCTGAGGTTTCAGCGCTACAAGGATAGGAGCAGACGAGAGAACTGCTTTGAGGTCTTGTAGTGCAGCTTCAGGTTCATCAGTCCAGATGAATTGTTTGGTCTTTTTCAGGAGCTTGTAAAGTGGTGCGGCTCTCTTACCGAGTCGTCTTACAAACTAGCTGACTACAGCGATCCAACTAGTTAGCCTTTATACATCCTTCAGGCGAGTTGGCTTGGAAATGTTGAGTATAGCCTTAATCTTGTCCCGGTTCACCTCTATGCCTCTTTGAGACACGATGAAACCTAACAATTTCCCGGCTGGTATTCCAAAGAAACACCTCTTCGGATTAAGAATTATGTTATATGTGTATATTGGCGAACATTTCCTCCAAATCAGAAATTAGAGTTTCCTTATTTTTGGACATCACCGCTATGTCATCCATGTATGCATGTACATTGCATCCGATTTGATCGTGGAGGCAACACTGCATAGTGCGCTGGTACGAAGCTCCTGCGTTTTTGGGCCCAAAAGGCATTGAAACAAAACATATGGTTCCAAAGGGGGTTATGAATGAAGTTTTTACTTTGTCTGATTCCTTCATTTGGATTTGGTGATAACCGGAATATGCGTCAAGAAAACATAGGAGTTTCGAGCCTACCGTAGAGTCGATTACTTGATCAATTCTAGACAAAGCAAATGGATCTTTGGGACAAGCCTTGTTCAAGGCGGTATAATCAACACACATTCTTAAATCAGTAGTGTCCTTTTTAGGGACCATTACAGGGTTGGCTGACCAATCAGTATGGATGACCTCTTCTATGAATCCGGCTAACTCGAGTTAGGCTAGTTCTTTAGCTATCTCTTTTCGCTTTTCATCGCCAAAACATCGTAAGGATTGTTTGACGGGTTTAGCGTTTGGGTTTAAATTTAGAGAGTGTTCGGCAAGTTCCCTAGGTACTCCGATCATGTCAGATGGCTGCCATGCTAAGATATCTTGATTGGCTTAGAGGAACTTGATGAGCACACTTTCATATGCATGGTCTAAACCTACACCTATCTAGGTCACCTTGGAGGGGTCATCATCCTTCAAATGTGTCGTCTTCGTCTCTTCTGATGCCTTGAACTCCAGAGTCAGCTTTGTTACCTCCTTCTTCGTCGCAGGCATCTCGAACGGGTTGATGGTCTCCTTGATCTCCTGGTACTCCTAGGCGTGTAGTACAACTTCAGCAAATGCGGCATTTCCATCCTTGCACTCTCATGCTTTCTTCGGGTCTCCCCTGATGGTGATCACGCTCTTGGGACCTAGAATTTTCATCATATTGTAAATGTAACATGGACGATCCATAAAGTCCCAGTAAGCTGGTCGTCCGAAGATAGCGTGGTATGCACTCTTGAACAGGACCACTTCGAAGGAAAGTGCTTCTGTCCGATAATTCTTTGGAGTTCCAAAAGTAACATCCAAAGTGATCTCTCCCAGAGAATTTGCTTGTCTTCTGGGGACAATTCCGTGGAAAACCACAAAGCTGTGATTGAGCTGTGCCTCTAAGTCCTCATCCAACACAGCGTTTCTACATAGAGGATGTTGATGCTGCTGCCGCCGTCCATGAGGGTCTTAGAGAAACCATAGCCGCCAATAAGTGGATTGACGACTAGATCATACTTTCCTCGCCTGTGCAACTTTGGAGGATGATCAGCACGGTCAAAGGTGATTGTCACTTCCGACCAGTCCAAAAACTGAGGGAAAGCCGAAACAGTTGCGTTGAGCTCGTGCATTACTGCCTTCTTGACCTTGGTTGGTTGAGACCCAAGGAAAGTGACATAGGTGTCTTTCTTCGTTAGGAAGGTCTTCTTTCCATATGACTTGGGATTTGAAGCTTCCGCCTCCTCCATGTCGGAATCTTCCTTGGTCTCCTTTTCCTTGTCGGATTTTTCTTTCCTTTTTGTCGCTTGGCCCTATAGCCAGCGGATTCGTCTTTCTTGATGTCGTCATTGAAACGACACTCAGCATTTGTGTGGGCGAGCCCCTGTTGGCATATAAGTGATGCACACACAAATTGTTGGAAATGTCGGCCCAAGAGTAGGTTTTGCCAAGTTGCTGATTTCCTCTACCTCGGACCCTAGATGTTCCACGACCGCGCCCACGACTGCCTCCGTACCCTCCTTGTCCTCTAGACCTGAAATTAGCGTTGACTACTACTATTTCCATGGTGGGCTTTTCTTCCGAGGTATTCTTGTGCTTCTAGGCCTACTGCTTCCCAACTATGGCACAGCCAGAACATTCAGTAGTCCCTCTGAATCATCGTCGGCATCTGTGCTACAACTGTGTCTCGCTCTACGGCTAGAGTGACGTTACTCCAGTCACGTGTGGCTCTGTGTTGTTGCCCTGAAGATATAGTTCTTGAGTAATTGTCTTCCTGGCGGTCGGGATGGTAACATTGTCATGGGTCCCGCTGGGGCCTTATGTCATGCCAAGACGGATCCGTGAGACATTGGTCAGATTTAGAGACCAGTTTTCCGCTTCCGGATTTAGCATCTTTCTGCTGCTCCAAGCCCTTGGTAAGCATCTTTATGCCCAACCGGATTTGGTCTGGGTTTGGGTTGTTCGCCAGGATATCTCGGGCTACAGCGTTGTTTTCCACTAGTGTTCCATACACCAGATCTCCCTTGATGTCGAGCCGAGGTTCTCCTTTGACGGTGTCATCTCCCACAAAAAGGGTCTTGTGGACTTCCGGATTTTTGTTGTCCTGTACAGGACCGTTCTGGGTCTTCTGGTGCTACAGGGAGTTGAACTGCCCCATAGATGCAATGAGCTTTTTCTCCTCGAGGATATTGTTAGATTCATCCAGGAGTACTTGGCGATGCATGTCAACACCCGGGTTTTTAATCCCATATGCCTGTTATGTCATTCATCGCAATCCCAGGATTACCATTTTTGCGAGACATAACAGATTGGATATCACAGTACATCATCCATTACAATATACATAAGGTATTACACAAATAAGGATCTCATGATCTAGTCTTAATACAACAAGCAGCGGAATAAAAGATAAGCGTAGCGGTGGGGTCCATATTCAGGGGCATAGGCAGTGCTGACGAAGGCAGATAGTCCTAGTTATCATAGTCGTCCTGCTGGCCATCATCTTGGTAGTCTCCTTCATAGTCTGGCCATGAGAATAGCCAGGGACAAAAGCCATGAGTACTCTTTAAGTACTCACAAACTACCACTAACAAGTAGTATAGTTCTAATGTAAAGTGCTAACTCTAATTTTAACTATAAGGTTAAGTTTGAAACCTAAGCTAAGTTCAGAAGCCAAGAAAGATAAAATAAAGTTCTAGAATCACTTAAGTTGGGAAGCTAGTGTCATAAACATGGTCAAGTCAAGATTCATCATTCCTTTCATAAGTCATTTTGAAACATCTGACAACGAAACAGTATGGCCACTCCAACTGTCCATAACCATGGACGCGGTTATTCGAATAGTTTGACACTCTGCAGAGGTGGTACACTTTCACCACAAGATTCGATACATCTGTCAGGGATAACCCTGAATCATCATACTTAGTATGCAGATAATCACACATAACCTTTCCTTTACACACCCTAGTATAAGCACATCTCCTATGAGTATGGCCTCCCAACCATGACCATCTGTCATCTTGGGCACTACATAGGTGGACAACATTGAGAGGTAGCCTCAGCTCAAACCTCTCCCGTGAGGGAACTAATACTAATGCATATAAATTTCTGGCTCAGCCTTACCCAATTCAGGTATTGTGGTTGTACGGTAAATTTGGAATGGTATCGCATCAGAATCCAACCATCAGTTTTGTAAAAGGGGTTAAGGCTCATGCCTCAACATTTTCACCATCATAAACCATTTGTGTTTCTCAACACATGTCAAAACATCTCAATAGAATGACTCATCATTCCAAGGTTTTCATAATTCATTTTCACCAAGTATTCCCATCTGAAGTAACTCAAGTTTTTTATCTACTCTAAACTACTAAGTTAAGAGTGTTCACTAAGGTGGAAAGATGGGATCAATCTCCTGCCATAGAATGACATCTAAAGTTATCTATATAGGTCAAGTTTTATACTCTTTATGCTACCTTCAAAACAAGTAAAAGACTTTGGGTAAAGTAAAGGAAGTAAAGCTTGAAAATAATAATTGGGGTAAGTAATAGCCAAAGTGGTATAACCAAAGCATGCCTAAAGCATCTTTGCTCAATCATCTAGCTTAATTCTAGCTTCTTAATCATTATACTTGCAAGTGTTAGCTTGCATTGCCAATGGTGTCTTGCCTTGTGCAGTGCAGTGGTTGAAGTTTTCTTCCTCCTCTTGATAGAACTCCTCCTCCTCGAAAGCTTGGTCGGTACTATCGTCTATAAATACATACGGAATACACAATCACCAAACAATACTTAACTAGTCTAATTAGCACTCTAAGGCACACATTTGATGATCTATTATCATCACAAGAATCACAAGTTTTATTAACTAGTTTCATTCTTTTTATTTAAGAAAAGAAATTTCTACTCATTGAAAATTAACTAAGATTTAATATTCACCACTTAAAATATGGGATCATGTGGACACATGTCATCACCACATATTCTAACATGAGGGAATGTTATTTAAGGGTTGGATCATATTTACTTAAGTTTAGGTTTATTATTTAATGATTTAAAGTGACTAGAAATGCCTATATAGCATTATTTTGGTACTAGTCCAAAGTCACTGCATGTAAACCTTAATATTGTTACATATTCAGATAGGTATGGTTAAATGTGATTTTTGAGAGTTGGAATCAACTCAAAAGCTATCATGGTTGAATTTATAAAAATGTTTGAATGTGCAAAAGCTTTTGTCTTGTTATTTTTACTAGGAGAGATCTCTAATTCTAATTGAATTAAATCCAACGGGCTTGGGTAGATCTTTTTAGTAGCTTTCTAACAAAATTGGAATCACTCCATTTGTATTTGTAGATCTCTCTGAATTGATTATCAAACTACGGGACAGAACTAGGTTCAAACTAAATTAGAAAAAACAAAATTTGAATTAAATGGGTCGCGCGGGAAAGAAAACGGGTCGGCCCAGTGGCGTTCTGCGGCACAGAGAACGGCTGATAGGGGGGTCCACCAGTCAGCGGCTCTTTACACGGGAAGCGGTACGAGGCAATGTGGGTCGTTAGATTAGAAGGGAGATCTACGGCTGTGGCTCGTCGTCGACGACGGACAGGTCGCCGGCGAGGTCTAACCCTAGCGGCTCGGTGGGGGTGCTCAGGTGGCATACCAGGGCTCCAGCTACTGCGGTGATGGGGGCGATCGGACGTGTTGTCGATGGCGGACTCAGGGGTGGTCGCGGCAGCTCCTGGGGTGGACGAAATCGACGGTGCCTTCTCCTCCTCTACAGCGGGCTCCTCCGGCCAAATTCCGGCGAACCCAGGCTCGAGCGGCTCCAGCGAGAGGTGGGGAAGGATCAGTGAGGAGAGGGGAGTGGAATGGAGTGAGTAGTTGGTGCGGGGAAGGGCTCCTTTTATAGGCGTGGCTAAGCGGCAGAGAAGCATGGGCGGTGCTCGCCGATGATGACGGCACAACGAGCTAGAGGCGTGGGCGGTGCGCTAGGACGGTGGGTGGTGCCCTGGCGAGTGTCACGGCGGTGAGTGTGCAGTGGTTTGCGGTCGGGGGCAGTGAATGCCATGGCGTGCACTAAGTCTCTGCCGACGGTGAGTTTCACGACGACCGGCGACTACGGGGCACGGTCGGGGGAAAGGGCGTGTCTGTTAGCTTGCTAGGCCGGTGGGGATCGTAGACGGGCGACTGGAGCAAGGCGAGGTCTGGCTGCGCAGGGATAGGGCGCGCTCTGCGGGCGGCGGCGGCATGGCTGACTGTCTCCGGGCTCGGCGGTTCTTGGCCGTTCTGGTTGTTCTCCTCGGGCTGGGGCTGGTTGGGTGGTGGAGGTGGACCACGGGCTACCTCCTGGACATGGTGGATGGCGCTAGCGGCGGCTGTGGCGTGCTGTCGCCGGTGAGGTGCCCAAATGGGGGCTCGGCCTTAATGGCCATGACCATTTGGTCGTGGCACAGTGAGTGGCTGGGCTAGTGAGGGGTAGGGGAGTGTATGGGTTGGCTGTGGTTGCAAAATAGGGAACCAATTTGGTTCAAACACTCCTCCAAATAGTGTTTTGTGTTTTGTTTGAATTCTGTCCACCAAGTGTTTGTGAAAATGGCTGAAAGAAATCAAGTTCGGAATTTTTGGATGAATTTTGGTGGGTTTGCTATACACATGCTTAAGCTTCTGTGGTTGCTTGGGTTTTGAAATTGGAGCTCATTTGAGTGGTTTTTGAAATAGGGTGATCTTGATACCTACACAAGATTCAATTTTCAAATGTCATTTAAAATTAGTGTTTGAAATATTTTGGTAGATCAATAGGTGGGCCTTAGTACACTATTACTTGCACTAGCAAGGGGTGCAATGATCCATATTTATTTCTGTTAAGAATTGAGTACTAGGAATAGCCAAAGTAGGCATGTTAATTAAAATGGCACAAATGACCATTTCTTTCTTTTATTCATTTTGATTTGTTTTTATTTGGGATTTGTTTGGGAATAATCTAGATGATGTTCATTTCACCTAAGAATCATTTTAAAAGCAATGGATCACTTAATCATGGCAATTCAAAACAACTCCTATTTAAATGCACACACATATGAATGCTTTAATAATTTTAATTGGAAAAGTTTTTGTTAACCCTAATTTTGATGATTTGGATCTTAATAACCTAGGATTAAAGTTTTGGGATGTTACAATGCGCTTCTAGGGCTTGTGCCCTGTCTTCCAACTCTTCAGGTGTAAGATCTGCAACAGTAGGGATTGGTGTAGTGAGCGTGTCTCCGAGGATTTTACGGGCACATGGGTAACCATGTGTCCATCCACCGGAGTGTCTTTTGGCTCGTCTAGGATTAGATCTCCATCCGAGTCTTCTTTGTATTCTTTGGCGATTGCCTCCTCAGCTGGAGGGTCTTTCTCTGGAGTCTTCTTCTTCTTTGCCTTCTTGGCAGCGTCGGTAGCAAAGACGGCTTTGGGTCTATTTCCTAGAGTCAAGCTCTGATCAGTACTTTCGGACATTTGGACATCGATATTGTCTCCGAGATCCATATCATCTTGCGCTTTAGGAGAGTTTTCTCCGGATCCTTCATCCATAGCTTCTCCTTCTTCTACAGCCTTGGAGTTGAACTCCTCTTCATACTCTGTGGAGAACTTTCGGAAATCTGCCGACGTCATTGAATCATCTGAGGATGCTGGTAAGTCGGTGTTTGTTCTGATCGCCTGCAGCACCGAGTCCTTGTCGTCTCCAGCATCAGCAGGGCCGGATCCGGATCCAACATATCCGACAAAGTGCAATGTGTGTGCCCTGAGGTAGTTGCGGCTTTCTTTGTTTGCTTCCTCGAAACACTTAATGGTCTCAAGGATCTCATCCATGCTAATGGCATGCAGCATCATGCGCCTCAACATGCGCATCAGGAAAGATTGACCTGCTCCAGCCTCGGCAGAGCCGGATCCGGAGTTGTTATTGCTTTGTTCCTCCTGAGTTTCGACCTTGCTGGGGAGATTGCCCTAAGATTCGACCTCGCTAGGGAGATCCATTTCAGTTTCGACATCCATAGGAAGATCTGCTTTAGGCTCAGTTTTCTCCATTATCTCCGCACCAGGTTCGGGATGGGTGGGATTAATGTTTTCAAGGATCCGGAACTCTTCCGCCTCCACGGACAAAGTGGACCCACAAACTTCTTGTACCTCTATCATCACCGTTGGGGTGGGTGGGGCAGGTTCAGTGAAACCAAGGTAGATGTCAATCTCGCTGAAAGACATGATGGTGTAGCTAGTCATGGCCTCCCTTTCCGGAATCCAGGTCTCATTGGTAAGAACGAGAGGGACGTCGCTAGCGTAGAGGACGCGACCAATGATGATTGTCTTGCCGATTCCAATTCTTGCAGATTCTACTCGGAACAAAGATCCGAAGCTCACTTTCCCCACGGTGGGCGCCAACTATCGTCGGATTGAGGAAAAGTACTCCATGACGGTGTCCTCGGGGCGTGTAGAAGAGAGGGGTGTGAGTTGTTTGGTGTTCCGGCATGGTGAGCACACAAGCTTACCTAGGTTCGAATCCGCCGACGATGGACGGATCCTACTCCTGCTAGCAATCCAGTAATATGGCAGAGTCAGAATATGGGTTACAAGGGTTTCGCCTATGCGGAGTTGAGATTGTAGACTATTGTGGGGTGCCCTAAAGGCTGGTCCCTAGGATGGCTTATATAGATATCTGACCTAGGGTTACAGGAGAGACCTATCCAGCTACAACAAAGAGTCGGTTACAGAGTTACATCTTGAACTATAAGTAACTACACATGCATATGTCGATAAGTCTTCCGGGCCTTCCTGTAGCCGGACTGGACTCCGTCTCTTCTCTCTAACTGGGTCGTCTGTGAAGCAAAGCTCTAACCCGAAGTGGGCCACCCTGGTCAGCGAGGCACAGTGAGGATACCTAGAAAGTATATCCCCAATAGAATGGGGATACCAATGATCGAATCTCGGACATGTAATATATCTCGAGACAAAGGGATTTAGTTACAAACGTTAAATATTCTCACGATCACTAGAGTCATCATTGAATGTGTGGGAGTCAGCACGGATCTCCAGGTCCCGCTACTGATTATTGATCGGAGAGGGGTCTCAATCATGTCTACATTATTCGCGAACCATAGGGTGACACACTTAAGGGATACCGAAACCATTTGGAGCAAATATGTTTCAGATTAAGATATCAGTGGAATTATTTTGATGGACACCTAAATTGTTTCAGGTGAAATTGCTGAAATTGGTTTTGCACGTGATATCGAAATGTTGCAAGGGGTTTTATGTGAATGTTTGTTAATTAAAGTAATTAACAAAATTCAGTATAAAATAAATAAAAGAGTTTTATTAAATGATAGATGCATTAAATTTGGTGGAAATTTAATGGAAGTGAGTGCACATGTGAGTGGAACATCCACCCACATGAATGAGGAAGAGGTGGGGCCACCTCCTTTGGCCGCCGGCCATGGGGCTTCCCCATCTCCGTATAAAAGGCATCCTCCTCCTCCTCTCCCTTCACACCTTCTCGTGAAGGATCTCTCTCTCCCCCTCTAGTTTATTCCCCATGAATTCGAAGTATAGATATCGATCCCATAGGGAGACCAAAGTTAAGTGTTTATGAATGAAGTCTCTGTCACACTCAAAGTTGTCACAGGTCTTCGAGTGAATTGACTGCAAGTGTGGAAATAAGAATGAAATTTGGATTAAAATGGATGTATTTAAATAAAATTAAAATGTAAACTTCAGGAATAAAAAGCATAAAAGTAAAGAACGATTCGATTGTTTTTGGTTTTCTGCAGATGACAAAGATGGCGCGAGGAGATACAGTTCATGGTGATAGTGATTGTGCCAGGTGGACGAATGACAAGTGTAACAATTATAATCTTATAAATATATGTGTAGGCGATCAACCCATAATTATCCAGAACTCCTCTTGGTAGATTTCATCCCAACTTCAATACTCCTACTAGCCTATTACCAAAACCATGGTCAGTCACTAGACGGTTAAGATCCTTCAGGTTGCTTAGCAATTAAGTTCCTTGGATCAGACTAATGCAATAAGCATAGTGGTTCCTCGTGATCCTCGACTCAAACTAGTTTCCCATTGATATCCCCGTGTCACTCGGGGGGTCGTCGGTCTGCTAGCGAACAAGATCCTATCTATGTAGAACAAAGCATCATGTTGCCTGGGCCCTTAGTTGGACAACAAGCATTAGGCATCCCACAGATAGTCAAGCACACATAATATAATAATTAAAATCAATCACAAACTAATGGAAAATATGTGGAGGCACATCACATCTCACCAATCCCTTAAATCTCCCACGCCCAAGGAACTTACTCACACATGAGAGAAGAAAGCATCATCGATATAATTAAATAAAGGGAGTTCTTCTCGATATTACCGTGAAGATCCACAATAAGAATAGAAAAGTAATCAAACACAACTCAAGATAGGAAGAAACAATCTAAAACCCTAATCTTGCAAAGTGAAGATCTCTCTCTCAAGTACAAGTAATGGCTATGAGGGTGTGATGCCTAGGAGGTCAAAGATCGTGGAGCGAGATGAAGAATGTCTTCCCCTCCTTCTCTAGATCTCTTCTTTCTCCTTTCTGGATGGGGTGGCGGCTACTGTGTTATGATTTCACATCTAGCCTCTTCATGAAAGTTGTCCCTTTTGACAAGACGGAGGCGGTGGCAACTATACGGCAGCAACTATACGGCCGGAAAAATATTCCCACCATATAGTTGCTCGTCAAAGCTTTTGTACGCCTCCCTTGATTTCTTCCAAAAAGAGGCTTGCTTGTTTTCACCTGAATATTGTGTTTCTCTTGTTAAAACCTTATGTTGATGTTCAGAACCTGAAACACACATTAAAAATCAAGTTTTCTTCTCTACCGAAGTATTAGTGTTAGGTGAAGCTAGAAAACTATCAAATCCCGAAGAAAACCATCAATAAAAAACCATCAAAAATATGTCAAATCTCACAGCTATCAACTCCCCCAAGCTTAGATGTTGCTCGCCCTCGAGTGACAAGAAAATAAGGAAGAATAGCGAAGATTCGAGACTGAAATAAAAATATTTACTAGCTGGAATTGGTGACAAATTCTTTTCTTCACAATTCCTGTAATCTTAAACAAGATCATACAGGTATTCACAAGATTGCACTGAGTCCACTTCCTAACCACGTATATCTTGCTAAAAAATAAATCATATGCCCGAGCAAGTGTCAAAAGTTTACCTAAGAAAGTGAAACAAATTCTTTTGGTGTCTCTCTTTGTTGAGAGATGAAAACCTTTTGCTCTTGTTTCTTTAATCAATTAAAAGTACTCAAGTTGGCACAAAAACCATTCAATTTAAGAACAACTCATCTATTCCCACGTCAAAATTTCAAGACTCTCAAAGCACCTTTTTCCTTTCCTTGTTTTTCAAAAACTTTAGCCCTTTCATAGAGAAATCATGCCACTATTTTTAACATGTTAATTGGGACTATGTTGCGCACTCGTGACCATGCCAATAGATAACTGTTGAGCAATAGTGGGTCAGAGGAGTACTACAACTTCACTTGGAACGTGAAACCACGAGGAGACTAAAATTTTACCCGTCATAGCATTGCAGCTATAGACGCTTACATAACTCAATAGCCGAAATCAAGTGGTTTCCCACATTTAGATCGTTCGTTGGCCAGCGGAGTTAATAGTTCCTCATGGAGCACAATAGTGTTGTAATGACACACGTAAAGCAATATCTTATGGTAATTATTAGAAAAGGCAGTGGCATAATCTCTACTACTTCGAAGCATCCATTTTATCAAACAATTTCATTCAAGGGTGTTATCGAGTATATTTACATTAAGCTCAAATGTGGTTGAGTAGTTCTAAAATCAAATACTTTGGGCTAAACATGGACTCAAGTCATGTTTTGGATGCTTTTTCTTGTTGTAAAATTGTCAGAAATATTTTTAACTAAGTTCATTGCTCATTATTTCAAAGCTAAAAAGGGGACACTAGAAAAGGAATAGAATTTATAGGATAGCAAGCTAAGTGGGGAGTGGCTCAAGTGCAAGTGAGTAAATAATTGTAGGATCAATTTAAAGTTGTAGAAAAGGTGATGAAAGGAATTTGATACCTCCTCTTTCTTTCTTCATCCCTCGTACTTGAGAAGAACCCTCTCTATATTTCCATATTGCCAAGTCACCTGAAATTGAGCAATCTCCGAGAAAACAAAGAAAAAAATTGCAATAAAAGTTACAACTAGGTTTTTTGTGTTTTTTGGTTTAGGAATGCAAAATGAAACTAAACATGCAATTTTGAAGAAGTAAAATAAATCAAAAGATGAAATAAAAATATGAATGCAAGGTTTGGAGGTTTTCAAACCTCCCCCAAGCTTAGGCTATTGCTGTAGGGGTTTCGCGTATAAAAACAATAAATTTTACTCTATGCCCCTGAACCCCTGAAGCTACCAGGACCTATCTATTAGTAATACAGTAATGGGAGGGGCTTTTCGTGAACTTACCCTTGAAGACCGAAAAGCGTTGCCAACGCTCAGGAGAGCGTGGTTGATGTAGATGAGCCGAAGCCGACCTCAAGGTCATGATGAAGTCCTTGTGCTCCTTCTGGCTCCAACGACTTGAGTGCCTCAAGTGCGACACCTCGCGGGGAGTTACACACGTCCGGTGCCTGACGATGACTCCCGCTTCCCCGATCCAGCAGCAGTTACGCAAGTAGAGCTCCCGGATACGAATCCCGAAGCGCGACGGCGCTCCGCGGTGAAGATGTCTCTCGCTCGCGCAGTCCAGACTTGGGAGAAATATCAATTAGAGGTCCTCCCAAAAGTGGGGAGACCTTTATTGATTATTGGTGTATCTATCTTGGCCAAATACCCCACTATATATAGGGGAGGAGGGGGTACACCCTCCCTCAAAGTCCCGGGGTGGGACTAAAGGAGAGGAGGGGGAGGGGGTGGCCGCCGGCCACCTAGTGGGCCCCACGCGGGGGTGCTAGGCCTAGCCGGCCAGCCCCCTTGGCCCCTCTCCCTCTCTCCTTTCCCTAATGGGCCCTCTCCCTCCAGAAATTGGCCCATTAAGCCTTTTTGACCTTTAATTGATTTTCTCTTTATTAAAAAGTTATGAATAAATGATTAAATCAATATTTAACATTCATTCACATATTATTCAACCTCCGTGGCCATGCAACACCTTCCACCTCCACTCCGGACATCCTTCGGACTTACCGAAACCCTTCCGGTATTCTCCCTTCTCTTCTTCGGTGATTCCACCGATCCTATAAACGTTCTCTAAGCATCATCAAGACCTTAAGCGTGATACCCCATGGTTCGGGAACACTCCAGACATGGTCGGGACACTCCCGCACCAATGATCGATAGAGGGGCCTGGATGGCCATGTGACCCCTGTGCGTTCCACGAAGATCTTTTGTCGTTTGAACCGGGGCAGTCGTGTCTTATTCCCTTTGTCACTCGATACTTACATTGTCCGAGATCTAATAAATGACATCACCATGTCGTGTTCAATCTCGTTACTGCACAATGCTACTTAACTCGTTCCGATAAGTGATATCCCCGTGATCCAATCACACACTGCGCAGCTATTGGATATAACTTCTCCGAGTGGGCCCTTGAGTATCTTCACGTCACATGGACGAAAAAATCCCGCTCTTGACATATATTGCATCAACGGTTTCCTCTAAACACCTGAACACACCTTTATAACCACCGTATTACCAGATGGCGTTTGATGATATCAAAGCACTCTCGGGAGACAGTGATTGATATAGCCTCACGGTCTAAGGAATAGTCTACAGGGATCCATTTCTAATCATCGTAACTTGAACTTCGTGACATGATCGGGTCACGATGTTTAGGTTGGGTATTGGTTCATCATCTCATTCTCATAATGAGATGACCTCATTTCCAACTGGCATAAATGCCACATGATCAGGAAACATGATCATCCGTTGAGCAATAAACCAATGAGTAGAGTTTCACTGGGAACCCCTAGTTGTTTGTATATCCCACGTGTATTGATGTTTCCACTCAATACAGTTATAGCATGATATAAAACTTAATCATAAACTATATGAAATATGATAATAGTCCTTACTACTATTTGTCTCTAGGGCATATTTCCAACAGTCTCCCACTTGCACTAGAGTACAAATACACTAGCTGCATTTGTTCTTAATCATGGGCATCATATATCTGGTACCCTGAACATGCTTGATCATGGAAGAGGTTGAGTCTTGGGTTTGTACTTTACAGTCCCAAATCCTTTGCAACTTACTAATGTCACCTTGATTGACATTAATACTTTATCATCACATGATAGCATCTTTCTGTATGCATCGTCGCTATGGCAGCAGAACGAGGCCTGATTCCAGGAGCCTACAGTGATGTTAGATCAACCTCGAGGGCTTTCTCATGGGCACTATGCCCTAGGACACATCATTCTACGTTAAAAGCAAACTAGCCCCGCCATAACTTTATACAACACTTTATATGGTACCCTCATATATCATTATAAATGTATTCATCGAAAAACTAGTGCACTCTGTGCAACTTTTGATGTTTTGGTTCACCTCGCTCCCTACTTGACTTTAATCGGTATCTATGGGAGTTTCCAACATATTCCCTTATAACATAACTCGTTATGCTTTAAGATATATTATCCTTTACGGATTTGGAAAATATGTCCACAGTTCTCTATTAGACACTGCGGACAAACTTAGCTCAACGCTCTGTGATTCAAACTTAATCACCTTTAAACGTTCTTTATTTGGATCACATATTATGCTAAGTTATCATCATGGTTTACTAAGACAGAACCTATGTATCAACATAGTGGATGATGATCATCATTTTCTTTCTTTCAACCATTGATGTTAAACTTAATGCTATTCCTAATTTGAGTTATTAAGGACTAGTTCCTTAATTAACTTCTATTCCAAAACCCCTTTTAGAATTCCTTAAGAAATACCACATAATATCATAATATGCCTATTATCAACTTCTACATCTTATAAATCATTATTTATAAGTATTTGCGCCTTTATTCTTAACTCCCTTAAGAATTACTCCTATAAGCTCCCACTCAAAATATGTTACTACATATTTCAATTTGAGACTTATATTGCTCCCACTTAAAAATATGTCAATCACATATTGTTTCAGGAAGACTTTCATAGCTCCCACTCAATTTTATGCAAATTGCATATCCACTCACTATTTTGAATAATTTCAAAATCCTTTGATCAAATACAAACTTGGAGATTTACTATGAGATACCAGTACTATTACTAGTTTTAAATCCTCTAGACATTCAGCACACTTGAATCAAATTCATTTGAATTTGTCCAATACCTGACAAATTGTGCTTTTGTCATTCACCCCTTTTTCCACTATGGCTTCGCAGTCATTTGGGAAAATTCCAAGTAACCCCTTTTACTTGTGAGATTCAGCAACGAATTGCTTTCTAATCTCAAGGGAATTTTACTATTAGGATTTCTCATAATTTTAGTTTGTCATTATTTCCTTTGAAGTTCGTAGGTATGTCATATTCCAAGAATCATGACAAATGTTTCACAAATGTCTCCATACTAGATATGGATTACATTTTGAATCCTACTTTATGTAGTGAAAACACCAGTGGGGAAAACACAATGATCAAAATCATTGATTCTTTCCTTCTATGAAGAGAATCCTTCAGGAACGTTGTCTGTTGCGCTCCTCAACACGCTGATGCAGGGTTTTGAATCCTCATCGTGTTTTTCACTATTTTCCATTTGCTTCATAATTGAGAAACATCACTAGAAGTGAGCTTTCTCAAGAATGCACCAAAATCCAAGCAATACAAGTTTTGCTTTCCTTTTGGTTTAGCTATGGATTTCGTATTCAAAGTTTCCAATGAATACTCTACAAGGACTTATTCGCTATCGTTTTGGTTATATCGAATAACCCAAAAACTTTCACGAATTCTAATGGTTTACCAATTCTAATTGAGTGCTAAATATTTCTAACTAATGGTCTCTACATCTACACTACAACGATTTATTTGGTGCCTCCTATTCAACCCCTTTGATATCTAATATCATATTGTGATGCTTTATATTTTGACGTTTCAAAACACTTTTCGTTTCACAATTACTTTTATGCCATTCTTATAAAGTTGAATTTCATTACTATTGATCAAATCGTAGTAATTAGATTCTCTTTTATACTTATACCCATTTATTGATGAAACACTTTGATCAAATCAAATAGTTTCATATTCATGTTTCCTTTGGTAAACTGCTTTACACATTTAAACAATCATATAATGATAATTACCATTTTTGTTAAAACACAATACATCGAATATGTATTAACTTTTAACAATTCATTAAACACTTTGCATTCAAGTAATACACGGTGTTCAAGTTATTTTCCCGAACTTAGGCATGATTTATATGTGATAAGAAATCGAATGACTTTCACATATTATCATTATAACTTTGAATTCAAACAATGGTTTCATTCATTTATGAAATATCATTAAGTTGGGTATTTTTAAACAAGGCATTTTGATGTTTTACAAATGTTCATGCATTATGAATTAGTTTCAAACAACAAGGATAATTCACACATAATCAAACAAGATATGAACATGAATAGAAATCATTCATAAAAGTGGAACAACTGTTTGTTACAAACTCATATGAATAACCGTCTCACGAAATGTGAGACACACTAAAGAAGTTCACAATCTCTTGATTACAATAATCATCCTAAGACATAAACTAAATGATAAATGTCGAGGGAGAGTGTCGTCGGCCATCAACAGGCAACGTCACCTCCTCTCCAGCAAGCACTTCTCATGCAGAAGGACCTATTTTCAGTAAAATAGAACAAGTATCAGATATACTTAACACTGCAAATGTGTTTGCAAGATTATAACATTTATAAAACTGTATATCAAATATATACCTTTGTCGTTGATGACCTGAGCGACATCTGGTTCAACCAACACATTCCTGAGATGTGTCATGAACCGGGAGAACTCCATTGATTCCGTGTCGCCCCTCATAACGCAAGTCCTGACTTGTGCTTGGTAGCTTGGTGGCAGCGACCAGAGCACAGCGGTGTTTGCAAAAGAGCCTGTAATCCAGACGTCCAGGAAGTATGCAGGCCTCATGTACACACCATGCATGCGCTCCAAGTGGTCCTCCAGTGATGAGTTCTCCTCCATCTTAATGGAGAGGAAGTCTCCCATCAGCTCATGCTCCCAAATGCGTGTCTGCTCTATGAAATGTGTCCTAAGCTGTAGCATTACCGAACGAGGGTTGACATCACCCACGAAAGGCCACAGCTCGTCCACCATTCCGAAACACATCACAACTGAAATATAGGAGGCCATCTCACGACGGAGATAGCGGTCTTTCCGCTCCTCTGGGGTCTCAAGGTCTGTGGGCTGATCCAAATCCATCCCGTCGAGTATGTAGTCGACCACGTCGTTCTCGCTAAGGAGAACATGGAGACTGGCAACCCAAATGGAGAAGTTTGAGTCATCTAATCTGAGCTTCTATCCTTCTAACCATTTAATTGTCAACACGAAAGGTCCCATCTACATTTATAATTGCAAAAAGAATTTAGACTATGTTTATAATTAAATGAGTTAATAATAACTCCACTCAGAAACACCTATCCCCAAAAGGGTTCCTAGTGATAACACGACCCCTATCAGCCACATCTCCCCCGATCATCACGGCCATCAATGTGGGTTCAAGGGTGGACGCTAAACGTCGGTCACATCATTCATGCGACTCGTGCTTGATCTTTCGACCATCCGCGTTCCGAGGCCATGTATGTACATGCTAGGATCGCCAACTCAACCTTAGTGTTTTCGCTATGCAACATGGCTTACACCCACTGTATGTGAACATAGATATGTCTGACACCTGATCATCACGGCCTGCCTCATACCGAAGAACTTTCTTGGTGGAGCACACTAAGGGGGAACACAATCGTTGGTAATTTTAACAGGGATCATCTTATTAGGCTACCGTCGAGTATCTAATACTAGCACACAATAAGATATACAAACAATAACATTGAATGTAAATGCTATGTGATATGGTCCTTCACGTCGTGATCTCCATCCGTCGTCATCGGGTTCCGGCACCGTAGACACCAGGGTACCGGTGTCATTCCGGCGTGGTAGTTTGTCACCTCCGTGACTATCTACTACTATGTAACAAAAGGTAATCACTTTACCTTTGCCAGAACCATATCACAAAGCAATGCCCCCCTACAAAACAAAGTTAGATGCCTCTACTTTATCTTTGCATGTTTTACGTGGCTGAATGGGCTTTCGCACAAGAACCGTTCTTACCTATGAACTTTCAGCACAATGTTGATCAAGTAGTTGTCTCTACTACACCCCTTTCGGGGCCCTCCGTTGCAAATGGCATACCAACTAATGCGAGAGAGACAGACAGCCCCCTTAGCCACTTTATACGGTAGAAGCCGTATGTCAAGCGTGGACCAGTCTTGCGAATGAACGCGTAAAGTCGGTTGGGGGCCGCTTCATCAAGCTTTACTGCGATATACACAAGTACACGTGGGAGGGTAACAACTAAAACATCAACGCCCACACGCTACATCTCATGTGTTCTACATGTACTAGCATTACTACGCATAGATCTAGCTCTGATACCACTGTAGGGGTTCCGCGTATAAAAACAATAAATTTTACTCTACGCCCCTGAACCCCTGAAGCTGCCAGGACCTATCTATTAGTAATACAATAACGGGAGGGGCTTTTCGCGAACTTACCCTTGAAGACTGAAAAGCATTGTAAATGCTCAGGAGAGCGTGGTTAATGTAGACGAGCCGAAGCCGACCTCAAGGTCGTGATGAAGTCCGTGTGCTCCTTCTGGCTCCAACGACTTGAGTGCCTCAAGTGCGACACCTCGCGGGGAGTTACACACCTCTGGTGCCTGACGATGACTCCCGCTTCCCCGATCCAGCAGCAGTTGCGGAAGTAGAGCTCCCGAATCCGAATCCCGCAGCACGACGGCGCTCCGCGGTGAAGATGTCTCTTGCTCAGGCAGTCTAGACTTGGGACCACGGTCATGAGAAAGAGGGGGAGAGAGAAATATCAATTAGAGGTCCTCCCAAAAGTGGGGAGACCTTTATTTATTATTGGTGTATCTATCTTGGCCAAACACCCCACTATATATAGGGGGAGGAGGGGATACACCCTCCCTCAAAGTCCCGGGGTGGGACTAAAGGAGAGGAGGGGGGAGGGGGTGGCTGTCGGCCACCTAGTGGGCCCCGCGCGGGGGGATAGGCCCAGCCGGCCAGCCCCCTTGGGTCCTCTCCCTCTCTCCTTTCCCTAATGGGCCCTCTCCCTCCGGAAATTGGCCCATTAAGCCTTTTTGACCTTTAATTGATTTTCTCTTTATTAAATAATTATGAATAAATGATTAAATCAATATTTAACATTCATTCACATATTATTCAACCTCTGTGGCCATGGAACACCTTCCACCTCCACTCCGTACATCCTCCGGACTTACCGAAACCCTTCCGGTTTTCTCCCTTCTCTTCTTCGGTGATTCCACCGATCCTATAAACGCTCTCTAAGCATCATCAAGCCCTTAAGCGTGATACCCCATGGTTCGGGAACACTCTAGACATGGTCGGGACACTCCCGCACCAATGATCGACAGAGGGACCTGGATGGCCATGTGACCCCTGTGCGTTCCACGAAGATCTTTCGTCGTTTGAACCAGGACAGTCGTGTCTTATTCCCTTTGTCACTCGATACTTACATTGTCCGATATCTGATCAATGACATCACCATGTCGTGTTCAATCTCGTTACTACATAATGCTACTTAACTCATTCCGACAAGTGATATCCCCGTGATCCAATCACACGCTGCACAGCTATTGGATATAACTTCTCCGAGTGGGCCCTTGAGTATCTTCCTGTCACATGGACGGACAAATCCCGCCCTTGAAATATATTGCCTCAACGGTTTCCTCTGAACACCTGAACATACCTTTATAACCACCATATTACCAGATGGCGTTTGATGATATCAAAGCACTCTCGGGAGACACTGATTGATATAGCCTCACGGTCTAAGGAATGGTCTACGAGGATCCATTTCTAATCATCGTAATTTGAACTTCGTGACATGATCGGGTCACGATGTTTAGGTTGGGTATTGGTTCATCATCTCATTCTCAGAATGAGATGACCTCATTTCCAACTGGCATAAATGCCACATGATCAGGAAACATGATCATCCGTTGACCAATGAACCAGTGACTAGAGTTTCACTGGGAACCCCTGGTTGTTTGTATATCACACGTGTATTGATGTTTCCACTCAATACAGTTATAGCATGATATAAAACTTAATCATAAACTATATGAAATATGATAATAGTCCTTACTACTATTTGTCTCTAGGGCATATTTCCAACAATTGCAAGGCTCAGTTGTTTCCTTTCGGAGGCTGGTGCAAATACTGGTGGTAGTAGGCGGGGAAGTAGGTCATGAAGTGACTGAAGTTGTGAGTTAAGGCACTCACATCCTCATTCACTCCTTGTAGAGTGTGGTCAATCTCCCCAATGTGTTGGTTGAGTTGCAGAAACTCCTGATAGGGGACGTTGTTGAACCCCTGCTGCTGATTGGGCCATGGGTCCCAGGATCCCCCTATTGCTGCTTATATCCCTCCCAAGTAGGATTGTATTCCTGCTCCTGCTCCTGCTCATCCTCATCCTGCTGCTCTCCTTCTTCATCTTCTTCTTGATCAGGCTAGAATTTAGCCATGATCTCCACCACTTGATCCTTGGTGAGTATCCAGTTGTCCTTCTCCACAATCGTGAAGGCTTGTGGACAGGGCAACAGAACCTGCTCAACCTGTGCATCACCAAGATAACCAAATAGATATGCTTGAAGCCTCTTGTTAGCTCGGTAAACACCTAGTAAACCACAAGCAGTTAAGTATTTGACATCGATAAGTTTGGATCCGTCAACTGGTTGCAATATAGGTTATGTAATGTTCAATGCTAGGGCAAGGTGGGTTACCAATCCACCAATGCGAATGTCACCTTTATTTTTGTTGCTCTGGTCGCAAAGGTGTTGGAGGAGTAGAGCCGCAGGATTGGGGCTTTGCGGTGCATTGGGGAAGAGTACCTTGGTGATCATGGCCATGTCCGCATTAGTCATGGAACTAGTATCTCCTCTTCCCAACAGTGTATTGGCGAGGAACAAGGCGTAGTAGCAAATTGTTGGGTTCTGAATGGTGGACATCTTCTTCTAGTAGAAGTCCCTGCAACCATTAACAGAAATAACCCCCAAGTTTATCCACTTGAGATGCTATATAAATTTGTAATAGTTGACTCCCCGTCGTGAGGGAAACCAAAAGCATCACAAAATTGTTAGAAAGTTATTTCACAATGTTGCTAGTTCATGGTGAAGCTTACCGTGCATGCATTACCTTTCTCCTTGTGGTCATCATAGAAAGAGGCAAGGAACTCATAGGTGAGCTCGGTGTAGGTATGGTGGCTTGCGTAGGCGAGTAGAGATAGCCTTGAATTTGCACATATGAGGTCGAAGTCCGCCCTCAACCCTTCAGCGATGAGAAAGCTATCATCGGCCCAACGTGTGGGCATTAACCTTCTTGATGAAACCATGGCCAACTTGCTGTTGAGCTCGGCCTAGAGCCCCGAGATCTCGCCATGTTGGAACTTTCTCTTGCAAAAAATGCTACCAATTTTATTAATCTTGATGCACTGAAAAATTTCAGCATGAAACCTTAGGCATATAGTTTCTACATGATATACGAACGATTCTACGTGGAAAAATTTAATCCTAACGTGAGAAATCAAAAGGAAAAACAAAATAAGCTTGAGTTCATCCACTAGATCAATGTGAGAATTTCAACCATGGAAGTCTAAAAATAAAGCATGGATAGGGAGAGAAACATACCGATTTGTTGATTCCCCAACTCAAATGAACGAAATCCATGAAGAATCAAGAATTCTAGGTGGATTTTGAGGGGTTTGGAGAGAGAATATGAGAGAAAAAGTGAGGAGGAGGAAGAACCCTAGCTGCCCAGACGCGATTAAGTGGTCGCATTGAACTATACAGGCAGGATATGTAGTTCCCACCGTATAGTTGCGGCGGCATCGACAATTAGGGTTTCTTTATGCCAGATCACAGCTATACAGGCACAACTGTACGGATGGATCAAAATGGTCCCGCCGTATAGTTGGTCGTCAAATCTTCTATGTCCTCGAGTAAAATTTTTTTAGACAGGCATCGATAACTATACGGCCAAACTATATGGACGGAATTTTTATTCCCGCCGTATAGTTGGCCGTCAAACCATCAGTACCCTAGAAACAAATTTGACGAAGGCATCAATATCTATATGGCCAGAGTCGAAATTTTTATTCCCGCTGTATAGTTGGTCGTTAAATCTTCTGTGCCTACGAAAGAAAAAAATTCGATGGCAAAGATATCTATACGGCCAAACTATACGGCCGGAATTTTTATTCCCGCCATATAGTTGGTCATTAAACCTTCAGTAGTCATCAAAAAAATTCTATTACTTCGAGAATTCTTTCTTACCCTAAACCTTAGCAAACTCCTTGTTTTTTATAGAAAATTGACAGTAAAAATTGTCGACCAACAACAGCATGTATAGAGCAGGATTTTTAGTACTACTGAGCTTCTTCTCCTCAACTAGAGATTCACTTTTTAATCTGTACAAAATGATTAAGCTAGTTTTTGTAGATAAAACTCAAACTTTTATTTTTATATTTATTCTACGCTTGTTCAATCAATATTTCTACTACTTTTCGACAGCTGCATCTTCACGGGCGTGCTTCCGCAAGGATGTCTATGAAAAAGTCGTAGGAATGCGATGAACATTTTATTCTGTAATTTATTTTATCAATGTGATGGGTTGACTCCCATTAAGCATTTTATTAAGAATGGTTGAATAATTCAACCCCTTCTCTGTTTTCGAATTCTTACCTTTGGTTGCCCCTTATCGAAGGCACTTACCACATGAACTCGTTTTGCTGGTGGAATATATCTTTCTCCTGCTTCTAGCTTCTTTGGAAAATACCAGATGATTTCAGCATCATAAACATTGAAGATTATTTTTCCCTCAGCACAATCAACTGACGCTCCTGTAGTACTAAGGAAAGGTCTTCCAAGTATTATGGATAATTTTTCATCCTCTGGCATTTTAAGAATAATAAAATCAGTGGGAATAACATGCTCATCTATTGTAAGTAGAACATCCTCAATCATACCAATGGATTGTTTAGTGGACTTGTCAGCCATCTGTAAAGTCATAGTATTAGGGAAATATTCCCCCAATCCTAACCTTTTATAGAGGGAATATGGCATTACACTAACTCCTTCACCTAAATCACACAAAGCATTGTGAATATTTGTTTTGCCAATTGAGAATGAAATAGTTGGTATTCTAGGATCTCACGATTTAGACAATAGCTTCCCATTAGCAGGATAACTAGTCACCATGGCAATGGTTTTAGTTCTTTCTTTCTACTAAGAATATCATGGAGGAATTTAGAATAGGTAGGAACTTTTATTGCATCTACAAATGGAATTTCTAGACAAAGATCACCAAGTGCGTTTTTGAAAGAATCATAGATTACCTGATCCAGTGCCTTCTTTTTCGATCTGGATAAGGAAGCTTTTTCTCACCTTTATTATTCTTGTCTTTTACCTTTTGTGGGGGATCAGGCTCTTTTGTTGCTTTCTTTTGTTGATGCGCTCTTCTTCTTTTCTACCACAACAACTTCATCTTCATTGCTTGTCTCTTTTTCTTCTCTTGGATCAACTGTCTCTGTATCAGATTCATAACGGTCATCTTGTGCATCATTTTGGTCCTCCATGGTTTGATCTTGTGTTTCTTGAGCAGTTTCATCTTGAGGATCCACCAGTGTATCATATTCTTGGCTTGCTTTGAGTAGGGAATTTTCCTTTCGATCTTTTTCAGCTTCATATTCTGGTGGTCTTAATGGACCTGTAACAATTGCACCTCTCCCTGTAACAACATTAGTAGAAACAGGAATATCTATATCATCTTGAAGAAAAAATTGATAACCAGATGCTATTTGTTCACATTGGGTTTCAATCATACTAAGATACTTGTGAAATAATTTTATTTATTGGCCAATCTCATCATAATTTTCCATGAGTTCTACCCAAATCTTTTTATGTCTTTGAAAATGCTTATGCAGGTTATTATGAGATTTTGCTTGTCGATGTTTTAATTCTTGAAAAACTTTTCTAGTTTCATCTTCTTCAGTAAAAACTTGTAACAAGTCTACTTTGTTTTCCTTAACAAGTTTAGAAGGTATACCTTTTTATTTCATAGTTTTGCGTACTTCGGGCATAAGATCGAGAGTTATACGAAATATCCCTTTTTCTAGCTTAGTGCCGAAATCAGGATTATATAAAGAATCATTCTTAGCCCTAGTAGACATCAATTCCAAACATGCTTTATTAGTTAAGGTATTTATCGATCCTCCTGCTGATAGGTCAAGCAACTCTCTGCATTGAGTATTAAGACCATGGTAAAATAAATGGCAAATATTTGATTCAGAATAGCCATGATTAGGAATACTATTGATCATTCCATAGAATCTATCCCAGGCTTGTGGGTAGTTTTCTCCCACATTCTGACTAAAATTGCCTATATTCTTTCTGATTTCAGTTACCTTTTTTAAAGGATTAAACATGTTTATAAATTTAACAATAGAGTTGTCCCAACATTTAATGTAATGACGAGGAAGAGAATATAAGCAGTCTAGAGACTTACCTTTAAGAGACCAACGAAATAATTTTAGACGAGAGAAGTCTCTTGGCAAACCTTTTGGTCCAAACGATGTTATCACATCATCATACTCTCTAAGATGTCTTCATGGGTCTTCATCTTCCCTTCCACTGAAAGCTTTTTCCTGCAAAATTTTAATAATTCCACCATCAAGATATTCTCTAACTCTAGGATTAGGAAATTCTACTGGTTGTTTTAGAAAAGCAGAATTTGGAGCATTGTATTCTCTGTGAGTTTTCTCAGGTTTCTTGGGAGTTGTCCTATAAATGGACATGATTTCCATAAAATCACTCAGGTTTTCAACTTCAACCTTATTTGATCTTAAAAAAATTCAATAATTTCCTGACGCCTTTTAATAGGAACGCGCTCAATATAATCTGGTAAATAGGTCCTACTAGAGTGTGTAGACGCTTTGTCTCCAAGGGAGACCATTTTTTAATAGTAACACCTGAAATGTCAAGAGACAAACACTCAGCGCTTAGCTCCCCGGCAACGGTGCCCGAAAATAGCTTGATGTCTGCAAGTGCACAGATCGTTTGTAGCTAGTTTGGAATTCGAAGTATAGATATCGATCCCACAGGGAGCCCAAAGGTAAGTGCTTATGAATGAAGTCTCTGTCACACTCAAATTTGTCACAGGTCTTCGAGTGAATTGACTGCAAGTGTGGAAATAAGAATGAAATTTGTACTAAAATGGATGTATTTAAATAAAATTAAAATGTAAACTTCAGGAATAAAAAGCATAAAAGTAAAGAAGGATTCGATTGTTTGTGGTTTTCTACAGATGACAAAGATGGTGCGGGGAGATACAGTTCATGGTGATAGTGACTGTGCCAGGTGGATGAATGACAAGTGTAACAATTATAATATTATAAATATATGTGTAGGCGAGCAACCCATAATTAGCCAGAACTCCTCTTGGTAGATTTCATCCCAACTTCAATAATCCTACTAGCCTGTTACCAAAACCATGGTCAGTCACTAGACGATTAAGATCCTTCAGGTTTCTTAGCAATTAAGTTCCTTGGATAGGACTAATGCAATAAGCACAGTGGTTCCTCATGATCCTCGAGTCAAACTAGTTTCCCATTTATATCCCTGTGTCACTCGGGGGTCGTCGGTCTTCTAGCGAACCAGATCCTATCTATGTAGAATAAAGCATCATGTTTCCTGGGCCCTTAGTTGGACAACAAGCATTAGGCATCCCACAGATAGTCAAGCACACATAATATAATAATTAAAATCAATCACAAACTAAAGGAAAATATGTGGAGGCACATAACATCTCACCAATCCCTTACATCTCCCATGCCCAAGGAACTTACTCACACATGAGAGAAGAAAGCATCATCGATATAATTAAATAAAGGGAGTTCTTCTCGATATTACCGTGGAGATCCACAATGAGAGTAGAAAAGTAATCCAACAATTCAAGATATGAAGAAACAATCTCAAACCCTAATCTTGCAAAGTGAAGATCTCTCTCTCTCTCAAGTACAAGTAATGGCTATGATGGTGTGATGGCTAGGAGGTCGAAGATCATGGAGCAAGATGAAGAACGTATTCCCCTCCTTCTCTAGATCTCTTCTTTCTCCTTTCTGGATGGGATGGCGGCTGCTATGTTATGATTTCGCATCTGGCCTCTTCATGAAAGTAGTCCCTTTTGACAAGACGGAGGAGGCGGTAACTATACGGCCAGAAAAATATTCCCTCCATATAGTTGCTCATCAAAGCTTCTGTACGCCTCCCTTGATTGCTTCCAAAAGGAGACTTACTTGTTTTCGCTTGAATATTGTGTTTCCCTTGTTAAAACCTTCTGTTGATGTTCAAAACCTAAAACACACATTAAAAACCAGGTTTTCTTCGCTACCGAAGTATTAGCGTTTGGTAAAGCTAGAAAATGATCAAATCTCGAAGAAAACCATCAATAAAAACCATCAAAAATATGTTGAATCTCACAGCTATCAGCGAACACAGGAATACATCTTCGTCTCCGTGTGCTTCAGTTATTTCTCAACCAATCTCTTGTGTTTTTTACATTGTGATAGCCTTCATGCTTGAACTAAATTGTATCATCATCTAGGTTGCCTCACCTAGTTTGCACTTAGGCACACTTATATTCCATAAAGCCTACAACATGCAAAAGATTACAAAGAATTTTGTAGAAACCTATTCACCCCCTCTAGGTGAACCATCTTACACTTTGAATTGGCATCAGAGCCAAGGGCTCTTATTAGGGCTTTACTGCCTAAGAGAAAAGATGGATTTCTCTGATGATGAGGAGTACAAGACTTATTCGGTCAAGGAGCTTTGTGAACTCTTTGCCAAAAGTTCCTATGAAAATGCTAAGGCGGATTCTGATCTCATTGCTCAAATAAGTTTCCTTGAAGGACGTTTTACAGGGATGGGCGAGGGTGCCATGCTTGCTGGACCTTCGGTAGTACCTCATGGGAGGATGATGGACACCGGTAAGGAGACCATGAGCGAGTCCTCTAATGAGAGTGACCTGACGAAAGTCTCCATGCCTCCTAATCCATTTCCATATATATATCCTAAGCAAAATAACATCATGCCTCATATTAATGGTTCAGGTCCCGTACCTCATTATGATGGAACTCACTTCTCTCATTGGAAAGCTTCTATGGAATCTACTCTTTGCAGCTATAGTGCGGAGCTTTGGGAAATTGTGTACAAAGGCTTCTATCCACAAGATCCCGACAACCTCACTACGGGAGAGTACTATGATCGTCAACTAAATGCAATGGCTTGTGACAAGATAAGGAGTGCCATTTACTGCACTCTCCATGATCAAGATAGTGGCATCCCCACCACAAAGGATCTTTGGGATATGATTGTCATTCTCCAAGAGCGAGAGTCTCTTATTCAAAAGTCCAAATATGAAGCTGCCAAGTCGGAGATAAACATGTTCATGAACCATGATGGTGAGTCCATCATGGAAGCATACAAGAGACTTGTTGCCCTCCGTGTGAAGATTAGTGGTCTTGGTTGTGACAAGTATGATGATGGGTTAAACTTGAATGATGAGCTCATCAAGTCCAAGATTGTTTCCATGATCACAGCCACCAACAAGACGCTTGCCTTGAACTTGTAAATCCAAGATTCAGCTAGCCATTTCTCTCCTGATGATCTAGTATCATATCTTGTTGCTACAGATAACTTGGCGGATGAAGGACAAAAGATCAATGAGATCAACCGTGCTATTGGGTATTCTCACTCTCTAGCATTGAACGCCAAGCATGTGCAAGAAGATCTTGCAAGTGAAGAAGAGAATGATAGTGATGGAGTTGATGATATGCTCTCTCAACTTGCACTCTTCACCAAGAACTTGAAGTTCCAAATAAGGAGAAGTTCAACCAGACCAAGTGAGAAGAAGAGGACTTGCTACAATTATGATGAGTCAGATCACTTTGCCGACAAGCGCCCATATGAGAAGAGACTTTACAAGCCCAAGTATGAAGAGGGCACCAAGCCAAGATTGAAGTCAAGCCCCATCAACGAAAGATACAAGAGGAATAAGAAGTGTGATGGCAAAGGCTTCCTAGGCCAAGAATACTTATCCGGTGCAGAGAGTGAAGATGAGGAGAAGGTTGTGGGAGTGGCCGTCTTCGATTTTGCCGAACCCAAGTCAATCTTCACATATGACTACACCAAGGACTACGCCAATGGCTCCACTACACCCAAGGTCACCGATACTTGCCTTATGGCAAGAAGCTCCAAGGACACATGCGATGAGGAGTGTGAGGACGAGGAGAAGGTGTTTGGTGAGCCTACTTTGGTTTACACCAAACCCGGGTTACTACTCACCTACTACTATACCAAGGACTACATTGATGAATCTCCTACTCCCAAGGTCGTCGGCTCTTGTCTTATGGAAAAGAGCACCAAGGTAATCTCTTCTTATCCATCTCTCTCTAGCATATTGGATGATCATGTTAGTATCAATGATAGTGACAATGATGAATTTGATGAAAACTATGTACAAGAAATGTATAAAATCATGAAGTCTCTTCCTAGCAATGCTCGTTCTAGATTCAAGAAAATAACAGCCCTTGTCAACTCACGTGACGAGACCATTGATAGCTTGGAATATCATATTTATGATGAGAAATGGAGATTCAATCTCCTTGAGCAAGAGATAAGCAAGGAAAAGAACATCACTTCACTTCTTAAACAACGAATTCAAATCTATGAACTTGATAAGGCAAAAGATGTGGATACCCTAGATAGGGATATTACCTTGTCCCAAGAGCTTGATGCTTCAAAGAAGGAACTTGAGATTGCTCGTTCTTCTCTCATGAATGACCTTGAGTACCTTGATAAAGCTAAATTTCTTGTAAAGTGTGAGCTCATAAAACTTGGGAGAATCATGATCAACTTAGAGTACCATATGAAAAGGCTCTTGGTACATTGAAGGATCCAATCATTATTGAGAATATTACTTGTGCTTCTAACTCTACCTTGGATCAAGCTTGTCTTCTTGAGAAAAGCAAGAAGTTGAAGGAACAACTTGAGAAGGAGCGTCTCACACCTACCTCCAAGGGCAAGATTCTTGATGAGATTCTTGCTTGCCAAACGGTGAGAGTTCCAAGGCAAGGTATGGGGTTTGACCCCAAAACAACAAGAATGGTGCCAACCCACCTAAGAAGATCAACTTTGTGCGGGAAGGGCACAAGGGGGTTAACCAAGTAAAGAAGAATGTTGTGAATGGGGGAGCCACAAGGGGCAACCCCAATCACAAGTTTGCGGGAAAGTCTAATCCATATATGTTCTATGTAAGGGCACCCAAGGAGATGTGTATGCCAAATATGTTGGCCCTAGCAATGGTTATGCTTATAGGTGGTACTCAATTTGGCTACCAAAAGGTCTTGTTACTAATGCTAGGGGACCCATTACTCAATGGGTTCCTAAATCAAAGAATTGATTTTGTAGGGGTATGCCTACGGTGGATCAAAGTGGGTGTTTAATGGTGGATGCACTAATCATATAACCAGAGGTAGAAGTGCACTTGACCAATTCATTCATGATGTAAATTCAATGTCAAGCGTCACTTTTGGAGACTACTCTAAAGGAAAGGTACTAGGTTATGGCAAGTTGACGGTCTCCAAGACTTTGACCCTAGAGACCGTCATGCTTGTTGAGAACCTTGGCTACAACTTGCTTTCAATTAAACATCTTGCGGATGACAGTTATGAATCCTATTTTTTGATAACATTTGTGAAAGTCTTTAGGAGTGACAATCTCAACTTGGTCCTTGTTGGATATGTGGAAGACAACCTTTATGTGGTCGATGTCTCGCAATAGAACCAATATCTTTCATGTCTAATGGCCAAGGTTGACGAGGGATGGCTTTGGCATCGCCGCCTTGGCCACGTCAACATGAGAAATTTTAAACAACTCCCAAAGTGTGAGCATATTGTTGTACTAACCGGTGTGTCTTTTGAGAAGGATCGTGTGTGTAGTGCTTGCATCTCCAAAAATCAACGCGGGAAGAGTCATCCATCAATATCCAAGGTGGCCACCTCAAGACCTTGGGAGCTTCTCCATTTCAGTCTCTTTGGGCCATCAACATATGATACTCTAGGTGGAAGAAAGTATGCTCTTGTCATCATTGATGATTATTCAAGGTACACTTGGGTCTTCCTCCTCAAGACAAAGGATGAGACCTACAAGTACTTGATGATCTTTGCCAAGAAATCTCAATGTACCCATGAAGTGGAAATCATACCATTAGGACCAACAATGGCATCAAATTCAAGAACTACACCATGCAAGAGTTCGTTCAAGATGAGGGAATCAAGCATGAATTGATAGCTCCATATACCCCTCAACAAAATGGTGTTGTTGAAAGGAAGAACCGTACTATCATCGAGATGGCAAGAACAATGTTGAGTGAGTTCAAGTCACCCCACAACTTTTGGGGAGAAGCCATTGCTACCGCGGTTCACTACTCGAACCAGCTCTTCCTCCAAGCTCCCTTTGATAAGACTCCATACGAGATTCTCACAAAGAACAAGCCCAGCGTCAACTACTTCCGTGTCTTTGGGTGTAAGTGCCTCGTTAAGAACAAGAAAGAAAAGCTCGGTAAATTCAAATCGAGAACTATAGAGGGTATCTTTGTTGGTTATGTGGAAAACTCTCATGCCTATAGATACTACAACAAAACCAATGGTTGTGTTTAAGTATCTTGTGATGTGGAGTTTTTGAAGAATAATGGCCCCCAAGAGGGGCAAGTTGTTCCACGTGTTGTAGGTGATGAAGATTCTTCTCAAGTCATCAAGTTGATGGGAATTGGGCATATTTTGCCCACCGAATATCATATCCATGATAAATAAGTTGATGGGGGAGGATCAAGCCCAACTCAAGAAGATCCTAGCTCTACTCAAGTTGAACCATCAAGTGCACCACAAGACGAACAACTCTCGCAATCTGAAGAACAAGAACCAAGCCCTCATCCCATTGAGAAAGAACAAGATGACGAACAAGTTCTTCAAAACCAAGGTCAAGCTCAAGAAGTTGTCAATGTTCAAGGATCGTCAAAAGATGAATTTGTTGATCATGAAGGCACAACCAGAAAGATCAAGTCTTCCTCTATTACAAGCGGGATCCAAGTTAATAATATACTTGGAACCATATCAATAGGGATCAAGACTCGCAACAAGAAGAAGCATCTCACTACCTTTGTGGCCCTCATGCATTTGTGTCCAACTTTGAGCAACTCAAGGTCCATGAAGCTTTGGAGGATCCGGATTGGGTCATTGCCATGCAATAAGAACTCGAGTGCTTCACCCGCAATGAAGTTTGGTCTCTTGTGGAGAGGCCTAAAGATCATCGCATCAATGTCATTGGGACCAAGTGGGTGTTCAAGAACAAGCAAGATGAGAACGGAATAGTCACAAGAAACAAAGCAAGGTTAGTGGTGCATGGGTATGCCCAAATAGAAGGTATTGACTATGAGGACACCTTTGTGCCCATTTCTCACCTTCAAGCTATTCATCTATTGCTTTCATATGCATCTTTTCATAACTTCAGGCATTATCAAATGGATGTGAAAAGTGCATTTCTTAATGGTCCCTTGAAAGAGGTTGCATATGTAGCTCAACCCCTGGGTTTCGAAAACACACGCTATCCCAACCATGTGTACCTACTCCATAAGGCTCTCTACGGACTAAATCAAGCTCCTCGTGCTTGGTATGAGCACCTTAGGGATTTCTTACACATGGACGGATTTAGCATGGGTAAGGTCAATTCCACCCTTTTCACCAAACGGGTTAAAGGGGGTGGCTTATTCATTGTCCAAATTTATGTTGATGATATTATCTTTGGTGGAGCTAATGAATCTCATAACCAAGATTTTGCCAAGTTGATTTCCTAGGCTTCATTGTGAAGCAATTTTCTCAAGGCACCTTCATCTCCAACGAGAAGTGCATGAAGTACATGCTCGTGAAGTTTGAAATGACCAATGCCAATCCCATGAAGACACCCATTCCTCTCAATGGGAAACTTGGTTTTGGAGAAGGTGAGAAGGACGTGGACCAAAAGGTACATCCCTACATGATTGGTTCTTTTCTCTACCTTTGTGCTTATAGGCCGGATATCATGTTAAGTGTTGGAATGTGTGCTTGTTTTCAATCCGCTCCCAAGGAGTGCCATTTGATGGCGGTCAAACGGATTTTTAGGTACCTTGTTCTCACTCCTACACTTGGGCTTTGGTATCCAAAGGGGTCAACCTTTGAGCTTGTTGGCTATTCGGATTCGGATTGGGCCGATGATAAGGTTGACCGGAAGTTGACCTCTAGTGCTTGCCCATTCCTTGGTCGGTCGTTGGTCTTCCAAGAAACAAAACTCCACTGCCCTATCCACCACCGAAGCCGAATACATCTCTGCGACATCGTGTTGTGCTCAATTGTTATGGATGAGGCAAACCTTGAAATACTATGGTGTTTCTCTTGGTATGGTGTCTCTTCTATGTGACAATGAAAGCGCAATAAATATCGCCAATAACCCCGTCCAACATTGTCGCACCAAACATATTGACATCTGCCACCACTTCCTACGTGACCATGTCACAAATGGTGACATCAATCTCACTCATGTGGGAGCGATGTTCCAATTGGCGGATATTTTCACGAAGCCTTTGGATGAAGCCCGTTTTGTCATGTTGAGGTGAGAACTCGGTATTCTAGATCCTCAAAACTTGGATTGATTTCCTTGTATTATATTCTTGCTCTTAAATTGTTATGTATCCTAGTTGCGTAGAACATGTGGGGATATTCATCCTACCATGCCTTAGTTTGATGCATACCTATGTGTGTGATATTAATTGATCTTGTGTCATGATATGGGTCCAAGCATCTATATTTGAGGCCCCATGGCATGTGTGCTTAAACATAGGGGGAGAAATCTCCCGCCAACCATTGGCTTCTGTTTTTGGCTCTTATCACATGTGGCTCTTGATATTCTCGAATCATACCTATTATTGTTATTGTGTGTTTGAACTTGGTTCTTTTCCAATAGGAAAGACTAGATCACCTGCTTCCTCTACCCCTTTGGATTCAACTATCGTCTTCTACATGCACATGCCATCCTTGAAAAATTTCTATTTTATGAAAGAAATCGGAGTTTTTTCTGGGCTTTCCGTTCTGTGGCCCGGCCTGACCGGCTGCAGGACCGGACCGTCCGGTGCACGGGCCGGATACGAACTGAGTCTATCCGAACATGCAAATAGAGAAGTCCTGGTTGAACTTCGGTGGTCAGCCCGGTCCAGACCGAGCGCTTCGGTCCTAGATCCGGTTGACCGGACTTGCCACCAAATCTTCCCCGCGACCTTCCTATACCCAGATTCGGTTTTAAGTTCGGTTATTTGGCCTAGGGATCGACCGGTCCAGTCTACATCTCGGTTGAACCGGCTCCCACACCAGATTTGATAATTTCCTCCTCCTTCTTCTTCCTGGCTCAATCCCACCCTTCCACCAATTACCTTTTCACTTCCCCCGACCCCTTCTCTCTCCCTTGTCGCCCCTCCCACCCTCCCCTCCTCTCCTAGGGTGATTCTACCCCTAGGATCCATAGATCAGGCCACCAAATCATGTAGAAGGACCTTTGGAGGCTCTCCACCGAAGGAATCTCTACATATCGCCGTGGTTTAGGAGCATTTTTGTGTTCTTCCTCCTCAAGGGCTCTTTGTTCCTCCAAGGGAAGCCATGTATTCAGGTAATCCTTTTCTCCCACTCTTTTGCTTCTCAAATCCCCATGTTTTGCTCTACATCTTGTTGGATTTGACAAGTTATGGTCCCACCTTTGTTCTTGTATGCCAATCATGTCAAACCATGGCCTACACTTCCTGTTAAATTTATATTTGTGCAAGTTTTTGAGTTATGGGTAAAAATTTACATTGCATAGATGGGATATTGGATCTTCCCATGAGATTCGGTTCCTGCTCCGGTTGAACCATCCATGCAACCGGGTCATCTAGTATGATTCCGGTCCACCGACTCGGGCACCGGTGCAACACCCTCGTCCACTCCTGGGCCCGGGGGGTGTCACTCCTGGCAGCTTAATAGGATATCTAGACTGGCCCAACAGACAAACACTAGTCTTTTCTGCGCACTTTGTCCTCACTCGTGCGCACCCGGTACCCACTTCCCGGTCGGTCACTCATCCTAGAATTGCTCTAGGCCAAGCACGCTTAACCTTAGAGTTCTTTTCGAATGAGCTTCCAAAAAAGAAGTTGCAACTTGTTGGTATGAGTATTCTATCAATCCTATTAAGCCATGTGCCTGGTCTCACATACACCCACCCTTTAGAAGATCGATGCCCTCATCAATCAAGCACACCCTAGGAACGTTCCCTCTTGGCACGCGTCTGTGCGTCTAGTGCCGGCACATGTGCCATGCCGTGTCCACTCCGGGCCACACGCCCCATGCTCCACATGTCCTGCCACTAACCCGCACACACCCGTGTAATCGCAAGGGTCGGCTTTGATACCACTCTGTAACACCCTCAAATCGGCCCTATGCAAGTTTTAGCGATGCCCGCCAAACCCGCATAGAAACTAAAATGTCCGGTTAGCTTTTGGTTCACCGGCTCTGCCATCGGACCATCCAGTCTCAGATCCGGTCCAACCGTCCCTGGCACCAGACCTCTCTAAAATGTTCTTTTTTAACCACACACTTGCCCAAATCCAAGTTTTTCCTCATGTTTTCCTTGTGGCATGTGTACTTATCTTTGTGCTCCCTCTCTCTTTTTCATAGGTGATGATGATGCCTATGAGAGTGAGGATGAGTATGTGCCTAAGGAACCTACCAGGGGGAAGAGGGCTCATCGAGCCAGCCAGTCTATTCGGCATGAGGGTGCGGGAAGCACTCGTTCTGGTCGCATCAAGATCAAGGCCAACTGGGGTAAGCAAGCTATCGTGCATGCTAAGGGTGAAGATGTGCCAACTCAAAATATGAAGAAAATGGAGATTGCTCTGTATCAGACTCTTCGCAAGCAGAATCCCTATTGTTTCAAGACTCCTACCTATACTGGCCCCGACAATAAGTTTTGGACTAAGACTCAAGCTTTGATGTGGGATCACATTTACACTCAGTTCAAGCTCACTCTCTGTAGTCATATTGTTGCTTTCAATGTGGAGTGGTTCAACATGTATGCAGCCTCATATTATCATTTTGTTGATGATGCTCTAAAGAAGATGGATTTGTTTGACCTTGTATGTCTCAAGGAGGACTACTATCCTGAGTATATCCATTAGTTCTTTTGCACAGTCTATTTTAATGATGATGCTGAGCGCACTATGTCTTGGATGACTGCCATGCGGCGGTTTTGTGCCACCTATGATGATTTGGTTGAAGTTATGGGTTATGCTAGCAAGGGAGGTGGCTTTCACATTCATAGTGAAAAGGTCAAGTCTGTTGACACTCTTGCTTTATGCTATCCCAGGGATTCTGAGTGGGCTCCTCTGTGCATTACTGGCATGTATTCCTATTATCACATGTTGGCCAACATCTTCCTTCAGTCCCTTATTCCCCGAGTTGGAGATGTTTACAAACTATCATGGACACTTTGCCAATCTTCTCCACTATTGTCACCTGTCAACACCCGGATTTTTAATCCTAGATGACTGTTATGCCATACATTGCAATCCCATGATTACCATTTTTGCAAGACATAACAGATTGGATATCATAGTACATCATCCATTACAAACCATAATAAGGTCTTACACAAATAAAGGATCTCATGATCCAGTCTTAATACAAACAAGCAGCGGAAATATAAGCGTAGCGGTGGGCTCCATCTTCAGTGTCACAGGCAATGCTGACGATGGGAGATGATCCTAGTTGTCGTAGACGTCTTGTTGTCCATCCTCCTGGTAGTGCTCCTCATAGTCTAGCCACGGGAATAGCCAGGGACAAAGCCATGAGTACTCTTTAAGTACTCGCAAACTATCACTAACAAGTAAGGTAGTTCTAGTAGGAATGCTAAGCTCTAAGTTTATTTGCAAAAGCTAAATTTATCTAAACTGAGTTCAGAAGAAAAGAAAATTAAAATAAGGTTCTAAGTAACTTAAGTTGGGAACCTAGTTTTCATAGTCACAACTCTGTTGTGGTCAAGTCAAGTCACAATTCCTTTCACAAGTCATTTTGAAAACATCTGACGACGGAACAGTATGGCCACTCCAAGTGGCCTAGTGGATTAAAATGGTCAAAATGACCATTTGCCTTATTTAAACTTATTTGATTTCGTTCTCTTTGAATTTTGTTTGTAAATGGTCTAGATGATGTGGCATTCACCTTTGAACCATTTCACAACATTTAGAACAATCAAGCATGGCATATACACACAATTCTATACTAATGCAAACACACATGCATTCATAATCATTTTATTAACAAAAGTTTTCGTTAACTCTAAATTGGATGATTTGAACTTTGATAACCTTGATTAAAGTTTTGGGGTGTTACATCACCCTGACCGACTGAGGAATATTGATGGTTGTGACTTTGTGTACTGAGAGATGTGGCAGGTTACTTTGGACAGGATGACCCCCACCTTTATGTGTATGTGCAAAATCTACTCAACAAGGTTATGCCTCCCGGTGTGATGGTGGGCGAGTGTGTGGAAAAGGAGGTGCTTACTCTTTCTCTTCGTGGTCTATCACCTGATGTTCCCAAGATGAGGCCTCCTAAGCAGTACACCAAGGCTATTCACGACCCTCAGCCTCACTTTGCTACTAGGGCTGATTCTCGTCATCACGTTGGTGAGTCTTCTTCTCGCCCAAGGCACAAGGGTGGTGCTGCCACGTTCTTCAAGAGGTTATTTTAGATGTGTCATTCATCCTATGATGTGAGCCACAAGGCTCTAGAGATGAGCCAAGAGACATGGCGCAGGAACAGTGAGTTTCTCGTGACCCAGAAAGTCACTCCTCCACCCGATGGTCCCAAGATGACTCCCATTCCCTATGTCAACTATGAGATGCCGCTGATTGATGATGTTATGTTCTATGGCTACTTCCCTGGTCAGTTCCCTCCTGTTGGCCCCAATGGTTCCTCTGCTGCTTGATGACCCACAAGTATAGGGGGTGTATCATAGTATTTTCGAGGGAAGTGAAACCCAATTTATTGATTCGACATAAGGGGAGCCAAAGAATATTTATAAGCCTTAACAACTGAGTTGTCAATTCAGCTGCACCTGGAAACAATCTTGCTCACAACAGTTTATCAGTAGCAACAGTTTATGGTAGGAATAGCAAAGTAACAGCAGAGTAATAGCAATAGTAAAAGTAAAGACAGTAGTAACAATAGCAGTAAACCGTAGGATTCGAGTGCGGTAGGCATAGGGATGGATGGACGGGCGTTGCATGGACAAGACAATTCACATAGCAATCAGAACATAGGGCAATTGCAGATAAATAAGATAAAGCATCCAAGTACTAGATAATCCTAGGCATGCGTTCCATATATAGTCATACGTGCTCACAATGAGAACTTGCACAACATCTTTTGTCCTGCCAGCCCGTTTGCAGCGGGGCCTCAAGGGAACTACTGGAAATTAAGGTGCTCCTTTTAATAGAGCACCGGAGCAGAGCATTAACACTCCGTGAACACATGTGATCCTCACATCAAAGCCATTCCCTCCGGTTATCCCGATTTCTGTCACTTCGGGGCCTTGGTTCCGGACAATAATGTGTGTATACAACTTGCAGGTAAGACCATAAACAATACTATCATAATGAATCAATAACATGTTCAGATCTGAAATCATGGCACTCGGGCCCTAGTGACAAGCATTAAGCATAACAAGTCACAACAAAGTCATAAAGCACTAATAGAAGATACTAGGCACCATGCCCTAACAATCTGATGCCATTACATGAACGATCTCATCCAATCCCTACCATCCCCATAGCCTACAGCGGGGGATTACTCACTCATAGATGGGGGAAACATGGATGGTCGATGGAGAAGCGATGGTGATGGTGATGATCTCCTCCAATTCCTCGTCCCGGCAGGGTGCCAGAACGGAGTTTCTGGTGCTATTTCGTGGAATCTGGTGGTGGCGGCGGAGCAGAACTCCTTCTGGAAAAACGTCAAACCCCCCTGAGTTTTTAGGTCAGAAGGAAACTTATAGGCAAAGAGGGAGACCGAGGGGGTGTCTGGGGCGGCCAGACCACCCCCTGGCGTGGCCAGGCCCAGCCCGCGCAGCCAGGTGGTGTGGCCGGGCCCCAGCCCCTCTCCGTCTCGTATTCTAGCTCCTGATGTCCCTCGGTGAAAAACTGACTTTGGCTTTTGTCCCGTCCAATTCCGAGAATATTCATTTTCTGACTTTTTTGGAACCAAAAACAGCAGAAAATAGGCAGCTGACACTTTGGCTCTTGTTAATAGGTTAGTCCAAGAAATCATATGAAAAGTACTCCAAAGTGTGGACAAAACATAAGAAAGTAGATAAAACCAAGCATGGAACATCAAAATTTATGGATATGTTTGCAACGTATCACTGCTCCTCATGGTTCTAGTGATGAGGCGGAGGAGGAGGAGATCCAGGAAGAGGAAGATGCCAACATCCACCCTCCTCCGCCACCTACGTTCTTCTAGTTGGGATTCGTTAGCATCACTCTACTTCTCTTCCTTTTTGGTGTTTCGATGCCAATGGGGGAGAAGAGTAGAGTTCTATTAGATATCTACGGGTTCCTTGCCAGGGTTTTCCAGGGTTCATCGTTAGCACAATGCCCCTTGATTTCTCATTGCTTCTTATGGCATTGTGCTTTCCCTTTGATTTCTCGCTTGAACTATTTTCTCTTCTTCCATGTGATAGACAAGTTTGTGCTATATGTGTGAACCATGGATATTTCTATTATGCTATGACTATGTGTATTGATATTATTTTCTAGCTCTATTTATATATCCATGCATTATATCTTGTCATGTCATGCTTGCTTCCACGAAGACATGTGGGAAGCTTTACATATACTATTTAGGTGCACCTTGCATTCAAACCCGAATTCAACCAAGTGCATACTTTATGGGGGAGCTTTATGCATGTCTTTATGGAATTCCTCCGTTAATAGCTTTTTATGATATTTGTGTGAACTCTAGCTCGGTTTGTCATTGCCAACCAAAAAGGGGGAGATTGAAAGATTATTTTACCCTCTACTATTTTTGGTTGACAATGACACCATAGTTAGAGCGGACTAATGCTACCTACTAGTGTCTTACATGGGTTTTAGTACGATTGCGTGTTGGAAGATCGTTGGAGACCCCCCATTTTGATAACGAAGCTTTGTGACAGAGTTTTGCTTTTTTATGTAACTTGAGTCTTTAGGAACTCCGCACTATTAAGAGGGGTTCTCTCGATGAGCTTGTTGGGGATGAATTCGTAAGCCATACACACATCCCATACACCCACTTGTCCCATCACCAAAGAGAGAGGAGAGGGAGATATACCTTTCAAAGATCTTCTATAGGATCCGATTTGCAAGCTGGTAGAACCAGCTCCCAGACCAGGTGGTCCGGTATCAGCGCCGGAAAATTGACTCTGAACTGGGATTGCCGGTTTTTATACCGAGTTTATCAGGAACAGGGGGCGGTAACCATTCCTGGTTGAGTTATGGTCATCCAGCCTGAAAACCGAGTCGTCCGGTCTGTGAGCCGGTGCAAACGAACTTAAAACTGGATTCGTGCAAAATTGCTCTAAACGGCTAGAATTCTCCCTAGGGTATAAATACCCATGCTTCCACCTTGAGTAGGTTAGGCATTCCAGTTCATATTCATTCTTGAAGCTCTCTCTCTCTCCCCATTGTTGAAACATAATTTCCTAAGGATCTCCCATTCTACCCAATCAATTCAAAATCCCTTTGGTAGAAAGCAAGAGGAGGTCCTGATCTACGTTTCCACTATCAACACCCGGATTTTTAATCCCAGATGCCTATTATGCCATACATCGCAATCCCAGGATTACCATTTTTGTGAGACATAACAGATTGGATATCACAGTACATCATCCATTACAAACCATAATAAGGTCTTACAACAAATAAAGGATCTCATGATCCAGTCTTAATACAACAAGCAGCGGAATAAATAATAAGCGTAGCGGTGGGGTCCATCTTCAGGGGCACAGGCAATGCTGATGATGGAAGATAGTCCTAGTTATCATAGCCGTCCTTCTATCCTTCATCTTGGTAGTCTCCTTCATAGTCTAGCCATGGGAATAGCCAGGGACAAAAGCCATGAGTACTCTTTAAGTACTCGCAAACTACCACTAACAAGTAAGGTAGTTCTAGTAGGAATGCTAACTCTAAGTTCATTTGTAAAGTTAAGTTTGAAACCTAAGCTGATTTCAGAAACAAAGGAAGATAAAATAAAGTTTGAAATCACCTAAGTGGGAACTTAATTGTCATAGTCACAACTCTGTTGCGGTCAAGTCATGTCACAATTCATTTCATAAGTTGTTTTGAAAACATCCGACAACGGAACAGTATGGCCACTCCAACTGTCCATAACCGCGGATGCGCCTATTCGGATAGTTTGACACTCTGCAGAGGTGGTACACTTTCACCACAAGATTCGATACATCTGTCAGGGATAACCCTGAATCATCATACTTAGTATGCAGATAATCAAACATAACCTTCCTTAACACACCCTAGTATAAGCACCTATCCTATGAGTATGGCCTCCCAACCATGACCATCTGTCATCTTGGGCACTGCATATGTGGACAACATTGAGAGGTAGCCTCAGCTCAAACCTCTCCCGCGAGGGAACTAATACTAATGCATATAAACTTCCGGCTAGGCCTTACCCAATTCAGGTATTGTGGTTTTACGGTAAAATTGGAATGGTATCGCATCCGAACTAAACCATTAGTTTTGTAAAGGGGCTAAGGCTCGTGCCTCAACATTTTCATCATCATAAACCATTTGTGTTACTCACACATGTCAAAACATCTCAATAGAATGACTCATTATTCCAAGGTTTTCACAATTCATTTTCACCAAGTGTTCCCATCTAAAGTGAATCAAGTTTTGGTTTAGCTCTAAACTACTAAGTTAAGAGTGTTCACTAATATGGGGTGCTAATTTCAATCTCATGCCATAGAATGACATCTAAATCTAACTATATAGGTCAAGTTTTATACTTTTTATGCTACCTTTAAACAAGTAAAGGACTTTAATAAAGTAAAGGAAGTAAAGCTTGGAAATAAAACTTGGGGTAGGTAATAGTCAAAGTGGTATAACCAAAGCATGCCCAATGCATCTTGCTTAGGTTATCTAGCTTAATTCTAGCTTTCTAACAATAGCTTGCCTTGGTTGGTGCAGTGGTTGAAGTTTTCTTCCTCCTCCTCTTGGTAGAACTCCTCCTCCTTGAAAGCTTGGTCGGTACTATCGTCTATAAATACACACGGAATACACAATCACCAAACAATACTTAACTAGTCTACTAAGCATACTAAGGCACATATTTAATGATCAATTATCATCACAAGGTTTAATTAACTAGCTTCATTCCTTTTATTTGAGAAAAGTAATTTCTACTCATTGAAAATAACTAAGATTTAATATTCTCCAATGAAAATATGGGATCATGTGGACACATGTCATCACCATATATTCTAACATATGGGAACGTGATTTAAAGGTTGGATCATATTTTAATAAGTTTAAGTTTAATAATTAATGATTTAAAGTGACTAGAAATACCTATATAGCATTATTTTGGTACTAGTCCAACGTCACTGCATGCAAAGCTTAATATTATTACATATTCAGATAGTTATGGTTAAATGTGATTTTTGAGAGTTGGAATCAACTCAAAAGCTACTATGGTTGATTTTATAAAAATGTTTGAATGTGCAAATGCTTTTGTCTTGTTATTTTTACTAGGAGAGATCTCTAACTCTAAATGATTTAAATCCAACTGGCTTGAATAGAGATTTTCAGTAGCTTTCCAACAAAACTAGAATCACTCAATTTGGATTTATAAAACTCCCTGAATTGATTTTTCAACTAAGGGACATAATTGATTTAAGTCTAAAATAGAAAAATCCTCATTCGAATTACTGGGTCGGCGCGGGAAATTAATTGGGTCGGCCCAGTGATGCTCAGCGGCGCAGAGGGCGACTGACAGGCTGGTCCTGCATATCAGCGGCACTTAAAACCCGAAGCCGTACGGGGCAATCTGGGCGCTACGATTAGAACATAGATCAACGGTCCACGGTCGTCGTCGATGACGGACTCGTCGCCGGCGAGACTGAACCCTAGCACGGTCTGTGGGGGTCTACTGGGGACGTACCAGGGCTCCAGCTAGTGCGACGAGGGGGGCAAACGAACTAGACGGTGATGGCGGGCTCAGGCGAGGTCGCGGCAGGGGCTAAGGTGGACAAATCCGACGACCACGTCTCCTCCTCTACAGCGGCTACCTCCGGCAGAATTCCGGTGATGTGCTGCTCAAGCGGCTCCGACGAGAGAGGGGAAATGGTTAGTGGAGAGAGGGGAGTGAGATGATGTGCAGAATGAGGCTGGGGGTGGCCTCCTTACATAGGCTCGACGAGTGGACCGACAGGTGTGGGCGGAGCTCGTCGGTGACAGCGATACAGAGGGATACCATCATGGGCGAGGTAGGCGGACGGTGGACGGTCTGCTGGCGGTCGTCTAGAGCTTAATGGCGCGGCTAGGGGCGGTGCCTAACGATCGGGGGCTTCACGCGCTCTGGGAGACAGAGGCGGTGCTCGACGGTGATCATGGCGACCGTGGGTCGCACGGCGATGCACGGCCGTGTCTGGCGGGTTGCTGGGTTCAAGGCGGAGCAGGGTGCACGATTTGGTGTCGACGCGTGGTATGTGGCATGCTGGCTGTGATCGCGCCCTGGCTACAAGCAGAGAGAAAGGGCGGCGCGGCGCTGAGGTGGTCCAGTGGCTAGCAGGGGCCATGGGGTGGACCGTGGGCGGCGGTGAGGTCACGCCTCACTCCCTGGAGCGGCGGAGAGGGGCTGGTGGTCGCTTGTGGCTTGTGCACGCTTGGCCGGCAAGCATGGCATCGGGGCTGCGTTGCACTAGCGCCAGGGGCTAGGGATATGGGTGGTTTTGGTCTGGTTGGGACTGGGGGAGACCAAGGTGATCAATGTGTATCAAATGGCTCGACAAGATTTGCTCCAAAACAGTAATAGTTAGGCCACTTTTTGTCTACCTGCCAACTGTTCGATCAAATGGCCACAAGAATAAAAGTTTGGAATTTTGAACTGAATTTTGGTGGAGTGGTTTGTCACATGCTTAAACAACTGTGGTTGGTTGGGTTTTTGAAATGGAGTTCATTTGAGTGGTTTTTGAAAAAGTGTGATCTAGATACATATACTAGATTCAATTTTCAAATGTCATTTAAAATTAGAGTTTGAATGTTTTTGGGAGATCACAAAGTGGGCCTTAGCACATCACTACTTGTACTAGCAAGGGGTGCAAAGAACCACAATTGTCTCTGTTGGGAATTGAGTGCTAGGAACACCCAAAGTGGGCTAGTTTATTAAAATGGCAAAAGTGACCATTTCCTTATTTAATTCTTTTTTATTTCTTTTTCTTTGGGATTTGCTTGGGGATGATCTAGATGATGTGCAATTCACCTTAGAATCATTTTTCAATCAATAGATCACTCAAACATGGCAATTCAAAACAACTCCTATTTTAAATGCACACGCATATGAATGCTTAAAGATTTTTAAATGGAAAAGTTTTTGTTAACCCTAAATTGGGTAGATTTGATCTTGATCACTTGGATTAAAGTTTTGGGATGTTACAAACCTTCCTCGCCTTAAACAAAATCTCGTCCCAAGATTTAAGAAAGAAAACTCGAAACTAAAGAGATCTAGAAACTCTGTCCTAATGTAATCTTCTCGCTCCCAAGTGGCTTCTTCTTCAGTATGGTTGCTCCATTGAATCTTGAGAAATTTGATATTCCGGGTCCTGGTGGTTCTGTAGGCTTCCTCTAGGATACGGATGGGCACTTCACGATACGTCAGATCCTTGTTGATATCAACCGCTCGGTGAACGATGTTCTTGAAAACTTCGGTCTTCTCCGGCACTTCTAGGCATTTGCAAAGTAACGAGATATGGAACACATTGTGGATGGCTGACATCTCCTCTGGTAGTTCCAGTTGATAAGATACTTTTCCTCGGTGGTTCAGAATCTTGAAGGGCCCGATATATCTGGGGGCTAACTTTCCTTTCAGACTAAAACGTTGGGTTCCCTTCAATGGCAAAACCTTGAGATACACGAAATCTCTGACATTGAAAGTCAGGTCTCTCCTTCTCTTGTCAGCATAACTCTTCTGTCTGGATTGGGCAGTCTTAAGGTGCTCACGGACTTTGTGAACCTTCTCTTCAGCTTCTCGTAGGATGTCGGGTCCGAAAATCTGACTCTCTCCTACTTGCAACCAATTCAAAGGGGTACGCCACTTTTATTCCGTATAGGAACTCAAATGGTGCCATTTGCAAACTGGCTTGATAACTGTTGTTATATGAGAATTCTACGAAAGGCAGGCAATCTTTCCATTTTGATCCATACTCTAACACACAAGCTCTCAACATATCTTCTAGGATTTGGTTGACTCTTTCAATCTGTCCATCAGTTTGCGGGTGATAAGTTGTGCTGAAATTCAACTTGGTTCCTAATCCTTCTTGGACTTTCTGCCAAAATCTTGAGGTAAATTGGGTTCCTCAATCTGATACTATGGTCTTGGGGGTTCCATGCAGACTAACAATTCTAGAAATGTACAACTCTGCTAGCTTCGAACTCTGGTAGGTTGTCTTGACAGGTATAAAGTGAGCTACCTTGGACAGTCTATCAACGATGACCCAGATTGAGTCATTTCCCCTACTGGAAGTAGGCAAACCGGTGATAAAGTCCATTCCGACGGAATCCCATTTCCATTCTGGAATCTGCAATGGTTGCAACAGTCCTGCGGGTCTCTGATGTTCCGCTTTGACTCTCTGACAGATATCACACTTGGCTATGTAGCTTCCGATTTCTCTTTTCATCTTGTGCCACCAGAATTGCTCTTTCAAATCCTGATACATCTTCGTTCCTCCGGTATGGATAGAATAAAGAGTATCATGAGCTTCTTGCATGATAACTTGCTTCAGTTCCGAATCTGCTGGCACACAGATACGGCCCTTGTACCACAGAACTCCTTTGTCTTTGGTGAATCCAGGTGCCTTTCCTGTACCAATACGACGTTTGATTCTGTCGATACTTTCATTTCCCTTCTAGGCGTCCTTGATTTGGCTGATCAAAGTGGGTTGAAGTTCAATGCTAGCTAGAAATCCTTTGCTAACTAGCTTAGTACTAAACTACTCCAACTCCTCATACAAACTGGGTTGCTTCTCCTTGATCATGGTGTTTAGCCTACACGGTAATCTGCTAAGAGCATCCGCTACCACATTGGCTTTGCCGGGGTGATAGTGAATGTCAAGGTCATAATCCTTGATTAACTCTATCCATCTTCTTTGCCTCATATTCAGCTCCTTCGGAGTGAAAATATACTTGAAGCTTTTGTGGTCCGAGTAAATCTCACAGCGATTACCCATAAGATAATGACGCCATGTCTTCAATGCCAAAACTATGGCTGCTAACTCAAGATCATGGGTCGGATAGTTCTGCTCATGCTGCTTCAGTTGTCGAGACAGATACGCGATGACTTTCCCTTCTTGCATCAATACACATCCGAGACCAATCTTGGATGCATCACAATACACATCAAACGGCTTCTTGATATCTGGCATGATCAATATTGGGGCTGAAATCAATCTCTTCTTCAGCTCCTAGAAACTTGCTTCACATTTGTCGGTCCATTCAAACTTCTTGTCCTTCTTCAACAATTGGGTCATGGGTCTTGCTATGCTCGAAAATTCTTCGACAAACTTGCGGTAGTATCCCGCTAATCCGAGAAATGCACCTACTTGGGTTTAAGTGGTTGGGGCTTCCCATGCTTCGACATCTCTGATCTTGGTGGGATCAACAGCGACTCCTCTAGCAGACACAATATGTCCTAGGAATCCTACCTCTTTTAGCCAAAACTCACATTTGCTGAACTTGGCATACAACTGATGCTCTCTAAGGGTTTCAAGGATGATTCTCAAATGTTGCTCATGCTCTTCTTTTGACTTGGAGTAGATAAGGATATCGTCGATAAACACAATGACAACTTGTCTAGAAAATTCATAAAGATCTTATTCACGAGATTCATGAAATAAGAGGGGCATTGGTTAATCCAAAAGACATGACCGTATACTCGTATAAACCATAACGAGTAGTAAAGGCGGTCTTCGGAATATCCATTGCACGAATCTTAAGTTGGTGATAACCAGTCCTAAGATCAATCTTAGAAAATACATTTGCTCCAGTCAATTGATCAAATAGATCCTCTATCTTTGGCAAAGGGTACTTGTTTTTATTGTGACATCATTCAGCTTCCTGTAATCTATGCACAAACGGTTGCCTCCATCCTTCTTGTCGATGAATAGCACTGGCGATCTCCATGGTGATGTGCTTGGTTGAATCAAGCCTGTTTCTAGCATAGCGTCCAACTGCTTCTTCAATTCCACTAACTCTGAGGGGTTCATGCTATAGGGTCTCTGGGCTATGGGTCCGGTTTTGGGGATTAGTTCAATAATGAACTCAATATCCCTATCCGGGGGCATACCTGGCAATTCATCTGGGAATACGTCAGGGTATTCACAAACTACTCTGACTTGGTCTATGGTGGGTAGGGCTAGACTCTTGTTGCACTTGAATTGACGGGGTAAGGTTTTAGATATATGCTCTACTGAGACTCCGGAGCTACTGGTCATGGTGATGGCTTTCTTGGCACATTCAATCAATCATTTATGCTTTGACATCCAATCCATACCTAGTACTACTTCCAAACCTTTGGTTCCAAGTACTATTATATTGGCATAAAAATATATCCCATGTATTCTGATAGGTACAACTTTGCAAATTTTTCTAGCTTTTGTAGTTGAACCAGGGATTTGAACTATCATGACATGCTTCAAATTGGTTGGGTGAATCTTACTAGTGCATGCAAATTCTTTGGTGACAAATGAGTGCGATGCTCCAGAATCAAACAACACTCTTGCTAAAACTGAATTGACAGAAAACATACCCAGCACTACATCTGGCGCTTCTTGGGCTTCTTCGGTGTTCATGTGGAAGAGACGGACGTTGCGGTTGTGAGGGTTCCCTGGGGTGAATCTTCTTCCTGGTTGAACACGACGCTGTTGTTGAGCTGGGGCATTCACATTAGCAGTGGCGGAAATCTTCTTGGGGCACTCCTTGGAATAGTGACCCTTCACTCCACACTCGAAACAAGTGATCTGAGACTTGTCTTTTGCTACCACGGGCACAACATTGCTTCTAGTTCTGGGTGCAGTGTTGTTGTTGTTGCTCTTGGGAGGTGCACGGTTGAAATTGCTGGTGTTGCCGGGGTGATTGTTGTTTCCTTCGGACTTCACATTGCCTCCGCTACGGTTGGGGTAGCTTGGGCGAGACATTGGGGGTCGGTTGTTCCTTGGTGCATATCCCGCAGAAGGGTTAGGCCGGTACTTCTGGTGACTGTTGGATCCATCTTGGTGCATCATACGACGCTTGCGGTTGTCGTTTGCTTGGTTGATCTTCCCTTCCATCTGAATGGCAGAGTCGACTAGCTCTTCGAGATCCTCGAAACAGATGTTGACGAGAACCGCCTGCATCTCATCATGCAGCCTGTTCAGGAATCTCTCCTTCTTCTTGGCCTCTGTGTTGATCTCATCGGGTGCATACCTGGCTAGGGACAAGAATCTGTCACGGTACTCCACTATAGTCATTCTGCCTTGCTTCAGCTCTCTGAATTCATCCCACATTCTGGTGACTAGACCCTGTGGCACGTGGGTGCGACTGAACTTGATTTTGAAGGCTTCCCATGTCATCACTTGACCACGGTTCATTGTGCGGGTGCTGTTCCACCATGCTCTTGCATCTCCTGCCAAGTAGTGGGTGGCAAAAAGAACCTTCTTGTTGTCATCAACTCTGGCTACTTCTAAATTGTTCTCCATTGTCTGCAACCAGTCATCAGCATCTAGTGGGTTCTCCGAAGTGCTAAAGATTAGGGGATTGGTATTCTGGAGGTTCTTCAGTTTGGATCCTTGATGATCCTGATTTCCATGGCCTTGGTTGTTTGGGGCCATCTGGGCGATCTGCTGCAGTGTTGCTAGGTTGGCTTGGCGCTCTGCCCTGCTAGCTTCACGGTCTGTAACTAGCATCTGCATAATCTGCAGCATTGGATCCTACGATGAGCTGCTCCCTCCGGGGTTTCCACGAGTCATCTGAAGATTTAGATAGATAAAGGGGTAAGAGGGAAAGTTCTAAGGTTCATGGTTTTGATTTCAAAGCTAAAACTTTGAGTTTGACTCAGGTTTTGCAACAAACTTCATCTCATTCATTCAAGCAAAGCACACGATACAAACACACACACACCACAACAACAAAGGAAAACAGATGGTTTTAAGAACCATTCTGCAAGCTACGATACAATGGGACCGATACTCCTCAATCTACGATAGTGCTCTAGTGCATCTACTCATCATTGATGAAGTCGGAGTCGTCATCGTCGGTGTAGAAGTCCACAACATCCTCCTCCAAAAAGTCATCATCATTGTTGAGGTAAGAGTCCATATCTCCCTAGATGTCTTCACCTTCCTCTTCTTCTTCTTTTGCTGCAAGCTGAGCTTCTTGCTCCTTGATGGTCTCCTCGAGGTCGGCCACCTTCTTACGAAGACGGTCGATGGTGCGATCCTTCTTTGCGCGTTGATGGCAAAGAGACTAATGATCCTTGACGAGCAGTGAGAAAGTCTGGGCCTTCTGGGCGGCAAGGGCGAGGTTGTGGTTGGCGAACTCTCTAGCATTGTCCAATTCCTTCTGTCTGTCGTACAGCAGGAAGTCGAGGTTCTCCACCTGACGCTTCAACTCTGGGTGACTTGGCATCTCCATGGGCATTCCCATAAAATCATGCCTTGCATAGTGAGCAAAGCGGGTTCCTTGGATTTGGTTGACACTCATGGCACACAGACGTGTGAGAGCTTCATGCATTGCCCTGGCTAATCCATCTAGCCAGTTGTTCTCTCTCACGGAGAAGTGGATTCTCCCGGACGTTGGTGCTTATATCTTGCCTCGAAGATCAGCAGTGACTAGCCATTGTAAGTCTCCTCCTAGGGGTCCAGGAAGCTGAGCTCCAAGAAACTCCGAATGTGGGCGTCCCAAGTACTCCGATAGTGCATCAAGATCTCTCTCGAAGATCAACTGCCCTCCGTTGCCCAACTGGTAGAACTTGATGAACTGAGTTTCCATCTATAAGAATTGAGGATGAGAAAGTTAGTGAAGTGATCAAGTGTGTCAAAATTTTATGTAGTAATGTAAGAATTTGGAGGAACATGAATTTTTTTGAGAGAAAGAATTCCCAAGGGTAAGAGAGGAAATAGTTTTCATAAATACTCACTTTGGTTTTTGAAGCTAAGTTTTTTGTTCGGACGTCCATTCTAACTAGGGTCTCCTATGGTCAGGATGACTCTGATACCAACTTGTCAACACCCGGATTTTTAATACCAGATGCCTGTTATGCCATACATCGCAATCCCAGGATTACCATTTTTGCGAGACATAACAGATTGGATATCATAGTACATCACCAATTACAAACCATAATAAGGTCTTACAACAAATAAAGGATCTCATGATCCAGTCTTAATACAACAAGAAGCGGAATAAATAATAAGCGTAGCGGTGGGGTCCATCTTGAGGGGCACAGGCAATGCAGACGATGGAAGATAGTCCTAGTTATCATAGTCGTCCTGTTGTCCTTCATCTTGGTAGTCTCCTTCATATTCTAGCCACGGGAATAGCCAGGGACAAAATCCATGAGTACTCTTTAAGTACTCGCAAACTTCCACTAACAAGTAAGGTAGTTCTAGTAGGAATGCTAACTCTAAGTTCATTTGTAAAGTTAAGTTTGAAACCTAAGCTGAGTTCAGAAACAAAGAAAGATAAAATAAAGTTTGAAATCACTAAGTGGGAACTTAATTGTCATAGTCACAACTCTGTTGTGGTCAAGTCATGTCACAATTCATTTCATAAGTTGTTTTGAAAACATCTGACAACGGAACAATATGGCCACTCCAACTGTCCATAACCGCGGATGCGGCTATTCGAATAGTTTGACACTCTGCAGAGGTGGTACACTTTCACCACAAGATTCAATACATCTGCCAGGGATAACCCTGAATCATCATACTTAGTATGCAGATAATCAAACATAACCTTTCCTTTACACACCCTAGTATAAGCACCGCTCCTATGAGTATGGCCTCCCAACCATGACCATCTGTCATCTTGGGCACTGCATAGGTGGACAACATTGAGAGGTAGCCTCAGATCAAACCTCTCCCGCGAGGGAACTAATACTAATGCATATAAACTTCCGGCTAAGCCTTACCCAATTCAGGTATTGTGGTTGTACGGTAAAATTGGAATGGTATCGCATCCGAACCCAACCATCAGTTTTGTAAAAGGGCTAAGGCTCGTGCCTCAACATTTTCATCATCATAAACCATTTGTGTTTCTCACACATGTCAAAACATCTCAATAGAATGACTCATTATTCCAAGGTTTTCACAATTCATTTTCACCAAGTGTTCCCATCTAAAGTGAATCAAGTTTTGGTTTAGCTCTAAACTACTAAGTTAAGAGTGTTCACTAATATGGGGTGCTAATCTCAATCTCATGCCATAGAATGACATCTAAAATCTAACTATATAGGTCAAGTTTTATACTTTTTATGCTACCTTTAAACAAGTAAAGTACTTTAATAAAGTAAAGGAAGTAAAGCTTGGAAATAAAACTTGGGGTAGGTAATAGTCAAAGTGGTATAACCAAAGCATGCCCAATGCATCTTGCTTAGGTTATCTAGCTTAATTCTAGCTTGCTAACAAAAGCTTGCCTTGGTTGGTGCAATGGTTGAAGTTTTCTTCCTCCTCCTCTTGGTAGAACTCCTCCTCCTCGAAAGCTTGGTCGGTACTATCATCTATAAATACATACGGAATACACAATCACCAAACAATACTTCACTAGTATACTTAGCATACTAAGGCACACATTTGATGATCTATTATCATCACCAACATCACAAGGTTTAATTAACTAGCTTCATTCCTTTTATTTGAGAAAAGTAATTTCTACTCATTGAAAATAACTAAGATTTAATATTCTCCAATTAAAATATGGGATCATGTGGACACATGTCATCACCACATATTCTAACATATGGGAATGTGATTTAAAGGTTGGATCATATTTTAATAAGTTTAAGTTTAATAATTAATGATTTAAAGTGACTAGAAATGCCTATATAGCATTATTTTGGTACTAGTCCAAAGTCACTGCATGCAAAACTTAATATTATTACATATTCAGATAGGTATGGTTAAATATGATTTTTGAGAGTTGGAATCAACTCAAAAGTTACTATGGTTGATTTTATAAAAATGTTTAAATGTGCAAATGCTTCTGTCTTGTTATTTTTACTAGGAGAGATCTCTAACTCTAAATGATTTAAATCCAACGGGCTTGGATAGAGATTTTCAGTAGCTTTCCAACAAAATTGGAATCACTCAATTTGGATTTATAAAACTCCCCGAATTGATTTTTCAACTAAGGGACCGAATTGATTTAAGTCTAAAATAGAAAATTCCTAATTTGAATTACTGGGTCAGCGCGGGAAATTAATTGGGCCGGCCTAGTGACGCTCAGCGGCGCCGAGGGCGACTGACAGGCTGGTCCCGCATGTCAGCGGCACTTAAAACCCGAAGCGGTACGGGGCGATCTGGGCGCTACGATTAGAACATAGATCAACGGTCCACAGTCGTCGTTAACGACGGACTCGTCGCCGGCGAGACTGAACCCTAGCGCGGTCGGTGGGGGTCTAATGGGGACGTACCAGGGCTCCAGCTAGTGCCGTGAGGCGGGGAAACGAACTGGACAGCGATGGCAGGCTCAGGCGAGGTCGCAGCAGGGGCTGAGGTAGACGAATCCGACGACCACGTCTCCTCCTCTGCAACGGCTACCTCCGACAGAATTCCGGCGATGTGCTGCTCAAGCGACTCCGGCGAGAGAGGGGAAATGGTCAGTGGAGAGAGGGGAGTGAGATGGTGTGCAGAATGAGGCTGGGGGTGGCCTCCTTATATAGGCTCGACGAGTGGACCGACGGGTGTGGGCGGAGCTCGTCGGTGACGGTGATACAGAGGGCTATCGGCGTGGGCGAGGTAGGCGGACGGTGGGCGGTCTGTTGGTGGTCGTCTAGAGCTTAATGGCGCGGCTAGGGGCGGTGCCTAACGGTCGAGGGCTTCACGCGCTCTAGGAGACAGAAGCGGTGCTCGATGGTGATCATGGCAACTGTGGGTCACGCGGCGGTGCACGGCCATGTCTGGCGGGTTGCTGGGTTCAAGGTGGAGCGGCGTGCGTGATTTGGTGTCGAGGCGTGGTATGTGGCGTGCTGGCGGCGATCGCGCTCTGGCGCGCTCTGGCTGCACGCAGAGAGAAAGGGCGGCGTGGCGCTGAGGTGGTCCAGTGGCTAGCAGGGGCCGTGGGGTGGACCGTGGGCAGCGGTGAGGTCACGCCTCACTCCCTGGAGCGGCGGAGAGGGGCTGGTGATCGCCTGTGGCTTGTGCACGCTTGGTCGGTGAGCATGGCGTCGAGGCTGCGTTGCACTGGCGCCTGGGGCTAGGGATAGGGGTGGTTTTGGTCTGGTTCGGCATGGGGGATACCAAGGTGATCAATGTGCATCAAATGGCTCGACAAGATTTGCTCCAAAACAGTAATAGTTAGGCCACTTTTTGTCTGTCTGCCAAGTGTTCGATCAAATGGCCGCAAGAATAAAAGTTTGGAAATTTGAACTGAATTTTGGTGGAGTGGTTTGCCACATGCTTAAACATCTGTGGTTGCTTGGGTTTTTGAAATGGAGTTCATTTGAGTGGTTTTTGAAAAAGTGTGATCTAGATACATATACTAGATTCAATTTTCAAATGTCATTTAAAATTAGAGTTTGAATGTTTTTGGGAGATCACAAAGTGGGCCTTGGCACATCACTACTTGTACTAGCAAGGGGTGCAAAGAACCACAATTGTCTCTATTGGGAATTGAGTGCTAGGAACACCCAAAGTGGGCTAGTTGATTAAAATGGCAAAAGTGACAATTTCCTTATTTAATTCTTTTTTATTTCTTTTTCTTTGGGGTTTGCTTGGGGATGATCTAGATGATGTGCAATTCACCTTAGAATCATTTTACAATCAATAGATCACTTAAACATGGCAATTCAAAACAACTCCTATTTTAAATGCACACACATATGAATGCTTAAAGATTTTTAAATGGAAAAGTTTTTGTTAACCCTAAATTAGGTAGATTTGATCTTGATCACTTGGATTAAAGTTTTGGAATGTTACATCCACCAAGACAAAGTTTATTCCCCCTTGAGTTTATTGAGTTAGCTTGTTACTCTTGGGTTTGTGGGAAACCCTAGGCAGCTAGGGTCGCCCGGAGGCATTCGGGTTGTGATTTGCTCCGTGCAAAGTTTGTGAGGGTTTGGAGACTACCTTAAAGTCTACCACGAGTAAGTGAGCTATTCCTTCTTGGGATAGGCTCGGAGAAGAAGGGAGACTTTGTGGCGTTGGATAATCCTTCGTGGAACCTCACACCTCTCCAAATGGACGTAGCCCCTTCCCAAAGGTGGTAAACATGGGAATACATCTTCATCTCCGTGTGCTTCAGTTATTCCTCAACCGATCTCTTACTTGTGTTGTTTATATTGCGATAGCCTTCGTCCTTGAAGTATCTTGTATCATCATCTAGGTTGCCTCACCTAGTTTGCATTTAGGCACACTTATATTCCACAAAGCCTAAAACTTGCAAAAGATTACAAAGAATTTTGTAGAAACCTATTCACCCCCTCTAGGTAAACCATCTTACACTTTGAGTTAGATATAGGCAAATTGACAATCATGCATTTTACCTTGCCATTGAGTTTTGTGATTTTGCTAAAAATACCTAATGAAGTTGACTAAGTGCACATCCAATAAGGTTAGAGCTGATCTATTTTGTTTTATTAGAAATTGCATTCAATAACAAAAGTTTTTCTTGTTTCCATCAGCTCTTGAATCTCAGTTAATAACCAAAGTTTCATATTTTCTTCCCTATCCAGAATTTTCAATATACCCTAACTTTTAGGTGTTACCATAATTATCCTGGAGAAGATGCATAGCATGATGATAAGATCAACAAACTTTTGTTATGTAGACTGTACATACACAAGGTAATATGAAAATAATTAGAAATTAATCAGTAAAACTGAGTTTGAAAAATGAAATATAAAAGTAAAACATTATGTAATAAATAAGATGTTATTCATACACCTCGGTGAAAATTGATGATCTAATTAAATAGGTAAGATTCGACAATTGGACCAATAGCTGGAAGCTGCTGTAGATGACTAAGTCTACATCCCGTTAGTTTGAGGTAAATTGAGATTTGCTTAGACTTGATGGGGAAAATTTAGACGCAGGGGTGACATCAAAAGTCTAGATGTCATAGTAGAAATTGTTAGAATGTGCATGATATGTTATGTTTTATCTTTTTGCAAATTCATTGACTCTCATTATTCACTCTTCTCACGTGGACATTCTTAAACAAATTCATTATACATATTCATAATTATTCTTCTATCTAAGACTTTGTTAATAACTTAATATTGGTGGATGGTCTAGAATGTCAGTGTTTGTCGGTTTTGTTAGTAGTTCAGCTTATAGCTTGTTTTTTGTGGAATGGAAGATCACTGAAAGGAAAAGGAGAATGAAAATATCAATATTGTATATCTTTGAACCGGTATTATCATGTTGTGTTAAAGGGCCCTAAGTTGTTGTTTATTTTCGGGTGTTTGGATTGTTGATTGTAAGAACATGTTGTATATGGACCCGATGAGTTCCCAAGCTCTCATGATTTGATTGGACCTAAATATAGACATTAGCATTAGGTTACAATCTCAAACAACTAGAGCATAGTAACCAACCTGTAATTGCTCTCAAAGAACCAACTTATCTCATTCACTTAGGTTTTCTATGTCACATACTTCTTCAAACTGGTAGCCAAGAACAAAAGCATTAGCAAATATTGATTTCTAATAAAATTTTGATATCTCTAATACTGAAGATAAAAAATTATTGCATGTAAATAATGTGGTTTTTATTCTCCATGTATGTTCTACTTAGAGTAACCAATATGTAGCGCTCCAAAAATCTCTAATCACAAAATTGCTTGTTGTTCTATTTTGTGCATCATCATGACATCATGCATCCTCATCATGTCACCTTGGATTTGCAAATATGCATAAAAATTTAATTGTGTTGGTTATGTGGGTGTTAACCCTTGAGTGTTCCTCTCTCTATCTTCTTCAAAAAAGTTCAAATCCCAAAAAGCTAAAACAACTTTGCTTTAATAGATCTATTCCATACGGTTATGTGAGATGCCCAAATTCTTATCCCTTCTTATTTTATATTAAATATTTTTATCCAATAGTTCAATCGTGTTGATTTTTATTTCAAGATCTATAGGTTTACAAATCTTCCTCACATTTCCCCTCCCTTTGTTTGCAAGAATTTGTGAGAAAAAGAAAGGAGAAGAAGCATTCATAACAAGAAGAGAAGAAAGAAGCCTAGCCCGGTGCCCCTCCTTGTTGTCTCCCTTCCCCATAAGGAGAACGTGAGCCTGGAACCTCCTCAACCACTGAGCTATGAGGTCCTCATAAGTGAAATGAATACCTCCCTTCTCTCCCCTTGTTCTCTTTGAGAGTCGTCCAAGCCGCCCGACTCCTCTCCCTTCTCTCTCTGGCGGCCTCGCTGGCCGGAGAAGATGGGGGAGGGGAGGCCGATTCTTCTCTGTAGATACATGTAGATGTAGGTTGCTTTCCCCTTTGTGGAGTCTATAGTGATGTCACTAGGGAGATGGTTGTCAATGCATCCGGGCTGCATGCGATGGCTGGTGGGGGTCATTCTTCTCTTCATGGCGCTCCTATGGTTGGAGCCAAATATGGGAGGACATGGATTCTCTTCCTACCCAAGGAATAAGCTTGATGTGAACCCTCCAGATCTAGAGGTTTCAGCTGGTGATGTTCAGGCGGTTGCTGCCGTTCGTCCTCTCTTCTTGAGTCATTAGGGAGATGGAGAAGAGGGGAGGAAGAAGGGTGCTCTGCTTCGATCTAATCACCAGGGCGCTCGTGCTACATCCAACATATGTTGTGGGAGACCACCATGAGCAGCACATCGACGACCGCAAGCGGTCTTGCTGCTGAATCCTATGGCCGTTTAGCGGCCACTCCCTTCCTGGGCGTCGGAGACTGCAGGTATGCGTCTCCATTTGTGTTGGCGACAGGATGTGCTCAACCTCCAGGCCTTGATGCCACATTGGAGGCCCTTCGACTCCGATGCGATGAGCTCCCGTTGTTGTACCCCAAGTGGCCATGTCCCCGGTGGTACTGTGGTTGATTGCAATCGGAGGTTTTAGCGTGGATTCGGTGAAGGAGCTAGAAGAAGCCCTAGACCTGATTGCTTTTTCTATTTTTACTCTAGAGTGTTCAGTGCTTATTTTTAGGACCAAGTTGTACATGTTTTTCTTTTTAAGATTCTTCGTGTAAAATATACTCCACCGCTGTTGACCTAATGTAGCCTTGAGGGTCCTTCGAGACCCCTTTGCCCGTTAAAAAAAAAACCACCGAGCTGCCTCCTTTTTCCTCTTCTATCCCCACCAAACCAAGGTCTCCAGGCAACCTAGCTTCGCCACCCTCAGCGCCGCCCCGGAGGTCACCGCCTAGTTCACCTTCGACTCCTGGCGCCCCTGCTTCGTCCCCGGCCGTTTCGAGATCGCCAACGCCTTCCCTGTGAGCTTCTCGTCTAGCCCCTCCCTCTCATGTCTGTTTACTGCATCCCACGTCGCCGTACCCGTGTCTCCCCGGCGTTCCGCTCGACCACGGCCACCTCCGAGTCTTCCGCGATAAACCCTACAACTTGCGCAACCTATGGTCTACTCCTGGTTCGTTTTTCGCCGCCAGGGGCGCTTCCCCGACGCGCCGAAATTCAGCTAGTCTATTTTGCACCAGATCTTATGATTAAGCAGTGTGCTTGTGTGCTTAACCATCCACGTGCACGTCCGGCCGCCGGTTGCCAGGTCTGTCGTAGTTGCGTTCAGCCGTATCTACTTTCTCCTCCGCACGTTTAGTTGTCCGAGTCCGCTCAGTCATAATCTTAGTGCTCAACGCAGTGGTGGCACCTCCGTTTCCAGATCTCATCGATCTGGAGATCAAATCCACTCTGTTCAAGCTTTTGCTAACCCCTTTTTATCCAATTTCTCACCGTACCTTGCTACATCAAATTCATTTGCACTTTCTTAATCTCAAAACAGATCAGCTATTCAAATGGTTCGATGCTTGTGTTTCTGTATGTTGAAACCTGGGATCAAATCATGTTCAGGCTATATTTAAGCCATCCTTTTATTTTCTTTCCTGAAATTCCCATCTCTGAACCGGAGTGGCCCTTTGACCCAGTAGCTCTAGTGCGTGCAACGAGCCACCACAGCAGTCTCAGCCCATCTCTCTGTCTGTCCTCTTCTCCTTTTATTTTTATGCAAAATCTGTTTATTTTATATCTTTTGTACTATATAACTCAAAATGTAAATTATTATATATGGAACTTTATCAGAAAAATGCAATGAACCTGTTCATGCCATGTATTATCATGTTTGCATCACGTATCGTGCCATTTAGGGATAATTTTGCAAAACACCGAATAAGTAATACATGAAATATTTGGGAAATCCTATATATAACTTCCCCGCTTCATTTAAATTGATGTAGCTCATACATGTCATTCTTTCCATGCTTATAAACATTTAATATAGGCTAATTTTATAGTACCTTTTACTACTCTTCAAACATGACTAGTATAATTTGATCTAACGGCTGAGAGAGATTTAGCCCAATAGGCCCAGCAAATAATTATGTGGTAAAAATATAACGAACCCAACCAACCGGTCTATCTTGACCAAATCGAATTGAGGCGTCGTGACCCGATGATGGCGGCGATGTGCTGAAATCCACATTGCCACTGGTTATGCAGGTTTCTATTTTTTGGAGATAATTCTCGGCCTAAGGTACTGATTGAAAGTTAATTTCTGACATTTGCTGTTTTAATTTGGATCTACCGCTACGTTTTCTTCAAGCACTTGGTTTGATATGGTCTTATAAGATATCTTTTCTTGTCACTATGAGTACAAGTATAGGGTATCTTAATGTGAACAATTATCACTTTCATCTATAGTACTTATGATATCAGCTACGTTTGTGTATATTCTTCATATGTGTATACCTTATGTTTTCCTTATGTGTTCCCTTTTTGTGAAATAGGCAGGAAAAGTTGCCAGGAACCTGGTTGCAATGAAATTGTCAACGGAAGGGTAGTGTACTGCATTAGTCACGGTGGAGCGCGTTCATCCCAACAGCTTAGTTACGTCCAGAGTGCACATAAGAGCTCAGAGTTATATATATGTCCCCTGTTAAAGGCAACCAGTGTGCTGAACCTGGTGGCAGTACAGTAACATGCACTGAGCAAGATGTAAATATCAAGTATGAAGGGGGTGATCGAGGCAAATTAAAGGATATTTCAAGGAACAACCAGGGTGATACTGGAGAAATAATCTTCCGTGGGGCTGATGTACTTTGCAAGCACGGGAACTGCAAAAAGCAAGCTCAGGGTAACACATTATACTGTAAGTTGCATAGTGGTGGTAGTAAGGGTTGCTTGGTACCGGGCTGTATGAAAGCTGCACATGGTAGCACACCTCTATGCATTGGCCATGGAGGAGGGAAGCGGTGTACTGTTGCTGGATGCCCAAATGCAGCATGTGGACAAGGCCGTAGTGAGCATTGTGTGAGGCATGGTGGCGGCAAGAGATGCAAATTTGAAGCCTGTGTGAAGGGTGCACAAGGGAATACGGATTTCTGTATCAGGCATGGTGGGGGAAGGCGGTGCAAATCTGAAGGATGTAAGAAGAGTGCACAAGGACGGACAGATTTCTGCATTAAGCATGGTGGCGGCTGTCGGTGCAAGTCTCAAGGATGCAATACGAGTGCGAAATGGGGGACAGATTTCTGCTCGGTGCATCGGAAGAGTTTGCTCGGTGAGGATAATACTACCTCTGAAGCTTTGCCACTCCCTTCTGGAAAGTGTCATGCCAAGAAACCCAGAAAGGCAGTAAAGCCATCTGGAGTCTCCCAAGGTACTGTCAGTAGTATTGTATCTATAGCTGCAAGCAGCACCCAAGCAAAGGGTGTAGCTACCATGCCTTCAAACCGTGAATTGTCACACAAGATCGTGATGGCAGCGGCCTTGGGTCCTACTCAGGTATTACCACTGTCAATAAAACCTCCAACACCGTCTGGAATGGTGGTTTCAGCTGAGGAGGCAGCGACAAGCAGTGCGATGCTGAAGCTTTAGAAGAAATGGTGCGGGTGCATGTCAAGGCTGTCAACTCTGATTATTGTTTTAGACTGGGAAATCTCAATTTCATATCTGTCAATACTACAGGTTGTCACTGTCAGCTGACACTGCTTTCTGTTTCGTCTCTTTTCCGTCTAACTTGTCAATCTCCTTTATATCCTGTTATGATGTATGCTGCCTCGTTGCACTCTTGTGTGAAGTTGTGCAAGGAATTTGCATCATGCGATGAGGTGGAACAGGGTAGGTGTTGCTTGTGATTAGGGTTGCGAAGCGGCACCCGCTCTGCCCCGCTTCGTAGGCAAAATTTGTTAGTCTAGTTCAAATATTTCTATCAAATTTTCTCTAATTTGAACTAGATTTTGCTTCCGCGGGCTCTCGCGGGTTGCCGCTTCCCGCTTCGCAACCCTACTTGTGATGCTAGTGCTTCTGTGGTCGAAACTGTTTAGAAAATAACAATTTGGTTTGAGATATTGAGTACTGGTGTTGCCATTGGTCTGATATATATATATATATATATATATATATATATATATATATATATATATATATATATATATATATATATATATATAGTATGGCCTTTGTCTGCTGCTTGATTTATGAATACATCTTTTCCTCTGAGATCAAGTTTTTGATTCAGTTTGCATGAACTGTGCAATAATTATTTTTTCTATATTGAGTCTTAATGAGAAGAAGAACATTTTATCATAATCCACCAAATGGAGTCAACTAGATGATTCCTTGCGTGTTGCGGCGGAAATTAGTAGCAAACTGTTTCACTATAATAACGTTTAGAATATATGAGTCATATAGCATAAATTAGGTTTAGCAAATTTCTCCTTGACTTAAATAGCTACTAGTATAATGCCTGTGCGTTGCTACGGGCTATAATAGAACACTGCATCATCTGAATTGAATTTTTTAGTATATGTATGCCTGGCATGATAACAATTATTTGAATAACTGACCCACATTTATGTACTGATATAGATAAAACAACATAAGAAATGCTATGTGTAGAAAAATCTTGGAAATGTAGGAGAAAGGCCTTTCCGAAGCAATGTAAATGCCCAACGAATTTATCGGATGCATTGTTTACAAGTTAGATAGACAACTATTATCAAGGAAATAAAAGTACACCAAATATTCTGTATGTCATAAGGTTCAAGTGGCTCGTCAACATCATGAATACTTGTTTTAGCTTTCAAAAGTATATCTTCCATAAACTCATGGCCAAAAGATGACTGGCTAACAAATAGAGATATCAAAATTCTCAAATGCGCAAGAAGCATACAGTATGTTGTGTATATTTGGGTGCAAAACTTGAGCCGAAAATATAGTAGATAAAAAGTACGGATCAGTATGATATCTTTATCTCCAAAGCCTTTTCAGCAGCAATATACTTTGATCATTGACGCTCTAAGTCACTCAACTATCAAATGATTAAATTTTGCAGATTGTATAATTGTTTGAGAAAGAGATAAACATAGCTCACTTGTACGCCTTTTCAGCAGCAATATACTTTGATCATTGACGCTCTAAGTCACTCAACTACCAAGTGATTAAATTTTGCAGATTGTATAATTGTTTGAGAAAGAGATAAACATAGCTCACTTGTACCACATAGATGCAGAACCGCATGCTTGTGGGATTAATTAGGTGCAACCAAGGGGTAAGAGTGTCTAAATCTGGTACTTACTTCGGTACTTCCCTCCGATAAACCTACACAATAAAATGGGTCTAGATAAACTTCTTTCAGAGAGCTAAAACATCTTATATTTTAAAACGGAGGGAATATTACTCTGTACATACAGAAATTTTGATTGGAGTATTTTCTTCAGATAAACAACCGTACTATTTTTTTTAAACTGTTCTATTTTGTTGTGTGCATCGAAACCGGAAGTAAACTTCGCATGTGAATCACGTGAACAGTATTTTTTTTCTCCAGACGGAAGCATGCTTATATAATTCACAATGTATAAAAAACAAATGAACAGCAGACAACACGGACAGTTCAGAAACAGGCAGTTTAGATAGAAAAACAACAGAAGAACTTCGATTATGTGATTCACATCTGAATAGTTCTGTTACAACGAGATATACGAGAAGAGAGGGAGTCGTGGGCTGGCCTAGTGCCGCACGTACAGGTGCAAGACCTGAAGACTAGGAGTAGCAGTTACATGTAAATAACGTTACATCAAGGTTACAACATCAGACGTGTCTCAACACTCCCCACAGTCGGAACAACACTAGGAATGATGTTCAGGCTGAAGTGGAACTCTTGGAAGACCTTGGTTGGCAGCCCTTTCGTGAAGATGTCGGCAAACTAGCAGTTGGTTGGAACATGAAGAACCTTGGCCTCGCATAGCGTCACCCTGTCACGTACAAAATGCAGGTCTATCTCGATGTGCTTGGTCCGCTGATGCTGAATAGGGTTAGCAGACATATGCATGGCGCTCACATTGTCACAATAGACAATAGTGGCACGGGTAGGCGGGTGGTGGAGCTCCTGCAAGAGTTGGCGTAGCCAACAAGACTCGGCGATGCTGTTGGCAACGACACGATATTCAGCCTCCGCGCTGGAGCGAGAGACCGTGGGTTGCCGTCGCGAAGACCAAGAAATCAAATTATCGCCAAGAAAGACACCAAAACTGGATGTAGATTTCCGTGTGTCCGTGCAGCCCGCCCAGTCGGCATCGGAATAGGCAATGAGATCAAGCGAGGACCTCTTGTGGAGATGCAAGCCGAAATGAGTAGTGACACGTACATAACGCAATATGAGTTTGATGAGCTGAAAGTGAGAGTCACGAGGCGCATGCATGAATAAGCACACCTGTTGGACAACATAGGAAAGGTCTGGGCGGGTGAGTGTGAGATATTGGAGCGCACCAGCGAGACTCCTATATAGACTCGGGTCATGGCAAGGAGCACCTTGTGTGGCAGAGGGTTTGGAGAGAGTGTCTATGGGTGTGGATCATTTCTACGCACTTTGTCCTCACTCGTGCGCACCCGGTTACCCACTTCCCGGTCAGTCACCCATCCTAAAATTGCTCTAGGCCAAACACGCTTAACCTTAGAGTTCTTTTCGAATAAGCTTCTGGAAAAGAAGTTGCAACTTGTTGATATGGGTATCCTATCAATCCTATTAAGCCATGTGCCTGGATCTCACATACACCCACCCTTTAGAAGATCGATACCCTCATCGATCAAGCACACCCCAGGAACGTTCCCTCTTGACACGCGTATGTGCGTCCAGTGCCGGGACATGTGCCATGCCGTGTACACTCCGGGCCACACGCGCCATGCTCCACATGTCCCGCCACTGACCCGCACACACCCGTGTAATCGCAAGAGTCGGCTCTGATACCACTTGTAACACCCCGTCCACTCCTGGGCTCGGGGGGTGTCACTCCTGACAGCTTAATAGGATATCTAGACTAGCCCCACAGACCAACACTAGTCGTTTCTACGCACTTTGTCCTCACTCGTGCGCATCCGGTTACCCACTTCCCGGTCGGTCACCCATCCTAAAATTGCTCTAGGCCAAGCACGCTTAACCTTAGAGTTCTTTTCGAATGAGCTTCCGGAAAAGAAGTTGTAACTTGTTGATATGGGTATCCTATCAATCCTATTAAGCCATGTGCCTGGATCTCACAATGGGGTTGTAGTTGAGCATGTTGGCGCGGTCAAGAATCTCTAGTGCATCTGTTGTTGGGAGAGGAACAAGCCCTCATGGGTGCGGTGCACATTGATGCCAAGGAAGTGGTGGATGTCCCCTAAATCACTCATGGAAAATTCGATATGGAGGGAGTGGATGATGGAGTGAAGGAGGGTGGTGGTGTTGGCGGTAAGTATGATGTCATCAACGCATAATAACAAATATGCAAGAGAAGAACCATGGTGAAGAATAAAAAGGGAGGAATTACTCTTGGAAGCCGAAAAACCAAGAGAGGTGATGAAAGCAGTGAAGCGATAAAACCATGCCCGAGGTGCTTGCTTAAGGCCATAAAGATATTTCCGCAAATGACAAACATGTGATGGGTGTGGCGAGTCAATAAAGCCTGAAGGTTGCTCACAATAGACGGTTGGAGATGGCCATGGAGGAATGCATTCTTGACGTCCAGCTGATGAAGAGGCCACGACTGCATCGTGGCGATGCTAAGCACAAGGCAAATGGTGGCCGGCTTGACCACGGGGCTAAATGTCTCATCATAGTCCATGTTGTGCTGCTGTGTGAAGCCACGCACGACCCAACGAGCCTTGTATCGCGCAAGAGAGCCATCGGGATTGAATTTGTGCCGAAAGATCCATTTCCCATTCACCACGTTCGTACCTGCAGGACGAGCAACTAAAGACCACGTGTCATTCCGCATTAGGGCATTAAATTCCTCTAACACAGCGTCGTGCCAATTGGGGTCTTTGAGAGCAGAACGATAAGTGGCGGGTATAGGAGAAATAGCGGTGGTATGCAAAGAGAAATTTTGCTTAGGCATATGGAATCCTGTTTCCCCCTGGTGATCATCTGGTGTGGGTTCTAGGGTGGTTCTACCGCAACAACCTTTGGTGGCAGAGGTGGGGGAGGAGGGATGTGTGTGGGCGTAGCAGTACGAGGCAACAGGGTGGGCGCGCTAGGGTTGGTGGAAGCAGCTAGGGCGGGATGAGTGTTGGATCCAGGGGAGCAACCGTCGTGTGGCGCACGGGATGACGAGACAGATGGAGAGTGGGGGCGCGGGTGGGCGGAGGGGACCGATCTGGTAGGAGCCTGCACGGGGTGGGCCGCGGCATGGGCTGCGACCGGGCAGGTGGAGCCACAGGAGTGGCTGCAGCGGACGAGGTAGGTGGGGCGCGTGACGCGTTGCGGCGCACGATTCGAGAAGGGTCGCTCGAGGAAGGAGATGTCCTGGTGTCTATTCCTGCACGATTTTCAACAGAGAAATAAGGGAACATGTTTTCATCAAAAATGACATACCGAGAGATGATAACGTGGCGGGTGAGGAGGTCAAAGCAACGGTAACCTTTGTGCTCATGTGGGTATCCGAGGAACACGCATCGAGTGGTGCGCGGGGCGAGTTTTTGGGCTGCAGTGGAATAGAGGTTCGGGAAACAAAGGCACTCGAATACGCGTAAGTGGTCGTAGGTTGGGTGAGAGCCATAGAGGCGATAGTGGGGTGTGTGGTGGCTAATTGCGCGGGAAGGTCGGATGTTGAGAAGGTAGGTGGCGGTGTGGAGGGCCTCGACCCAGAAGGGTGGAGGTAGGGTGGCCTGGAGAAGGAGTGTGCGAACAATGTCGTTAGTGGTACGTATGAGACTCTCGGCTTTGCCATTTTGGGGCGAAGTGTGGGGGTACGAGAGGCGAAAACACACACCAAGGTGGGCAAAGGTGTCACGGAGAGCATGTGTCAGAAATTCACCACCGTTATCACATTGCAAGCATTGAATAGTGATAGAAAATTGAGTGCGAATATAAGTGAAGAATCGCTCAAGAGTGGCACAAGTGTCTGATTTATTTCGCAATGGAAAAGTCCAGGAATAATGAGAGAAATCATCAAGCACAACTAGATAATACTTGTAACCAGAAAAACTAATGATGGGAGACGTCCACAAGTCGCAATGAATGAGTTGAAATGCAACAGTGGTGTGAGAGGAGGACGTGGGGAAGGGTAGGTGTGCTTGGCGACCTAGTTGGCAAGCTTCACAAATGCGGGAGCGACTTTGGGAGTCATTATTACATGCGGTAAGAAACTCAAGAGGTAAATGTGTAGTGGAGGAAGAGCTGGGGTGCCCGAGGCGCCGATGCCAAACGTCGTCGCCGGTGGTGAAGGCTGCTTGCGTTGAGGGTGTGGATCCGTTGAATGGATAGAGGTCCCCTTCACTATTGGAGCGAAGAAGAAGGGTCTTGGTAGCTAGGTCCTTCACGGAAAAACCAAAGGGGTCAAATTCAATAGATACATAGTTATCACGTGTAAATTTGCGGACCGATATGAGGTTTTTGACAATGTTGGGGGAAACTAGAACATTTTGCAAGTAGAGAGGAAGTGTGGAAATTTGGACAGAGCCTACCGCTAGGATGGGGAGTTTAGACCCGTTGCCAACAATGATATGGTGAGAAGAATTTGCATGACCGAAAGTAGAATGAGTTGTAGTCAAGTTACCCGTCTTACCAGTGATGTGGGAGGAGGCGCCGGAATCCATGATCCATTACAGGGGCTGCTGCGGGTACGAGGCATGGTTGGAGTTGCTCATGGCTTGATGGAGCATGGTGGTGTGGTCGAAGGAGTAGGGCACGACGGCTGATTACGAGGGCGAGACAACATACATCAGGGGGTAAGCCTGAGACGGTGCGCCAGGGCGTGGCCCAAGTACTCCAGCAGCATTGGGCGAGATCCACGCCACGCGAGCAGGTGGGGAGGGCGTGCCCAGGGGAGCAAAATAGCCCATCCAGGGCTGCTGGTATGCACCGCTCCCCCCCCCGGTGGTGCGAGCCGCTCGGGCCGCCGTGGTAGCCGCCGCCATGGCCATGACCTTGCGGCTGGTGGACGGGCCTCGACCGCCGCTAGGCCGATAGCCGGGTATGGGATTCTTCCCCTGGTAGTTCGGGCTGACACCGCCTGGGAACCCGCCAGGCTGCGGGAACGCGTCGCGCCCGTCGTTGTTCGGACCGCGATCGCCACCCCGTTCCTAGGGAGCGCCGTGATTTCCTCCGCCGCCGGTTGGGGCGCCGCTGCGGCTGCCACGGTCCTGGCCATTGACCACCATGGCGTGGGAGGCCTCCTCCCCCTGCTCCGTGTCGATGGACACCTCGGCCAGCTGGAGACGAGAGCAGGTCTCAGCGAAGGACGGGAGGGGACCCGCGTTGGTGATGACAGCCCAGGGCAGCGCGAATTTCTTGCCGAGGCCATCGAGGAACTGCATGGTAAGGTCGTGGTCGGCCACGAGATAGCCAATGTTGTCGTCGGTGATGGACTGAAGGCGGTTGGCATAGACGGTGATGGTCATGTCGCCGCGCGGAGTGCTTCGAAACCGCTTGCTAAGGTAGACGTACTGCGACGACCGGTTGGCATAGAAGAAGTTGTGTAGACGCGTCCAGGTAGAGTAGGCCCGGCCATCGGAGCCCTGGACGAGGCGGAGCAGATCATCGGCGAGGGTTGCCATGAACCATAATGAGATATGGATGTCGTCCGCGGCCACTGGTCCGAGGGCACGGCCGGCACAGCGCCTTCGGTGATGTGGTCTGTCGCTTTGTACATCGTGAAGAGAAAGGTGAGAATCTGCCGCCACTTAGAAAGATTGGCACCGGTGGTGGTGACTTTGAAGTCGATATGGTCTAAGATGTGTACGTCACGAATACACAGAGAGGAGGGGACCTGGGCGGGTAGGGTGGGCGGAGCAGCGACCCGAGGAGCGGCGCCGGAATTGGACATGATGGGGAGAGGTGGAGGTGCAGCACCGAAGTGATAGCGCTCGTCGTCGTGGTTGGGGGTGAGGACGGCGCGGGGAATGGTGGGAGGGCGTTGTTGAAGAGGAGTGTGTGGATCGGTGTCTAGAGGGGAAGAGAAGGTAGGTGTGGCCATCCCTGTCGCTGGAGCCTAGGAGGAATTTAGGTTGGCCATGGAGGAGGGAGGAGGGAGCCTGATACCATATTAAATTGCATGCATTAACCAACACAACCAACAGTCCGAACTGACGGAAAGGGTTAGACAATATATTTCAACACTCACCCAACGTCTTTGTCCTTTGGCCTATTGTGACGTGTGTTTTAGGAAGCCGCAATATTATTTTATTAATTTTTGCGTTTGTCAGAATTTGATCGTGCAACCTCCTGATACCAAGAAGAACAGCAGAAGGACTTCGATTGTGTGATTCACATCTGAATAGTTCTGTTACAACAAGATATACCAGAAGAGAGGGAGTCGTGGGCTGACCTAGTGCCGCACGTACAGGTGCAGGACCTGAAGACTAGGAGTAGCAGTTACATGTAAATAATGCTACATCAAGGTTACAACATCAGACGTGTCTCAACACAGATGAGACTCCTTGCCGCCGGTGCGCTTCGAACGCTCGTCCGAAGGAGCATGAATGGGAGGCGCCGCGGCGGGCCTCTTGGCCTGGCTGGACGACCACATCGGTTTGACGGGCATGGAGTTGAGACCTTGAGCGCCAGCAGATCTTCCGCCGGGGCGCCCATGGGGTTGTACAGAATTGGCGGTGCGGGTGTCGCGTGCAGCCGCCGCTATAGCCCTCCCTACGTCCAACTATTTGCTATAGCTTCCCCGCCTTGTCTTCCTCGTCAACCCAACCTAAGGAATCGAGCCAGGATGTCTAGAATTGTATCCTCCGTCCTTTTCTTCCTCGATGCCGTTCGCCGTCAATTAGCTCCTCCCCGAGCTCCTCTGCCTGCTCTGACCACACCTCCATCACCAGCGTGAGTAGAAATTCCTTACGCGCCCTCCATGTAAGCTGCATCGAGGAAGAGGATGCGGGAAGAGCCACTGGTAATGAGTTGCGCCCTGGGGGCTTGCACGAGATGGTGAATCCTGTAAAGGCGACCGCACCATGAGGGAGCAGGGGCGGAGGGCCGACTATGACTGGCGTGACAGGATCAGCCCGGGGATAGTAGGTATCCACCCGGCAGGTTCCCCACCTCCATCGGATGCCACTAGAGGGGAAACGTGTCACCCTCCCGCGCGCGACGGAAGAGGCGCCGATACCCTAGCTCCTTCCCTCCCCTCCACCCCCTCTCCCTCCGCTGCCGCCAGGCAAAGCTCGCGCGGTGCCGACGGCGGCGGCCTTCCATTCCCCGGGGGCGAGGGGACCCGAGCAGGACGGTGCCTCGGTGCGCGGTGCACATAGGCGGGGGCGGAGAAGCTCGGCGTGGCGGCAACCGGCGTGCGGTGTCAGGGCGGCCTCACGCTGCTAGAGACGGCGGCGGGTGGTGGGGCTCGAGGCTACTGCAGCACGACCGGAGCCCAAGCTCGCCCCTGTAGATCTCGGTGACCAGGCCCGATCTGGGCCCCTCTGGGCCGGGGCGGGCCGTGGCCTCGGGACGTGGTGGCGGAGTGAGGAGGCGCGAGTCCTCGTCTCTAGGGCGGTTTGGCGCAGCAGTGGTTGGGGCCTGTCCCTCCTTTCGGGTTGGTGACGGCAGCATCAACGCGTTCGTGGGCGCTTTGGGCTTGGGCGGGCCTGCTTGGCAGCGTTCCTGTCGATGTGGCGGGGCTGCACCCCGCCTAGCGGTAGCAGTCGCCTGGCGCCGATGACCTGCTAGGTGGTGGTGGGATGGCGGCTCGGCGCATCTCCTTCGCCGACATCGGTTTCGGCTCTCCTGTCTACTGCGGTGCAGCTAAGGGTGGCTCTTGACTGCCCCTTCCGGCGGACTTTGGGGCAGAAGGATGTGCCGGGGCGAAAGCCCTGCTTGTTGCTGACGACGGCGATGCCTGCGGGCGCCGTTTCCTTCTTGGGGGCGTCGTTATGGCACTGCCGTGCTGCTCCACTCCGAGCAGCGGGGGAAACCCTTGATTCGGTGAGACGGATCAGACAACGGCGACACCGTGGTGTCGTCCCCTTCTTGGAGGCGTTGTCTAGCTCGCTCGGGAGTCCACGGATCGGCAGGGCGGAGTCCAGGTTGACGGCTGCTAGGAGCATGGGCCTTTGGGGCGCAATGCACATCGTCCACGGCGCTCTTCGGTCGACTTCCTCTCGGGCGGTCCGGTCCCGCTGCTCGCTCGCCACCTAGCGCGCATAGGCGGGCGGTGCGTTCGTTGTGCCGTCCTTGAGGTGCTTGTCTTCCAAAGCTCCTCCTTCGATCGTGACGCGGTCCGGGAGCTTGGTGATTCGCCTCCTCTCATTCTTGGCGGGAGTCGTCTCAAGGAGAGCCCCTGATGTCGTCGCGGGGTGCGTTGTTTGTCGTGTGGTGTGGTGTTTGTATCGGTGTGCCTTTCGTGGCGTTGTGTCGACCGCTTGAGCCGTGTATCGTGTGGTGTCGAGTTGTAGCCATTCTTGACGGTGTTCTGGCCGTCTAGGTCTTTCTTCGTGTTTGGTACACCTCCTAGAGTGTATCCTAGAAAAAAACATCGGGCGCCACTGCTGGCACCGAAGGAAGGGGCAACGATGATGTTCTGTACGACGGAGGTCACGCATCGTTCGGCAGGGAGAAGAAAAAGAAAAGGCTCCGAACTGTTACAATTGTACAAAACGTGGCAGACGGAATACAAGCACATACAAGCAGGACAGTGCAATCAGAGGCCTCTTTTCCGGTGGCATGGTCTGGTAATTCGTTCTGATTTGAGGGGCAGTTTTAGAGCGACGTACCAACCATCAATACCATAAGCCTTTTATGTAATAGTAAAGATAAAGATTATTCCATCATTGCATTTTGAAGTGAAGTATTCACATGTTTGCAGAGATTATCCACACCATGAAATATGATTTTCGAAACTATTAGTGGTATATATTATGTCAAACCTTTTTTTTTGAACGGAAGAGCTGCTATATTATCAGGCAAAGAGAACAACACAACTCTTACAACAAGGACTCTGAAGATCAAAGACGATCCTAAAACCTAGAAGCTCACAACAAAGAGGTAAAGCTGAAAACTCAAGTTGTCTACACAGAATAACACCATTAGAGCCCGCCAGGGATTCCATCGAGAACATGGAATTGCCACACCTACAATTGTGTTCTTCAGGGGCCTCACATAGCCTAACCAACCGCAGAACCAGTGGCTCAACCGGCAATCGAGATGGTATAGGCTAGGGGCGGGCAGAAAAACCAATAACCGAAAACTGAATCCAAAAAGATCGAGATCGAAACCGAATAGACCAAAACCAAAAAGACCGATTGGAAAGTTGGGTAGCAAATTTTAAAGTCTAAATTTAGTTTGGTTAATTCGGTCATTAGTTCCCGGTACCCGAATGGACTGAACTGACCGAAATTTTATGAAAGTGGCCTGGTCCCAAAGCCTAAGTTGCCCATCACTATAGATTTATCTTCCTTGACTGAGCCAAATATGGTATTGTTGACTATTAATTCCCGCAAATTGACATGAATGTACAAAGTGCATTCTATTTTCAAGTTAGAACTGAAATTGTACCAATTTTTTACGAAATATTATCCAACTTTTATATTTGATAATATCTACCACACAATCCGGTCATGACCGAACCCGAACCCGAACCCGAATTATCGGGTACCCGAATTTGTCGGGTAGTAAAAATATTAAGTAAATTCGGTCTTCATTTTCTCAAGACCGATTCTAAAATAGACCAAAATACAAAGACCGAATTTTCGGTCATGACCGAATGCCCACCCCTAGTATAGGCAAACGAGGTTGCAAGTTGAGCTGTAGATATTTAGGCTGCGCCATCGAGCCCAACACTGGGAGATCTTCATCGCTGAATCTGGGGAGCGACATCATAGATGATCTCAACTGCCTCTGGCGCACACACCCGAGCGACATGAAGATCGTGAAGACGACCTGGACAACAATTCTCAAGAGATCCTTAGTGAAGCATGTAGGCCCAAAGACTGCATCCTTAGAGGAGAAGATCTGAAATAATCCAGTTGGAGCAGTATAACAAGAAAGCCCCGTCTCTTTGAATCTCGAGCACAAATCCAATCCAGTTTATATTTGCCCCAACCATCACCACCATGGCCAAAGCCAAGCAGTGTCCGAGCAGAACTGGATTCAGTAGATCGCCAAAGTATAACAACAGAAATATGAAGCCGTTGTTCTGATAGGCCCCAATCTAACACATCTGCAAGGTGCCAAGTAGAGTACCTTGCATCAATCCTCGATGCGCTGGAAGCAGGATGAAGAGGAAACCTCCTCGTCTCCACAGCAGACAAGCAGGAACTCTGCCCCCACTCATGCAGGAAACCACCGAGGAAGCCTCCAACTCAGGGGACCCAGACCACCGGTCAGAAGCTATGGCCGCCACGCCACCGGAGAACTCCCCTCCCCCGCCACCTCGGCCGTCCAGGAGAGCCCTAGATGCAGGCCATGCTGCAGCACCACCCCCTTCCCCCTCGCTGCCACAGCCGACCGGGAAGAACAGTAGCACACAACACCATGCCCTCTTCAGGTGAATCGTGCTGGCGGATTTATTCTAGGAAGCGCTGACCTTCTCCTCCACTCCCCACTCCGACCACCGAAGAAGTCGCAGACGAAGAACAAGTCCTAAAATCGCCGGGATCTGGGCGCTGAGATCCGAGATTTCGCTTCGACTACTGGGCAAAATGCCCACTACCGGCACAAGGCCAAGCCTACAACTACTCCTAACTACACCGACGCTCCCCCTCCCCCAACTCCGGCGAGCAGCGCCGTCAGAGAGGGCTTGGGGAAGGCCCAGAAGCCAAGGTTTGTCTCTCAACGGGAGAGGGGGGGTGGGAGGGGAACGAGAGGGAAACCGTAACGTGTGTCTGTCAAACCTTTTTTGTGCAGATCAATCAGTAGAGAAAACGATTTGGGCAGACGCTCAAAACCTTGATTCTACAACTTATCACGATCACAACTGAGGTGCAAAAGGGAAACAACAAACTATGATTAGAGAAGCCATTTGTATATGTTCAGCAGTATGCTTTTCGGAAGAAAAAAAATAGTTTAGCACTATGATATCTTGCGCTATTATGCAAAAGGAGTACAATGTATTTTAATAGTATGATATTCATTATAGATGTTCTTGAGAATATACAGTCTCATTTCGGCACATACCATGTTGCCATCAAGCAATGATAAGACCTTGGCGCATGCATCTGGTGATACTTGATTCCAGTGTAACCTGGCCTTTAGATGTTGTTCAACGGGCAGGATCGAACTTGGACCAATATCACTGTACACGATGGCACATAAGCACATTACACCCTACGCTTTTTCAAATTGTGGGACATGATCCAATAGATCTGGTGAATAAAATCAACACCAACAGCCTGAAAATCTTTTCCATTTGTTCCTGGAAATTATTTCACTCTGTCACCAACAAACTCGCCAGCTTTATCCAGGCCTTTTTTTTCGTTTTCTGCACCGAGCTCCATAGATTCAATTTTTTTATTCCAGACACACATTATGCATTGCCATTAACATGATATGACTTCTCCAAACATCTTGTAGCACTGCCATTAACTTGTAGAGACAAACAAATGTGGCCTATACATAGAGTCGTAGAGCCAAGAAATAAGCGGGTGTATAAAATAATACGTATATGAAGCCTGAGCATGCAATTGAGCTAAGCTATATATACTCCCTCCGTCCCGCGGTGATAATTTTGCAAAAAAGCCCTCGCCAAATCCCCGACACAACGTGCAGTCCCTCAGCTCGTCTTCCTCACTCGCACCGCTCGTCTTCAACGCTCGCAGGCCGCAGTCCCCACGCCGCCCCACGCCGCTGCCCCTCCTCCTGGCCCCACGCCCTCTGCCGCCGCTTCCCTCACGCCGGTGGCTGCCTCCTTGTTCTCCCCCGCCTAGATCCCTGCGCCGCTGCCGACTATGATGACACCGCCGTCCAAGGTTCGATTTTTCTGGCCAAGAGACCTTCGCTGCCCTGCTTTCCCCATGCCGTCTTGCTGGATCTGTGAGAATCTCTGCTTGATCTGCTCTATGGCGGCGAGGAGAAGCTCCAGGTCGCCATCCTCGTTCTTCACCGCCGCTGCCGAAGCACTGGAGAGGAGATGTCGGGCCAGGTTGACCATGCACTTCGAGTTAGAACACGTTGATTCCACGCAAAAATGTCCTTCTTTTCTAGTTGCCAATTTGTGGATCCTTTTCAGTTTAGCAGTGTAGACCTAGAGTTGTCTTGCAGATAAATGGTATCTTGTCAACTCTGCAAAAAATGGTATCTTGTCAAATCTGCAATTACTTCATGATGATAAGTAAGTCCATGTATTCCTTCATTAGTTTATCTTTCCTCTTGATTTGGATGACAGTATAAAAACTCCAGATCTATCTCAGTGCATATGGATGGAGCTCCTTTTGTCAAAAGCAATGAACACTGTTATCTGAAACCTTGCTTTTGGGCTGGTGTTTTAATTTCAGTCAAACAGGATGTTATGTTGATGACTGACTGTGGTACTGAATCATGAATCAGTAAGAGGCCTTTTAACTTCTTGAACTGTGAAGTAAATCACGTGAGGGCAATTGACAGAAACAAGGTTGCATTTTCTAGATATGATAATACGAGTTAGTGTAGGTGTTCAATCTTTGCTATGACTTTCACTTGATTTTTTTGTTAGTCTAAATAAATAATTGTTCTAGGACTATTAGGCAGTCTTCGAACTTTCACAAATTTGCATACAAACTGTCACAAATTTGCATTTTCTTGTGAATGTGCAAAATATAATATCACATCACAAATTTGTATATATGTGCAAACTGTCACATATGAGTGAGCGGGACAAAGAGGAGGAGAAGACGCTCGAGCCCAACCTTGGGCTCCTCGGAGGAGGCTGGAGGGCAGCATGCAAGGAGAAGGGGAAGCACCCCGCCGTCAACGGCTCCGTCGACTTCTCTCTTGGCTACTCCAGTACAAGGTATGTAGCCTAGCTTCACTTATCAAGCTCTTCTGAAACAATTGTGCTTTAGGAGTGTGCAACTGTGATGTCTCGAATTATTCAGAATTTCTTACTATCCATCTGCCAAGAAGGAGCCTCTTAATTAAACAGCAAAGTTTGGTGCTAGTACTCGAGGATGAGCATCTGCTCACTGCTAGAAGATGTGTTGAAGTAAATGAAATTCAGTTTTCATCCGTTAGAAATAAACAAAATATGCCATGGTGTATGTGTTATACACTTGCTGTACTATTTTGGATGTCTCTGTTATACTCCAGTAAGGCTTTTCTTTTGAGCTGTACTATTTTTTTAAATGGCATCCTGATGTTGTGAGTTTTTTTGTAACATTATATATTTCTATATAAGAAGGTAGAGGTAAAAAACCTCCACCTTATGTGGTTACAATGGATGGATTTACAGTCCGGGTTAGCCCAGGTGGTGGAGAAAGAAAAAAGAAGACAAGACCAAAGTCTATTCAGAAGCCAACTTGTTTGCCCAACCTAGCAGCTGTGGTTTAAGCTTCTAGTATATCATGATGATTTAGTAATACAATTTTTGCTTATTATGTCGCATTTATCATCTGAATAGGACAAAGCTAGCTAGTAGCTTGCTCCTTTTTCAGTCTGGTCTAATAAGTCAGGTAGCTCACATCTTGTAATTTAGGAACTGAAAAACACCAACTTTGAATTATATTAATGTACTGCTGCTTATTCTGATACCACATAAGCATAAGAAAGGTCCCAGATTTGTGTGGCTGATGGATTACAAGTTAGAACAGGCATAATACACCGGCCTGGATCTTTGAATCACAATGACAATGAATAATGGATTATAAGTTAGATCCCAGATTTATTTCTGAATTAAGATGAACATTTCAGGAAGCAAAAACCTGAAGCAAACATGAAGATGAAACGGGCAGGTGAAGCTCCCAGAATTATTTCAACTATTTCCTGATCCTTGAGTGCAATTGAAGTTTTGGATGCTGCTCAGACATAAGGACCGATGGTAATAACAGGTTTAATAACTTCTCCTTCTCCGTTCTCAATTTTACAGCTTGTGGAAGCTTATTCCAGGAACCGAGGATATAATAACTTCTCCTTCTCATACATGTTACAGGTGTGCATTGTCAGTGTCATCTTGTTTCAGTAGTTATAATATATGGGTTCAAACAGGCTACCTTTGGACTGATTTCTGGAGGATATAGCTGCAGTGAGCAATATGAGTGGCAGAAGTTAACCCTGTGTCGTTTTTTTTGTGTGTCTTTTGAACTCACCTGCTCATCAAGTTTGAACTCATCAGGTGAAGCTCACCTGTGTTGTTTGTTGTGTCATTTTCGTCAGGTGGACAGGGGGTCGAACTCGTCGCTGCAGCAGCGATGGTGACGAGTGCCACCTCTTCCTCGTCCTCATACACGGTGGAGCGGAGCGGCAGAGGGCGGAGGGAGCTCGGTACGGTGGCGGAGCGGAGGAGCTTGTCCCTGCGGCGATCGGAGGGAGATCAGCATGGCACAGTCAAGGACGGATGCGGAGGTGTTGGAGTGCCCTACAGCACGAGCGGGTCCTCTTCGACCTCCTCCTCACCGCCGCCGCCGCCTCGGAGTTCCAGGTCGTTCCCTAGGCATGGACGGGTCGTTCCCCAGGCGGTGCTTCCGCGTTGTACGGGGATGGAGCCGGGATGAGCTCTAGGCTCCGGCCATGGCGGCGGCGGTGGTTTCTGGAGGTGGGGGACGGACGGCAGGACCAGGACGTCGGGGCGCCTCGACTCCTCTTCTCCTGAGCCGACGGGGATCGCGGACAGGGATCGTGGACGCAAGGCCGGCGGAGATCGCGGATCGGAGACTCAAGATTTAAATTTTGAATCCAGCCGAATTTGTAATGGTGTGAAGTTATATGGGGTTATTCGTAAATTGTAATTTGAACTAACCTTTGGGACGGAGGGAGTATAAGACATTCTAGCTTTGTGAAACGAATGTATCTAGACGTCTTTTTAGTGTATAGGTTATAAGCCTTGAGCTTTGGCCGCCTCTCTTAACGGATGAACGATATGGGGAAGAGCACGTGCTGAGCGGAGAGAGACACTAGATCTGATGGATCTTGTGCCACAATCTGAAAAAATGTAGGGTGTAATCTGGATATGTGCCAAGGTGGGTAAGGGCTGCTAGTCCATGTTCGATCTTGTCCGTCTAACCAAATCGAATGGCTCAGAATGCTGGAATCATGTAGCACCCTATGTGTGTGTAGCACTAGATATCTTCGTGTCTGGTATTGTCAACCCACGGTTAGCCCTTGCTGGCCATCGAGGGCTCTCCGAGCTTTATTGTACTTACCTATTTACAATCTTTATCTAGCATCTGGCACCAATCTGTAGAGAAAATCACTATGGGAAAGAGGCCGATCAGTGAACCCACACTGGAACACCGTCACTTGCCTGGGATCAATGAGTGGGAGAAGGCGCTGGAGCCCGGAAGTCACACTTAGGATTAGAGTACTGCTCCTACTTTAGTAGCGATGGTACAACAAGGTGTTAGCAATCATTGTGTTTCATGTTGCTCCTTGCGTCAGTGCACTTCAGCGTTGGAGATAGAACTGCATGCAATGTTGGTCTATTGGGAAATTTGGAAAGAAAGAGATGCTAGGGTCTTTGGAAGCCACTCCATAACCATTGATACTAGAGTTAGACGTGCGCCTTGGCGCACGACCCCGTTGATTCTGAAGGAATTTGACGGAATAAATTTAAAAAAGATAAATATGTCTAAATTAAAGCGGGTGATAGCGTCAAGGCTCAAATGAGATTCTAATTTAATGGCGAAATAAATTTATCCAAGAAGATGTAATAAATGGGGAGTTGATTTATCACCTCAAGCAAGAATATACAAAAAAATCATTCCATTTCAGCAGAGAAACAACATGGGTATCATGATTCAAGCAAGAATCTTGTACAATTACATAAGGAAAATCTATATCTTAAGGTTGGTTTGTACTGGATGATAAAAACATATATATTAGTGGGTAGTAGCATTAAAAGCAAGCCAGATTCTTAAAAGCATGGAGATAGCTGATGTAAACTATCAAGGAGTGCAAGGTGTGATCCACAACTCAGGACTTCTTCTTTGCACCAACGATGTTCTGAAGCCATAAGGAAATAACAAATTTAGCTTACGGTAACATAAACACCATGCTAGTGGGAGATTCTTAATCATGTAAAGAATAGACGAGTGTCTTACAATCATCAGTTGTTTGAAGTTAACTTTTGACACGAGTCTTATGTGATTTATCCTTATTCTCGCATTGAATGTATTTCTTAATAAAAAGCTAGCTACAGTTATACTATTTCTATAGCTAGGCATGCATTTTATTGCAAGTTTATGGCAATATGATAGCAGCTATCATGTTAGTAGTAGAATAAAAAGAGTAGACAGATTTGAATCAAATGGAGTAAACTTTATAGTGGCTAGAGCGATGTAGTTAATCACCTTTGAACCAAATCTGAAATACAATAAATCATCAAATATGTTTAAAGAGCTAGATTTACACCAGATCGTATATGATAAAGAAAATATCTAAGTATACTTGAAATAGATGGACAGAAGTATCACTTGAGATTCTTACGAAGGCAAAAAGATCAGTTCAAATAAATCGATACATTAGCACTCCCTAGTAATTATATAGTTGCTAAATGCATTCATGGATGGAGCAATACCTTTTGTGTTCAGTGACCCTTGACCCAAGTATTCAGCTATGGTTTCCAACAATAATCGAATGCTCACACTATAAGAAAACCACTAAGTATATCCTTGTATAAAACATTTAAGACTGCATGAAAAATATAAGTTATAGGACTTGACAATAAGAATAGTCATATACACTGACTAAATTTGTTATCTGGAGGATTGCTTGACCTCAATGTGGTGCTTCATAAACACTAATCATAAACCTATTTAAATATGGTCAGTTTTAAAACAATATATGTAGGGGATCGATGCGGAAAACAAAATTTTTCCTACGACGGAACCCCAGAAACTAGCCTAGGATCTATCTATGTAGTAATGCGGCAACGGCCAATGCGTATAGAGTACATACCCTTATAGACCGTACGCGGTTAACGTTCCGCGGGGAACGTGGTTGAAGTAGTCGTACTCGAAGCCGACCTCAAGGTCGCGAAGCTCCTCGCAGGTCACCCCTTGCTCCTTTTTGATCTTCATCATCTTCATCGTGCAACAGCTCCGGCTCACGACATTCTAGCGCCCCAAGTGTTGCGCCTCGTGTCTTCGTACACATCCGGTGCACGATGAGACCTCCGGCTCCCCGATCCCGCCGGGAGTGCGGAAGTTGATATCCGGCTAGGAATCCCTGCAGCGCAACAGCGTACTACAGGCGTGCCTCGATCGCACAACCCAGACTTGGGGCCATGGTCACGAGGTATAGAGAGAGGGAGGAGGAGAAAATTCAACCAAAGGATTTCTCTAATTGTGTGTTTAATCCCACCCATGGGCACCCCTTTATATAGACAGAGGGGGTGTGCCCTCCCCATTGGGTTAGCCATGTGGGACTATTCATAAAACAAAAGACAGCAGATTTTTGGACTTGCCAAATGGGCCAAAAGAACTCAGCCCAAATAGCAAACAGAAAATAATAAATAAAAGAAAAAGGAACCAGCCAGCCGGGTGGGCCGACCTGCTGTAACACCCCGTCCACTCCTGGGCCCGGGGGGTGTCACTCCTGGCATCTTAATAGGATATCTAGACTGGCCCCACAGACCAACACTAGTCTTTTCTGCGCACTTTGTCCTCACTCGTGCGCACCCGGTTACCCACTTCCCGGTCGGTCACCCATCCTAGAATTGCTCTAGGCCAAGCACGCTTAACCTTAGAGTTTTTTTCGAATGAGCTTCCGGAAAAGAAGTTACAACTTGTTGATATGGGTATCCTATCAATCCTATTAAGCCATGTGCCTGGATCTCACACTTGCCCCCGCGGCCCAGCTGCAGCGGCTGCTGCTGCCAGCGCCCGGGTGGGCCGGCGCTCACCCGTGGCCCAGCTCGCCCCGCCCTGCCCCGCCTGCCTCGCCACAGCCCTGCCCGGGTGGGCTACTAGCCCGCCGGCCCGGTGGCCTGGCCGGCTCCCCTGCGAGCCCCACATGGTCCGGGGTTGAGCCAGGCCGGCCCCGCGGCTGGTAGCTGGCGCCCGCCCCTGTGCGGCGTGGTTTATTCGTCGCCCACAGGCGGCCAGACAGCGGCGGTGGGTATTGGCTGTTGCCCCCGTGCGGCGGCAACTTATCTGCCGCCCACGTGGGCTGTTCCTTTTATCTTTTTCTGTAGATTTATTATTAGGCCTTTTCTCGCTGGGATTTGGCCTAATATAAAAGTTGCCTTTATAAATTTTAATCTAAATATTATTTATAATATATTAATTCATAATTAACATATACTAAATATATATTTAAATTCCCATTTATCCGAAAACACTTTTCCGGACTTTTCCTTTATTCTTTCTCCGAACAACTTTAGATCTCTTCGCGGAACGATTCCGGCTTTCTCTCTTTCTCTACTATGATTCCGTCTTATGAATGATCGCTCTTATCGTACCCTTAAGTGTATCCTCTCACGGCTCGGGAATGCTCTAGACATGATCTGTATCAATGATCAACAGAGGGACCAGGAATATCTATGTGACCCCTATGCATTCCTGATGACAATGTCGTATGAACCGTCTAAATGTAGAATCCTCTTCCTTTTGTTTATCGATACAACTTGTCCGAGATCCGATCACTAGTATCCTATACCTTTGTTCAATCTCGTTCACAACAAGTTATGTTTTCTTGTTACCGTGATATTATATCCCCGTGACCTAGTCACATGTTGCAATATTTATAGATGTAATCTCACCAAGTCAGCCGTATGTATCTTTACCCGTCATGTGGGTGAACAAATCCCGGTCTTGCAGTCACATGTCATCTACTGTTTCTTCGGAATACCCAACATACACCTTTATCGCCACCGCATTACCAGATGACGTTTGATGCAGTCAAAGCAGCCTAGAGAAACAGTGAGTAATATGAGCTCACGGTCTAAGGAGAAGGAGTCTAGGTATAGCTGTTGCAACAATGAACTATATGACTTGATTGTGTTGCAATACTTCAAGGAATGTCCAACCACATATTACAAACTAATTGAGATATGACAATAAAAACCTATTTGTTATTTGCCTCTAGGGCATATCTCCTTCAGTCTCCCACTTGCACTAGAGTACAAATAATCCAGCTTGCATTTTACTCATATAAACCATATACCATATGCGTTTATAGATCATGCATGCTCATGGGAAACGTCATGTCCATGTTCTGTTTTACCAGATCATTATGTCTTTTTCAAATCGTTAATGTCTTCCTAATTTTGACATTCACACCATTATCTTATAATGGGTCGAAGCATTTGTTTGGCAACAAAGCGAGACTTTGTTTCTAGTGTTTATGATGACGGTCATTTTTAATGTTGTCATCTAAACTTCGAAACACACTTTGCTATCCTTTGTGTATATACTATAGTCATGGCAGCAGAACGAGGCCGGATTCCAAGAGCTTACAGTGATGTTAGATCAACCTCGAGGGCTTTCTCATGGGCACTAGGCCCTGGGACACATCATTCTACGTTAAAGGTGAACTAGCCCCACCATAACATTATACAGCACATCAGATGTAGCCTTTATACTTCTATATCTATGTAGATCCTAGTGCATGAAATGCATTTATGCCACTTACATTGCTTCTTGCTACTTAAGTACAAACTTAATTCTGGTTCAGTGATTAACTCAAGAATCACTTAAAGACACGTTCTTATAGTTAAGACTTTGTCAACCAGAACCTCGGGTCACATTATGTCGAGTATACAACATGGTTATATGAAAGAACCTATGACTGAGGCATAGGAGATGCAACGCATCTCTTTCTTTCAACCATAGTTGCAATACTAACTCAATGCTTCATACAATAAGAACTTCTTTCTTACCTCGTTCCATTCTAAGCTATTTAGAATCTTGCTTAGGACATTCTGAACATCTTTCAGAATCAAGTCCAGGAAGCATTTGACATTCAATGTTTATTAAACTTACTAATCTATCTCGATAGATCTTATTGTTTAATAACTTCAACTTCATCCTAACTTAAATACTATTAACACCAATCACATCATTCATATATGTCGTCCATATATCCTAGAATGATTTCACGCTCCCACTCAAATATGACATTCATGTTTGAGATCCAGGGATTTCACTTAGCTCCCACTCAGAATATGTCAGCTACATATTATGAGTTAGCCAAGCTGATTTGCTCCCACTCAAATCTAGGTCCTCTCGGTAATCTTGGACATTCCAAAATTCTTTGATTATCATCAAACCGGGAATTCCACTAACGAGATTTCAATGACCATTCATTTCTCGTACTTAGGTCCATCACGCTTCTTTGTAATTCGTAGGTATGTCTTGTTCAAAACATGACAAGTGAATCAACAATATGATTCCACAAACTTGTAGAATATATAGTTGAATCCTACTTTCTTTAGTAAAAGTATTCACTAAAACTTTATGATCATTATCATTGATTTCTCCTCTATTTGCAGAGTTTGGATTCACGAAACAAATTCCGCTGTGCCACTCAACAATTCGGAGGTAAGGTCAAATACCTTGTTTTGATCTTTTACTTTCTTCCACCTATATCTTCATCAAGACACATCAACTTAGGACAACAGAAGGTTTGCCCCTTCGTGGAAGATGCATTCATAGCTTTCTAAGAATGCTCTACAAAGACTTGTTTATTCACCACGACTTCGACTTGTCGAAATCTCCAGAAACTCGAACGTGCCATAACACTTATGGTGTTGTTTCCACGAATCTTTGGATGTTCCTTTGTATTTCAAATGAGTGTTTGCTTATTTTGATCTTTAATTCTAAACGACAACTATAACCTGTCAACACCCGGATTTTTAATCCCAGATGCCCGTTATGCCATACCTCGCAATCCCAGGATTACCATTTTTGCGAGACATAACGGATTGGATATCATAGTACATCATCCATTACAAACCATACATAAGGTTTTACACAAATACGGGTAAATTTGGAATGGTATCGCATCCGAATCCAACCATCAGTTTTATAAAAGGGTTAAGGCTCATGCCTTATCTTTTTCATCATCATCAACCCATTGTGTTTCTCAACACATGTCAAAACATCTCAATAGAATGACTCATCATTCCAAGGTTTTCATAACTCATTTTCACCAAGTGTTCCCATCTAAAGTGACTCAAGTTTTGATCTATTCTAAAATACTAAGTTAAGAGTGTTCACTAAGGTGGAAAGATGGGATCAATCTCATGCCATAGAATGACATCTAAAGGTTTCTAAGTAGGTCAAGTTTTATACTCTTTATGCTAACTTCAAAATTAATTAAAGAACTTTGTGTAACTAAGGGGGTAAAACTTGTTAATAAGACTTGAGGTACTAAGAGTTAAAGGGGTGTGATCAAAGTATGCTTAAGGCATCTTTACTAAACTATCTAGTTTTATTCTAGCTTGCTACAATAGCTTAGTAAAGCATGTTTGCAAGGGTTATCTTGCCACTAATAGCTTGCCTTGGTTGGTGCAGTGGTTGAAGTTTTCTTCTTCTTCTTCTTCTTCTTCTTCTTCTTGGTAGAACTCCTCCTCCTCGAAGGCTTGGTCGGTACTATCGTCTAGAAATACATAAGGAGTGCACAATCACCAAACAATCCTTAACTAGGCTAAGTATTATTCTAAACCACACAATTGATGATCTATTATCATCACAAGCATCACAAGTTTAATTCAATAGTCTCATTTTTTTTATTTTGGAAAAGTAATTTCTACTCATTGAAATATCAACTAAAATTTAATATTCACCACCAAAATATGGGATCATGTGGACACATGTCCTCACCACATATTCTAACATGTGGGAATGAGATTTAAAGGTTGGATCAATATTACTTTGGTTTAAGTTCATTATTTAATGATTTAAAGTGACTAGAAATGCCTATATAGCATTATTTTGGTACTAGTCCAAAGTCACTGCCTATAAACCTTAATAATATTACATATTTGGATAGATATGATGAAATGTGATTTTTGAGAGTTGGAATCAACTCAAAAGCTAACTTGGTTGATTTTACAAAAATGTTTCAAGTTGCAAAAGCTTCTGTCTTCTTATTTTTATTAGGAGAAATCTATAACTCTAAATGAATTAAATCCAACGGGCTTGGATAGAGCATTTCAATACCTTTCAGGCAAAATTAGTTTCATGTAATTTGGATTTGTCAAACTCACAGAATTAAATTTTGAAACACTGGACAGAAACTATATTCTAACTAAAAAGAAAAATCTAGATTTGAATCTACGGGCTTGCGCGGGAAAGGAAATGGGCCGGCCCAGTGGCGCTACGCGGCACGGGGCTCAGCTGATAGGGGGGTCCACTTGTCAGCGGCTCTTTAAAACGCGAAACGGTACGCGCGCTGTGGGCCGTGCGATTAGAGGCTAGATCTACAGCTGAGGGTCGTCGTCGACGACGGACGGGTCGCCGGCGAGCTCGAACCCTAGCGGCTCGGTGGGGGTCTACTGGGGGTGTACCAGGGCTCCAGCGGGGTCGGCTATGCGGGCGAACGAAGTGGAAGACGACGACGAGGCGAGGCATGGTCGCGGCGGAGCTTGGGGTGGCCGGAATCAGCGGCACCCTTCTTCTCTAGAGGCGGCGGCTCCGGCTCCAATTCCGGCGAACTGCTGCTCCACTTGCTCTAGAGAGAGGTGGGTGAGGTTTAGAGAGGTGAGGGGAGTGGAATGGTGTGAGTCTTTTGTGCTGGGGAGGGCTCCTTTTATAGGCTCGACGTTGAGATCGAGCGGGATGGGTGGTTGACGGTGGCGACATGGCTACGGCGAGCTAGCGGCATGGCTGGGGATTGCGATCGGTGGGCGATTCCCTGGCGGTGCTCTAGCGCTTCAATGCGGCCGTAGGGGCGGTGACATGCGGTCGGGGCGAGGTGGCGCTCTGCGCGGCCGAAGCGGCTGTGTCCACGGCGAGCGGTGGCTGTGGGGCTTTGGGCGGCGAACGGAGGTGTCTGGGGTGTTCTCCAGGTCGAGGCGGAGCGGTGGGCGCGGGCTGGTGTCGAGCGGCGGCTTGTGCACGCGGGGACAGTGCGCGCTCTGCGGGCGGCGTCGACATGCTCGACAAGCTTCGGGCGCGGCGGTTCCTGGCTGCTCTGCCCTCTGTCTCTGGCCTGGGGCTGATTGGATGGTGGAGGTGGACCACTGGCCAGGTACTAGACATGGCGAGAGGGGCTGGAGAGGGTTTCTGCTGCAGGTGCACGGTCGGCCGGCGAGATGGTGCTCGGCATGGCTGTGCAGTGCGGCTACGGGGTAGAGAACAGGCTGGTTTGGTCTGGTCTGGCTTGAGGGGGGACAAGATGATCAAAGCACTACAGAATTGCTAGACAAAATCAGACCAAAACAGTAACAGTTAGGCCTTAATGATCTTGCTAACAAGGTGTTTGACAAAATGGCCGCAAGAGAAAAAGTTTTAAATTTTGAGTTCAAATTTTTTGGGTGATCTCCACTAGTGCTAGGTAGTCTCTGGTTGCAAGGGTTTTGAAAATGGTGCTCAATTAGATGGTTTTTGAAATAGGGGTGATCTATGCATATGTATTAGATTCAATTTTAAACTGTCATTTAAAATAGTTTACAAAAGGTTTTTAGTAGATCAAAAGGTGGGCCTTGGTACCTCATTATGTGTACTAGCAAGGGTGCAAAGAGCAAGAATTGTTTCTGTTAAGAATTGAGTACTAGGAATAGCCAAAGTAGGCATGAGAGTTAAATTTGTCCAAATGACCATTCCTTCATTTTAATTCTTTTTGATTTGATTTATTTTAGGAAAAGTTTGGGAATGATGTAGATGATGTTTAAATCACCTAAGAAACATTTTAGAAGCAAAGGATCACACAATCATGGTAATTCAAAACAACTCCTATTTTAAATGCACACATATATGAATGCTTTCATTTTAAATTTGGAAAAGTTTTTGTTAACCCCATTTTTGGATGATTTGATCATGATAAGCTTGGATTGAAGTTTTGAGATGTTACAAACCTTCCCCCCTTAAATAAAATCTCGTCCCGAGATTTACAAGAAAACTAGGAACTAAAGAGATCTGGGAACTCTGTCCTAATGTAATCCTCGCGCTCCCAAGTGGCTTCCTCCTCGGTATGGTTGCTCCACTGAATCTTGAGAAACTTGATACTCCTGGTCCTGGTGGTTCTGTAGGCTTCTTCTAAGATACGAATGGGCACTTCCCGATAGGTCAGGTCATTGTTGATTTCCACTGCTCTATGATCGATATTCTTGAAAACTTCAGTCTTCTCAGGCACTTCCAAGCATTTGCGAAGTAACGAGATATGGAACACATTATGGATGGCTGACATCTCTTCAGGCAATTCCAGCTGATACGATATTTCTCCTCGGTGGTTCAGAATCTTGAAAGGTCCGATATATCTGGGAGCTAACTTTCCCTTCAGACTAAAGCGTTGGGTTCCCTTCAATGGTGAAACTTTGAGATATACGAAATCTCCGACATTGAAAGTCAGGTCTCTCCTTCTCTTGTCAGCATAACTCTTCTGTCTGGATTGGGCGGTCTTGAGGTGCTCACGAACTTTGTGAACTTTCTCTTCTGCTTCTCGGATAATGTCGGGTCCAAAGATCTGACTCTCTCCTACTTGCGACCAATTCAAAGGGGTACGACACTTTCTTCCGTATAGGAATTCAAATGGCGCCATCTGCAAACTAGCTTGATAACTGTTGTTATATGAGAATTCCGCGAAGGGCAGGCAGTCTTCCCATTTTGATCCATATTCCAACACACAAGCTCTAAGCATATCCTCCAATATCTGGTTGACTCTCTCAGTCTGTCCATCTGTTTGCGGGTGATAAGCAGTACTGAAATTCAACTTGGTTCCTAAACCTTCCTGAACTTTCTGCCAAAATCTTGAAGTAAACTGGGTTCCTCGATCTGATACGATGGTCTTGGGGGTTCCATGCAGACTAACAATCCTAGCAATGTACAGCTCTGCTAGTTTTGCACTCTGGTAGGTTGTCTTGACTGGTATGAAGTGGGCTACCTTAGATAGTCTATCAACTATGACCCAGATTGAGTCATTTCCCCTACTAGAAGTAGGTAAACCGGTGATAAAATCCATTCCGACGGAATCCCATTTCCATTCTGGAATCTGCAATGGTTGCAACAATCCTGCAGGTCTCTGATGCTCTGCTTTGACTCTTTGACAGATGTCACATTTGGCGATGTAGCTTCCTATCTCTCTCTTCATCTTGTGCCACCAAAATTGCTCTTTCAAATCCTGATACATCTTTGTTCCTCCAGGGTGGATAGAATAAAGAGTATCATGAGCTTCCTTCATGATAATTTCCTTCAGCTCCGAATCTGCTGGCACACAGATACGTCCCTTGTACCACAGTACACCTTCTTCGTCTTCGGTGAATCCAGGTACTTTGCCTGTACCAATACGACGTTTGATTCCATCGATACTTTCATTCCCCTTCTGGGCCTCCTTGATTTGGCTAATCAAAGTGGGTTGAAGTTCAATGCTAGCAAGGAATCCTTTGCTGACTAACTCAGTCCTGAACTGCTCCAACTCCTCATACAAACTTGGTTGCTTCTCTTTGATCATGGTGTTCAGCCTACACGGCAATCTGCTAAGAGCATCCGCTACCACATTGGCTTTGTCGGGGTGATAGTGAATGTCAAGGTCATAATCCTTGATTAACTCTATCCATCTTCTTTGCCTCATATTCAACTCCTTCTAGGTGAAGATATACTTCAAGCTCTTATGATCTGAGTAAATCTCATAGCGATTACCCATCAAATAATGACGCCATGTCTTCAATGCTAGAACCACGGCTGCTAGCTCAAGATCATGGGTCGGATAGTTCTGCTCATGCTGCTTCAGTTGTCGATACAGATACGCGATGACTTTGCCTTCTTGCATCAATACACATCCTAGGCCAATCTTTGATGCATCACAATACACATAACACAGCTTCTTGATGTCGGGCATGATCAAAATTGGGGCTGATATTAATCTCTTCTTCAGCTCCTGGAAACTGGCTTCACACTTGTCTGTCCATTCAAACTTATTGTCCTTCTTCAACAATTGGGTCATTGGTCGGGCTATGCTCAAGAATCCTTCTACTAATTTGCGGTAATATCCCGCTAATCCGAGAAATGAACGAACTTGGGTTTGATTGGTTGGGGCTTCCCATTCTTCGACATCTTTGATCTTGCTGGGATCAACAGAGACTCCTCCGGCAGACACAATATGTCCTAGGAATCCTACTTCTTTCAGCCAAAACTCACATTTGCTGAACTTGGCATATAACTGATGTTCTCTCAGGGTTTCTAGGATGATTCTCAGATGTTGCTCATGCTCTTCTTCTGTCTTGGAGTAGATAAGGATGTCGTCGATAAACACAACTACAAACTTATCTAAGAAATTCATAAAGATCTTATTCATGAGATTCATGAAATAAGCAGGGGCATTGGTTAATCCAAAAGACATAACCGTATACTCGTATACACCATAGCGAGTAGTAAAGGCGGTCTTCGGAATATCCGTTGCACGAATATTAAGTTGGTGATAACCAGTCCTAAGATCAATCTTTGAGAATACCTGAGCTCCAGTCAACTGATCAAATAGATCCTCTATCTTTGGCAAGGGGTACTTGTTCTTGATGGTGACATCATTCAACTTTCTGTAGTCTGTACATAGACGGTTGCCTCCATCCTTCTTGTCGACGAATAGCACTGGTGATCTCCATGGCGATGCGCTTGGCTGAATCAAGCCTGTTGCTAACATGGCATCCAACTGCTTCTTCAGTTCTACTAACTCTGAGGGGTTCATGGTATAGGGTCTCTGGGCTATAGGTCCGGTTCCAGGGATTAGTTCGATAATGAACTCTATATCCCTATCCGGGGGCATACCTGAAAATTCATCTGGGAATACGTCGGGGTATTCACAAACTACTCTGACTTGGTCAATGGTAGGCATGGCTACACTTTTGTTGCATTTGAATTGACGGGGTAAGGTTTCAGAGATATGTTCTACTGTTACTCCAGAACTACTGGTCATGGTGATGGCTTTCTTAGCACAGTCTATCAGTCCTTTATGACTTGACATCCAGTCCATACCTAGTACTACTTCCAATCCTTTGGTTCCAAGTACAATTAGGTTAGCATAAAAATCTATCCCATGTATTCTGATAGGTACAACTTTGCAAATTTTTCTAGCTTTTGTGGTTGAACCGGGGATTTGAACTATCATGACATGCTTCAGGTTGGTTGGGCGAATCTTACTAGTGCATACAAATTCTTTGGTGACAAATGAATGCAATGCTCCAGAATCAAACAATACTCTTGCTAAAACTGAGTTGACAGAAAACATACCCAACACTACATCTGGTGCTTCCTGGGCTTCTTCTGTGTTCATGTGGAAGAGACGACCGTTGCGGTTGTGCGGGTTCCCTGGGGCAAATCTCCTGCCTGGTTGAACACGACGCTGCTGCTGAGCTGGGGCATTCACAGGGGCATTGGCGGCAGTCTTCTTGGGACACTCATTGGAGTAGTGACCCTTCACTCCACACTCGAAACAAGTGATCTGGGACTTGTCCTTGACTGCAACAGGTACAACATTGCTGCCAGTTCTGGGGGCAGTGTTGTTGTTGCGCTTGGGAGGGGCACGGTTGAAGTTGTTGGCGTTGCCGGAGTTGTGATTGTTTCCTCCGGGCTTCACATTTCCTCCGCTACGGTTGGGGTAGCTTGGGCGAGAAGGTGGGGGTCAGTTGTTCCTTGGTGCATATCCTGGTGAGGGGTTGGGACGGTACTTCTGGTGATTACTGGATCCAGACTGCTGCATCATACGACGCTTGCGATTGTCGTTTGCCTGGTTAATCTTCCCTTCCATCTGAATGGCAGAGTCGACTAGCTCTTCGAGATCCTGGAAACGGATGTTGACGAGGACAGTCTGCATCTCATCATGCAGTCCGTTTAAGAATCTCTCTTTCTTCTTGGCCTCCGTGTTGATCTCATCCGGTGCATATCTGGCAAGTGACAAGAATTTGTCACGGTACTCTACTACCGTCAATCTTCCTTGCTTCAGTTCACGGAATTCATCCCTCATCCTGTTGACAAGACCTTGCGGCACGTGGGTGCGGCTGAACTTGACCTTGAATGCTTCCCAGGTCCTCACCTGGCCATGGTTCATGTTGCGGATGCTATTCCACCAAGCTCTTGCATCTCCCGCCAGATAGTGGGTGGCGAAGAGAACTTTCTCATTCTCCTCAACTCCTGCAACTTCGAGGTTGTTTTCCATGGTCTGTAACCAGTCATCAGCATCTAATGGGTTTTCAGATTGGTTGAAGATTGGGGGATTGGTGTTCTGAAAGTTTTTGAGTTTAGATCCATGGTGATCCTGATTTCCATGTCCTTGGTTGTTGAGAGCCATTTGGGCGATCTGCTGCAATGTCGCTAAGTTGGCTTGACGCTCGGCCCTGCTTGCTTCACGGTCCGCGATGAGATTCTGCAAGATTTGCAGCATTGGGTCCTGCGATGAGCTACTCCCTCCTTGGTTTCCATGAGTCATCTGAAGATTGAGATAGATATAGGGGTAAGAGGGAAATTCTAAGGTTCATGGTTTTGGGTTTTCAAAGCTACAACTTTGAGTTAGACTCAGGTTTTTCAACTAACTTCATTCTCATTCATGCAAGCAAGCACACGATACAACACACACCACAACAATCAAAGGGGAAAACAGATGGTTTGAAGAACCATTCTGCAAACTACGATACAATGAGATGATACATCTCATGCTACGATAGTGCTCTAGTGCATCTACTCATCGTCAATGAAGTCGGAGTCTTCATCATCAGTGTAGAAGTCCACAGCATCCTCTGCCAGAAAATCGTCATCGTTGCTGAGGTAAGAATCCATATCTCCCTGGATGTCTTCACCCTCATCATCTTCTTCTTTGGCGGCAAGCTGAGCTTCCTGCTCCTTGACGGTCTTCTCGAGGTCGGCCACCTTCTTGCGAAGACGGGCGATGGTGCGATCCTTCTTTGCACGCTGGCGACAAAGAGACTGGTGATCTTGGACGAGCAGTGCGAAAGTCTGGGCCTTCTGGTCGGCAATTGCACGGTTCTGGTTGGCTAACTCTCTGGCATTGTCCAGTTCCTGCTGTCGGTCATGAAGCAAGAAGTCAAGGTTCTCCACTTGACGCCTCAACTCTGGGTGACTTGGCATCTCCATCGGCATTCCCATGAAGTCACGTCTTGCATAGTGGGCAAAACGGGTTCCTTGAATCTTGTTGACGCTGAGTGCACATAGATGTGCGAGAGCTTCATGCATTGCCCTGGCTAATCCATCTAGCCAGTTGTTCTCTCTCACAGAGAACTGAATTCTTCCAGAAGTTGGTGCTTCAATGCTTCCTCGAAGATCTGCGGTGACTAGCCATTGTAGGTCTCCTCCTGGGGGTCCTGGAAGTTGAGCTCCAAGAAACTCCGGATGTGGGCATCCCAGTAACTCTGACAGTGAATCCAGATCCCTCTCGAAGATCAGCTGACCTCCGTTTCCCAACTGGTAAAACTTGCTAAACTGAGTCTCCATCTACAAGAATTTAGGATGAGGAAATTAGTGAAGTGATCAAGTGTGTCAAATTTTAAGTAGTAATGTATGAATTTTGAGGAACATGTATTTTTGAGAAAGAATGAGTTCACAAGGGTAAGAGGGGAAATAGTTTTTCATAAATACTCACTTTGGTTTTGAAGCTAAGTTTTTGGTTTGGACGTCCATTCTAACTAGGGTCTCCTATGGTCAGGATGGCTCTGATACCAACTTGTCAACACCCGGATTTTTAATCCCAGATGCCCATTATGCCATACCTCGCAATCCCAGGATTACCATTTTTGCGAGACATAACGGATTGGATATCACAGTACATCATCCATTACAAACCATACATAAGGTTTTACACAAATACGGATCTCATGATCCAGTCTTTAATACAACAAGCAACGGAAATAAACGATAGCGTAGCGGTGGGGTCCATCTTCAGGGGCACAGGCAATGCTGACGAAGGCAGATAGTCCTAGTTATCATAGCCGTCCTGCTGACCATCATCTTGGTAATCTCCTTCATAGTCTGGCCATGATAATAGCCAGGGACAAAAGCCATGAGTACTCTTTAAGTACTCGCAAACTACTACTAACAAGGGTTATAATTCTAAGTTAAAGTGCTGAACTGAAAGAATAACTATCAAGTTAAGTTTGAAACCTAAGCTGAGTTCTGAAGCAAGAAAAGATAAATTAAAGTTCTAGAATCACTTAAGTTGGGAAACTATTATCATCTACACAACCCTGTTGTGGTCAAGTCAAAGTTCATCATTCTTTTCAAGTTATTTAGAAAACATCTGACAACGAAACAGTATGGCCATTCCAACTGTCCATAACCGCGGACGCGGCTATTCGAATAGTTTGACACTCTGCAGAGGTGGTACACTTTCACCACAAGATTTGATACATCTGTCAGGGATAACCCTGAATCATCATACTTAGTATGCAGATAATCAAACATAACCTTCCCTTTACACACCCTAGTACCAGCACCTCTCCTATGAGCATGGCCTCCCAACCATGACCATCAGTCATCTTGGGCACTGCATAGGTGGACATCATTGAGAGGTAGCCTCAGCTCAAACCTCTCCCGTGAGGGAACTAATACTAATGCATATAAATTTTCAGCTAAGCCTTACCCAATTCAGGTAATGTGGTTGTACGGTAAATTTGGAATGGTATCGCATCCGAATCCAACCATCAGTTTTATAAAAGGGTTAAGGCTCATGCCTTATCTTTTTCATCATCATCAACCCATTGTGTTTCTCAACACATGTCAAAACATCTCAATAGAATGACTCATCATTCCAAGGTTTTCATAACTCATTTTCACCAAGTGTTCCCATCTAAAGTGACTCAAGTTTTGATCTATTCTAAAATACTAAGTTAAGAGTGTTCACTAAGGTGGAAAGATGGGATCAATCTCATGCCATAGAATGACATCTAAAGGTTTCTAAGTAGGTCAAGTTTTATACTCTTTATGCTAACTTCAAAATTAATTAAAGAACTTTGTGTAACTAAGGGGGTAAAACTTGTTAATAAGACTTGAGGTACTAAGAGTTAAAGGGGTGTGATCAAAGTATGCTTAAGGCATCTTTACTAAACTATCTAGTTTTATTCTAGCTTGCTACAATAGCTTAGTAAAGCATGTTTGCAAGGGTTAGCTTGCCACTAATAGCTTGCCTTGGTTGGTGCAGTGGTTGAAGTTTTCTTCTTCTTCTTCTTCTTCTTCTTCTTCTTGGTAGAACTCCTCCTCCTCGAAGGCTTGGTCGGTACTATCGTCTAGAAATACATAAGGAGTGCACAATCACCAAACAATCCTTAACTAGGCTAAGTATTATTCTAAACCACACAATTGATGATCTATTATCATCACAAGCATCACAAGTTTAATTCAATAGTCTCATTTTTTTTATTTTGGAAAAGTAATTTCTACTCATTGAAATATCAACTAAAATTTAATATTCACCACCAAAATATGGGATCATGTGGACACATGTCCTCACCACATATTCTAACATGTGGGAATGAGATTTAAAGGTTGGATCAATATTACTTTGGTTTAAGTTCATTATTTAATGATTTAAAGTGACTAGAAATGCCTATATAGCATTATTTTGGTACTAGTCCAAAGTCACTGCCTGTAAACCTTAATAATATTACATATTTGGATAGATATGATGAAATGTGATTTTTGAGAGTTGGAATCAACTCAAAAGCTAACTTGGTTGATTTTACAAAAATGTTTCAAGTTGCAAAAGCTTCCGTCTTCTTATTTTTATTAGGAGAAATCTATAACTCTAAATGAATTAAATCCAACGGGCTTGGATAGAGCATTTCAATACCTTTCAGGCAAAATTAGTTTCATGTAATTTGGATTTGTCAAACTCACAGAATTGAATTTTGAAACACTGGACAGAAACTATATTCTAACTAAAAAGAAAAATCTAGATTTGAATCTACGGGCTTGCGCGGGAAAGGAAATGGGCCGGCCCAGTGGCGCTACGCGGCACGGGGCTCAGCTGATAGGGGGGTCCACTTGTCAGCGGCTCTTTAAAACGCGAAACGGTACGCGCGCCGTGGGCCGTGCGATTAGAGGCTAGATCTACAGCTGAGGGTCGTCGTCGACGACGGACGGGTCGCCGGCGAGCTCGAACCCTAGCGGCTCGGTGGGGGTCTACTGGGGGTGTACCAGGGCTCCAGCGGGGTCGGCTATGCGGGCGAACGAAGTGGAAGACGACGGCGAGGCGAGGCATGGTCGCGGCGGAGCTTGGGGTGGCCGGAATCAACGGCACCCTTCTTCTCCAGAGGCGGCGGCTCCGGCTCCAATTCCGGCGAACTGCTGCTCCACTTGCTCCGGCGAGAGGTGGGTGAGGTTCAAAGAGGTGAGGGGAGTGGAATGGTGTGAGTCTTTTGTGCTGGGGAGGGCTCCTTTTATAGGCTCGACGTTGAGACCGAGTGGGATGGGCGGTCGACGGTGGCGACATGGCTACGGCGAGCTAGCGGCATGGCTGGGGATTGCGATCGGTGGGCGGTTCCCTGGCGGTGCTCTAGCGCTTCAATGCGGCCGTAGGGGCGGTGGCATGCGGTCGGGGCGAGGTGGCGCTCTGCGCGGCCGAAGCGGCTGTGTCCACGGCGAGCGGTGGCTGTGGGGCTTTGGGCGGCGAACGGAGGTGTCTGGGGTGTTCTCCAGGTCGAGGCGGAGCGGTGGGCGCGGGCTGGTGTCGAGCGGCGGCTTGTGCACGCGGGGACAGTGCGCGCTCTGCGGGCGGCGTTGGCATGCTCGACAAGCTTCGGGCGCGGCGGTTCCTGGCCGCTCTGCCCTCTGTCTCTGGCCTAGGGCTGGTTGGACGGTGGAGGTGGACCACTGGCCAGGTACTAGACATGGCGAGAGGGGCTGGAGAGGGTTGCTGCTGCAGGTGCACGGTCGCCCGGCGAGATGGTGCTCGGCAGGCTGTGCAGTGCGGCTAGGGGGTAGAGAAGAGGCTGGTTTGGTCTGGTCTGGCTTGAGGAGGGACAAGATGATCAAAGCACTACATAATTGCTAGACAAAATCAGCCCAAAACAGTAATAGTTAGGCCTTAATGATCTTGCTAACAAGGTGTTTGACAAAATGGCCGCAAGAGAAAATGTTTTGAATTTTGAGTTCAAAATTTTTGGGTGATCTCCACTAGTGCTAGGTAGTCTCTGGTTGCAAGGGTTTTGAAAATGGTGCTCAATTAGATGGTTTTTGAAATAGGGGTGATCTATGCATATGCATTAGATTCAATTTTAAACTGTCATTTAAAATAGTTTACAGAAGGTTTTTAGTAGATCAAAAGGTGGGCCTTGGTACCTCATTATGTGTACTAGCAAGGGGTGCAAAGATCAAGAATTGTTTCTGTTAAGAATTGAGTACTAGGAATAGCCAAAGTAGGCATGAGAGTTAAATTTGTCCAAATGACCATTCCTTCATTTTAATTCTTTTTGATTTGATTTCTTTTAGGAAAAGTTTGGGAATGATGTAGATGATGTTTAAATCACCTAAGAAACATTTTAGAAGCAAAGGATCACACAATCATGGTAATTCAAAACAACTCCTATTTTAAATGCACACATATGAATGCTTTCAGTTTAAATTTGGAAAAGTTTTTGTTAACCCCATTTTTGGATGATTTGATCATGATAAGCTTGGATTGAAGTTTTGGGATGTTACATAACCCCTATAAGAGATGATATTATACCATATGTATTTTAACACATAATGATTATGATGTTTAGACATTTCAACATAGTTTGAATTCGTCCAATTATCATAATTTGTGAAACATCTTTCACAAGTCCCTTTTTATGCTAAACTTAACTTGAATACTTTAGTCATGTCGATCAAATCGAAGAGACTTCGTATTCTTGTTAATTTCAATATCCTCTTTAGTCATGAACTCATTTGAATAATTCAAATCATTTCAAACTTCATGTTTCATTAAGTAAATACACTTATTCACTTAAGTCCACAATTAATGATTTCCACTACTTGTTGAAAATATGATACATCACTATGTATAAGATTCAACATTTCTTCGCATATCACCGTTTTACCAGAATGCGGAGTTTTTGTCATTCTGCCCGAGAGGCATGATTTTGCAAAGTCTCTATATTATGCATCTAGGACCCTGATCTTTCATAAAGAACCTGCAATAACCAAAATGACTTAAACTGTAGTGTCATTTCATTATTAAGCTTTGAATATCTTTTAGCATTCTAATCCTTTATAAATGTTTAAACTATTATCATTAACATAGTGATGAGAATAACTTATTTGTAATCATAATGTGACCATAAGGTATTTTTCATAAGAATAGTACAAACTGGTTTGTAACTTGTTCATATGAATAATCTTCTCACCAAAAGCAAGACACACAAACTAGGATTACAAATTATATTCAAGTCCACTAATCCAAATGATAAACTTTGAGGGAAGAGGTGATGTCGGCCATCAACTGATTTGCTTGCCGTCATCAAGTCACTTTGCCTCAAATCCAGCAATTCTCAAGCAGATCATCCTGTTTTCACAAAACGGAACAAGTATCAAATACTTTGCAATTTGCAACAAGTTTTGGAAGAACCACATTTATAATTTGTATATCTAACATATACCTTTTCATCCAAGACTCCATTTGCAATCAAGCCCTAAGAGTTCTCAACTCTAATGCAAGATGCTAAGTGTTTTTCCAAACATTATGGAGTCGTCGGATTATCTCCTAATGGTTATTATGTCAAGAAGAGAAGATCACCTTTTACGAGGATATCTCTCAGGCGTGGGTATTAATCTATGAAGTTGGACCCTTTTGCTAAGTTCCAAATTAAGCAATATATTCCCATGGTCGCAAAGGACCTCAATGGGATAGGCTAAGATCTACTAAGATATTTGCAAACAGACATCTAGACTAAGTTTACAATAAGAGATCAATTTATAATTGGTCTCCACTAAAACGGTCATCCCCTAGACGATTTTAGTGATTGCATGATCCCTATCCTCTGCACCTTCCCCGTGTTACACAACCATCAGTGCATTATCAAAGGTAGACATTCACTAATGCCAATCACATCATCCATGTGACTCATGCTTGATCTTTCGATCTCTTGTGTTCCGAGGCCATGCTTCTGTGGCGTGCTAGGCTCGCCAAATCTAACTTGTGTGTATTCGCTGTGCAACATGGCTTACATCCACTGTATGTGAACGTAGATATGTCTGACACCCAGGCCTGTAACCCTGGATCGCCTCATACCGAAGAAATTTCTTGGTGGTGCACACACAAGGGGAACACGGAACATTGAAATTCAATAGGGATTATCTTATTTGCTATTGTTGAGTATCTAAATACTAGCACACAATAAGATGTAAAAACTGGTATCAACATCATATGTATAATGTGATATGATATGGTCTTTCTCGTTGCGCCTTGATCTCCATCGAGCGCTCCTGCATGATCTCCATCTTGCCCTTGGTTTGACGTCAAGTCCACGATGCCGCCACCAGGTCGTCCATCGGAACGATGACTATTACTATACTACTTAGTAACATAAAAGTAAACTACTTTACCTTTGTAACGACCAATGCCATATCATAATCACGTGCCCCCTGCAAAATAAAGTTAGATGCCTCTACTTTATCTATTGCAAGTTTTACGTGGTTGTTAGGGCTTTCGCACTAGAACCATTTCTAAACTACGAACTTTCCAACCACAACATGGATCCGACAGTTGTCTCTATTATACCCCTTTTGGGGCCCTCCGTTGTAAATGCTATATCAACTACCGAATGAGAGACAGACACCCGCTAACCACTTATACGGTACAAGCCATATGTTGAGTGTGAAACCAGTCTCGCGTACGAATACGCGTAAGGTCAGTCCGGGCCGCTTCATCAAACAATACCGCGATATAAACAAGTACACGTTAGAGGGTAACAACTAAGGGATCAATGCCCGCACAATACTTGTACGTACTGGCCATACAACACTCCTACGCATAGATCGGCTCTGATACCACTGTCTGGGATCGGTGTGGAAAACAAAAAATTTCCTACGATGGAACCCTAGAAACTAGCCTAGGATCTATCTATGTAGTAATGCAGTAACGACCAATGCGTATAGAGTACATACCCTTGTAGACCGTACGCGGTTAACGTTCTGCAGGAAATGTGGTTGAACTAGTCGTACTCGAAGCCGACCTCAAGGTCACGAAGCTCCTCGCAGGTTACCCCTTGCCCCTTCTTGATCTTCATCATCTTCATCGTACAACAGCTCCGGCTCACGACATTCTAGCGCCCCAAGTGTTGCGTCTCGTGTCTTTGTACACATCCGGTGCATGATGAGACCTCCGGCTCCCCGATTCCGCCGGGAGTGCGGAAGTTGATATCCGGCTAGGAATCCCTGCAGCACAACGACGTACTGCAGGTGTGCCTCGATCGCAAAGCCCAGACTTGGGACCATGGTCACGAGGTATAGAGAGAGAGAGGAGGAGAAAAGTCAACCAAAGGACTTATCCAATTGTGTGTTTAATCCCACCCATGGGCACCCCATTATATAGGCGGAGGGGGTGTGCCCTCCCCATTGGGTTAGCCATGTGGGACTATTCATAAAAGAAAAGGCAGCAGATTTTCAGACTTGCCAAACGGGCCAAAAGAATTCAGCCCAAATAGCAAACAGAAAATAATAAATAAAAGAAAAAGGAACCAGCCAGCCTGGGGCTCAGCCGGCCGGGTGGGCCGACCTGCCCCCGCGGCCCAGCTGCAGCGGCTGCTGCTGCCAGCGCCCGGGTGGGCTGGCGCTCACCCCCGACCCAGCTTGCCCCGTCCCGCCTGCCTCGCCACAGCCCTGCCCAGGTGGGCTGCCAGCCCGCCGGCCCGGTGGCCTGGCCGACTCCCCTGCGAGCCCCACATGGGCCGGGGTTGAGCCAGGCCGGCCCCGCGGCCGGTAGCTGGCGCCCGCCCCTGTGCGGTGCGGTTTATCCATCGCCCACAGGCGGCTAGGCAGCGGCGGTGGGTATTGGCTGTTGCCCCCATGCGGCGGCAACTTATCTGTCGCCCACGTGGGCTGTTCCTTTTATCTTTTTCTGCAGATTTATTCTTAGGCCCTTTTCTCGCTGGGATTTGGCCTAATATAAAAGTTGCCTTTATAAATTTTAATCTAAATATTATTTATAATATATTAATTCATAATTAATATATAATAAATATATATTTAAATTCCCATTTATCCGAAAATACTTTTCTGGATTTTTCCTTTATTCTTTCTCCAAATAACTTCAGATTTCTCCGCGGAACGATTCCGGCTTTCTCTCTTTCTCTACTATGATTCCGTCTTACGAATGATCGCTCTCATCGTACCCTTAAGTGTATCCTCTCACGGCTCGGGAATGCTTTAGACATGATCTGTATCAATGATCAACAGAGGGACCATGGATATCCATGTGACCCCTATGCATTCCTGATGACAATGTCGTACGAACCGTCTAAATGTAGAATCCTCTTCCTTTTGTTTCTCGATACAACTTGTCCGAGATCCGATCACCGGTATCCCATACCTTTGTTTAATCTCGTTCACAACAAGTTATGTTTTCTTGTTACCGTGATATTACATCCTCGTGACCTAGTCACATGTTGCAACATTTATAGATGTAATCTCACCAAGTCGGCCGTATGTATTTTTACCCGTCATGTGGGTGAACAAATCCCGGTCTTGCAGTCACATGTCATCTACTGTTCTTTCGGAATACCCAACGTACACCTTTATGGCCACCGCATTACCAAATAACGTTAGATGCAGTCAAAGCAGCCTAGGGAAACAGTGAGTAATTTGAGCTCACGGTTTAAGGAGAAGGAGTCTAGGTATAGCTGTTGCAACAATGAACTATATAACTTGATCGTGTTGCAATCCTTCGAGGAATGTCCAACCACATCATTCTCCAATGATATGATCTCGTTGCCAGTCGATATAAATGTCCATGATCTTAAAACCTAGATCATCTTCGTGACCAACGAACTAGTATGAATAGAGGCTACTAGAGACTTTGTTGTTTCATACCACACCTGTACCAATGTTTCTACTTGGCACAGTTATAGCATAATATGAAACTATTACAAACTAATTGAGATATGACAATAAAAACCTATTTGTTATTTTCCTATAGGGCATATCTCCTTCAATATATATAACCCGAGATTCCCTAAAAATTACTTCCTCTATTGCATTTCTTAGAACTTTAACCCTTACTCCTAGCATTTGGTAAAGGTTACTCTTCGTACCAATAGATCTTTAAAAATTGATGGCAGAATCCAATATAAGTAATGAATTGTTTTTCTGAAATAAGAATATAAAAATACAAAAATAATGCTTAAAACCTAAAGAAAGATAAAATGATTTATCTACCTATATGGATTCGTTTAGAAAACTTTCCTTCTATAGGTTGGCCAGTGCACAGACACATCTCTGATAGTAGATAGATATACCTGAATGGTAAGTCTCTTTTTTCCTAGAACTGCTATTGACTGCCTTCCTTAAACAGCGCTGCTTACAAATAGAAATTTGAGTATGACAGTTAAGAAAGCAAATATCAAATCAAAGTGAGAAAATAGCTAGTTTTACAACCTTGATCCTTCCACTAGGTTATAAGTTATACTATGCATAACTATCAAGCACTGAATAACTGTAAATAAAAATATGATTAAGCACAACAAATTAATCATCACAAATTTAATTTTTCCAGAAGAAAATGGTTAGGACCAATAATCTACAAAACCTATCATCATGTAAATAAAAATTATTAGAAGAAAATTATTTTTGTGGTTACAAATTGCATATGGTCCTTAATTTCACCATAGAAAATCAACTCAGCATAAAAATGATCTTGGAGAAGAAGAATGCTCAGAGCCAAACCTCAACCGGAAGCGGAAACAAATGGTGAATCAGTCAAAGGACTTTTGTACGACTGTTAAGAGTAAGAGAGGGAATTCCACACCGTTGAAGATGACCCCAATAACATCTTCCTAGACAGATACCAAACTAAAATTTGTAACGATGTAGTGTGCCTGGATGCATAGGTCTCCATGTTAGATTTACATGCTACTAGATGACAACTACAACAAACATAAATTAGTGTAGGTCATAAGATCGATTTGGTTACCATTGTTGGTGGAAGGGCACTGCTCCACGGGGGCACGGTGGTGACAGAGCCATGAGGCATGATCTCATCACAACCTGCTAGATGCCAGACTTTGGGCAAGAATGAAGGATGGACCACATCGTTAGCTGGTGAGGAAGATACCATAAGGCCGTTGCCAATGGGCCGTCTCTTCCGAGCCTACCCGCAGGGCCACGTCATATGCGCATGCTTGTGATGTACACCATCGATTTCCTGTGACTGCTATATAATAAATGTTGGCTAGGATTTTCTGTTCCTATCTATCGATCCGTAGTGGTCACATATTATATACATATGGATGGTTCGTGCACACGGGATCATCCCATCAATTCACTTTCTTGGCATGCGGGACAAAAGCCGTTTCTTGCCTTACATACAGCAACAATCTCTCTCTTCTTTAAATACCTCTCCACCTCAGCTCCGATCCTACCTGGCATGTGCTAAGAGACGGCTGACTAGGACCATTGACACAGGCCTAAAAGCCTTGATCCATGGGGCCATGGTCGTGGTGCCTAGTGCTATTGGCTTCCGTTTATGGTTATTCCCTTCAAAATATTTCTGCAATTCTGAAACCATGTTATCGTAGTGTAAACAAATATTAATAATAATATTTATTTTCCACTAAGGACACCTTGATGTAGAGCAATTCTGGCTGAATGCAATACAAAATAATGGAGAAAATATGCCTCCTTTTCTAAAGACATTTTTCTTAACCCCGTGCTTTGCTGTGGCATTAACTATACATAAATTTTTAGACACCGCGTGAACATTGAAAAGAGACAATTATGGTGAATGCAATCTTCCCTTACACACTATTGAACATTTTAGATGTAAATTTTGAGTAGAAAGCAAATCATCATAACTCCTGAACACATAGAACGTTGTCACTTAGATTAATATAATGTTTATTTTGAAACAATAGAAACCAAAATTAGATACCTATTCAACTTTAGCAATTTAACATACTCCCTCCATCTCAAAATAGATATCTCAAATTTGTCTAAATTTGAATGTATGTAGACACTATTTAGTACATAGATACATTCAAATTTAGACTAATTCTCAACATCTATTTCGAATACCATTTACAAAATTTATTCAAAAAATAATAGGTCACAAATCATGAAAATTTTGAAATATAAATCTGAAGCTTAAATCTATTCGTTTGCATCGACGTAAACACACTCAATTAGACCAAATATCTTCACAACGTGCATGGATGAGTACCAGTCACATTTTATTATTTTCTGCTCGTTCTCCCATAATTAAGGTTAATTAAGGTCATAAGAATGAACCAAGAGCAAAATTCCATAACTTTAGTGAAATGATCGTATGGGCACCTAGAAGGAGGGGGTGAATAGGTGCTACTTCAATTTTTTTTTAATTTAGGGTTTGACACAAAAGGTAAATTTTCTAGATTATGCAACTATGGTAAATTTACGTATATGTCAACCTAGTATATATACTAAGCAAGAACTAGATAAGTAAAATGCGGTAAAGGACAAAAGTAACCAAAGTGGAGCACGCGGAGACACAAGGATTTGTTTCCCGTAGTTCCTTCCTTTTAAGGGGAAGTACGTCTACGTTTGGAGAGGGGGTGGTTTCAAACCACCAACACCACGAGAGGCCTCCCTTGTTCTCCGATGAACCTCACCCCAACGAGTTCGATTCACCTCTTCCACTATACGGCAACCTTCGAGGTGAAAGCCGGCACCTTTACAACGAGTTCGGAGCACACATCCACAACTTAATTGGAGGCTTCCAAATACAAGCAAGCTGTCAAACAATCAAAGACAAGCTTGTAAGAACCAACTCAAAAGCTAGGGGTTCCAAAGAAACACTAGAGCATGCAGGCCCTCAAGTGAATGAGGGGGAAATGAAGATCTCTCTTGGTGAAGCTGTAGATCAAGGCCTCCTCCTTCGATTCTCCAAAAATCAATGACTTTGGATGGTTGGATGAAGAGATCTTGTTGATTTGGTGGCTCAAATGGGGATGATGTTCTTCAGTGGGTCGAGCAGCTAGAGGAAGGGGATAAGGTCCTCTATTTATAGCTCTTCACTCCACTGAACCGTTTTCTGACCATTGGAGAAAAGTCAGACCGGAGACTCCGGCCTGCACACCGGAGACTCCGGTCTACACCAGAGATTCCGGCCCATCTTCAGACCAGCCTCCGGACCAGCAAACAGATTGACCCAGCCCTTCTGTGAGCCAAGTGGACCGGAGACTCCGGTCTAACCACACCGGAGACTCCGGTCTGGGGCTTGGACCGGAGACTCCGGTCAGACTCCGGACCTTGCTCCAGACCACCTATCTGGCTAACCTAGGCAGAAATCTGGAGCCCCCTCTAGGGATTCCTAGGGAAACTCCAGACCACACCAGAGACTCCGGTCCAGCCAGACCAGAGACTCCGGTCTGGAATTCCCGGGAACATGTAAATATTGCAGGGAAAGTTCCGTAGGACAAGGGTCCTTTTCACTTTGCATTATATCAACCTGTAGACAATAACATACTGTAAAATGCTCTACTTGTTGTTAACAAACACCAAAAGTGATTATGACAGTAAATGTCCTTTCAATCTCCCCATTTTTGGTGTTCGATGACAACAATTGATTTTGCATGGAAATAATTTGTAATGAATTACGACAGTGTATAATAATGCTCCCCTTGACTATGTGCACTAAGATAAACACGTAAATCATGCACGATAGGTAGTACATAGATAAAGCACATAGTTCTCACACAAGTTACAATAATGTAGGAGCACCCACAGAGTCACACACAAATAGCAAATAGTATCTCGCAAGAACATAAGGCAAATAAGTACGAAGGTCGAGATAGAAAATAAGAATCAAATCCAATCCCAAGCCCATGCAAATCTCGATGACAATGTCTTCTCCCCCTTTGGCATCGAAACACCAAAAAGGGAAAAGACCTAAGCTAGCGCCCCAACAGATCAGTAGTCCTCGTCATCATCATCCTCGTCCTCCTCATCCATATCATGATCCTCATCACCATCATCATAGTCATCATCACCATCTGGAGCTGCAGGCCCTTTGCTGTGAGGGCGAGAAGAGGAGTGATACGTCCAAAACGTATCTACTTTCTCGAACACTTTTTTATTGTTTCTCCTTTAAACTTGTGTGATTTGGATGCAACTAACATGGACTGATGCTGTTTTAGCAGAATTGCCCTGGTGTCTACTTTTTGTGTAGAAAATCAACTATCAGGAAAATTCATGGAAAATATGCCGAAAATCCTATTTCACCAGAAGACTCCCGGAGCCAGAATACGAGACGGAGGGGGGCTGGGCCCAGGCCACACCACCTGGCCGCGCGGGCAAGCCCAAACTGCGCCAGGGGGTGTTCTGGCCGCCCCAGACTGCCCCTCGGTCTCCCTCTTTGCCTATAAGTTGCCTTTTGACCTAAAAACTCAGGGGGTTCGACGTTTTTCCAGAAGGAGTTCCGCTTCGCGCCACCACCAGATTCCATGAAACAGCACCAGAAACTCTGTTCTGGCACCCTGCCGGGACGGAGAATTAGAGGAGATCATCGCCATCATCATCACCATCGCTTCTCCATCGACCATCCATGTTTCCCCCATCTATGAGTGAGTAATCCCCCGCTGTAGGCTATGGGGATTGGATGAGATCGTTCATGTAATGGCATCAGATTGTTAGGGCATGGTGCCTAGTATCTTTTATTAGTGCTTTATGACTTTGTTGCGACTTGTTATGCTTAATGCTTGTCACTAGGGTCCGAGTGCCATGATTTCAGATTTGAACATGTTATTGATTCATTATTATAGTATTGTTTATGGTCTTATCTGCAAGTTGTATACACACGTTGTTGTACAGAACCAATGGCCCTGAAGTGAAAGAAATCGGGATAACCGGAGGGAATGGCTTTGATGTGAGGATCACATGTGTTCATGGAGTGTTAATGCTTTGCTCCAGTGCTCTATTAAAAGGAGCACCTTAATTGCCAGTAGTTCCCTTGAGGCCCCGCTGCAAACGGGCTGGCAGGACAAAAGATGTTGTGCAAGTTCTCATTGCGAGCACGTATGACTATATATGGAACACATGCCTAGGATTATCTAGTACTTGGATGCTTTATCTTATTTATCTGCAATTGCTCTATGTTCTGATTGCTATGTGAATTGTCTTGTCCATGCAACGCCCGTCCATCCATCCCTATGCCTACCGCACTCGAATCCCACTGTTTACTGCTATTGCAACTACTGTCTTTACTTTACTACTACTGCTACTTTACTATTCCTACTACAAAACTGTTGCTACTGATAAAATGCTGTGAGCAAGATTGTTTCCAGGTGCAGCTGAATTGACAACTCAGTTGTTAAGGCTTATAAATATTCTATGGCTCCCTTGTGTCGAATCAATAAATTGGGTTTCACTTCCCTCGAAAATACTACGATACACCCCCTATACTTGTGGGTCATCAAGACTATTTTCTGGCGCCATTGTCGGGGAGCATAGCTTTATTTATCAAGTTGACTTGGATTCTCTATTGTTCGCTGCTATCCATCCATCATGGGTAAGTCTCGTGATGGCAAGGTTCCTATTTTACCATCCACTACAAGAAGAGGTACGGTTCTGAACACCTCTATTGCTCTTGATTCACCGTCTGTTATGAGTAAGCTCGTTACACCACCACATACACATGCTACACACACTGCTACTACTGCTGAATCTGAAACTTCTAATGCTTATGATGCTGCTTCTACTGTGCTTGATAAGAGTGGTTCATTAGGTTCTTTCCTAGATGCTACGATTTCTAGAACTATAGCTGGAAATACTGAAACTCCTAATGAAGACACTCTACACCTGTTAGTTCACCTGAGTCTAGTGAGAGTTATGACATTGAAGATGGTTATGTTGAGATGACCGATGAATTTATTAAAGAATGTAAAAACACCCATGATAGGAACGCTGCTAAGAGTCTCCTTGAGAGGCATACTATTAGACCCAAATTGTCTCCTGTTGCTAAGTTTGCTGCTTCTCCCATAAACATTATAGATGAAGATTATGATTTCGCTCTCGATCTATCTTACATAGCTATTGTCGAGAAAGAACCTTTTTGTGGGACTAAGAATGAAAGTGCGGTAGCACATATGAATGAACTTTCTACCATGAGTGGCTTGTTTTCTGATGATATTAAGATGCGTACTTACTTTGTTGCTAAGATTTTCCCTTTTCACTGAAAGGATAAGCTAAAACTTGGTTTAGTAATTTACCTCCTAGATCTATTGATAGCCCTGATTGCTTGATTAGTACTTTCCTGCAGAAATATTTTCCTCCTAGTGCTAAACATGCTATTTTGTAGGAAGTTTTTGATTTTAAACAGGGAGAAAAAGAGGTATTGCCTGAATCTTGGGCAAGGTTTTGTGCTTTGATTCATGCACAAGCTGGAAGTCCATTACCTAATAATGAGCTTCTTGATATATTTTATAATGGACTAACCGAAGAATCTAGGACATACCTAGATAGTTGTGCTGATTGTGTTTTCAGGAATAGGACTCCAAAGGAAGCTGAGGAATTAATGGCTAAAATAAGTAAGAACTATGAAGATTGGACTCCTCCTAAACAAGCTATACCTGAGGTAATTGTACCTGAACCTACTATTCCGGTGCCTATTCCAATATCAAAGAAGAGGGGAGTTATTGAATTAAATGATGAAGTGATGAAGGAAGCTAAGAAATGTCTTAAGGAGAAGGGAATTAAAGCTGTAGAAGTCAAGAATTTACCTCCTATAGAAGAATTATGTAAGCTTATTCCCTACTCATCCACTATCGAGGTACACTCTCTCCAACACTTTGATGAAGGTGATATCCCTTACTCTAAACCTCCTGATCAATGCTTAGAAGAATTCGATATCTTTATTTTTAAGCAAGATAATTTTAATAAAAGGGTGCAAAATCATCTAATGTAGAACACTAGAACTATTGTTGAGTTGAAAGATATTGTGGAAAGAACCTCTAATGATGTTAAAATGATTGTTAAACACTTTCAAATGGTTCAAACTCAAATAGATCAACTCGTTAAAGTGCAAAAAGACTTGCCAGTTAATGCTACTAAAGAAAAACATGCATATGAAATTAGAACTAGAAGTGGTACTGCTACCCAGGATCCTCTATATCCTGAGGGGCATCCCAAAAGAATTGAGCAGGATTCTCAACAAGCTGAAAATAGTGGCTCTACTCGTAAGAAAAGGAAAAAGAAACATAAAACTGTTGTAGAACCCTCCAAACCTGCTATAGATTCTAATAGTATATCTATCTCTGATGCTGAAACTGAAAGTGGTAATAAAGAAAATGAAGTTCCTAATGAAGAAAAAGTTGAAGAAGAACCTGAAAACCACACTAAGAATACTAAATACACTAAAGAAGATTTTATTGCTAAGAAACATGGTAGTGAAAGAGAACCTTGGGTCTAAAAACCTATGCCTTTCCCTGATAAGAAACACAAGTCAAAGGAAGATGAACAGTATAATAAGTTTTGTGAATGGATGAAACCTTTATTCCTACAAATTCCTTTGACTGATGCTATTAAATTACCTCCTTACTCCAAGTATATGAAGGATATTGTCCCGAATAAAAGGAAGATCCCTAATGAAGAAATTTCTACTTTGCTTGCTAATTATTCCTTTAATGGTAAGGTTCCTAAGAAACTTGGAGACCCAGGGATTCCAACTATCCCTTGCTCTATTAAGAACAGTTATGTTAGAACTGCTTTGTGTGATTTGGGAGCTGGAGTTAGTGTTATGCCTTTATCTCTCTATAAGAGGCTTCAACTAGAAAAACAGATACCAACTGATATATCTTTGCAAATGGCTGCTAAATCTACCACTATTCCTATTGGTATATGTGAGGATGTACCTGTTCAAGTGGCTCATAATTGCTTGATATTGACTGATTTTGTTGTGCTTGAAATGCCTGAAGATGATAATATGTCTATTATTCTTGGGAGACCTTTTCTTAATACTGCAGGAGCTGTTATTAATTGTAATCAAGGAAAGGTGACCTTTAATGTTAATGACAAGTAGCATACTGTCTATTTCCCCAAGAAGATTGATAGGACTTATGGTTTGAATTCAATTGAACATGTTGAGGGCATTCAAGTTGGAGAAATATATTGTCCCATACCAAGAGAAAAATTTGAAACTATTATGATTGGGACTATTGCTATCAAGGTTGAGGTAACATAATCATTAGTGGAATAAAAAGTTTTGTCTCATATGGAATTGTTTTGGTAACAAGACCTGATCAACCTTGTTAACAAAGGATTTCATTGAACAAAACAATGTTTTCACTATGATTATCTCCGTTTACTTCTATTGCCATCCATTTTAGTTTTTGTTTTTGTTTAGTTTTCTTTGTTGTTAGTTGTTTGCATGTTAGAGTGTATTAGAACTTCTGTAATTCTAGCTTTGTTTTGTCCTTGCATCATTTTCCAAAAAATCTGTCTGTCAGAAAATCATTCTTCTATACCTGAAAAATGCCCAAAAATAAAGTGTCTCGAAAAATTCCAGAAAATTCATATTAAATTTTTACGTGAAAAAGGGGCAGAGGAGTACCTGGGAGGTACCAGGGGTTCCCACCAGGCAGGCTCACCACCTGTTGGCGCGGCCTGCCCTAGGTGGCGCCATGCCATGGTGTGGGCCACCCCTGGCCCCCCACTAACTCTCTCACCTGCCACTTTCTTCTCTCTCCCGAGTAAGCTCCAGTTCATTGCTCAGCTCATCTTTCTTGCTGAAATTTGGAGCATTTATTCCCTGGTATGTGAATCCTCTCCTTGTCCAAGTAGATTTGTGTTTGGTAGATTATATCTTGAGCATTTTGCTGCTGTAGGTGATAGGTTATGAGAGCTTGTAAGCTTGTTTGATGCTTAGAGATATAGTTTTGATGCATGATTAGGCCTCTTACAAGTCCCTATTGTCGTCGGATTAATGACAAGTACGCCATGAGGGGGTCCTCGAGGCGTGCGGAAGAGAGGGGTGTGAGACGTACGGTATTCCGGGACGGTGAGCACACAAGTTTACCCAGGTTCAAATCCGCCAGATTTGGACGGATCCTACTCCTGCTAGCAATCCAGTAATACGGCAGAGCCGGAATATGGGTTACAAGGGTTTCACCTGTGCGAGTTGAGATTGTAGACTATTGAGGTGTGTCCTAAAGGCTCTCCCTAGGACGGCTTATATAGATATCCGACCTAGGGTTTACAAGAGAGATCTATCCGGCTACGACTAAGAGTTGGTTACAGAGTACATCTTGAACTACAAGTAACATTATGGGCCTAAGTCGGTAAGTCTTCTGGGCCTTCCCGTAGCCAGATTGGACTCCGTCTTTCTTCCTGACTAGGCCGCCCGTGAAGCAAAGCTCTAACCTGAAGTGGGCCACCCTAGTCAGTGAGGAACTGTGAGGATACCCGGAAAGTATATCCCCAACAGCAGCCCCCGGAGGCCTCCAAGATCCAAAGTCGGATTTATTATTGTCTAGCTTGATCTTCGGCTTGCAGAATCTTGAAGGGTTCCTGAAACTTCACAACAAAAAACACGATCCGGGTCTTAAAAAAAATAAGTCAGACCTATCAACAGGTTACTCGGATTTTCCAGCGTGATTTCAAACTAAGTCGGAACCTGGTCTCTAACGCCACCTGACACAAGTCATGGTCAAGTCACGTCATCTGATAGGCATTCCGTCAGCACGACCATTGGTGGGTCCGCGGTTCGCGGAACCGAGGCGCCGTTTCAATGCGTGCGTGGAGATCGAGGCGACGTAATCATCGCGTGGGGTCCTTCCCAGTTCCTTCCACGACGCGTGGCGGTTACACTGTAGCATTTGCATGAATCTTGGCACAGTTAGGTGGATATAAGGGGTTAGGATTTTCTCCTTCTTCTTTCACCAGTCCTTTGCCTTTTCCTCTCCTTCCAATCTCCCTGCGTGCACAGAGCTCCCCCGTTCCTCCCCCAAAGAAAACTCCCAGCGCCACCCATTCTAGGTCAACTGCTCGCCAGAGAAATGGCTTCATCTTCCTCTTCTGGCTTGGCGGCAGCGGCGGCGGCGGCGACAGAAGCGGTGGCTGAGAAAGAGAGCTTTCGCGGGCTCTGGATTCCCTGCGCGCTCAACGACGAGGGTCTCAAGAATGTGGAGAAGGAAGGGCTCCTCGCCGTCGGTGACTGGCGGAGCGGCTTCGAGGAAACCGTCCCCAACCCGCGCGACGGCGAGCGGTTCAACTTCGGCACCCACCTCAACAGAGGTTTGTCGTTTCCTCCCTCGGAGTTCTTCTCTGAGGTGATTGATCATTACGGAGTTCAACTCCATCATCTTCCTCCCAACTCTCTCTTAGAGATGAGCGCGTACGCTTCTTTGTGTGAGGGCTTTCTCGACATTAGGCCGAGTTTGACTCTTTTCCGGTACTATTTTCATGTCCGGAGAAACTCCATTACCGCCGGTGTTCCTTATATCACCAACACTATTAGTTTTTCGCTTAGTCGCGAGCACGCGTATCCCAAAATCTTAGCTAGTGACTCGGTCAAACAATGGCCAGCCACGTTTTTCTATCATAGGGATATTCCGGCTCCCGACAAAGCTACTGCTTTGCCGGCTTTTGTTGACAGAGCTGCCATGGCCCAACCTTCTTGGGACGAGGCTGCTCCGGCTCTCACCGACAATCTGATCCTCGCTAAGAGGCGGATCGAATACTTGATCAAACACAAGGGACTGAAGGGATCCGACTTGGTCCAATGCTGGGTCTCACGCCGGATCTAGCCCCTTCAGTACCACGGGGATCGACTGATGCACTCCATCACGTCATCCAAGAAAGACTCACTCTGCATCAGCCCCAAATCCTACACCACTCAGGGCTACATAAGCCAAATCAAGTGGCTGATCAGGGAGCGGATCGAGAGGAGGATCCCGGAGGTTTCTCTGGATATGCATACGGCGAAAAACCCCATAGTGCTGGTAAGCTTCCATCAGTACTCCTTTTATGTGTTTCAATCTTTGAGTTATACTGCAATACTGATATGTTTTCTTATTTTCAGCTTGCCGACCTCCCCGAGTCGGAACTTGCTCCGCTCGAAGGATATCCTCCTGAGTTTTCTCAGGAGACAGAGGTGGTCCCATTGCCGGACCTTGCGCTCAAGAAGCGTAAAGCTCCAACAGTGGCTGTTGGCACAAAGGAGGTGCCCGTCGTGAAGAGGTAACTTTCAATCACAACTTCCGCCTTTGTACTTTACTCAAATTTCTTTCTGAGATGTAATGTTTCCGACTTTACTACATTCTCAGAGCAAAATCGATCATCAAGGGCAAGGGGAAGGGAACTTCTTCGAAGCCCTGCGACAGACGAAGCTCACCATAGCTTCCCCCGTCGTGGCTCCTCTGACTCCTGCCCCTCAACCTTCTGCAACACCGGTGACCATTCCTTCCCCGGTCGTCGCAGAAGATCCGGCTCCTTCAATGGAGCCTGCGATCCTTGAATCACAAACTGGCGTCACCATGGGTGAGTCAGATTTAGATAAGGGTGAACCCTCTTTGGGTAATGATCCCTCGGCAGAAACCTTCACCGAAAACCTTATCAGCAATCCGGGACTTGCCAAGTTTGGCCTGTCTCGGAAATCTGCTGAAGAAATCCAGCGGCTCGCCAGGCAATGCCTGGAGAAAAGTACTTTATCTGCCGAAGAAGAAGCATAAGAAGCAGAGGACGTCAAGTTCTCCGACCTTCTTGCCCAGGTGCGCCTTCGCGATGAGAGGATAAGGACCAGTGAGCTTCCAACAGCCCAGTGATCCCTCTGACTCTCGCCGAGAAGGTTGCCGTTGAGGTGAACGCGAGTTTGGATAAACTCACTCGCGAACAATATGTAAGTCGGAATTCCAACTCCTATTTTTCCTTTATTTTATATCATATCCTCTAGCCCCCAAGCATGAAGTAGGATATATAATCCGGGTTTATGCTTCATTAGGATGCCAAAGAACGAACTAGTGTAGCCCCCAAGGCTCGTGATGATATTAGCAAAAATATTAGCCTGAGTCTTAAGTAGCTTTCTGACTTTGGGTATTCTGACTTACAGAAAGTATGTTCCTATAACCAGGATTTACTGAAGAATGTCTGCGATAAGCGGAGAGAGATCAAAGCTCTCCGGCTTAAAAATGCTGAGCTGAAAGTTGCCAAGGATGAGGCCGAAGGTAAATATTCCGAGACTCAAACCTTGTCTTTTTTATTTCAATGTCGATTTTTTCCTGAACTTGTTGTTCTTTTTGACTTACAGCGTTGGTTAAACAATCCTGCGCCATGATTGAAGAGGCCGAGAACCTCAAGACCTTGGTGGTGGAGAACAAGGAGCTTCGCCAAGAGCTGGACCAGCTAAAGGCAAATCATGAAAAGAGCATAGCTCAAGTCCTTGAATCCTCCTCCATGGCTACTGAAGAGCGTGATCGCAAGATCGTTGCTCAAGATAAAACAATCTCGGACCTCAATAATGAGCTTAGCAGAGAGAGGGACCTTTCCCAGGCGCTCCGGGCTGAACTCAAGAGTCTTCGGGAGGAGAAGACCAAAATTGACGACGTCATTTTCGGTACGTTCCATCTGGCTGACTTGTCTTTTTCTTCGACTTCTATCAATGTCGGTTTTTCTTAACTTGTTTTGTGTATAGGTCCTCTGAACTTGACGGACTCTTCCTCCACTGAGCCCCGCACCCACCGACTTACCCAAGTCGGTGACCTGCTTCATGACTTCTGTCAATCCCTTGAGGACATCGGCGAAGCTCTCAAGATTCCAAACATGCACATCATGTCGGATTTTCAGGTGCGGGACAAAGCAAAAGGAGATGCCGCAACTTGTTCAGGATTGGAACATGTCCTACACACGGACTGCGGCGCAGAACGCTCTCACCATGGTCATGAGCCACCATGGAAACATGGAGATATGGCAAGTGACCAGAGGGTACTGCAAAGTAGATGAGGACGGCCAGGAGTAGGACCTTCAAGCCATCATGCACTCCTGTGCCGGATATGGGTGTCACGTGGCTGACCTGACCAGCTACGAGATCCCTTTCTTCACCCGCGTGGACACTCCACCTCCTCCTCCAGAAGAATCCGCAGAAGTTTCCGACGATGAACGCACCACCTCGGATGCGGATATCTCGGAACGATACCAAGGCGGCATAACCAGCGAGCCGACAGCTCCTGCATCTCCTCCTGCATCATAGATCAGAAATTTTTGTATTATTTCAAAAAAACATGATGCGTCTGTAAATATGCAGTACTTTAACTTTGCTAGTGCTAAGCTTTTGATCTATTCAGCACTTTTGGCTTTTAAACTTTTTGCGTGCCTGAAATGTTTACATAAGCACTTGTATTTTTTTGCCCATACTTATCGTTTATCTGGCTTTCTGCCTCGTACCTTTCATGAGCCGGCTAAACCTTCTGCCGGAAACTTTGCCGAGCAATGGAGCTCAATTGCTAAACTAGTTTAAACTCAGAAACAAAGCCGGCTTCCAGTACCAACAATTCACTACTCGGAAAATGCCACATCCAGCAATCAGACAAATAACCAAAGTAAAGACTAGAAATTTTAGAGTTATACCCGAAGGTAGCAATTTTAAAATTGGAAATCTAAACCAGAATGAACATGAGCATAAAGTACTTTCAAGTATTCTGGGATTTTCGACTATGACATGATCATTCGGAAATAAGATGGTAAAAACTTCTCAGAAAAACTTGAGGCAACCAAAACTTTTACTTCTCATAGAACATGTACATATATATGATTACAAAGAAGGATAAACTAAGAATAAAAGGGACGTAGCTGAGGAATATTCCATGGTCTGTCTAACTCATCCGGATTTGTACTGCCTCTAGCTCTCTTTCTCTTCTTAGTAGCAGGTCTTTCTTTGACCGGTCTCATGTCAGTTAAGTAGTACAATCCATTGTGAAATACTCGACTAACTAAAAAGGGCCCTTCCCATACTGGGGAAAGTTTGTGCTTTCTTTGTTGCACAAGCCGGAGAACCAAATCACCTTTATTGAAAGATCTATTTTGGACTCTCTGGCTATGATACTTGCATAACTTCTGCTGATAGGCTGTAGATCTCATTTCAGCAACGACGCGAACTTCTTCGACTAAGTCGAGATCAATTTGTCGAGAAATCTCGGCATCCTCTTCTATATACGCGGCCACTCTAGGAGAAGTATGAATCAAATCACTAGGAAGAACTACTTCTGCGCCATAGACCAAGAAGAAAGGTGTGTATCCTGTTGACCTGTTTGGAGTATTCGTAAACTCCAAATTACAGAGGGTAGTTCCTCTGCCCAAGCCCCCGCAGCACGTCGTAGTGGTGCTTCAAGTCTCGGTTTTAGCCCTTGTAGGATTAAACCATTTGCTCTTTTGACTTGTCCGTTAGCTTGTGGATGTGCGACTGACACAATGTCAAGCCGGATATTTTGCTCGTTGCAGAATTCAGCCAATTCTCCCATAGAGAAGTTACTCCCGTTGTCCGTGATAATGCTATGTGGATAACCATACCGGATTATAACATCCTCGACAAATCTTTTGGCTGTTGCTCCATCACAACTAGTGACAGGTTTAGCCTCAATCCATTTGGTGAATTTATCCACCATCACTAAGAGGTGAGTAAATCCACTTGGAGCTCGTTTAAATGGTCCTACCATATCAAGCCCCCAGACCGCAAAAGGCCATGTTATAGGTATTGTTCGAAGCTGATCAGCCAGAACATGAGCTTGCTTGGCGTACTTTTGGCAGCCTTTGCACGTCTTGACTAATCGTTCGGCATCTGCCTAAGCTGTAAGCTAGAAAAATCCATGTCTAAAAGCTTTTTGCCACTAAAGATTTGGCTGCAGCGTGGTGACCACACTCGCCTTCGTGGATTTCCCTTAAGATTTCCACTCCTTCTTCCGGAGATACACAGCGATGAAAACCCCCAGAAATACTCCGTTTATGGAGCTCACCTTTAACAATAGTATAGGCTTTTGCTCGTCGGATAATCTATCGGCTCAGCACCTCGTCTTCGGGTAATTTGCCATCTACCAGATAATCTAGGTAGGGTTGAGTCCAGCTAGGAATTACAGCCAGAACTGCTATCAAAGGTGAGTCCAATATCCTTAGCAATCCGGATTCCATGCAGCAGTGCTTCATACTCGGCAATATTGTTTGTCGCTGTGAAGTGGATCTGCAACACGTATAAAAGTTTATCTCCTTGGGGTGATTTGAGCACCACGCCAGCCCCCGAGCCCCCTCAAGCCTTAGACCCATCGAAAAAGAGGGTCCAATATTCCGACTCAGGGAGGGTCATGTTCTCTTTTGTCTCTGTCCAATCAGCGACAAAGTCAGCAAGGATTTGGGATTTGATTGCTGTCCGAGGTTTATACTCAATATCAAAAGCCGAAAGCTCTATGCCCCATTTGGCGACGCGTCTTGTGGCATCACTATTGTTGATTTTATCTCTCATGGGAGCTGTACTCACCACGGTAATTGGATTCTCCTGAAAGTAGTGTCGTAACTTACGAGATGCTAGAAAAACACCATAAGCCAACTTTTGATAGTGCGGATACCGCTGTTTTGATTCTGTCAGGACCTCACTGACAAAGTAAGTTGGACGCTGCACCAGGTGTTCCTGATTTTCCTCTGGTCTCTCCACCACCATGACGATACTAACGACCTTATTTGTCGTAGCAATATAGAGCAACATCGGTTGCTTAGGTTCTAGCGCTGTAAGGATAGGAGCAGATGAGAGTACTTTCTTCAGGTCTTGTAGTGCAGCTTCAGCTTCGTCAGTCCAAACAAAATCCTTGGTCTTTTTCAGGAGTTTGTATAATGGTGTGGCTCTTTCACCAAGCCGGCTTACAAATCGACTGACCGTAGCGATGCAACCAGTTAATCTTTGTACGTCCTTCAGGCGAGTTGGCCTGAAAATATTGAGTATAGCCTTGATTTTGTCTCAGTTCACCTCTATGCCTCTCTGAGACACGATGAAACCTAACAATTTTCTGGCTGGTATTCCAAAGAAGCATTTCTTCGGGTTAAGCATGATGTTGTATTTTCGTAGATTGGCGAATGTTTCCTCCAAGTCGGAAATCAATGTTTCCTTGTTTTTGGACATCACCGCGATATCATCCATGTATGCATGTACATTGCGTCTAAGTTGGTCATGGAGGCAATGCTGCATCGTGCACTGGTACGGAGCTCCTGCGTTCTTTAGCCCAAAGGGCATCGTAACAACACAGAAGGTTCCGAAAGGGGTTATGAATGAAGTTTTGACTTTGTCAGATTCCTTCATCTGGATTTGGTGGGAATATGCGTCGAGAAAACAGAGGAGTTCCGAGCCTGCCGTAGAATCAATAACTTGATCAATTCTAGGCAGAGCGAACGGGTCTTTTGGACAAGCCTTGTTCAAGGAAGTATAATCAACACACATCATTAAATCAGTGGTGTCCTTTTTAGGGACCATTACAGGATTGGCCGACCACTCAGTGTGGATGACCTCTTCTATGAATCCGGCTAACTCGAGCCGTGCTAGTTCCTTGGCTAATGCCTTATGCTTTTCATCGCCAAACCGTCGTAGGGACTGTTTGACGGGTTTAGCGTTCGGGTTTACATTTAGAGAGTGCTCGGCAAGTTCCCTAGGTACTCCGGTCATGTCAGATGGCTGCCATGAGAAGATATCTTGATTTGTTTGGAGGAACTTGACGAGCGTGCTTTCTTATGTGCTACCTAGGCCTACGCCTATCTGGGTCACCTTGGAGGGGTCATTATCCTTCAACGGCGTCTTCTTCGTCTCTTCTGATGCCTTGAACTCCGGGGCTTTGTCACCTCCTTCTTTGTTGCGGGCATCTCGGACGGATCTATGATCTTCTTGATCTCCTAGTTCTCCTGGGCGTGTAGCACGGCTTCAGCAAAGGTGGCATTTCCATCCTCGCACTCTTGCGCTTTCTTTCGGTCTCCCCTGATGGTGATCACGCCATTGGGACCTGAAATTTTCATCATATTGTAAATGTAACACGGACGAGCCATAAAAGCCCAGTAAGCCGGACGTCCCAATATAGCGTGGTACGTGCTCTTGAACGGGACCACTTCGAAGGAAAGTGCCTCCGTCCGATAGTTGTTTGGAGTTCCAAAGGTAACATCCAAAGTAATCTCTCCCAGGGAATTAGCTTGTCTTCCTGGGACAACTCCGTGGAAGATCACAGAGCTATGGTTTAGCTGGGTTTCCGAGATCTTCATCCGGCATAGCATTTTGACATAGAGAAAATTGATACTGCTACCACCGTCCATGAGGGTCTTGGAGAAACCATAACCGTCAATAAGTGGATTGACGATTAAGGCGTATTTTCCTCGGCTGTGCAACTTAGGCGGATGATCAGCGCGGTCAAATGTGATTGCCACTTCCGACCAGTCCAGATATTGAGGGACAGCCGGAACTGTTGCATTGAGCTCGTGTAGAACTGCTTTCTTGACCTTTGCTGGTTGAGATCCGAGGAAAGTGACGTAAGTGTCCTTCTTGGTGGGAAAAGTCTTCTTCCCTTCCGGCTTGGGATTTGAAGCATCAGCTTCCTCCATGTTGGAATCTTCCTTGGTCTCTTTGTCTTTTTCAGGATTTTTCTTTCCCTTCTTCCGCTTAGCTTTGTAGCCCGCGGTATCATCTCTTTTGATGTCATCATTGAAACGACATTCAGCGTTGGTGTGAGACAAGCCCCCATTAGCGTCTAGGTGATGCACACCTGGGTTATTGGCAATGTCGGCCCAAGTGTAGGTTTTGCCTGGTTGCTGTTCTCCTCTACCTTGGACCCTTGAAGTCCCACGACCACGCCCGCGGCCTCCGCCGCGTCCTCCTTGTCCTCCAGACCCAGAAACAGTAGTAACCACCGCTGTTTCCGTGCTGGGTTTCTCTTCCGAGGTATTTTTGCGCTTATGAGCTTGTTGCTTTGGTTGTCTTGCCGACTGAGGCACAACTAGGACATTGAGTAATCCCTCTGCATCATCGTCATCATCTGCATACTTGCTCGCTGTTTCTATCATCTCTCCCAAGTCAGTGACCTTGTCACACTTCAAGCGGTGACGTAGTAGACCAATTGGGAGTCCTGCGATGAAAGCTTCAATCGCGGTTTGATCATTTACTCCTTCACAGGAGTTCTTGGTGTCGATCCATCGTTCGAGGTAATCCCGGCAAGTTTCTCCGGTTTTCTGGGTGCAACGCTATAGGTCTCCAACCATACAGGGCCTCCGATATGTGCCTTCAAAATTCTGAAAGAACGCACTTTGCATGTCATACCAGTTATGGATGGTGTTCTCCAGAAGTTCATTGATACATGATCGCACCGTCTTTCGTAACTAAGTGGGAGATATCGGGTTGCGACTAGGCTGTTTCCGCCTTTGGCGATGCAGCAAGCTTGGTAAAAATCCTGAAGCTAGGTATCTGGCCGAGCAATGCCGTCGTAGGCTTGGATATGCCTTGAGATAGCAAATCCTTCCGGGAATCTTGTAGCTCTGATGCGTGGTCCGAAGCACTTTGGGCCCACGTAAATATCATCGTTTTCGTAACGCCGCGTCTCTATGTTGGAATTGATCCTGTGCCTTGCGTCATTCGGGGATAGAGATTGTCCCGAATGCCGGCTATGGCTGCAGTGCCTTGGAGCCGGACTTCGGCTTCTGCCACCACCTCCTCCGCCATGTCATCCTCCTTGTCCTCCTTGGGAGCCGTTGTGATGACTTCTTGGTGGAGAGGGTGGGGCAGCTGGGTAGTTTCTGGCTGATCACCGGCCTCCGTCCGGAGCATCATTATTCCAGTTCCGGGGAGGGTCTTGGCTACGACGAGCCCCCTGCCGGCTTGTGCCAGCATGGTTTCCGTCGTTCCTTCGTCCATCGTGCCCACCTTGGTGAGGCTCAGCCGAACGGCTTGCATGTCTAGGAGGTGGCATTTTTTGGCGATCCTCCTCCCGACGTTTCTCTTTATCTTCCCCCCTTCGATCGTTCAACTCTCGTCAGGGAGGGTTCCTCGGATACAGTGCAGCAATGGCCTCTTGATCGGCCGCTGGAGCGACGTTGCTCCAGTCACGTGCGGTTCTATGATGCTGTCCTGACGATCCGGTTCTGGAGTGGTTATCTTCCCGTCGGTCGGAACAGTGACGCTGTTCCGGAACTCGCTGGGGTCTTATATCATTCCAGGCTGAGTCCGTGTGACATTGGTCGGATTTCGAGACCAGTTTTCCGCTTCCGGATTTCGCAGCCATCTGTTGCTCTGGACCCTTGGTGAGTAGCTTGATGCCCAATCGAACCTGTTCTGGGCCTGGGTTGTTTGACAGGATATCTCGCGCAGCGATAGTGTTCTGTACTGGCGTTGGGTACACCACATCTCCTTTGCTGTCGAGACGAGGCATCCCTGGATCTCCTTCAAAGAGGACCCTGTTCACTTCCGGAAACTTACCGTCACCTGTGTAACGTTTCCGGGTCTTCTGATGCAACCGAGACATGTAATCCTTAGTTGCCATGCGTTTCTTTCCCCCCTCGATGTTTTTGGCTTCATCAAGGAGTTGTTGACGACGCGCTTCTAGGGCTTGGGCCCTTTCGTCCAGTTCTTCTGCAGTAAGTTCTGCAGCTATAGGGATAGGTGTGGTTAGTGCAGCATCGATGAGTTTACGCGCACCTTCGGTGATCACGTGTCCATCCATCGATTCTTCTTTTTTTGGCTCTTATGGGATAAGTGCTCCATCTGAGTCTTCTTCGTATTCCTCGGCAATCACCTCCTCTATCAGAGGGTCTTTTGCCGGGGTCTTGTTCTTCTTGTTCCTCTTCTTTGCCTTCTTGGCAGCGCCGGTAGCAAAGACGGCTTTGGGTCCGTTTCCTAGAGTCAAGCTCTGATCGGTACTTTCGGACATCTGGACCTTAGGATTATCTCCAACGTCCATGTCATCCTGCGCTTTGGGAGAGTGTTCCCCGGATCCTTCATCCATGGCTTCTCCTTCTTCTGCAGCTTTGGAGTTATACTCCTCTTCATATTCCGCGGAGAACTTTCGGAAATCTGCTGACATCATCAATTCATCTGAGGATGCGGGTACGTCGGCGTTTGTTCCAATTGCCTCCAGCACAGAGTCGTTGTTTTCTCCGGCATCGGCAGAGCCGGATCCGGATCCCACATATCCGACAAAGTGCGACGCGTGCTTCCCGAGGTACCTGCGGCTTTCGCGATCAGCCATGTCGAAACTTTTGATGGTCTTGAGGATTGCATCTGCGTTTTCGCCTTGCAGTATGATACGTCATAGTGTGTACTTAGGAAAGGCCTGTCTGTCCTAGCGTCATCAGAGCTGGAATCAGTGTCATTCACTAGCTCCTCCTGAACTTCGACTTCCACGGGTGGGTCGATCTGGGATCCGGCTTCTCCAGGGAGATTAACTCCAGATTTGACTTGGACCGCTAGGTCTTTTTCAGGCTCGGATTTCTCCACTATCTCCGCAACTGGTGCAGGCTGGGTGGAATTAGGGTTTTCTGAGATCCGGAACTCTGCTGCCTCCATGGACAAAGGGGACCCAGAAGATTCTTCTGCCTCTATCATCACCGCTGGGGTGGGTGGGGCAGGTTCAGCGAAACCGATGTAAACATCGATCTCGCCAAAGGACATGATTGTGTAGGTAGTCACGGCCTCCCTAGCCGGAATCCAAGTCTCGTCAAGAACGATGAGAGGGACGTCGCTGGCGTAGAGGATGCGATCGAGGGCGATAGTCTCGCCGATTCCGATTCTTGCAGATTCCGCTCGGAACGTAGATCCAAAGATCACTTGCCCCACGGTGGACGCCAACTGTCGTCGGATTGATGACAAGTACACCATGAGGGGGTCCTCGAGGCATGCGGACGAGAGGGGTGTGAGACGTACGGTATTTCGGGACGGTGAGCACACAAGTTTACCCAGGTTCGAATCCACCGGCTTTGGATGGATCCTACTCCTATTAGCAATCCAGTAATATGGCAGAGCCGGAATATGGGTTACAAGGGTTTCGCCTGTGCGAGTTGAGATTGTAGACTATTGAGGTATGTCCTAAAGGCTCTCCCTAGGGCGGCTTATATAGATATCCGGCCTAGGGTTTACAGGAGAGATCTATCCGGCTACGATTAAGAGTTGGTTACAGAGTACATCTTGAACTACAAGTAACATTATGGGCCTAAGTCGGTAAGTCTTCTAGGCCTTCCCGTAGCCGGATTGGACTCCATCTTTCTCCCTGACTAGGCCGCCCGTGAAGCAAAGCTCTAACCCGAAGTGGGACACCATGATCAGTGAGGAACTGTGAGGATACCCGGAAAGTACATCCCCAACACCTATGAGTACAATCCTTCATTATATTTACTTTGAAATCACTTGTATAATAGGTGTTTAAATTTCAGAATACCAAGCATGAACAACCATACCTTTGGAGAGATATTTGAGAGTGATGCACCTAGGAGGTCGAGGCCCTCAAGATCAGCCTCTTAGTTTAGGCCATCATACAACGAAGATCTCATTGCAACTCGTATTGGTAATGAAAGGGATGATGGGGATGCTCACCCATCTACTTTTCCTTGTTTTACTTTCTTACAAGCTGCAGGGATTCTTGATGATTTTTTGCTACTGATTGAGAGGGTTGGTTTGACCTCATATATGCAAGATGAGAGTGGGCAATACGCTATGCTCACAAAAACCTTTGTTGAGAGCTTCACGTTTACTAACACGTCCTATCAGTTAACTGTCTCTTTCAAAATTTATAATATGCCCTTTACCATGCCATTGGAGAGATTTTGCAGTATTGTAGGTATAAGCATGACACGAACCGTGAAGAAAATTCAAGGGCGACCCGCTGATTTGCTGGAGCTTTACCGAGGGGTGACCAATGATGATGACCGTGTGGCGCAACGCGGAAAGATAAGAAACATCCAACTCCCTGCTCTCAGATACTCTGCATGTTATCTTGCTACTAGCATACTTGGTAGGGAGAACACAAGTAATATCTCCAACTATCATTTAGTCTTCCTTGCTGCTGCGCTTAACAATGATACTCGGTACAACCTTGGCTCGCTTATTGCTCGCCGCCTAGCTGCTAGGGGGCCTATCTATGGGGGTATCATTGCCTCGCGTATGGTCAATGCATTAGGACTGTCAGTGGACCCTAATGATATAGTATTGGCACCACAAAGGCTTGACCTTGTTGCTATGAAAGCTCATCACTTTGTCACTGCTACTTCTGATTTGGATAGTCTAGTATATAGGATGCTTTTCACTAACGGGGATGAAAGGGAAATCCCTTTGCCACAACCTTCTTTGTTTAGTGTTCACAGGAGACCATTATCACGCTCCAAGGAGGAGGTGGACGAGTAGCTTTGCTGGGGTTCCCCGAGCATCATCAGGAGGATGTTCCCTCTTATGATTACTCCGCACACTACGGAGGGACGTACTCGAGCTCACACCAGGACGAGGGTACCTCCTCGTCGTACCACGGTGACACTTCATCCTGGCCAACTTGGGATTGATACCCACTTAGGCCAAAAGCCTAAGCTTGGGGAGAGGTACACCGACACCGCACTCATCTCCTTATCATGTTGCGTCGATACTTTGTATATTCATGTTTTGTTCTCTTTTTAGTTTTTGTTCTTTCTTTGCTTTTGATTTCTAAAACACAAAAAGACCAAAAATATTTCTGTTGTTTCTCTTTGGTTTGCTTCTTCTTCTTTTCGCCTTAGTTTGTTTTTCTCTTTTTGTTTTGTTTGAACTATTCGAAAAACCCAAAAAGATTTTTCTTTGCATGTTTTTCCCTTTTGGTTCTTGTTTAAAAATCGAAAACACCAAAAATATTTGTCGTTCTTCTTTGGTTTTGTGAGTTTGTTGTAGGAATTAGCAGTCCTTGGTGGGATTCGGTTTCATATTATTATTATTCAAGCCACACAAGTGAAGAGCAATAATCAGGATTAATGACAACTTGAGGCGTGGTAAGAGGCTGGTAATGAACTCTATTTGTTTTCATTTTTGTTAATATACTCATCACTGTGGGCATGCTTAGTCTGTTCGTGTAGGGTGTATGTTATCTTTGGATGCTTAGTAGTTCTTGCTTTCGTATGATTAGTTCCAGCTTGCTAATAGTTTGTAGCATGTCTTATGAATGTTTTCTTGCATTACTCTATTCATAATTTGGTATGACACCGTGGTATCCTCCTCTGAATGTTTCATTTGAATTGACTTGGCACATGCTCATGCATGCACATGACTGTAATAATCAGTTAAGCCTCGATGAATTATTTTGCCTTGAGGATCTTGAATCACTTTCACGCCATGATTAGTCCTGTTTTGTTGCAAGCATGATTATGACAGCTTTTGCTCTCTCGTTTGTCGCTCCCTTACTATTGCTAGCCTTCACATTCACTGAGTATGTTTTACTCATGTTTCCAACTCCCCAAAACCAAATATTGCCAAAGTGTCCACCATACCTACCTATTAGCATCATTTGCTACTTCCGTGCATATTCAATATGCCTTGTTTTCTTCCGAATAAAATGTTTGCTTGTTATGAGAAAGTTAGTTAGTAAAGCTCTCACGAACTTGATGGCACACTTTATTTTCTTGCATTTAATAAACCTGAACCATTGCGTCCTTCTTTGTTGCGTATATGCTTGCGCTTTATAAGTTGAAGTTAGCAGAACCATGTATCATGGGGAACGTTTTCAACATTTCATTGGTACTTATTACCTCATTGATATCATGTTCTTTTGCTTATGGATCCCGGCGGTGTGAAATAAAAGTGGAACTTGTGAGATCATGGAGTTTGTATGTATGTTAGAGAAACGCCTGGGCCGCTAGCCTAAGCCATGCCTAATCATGGTGGAAACTTGCAGCATAACCATAATGAGCATTCTATGAAGCATCCTCAACAAAAATCTATGCACATAGTAAATAAAAAGATCGCTGAGATGCTCATTGTCTGCTTGCCTTGTTATTTTGATTATGGGATAGCTCCTGTGTCATGTGCAAGGGGTACCCCGTTGGAGGTTCTCTATGATACGTATATACTTACAATGACAAGAGCTTACTTGTGACTGAAGTTGAGTAGCATGAGGATCGGTCTTCGTAAGTAAGGGGCACGAGACTTTGATTTATAACTTGTCAAGCATATCCTCTTAGTTGTGTCACTTTAACTTTAACCATTTAAAGATGCTTATGATAGGGGCAATGAGAGCTCAAAGCTAACAAGTACCATACTTTCAACATTTGGAAGCCTTTCAAACTATTCAAAACCTTTTCTTTTACTTGTTGAGTCTCCCCATATTCTTTGCGCACCTTCTTGAGAGCATAGTTGTTATTCTTTGTGCTTGTCTCAAAACTTGATTATTTGTGTTATGACTTTGATGCTTGTATCTTTGATATCTTTACTTCTAGTCTTCACCTGAACTTCAGAGGTGCCTTAAATCAAAGGCAAGCGAGATACCACTCTATCATACCTTTTTATGAGCATTGTAATGTTGCTTATGTTTATGCTTCATGCTACTTACTATTTTTGAGTTGGAATCTCTTCATAGCTTGCAATGCCTATTAGGTAAACTTAGTTGCATATTCCTTATTATGAATTGTCTAAGTAGTTGATCACATGCTGAGAATATATACATCATATGAAGCAAACGTGTTCGTGAAGGTTCTTTTATCGCACTCAGTTTTGAACTGAATTGCTTGGGGGAGTTGATACGTCCAAAACGTATCTACTTTCCTGAACACTTTTGCTATTGTTTCTCCTATAAACTTGTGTGATTTGGATGCAACTAACGCGGATGACGCTGTTTTCAGCAGAATTGCCCTGGTGTCTACTTTTTGTGTAGAAAATCAACTATCAGAAAAAATCCCGGAAAATATGCCGAAAATCCTATTTCACCAGAAGACTCCCAGAGCCAGAATACGAGACGGAGGGGGGCTGGGCCCAGACCACACCACCTGCCCGCGTGGGTAAGCCCAGGTCACGCCAGGGGGTGGTCTGGCCGCCCCAGACTGCCCTCGGTCTCCCTCTTTGCCTATAAGTTGCCTTCTGACTTAAAAACTCAGGGGGGTTCGACATTTTTCCAGAAGGAGTTCCGCTCCGCCGCCACCACCAGATTCCATGAAACAGCACCAGAAACTCCATTCTGGCACCCTGCCGGGACGGGGAATTAGAGGAGATCATCGCCATCATCATCACCATCGCTTATCCATCGACCATCCATGTTTCCCCCATCTATGAGTGAGTAATCCCCCGCTGTAGGCTATGGGGATTGGATGAGATCGTTCATATAATGGCATCAGATTGTTAGGGCATGGTGCCTAGTATCTTTTATTAGTGCTTTATGACTTTGTTGCGACTTGTTATGCTTAATGCTTGTCACTAGGGCCCGAGTGACATGATTTTAGATCTGAACATGTTATTGATTCATTATGATAGTATTGTTTATGGTCTTATATGCAAGTTGTATACACACGTTGTTGTCCGGAACCAATGGCCCCGAAGTGAAAGAAACCGGGATAACCGGAGGGAATGGCTTTGATGTGAGGATCACATGTGTTCATGGAGTGTTAATGCTTTGCTCCGGTGCTCTATTAAAAGGAGCACCTTAATTGCCAGTAGTTCCCTTGAGGCCCTGCTGCAAACGGGCTGGCAGGACAAAAGATGTTGTGCAAGTTCTCATTGCGAGCACGTATGACTATATATGGAACACATGCCTAGGATTGTCTAGTACTTGGATGTTTTATCTTATTTATCTGCAATTGCCCTATGTTCTGATTGCTATGTGAATTGTCTTGTCCATGCAATGCCCGTCCATCCATCCCTATGCCTACCACACTCGAATCCCATTGTTTACTGCTTTTGTTACTAATGTCTTTACTTTGCTACTGCTATTACTTTGCTATTCCTACTACAAAACTGTTGCTACTGATAAACTACTGTGAGCAAGATTGTTTCCAGGTGCAGCTGAATTGACAACTCAGTTGTTAAGGCTTATAAATATTCTTTGGCTCCCCTTGTGTCGAATCAATAAATTGGGTTTCACTTCCCTCGAAAATAATGCGATACACCCCCTATACTTGTGGGTCACCCTGGTACCCATATCTAGAGGTGACATCAGAAAAGGTTTTCCAATCCACCAAACTGTCCTGTTGGGCATCCCATGCCCCAAAAGAAAGAGTGTAGTCTGACTCAGTGGATGGTTGAGCGCCATGCTCATCAGTGTATTCATCCTCTCCTTCCTCATCATCCGCTTCACCCTGAGCCTTAATCTCCTTGAGGAGTTTATCTATGTGACAGTTGCTCTTGTAGGAGGCATGTTGTTGCTTGCAGATGTCCACATTCATGCAACAAAGGGTCCTCTCCCAGAATGAGGCCTTCTTGACCCTCTCATGTACATAGTCACGTGTCATGGGAGGCAGGGGTGCATTGGAGGCACTCTTCCTCCAAGCCCTAGTAGGAGAGGGGGCCCTCTGGGTCTTAGAGATATCCTCCTCCTCATTATCATATGAGCATCTAGGAGGAGGCCCCATGCATCCCTTCTGCTGTAGTGATACAAGAGTGTGATCGGTAAGGTTGGGAGCCAAGCCAAGTGGAGAACTATGGTCCTGGGTGTTGATGAGTCTCATGACAAGTGGTGCATATGGAGGAGCCTTCTTGTACAATATGGCATGGTACATCTCCTCAAATATATAATCCATAACATCAATAGGATCTGCATCTACCTCGGGGCCAGCCATGTAAATCCTGTGGGTATGATATAGCAAGTTGACCAAACCCCATCTGATGGCATCATCATTTCCAGCACTAGGGAAATGGTTTAATGGAATATCCTCAACATAAGATTGTAGAGAGGCTTGAGTCCCTTGGACCCGCCCACAACACCCTCGCTGCCATACAAAGGGGAAATCTTGTTCTTGTTCACCCCAAGAGCTGCTGAGTGCATGCGCACCCCAACATGAGTGGACACACCCTGGAAGGTATCAAAGATGGCCTCAACAAAGGAGTAGAAAGTTGTAGAGCAGCGGTGGTTTCCAGTCATCCAGGTCATAGTCCTGCCTTGGTCAGTCCCAAACACAACTGTGGCATAAAACTGCTGCACAAGGGTGATGTGGTAATCTTCACGGAGCTCCATCAAGTTGAACAACCCTAACTTCTCATTAATCCACAGTGCATCAGAGAAGTAGGGGCTCTTCCTAATCTGCTCAACACTCATATACTTCTGGGGGAACACAGGTGACCTCTTGAGCATGCTGTAAATGTCTTTCATGAAAACAGCTTGCTCCTTCCTCCAATAGCATGGGTCCTCGCTGGTGTGAGGCAAGGCATAGAAATCAGTCTCCCTCAGCTCACGGTACTCCTTATTTAACATGTGGGCCAAAGACTGAAGATTATCGTACTTTACCCTCTTGGCACGGTTCTCTTCCTCAACCCTATCCTTCTCCCTCCTCATGTATGCTGCATCACGGGCCTGCTGTCTTCGGTTGGACGGGGGCACTACATACTGACCCTCGGACTCATCATAGCAAGCATCCACCCTCTTTAACTTGGCCTTGGTGTGAGGAGGACGACGAGAGCCAGAACCTGTGAACAGCAGTGATGGAGATAGCATGGAGGTAAGTATATATGTCCTAAGGATGCAACACAAGAGCCTTGAGGCATTACGGGATCTGTTTGAGTCATCCCACACCAGAGTCTCCGCAGTTCACATCGGAGTCTCCGTCTTAGACCGGAGTCTCCAGTCCTGAGGACCGGAGTCTCTGGCCTGGATCAGAGTCTCCGGCCCTAGGTCCGGAATCTCTGGTCAGGAGGTTCGGGCAATAATAGGGAGGCTGCAGGAGGGGATGAATCTAACAGATCAGGAAAGGCAACAAGGCTAGTGTACTAGTGTGCACGCATACAAGTGATTCCCGTGGGCAAAAACAGCACCAATCCTCAAAAACAAATCAAGGGATGAACCCTAGGAGAGAAAGCGGAGGAGAGGTACCAGATCTGTCCATGGGATCGGTTCCACCATTGGAAATCACCCAATGGTGGAGGGGAGGAGGCTATTCGGCGGCATGGCGGATCCCGGGGGCTTCTTGACCTCTGGGGAGGAGTTTTGGAGGAGGAGGCGACGGGGTTGAGAGGGGAGGATGGGGGTGGATGAATGAAACTGTTGTTTCAGTTCACCCTATCCTCCCTTAAGTTGCCCGAAAACCGTCTGGACTGGAGACTCCGGTCTACATCGGAGACTCTGGCCTACACCAGAGACTCCGGTGCAAACACACCGGAGACTCCGGTCCTCCTCGACCAAAAATTCCAGATTTTGTGTTTGGGGACATATATGAGAGAGAGAGTGTGTGTTTTTAGGACAAGGAATAGGCTTGGGTTAAGATGACATATTGTGAAGAAGCAAGAAAAAACATAGAAATCCATTCAAATGTTCATTAACGCTCCAAATAAACACGAACTAAGAACCAACTCTTCAATAAGAAGAGGGTGGTGGCCGAGGCCACTATGTAAGAGTTTGTGGCATGGCACCGCAAAGAATTATCCTTGGGTTCATCGTCACTACTCATCAATGAAGCTCACATATCACAAAATGATATTAATAGAATTGAATTTCTTAATTTTGGCATTATGGGGGGAGGGATAGTCCAATGTATTAGGACTGCAATCCCCCTATATCCATGCCTGCACCTAAACCAAATAAGAGTCAAGACATAGGTGAGTATGGAAGGTGATCAAGTCAAGCTCCTAGAATCTACGATATTTAGTTCATTCCTCAAATAACAAAACCTTGCTTCATCAAGTGACTTCGTGAAGATGTCAGCAAGTTGGTCTTTGGTTGACACATATGATAGCTCAATATCACCTCGAGCAACATGATCTCTAATGAAGTGATGACGAATCTGAATATGCTTTGTCCTTGTGTGATCCACCGGATTGTAAGCAATCTTGATCACTTTCATTGTCACATAGAAGAGGCACTTTGTCACAATGGACACCGTATTCCTTTAAAGTTTGCCTCATCCATAGCAATTGAGTACAAGCACTAGCATCTGCCACATACTCGGCTTCTGAGGTGGAGAGAGATATAAAGTTTTGCTTCTTAGAAAACCAACACACCAAGGACCTTCCAAGGAATTGGCAAGCCCCGGAGGTTGATTTCCTATCATCCTTGTCACCAGCCCAATCCGAATCCGTGTATCCACAAAGAGAGAAAGTTGAGCCCCTAGGATACCAAATACCATAGTTTGGGGTATGAACCAATTATCGAAAGATTCTCTTGACCGCCATCAAATGGCTTTCTTTAGGAGCCGCTTGATATCTTGCACACACTCCTACACTCAACACAATATCGGGTCTAGATGCACAAAGGTAAAGCAAAGAGCCAATCATGGACCAGTATACCTTTTGATCCACATCTTTACCATTTGGGTTTAGTTCAAGATGAGTCTTTGTTGCCATGGGAGTGGGAGCTCCATTTAGATCTTTCATGTTGAATCTTTTGAGCATATCTTGAGTATACTTGGCTTGGTTGAAGAATGTTCCTCCTCTTACTTGCTTGATCTCAAAACCAAGAAATACCCTCAATTCTCCCATCATAGACATCCTAAACCTATTAGACATAAGCTTAGAGAATTAATCATTAAAAGCTTTGTTAGATGAGCCAAAGATAATATCATCTACATATATTTTCTTAGTAAAAAGAGTGGGATCAATTTTCCCAACCTCAAACCCACGATCTAGCAACAACTCTCTAATATGCTCATACCACGTGCGTGGAGCTTGTTTGAGCCCATCGAGAGCCTTATCAAGTTTGTAGACGTGGTTTGGAAAGTTGGGATCCTCAAACCCCGGGGATTGCTTTACATATACCAACTCATGCAAAGGACCATTAAGAAATGCACTTTCTACATCCATTTGTTGTAGTTTAAATTTATGGTGTGCCGCATAAGCAAGAAGGATACGGATGGACTCGAGGCGAGCCACGGGTGCATATGTCTCTCCATAATCAATGCCTTCAATTTGAGAGAACCCTTGTGCAACCAATCTTGCCTTGTTCCTCACCACAATTCCATGCTCATCTTTCTTGTTCTTGAATATCCATTTGGTGCCTATAACATTGCGGCAATCTTTTGGCTTTTCAACAAACTTCCATACTTTGTTTCTCTCAAAGTTGTTGAGCTCTTTGTGCGTTGCATCCAACCAATCCGAATATTCAAGAGCTTCCCATACTTTCTTTGGCTCCACCATGGAAATGTGTGCTTGGTGCTCACCAAAGTTCTTCAGTTGAGCTCGAGTGGATATCCCTCTTCTTAGATCTCCTACCACATTCTCAAGAGTGTGGTCTCTCAATTCTAATATTCTACCCATTCTATCTTGGTGACGAGTTTTGATCTCCTTGTTGTTTCTTGTGGGGATCACTTCATCAGTTTGGTCCTCGTCTTAACCATGAACTTGACCTCGATCATCATTGCTCTTCTACAAGAGGCAAAGATTGACCTTGGTCTTGATCAAGCATACTTCTAGATAGGCATTGAGCTTCCCTTATGGCAGTTTCTTTAGATCTTCCTTGTGTAATAGACTTAGCACCACTTGACATTCTGGCAAATGGAGACTCAAGCACCTCCTGGCTAGAGGTTTCTTCTTGATCAACAGGTTGAGGGTCCATAGCTTGTCTTTGGCATGGGTCATTGTCCTCCTCGATAGGAGCTTGTTGATGTTGTGAAGATGAGGGATCCACTTGAGTAGAGCATAGTTCTTCTCGATCCGCCATAAGGGGTTCCTCAACAGGGCGGATGAAACCCGCACCCATTCTTCCTATGGCATCCTGAGGCATTTCATCATCTACATCACAGACATCAACACGCCCCGCTTGGGGACCATCATATTCTTCAAACACCACACTACAAGATTCTATGACAGTTCCGGAGAGCTTGTCATAGATTCTATAAGTGTGGGATTCGAGACCATAACCAACAAAAATACCCTCTAATGCTTTGGAATCAAACTTGGACAAACGAATACCCTTAATGCGATAGAAACACTTACAACCGAACACCTGGAAGTATGAAACGTTGGGCTTGTTACTGGTAAGAATTTCATATGGAGTCTTCATCAATTCTTTTCGGAGGTAGAGACGGTTTGATGCATGGCCTGTGGTGGAGATTGCTTCAACCCAAAAATTGTATGGAGATTTAAACTCCGCCAACATGGTCCTTACCATATCAGTAAGAGTCCGGTTCTTCCTCTCAGCTACACCATTTTTTTGAGGGGTATATGAAGCGGAATATTGATGTTTTATTCCCTCATCACTAAGAAATCCATTCAATGTGTAGTTCTTGAACTCGGTACCATTTTCACTTCTTATTGTTAATACTGGGACATTGTGTTGACATTGAGCCATGTTGATGAAGTCAATGAAGTTTTCTTGGGTCTCACTTTTCAGCTTGAAGAAATATACCCAAGTGTATCTTGAGTAGTCATCAACAATCACCAAGCAATATTTCTTCCCACCAAGGCTTGCATGAGATGGAGGACCAAAGAGATCCACATGAAGGAGCTCCAAGATCCTCTTGGACTTGATGTAGTTCTTAGGCTTGTGGGGAGAATCATGCATCTTTCCTTTAACACATGCCCTGCAAACACGATCTTTGGCAAAGCAAACATTTTCTTTAAGTCCAACAATATGACCATCCTTATGGAGGCTTTTCAAAGTTCTCATGTTGACATGGGCTTGACAGTGATGCCATAGCCAACCCACATCAGCCTTTCCGAATAAGCACATTGGACTTGTAGTGGTTTTCCCCGAGAAGTCCACCACATACAAGTCATTTTCGACATACCCAACAAAAGCGACCTTTAGAGACTTGCTCCACATGAGGATCGCAATATCATTATCAATAAAGACAACAAAACCCATCTTTCCAAGAGCACGGACTGAAAGTAAATTATAGCCAAGGGTCTCAACAAGCATGACGTCCATGAGAGTGATATCGTGTGCAACCACAACTTTGCCAAAACCCATTACCTTAGACTTTGACTTGTCGGCATATGTCACGGATATTTGATCAATATTTGGTCTCAACTCCTTAACACTAGATGCGCTTCCGGTCATATGACTTGTGCATCCACTATCAAGCACCCATTTTGATCCTCCAGAAGCATATGTCTACAAAAGAGTAAACTAGTTTTTAGGTACCCATTTTTCAATGGGTCCTCTTTTGTTAGCAACAAGGGTCTAGGGAACCCAAATACACCAAGCAATATAACCATCAAATGGGCCAACATATTGTGCATATACATCACCATAATAATCACGCATTAAAACATAGTGAGGGTTAGCACTTCCCGCAAAATCATCATGAGACATAGTTTTGCCATTCGTGGACTTACTATCCACAATGATGTTGTCTTTTTATTGTGTGGGCTTGGCCTTCTTCTTATTCTTCTTGTTCTTGCCTTTAGAAACAAAGCCAATGCCCCCTTTCTCACTGTCGTGGTGGTGTCACGGCAGATGCCATGGATAGGCTAAAGGTGGGGACTGAAGGCACTAGGGGAATCCAGGGAGGGATAGTGTGGTGATTCCACACACGGTAGCTTTGTATTTGATTCACTTCCACAGATTACAAGTGCTCCTTGAGCTATACTGGGGAGAGGAGGCAGAAGAACTCTCTTACTCTGACCACTAGTAAAATACAACCCTTTAGGGATCAACCAGAAAAAACAACCCTTTCTATAGAGGCCCTAGCCCTCCTTATATAGGGGTGGATAGGTCTCCAATTAGGGCATACGTGGAGGCATATTCCAAGGAATATGCCTCTTCCCAAAATAGTAAGCCGACCGGGTCACTTTAGCCCAACGTCATCCATGTAGAGGCTACGTGAGCCTCTGCGGCGCCCGCGTCGACCGACATAGGCATCGTCACCTTTGTCGGCCACGCCTCGGTGGTCCTGGCCTGTGTCCGCTTTGCTCACGCTCTGCGTACAGTGGTCACCTTTGACCAACGAGATACCTTCCTTCTCTTACAAGATTGATATAACCCGGATCGTACCTATTTGATCTGGCCACACCTATTCCTGCATACAAGTTAGATTCATCTGTCCGACATACGGCTTAAGTCGGTTGAGATCCAGTTAGGTGGACATCCCCTAGTCCGGGTTACTCCGTGATTCGGCCTGCCTTGAGGTGACTCGTCAGCACTTGCTTTGACGTAGCCGTACCTCGGCTAACTTGGCCTTTATACCCCGGCGCGACCCTACCCGGGGGTATCCCGCCAACATTAGTCCCCGAAGCTGGTGCGGTCTTAGCCGCTAAGGCCACAGCAGGTTCAATTTCACCGAGCTTTGTGCTCCTTTTCTGAGTTACCTCCTATCTCAGATTCCATAGGTTTACTTTCGATTGGCACATTCCAAGTTTTTACTTGCTGGCCGGGTCACCTCATACCCATCCGGGTCATTCTTCCTTCTCTCGTACGCTTCCCCACGTGGAGGATAATCATTACTTTGCCTCATTTTAAGGGCCTGCGAGAGTAACCGCCGCAGTTATTGTCAGAAGTTACTATAGCGCACGACAGCACCAAGCCCCTCCGCCTCGTCCGAGTCTTCCAAGCCTCGGCGAGAAGGCACTAGCAGCAAGGGAAGCAGTAAGGCAGCTCCCAAGGGCAAATCCGCTGTAGCAACTTCAACTTCTCAGCAACAACCTAAGGGCAAAAAGGCTCCTGACACCACCAGAGCAGCGTAAATCGAGGCTAGACAGCGCACACTCGCGTCCATGCTCTCGAAAAAGACTCCACCACCGAAGGATGCCCCTGCCGAGCCAGCTGATGCGCAACTTGTTTTGCATACCAGCCCCGCCATTGCCCAGGTTGAGAGGAGGGAAGCTCACGCTAAGGGTCTAGTTACACCCCACATGCTCAGCGGCGAACGATATCCTCCGATCTTGATCGAGTTTGTGAACAACTGGAACAAGGCGGAGTTCATCCATAATGATGATCTCCTGGAGAAGTTCGGTCCCGCCGAATTTGCTGCCCAGATGAACACCAATGCCAAGGCAATTAATCTTGCAGGTCGGATGATGGAGGTGCGTTATTTCGCCTTTTCCTTAGCATGCAGAAGATATTAGTGATATAACCATTAGTCCCCGAGCCTCCGGTGGAGTAACTCGTTACTCGGCCGGATGCTCCTTAGAGAATTAACGTAGCTCCTTAATAACTTTGAATATGCACACAACTAGAGCCGGGTTAAGTTCCACTTGGCCCGGATCTTGTACACTTCGAATATGCACACACCTAGTGCCGGGTTAAGTTCCACTTGGCCCGGATTTTGTACACTTCGAATATGCACACACCTAGAGCCGGGTTAAGTTCCACTTGGCCCGGATTTTGTACACTTCGAATATGCACACACCTAGAGCCGGGTTAAGTTCCACTTGGCCTGGATTTTGTACACTTCGAATATGCACACACCTAGAGCCATGTTAAGTTCCACTTGGCCCGGATTTTGTACACTTCGAATATGCACACACCTAGAGCCGGGTTAAGTTCCACTTGGCCTAGATTTTGTACACTTCGAATATGCACACACCTAGAGCCGGGTTAAGTTCCACTTGGCCCGGATTTTGTACACTTCGAATATGCACACACCTAGAGCCGGGTTAAGTTCCACTTGGCTCGGATTTTGTACACTTCGAATATGCACACACCTAGAGCCGGGTTAAGTTCCACTTGGCCCGGATTTTGTACACTTCAAATATGCACACACCTAGAGTCGGGTTAAGTTCCACTTGGCCTGGATTTTGTACACTTCGAATATGCACACACCTAGAGCCGGGTTAAGTTCCACTTGGCCCGGATTTTGTACACTTCGAATATGCACACACCTAGAGACAGGTTAAGTTCCACTTGGCCCGGATTTTGTACACTTCGAATATGCAGACACCTAGAGCCGGGTTAAGTTCCACTTGGCCCGGATTTTGTACACTTCGAATATGCACAAGACTAAGCTATCTTTTTGTACTTTTTTCAGGTGACCACCAATCACCGGAGCGCTGAGTTTCAGCGTCTCTTGGACACTCACAAGATGCTGCGTGCGAAACATACTGCACTTCTCGCCGAACTTGATAAAAGGGGTAAGTTTTCTTCTTTGCATTTTTCCATTTCTCTTCATCTTTCTCCGCCGAACTAATCCCTCATTCAGATTTCGCAGCTAGGGTGGAGGATGAGAATGTCCTCATGAGGAGAAGCTTGGACCAGATAAAGGGTAAGTTATTCTTGCTCAACCTTGCTATGCTTTCTATCTCCTTTTCTCCTTGGCTCGACAAATATTCATACCTCGGCTTTGCCGGGTCAACAAACTATTGCAGCTTCTCTTGAAGATAGTGTGCCTGTGCCTGATATGATGATGCATTTTCTCGAACAAGCAGGGCAGCACCAAGCTGAACTCAAGAAGAAAGATGATGAGCTTGCCCTCCTCCGGACCAAAGATGAAGAGATTGCCCAGCTTAAGGCAGATATGAAGAAGCTCAAGGCGCAGCACAAATCCGAACTAGAGAAGGCAGGCCAAGACTTTACTGAAGAAAGAGAGCGCCTCAACCTCTGGATTGCCAAGGACCAAGAACTTCTCAAGGAGGCCAACGTCAAGCTTGAGTCGGCGAATACTGAACTTGTGCAACTTCGGAAAAGGCGTGATGACTGTACCAAGGAGTTAACCCGGATCCATAGCCACATTTCACGTAAGTTCTTTTCCTTCATCCGGCCTTAACTTCTCCAGGTTGCTTAACATGTCTTTTCCTTACTTGCTTCACTTGTCTTGTTTTTAGGCAAATTTCCAGAGGGCAATGCCATTGCAACCACTGCTGTTGCCAAGTTCCGCCAGGAGAGGGGTACCCCCATTGGTCCTGACGCTGGTGAAATTCCCTATGATATGGAGGACCTGCTGGTCAGTCTGTCTTCTCGCGTGGAAATTGTGAAGAACTATGGCAAGGATATCCTTGATGTGGCAATCCAGATCTTCAACGCCTTTTGGCCTGATGAAGATACTTCGGAGGGGACCGCAACTCTTGTCGACAAGTTAATGGACTGCGAGACCCAGCTCGACCTTTGGAGGGAATTTGCTGGACGCGTCGGAGCTGAGATCGTTCTCCACTACGTGCTTACGTGGTATGAGAAGATTGACCTCAATCTCCTTGAGCACATGCGCACCGGATCAAGGTGGTCCACTGACCCGGATTGGGTAGCTCGGCGCAAGGCTTGCGCTCATAGCTTCATCCAATACGCCCCCATTCATCAATGGGACGAGGGACCAAGCTTCCTAGATGCTGCCGATGATGCAAATGCCAAAGATGGTTCGGGTGAGGATGAAGAGGACGAGGCTTCGGACGTCGAGGAAGACGAAGATGACGCTGAAGCCGAAGCTGGGGCTGCACCCGCTGGCGTCGAATTACCTCCTCCTGCTGCTCCTTGAGCGAAAAAACTTTTAAATTTTATCAGATCCCCGGTATGCCGGGTGAAATTGTATTAAGCACTCAAGTGATATTTTGCTACTAAGTTTATGTGCCGGATTAACTTGGGCGTAGTCCCTGAGTTTCATTTTCTTGTTCCTCCAATTTCTTGGCCCGGCTCGTGTCTACCTTGGTTCGGTTTAATGACTTACGAGTCCGAGCTTCAAAAATTGACTTAACAATACTTGGAAACTTTAGGATTAGCTCAAAATAATTCAGCAAATTAAATATAAGATAAACACAAGGTTAGTCCGAATAACAGATATCGGCTCGATTAAGTTTCTTTCCTTAGTCGTTTTTCATGTGCTACGCAATTCCAAACTTGTTCTTTTGCTTGCCATGAAGCCAAATCTTGTTGGACAGCAGCAAGTCGAAGAGTTGGGTTTTTGGTGCTCACACATTACTAATCCGGCTGAGGTAGAAGCAACTTTCGCCAGCTAACATATAAATGATAAATATAGAAGATAACAAATATTATTAAGGAAGTCCCCGAGTTACTGCTCGAGGTGCCAACACTTCATTGATAAGCTCATTGCCGGCATACATATCGACATATGAGAGACTCGGATACATACACTTCTTTGCTAAGTGTAGAAAGGACGAAGTAGAGCTACATTTCATGGACGCTTAGATTCCTCGCCGGACCTGTCCGCCTTGTTCTTCTCCTGTGGTTTTGCATCTATGAGATAGTATGAGTCATTGTGCAATGCTTTGCTCACAATGAATGGCCCTTCCCATGGGGGGGGGATAATTTATGCATGCCAGCAGTACGTTGTACCAACCGGAGTACCAGATCGCCTTCCCGGAAAACTCGGGGGCTTACTTTCCGGCTATGATAGCATCGGAGATTTTGCTGATATATGGCGGATCTGGACAATACCAATTCTCTCGCTTCTTCCAGCAGATCAACATCATTTTGCCGGGCTTCTTGCACTTCGGCTTCTGTGTATTGGGTGACCCTAGGCGAGTCATGCTCTATGTCGGCTGGTAATACAGCTTCTGCCCCATATACCAGAAAAAATGGTGTATAGCCTGTTGATCGATTCGGAGTTGTTCTTAAACTCCACAGTACCGCTGGTAGTTCTTCTATCCAGCACCCCGCTGATCTTTGCAGCGGCTCAATGAGCCGGGTTTTTATCCCGGACAATACTAATCCGTTGGATCTTTCCACCTGTCCGTTCGATGCGAGGTGAGATACCGAGGCTACGTCTAGCCGGATCTTATCTCGGCAGAAACGTGCAAATGCTCCTTCAGAAAAATTTATGCCATTGTCCATTATGATACTGTGAGGATAACCGTATCTCAAAATGATATCTTTGAGGAATGTTACGGCCATAGCTCCATCACATTTTCTTATTGGCTTCACTTCAATCCATTTCGTAAATTTGTTAACCATGACCAAGATGTGGGTCATGTTCCCTCTTGCTGGTTTAAACAGGCCAACCATATCCAAGCACCATACGGCAAATGGCCATGTAATTGGTATGGTCTTGAGCTCAGACATTGGCATATGCGTCTTGGTAGCATATCTTTGACAACCAATGCATTTTTTTACCAGATCTTCTGCTTGTTCCAAGGCACTTGGCCAGTAGAACCCATGACGGAAAGCTTTTGCTACCAAGGCTCTGGACGAGGCGTGATGCCCACATTCCGCTTGATGTATATCTCGGAGGATGTCTAGTCCTTCCTTCGGATCAACACATTGCTGGAGAACATTAGTCACACTCCTTTTGTATAGCTCGGAAATAATGATCGTGTATGCCTTTGCTCTCCTCTGAGTTTGCCTCGAAAGCACCTCCTCAGGGGGTAAAGTTCCATCTTTCAGGAATTGAAATATAGGCAGTGCCCAAGATGGTATTGCTCGTATAGGGAATACATCCTCGTCAACTTCCATCTGATCCACCGGCATAACTTCAATCGGATCATGCTGCACAGTCCTCGGGTTTTCCAAGGCAGTCCCTGGGTTTGCCGAGGCAGTCCCCGGGTTTCGCGTTCCACCTCCCACGTCAATGTCCATGTGTACGGCTCCGGACTCTGGATCTTCCGGGACGTAGATTGAGTCGGTTTCTGGGGATGGCCTGATAGATGGTTTTCTGAGGTGTTCTAATGCTACACCCGGTGGAATTGCTTGTCGGGTTGATCTGAGCTTCGACAATACGTCGGCAACCTCATTTTCCACCCGAGGTACATGGTGAAATTCGCATCCCTCAAAGTAACCAGATATCTTCTGCACATGAAATCTATACAATGCCATGTTTGGATCAAGAGCGTCCTAGAGCCCTGAAACTTGCTGAACTACCAAATCCGAGTCGCCAAAGCATTGGATCCGACGTATCCCAATTTCTTTTGCCACCTTGAGCCCATGTAGAAGTACCTCATATTCAGCGACATTGTTCGACGCTGCGAAGTGGATCTGCAACACGTATTTCAGCTGGTCCTTCTTGGGCGATGTAAGCACAACTTCGGAACCTAACCCAGTTTTTGTTTTTGACCCGTAGTGCATTCTCCAATAGTTCGGATCTGGCGATGGTGGCTCGTATTGCACCTCGGCCCAATCCACAAAAAAGTCCGCCACAGCCTGAGAATTAATTGCTTCTCTTCTATCATATTGTGGTGCATAAGGAGCTAGCTCAATTGCCCATTTTGCAATCTTGCCACTTGCATCCTTGTTACTCATTATCTCGGATATGGGAGCCTCACATATTACTTTGATGGGGTGATCCTCAAAATAATCTTTTAGCTTCTTTGCCAACATGTACACACCATACGCCACTTTCTGATAATGCGGATAATTTTGTTTTGAGGCTGACAATACCTCGCTCAGGTAATACACTGGCCTTTGCACCGACTTACCCTCTTCGTCGTGCTCTACCACAATCATTGCACTTACAACTCGGTTGGTTATGGCTATATAGAGCAACATTGGCTCCTTTGATAGTGGAGAGGCTAAGACTGGTGCAGTGGCTAACATTTTCTTTAACTGGATAAAGGCTTCATTGGCCTGCGGCGTCCAGATGAACTTGTCCGACTTTTTCATGAGTTGATAGAGAGGCAGTGCCTTTTCTCCCAACCGACATACAAACCTACTTAAGGATGCCAGGTAACCAGTAAACTTTTGGACATCGTTAAGACACTTCGGCAGTTCTAGCCCGGATTTTAGTTGGATTAACTTCGATACCTCGGCTGTAGACAAGAAATCCGAGTAATTTTCCAGCCATGACACCGAAGGTGCATTTCTCTGGGTTAAGCTTCATTCGGAACTCCTCAGGTTCACGAATGTCTGCCTGATATCGTCAAGGAGCGTTTTTTTCCTTGGTCTTGATAACAACATCATCTACGTACACTTGCACATTTTGACCGATTTGGTCGTGTAAACATTTTTGCATACATCTCTGGTACGTTGCCCCTGCATTACGTAAGCCAAATGGCATGGTGCGATAGCAATAAGCCCCACACGGGGTGATAAACGCAGTCTTTATTTGATCACTTGGGTCCAGAGGTATCTGGTGGAAACCAGAATATGCATCGATGAACGACAACAACTCAAACCTAGCAGTAGAATCTATGACTTGGTATATCCTTGGCAGTGGGAATGGATCTTTTGGACATGCCTTTTTCAGGTTCGTGTAATCGATACACATACGCCAAACCACTGCCACATTCGGATCGTCCTTCTTCTTCTTCACCAGCACCGGATTAGACAGAGCCAATCCGGGTAAAGCACTTCCATGATAAATCCAGGAGCCAATAACCGAGCTATCTCATCTCCTATGACCTTTCTCCTATCTTCGGCGAAGAGGTTGCTTCACCGGATTTGCTCCGGGTCTCACATTCAAAGAGTGCTTGGCCAACTCCCTCGGAACTCCTTCCAAGTCCTATGTGGACCAAGCAAAAATACCCCGATTCTCATGGAGGAAGTTGACGAGCTCGCTTTCATATTTGTCATTTAACCCGGCACCAATTGTTACGGTGTGCTCTGGGAACATATCATCAACGGGCACTTTCTTGGTATCCTTTGTCGCTTGGAATGAGACACTACCATGCCGGTTACTCAGCGCCGGCATATACTGCTGCGCGGACTGAGCCAATGTCGCCACTTCCTGGATTTTTCTCTTTTCTTGCGCAATCACGAGTGACTCGGCCAGGTTAGATCCGGTAGATGCGCACTCAATGGAACATCGGAAATCACCAGTTATGGTAATCACACCATTTGGCCCGGGAAGCTTCATCTTCAAGTAACTGATGTGGCAACTTGCCATGAATTTGTTCAGGGCTGGCCTGCCGAGCAACGCGTGATATGCGCTCTCCAAATTTACAACCTCGAACTCCAAATTCTCAGTCTAGCAGTTATCTCTTGTGCCGAACAGTACGTCAACCCGGACCTTTCCTATGGGCTCACAAGAAATGCCTGGCACAATGCCATGGAAAGTTGTCCTCGTAGCTTGGAGCATGTTCTCCGAGATACCCAACTTGCGCATCGTGTCCACATACATGATGTTAATGCTACTACCATTGTCAATCAGCACCTTTGAGAACCTCACATTGATGTTAGGCCCAATGAATGTCGGATCCAGCACTAGCGCATACGAACCAGGACTTGGCATAAGCTTGGGATGATCTTTGATGCTCCAGGTAATTTCCTGGTCCGACCAAGGCATATACCTCGTCACTGCCGGCATTACCGCATTCACTTCCATATGTCGGTGCTGCAAGCTCTTCCTGTCTGTCTCTTCTGTGGTGAACACATAGTAACTCTGATGATGCTCTCTGTACTCATTCCTCCCCTTGTTTCCACGGTACCTCTGGTCCGGTTGATGCTGGTCTTCCACTTGATGCACCGCATCCCTTATCTCATGGTTGTCATACCTCGGCGGAGGGGGAGGCAACATTAACTGTTGCGTGTTCGCTCCGGAGAGGAATTGCTGTCGGGGTAACTCCTGCCGAGGTTGATCATTCTGAGGTGCCTGAGCATTCCCCGAACCACTTTGTTCTATCTTCGCATCCATTCACACTGCCGGGTTGTGTGACCCGCTGGGTTACTCGGATTTGGCATATGGAATTTACACGGCTGATCCATCATTGCCTCATAGGTATACCTCAGACGGTCCTTCTTTTCTTGCCACTGTTTCTTCTGCTCTGGCGTCCAAGTTTTCTTTCCATCATTCCTTGGTGTCCATTGTTGTCCTCCAGTTTTCTGACGTTGGTTGCTTCCTGCTCCGGGCTGATCTTGATTCCTAGCTGCAACTTGTTGCGAACTGTACCGGTAATCCGGTCTTTCATCTCTTTTTTTACCCCGATAATCATTTCCCCAGGATGATCCGGCTCCATCTCGCTGGTAGTACTCTTCGCTTGACTCGTTTGACATGAGTCTAGGCTGAGTCGGATCACCCAAGGCATATGAATCAGCGATTCAGATCATTTCTGCCAAGGTAGTTGGGATATCCCTCTGCAACCTTTGCCATAGCATGCTTGCATATCTACATCCCTGAGCAAACCAAGCTATGGCCTGTGACTCAATCACGCCCTCACGGGAGTTTTGCACAGTGCACCAACGGGTTAAGAACTCCCGGCCAGTCTCATTCGGTCTCTGCTTGCACATTGCTAGGGTTTGTGGCCTGTTGGGCCTCTGATACGTACTTGAGAAATTGCTAACAAACATTTCCTCAAAATCCATCCAACAGTTAATACTTCCGGGCAGCAAATTGTTTAGCCATACCCTCGCTGGCCCCTCCAACATTTGGGGTACATATCTCACAGCCCATCTCAAGTTGCCTGTGGCAATTTTTACAGCAGTTGCATAGTTAATCAACCAATCCTCTGGCTTTGTGCTGCCGTCATATGTCTTTGTGCCTCTAGGTAACTGGAAGTTAGGTACCGGAGGTGCCTTCATGATCCGAGGCCCAAAACATGCTGGACCCGGAGGACCTTGACACTCAATTTGCTCCGACCTATACAGCTGATCCAGTTTTAACCTGGCGTCGTCAGGCATCAAGTTCCTGCTTCCCAATCTTGACCCTGTCACATGATAGTCCGTTCTAGGATAGCCAGCGTTCACCATTTCCGAATCACCATCATTGTATCTATCTTGCTCCGGTGGAGCTGCTCTCTGTTGCATACCTTGGCCGCCACTGCGCTCTTGCCGTGGTATATTCTGCTGCTACGGTTGCCTTGCACCTACCGAATTACGCTGTCCGACATTGTTGTCTATAGCATTCCTTTGACCGGCATTGCCTTGGTCGCGGCTACCTCGACCAGCTTCACCTCGGCTCACACTTCGTCGATCCTCATTTCTTTGCACCTCTTTTCCTTTCCCTGCCCTTGCCGGGTCGTATGGGACTATCTGCTTATTCCTCCTGGCCGAGGTTACTACCTCTTCTCTCCTAGGACCACCATGTGGCGACGATGCAGCTCCAACGGATTTCTCCGGGTTACCCACCGCCGAATGTATGATCTTGGAGGCCCCAGCTCTCTTCGGGTTAGCCCTGAGCAATTCCTCATTCTGCCTGTTCGCGATTCGAACCAGCTCATTGACCTTATCTTGCTGTCTTTGGCGGGCTTCACCCGTCAGACCTTCTAACTCGGATGCAGCTGCATCTGCTGCCCTGAGGTTCTATGACGGGGTACTATACTTCGGCAGCCCCACGGACAAACAGTTTTCTGATTCCTCGATCCTAGTATCGCCCTCTCTGTTCATTTCACTCATGAGATTTCTCCCCTTCACTTTTACATCATCTACTTTATTTGCCTTTGCGTACTCACGCAGCGTCATGTTCAACGACTGCTGAGCCGCAGCTATCTTTTTTGCACCCTCTAGTATCTTTTGCCTAGTCTCCTCTAGCTCGGCTTGTGCCTGAGCTGGATCTACTGCTGCTACTACCGGGTTTGCCAGGCTATCCATCACCTGCTACAACACATTCTCTGGCCTCTCTAGAGGAGGACCCCTACTTTTCCTCGGTGCTTTAGGCGTTACCTCCGGATCTGGTGTCGGATCCTTGCTTGCCCCAGCGCCAGGCGCGGTCATCATCACCTCAGCGTGGTCCGGGGAGTGAGTGATACGCGCCCCGCGAGTCGCGCTAAGGGGTGGATCGCCTCCTTCGACGACGTGACGCGGATGAGCGCACGACACATCGACAGCAACGTAGATCTTGTGCGCGCCGAGCTTGACGAAGAGGCTGTTGCACGGAAGAGGACGCTTGCCGAAGCAGCCAGCGTTGTCACTAACAAAATCCAGCGCTCCAAAGTGCTGAACGAGCCTGGAGACGATGCGTTCGCCGGTGCCGATGAAGGATCCCTGCTAGCGCTGCTAGCCCCATGGTGGGCGCCAACTGTCGTGGTGGTGTCACGGCAGATGCCATGGATTGGCTAAAGGTGGGGACTAAAGGTACTAGGGGAATCCAGGGAGGGATAGTGTGGTGATTCCACACATGGTAGCTTTGTATTTGATTCACTTCCATAGATTACAAGTGCTTCTTGAGCTGTATTGGGGAGAGGAGGCAGAAGAACCCTCTTACTCTGACCACTAGTAAAATACAACCCTCTAGGGATCAACCAGAAAAACCAACCCTTTCTATAGAGGCCCTAGCCCTCCTTATATAGGGGTGTCTAGGTCTCCAATTAGGGCATACATGGAGGCATATTCCAAGAATATGCCTCTTCCCAAAATAGTAAGCCGACCGAGTCACTTTAGCCCAGCGTCATCCATGCAGAGGCTACGTGAGCCTCTGCGGCACCCGCGTCATCCGACATAGGCATCGTCACCTTTGTCGGCTACGCCTCGGTAGTCCTGGCCTCTGTCCGCTTCGCTCACTCTCTACGTACAGTGGTCACCTTTGACCAACGAGATACCTTCCTTCTCTTACAAGCTTGATATAACCCGGATCATACCTATTTGATCCGGCCACACCTGTTCCTGCATACAAGTTAGATTCATCTGTCCGACATACGGCTTAAGTCGGTTGAGATCCAGTTAGGTGGACATCCCCTGGTCCGGGTTACTCCGTGATTCGGCCTGCCTTGAGGTGACTCGGTCAGCACTTGCTTTGACCTAGCCGTACCTCGACTAACTTGGCCATTATACCCCGGCGCGACCCTACCCGGGGGTATCCCCCCAACACTCACAATTTTACCTTTGCTTACTCAAGAGGTCATCAATTGACTTGTCTCCTTTAGGAAAGGTGGCCTTAGCTATCTCCCCCTTCAACCTAGCATTTTCTTCAAGTATACTTGTACAACTAGAGGGAATGAAAGTATTAGGTGAAGTGATATTGGTCGATTGAGTTTGAGGCTTTTCACGGAACTTTGTGAGCAACAAGAGTTCACTTTCCAAGGCCTTGTGAGTGATGGACCAAAATATATCGATCTTGTTGGGGAACCCCAAGAGGAAGGTATGATGAGAACAACAACAAGTTTTCCCTCAGTATGAAACCAAGGTTTAATCGAACCAGTAGGAGCAAGGAAACACCCCAAAGGTGTTGCTAGCTGAACTTTGGCAGGGTGCACTACCGGTGCTAGCAGCAACGTGGAGACCTGCACCACACAACCACATAACTCTGTACCCAACTTGCGATGAGGTTGTCAATCTCACCGGTTTTGCTGAAAACAAAGGATTAAATGTATCGAGTGGAAGAAAGTAATAGTTTGCAGAAAGTAAACACAAAGCAGTAAACAGTTGATTGTAGATTAATGGTAAAAGAAAGGACCGGGGTCCATAGTTCACTAGAGGTGGCTCTCCTTAAGATAGATAACATGTTGGGTGAACAAATTATAGCGGGGCAATTGACAAACATCGAGAAAGCATACAAGCATATACTACTCATCTTGACTCCTTTGAGATTCGATTGGGCATTACAACATTATACATAGACCGCCATCCAACTGCATCTATGACTAATAATCCACCTTCAGGTTATCATCCGAACCCCCTCCAGTATTAAGTTACAAGCAACGGATAATTGCATTACGAATTGCGTGTGAAGTAAATAATACGATTGTTCTATGAACAAAGGATTGTTGTTTTCTCCCTAGTAGCAACAACAAATCTAGTACCTTAGAGATTTCCGTCACTTCCCCAGATTACAAGAGGCATGGACCCACTATCGAGCATAAATACTAACTCTTGGAGTTTCTAGCATCTACTTGGCCAAGATAGATACTAACAACGGAAAGCATGCAAGATCACAAATAACAAAGACATGATAGAATCAATAATCAATCTGAAATAGCATCTCAATATCCATCGGATCCCCACAAACACAACATGTAGAATTACAAATAGATGATCTTGATCCTGAACGGAGCTCATAAGATCTAGACATGAAAGCACAAAGGAGGAGAACCAGCCATCTAGCTACTACATGGACCTGTAGTCCAGAGATGAACTACTCACGCATCACACCGGAGGCTTGCATGATGATGAAGAAGGCCTCCAGGGTGAATTCCCCTCTCCGGCAGGGTGCCGGGAAGAGCTTCAGATCCCTCTCGATCTAGGGATGGATATGACGGCGGCTACAGACTCTTTCGTGGATTTTTGATCGGGTCCTTAGGGTTTCTGTATCAGAGGCAATATATAGGCGGAAGGAGAGGCCAAGGGGGTGCCTGGGGTGGCCAGACCACCCCCTGGCGCGGGCTAGGCCTGGCCGCGCGGCCAGGTGGTGTGGCCGAGCCCCATCCCCTCTCTGTCTCGTATTCTGGCTCCAGGTGTCCCTCGGTGAAAAACTGACTTTGGCTTTTGTCCCGTCCAATTCCGAGAATATTCATTTTCTGACTTTCCTAGAACAAAAACAGCAGAAAATAGGCAGCTGGCACTGTGGCTCTTGTTAATAGGTTAGTCCAAGAAATCATATGAAAAGTACTCCAAAGTGTGGACAAAACATAAGAAAGTAGATAAAACTAAGCATGGAACATCAAAAATTATGGATACATTTGCAACGTATCAACATCCCCAAGCTTAACTCCTGCTCGTCCTCGAGTAGGTATGTGATAAAAAGAAAGAAATTTTTTTTGAGGTGACATGCACCATCATAAACTTGATCAAAGTATTTGTAAAACATTCAAAGCTGGGATCATAGTACTTCCATCATAACATGAAATACAAAGTTCTAGCAATAAGACAAAGAAACTATGTTGCAACATGAAAAGGCACAAACAAAAGATTCATGAATAACAATGCTTTGCAAGACATTTGTTTGTTTCACATAAAGAAAACATATCATAGTGGCATTCAGCTTGTCCCTCATAGAGTAGCAAATATAAATGCATATGACACCTTCAAAGTTCATAAGAGTGACTAGATACAAATAGTTTAAAACAAGCAATATCAAGGTATGCATCAATCAACAAGTCTTGGGACAATGCACATAGAACTAAGAATGGCCACTATGCTCTCAAAGTAGGTGCCTAAAGGTAGAATGTGGAGACTCAACATATAAGTGGAAGAAAGGCCTTCATAGAAGGAAGCAGAGATTCAAGTTTCATAAAGAGCTTCCAAAAATTATGGTACTTAATAGCTTTCAGCTCTCATTGCCCCTATCATAAGCATCTTGAAGTGATTAAGGTTAAAGTGAACAAACTATGGTGTATATGCTTGACGAAGTATAAGTTGGAAATCTCATGTCCCTTGAATACGAGGGCCGCTCCTCATGCTACTCAAGTTTAGTCACCGGTAAGTTCTTGTCATCGTAAGTACATGTGTATCATAGAGAACCGCCAACGGGGTACCCCTTGCCCGATGATACGGAAGAATCCCAATATCAAAATGACAAGGCAAGGAGACAACGAGCATCTCAGCAATCTCCTTATTTACCATGGGAATATGGTGCTTTTTTCTCTCTTTCCTCTTTTCATAATCTTTTTTTCTTTTTCTCTTTTTTCTCAATATCTGACTCTTTTTTTATAAGAAGAATGCTTCATAGACAACTCATTATGGTTACGCTGTAGGTTTCCACCATGTCAGCATGGATTAGACCAGCGGCCCAGGCATTTCTCTAACACATATACATAACTCCATGGACTTACCAGCTCCCCTTTCATTTCACACTGACGACATCCATAGACAAAAGAGCATGATATCAACTAGGTACAAAGTACAAGTGCAATGTTGAAAGCGTTCCCCATGACAGCATGGTTCTGCTAATCCCCAACAAATAAGTGCAAGCATATACAACATAGACGACACAATGGTTCAAGTTTATTAAGGGAAAGAAAAGTAAAGTGTGCCAGCAAGTTCGTGAGAGCTTTAATCACTAGTTTTCTCATAACAAGTTTAATTTGGAAGGTAGATAAAAACATGAATATACTTGGAATATGTAACACCCTCGGATCGGCCCTATGCAAGTTTTAGCCCTTTCCGCCAAACCCGCATAGAAACGATTCAAGGACGCCCACCAGGCACTTTCGTGCGGGTGGAAAACAAAGTAATACCATTACACATTAGTCCACGATGGGACCCACAGAACATGTATATACAACAACGACTCCATGAGTCAAGAATACAGATATACTATACAAAGATTCAAATCACCTTGAAAACGATAGAGCGTCCGACTACGGACAAGATGAAAATGGGGATAAGAGCCCTGAAGAATAACCAATGGCGTCCATAACCCTACCCAGGCCAAACCGGAAGGGTAACCCTGCTAACAACATCAATCTCAAACCTGCTAAAACAAAAGGGGTGCCGACAAAGGGCAAAGGAAAAAGAGGAGCGTTAGTACTGAGGCCAGTACATGGCGAGGCTAGAATTCGGCGGCTCTCGCCTACATAGGTATGGTGGACTGAAGCGGCAGCGCAGCATGCACTAAACAACCTATAGAGACTCGGTACAACTGTCGGCTATTAGAGAGAGATAAGAAAGATCTATTCGGATCCAACCTGATACTAACACCAAACAAACCCATCCTGGTATTTCCCCCTCGAGACCAAACGAGGAAGTCGGACCAAGGAACTCACACAGTTGGCAATTTTACTCATTCTGTTATAGTTGCAGCAATTACTAATCAGATATAGCTAGCATGAGTCATCCTGAAGCATAAGTAGTGGGCAGTTTAATTAACCATTCCGGGGTAGTTGGAACATTTAGTAGTTAGATATAATTGTCCTGAGGAATCCCAAAACCCAGCAGTTGTTGGCACTTTTATCACCTTCCTTTGGAGTTGCAATACTTACTAGGCAGATATAACAAACATCCCAGATCCAGCAGTGGTTGGCATTTTTAATATCCATTCCGTTATAGTGAAGCTGGTTACTAGTCAAATAGATTCAGTCAAATTTATAGCACTACTTTAGTTATGCTTGTCTATGATCGAGATACTGTGCTCCAAGTCATCCATAACTACGGACACGGCTTTCAGAAAGTTTTACCCTGCAGGGGTGCACAAATAGCAACACACATTCGATCAACCTCGGAAAAACCAACTCAAAACCCAACGAGGCATTCACGACAAAGCGATCACAGGATTCAGAAATATTTCAGGGGCCCACCCCACTAAGCTACCCACAACGAAGTTGGCCAGCTCCGGAATGGACCCAGGGTTTGCGAGAACGGCTGTAAACGACTGGGAACCCGAAAGTTTGACTAGGCTTGTCGATACCGCGAAATCGTGCCGTGATCCAAAATAGTACAGGTGCTCCACGGACAATCTTAAATAAAGCGGTAAAGCATGGCATAAGTACAGGATAATAATAAAGCCCCAAACTACGTGTGTCCCCAAGAAATGAATCAAGCTCTGGCTCAGGGGGGTCCATAAGGCCTCCCGGATGTGGATAGTGCGAAAAATCAAGGAACAGGTATCAAGTACTCGGGGTCCTACGAGACACAATTGAGCATGGAAGAACCAAATAACATCTATTGCCCACCGATGCCTCTACATTAGTTATATCTAGCATTTTAATAGTTGTACTTAAAGTCATGATCCTCTCCACCACTAAGCATCTCCACCATAAACATCTGTCAGCATTCCAACAACTGTGGTACTCGACAACACGAGATCGCACCTGAGCAATCAACTACGACTCGCAAGGCTATCTATCTACCAAACAACAGGTATTGGGAGGTGTCCATGGCAATATAAAGGCTGCACGGGGTATAACTGGTGCACGGAAACTAAAGCATCGCGACACAGATAGCAATAGATCAATAGGAGGAAATAAAGACTATAAATGCAAAATAGGTAGAAGGGGGAGAGATGCTCGCCTAGGAAACACTGCCGAAGGTTCATATCTAGAGAACTTGTCGATACTCGCATCAACTCATCGGCCTAATCCGCGAAGAAGCAAACACTAGAAGAAACAACGGATGCAATATTTAATACTACGGCAGAAGATCCGGCATGCTTATCATATGATGCAGATGCGGTGCAATTAGGCAATATTAAGCGAAACCAGGGTCCCGACAATAAATTAGATGGTTCAAGTTATTTAGAACCCCCGCAATTTAAATGTTGCATTAACACGGCAAAACATAGCATCGGTTCGCTACACCAATTTAAATGGAGTCCGGAATAAGACAAAAGCATCCCGCATATAGACTCCATATTAAATTATGAGGTGAATCGGCATAATGCCCCCAAACCACAGACAGCCATGCGTGCATGAAGAATTAATTATGCGACAATTGATAATGTCATATTATAAAAATAGGGGCTTAGAATCACACATCTGGGTTCGGCAGATCTTGGGTTCCGGGGGTCCGGGGTTCGACAGGGTTCGACGGTGATCGGTCTCGGCGGGAACGTTCTCGGACAACAGAGTATATCTTGTCGCATGTTACGAAGAACTCGGATTCGGAAGGAGGTCTTGGCGTTTCGATGGATCGGTCCACGGGGTTGAAGAACTTGGCGTGCCAGGGTTCGGTCTTTGGAGCCGAGTAGAAGAACTTGGCGTTCCGGTGGCAATCTTGGTGGTCATCGGGTTCGGGCCTTGGTGTCCGAGGGGGAGAACTTGGCGTCCCATGGAGGAGAACTTATCGTGCCGGGGTCTGGATTCCGTGTCGGCGATCTTGGCGTCCGGTGGTCTTCTAGTGTCACCGGGTACTCGTGTTCGTCGTCTTCTAGCACCGGAAAATTCTTGGTCTCGGCACGACACGGCCATCTTGTCATCCGTGTTGCGGCCCTCACTTCGCATCAAAATAACCACAACACCTTCACCTTCACGTGATTGGAGTAGGTTTCTTCGGGGTCTTCGCACGACCGAGGATTGGCATAGGCAAACTAAACCGAGGCAGAGACGCTGACGGCTGGGCGTGCTGGTGTTGGAGTCGGTCGACACGACACTGCTCCAGGCGGAGGAGCGGCAGGCGGCCAAAGGCGGACATGAACGGGCTCGTATGGCCAGCGGTTGACGAGGGCCCGACGGAGGTGCCGCTGCAGAGACGAGGAGGCAAGGGCAGACGGGGGAGGCCTGCGGCGGTGGCGCTCGTGACGATGCCGGCGAGGTACAGCGGGGCGCGAGGAGCTCGGGGGAGTCACGCAGGGACGCCTGACGGGGCGAGGAGTACGAGGGCAGCCAGGGCTCGCGGCTGCAAGGTGGAGGAGGCGGCGCGAGGGCGACGGGGACGGCGGCGCAGAGCCGGAGCAGGGCAGCCATGGCGACGGGTGGTCCCGGTGAGTCGAGGCAGAGCAGAGAGGGCGCGACGGCTCGTCCAAGCGGCGGCTTGGTGAGGCGAGATGGAGGCGACATCGGCGAGGTGGGGGCCGCGGCGGCGGTGGTTGGGAGGGGATTGAGGAGAGGCGCCGTGTGGGACGTGTGCGAGGGGAGAGGCGCGGGGTAGGTGGGGTGCTCTCGGGCCGGGGCGCGTCGGGTGGGACCGGGCAGGTGGGTCGCGTCGGTGGAGTGGAGAGAGAGGGAGGAGGTGGCGACCAGGTGGGGGTTTGTGGTGCGTTGCTGTGTGCGGCTGGGAGGGTGGCAGCTGTAGGTGTGGGTTGGGGTAGGACTAGGGTTAGATAGGGTTGGGCCTGGGATTTTATCTGGAGGTGGCCGACTAGGCTTTGGGCCTAGTTGGCTGCCTCCCCCAAAAAAACATAAATTTTATTTAATAACTAAGAGGCTTTTGTAATCCGTTTTTAGACAAAACAAAATAATCCGGAGGACCGGGGTTTCGATTTGAAATAAAGGCGGGGTATTTAGAAAACAAAAATAGATTTTTCGAAAATAGTTTCAGACAAACAGATGCATGATGATGACGATGCTCAAATGCAATGTGGCATGATGACATGAGCATGCGGTCATGACGATGCAATGCACAAAAACAACGTGATTTTCTAGTAGTGGTTTTGCGGGATGCCACAATTCGACACCACTAACAAGGGATCTCGCCCTCGAGATCTGCCTCATGGTACCGGGAAGAAGGTCGGTGATCTGAATCTTCTCGCTTCGTGTCGATCCTCGCGACACCACTAACAAGAGGTCGTTGTTCGTGATCGCCGAGAGAACACTCCGGGAAACAAAAGACAAAGGTAAAGGTATCAACAAATAAAGCCACCTCTAGCTTCCGTGGACGGAGTAAAATTGCTGGATCCACCGATTCAATAGACAAAAGCGAATGATAAGAGTAGTCGGATGGTGATCAGTCCATCGCGCACCCAAACCATTACTCTGCACACGAATCGGAGAATTATGCAACCAACTCTCGGAATCAGACTGAAGATCTCGACAAACGAGATTCGGGAACAAGGAGGGATGCAGACTCTGCATCGGATCTGGCGTAGATGATGTCATCGTGTCGGAAAACACCAGAAGGCACAAACAAGGAACAAAGAATGGTACCACGGAAGACGATTCCTCAGATAGCATGAAGTCCGGAGGTAGAAACACCGTTACCAAAGGAGGAAGCGAAACCCTGAAGGTACGACGGAAACCCAACCACGAGAATTCCTGGACTTGAATAAAAGATAAGAGAGCAGATTCAAAACACGTAGAGGTAAGAGGAGAACAGCAGAGGGGTAAGGAGTAAAATAAGACCTAATCAGATCTATCCAACCGATTTTGCAAAATAGTTTTGACACTCTACAACGTCCGTTAGCTAGGTTATCCTACAGGCTGGACTTGTGGGGTATCACAACTGCTGGGCTCTAATACCACTTTGTAACACCCTCGGATCGACCCTATGCAAGTTTTAGCCCTTTTCGCCAAACCCGCATAGAAACGATTCAAGGATGCCCACCAGGCACTTTCGTGCGGGTGGAAAACGAAGTAATACCATTACACATTAGTCCACGATGGGACCCACAAAACATGTATATACAACAACTACTCCATGAGTCAAGAATACAGATATACTATACAAAGATTCAAATCACCTTGAAAACGATAGAGCGTCCGACTACGGACAAGATGCAAATGGGCCTAAGAGACCTGAAGAATAACCAATGGCGTCCATAACCCTGCCCAGGCCAAGCCGGAAGGGTAACCCTGCTAACGACATCGATCTCAAACCTGCTAAAACAAAAGGGGTGCCGACAAAGGGCAAAGGAAAAAGAGGAGCGTCAGTACTGAGGCCAGTACATGGCAAGGCTAGAATTCGGCGGCTCTCGCCTACATAGGTATGGTGGACTGAAGCGGCAGCGCAGCATGCACTAAACAACCTATAGAGACTCGGTACAACTATCGGCTATTAGAGAGAGATAAGAAAGACCTATTCGGATGCAACCTGATACTAACACCAAACAAACCCATCCTGGTATTTCCCCCTCGAGACCAAACGAGGAAGTCGGACCAAGGAACTCACACAGTTGGCAATTTTACTCATTCCGTTATAGTTGCAGCAATTACTAATCAGATATAGCTAGCATGAGTCATCCTGAAGCATAAGTAGTGGGCAGTTTAATTAACCATTTGGGGGTAGTTGGAACATTTACTAGTCAGATATAATTGTCCTGAGGAATCCCTAAACCCAGCAGTTGTTGGCACTTTTATCACCTTCCTTTGGAGTTGCAATACTTACTAGGCAGATATAACAAACATCCCAGATCCAGTAGTGGTTGGCATTTTTAATATCCATTCCGTTATAGTGAAGCTGGTTACTAGTCAGATAGATTAAGTCAAATTTATAGCACTACTTTAGTTATGCTTGTCTATGAACGAGATACTTTGCTCCAAGTCGTCCATAACCGCGGACACGGCTTTCAGAAAGTTTTACCCTGCAGGGGTGCACAAATAGCAACACATACTCGATCAACCTCGGAAAAACCAACTCAAAACCCAACGAGGCATTCACGACAAAGCGATCACACGATTCAGAAATATTTCAGGGGGCCACCCCACTAAGCTACCCACAACGAAGTTGGCCGGCTCCAGAACGGACCCAGGGTTTGCGAGAACGTCTGTAAACGATTGGGAACCCGAAAGTGTGACTGGGCTTGTCGATACCGCAAAATCGTGTCGCGATCCAAAACAGTACAGGTGCTCCACGCACAATCTTAAATAAAGCGGTAAAGCATGGCATAAGTACAGGATAATAATAAAGCCTCAAACTACGTGTGGCCCCAAGAAATAGAAATGAATCAAGCTCTGGCTCAGGGGGGTCCATAAGGCCTCCCGGATGTGGATAGTGCGAAAAATCAAGGAACGGGTATCAAGTACTCGGGGTCCTACGAGACACAAGTGAGCGTGGAAGAACCAAATAACATCTATTGCCCACCGATGCCTCTACATTAGTTATATCTAGCATTTTAATAGTTGTACTTAAAGTCATGATCCTCTCCACCACTAAGTATCTCCACCATAAACATCTGTCAGCATTCCAACAACTGTGGTACTCGACAACACGAGATCGCACCTAAGCAAGCAACTACGACTCGCAAGGCCAGCTATCTACCAAACAACAGGTATTGGGAGGTGTCCATGGCAATGTAAAGGCTGCACGGGGTATAACCGGTGCACGGAAACTAAAGCATCGCGGCACGGATAGCAATAGATCAACAGGAGGAAATAAAGACTATAATTGCACAATAGGTAGAAGGAGGAGAGATGCTCGCCTAGGAAACACTGCCGAAGGTTCATATCCGGAGAACTTGTCGATACTCGCATCATCTCATCGGCCTAATCCGCGAAGAAGCAAACACTAGAAGAAACAACGGATGCAATATTTAATACTATGGCAGAAGATCCAGCATGCTTATCATATGATGCAGATGCGGTGCAATTAGGCAATATTAAGCGGAATCGGGGTCCCGATAATTAATTAGATGGTTCAAGTTATTTAGAACCCCCGCAATTTAAATGTTGCATTAACACGACAAAACATAGCATCGGTTCGCTACACCAATTTAAATGGAGTCCGGAATAAGACAAAAGCATCCCGCATATAGACTCCATATTAAATTATGAGGTGAATCGGCATAATGCCCCCAAACCACAGACAGCCATGCGTGCATAAAGCATTAATTATGCGACAGTTGATAATGTCATATTATAAAAATAGGGGCTTAGAATCACACATCTGGGTTCGGCAGATCTTGGGTTCCGGGGGTCCGAGGTTCGACAGGGTTCGACGGGGATCGGTCTCGGCGGGAACGTTCTCGGACAACGGAGTAGATCTTGTCGCATGTTACGAAGAACTCAGATTTGGAAGGAGGTCTTGGCGTTCCGATGGATCAGTCCTCGGGGTTGAAGAACTTGGCGCGCCAGGGTTCGGTCTTTGGAGCCGAGTAGAAGAACTTGGCGTTCCAGTGGCGATCTTGGCGGTCATCGGGTTCGGGCCTTGGTATCCGAGGGGGAGAACTTGGCATCCCGTGGAGGAGAACTTGTCGTGCCGGGGTCTGGATTCCGTGTCGGCGATCTTGGCGTCCGGTGGTCTTCTAGTGTCACCGGGTACTCGTGTTCGTCGTCTTCTAGCACCGGAAAATTATTGGTCTCGGCATGACACGACCATCTTGTCATCCGTGTTGTGTCCCTCACTTCACATCAAAATAACCACAACACCTTCACCTTCACGTGATTGGAGTAGGTTTCTTCGGGGTCTTCGCACGACCGAGGATTGGCATAGGCAAACTAAACCGAGGCAGAGGCGCCGACGGCTGGGCGTGCTGGTGGTGGAGTCGGTCGACATGGCACTGCTCCGGGCGGAGGAGCGGCGGGCGGCCAGAGGCGGACAGGAACGGGCTCGTACGGCCGGCGGTCAACGAGGGCCCGGCGGCGGTGCCGCTGCAGAGACGAGGAGGCAAGGGCGGACGGGGAGGTCTCCGGTGGCGGCGCTCGTGAGGATGCCAGCGAGGTACAGCGGGGCGCGAGGAGCTCGGGGGAGTCGCGCAGGGACGCCTAACGAGGCGAGGAGTACGAGGGCAGCCAGGGCTCACGGCTGCGAGGTGGAGGAGGCGGCGCGAGGGCGACGGGGACGGCGGCGCAGAGCCTGAGCAGGGCGGCCACGGTGATGGGTGGTCCCGGTGAGTCGAGGCAGAGCAAAGAGGGTGCGACGACGCGTCTAGGCGGCGGCTTGGTGAGGTGAGATGGAGGCGACGGCGGCGAGGTGGGGGCCCGTGGCGGCGGTGGTGGGAGGGGATTGAGGAGAGGGGCCGTGTGGGACGTGTGCGAGGGGAGAGGCGCGGGGTAGGTGGGGTGCTCTCGGGTCGGAGCGCGTCGGGTGGGACCGGGCAGGTGGGTTGCGTCGGTGGAGTGGAGAGAGAGGGAGGAGGTGGCGACCAGGTGGGGGTAGGTGGCGTACGCGGGGTGGGGATCAGATCGGTCGAGCGGGAGTTGGTGGGATCGAGGACTGGGAGCGGGCGGCTAGGTGGTGGCCTGGGGCTGCGTGCGTGCGTTGCTGTGTGCGGCTGGGAGGGTGGCAGTTGTAGGTGTGGGTTGGGGTAGGACTAGGGTTAGATAGGGTTGGGCCTGGGATTTTATCTGGAGGTGGCCGACTAGGCTTTGGGCCTAGTTGGCTGCCTCCCCAAAAAAAACATAAACTTTATTTAATAACTAAGAGGCTTTTGTAATCCGTTTTTAGACAAAACAAAATAATCCGGAGGACCGGGGTTTCGATTTGAAATAAAGGCGGGGTATTTAGTAAACAAAAATAGATTTTTCGAAAATAGTTTCACACAAACAGATGCATGATGATTACGATGCTCAAATGCAATGTGGCATGATGACATGAGCATGCGGTCATGACGATGCAATGCACAAAAATAACATGATTTTCTAGTAGTGGTTTTGCGGGATGCCACAGAATAGCATACTTGGTTTAAGGAGTTGGATGCATGAGTGGAACTCATACTTGGTTGCGAAGGCTAGCAAAAGACTGGGGGCGACAAACTAAGAGATCAATAATGGCCATAATCATGCAGAGCAACAAAACATCATTGATCAAAGCATACAGTGATACTACAAGTTGAAAACTAAAGGATCATCTAGTCTATGGTGACTTTGGATAGTCATAACATGGTGTAAGCATGTGCCAAGTCAACCCAAATAAAGCATCAAAGGAGAATACCACAATACTATGCTTTAATATGCTAAAATAACGCATGATTCATCAAAGGCACATTAAGCAATCTCAATTGTTTATAACAAGTCATGCTACAGCAAAGAATACTAAGCATAAAGCCAAAACAATATCAAGCATGGCATGACAAAGCATAGGCCACAGTCAAAAACAAACTCTCTTTACCACTTACACATGAATTTTCCTACTCTTTTCCAATCCAAACCAAACTATTTGAAAATCAATGTGAGGGGGTCCAACCAATTTATTCAGCAAACTAAGAAAACCAAGCAAACGAAAAACCAAAATGAAAACGAAAAAGAAGACGCTCCAAGAACAACACAACTGTGCATTAAACAATAAAAATGAAGCGTTTGGAAGAAACCTGGGATTTTTATTGATGAAGAGGGGGATGCCTTGGGCATCCCCAAGCTTTGACGCTTTTACTTCTTGGATATTTCTTGGGGGGACACGCGTGGCATCCCCAAGCTTGAGCTTTAATCCATTCTTCATCTCATTACTCATTCCTTCCATACACCTAAATTTTTTCCTTCATACAAAACTTCACACAATCTTTATTAGCAACATTAGTGCACTCAAGGTAATAGGTCTTTAGGTTCAGTTCCAACACCAATAAAACTTCCATTAGAACACAAGCTACTGTAGCACTTCCCTCAAAAAGCTCAATTCCTCAAAAGAACTCAAAAAGGAACCAACAAGAAGCAAATGCAGAAAATGGCATAAATCTATCAAAACAGACCAGCAGGCAAAGAATAATTTTTTCGAAGACCTTCTGTTGCTAAAATCAAAAAGTGTTGAACTAACTAAAGTTAGATAACAACCTGGGGCAGAAGCACAAAAATTCACGCCTCAAAAGAACGTACAGATATTTTACACGAATTTGTACGGTGAAGCACAGAAATCTGTTTTGGGACAGCAACTTTCCCAATCATTACCTCTCTCTCATTAGAGGTTACTCTTGGCACAAAAAGCAAATAAAAAGGATAAGGAGAGGTTATTACAGAGGTAATAACTTCCAAGACTCATCTAAAACTCTTGGGTTATCTCCCAATAAGTACTTTTCTTTAACGCCTTTAAGTTAGGCATAAGAAGCAAGAAAAAGAATTAAGTGTTCTCAAATGAAGAAGCATTAAGAGAAAATTTTGTTTTCATAGGAGAGGCAAAAGAAATCTTCTCTCTATTCTTAGGGAAGTGTTCTATACCTTTCTTGAGTGGGAGTTGATATTTAATGGTGCCTTCTTTCATATCAATAATGGCACCAACAGTTCTAAGAAAAGGTCTTCCCAAAGTAATAGGACAAGAAGCATTGCATTCAACATCCAAAACATAGAAATCAACGGGGACATAGGCATTGTTAACCATAATAAGAACATCATTAATACTCCCCATGAGTTTATTTTTAGCATTATCATCATGTGGGACATTCAAATAATAATCTTCAAGTGGTGGCAAATCAAGCATATCATAAATCCTTCTAGGCATAATAGAAACACTACTATCAAGATCACATAAAGCTTTCAAATCAAAATCATTCACTTTCATATTAATGATGGGTTCCCAACCATCTTCTTGTTTTATAGGAATAGAAGCTTCATGTTTCATCTTTTCTTCTTTAATCTTTATGAGAGCATCAGTAATGTGTTTTGTAAAGTCATATTCATAGCACTAGCATTAGGACTTTTAGCAAGCTTTTGTAGGAACTTAATAACTTCAGAGATATTGCAACCATCAAGATCAAAATCATAATTATCATCTAAACTAGTAGAGCTATTACTAGTCTCAACACTAGTGGTAGTGATAGTAGAAACACTAATGTTTCTAGCAATTTCATCTTCTCTTTCCCACTTAGCATGCAATTCAGCTAATAGTCTAACATTTTCATCAATTCTCACTTGTATGGCATTAGTAGCTGCAAAGGGATTATCATTTGTTTCAGGTTTAGCAGCCATTTTATTAAAAGAAGATTGAGCTTCAGCCAGAGATGCTATATTTCTTTTAGCATTAGAGAGTTTTTCCTCAATAGTTTTATTGAAAGCAGTTTGTTTACTAATAAAGTCCTTAAGCATAACTTCAAGTTCAGAGGGAGCACTCCTATTGTTGTTGTAGAAATTTCCATAAGCATTACCATTGTTGGGAGGATATGGCTTATAATTGTTGTGACCAAAATTATTCCTGTAGGCATTGTTGCTAAAATTATTATTTCTTATAAAGTTCACATCAACTTACTCTTCATGAGCAACCAAAGAGGCTAAAGGAACATTATTTGGATCAATATGGGCTTTCCCATTAACAAGAAGAGACATAATAATATCAATCTTATCACTCAAGGAGGAGGTTTCCTCAACAGAATTTACCTTCTTACCTTGTGGAGCTCTTTCAGTATGCCATTCAGAGTAGTTAACCATCATATTATCTAGAAGCTTTGTTGCAGCACCCAAAGTAATGGTCATAAAGGTACCTCTAGCATCAGAATCCGATAGATTTCTTGAAGAATAGTTCGATCCTTCATAAAAGGTTTGGATAATCATCCAAGCAATCAGTCCATGAGTGGGATAATTCTTTACCAAAGATTTCATTCTTTCCCAAGCTTGAGCAACATGTTCATTATCAGATTGTTTAAACTTCATTATTTCATATAATCTTAGCTGGAGGATAGTATTTTCCAATGAAAGCATCTTTGCATTTAGTCCAAGAATCAATACTATTCCTACTTAGGGAATTTAACCATTCTTTAGCTTTTCCTCTCAAAGAGAAAGGAAACAATTTAAGCTTAATGATATCTCCATCTATATCCCTATGCTTTTGCATCTCACAAAGTTCAACAAAGTTATTTAGATGAGCAGCAACATCTTCATTACCAATACCAGAAAATTGTTCTCTCATAACAAGATTGAGCAAAGCAGGTTTTATCTCAAAGAAAGTATTTTCAGCCATAGGTGGAGCAATAGGTGTGCTCATAAAATCATTGTTGTTGGTGCTAGTGAAGTCACACAACTTAGTGTTTTCAAGAGTAGTCATTTTTTTGGGTTTTCAAATAAGAAAGCAAACAAGTAAAACTAATTTTTTTGTGTGTTTTTGAACAAAACAAGAAAACAAAGCAAAAAGAAACTAAGCAAAAAAAAACAACAAAGTAAAGAGATTGGTTATGAGGGACTCCCCTTGTGAAGATGTCCTTGACTCCCCGGCAACGGCGCCAGAAAACGTCTTGATGCGCTCGACGATCGACATAGAGCTCGTTGGGAACCCCAAGAGGAAGGTATGATGACCACAGCAGCAAGTTTTCCCTCAGTTATGAAACCAAGGTTTAATCGAACCAGTAGGAGCAAGGAAACACCCCAAAGGTGTTACTAGCTGAGCTTTGGCAGGGCGCACTACTGGTGCTAGTAGCAACGTGGAGACCTGCACAACACAACCACAGAACTTTGTCCCCAACTTGCGATGAGGTTGTCAATCTCACCGTGTTTTGCGGAAAACAAAGGATTAAACGTATCGAATGGAAAGAAGTAAAAGTTTGCATATAGTAAACACAAAGCAGAAACAGTTTATAGATGGTATGTAAAGACAAAGGACCGGGATCCATAGTTCACTAGAGGTGGCTCTCCTTAGATAGATAACATGCTGGGTGAACAAATTACAGCGGGGCAATTGACAAACACCGATAAAGCAATACATGCATATACTAATCATCTTGACTCCTTTGAGACTTGATTGGGCAATACAACATAATACATAGACCTCCATCCAACTACATCTATGACTAATAATCCACCTTCAGGTTATCATCCGAACCCCCTCCAGTATTAAGTTGCAAGCAACAGATTATTGCTTTACGAACTGCGTGTAAGGTAAACAATATGATTGTTCTATGAACAAAGGATTGTTGTTTTCTCCCTAGTAGCAACAGCACATCTAGTACCTTAGAGATTTCTGTCACTTCCCCAGATTACCATAGGCATGAACCCACTATCGAGCATAAATACTAACTCTTGGAGTTGCTAGCATCTACTTGGCCAAGATAGCTACTAACAACGGAAAGCAAGCAAGATCACAAATAACAAAGACATGATAGAATCAATAATCAATCTGAAATAGCATCTCAATATCCATCGGATCCCCGCAAACACAACATGTATGGATTACAAAAGATGATCTTGATCATGAACGGAGCTCACAAGATCTAAACATGAAAGCACAAAGGAGGAGAAACCAGCCATCTAGCTACTACATGGATCCATAGTCCAAGGATGAACTACTCACGCATCACACCGGAGGCTTGCATGGTGATGAAGAAGGCCTCTAGGGTGAATTCCCCTCTCTGGCAGGGTGCCGGGAAGAGCTTTAGATCCCTCCCAATCTAGGGATGGAGATGACGGCGGCTACAGACTCTTTCATGGATTTTTGATCGAGTACTTAGGGTTTTCGTCCCGAGGGAAACTTATAGGCGGAAGGAGAGGCCGAGGGGGTGCCGGGAGCCACCACACCACCCCCTGGCGCGGGCCAGGCCTGGCCGCGCGGCCAGGTGGTGTGGCTGGCCCCTGGCCCCTCTCTGTCTCGTATTCTGGCACTTGATCCCTTCCAGAAAAATAGGCACATCAACAAGTTTTCCCTCGGTATGAAACCAAGGTTTAATCGAACCAGTAGGAGCAAGGAAACACCACAAAGGTGTTGCTAGCTGAACTTTGGCAGGGCGCACTACCGGTGTCAGCAGCAACGTGGAGACCTGCACAACACAACAACAGAACTCTGTCCCCAACTTGCGATGAGGTTGTCAATCTCACCGGTTTTGCTGAAAACAAACGATTAAACGTATCGACTGGAAGAAAGTAATAGTTTGCAGAAAGTAAACACAAAGCAGTAAAAAGGTGATTGTAGATTAATGGTAAAAGAAAAGACCAGGGTCCATAGTTCACTAGAGGTGGCTCTCCTTAAGATAGATAACATGTTGGGTGAACAAATTACAGCGGGGCAATTGACAAACATCGAGAAAGCATACAAGCATATACTACTCATCTGGACTCCTTTGAGATTCGATTGGGCATTACAACATTATACATAGACCGCCATCCAACTGCATCTATGACTAATAAGCCACCTTCAGGTTATCATCCGAACCCCCTCCAGTATTAAGTTGCAAGCAACGGATAATTGCATTACTAATTGCGTGTAAAGTAAACAATACGATTGTTCTATGAACAAAGGATTGTTGTTTTCTCCGTAGTAGCAACAACACATCTAGTACCTTAGAGATTTCTGTCACTTACCCAGATTACAAGAGGCATGAACCCACTATCGAGCATAAATACTAACTCTTGGAGTTGCTAGAATCTACTTGGCCAAGATAGCTACTAGCAACGGAAATCATGCAAGATCACAAATAACAAAGACATGATAGAATCAATAATCAATATGAAATAGCATCTCAATATCCATCGGATCCCCGCAAACACAACATGCAGAATTACAAATAGATGATCTTGATCATGAACGGAGCTCACAAGATCTAGACATGAAAGCACAAAGGAGGAGAACCATCCATCTAGCTACTACATGGACCCGTAGTCCAGAGATGAACTACTCACGCATCACACCAGAGGCTTGCATGATGATGAAGAAGGCCTCCGGGGTGAATTCCCCTCTCCGGTAGGGTGCCGGGAAGAGCTTCAGATCCCTCCCGATCTAGGGATGGAGATGACGGAGGCTACAGACTCTTTCGTGGATTTTTGATCGGGTCCTTAGGGTTTCCGTATCAGAGGCAATATATAGGCGGAAGGAGAGGCCGAGGGGGTGCCTGGGGTGGCCAGACCACCCCCTGGCATGGGCCAGGCCTGTCCGTGCGGCCAGGTGGTGTGGCCGGGCCCCAGCCCCTCTCCATCTCATATTCTGGCTCCAGGTGTCCCTCGTTGAAAAACTAACTTTGGCTTTTGTCCCGTCCAATTCTAAGAATATTCATTTTCTCACTTTCCTAGAACCAAAAACAGCAAAAAACAGGCAGCTGGCACTGTGGCTCTTGTTAATAGGTTAGTCCAAGAAATCATATGAAAAGTACTCCAAAGTGTAGACAAAACATAAGAAAGTAGATAAAACCAAGCATGGAACATCAAAAATTATGGATACATTTGCAACATATCAGTGAGCCTTGTCAAGCATCCTAAAGTCCTCAGCAAGTTTTTCATGAACAACACCAAACTCAATCTTGTCCTTTTTAGACCTTTTATATTTAGCAATAGCACGGTCACGTTCCTTGATGAGTTTATTAATAATGAGATCATTTGCTTCATCAAGCCCTTCTAGTTTAGTTTTAAGAGACATTCTAGTTTCTTGTTCTTCTTCTAGAGCATTATTTAGAGTTTCTACCTCTATCATGTGCTCTCTTCCTAATTTACATCTCTCTCTAGAAGTTCTTGTGTGTGTGCAAGTTGATTTAAGAGGTCCACAACATGTTTCTTGTGTTCCCCTTGCAAGTTATTTATAAACACATCAAAAGCAACTAATTCCTTTTTGACCTCAAGGGATAACTCATCATCAAATTCATCATTGACTAAAGAGGTGGAGTGTGATGATGATAATACCTGAGTTCCTCTTGCCATAAGGCAAGTGACATTATTGTTGGAGATATTCTCATTTGGAGAGTCGAAGAGTGAGAATGTAGGGGTAGAAGTAGTGGCAAGAGCCGCCACACCACTTGATGTTTCCTCTTATTCATCTTCATCATCATCATCTTCGTAGGAGAATTCTTCATGTGTGATAAAGACAATTTCACCCGACTTCTTGTTGGTTGAATTCCTTTTGATGAAGGGTTTATTGTAAGGAGCATTGGAGGTCTTCTTCAACACAAGTTTACCCCCATGATCTTCTCTTTTCTCATAGGGACAAGCGGCAACAAAGTGATAACGGTCACCACAATTGAAGCAAGTTCTCAACTTGGACCCATTATCTCTCCTCCCATTGGGGGTTGCTTCTTCATTGCATTTCCATCTTGGCCTTGGCGGGATCTTTCCAAAAGTTTCTTGCATATAAGGCCATGTATTCACCATGAGCAACCTTGACATCTTCGGGGTGGCTCATTGAAAGTCCCTCATCACTCCCTTCATCTTCATCATACTCCACAACCTTGGCCTTCAAGGCAAGATTGACACCACTACTTATTCCAATGGCACGATCACGGCCGTCTTTGGCATTCTTGGCAGCAACCTTGAAGGCGGCCATCTCTTGCATAACTTCATTGGAGGTCATGAGATGGTAGTTGTGTCTTCCTTGGAGACTCTTCAAGTTAGTGGGCTCTAAAGGCATGAGAGCACTCACATACTTCCTCTTGATCCAAGCATCATCCATGTGAGAGGTACCAACATTCCTGAAGGCGGTGGCTGTGGATTTGAGTCTTCGATACATGTCTTCATGATCCTCACCATCCTTCATAAAGAATCCTTCAGCCTCATTGCTTAAGGCATCATACTTATTTCTTCTCATGATCTCATTGCCAACAAACAAGTCAATGAGAGCATCCCAAGCTTCTTTAGCAGTATTATAGTGCTCAATGTGGGGAAAATATTTTGGCCCCACTCCAAGTTGGATCATGTGCAAGGCAGGTCGCATTGAGTTGGCTATTGACCACTTCTCTTCTAGTCAAGTTGGTTGGATCCTCAATTCTGAGTCCTTCAATAATGTTCCACAAATCAATGCAAGAGCTGCGCACATGAGATTTCATTAAGACTTGCCATTGAGAAAAAATATGTGCAACTGATACGTCCAAAACGTATCTACTTTCCCAAACACTATTGCTATTGTTTCTCCTCTAAACTTGTGTGATTTGGATGCAACTAATGCGGTCTGATGCTGTTTTCAGCAGAACTGCCTTGGTGTCTACTTTTTGTGCAAAAAACCAACTATCAGGAAAAATCCCGAAAAATATGCCAAAAATCATATTTCACCCAAAGACTCTAGGAGCCAGAATACGAGACGGAGAAGAGCCATGGGGTGGCCACACCACCTGGTGGCGCGGGCCAGGCCAGGCCACGCCAGGGGGTGGTGTGGGCCCCCCAGGCACCCCCTCGGCCTCTCTCTTCGCCTATAAGGAGCCTTCTGACCTAAAAACTTTGGGGGGTTCGACGTTTTTCCAGAAGGGGTTCCGCTCCGCCGCCACCACCAGATTCCATGAAACAGCACCAGAAACTCCGTTCTAGCACCCTGCCGGGACGGGGAATTGGATGAGATCATCGCCATCATCATCACCATTGCTTCTCCATCGACCATCCATGTTTCCCCCATCTATGAGTGAGTAATCCCCCGCTGTAGGCTATGGGGATGGTAGGGATTGGATGAGATCGTTCATGTAATGACATCAGATTGTTAGGGCATGGTGCCTAGTATCTTTTATTAGTTCTTTATGACTTCGTTGCGACTTGTTGTGCTTAATGCTTGTCACTAGGGCCCGGGTTCCATGATTTCAGACCTGAACATGTTATTGATTCATTATGATAGTATTGTTTTTGGTCTTATCTGCAAGTTGTATACACACGTTGTTGTCCGGAACCTATGGCCCCGAAGTGACAGAAATCAGGATAACCGGAAGGTAATGGCTTTGATGTGAGTATCACATGTATTCACGAAGTGTTAATGATTTGCTCCGGTGCTCTATTAAAAGGAGAACCTTAATTGTCATTAGTTCCCTAGAGGCCCCGCTGCAAACGGACTGGCAGGACAAAAGATGTTGTGCAAGTTCTCATTGCGAGCACGTATGACTATATATGGAACACATGCCTAGGATTGTCTAGTACTTGGATGCTTTATCTTATTTATCTGCAATTGCCCTATGTTCTGATTGCTATGTGAATTGTCTTGTCCATGCAACGCCCGTCCATCCATCCCTATGCCTACCGCACTCGAATCCCATTGTTTACTGCTTTTGTTACTACTGTCTTTGCTTTGCTACTGCTGTTACTTTGCTATTCCTACTAAAAACTATTGCTACTGATAAACTGCTGTGAGCAAGATTGTTTCCAGGTGCAGCTGAATTGACAACTCAGTTGTTAAGGCTTATAAATATTCTTTGGCTCTCCTTGTGTCGAATCAATAAATTGGGTTTCACTTCCCTCGAAAATACTGCGATACACCCCCTATTCTTGTGGGTCATCAAGACTATTTTCTGGCGCCGTTGCCGGGGAGCATAGCTTTATTTATCAAGTTCACTTGGATTCTCTATTGTTCGCTGCTATCCATCCATAATGGGTAAGTCTCGTGATGGCAAAGTTCCTATTTTACCATCCACTACAAGAAGAGGTACGGTTCTGAACACCTCTGCTGCTCTTGATTCACCGTATGTTTTGAGTAAGTTCCTTACACCACCACATACACATGCTACACACACTGCTACTACTGCTGAATCTGAAACTTCTGATGCTTATGATGCTGCTTCTACTGTGCTAGATAAGAGTGGTTCATTAGGTCCTTTCCTGGATGCTACGATTGCTAGAACTATAGCTGGAAATACCGAAACTCCTAATGGAGACACTACCATACTTGTTAGTTCACCTGAGTCTAGTGAGATTTATGATATTGAAGATGGTTGTGTTGAGATGACTGATGAATTTTGTAAAGAATGTAAGAACACCCATGATAGGAGCGCTGCTAAGAGTCTCCTTGAGAGGCGTACTATTAGACCCAAATTGTCTCCTGATGCTAAGTTTGCTGCTTCTCCCATAAACATTATAGATGAAGATTATGATTTCTCTCTCGATCTATCTTACATAGCTATTGTCGAGAAAGAACCTTTTTGTGGGACTAAGAATGAAAGTGCGGTAGCACATATGAATGAACTTTCTACCATTAGTGGCTTGTTTTCTGATGATATTAAGATGCGTACTTACTTTGTTGCTAAGATTTTTCCCTTTTCACTGAATGGAGAAGCTAAAACTTGGTTTAGTAATTTACCCCTGGATCTATTGATAGCCCTGAGTGCTTGATTAGTACTTTCCTGCAGAAATGTTTTCCTCCCAGTGCTAGACATGCTATTTTGCAGGAACTTTTTGATTTTAAACAGGGAGAAAAAGAGGTATTGCCCGAATCTTGGGCAAGGTTTTGTGCTTTGATTCATGCACAGGCTAGAAGTCCTTTACCTAAGAATGAGCTTCTTGATATATTTTATAATGGACTAACCGAGGAATCTAGGACATACCTAGATAGTTGTGCTGATTGTGTCTTCAGGAATAGGACTCCAAAGGAAGCTAAGGAATTAATGGCTAAAATAAGAAAGAATTATGAAGATTGGACTCCTCCTAAACAAGCTATACCTGAAGTAATTGTACCTGAACCATCTATTCCTGTGCCTATTCCAACATCAAAGAAGAGGGGAGTTATTGAATTAAATGATGAAGTGATGAAGGAAGCTAAGAAATGTCTTAAGGAGAAGGGAATTAAAGCTACTGATGTCAAGAATTTACCTCCTATAGAAGAATTATGTAAGCCTATTCCCTACTCATCCACTATTGAGGTACACTCTCTCCAACACTTTGATGAAGGTGATATCCCTTACTCGAAACCTCCTGATCAATGCTTAGAAGAATTCGATATCTTTATTGTTAAGCAAGATAACTTTAATAAAAGGGTGCAAAATCATCTAATGGAAAACACTAGAGCTATTGTTGAGTTGAAAGATATTATGGAAAGAACCTCTAATGATGTTAAAATGATTGTTAAACACTTTCAAATGGTTCAAACTCAAATAGATCAACTCGTTAAAGTGCAAAATGACTTGCTAGTTAATGCTGCTAAAGAAAAACATGCTTATGAAATTAGAACTAGAAGTGGTGCTGCTACCTAAGATCCTCTATATCCTGAGGGGCATCCCAAAAGAATTGAGCAGGATTCTCAACAAGCTGAAAATAGTGGTTCTACTCGTAAGAAAAGGAAAAAGAAACATAAAACTGTTGTAGAACCCTCTGAACCTGCTATAGATCCTAATAGTATATCTATCTCTGATGCTGAAACTGAAAGTGGTAATGAAGAAAATGAAGTTCCTGATGAAGAAAAAGTTGAAGAAGAACCTGAAAACCACACTAAGACTACTAAATACACTAAAGAAGATTTTATTGCTAAGAAACATGGTAGTGAAAGAGAACCTTGGGTCCAAAAACCTATGCCTTTCCCTAATAAGAAACACAAGTCAAAGGAAGATGAACACTATAATAAGTTTTGTGAGTGGATGAAGCCTTTATTCTTGCAAATTCCTTTGACTGATGCTATTAAATTGCCTCCTTACTCAAAGTATATGAAGGACATTGTCTCAAATAAAAGGAAGATCACTAATGAAGAAATTTCTACTTTGCTTGCTAGTTATTCCTTCAATGGTAAGGTTCCTAAGAAACTTGGAGACCCAGGGATTCGAACTATCCCTTGCTCTATTAAGAACAGTTATGTTAGAACTGCTTTGTGTGATTTGGGAGCTGGAGTTAGTGTTATGCCTTTCTCTCTCTATAAGAGGCTTCAACATGAAAAATTAATACCAACTGATATATCTTTGCAAATGGCTAATAAATCTACCACTATTCCTGTGGGTATATGTGAGGATGTACCTGTTCAGGTGGCTCACAATTGCTTGATACTAACTGATTTTGTTGTGCTTGAAATGCCTGAAGATGATAATATGTCTATTATTCTTGGGAGACCTTTTCTTAATACTGCAGGAGCTGTTATTAATTGTAATCAAGGAAAGGTGACCTTCAATGTTAATGACAAGGAACATACTGTCTATTTCCCCAAGAAGATTGACAGGACTTATGGTTTGAATTCAATTGAACATGTTGAAGGCATTCAAGTTGGAGAAATATATTGTCCCATACCAAGAGAAAAATTTGAAACTATTATGATTGGGACCATTGTTATCAAGGTTGAGGTAACATAATCATTAGTGGAGTACAAAGTTTTGTCTCATATGCAATTGTTTTGGTAGCAAGACTTGATCAACCTTGCTAACAAAAGGATTCCATTGAACAAAACAATGTTTTCATTATGATTATCTTCGTTTATTTCTATCCTTTGCATTTAGTTTTTGCTTTTGTTTAGTTTTCTTTTTGTTGTTAGTTGCTTGCATATTAGAACTTCTGTAGTTCTAGCCTTGTTTTGTCCTTGCATCATGTTTCCAAAAGAAAAAAAAATCTGTCTGTCAGAAAAATCATTCTTCTATTTCTGAAAAATGCCCAAAAATAAAGTGTCTCAAAAATTCCAAAAAAAATCATATTAAATTTTTACGTGAAAAAAGGGGCAGAGGAGTGTCTGGGAGGTACCAGGGGGACCCACCAGGAAGGCACACCACATGGTGGGGCGACCAGCCTTGGGTGGCGCCATGCCCTGGTGTGGGCCACCCCTGGCCCCCCACTAACTCTCTCACCTGCCACTTTCTTCTCTCTCCCGAGTAAGCTCCAGTTCATAGCTCAAAATCGCGTTCTTGCTGTGCTTGCTCTCGATTTTTTCGATATCCTTGCTCAGCCCATCTTTCTTGCTGAAATTTGGAGCATTTGTTCCCTGGTATGTGACTCCTCCCCTTGTCCAAGTAGATTTCTGTTTAGTGGATTATATGTTGAGTATTTTGCTGCTGTAGGTGACTGGTTATGAGAGCTTGTAAGCTTGTTTGATGCTTAGAGATATAGTTTTGATGCATGTTTAGGCCTCTTGCAAGTCCCTATGAGTAGAATCCTTCATTATATTTACTTTGCAATCACTTGTTTAATAGGTGTTTAAATTTCAGAATACCAAGCATGAACAACCATACTTTTGGAGAGATATTTGAGAGTGATGCACCTAGGAGGTCGAGGCCCTCAAGAACAGCCTCTCAAGCTAGGGCATCATACAATGAAGACCTCATTGCAACCCGTATTGGCAGCGAAAGGGATGATGGGGATGCTCACCCATCCTCTTTTCCTTGTTTTACTTTCTTACAAGATGCAGGTATTCTTGATGATTTCTTGCTACTGATTGAGAGGGTTGGTTTGACCTCATATATGCAAGATGAGAGTGCACAATACGCTATGCTCACCAAAACTTTTGTTGAGAGCTTCACGTTTACTAACACACCCTATCAATCTACTGTCTCTTTTAAAATCTATGATCTTCCCTTCACCATGTCTTTGGAGAGATTTTGCAGTATTGTAGGTGTGCGTATGACAGGGACCGTGAAGAAAATTCAAGGGAGACCCGCTGATTTGTTGGAGCTTTACCGAGGGGTGACCAATGATGATGACCGTGTAGCACAACGCGGAAAGATAAGAAATATCCAACTCCCTGCTCTTAGATACTTTGCATATTATCTTGCCACTAGTGTATTGGGTAGGGAGAACACTAGTAATATCTCCAACTATCATTTAGCATTCCTTGCTGCTGCACTTAACAATGATACTCGGTACAATCTTGGCTCGCTTATTGCTCGTCGCCTAGCTGCTAGGGGGCCTATCTATGGGGGCATCATTGCATCGCGCATAGTCAATGCATTAGGTCTTTCAGTGGATCCCTATGATGCTATGCTGGCACCACAGAGGCTTGACCTTGTTGCCATGAAAAGTCATCACTTTGTCACTGCTACCTCTAATTTGAACAATCTAGTATATAGGATGCTTTTCACTGACGGGGATGAAAGGGAGATCCTTTTGCCACATCCTGCTTTGTTTAGTGTTCACAGGAGACTGTGGTCGCGCTACAAGAAGGAGGTGGACGAGCAGCTTCGCTTGCTGGGTTTCCACGAGCAGCACCAGGAGGATGTGCCCTCCTATGATTACTCCGCGCATTACGGAGGGACATACTCGAGCTCGCACCAGGATGATGGGACCTCTTCGTCGTACCAGGGTGACACTTCATCCTGGCCAGCTTGGGATTGATACCCACTTAGGCCAAAAGCCTAAGCTTGGGGGAAGGTACGCCGACACCGCACTCATCTCCATATCATGTTGCGTCGGTACTTTGTATATTCATGTTTTCGTTCTCTTTTTAGTTTTCGTTCTTCTTTGCTTTTGCTTTCTAAAAACACAAAAAGACCAAAAATATTTCTGTTGTTTCTCTTTGGTTTGCTTCTTCCTTTTTGCCATGGTTTGTTTTTCCCTTTTTGCTTTGTTTGAACTATTCGAAAAACCCAAAAAGATTTTGCTTTGTTTGTTTTTTCCTTTTGGTTCTTGTTTAAAAATCGAAAACACCAAAAATATTTGTTGTTCTTCTTTGGTTTTTGCGAGTTTGCTACAGGGTTCGGCAGTCCTCAGTGGATATTGGTTTCATATTATTATTCAAGTTACACAAGTGAAGAGCAATAATGAGTATCAATGACAACTTGAGGCATGGTAAGAGGCTAGTAACGAAATCTATTTGTTTTCATTTTTTGTACATATACTCATCACTGTGGGCATGCTTAGTCTGTTCATGTAGAGTGTATGTTTTCGTTGGATGCTTAATAGTTCTTGCTGTCTTATGATTAGCTCCAGCTCGCTAATAGTTTGTAGCATGTCTTATGAATGTTTGCTTGCATTGCTCTATTCATAAATTGGTATGACACCGTGGTATCCTCCTTTGAATGTTTTCATTTGATTGACTTGGCACATGCTCACGCATGCACATGACTGTAATAGACAGTTAAGCCTCGATGAATTATTTTGCCTTGAGGATCTTGAATCACTTTCATGCCATGAGTAGTCCTGTTTTGTTGCAAGCATGATAATGACAGCTATTGCTCTCTCGTTTGTCGCTCCCTTACTATTGCTAGCCTTCACTTCCACTGAGTGTTTTACTCATGTTTCCAACTCCCTAAACCGAATATTTCCAAAGTGTCCACCATATCTACCTATTAGCATCATTTGCTGCTCCCTTGCATATTCAATATGCCTTGTTTTCTTCCGAATACAATGTTTGCTTGTTATGGGAAAATTAGTTAGTAAAGCTCTCACAAACTTGATGGCACACTTTATTTCCTGCACTTAATAGACCTGAACCATTGTGAACTCTCCATGAAAGTTATATGCTTGCAAATTATAGGCTGGGGATTAGCAGAACTGTGTTGTCACGGGGAACGCTTTCAACACTTGTAAATATATACCCAGTTGATACCTTTCTCTTTTGTTTGCGGATGTCGTCGGTGTGAAATAAAAGGGGAGCTTGTAAGTTCATGGAGTTATGTATGTGTGTTAGAGAAACGCCTGGGCCGCTGGTCTAATCCATGCTGACATGGTGGAAACCTGCAGCGTAACCATAATGATATCTATGAAGCATTCTTCTTATAAAAAAAAGAGAGATAGCTATTGAGAAAAAGGAAAAAAAGGAGTTTTATGAAAAGAGGAAAGAGAGAAAAAAGCACCATTTTCCCATGGTAAATAAGAAGATTGCTGAGATACTCATTGTCTGCTTGCCTTGTCATCTTGATATGGGGATTCTTCCGCATCATCGGGCAAGGGATACCCCGTTGGCGGTTCTCAATGATACGCACATACTTACGATGACAAGAACTTACCGGTAACTAAAGTTGAGTAGCATGAGGAGCGGCCCTCGTACTCAAGGGACTTGGGATTTTCAGTTTATAGTCTGTCAAGCATATAACTCAGATTGGACCTCACTTTCACCTTAACCACATTAAAGATGCTTATGATAGGGGCAATGAGAGCTCAAAGCTAATGAGTACCATACTTTCAGCATTTGGAAGCTTTTCAAAATTATTCAAAACCTTTTTCTTCTACTCGTTGAGTCTCCACGTATTCTTTGAGCACCTTCTTGAGAGCATAGTTCTCATTCTTTGTGTTTGTTCCATTACTTGATTATTTGTGTTATGACTTTGATGCTTGTATTCTTGATATCTTTACTTCTAGTCATCGCTTGAACTTCAGAGGTGCCTTGGCATTCATAATCAAAGGCAAGCGAGATACCACTCTATCATACCTTTTTATGAGCATTGTAATGTTGCTTATGTTCGTGCTTCATGCTACTTATTATTCTTGAGTTGGATTCTCTTCATAGATTGCAAATACTATTAATTAGACTTGGTTGCATACTCTTTATTTTGAATTGTCCAAGTAGTTGATCACATTGCTGAGAATATTTACATCATATGAAGCAAATGTGTTCGTGAAAGTTCTTTTATCGCACTCAGTTTTCAACTGAATTGCTTGAGGACAAGCAATAAGCTAAGCTTGGGGGACTTGATACGTCCAAAACGTATCTACTTTCCCGAACACTTTTGCTATTGTTTGTCCTATAAACTTGTGTGATTTGGATGCAACTAATGCGGACTGATGTTGTTTTTAGCAGAACTTCCTTGATGTCTACTTTTTCTGCAGAAAACCAACTATCAAGAAAAATCCTGAAAAATATGCCAAAAATCCTATTTCACCTGAAGACTCTAGGAGCCAGAATACGAGACGGAGAAGAGCCAGGGGGTGGCCACACCACCTGGTGGCGCGGGCCAGGCCAGGCCACGCCAGGGGATGGTGTGGGCCCCCCAGGCACCCCCTCGGCCTCTCTCTTCGCATATAAGGAGCCTTCTGACCTAAACACTTTGGGGGGTTCAACGTTTTTCCAGAAGGAGTTCCGCTCCGCCGCCACCACCAGATTCCACAAAACAACACCAGAAACTCCATTATGGCACCCTGCCGGGACGGGGAATTGGAGGAGATCATCGCCATCATCATCACCATCGCTTCTCCATAGACCATCCATGTTTTCCCCATCTATGAGTGAGTAATCCCTCGCTGTAGGCTATGAGGATGGTAGGGATTGGATGAGATCGTTCATGTAATGGCATCAGATTGTTAGGACATGGTGCCTAGTATCTTTTATTAGTGATTTATGACTTTGTTGCGACTTGTTGTGCTTAATGCTTGTCACTAGGGCCCGAGTGCCATGATTTCAGATCTAAACATGTTATTGATTCATTATGATAGTATTGTTTTTGGTCTTATCTGCAAGTTGTATACACACGTTATTGTCCGGAACCTATGGCCCCGAAGTAATAGAATTCGGGATAACCGGAAGGGAATGACTTTGATGTGAGGATCACATGTGTTCACGAAGTGTTAATGCTTTGCTCCGGTTCTCTATTAAAAGAAGCACCTTAATTGCCAGTAGTTCCCTAGAGGCCCCGCTGCAAACGGGCTGGCAGGACAAAAGATGTTGTGCAAGTTCTCATTGCGAGCATGTATGACTATATATGGAACACATGCCTAGGATTGTCTAGTACTTAGATGCTTTATCTTATTTATCTGCAATTGCCCTATGTTCTGATTGCTATGTGAATTGTCTTGTCCATGCAACGCCCGTCCATCCATCCCTATGCCTACCACACTCGAATCCCATTGTTTACTGCTTTTGTTACTAATGTCTTTGCTTTACTACTGCTATTACTTTGCTATTCCTACTACAAAACTGTTGCTACTGATAAACTGCCGTGAGCAAGATTGTTTCCAGGTGCAGTTGAATTGACAACTCAGTTGTTAAGGCTTATAAATATTCTTTGGCTCCCCTTGTGTCGAATCAATAAATTGGGTTTCACTTCCCTCGAAAATACTGCGATACACCCCCTATACTTGTGGGTCATCAAGACTATTTTAAGGCTTATAAATATTCTTTGCGATTGCAAACGTTTTTCTAGAAGGAGTTCCGCGGCCCCAGGCACCCCCTATAAACTGAGTTGTCAATTCAGCTGCACCTGGAAACAATCTTGCTCACAACAGTTTATCAGTAGCAATAGTTTTTTAGTAGGAATAGCAAAGTAACAGCAGTAGCAAAGCAAAGACAGTAGTAACAAAAGCAGTAAACAATGGGATTCGAGTGCGGTAGGCATAGGGATGGATGGACGGGCGTTGCATGGACAAGACAATTCACATAGCAATCAGAACATAGGGCAATTGCAGATAAATAATATAAAGCATCCAAGTACTAGACAATCCTAGGCATGTGTTCCATATATAGTCATACGTGCTCGCAATGAGAACTTGCACAACATCTTTTGTCCTGCCAGCCCGTTTGCAGCGGGGCCTCAAGGGAACTACTAGCAATTAAGGTGCTCCTTTTAATAGAGCACCGGAGCAAAGCTTTAACACTCCGTGAACACATGTGATCCTCACATCAAAGCCATTCCCTTCCCGTTTATCCCGATTTCTGTCACTTCGGGGTCATAGGTTCCGGACAACAACGTGTGTATACAACTTGCAGATAAGACCAAAACAATACTATCATAATGAATCAATAACATGTTCAGATCTGAAATCATGGCACTCGGGCCCTAGTGACAAGAATTAAGCACAACAAGTCGCAACAAAGTCATAAAGCACTAATAAAAGATACTAGGCACCATGCCCTAACAATCTGATGCCATTACATGAACGATCTCATCCAATCCCTACCATCCCCACAGCCTACAGCGGGGGATTACTCACTCATAGATGGGGGAAACATGGATGGTCGATGGAGAAGCGATGGTGATGATGATGGCGATGATCTCCTCCAATTCCCCGTCCCGGCAGGGTGCCAGAACGGAGTTTCTGGTGCTAATTCGTGGAATCTGGTGGTGGTGGCGATGCGGAACTCCTTTTGGAAAAACGTCGACCCCCCCCCCCCCCGAAGTTTTTAGGTCAGAAGGCTCCTTATAGGCGAAGAGAGAGGCCGAGGGGGTGCCTGGGGGTCCCACACCACCCCCTGGTGCGGCCTGGCCTGGCCCACGCCACCAGGTGGTGTGGCCACCCCCTGGCTCTTCTCCGTCTCGTATTCTGGCTCCTGTAGTCTTCGGGTGGAATAGGATTTTTGGCATATTTTCCGGGATTTTTCCTGATAGTTGGTTTTCTGCACAAAAAGTAGACACCAAGGCAGTTCTGCTGAAAACGGCGTCAGTCCACATTAGTTGCATCCAAATCACACAAGTTTAGAGGAGAAACAATAGCAAAAGTGTTTGGGAAAGTAGATACGTGGACGTATCAGCAACTAACTTAGGTGGGTCACCTCTATTATTTATATGTGGATGAGGGATTGGAGGGTCGAGAGAGTACCATCCGGGTACCGCATGGTGCTCTTCCTTCCCATCACCCCTTTTGGTGGTGGTGTTAGTGGAATTATGTTCATCCCCCGCCACTTCACCTATAGGCTTAGCCGGAGCATTTGCCTTTAGGTTAGGTGGTGTTTCCTCTTGAGAGGGAGGAGGTGAGGCTGGCTTATTCATAACAAGTTGCTCAACAAGTTGACGCAGCTGTTGGATTTTGTTGCCCAAGGTAGAGCTCAAGCCTGTTTCCAAATTCTTGAGATCTACCATGGTCACCGAATGGCTAGCCTCACTTTCTCCCTCATCTCTTGGGTTCCCCATAATCTCTTAGGCGGTTAAGCCTGAATAAAGAGCCGAGGCTCTGATACCAATTCAAAAGATCGTATGGGCACCTAGAGGGGGGGTGAATATGTGCTACTTCAAATTTTACTCTTTTTTAACTTAGGGTCTGACACAAAAGGTAAATTCTCTAGATTATGCAACTATGGTGAATTTACCTATATGTCAACCTAGCACATATACTAAGCAAGAACTAGATAAGTAAAGTGCGGTAAAGGATAGAAGTAACCAAAGTGGAGCACGCGGAGACACAAGGATTTATTTCCCGTAGTTCCTTCCTTTTGAGGGGAAGTACGTCTACATTTGGAGAGGGGGTGGTTTCAAACCACCAACGCCACAAGAGGCCTCCCTTGTTCTCCGATGAACCTCACCCCAACGGGTTCGATTCACCTCTTCCACTATACGGCAACCTTCGAGGTGGAAGCCGGCACCTTTACAGCGAGTTCGGGGCACACATCCACAACTTAATTGGAGGCTCCCAAATACAAGCAACTTGTCAAACAATCAAAGACAATCTTGTAAGAACCAAATCAAAAGCTAGGGTTTCCAAAGAAACACTAGAGCATGTGGGCCCTCAAGTGAATGAGGGAGAAATGCAGATCTCTCTTGGTGAAGCTGTAGATCAAGGCCTCCTCCTTCGATTCTCCAAAGATCAATGACTTTGGATGGTTGGATGAAGAGATCTTGTTGATTTTGTGGCTTAAATGGGGATGGTGTTCTTCAATGGGTTGAGCAGCTGGAGGAAGGGGATAAGGTCCTCTATTTATAGCCCTTCACTCCACTGAACCGTTTTCTGACCGTTGGAGAAAAGTCAGACCGGCGACTCCGGTCTACACCGGAGATTCCGGCCCATCTCCGGACCAGTAAACAGATTGACCCAGCCCTTCTGTGAGCCAAGTGGACCGGAGACTCCGGTCTAACCACACCGGAGACTCCAGTTAGACTCCGGACCTTGCTCCGGAACACCTATCTGGCTGACCCAGGTAGAAATCTGGAGCCCCCTCCGGAGATTCCTGGGGAAACTCCAGACCACACCGGAGACTCCGGTCTAGCCAGATCGGAGACTCCGGTCTGGAATTCCCAGGAACATGTAAATATTGCAGGGAAAGTTCCGTAAGCCAAGGGTCCTTTTCACTTTGCATTATATCAACCTGAGACAATAGCATACTGTAAAATGTTCTACTTGTTGTTAACGAACACCAAAAGTGATTATGACAATAAATATCCTTTCATTCAGTACAATGTATTTTGGAACTTAGAGACAAACTCAGAAAAGAATAGACATGTTGATAAGTTGCACAACTCTTTACAAAATACTACCTGAACAAATTAGCATGAAGTGACTGGTCCACTATCAGAATGAAGTAAAATGTATCTATTGATTTGTAGACACCCACTTTGCCATCACTCTACCTTAAAGATTGCTAAGAACTTCTAAAACTCATTATAAGAAAATGAAGGATTCTTACATAGTTACATACTTCTAAAATTGTTTTGAGAGCTAACATGTTCAGGCAAAACATCTCGAGCTAATCATGCCATTGATGATTAACACACAGAGATGCATTTTGCATCCATAGAGATAAGGTTGCGGAGTGAAAGATCAGGAAAATAATAGTCATTAAAATTCAGAAAATTTACATACCTCCCCAAATTAGATTTTGTACCAATCTTCTTTCCGATGTTGTACTAATACCAGAAATAAATAAGAAAAAAGAAATAGCATAGGCAGAATATTAGATCGCCATGCACAAAGCAAGGAGATATGCTGAAAAGAATACACGAATAACAATATTCAACATTTTCGGATGAAAAAGACATACCCTCAATCCGGTGTAGCTGCATGCCTACATAGCGACAAATCCACATTCACACCATACTGTTCAAGCACATAATATTTGTATGGAAAAATTAGAAATAGAAAATACACTTAACTGGCCAGGCCTTGAGAGGACCAACTCAACCTTGCTATATATATTCTAGACTATATATAGGATTAACCAGCTCTATTTGTCGAAATCAATCAAGATGAGAAAGCTGCACAACAGATGGAAACATTAGACATGTAGTTTAAGCATCAGCTGTGTAGCTTCTCATAACAGGCACACATCTTTTAGGGGAATGGAATACGTGAGAAGGATATGGCTTCCAGGCTTCATGCTTCGGGTTGGAAGCTCGACGGCTGGAGTGCCCATCTATTACTATTATGTCCGCTTCGGCTGCATTCCAACATGAACGAGAAAGCGACGTCTCTATCGGCGCCGGTACGTGGCGCCGGTACGTGCCGGAGTCTAATCCGCCGTCTGTTGCCGGTTGGAGATTCACGCCCGGTCAAACTTTCTGTTCCGGGATAATCGTAAAAACACCTTAAAAGCATCTCCACTTGTAACCCCTATACGAGCTTCGGTATAGCCTGTTTTTAGCTCGTATGGGGCCCGCCGGTGCAAAATCGAAAATGGGGGACGCCGCCTTCCTAGCCGTGACCCCAAAGTAAACACATATTTTAATAAAATAATATTTAAATAGAGAAAACCTAATTTTATTACATAATAAAAATAAAAAATTAGTCATAATCGTTCCTCCTATTGTCCTCGTCGTCGTCTTCGTCGTCGATCGGCGCGCGCTCCGGCCTCGACGGCGTTGGCCTGCCACGATCGCGCCACATCGAGCGATCGCCGCTTTGGGGACCAGTGCCCGCAACGGCTGTAGCCTTCGCCGTCGCCTTCGCCGCGCGCACGATAGGCCTCCTCCTTCTTCCGCCACCAGGTGTCCCCCGACAGCGTCGGTTCGAGTGACGCGCGAATGGCCGCACGCTGGCCCAAAAATTCTTCCGGGTCGCCGGGACGCCTCTACTGGCGCGCCGTCACGGCGTATTCCGGAGGGACCACCCACTCCGGTCGAGGCTCCGGCCGAGCCTCCAGTAGCCGGTCGAGGCATAGCATCGCGCGCGGCACAAGAGGATCGCAGAACACCACGTGACCTCCGCCCTTTTTCCGTGTGCCCTGGAAGTGCGGGTACCGGAGGCTGGAATAGTCGCCCGCCATTATGTGGTCCATCACGCCGTCAAGAGTCCGGGCGCCCCACCACAGCCTGCGGCCCTCCTTGTTGTGGTTGACGGGTGGCGGACCGTCCCCCTCGTACATGGCGAGCTGCCGCTCGCCATGTTTCATGAAGATGGCGTTCCAGGTGGCGGCGTTGTCGGGGTCCCAGTTTGTGTCCATCCACTGGTCCGGCGTGAGCTCGCCGTAGTAGTGGTTGGTGATGGCCAGCACCTTGAGGGACGGGCGGGACCGGCACACTACCAGTGCTCAACCTCCAGCGGAGGGCACCCATACCCTGGCGGGAAGGGGTAGTGGGCGGCGCACAGCGCCTCCGCCTCGGCGTATGTTAGTGTGGGGAGATTGGAGGATGACATTGCGTGTAGATCTGAGCTATGGCAATGGCGGTCGTGGCCTTTCTGTAGCCGGAAACGGCGGGAAATTGAGGCGGGAAGCGGTGGAAATGGCAGGAAGGAACTAGCGGGAACGCGGTGGCGTCCACTTCCGGCCGCCGCGTGGCCGTCGAAGGCGCGTGGCTTGACAGGGCAATATTTTATTCCCCTCTGGCGCCCCCGCTTGCCTCCCTATAGATATGGTTTCGTCTGGTGCCGCCGAGTTAATAATTAGGCCGTGTAACTACCTCGGTGAATTACGCTCCTAGTTACAAGCCTAGATGAGCAGAAATGGTTAAAATAGTACGATGGAGCCCAAATGCCACTCACAGGTAGACCTTTCGGCCGTCCTAACCATTTCCAAACATCGGGACAAGAACGAGCGGCGTAATCGGCAGGCGAAGGAATCAACTACATACACAAATGAGTATGTATGCAAGCCACCATACAACAGTCCTCAGAGCCATTCCATCTAAAAGAAATAGAAATATTGCAACGCCATACGCTAAGATACAAATATCCTAGATAGATATAATAGTTTAGGATATCTCCTCATACATCAAACATCAGAGTATCAGGCGGAAGCGGAAAACAAGATCCGAGTACGGATAAGAAGCAAATCGGCATAAGATGCCCCCTAAATAAACACATCCCGCCCACAGATCTCGCGGATCCCCGTTCCCGGAATCTCTACACCGAATGATCATTTCCAACATCGTTCGTATCCTCCACCCAGTATCCATCTTGCGAACTTACCTGTTCATCTGAATCAAACAATTTATCGTGTGAGACCCTAGGGGTACTCAGCAAGTCTTTATGCCTCTAAAGGGGACACAACCTGGGGTGACGCAATTGCAGCAAAAGATAATACCTAACAATTCTATAGATACTCGCTAACCATCCACCTAACCATAGATATACGGATGTCCGTGAATTAATGTCAACAGTTATAACGGTAATTTTAACAGATCCATCCTCCTCCTCGCTTACCAACGAGGAAGCGGACGAACAACCCCCCTCCCCATTCGTTGGTAGTTTTATTATTCATTCCATGAGTGTTGCACTATTTACTAGTCAGGTACTTAGTCAAGTTAAAAGCGGTACTTTAGTTATACTTGTCTATGTTCGAGAAACTGTCCTCCAAGTCGTCCATAACCGCGGACACGGCTTTCAGAAAGTTTTACCCTGCAGGGGTGCACAAATAGCAACACACACTCGATCAACCTCGAAAAACCAAATCAAAACCCAACGAGGCAGTCACGACAAAGCGATCACAGGATTCAGAAATATTTCAGGGGGCCACCCCATTAAGCTACCCGAGACGAAGTTGGCCGGCTCCGAGACGGACTCAAGGTTTGTGTGGACGGCTGTAAACGACTGGGAACCCGAAAGTGTGACTGGGCTTGTCGATACAGCGAAAACGTGTCACGGCCCTAAACAGTACAGGTGCTCCTCGCACAATCGTAAATAAAGCAGTAAAGCATGGCATAGGTACAGGATAGTAATAAAGCCCCAAACTAATTGTGGCCCCAAGAAATAAGAATGAATCAAGCTCTGGCTCAGGGGGTTCATAAGCCTCCCGGATGTGGATAGCGCGAATATTCAAGGAACAGGAATCAAGTACTCGGGGTCCTACGGGACACAAGTGAGCATGAAAAACCAAATAGCAGATATTGCTCACCGGTGCCACTTTCATTAGTTATCCCATTACTACTCAGGTTAAGTTGTTTAAGTACCTCGTTATCCATCAGACACTCACATACCCTACACATGCTGTTCTACGACTCGCATGGCTCAAACAACTCCTGTAGTAATGGCTCATGGGATGGAGGAACAAGCTTCGGTGGGGTTTAAAAGTAAAAGCTATGCAGTACTTGGGATTCAATTTAATGCAATCGCGACTCAATGATGCAAGAATAAGATAGAGGCAATAGGTACTGTATGTATGCAAGCATGTGGTAGTGCTTGCCTGGCAGCTCAGTTGAAGCGAGAGAAGGATCTGGGTAGTGCTCCTGGTTTTCTTGATAGATCCCCTGCTCAGCGTCTATTCGAAGAAGAACCAAACACACAAGGGCCAACATAAATAAAGTGCACAAGCATATGAATAAAATGCGACAAGCAAACAATCATGCCATGATGAATGATGCACAATTTGCATGGCAATAATGCAGCATGGCATGGGTGAGGTGTGGAATACAAGAATAAAGCCTTTTATTGAGTTTTAGTCACCTTTTATCCTCAAATAAGTTGCTGTATACTTTATATTTATATGATGCATGCTGCAATTCAGAACATGGAATGCATAAACAGAAAGGTCTCGTCGCGCTGATCGATTTAGACATATTATTTGTCAAATTTGGAGTTATAAAACAAAAGTTATTAATTAATTAAGATAAAGGGCATTTTACTGTAATTTTAATCAACTTGAACTTTAAAGTGTTCAAACATTATTTTGCATAGCATATTTGAATTCCTCACATTTTTCTGATTTCAAAACATATATTATTTGTATTATTTGTATTTATATTTCAAAAGTTATTTTAAAACAGATTTGAATTTAAATTTAAAACAAATTTGAAAAGTTAAATTAAAACAGAAAAGCACAGAAACTTTTGTTACTCAGCCCGTTATAGACCCAGTCACTAACGGGTGGGCCAGCTGCTGACTGGGACATCACGCGCACAGAAAAGTTTTTCTCACCACGTCGCTTCCTAGCCACAGAGGGTGACAGATGGGCCCGGTGGCTACGGGCCCACATGACAGCGACTAAACCGCAGTGACTGACAAGCGGGGACGCAATGGAGTGCGGGTTGGGTGTTCAAAACTGCGGGGATGTTTTTGTAAAAAGGGCAGAGAGGCTGACTAGTGGGGCTCTGCGGACCGCGGGTTGAGCGAGAGAACACAGAAGGGGTTTTCTGCAAAAAGAGATCGTGACACTGTTGTTCTTCTCTGAATTTACTGACGACCGACCGGTGCTCGCCCGCGCGAAGCGCGGCGCGCGGGGGATCAAACTGGGGACCTGGCGTGCACGGGCGGCGGCGGCTACCGCTGGGCTAGGGAGGGGTAGTTGATAGGGGGTTAGGCGCGGCCTAGTTATGGCGCTATGCGGTGCGGGAGCGAGCAGACAGTAGCGAGCGGCGGCGCACTGAGGGCGCTCGTCGAATCGACTGACGTGGCCCGGGCGGTCCGGTGAGGCGGAGCATGTCAGGGAGAGAGGGAGGCTCACCGCGGGGCTGTTGACGGTGGTGGTTCGGGCAGCGGAGCGAGCGGTCGTCGACGAAGCAGGCGCCGGGCGGAGCTAGGGTTTCGTCGGAGCGGCGACGGTCCTGGCGAGCCTGGGGTCCTTCTCCTCCTCGCTGGCGCGGTCCAGGGTGAAGCAGGGGTACTCCTCGGTCTCTTCGGTCACCTCCACGACGTGCTCACCGGCTGGATCGACGGGGGCGGCGCGGTGCTGGCGGTGGCCGGCGAGAGAGGGTGGCGTCGGTGGAGAGGAAGGAGAGGAGATGCAGGGGCTCTGGGGATGGATCTGGGCGAGGCAGAGAGGTTGTGGGGCGGAGGGTAAAGCGAGGGAGAGGGAGGAGGTGCCATGCGGGAGTGGGTAGGGTTAAAGGTGGCTTCGGCCGCTTTTTTCCTCCTCTCCTTCACGTGCACGAGCTGGGGCTCGGCATGGGCAGGCACGGGCGCATGCAGGTGGGCCAGGGGTGGCAAGGCAGGCAGGCTCGGGCTGGTGGGGTCGCACAGCAAGGAGAGAGGGAGAGGGAGAGGGAGGCTCGGTTAGAGCTAGGGTTAGAGGGAGGGTAGGTAGCTAGGTTAGGATGGAGAGGCTCGGGTTAGGGTTTGATGGTGGCCTCGGGTTAGCTAGGTGGAGGGCTTAGTTAGGGTAGAGGGGGCGGTATGGTAGATGGTGATAGAGGTGTAGGTGATTAGGGTTAGGGTTTGGATAGAGAGGAGGGATTAGAGAGAGAGAGGTGTGGTGGTAGCTATGGTTTGAAACATGACCAAAACAAGAGGTGTCAAAAGAGAGGAGAGAGGGATAGGGAGAGGGATTAGGGTTTTTAGAGATAATGGTGGAAAGGCCCACACATGGCTTGCATGGATGGGGGATGGGTGTAGGGTTTTGCCATGAAACAAAAATGAAGGCAAGCAAAAAGGGGATATGGGTGATGGAAAGAGGGTGAGGTTGCAAGGTCAAAACAAAGGAATAGGGCCAACATGAGTAGACTCTCAAAGATCCATGCTTCACTTGCAACCACACATGAAAAACCCAAAGGAGGGAAATATGGTGAGGTTTGCATGGCCCATGCATGGGTATTAAATGCCATGTTTATTATTGTGAAAACAAAAATAATAGCATGGCATTATTCTTATGCATTCCCAAGAAGTGGAATAAAGGCCAAGCAAAAGAATTTGTAGAAGTAGATCCATCCTATCTCCCATGAGCTAGATTAAATACCAAAAGAAAATAAAATACAAGCTCATGGATAATGGGATGGTGGAATTATAAGGTGGTGAAAGAAAGGGTAGTGGAGTGGAATAAAAGATATGCCCCCAACTCAGCTTGGGCGTTTAAACAATATATCAATAACCAAATACAATATCAAGAGGCAATTACAATTAATGATGCATATGAGAGAAGAACCAAAACAAAAAGGGTTTTATATGATGCTCAAATGCAAGGTGGCATGATGGCATGAGCATGATATAATTATGATGCAACAATTATATATAGGAAGTAGCATATATATAGACTAGGCTAGTAGCATTGCAATTGTTAGACAATTGGGATGCTACAACTCTCCCCCACTAAACAAGAATCTCGCCCCGAGATTCCTAGGAAAAGGAAAACAACACAAAGAGAGGCGGTTGTTCGGAACGAAGGTGATCCTTGCGTTCCCAAGATGATGAAGAACGGAGTGGTGCGAACACTACACCTTGCAAAACTTGCTAGACTTGTTGCGAGTCTTGCGTTTTGCTTGAGAAACAACGGTTAGAAGAGTTGAAGGATTGTCGTGAGACAAGAAGGATAGGATGGACATAGCTCCGGTTTTCTCAAGAAACATGATAAAAGAATATAACCACTTGTGAAAGAAAGGACACGATGATGTATCATGGATAAAGAAAGGACACACAGTTAAGATTAAAGATTCACCGATACTAGAGAGGATGAATCTTTATCTCGCCGGAAGAAAAAGAGTTAGATTGGAGAGGTTTTGAACCACTATGACAATAGCATCGTATCTTCTCTCGGATTTGAGAAATGAAGTACGGAAACAATATTGCCTTCAAACAATAGAGTCCCTTGATATCAACAGAAAGATTTAGTTAGACATCGTCTGATTAGATTCTTGTTGCGCCGGTAAGACCCAAAGGATCACGCAATTGAGGTGCGCGGATATAACTTCTAGGGACGGATGTGAAGCCAGATCATGGTGGAATCCCGAGAAGCAAAGAATATGGAGGATCTAGAGTTTATTGTAGAGATACTTATTGCTTTCTTTAGCATTGAGGCTAACGCAATAGATTTGCGGCTGATGGCATCAACCATAATTGGCTTTACCACAGAAAAAGAATTGATGAAACAAAGAGAGATAGTTTCCTTTCATCTTGTTTGGAGATGTCGAGCATCGGTAGAAAGACGAGGAACGAAAGGAGTTTGTGTCTGTTTCCACCAGATAATTGAAGATTTTGCTACATCTAGAATAGACAGACCACCAACAGGAGATTATTGATTACTATCTTCGAGAGAGCACTGCGGAAAAACAAGGACGGAAGTAAAAGTATCAAGGGATAAAGGCCACTTCTAACTTCCGTGGAATGAGTGAAATCACATTAATTCACCAATTCAATGTACAAGAGCGAATGATAAGAGTAGTGGTATGGTAGCTACTCCATCCCGCACTCAAAGCATTACTCCGCACATGAATAAGAAAACCATGCAACCCAACTACCGAAACAGACTGAAGGTATTGACAATAACTCATGGAACTTCGTTAGAAAACAAGGATAGATGCAAACGATTCGCCGGATTCATAGATAGATAAAGATGATGATGTTGTCGTCCTGTCGGAAGTACCAACCCACCAGAAAGATATGAAGGAAGATTACGGAGAACAACTGCAAGATTCAACAGCTACAGAAAAGATAGCACCAACTTGAACGGAAGGAATACAAGATCTCGAAGGTCTTCATGGCCTCCGGTGGATTGAGCATAGACGACAGAGCGAGAGGGTTTCAAGAGATTACTTGACGAGACTGAGGTGAAAAAACTCCATGTTCTTCTTGAAATGATTGAGAGAGGTTTAGCGGTCTTGAGGAAAATCTTTAGCGGAACGACGATGATAACTTGCCAACAAGGAAAACTCCGGGTTTGATTGAAGATGGAAGATGGAATTAACAATGAACTTGCTGATTCCAGAATTGAAGCGATCTATTTAGCAGAAGGACGTGGTCGAGATAGGTGACTTCAAGAAGCCAGAATTCACGCTTTGAGAACTTTGCACACAGGCAGTGTTCTCGAAGCTTGAGAGAAAGAGACATAGATGATCTTCCATGTCCTTCCATTGATATCGAATAGGCAAGCATATTATCAACATATACCACCATGGATTAACAAGATATTCTCAGAATATCAAGTTCAAAAGGCGAGAGAAACGAACAAATGCTCGAACACTTCCTGAGCTCAACGCTCTTAGAAAGATCAATATTAAGAGCACAGGTTCGTGTTGAAGAAGATGCACTGGAAGAATAGATTATCTGGTCCTTCGGAAAAGAACAAGAAGTGCCACTTGGTTCACATTGTCGATTGGATCGCCGGTTACAAAGATAAAGAGATCTTGGATAAGAAACGATGATAGCTCATACCTTAAGCAAAGCTATCAGAAGCGAAAAGATGCAATTCCCTCGTATCCAGGAGAATTGTGCAGATATGGTGTTCAAAAGATGTGCAGCATGATGAACAGATGATAAACCGCCGTACTGCCTTGAGAAACTCTGGATTGCCAAAGATGCTTGATTATGCATAGATATGATCATGGTGTACTCAAAATCACAGGAGATAACCGTCACCATTTGGAGGATAGTGTTGATAGCATTTTCCATATTCCACTCATGATAAGTGTCCTATAGCTATGCTGAGAACCAAATTACAATCACCAACATCGGATCGACACATGTTATGTAATTAGCCCAAGAGAATTGGAGATGAAATAAAACTCCAGGATTAAGCGCCGGTGACAAAAGAATGAGTTAGCATGGACATGCTGATAAAAGGAAGATAGATAATGTTTCACACACGACTGGAAAGGAGTGTGGAAACACAGATGTATCAAAGAAAAATTTTCCGCATTTTTCGGCATTAAAATACCAATAGATGCGCAAAATCACTTATCAGGTAGAGATTAGCAACTCCACATTCTGTGAAAGCATGTTGGAAGGAAGAACAACCCTTAAGAAGATGGCACCGGTTAACAAGGAGTCAGATAGATCGCGCCGGTTTTCAAAAGCCTGTCAGTATGGAATGTACCAACAGTTGATAACCAAAGGCAGATTGTGATGACAAATTGGATGCAACAGATAGACAAGGAATTACACACACACACACACACACTTTCTATGGTACTACGGAAACCCAGAACACGTGAATCCTAGTTTGAATTTTAAGAAGAGGATTGAAAACGTTACACTTCCTTACCAGAAAAGGGTGGGTGGGTGGATAAGAAGAAAAGTGGAAGCAGTCCTACTCTCGCGTTTTGTTTTTCCCTAGTATACATAGCTATCAAAATATTTGCTAGACTGACAACGACCATTTGGCTGAGACCCTGAAGGGCGGGATGGCTCTGATACCAATTGTAACTACCTCGGTGAATTACGCTCCTAGTTACAAGCCTGGATGAGCAGAAATGGTTAAAATAGTACGGTGGGGCCCAAATGCCACTCACAGGTAGACCTTTCGGCCGTCCTAACCATTTCCAAACATTGGGACAAGAACGGGCGGCGTAATCGGCAGGCGAAGGGATCAACTACATACACAAATGAGTATGTATGCAAGCCACCATACAACAGTCCTCAGAGCCATTCCATCTAAAAGAAATAGAAATATTGCAACGCCATACGGCAAGATCCAAATATCCTAGATAGATATAATAGTTTAGGATATCTCCTCATACATCAAACATCAGAGTATCAGGCGGAAGCGGAAAACAAGATTCGAGTACGGATAAGAAGCAAATCGGCATAAGATGCCCCCTAAATAAACACATCCCGCCCACAGATCTCGCGGATCCCTGTTCCCGGAATCTCTACACCGAATGATCGTTGCCAACATCGTCCGTATCCTCCACCCAGTATCCATCTTGCGAACTTACCTGTTCATCTGAATCAAACAATTTATCGTGTGAGACCCTAGGGGTACTCAGCAAGTCTTTATGCCTCTAAAGGGGACACAACCTGGGGTGACGCAATTGCAGCAAAAGATAATACCTAACAATTCTATAGATACTCGCTAACCATCCACCTAACCATAGATATACGGATGTCCGTGAATTAATGTCAACAGTTATAACGGTAATTTTAACAGATCCATCCTCCTCCTCGCTTACCAACGAGGAAGCGGACGAACAACCCCCCCATTCGTTGGCAGTTTTATTATCCATTCCATGAGTGTTGCACTATTTACTAGTCAGGTACTTAGTCAAGTTAAAACCGGTACTTTAGTTATACTTGTCTATGTTCGAGAAACTGTGCTCCAAGTCGTCCATAACCGCGGACACGGCTTTCAGAAAGTTTTACCCTGCAGGGGTGCACAAATAGCAACACACACTCGATCAACCTCGGAAAAACCAAATCAAAACCCAACGAGGCAGTCACGACAAAGCGATCACAGGATTCAGAAATATTTCAGGGGGCCACCCCATTAAGCTACCCGCGACGAAGTTGGCCGGCTCCGAGACAGACTCAGGGTTTGTGTGGACGGCTGTAAACGACTGGGAACCCGAAAGTGTGACTGGGCTTGTCGATACAGCGAAAACGTGTCACGGCCCTAAACAGTACAGGTGCTCCTCGCACAATCGTAAATAAAGCAGTAAAGCATGGCATAGGTACAGGATAGTAATAAAGCCCCAAACTAATTGTGGCCCCAAGAAATAAGAATGAATCAAGCTCTGGCTCAGGGGGGTTCATAAGCCTCCCGGATGTGGATAGCGCAAATATTCAAGGAACAGGAATCAAGTACTCGGGGTCCTACGGGACACAAGTGAGCATGAAAAACCAAATAGCAGATATTGCTCACCGGTGCCACTTTCATTAGTTATCCCATTACTACTCAGGTTAAGTTGTTTAGGTACCTCGTTATCCATCAGACACTCACATACCCTACACATGCTGTTCTACGACTCGCATGGCTCAAACAACTCCTGTAGTAATGACTCATGGGATGGAGGAACAAGCTTCGGTGGGGTTTAAAAGTAAAAGTTATGCAGTACTTGGGATTCAATTTAATGCAATCGCGACTCAATGATGCAAGAATAAGATAGAGGCAATAGGTACTGTATATATGCAAGCATGTGGTAGTGCTTGCCTGGCATCTCAGTGGAAGCGAGAGAAGGATCTGGGTAGTGCTCCTGGTTTTCTTGATAGATCCCCTGCTCAGCGTCTATTCGAAGAAGAACCAAACACACAAGGGCCAATATAAATAAAGTGCACAAGCATATGAATAAAATGCGACAAGCAAACAATCATGCCATGATGAATGATGCACAATTTGCATGGCAATAATGCAGCATGGCATGGGTGAGGTGTGGAATACAAGAATAAAGCCTTTTATTGAGTTTTAGTCACCTTTTATCCTCAAATAAGTTGCTGTATACTTTATATTTATATGATGCATTCTGCAATTCAGAACATGGAATGCATAAACAGAAAGGTCTCGTCGCGCTGATCGATTTAGACATATTATTTGTCAAATTTGGAGTTATGAAACAAAAGTTATTAATTAATTAAGATAAATGGCATTTTACTGTAATTTTAATCAACTTGAACTTTAAAGTGTTCAAACATTATTTTGCATAGCATATTTGAATTCCTCACATTTTTCTGATTTCAAAACATATATTATTTGTATTATTTGAATTTATATTTCAAAAGTTATTTTAAAACAGATTTGAATTTAAATTTAAAACAAATTTGAAAAGTTAAATTAAAACAGAAAAGCACAGAAACTTTTGTTACTCAGCCCATTACAGACCCAGTCACTGACGGATGGGCTAGCTGCTGACTGGGACATCACGCGCACAGAAAAGTTTTTCTCACCACGTCGCTTCCTAGCCACAGAGGGTGACAGATGGGCCCGGTGGCTACGGGCCCACGTGACAGCGACTAAACCGCAGTGACTGACAAGCGGGAAAGCGATGGAGTGCGGGTTGGGTGTTCAAAACTGTGGGGATGTTTTTGTAAAAAGGGCAGAGAGGCTGACTGGTGGGGCTCTGCGGACCGCGGGTTGAGCGAGAGAACACAGAAGGGGTTTTCTGCAAAAAGAGATCGCGACACTGTTGTTCTTCTCTGAATTTACTGACGACCGATTGGTGCTCGCCCGCGCGGAGCGCGGCGCGCGGGGGATCGAACTGGGGACCTGGCGTGCGCGGGCGGCGGCGGCTACCGCTGGGCTAGGGAGGGGTAGTTTATAGGGGGTTAGGCGCGGCCTAGTTATGGCGCTATGCGGTGCGGGAGCGAGCAGACAGTAGCGAGCGGCGGCGCACTGAGGGCGCTCGTCGAATCGACTGACGTGGCCAGGGCGGTCCGGTGAGGCGGAGCATGTCAGGGAGAGAGGGAGGCTCACCGCGGGGCTGTTGACGGTGGTGGTTCGGGCAGCGGAGCGAGCGGTCGTCGACGAAGCAGGCGCCGGGCGGAGCTAGGGTTTCGTCGGAGCGGCGACGGTCCTGGCGAGCCTGGGGTCCTTCTCCTCCTCGCTGGCGTGGTCCAGGGTGAAGCAGGGGTACTCCTCGGTCTCTTCGGTCACCTCCACGACGTGCTCACCGGCTGGATCGACGGGGGCGGCGCGGTGCTGGCGGTGGCCGGCGAGAGAGGGTGGCGTCGGTGGAGAGGAAGGAGAGGAGATGCAGGGGCTCTGGGGATGGATCTGGGCGAGGCAGAGAGGTTGTGGGGCGGAGGGTAAAGCGAGGGAGAGGGAGGAGGTGCCGTGCGGGAGTGGGTAGGGTTAAAGGTGGCTTCGGCCGCTTTTTTCCTCCTCTCCTTCACGTGCACGAGCTGGGGCTCGGCATGGGCAGGCACGGGCGCATGCAGGTGGGCCAGGGGTGGCAAGGCAGGCAGGCTCGGGCTGGTGGGGTCGCACAGCAAGGAGAGAGGGAGAGGGAGAGGGAGGCTCGGTTAGAGCTAGGGTTAGAGGGAGGGTAGGTAGCTAGGTTAGGATGGAGAGGCTCGGGTTAGGGTTTGATGGTGGCCTCGGGTTAGCTAGGTGGAGGGCTTGGTTAGGGTAGAGGGGGCGGTATGGTAGATGGTGATAGAGGTGTAGGTGATTAGGGTTAGGGTTTGGATAGAGAGGAGGGATTAGAGAGAGAGAGGTGTGGTGGTAGCTATGGTTTGAAACATGACCAAAACAAGAGGTGTCAAAAGAGAGGAGAGAGGGATAGGGAGAGGGATTAGGGTTTTTAGAGATAATGGTGGAAAGGCCCACACATGGCTTGCATGGATGGGGGATGGGTGTAGGGTTTTGCCATGAAACAAAAATGAAGGCAAGCAAAAAGGGGATATGGGTGATGGAAAGAGGGTGAGGTTGCAAGGTCAAAACAAAGGAATAGGGCCAACATGAGTAGACTCTCAAAGATCCATGCTTCACTTGCAACCACACATGAAAAACCCAAAGGAGGGAAATATGGTGAGGTTTGCATGGCCCATGCATGGGTATTAAATGCCATGTTTATTATTGTGAAAACAAAAATAATAGCATGGCATTATTCTTATGCATTCCCAAGAAGTGGAATAAAGGCCAAGCAAAAGAATTTGTAGAAGTAGATCCATCCTATCTCCCATGAGCTAGATTAAATACCAAAAGAAAATAAAATACAAGCTCATGGATAATGGGATGGTGGAATTATAAGGTGGTGAAAGAAAGGGTAGTGGAGTGGAATAAAAGATATGCCCCCAACTCAGCTTGGGCATTTAAACAATATATCAATAACCAAATACAATATCAAGAGGCAATTACAATTAATGATGCATATGAGAGAAGAAGCAAAACAAAAAGAGTTTTATATGATGCTCAAATGCAAGGTGGCATGATGGCATAAGCATGATATAATTATGATGCAACAATTATATATAGGAAGTAGCATATATATAGACTAGGCTAGTAGCATTGCAATTATTAGACAATTGGGATGCTACAGGCCGCGCCGGCGAAAACTCTAAAATGAGAGCCGCGGCTGAGCGCGTTTTTTGCTGCCGACAGCCCTCATAGGCCGTTGGAAGGGGGGCTTTGAGAACCCGAGTGGAGATGCTCTGATAGAACTAACTTATGTATACTCCCTCTGTTTCGTATTATAAGACTTTTTAGGTTGTCACGTTCAAAAAAAATTAGGCACGGAGAATTCCCGAGTTTCCGAATATACCCTTGCGTATATCGCGTGTCGCGCGTGGCCGGTCGCACTCGGTCTCTCCCTTCCCCTCCATCTCGCGCGGCGCTCGGTCTCTCTGTTCCCCTCCATCGCCGCCCCTCGCCCGCGTCACCTCTGCCGCTCGCCCGCTCGCCGCCGCCCCTAACTTCCCTCTCTCCACTGCCCCTCCATGGCCCGCGTCGTTGCCGCCCCTCCATAAAAGTCCGCACTTTTATGCGCTCGATCTACAAGGAATGACAATGATGTCCGGTGCGTCGGCGCTGTGAGGGACTAGTGGAGCCTCTTCATCATAGCAACTCGATCATTGCTAAGCGAGTCCTCTCACTGGTTTCAGGTCACACAAGTGACATTACTAATCTGTAGCTTGCTTATGGATTCCATGATTATAATATGTAGCTTGTGCATGTCAAGATTATATTGTTGTTAATTGCTGAAACATACTCCTATGTCAGTATAAATATTGTCAAATGCCTCATTTAAGGTAAATTGTCCCTGCAGGATGAAAGATCAAATATTTCTATCCCCAGTTCTGTAATATTGTTGAGGTCAAGAGCGAGCTGCCGGAGCTTCCGGTGTTCCCTCTTGGGCAGTTGGGAGGTCGAGGGCAAGCTGCCGGAGCGTCGCCCATATCGCCGAGTTGAGACCAAGCCGAATCACCTGTTGTATGCTTCCGCGGTCTTCTCAGTCGTGAGGTACTCTTTGCAACTTAACTGAATGTATCAAGCTTGTCTCTGTAACTTAACATTGAGCAATTTTCTATGCTGGTAGTAAATCTTTGCTGGTCACTGGTAAGTAGCAAATCTGTAGTTTGTGCGCTTGGGATTACATATTATTCTGCCATATAAAATATTTTCCACCTAGGATTACATATTATTCTGCCATATTAAATCATGTAGTTTGTGCACATAACAACACATACAATAGCATACTCCAAAACAAACACACAAAACCCATACAATAGCTTGTTCTAACACACACACACAACAAACTTCAGTGCACATCCATTTGGACGCCTTCTTGCACATCTTCTAGGACACCTTCTTGCACATCTTCTAGGACACCTTGCACATATTCTTGGACACCTTCTTGCACATCTTCTAGGACACCTTGCACATATTCTTGGACACCTTCTTGCACATCTTCTAGGACACCTTCTTGCACATCTTCTAGGACACCTTGCACATCTTCTTGGACATCTTCTTGCACATCTTCTAGGACACCTCCTTGCATATCTTCTTGGACTAGGATTTGAAGGGCATATTCATAAACTTCTGGTGGAACTTGAAGCCTTTTGGGTAGCAGACCTAGATTTTCCAATCTTGTTTTTCCCACATGAGGGGGACTGAACCCATTTCCTCCTCCATGATTCATGATTTCAATCATGCAAGCCTGTAGACTTAGGAAGATTTTATTTAACTTAGAAACGTCGTATTCCTCAAATTCTTCTTAAACACCTTTAATAAAATCTTGTATAGTTTTGGGACTTCTTGTATCCGTTAGGGATTGGATGGAGTTGAAAAAACCAAGATCAAGCACGTTCAATTCTGGACTGTTTGGTGGCAGTTGCATGAGCTTTATTTTCAGTCTAGTCTTGGCCACGGCTTCTTTGAATTCTTTGTCACCAGGAAGGAGATGAGGTCTCGCGTTGTCCTGCTGGATGAGGATTGTTTGTCCAACATCTTCTACAGGCCAAGCAACCACGATAGCTGGAAGTACTTTATCAATTATAAACTCGCGCATCACATCTCTGTTAGCCTTCATAGACTTTGTCTCGAGTGTCCCTTTTGGTCGGTTGTCACTTCTTCGTGCTACTGGGATTTCCTTGACAAATGGCCACACTCCTATCTTCCCAGAAAATATCACATTGCGCACATTGTCAAACCTCGGTCTTGCAACGGCTACTAAGAACATAACCTTCCCAATGCAATTTTTGCTTCCCAATGCAATTTTTGCTTTGAACAATATTGTGCATATAGCTGAATATTGGGGATGCATCCCCTGTTGTTGTCTCGTCAAGCATTGATATGCAGAATTCTAGCCTGTCATTCTTATTTTTTTTCTTTTAGAGTTGGCTTCAATGAATTGGAGTGTCTTCTGATGTGCTTCATTTCAAATCTTCTAAAGAGTGTTGTAGGATTGACTCCCAGTTGCCAAGCTAGTGACCTGATAGTCGATCTTTGGTTCAGAGGGATAGTGAGAACAAGAGATAGATCTATCTTTAATGGTTTCCTTCCACACTTCCTTTTTCTCTTGTTTGCAACGTCCACCTCCAAACCCTCAGCAAGTTGTCGCATAGCAAGCTTCCATATTCGTTGAGTTATTTGGATGTCTACCTTAAAAAATGATGTTATATCTTTTCTATCATTTTTTTAAAACTTTCCACCATTCTTCATACACTGGAAATGCATCCCTACATAAGCAGCAAACCTTTGCTGGTCATTGAGCGATTTTCTACGCCTCACTGCTTGTTGACCACCTGCATCTTGTGCATCCATTTCTACATTTTGGTAATCTGGTGGAGTACAAAAATCCAGTTAGTACATGCACATGCTAATTGCTGCAAATTATTGATTTCAGAGATGTTGATGGAGTACACGCATGCAGTAAGCTCAAATGATTGCAACTGAGGGCACAACCAATTGGTACTTGTGCACAAGTAAGTAAACATTCAGCTATGCTACTATTGATCATGCTATGATACTATACTTGCACAAGTATTCAAGGAGTAAGCAAATGATTGAACTGTATTGTACTTGAGAAAGTGTGCAAGGAGTATATTATGTTTAATTATGCTCTTCCTTGCAGATTGTTTTAACTCTTGAACTTAATATACCAGATTCAAGTTTCTTAAGAGCCAAATTGCATTACTTAATCATTATCTAATCATCAATACACAATCACAATACAGATTGTCATGTATCCATATGGAGCACCAGGATATGGTTCTAGTGCAAGGTTTGAGATAAATTGAGAGAAACAAAGGCAAATTCAGTAGAAATTTACCTTCCATTTCTTGATCATTGATATCTTCCATTTCTTGATCATTATTATCTTCCATTCCTTGGTCTTGATCTTGACCTTGATCTTCCATTTCTTGATCATTTTGATTCTGATCATCCTCTTGTTTGTCAGGTGGTGTGCAATTAAGGTCAAACAATCGGTGTGCCATTCTTTATGGTCCTAGGCGACTCCCTAGTAGGGGCGGTGACTCCCTCGACACCTGGGCACGCGGGGAAGCCCTTGAGCAGCATACGGGCAAGGAATTGGTGGCCGGCGAGAAGGAGATGTCGTCGTCGAGAAGCTGCACGGCTGGGAGGTCAGGTGTGGTCTGCTGGAGCTTCCGGCGTTTCCTCCTGCGCAGCCGGGAGGTCGGGGACGAGCTGCTGGCAGCTTGTCGTACAGCTGAGCTCCAGCTCTCCTCGACTTGCGGCGCAGGGGTGGCCGGGGTAGATCTGGCGTTGCTGGCCATCTGGTGCTAGAGGATCAATCTGTCGCTGATTGGCGACGCGAGTGGGATCGATTCCTGGAGGAGATGGCGAGATGGCGCAGATGGGCAACACCGGCAACAAGCGCGTGATCGGGATCGATTCCTGGAGATGGTGAAGCTGGATGACTCCAGCCACGCACGTGGGATCGATCGATTCCAGGAGATGGCGTAGCTGGATGGCCACGCGCGGGATCGATCGCTTCCGGGAGATGAGGTAGCTGGATGATGCCGGCCACACGCGGGATCGATCGATTCCGGGATGGCGTAGCTGGACGATGCCGGCCACACGCGGGATTGATCCCTGGAGATGGATTGGCCACGCGCACGGGATCGATTGGCTCAGCTGGGCGACGCCGGCCACGCGCGCGGGATCGATTCCGGCCGCGCGCACGGGATATATTTCAGCCCCCCACGCGGGATCGATCCCTGGAGATGGATTGGCCACGCGCGGGATCGATCGTGCAGCTTGGCGCGCGGGATCGATTGGCTCAGCTGGGTGACGCCGGCCACGCGCGCGGGATCGATTCCGGCCCCCGCGCGGGATCGATTCCAGCCACGCACGCGTGGATTGCTCGTGGATCGATTTGGGGAGAAAGGATGCTGAGATGTGTTCAAAATTCAAACTGGATTGTTGTTTCCGACAAGTTCGGAGGGTATTTTTTGTACATTTCGCACTTTTTTTGTGTTGTCGGAATTCTGTAAAACGTCGAATTAATATGAAACGGAGGGAGTAGATCTGAGCATGCGGCCGGGGCGGCACCTCCGCCTGTGTCGCCGCCCATGATCCCTCTCGCCTGAGAGCTCGCCGCCGTACCAGAGGACCTGTTGGCTCAGGACGGCAACAAGATCGAGCGCCCCCACGACTCGACCAAACCCCTCTCCCGCGTCCTGTTCAAGGGAATGACGAGCAAGGAGGTCGCGCGGTCGTGACCTTGACCCCGGCGTAGCCGTCTTGGGATCCAAAGGAGATCGCATACTGCTACTTCCCATCTCGGCAGCATAGATTTGTTTCATCTTTTCGGCGGCGGTAGAGACCCACAACTCCGCCAAGGCACGATTCACAGGTCATGTCCTCAATGTACTTGTTTCGGATTTCTTGCAATCTTGAAGTACAGATTCTGAAATACAGCAATTGATCGTGCAATATTGCTACATGGTGAGCCACTTCTCCATCAAATAATCCTTCTGCAATCTATGGTGTATTCCGGGTCTTGGGTATGCAGTCTCAATCTTTCTGACAGGTCCAATAGCAGCGCAAACACGGTATTTAGTTATCATTCAGTCTCCTGGTATTAATAAGAACACTATCTCTGACAAGAAATAATTAGCTAATTTTTTGTGGGAGTAACGGTAGCTAATTATCTAATTATTTAACTTAATGATCCACAGCAGCGTAAAAAAATAGCAAGAGATATAGCTAATTTTTCTGGTTGGGTATTCAGTCTTAACTAGGATAACTAGGACAATGTCCGCGCGTTGCTGCGAGTTGCTCCAATGAGAGGCAACTTGAGGATATAATTTCTGGTTCATTTTTTTGATTAAAGTTTATAACCAACATTTTTTTCTAATTCATATACAAACAAAACCAGGCTTACTCCTACACCAACCTAGCTAGAAAGGAACAAAACGAATTTGAGAGAGGCGAATACACATATCGTTTTCAAAATAGAAAATTGGCTACCATCTTGCATATGAAACCACAGAGGCTAAGAGGGTAGTACAAAATATTCAGTAATATTATAATTCATGTGACATGTAAAAAAAGTGACCAACGTGGATACCAGCTAAACAGCATATATGGTAAACCGTCAAAACGCTTGGCATCACTTTCAGTTATCAGGGACTATAAATTTCGGTACAATATTTATCTGTGTTGCTTCAGATTTTTCAAAGGCACAGAAAGCTACCTCGATTAAGTTATCCTCTCCGACACAACCATATAACGCTGCTGCTATTTTTGCAAATTCTGGTTGATCTGACCAAAACAATTTATACGTTTCACCTGCCAAGTGCAAAAAAATAAACATAGCCACAACTGAACATAGTAGGAAGAGTGTCGAACATGAATGCGTGCAACCAAATGTTCAGTCAAGCCACAACTTCATGTGTAGAGCTTCCCACACGCAGACTGGATACAGAAAACGCTGGAATTGCGCCGGCCGTCGTCTTTGCGGCCTCCTCGCTCATCGTTGGCGGCGGTCGTTGAAGATGGAGCTCATGACCGGCAACAGCTTCCTCGCGGCGGCACGTAGCAGCTTCCTCGTGGTGGCGTTGCCGCGCGGCGGCGCGGCAGTAGCTTCCTCGCGGCAGCGACGGTAGCAGCTTCGTCGTCGGGCGGTTGTCGGCGAGGGGCATCAGACGGGGAGACGCGAGGCTAGGCCGGAGGTCGAGCAGCAGCGAGATCGCGAAGAAATTCGAGGCCCATGGCCGGTGGAGGCAAGCGTGGCGGTGGCGCATTCCGCGGTCTCTCTCTCTCTCTCGTCTAGAGACAACGGAAAGAATTAGTGTTGGAAAAAAGTCAGGAAGAAGGGGATAAGAGCCGTGGTGGTGGGACCTGCAGTTTCCTGTGGTCCACGCAGGGACGCGTATCAACCAACGGAGACGGAGGACGCGAGCCTCCGCCTGGAGTGGAGCATGTTCCTTCTGTTTTTAATTGAATGAACGTACGAACCGGTGCTGATTTATCGGTGGCAATACCTGTAATTCCACCAAACAGCCGAGGGCAAAGCGGTAATTTCTAGACGGACGATGGACAGAAACGTTACGTTCTTTATTATTACTAGCTAAATACCCGTGCGTTGCTACGGGACAAAAATACAATAAATAAAAATGTACAACCCGTCATCTGAGCATTTTGGAACAAACACATGTTGGAGGAAGAGAGAAAAATCTGTGTCTCAAAATCGGAGGCACGGAAATAATAGGTCCTATCCCCCAGCCATCTCCCTTTAATCCAATGCACTAAAAGAAACCCCCCCCCCCCCCGCCCACACCATGTAGGTGGAGTTCTTTTCCATGCATCAAATAGTTATAATCTAAATAAGCACCCTTATACTTATTAATTTAACTTAAGAAAGAGTAATCCGATCATCAAATGGAGCCCTCCTATTTCATTAGTTATGGTAGTTGTACCAAAGGTTGAGGTGACGGTCCTCATAGCCCCTGGAGACATGAGGCCAGTGACCACCTCCTCTGGAGCAGCCTGGAACGGTGGTTGTGGGCATGTGGCACGGTGTTCCGTTTAAATTGGCGTCAACCCGACGACTGTGTCTTAATGTCTAACAAAAATTGGTGTGATGTGAGTCTAAAAATACGACGGATGCGAGGATCTTTTGGCATCCTAGAAATGCAACAGGTGGAACTCGTAGCATATCATCTTCGCAAAATGTATATTTTTAAGAGTAAAATGCAAAATGAAAATGGAAGTTATAGCATAGTTGCAGCAGCCTTGCAGATGGATATTAGGTCTATTATTTACAATGTGGTAATACTAATTTGGCTATAAATTGAACGACTGTAAGCTATTAGATATAATCTAACGTATTTTTATGTGAAATAGGTAATCTAACATATTGACCTGAGATACAGATTCACCTATCACATATCTGCAGTTATATGTCCACATAATAACAACAAAATTAACATAGGATTAGTCTGATTGGCTCTTAAAATGGACATCGAAGATTTTTCAAAACTTAGATGAATCTAGATAGTATTTAGTATATAGATTTACCTAAATTTTGACAAAACGTGTGACATTTATTCTGAGAGTTAATTCTTGCACCATCGTTCGCATGCCGCCGTTGTCCCGGTAGTGAGCAAATTCTTTTTGCCTCTAAACTCCGTCCGGTACATTTAGATGTTGAAGATTGATGAAATCTGCCCATAATGGGATTTCCTTGCTCATCTCGCTGCGGGATTGCAGATTCTTTCCATAGGTGCACATCTAATCAACTCACTTCAAGTAACTATGGTTAATTTCAATTTCTGAACCACCTCGGGAGGTGAGGATTACACTGAGCTTAAAAAGGTGAGGATTACACATGCTCAGCAACACCCAACACTCAACATACGGAAGCATCCACACCAAAACGCACAGGCGACAACAGAGATGCAAAACTTGGCAGCATCATAGGGGAGTAAACAAGGTTTCCTGGAGCAAATCGAAAGGAACACGGACGTGCTGGGCGCTCCAGGCCATGGATGCGACAGGCGGGTGAGCTCGACACGACACTCATGGCTGATGGCGGCGGAACCGGATGCTGCTGGCGAAGGAGTTGGCGGCGCCGGCTCACTGCAGGGCGCGAGGCAGACGACGACGAACTTTCCGTGGCTGTGTGTGGTCGAGGCGTCGGCGGGGAGGCTGAAGTGCTCGCGCGCACGGGCGTGCGCTCCGACTCCCGTCGGTGTGCGCCGCTAAGAGGAGGCGGACGTGATCGAGCGTCTGAACCGTTTAGTTCAGTTTGTGACTTAGCGGTGGCAGGCATTGTAAATACCCCAAACGCGCAGGGGCAAAACGGTCCATAGAAAATCGGAACCAAAATCAGGAGGACGAACCTACCTCTGTGTAAATTAGTAGATAGATTCAGTCTTAATCGAGTTACTGAGTATTGATCTCCCTGCTATTGATCTCCTACTTCTCCGGGGTCTCCTCGCACTCGATTGAGGTCTTAGACATGTGGCTTGAGCTGGTGAGGCTCGGCGTTGGTTGCAGCGCCACGGTGCTCCTCGCGGCGCCAGTGGTCGTCCTTGGGCAGGTATCCTCTGTCTCCTTCCTCTACACTTCTCTCTGTCCAATACTATGTGTTATCATATAAATAGGTTGCAAACATATATGACATTTTTATCTTTCTAGTATACCTTCATTTTATACTACTTAAATGTCCAAACATGTCTCATATATAAAGTACATCTGGCTGTGTGAGCCAAATTCTTACTTGTTCTGTAGAAAACCGTGATTACTTTATTCGGTCACCTACCAGGCTACCAGCATCCTTAGTTTGCTGGATATTATTTATAGATTTTATTGTATACCTGAAGATTGGTCACCTGAATCAGAACCCATTAGAGAACATAGTGTTCCAAGTAATTTTAACAGCAAAATCCTTTTTTGTCCTATTCTATACCTTTAACATTGTACAATGTTCACTGATCTTGGAATTTGCAGGTCATAAAGATCAGAGTATTGACTCTTCTTCAACCAATGTGGGTACACCTGTTTTACAAGTAAAGACCTCAATTCGGCTATTCTTGTTGCAGAAGGCTAGCTAATGATGACATTCTAGATGCACTACTTTTCCCTTTTTTTCACCCATGCGAATCATTATTGTAGCAAAAAAATTATGGTCATGCATTTTTGTTATACAGTACTAGTACACTGGTCATTTGCTCTAGCAAAACTGAGTTGATTGGTGTATTAGGTTGTCCCGGCAATCTGATGCTTCTGCATTCGCATAGCAAAAACAAGATGGTAAATTATTGTGTATTTGAGATGCTTAGAAATTTTAATCAGGTTTGAGCAGGTTTCTAATGGCTTTTTTCACATAATTCTTATGGAAATGTGAGATAAATTCCTAAAGATTATGAAACATGCTTCCGTTTCGAATAGTTGCCTAAATTTGCTAAATATTATGATGTAGACATATGTTCCTCCCAAATAGTACTACATCTGTTTTAAAACAAGGGTATTAATTTTTTCCATATAATTTAAATGTTTGAAGTGGTGGTTTGAATTGTTTCAAATATGGTTTTGTGGTTTTAGATAAATGAAACCTGGTCTTGAGGTTCCAGTGTTTTTGGGTGGTTGTTTAAATTATATGAAACTTGGTTTCAATTGTTTCAAGCATGTATTAGTGGTTTCAGATGTTTGAAACATGTTTTAGTGGTTTTGAATGTTTGAAGTGGTGGTTTCAATTGTTTCAAACATGGTTCTGCGATTTCAATTAAATGAAACTTGGTCTTGAGGTTAAAGTGGTCTTCAGGTGCTGGTTTCACATTAATGAAACTTTGTCTTGTGGTTCCGGTTCTTCTTGTGTGGTGGTCTCAATTGTTTCAAACATATATTATTGGTTTCAAATGTTTCAAACAAGTTGTAGTGGTTTCAAATGTTTGAAGTGGTGGTTTCAATTGTTAACATGGTTTTGTGATTTCAATTGTTTTAAACGTATTTTAGTGGTTTCAAATGTTTGTAGTGGTGGTTTCAATTGTTTCAAAAGTGGTTTTAATTAACTCAAACTTGGTCTTCTGGTTCCGGTTCTTGTTATGTGGTGGTTTCAATTGTTTCAAACATGTATTAGTGGTTTCAAATGTTTCAAACATTTTTGAGTGGTTTAAAATGTTTGAAGTGGTTGTTTCAATTGTTTCAAATGTTTCAAATATGGTTTTATGGTTTTATGGTTTCAGATAAATGAAACTTGGTGTTGAGGTTCCAGTGGTTTTTGGGTGATTGTTTCAATTAAATGAAACTTGGTTTCAATTGTTTTAAACATGTATTAGTGGTTTTAAATGTTTCAAACATGTTTTAGTGGTTTCAAATGTTTGAAGTGGTGGTTCCAACTGTTTCAAACATGGTTTTGATGTTTTAATTGAATGAACCTTGGTCTTGTGGTTCTAGTGGCTTTGGGTGGTGGTTTAAATATAATGAAACTTTGGTTTCATTTGTTTCAAACATGTATTAGTGGCTTCAGATATTTCAAACATGTTTTAGTGGTTTCAAATATTTGAAGTGTTGGTTTCAATTGTTTTAAATATAGTTTTATGGTTTCAATTAAATGAAAATTGGTCTCGCGATTCCAGTTCTTCTTATGTGGTGGTTTCAATTGTTTCAAACATGTATTATTGGTATCAATTGTTTTAAACATGTTTTAGTGGTTTCAAATGTTTATGGTGGTGGTTTCACTTGTTTCAAACATGTTTTGTGGTTTTAATTAAAACCACATAAAGTCTTACTAAAACAATTGTAACCGCAACAAGCCTTTATGAAACAATTGAAACCATACCTGGGATATGAATATAACCACATCAAGCCTTTATGAAACAATTAAAATGTATTAGCTCATTTTAATACGATTCATGTTCCTATTATTTCATAAATGTTTTGGTTGTTCCATAAAGGTAGCATAAACAGATTTCTACGGTATTTGTTTCATGAATTTTCTAATTGTTTCAAAACCAAATGGTCATTTCAATTGTTTCATAAGATTTTATGGTTCACAATGATGACCCACAAGTATAGGGGGTGTATCACAGTATTTTCGAGGGAAGTGAAACCCAATTTATTGATTCGACACAAGGGGATCCAAATAAAATTTATAAGCCTTAACAACTGAGTTGTCAATCTAGCTGCACCTGGAAACAATCTTGCTCATAGTAGTTTATCAGTAGCAACAGTTTTGTAGTAGGAGTAGTAAAGGAACAACAGTAGTAAAAGTAAAGACAGTAGTAACAATTGCTGTAAACAGTAGGATTAAAGCGCAGTAGGCACAGGGATGGATGGACGGGCGTTGCATGGACAAGACAATTCACATGGCAATCAGAACATAGGGCAATTGCAGATAAATAAGATAAAGCATCCAACTACTAGATAATCATAGGCATGTGTTCCATATATAGTCATACGTGCTCACAATGAGAACTTGCACAACATCTTTTGTCCTGCCAGCCCGTTTGCAGCGGGGCCTCAAGGGAACTACTGACAATTAAGGTGCTCCTTTTAATAGAGCACCGGAGCAAAGCATTTACACTCCGTGAACACATGTGATCCTCACATCAAAGCCATTCCCTCCGGTTATCCCGATTTCTGTCACTTCGGGGCCATTGGTTTCGGACAACAACGTGTGTATACAACTTGCAGGTAAGACTATAAACAATACTATTATAATGAATCAATAACATGTTCGGATCTGAAATCATGGCACTCGGGCCCTAGTGACAAGCATTAATCATAACAAGTCGCAGTAAAGTCAAAAAGCAGTAATAGAAGATATTAGGCACCATGCTCTAACAATCCGATGCCATTACAATGAAAGATCTCATCCAATCCCTACCATCCCCATAGCCTACAGCGGGGGATTACTCACTCATAGATGGGGGAAACATGGATGGTCGCTAGAGAAGCGATGGTGATGATGATGGCGATGATCTCCTCCAATTCCCCGTCCCGGCAGGGTGCCAAAACGGAGTTTCTGGTTCCGAATCACGAAATCTGGTGGTGGCGGCGGAGTGGAACTCTTTCTGGAAAAACATCGACTGTAACACCCTCGAATCAGCCCTATGCAGATTTTAGCGCTTCCCGCGAAACCCGCATAGAAACGATTCAAGGACGCCCATCAGGCACTTACGTGCGGGTGGAGAACGAAGTAATACCATTACACGTTAGTCCACGATGGAACCCACGGAACATATATATACAACAACGACTCCATGAGTCAAGAATACAGATATACTATACAAAGATCCAAATCACCTTGAAAACGATAGAGCGTCCGATTGCGGACAAGATGCAAATGGGGCTAAGAGCCCTGAAGGATAACCAATGGCGTCCATAACACTGCCCAGGCCAAGACGGAAGGTTAACCCTGCTAACCATGTCGATCTCAAACCTGCTAAAACAAAAGGGGTGCCGACAAAGGGCAAGGAAAAAAGAGGAGCGTCAGTACTGAGGCCAGTACACGACGAGGCTAGAATTCGGCGGCTCTCGCCTACATAGGTATGGTGGACTGAAGCGGCAGCGCAACATGCACTAAACAACCTATAGAGACTCGATTAACTGTCGGCTATTAGAGAGAGATAAGAAAGACCTATTTGGAACCAACCTTATACTCACACCAGTCATACCCATCCTGGTATTCCCCCTCGAGACCAAACGAGGAAGTCAAACCGAGGAACTCACACAGTTGGCAGTTTTATTCATTCCATTATAGTTGTAGCACTTACTAGTCAGATATAGATAGCATGAGTCATTCTGATAGCAGAAGTAGTGGGCAGTTTTACTTATCCATTCAGTTGTAGTTGCAGTACTTACTAGTCAGATACAATTAGCATGTGACATCCCAAACCCAGTTGTTGGCACTTTTATTTCCTTCCATTGGAGTTGCGATACTTACTAGGCAGGTATAATATGACACTATACACCCCAATTCCACCAGTTGTTGTCACTTTTATTATCCATTCCATTATAGTGAAGCTAATTACTAGTCACATATTAAGTCAAATTTATAGCACTACTTTAGTTATGCTTGTCTATGATCGAGATACTGTGCTCCAAGTCGTCCATAACCGTGGACACGGCTTTCAGAAAGATTTACCCTGCAGGGGTGCACAAATAGCAACACACACATGATCAACCTCGGAAAAACCAAATCAAAACCAATGAGGCTTTCACGACAAAGCAATCACAGGATTCATAAAATATTTCAGGGGGCCACCCCATTAAGCTACCCGCAACGAAGTTGGCCGGCTCCGAGACGGACCCAAGGTTTGCGTCAATGGCTGTAAACGACTGGGAACCCAAAAGTGTGACTGGGCTTGTCGATACCGCAAAAACACTCCGCAATTCCTAAATAGTACAGGTGCTCCACGCACAATCGTAAATAAAGCAGTAAAGCATGGCATAAGTACAGGATAGTAATAAAGCCCCAAACTAGTTTGTGGCCCCAATAAATAAGAAATGAATCAAGCTCTGGCTAAGGGGATTCATGGTCCCATATACGGATAGTGCGATAGTCAAGGAACAGGTATCAAGTACTCGGGGCCTATGGGACACAAGTGAGCGGTTAAAAACCAAATATTTGCTATTGCCCGCCGATGCCTCTGCATTAGTTATATCTATTCCCAACAATTAATCAAGTTGTATTTAAAGTCATGATCATCTCCACCATTAATCATCTCCACCATTTATCATGTGCCAACTTGCCATCAACGGTGGAACGACAACGACGCGAAGCAGCACCTGAGCAAGCAACTACGACTCGCAAGGCCGACTATCTATCAAACAACAGGCAATAGGATGTGTTGAAGGAAATATAAAGGCTGCATGGAATATATCTGGTACGTAACACTAAAGCATCGCGACACAGATAGCAGTAGATCAACAGGAAGGAAGTAAAGACTATAAATATAAATAGGTAGAAAGGGGGAGAATGCTCGCTTGGGAAAACATAGCCGAAGGTTCATATCCGAAGAACTTGTCGATACTCGCATCCACTCAATGGCCTAATCCGCGAAGAACCAAAGCAATTGGTCTGAAGATCTTGGGGGTTTCGGGGTTTGGTCTTGGCGAGATCGGTCTTCGCACTCCAGGATCGGTCTTCGGACTCCGGGATCGGGGTCTCGGCCATCGGATCCGCGAAGGAGATCATGGTGGTCCGAGGGTTCGAGGAGGAGATTTTGCGGTCTTCTTCGAGTCCTTCGGGTACTTCCTTGCTTGGCGATCTTCGAGGGGCTCCGTAATTGATTCGGCTTATCGTCGCGTTCATGCCTCCTCGAGATATCATGGTCTTGTCGACCGGCGATCTTAGCAACGGCACAAAGATCTTGTCTAAGCCAACATAGTTGCACACACGGCTGAACAGAAGTGCACATAGCCGTGGCTATCGGGTGGTCGTTGTGCTGGCACCACACCAGTACCACTGGTACCAAAGCTCACAGGTTCTAGAGGCGGTCGCAAGGGCAGCAACAGGCGCATGGCACCAGGGCACGCGAGCAAGCGACGATGCAGGGGAACCGTAGCAGGGGTCCGCTCGCGAGCTCGAGGACGGGAGGCTGGGCGAGGAAGAGCAGGCTAAGTCGATGGACAGAGGCGGCGCGACGCGGGTGGATCCTCGCGGGGCTGAGGGATTGGTCGATGGTGGCTTGCCGGCGGAGCAGAGGAGGGCCAAGCCTCGAGGTCGGCTCTGCAGGTGACGACGGGAGGCTCGGGGTGCTCGCGATGTAGAGCTTGGAGGCGGTGCTGGCGGTGAGGCGGTGGCAGGAGGTTGAGGTCACGGCGCACGAGCCTCTGGGCACTGGGAAGACGACGAGGCCGGCCAGAGGCGGCGGAGCTTGACGAGGGAGGTATTGTAGACGGCGGGGATCGAGGACGCGAGGTGGACAGTGGCGGTTGCTTGCAGGGAAGGGGATCCGGCGGCGGGTTCGAGCCGACAAGGTCGCCGGTTGGCTGGGCGTGGAGCGGCTTGGCGGCGGAAGCCTCGCCAGGGAGAGGAGAGTGCGCGGTGGCACTTCTCGCGGAGCAGAGGCGGGGCGACGGGCAGGTCCGGGCGTCCGGCGAGGCGACGACTGCGAGGCAAGCCAGGCGGCGGTGTGCAGTGAGGCGAGGGGATCGTGAGGTGGAGGTCGCGTCACGTGGGCGTCGTGGTGGGGGTGGGGTCTACGGGGAAACGGGGGAGTGGGGTGGGCGTGCAGCGTTGCGGGGATTTGGCGGCAGGGTCACGCCCGCGCGGGGAGTGTGTCGTGGTGTACCGCTGGGCGGTGGGGGTGTGTGTACGTGACAGGGCCTGGGCGTGTCGGTGCGTGTTGCGCGTGCGGGTGCGGGTCTGTGTGGCGGCGGCTGGGTGGGATAGGACTAGGGTTTGGTTAGGTGGGTTTAGACTAGGGTTTCTTTTGGGCCGGGTAGTAGGTGGCCTGGCCCGAAAGGTTAGTCTGCCTCCCCGGAAACTTTTATAAACTTGTTTTCTTTCATTATTATTATTTATTTATGTTAAAACAAAACAATTTGCGATTAGTTTTTGACAAACAAAATATTCTAAATATGCCCGGGTTTTGATTTGAAATAAAAGACAAGGGTATTTAGAAAACAAATATAGGCTTTTAGAAAATAATTTAGGCAAACCATGCATGATGACATGACGATGCTCAAATGCAATGTGGCATGATGACATGAGCATGCGGTCATGATGATGCACAAAACAGAAACACCAAGCGATTTTCTAGTAGTGGTTTTCCCGGGGTGCTACAATTCGACACCACTAACAATGGATCTCGCCCTCGAGATCCGCCTCATGGTACGAGGAAGAAGGCCGACGGTCTAAATGTCCTCGCTTTGTGTAGATCCTTGCGACACCACTAACAAAGATTCTTGCTCTATCTTGGAATCGGCGACACCACCAACAAGAGGTCGTAGATCGCGTTCATTGAGAGAACACTCCGAAGAGACAAAGACGAAGGTAGATGTCTCAACAATTAAAGCAACCTCTAACTACGACAGAAGGAGAGAAAAGATGCATTCTAACCCACTTCAATGTACACGAGCGAATAGAATGAGTAGTCGGAATGGGGGCCAATCCATCACGCACCCAAACTATTACCCCGCACATGCAGTAGAAAGTTTGCAACCCATTCTCGGAATTTAGACTGAAGATCTCGACAAGCGACGTTCAGAAACAAAGGAGCGATGCAGGGTCTTCATTAGATCTGACGTAGATGATGTGGTCATATTGGAAACACCGGAAGGCACAAGAAGGAACAAAGAGAAGTCCAACAGATGAAGGATTCCTCAGATAGCATGAAGACCGGATGTAGAAGCACCGTTACCAAAGGAGGAAGCGAAACCCTGAAGGTACGACGGAAACCCAACCACGAGAATTCTTGGACTTGAAGAAAAGATAAGAGAGCAGATTCAAAACACGCAGAGGTAAGAGGAGAATAGCATCGAGGTAAGGAGTAAAAACAGACCTACTCAGATCTATAGAAACTGATTTTGCAAAATAGTTTTGACACTCTATATCGTCCGTTAGCTAGGTTATCCTACAGGCTAGACTAGTGGGGTATCGCAACTGCTGAGCTCTGATACCACTTTGTAACACCCTCGAATCAGCCCTATGCAGATTTTAGCGCTTCCCGCCAAACCCCCATAGAAACGATTCAAGGACGCCCACCAGGCACTTGCGTGCGGGTGGAGAACAAAGTAATACCATTACACATTAGTCCACGATGGAACCCACAGAACATATATATACAACAACGACTCCATGAGTCAAGAATACAGATATACTATACAAAGATCCAAATCACCTTGAAAACGATAGAGCATCAGACTGTGGACAAGATGCAAATGGGGCTAAGAGCCTTGAAGAATAACCAATGGCATCCATAACTCTGCCCAGGCCAAGCCGGAAGGTTAACCCTGCTAACGACGTCGATCTCAAACCTGCTAAAACAAAAGGGGTGCCGACAAAGGGCAAGGAAAAAAGAGGAGCGTCAGTACTGAGGCCAGTACACGATGAGGCTAGAATTCGGCGGCTCTCGCCTACATAGGTATGGTGGACTGAAGCGGCAGCGCAACATGCACTAAACAACCTATAGAGACTCGATTAACTATCGTCTATTAGAGAGAGATAAGAAAGACCTATTCCGAACCAACCTTATACTCACACCAATCATACCCATCCTGGTATTCCCCCTCGAGACCAAACGAGGAAGTCAAACCGAGGAACTCACACAATTGGCAGTTTTATTCATTCCATTATAGTTGTAGCACTTACTAGTCAGATATAGATAGCATGAGTCATCCTGATAGCATAAGTATGTGGGCAGTTTTACTTAACCATTCAGTTGTAGTTGCAGTACTTACTAGTCAGATACAATTAGCATGTGACATCCCAAACCCAGCAGTTGTTGGCACTTTTATTTCCTTCCATTGGAGTTGTGATACTTACTAGGCAGGTATAATATGACACTATACACCCCAATTCCACCAGTTGTTGGCACTTTTATTATCCATTCCATTATAGTGAAGCTGATTACTAGTCACATATTAAGTCAAATTTATAGCACTACTTTAGTTATGCTTGTCTATGATCGAGATACTGTGCTCCAAATCGTCCATAACCGCGGACACGGCTTTCAGAAAGATTTACCCTGCAGGGGTGCACAAATAGCAACATACACACGATCAACCTCGGAAAAACAAAATCAAAACCCAACGAGGCTTTCACGACAAAGCAATCACAGGATTCATAAAATATTTCAGTGGGGCCATCCTATTAAGCTACCCGCAACGAAGTTGGCCGGCTCCGAGACAGACCCAAGGTTTGCGCCAATGGCTGTAAATGACTAGGAACCCAAAAGTGTGACTAGGCTTGTCGATACCGCGAAAACACTCCGCAATTCCTAAACAGTACAGGTGCTCCACGCACAATCGTAAATAAAGCAGTAAAGCATGGCATAAGTACAGGATGGTAATAAAGCCCCAAACTAGTTTGTGGCCCCAAGAAATAAGAAATGAATCAAGCTCTGGCTAAGGGGATTCATGGTCCCATATGCGGATAGTGCGATAGTCAAGGAACAGGTATCAAGTACCCGGGGCCTACGGGACACAAGTGAGCGGTTAAAAACCAAATATTTGCTATTGCCCACCGATGCCTCTGCATTAGTTATATCTATTCCCAACAATTAATCAAGTTGTATTTAAAGTCATGATCATCTCCACCATTAATCATCTCCACCATTTATCATGTGCCAAATTGCCGTCAACGGTGGAACGACAACGACGCGAAGCAGCACCTGAGCAAGCAACTACGACTCGCAAGGCCGACTATCTATCAAACAACAGGCAATAGGATGTGTCCAAGGCAATATAAAGCTGCACAAAATATATCTGGTACGGAACACTAAAGCATCACGACACGGATAGCAGTAGATCAACAGGAAGGAAGTACAGACTATAAATGCAAAATAGGTAGAAAGGGGGAGAATGCTCGCCTGGGAAAACATAGCCGAAGGTTCATATCCGAAGAACTTGTCGATACTCGTATCTACTCAATGGCCTAATCCGCGAAGAACCAAAGCAATTGGTTCGAAGATCTTGGGGGTTTCGGGGTTCGGTCTTGGCGGGATCGGTCTTCGCACTCCAGGATCGGTCTTCAGACTCCTGGATCAGGGTCTCGGCCACCGGATCCGTGAAGGAGATCATGGCGGTCCGAGGGTTCGAGGAGGAGATTTTGGGGTCTTCTTCGAGTCCTTCGGGTACTTCCTTGCTTGGCGATCTTCGAGGGGCTCCGTAATTGATTCGGCTTATCGTCGCGTTCATGCCTCCTCGAGATATCATGGTCTTGTTGACCGGCGATCTTAGCAACGACACAAAGATCTTGTCTAAGCCAACATAGTTGCACACACGGCTGAACTGAAGTGCACATAGCCGTGGCTATTGGGTGGTCGTTGTGCTAGCACCACACCAGTACCACTGGTACCAAAGCTCACAGGTTCTAGAGGCGGTCGCAAGGGCAGCAACAGGCGCATGGCACTAGGGCATGCGAGCAAGCAACGAGGCTGGGGAACCGTAGCAGGGGTCCGCTCGCGAGCTCGAGGACGGGAGGCTGGGCGAGGAAGAGCATGCTAAATCGGTGGACAGAGGCGGCGCGACGCGGACGGATCCTCGCGGGGCTGAAGGCTTGGTCAACGGTGGCTTGCCGGTGGAGCAGAGGAAGGCCAAGCCTCGAGGTCAGCTCTGCAGGTGACGACGGGAGGCTCGGGGTGCTCGTGATGCAGAGCTTGGAGGCGGTGCTGGCGGTGAGGATGGTGGCCGGAGGTTGAGGTCACGGCGCACGAGCCTCTAGGCGGTAGGAAGATGACGAGGCCGGCCGGAGGCTGTGGAGCTTGACGAGGGAGGTGGTGCAGACGGCGGGGATCAAGGACGCGAGGTGGACAGTGGCGGTTGATTGCAGGGAAGGGGATCCGGCGGCGGGTTCGTGCCGACAAGTTCGTCAGTTGGCTGGGCGCGGAGCGGCTTGGCGGCGGAAGCCTCGCCAGGGAGAGGAGAGTGCGCGGCGGCGCTTCTCGTGGAGCAGAGGCGGGGCGGCGGGCAGGTCCGGGCGTCCGGCGAGGCGACGGCTGCGAGGCAAGCCAGGCGGCAGTGTGCAGCGAGGCGAGGGGATCGCGAGGTGGAGGTCGCGTCACGCGGGTCGTCGTTGTGGGGGTGGGGTCTACGCGGAAACGAGGGAGCGGGGTAGGCGTGCAGCGCTGCGGGGATTTGGCGGCAGGGTCACGCGCGCGGGGAGCGTGTCGCGATGTACCGCTGGGCGGTGGGCGTGTGTGTACGTGACAGGGCCTGGGCGTGTCGGTGCGTGTTGCGCGTGCGGGTCTGTGCGGCGGCGGCTGGTAGGATAGGACTAGGGTTTGCTTAGGTGGGTTTAGACTAGGGTTTCTTTTGGGCCGGGTAGTAGGTGGCCTGGCCCGAAAGGTTAGGCTGCCTCCCCGGAAACTTTTATAAACTTGTTTTCTTTCATTATTATTATTTATTTATGTTAAAACAAAACATTTTGCGATTAGTTTTTGACAAACAAAATATTCCGAATAAGCCCGGGTTTTGATTTGAAATAAAAGACGGGGGTATTTAGAAAACAAATATAGGCTTTTAGAAAATAATTTAGGCAAACCATGCATGATGACATGACGATGCTCAAATGTATTGTGTCATGATGACATGAGCATGCGGTCATGATGCTGCACAAAACAGAAACACCAAGCGATTTTCTAGTAGTGGTTTTCCCGGGGTGCTACATCGACCCCCCTGAGTTTTTAGGTCAGAAGGCAACTTATAGGCGAAGAGGGAGACCGAGGGGGTGTCTAGGGCGGCCAGACCACCCCCTGGCGCGGCTAGGCCTAGCCCACGCAGCCAGGTGGTGTGGCCTGGGCCCAGCCCCACTCCGTCTCGTATTCTGGTTCCGTGAGTCTTCTGGTGAAATAGGATTTTTGGCATATTTTCCGAGATTTTTCCTGATAGTTGACTTTCTGCACAAAAACTAGACACCAAGGCAATTCTGCTGAAAACAGCGTCAATCCATGTTAGTTGCATCCAAAGCACACAAGTTTAGAGGAAAAACAATAGCAAAAGTGTTCGGGAAAGTAGATACGTTTTGGACGTATCAACTCCCCCAAGCTTAGCTTATTGCTTGTCCTCAAGCAATTCAGTTGAAAACTGAGTGTGATAAAAGAAACTTTCAGGAACACATTTGCTTCATATGATGTATATATTCTCAGCATGTGATCAACTACTTAGACAATTCATAATAAGGAGTATGCAACTAAGTTTACTTAATAGGCATTGCAAGCTATGAAGAGATTCCAACTCAAAAATAATAAGTAGCAAGAAACATAAACATAAGCAACATTACAATGCTCATAACAAGGTATGATAGAGTGGTATCTCGCTTGCCTTTTTATTGTGAATGCCAAGGCACCTCTGAAGTTCAGGTGAAGACTAGAAGTAAAGATATCAAAGATACAAGCATCAAAGTCATAACACAAATAATGAAGTTTTGATACAAGAACGTTATACTAAGAATGATAATTATGCTCTCAAGAAAGTGCTCATAGAATATGTGGATACTCAACAAAGAAATGAAAAGGTTTTGAATAGTTTGAAAGGCTTCCAAATGCTGAAAGTATGGTACTCATTAGCTTTGAGCTCTCATTGCCCCTATCATGAGCATCTTTAATATGGTTAAGGTGAAAGTGAGGTCCAATCTGAGTTATATGCTTGACAGACTATAAACTGGAAATCTCATGTCCCTTGAGTACGAGGGCCACTCCTCATGCTACTCAACTTTAGTTACCGGTAAGTTCTTGTCATAGTAAATACGTGCGTATCATAGAGAACCACCAACGGGGTACCCCTTGCCCGATGATACGGAAGAATCCCCATATCAAAATGACAAGGCAAGCAGACAATGAGTATCTCAGCAATATTCTTATTTACCATGGGAATAGTGATTTTTTCTCTCTTTCCTCTTTTCTCATATCTCTTTTTTTCTTTTTTCTCAATAGCTATCTCTTTTTTTTATAAGAAGAATGCTTCATAGATACTCATTATGGTTACGCTACAGGTTTCCACCATGATTAGGCATGGATTAGACTGCGGCCCAGGCGTTTCTCTAACACACATACATAACTCCATGGACTTACAAGCTCCCCTTTTATTTCACACCGACGACATCCGCAAACAAAATAGCATGATATCAACTGGGTATATATTTACAGGTGTTGAAAGCGTTCCCCATGACAGCACAGTTCTGCTAATCCCCAGCCTATTATTTGCAAGCATATAACTTTCATGGACAGTCAGAATAGTTCAAGTTTATTAAGTACAGGAAATAAAGTGTGCCATCAAGTTTGTGAGAGCTTTACTAACTAACTTTCTCATAACAAGCAAACATTTTATTCAGAAGAAAACAAGGCATATTGAATATGCACGGAACATCAAATGATGCTAATAGGTAGGTATGGTGGACACTTTTGGCTATATTGGTTTTGGGGAATTGGAAACACGAGTAGAGCTCATACTCAGTGCAAGTGAAGGCTAGCAATAAACGAGAGAGCAATAACTGTCATAATCATGCTTGCAACAAAACAAGACTAATCATGGCATGAAAGTGATTCAAGACCCTCAAGGCAAAATACTTCATCGAGGCTTAACTGATTATTTCAGTCATATGCATGCGTGAGCATGTGCAAGTCAATTCAAGTGAAACATTCAGAGGAGGATACCACGGTGTCATACCAAGTTATGAATAGAGTAATGCAAGCAAACATTCATATGACATGCTATAAACTATTAGCAAGCTGGAACTAATCATAGGAAAACAAGAACTACTAAGCATCCATGAATAACATACACCCTACATGAATAGACTAAGCATGCCCACAATGATGAGTATATGTACAAAAATGAAAACAAATAGAGTTCGTTACCAGCCTCTTACCACACCTCAAGTTGTCATTAATCCTTATTATTGCCCTTCACTTGTGTGGCTTGAATAATAATATGAAACCAAATTCCACTGAGAACTGCTGAACCCTGAAACAAACTCACAAAACCAAAGAAGAACAACAAATATTTTTGGTGTTTTCGATTTTTAAAACAAGAACCAAAAAGGAAGAACAAGCAAAGCAAAATCTTTTTGGGTTTTTCGAATAGTTCAAGCAAAGCAAAAAAGGGAAAAGCAAACCAAGGCAAAAAGAAGAGGCAAACAAAGAGAAACAACAGAAATATTTTTGTTCTTTTTGTGTTTTAGGAAGCAAAAGCAAAGAAAGAACGAAAAGTAAAAAGAGAACGAAACATGAATATACAAAGTACCGACGCAAAATGATATGGAGATGAGTGCCATATCGGTGTACCTACCCCCGAGCTTAGGCTTTTGGCCTAAGTGGGTATCAATCCCAAGCTGGCTAGGATGGAGCGCCTCCGTAGTATAGTGAGGAGGTACCCTCGTCCTGGTGCGAGCTCGAGGACACCCCACCGTAGTGCGCAGAGTAGTCGTAGGAGGGCACATCCTCCTGGTGCTGCCTGTGGAAACCTAGCAAGCGGAGCTGCTCGTCCACCTCCTCCTTGGAGCGCGACCACGGCCTCCTATGAACACTGAACAAAGTAGATTGCGGCAAAGGAATCTCACTTTCATCCTCGTCAGTAAACAACATCCTATATACAAAACTGTCCATATCAGAATCAGCAGTGACAAAGTGATGTGTTTTCATGGCAGCAAGGTCAAGCCTTTGTGGTGCCAATATAGTATCATTGGGATCCACCGAAAGCTCTAATGCATCGACCATACGTGAAGAGATGATGCCCCCATAAATATCCCCCCTAGCAGCTAGGCGGCGAGCAATAAGAGAGCCAAGATTGTACCGAGTATCATTGTTAAGCGCAGCAGCGAGGAAGGCTAAATGATAATTGGAGATATTACTCGTATTCTCCCTACCCAGAACGCTAGTAGCAAGATAATAGGCAAAGTATCTAAGAGCAGGGAGTTGGATATTTCTTATCTTCCCGCGTTCAGCTACATGGTCGTCGTCATTGGTCACACCCTAATAGAGCTCCAGCAAATTAGCGGGTCGCCCTTGAATCTTCTTCACGGTCCCTATCATGCCCACACCTATAATACTGCAAAATCTTTCCAATGGCATGGTAAAGGGAAGATTATAAATTCTAAAAGAAACAGTTGACTTGTAGGGGTGTTAGTAAAAACGAAACTCTCAACAAAAGTTTTGGTGAGCATAGCGTATTGCTCACTCTCATCTTGCATGTATGAGGTCAAACCAACCCTCTTAATCAGTAGCAAGAAATCATCAAGAATCCCTGCAGCCTATAAGAAAGTAAAACAAGGAAAAGTAGATGGGTGAGCATCCTCATCACCTCCTTCATTACCAATGCGAGGTGCAATGAGATCTTCGTTGTATGATGGCCTAAACTGAGAGGCTGGTCTTGAGGTCCTTGACCTCCTAGATGTATCCCTCTCAAATATTTCTCCAAAGGTATGGTTGTTCATGTTTGATATTCTGAAATTTAAACATCTATTAAACAAGTGATTGCAAAGTGAATATATAATGAAAGGCACTACTCATAGGGACTTGTAGAGGACTAAACATGCATCAAAACTATATCTCCAAGTATTGAACAAGCTTACAAGCTCTCATAACCTGTCACCTACAGCAGCAAAATACTCAAGATATAAACCACTAAACACAAATCTACTTGGACAAGCGCAAGAGTCACATACCGGAGAACAAATGCTCAAAATTTCAGCAGCAAAGATGGGCTGAGCAAGGAGATCGAAAAATCGAGGGCAAGAACAACAAGAACTTGATTTTGAGCAATGAACTGGTGTTTTCTCGGGAGAGAGCAGAGAGTGGGAAGTGAGAGAGTGAGTGGAGGGCAAGGGGTGGCCCACACCATGGCTAGGCGCGCCCCTGCACTGGCCGCGCCACCAGGTGGTGTGCCTATCTGGTGGGCCCTCCTGGTACTTTCCAGGCACTTCTCTACCCCTTTTTTCACGTAAAAATTTAATATGAAATTTCTGGAATTTTTCAAGACACTTTATTTGTGAGCAATTTTCAGGTATAAAAGAATGATTTTCTGACAGAAAAAAGGTTTTTGGAATGATGCAAAGACAAAACAAGGCTAGGACTTCAGAAGTTCTAAGACACTCTAACATGCAAGCAACTAACAACAGAAAAGTAAACTAAACGAAAGCAAAAACTAAAATGGAAAGAATAGAAGTAAGCGGAGATAATCATGCTGAAAACATTGTTTTGTTCATTGAAATCCTTTTGTTAACAAGGTTGATCAGGTCCCGTTACCAAAACAATTTTATATGAGACAAAACTTTGTATTCCACTAATGATTATGTTACCTCAACTTTGATAGCAATGGTCCCAATCATAATAGTTTCAAATTTTTCTCTTGGTATGGGATAATATATTTCTCCAACTTGAATGCCCTCAACATGTTCAATAGAATTTAAACCATAAGTCCTATCAATCTTCTTGGGGAAATAGACAGTATAGTCCTTGTCATTAACATTAAAAGTCACCTTTCCTTGATTACAATTAATAACAGCTCCTGCAGTATTAAGAAAAGGTCTCCCAAGAATAATAGACATATTCTCATCTTCAGGCATTTCAAGCACAACAAAATCAGTTAATATCAAGCAATTATGAGCCACTTGAATAGGCACATCCTCACATATACCAACATGAATAGTAGTAGATTTATCAGCCATTTGCAAAGATATATCAGTTGGTATTAGTTTTTCCAGTTGAAGTCTCTTGTAGAGAGAAAAAGGCATGACACTAACTCCTACTCCCAAATCACACAAAGCAGTTCTAACATAACTATTTTTAATAGAGAAAGGAATAGTTGGAATCCCTGGGTCTCCAAGTTTCTTTGGAACCCTACCATTAAAGGAATAATTAGAAAGCAAAGTAGAAATTTCTTCATTAGGGATCTTCCTTTTATTTGAGACAATATCCTTCATATACTTTGAATAAGGAGGCAATTTAATAGCATCAGTCAAAGGAATTTGCAAGAATAAAGGTTTCATCCACTCACAAAACTTATTATAGTGTTCATCTTCCTTTGACTTGTGTTTCTTATTAGGGAAAGGCATAGGTTTTTAGACCCAAGGTTCTCTTTCACTACCATGTTTCTTAGCAACAAAATCTTCTTTAGTGTATTTAGTATTCTTAGTGTGCTTTTCAGGTTCTTCTTCAACTTTTCTTTATCAGGAACATCATTTTCTTCATTACCACTTTCAGTTTTAGCATCAGAGATAGATATACTATTAGGATCTTTAGCAGGTTCAGAGGGTTCTACAATAGTTTTATGTTTCTTTTTTCTTTTCTTACGGGTAGTACCACTATTTTCAGCTTGTTGAGAATCCTGCTCAATTCTTTTGGGATGCCCCTCAGGATATAGAGGATCCTGAGTAGCAGCACCACTTCTAGTTCTAATTTCATAAGCATGTTTTTCTTTAGCAGCCTTAAATAGCAAGTCTTTTTGCACTTTAATAAGTTGATCTATTTGAGTTTGAACCATTTTAAAATGTTTAACAAGCATTTTAACATCATTAGAGGTTCTTTCCACAATATCCTTCAACTCAACAATAGCTCTAGAGTTTTCCATTAGATGATTTTGCACCCTTTTATTAAAATTATCTTGCTTAACAATAGAAATATCGAATTCTTCTAAGCATTGATCAGGAGGTTTAGAGTAAGGGATATCACCTTCATCAAAGTGTTGGAGAGAGTGTACTTCAATAGTGGATGAATGGGGAATTGGCTTACATAATTCTTCTATAGGAGGTAAATTCTTGACATCTGCAGCTTTAATTCCCTTCTCCTTAAGACATTTCTTAGCTTCCTTCATCACTTCATCATTCAACTTAATAACTCCCCTCTTCTTAGGTAATGGTATAGGCGCCGGTATAGCTGGTTCAGGTATAATTATTTTAGGTATAGCTGGTTCAGGAGGAGTCCAATCTTCATAATTCTTGCTTACTTTAGCCATTAATTTCTCTGCTTCCTTGGGAGTCCTATTCTTGAAAACACAATCAGCACAACTATCCTGGTATGTCCTAGATTCTTCAGTCAGTTCATTTGTCGGGGGGATGATCCCCAGATACCCTAGCCGGACAAGAAACAGGGCAGTCGGATCGCGTCCGGCTGGCCAGATGCAGTCGGACAAAGCAAGCCAGGCCGGCTATCGCGTGGTAGCCGGATCGACAAGAAGCAGCCGACGACAGCGATGTAGACGGAACCAATCAAGGAGACAGCACGACGTGCGGATCAGTGCACGATACGCCCTGTATGACGATAAGACTAGCCACTACCCGGCCAAACCGAAGACTTTGCGGGGATGACGCAGGAATAGTGGCCTGATGCTGAGGACAGGCTCGCACGGCGCCCACTGTACCTACGACAGCCATACCGCTCACACTTTGATGGGACATGTCATACCGGATACTGTAGATGACCAGTCGGCTGGGACCCGCCTGTGAGGCCCGCCAGTCGGACTGGCCAGTGAGACCGTTGCCTCTCTGCTTATATAAGGAGAGGCAAGGCCTCAGTAGAGAGGGTTGGTCTCAGTGCATTTAAGATAGTAGCTAGAGAATACAGCTCGAGGAGCACTTGTAGTTCGCATATCCCTCATAGTCAGATCCGGCAGGAGTAGGAGTTTTACCTCATCACGAGGGCTCCGAACCTGGGTACTTCTTGCGTCCAGCTACGCTTGCTTGTATCCAATCCCGCCTGGGAACACCGTCGATAGCTTCCCTGCTAGTCCCCACACCACTATCTAACCTTCTTAGGTACTGCCGTTCCCAATACAACGACAGTTGGCGCCCACCATGGGGTAGATGGCTTCGACCGGAGTCACGTTCCGCACGGGACCCCGCACCTCAGCCGGTGAGCATGTGGCCTCCGGCCTGGTGCTCACGCTCGGCAAGTTTGACTGTGTCATCGACAACGCTTCCTGCTTCGCCGGAACCTCCTTCCCGGCGAACGGCTCCATCCTGCTCTTTGGCAACCTCCCCGTCTATGTCGCCACCGTTCCGGAGCATTTCCCTAGGGAGATCGTCTCTGTCGTGGAGCTACCGCATCCGGGCGGTAGCACCTCCGTCGCTTCCTGTGGCGTGGAGGTCATGATGGCCGGCTCTAGCTCTCACCCCCGCCAACCGCGGGAGCGAGGCGTGGACGAGGGTGGAACTTCCGTGCCTCCACAGCCTCGAGACTCGATGGAGGAGGCCATTGATCGGCTCCTGGCGCCGGTTAACCTCGGGGATAACCCGGAGGAAGCGTAAGCCAACTTCGCCATGGAGAGACAGATCCTCCTCCAGGAGGCCATGGAGCTGGCGGCAACCCGCAAGCAACTCGAGATCACCTGGCGTGAGTACGACCGCGCACACGGTTTCACTCCGGCTACCGTGGAGCCGAGCCGGCGTGGCCAGGTGCGGCGCCGGGGCAGCGAGCTGGGCGGAAGGATGGGGAGCCGGATCCCGCACCCGCCCTCATCCGGCCCACCTACAGCACGCCCAACAAGAACCTGCGCGCGGCGCGAGCCGCAGCAGAAGAACTGCCCAATCTGGAGGGTGAGGAGCGAGCCCGCCAGCACGCTCGCGTGCAGGAGCTCCTCCGCATCGCGGATGAACAGGCTGATGCCAACCGACAGATGCAGGAGGACCCCAGCTACTCCAGGGGGGAGCAAGTTGCCTGTCAACAGCAAGGGCGCGCCCTACGACACCCAACAGGCATCCAACCCTTAGCCGGCTAAGGCCCGCAGCAGGTGTCGCAGCTCTAGCAACAAGGGCCAGCCGCGCCAGGAGCAAACGGTGAACAACAACCCACCGCCTCCCCCTTCGCCAACCGGAGCACCTAGACCCGCCGGTTCCCGTCTCTCAGGCCGGGTGGGAGCACCCAACCCGGATCGTCCGGATGCCCGTGAACACATCGAGCTCCTCGCTCAAGCGCGTGTCACGGAGGAAGAAGACTCCACCGAACCGGTTTGTTTCGGACCCTGCATCCGGAACAAGCCGTTTCAAGATAAATTCCCCCTGCCCAGGGACACCCCCACGTACGACAGCAGTATGAAGCTGGAAGACTGGCTGACCGACTATGCTACGGCAGTCGACATCGCCCATGGGAACAAGCGCACAGTCGTGCGCTACGTCCCTCTTATGCTAACCGGGTCGGCAAGGACGTGGCTCAACAGCCTTGCGCCCAACAGCATCAATGCCTGGCCGGACTTCGAGTACCTCGCCAAGTGGACGGAGCTGCGCAACACTTGCGAAGGCATCCTGGAGAGCCAGGCCATCAGCTTCTTCATCGAGGGCTGCCGAGAAGGCACCATGCTTCGCCACCGGCTACTATGTGACGAGCCGAAAACCATGGCTGAGCTCATGACGGTTGCGGACCAGTACGCCATGGCGGATGCCGCCATGAAGAAGACCCTCCGAGTAAATGCTGATGGGCGTCCGACTCCTACGGAGCCGGCTCGCGATAGTCCGAGCAATCCGGCTGGGGAAGCCGGATCCTCCAAACGCCACGGCAACGACAACCGGTTCCATGGGGACTGCCAAGCCGGACAACAGAAGCCCCTCTACCACGCGCGGCAGGTCAATGCTGTGGAGGGTGCGCTCGACGCGCCGGCTAACGATGCAAGGAGGCAGAAGCCACGTCTCACCTTCAACCAGATGTTTGACGGCCCGTGCAAGTGGCTTAGCAGTCCCTTCAAACCGGCTACGCATACCACCCGTAATTGCAGCTGAACCCGCCAGCTAAAAGACCAGGGTAACCAGCCTCGTCTCCCCCCGCCCCCTCCTGGTGGACCACCACTGCCGGCTAAGGGAGCCGGCAATGATAGCAACGGCGGCAACAACAACGGCTACCCCCAGCCGCACGCTGCCTACCACATCTTCGAGATGGAGCTGGACGACAAGCACAGCCGCAGGCGACGCTCCAAGGAGGTCAATGCCATCGTCTCTCTGGTCCCTCGGTACCTGAACTAGTCAGAAACCCCCATCACATGGAGCCGTGAAGACTAGCCGGAGCAGCTGCCGACTCCTGGGGGCTACACCATGGTGCTCGACCCCCTCATCATCTCCAACGCGCGTACCTGCCGTTTCTCTCGCGTCCTCATCGACGGAGGCAGCAACCTCAACCTCCTCTACCAGTCCTTGCTAGAAAAGCTGGGCATTCGCGAATGCGACCTGCGCCCGACTACCACAACATTCCACGGCGTGCTGCCAGGGCCAGCTTGCGCCCCGCTGGGTAAAATCCAGCTGGATGTCATCTTCGGGACCGAGGAGAACTTCCGCCGCAAACCCATCTGGTTCGAGGTGGTAAACCTGACGAGCTCCTATCATGCTCTCCTCGGGCGCCCCGCCCTCGCCAAGTTCATGGCCGTCCCCCACTATGCATACCTCAAGACGAAGATGTCGGGACCCAACGGCGTGATCACCGTTGCCGGCTGCTTCAGGCGGTCGATGGAGTGCGCCTCAGCCGGTTCCAAACTGGCAGAGGCCCTCATCATAGCTGAGGAGAAGCGCGTGATCATGCGCAATGTGGCCATGGCCCAACAAGACATACCGGCTAGCAGCAAACCGGCTGGAGAAGGAGCCTTCCAGCCGGCAAAGGAGACGAAGAGGATCCTCCTCGACCCCTCCAACCCGACCAAGTTCGTCACCATTGGTGCCAACTTAGACAACAAATAGGAAGGCACGCTCGTTGACTTCCTCTGTGAGAATCGGGACATGTTTGCATGGTCACCCAAGGACATGCCAGGTGTACCGAGGGAGTTCGCCGAGCACTCACTTCATGTGCGGCCGGATGCCAAGCCGGTCAAGCAACCTCTGCACCGGTTCACAGAGGAGAAGAGGAAGATAATCGGTGACGAGATCACCCGGCTCCTTGCAGCCGGGTTCATCATGGAAGTGTACCACCCGGACTGGCTGGCGAACCCAGTCCTGGTGCTGAAGAAGAACAAGACCTGACGCATGTGTATCAACTACACCAGCCTGAACAAGGCGTGCCCGAAAGACCCCTTCGCATTGCCCCGTATCGATCAAGTTATCAATTCCACGGCCAGCTGTGATTTGTTGTCTTTTCTAGATTGTTATTCCGGTTACAATCAGATCCGGTTAAACCCGGCGGATCAGATTAAGACATCATTTATCACCCCCTACGGGGCTTTCTGCTATGTAACCATGCCCTTCGGTCTGAAGAATGCATGCGCTACCTATCAGCGCTGCATGCAAAAGTGCTTGCACTCGCAGATAGGCCGAAACATGCACGCCTATGTGGACGATGTGGTCATCAAGACCAAGGAGAAGCACACCCTCCTCGAAGATCTAGGAGAGACATTTGGCAACCTCCGCCAGTACCAGATGAAGCTGAACCCGGAGAAGTGCGTCTTCGGAGTGCCATCCGGTCAGCTCCTCGATTTCCTCGTATCACAACAAGGTATCGAGGCAAATCCGGTGAAGATCGCGACCATCAAGAGGATGCAGCCGCCTAGGAGCCTGCTTGGAGTCCAAAAGTTCACCGAATGCCTGGCCTCCCTCAACCGTTTCGTCAGCCGGCTAGGGGAGAAGGCACTCCCGTTGTACCAGCTGATGAAGAAGACGTACAAGTTCTCCTAGACTTCGCAAGCCGACACCGCATTTCATGACCTCAAGCGCATGCTATCCATAGCGCCGGTTCTAGCCACGCCGGCTAGCAAGGAGCCGATGTTGCTCTATATAGCAGCCATCAGCCAGGTCGTCAGCGTCGTCCTGGTGGTGGAGCGCCCCGAGGAAGGCAAGGGTCAGCCGGTTCAGAGGCCCATATACTACCTTAGCGAGGTTCTCTCCCTCTCCAAGCAGAACTACCCCCACTACCAGAAGATGTGCTACGGCATGTACCTGGCATGCAAGAAGCTCAAGCACTACTTCTAGGAACATCCGATTAAGGTCGTGTGCATCGCACCCCTTTCGGAAATCATTGGTAACAAGGACGCCACCGGCAGAGTCGCCAAGTGGGCCATCGAGCTCACAGCCTACTCCATCCAGTACGAGCCTCGGCTCACGATTAAGTCGCAGGCGCTAGCGGACTTCCTCGTCAACTGGGCTGAGACCCAGTATCTCCCACCGGTTCCGGATTCGGACCACTGGAAGATGCACTTCGACGGGTCGAAGATGCTCGGGGGCTTGGGAGCCGGCATCATGCTCACCTCGCCCAAGGGAGACCAGCTGGAGTATGTACTGCAGATCCACTTCAAGGCCTCCAACAACGTAGCCGAATACGAGGCACTGGCGCACGGACTCCGGCTAGCCAAGGAGATTGGTGTCAACTGGATCCTCTGCTTCGGCGATTCAGATCTGGTGGTGCAGCAAGTATCCGGAGAATGGGACGCCCGAGATGCAAACATGGCCCTCTACCGGTTCCACATACAGAAGCTCAGCGCCTCCTTCGACGGATGTGAATTCCATCATGTCCCCCGCGTCAACAATGAGGCAGCCGATTCGCTCACCCGAATCGGATCCACCAGGCAGGCGATCCCACCCGGGGTCTCCTTAGAGCACCTGCACAAGCCCTCCATCAACCCATCACCGAGTCGGATTCCATCATATGGGCGAGGAGTGCTTCGGCTGATGGGGCGATGGAGGCGGGGCCGGCAGAACCTCCAAAGAAGAAGGTCCACACCAACTCCGGCCAATCAGTACCCTCTGGATCACAAGACCCGGGGGCTGCCGACTCATCAAGTGGCTCGGGGGCTACCGTTCCGGGTACCTCATCTGTACGACCCCCCGACGACCATCAACCGGAGAGTGAGAGCATCCTCGTCATACGAGAAGTGCCATCGTGGGCACAACCCTTCATGAACTACATCGCCAATGGGGAACTTTCGTATGACGAGGTGGAAGCCAGGCAAATCCGGCACCACGCGCACACGTACACCATCATCAACAGCGAACTGTACAAGCGCAGCATATCCGGCATCTTCCAAAGGTGTGTCGATGTGGACACAGGCTACCGGCTACTCAAGGACATCCACCAGGGCAAGTGCGGGCACCACGCTTCGTCAAGGGCGATAGTCGCCAAGGCGTTTCGCCATGGCTTCTATTGGCCCACCGCCCTCGAGGACGCTAAACATCTGGTCCACGCGTGCAATGGGTGCCAGCGCTTCGGGCAGCTCAGGCACATGCCGACTTCGGTGCTCAAGACCATACTGATTACCTGGCCCTTCGCGGTTTGGGGCCTCGACATGGTCGGTCCCTTCAAGCGAGCGCGCGCGGGCATGACCCATCTGCTGGTGGCGGTGGACAAATTTACAAAGTGGATCGAGGCCAAGCCCATCCGGAAGCTGGACGGAGCGACAGTCATTACCTTCTTCACCGACATCATCAACCGGTTTGGCTACCCCAACAGCATTATCACCGATAATGGCACAAACTTCGCCAAGGGGGCCTTCGCCCGATTCTGCAGCAACAAGGGCATCCGTCTGGACCTGGCCTCCGTCGCGCACCCGCAGTCCAATGGGCTGGTCGAAAGGGAAAACGGCTTGGTGCTAGCCGGCATCAAGCCGCGCCTCATCGAGCCGTTGGAGAGGTCACCCGGATGCTGGGTCGAGGAGCTTTCGGCTGTGCTATGGAGCCTCCGCACCATGCCGAATAGATCAACCGGCTACACTCCGTTCTTCCTGGTCTACGGATCGGAGGCCGTCCTCTCCGCGGATATCAAGTTTGACTCCCCGCGCAAGCTCCTTTACGATGAAAAGGCCAACCAGGAGGCGCAGGAGGACAGTGTGGACCTCCTGGAGGAGGCCCGCGAGCTGGCATTGTCCAGGTCGGCCCTGTACCAGCAATGACTACGCCGCTACCATTCAGGACGGATCCGCCCAGTCGCGTTCCACGAGGGCGACCTGGTCCTCCGGCTGGTGCAAGACACGAAGGGCATGCACAAACTGTCGCCACCTTGGGAGGGCCCCTTCATCATCAGCCGGCCGCTGCCCAACGACTCCTACTACCTCATCGACGCGCAGCAGCTGCACAAGAACAAGATGGACAAATCAGACGAGGAGACCGAGCGTCCCTGGAACGTGGCCTTGTTGCGCCCGTTTTACACCTAGTCACCAGACAGTGTATGTATCCCGCAAACCCTATGAATGAAAATGCAGACCCCTATGAGATGCTCGGGGGCTCCTTGCTAGAAATGTGTTTGTACCTATTTTCCGGTTATGATTTTCCGGCTCCGGCAACCCCTACCCGGGGGCTTGCCGGCTGGCCCAACCTGCTAAGTCAACAAACCGACTGAGTAGTGTGCGATGATGTCAGAGGCCCACTCTTCGTCTCAGCTATAGACCACAACCCGGCTATCCGGCTAGTAAGAGCAAAAGCCTGAGGAATCCCACACGAAAAACAGGGAGGAGACGCGACAGATCGGGCGTCCCGGCCTTGCAACTAGCTTAAGACAATCCGGTTACTAAGCCGTTAGTACCGTGCGCGATGTACTGTCAACTCCCTTCGTTTCTGGCTGCAGACCGTAACCCGACTGCCTGGCAAGGACGAAGCGAAAACAGTAGAGCACACGGGAAAATGACCAAGTGTCCAGAAAGGCGCAAGCTAATTTTCAAAAAACATATCCGCCTTCCGGCTACAATTTGGCAGACTAACCTATTAACATGTGAGAATGTATGTGTATGTATATTCTTGTACGACTACCTTGAGTCGGAATTCAGGAAGAAAAGAGAAGAAGATTCGAAGTCCTTGCCTTCATTAAGCGCTCCGAATCTCGGGGCCTGCACCCAATGGGTGCGCTCGTGCGCCCCCAGTGGAATCTTGTAGTTCCCAACCGGCTAAAGGCGTTTAGCCGGGCGTTCGGAGCCCATGTGAGGGCAAGGGCAGGAGCAAGAGAAGACAAGGAAGATTCGAAGTACCTGGCTACGCCAGCTACTCCGAATCTCGGGGGCTACACCCAGTGAGTGCGCTCGTGCGCCCCCACTGGAATGTTAGTTCCCCCGGCTGAAGGTGTTCAGCCAGCGAAAGCAATCGACTAAGACAGGTCTAGTCAGATAAAGTTAGAAGATTTGGGAAAAGAAGGAAGATTCGAAGCACCTGGCTACGCCAGCTACTACGAATCTCGGGGGCTACACCCAGAGGGTGCGCTAGCGCGCCCCCACTGGAGGTGCAGTTCCCCCGGCTAAAGGCGTGTAGCCAGGCGAAGTTAGCCGGATAAAGTCAATCGGTGAAATATTGAAAGAAAATGCAAAGTGCACAAGTTAAAGGGAAACCAAGCCAGTTCAAATTAACATTAAAAAGAAAAAAAGGAGGCGAAGCTCCCATAAGTTTACCCGGCGCCTGAGACAGCCGGTACAGACATACAAGTTTCAAGACAAAGCAAGACAAACAAATACACCTGGCATCCCGGGGCAGTGACTAGGCGGCAGGACCCTTGCCGTGTGGAGCGTCGTGGCTGGCGGTAGCTTCAGGCGCGACGCTCGACCCAGTTCCGGCACCCGCTGCCGGTTGCGTCAGGGCTTCCACATCCGGAGTACCGACGGACTCCGAGTCGATGAGCACCTCGTCGGGATCCACATAGTCGGCGATCTTGATGGCGGAGCCCCGGAGCTCCGGATGAGCCTGGAAGATGGCGGCAAGGTCGGCGCTGGCGTGGAAGCCTCCGTCGATCTTCTCGACACGGGCGTCCTTGTACCAGGAAAGCATGAGGGCCAGAGCCATCTCCGCTCCGGTTTGCGCCGCCAAGTCCCGCAGCCGATCCACCATAGCCGGCACCTCCCCCACCTTCGCAGCCAGCTACGCCATCGTCTCCGGAACCAGAGCATCCGGCCACAGGACCGAGAAGATGTCCCGCGCCGCTTGATGAAGCTTGGCAGCTTCCTCGCCAAGAAGGACGACGAGCTCCTGGGCTGTCGGCTGTGCTCCCGACCAGTTCTCCTACAGCCGGTTGTACGCCAGCAGGTTTATGCCAGGATAAAACGCTGTCAGAAAAAAGATAGTCAGATCCGGCTACTGGATCCGGAAAGACAGGGAGACAGAAAAAAGGTGAACTTACCCTTAGCCGTGTGCCCAACTTGCATTAGTTCCTCCACCAGAGCCTTCTCCTTCGTCGCCAGCCGCTTGATCTCCTTCTCTTGGTCCTTGTTCTGGGCCTCGAGAAGGTTGAAGGCTTCGATCTGGCTAGCGAGCGAGGCGTCGCGCTCCTTAATGGTGGCCTCCAGACCATCCACCTTTGCGTGCCAATCCTTGTTCTGCTGCCGCAGAGTGGAGTTGGATTTGCTCAGCCGGTCGTTCGCTTTCTTTAAGCGATAGATCTCGTGCTGAGCGCACATGACGATAGCTGCGACAAAGCCAGCTATCAGCAAAAAAAAGCAAGTCGGATGAAGCAAACTTACTCTGGGAGGTTCCGTTGGTGGAAGCAAGCTTCTGCTCCAAAGACCGGTTCCCGCCGGCTGCGGCCTCCAGCAGCCGGATCTCCTTCACCGCCAGTTCGAGGGTGGTGGCAAGATCTGTCAGCGAGGCGGCGGAGGAGGCATCGTCATCCACGGTGTTGACGGCCAGGGACTCCTTCGCGGCAACCACCGCTGTCCTCCACTCCTCTCCCGGCTCGTCGTCGGAGTTGTCGTCGCCGACAACCACGAGTTCCTTGCCGGTTGCACCCCCCTGCACGCCCGCGGAAGAGCCACCCGGCTGAGGACCCTCCGCTTCCGGCTGAGGCAGCCGGTTCAGCTCGAGGTGGCGGAGGAGGCGGTGCCTTGGAAGAAGGAAGGGCGCTGGAAGACGTGGTCGGGGCGCAGGGTGGCGACCCGGTCGGCGCTCGCGCTGGGCTCGTGGCTCCAAAGGAGACCAGCATGCTATGAATACAGAAGAAGAGAAGAAGGAAAGAAAAGTAAATAAGCCAAAGGCAGAGAGGGAGAAAAAGAAAGAAACAGAAGATGGTGAAAGAAAAATGAAGAAAGATGTACCCCTGCACCACCGGAGGCGACCCCTTCTTCCGGCCAAGGCGACTCGGCGGAAGGGTGCTGGTCTGGCTCCTCTTGGGGGTCGGCTCCTCTACGGCAGGCCGGTTGGCACTAGAACGGCTGGAGCTGCTCCCGCCAGCGCCAGACTGGCTGGAGTCGCTGTCCGTCGCAAGGCGCTGTGCCGGATCGGAGGCCGACGACGCCTCTTCCTCCTCCTCAACCTCCGCGTGGGGGTCGGCGGCCGGTTCGTCGTTCCGGCTGGGGAAGGCATCCCCATCCCCATCCGACTCCTCGCCAGACCGCCGAGCACGAGGCTCGGGCAAGTCAGGCGTGAACGCCTCGAGGGGGGCCTCACCCTCCTCACGAAGAATGTAAGGGAAGATCTGCCGAATACAAGAGATTAGTCGGATAAAACAAAAAGAAGGGCAAGAGATACGAAGGGAAACTCCGGCTAAAAGGACCTACCCGGGGCGCGCGGTTGTCCCAGTTGTAGGGCGCCAGGCTGAAGGTCCAGCCTTCCGGCAACCGCTCCTTGGTGATCGTCCACACCCGCTCCTTCAGGTTGTGGTAGCGGGGATCGCGACGCGACAGCCGGGTCGGGTCCAGCCGGCCGGAGTAGAAGCACATCTTGTGCACTCGCTGCTGCAACGACATCATCAGCCAGGCCATCCAGCTGAGGGTGATGTCCAGGCCAGTCAGCCGGCAGGTGACGAGGGAGCGCATGCGTTGCAGCATCGCGTCCGACTCCGCCTTGTCGCCATAAATCTTCAACTCCCAGTGTTGGTAGCTGGACTCGACATCCTGGAACGCCGGAAGGTTGATCCGGTCCACGTTGGTGACGTTCTTAACGTAGAAGTACGACTGCTGCCACAGTCGTACCGTGTCATGCAGCCAGAACTTCGGGTAGCCGGTCTGCGCGTGGGAGTAGATGGAGGCGCCGCCACAGACGACTAGCGGCCCCTTCGTAAACTGCACCTGCGGCCGGACTCGGAAGAGCCGGCAGAAGAGCCCGAGATTCGGCTGGATGCTGAGATAGCTCTCGCAGAACGCCATGAAGTGCGCCAGCGTTCTGATTGCGTTGGTGCCGAGATGGTGGAGGCGGAGGTCGAAGAAAGCAAGGAACGTGAGGAAGAACGGGTGCACCGGCAGCGCGATCCCGCGCGCCAGATGCGAAAGGAAGATTACCCGCTCTCCCTCCGCCGGATGCGATGACACCTCTCCCGCCGGTGCTAGCCGCACCTCTACTTCCTCCTCCAGCGGAAGGACGCGGGTGGCGCGGTACTTCTGGATGTGGTCCTCCGTGACGGAGGAGCCACACCAGGCTCCGTGCTTGGCTGCCATCTCCGGATCATAGGAAGACGCGGCGGCGGAGGAGTGGCGGTGGCACGTACCGCTGACGATGACGAATGGGCGGCGCAGCGGGCTACATCGGCAGTGAAGGAAGGGCGCAGAGGGCAGGAGCGCAGAGGGGAAGAGGGCAACTGGAAGCAGGGGAGCGGAGGAAAGGAACTGCTCCCTTGCGGCGTCCCTTTAAAGGGTCGGAAGAGCAACCGTCCATGACGCCACGTGGCACCCATCCAGGCGACCCCCACCCCAACCGCCGCCCAGATCCCGTGTGCAGACATAGAATGCACAGAAGATCCTGGAGCGGCAACCGAAGCGCCAGGCGGCAGTTTCCCGAGGCGACGTGCGACGGGACGTTACGCTGCCCGCCGCAGAGTAATGATGGCGCCTGCGCGCGTGGCCGGCGTTAGCACTGACGTCACGGGTAGCGCAACCGCCAGGCGTAGCCGGTCACAAATTCAAAACCAAGAGGGAGAGCGCGCACATTTCGCCTAAGGGAGGAATCGACATGCGCTTGGGGGCTAGTGTCGGGGGGATGATCCCTAGATACCCCAACCGGACAAGAAACAGGGCAGTCGGATCGCGTCCGGCTGGCCAGATGCAGCCGGACAAAGCAAGCCAGGCCAGCTATCGCGTGGTAGCCGGATCGGCAAGAAGCAGCCGGCTACGTCAATGTAGCCAGAACCAATCAAGGAGACATGACGACATGCGGATCAGTGCACGGTACGCCCTGTACGACGACAAGACTGGCCACTACCCGGCCATACCGAAGAATTTGTAGGGATGATGCAGGAATAGTGGCCCGATGCTGACGACAGGCTCGCACGGCGTCCACTGTGCCTACGACAGCCATACCGCTCACACTCCGATGGGACATGTCGTACCGGATACTGTAGATGACCAGTCGGCTGGGACCCGCCTGTGGGGCCCGCCAGTCGGACTGGCTAGTGAGACCATTGCCTCTCTGCCTATATAAGGAGAGGCAAGGCCTCAGTAGAGAGGGTTGGTCTTAGTGCATTTAAGACAGTAGCTAGAGAATACAGCTCGAGGAGCACTTGTAGTTCGTATATCCCTCATAGTCCGATCCGGTAGGAGTAGGAGTTTTACCTCATAACGAGGGCTCGGAACCTGGGTACTTCCTGCGTCCAGCTACGCTTGCTTGTATCCAATCCTACCTGCGGACGCCGTCGATAGCTTCCCTGCTAGTCCCCACACCTCTATCTAACCTTCTTAGGTACTGCCGTTCCCAATACAACGACACCATTATAAAATATATCAAGAAGCTCATTCTTAGGTAATGGACATCCAGTCTGTGCATGTATCAAAGCACAAAACCTTGCCCATGATTCAGGCAATATCTCTTTTTCTCCTTATTTAAAATCAAAAAGTTCCTGCAAAATAGCATGTCTAGCACTAGGAGAAAAATATTTTTGCAGGAAAGTACTAATCAAGCAATCAGGACTATCAATAGATCCAGGAGATAAATTATTAAACCAAGTTTTAGCTTCTCCTTTCAGTGAAAAGGGGAAAATCTTAGCAACAAAGTAAGTACACATCTTAATATCATCAGAAAACAGGCCACTCATGGTAGAAAGCTCAGTCATATGTGCTACCGCACTTTCATTCTTAGTCCCACAAAAAGGTTCTTTCTCAAAATAGCTATATAGGCTAAATCAAGAGAGAAATCATAATCCTTATCTTTAATGTTTATGGGAGACGCAGCAAACTTAGCATTAGAAGACAATTTGGGTTTAATAGTACGCCTCTCAAGAAGACTCTTAGCAGCGGTCCTATCATGGGTGTTTTGACATTCTTTAATAAATTCATCGGTCATCTCAATATAACCGTCTTCAATATCATAGCTCTCTCTAGACTCAGGTGAACTAACAGGTGTAGTAGTGTCTTCATTAGGAGTTTCGGTATTTCTAACTATAGTTCTAGCAATCGTAGCATCTAGGAAAGGACCTAATGAACCACTCTTATCAAGCACAGTAGAAGCAGCATCATAAGTATCAGAAGTTTTAGATTCAGTAGTAATAGCAGTGTGTGTAGCATGTGTATGTGGTGGTGTAAGGAACTTACTCATAACAGATGGTGAATCAAGAGCAACATAGGTGTTCAGGACCGTACCTCTTCTTGTAGTGGATGGTAAAATAGGAACCTTGCCATCACGAGACTTACCCATGATGGATGGATGGCAGCGAACAATAATGATTCCAAGTGGACTTGATAAATAAAGATATGCTCCCCGGCAACGGCGCCATAAAATAGTCTTGATGACCCACAAGTATAGGGAGTGTATCGCAGTATTTTTGAGGGAAGTGAAACCCAATTTATTGATTCGACACAAGGGGAGCCAAAGAATATTTATAAGCCTTAACAACCGAGTTGTTAATTCAACTGCACCTCGAAACAATCTTGCTCACAGTAGTTTATCAGTCGCAATAGTTTTGTACTAGGCATAATAAAGTAATAGAAGTAGTAAAAGTAAAGACAGTAGTAACAATTGTAGTAAACAATAGGATTAAAGCGCGGTAGGCACATGGATGGATGGACGGACGTTGCATGGATAAGACAATTCACATGGCAATCAGAACATAGGGCAATTGCAGATAAATAAAATAAAGCATCCAAGTAGTAGATAATCATATACATGTGTTTCATATATAGTCATACGTGCTCGCAATAAGAACTTGCACAACATCTTTTGTCCCGCCAGCCCGTTTGCAACGGGCCTCAAGGGAACTACTGACAATTAAGGTGCTCCTTTTAATAGAGCACCGGAGCAAAGATTAACAGTCCGTGAACACATGTGATCCTCACATCAAAGCCATTCCCTCCGGTTATCCCGATTTCTGTCACTTCAGGGCCTTTGGTTCCGGACAACAATGTGTGTATACAACTTGCAGGTAAGACCATAAACAATACTATCATAATGAATCAATAACATGTTCAGATCTGAAATCATGGCACTCGGGCCCTAGTTACAAGCATTAAGCATAACAAGTCGCAAGAAAGTCAAAAAGCACTAATAGAAGATACTAGGCACCATGCCCTAACAATCCGATGCCATTACAATGAACGATCTCATCCAATCCTTACCATCCCCATAGCCTACAGCGGGGGATTACTCACTCATAGATGGGGGAAACATGGATGATCGATGGAGAAGCGATGGTGATGATGATGGCGATGATCTCCTCCAATTCTCTGTCCCGGCAGGATGCCAAAAGAGAGTTTCTGGTTCCGAATCACGAAATCTGGTGGTGGCGGTGGAGCAGAACTCTTTCTAGAAAAACGTCACCCCCTAAGTTTTTAGGTCAGAAGGAAACTTATAGGCGAAGAGGGAGACCGAGGGGGTGTCTGGGGCGGCCAGACCACCCCCTGGCACGGCCAGGTGGTGTGGCCTGGGCCCAGCCCCACTCCGTCTCGTATTTTGGTTCCGTGAGTCTTCTGGTGAAATAGGATTTTTGGCATATTTTCCAGGATTTTTCCTGATAGTTGATTTTCTGCACAAAAACTAGACACCAAGCAATTCTGCTGAAAACAGCGTCAGTCAGTGTTAGTTGCATCCAAATCCCACAAGTTTAGAGCAATAGAAAAAGTGTTCGGGAAAGTTGATACGTTTTGGACGTATCACACAACAACATCATGTTTTCGATTGTTTCATAAAGGTTTGATGTGGTTTCAATTATTTTCATAGGGTTTGATTTGGTTTCTGTTGTTTCATCATGGTTTGTTGGTTCCACATGGTTTATCGAGGTTGGAAGTGGTTTCAATTATTTCATCAAAGTTTAATGTGGTTTCAACTATTTCATAAAGGTTTGTGGTTCCACCTGATTCAAAACTAAATCATGATTTCAATTGTTTCGTAAAGGTTTGATGTGGTTTTGAAGTATTCAAACCACATCAAGCCCTATTGAAACCACGACAAGCTTTTCTGAAACAATTGAAATCACATCAAAAAAAGTTTGAAACGATTAAAACCCATCCGGACTTTGTGAAACAATTTAAACCCCGTTAAGCGTTTATGAATCAATTGAAACCCATCAATAATTCATGAAAAATAGGCTATTATACAAAGTTTTATTAGGCTAAATATAAGGGGGGAGAGTGTGCAAACAAGATGAAGAATATATGGTTGAAATATTGTGAATGCGTAGAAAAATATTACACTACAAAATGCAATTACGAGCTAATCTACAGATGCCCATATTGGCACACAGATACTTACAAAATGCAATTACGAGCTAATCTGCAGATGTCCATATTGGCACACAGATACAAACTTGGGCAAGACATCGTTAAACTTACATCAAGACAAATTCATTTGGAACTATTCCAGTATTCCTCCACATCACCAACAACATCCATATCAATTTGTCCGTACGGTTGTTGTGATATCCCCGGAAGAAGTGAACAATCAGAAAAAATTGACTTTTTGAACCAGAACCACAATCAGACTGATAAGGCAAAATAATTGTACACGAAATTCTAGGTTCTCCTGGCAGGATGTTAGTCATGCTAGATAATTATGTAGGATATTACAATTTCACATCTTGGATCTATTAGCAAAAACTGGCGAAGTGATTATTCGATGAATAGCCTTGTATTCAGTTGCCTCATATTCCTTTTTCATCGATCGCTTCAAATTGGTCTGGTTGCGCGTAGCAGAGGCCCATGGCGAGGTCACGCGCGCAGGGAGGCCGCTAGGACTGTTGGATTTGAAGCACCAAAACGATTCAGCCGGCGGCGAAACACACGTGTACGTGCAGCTTTGATCGATTTCGATCGTTCCCGTACGTGAGAACTAGCTAGCTCTTGGCTACTTGTATGTGTATGTGGCGACATAAGTAAAGCGGATCGGAAAAATATTTGATTGCCACATGCATATCTCGTGCCTGTCTTACTTTTTTCTATTTCTCTTTATGATTTTTTGTTAATACAAGGTGTAGCCCTATGAGACCTTTTATACACGTCCACACAGGGACTAGAAGATTAGAATAGGACTAGAACTCCTAGTTCTACTAGGACTCGTACTTATACCTAATCCTACTCCTATACGTACTGTGGCAACGAGGTTACTTTCTACATTCACATCTATAACCTTGTTTCCTTACTTCACTTCTTGCACTCTAACTTTCTCCCTCATCTCGATGAACTTCTATCTCCCGAGAGACTTGGTAAGAATGTCTGCAAGCTGATCGTTTATGTTCACGTGTTGCACCTCGATCATCCCCTCCTCAACACACTCCCGGATGTAGTAAAAACGGGTGTTTATGTGCTTGCTCCTCTCGTGATGAACCGGGTTTTTGCACAATGAGATTGCAGCTTGGTTGTTGATCTTTAGTGACACCTTCTACACCTCCTTATTTGCAAGATCAGCTAGGAGCCTTCTCAGCCACACACCTTGACAAGCCGCCGTTCTCGCTGCAATGTACTCTGCCTCACATAAAGACAGTGCCACCACCTTCTGTTTTTGAGAATTCCAGCTGATAGGATTCTGATCTAGGTAGAATACCATGCCCGATGTGCTCTTCCGATCATCAACATCACCTGCCATGTCGCTGTCTGAATATCCATGAAGGATTAATCCTTCTTTTTCCTTTTTGTAAATGCAGCCAAGATTGATAGTGCCTTTCACATAGCGCAGGATTCGCTTGACGGGGCTCATGTGTTCGGTCGTGGGGTTCTAGATGAAACGACTCACGATCCCGACTGAATATGCTAAGTCTGGTCGGGTATGCACCAAATATCTTAGGATGCCCACAATGCTTCGATACATTGTGGTGTCCACCGGCGGATTTGAGCTGATCTTGCTCAACTTGTGACGTTGGTCCATTGGAACTTGTACGGTGTTGCAATCTGCCATGCCACATTTGTCCAACAACTTGACCACGTAAGACGATTGACATAGGGAAATTTCTCCGGAGTTTTGCTTGACTTCAATGCCTAAGTAATAGCTTAGTAATCCCAGATCACTCATGCTAAACTTCTTCATCTGCGCCTTGAAACTTTCAATTTCTTGCGCACTATCTCCGGTTATAATCAGATCATCGACATAAACTCCAACTAGCAGGTTTGAGACTTTGGAGTTTCTTGTATAGACTTTGTGCTCGAAGGGACATCTCTTGAATCCGAGAGAGACCATACATTGGTCCAACTTTGTGTTCCAAGCTCTTGGCGCTTGCTTCAACCCGTATAGTGCCTTCTTGAGCTTGTAAACCTTCTCTTCTTCACCTTTCTTCTCGTAGCCAAGGGGATATTCCACGTACACTTCTTCCGTGAGATCACCATTGAGAAAAGCCGATTTAACATCCATATGATGAACCTTCCACTCCTCCTGTGTTGCCAAATCTAGGAGCATTCTCACAGTTTCGAGTCGAGCAACCGGTGCAAACACCTCCTCATAGTCAACTCCTTGACGTTGCACATAGCCCTTTGCAACGAGTCTTGCCTTATAATTCACAACAACACCCTTCGTGTCCTTTTTAACTTGTATACCCACTTCAAACCAATAGGCTTATGGTTCATAGGTCGGGTTACCAAAGTCCACGTGTTGTTGTTCTCAATCGCCTTCAACTCCTCATCCATGGCGTGCTTCCAACTTGGATCTTTGCTCGCCTCTACAAAATTCGCCGTCTCCTCAACTCCAAGAAAACATAGTCCAGAGTACTCGAGCGTAGACTTGACGTTCTTGTAGACTTTCTTGAGGGTATTATTGCAATGTGGACTAGAGGGTTCCGCTGTGCCTTCCAAAGGAGGGGACACAAATTGTTTCGGTGTCGATGCACTTGAGAAATATGGATACTTTCTTGGCAAGCTTAATGTAGGGTCGTCGGCATCCGTGTCGTCAGCGTAGTCGTCGTGATTGTGATCATCATCTTGATTGTCGTTATCACTTTGCTCCTCTTGGTGATCTTCCTCACCGTGTGCCGCGTCTTGTACATCATCATTGCCAAAATCTTCACCTGTGTCCTCATTGTGATCATTGGTGTCCGCATCGTGGTGATCGTAATCACCTCGGTCACCATCGTCGGGATTGTTCTCGGGTAGCTTTGGTGATACCTTCTTCTCGTGAAGTAGCACCTTCCAGTTTGGTTTCACAACCATCGTTTTCGCGAGATCGCAAACTTTGGCCCTTAGAAGAGCTGGTCCATCATCTTTCTGCTTCGCCAAATTTTCCTTCATCTCCCTTTTGTTAGGCCCTAGACATTGCTTTGCATAGTGACCCATAGTATTGCAGTTGTAGCACTTGACCTTGGACATATCCAAGTTCCGTGGCTTCTGCTCGTCATATGGATCACCTTTGCTACGTCCTTGTGGCTTGCCTTTTTCTTTGCCCTTTTCTTCGTTCCCATTGTGCTTCGAGTTGCTTGATCCTTCGATCATTTTTAATTCTTGGGTTCAGGAATTCTTCTATAACTTAAATGACTCAATAAAAGCTTTTTTTATTCTTTTAGTTACTGATTTTTTTGTTGGGAGATTTTACTGGGATTCGTTCTGGCTCAGATGGCCATCATGATTTCCTTTGCTGGTTGGTGCTTCCCAGTCAGCGCGTGAGTAGAGCAAAATTGATCGCTGCCTCCTCCTTGGCCCTTCCGACAACCACGAGAATTCTCTTCCCACGTCCGCAGGCGTCCTATCGCCTCCGTTATGGTCATACTCTTGATGTCGGTAAGCTGCTCAAGCGTGCCGATTATGTACGCGAATTTATCAGTCACCGAGCTAAAAAACTTTTCCACGACATCCACTTCCTCGAACTTTGCACCGAGAGCGCGGATCTCTCCCGCCAAGGTGGTGAGACGCATGGCATAGTCATTCACCGATTCCGTTTCCTCCATCTGCAACTTGTGAAGTTGACGCTTCAACACTTCTGTCTGAGCCTTCGTGACGCGATCTTCTCCAATCCTCATCTCCTTGAGTGCGTCCCATGCCTCTCTTGCCGTCTCGAACTCCGTCAATGTCATCAGCACGGAATCCGGTACAGACTGGGCTATGGTGGCCATGACACCTTGGTCGCACTCGTCGTTGACCTCTTCGTCGGTGATTGCCTGCCACACTCGGAGCGTTCGGAGAATAATCTTCATCTTCACCGTCCAAACACTGTAGTTGGTGTCGATGAGCTGCGGGTACTGCACGGGAATGTTGCGTTTCCATGACGTTGGCACTAGTTGTCCCACTCGTTGCCGTCGTCGCCTTCTTCTTCAACTTGTCGTCGCCCTTGTTCGCCTTGGAGCCGTTACTCTTGCTGGACTTCGAGTCATTGACGGAGCTCTCTCCGTCGCTTCCACCCATCGTCACGACAAGAACCTAGGCTATGATACCAAATATTGGTTTTGAAGCACCAAAACGATTCAGCCGGCGGCGAAACACACATGTACGGCGTACGTTGCTTTTCAAGCTAGCAGCTTTGATCGATTCCGATTGTTCCTGTACGTGAGAACTAGCTAGCTCTTGGCTACTTATACGTGTATGTTGCGACGGAAGTAAAGCGGATCGGAAAAAGATTTGATTACCGCATGCACGTCTCGTGGCTGTCTTACTCTTTTCTATTTCTCTTTTGATTTTCTGTTAATACAAGGTGTAGCCCTATGGGGATTTATATACGTCCAGGGACTAGAAGATTAGACTAGGACTAGAACTCATAATTCTACTAGGACTCATACTTGCATCTAATCCTACTCCTATACGTACTGTAGCAACTAGGTTACTTTCTACAAGGACTCGACACTATGACTACTTAATTAGCAGATTCTGTATGATTAGTGGGATCTTCAGTAGTGCAGTTCGTATGTGTGACTCGACATTGTAACTACTTGGACCAGCTCGTATGAGTCTCACTTTCTCAAACGTGAGAGAGATTCCTCTATAGAATCAAATCATAATCAAGGATGTAGAGGGCTAGCACGAATCTGCAGTTTAGGGATCTTAGTTCTGACTATTTAATTAGGAGATTCTGTATGATTAGTCTGGACTCTGAACCTCCTACCTATGTGAGCTGAGAGAACCAAACGCCGAGCATAGTGACTGCCTAAGCAATGAAGAAAAATACTATGTCATAGTGATCAATCTGTCCAATACTTACAGTAAAAGTTTTCTTTGAAAACAGTCGGGAATCATGTACTTAGACTGAATCTATCAAGAGGCAACCAATATGGCACAAATAACAATATGGGGATCCATGTTCTTTGAAAACAGTAGAGGAAAATAATGTCATTCATAGACAACCCGAACAATGAAACACCATGTACTTAGTCTGAATCTCTTCATGTCAGATAATAATACTCAGGCTGAATAAATTGTGATGAACACAATGTCAGTACTGCATTTACCCACTTTAATCCCCTCATGTGTTAAAGCTAATTAAACCAAAAATGGCCAAGCTAACCAAGGGAATAAAAGGCCAAGATAACAAACCGCCCTTCCGGCCCCGGTATAGAGCAGAACCCATCGTCCTCCTATCATGAACTACAGAACCAAAATACTCCGATATGCACTAATAGCGCTGTCAGACCCAAGATTATCTCCGTCGTTGCTGCAGATGCTTTGGCTAGCAGGGGCTTGGGGTCCACTTGGTATCGGGGGACCGGGGTGGCCACCCCTCTTGCCTCCCCTCAGGGCCGGCCCTGGACACATGCGAGAAGGTGAAGCTGTGGGGCAGTAGGCCCATTCCGGCGCGGACGAGGAAGCGCGTGGATGCGAGATTCGCGCGGTGGCAAGCGGCGGAGGCGCAGCCGGAGTCCGAGTCGAGGCGGAGGCCCTCGTGGAGGACGGCGCAGGCGGTGCCGCTACCTCTCCACGCCATAAAGCTGTGTGCGCTCCCGCACACCCCTCCGCTGCCGGACTTGAGACCTCGGTGGCTTGGAACCGCTTCGATCTAGATCAGGTGCAAGAAGAAGGGGAGAGAGAGTAGAGGAACGTGAGGGCTGTCATGATAATAGAGATACCAAGGGACTGGACAGCAAAAATACCCACGATACAAGGCAAGCTGAACCAGTACGCCGAGTCGCGCTGCACGTCGGGCTGTACTCGGATTCCAACCTGTCCGCCGCGCCTGTCCACCATGCCGACTAGGCCTGTCCGCTCCGGCAGAAACGGCACGTCAACAACCTGTACCGGCGAGTGGACTACGGGCAACGATGACCGCAGCGGATGAAGTGAGGATCTCCAGGAGGGCCGGGGCTGCCTCGCGGCGACGTGGACGTCGGCCATGGCCAGCTTCCTTTTGCGTGGCGATGATCATGGTCCTCTGCCCGCTCCCCTCATCTTCGAGGGCGAGAGACGTGATGAACATGTTGACGGCAGGTCTGCGTCCCGGCGAGCTCCGACGGCGGGTGGCGTCTTGGCGAGCTCCGATGCCGGGCCACGTCTTGACGTGGCGAGCTTCGACCGCGGGCGGCGTCCTGCCATGGCGAGCTCCATCGGCCGGCGGTGACATGGCGTGATGATCTCCGACGGCGGGCGGCGTCCTGGCATGGCGAGCTCCATCGGCCCGCGGCAACATGGCGTGATGATCTCCGACGGCGGGCGGCGTCTTCGCGTGGCGAGCTCCACCAGTGGCGGGCAGCGTCTTGGCGTTGTCCTCATCGACTCCGGCTTCTCGCATACTGCACATGGGCCGGTCCATGCCTCCGGCAAACGACGGCGTGGCGAACGCGCCGGCCGGCGGCAACATGGCGTGATGATCTCCGACGGCTGGCGACGTCTTGGCGTACGTGGCGATATTTGACGGAGGACGGCGTCCTGGCGTGGGGGCGAGCTCCATTAGCGAGCGGCGTCCTGGCATGTCGAGCTCCGTCAGCACGTAGTCCTCCGTGCCGACGTCTTGTCTCCTCCGGCCGGCGAGCGTAGACGTCGTGACCGACGCAATGGTTGCGGGGCTGCTCGTGGCGAGCTCCGGCTGTGGTGTTGGCATTGTTCCGCGTGCTAGACCTTGGGCATGCTAGCTGTGAGAGGGAGAGAAGAAAGCTCAAATGTGTGCTTTACCATTGGGGGCGATGACCTTGCCGTCCATGCCGCCGATCTCCTCGCTTGGCCTTGTTCATATTTGATCTTGCCTCCAGCCGGCTGGTGCTAGCCTTGATCTCCCAGCCCTGTTCTCCGTCCTGCCTGAGTCCGTCCGTCTCTGCCCGGTCTTCGTCTGCCTCTGGTTGCTGATCCAATCTCGTGATGCCGCCCATCGCGTCCGGCTGTCCTCCAGCGGCTCAGGAGTCGAGATAAGAACGCGGGTGTGACCCTGCCCGCTCCCGCGAGCGGCAGGGCGAAACCCAAGCACGGCGGTGCCCGGGCCCTCCTCGCGTTCCCTCCTCCCTCCCCGCCACCGGAGGCCGTTGCCGGGCAAAGCCCCGGAGGCGGAGGCGGCGGCGGGGATCCTCTTCTCCCCCGATTCGGTGGCGACGGCGCGGGCCGTAGCGGCCGGTGGGGGCGAGGGGCACGGCGGCGTGGTTGTTCTGCGGCGGCGCGGCGACCTCGCGGGTGTGCGGCCCCGCAGCAGCGACTACGCGGTGCAGTCCAGAGGCGGGGGCCGAGAGCTGGAGCTCCGTCGTCGGGGGGCGGCCGGGAGTTGGCTGTGTGCGTCCGGGCGGCGTTCGGTGGCGGTGTGCGGCGCACCGGGTCGGGGATGGGCAAGGTGGCCACCTCGCTCGGGCCGGGGTAGGGCCTCTGGCCCGCTCGAGCCCATTCCCCTCCCAGATCTGGAGTTCGTCTCTGGCTGGGCGCCGGTCTGGCCGGTCTCGGGGTGCGGGCGGCGCGGCGGCGCTGTGTTGACGTGGTAGCGTGGTCAGGAATGGGTTGGGAGGCCGGTTCTGCCGCCTTGTGCTCAGGCCGGAGCAGGGGCTCCGGGCCCTTGCGAGCCCATCTCCCTCCCTAGATCTCTGACGGCTGCAGCCATGGGGGCTGGAGGGTGTCGATCTAGGGGCCTAGCTCGTCGTCTTGCTGTTCTTCGAACCTGCATAGTGAAGTCCTGTCCTTCTCTGCATTCCGCGTTGCTTCCGCTTGGACGCCGGTGCGGCGACCCTAGGCGGTGGGGGCCTCTTTGGCGTGCGGGCGAGCCAGGGGCCCAGGTGCTGTCCGGTTACCATGGTCCGTGTGGGCGGTGTGGTGGTCGGGGAGTTGCTCGACGGGGCGGTGGCGCGGTTGCCGTCTCGGCGGCAGTCTGCCCCTCGAGTTGGAGTAGAAGGCGGTGCCGAGGGGAAACTCTGCCCTTTGGGCTGCGACGGCGGCGCCTACGGGTGTCGTTCCCTTGGTGAAGACGTCGTTACGGTGCTTTCGGTCTCCCTCTTGCTCCGGGTGAAAACCCTGATCCTCGGATTGGGCGGTGGCGGCTCTTTGGTGTCGTGCTCTTCGTGAAGACACCGTCTTGGAGCCCTCGTCGTGTGGCTAGCCGGCCGAGTTTTGGCGGAGCTGCGGTGTCTTCGGACGGTTGGAGTTGCGGCGTGTCTCCCTCGGCTTGGCTTTCTGCGGATCGGCTCCCCTCTCCTTGGGGCTTCCTGGATGTGTCCTGGGGCCTACGGGCAGCCTGGTTTGGTTCCTAGAGATGGTCGGCTTCTGGTGGCGTTGCTGTAGCGGTGGCGGGATATCGACGGTGCGCGTGAAAATGGCTCGTCCTCTGGAGGAGCTCTGACCTAACACTGTAGACGTCTTAGCTCGTCTTCCGCTTTTGTAGTAACTGTAATAACCTTGCTCTTTCGAGTGTAGCGTCGTAGTTTGCCTTCTTGTGTGGGTGGTTTGCCCCTCCATATAAGCTGAGTGCACTACCTTGTATCCTGTCGTAATTTAACGTTGGGCCTTTGTCCTTTTATTAAAAAAAAAATCTTCGGAACGACTTCTTAGATCGTCCGCCGCACGTCTTATCCCCCGATAAGCCTGCACATCGTTCAAATTTCTACCTCTTCTGCTTCTAGAAACTCTCCGTGATATAGCTGGCGCAACACCTGATCCGGCCGCGTCGAAGCTAACTCATGATTGGTCATCTGATAATTAACTGGCACCGGACTCTCCTCTGAATAACACTGTGACGTCTGCGTGTGTGTCTGCTGCCCGTTGATTGATCGATTGAGCACACGCACGGCTCAAATACCTGCCGTTTATTTTTTATATGGATGCGGCCGGTCGACGTATATGTACACCTGGACTAGTCATCGTTACTAAGCTCGTATTACGTCTGCATGCAGGATTGACCCATTCATTAGGAGTCCATGCACCGTACGTGTAGAACCTGTACTTGTACAACGATATTTCTGAGACTGGAATCTGCGACTCTGATACAAAATTCCATAGAACAGTCAATATCATAAAACGTATATAATAATTCAGTATTTTTTTACTGTTCGTGTCAGCCGAATACAGTACGGTACTATTCTCTAATCGACCTGCCTGACGTAGTTACCGCAACGACTACCACAACGTGTGGACGACGTCAATTAAATGCCTACATGGCCTACGGGAGTTATCTAGATATTACGTCAGCTGCAAACTTCTTAAAATTATTACATATTATCTACTCAGGGGAAAGAAAAATCGGTATTTTAGTTGACAATCAAGTTGATAGCAGAGTCCTCAATTTGCTTTCACAATCGATCACCTGCATCTTCTATTGAGTGTGACAGTTACATTGAAGGGAGACATGATCTTCTAGCCCCCTCTTTGGTGGGGCTAGCAATAATTGCAGTCTGAAACTAAGTAATAACAAGTTAATACATCAAACAAGATAAACTACTCATTTGATTGATATGACAGGAGCTATGAACTGGAGTTTACAACTAGTCAATGGTTCAATTATTGACCAACACGTCAAACAAACATGACAAGCAAGCACGCATTAAACAAGTGTAACTACTGTGAAACGAGCAATCAAAAAATATTTGTGTGTGGCTTAGAATTTCAGCAGATATAAACTAGCTAGGTCATTTTGAACAAATATATATGAAAGCAGTTCTATACCCTAAAATGCAAGAGACGTTGGGTTACTCGGAATTTGCACTAAGCCACAAAATGGCATTCAGTTACTTTCATAGCAAAGAATGAACCGGATAGAAATTATAACCGCATCATACGAGAACCTGTAGAGCAGGAATGCAAACAACGAATGAACTATATATTGTCGAGGATAGTTATGTCATGACTTAGGACGAACCAGACCTAGAACCAGATGCGAGATATAATAACGTCGCTCGTGAACCTGTAGAACAGGACAAACAAGCATTAGACAAGTGTGCCTAAAATAAAATGAGCAATCAAACAAAGTGTTTCTTAGAATTTCAGCAAATATATATGGAAGTAGTGGCATCTCCTAAAATGCATAGAGTTGTTGGGTGACTCAGAATTTGCGGTGAGCTACACAATGGCAAGTAGTTACTGTCATAGATAAAAATCAACCAGATAGAAATTATAATGGCATCATAAGAGAAATTCTAGAGCAGGAATGCAAACCACGAGTGAACTACATAGTAGACGACATGTATGCCATTGCTCAAGACGAACCAGCACCAGATAAGGAAGTAATGGCATCCGTTGTGAACCTGTAGAATAGGCTATGCAAACCAACATGTTCATTGTTCAATTTTGAGATCTATGCAAGAAGAAATAAATAGTTCGTGATGCAGCTTTTGAAGAGCCAGATGGCATTATGGCAACAACAAAATTATAATTGAATTAGTACGAAGAGTTTAAACAGCTACTATAGGATAGCAGAACGATTCCAAGGAGGAAATAATAGCAGGAACTGATCTCAGGATGAACCAGATAGATTTAGCAACTGTAGAGAAGGGAATCCACACTAATATTTTCCACTGACTACAGATTTTACAAGAATTACATGGTAGTAGGTAATTACTGTTGTATGGAGTAGCTAAAAACATGTGCATGACAAAATAACATACATGTGCATGACTTGAAATTTGTAGAGCAGCGAATGCAAACCAACATGTCTAATGACCTTGCATGTACTAGCATCAAGAACAGGCGTGCCCAGTTACTTGTATGTACTAGCATGATTACAAAAATGCAGTTCACTGCGACAGGCTTGAACCTGCTATACTGCTGACAAAACAAAAACGGGTTAGAGATTAGGTTAACCTTGGTCGGAGAGGCGTCTACGGATCGTCGGTACCGTGCGAGTGATGTCCAGGTCACCGAGAGTGCTGCGGTTCCGGTGGCTGTTGGCATCGGCGAAGCAGGTCTTGGAGGGTCGATGCTGGCTTGAACATGGTGGACGAGAGCGTCGCTGAGGAAGATCCGATGCAGTGAACAGCGACGACCGTGCAGCTGGTCTGGAGCGGTGGACATGTTCCTTCAACTAGATCACGTTAGGTGGACACCGGTGAAGCAGATCCGGTACGGTTGGATAGCTCTCGGCGGCGAGGAAGCAGAGCTTGGGCGGTCAATGTCGCTATCGGCAGCGAGGAAGCAGAGGTTGGGCGGTCGATGACGACATCGGCGTGGTGAACGACACCGCAGCTCCGGTGCAGTGGTAGAGAGACCCGGTGAACTAGATCTGGTGGGTGAGCATCGGTGAAGCGGCTCCGTGGCGGCGCGCGAGACCAGAGATCAAGCTGGCGCGCGCGGTGGACGTGGAGGCGACAAAGGAGCTTGGGATTTTTGGGAGGGCTAGCGGGAAAAGCTGTGCGAATCGGGACCATAATATAGGTGAATAGCAATATAATTGCGATCATACCCCCCGAGGTACTGACTTTAGCATGCCATCTATCGTCTGAACAATGGGTAGAAAAATAAATTTAAAGACAAAAGTTTTTGAAACAGAGGGGCGCGGAATGCTTCAAGGTCGGTGTGTGATATTGCCGCTCAATTGAGATTTGAATTTGGCCTGTGTCCAGCTAATAATAATATAAAAATGGTACTATCCGGTGGAAGATTTTAGCTCAAAGGTTTTGAATCGGTGGGGCGGGAAATGCTTCAAGATCGGTGGGTGATTTTGCCGCTCGATTCAGATTTTGAGTTTGGCTAGCGTCCATCTAGTAATAGAAAAAGGTAGTAGACAGTAACCTATCTATCCAGGAATTCAAAGCCGAGAGTCACATCACCTGATCATCCATATCCATACTAGTAAAAGGCACGTGACATAATTTCCATACCACTAAATAGTGCTTGACACTTCTTTTCAAAACAAAAAACGACTATGTTGCTTCACAATTTCCATACCACTATATAGTGTAAGAATAACTTCGAACATCGGCAGTTGGATATAGATTGGCAAAACTCGACATTGTTGACCATTGGATCTCTTTCAATATATTTGATTATGTCATGTCTAGCATATAGAAGATCTCATTATTATTGGCCTCTAGCACCATCAATATACTATACACAGAAAGTATAGAGAACATGGTTTTGAATGCCACAAGGCAAGTTTTCAGATATAGTGGACAATGTTTTATGTACAATTCCTAAGTTTTATGAGTTTTCAAAGCTTTCGAGATAACTCGGACCACTCAAATGACTTTATGTCTCTATTAACAAAATCATGTCATATTTGAACTAGAAGCTCTAGAAAGTGGTAGATTTCTATCGAAGTTCTACAAAAAGCTTTTGGTGGTACGCATGAAGTAGTTAATATATCAAAATCAATCGAGAGTTTTGATAAATTCAACTTCCTGCTAAGAATTTATATCTTGACAATTTTGAACCCGTTTTGAAACAATCACATGTAATAAAGAAAAACAGAAAAACAAATATTTACGACCATGGGATTTGACAACTTCTGGAAACCAGCCACGCCATATTTTCCCATCATGATGACCAAAAATGGTCATGGCCATATCGACATCATAGTTAATGTACTGTTCCCATATTAATTTGGTATATGGGTGCATCTTGGCGTAGTAGGAAATGTTGCCGGTGGGAGTCTCAACATTGGGCCTGTTTTTTTTAACGGGCAAGGGATGAGTTTGCCCTTTTTCTCCAAACACACTCCATCATTGGAGCAAGCAAGACTGACGATTAAGTCTGTATTTGTGTGCATATCTCGTTCTTACATCAATGCATGTGTGACCAACATATATGCAACCCAAGAAGGCCAGGCCTTATCTAGATTGAGAAGGCCATGTTTCAAAAGAAAAGCAAAACAATCTACTGCCAATGATCCAAACAAGTACAAGTACAAGAGTATTAGTTCTACAAAATACTTTAATAATAGCAACATCAGCACATTTGAGAGATTCGGTAGCTTTTGAAAGATTCAGCAGTATAGGCCATATTCTGCACTCGATCTAAACAATTCCCAGTATATAGAAATTATTACAAAATATATTAGCAGTTGCAGAACTCCGTACAAAATACTCGATAGAAGTATAAAACTACTCTTAGTAGAACCTTAATCTAGCTAGGAACGATTACATGTCCCATCATATACTCCAAACATGCATGAGAGAAAGAGAGAGGTCAGAATCACCACAAGATATGTATGCTAACGATTCAGCGTGTCCAGGTCGTGGCCGGGTAGCACTTGCTTTCCCGCGTAGCACGCTTTTCTAGTTTTACCGTCGTCTATGGATCCTCGTAATAGGCTTTCGCCTATTCACCCTTAGCAAGATAGATGTAAAATTCACGGACCTTTCTAGCCATTTCCACAACTTCGATTGTGAAAGGAATCTGCCACTAAAATAAATAAATTAATTAATATTAAAATAGAGGGACTAGAAAATTACATATACATTCATATTAGGATCATCAGGAGAATATTAAGATATGATATCTCACAATGGGTTGATGTTGTCGTTGATCCAACATTGGAATTCCACGAGGAACTCCGACCAACAATTGAGGAGCTTGACAATAAGTCCCCACTATTGACAGGTAATGGTTGAGCGCCTCCAGCGCGGCTTCGGCCGGCGGCTTCCCAATCTTTGGCTCATAATCAAACTCGAGCGGATAGAACCCACGATAATCGACCAATGATGATATCCTCACCTTGTAGTCCTCCAATTCCCACGCCGCGGACCTTACACGGATGACGAACAGGTCAATCACCGTGCTGTGCCTGTCAATCTGGCCGATGAACAACATGCCCGTCTTCCCGATGCCGATGACATTTGTTCTCCGCGAGCACCATGCAGGCACCGTCTTAGATGGGTCCCATTGTTTGACGCTGTAGAGGACTGTGGGCACCTCGATCGAGTGGGTGGATTTGAGGTGGGCCGGATTAGCCACGTGCTAGACGGACTATGATATAGCTTCCAAGAGAAGGAAGGAATCTCCCGCTGGTCAAAAGGTGGCTTTATTGGCTGTAGCATGAGCGAAGCAAAGCAAAGAGGGGGACCAGCGGGTCAGGGGTGACCAAGATAACACAGGCAATGTCGTCTGACGTAGCCTGTGTCTGGTGACGCTTAAAGATAATGATTACATTGCGGGTTACGTCCAAAGCCCGGACGAGCCGTTAAAGAGAATAAAGAAGCATCTAGCTTTAGTCGAGGGGCATATTCGGAGAATATGCCGCCACGTGTGCCCTAACTTTGTAACCCGGGCTCCCCTATATAAGGAGCACCGGGGCCTCCATAGAAGGGGATCGATCATTTTCTCCGTCTAAAGTAAAACTCTAGGGCTAGCTTGTGGGGAGTAAGAGACATGGTCTCCTTCTCACCAATAGCTTGAAGAGCATTTGTAAACACCATTGATAGAGAGAATACAAGAACATCTGTGCGTGGAATCACCACGTTCTCCCTCTCTGGATTACCCTAGCACACATTGGCCCCATCTTTAGCCTATCCATGGCATCTTCCGTGCTACCACCACGACAGTTGGCACTCACCGTGGGGCTAGAAGTGCTAGCAGGGGTGAGAATCCGAACGGGAAGCTTCTCCAGCACCGGCGAGCGGGTCGTCTCCGGCCTGGTTCAGTGCTTTGGAGCGCTGGACTTCGTCAGCGACAATGCAGGGAGCTTCGGCAGGAACCCCCGTCCGTGCAACGACGTCTTCATCAAGCTTGGCGCGCATAAGATCTACGTCGGTGTGGACGAGACCTGCGTTCATTCACGGCACATCGTCGAGGGAGGCGAACCACCTCTTAGCGCATCCCGTGGTGTGTGTATCACTCGCCCCACCAGCAGTGTTGAGGTCCAGATGACCGTGTCAGATGCGGAAGCAAGCAAGGGTCCGGCGCCAGAGCTGGAAGTCACGCCAAAACAGACCTGGTCTAGGTTCCCCCCACTAGATAGGCCGGAGAATGTGCTCCAGCAGGCAATAGATAGCCTAGCGACACCAATAGCACCTGTGGTAGATCTGGCTCAGGCGCAAGCTGAGTTAGAAGAAACTAGGCAGAAAATGTTAGCTGGGGCAAAGAAGGTAGCAGAGCTGCAGTAGTCCTTGAACATTACTTTGAGAGAATATGCAAAGGCAAACCGCATAGATGGAGTGAAGATTTGAGGTAGAAACCGGATTACTGAATTGACAAGGAATACGAACCTAGGCCGGGTTAGACAATCACGATAGTAACAGGAGGGCTGGATAGGTACAGTACCCCGCCAAAGAACCTCAGGGCAGCAAATGCGGCCACGACCGTGTTAGAAGGTTTAACCGGATAGGCCCGGCAAAGGCAACAAGAGAGGGTGAACCACTAGCTGAGAGTTGCTTGCCAGCAAAATGAGGAAATGAACAAGGCAAACCCGGTACCAGCGGGGGGCATCACACGTGGTTCATTCGGCTAGGAATAACCCGACGAGATCCGGGGGAGCCGCATCATCTCCGGGTCACAATCCTAGGAGAGAGGAGGTGGTAAACTCCGGAAGAAGGGACAAACAGATGGTTCCCTACGATCCAGTGAGGGCTGGCAAAGGCAAAGCAATGCAAGTTGATGAAGATTGGCACAGTACTAGCCGAGGTGTGGCTGGCCGAGGTAACCGTGACCAAGGCAATGCCGGTCAGAGGAATGCTGCCAACGGTAATGCCGGACAGCGCGATCCCGTGGGAACGAGGCAAAATGTACCTCGACAGCAGCAGTAGCGCGCACCTCGGCAAGAGGGAAGTGCAGGATAAGCGGCACAACAACAAAATGCTTGTCCGGATCATGAAAGATACAATGATGGTTATTCGGCTATGATCAACAACGGATATCCCAGACCGGATCACCACATAATTGGATCAAGGCTGGGAAGAAGGAACTTGCAGCCAGATGATGCGAGGTTGAAACTGGATAGGATTTATAGGTCGGAGCTAATCGAAGTACAAGGTCCACCTGGTCCGGCATGCTTTGGGCCCCGGATCATGAAGGAGCCACCAATGCCGAACTTTCAGCTAGCCAGAGGAACCAGAACCTATGATGGTAGTACTAGGCCAGATATGCCAACCACTTTAGCTGAGACAATCCGGATCGCAGATTCGTATGCCTTGGGAGATCCAACGGAAACCCGCCTAATGTCAAGCGAGGCGAAGGAGGAATATTACAACCGAGATGGCTCCGGGTCCTCGAGGAGAAATGATTTTCAAGGAAAGAGAAGGGACGAGCATCCGGATTACAAATATAACTCGCAGCAGGTGGCAGCGGTAGACCAGGATCAACCCAATGCCGGCGCCAGCCAGTGCTAGGAAACTGGAGGACAAAACTGGCAATAGAAAAATGAAGGGAAGAAGCCTTGGACCCCGGAGCAGAAAAAGCAATGGCAAGAGCGGAAGGATAGACCGATGTATATGTTCGAGTCTATGTTGGATCAACCTTGCAAGTTCCATACACCAAGTCCGAATAGTCCGGCGAATCACACGACCCAGCAATGTGAGTGGATGAGAAAGTTAGAGCAGGGCAGTTTGTGGAATGCTCAGGCACCTCGGAACGAAGCACCTAGGAATGATGCACCACGGCAACCATTCCTAACTGGGGGAAATGGACAGCAACTAATGTTGCCACCACCTCCGCCGAGGTACGAAAATCAGGAAAGAAGGGATGTGGTACATCAAGTAGACAATAACCAGCAACAAGGTCAAGGTTACCACGTGAATGAGGGACGAAACGAGTACATGGAGCATCATCAAAGTTATTGTGTGTTTACCACGGAACAAAATGACCAGAAAAGCTTGCAGTGCCGGCATATGGAAGTGAAAGCAGTAATGTCGGCAGTAGTTAGATACATGCCCTGGGCGGATCAGGAGGTTATGTGGAGTATTAAGGATCACCCAAAGATCATGCCTAGCCCTAGGACTTATACACTGGTACTGGATCCAACATTCATCGGGCCGAATCTCAATGTGAGGTTTTCCAAAGTACTGATTGACAATGGTAGTAGTATCAACATTATGTACAAGGATACCATGCACAAGTTGGGAATAACAGAGAACATGCTGCAAGCAATGAGGACCACCATTCATGGCATTGTGCCAGGTATTTCCTGTGAGCCAATTGGTAAAGTCCGGGTTGATGTGTTATTCGGCACGAGAGACAATTGCCGGACTGAAAATTTGGAGTTCAAGGTGGTGAATCTGGAGAGCGCTTATCACACGTTACCCGGCAGGCCCGTGCTGAACAAGTTCATGGCAAGCACCCACATCAGCTACCTTAAGATGAAACTGCCCAGACCGAGGGGCGTGATAACTGTATCAGGGGACTTCCGGCGTTCGATCGAGTGCGCCTCAGCTAGATCTAACTTAGCCGAGTCACTCGTGATAGCTTAGGAAAAAAAGGAAGATACTAGAAGTGGCGGCATTGGCCCAATCCGCGCAGCAGCATATGCTGGCTCTGACCAACCCGCACGGAAGCGTGTCATTCCAAGCAACCAATTACACAAAGAAAGTGCCAATCGATGATCAATTCCCAGAGCGCACCTTAAGCATTGGTGCCGGGTTAAGCGGCAAATAGGAAAGCGAGCTCGTCAACTTCCTTCGTGAGAATCGGGATATCTTTGCTTGGTCCACTCAGGATCTGCAAGGTGTGCCGAGGGAGTTGGCCGAGCACTCATTAAACGTAAGACACGGGGCTAAGCCGGTAAAGAAGCCTCTCCGACGTTTCGCCGAAGACAGAAGGAAAGTGATTGGGGATGAGATAGCTAGGCTCCTAGCAGTAGGGTTTATCATGGAAGTACTCTATCCGGATTGGCTCTCTAATCCGGTGCTCATGGAAAAGAAGAAGGATGATCCGAACGTGGCCGTGGTATGGCGCATGTGCATTGATTACACGAACCTGAATAAGGCGTGTCCCAAAGATGCATTCTCACTCCCTAGAATAGATCAAGTCATAGACTCAACAGCCGGATGTGAACTATTGTCATTCATTGATGCGTATTCTGGTTTCCACCAGATACCCCTAAATCCGGATGATTAAATAAAGACTATGTTTATTACCTCGTATGGGGCTTATTGCTATCGCACTATGCCGTTTGGATTATGTAATGCAGGAGCAACGTACCAATGATGCATGCAAAAATGCTTACACGACCAAATAGGTCGAAACATGCAAATTTATGTGGATGATGTGGTGAGAAAGACTAAGGAAAGCAATACGCTCCTTGATGACATCCGACAGACATTCGCGAACTTAAGAAGGTTCTGGATGAAGCTTAATCTGGAGAAGTGCACCTTTGGTGTGCCCGCAGGAAAGTTACTCAGTTTTTTAGTGTCTAGCCGAGGTATCAAAGCTAACCCGATGAAAATCCGGGCCATAGAGAGAATGGAACTACCAAAATGCCTTAACAATGTGCAGAAGTTCACTGGTTGCCTGGCATTGTTAATCTAGTTTGTGTGTTGGTTGGGAGAGAAGGCCTTGCCCCTCTACTAGCTAATGAAAAAGGCAGACAAATTCACATGGATGTCACAGGCGGATATTGTATTTCGAGAATTGAAAAAGATGTTATCTACTGCACCAATCCTAGCAACACCACTACCCAAGGAGCCAATGTTTCTCTACGTAGCCGCGACCAACCGAGTCATAAGTGCAGTAATCGTAGTGGAGCGCGAGGAAGAAGGAAAGTCGGTGCAAAGACCGGTGTATTATCTGAGCGAGGTATTATCTACTTCCAAGCAGAATTACCCTCACTATTAAAAGATGGTGTATGTCGTGTATATGTTGGCCAAGAAACTCAAACACTATTTTGAGGAACATCCCATCAGAGTAATATGTGAGGCACCCATATCAGAGATTATGAGCAACAAAGATGCGAGTGGCTGGATAGCAAAATGGGCAATTGAGTTAGCCCCATATGCACCGCAGTTTGACATAAGAGATGCGATAAAATCGCAAGCGGTGGCGGATTTCTTTGTGGACTGGGACGAGATGCAATACGAGCCACCTCTGCCAGACTCTAATTATTGGCGAATGCACTTCGATGGATCAAAACTGAAAGATGGTTTGGGCGCCGGACTAGTGCTTACCTTGCCCAAGAAAGATCAACTGAAATATGTCCTTCAAATCCACTTCAGTTCCTCGAATAATGTTGCAGAATATGAAGCATTGGTACATGGTCTCAAGGTAGCAAAATAAGTGGGGATACATCAGATACAATGCTTTGGAGATTCGGATTTGGTGGTGCAACAAGTGTCTGGAAACTAGGATGCTTTGGATGCTAACATGGCCCTATATAGATTCCATGTTCAGAAGATAAGTGGATTTTTCGAAGGGTGTGAATTCCATCACATACCTCAGATTGAAAACGAGGCGGCCGATATGCTATCCAAGTTAGGCTCATCCCGGAAGCCAATCCCGCCAAATGTTGCTTTGGAGCACTTGAGAAAACCATCCATCATGCCGTCGCCTGAATCAGACTCAATTTATATCCCGACACTCTCCAGATTAGGAGCTGCGCCTATGGAGATAGATTGGGGAGGCACCTCGGCAAACCCGTGGACTGCTTCAGCAAACCCGGGGACTGCCTCAGCAAACCCAGGGACTGATCAGCCAGACCCAGCAGGAGTTATGTCGGTGGATGTGATGGAAATTGACGAGGAACCATTTCCTGTCCGGGCTATACCAGCTTGGGCCAAGCCTATATATGATTTCCTGAAAGAGGGAGTTTTGCTGGATGATGAGATATCCTCAGGGCAGATCCAAAGGAGAGCAAAGGCCTATACTATTATCAACGCCAAATTATATAAAAAGAGTGTAACAACAGTACTGCAGCGGTGTGTTGACCTGGAGGAAGGACTTGACATACTCCGAGATATTCACCAAGGGGAATGTGGCTACCATGCCTCCTCAAGAGCGTTAGTGGCGAAAGCTTTCCAACATGGATTTTATTGGCCAAGTGCTTTGCAACAAGCAGAGGATTTGGTGAGAAAATGCAATGGCTATTAGAGATACGCCACGAAAACTCATTTACCAATGTCGGAACTCAAAACTATCCCCATTACCTGGCCATTTGTTGTATGGTGCCTAGACATGGTAGGGCCATTTAAGCCGGCTAAAGGAGGAATGACCCATATCCTGGTTATGGTCGACAAGTTCAGCAAGTGGATTGAAGTGAAGCCAATTAAGAAATGTGACGGGGCAATAGCAGTAAGATTCCGCAAGAATATAATCCTGAGATATGGCTATCCCCATAGCATCATGACTGATAATGGCACAAATTTCGCTGAAGGAGCATTTGCGAGGTTCTGCCGAGAAAAGAAGATCAGGCTAGATGTCGCCTCAGTCCCTCACCCCGCATCGAATGGGCATGTGGAAAGATCCAACGGACTAGTTTTGCCTGGGATAAAACCCTGGCTCATAGAGCCGCTACAAAGATCAGCGGGGTGCTGGATAGAAGAACTACCCGCGGTACTATGGAGTTTAAGAACGACTCTGAATCGATCAACAGGCTATACGCCATTCTTTCTGGTATATGGGGTAGAAGCTGTATTACTAGCCGATATAGAGCATGATTCGCCAAGCGTCACCCAATACACAGAAGTCGTAGTGCGCGAAGCCCAGCAAAATGATGTTGATCTGCTGGAAGAAGCGAGAGAATTGGCCTTGTCCAGATCCGCCATATATCAGCAAAATCTCTAACGCTACCATAGCCGGAAAGTGAACCCCCGAGTCTTCCGGGAAGGTGACCTGGTACTCCGGTTGATACAACGCACTGCTGTCATGCATAAGCTATCCCCTCCGTGGGAAGGACCTTTCATTGTAAGCAAAGCCTTGCACAATGATTCCTACTATCTTATTGATGCACAGCCATAGGAAAAGAACATGGCGGACAGGTCCAGAGAGGAATCTAAGCGACCGTGGAATGTAGCTCTACTCCATTCTTTTTACACCTGACAAATAGTTGAATGTATCCGAGCTACTCATATGTCGGTATGTATGTCGGCAATGAGCTTATTAATGAAACTTTGGCACCCCAAGCAGGGACTCGGGGACTGCCGTAATAATTGTCTTTCTCGTTTTTCGTATTTTTTATGTCGGCTGGGTTAAGTCACTTATATCTTAGTCAGATTAGTAATGTGTGAGCACCAAAAACCTAACTCTTTGACTTTGCTATTGTCCAACAAGAATTGGCTTCATGGCAAGCAAGAGAACAAGTTTGGAATGGCAAAGCACATGAAAAAATACTAAGGAAAAAACTTAGGTGGGCCGACATTTGTTATTTGGACTAACCTGTTGTCTACTGTATTTATCTAACGCCGGATTATTTTGAGCTAATCTCAAAGTTTCAAGTATTGTTAAGTCATTTTTCGAACCTCGGACTTGTAAGTCGAAAAACCTAATCAAGGTAGACGTGAGCCGAGTCAAAAATTAGGGGAACAAGAAAACGAAACTCGGGGACTTCACCCACGATAATCCAACATTAAGAACTTAGTTCAAAACAATAAGTTGTAGCACAACCAAACCAAATTATTGAGATACATTTCCGCCCGACATTCCGGGGATCTGACAAATACGATCAAGTGTTTTTAAGGAGAAGGGGCAACAACTGAATCATCAGCCGAAGGAGGTACTTCAGAATTTGGGGGAAAGGCGCTGGCCTCGGCCTTATCCTCAGGGTTAGCCTCGCCGTCCTCCGGATCTTTGGCCTCCTCGCCAAGCTCGGAGGCCTCACCCTCACTCCCTTCATGTTCTTCATCTTCAGAAGCAGCTTCATCATCGAAAATGTCGAGGTAACTCGGCCCATCATTCCAAGCATGGCAGAAGGAATACTGGATGAGTTTGTTAGCACTGGCTTTGCGGCACGCAACCCACGCCAGATCTTCGTTCCACTTGGATCCGGTGCGCATGCGGGTAAGCATCCCCAGGTCTATCCCTTCGTACCATGAGAGGACAAACTACAAGGCAATGTCAGCCCTGGCCCGTGCAACCGACTCATGCCACAGATTCAGCTGATGCTCGCACTCCATCAACTTGGCTATGAAAGCCGTATGTCTTTTGGGAATGGGCTCAGTGGTCTAGAGGGAGCTGAACATCCGCGTTGCCGCCAGTATAATGTCTGTGTCGTAGTTCTTCACTAGCTCAAGGCGAGTGGAGAAGCTTGCTAGCAGATCCTCCGTATCATACAGGATTGGCTCGGCATCAGGACCGGTGGGGATACCATGCTGTTTGCGGGACCGGGTTATGGCAACAACAACAAGAGTATCGCCTTCTGGAAATTTTCCTAAGAACATAACAGAGGGAATAGTGAACAGAAGCACCAAACCCAGAGGAATGAAAGTTAAGCAAGGGCAAAGAACTCACGGCAATCTGGAAGAGGAGTTGCTGAAGCTCGGAGTGGACATTGGCTCTATGGGCCTGGAGTTTCTCGTATTTGGAGGTTATCAATGTAAGTTTTACATCAGCTTCCTCCAATAGATCCTTATCCTTGGAAACTTGAGTCACCAAACGTTCTTTTTCCTCGGCAAACTCCTGGTCCGCCTTGTCCAGCTCGGTTTTGTGGAGGTTTTTGATCCTCTGAATTTCGGCATTCAGCCGAGTAATCTCCAAGTCCTGGAGCCGCAGCCGAGCTATCTCATCGTCCTTCTTCTTCAGTTCAGCCTGATGCTTCCCTGTTTGTTCGAGGAAATGGGTCATCATATCAGGCATGGGTACACTATCTTCAAGAGCAACTGCAACAGTGGATTAATCCGGCAGAGCTGGAGTATAAATATACACCGGATGAAGAGAAGAACACACAATAATGGGGTGAACGAGATAAGATACCTTGGATCTCAGCCAGATTCTTCCGCATGATGACATTCTCAGCTTCAACCTCGGTTGCATAAAACGGATAAACAAATTAATGTGGATCACAGAAAACTCGAACAAATGACAATGGAAGAAGGAAAAGTCTAAGTAAAAAACATTACATTTCTTCTGGTGCTCCTCCAGGAGTTTGCCATAACGCGTGCGAATGTCTTTATAGGAGTCTAGCAGGCACTAGAACTCGGCAGATCGGCGGTTAGTGGTAATCTGAAATAAACAAGGCAATGTCAAGATCAAAGGAAAAGTGAAAAGTAATTCAATGTCTACAAGATCCGGGCCAAGTGGAACTTAACCCGGCTCTAGGTATGTGGATATTCGAATTCTACAAGATCTAGGCCAAGTGGAACTTAACCCGGCTCTAGGTGTGTGGATATTCAAAGTCTACAAGATCCAGGCCAAGTGGAACTTAACCCGACTCTAGGTGTGTGGATATTCGAAGTCTACAAGATCCGAGCCAAGTGGAACTTAACTCGGCTCTAGGTGTGTGGATATTCAAAGTATCCAAGATTCGGGCCAAGGGAACTTAACCTGGCTCTAACTTTGTTAATATTTGAAATTGCTACGGACAGAAACAAAGTTCTCTAGGAACATCTGACCGAGTAACAAGTCACTCCCTCGGAGGCTCGGGGACTAGGGGATATGTCTATAAGTGCTCATCTATACAAAGTACCGAAGTGGAGGAAAAGAGTTACCTCCATCATCCGGCCAGCCAAAGAGATGGCCTTGGTGGTGGAGTTCATCTGTGTGCTAAACTCGGCTGGGCCGAACTTCTCTGGCAGATCATCCTTAGGGTCGATAAACTCGGCGTTGTTCCAGTTACGCACATACTCCAGGAGCAGTGGACTATAACTTTAACCGCTGGGAGAGTAGTTCACCACAAGGCCTTTGACGTGGGCCTCTCGCCTTGCAGATTGAGCTACAACAGGGCTGGTATGCAAAACCGGCCGCCTGCTACCCTCTGATTGTGCAGCGGGTGACCCAAAAGTGATGCCCCCTGCAGCTTTCTTGAGCTTGCCGGATGATGGAGGATGCGTCGGAAGATTTGAGGCTGCTGACCCGGAAGGAGTTGGGGAAGCTGGAAGGAAAATATCTACAATAGACACCATTGATCCGGGGGTGGCCAACGAAGCCTTCTTCTTTGGGGCCTTGGTTGATGTTGTTGCTGCTGCTGGTGCTACTACTGGTGCCGATAATGTTGTTACTGCTGCTGGTGATGTTGGTGCTGCTGCTGCTGGTGCTATTGGTGCTGGGGACGCTGGTGCTACTGGTTCTGAAGACACTTGAGTGGGAGAAGAACTTGATTGGGGCGGTGCCGATGAAACTGGCACCTCAACACTTGGCGCTGGGGCTGAAGAGGAACTGGGAAGATCCAGCATGGCCGTACCCTGAGCTGCCCCACCACCCCCCACGCTAACATTGCCCTCCTCATGGTGAGGTGGACCCGAATTAGGCACAACCGCAGAGCCCTCTTGGATAGGGCTGAGCGGGCGAGTGTTGTCATCGCGAGGGGGAGAAGGGCTGCTCCGGATTAGAGATGCTATGCTGAAGCCGCTTTGTGGAATGACCCTAGGAGCTATGAAAAGCAGAAAAGCACCAAGTCAAAAAGAGAGAGAACCAATAAGAGACAAACGCAAACACCGAAAGGAAAAAAACCCAAGTGCACATGCAAAGAGACTTACTCGTCCGAGGTTGGGGGAGCCCGAGGTTTGGGCGTCCTCCGGACCGTGCTCTTGGCGGCCGGCTTAGTCGAGGCTTTCACCCTGGACTTTTGCTACCTCTTCTTGGGCGGCGGCACCTCCGAAGCTGTGGCTGAGGTAGCCGTGCGCTTTTGGGAAGGAGCAGGGACCAGACCACCCATGGCAAGGGGGGGGGGGGACCTCGTGGACCTGACCGGCCGGGTTAGCTGAAGATTCAAACATAACCAGATATGCGTAAGAGATGAGAACCGGGTCAAGTACCTCCAGGACCTCAACGTCCGAGTCATCGTCATCCGGCCAATCCCTTAAATAAGAGGCCTTACCAGAGCCATGTTTGACAACATCTGGAGTGGGCTGGATGGTCTCCGAATCAGGCTTCTCCTCGTCCTCCTCGCTGCGGTCCGATACCCACTTGCTCGCCAGCACCTCGCTATCTTCCAGTGGCTGCAGGATGAATCACTGAGAACAAGACAACAATTGCTAAGTTATGAAAGTAATCCGACATACAGAGAAGATCCGGAAAACAGTAAGAAGTAAGTTTACCTTTTGAGGAGGGTTGTCCCGGTTGAAGGGCTCGATCCCCCATTCCCAATCTTCGGAGAATTCCTTCTCCACATTGAAAATGGCCTTAACCCGGCGGTAAACCGCCGAGTTATCGAGCTCAAAAGATGTAGTCTAGTGGGGGTCGAGGGGGCCGCTCAGGTAGCAAATCTTGTGGGCACGCTTATGAAGGGGGAGAACCGGCTGCGGACAAAGGTGATCATAATGTCCTCCCCCCGAAGCTTCTCCTTAAGCAGCTCCTTGATCCGGCGCTCTACCTGGTTCGCCAGGGCTGTGAGTCGCTTGGGTATGCTCTCCCAAAGAGAGGTATCTGGAGGTCCGAGTTTGAAGGGGAGGAGCCGGATCAGATCTTCCTCGGTGGTGTTCCGTACATAGAAGAAAGTCTGGGCCCAGCCTTTGCAGGACTCGAGCCCGGTGACCCGGGGAAATACGGAGCCCTTGCGAGGAGATATGGAGGCAGCGCCGCACAGAGTCAGGTGCTTCTCCTCCGGAGTAAGCTCCTTAGCCGGAACAACGTTCCTCTGGAGACTGAAGAACTTGATCCACAGCTCCTTAGACGGCCAGAGGCCAAGATATCCCTCAATGCCAGAGGCGAAAGAGGATAAAGAAGTGATGGCATTGGAAGGGAGATGATGTGGTTGCAATTGATACATAGAGATGAAATCAAAAAAGAAATCTGAGGTAGGAAGGCCGAAGCCACGCTGGAAATGAGACAGAAAAACAAAGTACTCCCCTGGATTGGGGGAGGGGAAAATCTCGTTGGCGGTGAGGCGATAGGCAATGCCGGCGAGGATGCGTCACATGGCACGGAGCCAGTCCAGATCATCTTCGCAGACAAACGCGCCATCCCAGCCGCCACGCTCCTCCTTCTGCGCCACCACGGCTGCCTCCTCCTCTGGCATGGCGAATTCAAGGTCTTCAAGAAGGAAATCAGAATAAAAATAACCGGTGGAGGGGAACCGAGAAGCGCAAGGCCCCGTGGTGAAGCTCTTGAGCAGGAACGGTGGCGCATGCGTGAGGTGCTGCCTGAGCACGGTCGCGATGGCGCAGTTGCGACGAAGAAGTAGCAGCGGCGGTGAAATTGCAGTGAGAGAGAAAGGAGGCTGGGAAGCGAAGGAAATGGGAAACTTCCCCAAAGATTGCCCGAGGCCCCCTACTTAACCGTGCAAGAGGGCATGTAGTGGCATCCTTTGCGGTTGCCATGCCACACGCAACGGGCGTGTACGCAACCGAGTCAGCCAATCAGAAAATGGCCACAACAAGGACCACATGGAGCAAAGGATCCGATGACGCGATGTAATGTTACAGTTAACGAGGCGCTGCAGTGAAGGGACACGCGTAGCAGTTATTCCTGACATTGCGACAGTAACTGGTGCATTAAATGCGCAAGGCCCTTAAAATGAGGCGAAATGATGATTACCGTAGGATGTGGGGAAGCGTACAAGAGAAGGAACAATAACCCGGATAAGCAGGCAAAAGACCCGGCCAGCGGGGAATAACTCGGAATGAGCCAAGGGATCGCCCGAGGAAAAGCCCCGGGTTATGGGATAACTTGGCCAAGGAGACAGAGATCCGTATATGGGAACCTGCTGTGGCCTTAACAACTAAGAGTTTCTAAGACCGCACCAGCTTCGGGGACTAATGTTGGGGGATACCCCCGGGTAGAGTAACGCCAGGGTACGGCGCGGTCAAAGCAAGTGCTGGCCGGGTCACCTCAAGGCAGGCCGAACCACGGAGTGACCCGGCCCATGGAGTATCTTCTTAGCATAGCCCGGCCGGCATAAATTATATGCCGGCCATGTTTGTCTATCTGTTTCGTAGTAGCCGGATTAGCCACGTGCTAGACGGACTATCATATAGCTTCCAAGAGAAGGAAGGAATCTCCCGCTGGTCAAAAGGTGGCTTTATTAGCTGTAGCATGAGCGAAGCAAAGCAAAGAGGGGGACCAGCGGGTCAGGGGCGACCAAGATGACACGGGCAATGTCGTCTGACGTAGACCGTGTCTGGTGACGCTTAAAGACAAGGATTATGTTGCGGGTTACGTCCAAATCCCGGACGAGCCATTAAAGAGAATAAAGAAGCATCTAGCTTTAGCCGAGGGGCATATTCGGAGAATATGCCGCCACGTGTGCCCTAACTTTGTAACTCGGGCTCCCCTATATAAGGAGCACCGGGGCCTCCATAGAAGGGGATCGATCATTTTCTCTGTCTAAGGTAGAACTCTAGGGCTAGCTTGTGGGGAGTAAGAGACATAGTCTCCTTCTCACCAATAGCTTGAAGAGCACTTGTAAACACCATTGATAGAGAGAATACAAGAACATCTGTGTGTGGAATCACCACTTCGCCCTCCCTGGATTCCACTAGCACACATTGCCCCCATCTTTAGCCTATCCATGGCATCTACCGTGCCACCACCATGACATCTGCTCAATTTCGTTCGATTTCCTCGCACACAAGTGATCTACGGTATGTTTCTCCTACGATCCTCCAATTACTTTTTGCAAATTCATCTTCGATCTATTGTCATTATAAATCTAGGGTGAGACCTACTATGAACCAATTACCATGATTTTCTTGCCTAGATTACTATTTTGAGGAGAATTCTTTAGTGTGCTATGATGAGGAATATGATGCATTTACTATTGTTGGATCAAAAGTTTTATTTTTGCCTTGCTTCAATGTTTTAGATTATGAACACAAGGAGCCAAACTCGTGCTCGTGCCACCGCTAGCGCTTCTCGGGCTGCCGCTCAGGAACGCATGGGGATACGGTTCAGGGATGAGGCCCATCGTGATTTCTTCAACAGGATCAAGAACCACGAAGTGAAGGCCACCAAGTGGGCTTTCCCCATCATATTGAACCAACTCGGTATTTCTGATGACTTCAATTTACTTTGCAATAGAGCTGGCCTGCAAAACTTTGTGTACAATGATGTACCTACTTATCGCTTCTTAACCATTGAATTTCTAAGTTCGTTGCAAAGCACCGTTAAACAATGGAAAGGAGAGGATACTATTTCTTTTCGACTTAATTAGAACAACTACACTTTAACTTTAGATGAATGGTGCGCATGTTTTAACTTGCCAAATAATGATATTCATGCTTTACGCACATCCTTTACTACTTTAGAACCTGTTGGGGGGATACCCCCGGGTAGGGTCACTCCGGGGTATAAAGGCCGAGTTAGCCGAGGTTCGGCAGGGTCAAAGCAGATGCTGGCTGGGTCACCTCAAGGCAGGCCGGATCACGGAGTAACACGGACCAGGGGGGGGGGTCACCTAACATTGTCTCAGTCGACTTAAGGAGTAAGTCGGAAGTGCTTGTCTAACTTGTATGCAGGAACGGGTGTGGCCGGATCTACCATGATCCGGGTCCCGTTTAGCTTCTGGGAGAAGGAAGGAATCTCTCTGGTCAAAAAGAAGGCCTGGTACGCACTGCATGAGCGAAGCAAGCAAGGGCAGGACCACCGGGTCATAGCCGACAAGGGTGACAATGCCTGTGTCGGCTGACGCAGGCGCCGCAGAGGCTCACGTAGCTAAAGCATGTATGACACGGGGGAAAAGCACCCCAGTCGGGTTACCACTTTGAGAGGAGGCATATTCTTAGGAATATGCCTCCACGTATGCCCTAGGCAGAGACCGAGCCCCCTCTATATAAGGGGGGCTAGGGTTCTAGTAGAAGGGGTTGAGCTCTAGTTTGGTTGGTCTTTCTTCAATACAGATTTTTCTAAGGTTCTAGGAGTGAACTGTAGTTGAGAGTAAGAGAGTTTCTTCTTCCTCCTCTCGCCAATACAGCTCTAGGAGCACTTGTAAACTTGAAAGGAATACAATCTTCTGTGTGGAGAATCACTCCACTATCCCTCCCTGGATTCCCCTAGCGTGTATTAGTCCCCACCTTTAGCCTATCCATGGCATCTGCCGTGACACCACCACGACAGTTGGCTCCCACCGTGGGGCTAGCGGCGCTAGCAGGGGTGAAGATCCGGATGGGAAACCTCATCGGCACCGGCGAACGCATCGTCTCCGGGCTCGTTCAGCGCTTTGGAGCGCTGGACTTCGTCAGCGACAACGCTGGCTGCTTCGGCACGCGCCCATTTCCGCACAACGGCCTCTTCGTCAAGCTGGGAGCACACAAGGTCTATGTTGCGGTGGACGTATCATGCGTTCACCCGTAGCGCGTCGTCGAGGCAGGGGAACCACCCCTTAGCGTGGTTCACGGGGCGCGTATCACTCGCTCCCCGGACCGTGCTGAAGTGATGATGACTGCACCAGGTGCAGGCGCGAGCAAAGATCCAACACCGGACCCAGAGGTAACACCTAAGGCACCGATGAAAGGTAGAGGACCTCCACTAGAAAGGCCTGAGAACATACTGAGAGAAGCTATGGATAGCTTGGCAAACCAGGTAGCAGCAGTGGTAGATCTGGCTCAGGCACAAGCCGAGCTAGAGGAAACTAGGCAAAAGATACTAGAGGGTGCAAAGAAAATAGCCGCGGCTCAGCAGTCGCTGAACATGACGCTGCATGAGTATGCAAAGGCAAACAAAGTTGATACGGTAAAAGTAAAAGGGAGAAATCTCATGAGCGATATGAACAAAGAAGGTGATGATGGAGCCGAGGGGTCGGAAAACTATTTGTCTGTGGGGTTGCCGAGGTATAGTACCCCGATGAAGAACCTCAGAGCAGCGGATGCAGCTGCATCCGAGTTGGAGGGTCTGACGGGTGAGGCCCGTCAAAGACAGCAAGATAGGGTTAACGAGTTAGTTCGGATCGCGAACAGACAGAACGAAGAGCTACTCAGAGCTAACCCGGAGAGAGCTGGACCTTCCAAAATCGTTCATTCGGTGATGGGTAACCCAGAGAAATCCACTAGAGCCGCATCGTCACCTCATGGTGGTCCAAGGAGAAAAGAGGTAGTAACCTCGGCCAGACGGAACAAACAGATCGTCCCGTACGACCCGACGTGTGCGGGAAAAGAAAAAGAAACGCGGAAAAATGATGATCGACGGAGTGTGAGCCGAGGTGAAGCTGGCCGAAGTAAACATGACCAAGGCAATGCCGGTCAAGGGAACATTGTCAACGGCAATGCCGGACAGCGAAACTCCACAGGAGCAGGACAACCACAACAGCAGAATATACCAAGGCAAGAGCAAAGCGCCGGCCGAGATATGCAACAGAAAGTTGCGCCCCAAGTGCAAAACCGATACAATGATGGTGATTCGGAGATGGTGAACGCGGGGTACCCGAGACCGGACTATCATGTGATAGGGTCAAGATTGGGAAGCAGGGATTTAATGCCGGATGACGCCAGATTGAAACTGGATCGCCTGTATAGATCGGAACAGATCGAATGTCAAGGTCCCCCAGGTCCAGCGTGCTTTGGACCCCGGATCATGAAGGAGCCACCGGTACCCAACTTCTAGTTGCCCAGAGGCACGAAGACGTATGATGGCAGTACCAAGCCGGAGGATTGGCTGATAAACTATGCTACGACTGTGAAAATTGCCACTGGCAACTTGAGATGGGCTGTACGATACGTACCCCAGATGTTGGAAGGTCCAGCCAGAGTATGGCTGAATAATTTACCACCCGGAAGCATCAACTGCTAGATAGATTTTGAAGAAATGTTTATCAACAACTTCTCAAGTACATATTAGAGGCCGAATAGGCCGCAGACCCTAGCAATGTGCAAGCAAAGACCTAACGAGACGGACCGTGAATTCTTGACCTGGTGGTGTACCGTAAGAAACTCGTGTGAGGGTGTCATAGAGTCACAAGCCATAGCATGGTTTGCACAAGGGTGATCCGACTCAACCTAGGATTGTGTAAAACGAGGCGAACGAGGAATACTATCAGAGGGATGGAGCCGGGTCATCTCGGAGGAACGATTACAGAGGAAAAAGAAGAGATGATAGACCGGATCATCGCTACGGTTCGCAACAAGTTGCAGCTGTGAATCAAGATCAACCCGGAGCAGGGAGCAACCAACGCCAGAGAACAGGAGGGCAATGGACTCCAAGAAACGATGGCAAGAAAACATGGACTCCGGAGCAAAAGAAACAGTGGCAAGAAAAGAAAGACCGTCCGAGGTATACCTATGAGTCGATGTTGGACCAGCCGTGTAAGTTTCACACGCCAAATCCGAATAGCCCGGCGGGTCACACAACGAGGCAATGTGGGTGGATGCGTAAGATAGAACAAGGTGGTTCGGGGAATGCTCAGGCACCCCGGAATGATCAACCTCGGCAGGAGTTACCTCGGCAGCAATTGCTCTCCGGAGCAAACACGCAGCAGCTAATGTTGCCTCCCCCTCCGCCGAGGTATGACAACAATGAGAGAAGGGATGCAGTGCATCAGGTGGAAAATCAGCAACAGCCGGATCAGAGGTACCCCGGAAACGAGGGAAGGAATGAGTACAGAGAACATCACCAGAGCTATTGTGTGTTCACAACTGAGGAAACAAATAGAAAGAGGTTGCAGCACCGACATATGGAGGTCAATGCGGTAATGCCGGCAGTGACGAGATACATGCCTCGGTCGGACCAGGAAATCACCTGGAACGTCAAAGATCATCCTAAGCTTATGCCGAGTCCAGGTTCGTATGCGCTAGTGTTAGATCCGACATTCATTGGACCAAACATCAACGTGAGGTTCTCCAAGGTACGGATTGACAATGGCAGTAGCATTAACATCATGTATGCGGATACGATGTGCAAGTTGGGCATCTCGGAGAACATGCTCCAGGCTACGAGAACAACTTTCCATGGCATTGTACCAGGCATTTCTTGTGATCCCATAGGCAAAGTCCGGGTCGACGTGCTATTCGGCACAAGGGATAACTGCGGAACTGAGAATCTGGAGTTTGAGGTGGTAAACTTGGAAAGTGCGTATCACACGTTACTCGGAAGACCAGCGTTGAACAAGTTCATGGCAAGCTGCCACATCAGTTATCTGAAGATGAAGTTGCCTGGGCCAAATGGAGTGATTACCATTGCTGGAGATTTCCGACGTTCCATTGAGTGTGCCTCAGCCGGATCTAACCTAGCCGAGTCACTCGTGATTGCGCAAGAGAAAAGAAAAATCCAAGAGGTGGCAGCTTTAGCTCAGTCCGTGCAGCAGTATATGCCGGCGTTGAGTAACCCGCATGGCAGTGTTTCATTCCAAGCCGCAAAGGACACCAAGAAGGTTCCAGTTGATGACATGTTCCCGGAGCGCACCGTAACAATTGGTGCCGGGTTAACTGACAAATAGGAAAGCGAGCTCGTCAACTTCCTCCGTGAGAATCGGGATATTTTTGCTTGGTCTACGCAGGACTTGCAAGGTGTTCCGAGGGAGTTGGCCGAGCACTCTTTGAACGTGAGACCCGGAGCAAGGCCGGTGAAGCAACCCCTCCGCCGCTTCGCCAAGGATAGGAGAAAAGTCATTGGAGACGAGATAGCTCGGTTACTAGCAGTAGGATTTATCATGGAGGTGCTGTATCTGGATTGGCTCTCTAATCCGGTGCTGGTAGAAAAGAAGAAGGACGATCCGAACGTGGCAGTGGTTTGGCGTATGTGCATTGATTACACGAACCTGAATAAGGCGTGTCCAAAAGATCCATTTCCACTGCCGAGGATAGATCAGGTCATAGACTCAACCGCGGGATGTGAACTATTGTCATTCATTGATGCATATTCTGGTTTCCACCAGATACCTCTGAACCCGGATGATCAAATAAAGACTGCGTTTATTACCCCGTATGGGGCTTACTTCTATCGCACTATGCCGTTTGGTTTACGTAATACAGGTGCAACGTACCAAAGATGTATGCAAAAATGTTTGCACGACCAAATAGGTCAAAACGTACAAGTATACATGGATGATGTGGTTATCAAGACCAAGGAAAGCAAAACGCTCCTTGACGACATCAGGCAGGCATTCGCGAACTTGAGAAGGTTCCGGATGAAGCTTAACCCGGAAAAATGTACCTTCGGTGTCCCGGCTGGAAAATTACTCGGATTTCTCGTCTCCAGCCGAGGTATCGAGGTTAATCCAACCAAGATTCGGGCCATTGAGCGAATGGAGCTGCCGAAGTGTCTTAACGATGTCCAGAAGTTCACTGGGTGCCTAGCATCGTTGAGTCGGTTTGTATGTCGGTTGGGAGAAAAGGCATTGCCTCTCTACCAACTCATGAAAAAGTCGGATAAATTCGTTTGGACACCACAGGCCGATGAAGCCTTTGCCCACTTAAAAAAGATGCTGGCCACTGCACCAGTGTTAGCTTCTCCACTATTGAAGGAGCCAATGTTGCTCTACATAGCCGCAACCAACCGAGTTGTAAGTGTAGTGATTGTAGTAGAGCGCAATGAAGAGTGTAAGTCGGTGCAGAGACCAGTGTATTACTTGAGCGAGGTATTGTCTGCCTCAAAACAGAACTACCCGCACTTTCAAAAGGTGGCATATGGTGTCTATATGGCGGCAAAGAAGTTAAAGCATTACTTTGAGGAGCACCCCATCAAAGTGATATGTGAAGCTCCCATATCCGAGATAATGGGTAACAAGGATGCGAGTGGCAGAACTGCAAAATGGGCAATTGAGTTAGCCCCTTATGCGCCCCAATACGACAGAAGAGAAGCAATCAAGTCTCAAGCTATGGCGGACTTTTTTGTAGATTGGGCCGAGGTATAATACGAACCACCGCCACCAGATCCGAACTACTAGAAGATGCACTTTGATGGGTCGAAAACCAAAACTAGATTAGGCGCCGGGGTTGTGCTTACCTCGCCAAAGAAGGACCAGCTAAAATACGTATTGCAGATCCATTTCGCGGCATCGAACAATGTCGCTGAGTACGAGGCTCTTGTGCATGAGCTCAAAGTGGCAAAAGAGATTGGCATACATCGGATAATATGCTTTGGCGACTCGGATTTGGTGGTGCAGCAAGTGCCCGGAGTGTGGGACGCCCTGGATCCAAACATGGCACTGTACAAGTTTCATGTGCAGAAGATATCTGGTTACTTTGAGGGGTGTGAATTTCATCATGTACCCCGAGTGGAAAACGAGGCTGCCGACATGCTATCGAAGCTCGGATCAACCCGACAGGGTGTAGCATTGGAACACCTCAGAAAACCATCTATCAGGCCGTCCCTAGGAACCGACTCGATCTATGTCCCGGAAAATACGGAATCCGGAGCTGAGCCCATGGACATTGACACGGGAGGTAGTATGCGAGACCCGGGGACTGCATCAGCAAACCCGGGGACTGCCTCAGCAAACCCGGGGACTACCTCGCTTGACCAGGGGACTGCTCAGCATAATCCGACTGAAGTTATGCCGGTAGATCAGATGGAAATTGATGAGGACGTGTTCCCTACACGAGCGATACCAGCTTGGGCACTACTTATATTCCAATTCCTGAAAGACAGAACGTTACCCACCGAGGAGGTGTTAGCCAGACAAACTCAGAGGAGAGCAAAAGCATACACAGTTATCAATTCCGAGCTGTACAAACGGAGTGTAACCAATGTCCTCCAGCGATGCGTTGACCCAGAAGAAGGGCTTGACATCCTCCAAGATATACACCAAGGAGAATGCAGGCATCATGCCTCATCCCGAGCCTTGGTGGCAAAAGCGTTCCGGCATGGGTTCTACTGGCCAAGTGCCCTAGAACAAGCGGAAAATCTGGTGAGAAAATGCAATGGTTGTCAAAGGTATGCCACTAAGACACATATGCCAATGTCGGAACTCAAGACCATACCAGTTACATGGCCATTTGCCGTATGGTGCTTGGATATGGTTGGCCCGTTCAAACCAGCGAAGGGAAACATGACACACATTTTGGTCATGGTGGATAAGTTTACAAAATAGATTGAAGTGAAGCCTATAAGAAAATGTGATGGAGCTATGGCCATAACATTTCTCAAAGACATCATCTTGAGATACGGTTATCCTCACAGTATCATAACTGATAATGGCACAAATATTGCTGAAGGAGCATTTGCGCGATTCTACCGAGATAAGAAGATCCGGCTGGACGTAGCCTCGGTAGCCCACCCCGCATCGAACGGACAAGTGGAAAGATCCAATGGATTAGTATTATCCGGGATAAAACCCCGGCTCATTGATCCGCTGCAAAGATTAGCGGGGTGCTGGATAGAAGAACTACCAGCGGTACTGTGGAGTTTAAGAACAACTCCAAATCGATCAACAGGCTATACGCCGTTTTTTTTGGTATATGGGGTAGAAGCTGTATTACCAGCCGACATAGAGCATGATTCGCCTAGGATCACCCAATACACAGAAGCCGAAGTGCAAGAAGCCCGGCAAAATCATGTTGATCTGCTGGAAGAAGCGAGAGAATTGGCACTGTCCAGATCCGCCATATATCAGCAAAATCTCCGACGCTATCATAGACGGAAAGTGTGCCCCCGAGTCTTTCGGGAAGGTGATCTGGTGCTCCGGTTGGTACAGCGTACTACTGGCATGCATAAATTATCCCCCCATGGGAAGGGCCATTCATTGTGAGCAAAGCATTGCACAATGATTCTTACTATCTTATAGATGCAAAGCCACAGGAAAAGAACAAGGCGGACAGGTCCGAAGAGGAATCTAAGCGACCGTGGAATGTAGCACTACTTCGTCCCTTCTACACATAGCTAAGAAGTGTATGTATCCGAGTCGTCTCATATGTCTGTATGTATGTCGGTAATGAGCTTATCAATGAAATAGCAGCGCCTCGAGCAGTAACTCGGGGACTGCCTTATTAATTATTGTTGTTGTCTCTCGTACGTTAGTTGGAATAAGTTGTTCTACTTAACCCGGATTAGTAATGTGTGGGCACCAAAAACCCAACTCTTCGACTTGCTGCTGTCCAACAAGAATTGGCTTCATGGCAAGCAAGAGAACAAGTTTGGAATTGCGTAGCACATGAAAAACGACTAAGGAAACGAATTTATTTGAGCTAACGTTTGTTTTTGGACTAACCCTGTATTTATTTTCAAGTTATTATGCTGAATTATTTTGAGCTAAGCCTAAAAGTTTCTAAGTATTGTTAAAACAATTTTTGAAGCTCGGATTCGTAAGTCGTAAAACCGAATCAAGGTAGACACGGACCGAGCCAGAGGATTGGACGAACAAGAAAATGAAACTCGGGGACTACACCCAAGTTAATCCGGCATAGAAACATAGTAGCAAAATATCACATATACAACATACAGTTGCACCCGGCATACCGGGGATCTGATAAATTTTCAAGTTTTTTGACCTAAGGAGCAGCAGGAGGAGGAAGTTCGGCGTCATCGTCGCTGTCTTCAATATCTGAGGCATCACCTTCTCCGTCCTCATTCGACCCGTCTTCAGCGTTCTCAGCGTTCTCGTCTCCAGCGGATTCCAGGAAGCTTGGTCCTTCAACCCAGTCATGGATAGGAGAATATTCGACGAGGCTGTAGGTGCAAGCCTGGCGCCGAGCTACCCACTCTGGGTCATCAGTCCATTTGGATCCGGTGTGCCGACGTGTAAGGAGGCTGAGGTCGATCTTCTCATACCACGTGAGTATGTGGTGAAGGATAGTATCAGCTGCGGCACGCCCAGCGGATTCTCTCCAGAGATCGAGCTGGGTCTCAGTCTCCATTAGCTTCTCGACGAGAATCGCGGTGGTCTCCGAGCTACTCTCTCCGGGCCAGAACGTGTTGAAAATGCGAACTGCAACGTCAAGGATATCCTTGCCGTAATTCTTGATGATCTCCACGCGAGATGACAAGCTGACCAACAGGTCCTCCATGTCGTAAGGAACATCCTCACCAGCAGGAGCGGCAGGAGTACCCCTCGCTTGGCGAAAATCTGCAACTGTTGCGCTTGCAATAGTGATGCTCTCAGGAAATTTTCCTGGAATCCAGACAAGGGAAGAAGGTAAAGAAAAGACATATGAAGCAACCCGGAAAAGTAGGTCGGAAGGAACTTACGTGATATGTGGCTGAGGATCCGGGTTAACTCTTTGATGCAGTCATCGCGTCTCTTGCAAAGTTGCTCAAGCTCAGCGTTTGCTGACCCAAGCTGGATGTCGGATTCTTTGAGTAGGTCCTGATCCTTGGAGATCTGGAGAGTAAGGTGCTCACGCTCTTCTGTGAAGTTCTGGCCAACCTTTTGGAGCTTGGTTTGGTGCTGGGCCTTCATCTTCTCCATCTCAGCCTTGAGCTTGGCAATCTCGTTGTCCTTAGCCCGGAGGAGAGCGAGCTCATCATCCTTTTTCTTTAGCTTAGCTTGATGCTGCCCTGCTTGTTCGAGAAAATGCAGCATCATATCAGGCACGAGCACACTATCCTCAAGCGATGCTGAAATAGTATGTCGACCCGGCAGAGCCGAGGAGTGAATGTTTGCCGAGCCAAGGAGAAGAGGAAATGGAAAACACTACAAGGTCGGACAAAAGAGGACATACCCCTGATTTCCTCCAAGTTCTTCCGCATGATCTTGTTCTCAGCCTCCACCCCAGCTGCAGAAACCGAATGAGGAGATTAGTTCGGCAGAAGAAGGTGAAGAAGAACGGAGAAGCGCCAAGGGAGAAACTTACCCCTCTTTTCATGTTCTGCAATAAGTGCAACGTGCTTTGCGCGTAGCATCTTGTGGGTATCTAGCAGACGTTGGAATTCAGCACTCCGGCGATTGGTAGTTACCTGAAAAAAGTACAAAAGCGTAAAATTAGCTTGGTGCATATTTGAAGTGAACAAAATCCGGGCCAAGTGGAACTTAACCTGGCTCTAGGTGTGTGCATATTCGAAGTGTACAAAATCCGGGCCAAGTGGAACTTAACACGACTCTAGGTTTGTGCATATTTGAAGTGTACAAGATCCGAGCCAAGTGGAACTTAACCCGGCTCTAGGTGTGTGCATATTCGAAGTGTACAAAATCCGGGCCAAGTGGAACTTAACCCGGCTCTAGGTGTTTGCATATTCGAAGTATACAAAATCCGGGCCAAGTGGAACTTAACCCGGCTCTAGGTGTGTGCATATTCGAAGTGTACAAAATCCGGGCCAAGTGGAACTTAACCCGGCTCTAGGTGCATGCATATTCGAAGTGTACAAAATCCGGGCCAAGTGGAACTTAACCCGGCTCTAGGTGTGTGCATATTTGAAGTGTACGAGATCCGGGCCAAGTGGAACTTAACCCGGCTCTAGGTGTGTGCATATTCGAAGTTCACATGGAGCTATGTTAGTTTTCTAATGAGCATCCGGCCGAGTAACAAGCTACTCCACCGGACTAATGGTTATTATCTACAACATGTAAAGGAGAAACGACATACCTCCATCATTCGCCCCGCGAGGTTAATTTCCTTAGCGGCGGTATTCATTTGGGCAGAAAATTCTGCGGGGCCGAACTTTTCCGGGAGATCGTCGTTGTGGACGAACTCCGCCTTGTTCCAGTTCATGACGAACTCAATAAGGCTCGGAGGGTACCGCTCACCGGTGGGCATATGGGGTGCCACCAAGCCCTTCGCGTGCGCTTCTTTCCTCTCAACCAAGGGAAGGGCTGGGCTGGTATGCAGAACCATCTACTGCGCATCAGTTGGCTCGGCAGGAACATCCGTCGCTGCTGGAGCTTTCTTGGGAAGCATCGACGCTAGGGTTCGCTGCCCAGCCTCGACAAATGCAGACTTGGTAGCATCCGGAGCCTTTTTGCCCTTAGCTTGCTGGGAAGAAGTAACTGCAGTGGATTTCCCCTTAGAAGCTGCTGGAGTGGTTCCTCGCCGAGGTTGAGATGACTCGGACGAGGCGGAGGAACTTGGCACTAGAGCTCTTGTAGCTGGACTTGGAGCTGTTGTTGGTTTTCTTGGTGCCGGAACAGGTGCTGGTGCTGGTTAGGTCACTGGTACTGGAACTGCTGCTGGTGCTGGTGTTGAGGTAGCCTCGGTGGCTGCTGGTTGTGGTGGTGCCGAAGTTGTGGACGCCGTCGCCTCGGCTGGACCGACCCCTCCCGCTCCGAGGTCGCGTTCCTCTCGACGAGGTAGTGCGGAACCCGGAGCAGCCGCAGAACCCTCTGGAATAGGGCTCAGCAGACGTGACTTGTCGTCACGAGGAGGAGAAGGGCCAGATTGAAGTGGTGAAGAGATGCTTGATCCGCTCTGAGGGACCTCCACGGGAGCCCTAAAGAAGAGAATAATGTCAGAAGAGAAATTACCACGATGCAAGGAGAAGTGAGTTACGCAACGAAAAATGACTTACGCATCCGAGGTTTCGGCCTCATTGGGTTTCCGGGCCCTTCGTGTCGGGGCTTTGCCTGCCGGCTTGGAGGCAGTCTTGTCTCTGACCTTCTTTCGCCTTTTTGTGGGCTGAGAAGGTTCGGAGGAGGAACTTGGTGCGGCTCCGCGCTTCTTCTTCGATGCCACCGGAACCGGCTCGCCCGTAGGAAGTGGAGGATCCTCATGGATATGCCCACCGGGGTTAGCTGATGCCGGAAAGGCAAAAGAAAGAGGAACAGCCTCAACAGGTTCAATCACGTCAACATCTGAGTCATCCTCATCATCGGGCCAGTCTCTAAGATAAGAGAATTTACCGCTGGGTCGTTTTGTAGCATCAGTCATAGGGAGAAACATCTCCTGGTCCGTCTCCTCCTCATCCGGGATTTCTCGGTCCGGCGCCCACTTAAGGGTCGGATCCGTACCATCCTCAAGAGTTTGCTGAAGGAACAACTGAGAGAAAGCATGAAGAACAGAGTAAAAAATACAACAAAAACCGACACATATTTGATCCGAAATTAGTTTGACGCGTGAAGCTTACCGCGGGAGGGAGCCTGTCACGACAGAAGTGCTCAATTCCCCACGTCCATTCGGCGGAGAAATCCTTGTGGGTGGTGAAGAGAGCCTTAACCCGGCGAAAAATCCTCGTGTTGCTCAGCTCGAAGGAGGAGGTCCGGTTGGGGTCGCGGCCAAAACTCATGTGGCAAACCTTGTGGGTGTGCTTCTGGAGGGGAGAGATTCGGTTGCGCACGAACATGATCATAGCATCCTCGTTGCGCAATCCGAGTTTCTTCAGTTCCGCGAACCTCTTGTCAACTTGGTTGGCCAGAGCCGTGGGCTTCTTGGAGACCTCCTCCCAGAATTCCGGATCAGGTGGACCCGGAGTGTAGGGGAGCAACCGAATCAAATCTTCAGTGCCCGAGTTCCGGACATAGAAGAAGGTCTGGGCCCATCCTTTGCAGGAGTCAAGCCCGGTGACCCGGGGGAAAACGGAAGTCCTCTAGGGTGAGATGGACGCAGCTCCGAATTGGGTGAGCTGCTTATTCTCGGATTCAACTTGGATATTGGGGATGACGTTACGACGAAAGCCGAAGAACCGGATCCACAGCTCCTTCGTGGGCCATAGTCCGGTGTAGCCTTCGATCGTAGAAGCAAAGGCAGAGAGAGAGGTGATAGCATTGGCTGGGAGATGGTGCGGCTGCAGGTGGTAGGTGCTAAGCCTATCCCGGAAAATATCGCTCACCGGCAGGCCGAATCCCCGTTGAAAGTGGGACAAGAACATGACGAACTCACCCGGATTGGGTGAGGGGGCCAGTTCGGCAGAGGGGAGACGAGCGGCGACGCCGGCAGGAATGCGTCTGGTCCGGTAGAGCCAGTCAAGGTCATCTTGACAGACCCATGATCTGGCCCACGCGCCACGGTCCGCCACAGCGGCGTCCTCCTCCATTTCTTGCTCGGCGACGACGAGCTCCTCCTCCGTCATCGCGTGCTCGCTACCCTCGCTGGCGCTGGTGGCGGCAGGGATCTGAGGCCTGGATTGGCGAGGACCCATGGCGAGGAAGTTGCGCAGCGGTGGCTGCGATGCAGAGGCACGGGGAAAAGTGCGGCGGCGGCGCTACTGCTAGGGGCACTGGCGGCAGTGCGGTCGCGAGGAAGATGAAGAAGAAGAGCAGCAGGCAGAGGGGCGCAGAAGAGGGAAAAATTCTAAGGGGTGCGCCCCTCCGCTACTTAACCACCCCTTGAGAGGATGAGTGGGATCGCGCTATGCCAATGAGCCAGATGGTGTGGTCATGTATCATCTGCATCAACCAATCGGAGAGGAGCCACACAGAGGGCCACAGAGCAGAAACGATCCCGTGACGTGATGCGTAGATGCGGTAAACGAGGAGGCAGGCGTGACGTGACCCACGCATAGTGATAACTGACAATTATTGTGGCGGTTACTGTGCAGGCCCTTAAAATAAGACAACGTGATGATTAGCCTCCACGTGGGTTGGCGTATGAGAGAAGGAAGCAAGGCCCGGATCAAACCATGGTAACCCGGACCGCAAGTAAAAACTTAGAATGTGCAGAGGGAAAGTAAAACCATGAGATCCGAGTCACAGTGGTAACCTGGCCGGCAAGTGAAAATTTGGAACGTGCGAAGGGAACGTAAATCCATATAATCCGAGATAAAGAGCTAACCCGGAAATAAACGTCCGAGGCTCGAACATAAATGAACCTGATGTGGCCTTAGCGGCCAAGGCAGCTAAGACCGCACCAGCTTCGGGGACTAATGTTGGGGGGATACCCCCGGGTAGGGTCACTCCGAGGTATAAAGGCCGAGTTAGCCGAGGTTCGGCAGGGTCAAAGCGGATGCTGGCCGGGTCACCTCAAGGCAGGCCGGATCACGGAGTAACCTGGACCAGGGGGGGTCGCCTAACATTGTCTCAGCCGACTTAAGGAGTAAGTCGGAAGTGCTTGTCTAACTTGTATGCAGGAACGGGTGTGGCCGGATCTACCATGATCCGGGTCCCGTTTAGCTTCTGGGAGAAGGAAGGAATCTCTCTGGTAAAAAAGAAGGCCCGGTACGCACTGCATGAGCGAAGCAAGCAAGGGCAGGACCACCGGGTCATAGCCGACAAGGGTGACAACGCCCGTGTTGGCTGATGCGGGCGCCGCAGAGGCTCACGTAGCTAACGCATGTATGACGCAGGGGAAAAGCACCCCGGTCAGGTTACCACTTTGAGAGGAGGCATATTCTTAGGAATATGCCTCCACGTATGCCCTAGGCAGAGACCGAGCCCCCTCTATATAAGGGGGGCTAGGGTTCTAGTAGAAGGGGTTGAGCTCTAGTTTGGTTGGTCTTTCTTCAATACAGATTTTGCTAAGGTTCTAGGAGTGAACTGTAGTTGAGAGTAAGAGAGTTTATTCTTCCTCCTCTCGCCAATACAGCTCTAGGAGCACTTGTAAACTTGAAAGGAATACAATCTTCTGTGTGGAGAATCACTCCACTATCCCTCCCTGGATTCCCCTAGCGTGTATTAGTCCCCACCTTTAGCCTATCCATGACATCTGCCGTGACACCACCACGACAGAACCTACCCCTGAACAATACTATAATGGAATGAGTTTCACTAGTAGAGTGAACAAGGGGAAGAATATTCAACATCCTACAATTCGCTATTTGTTCTATGTTATTGCTAACACCTTGCAGGAATGTACTGAGTTCACAAGACTCAATGAGGAGGACATCCTAGTCCTCGCAAAGGCTGCTTACATCAACTGTGGCTTGTCACTCAACTTGGGCACCATCCTTGTGCGCTACATGGAGCAGCAAGCCTCCCAAAGCCAAGTACTGATCACAGGTGGAGGCATCATCACCATACTTGCCACTGCCCTAGGTCTCAACCTAGGTGAGTTACAACCCGTACTAGGTGAGACACGTGTTGGTTTCTCCACATTGAGAGCCTGCAGAATGCTCACTAGGAGAGGTGGTGTTTATTATCTGCATATTGCTGGAGTTGGGCGTCTCTACCCCACTCCTTTGCCTAATGGTCTTTTCTCTATCGAGGAAGGACGTTTGCTATATGATCCGCAGGTTGAACAACACCAACCCGAGGAGGAGATTCCGGAGGAGGATGAGGACTAAGAGGAGGAGCAAGAAGTTCCTTATCAAGAGGAGCTGCCACAAACCCGGTTCGCTACATACCAAGATTTCCAAGGACTTGGAGGGACTATGGAGAGAATGCATAGCCTCTCTTTGAACCTCCGAGAATCAACAAGTAACCTCTCAACTCAATTTGCGAACTGGAGTAACGACTTTATCCCGCCACCACAATGATTTGAAGGGCTTGCAAAACCCTAAGCTTGCAGAAGTTTGCTCATGTATCCTTATTTGGCGTTTTATTTGCTTCTATTTAGAGGTTGCGTTTTTATTTGAGTTTATAAGCACTCGTGTTGGTTTCCCCAACACATTATTCTTAGTTATTTCTATTTGCTTTCAAAATTTTCTAGCCGAGCTTTGCCGCCAATTTTCTATTCTTTAAAGTTCCTCTCTTAAAAACCACAAAAAGATTTGTCCATTTTTCCTTATTTTCCCTCTTTCTTTTATTTCCGCCTCGAGGTCTTCATATATTTGCAGGAGAGTGATTGACTTCAAGTTTCGAAGAAACAAATAAAAAAGGAAAAGAGAAGTGGAACCAAACATGAGAGGTATGCCTTATGACTCCCCACTTTTGAAGTTTGAGAAACCCATGCTAGTTAGTAGTAAATGTTGAGATATTATATTGGTGGAGTGAGTATGTGTATTGTAGTAAGATTTTTGTTTGCATGGGTATTTAATTGGGTATGTTGTGTTCCAGCTCTCGTAATTAACCAAGTCTTGCCTAAAAATTGCTAAACAATTGTAATAAGAAAAAGTCTCCCAATTGAAGGCTTGGGTGTTGTAGTGCTTAGTCTTGAAGGCTTATTTATAGAGACACTCAACACCACTAAAAATGTTGATTGACTTGATATCTCTCTTTGAAAATATTTGTTCGATTGAATTAATGTTTAGCGGTTTTTGGGAGCATGGCAAAGTTTGACTTGTTAATCATAAGAATGATATAGTTTTATGCGTGTCAAACTTCATGGGATGCCAACAACTCCGCTGGCCTATGAACGATCTTCATGGAGGAAACTCCTAGATTTCGGCTATGAGTCGATTAAACACTAGTAGCAGCAATGCTATAGTGGGTAAGATTCTTGGCACTCCCAGGTAGTTGTAATCATGATGGAATCACTCCTCTAGCTGTTATGAGAAATCATTATGCAAAAGGAACAAAAAGCTTAGTGATGCCATGAGTGTACATCACAGCCCGATAAACTAATAATATTTTTTTGGCATGCTCTCAATTACTTAAAAACTGAAATTCTTAAAGGATAATGAATATAAAATTAGTGCTTGAAAAGTCTTGATTTATTGATGTGGGAGAATTGAGATACTCTAGTATATATGCTTTTCATGACAACTCTCACACTCTTAATTTACATGATTATACTTTACTATTCAAGGGAAAGCCTATGAGTTTATTACTTGATATGGAATAAAGTTTACTCATTTGAATCATCCATGTTTACAATAGTTTTGCTGCACTATAAGGATGCATGAAACCCGTATGATATGCTTGCCGTTACTTCATCTGTGCTTAAGTTTTTTAGATTTATGAAGTGGAGGAAACATGAGACTACTCATCATGAGTAAGATCACCATCTCGTTATTTCAGTTTAAATGCTGAGTTCCTTTTTGATTTTGGTTTTCTTGCTCAGGGACGATCAAGTTTAAGCTTGGGGAGGTTGATGGCTCTGAAATATAGCCATGTGCGTCCACATTTAAACTGGATATTACTCATATTCTTGATGAAATATCTCTCTAAACCCTACCACTAATGCTAATATTCAGAGGGGTATGCAATCCTTTCTTTTATATTTTTCCTGCTCAGATAATGTCGTTTAAAGGAGGGAATCACTACATTAAAGTCAAAGATACGAGATTTCCAACAACCAGAAGAAACTAGGAGCCATATAATGGAGGCAGACACTTTAACGACCAACTATACGACCGGAGCAAAAAAAATCGGCCGTACAGCTCCGGTCGTGTAGTTGGTGTCGCCACCGTTAGTTCAAACATAACAACTTTCGTGAAGGGATTCCTATATATAGAAGCCTCGGGCGACGAGAAAACAAGACAGACCTTGCCAAAAAGTCTCTACCACAAATCACTAGCTGCCTCTAGATCTCCAAACCCTTCTCCATCTGCATAGCCATATTCCACCATTTGTAATAGTAGATCTCTTCTCCGATTGGCGACATTGTAATACTATTGCTATCAATATTATGATTTTCATTATAATGTTTGTGATTGTTGATCTCATCTCTATGTGTGAGTAATTCTCCTTGGGCTATGGGCTTCAGCTAGCGATGTAGCAATTGTGCATGTTATTTATCATAGATGGGATCGTGTATTAGTTTGTATGACATGATGATTATTGTATCCTGTCTTGCCTCAATCCAAGGACTTGTCATGTACCCAAGACCCCGATGGTTGAGCCAGGTATAGGGAATATGAGTGATGACCGATCTGCAGGTTGGGAACCCCAGTGACAGAAGGGGTAGTACGGCTGTATGTGAGGGATTTGCTTGGGATTAATAGTGACATCACTATGCATATCATTAGCCCTCTTTCTTCTATTGATGAGACTAGTAGGTTATTGCTATAAGCGGTTGCGGAGGAAATAACAATTATGGATGCACTGCCCACATATAATTTATCTTGCTCTAACAAGTACACACATACTTTACTTCTATCTTTTATTTCCATCAGATGTTTTGCACACGTACAGGTGAAACTGAATGCCCTAGGCCCTCTCTCTCCATCATCGACAATAGCAAAAAGATGAAAGCTATTGGTCCGGTAAAAACACAAAAGGAATTCTAAGACTCCCGAAGGTCCGTTAAAGTAACTTCACTATGCATTCGCTTCTCGAGGATTCGATAACCTAGGTCTACTAGGGAAAAAGAAGCTATACTACATCTGTAATCCAGATCGAAGGTATCATGCACTCCCACTTTGTTCCTTCGCACTACACACATGACCTCTTCAATAAGCTTCAAATTCTCAATGAAGGAACAAAGACCGTGGAAGACTACTTCAAGAAAATGGAGATCAACATGATTCATGGAAACATCCAAGAGTGTGAAGAGCAAACAATGGCACGCGTTCTCATTGGGCTAAACCACCCAATCAAGCGTGTTGCCAAGTTCCAAAAGTACAACAACTTAGTTGATCTTCTTCATAATGCAACAAAGGCTGAGCGCAAAATGTAAGAGGACATCAAATACAACAATACAAAGACGTACTTCACCTACAAGCAAGCCTCAACTGCTATAACAACAAACTTCAACGCAAGCTCCTCAAGTACCTCCAATCCTCCTTTCAAGCCCATACTTCCTAAAGGAAAGCCGCCCCAAGTGGCAAACATACCAAGGATGACCCGCCATTTAACAGCGAATGCTACAAGTGTGGAGGAAAATGACACAAGTCGGCCACATGTGGCAACAAAAAAGTCTTGTTCATTGATGATAATGGTGATGAGGAACACTTGAGTAAAGAGGAATTTTATGGAAGAGTTAAAGAAGCAATGGAAAGGCCACATGTGGAAGATGAGCAAGAACTCCTCATGTATGAACATGACGCAAGTCCATCACTTGTCATCACAAGGATCTTGACTACTCAAGACCAAGAGCATGAAGATCAAAGATCCAACATATTCCAAACACGTGTCGGCATTAATGGGAAATATATCAAAGTTATCATCAATGGATGGAGTTTCCACAACCTTGCAAGCACCAAGTTATGTGAGAAGCTCAAACTCACCCTCCATCCACACAAGCACCCCTACCATGTCCAATGGCTAAGTGATCAAGGGTCCGTGAAGATCAAGCATACCGTCTCGGTAACATTCTCAATTGGACCATACAAAGACATGGTAGAGTGTGATGTGGTTCCCATGACGGTTTTCCATATGTTACTTGGTAGACCGTGGCAATTCGACAAAGGTCCCCTACGTGTTAGTCGCACAAATGTGTATACCTTCAAATGGCTTAATAAGACATTGGTTTGCAACCGATGACTCCTAGCCAAATACAACATGCTTGCAAACAAACCATAGGAAAGAGGAAATGCTCCTTATGTTTATTGCAACAACAATACGAGATACTTGGAAGCTCTCATGACAATACATGCTCATAATGGCATTATGGTTGCACACAAAACATCAAAAAGAGAAATTGTTCAATTTCTTTGTTTCAACACACAAAGCATCAATATCCAATAGCAAAGAAACACAATTGTGACAAGGTGAAACAATACCATCAACATTCTTACAAGCAAACCATATGAAAGAGCAATTTTTCAAAATGAAATATGCAAAACATGAAAAAAGGTATCAGAGCTAGGTTCGATCTTGAACTCACGTGGAGATGCTCTCAAGAGCTCTTTTTGTCAACTCGTGCTCAATCGAGGTTGACATTATAGTGTGGGTACCTACACACAATATAGACAAAAGAAATAACGTGTGTGCATGGTAGATAAATACATCATCCATTGTGACATATCTTTTCTTGTGCACATGACCATTAGTGTCAATCAAGTGTAAAGTAGATGCATGGTGAATATGCAAGCAGGGAACATTATCATGGCAATCACCAAAATACACAAAACTTGAGAAAGCTATGGGGGCAATCTCAATAGAAACCATTATTGTTGCAAGAAAAATAAGTGAAAGAGAAAGTATTCATCTTATTGCAAGGAATAGGATAAATTGAGTAACTATCATGACAAAGGATGCCCGAAGCAATATCATGGTTGCCGATAAACATATGGAAAGAGAAATTGTTTGTCAAGTTTGTTGCAACACAACAAGCATTTTTATTATAATTACAAGCAAAATATTGGATATGGCAATTGTTCAACATAATGCAAGCAATAATGGGAAAGATGAAACATTTGCAGCATGGCATGTCTATGGAAACATCATCACAATCAAATAATTTCACATGCTCAACATTATGAAAAGGCAAAGTATCACATGGAACTATGAATGAATCATATGCAATATCACAAACATCATCCATATCATGCCAATCATCACAAATCATCATGTCCACTAGTGGGATAATGGCATCATCAACACCCTTATTTTTACCTTGTTCATACCTCTCATATGAAGTGGGTGTTGTGGTAGTAGTGGCCTCCATGTGGGCGACTTATTCATCATATATGGGGATGGCCTTAGCTTCATCCACCATGTATATCTTCTCGATGGGAGGCATCATCATCTCCAAGCTTAACACTTCTTTGTACATGGAACCTAGCACATTAAGAGAAAACACACTACAAGTTGAGGGAAAGTCGATAGAAATCAAAATGGTCTCACATGACCTATTAACTACCACTTTCAACTCACTCGGTGTATCACTCATGCCCTCAAAGTTCACGCAATCAATCTCACATATGGTGGAGTCACTCATCTCACTCTTGCTCTCACTCACTTGGGCTAAGTGGATGTGATACGTCCATTTTGCATCACTATTCTATATCATAATTTACTGTTATTCATCGATATATTTCATATTAAGAGATGATACTTATGTTATTTTATCTGTTTTTGCATGGTTGATGACTTTTGGAGGATGGACCGCTGAAGTCAGGATTCTGATGGAAAAGGCACTATTTGGAGGCGAAATTCGCGAAGATCAGAAAATCCCAGAAAATATATGGAAAATTCTATTTTTCCAGAAGTCGAACGATGCCAGAAGAGGGAGCGGAGATGGGCCACATGGGACCACACCACCCCCTGGCGAGGGCCACCCTTTGCCACACCACTGGGTGGTGTGGCCACCCTGGCCTACCTCTAGCTCTGCCCTTTGGCGTATATATTCCTCCCAAAACCCTAACACTCGGGGAGCAACCACCGAAAGATTCCGCTGCCTCTACTGGGCAGAAAACTACACAGAGAGAAAGAGCTCTCCGGCAGGCAGAAATCTGCCAGGGAAATTCCTTCCCATAGAGGGGAGATCGTCACCATCAACACCATCATCAAGCTGGACTTCATCGGGATCATCATCATCATCATCATCATCATCATCATCATCATCATCATCTCCACCATCATCTCCACCAGCACCATCGTCACCACTCCATACCGATGTAACAATTTGGTTGAATCTTGCATAGTTCTTAGGGGAAAGTTTCCCAGTGTTGATTACTTGTTGTAGTTGATGCTATTGAGTGGAACCATTCAATTATCATTCATGTTCAGATTGTTACTTATCATTATTTCATCTCTGACCTTGATCCATATGATGTCTTGTGAGTAGTTCTTTTAGTTCTTGAGGACATGGGAGAAGTCATGTTGTTAGTAGTGGAATTGTGTTGAGAAAGATTCAATGGTTTGATATTTAAGTTGTGGTATTATTCTTCTAGTGGTGTCATGTGAACGTTGACTACATGATACTTCACGTTTATGGTCCTAGGGGAATGCATTGTGTATTTGGCTACTAATCGTAGGGGTTGCCAAAGTGATAGAAACCTAAACCCCGTTAGGAAACCTTTCCACAACAGAGTGTAGGATCTCAGAGTTTAAAGCTGTGGTTAGGTTTGTATCTTAATTACTTTCTTGTACTTGCGGATGCTTGCAAGGGGTATAATCACAAGTATGTATTAGTCCTAGGAAGGTCAGTACGTTAGCATAGGTTCACCCACACAACAATTATCAAACTAAAGAATATTAATTAACTATATGAAGCGAAAGCACTTGATGATATTCTCATGTGTCCTTGAGAACGTTTGGTCATCTTAAGCAATACAACCGGCTTGTCCTTTGCTAAAGGAAGGATTGGTCCACTTGCTGCATCTATTACCATTGTCTTTTATTTACTCGCACTTTATTTATCTGCATTATCAAAAACCCTTAAAAATCCATTTGCTAAGTATTTATAGAGAATTCCTGCTCCAAGCCACTCATCAACACCTTCTACTCCTCGTTGGGTTCGACACTCTTACTTATCAAAAATACTGCGATACACCCCCTATACTTGTGGGTCATCAAGACTATTTTCTGCCGTCGTTGCCGGGGAGTGAAGCGCTATTGGAGAGTGGAACTGGTAAAAGGAAACCTCTACTATGAGTATTGTTTATTTTTGTTAGTTACTTTATTTCAATATGGATAATTCACTTAGTTTCTTATTTCGTAATGCTACTACCACTTCTAAGGTAGTAGATGAACCACCACCTGCTGAAAATGTTACTTTTATGATACCTACAAGAATTGTTGGTCGTGTTATGGATAACTACTATTTTGGAGATGGAACTGTCCATCCCGGTGATCATTTGCTCTTTATACATGAATTATGCGGGTTGTTCAAGTGTGCAGGTATTACAACAGATCAAGTCAAGAAGAAGTTATTCTCATTATCACTGAAAGGAAGAGATGAGGAATGGTACAAGCTGCTGAAGAATGGTCAAGCTCTTGAGTGGGAGGAAATTGTACCCCTCTTTTATTCAAAGTTTTATCCTCCTAGTGAGATTCATAAAGATCAGAATCAAATATACAACTTTTGGCCTCGTGATGGAGAGAGTACAGCTCAAGCTTGGGGGAGACTGAAGTTACTAATGCTCAAATGTCCTATTCACGAGCTCCCTAACAATATTATTATCAATAACTTTTATGCAAGACTTTCTCTTCATGATAAGGATCTATTGGATGCTTCTTGTGCTGGATCATTTACGCGCATGGAAGAAGAAGCTAAATGGGATCATCTAGACCGTATTCAAGACAATCATGAAGCATGGGAGAATGATAAAGGAAGAAAGTCAGGTATAAATTATGATTATGAATGCATTAAATCTTTTATGGGAACTGATGACTTTCATAATATTAGTAATACTTATGATCTAGACTCTCAAAGTATTGCAAATTATTTTAAGGCTTTTGCTTCTTATATTGAAATTCCTAAAAAGAAATGGAATAAGTATCATGCACCATATAAAGATATTGTTAATTGTGTTCCTGCAAGAGATACCGAAGTTTATACTGCTAATCATATTTTACCTGAACCCTACATTGAGAAAATGCCTTTCCCAGTCAAGGTAAAGGAACAGTCTATGATAGCTAGTATGGTTAATGAAAGTACGAATAAAGCTATTGAACCTGATGAACAAATAGCTGTTGAACCTGTAATAGAAAATGTGAAAGACTTTGTCACTAAATATGTAGAAGATGGCCACAGTATCCTCTATAAGGATACTTCTAATATTGTTTCACAAAGTAGAGTTAGGATAGCTAGTGTCCCTTTCTTTTCTATTATAATAAGTGATCATTGCTACAATGGTTCATGTGATAGTTATATCGTTAAATTTATGCATGATGCTGAAAGTTATTATGAGAGAGGGAAAATTGTTCTTATGCATCTCAATAATATTAAGTTTCCTCGCTTTATGCTGAAAGTCTTTATGTTGCACTTGTTTTGCCTTCCTATGCTAGCAGCCTCTGGTTTCAACAATTTATTTTCTTACAAAATTCCCTTGCATTGGAAGTGGGTTAGACTTAAACATGTGCATTTTTTCTTCTTGATTCTCTCTTTTACTTCAATTCATATTCTTATGTGAGCATCATTGAAATTATCATGCCCATCTTAATGGCTATAAAGAAAGAGCTTTTTGGAAGACAACCCAATATATTTTCGCTTTCAGTTTGTTTTTGTTTATTTGAGTCTTAGAAGTTATTGCTTATGCAATAACCTCTCCTTATCCTTTTGTTTGGTTTTTGTGTCAAGATCAACCTCTAAGAGAGAAGTAAGATTTGGTAAAGTTGCTGTCCCGAAACAGATTTTTGTGCTTCACTATAAAAAAATCATTAAAACTTCCAGAACATCGTACTGATCTGTAATTTTTTGTGTGCATGCCCCAGGTTATTATTTCACTTTATTTAGTTTTGCCCTTTTTGATTTGAGCAACAGAAGATTTTCGAAAAAATTGATCTTTACCTGCTGGTCTGTTTTGACAGATTTTTGCCACTCTTGCATTTGCCTCTTAAATCGATTTCCTTTTTGAATTCCTTTTTGGGCTTTCGGAAGGAGTTGCTACAGTAGATTATGTTTTGATGGATTTCAGTTAAAATTGAACTTAAAAAGGTCTATTACCTTGCATGCACTAATGTTGCTAATGAGAATTGTGTGAAGTTTTATGTGAAAGTAATTTCCAAGTTGTAGGAGAAAATGATGTAATAAGATGGTGAATGGTCAAAAGACTCAAGCAATAAGTTTATGAAGATGAAGATATTGATGTTATTCAAGCGGTGACTCCGGAAGAATTTATTAAAGACCAAATTTAGAGCCTACAGAGTCCATCCTCAAATAGGTAACAGTTCTAGTAAGAAAACATCCGCGAAAAATCCGTCAATTTATATTTTTGCAGTTTTTATCTAACATGGAAAATAATGAGTCGAAAAAGGGACAGAAACGGAGCCCGGGTGGCTCACACCACCCCGTGGCGTGGGCCCACCTAGCTGTGCCACCAGGGGGTGTGGCCACCCTGGAGCCCGTCGCCGACCCGTTTTATCCATGTACCTTCCTTTTGTTGTTAAACTTCGTAATATATAATCCCCTAGATCCCCCCGAGGTTCGTGTATCGTGTTCTCGTTGTTTTTTCGTTTCGATCTATTTCTGTGAGGAACTATTCTTAAAGTTTAGAGGCACCATGGTCTCTGCCAATGATAAGTGCCAGGAGCCTGCAGAAGATGATCTCCAAGACCTTGAGCAGGAGGAGGAGATAGAGAGTGAAGTTGAAGAGGAGGCAAAGGAAGAACAACATCCACACACGAGCACTACCATTGCAAGCATTGGAGTGGTGGAAAATCCTGCTAAGTTCAAAAGGACTACACGAATGTCCACTAGAGGGAAGGTTCCACATTTTTGCTTGGCTTCACAGTCACCTCCTCCACGCACCAAGAATCCCTTCCATACCCTTATCCATGAGCAGCAATTCCAGAATATTCCCAAGGAAAAACTACCCACCAATTGGGATAAGACTCATTCTAACCATGCAGGAAAAGAAGACTGCAAGGAGGAAGAGTGGGGAAAGAATCGCAAGAGCTAGGATTCACAGCCCAACATGATCATGAACCGCATTGAGCACAATTCGGAGTTGATTCGTACTCTCACCTTCGAGATTGAGGACTTGAGGGAATTGATTGAAAAGCTTATCGAGAGAACACCGCCACCACCGAAGGAGTAATTCGTCATCAGGTTTCGGCATCCCCTTGGTTTGTTCCAAGCTTGGGGGAGTGCCGCGGTATCACATCACTATCTTCTATCTTTTTATCTTTTTAAGTAGAGTCATATCATGAATAGAGAAGTTACCATATAGGATGGTTTGCATTATGGAAGTGTCTCCCCTCTAGTTAGATATCTATGTATCCCTTGGTGTGAGTTGCCGTTATGGAATATTAATGCGAAGTTCTATCATTTACTTTTTGCACATCTTATATTAGTTTTCAATTTCTGTTATATGATTGATCTTGTTGTTAGATTGGTATCACTTTGGGATCATTAAGTAAATTTAGTTGGTTTTGGCAGACCTGGCTTGGTCAGTAGCAACACTATTATGAGAATTGAATGAAAAAGATAAAAGTACTTTTAAGAAATATAATTTAATCATATTTCTTTCTTGATTGCCTCATAAGCTTAGTATTCTCTAGTTAAGATCTTTTGTGTTTCCAAGGAAGATTGCATGTTTGTTTTTATCACTTGTATGTTTGTTTGTTTCCTTTAACTCTTATACTTGCTACCCAGCCTTGCTAGCCAAAAACCTGTACTGGGAGGGAATGCTTCTCATGCATCCAATCCTTAAACCAAAACCTATGCCATTTGTGTCCACCATACCTACCTATTAGCATTATTGCTATTCCAAGTAAATTCATGTTTTTATCTACATTCCGAATTAAACTTGTTATGTGAAAATTAGTGATTAAAGCTCTCACGAACTTGATGGCACACTTTACTTTCTTGCACTTAATAAACTTGAACCATTGTGCCCATCTATGTTGCGTATATGCTTGCATTTTGTAAGTTGTGAATTAGCAGAACCATGTTATCATGGGGAAAACTTTCAACATTGCACTTTATTTAGTTGATATCATGTTCTTTTGATTATGGATCCCGGCGGTGTGAAATGAAAGGGGAGCTTGTAAGGCTCATGGAGTTCGTATACGTGTTAGAGAAACGCATGGACGACTGGTCTAATCCATGCCTAATCATGGTGGAAACCTGCAACATAACCATAGTGAGCAATCTATGAAGCATCCTCTATAAAAAACCCTATGCAAATAGGAAAGAAAAAAAGAAAAAAAAATAGAAAAAATGCCTATGCAAATAGGAAATAAAAGGATCGCTAAGATGCTCATTGTCTGATTGCCTTGTCGTTTTGATATGGGAATCTTCCGTATCATCGGGCAAGGGGTACCCCGTTGGCGGTTCTCTATGATACACATGTACTTACAATGACAAGAACTTACTTGTGACTAAAGCTGAGTAGCATGAGGAACGGTACTCGTAAGTAAGGGGCATGAGATTTTCAGCTTATAACTTGTCAAGCATATCCTCATATTTGATCACTTTAACCTTAATCACCTAAAGATGCTTATGATAGGGGAAATGAGAGCTGAAAGCTAATAATTACCATAATTTTTGGAAACTCTTTATGAAACTTGAAATTCCTGCTTCCCTCTGTGAAGGGCCTATCTTTTACTTTTTAGTTGAGTCAGTAAATCTATTTCTTTCTATCTCAGCAAGTATTTTGAGTTGTTGTGTTTCAATCATTCATATGATGATTTATTCAATCATGTTTCTTATGTTCCTTTGTTTTGCACACTCCTTTTATCTTAGTGAATATTACTTTGAAAGCTATCATTGAAAATCCCATTATGTTTGAACTCCTACAAATTGTTAACTATTCTTTGACCAAGAACAAAGTTTGCTATTACCAATTATGATTTACTTTGTGTATCTTTATTGTGTTTCCTTTACTTATTGCAAGTTAAGTTATATAATAGTGAGTTGTCTTCTATTATGATTTGTGTATTGATGAATGTGATGCTTCTTGTCCGTATTCTTTTATTTACACTTCACTCCATTTACACCTGAGGTCATGTTTATTGAGCTCAGTTTTCGCCTAGGGACAAGCAAATTCTAAGCTTCGGGGGAGTTGATACGTCCATTTTGCATCACTATTCTATATCATAATTTACTATTATTCATCGATATATTTCATATTAAGAGATGATACTTATGTTATTTCATCTGTTTTTGCATGGTTGATGACTTTTGGAGGATGGACCGCTGAAGTCAGGATTCTGATGGAAAAGGCACTGTTTGGAGGAGAAATTCGTGAAGATCAGAAAATCCCAGAAAATATATGGAAAATTCTATTTTTCCAGAAGAAGAAGGATGCCAGAAGGGGGAGCGGAGATGGGCCACAGGGGGCCCACACCACCCCCGAGCGTGGGCCACCCTTGGCCACCCTGACCCACCTCTGGCTCTGCTCTTTGGCGTATATAATCCTCCCGAAACCTTAAGACTCGGGGAGCAACCACAGAAAGATTTCGCCACCTCTGCTGGGCAGAAAACTGCAGAGAGAGAAAGAGCTCTCTGATACGTCCAAAATATATCTACTTTCCCGAACACTTTTGCTATTGTTTCTCCTTTAAACTTGTGTGATTTGGATGCAACTAATGCGGACTGATGCTGTTTTCAGCAGAATTGCCTTGGTGTCTACTTTTTGTGCAGAAAATGAACTATGAGGAAAAATCCCGAAAAATATCCATAAATCCTATTTCACCCGAAGACTCTAGGAGCCAGAATACGAGACGGAGAAGAGCCAGGGGGTGGCCACACCACCTGGTGGCACGGGCCAGGCTAGGCCGCGCCAGGGGGTGGTGTGGGCCCCCCATGCACCCCCTCGGCCTCTCTCTTCGCCTATAAGGAGCCTTCTGACCTAAAAACTTTGGGGTGTTCGACGTTTTACCAGAAGGAGTTCCTCTCTGCCGCCACCACCATATTCCACGAAACAGCACCAGAAACTCCGTTCTGGCACCCTGCCAGGACGGGGAATTGGAGGAGATCATCGCCATCATCATCACCATCGCTTCTCCATCGACCATCCATGTTTCCCCCATCTATGAGTGAGTAATCCCCCGCTGTAGGCTATGGGGATGGTAGGGATTGGATGAGATCGTTCATGTAATGGCATCATATTGTTAGGGCATGGTTCCTAGTATCTTTTATTAGTGCTTTATGACTTTGTTGCGACTTGTTGTGCTTAATGCTTGTCACTAGGGCCCGAGTGCCATGATTTCAGATCTGAACATGTTATTGATTCATTATGATAGTATTGTTTTTGGTCTTATCTACAACTTGTATACACACGTTGATGTCTGGAACCAATGACCCCGAAGTGACAGAAATCGGAATAACCGTAGGGAATGGCTTTGATGTGAGGATCACATGTGTTGACGGAGTGTTAATGCTTTGCTCCGGTGCTCTATTAAAAGGAGAACCTTAATTGCCAGTAGTTCCCTAGAGGCCCCGTTGCAAACGGGTTGGCAGGACAAAAGATGTTGTGCAAGTTCTCATTGGGAGCACGTATGAGTATATATGGAACACATGCCTAAGATTGTCTAGTACTTGGATGCTTTATCTTATTTATCTGCAATGTCCCTATGTTCTGATTGCTATGTGAATTGTCTTGTCCATGCAACGCCCGTCCATCCATCCCTATCACTACCGCACTCGAATCCTATTGTTTACTGCTATTGTCACTGCTGTATTTACTTTACTACTGCTGCTACTTTACTATTGCTACTACAAAACTGTTGCTACTGATAATCTGCTATGAGCAAGATTGTTTCCAGGTGCAGTTGAATTAACAACTCAGTTGTTAAGGCTTATAAATATTCGTTGGCTCCCCTTGTGTCGAATCAATAAATTGGGTTTCACTTCCCTCGAAAATACTGTGATACACCCCCTATACTTGTGGGTCATCAACACTATTTTCTGGCGCTGTTGCCGGGAAGCATAGCTTTATTTATCAAGTTCACTTGGATTCTCTATTGGTCACCACTATCCATCCATCATGGGTAAGTCTCGTGATGGCAAGGTTCCTATTTTACCATCCACTACAAGAAGTGGTATGGTTCTGAACACCTCTGCTGCTCTTGATTCACCATCTGTTATAAGTAAGCTCGTTACACCACCACATACGCATGCTACACACACTGCTATTACTTCTGAATCTGAAACTTCTGATGCTTATGATGCTGCTTCTACTGTGCTTGATAAGAGTGGTTCATTAGGTCCTTTCCTAGATGCTACGATTGCTAGAACTATAGCTAGAAATACCAAAACTCCTAATGAAGACACTACCACACCTGTTAGCTCACCTGAGTCTAGTGAGAGTTATGATATTAAAGATGATTATGTTGAGATAACCGATGAGTTTATTAAAGAATGTAAGAACACCCATGATAGGAGCGCTGCTAAGAGTCTCCTTGAGAGGCGTACTATTAGACCCAAATTATATCATGCTGCTAAGTTTGCTGCTTCTCCCATAAACATTATAGATGAAGATTATGGTTTCTCTCTCAATCTATCTTACATAGCTATTGTCGAGAAAGAACCTTTTTGTGGGACTAAGAATGAAAGTGCGGTGGCAAATATGAATGAACTTTCTACCATGAGTGGCTTGTTTTCTGATGATATTAAAATGCGTATTTACTTTGTTGCCAAGATCTTCCCCTTTTCACTGAAAGGAGAAGCTAAAACTTGGTTTAGTAATTTACGTCCTGGATCTATTGATAGCCCTGAGTGCTTGATTAGTACTTTCCTGCAGAAATATTTTCCTCCTAGTGCTAGACATGCTATTTTGCAGGAATGTTTTGATTTTAAACAGGGAGAAAAAGAGGTATTGCCTGAATCTTGGGCAAGGTTTTGTCTTTGATTCATGCACAGGCCGAAAGTCCATTACCTAAGAATGAGCTTCTTGATATATTTGATAATGGACTAACAGAGGAATCTAGGACATACCTAGATAGTTGTGCTGATTGTGTTTTCAGGAATAGGACTCCTAAGGAAGATGAGGAATTAATGGCTAAAATAAGTAAGAACTACGAAGATTGGACTCCTCCTAAACAAGCTATACCTAAAGTAATTGTACCTGAACCATCTATTCCGGTGCCTATTCCAACATCAAAGAAGAGGGGAGTTATTGAATTTAATGATGAAGTGATGAAGGAAGCTAAGAAATGTCTTAAGGAGAAGGGAATTAAAGCTGGAGATGTCAAGAATTTACCTCCTATAGAAGAATTATGTAAGCCTATTCCCTACTCATCCACTATTGAGGTACACTCTCTCCAACACTTTGATGAAGGTGATATCCCTTACTCTAAACCTCCTGATCAATGCTTAGAAGAATTTGATATCTTTATTGTTAAGCAAGATAACTTTAATAAAAGGGTGCAAAATCATCTAATGGAAAACACTAGAGATATTGTTGAGTTGAAAGATATTGTGGAGAGAACCTCTAATGATGTTAAAATGATTGTTAAACACTTTCAAATGGTTCAAACTCAAATATATCAACTCGTTAAAGTGCAAAACGACTTGCTAGTTAATGCTGCTAAAGAAAAATATGCTTATGAAATTAGAACTAGAAGTGGTGCCGCTACCCAGGATCCTCTATATCCTGAGGGGCATCCCAAAAGAATTGAGCAGGATTCTCAACAAGCTGAAAATAGTGGTTCTACTCGTAAGAAAAGGAAAAAGAAATATAAAACTATTGTAGAACCCTCTGAACCTGCTATAGATCCTAATAGTATATCTATCTCTGATGCTGAAACAAAAAGTGGTAATTAAGAAAATGAAGTTCCTAATGAGGAAAAAGTTGAAGAAGAACCTAAAAACCACACTAAGAATACTAAATACACCAAAGAAGATTTTATTGCTAAGAAACATGGTAGTGAAAGAGAACCTTGGGTCCAAAAACCTATGCCTTTCCCTGATAAGAAACACAAGTCAAAGGAAGATGAACATTATAATAAGTTTTGTGAGTGGATGAAGCCTTTATTCTTGCAAATGCCTTTGACTGATGCTATTAAATTGCCTCCTTACTCAAAGTATATGAAGGACATTGTCTCGAATAAAAGGAACATCCCTAATGAAAGAAATTTCTACTTTGCTTGCTAATTATTCCTTTAATGGTAAGGTTCCTAAGAAACTTGGAGACCCTGGGATTCCAAGTATCCCTTGCTCTATTAAGAATAGTTATGTTAGAACTACTTTGTGTGATTTGGGAGCTGGAGTTAGTGTTATGCCTTTCGCTCTCTATAAGAGGGTTCAACTAGAAAAACTAATACCAACTGATATATCTTTGCAAATGGCTAATAAATCTACCACTATTCCTATGGGTATATGTGAGGATGTATCTGTTCAGGTGGCTCACAATTGCTTGATATTAACTGATTTTGTTGTGCTCAAAATGCCTGAAGATGATAATATGTCTATTATTCTTGGGAGACCTTTTCTTAATATTGCAGGAGCTATTATTAATTGTAATCAAGGAAAGGTGACTTTCAATGTTAATGACAAGGAACATACTGTCTATTTCCCCAAGAAGATTGAAAGGACTTATGGTTTGAATTCAATTGAACATGTTGAAGGCATTCAAGTTGGAGAAATATATTGTCCCATACCTAGAGAAAAATTTGAAACTATTATGATTGGGACCATTGCTATCAAGGTTGAGGTAACATAATCATTAGTGGAATACGAAGTTTTGTATCATATGGAATTGTTTTGGTAGCAAGACTTGATCAACCTTGTTAACAAAAAGATTTCATTGGACAAAACAATGTTTTCATTATGATTGTCTCCGTTTATTTCTATCCTTTGCATTTTAGTTTTTGCTTTCATTTAGCTTTCTTTTTGTTGTTAGTTTACATGTTAGAGTGTCTTAGAACTTCTGTAGTTCTAGCCTTGTTTTGTCTTTGCATCATTTCCAAACAAAATCTGTCTGTCAGAAAAATCATTCTTCTATGCCTGAAAATGCCCAAAAATAAAGTGTCTCGAAAAATTCTAGAAAATTCATATTAAATTTTTACGTGAAAAAAGGGGCAGAGGAGTACCTGGGAGGTACCAGGGGGCCCACCAGGTAGGCACACCACATGGTGGCGCGACCAACCATAGGTGGCGCCATGCCCTGGTGTGGGCCATCCCATACCCCCCACTAACTCTCTCACCTGCCACTTTCTTCTCTCTCCCGAGTAAGCTCCAGTTCATTGCTCAAAATCGCGTTCTTGCTGTGCTTGCTCTCGATTTGTTTGATCTCCTTGCTCAGCCCATCTTTCTTGCTGAAATTTGGAGCATTTGTTCCCTGGTATGTGACTCCTCCCCTTGTCCAAGTAGATTTGTGTTTAGTGGTTTATATCTTGAGTATTTTGCTGCTGTAGGTGACAGGTTATGAGAGCTTGTAAGCTTCTTTGATGCTTAGAGATATAGTTTTGATGCATGTTTAGGCCTCTTACAAGTCCCTATGAGTAGAATCCTTCATTATATTTACTTTGCAATCACTTGTTTTTGTTTTAATAGGTGTTTAAATTTTAGAATACCAAGCATGAACAACCAGACTTTTGGATAGATATTTGAGAGTGATGCACCTAGGAGATCGAGGCCCTCAAGAACAGCCTCTCAAGCTAGGCCATCATACAACGAAGATCTCATTGCAACTCGTATTGGTAGTGAAAGGGATGATGGGGATGCTCACCCATCCTCTTTTCCTTGTTTTACTTTCTTACAAGCTGCAGGTATTCTTGATGATTTCTTGCTACTGATTGAGAGGGTTGGTTTGACCTCATATATGCAAGATGAGAGTGCGCAATACGCTATGCTCACTAAAACTTTTGTCGAGAGTTTCACGTTTACTAACACATCCTATCAGTCGACTGTCTCTTTTAAAATCTATAATCTACCCTTCACCATGCCTTTGGAGAGATTTTGCAGTATTGTAGGTGTACGCATGACATGGACTATGAAGAAAATTCAAGGGCGACCCGTTGATTTGTTGGAGCTTTACCGAGGGGTGACCAATGATGATGACCGCATGGCGCAACGTGAAAAGATAAGAAATATTCAACTCCCTGCTCTTAGATACTTTGCATATTATCTTGCTACTAGTGTACTGGGTAGGGAGAACACACGTAATATCTCCAACTATCATTTAGCATTCCTTGCTGCTGCGCTTAACAATGATACTCGGTACAATCTTGGCTCGCTTATTGCTCGTCGCCTAGCTGCTAGGGGGCCTATCTATGGGGGCATCATTTCCTCGCGTAAAGTCAATGCATTAGGTCTTTCAGTGGATCCCTATGATGCTATGCTGGCACCACAGAGGCTTGTCCTTGTTGCTATGAAAACTCATCACTTTGTCACTGCTACTTCTGATTTGAACAGTCTAGTATATAGGATGCTTTTCACTGACGGGGATGAAAGGGAGATCCTTTTGCCACAGCTTTCTTTGTTTAGTGTTCACAGGAGACCGTGGTCGCGCTCCAAGGAGGAGGTGGACGAGCAGCTTCGCTTGCTGGGTTTCCACGAGCAGCACCAGGAGGATGTGCCCTCCTATGATTACTCCGCGCATTATGGAGGGATGTACTCGAGCTCGCACTAGGACGAGGGTACTTCTTCATTGTACCAGGGTGACACTTCATCCTGGCCAGCTTGTGATTGATACCCACTTAGGCCAAAATCCTAAGCTTGGGGGGAGGTACGCCGACACTGCACTCATCTTCATATCATGTTGCGTCGGTACTTTGTATATTCATGTTTTCGTTCTCTTTTTAGTTTTTGTTCTTCTTTTGCTTTTTCTTTCTAAAACACAAAAATACCAAAAATATTTCTGTTGTTTCTCTTTGGTTTGCTTCTTCTTTTTGCCTTGGTTTGTTTTTCCCTATTTGCTTTGTTTGAACTATTTGAAAAACCCAAAAATATTTTGCTTTGCTTGTTTTTCGTCTTTGGTTCTTGTTTTAAAAATCGAAAACACCAAAAATATTTGTCGTTCTTCTTTGGTTTTGTGAGTTTGCTACAGGGTTCAGTAGTCCTCAGTGGAATATTGGTTTCATATTATTATTCAAGCCACACAAGTGAAGAGCAATAATGAAGATTAATGACAACTTGAGGCGTGGTAAGAGGCTAGTAACGAACTCTATTTGTTTTCATTTTTGTACATATACTCATCACTGTGGGCATGCTTAGTCTGTTCATTTAGGGTGTATGTTATCTTTGGATGCTTAGTAGTTCTTGCTTTCGTATGATTAGCTCCAGCTCGCTAATAGTTTGTAGCATGTCTTATGAATGTTTGCTCGCATTGCTCTATTCATAAATTGGTATGACACCGCGGTATCCTCCTCTGAATGTTCCATTTGAATTGACTTGGCACATGCTCACGCATGCACATGACTGTAATAATCAGTTAAGCCTCGATGAATTATTTTGCCTTGAGGATCTTGAATCACTTTCATGCCATGAGTAGTCCTGTTTTGTTGCAAGCATGATAATGACAGCTATTGCTCTCTCGTTTGTCGCTCCCTTATTATTGCAAGCCTTCACTTTTACTGAGTATGTTTTACTCAAGTTCCCGACTCCCTAAACCAAATATTTCCAAAGTGTCCACCATACCTACCCATTAGCATCATTTGCTACCTCCGTGCATATTCAATAGGCTTTGTTTTCTTCCGAATAAAATGTTTGCTTGTTATGAGAAAGTTAGTTAGTAAAGCTCTCACGAACTTGATGGCACACTTTATTTTCTTGCACTTAATAAATCTGAACCATTGCGTCCTTCTTTGTTGCGTATATGCTTGCGCTTTATGAGTTGAAGTTAGCAGAACCATGTATCATGGGGACCGCTTTCAACATTTCATTGGTACTTGTACCTAGTTGATGTGAGATCCAGGCACATGGCTTAATAGGATTGATAGGATACCCATATCAACAAGTTGCAACTTCTTTTCCGGAAGCTCATTCAAAAAGAACTCTAAGGTTAAGCATGCTTGGCCTAGAGCAATTCTAGGATGGGTGACCGACCGGGAAGTGGGTAACCGGGTGCGCACGAGTGAGCACAAAGTGTGCAGAAAAGACTAGTGTTGGTCTGTGGGGCCAGTCTAGATATCCTATTAAGCTGCCAGGAGTGACACCCCCCAGGCCTAGGAGTGGACGGGGTGTTACAAGTGGTATCAGAGCCGACCCTTGCGATTACATGGGTGTGTGCGGGTCAGTGGCGGGACATGTGGAGCATGGCGCATGTGGCCCGGAGTGGACACGGCATGGCACATGTGCCGGCACTGGACGTACAGACGCGTGCCAAGAGGGAACGTTCCTGGGGTGTGCTTGATTGATGAGGGCATTGATCTTCTAAAGGGTGGGTGTATGTGAGATCCAGGCACATGGCTTAATAGGATTGATAGGATACCCATAACAAGTTGCAACTTCTTTTTCGGAAGCTCATTCGAAAAGAACTCTAAGGTTAAGCGTGCTTGGCCTAGAGCAATTCTAGGATGGGTGACCGACCGGGAAGTGGGTAACCGGGTGCGCATGAGTGAGGACAAAGTGTGCAGAAAAGACTAGTGTTGGTCTGTGGGGCCAGTCTAGATATCCTATTAAGCTGCCAGGAGTGACACCCCCCGGGCCCAGGAGTGGACAGGGTGTTACAGTTGGTATCATGTTCTTTTACTTATGGATCCCGGCGGTGTGAAATAAAAGTGGAACTTGTAAGATCATGGAGTTTGTATGTATGTTAGAGAAACGCCTGGGCCACTAGACCAAGCCATGCCTAATCATGGTGGAAACTTGCAGCATAACCATAATGAGCATTCTATGAAGCATCCTCAATAAAAATCTATGCACATAGTAAATAAAAAGACCGCCGAGATGCTCATTGTCTGCTTGCCTTGTTATTTTGATTATGGGAGAGCTCCCATGTCATGTGCAAGGGGTACCCCGTTGGCGGTTCTCTATGATACGTATATACTTACAATGACAAGAGCTTACTTGTGACTGAAGTTGAGTAGCATGAGGATCGGTCTTCGTAAGTAAGGGGCATGAGACTTCGATTTATAACTTGTCAAGCATATCCTGTTAGTTGTGTCACTTTAACCTTAACCATTTAAAGATGCTTATGATAGGGGCATTGAGAGCTCAAAGCTAACGAGTACCATACTTTCAGCATTTGGAAGCCTTTCAAATTATTTAAAACCTTTTCTTGTTGAGTCTCCATACATTCTATGAGCACCTTCTTGAGAGGATAGTTGTCATTCTTTGTCTTTGTCCCATTACTTGATTATTTGTGTTATGACTTTGATGCTTGTATCTTTGATATCTTTACTTCTAGTCATCACTTGAACTTCGGAGGTGCCTTGATAATCATAATCAAAGGCAAGCGAGATACCACTCTATCATACCTTTTTATGAGCATTGTAATGCTGCTTATGTTTATGCTTCATGCTACTTATTATTTTTGAGTTGGAATCTCTTCATAGCTTGCAATGACTATTAAGTAGACTTAGTTACATATCTTTATTATGAATTGTCTAAATAGTTGATCACATTGCTGAGAATATTTACATCATATGAAGCAAATGTATTCGTGAAATTTCTTTTATCACACTCAGTTTTCAACTGAATTGCTTGCGGACAAGCAATAAGCTAAGCTTGGGGGGAGTTGATACGTCCAAAACGTATCTACTTTCCCGAACACTTTTGCTATTGTTTCTCCTCTAAACTTGTGTGATTTGGATGCAACTAATGCGAACTGACGCTGTTTTCAGCAGAATTGCCTTGGCGTCTACTTTTTGTGTAGAAAATCAACTATCAGGAAAAATCCCGGAAAATATGCCAAAAATCCTATTTCACCCGAAGACTCTAGGAGCCAGAATACGAGACGGAGAAGAGCCATGGGGTGGCCACACCACCTGGTGGCGCAGGCCAGGCCAGGCCACGCCAGGGGTGGTGTGGGCCCCCCAGGCACCCCCTCGGCCTTTCTCTTTGCCTATAAAGAGCCTTCTGACCTAAAAACTTCGGGGGGTTCGACTTTTTTCCAGAAAGAGTTCCGCTCCGCCGCCACCACCAGATTCCTCAAAATAGCACCAGAAACTCCGTTCTGGCACCCTGCCGGGACAGGGAATTGGAGGAGATCATCGCCATCATCATCACCATCTCTTCTCCATTGACCATCCATGTTTCCCCCATCTATGAGTGAGTAATCCCCCGCTGTAGGATATGGGGATGGTAGGGATTGGATGAGATCGTTCATGTAATGGCATCAGATTGTTAGGGCATGGTGCCTAGTATCTGTTATTAGTGCTTTATGACTTTGTTGCGACTTGTTGTGCTTAATACTTGTCACTAGGGCCCGAGTGCCATGATTTCAGATCTGAACATGTTATTGATTCATTACGATAGTATTGTTTTTGGTCTTATCTACAAGTTGTATACACACGTTGATGTCCGGAATCAATGGCTCCGAAGTTACAGAAATCGGGATAACCCGAGGGAATGGCTTTGATGTGAGGATCACATGTGTTCACAGAGTGTTAATGCTTTGCTCCGGTGCTCTATTAAAAGGAGCACCTTAATTGCCAGTAGTTCCCTAGAGGCCCCGCTGCAAACGGGCTAGTAGGACAAAAGATGTTGTGCAAGTTCTCATTGCGAGCACGTATGACTATATATGGAACACATGCCTATGATTGTCTAGTACTTGGATGCTTTATCTTATTTATCTGCAATGGCCCTATGTTCTGATTGCTATGTGAATTGTCTTGTCCATGCAACGCCCGTCCATCCATCCCTATGCCTACCGCACTCGAATCCTATTGTTTACTGCTATTGTCACCGCTGTCTTTACTTTACTACTGCTGCTACTTTACTATTGCTACTACAAAACTGTTGCTACTGATAAACTGCTGTGAGCAAGATTGTTTCCAGGTGCAGCTTAATTGACAACTCAGTTGTTAAGGCTTATAAATATTCTTTGGCTCCCCTTGTGTCGAATCAATAAATTGGGTTTCACTTCCCTCGAAAATACTACGATACACCCCCTATACTTGTGGGTCATCACTCTTCGGCAGGCAGAAATCTGCTGAGGAAATTCCTTCCCGGAGAGGGGTGATCATCGCCATCAACACCATCAAGTTGGACTTCATCAGGATCATCATCATCATCTCCACCAGCACCATCGTCACCACTCCATACCGCTGTAACAATTGGGTTGAATCTTGCATTGTTCTTAGGGGAAAGTTCCCGGTGTTGATTAGTTGTTGTAGTTGATGCTATTGAGTGGAACCATTGAATTATCGTTCATGTTCAGATTTTTACTTATAATTATTTCATCTCTGATCTTGATCCATATGATGCCTTGTGAGTAGTTCGTTTAGTTCTTGAGGACATGGGAGAAATCATGTTGTTAGTAGTGGAATTGTGTTGAGAAAGATTCAATGGTTTGATATTTGAGTTGTGGTGTTATTCTTCTAGTGGTGTCATGTGAACGTCGACTACATGATACTTCACCGTTATGGGCCTAGGGGAATGCATTGTGTATTTGCCTACTAATCGTAGGGGTTGCCAGAGTGACAGAAACCTAAACCCCCGTTAGGAAACCTTTGCACAACGGAGTGTAGGATCTCAAAGTTTAAAGCTGTGGTTAGGTTTCTATCTTAATTACTTTCTTGCACTTGCGGATGCTTGCAAGGGGTATAATCAAAAGTATGTATTAGTCCTAGGAAGGTCAATACATTAGCACAGGTTCAGCCAAAAAACACTTATCAAACTAAAGAAGATTAATCAACTATATGAAGCAAAAGTACTTGACGATATTCCCATGTGTCCTCGAGAATGTTTGGTCATCTTAAGTAATACAACCAGCTTGTCCTTTGCTAAAGAAAGAATTGGGCCACTTGCTGCATCTATTACCATTGTCTTTTATTTACTCTCACTTTATTTAACTGCATTATCAAAAACTCCTAAAAATCCATTTTCCAAGTATTAATAGAGAATTCCTGCTCAAAGCCACCCGTCAACACCTTCTTCTCCTCGTTGGGCTTGACACTCTTACTTATTGAAAATACTGTGATACACCCCCTATACTTGTGGGTCATCAGGATGTCATACTCACATGAGATTGGAACCACATAATTATTCAAGCATTAGGGATAGGATCAGTTTTCTCAACTCCATGTGCCTACTTTGGTGAAGGCAAAGTCCCATGCTCACCATTCTCAACCTTGTCGCTGTCTTGTACATTGGGTGCCATTGTGGTGGTGGCACTCATATAGGAAATATTGTCCTTGATGCTGTAACATCCCAATTTCAACAACCCTGATTAGTTGTCCAGAATGCAAAAATCAGGGGGAACAAAAACTTTTTCTTGTTCATTGGTGCAGTGTTTGCTTATTTTTTGTTTGTGCTTGTGCATGTAAGTGTATACCCTATGATACTCCTTACCTCACCATCAGTTGACAAAAGCTATTTAACAAAACTATCCTGGCTCATTTCACATATTCTCAAATGTTCTGGCATTTCAAAACATGAGCCAAGATGCCTAGGTAACCAAAACTATTTTAGTAGCTTCTATTGACAAAACTATGGAGAGCAACCTGTTATAATCTCCTTATGTTTTATAGACAGAATCTTCAACCCTTCTTATCTCTAGGTTTCCCAAAACCTCCTTTTAAAACTTTTGAATTCTACTCTTAGTAGAGATACCAAGGACCCTTAACTTATTCAAACTCCAACCTATTCAAAATACCCATCCTTACCTCAAGCTAAGCTTGATGGTAACCCCAGTAGTAGTTGATTTGTTTGTAAGATGAGTTGCCTTGATCTGTTGTTTCACTTGATTGCTTAGGAGATGGTATGATATACTCTAGGAGATCATCACTAGGATCAATATGTTTCCAAATCATCACACCCTAAGCAAGAATACAAAGCTGGATCCCAGCTCTAGCCATCAGGTGATCATCTAAAACCCTTAACTAGAGCATTTCTGAGGTAATCTAATTCTAGAAGCTTCCAAGTCAATGAAGACCAATATCAAGCAAGGATACCTTATATTCAATATACACTTCAACATCATCCACTTGATGATGTTTGGGTACCTTGCAACCCATCAAAAACATCCTCCCTCTTATTCTAGACAAAAACCCTAAATCTGCCAAATTTGGCCAAGTCTGGAAATCTGTTTCCAACACCACCTTTTTGGATGTCTCCCTTTCTCAACCCTTGTGCATTTTTGGTATTTTATGCACTTGAACCATCTTGTTAAACATACTAAAGACTACCAATACCCACTCTTTCCCTTGGTTAGATCATCCTCCAACCCACTGGTTCTTGATGGTTTTGCAGGCAAGATAATAAATATTCCTGCAAATCTAGTCAACATGCCCAATTTGACAGAAGCTCACACCATCATCCAACCTTCTATGGACCAAATATTTGCATGGTTGTGTTCTACTCATATAGGTATATCAATACGTACTTCACTTGTTCCAAGTGGATCTTTGTGCTTCTTAAACCCACAAGGTTTTGAAGGCTAGTTGATAATCTACTTTGGCAGGCTTATTTTATTCAAAGTTTGAAAGCCTGTCTTGGTGAGCTCAAGAAGGATCAAGCTCAAACCTCTATACCATTTTGATGTACATCACTTGGTCTATCCATCCCTCTACCCCATGTCCCAAGGGGAGATCTGAACTCCAAGATACAACCATGTTTTGATGGTATGAAATTAACATCAACCTAGATCCTTAATCTAGGGTATTTCACCAAAATCAACATGGAGTCTCCAATCCCAAGGTTGCAAATGCTTGCTACACCTTTTCTACATCATCTACCTTGATCATCAAGATTTATCAAATTTTATCCAACATTATTTTGGCCCCAAATCTATTAATTTCCTTTAATAGATAAAATCTCCAAAACTTCTTCCATAAAGGAAAGTTTGGTTTTTGCCAAAACACTTCCCCAACTCTTGGCTCAGGTGAGTTCCACATATCATACCCTATCTCTCCATCTCAAAAATAAATATTTTTGAGAAGCTTTATTATTTCGTTTTGCCCATTTTCTAAAATGGCTAAATTGGAATAATAATTGTTTTAAATACTTTTAACCCTCAATAATTCTAGGGAAAATTCCCCTAAGTCTGTATTCACATTTGGGATCATCCCACATCAAAAACTCCACCTTTCCAATGTAAATTTATCAAATGATCCTCTAGAAACTACTTCTGTACTTTTTGAATAAATGGATTCTTTAAATGTCTAGAAAAATCCCAAATAAATCATGGAAGTGTATCTTGACCCCATATACCCACCAGTACCATCTCCCCACCTTGCCTAGTGCAAAATATTAAACTTCCTTCACAAGCCTCATTTTGATCAAATGTGGCAGACTAAGAAATTAGTGGCTTAGGCCAAATTAAAATCACCACCAAGGCTCACCACCACTCACCACAGCAACCCCCGCTTTGGTTTCCCCTCCTCTCCTACCTGCCCGATGGACTAAGTCCATCAAGAACCTCTCCCTCTCGGTATATAGCGCTAGAGGCCGCTGCAGCTCTCCCCTCCCCCTCATTTGCCTCCTACCCCTCTACCTCACCACCCTAGAGCACCGCTCTCCCCCTCCATTGCTCTGCCCTTCTCGAGAGGGAGCAAGGCAGAAGCCTTGGCCCCCTCTCCAAATCGAGCTAAGCTCTCTCCCCTTGCCTCCTCCCCTGATGCATGTCCCTCTGTGGTGATCCCCTCCTCCTCTTTCTAACAATGCCTTCCTCTCTTCTCAGGAACGGCCGAAACCACCTCGCTGGTGAGCTCCCAAACGATCTCCGTCGGCCACCACCGTGCGAGCCACCTCCCGGCGTCGGACTCGTCCTTGCCGACCATCGCTGGGCTCGCCATCGAGCGCCGCATCACCTCCGCCGCCTCCCCGAAGCTAACAAGCCCCCAGGTGAGCATGCCGGCCAACTCCCGCCGCCCCTAGGGTTTCCTCCCTCTGTCGCCGACGCGAGGTAGAAGACACCGCGAGGGCCGTCGATCCCAACTTGATCGAAAGGTCCATGGTCTCCCGTACCGCTTCGACCGTCGCGGTCGCTGACCAGCAGGCCCCGCCTGCCAGGTTCAAAGCCACCCCTCCCCGCGCGACGCAGCCTACCTGGGCCGAATCCGCCCTTGCAGCCCAACTCCTCTCCAGATCCGGCCCGCGGCGCCCCCTGTCCTTTTTCTTTTTAATTTCTTCCCATATCTGTTAATTATCTGAGCAGTTTAAATCCATATAAAAATGGAAAATGGGATATTTCGTCCAAATAGAGTTTCTACCAGGTTCATGTGTGTTTTGTGCAACATCCAGAGCTGGACCCTTGCCAAAAATAATTTTTATTATTTACTGGCATTTAATCATCTAAAAAGTGTCCTTTACAATCAATAAATCCCCCAGAGAGTTATATATACCCAAATAGCATGAATCAAAGTTCTCATGGAAGGTATTTGCTGTACCAATCAACAAGCATAGGTCTCATGCCAAGGTGAACAGTAGTTTGCCCTTGGTAAAAATAATAAAATCCCTCCAGTTCTGCCTTTAGAAAATTCCCTAGACCAAATCATGAGTCCAATTGACCCAAGTCCAATTATCCTGGACGTGGTACACTAAGGCCTATCCAAATCCAGGAGAACATGATTTATTGAGCCTTGGATATTTTTGTGTGAATTAAACTATGCTGTGCATGGTTTATTCACCCCTAAATTCACTACAGTAGCTATACAGCTCCAAAAAGGTTAATTACAATTTATGCAGAACGGTATTTCAGCTACCTACCATGTGTCCTTTGAATCAAATCAAAAGCTACTGTAGATTTAATTTGGTGAAAAAGACAAAAACCCCATAGAACTACCTTTGGGAATTTCTTGAGGGCATTATAGTAATTGTCTTGACCTGATTCCAACTCCCAGTGAACTAGTACATCAAACCCTACAAAATCATCCAAGGAAATAATTTTTGGAGCTCCAGAACTTCTCTGGTGAATTATTTCCTAAAACTAGAATCTTTTCCACTATAAAAATCACTATGAATGATTGGTAATTGATAAAATAGTGCAACCACTTTTGTTGGTTTCATTTTATAAATACCTATCTGTTGGTATCATGTTTTCACAATGGTATCATACAGAATATGTCTTGGTCCAAAATCCATCTCTTAGGTAATTCCTAAACTATAAATCCTAAGGGGATTTTCTTCCATGTTTCTAAGACAAGGCCAATCTTGTTAAATCCATTCTTCCTAAGACCTACGGATTTGTAAACTTATATTACTCATTGCTTGCTGTATGTATTGTTACTTGTATGTCTTGTGTTGATTGTGCTCTTGCTTGTTTGCATGTGTGCTCCCTGACGACGATAGTTGCGATTATCTCGGAGGTCAAAAGACAATGGTTATTATGGTTATTATCATGGTATTCTAAGAAGAAGTCCAGGGACATTTATGCCATATTGCTGATCATCAGGCAAGCCACCTTCTTGCTCATAAGCCTTGTCCTACTATTTTTACTTATGCATGGTTTATCTTCTGTTTATTAAAAACTGCATTGTTTTACTATATGTTTATCTATATATATATATGGTAGTGGTTGGCTCCTCCAAACCATTACTCAATGGTACTACTAAGTACAACCCTCTTGATGATACTTATTTGCCCCTAGTATGGTAGATGGTGTATTACACCATATCCCTTTGGAGACCCCCAATTTAGCCGAAGCAAAGCTAGAGGATGGGAAGACCCCGGAAAAAGTTTTACCAAATGTTTTATGATAAAACCTTGGTGAGGTGGGACCTCCCAAGAGAAGTTGAGATAGAAAAAGGTTTTGTTTTACATAATGCTGAAGGAAAGATGAAGGAAAAAGGTTTACAAAAACGCACCCGGTTCTTTGTAGTTTTGCTAGAACAATTAACCCGTGCAACCACATTACCTCTATATGGGAAGGGGCTGGATTTGATGGTTGTTTATTCCGGTATAAGCTGCCTCGTAACTACTACAGGGGGTCACAATCCGTGGAGGGTGGGCCTTCTCTGGAAAAACGGTCCATGTGGGACATCGACCGGGAGAAGGATGAAGGGTTTGCGGACCTCCACGCGTTACTATGAGCCCCTCATTGAAAGCGCACACTCTCGAGAAGTGGAAAAGCGTTCTGGTTGGTCCTTGGTACCTGACGTCCCGGTTTTGAGGGGATTAACAATCATAGGGTAGGCACTTATATGGGAGTGGGCATCCGGAGAGTCTTGATCGGTTACTCGACCCACGATCGGTGAAGATCAGGATAGTGTACCCGGATGGTGTGGGTAAAGTGTACAACCTCTGCAGAGTGTAAATCTATTCGAATAGCCGCGTCCGCGGTCAAGGACGGTTGGGAAGGTTGCTGTAGAGCGGTGCTGGTTTTGTTTTCAAAAAGGTTTCTGAAAAGAAATGGCTTTGTAAATGTTTCGACCATGGGATGGTCGGAAAGGATCCCTGCTACGACCATGGGATGGTCAGAAAGGGATGGAAGGAGTTTGGTCATGGGACGACCTGAAGACGGGAACAAATGGGTGACCCAGTCCTAATGTTTTCCAAAAACTTTTCAAAAAGGTTTCCAAAATGGTTTACAAAAGTTATCAACAAAGATATGTTGATGCTTATATCTACAAGAGAAACTATTTTAGAAAAGAACCCCTCTTGGAGCCCTCCTACTACCACAGCCTTAATGCATATCCTCTTGTTATTATTGTTATCTTAAGGTGGTTTGCGAGTGCATTCAAAGTACTCACTGGCATTGTCCCTGGCTTTTAACTTGGTCAGGTATCAAGAAGAGGTGAAGTGGACGACTATGCGAGCTAGGACGTTCTCCCAGTCAGTTTCCTGTAGGTTACGGCATGGATCGGGCTCTACGCTTGATGAAGTTCCGCTGATGATTATTGATGTAGCCATAACGACATTTATGTAAGTCTTGTAATTCGGTATACTCTCGGATGTTGTAATGATACTTGTCGGTTATGTGCCATGACTAACTGATCATGGGATCGTGGTTATATGCATAACAGGGATTCTCGGAGGATTAATTCGGGGGCCCCACAGACTTGGAATCAGAGCCATCCTAACCATAGGAGAACCTTAGATAGCATGGTCGTTAGACAGGAACATTATTTTGAAAACCCCGGATTTCAAAAACTAGTTTCTCAATAAATTTCAAAAAGTTCTACTTCTTCTCTTACTCTAAGTAAATGATTTCGAAAATGGTTTCCTCTAAGTCTCGTCCAAACTTCAAACCTATGGATTTTAATAACTAGGGTCTAGAACCCGGTGAAGACAATGAGAACAAGATGAAGACAAGCAACTACCAGCAAGAATAAGGAGACTAAAATATTGCTCTACCAGCGGACTCCTCACAATCAGAAGACATCGGGTGTTGCACTATCAAGAAGCATCCGAGATACAACGAAGTCTTCATCTGCAAGATAATGACTTTGACCCGAAGAAAGACGATATCTAGGGTCAATAGTCCTAAGGATAGGATTCCCCTCCATCGCGAGTAGTTAACTCCTTGGTCCCTAGCGTTGACCGTGTTTGTTTGCCTAAGTGCATCTTGTGTTGCTTGATGTGTGTTGTCTGCCGAGGACATTGCGATTCCCTCGCTCTGTTCATCTTGTTTGTTTGTTCTGGTTTGCCTTGATCTCTTGAAAAATGTGACTCGAGGAGAGGTAACCCACCTAGTAACTCAGGAAACCCCTGTGTTAGCTGTCGGAAATGAGATCCAGACTAACCTCGAGAGTATATGAGAGGAAAAGCATCGCAAGAATCAGGAGTTCGATATTTTCAAGTCAGAACAACTCGAAGATTTCACCTCAGTAGGACGGCATACCTTGTCAGACTCATCTCACCAGACTCGTCAATAGCACCACACTCCCTTGTTCATCAGGCTACTACAGCAAGAATCCCGTTGAAGCTGGAAGTCGACCACCGAAGGATCCTCAATATCCACAAGAAACCACCTGATAAGTCAACCAAGACAATAAGTGAAGACCTAACCACACTAACCTTTAGTGTATTAGAGCTTCTACCCACCTCAGGAAACTAACTAATCTAGTCGACCCTACCCAAACTAACGGAATGTTCCTCCCTACAAGGTCAGAACTACCCCTGAAGTCAGAGGATAGGAAGTGTGAAGAAAATGAGTCCACTCCGCCATCAAGTGGAAGCAATACAAGAAATGCCAATGAAGACAGCTTACCCGGCGCTGACTGCTTCAACCCTGTCTAACTACTAGCAAGAAGAGTCATAAACCGCCGATTTACCCTAAAGCTAACCCCTTAAAGGCTGCGTTAGGAAACCACCCCGCCAAGGCTGATACCATAGGGTGTCGCTCGAAGACCTCAACTCAAATTTCAGGAAAACTATATCCTTCCGCTAACAGCAAGTCAGCCTTCCAAAACTGAAAATCCAAACCCTTCCTGATGCACCTTAGTGAAGCTCTAAGGTGGAAAGACCGCGTCTTTCCACTCAAACTCCAGAAGATTGTCTACCGGAAGATACTTTAGAAAGGATCCCCATATTTGACGTCCTTTCGCCAAGTAGCAACTCGTGGTTCATCAGAGGAGAAACAAACCGAAGATTCTACGAAAATCCCTTCGCTATGTCAGCTGAAAACTCATCCGAAGGACCACAGGACGGCCAATCGCTTAGTTTCAATCGTTTAGAGGATGTAAGACTCCAACGACTCCAAAAGGGCTAAGTACGAATAATAGTAGTATATATGCCCGGTAAGTCCTAATCCTCGGAAGACTTCCAAAGGTCTCTACTCCAGAAGAAAGATGGACGACAACCCCTAGAAACCACATTCAATGACTTCAAGAAGGAAGGACTATGTTAACTCTCCAATATACCCTAGTTTAATCCTAAGGGGGAAAGACTGCGTCTTTCCCACAAAGATAGGGTAACCCTTCGCTGAAGCAAACTCAGGAGTCCCGACCCTAAAATCGTTAATTAGGATAGGCTACGCCCCTCAGGAAGAGCTGCGAATCCTTAGAGAGAGGTACTCCCAGCTGTAGACGCTATCCTCCGACGAGTGCTCCGTGAAGTTCAGCATCGAAATAGTATGCCCAATCTAAGCCCTCGAGTTATAGAGTCTGGAAGGAAAAGAAGGTTATCCCTCGCAATCAGGACTGGACTCTGCTCCACTCCCCGTGCACCCCGAAAAACTGAAGCTCAACTTCATCGGCAGAGTAGTCACTTTCAAAGACGGAGTTCGTAAGATAGTACGCGTAAGACACCTAGTATCAACCCGACTAAAAATCCCCTAACCCTATTCTCCTGAATCTCGGGATGAGATTCTTTTAAGGGGGAAAGATCTGTAAGATCCCAATTTCAACAACCCTGATTAGTTGTCCAGAATACAAAAATCAGGGGGAACAAAAACTTTTTCTTGTTCATGGGTGCAGTGTTTGCTTATTTTTTGTTTGTGCTTGTGCATGTAAGTGTATACCCTATGATACTCCTTACCTCACCATCAGTTGACAAAAGCTATTTAACAAAACTATCCTGGCTCATTTCACATATTCTCAAATGTTCTGGCATTTCAAAACATGAGCCAAGATGCCTAGGTAACCAAAACTATTTTAGTAGCTTCTATTGACAAAACTATGGAGAGCAACCTGTTATAATCTCCTTATGTTTTATAGACAGAATCTTCAACCCTTCTTATCTCTAGGTTTCCCAAAACCTCCTTTTAAAACTTTTGAATTCTACTCTTGGTAGAGATACCAAGGACCCTTAACTTATTCAAACTCCAACCTATTCAAAATACCCATCCTTACCTCAAGCTAAGCTTGATGGCAACCCCAATAGTAGTTGATTTGTTTGTAAGATGAGTTGCCTTGATCTGTTGTTTCACTTGATTGCTTAGGAGATGGTATGAGATACTCTAGGAGATCATCACCAGGATCAATATTTTTCCAAATCATCACACCCTAAGCAAGAATACAAAGTTGGATCCCAGCTCTAGCCATCAGGTGATCATCTAAAACCCTTAACTAGAGCATTTCTGAGGTAATCTAATTCTAGAAGCTTGCAAGTCAATGAAGACCAATATCAAGCAAGGATACCTTCTATTCAATATACACTTCAACATCACCCACTTGATGATGTTTGGGTACCTTGCAACGCATCAAAAACATCCTCCCTCTTATTCTAGACAAAAACCCTAAATCTGCCAAATTTGGCTAAGTCTGGAAATCTGTTTCCAACACCACCTTTTTGGATGTCTCCCTTTCTCAACCCTTGTGCATTTTTTGTAATGCACTTGAACCATCTTGTTAACCATACTAAGGACTAACAGGACCCACTCTTGCCCTTTGTTATAACATCCTCCAACCCACTAGTTCTTGATGGTTTTGCAGGCAAGATAATAAATATTCCTGCAAATCTAGTCAACATGCCCACTTTGACAGAAGCTCACACCATCATCCAACCTTCTATGGACCAAATCTTTGCATGGTTGTGTTCTACTCATATAGGTCTATCAATACCTACTTCACTTGTTCCAAGTGGATCTTTGTGCTTCATAAACCCACAAGGTTTTGAAGGCTAGTTGATAATATGCTTTGGCAGGCTTATTTTATTCAAAGTTTGAAAGCCTGTCTTGGTGAGCTCAAGCAGGATCAAGCTCAAACCTCTATACCATGTTGATGTACAGTCACTTGGTGTATCCATCCCTCTACCCCATGCCCCAAGGGGAGATCTGAACTCCAAGATACAACCATGTTTTGATGGTATGAAATTAACATCAACCTAGATCCTTAATCTAGGGTATTTCACCAAAATCAACATGGAGTCTCCAATCCCAAGGTTGCAAATGCTTGCTACACCTTGTCTACATCATCTACCTTGATCATCATGATTTATCAAATTTTATCCAACATTATTTTGGCCCCAAATCTATTAATTTCCTTTAATAGATAAAATCCCCAAAACTTCTTCCATAAAGGAAAGTTTGGTTTTTGCCAAAACACTTCCCCAAATCTTGGATCATATGAGTTCCACAGATCATACCCTATCTCTCCATCTAAAAAATAAATATTTTTGAGAAGCTTTATTATTTCTTTTTGCCCATTTTCTAAAATGGCTAAATTGGAATAATAATTGTTTTAAATACTTTTAGCCCTCAATAAATCTTGGGAAAATTCCCCTAAGTGTGTATTAACATTTGGGATCATCCCACATCAAAAACTCCACCTGTCCAATGTAAACTTATCAAATGATCCTCTATAAACTACTTATGTAATTTTTGAATAAATGGATTTAAGTGGACTTTAAATCTCTAGAAAATACCCAAATAAATCCGGGAAGTGTATCTTGACCCCATCTACCCACCAGTACCATCTCCCCACCTTGCCCAGTTCAAAATATTAAACTTCCTTCACAAGCCTCATTTTGATCAAATGTGGCAAACTAAGAAATTAGTGGCTTAGGCCAAATTAAAATCACCACCAAGGCTCACCACCACTCATGACAGCAAACACCATCTCCTCTGGTCATGATTACTGTAGCTAATCACTATAGCATCTTGTCCCTTAGTGCTTGGGCACTAGCACTTAACCCCATGTGGGTGTCTTGGCATGCAAAACCTCTTTACTCCTCTTGCAGCAGCTACCCCTCCCCCTCTGCTCTGCAGCTCGACCAGAATACCACCCCCACGCCCACAACAACCCCAGCCCTTGTTTCCCCCCTCTCCTCCCTGCTCGATGGACCAAGTCCATCAAGAACCTCTCCCTCTCGGTATGTAGTGCTAGAGGCCGCTGCACCTCTCCCTCCCCCACATTTGCCTTCTACCCCTTTACCTCACCATCCGAGAGCACCCCTCTCCCCCTCCACTGCTCTGCCCTGCTCGAGAGGGAGCAAGGGAGAAGCCTCGACCCCCTCTCCAAATCGAGCTAAGCTCTCTCCCCTTGCCTCCTCCCTTGATGCATGTCCCTCTGTGGTGATCCCCTCCTCCTCCTCTTTCTAACGATGCCTCCCTCTTCTCAGGAACGGCTGGAACCACCTCGCCGTCGAGCTCCTGGACGATCTCTGTCGGCCACCACCGCGCGAGCCACCTCCCGGCATCGAACCCGCCCTTGCCGACCATCGTCGGGCTCGCCATCGAGCGCCGCATCACCTCCGCCGCCTCGCCGATGCCGACAAGCCCCCAGGTGAGTGCCGCGGTCAACTCCCGCTGCCCCTAGGGTTTCCTCCCTCTGTCGCCGACGCGAGGTTGAAGACGCCGTGGGGGCCATCGATCCTAACTTGATCGAACGACCCACGGCCTCCCGTACCGCTTTGGCCGCGGCGGTCGCTTACCATCAGGCCCCGCCTGCCAGGTTCAAAGCCGCCCCTCCCACGCACGGCGCAGCCCACCTGGGCTGAATCCACCCTCGCAGCCAAACTCTGCTCTAGATCCGGCCCGTGGCGCCCCCTGCCCTTTTTCTTTTTAATTTCTTCCCATATCTGTTAATTATTTGAGCAGTTTAAATCCATATAAAAATGGAAAATGGGGTATTTCGTCCAAATAGAGTTTCTACCAGGTTCATGTGTGTTTTGTGCAACATGCAGAACTGGACCCTTGCCAAAAATAATTTTTATTATTTACTGGCATTTAATCTTCTAAAAAGTGTCCTTTACAATCAATAAATCCCTCACAGATTTCTATATACCCAAATATCATGAATCAAAGTTCTCATGGATGGTATTTTCTGTACCAATCAACCAGCATAGGTCTCATGCCAAGGTGAACAGTAGTTTGCCTTTGGTAAAAATAACAAAATCCCTCCAGTTCTGCCTTTAGAAAATTCCCTAGACCAAATCACGAGTCCAATTGACCCAAGTCCAATTATCCGGGAAGTGGTACACTAAGTCCTATCCAAATCCAGGGGATCATGATTTATTCAGCCTTGGATATTTTTATGTGAATTAAACTATGTTGTGCATGGTTTATTCACCCCTAAATTTACTACAGTAGCTATACAGATCCAAAAATCTTGATTCCAATTTCGATGGAAAGGTATTTCAGCTACCTACCATGTGTCCTTTGAATCAAATCAAAAGCTACTGTAGATTTAATTTGGTGAAAAAGACAAAAACCCCATAGAACTACCTTTGGGAATTTCTTGAGGGCATTATAGTAATTGTCTTGACCTGATTCCAACTCCCAGTGAACTAGTACATCAAACCCTACAAAATCATCCAAGGAAATAATTTTTGGAGCTCCAGAACTTCTCTGGTGAATTATTTCCTAAAACTAGAATCTTTTCCACTATAAAAATCACTATGAATGATTGGTAATTGATAAAATAGTGCAACCACTTTTGTTGGTTTCATTTTATAAATACCTATCTGTTGGTATCATGTTTTCACAATGGTATCATACAGAATATGTCTTGGTCCAAAATCCAACTCTTAGGTAATTCCTAAACTATAAATCCTAAGGGGATTTTCTTCCATGTTTCCAAGACAAGGACAATCTTGTTAAATCCATTCTTCCTAAGACCTACGGATTTGTAAACTTTTATTGTGCATTGCTTTCTGTATGTATTGTTACTTGTATGTCTTGTGTTGATTGTGCTCTTGCTTGTTTGCATGTGTGCTCCCTGATGACGATAGTTGCGAGTATCTCGGAGGTCAAAAGAAAATGGTTATTATGGTTATTATCATGGTATTCTAAGAAGAAGTCCAGGGACATTTATGCCATATTGATGATCATCAGGCAAGCCACCTTCTTGCTCATAAGCCTTGTCCTACTGTTTTTACTTATGCATGGTTTATCTTCTGTTTATTAAAAACCGCATTGTTTTACTATATGTTTATGTATATATATGGTAGTGGTTGGCTCCCCCAAACCATTACTCAATGGTACTACTAAGTACAACCCACTTGATGATACCTACTTGCCCCTAGGATGGTAGATGGTGTATTACACCATATCCCTTTGGAGACCCCCGATTTAGCCGAAGCAAAGCTAGAGGATGGGAAGACCCCGGAAAAAGTTTTACCAAATGTTTTATGATAAAACCTTGGTGAGGTGGGACCTCCCAAGAGAAGATGAGAAAGAAAAAGGTTTTGTTTTACAAAATGCTAAAGGAAAGATGGAAGAAAAAGGTTTGCAAAAATGCACCCGGTTCTTTGCAGTTTTGCTAGAACAATTAACAAGTGCAACCACATTACCTCTACATGGGAAGGGGCTGGATTTGATGGTTGTTTATCCCGGTATAAGCTGCCTTGCAACTACTACAGGGGGTCGTGATCCCTGGAGGGTGGGCCTTCTCTGGACAAACGGTCCATGTGGGACATCGACCGGGAGAAGGAATGAAGGGTTTGTGGACCTCCACGCGTTACTATGAGCCCCTCATTGAAAGCGCACACTCTCGAGAAGTGGAAAAAGCGCTCTGGTTGGTCCTTGGTACCCGGCATCCCGGTTTTGAGGGGATTAACACTCATAGAGTAGGCACTTGTATTGGAGTGGGCATCCAGAGAGTCTTGATCGGTTACTCGACCCACGATCGGTGAAGATCAGGGTAGTGTACCCGGATGGTGTGGGTAAAGTGTACAACCTCTACAAAGTGTAAATCTATTCAAATAGCCGCGTCCGCGGTCAAGGACGGTTGGGAAGGTTGCTGTAGAGCAGTGCTGGTTTTGTTTTCAAAAAGGATTTCTGAAAAGAAATGGCTTTGTAAATGTTTCGACCATGGGATGGTCCGAAAGGATCCCTGCTATGACCTTGGGTTGGTCAGAAAGGGATGGAAGGAGTTTGGTCGTGGGACGACCTGAAGACGGGAACAAATGGGTGACCCAGTTTTAATGTTTTCCAAAAACTTTTCAAAAAGGTTTCCAAAATGGTTTACAAAAGTTATCAACAAAGATATGTTGACGCTATATCTACAAGAGAAACTACTTTAGAAAAGAACCCCTCTTGGAGCCCTCCTACTACCACAGCCTTAATGCATATCCTCTTGTTATTATTGTTATCTTAAGGTGGTTTGCGAGTACATTCAAAGTACTCACTGGCATTGTCCCTGGCTTTTAACTTGGTCAGGTATCAAGAAGAGGTGAAGTGGACGACTATGCGAGCTAGGACGTTCTCCTAGTCAGTTTCCTGTAGGTTACGGCACGGATCGGGCTCTACGCTTGATGTAGTTCCGCTGATGATTGTTGATGTAGCCATAATGACATTTATGTAAGTCTTGTAATTCGGTATACTCTCGGATGTTGTAATGATACTTGTCGGTTATGTGCCACGACTAACTGATCATGGGATCGTGGTTGTATGCATAATAGGGATTCTCGGAGGATTAATCCGGGGGGCCCACAGATGCCATCTTCACCATTGCACCTAATTGTTGGCAAAGCAACTTGTTTTCTTCTATCTCATGGGTGAATTTTTTTGACGGACTCGTCCAACTAGGTGAACTAGATGTCCATATCTTGCTTGTATGACTTTCTTGGAGTGCTTGACGAAGAAGTTGCATTGAAGTTCTTGTATTTGGATGCTTCATCTTGAACTTTAAGTTTTGGCATTGAAGCTTGATGGCTTGGAAGAAGGCTTGCTCATGGTGCCATTTTGGTGGTGGCATTAGTAGTGGAAGGTGCCTTATGATGATGGTGTCGACGGAGGTCATTAGCGTGCCTTGGAGTAGGTTTATGTTGGTGAAGCACTTGGTCATCCACATGACACTCGCGGCGATGATCCTTTCCTTGGCACTCTTCTTGTGATGGTGGTTCCTTCTTTAGCTTGATTGAGCATTATGGATGGTGCTCAACATGTATTCTCCGTCTTCATGGCAAAGATGCCTCAAACGATGTATTATGTCCTTTTTTGTTAGTGATGATCAATATAGGATGTATGTCGATGAAGGTTCTTGTTTTGTGGCACCTCTTGTTGAAGATGATGTTGGGGCGCAACTTTCCTTAGAGTAGGTAGCACTTGACGCCTTGAAAATGGTGGCACTTGGCGCCTTGTAAATGGTGGAGCTTGATTCCTTGGAGGTGGTGGTGCTTCACGCCTTGGAGGTGGTGGCACTTGACGCCTTGGAGTTAGTCTTGACGCCTTAGAGGTTGATCATCGAAGTAAGTGGTGCCCTTTGGTGTGGAACGCTTGGCCTTGAAGGTCATGGTTTCTCATGACGTGCCTCCGCTTGCTTAGCGTAGTAGTCTTTATTTCCTAGAGGCGGAGGAATTCTTCATGGTTCATGGAAGATCTATCAAAATCAATGTTAAGTTCTCCATGTCCTCCATGCTTGGTGAGGCGTCATCGATGTTGCACTCAAAGTCGTCCATGGTATTCCATATCACCCAAACATGTGGAGCCATTGTCGGTGTAGTACTCCATATTATCCATGCATGAGGAGCCATTGTCGATGTAGAGCTCCAAGGCTTCCATGCTTGAGGAGCCATAATTGATGTCGTTCTCCATGTCTTCCTTGCATGTGGAGTCGTCGTAGGAGTAGTGATCCGGGTCCTCAAAGCATGCAGAACCATTGTCAGTTTAGTGCTCCGTCATGTCCTCTATACTTGCAGAGTGATAGTAATGGTTGCTCATCATGGATTCTCGATGACTCGTTTCCTGCGTCCAACAACAAGGTTATTGCAATACTTGTAGCGGCAACTGTTTATTAGAAAGATCGATCCCAAAGGAGCTTTGTAGGATGGAAACAACATTAACCCGCAGCCATGTTGTCAATGCGGCCATGTTTGCACCCAAAATAGTGTTTGGAAATAGTCTACTCTATAGGTTACTAGAATGGCAATGATTCGAGAGAGGTTTGAAGTAACTAAGAACAAGGATCTAAATAAGAACAAAGTAAAGCAATACTGAAAGTAAATGAAGGAGGGTTGTAGATTTAGAATTAACTAGAGTAAGGCGGTGTCTAGGCTTTCGGTTTCACTAGTACTAGACGGGCAACTATGTAGCCATTTATTGGAACTACACAAGATACATCTTTAGATAAAAAAATAATCCCCAATGATTCCAGGTTGTCATGCATGTGTACTACATAGAGCCTTGCGTCGCTGTCACTCACGCAAGTCAATAATACACTCCAGATCAAAGGATCACATGAACTCGTCTATCTCCTCCTTGTCACTAGGGGAGAGAGTAATATAATAGATCAAGCCACAAAGTCTAGGGTTACACACTAGATCATACCTCAACCTAGAACCAAATCAATCTAAATCATAGATGAACAATAACACAAAGAAGAATTCATGGAGATCATCATCATGTTCAATCTAACAAATACTAAATACAAGAGACACTAGTAGGAAAAGGCTTATCCACAGGGGTCATATCAGTGGCGCACCTCTGAAGGGTGCCCCACGGATATTTATCTGTGGTGCACCTGGGAAATGATGCGCCACTAACCTGCACTTATCTGTGGCGTACACTCAGAATGGTGCGCCACTCATATGTGGGCCCCAGCAGCGAGGGTCGACCTCATCCATGGGTGGCATATCTGCGCCGCATGGAATTGTCGTGCGCCACGGATAAGGTAGGTATTAGTGGCGCACGCTGTTTCGGTGCGCCATAGATAGATGTGGGCCAACCCCTACAAAAAGTTGACACAGTTTCTGTGGCACACCAAATTGGGGTGCGCCATTGACATGCAATACCTATGGCGTACCCATAGTGGTGCGGCACTGATAACTTTCCAAGATTCTGCTCCCATCACACCCCTCCTCCCCCTCCCCCCTGGATTTCCTTTTTAGGTTTACAAAAAATAAAATAAAATGATAAACACTTCAAAAAATAAAATCCTTACAGATATAGGTAGGTTATGTGATGTAGTTTCTAGGAAAATTAACAAACATGAATTTCGATATTTTTTGCAAAAAAGGTCATGTCACAATAAAACGGCCATAACTTTTGCATACGATGTCGAAAAAATGGATAATATATCAAAACGACGAGCACGAAATTTTTTATCCCCTCGCAACAAGTTATTTTCTCTGAAAATTTTACATACGGCTACAAACAAGTTATTTTCTATGAAAATTTTACTAAGGACCTAAAACATTAGTCTAACATCCAAACAAAGAAAACATATTTTTTTGTTGAGAAGATTTAACCAAGATAAGCAATACATGATTAGAGCAATGAACAATTCTACTTTTTGAATAATGTCCCAAACCAACTCTAATAGCGAAACATGCAATGTGCCAATGCGACAGTAATGCAACTAACTAAAGACACAAAATTAAGAAATACACATAATGACTTTCCGGTTGTCTCCCAAGAAAAACCCAATTGAAAGGCATAGAGCTAGGCTACAAGAACCATCTATAGTCGGAGATGAACCCTCTTGCGGTGCATTGGCATCATATAAATAAATATGTATCAATATGTTAGTGAGAAATTATACACAAGGTGTGGTGAGCGTGTACCCTAATTTTTCTGCCAAGATAAGGTTAAGGATTTATGATCAATCTTCTAATCTTTACCTTGGCTAATATTTTGAGGGTATAGTTTATAATATTCTTCTAGAGCTAGTTGTTTTCCTTGTAGCAACAGACTTTCCTGCACCTCATTACTAAAACAAAGGGCAAAGCAAACAGATATGGAAGGCATACAAGATTTCGTATTGGGATCATCATCACCAGTATTCCCAAAAAGAGTATCTAAACAAACACTACTAGAATCATTAAAAATTTCTTCAGTGCAAACATCAAGAATTCTAGAATTATATAAGTCCTCATCATCACTAGAGTCATATACATCATAAGATGTAGAATGATGATATGGATAAGTTTTCAGAGCGGAATACTTTACTTTTCTTCCAATTCTTCTTCTTCTTCTTCTTCTTCTTCTTCTTCTTCTTCTTTCTTCCTAGTTTTTTGATCTTTTCCATTCATAAGAGTGACCCACCCTAATCTAGCCTCATACTCCCTACGTGTATACATCTTATCAGATTCAGTTAATTCATGATTCCCTTTACCTTCTTCGAATCTTGTCGCGGGTATGATATATTCAACACAAGGCTTCTTGGTTTTAGGCTTCTTGGTCTTAGGCTTCTTGGTTTTAACCTTCTTTCGTGCCTCAATAGTACAACAAGTGGAAGATATAGGAGTAACATTAGAGGGTTGTTCTCCATTGTTATTGATAGCAGTTTTAATATGATTAAAATAATTATCTATGAAAGGCATTGCTTTAGAAAGAACATTTCTAACTATGGTGTCACCATAAGGAATCTTTCCTCTACTGGTTTCGGCTTTGAAGAAATCATTGACCAAACTTTCAATATCAGTAGGGAGATATTTCTCCTCATTCACAATATTAACGTGCCATTGATGAAATTTTTTCTGCATTTTATTCAAAAGCTTCCAAGCTCCATCCACAGTTTTGTTAAGGAAAGAACCATTAGACATCATGTCTAACTTAACTTTAGCAGTATAATTTAAGCCCCCATAAAATATTTTCAGCAATAACCAATCATCTAAATTATGAGGCGGGCAATAACGCAACAAAGTTAAGAACCTATTATAAGCTGGCATTAAATCTTCATTGTTGCTTTGCTTAAAAATCATGATGTCAAACCTCTGGTCATAAATTTTCTTTTCTAAAAAATAGTAATTGAGAAAAGCATCAGAGATACCTTGCCATGATTTGAAGCGTCCTACAGATTGTGAATGTAACAATTCTTTGTCTTACCCTTTTAATGAGAATGGAAACAACATTCATTCCATCTCATCATTTGTCCAAATGGCCAACCTCACTGTAGAACACAATTCGGTGAAGTTCTCAATATGCTCGTATGGATCATTCTCTGGATCTCCTTCAAAAGCTTTGCTTTCTATGATTTGTATTAGTTTAGGATTAATTTCATAATTCTCCAATGTGACAGCGGGCTGACTAATAGGTGAACATGAATAAATACTATTGAAAGTAACATATTCCCCAAGATCATTTTTTGCCATAGTTCCCAATGTTTTTGTATTTTTGGTTGAGACAAATAACAAGACTAGCGATAAAAGATTAAATAATTTTTTTGTTCTTTTCAAATGAATAAAAGCAGTAAGATAATAGCAACAAACGAAAATAAACTATGTGCGAGTGGGTAGGAAATAAACAAACGCTATGCTCACCGGCAACGACGCCAAGTTGATGACTCGTTTCATGCGTCCAACAATAGGGTTATTGCAGTACTTGTAGCGGCAACTATTTATTAGAAAGATCGATCCCAAAGGATCTTTGTAGGATGGAAACAACACAACCCCGCAGCCACGTTGTCAATGTGGCCATGTTCGCACCCAAAACAGTGTTTGGAAATATTCTACTCTATAGGTTACTAGAACGGCAATGATTCGAGAGAGGTTTGAAGTAACTAAGAACAAGGAGCTAAATAACAACAAAGTAAAGCAATATTGAAAGTAAACGAAGGAGGGTTGTAGATTTAGAATTGACTAGAGTAAGGCAGTGTATAGGCTTTCGGTTTCACTAGCACTAGAGGGCAACTATGTAGCCATTTATTGGAATCACACAAGATACATCTTTAGATAAATAAACGATCGCCAATGGTTCATGGTTGTCACACATGTGTACTACCTAGAGCCTCGCATCGCTGTCACTGAAGCAAGTCAATAATACACTCTAGACCAAAGGATCACATGAACTCATCTATCTCCTCCTTGTCACTAGGGAAGGGAGTAATATAATAGATGAAACCACGAAGTCTAGGGTTACATACTAGATCATACCTCAACCTAGAACCAAATCAATTACTCAATCATAGATGAACAATAACACAAAGATGAATTCCTGGAGATCATCATCATGTTCAATCTAACAAATACTAAATACAATAGAGAGGGAGATGGGTGCGTTGATGGAGATGGTGATGGAGTCGGTGCTCGATGCGTGGTTGTGGTGATGACAATGGCTTCCTTCTCATCCTATTTCTTGAATGGTGTGGGGGTGTAGATAGAGATTTGGATCTTGGAGGTGTGGTGGCTATGGAGATGGCACGGCTGTAGGGCTCCGCCATGGATGTCTATGGAGACGTGTCATTCTCGCTTGGCTACTCACCTCTTTATATAGGCCTAGGGGAGCCCCCAATAATCTGCAATACGTTCCTTATGACCTAAGGAAGGTCTAGGAACAAACCAGGACAGATTTTATGAAGAAACGTGTCTAGAAACGCAGTTTCTGTGTGTCCAGACCCGTGGTACGGGCGTACGGTACGACCGTACCTGCCCGTACCAGTGGTCGTTAACGTCGCGGTATACTTTCGTATTTTGGCCGTCATTTCTTCATATGAAGTTTGATTTGGGTGTTGTTCCGCTCGTTGGATTCATATGGACGAGGGCTACCACACTATGTCCTTGGATATTTATTTTGAGTTGATGAAAAAATCACTTTTCCACCCCTTGAATGGCTAAGTATGGTGCATGTAGTTCCTCCATATTGCATCCTCTTGATTCATTTTGCCTTTCTTCATCCATAATCCATCATCACACCTACACACAAGTCAGAGAAAAGAAAAAGGTAATAAAATCCTAATAAAACTACTAATGTGCAAAGTCCATGTGGAAATGAATGAGAACTAGGAATCAATACATAATAGGCATAGTTGTAGGTAGATGCAGCATGTAATGAGTGAAAATATGAATAATTTATATACTGAGATATCCATCAATTTTGGATTCATCAATTCTTCATAGATATCCTCCTCGGTTCTAGAGTCCCTAGACATGATTAACAAGACCAAGTGGTGTATATGGAAATAGTGGTTGTTAGGGAAATAACATCAAAACTAAATTTACCTTGGAAGATAGTATCCTGCAAGTGTTCACACTTGAGAGCAATAAAAACTAGGCAAAGGGAATTGACAAAGCAACCTAAACCCAACTACACAACACACACAAAAGGCTTATGGTGGATAGGTATGAAAAGTAGCATATCAAGAAACAATTTGAAATCAAGATAATGTAAATGGAAAGTAAAGAACCACAATGATCATAAAGCCAACAAGTCAATTCACAATAAAGGAATTATGTTCAAGAAAACACACACGGTGGGATAAATGGGACTTGTGCGACGGAGGAAATGAGCTAAGAACTAAAAGATTACCTAGCGAAGACTATAATCTCTTGTCGCACAAGTGCAACTAGAGACACTAGTTTGATTACAAAAAATTGGTGGGCTACAAGATATGCACAATAAGTACCACCTATATGATGTTCATCGAGCTTGCGCTTCCTATTCTATGAGTCACTTGTTTCTTTCTTTTTATTTTATTTTATTTTTTTACTCGTTTTCTTTTATTTTTCAATTGTGTCTTCCTTGTGCCAACAACTATACAAGATAAAATTTTGCTTGGAATTCTACAAGGTATCAAGTGTGCAAAGCCCAAGCAATCATAGGAGAACTAGTATCAATAGGTGTTTTTTGGTCACAAAGATAGTGTAGTTCACAAAGGAATGCACGTAGGGAGCAGTCGCGGAATGTTTACACCTTTCATCATTGATCTTTACTCTTTATTGTTGGATTCTGCCTTGATCATGGAATTTGTATTGATTAGATAACATGAACAACTTATATGATGATGTAGAGCTCCTTGTCCTCTTAGAAACAAGCTAAAGAACACCAAAACCCGAGTTCGAATGCAAAAGTTATGCTCAAAGTCGTGAAATAGTTTTCTATTCTATCAAGGGGCGGAGACTCCGGCCTTGAACTCCGGAGACTCCGGTCTCATCTCACTAACTATGGGGACTCCGGTCCTGGGGTGGAGACTCTGGCCTAGAAGATTCCAGAACATCAACATCCGGGACACATTTTGGGCAAAAAACTCAAACCAAAACCTCATATTGATGGGGGGAATCAATGAATTAGGCTATGGAAATGCATGGAAAGGTAGATCAACAAGTTCAGCAAGTAATCTATGGATCAAAACCAGCCAAAACTCACTCAAATCATAGATCGATCCAAAACAAGAAATTGGGCTATTTTTGGTGGAATTTTTGAATTTAAGGGGAAAAGACCAATTCAAAGAGAAATCCGTGGAAACCAAAAGCTACTGATACCAGATGATAAGGGTTAACCTCAAGGGTGGATGATTTTCATGGATCTCGTGGTCAAATCAATGGGAAAAGTGAGGAAAAGGGAGAAGGTAGAGGAAGTGAACACACACCTCATGAAGAACACGATGAACACACATAGACATGACACGATACACGACAAATTGCTCCTGCTGATGGCCACCGGTCCAATAGAATTATCGCAAGGAAAGATCGGTCAACATGTTCCTGTCAATACCAAGCGGAGATGGGAGAACACCTTGGAGAGGTTCTTGACATCTACGCTCACGCACTCGCAAACATAGGCATTGTATAATGATGGATGTGCTATGCAAAGTGCAATGAGGTTGGTGACGATAGTCGGTCCCCTTGGTAAGGGGATGAGGCAAATCTAGAGATTCCACAAAGCGGGTTTTCTTTAGTCTATCATATATGACTAAGGGATACAATGAGGTGTGGGGGCTCCATATATAGGACAGCCACTAGAATAGGGGTACTTTGGAAATAAATCTAGGGTTCATAACGAAATAAGGGGTACACGGCCCAAGGGCACAACTATCGGCACGTAGGCCCATCACTTAGGCTAGAGACTCCGGGCTTGAGGGCCGGAGACTCCAGGGATGACTCAGGGTCCCTCGTTGTAGCTTCTGGAAGTGGAGGCGGAGTCCTTGCCGAAGTGCAGGAGTGGAGACTCTGATGCGTATGGCCTGAGACCCCGGGATGGACGAAGACTCCTGTGTTGATGCTGGTCTCCATGCCTGTCTCTGGAGGGGTGTACTGGGAGCTCCTAGTGCCAGTCTGGAGTCCTCGCCGGAGTCCTTGGGGAGTTGGGACAGAGACTCCGGTGTTGGATGCCAGAGGCTCTAGGCGTCAGGGTGAGAGACTTTGGTTCTTATGCTGCTACCTCTTTCGTCTCCTCTTCCAAGCCTTCGTCTTGTCGGGCTTGATGCTCTGGGTTTCCTCCCTTGCCTCCGTACCTATTAGTGTGAACCTATCATGATAATGGGACAGAGTATGAATGTCGGGGAGATGACCCCCGGTAGGGTCAAGCTAACAAATAAGGATAAGGTTGACCAGAACAGAGGTTGACATATATGGGTCAGCCGAGTTACCCAAGCCAGGTTAACCCTACAAGACCTAGCTGACATATGCATATGTGGAAATAACATATATGTTGTTTCTTATATGCAAGTTCCTCTAGGCCGAGTCATTCGGGTTAGGGGAGACATAGAGGTTGGCGTATGCCAGAAGGGGTGAGCCGGCATCTAGGTCAGCGCCTCTATCTCTCCTAGAATTCTCGGTGGAGATAAGCATGCATAAGTCAAGTGTGCCCCTAAAACCCGGAGCTAGGTCACATCGAGGATTTCCTGGAGGGAGTAGTGTCAGAAGGACAAAGGTATGAAAGGATGGGCGTGTCAAGTCCTATCGAGGGTATCTAGGGCGACTCCACAATGGGAAGAGGATCTGGACCAGCCAACGACTTCTGTACCAGAATATGCTAGGAATATTCAGGCCAGCTCAACCCTAGATGTAACCTGACCACCCCTTTATAAGGTGCACCAGGGCCTCTAGAGAGAGGGTCTGTTCATTTGAGATCTAGTTCTTCACATACGATACAGAGCGGGGCAAGATCTCTATCTTCTCCCTCCTCTTGCAAACAGCTCAAGGAGCCATTGTAGCTAGTGTTTATCACATTAAGAAATCTAGCATTAAGGAGTAGGGGTGTTATCTCAATAGGAGAGCCCTGAACCTAGGTATATCGTGTGTGCTGAGTGATTCTATGTGTTCTTCATGTGCAATATCCACCGCACTTTCCCTCCCTGAATTCCACTAGTGTCCATCCAGTCCCATCTTTAGCCATCCTATGGCATCTTCCGTGACACCACCACGACCGTTGGTGCCCACCATGGGGCCAGCAATGGCGCTAGCTGGTGTGTTCGTCCGGACAGGAAACCTCATCGCATCTAGTGAGTGTTTGGTCTCCGGTTTGGTCCAGCGATTTGGCTCATTGGACTTTGTCAGCGACTATGTTGGAAACTTCGGCAACCGTCCTTTCCCGCGCAATGGCAAGTTGGTCAGCTTCAGAGCGCACAAGATCTACAACACAGTCGACGTCTCAGGCAAGTTCCCACAGCGAGTCATCCTCGTTGTAGATCCTCCTCTCTGCGCGGCTCATGGTCGGCGTATCTATCGCCCCGCAAGTAGCATGGAGGTGATGATGACATCGCCGGGAGACGCTGACGGCAAAGTGCTAGTCGGGGAAGGAGAGTGATGTCTACGCACTTCTATTCTTGTAGATAGTTGTTGGGCCTCCAAGCGCAGAGGTTTGTAGAACAGTAGCAAGTTTTCCCTTAAGTGGATCTCCCAAGGTTTATCGAACTCAGGGAGAAAGTGGTCAAAGGTATCCCCTCTCAAGCAACCCTGTAATCAAGATACAAGAAGTCTCTTGTTTCCCCAACACACCCAATACACTTGTCAGGTGTATAGGTGCACTAGTTCAGCGAAGAAATAGTGAAATACAAGTGGTATGGATAATTATAAGTTGTAACGGTGATAGAAAATAGCTTGATGGCATGGAAGAGACTAAAAGCAAACTGAAATAAAGAAGGAAGCAAGCAAACATGTAATAGATCTAATTGCAAACGGTGTAACAATGTTTAGAAACAAGGCCTAGGGATCATACTTTCACTAGTGAACACTCTCATACAGATATATTATCTTCATGATACTACTCTTAACTACTCTCCGGCTGGACACTCTAATCGATGGTAGGGCTATAACAGCACACCTCAAAGTAAGCCTTTCCCATCTAGAAAACCCCACACTGTCACCTTGAGCACTAGATGGTTCCAACAAACACCACAATTTCATAGAGACATCCAACTCCAAATATAACTCATAACAAGTATTTGTAATCTCTAGCCTAAGTGCCACCATGGTGTGCATGCTGTCACTTTCACACACATGGGGAGAGTAGAGATCTATTAAATCACTTGAGTAGCAAGGTAGATCTACTTGATTACAAAGCTCATGATCACAATATGATCATGCCTAGAGAGAGAGATGAACACATAGCTACCAGTAGAACCCTTAGCCTCGAGGAAGAACTACTCCCTCCTCATCATGGGAATCAACAACGGTGATGGAGATGGCTCCGGGGGCACTTCCCCGTCCTGGTAGTGTGCCGGAACAGAGACTTTCTGTCCCCCGAATCTCCCCTTCGGTGGCGGCGGTGCTGCGGAACTTTTCGTGGCTAGAGGCTTCACCATTTAGGGTTTTCGCATCGGGAGGCTTCTTAAAGGCGAAGAGGCAAGGTCGGTGGGCGGCCAGGGGGGCCCACACCCCCTGGTGGCGCGGCCAGGGCTAGCCCGCTGTCGTGGTGGTGTCACGAAAGATGCCATGGATAGGCTAAAGGTGGGGACTAATAGCACTAGGGGAATCCATGGAGGGATGGTGAGGTGATTCCTCACACAGAAGCTTTGTATTCGATTCAGTTCATAGATTACAAGTGCTCCTAGAGCTATATTGACGAGAGGAGGAAGAAGGAACTCTTTTACTCTCACCCACAGTTAACCCGTACAAGACCCTTAGAACCTAAAACCTTTCAGCCTCGAGGAACCCCTTGTACAGAGGCCCTAGCCCTCCTTATATAGGGGTGGCTAGGTCTCCACTTAGGGCATACGTGGTGTGCCTCCTCCCAAAATAGCAAACCGACCGGGGTGCTTTTCCCCCGCGTCACCCATGCAGAGGCTACGTGAGCCTCTCCGGTGCCTGCGTCAGCCGACACGGGCGTCGTCACCTCTGTCGGCCACGCCTCGGTGGTCTTGCCCTCTTTTGCTTCGCTCATGCAGTGCGTACCGGGGCTTCTTTTGACCAGCGAGATTCCTTCCTTCTCTTAGAAGCTAGATGTGACCCGGATCATAGTTGATCTGGCCACACCCGTTCCTGCATACAAGTCAAATACGCCATTCCGACTTACGGCTTAAGTCGGTTGAGACCTAGTTAGGTGGACGCCCCTGGTCCGGGTTACCCCGTGATTCGGCCTGCCTTGAGGTGACCCGGCCAGCATCCGCTTTAGCCTTCCCGAACCTCGGCTAACTCGGCCTTTATACCCCGGGGCGACCCTACCCCGGGGTATCCCCCCAACATTAGTCCCCGAAGTTGGTGCGGTCTTAGCTGCCTTGGCTGCTAAGGCCACATCAGGTTCAATCCTATCGAGCTTTGTATGTTATTTCTCCGAGTTTCCTCCTTATCTCGGATTCTTTGGATTTACTTTCCCTTGGCACGTTCCAAGCTCTCACTTGCTGGCCGGGTTACCACCCTAACTCGGACCTCATGGTTTTACTTTCCCTTGGCACATTCCAAGTTTTCACTTGCTGGCCGGGTTACCACGGTCTCATCCGGGTCTTCTTTCCTTCTCTCGTACGCTAACCCACGTGGAGGCTAATCATTAGGTTGCCTCATTTTAAGGGCCAACCACAGTAAGCGCTGCAGTAATTGTCAGTTATCACTGTGGCGCATGTCACGTCTGGCCTGCCTCCTCGTTGACCGCATCAATGCATCACGTCATGGGATCAGCTACACCCTATGGCCTTCCGTGTGGCTCGCTGCTGATTGGTCGACGCGGGCAATACACGGCCACATCGTGTGGCGTACCCGTTTGACATGATCCCACTTCCCCCTTGAGGGAGCGGTTAAATAGGGGAGGGACGCACCCCTTAGGTCTTTTCCCCCTTCTGCGCCCCTCTGCCTCTAGCTCTTCTTCTTCTTATTCTTCGTCTTCCCTGCGACAGCGCCGCCGCCACTGCGTCATCGTCTCTGTTGCGCACCTCCTTCGCCACGGGTCGCTGTCAATCTAGGCCACTGCCCCCCACCGCTGCTAGCGACAGTGAGGGCAACGAACTAGAGATGACAGAAGAGGAGCTCGCCGTCGCCGAGCAAGAGATGGAGGAAGACAGCGCCACGGCAGACCGCGGTGCGTGGGCCGGGTCCTGGGTCTGTCAAGACGACCTAGACTGGCTCTACCGCACCAGACGCATCCCCGCCGGAGTCACCGCTCGCCTTGCCTCCACCGAACTCGCCCCCTCACCCAATCCGGGTGAGTTTGTGGTGTTCTTGTCCCACTTCCAGTGGGGGTTCGGTTTGCCGGTCAGCGATTTCTTCCATGATTGGTTGAATACCTATGAACTCCAACCGCATCACCTTCCTGCCAACGCCATCACTTCTCTCTATGCTTTTGCCTCTACGATCGAGGGCTACACCGGGTTATGGCCCACGAAGGAGCTATGGATCCGGTTTTTTGGCCTCCGTCGTAATGTCATTCTGAACATAGATCTAGAGCCAGAGGACAAGCAGCTCACTCAATTCGGAGCTGCGTCCATCTCACCCCGGAGGTTCTCTGTCTTTCCCTGGGTAACCGGGCTAGACTCCTGCAAAGGATTGGCCCAGACTTTCTTCTATGTTCAGAATGAAGGCACTGAAGATTTGATCCAGCTTCGCCCCTACGCTCCGGGTCCTCCTAACCCGGAGTTATGGGACGTTGTCCCCAAGAAGCCCACTGTCTTGGCCAACCAGGTCAATAAGAGGTTCAAGGAGCTGAAGGATCTCGGGTTGCGCAACAAGGACGCCATGATCACATTCGTCTGCAACCGGATCTCCCTCTCTAGAAGCGCACTCATAAGGTGTGCCACATGAGCTGGGGTCGCGACCCCAACCGGACCTCGTCCTTCGAGCTTAGCAACACAGAGATCTACAGCCGGGTCAAGGCGCTCTTCACCACCCACAAGGACTTCTCCTCTGAGTGGACGTGGGGAATTGAGCATTATTGCCAGGATAGGCTTCCTCCCGTGGTAAGCTTTGTGCCACCAACCTTCTCCGAACTAGATCTTATGTCGGTTGTTGTTGTATTTTAACTCCGTTGTCTTTTTTCTCCTTTAGCAATTCCTTCAGCAGATAATTGAGGATGGCACCAACCCCACCCTCAAATGCGCGCCTGACCGGGAGATCTCGGACGAGGAAGAACCGGACCAGGAGATGTTCCTCCCAATGTCCGACGCGACCAAGCGACCCACCGGTAAACTCTCTTCTATTAGAGATTGGCCCGATGATGAGGATGACTCAGATATTGAGGTGATGGAAGCTGTTGACACTGTCCCCCTTTCTTATGCTTTTTCGGCATCAGCTAACCCCAGTGGTCAGATCCACGAGAACCCTCCCCTCGCTACGGGTGAACCTATTCCGGAAGCGCCGAAGAAGAGGCGTGGAGCTGCATCAAGTTCCTCCTCCGGACCTTCTCAGCCCTCCAAAAGGCGAAAGAAGTCTGGAGACAAAACCGCCTCCAAGTCAGCAGGCAAGGCCCTAGCACGTAGGGCTCGGAAACCTAAGGAGCCCCTGACCTCGGATGTGTAAGCCTCTTTTCCCTCTGTAACTTATTCTTCCTTGCATTGTTTTAGTTTCTCTTCTGACATTATTTGATTCGGCAGTGCTGTGGAGGAGGTCCCCTAGAGTGGATCTAGAATCTATTTGCCGCTCCGACCTAGCCCTTCTCCCCCTCGTGACGACGAGTCACGCCCGCTGAGCCCTATTCCAGAGGGTTCTGCGGCTGCTCCGGGTTCCAGCCCACCTTGTCAAGAGGGGGGCAACCTCGGAGCAGGGGAGATGGACCCAGCCTAGGTAGCGGCATCCACCACTTCGGCTCCGCCGCAACCAGCAACTACTGAGACTACCTCAGCACCAGCACCAGCTCCAGCACCAGCAACCACTCCGGCACGAGCACCAACTTCGGCACCAGCACCAACAACAAGAGCACCAGCGCCAAGCTCCTCCGCCTCGTCCGAGTCTTCTCAGTCTCGGCGAGGAAGTACCCAGGCAGCTCCTAAGGGAAAATCTGCCGCAACTACTTCCTCCTCTCAGCAACTCAAAGGCAAGAAAGCCCCTGACGCCACCAGGGCAGCGTCCGCCGGGTCTGGACAGCGCACCCTCGCGTCGATGCTTGCCCAGAAGCCTCCAGCACCAAAGGACGCCCCTGCCGAGCCAACTAATGTGCAGCAACTTGTTCTGCACACCAGTCCGGCCCTTGCTCAGGTTGAGAGGAGGGAAGCACATGCGAAGGGCTTGGTGGCACCCCATATGCTCAGCGGTGAGCGATATCCTCCGACCTTGATCGAGTTTACGAACAACTGGAACAAGGAGGAGTTCGTCTATAACGACGATCTCCCGGAGAAGTTCGGTCCCACCGAGTTCGCTGCTCATATGAACATGGCCGCTAAGGCGATTAACCTCGCGGGTCGGATGATGGAGGTACGTTACTTCACCTTTTCCTTAGCATGCACTAGCGATATAACCATTAGTCCCCGAGCATCCGGGGGAGTAACTTGTTACTCGGCCGGATGCTCCTTAGAAAACTAACGTAGCTGCTTAACAACTTCAAATATGCACACACCTAGTGCCGAGTTAAGTTCCACTTGGCCCGGATCTTGTACACTTCGAATATGCACACACCTATAGCCGGGTTAAGTTCCACTTGGCCCGGATCTTGTACACTTCGAATATGCACACACCTAGAGCCAGGTTCCCGGATCTTGTACACTTCGAATATGCACACACCTAGAGCCGGGTTAAGTTCCACTTGGCCCGGATCTTGTACACTTTGAATATGCACACACCTAGAGCCGGGTTAAGTTCCACTTGGCCCGGATCTTGTACACTTCGAATATGCATAAGGCTTAAGCTAAAATTTTGTACTCTTTTCAGGTGACCACCAACCGCTGGAGTGCTGAGTTCTAGCGTCTCCTGGACACTCACAAAATGCTTCTGGTGAAGCACAATGCACATCTCGCTGAGCACGAGAAAAGGGGTAAGTTCTCTTCTTCATATTTTTCTGTTTTCCTTCATCTTTTTTTGCCGAACTAATCTGTCATTCTGTTTTCCCAGCTGGGGTGGAGGCTGAGAACAAGCTTATGAGGAAGAATCTTGATCAGATTAAGGGTAAGCTACTTTTGTCCGACCTTGCTTTGCTTTCCATCTTCTTTTCTTCTTGGCTCGGCAAACATTCATACCTCGGCTCTGCCGGGTCAACACGCTATTTCAGCATCTCTTGAAGATAGTGTGCCCGTGCCTGACATGATGCTGCATTTTCTCGAACAAGCAGGGCAGCATCAGGCCGAGCTCAAAAAGAAAGATGATGAGCTTGCCCTCCTCCGAACCAAGGACGATGAAATTGCCAAATTAAAGGCAGAAATTAAAAAGATGAAAGCGCAACACCAAACTGAGCTTGAAAAGGCTGGCCAGGACTACAGCGAAGAGCGCGAGCGCCTCAATCTCCAAATTGCTAAGGACCGAGAACTTCTCTAGGAGGCCGACGTCAAACTTGAGTCAGTGAACGCTGAACTGGTGCAGCTCTGCCAAAGACGCGATAATTGCATCAATGAATTGACCCGGATCCACAACCACATTCGTAAGTTCCTTTTCCTTAGCCGGCATATTTCTTCGGGTTACCTCACATATCTTTTCATTACTTGCTTCTCTTGTCCCGTTTTTAGGCAAATTTCCAGAGGGTACTCCCATTGAGAGCGCCGCCGTTGCCAATTTCCACTGAGATAGGGGTACTCCTGTCACTCCTGACGGTGAAGACATTCCCTATGACATGAAGGACCTGTTGGTCAGCCTGTCATCTCGCGTGGAAATCATCAAGAACTATGGCAAGGATCTCCTCAACATTTTAGTCCGAGTCTTCAACACGTTCTGGACTGGCAAAGACACTCCGGAAAGAATCATAATTCTTGCTGAAAAGCTAACGGAGATCGAGACCCAGCTCGACCTTTGGAGGGAGTCCGCTGGACGTGCTGCAGCTGAGACCGTTCTTCACCACATACTCACGTGGTATGAGAAGATCGATCTCATCCTCCTGACGCTCCTGCGCACCAGATCCAAGTGGACCAATGACCTGGAGTGGGTAGCTCAGCGCCAGGCTTGCGCCCATAGCCTTATTGAATATGCTCCCATTCATGAATGGACTGAGGGTCCGAGCTTCCTGGAAGCCGCTGGCGACGAAGAGGTTGAAAACGTGGAAGATGGTTTGGACGAGGATAGAGAGGACGATGCCTTGGATATTGAAGAAGGCGAAGATGACGCCGAACTTCCTCCTCCTGCTGCTCCTTAAGTGAAAACACTCGAAAACTTATCAGATCCCCGGTATGCCGGGTGGAATTGTATCCAGTACACATGTGATATTTTGCTACTAAGTTTTTATGCCGGATTAACTTGGGCGTAGTCCCCGAGTTTCATTTTCTTGTTCGTCCAATCTTCTGGCTCGGTTCGTGTCTACCTTGATTCGGTTTTATGACTTACGAATCCGAGCTTCAAAAATTGTTTTAACAATACTTAGAACTTTTAGGCTTAGCTCAAAATAATTCAGCATAATAATTTGAAAGTAAATACCAGGTTAGTTCGAAAAACAAACGTCGGCTCGATTAAGTTCTTTTCCTTAGTCGTTTTTTATGTGCTACGCAATTCCAAACTTGTTCTCTTGCTTGCCATGAAGCCAATTCTTGTTGGACAGCAGCAAGTCGAAGAGTTGGGTTTTTGGTGCTCACACACTACTAATCCGAGTTAAGTAGAACAACTCACTCCAGCTGACGTATAAATAATGAAAAACAACAAATATTATTAAGGCAGTCCCTGAATTACTGCCCGAGGTGCCAACATTTCATTGATAGGCTCATTGCCGGCATACGTACCGACATATGAGAAGACTCGGATACATACACTTCTCTGCTAAGTGTAGAAAGGACGAAGTAGAGCTATATTCCATGGACGCTTAGATTCCTCGCCGAACCTGTCCGCCTTGTTCTTTTCCTGTGGCTTTGTATCGATAAGATAATAAGAATCATTGTGCAATGCTTTGCTCACAATGAATGGCCCTTCCCATGGGGGGGGATAATTTATGCATGCTAGCAGTACGTTGTACCAACCGGAGCACTAGATCGCCTTCCCGAAAGACTCGGGGGCTTACTTTCCGGCTATGATAGCGTCGGAGATTTTACTGATATATGGCGGATCTGGACAATGCCAATTCTCTCGCTTCTTCCAGCAGATCAACATCGTTTTGCCGGGCTTCTTGCACTTTGGCTTCTGTGTATTGGGTGACCCTAGGCGAATCATGCTCTATGTCGGCTAGTAATACAGCTTCTGCCCCATATACCAGAAAAAATGGCGTATAGCCTGTTGATCGATTCAGAGTTGTTCTTAAACTCCACAGTACCGCTGGTAGTTCTTCTATCCAGCACCCCGCTGATCTTTGCAGCGGCTCAATGAACCGGGGTTTTATCCCGGATAATACTAATCCATTGGATCTTTCTACTTGTCCGTTCGATGCGGGATGAGCTACCGAGGCAACGTCCAGCCGGATCTTCTTATCCCGACAGAATCGCGCGAATGCTCCTTCAGCAAAATTTGTGCCATTATTAGTTATGATACTGTGAGGATAACCGTATCGCAAGATAATGTCTTTGAGAAATGTTACGGCCGTGGCTCCATCACACTTTCTTATAGGCTTCACTTCAATCCATTTTGTAAACTTATCCACCATGACCAAAATGTGAGTCATATTTCCCCTTGCTGGTTTAAATGGGCCAACCATATCCAAGTACCATATGGCAAATGGCCATGTAATTGGTATGGTCTTGAGTTCCGACATTGGCATATGTGTCTTGGTAGCATACCTCTAACAACCATTGCATTTTCTCACCAGATCTTCTGCTTGTTCTAAGGCACTTGGCCAGTAGAATACATGCCGGAACGCTTTTTCCACCAAGGCTCGGGACGAGGCATGATGCCTGCACTCCCCTTGATATATATCTTGGAGGATGTCAAGCCCTTCTTCCAGGTCAACGCATCGCTGGAGGACATTGGTCACACTCCGTTTGTATAGCTCGGAATTGATGATTGTGTATGCCTTTGCTCTCCTCTGAGTTTGCCTGGATAACACCTCCTCAGTGGGTAACGTTCCATTTTTCAGGAATTGAAATATAGGCAGTGCCCAAGCTGGTATTGCTCGCACAGGGAACACATCCTCATCAATTTCCATCTGATCCACCGGCGTAACTTCAACCGGATCACGCTGAGCAGTCCCCGGGTCCTGCGAGGCAGTCCCCGGGTTTGCTGATGCAGTCCTCGGGTTTCGCGCACCACCTCCCATGTCAATGTCCATGGGCACAGCTCCGGATTCTGTATCTTCCGGGACATAGATTGATTTGGTTCCTGGGGACGACCTGATAGATGGTTTTCTGAGGTGTTCCAATGCTACACCTGGTGGAATTGCTTGTCGGGTTGATCCGAGCTTCGACAACATGTCGGCAACCTCATTTTCCACCCGGGGTACATGGTGAAATTCACATCCCTCAAAGTAACCAGATATCTTCTGCACATGAAATCTCTACAGAGCCATGTTTGGATCAAGGGCGTCCCACAACCCCGACACTTGCTATATTACCAAATCCGAGTCGCCAAAGCATAGTATCCAACGTATCACAATCTCTTTTGCCACTTTGAGCCCATGCACAAGTGCTTCATACTCAGCGACATTGTTCGATGCCGCGAAATGGATCTGCAGCACATATTTCAGTTGGTCCTTCTTTGGTGAGGTAAGCACAACTCCGGCGCCTAGCCCGGTTTTTGTTTTTGACCCGTCAAAATGCATCCTCCAGTAGTTCGGATCTGGTGGCGGTGGTTCATATTGTACCTCGGCCCAATCCACAAAAAAGTCCGTCATGGCTTCAGACTTGATTGCTTCTCTTCTGTCATATTGTGGCGCATAAGGAGCTAGTTCAATTGCCCATTTTGCAATTATGCCACTTGCATCTTTGTTACTCATTATCTCGGATATGGGAGCTTCACATATTACTTTGATGGGATGCTCCTCAAAGTAATGCTTCAACTTCTTCGCTGCCATATAAACACCATATGCCACCTTTTGATAGTGTGGGTAGTTCTGCTTTGAGGCAGATAATACCTCGCTCAAGTAATACACTGGCCTTTGCACCGACTTACCCTCTTCGTCGCGCTCTATCACAATCACTGCACTTACAACTCGGTTGGTTGCGGCTATGTAGAGCAACATTGGCTCCTTTGATAGTGGAGAGGCTAACACTGGTGCAGTGGCTAACATCTTATTTAAGTGGGCAAAGGCTTCATCGGCCTGTGGCGTCCAAATGAACTTATCCGACTTTTTCATGAGTTGGTAGAGAGGCAATGCCTTTTCTCCCAACCGACATACAAATCGACTTAATGATGCCAGGAAACTAGTGAACTTCTGGACATCGTTAAGATACTTCGGCAGTTCCATTCGTTCAATGGCCCGGATCTTAGTTAGATTAACTTCGATACCTTGGCTGGAAACAAGAAATCCGAGTAATTTTCCAGCCGGGACACCGAAGGTACATTTTTCTGGGTTAAGCTTCATTCGGAACCTTCTTAAGTTTGCGAATGTCTGCCTGATATCGTCAAGGAGCGTTTTGCTTTCCTTGGTCTTGATAACCACATCATCCACATACACTTGTACATTTTGACCTATTTGGTCATGCAAACATTTTTGCATACATCTTTGGTACGTTGCCCCTGCATTACGTAAACCAAACGGCATGGTGCAATAGCAATAAGCCCTGTACGGGGTGATAAATGCAGTCTTTATTTGATCATCCGGATTCAGAGGTATCTGGTGGAAACCAGAATATGCATCAATGAATGACAACAGTTCACATCCAGCGGTTGAGTCTATGACCTGATCTATCCTTGGAAGTGGAAATGGATCTTTTGGACACGCCTTGTTCAGGTTCGTGTAATCGATACACATACGCCAAACCACTGCCACGTTCGGGTCATCCTTCTTCTTCTCCACCAGCACCAGATTAGAGAGCCAATCTGGATAGAGCACTTCCATGATAACTCCTGCTGCTAGTAACCGAGCTATTTCATCTCCAATGACTTTTCTCCTATCCTCGGCGAAGCGGCGGAGAGGTTGATTCACCGGCCTTGCTCCAGGTCTCACGTTCAAAGAGTGCTCGACCAACTCCCTCGGAACACCTTGCAAGTCCTGTGTGGACCAAGCAAAAATATCCCGATTCTCACAGAGGAAGTTGACGAGCTCGCTTTCCTATTTATCATTTAACCCGACACCAATTGTTACGGTGCACTCTGGGAACATATCATCAACAGGCACTTTCTTAGTATCCTTTGCGGCTTGAAACGAAATGCTACCATGCGGGTTACTCAACGCCGGCATATACTGCTGCGCGGACTGAGCTAATGCCGCCAACTCTTGGATTTTTCTCTTCTTTGCGCAATCACCAGTGACTCGGCTAAGTTAGACCCGGCTGAGGCACATTCAACGGAACGTCGGAAATCTCCAGCAATGGTAATCACCCCATTTGGCCCGGGCAACTTCATCTTCAAATAACTGATGTGGCAGCTTGCCATGAACTTGTTCAATGCTGGTCTTCCGAGTAACGCGTGATACGCACTTTCCAAGTTCACCACTTCAAACTCCAGATTCTCAGTTCGGCAATTATCTCTCGTGCCGAACAACACGTCAACCCGGACTTTGCCTATGGGCTCACAAGAAATGCCTGGTACAATACCATGGAAAGTTGTCCTTGTAGCCTGGAGCATGTTCTCCGAGATACCCAACTTGCACATTGTATCCGCATACATGATGTTAATGCTACTGCCATTGTCAATCAGTACCTTGGAGAACCTCACATTGATGTTTGGCCCAATGAATGTCGGATCCAGCACCAACGCATGTGAACCAGGACTCGGCATAAGCTTGGGGTGATCTTTGATGTTCCAGGTGATTTCCTGGTCCGACCAAGGCATATACCTCGTCACCAGGGGCATTACCGGATTAACCTCCATATGTCGGCGCTGCAAGCTCTTCCTATCCGTTTCCTCAGTGGTAAATACACAGTAACTCTGATGATGCTCCCTGTACTCATTCCTCCCCTCATTTCCGGGGTACCTTTGATCTGGATGATGCTGGTTTTCTACTTGATGCACTGCATCCCTTCTCTCATGGTTATCATACCTCGGCGGAGGGGGAGGCAACATTAGCTGTTGCGTGTTCGCTCTGGAGAGCAATTGCTGCCGGGGTTACTCCTGCCGAGGCTGATCATTCCGGGGTGCCTGAGCATTCCCCAAACCACCTTGTTCTATCTTACGCATCCACTCACATTGCCTCGTTCTATGACCCGCTGGGTTACTCGGATTTGGCGTGTGAAATTTACACGGCTGATCCAACATCGACTCATAAGTGTACCTCGGATGGTCCTTCTTTTCTTGCCACTGTTTCTTCTGCTCTGGCGTCCAAGTTTTCTTGCCATCATTCCTTGGTGTCCATTGTTGCCCTCCAGTTTTCTGACGTTGATTGCTCCCTGTTCCGAGATGATCTTGATTCACAGCTGCAACTTGTTGCGAACTGTACCGGTGATCCGGTCTATCATATCTCCTTTTACCTCTATAATCATTCCTCCGGGATGATCCGACTCCATCTCTCTGGTAGTACTCCTCATTCGACTCGCTGGACACGAGCCTAGGTTGAGTCGGATCACCCAAAGCATACGAATCAGCAATCCGGATCATCTCTGCCAACGTAGTTGGCATTTTCCTTTGCAACTTTTGCCACAGCTCGCTTGCATATCTATATCCTTGCGCAAACCACACTATGGCTTGTGACTCTATCACGCCCTCACACGAGTTTCTCACGGTACACCACCGGGTCAAAAACTCCCGGTCCGTCTCATTCGGTCTTTGCTTGCACATAGCTAGGGTCTGTGGCCTATTTGGCCTCTGATACGTACTCGAGAAATTGCTGATGAATATTTCCTCAAAATCGATCCATCAATTAATACTTTCGGGCGGCAAATTTTTCAACCATACCCTTTCTGGCCCCTCCAACATCTAGGGTACGTATCTCACAGCCTATCGCAAGTTTCCTCTAGCAATTTTCACAGCTGTAGCATAGTTTATCAACCAATCCTCTGGCTTAGTGCTGCCGTTATATGTCTTCGTGCCTCTGGGTAACTGGAAGTTAGGTACCGGTGGCTCTTTCATGATCCTTGGTCCAAAACACGCAGGACCCGGAGGACCTTGACTTTCAATCTGCTCCGACCTATATAGTCGATTCAGTTTCAACCTAGCGTCATCCGGCATCAGATCTCTCCTTCCCAATCTCGACCCTATCACATGATAGTCCGGCCTTGGGTATCCCGCGTTCACCATTTCCGAATCTCCATCGTTATACCGGTCTCGCTCTCGTGGCGCATCTCTCTGTTGCATACCTCGGCCGGCACTTTGCTCTTGCCTTGGTATATTCCGCTGCTGCGGTTGTCCTGCAGAGTTGCGCTGTCCGATATTGCCGTTAACACCATTTCCTTGACCGGCATTGCCTTGGTCACGGTTACCTCGGCCAGCTTCACCTCGGCTTACACTCCATTGATCGTCATTTCTTTGTACCTCTTTTGCTTTTACTGCCTTTGTCGGGTCATACGGAACAATCTGCTTGTTTCTCCTGGCGGAGGTTACTACCTCTTCTCTCCTAGGACCACCATGAGGGGACGATGCGGCTCCAGCGGATTTCTCCGGGTTACCCACCGCCGAATGAATGATCTTGGAGGCCCCAGCTCTCTCCGGGTTTGCCCTGAGCAGTTCCTCATTTTGCCTGTTGGCGATCCGAACCAACTCATTGACCCAATCTTGCTGTCTCTGACGGGCTTCACCCGTTAGACCCTCTAACTCGGACGCAGCTGCATCCGCTGCTCTGAGGTTTTTTGCCAGGGTACTATACTTCGGCAGCCCCACGGACAAACAGTTTTCTGACTCCTCAATCCGAGTATCACCCTCTTTGTTCATTTCACTCATGATATTTCTCCCCTTCACTTTTACAGCATCCACTTTATTTGCCTTTGCATACTCACGCAGCGTCATGGTCAACGACTGCTGAGCCGCAGCAATCTTTTTTGCCCCCTCTAGAATTTTCTGCCTAGTTTCCTCTAGCTCGTCCTGTGCCTGAGCCGGATCTACCACTGCTGCTACCGGGTTTGCTAAGCTATCCATAGCTTCTCTCAGTACATTCTTAGGCCTCTCTAGTGGAGGTCCTCTACCTTTCCTCGGTGCCTTAGGTGTTACCTCCGGATCTGGTGCCGGATCCTTGCTTGCGCCTACACCTAGCGCAGTCATCATCACCTCAGCACGGTCCGGGGAGCGAGTGATACGCGCCCTGTGAACCACGCTAAGGGGTGGCTCCCCTGCCTCGACGACGTGCCGCGGATGAACGCATGATATGTCCACCGCAACGTAGACCTTGTGCGCACCAAGCTTGACGAAGAGGCCGTTGCGCGAAAGTGGGTGCGTGCCGAAGCAGCCAGCGTTGTCGCTGACGAAGTCCAGCGCTCCAAAGCGCTGAATGAGCCCGGAGACGATGTGTTCGCCGGTGCTGATTAGGTTTCCCATCCGGATCTTCACCCCTGCTAGCGCCGCTAGCCCCACGGTGGGCGCCAACTGTCGTGGTGGTGTCACGGCAGATGTCATGGATAGGCTAAAGGTGGGGACTAATAGCACTAGGGGAATCCAGGGAGGGCTCGTGAGGTGATTCCTCACACAGAAGCTTTGTATTCGATTCAGTTCACATATTACAAGTGCTCCTAGAGCTATATTGGCGAGAGGAGGAAGAAGGAACTCTTTTACTCTCACCCACAGTTAACCCGTACAAGACCCTTAGAACCTAAAACCTTTCAGCCTCGAGGAACCCCTTATACAGAGGCCCTAGCCCTCCTTATATAGGGGTGGCTAGGTCTCCACTTAGGGCATACGTGGAGGCATATTCCAGGGAATATGCCTCCTCCCAAAATAGCAAACCGACCGGGGTGCTTTTCCCCCGCGTCACCCATGCAGAGGCTACGCGAGCCTCTGCGGCGCCTGCGTCAGCCGACACGGGCGTCGTCACCTCTGTCGGCCACGCCTCGATGGTCCTGCCCTCTTTTGCTTCGCTCATGCAGTGCGTACTGGGGCTTCTTTTGACCAGCGAGATTGCTTCCTTCTCCTAGAAGCTAGATGTGACCCGGATCATAGTTGATCCGGCCACACCCATTCCTGCATATAAGTAAAATACGCCATTCCGACTTACGGCTTAAGTCGGTTGAGACCTAGTTAGGTGGACGCCCCCTGGTCCGGGTTACCCCGTGATTCGGCCTACCTTGAGGTGACCCGGCCAGCATCCGCTTTAGCCTTGCCGAACCTCGGCTAACTCGGCCTTTATACCCCGGCGCGACCCTACCCGGGGGTATCCCCCCAACACCCGCGCCACCAAATGGTGTGGCTGCCCTGTGGCCCATCTCCGTCTCGTCTTCTGGCTCCATGAGTCTTCCGGTAAAATATCAACTTTGGCTTTTTGTCCTGTCCAATTCCGAGAATATTCATTTTCTGACTTTTTGGAACCAAAAACAACAGAAAACAGGCAACTGGCACTGTGGCATCTTGTTAATAGGTTAGTCCAAGAAATCATATGAAAAGTACTCCAAAGTGTGGACAAAACACAAGAAAGTGGATAAAACCAAGTATGGAACATCAAAAATTATAGATACATTTGCAATGTATCAACATCCCCAAGCTTAACTCCTGCTCGTCCTTGAGTAGGTAAGTGATAAAAAGAAAGAATAATTTTTGAGGTGACATGCACCATCAAAGACTTGATCAAAGTATTTGTAAAACATTCAAAGCTGGGATCATAGTACTTCAATCATATCATGAAAGATAAAGTTCTAGCAATAAAACAAAGAAACTATGATGCAACATGAAAAGGCACAAACAAAAGATTCATGAATAACAACGCTTTGCAAGACGTTTGTTTGTTTCACATAAAGAAAACATAGCATAATAGTATTCAGCTTGTCCCTCAAAGAGTAGCAAATATAAATGCGTAGGACACCTTCAAAGTTCATAAGAGTAACTAGATACAGATAGTTTAAAACAAGCAATATCAAGGTATGCATCAATCAACAAGTCTTGGGACAATGCACATAGAACTAAGAATGGCCATTATGCTCTCAAAGTAGGTGCATAAAGATAGAAGGTGGAGACTCAATATAATGGTGGAAGAAAGGCCTTCATAGAAGGAAGTAGAGATTCAAGTTTCACAAAGAGCTTCCAAAAATTATTGTACTTATAGCTTTCAGCTCTCATTGCCCCTATCACAAGCATCTTGAAGTGATTAAGGTTAAAGTGAACAAACTATGGTGTACATGCTTGACGAAGTATAAGTTAGAAATCTCATGTCCCTTGTATATGAGGGCCGCTCCTCATGCTACTCAAGTTTAGTCATCGGTATGTTCTTGTCATCGTAAGTACATGTGTATCATAGAGAACCGCCAACGGGGTACCCCTTGCCCGATGATACGGAAGAATCCCCATATCAAAATGACAAGGCAAGCAGACAAAGAGCATCTCAGCAATCTTCTTATTTACCATGGGAATATGGTGCTTTTTTCTCTCTTTCCTCTTTTCATAATCTTTTTTTTCTCTTTTTCTCTTTTTTTCTCAATATAGGACTCTTTTTTTATAAGAAGAATGCTTCATAGACAGCTCATTATGGTTACGCTGCAGGTTTCCACCATGTCAGCATGGATTAGACCAGCGGCCCAGGCGTTTCTCTAACACATATACATAACTCCATGGACTTACAAGCTCCCCTTTCATTTCACACCGACGACATCCATATACAAAAGAGCATGATATCAACTAGGTACAAGTACCAAGTGCAATGTTGAAAGCGTTCCCCATGACATCATGGTTCTGCTAATTCCCAACAAATAGGTGCAAGCATATACAACATAGACAACATAATGGTTCAAGTTTATTAAGGGCAAGAAAAGTAAAGTGTGCCATCAAGTTCGTGAGAGCTTTAATCACTAGTTTTCTTATAACAAGTTTAATTCGGAAGGTAAACAAAAGCATGAATATATTTGGAATAACATAAGCTAATAGGTAGGTATGGTGGACTCTTTGGAATAACTTGGTTTAGGGATTTGGATGCATGAGTGGAACTCATACTTGGTTGTGGAGGCTAGCAAAAGACTGGGAGCGACAAACTAAGAGAGCAATAATGGCCATAATCATGCAGAGCGACAAACATCATTGATCAAAGCATAAAGTGATACTACAAGTTGAAAACTAAAGGATCATAAAGGCTATGGTGACTTTGGATAGTCATAACATGGTGTGAGCATGCGCCAAGTCAACCCAAATAAGGCATCAAAGGAGAATACCACTATACTATGCTTTAATATGCTAAAACAACGCATGATTCATCCAAGGCACATTAAGAAATCTCACTTGTTTATAACAAGTCATGCTACATAAAAGAATACTAAGCATAAAGACAAAACAATATCAATCATGGCATGACAGAGCATAGGCCATAGTCAAAAACGAGCTGTTTTTACCACATAAGTATGAACTTTCCTACTCTTTTCCAATCCAAACCAAACTATTTGCAAACCAAAGTATGAAAGAGGGGGTACAACCAATTTATTCAGAAAACTAAGCAAACCAAGCAAACGAAAAACCAAAACGAGAATGAAAACGAAAAAGAAGACGCTCCAAGAACAACACAACTGTGCATGAAACAATAAAAATGAAGCGTTTGGAAGAAACCTGAGATTTTTATTGATGAAGAAGGGGATGCCTTGGGCATCCCCAAGTTTTGACGTTTGTGCTTCTTGGATATTTCTTGGGGTGACACGCGTGGCATCCCCAACCTTGAGCTTTAGTCCATCCTTCATCTCATTACTCATTCCTTCCATACACCTAAAATTTTTCCTTCATACAAAACTTCACACAATCTTTATTAGCAACATTAGTGTATTCAAGATAATAAGTCTTTAGGTTCAGGTCCAACACCAATAAAACTTAGATTAAAACACAAGCTACTGTAGCACTTCCTTCAAAAATCTCAATTCCCCAAAAGAACTCAAAAAGAAACCAACAAGAATCAAATACAGAAAATGGCAGAAAATCTGTCAAAACAGACCAGCGGGTAAAGAGGAATTTTTTCGAAGACCTTCTGTTGCTCAAATCGAAAAGTTTTGAACTAACGAAAGTTAGATAACAACCTGGGGCAGAAGCACAAAAATTCACGCCTCAAAAAGACGTTCAGATATTTTACACGAATTTTTACGGTGAAACATAGAAATCTGTTTCGGGACAGCAACTTTCCCAATCATTACTTCTCTCTCATTAGAGGTTACTCTTGGCACAAAAAGCAAATAAAAAGGATAAGGAGTGGTTATTACAAAGGTAATAACTTCCAAGACTCGTCTAAAACTTTTGGGTTATCTCCCAATAAGTACTTTTTTTAATGTCTTTAAGTTAGGCTTGATAGTTTGAGAAGATGCTCACATAAGAAATATGAATTGAAGTAAAAGAGAGCATCAAGAAGCAAATTCAAAGAACATTTAAGTCTAACCCACTTCCTATGCATAGGAATCTTGTAAAGGAACAAGTCATGAAAGCACAAAGCAACCATAGTAAAGAAAAACAAGTGCAACTTCAAGACTTTCAACATAAGAGGGGAAACTTAATATTATTGAGATACATAATACCATGTTTCCCTCTCTCATAATAACTTTCAGTAGCAACATGAATAAATTTAACAATATAACTATCACATAAAACATTCTTATCATGAGACACATGCATAAAAGAATTAATACTCCCCACATAAACATAGTCATTCTTATTAATTGTTGTGGGAGCAAATTCAACAAAGTAGCTATCATTATTATTCTCATCACCATAATCATCAAATATAGGAGACCTATTGTAATCATAATTAATTTCTTCCTCAATAGTAGGTGGACTGAAAATATCATATTCATCATTGCAATCATCATATATTGGAGGTGTAGTATCATCATAAGCAATAGAATAATTATCTTCCAAAGTGTGTTCATTTGTAAACATATCATCATTGAAAGGATCATGGATAGCACTAATAGTACAACAATTATTAATATCATCATTTTCAGAATTGGTACCAAAGAGATTTTCAATATCAAAAGAACTGTGCTTTTCCCAATCATGATCACTACTATATGTAACAGGCATAGGAACATCATCGAGTTCAGACTCATCAAAAACTATAATAGGAGCTACATGCTTAGGGGAAATACCGTTTCCTCCCTCCTTTTACTCCTCCTTTTATTCTTTATCTTCTTCTCTTTAGGAGGGAGAGGCTTGAAAGGAAGCTTCACCATATACCCTGGTTCATTGTTAGAGACAATAGAAGAAACTTTGGAGGATTCCTTCTTTTCATTAATAAGATCAAAACACATATTAGTCCTATCATATTTTGGTAAAATCTCATCTTCTATAATATTTTGTATGTAAGTGTTTGTGTGACAATTATCAACACAATAAAGATGAGAACCATGCAGGACACTATTCATATCAAAAGCACCCATATCTACCAAAGAGATTTTTCTTGATAACTCTTCACACCCCAAAAATAATGTAAGTTCATCATGCTGATTAGGAGTGATCATGTCATCACAATACAAACTTGTAGTACTCATTGGATTAGAAGGGCTATTATTATGGCCTGAGCATTGGAAATTGAAATGACCCACTTCAAAGCAAAGTTCACAAATAAAAGGATAGAGGGCACAAACTTTTTTACCAAGATCATTTAGAGCCCTATACCACATTCTAGTTTTTTCATTCCTGTGGGTGATACAATATTCTTCTTCAACTTGATTACTCTCACAAGGTCTATGTATCCCACACAAATTAACATGCTTATAAGAAATAGTACTTTCAGAGGTTTGAGCATGTTTATTGCTATCATTAACAACAATTTCATTTTCCATGCAAGTGTCTTTAAAAGGCTCATGATACATGTCCCACTTTTCTTTGGGAGCATTAATATGAGAAGCAAAGGTTTTAAAACAATCAATAAGAATCTTAGGATCAAGACCATATTTAGCACTAAGCTCTTGAAAATCAGCAGTTTCATCAAAAGACTTAATGCAATCATACTCATAGTTTATACCCGGTTCTTTACCTTTGTTGTTATCCCAATCTTCAGTATTGCTTTGAATTGTTTCAAGAAGATCCCACTTAGATTTAACCTCCTTACTTGTGAAGGATCCCTCTAAACAAGTATCTGGATAGTCCTTGTAATGTCCTGAAACCTTGCATAGAAATTATTAATAACAATATTCCTGGGGAGCTCATGAATAGGACATTTTAGCATTAGTGACTTCAATCTCCCCCATGCTTGGGCAATACTTTCTCCATCATGAGGATGAAAATTATAAATGTAATTCCTATCTTTATGAATTTCATGAGGAGGATAAAATTTAGAGTAAAAGAGAGGTACTATTTCCTCCCATTCAAGAGCTTGACCATTCTTCAGCATCTTATACCATTCTTCATCTCTTCCTTTTAGTGATAATGAGAATAACTTCTTCTTAACTTGATCTGTTGTAATACCTGCACACTTGAACAACCCGCATAAAATGATCACCGGGATGGACAGTTCCATCACCAACATAATAGTTGCTTATAACACGTTCAACAATTTTTATAGGTATTTTAAAAGAGATGCTTTCAGTATGTGGATTTAAAATATCACAAGTATCATTAGAATTACCACATATGGGAGATAAAGTATCATCAGAGAAAATTTTATTCTTTAAAGTTGGGGAATTAAAAAGATCATTTTCATAAAAACTAACTTCCCCAAGCTTAGACGTTTCCATAGCATTAGTAACAAAGGTGTTCAAAAGATTCATACTAATAACATTGCTATTAGCATGCAAAGAAGGGTCCAAGGGTTTTTTAATTTTCTTTTCAAAGAATTCATGTTCTACCTTAGGGAAAATACTAAAAAGCTCTCTAATTTTGTTGTTGTTTTCCATTAAGCCTAACTAGCAAAAACAAGAAACAAAAAGACAAAATTGTAGAATCTAAAGGAAATAACTTTGAGCACTCACACCGGAGGATGTGAGTACCTTTTACCTTACCTCCCTAGCAACGGCGCCAGAAAATAGGCGTTTGCTGTGGGAGGTTCTTCTTCTTTAATCCTCTAGGGTGAATACCTTTTACCTTACCTCCCCGGCAACAGCGCCAGAAAATAGCTTGATGTCTACGCACTTCTATTCTTGTAGATAGTTGTTGGGCCTCCAAGTGCAGAGGTTTGTAGAATAGCAGCAAGTTTTCCCTTAAGTGGATCACCCAAGGTTTATCGAACTCAGGGAGGAAGTGGTCAAAGGTATCCCCTCTCAATCAACCCTGCAATCAAGAAACAAGAAGTCTCTTATGTCCTCAACACACCCAATACACTTGTCAGGTGTATAGGTGCACTAGTTCGGCGAAGAGATAGTGAAATACAAGTGGTATGGATAATTATAAGTGGTAACGGTGATAGAAAATAGCTTGATGGCGTGGAAGAGACTAAAAGCAAACTGAAATAAAGAAGGAAGCAAGCAAACATGTAACATATCTAATTGCAAACGGTGTATCAATGCTTAGAAATAAGGCCTAGGGATCATACTTTAACTAGTGAACACTCTCATATAAATATATTATATTCATGATACTACTCTTAACTACTCTCCGGCTGGACACTCTAATCAATGGTAGGGCTATAACAGCACACCTCAAAGTAAGCCTTTCCCATCTAGAAAACCCCACACTGTCACCTTGAGCACTAGATGGTTCCAACAAACACCACAATTTCATAGAGACATACAACTCCAAATATAACTCATAACAAGTATTCATAATCTCTAGCCTAAGTGCCACCATGGTGTGCATGCTGTCACTTTCACACACATGGGGAGAGCAGAGATCTATTAAAGCACTTGAGTAGCAAGGTAGATCTACTTGGTTACAAAGCACATGATCACAATATGATCATGCATAGAGAGAGAGATGAACACATAGTTACCGGTAGAACCCTTAGCCTCGAGGAAGAACTACTCCCTCCTCATCATGGGAATCAGCAACGGTGATGGAGATGGTGGTGGAGATCGATGGAGATGGCTCCGGGGTCACTTCCCCGTCCCGACACGGTGCCGGAACAGAGACTTTCTGTCCCCGAATCTCCACTTCGATGGCGGCGGCGCTGTGGAACTTTTCGTGGCTGGAGGCTTGACGATTTAGGGTTTTCGCATCGGGAGGATTCTTATAGGCGAAGAGGCAAGGTCGGTGGGCGGCCAGGGGGCCCACACCACCTGGTGGCGCGGCCAGGGCTTGCCCGCGCCACCACATGGTGTGGCTGCCCTGTGGCCCATCTTTGTCTCATCTTCTGGCTCTGTGAGTCTTCCGGTAAAATATCAACTTTGGCTTTTGTCCTGTACAATTCCGAGAATATTCATTTTCTGACTTTCTGGAACCAAAAACAGCAGAAAACAGGCAACTGGCACTATGGCATCTTGTTAATAGGTTAGTCAAAGAAATCATATGAAAAGTACTCCAAAGTGTGGACAAAACACAAGAAAGTGGATAAAACCAAGCATGGAACATCAAAAATTATAGATACATTTACAATGTATTAGAGAGGTAACTCCCAAAGCTGCTAGGTTCAGGTTTCCTCTACTAGAAAGGCTAGAGAACATCCTCTAGCAGGCCATAGAGAAACTGGCAACACCAGTTGCTCCCATATTAGATCCGGCGTAGGCACATGTTGAGCTGAAGGAAACCAGGCAGAAGGTGCTCGAGGGAGCTAGGCAAGTAGCTCGGGATCGGAAGGAGTTTAACATCACACTCTGCGAGTACAGCAAGGGTCATAAGTTCACCAAGATTCCAACTTGTTTAGATGGTGTGAGATTAAGGGGCAAGAACCTCATTACTAAAATAGATAAGGAGTGTGGATCCAAGTCTATAGCATCGGGTAACCCTTTTTCAATAGGTGTGCTGAAGTACAGTAGCCCGTCTAAGAACCTCAGGGTCGCAGAAGCGACAACAACGGAGATACCAGCTTTATCTGGCGATGCCTGGTGTAGGAAGTAGGATAGGGTGAATGAGCTGGTGCGTATCACAAACCAGTAGAATGAGGAGATCCTTAGGACAAACCCGACTAGAGCTGGAGGCTCCCACATCGTTCACTCAGCTGGGGGAGCACCTGCAAAATCTGCCAGGGCAGCATCATCACATCATGCACTTGTTGTAGATCCTAGGAGAGAAGGAAGTGTGAATTCCAACACGAGGAATAAAAAGTTAGTGGCTTATGACCCGAATGTTGCTGAGAAAGGTAAGGCCGTGCAAGGCAATGCAGGTCAAGGAAGTGCTGGCCGGGGAAATCCTGGCTAGGGTAATGTGACTCAGTGAAATGTTGGGCGTGGCAATACCGATCAGAATGACCCGAACCATCATGGACATCATTCGGCTAGTGGGTAGCAGAAGCAGTTTAGTACCAAGTGCAAAACCCACCTAGGAAGTAGCAAAATGCATGGCCATTTATGCAGCACCAACAGGCTCACCCAATGCAGAATGATACAACGATGGTTACTTGGCCATGGCCAATGCCGGTTTTCCAAGACCTAAACATTATATGATGGGAAATCCATTGGGATCTCGGCTAGGAAACAAGAACATGTAGCTAGATGATGCAAGATTGAAGTTGCATAGGATCTATATGTCAGAAATAATGGATGGGCAGGTTACTCTGAGTCTAGCATGTTTTGGACCTCGGATTCTGCAAGAACAACTGGTGCTGAATTTTCAGTTGGCAAGGGGAACAAAGACATATGATGGCAGCACAAAGCCGCGGGATTGACTGATAGATTATGCCACCTCTGTGCACATTGCACAAGGGAACCTCATATGGGAGGTAAGATAGATCCTGAAGATGTTGGTAGGACCACCAAGAGTATGGTTGAACAATCTGCCAACATGAAGCATAAACTGTTGGTTAGATTTTGAGGAAGTATTTGTCAGCAACTTCACCAGTACTTACAAGAGGCCAAACTAACCTCAGCAGCTGGCAATGTGTAACCAGAGACCCAATGATACTGACAGAGAGTTTATGACCCGGTGGTGTACCTTGCATAACTCATGTGAAGGGATAATCGAGTCACAAGCCATAGAATGGTTTACACAAGGTTATCGACACGCAAATGTATTGTGGCAAAGATTGCAGAGAGATATGCCAACTATGTTGGCCGAGACAATAAAGATAGCATATTCGTATGCTTTGGGTGATCCGACTGAATCCTTGCTTATCTCGATAGAGCTGAATAAGGAATACTACTCCCGAGATGGGAAAGGGTCATCTAGAAGAAATGATTTCCATGGAAAGAGAAGAGATGAATGGTCGGATTACCGGAACAAGTCAAATCAGGTGGCAGCAGGGAACCAAGATCAGCTTTGTGCCGATAGTAGCCAGCTCTAGAAGGGCAGTGGCCAACAATGGATACAAAAGACTAACGACAAGAAAACATGGACCAAGGAGCAAAACAAATAGTGGCAAGAGAGGCTGAAGTATACTTATGAGATGATGTTGGATCAACTGTGTAAGTTTCACACATCGAATCCTGGTAAGCCAGCAAATCATAAAAACCGGCAGTGCGCTTGGTTTCAGCGTACAGAAATGGGAGAAATGGGTCCACCTCAAGCACCTCGACCACCACCGCTCACAGGAGCAAATGCTCAGACATTGATGATACCTTCACCACCGTCGAGATATGAGAACCAGGAAAGAAGGGAAGTACATCAAGTGGGGAACAAACACCAGGGATTATGGCAATGCCGGCCAAGGAGGCCGGAATGATTATAGAGAGAACCACCAAAGTTATGTCGTGTTTATGACATAAGAAACAGACAGGCAGATATAGCAAAGGCACCAAATGGAAGTGAATGCAGTAATGTCGGAAGTGCCGAAATATATGTACTGGTATGAACAGGAAATCACTTGGAGTATAAAGGATCACCCAAAGATCATGAAGAGTCTAGGAGCATATGCCTTGGTGCTTGACCCGACATTCATTGGGCTGAATCTGAATGCAATTCTCTAAGGTTCTCATAGATAGTGGCAGCGGTATCAATATACTATACAAGGATATGATGCACAAGTTGGGCATAACGGAGAACATGTTACAGCCGACAAAGACTACTTTCCATGGCATTGTGCTGGGATTTTCATGTGAGTCGATAGGAGAAGTCCGGATAGATGTTTTATTCGGCACAAGGGAGAACTGTTGGACAGAAAATCTGCTGTTCGAGGTTGTGGATCTCACAAGTTGTTATCATGCTTTTCTCGTCAGGCCAGCAATATCGAAGTTCATGGCTAGTACCCACATAAGCTATCTGAAGATGAAGTTGTCAGGACAAAATGGGGTCATAACTGTTGCAGGAGATTTCAGGCGCTCCATGTAGTGTGCTTAGCCGGATCTAGTATGGTTGTGTCATTGGTAATAGCTCAAGAGAAGAAGAAGATCCATGATGTTATGGCATTAGCTCAATCTTCTCAACTGAATATGCCAGCATTAAGTAACCCGCATGGTAGTGTATCTTTCCAGGCAACCAAGAACACAAAAAAGATTCAGGTCGAAGAGCAGTTCCCAAAGCGCATCGTTACAATTGTTGTAGGCTTGGCCGACAAATAGGAGAGCGAGCTTGTTAGCTTCCTCCGTGAGAATCGGGATATCTTTGCATGGTCCACACAGGACTTGCTGGATGTTCTGAGTGAGCTGGCCGAGCACTCTCTACATGTCAGGCCAAATGCAAGGCCGGTGAAGAAACCTCTCTGTCGCTTTGTCAAAGATAGGAGAAAAGTGATTGGTGATGAGATAGCTTGGCTACTTGCAGCCGGGTTTATTATGGAAGTTCTACACCCATATTGGCTATCAAATTTGGTTTTGGTTGAAAAGAAGAAGGATGAGCTGAACATTGTTGTGGTGTGGTGAATGTGTATTGACTACACAAAATTGAACAAGGCTTGTCCAAAGGACCCTTTTCCTTTCCCTAGGATCGATCAAGTGATTGATTCTAATGCTGGTTCTGAACTCTTGCCATTTGTAGATGCGTATTCTGGTTTCCACCAGATACCATTAAATCCAGCAAATCGAATAAAGACAGCCTTTATTACCCTGTATAGGGCGTATTTCTATCGCACTATGCCATTTGGTTTACATAATGCAGGTGCCACATACCAAAGATGTATGAAAAAATGTTTCCACGAGCAGATTGGCAAAAATGTACAGGTATGTGTCGATCATGTGGTTATAAAACCAAAGAGAGTCATACACTCCTAGATGATATAAGGAAAACATCTGCGAACTTGTGAAGGTTTTGAATGAAGTTAAAACTGGAAAAAATATACCTTCAGTGTCCTGGATGGAAAGTTGCTTGGTTTCCTCGTGTCAAGCTTAGGTATCAAGGCGACCCGACTAAAATTAGTGTCGTTGAGAGAATGGTACTACCGAAGTGTCTCAATGATGTCCAGAAGTTTATAGGTTGCCTGGCCTCGTTGAGTCACTTTGTTAGTCGGTTGGGGGAAAAGGCACTGCCCTTATATCAATTGATTAAAAAGTCAGATACGTTTATTTGGACATTGCAAGCCGATGGTGCATTTAATTAACTTAAAAATATGTTAGCCTCTTCCCTAGTGTTAGCTTCACCACAATCCAAAGAGACAATGTTGCTCTACATAGCAGCGACAAACCAAGTGTAAGTGTCGTGGTAGTGGTGGAGCGTGACGAAGAAGGTAAGTTGGTGCAGAGGTCAGTATATTACCAGAGCGAAGTACTCTCGGAATCTAAGAAAAATTACCCACACTATCATAAAATGACATATGGTGTCTATATGGTGGCCAAAAATCTCAAACATTACTTTGAGGAACATCCAATCCGAGTAATATGTGAGGATCCTCTCTCGGAGATTATGGGTAATAAAGATGCGAGTGGACGGGTTGCCAACTGGGCTATTGAGTTAGCACCATATGCACCATAGTAAGATAGGAGAGGCGCCATCAAGTATAAGGCATTGGCCGACTTTTTTGTCGATTGGGCTGAATGCAGTATGCACCGCCATTGCCTGAGTCCAACTATTGGAGAATGCACTTTGATGGATCCGAAATGAAAATTGGGCTTTGTGCCTGGATAGTTCTTACCTCGCCAAAGAAAGATCAGCCGAGATACATGCTGCAAATCCATTTTGTAGCATCAACCGATGTGGCCAAGTATGAGGAACTTGCGCATGGGCTCAAGGTAGCAAAAGAAATTGGTATTTGCTGATTCAGTGTTTTGGTGATTCGGATTTAGTAGTTCAACAAGTTTCGAGTCATTGGGACGCACTCACTGCCACATTGGCCTTGTATAGGTTTCACATTTAGAAAGTTAGTGGGTACTTTGAGGGATGTGAATTCCATCATGTACCCCGTGCAGACAATGAAGTAGCTGACATGTTGTCCAAACTAGGTTCATCCCAGCAGTCAAACCCGCCTGAAATAGCTCTTGAGCATCTGAGGAAACCATCTATTAAACCATCATCTGAATCCGAGTCAATCTTTATCTCAGCCAATCCAGACTTAGAGGTTGTCCCCATGAACATTGATATGGGGAACGATTCGAATAACCCGGGGACTACTTCAGTAAACCCGAGGACTACCTTACAAAACCCGGGGAATGTACAGTCAGACCTAGCCGAGATTATGTCGGTGGAACCAATGCAAATTGACGAGATTGATTTCCCAGTTGATGTTGTACCATCTTGGGCACAAACGATCATGTCATTCTTGAAGGATGGAAGTTTGACAAATGATGAAATCTCGGCCAGGCAAGTGCGAAAAATAGCAAAAGCTTATACCATGCGAATATACAAAATAAGTGTAACCAATGTTCTGTAATGTTGTGTTGACCCGGAAGAGGGGAAGGAAATACTCCAGGATATTCACCAAGGAGAATGTGGGCATCATGCCTCATCTAGAGCATTAGTTGCCAAAGCCTTTTGACATGGATTTTACTGGACAAGTGCCTTACAAGAGGCGGAGGACTTAGTGAGGAAGTGCAATGGATGTCAAAGGTATTCAACTAAGATTCATACCCCATCATAAGCACTCAAAATTATACCAATAACTTGGCCATTTGTTGTATGGTGCCTGGATATGGTAGGGCCATTTAAGCCAGCTCGTGGTAACATGACCCATATTTTGGTTATGATTGATAAATTCACAAAGTGGATAGAAGTAAAGCCCATCAGAAAATGTGATGGCCCAACATCAGTGTCCTTCCTGAAGGATATAATCCTAAGATATGACTACCTCCATAGCATCATAACATATAATGGCATAAATTTTGCTGAAGGAGCATTTGCTCGATTTTGCATGGACAAGAGGATAAGACTCGATGTAGAATTGGTCGCACATCCTGAATCAAACGAGCAAGTGGAAATATCAAATGGGTGGTACTATCCGGGATAAAACCCCGACTCATTGAGCCGCTGCAGCGCTCTGGTGGATGCTGGATTGATGAACTCCCAGCAGTACTATGGAGCCTAAGAACAACTCTGAATTGTTCAACAGGCTATACGCCATTTTTCCTCGTATATGGGGCAGAAGCTATATTACCAGCTGATATAGAGCATGACTCACCGAGTGTCACCCAATATACCGAGGCCGAGGTAAAAGAAGCTCGGGAAAATAATGTTGATTTGATCGAAGAAGCACAACAGCTGGCATTGTCCAGATCTGCAATATATTAGCAGAATCTTTGATGCTATCATAGGCAGAAGATAAACCATTGAGTATTTAGAGAAGGGGATCTGGTGCTTCGGCTAGTGCAACGCATAGCTAGAATGCACAAATTATCGCCTCCATCGGAAGGACCATTTATCTTGAGCAAAGGTTTGCACAATGATGCATACTATCTGATAGATGCTCAGGCACATGAGAAGAATAAGGCGGACAGGTCAGGAGAAGAATCAAAGAGGCTATGGAATGTAGCTCTACCTCGTCCATTTTACACTTGAAAGTGTATGTTTCTCGAACTCTCATATGTTAGTTTGTATGCTGGCAATGAGATATGAATGAAATCCCGGCACCCTGAGCAGAAATTCAGGGACTGCTTTTGTCATAATTGTTAATTCAATACTTTAATTTTTATGTCGGATGGCTTAAGTTTCGTATACCTTATGCCGGGTTAGTAGTGTGTCAGCACCAAAGGCCCACTCTTCGACTTGCAACTACCCGAAACCTAGCTTCATGGCAAGCAACGAGCAAAAGCTGGAGGAGGTTGCACACATGAAAATGGCGAAGGAAAGAAAGATAAGCGAGCAGACATTTGTTTTTTGACTAACCAATGTTTTTCATTTCTTTTTTCTTATGTCGAATAACTTTGAGCTAATTCTTGTGGTTTCGAGTATTGTTTATTTAATTCTGTGATCTTGTGATTCTTACGTCAAAAACCAAAAAATGGTAGACAAGAGCCAAGATCATATGATTGAGTAAACAAGAAAATAAACTCGGCGACTCCACCCAAGGAAATCCGATATAAAAATTGGTAGCAACGGAAGGACTTAAACTGTATTTTACATCTACACCCGGCATACCAGGGATTTAATAAAACTTTGAGTTTTTCCGCCATAGGGCCTGTAGGATCCGAATCAGGAGCATCACTAGCTGGAGGAGGAGTTTCAGCACCCGAAGCATGAGCTTCGGCTTCATTTTCACCATCCGAGTTTTCCCCATCTTCGTCGGCACCATCTTCGACGTATTTGTCATCAATGTCGTCACCGAGATAACTCGGCTTGTCGTTCCAGGCATGAACCTTGGCATACTAAATAAGGTCATTTGCTCGGGCTTGGCTCCGCTTGATGAATTATGGGTCCATTGTCCACTTGGAGCCAGTGCGCATGGTCTGGAGAATATCCAAGTTGATGCTCTCGTACCATGATAGCACAAAGGCCAGAGCTCCATCGACACCACCTCGAGTAGCAGATTCACACCATAGACTCACTCGTTTCTCGCACTCCATCAGTCAGTCCACTAGCTGCGAGACATGTTTTGGGGTAGTCTCTTCCGGCCAGAGCACATTGAATACTTGGATCAACCCCGAAGGTTTTTACTGGTCCAAGGCAGGTTGGGAGACCATCCAAAGCATATTCAGTGTCAAGCTCATCCGATATAGGACTATCCTGGGCTCTTTTCAATCGGGATTTCCGCACGGCAAAATCAGCTAGAGGTTTTCATTCAGTGAAATTGTCCGAGGAATGATAAACAAAGCGCATAGTTTGATAAATGGGAATAAAGGTATAAGAAAAATATCGATAGAAAGGGAAAGCTAAAGAAATAAACTCACGGGCCATGATGTTGTTCATTCAGGTGAGTTCAGCTAACCAACCCCCTTTTTCTTCTTGAATTTTTCAAACTCAGTAGAAACCGAGTCAAACTTGATCTTGGCCTCTTTGAGTAGATCCTTGTCTTTCTCGATCTAGGGAGTGAGCTGGCTCTGCTCCTCCGTAAACTCCTGGTCAATCTTCTCAAGCTCAGCTTTTTGGGTCTTCTTGAACCCTTCATTCTTGGCACGAAGCCGAGATATTTCATCTTGCTGCTCCTTCAGCTGGGCTTGATGCTATCCTGCTTGTTCGAGAAAATGACTCATCAGTTCTGGCATGGATATACAATCCTGATGGGCCTCTACAAGAGCTTTTGTCACACCTATGCCAAGATAAAAATTATAGTGCGACTCAGATAAGGAAAGTACAAGATAAAAATGCAAGAAGTAGATACCTTCAATGTTGACAAGGTGCTTTTCTAGCTCCTCGTTCTTAGCCTCAACCTCAGGTGGCAAAATCACATCAAGGGTTAACTCGATAGATAGAATATGAAAAGGGTACTAGAGCAAAGTGACTAGGGCATACCTCTACTCTAAAGATCAAGCACCAATTTATTGTGCTTGGTAGAGAGGCTCCGGTGCTTGAAGAGGAGTTTCTGGAATTCAGTAGTGTGGCTGTTGGTGAAGATCTACAAAGGATAAAAGGATTAGTAGCCGATTAAGCTAGATATTTCATTCTAGTCAAGATCCAAGCAAAGTAAAACTTGACTCAGATCTTGGTGGTTTGATATTCGATTCTAGTCATGATCCAAGCCAAGTTAAACTTAACTCGGATCTAGGTGGCCAGATATTCGATTCTAGTCAAGATCAAACCAAGTAAAACTTGACTCAGATCTAGGTGGCTAGATATTCGATTCTAGTCAAGGTCCAAGCCAATTAAAAATTGACTCGGATCTAGGTGGCTGGATATTTGATTCTAGTCATGATCCAAGCCAAGTAAAACTTGACTCAGATCTAGCTAGCTGGATATTCGATTATATTCATAATCCAAGCCAAGTAAAACTTGACTCAGATGTAGGTGGCTGGATATTTGATTCTAGTCAATATCCAAGCAAAGTAAAACATGACTCAGATCTAGGTGGCTAGATATTCGATTCTAGTCATGATCCAAGCCAAGTAAAACTTGACTTGGATATGGGTGGGTGGATATTCGATTCTAGTCAAGACTTAAGCCAAGTAAAACTTGACTCGAATCTAGGTGGCTAGATAATGGATTCTATCTAAGGATTTGAACAGCTAAGGTTTGAAGCTAGATTGGGTAACTCTGGTCTAAGAGTCTCCGGCCGAGTAATAAACTACTCCCCTGGTGGCTTGAGGACTAGGGAATATATATATCTACTGTGTATGAATAAGGTAACTGAGATATTTACCTCCACCATCTTGTTAGCTTCAGCAAGAGCCATTCTAGTAGTAAAAATCCTCTCAACAATTTCAGTTGGGCCATACTTCTGCTGCTTGGGGTTTCTAGATGTCACTTTGCCATATTCAATGTCGTTCCAATCTGTAGCATAGTTGGTGAGTGAACCAAGGCTTTGATCACTCAAAGTCCATGTCAGGACCAAACCTTTCCTAGTAGAACTCTTCTTGGCATTCGCCATCGCTGCAGCGGGACTGACATGCAGCATGAGTTTTTTGTCCTAAGCTGAACTAGAGGCAACACTGAGTTTCTTCAACATTACAATGACTGAAGGTTGCTGAGATACGACCGCAACTTTCTTCTGCATTACCTTGGTCGCCGGAGTTGGTTTCTTCAACCTAGTAGGTGGGTTTGCCCACTACTGTGATGATGTCGGTTGAGGCTGAGACTGCGAAGATTGCTGAGGTTGGGGCTGCTGGTTTTGCCGAGCTTGTTGTTGTGGCCGAGTCTGAGCTACCTCCGATGATTGTTGTTTTTGTTAATGTTGTTGGGTCTGAACTAACTCGGGTGGTGGTTATTGTTGTACTTGGGGCTGAGCTGGCTTAGGGATTGCCGGAATCTCAGCGGTAGTTATCTTGGTGCCTATGTTGCTGGTGCTGGAATCTCAAGTTTCCCTGTTAGGGACTGGGATATCCTCCCTCTGATCTAGCATGGCCTGGTCTTTTGGGGCACCACCTCCCCCTCCAGCGGCAATCTCTTCCTCTGGCCGGGACAGATTATTATATGCCACTGGAGGAGTGTTAGCCCAAACTGGACTAAGGACTCAAGTGTCTTCTGGAGGAGGAGATGGGGTCATGAAAATCAGAGAGGCCATGCTGTAAGCACTCTGGGATACATCCAAAGAAGCCTTGAATTTTGATGTAGTGAGATAAAAAGAGTCAGAAAAAATAGAAACAAGAAATATAGAAAGATAGAAACAAGAAATAAAGAAAGAGAGAAACAAGAAGTAGAGAGATATACCGGAAGAGGAAGCTTACCCAAAGCTAATAGGTGGTGGTTTTTGCTTCTGAGGTTTCTTGAACCCCATCTTGCGCCTCTTCGAGGGATTAGGTGACTCAGGATGCGTGGCTAATGATGAGGCGCATTTCTTCACCGCCCCTTGACCTCCCATAGCAACAGGAGGCACATCATGCACCTGGCCAGCCAGGTTAGCTGGTCTAGAGTGAAGCTAATAGGTAAATGCGAGTGGCATGGTGTCAAGTACCTCTATAATATGACACTCATCTTCATCGTCATCATCATCATTCGGCCATTCCCTTAATGGTTCTAACACAAGAGTCTTACCATGGGACTGGCCGGAGTCGGCTTAAGAATGGGCATAAAATCCTTAGAATCCAGATCTTCCGAATCCGAAGCATCATGATACTTACCCCAAGAGGAAGGGGGTTTATCGGTATCCTCGAGAGTTTGCCAAATAAATTTCTGCACATCGAAAAAATTCAATGTCAAATGAAATAATCGGCTGACATAATGGTTATGACGGCAAAAGCATCTCAATTTTTTACCTGTGGTGCTAGGTTTTCTCTACTGAAGGGTGGTTTGCTCCACACCCACTCCTTAGTCATGTCAGTCTTGGAGATGGATTTAACCCGCCTATAGACTTAGGCTTTGTTTAGCTCGGAGGTGGAAACCCGGTTTGGGTCGAAACGGTCTGTTGATGAATGTAGCCAGGAGATCATCAACCATTAAACCAAAAGCCTTCAACTCGACGATGTATGTGTGAACCTCATGGACAAACTGGTTACTAGTCTTCGGATAAAAAATCCAAGTTGTTCTTGGAGGGAACGCCAACAGAGAAAGTTGGAAGCCGAATCATGTCTTTCTCGGTATTATTCTTCATGTAGAAGAAGGATCTCAGCCACTTCTTGCACGAGTCTAAACCTTGGATCCCGGGAAAAATAGATTTCTTCCAGGGTGTAATAGAAGCAGTCCCGCATTGGGTCAAAGGCTTTTCGTCGGAAGGGACACCTGGAGAAGGAACTACTTGGGACCAAAGTTGAAAGTACTTCGCCTAGAGGGTTACACAAGGCCAGAGGCCGAGGTATCCCTCGCAACAAGAGATGAAGGTAGAGAGAGAAGCAATGGCATTAGCCGGGAGATGATGGGGTTGAAGGCCAAAAGTTACGAGGAACTATTTGGCAAAATCGCTCACAGGAAGGCCAAATCCTCTAGCAAAGTGAGCAACGAAAACAACATACTCACTATGCTCGGCCTCGGGAATTTGCTCGTCGCTAGGATGCGGCAATGTACCTCCGGCGGAATTCGCCGGATCCGCTTGAGATTGCCTGCGTAACATCAGAACCTTCCCATGAACCTCTCTCAAAGGTAGCCTCTTCTTCATGCTCAGCTACGACAAGATTTTGGGGATCCATCTCCTCAGGGTCGCTGTCCTCTGGCGCGTTGTTAGCCTCGGAGGCGCTAGGCAAGGAATGCTGCGTTCCCGTGGTAGCAGGGAAGAGCAGCACTTGAGCGAAGCAGCAAAGCAAGAGGGACAGAGGGGCGGTGCAATCGATGTTGCTATATGCAGCGGCGGCAATGGCACGATGAGGAAGAAGGAGAGGGAGAGGGGGAAGTGAAACAAGGGTTTCCCCCCGCTCCCCTATTTATCCGCATGGCGCATCGTGGGTAGTGGGATCCGTTCTGCCCATGATGCCCATGATGCGTGCGTGTATTTCACACAGGCAATTGAGGAATGACATGCCACACAAACGGTTACATGGTCAAGTGCAATAACTCGGTCGTGAAATCCAGAGCGGCAAATGAGGGGTCATGCTGTGAAGTGATGGATGCCAGTGAATACTGCCACAACGTGGCAGTGTATAGTGTGACACATCGTGTCTTGGCCCAAAAATTAAGGTGCAACATCATGATTGCGTGACACGTAGGATGAGGTAGCATAAAATAAGGGAATACAAAGGGAATCAAGGGAAAATAACCCGAAGATGGGAGAGTGACCTAGCCAGCAAGATATATCTTGGTCTGAGCCGAGCAAAGTCGATTTGACAAGATGTTACCTATGGGGTCCACAAATTAATCCTCCGAGAATCCCTGTTATGCATACACCACAATCCCATGATTAGTTTGTCATGGCACATAACCGACAAGTATCAAAGTAAACACCCATTACTTAAGCGGATACAATTCATACCTCAATTGCCATTATGGCTACATTAGTCATCATCGGCGGAACTTTATTGAAGCATAGAGCCCTAGCCATGCCATAACCTATAGGCAGATGACTGGGAGAACGTATTAGCTCGCAAAGTCATCACCATCATCTTCTTCAACTTACTTCTCAAAATCTAACCAAGTTAATAGCTAGGGACAATGCCAGTTAGTACTTTGAATGTACTCGCAAACCACCTTAAGGAAACAATAATAATAAGGGTATATGAATTATGGCTATGGTAGTAGGAGGGCTCCATGAAAGCTTCTTTTCTAAAATAATTTCTCTTGTAGATATAGCATCTACACATCTTTGTTGAAAACTTTTGTAAAACATTTTAGAAAGCCCTTTTAAAAAGTTTTGGGAAACACTAGGATTGGGTCAGCCATTTGTTTCTTCCTTTCGGTCATCTCATGACCTAACTCCTTTCCTTCCTTTCTGAACATCTCATGGTCAAAGCATTTCCAAAGCCTTTGCTTTTCCGAAATACTTTTTGAAAACAAAACCAGCATCGCTCTACAACAACCTTCCCAACCGTCCATGACCATGGACATGTCTATTCGAATAGATTTACACTGTGCAGAGGTTGTACACTTTACCAACACCATACGGGTACCCTGCCCTGATCCCATACGGATCGTGGGTCAAGTAACTGGTTAAGACCTTAGGAATGCCCACTGCAGTATAAGCTCCTATCCTAAGAGCTATTCATAGTAAACGCATGGCAGCCCGTAGACCATTCGTTCCTTCCCCTTGGTGATGATTTACATTATAGGGACCCTTATAGGAGAAGGACCACCCTCCAGAGATCGAAATCCCCTGTAGTAGTTGTGAGACAACTCATACCAGATAAGACAAACTTCTAGTCCAGCCCCTTCCCATATAGTAGTAATGTGGTTGCACGGGTTAATTGTTCTAGCAAACTACAAAGAACTAGGTGCGTTTTCAAAAACATTTTCCTCTATTTTCTTTTGTAAAACAAAAACCCTTTTCTTTTCTCAACTTCTCTTAGTAGGTCAAACCTCACCAAGGTTTTACCATAAACATTTTGTAGAACTTTTTCGGGGGTCTTCCCATCCTATAGTTTTGCTTTGGCTAAAACGGGTTCTCCAAAGGGGTATGGTGTTGTACACCATCTACAATACTAGCGACAAGTAGGTGACATCAAGGGGGTTGTAATTATCAGTACAAATGTGTAATGGTTTGGAGGAGCCAAGCCACTACCAGATATAGATCATCATATAATAAAACTATACAGTTTTCATAAACTATAGGTAAAACATTTATAAATAAAACAATAGGACAAGGGTTATGAGAAAGAAGGTGGCTTACCTGTGATCAGCAATATGGCAATATTTCCTGGACTTCTTCTTAGAAAACCATAATAATAATAATCATCTTCTTCAGGTCTTCGATATAATCACAACTACCATCGTTAGGGACCACACATGCAAACAAGCAATGGTGTAATCAACACAATGCATACAAGCACCAATGGAATACAACAAGGAAACATACAACACAATATTCACTTCAGTAGGTTTTGATCGAATGAGTTTGTTGTAATTGGAAATACTATAATTGCCTTTGTGGAATTTTCTTTATGATTTAATTGTCAAATACCACCTAATGAAGGGGTTTTGACTAAGGCTTGGGTATGTATGATATCAATGTGCAAAAATGATATCATCAGATAGGTATTGGAATAAAAAGGCCAACAAAAGTGGTTTCATGATTTTATCAAATTTCCTTAATTAGTTATAATTATTTTGGAGGAAATAACCCTAGTTTGGGTTAATAAATCACCAGGAAAGATCTGGAGCTCAAATAAATTTTTCCTCAGAGGATATTGTATAAATTTGAGTTTGGTATTTTTGAGAGTTGGATTCACCTTAAGATAATTACAAGAATACCCTTGGTAAAATCCCAAAGTCAGGTTTGCATGAAGTTTGTCTTTTTAACTAGATTTGTTCTACATGTCCAAATGGATTGAGACCAATGACATTGGATAAGCATTGAAAATACCTTCTAGAAGAAATTGGAATCATTAATTTTAAGTTACAAAGATTCTAGAAAGATTTATCTAGTGGAAATACCACAAGTAGAAGGTTTTAATTCATTAAAAATCCTTAGAAGCTCAAAAATTCCTGAACTCCTTGATTCTGGTGGATATTGATGTACCACATCACTGAGAGTTTGAATCAATCCAAAATCTAGTGTGGATTAAACTAGATAAATTCTATAGTGCCCAACTTAATTTATTTTGTTATTTTTTCCAAACTAGATCTAAGGCTCCACTTGGCATGGGATCAATGCCAAAATATGGGAAACTACACAAACTACCAGAGGGGAGTGGATTTTCTCCAACTGGGCCTGTAATTTTTTTGAATGAATTAATTAGTGAAAAAGGGTAGGTTGTGTTAAATAATTTATTAGAAAAACTCTGAATACTAAAGTTGTTCAAAACTTGCACTACATGTTTTATAAAACTTGCACTGCATGTTTTATAAAACATGCATGCACACGAAGAATTTTAGATTTGGGCATTTTAATACCCTTTCCATTTTTATTTGGATTTAAAACATATTGGAACTACCAAATCTGGAATCTCAAGATAAAAAGAAAAACTCAAAATGGTTAGATGGACCAGAACTGGTGGGAACTGGGCCATCCAGCGGTCCATCTCGCATTGACGCATGCAAGAGGCAGCTTTTAATCTTCTAGGTGGGGCCGGGCGGTTAGAGGCACATGGTGGTTGAAGGGGTAAGAGAGATCCAGGGCTGTTTGGTCCATTTAACATCGATGACCCTCATCGCTTCTTCTACCTCCAGATGGGAGAGATAGAGGCTAACCCTAGGTCATGCCGGCGGTGGTCAGGGTCTCACCTAAGGGCGGTCTCTAGCGAAGGGGAGTCTGCAGGGCGACATGGCGGTGTATGGCGACTCCAACAAGGGGCTTCATGGATAGGTTCGGCTCCGAAAAGCATCTCGCGTGATAGCACCCATCGTGGTGGCCTCGGAGTTCATCGGCATCGTCCTCTAGGTGTGTACAAGACGAAGCAAGGTAGGTGTTAGCTAGGACTAGAAGAGAGGTTCAAGTCAGGACTAAAAAGGAGCAGAGGAGAGGCAGGGAGCGATACCTGCAAGCATAACCATGGGAATGGCCGAGGCATCTCCTCCGACATCTCCTAGATAAAAGAGTGAGAGGGAGGCCCTTGTTGTATGGGAGAGGGGTGAGGCAAGGTAAGAGGTGTGGAAATGAGTTAGAGAGAAGGGTTGCCTAGCCTCTGGCCTTTATATCCCGAGATGGATCGGTTCACCATGGACAAGTTCCATGTGAGGAGCTTGGGAGGAGAGCCAGAGCTATGATTGGCCAGGTTGGCGGTGCAGTGGGTCGTGGGGGTGGTCAAGAGAGGTAGGAGCGTGGCATAGATGCATTGCAAGCCAAGCTTTGTTGCACTTGTTTGCTTTCGGCCCAAAAATAAAATAGAGAGTGAGGGTTTATAGGGCCATCTAGGGCTTTAACCAGGGTGCAGGAGAGGTGGTGTGCGTGTTCTGGTTCGAGCAGTGGGCAGAGAGAGAGGGGAGTTGCTGTCATGCATTGAGGTGGAGAGTTCTTTAGTTTAAAGGTGCGACTCTCTCTCTTCTCCTTTATTCCAAGTAGTAGGAGGCAGGTACTAGGGTTTGTGCACTATATATCTACAGTGCCACGACTAGCGGATGCCCTGTGTTGTGGTGATAAATGGTGGTCGTTAGAGAAGGTTTGATTTGGTGTGGGATTAGATTTTGTTAAGATAGAACCTTTTTCCATCTTGGTGATCATGAAAGAATTTCTTGATTTTTTGATCTTAGCTAGATAAGGCAATGATGCTGATGGCTGGATAAGGTCATGATAAATTTCGAAGAATTTTGGAGGATTTATTTGATCAAGTTAGATCCTTTTTATATCAATTATTCAATTATTGCTGAATCTGTTTCATTGATCTCTTCCAAAATATTGGAATAGGACAAAGTGATTTTTTGGTTTGAGATGGTCCCAATTTTGAATTCCCACACTGGAGAATTTTTCCAAGATTTATTGAGGCAGAAAAGTATTTAAAACAATTATTTTTCTCTTTCTTCCATTTAATAAAATAGGCAAAAAGAATTATTAAAGTCTTCAAAAATATTTATTTTTGAAGTGGGAAGATAGGTTATGATATATGGGCCTCAAATCAGCCTAAAGTTGGATATGTTATTTGGATAAAAACAAACTTGCCTTTATGGGTCGAGTTTTGGGGTTTTTGTCAAATAAAAGAATTAATTAGTTTTTGGGCCAAGTAATTATGTTGATAATTAGATGATGTCCACAAAGTGTATCTATCATATGGAACCTTGGGAAAAGTTACTTTTATACCATCAAAACATTGTTAGATCTTGGAGCTCAGAGCTCCCCTTGAGGCATGGGCTACATGCATGGATAGACCAAGTTGAGTAGATCACCATGGTACAGAGGTTTGGGGTTGAACATGATTGAGTTCTCCAAGGATTAATGCCAAACATTGAATTAAATAAGGGTGCCAAAACATATCATCAAATAGCCTTCAAAACCATGTGGGTTTTAGAAGCACAAGTGTCCAATTGAAACAAGTGATGTATGGGTGGAAAGACGTCTATGAGGGCTTGTTTCTTTGCGGCTCGAAATTTCTTGGACGAGTGCATAGTGGGCCCTGATGGCTGTGATAATACAACACATTTTAGCAATATAAATTGTGTCATTTTCCTATCATATCATGCTCCATCTAACTATTTCTATGCTTGATATGCATGATTACTTGTTTTTATTAAATTCAATATGAGCTTTGGACATTTAGTAGTTTAGGTAGAATTTGATCCCTCTTCGATGTCTTTGACATGTGGGTAGGTGTTTATGATGTTTATGGATGAAACAAAGGCAAAAGGAACAAAGAGAGCATAGTATGGAGGAGCTGTAGGGTTTAGACTTAGCCATTTGAGAGGTTGGGAAAGTGAATTTTTCCAACTTCTCAAAATAAATATCCAAGACCATTGGGTTTTACTCCTCGATGATACGAACTCCGCGAACCCAAGAACACCCAAAATGGAGTTTGTATGAAGAAATGACGACCAAAATACTAAAGATTATTGATGGTTTAACGAGCAACTATATGACCAGAGAAATAATTCCGGCCGTATAGTTGCGCCCGTATAGTTGTAAAAAGGGTCGGAAACGACGAGATTTCACCCCAGAGAAGCTCCAGAACCTTCCCTAAGTCATATGACGGTATTGGGGGAACCCTAGGGCACCCCCAAGGCCTATATAAAGGAGGGAGGACCCCGAGAAAGCCACAATACACCATATACAAGATCTAGATCCCATCTACCGCCTCCACGGCGGTGCCCCACCGTCGTGATGCCTCCATAGCCTCTACAGCTCCACCAAGATCTAGATCTCCATCAACACCAACAATCTATCCAAGCAAGAAGAGGAGAGAAGGAGGACGCTGCCATCATCACCATCTCCATCGCTGCTAATCCTTCATCCTTCCCCATCATGATCTCTGTGATGGGTTGTACCATGGCTTGAACCCCCTTTTATTAATGTTATGATGATTTGAGTAATTGAAGTGTGGTGTGTTCTTGTTAATTAATATATTTGTGCTTTCTCTTTACATTTTTCTATTCGTGATATTATTCTAGTGATTGGAGACGTCCAATGCATTGTTGAGGAATTTACTAGGAATTCAGAGATTGTCACAAAACTTATCATTAGTCTCTACTCTTCCATGGGGCTGACAAATCCATGGGTAGAACTAATAGGCTATTTGCTATAAGTGATTTGTGGAGGCAATAGCAGCTTAGCATGCACCGCCCAGATCGAGTTCCCTCAAGATCACTCATAATATAGATAGGTATAGTGTTGTGAATTGCTTGAGCCCAAACTGACATAAGGGATATCTTGTGACTAGCACACTTGCCTAGGAGTACGGTTGTCGATAGAACTTAATGTCTTTGCTCTGGTTTACCTTGATTGGTCTTGTTACCTTAATACACTATTCTCCTATGAGATGACCCATGTCCGAAGAGGGTGTGGACAATTGAGTTGTCTAGTTGCCACTTACCAACAGTGGGAGACAACCATATATGAGGGACCGCCACAATTATAGTTAACAGCTATTCCATAAGCACTTATCATCCACACCGATATACACAACATTACTTGAGGAATCATAGCATTAATATTTCATCTCATTGCATTCACCTCTTTTCAGTTTTACTTTTGTTCTAGTTTTCTTCAAGTCCTAGTAGTAGTTGTTACAAAACATATTAAATTCATTTATCCTAGAAACTTATAGAATAGGCTATTTCCAAACCATGGTTTGGGTGCGAACATGGTCGCATTAACAACGCGGCTGCGAGGGTCGTGTTCACCGATCTCCCATCGAGACAAACTCTTTAAATATTTGCTGCTACAGGTACTACAATAACCCTGTTTTGGTGCAGTAACCCATCCCATCAAATTGGCACCGATGTCGGGGAGCAAAGCATTCGGTTATCTACTCGCACATAGTTTATTTCCGTTTGTTCCTATTATCTTACTGCTTTCTTTTATATTTAAAACAATAAAAAAAATTACAAAACCAAAAATTTATAAAAACTGTTGCTACCAATCATGTCTTCCGAAATAAATTTTATTCAAGAGATAAGACAAGCATTGGAGGAGATAAAGGATTCAAGTTTATCAAGCCTGGTTGCTAGACATGAGCTGATAAAGAAATTGGTGAACCAATTTGAAATGCATTCATTATGGTTCCGTGCTAATGATGGATATTATTGCACAATTTGTATAACAGATAACCACCTTAATTTTGAATGTAAGTATTCCAACAATCCTACTCTAGCAAATATAATAGAGATAAATCCTATGCTAGTTTGGAAGTACTATAATATGTTCTTTTCAAAGGTGCATCTGAAGTGTTATTTATACTAGGAAGTATTGATGTTGAAAGTGAAGCACTTGATGGAGTTTTTAATTTAGTATACCTCATATTCCTCTTTTGCGAAAATAATTTAAGTGGAGAGGAAAAGGAGCACAAGGAAGAGGAGGAAGAACGGATTGATCACCCGCTCACACCTTCAACTCCTACTTTTGATTCTATCATTGCTATTAAAACACTAGTCGATGAAAAGGAGGAACAAAAAAGGGAGGTTGACAAAGAGAGTCATGCTACAACTTTTGTTTGTGATGCTCTCACTCTAGTAGTGATTTTTATGATGCTAAAATTGTTGATAATTGTTCTGCGGAGGCCTTGTGCCTAGACACTCATATGGAGAGCATTAATAATAATGAACGAGTGATAGAACCTTGCTATACTAACATGCAGGGTCCTAAACTCCCTGCTATGAAGGAAGAATACTATGAAGTGTTCCCCAACACAGGTAACCAAGGTAAAGATTTAAGAATTTTATATGAATCTCAAATCCTCTCATTGAAGCTATACACGAAGGCATGTTCACCAAGCTTGGTGCATCAACACTCGCTTGAAAGCGAGAACTTGTTCATCTACATAATGTTGATGCACCGTAAGAGGGTACGACTCCGACCGAACTCTACTTCAGTATGCTCCAAGCTGGTATGTATAACCTCACATCGAGTCGATATCCCTTGGGATCCAGGTGAGTAATGTATGGAGCATCCTAGCCTGGCTTTATGGCTTTAAAGAGAGCGCTTCCCGGGAGGCAACCTGGAAGTCATTAGGCGTCTTTCTTAGTTTTGTGTCTTGATTCTAGTTGCATTGATGTTGCATTGACACTTTTATTCTTCGCATGTCTTGCTATTAGAGTAATCTTGTGGTAGTTTTAAAAAGGTAGAATTTATTGTTACTATGTGTTGCATAAACTCGGTTGTACTTAAATCCCGTTTTTATACATGATAAATGTTGGTCGAAAATTTAATCTATCATTTTTCTGTCAAAAACAAGGTGGTTCACTAAGTTTCAGGATAAGAAAGAATTCTTGAAGAAACATAAATTTTTTGATGTATACAGAAGGTTTAACGACCAACTATACGGCAGGAATAAAAATTCCGGCCGTATAGTTCCAGTCCTATAGATATTTTTGCCATCGATAGTTTTCTTTCGTAAGTACTGATGGTTTAACGACCAACTATACAGTGGGAATAAAAAATCCGAATGTATAGTTCTAGTCGTATAGATGTCAATGCTTTTGTACAATTTGTTTTCCAGTTACATAGGGTTTGGCGACCAACTATACGATGGGAACACATTGTTCCGGCCGTGTAGTTGTGCCCGTATAGCTGGGAAAACCCCTCGAACGCCAACTGGAAGGTAACCATTGCTCAAAATTTCATTCTTTGTTCTTCCTTCTTCTTTTAAAAACCTCGAAACACCACCTGGGAGCTTCTCCATGTTTTATAGAAGCCGAGTGTATGTAAACAATAAAGTTTTATCTCATAAATTCTTTTAGTTGTAATTCTCTTTAATAGTTCATGTTTTCTTTTTGTTTTTCTTTCATTAAGTTTGGTGAATGAACTTTGTTCGTACACCAAACCGTTGTCATCTATTTTTTGTGTTATTTTCGAAGGGACTTGAACCTTGTGTGATGACGTGTACAGTAGGTCCAACCATGCAAACATTCGCATGAGCCACTTGGTTGCTTCAATTCAACATTTCAACAATCAGTGTCTGGAAAAATCCTCCAACTCAAACCTCTTTTAAATAAGCACATAGGGGCTGCACACTCGTGTTTCATATTTTGTCTCACTTATACTTCATCACAATCTAGGAGAAGCACACTCCAAGAATTAGTTTGTTGACTTAAGTGTGGTGTTTAGGTTGATGAACCAACTTAGTGGGACTTGTATTTTTATCACTTGTGAGCTAAACCTGTGTCTTCAAAAACACAAAAATATTTTGTCTTCTTTCTAGTCTTGTTCCTACCAGGTTCTTAAGGAAGGCATACACCGGATCATGAAATATTCATTGAAGCATAGTTTCTTTGTCCATCAAATTAGAGGTTAAAAGCACCTCAACGGTAAAGTGTGTCACCCTTGCTTTTACTTAAGCTTAGGGAGGTAACCACTTCCTTATACTCTGATAACTGCATTTTTTCTTTTGTTTTCATGATCTTCTCAAGTTTAGCTTGGGGAGGTAATTTTGCATGCGTAGAGTCTTGTGTAAAGTTCTTTATCTTAAAAAGTTTTCATGCTATTGTGTATTTCTCTGTTTTTGAATGCTTGCTTATGTTAGATTTTGTTCATATTTATATAAGGGATATACTTTCTCATGTTAGGCCCCATAGGAGACAAGCCATAGCTTTGATGCACCTTGTTCAACTTTTATCTAGCTTGTGAAAAATATTGTAATCCTCTAAATATACATTGTCATGTTCTCTACATTTTGAAAATAAAAAAATATAATAAAGAAGTTCTTCAAAACTTGCTAGTTGTCACTTTTCAGAATTGTCTTAAGTGAATGGTTATGGAGTAGCCTGACCCCATAGTGTTGGGAATGATGGTCTTAATAGATGCTTACTGAGTGACTTGTCAAATAACAAATGATGTTTCCAAGTTTCGAGATTACATATGCCAAAATTTGTCTTGGAAATCAAAGTGAGATATTGTTTTATGCGCGTCTGGCGCCACTGTCACACAACATGGGATGCTAACAACTCCACTGGCCTTTGGACAATCCAAATAGAGGAAACTCTTGAAGTTTGGCTATGAGTTGCTCAACATATGTAGAAAAATACTATATTTGGGTATGCATTATTGGTATTCTCATGGGCCTGCGTTAAAAGAAAAAGTCGGAATACTCCTCTGACCATTATGATATATCATTATAACGAAAAGGGAAACCTTGGTAATGGTCACGAGTGTCCTTCCTACCCTACACAATCTCAATTGAACATATACCACTCTTTTGGCATGATCTCGTTACTAAGAAATATATTTTGTATGAGCTCAACAATCGAAGCTTGCACTTGAGAGACTTTAATAGATGGCATGAGTTGGTAGCATTGGAAAACTATATTTCTATTTATGATTGACAACTAACTGTGTTCAACTTTGCCTTATACAAATAAAAATACAAAAATACAATAAAGTGTCTATAGAAGGATAACAAGTTTACTTGCAAGATAGATTTAACTTTGACATGCGGCATAGAAGTTTTTGACTAATCTCTAGTGGTTTGAAATAATATAACTGAGCTTATATTGCCTTGTATGATTATGTGCTCTCTTACTTTGAGCTTGCAGGAAAAACAAGGATGCAGTGCATTGATTTCCAATGATAAACAAGATCACATCCATTAAGTTATCGATCCCTTTTGCTCGAGGACGAGCAAGATCTAGCTTGGGGAAGTTGATGGTTGTGATAATAAAACACTTTTTAGCAATATAAATTGTGTCATTTGCCTATCATATCATGCTCCATCTAACTATTGATATGCATGATCACTTGTTTTTATTAAATTCTATATGAGCTTTGGACATTTAGTAGTTTAGGTAGAATATTATCCCTCTTCCTTGTCTTTGACATGTGTGTAGGTGTTGATGATGATTATTGATGAAACAAAGGCAGAAGGAACAAAGAGAGCATAGTATGGAGGAGCTGTAGGGACTAGACTTAGCCATTTGAGAGGTTGGGAAAATGAAATTTTCCAACTTCTCAAACTAAATATCCAAGACCATGGGGTTTTACTCCTCGATGATACGAACTCAACGAGCCCAAGAATACCCAAAATGGAGGTCGTGTGAAGAAATGGCGACCAAAATACTAAGGAGTACTAACGGTTTAACGAGCAACTATACGACCGGAGCAATAATTCCGGCCGTATAGTTGCGCCCGTATAGTTGTTAAAGGGTCGGAAACGACAGGATTTCCCTCTAGAGAAGCTCCAGAACCTTCCCTAAGTCATATGACGGTATTGGGGGAACCCTAGGGCACACCCAAGGCCTATATAAAGGAGGGAGGACCCAGAGGAAGCCACAATACACCATATACAAGATCTAGATCCCATCTAGCGCCTCCACGGCGGAGCCCTGCCACCGTGCCGCCTCCATAGCCTGTACAGCTCCAGCAAGATCCAAATCTCCATCAACACCAACAATCCATCCAAGCAAGAAGAGGAGTAGAAGGAGGAAACCTCCATCACCACGCCAACGCCACCATCACCACGCCATCATCACCATCTCCATCACCTCTACTCCTTCATCCTTCCCCATCATGATCTTCATGATGGGTTGTAACATGGCTTGAACCCCCATTTATTAATGTTATGATGATTTGAGTAATTGAAGTGTGGTGTGTTCTTGTTAATTAATATGTTTGTGCTTTATCTTTACATTGTTCTATTCATGATATTATTCTAGTGATTGGAGACATCCAATCCATTGTTGAGGAATTTACTAGGGATTCACGGAGTGTCACAAAACTTATCATTAGTCTCTACTCTTCCATGAGTCTGAAAAGTTCATGGGTAGAACTAATACGCTATTTCCTATAAGTGATTTGCGGAGGAAATAGCAGATTAGGATGCACCGCCTAGAGTTGCCTCAAGATCACTCATGATATAGATAGGTATCGTGTTGCGAATTTCTTGACCCCAAAGTGACATACGGGATATCTTGTCACTAGCACACTTGCTTAGGAGTACGGTTGTCCATAGAACTTAATGCCTTTGCTCTGTTTTACCTTGATTGGTCTTGTTACCTCAATACACTATTTTCTTACGAGATGACCCATGTCCAAAGAGTGTTGGAGGGATACCCCCAGGTAGGGTAACACCAAGGTATAAGGGCCGAGTTAGCCGGGGTACGGCACGGTCAAAGCAAAGTGCTGACTGGGTCACCTCAAGGCAGGCCGAATCATGGTGTGGCCCAGCCCATGGGGCATTTCCTTGACAATGGTCCGGCTGGCATAAGATTTATGCTGGCCGTGTCTATCTATTTTGCAGGTAAATGGGTAAGCCGGTTTAGCTATATGCTAGTAGGATTATCTTAGATTCCAAGAGAAGGAATCCCCCGCTGGTCAAAAGGTGGCTTTATTAGCTGAAGCATGTGCAAAGTAAAGTAAAGAAGAGGACCAGCGGGTCAGGGCGACCAAGGTGACGCGGGCAAAGCCGGATGACGTAGCCCATGTCTGGTGACGCCAAAAGGAAATGATGACGTTGCGGGTTACGTCCAAAGGTCGGACGAGCCGTTAAAGAGGAATAAAGAAGCATCTTCTTTAGGAAAGGAGCATATTCGTAGAATATGCTGCCACCTATGCCCTAGAATTGTAACCCGGGCTCCCCTATATAAGGAGCACCGGGGCCTCCATAGAGGAGGACGGCCAATAGATCAATGATTCTCTATCCAAGGTAAAACTCGAGGGCTAGCAAACAGAGAGTAAGAGACATCGTCTCCTTGTTAAGAGCCTTAGGAGCACTTGCAAACACCATTGATAGAGAATATACAAGCACTTCCGTGCGTGGAATCACCACGCTCTCCCTCCCTGGATTCCCCTAGCACTCATTGGACCCATCTTTAGCCTATCCATGGCATCTGTCGTGCCACCACCACGACAGTGTTGGGTCCGCAGCATAGAAAACAAAAAATTTCTTACGGTGTGAACTACACGCCAAGATCTATCTACTGGGTACAAAGCAACGGGTGGACATACATCCAACAAGAACTTACCCTCGTAGACAACGAGCTTTGTTAACGAGTAGGAACTCATGGTTGATGTAGTCGTACACTTGCCGATCTCAAGATCGTGATGAAGTCCAGCAGGTCCGGCTCCAGCACGTCCATCAGATCCAGCTCTAGCACCACCAAGTCTAGCACCGCAAAGCAGTGGTGCATCCGTGATCGCACACACGTCCGATACCCCGACAACCTCCGTCCCTCGCTCCAGCAAAGCAGCGGAAGCAGCAACTCCTTTCCAGATAAAGCCACCGGGAACATGTATCTCGCTAATCCGATACCATGGGGAAATAATACTAGAGGGGGAGAGAGATCCTTCACAAGGAGGTGTGTGTGAGAAGTGAGGAGGGGGTGGCCTTTTATAGGAGGAGGGGGGTGCCCCTCCTTCATGGCCGGCGCATGGAGGAGGTGACCCTTCACCTCCTCCATTCATGTGGTGGTAACTCCCTCCACATAAATTTGCCCCTTCACATTCTCTTTTAAAGTCTCCACTTTAAATGCATTAAATTTCTCCAAATTTAATGCTCTCTCATTTAATAAAAATCTTTTATTATTTTTATTCAGAAATTTGTTAATTACTTTAATTAACAAACATTCACATAAAACCCCTGCAACATTTCAATATTACATGCAGAACCAATTTCAGCAATTTCACCCGAAACAGTTTCGGTGTCTATTGAAATAATTCTAGAGCTTTCTTAAATCTTGATCTGAAACATATTTACTCCAAATGGTGTCGGTATCCCTTAAGTGTGTCACCCTATGGTTCGCGAATAATGCAGACATGATCGAGACCCCTCTCAGATCAATAATCAAAAGCGGGACCTGGAGATCCATACTGACTCCTACACATTCAACGATGACTTCTGTGATCGTGAGAACCTTTAACGCTAGTAACTAAATCCCTTTGTCCCGCGATATATTACATGTCCGAGATTCGATCATTGGTATCTCCATACCTAGTTTGATCTCTTTACCGACATGCACTCTTTTCTCGTTCCCGTGATATAACATTCTAGTGATCACATCACTTGCTTGCAAGCTATCTTAATGTGATATCACCGAGAGGGCCTAGAGTATATCTATCCGTCATCGGGATGGACAAATCCCACTCTTGATCCATGAGCCTCAACATAACACCTTCGTAGCACTGAACCCACCTTTATAGTCACCCTGTTACGGTGTGACGTTTGATGTTATCAAGATACTCTTCCGGTGTTAGCAATTAACATGATCTCATGGCTAAGGATAAAGATTACTTCGTATGATATTATAGCAATATAAACATAATGACTTTGATCGTAATGCTATACTTCGGATGAATGTTCATCACATCATTCCACCAATGGTGTGACCTTGTTATTAACAACATCCAATGTCCATGCTCAGGAAACCTTGATCATCTTGTTAATCAACAAGCTAGTCTATAAGAGAGGCATAACTAGGAACCCTTTTTGTTTATTAAACACACATGTATTGATGTTTCCGATCAATACAATTCTAGCATGTAAACTAAACATTTATCATAAACATGGAATAAGATAATAACCACTTTATTATTGCCTCTCGGGCATATTCCCTTCAGTCTCCCACTTGCACTAGAGTGAATATCTAGTTTGAAAAACTTTGCGTATTGAACAACTATGGCTTTCTGGTGTTGCATATATGCTATTGCTAGTGGTTAACATAATCTCTGGATCTGACAGTTTCAGGTCCGTGTGTATTTGCATGTCTTTGCGTCTCTACGCATCACTCATTCTCAAATGAGATGGCATTGTATAAATTTGGTCCTTTGGTGAGACCTTTAGTTCGTTCGGCTCAAAATTTGTTGATATTATTGTCACATAATATATCTTCATAGTATTAGCCCGCTTTGAACCACACCTAGTTTGATAACAAACTACTTAACACAAATGCCCTCCTTTACTGCTACTATAGCAGTTATATACTTAGCCTTTTGTTGTAGTATCCGCCACAATGTCTCAACTTTGGAACTCATCCAAATCCATCATGGAACATCCTTTCCATTACATTGTGCCACCCATAGTCTAAATTGAGATAAATTTGTATCTTGTGACAAAACTAGTATCAATGTAACACTTTACAATGAACTACCTTTAACTATTTGTCACTTATACATGATATATTCTTAGTTCTTCTAGAGCTCATAAGAATATCTTTACTATTGTCCAATGATCATCTTATGAATCATTCTGGTATATGCTCATAACATTTAGAGCATAGGACATTCTGGATATATACATATCATGGTATAATCGATCAAAATCTTCATGTGATTTTACTCACCAAGTGTTGAAACACTTGAATCTTGATACAATTCTTTCCATGCAGCAAGAACCTTTCTTGTTGTTTCCATATTGAACCCTTTCAATATCTCATATATGTATGTCTGGCACAACCATATTTGCGCCTTAATCTATCCATATAGATATTGATGCCAAATATTCCTATTTTGCCCCAGTCTTTCATCGAAATCTTATTTTAATGAAATTCTTAACTCGTGTCAATACAAGATACATCATTTCCAATCAACAATATGTCCTCTACATAATGTATTAGAAATATGTCTCAGCGCTCCCACTTAATTTCTTGCAAATGTAAGCATCTTCATCATCTCCGATGAATATAAACTCTTTTAACAGTTTCATCATGGTGAAGATTCCAACTCCGCTATGCTTACTTCAACTATTGAAGTTTACATGCCCTTTTAGCACACTTTGAATTAACAAAAACCTTTGGACCATGTCATGTACATGTCCTAGGTTACCGTTCTATTAGAAGAACCTTGTTTTGTTTATTCAACTACCATATACCATATTATATGTAGTGGTTGCTACATTAATCCGTCAAGACTATATATCGCTATGAAAGATCATATCTTGTCATAGTCAACTCCTTGAACATTGCCGTAAACTTCTTTCCGACATGTCGACTATTTCATAGATGTCAAACATCCATGTCTATTTCTTTATAGATCCAAACACGACCGATAGGCTTCACGCCTTTTCGGAGGGTCTTCCAAGTTCAGAAACTTGATTTCTCGTGTATGGATACTATCACGGATTCTATGACTTCTAGTCATTTTATGGAGTCAGGGCCCATCATCGCTTCTTTGCATGTAGTCGGTTCATCATTGTCAAAACAATAACGACTTGCTTATCAAATCTTACTATTTGATTCTTACCGACCCACACGGTTCAATAGGAACTCTAATCTCCAAGATCACACCTTTTGTAATCACGAGAGCCATGAGCATTATGGCCGCCACCGGGACACTTTCCGGCGCTGCGCTACTTAGCACATATAGCCAAGGTTCAACAATCTTATCAAAGTTCTATTGTCCTCCCACTTAACTTTTCACAAAAAGTTCCTTCTCAAGAAACTTGACGTTCCAAGCGACAAACTCTTTTGTCCTTGGTGTGATGGAGAAATTCCCAACAAATTCTTTGGGATAACCTACAAAGACGTGCTTATCCGACTTTGGTTGTAAACATTTTACTTATGCATAGCATACCAAAATTTAAGAAAAGACAATTCAGGTTTTATCCCAAACCATAACTCATATGGTGTCATTTCAACGGATCACGATGGTGCTCTTTTCAGTGTAAAAGTGGTAGTCTCTAAATCTTCAATCCTTAAAACATAATGGCAGTTTTATAAATGACACCTTTGATCTTACCATGTCAAACATTGTTTGATTTTATCTCTCGAATATGCCATACTCCTATGGTTTACCGGGAAATCCAAATTCATGGAAGAATTCCTCGAATCTTAGGTGTTTTGCTAAACATGTAACTCAAATATCTTCCTTTATGCTCGAATCATAAACTCTTTATTTTCTTGTTACAATGATTTTCCACTTCATCTTGAAATTCTTTGAATAACTTTCAAATGTTTCATACTTCTTCCTTATTAAGTAAATATATAGATATATTCACTCAAATTTTCGGAGAAAGCATATGAAGCAAAAAGATCCATCGCATATGGCTACACATAATGGACTATGCACATCAGCTTGCACAATCTCCAATAAGCTAGTCATCCGTTCCTCTTTGGCCTATGGACGGAGTTTCAATTATCTCGAGGAAAGTCTCACATGCGTCAATTGATCAAAATCAAAGGATCCAAAAATCCATCAACATGGAGTTTCTTCATGTTTTCTTTCAAATATAATTTAAACAGCGATGTCACTTCATAAGTGATCTTTCAATCATTTGCCTTGCGACATTTTAGCAATAGTGTTTATGGATGTGATTTCTCCAACTAGACTTGTAAAAGTTCATCCATCCTTTATGGAATACGGTAATTATTTGAACAACCATTGTTCTCATGATACCGGAACAAAATAACAATTATTTAAACAAATCTTGAAGGCTTGGTTTGATGACAACGAAAAACACAATAACACTTTATTTGTTTTCGATGAACATCATCACTCATTCTCTTGCTGGTTGCTTAGGCCATTGTAGTTCATGAATTGCGTTGTCCTGTATGACACTTCATACCAGCCAATTCGGTATCCAATACCGGTATACAATACCTCATAACCACATTGTTTAACAAGCAAGGAATATAGCCATAACATGTATATCTTCTATATACCCAAGTTGGACATCTCCAACCTTTTATTTTCTGCCAAATATTTTATTGATTCTCTTTCAACAATTCCTTTTTCTTTTAAAAGAATCTATCAACATCAATAGTGGTGTCATCAACATGACACATGGTACAAAGCGTATATAGTCAACTACTAATACCTTTGGACTTGCACTTTGAAGTGGATCACCATCATCAAATGTTTGGTGTTATTTCAAAAATCGATTGTTTAGTAATCCATTAGTGTAGTAAACATTTTACTTACATCTTCTATTCATCCTTATCATGACAACTTTCATGATCAAGCTACTATAGCCTATAAGGAAGAATCGCGAGTATAATATCAGTTCCCAAAACCTTTTTGGTAGATTCGGATGCCTAGCATCTCCATCCTTCACAAATTCTCATACAATATGAGAACATGTATTTTTCTAAATTATACTCTATCATAATGCAACCAAAAACATTGTTTCAGATATCACAATATCTTTCACACATGATGGTTTCTGGAAAAAATTTCAGGTCCAATATAATCTTGATATTAAAACAACTTTTTGAATATCAATAATCATGGAGGCAACCATGATACTTTAGATACTAACATTGGAATTCTTACTCTTGATTTAATACTACTTATTAAACTTCATGGAGTAAATAGAGTTTGCTGAAAGTTTGCAATAGGACTTATAATCTTTAAATTGACATTCAAAACAATACGATACCAATTCGTAAAGTAAATATCCAGAATTCTATAGTTCTGTTATCTCAAATAAAAACTAAGCATAAGTTAGAAAACGAATGCCAATGACTACAACAAACTATGCAAATTCACTTTGATTTAATTTATGACAAATTTGGTTCAACTAATCCAAATTAGAAATGAACCCCCACTCAAAAACGACATCCCTCGTGCCTTTTTGGTGATTACATGAACCAAATCCACTACACCAAGTCCGATCATCACGTGAGTTGATGTAGCTTCAAAGGCGAGCATCTATATGGGCATCATATCAACTATATGAATCATGCTTAACCTTTCGGTCCGTGTTCCGAGGCCATGTCTGTACATGCTAGGCTCGCCAAGTAAGAACCTTAGTACTCGCATGTGTAAAACTGTCTTACACCCGTTCCTATGAAAGCGTAGATTCGAGTACACCCGATCATCACGTGATGTCTCGAAACACGATCCACAGAATGGTGCATACTCAAGGAAGAACACATTTTTTTCTTGATATCTAAATGAGGGATCATCTTACAATGCTACAGAAAGCGCCAAACTAGCAGTATAAGTTGCTAACATCTAATGTGTAAAGTGAGATGATATGGTCCATGCATTTGATCTCTATCATTTGCATCGTGGTATGATCTCTATCATTCCTCTGTGTGTAAGGCCAAGGTCTATGGAACTTACACGTTGACTGTGTTGTAAGAGTATCTACCATACATCTACTTACAACAATACCATATCAATACACTAGCCCAACAATGATCTAACCTAGACGCCTCTAATTTATCAATTGCAAGTTTTACGTGGCTTAGGGCTTTCGGAGATAGAACCGTTCTCACCTACGAACATGAACCACAACGAGGATACCTAAGTCATTAGCAACTCGTTGTAAATCAGATATTGACTATAGTAGGAGAGACAGACACCCGCCAGCCACTTATGCAAAACAAGTTGCATGTCAGTCGTGGAACCGGTCTCATGTACGATGACATGTAAGGTTGGTCCGGGCCGCTTCATCCCACTATGCCACCAATATCCAAAATACATAGAAGATGCAATAACATGATCATCATCGCCCACATATCAACATATGTGTACTACCCGTGCTAAGCACCTACGCATAGATCAGGCTCTGATACCACTGTTGGGTCCGCAGCATAGAAAACAAAAATTTTCCTACGGTGTGAACTACACGCCAAGATCTATCTACTAGGTACAAAGCAACGTGTGGACATACATCCGACGATAACTTACCCTCGTAGACAACGAGCTTTGCTAACGAGTAGGAACTCGTGGTTGATGTAGTCGTACACTTGCCGATCTCAAGATCATGATGAAGTCCAGCAGGTCCGGCTCCAGCACGTCCATCAGATCCAGCTCCAGCACCACCAAGTCTAGCACCGCAAAGCAGCGGTGCATCCGTGATCGCACACACGTCCGGTACCCCGACAACCTCCATCCCTCGCTCCAGTAAAGCAGCAGAAGGAACAACTGCTTTCCAGATAAAGCCACCGGGAACATGTATCTCGCTAATCCGAGACCATGGGGAAATAATACTAGAGGGGGAGAGAGATCCTTCACAAGGAGGTGTGTGTGAGAAGTGAGGAGGGGGTGGCCTTTTATAGGAGGAGGGGGGTGCCCCTCCTTCATGGCCGGCGCATGGAGGAGGTGACCCTTCACCTCCTCCATTCATGTGGTGGTAACTCCCTCCCCATAAATTTGCCCCTTCACATTCTCTTTTAAAGTCTCCACTTTAAATGCATTAAATTTCTCCAAATTTAATGCTCTCTCATTTAATAAAAATCTTTTATTATTTTTATTCAGAAATTTGTTAATTACTTTAATTAACAAACATTCACATAAAACCCCCTGCAACATTTCAATATTACATGCAGAACCAATTTCAGCAATTTCACCCGAAACAGTTTCGGTGTCTATTGAAATAATTCCAACGCTTTCTTAATTCTTTATGTGAAAAATATTTGCTCCAAATGGTGTCGATATCCCTTAAGTATGTCACCCTACGGTTCGCGAATAATGCAGACATGATCGAGACCCCTCTCAGATCAATAATCAGAAGCGGGACCTGGAGATCCATACTGACTCCTACACATTCAACGATGACTTCTGTGATCGTGAGAACCTTTAACGCTAGTAACTAAATCCCTTTGTCCCGCGATATATTACATGTCCGAGATTCGATCATCGGTATCTCCATACCTAGTTTGATCTCGTTACCGACATGCACTCTTTTCTCGTTCCCGTGATATAACATTCTAGTGATCACATCACTTGCTTGCAAGCTATCTTAATGTGATATCACCGAGAGGGCCCAGAGTATATCTATCCATCATCGGGATGGACAAATCCCACTCTTGATCCATGAGCCTCAACATAACACCTTCGTAGCACTGAACCCACCTTTATAGTCACCCTGTTACGGTGTGACATTTGATGTTATCAAGATACTCTTCCGGTGTTAGAAATTAACATGATCTCATGGTCTAAGGATAAAGATTACTTCGTATGATATTATAGCAATATAAACATAATGACTTTGATCATAATGATGTACTTCGGATGAATGTTCATCACATCATTCCACCAATGGTGTGACCTTGTTATTAACAACATCCAATGTCCATGATCAGGAAACCTTGATCATCTTGTTAATCAACAAGCTAGTCTATAAGAGAGGCATAACTAGGAACCCTTTTTGTTTATTAAACACACATGTATTGATGTTTCCGATCAATACAATTCTAGCATGTAAAATAAACATTTATCATAAACATGGAATAAGATAATAACCACTTTATTATTGCCTCTCGGGCATATTCCTTTCAGACAGTTGGCGCCCACTGTGGGGCGATCGGTGCTAGCAGGGGTGAAAATTCAGACGGGAAACTTCTCAAGCACTGGCGAGCGTATCGTCTCAGGCTTGGTTCAGTGCTTTGGAGCGCTGGACTACGTCAGCGACAAGGCGGGAAGCTTTGGCAGGCACCCTCCACCGCGCAACGGCGTCTTCCTCAAGCTTGGCACGCACGAGATCTACGTCGGGGTAGATGAGTCCTGCGTTCACCCGTGGCACATCGTCGAGGGAGGCAAACCACCTCTCAGCACCGCTCGTGGAGTGTGTATCACTCGCCCCACTAGCAGCATTAAAGTCCTGATGACTGCGCCAGATGCGGGACCAAGCAAAGATCCGGCCCCACTGCCACAGGTAACACGGAAACAGACCAAGTCAAGGTTTCCCCCGCTAGAGAAGCCAGAGAATGTGCTCTAGCAAGCGATAGATAGCTTAGCAACACCAATAGCACCTGTGGTAGATCCGGCTCAGGCGCAAGTTGAGATAGAGGAAACTAGGCAAAAAATGTTAGCTGGAGCAAAGAAAGTAGCAGAGCTGCATCAGTCGCTGAACATCACCTTGAGAGAGAGTATGCAAAGGCAAACCATATCCATGGAGTGAAAATCCGGGGCAGGAACTTGATCATTGAGATTGACAAGGAGTACGAGCCTAGGCTGGGTTAGACATCTACGATAGTAACAGGAGGGTTGGATCGGTATAGTACCCTGGCAAAGAACCTCAGAGCAGCAAATGCGGCCGTGTCCGAGTTAGAAGGTTTAACCGGAGAGGCCCGACAAAGGCAGCAAGAGAGGGTAAATGACCTGTTGAGAGTTGCATGCCAACAAAAGGAAGAAATAAACAAGGCTAACCCGGCACCACCAGGGGCCTCACAGGTGGTACATTCGGCTAGAAATAACCCAGCAAGATCCAGAGGAGCCGCGTCGTCTCCGGGGAATAACCCCAGGAGAGAAGAGGTAGTGGACTCCAAGAGAAGAGACAAGCAAATGGTCCCTTATGACCCGGTTAGGGCTGGAAAAGGCAAAGCAGTGCAAGTTGATGAGGACCGGCACAGTACCAGCCGAGGTGCGGCTGCTCGAGGTAGCCGTGACCAAGGCAATGCCGGTCAAAGAAATGCTGCCAACGGCAATGCCAGACACCACGATCCTGTGGGAGCGGGGCAAAATGTACCTCAGACGCAGAAACAGCTTGTGCCTCAGCAAGAAGGAAGTGCGGGACAAGCGGCATAACAGCCTCGTACACATCCGGATTAGGAAAGATACAATGATGGTTATTCGGCTATGGTCAACGATGGATACCACAGACTGGATCACCACGTAATTGGATCACGGTTGGGAAGCAGGAACTTGTAGCCAGATGATGCGAGGTTGAAGTTGGATAGGATTTATAGGTCGGAGCAAATCGAGTTACAAGGTCCACCGGGTCCAACATGTTTCGTGCCCCGGATCATGAATGAGCCACGAGTGTCGAACTTTCAGCTAGCCAGAGGAACCCGAACTTATGATGGTAGTACCAAGCCAGAGGATTGGCTGATCGACTATGCCACAGCAGTCAAGATCGCAACAGGAAATTTGAGATGGGCGGTGAGATATGTACCACAGATGCTGGAAGGACCAGCGCGAGTTTGGTTGAACAATTTGCCACCAGGAAGCGTTAACTACTGGTTGGATTTCCAGGAGCTGTTCGTTAACAATTTCTCAAGCACTTACAAGAGACCCAACAGACCGCAAACCCTTGCGTTGTGCCGGCCGAGGCCGAATGAGCTAGATAGAGATTTCCTGACTCGGTGGTGCAATGTGAGAAACTCGTGCGAAGGAGTGATTGAATCACAAGCTATTGCGTGGTTCGCTTAGGGGTGCGGATATGGAAGTATGTTGTGGCAAAGGTTACAGCGAGATATGCCAACTACCTTGGCTGAGATGATCAGGATCGCAGATTCATATGCCTTGGGAGATCCAACGCAACCCCGGTTAATGTCTAGTGAAGCAAACGAAGAGTATTACGACCGGGATGGCCTCGGATCATCAAGGAGGAATGATTTCCGAGGTAAAAGAAGGGATGAGCTCTCGGATTATCGGTATAACTCGCAGCAAGTCGCAGCAGTGGACCGGGATCAACCCAATGCCGGAGCCAGTCAACGCCAAAAAACTGGAGGGCAGAGCTGGCAACAAAAAAACGAAGGGAGAAAGCCTTGGACCCCAGAGCAGAAAAACCAATGGAAAGAACGAAAGGATGGGCCGAGGTATACATTCGAGTCTATGCTAGATCAACCTTGCAAATTTCATACGCCAAGTTCAAATAGTCTAGCAAATCATACAACCCGGTAGTGTGAATGGATGAGGAAATTGGAACAGGGAAGTTCGAGGAATGCTCAGGCACCTCGGAATGAAGCACCTCGAAATGAAACACCCCGGCCACCGTTACTAACAGGGGGAAATGGACAACAACTGATGCTGCCACCACATCCGCCAAGGTACGAGAATCCGGAAAGAAGGGATGCGGTACATCAGGTGGGCAATAACCAACAACAAGGCCAAGGTTACAACGGGAATGAGGGATGAAATGAGTACATGGAACATAATCAAAGCTATTGTGTGTTCACGACGAAAGAGAATGACCGAAAAAGCTTGCGGCGCTGGCATATGGAGGTAAACACAGTAATGCCAGCGGTGGTGAGGTATATGCCTTGGGCGGATCAGGAGATTACATGGAGTGTCAAGGATCACCCAAAGATCATGCCAAGCCCAGGAACCTACGCTCTGGTCCTGGATCCGACGTTCATCGGGCCGAATCTCAATGTGAGATTTTCCAAGTAGTTGATTGACAATGGTAGCAGTATCAACATTATGTACAAGGATACCATGCACAAGTTGGGGATAACAGAGAACATGTTGCAAGCAACAAGGACCACCTTTCATGGCATTGTGCCGGGTATTTCTTGTGAACCAATTGGTAAGGTCCAGGTTGACGTTTTATTCGGCACAAGAGACAACTGCCGCACTGAAAACTTGGAATTCGAGGTGGTGAATCTAGAAAGCGCTTATCACGCGTTACTCGACAGGCCAGCACTAAGCAAATTCATGGCAATTACCCACGTCAGTTACCTTAAGATGAAGTTGCCCGTACCAAGGGGCGTGATAACTATATCAGGGGACTTCCGGCATTCGATCGAGTGCGCCTCAGCCGGATCCAATTTAGCCGAGTCACTCGTGATAGCCCAAGAAAAAAGGAAGATACTAGAAGTGGCGGCATTGGCTCAATCCGCGCAACAACATATGCCGGCCCTGACCAACCCGCACGGGACCGTATCGTTCCAAGCAACTAAGGACACGAAGAAAGTGCCAACGATGATCAGTTCCAAGAGCGCACCGTCACCATTGGTGCCGGGTTAAGCAGCAAATAGGAAAGCGAGCTCGTCAACTTCCTCCGTAAGAATCGGGATATCTTTGCTTGGTCTACGCAAGATCTGCAAGGTGTACCAAGGGAGTTGGCTGAGCACTCATTGAATGTAAGACCCGGGGCTAAGCCGGTAAAGCAGCCTCTCAGGCGTTTCGCAGAAGACAGAAGGAAAGTTATTGGAGATGAGATAGCAAGATTACTAGCGGCCGGGTTTATCATGGAGGTACTCTATCCGGATTGGCTCTCTAATCCGGTGCTGGTGGAGAAAAAGAAAGATGATCCGAACGTGGCTGTGGTATGGCGCATGTGTATCGACTACACGAACCTGAATAAGGCGTGTCCAAAAGATCCATTCCCACTCCCTAGAATAGATCAGGTCATAGACTCAACGGCCGGATGTGAGCTACTGTCATTCATTGACGCGTATTCTAGTTTCCATCAGATACCCCTGAATCCGGATGATCAAATAAAGTCTGCATTTATTACCCCATATGGGGCTTATTGCTATCGCACTATGCCATTTGGATTACGTAATGCAGGAGCAACGTAGCAGCGATGCATGCAAAAATGCTTGCATGACCAAATAGGTCAGAATGTGCAGGTCTATGTAGATGATGTGGTAATAAAGACCAAGGAAAGCAATACGCTCCTTGAGGATATCTGACAGACATTCGCAAACTTAAGAAGGTTCCAAATGAAGCTGAACCCGGAGAAGTGCACTTTTGGCGTACCCGCCGAAAAGTTACTCGGTTTTTTGGTATCTAGTCGTGGCATTGAAGCTAACCCGATGAAAATCCGGGACATAGAAAGAATGGAATTGCCAAAGTGTCTTAACGATGTCCAGAAGTTCACTGGTTGCCTGGCATCGTTAAGTCGGTTCATATGTCGGTTGGGGGAGAAGGCTTTGCCCCTCTATCAGCTGATGAAAAAGGCAGATAAGTTCACATGGACACCACAGGCAGATCTTGCATTTCGAGAATTGAAAAAGATGTTATCTACCGCGCCAATCCTAGCCGCACCACTACCTAAGGAGCCAATGTTGCTCTACATAGTCGCGACCAACTGAGTCGTAAGTGAAGTGATCATAGTGGAGCGCGAGAAGGAAGGAAAGTCAGTGCAAAGGCCGATGTATTATCTAGGCGAAGTATTATCAGCCTCAAAACAGAATTATCCTCATTATCAGAAGATGGCATATGGCGTATATATGTCGGCGAAGAAACTCAAACACTATTTTGAGGAACACCCCATCAAGGTGATATGTGAGGCACCCATTTCAGAGATCATGAGTAATAAAGACGCAAGTGGCCGGATAGTGAAGTGGGCAATCGAGTTAGCCCCATACGCACCACAGTTTGATAGAAGGGATGCGATCAAGTCACAAGCTGTGGCGGATTTCTTTATGGACTAGGCTGAAATGCAATACGAGCCACCCCTGCCGGACTCCAATTATTGGCAAATGCAATTTGACGGATCGAAACTGAAGGACGGATTAGGCACTGGAGTAGTGCTTACCTCGCCCAAGAAGGATCAACTGAAGTATGCCCTTCAAATCCACTTCAGTGCCTCGAATAATGTGGCGGAGTACGAAGCATTGGTACATGATCTCAAAGTGGCAAAGGAAGTGGGGATACATCAGATACAATACTTTGGCGATTCGGATTTGGTGGTGCAGTAGGTGTCCGGAAATTGGGATGCTCTGGATGCTAACATGGCCTTGTATAGGTTCCATGTTCAGAAAATAAGCGGGTTTTCGAAGGGTGTGAGTTCCATCACGTACCTCAAATCGAAAACGAGGAAGCAGATACGCTGTCCAAATTGGGCTCGTCCCGGCAGCCAATCCCGCCAAATGTAGCCTTGGAGCACCTGAGAAAACCATCAATCACACCATCACCCAAATTAGATTCCATTTACATCCCGACACTCCCCGGATCAGGAGCTGCACCTATGGAGATAGAATGGGGAAGCACCTCTGCAAATACGGGGACTGCGGCAGCAAACCCAAAGACTGCTTCAGCAAACCCGGGGACTGTTCGACTTGATCCGGCATGAGTTATGTTGGTGGATGCAATGGAGGTTGATGAGGAACCATTCCCCGTCCGGACTATACCAACTTAGGCAAAGCCAATTTTTGATTTCCTGAAAGAGGGAATCTTGCCAGATGATGAAATAAGTTCAAGGCAAATTCAGAGAAGGGCAAAGGCCTATACCGTTATCAACGCCGAATTATACAAAAGAAGTGTGACTGCAGTACTTCAACGGTGCGTTGATCCGGAGGAAGGACTTGACATCCTCTGGGATATTCACCAAGGGGAATGTGGCCCCCATGCCTCCTCAAGGCCCTTAGTAGCAAAAGCTTTCCGGCATGGGTTTTATTGGCCCAGTTCTTTGGAGCAAGCAGAGGACATGGTGAGAAAATGCAATGGTTGTCAAAGATACGCCACAAAAACTCACCTACCAATGTCGGAGCTGAAAACTATCCCCATTACATGGCCATTTGTTGTACGGTGGCTAGACAGGGTAGGACCATTTAAGCCGGCCAAAGGAGGGATGACCCATATTCTGGTCATGATTGACAAATTCACGAAATGGATTGAAGTGAAACTGATTCGGAAATGTGATGTGGCAACAGCAGTAAGATTCCTCAAGGATATAATCCTAAGGTACGGCTACCCCCATAGCATCATAACTGATAATGGGACGAATTTCGCTGAAGGAGCGTTTGCGAGATTCTGCCGGGAAAAGAAGATCCGGTTAGATGTCGCTTCAGTCGCCCACCCCGCATCGAACGGGCAAGTGGAAAGATCCAACAGACTGGTACTGTCCGGGATAAAACCCCGGCTCATAGAGCCGCTGCAAAGATCAGCGGGGTGCTGGATAGAAGAACTACCAGTGGTACTGTGGAGTCTAAGAACCACTCCAAATCGATCAATAGGATATACGCTGTTCTTTCTGGTATATGGGGCAGAAGCTGTATTACCAGCCGACATAGAGCATGATTCGCCAAGGGTCACCCAATACACAAAAGCCGAAGTGCGCGAAGCCCGGAAAAATGATGTTGATCTGCTGGAAGAAGCGAGAGAACTATCCTTGTCCAGATCCGCCATATATCAGCAAAATCTCCGACGCTACCATAGCCGGAAAGTAAACCCCCGATTTTTCAGGGAAGGTGATTTGGTGCTAAGGCTAATACAGCACACTGTTGCCATGCATAAGTTATCCCCTCCATGGGAAGGACCTTTCATTGTGAGCAAAGCTTTGCACAATGATTCCTACTATCTTATTGATGCGCAGCCCCAGCAAAAGAACAAGGCGGATATGTCCGGAGAAGAATCCAAAAGACCATGGAACGTAGCACTGCTTCGTCCTTTCTACACCTAAGAGGTGAATGTATCCGAACTACTCGTATGTCAGTATGTATGTCGGCAATCAGCTTATCAATAAAAAATTCGTCACCTCGGGCAGAGACTCGGGGACTGCAATTTTAGTAATCTTTTGTTTTCGTATTTTTGTGTCGGCTGGGTTAAGTCACTTATACCTTAGTGGGATTAGTAATGTGTTAGCACCAAAAACCTAACTCTTCGACTTTGCTGCTGTCCAACAAGAACTGGCTTCATGGGAAGCAAGAGAACAAGTTTGGAATGGAAAAGCACATGAAAAATGACTAAGGAAAAGAGCTTAAGTGGGCCGACATTGGTTTTTTGACGAACCCTTATCTTTGTTGTATTCACTAAAGTGCCGAATCATTTTGAGCTAGTCTCAAGGTTTCAAGTACTATTAAGTGAATTTTTTGAACCTCGGACTCGTAAGTCGAAAAACCAAATTAAGGTAGACGCGAGCCGAATCAAAAATTGGGGGAATAAGAAAATGAAACTCAGGGAATTTGCCCACGATAATGCGGCAATAAAACTTAGTTCGGAACCTAAAATTGTAGCACAAACGAACCAAAGTATTTAAATACATCTGCGCCCGGCATTCCAGGATCTAATAAATGTGACAAGTGTTTTTCAAGGGGCAGGAGCGGCAGACGAATCATCTGTCGAGGAGGGAGGTACTAAGGAGTGCGGGGGAGGAGCGCTAGCTTCGGATTCATCTTCCGGGTTAACCTCACCTTCCTCCGGATCCTCAGCCTCGTCGCCTAGTTCAGAGCCCTCGTTCTCACTTCCTTCATCTTCGGCTCCAGAGACAATCTCGTCATCAGCGACATCAAGATAACTCGGCCCTCCTCATTCCAGGCATGGCAGAAGGAGTGATAGATGAGATTGTTCGCATAGGCTTGGCGAAGCGCAATCCACTCCGGATCCTCGAACCACTTTGACCTAGTGCGCATGCGGTTGAGCAATGCCAAGTCAATTCCTTCATACCATGAGAGCGCAAATTTCAGAGCAATGTCAGCCCCAGCCCGGGCAGTAGACTCGCGCCACAGATGCAGCTGCGTATCACATTCCATGAGTTTGGCTATAAAAGATGAGCCTTTTTTGGGAATGGTTTCACTGGGCCAGAGGCAGCTGAACATCCGTGTTGCCGCCGGGATGATGTCCGCGCCATGGTTCTTTACTACCTCAAGGCGAGCGGTGAGACTCGCCAGGAGATCTTCCGTGGTATAGGGGATTGGCTCGCCATCAGGGGTAGCAGGAATTCCACGCTGCTCATGGGATTGGCGTACGGCAGAGGCGGCGAGTGTATCGCTCTCTAGAAATTTGCCTGGGGATGAGAAGAAAAACAGTGAGCAAAAGGACCAAATCCGAATGATAGAAGATCAGGCAAGGGCAAAAGACTTACGCGCAATCTGGAAGAGAAGTCGCTGTATCTCGGAATCAACATTGGCATTGTGGACCTGGAGTTTTTCGTATTCGGTGGTCACCGACGTAAGCTTTATGTCGGCTTCTTCCAGTAGGCTCTTGCCCTTCGAGATTTGCATGGTTAAACGCTCTTTCTCCTCGGCGAACTCCTGGTCGGCCTTCTCCAGCGCAGACTAATGGGAGCTCTTAAGCTTTTGAATTTCGGCGTTCAGCCGAGTAATTTCCGAGTCCTGCTGCCTGAGCCGAGATATTTCCTCATCTTTCTTTTTTAGTTCAGCTTCATAGTTACCTGCTTGTTCGAGGCAGTGGGTCATCAGTTCAGGCATGGTGACACTATCATCGAGAGCAACTGCAACATGATCCGGAGGACCCAAAGTATGAGTGTCCACCGGATGAAGAAAGGAAAGTGCAATGATTATATGAAAGGGATGAGTTTACCTTTGATCTCCGCAAGGTTCTTCCTCATAATTTTATTCTCAGCTTCAACCTCAGCTGCATGATTTGGACAAGACATTTATATAAGTCCTAATAAGTTTGAATGAACAAGAATGGAAACTAACCCCTCTTCTGGTACTCCACCAGGAGTTTACCATAACACCCGCGAATGTCTTTGTAGGAGTCCATCAGGCACTGGAACTTAGCGGTTCGGCAATTAGTGGTAATCTGAAATAAGCAAGGAAGAGACAAAAGTTCAAAGGAAAAGTAGAAATAATTCAAAGTCTACAAGACCCGGGCCAAGTGTAACTTAACCCGACTCTAGGTGTGTGGATATTTGAAGTCTACAAGACCCGGGCCAAGTGGAACTTAACCCGGCTCTAGGTGTGTGGATATTCAAAGTCTACAAGACCTGGGCCAAGTGGAACTTAACCCGGCTCTAGGTATGTGGATATTCGAAGTATACAAGATCTGGGCCAAGTGGAACTTAACCCGGCTCTAGGTGTGTGGATATTCGAAGTCTACAAGACCCGGGCCAAGTGGAACTTAACCCGGCTCTAGGTGTGTGGATATTCGAAGTACATAAGATACGGGCCAAGGGAACTAGACCTGACACAAAATTTATTGCAAATTAATGTCATTATGAACAAAAACTAAGCTCTACGAGATCCGACTGAATAACAAGTTATTCCCTCGGAGGCTTGAGGACTAGGGGCTATATCTACAAGTGTTCAATTGCTTAAAACATCAACGACAGAGAAAAAGAATTACCTCCATCATCCGGCCAGCCAAGGAGATAGCCTTAGTACCAGAGTTCATCTAGGCGCTGAACACCGCGGGGCCGAACTTCTCCGAGAAATTGTCTTGAGGATCGACGAATTCGGCGTCGTTCCAGTTATTCACATACTCAAGGAGTTGTTGACTGTAACTGTTGCCGCTCGGAGTATAGCTCGCCACAAGGACTTTCACGTGGGCCTCCCGCCTAGCGGATTGAGCTGCAGTGGGGCTGGTATGCAAAACCAGTTGTTGGCTGCCCTCTGATCCGGAGGCAGTAGACCCGGAAGAAGCATCTTTGGCTGACCCGGAGGTCTTCTTGGCTTTGCCGGATGAGGGTTGAGGAGCTTTTTGAAAGATATCAGCGATGGAAGGAGTAGACACGGTGGGAGCCGAAGGAGCTTTGCCCTTGGGAGGCTTGGAGGCTCTTGCTGCTGGTGCTGATGTTGCTGGTCCTGCTAGTGTTGTTGTTGATGGTCCTGCTGGTGCTGTTGCTGCTGGTGCTAGTACTGGTACTGGTACGGGAGGTGCTGGGGGCGGCGCCGGTGAAACTGGTACCTCAACATTGGGCACAGAGGCCGAGGAGCTGGGGAGATCCGGCATCACCGTGTCTCGAGCTACCCCACTATCCTCCGCGCCGACGTTTCCCTCCTCTTGGCGAGGTAGGCTCTGGTCAGGCGTAACCGCAGAACCCTCTTGAATAGGGCTGAGCGGGCGAGAATCATCGTTGCGGGGGGGGGGGGGGGGGGGGAGGGAGAGGGACTGCTCCGGAGTGGGGAGGCTATGCCGGAACCGCTCTGAGAAATATCCATAGGAGCTCTAGAAAAAGGAAGGACAGCTAGTCAAAAATAGAGAACCAACTAGAAAGGCACGAAAAGGAAAAATCCAAAGTAGCAATGCTAAAAGGACTTACTCGTCTGCGGTAGGAGGAGCCCGAGGTTTGGGTGCCCTCCGAACTGTGCTCTTGGTGGCAGGCTTGGCCGAGGGTTTAACACCGGACTTCTTTTGCCTCTTCGTGGGCAGCGGGACCTCCGAAGCTGCGGCCGAGGTAGCTGCACGCTTCTGGGAAGGGGTCGGGGCCGGGCCACCAGTGGCAAGGGGAGGAACCTCATGGACCTGATTGTCCGGGTTAGCTGAACATTCGAACATGAGCCAGGTGCATGTAAGAGATGAGAACCGGATCAAGTACCTCAAGGACTTCAATGTCAGAATCATCATCGTCTGGCCAATCCCTAAAAGAAGAGGCCTTACCAGCACTGCGCCTGACGACGTCCGGGATAGGAAGGAAGGTCTCCGGATCAGGCTCAACCTCGTCCTCCTCGGTGCGGTCCTCTAGCCATTTGATCACCAACACCTCACCGTCCTCCAATGGTTGCTGAAGAAATTTCTAAGACAATAATTGCCGATTTACAAAAAGAAAATAACATACAAGGAAGATTTGGAAAACAACAAAGGGTGACTAACCTTTGGAGGGGCTTCACACAGGTGAAGGGCTCAAGTCCCCACTACCAGTCCTCGAAGAACTCCTTCTCCATGTTAAATATGGACTTAACCCGACGATAGACCGCCGAGTTATCCAACTCAAAGGAAGAAGTCCGGTGAGGATCGAGAGGGCCGCTAAGGTAGCAGATCTTGTGGGCTCGCTTCTGGAGGGGGGAGACCCGGCTGCGGATGAAAGTAATCATAATATCCTCCCCATGAAGATGCTCCTTGAGCAGCTCCGTGATCCGGCATGCCACTTGATTCGCCAGGGCCGTGGCACATTTGGGAATGCTCTCCCAAAGCGAAGCATCTGGAGGGCCAATCTTGAAAGGGAGCAGCCGGATCTGGTCCTCCTTGGAGGTGTTTCGGATGAAGAAGAAGGTCCGGGCCCAGCCCATGCAGAATTCGAGCCCGGTGATCCGGGGAAACACGGACTAATTGCACGGAGAGATGGAGGCAACACTGCATTGGGTCAGGTGCTTCTCCTCTGGGCCAAGCACCTTATTCGGAACCACGTTCCTCCGCAGACCAAAGAACTTAATCCAAAGTTCTTTGGTTGGCCAGAGGCCAATGTATCCCTCAATGCCAGCGGCAAAGGAAGACAGAGAGTTGATAGCGTTTGCGAGGAGGTGATGCGGTTCCATCTTGTAGGTGGAAATGAAATCGAAGCAAAAATCAGAAGTGGGGAGGCCGAAGCCACGCTGGATATGGGAAAGAAACACAACGTATTCCCCCTCCCTGGGGGAAGGAGTTCACCGGCGGAGAGACGGCAGGCAACGCCGGCGGGAATGTGACGGGAGGCGTGGAGCCAAGCCAAGTCCTCCTCGCAGACGGTGGAGCCGTCCCAACAACTGCGCTCGTGGCCCTCCACTCCTTCCTCCTGCTGCGCCACTACTGCCTGTGCCTCATACATGGTTGATTCGAAGCTTTTGACGGGATAATCAGAGTAGAAATAGCGAGAGGAAGGAAAGCAGGAAGCACAAGTCCCTGTGATGGAAACTGTGAATGGGGATGTGAGTGGTTGCAGTCGCGGTGGTGCTCGTGAAGCAGAAAACTGCCGGCGGCCGCGGAGTCGCTGTGAAAGAGAGAGAGCAGCGAAGCACGGCGCAAATGAGGGAACTTCCCCTAGGAGTGCCCCGCACCCCCTACTTAACCGTTCCACACGCGCATCGTGGGATCCTTTGTGGGTGACGTGCCGCATGCAACGAGCGTGTATGCAGCCCGAGCAGCCAATCAGAACAAGGCCAAAGGAGGGTCCACAAGAGCAAGCGATCCCATGACATGACATGGTGTTACATATAACGAGGCGCTGCAGTGATGGGACGTTTACAACAGTTATTCCTGATGCAGCAACATTAACCGGCGCGGTAAATACACATGGCCCTTAAAATGAGGCAAATGATGATTACCCTCCACGTAGGATGTGGAGAAGCGTACGAGAGAATGAAAGATAACCCAGATAAGCAGGCGAAAGACCTACCTAACAAGGAATGACTCGGAAAGAGCAAAAGGGTTGCAAGAAGAGAAACTCCGGGCTATGAGATAACTCGACCTAAGGAGCGAAAGATCTAGACATGGGAACCTGCTATGGCCTTAACAACTAAAAGTTGCTAAGACCGCACCAGCTTCGGGGACTAATGTTGGGGGGATACCCCCAGTTAGGGTAACACCGGGGTATAAGGTCCGAGTTAGCCGGGCTACGGCGCGGTCAAAGCAAAGTGCTGGCCAGGTCACCTCAATGCAGGCCGAATCACGGTGTGGCCCGACCCATGGGGCATTTCCTTGACAATGGTCCGACCGGCATAAGATTTATGTCGGCCGTGTCTATCTGTTTTGCAGGTAAATGGGTAAGCCATATTAGCTATATGCTAGCCGGATTATCTTAGCTTCCAAGAGAAGGAATCCGCCGCTGGTCAAAAGGTGGCTTTATTAGCTGAAGCATGTGCAAAGTAAAGTAAAGAAGAGGACCAGCGGGTCAGGGGCGACCAAGGTGACGCGGGCAAAGCCGTATGACGTAACCCGTGTCTGGTGAAAGGCAAGGATGACACTACGGGTTACGTCCAAAGCTCGGACGAGCCGTTAAAGAGGAATAAAGAAGCATCTGCTTTAGGAAAGGAGCATATTCATAGAATATGCTTCCACCTGTGCCCTAGAATTGTAACCCGGGCTCCCCTATATATGGAGCACCGGGCCCTCCATAGAGGAGAACGACCAATAGATCAATGATTCCCTGTCCACGGTAGAACTCGAGGGCTAAAAAACAAGGAATAAGAGATATTGTCTCCTTGTTAAGAGCCTTAGGAGCACTTGAAAACACCATTGATAGAGAATATACAAGAACTTCCGTGCGTGGAATCATCAAGCTCTCCCTTCCTGGATTCCCCTAGCACTCATTGGCCCCATCTTTAGCCTATCCATGGCATCTGCCGTGCCACCACCACCACAAAGAGGGTCTGGACAATTGAGTTGACTAGTTGCCACTTACCAACGGTGGGAGACAACGGTATATGACGGACCGCCACAATTATAGTTAACAGCTATTCCATAAGAACTTATCATGCACACTGGTATGCACGACATTACTTGAGGAAGCATAGCATTAATATTTCATCACATTGCATTCACCTCTTTTCAGTTTTACTTTTGTTCTCCAGTCCTAGTAGTAGTTATTACAAAACATATTAAATTCATTTATCCTAGCAACTTATAGAATATGCTATTTTCAAACCACAGTCTGGGTGTGAACATGGTCGCATTGACAACATGGCTGCGAGGGTTGTGTTTGCCGAGCTCCCATCAGGACAAACTCTTTAAATATTTGCTGCTACATGTACTCCAATAACCCTGTTTTGGTGCAGGAACCCAACCCATCAGGGCCCAAGTTGCCTATAATTGACGCATTTCTCAAAGTTTGGCTGCTAACTACCGAGAGGGGCCATTTCGAGGCAAACTCATCTCACCCCTACCAAATTCAAACATTCCGCCAAACTGCCGTGTGAAGTAGATGGTCGGGACCCCCATGTCAGTAATATGTCTGTGACACGAGCGCCAATGCGGCAACCATGTAGGAAAAACACGGAACTAAGGGCCTTGGTGCGTTGACCAAATTCACAAATGCACTCCCTCCTTTCGCATGAACCCTAGCACTGACGGCGTCGAAATCCACCCTCCAACTAGAACAATGCCTTTGGACATTTGACTTCTGGCGCCAAGTTGTTGCGCCCACTCGCTGATCCCGTGCTCCAATGCCGCATGCCATGCCTGCCGTTGCGAGGCTCTAGGCTGCATCCGCCGCTGATGAGCTAAGCAGCACGGAGGAGGGCAGATCCCACTACCAAGGAAGAAGAATTTCTGGCTACATGCGGGTGAGCTACTCTTCTCTTTGCTATTCGCACTAACTATAACTGCTACCTGGCTATTGAACGTAGAATTGTTTGCTAGCCCAACACTGACAAACATTTTTTGTCCCCAATTTTCTGTCAAGTGGGATCTTTGTGGACCATCCTTACCTGGTTATGGTAGCCCTCTTTAGCTACGACAATAAATTAGCAAATGGGAAGGACAAGTGGTATGGACACCATTGTTTCACGATGGAAGAAAAGCCTTCCCAGATCTGCACTATCCCTGGTATGGTTGCTGCTCTACATAAACATGCTGAAATAGGACCAAAGCAGACTAGAAAGTTCAGCTTCATGGATAAACGAGGCATCATGGTTCCTCTAACGTGTGATAGACAGCTAATTGGATTGATGAAAAGGTCTGCTTCAGCTTGCATGTTTACGCTGAATTGTGATGTACTGGATGTGGAAGCTGCTGCAACTAGGAGTCGCCCTGCTATTCTTAGACAGGATGGTCACTCGAACCATTGCTCCTAGTAAGCAAAAGTCTCTTGGGGTTCGCATGTTTGTGCTGAATTGTAAAATAAATTGTTTACTCTTTAAATAATAGGTAGTTAGCCGTGTCCTGTTTCTTTGGTAAGAAGCTCCACAAGGGTAGGAAAATGACTGTCGAGTTAGTCATTTTTCTACTGGAAGAAAATCAAAATGAGTGGAGTGATGATGCTGGACACGATCATGGTGCTGATTGTCCCGGCGATGCACCATACTTGAAGGTAAGAAAATTGGCACCCAGGAAGAGGAAGAAGGCAGGAAATGAAGAAACCAGTGGATGTGAAGGCTTGGCACCCAGGCAGGGGAAGAAGGCCATTGGCAATGAAGATGCATAATAATGTGTTGAACTTGAACCTACATATGTAATTCGGTTAAATTTCTATGCATGGAACTTGTCGGGCAAAACACTCTGCCCATGTTCTCAGAGTAAAATGTACCGCAACTTGAGGTTTGGAAACGACCGAGTCACTAATTGAATCCGAAATTGTGATTGTGCCACTACTATCTGAAAACTCGCAGCACCAGTGCCACGATTACTGCGGGGGACGAGTTCTCCAAATTCGATGCAATATTAGTGGCACAGAAATAAATTATTTAAGCAGCTACACTCCATGAAGAGCAACTTATTTCAGCTGTTGGACAACAACATGGCAACATAAACAATAGTGGAATCTAATAATGCTCAGATAATGAGGAAATAAGTACCACTTTCTGACCTAATCTTGAGCCGGGTTATCTCACCACCTCCCTGCTCCTACCTCCCCTGCATCTGGCAAAGCTCCCGGATCTCCAGTAACATGGTGTACGTGCTTCCAATTTATAAATTGTGTATGTGCCATTTGCATGCGACAGAATCCACGTAGATTACGTTTAAACGAACCACCAAAGTCAGATTACCACCATCATCAGACAAAAAGGAAATAATGAAGGGCTAAGACAAATTAACGGATGACCAATTTTTTTCTCCTAGGACTCTAAGACCACTAGTTCATACCGCTAGATCAACAAGTACTACTATTACAGTTAAAAAATTATAGAGCTCTAGCTAAATAGAACTATTTATCACACATCTCCTTGATCGTCCTAACCTTAGCCCGATGCACATCTTCCCGCGAGAGCAAGGATTGAATCGTTTGCGCTATGCTTTTAGCATCTTCCTTGTACAACTTCAATTGTTTCTCTACATTTATCCTCATGCACTTGTTAATACCAGTAGTTATGAACTGCAAGACTTTGGCCTTGTGAAGTTCAATCCTTGCTTGAGTCGGTTCTTGCTCTGCTTTAGCCTTCAGAGCCAATGCCACGTCCCTCTCCTTCTCCACTTTGCTAACCTTGTCTTGCACCCTCCTGAGATCTCGGTGAATCTTGGTCGTGTCAACATGGTCAAATAACTTTATCTCAGCACTTTGAAGAATTGATCTGATTATGGATTCTTTCAACTCAACAGTAATATCCCATAGTTTATCTAGCATTTTCTGCATCGATTTGGGCCACTCTGGATCTACCCATTCGACAACACCGCAACTCATGTGTGGCAACATTGCACCCTGTCCTTAACACCCTAAAAACCTCCCCCTGCATTGCATCCTTTGAACGATACAAATTTAGCAGGCACATCTCCATGTTCACATAGCGGAGGACTGTCTCCATCCACTAAACCGTGATAGTTGGAGTCGTACAACGTCTGGTTGTCCTAACACATCATATGTGCATGAGTAATTAGAGTAGATCTAGCTCAAAATAGATAAATGGCCACATATGTTAGAGATGAGACGACTCACATCAAAATCGCCATCGCTGTCGTCACGACACGTTTCCTCATCATCTCCCCTTGAACCCATGGTGAAAGGGTGGTGGGGGACTAGAGTGGCTGTGGGAGAGATCGCTGGAGGCACCGTTGGCTTGCGTCTACGGCAGGATGGAAGAGAAGTGGGGAAAGTGGCTTCAAAGGGAAGGACGAGAAGTACGGGGAGGAATATAAGTAAAGGGGACGTGACACTAGCAGGTGGGCCCACGGAACACGTGACACTGGCAAGTGGGGGCACGCGGTATTGCCAGTTTGTCTAGAGAAAGCGGATAGTAAGCATGGCCAATCATGTCGCAGAACAGCCTACTTGTGGATCATTCTTAGAGAAAACCATCCAAATCGTCCCAGCGCCTCGGTCGAACATTCTATAAGAATCGGGATGCAAAACAAGGTTCATGGGCCATGCCTTCTAGAAGACTCGATCTAACGGCCACCATTGGGCACTAATGTTACAATCAAACTTTGCATGTGTTCTTTTCCATGGGGTGATGTAACATCTTTTCCAAACCACAATGATACAACTTCTTTCAAACTGGTGCTACACCACATATTGCAGTTGAATCCCAGCATGTCGTTAGGGTTCCTGAACATGGTTTGACACATGTAGGAGTGACATTGCATGTGTTATTTTCCAAACCACAATGATACACACACATCCAAGTGGGTGTGGTGATGCAGCATCTTTCAAACTGGTGCTACACTGCATGTTGCAGTTGAATCACAACATGTTGCTAGGGTTCCTGGACATGGTTGTACACATGCTGGAGTGACATTGCATGTGTTCTTTTCCAAACCACAATGATGCACACACACACACATACAAGTGGGTGTGGTGATGCAGCATCTTTCAAAATAGTGCACCACTGCATGTTGCAGTTGAATCCTAGCATGTTGGTAGGGTTCCTGGACATGGTTGGACATATGGTGGTGTGACATTCCATGTGTTCTTTTCCAAGTGGGTGTGGTGATGTAGCATCTTTCAAACTGGTGCTCCACTTCATGTGGCAGCTAAATCCCAGCATGTTGCTAGGGTTCATGGGCATGGTTGGACACATGCTAGAATGACATTGCATGTGTTCTTTTCCAAACCACAATGATACACACAAATGCATCCAAGTGGGTGTGGTGATGCAGCATCTTTTAAACTGGTGCTATAGTGCATGTGGAAGTTGAATCCCCACATGTTTCTAGGGTTCCTGGACATGGTTGGACACAAGCTGGAGTGACATTGCATGTGTTCTTTTCCAAACCACAATGAGACACACACACCATCCAAGTGGGTCTGATGATGCAGCATCGTTCAAACTGGTGCTACAGTGCATGTGGTAGTTGAATCCCAACATGTTTTAAGGCTTCCTGGACATGGTTGGACACATACTGGAGTAACATTGCATGTGTTCTTTTCCAAGTGTGTGTGGTGATGTAGCTTCTTTCAAAATGGACCTCCACTACATGTTGCAGGTGAATCCTAGCATGTTTCTAGGGTTCCTAGACATGGTTGGACGCATGCTGGAGTGATATTACATGTGTTCTTTTCCAAACCACAATGATATACACACACATCCAAGTGGGTGTGGTGATGCAACATCTTTCAGACTGGTACTATAGTGCATGTGGCAGTTGAAATCCCAGCATGTTGCTAGGGTTCCTGGACATGGCTGAACACATGCTAGAGTGACATTGCATGTGTTTTTTTCCAAGTGGGTGTGGTGATGCAACATCTTTCAAACTGGTGCTACAATGCATGTTGTAGTTGAATCCGAGCATGCTCCTAGGGTTCATGGACATGATTGTAACCATACTAGAGTGACATTCCATGTATTCTTTTCCAAACCACAATGATAGGCACAGACACACATACATGTGGGTGTGGTGATGCAGCATCTTTCAAACTGGTGCTACACTACATGTTGTAGTAAAATCCTAGCATGTTTCTTGGGTTCCTAGACATGGTTGGACACATGCTGGAGTGACATTGCATGTGTTCTTTTCCAAACCACTATGTAGACACACACACATCCAACTGGGTGTGGTGATGCAGCATCTTTCAAACTGGTGCAACACTACATGTTATAGGTTAATTACAGTATGTTGCTAGGGTTCCTGGACATGGTTGGACACATGCTGGGGTGACATTACATGTGTTCTTTTCCAAACCACAATGATATACACACACATACAAGTGGGTGTGGTGATGCAGCATCTTTCGAACTGTTGCTTCACTGCATGTTGCAGTTGAATCCCAGCATGTTGATAGGGTTCCTGGGCATGATTGGACACATCCATGAGTGACATTCTGTTTGTTCTTTTATAAGTGGGTGTGGTGATGTAGCATCTTTCAAAATTGTTCTACTCTGCATGTGGTAGTTGAATCCTAGCATGTTGCTAGGATTCGTGGACATGGTTGGACACATGCTAGAGTGACATTGCATGTGTTCTTTTCCAAACCACAATGATACACACACATCCAAGTGGGTGTGGTGATAAAACATCTTTCAAACTGGGGCTACACAGCATGTTTCAGTTGAATGACAACATGTTGCTAGGGTTCCTAGACATGGTTGGACACATGCTTGAGTGACATTGCATGTGTTCTTTTCCAAACCACAATGATATTCACACACACACACATCCAAGTGGGTGTGGTGATGCAGCATCTTTCAAACTAGTGCTCCACTTCATGTTGAAGTTAAATCCTAGCATGTTGCTAGGGTCCTAGACATGGTTGGACACATGCTGGAATGATATTCCATTGTTCTTTTCGAAGTTGGTGTGATGATGCAGCATCTTTCAAACTGGTGCTCCACTACATGTGGCAGTTGAATCCCAGCATGCTGCTAGGGTTCCAAGACATGGTTGGGCACATGCTGGAGTGACAATTCATGTGTTGTTTCCCAAACCACAATGGTATAAACACACATCCAAGTGGTGTGGTGATGCAGCATCTTTCAAATTGGTGCTACATTGCATATTTTAGTTGAATCCCAGCATGCTGCTAGGGTTCCTAGACAGGGTTGGACACATGCTGGAGTGACATTGCTGCATGTGTTCTTTTCCAAATCACAATTATACACACACATCCAAGTGGGTGTGGTGATGCAACATCTTTCAATCTAGTGCTATACTGCATGTTGCAGTTGAATCATAACATGTTTCTAGGGTTCCTGGACATCATTGGACACATGATGGACTGACATTTCATGTGTTATTTTCCAAACCACAATGATACACACACACAAACATGAAATGGGTGTGGTGATGCAGCATCTTTCATACCGGTTCTCCACTTCAAGCATTGATATGTCGTAAACGTATATATAATTTTTGATGTTTCATGCTTGTTTTATATCTACTTTCTTATGTTTTGTCTACACTTTGGAGTATTTTTACACATTTTCTAGAACTAACCTATTAACAAGATGCCATAGTGCCAGTTGCTTGTTTTCTGCTGTTTTTGGTTTCAGAAAAGCTGGAAAAGAAATATTCTCGGAATTGGACCGGACAAAAGCCAAAGTCAATATTATACCAGAAGACTCACGGAGCCAGAAGATGAGACGGAGAGGGGCCACGAGGTGGCCACACCACCTGGTGGCATGGGCCAGCCCAGGCCACGCCAGGGGGTGGTGTGAGCCCCTCGGGAGCCCACCAACCTTGCCTCTTCACCTATAAAATCCCCCGGGACGAAAACCCTAAGTACCAGATCAGATTTCCAGGAAAAGTTCTGCAGCGCTGCTGCCATCGAAGAGGAGATTCGGGGGACAGAAGTCTCTGATCCGGCACCCTGCCGGGACAGGGAAGTGCCCCCGGAGCTATCTCCATCGACTCCACCGCCATCTCCATCGTAGTTGCTAACTCCCATGATGAGGAGGGAGTAGATCTCTCTCGAGGCTAAGGGCTCAACCGGTAGCTATGTGTTCATATCTCTCTCTCTATCCATGATCATATTGAGATCATGAGCTTTGTAATCTATAGATCTATTCTGCTACTTAAGTGATTTAATGAATCTCTTATCCCCACGTGTGTGAAGTTGACAGTGTGCACACCGTGTGGCACTTTGGCTAAGGTTACATACATACTTATCATGAGTATAATTTGATTTGGATGTCTCTATGAGATTGTGGTGTTTGTTGGAATGTAACATCCCAAAACTTTAATCCAAGTGATCAAAGATCAAAACTATCCAATTTACGGTTAACAAAAACTTTTTCCTATTTAAAATATTTAAGCATGCATATGAGTGTTGCATTAAATAGGAGTTGTTTTGAAATGCCATGATTGTTTGTTCTAATGGTTGTAAAATGAATCTAAGGTGAATTACACATCATCTAGATCATTCCCAAGCAAAAACCAAAGAAAAAGAAATCAAAAAGAATTAATAAAGGAAATGGTCACTTTTGCCATTTTAATCAACTAGGTCACTCTGGGCATTCCTAGCACTTAAATTCCTACAGAAAAAGTTGTGGATCTTTGCACCCCTTGCTAGTACAAGTAAAGATGTACCAAGGCCCACTTTGTGATCTTCCAAAAACTTTCAAACTCTAAATTTAAAAGACATTTGAAAATGGAATCTATCTCATATGTGTAGATCCCACTTTCTCAAAAACCATTCAAATGAATTCAATTTGACAAATCCTAGCAACCAGAGATGCTCAAGCTTAAGATCAACAACTCCACCAAATTTCATTTCAAAATTCAAAAGTTGAATTCTTGCGGCCATTGTGTCAAACACTTGGTGAGCAGAATCAAACTGGCCTAACTATCATTGTTTTTGATCAAAATTTGTTGAACCATTTAAACACAATAAATTCCCTTGTCTCCCTAACCCCAACCAGGCCATCAAGGACCTACCAAATGGCCTAGCACCACAGTATCGTGCCACCCCGACGCTATGCTCACCGACCAAACGTGCCCACGCTGCAGGAGACCACCAGCCCCTCTCCGCCGCTCCAGGTAGGCAGGCAAGACCTCACCGCTGTCCACGGTCCACCCCACGGCCACTGCTAGCCCCTGGACCACTCAGGCCAAGCCCCACACTAAGTCTCTACGCCGCGCCAGTGCACGCCAGAGCACCGTCACTGCCAGAGAGCCACACGCCACTCCACGACCACAAACTGCGCGCGCCGCTCCGCCTTGACCACCTCAACTCACCAGACACGCCTGTACCCCGCCGCTCATCCCACAGTCGTCGGGAACCACGTCGAGCACCGCCACTGTCTTTTAGAGCGCGAGACGCTCCCGACTGCTAGCCACCGCCCCTCGCGTCGCCTTTAAGCTCTAGCTGACCGCCAGGGAACCACCCACCATCCGCCTACCTCACCCACGCTGATAGCCCCCTGTGTCGTTGTCACCGATGAGCTCCGCTCACACCTCTCTGCCGCCTCGTCGGGCCTATATAAGGGAGCCTCCCTAGCACATATTCCTCACACTCTCACACTCCCCTCTCACCACTAGTCCTTCCCCACCTCTCACCGAAGCCGCTCGAGCAACCAGCAGCCAGAATTTCGCTGGAGTCTGCCGCGGAAGCAGGAGAAGGGTGCTAGTGATCCATGCCATCTCCCGGGACGCCACCGGTACCAGGAAAACCGTCGTCGTCAAGTCGTCCATTTGCCTGCCTCACCACACTCGTTGGAGCCCCGATACGCCCCCACTGCACCCTCACCGACCATGCTAGGGTTCGTCCTCGTCGAGAACTGTTCCGATGAGGAAGATAGATGTGAGCCGTTGATCCATGATCTAATCCTGCGGCCACCATCCACCCATACCGATTCGGCAGCCCCTGTCCCACTGACAGGTGGGGCCCCCACTTAAAACCAGCTCGGGCACTACGTGGAGTAAACTGGTCCGGGCCATTTATTTCCCGCGCGACCCTTTTATTTCAAATGAATCTTTTTCTTTTTAGAAATAAACTTAGTTCTGTCCCTTAGTTCAAAAATCAATTCAGTGACTTTTACAAATCCAAATTGAGTGATTCCAATTTTGTTGGAAAGGTAATGAAAATCTCTATCAAAGCCCGTTGGATTTAAATCAATTAGAGTTGTAGATCGCTCCTAGAAAAAATAACAAGAAAAAAGCTTTTTCACATTCAAACATTTTTCTAAAATCAACCATAATAGCTTTTGAGTTGATTCCAACTCTCAAAAATCAAATTTAACCATACCTATCTGAATATGTAATAATATTAAGGTTTTCATGCAGTGACTTTGGACTAGTGCCAAAATAATGCTATATAGGCATTTCTAGTCACTTTAAATCATTAATTATTGAACTTAAAATTATTAAAATGTGATCCAACCTTTAAATCACATTCCCATATATTAGAATATGTGGTGATGACATGTGTCCACATGAGCCCATATTTTAATTGGAGAATATTAAATCTTAGTTAATTTCAGTGAGTAGAAATTACTTTTCTCAAATAAAATAAATGAAACTAGTTCCTTAAATCTTGCGATGTTTGTGATGATACTAAATCATCAAATGTGTGCCTTAGTTTGCTAAGTAGACTAGTTAAGTATTGTTTGGTGATTGTGTATCCTGTATGTATTTATAGACGATAGTACCGACCAAGCTTAGGAGGAGGAGGAGTTCTACCAAGAGAAGGAGGAAGAGAATTTCAACCACTTCACTACCCAAGGCAAGCCTAGCACTTCAAGTAAATTAAACAAGCTTTTACTAGCAAGCCATCAATAGATGCAAGTTAACTTAAGCAAGATTCCTTAGTCATGCTTGGTTATACATGTTGACTTATACCTACCCCAAGTTTTACTTAAGCTTTACTTTCTTTTACTTTACCAATGTTCTTTACTTTGTTTATAAATAGCATAAAGAGTATAAAACTTGGCCTATCTAGTTAGCTTTAGATGTCATTCTATGGCATGAGATTGAGATTAGCATCCCACATTAGTGAACACTCTTAACTTGGTAGTTTAGAGCTAAACCAAAAACTTGATCACTTTAGATGGGAGTACTTGGTGAAAATGACTTGTGAAAACCTTGGAATGATGAGTCATTCTATTGAGATGTTTTGACATGTGTTGAGAAACACCATTGGTTTATGATGATGATGAAAATGTTGAGGCATGAGCCTTAGCCCTTTTATAAAAACTGATGGTTGGGTTCAGATGGTTGGGTTCAAATGTTGAGGTGCTTATACTAGAGTGTGTAAAGGAAAGGTTATGTTTGATTATCTGCATACTAAGTATGATGATTCAGGGTTATCCCTGACAGATGTATCGAATTTTGTGGTGAAAGTGTACCACCTCTGCAGAGTGTCAAACTATTCGAATAGCCACGTCCGCGGTTATGGACAGTTGGAGTGGCCATACTGTTCTGTTGTCAGATGTTTTTAAAATGACTTATGAAATGAATTGTGACATGACCTGACCACAACAGAGTTGTGACTATGACAACTAAGTTCCCACTTAGGTGATTTTAAACTTTATTTTATCTGTCTTTGTTTCTGAACCCAGCTTATGTTTCAAACTTAACTTTACAAATAAAATTAAAGTTAGCATTCCTACTAGAACTACCTTACTTGTTAGTGATATTTTACGAGTACTTAAAGAGTACTCATGGATTTGTCCCTGGCTATTCCTATGGCCAGACTATGAGGAGGACTACCCTGAAGGAGGACAGCAGGACAGCTATGACCACTAGGATCATCTCCCATCGTCAGCATTGCCTGTGACACTGAAGATGGACCCCACCGCTACGCTATTTATTCTGCTACTTGATTTTATTAAGACTGGATCATGAGATCCTCTATTTGTGTAAGACCTTATTATGGTTTGTAGTGGATGATGTACTGTGATATCCAATCTGTTATGTCTCGCAAAAATGTTAATCCGGGGATTGCGATGTATGGCATAACAGGCATCTGGGATTAAAAATCCGGGTGTTGACAAGTTGGTATCAGAGCCATCCTGACCATAGGAGACCCTAGTTAGAATGGACGTCCACACAAAAACTTAGTTTCAAAAACCAAAGTGAGTATTTATGAAAACTTATTTCCTCTCTTACCCTTGGGATTCTTTCTCTCAAAAAAAAATTACATGTTCCTCCAAATTCTTACATTACTACATAAAACTTTGACACACTTGATCACATCACTAACTTTCTCATCCTAAATTCTTATAGATGGAAGTTCAGTACAACAAGTTCTACCAGTTGGGCAACGGAGGCCAACTGATCTTCGAGAGGGATCTTGATTCACTTTCTGAGTACTTGGAGCATCCTCATCCGGAATTTCTTGGAGCTCAACTCAATGGTCCCCTAGGAGGAGATTTACAATGGATAGTAGTTGCTGATCTTCGAGGCAAGTTAGAAGCACCAATGTCCGAGAGGATTCAGTTCTCACTCTTCTTTGCACACAGAATGTCAACTTGATCCAAGGAACCAGCTTTGCTCACTATGCAAGGAGTGATTCTATGGGAATGCCTCTAGAGATGCCCAGTCACCCGGAGTTGAAGAGTCAAGTGGAGAACCTCGACTTCCTACTGTACGACCGACAGAAGGAATTGGACAATGCTAGAGAGTTCGCAACCACAACCTCGTCATTGCCGCCTAGAAGGACCAGACTTTCTCACTGCTCGTCAAGGATCGGCAGTCACTTCGCCGTCAACGCGCAAAGAAGGATCGCACCATCGACCGTCTTCACAAGAAGGTGGTCGACCTCGAGAAGATCATCAAGGAGCAGGAAGCTTAGCTTGCAGCAAAAGAAGAAGAAGAGGAAGGTGATTACATCCAAGGGGATATTGACTCATACCCCAGCAATGATGATGACTATCTGGAGGATGATGCCATGGAGTTCTACACCGATGATGATGACTCCGACTTCATCGATAATGAGTAGATGCACTAGACCACTATCGTAGGAGTGAGAAGTATCGGTCCCATTGTATCTTAGCTTGCAGAATGGTTCTTAAAACCATTTGTTTTCCTTTGATGTTGTGGTGTGTGTGTGTGTTTGTATCATGTGCTTTGCTTGAATGAATGAAAAGAAGTTAGTTGCAAAACCTGAGTCAAACTCAAAGTTTTAGCTTTGAAACCAAAACCATGAACCTTAGAACTTTCCCTCTTACCCCGTTATCTATCTCAATCTTCAGATGACTCGTGGAAACCAAGGAGGGAGCAGCTAATCGCATGACCCAATGCTGTAGATTCTGCAGACGCTCATCGCAGACCGTGAAGCTAGTAGGGCAGAGCGCCAAGCCAATCTAGCCCCCTGCAGCAGATCGCCCAGATGTCTCACAACAATCAGAACCATGGAAATCAGGATCATCATGGATCCAAACTCAAAAACTTCTAGAATACCAAGCCCCCAATATTTAGCAAGTCTGAAGACCCACTGGATGCTGATGACTGGTTCTAGACAATGGAGAACAACTTAGAAGTAGCCGGAGTGGATGCCAACGAGAAAGTTCTCTTTCCCACCCACTATATGGTAGGATATGCAAGAGCATGGTGGAACAACACCCGCATGATGAACCATGGTCAAGTAATGACATGGGAAGCCTTCAAAATCAAGTTCAGCCCCACCCAAGTGCCGCAGGGTCTAGTCACCAGAATGAGAGATGAATTCAGAGAGCTCAAGCGGGGCAGAATGACTGTAGTGGAGTATCGTGACAGATTCTTGTCCCTCGCCAGGTATGCACCTGATGAGATCAACACAGATGCCAAGAAGAAGGAGAGATTCCTGAACAGACTGCATGATGAGATGCAGACATTTCTCGTCAACATCCGTTTCGAGGATCTTGAAGAGCTAGTCGACTCTGCCATTCAGATGGAAGGGAAGATCAATGAAGCCAACGACAACCGCAAACGTCGGATGATGCACCAAGCTGGATCCAGCAGCCACCCTAAGTACCGTCCCAACCCGTCCGCCGGATATGCCCCGTGGAACAATCGACCCCCAATGCCTCGTCCAAGCTACCCCAACCGTAGCGGAGGAAATGTGAAGTCCGGAGGAAACAACAACCACCCCGGCAATTCCAGCAATTTCAACCGTGCACCTCCCAAGCACAACAACAACAACACTGCACCCAGAACTGGAAGCAATGATATGCCCGTGGCAGCAAAAGACAAGTCTCAGATCACTTGTTTCGTGTGTGGAGTGAAGGGTCACTACTCCAATGAGTGTCCCAAGAAGATTGCCGCCACTGCCAATGTGAATGCCCCAGCTCAACAGCAGCGTCGTTTTCAACCCGGAAGAAGATTCGCCCCAGGGAACCCTCACAACCGCAACGGTCGTCTCTTCCACATGAACGCCGAAGAAGCCCAAGAAGCACCAGATGTAGTGCTGGGTATGTTTTCTGTCAACTCAGTTTTAGCAAGAGTGTTGTTTGATTCTGGAGCATCACACTCATTTGTCACTGGAGAATTATCATGCACTAGTAAGATTCACCTGACTAACTTGAATCATGTCAGGATAGTTCAAATCCCCGGTTCAACTACAAAAGCTAGAAAAATTTGGAAAGTTGTGCCTATCAGAATACATGGGATAGATTTTTATGCCAATCTAATAGTACTTGGAACCAAAGGTTTGGAAGTAGTACTAGGAATGGATTGGATGTCAAAGCATAAGGGATTGATAGACTGTGCCAAGAAAGCCATCACCATGACCAGTAGCTCTAGAGTATCAGTAGAGCATATATCTGAAACCTTACCCTATAAATTCAAGTGCAACAAGAGTCTAGCCCTAACCACCATAGACCAAGTCAGAGTAGTCTATCAATACACTGATGTCTTCCCAGATGAATTGCCCGGTATGCCCCCGGATAGGGATATTGAGTTCATTATTGAACTAATCCCCTGTAGCATCCCAATTGTCTAACAATTGCAATGCTACTAGCCTAGTCTATATAATGGCTACTTCAAATATATATTTGTTGCATCATAATTATATCATGCTCATGTCATCATGCCACCTTGCATTTGAGCATCATATAAAACCCTTTTTGTTTTGGTTCTCCTCTCATATGCATTGTAAATTGTATTTGCCTCTTGATATTGTATTTGGTTCTTGATATATTGTTTAATGCCCAAGTTGAGTTGGGGCATATCTTTTATTAACTCCACCACCTTTCTTTCACCACCTTATAATTCCACCATCCAACTAAATATGGGCTTTGCACTTTATTTGAGTTTACCTCTAGCTCATGTGGGTTGGGATGGGTACAATTCTACTTCCCACATGCTCTCATCTATGCACCATATTGTTTTCACATTATTGGTTTAGGAGAGCCACATGGCCACCTTTGCATGCCTTGTGAGTGGGACCCTTTCTCCTAGCTTCCATATGGATTATTATGGAATTATGCTCATGTTGGGATATTTTTGGGACTAGTAATCATCTAGTGGAACATACACACTAGCATGTCCCATTTTATTTCAAACATGGCCATCTCCAACTACTCCACCTGGGGCATCCTTTCATTTCTTTTGCTGGGCTTTATTCCACCTTTGGAAATGCATAATAATAATGCCATGTAATAAAATTGTTCTCACAAGAATCAACATGGCAATAAATATTTTGCATGGGCCATGCAAGTGCCACCTTTTCTATTATTTGGTTTTTATTTGAATCTTGAAAGGATCATCTCTATCTCTATCCCTTCTTTTGGGCTTGATCTATTTGGATCTTGCTTAAACCTCATCATCATCTCCATCCACCCATCACCACCTCCCTTTTCTTCTCTCTTTTGGCCATTTCTTGCTTGAGCTTGTTTTGGTCTTGCTTGATCTTGTCAAAGAGAACCACACCACATATCTCTCTCTCTAAAACCCTAATCTACCATACCCCCATCAAGCCCTACACCTAATCTCCCCTCTTCACCATCCCCATGACCAAACCCTAGCTACCATGTTCCCCTCTCTCTCGGCCTTACCCCCCTCTCTCACCTAGCTAGCCCACCGGCCACCCTCTCTCGCTGGCCCCACCTAGCTACTCCCTCCACCCCACAAGCCCTAACCCGAGCCTAGCTCCCAACCCTAGCTATCTAGCCCGAGCCTCCCCCTCCTCTCTCTAGCTCTCTCTCTACCAAGGTGGCCCCAGCCCGAGCCTGGCCTGCCCTGCCCCACCTGCCAGCTCCCTACCTTTTCACCACCTCGCCCTGCCCCTGCCCTGCCCGACCGAGCACGTGAGAGGAGGAAGGAAAGGTGGCCGAGCCACCTTTTTCTCTGCCCCACTCCCCCACGGCACCCCTCTCCCTCCCTCTGCTTTATCTCCTACCTCTCTGCCTCGCCCAGACCATCTCCAGATCTCCCCAGGGCGCCTGCCCTCTCCCCTCTTCCCCACCGTCTCCGGCTACCCCATAGCCGCCCACCGTCGGCCTCTACTCCGTCCAGTCGATCCAGCCGTACAGCGCGTCCGAGAAGAGGCCTGGGAGATCGAGGACGCTCTGCTGCGTCGCCCTGTACACGGAGCCAAGCAGGAGGAGCACCAGAGCGCCGGTACCAGCGCGAGCCCGTCGCCCAAACCCTAGCTTCGGTCCGTCTGCGTCGACGCCGATCAACCGCTCCCCAAGCCAATCCATCTACACCGACACATCCTCGGTGAGCCACGCAACCCCCCTGACATGGTCCCCTTCGCCGTGAAGCCCTAGAACCGCCGGCCCTTACGTCGAACGCCCTCTGCTCGCCACCGCTCCTTTCTGTCTTCTCGCGCTAGCATCGCTTAGCCCTCATCTAGCCGCGCAGCCGTACCCCAGCAGCAACCCCAGGCCACCGCAGTGGTTCCGCCTCTGCGCGCGCGCCCCAGATCGCGCGTTCGAGCCCCGCCGCGGCGCCCTGTCGAGCACCGATCGATCGGCAGAGAGCAGAGGAAGATCCACAGTGCGCGTCGTCCGTTTTGCAGAAAACCCCTCCTCTAGTTTTTGCCTCAACCCGCGGTGCTCGTGGCCGACTAGACAGCCACCCAAGCCATCTTGCAAAGAAACCCCCGTATAACCCCAGCCTCAAACCGCGCTCCCCTAGCGACGCCACGTGGTCCACCCTGGGGCTTCACTGTCACGTGGGGCCGAAGTTCCTGTCGGGCCCGCTCGTCAGTCGCACAGGCTAGGGAGCCCCGCGGTGAGAAACACCTGTGCTGCACGCTGTGTTGCTGAGTCAACGTGTCCCCACCCGTCAGCGACAGTGGCTGGGTCTGTCTGGGTATAAAAAGCTTTTCTGCATATCTGTTTTAATTCAAATCTTTTTCAAATTATTTCAAATTCAAATTTATTTCTGTTTTTAAATAACTTTTAAAATACAAACCCAATTAATACAAATAATATATGTTTCCAAATTAGAAAAATGTGTGGAATTCAAATATGGCCTTCAAAATCTATTTTGAACACTTTAAAATTCCAAGTTGATTTAAATTACAATAAAATTCCCTTTTGACTTAATTAATTAATAACTTTTGTTTTATAACTCCAAATTTAACAAATAATATGTCTAAAATGATTAGCTCGACGAGACCTTTCTGTTTATGCATTCCATGTTCTGTTTTGAAGCATGCATCATATAAATATAATGTGTACAGAAACTTAATTGAGTATAAAATATGATTAAAACCCCATAAATGATTTAATCTTGTACTTCACACCTCACCCATGCCATGCTACTTTAATGCCATGCAAATTGTGCATCATTCATCATGGCATGATTGTTTGCTTGTCGCATTTATTCATATGCTTGTGCACTTTATTTATGTTGGCCCTTGTTTGTTTGGTTCTTCTTCGAATAGACGCTGAGCAGGGGATATATCAAGAGAACCAGGAGCACTACCCAGATCCTTCCCTTGCTTCAACTGAGCCGCCAGGCAAGCACTACCACATGCTTGCATACATATAGTACCTATTGCCTCTATCTTATTCTTGCATCATTGAGTCGCGATTGCATTAAATTGAATCCCAAGTATTGCATAGCCTTTACTTTTAAACCCCACCGAAGCTTGTTCCTCCATCCCATGAGCCATTACTACAGGAGTTGTTTGAGCCATGCGAGTCGTAGAACAGCATGTGTAGGGTATGTGAGTGTCTGATGGATAACGAGGTACCTATACAACTTAATCTGAGTAGTAATGGGATAACTAATGAAAGTGGCATCGGTGAACCATATTTGCTATTTGGTTTTTCAGGCTCACTTGTGTCCCGTAGGACCCCGAGTACTTGATTCCTGTTCCTTGAATATTCGCGCTATCCACATCCGGGAGGCTTATGAACCCCCCTGAGCCAGAGCTTGATTCATTCTTATTTCTTGGGGCCACAAACTAGTTTGAGGTTTTATTTACTATCCTGTACTTATGCCATGCTTTACTGCTTTATTTAAATTGTGCGAGGTACTGCACACTGTACTGTTTAGGTTCGTGACCCGTTTTCGCTGTATCGACAAGCCCAGTCACACTTTCGGGTTCCCAGTCGTTTACAGCCGGCCACACAAACCTTGAGTCCGTCTCGTAGCCGGCCAGCTTCGTTGCGGGTAGCTTAATGGGGTGGCCCCCTGAAATATTTCTGAATCCTGTAATTGCTTTGTCGTGACTGCCTCGTTGGGTTTTGATTTGGTTTTTCCGAGGCATATCGAGTGTGTGTTGCTATTTGTGCACCCCTGTAGGGTAAAACTTTCCGAAAGCCTTGTCCGCGGTTATGGACGACTTGGAGCATAGTTTCTCGATCATAGACAAGCATAACTAAAGTACCGCTTTTAATTTGACTAGACTAGGTATCTGACTAGTAAATAGTGCAACACTCACGGAATGGATAATAAAACTGCCAACGGATGGGGGGTTGTTCGTCCACTTCCTCGTCGGTAAGCGAGAAGGAGGATGGATCTGTTAAGATTACCGTTATAACTGTTATAACTGTTGTTGTTATTTCACGGACATCCGTCTATCTTTGGTTAGGCGGATGGTTAGCGAGTATCTATAGAATTGCTAGGGTTTATATTTTGCTGCAATTGCGTCACCCCAGGTTGTGTCCCCTTTAGAGGCATAAAGACTTGCTGAGTACCCCTAGGGTCTCACACGATAAATTATTGGTTCAGATGAACAGGTACACTCACAAGATGGAGACTGGGTGGAAGAGACGGACGATGTGGGCAACGATCATTCGGTGTAGAGATTCCGGGAACGGGGATCCGTGAGATCTGTGGGCGGGATGTGTTTATTTATGGGGCATCTTATGCCAATTTGCTTCTTATCCGTACTCGGATTTTGTCTTCCGCTTCCGCTTGATACTCTGATGTTTGATGTATGAGGAGATATCCTAAACTATTATATCTATCTAGGATGTTTGGATCTTGCCGTATGGCGTTGCTATATTTCCTTTCTTTTTAGATGGAATGGCTCTGATGTACTGTTGTATGGTGGCTTGCATACATACTCATTTGTGTATGTAGTTGATCCCTTCGCCTGCCGATTACGCCGCCCGTTCTTGTCCCGATGATTGGAAATGGTTGGGACGGCCGAAAGGTCTACCTGTGAGTGGCATTTGGGCCCCACCGTACTATTTCAACCATTTCCGTTCATCCAGGCTTGTAACTAGGAGCGTAATTCACCAGGTAGTTACAATTGGTATCAGAGCCATCCCGACCTTCAGGGTCTCAGCCAAATGGTCGTTGTCGGTCTAGCAAATATTTTGGTAGCTATGTATACTAGGGAAAAACAAAACGTGAGAGTAGGACTGCTTCCACTTTTCTTCTTACCCATCCACCCACCTTTTTCTGGTAAGGAAGTGTAACGTTTTCAATCCTCTTCTTAAAATTCAAACTAGGATTCACGTGTTCTGGGTTTCCGTAGTACCATAGAAAGTGTGTGTGTGTGTAATCCTTGTCTATCTGTTGCATCCAACATGTTATCTTCAGTCTGCCTTTGGTTATCAACTGTTGGTACATTCCATACCGACAAGCTTTTGAAGACCGGTGCGATCTATTTGACTCCTTGTTAACCGGTGCCATCTTCTTAAGAGTGTCCTTCCTTCTAGCAACTCCACATTCTGTGAAAGTATCTGTTGCTAATCTCTATCTGCTAAGTGATTTTGCGCATCTATTGGTATTTTAATGCCGAAAAATGCGGAAAATTTTTCTTTGATATATCCGTGTTTCCACACTCCTTTTCAGTCGTGTGTGAAACATTATCTATCTCTCTTGTATCAGCGTGTCCATGCTAACTCATTCTTTTGTCACCAGCGCTTAATCCTGGAGTTTCTTTTCATCTCCAATTCTCTTGGGCTAATTACATAACATGTGTCGATCCGATGCTGGTGATTGTAATTTGGCTCTCGGCATAGCTATATTCCACTCATGATAAGTGTAGATTGGAATATGGAAAAATGCTATCAACCGTCACCATCTGGAGGATAAGGTTATCTCCTGTGATTTTGAGTACACCGTGATCATATCTATGCATATTCCAGCATCTTTGGCAATCCGGAGTTTCTCAAAGCACTACGGCGGTCTATCATCTGTCCATCATGCTGCACATCTTTTTGAACCCCATATCTGCAAAATTCTCTTTGAGACGAGGGAATTGCATCTTTTCGTCTCTGGTAGCTTTGCTTAAGGTATGATCTATCATCGTTTCTTATCCAAGATCTCTTTATCTTTGTAACCGGTGATCCGATCGGCAATGTGAACCAGGTGACATCTCTTTTCTTCCGAAGGACCAGATAATCTATTCGTCCAGTGCATCTTCTTCATCACGAACCTGTGCTCTTAATATTGATCTTTCTAAGAGCGTTGAGCTCAGAAAGTGTTTCGAGCATTTGTTCGTTTCTCCCGCCTCTTGAACTTGATATTCTGGGAATATCCTGTTAATCCATGGTGGTATATGTTGATAATATGCTTGCCTATTCGATATCAATGGAAGAACATGGAAGATCATCCATGTCTCTTTCTCTCAAGCTTCGAGAACACTGCCTGTGTGCAAAGTTCCCAAAGTGAGAATTCTGACTTTCTGAAGTCACCTATCTCGACCACGTCCTTCTGCTAAATACATTGCTTCAACTATGGAATCAGCAAGTCCATTGTTAATTCCATCTTCCATCTTCAATCAAACCCAGAGTTTTCCTTGTTGGCAAGTTATCATCGTCGTTCCGCTAAAGTTTTCCTCAAGACTGTTAAATCTCTCTCAATCATTTCAGGAAGAACATGGAGTTCTTTTCACCTCTATCTCGTTAAGTGATCTTTTGAAACCCTCTCGTTATATCATCTATGCTCAATCCACCGGAGGCCATGAAGATTTTTCAGATCTTTTGTAATCCTTATGTTCAAGTTGGTGCTATCTTTTCTGTAGCTGTTGAATCTTGCAGTTCTTCTCTGTAATCTTCCTTCATATCTTTTCGGTGGCTTGGTACTTCAGACATGACGACAACATCATCATCCTTATCTATCTATGAATCCGGTGAGTCGTTTGCATCTATCCTTGTTTTCTAACGGAGTTCCATAATCTCTTCTTATCAATACCTTCAGTCTGTTTCGGTAGTTGGGTTGCATGGTTTTCTTATTCATGTGCGGAGTAATGCTTTGAGTGCGGGATGGAGTAGCTACCATACCACTACTCTTATCATTCGCTCTTGTACATTGAATTGGTGAACTAATGTGATTTCACTCATTCCACGGAAGTTAGAAGTGGCCTTTATCCCTTGATACTTTTACTTCCGTCCTTGTTTTTCCGGAGTGCTCTCACGAAGAAAGTAATCAATAATCTCTTGTTGGTGGTCTGTCTATTCTAGAGGGAGCAAAATCTACAATTATCTGGTGGAAACAAACGCAAACTCTTTTCTGTCCTCGTCATTCTACCGGTGCTCGACATCCCCAAACAAGATGAAGGAAAACTATCTCTCTTTGTTTCATCAATTCTTTTCCTGTGGTAAAGCCAATTATGGTTGATGCCATCAGTCGCGAATCTATTGCGTTAGCCTCAAGGCTAAAGAAAGCAATAAGTATCTCTACAATAAACTCCAGATCCTCCATATTCGTTGCTTCTCGGGATTCCACCATGATCTGGCTTCACCTCCGTCTCTAGAAGTTATATCCGCGCACCTCAATTGCGTGATCCTTTGGTTCTTACCGGCACAACAAGAATCTAATCCGACGATGTCTATCTAAATCTTTCTGTTGATATCAAGGGACTCTATTGTTTGAAGGCAATATTGTTTCCGAACTTCATTTTCCCAAATCCGAGAGAAGATACGATGCTATTGTCATAGTGGTTCAAACCTCTCCGATCTAGCTCTTTTTCTTCCGGCGAGTTAAAGGTTCATCCTCTCTAGTATCGGCAAATCTTTAATCTTAATGGTGTGTCATTTCTTTCTCCATGATACATCATCTTGTCCTTTCTTTCACAAGTGGATCTTCTCTTTTATCATGTTTCTTGAGAAAACCGAAGCTATGTCCATCCTATCCTTCTTGTCTCACGACAATCCTTCAACTCTTCTAACCCGTTGTTTCTCGAGCAAAACGCAAGACTCGCAACAAGTCTAGCAAGTTTTGCAAGGTGTAGTGGTCGCACCATTCCGTTCTTCATCACCTTGGGAACGTGAGGGTCACCTTCGTTCGAACACCCGCCTCTTCTTGTGTTGTTTTCTTTTTCCTAGGAATCTCGGGGCGAGATTCTTGTTTAGTGGGGGAGAGTTGTAGCATCCCAATTGTCTAACAATTGCAATGCTACTAGCCTAGTCTATATAATGGCTACTTCAAATATATATTTGTTGCATCATAATTATATCATGCTCATGTCATCATGCCACCTTGCATTTGAGCATCATATAAAACCCTTTTTGTTTTGGTTCTCCTCTCATATGCATTGTAAATTGTATTTGCCTCTTGATATTGTATTTGGTTCTTGATATATTGTTTAATGCCCAAGTTGAGTTGGGGGCATATCTTTTATTAACTCCACCACCTTTCTTTCACCACCTTATAATTCCACCATCCAACTAAATATGGGCTTTGCACTTTATTTGAGTTTACCTCTAGCTCATGTGGGTTGGGATGGGTCCAATTCTACTTCCCACATGCTCTCATCTATGCACCATATTGTTTTCACATTATTGTTTTAGGAGAGCCACATGGCCACCTTTGCATGCCTTGTGAGTGGGACCCTTTCTCCTAGCTTCCATATGGATTATTATGGAATTATGCTCATGTTGGGATATTTTTGGGACTAGTAATCATCTAGTGGAACATACACACTAGCATGTCCCATTTTATTTCAAACATGGCCATCTCCAACTACTCCACCTGGGGCATCCTTTCATTTCTTTTGCTGGGCTTTATTCCACCTTTGGAAATGCATAATAATAATGCCATGTAATAAAATTGTTCTCACAAGAATCAACATGGCAATAAATATTTTGCATGGGCCATGCAAGTGCCACCTTTTCTATTATTTGGTTTTTATTTGAATCTTGAGAGGATCATCTCTATCTCTATCCCTTCTTTTGGGCTTGATCTATTTGGATCTTGCTTAAACCTCATCATCATCTCCATCCACCCATCACCACCTCCCTTTTCTTCTCTCTTTTGGCCATTTCTTGCTTGAGCTTGTTTTGGTCTTGCTTGATCTTGTCAAAGAGAACCACACCACATCTCTCTCTCTAAAACCCTAATCTACCATACCCCCATCAAGCCCTACACCTAATCTCCCCTCTTCACCATCCCCATGACCAAACCCTAGCTACCATGTTCCCTCTCTCTCGGCCTTACCCCCCTCTCTCACCTAGCTGGCCCACCGGCCACCCTCTCTCCCTGGCCCCACCTAGCTACTCCCTCCACCCCACAAGCCCTAACCCGAGCCTAGCTCCCAACCCTATCTATCTAGCCCGAGCCTCCCCCTCCTCTCTCTAGCTCTCTCTTTGCCAAGGTGGCCCCAGCCCGAGCCTGGCCTGCCCTGCCCCACCTGCCAGCTCCCTACCTTTTCACCACCTCGCCCTGCCCCTGCCCTGCCCGACCGAGCACGTGAGAGGAGGAAGGAAAGGTGGCCGAGCCACCTTTTTCTCTGCCCCACTCCCCCACGGCACCCCTCTCCCTCCCTCTGCTTTATCTCCTACCTCTCTGCCTCGCCCAGACCATCTCCAGATCTCCCCAGGGCGCCTGCCCTCTCCCCTCTTCCCCACCGTCTCCGGCTACCCCATAGCCGCCCACCGTCGGCCTCTACTCCGTCCAGTCGATCCAGCCGTACAGCGCGTCCGAGAAGAGGCCTGGGAGATCGAGGACGCTCCGCTGCGTCGCCCTGTACACGGAGCCAAGCCGGAGGAGCACCAGAGCGCCGGTACCAGCGCGAGCCCGACGCCCAAACCCTAGCTTCGGTCCGTCTGCGTCGACGCCGATCAACCGCTCCCCAAGACGATCCATCTACACCAACACATCCTCGGTGAGCCACGCAACCCCCTGACATGGTCCCCTTCGCCGTGAAGCCCTAGAACCGCCGTCCCTTACGTCGAACGCCCTCTGCTCGCCACCGCTCCTTTCTGTCTGCTCGTGCTAGCATCGCTTAGCCCTCATCTAGCCACGCAGCCGTACCCCAGCAGCAACCCCAGGCCACCACAGTGGTTCTGCCTCTGCGCGCGCGCCCCAGATCGCGCGTTCGAGCCCCGCCGCGGCGCCCTGACGAGCACCGATCGATCGGCAGAGAGCAGAGGAAGATCCACAGTGCGTGTCGTCCGTTTTGCAGAAAACCCCTCCTCTAGTTTTTGCCTCAACCCGCGGTGCTCGTGGCCCACTAGACAGCCACCCAAGCCATCTTGCAAAGAAACCCCCGTATAACCCCAGCCTCAACCCGCGCTCCCCTAGCGACGCCACGTGGTCCACCCTGGGGCTTCACTGTCACGTGGGGCCGAAGTTCCTGTCGGGCCCGCTCGTCAGTCGCACAGGCTAGGGAGCCCCGCGGTGAGAAACACCTGTGCTGCACGCTGTGTTGTTGAGTCAGCGTGTCCCCACCCGTCAGCGACAGTGGCTGGGTCTGTCTGGGTATAAAAAGCTTTTCTGCATATCTGTTTTAATTCAAATCTTTTTCAAATTATTTCAAATTCAAATTTATTTCTGTTTTTAAATAACTTTTAAAATACAAACCCAACTAATACAAATAATATATGTTTCCAAATCAGAAAAATGTGTGGAATTCAAATATGGCCTTCAAAATCTATTTTGAACACTTTAAAATTCCAAGTTGATTTAAATTACAATAAAATGCCCTTTTGACTTAATTAATTAATAACTTTTGTTTTATAACTCCAAATTTAACAAATAATATGTCTAAAATGATTAGCTCGACGAGACCTTTCTGTTTATGCATTCCATGTTCTGTTTTGAAGCATGCATCATATAAATATAATGTGTACAGCAACTTAATTGAGTATAAAATATGATTAAAACCCCATAAATGATTTAATCTTGTACTTCACACCTCACCCATGCCATGCTACTTTAATGCCATGCAAATTGTGCATCATTCATCATGGCATGATTGTTTGCTTGTCGCATTTATTCATATGCTTGTGCACTTTATTTATGTTGGCCCTTGTTTGTTTGGTTCTTCTTCGAATAGACGCTGAGCAGGGGATATATCAAGAGAACCAGGAGCACTACCCAGATCCTTCCCTTGCTTCAACTGAGCCGCCAGGCAAGCACTACCACATGCTTGCATACATATAGTACCTATTGCCTCTATCTTATTCTTGCATCATTGAGTCGCGATTGCATTAAATTGAATCCCAAGTACTGCATAGCCTTTACTTTTAAACCCCACCGAAGCTTGTTCCTCCATCCCATGAGCCATTACTACAGGAGTTGTTTGAGCCATGCGAGTCGTAGAACAGCATGTGTAGGGTATGTGAGTGTCTGATGGATAACGAGGTACCTATACAACTTAATCTGAGTAGTAATGGGATAACTAATGAAAGTGGCATCGGTGAGCCATATTTGCTATTTGGTTTTTCAGGCTCACTTGTGTCCCGTAGGACCCCGAGTACTTGATTCCTGTTCCTTGAATATTCGCGCTATCCACATCCGGGAGGCTTATGAACCCCCCTGAGCCAGAGCTTGATTCATTCTTATTTCTTGGGGCCACAAACTAGTTTGAGGTTTTATTTACTATCCTGTACTTATGCCATGCTTTACTGCTTTATTTAAATTGTGCGAGGTACTGCACACTGTACTGTTTAGGTCCATGACCCGTTTTCGCTGTATCGACAAGCCCAGTCACACTTTCGGGTTCCCAGTCGTTTACAGCCGGCCACACAAACCTTGAGTCCGTCTCGTAGCCGGCCAGCTTCGTTGCGGGTAGCTTAATGGGGTGGCCCCCTGAAATATTTCTGAATCCTGTAATTGCTTTGTCGTGACTGCCTCGTTGGGTTTTGATTTGGTTTTTCCGAGGCATATCGAGTGTGTGTTGCTATTTGTGCACCCCTGCAGGGTAAAACTTTCCGAAAGCCGTGTCCGCGGTTATGGATGACTTGGAGCATAGTTTCTCGATCATAGACAAGCATAACTAAAGTACCGCTTTTAATTTGACTAGACTAGGTATCTGACTAGTAAATAGTGCAACACTCACGGAATGGATAATAAAACTGCCAACGGATGGGGGGTTGTTCGTCCGCTTCCTCGTCGGTAAGCGAGGAGGAGGATGGATCTGTTAAGATTACCGTTATAACTGTTATAACTGTTGTTGTTATTTCACGGACATCCGTCTATCTTTGGTTAGGAGGATGGTTAGCGAGTATCTATAGAATTGCTAGGGTTTATATTTTGCTGCAATTGCGTCACCCCAGGTTGTGTCCCCTTTAGAGGCATAAAGACTTGCTGAGTACCCCTAGGGTCTCACACGATAAATTATTGGTTCAGATGAACAGGTACACTCACAAGATGGAGACTGGGTGGAAGAGACGGACGATGTGGGCAACGATCATTCGGTGTAGAGATTCCGGGAACGGGGATCCGTGAGATCTGTGGGCGGGATGTGTTTATTTATGGGGCATCTTATGCCAATTTGCTTCTTATCCGTACTCGGATTTTGTCTTCCGCTTCCGCTTGATACTCTGATGTTTGATGTATGAGGAGATATCCTAAACTATTATATCTATCTAGGATGTTTGGATCTTGCCATATGGCGTTGCTATATTTCCTTTCTTTTTAGATGGAATGGCTCTGATGTACTGTTGTATGGTGGCTTGCATACATACTCATTTGTGTATGTAGTTGATCCCTTCGCCTGCCGATTACGCCGCCCGTTCTTGTCCCGATGATTGGAAATGGTTGGGACGGCCAAAAGGTCTACCTGTGAGTGGCATTTGGGCCCCACCGTACTATTTCAACCATTTCCGTTCATCCAGGCTTGTAACTAGGAGCGTAATTCACCGAGGTAGTTACATCCCCGGAACCGGACCCATAGCCTAGAGACCCTATAGCATGAACCCCTCAGAATTAGTGGAATTAAAGAAGCAGTTGGATGCTATGTTGGAAACAGGCTTGGTTCAACCAAGCGCATCGCCATGGAGATCGCCCGTGTTAGTCATCGACAAGAAGGATGGAGGCAACCGTTTGTGCACAGATTACAGGAAGCTGAATGACGTCACCATCAAAAACAAGTACCGATTGCCAAAGATAGAGGATCTATTTGATCAGTTGACTAGTGCCAGAGTGTTCTCTAAGATCGATCTTAGGACTGGTTATCACCAACTTAAGATTCGTGCAACAGATATTCCAAAGACCGCCTTTACTACATGTTATGGATTATACGAGTATACGGTCATGTCTTTTGGATTAACCAATGCCCCTGCTTATTTCATGAATCTCATGAATAAGATCTTTATGAATTTTCAAGATAAGTTTGTCGTTGTGTTTATCGACAATATCCTTATCTACTCCAAGTCAGAAGAAGAGCATGAGCAACATCTGAGAATCATCCTTGAAACCCTTAGAGAGCATCGGAAGTATGCCAAGTTCAGCAAATGTGAGTTTTGGCTGAAAAAAGTAGGATTCCTAGGACATATTGTGTCTGCCGGAGGAGTCGCTGTTGATCCCGCCAAGATCAAAGATGTCGAAGAATGGGAAGCCCCAACCACTCAAACCCAAGTCCGTGCATTTCTCGGATTAGCGGGATATTACCGCAAGTTCATAGAAGGATTTGCGAGCATTGCAAGACCCATGACCCAATTGTTGAAGAAGGACAAGAAGTTTGAATGGACCGACAAATGTGAAGCAGGTTTCCAAAAGCTCAAGAAGAGATTGATTTCAGCCCCAATTTTGATCATGCCAGATATCAAGAAGCCATTGGATGTGTATTGTGATGCATCCAAGATTGGTCTCGGATATGTGTTGATGCAAGAAGACAAAGTCATCGCATATCTGTCTCGACAACTGAAGCAGCATGAGCAGAATTATCCTACCCATGATCTTAGGTTAGCATCCATAGTTTTGGCATTAAAGACATGGCGTCATTACCTTATGGGTAATCGCTATGAGTTTTACTCAGATCACAAAAGCTTGAAGTATATTTTCACTCAGAAGGAGCTGAATATGAGGCAAAGGAGATGGATAGAGTTAATCAAGGATTATGACCTTGACATTCACTATCACCTCGGCAAAGCCAATGTGGTAGCGGATGCTGTTAGCAGATTGCCGTGTAGGTTAAACACCATGATCAAGGAGAAGCAACCAAGTTTGCATGAGGAGTTGGAGCAATTTAGAACTGAGCTAGTTAGCAAAGGATTCTTAGCTAGCATTGAACTTCAACCCACTTTGATTAGCCAAATCAAGGAAGCCCAGAAGAGAAATGCAAGTATCGACGGAATAAAACATCGTATTGGTACAGGAAAGGTACCTGGATTCAACGAAGATGAAGAAGGATTTTTGTGGTACAAAGGACGTATCTGTGTGCCTGTAGATTCGGAGCTGAAGCAAGTTATCATGCAACAAGGTCATGATACTCTTTATTCTATCCACCAAGGAGGAACGAAGATGTATCAAGATTTGAAAGAGAAATTTTGGTGGCACAAGATGAAGAGAGAAATCGGAAGCTACATCGCCAAGTGTGATATCTGTCAGAGAGTCAAAGCAGAACATCAGAGACTCACAGGACTGTTGCAACCATTGCAGATTCCAGAATGGAAATGGGATTCCGTCAGAATGGACTTTATCACCGGTTTGCCTACTTCTAGTAAGGGAAATGACTCAATCTGGGTCATTGTTGATAGACTGTCTAAGGTAGCTCATTTTATACCTATCAAGACAACCTACCAGAGTTCGAAGCTAGCAGAGTTGTACATTGCTAGAATTGTTAGTCTATAGGGAACCCCCAAGACCATAGTATCGGATCAAGGAACCCAATTTACCTCGAGATTTTGGCAGAAAGTCCAAGAAGGATTAGGAACCAAGTTGAATTTTAGCATAACTTATCACCCGCAAACCGATGGATAGACTGAAAGAGTCAACCAAATCCTAGAGGATATGTTGAGAGCTTGTGTGTTAGAGTATGGATCAAAATGGGAAGATGGTCTGCCTTTTGCAGAATTCTCATACAATAACAGTTATCAAGCCAGTTTGCAAATGGCCCCATTTGAGTTCCTATATGGAAGAAAGTGTCCTACCCCTTTGAATTGGTCGCAAGTAGGAGAGAGTCAGATTTTTGGACCCGACATCCTACGAGAAGCCGAAGAGAAGGTTCACAAAGTCTGTGAACACCTCAAGATCGCCCAATCCAGACAAAAGAGTTATGCAGACAAGAGAAGGAGAGACATGACTTTCAATGTCGGAGATTTTGTGTATCTAAAAGTTTTGCCATTGAAGGGAACGCAATGTTTTAGTCTGAAAGGAAAGTTAGCCCCTAGATATATCGGACCCTTCAAGATTCTGAATCCTTGAGGAGAAGTATCATATCAACTGGAACTGCGTGAGGAAATGTCAGCCATCCACAATGTGTTCCATATCTCGTTACTTCTCAAATGCCAAGAAGTGCCGGAGAAGACTGAAGTTTTCAAGAACATCGATCACCGAGCCATTGAGATCAACAAGGACCAGAAATATCATGAACTGCCCATCTGTATCTTGGAGGAATCTTACAGAACTACCAGGACCCGGAGTATCAAGTTTCTCAAGAATCAATGGAGCAACCATACTGAAGAAGAAGCCACTTGGAAGCGATAAGATTACATTAGGACTGAGTTCCCAAATCTCTTTAGTTCCTAGTTTCTTTCTTAAATCTCGGGACAAGATTTTGTTTAAGGGGGGAAGGTTTGTAACATCCGAAAACTTTAATCCAAGTGATCAAAATAAAAACTATCCAATTTAGGGTTAACAAATTTTTTTTCCCATTTAAAATATTTAAGCATGCATATGAGTGTTGCATTAAATAGGAGTTGTTTTGAAATGCCATGATTGTTTGTTCTAATGGTTGTAAAATGAATCTAAGGTGCATTACACATCATATAGGTCATTCCCAAGCAAAAACCAAAGAAAAAGAAATCAAAAAGAATTAATAAAGGAAATGGTCACTTTTGCCATTTTAATCAACTAGGTCACTTTGGGTGTTCCTAGCACTTAAATTCCAATAGAAACAATTGTGGATCTTTGCACCCATTGCTAGTACAAGTAAAGATGTACCAAGGCCCACTTTGTGATCTTCCAAAAACTTTCAAACTCTAAATTTAAAAGACATTTGAAAATGGAATCTATCTCATATGTCTAGATCCCACTTTCTCAAAAACCATTCAAATGAATTCAATTTGATAAATCCTAGCAACCAGAGATGCTCAAGCTTAAGATCAACAACTCCACCAAATTTCATTTCAAAATTCATGTCGTGGTGGTGTCACGGCAGATGCCATGGATAGGCTAAAGGTGGGGACTAATATGCGCTAGGGGAATCCAGGGAGGGATAGTAGAGTGATTCTCTACACAGAAGCTTTGTATTGATGTTCAATTTCCAAGATTACAAGTGCTCCTCGAGCTGTATTGACAAGAGGAGGAAGAAGAAACTCTCTTACTCTTGCCTACCAACTAGCCCAAGAACCCTATATCCACTAGTGCTCAACCAACTAGAATTCTCTCAACTCTGTGTCAGAGAAAACCCAACCCCTCTGCCAGAACCCTAACCCCCCCTTATATAGAGGTGGTTCGGTCCTGGCCTAGGGCATACGTGGAGGCATATTCCTAAGAATATGCCCCCTCCCAAAGTGGTAACCCGACATGGGTGCTTTTCCCCCGCGTCACACTTGCTTTAGCGATGTAGCCTCTGCGGCGCCCGCGTCAGCCGACGTGAGCGTCGTCACCCTTGTCGGCCATGATCCGATGGTCCTGCCCTTGCTTTATTCGCTCATCCAGTACGCACCAGACCTTCTTTTTTGATCGGAGAGATTCCTTCCTTCTCCTAGAAGCCAAGCGAGGATCCGGATCACGGTAGATCCGGCCACACCTGTTGCTGCATATAAGTTAGACAAGCATTTCCGACTTACTCCTTAAGTCGGACGAGACAATGTTAGGCGACCCCCCTGGTCCGGGTTACTCCGTGATCCGACCTGCCTTGAGGTGACCCGGCCAGCATCCGCTTTGACCTTGTCGAACCTCGGCTAACTCGGCCCTTATACCCCGGAGTGACCCTACCCGGGTGTATCCCCCAACATTAGTCCCCGAAGCTGGTGCGGCCTTAGCGGCCTTGGTCGCTAAGGCCACATCAGGTTCATTCGTATTCGAGCCTCGGACGTTTAGTTCCGGGTTAACTTCTTGTCTCGGATTATATGTATTTACGTTCCCTTCGCACGTTCCAAGTTTTTACTTGTCGGCCGGGTTACCATTGTAGCTCGGATCCTATGGTTTTACTTTCCCTCTACACATTTCAAGTTTTCACTTGTCGGCCGGGTTACCATGGAGGCTCGGATCCGGGCCTTGCTTCCTTCTCTCATACGCCAACCCACGTAAAGGTTAATCATTACGTTGCCTCATTTTAAGGGCATGCACTGTAACTGTCGCAGTAACTGTCAGTGATTACTGTGCGTGGGTTACGTCACGCCTGTCTCCTCGTTTACCGCAACTGCACGTCGTGTCATGGGATCATATTTACTCTGTGGCCTCCGCTGTGGCTTCTCTCTGATTGGCTAGTGTCGGCGATACACGGCCACAGCGTGTGGCTCTCCGGCGCAGCGCGATCCCACTTATCGATTACTAGGGGCAGTTAAATAGGGGAGGGGCGTGCCCCTTAGCACTTTTCCATCTCCACGCCCCTTCGCCTGTTCCTCTTCTTCTTCCTCGCGACCGCGCCGCCGCCAGTGCCCGCTGCAGCAGTGCCGCCGCCGCACCTTCTCCGTGCCGACCGCAGCCACCGCTGCACCACTGCTTAGCCACGGGTCCTCGTCAATCTAGACCGCAGAGCCCCGCCGCCGCCAGCTCCAGCGAGGACAGCGGATTCGAAATGATGAAGGAGTAGCTCATCATCGTCGAGCAGGAGATGGAGGAGGACGCCGGCGCGGCGGACCGCGGCGCGTGGTCCGGTTCATGGGTCTGCCAGGACGACATCGACTGGCTCTACCGGACCCGGCGTATTCCCGCCGGCATCACCGCTCATCTCCCCTCCTCGGAATTGGCCCCCTCACCCAATCCGGGTGAGTTCGTTGTTTTCCTATCCCATTTCCAACGGGGATTTGGTCTTCCGGTGAGTGATTTCTTCCGGGCCTGGGTCCGGACCTATCACTTGCAACCACATCATCTCCTGGCGAACGCCATCACCTCCCTGTCCACTTTCGTCTCTTCGATCGAGGGCTACACCGGACTATGGCCCACGAAGGAGCTGTGGATCCGGTTCTTCGGCCTTCGTCGCAACGTCGTCCCCAACATCCATGTCGAGTCGGAGGACAAGCAGCTCACTCAGTTTGGAGCTGCCTCGATCTCGCCCCGGAGATTTTCAATCTTTCCCCGGGTCACTGGGCTTGACTCCTGCAAAGGATGGGCCCGGATCTTCTTCTACGTCCGGAACGAAGGCACCGAAGACTTGATCCGGTTGCTGCCCTACGCTCCGGGTCCCCCGGACACGGATTTCTGGGAGGAGGTCGCCAAAAAACCTACAGCTCTGGCCAACCAAGTCAACAAAAGGTTCGCGGAGCTGAAGAAGCTCAGATTGCGCAACGAAGATGCCATGATCACATTCGTTCGCAACCGAATCTCTCCCCTCCAGCGGCACACTCACAAGTTGTGCCATATGAGCTTCAGCCGTGACCCCAACCGAACCTCCTCGTTCGAGTTGAGCAATACAGAGATCTTCCACCGGGCCAAGGCTCTTTTCACCACCCATAAGGATTTTTCCGCCGAATGGACATGGGGAATCGAGCATTACTGCCGTGACAGGCTCCTTCCCGCGGTAAGCTTCGCGGGGTAAACTTATTTCGGATCAATTATGTGTCGGTTCTTATCGTATTTTTGACTCTGCTCCTTGTGCTTTTTTCTTAGCTGTCTCTCCATCAAACCCTCGAGGATGGTACTGATCCGACCCTTAAGTGGGCCTCGGACCGAGAAATCTCGGATGAGGAGGAACCGGACCAGGAGATGTTCCTCCCCACAACCGACGCCACCAAACGACCCAGCGGTAAATTCTCTTCTCTTAGAGATTGGCCCGACGATGAGGATGACTCGGATATCGACATGATTGAACCCGTTGAGGCTGTCCCTCTTTTTTTTGCCTTCCCGGCATCAGCTAACCCCGGTGGGCACATCCACGAGGATCCTCCACTTGCCACCGGCGAGCCTGTTCCGGTGGCATCGAAGAAGAAGCACGAATCCGTGTCAAGTTCTTCTTTCGAACCTTCTCAGCCTACCAAAAGGCAAAAGAAGGCCGGAGATAAGACTGCCTCCAAACGGGCAGGCAAAGCCCCGGCACGGAGGGCCCCGAAACCTAAGGAGGCCGAGACCTCGGATGCGTAAGTCATTTTTCACTGCGCAACACACTTCTCCCTGCATCGGGGTAATTTCACTCCTGACATTATTTTCTTTTGCAGGGCTCCTGTGGAGGTCCCTCAGAGCGGATCGAGCATCTCCTCTCCCCTTCGGTCTGGTCCTTCCCCTCCTCGTGACGACGAGTCACTCCCGCTGAGCCCTATTCCGGAGGGCTTTGCGGCCGCTCCGGGTTCCGTAGTACCTCCTTCAGAGGAACGCGACCTCGGATCGGGAGGGGTCGGATCGGCCGAGCCAACGGCGTCCGTCACTTCGGCATTGCCGCAACCAGCAACCACCAAGTCTACCGCAACTCCAGCACCAGCAGCAGCTCCAGCACCAGCCACCAAACCAGCACCTGTCCCGGCTCTAAAGAAACAAACAGCAGCTCCCAGTCTTGCCACCAAAGCTCCCGTGCCAAGTTTGTCTGCCTCGTCCGAGTCATCCCAAGCTCGGCGAGGAACCACTCCAACGGCTTCCAAGGGCAAATCCACTGTGGTCACATCCTCCCAGCAAGCCAAAGGCAAGTCTACCTCCGTCGAGGCCGGGCAACGAACCTTGTCGTCAATGCTTCCAAAGAAGTCACCAGCAGCGACGGATCCTCCTGTCGAGCCAGCCGATTCGCAGCAGATGGTTCTTCACACCAACCCAGCTCTTGCCCTGATTGAGAGGAAGGAAGCTCACGCAAAGGGCTTGGTGGCACCCCACATGCCCACTGGCGAACGGTACCCTCCGAGCCTTATCGAGTTCATTATGAACTGGAATAAGGCGGAGTTCGTCTACAACGACGATCTCCCGAAAAAGTTCGGCCCCGCTGAATTTTCCGCTCAGATGAATACCGTCGCCAAGGCCATTAACCTCGCTGGGCGAATGATGGAGGTACGCCGTTTCTTCTTTACATGCTGTAGATAATAACCATTAGTCCCCGAGCCTCCGGCGGAGTAACTTGTTACTCGGCCAGATGCTCATTAGAAGATCAACGTAGATGCATGTAAACTTCAAATATGCACACATTTAGAGCCGGGTTAAGTTCCACTTGGCCCGGATCTTGCACACTTCGAATATGCACACACCTAGAGCCGGGTTAAGTTTCGCTTGGCCCGGATCTTGTACACTTCGAATATGCACACACCTAGAGCCGGGTTAAGTTCTTCTTGGCCCGGATCTTGCACACTTCGAATATGCACACACCCAGAGCTGGGTTAAGTTCCACTTGGCCCGGATCTTGCACACTTTGAATATGCACACACCTAGAGCCGAGTTAAGTTCCGCTTGGCCCGGATCTTGTACACTTTAAATATGCGACAAACTAATTTTACACTCATGTACCTTTGTCAGGTAACTACCAATCGTCGGAGTGCCGAATTTCAGCGCCTGCTTGATACCCACAAGATCTTGCGCGCAAAACACGTTGCACTTGGCGCGGAGCATGAAAAGAGGGGTAATTTCCTCCCTCAACACCTCTCCATTTCACTTGTTTCCGCTGGACTAACCTCCTCATTCGGTTTTTTGCAGCTGGGGTGGAGGCTGAAAACAAAATTATGCGGAAGAACTTGGAGGAAATCCGAGGTATGTCCTCTTTCTCCCAACCTTGTTGCGTTTTCCATTTCTTCTTCTCCTTGGCTCGGCAATAATTCACTCCTCGGCTTTGCCGGGTCAACATACTATTTCAGCATCGCTTGAGGATAGTGTGCCCGTGCCTGATATGATGCTGCATTTTCTCGAACAAGCAGGACAGCATCAAGCCGAGCTGAAGAAGAAGAACGATGAGCTTGCCCTCCTCCGGACCAAGGACGACGAAATAGCCAAACTCAAGGCCGAGATGGAGAAGATGAAGGCCCAACACAGAACCGAACTCCAAAAAGTTGGCCAGAACTTCACCGAAGAGCATGAGCGCTTTACCCTTCAGATCTCCAAGGACCAGGACCTGCTTAAGGAATCCGAGGTCCAGCTTGGGTCGGCGCTCGCTGAGCTTGAACAACTTCGCCAGAGACGCGACAGTTGTATCAAGGAGTTGACCGAGATCCATCATCATATCTCACGTGAGTTTCTTCCCCTTATCCGACATAGTTTTCCGGGTTAGCTCATATGCCTTTGCTTTAGTATCTTCCCTTTCCTTATTTTCAGATCACTTTCCGGAGGGTACTCCCATCGCCAGTGCTGCCGTTGCCAAATTCCGCCGAGAGAGGGGTACTCCCGCCGCTCCTGATGGTGAGAGCGTCCCCTTAGACATGGAGGACCTGTTGGTCAGCGTGTCAGCTCGGGTGGAAACCATCAAGAACTATGGGAAAGATCTCCTCGACGTTGCGGTCCGGATCTACAACACTTTCTGGCCAAGCGAGAGCGCTCCGAAAAGGATCACACTCCTTGCTGAGAAGCTATTGGAAATCGAGACACAGCTTGATCTCTGGAGAGAATCTGCCGAGCGTGCCGCAGCAGATACCCTCCTCCATCATATCCTTACATGGTACGAGAAGATCGACCTGAGCCTCCTCACACGCCGGCGCACCGGATCCAAATGGACCGATGATCCGGAGTGGGTAGCTCGGCGCCAGGCTTGCGCCTACAGACTTGTTGAATATTCTCCCATCCATGACTGGGTTAAGGGGCCGAGCTTTCTAGAATCCAGCGAGGAGGAGCAGATGGAGAACGTGGAGGATGGGTCGGGCGAGGATGGAGAAGATGCTGCTTCAGATATTGAAGACAGTGATGATGACGCCGAACTTCCTCCTCCTGCCGCTCCTTAGTGGAAAAAACTAGAAAGTTTATCAGATCCCCGGTATGCCGGGTGCCATTGTATGCTAAATACATGATATTTTGCTACTATGCTTGTATGCCGGATTAACTTGGGCGTAGTCCCCGAGTTTCATTTTGTTGTTCGTCCAATTCTCCGGCTCGATCCATGTCTACCTTGATTTGGTTTTACGACTTACGAATCCGAGCCTCAAGAATCATTTTAACAATACTGAGAAACTTTGAGGCTTGGCTCAAAATAATTCAACATAATAACTTGAAAGTAAATACGGGGTTAGTCCGAGAAAGCAAACATTAGCTGGAATAAGATCGTTTCCTTAGTGGTTTTTCATGTGCTACGCAATTCCAAACTTGGTCCCTTGCTTGCCATGAAGCCAATTCTTGTTGGACAGCAGCAAGTCGAAGGGTTGGGTTTTTGGTGCTCACACATTACTAATCTGGGTTAAGTGAAACGTTCCAGCTAACGCATAAGAAGTAACAACAATCATTTATTAAGGCAGTCCCCGAGTTACTGCTCGAGGCTCCGCTATTTCATTGATAAGCTCATTGCCGACATACATACCGACATATGAGATGACTCGGATACATACACTTCTTAGCTAAGTGTATAAGGGACAAAGTAGTGCTACATTCCATGGTCGCTTCGATTCCTCTCCGGACCTGTCCACCTTGTTCTTTTCCTGTGGCTTCGCATCTATAAGATAGTAGGAATCATTGTGCAATGCTTTGCTCACAATAAATGGTCCTTCCCATGGGGGGGATAATTTATGCATGCCAGTGGTACGCTATACCAACCGGAGCACCAGATCGCCTTCCTGGAAGACTCGGGGGCACACTTTCCGGCTATGATATCGTCGGAGATTTTGCTGATATATGGCGGATCTGGACAGTGCCAGTTCTCTCGCTTCTTCCAGCAGATCAACATCATTTTGCCGGGCTTCTTGCACTTCGGCTTCTGTGTATTGGGTGACCCTAGGCGAATCATGCTCTATGTCGGCTGGTAATACAGCTTCTGCCCCATATACCAGAAAGAACGGCGTGTAGCCTGTTGATCGATTCGGAGTTGTTCTTAAACTCCATAATACTGCTGGTAGTTCTTCTATCCAGCACCCCGCTGATCTTTGCAGCGGCTCAATGAGCCGGGGTTTTATCCTAGATAGCACTAATCCGTTGGATCTTTCCACTTGTCCGTTCGATGCGGGGTGGGCTACCGAGGCTACGTCGAGTCGGATTTTCTTGTCTCGGCAAAAGCGCGCAAATGCTCCTTCCGTGAAATTCGTTCCATTGTCAGTTATAATGTTGTGTGGATAACCGTACCTCAAGATGATGTCTTTGAGAAACGTCACGGCTGTAGCTCCATCACATTTTCTTATAGGCTTCACTTCGATCCATTTTGTAAACTTGTCCACCATGACCAGAATGTGTGTCATGTTTCCTCTTGCTGGTTTGAACGGGCCAACCATATCCAAGCACCACATAGCAAATGGCCATGTAATTGGTATGGTTTTGAGTTCTGACATAGGCAGATGTGTCTTGGTGACGTATCTTTGACAACCATTGCATTTTCTCACCAGATCTTCTGCTTGCTCCAAGGCACTTGTCCAGTAGAATCCATGCCAGAACGCCTTTGCCACTAAGGCCCGGGATGAGGCATGATGCCCGCATTCTCCTTGGTGTATATCTCGGAGGATGTTAAGTCCTTCTTCCGGGTCAACACACCGCAAGAGGACATTGGTTACACTCCGTTTGTACAGCTCATAATTGATGATTGTGTAAGCTTTGGCTCTCCTCTGAGTTTGCCTGGCTAGCACTTCCTCAGTGGGTAACGTTCCATCTTTCAAGAACTGGTATATAGGCAGCGCCCAAGCTGGTATCGCTCGTGCAGGGAACATCTCCTCATCAATCTCCATCCGATCGACCGGCATAACTTTAGTCGGATCACGCTGAACAGTCCTCGGGTCTAGCGAGGTAGTCCCCGGGTTTGCCGGGGTAGTCCCCGGGTTCGGCGTGCTACCTCCCATGTCAATGTCCATGGGCTTAGCTCCGGATTCCGCGTTTTCCGGGACATAGATTGAGTCGGTTCCTGGGGACGGCCTAATAGATGGTTTTCTGAGGTGCTCCAATGCTACGCCCGGTGGAATTACCTATCGGGTCGATCCGAGCTTTGACAGCATGTTGGTAGCTTCGTTTTCTACATGAGGTACATGGTGAAATTCGCATCCCTCAAAGTAACCCGAGATCTTCTGCACATGAAATCTATATAGTGCCATGTCTGGATCCAGGGCGTCCAACACTCTGGACACTTGTTGTATTACTAGATCCGAGTCGCCAAAGCATATTATTCGACGTATGCCAATCTACTTTGCCACTTTGAGACCATGCACAAGAGCCTCATACTCAGCGACATTGTTTGATGCCGCGAAATGGATCTGCAATACGTACTTGAGCTAATCCTTCTTTGGCGAGGTAAGCACAGCCCCGGCACCTAACCTGGTTTTGGTTTTTGATCCGTCAAAGTCCATCCTCCAGTAGTTCGGATCTGGCGGCGGTGGTTCGTATTGTACCTCGGCCCAATCCACGAAAAAGTCCGTCATAGCCTGAGACTTGATTGGTTCTCTCCTATCATACTGGGGTGTCTAAGGTGCTAGCTCAATCACCCATTTCGCAATTCTGCCATTCGCATCTTTGTTACCCATTATCTCGGATATGGGGGCTTCGCATATCAATTTGATGGGATACTCCTCTAAGTAGTGCTTTAACTTCTTTGCCGCCATATAAACACCGTATGCCACCTTTTGAAAATGCGGGTAGTTCTGTTTTGAGGCAGACAACACCTCGCTCAAGTAGTACACTGGCCTCTGCACCGACTTACCCTCTTCATCACGCTCCACTACAATCACTGCACTTACAACTCGGTTGGTTGCGGCTATGTAGAGCAACATTGTCTCCTTTGACAGTGGAGAAGCTAACACTGGTGCAGTGGCCAACATCTTTTTTAAGTGGGCAAAAACTTCATCGGCCTGCGGCGTACAAACGAATTTATCTAACTTTTTCAAGAGTTGGTAGAGAGGCAGTGCCTTTTCCCCTAACCGACATACAAACCGACTCAACGACGCTAGGCATCCAGTGAACTTCTGGACATCGTTGAGACACTTCGGCAGCTCCATTCGTTCAATGGCTCGGATCTTAGTTGGATTAACCTCGATACCTCGGCTGGAGACGAGAAATCCGAGCAATTTCCAGCCGGGACACCGAAGGTACATTTCTCCGGGTTAAGCTTCATCCGGAATCTCCTCAAGTTCGCGAATGTTTGGCTTATGTCGTTAAGGAGCGTTGCGCTTTCCTTGGTCTTAATAACCACATCGTCCACGTAGACTTGTACATTTTGACCTATTTGATCGTGCACACATTTTTGCATACATCTTTGGTACGTTGCTCCTGCATTTCGTAAACCGAACGGCATAGTGCGATAGCAATAAGCCCCGTACGGGGTAATAAAAGCAGTTTTTATTTGATCATCCGGGTTCAGAGGTATCTGGTGGAAACCAGAATAGGCGTCAATGAATGACAACAGTTCACATCCCGTGGTAGAGTCGATGACCTGATCTATCCTCGGCAGCGGAAATGGATCTTTTGGACACGCCTTGTTCAGGTTCGTATAATCGATACACATACGCCAAACCACTGCCACGTTCGGATCATCTTTCTTCTTTTCTACCAACACCGGATTAGAGAGCCAATCCGGATACAACACTTCCATGATAAATCCAGCTGCTAACAATCGAGCTATCTCGTCACCAATGACCTTTCTCCTATCCTCGGCGAAGCGTCGGAGAGGTTGCTTCACCGGCCTTGCTCCGGGTCTCACGTTCAAAGAGTTCTCGGCCAACTCCCTCGGAACACCTTGCAAGTCCTGTGTGGACCAAGCAAAAATATGCCGATTCTCACGGAGGAAGTTGACGAGCTCGCTTTCCTATTTGTCAGTTATCCCGGCACCAATTGTTACGGTACGCTCCGAAAACATGTTATCCATTGGAATCTTCTTAGTGTCCTTCGCGTCTTGAAACGAAACACTTCCATGCGGGTTGCTTAACGCCGACATATACTGCTGCGCCGACTGAGCTAATGCCGCCACCTCTTGGATTTTTCTTTTCTCTTGCGCAATCACGAGTGACTCGGCTAGGTTAGACCCGGCTGAGGCGCACTCAATAGAACGTCGGAAATCCCCAGCGATAGTAATTGCTCCATTTGGCCCGGGTAACTTCATCTTCAGATAACTAACATGGCAACTTGCCATGAATTTGCTCAGTGCTGGTCTCCCGAGTAATGCATGATACGTGCTCTCCAAGTTCACCACCTCAAACTCCAGATTCTCAGTTCGGCAGTTATCCCTCGTACCGAATAGCACGTCGACCCGGACTTTGCCTATGGGCTCACAGGAGATGCCTGGTACGATACCATGGAAAGTTGTTCTTGTAGCCTGGAGCATGTTCTCCGAGATGCCCAACTTGCGCATCGTATCCACATACATGATGTTAATGCTACTCGCATTGTCGATCAGTACCTTGGAGAACCTCACATTAATGTTTCGTCCAATGAATGTCGGATCTAACACTAGTGCATACGAGCCCGGACTTGGCATAAGCTTGGGATGATCTTTGACGCTCCAGGTAATTTCCTGGACCGACCAAGGCATGTACCTCGTCACTGCAGGCATAACCGCATTAACCTCCATATGTCGGCGCTGCAAGCTCTTTCTATCTGTTTCCTCTGTTGTGAACACACAATAGCTCTGGTGATGTTCCCTGTACTCATTCCTTCCCTCGTTTCCACAGTACCTCTGATCCGGTTGTTGCTGGTTTTCCACCTGATGCACTGCATCCCTTCTCTCATTGTTGTCATACCTCGGCCGGGGGGGCGGGGGAGGCAACATTAGCTGTTGCGTGTTTGCTCCGGAGAGCAATTGCTGCCGAGGTAACTCCTGCCGAGGTTGATCATTCCGGGGTGCCTGAGCATTCCCCGAACCACCTTGTTCTATCTTACGCATCCACTCGCATTGCCTCGTTGTGTGACCCGCCGGGCTGTTCGGATTTGGCGTGTGAAATTTACACGGCTGGTCCAACATTGACTCATAGGTATACCTCGGGCGATCTTTCTTTTCTTGCCATTGCTTCTTCTGCTCCGGAGTCCACGTTTTCTTGCCATCGTTTCAAGGAGTCCATTGCCCTCCCGTTTTCTGGCGTTGGTTGCTCCCTACTCCGGGTTGATCTTGATTCACGGCTGCAACTTGTTGCGAACTATAACAATGATCCGGTCTATCGTCTCTCCTTTTTCCCCTATAATCATTCCTCCGGGATGACCCGGCTCCGTCCCTCGGATAGTACTCCTTATTTGACTCGATCGACGCGATCCTAGGTTGAGTCGGATCGCCCAAAGCATAAGAATCCGCAATACGGATCATCTCTACCAACGTGACTGGCATTTTCCTTTGCAATTTCATCCACAACTCGCTGCCATATCTGCACCGTTGTGCGAACCATGCTATAGCCTCTGACTCTATGACTCCCTCACACGAGTTTCTCACGGTACACCACCGGGTCAAGAATTCATGATCCGTTTCGTTAGATCTCTGCTTGCACATCGCCAGGGTCTGCGGTCTATTCGGTCTCTAATATGTACTTGAGAAGTTGCTGGTAAACATTTCTTCAAAATCTATCCAGCAATTGATGCTTCCGGGTGGCAAATTATTCAGCCATACCCTAGCCGGACCTTCCAACATTTGGGGTACGTATCGCACAGCCCATCTCAAGTTGCCAGTTGCAATTTTCATAGCTGTTGCGTAGTTTATCAGCCAATCCTCTGGCTTTGTACTGCCGTCATACGTCTTCGTGCCCCTGGGTAATTGGAAATTGGGTACTGGTGGTTCCTTCATGATCCGGGGTCCAAAGCACGTTGGACCCGGAGGACCTTGACATTCGATCTGTTCCGACCTATACAGGCGATCCAGCTTTAACCTGGCGTCATCCGGCATCAAATCCCTGCTTCCCAATCTCGACCCTATCACATGATAGTCCGGTCTTGCGTATCCCGCATTCATCATCTCCGAGTCTCCATCATTGTACCGGTCTTGCTCTCGTTGTGCTCCTCTCTGTTGCATACCACGGCCGGCACTCTGCTCTTGCCTTGGTATATTCCGCTGCTGCGGTTGACCCGCTCCTGCCGAGTTTCGCTGTCCGGCATTGCCGTTGGCAGCATTCCCTTGACCGGCATTGCCTTGGTCGTGATTACCTCGGCCAGCTTCACCTTGGCTCACACTTCGTCGATCGTCGTTTTTCCGCATCTCTTTTCCTTTTCCCGCACATGTTGGGTCGTACGGAACGATCTGCTTGTTCCGTCTGGCCGAGGTTACTACCTCTTCTGTCCTTGGGCCACCATGAGGCGACGATGCGGCTCCAGCGGATTTCTCCGGGTTACCCATCGCCGAATGGACGATCTTAGAAGCTCCAACTCTCTCCGGGTTACCTCTCAGCAGCTCCTCGTTTTGCCTGTTCGCGATCCGAACCAGCTCGTTAACCCGGTCTTGCTCTCTTTGACGGGCTTCACCCGTCAGACCCTCTAGCTCGGACGCCGCGGCATCTGCTGCTCTGAGGTTCTTCGCCGGGGTACTATACTTTGGCAACCCCACGAATAGATAGTTTTCCGACCCTTCTGGTCCATCATCACCTTCTCTGTTCATCTCACTCATGAGATTTTTCCCTTTTACCCTTACTGCATCAACCTTGTTTGCCTTCGCGTACTCACGCAGCGTCATGTTCAATGACTGCTGAGCCGCTGCTATTTTCTTTGCGCCCTCCAGTATCTTTTGCCGGGTCTCCTCTAGCTCGGCCTGTGCCTGAGCCGGATCTACCACTGCTGCCACCGGGTTTGCCAAGCTATCCATAGCTTCCCTCAGCACATTCTCAGGCCTCTCTAGCGGAGGACCCCTATCTTTCCTCGGTGCCTTAGGCGTTACCTCCGGGTCTGGTGCTGGATCCTTGCTCATGCCCGCGCCTGGCGCAGTCATCATCACCTCTGCATGGTCCGGGGAGCGAGCGATACGCGCCCCGCGAGCCATAGTGAGGGGTGGTTCTCCTGCATCGACGACGCGACGCGGATGAATGCAAGACACGTCCACAGCAACGTAGACCTTGTGCGCACCAAGCTTGACGAAGATGCCGTTGCACGGAAGGGGGCGCATGCCGAAGCAGCCAGTGTTGTCGCTGACGTAGTCCAGCGCTTCAAAGCGCTGAACGAGCCCGGAGACGATGCGTTCGCCGGTGCCAATGATATTTCCCGTCCGGATCTTCACCCCTGCTAGCGCCGCTAGCCCGACGGTGGGTTCCAACTGTCGTGGTGGTGTCACGGCAGATGCCATGGATAGGCTAAAGGTGGGGACTAATATGCGCTAGGGGAATCCAGGGAGGGATAGTAGAGTGATTCTCTACACAGAAGCTTTGTATTGATGTTCAATGTCCAAGATTACAAGTGCTCCTCGAGCTGTATTGACAAGAGGAGGAAGAAGAAACTCTCTTACTCTTGCCTACCAACTAGCCCAAGAACCCTAGATCCACTAGTTCTCAACCAACTAGAATTCTCTCAACTCTGTGTCAGAGAAAACCCAACCCCTCTGCCAGAACCCTAACCCCCCCTTATATAGAGGTGGTTCGGTCCTGGCCTAGGGCATACGTGGAGGCATATTCCTAAGAATATGCCCCCTCCCAAAGTGGTAACCCGACAGGGGTGCTTTTCCCCCGCGTCACACTTGCTTTAGCGACGTAGCCTCTGCGGCGCCCGCGTCAGCTGACGTGAGCGTCGTCACCCTTGTCGGCCATGATCCGGTGGTCCTACCCTTGCTTTATTCGCTCATCCAGTATGCACCGGACCTTCTTTTTTAACCGGAGAGATTCCTTCCTTCTCCTAGAAGCCAAGCGAGGATCCGGATCACGGTAGATCCGGCCACACCTGTTGCTGCATATAAGTTAGACAAGCATTTCCGACTTACTCCTTAAGTCGGACGAGACAATGTTAGGCGACCCCCCTGGTGCGGGTTACTCCGTGATCCGGCCTGCCTTGAGGTGACCCGGCCAGCATCCGCTTTGACCTTGCCGAACCTCGGCTAACTCGGCCCTTATACCCCGGAGTGACCCTACCCGGGGGTATCCCCCCAAAAATTCAAAAGTTGAATTCTTGCGGCTATTGTGTCGAACACTTGGTGAGCAGAATCAAACTGGCCTAACTATCACTATTTTTTATCAAAATTTGTCGAGCCATTTGAACCCAATTCAATTCCCTTGTCTCCCCTAACCCCAACCAGTCCATCAAGGACCTACCAAATGGCCTAGGACCACAGTGCCGCGCCAACCTGACGCCATGCTCACCGGCCAAACATGCCCATGCCGCAGGAGACCACCAGCCCCTCTCCATCGCTCCAGGAAGGCAGGTGTGACCTCACCGCCGTCCACGGTCCACCCCACAGCCACTGCTAGCCCTTGTACCACCCAGCCAAGCCCCGCACTAAGTCTCTGCGCCGTGCTAGAGCACTGTCACCGCCAGAGCGCCACACATCGCGCCTCGACCACAGACCGTGCGTGCTGCTCCGCCTTGACCACCTCAACCGGACAGACACGCCCGTACCCCGCGCTCGACCAACAGTCGCCGGGAACCACGTCGAGCACCGCCTCTGTCTCTCAGAGCACGAGACGCTCCTGACCACTAGCCACCACCCCTCGCCTCGCTGTTAAGCCCTAGCTGACCGCCAGGGAACCACCCATCGTCCGCCTACCTCGCCCACGCCGATATCCCCTGTGCCGTCATCACCGACGAGCTCCGCCCACACCTCTCTGCCGCCTCACCGGGCCTATATAAGGGAGCCTCCCTAGCACCAATTCCTCACACTCTCACCCTCCGCTCTCACCACTAGTTCTTCACCACCTCTCACCGGAGCCGCTCGAGCAGCCAGCAGCCGGAATTTCGCCGGAGTCTGCCGCAGAAGGAGGAGAAGGGCGCCAGTGATCCAGACCATCTCCCGAGATGCCACCGGTACCAGGAGAACCACCGGCGTCTGCTCGTGCATTTGCCCGCCTCACCGCACACGCTGGAGCCCCGGTACGCCCCCACTGCACGCTCACCGACCGTGCTAGGGTTCGTCCCCGTCGAGATTTGTTCCGACGAGGACGATAGATCTGAGTCGTTGATCCAGGATCTAATCTTGCGGCCACCATCCACCCATACCGATTCGGCAGCCCCTGTCCCACTGACAGGTGGGGTCCCCCACTTAAAACTAGCCCATACGCTGCGTGGAGTAAACTGGGCCGGCCCATTTATTTCCCACGCGACCCATTTATTTCAAATGAATCTTTTTATTTTTAGAAGTAAACTTAGTTATGTCCCTTAGTTCAAAAATCAATTCAGGGACTTTTACAAATCCAAATTGAGTGATTCCAATTTTTTTGGAAAGGTAATGAAAATCTCTATCAAAGCCCATTGGATTTAAATCAATTAGAGTTATAGATCTCTCCTAGAGAAAATAACAAGACAAAAGTTTTTTCACATTCAAACATTTTTCTAAAATCAACCATAATAGCTTTTGAGTTGATTCTAACTCTCAAAAATCACATTTAACCATACCTATCTGAATACATAATAATATTAAGGTTTGCATGCAGTGACTTTGGACTAGTACCAAAATAATGCTATATAGGCATTTCTAGTCACTTTAAATCATTAATTATTAAACTTAAACTTATTAAAATATGATCCAACCTTTAAATCACATTCCCATATATTAGAATATGTGGTGATGACATGTTTCCACATGATCCCATATTTTAATTGGAGAATATTAAATCTTAGTTAATTTCAACGAGTAGAAATTACTTTTCTCAAATAAAATAAATGAAACTAGTTCCTTAAATCTTGTGATGTTTGTGATGATACTAAACCATTAAATGTGTGCCTTAGTGTGCTAAGTAGACTAGTTAAGTATTGTTTGGTGATTGTGTATCCCGTATGTATTTATTGATGATAGTACCGATCAAGCTTACGAGGAGGAGGAGTTCTACCAAGAGGAGGAGGAAGAGAATTTCAACCACTACACTACCCAAGGCAAGCCTAGCACTTCAAGTAAACTGAGCAAGCTTTTATTAGCAAGCCATCAATAGATGCAAGTTAACTTAAGCAAGATGCCTTAGGCATGCTTGGTTATACATGTTGACTTATACCTACCCCAAGTTTTACTTAAGCTTTACTTTCTTTTACTTTACCAAAGTTCTTTACTTTGTTTATAAATAGCATAAAGAGTATAAAACTTGGCCTATCTAGTTAGCTTTAGATGTCATTCTATGGCATGAGATTGAGATTAGCATCCCACATTAGTGAACTCTCTTAACTTGGTAGTTTAGAGCTAAACCAAAAACTTGATCACTTTAGATGGGAGTACTTGGTGAAAATGACTTGTGAAAACCTTGGAATGATGGGTCATTCTATTGAGATGTTTTGACATGTGTTGAGAAACACCATTGGTTTATGATGATGATGAAAATGTTAAGGCATGAGCCTTAGCCCTTTTATAAAAACTGATGGTTGGGTTCGGATGCGATACCATTCCAATTTTACCGTACAACCACAATACCTGAATTGGGTAAGGCTTAGCCGGAAGTTTATATGCATTAGTACTAGTTCCCTCGTGGGAGAGGTTTGAGATGAGGCTACCTCTCAATGTTGTCCACCTATGTAGTGCCCAGGATGGCAAATGGTCAGGGCTGGGAGGCCAAGCTCATAGGAGAGGTGCTTATACTAGAGTGTGTAAAGGAAAGGTTATGTTTAATTATCTGCATACTAAGTATGATGATTCAGGATTATCCCTGACAGATGTATCGAATTTTGTGGTGAAAGTGTACCACCTCTGTAGAGTGTCAAACTATTCGAATAGCCGCGTCCATGGTTATGGACAGTTGGAGTGGCCATATTGTTCCGTTGTCAGATGTTTTAAAAATGACTTATGAAATGAATTATAACATGACCTGACCACCACAGAGTTGTGACTATGACAACTAAGTTCCCACTTAGGTGATTTTAAACTTTATTTTATCTGTCTTTGTTTCTAAACTCATCTTAGGTTTCAAACTTAACTTTACTAATAAACTTAGAGTTAGCATTCCTACTAGAACTACCTTACTTGTTAGTGATAGTTTGCGAGTACTTAAAGAGTACTCATGGCTTTGTCCCTGGCTATTACTATGGCCAGACTACGAGGAGGACTACCCTGAAGGAGGACAGCAGGACGGCTACAACAACTAGGATCATCTCCCATCGTCAGCATTGCCTGTGACACTAAAGATGGACCCCACCGCTATGTTATTTATTCCGCTACTTGATTGTATTAAGACTGGATCATGAGATCCTCTATTTGTGTAACACCTTATTATGGTTTGTAATGGGTGATGTACTATGATATCCAATATGTTAAGTCTCGCAAAAATGGTAATGCGGGGATTGCGATTTATGGCATAACAGGCATCTGGGATTAAAAATTTGGGTGTTGACATGGAACCATCTAGCGCATAAGGTGACAGTGAGGGGTTGTCTAGATGGGTAATGTGAACTTTAAGGTGTGCTGTTATAGACCTACATCGTCCAATCGGAGAGTACTTCAGAGTAGCATCATAAAGAGAAGATATTTATATGAGAGTGTCCACTAGTGAAAGTATGATCCCTAGGCCTTGTTTCTAAGCATTGAAACTGTTTACAATTAGTTCTGTTACATGTTTTCTTGCTTCCACTCTTATTTCAGATTGGAATTACCACTTATAATCATCCATATTACTTGTATTTCACTATCTCTTCGCTGAACTAGTGCACCTATACACCTGACAAGTGTATTGGGTGTGTTGGGGACACAAGATAATTCTTGTATCTTGATTTCAAGGTTGCTTGAGAGGGATACCTTTGACCACTTACTCCCTGAGTTCGATAAACCTTGGGTGATCAACTTAAGCGAAACTTGCTGCTGTTCTACAAATCTCTGCACTTGGAGGCCCAACACTATCTACAAGAATAGAAGTGTGCGTAGACATCAAGCATCTATCAAATTGGTGCTCCATTGTATGTTGCAGTTGCATCCTAGCATGTTGCTAGGGTTCCTAGACATGGTTGGTCATATGGTAGAGTGACATTCCATGTGTTCTTTTCCAAGTGGGTGTGGTGATGCAGCATATTTCAAACTAGTTATCCACTTCATCTGGCAGTTAAATCCCAACATGATGCTAGGGTTCCTTGACAGGGTTGGACACATGCTGGAGTGACATTGCATGTGTTCTTTTCCAAACCACTATGATAGACACACACACATCCAACTGGGTGTGGTGATGCAGCATCTTTCAAACTGGTGCTACACTGCATGTTATAGGTTAATTACAGTATGTTGCTAGGGTTCCTGGACATGGTTGGACACATGCTGGGGTGACATTGCATGTGTTCTTTTCCAAACCACAATGATATACACACACATACAAGTGGGTGTGGTGATGTAGCATCTTTCAAACTGGTGCTCCACTTCATGTTGAAGTTGAATCCTAGCATGTTGCTAGGGTCCTAGATATGGTTGGACACATGCTGGAATGATATTCCATGTGTTCTTTTCCAAGTGGGTGTGGTGATGCAGCATCTTTCAAACTGGTGCTCTATTGCATGTGGCAGCTGAATACCAGCATGTTGCTAGCATTCCTTGACATGGTTGGACACATGCTGGAGTGACATTGCATGTGTTCTTTTCCAAGTGGGTGTGGTGATGCAGCATCACTACAAGAAATGTTTCCTTCTGGAATGACTTGGCCCGACGGTCGTCGTGGAAGGCACGTCTTCCCCGACGAAATTCTCGGCTCGACCATGGCCGATGGGAAAAAAATCCTGGTTTCGCGGTCCTCTACTACGACGGAACCACTAAAAATGTGGAGAAAGCTCAGTCGGCGTGTGGCAGAAGCAAGATTTTCGGTTCCTCGCTCGATGTGGACTCACCAAAGTCTTTTGAGGCATGTGGGTCCTAGACATCAGTGTCTCTAGCGGACCATACTTTTCGGTCACGCCTCCCTGATTTGAACTCGATAATGTTGCTCGATCTGTCTGCCATTTTGTCAGGCTGCTTGATCCCACATGTCAGCCTCTCATTAGCAGAATCGTGTGTATGATGGAATTTTTTTGTTCGCTCGCACTACCCTATTCCGAACTTGATAGAATTACTCGATGCATGTACCGTTTAATCAGGCTACTAGGACCCACATGTCATCCTCTCATTAGAAGAAACGTGTTTATGATGGAATTTTTTCCTTCGCTCGCGCTACCCTGTTCCGAACTTGATAGCGCTTCTCGATGCATCTACCGTTAATCACGATGCTGGGCCCCACATGGCATCCTCACATTAGAAGAAATCTGTGTATGATGGAAATTTCCCCTTAGTCGCGCCTCCATGTTTCGAACTTAGTGTTGCTCGCTGCATCAGCTGTGCTAGTGGGTTCCTTATGTCAGCCTCACATTAGAAGAATCGTGGGTATGATGGAGTTTTTTCTTCTCTAGTGCTACCCTATTCCTAACTAGATAGGGTTGCTCGACGAATCTACCGTTTGGTCATGCAGCTGGGTCCCACATGACAGTCTCTCATTAGAAGGATCAGTTGTATGATTGACATTTTTCTCTACTCACGCCTCCATGTTTCGAACTTGATAACATTGCTCACTGCATCAGCCATTTTTCAGGCTACTAGGTCCCCCATGTCAGCCTCTCATTAGAAGAAACGTGTGCATGGTGGACTTTTTTCTCGCCCATGCCTCTGTGTTTCGAACTTTCTTAACGTTCCTCAATACAACACATGTATCAGGTCACGCTGGTGGGTCCCACATATTGGTCTGTCTTTAAATGAAATATGTGTATGATAGACCATTTTTTCATTCACTTCCGCTGTTTTGAGCTTTGCAACATTGCTCGATGTGGTAGCCATGTATGCTCTTACTGCTGCGGGCCCCATGTCAGTCTTTCTAGTATGTTCTGCCTTGTGGGTCCCCGATGCAACCTTGTATGTTCTGGTGGGTATGTCCCTGATGCCAACTTCTCTGTACAAGTATTTAACTTTTTTTCAAACCCGACTAATAAACTCGAGGGATGCTGCAGGCTGGTGGATCCGCGATGTTAACCTCTCCGTAATGCAATATTACTACAGTAGAAGAAAAAAACTCAAGACTTCCAATAGATTTAAATTGTGCGTGTCATCACTACACCAAAGATATTTATTGAAAATATATTATTAAACATTCCTTAGTACCTTCAAGTTATGTGTTAATGTTTTTAAAAAGATGTCATGTGTCTGCATTTATATTTTTAAAAATAAAAGGGCAGCGCTCCTAACATTTCAATTTATAAAATGCCACATATATAATGAACTAGTTTCTTAAAAATATGGGTAGGCGGAGTTTTTTTAGGAGGTGGAGACAGAGTTTTTTTAAGAGGTGAGGATAATGCTCAAAAGGCCGAATTAAAAATATTTTGGGCTATTCTACATGGTCCATCTACATGCGCTATACTCCATGGGCTCCTTTCTTAAATTTCACTAGGTTGTGCTAAGTAGTCCCTTGACCGTTACAAGGCCGAATTAAAATGTTCTTGCCTATGCTCCATGGGATCCTTTCTCAAATTTAACCGGCATGTGCTCAGCAGTTCCCTGACCCTATGCTAAAAAAAGCAGTTCCCTGACCCCGAAAAGGCGTGTGTATGTTGGACTATTTTTTGGGTCGAACTTGATAATGTTGCTCGCTGCATCAGCCATTTATTCAGGCTGCTAGGTCCTCCATGTTAGCCTCTCACCATACTGGACTTTTTCTCGCTCGTTCCTTCATGTTTCGAACTTAGCAATGTTGCTCGATGCAACATCTTTATAAGGTCACGTTGTTGGCTCCCATGTGTCAGCCTCTCTATAAATGAAACATACGCATGATGGACTTTTTTTCAGGCATGTCCACTGTTTTGACATTGGTCCATTCCTGGGTCCAAATATACACTGTACAAAGTAAATGACCAAATATACACCCATACTATAGAGATGTTGATAAAATTATAATTTTTGAGAATTATCTATTATAATTTTATATAGTGATGATATGTCATATGTCTATTATCTGGATCTCACGTGCAGGGTACGTGGAACTTACTAGTAATGCAGTAGTTTCTACAAAAAAACATAGGTAGGTGGAGCTTTTTTGGGGAGCGTTGGGGAAGGGGATGACCATAAAGGCTGCATTAAAAATATTCTGGGCTAACTAGAGGCAGATGCCCTATTCTTCATGGGCTCACTCCAAAACTGAATGCACTATGATCGGCGGCCACAAGACAATGAAAATGCCGAATTGGAAGGTTTTGGGCTATGCTTGGGCCTGATAGGCTAATTTCATCGGCTCGGTAATAAAAAATTCCAGACCTCAACAAGGGAGAAAAAAAATGAGGGAGAAAATTTTGGCTGATATTTCGCGTGAAAATTGTTGACAACCAGGGCACATACCCCGCGTGCGCCAAAACTTTCCTACTTGCGCCTTTACTCCAACAGCCAGCTATTGTCTCTTTGCACCATTCTACTGGAGACACGTAGGTGGTCAAAACCATAGGCCGCGCACCAAAACATTCACACTCCGTCTATCAGTCAGGCGGCCTGACACCATTGTGGGCGACGCTGTTCTTTTTGAGACACACACAGGCTGACAGTCAACTGGTCGATCCCCACGATACGCTTATAATATCCTTAGTTCGCTCGAATCATTCCCTAGAAGTTGTTTCGTACTCGATCTGTCTGTTTGACATGTAATCTGTAAGTACGAACTGGTTGGCATTTTGCGCTCAGTCGATCTGTTCTCTCAAATATGTAACATAGTTCTGCACTCAACTTCTAAAATAAGCTAAAATTACGTGGCATTTATAGTTCTATATTCAATTAGGTTTCTCAGATATCTTGGCTTAGTTAGATATGTTAGCTGTTTCTCAGATATCTTGGCTTAGTTAGATATGTAATCTGTAAGTACGATCTGTTTGGTGAAATATCTTGAAAGCTTCTGACCATCTCTATCCTCATCTCTGTTTGGTGAAGACTTCATGAAGTTTGTTAGAGAGCATAACGGCGACTCGGATGTGTTTTGCCCATGCCGAAAATGCCTTAATTATAAAAAGCTGAGTCAGAGCACAGTCGCAGACCATATATTCGTTAATGGGATGCAATGCACATATATTTGGTGGACTAAACATGGTGAACCATATGATCATCCTGTTGTTGATCCTCTAGCTGATGCTGATCCGCCTGAAGCTCATCAGATCTAGGATGAGGACCTTTCTGGTTTGTTAAGGGACCCGTACCCCACTTCAAGCAAAAAAGGTGCTCCTTCTCTTAAAAGATTACTTTTATCTGACCTGATAGAAGATGCCAAGGGTTTAGTGGACCCTGATTCTGGTATCTCAAGATTCGAACTGCTAATGAAATTACTAAAGGAGAAGTCATTCAACAAGATTACCAACAAAGCTTTCGGTTTAGTGACTAAGGTGTACAACGAGTCAATCCCTAGGAAAGGACTGCCAAAATCCTTTTATGACATGAAACAGTACATCCAGGTACTTGTACTATCATATGAGAAGATCTATTTTTGTCCAAATAACTGTGTACTGTTCTCGGAGGGTTATGAAAGCCTCAATGAATGCCTAGTATGTAACGAATCAAGACAGAAAAATGCTGATAAAAATAAGAAAGATCCTTGTAAGGTTCTGAGATATTTTTTAATTATAGATAGATTGAAGAGGTTGTTTCAGTCAGAACAAACATCTAAGGAAACAAGATGGCACAAAGAGATTCTCAAGCTAGACAATTACTTAGTGAGACATCCAGCTGATGGTGATGAATGGAAGAACTTTGACAAGGATCATCCAGGATTTGTAGCGGATCCATGGAACCTGAGACTTGGCCTAGATACATATGGATTTAACCCATTTGGCAACATGAGTAGTTCATACAGCATGTGGCTAGTACTTGTTACAATTTACAACCTGCCTCCCTAGGGATGCACTGATCAGTCGAACTGCTTAATGGCTTTACTCATCCCAGGTCCCAAATCACCTGGGAAGGATTTTGATCTATTCATGCAGCTTCTTATACGAGACCTGCAGGAACTATGGAAGGGTGTCATGACTCCTGATATCCTTGCTAGCAAACTTGAAGATGCCAAGTTCCCTATGCGTGCTGCTGTGCTATTCTGCACCCATGATTTTCCAGCTCTTCGCACTATGTTAGGCAGAGTGACAGCTGGTTATAATGCATGTGTTTGCTGTGAGACAAAATAGGTCATAGTGAGGCTACAAAATAAGACTGGTTTCCTTGGCCACCGGGTTTTTGTTCCTCAAGGCCACAAATTCTGAAAAAACTTTAAAAAAATTACAGTTCTATGGAAAGAGGACTAAATATGGCACTACACCACAAAAGTTCACTGCACTGAGTTGCAGGAACATCTACAAAAGGTCAGAAATGTCAAACTAGGAAAACAACCATCTGCCAAACGAGGTAAAAGAAAGTATACAGAAGATGCACCAACAGGAGGAGCGGCATCGAAAATAAAGAGAGCGGAAGAAGTATCAGCAGATGCCCAAGGGAAGGAAAAGGAACCAAGAATATTTTAAAAGCACAAATCCACTCTATGGGACTTGCCGTATTGGGCTGGTAAGACGTTTCAACATAATATTGATGGCATGCACATGGATAAAAATATATGTAACAACATTATAGGCACATTACTCAACATTCCATCCAAGACAAAAGATAGCTATAATGCTAGGCTTGACTGCGAAAAACTCAATGTTAACAACAACATGAAGCTGCATCCTAAAGATACGGTTTATAAGGGTGGTGAAAAACATTACAAATTTTGAGGTGCATAATTTACCTTTTCGATGAATAAAAGGATACTATTTTGTGACTTCCTTCGAGGTGTGAAGTTCCCATCTGGATTTGCTTCCAACATTGCAAATTGTATCAATGCAGAGGGGAACAAGCTCCAAGGGTTGAAAACTCATGATTGCCACATCCTACTACAAAGGCTTTTAGCTCTTGGCGTTAAAGGTTTAGTGAACAAATATTTGTACAGCATGCTAGACAGAAGAGTTGTAGCGCGTCTTCAGACGGACATAGCAGAAATCATGTGCAAGCTTGAGCTAATATATCCACTAGCCTTCTTTGATGTGATGGTGCGTCTGGATGTTCATCTGACTAAAGATGCACTTTATAGAAGTCACGTACAGTACGGATGGATGTACCCCATAGAACGTCGACTTTGCACTTTCAATGGTATTATTAGGAACAAGGCTAGAGAAGAGGCTTTCATTGTAGAGGCATATATTGCTGCTGAAGCATTTGCATTTTGCTCAAGATACATTCCTGATCACAAAACGGGATCCAATCTAGGTGGCAGAATTGAAGAAGTTGAAAAAACTGTTTTTAACCATGGTGTTCGCCTAGTAGGAAAGAAGGAACATAGAACATTAATGCAGCACGAATATGACCAACTTACTGGGTATGTGCTGAATGACGCCGATGAGGCTAAAAACTTTGTTGCGTGAGTACTATTCATACATATCCTCACATATATGAAATGAAACTTATAGCAAGATATGTTCAGATGTCTTACTTGAGTATCATTTTTGCAGGTTATTTAAAGCAACCAAAGGAAAAGATTATGCTATAGCAGTATGTGGGGGTGGGTTTCAGGAATGGTTTAGGAATCATGTAAGATGTTCAATTGAACTTTGAATTGCATAGAACTGTGCACATGAGATGAAGTCTTGATTATTTTGTATAACAGCAGATCACGAAGCTGCGTGAAGAGAATTCGGGCGATGTTAGTGATGATATCTATGCCCTATCACGTGGTTCAGCAGAGAGGGTGCAGACAACTTCAACTTGCAATGATGATCTTATCCACTACAGCACTTATGAGCATGAGAAACATTTGAAGACACAAAACAGTGACATCACGACCAGTGGAGTGCACTTTACAGCCAAAATGAAGAAGTCAGATGGCTATTATCATTATGCTCGGATAAAAGAGGTTATTGAGTTGAACTATAACAACAAGACTAGTGGTCGATCTGTGGTTCTATTCAAGTGTTATTGGTATGACTAGGATCCGAACAATAAAAGAGGCCCCAGAAATGATGGGAATTTTATATCGATCAATACTATTGTTGAGTGGTACAAGGAGGAACCTTATATTTTGGTAACTCAAGCTTCCAAGGTAATATTCATGGATGACAGAGATAATAACGACTGGCAATATGTGCAAACGTTTGAGGCAAGGAGCACCTATGATGTGAATGAGTATGACGAGCCAGTAACCATAGTTGTTGCCCACCAAGATGATCCTAGTGGTTGTATGGTAACTAAACTGGCTGACATTGCTGAAAATTTGATTTCCAGAGGCAGTTCTGCGCATGATGGACAAGTAGATTTTACCGTCGAGGTTAGTGTAGTTGACAAAGATAGCAATAAACTGGTTCTACCTGATGAGTCTCAGGACATGTATGATGAATGGCAAGGGGAAGAATATCCAAACCAGTCAGAATATGTGGATCTAGAACGTGGCGGTGCTGAAAGTGATGATGGTGATGATGATTAGGTTGTTATTTCATATTATGCAGTGAGATGATGAACAATGATTCATATTGGTTTTCTCTTTGTAAAATGCATGAGACATGATGATAATTTCCTGTTAGATTGCAATCCTAGACTAATTGTTTCAGTGTCTAAATTGGATTAAGCTTAATTCAACAAGTGCAAACATATGTAGAACAGGTTCACCTGGCATGTAGCAGATACATTGGTTTAGTACATTAATTTATTATCAACCACATGACCAGGTTTCATCCAGAAGGGGGCATATGCACCTTGTGTTAGTAGAGATGGGCAAGCACATTGTCTCGGCAGATAGGGCAGATGGCGTTGGTCTCAAACCAAGTGAAGATGCACTTGTGGTGGTATGGATGGTTGCATCGCTAGAGACGCACCATTGTGCGCTTCGCACAATGCCTACATGCATATGCTGCAGTGGCCATCCTCCTACTCAACAAGGTACCAACTGTCTTGAAGCGCCGACAGGGTGACGATGAGCTAGAGATCCACGCTGAGGGTTAGGTCGAAGTGGAACCCGTCGACCCACATACAGGCCTCATGCCAGAGCCGGTGCAGAATGTCGTACGGTATGATGATGTCCTACTCCTATGCCATGAGTTGTAGGTTCTTCTGCAGCCATACACGACCAAGAACCTTACACGTAGTTCCCACGACCTTGCTCGCTCTTCGTAGCTTGCTAGGAGGCAGGTTGAGATTCAACACCTCCTCTTCGCAGAGTGTGGTCGCGACATCGTCCTCCTCTAGAGGGGATGGGATGGATCCAGGCATCCTCCAGAGCTCGTACGTCCTCAAGAAGAAGATCTTTAGTGTCATTGTGTATGGCATCGCCTCGTCAACTAATTATGGCTCGACGATGGAGAAGTTGGTTGTGGCTGCGGAGACGCGACTGGCACGGAATACATTGGGGCAGACTCGATGATGCGCTCCTGTGAGGAGCACTCCAGTTCTAGCGGCGCCGCCATTTGGGGAATTTTTTTGGGTGGTGGGGGGAGGGGAGGGGTGGGGGTGGGGCGGGGGCTAGTTGACTGTTCTAGCCTGGATGAGGGGGAAGAGGCCAGGGGAAATATGTGAGAGTGGACTGCTCGAAGGCGGGGCCGCGCTAGCTCGTCACTCCCCAACATCAGCCTTGGCTTGTCCTCTCTTCATGGTTCTATTTAGGCTGGTCATAGTGCTAAATAACTTAGATTAGTAACTTGCAGATGTTACTACCTTCATAGTGGGTGATAACATGTGTGTGGTGTCATGCCAGACCTGATTAATTAGGTTCTAGAATCATATAGTATTGGTATGTGTGATGTTATGGTAACTAGCTAAGTTAGTACCTCCCTCTCTTTCATCATTAATTATCATGCCATGTCACCAATTTTGTTATTTGGCATTGCATGTACATGCAAGTTACAAGCTAATAAGTTACTCCCACTATGACTAGCCTTAGGGGAAGTCTAAAATAAACCTTGAATTTGTAGGGAAAAGGTAAATCGAACTCTAACACCAAATCCTTGAAATTGGCTCTCCAAACTTATCAATCTTGGTATATTCTGAATCGATGCCAAATAATGTTTTTGTGGCACCGTCTCCATAATGGAGGGCACTGCTTTGCCTAAAAGAAATCGACCTCACATTGATAAAAAAATGATTTTCTTAACCTAACCTGAGGGATGGATGTTGTCTCTGCGTTAAATAGAGGAAGGGTTGTTGAGCTTGATAGGGAAGACTAATAATTTAACATATGATGAGTTTGGGCATCGGAGAAAGTAGCTGCTCCGGTTCCTTGAGTTTTTTTGTGGCATCGGCTGTGCAGCGTAGGCACCGGTGCCGGATGGATGAGAAGTGGTTTGGGCACTGATATTTGCACATGTTATGGAGGGCCATCCAAGTTCTACGAATTTTCAAGCTTCTTAGCTAAAAGAGAGCAACTATCTAGATGCACAGGCTGGTGGTACTTCCCCTTGTTATAAAAGAGAGAAACTATCTGGATGTGATAATGATTCAATTTATTTATATAACATAACTAGTATAGGTACAACACAACCACGGCAGGAATTAAACCATACTCTAGACGGAATCAACACACACATAGACACCTAAATATCATTGGGTACTTTTTTCAAGAACCTATGTCACCCTTTGCCCGTGCGGTCATGCCACTTGGTGTTCGATGAACTCGAAGAAGCTTCCAGCCATGTCGCACCCTTTGTTGGTGCACTTGAGCCTCATTCCCGATGACCTCCGATCCATGGTAGTGGTTGGTTTGAAGACGCCTACGTACTCACATCCTGGGCACTGGCCATTAGACAATTTTCCAACACATTGTGTGCACGCAATGTGCGTCACGGCCTTGCCAAAGCACTACTTGTGCAAGGAAAATAGATTTTTCCCAAAAACAAGAGTTGTATCGAACCAGTGTGGAAAACATCCTGAAGAAAGAAGTAATAACCATGTACACGGGAAGATGAACAATTTGACAACACATTCTGCAGCTAAAGACCTGCCTCATTGCACTCATGTCAATCATAGCTTCAAACTACTCGTCCGCCATAGAGCCGCCGCCTTCAACTGTGGCGGATGTAAGATGGATTTTGAGACCGAGCGAGAGAGCAGAGGGAGGAGCGCAAATCTGAGAGGGTTGATGAGAGCGAGCGAGAGAGACTTGTACTATAGTTAAATACTAGGAGTACTAGACTCCTCATCTCACTCTAGGCAATATTGTCCCTCCATCCAAATTCAATGGCCATGAGTCGATACCTTATCTCTTTGGCAAGAAACTGGCATGGAGAAAACTAGGGAAGCGTTGTGTTCCCTGAGTAATTAACTCCCTCTGACCCGGTGTACATGTCGCTTTGATGACCTAGGGCTACATGGAAGACTAAATACTGTACTCCAGTACTACTCCGGGATGGAGGTACTAGTACTACTCTACCTCTGTTTGGGATGATACTATTCCTAATGAGGGTATCAGGTGGTACGTATCATGCATTATTACATGCATGTAATATGCTTATGTATCACGGCAATTAATGATGAAAGATATTGTGTTGGTATCACCGATAGATATGGTATCATAGTAAAAATAATCTCAAATAAATCTTGTACACAATTTTACCTTAAGATTACAAAACAATAAATACACTAAGACTATGATACTACTAGTACTAAGTACTATACAATACATGAGAGTAGTACAATGTATTATGGAGATGGTATCACATACTAGTATCATATACTTCCTCCGTCTAGAAATAACTAACTTGGATTTGTCTAGATTTGAATGTATCTACACACTAAAACATGTCTAGATACATTTGAATCGAGACAAACGTAATAGAGTTATTTCTAGACGGAGGGAGTAGTACATGATACTACTGTACAATACTCCCTCCATTCAGAGATATAAGACATTTTAGACTTGTGCAATGAATGTATGTAGACGTCTTTTAGTGCATAGGTTCACTCCAAACCTCTATGAACCTATGCACTAAAAGACGTCTAAATACATTCTATTCACAAAGCTAAAGCGTCTTATATTTCTAAACGGAGGGAGTACTCTCCATTGTGACTAGTCTAAGGCTAGTCATAGTGGGAGTAACATTAGCGGTAATATAGATGCCACCTATGCAAAAAAAAATGATGTGGTAAGCAATTAATGAAGAGAGAAGCAAATAGAGTAACATAAGTAATATGTTACCATCACATCACACTTTCAAATACAAAATGTGTCTATAAAATAATAAATAAGGTTTGCTACTTATGTTATGACACTTATCACACTACCCACTAGTATGAAGGTAGTAACTTAGTGTAGTAGTAATATGCTACCACTCTAAGTTACTCCCGCATGTGACCAGCCTTGTAGGCCATAGCGCCAAGTTAATAAAACCAAGAAAGTTAATTACTCTACCTCATTATTGCCTCGTGCACAAATAGTTTCACTTGCATCATAGAAGAGAGAGGAAAAAAATAAGGAATGCATTATTGGTGAAGGGAGAACAATTAATGAGATATGGCTTATAATCTCAAGAAATTTTCAAAAAGTATTTGGCCTTATAATTAAAAACATAGCAAGGAGTACTCCGGGATGGAGTAGTGCGTACCTTGCATGGAGTACTAGGACTATAGTATGTTGCACGTGCCTTGAACATGAGAATTATATAGTAATAGAAGTACTGTATGACATATCATCTTTTATTTAACCAAAACTATAATAGGTGACTCTGAAAAATAATTATAATTTAGACCCACATCCATAAAGTATCAGGTTTATAATTGGTTCTTGTACCTTGTGTCATGTAGAAATCAACCAACTACTATTAGCTACCTATTACTCGATATTCTCCAGAGAAATGACGAAGAATATTCTAGAATTGTTGAGAAGTACGTTTTAAGGTTTGTGCATAGCGTTCACTGTGCTTAAGACTATCAATGGAATATTCTATATGCTAGCATGGATAGAAGATCCAGTGGTTTGCAATGTTGGGATTTGCTAGTCTTGATCGATTTTTCAAAGTTCAAAGTACTGCATACACAATATAGTGTGGTAAGATTATATAATAGGTAAAGCTCAAATAAATATGAATATGATCGAAATCTATAATGTATGGGTGTATATTTGGTTGTTGTACTTTGTATCATGCATACGTCACATTTATTAGTTGTACCTAATACTTGATTATTTTGGTAACATGGTCTAGCAAAACGATGGAGAAGAGATTCTATAATGATGGAGAAGTGTGTTTGAGGTTTGTGCATAGCGTACATTGTGTTAAAGAATATCAATAGTATCTTCTAGATGCTAGAATGGAATAAAAGATCCAACAGCTAGCGAAGTTGGGATTCATGAGTCTTGATCTAACAGTCATTATTCAAAGTGATCCGTACACTATATAGTGGTAAGATAAGATTTTGCTTGAATTTTTTAAGAGGGTGTCAAATTTCTTGATATGTATATTCCTAGCAACAAGTTGAATGGGGCCATACTTTGAAGCATGTTTTTTCAAAAACAATGCAAAATTCGTGTCGAGAATTTTTCATGGAACTAATACATGTAAGATAATGCTACATGCTAGCTTTCCCAAAAAAATGTTTTGTTTAGTTAGTTTTATTTATTTATCCAAAACAAGGACAAATTTTCTAGCATGAAAATTCTTAGCAAGAAGTTGAAATCTATAGAACTTCAGAGGTTCTAGATAGAGTGACTGCTTGGGTAAATAAAAATGGTTTTCAAAAAAGTTAGAAGGAAGCTATCACACACTTGTAGATCAAGATTTGTTAAATTAACATAAAGTCGTTTAAAAGGATGAAATTAAAAAAAGTTATGTTCATAAAGTTAGAAACTATCAGAACCAACATTGTTTAGTTAAAATACCAAGATGCGCCATCGTCTACTAGCTAGATATGGGAACGACATCAGCAGGTGTAGACCTATCGTGAATATTTCACCTATATGTTACTCCACCAAAAAATAGTTATCTACTCTAGCATTTTGCCTAGTCACAAGATATAACAAGACGTTGGCCCTGGTTTGGTGGGATTACTTGTAGATCCACAAGCTATGATGATGTGGATATATGGGCATACACTTGGTCATTTGGCTTGAAACACAATAATGTTTGCGCATGCTAAGGCAAACTATTAAAGTAGTTTTTTCAGATGTTTTCCAAATTAACGTTTAGCATTTTTTGTGGAAATTATTTTTTGTTGAATTTTTTCAAAGGTGATCAAATTTTTGGCGTGGATATTCCTAGTAAGAAGTTGAATTGGTATGCCATACTTTTAAGCATGTGGTTTCTCTTGAATTTTCCAAAAGGGGACACGAGAGACGACTTTTCGTGTTTTTCACCTATGTTAAATGCCAGTAGTGTGTACTAGTAGTAAGTTGCATCTGCCTTGCTTGTGAGACTAAGATAATACGAGTATGACATATCATAAATATGTGATAGGTAAATATCAAAAAATAATTATAATTTTGAGCCACAACATATCCATAAAGTATCAGGTGTATATTTGGTTCTTGTACTTTATATCATGTAGAAATCAACCTTTACTAGCTACCTAATACTTTGTTTCTTTTGGTAACATGCTCTAGAGAAATTATGGAGAAGTGTGTTTTGAGGTTTGTGCATAGAGTTCATTGTGCTAAGACTACCAATAGAATCTTCTGCATACTATAATGGCAAAGAAGATCCAACGGTTAGCAATGTTGGGATTTGCTAGTCTTGATCTTCTAGCGGTCAACATTCAAAGGTTATCGCACGGTACCATGGTAAGACTAGTATGTATATAAGTGCAATGTATGTATTAATATTTGAAGGCCATTTGCAATTTGATTTAGCTAAAAACATACATAATGTAGGCATGCTATTTTTTCAATATGGAAGATAGGATGGTTCTAGAACATAGTGCAAGTGGCTTAGTGATTCGTCGTGAGACACTGTTCAGACCACTTAACAATTATCAAGATTGGATAGTGTTATCTCCTTCTTATCTTACCACTATATAGTGTGCGAATAACTTTGAACATACACCGTTTGATCAAGAACGAAAAATCCAACATTGCTAATTGTTGGATCTTCTTTTCCATTTCAGCATCTTGAAGATTGTATTGATAGTCTTTAGCACAATGAGTGACATGCACAAACCTCAAAACACACTTACCACCATTCTAGAACATTTAGTCATTTCTATAGAGCATGTTACAAAAAAATCGAGTATTAGGTAGCTATAGTAAATGCTGATTTGTCAATGATATAAAGTACAAGAATCAAATATACACCAGATAGTTTAAGGATACGAGCCGGAACTCGAACAATAGCAAACCTATATTTTTTGGGTACAAAATTATAATTATTCTTTGGGATTTTTTTTGATATAATAATAATATGTCATACTTCTATAGTTCTATTATCAGAGTCTCACGTGCCAGAGTACTAAGGAATGTGCAACTTATTACTACTAGTAAGTATACTAGTACTATATAATGGAGTACATACTCCAAGAATTTACCAGACTCGTTGCGTGAGCTGCTAGGTGCGCGCCACCTCTGTTTTGAGAGTGTCTAGTACTCCTACTATCCGGTAGTCTGCGGCCAGCTGAAAGTACGGCCGCTACAAGTACCGATATGACATTTCTCTTCTGAGTGTTAATGTCCCGGACCACCACCAACTGCGAAACTCACGTGCCACCGAGCGGTCGCTCTGCATGTTGCCCTTGTACTAAGTACTCCTTAGAACATCTCAAAAAAGTACTCCTTGGAAAAATGCTTGGTCAAAGAAAAAACACCAAAAACGAGGTCCCCTCATTTATTCAGTGTAGTGGTGGGAGTAAAACTGAGTAGCACTGCTAGTAGTACTACTAGTATACTATTCCTTCGCAAAAAGCAGTTCAACTTCCCCTTCATTCCACTCTCCGACGAAATTTCTTTCTTCCATGAAAGGCATGTTACCCTCACAAATACTTGAAGGAATCCCGGTGGATTGGCTGCGTCGTCCTCGGAGGTCTGCTTTGGCTTGAGGCCAGGGCCAGGAACATGCCGTCGTTGGAGCCGCCTCTGTAGAGCACCTGGTCACCCGTGGTAAACGTGTGTTGGCCCTGCTAGCTGATGACGTGATTTTGGGCCCCCTCGGGGCTACCGATCCTGAGCTGGACGCATCACGGAGGCGTCAACACGGTAGGCGAAGAAAAGTGGACCTCTACAACAAAGTATTGGTCCCGTTGTGCCTCCCTTTTAGCTGCGAGGGAGCTGCGTCCGGGGGCGCTCTGGTTGGACATCAACCGTGGCCAAGTTAAGCCCGTGCGAGACAGTGTCCAATCCTTCCGCCAGTGTCAACACCCGGATTTTTAAGTCCAGATGCCTGTTATGCCGTACATCACAATCCCAGGATTACCATTTTTGTGAGACATAACATAATTGGTACCACAGTACATCATCCATTACAAACCATAATAAAGGTCTTACAAATAAAGGATCTCATGATCCATTCTTAATACAATCAAAGCAGCAGAAAGTAAACGTAGTAGGCTCCGTCTTCAGGGTCACAGGCAATGCTGGCGATGGAGATGATCCTAGTTGTCATAGACCTCCTACTGTCCATCTTCCGGGTAATCCTCCTCTAAGTCTGGCCATGGGAATAGCCAGGGACAAAGCCATGAGTACTCTTTAAGTACTCGCAAAATAACACTAGCAAGAGTAAGGTAAAGATTGGTAGGAACCTTCAGCTCTAGTTTTGTTTGCAAAAAGCTAGATTTATTCCATAAATACTTAAGATTAAAAGACCTAAATTTAGTTCTCTATATCACTTAAGTGGGAACTTAGATTTTATGTCCACAACTCTGTTGTGGTCAAGTCAAAGTCATCCTTCAGGTCATAAGTCATTTTGAAAACATCTAACAATGGAATAGCATGGCCACTCCAACTGTCCATAACCACGGATGCGGCTATTTGAATAGTTTGACACTCTGCAGATGTAGTACACTTTCACCATTAAATTCGATACATCCGTCAGGGGTAAGATACATCCGTCAGGGGTAAACCTGAATCATCATACTTGGTATGTGGATAATCAATCCTAACCTTCCAATTACACACCCTAGTATAGGCACCTCCCCTATGAGCTTGGCCTCCCAACCATGGCCATCTGCCATCCTGGGCACTGCATAGGTGGACATTCATCACGGGGTAGCCTCAGCTCGACCTCTTCCGCAAGGAAACCCATACTAAGACATATAAACTTCCAGTCAAGCCCTACCCAACTCAGGTATTGTGGTTGTACGGTAAAATTGGAATGGTATCGCATCCGAACCCAACCATCAGTTTTTGTCAATGTCAAGACTCATGCCTCGCTAGTTTCATCATCAAACCATTGTGTTTCATAACACATGTCAAAAACATTTCAATAGAATGACTCAGCATTCAAAGGTTTTCATAATCCTTTTCTCCAAGTATTCCCATCTAAAGTGGTCAAGTTTTAGCTTAGCACTAGCCACTAATGTTGAGGGTATCACTATTGAGGGTGCTAATCAAGTATAAGTATCCAAGGTTAGTTCTATGATCTTGATGGTATCCACCCTATTTTCCACTAATCACAATTCATTAACTAAGTAAGAAACTGTAGTAAAGGGAAAAGCAAAGCTCGGAGTAAAACTAGGAATTTGTAAAGTTGCATCTCAGGGGTTTTGATACGTCCAAAACGTATCTACTTTCCCGAACACTTTTGCTATTGTTTCTCCTCTATACTTGTGTGATTTGGATGCAACTAATACGAACTGACGCTGTTTTCAGCAGAATCGCCTTGGTGTCTACTTTTTGTGCAGAAAATCAACTATCAGGAAAAATCCCAGAAAATATGCCAAAAATCCTATTTCACCCGAAGACTCCAGGAGCCAGAATACGAGACGGAGAAGAGCCCTGAGGTGGCCACACCACCTGGTGGCGCGAGCCAGGCCAGGCCACGCCAGGGGGTGGTGTGGGCCCCCCAGGCACCCGCTCGGCCTCTCTCTTCGCCTATAAAGAGCCTTTTGACCTAAAACCTTTGGGGGGGTCGACGTTTTTCCAGAAGGAGTTCCGCTCCACCGCCACCACCAGATTCCACAAAACAGCACCAGAAACTCCGTTCTGGCACCCTGCCGGGACAGGGAATTGGAGGAGATCATAGCCATCATCATCACCAGTAGTTCCCTAGAGGCCCCGCTGCAAATGGGCTGGCAGGACAAAAGATGTTGTCCAAGTTCTCATTGCGAGCACGTATTACTATATATGGAACACATGCCTAGGATTGTCTAGTCTTGGATGCTTTATCTTATTTATCTGCAATTGCCCTATGTTCTGATTGCTATGTGAATTGTCTTGTCCATGCAACGCCCGTCTATCCATCCCTATGCATACCGCACTCAAATCCCACTGTTTACTGCTTTTGTTACTACTGTCTTTGCTTTACTACTGCTGTTACTTTACTATTCCTACTACAAAACTGTTGCTACTGATAAACTGTTGTGAGCAAGATTGTTTCCAGGTGCAGCTGAATGGACAACTCAGTTGTTAAGGCTTATAAATATTCTTTGGCTCCCCTTGTGTCGAATCAATAAATTGGGTTTCACTTCCCTCGAAAATACTGCGATACACCCCCCTATACTTGTGGGTCATCAAGACTATTTTCTGGCGCCGTTGCTGGAGACCATAGCTTTATTTATCAAGTTCACTTGGATTCTCTATTATTTGCTTCTATCCATCCATCATGGGTATGTCTCGTGATGGCAAGTTTCCTATTTTACCATCCACTACAAGAAGAGGTACGGTTCTGAACACCTTTGCTGCTCTTGATTCACCATCTGTTATAAGTAAGCTCGTTACACCACCACATACACATGCTACACACACTGCTACTACTGCTGAATCTGAAACTTCTGATGCTTATGATGCTGCTTCTACTGTGCTTGATAAGAGTGGTTCATTAGGTCCTTTCCTAGATGCTACGATTGCTAGAACTATACCTGGAAATACCGAAACTCCTAATGAAGACACTACCACACCTGTTAGCTCACCTGAGTCTAGTGAGAGTTATGATATTAAAGAAGATTATGTTGAGATGACCGATGAGTTTATTAAAGAATGTAAGAGCACCCATGATAGGAGCGCTGCTAAGAGTCTCCTTGAGAGGCGTACTATTAGACCCAAATTATCTCCTGATGCTAAGTTTATTGCTTCTCCCATAAACATTATAGATGAAGATTATGATTTCTCTCTCGATCTATCTTACATAGGTATTGTCGAGAAAGAACCTTTTTGTGGGACTAAGAATGAAAGTGCGGTAGCACATATGAATGAACTTTCTACCATGAGTGGCTTGTTTTCTGATGATATTAAGATGCGTACTTACTTTGTTGCTAAAATTTTCCCTTTTTCACTGAAAGGAGAAGCTAAAACTTGGTTTAGTAATTTACCTCCTGGATCTATTGATAGCCCTGAGTGCTTGATTATTACTTTCCTGCAGAAATATTTTCCTCCCAGTGCTAGACATGCTATTTTGTAGGAACATTTTGATTTTAAACAGGGAGAAAAAGAGGTATTGCCTGAATCTTGGGTAAGGTTTTGTGCTTTGATTCATGCATAGGCTGGAAGTCCACTACCTAAGAATGAGCTTCTTGATATATTTTATAATGGACTAACCGAGGAATCTAGGACATACCTAGATAGTTGTGCTGATTGTGTTTTCAGGAATAGGACTCCTAAGGAAGCTGAGGAATTAATGGCTAAAATAAGCAAGAATTATGAAGATTGGACTCCTCCTAAACAGGCTACACCTGAAGTAATTGTGCTTGAACCATCTATTCCTGTGCCTATTCCAACATCAAAGAAGAGGGGAGTTATTGAATTAAATGATGAACTGATGAAGGAAGCTAAGAAATGTCTTAAGGAGAAGGGAATTAAAGCTGCAGATGTCAAGAATTTACCTCCTATAGAAGTATTATGTAAGCCTATTCCCTACTCACCCACTATTGAGGTACACTCTCTCCAACACTTTGATGAAGGTGATATCCCTTACTTGAAACCTCCTGATCAATGCTTAGAAGAGTTTGATATCTTTATTGTTAAGCAAGATAACTTTAATAAAAGGGTGCAAAATCATCTAATGGAAAACACTAGAGCTAATGTTGAGTTGAAAGATATTGTGGAAAGAACCTCCAATGATGTTAAAATGATTGTTAAACACTTTCAAATGGTTCAAACTCAAATAGATCAACTCGTTAAAGTGCAAAATGACTTGCTAGTTAATGCTGCTAAAGAAAAACATGCTTATGAAATTAGAACTAGAAGTGGTGGTGCTACCCAGGATCCTCTATATCCTGAGGGGCATCCCAAAAGAATTGAGCAAGATTATCAACAAGCTGAAAATAGTGGTTCTAATCGTAAGAAAAGGAAAAATAAACATAACACTATTGTAGAACCCTCTGAACCTTCTATAGATCCTAATAGTATATCTATCTCTGATGCTAAAACTGAAAGTGGTAATGAAGAAAATGAAGTTCCTAATGAAGAAAAAGTTGAAGAAGAACCTGAAAACCACACTAAGACTACTAAATACACCAAAGAAGATTTTATTGCTAAGAAACATGGTAGTGAAAGAGAACCTTGGGTCCAAAAACCTATGCCTTTCCCTGATAAGAAACACAAGTCAAAGGAAGATGAACACTATAATAAGTTTTTTGAGTGGATGAAGCCTTTATTCTTGCAAATTCCTTTGACTGATGCTATCAAATTGCCTCCTTACTCAAAGTATATGAAGGACATTGTATCGAATAAAAGGGAGATCCTTTTGCTACAGCCTGCTTTGTTTAGTGTTGACTGGAGACCGTGGTCGCGCTCCAAGGAGGAGGTGGACGAGCAGCTTCGCTTGCTGGGTTTCCACGAGCAGCACCAGGAGGATGTGCCCTCCTATGATTACTCCGCACATTACGGAGGGACGTACTCGAGCGTGCACCAGGACGAGGGTACCTCCTCGTCGTACCACGGTGATACTTCATCCTGGCCAGCTTGGGACTGATACCCACTTAGGCCAAAAGCCTAAGCTTGGGGGGAGGTACGCCGACACCGCACTCATCTCCATATCATGTTGCGTCGGTACTTTGTATATTCATGTTTTTGTTCTCTTTTTAGTTTTCGTTCTTCTTTGCTTTTGCTTTCTAAAAAACACAAAAAGACCAAAAATATTTTTTGTTGTTTCTCTTTGGTTTGCTTTTTCTTTTTGCCTTGGTTTGTTTTTCCCTTTTTGCTTTGTTTGAACTATTCGAAAAACCCAAAAATATTTTGCTTTGCTTGTTTCTCTCTTTTGGTTCTTGTTTAAAAATCGAAAACACCAAAAATATTTGTCGTTCTTCTTTGGTTTTTGCGAGTTTGCTATAGGGTTTGACAGTCCTCAGTGGTTATTGGTTTCATATTATTATTCAAGTTACACAAGTGAAGAGCAATAATGAGGATCAATGACAACTTGAGGCATGGTAAGAGGCTAGTAACGAACTCTATTTGTTTTCATTTTGTACATATACTCATCTTTGTGAGCTTGCTTAGCCCGTTCAAGTAGGGTGTATGTTATCTTTGGATGCTTAGTAGTTCTTGCTTTCTGATGATTAGCTCCAGCTCGCTAATAGTTTGTAGCATGTCTCATGAATGTTTGCTTGCATTACTCTATTCATAAATTGGTATGACACCGGGTATCCTCCTCTGAATGTTTCATCTGAATTGACTTGGCCCATGCTCATGCATGCACATGACTGTAATAATCAGTTAAGCCTCGATGAATTATTTTGCCTTGAGGATCTTGAATCACTTTCATGCCATGAGTAGTCCTGTTTTGTTGCAAGCATGATAATGACAGCTATTGCTCTCTCGTTTGTCGCTCCCTTACTATTGCTAGCCTTCATTTTCACTGAGTGTTTTACTCATGTTTCCAACTCCCTAAACCGAATATTTCCAAAGTGTCCACCATACCTACCCATTAGCATCATCTGCTACTCCCGTGCATATTCAATGTGCCTTGTTTTCTTCCGAATAAAATGTTTGTTTGTTATGGGAAGATTAGTTAGTAAAGCTCTCACGAACTTGATGGCACACTTTATTTTCCGCACTTAATAAACCTGAACCATTGTGAACTCTCCATGAAAGTTATATGCTTGCAAATTATAGGCTGGGGATTAGCAGAACCGTGCTGTCATGGGGAACGCTTTCAACACTTGTAAATATATACCCAGTTGATACCTTGCTCTTTTGTTTGCGGATGTCGTCGGTGTGAAATAAAAGGGGAGCTTGTAAGTCCATGGAGTTATGTATGTGTGTTAGAGAAACGCCTGGGCCGCTGGTCTAATCCATGCTGACATGGTGGAAACATGCAGCGTAACCATAATGATATCTATGAAGCATTCTTCTTATAAAAAAAGAGAGAGAGATAGCTATTGAGAAAAACAAAAAGAAAAGAGGAAGAGTTTTATGAAAAGAGGAAAGAGAGAAAAAAGCACCATTTTCCCATGGTAAATAAGAAGATTGCTGAGATACTCATTGTATGCTTGCCTTGTCATTTTGATATGGGGATTCTTCCGTATCATCAGGCAAGGGGTACCCCGTTGGCGGTTCTCAATGATACACACATACTTACGATGACAAGAACTTACCGGTAACTAAAGTTGAGTAGCATGAGGAGCGGCCCTCGTACTCAAGGGACTTGGGATTTTCAGTTTATAGTCTGTGAAGCATATAAGTCAGATTGGACCTCACTTTCACCTTAACCACTTTAAAGATGCTTATGATAGGGGCAATGAGAGCTCAAAGCTAATGAGTACCATACTTTCAGCATTTGGAAGCCTTTCAAAATTATTCAAAACCTTTTTCTTCTACTTGTTGAGTCTCCACATATTCTTTGAGCACCTTCTTGAGAGCATAGTTGTCATTCTTTGTGTTTGTTCCATTACTTGATTATTTGTGTTATGACTTTGATGCTTGTATCCTTGATATCTTTACTTCTAGTCATCACTTGAACTTCAGAGGTGCCTTGACATTCATAATCAAAGGCAAGCGAGATACCACTCTATCATACCTTTCTATGAGCATTGTAATGTTGCTTATGTTCGTGCTTCATGCTACTTATTATTCTTGAGTTGGAATCTCTTCATAGCTTGCAATGACTATTAAGTAGACTTAGTTGCATACTCTTTATTATGAACTGTCTAAGTAGTTGATCACATTGCTGAGAATATTTACATCATATGAAGCAAATGTGTTCATGAAAGTTCTTTTATCACACTCAGTTTCAACTGAATTGCTTGAGGACAAGCAATAAGCTGAGCTTGGGGGAGTTGATACGTCCAAAATGTATCTACTTTCCCAAACACTTTTGCTATTGTTTCTCCTCTATACTTGTGTGATTTAGATGCAACTAATGTGAACTGACGATGTTTTCAGCAGAATTGCCTTGGTATCTACTTTTTGTGCAGAAAATCAACTCTCAGGAAAAATCCCGGAAAATATGCCAAAAATCCTATTTCACCCGAAGACTCTAGGAGCCAGAATACGAGACGGAGAAGAGCCCTGGGGTGGCCACACCACATGGTGGCGCGGGCCAGGCTAGGCCGCGCTAGGGGGTGGTGTGGGCCCCCTAGGCACCCCCTTGGCCTCTCTCTTCAACTATAAGGAGCCTTCTGACCTAAAAACTTTGGGGGGTTCGACGTTTTTCCAGAAGGAGTTCTGCTCCGCCGCCACCACCAGATTCCACGAAACAGCACCAGAAACTCCGTTCTGGCACCCTGCCGAGACGGGGAATTGGAGGAGATCATCGCCATCATCATCACCATCACTTCTCCATCGACCATCCATGTTTCCCCCATTTATGAGTGAGTAATCCCCCGTTGTAGGCTATGGGGATGGGAGGGATTGGATGAGATCGTTCATGTAATGACATCAGATTGTTAGGGTATAGTGCCTAGTATCTTTTATTAGTGCTTTATGACTTTGTTGCGACTTGTTGTGCTTAATGCTTGTCATTAGGGCCCGAGTGCCATGAATTCAGATCTGAACTTATTATTGATTTATTATGATAGTATTGTTCTTGGTCTTATCTGCAAGTTGTATACACACGTTGTTGTCCGGTACCTATGGCCCCGAAGTGACAGAAATTGGGATAACCGGAAGGGAAAGGCTTTGATGTGAGGATCACATGTGTTCGCGGAGTGTTAATGCTTTGCTCCGGTGCTCTAGTAAAAGGAGCACCTTAATTGCCAGTAGTTCCCTAGAGGCCCCGCTGTAAACGGGCAGGCAGGACAAAAGATGTTGTGCAAGTTCTCATTGCGAGCACGTATGACTATATATGGAACACATGCCTAGGATTGTCTAGTACTTGGATGATTTATCTTATTTATCTGCAATTGCCCTATGTTATGATTGCTATGTGAATTTTCTTGTCCATGCAACGCCCGTCTATCCATCCCTATGCCTACCGCACTCGAATCCCACTGTTTACTGCTTTTGTTACTATTGTCTTTGCTTTACTACTGTTGTTACTTTACTATTCCTACTACAAAATTGTTGCTCCTGATAAACTGTTGTGAGCAAGATTGTTTCCAGGTGTAGCTGAATTGACAACTCAGATGTTAAGGCTTATAAATATTCTTTGGCTCCCCTTGTGTCGAATCAATAAATTGGGTTTCACTTCCCTCGAAAATACTGCGATACACCCCCTATACTTGTGGTTCATCAGGTTTACATTTGGTATTTGTACAAGTTATCTTGCTAGTTAAGCTTGCATGGATAGCTTGCATAGTGGGCTTGCCTTGCTGGTTGCAGTCGTTGAAGTTTTCTTCCTCTTCCTCGAAGTACTCCTCCTCGTTGTACCCCATGTCGGTACTAGCGTCTATAAATACACACGAGGTACACAATCACCAAACAACACTTCACTACTTCTATTTAGCACACAAAGGCTCACACTAGATGATCTAGCATCATCTCAATCATCATATGGAATATTAACATTTTCTTATTCTTCTTATTTCAGAAAAGTAATTTCCACTCATTTAAAAACCTTAAGATTTAATATTCTCCAGTTAAAGTAGGGGATCATATTGACACATGTCATCACCACCTACTTCAATACTTGGGAATTTGATTTAAAAAGGTTGGCATGCATTACAATATTTAATATCTCTATTTAATAATATTAAAGTGACAAAAAATGCCTATATAGCATTATTTTAATAATAGTCCATGTTTAATATCTATAAATCCCAAATGTTTTTAGATATTCATGTAGAGCATGGCAAATGTGAGTTTTGAGAGTTGGAATCAACTCCAAAACATTTATAGTTTATTTTATAAATTTTTTTGAAGTGACAAGAGTCTCTGTCTTGTTATTTTTTGTATAAGTGATATATTATTTCAATTGGTTTGAATCCAACGGGAGTGACTAGATCTTTTCAATACCTTTCCAACAAAATTGGAATCATGCATTTTGGATCCGTATATCTCTTTGAATTGAATTTTGAATAAAGCTACTAAATAGGATTTTAAACTAATTAGCAAATTTCTATTTGAATCGTTGGGCTCTGCACGGGAAAAGCAATGGGTTGGCCCAACTACACAGCGCGGGATGCTAACAGAACGGTCCCAGGCGTCAGCGACTAAGTCTAACCAAAATGGTATCTATCAATATCAGCCTTACAATTAGAATGAAATCTACGGCTAAGGTTCATCATCTACGGCGAACTGCTCCGGCGAGATTCTAAACCTAACACGGTGGTGGGGGTCGCTGGGGACTCACCAGGCCTCCAGCTAGGGTCGGCGATGGGGGCAAACGAACTGGTATACGACGACGGTTCGAGGGGTAGTTGTGGCAGCTCCTAGGGTGGCTCCAATTGATGGATTCCTTCCTCCACTACAGCGGCGGACTCCGGCAAAATTCCGGCGTCATGGTGCTTGCCTTGCTCCAGGGAAGGTTCAGTGAGGTTCTTGGGTGAGTGGGGAGTGAGATGGTGTGCCGAATGAGGTCTGGGGTGGACTTTATTTATGCACCGGCGTTGGATGCAGGGCGACATGGTCGGGCTTCACCGGTGACGCTACTACAAGTCGCACTAAGCATGGCGGAGGGCATGCGTCGATGCAGGGGACTGTAGCGATCATCACGTGCGTGACGGAATGGCAAGGGGCGGTCTCAGTTGGTCGGGCGACGTTGGTGCTCTGTTCAGATACATAAGTGTTTGTCATTAAGTACGGTCATCACGGGGCTTGCGGCGGTGAACCATCATGTCTGGGAGGTCACTGGTGCCACGGCGACTGCGGGTACAAGCAGAGAGAGCGAGGCGCGGCGTGTGTCCGCGAGGCCTCTGCGGCGCTTCGTCGTGCTCTCGGTATGGCAGGGACTTAAATGGGCGCGGAGATTCCAGCGTCTCCGCTCCACGCCGTTGGTCAAGGGGTGGACAGAGGGTGGCGGTGAGGTCATGGCTAGCAGCTAGGCATCATGGGAGAGGGCGGTGCGGTGTGCAGCGGCTGGTTCGTGCTCGACTAGCATGGCATGCTCGGTACGGGCATGGCACTGGTCAATGTGGCGAGTGATGTTTCTCCTTTGCACGGCCAAGTACTAGGAATGATCATGGAGGAGTAGTGCAGTAGAATTTGGTACATTTGATGATCAATTGATAGATCAAAATAGTAGATAGTGGTTGAGGTTGTACTCTGTCTGGAGGTATTCGACCAAATGGCCACATGAGCTTAAATTTCAAATTCTTGAATGATTTTTGGTGAGTGATCTGGTCATTTGCTTAGTAGTCTATGGTTGTTGGGCTTTGTCAAGTGGAGGTTGTCTGAGTGGTTTTTGAAAAGTGGTGATCTAGGTACATCCACTTGATTCAATTTTGCAATGCCTCTTTCGTGGGTTTAAAAATAGTTTCTGTGAATTTGTAAGGTTTGTTTGGTTCACTTTTACTTGGTCTAGAAAGGAGTGAAAAGAAATATAATTGTTTCTGTCACAAATCATTTACTATAGATGCCCAAAGTGGGCTAGTGGTTAATATTGGAAAAAGTGACCATATGATCATATGCCTTATTTTGGATTTTCCTTTTATTTGATTTTGTTTGTAATTGACCTAGATGATTTGGTATTCATCTTTAAACTAAATCTTAACCTTTGTAGCAATCAAACATGGAAAATGCAAGTATTCATACATTAACACAAATCACTCATGCACTCATACAGATTTAATAATAAAAGTTTTTGTTAACCCTAAACTTGGGTGATTAGAAATTGATAAGCTTGATTAATATTTTTGAGATGTTACAAACCTTCCCCCCTTAAACAGAATCACGTCCCTAGATTCAGGAAAAATTAGGAACTAAAGAGATTGGGAAACTAGGTTCTAATATAATCTTCTCGCTCCTGGGTGGCTTCTTTTTCGGTATGGTTACTCCACTGGATCTTGAGAAACTTGATACTCCTGGTCCGAGTGGTTCTGAATGCTTCTTCCAAAATACGGATGGGCACTTCACGATAAGTTAGATCCTTGTCGATATCTATAGCTCTATGATCAATGTTCTTGAAAACTTCGGTCTTCTCCGAAACTTCTAGGCATTTGCGAAGTAACGAGATATGGAACACAACATGCACGACTGACATTTCCTTAGGCAGTTCCAGTTGATATGATACTTCTCCTCGATGATTTAAAATCTTGAAGGGTCCAATATATCTGGGGGCTAACTTCCCTTTCAGTCAAAAATGTTGCATTCCCTTCAAAGGTGATACTCTGAGATACACGAAATCTCCAACATTGAAGGTTAGGTCTCGACGTCTTTTGTCGGCATAACTCTTTTGTCTTGATTGAGCGATCTTGAGGTGTTCACAGACTTTCTGAACCTTCTCTTCAGCTTCTCGTAAAATGTCGGGTCCGAAGATCTGACTCTCTCCTACTTGCGACCAATTCAACGGGTATGCCACTTTCTTCCATACAGAAACTCAAATGGGGCCATTTGTAAACTGGCTTGATAACTATTGTTCTATGAGAATTCCGTGAAAGGCAGACAATCTTCCTATTCAGATCCATACTCTAACACACAAGCCCTTAGCATATCTTCTAAGATCTGGTTTACTCTTTCAGTTTGTATGTCGGTTTGCGGGTCATAAGCTATGCTGAAATTCAGTTTGGTTCCTAATCCTTCTTGGACATTCTACCAAAATCTTGAGGTAGACTGGATTCCTCGATATGACACTATGGTCTTGGGGGTTCCATGCAAACTGACTATGCTGGCAATATATAACTCTGCTAGCTTCGAGCTTTGGTAGGTAGTCTTGACGGGTATGAAATGGGCTACCTTGGACAGTCTAGCCACTATGACCCAAATAGAGTCATTTCCCCTACTAGATGTAGGCAAACCTGTGATAAAATCCATTCCGACAGAATCCCATTTCCATTCAGAATCTGCAATGGTTGTGAAAGTCCTGCGAGTCGCTGGTGTTCCGCTTTGACTCTCTGAAAGATATCACACTTGGCTATGAAGCTTCCGACTTCTCTCTTCATTTTGTGCCACCAAAATTGCTCCTTCAGATCCTGATACATCTTGGTTCCTCCCGGGTGGATAGAATAAAGGGTATCATGGGCTTCCTGAATAATGGCTTGATTCAGCTCCAAATCTTCTAGCACACAGATACGTCCTTTGTACCATAGAACTCCTTCATCCTCGGTAAATCCGGGTACCTTCCCTGTTCTGATACGATGCTTGATTCCATCAATACTTGCGTTTCCTTTTTGGGCCTCTTTTATCTGACTCATCAGAGTGGGTTGGAGTTCTATGCTAGCTCACCCGGATTTTTAATCCTAGATGCCTGTTATGCCATACATCACAGTCCCAGGATTACCATTTTTGCGAGACATAACAGAATTGGTACTATAGTACATCATCCATTACAAACCATAATAAAGGTCTTACAAATAAAGGATCTCATGATCCAGTCTTAATACAATCAAAGCAGCGGAAAGTAAACGTAGTAGGGGCTCCATCTTCAGAGTCACAGGCAATGCTGACGCTGGGAGATGATCCTAGTTGTCATAGACCTGTTGCTGTCTATCTTCCTAATAGTCCTCCTCATAGTCTGGCCACGGGAATAGCCAGGGACAAAGCCATGAGTACTCTTTAAGTACTCACAAACTATCACTAACAAGTAAGGTAGTTCTAGTAGGAATCTTAAGCTCTAGGTTTATTTGCAAAAAGGCAGGTTTATTTCATATTGAGTTTAGAAGTAAAGAAAACTAATTTAATTTTCTACATCACCTAAGTGGGAACCTAGTTTTCATGTCCACAACCCTGTTGTGGTCAAGTCAAAGTCATAGTTCAATTCACAGGTCATTTTTGAAAACATCTGACAACGGAACAGTATGGCCACTCCAACTGTCCATGACCGCGGACGCGGCTATTCGAATAGTTTGACACTCTATAGAGGTGGTACACTTTCACCACAAAATTCAATACATTCGTCAGGGATAACCCTAAATCATCGTACTTAGTATACGGATAATCAATCATAACATTTCAATTACACACTCTAGTATAGGCACCTCCCCTATGTGCTTGGCCTCCCAGCCATGGCCATCTACCATCCTGGGCACTGCATAGGTGGACATTCACAGTCACGAGGTAGCCTCCGCTCAACCTCTTTCCACGAGGGAACCCATACCAAGGCATATAAACTTCCAATTATGCCCTACCCAATTCAGGTATTGTGGTTGTACGGTAAAATTGGAATGGTATCGCATCCGAACCCAACCATCAGTTTTTATAAAGGGCTAAGGCTCATGCCTCAACATTTTCATCATCAAATCCTTTTGTGTTTCTCAACACATGTCAAAACATTTCAATAGAATTAATCATCATTCCAAGGTTTTCATAATCATTTTCACCAAGTATTCCCATCTAAAGTGATCAACTTTTATGCTTAGCACTAGCCACTATAGTTGAGGGTATTCACTAATGAGGGGTGCTAATCAAGTGTAACTATCCAACTCTAGTTTTATTCTTTTTAATGGAATCTAAGTATAACTACCTAGGCCTAGTTTTATACTCTTTATGGTATCTATCCTATTTTTCCAATACTCACAAAGCACTAACTAAAGTAAAGAACTTTGGTAAAAGTAAAAGGATAAAGCTTGCAACTAAAACTTGGGATTGTATAATCAAGGTTGCATAACCAAAGCATGCCTAATGCATCTTGCATATGTTATCCAGTTTGCAAGTGTTAGCTTACATAGTTCTAGCTTGCAAGTAGTGATGGCTTGCATAGTTCTAGCTTGCAAGTAGTGATGGCTTGCATAGGTATGAAACTTGTAAGTGTTAGCTTCCCTTGAGTATTGAAGTGGTTGAAGTTCTCTTCTTCTTCTTGGTAGTACTCCTCCTCCTCCTGGGTCGGTACTATCGTCTATAAATGAATACGAGGTACACAATCACCAAACAATACTTAACTACTTCTATTTAGCACACTAAGGCTCACATTTGATGATCTAGCATCATCATAAACATCACATGAAATAAAGACCAAATCTTGTTTATCTTATTTTAGAAAAGTAATTTCTACTCATTGAAAATACTTAAGATTTAATATTCTCCAATTAAAATATGGGATCATGTTGACACATGTCATCACCACATATTCTAATACTTAGGAATGTGATTTAAAGTGTTGGTCATATTTTATAAAGTTTAAGATTACCATTTAATATAATTAAAGTGACTAGAAATGCCTATATAGCATTCTTTTAGTAATGGTCCAATGTCACTTTATGTAAACCTAAATATTTTTACATATTCAGATATATGTTGTCAAATGTGATTTTTGAGAGTTGGAATCAACTCAAAAGCATTTATGGTTTATTTTTGAAAAATGTTTGAATGTGGAAAAGTCTCTGTCTTGTTATTTTTACTATAGGTGATCTATAATTTCAAATGGTTTGAATCCAACAGAGTTGGATAGATAATTTGCATACCTTTCTAACAAAATTGGAATCATGCAATTTGGTTCAGTGAATCTCTTTGAATTGATTTTTGAATCTAATGACATAATCTAGATTTAACTAAAATGGGAAAATTCTATTTGAATCTACGGGCCCTGCGTGGGAAACTAAATGGGAAGGCCGAACTGCACAACGTTGGCCCAGCGGGATGCTGACAGGACGGTCCCACACGTTAACGACTATATTAACCCGAAACGGTATCTTTCAATCTTAGCCCTATGATTAGAAGTAAGATCTACGGCTGAGGTTCGTCGTCTCCGGCAAACAGCTCCGGCGAGATTCTAACCCTAACACGGTGGTAGGGATCGTGTGAGGCTCATCTGGGCTCCAGCTAGGGTCGGCGATGGCGGCAAACAACGTTGTAGACGACGACGGTTCGAATGGTGGTCGCGGTGGCTCCTAGGGCGGCTCCAATCAACTGTTCCTCTTCTCCTCTGCAGCGGCGGACTCCGGCTAAATTAGGCGATGTGGTGCTCGCCTTGATCCATGGAGAGGTGTCGGAGGTGTCTGAGAGAGAGGGGAGTGGAATGGTGTGGTGAATTGGAGATAAGGCGACCTCTATTTATACACCGGTGAAAGGGACAGAGAGCGATGGCTCAGCCTCGTCGCTCACGATGATACAGGGGGCTAGCGGCATGGCTGAGTGTAGGGGTCAACACGGTGCTTCAGGGAAGTCGTCGTGCGAGTGATGGCATGGCAAGGGGCGGTCGAGAACGGTCGGTGCTCTGGGCGGAAACGTCGACATTCGAGACGGTGCAGAGGGACTACGGGTCGCGTGGCAGCAAACGGGCATGTCTAGGGGTTAGTTAGGGTCACGATGAGTGCGGGCACGCGCGGTGAGGGCGAGGCGCGGCGTGTGTGCATGTGTCGGCTGCGGCGCTCTGGCGCGCTCTAACTATGACAGGCAGCAAAATGGACACAACGCTTGTGGGGCGTCCACGGCTGGTCTGCGATCGAGGGGTGGACAGAGGGTGGCGGTGGACTGTCGCTTGTCTCCTGGACATCATGGTAGAGGGCGGCGCTGGCTGTGGCTAGTTGTGTGTGGTCGACCGATGTGGTGAGCTTCAGGCGGTACGGCACAGGCGCGAACGGCAGAGGGAGAGCTGGTCTGCTGCACTGCTAGGCAAGTGATCACTGCCCAGAACAGTAGAAGTTAGGCAAATGTTTTCTGTGTCTGCCAGGTGCTCGACCAAATGGCCGCATGAGATTAAGATTTGAATTTTTGAATGAAATTTGGTGAGTGTGTTTGTCACATGCTTGAGTGTCATGGTTGCTTGGGTTTGCCAAGGTGAATTGGTTTGAGTGGTTTTTGAAAAATGGTGATTTATGCATATGAACTTGATTCAATTTTGAATTGTCCTTTAAAATGATTTGGGAATTGTTTCTGTTAGTTTGTAAAGTGGGCTTCGGTTCACTTTTACTTGGTATAGAAAGGGTTGAAAAGAATTGAGAAAGTTTATATTAGAAATCTTTTACTAGAGACACCCAAAGTGGGCTAGTGGTTAACTTTGATCAAAATGACCATTTGATCATATGATTCATATTTGAATTTCTTTTCTTTTGAATTTTGTTTGTAATTGGCCTAGATGATGTATTATTCATCTTTAAACCATTCCTTATCATTTGTAGCAATCAAACATGGCACTTGCACTCATTCATACACTAATGCATTTCACACATACACTCATATTAGATTTAATAATAAAAGTTTTTTGTTAACCCTAAACTTGGGTGATTAGAACTTGATAATCTTGATTAATATTTTTGGGGTGTTACAAACCTTCCATCCTTAAACAAAATCTTGTCCCAAGATTTAAGAAAAACTAGGAACTAAAGAGATTTGGGAACTCAATCCTGATGTAATCTTCTCACTCCCAAGTAGCTTCTTCTTCAATATAGTTGCTCCACTGTATCTTGAGAAACTTGATACTCTAGGTCCTGGTGGTTCTGAAGGCTTATTCCAAAATACGAATGGATACTTCACGATAGGTTAGATCCTTGTTGATATCTATGGCTCGGAGATCGATGTTCTTGAAAACTTCGGTCTTCTCCGGAACTTCTAAGCATTTGCGAAGTAACGAGATATGGAACACATTGTGTATGGCTGACATGTCTTCTGGTAGTTCCAGTTGATAGGATACCTCTCCTCGGTGATTCAAAATCTTGAAGGGTCAAATATATCTGGGGGCTCACTTCCCTTTCAGTTGAAAACATTGCATTCCTTTCAAGGGTGATACGTTGAGATACACAAAATCTCCGACATTGAAGGCCAGGTCTCGACGTCTCTTGTTAGCATAACTCTTCTGTCTGGATTGCGTGGTCTTGAGGTGCTCACGGACGTTGTGAACCTTCTCTTCGGCTTGCCGTAGGATGTCGGGTCCGAAGATCTGACTCTCTCCTACTTGCGGCCAATTTAGGGGTGTACTACACTTCCTTCCATACAGAAATTCAAATGGGGCCATTTGCAAACTGGCTTGATAACTGTTGTTGTATGAGAATTCTGCGAAAGGCAGACAATCTTACCATTTTGATCCATATTTTAACACACAAGCTCTCAACATATCTTCTAAGATTTGGTTGACTCTTTTATTTTGTCCGTCGGTTTGCGGGTGATAAGCTGTGCTAAAGTTCAGCTTGGTTCCTAATCCTTCTTGGACTTTCTGCCAAAATCTTCAGGTAAACTAGGTTCCTTGATCCAATACTATGGTCTTAGGGGTTCCATCCAAACTGATGATTCTAGCAATGTACAGCTCCGCTGGCTTTGAACTCTGGTAGGTGGTCTTGACAGGTATAAAATGGGTTACCTTGGATAGTCTATCCACTATAACCCAAATAGAGTCATTTCCCCTACTAGAGGTAGGCAAACCGGTGATAAAATCCATATTGAAAGAATCCCATTTCCATTCCGGAATCTGCAATGGTTGCCGAAGTCCTGCGGGTCTCTGATGTTCCACTTCGACTCTCTGACAGATATCACACTTGGCGATGTAGCTTCAGATTTCTCTCTTCATCTTATGCCACCAAAATTGCTCCTTCAAATCCTTATACATCTTCGTTCCTCCGGGATAGATAGAATAAAGAGTATCATGAGCTTCCTGCATAATGACTTGCTTCAACTCTGAATCTGCAGGCACACAGATATGTCCTTTGTACCATAAAACTCCTTCATCTTCGGTGAATCCGGGTAGCTTCCCTGTACCGATACGACGCTTGATTCCATCGAAACTTGCACTTCCTTTCTGCGCCTCCTTGATCTGACTGATCAAAGTGGGTTGAAGTTCTATGCTAGCTAAAAATCCTTTGCTAACTAGCTCCATTCTAGACTTCTCCAACTCTTCATGCAAACTTGGTTGGGCTTCTTTAATCATGGTGTTTAATCTATACGGCAATCTGCTAAGAGCATCCGATACCACATTGGCTTTGCCGAGGTGATAGTGAATGTCAAGTTCATAATCATTGATTAACTCTATCCATCTTCTTTGCCTCATATTCAGGTCCTTGTGGGTGAAAATATACTTCAAACTCTTGTGATCCGAATAAATCTCATAGTGGTTACCCATAAGGTAATGACGACAGGTCTTCAAAGCAAAGACTCTGGCTGCTAGTTCTAAGTCATGGGTAGGATAGTTTTGCTCATGTTGCTTCAGTTGTCTAGACAAATATGATATGACTTTGCCTTCTTGCATCAACACACATCGGAGACCAATCTTGGATGCATCACAATACACATCAATAGGCTTCTTGATATCTAGCATAATCAAAATTGGGGTTGAAATCAATCTCTTCTTGAGCTCTTTAAAACTAGCTTCACATTTGTCCGTCCATTCAAACTTCTGATCTATCTTCAATAGCTGGGTCATTGGTCTTGCAATGCTCAAAAATCCTTCTACGAACTTGCGGTAATATCCCGCTAATCTGAGAAATTCACGGACTTGGGTTTGAGTGGTTGGGGCTTTCCATTCTTCAACATCCTTAATCTTGGTGGGATCGATAACAATTTCTCCTGTCGACACGATATGTCCTAGGAATCCTACTTCCTTTAACCAGAATTCACACTTGCTAAACTTGGCATACAACTAATGTTCTCTAATGGTTTCAAGGATGCTTCTCAGGTGTAGCTCATGGTCTTCTTCAGACTTGGAATAGATCAGAATATCATCGATAAAAACAACGACAAACTTATCTAGGAAGTTCATAAAAATCTTATTCATGAGATTCATGAAATAAGCGGGGACATTGGTTAATCCAAAAGGCATGATAGTGTACTCATACAATCCATATCTGGTGGTAAAGGCGGTCTTTGGGATATCTGTTGCACGAATCTTGAGTTTATGATAACCAGTTCTAAGATCAATTTTAAAAACACTCTGGCACCAGTCAACTGGTCAAACAGATCCTCTATCTTTGGTAGTGGGTACTTGTTCTTGATGGTGACATCATTTAGCTTCCGGTAATCCATACACCAACGGTTACCTCCATCTTTCTTATCCACAAACAAAACAGGTGATCTCCATGGTGATGCACTTGGTTGAATCAGACCTTTCTCCAGCATAGCATCAAGTTGCTTCTTCATCTCCACTAATTCATATGAGTTCACACTATAAGGACTCTGAGCTATGGGTCCAGTTCCAGGAATTATTTCAATGATGAACTCGATATCCTGATCTGGGGGCATACCGGGCAATTCATCTGGGAACACGTCGGGGTATTCACAGACTATTCCAACTTTGTCTAGGGTTGGTTGGGATAGACTCTTTTTGCATTTGAATTGATGGGGCAATGTCTTAGATAGATGCTCTACTGATACTCCAGTGCTACTGGTCATGGTTATGGCTTTCTTGGCACAGTCGATTAATCCTTTATGTTTCGACATCCAACCTATTCCTAGTACTACTTCCAAACCTTTGGTTCCAAGTACTATTACATTAGCATAAAAATCTATTCCATGGATTCTGATAGGTACAGCCTTGTAAATTTTTCTAGCTTTGGTGGTTGAACCAGGTATTTGAACTATCATAACATGCTTCAATTTTGTTGGTTGAATCTTCAAATTCTTCTCTAACAAAGGAGGGCGATGCTCCAGAATCAAACAACACTCTTGCAAGTACTGAGTTAACAGAAAACATACCCAGCACGACATCTGGCGCTTCCTGAGCTTCTTCAGCATTCATGTGGAACAGACGGCCGTTGCGGTTGAGCGAGTTCCCTAGGGCAAATCTCTTTCCAGGCTGAACACGGCGCTGCTGCTGAGCGGGTGCATTCACATTGGTGGTTGCTGCAAGCTTCTTGGGACACTCGTTGGAGTAGTGACCCTTGACTCCGCATTCAAAGCAAGTAATCTAGGACTTGTCTTTTCCTGCAATAGGGAGAGCATTGCCTCCAGTCCTTGGGGCAGTATTGTTGTTGTTGTTGTTGGACTTAGGTGGTGCACGGTTGGAGTTATTGGAGTTGCCTAGGTTATTGTTATGGTTTCCTCCAGACCTTGGGTTTCCTCCCCACGGTTGGGATAGCTTGGACGGGACATAGGGGGTCTATTGTTTCTTGGGGCATATCCTGCAGACGGGTTGGGGCGATACTTCTGGGTATTGTGGGATCCAGGCTGGTGCATCATCATGCGCTTGCGGTTGCCATTGGCTTGGTTGATCTTCCCTTCCATCTGAATGGCAGAGTCTACTAAAGCTTCAAGATCATCAAAGGGAATGTTGACTAGGATGGTTTGCATCTCATCATGCAGTCGGTTCAGGAATATCTCTTTCTTCTTTGCTTTGGTGTCAATCTCATCAGGGGCATATCTAGGTAAAGATAAGAATTTGTCACGGTATTCCACCACAGTCATTCTTGCTTGTTTCAATTCTCTGAACTCATCCCTCATCCTCTTAATCAAACCCGAGGGCACATGAGTCCTGCTGAACTTGATTTTGAACTCCTCCCAAGTCATCATCTGACCTCCGTTCATGGTACGGATGTTATTCCACCAAGCTCTTGCATCACCTTCCAGATAATGGGTGGCAAATAGTACTTTTTGATTGGCTTCAACTCCTGCGACCTCTAAGTTGTTCTCCATGGTTTGCAGCCAGTCATCAGCATCTAAGGGCTCTTTAGACTTACTTAAGATAGGTGGGTTGGTATTCTAAAAGTTCTTGAGCTTGGATCCATGGTTATCCTGGTTTCCGTGACCTTGATTATTGTGGGCCATATGAGCTATCTGTTGAAGAGTGGCTAAGTTGGCTTGACGTTCGGCTCTACTAGCTTCATGGTCAGAAAATAACATTTGCAGAATCTGTAGTATTGGGTCCTAAGATGAACTGCTTCCTCCGGGATTTCCGCGAGTCATCTGAAGATTGAGATAGATAATGAGATAAGAGGGAAATCTCGAAGGTTCATGGTTTTGTTTCAAAAGCTTTAAACTTTGAGTTACGATAACAACTTCCTATCATTCATTCATTCATTCAAAGCACACAATACAAACACACACCACACACAAATAGAAAACAGATGGTTTTAAGAACCATTCTGTGAAATTACGATATAGTGGGACCGGGTATAACTCACTCCTACGGTAGTGCTCAAGTGCATCTAATCATCATCAATGAAGGCAGAATCATCATCATCAGTGTGGAAATCCATGGCCTCGTCCTCCAGGTAGACGTCATCATCACTGAGGTAAGAGTAGAGATCTCCACGGATATCTTCACCTTCCTCCTCCTTCGATTCAAGCTAGACTTCCTATTCACAGATGGTCTTCTCAAGAGTGGCCACCTTCTTGCGAAGATGATCGATGATGCGATTCTTCTTGTCATGCTGATGGTGAAGTGATTGGCGCTCCTTGGCGAGGATGGCGAGGGTTTGGTCCTTCTTGACTGCAATGGCATGGTTGTGCTTGGCGTAGGCACGGGCGTTGTCCAACTCTTGATGTCTATCATACAACATGAAGTCGAGATTATCCACTTGGTTCTTCAGATCCTGGTGTCCTTGCATCTCCAAGGGAATTCCCATAGAATCATGCCTTGTGTAGTGAGCAAACTGAGTTCCCTGGATCTGGTTGATGTTTTGCCCACACAGACGGGCAAGAGCTTCTTGCATAGCCCTGGCTAATCCATCTAGCCAGTTGTTCTCCCGAACGCTGAATTGGATCTTCTCCGGTGTGGGTGCTTCCATCTTGCCTCGGAGATCTGCAACTATCAGCCACAATAACTCTCCTCCTTGCTGATCATTGAGTTGGGCACCGAAGAATTCCGGGTGAGGGTGCTCAAGATACTCTGCAAGTGCATCGAGATCCCTCTCAAAGATCAGGTGACCTCTGTTGCCCACCTGGTAGAACTTGCTATACTTTACCTCCATATATAATAATTTAGGGTGATCAAGTGTGTCAAATGTTATGTAGGATTGCAAGAATTTTTGAAGAACATGAATTTTTTTTGAAAGAATCTCAAGGATAAGAGTGGGAATAGGTTTTCATAAATACTCAGTTCTTTTGTTTTGAAACTAAGTTTTTGTTCAGACGTCCATTCTAACTAGGGTCTCCTATGGTCAGGATGGCTGTGATACCAACTTGTCAACACCTCGATTTTTAATCCTAGATGCCTTTTATGCCATACATCGCAATCCCAGGATTACCATTTTTGCGAGACATAATAGAATTGGTACCACAATACATCATCCATTACAAACCATAATAAAGGTCTTACAAATAAAGGATCTCATGATCCAGTCTTAATACAATTAAAGCAGCGAAAAGTAAACGTAGTAGGGGATCCATCTTCAGAGTCACAGACAATGCTGACAATGAGAGATGATCTTAGTTGTCATAGACCTCCTGTTTTCCATCTTCCTGATAGTCCTCCTCATAGTCTTGCCACGGGAATAGCCAGGGACAAAACCATGAGTACTCTTTAAGTACTCGCAAACTATCACTAACAAATAAGGTACTTCTAGTAGGAATCTTAAGCTCTAGGGTTATTTGAAAAAAGCCAGGTTTATTTCATACTGAGTTTAGAAGTAAAGAACACTAATTTAATTTTCTACATAACCTAAGTGGGAACCTAGTTTTCATGTCCACAACCCTGTTGTGGTCAAGTCAAAGTCATAGTTCAATTGACAAGTCATTTTTGAAAACATGTGACAATGGAACAGTATGGCCACTCCAACTATCCATGATCACGGACGCGGCTATTCGAATAGTTTGACACTCTATAGAGGTATTACACTTTCACCACAAAATTCGATACATCCGTCAGGGATAATCCTGAATCATCATACTTAGTATGCGGATAATCAATCATAACCTTTCAATTACACACTCTAGTATAGGCACCTCCCCTATGAGCTTGGCCTCCTAGACATGGCCATCTGCCATCCTGGGTACTGCATAGGTGGAAATTCACATTCACGAGGTAGCCTCCGCTCAACCTCTTTCCGCGAGGGAACCCATACTAGGGCATATAAGCTTCCAGTTAATCCCTACCCAATTCGGGTATTGTGGTTGTACGGTAAAATTGGAATGGTATCGCATCCGAACCCAACCATCAGTTTGTATAAAGGGCTAAGGCTCATGCCTCAACATTTTCATCATCAAATCCTTTTGTGTTTCTCAACACATGTCAAAACATTTCAATAGAATGAATCATCATTCCAAGGTTTTCATAATCATTTTCACCAAGTATTCCAATCTAAAATGATCAACTTTTATGCTTAGCACTAGCCACTATAGTTGAGGGTATTCACTAATGAGGGGTGCTAACCAAGTGTAACTATCCAACTCTAGTTTTATGATTTTTAATGGCATCTAAGTATAACTACCTGGGCCTAGTTTTATACACTTTATGGTATCTATCCTATTTTTACAATACTCACAAAGCACTAACTAAAGTAAAGAACTTTGGTAAAAGTAAAAGGATAACGCTTGCAAGTAAAACTTGGGATTGGTATAATCAAGGTTGCATAACCAAAGCTTGCCTAATGCATCTTGCATAGGTTATCCAGTTTGCAAGTGTTAGCTTGCATAGTTCTAGCTTGCAAGTAGTGATGGCTTGCATAGTTCTAGCTTACAAGTAGTGATGGCTTGCATAGGTATGAAACTTGCAAGTGTTAGCTTGCCTTCAGTAGTGCAGTGTGATACATTCCAAATGTATCTACAATTTTTGATGTTCCATGCTTGGTTTTATCCACTTTCTTGTGTTTTGTCCACAGTTTGGAGTACTTTTCATATGATTTCTTGGACTAACCTATTAACAAGAGCCACAGTGCTAGCTGCCTGTTTTTTGCTGTTTTTGGTTCCAGGAAAATCAGAAAATGAATATTGTTGGAATTGGACGGGACAAAAGCCAAAGTGCCTATTTTTCCGGAAGTCATCAGATGCCAGAATATGAGACGGAGAAGGGTTGGGGGCCGGCCACACCACCTGGCCGCACGGCCAGGCCTGGCCCACGCCAGGGGGTGGTCTGGCCGACCCTAGCACCCCCTCGGCATCTCCTTCCACCTATAAGATGCCCTCGGGACGAAAACCCTAAGTACCCGATCAAAAATCCACGAAAGAGTCTCTAGCCGCCGTCATCTCCATCCCTAGATCGGGAGGGATCTGAAGCTCTTCCCGGCACCCTGCTGGAGAGGGGAATTCACCCTGGAGGCCTTCTTCATCACCATGCAAGCCTCTAGTGTGATGCGTGAGTAGTTCATCCTTGGACTACGAATCCATCTAGTAGCTAGATGGCTGGTTCTCCTCCTTTGTGCTTTCATGTATAGATCTTGTGAGCTCCGTTCATGATCAAGATCATCTATTTGTAATTCTGCATGTTGTGTTTACGGGGTTCCGATGGATATTGAGATGCTATTTCAAATTGATTATTGATTCTATCATGTCTTTGTTATTTGTGATCTTGCATGCTTTCCGTTGTTAGTGGCTATCTTGTCCAAGTAGATGCTAGGAACTCCAGGAGTTAGTATTTATGCTCGATAGTGGGTTCATGCCTCTGGTAATCTGGGGAAGTGACAGAAATCTAGTGATTAAAGCTCTCACGAACTTGATGGGACACTTTACTTTTTCTTGCCCTTAATAAACTTGAACCATTGTGTCGTCTATGTTGTATATGCTTGCACTTATTTGTTGGTAATTAGCAGAACCGTGTTGTCATGGGGAACGCTTTCAACATTGCACTTGGTACTTGTACCTAGTTGATATCATACTCTTTTGTATATGGATGTCGTCGGTGTGAAATGAAAGGGGAGCTTGTAAGTCCATGGAGTTATGCATATGTGTTAGAGAAACACCTGGGCCGCTGGTCTAATCCATGCTGACATGGTGGAAACCTGCAGCCTAACTGTAATGAGCTATCTATGAAGCATTCTTCTTATTAAAAAAAAGAGTCCTATATTGAGAAAAAGAAAGAGAAAAAAAGAGATTATGAAAAGAGAAAAGATAGAAAAAAGCACCATATTCCCATGGTAAATAAGAAGATTGCTGAGATGCTCGTTGTCTGCTTGCCTTGTCATTTTGATATGGGGATTCTTCCGTATCATCGGGCAAGGGGTACCCTGTTGGCGGTTCTCTATGATGCACATGTACTTACGATGACATGAACTTACCGGTGACTAAAATTGAGTAGCATGAGGAGCGGCCCTCGTATACAAGGGAAATGAGATTTATAACTTATACTTCGTCAAACATGTACACCATAGTTTGTTCACTTTAACCTTAATCACTTCAAGATGCTTATGATAGGGGCAATGAGAGCTGAAAGCTATAAGTACCATAATTTTTTAAAGTTGTTGGGGGGATAACCCCGGGTAGGGTTACTCCGGGGTATAAAGGCCGAGTTAGCCGAGGTTCGGCAAGGCCAAAGCGGATGCTGGCCGGGTCACCTCCAGGCAGGCCGGATCACGGAGTAACCCGGACCAGGGGGGGTCACCTAACATTATATCAGCCGACTTAAGGAGTAAGTCGGAAGTGCTTGTCTAACTTGTATGCAGGAACAGGTATAGCCGGATCTACCATGATCCGAGTCCCGTTTAGCTTCTGGGAGAAGGAAGGAATCTCTCTGGTCAAAAAGAAGGCCCGGTACGCACTGCATGAGCGAAGCAAGCAAGGGCAGGACCACCGGGTCATGGCCGACAAGGGTGATGACGCCCGTGTCGGCTGACGCGGGCGCCGCAGAGGCTCACGTAGCTAAAGCATGTGTGACGCGGGGGAAAAGCACCCCGGCCGTGTTACCACTTTGAGAGGAGGCATATTCTTAGGAATATGCCTCCACGTATGCCCTAGGTAGAGACCAGGCCGCCTCTATATAAGAGGGGCTTGGGTTTCAGTAGAGGGGGTCGGGTTTTCTTCTATACCGATTTGGCTAAGGTTCTAGGGCTGAACTGTGGGTGAGAGTAAAAGAGCTCCTTCTTCCTCCTCTCGCCAATACAGCTCTAGGAGCACTTGTAATCTTGAAAGGAAAGGAATACAATCTTCTGTGTGGAGAATCACTCCACTATCCCTCCCTAGATTCCCCTAGCGTGTACTAGTCCCCACCTTTAGCCTATCCACGGCATCTTCCATGACACCACCACGACAGTTGGCGCCCACCGTGGGGCTAGCGGCGCTAGCAGGGGTGAAGATCCGGACGGAAAACCTCATCGGCACCGGCGAACGCATCGTCTCCGGGCTCGTTCAGCGCTTTGGAGCGCTGGACTTCGTCAGCGACAACGCTGGCTGCTTCGGCACGCGCCCACTTCCGCGCAACGGCCTCTTCGTCAAGTTGGGTGCGCACAAGGTCTACGTTGCTGTGGACATATCATGCGTTCATCCGCGGCGCGTCGTCGAGGCAGGGGAACCACCCCTTAGCGTGGTTCACGGGGCACGTATCACTCGCTCCCCAGACCGTGCTGAAGTGATGATGACTGCGTCGGGTGCAGGCGCAAGCAAGGATCCAGCACCGGACCCGGAGGTAACACCTAAGGCACCGAGGAAAGGTAGAGGACCTCCACTAGAGAGGCCTGAGAATGTACTGAGAGAAGCTATGGATAGCTTGGCAAACCCGGTAGCAGCAGTGGTAGATCCGGCTCAGGCACAGGCCGAGCTAGAGGAAACTAGGCAAAAAATACTAGAAGGCGCAAAGAAAATAGTCGCGGCTCAGCAGTTGTTGAACATGATGTTGCGTGAGTATGCAAAAGCAAACAAAGTTGATATGGTAAAAGTAAAAGGGAGAAATCTCATGAGCGAGATGAACAAAGAAGGTGATAATGGAGCCGAGGAATCGGAAAACTGTTTGTCCGTGGGGCTACCGAAGTATAGTACCCCGGCGAAGAACCTCAGAGCAGCGGATGCGGCTACATCTGAGTTAGAGGGTCTGATGGGTGAGGCCCATCAAAGACATCAAGATAGGGTTAACGAGTTAGTTCGGATCGCGAACAGACAGAACGAAGAGCTACTCAGAGCTAACCCGGAGAGAGCTGGAGCTTCCAAAATCGTCCATTCGGCGATGGGTAACCCGAAGAAATCCACTGGAGCCGCATCGTCTCCTCATGGTGGTCCAAGGAAAGAAGAGGTAGTAACCTCGGTCAGGCGGAACAAACATATCGTCCCGTACGACCCGACGCGGGCAGGAAAAACAAAAGAAGCACGGAAAAATGATGATCGACGAAGTGTGAGCCGAGGTGAAGCTGGCCGAGGTAACCACGACCAAGGCAATGCCGGTCAAGGGAACATTGTCAATGGCAATGCCGGACAGCGAAACTCGGCAGGAGCAGGACAACCGCAGCAGCGGAATATACCAAGGCAAGAGCAAAGCGCTGGCCGAGGTATGCAACAGAAAGGTGCACCACAAGAGAAAAACCGGTACAATGACAGTGACTCGGAGTTGGTGAATGCGGCGTACCCAAGACCGGACTATCATGTGATAGGGTCAAGATTGGGAAGCAGGGATTTGATGCCGGATGACGCCAGGTTGAAACTGGATCGCCTGTATAGGTCGGAACAGATCGAATGTCAAGGTCCACCGGGTCCAGCGTGCTTTGGACCCCGGATCATGAAGGAGCCACCGGTACCCAACTTCCAGCTGCCCAGGAGCACGAAGACGTATGACGGCAGTACCAAGCCGGAGGATTGGCTGATAAACAATGCCACGGCTGTGAAAATTGCCACTGGCAACTTGAGATGGGCTGTACGATACGTACCCCAGATGTTAGAAGGTCCAGCCAGAGTATGGTTGAACAATTTGCCACCTGGAAGCATCAACTGCTGGATAGATTTTGAAGAAATGTTTATCAGCAACTTCTCAAGTACATATCAGAGGCCGAATAGGCCGCGGACCCTAGCAATGTGCAAGCAAAGACCTAATGAGACATACCGTGAATTCTTGACCCGGTGGTGTACCGTGAGAAACTCGTGTGAGGGTGTCATAGAGTCACAGGCCATAGCGTGGTTTGTGCAAGGGTGCAGATATGGCAGCGAGCTGTGGATGAAGTGGCAAAGGAAAATGCCAATTACGTTGGCAGACATGATCCGGATTGCCGATTCGTATGCTTTGGGTGATCCGACTCAACCTAGGCTCGCGTCAAACGAGTCAAACGAGGAATACTATCAGAGGGATGGAGCCGGGTCATCTCGGAGGAATGACTATAGAGGAAAAAGAAGAGATGATAGACCGAATCATCGCTACGGTTCACAACAAGTTGCAGCTGTGAATCAAGATCAACCCGGAGCAGGGAGCAACCAGCGCCAGAAAACTGGAGGGCAATGAACTCCAAGAAACAATGGCAAGAAAACATGGACGCCGGAGCAAAAGAAACAATGGCAAGAAAAGAAAGACCGTCCGAGGTATACCTATGAGTCGATGTTGGACCAGCCATGTAAGTTTCACACACCAAATCCGAATAACCCGGCGGGTCACACAACGAGGCAATGTGAGTGGATGCGTAAGATAGAACAAGGTTGTTCGAGGAATGCTCAGGCACCCCGGGATGATCAACCTCGGCAGGAGTTACCCCGGCAGCAATTGCTCTCCGAAGCAAACACGCAACAGCTAATGTTGCATCCCCCTCCACCGAGGTATGACAACAATGAGAGAAGGGATGCAGTGCATCAGGTGGAAAATCATAACCAGCCGGATCAGAGGTACCCCGGAAACGAGGGGAGGAATGAGTACAGAGAACATCACCAGAGCTATTGTGTGTTCACAACTGAGGAAATAGATAGAAAGAGCTTGCAGCGCCGACATATGGAGGTCAATGCGGTAATGCCAGCGGTGATGAGGTACATGCCTTTGTCGGACTAGGAAATCACCTGGAACATCAAAGATCATCCCAAGCTTATGCCGAGTCCAGGTTCGTATGCGCTAGTGCTGGACACGACATTCATTGGGCCGAACATCAATGTGACGTTCTCCAAGGTACTGATTGACAATGGCAGTAGCATTAACATCATGTATGCGGATACAATGCGCAAGTTGGGTATCTCGGAGAACATGCTCCAGGCTACAAGGACAACTTTCCATGGTATTGTACCAGGCATTTCTTGTGAGCCCATAGGAAAAGTCCGGGTTGACGTGGTATTCGGCACGAGAGATAATTGCCGAACTGAGAATCTGGAGTTTGAGGTGGTGAACTTGGAAAGTGCATATCACGCGTTACTCGGAAGACCAGCATTGAACAAGTTCATGCCAAGCTACCACATCAGTTATCTGAAGATGAAGTTGCCCGAGCCAAATGGAGTGATTACCATTACTGGAGATTTCCGACGTTCCATTGAGTGTGCCTCAGCTGGGTCTAACCTAGCCGAGTCACTCGTGATTGCGCAAGAGAAAAGAAAAATCCAAGAGGTGGCGGCATTAGCTCAGTCCGCGCAGCAGTATATGCCGGCGTTGAGTAACCCGCATGGTAGCGTTTCATTCCAAGACGCAAAGGATACCAAGAAGGTTCTAGTTGATGACATGTTCCCGGAGCACACCGTAATAATTGGTGCCGGGTTAACTGATAAATAGGAAAGCGAGCTCGTCAACTTCCTCCGTGAGAATCGGGACATTTTTGCTTGGTCCACACAGGATTTGCAAGGTGTTCCGAGGGAGTTGGCCGAGCACTCTTTGAACGTAAGACTCAGAGCAAGGCCAGTGAAGCAACCTCTCCGCTGCTTCGCCGAGGATAGGAGAAAAGTCATTGGAGACGAGATAGCTCGGTTGCTAGCAGCAGGATTTATCATGGAAGTACTGTATCCGGATTGGCTCTCTAATCCGGTGCTGGTAGAAAAGAAGAAGGATGATCCGAACGTGGCAGTGGTTTGGCGTATGTGTATCGATTACACGAACCTGAATAAGGCGTGTCCAAAAGATCCATTTCCACTGCCAAGGATAGATCAGGTCATAGACTCAACCGCGGGATGTGAACTGTTGTCATTCATTGATGCATATTCTGGTTTCCACCAGATACCTCTGAATCCGGATGATCAAATAAAGACCGTGTTTATCACCCTGTACGGGGCTTATTGCTATCGCATTATGCTGTTTGGTTTACGTAATGCAGGTGCAACGTACCAAAGATGTATGCAAAAATGTTTGCATGACCAAATAGGTCAAAATGTACAAGTATACGTGGATGATGTGGTTATCAAGACCAAGGAAAGCAAAACGCTCCTTGATGACATCAGGCAGATATTCGCGAACTTGACAAGGTTCCGGATGAAGCTTAACCCGGAAAAATGTACCTTCGGTGTCCCGGCTGGAAAATTACTCGGATTTATCGTCTCCAGCCGAGGTATCGAAGTTAATCCAACTAAGATTCGGGCCATTGAACGAATGGAGCTGCCGAAGTGTCTTAACGATGTCCAGAAGTTCACTGGGTGCCTAGCATCGTTGAGTCGGTTTGTATGTCGGTTGGGGGAAAAGGCATTGCCTCTCTACCAACTCATGAAAAAGTCGGATAAGTTCGTTTGGACACCACAGGCCGATGAAGCCTTTGCCCACTTAAAAAAGATGTTGGCCACTGCACCAGTGTTAGCCTCTCCACTATCAAAGGAGCCAATGTTGCTCTACATAGCCGCAACCGACCGAGTTATAAGTGCAGTGATTGTAGTAGAGCGCAATGAAGAGGGTAAGTCGGTACATAGGCCAGTGTATTACTTGAGAGAGGTATTATCTGCCTCAAAATAGAACTACCCGCACTTTCAAAAGGTGGCATATGGTGTCTATATGGCGGCAAAGAAGTTAAAGCATTACTTTGAGGAGCACCCCATCAAAGTGATATGTGAAGCTCCCATATCCGAGATAATGGGTAACAAGGATGCAAGTGGCAGAATTGCAAACTGGGCAATTGAGCTAGCTCCTTATGCGCCCCAATACGACAGAAGAGAAGCAATCAAGTCTCAGGCCGTGGCGGACTTTTTTGTAGATTGGGCCAAGGTACAATATGAACCACTGCCACCAGATCCGAACTACTGGAGGATGCACTTCGACGGGTCGAAAACCAAAACCGGATTAGGCGCCGGGGTTGTGCTTACCTCGCCAAAGAAGGACCAGCTAAAATACGTATTACAGATCCATTTCACGGCATCAAACAATGTCGCTGAGTACGAGGCTCTTGTGCATGGGCTCAAAGTGGCAAAAGAGATTGGCATACGTCGGATAATATGCTTTGGCGACTCGGATTTGGTGGTGCAGCAAGTGTCCGGAGTGTGGGACGCCCTGGATCCAAACATGGCACTTTACAGGTTTCATGTGCAGAAGATATCTGGTTACTTTGAGGGGTGTGAATTTCAACATGTACCCCGAGTGGAAAACAAGGCTGCCGACATGCTATCGAAGCTCGGATCAACCCGACAGGCAATACCACCGGGTGTAGCATTGGAACACCTCAGAAAACCATCTATCAGGTCGTCCCCAGGAACCGACTCGATCTATGTCCCGGAAGATACAGAATCCGGAGCTGAGCCCATGGACATTGACACGGGAGGTAGTACGCGAGACCCAGGGACTGCATCAGCAAACCCAAGGACTACCTCGCTGGACCCGGGGACTGCTCAGCGTGATCCGGCTGAAGTTATGCTGGTAGATCAGATGGAAATTGATGAGGACGTGTTCCCTGCACGAGCAATACCAGCTTGGGCACTACCTATATTCCAATTCCTGAAAGATGGAACGTTACCCACTGAGGAGGTGTTAGCCAGGCAAACTCAGAGGAGAGCAAAAGCATACACAATTATCAATTCCGAGCTGTACAAACAGAGTGTGACCAATGTCCTCCAGCGATGCGTTGACCCGGAAGAAGGGCTTGACATCCTCCGAGATATACACCAAGGAGAATGCGGGCATCATGCTTCATCCAGAGCCTTGGTGGCAAAAGCATTCCAGCATGGGTTCTACTGGCCAAGTGCCTTAGAACAAGCAGAAGATCTGGTGAGAAAATGCAATGGTTGTCAGAGATATGCTACTAAGACACATATGCCAATGTCGGAACTCAAGACCATACAAATTACGTGGCCATTTGCCGTATGGTGCTTGGATATTGTTGGCCCGTTCAAACCAGCAAGGGTAAACATGACACACATTTTGGTCATGGTGGATAAGTTTACAAAATGGATTGAAGTGAAGCCTATAAGAAAATGTGATGGAGCTACGGTCATAACATTTCTCAAAGACATTATCTTGAGATACGGTTATCCTCACAATATCATAACTGACAATGGCACAAATTTTGCGGAAGGAGCATTTGCGTGCTTCTGCCGGGACAAGAAGATCCGATTCGACGTAGCCTCGGTAGCTCACCCCGCATCGAACGAATAGGTGGAAAGATCCAACGGATTAGTATTATCCGGGATAAAACCTCGGCTCATTGAGCCGCTACAAAGATCAGCGGGGTGCTAGATAGAAGAACTACCAGCGGTACTGTGGAGTTTAAGAACAACTCCGAATCGATCAACAGGCTATACGCCGTTTTTTCTAGTATACGGGGCAGAAGCTGTATTACCAGCCGACATAGAGCATGATTCGCCTAGGGTCACCCAATACACAGAAGCCGAAGTGCAAGAAGCCCGGCAAAATGATGTTGATCTGCTGGAAGAAGCGAGAGAACTGGCACTGTTCAGATCCTCCATATATCAGCAAAATCTCCGACGCTACCATAGCCGGAAAGTGTGCCCCCGAGTCTTTCGGGAAGGCGATTTGGTGCTCCGGTTGGTACAACGTACTACTGGCATGCATAAATTATCCCCCCATGGGAAGGGCCATTCATTGTGAGCAAAGCATTGCACAATGATTCTTACTATCTTATAGATGCAAAGCCACAGGAAAAGAACAAGGCGGACAGGTCTGGAGAGGAATCTAAGCGACCGTGGAATGTAGCACTACTTCGTCCTTTCTACACTTAGCTAAGAAGTGTATGTATCCGAGTCGTCTCATATGTCGGTATGTATGTCGGCAATGAGCTTATCAATGAAATAGTAGTGCCTCGAGCAGTAACTCGGGGACTGCCTTAATAATTATTGTTGTTGTCTCTTGTGCGTTAGCTGAAATAAGTTGTTCTACTTAACCCGGATTAGTAATGTGTGAGCACCAAAAGCCCAACTCTTCGACTTGCTGCTGTCCAACAAGAATTGGCTTCATGGCAAGCAAGAGAACAAGTTTGGAATTGCGTAGCACATGAAAAGCGACTAAGGAAACGAATTTATTCGAGCTAATGTTTGTTTTTGGACTAACCCTGTATTTATTTTCAAGTTATTATGTAGCTTTATTTTTTGAGCTAAGTCTGAAAGTTTCTTAGTATTGTTAAGATGATTTTGGAAGATCGGATTCGTAAGTCATAAAACCGAATCAAGGTAGACACGATCCGAGCCAAAAGATTGGACGAACAAGAAAAAGGAACTCGGGGACTACGCCCAAGTTAACCCGGCATAAGAACTTAGTAGCAAAATAGCACATATACACAACATACAGTTACACTCGTCATACCGGGGATCTGATAAATTTTCAAGTTTTTTGACCTAAGGAGCAGCAGGAGGAAGAAGTTCGGCGTCGTCTTCGCTGTCTTCAATATCTGAGGCATCGCCTTCTTCTTCCTCATCCGACCTGTCTTCAGCGTTCTCAGCGTTCTCTTCCCCAGCGGATTCCAGGAAGCTCAGTCCTTCAACCCATTCATGGATAGGAGAATATTCGATGAGGCTGTAGGCGCAAGCCTAGCGCCGAGCTACCCACTCCGGGTCATTAGTCCATCTGGATCCGGTGCGCCGGCGTGTAAGGAGGCTGAGGTCGATCTTCTCATACCATGTGAGTATGTGGTGAAGGATAGTATCAGCTGCGGCATGCCTAGCGGACTCCCTCCAGAGGTCGAGCTGTGTCTCGATATCCAACAACTTTTCAACAAGAAATGTGATTCTCTTCGGAGCGCTCTCACTAGGCTAGAACGTGTTGAAAACTCGGACTGAAACATCGAGGAGATCCTTGCCGTAGTTCTTGATTATTTCCACGCGAGATGACAGGCTGACCAATAGGTCCTCCATGTCTAAGGGAATGCTCTCACCGTCAAGAGCGATGGGAGTACCCCTCTCTCGGCGGAAATTGGCAATAGCAGCACTCGCAATAGGAGTACCCTCTGGAAAGTGACCTAGAAACAAGGCAAAGGAAGAAGCTGAATAAAAGACATATGAAGTAACCCGGAGAATTATGTCGGATAAGGGAAAGGAACTTACGTGAAATGTGGCTGTGAATCCGGGTCAACTCCTTGATGCAGTCATCGCGTCTATTGCGAAGTTGCTCAAGCTCAGTGTTTGCCGATCCAAGCTGGATGTTGGATTCTTTGAGTAGGTCCTGGTCCTTGGAGATCTAGAGAGTAAGGCGCTCGCGCTCTTCTTTGAAGTTCTGGCCAACCTTTTGGAGCTCGGTTTGGTGCTGGGCCTTCATCTTTTCCATCTCAGCCTTGAGCCTGGCAATCTCATTGTCCTTGTTCCGGAGGAGAGCAAGCTCATCATTTTTTTCTTCAGCTCGGCTTGATGCTGCCCTGCTTGTTCCAGAAAATGCAGCATCATATCTGGCACGGGCACACTATCCTCAAGCGATGCTGAAATAGTATGTTGACCCAGCAGAGCCGAGGAATGAATGTTTACCGAGCCAAGGAGAAAAGGAAATGGAAAAACACTACAAGGTCAGACAAAAAGGACATACCCTTGATTTGCTCAGAGTTCTTCCGCATGATCTTGTTCTCAGCCTCCACCTCAGCTGCAGAAACCGAATGAGGAGATTAGTTCGGCAGAAGAAGATGAAGAGAAACGGAAAAGCGCCAAGGGAGAAACTTACCCCTTTTTTCATGTTCCGCGATAAGTGCAACGTGCTTTGCGCGTAGCATCTTGTGGGTATCCAGCAGGCGTTGGAATTCAGCACTTTGGCGATTGGTGGTCACCTGAAAAATGTACAAAAGCATAAATTAGCTTGGTGTACAAGATTCGGGCCAAGTGGAACGTAACCCGGCTCTAGGTGTGTGCATATTCGAAGTGTACAAGATCCGGGCCAAGTGGAACCTAACCCGGCTCTAGGTGTGTGCATATTCGAAGTGTACAAGATCCGGGCCAAGTGAAACTTAACCCGGCTCTAGGTGTGTGCATATTCGAAGTGTACAAGATCCGGGCCAAGTGGAACTTAACCCAGCTCTAGGTGTGTGCATATTCGAAGTGTACAGAGCTCCGGGCCAAGTGGAACTTAACCCGGCTGTAGGTGTGTGCATATTCAAAGTTCTCATGGAGCTACGTTATTTTTCTAATGAGCATCCGGCCGAGTAACAAGTCACTCCACTGGAGGCTCGGGGACTAATGGTTATTATCTACAGCATGTAAAGGAGAAACGACATACCTCCATCATCCGCCCCGCGAGGTTAATTGCCTTGGCGGCTGTGTTCATTTGGGCGGAAAATTCTGCGGGGCCAAACTTTTCCGGGAGATCGTCGTTGTGGACGAACTCCGCCTTGTTCCAGTTCATGACGAACTCAATCATGCTCGGAGGATACCGCTCACCGGTGAGCATATGGGGTGCCACCAAGCCCTTCGCATGCACTTCTTTCCTCTCAACCAAAGCAAGGGCTGGGCTAGTATGCAGAACCATTTGCCGCTCGTCAGTTGGATCGGCAGGGGCATCCTTCACTGCTGGAGCTTTCTAGGGAAGCATCGACGCTAGGGTTCGCTGCCCAGCCTCAACAAATGCTGACTTGGTAGCATCCGGAGCCTTTTTGCCCTTGGCTTGCTGGGAAGAAGTAACTGCAGCGGATTTCCCCTTAGGAGCTGTTGGGGTAGTTCCTCGCCAAGGTTGAGATGACTCGGATGAGGCGGAAGAGCTTGGTGCAGTTGTTGATTTTCTTGGTGCCAGAACGGGTGCTGGTGCTGATTCGGTCGCTAGTACTGGAACTACTGCCGGTGCTGGGGGTGGTGCTGGTGTTGAGGTCGACTCGGTGGCTGCTGGTTGTGGCGATGCCGAAGTTGTGGACGCCATCGCCTCGGCTGGACCGATCCCTCCCGCTCCAAGGTTGAACTCCTCTTGACGAGGTAGTGTGGAATCCGGAGCAGCCGCGGAACCCTCTGAAATAGGGCTCAGCGGACGTGACTCGTCGTCACGAAGGGGAGAAGGGCTAGATTGGAGCGGTGAAGAGATGCTAGATCCGCTCTGAGGGACCTCCACCGGAGCCCTACAGAAGAGAATAATGTCAGAAGAGGAATTACAACAATTCAAGGAAAAGTGGGTTACGGAAATAAAAATGACTTACGCATCCGAGGTTTGGGCCTCCTTGGGTTTCCGAGCCCTTCGTGCCAGGGCTTTGGCTACCGGCTTGGAGGCAGCTTTGTCTGCGGCCTTCTTTCGCCTTTTTGCGGGCTGAGAAGGTCCGGAGGAGGAACTCGATGCGGCTCCGCGTTTCTTCTTTGGTGCCACCGGAACCGGTTTGTCCGTAGCAAGCAGAGGATCCTCATGGATATGCCCACCAAGGTTAGCTGATGCCGGAAAGGCAAAAGAAAGAGGGACAGCCTCAATAGGTTCAATCACGTCAACATCCGAGTCATCCTCATCATCGTGCCAGTCTCTAAGAGAAGAGAATTTACCGCTGGGTCGTTTTGTAGTGTCAGTCATAGGGAGAAACATCTCCTGGTCCGGCTCCTCCTCATTCGGGGTTTCTCGGTCCAGCGCCCACTTAAGGGTCGGATCTGTGCCATCCTCAAGGGTTTGCTGAAGGAATAGCTGAGAAATGGAATGAAGAACAGAGTCAAAAATACAACAAAAACCGACATATATTTAATCCGAAGTAAGTTTGCCCCGCGAAGCTAACCGCGGGAGGGAGCCTGTCACGACAAAAGTGCTCAATTCCCCACGTCCATTCAGCGGAGAAATCCTTGTGGGTGGTGAAGAGAGCCTTAACCCGGCGAAAAATCTCCGTGTTGCTCAGCTCGAAGGAGCAGGTTCGGTTGGGGTCGCGGCCGAAACTCATGTGGCACACCTTGTGGGTGCGCTTCTGGAGGGGAGAGATTCGGTTGCGCACGAACATGATCATAGCATCCTCGTTGCACAATCCGAGTTTCTTCAGTTCTGCGAACCTCTTGTTAACCTAGTTGGCCAGAGCCGTGGGCTTCTTGGAGATCTCCTCCCAAAATTCCGGGTTAGGTGGACCCAGAGTATAGGGGAGCAACCGAATCAAATCTTCAGTGCCCATGTTCCGGACATAGAAGAAGGTCCGGGCCCATCCTTTGCAGGAGTCAAGCCCGGTGACCCGGGGGAAAACGGAAGTCCTCCGAGGTGAGATGGACGCAGCTCCGAATTGGGTGAGCTGCTTATCCTCCGACTCAACTTGGACGTTGGGGATGACATTACGACGAAGGCCAAAAAACCGGATCCACAGCTCCTTCGTGGGCCACAGTCCGGTGTATCCCTCGATCGTAGAAGAAAAACCAGAGAGAGAAGTGATAGTGTTGGCTGGAAGGTGGTGCGGCTGCAAGTGATAGGTATTAAGCCAAACCCAGAAGAAGTCGCTCACCCGCAAGCCGAACCCCCATTGGAAGTGGGACAAGAACACGACGAACTCACCCGGATTGGGTGAGGGGGCCAGTTCGGCAGAGGGGAGACGAGCGACGACGCTGGCAGGGATGCGTCTGGTCCGATAGATCCAGTCAAGGTCATCTTGACAGACCCATGACCCGGCCCACGCGCCACGGTCCGCCGCAGCAGCGTCCTCCTCCATTTCTTGCTCGGCAACGACGAGCTCCTCCTCCGTCATCTCGTACTCGCTAGCCTCGCTAGCGCTAGCGGCGGTGGGGATCAGAGGCCTGGATTGGCGAGGACACGTGGCGAGGGAGTTGCGCAGCGGTGGTTGTGACGCAGAGGCATGGGGAAAAGTGCGGCGGCGACGCTGGTGCTAGGAGCACTGGCGGCGGCGCGGTCGTGAGGAAGATGAAGAAGAAGAGCAACGGGCAAAGGTGCAGAAGAGGAAAAAATCCTAAGGGGTGCGCCCCTCCGCTATTTAACCACCCCCTAAGAGGGTGAGTGGGATCACGCCCTACAAACGAGCCACATGGTGTGGCCGTGTATCACCTGCCTCAGCCAATCAGTGAGGAGCCACATGGAGGGCCACAGGGCAGAGGCGATCCCATGACGTGACGCGCTGATGCGGTAAACGAGGAGGCATGTGTGACGTGACACTCGCACAGTGATAACCGACAATTACTGCGGCGGTTACTGTGCAGGCCCTCAAAATAAGACAACGTAATGATTAGCCTCCAAATGGATTGGCGTATGAAAGAAGGAAACAAGGCCCGGATAGAGCCATGGTAGCCCGGACAGCAGGTAAAAACTTAGAATGTGCAGAGGGAAGTAAATCCATGAGATCCGAGTCAAAGTGGTAACCCGACCGACAAGTGAAAACTTGGAACATGCGAAGGGAACGTAAATCCACATAATCCGAGATAAAGAGCTAAATCGGAAATAACGTCCAAGGCTCGAACATAAATGAACCTGATGTGGCCTTAGCGGCCAAGGCGGCTAAGACCGCACCAGCTTCGGGGACTAATGTTGGGGGGATAACCCCGGGTAGGGTCACTCCGGGGTATAAAGGCCGAGTTAGCCGAGGTTCGGCAAGGCCAAAGCGGATGCTGGTGGGTCACCTCCAGGCAGGCCGGATCATGGAGTAACCCAGACCAGGGGGGTCGCCTAACATTATATCAGCCGACTTAAGGAGTAAGTCGGAAGTGCTTGTCTAACTTGTATGCAGGAACAGGTATAGCCGAATCTACCATGATCCGGGTCCCGTTTAGCTTCTGGGAGAAGGAAGGAATCTCTCTGGTCAAAAAGAAGGCCCGGTACGCACTGCATGATCAGAGAAAGCAAGGGCAGGACCACCGGGTTATGGCCGACAAGGGTGACGACGCCCGTGTCGGCTGACGCGGGCGCCGCAGAGGCTCACGTAGCTAAAGCATGTGTGACGCGGGGGAAAAGCACCCCGTTCGGGTTACCACTTTGAGAGGAGGCATATTCTTAGGAAAATTCCTCCACGTATGCCCTAGGCAGAGACCAGGCCGCATCTATATAAGAGGGGCTAGGGTTTCAGTAGAGGCGGTCGGGTTTTCTTCTATACAGATTTGGCTAAGGTTCTAGGGGTGAACTGTGGGTGAGAGTAAGAGAGCTCCTTCTTCCTCCTCTCGCCAATACAGCTCTAGGAGCACTTGTAATCTTGAAAGGAAAGCAATACAATCTTCTATGTGGAGAATCACTCCACTATCCCTCCCTGGATTCCCCTAGCGTGTATTAGTCCCCACCTTTAGCCTATCCATGGCATCTGCCGTGACACCACCACGATAGAAGCTCTTTATGACACTTGAATCCCTACTTCCTTCTATGAAGGACCTTTCTTCCACCATTATATTGAGTCTCCACCTTCTATCTTTATGCACCTACTTTGAGAGCATAGTGGCCATTTTTAGTTCTATGTGCATTGTCCCAAGACTAGTTTATTGATGCATAACTTGATATTGCTTGTTTTAAACTATTTGTATCTAGTCACTCTTATGAACTTTGGAGGTGTCATATGCATTTATATTTGCTACTCTATGAGGGACAAGCTAAATACTATTATGCTATGTTTTCTTTATGTGAAACAAACAAACATCTTGCAAAGCATTGTTATTCATGAATCTTTTGTTTGTGCCTTGTCATGTTGCATCATAGTTTCTTTGTCTTATTGCTAGAACTTTGTCTTTCATGTTATGATTGAAGTACTATGATCCCAGCTTTGAATGTTTTACAAATACTTTGATCAAGTCTTTGATGGTGCATGTCACCTCAAAAATTAGTCTTTCTTTTTATCACTTACCTACTCGAGGACGAGTAGGAGTTAAGCTTGGGGATGTTGATACATTGCAAATGTATCTATAATTTTTGATGTTCCATGCTTGGTTTTATCCACTTTCTTGTGTTTTGTCCACACTTTGGAGTACTTTTCATATGATTTCTTGGACTAACCTATTAACAAGAGCCTTAGTGCCAGCTTCCTGTTTTCTGCTGTTTTTGGTTCCAGGAAAGTCAAAAAATGAATATTCTCGGAATTGGACAGGACAAAAGCCAAAGTGCCTATTTTTCCGGAAGTCATCAGATGCCAGAATACGAGACAGAGAAGGGCTAGGGTGCGGCCACACCACCTACCCATGCAGCCAGGCCTAGCCCGTACCAGGGGGTGGTCTGGCCGACCCCAGCACTCCCTCGGCGTCTCCTTCCTCCTATAAGATACCCTCGGGACGAAAACCCTAAGTACCCGATCAAAAATCCACGAAAGAGTTTGTAGCCGCTGTCATCTCCATCCCTAGATCGGGAGGGATCTGAAGCTCTTCCCGGCACCCTGCCGGAGAGGGGAATTCACCCTGGAGGCCTTCTTCATCACCATGCAATCCTCCGGTGTGATGCGTGAGTAGTTCATCCTTGGACTACGGATCCATGTAGTAGCTAGATGATTGTTTCTCCTCCTTTGTGCTTTCATGTCTAGATCTTGTGAGCTCCGTTCATGATCAAGATCATCTATTTGTAATTATGCATGTTGTGTTTGCGGGGATCCGATGGATATTGAGATGCTATTTCAGATTTATTATTGATTCTATCATGTCTTTGTTATTTGTGATCTTGCGTGCTTTCCGTTGTTAGTGGCTATCTTGGCCAAGTAGATGCTAGCAACTCCAAGAGTTAGTATTTATGCTTGATAGTGGGTTCATGCCTCTGGTAATGTGGGGAAGTGACAGAAATCTAGTGATTAAAGCTCTCCTGAACTTGATGGCACACTTTACTTTTTCTTGCCCTTAATAAACTTGAACCATTGTGTCGTCTATGTTGTATATGCTTGCACTTATTTGTTGGGAATTAGCAGAACCATGTTGTCATGGGGAACGCTTTCAACATTGCACTTGGTACTTGTACATAGTTGATATCATGCTCTTTTGTATATGGATGTCGTCGATGTGAAATGAAAGGGGAGCTTGTAAGTCCATGGAGTTATTTATATGTGTTAGAGAAATGCCTAGGCCGCTGGTCTAATCCATGCTGACATGGTGGAAACCTGCAGCCTAACCATAATGAGCTATCTATGAAGCATTCTTCTTATTAAAAAAAAGAGTCCTATATTGAGAAAAAGAAAGAGAAAAAAAGAGATTATGAGAAGAGGAAAGAGAGAAAAAAGCACTATATTCCCATGGTAAATAAGAAGATTGCTGAGATGCTTGTTGTCTGCTTGCCTTGTCATTTTGATATGGGGATTCTTCCGTATCATCGGGCAAGGGGTACCCCATTGTCGGTTCTCTATGATGCACACGTACTTACAATGACAAGAACTTATCGTTGACTAAACTTGAGTAGCATGAGGAGCGGCCCTCGTATACAAGGCACATGAGATTTCTAACTTATACTTCATCAAGCATGTACACCATAGTTTGTTCACTTTAACCTTAATCACTTCAAGATGCTTATGATAGGGGCAATGAGAGCTGAAAGCTACAAGTACCATAATTTTTGGAAGCTCTTTATGAGACTTGAATCCCTACTTCCTTCTATGAAGGACTTTTCTTTCACCATTATATTGAGTCTCCCCCTTCTATCTTTATGCACCTACTTTGAGAGCATAGTGGCCATTCTTAGTTCTATGTGCATTGTCCCAAGACTAGTTGATTGATGCATAACTTGATGTTGCTTGTTTTAAACTATTTGTATCTAGTCACTCTTATGAACTTTGAAGGTGTCCTATGCATTTATATTTGCTACTCTATGAGGGACAAGCTGAATACTATTATGCTATGTTTTCTTTATGTGAAACAAAAAAACGTCTTGCAAAGCATTGTTATTCATGAATCTTTTGTTTGTGCCTTTTCATGTTGCATAATAGTTTCTTTGTCTTATTGCTAGAACTTTGTCTTTCATGTTATGATTGAAGTACTATGATCCCAGCTTTGAATGTTTTACAAATACTTTGATCAAGTCTTTGATGGTGCATGTCACCTCAAAAATTATTCTTTCTTTTTATCACTTACTTACTCGAGGACGAGCAGGAGTTAAGCTTGGGGATGTTGATACATTGCAAATGTATCTATAATTTTTTATGTTCCATGCTCGGTTTTATCCACTTTCTTGTGTTTTGTCCACACTTTGGAGTACTTTTCATATGATTTCTTGGACTAACCTATTAACAAGAGCCATAGTGCTAGCTACCCGTTTTCTGCTGTTTTTGGTTCCAGGAAAGTCAGAAAATGAATATTCTCGGAATTGGACGGGACAAAAGCCAAAATTCCTATTTTTCCGGATGTCATCAGATGCCAGAATACGAGACAGAGAAGGGTTGGGGGCCGGCCACACCACCTAGCCGCGCGGCCAGGCCTGGCCCGCGCCAGGGGGTGGTCTGGCCGACCCCAGCACCCCCTCGGCCTCTCCTTCCGCCTATAAGATGCCCTCGGGACGAAAACCCTTAGTACCCGATAAAAAATCCACGAAAGAGTCTATAGCCGCCGTCATCTCCATCCCTAGATCGGGAGGGATCTGAAGCTCTTCCAGGCACCCTGCCGGAGAGGGGAATTCACCCTGGAGGCCTTCTTCATCACCATGCAAGCCTCTGGTGTGATGCGTGAGTAGTTCATCATTGGACTACGGATCCATGTAGTAGCTAGATGGATGGTTCTCCTCCTTTGTGCTTTCATGTCTAGATCTTGTGAGCTCCATTCATGATCAAGATCATCTATTTGTAATTCTACATGTTGTGTTTGCGGGGATCCGATGGATATTGAGATGCTATTTCAGATTGATTATTGATTCTATCATGTCTTTGTTATTTGTGATCTTGCATGCTTTCAGTTGTTAGTAGCTATCTTGGCCAAGTAGATGCTAGCAACTCCAAGAGTTAGTAATTATGCTCGATAGTGGGTTCATGCCTCTGGTAATCTGGGGAAGTGACAGAAATCTCTAAGGTACTAGATGTGCTGTTGCTACTTGGGAGAAAACAACAATCCTTTGTTCATAGAACAATCCTATTGTTTACATTACACGCAATTCGTAAAGCAATAATCTGTTGCTTGCAACTTAACACTAGAGGGGGTTCGGATGATAACCTAAAGGTGGATTATTAGTCATAGATGCAGTTGGATGGCGGTCTATGTATAATGTTGTAATTACCAATCAAGTTCCAAAGGATTCAAAATGATTAATATATGCATGTATTGCTTTCTCGATGTTTGTTAATTGCCTCGCTGTAATTTGTTCACCCAGCATGTTATCTATCTTAAGGAGAGTCACCTCTAGTGAACTATGGATCCCGGTCCTTTTCTTTTACATACAATCTATAAACTGTTTACTGCTTTTGTTTACTTTTTGCAAACTATTACTTCCTTCCATTTGATACGTTTAATCCTTTGTTTTCAGCAAAACCGGTGAGATTGACAACCTTATCGCAAGTTGGGGACAGAGTTATGTGGTTGTGTTGTGCAGGTCTCCACGTTGCTACTAGCACCGGTAGTGCGCCCTGCCAAGGCTCAGCTAGCAACACCTTTGGGGTGTTTCCTTGCTCCTACTGGTTCAATTAAACCTTGGTTTCATAACTGAGGGAAACTTGCTGCTGTGCTCACCATACCTTCCTCTTGGGGTTCCCAACGAGCTCTACATCAACACTGAGCCATCAAGCATTTTTCTGGCGCCGTTGCCAGGGAGTCAAGGACATCTTCACAAGGGGAGTCCCTCATAACCAACCTCTTTACTTTGTTATTTTTGTTTTGCTTAGTTTCTTTTTGCTTTGTTTGCTTGTTTCTTTATCGAAAACACAAAAAAATAGTTTTACAAGTTTGCTTTCTTATTTGAAAACACAAAAAAATAGTTCCTATCTTAAGTTGCCATTATGTCTAGTCTTGCTCCAGTCACTATGTCACCCGAGGAAATGATTTTCACTTTTAAACAGGGAATTGAGGAAATTTTTAAGGAAGCTTGGTCTAGAATCACTGATCTACATAAAAAAACTGAGCCTAAAATGACTCAAAGCTTGTTCCTTAGCAGTTTTTACCTTGGAATTGCTCTTTTCTATAGATATGATTTAGATGTTGTTGTGGGAGGAGATTTCCTCCAATGTAATTAGGATGATGCTATAAATGTTATAAACAAGTTGATCCTCACTTACAACTTGCCTAGCCAAACTGATATTTCTTTCGCAAGAATATTTGCTAGATTGAACACTCTTGAGACTAGCACTACTAGCTTAAAAGATTGCTATAATACGCTTAGGGAGCATCACAATTATGTCCCAATAAATTCTGAACCATCAAGGTGCCTCCCTACAGTAAAGATTGAGATAAACACTGAAACTTTTCAAGCCCGCTGTGATATCATGTCTGAATTTTGTCCTATGCCCAAAGGTATTTATGAATCTCTGAATGTTTGGGGGCTTACTAAAGGAGGAAAAGAAATATCTTTGCTAATAATGATACATTATTACCTATTGGAATAGCTGAAGGAGTATTTACAAAGATCCTTGGGAAAATGATTTCTACTAACTATCTTGTTATTGAATGTGTAGGAAAAGGACAAATTACACTTGGAAGGTCCCTATTAGAACTTCTTGGAGCAATAATAGATGTAGGAAAGGGGACCATGCACCTTTCTTCTCCACCAAACAATCATATTTTCCCCAAGGTTAAGAGTAAACGTAAGAGAGGTAAGGGCAAGAAATTTGGTCTTAATGCTTCTTCATTTGAGAACACTTGATTCTTTTTCTTGCTTCTTATGCCTAACTTAAAGGCGTTAAAGAAAATTACTTGTTTAGAGATAACTCAAAAGTTTTAGATGAGTCTTGGAAGTTATTAGTAATAACCGCTCCTTATCCTTTTTATTTGCTTTTTGTGCCAAGAGTAACCTCTAATGAGAGAGAAGTAATGATTGGGAAAGTTGCTGTCCTGAAATAGATTTCTGTGCTTCTGCCCCAGGTTGTTATCTAACTTTTGTTAGTTCAAAAAAAATTATTTGATCAATAGAAGGTCTTCGGAAAAATTCGTCTTTACCTGCTGGTCTGTTTTGACAGATTTCTGCCATTTTCTGCATTTGCTTCTTTTTGATTCCTTTTTGAGTTCTTTTGGGGAATTGAGCTTTTTGAGGGAAGTGCTAAAGTATCTAGTGTTCTAATGGAAGTTTATTTGGTGTTAGAACTGAAACTTAAGACTTATTTATCTTGAGTGCACTAATGTTGCTAATAAAGATTGTGTGAAGTTCTGTATGAAGGAAAAATTTCAGGTGTATGGAAGGAATGAGTAATGAGATGAAGGATGGACTAAAGCTCAAGCTTGGGGATACCACACGTGTCACCCCAAGAAATATCCAAGAAGTACAAGCGTCAAAGCTTGGGAATGCCCAAGGCATCCCCTTCTTCATCAATAAAAATCCCAGGTTTCTTCCAAACGCTTCATTTTTATTGTTTCGTGCATAGTTGTGTTGTTCTTGGAGCGTCTTCTTTTTCGTTTGCTTTGGTTTTCTTAGTTTGCTGAATAAATTGGCTGGACCCCCTCTTTCATACATTGGTTTGCAAATAGTTTGGTTTGGTTTGGCAAAGAGTAGGAAAGTTCATACTTATGTGGTAAAAAGAGCTTGTTTTTTACTGTGGCCTATGCTCTGTCATGCCATGCTTGATATTGTTTTGGCTTTATGCTTAGTATTCTTTGCTGTAGCAGGACTTGTTATAAACAATTGAGATTGCTTAATGTGCCTTGGATGAATCATGCATTGTTTTAGCATATTAAAGCATAGTATAGTGGTATTCTGCTTTGATGCTTTATTTGGGTTGACTTGGCGCATGCTCACACCATGTTATGACTATCTCAAGTCACCATAAGCCTTTATGATCCTTTAGTTTTCAACTTGTAGTATCACTTTATGCTTTGTTCAATGATGTTTTGTCGCTCTGCATGATTATGGCCATTATTGCTCTCTTAGTTTGTCGCTCCCAGTCTTTTGCTAGCCTACACAACCAAGTATGAGTTCCACTCATGCGTCCAAATCCCTAAACCAAGTTATTCCAAAGAGTCCACCATACCTACCTACTAGCATATGCTATTCCAAGTATATTCATGCTTTTGTTTACCTTCCAAATAAAACTTGTTATGAGAAAACTAGTGATTAAAGCTCTCACGAACTTGATGGCACACTTTACTTTTTCTTGCCCTTAATAAACTTGAACCATTGTGTCGTCTATGTTGTATATGCTTGCACTTATTTGTTGGGAATTAGCAGAACCATGCTGTCATGGGGAACGCTTTCAATATTGCACTTGGTACCTGTACCTAGTTGATATCATGCTCTTTTGTATATGGATGTCGTCGGTGTGAAATGAAAGGGGAGCTTGTAAGTCCATGGAGTTATGTATATGTGTTAGAGAAACGCCTGGGCCGCTGGTCTAATCCATGCTGACATGGTGGAAACCTACAGCCTAACCATAATGAGTTGTCTATGAAGCATTCTTCTTATTAGAAAAAGAGTCCTATATTGAGAAAAAGATAGATAAAAAAAGAGATTATGAAAAGAGGAGAGAGAGAAAAAAGCACCATATTCCCATGGTAAATAAGAAGATTGCTGAGATGCTCGTTGTCTGCTTGCCTTGTCATTTTGATATGGGGATTCTTCCGTATCATCGGGCAAGGGGTACCCCGTTGGCGGTTCTCTATGATACACATGTACTTAGAGGACAAGAACTTACCGGTGACTAAACTTGAGTAGCATGAGGAGAGGCCCTCGTATACAAGGGACATGAGATTTCTAACTTATACTTCGTCAAGCATGTACACCATAGTTTGTTCACTTTAACCTTAATCACTTCAAGATGCTTATGATAGGGGCAATGAGAGATGAAAGCTATAAGTACCATAATTTTTGGAAGCTCTTTATGAGACTTGAATCCCTACTTCCTTCTATGAAGGACCTTTCTTCCACCATTATATTGAGTCTCCACCTTCTATCTTTATGCACCTACTTTGAGAGCATAGTGGCCATTCTTAGTTCTATGTGCATTGTTCCAAGACTAGTTGATTGATGCATAACTTGATATTGCTTGTTTTAAACTATTTGTACCTAGTCACTCTTATGAACTTTGAAGGTGTCCTATGCATTTATATTTGGTACTCTATGAGGGACAAGCTGAATACTATTATGCTATATTTTCTTTAGGTGAAACAAATAAACATCTTGCAAAGCATTGTTATTCATGAATCTTTTGTTTGTTCCTTTTCATGTTGCATCATAGTTTCTTTGTCTTATTGCTAGAACTTTGTCTTTCATGTTATGATTGAAGTACTATGATCCCAGCTTTGAATGTTTTACAAATACTTTGATCAAGTCTTTGATGGTGCATATCACCTCAAAAATTATTCTTTCTTTTTATCACTTACCTACTCGAGGACGAGCAGGAGTTAAGCTTGGGGATGTTGATACATTGCAAATGTATCTATAATTTTTGATGTTCCATGCTTGGTTTTATCCACTTTCTTGTGTTTTGTCCACACTTTGGAGTACTTTTCATATGATTTCTTGGACTAACCTATTAACTAGGGCCACAGTGCCAGCTGCCTGTTTTCTGCTGTTTTTGGTTCTAGGAAAGTCAGAAAATGAATATTCTCGGAATTGGACAGGACAAAAGCCAAAGTGCCTATTTTTCCGGAAGTCATCAGATGCTAGAATACGAGACAGAGAAGGGCTGGGGGCCGGCCACACCACCTGGCCGCGTGGCCAAGCCTTCCCCACGCCAGGGGGTGGTCTTGCCGACCCCAGCACCCCCTCGGTCTCTCCTTCCGCCTATAAGATGCCCTCGGGGCAAAAACCCTAAGTATCCGATCAAAAATCGACAAAAGAGTCTATAGCCGCTGTCATCTCCATCCCTAGATCGGGAGGGATCTGATGCTCTTCCTGGCACCCTGCCAGAGAGGGGAATTCACCCTGGAGGCCTTCTTCATCACCATGCAAGCCTCCGGTGTGATGCGTGAGTAGTTCATCCTTGGACTACGGATCCATGTAGTAGCTAGATGGTTGGTTCTCCTCGTTTGTTCTTACATGTCTAGATCTTGTGAGCTACGTTCATGATCAAGATCATCTATTTGTAATTATGCGTGTTGTGTTTGCGGGGATCCGATGGATATTGAGATGCTATTTCAGATTTATTATTGATTCTATCATGTCATTGTTATTTGTGATCTTGCATGATTTCCGTTGTTAGTAGCTATCTTGGCCAAGTAGATGCTAGCAACTCCAAGAGTTAGTATTTATGCTCGATAGTGGGTTCATGCCTCTGGTAATCTGGGGAAGTGACAGAAATCTCTAAGGTACTAGATGTGCTGTTGCTATTAGGGAGAAAACAACAATCCTTTGTTCATAGAACAATCGTATTGTTTACATTACACGCAATTCGTAAAGCAATAATTTGTTGCTTGCAACTTAATACTAGAGGGGGTTCGAATGATAACCTGAAGGTGGATTATTAGTCGTAGATGCAGTTGGATGGCGGTCTATGTAAAATGCTGTAATGCCCAATCAAGTTCCAAAGGAGTGAAGATGATTAGTATATGCATGTATTGCTTTCTCGATGTTTGTCAATTGCCCCGCTGTAATTTGTTCAACCAGCATGTTATCTATCTTAAGGAGAGCCACCTCTAGTGAACTATGGATCCCGGTCCTTTTCTTTTACATACAATCTATAAACTGTTTACTGCTTTGTGTTTACTTTCTGGAAATTATTACTTCCTTCCATTCAATACATTTGATCCTTTGTTTTCAGCAAAACCGGTGAGATTGACAACCTCATCGCAAGTTGGGGATAGAGTTCTGTGGTTGTGTTGTGCAGGTCTCCACGTTGCTACTAGCACCAGTAGTGCGCCTTGCCAAGGCTCAGCTAGCAACACCTTTGGGGTGTTTTCTTGCTCCTACTGGTTCGATTAAACCTTGGTTTCATAACTGAGGGAAACTTGCTGTTGTGCTCATCATACCTTCCTCTTGGGGTTCCCAACGAGCTCTACATCAACACTGAGCCATCACAGTGGTTGAAGTTCTCTTCTTCTACTTGGAAGTACTACTCCTCCTCATATCCCGGGTCGGTACTATCGTCTATAAATGAATACGAGGTACAAAATCACCAAACAATACTTAACTACTTCTATTTAGCACACTAAGGCTAACACTTGATGATCTAGCATCATCACAAACATCACATGAAATAAAGACTTAATCTTGTTTATCTTATTTTAGAAAAGTAATTTCTACTCATTGAAATACTTAAGATTTCATATTCTCCAATTAAAATATGTGATCATGTTGAAACATGTCATCACCACATATTCTAATACTTGGGAATGTGATTTAAAGTGTTGGTCATATTTTATAAAGTTTAAGATTACCATTTAATATAATTAAAGTGACTAAAAATGCCTATATAGAATTCTTTTAGTACTAGTCCAATGTTAGTGCATGTAAACCTAAATATTTTTACATATTCAAATAGATCTTGTCAAATGTGATTTTTGAGAGTTGGAATCAACTCAAAAGCATTTATGGTTGATTTTCGAAAAATGTTTGAATGTGGAAAAGTCTCTGTCTTGTTATTTTTACTATATGTGATCTATAATTTCAAATGGTTTAAATCCAACGGCCTTGGATAGATAATTTGAATACCTTTCTAGAAAAATTGGAATCATGCAATTTGGTTTAGTGAATCTCTTTGAATTAATTTTTGAATCTACTGACAAAATCTAGATTTAACTAAAATGGGAAAATTCTATTTGAATCTACGGGCCCTGCGCGGGAAACTAAATGGGTCGGCCCAACTGCACAGCGCTGGCGCAGCGGGCTGCTGACAGGACGGTCCCACGCGTCAGCGACTATATTAACCCGAAATAGTATCTTTCAATCTCAGCCCTACGATTAGAAGATCTATGGCTGAGGTTCGTCATCTCCGGTGAACAGCTCTAGTGAGATTCTAACCCTAACATGGTGGTGAGGGTCGTGTGAGGCTTATCTGGGCTCCATCTAGGGTCGGCGATGGGGGTGAACGATGTTCTAGATGATGGCGGTTCGAATGGTGGTCGCGGTGGCTCCTAGGGTGGCTCCAATCAACGGTTCCTCTTCTCCTCTGCAACAGTGGACTCCGACCGAATTCCGATGATGTAGTGCTCGCCTTGCTCCGGGGAGAGGTGTGGAGGTGTCTGAGAGAGAGGGGAGTGGAATGGTGTGGCGAATTGGAGATGGGGCGGCCTCTACTTATACACCGGTGAGAGGGACAGGGCAGGATTGCTTGGCCTCGTCGGTGATGGCGATACAGGGGGATAGCGGCATGGCTGAGGGTAGGTGTCGACGTGGTGCTTCAGGGCGGTCGTCGAGCGAGTGATGGCGCGGCAAGGGGCGGTCGAGAACGTTTGGGAATGGTCGGTGCTCAGGGCGGAAACGGCGGTGTTCGAGACAGTGCATAGGGGCTACGGGTCGCGCGGCGGCGAACGGGCATGTCTGGGGGTAGCTAGGTTCACGGCGAGTGCGGGAACACGCGGTGAGGGCGAGGTGCGGCGTGTGTGCGCGTGTCGGCTGTGGCGCTCTGGCGTGCTCTCGGCATGGTAGGCAGAGAAATGGGCACGGCGCTTGTGGGTGCTCCACGGCTGGTCTCCGGTCCTGGGGTGGACAGAGGGTGGAGGTGGAGGGTCGCCTATCTCCTGGACATTATGGGAGAGGGCGGCGCTGGCTGTGGCGAGTTGTGCATGGTCGACCGGTGTGGTGAGCTTTGGGCAGCGCTACACTGGCGCGAACGGCAGAGGGGGAGCTGGTCTACTGCGCTGCTAGGCACTAAGGGAGACCAGGGGAGTGAAATGAGGGGCTAGTGGCAAGTGATCACTGCTCAGAATAGTAGAAGTTAGGCAAATGTTTTCTGTGTCTGCCAGGTGCTCGACCAAATGGCTGCATGAGATTAAGATTTGAATTTTTGAATGAAATTTGGTGAGTGTGTTTGTCACATGCTTGAGTGTCTATGGTTTCTTGGGTTTGCCAAGGTGAATTGGTTTGAGTGGTTTTTGAAAAATGGTGATCTATGCATATGAACTTGATTCAATTTTGAATTGTCCTTTGAAATGATTTTGGAATTGTTTCTGTTGGTTTGTAAAGTGGGCTTGGGTTCACTTTTACTTGGTCTAGCAAGGGTTGAGAAGAATTGAGAAAGTTTATATTAGAAATCTTTTACTAGAGACACCCATAGTGGGCTAGTGGTTAACTTTGGTCAAAATGACCATTTGATCATATGATTCATATTTGAATTTCTTTTCTTTTGAATTTTGTTTGTAATTGGCCTAGATGATGTAGTATTCATCTTTAAACCAGTCCTTATGATTTGTAGCAATCAAACATGGCACTTGCACTCATTCATACACTAATGCATTTCACACATACACTCATATTAGATTTAATAATAAAAGTTTTTTTGTTAACCCTAAACTTGGGTGATTAGAACTTGATAATCTTGATTAATATTTTTTGGGTGTTACAGGTATGAAATGGGCTACCTTGGACAGTCTATCCACTATGACCAAAATAGAGTCATTTCCCCTTTTAGATGTAGGCAAACCTGTGATAAAATCCATTCCGACAGAATCCCATTTCCATTCTGGAATCTGCAATGGTTGTGAAAGTCCTGCGGGTCGCTGGTGTTCTGCTTTGACTCTCTGACAGATATCACACTTGGCTATGTAGCTTCCGACTTCTCTCTTCATTTTGTGCCACCAAAATTGCTCCTTCGGATCCTGATACATCTTGGTTCCTCCCGGGTGGATAGAATAAAGGGTATCATGGGCTTCCTGAATAATGGCTTGTTTCAGCTCCGAATCTGCTGGCACATAGATACGTCCTTTGTACCACAGAACTCCTTCTTCATCCTCGGTAAATCTGGGTACCTTCGCTATTCTGATACGACGCTTGATTCCATCAATACTTGTGTTTCCTTTTTGGGCCTCTTTTATCTGACTCATCAAAGTGGGTTGGAGTTCTATGCTAGCTAGAAATCCTTCACTAACTAGATCCATCCTGAAATTCTCCATCTCCTCATGCAGACTTGCCTGAGCTTCCTGAATCAGGGTGTTTCATCTACACAGTCGTCTACTAAGAGCATCCGCTACCACATTGGCTTTGCCTGGGTGATTGTAAATGTCAAGGTCGTAATCCTTGATTAACTCTATCCATCTCCTTTGCCTCATATTCAGCTCCTTCTGGGTGAAAATATACTTCAGACTCTTGTGATCCGATTAAATCTCACAGCGGTTACCCATAGGGTAATGACGCCATGTCTTCAAGGCTAAAACTACGGCTGCCAGTTCTAGGTCATGAATAGGGTAGTTCTATTCATGTTTCTTTAGTTGTCTGGACAGGTAAGATATGACTTTGCCTTCTTGCATCAACACACATCCGAGACCAATCTTGGATGCGTCACAATACACATCAAAAGGCTTCTTAAAATCGGGCATGATCAAAATTGGGGCTGAAATCAACCTCTTCTTAAGATCTTGAAAACTTGCTTCACATTTGTCCATCCATTCAAACTTCTTATCTTTCTTCAGCACCGGAGTCATCGGCCTTGCGATGCTTGAAAATCCTTCAACAAACTTGCGATAATATCTAACTAATCCAACAAATGCGCGGACTTCGGTTTGGGTGGTTGGGGCTTTCCATTCTTTGACATCCTTAATCTTGGCAGGGTCGACATCAACTCCTTATGCCGACAAGATATGGCCTAGGAATCCTACTTCCTTTAACCAGAACTCACATTTGCTAAACTTGGCATACAATTGATGCTCTCTAAGGGTTTCAAGGATGGTTCTAAAATGTTGCTCATGGTCCTCTTCCAATTTGGAGTAGATCAGAATGTCATCGATAAACACAATGACAAACTTATCCAAAAAGTTCATAAAAATCTGATTCATGAGATTCATGAAATAAGCGGGGGCATTGGTTAATCCAAAAAACATGACATTGTACTCATACAATCCATATCTGGTGGTGAAGGCAGTCTTTGGGATATCCGTCGCACGGATTTTCAATTGATGATAATCAGTTCTTAAATCAATCTTAGAAAACACTCTGGCACCAGTCAGTTGATCAAACAAATCTTCTATCTTCAGAAGTGGGTACTTGTTCTTGATGGTGACTTCATTCAGCTTCTAGTAATCCGTACACAAACGGTTGGCACCATCCTTCTTATCAACAAACAAAATAGGTGACCTCCATGGCGATGCACTTGGTTGTATCAAACCTTTTCCCAACATATCATCAAGTTGCTTCTTGAGCTCCACTAATTCAGATGGGTTCATACTATAGGGTCTCTGAGCTATGAGTCCAGTTCCAGGAACTAGTTCAATGATAAACTTGATATCCCGATCTAGGGGCATACCGGGCAATTCATCTGGGAACACATCAGGATATTCACAAACTACTCTGACCTGGTCAATGGTGGTTTTGGATAAACTCTTGTTGCACTTGAATTGACGAGGCAATGTCTCAGATACATGTCCTACTGATACTCTGGTGTTATTGGTCATGGTTATGGCTTTCTTGGCACAGTCGATTAATCCTTGATGTTTCAACATCCAATCCATCCCTAGCACTACTTCCAAACCTTTGGTTCCAAGTACTATTAGATTGGCATAAAATCTATCCAATGAATTCTGATAGGTACGACCTTGCAAAATTTTCAAGCTTTGGTGGTTGAACCAGGTATTTTAACTATGATAACATGCTTCAAATTTGTTGGTTGAATCTTACTAGTGCATGGAAATTCTTCTGTAACAAACGAGCGTGATGCTCCAGAATCAAACAACACTCTTGCAAGAACTGAGTTAACAGAAAACATACCTAGCACGACATCTGGCGCTTCCTAGGCTTCCTCGGCATTCATGTGGAACATATGACCATCGCGATTATGCGGGTTTCCTGCGGAAAATCTATTTCTAGGCTGGACATGGTGCTGCTATTGGGCAGGTGCATTCACATTGGTTGCTGTGGCAAGCTTCTTGGGGAACTCGTTGGAGTAGTGACCCATGACTCTACATTCAAAGCAAGTGATCATTGACTTGTCTTTCCTTGCGACAGGCACAACATTGCTTCCAGTCCTTGGGGCAGTATTGTTGTTGTTGTTGGACTTTGGCGGTGCACGATTGAAGTTATTGGGGTTGCCGAGGTTGTTGTTGTGGTTTCCTCCGGGCCTTGGGTTTCCTCCGCCACGGTTGGGGTAGTTCGGACGGTTCATTGGTGGCCTGTTGTTTCTGGGTGCATATCCTGCAGACGGGTTGGGGTAATATTTCGGGGTATGGTGGGGTCCTGGTTGGTGCATCATCCGACGCTTGCGGTCCTCACTGGCCTAGTTGATCTTTCCTTCCATCGGATTGCAGAATCCACTAAGGCTTCGAGGTCATCAATGGGAATGTTCACTAACACTGTCTACATCTCATCATGCAGACCATTCAAGAATCTCTCTTTCTTATTCACTTCATTGTCAATCTCATCAGGTGCATACCTAGCTAGTGACAGAAATTTGTCACGGTAGTCAACCACGGTCATCCTTCCTTGCTTCAAATCTCTGAACTCATCCCTCATCCTCTTGATCAGACCCAGGGGCACATGGGTCCTACTGAACTTGAGCTTGAACTCCTCACACATCATCATCTGACCTCCGTTCATGGTACGAGTACTATTCCACCAAGATCTTGCATAGCTCGATAAATAGTGGGGTGGAAAACATTACCTTTTCATTAGCATCAACTCATGCGACTTCTAGATTGCTTTCCATTGTTTGTAGCCAATCATCAGCATCTAGGAGCTCCTATGACTTGCTAAACATAGGAGGATTGGTATTCTGGAAGTTTTTGAGCTTGGATCCATGGTGATCTTGGTTTACATGGCCTTGATTATTGTGGGCCATCTAGGCTATCTGTTGAAGAGTGGCTAAGTTGGCTTGGCGTTTGATGACCCACAAGTATAGGGGGTGTATCGCAGTAGTTTCGAGGGAAGTGAAACCCACTTTATTGATTCGACACAAGGGGAGCCAAAGAATATTTATAAGCCTTAACAACTAAGTTGTCAATTCAGCTGCACCTAGAAACAATCTTGCTCACAGCAGTTTATCAGTAGCAACAGTTTTGTAGTAGGAATAGTAAGGTAACAGTAGTAGTAAAGCAAAGACAGTAGTAACAAAAGTAGTAAAAAGTGGGATTCGAGTGCGGTAGGCATAGGGATGGATGGACGGGCGTTGCATGGACAAGACAATTCACATAGCAATCAGAACATAGGGCAATTGCAGATAAATAAGATAAAGCATCCAAGTACTAGACAATCCTAGGCATGTGTTCCATATATAGTCATACGTGCTCGCAATGAGAACTTGCACAACATCTTTTGTCCTGCCAACCCGTTTGCAGCGAGGCCTCTAGGGAACTACTGGCAATTAAGGTGCTCCTTTTAATAGAGCACCAAAGCAAAGCATTAACACTCTGTGAACACATGTGATCCTCAAATCAAAGCCTTTCCCTTCCGGTTATCCCGATTTCTGTCACTTTGGGGCCATAGGTTCCGGACAACGACGTGTGTATACAACTTGTATATAAGACCAGAAACAATACTATCATAATGAATCAATAATATGTTCAGATCTAAAATCATGGCACTCGAGCCCTAGTGACAAGCATTAAGCACAACAAGTCGCAACAAAGTCATAAAGCACTAATAAAAGATACTAGGAACCATGCCCGAACAATCTAATGCCATTACATGAACGATCTCATCCAATCCCTACCATCCCCATAGCCTACAGCGGGGGATTACTCACTCATAGATGGGGGAAACATGGATGGTCGATGGAGAAGCGATGGTGATGATGATGGCGATGATCTCCTCCAATTCCCCGTCCCGGCAGGGTGCCAGAATGGAGTTTTTGGTGCTGTTTCGTGGAATCTGGTGGTGGCAGCGGAGCAGAACTCCTTCTAGAAAAACGTCGAACCCCCAAAGTTTTTAGGTCAAAAGGCTCCTTATAGGCGAAGAGACAGACCGAGGGGGTGCCTGGGGGGCCCACACCACCCCCTGGCGCGGCCTGGCCTGGCCCGCGCCAGCAGGTTGTGTGGCCACCCCAGGGCTCTTCTCCGTCTCGTATTCTGGCTCCTGGAGTCTTCGGGTGAAATAGGATTTTTGGCATATTTTCCGGGATTTTTCCTGATAGTTGATTTTCTGCATAAAAAGTAGACACCAAGGCAATTCTTCTGAAAACAGCGTCAGTTCGCATTAGTTGCATCCAAATCACACAATTATAGAGGAGAAACAATAGCAAAAGTGTTCGGGAAAGTAGATACGTTTTGGACGTATCAACTCCCCCCAAGCTTAGCTTATTGCTTATCCTCAAGCAAATTCAGTTGAAAACTGAGTGCGATAAAAGAACTTTCACGAACACATTTGCTTCATATGATGTAAATATCCTTAGCAATGTGATCAACTACTTAGACAATTCATAATAAAGAGTATGCAACTGAGTCTACTTAATAGTCATTGCAAGCTATGAAGAGATTCCAACTCAAGAATAATAAGTAGCACAAAGCACAAACATAAGCAACATTACAATGCTCATATAAAGGTATGATAGAGTGGTATCTCGCTTGCCTTTGATTATGAATGCCAAGGCACCTCTGAAGTTCAAGTGATGACTAGAAGTAAAGATATCAAAGATACAAGCATCAAAGTCATAACACAAATAATCAAGTAATGGGACAAACACAAAGAATGACAACTATGCTCTCAAGAAGGTGCTCAAAGAATATGTGGAGACTCAACAAGTAGAAGGAAAAGGTTTTGAGAAATTTGAAAGGCTTCCAAATGCTGAAAGTATGGTACTTGTTAGCTTTGAGCTCTCATTGCCCTATCATAGGCATCTTTAATGTGGTTAAGGTGAAAGTGAGGTCCAATCTGAGTTATATGCTTGACAGACTATAAACTGGAAATCCCAAGTCCCTTGAGTACGAGGGTCGCTCCTCATGCTACTCAACTTTAGTTACCGGTAAGTTCTTGTCATCGTAAGTATGTGCGTATCATTGAGAACCGCCAACGGTTCATAAAACTCTTTTTTTTTCTCAATAGCTATCTCTCTTTTTTATAAGAAGAATGGTTCATAGATATCATTATGGTTACACTGCAGGTTTCCACCATGTCAGCATGGATTAGACCAGCGGCCCAGGCGTTTCTCTAACACACATACATAACTCCATGGACTTAAAAGCTCCCCTTTTATTTCACACCAACGACATCCGCAAACAAAAGAGCAAGGTATCAACTGGGTATATATTTACAAGTGTTGAAAGCGTTCCCCATGATAGCACGATTCTGCTAATCCCCAGCCTATAATTTGCAAGAATATAACTTTCATGGAGAGTTCACAATGGTTCAGGTTTATTAAGTGCAGGAAATAAAGTGTGCCATCAGGTTCGTGAGAGCTTTACTAACTAATTTTCCCATAACAAGCAAACATTTTATTCGGAAGAAAACAAGGCATAATGAATATGCACGGGAGTAGCAAGTGATGCTAATAGGAAGGTATGGTGGACACTTTGGAAATATTTGGTTTAGGGAGTTGGAAACATGAGTAAAACACTCAGTGGAAGTGAAGGCTAGCAATAGTAAGGGAGCGACAAACGAGAGAGCAATAGCTGTCATTATCATGCTTGCAACAAAACAGGACTAATCATGGCATGAAATTGATTCAAGATCCTCAAGGCAAAATAATTCATCGAGGCTTAACTGATTATTACAATCATGTGCATGCGTGAGCATGTGCCAAGTCAATTCAAATGAAACATTCAGAGGAGGATACCATAGTGTCGTACCAATTTATGAATAGATCAATGCAAGCAAACATTCATGAGACATGCTACAAAATATTAGTGAGCTGGAGCAAGAACTACTAAGCGTCCAAAGAAAACATACACTCTACATGAACAGACTAAGCACACCCATAGTGATGAGTATATGTACAAAAATGAAAACAAATAGAGTTCGTTACCAGCCTCTTACCATGCCTCAAGTTATCATTGATCCTCATTATTGCTCTTCACTTGTGTGGCTTGAATAATAATATGAAACCGATAGTCCACTGAGAACTGCCGAACCCTGTAGCAAACTCGCAAAAACCAAAGAAGAACGACAAATATTTTTGGTGTTTTCGATTTTTAAATAAGAACCAAAAGAGAAAAAACAAGCAAAGCAAAAACTTTTTGGGTTTTTCGAATAGTTCAAACAAAGCAAAAAGGGAAAAACAAACCAAGGCAAAAAGAAGAAGCATACCAAAGAGAAACAACAAAAATATTTTTGGTCTTTTTGTGTTTTTAGAAAGCAAAATCAAAGAAGAACGAAAACTAAAAAGAGAACGAAAACATGAATAACAAAGCACCAACGCAACATGATATGGAGATGAGTGCGGTGTCAGCGTACCTCCCACCAAGCTTAGGCTCTTGGCCTAAGTGGGTACCAATCCATGTACGAATAGGGGTTCCAAGCGGGCGGATCTTGGTAAGAATGGTCGTAGCTGGGCCCATGAGAAGAAGAGGAAGCTCCCCAATCATAAGCGGGCTGCTGATATGAAGACTCTCACTCATTCGAGGGCTGGACCGAATCGTCCGTGACCTCCCTTCTAGTGTCCTACTCCTGTTGGGAGAGCTCTCCCAAGTACGTGTCAAGCGCCTCCTCAGTGAGGGACCATCTTTCCCAGTTATCAAGGTTAAACAAAATAGGTGCAGGCAAATGAACAACACGCTCGGACTTGCTCTTTCTCCAACCAGCTTTGAGAAAGGTTATTTCATAAGATAACTCACTCAAACTAGCCCACGAGGAAATAAATTTATGTTGTATCATGGAATTAAAATCAAGCCTCTCTATGGGAAACTATAGGTCTAGATGATGAGGCACTAAACCATGCAATGCTAGCAAACGAGAAGCAATGAGGCCTCCACAAATTCCACCTTTCTCACGGTTAGCAGCAAGACGGAAAGCTATCAAAGCACCCAAGTTGTAAGACCTATCTCGTCTAAGAGCAGCAGAGATAAATGCTAGATCAAACAAAGATAACTTATTGGCAGTTTTCCTAGCAAGAACACACTTGGCAATAAAGTAGGCAAAGTAGCGAATGGAGGGAAGATGAATGTTACGGATTTTTCCATTCTCCTTTGATAAGCTACTCCCTTGACAAATTTCTGCGTATAAATCCATGAGTGGTTCTGGTCTCTCTTTAATCTTCTTACATGATCCCCATTGAGGTACCTTAATGGCAGCACAAAATCATCAAGAGAAAGATTAACAGCAATGTTGTAAATTTTGTAATGGACCATGGGGTTAGGCAAAGAGTGACTAAATTGGAAATCCTGCACCACAGACATGGTTAGCTTCACAAATTGACAAGGTTCATCTTCCAAGAAATGCTCTAACCCTGCATTAGAAACCAAAGTGTGGAAATCTTGTAGCATTCCTGCAGCTCTCATGAACTCAGGGCATGGATAAATGGAGGGAAAAACTTCCTCCTCCCTATGGACCTTCATGACCTCAGGCACCCAAAGCTCATGTTGGTTTAGGTGGTGCTCACACATCTTTTATTCTAAAATTTAAACACCTAGTAAACAAGTGATTGCAAAGTAAATATAATAAAGGATTCTACTCATAGGAACTTGCAAGAGGCCTAAACATGCATCAAAAACTATATCTCTAAGCATCAAACAAGCTTACAAGCTCTCATAACCAGTCACCTACAGTAGCAAAATACTCAACATATAATCCACTAAACACAAATCTACTTGGACAAGGGGAGGAGTCACATACCAAGGAACAATTGCTCCAAATTTCAGCAAGAAAGATGGGCTGAGCAAGGAGATCGAAGGAATCGAGAGCAAGCACAGAAAGAATGCGATTTTGAGCTATGAACTGGAGCTTACTTGGGAGAGAGAAGAAAGTGGCAGGTGAGAGAGTAAGTAGGAGGCCAGGGGTGGCCCACACCAGGGCATGGCGCCACCCAGGGCTGGCCGCGCCACCACATGGTGTGCCTGCCTAGTGGGCCCCCCTGGTACCAACTAGGTACTCCTCTGCCCCTTTTTTCACGTAAAAAATTAATATGAATTTTTTGGAATTTTTCAAGACACTTTATTTTGGGGATTTTTTCAGAAATAGAAGAATGATTTTTCTGACAGACAGATTTTTTTTTGGAAACATGATGCAAGGACAAAACAAGGCTAGAACTACAGAATTTCTAGCATGCAAGAAACTAACAACACAAAGAAAACTAAACGAAAGCAAAAGCTAAAATGCAAAGGATAGAATTAAATGGAGACAATCATAATGAAAACATTGTTTTGTTCAATGAAATCCTTTTGTTAGCAAGGTTGATCAAGTCTTGCTACCAAAACAATTGCATATGAGACAAAACTTTGTACTCCACTAATGATTATGTTACCTCAACCTTGATAGCAATGGTCCCAATCATAATAGTTTCAAATTTTTCTCTTGGTATGGGACAATATATTTCTCCAACTTGAATGCCTTCAACATGTTCAATTGAATTCAAACCATAAGTCCTTTCAATCTTCTTGGGGAAATAGACAGTATGTTCCTTGTCATTAACATTGAAGGTCACCTTTCCTTGATTACAATTAATTACAGCTCCTGCAGTATTAAGAAAAGGTCTCCCAAGAATAATAGACATATTATCGTCTTCGGGCATTTCAAGCACAACAAAATTAGTTAATATCAAGCAATTGTGGGCCACGTGAACAGGTACATCCTCACATATACCCACAGGAATAGTGGTAGATTTATCAGCCATTTGCAAAGATATATCAGTTGGTATCAATTTTTCAAGATGTAGCCTCTTATAGAGAGAGAAAGGCATAACACTAACTCCAGCTCCCAAATCACACAAAGCAGTTCTAACATAACTGTTCTTAATAGAGCAAGGGATAGTTGGAATCTCTGTGTCTCCAAGTTTCTTAGGAACCTTACCATTGAAAGAATAATTAGCAAGCAAAGTAGAGATTTCTTCATTAGGGATCTTCCTTTTATTCGAGACAATGTCCTTCATATACTTTGAGTAAGGAGGCAACTTAGTAGCATCAGTCAAAGGAATTTGCAAGAATAAAGGCTTCATCCACTCACAAAACTTATTATAGTGTTCATCTTCTTTTGACTTGTGTTTCTTATCAGAGAAAAGCATAGGTTTTTGGACCCAAGGTTTTCTTTCACTACCAAGTTTCTTATCAATAAAATCTTCTTTGGTGTATTTAGTAGTCTTAGTGTGGTTTTCAGGTTCTTCTTCAACTTTTTCTTCATTAGGAACTTCATTTTCTTCATTACCACTTTTAGTTTCAGCATCAGAGATAGATATACTATTAGGATCTATAGCAGGTTCAGAGGATTCTACAATAGTTTTATGTTTCTTTTTCCTTTTCTTGCGAGTAGAACCACTATTTTCAGCTTGTTGAGAATCCTGCTCAATTCTTTTGGGATGCCCCTCGGGATATAGAGGATCCTGGTAGCAGCACCACTTCTAGTTCTAATTTCATAAGCATGTTTTTCTTTAGCAGCATTAACTAGAAAGTCGTTTTGCACTTTAATGAGTTGATCTATTTGAGTTTGAACCATTTGAAAGTGTTTAACAATCATTTTAACAACATTAGAGGTTCTTTCCACAATATCTTTCAACTCAACAATAGCTCTAGTGTTTTCCATTAGATGATTTTGCACCCTTTTATTAAAGTTATCTTGCTTAACAATAAAGATATCAAATTCTTCTAAGCATTGATCAGGAGTTTTCAAGTAAGGGATATCACTTTCATCAAAGTGTTGGAGAGAGTGTACCTCAATAGTGGGTGAGTAGGGAATAGGCTTACATAATTCTTCTATAGGAGGTAAATTCTTGACATCTGTAGCTTTAATTCCCTTCTCCTTAAGACATTTCTTAGCTTCCTTCATCACTTCATCATTTAATTCAATAACTCCCCTCTTCTTTGATGTTTGAATAGGCACAGGAATAGATGGTTCAGGTACAATTACTTCAGGTATAGCTTGTTTAGGAGGAGTCCAATCTTCATAATTCTTGCTTATTTTATCCATTAATTCCTCAGCTTCCTTCGGAGTCCTATTCCTAAAAACACAATCAGCACAACTATCTAGGTATGTCCTAGATTCCTCGGTTAGTCCATTATAAAATATATCAAGAAGCTCATTCTTAGGTAATGGACTTCCAGCCTGTGCATGAATTAAAGCACAAAACCTTGCCCAAGATTCGGGCAATACCTCTTTTTCTCCCTGTTTAAAATCAAAAAGTTCCTGCAAAATAGCATGTCTAGCACTGGGAGGAAAATATTTCAGCAGGAAAGTACTAATCAAGCACTCAGGGCTATCAATAGATCCAGGAGGTAAATTACTAAACCAAGTTTTAGCTTCTTCTTTCAGTGAAAAAGGAAAAATATTAGCAACAAAGTAAGTACGCATCTTAATATCATCAGAAAACAAGCCACTCGTGGTAGAAAGTTCAGTCATATGTGCTACCGCACTTTCATTCTTAGTCCCACAAAAAGGTTCTTTCTCGACAATAGCTATGTAAGATAGATCGAGAGAGAAATCATAATCTTCATCTATAATGTTTATGGGAGAAGCAGCAAACTTAGCAGCATGATATAATTTGGGTCTAATAGTATGCTTCTCAAGAAGACTATTAGCAACGCTCCTATCATGGGTGTTCTTACATTCTTTAATAAACTCATCGGTCATCTCAACATAATCGTCTTCAATATCATAACTCTCATTAGACTCAGGTGAGCTAACAGGTGTGGTAGTGTCTTCATTAGGAGTTTTGGTATTTCCAGCTATAGTTCTAGCAATCGTAGCATCTAGGAAAGGACCTAATGAACCACTCTTATCAAGCACAGTAGAAGCAGCATCATAAGCATCAGAAGTTTCAGATTCAGCAGTAGTAGCAGTGTGTGTAGCATGTGTATGTGGTGGTGTAACGAGCTTACTTATAACAGATGGTGAATCAAGAGCAGCAGAGGTGTTCAGAACCATACCTCTTCTTGTAGTGGATGGTAAAATAGGAAACTTGCCATCACGAGACATACCCATGATGGATGGATAGCAGCGAACAATAGAGAATCCAAGTGAACTTGATAAATAAAGCTATGCTCCCCGGCAACGGGGCCAGAAAATAGTCTTGATGACCCACAAGTATAGGGGGTGTATCGCAGTATTTTGGAGGGAAGTGAAACCCAATTTATTGATTTGACACAAGGGGAGCCAAAGAATATTTATAAGCCTTAACAACTGAGTTGTCAATTCAGCTGCACCTGGAAACAATCTTGCTCACATCAGTTTATCAGTAGCAACAGTTTTGTAGTAGGAATAGTAAAGTAACAGTAGTAGTAAAGCAAAGACAGTAGTAACAAAAGCAGTAAACAGTGGGATTCGAGTGCGGTAGGCATAGGGATGGATGGATGAGCGTTGCATGGACAAGACAATTCACATAGCAATCAGAACATAGGGAAATTGCAGATAAATAAGATAAAGCATCCAAGTACTAGACAATCCTAGGCATGTGTTCCATATATAGTCATACGTGCTCACAATGAGAACTTGCACAACATCTTTTGTCCTGCCAACCCGTTTGCAGCGAGGCCTCTAGGGAACTACTGGCAATTAAGGTTCTCCTTTTAATAGAGCACCAAAGCAAAGCATTAACACTCCTGAACACATGTGATACTCAAATCAAAGCCTTTCCCTTCCGGTTATCCCGATTTCTGTCACTTCGGGGCCATAGGTTCCGGACAACGACGTGTGTATACAACTTGTAGATAAGACCAGAAACAATACTATCATAATGAATCAATAATACGTTCAGATCTAAAATCATGGCACTCGAGCCCTAGTGACAAGCATTAAGCACAACAAGTCGCAACAAAGTCATAAAGCACTAATAAAAGATACTAGGAACCATGCCCTAACAATCTAATGCCATTACATGAACGATCTCATCCAATCCCTACCATCCCCATAGCCTACAGCGGGGGATTACTCACTCATAGATGGGGGAAACATGGATGGTCGATGGAGAAGCGATGGTGATGATGATGGCGATGATCTCCTCCAATTTCCCGTCCCAGCAGGGTGCTAGAATGGAGTTTCTGGTGCTGTTTCGTGGAATCTGGTGGTGGCGGCGGAGCAGAACTCCTTCTAGAAAAACGTCGAACCCCCAAAGTTTTTAGGTCAAAAGGCTCCTTATAGGCGAAGAGAGAGACCGAGGGGGTTCCTAGGGGGCCCACACCACCCCGTGGCGCGGCCTGGCCTAGCCCGCGCCAGCAGGTGGTGTGGCCGCCCCAGGGCTCTTCTCCGTCTCGTATTCTGGCTCCTGGAGTCTTCGGGTGAAATAGGATTTTTGGCATATTTTCCGGGATTTTTCCTGATAGTTGATTTTCTGCACAAAAAGTAGACACAAAGGCAATTCTTCTGAAAACAGCGTCAGTTCGCATTAGTTGCATCCAAATCACACAATTATAGAGGAGAAACAATAGCAAAAGTGTTCGGGAAAGTAGATACGTTTTGGACGTATCAACTCCCCCCAAGCTTAGCTTATTGCTTATCCTCCAGCAATTCAGTTGAAAACTGAGTGCGATAAAAGAACTTTCACGAACACATTTGCTTCATATGATGTAAATATTCTTAGCAATGTGATCAACTGCTTAGACAATTCATAATAAAGAGTATGCAACTGAGTCTACTTAATAGTCATTGCAAGCTATGAAGAGATTCCAACTCAAGAATAATAAGTAGCACAAAGCACAAACATAAGCAACATTACAATGCTCATATAAAAGTATGATAGAGTGGTATCTCGCTTGCCTTTGATTATGAATGCCAAGGCACCTCTGAAGTTCAAGTGATGACTAGAAGTAAAGATATCAAAGATACAAGCATCAAAGTCATAACACAAATAATCAAGTAATGGGACAAACACAAAGAATGACAACTATGCTCTCAAGAAGGTGCTCAAAGAATATGTGGAGACTCAACAAGTAGAAGGAAAAGGTTTTGAGAAATTTGAAAGGCTTCCAAATGCTGAAAGTATGGTACTTGTTAGCTTTGAGCTCTCATTGCCCTATCATAGGCATCTTTAATGTGGTTAAGGTGAAAGTGAGGTCCAATCTGAGTTATATGCTTGACAGACTATAAACTGGAAATCCCAAGTCCCTTGAGTACGAGGGTCGCTCCTCATGCTACTCAACTTTAGTTACCGGTAAGTTCTTGTCATCGTAAGTATGTGCGTATCATTGAGAACCGCCAACGGGGTACCCCTTGCCCGATGATATGGAAGAATCCCCATATCAAAATGACAAGGCAAGCAGACAATGAGTATCTCAGCAATCTTCTTATTTACCATGGGACAATGGTGCTTTTTTTCTCTCTTTCCTCTTTTCATAAAACTCTTTTTTTTCTTTTTCTCAATAGCTATCTCTCTTTTTTTATAAGAAGAATGCTTCATAGATATCATTATGGTTACACTGCAGGTTTCCACCATGTCAGCATGGATTAGACCAGTGGCCCAGGCGTTTCTCTAACACACATACATAACTCCATGGACTTACAAGCTCCCCTTTTATTTCACACCGACGACATCCGCAAACAAAAGAGCAAGGTATCAACTGGGTATATATTTACAAGTGTTGAAAGTGTTCCCCGTGATAGCACGGTTCTGCTAATCCCCAGCCTATAATTTGCAAGAATATAACTTTCATGGAGAGTTCACAATGGTTCAGGTTTATTAAGTGCAGGAAATAAAGTGTGCCATCAGGTTCGGGAGAGCTTTACTAACTAATTTTCCCATAACAAGCAAACATTTTATTCGGAAGAAAACAAGGAATAAGGAATATGCACGGGAGTAGCAAGTGATGCTAATAGGAAGGTATGGTGGACACTTTGGAAATATTTGGTTTAGGGAGTTGGAAACATGAGTAAAACACTCAGTGGAAGTGAAGGCTAGCAATAGTAAGGGAGCGACAAACGAGAGAGCAATAGCTGTCATTATCATGCTTGCAACAAAACAGGACTAATCATGGCATGAAATTGATTCAAGATCCTCAAGGCAAAATAATTCATCGAGGCTTAATTGATTATTACAATCATGTGCATGCGTGAGAATGTTCCAAGTCAATTCAAATGAAACATTCAGAGGAGGATACCACAGTGTCATACCAATTTATGAATAGATCAATGCAAGCAAACATTCATGAGACATGCTACAAACTATTAGTGAGCTGGAGCAAGAACTACTAAGCGTCCAAAGAAAACATACACTCTACATGAACAGACTAAGCATGCCCACAGTGATGAGTATATGTACAAAAATGAAAACAAATAGAGTTCGTTACCAGCCTCTTACCATGCCTCAAGTTGTCATTGATCCTCATTATTGCTCTTCACTTGTGTGGCTTGAATAATAATATGAAACCGATAGTCCACTGAGAACTGCCGAACCCTGTAGCAAACTCGCAAAAACCAAAGAAGAAGGACAAATATTTTTGGTGTTTTCGATTTTTAAATAAGAACCAAAAGAGAAAAAACAAGCAAAGCAAAAACTTTTTGGGTTTTTCGAATAGTTCAAACAAAGCAAAAAGGGAAAAACAAACCAAGGCCAAAAGGAGAAGCAAACCAAAGAGAAACAACAAAAATATTTTTGGTCTTTTTGTGTTTTTAGAAAGCAAAAGCAAAGAAGAACGAAAACTAAAAAGAGAACGAAAACATGAATAACAAAGTACCAACGCAACATGATATGGAGATGAGTGCGGTGTCGGCGTACCTCCCACCAAGCTTAGGCTTTTGGACTAAGTGGGTACCAATCCATGTACGAATAGGGGTTCCAAGCGGGCGGATCTTGGTAAGAATGGTCGTAGCTGGGCCCATGAGAAGAAGAGGAAGCTCCCCAATCATAAGAGGGCTGCTGATATGAAGACTCTCACTCATTCGAGGGCTGGACCGAATCGTCCGTGACCTCCCTTCTAGTGTCCTGCTCCTGTTGGGAGAGCTCTCCCAAGTACGTGTAAAGCTCCTCCTCAGTGAGGGACCATCTTTCCCAGTTATCAAGGATAAACAAAATAGGTGCAGGCAAAAGAACAACACGCTCGGACTTGCTCTTTCTCCAACCATCTTTGAGAAAGGTTATTTCATAAGATAACTCACTCAAACTAGCCCACGAGGAAATAAATTTATGTTGTATCATGGAATTAAATTCAATCCTCTCTATGGGAAACTATAGGTCTAGATGATGAGGCACTAAACCATGCAATGCTAGCAAATGAGAAGCAATGAGGCCTCCACAAATTCCACCTTTCTCACGGTTAGCAGCAAGACGGAAAGCTATCAAAGCACCCAAGTTGTAAGACCTATCTCGTCTAAGAGCAGCAGAGATAAATGCTAGATCAAACAAAGATAACTTATTGGCAGTTTTCCTAGCAAGAACACACTTGGCAATAAAGTTGGCAAAGTAGCGAATGGAGGGAAGATGAATGTTACGGATTTTTCCATTCTCCTTTGAGAAGCTACTCCCTTGACAAATTTATGCGTATAAATCCATGAGTGGTTCTGGTCTCTCTTTAATCTTCTTACATGATCCCCATTGAGGTACCTTAATGGATGCACAAAAATCATCAAGAGAAAGATTAACAGCAATGTTGTAAATTTTGTAATGGACCATGGGGTTAGGCAAAGAGTGACTAAATTGGAAATCCTGCACCACAGACATGGTTAGCTTCACAAATTGACAAGGTTCATCTTCCAAGAAACGCTCTAACCCTGCATTAGAAACCAAAGTGTGGAAATCTTGTAGCATTCCTGCAGCTCTCATGAACTCAGGGCATGGATAAATGGAGGGAAAAACTTCCTCCTCCCTATGGACATTCATGACCTCAGGCACCCAAAGCTCATGTTGGTTTAGGTGTTGCTCACTCATCTTTTATTCTAAAATTTAAACACCTATTAAACAAGTGATTGCAAAGTAAATATAATAAAGGATTCTACTCATAGGAACTTGCAAGAGGCCTAAACATGCATCAAAAACTATATCTCTAAGCATCAAACAAGCTTACAAGCTCTCATAACCAGTCACCTACAGCAGCAAAATACTCAACATATAATCCACTAAACACAAATCTACTTGGACAAGGGGAGGAGTCACATACCAAGGAACAATTGCTCCAAATTTCAGCAAGAAAGATGGGCTGAGCAAGGAGATCGAAGGAATCGAGAGCAAGCACAGAAAGAATGCGATTTTGAGCTATGAACTGGAGCTTACTTGGGAGAGAGAAGAAAGTGGCAGGTGAGAGAGTAAGTAGGAGGCCAGGGGTGGCCCACACCAGGGCATGGCGCCACCTAGGGCTGGCCGCGCCACCACATGGTGTGCCTGTCTAGTGGGCCCCCCTGGTACCTACTAGGTACTCCTCTGCCCCTTTTTTCACGTAAAAAATTAATATGAATTTTTTGGAATTTTTCGAGACACTTTATTTTGGGGATTTTTTCAGAAATAGAAGAATGATTTTTCTGACAGACAGATTTTTTTTTGGAAACATGATGCAAGGACAAAACAAGGCTAGAACTACAGAAGTTCAAGCATGCAAGAAACTAACAACACAAAGAAAACTAAACGAAAGCAAAAGCTAAAATGCAAAGGATAGAATTAAACGGAGACAATCATAATGAAAACATTGTTTTGTTCAATGAAATCCTTTTGTTAGCAAGGTTGATCAAGTCTTGCTACCAAAACAATTGCATATGAGACAAAACTTTGTACTCCACTAATGATTATGTTACCTCAACCTTGATAGCAATGGTCCCAATCATAATAGTTTCAAATTTTTCTCTTGGTATGGGACAATATATTTCTCCAACTTGAATGCCTTCAACATGTTCAATTGAATTCAAACCATAAGTCCTTTCAATCTTCTTGGGGAAATAGACAGTATGTTCCTTGTCATTAACATTGAAGGTCACCTTTCCTTGATTACAATTAATAACAGCTCCTGCAGTATTAAGAAAAGGTCTCCCAAGAATAATAGACATATTATCGTCTTCGGGCATTTCAAGCACAACAAAATTAGTTAATATCAAGAAATTGTGGGCCACGTGAACAAGTACATCCTCACATATACCCATAGGAATAGTGGTAGATTTATCAGCCATTTGCAAAGATATATCAGTTGGTATCAATTTTTCAAGATGAAGCCTCTTATAGAGAGAGAAAGGCATAACACTAACTCCAGCTCCCAAATCACACAAAGCAGTTCTAACATAATTGTTCTTAATAGAGCAAGGGATAGTTGGAATCTCTGCGTCTCCAAGTTTCTTAGGAACCTTACCATTGAAAGAATAATTAGCAAGCAAAGTAGAGATTTCTTCATTAGGGATCTTCCTTTTATTCGAGACAATGTCCTTCATATACTTTGAGTAAGGAGGCAACTTAGTAGCATCAGTCAAAGGAATTTGCAAGAATAAAGGCTTCATCCACTCACAAAACTTATTATAGTGTTCATCTTCTTTTGACTTGTGTTTCTTATCAGGGAAAAGCATAGGTTTTTGGACCCAAGGTTTTCTTTCACTACCAAGTTTCTTATCAATAAAATCTTCTTTGATGTATTTAGTAGTCTTAGTGTGGTTTTCAGGTTCTTCTTCAACTTTTTCTTCATTAGGAACTTCATTTTCTTCATTACCATTTTCAGTTTCAGCATCAGAGATAGATATACTATTAGGATCTATAGCAGGTTCAGAGGATTCTACAATAGTTTTATGTTTCTTTTTCCTTTTCTTGCGAGTAGAACCACTATTTTTAGCTTGTTGAGAATCCTGCTCAATTCTTTTGGGATGCCCCTCAGGATATAGAGGATCCTGGGTAGCAGCACCACTTCTAGTTCTAATTTCATAAGCATGTTTTTCTTTAGCAGCATTAACTAGCAAGTCATTTTGCACTTTAACGAGTTGATCTATTTGAGTTTGAACCATTTGAAAGTGTTTAACAATCATTTTAACAACATTAGAGGATCTTTCCACAATATCTTTCAACTCAACAATAGCTCTAGTGTTTTCCATTAGATGATTTTGCACCCTTTTATTAAAGTTATCGTGCTTAACAATAAAGATATCAAATTCTTTTAAGCATTGATCAGGAGTTTTCAAGTAAGGGATATCACTTTCATCAAAGTGTTGGAGAGAGTGTACCTCAATAGTGGGTGAGTAGGGAATAGGCTTACATAATTCTTCTATAGGAGGTAAATTCTTGACATCTGTAGCTTTAATTCCCTTCTCCTTAAGACATTTCTTAGCTTCCTTCATCACTTCATCATTTTAATTCAATAACTCCCCTCTTCTTTGATGTTTGAATAGGCACAGGAATAGATGGTTCAGGTACAATTACTTCAGGTATAGCTTGTTTAGGAGGAGTCCAATCTTCATAATTCTTGCTTATTTTAGCCATTAATTCCTCAGCTTCCTTCGGAGTCCTATTCCTTAAAACACAATCAGCACAACTATCTAGGTATGTCCTAGATTCCTCGGTTAGTCCATTATAAAATATATCAAGAAGCTCATTCTTAGGTAATGGACTTCCAGCCTGTGCATGAATTAAAGCACAAAACCTTGCCCAAGATTCGGGCAATACCTCTTTTTCTCCCTGTTTAAAATCAAAAAGTTCCTGCAAAATAGCATGTCTAGCACTGGGAGGAAAATATTTCAGCAGGAAAGTACTAATCAAGCACTCAGGGCTATCAATAGATCCAGGAGGTAAATTACTAAACCAATTTTTAGCTTCTTCTTTCAGTGAAAAAGGAAAAATATTAGCAACAAAGTAAGTACGCATCTTAATATCATCAGAAAACAAGCCACTCGTGGTAGAAAGTTCAGTCATATGTGCTACCGCACTTTCATTCTTAGTCCCACAAAAAGGTTCTTTCTCGACAATAGCTATGTAAGATAGATCGAGAGAGAAATCATAATCTTCATCTATAATGTTTATGGGAGAAGCAGCAAACTTAGCAGCATGATATAATTTGGGTCTAATAGTATGCCTCTCAAGAAGACTATTAGCAACGCTCCTATCATGGGTGTTCTTACATTCTTTAATAAACTCATCGGTCATCTCAACATAATCGTCTTCAATATCATAACTCTCATTAGACTCAGGTGAGCTAACAGGTGTGGTAGTGTCTTCATTAGGAGTTTTGGTATTTCCAGCTATAGTTCTAGCAATCGTAGCATCTAGGAAAGGACCTAATGAACCACTCTTATCAAGCACAGTAGAAGCAGCATCATAAGCATCAGAAGTTTCAGATTCAGCAGTAGTAGCAGTGTGTGTAGCATGTGTATGTGGTGGTGTAACGAGCTTACTTATAACAGATGGTGAATCAAGAGCAGCAGAGGTGTTCAGAACCATACCTCTTCTTGTAGTGGATGGTAAAATAGGAAACTTGCCATCACGAGACTTACCCATGATGGATGGATAGCAGCGAACAATAGAGAATCCAAGTGAACTTGATAAATAAAGCTATGCTCCCCGGCAACAGTGCCAGAAAATAGTCTTGATGACCCACAAGTATAGGGGGTGTATCGCAGTATTTTGGAGGGAAGTGAAACCCAATTTATTGATTTGACACAAGGGGAGCCAAAGAATATTTATAAGCCTTAACAACTGAGTTGTCAATTCAGCTGCACCTGGAAACAATCTTGCTCACATCAGTTTATCAGTAGCAACAGTTTTGTAGTATGAATAGTAAAGTAACAGCAGTAGTAAAGCAAAGACAGTAGTAACAAAAGCAGTAAACAATGGGATTCGAGTGCGGTAGGCATAGGGATAGATGGATGGGCGTTGCATGGACAAGAAAATTCACATAGCAATCAGAATATGGGGCAATTGCAGATAAATAAGATAAAGCATCCAAGTACTAGACAATCCTAGGCATGTGTTCCATATATAGTCATACGTGCTCGCAATGAGAACTTGCACAACATCTTTTGTCCTGCCAGCCCGTTTGCAGCGGGGCCTCTAGGGAACTACTGGCAATTAAGGTGATCCTTTTAATAGAGCACCGGAGCAAAGCATTAACACTCCATGAACACATGTGATCCTCACATCAAAGCCTTTCCCTTCCGGTTATCCCGATTTCTGTCACTTCGGGGCCATAGGTTCCGGACAACGACGTGTGTATACAACTTGTAGATAAGACCAGAAACAATACTATCATAATGAATCAATAATACGTTCATATCTGCAATCATGGCACTCAGGCCCTAGTGACAAGCATTAAGCACAACAAGTCGCAACAAAGTCATAAAACACTAATAAAAGATACTAGTCACCATGCCCTAACAATCTGATGCCATTACATGAACGATCTCATCCAATCCCTACCATCCCCATAGCCTACAGCGAGGGATTACTCACTCATAGATGGGGGAAACATGGATGGTCGATGGAGAAGCGATGATGATGATGATGGCAATGATCTCCTCCAATTCCCTGTCCCGGTAGGGTGCCAGAACGGAGTTTCTGGTGCTGTTTCGTGGAATCTGGTGGTGGCGGCGGAGCGGAACTCCTTATGGAAAAATGTCGAACCCCCGAAGTTTTTGGGTCAGAAGGCTCCTTATAGGTGAAGAGAGAGACCGAGGGGGTGCCTGGGGGGCCCACACCACCCCCTGGCGCGGCCTGGCCTGGCCCGCGCCAGCAGGTGGTGTGGCCACCCCAGGGCTCTTCTCTGTCTCATATTCTGGCTCCTGGAGTCTTCGGGTGAAATAGGATTTTTGGCATTTTTTCCGGGATTTTTCCTGTTAGTTGATTTTCTGCACAAAAAGTAGACACCAAGGCAATTCTGCTGAAAACAGCGTCAGTTCGCATTAGCTGCATCCAAATCACACAAGTATAGAGGAGAAACAATAGCAAAAGTGTTCGGGAAAGTAGATACGTTTTGGACGTATCAGCGTTCAGCTCTACCAGCTTCACGATTAGAAACTAACATTTGCAGAATCTGCAGCATTGGGTCCTGAGGTGAGCTGCCTCCTCTAGGGTTACCGCAAGTCATCTGAAGATTGAGATAGATAATGAGACAAGAGGGAAATTTCTAGGGTTCATGGGTTTGTTTCCAAAAGCTTTAAACTTTGAGTATGACTCAGGTTTGAAAACTAACAACTTCTTCTCATTCATCCATTCCAAACACACAATATAAACACACACCACAACTAGAAAACAGATTGTTTTAGGAACCATATAGTGGGACCGGGTACAACTCACACCTACAATAGTGCTCAGGTGCGACTACTCATCATCGGGGGTGTCGGGCTCCTCATCATCAACGAAGTCAGCATCATCCATGGCTGCATCCTCTAGGTAGTCATTGTCATCACTGAGGTAAGAGTGAATATCCCCACGGATATCTTCACCTTCCTCCTCCTTCTCCTCCAGCTGGATCTCCTGGTCGTGGATAGTCTCCTCCAGGGTGGCTATCTTCTGAAGAAGACGGGAGATGATGCGATCCTTTTTATCGTGATGGCGACGAAGTGACTTGCGCTCCTTGGCGAGGATGGCGAGGGTTTGCTTCCTCTCAACAGCTTCAGCATGGTTCTGGTTGGCGTAAGCACGGGCATTGTCCAACTCCTCCTGGGTCTTGTGCACCATCAAGGCCATGTGGTCCACGTGATGCTTCAACTCCGGATGCGCCGGCATGGCCAAAGGCTATCCCATAGAGTCACGTCTTGCATAGTGGGCCAAACGGGTGCCGATGATCTGGTTGATGTTTTGAGCACATAAGCAAGCAAGTGTCTCCTGCATTGCCCTGGCTAGACCATCTAACCAGTTGTTCTCCCTTACGCTGAACTAGATCTTATCAGAAAGAGGTGGTTCCATTTTTCCTCTTAGGTCGGCAACAATCATCCACTATAGTTCCCCTCCAGATTGGTCGTTGAGCTGTGCTCCGAAGAACTCTGGGTGCGGGCTTCCAAGATACTCTGAGAGCTGGTCCAAATCCCTATCAAAGATAAGTTGTCCACCATTGCCCAACTGGTAAAACTTACTATATTTGACCTCCATCTATAAGCAATTAAGATGAGTAAGTTAGTGAGGTGATCAAGTGTGTCAAAATTTATGTAGAATTGTAAGAGTTTTGAGTAACAAGTGATCTCTTTTTGAAAGAATCTCAAGGATGAGAATGAGAATAGGTTTTCATAAATACTCATTTACTTTGTTTTGAAACTAAGTTTTTCAGACGTCCATTCTAACTAGGGTCTCCTATGGTTAGGATGGCTCTGATACCAACTTGTCAACACCCGGATTTTTAAGTCCAGATGCCTGTTATGTCGTACATCGCAATCCCAGGATTATCATTTTTGCGAGACATAACAGAATTGGTACCACAGTACATCATCCATTACAAACCATAATAAAGGTCTTACAAATAAAGGATCTCATGATCCAGTCTTAATACAATCAAAGCAGCGAAAAGTAAATGTAGTAGGCTCCGTCTTCAGGGTCATAGGCAATGCTGACAATGGGAGATGATCGTAGTTGTCATAGGCCTCTTGTTGTTCATCTTCCGGGTAATCCTCCTCATAGTCTAACCATGGGAATAGCGAGGGACAAAGCCATGAGTACTCTTTAAGTACTCGCAAACTAACACTAGCAAGAGTAAGGTAAAGATTGGTAGGAACCTTAAGCTCTAGTTTTGTTTGCAAAAAGGCAGATTTATTCCATAAAGACTTAAGATTAAAAGACCTAACTTTAATTCTCTATATCACTTAAATGGGAACTTAGATTTCATGTCCACAACTCTGTTGTAGTCAAGTCAAAGTCATCCTTTAGGTCACAAGTCATTTCCAAAACATCTGACAATGGAACAGTATGGCCACTCCAAATGTCCATAACCGCGGACGCGGCTATTCGAATAGTTTGACACTCTACAGAGGTAGTACACTTTCACCACAAAATTCTATACATCCGTCAGGGGTAACCCTGAATCATCATACTTAGTATGCGGATAATCAATCATAACCTTCCAATTACACACCCTAGTATAGGCACCTCCCCTATGAGCTTGGCCTCCCAGCCATGGCCATCTGCCATCCTAGGCACTGCATAGGTGGACATTCATCATGAGGTAGCCTCATCTCGACCTCTTCCGCAAGGGAACCCATACTAAGACATATAAACTTCCATTCAATCCCTACCCAACTCAGGTATTGTGGTTGTACGGTAAAATTGGAATGGTATCCCATCCGAACCCAACCAACAGTTTTTGTCAAAGTCAAGACTCATGACTCACTAGTTTCATCATCAAACCATTGTGTTTCATAACACATGTCAAAAAAATTCAATAGAATGACTCATCATTCCAAGGTTTTCACAATCCTTTTCTCCAAGTATTCCGATCTAAGGTGGTCAAGTTTTAGCTTAGCACTAGCCACTAATGTTGAGGGTATCACTATTGAGGGTGCTAATCAAGTATAAGTATCCAAGGTTAGTTCTATGATCTTGATGGTATCCATCCTATTTTCCACTAATCACAATTCATTAACTAAGTAAGAAACTGTAGTAAAGCAAAGCTTGGAGTAAAACTGGGAATTTGTAAAGTTGCATCTCAGGGGTTTGCATATGGTATCTGTACAAGTTAGCTTGCTATCTAAGATTGCATGGATAGCTTGCATAGTGGGCTTGCCTTCCTGGTTGCATTTGTTGAAGTTTTCTTCCTCTTCCTCGAAGTACTCCTCCTTGTTGTAGCCCAGGTCAGTACTAGCGTCTATAAATACACACGAGGTACACAATCACCAAACAACACTTCACTACTTCTATTTAGCACACAAAGGCTCACACTAGATGGTCTGGCATCATCTCAATCATCATATGGAATATTAACATTTTCTTATTCTTCTTATTTTAGAAAAGTAATTTCCACTCATTTAAAAACCTTAAGATTTAATATTCTTCAGTTAAAGTAGGGCATCATATTGACACATGTCATCACCACCTACTTCAATACTTGGGAATGTGATTTAAAAAGGTTGGCATGCAGTACAAGATTTAATATCACTATTTAATAATATTAAAGTGACTATAAATGCCTATATAGCATTCTTTTAATAATAGTCCATGTTTAATATATGTAAAAACCGAATGTTTTTACATATTCATGTAGAGCATGGCAAATGTGATTTTTGAGAGTTGGAATCAACTCCAAAGAATTTATAGTTTATTTTATAAAAATGTTTGAAGTGACAAACGTCTCTGTCTTGTTATTTTTAGTATAAGTGATCTATGATTTCAATTGGTTAGAATCCAACGGCAGTGACTAGATCTTTTCAATACCTTTCCAGCAAAATTGGAATCATGCATTTTGGATCAGTATATCTCTTTGAATTGAATTTTGAATAAAGCTATTGAATAGGATTTTAAACTAATTAGAAAATTTCTATTTGAATCGTTGGGCTCTACGCGGGAAAAGAAATGGGCCGGCCCAACTGCACAGCACGGGTGCAGCGGGCTACTGACATAATGGTCTCATGCGTCATTGACTAAGTCTAACCGAAATGGTATCTATCAGTCTCAGCCATATGATTAGAATGAAATCTACGGCTGAGGTTCATCGTCTACGGCGAACTTCTCCAACGAGATTCTAAACCTAACGCGGCGGTGGGGTCGTTGGGGACTCACCAGGGCTATAGCTAGGGTCGGTGATGGGGGAACCGAACGGGTAGACAACGGCGGTTTGAGGGGTAGTCACGGTAGCTTCTAGGGTGGCTCCAATCGATGGCTTCCTTCCTCCACTGCAGCGGTGGACTCCGGCCAAATTCTAGCGTCATGGTGCTTGCCTTGCTCCAGGGAAGGATCAGTGAGCTTCCTGGGTGAGTGGGGAGTGAGATGGTGTGCCGAATGAGGTCTGGGTGGCCTCTATTTATACACTGGCGTTGGAGGCAGGGCGGCATGGTCGGGTTTCACCGGCGACACTACTATAGGTCGCGCTAAGCATGGCGGGGGGCATGGGTCGATGCAGGGACTATGGCGATCGTCACACGCGTGACGGCACGGCAAGGGGCAGTCTCAGTCGGTCGGGCAATGTCGGCGCTCTGTTCAGGTACGGAAGTGTTCGTCACTAAGTACGGTGGGCACGGGGCTCGTGGCGGTGAACCATCATGTGTGGGAGGTCACTGGTGCCACATCGACTGTGGGTACGGGCGGAGAGAGCGAGGCGTGGCGTGTGTGCACGAGGCGGCTGCGGCACTCCGTCGTGCTCTCGGCATGGCAGGGTCTTAAATGGGTGTGGCGATTCCAGCGTCTCCACTCCTTGCTGTTGGTCAAGGGGTGGACAGAGGGTGGTGGTGAGGTCACGGATAGCAGCTAGGCATCATGGGAGAGGGCGGTGCAGCGTGCAGCGACTGGTTCGTGCTCGACTAGCATGGCATGCTCAGTACGGGCATGGCACTGGTCAATGTGGCGAGTGTTGTTTCTCCTTTGCACGGCCAAGTACTACACTTGATTCAATTTTGGAATGCCTCTCAAGTGGGTTTAAAAATAGTTTCTGTGAATTTGTAAGGTTTTCTTGGGTTCACTTTTACTTGGTCTGGCAAGGGGTGAAAAGAACTAGAATTGTTTCTGTTAGAAATCTTTTATTATAGATGCCCAAAGTGGGCTAGTGGTTAATATTGGCAAAAGTGACCATATGATCATATGCCTTATTTTGGATTTTCCTTTTATTTGATTTTGTTTGTAATTGACCTAGATGATGTGGTATTCATATTTAAACTAAATATTAACCTTTGTAGCAATCAAACATGGCAAATGCAAGTATTCATACATTAACACAAATCACTCATGCACTCATATAGATTTAATAATAAAAGTTTTTGTTAACCCTAAACTTGGGTGATTAGAAATTGATCAGCTTGATTAATATTTTTGAGATGTTATAGCCGAGAACCTGCGGCCAGCGAGCATGCAACCGGGGCAGACAACTCGGGTAGGCGCTAGGTCACCGTAGTCATGGCCGACGTCGTCCTGGGTCCCCTCGAGCCTATGCTGGCCCTTGCTTACGATAAGGACATGCTTGAGTTTGAGCTCGCATGCGAGGAACCTGCGGATAGCGAGCATGCAATCGGGGCAGACAACTCGGGTGGGTGCTAGGACGCTATGGCCATGTCAGACGACGCCATCCTGGGTCCCCTCGATCCTATCGATCCTATGCTGGCCCTTGCTTACCATCAGGACATGCTCGAGTTCGAGCTTGAGCGCGAGGAACCTGTAGCCGGCGAAGGTGCGGCTAGGGGAATCGACTCGGTAGGGGGGGTAGGTCGGCCTCTTTGGACCTTCGCCTGCCGGTAACCACATACAGCAGTAACTTTAGTCCTCGAATTGGTTTTACTAGATTCTTGGGTGTGCTCCTCTACTCGTTCCGAGCAATCTTGTCCCTTTTACCATGATCAATACACAGGAGCGCGCTGTGTATTGTGTGTGAAGCAAGCAGTAGTAGGAAGAGTAAGGCTCAACTGCTCGGCTGAAATTGAGCCAGACCCAACTGCCTTTCCAAGCTATGTATCTGTCACAATGTCTCAACTTTGGAACTCATCCAAATCCATCTTCGGACATCCTTTCCATTATATTGTGCCACCCATAGTCTAAATTGAGATAAGTTTTAATTTGTATCTTGTTACAAAACTAGTATCAATGTAACACTTTACAATGAACTACCTTTAACTATTTTTCACTTATACATGATACATTCTTAGTTCTTCCAAAGCTCATAAGAATATCTTTACTATCTTCCAATGATCATCTTATGAATCATATTGGTATGTGCTCATAACATTTAGAGCATAGGACATATCTGGATATGTACATATCACGGTATAATCGATCAAAATCTTCATGTGATTTTACTCACCAAGTGTTGAAACAATTGAATATTGATACAATCATTTCCATGCAGCAAGAACTTTTCTTGTTGTTTCCAAATTGAACCCTTTCAATATCTCATATATGTATGTCTGGCACAACCATATTAGCTCCTCAATCTATCCATATAGACATTGATGCCAAATATTCCGGTTTTGCCCAAGTCTTTCATCGAAATCCTATTTTAATGAAATTCTTAACTTGTGTCAATAAAAGATACATCATTTCCAATCAATAATATGTACTCTGCATAATGTATTGGAAATTTGTCTCAGTGCTCCCACTTAATTTCTTGCAAATGCAAGCATCTTCATCGTCTCTGGTGAATTTAAACTCCTTTAACATTTTCATCATGGTGAAGATTCCAACTCCGCTATGCTCACTTCAACTATTGAAGTTTGCATGCCCTTTTAGCACCCTTTGAATTAACAAAACCCTTCGGACCATGTCTTGTACACGTCCTAGGTAACCATAATATTAGAAGAACATTGTTTTGTTTGTTCAACTACCATACACCAAATTATATGTAGTGGTTGCTACATTAATCCGTCAAGACTATATATCAATATGAAAGATCAAATCTTGTCATAGTCAACTCCTTGAACATTGCCATAAACTTCTTTCCGACATGTCGACTATTTCATAGATGTTAAACATCCATGTCTATTTCTTTATAGATCCAAACATGACTGATAGGCTTCACGCCTTTCCGGAGGGTCTTCCAAGTTCAGAAACTTGATTTCTCGTGTATGGATACTATCACGGATTCTATGACTTGTAGTCATTTTATGGAGTCAGGGCCCATCATCGCTTCTTTGTATGCATTCGGTTCATCATTGTCAAAACAATAATGACTTTTTTATCAAATCTCACTATTCGATTCTTACCCGATGCATACAGTTCAAATAGGAACTCTAATCACCAAGATCACACCCTTTGTAATCACGGGAGCCATGAGCATTGTGGCCGCCACCAGGACACTTTTCGGCGCTGCGCTACTTAGCACATATAGCTAAGGTTCAACAACCTTATCAAAGTTCTATTTTCCTCCCATTTAACTTTTCGTGAAAAAATCCTTCTCAAGAAACTTGACGTTCCAAGCGACAAACTCTTTTGTCCTCGGTGTTATGGAGGAATTCCCAACAATTTCTTTGCGATAACCTACAAAGACGTGCTTATCCGACTTTGGCTGTAAACATTTTACTTATGCATAGCATGCCAAAATTTAAGAAAAACCAATTCGGGTTTTATCCCAAACCATAACTCATATGGTGCCATTTCAATGGATCACGATGGTGCTCTTTTCAGTGTAAAAGTGGTAGTCTCTAAAGCTTTAATACTTAAAACATAATGGCCGTTTTATAAATGACACCTTTGATCTTACCATGTCAAACAAGGTTTGATTTGATCTCTCGAACAGACCATACTCTTGTGGTTAATCGGGAAATGCAAATTCATGGAACAATTCCTGAAATATTAGGTGTTTTGCTAAACCTGTAACTTGATCAAATCATAAACTCTTTTATTTTCTTGTTACAATGATTTTTCACTTCATCTTGAAAGTCTTTGAACAATTTTCAAATGTTTCATACTTCTTCCTTATTAAGTAAATATATAGATATATTCACTCAAATTTCTGGAGAAAGCATATGAAGCAAAAAGATCCATTGCATATGGCTACACATAATGGACTATGCACATCAGCATGCACAATTTCAAATAAGGTAGTCTTCTGTTCCTCTTTGGCCTATGAACGGAGTTTCAAATATCTCGAGGAAAGTTTCACAAGCGTCAATTGATCAAAATCAAAAGACTCCAAAAATCCATCAACATGGAGTTTCTTCATGTTTACTTTCCAATATAATTCAAACAGTGATGTCACTTCATAAGTGATCTTACAATCATTTGTCTTACGACATTTTAGCAATAATGTTTATGGATGTGATTTCTCCAACTAGACTTGTAAAAGTTCATCCATCCTTTATGGAATACGGTAATTATTTGAACAACCATTGTTCTCGTAATACTAGAACAAAATAACAATTATTAAAACAAATCTTGAAGGCTAGGTTTGACGACAACGAAAAATACAATAACACTTTATTTCTTTTCGATGAACATCATCACTTATTCTCTTGCTAGTTACTTAGGCCGTTGTAGTTCATGAATTGTGTTCTTATGTATGACACTTCACACCAACCAATTCGGTATCCAATACCGAAGAACCATATTATTTAACAAGCAAGGAATACAGCCATAACATGTATATCTTTTATATACCTAAGCTGGACATCTATAACATTTCCTTTCCTGCCAAATATTTTATAGATTCTCTTTCAGCAATTCCTTTTCCTGTTAAAAGAATCTATCAACATCAATAGTGGTGTCATTCACATGACACATAGTACAAAGTGTATATAGTCAAATACTAATACCTTTGGACTTGCACTTTGAAGTGGATCACCATCATCAAATGTTTGTTGTTCTTTCAAAAAACCATTCTTTAGTAATCTATTAGTGTAGTAAACATTTTACTTACATCTTCTATTCATCCTTACCATGAAAACTTTCATGATCAAGCTACTATAGCCTATAAGTAAGAATGACGAGTATAATTTTAGTTCCCGAAACCTTTTGGGAGATCCGGATGCCTAGTATCTCCATCCTTCACAAATTCTCATACAATATGAGAACATGTATTTTGATAAATTATACTCTATCATAATGCAACAAGAAAACATTGTTTCAGATATCACAATATCTTCCACACATGATGGTTTATGAACAATTCTTACAGCTCCTAGATAACCTTGATATTAAAAGAATTTTTGAATATCAAGAATCATGGAGGCAAACATGATACTTTAGATACTAACACTGGAATTGTTACTCTTGGTTTAATATTACTTATTAAACTTCATGGAGTAATTGAGTTTGCTGAAACTTTGCAATAGGACTTCTAAACTTTAAATTGACATTCAAAACAATACGATACCAGTTCATAAAGTAAATATCCAGAATTCTATAGTTCTATTATCTCAATTAAAACTAAGCATAAGGTAGTAAACGGATGCCAATGACTACAACAAATTATGCAAATTCACTTTGATTTAGTTGATGACAAATTTGGTCTGACTAATCCAAATTAGAAATAAACTCCCACTCAAAAACGACATCCCTCGTGCCTTTTTAGTGATTACATGAACAAAATCCACTACACCAAGTCCGATCATCACGTGAGTCGGTGTAGCTTCAAAGGCGAGCATCAATATGGGCATCACATCAACTATATGACTCATGCTTAACATTTCGGTCCATGTTCTGAGGCCATGTCTGTACATGCTAGGCTCGCCAAGTAAGAACCTTAGTACTCGTGTGTGTAAAACTGTCTTACACCCATTGTATGAAAGTGCAGAGTCGAGCACACCCGATCATCACGTGATGTCTCGAAACCCGATCCATAGAATGGTGCATACTTAAGGAAGAACACATTTTATCTTGATATTTAAATGAGGGATCATCTTATAGTGCTACTAAAAACGCAAAACTAGCCATATAAGATGCAAACATCATATGTGTAAAGTGGAATGATATGGTCCATGCATTTGATCACCATCATGTGCATCGTGGTATGATCTCTATCATTCCTTTGTGTGTAAGGCCAAGGTCTATCGAACTTACACGTGAGGTGTGTTGTAAGGGTATCCACTATACATCAACTTACAACATTTCCATATCATGACACTAGCCCAGCAACGATCTAAACTAGACGCCTATAATTTATCAATTGCAAGTTTTTATGTGGATTAGGGCTTTCAAAGATAGAACCGGTCTTACCTACGAACATGGAACCACAACGATGATAACCAAGTTATTAACAACTTGTTGTAAATCATATATTCACTATAGTAGGAGAGACAGGCACCCGCCAGCCACTTATGCAAAACTAGTTGCATATCAGTCATGGAACCGGTCTCATGTGCGATGATATGTAAAGTTGGCCTGGGCCGCTTCATCCCACTATGCCACCAATATCCAAAATACATGAAAGAAGCAATAACATGATCATCATTGCCCACATATAAACATATGTGTACTACCCGTGCAAAGCACCTACGCATAGATTTGGCTCTGATACCACTGAAGGGTTCACAGCATAGAAGACAAAAAAATTCCTACGATGGGAACTATTATACACCAAAAAGATCTATCTATTAGATACAAGCAACGGGTGGATATACATCCATAGAGAACATACCCTCGAAGACAACAAAGCTTTGTTAACAAGATGGAACTCGTGGATGATGTAGTCGTACACTTGCCGATCTCAAGATCGTGATGAAGTCTAGTAGGTCCAGCAGGTCCAGCTCTATCACGTCCATCAGATCCAGCTCCAGCAAGTCTAGCACCACCAAGTCCAGCACCGCAAAACAGTGGTGCATCCGTGATCGCACACACGTTCGGTACACCGACAACCTCCGCCCCTCGCTCCAGCAAATCAGCGGAAGCAGCAATTCCTTTCCAAATAAAGCCACCAGGAACATGTATCTCACTAATCCAACACCATGGGGGAAAATACTAGAGGGGGAGAGAGATCCTTCACGAGGAGGTGTGTGGAAGAAGGAGTGAGAGGGGGGCCTTTTATAGGAGGACGGGGGTACCCCTCACCATGGCCGGTGCCTCATGGGGGGTGACCCCTCACCTCCCCATTCATGTGGTGGTAACCCCCTCCACATAAATTTGCCCCTTAACATTCCCCTTTAAAGTCTCCACTTTAAATGCATTAAATTTCTCCAAATTTAATGCGCTCTCATTTAATAAAACTCTTTTATTAATTTTATTCAGAATTTTGTTAGTTACTTTAATTAACAAACATTCATATAAAACCCCCTGCAACATTTCAATATTACATGCAGAACCAATTTCAGCAATTTCACCCGAAACAGTTTCGGTGTCTATTGAAATAATTCCAGCGCTTTATTAAATCTTTATCTGAAACATATTTTCTCCAAATGGTGTAGGTATCCCTTAAATGTGTCACCCTACGGTTCGCGAATAATGCAGACATGACCGACCCTTATATCAATAATCAGCAGCGGGACCTGGAGATCCGTACTAACTCCTACATATTCAACGATGACTCTTGTGATCGTGTGAACCTTTAACATCGTAACTAAATCCCTTTGTCTCACAATATATTACATGTCCGATATTTGATCATCGGCATCCAAATACCTAGTTTTATCTCATTACCAACATGAACTATTTTCTTGTTCCCGTGATATAACATTCTAGTGGTCACATCACTTGCTTGCAAGCTATTCTCAATGTGATATCACCGAGAAGGCCTAGAGTATATCTATCCGTCATCAGGATGGACAAATCCCACTCTTGATCCATGAGCCTCTACATAACACTTTCGTAGCACTAAACCCACCTTTGTAATCACCCTTTCACGGTGTGACGTTTGATGTTATCAAGATACTCTTCTAGTGTTAGTGATTGACATGATCTCATAGTCTAAGGACTAGGATTACTTCATATGATGTTATAGCAATATAAACACAATGACTTTGATTGTAATGCTATACTTTGGATGAATGTTCATCACATCATTCCACTAATGTTGTGACCTCGTTATTAACAACATCCAATGTCCATGATCAGGAAACCTTGATCATCTTGTTAATCAATGAGCTAGTTTATAAGAGAGGCATAACTAGGAACTTTCCTTTTGTTTATTAAACACACATGTATTAACGTTTCCAAATTAATACAATTATACCATGCAAAATAAACATTTATCATAAACAAGGAATACGATAATAACCACTTTATTATTGCATCTCGAGCATATTCCCTTCACCATGGTACATTGCATGCCAAGATGAATCAACTCAGTAGTCTAGCCATAGGATGTATTTGGAGGTGATGGTTGCCAAGTTAGGTGATGAATTGGCCCGTAAAACCCTTTTGATATTCGAGATTAAGCATACTGTCGAGGAAGAATTCAGAGCTTATTCACAAAGAGAAGTTGACACCTCCTTCCCACAGCTTCGGTTCACGAGGGCTTGATATGTGCCATTGCAGTGATGTTGCAGATGATGGCTTCAATCGTCTTCACATCGATGACCACTATCGGTACCACACCTGTAGGTGTTGCGGATGATGGCTTCAATCATCATCGCATCGATGACCACTATTGGCACCATAGTCGTAGATGTTGCGGATGATGACTTCAATTGTCGTCGCATCAATGACCACTATCGGCACCACAGCCGTAGATGTTACGGATGATGGCTCCCATCGGTGTCTTTCATCGATGGCCACTGTCAGCACCACTGCCGTCACACTGCTATTGCGGATGATGGCTTCCATTGGTGTCTTTCATTAGCAATGGATCTGAGGATGTAAACGGAAGTGAGACAGACAGAGACAGAAATTTCAGACGGTTAGATCCTCACCGCCGCACGCCGTTCTAGCAGCCGCGCTTAGATTCGTGCCGCCACAAGCCATTCCGCACGTCGATAGGAGGGGAGGAATATGCGGCTGGTATACGTGTGACAGGGAAAGGGAGGGAGAGACATCTAGCCCGTCAGGCTCTCCTCTCCGTAGCCCAACGGGAGAGAGATACCTCCAGCCTGTCGGATCATGATGTATCCAACGGTGGTTGTCCAAGATCCATGTGACATACATCTCGACCAATCATAGTGCAACCAAACTGAGCGCTAGTTGATGCGGCTGGTATACATGCATTAGGGAAAGGGAGGGAGAGACATCCAGCCTGTCGGGCTCTCGTCGCCGTACATGGTTAGGTGCACCCATCGGGAGATAGAGACCTCCAGCCTGTCAAATCATGATGTATCCAACAGTGGTTGGCCAAGATCCGTGTGACATACATCTCAACCAATCAGAGAGATAACCAAACTGAGACATGAGAGAGGGGAAAAGTGAGGAAAACTTTAGCGGGAGGGGAAAACTAAGGAAAACTTTAGCAGGAGCGGAAAACTGAGTAGAGATAAGGAAAACAAGGGAGCTCAGATTAAAAATGACTAAGGGAAATTCCATCTTTTGGCATAACAAATGGAAAATGTGTTATTTGAACAAAATAATCCATCTTGGCCGACATTATATTGTTTGCAACTCAAAGCTACACAAGTGTGCCAAATTTGGACTGATTTAGACAAAGTATGTTTTGGGATGGGTTATCTTGGAGGTTGACTAAGTAGAAAGCCATGCATCTTCATAGCTTTAGCTCATTCACATGAAGTGGTTTAGGGGAGAAGTCCATTTCTCTTTATTTCCTTTTCCTTTATTATTCATGCTAGGTTTTAGTTAACATAACAAGACTCCATGAGAAGGTTGCACTATGTTTTGACTTTTTTTTTGAATTAAACTAACCCTAAAAGCATTTATTTGAATTTATACACTTAGAAAAAGAAAAATGTGGTTGATTACAAGTAAATCCAAAATTTCCAATTTCATATGTTAAATCAATCTAGGATACACAAGTGTGCCAAATTTTGGATGAATTGGTCAATGTTTGCTATGGTTTAAGCCATGAACTATCTAAACCCCATGTGTTGACCACATGTCGAGGGAAAAACTGAGCAGTGCTAAGCAACTAGGTGCATGACAATAGAAACTTGCAATAACACATACATTATGGGGTTATCCAACATACAAACTTGGAAGCGTCACAAACATTGACAGTAGTTCAAATTCAATAGAAACATTGACAGTAGTTCAAATTCATCATACTAATTCAAATTAATAATTCAAATTCATTTTTTTCTTGCTCCTAGTGTTTTTGCTGGAATATTCTCGGAGTTTAGCACCTTGCTCCAGGTGATCCTGGCTGGAATATTCTCGGAGTCCACCATCAGCTTCTTCCAATTGTTCCCTTTGTTCTTTTTATCTGTGTTAAATGAATCAAGTGCTTCAGTATGTCGTACAATTAGTTCAACAAGGTTTCGATTCATTGGTTCATATGGTTAAAAATGCATTGGCATCATTTCTTCAATATCCTCTTGTTTAATTCCTTTAATTTTGAACTTTGCTTCCAATGAATAAATTGCATCAATCTCTCATGCATTTGGTGCAATCTCCCCTTCATTTGGTTTAATCTCTCCTGCATCTGTTGAATCTCCCCTGTATTTGGTTAAATCTCCCCTGCATCTGGTTCAATCTCCTCTCGATCCATTGGTTCAATCTGCAACGTATCCATTGCTTCATTCTCCTCTCGTTCAGATACTTCATTCTCATCTGCATTTGCTGCTCCTGCCTAATCATCCATTCCATAAGCTGGGTCCACTACATTTTTACAAATCCTAGCAATGTGCCCTAGGATCCCACAATAGTTGCACTTACGTTGTCGAGGTGGTACACCACCCTCTGTACTAGCTCGCATCCTATTCTTCCTTGGCCTACCTGCTGGTCTAGTAAAAACTAAAGGGTATAGCTTGAAGCCTGGATTCACTTCCATCCATTGGTCTTTTCCCAACAAGGTTGGAACATTCTGAGCATATGTTGCCCTAAATTTGGCAATGGAGAAATACTCCGACATGTACTAAGAAACTTCACCCTCTTCACCTCCTAGAACACCCATGAAAAACAATGCATGTATGCAGGGTTTCCCACGAAGCTGCCATTGCCTACAATGACATGTCCTGTCAGCCAAACTCACTGGATACCTCCATTGCCTATCTTTACTGTCAGTGTACATTACCTTAGCCTCCATTCCTTTTCTAATGCATTTCATCTTCAATTGTTTTGCCCTAGCATGCAAAGCCTTAATCAAAGATGGGAGGATGAGATGGCCAGCATATATTGTTGATGCAATTCTTTGACGCAAATCAATCTTTATCCTGATCATCTGCCTAATCTTATCAAATATTTGCCACAGCATAAGCCCTTTCAATGACTTAACCTTTGCATTGAAACTCTCTGCAAGGTTACTTGTCACATAGTCTACCTTGCAAATTTCATTGAATTGGCTTCTTGACCACACCATTCGATGATGTGCATCCAAGTACTCTTTCACCGTAGGTTTTTGTTCAACACTTCCAAATGATACAGATGCTTCCTCAAACTGCATGTGTATGAAGCTGGACATAGGTTGTCAGTATAAACTTTACCCTTGAATTTCTTTGTAAATTATGCACTAAGTGTCGCATACATTCCCTATGCTCCACTCCGGGGATTACTGCTTCTATAGCTTTCTCCAAACCTTTGCAAGTGTCCTTGTGAATAGTAAGTAATGGTGGATGACCTATAAGGTCACGCAAATTCTCCAGAAGCCAAGTCCAACTGTCCTCTGACTCAATGTCCAAAACTCCAACAGCAACAAGGAACATCCAATTGTGGCCATCAATTGTAGTAGGAGCTACTAGTTGCCCTTTAAATCTGCCATGAAGAATGATGTTTGCAAGTGCACATATTGTTTGTATCTAGTTTTGAAGTATAGATATCGATCCCACAGTGAGACCAAACGTAAGTGTTTATGGGTGAAGTCTCTATCACACTCGAAGTTGTCACAGGTCTTCGAGTGAATTGACAACAAGTGTTGAAATAAGAATGGGATTTGGATTAAATGAGATGTATTTAAATAGAACTGAAATGTAAAGTTCAGAAGCATGAAAGTAAAGAATGACTTGGTTCTTTGTTGTTTTCTGAAGATAGCAAAAGAAGGCGCGGGGAGATTCAGTTCATGGTGATAGTGACTATGCCAGGTGGATGAATGATAAATGTAACAATTATAATCTTATAAGTATATCTGTAGGCGAGCAACCCATAATTAGCCGGAACTCCTCTTGGTAGATTTCATCCCAACTTCAATAATCCTACTAGTCTATTACCAAAACTATGGTCATAAACTAGACGATTAAGAACCTTTAGGTCGCTTAGTGATTAAGCTCCTTGGATTGCACTAATGCAATAAGCACAATGGTTCCTTGTTATACTCGAGTCTACTAGTTTCCCATTGATATCCCCATGTCACTCGGGGGGTCGTCGGTCTGGTAGCGAGCAAGATCCTATCTATGTAAAACAAAGCATCATGTTGTCTGGGCCCTTAATTGGACAACACGCATTAGGCATCCCATAGATAGTCAAGCACACATAATATAGTAATTAGAATCAATCACAAAGTAATGGAAAATATATGAAGGCACATCACATCTCATCAATCCCCTACATCTCCCATGCCTAACGAACTTACTCACACATGAGAGAAGATTGGATCATCAATATAATTAAATAAAGGGAAATCTTCTTGATATTACTCTGGAGATCCACAATAAGAATAGAAAAATATCGAACACAATTCAAGATAGGAAGAAACACTCAAACCCTAGTCTTGCAAGGTGAAGATCCCTCTCTCTCTCTCTCAAGTACAAATAGTGGCTATGGGGGTGTATTGGCTAGGAGGTCAAAGATCGTGGAGCGAGATGAAGAACATCTTCCCCTTATTCTCCGGATCTCTTATTTCTCCCTTCTGGATGTGATGGCCGTTGTTGTGTTGTGTTTTTTGTATATGGCCTCTTCATAGAAGTTGTCCGTTTTCACAAGACAGAGGCAGCGACAGCTATACGGTGGGAATTATATGGCCTGAAAAATATTCCCGCCGTATAGTTGCTCGTTAAAGCCACTGTATGCTCCCGTCGAGTGCTTCCAAAGAGAGACTTCCTTGTTTTCTCCTGAATATTGTGTTTCTCTAGTTAAAATCTTCTGTTGATATTCAGAACCTGAAACACACATTAAAAACCAAGTTTTCTTTGCTGCCGAAGTATTAGCGTTAGGTAAAGGTAGAAAACGATCAAATCCAGGAGAAAACCATCAATAAAAGCCATAAAAATGTGTCGAATATCACAGCTATCAAAGAGATGTTGCATCCATGCCAAATAAGGCCTGCAACCATCTAGAAACCCTTGCTAGCAATCTTTGAAATAAACAAAAGCCCTTCTAAAGCACTCCTTCTCCATTGTATTCCCTCTTATTTTGTACTGAACTATATGCCTGTCTATTTGTACAACACTACTTAGACTAGCCATCTCCATTTCAGCTTTGAAGTTGTAAAGCAACTGAAAACTTTCATTCCATGGACCATTGATCCTATAAAGAACCGTTTCCTTTGCATAGAACATCCTCATGTAAGGTAGTATAATATTAAACTTTTTAGAAACTTTTTTTATGAGTGTTGTTGCACCAAGTGATGGGTTCGCTCTCATCCAATCCATGATTGCATCTGCCAACCACCTAGTCTTTGCTAGTTTTGTTTTGTCCTTTAGCTGTCCCCCTTGAGGTGGACAAGAATGTTCGAACCGGTTACCTTTTATCTGAAACATAATGAAAATGCCAGGTATAGTTAACAAATTCTACACAATGATCTAAAATACACAACTGGTTGTAATACCTGAACCAAACTGCTCCTGAGCATAGTGGATGCGTGCATCCTCCACCTACACCTCTTGTATGGTCACTTCACTGTGAACCTTGTTGACTCACTCTTAATAACAACATAATCATTATTGGTACAGATGCAATATGTAGTAAGGGCATTACGATAGTCCCGCATCATTGCAAATACGATGCATTCTGAAATCTTAGGATCGTTCTTGTCCCACTCAATTACTGGCAAGTCCTCACCATCGTACTCAGCTAAAACAAGACTGTCATTGTTCTCCTTGTTCTCTTCTTCATCAGTGTCATCAAATCTGGCACCGTGGGCCAATTCCTCCGTGTATTGATCCTCTAGTGCCTTTTTACTGAATCTATCTACCAATTCAGGAAACATCAACGCAACCTCAGCATCTAGTGGAGGCGCTCCCTCGGCAAGCTCTGCTTCGTCCTCCACATCAGCAGCACGAGCGATTTGGCTTACACTCATAGTGCTAACAGATGGTACTGTTGTGGACCTACAAGGAGCACAGGGGTGCACACTATTAGCAGAGACAACAGAGACACATGATGCCCTACCACCTGATGATGCCTGACCACCAGATGATGCTATAGCCCTCTTTCCAGTGTTCAAATTTAGGTTGCACATGGAGACGAATTCTATGAAAATGTTTGGCAGCATTCAAAGAGAAAAGCATTACGAGGTCAGCTTCGCTAGTTAGTGGGAGCAATCTTTGCTCGCTAATGTTGAAATACTGCAAATCAACTAAATCGCCATTGCTCTAGGGGAATTTAGAATATATTTTATTTTTCAAATCTTTGAGAGTTATGGAGGTTGCAACCACCGCTAGCAAGTAAAATCCAGAGAGATACCGTTCACAACCACGAATTATGCTAGTATCCAGTTTAACTGCCTGCCGAAATGCCAGCACTGGATCAATCTTATTCGAAAAGCAAGGCAGTTAGTTGAGCATCGGCGATTCGTGCTCAATTACTGCCTATAACCAACCCATAAAGGGAAACAATACTTAACAGAATGGAATCCATGCATTAGATCCCTCAGATTCCACCCAATCTTCTCCGCGCTCGACGGGGAGGACCGGTACACCCGTCGACGTTGCATATTGTTCCGCGAAAGGGGTAGATCTAGCGTGGGCTAGGGGAGGGGCGGCTCGGGGGACGAGGATGAAATAAGGTAGGAGGTGTTATTAGGTAGGAGGGCATGACGACGGGGGAGCAGAGTGGAGGGGCGGTGTGGGAGATATTCCATGCTCGGAGCAAGAATGGCCGGTCCGGCGTGTCTCCATGCGGCCCCACCCTTCACCACGTATGCAAGACCCGTCCCAACATGGCCCCACCCTTCACCACGTATGCAGGACCAGTCCCAAAGCCCCACCCATCAACACGTCGGTCAAGGCGACGTAACGTAACGCTCAATGTAGAACCCGCCCCAACGCGGTCCCACCTGTCAGCATGTAACGGTCAAGCCTTTGACCTGACGGCAACCCCCCGTCTAAGCACATGTGAGGGTTTCAGAATGGAGGGAGGGGAAAAGTGAGGAAAAACTAAGCGGTTGGGGAAAACTAAGTACAACTAATGAACCAGGGCACGAAAATAAAAATCCTAAAAAGAAAACTTCCAATTTAGGTGACAGGATGCACGTAACCACCAAATGCGCCCCACATGGTCCCACACCACGTCCCCCATAACTCATTCCCAACAAACCAGCCCCATGTAGTCCCACATGGCATGGCCCCACATGTCAGCATAACGCGTTCCTGACCAACTGGCCCCATGTGGTCCCGCAGCACGCGCTCCCACACGTCAGCCAACGGTCAACCTGGCGGCAGCTGCTGTTTGAGATCTTTGATGAGTTTCTGAGAAGGAGATGCGCAAAAGTGAGGAAAAGTTAAGTGGATGGGGAAAAGTGAGTACAACTAACGAACCAGGGGCACGAAAATAGAAATCACTTTGTTTTAACCATTCCAAAGTGTCCTAAATGATTGCTATGAGCCATATTATATGATAGGGATGTGTATAAACATTATATTCTTGCTGGAACATTTAGAAAGAATTTTGTCTTTGATATATATGCAGCAACTATTATGCTTTTGTGCCACTAATGTCACCACTCAGAAAAGAGATGGCAGAAAAGTTTTATGTTGAAGTTTTTTGATATGGAATAGAGGAACAACACACCAAGCGCAATCCAAGAATGGTGAAAACCATAAGCTTGGGGATTCCCAAGGTACCCTACTGGACCTATTAAAGTCTCGGTTTGCAAACATCTGAACTTTGTTTTTTCGAGCAACATAAGACTATCATAAGAACTTGGAGCGTTTGTTTTATTTACTTTACTTTTGTTTGCAATAAAAGGACCACCATCATGAATCATTATGCATGTTTATGATTAAGATATTGAAAAGATACTTTGCCATGATGAGTTAAAAATAAATACGAATGCCTTGAAATAAAAGAAAAGGGGGATAAAAGCAAAAGGTTGAAATTCATGTTATGCCTAGTTACTAAGCTCAAATACTTTACATGAAGTCTAATTTGGTTGTGCCTATTAAATTGTACCATTTTCTCATGTATATCTATGTTCAACCATAAGGAGCAAGGTGAGAAAATAAATGTTGGCATTATGAACTAGATGGCACACTCTTTAGATCTCTTTTTCCTAAGCCTTCACAATGCAAGCTAAGACTTGTTCCAAACCCCTTAAACTATATTAGGCATATCTACCTATTTGTGGAAAAATCTACCTCCAAGTAAATTATGCATGTTTATCCTCCAAAATATTCAAAATCATATCTTTTGTGTAATTTAAAACTCATAAGAAATTAAGGCTTGGGGTGATACCACTATGGAACTTTATGTGCTTTCCATTTTATAAATTGTTTGTTGGCCAAATCATGCTGGCATGGCACAAGCTTACAATATCCGTTATTGAAATATCATGTTTGTTCTTGCTTTGTCCTGCACTACACACTGGAGTTAGCATAAGGAAAGAGAAAATGCTCATGGGTCGCTAGCCAAACACATGCATGACATGGTGGAAACTTACAGCATGACAATCAATGATGCTCTTTTCAAATAAAATTTGCCGAGAGGACTCATATGTCTGTTTGTCTTGTCTTCTAAAATGTGGAGATATTCCCCTTATGAAAATAACGCAAAATAAGCATGCTTCCTAGATACCAAAGATATGTTGGGCGTATAGTCACACAGGGGCAAGAGGTACCTCAGTGATGCAATTGTTATGACAACCTATGCTATAATATGACAGGTTGTAGTGTCAGTTCATTGGTAAAGGTGCATGAGACATTCAACTTGTAAAATGTTTAACACATGAACCATATGCAACTTTTGAAACAAAAGCTACTTGGAACCCCATCCTTATTAGTATTATTGACATGAACTACATAGCTCAAAACTTTATTTTACATTCTTTATGGAGGGTTAACATATGTATTGAATGCTTACTTTAGGTACACAATGCAAAACATCTCAAGGGAAGACATGACACTAAGAAGTGAGTCTTCTAGTCGGGCATTGAACTAAGAAGTGGGCCCAAAAATAAAAGTAGAGGCATAAAACACCAATGCAGATAATAGGAATAGTCTTTTATTCTATAGGTTCATCAAGGTGTGCTTGAAGGTTTGTTTCGTCCCTTATTTGTGTTAGCACACCATTACTTATTATTGAACATATTTATAGATGTGCAAAATATACAACTTGATAGTACACTTGCTTATCATGTTTCGTTGAAAAGATTTGAAACTATGAACTTTGTATGATAATGAAAGAAGCAAAGTAACAAACTCCAAAGTCCATGTTTATTTTTATCACCTTTATGCTCGAGGACGAGCATAGGTTAAGCTTGGGGATGTTGATGCAAGTAAAATGCATACATGAACTTTGTAGTTTTTTGACATGATTACCCACATATTTGCATTATATATAATGTTATATCCATGTTTTACAGTAATTTTTGGGGATTTACCAATGATCCCCTTTATTTTGGTCCTAACTTACAGGGCAAAAAAAACTGTTTTCTGTATTTTTGATGTTTTAGGAAATATACAGAGTCAAATGGACCTGAGCTTTTAGGGATGTCAATATTTTACCACGAGAAGCATCTAGAGTGCAAGAACCTCGGGAGAAGGGCCGGAAGGCCCAAAAGAGCCCAGAGCACGCGCCTAGCCCGGGTGGGCAAGCCCTGCCTCTTTTCCTCCTCGTCCATCTGATTGCCTTGATTCTTTCGCCCATGGAGTTCTCTTGACCTAAAAACCCTATATAAGGACCCCCTGGAGAGTCCTCGAGAGGGAGCACACTAGAGACGAAAACACCACCAAACAGAGTTAGATTTAGCAAAGATTGGAGGGGGAAACTCCACCGGAGCTGCCTCCGAAGGGATCTCCACCTTCTCCAACATCTCTGGCATCATCACCATGATGAAGAGGGAGTAGTCCACCCCCTGGACTTTGGGTTTATGGTGGTAACTTGATCCAATCTCCCCATGTATGATCATTGTTGAAGTCCATATGATGTACCTTGCCTGAGTATGGACCTATCTATGTAATTCCTATGGTGGATATTGTGTTATGAGATAGTACTTCTTATTCATTTACCATTGTGTTGGATCTTGTATGGTTTGTCATACTTTGGGAATATTCTATGACGCGTGTAATGGTTTAGATCTATACATAATGCATTATTTATCCATATGATGAGGTGATTGACACCACCAAGTGGGGGTAGATGAGAGAGATGTGATAATACTCACAACATATGAATCATTGCACTAGTGTTTAGAATGTTTTCCATTACGAAGTATGATGTATTTAGGTAATGGGTGGCCGAGTGACAGCGGCATATGTATTGAGTGACATCAATGCAGCCCAACATCCTTTATCTAGGGGTATAAAGGGAGAAGTATGATGTGCGGTGTGACACAAACCAAATGCTAGCCTTATTGAGGGTGACCTAGCAACACAAAGGAGTAATTCTTTCACCTATGTTTTTTATGACATGTAGCCACCATAAAAGTACCATTAAATAATTGTAGTTGTGTGTACCTTTACTATCTATAACATGATAATCACCATAGATGGAGAAGAGAGGATTAAGTGAACCCATGTCCATTGTTCCCATAATAGAAAACCCTTATCCTGCCCTCTTGCATTGAAGAGGACTGGGACACATTTACATTCTAGTTTTGTTACATTAAATTTGCATCTATTAAATCAACCATCTTGTTCCTTCACTTGTTTAGTGCATAATCAACTAAAACTTGTGACACTTTAGTTGTAAAGAATAGATAGGTTTTCCTTCTTGGTCCTATGGATCAATACCCTACTTCCACATTGAGAGGTACTATGGTGATACCCTGCACTTGGGGGTTATCACCCCGGCGGACGCTATCCCAGCCATCATGCTACCGCACGGACGAGAAGACCGCATCATTGAGGAAATCGCTGTGGAAGGATAGCAGAACTGCGCTGCCCTCGACAATGGCAAACAGGTGCAGGGAAATGGAGCCTCGCCTTCACCAAGGAGCTCCAATGCGTGGTGTGTTCGCACAACTTCCGCCCTGAGATCCCATCGTGCTATGACGGGACCGCAAACCCCTGCTAGTTCCTAGAGCTCTATACCACGGGCATTGAGGCGACATGAGGAGACAACGATGTCATGGCGAACTGGTTCCCGCTAAGCACCAAGGACGCTGATGAACTTTCCTAAGGAATCCATCGCCTCGTGGTCGGCCCTCTGCTCCCTCTTCATCGCCAACTTCAAAGGAACCTAGGAGTGACCTCTCGCCTACTATTACCTTCGTCAAGGTCAGCAGTAGCTGGGCGAGACCCTCTTCAAGTTCCTGTAGAGGTTCATCCAGATTCGCAATAAGATTCCTAATATCTCAGACTCCAACATGATCACCGCTTTCTCGGAGGGGGTCAAAGACACCCGCATGAGGGAAAAGATTGGCATTCGTGGGGAGAACCTCATCACTGCTGCTGAGCTATTTGCCATGGCAGAGAAGTGCGCCAAAGATGAGGTAGGACAGATGTTTGGCCTTTTCGAGGCAAAGGGCATTCCCAATCCCTCCAACGCCTCCAAGAGTGCGAGCAAGGACCCCAAGCGAAAGCTCGCCACTATCATGGCTGCTGAACCTAAGCGAAAGAGCACTCGTGAGGGTGGTAGAGAGAGGGAGCATGATAACTAAGCAGACTGTGTCTTCCATAAGAAGCACGGGCACCCCACGGACGACTGTTACAATCTCAAGAAGCTTCACAACTAGCGCAACAACCAGCGGAAAGGAAGACGAGAAGGCAAGCATGGGACCAGGGAGGTGGCCGCCGCTAGGCCTAGGGCCTTATCCCCTAGGCTTAAGTGGTCATAGTACCCCATCACCTTTGATGTAGAAGACCACCCCGCTTCCACCAGGACAGCGGGAGCCCTGCCCATGATCTGCACACCCACCATCAACAACATCACGGCCGCCAAGATGCTCATTGACAGCGGGGCTGGACTAAACGTGATCTCTACCGAGACCTTCGCTAAGCTGCAAGTGTCGTACGATCAGATGATGCCACCAACCATGCCCTTCTCGGGGGTTACAGATGGCACCACCATACCCATCGAGCAGGTGCACCTCTCCTTCATGTTTGGATCCCGCGACAACTACCGGATGGAGCTTATTGACTTTGATGTGGCACACAACAACCTCCCCTACAATGTCATCTTGGGCTACCCTACTCTCACAAGTTCATGGCCGCCACTCACGACGCATACAACATCGTCAAAATGCCAGGAGCCAAGGGCGAGGTCATTACCGTCCGCTGCAACGAAAAGGAGGTAATGCACTCCCTCGAGTATGCCTACAAGGCCATGGCCACCGCCTACCCGGAAGACGTGGATGCCCTCATCGAATGCACCACGAGGAAGAAGCAGATGGTGGCCCAAGAGAATGTGATGGCAAAGAGGGTGGCCGTCGCACTATACCCGTGTGAGGAGGGTCACACTGCGATCGCCGCCCACAACCAAGAGAGGCCACCGGTGCAGGTTTCCCCTACCCGTACAGGCATAGGTGGACCTCGAGAGGGCAAGGCAGGACCCGTGGGCCCTGACTTCCCGGTGGACTGCACCTAGCGCTCGTTCGGCCCCAACCCTTTTATCGGGGGCATTTGAAGAGCCTCGGGGGATCTCGGCACTGCATGGGTGGGCGAGCATCGCCCTTGGTCTTTCTCTCTCCCTCGCGAAGGATGGCCAGATGTCACCCGTTTTTTGAAGGTAATGCCCCAAACTCCCACCCTCAGCTTCCTTGTTTTTGTCGTGAGGCCCCGTGAGGGTTGCGACGATGATGTAATAATTTGAACCTATTTGGTACTTCCTAGTTTGGATCTTGCGCCCAGCGCCAGCACTGCCATTGGTTTTCCCTTTGATAAAATATCTTCAAAAATCCACGCGTGGCTAAGGCTCCTCAATAGGTTCCATGCGAGTGGGGGCTAGCTATGGTGTCTTCCACCGAGCCGCCTCCTAGAAACATAGGGCCTAAAGTGTAGAGCGTTGAACTCTCGGACTAGTTCTAGTCATGAGTCAACTCACCCACGGTCCATGTCGCTTGTAGGGAAAATCATCCGCGTATGTTTTCTGCATTACGACCCCCTCCACGACGTTTACCGCCGGGCCACAACCTAGGGCCTAAAGTGTAGAGCACTGAACTCTCGGACTAGTTCCATCCATGAGTCAACCCACCCACAGTACCTGGTGCACAAAGCCCTCGTGAGACGCATGTGAGGAAGTCGGCCCTTGCCTTTTTCGACGGCTCCCTCTCTCCATGACGTTTGTCTCAGGGGCAGCGCCCATCGACCTAGCACCTAAGTCTTCGAGCTCTGACTTATGGACCCGGTCCGGCGATGAGTCACCTCACTAGCGGTCCCTGGAGCTCGAAGGGGGCGGCTATGGCAACAAGTCAACTCACCCACGGTGCCTGGTGCTCCAAAGGGTCATTCCCCGCCGAACCAGGGCCTAAAGTGTTCACCTGTAAACTTAAAGGCCGACCCCAGCAGTAAGGCACCTGTGTCCTCCAGCACATGGAGCCCTCACGAGGAGAATATCATTTTGCAGCCCGAAAGTTGGGTCGCCCAGGCAACGCGGTACCCAAGTTCATTTTTATCACCGTGATTTGAAAAGTTGGGGCGCCAATTGCTAAGAGGGGTCTTTCGAGTGAATGATGGCCAAACCCAATATTTTCAAATCGCGCACGTTAAGATCGGATATTCTGTTACACTAGTTCCTGCTGTGCCCCTCCTTCGCCGGTCACTCTTCTTAGCCACCTTGCACGTGTTGTAGGGGCAAATCCATTACTGTACTTTTCTAACTCTCGACACTGAATCTTTCTACGGCGGCGGCGGCGGTCCCTTTTCTTCCCTTCCCCGACCCTAAATCTGCCGGCAGACCTTTTTTCTCCCTCCCCCGACACTGAATCCGACGGCGGCGGCCCAACATGTCTTGCAAGGCGAAGGTTGTAGCTACATTGCCGGCTGATTTAGGTCCGTCAGGGCCCAAGTCTGGGGCTCAACGCGTAGCAGCGGCGAGGTCTTCAGCCTCGGTTAGCGAGGAGGCCAGCAAGGATTCTGCTCCCAAGGTACCTACGAGCAGGGGGTTGAAGAGAAAAGCAAGGCCGGCGGTGGATTGTTCGGCTCCGGTGGGCGGATGCAGCACCCAGATCTCGAAGAAAAAAACCAGAGAGAAGAGCAAGAGGTGAATTTTTCTTATTTGTGCCTTATCTTGCAAGTAGATTAGTTACAGCATAATAGAATCGAATGAACTGAAATGTTCCCCTTTTTAATCAAATTAGGAACAACTTTGATACAAGGGACCTATATGAGTTCAGAGTTCATGTTCGGCAGTACACTGCAAAACTTGATTTTGGTTGCGAGAGGGTTGTGTTCGGGCAAGATGTGCATCTGCTTGTGAATTGCAAAGAGGTTGTGTCTGTTTCGTAGCTGGTAGATATGCTTGTCGCTAGAATTCCCTGGGGTTCTAGACAGAGGACAAAATTGGTGTGGCGTAACATGAATGATACCTATCAGCAAATTGAGCACTCCCATGAGCTTCAGATGGTTTGGGAGTGTTTTGCAGCTGATCGTAAGGTGAAAGTTGAAGCGATGATTGATGATATGTATGCAGATGTTGGAGATCTTGCTACCAGAGCTTCTGCTCCTAGAGAATACGGACCAATAGATGCTGATCTAGATAAGTTTAGTATACGCATAGAGATGGATTCATACATGGCAAAAATTGATGAGGGAGTTAATAAGCCAGTTTCGTCATGTACTGTGGAGATCACTGTTGATTCCAAAAACATAACTCTTGATGAAATGAGAGAGATGATCGGTAAGGAAATCAGTATTGGACCTAAGCAGATGGCAAAAATCCGGTGGTGGCATCATAAGAAGCAGCTATTCATATATGTTTTGGATATTGAAGATCTTATGCAGATTATGTGGCGAAAGAAGCGAACCAGGAAGGTGCTCTTCCTTGGTACCATTTTTGATGTTGTTGAATAGGTTATAGTGGATGTAGATGCCCCTATAGTGGCTGAACAGAATGAGGTGGTCGATGTTGATGAGAGCTGCTACCCTGGGCTTGTCATATGGACCGCGGGGTTCCCCTACCTGTATTTGTAATATTGACTGTTGTTGCATTTACAACATGTTTCTGTGATTATGTTTGTTGAGAGATTGCGATATAATGTTGTGCGAGCTGTTGAGATTTTTGGAAATGTCACTCACTAAAACCATCGTTGTTGTAATAAGACATAAGTACATTGTAGTTGACATGATTATGTTTCTTAAGATGACGTACCGTACTTGTTTCTGTTATTATGTTTGTTGGGACATTGTAATGTAATGTTTTGTGAAACCATGACTGGACTAGTGATGCATAAATACATTGTAGTTGACATGATTATGTTTATGGAGATGATGTACTGTACTTGTTTTTGTTATTTTGTTTGTTGAGAGACTGTAATGTAATGTTTTGCGAAACCATGACAGGACAAGTGATGTGTAAGTACCTTGTAGTCGACATGATTTTTTTTCTTGAGTTGATGTAATATACTTGTTTCTGTAATTATGTTTGTTGAGAGATTGTAATATGATGTTTTGTGAAACCATGTTGTGATTATGTTTGTTGAGAGATTGTAATGTAATGTTTTGTGAAACCATGACTGAAGAAGTGATGCATAAGTACCTTGTAGTTGACATGATTTTGTTTCTTTAGATGATGTAATATAATGGTATGTTTTTGTTAGGCAATGAAATTGGGATGGAGGGAGTGCAGGTTTAATATTTGAAATGAGAATGTGTGAAGAGTATCCATATCAGGCAGGAGACAGTAATCCAGGGAAAGGGCATGGTATCCATTAAACTATTGTAACATGCCAATTTAGTCATTGTTGCAGCGGTAAAAGGGCTGCTCTCTCTCTCTCTCTCTCCCTCACCGACACCGACGATGTCACCTGCGACGACGCATTCGCCATGTTGTACTTGAACGGCGAGGACGACCAGTCGAGCAGCGACAGCCTTCTCTCTGACATCGAGTATTCCTTCCATGATGTGAGTTCCTCTGTTTTCTCGGGCTAGGGTTAAGCAATGGTAAATCTCTGGATCTGACCTCCATATGTGCATGCAATCGTGTTCGATTTCAGCTTTGCGTTTACCTATAGGTACCACGGACGATCTACGACTTCGAATGGGAGGGCCTAGATCTCGATGGAGAAGTGCCATGTGACCATGGGCTAAAACTGAGGAGATATGTTGCATTCGAAGGAAGTAACACTGGGAGAAGGTTTTTGGGCTGTACAAATCAGGTCTGTTTACATTATGTGCAACTGTTACATGAAATAAAATGTATCGTGCATGTTCATAACACTATAGTGTGTGTGTGTGTGTGTGTTTTTTTAGGTTGGCCCTGTGTGTAAAGCAGTAGAGTGGGTGGATTTTGAGTGGCCAGATGCACTTAAGAAATGTTTGGCATAGTTATGGGAGATGTATGAGTTGGAAAGGTCGGGGAGATTTACTGATGTAAGTGCTGTAGCTGAAAAAAATTACAAGTTGTCGGTACAAAATAAAGAGCTGGAACAAGAAATCGAGAATTTGCAGTCAGAGCTAACTGATAGAATCAATGGGAGCTTGGTTGTTGGAACTGCAAAGAAGCTTCAGGATAGTCACATGTTGTTGATTCATAATGCAGAAAAGGAGAGGGATCAGCTCAGGGAAGACAAGAAGAAGCTAGAGTACTACATTGCGGATCTGTTGAGGGAACTGAAGAAGGCGCGCGAGGGTGAACAAGGACAGACTATAGAGGATAAAGGAAATTCGAGATGAATAATTTATGTTGTGCCAATGCCTGAAACTAGTTAATTGTAAGACTTGCAGTTGCGCTTTCCGAACTAAGCCAAACTCACTCCTCGAGCAAACTAATTTCAGACGAACACACATATCGTGCATAGAGTTAAGTTCATGGTTACAAAATCACCACTACAGAGGATAAACCAGGCAGTTCAGTACTAAATAGACATGTTGTGTACAAGCGAGCCTGGCCCGGAGCTGCCTGTTTTCCTCCCTAAGATTGGCCAGCTCCTTCAGTACTATGTCGTGCTTCAGCTGTAGGTTCCAGCGCTTCGTCACGGATTGGAGAATTTTGTCCCTAGCCATACGATTTTCCTTCAAGATCCCTTTGATCTCCATCTGCTTCCTAGCTGAGGCGTGACCTTCACTGTGTAGCTTCGCCCAGTCGGTGTTTAACTCCTTCAGTTCCGGGCACTTGTCAGAAAGGACCGCGAGTTCAGCACGCAGTTGGTCAAATGCCAGTTTCTGGGAATTCTGCTTCTCCCTTTGGATTGCTATCTTGTCATTTAGCCAGGTCGCCAGGTCCTGGTCGATCTTTCGCCTCTTTCCTTGCAACAAAAATACATAGTATGGTTTATTTAGTTCACCAGGACAAGCTGGTTAGTTTCCATAAATAACTGAATCGACTAGTGGCACTATCATAATTTCAAGGAAGAAGCAATCTAGGACTAATCAACATTTTATGAATCGACTAGTGGCACTGTCATAATTTGAATTTCAAAGACAAATAAGATTTATCTACAATTTAGTGTGTTGTGGGTTTTTCCCAATATCACCAAATAGTAGTGGGAGAGTGGCAAACTCATAATGCAGAAACCCATGTCCAGATACATAATGGAAAGAGCACATGGTGTCCATTCATGAACATGAACACCAACACATGTCCAGATATATAAGGAGTTGCCCTAGGATTCTTATTGCACCCTATAATGGGAAGCAGACTTGGGCATTGCTCTCTAAACCCTAAACATTACAAAAGGAGTGGAGGACGAACTGATATTTGTGTCCCTGCTAACGGGAATCAGACTTGGGCATTGCTCCGATATGCCTCCAAACATGCCCTTAGCTCCTCGTTCTCTTTCCGAACACCCTCGAGTACGGTGATCCCTCTGCTCATGTCCGCCTTCATCTCCTTGACTGCATCTAGGCACTGGTTCCTGTCATGGTAGGCTCGGATGGTAGCCTTGGTTTCCTCGACGCGTCCTCTGAGTGCCTCGGTGACTTCGTCCTGCAGGAGAATGCACATTTCCACGAGATTCTTCTTCTCCTCCGTGAGATCATTGGTTATCTTGATGGCCTGTTCTTGCTTGTTCAAGTTATGGTCAAGCACTTTCTACAGCCTCACGACGTCACGTGCAAAATCTAGCGAGATCTCCTTCTGCACAGATAATTGCTTGTTTAGGATATCATTAGCTTGGGTGAGGGAGCGTGCAAGCTCATGTTGGTTGGCAATCTTGGAACTGATCGCGGCCACCTTGTCACGGTACTCGGCCTTCGATCGCTGCATCGTTCATGTTAATTGAAATAGGAATTCTATAATTACACTCTAGGTCCCAGGTGAATACTAATACACATCAAAAAAATCCCCGTTGAATCTATTGGCCGCAGTGTTAAAAATGGACCTAGAGATCTATTCATGACCACGATAAACTATCCTAATCGCAAAAAATCCATAGTGAATCTATGAACAACGGTATTAAGGAAAGACCAAGAGATCTAGTCATATTCATGAAAACTAATACAACTCGCAAAAGAAGAAGAAAAACCAATGTGGGGCGGACAACATCTAAGATTTGCTACCTCGCTGAGACATGGAACAGGGCCGAACGGGTCTTGCAACGCCTCCGTCGTGGTGGATTCGGGTTTCACGGCCGGCCTGTAATACATAGAAGAGGAAGAGCCAAAAGAAGAAGAAAAACAAGAAGAAGCTGATTAAGATCATGATGGAGAGGGAGATGGAGAAGAAGTAGAACAAGAAGACCATACTGGGAGGAGCCCTCGCCTGCTAGAACATTCGGCACCATTGTCGGGGGAGATTGGGCCTCGATGAGAGGGTGGGCTTGAGCGGTTGGTAGAGCAAGAAGTGCCTCGCGGCAATTTCTCTCCCTTTTCTCTGCGAGGATCGTCGGCCGGCCTTTCCCCCTCTTTAGTGGAGCCATGGCTTGTAGGGTGAGTGTGGCGGCGCCAGGAGGAAGGAGATAGTGATTAGTATGGGAGAAGAGTCAAAGAGTACAGGCCGTGGTCTAGTAGTACTAGTACTGTTATACAAGACCATCGTGTACGGTCTACCTTCTCAAAGAAGCCAGGGAGGCAGGGATAGGGAATCGATGGGACTTGTCTTTATTGCGATGGACACTTCAATGGTCTTCGGCGCCGCCCAAAATCTAGTATATAATAAGGGGAGTGCCAGCCGGGTGGTCATCACGGGAATCGGCACGCACATCCCACGTGCGTGTGTCATGTGTTGATGGGGCAATGACGCGCGCAACTGCTGCACGATCACGTCGGCACGTCGAACTCCACGTGATAGGCACGCACGGGATATTTACGAGTCTAGAATACGCTGTGCCACTTTTGTTGTGATCAAATTATGTTCAGGACGCGAGATATTACTTCTTTTTTTTGATAATTGACAAATGCATGCGTGGACATGATGCACGAAGCCGCTGCTCGTCCTTGATCAGATCGGCACCCCACTCTGTGTACCCGCCATCGACCATTCGGAGCAACTACCTCGAGCACGATGCCCCCTCGCCGTGGCAATGGCAAGTCCAAGCCTTCCACTGACCGTCCTGCGTCCCCGGCTCTTTGTTGCATCGTTTTTGCTCGCGAGTCGCCTACTGAGGCAGCATGTCGTGTCTGACCATGCCAAGATCCATCGACATCGGCACTCGAGGACACCGCGACGTCGAAGCTCGTACCGGCCGTGCAGGACGAGCGTGGGGTACCTGTAGCATCGGACGATCGCAGAGCAGCAGCCAGGACGGGGGCGCGTGTTGCACCGGCGAGTACGGAAAAGAAGAGGAACGAGAAGAAGACCAGGAAGAAGAGAGGAGATAGCTGTTTGGATGAGTCCGGCTCGGCCAACGAGGAGGCGTTCATCGATCAGTTGGAGGCACAAGCGGAGGAGAGTGATGTGGACCCATGGGACTACGAAGAGGAGGAGGAGGAGGACTCCGACAAGGAGATAGCACGCTTATTCGAGGAAGGGGTGGTGTCGAGTCGTCAGAGGAGGACACCGACGGCGGCGATGGCAGGGACCCTGGCATTGACAAAGACGAGGACGAACCGGAAGACGAAGACGATGGCTTCTTCGAAATATGATCATTTATTTTATTTATTTTAGTTAGATAGATGGGTTTTCACTTGTTTATGGAGGTAAATTACCGGTGGCACAGATAGAGAGGTGGCACGGATTAACCATGCATAAAAAAAGTGGAGAAGGGAGGGGTTATCCTGCCCGTTGGATCACACGGGATCAACAGTTGGTGGTAACGATCCGCGTGACATCTGTGTCACCCAATCAGGGCATAGCACCCATAGTGAGCACATGTTTGGGATCTCCACACGTTTGGGATTTTGGGAGATTTGTGATCGAGGGAGAGGGAAAATCTCTTTTCACAATCCGCCTATGGATCCACCAGTATCATTGAAATGTGTGCTCTTTTTACTAACAACAACTAGAGTCATTGCATGTGTGTTCTCTTTAGAGACCACACATGGATCCACCAGTGTCATTGCATGTGTGTTCTTTTTACTAACAACAACCAGAGTCATTGAAATGTGTGTTCTCTTTAGAGACCACACATGGATCCACCAGTGTCATTGCATGTGTGTTCTTGTTACTAACAACAACCAGAGTCATTGCATGTGTTCTCTTTTCACAATCCACCTATGGATCCACCAGTGTCATTGCATGTGTGTTCTTTTTACTAACAACAACTAGAGTCATTTCATGACTATTCTTTTCACATACCACATATGGATCCACCAGTGTCATTGAAATGTGTGTTCAATTCAGAGAACACACATGGATCTACCAGTGTCATTGCATGTGTGTTCTTTTTACTAACAATAACTGGAGTCATTGCATGTGTGTTCTTTTCACATACCACATATGGATCCACCAGTGTCATTGCATGTGTGCTCTTTTCACAATCCACCTAGGGATCCACCAGTGTCATTGCATGTGTGTTCTTGTTACTAACAACAACTGGAGTTATTGCATGTGTGTTCTTTTCACATACCACATATGGATCCACCAGTGTCATTGCATGTGTGTTCTTTTCACAATCCACCAGTGTCATTGCATGTGTGTTCTTTTTACTAACAACAACTAGGGTCATTTCATGACTATTCTTTTCACATACCACATATGGCTCCACCAGTGTCATTGAAATGTGTGTTCTGTTCAAAGACCACACATGGATCCACCAGTGTCATTGCATGTGTGTTCTTCTTACTAACAACAACTTGAGTCATTGAATGTGTGTTCTTATCACATACCACATATGGATTCACCAGTGTCATTGCATGTGTGCTCTTTTCACAATCCACCTATGATCCACCAGTGTCATTGCACGTGTTCTTTTTACTAACAACAACCAGAGTCATTCATGTGTGTTCTTTTCACATACCACATATGGATCCACTAGTGTCATTGCATGTGTGCTCTTTTTACTATCCACCAGTGTCATTGCTTGTGTGCTCTTTTTACTAACAACAACCAGAGTCATTACATGTGTGTTCTCTTCAGAGACCACACATGGATCGACCAGTGTCATTGCATGTGTGTTCTCTTCAGAGACCACACATGGATCCACCAGTGTCATTGCATGTGTGTTCTTTTTACTAACAACAACTGGAGTCATTGCATGTGTGTTCTTTTCACATACCACATATGGATCCACTAGTGTCATTGCATGAGTGCTCTTTTCATAATCAACCTATGGATTCACCAGTGTCATTGCATGTATGTTCTTTTTACTAACAACAACCAGAGTCATTGCATGTGTGTCCTTTTCACATACCACATATGGATCCACCAGTGTCATTGCATGTGTGCTCTTTTTACTATCCACCTATGGATCCACCAGTGTCATTGCATGTGTGCTCTTTTTACTAACCACAACCAGAGTCATTGCATGTGTGTTCTCTTTAGAGACCACACATGGATCCACTAGTGTCATTTCATGTGTGTTCTTTTTACTAACAACAACCAGAGTCATTGCATGTGTGTTCTTTTCACATACCACATATGGATCCACAAGTGTCATTGCATGTGTTCTCTTTTCACAATCCACCTATGGATCCACCAGTGTCATTGCATGTGTGTTCTTTTTACTAACAACAACTGGAGTCATTTCATGACTATTCTTTTCACATACCACATATGGATCCACCAATGTCATTGAAATGTGTGTTCTCTTCAGAGACCACACATGGATCCACCAGTGTCATTGCATGTGTGTTCTTTTTACTAACAACAACTGGAGTCATTGCATGTGTGTTCTTTTCACATACCACATATGGATCCACCAATGTCATTGCATGTGTGCTCTTTTCACAATCCACCTATGGATCCACCAGTGTCATTGCATGTGTGTTCTTGTTACTAACAACAACTTTAGTCATTGCATGTGTGTTCTTTTCACATACCACATATGGATCCACCAGTGTCATTGCATGTGTGCTCTTTTCACAATCCACCTATGGATACACCAGTCTCATTGCATATGTGTTCTTTTTACATACAACAACTAGAGTCATTGCATGTGTGTTCTTTTCACATACCACATATGGATCCACCAGTGTCATTGCATGTGTGCTCTTTTTACTATCCACCTATGGATCCACTAGTGCCATTGCTTGTGTGCTCTTTTTACTAACAACAACCAGAGTCATTGCATGTGTGTTCTCTTCAGAGACCACACATGGATCCACCAGTGTCATTGCATGTGTGTTCTCTTCAGAGACCACACATGGATCCACCAGTTTCATTGCATGTGTGTTCTTTTTACTAACAACAACTGGAGTCATTGCATGTGTGTTCTTTTCACATACCACATATGGATCCACCAGTGTCATTGCATGTGTGCTCTTTTCACAATCCACCTATGGATCCACCAGTGTCATTGCATGTGTGTTCTTTTTACTAACAACAACCAGAGTCATTACATGTGTGTTCTTTTCACATACCATATATGGATCCACCAGTGTCATTGCATGTGTGCTCTTTTTACTATCCACCTATAGATCCACCAGTGTCATTGCATGTGTGCTCTTTTTACTAACAACAACCATTGTCATTGCATGTGTGTTCTCTTCAAAGACCACACATGGATCCACCAGTGTCATTGCATGTGTGTTCTTTTTACTAATGCCAACCAGAGTCATTGCACGTGTGTTCTTTTCACATACCACATATGGATCCACCAGTGTCATTGCATATGTGCTCTTTTCACAATCCACCTATAGATCCACCAGTGTCATTGCATGTGTGTTCTTGTTACTAACAACAAGTGGAGTCATTGCATGTGTGTTCTTTTCACATACCACATATGGATCCACCAGTGTCATTGCATGTGTGGTCTTTTCACAATCCACCGATGGATCCAGCAGTGTCATTGCATGTGTGTTCTTTTTACTAACAACAACTAGAGTCATTTCATGACTGTTATTTTCACATACCACATAAGGCTCCACCAGTGTCATTGAAATGTGTGTTATGTTCAAAGACCACACATGGATCCACCAGTGTCATTGCATGTGTGTTCTTTTTACTAACAACAACTTGAGTCATTGCATGTGTGTTCTTTTCACATACCACATATGGATCCACCAGTGTCATCGCATGTGTTCTCTTTTCACAATCCACCTATGGAACCACCAGTGTCATTGCATGTGTGTTCTTTTTACTAACAACATCTGGAGTCATTTCATGACTACTCTTTTCACATACCACATATGGATCCACTAGTGTCATTGAAATGTGTGTTCTCTTCAGAGACCACACATGGATCTACCAGTATCATTGCATGTATGTTCTTTTTACTAACAACAACTGGAGTCATTGCATGTGTGTTCTTTTCACATACCACATATGGATCCACCAGTGTCATTGCATGTGTGCTCTTTTCACAATCCACCTATGGATCCACCAGTGTCATTGCAAGTGTGTTCTTGTTACTAACAACAACTGGAGTCATTGCATGTGTGTTCTTTTCACATACCACATATGGATCCACCAGTGTCATTGCATGTGTGTTCTTTTCACAATCCACCTATGGATCCACCAGTGTCATTGCATGTGTGTTATTTTTACTAACAACAACTAGAGTCATTTCATGACTGTTCTTTTCACATACCACATATGGCTGCACCAGTGTCATTGAAATGTGTGTTCTCTTCAAAGAGCACACATGGATCCACCAGTGTCATTGCATGTGTGTTCTTTTTAGTAACAACAACTTTAGTCATTGCATGTGTGTTATTTTCACATACCACATATGGATCCACCAGTGTCATTGCATGTGTGCTCTTTTCACAATCCACCTATGGATCCACCGGTGTCATTGCATGTGTGTTCTTTTTACTAACAACAACAAGAGTCATCGCATGTGTGTTCTTTTCACATACCACATATGGATCCACCAGTGTCATTGCATGTGTGCTCTTTTTACTATCCACCTATGGATCCACCAGTGTCATTGCTTGTGTGCTCTTTTTACTAACAACAACTAGAGTCATTGCATGTGTGTTCTCTTCAAAGACCACACATGGATCCACCAGTGACATTGCATGTGTGTTATTTTTAGTAACAACAACTGGAGTCATTGCATGTGTGTTCTTTTCACATCCCACATATGGATCCACCAGTGTAATTGCATGTGTGCTCTTTTCACAATCCACCTATGGATCCACCAGTGGCATTGCATGTGTGTTCTTTTTACTAACAACAACCAGAGTCATTGCATGTGTGTTCTTTTCAAATACCACATATGGATCCACCAGTGTCATTGCATGTGTGATCTTTTTACTAACAACAACCAGTCATTGCATGTGTGTTCTCTTCAGAGACCACACATGGATTCACAAGTGTCATTGCATGTGTGTTCTTTTTACTAACCACAACCAGAGTCATTGCATGTGTGTTCTTTTCACATACCACATATGGATCCACCAGTGTCATTGCATGTGTGCTCTTTTTACTAACAACAACAACCAGAGCCATTGCATGTCTTCTCTTTTCATAGTCCGCCTATGGATCCACCAGAGTCATTGCATGTGTGTTCTTTTTACTAACAACAACCAGAATCATTGCATGTGTGTTCTTTTTACATACCACATATGGATCCACCAGTGTCATTGCATGTGTTCTCTTTTTACTAACAACAAACAGAGCCATTGCATGTGTGCTCTTTTCACAATCCACCTTTGGATCCACTAGTGTCATTGCATGTGTGTTCTTTTTACTAACAACAACCAGAGTCATTGCATGTGTGTTCTTTTCACATACCACATATGGATCCACCAGTGTCATTGAAATGTGTGCTCTTTTCACATACCACATATGGATCCACCAGAGTCATTGCATGTGTGTTCTTTTTACTAACAACAACTGGGTCATTGCATGTGTGTTCTTTTCACATACCACATATGGATCCACTAGTGTCATTGCATGTGTGCACTTTTCACAATCCACCTATGGATCCACCAGTGTCATTGCATGTGTGTTCTTTTTACTAACAACAACCAGAGTCATTGCATGTGTGTTCTTTTCACATACCACATATGGATCCACCAGTGTCATTGCATGTGTGCTCTTTTTACTATCCACCTATGGATCCACCAGTGTCATTGCATGTGTGCTCTTTTTACTAACAACAACTAGAGTCATTGCATGTGTGTTCTCTTCAGAGACCACAGATGGATCCACAAGTGTCATTGCATGTGTGTTCTTTTTACTAACAACAACCAGAGTCATTGCATGTGTGTTCTTCTCACATACCACATATGGATCCACCAGTCTCATTGCATATGTGCTCTTTTCACAATCCACCTATGGATCCACCAGTGTCATTGCATGTGTGTTCTTTTTACTAACAACAACCAGAGTCATTGCATGTGTGTTCTTTACACATACCACATATGGATCCACCAGTGTCATTGCATGTGTGCTCTTTTTACTATCCACCTATGGATCCACCAGTGTCATTGCATGTGTGCTCTTTTTACTAACAACAACCAGATTCATTGCATGTGTGTTCTCTTCAGAGACCACGGATGGATCCACAAGTGTCATTGCATGTGTGTTCTTTTTACTAACAACAACCAGAGTCATTGCATGTGTGTTCTTTTCACATACCACATATGGATCCACCAGTCTCATTGCATATGTGCTCTTTTCACAATCCACCTATGGATCCGCCAGTGTCATTGCATGTGTGTTCTTGATACTAACAACAACTGGAGTCATTGTATGTGTGTTCTTTTCACATACCACATATGGATCCACCAGTGTCATTGCATGTGTGTTCTTTTCACAATCCACCTATGGATCCACCAGTGTCATTGCATGTGTGTTATTTTTACTAACAACAACTAGAGTCATTTCATGACTGTTCTTTTCACATACCACATATGGCTGCACCAGTGTCACTGAAATGTGTGTTCTCTTCAAAGAGCACACATGGATCCACCAGTGTCATTGCATGTGTGTTCTTTTTAGTAACAACAACTTTAGTCATTGCATGTGTGTTATTTTCACATACCACATATGGATCCACCAGTGTCATTGCATGTGTGCTCTTTTCACAATCCACCTATGGATCCACTGGTGTCATTGCATGTGTGTTCTTTTTACTAACAACAACAAGAGTCATCGCATGTGTGTTCTTTTCACATACCACATATGGATCCACCAGTGTCATTGCATGTGTGCTCTTTTTACTATCCACCTATGGATCCACCAGTGTCATTGCTTGTGTGCTCTTTTTACTAACAACAACTAGAGTCATTGCATGTGTGTTCTCTTCAAAGACCACACATGGATCCACCAGTGACATTGCATGTGTGTTCTTTTTACTAACAACTGGAGTCATTGCATGTGTGTTCTTTTCACATCCTACATATGGATCCACCAGTGTAATTGCATGTGTGCTCTTTTCACAATCCACCTATGGATCCACCAGTGGCATTGCATGTGTGTTCTTTTTACTAACAACAACCAGAGTCATTGCATGTGTGTTCTTTTCAAATACCACATATGGATCCACCAGTGTCATTGCATGTGTGCTCTTTTTACTAACAACAACCAGTCATTGCATGTGTGTTCTCTTCAGAGACCACACATGGATTCACAAGTGTCATTGCATGTGTGTTCTTTTTACTAACAACAACCAGAGTCATTGCATGTGTGTTCTTTTCACATACCACATATGGATCCACCAGTGTCATTGCATGTGTGCTCTTTTTACTAACAACAACCAGAGCCATTGCATGTCTTCTCTTTTCATAGTCCGCCTATGGATCCACCAGAGTCATTGCATGTGTGTTCTTTTTACTAACAACAACCAGAATCATTGCATGTGTGTTCTTTTTACATACCACATATGGATCCACCAGTGTCATTGCATGTGTTCTCTTTTTACTAACAACTAACAGAGCCATTGCATGTGTGCTCTTTTCACAATCCACCTATGGATCCACCAGTGTCATTGCATGTGTGTTCTTTTTACTAACAACAACCAGAGTCATTGCATGTGTGTTCTTTTCACATACCACATATGGATCCACCAGTGTCATTGAAATGTGTGCTCTTTTCACATACCACATATGGATCCACCAGAGTCATTGCATGTGTGTTCTTTTTACTAACAACAACTGGGTCATTGCATGTGTGTTCTTTTCACATACCACATATGGATCCACTAGTGTCATTGCATGTGTGCCCTTTTCACAATCCACCTATGGATCCACCAGTGTCATTGCATGTGTGTTCTTTTTACTAACAACAACCAGAGTCATTGCATGTGTGTTCTTTTCACATACCACATATGGATCCACCAGTGTCATTGCATGTGTGATCTTTTTACTAACAACAACTAGAGTCATTGCATGTGTGTTCTCTTCAGAGACCACAGATGGATCCACAAGTGTCATTGCATGTGTGTTCTTTTTACTAACAACAACCAGAGTCATTGCATGTGTGTTCTTCTCACATACCACAAATGGATCCACTAGTCTCATTGCATATGTGCTCTTTTCACAATCCACCTATGGATCCACCAGTGTCATTGCATGTGTGTTCTTTTTACTAACAACAACCAGAGTCATTGCATGTGTGTTCTTTTCACATACCACATATGGATCCACCAGTGTCATTGCATGTGTGCTCTTTTTACTATCCACCTATGGATCCACCAGTGTCATTGGATGTGTGCTCTTTTTACTAACAACAACCAGAGTCATTGCATGTGTGTTCTCTTCAGAGACCACGGATGGATCCACAAGTGTCATTGCATGTGTGTTCTTTTTACTAACAACAACCAGAGTCATTGCATGTGTGTTCTTTTCACATACCACATATGGATCCACCAGTCTCATTGCATATGTGCTCTTTTCACAATCCACCTATGGATCCGCCAGTGTCATTGCATGTGTGTTCTTGATACTAACAACAACTGGAGTCATTGTATGTGTGTTCTTTTCACATACCATATATGGATCCACCAGTGTCATTGCATGTGTTTTCTTTTCACAATCCACCTATGGATCCACCAGTGTCATTGCATGTGTGTTCTTTTTACTAACAACAACAAGAGTCCTTTCATGACTATTCTTTTCACATACCACATATGGCTCCACCAGTGTCATTGAAATGTGTGTTCTGTTCAAAGACCACACATGGATCCACCAGTGTTATTGCATGTGTGTTCTTTTTACTAACAACAACTTGAGTCATTGCATGTGTGTTCTTTTCACATACCACATATGGATCCACCAGTGTCATTGCATGTGTTCTCTTTTCACAATCCACATATGGATCCACCAGTGTCATTGCATGTGTGTTCTTTTTACTAACAACAACTGGAGTCATTTCATGACTATTCTTTTCACATACCACATATGGATCCACTATTGTCATTGAAATGTGTGTTCTCTTTAGAGACCACACATGGATCTACCAGTGTCATTGCATGTGTGTTCTTTTTACTAACAACTAGAGTCATTGCATGTGTGTTCTTTTCACATACCACATATGGATCCACCAGTGTCATTGCATGTGTGCTCTTTTCACAATCCACCTATGGATCCACCAGTGTCATTGCATGTGTGTTCTTGTTACTAACAACAACAACTGGGTCATTGCATGTGTGTTATTTTCACATACCACATATGGATCCACCAGTGTCATTGCATGTGTGCTCTTTTCACAATCCACCTATGGATCCACTGGTGTCATTGCATGTGTGTTCTTTTTACTAACAACAACAAGAGTCATCGCATGTGTGTTATTTTCACATACCACATATGGATCCACCAGTGTCATTGCATGTGTGCTCTTTTTACTATCCACCTATGGATCCACCAGTGTCATTGCTTGTGTGCTCTTTTTACTAACAACAACTAGAGTCATTGCATGTGTGTTCTCTTCAAAGACCACACATGGATCCACCAGTGACATTGCATGTGTGTTCTTTTTACTAACAACTGGAGTCATTGCATGTGTGTTCTTTTCACATCCCACATATGGATCCACCAGTGTAATTGCATGTGTGCTCTTTTCACAATCCACCTATGGATCCACTAGTGGCATTGCATGTGTGTTCTTTTTACTAACAACAACCAGAGTCATTGCATGTGTGTTCTTTTCAAATACCACATATGGATCCACCAGTGTCATTGCATGTGTGCTCTTTTTACTAACAACAACCAGTCATTGCATGTGTGTTCTCTTCAGAGACCACACATGGATTCACAAGTGTCATTGCATGTGTGTTCTTTTTACTAACAACAACCAGAGTCATTGCATGTGTGTTCTTTTCACATACCACATATGGATCCACCAGTGTCATTGCATGTGTGCTCTTTTTACTAACAACAACCAGAGCCATTGCATGTCTTCTCTTTTCATAGTCCGCCTATGGATCCACCAGAGTCATTGCATGTGTGTTCTTTTTACTAACAACAACCAGAATCATTGCATGTGTATTCTTTTTACATACCACATATGGATCCACCAGTGTCATTGCATGTGTTCTCTTTTTACTAACAACTAACAGAGCCATTGCATGTGTGCTCTTTTCACAATCCACCTATGGATCCACCAGTGTCATTGCATGTGTGTTCTTTTTACTAACAACAACCAGAGTCATTGCATGTGTGTTCTTTTCACATACCACATATGGATCCACCAGTGTCATTGAAATGTGTGCTCTTTTCACATACCACATATGGATCCACCAGAGTCATTGCATGTGTGTTCTTTTTACTAACAACAACTGGGTCATTGCATGTGTGTTCTTTTCACATACCACATATGGATCCACTAGTGTCATTGCATGTGTGCACTTTTCACAATCCACCTATGGATCCACCAGTGTCATTGCATGTGTGTTCTTTTTACTAACAACAACCAGAGTCATTGCATGTGTGTTCTTTTCACATACCACATATGGATCCACCAGTGTCACTCTTTTTACTATCCACCTATGGATCCACCAGTGTCATTGCACGTGTGCTCTTTTTACTAACAACAACTAGAGTCATTGCATGTGTGTTCTCTTCAGAGACCACAGATGGATCCACAAGTGTCATTGCATGTGTGTTCTTTTTACTAACAACAACCAGAGTCATTGCATGTGTGTTCTTCTCACATACCACATATGGATCCACTAGTCTCATTGCATATGTGCTCTTTTCACAATCCACCTATGGATCCACCAGTGTCATTGCATGTGTGTTCTTTTTACTAACAACAACCAGAGTCATTGCATGTGTGTTCTTTTCACATACCACATATGGATCCACCAGTGTCATTGCATGTGTGCTCTTTTTACTATCCACCTATGGATCCACCAGTGTCATTGCATGTGTGCTCTTTTTACTAACAACAACCAGAGTCATTGCATGTGTGTTCTCTTCTGAGACCACGGATGGATCCACAAGTGTCATTGCATGTGTGTTCTTTTTACTAACAACAACCAGAGTCATTGCATGTGTGTTCTTTTCACATACCACATATGGATCCACCAGTCTCATTGCATATGTGCTCTTTTCACAATCCACCTATGGATCCGCCAGTGTCATTGCATGTGTGTTCTTGATACTAACAACAACTGGAGTCATTGTATGTGTGTTCTTTTCACATACCATATATGGATCCACCAGTGTCATTGCATGTGTTTTCTTTTCACAATCCACCTATGGATCCACCAGTGTCATTGCATGTGTGTTCTTTTTACTAACAACAACAAGAGTCCTTTCATGACTATTCTTTTCACATACCACATATGGCTCCACCAGTGTCATTGAAATGTGTGTTCTGTTCAAAGACCACACATGGATCCACCAGTGTTATTGCATGTGTGTTCTTTTTACTAACAACAACTTGAGTCATTGCATGTGTGTTCTTTTCACATACCACATATGGATCCACCAGTGTCATTGCATGTGTTCTCTTTTCACAATCCACATATGGATCCACCAGTGTCATTGCATGTGTGTTCTTTTTACTAACAACAACTGGAGTCATTTCATGACTATTCTTTTCACATACCACATATGGATCCACTATTGTCATTGAAATGTGTGTTCTCTTTAGAGACCACACATGGATCTACCAGTGTCATTGCATGTGTGTTCTTTTTACTAACAACCAGAGTCATTGCATGTGTGTTCTTTTCACATACCACATATGGATCCACCAGTGTCATTGCATGTGTGCTCTTTTCACAATCCACCTATGGATCCACCAGTGTCATTGCATGTGTGTTCTTGTTACTAACAACAACTGGGTCATTGCATGTGTGTTATTTTCACATACCACATATGGATCCACCAGTGTCATTGCATGTGTGCTCTTTTCACAATCCACCTATGGATCCACTGGTGTCATTGCATGTGTGTTCTTTTTACTAACAACAACAAGAGTCATCGCATGTGTGTTATTTTCACATACCACATATGGATCCACCAGTGTCATTGCATGTGTGCTCTTTTTACTATCCACCTATGGATCCACCAGTGTCATTGCTTGTGTGCTCTTTTTACTAACAACAACTAGAGTCATTGCATGTGTGTTCTCTTCAAAGACCACACATGGATCCACCAGTGACATTGCATGTGTGTTCTTTTTACTAACAACTGGAGTCATTGCATGTGTGTTCTTTTCACATCCCACATATGGATCCACCAGTGTAATTGCATGTGTGCTCTTTTCACAATCCACCTATGGATCCACTAGTGGCATTGCATGTGTGTTCTTTTTACTAACAACAACCAGAGTCATTGCATGTGTGTTCTTTTCAAATACCACATATGGATCCACCAGTGTCATTGCATGTGTGCTCTTTTTACTAACAACAACCAGTCATTGCATGTGTGTTCTCTTTAGAGACCACACATGGATTCACAAGTGTCATTGCATGTGTGTTCTTTTTACTAACAACAACCAGAGTCATTGCATGTGTGTTCTTTTCACATACCACATATGGATCCACCAGTGTCATTGCATGTGTGCTCTTTTTACTAACAACAACCAGAGCCATTGCATGTCTTCTCTTTTCATAGTCCGCCTATGGATCCACCAGAGTCATTGCATGTGTGTTCTTTTTACTAACAACAACCAGAATCATTGCATGTGTATTCTTTTTACATACCACATATGGATCCACCAGTGTCATTGCATGTGTTCTCTTTTTACTAACAACTAACAGAGCCATTGCATGTGTGCTCTTTTCACAATCCACCTATGGATCCACCAGTGTCATTGCATGTGTGTTCTTTTTACTAACAACAACCAGAGTCATTGCATGTGTGTTCTTTTCACATACCACATATGGATCCACCAGTGTCATTGAAATGTGTGCTCTTTTCACATACCACATATGGATCCACCAGAGTCATTGCATGTGTGTTCTTTTTACTAACAACAACTGGGTCATTGCATGTGTGTTCTTTTCACATACCACATATGGATCCACTAGTGTCATTGCATGTGTGCACTTTTCACAATCCACCTATGGATCCACCAGTGTCATTGCATGTGTGTTCTTTTTACTAACAACAACCAGAGTCATTGCATGTGTGTTCTTTTCACATACCACATATGGATCCACCAGTGTCACTCTTTTTACTATCCACCTATGGATCCACCAGTGTCATTGCATGTGTGCTCTTTTTACTAACAACAACTAGAGTCATTGCATGTGTGTTCTCTTCAGAGACCACAGATGGATCCACAAGTGTCATTGCATGTGTGTTCTTTTTACTAACAACAACCAGAGTCATTGCATGTGTGTTCTTCTCACATACCACATATGGATCCACTAGTCTCATTGCATATGTGCTCTTTTCACAATCCACCTATGGATCCACCAGTGTCATTGCATGTGTGTTCTTTTTACTAACAACAACCAGAGTCATTGCATGTGTGTTCTTTTCACATACCACATATGGATCCACCAGTGGCATTGCATGTGTGCTCTTTTTACTATCCACCTATGGATCCACCAGTGTCATTGCATGTGTGCTCTTTTTACTAACAACAACCAGAGTCATTGCATGTGTGTTCTCTTCTGAGACCACGGATGGATCCACAAGTGTCATTGCATGTGTGTTCTTTTTACTAACAACAACCAGAGTCATTGCATGTGTGTTCTTTTCACATACCACATATGGATCCACCAGTCTCATTGCATATGTGCTCTTTTCACAATCCACCTATGGATCCGCCAGTGTCATTGCATGTGTGTTCTTGATACTAACAACAACTGGAGTCATTGTATGTGTGTTCTTTTCACATACCATATATGGATCCACCAGTGTCATTGCATGTGTTTTCTTTTCACAATCCACCTATGGATCCACCAGTGTCATTGCATGTGTGTTCTTTTTACTAACAACAACAAGAGTCCTTTCATGACTATTCTTTTCACATACCACATATGGCTCCACCAGTGTCATTGAAATGTGTGTTCTGTTCAAAGACCACACATGGATCCACCAGTGTTATTGCATGTGTGTTCTTTTTACTAACAACAACTTGAGTCATTGCATGTGTGTTCTTTTCACATACCACATATGGATCCACCAGTGTCATTGCATGTGTTCTCTTTTCACAATCCACATATGGATCCACCAGTGTCATTGCATGTGTGTTCTTTTTACTAACAACAACTGGAGTCATTTCATGACTATTCTTTTCACATAGCACATATGGATCCACTATTGTCATTGAAATGTGTGTTCTCTTTAGAGACCACACATGGATCTACCAGTGTCATTGCATGTGTGTTCTTTTTACTAACAACCAGAGTCATTGCATGTGTGTTCTTTTCACATACCACATATGGATCCACCAGTGTCATTGCATGTGTGCTCTTTTCACAATCCACCTATGGATCCACCAGTGTCATTGCACGTGTGTTCTTATTACTAACAACAACTGGGTCATTGCATGTGTGTTCTTTTCACATACCACATATGGATGCACCAGTGTCATTACACGTGTGCTCTTTTCACAATCCACCTATGGATCCACCAGTGTCATTGCATGTGTGTTCTTTTTACTAACAACAACTAGAGTCATTGAAATGTGTGTTCTTTTCACATACCACATATGGATCCACCAGTGTCATTGCATGTATGGTCTTTTCACAATCCACCGATGGATCCACCAGTGTCATTGCATGTGTGTTCTTTTTACTAACAACAACTAGAGTCATTTCATGACTGTTATTTTCATATACCACATATGGCTCCACCAGTGTCATTGAAATGTGTGTTATGTTCAAACACCACACATGGATCCACCAGTGTCATTGCATGTGTGTTCTTTTTACTAACAACAACTTGAGTCATTGCATGTGTGTTCTTTTCACATACCACATATGGATCCACCAGTGTCATCGCATGTGTTCTCTTTTCACAATCCACCTATGGATCCACCAGTGACATTGCATGTGTGTTCTTTTTACTAACAACAACTGGAGTCATTGCATGTGTGTTCTTTTCACATCCCACATATGGATCCACCAGTGTAATTGCATGTGTGCTCTTTTCACAATCCACCTATGGATCCACCAGTGTCATTGCATGTGTGCTCTTTTTACTAACAACAACCAGTGATTGCATGTGTGTTCTCTTCAGAGACCACACATGGATTCACAAGTGTCATTGCATGTGTGTTCTTTTTACTAACAACAACCAGAGTCATTGCATGTGTGTTCTTTTCACATACCACATATGGATCCACCAGTGTCATTGCATGTGTGCTCTTTTTACTAACAACAACCAGAGCCATTGCATGTCTTCTCTTTTCATAGTCCGCCTATGGATCCACCAGAGTCATTGCATGTGTGTTATTTTTACTAACAACAACCAGAATCATTGCATGTGTGTTCTTTTTACATACCACATATGGATCCACTAGTGTCATTGCATGTGTTCTCTTTTTACTAACAACAAACAGAGCCATTGCAGGTGTGCTCTTTTCACAATCCACCTATGGATCCACCAGTGTCATTGCATGTGTGTTCTTTTTACTAACAACAACCAGAGTCATTGCATGTGTGTTCTTTTCACATACCACATATGGATCCACCAGTGTCATTGAAATGTGTGCTCTTTTCACATACCACATATGGATCCACCAGAGTCATTGCATGTGTGTTCTTTTTACTAACAACAACTGGGTCATTGCATGTGTGTTCTTTTCACATACCACATATGGATCCACTAGTGTCATTGCATGTGTGCACTTTTCACAATCCACCTATGGATCCACCAGTGTCATTGCATGTGTGTTCTTTTTACTAACAACAACCAGAGTCATTGCATGTGTGTTCTTTTCACATACCACATATGGATCAACCAGTGTCATTGCATGTGTGCTCTTTTTACTATCCACCTATGGATCCACCAGTGTCATTGCATGTGTGCTCTTTTTACTAACAACAACTAGAGTCATTGCATGTGTTTTCTCTTTAGAGACCACAGATGGATCCACAAGTGTCATTGCATGTGTGTTCTTTTTACTAACAACAACCAGAGTCATTGCATGTGTGTTCTTCTCACATACCACATATGGATCCACCAGTCTCATTGCATATGTGCTCTTTTCACAATCCACCTATGGATCCACCAGTGTCATTGCATGTGTGTTCTTTTTACTAACAACAACCAGAGTCATTGCATGTGTGTTCTTTTCACATACCACATATGGATCCACCAGTGTCATTGCATGTGTGCTGTTTTTACTATCCACCTATGGATCCACCAGTGTCATTGCATGTGTGCTCTTTTTACTAACAACAACCAGAGTCATTGCATGTGTGTTCTCTTCAGAGACCACAGATGGATCCACAAGTGTCATTGCATGTGTGTTCTTTTTACTAACAACAACCAGAGTCATTGCATGTGTGTTCTTTTCACATACCACATATGGATCCACCAGTCTCATTGCATATGTGCTCTTTTCACAATCCACCTATGGATCCGCCAATGTCATTGCATGTGTGTTCTTGATACTAACAACAACTGGAGTCATTGCATGTGTGTTCTTTTCACATACCACATATGGATCCACCAGTGTCATTGCATGTGTTTTCTTTTCACAATCCACCTATGGATCCACCAGTGTCATTGCATGTGTGTTCTTTTTACTAACAACAACTAGAGTCATTTCATGACTATTATTTTCACATACCACATATGGCTCCACCAGTGTCATTGAAATGTGTGTTCTGTTCAAAGACCACACATGGATCCACCAGTGTTATTGCATGTGTGTTCTTTTTACTAACAACAACTTGAGTCATTGCATGTGTGTTCTTTTCACATACCACATATGGATCCACCAGTGTCATTGCATGTGTGTTCTTTTTACTAACAACAACTGGAGTCATTTCATGACTATTCTTTTCACATACCACATATGGATCCACTATTGTCATTGAAATGTGTGTTCTCTTTAGAGACCACACATGGATCTACCAGTGTCATTGCATGTGTGTTCTTTTTACTAACAACTGGAGTCATTGCATGTGTGTTCTTTTCACATACCACATATGGATCCACCAGTGTCATTGCATGTGTGCTCTTTTCACAATCCACCTATGGATCCACCAGTGTCATTGCATGTGTGTTCTTGTTACTAACAACAACTGGGTCATTGCATGTGTGTTCTTTTCACATACCACATATGGATGCACCAGTGTCATTACACGTGTGCTCTTTTCACAATCCACCTATGGATCCACCAGTGTCATTGCATGTGTGTTCTTTTTACTAACAACAACTAGAGTCATTGAAATGTGTGTTCTTTTCACATACCACATATGGATCCACCAGTGTCATTGAAATGTGTGTTCTTTTCACAATCCACCTATGTATCCACAAGTGTCATTGCATGTGTGCTCTTTTTACTAACAACCAGAGTCATTGCATGTGTGTTCTCTTCAGAGACCACACATGGATCCACCAGTGTCATTGCATGTGTGTTCTTTTTACTAACAACAACCAGAGTCATTGAAATGTGTCTTCTCTTTAGAGACCACACATGGATCCACCAGTGTCATTGCATGTGTGTTCTTTTCACAATTCACCTATGGATCCACCAGTGTCATTGCATGTGTGTTCTCCTTACTAACAACAACTGGAGTCATTTCATGACTGTTCTTTTCACATACCACATATGGATCCACCAGTGTTATTGAAATGTGTGTTCTCTTAAGAGACCACACATGGATCCACCAGTGTCATTGCATGTGTGTTCTTTTCACTAACAATAACCAGAGTCATTGAAATGTGTGTTCTTTTCACATACCACATATGGATCCACAGTGTCATTGAAATGTGTGTTCTTTTCACAATCCACCTATGCATCCACCAGTGTCATTGCATGTGTGCTCTTTTTACTAACAACAACCAGTCATTGCATGTGTGTTCTCTTTAGAGACCACAAATGGATCCACCAGTGTCATTGCATGTGTGTTCTTTGTACTATTAACAACCAGAGTCATTGAAATGTGTGTTCTCTTCAAAGACCACACATGGATCCACCAGTGTCATTGCATGTGTGTTCTTTTTGTTAACAACAACTAGAGTAAATGCATGTGTGTTCTCTTCAGAGACCACACATGGATCCACCAGTGTCATTGCATGTGTGTTCTTTTTACTATCAACAACCAGAGTCATTTCATGTGTGTTCTTTTCACATACCACATATGGATCCACTAGTGTCATCGCATGTGTGTTCGTTTTACTAACAACAACCAGAGTCATTGCATGTGTGTTCTCTTTACTAACAACAACCAAAGTCATTGTATGTGTGTTCTTTTCACATACCACATATGGATTCATCGGTGTCATTGCATGTGTGCTCTTTTTACTAACAACAACCAGAGTCATTGCATGTCTGTTCTCTTCAGAGACCACACATGGATCCACCAGTGTCATTGCATGTGTGTTCTTTTTACTAATAACAACTGGAGTCATTGCATGTGTGTTCTTTTCACATACCACATATGGATCCACCAGAGTCATTGCATGTGTTCTCTTTTCACAATCCACCTATGGATCCACCAGTGTCATTGCATGTGTGTTCTTTTTACTAACAACAACTGGAGTCATTTCATTACTATTCTTTTCACATACCACATATGGATCCAACAGTGTCAATGAAATGTGTGTTCTCCTTACAGACCACACATGGATCCACTAGTGTCATTTGATGTGTGTTCTTTTTACTAACAACAACCAGTGTCATTGCATGTGTGTTCTTTTCACAATTCACCTATGGATCCACCAGTGTCATTGCATGTGTGTTCTCCTTACTAACAACAACTGGAGTCATTTCATGACTATTCTTTTCACATACCACATATGGATCCACCAGTGTCATTAAAATGTGTGTTCTCTTAAGAGACCACACATGGATCCACCAGTGTCATTGCATGTGTGTTCTTTTTACTAACAACAACCAGAGTCATTGCATGTGTGTTCTTTTCACATACCACATATGGATCCACTAGTGTCATTGAAATGTGCGCTCTTTTCACATACCACATATGGATCCACCAGAGTCATTGCATGTGTGTTCTTTTTACTAACAACAACTGGGTCATTGCATGTGTGTTCTTTTCACATACCACATATGGATCCACCAGTGTCATTGAATGTATGTTGTTTTCATAATCCACCTATGGATCCACTAGTGTCATTGAAATGTGTGCTCTTTTTACTAACAACAACTGGAGTCATTGCATGTGTGTTGTTTTCACATACCACATATGGATCCACCAGTGTTATTGCATGTGTGCTCTTTTCACAATCCACCTATGGATCCACCAGTGTCATTGCATGTGTGCTCTTTTCGCAATCCACCTATGGATCGACCAGTGTCATTGCATGTGTGTTCTTTTTACTAACAACCAGAGTCATTGAAATGTGTGTTCTTTTCACATACCACATATGGATCCACCTGTGTCATTGAAATGTGTGTTCTTTTCACAATCCACCTATGGATCCACAAGTGTCATTGCATGTGTGCTCTTTTTACTAACAACCAGAGTCATTGCATGTGTGTTCTCTTTAGAGACTACACATGGATCCACCAGTGTCATTGCATGCGTGTTCTTTTTACTAACAACAACTAGTGTCATTGCATGTGTGTTCTTTTCACAATCCACATATGGATCCACCAGTGTCATTGCATGTGTGTTCTTCTCACTAACAACAACTGGAGTCATTTCATGACTATTCTTTTCACATACCTCAGATGGATCCACCAGTGTCATTGAAATGTGTGGGCTCTGGATTCACCAGTGTCATTGCATGTGTGTTCTTTTTACTAACAATAACCAGAGTCATTGAAAAGTGTGTTCTTTTCACATACCACATATGGATCCACCAATGTCATTGCATGTATGTTCTTTTCACAATCCACCTATGGATCCACCAGTGTTAATGCATGTGTGTTCTTTTTACTAACAACAACCAGAGTCATTGAAATGTGTGTTCTTTTCACATACCACATATGGATCCACCAGGATCATTGCATGTGTGTTCTTTTCACAATCCACCTATGGATCCACCAGTGTCATTGCATGTGTGTTCTTTTTACTAACGACAACCAGAGTCATTGCATGTGTGTTCTTTTCACATACCACATATGGTTCCACCAGTGTCATTGAAATTTCTGTTCTCTTCAGAGACCAGACATGGATCTACCAGTGTCATTGTATGTGTGGTATTTTTACTAACAACAACCAGAGTCATTGAAATGTGTGTTCTTTTCAGATACCACATATGGATCCACTAGTGTCATTGCATGTGTGTTCTTTTTACTTACAACAACCAGAGTCATTGCATGTGTGCTCTTTTCACAATCCACCTATGGATCCACCAGTGTCATTGTATGTGTGTTCTTTTTACTAACAACAACCAGAGTCATTGAAACATGTGTTCTTTTCACATCCCACATATGGATGCACAAGTGTCATTGCATGTGTGTTCTTTTTTCTAACAACAACCAGAGTCATTGCGTGTCTGTTCTCTACAGAGACCACACATGGATCCACCAGTGTCATTGCATGTGTGTTCTTTTTATTAACAACAACTGGAGTCATTGAAATGTGTGTTCTCTTCAGGGACCACACATGGATCCACCAGTGTTATTGCATGTGTATTCTTTTTACTAACAACAACCAGAGTCATTGCATGTGTGTTCTTTTCACATACCACATATGGATCCACCATTGTCATTACATGTGTGTTCTTTTTACTAACAACAACCAGAGTCATTGCGTGTCTGTTCTCTTCAGAGACCACACATGGATCCACCAATGTCATTGCATGTGTGTTCTTTTTATTAACAACAACTAGAGTCATTGAAATGTGTGTTCACTTCAGAGACCACACATGGATCCACCAGTGTCATTGCATGTGTGTTCTTTTTACTTACAATAACCAAAGTCATTGCATGTGTGGTCTTTTCACATACCACATATGGATCCACCATTGTCATTGCATGTGTGTTCTTTTCAGAATCCACATATGGATCCACCAGTGTCATTGCATGTGTGTTCTTTTTAATAACAACAACCAGAGTCATTGCATGTGTGTTCTTTTCACATACCACATATGGATCCACCTGTGTCATTGCATGTGTGCTCTTTTCACAATCCACCTATGGATCCACCAGTGTCATTGCATGTGTTTCTTTTTACTAACAACAACCAGAGTCGTTGAAAAGTGTTTTTTTTCACATACCACATATGGATCCACCAATGTCACTGCATGTATGTTCTTTTCACAATCCACCTATGGATCCACCAGTGTCATTGCATGTGTGTTCTTTTTTCTAACAACAACAAGAGTCATTGAAATGTGTGTTCTTTTCAAATACCACATATGGATCCACCAGGATCATTGCATGTGTGTTCTTTTCACAATCCACCTATGGATCCACCAGTGTCATTGCATGTGTGTTCTTTTACTAACGACAACCAGAGTCATTGCATGTGTGTTCTTTTCACATACCACATATGGATCCAACCAGTGTCATTGAAATTTGTGTTCTCTTCAGAGACCACACATGGATCTACCAGTGTCATTGCATGTGTGTTCTTTTTACTATCAACAACCAGAGTCATTGAAATGTGTGTTCTTTTCAGAGACCATATATGGATCCCCCAGTGTCATTGCATGTGTGTTCTTTTTACTAACAACAACCAGAGTCATTGCATGTGTGCTATTTTCACAATCTACCTATGGATCCACCAGTGTCATTGCATGTGTGTTCTTTTTACTAACAACAACCAGAATCATTGAAATGTGTGTTCTTTTCACATACCACATATAGATCCACGAGTGTCATTGCATGTGTGTTCTTTTTACTAACAACAATTGGGTCATTGCATGTGTGTTCTTTTCACATACCACATATGGTTCCACCAGTGTCATTGCATGTGTGCTCTTTTCGCAATCCACCTATGGATCCACCAGTGTCATTGCATGTGTGTTCTTTTTACTAACAACAACCAGAGTCATTGAAATGTGTGTTCTTTTCACATACCACATATGGATCCACCAGTGTCATTGAAATGTGTGTTCTTTTCACAATCCACCTATGGATCCACAAGTGTGTGCTCTTTTTACTAACAACCAGAGTCATTGCATGTGTGTTCTCTTTAGAGACCACACATGGATCCACCAGTGTCATTGTATGTGTGTTCTTTTTACTAACAATAACCAGAGTCATTGAAATGTGTGTTCTCTTCAGAGACCACACATGGATCCACTAGTGTCATTGCATGTGTGTTCTTTTTACTAACAACAACCAGTGTCATTGCATGTGTGTTCTTTTCACAATCCACATATGGATCCACTAGTGTCATTGCATGTGTGTTCTTCTTACTAACAACAACTGGAGTCATTTCATGACTGTTCTTTTCACATACCTCATATGGATCCACCAGTGTCATTGAAATGTGTGGTCTCTGGATTCACTAGTGTCATTGCATGTGTGTTCTTTTTACTAACAATAACCAGAGTCATTTAAAAGTGTGTTCTTTTCACATACCACATATGGATCCGCCAATGCCATTGCATGTATGTTCTTTTCACAATCCACCTATGGATCCAGCAGTGTCATTGCATGTGTGTTCTTTTTACTAACAACAACCAGAGTCATTGAAATGTGTGTTCTTTTCACATACCACATATGGATCCACCAGGATCATTGTATGTGTGTTCTTTTCACAATCCACCTATGGATCCACCAGTGTCATTGCATGTGTGTTCTTTTTACTAACGACAACCAAATTCATTGCATGTGTGTTCTTTTTACTAAGAACAACCAAAGTCATTGCATGTGTGTTCTTTTCACATACCACATATGGATCCACCACTGTCATTGAAATTTGTGTTCTCTTCAGAGACCACACATGGATCTACCAGTGTCATTGCATGTGTGTTCTTTTTACGAACAACAACCAGAGTCATTGAAATGTGTGTTCTTTTCAGAGACCACATATGGATCCACTAGTGTCATTTCATGTGTGTTCTTTTTACTTACAACAACCAGAGTGATTGCATGTGTGCTCTTTTCACAATCCACCTATGGATCCACCAGTGTCATTGCATGTGTGTTCTTTTTACTAACAACAACCAGAGTCATTGAAATGTGTGTTCTTTTCACATACCACATATGGATCGACAAGTGTCATTGCATGTGTGTTCTTTTTACTAACAACAACAAGAGTCATTGCATGTCTATTCTCTTCAGAGACCACACTTGGATCCACCAGTGTCATTGCATGTGTGTTCTGTTTTTTAACAACAACTGGAGTCATTGAAATGTGTGTTCTCTTCAGATACCACACATGAATCCACCAGTGTCATTGCATGTGTGTTCTTTTTACTAACAACAACCAGAGTCATTGCATGTGTGTTCTTTCCACATACCACATATGGATCCACCATTGTCATTACATGTGTGTTCTTTTCACAATCCACATATGGATCCACCAGTGTCATTGCATGTGTGTTCTTTTTACTAACAACAACCAGAGTCATTGCATGTGTGTTCTTTTCACATACCACATATGGATCCACCAGTGTCATTGCATGTGTGCTCTTTTCATAATCCACCTATGGATCCACGAGTGTCATTGCATGTGTGTTCTTTTTACTAACAACAACCAGAGTCATTGAAAAGTGTGTTCTTTTCACATACCACATATGGATCCACCAGTGTCATTGAATGTATGTTCTTTTTATAATCCACCTATGGATCCACCAGTGTCATTGCTTGTGTGTTCTTTTTACTAACAACAACTGGAGTCATTGCATGTGTGTTCTTTTCACATACCACATATGGATCCACCAGTGTCATTGCATGTGTGCTCTTTTTACTAACAACAACCAGAGTCATTGGAATTGTGCTCTTTTCACAATCCACCTATGGATCCACCACTGTCATTGCATGTGTGTTCTTTTTACTAACAACAACCAGAGTCATTGAAACGTGTGTTCTTTTCACATACCACATATGGATGCACAAGTGTCATTGCATATGTGTTCTTTTTACTAACAACAACTGGAGTCATTGAAATGTGTGTTCTCTTCAGAGACCACACATGGATCCACTAGTGTCATTGCATGTGTATTCTTTTTACTAACAACAACCAGAGTCATTGCATGTGTGTTCTTTTCACATACCACATATAGATCCACCATTGTCATTACATGTGTGTTCTTTTTACTAACAACAACCAGAGTCATTGCGTGTCTGTTCTCTTCAGAGACCACACATGGATCCACCAGTGTCATACCATGTGTGTTCTTTTTATTAACAACAACTGGAGTCATTGAAATGTGTGTTCTCTTTAGAGACCACACATGGATCCACCAGTGTCATTGCATGTGTGTTCTTTTTACTAACAACAACCAGAGTCATTGCATGTGTGGTCTTTTCACATACCACATATGGATCCACCATTGTAATTGCATGTGTGTTCTTTTCAGAATCCACATATGGATCCACCAGTGTTATTGCATGTGTGTTCTTTTTACTAACAACAACCAGAGTCATTGCATGTGTGTTCTTTTCACATACCACATATGGATCCACCAGTGTCATTGCATGTGTGCTCTTTTCACAATCCACCTATGGATCCACCAGTGTCATTGCATGTGTTTCTTTTTACTAACAACAACCAAAGTCGTTGAAAAGTGTGTTCTTTTCACATACCACATATGGATCCACCAATGTCATTGCATGTATGTTCTTTTCAGAATCCACCTATGGATCCACCAGTGTCATTGCATGTGTGTTCTTTTTACTAACAACAACCAGAGTCATTGAAATGTGTGTTCTTTTCAAATACCACATATGGATCAACCAGGATCATTGCATGTGTGTTCTTTTCACAATCCACCTATGGATCCACCAGTGTCATTGCATGTGTGTTCTTTTTACTAATGACAACCAGAGTCATTGCATGTGTGTTCTTTTCACATACCCCATATGGATCCACCAGTGTCATTGAAATTTGTGTTCTCTTCGGAGACCACACATGGATCTACTAGTGTCATTGCATGTGTGTTCTTTTTACGAACAACAACCAGAGTCATTGAAATGTGTGTACTTTTCAGAGACCACCTATGGATCCACCAGTGTCATTGCATGCGTGTTCTTTTTACTAACAACAACCAGAGTCATTGCATGTGTGCTCTTTTCACAATCCACCTATGGATCCACTAGTGTCATTGCATGTGTCTTCTTTTTACTAACAACAACCCGAATCATTGAAATGTGTGTTCTTTTCACATACCACATATGGATCCACAAGTGTCATTGCATGTGTATTCTTTTTACTAACAACAACTGGGTCGATGCATGTGTGTTCTTTTCACATACCACATATGGATCCACCAGTGTCATTGCATGTGTGCTCTTTTCGCAATCCACCTATGGATCCACCAGTGTCATTGCATGTGTGTTCTTTTTACTAACAACAACCAGAGTCATTGAAATGTGTGTTCTTTTCACATACCACATATGGATCCACCAGTGTCATTGAAATGTGTGTTCTTTTCACAAGCCACCTATGGATCCCCAAGTGTCATTGCATGTGTGCTCTTTTCACTAACTACCAGAGTCATTGCATGTGTGTTCTCTTTAGAGACCACACATGGATCCACCAGTGCCATTGCATGTGTGTTCTTTTTACTAACAATAACCAGAGTCATTGAAATGTGTGTTCTCTTCAGAGACCACACATGGATCCACCAGTGTCATTGCATGTGTGTTCTTCTTACTAACAACAACTGGAGTCATTTCATGACTGTTCTTTTCACATACCTCATATGGATCCACCAGTGTCATTGAAATGTGTGGTCTCTGGATTCACCAGTGTCATTGCATGTGTGTTCTTTTTACTAACAATAACCAGAGTCATTGACAAGTGTGTTCTTTTCACATACCACATATGGATCCACCAATGTCATTGCATGTACGTTCTTTTCACAATCCACCTATGGATCCACCAGTGTCATTGCATGTGTGTTCTTTTTACTAACAACAACCAGAGTCATTGAAATGTGTGTCCTTTTCACATACCACATATGGATCCACCAGGATCATTGCATGTGTGTTCTTTTCACAATCCACCTATGGATCCACCAGTGTCATTGCATGTGTGTTCTTTTTACTAACGACAACCAAAGTCATTGCATGTGTGTTCTTTTTACTAACGACAACCAAAGTCATTGCATGTGTGTTCTTTTCACATACCACATATGGATCCACTAGTGTCATTGAAATTTGTGTTCTCTTCAGAGACCACACATGGATCTACCAGTGTCATTGCATGTGTGTTCTTTTTACTAACAACAACCAGAGTCGTTGAAATGTGTGTTCTTTTCCGAGAGCACATATGGATCCACCAGTGTCATTGCATGTGTGTTCTTTTTACTTACAACAACCAGAGTCATTGCATGTGTGCTCTTTTCACAATCCACCTATGCATCCACCAGTGTCATTGCATGTGTGTTATTTTTTACTAACAACAACCAGAGTCATTGAAATGTGTGTTCTTTTCACATACCACATATGGATCGACAAGTGTCATTCCATGTGTGTTCTTTTTACTAACAATAACCAGAGTCATTGCATGTATATTCTCTTCAGAGACCACACTTGGATCCACCAGTGTCATTGCATGTGTGTTCTTTTTATTAACAACAACTGGAGTCATTGAAATGTGTGTTCTCTTCAGATACCACACATGGATCCACCAGTGTCATTGCATGTGTGTTCTTTTTACTAACAACAACCAGAGTCATTGCATGTGTGTTCTTTTCACATACCACATATGGATCCACCATTGTCATTGCATATGTGTTCTTTTCAGAATCCACATATGGATCCACCAGTGTCATTGCATGTGTGTTCTTTTTACTAACAACAAGCAGAGTCATTGCATGTGTGTTCTTTTCACATACCACATATGGATCCACCAGTGTCATTGCATGTGTGCTCTTTTCACAATCTACCTATGGATCCACCAGTGTCATTGCATGTGTTTCTTTTTACTAACAACAACCAGAGTCGTTGAAAAGTGTGTTCTTTTCAGATACCACATATGGATCCACCAATGTCATTGCATGTATGTTCTTTTCACAATCCACCTATGGATCCACCAGTGTCATTGCATGTGTGTTCTTTTTACTAACAACAACCAGAGTCATTGAAATGTGTGTTCTTTTCAAGTACCACATATGGATCCACCAGGATCATTGCATGTGTGTTATTTTCACAATCCACCTATGGATCCACCAGTGTCATTGCATGTGTGTTCTTTTTACTAACGACAACCAGAGTCATTGCATGTGTGTTCTTTTCACATACCACATATGGATCCACCAGTGTCATTGAAATTTGTGTTCTCTTCAGAGACCACACATGGATCTACTAGTGTCATTGCATGTGTGTTCTTTTTACGAACAACAACCAGAGTCATTGAAATGTGTGTTCTTTTCAGAGACCACACATGCATCTACTAGTGTCATTGCATGTGTGTTCTTTTTACGAACAACAACCAGAGTCATTGAAATGTGTGTTCTTTTCAGAGACCACATATGGATCCACCAGTGTCATTGCATGCGTGTTCTTTTTACTAACAACAACCAGAGTCATTGCATGTGTGCTCTTTTCACAATCCACCTATGGATCCACCAGTGTCATTGCATGTGTCTTCTTTTTACTAACAACAACCCGAATCATTGAAATGTGTGTTCTTTTCACATACCACATATGGATCCACAAGTGTCATTGCATGTGTGTTCTTTTTACTAACAACAACTGGGTCATTGCATGTGTGTTCTTTTCACATACCACATATGGATCCACCAGTGTCATTGCATGTGTGCTCTTTTCGCAATCCACCTATGGATCCACCAGTGTCATTGCATGTGTGTTCTTTTTACTAACAACAACCAGAGTCATTGAAATGTGTGTTCTTTTCACATACCACATATGGATCCACCAGTGTCATTGAAATGTGTGTTCTTTTCACAAGCCACCTATGGATCCCCAAGTGTCATTGCATGTGTGCTCTTTTCACTAACTACCAGAGTCATTGCATGTGTGTTCTCTTTAGAGACCACACATGGATCCACCAGTGCCATTGCATGTGTGTTCTTTTTACTAACAATAACCAGAGTCATTGAAATGTGTGTTCTCTTCAGAGACCACACATGGATCCACCAGTGTCATTGCATGTGTGTTCTTCTTACTAACAACAACTGGAGTCATTTCATGACTGTTCTTTTCACATACCTCATATGGATCCACCAGTGTCATTGAAATGTGTGGTCTCTGGATTCACCAGTGTCATTGCATGTGTGTTCTTTTTACTAACAATAACCAGAGTCATTGACAAGTGTGTTCTTTTCACATACCACATATGGATCCACCAATGTCATTGCATGTACGTTCTTTTCACAATCCACCTATGGATCCACCAGTGTCATTGCATGTGTGTTCTTTTTACTAACAACAACCAGAGTCATTGAAATGTGTGTCCTTTTCACATACCACATATGGATCCACCAGGATCATTGCATGTGTGTTCTTTTCACAATCCACCTATGGATCCACCAGTGTCATTGCATGTGTGTTCTTTTTACTAACGACAACCAAAGTCATTGCATGTGTGTTCTTTTTACTAACGACAACCAAAGTCATTGCATGTGTGTTCTTTTCACATACCACATATGGATCCACTAGTGTCATTGAAATTTGTGTTCTCTTCAGAGACCACACATGGATCTACCAGTGTCATTGCATGTGTGTTCTTTTTACAAACAACAACCAGAGTCGTTGAAATGTGTGTTCTTTTCCGAGAGCACATATGGATCCACCAGTGTCATTGCATGTGTGTTCTTTTTACTTACAACAACCAGAGTCATTGCATGTGTGCTCTTTTCACAATCCACCTATGCATCCACCAGTGTCATTGCATGTGTGTTATTTTTTACTAACAACAACCAGAGTCATTGAAATGTGTGTTCTTTTCACATACCACATATGGATCGACAAGTGTCATTCCATGTGTGTTCTTTTTACTAACAATAACCAGAGTCATTGCATGTATATTCTCTTCAGAGACCACACTTGGATCCACCAGTGTCATTGCATGTGTGTTCTTTTTATTAACAACAACTGGAGTCATTGAAATGTGTGTTCTCTTCAGATACCACACATGGATCCACCAGTGTCATTGCATGTGTGTTCTTTTTACTAACAACAACCAGAGTCATTGCATGTGTGTTCTTTTCACATACCACATATGGATCCACCATTGTCATTGCATATGTGTTCTTTTCAGAATCCACATATGGATCCACCAGTGTCATTGCATGTGTGTTCTTTTTACTAACAACAAGCAGAGTCATTGCATGTGTGTTCTTTTCACATACCACATATGGATCCACCAGTGTCATTGCATGTGTGCTCTTTTCACAATCTACCTATGGATCCACCAGTGTCATTGCATGTGTTTCTTTTTACTAACAACAACCAGAGTCGTTGAAAAGTGTGTTCTTTTCAGATACCACATATGGATCCACCAATGTCATTGCATGTATGTTCTTTTCACAATCCACCTATGGATCCACCAGTGTCATTGCATGTGTGTTCTTTTTACTAACAACAACCAGAGTCATTGAAATGTGTGTTCTTTTCAAGTACCACATATGGATCCACCAGGATCATTGCATGTGTGTTATTTTCACAATCCACCTATGGATCCACCAGTGTCATTGCATGTGTGTTCTTTTTACTAACGACAACCAGAGTCATTGCATGTGTGTTCTTTTCACATACCACATATGGATCCACCAGTGTCATTGAAATTTGTGTTCTCTTCAGAGACCACACATGGATCTACTAGTGTCATTGCATGTGTGTTCTTTTTACGAACAACAACCAGAGTCATTGAAATGTGTGTTCTTTTCAGAGACCACACATGCATCTACTAGTGTCATTGCATGTGTGTTCTTTTTACGAACAACAACCAGAGTCATTGAAATGTGTGTTCTTTTCAGAGACCACATATGGATCCACCAGTGTCATTGCATGCGTGTTCTTTTTACTAACAACAACCAGAGTCATTGCATGTGTGCTCTTTTCACAATCCACCTATGGATCCACCAGTGTCATTGCATGTGTCTTCTTTTTACTAACAACAACCCGAATCATTGAAATGTGTGTTCTTTTCACATACCACATATGGATCCACAAGTGTCATTGCATGTGTGTTCTTTTTACTAACAACAACTGGGTCATTGCATGTGTGTTCTTTTCACATACCACATATGGATCCACCAGTGTCATTGCATGTGTGCTCTTTTCGCAATCCACCTATGGATCCACCAGTGTCATTGCATGTGTGTTCTTTTTACTAACAACAACCAGAGTCATTGAAATGTGTGTTCTTTTCACATACCACATATGGATCCACCAGTGTCATTGAAATGAGTGTTCTTTTCACAATAAAGCTATGGATCCACAAGTGTCATTGCATGTGTGCTCTTTTTACTAACAACCAGAGTCATTGCGTGTGTGTTCTCTTTAGAGACCACACATGGATCCACCAGTGTCATTGCATGTGTGTTCTTTTTACTAACAATAACCAGTCATTGAAATGTGTGTTCTCTTTAGAGACCACACATGGATCCACCAGTGTCATTGCATGTGTGTTCTTTTTACTAACAACAACCAGTGTCATTGCATGTGTGTTCTTTTCACAATCCACATATGGATCCACCAGTGTCATTGCATGTGTGTTATTCTTACTAACAACAACTGGAGTAATTTCATGACTGTTCTTTTCACATACCTCATATGGATCCACTAGTGTCATTGAAATGTGTGGTCTTTGGATTCACCAGTGTTACTGGATGTGTGTTCTTTTTACTTGCAATAACTAGAGTCATTGAAAAGTGTGTTCTTTTCACATACCACATATGGATCCACCAATGTCATTGCATGTATGTTCTTTTCACAATCCACCTATGGATCCACCAGTGTCATTGCATGTGTGTTCTTTTTACTAACAATAGCCAGAGTCATTGAAATGTGTGTTCTTTTCACATACCACATATGGATCCACCAGGATCATTGCATGTGTGTTCTTTGCACAATCCACCTATGGATCCACCAGTGTCATTGCATGTGTGTTCTTTTTACTAACGACAACCAAAGTCATTGCATGTGTGTTCTTTTCACATACCACATATGGATCCACCAATGTCATTGAAATTTGTGTTCTCTTCAGAGACCACACATGGATCTATCAGTGTCATTGCATGTGTGTTCTTTTTACTAACAACAACCAGAGTCATTGAAATGTGTGTTCTTATCAGAGACCACATATGGATCCACAAGTGTCATTGCATGTGGGTTCTTTTTACTTACAAAAACCAGAGTCATTGCATGTGTGCTCTTTTCACAATCCACCTATGGATCCACCAGTGTCATTGCATGTGTGTTCTTTTTACTAACAACAACCAGAGTCATTGAAATGTGTGTTCTTTTCACATACCACATATGGATCGACAAGTGTCATTGCATGTGTGTTCTTTTTACTAACAACAACCAGAGTCATTGCATGTCTATTCTCTTCAGAGACCACACTTGGATCCACCAGTGTCATTGCATGTGTGTTCTTTTTATTAACAACAACTGGAGTCATTGAAATGTGTGTTCTCTTCAGATACCACACATGGATCCACCAGTGTCATTGCATGTGTGTTCTTTTTACTAACAACAACCAGAGTCATTGCATGTGTGTTCTTTTCACATACCACATATGGATCCACCATTGTCATTGCATATGTGTTCTTTTCAGAATCCACATATGGATCCACCAGTGTTATTGCATGTGTGTTCTTTTTACTAACAACAACCAGAGTCATTGCATGTGTGTTCTTTTCACATACCACATATGGATCCACCAGTGTCATTGCATGTGTGCTCTTTTCACAATCCACCTATGGATCCACCAGTGTCATTGCATGTGTTTCTTTTTACTAACAACAACCAGAGTCGTTGAAAAGTGTGTTCTTTTCACATACCACATATGGATCCACCAATGTCATTGCATGTATGTTCTTTTCAGAATCCACCTATGGATCCACCAGTGTCATTGCATGTGTGTTCTTTTTACTAACAACAACCAGAGTCATTGAAATGTGTGTTCTTTTCAAATACCACATATGGATCAACCAGGATCATTGCATGTGTGTTCTTTTCACAATCCACCTATGGATCCACCAGTGTCATTGCATGTGTGTTCTTTTTACTAATGACAACCAGAGTCATTGCATGTGTGTTCTTTTCACATACCCCATATGGATCCACCAGTGTCACTGAAATTTGTGTTCTCATCGGAGACCACACATGGATCTACTAGTGTCATTGCATGTGTGTTCTTTTTACGAACAACAACCAGAGTCATTGAAATGTGTGTACTTTTCAGAGACCACATATGGATCCACCAGTGTCATTGCATGCGTGTTCTTTTTACTAACAACAACCAGAGTCATTGCATGTGTGCTCTTTTCACAATCCACCTATGGATCCACTAGTGTCATTGCATGTGTCTTCTTTTTACTAACAACAACCCGAATCATTGAAATGTGTGTTCTTTTCACATACCACATATGGATCCACAAGTGTCATTGCATGTGTATTCTTTTTACTAACAACAACTGGGTCATTGCATGTGTGTTCTTTTCACATACCACATATGGATCCACCAGTGTCATTGCATGTGTGCTCTTTTCGCAATCCACCTATGGATCCACCAGTGTCATTGCATGTGTGTTCTTTTTACTAACAACAACCAGAGTCATTGAAATGTGTGTTCTTTTCACATACCACATATGGATCCACCAATGTCATTGCATGTGTGCTCTTTTCGCAATCCACCTATGGATCCACCAGTGTCATTGCATGTGTGTTCTTTTTACTAACAACAACCAGAGTCATTGAAATGTGTGTTCTTTTCACATACCACATATGGATCCACCAGTGTCATTGAAATGTGTGTTCTTTTCACAAGCCACCTATGGATCCCCAAGTGTCATTGCATGTGTGCTCTTTTCACTAACTACCAGAGTCATTGCATGTGTGTTCTCTTTAGAGACCACACATGGATCCACCAGTGCCATTGCATGTGTGTTCTTTTTACTAACAATAACCAGAGTCATTGAAATGTGTGTTCTCTTCAGAGACCACACATGGATCCACCAGTGTCATTGCATGTGTGTTCTTCTTACTAACAACAACTGGAGTCATTTCATGACTGTTCTTTTCACATACCTCATATGGATCCACCAGTGTCATTGAAATGTGTGGTCTCTGGATTCACCAGTGTCATTGCATGTGTGTTCTTTTTACTAACAATAACCAGAGTCATTGAAAAGTGTGTTCTTTTCACATACCACATATGGATCCACCAATGTCATTGCATGTACGTTCTTTTCACAATCCTCCTATGGATCCACTAGTGTCATTGCATGTGTGTTCTTTTTACTAACAACAACCAGAGTCATTGAAATGTGTGTCCTTTTCACATACCACATATGGATCCACCAGGATCATTGCATGTGTGTTCTTTTCACAATCCACCTATGGATCCACCAGTGTCATTGCATGTGTGTTCTTTTTACTAACGACAACCAAAGTCATTGCATGTGTGTTCTTTTTACTAACGACAACCAAAGTCATTGCATGTGTGTTCTTTTCACATACCACATATGGATCCACTAGTGTCATTGAAATTTGTGTTCTCTTCAGAGACCACACATGGATCTACCAGTGTCATTGCATGTGTGTTCTTTTTACTAACAACAACCAGAGTCGTTGAAATGTGTGTTCTTTTCCGAGACCACATATGGATCCACCAGTGTCATTGCATGTGTGTTCTTTTTACTTACAACAACCAGAGTCATTGCATGTGTGCTCTTTTCACAATCCACCTATGCATCCACCAGTGTCATTGCATGTGTGTTATTTTTTACTAACAACAACCAGAGTCATTGAAATGTGTGTTCTTTTCACATACCACATATGGATCGATAAGTGTCATTCCATGTGTGTTCTTTTTACTAACAATAACCAGAGTCATTGCATGTATATTCTCTTCAGAGACCACACTTGGATCCACCAGTGTCATTGCATGTGTGTTCTCTTTATTAACAACAACTGGAGTCATTGAAATGTGTGTTCTCTTCAAATACCACACATGGATCCACCAGTGTCATTGCATGTGTGTTCTTTTTACTAACAACAACCAGAGTCATTGAAATGTGTGTTCTTTTCAAATACCACATATGGATCAACCAGGATCATTGCATGTGTGTTCTTTTCACAATCCACCTATGGATCCACCAGTGTCATTGCATGTGTGTTCTTTTTACTAATGACAACCAGAGTCATTGCATGTGTGTTCTTTTCACATACCCCATATGGATCCACCAGTGTCACTGAAATTTGTGTTCTCATCGGAGACCACACATGGATCTACTAGTGTCATTGCATGTGTGTTCTTTTTACGAACAACAACCAGAGTCATTGAAATGTGTGTACTTTTCAGAGACCACATATGGATCCACCAGTGTCATTGCATGCGTGTTCTTTTTACTAACAACAACCAGAGTCATTGCATGTGTGCTCTTTTCACAATCCACCTATGGATCCACTAGTGTCATTGCATGTGTCTTCTTTTTACTAACAACAACCCGAATCATTGAAATGTGTGTTCTTTTCACATACCACATATGGATCCACAAGTGTCATTGCATGTGTATTCTTTTTACTAACAACAACTGGGTCATTGCATGTGTGTTCTTTTCACATACCACATATGGATCCACCAGTGTCATTGCATGTGTGCTCTTTTCGCAATCCACCTATGGATCCACCAGTGTCATTGCATGTGTGTTCTTTTTACTAACAACAACCAGATTCATTGAAATGTGTGTTCTTTTCACATACCACATATGGATCCACCAATGTCATTGCATGTGTGCTCTTTTCGCAATCCACCTATGGATCCACCAGTGTCATTGCATGTGTGTTCTTTTTACTAACAACAACCAGAGTCATTGAAATGTGTGTTCTTTTCACATACCACATATGGATCCACCAGTGTCATTGAAATGTGTGTTCTTTTCACAAGCCACCTATGGATCCCCAAGTGTCATTGCATGTGTGCTCTTTTCACTAACTACCAGAGTCATTGCATGTGTGTTCTCTTTAGAGACCACACATGGATCCACCAGTGCCATTGCATGTGTGTTCTTTTTACTAACAATAACCAGAGTCATTGAAATGTGTGTTCTCTTCAGAGACCACACATGGATCCACCAGTGTCATTGCATGTGTGTTCTTCTTACTAACAACAACTGGAGTCATTTCATGACTGTTCTTTTCACATACCTCATATGGATCCACCAGTGTCATTGAAATGTGTGGTCTCTGGATTCACCAGTGTCATTGCATGTGTGTTCTTTTTACTAACAATAACCAGAGTCATTGAAAAGTGTGTTCTTTTCACATACCACATATGGATCCACCAATGTCATTGCATGTACGTTCTTTTCACAATCCTCCTATGGATCCACTAGTGTCATTGCATGTGTGTTCTTTTTACTAACAACAACCAGAGTCATTGAAATGTGTGTCCTTTTCACATACCACATATGGATCCACCAGGATCATTGCATGTGTGTTCTTTTCACAATCCACCTATGGATCCACCAGTGTCATTGCATGTGTGTTCTTTTTACTAACGACAACCAAAGTCATTGCATGTGTGTTCTTTTTACTAACGACAACCAAAGTCATTGCATGTGTGTTCTTTTCACATACCACATATGGATCCACTAGTGTCATTGAAATTTGTGTTCTCTTCAGAGACCACACATGGATCTACCAGTGTCATTGCATGTGTGTTCTTTTTACTAACAACAACCAGAGTCGTTGAAATGTGTGTTCTTTTCCGAGACCACATATGGATACACCAGTGTCATTGCATGTGTGTTCTTTTTACTTACAACAACCAGAGTCATTGCATGTGTGCTCTTTTCACAATCCACCTATGCATCCACCAGTGTCATTGCATGTGTGTTATTTTTTACTAACAACAACCAGAGTCATTGAAATGTGTGTTCTTTTCACATACCACATATGGATCGATAAGTGTCATTCCATGTGTGTTCTTTTTACTAACAATAACCAGAGTCATTGCATGTATATTCTCTTCAGAGACCACACTTGGATCCACCAGTGTCATTGCATGTGTGTTCTTTTTATTAACAACAACTGGAGTCATTGAAATGTGTGTTCTCTTCAGATACCACACATGGATCCACCAGTGTCATTGCATGTGTGTTCTTTTTACTAACAACAACCAGAGTCATTGCATGTGTGTTCTTTTCACATACCAGATATGGATCCACCATTGTCATTGCATATGTGTTCTTTTCAGAATCCACATATGGATCCACCAGTGTCATTGCATGTGTGTTCTTTTTACTAACAACAAGCAGAGTCATTGCATGTGTGTTCTTTTCACATACCACATATGGATCCACCAGTGTCATTGCATGTGTGCTCTTTTCACAATCTACCTATGGATCCACCAGTGTCATTGCATGTGTTTCTTTTTACTAACAACAACCAGAGTCGTTGAAAAGTGTGTTCTTTTCAGATACCACATATGGATCCACCAATGTCATTGCATGTATGTTCTTTTCACAATCCACCTATGGATCCACCAGTGTCATTGCATGTGTGTTCTTTTTACTAACAACAACCAGAGTCATTGAAATGTGTGTTCTTTTCAAGTACCACATATGGATCCACCAGGATCATTGCATGTGTGTTATTTTCACAATCCACCTATGGATCCACCAGTGTCATTGCATGTGTGTTCTTTTTACTAACGACAACCAGAGTCATTGCATGTGTGTTCTTTTCACATACCACATATGGATCCACCAGTGTCATTGAAATTTGTGTTCTCTTCGGAGACCACACATGGATCTACTAGTGTCATTGCATGTGTGTTCTTTTTACGAACAACAACCAGAGTCATTGAAATGTGTGTTCTTTTCAGAGACCACACATGCATCTACTAGTGTCATTGCATGTGTGTTCTTTTTACGAACAACAACCAGAGTCATTGAAATGTGTGTTCTTTTCAGAGACCACATATGGATCCACCAGTGTCATTGCATGCGTGTTCTTTTTACTAACAACAACCAGAGTCATTGCATGTGTGCTCTTTTCACAATCCACCTATGGATCCACCAGTGTCATTGCATGTGTCTTCTTTTTACTAACAACAACCCGAATCATTGAAATGTGTGTTCTTTTCACATACCACATATGGATCCACAAGTGTCGTTGCATGTGTGTTCTTTTTACTAACAACAACTGGGTCATTGCATGTGTGTTCTTTTCACATACCACATATGGATCCACCAGTGTCATTGCATGTGTGCTCTTTTCGCAATCCACCTATGGATCCACCAGTGTCATTGCATGTGTGTTCTTTTTACTAACAACAACCAGAGTCATTGAAATGTGTGTTCTTTTCACATACCACATATGGATCCACCAGTGTCATTGAAATGAGTGTTCTTTTCACAATCCAGCTATGGATCCACAAGTGTCATTGCATGTGTGCTCTTTTTACTAATAACCAGAGTCATTGCGTGTGTGTTCTCTTTAGAGACCACACATGGATCCACCAGTGTCATTGCATGTGTGTTCTTTTTACTAACAATAACCAGTCATTGAAATGTGTGTTCTCTTTAGAGACCACACATGGATCCACCAGTGTCATTGCATGTGTGTTCTTTTTACTAACAACAACCAGTGTCATTGCATGTGTGTTCTTTTCACAATCCACATATGGATCCACCAGTGTCATTGCATGTGTGTTCTTCTTACTAACAACAACTGGAGTAATTTCATGACTGTTCTTTTCACATACCTCATATGGATCCACTAGTGTCATTGAAATGTGTGGTCTTTGGATTCACCAGTGTTACTGGATGTGTGTTCTTTTTACTTGCAATAACTAGAGTCATTGAAAAGTGTGTTCTTTTCACATACCACATATGGATCCACCAATGTCATTGCATGTATGTTCTTTTCACAATCCACCTATGGATCCACCAGTGTCATTGCATGTGTGTTCTTTTTACTAATAATAGCCAGAGTCATTGAAATGTGTGTTCTTTTCACATACCACATATGGATCCACCAGGATCATTGCATGTGTGTTCTTTGCACAATCCACCTATGGATCCACCAGTGTCATTGCATGTGTGTTCTTTTTACTAACGACAACCAAAGTCATTGCATGTGTGTTCTTTTCACATACCACATATGGATCCACCAATGTCATTGAAATTTGTGTTCTCTTCAGAGACCACACATGGATCTACCAGTGTCATTGCATGTGTGTTCTTTTTACTAACAACAACCAGAGTCATTGAAATGTGTGTTCTTATCAGAGACCACATATGGATCCACCAGTGTCATTGCATGTGGGTTCTTTTTACTTACAAAAACCAGAGTCATTGCATGTGTGCTCTTTTCACAATCCACCTATGGATCCACCAGTGTCATTGCATGTGTGTTCTTTTTACTAACAACAACCAGAGTCATTGAAATGTGTGTTCTTTTCACATACCACATATGGATCAACAAGTGTCATTGCATGTGTGTTCTTTTTACTAACAACAACCAGAGTCATTGCATGTCTATTCTCTTCAGAGACCACACTTGGATCCACCAGTGTCATTGCATGTGTGTTCTTTTTATTAACAACAACTGGAGTCATTGAAATGTGTGTTCTCTTCAGATACCACACATGGATCCACCAGTGTCATTGCATGTGTGTTCTTTTTACTAACAACAACCAGAGTCATTGCATGTGTGTTCTTTTCACATACCGCATATGGATCCACCATTGTCATTACATGTGTGTTCTTTTCACAATCCACATATGGATCCACCAGTGCCATTGCATGTGTGTTCTTTTCACTAACAACAACCAGAGTCATTGCATGTGTGTTCTTTTCACATACCACATATGGATCCACCAGTGTCATTGCATGTGTGCTCTTTTCATAATCCACCTATGGATCCACGAGTGTCATTACATGTGTGTTCTTTTTACTAACAACAACCAGAGTCATTGAAAAGTGTGTTCTTTTCACATACCACATATGGATCCACCAGTGTCATTGAATGTATGTTCGTTTCATAATCCACCTATGGATCCACCAGTGTCATTGCATGTGTATTCTTTTTACTAACAACAACTGGAGTCATTGCATGTGTGTTTTGTTCACATACACATATGGATCCACTAGTGTTATTGCATGTGTGCTCTTTTCACAATCCACCTATGGATCCACCAGTGTTATTGCATGTGTGTTCTTTTTACTAACAACAACCAGAGTCATTCAAATGTCTGTTCTTTTCACATACCACATATGGATCCACCAGTGTCATTGCATGTGTGTTCTTTTCACAATCCACCTATGCATACACCAATGTCATTGCATGTGTGCTCTTTTTACTAAAAACAACCAGAGTCATTGCATGTGTGTTCTCTTCAGAGACCACACATGGATCCACCAGTGTCATTGCATGTGTGTTCTTTTTACAAACAACAACTAGATTCATTGCATGTGTGTTCTTTTCACATAGCACATATGGATCCACTAGTGTCATTGCATGTGTGTTCTTTTCACATACCATATATGGATACACCAGTGTCATTGCATGTGTGCTCTTTTTACTAACAATAACCAGAGTCATTTCATGTGTGCTCTTTTCACAATCCATCTATGGATCCACCAGTGTCATTTCATGTGTGTTCTTTTTACTAACAACAACCAGAGCCATTGCATGTGTGTTCTTTTCACATACCACATATGGATCCACCAGTGTCATTGCATGTGTGCTCTTTTTACTAACAACAACCAGAGTCATTGCGTGTCTGTTCTCTACAGAGACCACACATGGATCCACCAGTGTCATTGCATGTGTGTTCTTTTTATTAACAACAACTGGAGTCATTGAAATGTGTATTATCTTCAGAGACCACACATGGATCCACCAGTGTCATTGCATGTGTATTCTTTTTACTAACAACAACCAGAGTCATTGCATGTGTGTTCTTTTCACATACCACATCTGGATCCACCATTGTCATTACATGTGTGTTCTTTTCACTAACAACAACTAGAGTCATTGCGTGTCTGTTCTCTTCAGAGACAACACATGGATCCACCAGTGTCATTGCATGTGTGTTCTTTTTATAAACAATACTGGAGTCATTGAAATGTGTGTTCTCTTCAGAGACCACACATGGATCCACCAGTGTCATTGCATGTGTGTTCTTTTTACTAACAACAACCAGAGTCATTGCATGTGTGTTCTTTTCACATACCACATATGGATCCACCATTGTCATTGCATGTGTGTTCTTTTCAGAATCCACATATGGATCCACTAGTGTCATTGCATGTGTGTTCTTTTTATTAACACCAACCAGAGTCATTGCATGTGTGTTCTTTTCACATACCACATATGGATCCACCAGTGTCATTGCATGTGTGCTCTTTTCACAATCCACCTATGGATCCACCAGTGTCATTGCATGTGTTTCTTTGTACTAACAACAACCAGAGCCGTTGAAAAGTGTGTTCTTTTCACATACCACATATGGATCCACCAATGTCATTGCATGTATGTTCTTTTCACAATCCACCTATGGATCCACCAGTGTCATTGCATGTGTGTTCTTTTTACTAACAACAACAAGAGTCATTGAAATGTGTGTTCTTTTCAAATACCACATATGGATCCTCCAGTATCATTGCATGTGTGTTCTTTTCACAATCCACCTATGGATCCACCAGTGTCATTGCATGTGTGTTCTTTTTACTAACGACGACCAGAGTCATTGCATGTGTGTTCTTTTCACATACCACATATGGATCCACCAGTGTCATGGAAATGTGTGTTCTCTTCAGAGACCTCACATGGATCTACCAGTGTCATTGCATGTGTGTTCTTTTTAGTAACAACAACCAGAGTCATTGAAATGTGTGTTCTTTTCAGAGACCACATATGGATCCACCAGTGTCATTGCATGTGTGTTCTTTCTACTAACAACAACCAGTGCCATTGCATGTGTGTTCTTTTCAAATACCACATATGGATCCACCAGTGTCATTACATGTGTGCTCTTTTTACTAACAACAACCAGTCATTGCATGTGTGTTCTCTTCAGAGACCACACATGGATTCACAAGTGTCATTGCATGTGTGTTCTTTTTACTAACAACAACCAGAGTCATTGCATGTGTGTTCTTTTCACATACCACATATGGATCCACCAGTGTCATTGCATGTGTGCTGTTTTTACTAACAACAACCAGAGCCATTGCATGTCTTCTCTTTTCATAGTCCGCCTATGGATCCACCAGAGTCATTGCATGTGTGTTCTTTTTACTAACAACAACTAGAGTCATTGAAAAGTGTGTTCTTTTCACATACCACATATGGATCCACCAGTGTCATTGCATGTGTGTTCTTTTCATAATCCACCTATGGATCCACCAGTGTTATTGCATGTGTGTTCTTTTTACTAACAACAACTGGAGTCATTGCATGTGTGTTCTTTTCACATACCACATATGGATCCACCAGTGTCATTGCATGTGTGCTCTTTTCTCCATCCACATATGGATCCACCAGAGTCATTGCATGTGTGTTCTTTTTACTAACAACAACTGGAGTCATTGAAATGCGTGTTCTTTTCACATACCACATATGGATCCACTAGTGTCATTGCATGTGTGTTATTTTCACAATCCACCTATGGATCCACCAATGTCATTGCATGTGTGTTCTTTTTACTAACAAAAACTGGAGTCATTTCATGACTGTTCTTTTCACATACCACATATGGATCCACTAGTGTCATTGAAATGTGTGTTCTCTTCAGAGACCACTCATGGATCCACCAGTGTCATTGCATGTGTGTTCTTTTTACTAACAACAACCAGAGTCATTGCATGTGTGTTCTCTTCAGAGATCACACATGGCTCCACCAGTGTCATTGCATGTGTTTTCTTTTTATTAACAACAACTGTAGTCATTGAAATGTGTGTTCTCTTCAGAGACCACACATGGATCCACCAGTGTCATTGCATGTGTGTTCTTTTTACTAACGACAACCAGAGCCATTGCATGTGTGTTCTTTTCACAATCTACCTATGGATCCACCAGTGTCATTGCATGTGTATTCTTTTTACTAACAACAACCAGAGTCATTGCATGTGTGTTCTTTTCACATACCACATATGGATCCACAAGTGTCATTGCATGTGTGTTCTTTTTACTAAAAACAACTGGAGTCATTGCATGTGTGTTCTTTTCACATACCACATATGGATCCACCAGTGTCATTGCATGTGTGTTCTTTTCACAATCCACCTATGGATCCACCAGTGTCATTGCATGTGTGTTCTTTTTACTAACAACAACCAGAGTCATTGAAATGTGTGTTCTTTTCACATACCACATATGGATCCACCAGTGTCATTGCATGTGTTTTCTTTTCGCAATCCACCTATGGATCCACCAGTGTCATTGCATGTGTGTTCTTTTTACTAACAACAACCAGAGTCATTGCATGTGTGTTTTTTCACATACCACATATGGATCCACCAGTGTCATTGAAATATGTGTTCTCTTCAGAGACCACACATGGATCCACCAGTGTCATTGCATGTGTGTTCTTTCTATTAACAACAACCAGAGTCATTGAAATGTGTGTTCTTTTAAGAGTCCACGTATGGATCCACCAATGTCATTGCATGTGTGTTCTTTTTACTAACAAAAACCAGTGTCATTGCATGTGTGTTCTTTTCACAATCCAACTATGGATCCACCAGTGTCATTGCATGTGTGTTCTTTTTACTAACAACAACTAGAGTCATTTCATGACTGTTCTTTTCACATACCACATATGGATCCACCAGTGTCATTGAAATGTGTGTTCTTTTTTAGAGACCACACATGGATCCACCAGTGTCATTGCATGTGTGTTATTTTTACAAACAACAACTGGAGTCATTGAAATGTGTGTTCTTTTCACATACCACATATGGATCCACTAGTGTCATTGCATGTGTGTTCTTTTCACAATCCACCTATGGATCCACCGGTGTCATTGCATGTGTGTTCATTTTACTAACAACAACTGGAGTCATTTCATGACTGTTCTTTTCACATACCACATATGGATCCACCAGTGTCATTGAAATCTGTGTTCTCTTCAGAGACCACACATGGATCCACCAGTGTCATTGCATGTGTATTCTTTTCACAATACACCTATGGATCCACCATTGCATGTGTGTTCCTTTTACTAACAACAACCAGAGTCATTGCATGTGTGTTCTTTTCACATACCATAGATGGATCCACCAGTGTCATTGCATGTGTGCTCTTTTTACTAACAACAACCAGAGTCATTGCATGTGTGCACTTTTCACAATCCACCTATGGATCCACCAGTTTCATTGCATGTGTGTTATTTTTACTAACAACAACAACCAGTGTCATTGAAATGTGTGTTCTTTTCACATACCACCTATGGATCCACCAGTGTCATTGCATGTGTGTTCTCTTTACTAACAACAACCAGAGTCATTGCACGTGTGTTCTCTTCAGAGACCACACATGGATCCACCAGTGTCATTACATGTGTGTTCTTTTTACTAACAACAACTAGAGTCATTGAAATGTGTGTTCTTTTCACATACCACATATGGATCCACTAGTGTCATTGCATGTGTGTTCTTTTCACAATCCACCTATGGATCCACCACTGTCATTGCATGTGTGTTCTTTTTACTAACAACAACTGGAGTCATTTCATGACTGTTCTTTTCACATACCACATATGGATCCACCAGTGTCATTGAAATCTGTGTTCTCTTTAGAGACCACACATGGATCCACCAGTGTCATTGCATGTGTGATCTTTTCACAATCCACCTATGGATCCACCTGTGTCATTGCATGTGTGTTCCTTTTACTAACAACAACCAGAGTCATTGCATGTGTGTTCTTTTCACATACCACAGATGGATCCACCAGTGTCATTGCATGTGTGCGCTTTTTACTAACAACAACCAGAGTCATTGCATGTGTGCTCTTTTCACAATCCACCCATGGATCCACCAGTTTCATTGCATGTGTGTTGCTTTTACTAACAACAACCAGTGTCATTGAAATGTGTGTTCTTTTCACATACCACCTATGGATCCAACACTGTCATTGCATGTGTGTTCTTTTTACTAACAATAACCAGAGTCATTGCATGTGTGTTCTCTTCAGAGACCACACATGGATCCACCAGTGTCATTGCATGTGTGTTCTTTTTACTAACAACAACCAGAGTCATTGAAATGTGTGTTCTTTTCACATACCACATATGGATCCACCAGTGTCATTGCATGTGTGTTCTTTTTACTAACAACAACCAGTGCCATTGCATGTGTGTTATTTTCACATACCACATATGGATCCACCAGTGTAATTGCATGTGTGTTTTTTTTAACTAACAACAACCAGAGTCATTTCATTTGTGTTCTCTTCAGATACCACACATGGATCAACCAGTGTCATTGCATGTGTGTTCTTGTTACTAACAACAAGCAGAGTCATTGCATGTGTGTTTTTTTCACATACCACATATGGATCCACCAGTGTCATTGCATGTGTGTTCTGTTCACAATCTACCGATGGATCCACCAGTGGCATTGCATGTGTGTTCTTTTTACTTGGAGTCATTTCATGACTATTCTTTTCAGATACCACATATGGATCCACCGGTGTCATTGAAATGTGTGTTCTTCTTATTAACCATAGCTAGAGTCATTGGATGTGTGTTCTCTTCAGAGACCACATATTTATCCACCAGTGTCATTGAAATGTGTATTATTTTCAACTACAGCCGTTGGCCACAAACAATCGGGATGCAGAGCTAACCAGCAACCACTCTGGGCTCCTAGAAGACCCGATCCCCGATTGTTAGGCGTCGTTGGATCGGGGTGCGCGGACGATAGTGATGTCCTTCGCGAGGGCGATCCGCGAGAAGTCTGTTCTGCAAACTGATTGGGCGTGGCAACTACGCTGAGCCTACGTCCTTGCCATTATCCCCTTAATCTCGGGGCCGAAGATCAGACCGTGTTCCTTCATCGCCATGGAGGGGGAGAGGCCCATACTCAGCTTGCACGAGGCTCAGATGTTCGCCCACTACGACATACTCGCGCCGCCATTCGCGAGGCTTCCGGCCGGCTTCGAGCTCAGCTACGTCGGGGTTCCTGTCGTGCCGCTCTTGCGCGACAATGCGTTGGCGATGTAGATCGATGAGCGCTACCGCCAGCTATCGGAGCGGAATAGGGCAATGGCACGGTACTCGCGTATGAGCGCGTACTAGCGAAAGCTGTTCCAGAAGGAGCGGGCTGCGTTGATTGGGTTGTGCGGAACCCACCGGCGGGAGATCCACCCGGATCTGCGCAACCCAAAGGGAGGCAGCGCTTCTGGGCAGTGCCTGGGCGTACGACCTCCACCGTTACCGATGCAGCGTGTCGTGAAGAATGCATGAGGAGGAGGAACGCTGTCGGGAAAGTCGGCATCGATTCCGACACAGAGGAGGCTGGCGGCGACGCGGACAACATTGTCAATGATGGAGACTGCAGGAGCGTCATAGTCGATTAGGGCCACTTAAGCATAAATTACATCTATGTACGGTATCTTAATGCGCTCTTTGGATCTGGGTCACTTGAGTCATGGTCGATTATCGTCATAATCTATATATGTTGGCCATGTTTTAGTTGTCTTTGTCTTTGAAACTAGTCGATCGAAACTCGTCCGATCCTGAAAATAAAGTTCGCGCGTTTCTGGCATATCTGATGGGACAATATGCTGACTTTGCTCCCAGCACTTGATCGCACAGCCATAATTTGGAGTGCACCAGAGGAGAAGGGATCGAGCGTGTTGTAATAGTGTACTACTCATGTCCAGATATAACTGACTTAGTTTTTTTAGATATTTAATAAATGTGTCTATATCCAAAACATGTCTAGATACATGTTTTAGGTTTCTCTGTCTTTCAAACTAATCAAAAGTCGTCAAATTCTGAACAAACAAAGTCATTGCGTTCACACCTGATGGGAAAATACGCTGACTCTGCTATTTGATGTCACATCCATAATTCTGGAGTGCGCCGGAGGAGATGGGAATACAAGGGAGATGGGAACTAGTAGCCGCGTCCAAACGCGGGTAAAAAATTAATGTAATAATATTTAAAAAAAATTGTAATCTGGTCCATATGACCCCATCACAAACACGTTGCACGCGCCAAATTTAAATAAAGACGACATGGCTAGTTTAGTTTCAATGATATAATTCAACATACGACGTTACTGTGCCCGTATCTTTCTGCTCCTCTTATTAGTCTGCTAGCCCACGCTGCATTAAGCATCAGTTGATGAGGATAAAAAAATGATAAAATGGCAAATAAAACAATTTTTAAGCTTACCTTTCATCCGAAGAATCGTACAAAGATGAAATTGGCAGGGATTTATTATTTCTCCTGCAGTTAGTCGAAAGATCCCCAAGAACATCCTCAATCACCCCTGCAACTTCTTCATATTCTAATACACCTCCATTATTTTCCCTTTCCTCGCTGTTCCGCTTACCCTTTTGTTTCTTCACACCCTTTTCTCGTCGGCACCTCCACTTCTTCATAAATTGGCTTCTTACGTACGTTTTCCTCCGAGTGCTCATCACCGTCTTCTCCCTGCTCTTCTGCCAGTTCTGGCTGAGAAGCCTCATTTTCTGCCATCGGGGTGTGAACAGGGACAATATCATGTGTAACTGGGTTTTTGCACAACCTCTTGATATGGCCAAATCTGCCATAACGTTTGCATTTCCTTTTCCTAGCTCCTAGCCTTGGACCTTTATCGGTGGAGGTTTCGATCCTTAGCTTTCTAGGCCTCCCAGGTGGCCTCCTAAGAACTGGTGATTGAAGTTTGAACCCTGGATCGACAATCTCCCAATCATTTTCATCGGCCATAGGTGGTACGTTTTCTGCATAAGTTGCAGCAAACTTGTCCATGGAGAAATAGTTGTCGACATAGTTCTCTATTTCAGCTCCGTTGCCTCTAAGATTTAAGATGAAGTAAATTGCATGGTGACATGGCAGACCAGTAATCTGCCACTGCCTGCATGAACAAGTCTTGTTTCCAATGTCTATAGTGTACCTCTGTTCACTTCCATGCTTGTATTCTGCATAAACCTCAGCCAATGTTCTGGAACTTCTGACCATCCTCATCTTTATCATTCTCATTGCCCTGGTTCTTGCATTCAGTAACATAACCACCTTTGGAACTATTTTATGGCCTAAAAATTTTCTTGCACAAATTCTTTCCCTTAAATCTATCTTCACCATTATGCACTGTCTTATTGCATCCAATAAAATAACAATTCCAAGTGTCTTCATGCCCAAAATCTTATCATTGAAACTCTCTGCCAAATTATTGCAAACAAAATCCACCTTGTGTAACTCACCAAACTTGCTTCTGGCCCATAGCTTGGTGTGATGTTCTTCAAGGTATTTTTTCACCTTTGGCACTACATACATGTTCTCCAAGTAAGTAGCATGCGTGCTTGGGGTGTATGTGTATGCTGATCACCACAAGTCCTCTTCAAAGATCTTTCCTTTGAACTTCTTCGTGAAGTTAGTAGCGAGGTGAATGCATTCCCTAGGCTCAACCCCAGGAACCACAGCATCAACAGCATTCTCAAGACCCTCGCATGCACCGGTGTGTATCACCAAGCCTTCAGGGTGACCAATTACTTCCCGTAGTCTCTGCATGAACCATGTACAGCTTTCATTTGATTCACCCTCAAGAACATCATAAGCTACGGGTAGAAGCCAATTATGTGCGTCCAAAGCACAAGCAGAAGCAACATGTCCCCTGAACTTCCCTATTAAAGAAGTTGCGCCTATTGCCAAGTATGGCCTGCAGCCGTCTAGGAACCCCTTCCAGCATGCCTTCAGGCAGACAAAACATCTCCTGAAGCATATCTTATCTGCCTGCTTATACCTAACCCCACTCGAGACCTTTTCTCTCCATTTCACAACCTCGTAATCGATGTCAACAACACTACCAGGTGATGTTTTCTCTACCTGAGCTTTGAAACTATACAACATATGAAAACTGTCATTCCACTTGCCTTGAATGAAGTCTAGAGCCATCTCCTTCCCAGCAAAGACTTTGTGGTAAGGAATCAGAATGTTAAACTTTTTGCTAATCTTTGCTCTGAGTTCAGCAGGTCCAATGTTATGATCCTGCCTCACCCAGTTAAGTATAGTAGCAGCAATCCACTTGGTAGTTGTCGGTCTAATTTTACCACTTAAATAAGTATTAAGGCAGTTGTGTTTTTTCGTGTTTACTTTGATCTGCATTCGACAAGAATTCAATAATTCAAAGCTAGTTATCAGCAGAATAAATATGAGAAAGACTGAAACTAAATGTAGCTATTGCAACCTGAAATGGGTGTCCACCCCGCATTGGAGATGCATGTAATCTCCATTTACACACATTGTTTTCCCTATAGTGCACCCAAAATCTCTTTTGGTCTCTATTTTCAATGATAAATTCGAACCCAACTCTGATTGCATAGGTTGCAACTGCATATCTGCAGTCCTCCACATTATCAAAGATAGTCCCCTCATCAATTGTAGGATTGGCCCTGTCAAAGTGTATCACCGGCCTATCTTCGTCGTCGTATCTACATCCCATTTCCACATCTTCACATTCCTCTTCCTCATCAGTCCCATAGTCAGGCTCAAAGTTCGAATCAACCAAATATTCCCTACTCTCCATCCTATCAGGGTCAGCAGCCACATCTGGATATGCTTTCTCATCATCATCCGCACCTGCACACATTTCAGTGCCTTCATGCTCGCTTGACAAAGCATCATGCTCAAGGACAAGCTGTACAGACGTCCTGCGGTTACCAACACATATCATTGCCATCACAACGGGACTAGAAACGCTAATTGGGGTATGCAAAAAAGGAATCACAGTTCTTACCCTTCAATGTGGACGCACGACACCTTCTCCAGGCTCCATACCTCCAAAGCTCTGCACCCCGCTTCATCTCCCCCTGTTTTGTTGTCCTTTGTGCTGTCCAGACTTGAAGGAGATTCCGTGCTCTCCAGCCATGCAGGACCCATATATGTGCTATCAAGCCTCGCAGGATCCATCTTCGAGCAAGATCCGGATCACCAGCGTCGCTGGGCCCCTAACCCAATGGCCGACTCTCGGTTTTCGTTTCCAGACGCGCCTAGGCGGTTGGCGGCGGCAAGGAGACAGGGCAGGGAGGGGAGGGGACATGAGGGGATGGCATGGAGGGGAGGGCGGGAGGACGACGGCCCAAGGGGACGACGAGAGCAATGCACGACTGAGCGGAGTGGCGGCGGCAGGAGCAGAGGAGCGGAGCTGGTTGCGACAAAGCATGGAAAATTGCACAATAATATGTTCGTGGGTGGCACCAGCCCTCGAACCTAGGACGCGCGCCGTCGAAGGTGGAGGAGGCGGGCCTGCCAGTCAGAAAACATGCCACTGTTAGTGCACTATGCACGGGGAGCACTTCATGGAATTTTTAGCAGGTCCCACATGTCAGTCTGTTTGATCAAAACTTGCATGCAGTGCATGGCTGGTTCACGCGCTAGTTCCGAAAAAAAAGCCCGTTGATCCAAACTGGAATTGGTAGTTCCGCTTCTTCTCCCCCGTCTCCTCGTCTCCTCGCAGTGGCAGTTCCGCTTCGTCTCTCTCGTCTGTTATCCTCTTCTTCTCCTCGTAGTGGTAGTTCTTCTTTCTTCCTTGATCAAAACATTCCAACACGTAAGCCATGTCCAGTAGCCGGATGAAGAGGAACTAGTCCGATCTCCCAGCCGACCCACTTTGCAAGATCGCCGACTACTTGCTGGAGAAAGAGGAGTACGTCAACACCTATGCTGCTTGTCGGGAAGTCTGCACCGATTGGCGCTGCACTTTAAAGGTGCCCGAATTCCATCTCAACAACTGGATCATGATAGATCACACACTTCCAGACGTTGGCAACTTCACCTTCCTCAACCTCACCACTGGTCGTTGCTTCAGGACAAATCTAATGAACGTCCATCATAGGTTCACATTCACATCAAATATTTATTGGTATTTTCCATTGTAAACATCTTAGTGCTAACTGATACCCTCTTCTTCCAAAAGATTCTACTTCGTCGGTGTTTCTCATGGCGTCATCATGCTTGCTCAGAGGGTGGAGCCGTACCAGATTCGGCTTCTGAACCCAATCACTCATAAGTCTAACACTGAGTTTCAAGCACACATACCATCTGATCTTCTACAATCTGTCATCGTGACGAAGTCCCCGACGATGGTGTTCGTTTGCACTGATTATCCAGATCATATTGCATGGGCCGATGAAAGCACCCCAACGGGGCAAATCAATGGATCATTTGGAGAAGGATTGTACTCGCCACCTCCTGATATGCTTCTGGTCTGCATGACGGCATTCCGAGGGGAAGTATATGCATTACATGAGAATGGAGACATCTTGTCGACCAACATCCAGTTAGAGCAGCGCGTGAGCACTGTCATGATGGCCAAAATAATTTCGGCCCCAGTCTTTGAACAGGTACGTGGAACCTAAAAAATTTACCTTGTGGAGTCAGATGGTGATCTGCTTCTTGTGTTGAACGGGGATTTCGCCAAAGGGCAATCGGTGTTGTACCGGGTGGACACGGAGAACCGCTCTCTCGAGGCCGTCGGTGACATTGGAAGTCGTGCCCTCTTTGTTGGTTACAGTTGGTCTATCTCCATTGACACTAGGTTACACCTCACAGTCAAACTCGGTTGCATATACTACAGGAATTTTATCAGACTATACGATCATGAGGTTCAAGCCTGGGAAAAGGAACCAACAATGGTAATGTATGGCTTAAGTCTGGAACATACACCGAGGCCTTACCCTCTGGACGAGATACTGGCAGCACAATACAGATAGAGAGAGTTCTCTGAACATGTGTTGCAGCACGCGTTAGCCGATGACGACGAAATATATAGGGGAGAATGAATCCTATATTCATCCTAGGTTATTTGCTAGCATTTTCAGGTCTATTTTTCGAAGTAGAAATTTGTACTGTATTTATATTATTTCAATCAGCAGTATGCGTACTACCTTTCAGACAAAATTGTAATGTACTTAACTTTAGTACTCTCAGAATTCAAAGTATTTATTTTTAGTAGCTTCTTTCAGAATTCTCTGTGTTCGACATGGGCATCAGCTCAGCGCCGGAATTCAGGTTCCACATGGAAAATTGCACAATAATGTGTTGGTGGGCGGCACCAACCCTCGAACATGGGATGTGTGCCGTCAAAGGTGGAGGGGGCGGGCCCGCCAGTCATAAAACATGCCACGTCGGCATCCCCTATTTCTGATGCCCTTTAAAAAAAGAAAACACGCCACTTCGTTATCCCCTATTTCTGATGGTGTTGCTACAATCGATGGTACATGGTGGCATATAAATAATATCGTATAAACATAAGGGCACAGTCGTCAACTTTTCTAAAATGAAACTCGGTCCCGTCTCCTACCTGTCCTGGTACATTGCCCGATGAGGTGGATAGCCACGGCCAATCTTTTTAATATGTTCGCACTCTTATGCTGAGAAGGGAAATAAAGATTGAGCTGTTAATGCAACGAGTGTCGAATTATTACCCTCTAAGGAAATGGGAAATGGTTATTTTCACGCGTGCCCATAGTCCAAACCTACTGTCAGTCTTTCACTCCCCTTCTCCGACTAACCACAGTTCACCTTGCGCAGCTCCTCCGCGCCGCACCAACTAGGGTAACATGGCCCCGCCTAAGCAATCGCCGCCGTCGCCTCGACAGCTGCTGAAACTAGGGTATTTAGCCCCTCTAAGGCAGGCCATGAAGCTCTACTTCAAGGTCGGTCTCCCATTGCCCTGCTAGGCGGATGATTTCCCTGAATGTGCCGAATCAGCCGCGGCGGCGACTGCGGCGGCGTCGTTGCCAGATGTGGCAAGCAGGGCCAAGAGAGCGATGTGGACAAATCGCGTGGCAACATTATGGCATGCTCTAGGCAGTGGGAACAAGGTACGTATCAAATCGTTCACAAGAGCATGCCGCCGAGGGTACACACCCTCGAACAGGGCAGCGCTAAGGTCTAGGAACTCTCGCGTCCATGCTTCGGCGCGGACTACCTTACCTCAGTGGGGGAGGCTGGGAGCACGCCGTCTGTGGCAAAGACGCTCCATCCTACGCACCGTCGGAGGTCGTACCGTGGCGGTGACCAAGCGTCTACACTCAGCATACTGGATTGTTCGACAGCCGGAGCCGGCGGCAGGCATCAGCTCAGCCCCGGAATTCAGGTTCGAGTTCACACGGACCTACGATTCCGAGAAGGAGATGTCGAATTTCAGTTTTGAAGAAATCATTGCAGCGGCGTGGATGGTCCAACTGAACCGGGACTGGCGCACGCAAATTGCTCGTGCATGAACGATGCAGATTTCTTGTAGTTAGGCGGGAAGGCAATAGACCAGTTTGAGTTAAATGATCAAAGAACTTATGTCGTCTCAAGGAAATTGGCCAGCTAACTTTTCTGGTGGAGATCTGTAGTTTCTTCAGTGTAGAATAGTTAAGTTCAGACTGAAGAATGGATTTTGTAGATGAAATGCTGACGAATTGTTCTATAAACTAGTAGGAAGTTTAGCCCACTTTTGTGCAGGTATAAGACCCTTTTGTATGGAAGTACTACTACTGTAAGCAAATACTATCAACTATCTATTTCCCTCAATTACTAGTCGTGGTTCAATCCAGTTAATTGGCATCTTTTTATCCCAGACTACAGATTTTGTGTCTGTTGTCTGTGCTGTAAACCATTTTTCCTTTGTCTTGTGTTGCCTGCAAAATGGTCCTATAGTTCAACGTGTTACAAATGTAGCTACCTTGTACTTGAAGAGGAGATGGACTATATTTTCCTGGCATCCACAGAATTGACATTGCTCATTGTCAGACCACCCTCTTTTCATGAGGTTGTCCTTGGTTCTTCACAGAAATTATAAAGCACGGTGTTCAACTACATCAATTCAAACTATTACACACACACTACATAAAATTTATTACCCACACATACTACATCGATTCAAACTATTAAACACACATACTACTTCGAACTATTACAGACACGTACTACATCGATTCAAACTATTACACATTTTTAGTCGATGCTAACTTCCTACTACGCTCTCCATACTACAAATTCATTAGCCACACATACCACGGAAATTTACTAGAGCTCTATCTTCACTCGAGGGAAAGCAGAACCACCAGCTCGTCCAAGCCTGGTTCCCCCACCAAAACTGTGTGCGCCGTCGTGAAACGGTGGTGGTCCTGTGCCATCAATCCTTCCAGGCCAACACTACAGGCGACGAGGATGCTTTCTGGCAGCCTCTTCGGGGCCCTGAATGTCATGTTCTGATTCCAGAACCTCCTCTAGGTGGATGATGATCGGGTGCTTCTAGCAAAGCTGTCGCCCTGCCCTGCTTGGAATCTGCACCTCGTACATCTTAAGAACGGTGTCAGGATCTTTCAACCATGCCTTTACCTCGATGACCCATATGTCGCTCGGTGGCACAATTTCCACCAGCTCGTCGCCAAGGCTACTAACGACCTGCTTGAGGGCCTCCGGCTCCCAAGCATCCAATGGGAGGCCATCAAAGCCGAGTTTGGAGAAGAAACAAAGCTGCCCCAATCGATCATCCCACCCACAGGCGCGATGTTAATGCATGAAGTTCATTTTCTCCCCACAGCACTCGAAAGAACGGGAAGAATGTAGAACGCGCTCGGTGTCTGAGCTGTGCTCGAACCGGACGAAAAAATCGAATGGCGACATGCATATCTCAATGTTGACCTCATTTTGTCTGATCCCAAAATGAGACCTGAAAGCCGACAGCAACTCTATCAGTGACACGGTGAGACAGACGCCCAGCACGGTGGCCATGAGAGCGTGGTCGCCGAACTGTTGTGCTAGGGCTACCATGCCTGGGGTGCGCGGTAGCACGCAACTTCCCGAGGCCGGTCTCTGGCCTGGTCGCCCGACGGGATGTGCTCCGCCGTGTGAGAAGGACTAGCCAGAGGCGAGATATTAGTCCGGGGACGCGAAGGTCTGATACGGCGGATGATGCAACGGCGACGGCTACAAGCTTCGATTAGAGGCGTGGGAGGTTGATCGGACATGGCGGGGATGCAAATTAGAGAAAGTGCAAGCTCCGATCTAAGACGAGCAGCCGGAGCTGAGCAAATCTTATGGGGAGGGGAGCAGGAGAGAAGACCAGAGCAGAGCAAAGAAATAGATCTGGTCCACTCAGGGATCTGGTCCACGCAGGGGTAAGCTAGTCCACGACCACAAAAGATAACAGGGAATACTGACATGGCGGGCCAAGAAGAGTTGACCTAACGGTGGTATTTGAGTTCAACCATTTTTCGTCTGGTTCAAACGACCGTTTGGCCGTTAGATTGGTATTCACACCCATTTGGCCCTTCTGGACAATTGGCGATTCTACTATGGCCCCTCCGCACGATTGATGACAACTCGGGTACCGCGGTGCGTTCACCCACCAAGTTTGGTACCACAAACAAACATTCCCCCTCACGAGACACATGCGGGAGCCATCGGTAGCCCACGTTTTGGTTCCATGGTCCCTTTCCTCGAAGGACCTATGGGCTGTATGTTGTCACGTCATTCTCTTCTCGAAATACCATCCTCTCCTCGAGAGATAATGGGGAGGGCCAACAGGATGAGTGGCAGCCTAGACGGTCTTCCCCTCGAGAGGCTCGTGAGGCGGCACAGCCGCCCTACGGTCTTCCCCTCGGGAGGCTCGCAAAGATAGTGCACGAGAACATCTTCCCCAATGACCAGATCTAGAGCACTGAGCTTACGGACAAGATCGGCAACAAGGTCGAAACACGTCGTGGCTACGGCAGTTCGATCGCGGCACCCTCCAAAGCGCCCTGCTGACTCATAGCGGTGCCACCCAGGCTCGGGGGCTGGCCGCACACAACACAAGATCGGCAAAACACACCGGAGAGGATAACCATGGGGAGAAGCGGTTCAAGAAGTTCATTACATCCACATCTAGGAGGCAAAATACCACCAAGGCACAAAAACCACCACCAGGCGACCAGCGTTCCCTGCAGTGTGGCGTCTTCTCAGGCAACGGCTCCACCACAGTCTACGTAAGGTGGCTCAGGTAGGCCACGCGGCACATCAACAGATTGTAGATGGCCACAGAGAAGGCCCTACGAGCATCGCCGAACCGGAGCATGGAGCCTGGCCGAATGTCGTGCTCCATGAGGAAGCAGGCCTGGCCTTTAGTAAGGTACATCTCTCCGGGCAAGTGAACCTCCATGCTGACTTCCCACCGCTCGTGGCCACCAGAATGGCGCAGCAGTAACTCTGGGGCAAGCTCGTATGCCATTCCAAGCGCGAAGGGTTGTGGAAGCCGCACCCACGCGAACCAATCAGGATTCCCAAGGAGGATGGACAAAGTCGATGACCTGCGGGGGCTTGGAGTTGTCCTTAATCTCGATCATGATCAGTGGGGGAGGCGGAGAGGGAAGCAGCACGGGTTCCGAGACACCCCCAGCCCCTTGAACGTGCCCCCTGTGATGTTCATGCCCGAGCCCATGTGGCTGCCCTCGACCGCGCGGTGACGATGTCTCTCCGTCCATAGTCATGACGGCCCGGATGGAAGGGAAAGCCTTGACGGCTACCAAGCGGCTGCCGCACATCCCACGGCCACTATCGCGAGGCCTCCTGCGATCACGCTTCACGGGCAGGGCCTCCGCCTCGTCCATCACTGGCGCCTTACCTTTATCACCTGCAGAGAGCCTCTCGGGCACCATGGGGAAAAGAGGAATTTCAGCACTCTGAAGCAGAGAGGAAGGGTCGGGGAGTCGAGAAAGGCGGAGTCGATAAGGAGGCATGGAACTCGATCCCCAATTTAACAAGACAAAGTATGGCATCATTTGTCACAACCCGAACCTGATAAGGTGTAGATCCCTGTGTTTATAGTGCTAGTCCCTGAATCGAATAGCTAGCACCCACAGTTTAAGATGTAATATCAAGAAACAAAGGTCATATTACATCACATATCCAGGAATAAAAATACTTCATTACAACTACATAGCTCATATGGCTATCTCATTACAAAGCAGCAGATATAACTATAAAGCATGTAGTCCTTCATCTTCATGTGCCATAGGCAAACATGTTGGGTGCAGACTCGTAATCCCTACTCATCAAACTTTACTATCATCAAATAATCCTGCAACATGATAAGTTACAGCCAGAAGGGTCAATACATTTTGAATTGTATTGTCAAGTGTCACTAGTATGTGGATATAAAGTGGAACCTATTACTACATACATATCTGGCCAGGTAGAGCTTTGGCTAGTTTGTAGCAAGAAAGTTTTTTCCTATCTTTTTATAAATAGTTTGCAACACTTATTATCAACTAAGTTACACTGGATACCCTCCAGGTAATATTTCCAATCACAACATAGTGGTACCACTGGTAGAAATCAGTGAACCTAGGTTCCATTGATAGAAATCAATGAACCAACAACCCTTGTTCACCCATCAAATTTTAACTTAGGAAATTAGAAGGATGAGATTCTTGATTCTGCTTCATTGTCATGAGGCTCAGAAGTTGTCCGTAACTGGGGACACGGCTAAGTACTTAGTTTTACCCTCTCGAGAGGTGGTGCACTTTTCCCACAAGACTCGACATGCATCGAGACGAGACTTTTCAGAAGCAATCCCTTAGACCACCACGGATGCGTTCCATCCTATCATCACTACCACCCTCTGTCCGTCTGGCTGAGTTCTCGCAACTTAGTTGGTCAAGGCAGAGCCCATATGCCATGTGGCTGCACTAGAAGCTTCGCGACAAGAATATCTCCAATCTCTTTGTTCCTGGGTGGCCATCTACAAGTGCGATACACCAGCCGACCATAGATATGGCCCCTGAGTAACCACTCAACATAATCCAAGCATGTCCGTTTTCCACCCAGGTGTTTCATTAAGTACTTGTTTTATTATAGAAAACATATATTTTCCAATACTCCATATAATCATAATATAATATTCCACCCCAAAAACTATAGCAGGGCCAAGCATTTCTAATCTTACGATGTTTCACCTACCAAGTAGAAACTACCATTCCCTATTCTACATAGGAGATATAGCATAGCATAATAATATAGTCTATCATGCATATACTACAAAAATTCACTAAGTATAATGAAAACAGTAGGACTTGATGATAGTGCCACTTGCCTTAGTAGTTGGTCGTGTTGGTACACTCTTTGCAGTAACGCACTTGGCAATCTACACAATCTATCAAACAAAACAACCAAGACAAACATGCACAAAATCAACACTAATGGCAATACAAAAATCATGCAAAATATGCAAGCATGTAAGAAGGCAATTTAAATTGTAAAAATTGTTATAACAAGGTTCTGAACACTACAAACACCTACTGGTCCTTTATATAAGTGGTATGCTAATTGTAATAATTTTAGTGCAAAGAGATTATTTAAAACATTTTATAACACTAAAATAAGCCACACTTGACTAACAGATGCTACACAAATCCTACGTACTAAAATAAAAATTGATTAAGATCCTACAGTACGGAGGATTAAATATACAACCCTTTGCAAAAGGGTTAACTCAAAAATAATTTACACAACATTTTTTATACTCAAAATACTCCACGAATGGTTCAGTATAAAACGTGATTTTAACCATCACAAAAGTACCGAATTGTTTCTCTACTATGTTCTACTCATTTTTGTGAATCCATAGACATATTATTTGCTAAATTTGGATGAACAGAACTAAAGATATGATTTTTGCAAGTTCTTATGTTCTTATGTCCTAAAAATCCGAAAATAGAAATAGACATGACACTGGGCAGAATCTGATTGGAGGATACCCCTTTGGTAAGTGATCTGATTTTGACCGTTAGATGAATATCGGATGGACAAGGAGTGCTCACCGGAATAGCTCGCCGGAGAGATCGCCGGAATAGCGGGCACGGGCTTGGCGTTGCCGTTCTCATCGCTAGGAACGTATCCGGAGTTGAAGAAGACGTGGACGGCATAGAGGATGTTGAGGCGGTACTCATGGACATGATGGAGAGCTTGCTGGTCTTCAAAGACAGTGCCAATCCACAGCTGGAGCCGCGGTGGTGTTGGGTGGATCGACAAACGGAAACAAAATGTCGTCCCACCATGTTAGGCAACGATGAGGAGAGTATTTTGGTTCGAGAAATTGACAAGTTTCTCACCGTGGATGACAAGATCTGACGATGAACTCCGATTTTTGGCCGATCTTGGCATCATCGGTATGAGTTCTACAGACCTCCTATCGAGAAAGTTTGAGAATCAAAATGATGGAGGAGAAGGAGAGGAAAATGGTGCTCTCTTCGGTTCATGTTGTTATGGTAGGAGGAGGGATATTGGGAGATGTATGCCGACGGGTGGCATTCGGAGCACCGAATTAATATGAGATATTAAGGCACTAAAGTGAGAAACGAATGGCCTGAATGGGACCTCCACTTGATTACAAACGTTTTTCGTTTTGAAGTCGAGAAGAAACGGTCATTAGAATTGATGGGGGAAGAGAGGAAGGAGTACAGCCATGAAATGGTTGCTCTGTGTACGTGTAGGTGAAGGAGGAGGAAGAAGAGACTCGGTCCGGCTGGTCCAGATGGGCCAAGAAAACGGAAGAGGCCCAAAAGAAAAATAACATGAAGGGGAAAAATAGAGAAAGGATAGCTAGGTGGGTTGGGATGCTCTCAGGTGGCAGCAGTTGGGCTGGGTCGGCTCTTTTTTCTAATTTATTTTTCTTTTTCTTTTTCTCATTTCTTTTATAACTTTTGTTTTAGAGCTCTAAATGGATCCATTCAAATTTTCAAAAATTTGTAAAATCAACAAGATCATTTTAGGATATTATCTATCTTATTTATTATCTAATTCAAACAATATCATTTATAAATATTTACTTTGGCCTATATGGTTTTTTAATTCTTTACCATTATATGTTATTTAAATATACTTTTTTCCATTTAGACATGGATTTTAGATATGGCTTATCTTGACTTTGCAATATAATCCCATCTCTTTTTCTCTTTACCAAATAAATTATATATTTTGATTTATAGTTTCAAAAAACAAAAAGGTGATTATCATTTGTATAATTCTATTTAATAATTATCTTTATAAACCATTTAAGAATAATTTTATTTCATTTAGTTATTGATTTTTGGTAGGTGCTTTATTGGCCTTGGAATTTTCTTATTTCTTATTTCTTATTTCTTTTCCTTTCTTAAATAAACCATATATTTTTTCCATGGCTCCAAATAGTGTGAAACCAATTCCTATGGTTTTGTAATTTTGTTATTTTTTCCTTATAGATCTTAGGAATGCTCTTGCTAAATTTTTATATGGGACAAAGCCATAGTCTTGTATTGAACTTGATGGTGATTTCTCTTATTAGTGTTTAGGTTTTGGGTCTATTTATTTTTTCTTCAGAGGTTGACAAGATACATGTCATGGATGATTGAATTTTATCTTTCGATAATTTGTTTGTCACTTCCTCCTTCAAAATTCTTTTTGTTTAAGTAAGGTTCCAATGGACGAACAAAAAGTTTCTTTTCCCCCTAAATTTCATCCTTTATTTTCTTTGTTTGTTTGATTTTTCACATTTCAAATTTCAAAAAAAATTTGGGATGTGACATCATTATGATAAACGTGTGGCATGCGTCGCAGGCGCCCATAGTTAACCGTCGCGTCGTGGGTAGCGGTTCCCGAGGCGAGTGAACCCTTCCTCCCCCAAATGGTCCCTAAGGGTCTCATGACTCGAATGCACGGTGGATATATGTCAAGAAGCTGAGTAATACGTAGATCACCCCCTCCCCTAGGGTAGGGCCCACTGACCCGTTGGGGCCCTTGCACCTTCCTGCCTACGAAAGGGCATGTGCACGACAAGCGCCCAGGGGCTACTATCGGAGTCCTGTTACCCAGGGTACCCTGATCCTATGGGCAACAGGCCCACCAAAGGGGTCACGTCCAAATCCTGCGACAACGAGAGGGGTGAAAGGCCTCGCGAGGGAAGAGCAAGACTGGCGCCTAGAGAGGGTGTCACCGTGTCCTCAACTCTGCTTCACACAAGGCCCAACCCTATGAGGTATCCGAGGAGACCTCGAGAGGTTCATGGCAGGGGGACGCACCTACAACCCTGCCGCAGTGCAGAGGAAGAAGACAAGCGCTTGTAGAAAGGACCGTGTCGCCTTGGTAAAGAAGGGAAGGACCATGCACCAACCAGTGTATCGATGCTAAGGACGTCAGCAGAGCCAGGACAGCTGTTCCTTACCACTTTGGTGCTAAGGGGACAAGGGCGACATGGGGACGTGGAGGATGGAGTCAGGTGGACCGACTTTATACAGGATTGGCAGCCGACCAAGGCCAGGAGGACCAAGTCCAGCGAAAGTAGTCTAGTAAACCAGGTCCTTGAGAGGCGGGAGTATGGTGATCCTTCCCACCTAGTGGGTGGGGGAAGAGGCCTAGCCGCCCTATAAAAGGAGGCCTTCCCCTACATTGGAACTGGTCGATTTCCTAGGACTTGTAACCCTAGACATTGATTCACCTTTGTACCCTTGCAAAGCAACGCGAGCAATTCAACCACGCAGGATTAGGGGCTTTACCTTCTCACGAGGGCCCCAAACCAGGGTAAAAAACCTGTGTCAACCTCTCTTCTGTGTGTGTTTGTTGTCATCTTCACTGTTGTCGAGAAGCTCAGAGCATGTGATTCATCCCCTGCTCGAACTCAGGGCTCGTTGGACCCCTGTTCCTTTTGTGGGAGACATCTCTGACACACTTCGCGAATATTGGTCCAAAGAACGGGTTGAGAGCATATAAAGTTTTTATATCATCAAGACCCAACACGTTTACTATGAGGCACGTAAGAAGGCTTGTGTTCTTGCGAGACAATGCGTCCGCAACTACATTAACTTTGCCTTTCTTATACTTGACGATGTAAGGAAATGACTGCATGAACTCAACCCACTTAGTGTGACTTTTACTCAAGTTGGCTTAGCATTTGAGAAATTTCAATGACTCATGGTCAGAATGTATGATAAATTCCTTAGGCCAAAGATAGTGGTGCCATACTTGAAGGAAATGAACTAAGGAAATAAGCTATCTGTCGTAAATCGGATAGTTAAGGCGTGTGCCATCTAGTTTCTCACTATGGTTGGCAATAGGACGCCCATTTTGCATAAGGACTCCTCCAATGCCAATACCACTAGCATCACAATCTATCTCAAAAGTTTTTGTGAAATCCGGTAAAGCAAGGAGAGATGCTTCGGTGAGCCTATTTCTTAGCTCATGAAAGGCCTTTTGTTGTGCTTTGCCCCAAACGAAGGTGACATTCTTTTTTTCAAATCGTTGAGAGGACAAGAAATGGTAGAGAAATCTTTCACAAATCAATGATAGAAATCGGCCAAACCATGAAAACTTCGAAGTTCACTCACATTTGTGGGAATGGGCCAACCTCTTATGTCTTTGACTTTAGAAACATCAACTTCAATACCATTTGAAGAGACAACAAAACCAAGAAAAATCAACTTATCTTTAGAAAAAGTGCACTTGGGAAGGTTAGCATATAGCTTCTCATTTCGAAGGATTTGTAAAACCTCCTTAACATGTATAACATGTTCCTCAAGCAACTTGCTATAAACAAGAATATCGTGAAAATAGACAACAACACTCTTTCCAGTGAGAGATATCAAAATATGATTCATAAGGCACATGAAGGTGGATGGGGCATTACATAAGCCAAAAGGCATGACCAACCATTAAGTTTGGTCTTGAAGGCAGTTTTCCACTCATCACTTTCTACCATGCGTATTTTATGGTAGCCACTACGAAGATCGATTTTTGAGAAAATAGTAGCTCCACACAAATCATCAAGCATGTTGTCAAGACGTGGTATAGGATGTCTATAACGCATGGTAATAGCACTGATTGGACGGTAGTCCATGCATAACCACAACGTATCATCCGTCTTTGGGAAAATAATCACGGGTACCGCACTTGGACTAGTGCTTACTTGGATCAAACCTTTGGAGACGAGTCTGTTGATTTGCCATTTATCTCATTTGTCTCCTCTGGGTTCGTTCGATATGCGGTGTGGTTTGGAAGAGGTGCGACGGGAATGAGGTCAATGTGGTGCTCGATTCTGCAAAGAGGAGGTAGTCCATGTGGGAGCTCTTAGGGAAACACATCCTTGAATTCCTGCAAAATAGCCATCAAAGAGGGAGGAACATTTGTCAAGTCATTAGTTTCTTGTGCTAGTCCCTTGCAAATGAGGACACGGTGCAAGTCTCGCATCTCACTTTTGGTGGCAAGAAGAACACTCTTAGTTTTTCCACTTGAGTTTGGCTTTTGTATCTCACTCTCTATATGGTGGTTCTCTTGCTCACCACTCTTCTCACAATGTGGTTTTGTGGTTTGCACCCTCGCTAAAGCCTTTGCATTATCCGCAATTATTTGGCTAGGAGTCATCCGTTGCAAAACACATGTCTTGTTAAGCCATTTGAAGGTATACACATTTGTGCGACCATCATGTAGAGCACCTTTGTCATATTGACATAGTCTACCAGGCAACATATGTCATACCTTCATGGGAACCACAACACACTCCACCGTGTCTTTGTATGGTCCAGTTGAGAATGTTACCGAGACGGTGTGCTTGATCTTCACGGACCCTTGGTCACTTAGCCATTGGACATGGTATGGGTTCTTGTGTGGATGGAGGGTGAGTTTGAGCTTCTCACATAATTCGGTGCTTGAAAGGTTGTGGCAACTCCCTCCATCGATGATAACTTTAATGGATTTCCCATTGATGTCGGCACGTGTTTGGAAGATGTTGGATCTTTGATCTTCATGCTCTTGGGCTTGAGTGGTCAAGACTCTTGTGATGACAAGCGATGGACTTGTGTCATTCTCACACATGACGAGTTCTTGGTCATCTTCCACATGTTGCCTTGCCATTGCTTCTTGTACTCGTGCATCAAATTCATCTTCACTCATGTATTCCTCGTCTCCATTGTCATGAATGAACAAGACTTTGGTATTTCCACATTTGGTCGACTTGTGTCCTTTTCCTCCACACTTGTAGCATTCGTCGTTGAATGGTGGGTCATCCATGGTTTGATTTCCACTTGGGGGAGGTTTTCCTTGAGCAAGTGTGGGCTTGAAAGGAGGCTTGGATGTACTTGAGGGTTTTCCTTTGACGTTTGTTGTTGTAGTGGTCGGATCTTGCTTATAGGTGAAGTATGTCTTGGGCTTGTTGTATTTGATGTCCTCTTGCACTTGACGCTCGGACTTTGTTGTATTATTGACAAGCTCAACCATGTTGTAATTATTTTGGAACTCAGTGATGCGCTTGATTGGATGGTTCAAACCAATGAGAAAACGTGTCATTGTTTGCTCCTCGTGCTCTTCAATGTTGGCACAGATCATGTTGAGATCCATTTGCTTGAATTACTCTTCCATGGTCTTTGTCCCTTGGTTAATCATTTGAAGCTTGTTGAAGAGGTCGCATGTGTAGTGCGAAGGAACAAAGCGGGATCTCATATGAGCCTTCATATTATGCCAGGTGTTGATTGGAGGCTCTCCTCTTGCTTCACGAGCGACTTGGACTTGTTCCCGCCAAAGGTTGGCATAATCATTTGTAACTACCTCGGTGAATTACGCTCCTAGTTACAAGCCTGGATGAGCAGAAATGATTGAAATAGTACGGTGGGGCCCAAATGCCACTCACAGGTAGACCTTTCGGCCGTCCCAACCATTTCTAAACATCGGGACAAGAACGGGCAGCGTAATCGGCAGGCGAAGGGATCAACTACATACACAAATGAGTATGTATGCAAGCCATCATACAACAGTACATCAGAGCCATTCCATCTAAAAAGAAAGGAAATATAGCAACGCCATATGGCAAGATCCAAATATCCTAGATAGATATAATAGTTTAGGATATCTCCTCATACATCAAACATCAGAGTATCAAGCGGAAGCGGAAGACAAAATCCGAGTACGGATAAGAAGCAAATCGGCATAAGATGCCCCATAAATAAGCACATCCCGCCCACAGATCTCACGGATCCCCGTTCCCGGAATCTCTACACCGAATGATCGTTGCCCACATCGTCCGTCTCTTCCACCCAGTATCCATCTTGCGAGTGTACCTGTTCATCTGAACCAATAATTTATCGTGTGACCCTAGGGGTACTCAGCAAGTCTTTATGCCTCTAAAGGGGACACAACCTGGGGTGACGCAATTGCAGCAAAAGATAAACCCTAGCAATTCTATAGATACTCGCTAACCATCCGCCTAACCAGAGATAGACGGATGTCCGTGAATTAATAACAACAATTATAACGGTTATAATGGTAATCTCCACAGATCCATCCTCCTCCTCGCTTACCGACGAGGAAGCGGACGAACACCCCCCATCCGTTGGCAGTTTTATTAACCATTCCATGAGTGTTGCACTATTTACTAGTCAGGTACCTAGTCTAGTCAAGTTAAAAACGGTACTTTAGTTATGCTTGTCTATGATCGAGAAACTGTGCTCCAAGTCGTCCATAACCGCGGACACGGCTTTCAGAAAGTTTTACCCTGCAGGGGTGCACAAATAGCAACACACACTCGATATGCCTCAGAAAAACCAAATCAAAACCCAACGAGGCAGTCACGACAAAGCGATCACAGGATTCAGAAATATTTCAGGGGGCCACCCCATTAAGCTACCCGCGACGAAGTTGGCTGACTTCGAGACGGACTCAAGGTTTGCGTCAATGGCTGTGAACGACTGGGAACCCGAAAATGTGACTGGGCTTGTCGACACCGCGAAAACACTCCGCTTTCCTAAACAGTACAGTGTGCAGTACCTCGCACAATTTAAATAAAGCAGTAAAGCATGGCATAAGTACAGGATAGTAATAAAGCCCCAAACTACTTTGTGGCCCCAAGAAATAAGAATGAATCAAGCTCTGGCTCAGGGGGGTTCATAAGCCTCCCAGATGTGGATAGCACGAATATTCAAGGAACAGTAATCAAGTACTCGGCGTCCTACGGGACACAAGTGAGCATGAAAAACCAAATAGCAGATATTGCTCACCGGTGCCACTTTCATTAGTTATCCCATTACTACTCAGGGTAAGTTGTTTAGGTACCTCGTTATCCATCAGACACTCACATACCCTACACATGCTGTTCTACGACTCGCATGGCTCAAACAACTCCTGTAGTAAGGGCTCATGGGATGGAGGAACAAGCTTCGGTGGGGTTTGAAAGTAAAGGCTATGCAATACTTGGGATTCAATTTAATGCAATCGCGACTCAATGATGCAAGAATAAGATAGAGGCAATAGGTACTATATGTATGCAAGCATGTGGTAGTGCTTGCCTGGCAACTCAGTTGAAGCAAGGGATGGATCTGGGTAGTGCTCCTGGTTCTCTTGATATATCCCCTGCTCAGCGTCTATTCGAAGAAGAACCAAACAAACAAGGGCCAACATAAATAAGGTGCACAAGCATATGAATAAAATGCGACAAGCAAACAATCATGCCATGATGAATGATGCACAATTTGCATGGCATTAAGGTAGCATGGCATGGGTGAGGTGTGGAGTACAAGAATAAATCATTTTATTGGGTTTTGGCCCCAATTTTATCCTCATATTAGTTGCTGTATACAATATATTTATATGATGCATGCTTCAAAACAGATCATGGAATGCGTAAACAGAGAGTTCTCGTCGAGCTAATCATTTTAGACATATTATTTGTTAAATTTGGAGTTATAAAACAAAAGTTATTAATTAATTAAGATAAAAGGGCATTTTAATGTAATTTTAATCAACTTGAAATTTTAAGTGTCCAAAATATATTTTGAATGGCATATTTGAATTCCTCATATTTTTCTGATTTGAAAACATATATTATTTGTATTATTTGGATTCATATTTCAAAAGTTATTTAAAAACAGATTTAATTTTGAATTTGATTTAATTTGAAAAGGATTTGAATTAAAACAGAAAACGGAAAATACTTTTTATACACAGGTTTAGCTAGCCACAGTCAATGACCAGTGGGGCCAGCAGCTGACTCAGCAGCACACTGCGCGGAAAAGCTTCTGTCACCGCGAGCTAGGCTAGACTAAGAGAATGACAGGCGGGCCAGGACGACCTCGGGGCCACACGCGCGCGCGGCCAACGCGTGCTGGGCACGTGGGCAAGCCGGGACCCGGGGGGATCGGTTCGTGATGGACTGGGTTTTCCGGGGGTTTACTTGCAAAGAGGTAACGAGGCTGGCAGGTGGGGCCGCGGGGACCGCGGGTTGAGGCGGGAAAAACTACAGGGGCCTAAACACAAAAGCGTCATCGGCTGCTGCTGCGCTGCTGACGAAACCGTCCCTGACGGCGGCGGATCCGACTGCTTTTCGTCGACGGTGGCGACGAATCCGCTAGGAGAAACGCGACGCGGCTAAAACAAAAGTTGAAGAGGGGACATCGGGCTACAAGTCTCGTTCAGCGATCTAACGCAGAGGAGGGCTACAGCGCACAGGGTAGGTCGAGGAACAGGCGGACGAGAAGCTGCTGCAGCTGCTGCTGTCGGCCAGAGCGCGACGCGCGGCGGTGAGCGCGCTCGGCGGCGGGGATGGCAGCGATGCACGGCGAGAGGGGAAGGGAGATGATGTCCAGGGCGGCGGTGGGCTCACCTACGACCCTCAGGTGCAGCGGGTAAGCTCGAAGGCGAGTAGATCGACGGGGAGGCAGAGGCCAGAGTCGTCCTGGTGCTCACGGGCACGGCGGCGGCGGGGCTCCTCCGGCGGTTTTCCTGTGGCCTCCCGCAGAGCTAGGCGATGAAGAGGAAGCAGAGGGAGGCCCTAGTGCTTCTGGATCGTTTTGGTGAGCTTCAGATCGACGAGGCCAGGAGGTAGATGGGCTAGGGTTTTGGGGTTCGGCATGGGAAGACCATGGACAAGAGAGGCTGCAAGGAGAGGAAGAAAGGGAGGGAGAGAGGAACCTGGGCGCCTCCTGGATGGATCTGAGATGGTAAGGTGAGCTGGGGTGGTTGGGGAGATAAGGGAGAGAGGAGAGAGGCACATGGGGGGTGGTGCACTTTTGTAAAAGGGGAGGAGGGGTAGCTCGGGTTAGGTCTTTCTCTCTTGCCTCCTTCTTGTCCTGTAGCTTAGAGAGGGCAGAGAGGGACCAAGGAAGGAGGGGAGGCCGTGGGTAGGAGGGCAGGCTCGGGCTGGTGGGGCCTTGTGGCAGAGAGAGAGCTAGAGAGAGGAGGGGGAGGCTCGGGCTAGATAGCTAGGGTTGGGAGCTTTGGTTAGGGTTAGGTATGGCTCGGGTTAGGGAGGGGAGGTAGCTAGGTGGGCCAGGGTGAGGAACCAGGTAGGGCCAGCTAGAGGAGAGAGGGGGGTAAGGCCGAGAGAGAGGGGAACATGGTAGCTAGGGTTTGGTCATGGGGATGGTGAAGAGGGGAGATTAGGTGTAGGGCTTGATGGGGGTATGGTAGATTAGGGTTTTAGAGAGAGAGAGAGAGAGAGAGAGATGTGGTGTGGTTCTCTTTGACAAGATCAAGCAAGACCAAAACAAGCTCAAGCAAGAAATGGCCAAAAGAGAGAAGAAAAGGGAGGTGGTGATGGGTGGATGGAGATGATGATGATGTTTAATCAAGATCCAAATAGATCAAGCCCAAAAGAAGGGATAGAGATAGAGATGATCCTCTCAAGATTCAAATAAAAACCAAATAATAGAAAAGGTGGCACTTGCATGGCCCATGCAAATATTTAATACCATGTTGATTCTTGTGAAAACAATAATATTAAACATGGCATTGTTCATTTGCTTTTCCAAAGGTGGAATAAAGCCAAGCAAAAGAAATGAAAGGATGCCCCATGTGGAGTAGTTGGAGATGGCCATGTTTGAAATAAAATGGGACATGCTAGTGTGTATGTTCCACTAGATGATTACTAGTCCCAAAAATATTCCCACATGAGCATAAATCCATAATAATCCATATGGAAGCTAGGAAAAAGGGTTCCACTCACAAGGCATGCAAAGGTGGCCAAGTGTCTCTCATATATCAATGATGTGAAAACAACATGATGCTAAGATGAGAGCATGTGGAGAAAGAATTGGATCCATCCCAACCCATATGAGCTAGAGGTAAAACCCAATTAAAGTGCAAAGCTCACATCTAGTTGGATGGTGGAATTATAAGGTGGTGAAAGAAAGGTGGTGGAGTTAATAAAAGATATGCCCCCAACTCAACTTGGGCATTTAAACAATATATCAAGAGCCAAATACAATATCAAGAGGCAAATACAATTTACAATGCATATGAGAGAAGAACCAAATCAAAAGGGTTTTATATGATGCTCAAATGCAAGGAGGCATGATGACATGAGCATGATATAATTATGATGCAACAATTATATGTAGGAAGGTAGCATCTATATAGACTAGGCTAGTAGCATTGCAATTGTTAGACAATTGGGATGCTACATCATTAAACTTAAGCGAGGCCATGGCTACCATCTTCTCGTCACTATAGTTGTTCATGCAAAAGATTTTGCCAACCTTGAGTGACCATTAGAGGTATTCTTCAGAATCATTGGAATCGGTGAACTTGGGCATGGTGAACTTGAGCTTGCCAAAAGTTTCTTCCTCATTGTGGTCATGGTAGCGATAGTTTCCATAATGTTGATGGTCTTCGTCTTCCATGCAATCATTGCAACGAGCTTGGTGATATTGTTGTCGCACTTGCGGTTGTCGACCCGCGTTTGGGGGAGGCGGAACTTGGTCCTCACGACATTGTTGTGGAGCTTGCTCTTGGCGCGGTTATTGATGAGCTTGCTCTTTCTCTTGGCCCGGTTGTGGACAAGGTCGAGGCGCCTGGGCCTCATGAGATTTAAGAGGACGTGGAGCCTCTTGCTGCAATTGTGAGTGAAGGGGGCTCATTCCTCGGTTGGTGACATGGGTTAGGTACTTGGGCCTCTTGATGAAGCTCATGGTCTTGAGCCTCTTGGTGTGGTAGGAGTTGCTCCACATGTACCACGTGACTCTCCATGTATTGATGTGGTGGAGTAGGCTCATCATGGTGACCATGGTGTCGGTGTTGACATTCATGATGGTGATGACAAAGAGGATGGTCTTTAAGAGCTTCATGTTGACAACAAGCTTGTTCTTCGAAGTTGGGGTCATCACTTGTTGTTGAGAGAATGTCTCTCGGGTGTTGATGGTGAACTTAGGGTTTCACTCAAGATTCCACTTGTGGTTCTTCACGTGGTTGGTCTTGTTGGATCACTAGTGATCTTGCGTGATGATGGTGTTCGTCTCACCTGGCTTAAGGCCTTGAGGAGAAATCATCATCACAACTTGCGTAGCGACGTGTCGTGGAGAAGGTACATATTACGAATAGCTCATGGGTTCAAGCACGGGGGCTTCATTACGTCTTGGAGCACTTGCATGAAGGTCTTTTCGATGAGGAGAATGATGGTGTGACGAGCTTGACACACTCAAATGGTGCCTTGAAGATCTTGGTGCGCGGGAACGCGGCCTTGTGTTGCTTGTCATTCCATTAATGAAGCGTTCAAGTGTGTCATTTGTCACAGTGACGGTACGTTGAAGAACTTCATTTTGGTTCCCAAAGTTGTGTTGCATGGCATGCATTTTCCTTTCGATGCCATCGAAGCGGTTGTCAATGCTCTTGAGCTCCATTTGAGTTTCTCCGAATTGCTCGTCTTGGCGCATCGCAAGGGCATTGCAACAGTCACGGAACTCTTGGCGAATGATGTAATGGCTTGCTCGTGTCATGTACGGTCCTTCTTATTCTTCTTGGGGAGGTGGTTGGCTCGCCTCATCGTGCATATCCATCATGCAAAACAAACAAGGATTGTATATGGAAGGTAATGTGGTGGGGGTTAGCCTTTTACCTCACCTTGGGGATTGTATCCAACTAGAAGCCACACGTGAGAACTATAAACTTGAAAAGTGAAATCGCAAAGAAATCTCATAGTATAGAAATAACTAAGACTCTCAGAAGCGTTTGGTGGAAGGTTAGGATGGTGGAATGCCAAAGAAACAACCAAACTAAGAGGATAGTCAAAAGTGCGTAAAATCCAACAAAACTAAAGTCAAAGGAAAAGGTCAACAAATCAAAAGGGAGACGGAACCTACTACTATACACACATGTGGGGATTATTGGGATTAGCATGACTTATGAAAATGAGCAACAAAATATTCTAACAAAGACTAAGCTCGGTTGTCATGCCAATGCAAGGAGAGATGGTGGCCCGTATGCAAAGAGAAAAATGAGCAACAGATTTGTGCACTTGCCTTGTGCACTCTTATTTCTCTTGCTTACAAGATTGAGACTCTCTCATGCTATGGGAGACTATTTTATTTTTCTTTGTACCTTTTTATCTTTTTCTTTTCTTTCTTTTCTTTTATTTATTTTTGCTCTCCCTTGATGCTACCAACTCACTCTTGTTATTGCTCTTACACTCTCACTATCCAAGGACAAATGCACAATGTTCAAGCAAACACAAGATGAGCCACTCTCGGTGGGATAGGTACACACAAAGGAAGATATGGGTTAACAAGGTGACGCAAGTTATACCTTCATTGGTGATGATGAACTTGTGGTCGGTGGTGTGGGAGGATGTTCGGGTTCCGTGGTGTCGATGAGCACGGACGATGTTGTTGCGGAAGCTTGTTGTTAGTTACTGACACGCACATGGGACACAAACAAACAAAGGAAGATTAGCCAAGACGGAAAGGAGGCAAAACTATGCAAAAACAGGCATCAAGGCCGGAGACTCCAGGGGGGGCAGAGACTCTAGGCTTCAGGGCCATAGACTCTGGTGTCGAGAATTTGCTACTCGGACTGGTCATGTTCTTGATCAGAAATCCACGACTTGGGGCCTCAAATCTGCGAAAAATTGGCCAAAATTGGGTTGGGGAACACAGGCAAAAGCTGGACCAACACCTTAGAAAGGATTTGGTTGGATCAAAACCACAAATAACACTCCAAATCAAGAGATCGGTCCAAAGGCAATTTTTGGGCTCTTTTTTGGGGATTTTAGAATTTATGGTGGATAAAAGAAAAATTGGTGGGGAAAATCATGATCAACGAGGCTCTTGATACAAATTTGTTAGGTTTGGCCCCTTAGGGTTGCCTGATTTTTCACGAACCCCCGTGGAAATCGATATGAAGGCGAGTGGGGGTGCGAGAGAGGATGAAATCCACGAACACACACAAGAAGAACTCGCTGAACACACATGTGAAACACGATACAAGCCAATAGCTCATGCCAGCGGCAACTAGTACGACATAATCCCTAGGATCGATGGCGGTCAAGGACACTCTTCTCTAAACGGCCCATGGCAAGCGGGAGGCTTTTTGACATCTTGACAACTTGGAGAAGGGACACTGACTCCAAGGCCTTGTACAACTTGAATGCACTATGCAAAGCTCAAGATGTTGGGGGATAATTGGTGCTCCTTGTCAAGGAGCATGAGACTAGAACTAGATAGATCCACAAGGGTTTCTTCTAATTCAATTATCCAAGTCTAGGGTTACAATATAGAGGGGGTGGTCTATATATAGGCCAAAAACTAAACAGGGGTATTTTAGGAATAAAACTAGAAGTTTGGGACGAAATTTGGGGTTACATAGGACAGACCCAAAAGGCCTTAACATGCATGTCATCACATAGGCCGGAGACTCCGGTGTCGAGGGGCCAGAGACTCCGGGCAAGGCATCGCTCTCTAGAGCAGACTCCGGGGTGGTGTACAAAGAGGTCCAAGCAGAGGCCCAGAGTCCTGTCCAGAGTCTTGGGGCGTAGACTCTGGTGCGAAGGGCCAGAGACTCTAGTGCAGCGTGGCCAGAGACTCTGGGGTGTGCGAAGACTCTATGGTTGTCGTCGCTCTCCGGTTCTGTCTCCAGGGAGATGTACTTGGGGCTCCAGGCAGGGGTCTAGAGTCCAGGGCAGGGACTCTAGGGTTGGAGGCCAGAGACTCCAGGCTTCAGGGCTAGAGGCTCCGGGGCTTTAGCCTCTGTTGCATCATCTTCTTGTCCTGCTCTAGGTCCTTCTTCCGAGGGGGCTTGTTGATGCGTCGGGGCTTCGTAGCTAATAATGCACATTGTAGTTGCATGAAGTTGCAAGCCATCCAAGGATGTATCAAAATCAAATGAGGAGATGAGCGAGTTAACCTTAGCTTGTAGGAGCTTGGCTCAAACGTGCGACATTGGTCCACTTGGGGGACTAGGTGGTGAGGACGTGGGGACGTCCTTAGGACGAGATGCATCATCACTAGTAAACTCCAATTCATAGATCCCGTCGCATTAGTCAAATGAGTAGTTTCAAGTTATTTGATAATGAAGAGGGTTGTTTATTTGCCTTATTTGTTGTATTATATTGTTATTACTTAGTTTCAGACTGCAATTATTGCTATTGCCACCAAAGAGGGGTTGCAAGATCATGTCTGCAGGTGGTTTTCCAATGTAGCTGCTGATGGGGTTCTATGGCAGAAAACAAAAAAATCCTACTACAAGAATGCACCGACCCAATATATATGTATGGAGAAGTACAGTAACAAGCACGATATGGTGATCATACCTTTGAAGACCGAAAATAGGGATTGCGTTCTTGCACAAATGTTGCTAATGAAGCCGAGCGTCGTAGACCTCAGGGGTTAGAAGGCTTATAGAGTATAGCATCACTAGTGGTGGTGCTTCATCGAGATTTACACGTGCTATGGTGTAAACGACGTCTCCCGGGGCTCGGTCCAGCAAGGCAGCAGAAGAAGAAGATCTGAACCGATTCCGGTGGCACGACAGCATGCGCTGGGTGGAGAAACCTCTACCTCATGTAGCATGTTCCTAACTTGGGAACACACTGAGAGGGAGAGAGGGAGATAGGGAGGGAGAGAGAGAATGGCTAATGCCAATTGGATAAATTTTATTGATTGAGGAATGGGGGTGAATGGCACCCCTATATATAGGAAAAACTAGGGTACTGCCACCCTCCAAGTCCTAGGTTGGGACTAAACACTTGAAGGAGGTGGAGAAGGGGCCAGACGGCGGTGGGGATGGGCCCCACCTGCCCTCCCAAGCCCACCAAGGGGTCGGCGGGGTGGGATCCCTCCCACCCTTAGCCGCATGGCCCTTGTGGCCCTTGGCTCCTCCCTCTTAGGCCCTCTTCCCTCCTAGGGAAGGCCCATGTGGGGAATTTTTTCTTTTCTTTTATTTAAATAAATAAATATTTAATATTAATTCATAATTAAATATTAAATACATTATTTAATTCCTCCTTATTCAAAACTCCTTTTGAACAGACTCCAAACACTTCGGTATTCTCTCTAGAACACTTCCGGTTCTCTCTTCCCATTTCACTATCGGTAGTAGATCAACCTGCAGCGTCGATTACCCTTAAGTGTTGCACCCATATAGTTCTGGAATGTTTAGGTATGAAGGATACATCTCCCTGATCAAGCGATCGTCGGCAGTATCTGGAAACACATGATGATCCCTGCACATCCCATAGATTCAGTTGTTTGCTTGAACCTTCTAAACGTCGAGTCTCACTCCATTTTCACAATGATACATGGTTTGTCCAAGACCTAATCTCATGTATCTGTATACAGTTCGATCTTGTTACCGACAAACACGTTTACTCATTCTCGTGATATCACATCCCTATGACCTAGTCACATGCTTACAAGCTCATTGATGTAGTCTCACTGAGTGGGCCCAGAGTATATATCCATCACTCGGATAGGAAAATCCCGATCTCGATCATACGCCTCAACCATTCCTCTGGAATACCTAAAACACACCTTTATGGTCACCCAGTTACGGACATGAAGGTTAATGTGATTAAAGCAGCTGCGAGAGATAGTGATAAACATGATCTCACGGTTGAAGGATTAAGTTACTACGCTTTGCTAGATATCACAACGTTGAACACTGTGACTGGATCACATTGCAATTCTACGGTTGGGCGCATCCATCACTTCATTAAGTGACCTCATTGTTAGCTGACTATTTTATGTCAAGTCCATGATCAGGAAACCTCGATCATCGTCTTCCTAATGAACTAGTACTAGAGGATACTAGGGACTTTATTGTTTATATACCACTCTTGTATTAATATTCCCACTTAATACAATTATAGCATGATACAAAATTATTATGAACATTTAGAGATATAACTATAAAACAACGTTATTTATTAGCCTCTAGGGCATATGTCCTTCAGTCTCCGGCAGTCAAAGGGAGTTGTTGTTGATAGATTGAGAAAGCAAATTGAGAAGGCTCAATCTCAATTGGCAACTAAAATGCTGGATTTTCTTACCCTTCGGTTTGTTGATGATATGTAATAATTTTAATAAGTTTGCAACTAATGTAATATCTAGGTAAATTGCATAGGCCATGTAGGCATTTAGTTGATGATGTCCCCACCTGGAGGTAGGTGGTACCATACTTGGCCGATTGCGCTTTGGTATTCTCCTGTTTTGTACTGAACCGATGATGAATGGTAAATAATGTTGGCTGATGGTCCGTACATGCCTTTTTGATCGTTGCGATTCGTGTGGTCATTAGAAAGACTGAAATAGTAAAAGACCGTAATAGTAAAAGGCTATAATAGTAATAGGCCTCACGTGTAAAAAGGCTGAAACGGGCACCATGAACAGTAAAGGCTAGAGCAGTAAAAAGGCCAAAATAATAGCAGGCTGCAAAGCGGTAAAAAGCCTACATCCTCACGGGCCTGAAAAGTGAAATTCTTGAATAGTAACAAGCCCGAATTGTAAAAGGCCAGAATGGTAGAAGGCCAGAACATTAGCAGACCTTCTCACAAACCGTTAGTGGGCAGCCCGCGACAGATAGGCTCGAACAGTAAAAGGCCAGAATAGTAATGAACCTTCTCGAAAATAGGCCTTTAGTGGGCGGTCAACCACAGGCTTTAAGAACATTGATGGGTCTAAAGCAGTCCTTAGCAGTACCGGACTGAAGTGGCGCATGCCTCAAATGGGTCGCAAAGTAATGGGCCAAGAAACAGTAACAAACCGAAAAGTTAACAGGCCAGAGCTGGGTTGCAAAGTGATGGGACTGTTCAACAATCGCAGGCCTCAGGCAGGCCGAAACATTAACGGGTCATCTTCTTATTGGGATTGTCGCATGGGTTGTCCCACTTAAAAATTAGCAGGTCTTGGCTTCCACCACAATTTTTTTCACCGTTAACGGTGGCAACCGGCCATTAACGACGCTTGCCACATGGTAGTTTTCATGACGTCAGCAGTCAACGGGGCTGGTGCAGCCGATCTACCATGACACGCATTTTCGAGGCTAAAGTGTGCGATCCGCCACGGTCGGGAAAAATCGTGGTAGATTCTTTGGTGACGGGGCTTTTACCATGGAGGTCATCCGTCGCAGAACGCTTTTTAACCATGAAAATCATTCGTTGTAAAAGCCAAATTTTCTTGTAGTGATTTGCGTGTCGTGTCACTCCTGCTCCACTCAAAGGGAGAGTGACGCGTTCGCAGCCTCCTGATTGGATTTCTCCAAACGATGTGTCAAGCGATGGACCACCCCCACCAACCGGGGCATGTTCGTTCGCAGGGTGTCGAGTTGCTGCTACAAAACTACTTCTCGGCTTTTGGCTTCCAGCTCTCGGGCCACGAGCGCCCCTGGGAACCCGTCAGGTCGGTCACTTTATCTACTAGACGGGCATGATCACCCTAGAGTGTTGTGAGCTCTTTCCTTAGGGCGAGGAGCTCATGCCATGTTGCACTGATTCACATACTCTTAGCGATGTGTCCAGTGCGTGAGTAGCATGCCCGATCGGTCCTCCATGTGGGTGCTCTGCCGGGTAGATACCTGTCATGAATCCGTGGATCTCTTGGCTAAGGAAGGGGGATTGGAGAGGGAAATTGGGGTTCGGGCAAGGGACAGAAGCACCTGGGATTAGGGAATCAGAGAGATAGGTTTAGGATAGTTCATAATAGTCATAATCGATGTCGTCCCATGACTGTCTCCCTGTTAATATGTAGTCATTGCTCTGTTGGCTCGCCTATCGCTACATTACAAGGCCCCCGACCCACTAGGCCAAAGCACAAGAACACATGACAGTCATAGGCCGTCACAATTCCTCCCTCTTCAAAACTGGCATGCCCTCATGCTGACACTGCAGGTGTCATTGCCGACGTTGATGGTTGCAGCGACCCAGTCGTTGGCAATGCTTTATCATTTTCCACCACCATGGACACACGCACATGCTTCTCGATCAAGGACACATGGACCACCGGATGAATCTTGCTGGATTCCGGCAACTCTAACCTATACGCCACTGCACCAACATGAGCTAGAACTTTGTAGGGACCAAAGTAGCGAAGCGATAGCTTGTGGTTGGAATGTTGGCCACTGGTTGCTGGATGAAAGGATGCAGTTTCAGATAGATAAGATCCCCAACCTCAAAGTATCGTTCCGAACATTTTTTGTCTACATGTACCTTCATATGATGCTCAGCGCGAAGCAATTGCTGACGAAGCACTTCTACCATGCGAGCATGCTCTACCATCCATGCTTCCAGGTCTGGTGACTGATAAGATGACCCTTTTCCAATACCCAGGTGTCTTGGTTTCTGACATAAACAACCTCAAACGGGGTATGGTCCAGGGACGAGTGGTATGTCATGTTGTACTAGTACTCAGCCAACGGCAACCAATCATACCACTTCTTGGGACACTCATGAACAGCACAATGTAGAGACAACTCCAAGCATTGATTCAGTCATTCGGTCTGTCCATCAGTTTGCGGGTGATATGAAGAGCTCATGTGTAATGCAGTATCTGAGATACGAAACAACTCCTTCCATAGTGTACTAGTGCAAATGCGATCTCTGTCAGATATGATTACCTCTGGCAAGCCGTGAAGATGATAGACACTGTTGATGAACAATTGAGCCACCTGAAGTGTTGTAAAGGGGTGTGACAATGGCGAGAAATGCCCATAATTAGAGAAACGATCAATGATTACTAGAATCACATCATACTTTGTGAGATTTCGGTATACCTTTAATGAAGTCAAGGCTAATCATCTCCCAAGCACGAGTAGGAACTGGCAATGGTTGTAGTGTCCTTGGCATCCTGACATGCTCCAGTTTTGCTTGTTGGCAAACATCACACTCATTGACATATTGCTTGACTACTTGTTTCAGATGTGGCCTGGCAAAGAATTGTTTGACACGCTCATATGTAGCTCGTATGCCTGAGTGCCCTCCCACTGCACTATTATGCAAAGCTTGAAGGATGTGATTTTGTGCCAATCTATTGGTGCCCACCCATATGCGCCCTTTGTATTTAGCAATCCATCTTGCAAAGCAAATCCTGCCTCATTAGTGTGGGAAGCAACCATACTCAATTCACTTAACAAATGCTTAGCATGGCTATCATCATCATAACCATCTTGCAAAGAATTCATCCATGTTGGAGATAACTAAGAGATAGCATGCGCAGTACCTTCTTCATGTTGTCTAGACAGAGCATCAGCCGCTGCATTAGTGCAGCCTTTCTTGTACTTGATCGTATACTGCAAGGCGAGCAGTTTAACTAAAGTTTTGTGGTGTACCCCTATAAGCAACCTCTGATCAGACAGGTGCAGCAAACTATGATGATCAGTCAAAATTTCAAACTCTCTGTGTTGAAGATAAGATCGCCATTTATCCACCGCCAAGATGATAGCCATACATTCCTTTTCATAGGTGGAAAGTGTTTGGCTGCAAGGACATAATGCCTGACTATGGAATGTCATTGGATGGCCATGCTGTATAAATACCGCTCATATGCCTGCGTTACACGCATCTGTCTCCAACACAAAACTATGAGCAAAGTCAGGCAGTGCCAAAACTGGAGCATTCAGCCATGGCTGATTTGAGTAGCAGGAAGGCTTTTTCTTGCTCGATCCCCCACAACTAAACAACTCCTTTCTTGAGCAATTGAGTCAAGGTTCAAGCGAGAATGCCATAATGTTTGATGAATTTCTTATAGTAACCAGTTAAGCCAAGGAAACCTCGTGGAGCTTTCACTGATTTGGGTGTAGACCAATTCACAACTGCTGCCACCTTACTCTGGTCTATGGCCACACCATCTTTCCCAATGATGTGTCCCAAATATTCCAGCTTCTGAGTAGCAAAGGAGCACTTGCTGAATTTGACTAACAGCTGATTTTGTTGCAAAATTGTGAACATAGCTCTGAGATGGGTCAGATGAGCTTCAAAAGTCTAACTATAAACCAGTATATCATCAACAAATACCAACACACACTTCCTTAATAGAGCATCAAAAACTTGATTGGTGCTGGAGCGTTTGTGAGGCCAAATGACATGACCATGAATTCAAACAGGCCATGGTGTGTTTGAAACGTTGTCTTGTGCTGCTCTTCTTCAGCAATATGTATCTGATGATAACCTGACCAGAGGTCCAACTTAGTGAACCACTAGGCGCCAGCTAGCTCATCCAAAAGTTCATCAACAATGGGCACGGGGTGTTTGTGTTTAATGGTAAGATAATTGAGTTGTCTGTAGTCCACGCAGAACCGCCAAGTACCATCTTTCTTTTTACCAAGAGCACTAGCGACGCAAATGAGCTTACACTATGTTGAATGATTCCACTTGCGAGCATCTCCTTCACTTGATTCTCAATTTATGTCTTCTGTTGAAGTGTGTACCTATATGGTCTTGCTTTCACAGGTTGAGCTCTAGCCACTAGTGGTATCTTGTGATCTGCTTATTGAGCAGGAGGTAACTCAATGGGTGAAGCAAATATTGGTGAAAATTATTCTATCAGCTACTGAATTTTAGGAGCTAAGCTGCTTATAGCATCTTCATCGACCACATCCACCTGGAATACGTCAGGTTTCCAACACACTTGAACCATGTGAGATATGGCTCCACGTCGATGAAGCCCGTGTAACTTTGGAAGTTTCACTTGCCGACAGATTTGAGTATTGTCCTGCACCCCATGAAGTGTGATGCATCTCCCTTTGTGAGATAACATCATCACCTTGCGCTTCCAATGCACCCACATGGGGCTATGGTCATCCAGCCAATCACTGCCTAAGATCATGTCATAGCAGCCTCATGGCAAAATTTTCATGTCCTGCTGGAATAACTGCCCTTGTACTCCCCACTCTAGCTGGGGCACAAATTGATCACACTGCATCTTGTCCCTATTGGCCACTACAAATGTAGACGCTGGCATTTGTTTGCAAGTACACTGGAGTGTCTCAACCACCTCCTCATTGATGAAAGAGGATACACTTCCTGAATCCACCAATATCAAGATGTGTTGCTTGCCAATTGTACCATGTAGCTTGAACGAACGTTTGCGTCGTTGTGATCCAGCAGACACACTACCAAGTAGCATCATAGGTTCTTCATCAGAATCAGAATTCTAGCCGCTGAGAGATTCATGCTGATCTTGAATTTGCAAGACTTCCAAGAGCTCTTCGATTATGTGGAGAGGCACCTGAGCTGGAAATTTATGTGTTCGACTCCATTTCTCTCCACAAGTGAAGCACAACCCCTTACTGCGCCTGAAAGCTTTTAGAGCATCAAGTTTCTCATCGGATTTGATTCCTTCACATTTAGCTTGACTATGATGTCCATCATCTGAGTGAGACGGCCATTTAGATTTGCATGAATCCTTGAACTCTTGCTTGGAATATGACCTCTTCTTACTTGGCACTGACTCCTCTTCCTGCAATAAAGTGAGAAAATGCGCAGTCTCCAAATCCTAAACCAAATTTATGTAACCAAATTGCAGATCGAATCTTGTCTCTCAGCCCAGCAATGAACTCATCTACAAAATTCCCTTCATCTAAATATGGATTGTATAGAAATAATTGGTGTCTAAGCCTAGAAAACTTCTCCCAATACACAGAGACATTTTCTATCTACCTTAACACACGCATTTGATGCCTATAGCTTTCTTGTTTGTTTTTACCAAAATACTCATGCTCCAATTGACACATAGTGTCCCATTCCTCCACTCTACCCTTAGCTTCTATGCCTTGGAACCACAAAGCATTATTGCCTTGGAACCCTAATGTCGCGTACCTAGTGTGCAAACTTGGTTGAACACGGAACACCTCAAAATATGTTTCACACTGCTGCTACCACAATTTCGGGTTATCCCCATCAAATTTGGCAAACTTGATTCTAGGAGCAGGAGCACGAATCCCGTTAGCTCTCTCTTCACCGCGGTTGCGAACAAAACCAAGTTGCAAAGGCACGAAAGGAATCGCACCTATTCCCGGGGTTGGCAACCGGTCCCCAGGATATCGGGAGCGTCACCCCAGAATAGATGTGGAGTGAGGCGGTCGTGAGACCCGATTCCATAGTCGCTGGACGCCGGTGCCATCGCTAGACGTTCTGCCTCCCGCAATGGATTCAGGTCCAACGGGGCAACCAGTGTTGGGGGACCGGATGCAGATCACTGCTCGAACTCCACCACTTGCACCTCCATCGCGTCTGTCCTAGATCGGTTGTCGTGGATCACCTTGTGCGTCTCGACCTGAGTTGCCTTGAGATCATTGAACCCATCCAGCAGCAACTTCATCATGTTGTTCAAGCCCTGGTTTTGCTCCGACACCTCAGCCATGGTGGCCGTCATCTGCTCCTGGCATTGAGCCATCTGCTCTTGATTTATTCTCGGCGCCAGCGTGAATTCCTATAGGATGGAGCTCTGATACCAAATTTGTCACGAACCCGTGGATCTCTCGGCTAAGGAAGGGGGATTTGAGAGGGAAATTGGGGTTCGGGCAAGGGACGGAAGCACCTGGGATTAGGGAATCAGAGAGATTGGTTTAGGATAGTTCATAATAGTCATAATCAATACCATCCCATGATTGTATCCCCGTTATATATGTACTCATTGCTCTGTTGGCTCACCTATCGCTATGTTACAGGGCCCCTGGCCCACTAGGCCACATCCCAAGAACACATGACAGCCACAAGCCATGAAAATACAGCTCGACATCGATGTGGCCAGAGGTGGCCATCGGGCAAAGGAAGTTGTCGATCTCACCACTGCCAAAATAATGTAGGCTTTAATGATGATTGCGTCCAACTCACCCTCATTGATTCTATCTATGAGGACCTGTGCATGGGAAGTGATGGCCTCGTTGAAGGCGTGGGCATGTACTGTCGTCATTCTTTTCGCCTGGGCAGCGGTAGCCGCTCGTGCTTTCGGGCTTACCCTCTGGCCAGCCCTCTTATGGCTCTGCAGTGTTGTCTTCTCTTTATTTGGCTTGGGGAGGACCGCGGTGGCTTTGGTGGCGGTGGCAATTGGTAGCGGTGAAGTGGTCTCCATCGGTTGCTAGGGCTTGTAATGGCAGCGCCGTGGGAGGGGAAGGGTGGAAATTGTGCGTTTGCAGCTGATGGGCGGCCCGTCGCAAACAAGAGGAGGATGCGCTCGGACACGAATAGACCGCAAACCTACTGCAAATTTGGGTCAGGAATGTGTTGGTCCGGGACCTCGTGTCCGTTTGGATCGCCCCATTGCATGGTGGATTTGCAGTCCACATGTACATGAAGACCAAAACGAACACTTGATGCCAGTTTGGGTTGCCCTACCATGCAGTTTTTTAAACAAGGCAAAAGATTTGCCATTTTTATTGATTATTAAGGAGAAGTTTTTAGATAGTGCTACAAACCATGCCCTGGCAAAGACAGGGCCGGACCATAGGCCGAGGCAACGGGGCGCACGCCCTGGGCCCCGGCAGGTAGGGGCCCATCCTATGGAGTACTTCTATAGTTGTACACGTAGTCTGTTCCTGCATTAGGCCCAAGAAATCTATAAGAGGCCAAGATCAGATGATGCAAAGGCATAGCTCATCACGCTGTCAAGGAATAGAACTCATGGGGAAACTAATTGAACGCTGCTACTAGATCTAGGGATAGGTCTCCATCGTTTTCCTCTCCTTCCGCCTCGCCAGAATTTCCACCCTCCCTCAGAAACAGCACCGTCGCTCTAGTGCCTCCTCGATTCCAAGGTCACAACCGTTTTTAATGAGACCAACGACGCAATCTTATTCCCAAACCAGCTCTCTTTCCATTCAACATCCTTCTTACCAGAGAAATGTTTGAGACTTGAGAGATGGTATGTATTCATCCTTGTCGCAATTCTGTTCATAGTAAAAAGTTAATTCAGACCAGGTGTGGTCTTCTCGTTCCTTCTGACTGTTGTGGCCTGCAAATCAAGCATTTACATCCAAATTGAGTCATATCCAGGTTCTTTTGTTTGTTGTATTTATGAGTTTTATGCAATTTGGGGGTATGTATTGTACTCCCTCCGTCCCAAAATAAGTCACTTGAGTTTGTCTAGATTTGGATGTATCAAGACATGTTTAGTACGTGCATACATGCGAATCTAGCCAAACTCAAGTCACTTATTTTGGGACGGAGGGTGTAAAAGGTATTTATCCGGTAGGCATAAAGAGAAAAGGATAGATGAACTGATAGAATGCTGTTTGGGGATATACTTTCCGGGTATCCTCACAGTTCCTCACTAACCAGGGTGGCCCACTTCGGGTTAGAGCTTTGCTTCACGGGCGGCCCAGTCAGAGAGAAGAGACGGAGTCCAATCCGGCTACAGGAAGGCCCAGAAGACTTACTGACATAGGCCCATAATGTTACTTGTAGTTCAAGATGTACTCTGTAACCGACTCTTAGTTGTAGCCGGGTAGATATCTCCTGTAAACCCTAGGCCAGATATCTATATAAGCTATCCTAGGGAGAGCCTTTAGGGCACCCCTTACAATCACAATCTCAACTCGCACAGGCGAACCCTTGTAACCCATATTCCGACTCTGTCGTATTACTAGATTGCTAGCAGGAGTAGGATCTGTCCAAAGCCGGCGGATTTTCGAACCTGGGTAAACTTATGTGCTCACCGTCCCGGAACACCGTACGTCTCACACCCCTCTCTTCCGCACGCCTCGAGGACCCCCTCATGGCATACTTGTCATCAATCCGATGATAGTTGGCGCCCACCGTGGGGCAAGTGATCTTCGGATCTGCGTTCCGAGTGGAATCTGCAAGAATCAGAATCGGCGAGACTATCGCCGTCGGTCACATCCTCTACACCAGCGAGATCCCTCTTATCGTTCTCGACGAGACTTGGATTCCGTCTAGGGAAGCCGTGACCACCTACACCATCATGTCTTTTAGCGAGATCGATGTTTACATCGGCTTTGCTGAACCTGTCCCACTCACCCCAACGGTGATGATAGAGGCAGAAGAAATTTCTGGGTCCCCTTTGTCCTTGGAGGCGGCAGAGTTCCGAATCTCAGAAATCACTAATCCCACCCAGCCCACACCAATCGCGGAGATAGTGGAGAAAGTTGAACCTGAAGCAGATCTTGCGGTTCAAGTCGAATCTGGAGTGGATCTCCTAGGTGAGGTCAAATCCCAGATCGATTTGACTGCTGAGGTCGAGATCCAGGAGGAGCACAGTAACAACCATGGTTCCGGCTCTGCCAACACCAAAACAGATCGACCGTTCCTAAGGCATACGTTGAGGCGCATGATACTGCAAGACGCAGGCGTGGATGAGGTTCTCGAAACCATCAGGATCTTCGAGGAAGCCCACGAGGAAAGCCGCGACTACCTCAGGACCCACACGTCACACTTCATCGGATATGTTGGATCCGAATCCAGCTCTGCTGATGCTGGAGAAAACACCGACTCAGTTCTGGAGGCAATCGGAACAAACGCCGATGTACCCACATCCTCGGATGATTTGATGATGTCAGCAGATTTCCGAAAGTTCTCCGCGGAGTATGAAGAGGAGTATAATTCCAAAGCTGCAGAGGAAGAAGAAGCCATGGATGAAGGATCCGGGGAAAACTCTCACAAAGTGCAGGATGACATGGAAATCAAAGATAATCCCGAGGTCCAGTTGTCCAAAAGTACCAATTAGAGCTTGACTCCGGGAAACATACCCAAAGCTGTCTTTCCTACCGGCGCTGCCAAGAAGGCAAAGAAGAAGAACAAGAAGAACAAGACCCCGGCAAAAAGATCTTCCACCAGAGGAAGTGATTGCCGAGGAATACGAGGAAGACTCGGATGGAGCACTTATCCCACACGAGCCCAAAGAAGAGTCGGTGGATGGACACGTGATCACTGAAGGTGCACGTAAACTCATCGATGTTGCATTAACCACACATATCCCTACAGCTGCAGAACCTACTGCCGAAGAGCTGGACGAAAGGGCCCAGGCCCTAGAAGCGCGTCGTCAAGAACTCTTGGATGAAGCCAAAAACATCGAGGAGGAGAAGAAACGCATGGCAACTGCGGAGAAGTGCATCTCTCGGCAGCATCAGAAGACCCGGAAACGTCACACACGTGACGATCAATTCCCGGAAGTACACAAGGTTCTCTTCGAAGGAGACCCAAAGAAGCCTCGTCTCGACAGCAAAGGAGATCTGGTGTATCCAACACCGGTACAAAACACTGTTGTAGCTCGAGATATCTTGTCAAATGATCTAGGCCCAGAGCAGGTTCGATTGGGCATCAAGCTACTCACCAAGGGTCTGGAACAGCAAAGGGCTGCGAAATCCGGAAGCGGAAAACTGGTCTCCAAATCCGACCAATGCCACACGGACTCAGCCTGGAATGATATAAGGCCCCAGCGTGTTCCAGAATAGCATCACCGTTCCGACAGACGGGAAGACAACTACTCTAGAACCGAATCATCAGGATAGCATCACAGAGCTGCACGTGACTGGCGCAAAGTCGCTCCAGCCACCGAGCAAGAAGCAATTGCTGCATTGTATCCGAGAAACCCTCCCCGATGAGAGTCGAACGATAGTAGGGGACAAGACAAAGAGAAACATCGGAAGGAGGACCGTCAAAGGATGCCATCTCCTAGACCTACAAACCGTCCGGCTGAGCCCCACCATTGTGGGAGTAACGGATGAAGGAATGACGGAAACCACGCTGAGTCAAGCCGGCAGGGGGCTCGTCACAATGAAGACCCTCCCCAGAACCGGAATAATGACGCTCCGGATGGAGGCCGGTGATCAGCCGGAAATAACCCAGCTGCTCCACCCTCTCTGCCAAGTAGCCATCACAACGGCTCCCAAGGAGGCCAAGGAGGGCGTCGTGGTGGAGTAGGTGGTGGCAGAAGCCGAAGTCCGGCTCCAAGGCACCACAACCATAGCCGTCATTCAGGACGATCTTTATCCCCAAATGACGCAAGACACAGGATCAACTCCAATATAGAGGCGTGACGCTATGAAAACAATGACATATACGTGGGCCCAAAATGCTTCGGACCATGCATAAGAGCTACAAGATTCCTGGAAGGATTCGCTATCTCAAGACATATTGAGGCCTACGACGGCATAGCTCGGCCAAATACTTGGCTACAAGATTTTTTCCAAGCTTGATGTATCGCCAAAGGCGGAAACATCCTGGTCGCAACCCGATATCTCCCACTTATGTTGTGGAAGACGGCACGATCATGGCTCAATGAACTTCCGGAGAACACCATCCACAACTGGTATGACATGCAAAGTGCATTCTTTTGTAATTTCGAAGGCACATACCGGAGGCCCTGTACGGTCGGAGACCTACAGCGTTGCACCCAGAAAGCCGGAGAAACTTGCCGAGATTATCTCGGATGATGGATCGACACCAAGAACTCCTGTGAAGGAGTAAATAACCAAACTGCGATTGAAGATTTCATTGTAGGTCTCCCAATTGGTTTACTACATCATCGTTTGAAGTGCGACAAAGTCACTGATTCGGGAGAGATGATGGAAACAGGGAGCAAGTATGCAGATACTGATGACAATGCAGAGAGATTACTCAACGCCCTGGTTGTGCCACAGTCGGCAAAACAACCAAAGCAACAAGCTCAGAAGTGCAAGAATACCTCGGAAGAAAAACCCAACGCGGAAACGACAGTAGTTACTGCTACTTTCGGGTCTGGAGGACGTGGAGGTGGCCACGGACGCGGTCGTGGGACATCAAGAGTTCAAGGTAGAGGAGACTAGCAGCCTGGCAAAACCTACTCTTGGGCCGATACCAATAACCCATGTGTGCATCACTTAGACGCTAATGGAGGCTCGTCCCACACAAGCGCCGAGTGTTGTTTCAATAACGACATTAAGAGAGATGATACCGCTGGCTACAAAGCTAAGTGGAAGAAGGGAAAGAAGAATCCCGAAAAGGATAAAGAGACTAAGGAAGATTCCAACATGGAGGAAGCTGATGCTTCAAATCCCAAGCCGGAAGGGAAGAAAAATTTTCCGACCAAGAAAGACACTTGCGTCACTTTCCTTGGATCTCAACCAGCAAAGGTCAAGAAAGCAGTTCTACATGAGCTCAATGCAATAGTTCCGGCTGTCCCTCAATTCTTGGACTAGTCGGAAGTGGCAATCATATTTGACCGTGCTGATCATCCGCCTAAGTTGCAGAGGCGAGGAAAATACGCCTTAATCGTCAATCCACTTATTGACGGTTATGGTTTCTCTAAGACTCTCATGGACGGTGGTAGTAGCATTAACATCCTATACTTCGAAACGCTACGCCAGATGAAGATCTCGGAGACCCAGCTGAACCACAACTCTGTGATCTTTCACGGGGTTGTCCCAGGAAGACAAGCAAATTCCCTGGGAGAAATCACTTTGGATGTTACCTTTGGAACTCCAAAGAACTATCGGACGGAGGCACTTTCTTTCAAAGTGGTCCCGTTCAAGAGCGCGTACCACATTATATTTAGACGTCCGGCTTACTGGGCTTTTATGGCTCGTCCGTGTTACATTTACAATATGATGAAAATTCTAGGTCCCAACGGCGTGATCACCATTAGGGGAGACCTAAAGAAAGCGCGAGAGTGCGAGGATGGAAATGCCACCTTTGCTGAAGCCGTGCTGCACGCCCAGGAGTACCAGGAGATCAAGAAGAGCATAGATCCGTCCGAGATGCCCGCAAAGAAGAAGGAGGTGACAAGGCCGAATCCGGAGTTCAAGGCATCAGAAGAGACGAAGAAGACGCCATTGAAGGACGATGACCCCTGCAAGGTGACCCAGATAGGTGTAGGCCTAGATAGCACATAGGAAAGCGCGCTCGTCAAGTTACTCAAATCAAATCAAGATATCTTCGCATGGCAGCCATCTGACATGACCGGAGTACCTAGGGAACTTGCCGAGCACTCTTTAAATGTAAACCCGAACGCTAAACCCGTCAAACAGTCCTTGTGACGGTTTGGTGATGAAAAGCGTAAGGCAATAGCTAAGGAACTAGCACGGCTCGAGTTAGCCGGATTCATAGAAGAGGTCATCCACACTGAGTGGTCGGCCAATCCTGTAATGGTCCCTAAAAAGGACACCACTGATTTAAGGATGTGTGTTGATTATACTGCCTTGAACAAGGCTTGCCCCAAAGATCTGTTCGCTCTGCCTAGGATTGATCCAGTTATCGATTCTACGGCAGGCTCGGAACTCCTCTGTTTTCTCGACGCATATTCCGGTTATCACCAAATATGGATGAAGGAATCTGACAAAGTCAAAACTTCATTCATAACCCCCTTCGGAACCTTCTGTTTTGTTACGATGCCCTTTGGGATAAAGAACGCAGGAGCTATGTACCAGCGCACAATGCAGCGTTGCCTCCATGATCAAATCGGACGCAATGTACATGCACATCTGGATGATATTGCGGTGATGTCCAAAAAGAAGGAAACATTAATTTCTGACTTGGAGGAAACATTCGCCAATCTACGAAAATACAACATAATGCTTAATCCGAAGAAATGCTTCTTTGGAATCCCAGCCGAAAAATTGTTAGGTTTCATCGTGTCTCAAAGAGGCATAGAGGTGAACCGGGACAAAATCAAGGCTATACTCAATATTTATAGGCCAACCCGCCTAAAAGACATACAAAGACTAACTGGTTGCATTGCCACAGTCAGTCGGTTTGTAAGCCGTCTCGGTGAAAGAGTCGCACCATTATACAAACTCCTGAAAAAGACCAAGGATTTTGTGTGGACCGACGAAGCAGAAGCTGCGCTACAAGACCTGAAAAAAGTACTCTCATCTGCTCCAATCCTTGCAGCCCCGGAACCATAGGAATCGGTGTTGCTCTATCTTGCTGCGACAAACAAAGTCGTTAGTATTGTCATGGTAGTGGAGAGACCGGAGGAAAATCAGGAACACTTGGTGCAGCGTCCGACCTACTTTGTCAGCGAGGTCTTGATAGAATCGAAACAGCGGTATCCGCACCATCAAAAGCTAGCTTATGGTGTGCTCTTGGCTTCTCGTAAGCTACGACACTATTTTCAGGAACATCCAATTACCATGGTGAGCACAGCTCCCATGAGAGATATAATCAACAACAGTGACGCCATAGGACGCGTCGCCAAATGGGGCATAGAGCTCTCAGCTTTCGATATTGGGTACAAACCTCGGACAGTAATCAAATCCCAAATCCTTGCCGACTTTGTTGCTGATTGGACAGAGACGAAGGAGAATATGACCCTCCCTGAGTCGGAATATTGGACTCTATATTTTGATGGGTCTAAGGCTCGTGGGGGCTCGCGGGCTGGCGTGGTGCTCAAATCACCCCAAGGAGATAAACTTTTATACATGTTGCAGATCCACTTCACAGCAACAAATAATATTGCCGAGTATGAAGCACTGCTGCATGGAATCCGGATTGCTAAAGATATTGGCATCCGACGTTTGATGTGTTTCGGAGATTCGAATCTTGTTGCTCAGCAAGTGTCGGATATTTGTAATGCAAATAAACACATGGCAGCATATAAAGCTGTCGTGGATGATTTATCTAAATCATTCGAAGGGTTTGAGGTTCAACACATCTCTCGAGCAGAAAACAAGGAAGCAGATGCACTATCTCGAATAGGCTCTGCACGGAAAGAGGTCCCAGATGGCGCTTTTTTAGAGCACCTCAAAGTTCCGTCAATAAAGGGACTGGACGAGGAATATCCGACCAAATCCGATTCACCTCTAATATCAGTTCTGGCTTTAATTCCTAGCTGGACTCAACCCTACCCCGATTATTTGGTAGATGGCAAATTACCCAAAGACGAAGTTTTGAGCCGGCAGATAATCCGACGAGCAAAAGCCTATACTGTTGTTAGTGGTGAGCTCTATAAGCGGAGTGTATCTGGGGTCTTTCAGCGCTGCGTATCTTCGGAAGAAGGAGTGGAAATCTTAAGAGAAATCCACGAAGGCGAGTGTGGTCACCATGCTGCAGCCAAATCTTTAGTGGCAAAAGCTTTTCAACATGGTTTTTTGGCTTACAGCCAAGGCAGATGTCGAACGGCTGGTCAAGACGTGCAAGGGCTGCGAAAAGTACGCCAAACAAGCTCACGTTCTGGCTGATCAGCTGCGAACAATACCTATAACATGGCCTTTTGCGGTCTAGGGGCTTGACACGGTAGGACCGTTTAAACAGGCTCCAAGTGGATTTACTCACCTCTTAGTGATGGTGGATAAGTTCACCAAATGGATTGAGGCTAAACCCGTCACTAGTTGTGATGGAGCAATAGCCAAAAGATTTGTCGAGGATGTTATAATCCAGTATGGTTATCTGCATAGTATAATCACGGTCAACGCGGGTAATTTCTCTATGGGGGAACTTACCGAATTCTGCAACGAACAAAATATCTGGCTTGACATTGCGTCAGTCGCACATCCATAGGCTAATGGACAAATCGAAAGAGCAAATGGTTTAATCCTACAAGGCCTAAAACCGAGACTCGAAGCACCACTACGACGTGCTGCGGGGGCTTGGGCAGAGGAATTACCTTCTGTAATATGGAGTTTACGAACAACTCCGAACAGGTCAACCGGATACACACCTTTCTTCTTGGTCTATGGCGCAGAAGCAGTTCTTCCTAGTGATTTGATTCACACTTCTCCTAGAGTGGCCACGTATATCAAAGAGGATGCCGAGATTTCTCGACAAAATGATCTCGACTTAGTCGAAGAAGTTCGCGTTGTTTCTGAAATGAGATCAATAGCCTATCAGAAAAAGTTACGCAAGTATCATATCCAGAGAGTCAGAAACAGATCTTTCAATAAGGGCGATTTGGTTCTCCGGCTTGTGAAGAAAGCACAAACTTTCCCCAGTATGGGAAGGGCCCTTCTTGGTTAGTCGAGTATTGCGCAATGGTTCATACTACCTAACTGATATGAGGCCAGTCAAAGAAAGACCTGCTACTAAGAATAGAAAGAGAGCTAGAGGCAGTACAAATCCGGATGAGTTAGACAGACCGTGGAATATTGCTCAGCTACGTCCCTTTTATTCTTAGTTTATTCTTCTTTGTAATCATATATATGTACATGTTCTGTGAGAAATAAAAGTCTTGGTTTCCTCAAGTTTTTTCTGAGAAGTTTTTACCATCTTATTTCCGAATGATCATGTCACAGTCGAAAATCCTAGCATGCTTGAAAGTACTTTATGCTCATGTTTGTTCTGGTTTAGATTTCCAATTCTAAAATTGCTACCCTCAGGTATAACTCTAAAGTTTCTAGTCTTTACTTTGGTTACTTGTCTGATTGCCAGATGCGGGTATTTTCTGAGTAGTGAATTGTTGGTACTAGAAGTCGGCTTTGTTTCTGAGTTTAAACTGGTTTAGCAATTGAGCTCCATTGCTCGGCAAAGTTTCAGTGTTGAAAGTTTAGCCGGCTCACGAAAGGGATGAGGCGGAAATCCAGATAAACGGTAAGTACAGACAAAAAGGTACAAGTGCTTATGCAAAATATTTCAGGCACACAAAAATTTAAACCAAAAGTGCTGAATAGATTAAAACTTAGCACTAGCAAAAGTATCATACTGCATATTTATAGACCCATAATGTTTTCAGAATAACACATTGGTTTCTAATAATCTATGATGCAGGAGAAGAGGTAGGAGCTGTCGGCTCGCTGGACACATTAGCCGCACTCTAATAACGATCCGAGATGTCCAAATCCGATGTGGTTTGTTCATCGTCGGAAGCTTCAGCTGCTTCTTCGGGAGGCGGAGGTGGCGTGTCCACGCGGTTGAAGAAGGCAGTGTCGTAGCTGGTTAAGTTAGCTACATGACACCCATATTCGGCGTAGGAGTCCATGATGGCCTTGATGTCTTGCTCCTATCCGTCTTCGTCCACCTTATAGTACCCTCTGGTTACTTGTCAGATTTCCATGCTTCCATGATGGCTCATAACCATTGTGAGGGCGTTCTGCGCCGCTGATCGCGCGTAGGACATGTTCCAGTCCCGGATGAGCTTCGGCATCTCCTTTGCCTTGTCTCGCACCTGAAAGTCGGACATGCTATGCATGTCTGGAACCTTGAGAGCTTCGCCAATATCCTCAATGGATTGGTGGAAGTCATGAAGCAAATCACTGACTTGGGTAAGCTGGTGGGTGCGGGGCTCGGTAGAGGTGGAGTCCGTCAAGTTCAGAGGACCTATGCATATAACGCAAAACAGATAAATAAATACGACATCGAAAGAGTCAAAGAATGTAGACAAGTCAGAAAGATGGAAACATACCAAAGATGACATCATCAACTTTGGTCTTCTCTTCATGAAGACTCCGGAGTTCAGACCGGAGCGCCTCGGAAATATCCTTCTCTCTAAATAGCTCGTCATTGAGATTCGAGATTTTCTTCTCGTGGAGTGCAATCTTGCGATCATGCTCCACGATGGCCATGGAGGAGGATTCGAGAACTTGAGCAATGCTCTTCTCGTGATCCGCCTTAAGCTGGTCTAGCTCTTGGCGTAGATCCTTGTTTTCCACCACCAAGGTCTTTAGATTCTCGGCCTCTTCGATCATAGCACGGGACTGCTTCACCAGTGCTGTAAGTCAAAAAGAACAACAGTTCAGCAAAAATTATTCGACTATGAAAAATCAAGACAAGGTTTGAGTCTCGGAAAGTTCACATTCGGCCTCATCCTTGGAAACTTTAAGCTCAACATTTTGAAGTCGAAGAGCTTTGATCTATCTCCGCTTATTGCAGATATTCTTCAACAATTCCTGGTTATATGAATTAACTTTCTGTAAGTCAGAATACCCAGAGTCAGAAGTCTACGAAAGACTCCAGCTAATATTGTAGCTAATATCAGCACGAGCCTTGGGGGCTATGCTAGTTCATTCTTTGGCATCCTAATGAAGCATAAACCCAGATCTACTGTCCAACTTCATGCTTGGGGGCTAGAGGATATGACATAAAATAAAGTAAAGGAAAAGCGTGAGTTGGAATTCCGACTTACATGATGTTCATGTGTGAGCTTGCTCAGGCACATGTTCACCTCAGTAGTAACCTTCTCGGTGAGGGTGAGTGGAATAACCAGAGGTGGTGGAAGAACACCAGCTCTTAGTCCCTCGTCGCGAAGGCGGACTTGTTCAAGAAGTTCAGAGTACTTGACGTCCTCCGCTTCTTGTGCTTCTTCTTCGGCAGAGAGATTACGGCTTTCCAGGCATTGCTGGGCCAGCCGCTGGATTTCCTCCACAGATTTCCGAGACAAGCCGAATTTGGCAAGTCCCGGATTGTTTAGGAGATTTTCGGCGAAGGTCTCTGCCAAGGGATCATTACCCAAAGAGGGTTCACCCTTATCAAAACATGAGCCACCCATGGTGGTGTCAGTCTGCGACTCAAGGGTCGCTGGCCCTATTGAGGGAGTCGGATCTTCTACGACAACCGAGGATGGAGTAATCACCGGCGTTGCAGAAGATTGAGGGGCGGGAGTCGGAGGAGCTGTGGCAGGCGAAGCCATGGTTAGCTTCGTCTGACGCAGGGGCTTCGAGATGTTCCCCTTCCCCTTGCCCTTGATGAGCTGCTTAGCTCTGAGAAAGTAATAGAATAAATAGCGTTATATCTCGGAAGAAGTTACCGGTAAAGTACAAAGGCGGAAGTTGTGTGGAAAGTTACCTCTTCACAACTGGCACTTCCTTTGTGCTAACGGCCACTATCGGAGCTTTATGCTTCCTAGGCACAACGTCTAGCAGTGGGACCAGTTCCTCCTCCTGAGAAAACTCTGGAGGATATCCCTCGATAGGAGCCAGTTCCGACTCGGGGAGGTCGGCAAGCTGAAAAGAAGATAATATCTCAGTGTTGTGAAATAACTTAAAGGTGAAACACATAAAAAGGGTTTACTGCTCAAAGCTTACCGGCACTACGGGGTCTTCTGTTGTGTGCATGTCCAGAGATAAATCTGGAATCTTTCTCTCGATCCGCTCTTTATCAGCCATTTGATCTGGCTTATGTAGTCATGTGGCTTTAGGGCCTTGGGGCTGATGTGGAGGGAGTCTTGTTTTGACGCTGTGATGGAATGCATCAGTCGGTCGTTGTGGTGCTAGAGAGGCTAGATCCGGCGTGCCACCCAGCACTGGACCAGGTCAGACCCTCTCAGGCCCTTGTGCTTCATCAGATACTCGATCCGCCTCTCGGCAAGGAGAAGATCGTCACTGAGAGCCGGAGGAGCCTCGTCCTAGGATGCTTGGGGCGTGGCGGCTCCATCGATGAAAGCTGGTAAAGCAGTAGCTTTCCAGGAGCAGGAATATCCTTATGATAAAAAAAGGTAGCCAGCCACTGTTTGACCGACTCACTAGCTAAAATCCTAGGATAGACACGCTCACATCTAACCGAAAAACTAATTGTGCCAGTAATGTAAGGATTACCGGTAGTGATAGAGTTTCTCCGGACATGGAAGTAAAACCGAAAGAGAGTGAGACTCGGCCTAATGCCGAGATACCCCTCACACAAAGCCGCATAGGCGCTCATCTCTAAAAGAGAGTTTGGGGGAGATGGTGAAGCTGAACGCCATAATGATCTATCACCTCGAAAAAGAATTCCGAGGGAGGCAAAGACAAACCTCAGTCAAGGTGGGTGCCGAAGTGTACCCTCTCGTTGGCGTGTCGGTTGGGGATGGTTTCGCCAAAACCGCTCCGCCAGTCGCCGGCGCGGAGGAGTCCTTTGCTCTCCACGCCGCTGAACTTGGTGTTGTCAAGGACGCGCGGGATCCAGACCCCGTGATTGCTTTCTTTCTCTGCCGTCGTCGCTGCCGTCGCCTCCGCTGCGGCTCCAGCCAAGCCGGCTGATGAAGAAGCCATTCTTTCGTTGCACCGATGACCTTAGATGGGCGTCGCTGGGAATCTGGAGGCAAAGGAGCTCTACACGCGAGGGAGAAGTGGACGAGAAGGAAACAACACGGGAATAGGTGAAGAAGATGAGGGAAAGGCAATCCTCACCCCTTATAACCACCAAACCGTGCCAAGATTCCTGCAAATGGCACAGTGTAAACGCCACACGTCGTGGAAAGAACTGGGAAGCCCCCACGCGATGATTACGCCGCCTCGATCTCCACGCATGCATTGAAACAGCGTCTCGGTTCCGCGAACGGCGGACCCACCAACGGTCGTGCTGACATGATGTCTATCAGAAGATGTGACTTGACCATGACTAGTGTCATATGACGTCAGAGACCAAGATCCGGCTTAGTTTGAATATCAAGCTGGAAAATCCGAATAACGTACTAATAGGTCCGACTTACTTTTGAGACCCAGATCGTATCTTTTGTTTTGAAGTTTCAAGAACCCTTCAAGATTCTGCAAGCCAAAGATCAAGCTAGACGATGATGAATCCGACTTTGGATCTTGGAGACTTTCGGGGGCTGATGTTGGGGATATACTTTCTGGGTATCCTCACAGTTCCTCACTGACCAGGGTGGCCCACTTCAGGTTAGAGCTTTGCTTCACGGGAGGCCCAGTCAGAGAGAAGAGATGGAGTCCAATCCGGCTACGAGAAGGCCCAGAAGACTTACTGACATAGGCCTATAATGTTACTTGTAGTTCAAGATGTACTCTGTAACCGACTCTTAGTTGTAGCCAGATAGATCTCTCCTGTAAACTCTAGGCCGGATATCTATATAAGCCGTCCTAGGGAGAGCCTTTAGGGCACCCCTTACAATCACAATCTCAACTCACACAGACAAACCCTTGTAACTCATATTCCGGCTCTGTCGTATTACTGGATTGCTAGCAGGACTAGGATCCGTCCAAAGCCGGCGGATTCGAACCTGGGTAAACTTGTGTGCTCACCGTCCCGGAACACCGTACGTCTCACACCCCTCTCTTCCGCATGCCTCGAGGACCCCCTCATGGTGTACTTGTCATCAATCCGACGACAAATACCAAAAAAGATTAGTTGATTTTTTTAGAATTAGTTCTCCTATGGATGACACAAAAATTTCAAGGAGCAATCAAATTTGAAAACATACTATTTGGTATCCATAGTAGAAGAAAGTCATAGTTTCCCTTGGCACACATAGGCGCACATAAAAACAATGTTTTGTACAACTATACATAGTCCACACTATCATGATATTGTTCTCTTGACCGATAGAAATAAATTGGTGTGCTATCAATTTTAGATTTTAGAGTTCATCACTCTATACTATAATAAAATAAATATATTTTTTGTTTTTAAAATATATATATTTGATGTGCATTTGTCTCAACAAGGGCCCCTTGTTGTCCTCCTGCCCCTGGACCCAAAAACAGTGTTGACCGGGCCTGGGCAAAGACCAAGACCAACATAAAACAACTACCCACGAAAGATTACACTACTAAAGGCCTTTGTACCAGCAAGACACCACAAGTGAGCTTCTTTAATTTTTGTTACAAGCATCTAAAGGTATAATAGGGGCACCCCCTGGGAGGCCTCACAGTGATCAGCACATGGGAGCCATCCGATCATCCTCCCATGGCGGATCTGGCCCGTCCATCGTCTATTTGACTCTTCTACCCTTCGACCGTGACTTGCTAAGCGTACTCAATGGTGCTTCCTCGTGTTTGCGTCTCCAACGGGCCTCGTTACTGCTAGGCCTCGTTATCACTGGCCCCACTGCCCGGTGGCTTGCTTACTTAGTTTCATTGCATTTTGCTGGGGACAGAGAGATCACAGGGGCAGTCGCGTGGCGCAAGGGGAAGCAGCAACCCACGTCAAAAACCCTAGCCGCTGCCCACTGAATCGTCCCCATATGGTTCCTCCCAGCCCCCGCTCGTCCTCTCGTCCTCCTCCCTAACCTCCTCTCCCTCTCCCTCCGGTAAAGGTCGAGGAGCGCACGCACGTGAAAAGGAATCCATGCGGGGAGGCGTTGGGCGATGACGGAGACGAGGCGGCGAGGCCGCGGAGGTCGCACTAGAGAAGGACAGCCACACGGGGAGGCGCTAGGCGATGACAGAGATGAGGCGAAGAGGTCGCGGAGGTCGCGCTTGAGAAGGCACTACCGTGTCCGTCAGGGAAGCATGGTTTCGGGGATGGGCGACGGAGGCGCTGAAGACGCGTTGGGGGCAGCGTCGAGCACACGCGACTCAGGTTGGGAGCTAGAGGGGAGCTCAGGGGGCGGGAAGCAGGGTCGCAGGGCGGCACCTGGCCTGCGACAACGGCACGGTGGCTTTAGGTAGTGCAGCTCGAGGTGGAGCTCCGGGGCGACGCCATGAGGAGGCAAGGCCGACGACGCTCAAGGCAGGAGGCAAACGGGGTCGTGGCCGATGCTAGGAGAGAGGTGGCCGGCTATCCTGGTGGCGGCGCCATGGGAAGGCGGGGAGAGGAGCAGGAAATGGCGATGGAGGATCGAGGATATGGAGGCGGGGGTTGGTGGAGATGTGCGGGTCACGTGCGTGTGTCCAGTACCACCACCAACCTCTCGGGATCACGAGACTGCACCACACTCCCCCCCCCCCCCCCCCCCCCCCCACACACACAGCTGCGGGAGCTCGAGATCTGAGCTGAACTAGGTAGGATTCACAGGTAAGCCTCTCATCATCCTCTTCTCCCCTTGCCCTTCCTAGATTTCCTAGGTTCTTATTTCTTGGATTTCGTGAAAGAGAAAAAGAATTCAATTTTAGATTGTAGACTGCAAATCATTTTTCGTTAGTATGCTGGCTAAGATGGATGGTTTACGTATATCGTAGGATCTATTTCATCTAAGTAGGTACAGTTGACCAATGCGTAGATTGGTTCCATGCTTACTATTTGGTGAATGGATTTATTTAATTGAGGCCATGGGGACACCGGCTCATGCGAGACAGAAAAGGCGGAGTAGGAGGAGGAGGATCTGGCGATACCGAGAGCGCGCTGGGCTCCAGTTTGTCGAGGAGGACGACGGCCAGCAGCCCGATGCCTGGCTCTAGTTCTTTAGGGAGGAAGACGGTGAACAGCGTAATGGCAAGCCAAATGGTGCTGCCATGGAAGTCACCATCCATAAACATGTCTGGAGATGTCCTTGGAGTCATCGCACCATCCTTACGTATATCGTCCTCAGGTATAGCTCGCATTTTACCTTGCGTCTCCACTCCCTTCATTTTTCGCAAGAATGCAAAAAGCTTTTCGTTTCGATTTATTGATAGAAAAGGATTTTAATTTACAAGCCTAAGAAAAGGCCGAACCCCCATATTTACAAGTCTAAGAAAGGCCGACACACCCAACGCTCAAACAAGACTATGCCTAAACTGCCGAAATCCGTCGAGTGCTTCTCCAAGACGCCATAGGGTAAGCTCCTCTGCTAAGCAGAACCCTTGCCAATGAAAGTCGCGGTGCTTGTGAAATATCGAGATTACCATGAAACTGCCATCCGCAGCCAAGACATGTTCCGCCACAATCCGGCGAGCCAACAAAGGCTCAGCTGGGTGCATTGCTGCTCCGGCCTCAGCCCAAATCCGGGGTACACCGTTGGCACAGCGACTACCTCCCAGTAACCGCAATAGACACGAGTGTGCAGTCTTCACCAGCCTGCATCAAGCACAAAGGCCAAACCACCACTACACATCTGGAGGCTCGCTCGCGCCGTCTAAGGAAGACAGTCAACGCACAAGCCATCACGATACCACTAGAGAGGCCAACATGCCAACATCAAAATATGCCTCCTATGTGGCCAGCACTGGGATTCCTGATGAAGAAGTACTGCCCGAACCAGAGTCAAGTCCCCAACATGACGCCTCCAAGGAGGGTACACCGTCAAAGACGTTGTCGTCACTCGATATGGCAAGCCAAATCTAAGGTTTTCAGCTGGAACTTGATACCCCAGGCGATGGAGGTGCCAAAACTCCTCAATGACGCCTCAGAAGGAAACGACGCCCTCAGGCATCACCGTCACCGACCCTGAAAGGCAGGGCTTTTGCCTAGAGCATGGTACGTCAAAACCGCAACCGAAAACCATTCGTTCTTTGTGAGGAGCTCCCGTGCTGTCCCTTCCCACCCCACTGGCAGGACGTCTAGCGTGCCATATCGGGGGCGGCCATGCCCACAAGGGGACAAGCCACCTGAGTGGGGGAACCATCGAGCCACAAGTGGCTTGGGTTCCGTCATTGAAGGAAACATCGGTAGGTCTGCGCTCAGCCGTCTTAGAGATGCATCGTCGTCCACCTAACACCGCCCACCCCACCACCGGCGCCACACGGACGCCTCAAGCCGCCACACCAAGCTGGCGTTGGACTCAACTCAACCCGGTCAGAGAAGCAGCAACAATGATGCGCTCGGAGCCGAGGAGGACACATGAGGAGGGGGGAGGTGGCCTCACCTTGGCGCATTGGACCAGACCGGTCGGGGCTCCTCCTGGCCCAGATCTAGGCCGGCAGACCCGCGCCACCATGGCCTACGCCAACTCCAGCCACTGGCGCTAGCATCGTCACCGAAACACCCTACACCGCGCGGTGGAGCAACTCCTGCTCCTCACACGCGCATCGTAACTCTGTCGCATCGCGGCCCTTGCAGGAGGAAACCGGCCCATGCCTAGGACCCCTGTCATCGCCGCACGACCGCCTAAGCCCTGCTCGCGAGCTTGTCATCCGTCCCAGGGGTGCTCCGCCGCTCCTCGCCGCGCACCGTTGTGCCATTGGCCACTGGTGCAGGTCCCTCCAGGTCCGTGAACCCTGGCTATGAGCATCGAATCCCCGCCGTAGTGCGCGGCTTTCCGGCGGCCGCCTCAGGGGACGGCGAGAGGGAGGGAGGAGGTGGGAGGGGGTGGCGGCGGCTAGGGTTTGTCTCCCCCCATCGCCCTGGAGGAGGCGACGCGAGGGGAGCGGGCCTAAGAGTCACCGTTAGATGGTCGTCTCCACTCCCTTCGTCGAACATCTCTTCCTAATCCCATCACTGATTTGCAACACCTTCATTCCCCCAATTGTGAGGTTACAATGGCGTACATAAGTTGTTTCTGCAAATGTGATCGAGAAAGACAACATAGTATGTGCATATTATTTTATTTGAAAGGGCATGTAGTGTTAGCGTCCATTTGGCCTAGCCCACGCTCAGCCTACGTTCTGGACGTTCATCCGCTCACGGCCCAACTATGAGAAGAGAGTCCACTCCATCCCAAAAGTCCGGACTGAAAGGAGGTAGGAATCTCTCCCTTATAAGGTGGGTGTGGCCTCCTTCTGTAGGTGAGGTGGGACTAAACTTCGTGTAGCCTCGCCGGTCAACAGCAGCCTAACATCCACCTTATTAGGCTGCTGTTGACCGGTGAGGCTACACGAAGTTTAGTCCCACCTCGTCTACGGAAGGAGGCCACACCCACCTTATAAGGGAGAGATTCCTACCTCCTTTCAGTCCGGACTTTTGGGATGGAGTGGGCTCTCTTCTCATAGTTGAGCCGTGAGCGCATGAACGTCCAGAACGTAGGCTGAGCGTGGGCTAGGCCAAATGGATGCTAACATGTAGCACCTAGCTGATCTACATTGACATCATTGGGTCAAATACATGCGTTTTACAATTATGTATGACATCCTTTAGTATTAGCACTACTATGGAATTCTACCTTACTGCAGTACTTTTGCCATGAATCTCTTTCGCCCACCACGCAGAAACCGAATTGCACATCGTACGTGGGTTTTAAATCCGTTTTACAGGCCTCTCCGTTTTCATTTTCCTGTCGCAGATTGATGTTTATCGGAAGCCGCCTTCTGGAGAAGGCGATCTCAAACGCTGCAACCAACTACTGGCACCGCAGCTGATTTACCATGTTATTTGGCATCAATGCATTCGGCTATCTTCTGATCCTGTCGAGGCAAGGAGTAGTCAGTCAATGAGTATGCTGACAGGAAGCAACACAGTTCTCAGTGGTAGTAAGAGACCCGTGGCATGGTGCTGATATGTTTCCTGTTCAACCATGGTGATGCGCCAAGGACCAAAAGGTTAGAACATCATCTTTCGTTTTACCAAATTCATTAAAGTTTCTCAGAAAAAGATTGATCTGAAATTAGGCAATGGATAAAAGAATTATATTAGTCAATGGCTTCTAGAAATATATTATCTAATGCTGCTTCGATCTAGCCCACGGCTTGCAGATTTCAGTTCCGCCGGTTCCATCGACTAGGGGTTCTCCACGGAGTCCACGGACAAAGAAGTAGGGGAAGAAAGAATGGGAAGCGATCCTCACTATGCTTCAGTTTCATCTCCTCGGTGAAGGGCACTATATTACAGCATTGGTCATTCATGTCGAAAACTTGTTTCTACCGACGCCGGTACGTGTCGGAGCCTAGTCAGCCGTCCAAACGCTTTTAGATTCGTGAGCTAGTCAACGACTCCCCTCCCTGTTGTATCGTGGGAGAAAGATCCTATGCGACCTGGTCGTTCTGTCCCGAACGGTGGACCAAGCTGTGCGTCGTCCACGTAGCAAAACGAATCTCGGAGAGCTTCTGGCCATTTATTCCCTATTTTCTATTTATCAAATCCCTAATCACGCCAGGACCGGCTCCTTCCCGACTACGTAGCTCGTTGCCGAAGCCAACGCAGCGCTCCAGCTAGCCACGAACGTATTCAACATTTGGCAAATAACACAACGTATTTTCAGCAATATTCATGCAACAATATTCAGGTAGAAACAATATTCAGACAACAATATTCAGGTAGCAACAAATAGCAATATTTAGCTGACAAGCCCAGCTAACTAGCATTAAGGGCATGCACCAACATGACACATCAGAGTTGAAATCCAGATATACTGGCACCTTCGCCGAAATCCAATTGACGAGCGGCTGGTGTTGTGCCATCTCCATGAACCTCAAACAGCAGTCTTGTAAACCCTCCATGGATAGCTGGAACAAAAGCTGGCTGATACTCTCCAAACGGCACACTTGTGTATGGATTTCCATTATCAACACAATCAATTTGTAAAGCTTCAGCTGTGGGTGGAACAAGTACTGATTCATTTGCTGGATGGCTTGAGATTTTTCCTGCACATTGTGTGTACATACAGGGGATTAGAAAATTGAAACCTTTTACTCGCACATGAGAGTGGAAATAACATTGCTGGATACCTTTTTTCTTGACTTTCTTTGCTCCCTCTAGAACATCTTTTGATCTTTTTTGCATCGGACCTTTTAGTCGCTTAGGAGCTTTAAATGGTACGGCTGTCTTGGCAGTATCTTCATTACTTTCAGCAGAACTTTCCGGGTCGTCAACTTCATCCAAGTTTAGCTTGCTAAGTAATTCGCCTGCTTCCAAAGCCAATTTATCAATACCATCATTGAGGTAACTCAGAACCTCCTTTGAAGTTTTACACTTCAATGCAAGTGACATCATCTTTCGAGAAGTATGTGCAAACATGGATTCTAGGCTATCATTGATATTTGGTTTGGATGTAAATATTTCCCGCTTCGCATATTTTGTCCATCTATTCAATATGTAATGACTTGGTAGGGTAATGACGTTGCAGCAGGGGAAAACCTTCTGAATGTGCTTGCATAATATACCTATGTAACCATACAGCCTGCATGAACGAGATATCTCCAAAGTAATTGGGTTAAAGCCACTATGGCTTCATCATTCTTATACTGGAAGGACGTCACCTTGTATGTGCTAATTGTGCCCTCGGTGTCCCACAAAACACATGACAAACTAAATTGCTTTTTGAATTCCTCTTCAAACTCGGAGTAGAGTGTCCTGGTGTATGAAGGGGTGTGCAGCCCGACGTGCAGCTCGACTCGGCGTACTGATTCAGCTTGCCTTGCACTCAGACGTATAGGTTCAAAATAGCCCCACGTATAGCAAGCTCAACTCAACGTGGCGTGCAAGATCACGGCGAGAAGTGGAGAGCAGAGATATTCAGGCATATGCATGGCCGCATGAGCTAGGCTTTGCATGTGTACGTGAATTGTTTTCATAGGCAAGAAAACGTCCACGTACCTCTGGACAAGGAAGACTCACTGCTCGGCGTGGCGACCGCAAAGCCGAACCGAGATCGACAGCGTCTTCGACACTACTCCACCACCACTCCGTGATCCCTGTGTGAGACGGTGCTTTCGGCCATGCCGGCAGCCGTGTGGCGTCCCGCAAAAACCACTACTAGAAAATCGCGTTGTTTTTGTGCATTGCATCATCATGACCGCATGCTCATGTCATCATGTCATCTTGCATTTAAGCATCGTCATCATCTTGCATTTGTTCGCATAAAACTATTTCCGAAAAACCTATTTTTGTTTCTAAACCTAAAAACCCGGGTCTCCGGATTACTTTGCTTTGTCTAACCACGGTTTGCAAAAGTCCCGTTTGTAAATAATAAAATAGTTATTTTATTTTTTTAGGGGCAGCCGAACCGGGCCGATCCGACCCAGTCGGCCACCCCCAGTACAAAATCGGGCCACCTATATTCTTTTCCTACCTACACCTAGTTTACCCACCCTACCTCCACCTCACCCCCTCCAATCGCTGGCCGCCACGTCACCCTGCCCTTCCCCCAACCTCTCCTAGCTTGCCACCTCACCCCCAACTCCCTCCCCTCTCTCCCCTGGACCTACCCACACCACCCACACCAGCAACACACCCACGCCAACACACACGCCACGCACACAGACGCTCCACCACTCCCAGCCTGGCCCCAGACCCCGGCCCCACCGGCCCACCACCTGCCTCTCTCCCTGGACCCCACCCGCCTCGATCTTATCGCCACCGCTGGCCGCGTCCCCAACCTCCCTCGCCCCGCGTCCCCTTCCTCTCGCCTCGCTCCCACCTCTCTGCTCCACAGCACGCCGCCGCAGCCTCCCTGTCGCTCCCCCCCCCCGCCTAGCGCGCCTTTCCCTGCGGAGCACCGCCGCCCTCCAGCGCCGGCCTCGGCCGCGCGACCCCGCCGTCGGCCTCGCCCCTCTGCTCCGCTCGCGGGAACCCCGCCCTCGCCCGGCCCCGCCGCCTCGCAAGCTCCGCCACCGCGACCCCCTTCTCCTGTGGCGCCCTCTGGCCGGCAGCAGCTCGCCGAGCCGTCCGCCGCCGCCGCTCCCTGGAAGTCCTCGTCCGCCGCCAGTGCCCTCTTCGCCGTCCCCGGCACAGCGCCGTCCTGCTCGGCCACGACCCAGGCCACTCCGAGCCCGCGAGGCCCTCCTCATCGACCTCCGTGCCGGCCCCCTCCTCGTCCGGACACCCATCATCGTGCGGAGCCAGGTCAGAGGCGCCCTCGACCCCACCTGCAGCGTCGCCGGCCTCCCCGCGGATGCGGACCCTGCTGCCGCGCTCAGCGAACGCCAAGGTCACCGTCGCCAGCGCCTCATCGTCCCCGACGCCTTCCTCGTCGGCTCGCGTCGCCGGAGCCTCCCAAGGACACCGCTCTGCCTCTGTTACGCCGGGGCCGCCCCAACGCGTGTCGAGCCGGTTCCTCCGGTTGCAGTTGAGCGACCTGCGTGAGCCCCTGGTGGCCTGTTCGCCTTCTTCCCCTGTCGAGACGGGACTGCTAGCGATGTACATCCGTGGAGCTATGTATGCGCAGAGTTGGTGGTGAACTATGATGATGGTGATGCCACCCAAACAGTACCGAAACCCCTCGAGAGTGCTATTCCTTTGGCTCGTCAAGCTCTCCTTCCCGGAGGCGTAGAAACAAGATCGTCAACATGGACTCGAAGACCCGGATTCCGAAGCCCGTTCCTGGATCCGATGGCCGGACCCCGAAGACTGATCCCGACGAGACCCGACGACGAACCAAGTCCGTCAACGATGAACAAGTTGGAACCCCAAGATCTCCTCGATACCGAGGACGCCTACACGGAACGACAAGATCGCCACACGGACGCGAACCCCAAGACCCTGAGGCCCCGAACCGAAGACCGATCCGAAGCACCAAGGCCTTCGGCAGGGGATCGACAAGATCATCGCGGAACTCCAAGGTCTACTTCGTAGGTTGCCGAACGCCAAGGTCGCCGACACGAAACGCCAAGTACTTCACCCCGAAGGCCAAGACCAACCCGGAACGCGGACCCGACGAGATCTTCGCGACGATAAGATCGACACCGACCAGGACGAATCCGATGCGCCCCGACGCCAACCAAGTCCTCCTTTTCGGATGCGACAAGTTCGACTTTCCGTTATCCGAGAACGATCCCGCCGAGACCGAACCCCAGATCCAGACCCTGAGACCGACCCCGAACCCCTCGGAGCCCAAGTTCGCCGAACCCTAATGTGTGAATCTTTTCCCGAGCCCTATTTTAATAAATGCTTTATATAAAACTTGTTGCATATTATTGTCATACTTGCATACATGTTGTGGGTTTGGGGTCATTATGCCGATTCACCTTATAATTAAATATGGGGCCCATATGCGGGCAAATCTAGTCTTATATTGGCTCCATTTAAATTTGTGTAGCGAACCGGTGCTATCTTTTGTCTTAATAATGCAACATTTAAATTGCGGGGTATCTAAATAACTTGAACCATATATTTAATTGTCGGGACCCCGGTTCCGCTTAATATGACCTAATTGCATCGCAGCTTTGCCATGTCATACATCATACATGCATCATGCCCGATCTTTTGCCGTAGTATTAAATAGTGCATTCGGTGTTTCTTCTAGTGCTTTGCTTCTTCGCGGATAAGATCGATGAGTTGATGTGAGCTTCGCCCCGATCTTCGGATGAATCTTCGGCAATGTTTTCAGGCGAGCACCTCCCCCTTTCTACCTATCTTACTTTTATAGTATTTACTCCCTCCTGTTGATCTATTGCTATCTGTGTTGCGATGCTCTAGTTTTCGTACCCGTGATATCCCGTGCAGCCTTATATTGCCTTGGACACCTCCTATTACCTGTTGTTTGGTAGATAGTTGGACATGCGCGTCGTAGTCGCTTGCTCAGGTGCTGTTGCGTGTCGTCCAGTACCACAGTTGTTGGAGTCTTGCCGCATGTTTAGTGTTGGAGATGATTGTGGCTTTAATTATCGTTTACTTTAATTACTGTTTAACAACTAAAATTGAAGTAGCTAAATGCAGAGGCACCGGTGGGTGATAGACAATATTTGGTTTCCGACCGCTCACTGGTGTCCCGTAGGACCCCGAGTTCTTGACACTTGTTCCGAGATCGAGCGCGCTAACCACATGTGGGATGTATGGGCACCCCATCGATTTAGTACCTGATTTCAAAGTACTGTACTGGGGGCCACAAGTAGTTTGGGGATTTATTACTATTCTGTACTTATGCCATGCTTTACTGCTTTATTTAAATTGTGCGATGGATAGCACCTGTACTGTTTAGCAAAGCGGAGTGTTTTCGCGGTATCGACAATCCCAGTTTTGGGTTCCCCGTCGTTTACAGCCACTGACGCAAACCCTGAGTCCGTCTCGGAGACCGGCCGACTTCGTTGCGGGTAGACTTAGTGGGGTGGCCCCCCGTGCTTGCTTTGGGGTCTGGGAAACGTCATGACTTAGGCCCCGCCGACATACCGATGGGTGTATGTTAACTGATCTGGCAAAAAGGGTCGAAGTGCGTGTGGATACTTTGGTGCACCCCTGCAGGGTTAAATCTTTTCGAGAAGCCGTGTCCGCGGTTATGGACGACTTGGAGCACAGGTCTCGATCATAGACAACTATAACTAAAGTTTACTGTTATAAATTGACTTGTATCCGATATGACTAGTAATCAGCTTCACTGCAACGGAATGGCTAAATAAAAGTACCAACAACTGTTGGGTTTTGGGATATCTCATGCTAATTGTATTTGACTAGTAAGTGAGGCAACTACAACGGAATGGTTAATTAAAACTGTCCACTGCTTATTTTATCAGGATGACTATCTATATTTGACTAGTAATTGCCGCAACTATAACGAATGAATAAAACTGCCAACGGTGTGAGTGCCTCGGTTGACCTTCTCGGTTGGTATCGAGGGGGAATACCAGGATGGGTTTGTTTGGTGTTAGATTCAGGTTGGATCCGAATAGACCTTTCTTATCCCTCTCTGATAGCCGACAGTTATATCGAGTCTCTATAGGTTGTTTAGTACATGCTGCGCTGCCGCTTCAGTCCACCATACCTATGTAGGCGAGGACCGCCGAATTCTAGCCTCGCCGTGTACTGGCCTCAGTACTGACGCTCCTCTTTTTCCTTTGCCCTTTGTCAGCACCCCTTTTGTTTAAGCAGGTTTTGAGATCGATGTCGTTAGCAGGGTTACCCTTCCGGCTTGGCCTGGGCAGGGTTATGGACGCCATTGGTTATTCTTCAGGGCTCTTAGCCCCATTTGCATCTTGTTCGTAGCTGGACGCTCTATCGTTTTCAAGGTGATTTGGATCTTTGTACTGTATATCTGAATTCTTGACTCATTGAGTCGCTGTTATATATATATCTGTTCTGTGGGTCCCATCGAGGACTGTTGTGTAATGTTATTACTTCGTTTTCCACCCGCACGAAAGTGCCTGGTGGGCACCTTTGAATCGTTTCTATGCGGGTTTGGCGGGTTTCGCTAAAACTTGCATAGGGCCGATTCTGAGGGTGTTACATGCCGTAAACTCGACGTCGCGTCGGAACGAAGGAACCGACCACACCGGCTACGCCGACATGAGCGCACGTTGGTTTTACACCAACGTCGGTCTCCCGATAAAAAACAAACTCCCGCGAGGCGTACCCCTTGCACACCCCGACAAATCCGCAAAGTCGACAAGAAGTTCTTGCCCAGCGGACTGCATCCACCTACATCAACTCATCATCGCCGTTCAAGACCGATGAGGCGCGACGGCGAGGGTGGGCGAGGCCGAAGCCAAGGCCACGTTTTCAACGGCGCGTGTACCGACGAGGACATGGGCTCTGTCGCTGCCCACACACACTACCATGATCTCTATGCATGCAGGATGTGAAGCGAAGACGACGAGGACGACCACTCGGATTAATCGGAGGTGTCTCGCGGCGTAACCCGCGGGAGTAATTAACCGGGAGCCAGGAGACTGCAATCGCCATTGTCAGGCTGGCCGCGCTAGTAGGCCACAGAGCGCAACATCGGGAATTGTATTTGTTATCTCATATGATTAATAAAATACTGTTCCCTCCTCTTTTGTTTTCTTTGTATATTTACGATACACTGGCACGCCCGCACTCTTTCTTCCATTTACCGTACACCAGTGCGCATGAGAGAAATACCGCTCCGACACATACTCGCGGAGGCGTCCCGTAAGTTTTTCTCGTGTCAAACAAATTGGCATGCCTGGTGGGACGTGGTTCTCCTCCCATCTTTGCTTCGCCGTGGTCGTCGGAATCATCTTCGCTCGCTCATCCATCCGCACAGCATACTGCAGGAGGACCATATGACTACACCGAGCCTATGACGATCCAGTTCGGGTCGGGGCCGCCCATGGTGTTCTTCGAAATGGGCGCCAAAGTGTACATGCATGAAGCTCAAGACCCCGCGCAATTCCAGGTATTGAAGAACAAGCAGGCGCAAAAGCGGGCGACTACCAAACAAAGAAGCAGCGCCGCAAGCTGATGCTCGAGGCTCGCGCCCTATTGAAGGAGTCAACCAGGGCCGAGATCAAAGGAGAGGTGAAGGCGGCTCAACGCCTCCGCATCAAGGCTGCCAACAGACGTACAGGTGCGGCGACACTGTGTGCACCTACCTCATCATTGCCATCAGCACCACCCAAACCAACAGCTAGGCGCACCGACGTGGAGCTCATCGAGGGCCGCGAGGCCGCCTCCTACCACTTGCGGAGGCTGATGGCAAGCGCACGCTTGTCACATAGCTCGCACCCTCTTCGGAACTATAGGAGGAAGTACCGCAAGGTACAACGTCTCCAACAACAGATAAGCTCGCGCGTCGCCCAATGTGCAGTGCCCGTGGAGGATTGGTCCCTTGGGGCTGGGGACCTTGCTGACATGGTGTTCACCTTCACGAATACCATCACCCTTCCCTACAACTTGGTCCCCGATGAATGGGCGAATGAACTGCTGAAGGTCAAGCAGATGGTAAGGCGCGCCATCATGAAGGAATTCTGGAAGTGGCGCTCACACAAGGAGCCCATTCTTCCAGGCCCAACAATCGCCATCAACCGCGGAGATTCTTGCGGTGGCATATGGTCACCATGCCTCCACACTTTGACGGTGGATGGACGGTCCCTCCCAAACGACAAAAAGTTTGCCGTGCTTCGGAGCGAGGCACCTGCTCCACGTGACGAGGACATTCGACGCGAGTTTCACCAACTCCAGGAGCAAATGGACAACATCCAGAGGCGGCTCCATCAAGGCGTGCCACGGACATCCCCAACAAGAGCTGGGGGCAGGACAACACGGCGAGCCCCGAGCTATCGTCCTCAACATGAGCATCATACCTTCGCACCACGACATCCGCCTTCACCAACCCGGCCTATCCATGGGAGGCATCCAAACATGCCCCCACGATGGAACCAATGGTCACGCCATCAAGGTGATGAGAGGAAATCTCGTCCCACCCAAGTATGGCAACAAAGGGATCCTCCGCGAGCTCCACTTCCCCCTCGACCTACTTCCCCTCCTAGGCAGGGAGATCAATTTCAAGTGCAGCTTCCACGGGAAACATTCACTTCGGCTCCTCGTGCGGCACCACCTCTTCTACCCACACCCCGTGTATCCTCTAGGGCCTCCACGGAGAACCAGCGCAAGCGGGAGAGGCGGCGAAGGAACCGACGAGTCCTATACAAAAACTAGAGGGCTTAGTACTTCGGTATACCCAAGTACGTGTACGACCTAATGGTGGGGTCGTGCAAGAAAATGACAGGATTGGCTTCCGTATCTCCCCTGAGTTGGAGCGACATGAGCGATACAATTACCTGCTCAGCCGCCTAACACCGAAGCCACGCAAGACATCCTCAAATCATGCGGAGGAGAATACGATGGGGGTTGTGCCATCGCTCCCTTTAGCAAACCCGCGGAACAGCGACACACAGGTGAAGTCTACGATGACATCTGCATCCCAAGAGAAGCAAGATACGCCAACAACCACGGCTACTCCAATGGAAGGAGTCGAGGAATCTCATCCCACATCCTCCTCCAACCCCGAGGCCGATCCCTGGGCTCAAACCGATGCCACCCCGGGACAAGGTGCGACGCTACACGTAGAACCTTCTCTTGTTTTCCCCACAGGTGTGGAACGAGGCTAGGGGAAGGAGACGATAGAAAAGAATCCTGACCCGTGCGGTACTCTTGCGGTGCGCCCAAGGACAGATCCAGGCGATGGATGGGAACCTCCGCAAGTCACCCATGATTTTGGCTATCCCTCGGACGAGGAGATTGTGCCAAACTCGAAGGAGAACTTCAAGAAGGCCTTCCTGCCGCGCCTGGGTCATGTACACTCATGGTTCAAAGGCGCCAAGACGGAATAAAGGCCAAGAACATCCACGTCTCGAGAGGTAGCACGATCAACTGCCCCGTGCCTTCCTATTATGGCTGGGAAAGGCTCACTCTCTGATGGAGATGCGGGATATCATCCAGACATATCACCGCATCGCTACACCGACATCAACTCACGACTTCCCTACAATCCAAATGAACTCTTCCAGGTGGCCAGTGGACCTGGAGCCAAGACACGACTAAAGTCTATTGCACTTCAAAGCGTGACAAGTGGATCAACTAGAGAGGAAGGGCTAGATGACTACATAGATGGTGAAGAAATTTTCTCTGACTCTTCTTCTTCATCCTCATTAGAGAAGCTTCCAAACTCTCCTACATACCACGAGCTGGCACCATCTGTGCCTTCCGACTGTGAAGATGGCCTTGAAGACCTTCATACCGCGCCAACCCGTATGGCTGTAGATGGTGCAAAGGGCGATGCATCCACCTCTGCAGAAGCAAGTGCTGCGGTGGCGCGAGAAACCGCCCTAGAAGAACAGATTCAAGAACAACGCCAAAAGATCGACCAACTAACATCAAAACTCGACCAATTCATCGAGCTCATGATAAACAGCAACAACGGCGTACCACTGCAAAGCATACCATATGTAGTGGTAGACCTGCAAGAAGAGATTCAGGCGGGCACTCCAACGAGTGCACCACCCAATCACGAGTGCCAACACGAAGGAACAAGCACGCATGCTCGACACTGGGTTAGACCCACTGGTCCGGCCAACACAACCCCACAACTAAACATGTTGAAAGGCTACCACGACATGCTTTAGGGGATGGTGGACAAGAGGCTCGAGCAAATGAAGATCGATAATGCTCATTGCATCACAGGGAGCGAGCTGGAGAAGCTCTATGAAGCATGGCATGACCTGGTGTCATTCCCTACGGGGTGGCACCCACCCAAGTTTCGTCAATTAGATGGGAGAGGCGACACAAGGGAGCACTTGGCGTACTTCAAAGCGGGATGCGGCGACACTGCAAACAACTCGTCACTCCTCCTTCGACAGTTTTTAGGATCCCTAACCGGCCCTGCCTTCCATTGGTACACCCGTTTGGTGGTGGGATCCATCGGAAGTTGGTTGGGCATGAAGGAAGTCTTCGAGAAGCACTTTTTTCCATGAAGAAGGACTTCTCCATGGTGGAGCTCGCGCAAGTTCGACAACAAGGAGATGAGTCTATCGATGAGTACGTCATCTGCTTCCGCAATAGCTATGTGCGGCTCACTCGAGAGATGCACCTCGAGGATGCCATCGAGATGTGTGTCCATGGGATGCAGCAACATTGGTCACTTGAGATCTCTCGGCACGAGCCCACAACCTTTAGTGCTCTAAGCACGGCGGTGCCAGCGACGAAGCTCGAGTTTGATAAATCACCACAGATCATGGAGTTCTATAAGAATGCCGGTGCATTCAACCCATCTAAGCGCTTCACCTCGACATCCAAGCCAAGAAATAATATTGACAAGATGAAGGCACCGATGGAGGCGAATGCCAGTAGAACCTTCTCTTCTACACCACAGGGCAATGTGCCCATGTTGGGCGCAAGAGGCGAGCAAGCCAGAGGAAGACAAAGACCAACAATGCAAGAACTCCTCAAGAAGGAATACATCTTCCGCAGAGAGCTAGTGAATGACATGTTCAACCAGTTGATGGAACACCGAGCCTTGAACCTGCCAGAACCTCAAAGATCAGATCAGGTGAGGATGACTGACAATGCCTTATTCTGTCCATATCACAAGTACGTGGGGCATGTCATCGAGGACTACGTCGCCTTTAAAGAATGGCTTCAAAGGGCCGTCAACGAGAAGAGGATTAACTTGGACGCAGAAGCCATTAATCCAAATTACCATGGTGAACAAGGCTGTGACCTTTCCTCGACTACTTCAAGATGGGCAGGCCCCCGACAACCCCGTCAAGAGGCGCCAACTGCAACGATGATTGCCCTTCTATGTCTATAAGGAGGTGCGGCGTATGTAGCGAAGGACCCTATGCCATCGAGCAAGTCTACGACGGGGGTGCATACCAGCTGGTTGATCCTCAAGGAGCCCGGCCCATGCCTCCAATCAACAGAAGGTTTCTTAAAAAATATTTTTGTTAAAAATATCTGCCTCTTTCGTTTTTTCTTTTCTCTTTCGATTTTTCTATGGGGAATTCTTCGGTCGGCTCAGATCCATGATGCATCCTCTCTTGCATAACATGGATATTTATTTCCCCCAACAACAAAAAAATTGGATTTCCCTCATCATACCACGCTTGTGATGGAAGATCTCACTACCCTAGGGCTTGTTGGAGGGTGGCACAACGTGTCAAGTTGCAAGTGAAGCGGCTCTCACACCCACTAAGCACGACACGTACAAAGTGTGTGCTCCCGGAGGCAGCGGAGAAGATTCTTGGGCACTTCATCATACCGAGGCTCCATGCCACCATCTTCTAGCCGGGCCACATGTTCACATGGACTCACGCCCCAGGGAAGACCATAGGAAAAGATCATGAAGGGCTGCCCAATTTGATGCGTAGCCACGTGACAACCCTGGGGTGTGCCACCAAAAGCCCCAGATAGAGTGCCAGAGGGTGTCGTAGTCCACCAAGGTGAATGGCTATCTTCCAAGTTCTCGGGAGGCTCACAATAAAGCAAGGAAAGAATCCAAAGGAAGTTCAAAACAAATCACAAGTTCAAGCAATCAATAAGGTCCGTGGCCATCCAAATGGCCCTTGCAAGCAATCCTCTCAAGAGGGCGAATATCCACAAGTTCAAGAATTAAGTCCGATGGTCCGGAGTGTATCAAGCAAATCACAGAAAGAAGGGGGAAGGTAGCTGGTCACCACCCCTCAAGAAGGCATGGAAAACCCCATGCTGTCATCCCAAAACCATTTACCCCCATCTACCATGCCCAAGTCTCCGGGTTCGTGGGGCGACGAGAAGGGGGCATGGTTGAGCCATGGGGTTCCTCGGTACCATGATGGGCTAGAGCATGATTGTAGCACCCAGGTAAAACCACTACTAGAAAATCGCTGTGTTTTTGTTTTGTGCATCATCATGACCGCATGCTCATGTCATCATGCCACATTGCATTTGAGCATCGTCATCATCATGCATGGTTTGCAAAAAACTATTTTCTAAAAACCTGGTTTGTTTTCTAAATATCCCTTGTCCTTATTCAAATAAAAAAACCCGGTCTTTCTCCGACCTTTTATTTGTCTAAAAACTATTTACAAAAGTCTATTTAAAAATAAAATAAAAGTTTATGTTATTTTTGGGAGGCAGCCAGCCAGGCCCAAAAGCCCAGCCGGCCACCTCCAAACTAAAACCCTAACCCTAACCTAGACCACCATCTACCACACCCCATCCCACCGCCACACCCCTTCTCCACCCAGCCGCCGCCAGGGTGCACCCTCACCTGACCCGCACGCGAGCCAGCCCCGACCGACCTGGTCCCACTCCCACGCTACGGACGTGCCCCGCACGCGGCTCCTCGCAATCCCCGTGTCCACCCCGCATCGCAACCCCCGCTTCCCCCTTGTCGCTTTCGCCCTGGCCCACCATGACCTGCGCGTCGCGCGTGACCCACCCCGCCCCTGCACGCGGAAACCATGTCGGGATCCCCTCCTTCCTCGATCGATTCCCCACCTACCCTCTCTCTCACTCCCGACTTTGGCCCATCAAGCCCCGCTCCTCCCCTGCCGCTCGCTCATCCCGCGGAGCTCCGCCGCCTCGCCCGAGGCCCGCGCTCGCCTCTCTCCAGCCGTCCGCCTGGCGCCTCTTCCCTTTTCCTCCTCGACCTGCGCCGCCCTCGAGTACCTCCTCGCCCGCCGCCGCCAGAGGCCAGCAACCGCCAGCCTCGACCTCTTCCAGGACGCCGCCACGGGCCGTGTGTGCTCTGGCCATGCCCCGCCTCTGCGTTGAGCATGCGCGGGTCGCTGTCCGCGTTCCCCTGCAGCTCTAAGCTCGAGCACCTCCTACTGGCAGCCTCACCTTGATCTTCCTCGACCCCAAGCCACTGCCGCAGCGGTGCTCCGCCACCGGGCGCTCTGTCCTCGCTGGCCCCTTCGCCGTCGTTGCCCGCCATCCCTCCGTGTCGGCTCGTGTAGGCCCTCGACCTCGGCCTCCTCCCTTGTGGGCGAGCTCCATCGTCACCTTGCCCTCCTTCCACCGCCGAGCTCTCTTGTCCTCATGGGCGTCACCTCCCGGAAACACGACCGCCGCTGCCAGGGTCTGTCCTCCTGCTAGGGTCCCCTCTCTCATGAGGTCCATCCTCTGCTCCAACCGCCGCCGGCCATGCTCCTTGACGGCGAGGTCCCCAGCGCCTTCCTCCGTCCACAGGTGCGTCAAGCCCCAGCACCCGTGCTCGCTTTCGTCCCCGCTCACCTTTGACGGGTAGTGTACCTGTCGGTCTCCATGCGCGGCACCGGCCTACCTGCTGGTTGTTTGTTCCTGCGTGGTTCTATCAAGTCCTTCTTGCTATACCGATGCACCTATTCACGTTTGATCCTTCTTGCGCCTCTATGATTCATGTTTTGTCCCTATGCTCTACCAGTTCTCTATTCCGTCATGGTCCGAGAAGTCCAGTGGTAGTGTTGAAGATCAAGATAAGAGCTGCTTCCCAAGATTCCCCTTCACAAGGCCTTCGACAAGATCTCCGTCGCGGATGACAAGGGCATCCGACATGGGACGACAAGGACTTCTACCGGAGTCGATGACCCAAAGCTCTTCTTCTCGGACATCAAGACCTCAAAGCCCCGAACCGAAGACCGAACCTCGACGTTTTTCTTCATCCTCGTCGAAGATCGAACCGAACCCTCGGAGCCCCAAGATCTTCGGAACCCTAATGTGATCCCCTACCGAGACCCCTATTTTATAAATGAATTACAATTGTTGCATATTAAATTGTACATGTTTGCATACATATTATCGTGTGGGTTGGGTTAGATGGCAATTCACCTCATAATTAAATATGGAGACCATATGCGGGCTTTTCTTGTCTTATATTGACTCCGTTTAAATTTGTGTAGCAAACCGATGCCATGTTCTTCCTTGTTAAGACAACATATAAATTGCGGGGTATCTAAACAACTTGAACCTTCTATTTAATTGTCGGGGCCCCGGTTCCGCTTAATATTGCCTAATTGCATCACATGTTTGCCATGTCATGCACCATACCTGCATCATGCCCGATCTTCTACCGTAGTATTAAATATTGTATCCGGTGTTTCTTCTAGTGCTTTGCTTCTTCGCGGATTAGGCCGATGAGTTGATGCGAGTGTCGACCTGATCTTCGGATGAACCTTCGGCAATGTTTCCCAGGCGAGCATTCTCCCCCTTTATACCTATTTTGCATTTATAGTCTTTACTTCCTCCTGTTGATCTATTGCTATCCGTGTTGTGATGCTTTAGTTTCCGTGTACCCTTTATATTCCTTGCAGCCTCTATATTGCCTTGGACACATCCTATTGCCTGTTGTTTGATAGATAGTCGGTCTTGCGAGTCGTAGTTGCTTGCTCAGGTGCTTCTTCGTGTGGTTGTCACTCCACTGTTGTTGGAAGGTTGGCACATGTTTAATGGTGGAGATGATCATGACCTTAAATACAACTTGATTAAAATGCTGGGAATAGTTATAACTAATGCAGAGGCATCGGTGGGCAATAGCAAATGTTTGGTTTTTAACCGCTCACTTGTGTCCCGTAGGCCCCGAGTACTTGATACCTGTTCCTTGACTATCGCACTATCCGCATGTGGGACCATAAATCCCCTTAGCCAGAGCTTGATTCATTTATTATTTCTTGGGGCCACAAAGTAGTTTGGGGCTTTATTACTATCTTGTACTTATGCCATGCTTTACTGCTTTATTTACTATTGTGCATGGAGCACCTGTACTGTTTTGGAACGTGGAATGTTTTCGCGGTATCGACAAGCCCAGTCACACTTTTGGGTTCCCAGTCATTTACAGCCATTGACACAAACCCTGGGTCCGTCTCGGAGCCGGCCAACTTCGTTGCGGGTAGCTTAGTGGGGTGGCCCCCTGAAATGATTTATGAATCCTGTGTTTGCTTTGTCGTGAAAGTGTCGTTGGGTTTTGATTTGGTTTTGCCGAGGTTGATCGTGTGTGTCTTGCTATTTGTGCACCCCTGCAGGGTAAATCTTTCTGAAAGCCGTGTCCGCGGTTACGGATGACTTGGAGCATAGTATCTCGATCATAGATAAGCATAACTAAAGTAGTGCTATAAATTTGACTTAATATGTGACTAGTAATCAACTTCACTACAATGAAATGGATAATAAAAGTGCCAACAACTGGTGGAACTGGGGTGTATCGTGTCATGTTATACCTGTCTAGTAAGTATCGCAACTCCAATGGAATGAAATAAAAGTGCCAACAACTGCTGGGTTTGGGATGTCACATGCTAATTGTATCTGACTAGTAGTACTGCAACTACAACTGAATGGTTAACTAAAACAGCCCAGTAATTATGCTATCAGGATGATTCGTGCTATTTATATGTGACTAGTAAGTGCTGGAACTATAATGGAATGAATAAAACTGCCAACTGTGTGAGTTCCTCGGTTTGACTTTCTCGTTTGGTCTCGAGGGGGAATACCAGGATGTGTATGATTGGTGTTAGTATCAGGTTGGTCCCGAATAGGTCTTTCTTATCCCTCTCTAATAGCTGATAGTGGTTTCAAGTCTCTATAGGTTGTTTAGTGCATGCTTCGTTGCCGCTTCAGTCCACCATACCTATGTAGGCGTGAGCCGCCGAATTCTAGCCTCGCCGTGTACTGGCCTCAGTACTGACGCTCCTCTTTTTCCTTTGCCCTTTGTCAGCACCCCTTTTGTTTTAGCAGGTTTGAGATCGACGTCGTTAGCAGGGTTAGCCTTCCGGCTTGGCCTGAGCAGGGTTATGGACACCATTGGTTCTTCTTCAGGGCTCTTAGCCCCATTTGCATCTTATCCGTACTCGGATGTTGTATCGTTTCAAGTTGATTTGGATCTTTGTATTGTATATCTGTATTTTGACTCATGGAGTCGTTGTTGTATATATATATGTTTTGTGGGTTCCATCGTGGACTATTGTGTAATGGTATTACTTTATTTTCCACCCGCACGCAAGTGCCTGGTGGGCATCTTTGAATCGTTTCTATGCGGGTTTAGCGGGAATCGCTAAAACTTGCATAGGGCCGATTCGAGGGTGTTACAATGATTCTTTGTTGCCCCTCAGGATCATCTCTGAAGACGGTGTCTCCACACACGTACACGGAAGGACAAGTTATGATCATCATGGCCTTGCGACGATTCCCAATGAAAAGTCCATTGGCGGTTTTTTCGGATATCACAGATATAGCTAGTGTATAACAGGAAAGCCAACATTTTAAAAACACAAACCCAAAACCTTTTGTTTGCGTTGTTCCTCGCGTTTTTTCTGCCTTGGTTGCTGTAACACCCTCAAATCGGCCCTATGCAAGCTTTAGCGCTTCCCGCCAAAACCCGCATAGAAACGATTCAAGGACGCCCACCAGGCACTTTCGTGCGGGTGGAAAACGAAGTAATCACATTACACAACAGTCCTCGATGGGACCCACAGAACAGATATATATATATATACAATAGCGACTCAATGAGTCAAGAATACAGATATAATATACAAAGATCCAAATCACCTTGAAAACGATAGAGCGTCCGACTACGGACAAGATGCAAATGGGGCTAAGAGCCCTGAAGAATAACCCAATGGCGTCCATAACCCTGCCCAGGCCAAGCCAGAAGGGTAATCCTGCTAACGACGGTGATCTCAAACCTGCTAAAACAAAAGGGGTGCCGACAAAGGGCAAAGGAAAAAGAGGAGCGTCAGTACTGAGGCCAGTACACGGCGAGGCTAGAATTCGGTGGCTCTCGCCTACATAGGTATGGTGGGCTGAAGCGGCAGCGCAGCGGCACTAAACAACCTATAGAGACTCGGTACACTGGCGGTTATCAGAGAGGGATAAGAAAAACCTATTCGGATCCAACCTGAAGCTAACACCAAACAAACCCATCCTGGTATTCCCCCTCGAGACCAAACGAGGAAGTCAAACCGAGGAACTCACACAATTGGCAGTTTTATTCATTCTGTTATAGTTATAGCACTTACTAATCCGATATAGATAGCATGAGTCATCCTGAAGCATAAGTAGTGGGCAGTTCTAATTAATCATTCTGTGGTGGTTGGAACATTTACTAGTCAGATATAGTTGTCCTGAGAAATCCCATAACCCAGCAGTTGTTGGCACTTTTATCACATTCCGTTGGAGTTGCAATACTTACTAGGCATATATAACAAACAACCCAGATCCACCAGATGTTGGCATTTTTAATATCCATTCCGTTATAGTTGAATCTAATTACTAGTCATATATTAAGTCAAGTTTATAGCACTATTTTAGTTATGATTGTCTATGATCGAGATACTGTGCTCCAAGTCGTCCATAACTGCGGACACGGCTTTCAGAAAGTTTTGCCCTGCAGGGGTGCACAAATAGCAACACACACTCGATCAACCTCGGAAAAACCAAATCAAAACCCAACTAGGCATTCACGACAAAGCGATCACAGGATTCAGAAATATTTCAGGGGGCCACCCCAATAAGCTACCCGCAACGAAGTTGGCCGACTCCGAGACGGACCCAGGGTTTGCGAGAACGGCTGTAAATGACTGGGAACCCGAAAATGTGACTGGGCTTGTCGATACCACGAAATCGTGCCGCGATCCCTAAACAGTACAGGTGCTCCTCGCACAATCATAAATAAAGCAGTAAACATGGCATAAGTACAGGATAGTAATAAAGCCCCAAACTACTTTGTGGCCCCAAGAAATAAGAATGAATCAAGATCTGGCTCAGGGGGGTCCACGGCCTCCCGGATGTGGATAGTGCGAAAAATCAAGGAACAGGTATCAAGTACTCGGGGTCCTACGGGACACAAGTGAGCGTGGAAGAACCAAATAACATCTATTGCCCACTGATGCCTCTGCATTAGTTATATCTAGCATTTTAATAGTTGTATTTAAAGTCATGATCATCTCCACCAATAAGCATCTCCACCAAATAAACATCTGCCAACATTCCAACAACTGTGGTACTTGACAGCACGAGATCACACCTGAGCAAGCAACTACGACTCGCAAGGCCAGCTATCTACCAAACGCAGGTAATAGGAGGTGTCCAAGGCAATATGGAGGCTGCACGGGATATAACTGGGGTACGGAAACTAAAGCATCGCGATACGCATAGCAATAGATCAACAGGAGAAAGTAAAGACTATAAATGCAAAATAGGTAGAAGGGGGAAGATATGCTCGCCTGGGAAACACTGTCGGAGATTTATATCCGAAGAACTTGTTGATACTCGCATCCACTCATCGGTCTAATCCGCGAAGAAGCAAACACTAGCAGAAACACCGGATGCATTATTTAATACTACGGCAGAAGATCCGGCATGCTTATGATATGATGCAGATGCGGTGCAATTAGGCAGTATTAAGCGGAACCGGGGTCCCGACAATTAATTAGATGGTTCGAGTTGTTTAACTACCCCGTAATTTAAATGTTGTATTAACAAGGCACAACAGGGCATCGGTTCACTACACCAATTTAAATGGAGTCCGGAATAAGACAAAAGTATCCCGCATAAACGCTCCATATTTAATTATGAGGTTAATCGACGAAATATCCCGGACCCACAAAATATGTATGCATGCGTGAACAATTTAATATGCAACAATATATATATTTAGCATTTATAAAATAGGGACTCGAGAAAAGGTTCACACATCTGGGTTCGGAAGATCTTGGGTTCCGGGGGTCCGGGGTCCGGTCTCAGGTTTGACGGGGGGAACGGTTCGACGGAATCGGTCTCGGACAACGGATGGAGAGCTTGGCATTCCGAGAAGAAGGACTTGGTTTGGCGTCAGGGGGCGCATCGGATTCGCCCTGGTCGGTGTCGATCTTGTCATCACGAAGATCTTGTCGGGTCCGCGTATCGGGTCGGTCTTGGTGTTCGGGATGAAGAACTTGGTGTTCCTCGGTTCCATGTCGACATGCTTGACGTCCTCGATGGAGAACTCAGTGTTCCGCGGCGAAGTGCTAGTCGTTCAGGTGGCAATCTTGGCGGTCATCGGCTCCTCAGCCATCGGTGCGGGAAGGAGGTCTTGTTGTTCCGATGGATCGGTCCTCGGGGTCGAAGAACATGGCGCGCCAGGGTTCGGTCTTCGGCAGGATCGGTCTTCGAACTCTGGGATCGGTCTTCGGGTTTGTGATGAAGGACTCGGTGTTCCGTGTAGAAGTACTTGGGGTGTTCCGTGATGGAGATCTTGGGTCGGCGCCGGTGGTCTTGCGTAGCCCTTCGGGTATCGTCCCTAGAGGGGCACCGAAGATCTTGTTGGAGACTTCCGGTGGCCATGTTCAACTTCTCGTTCTCGTCCACCGGGAGGTTGTGGCCGAGAACATGGTGCTCCGCAGCATCATCTTCTTGTCATCATACCACACCCGAGCAGTACCAACACCACCAGGCAGTTGAACAAGTTGTCGCGCTTTTCCTTCGAGAACACGTAGCAGCAGCATCACATAGACTCCATTGAATCATCACCACATCGTTACACTTCAACGGACAGATCCAGCACTAAAAGGAATTTAGCACGAGGCATTCACGAACGACAGTGAAACAAGGCTCGCGGGGAAAAGCGAGCAGAGGCTAAACGCGCGGACAGAGGCTGACGGCGGTGGCACGGCTCGCTGGGGAGGCGGGGCTCGGCGGAGGAGACGAGCCACAACAGCGGCCGCTCGCGGGACACGGCCTGTAGAGGCGCGGGGACGCGGGGAGGGGAGGCTCAATGGTGGAGGCGCGGCCTCGGGGCAGAGGTGCGGCCGGACGCGGCGAGGAAGGCCTGGGCTGCCGCGAGAAGGCCGGCGAGAGGGAACAACAAGAGGGGGCGCCGAGGCGGTGAGCGGAGAAGGAGGCCGTCGGACTTGGCGAGCTTGAGGAGGAGACGCCATGGCGGTGTCGGGGCCCAGGGCAAGGTCAAGCTGGGGGCCGACCACGTTGGTGGAGCTGCGGAGGCGCCAGATGCGAGACGGGGCGAGGCCGGCGACGCGGATGGCGACGGGGAGAGGCGTCGGGGACGGCAGCGAGGTGGTGGCGGCTCGAGGACGACGGCCGGTCGCGGGGATCGAGGACGCCGGAGGAGACGCCGCCGGTGGCGGTTCTCACAAAGCAGAGGCAGGCGAGCGGCGAGGGTCGGTCGGGGGAGAGGCGCGGGGCTCGCTGCGGCGAGGAGGAGAGAGGGACGGGGCACCGGTCGCTGCGGAGAAGAGCTCGGCGGGGAGGAGCCCGAGGAGGCGGGGACGACGCGGTGTACCGCAGTGGTGACCGAGGTGAGACGAGGGCAGGCCGGCCGAGGAGGCGGGGCCGTGGTGGATCTGCGCGAGAAGGGAAGGAGCAGCCAGGGACAGGGGTCGACGAGGCCGACAACGGCGCGGCTCGGCGGGGCCTCGCGCGGCGGTAGGCAGGGAGGCCGATGTAGGGAGGAGAGAGACGAGTGGGGTTTGTCGGGTGGTGGGGCCAGTTGTCGGTAACGGGCGGTGGTGGAACTGGGGAGTAGTGCCGGGGTTAGGTGGACGCGGACGGCGCTGGCGAGTGGGGCACGGGTCGTGCGGGAGACGTGCGAGGCGCTAGGCGGCAGCGTGTCACGCCAGGGGGCGTGTGTGGTGTGGTGCCACGCAGCTGCATGTGGGGTGGGTCGGCAGGTGGCGGGGTGGAGTGGGCCCAGGGGAAGGTGTGGCAGCGGTGTGGTGGCTGGCTGGGTGAGGTGGCGAGCACCGATTGGTGCAGGTGAGGTGGAGGGGGCTGGGTAGGGAAATAGGATAGGGTTTTTGTTAGAAAAGGTTTGGGTGTTTTTCTGGGGTAGGTAGGATTTTTATCTGGAGGTGGCCGGCTGGGCTTTCGGGCCTGGCTGGCTGCCTCCCAAAAATAATTTAAATTTTTTATTTATTAAAAACGGGGCGTTTGTAAACCGCTGATAGACAAAACAACCGGACAAGCCCGGTGTTTTGTATTTGAATAAAGACGGGGCTTAATTAGAAAAACAAAATAGGTTTTCGAAAATAGTTTCAGACAAACAGATGCATAGTGATGACGATGCTCAAATGCAATGTGGCATGATGACATGAGCATGCGGTCATGATGATGCAATGCATAAAAACAACGCGATTTTCTACTAGTGGTTTTTGCGGGGCAGCGCAGTTGCTTTGTCCCTCAAGTTGGAACAGGTACATCATCGAGAGCTCTCGACACTTCCCTACATCAACAATACCGGGGGCACTTCCATCCCTAGGCCGTCATCACTACGGGGATACCTCGTCGTCAAGGGCGATGCATGTGGGATGACGCTATCTCCACCTTACAGGTGGAGTCTCCACGACACGATGTTCACGCCGACAGCTTACCGGCGCCCCATCTACATAAACACACCAAGATACGGGAGCAGTGCAGCGCACCAGTGCGGTTAGTGCGAATCTGTGAAACCCTTTGGTCTAGCCGGCAGGCACCGCATCGGCTAGGCGGTCGCGGCTGGATCAATAAACTGCCTTCGAGACATGGCATGTTATTTCGCCATCAAGAGAAGATGAAGCAAATATGGTTGGTTGGCTACTGCCCTACAGGCCCCAATCAGCTCATCAAGTGCGGATGTACCTACCTGCACTAAGCTGATCAGCGCGTGGTCTACCAGACATGCCACCTCGAGCAAGAAAATCGGCTACATCAACCTTGACCTGGCATGGGGTCGAGATAAAACGGCTGCTACAACAATAACCACGACCGTCAGAAGAAGGTCGCCTACGCTGGAAGATGTGTCCTTATTTTTTTTATATAATGCAGGGTCTCCACGTGATGACTCGAAGAGAAGCGGAGTGCACGCGTACCATCACGTACTCGCTTTTTTTTTTTGTCACGACTATAAAACCTAGCACGGGATGGTGTCAACGAGGGTCTAGTCCGCACACAACTCGCAAAAGTCCACCAAGCTAAGTCCGATCTGCTCCACGCTCGGATTTTGCTTGGTAAGGGGGCAATTTGTTCGATGGAATTTTGTATCAGAGTCGCAGATTCCAGTCTCAGAAATATCGTTGTACAAGTAAAGGTTCTACACGTACGGTGCATGGACTCCTAATGAATGGGTCAATCCTGTATGCAGACGTAACACGAGCCTAGTAACGATGACTAGTCCAGGTGTATATATACGTGGACCGGCCGCATCCATATAACAAATAAACGTATCAACAGTTTATACGTACATACATCCACTGTTGATCGACCGCAGCAGGTATTTGAGCCGTGCGTGTGCTCAATCGATCAATCAGCGGGCAGCAGACCCACACGCAGACGTGACGGTGTTATTCAGAGGAGAGTCCGGTGCTAGTTAATTATCAGATGGCCAATCATGAGTTAGCTTCGACGTGGCCAGATCAGATGTTGCGCCAGCTATATCACGGAGAGTTTCTAGAAGAAGAAGAGCTAGAAATTTGAACGATGTCCAGGCTTATCGGGGGATAAGACGTGCGGCGGACGATCTAAGAAGTCGTTCCGAAGATCACGCTCGCGTTCTTATCTCGACTCCTGGGCCGCTGTCTATAAAAGGAGGACAGCCGGACGCGATGGGGGGCATCACGAGATTGGGCAGAGACGGACGGACTCAGGCAGGACGGAGAACAGGGCCGGAAGATCGAGGCTAGCACCAGGCGGCTGGAGGCGAGATCAAATAAGAACAAGGATGGTAAAGCACACGTTTGAGCTTTCTTCTCTCCCTCTCACAGCTAGCATGCCCAAGGTCTAGCACGCGGAACAACGCCAACACCACAGCCAGAGCTCGCCACGAGCAGCCCCGCAACCATTGCGTCGGCCACGACGTCTACGCTCGCCGGCCGGAGGAGACAAGATGTCGGCATGGAGGACTACGCGCCGACGGAGCTAGACATGCCAGGACGCCGCTCGCTAATGGAGCTCGCCCCCACGCTAGGACGCCGTCCTTCGTCAAATATCGTCACGCCAAGACGCCGCCAGCCGTCGGAGATCATCACGCCTTGTCGCCGCCTGCCGGCGCGTTCGCCACGCCGTCGTTTGCCGGAGGCATGGACCGGCCCATGTGCAGTATGCGAGAAGCCGGAGTCGATGAGGACAACGCCAAGACGCTGCCCGCCACCGGTGGAGCTCGCCACGCCAAGATGCCACCCGCCGTCGGAGATCATCACGCCATGCCGCCACCGGCCGATGGAGCTCGCCATGCCAGGACGCCGCCTGCCACCGGTGGAGCTCGCCACGCCAATACGCCACCCGCCGTCGGAGATCATCACGCCATGTCGCCACCGGCCAATGGAGCTCGCCATGCCAGGACCGGTGGAGCTCGCCACGCCAATACGCCACCCGCCGTCGGAGATCATCACGCCATGTCGCCACCGGCCAATGGAGCTCGCCATGCCAGGACGCCGCCCGCCGTCGAAGCTCGCCACGTCAAGACGCGGCCCGGCATCGGAGCTCGCCCAGACGCCTCCCGCCATCGGAGCTCGCCGGGACGCAGACCTGCCGTCAACATGTTCGTCACGTCTCTCGCCCTCGAATATGAGGGGAGCGGGCAGAGGACCATGATCATCGCCACGCAAAGGGAAGCTGGCCATGGCCGACGTCCACGTCACCGCGAGGCAGCCCCGGCCCTCGTGGAGATCCTCACTTCATCCGCTGCGGTCATCGCTGCCCGTAGTCCACTCGCCGGTACAGGTTGTTGACGTGCCGTTTCTGCCGGAGCGGACAGGCCTAGTCGGCATGGTGGACAGGCGCGGCGGACAGGTTGGAATCCGAGTACATCCCGACGTGCAGCTCGACTCGGCGTACTGATCAGCTTGCCTTGCACTCAGACTTACAGGTTCAAAATAGCCCCACGTATAGCAAGCTCAACGTGGCGTGCAAGACGGCGAGAAGTGGAGAGCAGAGATATTCAGGAATATGCATGGCCGCATGAGCTAGGCTTTGCATGTGTACGTGAATTGTTTTCATGCATGTATATTAGGCAGGGAAACGTCCACATACCTCTGGACAAGGAAGACTAACTGCTCGGCATGGCGACCGCAAAGCCGAACCAAGATCGATAGCGTCTTCGACACTACTCCACCACCACTCCGTGATCCCCGTCTGAGACGGTGCTTTCGGCCATGTCGGCTGCCGTAAACTCGGCGCCGCGTCGGAACGAAGGAACCGACCACACCGGCTAGGCCGACATGAGCGAGCGTTAGTTTTACACCAACATCGGTCTCCCGATAAAAAACATATTCCCGCGAGGCGTACCCCTTGCACATCCCGATAAATCCGCAAAGTCGACAAGTCCTAGCATAGCGTACTGCATTCACCTACATCAAAAACTCATCATCGCCGTTCAAGACCGACGAGACGCGACGGCGAGGGCAGGCGAGGCCGAAGCCAAGGCATGTTTTCAGTGGCACGTGTACCGACGAGGATACGGGCTCTGTCCACACACACTACCACAATCTCTATGCATGCAGGATGTGAAGCGAAGACGATGAGGACGACCACCCGGCTTAATCGGAGGTGTCTCGCGGCATAACCCGCGGGAGTAATTAACCGGGAGCTTTTCGAGGCCTCGAGAACCAGAAGACTGCAATCGCCATTGTTAGGCTGGCCACGCTAGTAGGCCACGGAGCGTAACATCGGGATTGTATGTGTTATCTCATATGATTAATAAAATAGTGTTCCCTCCTCTTTTGTTTTCTTTGTGTATTTACAATACACTGGCACGCCCGCACCCTTTCTTCCTTTTACCGTACCCCAATACGCATGAGAGAACTATCGCTCCCGCACATACTCGCGGAGGCGTCCCATACATTTTTCTCGTGTCAAACATTGGTATGGGCTTCAGAATTGATGAAACTGCAAAAGGCCGTAAACGTAACGGGCCAATGCGCATGTGGTAATAGGCCGTAAATGTAACAGGCCTAACGAGCCGTAACAGAAATAGGCCGTAACAGTAGCAGGCTAGAACAGAAACAGCCCATTATAGTAACAGGCAAGAAACTGCACAAATCGCAAAACAGTAACAGGCCAAAACAGTTGCGGGCTAAAACAGTAACGGGTCACAACAGTAAAATGCCAGAACAGTGACGAGCCTGAACAGTACAGGCCCAAAATTTCCCGGACGAGGATAGTAACAGGCTGACAAATTTACTAGGCTAGAACAGTAAACGGCCTTTTGTGGCCTAAATAGCTAAATACCAGAACAGTAAAAAGCCAGAACAGTAACAGGTCAGAACAATAACGAACCATCTTAGAGAAGGGTCATCAGTAGGCGGTCGACGATGGGCTGCGATAATAATGATGGGCTGACCGTAGACCTTATGTTTACAGGAGCGACTTGGCGCAGGCTGCTAATGGGCCGCACAGTGTTGGACCAACATGGGCCTTCTGTAGGCCGAAACAGAATCAGACTTGAAAGTTCGTGGACCACTGCTGGCTGCATTTTTAGGCCCATTTCAAACAGTGTAGAACAAAACAGTAACGGGTCATCTTCTTATTGGGCTCTCCTTATGGGCCGGACCAGTTAGTATTCAGCAGGCCTTGGCTGGGCATGGATTCTGCCACGATTTGTATGACCGTTAACAGTGGTAACCGACCGCTAACGGCGGCTGCCACCTGGTAGTTCGCATGACGTCAGCAGTCAGCGCGGCTGGCGGACAGATCTACGACGGAACAAGTTTTCGTGGCTGAAGGGTGCGATCCGCCACGGTCAAAGAAAAGTTGTGGTTAATTTATTTGTGACGGGGCTTTTACCACGAAGGCCATCCGTCGTGGAAGACTCTTTGGCCATGAAAAACGGGCCTTCGACCATGAAAATCGTCCGTTATAAAAGTCAACTTTTCTTGTAGTGATTGGTGATCCTTGTCAAGGAGTGACGAGGGGTAACCTTGGCAATGCTCATGGTTATGGACTTAGGGTTTCGTAGAAAAGAGAATGCTGGGGTTTCGTCAAAAGTCAGGCATACAAGGGAGTCGAAGTCGCCTGATTATTGATGAACAAAGCTATTATAGATTTCTTGGGAGTTTTTTGGTACCTTCTCGTAGGTTTCTCGCGTCCTATATATAATAGGTCGGGTCTCAAAGCCGTTCATAGGTTACACATTTATAATTACAACACCAACACAATGTCAGTTCCTATTTCCTTTATCTAATACAACTAAGGCTTCCATCAGATTCTTCATGGGTATTCATCCTGAATCTTCATGGGTCGTGAGCCTTTATACAGTTAGGGTAACAAATCTTAAGTACCCGAATAATCATACCATGTCAGTAGCCCCCGAGACTCTACCCAAATGATAGATTCTGGTTGAGTCTCAAAAGATGTTTTCAGTAGTTTTGAGTTTTTTATGAAATTCCTTTATTTTTCTAGCTTTATAAGGATTTGGTACAACAGGCCTGATTGATACGACGGATCGGAAATCAGTTAATTTCTCCTAGGAAAAAACACTATAGACCTACATCAAATTCAAGTCCCCAGGCCTAAACTCCGAATTTTAACTGGCGTAACTCAGTTCGAGCCGTTTTAGATCTTACCGAATACTGAATTCCAGTTCTTATTTATCGGGTACCCAACGTGTCCATCAGGATTTTTCATCGTATCGTTGATACATATATTTTACTAGCAGAGCGCATTCTTGTGCAATTACCAGGCCACATAGGACAAATCCCGGGGTCTTATCTTTATGTCTTGGACACATCATTTAGAGTTTTATCATGTCGGGTGCGATCGGAGATTTTGTATTTTTTTATCGACTGTCTTGTTTGACTGTTGGAATTGCTAAAGTCTACCAGTTTTTTGCTTTAATGATTTAAAGAATCTCCCGATGGGAGTAACCTTCTGAGGATACATTAAAGTAAAACACATAGGTTTTCTGCTGATATATACTTTTGGATCGAAATTGTTTTGACTTTATATGCACAATATAATTTCTATCGGGTGCGCGCCAGCGCTCCCGATGGGAGTAGCCCTCGAGGTTATGTTCGGATGCCTGTATCTAGACATAGGCTCATAATTTTTGTTTGTATTATCAGAATAATGCTCTCAAACTATATTATAATAGAGAACCCCTATTTCTATAGAAAAAATGATAAATAAAAACTTAGAGTATGAAGAACTTATCTCTTATTTATAATTTGAAGCCGGAGATACATGGTTTGGCTGATTTTCACCTGGCCGTTGGGCTTTCTAATATTCTAGCTAAGAAGTCGGGCCGTAGGCCTTACTGTAATTTAAATTGCTAGAAAACATAAATTTTAAGAGTAAAAATGTCATAATTATGCGATGTTCCATTGATTGGAGTATTTAACTCCTGTCTTCTTGTCTTGAAGACAATATGCTCCTCCAGAGATAACTTCTGTAACAATGTAGGGCCCTTCCCAAGGCGACTCCAGTTTACGGTGACCATCTTGCTTGAGGCGAAGAACTAGGTCCCCTACAATGAAGGACCTAGGACGCAATCGTCGGCTATTGTGCAAGTTTTGCTGATATAGAGTGGCCCTTTGTAAGGAAATATAAGGGCTTCATCAAGTACATCAACATCGTCTTCAAGTGCTTCCCTCGATGCTTCTTCTTCATATTTAGTGACCCAGGGAGACTCGTGAGATATTTCGACTGGAAGGACAACTTCAGCGCCGTGGACCAGAAATAAGGGTGTTTCTTGTGTCGAATTGTTTGGAGTGGTACACAAAGTTCAAAAAAGAGAGGATAACTCATCAACCCATGCTCCTTTTGCTCTGTCAAGTGGTGCTAGTAATCTTTTCTTGAGGCCAGCAGTTACGAGGCCATTGGCTTTTCCACTTGCCCATTAGTATATGGGTGAGCAACTGAGGCATAGCTTACTTTTATGCCCATATCCTCGCAGTACTCCTTGAACTCATCAAAAGTAAAATTACTTCCATTATCAATGATGATGTTGTTTGGCACGCCAAATCGAAACACTATTGATTTGATAAATTTCACAGCCGAAGTTCCATCCTGGCTGGTAATAGGAATTGCTTCAATCCATTTAGTGAATTTGTCGACTGCTACTAGCAGAAAGACGTGTCCTCCTGGAGATGATTTGTGAAGTTTTCCCACCATATCAAGTCCCCACTGGGTGAAGGGCCAAGCAAGAGGTATGTGATGTAATTCGGCAGCAGGGCGCCAGGTTTTGTTGAGAATCGCTGACATGCTTCACATGTTTTGACTATATCCTTTGCATCTTGTACTACTGTGAACTAGTAGAACCTTGCCCTGAATGCTTTGGCGGCAATTGCCCAGCGGCTAGAATGATGAACACACACTTCTTCATGTACGTCCTTGAGTATGATTTATCATTCGTCGGGTGTGACATATCGCTGTAGCACACCCGAAATACTTCTTTTATATAACTCCCCTTGATGATTCTAAAGGCTTTGGATTTTCTAGCGATTTGTCGAGCTTCTGTCACATCTTCGGGGAGTTCTCCCCGAGTCATATATGCTATGTATGGCTGCATCCATGTAGGCTCTGTTATCATGACTTCATAGACTTCTAGATCTCCGTCGAGGGTTTCTTTTATATCTGTGCTTTCTAGTACAACCTCCGAGTACTTTTGCGGCTTGATTTTTTTCCTATCTTGGGTGCTAGGACTTTAGAAACTCTCCTAGCCTTAATAGAACGCCCTGTTGTATCTTTCTAGAAAACTCCGGGTGGGATTAGTAGGCATAAGGACCCGATGTTTGCCAGATTGTCGGCTTCTTCATTGCTTGCTCTTCCTATGTGTGATACTTCACATCCATCAAACTGGGCCTCCATAATGCTGTACAGATCATGGTAGGCAATCATGTTGTTGTTGATAACATTGCACTTGTTCATTGCTTGTTGTTCTACAAGATTGGAATCACCGAATATTTTGAGTGAGTTGCACCGCAAGCTTTGACCATAAGCATACCGTACAACAAGGCCTCATACTCAGCTTCATTATTGGACGTGTTTGCGAAGCTCAGCTGAAGTACGTATCGCATTTTATCGCCTTGTGGTGATACTAATGTGACTCCTGTCCCTGCTCCTTCTATTATTTTTAATTCATCAAAATACATTGTATATAGACTAGAAAGGTCTAGTGGGCCCGCGCATTGTAGTTTAGTCTATTCAGTGATAAAATCAGGCAAAACTTGTGATTTAATTGTTTTGTGCTACTCGTACATGATATCTCGAGGGGAAATCTCAATGCCCCATAGGGACACGCGTTATGTTGCTTCTGGATTATTGAGGATATTGGATAGAGGTGCTTCATTGACCACTGTGATCGGGTGTTCCAAAAATAGTGGTACAACTTTCGTGCTGTCATAAACACTCCATATGTTAGTGTCTGATAATGTGGGTACCTTTGTTTGGATGGGGAGAGGACCTCGCTCAGAAAATAAGTTGGTCTCTGAACACCGTGGGGTTTTCCCTTATTCGGGTCATTCTACGACCAGAACCGTGCTGCCCACCTGCTTAGTGGCGGCAATGTAAAGAAGTAATGGCTCTTTTTCTCGTGGAGACACGATGATAGGAGATGTCAAAAGTGTTTTCTTAAGATCTTCAAAGGCACGTTGAGCTTCTTCCATCCACTCGAATTTATCTGATTTCCTCATGAGGGCATAGAATGGTAGTGCTTTTTCTCCTAAACGGGCAATAAAACGGCTAAGTGTTGCAACTCGCCTAGCCAGCTGATGTACGCCTCGAAGATTCATTAGTTTTTTCATTGTTAGGATTGCCTATATTTTCTTAGAATTGGCTTCTTTTCCTCTTGCTGAAACGAGATATCCCAGGAGCGATCCTGCAGGGACTCCAAAGAAACACTTCGGCGGGCTGAGTTTGATACAGAACTTGTCGAGGTTCTTGAATGTTTCTCGGAGGTCATTGATAACAGAGGACCCTTGTTTTGTTGTGACTATAACAATGTCGATGTATACTTGTACATTTGTACCAATTTGACTTCCTAGGAAATTCTGCATCATCCGTTGATATGTTGCTCGACATTTTTAGTCCAAAGGGCATTGTTGTGTAGAAGAATACGCCATAGGGCATGATAAATGTTGTTTTATCCTGATCTTCCTCCTTCATCCGAATTCGATAGTACCCAGAATATGCATCCAAAAAGGAAAGACGTTCGCACCCCGCGGTTTCATCGATTATTTGATCGATTCGTGGTAGTGGGAAATGATCCTTTGGACAGTGTTTATTCAACACAGTGAAGTCAATTCACATCCATAGTTCTTTTATATTTTTTTTGGCATGCATACTGGATTTGCGACCCACTCTACTTTCTTTAATACTTTGATGAATTTAGCATCGGTTAGGCGATGAAGATCCTTTCCAATAGCCTTTCGTTTTGGCTCTGTAAAGTGACAAAGCGACTATTTTACTGGCTTCGTCTTTGGATCCAAGTTCAATGCATACTGAATGAGTTCCCTGGGAATTCCTGGCATGTCAGAAGGTAACCATGCAAAAATCTCCTAGTGCTCATGGAGGAACTCGATGAGCATGCATTCCTATGCATGACCGAGCTTGGAGGCCACAAAGGTCGTCTTTTTTGGGTCGGTAGGGTGGATATGTACTTCATTTGTATCTTTTGTGGTATCAAAAGCCTGGTCGGGATTGATAGTGCTATTGCTAGAGGTTTTGTGGTTGCCGACATTTTTAGCTTCTCAAACTTAGTTGCCATCCCGGATGATTCAAAGATTTTGTTGAATTCTCGATCGCAATTGTCGGATCGGGTGAAGCCGCCTTTTACTATTATGACTCCCTTTTGGGCTAGCATTTTCATAACCAGGTATGCATAATGTGGTACTGCCATGAATCATGCAAAAGCTGGGCGGCCCAGGATTGTGTGATACTGTGATGGTCAGTCCATGACTTTGAACTCGAGCTTTTCTCGCCTAAAATTTTCCTTGGATCCAAAAACAACGTCAAGAGATATTTTACCTAAAGGAATTTCGGCCTTACCTGGTACCATGCCGTGGAAGGATGTTTCTATTGGTGCTAGATTATCTAAGGAGAAATTCATTGCTCTCAGTGTCTTGGCATAAATCAAGTTGATGTTGCTTCCTGAATCCATGAAGACTTTGCTCATGTGAAATCCACCCACTTGTGCTTCTACTATCAAGGCTGAGTGGCCCAGTCATGGTACTCGAAGTGGATGATCAGATCTGTTGAATGTGATTTCCTGTTCTAACCAGTGGAGATACTCGGGTGTGGCTGGTGGCCCTATCTCTGCCATGTTAACTTGCCTTGTAGTTAGCTTCTAGATCCTATTGGTTGGGCACCCTTTCTGAATCATTGACATTGCTCCCTTTGACCTAGGGTATTCAATATTTTGATTTGTTAGGTTTTACGGCTACCCTGCTGGCGGGTGTACCGGCGGTGGTGGTGGTGCGCCGATGGATAACGTTCCAGGCATAGTGGTGTAACCTCGGCTTACTGCTTCAGTTGCTTTTGCGTTGCATAGTTCTTGCATCTTTAGAAATGTTCGACAATCTTTCATAAGATGGTTGGACCGTCTTTTCCCGTTGAGTCGATGTAAAAATGCATATTACAGGGTCCCTCCAGCATTTGCATTGCGGATATTGGTGGGTCCCAGGCTCTTGGCTGATATCGCTATGTTTTTTGGCTCCCTCAAACATCGTCATTGTTGTTGCGGTACCCGCCATTGTAATCGTCGTTTCTATGATTACCCTCTCCCGAGAAACTAGCTGCAACATAACTTGGTCCCCTATGTTCGTCGTTGTTCCTTCATCTTCTATCATTGTTGCATTTGTCCCTATCTTCTTTGGGTGAACGTGTTCGTTTGTTATGTAGTGCGTCCTCTCCGTCAGCCTAGCGATTTGCTATATCCATCAGCTGCGAGATTGTTTTGGGTTTGACCCGTCCTAGTTCTTCTATGAATTCTCGACAGCGGAGGCCGTCATTGAAGGTGTCAATTGCCCTTTCATTGGATATGGCTTTGGCTGAATTCTTAATGATATTCAATCGATGAATGAAGGCTCTTATTGATTCTCTAGGTTTCTGTTTACACGCCCGCAAGCTCCAGAGATGCGGGTCGTTTGAATGTGGAGTGAAAATGTCAGATGAATTTATCTTCAAGGTTGTTCCAGCTGCTGATGGAATCTTTGGGTAGTTGTCTAAGCCATGATCGTGCGGCGCTGGTTAGGTGCAGCTGCAGGCTTTGCATTGCGGTGGCCATGGAGCCGCCCTATAACTTGACGAAGGCCAAATAATATGCTAACCAAGCTTCGGGTTCTTGTAGTCCACTGTACTTCTGGCGGTCATGCGGAAGTTTGAAGTCTTTAGGAACTGGGGTTTTACGAACCCGCTAGGTAAAACAGTTGGCTCTGCATAACTCATAATCATCTTCACTATCACAATTGTAGTATCTTCGGATGTAGCTTTCATCCCTTGATCCATCGTTCCTGTGTTGTTTGTTGTCGTTTCTTCCACTGTTTCGTGGCTCGGATCCTGAGAAGTGCACCTGATGTGGTGACCGAGATCTTAGGGTGTGCCCTACCTGCCGTGGGCTGCTACAACGACGTAGGGACCTATCAGGTTGGTGCGTGATTCCCTGTTCTTCTTGTGCAAGAGATGCTCCCACCATGCCGAGGTTCATTAGAGCAGAGCGATGGAGAGCCGAGCGGGGATTGTTGAGTGTGGCTTGAGTTGTAAGTAGGTACGTTGGTGTAGCTAAAATTGCGGCTTGGGCTGTTTTTGCTTTGATGTGTCATGTTCGATGTATCGACATAAACGACAAATCGAGATCTCGAGTCAATTCATTTATTTTGCCTTCTGGGATGTTCTACAGCCGTGATGTTCCCCTTCTCGGCGGTGCTCCCCTAGTTACTCTTCTTGATCCTTGGGTAGAGCTTAGCTGTGCCCGTTGTAGGCTGGATTCATCAGCTAGCTTTTTCCTTTCGTCGAGTTGCCTTTGCATCCTTAGGAGATCCCTTTTCTTATGATGACACAAATATTGGTAAGCTACTAGATCTTCACGTGTGTCTTTAGTTGCCATTGGAACCGCATCCAAAATTGCTTCTCTTCCCTTTTGCCATGCTTCAGGTGGTAGTCAAAGAGTTTGCCTCTCTCCTCTTCATGGTTCTCCACCTCCTGGGATTATGCGGTTGTTCATCAGGTCTCCTTTGTTCCCGTGATTTCCTTCATGACTATGATTTCCTGCATTGTCATCTGACAGAATATCATCATGGTTAAGAATAGGGTTACCGTTAGAGTCGCACTGTGTTGAAGGGTCCCTGATGATCATGCACACTTGGTGGCGCTTCATATATGAACTAGTGGCATCATCGTCGGATCCAAGGGAGACACTGTTTTGTGGATTGGTGAAATCCAGTGGTTCCTGCTCTAGGTAGATTTTGGCCATCCTGATTCCGAAGTCGATGCTTTCGCTGCGTTCTTCGGGTTCTGCATTTATCAAGCTTGATCCTCGTCGCGTAGTTGGTTGGGGGTCTAACCCAAGGGAGAGATCATCGTAAAGACCATCAATATCCCCTATATCTGCTGTGTTTTCATTGTTTCTTGAATGTTTTTCTTCCTAGAGTATAATATTTATGGATGATCTGATAGATGATGCAGGTATCGCCGTAGGCACAAACTTTTCGACCGATGGTTCTAATGAAATCGGAGCCAAGAGGTGCGGTGCTTCAGGATCCTCCACTTGAAAGTGGAAACTTCCGATGACGAGATCGGATCCGCCATTAAAATTGGCGGGTACCGAAACAGGGGTGGGCGGGCGTGGATCCGCTTCCATTGGATTGCTGTTTGATGAAAAGGGGTCCATCGGATGCATGACTCCAGCGTTCAGATTTCCCACAGACAGCGCCAATTGACGAGGGGTAGCCTCGACAATGCCCATGGTTATGGACTTAGGGTTTCGTGGAAATGAACGCGGGAGATTTCGTCGTATGTTAGGCAAATAAGGGAGTCGAAGTCGCCTGATTATTGATGAACAAAGCTATTACAGATTGCTTAGGAGTTTTTCAGTACCTTCTCGTAGGCTTCTTCCGTCCTATATATAATAGGCCGGGTCTCAAAGCCGTATATAGATAGGTTACACATTTATAATTACAACACCAACACAATGTTGGTTCCTATTTCCTTTATCTAATACAACTAAGGCTTCCATCAGATGCTTCATGGGGCTTCATCCTAAATCTTCATGGGTTGTGAGCCTTTATACAGCTATGGTAACAAATCATAAGTACCAAAATAATCATACCCATGTCAACAAGCATGAGACTAGAATTAGGTAGATCCACAAGGATTTCTTCTAACTCCAGGTATCAAGTCTAGGGATTATAGTGGAGGGGTGTCTATTTATAGGCCAGCCACTAAAACGGTGGTAGTTTGGGTACAAAAGGATAAAGTCTGGACGATATAGGGCATTACTTGGGACAAGCCCAAGAGTTGACTTGAATCAGGCAGTTCTGGCGATAAGTTCAGCATCACCAGAAATTTCGGTGGTCACCGGTTCATTTCAGCACTTGCCGGTTTGTCTTAAAGAAGCGTGTTCCGGTTTCCGCCGGACTGGCGCCGGGAGTTCCGGCATAGGTTTCGGTCCGCCAGACCTGGCGCCGGGATTTTCGGCGGTGACGTCGGTTCGCCGGTTCCGTCACCGGACTGCACTGGAGCTTCTTCCTATGAGCGCTTGGTTCCTTCTCTTGGTGTTTCTCCATGGGTTTCAAAGCTGAGGATGCACAAATATGGGCATTAAGTAGCAAGTCATCCAAGGATGTATCAAAATCACACGAGGAGAGGTGCAAGCTAACCTTAGCTTGTAGGAGCTTGGATTGGGCGCGAGTCATTGGTCCACTTGGGGAGACTTGGTGGTGTAGATGTAGGGACATCCATAGGACGGGATGCATCACATTTGGTGTGCTCAACAGAGGTTTGCAATTGTCCGGTTCCCTGCTATGACCTGGTCAAAAGATCAGATGTGGAAGGTAATAAACTTTTGTGTGACCTTGCACAACATGATCATTAAGGATGAGCGGAAGAATCCAGTGAATTTGGTCGAGCAGGACGAGCCATACTACAGACAGGGGCCTGTTGCAGAGCATGATTACCAGGTACCGACATCATGGACTGCCTTCATCGCCATGTGTCAGGATATTCGAGACCCGACAGTGCATCAACAGCTACACAATGATCTGGTGAAGCACATATGGATACGCAGGGACAACACACAGCAGCTATGCCAAACATGATCTGGCCGAACTAGGCCGAACTATGTTGTATTTCAATCTATGGCAAACTATGTCGAACTTTGTTGTGTTTAATTTCATGCTAAACATTGCTCTATATTCATATTTATGCCGAACTATGTGAATTTGAGCCGAATTCGGGTGAAATATTTCCGATTTTTTCTTGCCTGGAAACCATGCCTCGGAACGCGAGTGGGAAACTGGCCATTTCCAGGATAAAATTTACATCCATCCGGCATTAGATAGCACCAAATTTTGGCATAAGAATTCCGAACGAGTGGACGTGCTCTAAGCAGCAGCACGTGAGGTTCCTTGACCTTTCCCACGCCAATCTTTCTTCATGGCCCCCTGCCAGTTGCTCGCGGCTAGTAGCCTCCAGTCCACAAGAACAACTAGACTCAACCACTCCATCCTCCCATGTGAATCTTGATCCAACCCATCTTCTTCCTCTCAACAAAACCCTAGTCACAGTTGTGACATGCCATCGACGTGTACCTCTCCATCATCGAGAAGGGAGCCACCATCGAGAAGGGAGCTGCGAGAAGACCCACGACATCCTTATGGAATAGGGAGCGAGGAGGAGAAGGCCTCAACACCTCGGTACTGTCCTCCATGTCCCAGCGCACTTGCGGGAACCCAAAGCCGTCTTCTTCCTCTAGCCGCCGTCCCAGTCCACCGCCTGCTCCCCAACCTTGTCCACGAGGACCGCGGTGAGCATATCTTCCTACCCATCTAACTCTTTTTTCTTGGATCATCTCCTAACGCCAGTTTTCCAATCAACCAGACTCTGTGCGTCGCTGTGCTGTCAACGCCGCAGACAACCTCCTCGCCATCCGTCGCCGCCAGCTTGTCCACAAGCTTCTCCGTGAACTGGCGATACTCCTAGAGTTCTACGGCGTTGATCCCCTTCGCCAGCGCCAACTTTCAAGACCAGCTTCACTTCGTCAGCTAAACCAGAGACATCACCGAAATTTGCCTCAAAATCCTGACGATATGCTTCCCATCATCAAACACAGATCATCCCAGTTGTTCACCCAACCATCTACAAGCCCAGACACCCAAGCTGGATCCCCAGATCGGCCGATTCGGCCACCCTTTTTTGATGTAATTCATATTTGTCTGAAACTGCCAAACTGAGAGCAAAATTGAGTTAACTCCCGTCGCCTTGCTTGTTTTGTTCCGGTCGCTATCTGAGCACACGCACAGCGTATCTGTGGTCGAGCATGCCAAATTCAGCTGGCTAGTTTTGTTTGATGTCATTTGATTCACCTGCATGTGTGCTTAGCTAGGTAGCTGCACATACACACTGCGGCTGCTTCTTTTGCTCCTGGTGCACACCACGCACTGTTCATCTGGCTACACCACACGTCCACATTCAATTAGCTAGCTATCTATGCACCAGATCGATTGATTCACATGGGTGTGTGCTAGCTTGGCTAAGAAACTCTATCAAGCCTCTAACTTGAATTTGGCGCCTCCACCTGGGAGTTTCAGGATCAAATCCTCTCTGTTTTGGGCATCTAAAACATGTGTTGAGGCAGGGAGAACATGAGGAATTTGAATACGTCACCTGCTCTGATTCTAAACAAACGAAAATTGACCAAATAATTAAACAGCTTATGCAACTATTTCCATCTTGCAATTGGCATTATCTTTTATCTTAAAAATCTAAATCTTGCATGTAATATGTTCATTTCTCTTAGGAAAATACAAGCAATTTAAATCTGCCATCCTCCATGTCATTTGCATCATGTATCATTTCGGTATTAAGATATTATGCAAGCAAACAATAATTAAATGTGGCCATTTAATTCTTTATTTGATTTTTAGTGTTTGTTGGCCATTTAAACATGATTCATTAACATCCATATGCCATGTTGCATTATATTATCTTGCCATGCCAAGCTCATAACATGATCATGCCAGATCTTTTGCATTAGTTGTAATTATTGTATCTATTGCTCTCTTTTAATGTTTTGCTTCTTCCTGGATAGGACGTTGAGTTGATGCGAGATATGACAAACCTTCGGGTGCTCTGACATTGTTTCTTAGGAAAGCATTCTCTCCCTTTACCTATTTTGCATTTATAGTCTTTAGTTCCTTCTTTTATCTACTACTATATGTTTGTCGATGCTTTAGTTTCAGTACCTTCATCAGTCCTTGCAACTTATATTGCCTTGGATATACTACTACATGTTGTTTGAGTATCAAGGTTAGACGTGTGAGTCATAACGCGTGCTTATATCTATTACCCGCTCTCATATAGATGGATCTTTGTAATCGATTTTTGATGCTACTAGTTAATTAAATTGATGGTGGTTGTGAGTTGCACCTAATGATAAGCCATCGGCGAGGACCACATTTGGGAACTACATTTGGGAACTGCTTGTGAGACTATTGTGCTAGGATTCGTCATTCTAAACATCTATTATGACACTATTGCGCTAACCGAATGTGGGTCTATTTGGGAGCCCCCTCAATTACTGGCGCTATTCGTATATCCAGGATGCCACAAAATTGGATTTCCATTTGGTGCATATGCATATATGTCCTCGGACATAGGTGTCTGATGATATGATGTGAGATTTGGTGGATAGCCCGGGAATTGCATACATAAACGTGGTACGGATTAGGCGGCATCCGGAAGAGCTCTGAGTCTGATGGCATCCCATAGTGGCTCTGACCTAAAAGTCTATCTTCTAGGAGCCCCGCTCGACGGTAGACCCAAACAATGTGGCTCCTTGAGAATCCGATGTGCCTCTTGGTTGCATAAAACTCAGTAGGTGGCTCCCCTGGATATGCGTGTAGTTATGGGATAGTTCTTGATGAGATCTCTGGATGGCACACAAAATCCTTTTATTTGAGAAGTGTTGCTTGAAGGGTTGAACATGCGTTTTGGTACCAGTAGTGCACCCCTACAGGATAAATCTTTTCGAAAATCCGTGTCCACGGTTATGGATGCCTCACGAGCACAATAACATGATCATAGACAACTTACATTAAATAATTTCATATTTTTAAATTGACCAGTAAGTAGCTTTACAAAACTAAATACCGAAATAATAAAATTGCCATAGTGTGTGTTCTGCGAGAGGACTTCCTCGACTAGTTTTCGAGGGGTAAATCTTCGGATGGGTTACGGTTGTGGTTATATTATTATTACTGGATAGCGCTCTCTTATCTCGCTCTAATAGCAAAAGTTGTAACGTGTCTTTATAAGTTATATAGTGCAAGCTTTGCTATCGCTGAGCCCACCATACCCATGTAGGTGAGAGCTGTCGAATTATAAGACTCGCCATATACTGGCCTTAGAACCGACCGCTCCTTTTTTTCTTTGCCCTTTGTCAACACCAATTGGTTTTTACAGGTATGTGATTGACGACGTTGGAGGGTTACCCTCCTGGCTTTTCCGGGGAAGGGTTTTGGATGCTGCTTGGTTATTCTTCAGGAATCTTAGTCCGATTTGGCTCTTATCCGCACTCGGATACTATTTTTCTTTCGTTTTAAATTTTATCTTTGAATTGTATCATTTGTATTCTTAACTCGTTGATTCGTTGATGTATATATATGTTTTTTATGGGTTCTTTTGTAAACTATTATGATATAATTACTTGTAACAAAATTCACCCACACGAAAATATCTGGTGGGCATCTTTAAATCGCTTCTATGTAGATATTGGCGGTAATGCTAAGATCTGGACCCGATTTGGGAGCGTTACAAGTGGTATCAGAGCAAAGATTTATGATACCCCATTAGTTCAGCCTGTAGGATAACCTAACTAGGGGACGATGTAGAGTGTCCATAATTATTTTATAAAATCGGTTGGATAGATATGAGTAGCTCTGTTTTTACTCCTTAACTCTATTCTTTATCCTCTTATCTTTGCGTGTTTGAATCTACTCTCTTACCTTCTTCAATTCTAGAATCCTCGTGGTTTGGTTTCCATCGTACATTTAGGATTCTGCTTCCTTCCTTTTTAATGGTGTTTCTACCTCTTGTTTTCATTTTATTTGACCTCTCTTCATATGTTTTCGGCATTGTGACTTCTAAGACGACGACCTGCTCATCTCTAGATCATTTTTCTAGAAGCTTTTCGAACACCGCTTGGCAAGATCTTCAGTCTGAATTTCGAGAGTTGGCTGCATGATTTTTCTATTCGTGTACGGAGTAATGCTTTGAGTGCGAGATGGAGTCATGACCACACCACTACTCTTAGTGTGATTTATACTCTTTCCATTGAAGTTAGAGCTGAACTTATCTTTTGAGACCTTTACTTCCGTATTTCTTTTCCGAGTGCATCTCGAAGGATGTGATTAAGAATTCTTTTTAGTGGTGTCACGACCATCAGCCCTACGCAGGAAGATTCAATAATCGAACTTTTCTTTCTGGTGTCTTTGCGTGGATCTCGGGACGAGATTTCTTTAGTGGTTTCTAGTTGTAATGCCTGGAAAATATTCCCAATTAGAGTTGCCTGTTCTTTTTATTTTGTGCAATATCATGACATCATCATGCAAATTTTTCTTGCATTTTTCTAAATGCAAAAGTATTTTTTATTAAAAAACGTATTTTATTTACTAAAATATCGATATGATTTAATATATATAAATCCATCCTTATTTTCAAATTCAAAGAAATATTTTCCACTCTGTTTTAATAAATAACAAAAGGTTTTCTATTTTTCTAAAAATAAAAGTAGTCAAAAAAGGCCGTCTTAAGTTCTGGTCCAAAATTGCCGCATCTAGTCTTCTGCGAATTATATACATAGTATATTCCCCTTCTTCCACGTCTCCAATCCTAGCCTCCTAAATCTGTCTAAAATTCCTCATCTTAAATTCCTACAAAAATTCTGTCAATTTTTCTTTGGGCACTCCTTTTCTCTTTATTCCATGCTTTCCTTGTCTAATCGATACGCACAAAATGATCTTCAAACGAGCGCTTCTCCAGATCCACTCGCCACTAGCAAATTAATCCAATCCAGAGTGCTTCTATATATTTTTTGATTTGCAACCAGCGAAAAGGCTAGAAAAAGGGCGCCCTCCTAGGAGGTTACGGCCGCGTCGCTGCTGCTGCTGCACGTGGCGGGCGCGGACTGCCTCACGCGCTGTACCAGCCTTCTTCCGTGCGACACGTGGTGAATGCGGAGAGGGTCGCAGGTGTTTTTTTTTTGAAGATTTAAACATAAAAACTACGATATTTTTCAAACGGAGAGTCTAAATCGATATCCGTTTTCACAGTTTTGCTAGTCACGTCTAGATCTTCAAAATTAGATCCATTGTTGATATGTTTCGACGAACTTTTTTCTCGTACTGCCTTTGATGCGTAGGTTCCACTGTCTTTTGGTCTAGTACACGGTGTTTTCGATTGCAATGCACGACACGGTGTCCAGACAGTGTACTACGAATTGTCCAGGCAGTGCACTGTCCATGCACTGCCTTGTTGTTCTGTATTGCACTGCCTTAGTTCGCAGTGCACTGCACGGTGTCCAAGCAGTGTACTACGCACTGTCCAGGCAGTACACCGTCCATGCACTTCCTTGTTGTTCTGTGTTGCACTGTCTTAGTTCGCAGTGCACTGCGGTGTCCAGGCAGTGTAGTACGTACTGTCCAGGCAGTGCATCATCCTGCCTTAGTTCACAGTACACTGCGCGGTGTCCAGACAGTGTACTACGCACTGTACTGCGTTGCACTGCCTAAGGTCGCAGTGCACTGCGCGATGTTCTTGGAGTGCACGGTGTACTGCGTTGCGCTGCTTTCGGTCGATAGTAAACGAGTTGCACCGTTCGTGCACTGCCTTATTGCACTGTGTGGAATTGCCTTTCGTCGCGTGCACTGCATGAGCAGCTAGCCACGTGTCGGGCTGCCATGTGGCCGGAAATACACGCGCTGCCATGCGGCCGGAAATACACGTGCTGACGAGCGGCCGGAAATACGCACAGGTGAACTTCCACACACCACGTGTCGGGCTGTCGTGCGGCCGGAAACATGCGAGCTGCGGCCGAAACACGCGCTTCCTGAAGAGCGCGCTCCCGTTCCAACAACCCCTTCTATTTAGTTGCAAGTTTTGAACCTGAGCCAACCTCTTTTTAACCCCAATCAAACCCATGTCTAAGTCTGAATCTAGGACTGTGTTTCTCTTCTGAAGCAGGAGCACGTGAGGTGCCCTTGACCTTGTCCATGCCAAGCTCGTGGTCCCCTGTCAGTTGCTCGCTACGAGTAGCCTCTGGTCCACAAAAAGTAGCAGCAGAGAACAGATTGCCTCAACCACTCCATCCTCCCATCTGAATCTTGATCCAACCCATCTTATTCCTCTCAACAAAACCCTAGTCATAGGCGTGCCATGGCGTCGACGTCTACCTCGCCATCGCCGCTGAATCACGCCACCGTCGAGAAGGGAGCTGCGAGTAGACCCACAACATCTATATGGAACAGGGAGCGAGGATGAGAAGGCCTCAGCACTCGGTACCGTCCTCCACGCCCCAGCGCACTCGCAGGAACCCAAAGCCATCTCCTTCCTCTCACAGCCGTCCCCGTCGACCACCGGCTCGCCAACCTTGTCCACGAGGACCGTGGTGAGCATATCTTCCTACCCATCTAACTCTTTTTTCATGGGTCATCTCCTAGCGCTAGCTTTCCAATTGATCAAACTATGTGCGTCGTCGTGCTGTCAATGCCGCCAACAACCTCCTCGCCATCCGTCGTTGCTACCTTTTCTACAAGCTTCCCCATGAACTGGCAATCCTCCTGGAGTTATGCGGCGTTGATCCCCTTCGCCTCATCCCCGGCTGCATTCACTTTAAATAGGGCACCATCAAAGTCCGTTGAAACGACACTGTATGAATTATAGTTTGGTCACAAACCTAATCTATCATTTCTAAAAGTTTTGGGTTGCGATGCTTATCTGAAGAAGCTTCAACATGATAAGCTCGAACCCAAAGCAGAAAAATGCGTCTTCATAGGATACCCATAATTGGGTACACCTTCTATCACCGATTCAAAGGCAAGGTTTTCATTGCCAAGAATGGATCCCTTCTGGAGAAATAGTTTCTCACGAAAGGTGTGAGTAGTAGGAAGGTAGAACTCGACGAGGTTATCGAACCCCCTCCTCTTGAAGTGGCGAGTAGCGCAGCACGAAAAACTGTTCCAGTGGTGACTCCACCGAATGAAGAGGGAACTAATGATGAGGATCATGAAGATCATGAAACTCATCAAGAAACTCCGGAAGAGAACACTACCTTACCTCGCAGGTCAAGCAGGATACGTGTAGCTCCTAAACTGTACGGTAATCCAGTCTTAAATTCTATGGTATGGAAGCGATGAACCTGTGACATATGAGGAACCGATGACGAGCCCAGATTCTAACAAATGGCTTGAAGCCATGGAATCCGAGATGGGGTCCATGTACGAAAACCAAGTTTGGACTTTGGTGGACTTACCTCACGACCGCAAGGCCATTGAGAATAAATGGATTTTCAAAAATAAAATTAATGCTGACGGTAATGTTACCATCTATAAAGCTCGACTTGTCGCGAAAGGATTCCGACAAATTCAAGGAGTTGACTATGAGGATACTTTTCTCACATAGCGATGCTAAAGTAAATTAGAATTATGTTAGCAATTGCTGCATTTTTCGATTATGAAATCTAGCAAGATGGATGTAAAAACAGCATTCCTAAATGGAAACATTGAGGAAGAGTTATATATGATGCAACCAAAAGGTTTTGTCGATCCTAAGGATACTTACAGGGTATGCAAACTTCAGCGTTCCATCTATGGACTGAAGCAAGAATCCCGCATTTGGAATCTCCACTTTGATGAAGTGATCAAAGGGTTTGGATTTGTACAAACTATAGGAGAGGCTTGTATTTACAAGAGAGTGAGTGGGAGATCTATAGCATTTTTTGACATTATATGTGGATGACATATTATTGATTGATGTAGATCTTTTGAATAGCATAAAAGATTACTTAAATAGTAAGTATTCGATGAAGGACCTTGGTTAAGCTGCCTATATTTTAGGTATCAAGATCTATAGAGAGATCAAGATGCTTAATTGGATTATCACAAAGTACATACCTTGACAAGGTTTTGAATAAGTTCAAAATGCATAATAGTAAGAAAGGTCTCTTACCCATGGCACAAGGTACGGTTTTGAGTAAAACTCAAAGTCCAGCTACACCACAAGATAGAGAATTGATGGTCAATGTCCCCTATGCCTTAGCCATAGGCTCTCTTATGTATGATATGCTGTGTACAAGAACGAATGTGGCACATGTTGTTAGTTTGACTAGCAGGTACCAATCTGATCCAAGTGTATAACACTAGGAAGCAGTCAAGAATGTCTTTAAGTACTTAAGAAGAACTAAAGACATGTTTCTCGTCTATGGAGGTGAGTAAGAGCTCGTCACAAAGTGTTACATCGATGCTAGCTTCAATACCGATTCGGATGACTCTAAGTCACAATATGTATATGTATTTATTATGAATGGTGCAGCGGTGAGTTAGAGGAGTTCCAAGCAACCTGTGGTGGCAAGATCTTCAATGGAGGCGAAATATATATATGCTTCAGAAGCAGTGGCAGAAGCGGTTTGGATGAAGGAGTTCATTTTTGAACTAAGTGTGGTTCCTAGTGATTTTGGATCCAATGGTTATCTATTGTGACAGCAATGGTGCCGCCAATGCAAAGGAACCAAGGTTTCACAAGAATTCCAAGCATATCAAGCATCATTATCACTCCATCCGGGAGTATGTCCAGGGTGGTGATGTAGAGATTTGCAAAGTAGACACAGATTTGAACATTGAGGATCCGTTGACTAAAGCTCTCCCAATGGAAAAACATGATCGACACTAGAATGCTATGGTGTTAGATTCATAACTATGTAAAAATATATTACTGAGTCTAGTGCAAGTGGGAGACCGGAAGGAATATGCTCGAGAGGCAATAATAAATGGTTATTATGTTATTGCAGGTTTATAATAGATGTTTATTTCTCATGTTATAATTGTATTAAAAAGGAAACATTAATACATGTGTGTTTAATAAACAAATAGAAGGTTCTAGTGATGCCTCTCATTACACTAGCTTTTTGATTAACAGATGATCAAGGTTTCCCGATCATGACATTGGATGTTGTTACAACAAGGTCACACCATTGATTGAATGATGTGATGAACATACTCCCAAAGTATAGTAACACGATCAGGCCATTATGTTTATACTACTATAATGTCATTCAATGTAACCCCAATCCTTAGACCACGAGATCACGTCAATCACTGACTCCGGAAGAGTATTTTGATCATAAAGGTGTCATCAGATACTTGGAAAGTGTTAGTTGAGGCTCGTGGATCAAGAGTGGGATTTGTCCATCCTAATGATGTAAATATATACTCAGATCCCTCTCAGTGATATCACATTGACATAGCTTGCAAGCAAGTGATAATGATCACTAAGAATGTCATATCACATGAATGAGAAAAGAGTACTTGGCAGTAACGGGATTGAACTAGGTATGAATGATACCTAATGATCGGATCCTGGACAAGTAAAATATTGTGAGACAAAAGGTATTGGTTACTGCGAATAAAAGGTCACGTGATCACTAAGTCATCGCATGAACTGGTGGGAGTCATTATGGATCTATAGGTCTCGCTAATGATTATTGAACAAAAAAATTCTTGATCATGTCCACATAGTCCGCAACCTGTAGGGAGACACACTTAAGGGTAGTCGACGGAATTGAGTGGATAGGGAACACAGGAGAAGATAATGGACATCGTAGGAATTTATTCTGTCGAATCTGCCGAAATGGTTTCGGGGCATCGAAACAAAGCAAGGGATCAAAATGTTAATGTGTTCATTAAATGAAGTACTCATTAAATGAAGTGTTCATTAAATTGAGTTGCATTAAAACAAGAGAATTAAAGTGCTTTAATGGAAACACCTTTGGTTTTTGAGTGGGGAATAAATGGGAGAGAGTGGATATTGAAATTATGTGAGTGGAGAGTCCATCCACATGAATGAGAGGAGGTGAGAGAGCACCCTCTTGGCCACCGTCCAAGGGAGGGGCTTAACCCCCTCTCCCCTATAAAAGGAGGTGGAGACCTCCTCCCTCACACACACTTGTCCACTCCTCTCATATGCCCTTTGGTTGGCATCTTCTCCCTATTTCTAGCCTTGTCCATTGCCACAAGAAAAGGTTCTTAGGTGAATCCCTGCTCGAAATCTTCTCCTTCACCATCTCTACCATGGTGTAGCGCTTTTGGAGTTCCCGGGGATCTGCTACTTCCGCTGCCCGGCTGGAGCGAGGATTTGGGAGTCATCGACACGTTGTAGGTGTGACCGACTACGGAGGTGCTACACGTGCAACACTATCATCGCATCCTTGAGAACTGTCGAGTACATTCTACAACAACCAGTTTTTTGCGGGAACGTTATCCACATAAAGGTGTTCGAGGGTGAGTCCATCTGAAATCGTTACATGTATCTCCTAGATATGATCTTGGTGGTTGCAATCATACAATTTTTTTTGTTTTCCATGCAACGAACCCCGTCATAATTAAACTAATTTACCAGAGCAGCCACTTAAACGAACATACATGATAATTGTGTAGTGATTACACAATCCTATTTCACTATAACACCCCCGATCATCACTGCCGATGGTATAGCTTCAAAGGTAGACATCGACATGTCAATCACATCAATTATGTGACTCATTCTTAACATTTCAGTCACTTGTGTTTCGAGGCCATGTCTATACATGCTAGGCTCACCAATGTTAACCTTAGTGTATTGCAGTGCAACATGGCTTACACCCACGATATGTGAATGCTGATATGTCTAACAGCCGATCATCATGGTGTGCTTTATAACGGAGAACTTTCTTAGTGGATCACACTAATGGGAGAACACTATTGTCGAAACTAGATTTGAAGGATCATCTTATAATTCTACCTTCATAAGTTTATTACTAGCAAAACAAGATACATAAGTAATCAATATCATATGTAAATAAGTTATGAGATATGATATGGTCGTCGCGCCTTGATCTCCATTGGGTGCATTGGCATTGCACCAGGTTCATGGAGCCTCCACGCCGTTGGCAGTACATTTCATAAACATTTACCTAGACCATACATATCACATGCCCTGCAAAAATAAATTTAGACGCCTCTACTTTTTCTTTGCAAGTTTTCCATGCAAAATAAAGTTAGACGCATCGCACAAGAACCGTTTCTTACATATGAACATTTCAACCTCAACATGGATTGACTAGTTGTCACTTTAAGTCCCTTTAAGGGTCGTCCTTTATAAATGCCATATCAACTAATGTAAGAGAGATAGACACCCGATAGCCAATTATATGGTACAAGCCATATGCTAAGCTTGGAACCTGTCTCGTGTAAGGTCAGTCCAAGTGGCTTCATGGAACATTGCTGTGATATGAATAAATACATGTGGGAGGGTAACAACTAGAATATCAGTGCCCACATATTTCTATGTGTTCTACTCATACTAACACATCTATGGGTAGATTGGCTCTGATACCACTGAAGGGTTCTGCAGCAGAAAATAAAAAAAAATACTAACGACGATAACAACATAGCCAATATCTATCTATGAAAATGTAAGTAACAAGAGGGATTCGGTGTTCATACCCATGAAGACCAAAAGTAGTATTACATCCCCGTTGAAACATTGATGATATAGTCGTATGGCGCAGCCGACCTCAAGGTAGAGTAGGCGTCCAAGCGACGAGCACCACAACCGGTGGTGCCTCCGTAGTTCTACACATGTCCGGTGAAGAGACGGCTCCCGCGCTCCAGTCCAGCGAAGTAGCAAAAGAAGAAGATTTGGACCGAGATTCCAATGGCAGGATGATGTGCGTATGGTGGAGAGATCTTTATCTCATTGTGCATGTTACAAACTTGGACACACACACGTGAGAGGGAGAGAGGAAGGTAGAGAGAAGGCAAAATGCAATGGGTTGGTATGGGGAGAGGACCTCCCCACTTTATATAGAGGAATAGGGGCAACACCACCAAGGAAGTCTCAGGGTGAGACTAAACATGGAGGAGGAGGTGGCCGGTGGCTGGGGTGGGCCCAACCCGCATGCCATGGCCCTCTGTGGCCGGACGACGGTAAGGTGGACCTCACACCTCGCGCGCCCTTGGCCTCCTAGGCCGGCGGCCCCTCATGGGACCTTTTTAGTTAAATATTTAATCATTAATTCAATTAATTAATATTAAATACATATTATTTAATTATTTTCACTTTGGAACACCTTTTGAACCCCTCCGAACAACTTCGGATTCTCCTGGAAAGATTCTAGTTCTCTCTCTTCTATTCTCTTACGATCTCTGATCACCGTTAAGCATCATCTACCTTAAGTGTGCGAATGGTTCAGGAATTCACATACATGATTGAGAAACCTCTACGATCAATGACCAACAACTAGATCTACAAACCCATGATGCCCCCCATGGATTCCACAAATAACTTGATCGCTTGACCCTTAAATGTCGAGTATCATTCCCTTTGCTTTTTGATACTTGGTTTGCCCAAGATCTAATCTTCAGTATCTCGATACCTAGTTCCATCTTGTTACCAACAAACAAATTTACTCATTCCCATGGTATTACATCCTCGTGACCTAGTCACATGCGTGCAAGCTTCATATATGTAATCACACTGAGTGGGCCCAGATTATCTATCCATCACTTGGATGGGTAAATACTGATCTCGATGTATATGCCTCAACATACCCCTCTGGAATACCTGATAGACACCTTTATGATCACCATGTTATGATGTATTGGTTGATGAAGTCAAAGAAGCCTTAGGTGGTAGTGATTAAATATGATATGACGGTCAAAGGAGTGAGTTACTACATTTTACTTGATATCACATTGTTGAACTTTGTGGTTGGATCTCATTGCAATACTATGGTTGGGTGTGTGTCTATCACATCATTCATCCAATGACATGACCCTCTTCTCAATTGACATAAATGTCCATGATCAGGAAACCTCGATCATCAATTTGACCAATGAGCTAGTCGACTAGAGGATACTAGGGACTTGGTTTGTTTACATACCACACATGTCTTAATGTTTCCACTTAACACATTTATAGCATGGTATAAAACTATTATGAACATATGAGAAATAACAATAAGAAAATCTTTATCATTGGCCTTTAGGGCATATCTCCAATAGAAAGTTCGGAGCTTGGGCCTCTTTTTCTTGGAGGCCTAGAGGAAGGAATCCCCGGGGCGCCCAAAGGGGATGCACTCCCTTTCACAGAAGCACATGAGGGGGCCCCTTCCTCTCTTCCATGTCAGCATTCGAGCAATCAAAGATGTTGTCCATCCACTGATCTGCCTCCTTCATGTCCTCCGCCGGATCAACCAACATGAAAGGTTGGAGGTCGCATGCGGATAGGATTTTTTGACTAACTTTGATAGGAAAAATACTTACCTCACAAGGGGATACGTGAGAACTAAGAATGGGATCTAGGCTCTCCTAAAACTCCTTCTCCAACATGGTACTTATACTCTCCTGCACCTTGTGCGGGGGAAGGATGGTGGGCCAAGAGTAATCGGGGTCGGGAGGGCCAGAGACCTCGCACATTAGCCAAGTGATCCCCTGGAGCAGAAAGATTCTCTAGGAGATGAAGTCATGAACCAACACGGGTATGGTGAGGCTGTCCTTTACGAGTACTTCTATTCGGGGAAGGTGAGGGCTAATCCGTTTCCTTTTGGCATCGTAGAGCTTCTTCGACCAAGTCGATCCTCGGGGGATTCCGAGTTCTGATGACGGGATGGAGACCTCCAGGTTGCAGTAATATCCCCAACGAGTGTACCACCCCTTATTAGAACCCATGAACTTCGACTCGGGATATTCGTGTTCAGTTTGTGACCAAAGCTAAAACTGAGTGAATACAACAACGTGCTTAACTCCTCAACGGGCATGGAAAAAGTACCTCCACAACAGCAGGGTTGGGGGAACCCCTAAGTACAATTTGTAGAGGACCATGAAAGCTGCGAGGTTCCCCATGGAATTGGGATTTAGATGATGAATCCATCTGTCATATAAGGTGAGGAAGGGGTGGAAGAACTTGCTGATCAGGAGTCCCAAGCCGTGGAAGAAGATAGAGAAGAACACCACCCGCCCTCAAGGGGTTGGGGCATTCTGGTCCGCGACAAGACCTCCAGGAGATCTTGGCATGTGACTCCAAATCATCCAAGGATTCCAAGGTCTCGAGGTCCTATTATTTTATGGAACATCACGACCAATATCCCCTGGTGGGGCTAACACGACAGTCTCCTCCTCTTGGGAGGAATCACCGTCTTAATCGACAGGTTTTTTTCGATGACACCTCCCCCTCTAATGGATGGGGAGGAGTCTCCTCGATCCTCGACATCAACATCAAGGCGAAGGTCCTGGGGAATAAGGCTACAACGGAAGATCAGATAAAAAGGCAGGAGATGGATTAGGGATATGAGAGTCCAAGTGGTGTGACTGGTGACTGCTGACTCGTGTACTAACAAGCTCGTTTGGGAACCCCAAGAGGAAGGTATCATGAGGACAACAGTAAGTTTCCCTCAGTTATGAAACCAAGGTTATCAATCCAGTAGGAGCAAGGAAACACCCCAAAGGTGTAGCTAGCTGAACTTTGGCAGGGCGCACTATCGGTGCCAGCAGCAACATGGAGACTTGCACAAGACAACCACAGAACTCTGTCCCCAACTTGCGATGAGGTTGTCAATCTCCCCTGTTTTGCTGAAAACAAAGGATTAAACGTATCGAGTGGAAGAAAGTAATAGTTTGCAGAAAGTAAACACAAAGCAGTAAACAATTGATTGTAGATTGAAATTAAAAGAAAGGACTAGGGTCCATAGTTCACTAGAGGTGGCTCTCCTTAAGATAGATGACATGTTGGGTGAACAAATTACAGCGGGGCAATTGACAAACATCGAGAAAGCATACAAGCATATACTACTCATCTTGACTCCTTTGAGATTCGATTGGGCATTACAACATTATACATAGACCGCCATCCAACTGCATCTATGACTAATAATCCACCTTCAGGTTATCATCCGAACCCCCTCCAGTATTAAGTTGCAAGCAACGGATAATTGCATTACGAATTGCGTGTAAAGTAAACAATACGATTTTTCTATGAACAAAGGATTGTTGTTTTCTCCCTAGTAGCAACAGCACATCTAGTACCTTAGAGATTTCTGTCACTTCCCCAGATTACCAGAGGCATGAACCCACTATTGAGCATAAATACTAACTCTTGGAGTTGCTAGCATTTATTTGGCCAAGATAGCTACTAACAACAGAAAGCATGCAAGATCACAAATAACAAAGACATGATAGAATCAATAAGAAATCTGAAATAGCATCTCAATATCCATCGGATCCCCGCAAACACAACATGTAGAATTACAAATAGATGATCTTGATCATGAACGGAGCTCACAAGATCTAAACATGATAGCACAAAGGAGGAGTACCAGCCATCTAGCTACTACATGGACCCATAGTCCAGAGATGAACTACTCAAGCATCACACCGGAGGCTTGCATGATGATGAAGAAGGCCTCTAGGGTGAATTCCCCTCTCTGGCAAGGTGCCGGGAAGAGCTTCAGATCCCTCCCGATCTAGGGATGAAGATGACGGCGGCTACAAACTCTTTCGTGGAATTTTAATCGGGTACTTAGGGTTTGTGTATCGGAGGCAACTTATAGGCGGAAGGAGAGGCTGAGGGGGTGCCTGGGGCGGCCAGACCACCCCCTGGCGTGGGCCAGGCCTGGCCACGTGGCCAGGTGGTGTGGCCAGGCCCTAGCCCCTCTCCGTCTCGTATTCTGGCTCCAGGTGTCCCTCGGTCAAAAACTTACTTTGGCTTTTGTCCCGTCCAATTCAGAGAATATTCATTTTTTGACTTTCCTGGAACCAAAAACAGCAGAAAACAGGCAGCTGACACTATGGCTCTTGTTAATAGGTTAGTCCAAGAAATCATATGAAAAGTACTCCAAAGTATGGACAAAACACAAGAAAGTAGATAAAACCAAGCATGGAACATCAAAAATTATGGATACGTTTTCAACGTATCAACATCCCCAAGCTTAACTCCTTCTCGTCCTCGAGTATGTAAGTGATAAAAAGAAAGAATAATTTTTGAGGTGACATGCACCATCATAAACTTGATGAAAGTATTTGTAAAACATTGATAGCTGGGATCATAGTACTTCAACATAGCAAGAAAGATATAGTTCTAACAATAAGACATAGCAGCTATGTTGCAACATGAAAAGGCACAAACAAAAGATTCATGAATAACAATGCTTTGCAAGATGTTTGCTTGTTTCATATAAAGAAAACATAGCATAGTGGCATTCATCTTGTCCCTCATAGAGTAGCAAACATAAATGCATAGGACACCTTCAAAGTTCATAAGAGTGACTAGATACAAATAGTTTAAAAGAAGCAATATCAAAGTTATTCATCAATCAACAAGTCTTGGGACAATGCACATAGAACTAAGAATGGCCACTATGATCTCAAAGTAGGTGCATAAAGATAGAAGGTGGAGACTCAATATAAAAGTGGAGGAAAGGCCTTCATAGAAGGAAGTAGGGATTCAAGTTTCATAAAGAGCTTCCAAAAATTATGGTACTTAATAGCTTTCAGCTCTCATTGCCCCTATCATAAGCATCTTCAAGTGATTATTGTTAAAGTGAACAAACTATGGTGTATATGCTTGACGAAGTATAAGTTGGAAATCTCATGTCCCTTGAATACGAGGGCCGCTCTTCATGCTACTCAAGTTTAGTCACCGGTAAGTTCTTGTCATCGTAAGTACATGTGTATCATAGAGAACCGCCAACGGGGTACCCCTTGCCCGATGATACGGAAGAATCCCCATATTAAAATGACAAGGCAAGCAAACAACGAGCATCTCAGCAATCTTCTTATTTACCATGGGAATATGGTGCTTTTTTCTCTCTTTCCTCTTTTCATAATCTTTTTTTTTCTTTTTCTCTTTTTTCTCAATATCTGACTCTTTTTTTTATAAGAAGAATGCTTCATAGACAGCTCATTATGGTTACGCTATAGGTTTCCACCATGTCAGCATGGATTAGACCAGCGGCCCAGGCGTTTCTCTAACACATATACATAACTCCATGGACTTACAAGCTCCCCTTTCATTTCACACCGACGACATCCATAGACAAAAGAGAATGATATCAACTAGGTACAAAGTACAAGTGCAATGTTCAAAGCGTTCCCCATGACAGCATGGTTCTGCTAATCCCCAACAAATAAGTGCAAGCATATACAACATAGACGACACAATGGTTCAAGTTTATTAAGCGTTCCCCATCAAGTTCGTGAGATCTTTAATCACTTGTTTTCTCATAACAAGTTTAATTCGGAAGGTAGATAAAAACATGAATATACTTGGAATAGCATATGCTAGTAGGTAGGTATGGTGAACTCTTTGGAATAACTTGGTTTAAGGAGTTGGATGCATGAGTGGAACTGATACTTGGTTGTGGAGGCTAGCAAAAGACTGGGAGCGACAAACTAAGAGAGCAATAATGGCCATAATCATGCAGAGCGACAAAACATCATTGATCAAAGCATAAAGTGATACTACAAGTTGAAAACTAAAGGATCATAAAGGCTATGGTGACTTGGGATTGTCATAACATGGTGTGAGCATGCGCCAAGTCAACCCAAATAAAGCATCAAAGGAGAATACCACAATACTATACTTTAATATGCTAAAACAACGCATGATCCTTCCAAGGCACATTAAGCAATCTCAATTGTTTATAACAAGTCCTGCTACATCAAAGAATACTAAGCATAAAGCCCAAACAATATCGAGCATGGCATGGCAAAGCATAGGCCACAGTCAAAAACAAGCTCTCTTTACCACTTAAGCATGAACTTTCCTACTCTTTTCCAATCCAAACCAAACTATTTGAAAACCAATGTATGAAAGAGGGGGTCCAACCAATTTATTCAGAAAACTAAGAAAACAAAGCAAATGAAAAACCAAATCGGAAACGAAAAATAAGATGCTCCAAGAACAACACAACTGTGCATGAAACAATAAAAATGAAGCGTTTGGAAGAAACCTGGGATTTTTATTGATGAAGAGGGGGATGCCTTGGGCATCCCCAAGCTTTGACGCTTGTACTTCTTGGATATTTCTTGGAGTGAGATGCGTGGCATCCCCAATCTTGAGCTTTAGTCCATTCTTCATCTCATTACTCATTCTTTCCATACACCTGAAAATTTTCCTTCATACAAAACTTCACACAATCTTTATTAGCAACATTAGTGCACTCAAGATAATAAGTCTTTAGGTTCAATTATAACACCAATAAAACTTCCATTAAAACACTAGCTACTGTAGCACTTCCCTCAAAAAGCTCAATTCCCCAAAAGAACTCAAAAAGGAACCAACAAGAAGCAAATGTAGAAAATGGCAGAAATCTGTCAAAACAGACCAGCAGGTAAAGACGAATTTTTTTGAAGACCTTCTGTTGCTCAAATCAAAAAGTGTTGAACTAACGGAAGTTAGATAACAACCTGGGGCAGAATCAAAAAAATTCACGCCTCAAAAGGACGTACAGAGATTTTACACAAATTTTTACGGTGAAGCACAGAAATCTGTTTCGAGACAACAACTCTTCCAATCATTACTTCTCTCTCATTAGAGGTTACTCTTGGCACGAAAAGCAAATAAAAAGGATAAGGAGCGGTTAATACAGAGGTAATAACTACCAAGACTCATCTAAAACTTTTGGATTATCTCCCAATAAGTACTTTTCTTTAATGCCTTTAAGTTAGACATAAGAAGCAAGGAAAAGAATCAAGTGTTCTCAAATGAAGAAGCATTAAGAGCAAATTTTGTTTTCATAGGAGAGGCAAAAGAAATCTTATCTCTCTTCTTAGGGAAGTGTTCTATACCTTTATTGAGTGGGAGTTGATATTTAATGGTGCCTTCTTTCATGTCAATAATGGCACCACCAGTTCTATGAAAAGGTCTTCCCAAAGTAATAGGACAAGAAGCATTGCATTCAACATCCAAAACATAGAAATCAACAGGGACATAGGCATTGTTAACGATAATAAGGACATCATTAAGACTCCCCATGAGTTTATTTTTAGCATTATCATCAAGTGGGACATTCAAATAACAATCTTCAAGTGGTGGCAAATCAAGCATATCATAAATCCTTCTAGGCATAATAGAAACACTACTATCAAGATCACATAAAGTTTTTAAATCAAAATCATTCACTTTCATATTAATGATGGGTTCCCAACCATCTTCTTGTTTTATAGGAATAGAAGCTTTATGTTTCATATTTTCTTCTTTAATCTTTATGAGAGCATCAGTAATGTGTTTTGTAAAGGCCATATTCATAGCACTAGCATTAGGACTTTTAGCAAGCTTTTGTAGGAACTTAATAACTTCAGAGATATTGCACCCATCAAGATCAAAATCATAATTATCATCTAAGGTAGTAGAGATATTACTAGCCTCAACACTAGTGGTAGTGATAGTAGAAACACTAATGTTTCTAGCAATTTCATCTTCTCTTTCCCACCTAGCATGCAATCCAGCTAATTTTCTAACATTTTCCTCAATTCTTACTTGTACGGCATTAGTAGCTGCAAAGGGATTATCAATAGTTTCAGGTTTAACAACCATTTTATTCAAAGAAGATTGAGCTTCAGCCAAATATGCTATATTTCTTTCAGCATTAGAGAGTTTTTCCTCAATAGTTTTATTGAAAGCAGTTTGTTTACTAATAAAATCTTTAAGCATAACTTCAAGTTCAGAGGGAGCACTCCTATTGTTGTTCTAGGGATTTCCATAAGCATTACCATTGTTGGGAGGATATGGCTTATAATTGTTGTTACCAAAATTATTCCTGTAGGCATTGTTGCTAAAATTGTTATTTCTTATAAAGTTCACATCAACTTACTCTTCTTGAGCAACCAAAGAGGCTAAAGGAACATTATTTGGATCAATATGGGATTTCCCATTAACAAGCATGGACATAATAATATCAATTTTATCACGCAAGGAGGAGGTTTCCTCAATAGAATTTACCATCTTACCTTGTGGAGCTCTTTCAGTATGCCATTCAGAGTAGTTAACCATCATATTATCTAGAAGCTTTGTTGCAGCACCCAAAGTAATGGTCATAAAGGTACCTCCAGCAGTATAATCCAATAGATTTCTTGAAGAATAGTTCAATCCTGCATAAATGGTTTGGATAATCGTCCAAGCAGTCAGTCCATGAGTGGGACAATTCTTTACCAAGCTTGAGCAACATGTTCATTATCAGATTGTTTAAACTTCATTATTTCACTTCTCATAGATATAATCTTAGCAGGAGGATAGTATTTTCCAATAAAAGCATCTTTGCATTTAGTCCAAGAATCAATACTATTCCTAGTTAGGGAATTTAACCATTCTTTAGCTTTTCCTCTCAAAGAGAAAGGAAATAATTTAAGCTTAATGATATCTCCATCTATATCCCTATGCTTTTGCATCTCACAAAGTTCAACAAAGTTATTTAGATGGGCAGAAGCATCTTCATTACCAATACCAGAAAATTGTTCTCTCATAACAAGATTGAGTAAAGCAGGTTTTATCTCAAAGAAAGTAGCTTCAGGAATAGGTGGAGCAATAGGTGTGCTCATAAAATCATTGTTTGTTGGTGCTAGTGAAGTCACACAACTTAGTATTTTCAAGAGTAGTCATTTTTTTGTGTTTTTAATAAAGAAAGCGAACTTGCAAAACTATTTTCCCAAGGACATTCAATGACAAGATAATCAGTAGAAATCATTTTCCCAAGGATCTTTGTAAACACTCCTTCAGCTATTCCAATAGGTAAAATGGTAGCATTATTAGCAAGAGATATTTCTTTTCCTCCTTCAGTAAGCCCCCAAACATTCAGAGATTCATAAATATCTTTGGGCATAAGACAAAATCGAGACATGATATCACAACGGGCTTGAAAAGTTACAGTGTTTATCTCAATCTTTACTGTGGGGAGCCACTTTGATGGTTTAGAGTTTATTGGAACATAATTATGATGATCCCTAAGCGTATTATAGTAATCTTTTAAGCTACTAGTGCTAGTCTCAAGAATGTTCAATCTAGCAAATATTCTTGCGAAAGAAATATCAGTTTGGCTAGGCAAGTTGTAAGTGAGGATCAATTTCTTTATAGCATTAATAGCATCATCCTCATTGCATTGGAGGAAATCTCCTCCCACAACAACATCTAAAGCATATCTGTAGCAAAGAGCAATTCCAAGGTAAAAACTGCTAAGGAACAAGCTTTGAGTCATTTTAGGCTCAGTTTTTTCATGTAGATCAGAGATTCTAGACCAAGCTTCCTTAAAACTTTCCTCAATTCCTTGTTTAAAAGTGAAAATCATTTCCTCGGGTGACATAGTGATTGGATCAAGGCTAGACATAATGACAACTTAAGAAAGGAACTAATTTTTATATGTTTTCAATAAAGAAAGCAAACTAGTAAAACTAATTTGTTTGTGTTTTTGATAAAGAAACAAGCAAACAAAACAAAAAGAAAATAAGCAAAAAAAAATAACAAAGTAAAGAGATTGGTTATAAGGGACTCCCCTCGTGAAGATATCCTTGACTCCCCGGCAACAGCGCTAGAAAAATACTTGCTGACTCGTGTACTAACGAGCTTGTTGGGGAACCCCAAGAGGAAGGTATGATGAGCACAGCAGTAAGTTTCCCTCAGTTATGAAACCAAGGTTATCAATCCAATAGGAGCAAGGAAACACCCCAAAGGTGTAGCTATATGAACTTTGGCAGGGCGCACTACCGGTGCCAACAGCAACGTGGAGACCTGCACAACACAACCACAGAACTCTATCCCCAACTTGCGATGAGGTTGGCGATCTCACCGGTTTTGCTGAAAACAAAGGATTAAACGTATCAAGTGGAAGAAAGTAATAGTTTGGAGAAAGTAAACACAAAGAAGTAAACAGTTGATTGTAGATTGAAAGTAAAAGAAAGGACCGGGGACCGTAGTTCACTAGAGGTGTCTCTCCTTAAGATAGATGACATGTTGGGTGAACAAATTACAGTAGGGCAATTGACAAACATCAAGAAAGCATACAAAGATATACTACTCATCTTGACTCCTTTTAGATTCGATTGGGCATTACAACATTATACATAGACCGCCATCCAACTGCATCTATGACTAATAATCCACCTTTAGGTTATCATCCGAACCCCCACCAGTATTAAGTTGCAAGCAACCTATAATTGCATTACGAATTGCGTGTAAAGTAAACAATATGATTGTTCTATGAACAAAGGATTGTTGTTTTCTCCCTAGTAGCAACATCACATCTAGTACCTTAGAGATTTCTGTCACTTCCCTAGATTACCAGAGGCATGAACCCACTATCGAGCATAAATACTAACTCTTGGATTTGCTAGCATCTACTTGGACAAGATAGCTACTAACAGCGGAAAGCTTGCAAGATCACAAATAACAAAGACATGATAGAATCAATAATCAATCTGAAATAGCATCTTAGTATCCATCGGATCCCCGCAAACACAACATGCAGAATTACAAATAGCTGATCTTGATCATGAATGGAGCTCACAAGATCTAAACATGATAGCACAAAGGAGGAGAACCAACCATCTAGCTACTACATGGACCCGTAGCCTAGAGATGAACTACTCATGCATCACACCGGAGGCTTGCATGATGATGAAGAAGGCCTCCAGGGTGAATTCCCCTCTCCGGCAGGGTGTCGGGAAGAGATTCAGATCCCTCCCGATCTAGGGATGGAGATGACGGCGGCTACAAACTCTTTTGTGGAATTTTGATCGGGTACTTAGGGTTTATATATCGGAGGCAACTTATAGGTGGAAGGAGAGGCAGAGGGGGTGCATGGGGCGGCCAGACGACCCCCTGGCGCGGGCCAGGCCTGGCCGTGCGGCCAGGTGGTGTGGCTGGCCCCAACCCCTCTCCGTCTCGTATTCTGGATCCAGGTATCCCTCGGTCAAAAACAGACTTTGGCTTTTGTCCCGTCCAATTCTGAGAATATTCATTTTCTGACTTTCCTGGAACAAAAACAGCAGAAAATAGGCAGCTGGAACTGTGGCTCTTGTTAATAGGTTAGTCCAAGAAATCATATGAAAATTACTCCAAAGTGTGGACAAAACACAAGAAAGTAGATAAAACCAAGCATGGAACATCAAAAATGATGGATACGTTTGCAGCGTATCAGTGACCACACACCCTCCATCCTTTCCGTCTTTAAATAGGGAAGATGGTTGGATCACTATGATTTCTCCTTCACTGAGAAGTCTCCCATGGACAACTGTTTTCCTTTTTTCCGGATCTACGACCCAGCTCGAACCTAGTACGGATACAACAATGAAGGGTATACATGTCATCGACATACCAACCTAAAAGAACTCCTTTGCGATTTATGAGCCTGAGTGTAACTCGAGGATGCATCTCTTTGATCATGAACGACTCGAGGGCTACCATCGAGGTCACCGGAATCGAGTAGGCCCAGATCATCGAAAGGGGACCACCCGAAACCGCCATGACCTGGCCTAAAGACTCAGGCCTTAGGAGGAGGTCGAATGAAGATGCCTTGGCACCCAAGCCAGGGTATATCGCTGATAGGATTCTACAGGATATTGTGATTATATTGTCATGATTAGATCTGATATTCTTGTTAGGATGTCATGTAGGTGCCTCCATTTGTAAGTCATCTCGACAATAAACCCTAGCCCCGACCATGTATATAAGGAGACCAGGGATGTCGAATGATAGAAGCAAGTTAACCTAGAATCTAGAACCCCAGCCAATCCCTTTGAATGGATGTGCATCTTCAATTGGGAATCCCTTTGACCATCTTCTACCTCCAACCAACATAGGTGATATTGAGCCATATCTCGATCTCATCAGACCACACTAAAATAATTCTATATGCCACAAACAGGAAGTAGGGTTTTTATCAGACACTGTTTGTCCGGGGCCTGAACCTGTATAAATCGTTCTCTTAGTGTGCTACCATCCTGATCTTTGAGCATGATCCATCTAACCATAAATCCACAATCGTAAAATACCTTGACACTGTGCCTTGTGGACTCCTTCATAGGTATTGCGCAGCTCGGACTACCATGTAAGGTGGTCACGATCTGACTCATCATTGCCATGTACGCAGAGGGATAACTAGAGCATACATATTGTGCACTGGTAGGTGCTGCTGAAGTTCCTGATGAAGGCTTCCTCAAAGTCGAGCCACACATTTACATTGTTGGGAGAGAGGTTGCTGAGCCATGTCCTGGCCGTTCCTTGCAGCATGAGTAGGGCGTAGCGCACCACCACCCATCTTTTGCTGCCAGCGATGCCGACTGTGGTGGTTTAGTCCACCAGCCAATCCTCTAGCTTGTTCGAGTTGTTGTATTTGAGCATGTCCTAAGGGAGGGTGAAGTCCTTGGTGAATATCTTACTATGGATACGTGGTCCAAAGCAGACCGGTTCGTCTATATGTTCCTCCTCTAGAGCACGTGACTCCACCAACCCAGCGATGCGGTTGGGGGCATCAAGGTCGACTGCTGGCACACGGGTCCTAGTTGACCACTAAGACGGGACTAGGGGCATAGCCATCATCGGATAGAACTTGGATCTCTTGTTAGTTGGACTAGGGGTTAGACCATCGCTGCTTGGAGCTTGGTCCTTTTGTTGGTTAGACCGGCTGGTGACCGCGGTAGGATCGCGATGATGTCGACCATGCATGCTGATACATTGCAAATGTATCTATAATTTTTGATGTTTCATGCTTGGTTTTATCCACACTTTGGAGTACTTTTCATATGATTTCTTGGACTAACCTATTAACAAGAGCCACAGTGCCAACTGCCTGTTTTCTGCTGTTTTTGGTTCCAGGAAAGTCAAAAAACGAATATTCTCAGAATTGGACGGGACAAAAGCCAAAGTTCCTATTTTTTCGGAAGTCACCAGATGCTAGAATATGAGACGGAGAAGGGCTGGGGGTCGGCCACACCACCTGGCCGCGCGGCCAGGCTTGGCCCGCACCAGGGGGTGGTCTAGCCGACCCCAGCACCCCCTCAGCCTCTCCTTCCGCCTATAAGATGCCCTCGGGACGAAAATCCTAAGTCGCCAATCAAAAATCCACGAAAGAGTCTGTAGCCACCATCGTCTCCATCCCTAGATCGGGAGGGATCTGAAGCTCTTCCCGGCACCCTGCCAGAGAGGGGAATTCACCCTGGAGGTCTTCTTCATCATCATGCAAGCCCCCGGTGTGATGCGTGAGTAGTTCATCCTTGTACTAGGGGTCCATGTAGTAGCTAGATGGCTGGTTCTCCTCCTTTGTTATTTCATGTCTAGATCTTGTGAGCTTCGTTCATGATCAAGATCATCTATTTGTAATTCTGCATGTTGTGTTTGCGGGGATCCGATGGATATTGAGATGCTATTTCAGATTGATTATTGATTCTATCATGTCTTTGTTATTTGTGATCTTGCATGCTTTCCGTTGTTAGTAGCTATCTTGGCCAAGTAGATTCTAGCAACTCCAAGAGTTAGTATTTATGCTCGATAGTGGGTTCATGCCTCTAGTAATCTTGGGAAGTGACAGAAATCTCTAAGGTACTAGATGTCCTGTTGCTACTAGGGAGAAAACAACAATCCTTTGATCATAGAACAATCGTATTGTTTACATTACACGCAATTCGTAAAGCAATAATCTGTTGCTTGCAACTTAATACTGGAGGGGGTTCGGATGATAACCTGAAGGTGGATTATTAGTCATAGATGCAGTTGGATGGCGGTCTATGTATAATGTTGTAATGCCCAATCAAGTTCCAAAGGAGTCAAGATGATTAGTATATGCATGTATTGCTTTCTCGATGTTTGTCAATTGCCCCACTGTAATTTGTTCACCCAGCATGTTATCTATCTTAAGGAGAGCCACCTCTAGTGAACTATGGATCCCGGTCCTTTCTTTTACATACAATCTACAAATTGTTTACTACTTTGTGTTTACTTTATGCAAACTATTACTTCCTTCCATTCGATATGTTTAATCCTTTGTTTTCAGCAAAATCGGTGAGATTGACAACCTCATCGCAAGTTGGGGACAGAGTTCTGTGGTTGTGTTGTGCAGGTCTCCACGTTGCTACTAGCACCGATAGTGCGCCCTGCCAAGGCTCAGCTAGCAACACCTTTGGGGTGTTTCCTTGCTCCTACTGGTTCGATTAAACCTTGGTTTCATAACTGAGGGAAACTTGCTGCTGTGCTCATCATACCTTCCTCTTGGGGTTCCCAACGAGCTCTACATCAACACTGAGCCATCACATGCCATTGTACCGATGTCCACTATTGTGCCAGCTTCCATGCGGAGATCATGCTTGCTAAGCTGCTTGGGCCCTACGACGGCTCGAGGATCCATTAGCCAGCAAGGATATGCGCTTGCGCTAGAGAAGGGTTTGCCGACACGGCGTCCACCTGATGTCGGTTGATAGCATCTAGTAGCACTTGGACGTGCCGCTGCTGTTGGCGTAGGTCCTCTCCCTCCAGGTTCTCTAGTTCCACTAATGCTGCTTACGTTTCCCTAATGTTCCTCATGGGAGAGATATACATAGGTTGGATCACAGCCATCCGAGGTGATGGTTGGCCATCGCGATCCAGCATTCCAGAGAGGTCGCTGCCTCAATGCTGGACTTCGTCCACCCGGTAGGCTGGTCGCCATCGGGGGTGAAACTGTTAGCTATGTTGTACTCATGCATGGTGCTCTCTGGCCTGCGCTGGGTAGCAGGAACGTCCAGGTCCTCGTCTAGGGTGCCCTAGCACGCCGATTCCAGGACGACAGTGACCCTAGCGGGACCATGCCAGGATCGATGGGGGTGAGAAGATGCTGAATAGTTGTCTCCAGTGGGCCAGTTTCGGTCCCCTCAGATGAGGCTCTGACTATGTGAGAAGGACGCTCGAGCGTGGGATGCCAGCTAGCACTTCTGCCGAGCCGACCATCATGACCTTGACATGGGGTGGAGATTGATGTCGTCATCACTGTGACTGCTTCTGACGAGCGGTGGGTCAGAGAAGGTGAGCATCTCACTAGGGTACTCATTAGAGTTGATGGCGATGTAGAAGTGGTGCCTATCAAAGTGGATGATGGAACCATCCTCGGGGAAAGAGCCATCCACGAAGCAGGAGGCGACGTTCGCCGGAGCTGATATAGAGTCTCGTATAGAACATGACTAGTTGCCATAAGAGGTCCCACAGTGGACACCAACTATCGTGGCATATTGCACGACAGTGCCATACAGGTTGGGTGAAGAGGTGTGAGGCCAACAGGGGCGAGTGACGACATCTATATGCGGGATTGGATACGAGCACTGCAATTTACATAGAGTCACTAGTACGAACTCGTTACTTACAAACTATGTCTAGAGCCGGTTTACCCCAAAAAATACAAACCACCGGCTATGTTCATCAACCTCAAGTGGTCGTAATTTTTTGACCGCCTATAACTTTGATCTCAGACGGTTTTTAATATACACTGTCTCTAGTACGAGTGCCCCTCAATCGGTCGTTAAAACAAACCGCCTCTAGACTGAAGCTGAGACAATGGAAATTACTGGCCGTCTCTCTAAATCACTCAACCGCAACCGGTCAAAAATATTAAACGCCTCTAGGTGTCTACTGAGGTGGGCCATTATGCTACCCGTCTCGAAAACTAGTGCCGTGCACCTTCCCGAGGTAGCATGCGCATGTTTTTTAGGGAAAGCATGCGCGTGTTGTTAATGCAGTTAGAAAGTGGAGATCATGGTAGCCCCCCACCCACACGAGTTCACACCCACGTGTCTACTCGAGGACTACCAAGGGTCCTGTGTATATAAACCTGCTCGCCCTTCTTCTTCCATGAGCTCATGTCATTTTCCCCAATCTGTCAAGTCACAAAACCCCAATCTGCACCTTCCACGTGCGCCGAAGCTCCTTCACTTGCACCACCACCCTCCCTAGATGCGCCATGAAGTGTACGCATGGAGACGAGCCAGAGGTGAAGCCAGTTGGAGGCATAGCAGTAGATGGCTTGGTCGTCGCCGAGCAGGTGGAGGCGGCTTCTCCGAGAATGCACGCCACTCATGATCGTGCCATCGAGGCTTCACGCTCATCCGTCCAGCCAGTCTCCGTCTCTGTCGAGCAGTAGGTGGCCGACAATGTCATGGTGCCAGCGGCAGATCTGGATGAGGGGCATGCGGCTGGCGGAGGCAACCCGGTGCTCTACATCAACGACCCCATCCTCCACCAATAAATCATCGATGTAATCACGGAGAATTATGAGTTCGAGGGGGAGATCTCCGATGAGGAGTCTGAGGTACTACTTTGCTAGCTTCTCTAGTTGCAGCCGCAGATTTCACTATTCATACGTAGGATTTGCTCAATCGTCTATAGATTCTTTTGCTTTTGAAGTAGGGTAGTATATATATGGTTTGAACGGTCGATTGATGCATCTTCCATCTAGTCACAAAACCGCAATTTGTCTAGTCACAAAACCCCAGTCTGCTCATCTACCATCTAGTAAATTTACATTTGCTTAACTTATTGTTGTTCATATGGTTCTTCTTGTGCTATAAATTTAATCGGTCTATAACATTTGACTTCGAGGTTTTAGGGTTTGCTAGTTGAGTGTTGATTTCGATGCACAACATGCATAACATTACATTTATATTCCTTACCGAGGCCAATGATTCAAATTTGCCCCAAAAGAGTGCAAGGGGAGATACATATATGATGGTGTCATATTTTTTTAGGGATGGTTAGTGAACCTGAGGAAATGTACAACAATATAAGTGGTGCAAATGGTACTTTGGTTCATTAACTCCATCTCTAAAAAAATATGAGGCCCTAGAATTATTATACACATATAAACTATGATCTTTGAACTGTTTCTCATTGAGGCCGATGATTGAAATTTGCCCCAAAAGAGTGCAAGGGAGACACATATGATGGTGTCGTTTTTTTAGGGATGGGTTGTTGAACCTGAGGCAGCAATGTACACAAACAATATAGGTTGTGTTGTTGGTACTTTGGTTTCCCCAACTCCATCCCTGAAAAAAAATGAGGCCTTTGATTATTCTCATATGGAACTAGATCTTTGAATTGTTTATGATCTTTGAATGATTCATATGATGCTTATGTATATGCATGGTTTTGATCATAAGTTGTTTCTACATGTACCTGAAGATTGTTTTTGTGCCTAAATATGTATATCCCTTATTGTTTCGTAGGATTAAATTTTAATTTTTATTGTAGCCAATGATTCAAATTTCCCCAAAAGAGAGGCAGACACATTGGTGTCAGATTTTTTCAGGGATGAGTTAGCAAACCCGGGGAAATGAACAAGAACAATAGGTTGTATAATTGTTACTTGGTTCACTAACGCCATCCCTAAAGAAACTTATGAGGCCCCTAGATTTATTCTACATTCAAAGAACTATGATCTTTGAATTGTTATTGCATGCATTCATAGTGTATAAGAATTACATTTCATTTTCTCACTGAGGCTGATGGTTTAAATTTGCCCCAAAAGAATGTAAATGGAGACACAAATGATGATGTTGTTTTTTTATAGACGGGTTGGTGAACCTGAGGCAGCAATATACACAAACAATATAGGTTGTACTGTTGGTACTTTGGTTCGCCAACACCATCTCTAAAAAAATTATGAGTCCCTTGATCTTTGGACAAATATTTTAGATCTGTGCCACTTTTGTTCTTCCCCGCCCGCCCAGACCAATGTACACCGTCGCCGCCCTCCACCACCGCCGCCTCCGATCCCTTGCCTCTCCACCACTGCCACCTCTGGTCCCCTGTGGTGCGGACGCTCTCCCTCGCCTCTGAGGACCCCTTCGTTGTCCATGCAGGTATGCGTGAAAACCAAACCCCCAAAACCCTAAATCAGCAGCTTCAATTTAGGAATTTTTCATGGGATTTGCCCTTTTGCTTCTCGAATTTAAGGTTTAGGGTTACCGAGCTACGAACACCCGACGACACCATAGGGAGATCCTTCCCCAGACGGCCTACATCTATCACAACTGTTTTCCCCTTGTATAAATCTCAAAATCTGCAATTGTCACTTCCAGGAATAGAGATATAATTGCCAGTTCCAGCAATAGAAATTTAATTATCACTTCATTGGTCTATTTCGATTGTCACTTCATTAGTCTTCTTCCATCTTGATTGTATTAAGATGCTCTCTTTCTGTATCTATTTAACAGATGGGGACCTGAAGTTACGATACAGTCATGCTTTCTAGCAATGATAGTTTTCGCATTAACTTTGGTGGTTTTGAATACTAGTCAATAGATGAAGAGTCCACTAAGAGGATTGAGTTTAGAGTTATCAAAAGAACATCAAAATTGTAGTCATCTGTTTTGTATGCGTTTAGATGGTAGACATTAATATTCCACCGCATTGAAATTTTTATGTGTTGTTGCATCAGGGCCTCAACACAAGGGGCACACTGATTTTAATAAGCAGAGCCTTTTTGGAAACAACATGTATCTAAAATAAGTTCATGTAGACTTCCCCTTAGACTGGTGTGAACCCAAATTTCCACCAAAAATCAAGTACTATGTCTACAGGCTGCCCTATTCATCTGTCATGAAAAAGAAATACAAGCTGGTAACATGATATATTCTTGATCATGTTATCAAAAAGCTACCATGTGATATTTAAATACTTCCAGTAATCACAAGCATGCTAATTCTTCAATTCTTCGTGCTTGCCCAGACATTTGGAGCAGAGTTCACAAGAAAATACCTAAAGAATCGCCTTGGTGAACCTATTGATGTCCATGTTTGGAAAATGAAGAGCAAAAAGCCAAAGATGGTTAGGATAAAGATGGGAGCTGGGTCAAATGCAATCTTGACGACTAGATGGGAGAAGGTTGTGAGAAGCTTCAACCTAAAGCAGGATACGATTGTCCTTTTTTCTTTGATAAAAAAGATAATGGAGAGGTACATATTCTGGTTCAGTAACTTCCATCGGGTGGCCAATTATAAATGCAATCCTAGTTTGTTAGAGAATACTCATTATGCTAGCTGATTGATTTATGGACTATGGTTTGTATGTACTTCCATAACGTGTTAAATTTGTATGGATTTCCCAAACTATGTGGCTATTGTTACCGTGATCGAGCTGCTATAATAAGTTCTTTAGATAATGTGTCTACCTGTCTGCTGAATCATGATTATGTGTCATGTCATCTATGATCGAGTTCGAATTAGCATGCTATTACTTAACACGGTTTACACACACTGGAGACGGTCATTTTAAAAGCCGCTTTGACGCACACTAGTTCTGGAGACAGTGTTTGTTAGAATCTGACTCAGATCTCCTAACTATTGGAGACGGTCCCTAGTATAGGTCGTCTGAGGTTGACGAGTTCTTGCAAGTGGTTTGAAAGACAGGCCATCTCCATCTCGTACATGTTAGAGGCGTTTTCCTTTTTACACCGTCTGAGGTCTCGTATCTTAGAGCCATAAAGAAAAACTGGCTCAGGTGGTGTGCTCTTAGAAGCTAGGCGCTTGAGCCAGAACGAGAAACCGGCTAAGGCCCATGGGAAATTGACGTCCTTAAGTAACGCGTTTGTACTAGTGAGACATACCCAGGTCCGGGGCCCTCGATGAGGTAACACCCCTACTCATGCCTGAACTGGATAACATATCAATATGGAATACAAGGTTGCTCCTAGAGTTCTTTGTGTGTTCCCTCTCTTCTCTATTCTCTCTTCTCTGGAACAAGAAGTGGGGGAAATGAACTCTAGATCGGCTACCCCCCTCTCCGGAGCTCCCAGTGCCCCTTATATACAAGTGAGGCACTTGGCTACTAGGTACAGCTAGCTACAGTGCCCCATCAGGTGGGGCCTACCGACTATTCATCTACACTGTTAGCCGGACATGGAGACATGTGCATAGTGGCACGATGGCGACACTATGCATGACCAACCAACGAAGGTCGTCGGTATGTTCTTCCTATTTATGTCTTATCGACATGGTTAACGAGACACGCGCACTGTGCCTAGTGTCACCCTCTAACGCTGGTTACGTGCCCATCCTACCCATACGCCCGGCTAACGGTCTTCAAGGGAGTGACCGGCTGGCCCGTGCCACCCAGAGCCAGGATAACCTGCAGGCTAGGCCACCCGATGGAGAATATCATTTTGCGGCCCGAAAGTTGGGGCACCCAGGCAACATGGTACCCAAGTTCTCTGAAATCAGCCGCGATGACTACAATTGGTGTGCCAAATACTCAGAGGGTCTTTTTCGGCACGAATTCAACTTTACGTTTCAATACAAAATATCAGGCTAACGGCCATCAAGTTGGGCCCCCCTATCAGTTCTCGCCGTTATGTCGCTCTCGTCGCTTAGGTGTCAATTAGGCTTGCAGAGTTGGTGATTGCATCCATTACGCGTCTTCTTCTTCCCCGGAGCGGCAATCTGTGGGGCGTCGCACCCATGGTGCAGAGCTAGGACGTGGACGAACCTGCTCGACCCAGCTCTCCTCCCTGTAGGCTTGCAGTGTTGGCGCCTGCATCCATTACGCGTCTTCTTCTTCCCTGGAGCGGCAATCTATGGTCGCGGCCATGGCGAAGAGCTGGGACGTGACGAACCTGCTCGGCTCCGCTCTCCTCCCCATCCCGAGTCGGATCTCGCCCTTACCATGGACGCACCCATGGCACGGTGCGGGGACGAGAATTGGTTCCCGGTGAGATCTGTCACCGTGTCGACCATGCTTGGTTCTATTTTCCTCCTCTAGAATCCGAGCATGCCGTCGCTGTTGCAACTGAACCAATTTTGCCACCTCTGCCGAGGTCTCTATGGTAGCTCAATTTCTGCCATATTGGACCTATAAGCAAATTCGGAGCTGGGCGGCGGCAACCCGTTGTTGAACCTGTAAGGAATTTGCTAAAGACTGCATGCCGCTCCATGGTCTTCGGCTGATGCCTTCAGCTTCTGCCAACGTCCACCGCCGATGTGAGATCATTTAGTTACTTCAATACAAAATTTCAACCAATTTAACTTGTTGATGTATGCCTTGACAATTATAATATAATCAAGCACTAGAAATATTGTGTAGTGTGCTTGAGCATGATCAGTAATATAATTGAACATTAGAAATTTTAAGGCACTCCATAGAAAGGATTAGATTAATATAGAAGGTTCACCAGAGACACCACGGGTATATTGTCTTACATGCCACATACAGGTAATAATTAACTAAAACAAAATAAAAGCAGGGGTGTCAGCAGGAGGCCGAGACACGGAGACGCCTAGCGGGGCAGTGGCATATTAGCAGGAGGCAGGGACAGCCTAGTCGATGGGATACATGCCAGTCCTGACGTACTCCCGAAGGAATTTGCCGAAGGCTGCGTGTCGCGCCAAGGTAATCGGCCTATGCCTTCTTCCTCCGCCTTTGCCAACATCTACCGCGTGCTGGATCATGCTATCGAGGTCCATGTTGATTGCTCTTCCAAAGAATGGGCAAAAAAGTCTCCCCTACGGTGAAAACGGATTAGCCTACACCGTAACCGCCTTAGCACGTAGCGGCTCTTGTTGTCCCTGGATACCTTGCTATCATCCACTTCATCATCATCCTCCTGTTGATTTTTATGAACATAATTAGAACTCATACATAAGATTGAATTATACTACAACTCAAGAATTGACAACATGTATATGTAAGACAATATATGCATGGATATCAAAGATAAAACATCTCAGCAATAGTTTGATTGGTTCATATATCATTTCATCTCAACACAATGACAAATAATTACATCAGAGTGTATGTAGAATAAAGATTGCGGCCTCATAAGTTTCTTCAGAGACGTCGTGAGTGAACCAAGTAACAATTGCACAACCTATACTGTTCTTGTACATCGCCCCAGGTTCACTAACTCATCCCTAAAAAAATCTGACACCAATGTGTCTGCCTCTCTTTTGGGACAAATTTGAATCATTGGACACAATAAGAAATTGAAATGTAATCGCATAAAAAATATTCAGGGATATACATTGTCAGGTAAAAAACAAGCCAAAATATTGCAATTATAAATAAAAACCAAACAATTAATCTTCAGGTACATGTTAAAATTACTTATGATCAAAACCATTCATATACATATGAATCATACCAATCATTAAAAGATCAGAAACAATTAAAAGATCATATATGTAGTTCCATATGAGAATAAATTAAGGGCCTCATAATTTGTTTCAGAGATGGAGTTGGCGAACCAAAGTACCAATATCACAACCTATATTGTTTGTGTGCATTGCTGCCTCAGGTTCACCAACCCATCCCTAAAACACGACATCATCATATGTGTCTCCCCTTGAACTCTTTTGGGGCAAATTTCAATCATCGGCCTCGGTGAAAAACTGAAATGTAATTCTTATACACTATGAATGCATGGAATAGATAATTCAAATATCATAGTTCTATGAATGTAGAATAAAGATTGCAGCCTCATAAGTTTCTTCAGGGATGGCGTAAGCGAACCAAGTAACAATTGCACAACTTATATTGATCTTGTACATGGCCCCATGTTTGCTAACTCATCCCTGAAAAAATCTTACACTAATGTGTCTACCTCTCTTTGGGGCAAATTTGAATCATTGGCCATAATAAGAAATTGAAATATAATTGTACAAAAAAATATTCAGGGATATACATATGCATCATATGACGCATTCATAGATCAGAAACAATACAAAGGTTATATATATAGGTTCCATATGAGAAAAAAATTAGGGCCTCATTTTTTTCCAGAGATGGAGTCAGAAAACCAAAATACCAACAACATAACCTATATTGTTTATGTGCATTGCTGCCTCAGGTTCACTAACCATCCCTAAGAAAACAACACCATCAGATACCCTTGTACTATTTTGGGGCAAAATTGAACATTAGGCTCAGTAAGGAATAGAAATGTAATGTTATAGGCATGTTGTGTATCAAAATCAACACTCAACTAGCAAACTCAACTAGATGGCAGATGAGCAGATTGGGGTTTTGTGACTAGACAGATTGGGGTTTTGTTACTAGATGGCAGATGCATCAATCGACCGATCAAACCATATATATACTACCCTAGTTTAAGAGCAAAAGAATCTGTACACGATTGAGCAAATCCTATGTATGAACAGTGAAATATGCGGCTACGACTAGAGAAGCTAGCAATGTAGTACCTCGGACTCCTCATCAGGGACCTCCTCCTCGAACTCGTCATTCTCCATGATTGTGTCTAAGATTTCTTGGACGGTGATGGGGTCGTTGATGTAGAGCACCGGATTGCCTCCGCCTGCCGCCTGCCCCCCATGCAGATCTGCCGCTGGCACCACGACGTTGTTGGTCACCTTCTGGTCGGCAGCGACGACTACTGGCTGCACGGATGAGCTCGAACCCTCGAAAGGGCGGCGACGAGAGGCGTTCGTGCCCGAAGAAGATGCCTCTGCCTGCTTGGTGACAACCGAGCCATCTAGTGCTACACCTTCAACTGGCTTCACCTCCTGCTTCTCCATGCGTACGCTTCATGGAGCACCTAGGGAAGGAGGTAGTGCAAGCGAGGGAGCTTCGGCGCGCGCGGTAGGTGCAGATTGGGGTCTTGGGACTAGACAGACTGGGGGAAAATGACACGAGCACATGGAAGAAGAAGGTAGATCGGGTTTATAAACACCAGACTGTTCATAGTCCTCGAGTGGACATGTGTGGTGGGCGGGGGCGGGAGGCTACCACGATCTCCACCTTTTTTTTGGGTTCTGTTTTTTTTTGAAATAGCCACGATCTCCACTTTAGAGCTGCATTGAAAACACGCTCATGGCAAACCTCGATTCCACTGCATGCAAGTGGCGCAGAACCAATTTCTAGCAATGTTAGATCTACTCGAGGGGGGGCCTTGACTCATGGAAGTTACTAGCGGTAGGGCCCAGTTGGAAGTGAGATTGAGAGCGCTGCGTAAAAACAAGATATGTCTTATTTAAATCAAGTGTCAATAAATTGCAGCGTCCCGTCGCCAACCGTGCACTCGATGACCCTGTTGCCCTATGCATGTGTTGTAGTAGCAGTAGTAGCCTTTGTAGACTAGATTAAACGTGACATGACCACTCGACGTCTTTTTCCATGGACGGCATCATGTTCCTTCTTGTAGAGGGAGACGTTCGTGATGTCACACGCTGAGGGAGACATCCGTGTTGTCTCGCACTGTACTGTGAAGGGCACGACGTGTGCAACGATCATCGTTGGATCACATAGGATCAATGGTTAGGTGCGCACGATCCGTGTGACAACTGTGACAACCAATCAGGGCATAGCAGACAGAATGAGCACAGGTTTGGGCTTCTACGAAAGAGAGAGGGGGAACCAAGGAAAAAACTTAGTATCAAAAAACCAAGGGCAAGACTGAGTAGTATCAAAAAACCAAGGGCAAAACTGAGTAGTATAAAAATCGAAAGTGAGTGTCTTGTACATTGAAATACATCATGGCATACATCAAATTATGCCAAGATAGATCCACTAGAGTTTATTGCATGTGTGTTCTTCTCATAAACCACATATGGATCACCCAGAGTCATTGCATGTCTATTCTTGTCACAAACCACACATGGATCCACCGGTGTCATTGCATGTGTTTTCTTTTCATGAACCACACCCAGTGTCATTGCATGTGTGTTCTTCCCACAAACCACACATGGATCCACCAGTGTCACTGGATGTGTTTTCTTTCCATGAACCACACCCAGAGTCATTGCATGTCTGTTCTTTTCACAAACCACATAAGGATCCTCCAGTATCATTGGATGTGTGTTCTTTTCATGAACCACACCCACTGTCACTAGATGTGTGTTCTTTTCATGAACCACAGCTAGAGTCATTGGATGTGTGTTCTTGTCATGAACCGCAGCTAGAGTCATTGGATGTGTGTTCTTTTCATGAAACACATATGGATGCCTGTTCTTTTCATGAACCATAGCTAGTGTCATTGCATGTGTGTTCTTTTCACAAACCACATATGAATCAACCAATGGCATTGCATGTGTGTTCTTTTCACAAAACACATATGGAAAACCCCAATGGCATTGCATGTGTGTTTTTGTCACAAACCACATATGGATCAACCAATGTCATTGCATGTGTGTTCCCATCATGAACCACATATGGATCCACCAGTGTTCATTGCATGTGTGTTCTTTCCACAAACCACATATGTATTCACTAGAGTAATTGCATGTGTGTTCTTTTGTAGCATCCCGGTAAATCCACTACTAGAAAATCGCTATGTTTTTGTGTTGAGCATCATCATGACCGCATGCTCATGTCATCATGCCACATTGCATTTGAGCATCGTCATGTCATCGTGCATCTTTTTGGCTAAAACTGTTTTCTAAAAACCTATCTTTGTTTTCTAAATATCCTCTTGTTCAATTCCAAAACAAAACCCCGGTCTTTCCGGATATTTTATTTATCTAAAACTATTTAAACAGGGTTTTATAAAAACTAAAATAAATAAATCTTTTGTCCGGGGAGGCAGTCTAGCCAGTCAGGGTAGAGGCCCAACCGGCCGATCCACCTACTACCCGGACCGACAAAACCCTAGTCCTACCCAAACCCCACCTAACCCTAGACGCAACACTCCTGCGCCAGCGGTCCCACCCCCAACGCATCGCTGCCTTGGTCAAATGTCGCAGCGCCAGCCCTGGTCCCACCACCTTTCCGTGGCAGCCCGCGATCCCACGCTTGCTCGCCTGTACCGCACCAAGCTGTAGCACTCCGGTAAAACCACTATTAGAAAATTGCTTGTTATTTTATTTTTCCGCATCATCATGACATCATCATGTATCATCATGTTCATCATGCCACCTTGCATGGAACATATTATTAAACCATTGCATTCAAATTGTTACACTTATGTGGTTCATGATATGTATTTGAGCTTGCCATTGCTTTCTCTCTATTTTAACCTCCCTTTATTCTATCTCTAGTTGGAGCCATTTGATATGGAACCATGAAGTCCAAATTCTATTACTTGAGTCTTGCTATTTTATATTTGCCAAATTCCTAAATTGAGTTAGGAGCATCATCTCTTAAATTCTCTTTATCACTAACTTGTCGATCTATCTAGTCCTTATGATTATTTTCAATTCTACCACATATGACACATGGGTTCCTTTTATTTGCCTTATTGATTTAAATCATGCCCATTTGATTTGCGTGGATCTTTACATCTTATGATCATCTATTCCTTCCTTTCATCCTATTGTATTTCAATCCATTCTATTATTTCTTTAAATCTTGGCTTGATCTATTCCTTGTTCTTTTTGGAATCTATTTTTAATCCAACCGTTCTATGATCATCTATCCTTGTCCCTATTACTGTGGTATTTCTTCTTTCCATTCTACATGTGAACATGCCACTATATTACCACATACCTGCACTAATAGCCTTCTTGCTAATCCCTCTACCTTGCTTAATATATCTCTTTCTCTTTATTCCTATACATACCTGAGGCCTTTTCCCCTCTAATATTCTTCTATTTTTCCATCACCGGTGATATTGTAATTTTCACATAATGCATCGACACTCCTTCCTATCTTTTATTCTTTCTCTTTCGAAAAAACATAGATAAACCTTGTCGTCTCAATACATATTTTGAGTCACAAATTATTTGTATTAAAACCATATTTTTCTTTTGCTTAAATATCTGTACGGTCTAATAGATATAAAGCTGTTTTATTTATTTATATAAAATAATAAAACTATAATATTTTTTTGATCCGTTACGTGATCATAAAAGGTTTTCTTATTTCACTAAAAATTAAAAAATAGACAAAACGCCCGTCTAAAAGTTTGGCCAAAACTAGTCCCATCTAATCTACTTTAGACTAGATAAATATTCCAATCCCCTTCTTTCTCCTTCCCAAACCCATCACCTATTCTGAGATCCGGCCTAAAATTCCACACCGCCGATGTGATATGTTCTTCTCCACGACCTTTTATCTCTGGATCTTGTTCTTCAGTGTACGTTGCCAATTCTTCGAATCAACTAAGCTGACCCAGCTTTGGCTTTTCTTTGTGTGCACATCTTCAGCCTGATTCAAATCCTCACCACAACTAGATCGTGCAGGTCTTCAAGCTCCACGCACCACACCATCCTCATGCGCCTGCCCAACTCCACACCTCAGCACCACCACCGGATCGCCACCCCACACGCCGTCCAAATCCACCGCAGCATCAACCGGGAGACCAAGTCCCCGCCAGCTTTGGGACTTGCGAGCGCCAACCCCCGGCCTGCCTGCGTTTGCTCGCTGCCCCTTGTTCCTGTCCGCATGGAGCAGCAGAGCCGGCTCCATCTCGCCTTGGTTCTGCTTCCCGCATGCGCGCTTGCGTCTGGCTTCCGGCCGCACGCACTCCGTCGCCACCGGACATCATCGAGTCCCCCGTGCGCCTGCTGCCAACCGAGCTGCCCTGTGGTTCTCTGCACGTCGACCAATGCCTCCATGCAGTGGCGGAGCTAGAACAAGAATTATGGGAAGGCAAAATGTGAACTATGATTATTTGGGGGGCAAATTAGAGTATTTTCTTTGATCTAAGTTCTAAAAAAATATTTTCTTCAATGAATATACAAAGTTTGGGGGGGCGGTGGCCCCCCCTGAGCTATACATAGCTCCGCCACTGCCTCCATGCCTGTAAGGTGTTCGGCCAAATTCCTAGACAAGGTGGCGCAAGTCTACGTCCGACGTCCCTGCATGTTCCGTCCTGCATGTTCCGTGTGGTACGCATGTATTTCACCCCGACGGCAGCACATAAAACAGCTATTTCTTCTCACCTTCGGGTGGCCATTGTTGTTCCTTAGGGCATGCTCCTACCATATTTGTTGACGCCTCCTTTCGTACCGATGCCAAGATCGAGCCCGGAGTCTGCCATCGACCATTTGGAGTTGGAACCCAAGTTCTCCTACAAGGACCCAGATACTTTATTTTCACCTCTTCGAACTGAACCGTGAGACCTCTCTCCTAAACCATATTTTTCTAAATATGCCATCTACCTTACTGCACTAAATCATACATGCTTGCATACTTGTCATCTTGTGGTTTCAGGATTAAATAGTCGATTCACCTAAATTAAATATGTAGTGTTCATGCGGGATACCTTTGTCTTATTCCGGACTCCATTTAAAATTTGTGTAGTGAACCGATGCCATGTTATGCCTTGTTAATATAACATTTGAATTGTGGAGTATCTAAACAACATGAACTATCTCATTAATTGTCGGGACCCCGGTTTCGCTTAATATTGCCTAGTTGCATCGCACCTTTGCTATGTCATGCATCATATCATAAGCATACCGGATCTTTTGTCGTAGTATTAAATATTGCATCCGGTGTTTTTTCTAGTGTTTGCTTCTTCGCGGATTAGGCCGATGAGTTGATATGAGTATCGACAAGTTCTCCGGATATGAACCTTCGACAGTGTTTCCTAGGTGAGCATCTCCCCCTTTCTACCTATTTTGCATTTATAGTATTTATTTGCTCCTGTTGATCTATTGCTATCTGTGTCGTGATGCTTTAGTGTTCTGTACCAGATATATCCCTTGTAGCCTTTATATTGCCTTGGACACATCATATTGCCTGTTGTTTGATAGATAGTCAGTCTTGCGAGTCGTAGTTGCTTGCTCAGGTGCTGCTTTGCGTCGTTGTTAGAAGGTTGACACATGCTTAATGGTGGAGATGATCATGATTTTAAACACAACAATTAAATTGCTGGGATAACTAATGAAAGAGGCATCGGTGGACAATATATGCTATTTGGTTTTTCATGTCCACTTGTGTCTCGTAGGCCCCGAGTACTTGATACTTGTTCCTTGACTATTCGCACTATCCACATACGGGAGACTCTATGAATCCCCCTTAGCCAGAGCTTGATTCATTTCTTATTTCTTGGGGCCACAAAGTAGTTTGGGGCTTTATTACTATCATGTACTTATGCCATGCTTTGCTGCTTTATTTACGATTGTGCGTGGAGCACCTATACTGTTTAGGAATTGCAGAGTGTTTTTGCGGTATCGACAAGCCCAGTCACACTTTCGGGTTCCCAGTCGTTTACAGCCATTGGCGCAAACCTTGGGTCCGTCTCGGAGCCGGCCAACTTCGTTGCGGGTAGCTTAATGAGGTGGCCCCCTGAAATATTTTATAAATCCTGTGATTGCTTTGTCGTGAAAGCCTCATTGGGTTTTGATTTGGTTTTTCCGAGGTTGATCGTATGTGTGTTGCTATTTGTGCACCCCTGCAGGGTAAATCTTTCTGAAAGCCGTGTCCGCGGTTATGGACAACTTGGAGCACAGTGTCTCGATCATAGACAAGCATAACTAAAGTAGTGCTATAAATTTGACTTATATGTGACTAGTAATCAGCTTCACTACAATGGAATGGATAATAAAAGTGCCAACAACTGGTGGAACTGGGGTGTATCTGAAGGGAATATGCCCGAGAGGCAATAATAAAGTGGTTATTATCTTATTCTATGTTTATGATAAATGTTTATTTTACATGCTAAAATTGTATTGATCGGAAACATCAATACATGTGTGTTTAATAAACAAAAAGGGTTCCTAGTTATGCCTCTCTTATAGACTAGCTTGTTGATTAACAAGATGGTCAAGGTTTCCTGATCATGGACATTGGATGTTGTTAATAACAAGGTCACACCATTGGTGGAATGATGTGATGAACATTCATCTGAAGTATAACATTACGATCAAAGTCATTATGTTTATATTGCTATAACATCATACGAAGTAATCTTTATCCTTAGACCATGAGATCATATTAATTGCTAACACCGGAAGAGTATCTTGATAACATCAAACATCACACCGTAACAGGGTGACTATAAAGGTGGGTTCAGTGCTACGAAGGTGTTATGTTGAGGCTCATGGATCAAGAGTGGGATTTGTCCATCCCGATGACGGATAGATATACTCTGGGCCCTCTCGGTGATATCACATTGAAATAGCTTGCAAGCAAGTGATGTGATCACTAGAATGTTATATCACGGGAACGAGAAAAAAGTACATGTCAGTAACGAGATCAAACTAGGTATGGAGATACCGATGATCGAATCTCGGACATGTAATATATCACGAGACAAAGGGATTTAGTTACTAGCGTTAAAGGTTCTCACGATCACAGAAGTCATCGTTGAATGTGTAGGAGTCAGTATGGATCTCCAGGTCTCGTTTCTAATTATTGATCTGAGAGGGGTCTCGATCATGTCTGTATTATTCGTGAACCGTAGGGTGACACACTTAAGGGATACCGACACCATTTGGAGCAAATATGTTTCAGATAAAGATTTAAGAAAGCGCTGGAATTATTTCAATAGACACCGAAACTGTTTCGGGTGAAATTGCTGAAATTGGTTCTACATGTAATATTGAAATGTTGCAGGGGGTTTTATACGAATGTTTGTTAATTAAAGTAATTAACAAAATTCTGAATAAAAATAATAAAAGAGTTTTATTAAATGAGAGAGCATTAAATTTGGAGAAATTTAATGCATTTAAAGTGGAGACTTTAAAAGAGAATGTGAAGGGGCAAATTTATGTGGAGGGAGTTACCACCACATGAATGGAGGAGGTGAAGAGTCACCTCCTCCATGCGCCGGCCATGAAGGAGGGGCAACCCCCCCTCCTATAAAAGGCCACCCCCTCCTCACTTCTCACACACACCTCCTTGTGAATGATCTCTCTCCCCCTCTAGTATTATTCCCATGGTCTCGGATTAGCGAGATACATGTTACCGGTGGCTTTATCTGGAAAGGGGTTGCTGCTTCCGCTGCTTTGCTGGAGCGAGGGACGGAGGTTGTCGGGGTACCGGACGTGTGTGCGATCATGGATGCACTGCCGCTTTGCAGTGCTGGACTTGGTGGTGGTGGAGCTGGATCTGATGGACGTGCTAGAGCCGGACCTGCTGGACTTCATCACGATCTTGAGATCGGCAAGTATACGACTACATCAACCACGAGTTCCTACTCGTTAACAAATCTCGTTGTCTTCGAGGGTAAGTTCTCCATGGATGTATGTCCACCCGTTGCTCTGTATCTAGTAGATTGATCATGGCATGTAGTTCACACCGTAGGAATTTTTTTGTTTTCTATGCTGCGGACCCAACAGTATCATGTCATGTTATACCTGCCTAGTAAGTATCGCAACTCTAATGGAATGAAATAGAAGTGCCAACAATTGCTGGGTTTGGGATGTCACATGCTAATTGTATCTGACTAGTAAGTACTGCAACTACAACTGAATGGTTAACTAAAACTGCCCACTACTTAGGATATCAGGCTGACTCATCATATCAATATCTGACTAGTAAGTGATGCAACTATAATGGAATGAATAAAACTGCCAACTGGGTGAGTTCCTCGGTTTGACTTCCTCGTTTGGTTTCGAGGGGGAAATACCAGGATGGGTATGATCGGCGTTAGTATCAGGTTGGTCCCGAATAGGTCTTTCTTATCCCTCTCTAATAGCCGACAGTGGTTTCAAGTCTCTGTAGGTTATTTAGTGCATGCTGCGCTGCCGCTTCAGTCCACCGTACCTATGTAGGCGAGAGCCACCAAATTCTAGCCTCGCCGTGTACTGGCCTCAGTACTAACGCTCCTCTTTTTCCTTTGCCCTTTTGTCGGCACCCCTTTTGTTTTAACAGGTTTAAGTTCGACGTCGTTAGCAGGGTTAACCTTCCGGCTTGGCCTGGGCAGGGTTATGGACGCCATTGGTTATTCTTCAGGGCTCTTAGCTCAATTTGCTTCTTATCTGTACTCGAATATTGTATCGTTTTCAAGGTAATTTGGATCTTTGTACTGTATATCTATATTCTTGACTCAGTGAGTCGTCGCTGTATATATATATATGTTCTGTGGGTTTCATCATGGACTAATGCGTAATGGTATTACTTCGTTCTCCACCCACACGCAAGTGCCTGGTGGGCGTCCTTGAATCGTTTCTATGCGGGTTTGGCGGGAAGCGCTAAAACTTGCATAGGGCTGATTTGAGGGTGTTACAGAGTGGTATTAGAGCTCAGTAGTTACGATACCCCACTGGTCCAGCCTATAGGATAACCTAGCTAACGGCCGATGTAGAGTGTCAAAACTATTTTTGCAAAATCGGTTGGATAGATCTGATGAGGTCTGCTTTTACTCCTTACCCCTCTGCTATTCTCCTCTTACCTCTGCGTGTTTTAAATCTGCTCTCTTACCTTTCTTCAAGTCTAGGAATTCTCGTGGTTGGGTTTCCGTCGTACCTTCAGGGTTTCGCTTCCTCCTTTGGTAATGGTGTTTCTACATCCGGTCTTCATGCTATCTAAGGAATCCTTCATTTGTTGGACTTCTCTTTGTTCCTTCTTGTGCCTTCCGGTGTTTCCAATACGACCACATCATCTACGTCAGATCTAATGAAGAGTCTGCATCACTTCTTTGTTCCGAACCTCGCTTGTCGAGATCTTCGGTCTGATTCCGAGAGTTGGTTGCATAATTCTGCTGTTCATGTATGGGGTAATGATATGACTGTGGGATGGAGTCGCGACCATACCACTACTCTTATCATTCGCTTTTGTATATTGAATCGGTGGATCCAGCAATTTTACTCCGTCCACGGAAGCTAGATGTGGCTTTATTTGTTGATACCTCTACCTTCGCCCTTTGTTCCCGGAGTGTTCTCTCGACGATTCTGGACAACGACCTCTTGTTAGTGGTGTCGCGAGGATTGACACGAAGCAAAAAGATTCAGATCTCCGACCTTCTTCCCGGTACCATGAGGCGGATCTCGAGGGCGAGATCCCTTGTTAGTGCTGTCGAATTGTAACACTCCGGTAAAACCACTAATAGAAAATTGCTTGTTATTTTATTTTTCCGCATCATCATGCATCATCATGTTCATCATGCCACCTTGCATGGAACATATTATTAAATCATTGCATTCAAACTGTTACACTTATGTGGTTCTTGATATGTATTTGAGCTTGTCATTGCTTTCTCTCTATTTTAACCTCTCTTTATTCTATCTCTAGTTGGAGTCATTTGATATGGAACCATGAAGTCCAAATTCTATTACTTGAGTCTTGATATTTTATATTTGCCAAAATGCCTAAATTGAGTTGGGGGCATCATCTCTTAAATTTTCTTTATCACTAACTTGTCAATCTATCTAGTCCTTATGATTATTTTCAATTCTACCACATACGACACATGGGTTCCTTTTATTTGCCTTATTGATTTAAATCATGCCTATTTGATTTGCGTGGATCTTTACATCTTGTGATCATCTATTCCTTCCTTTCATCCTATTGTATTTCAATTCCATTCTATTATTTCTTTAAATCTTGGCTTGATCTATTCCTTGTTCTTTTTGGAATCTATTTTTAATCCAACCCATTCTATGATCATCTATCCTTGTCCCTATTACTGTGGTATTTCTTCTTTCCATTTTACATGTGAACATGCCACTATATTACCACATACCTGCACTAATAGCCTTCTTGCCAATCCCTCTACCTTGCTTAATATCTCTCTTTCTCTTTATTCCTATACATACCTGGGGCCTTTTCCCCTCTAATATTCTTCTATTTTTCCATCTCTGGTGATATTGTAATTTTCACATAATGCATCGACACTCCTTCCTATCTTTTATTCTTTCTCTTTCCTAAAAACATAGCTAAACCTTGTCATCTTAATACATATTTTGAGTCACAAATTATTTGTATTAAAACCATATTTTTCTTTTGCTTACATATCTGTACGGTCTAATAGATATAAAGCTGCCTTTTTTTATTTATTTAAAATAATAAAACTATAATATTTTTTTGTCCGTTACGTTTTTTATTTCACTAAAAATAAAAAAAGGCAAAACGTCCGTCTAAAAGTTTGGCCTAAAACTAGTCCCATCTAGTCTACTTTGGACTAGATAAATATTCCAATCCCCTCTTTCTCCTTCCCAAACCCATCACCTATTCTGAGATCCGGCCTAAAATTCCACACCGCCGATGTGATATGTTCTTCTCCACGACCTTTTATCTCTGGATCTTGTTCTTCAGTGTGCGTTGCCAATTCTTCGAATCAACTAAGCTGACCCAGCTTTGGCTTTTCTTTGTGTGCACATCTTCAGCCTGATTCAAATCCTCACCACAACTAGATCGTGCAGGTCTTCAAGCTCCACGCACCACACCGTCCTCATGCGCCTGCCCAACTCCACACCTCAGCACCACCACCGGATCGCCACCCCACACGCCGTCCAAATCCACCGTAGCATCAACCGGGAGACCAAGTCCCCGCCAGCTTTGGGACTTGCGAGCGCCAACCCCCGGCCCGCCTGCGTTTGCTCGCTGCCCCTTGTTCTTGTCCGCATGGAGTAGCAGAGCCGGCTCCATCTCGCCTTGGTTCTGCTTCCTGCACGCGCGCTTGCGTCTGCCTTCCGGCCGCACGCACTCCGTCGCCACCAGACAGCATCGAGTCCCCCGTGCGCCTGCTGCCAACCGAGCTGCCATGTGTTTCTCTGCACGTCGACCCATGCCTCCATGCCTGTAAGGTGTTCGGCCAAATTCCTAGACAAGGTGGCGCAAGTCTACGTCCGGCATCCCTGCATGTTCCGTGTGGTACGCATGTATTTCACCCCGACGGCAGCACATAACACAGCTATTTCTTCTCACCTTCGGGTGGCCATTGTTGTTCCTTAGTGCATGTTCTTACCATATTTGTTGACGCCTCCTTTCATACCGATGCCAAGATCGAGCCCGGAGTCTGCCATCGACCATTTGGAGTTGGAACCCAAGTTCTCCTACAAGAACTCAGGTACTTTATTTTCACCTCTTCGAACTGAACCGTGAGACCTCTCTCCTAAACCATATTTTTCTGAATATGTCATCTCCCTTACTGCACTAAATCATACATGCTTGCATACATGTCATCTTGTGGTTTCAGGATTAAATAGTCGATTCCCCTAAATTAAATATGGACTGTTCATGCGGGATACCTTTATCTTATTCCGGACTCCATTTAAATTTGTGTAGCGAATCGATGCCATGTTATGCCTTGTTAATACAACATTTAAATTGCGGGGTATCTAAACAATATGAACTATCTCATTAATTGTCGGGACCCCGGTTCCGCTTAATATTGCCTAGTTGCATCGCACCTTTGCTTTGTCATGCATCATATCATAAGCATACCGGATCTTCTGTCGTAGTATTAAATATTGCATCTGGTGTTTTTTCTAGTGTTTGCTTCTTCGCGGATTAGGCCGATGAGTTGATGCGAGTATCGACAAGTTCTCCGGATATGAACCTTCGACATTTGTTTCCCAGACGAACATCTCTCCCTTTCTACCTATTTTGCATTTATAGTCTTTATTTCCTCCTGTTGATCTATTGCTATCTGTGTCGTGATGCTTTAGTGTTTCGTACCAGATATATCCCTTGCAGCCTTTATATTGTCTTGGACACATCCTATTGCCTGTTGTTTGATAGATAATCAGTGTTGCGAGTCGTAGTTGCTTGCTCAGGTGCTGCTTTGCGTCGTTGTTGTTCCACCGTTGTTGGAAGATTGACACATGCTTAATGGTGGAGATGATCATGATTTTAAACACAACTATTAAATTGGTGGGATAACTAATGAAAGAGGCACCGGTGGAAAATATATGCTATCAAACTTTTCCTAAAGAAAAGTAAATAAAAAAGAATAAAAAGGAGGAATGGTCATTTTGGTAAATTTAACTCTCATGCCTACTTTGGCTATTCCTAGTACTCAAAACTTAACAGAATTAATTCTTGATCTTTGCACCCCTTGCTAGTACACATAATGAGGTACCAAGGCCCACCTTTGGATCTGCTAAAAACATTCTGTTAACTATTTTAAATGACAGTTTAAAATTGAATCTAATGCATATGCATAGATCACCCCTATTTCAAAAACCATCTATTTGAGCTCCCTTTTCAAAACTCTTGCAACCAGAGACTACCTATCACTAGTGGAGATCACTCAAAAATTTTGAAACCAAAATTCAAAACTTTCTTTCATGCGGCCATTTCATCAAACACTTGGCATGCATAATCTCTACTCTAATCCTAGCTCACTGTTTACTATAGGGTTTTGCCCCCAATTGATCCCTATTTAATCCCCTCGTCCCCTCTTGATCTAACCAGAGCCTAACCAGCATCTCCCCTACACCCTAGCTGCACTGCCATGCCATGCCAAGCACCACCTCGCCGGCCGACAGTGCACTCGCAGCAGCAGCCCTCTCCAGCCCCTCTCCTCATGTCTAGCAACTTGCCTGTGGTCCACCTCCACCGCCCAACCAGCCCCAGGCCAGAGACAGAGAGCAGAGCAGCCAAGAACCGCCGTGCCCGGAGCCAGTCGAGCATGCCGACGCCGTCCCCAGAGCACGCCCTGTCCCCGCTTGCACAGACCACCCTTGGCACCAGCCCGCGCCCGCCGCTCCACCTCGACCTGGAGAACACCCCAGGCATCCCCGTTCGCCGCACAAAGACTCACAGCCACCGCTCGCCGTGGACACCGCCGCTTCGGCCGCGCAGAGCGCCACCTCGCCCAGATCGCGTGCCACCGCCCCTACGGCCCCATTCAATTCCTAGAGCACCGCCAGGGAATCACACATCGATCGCCACCCCCATCCATGCCTCTACCCCGCCGTAGCCTTGTCGCCGGAGTCGCCTGCCCATCCCGCTCGGTCTCACCGTCGGGCCTATAAAAGGAGCCCTCCCCAGCCTCTTCTCTCCACACCATTCCACTCCCCTCACCTCTCTGAACCTCACCCACCTCTAGCCGGAGCAAGTGGAGTAGCAGCTCGCCGGAATTGGAGCCGGAGCAGCCGCGACAGGAGGAGAAGGGCGCCGTTGATTGCGACCACCCCAAGCTCCGCCGCAACCGTGCCTCGCCTCGCCGTCGTCTTCCATGTCGTTTGCCCGCCTCGCCGACCCCGCTGGAGCCCTGGTACGCCCCCAGTAGACCCCCACCGAGCCGCTAGGGTTCAAGCTCGCCGGCGACCTGTTCGTCGTCGACGATGACCCTCAACCGTTGATCTCGCTTGTAATCCTACAACCCACAGCGCACGTACCGTTTCGCGTTTTAAGTGCCGCTGACACGCGGGACCACCCTGTCAGCTGAGCCCCCGCACCGCGGAGCGCCACTTGGCCGGCCCATTCCTTTTCCCGCGCTAGCCCATTGATTCAAATCTGGATTTTTCTTTTTAGTTAAATCTAGTTTCTGTCCACTAATTTAAAAATAAGTTCAGAGAGTTTTAGAAATCCAAATTGTATGAAACCAATTTTGTCTAAAAGGTATTAAAATGATCTATCCAAGCCCGTTGGATTTAATTCAATTAGAGTTATAGATCTCTCCTAATAAAATAAGAAGACAGAAGCTTTTGCAACATGCAACATTTTTATAAAATCAACCAAGTTAGCTTTTGAGTTGATTCCAACTCTCAAAAATCATATTTCATCATATCTATCTAACCATGTAATAATATTAAGGTTGACATGCAGTGACTTTGGACTAGTACCAAAATAATGCTATATAGGCATTTCTAGTCACTTTAAATCATTAAATAATAAACTTAAACGAAAGTAATATTGATCCAACCTTTAAATCTCATTCCCACATGTTAGAGTATGTGGTGAGGACATGTGTCCACATGATCCCATATTTTGACGGTGAATATTAAATTTTAGTTAATATTTCAATGAGTAGAAATTACTTTTCTAAAATAAAAAGGATGAAACTATTGAATTAAAACTTGTGATGTTTGTGATGATAATAGATCATCAAATGTGTGTTTTAGAATGCTACTTAGCCTAGTTAAGTATTGTTTAGTGATGGTGCACTCCCTATGTATTTATAGACGCTAGTACCGACCAAGCTTTCGAGGAGGAGGAGTTCTACCAAGAAGAAGAAGAAGAAAACTTCAACCACTGTACCAACCAAGGCAAGCTATTGTTAGCAAGCTAGAATTAAGCTAGATGAATGAGCAAGGATGCTTTAGGCATGCTGTGATCACACCCCTTTTAACTATTAGTACCCCATGTCTTACTTACAAGTTTTACTCCCCTTAGTATGCAAAGTTCCTTACTTATTTTTGAAGGTAGCATAAATAGTATAAAACTTGACGTACTTAGAAACCTTTAGATGTCATTCTATGGCATGAGATTGATCCCATCCTTCCTCTTTAGTGAACACCCTTAACTTAATATTTTAGAGTAGATCAAAAACTTGAGTCACTTTAGATGGGAACACTTGGTGAAAATGAACTGTGAAAACCTTGGAGTGATGAGTCATTCTATTGAGATGTTTTGACATGTGTTGAGAAACACAACTGGTTTATGATGATGAAAATGATGAGGCATGAGCCTTAACCCTTTTATAAAACTGATGGTTGGATTCGGATGCGATACCATTCCAAATTTACCGTACAACCATATTACCTGAATTGGGTAAGGCTTAGCTAGAAATTTATATGCATTAGTATTAGTTCCCTCATAGGAGAGATTTGAGCTGAGGCTACCTCTCAATGATGTACACCTATGTAGTGCCCAAGATGACTGATGGTCATGGTTGGGAGGCCATGCTCATAGTAGAGGTGCTTATACTAGGGTGTGTAAAGGGAAGGTTATGTTTGATTATCTGCATACTAAGTATGATGATTCAGGGTTATCCCTGACAGATGTATCGAATCTTGTGGTGAAAGTGTACCACCTCTGCAGAGTGTCAAACTATTCGAATAGCCGTGTCCGCAGTTATGGATAGTTGGAATGGCCATACTGTTTCGTTGTCCGATGTTTTCTAAATAACTTGAAATGAATGATGAACTTTGACTTGACCACAACAGGGTTGTGTTTATGATAATAGCTTCCCGACTTAAGTGATTCTAGAACTTTACTTTATCTTTCTTTGCTTCTGAACTCAGCTTAGGTTTCAAACTTAACTTGATAGTTAACTTAGCTCTAGCACTTTAACTTAGAATTATACTTCTTGTTAGTAGTAGTTTGCGAGTACTTAAAGAGTACTCATGGCTTTTGTCCCTGGCTATTATCATGGCCAGACTATGAAGGAGATTATCAAGATGATGGCCAGCAGGACGGCTATGATAACTAGGACTATCTGCCTTCGTCAGCATTGCCTGTGCCCCTGAAGATGGACCCCACTGCTACACTTATCTTTTATTTCCGCTGCTTGTTGTATTAAGACTAGATCATGAGTTCCTTATTTGTGTAAAACCTTATGTATGGTTTGTAATGGATGATGTACTGTGATATCCAATCCTTTATGTCTCCCAAAAATGGTAATCCTGGGATTGCGAGGTATGGCATAACGGGCCTCTGGGATTAAAAATCCGGGTGTTGACAAGTTGGTATCAGAGCCATCCTGACCATAGGAGACCCTAGTCAGAATGGACGTCGAAACCAAAAACTTAGCTTCAAAACCAAAGTGAGTATTTATGAAAAACTATTTCCCCTCTTACCCTTGTGAACTCATTCTTTCTCAAAAATTCATGTTCCTCCAAAAATTTTACATTACTACTTAAAAATTTGACACACTTGATCACTTCATTAACTTCCTCATCCTTAATCCTTGTAGATGGAGACTCGGTTCAGCAAGTTTTACCAGTTGGGAAACGGAGGTCAGCTAATCTTCGAGAGGGATCTGGATTCGCTGTCAGAGTTACTGGGACGCCCACACCCGGAGTTTCTTGGAGCTCAACTTCCAGGACCCCCAGGAGGAGACCTACAGTGGCTAGTCACCGTGGATCTTCGGGGAAGCATCGAAGAACCAACTTCTGGGAGAATTCAGTTCTCCGTGAGAGAGAACAACTGGCTAGATGGTTTAGCCAGGGCAATGCATGAAGCTCTCGCACGTCTATGTGCCCTCAGCGTCAACAAGATCCAAGGAACCTGTTTTGCCCACTATGCAAGACGTGACTTCATGGGAATGCCGATGGAGATGCTAAGTCACCCAGAGTTGAGGCGTCAAGTGGAGAACCTTGACTTCTCGCTTCATGACAGACAGCAGGAACTGGACAATGCCAGGGAGTTAACCAACCAGAACCGTGCCATCGCCGACCAGAAGGCCAAGACTTTCGCACTGCTCGTCCAAGATCGCCAGTATCTTCGTCGCCAGCGTGCAAAGAAGGATCATACCATCGCCCGTCTTCACAATAAGGTGGCCGACCTCGAGAAGACCGTCAAGGAGCAGGAAGCTCAGCTTGCCGCCAAGGAAGAAGGAGATGAGGGTGAAGACATCCAGGGAGATATGGATTCTTACCTCAGCAACGATGATGACTTTCTGGAGGAGGATGCTGTGGACTTCTACACTGATGATGAAGACTCCGACTTCATCGACGATGAGTAGATGCACTAGAGCACTGTTGTAGCATGAGATGTATCATCTCATTGTATCGTAGCTTGCAGAATGGTTCTTCAAACCATCTGTTTTCCCCTTTGATTGTTGTGGTGTGTGTTGTATCGTGTGCTTGCTTGCATGAATGAAAAAGAAGTTAGTTGAAAAACCTGAGTCTAACTCAAACTTTTATATTTGAAAAACCCAAAACCATGAACCTTAGACTTTCCCTCTTACCCCTATATCTATCTCAACCTTCAGATGACTCGTGGGAACCAAGGAGGGAGCAGCTCGTCGCAAGACCCAATGCTGCAGATCTTGCAGAATCTCATCGCGGACCGTGAAGCGAGCAGGGCCGAGCGTCAAGCCAACTTAGCAACATTGCAGCAGATCGCCCAAATGACTCTCAACAACCAAGGACATGGAAATTAGGATCACCAAGGATCCAAACTCAAAAACTTTCAGAACACCAATCCCCCAATCTTTAACCAATCTGAAAACCCATTAGATGCTGATGACTGGTTACAGACCATGGAAAACAACTTAGAGGTTGCCAGAGTGGATGAGAATGAGAAAGTTCTCTTCGCCACCCACTATTTGGCGGGAGATGCAAGAGCTTGGTGGAATAGCATCCGCAATATGAACCATGGCCAGGTGATGACCTGGGAAGCATTCAAGGTCAAGTTCAGCCGCACCCACGTGCCGCAAGGTCTTGTCAACAGGATGAGAGATGAATTTCGCGAATTGAAGCAAGGAAGAATGAATGTGGTGGAGTACCGTGACAGATTCTTGTCACTTGCCAGATATGCACCGGATGAGATCAACACGGAGGCTAAGAAGAAGGAGAGATTCTTAAACGGACTGCATGATGAGATGCAGACTATCCTCGTCAACATCCGTTTCGATGATCTCGAAGAGCTAGTCGACTCTGCCATTCAGATGGAAGGGAAGATTAACCAGGCAAACGACAACCACAAGCACCGTATGATGCAGCAGTCTGGATCCAGTAGTCACCAGAAGTACCGTCCTAACCCCTCACCAGGATATGCACCAAGGAACAACCGACCCCCAAATTCTCGCCCAAGCTACCCCAACCGTAGCGGAGGTAATGTGAAGTCCGGAGGAAACAATCACAGCTCCGGCAATACAAACAATTTCAACCGTGCCCCTCCCAAGAGAAACAACAACAACAACACTGCGCCTAGAACTGGCAGCAATGCTGTGCCTGTCGCAGTCAAGGACAAGTCCCAGATCACTTGTTTCGAGTGTGGAGTGAAGGGTCACTACTCCAATGAGTGTCCCAAGAAGACTGCCGCCAATGCCCCTATGAATTCCCTAGCTCAGCAGCAGCGTCGTGTTCAACCAGGAAGGAGATTTGCCCTAGGGAACCCTCACAACCGCAATGGTCGTCTCTTCCACATGAACGAAGAAGAAGCCCAGGAAGCGCCAGATGTAGTGTTGGGTATGTTTTCTGTCAACTCAGTTTTAGCAAGAGTATTGTTTGATTCTGGAGCATCGCATTCATTTGTCACCGAAGAATTTGTATGCACTAGTAAGATTCATCCAACCAACCTTAAGCATGTCATGATAGTTCAAATCCCCGGTTCAACAACAAAAGCTAGAAAAATTTGCAAAGCTGTACCTATCAGAATACATGGGATAGATTTTTATGCCAACCTAATTGTACTTGGAACCAAAGGATTGGAAGTAGTACTAGGTATGTACTGGATGTTAAGGCATAAAGGATTGATAGACTGTGCTAAGAAAGCCATCACCATGACCAGTAGTTCTGGAGTAACAGTAGAGCATATCTCTGAAACCTTACCCCGTCAATTCAAATGCAACAAGAGTGTAGCCCTGCCCACCATTGACCAAGTCAGAGTAGTCTGTGAATACCCCGACGTATTCCTAGATGAATTGCCAGGTATGCCCCCGGATAGGGATATTGAGTTCACTATCGAACTAATTCCCGGAACCGGACCTATAGCCTAGAGACCCTATACCATGAACCCCTCAGAGTTAGTGGAACTGAAGAAGCAATTGGATGCCATGTTAGCAACATGCTTGATTCAGCCAAGCGCATCGCCATGGAGATCACTAGTGTTATTCATCGACAAGAAAGATGGAGGAAATCGTCTGTGTACAGATTACAGAAAGTTGAATGATGTCACCATCAAGAACAAGTACCCCTTGCCAAAGATAGAGGATCTATTTGATCAGTTGACTGGAGCTCAGGTATTCTCAAAGATTGATCTTAGGACTGGTTATCACCAACTTAAGATTCGTGCAACAGATATTCCAAAGACCGCCTTTACTACTCGCTATGGTTTATACGAGTATACGGTTATGTCTTTTGGATTAACCAATGCCCCTGCTTATTTCATGAATCTCATGAATAAGATCTTTATGAATTTCCTAGATAAGTTTGTAGTTGTGTTTATCGATGACATCCTTATCAACTCCAAGTCAGAAGAAGAGCATGAGCAACATCTGAGAATCATCCTAGAAACCCTGAGAGAGCATCAGTTATATGCCAAGTTCAGCAAGTGTGAGTTTTGGCTGAAAGAAGTAGGATCCCTAGGACATATTGTGTCTGCCGGAGGAGTCTCTGTTGATCCCACCAAGATCAAAGATGTCGAGGAATGGGAAGCCCCAACCAATCAAATCCAAGTTCGTTCATTTCTCGGATTAGCGGGATATTACCGCAAGTTCGTAGAAGGATTCTCGAGCATAGCCCGACCAATGACCCAATTGTTGAAGAAGGACAAGAAGTTTGAATGGACAGACAAATGTGAAGCCAGTTTCCAGGAGTTGAAGAAGAGATTGATATCAGCCCAAATTTTGATCATGCCAGACATCAAGAAGCCGTTTGATGTGTATTGTGATGCATCCAAGATTGGCCTAGGATGTGTATTGATGCAAGAAGGAAAAGTCATCGTGTATCTGTCTCGACAATTGAAGCAACACGAGCAGAACTATCTGACCCATGATCTTGAGCTAGCAGCCGTGGTTCTAGCATTGAAGACATGGCGTCATTATTTGATGGGTAATCGCTGTGAGATTTACTCAGATCATAAGATCTTGAAGTATATCTTCACCCAGAAGGAGCTGAATATGAGGCAAATAAGATGGATAGAGTTAATCAAAAATTATGACCTTGACATTCACTATCACCCCGGGAAAGCCAATGTGGTAGCGGATGCTCTTAGCAGATTGCCGTATAGGCTTAACACCATGATCAAAGAGAAGCAACCAAATTTGTATGAGGAGTTGGAGCAGTTCAGGACTGAGTTAGTTAGCAAAGGATTCCTAGCTAGAATTGAACTTCAACCCACTTTGATTAGCCAAATCAAGGAAGCCTAGAAGGGAAATGAAAGTATTGACGGAATCAAACGTCGTATTGGTACAGGAAAGGTACCTGGATTCACCGAAGACGAAGAAGGTGTACTATGGTACAAAGGACGTATCTGTGTGCCAGCAGATTCGGAACTGAAGGAAATTATCATGAAGGAAGCTCATGATACTCTTTATTCTATCCACCCCGGAGGAACAAAGATGTATCAGGATTTGAAAGAGCAATTTTGGTGGCACAAGATGAAGAGAGAGATCGGAAGCTACATCGCCAAATGTGACATCTGTCAAAGAGTCAAAGCAGAGCATCAGAGACCTGCAGGACTAGTGCAACCATTGCAGATTCTGGAATGGAAATGAGATTCCGTCGGAATGGACTTTATCACCGGTTTGCCTACTTCTAGTAGGGGAAATGACTCAATCTGGGTCATCGTTGATAGATTGTCCAAGTTAACCCACTTCATACCTGTCAAGACTACCTACCAGAGTGCAAAACTAGCAGAGCTGTATATTGCTAGGATTGTTAGTCTGCATGGAACCCCCAAGACCATCGTCTCAGATCGAGGAACCCAGTTTACTTCAAGATTTTGGCAGAAAGTTCAGGAAGGTTTAGGAACCAAGTTGAACTTCAGCACCGATTATCACCCGCAAACAGATGGACAAACTGAGAGAGTCAACCTGATCTTAGAGGATATGCTTAGAGCTTGTGTGTTGGAATATGGATCAAAATGGGAAGACTGCCTGCCTTTCGTAGAATTCTCATATAACAACAGTTATCAAGCTAGTTTGCAGATGGCACCATTTGAATTCCTATACGGAAGAAAGTGTCGTACCCCTTTGAATTAGTCGCAAGTAGGAGAGAGTCAGATCTTTGGACCCGACATTCTCTGAGAAGCAGAAGAGAACGTTCACAAAGTCCGTGAGCACCTCAAGACCGCCCAATCCAGACAGAAGAGCTATGCTGACAAGAGAAGGAGAGACCTGACTTTCAATGTCGGAGATTTCGTATATCTCAAGGTTTCACCGTTGAAGGGAACTCAACGCTTTAGTCTGAAGGGAAAGTTAGCCCCCAGATATATCGGACCTTTCAAGATTCTGAACCTCCGAGGAGAAGTATCGTATCAACTGGAACTGCCTGAAGAGATGTTAGCCATCCACAATGTGTTCCATATCTCGTTACTTCGCAAATGCTTGGAAGTGCCTGAGAAGACGGAAGTTTTCAAGAACATCGATCACAGAGCTGTGGAAATCAACAATGACCTGACCTATCGGGAAGTACCCATCCGTATCTTAGAAGAAGCCTACAGAACCACCAGGACCAGGAGTATCAAGTTTCTCAAGATTCAGTGGAGCAACCATACCGAGGAGGAAGCTACTTGGGAGCGCGAAGATTACATTAGAACAAAGTTCCCAGATCTTTTTAGTTCCTAGTTTTCTTTGTAAATCTCGGGACGAGATTTTGTTTAAGGGGGGAAGGTTTGTAACATCCCAAAACTTTAATCCAAGCTTATCAAGATCAAATCATCCAAAAATAGGGTTAACAAAAACTTTTCCAAATTTAAAATGAAATCATTCATATGTGTGTGCATTTAAAATAGGAGTTGTTTGAATTGCCATGATTGAATGATCCAATGCTTGTAAAATGTTTCATAGGTGATTTAAACATCATCAACATCATTCCCAAACTTTTCCTAAAGAAAATCAAATCAAAAAGAATTAAAAAGGAGGAATGGTCATTTTGGCAAATTTAACTCTCATGCCTACTTTGGCTATTCCTAGTACTCAAAACTTAACAGAAATAATTCTTGATCTTTGCACCCCTTGCTAGTACACATAATGAGGTACCAAGGCCCACCTTTGGATCTGCTAAAAACATTCTGTTAACTATTTTAAATGACAGTTTAAAATTGAATCTAATGCATATTCATAGATCACCCATATTTCAAAAACCATATATTTGATCTCCATTTTCAAAACCCTTGCAACCAGAGACTACCTATCACTAGTGGAGATCACTCAAAAAATTTGAAACCAAAATTCAAAACTTTCTTTCATGCGGCCATTTCATCAAACACTTCGCATGCATAATCTCTACTCTAATCCTAGCTCACTGTTTACTACAGAGTTTATCCCCTAATTGATCCCCATTTAATCCCCTTGTCCCCTCTTGATCTAACCATAGCCTAACAAGCATCTCCCCTACACCCTAGCTGCACTGCCATGCCATGCCGAGCACCACCTCGCCGGCCGATAGTGCACTCGCAGCAGCAGCCCTCTCCAGCCCCTCTCCTCATGTCTAGCAACTTGCCTGTGGTCCACCTCCACCGCCCAACCAGCCCCAGGCCAGAGACAGAGAGCAGAGCGGCCAGGAACCGCCGCGCCCGGAGCCGATCGAGCATGCCAACGCCGCCCCCAGAGCACGCCCTGTCCCCGCTCGCACAGACCACCCCTTGGCACCAGCCCACGCCCGGTGCTCCACCTCGACCTGGAGAACCCCCCAGACATCCCCGTTCGCTGCCCAATGCCTCACAGCCACCGCTCACCGTGGACACCGCCGCTTCGGCCGCGCAGAGCGCCACCTCGCCCAGACCGCGTGCCACCGCTCCTATGGACGCATTCAATTCCTAGAGCACCGCCAGGGAACCACACATCGATCGCCACCCCCAGCCAGGCCTCTACCCCGTCGTAGCCTTGTCGCCGGAGTCGCCTGCCCATCCCGCTCGGTCTCACCGTCGGGCCTATAAAAGGAGCCCTCCCCAGCCTCTTCTCTCCACACCATTCCACTCCCCTCACCTCTTTGAACCTCACCCACCTCTAGCCGGAGCAAGTGGAGCAGCAGCTCGCCGGAATTGGAGCCGGAGCAGCCGCGGCAGGAGGAGAAGGGCGCCGTTGATTGCGACCACCCCAAGCTCCGCCACAACCGCGCCTCGCCTCGCCGTCGTCTTCCACGTCGTTTGCCCGCCTCGCCGACCCCGCTGGAGCCCTGGTACGCCCCCAGTAGACCCCCACCGAGCCGCTAGGGTTCGATCTCGTCGGCGACCTGTTCATCGTCGACGACGACCCTCAGCCGTTGATCTCGCTTCTAATCCTACGGCCCACAGCGCGCGTACTGTTTCGCGTTTTAAGTGCCGCTGACACGCGGGACCCCCCTGTCAGCTGAGCCCCGCACCGCGGAGCGCCACTGGGCCGGCCCATTCCTTTTCCCGCACTAGCCCATTGATTCAAATCTTGATTTTTCTTTTTAGTTAAATCTAGTTTCTATCCACTAGTTTAAAAATAAATTCAGAGAGTTTTAGAAATCCAAATTGTATGAAACCAATTTTGTCTGAAAGGTATTAAAATGATCTATCCAAGCCTGTTGGATTTAATTCAATTAGAGTTATGGATCTCTCCTAATAAAAATAAGAAGACAGAAGCTTTTGCAACTTGCAACATTTTTATAAAATCAACCAAGTGAGATTTTGAGTTGATTCCAACTCTCAAAAATCACATTTCATCATATCTATCTAAGCCATGTAATAATATTAAGGTTGATATGCAGTGACTTTGGACTAGTACCAAAATAATGATATATAGGCATTTCTAGTCACTTTAAATCATTAAATAATAAACTTAAACTAAAGTAATATTGATCCAACCTTTAAATCTCATTCCCACATGTTAGAGTATGTGGTGAGGACATGTGTCCACCTGATCCCATATTTTGGTGGTGAATATTAAATTTTAGTTAATATTTCAATCAGTAGAAATTACTTTTCTAGAATATAAAGGATGAAACTATTGAATTAAAACTTGTGATGTTTGAGATTATAATAGATCATCAAATGTGTGTTTTAGAATGCTACTTATCCTAGTTAAGTATTGTTTGGTGATGGTGCACTCCCTATGTATTTATAGACGCTAGTATCGACCAAGCTTTCGAGGAGGAGGAGTTCTACCAAGAAGAAGAAGAAGAAGAAGAAAACTTCAACCACTTTACCAACCAAGGCAAGCTATTGTTAGCAACCTAGAATTAAGCTAGATGAATGAGCAAGGATAATTTAGGCATGCTGTGATCACACCCCTTTTAACTATTAGTACCCCAAGTCTTACTTACAAGTTTTACTCCCCTTAGTATGCAAAGCTTGAAGGTACCATAAACAGTATAAACCTTGACCTACTTAGAAACCTTTAGATGTCATTCTATGGCATGAGATTGATCCCATACTTCCCCTTTAGTGAACACTCTTAACTTAATATTTTAGAGTAGATCAAAAACTTGAGTCACTTTAGATGGGAACACTTGGTGAAAATGAATTGTGAAAACCTTGGAATGATGAATCATTCTATTGAGATGTTTTGACATGTGTTGAGAAACACAACTGGTTTATGATGATGAAAATGATGAGGCATGAGCCTTAACCCTTTTATAAAACTGATGGTTGGATTCGAATGCGATACCATTCCAAATTTACCGTATAACCACATTACCTGAATTGGGTAAGGTTTAGCTGGAAATTTATATGCATTAGTATTAGTTCCCTCACGGGAGAGGTTTGAGCTGAGGCTACCTCTCAATGATGTCCACCTATGTAGTGCCCAAGATGACTGATGGTCATGGTTGGGAGGCCATGCTCATAGGAGAGGTGCTTATACTAGGGTGTGTAAAGCGAAGGTTATGTTTGATTATCTGCATACTAAGTATGATGCTTCAGGGTTATCCCTGACAGATGTATCGAATCTTGTGGTGAAAGTGTACCACCTCTGTAGAGTGTCAAACTATTCGAATAGCCGCGTCCGCGGTTATGGACAGTTGGAATGGCCATACTGTTTCGTTGTCAGATGTTTTCTAAATAACTTGAAATGAATGATGAACTTTGACTTGACCATAACAGGGTTGTGTTTATGATAATAGCTTCCCAACTTAAGTGATTCTAGAACTTTACTTTATCTTTCTTTGCTTCTGAACTCAGCTTAGGTTTCAAACTTAAATTGATAGTTAACTTAGCTCTAGCACTTTAACTTAGAATTATACTCCTTGTTAGTAGTAGTTTGCGAGTACTTAAAGAGTACTCATGGCTTTTGTACCTGGCTATTATCATGGCCAGAATATGAAGGAGATTATCAAGAGGATGGACAACAGGAAGGCTATGATAACTAGGACTATCTGCCTTCGTCAGCATTGCCTGTGCCCCTGAAGATGGACCCCACTACTACGCTTATCTTTTATTTCCGCTGCTTGTTGTACTAAGACTGGATCATGAGATCCTTATTTGTGTAAAACCTTATGTATGGTTTGTAATGGATGATGTACTGTGATATCCAATCCGTTATGTCTCGCAAAAATGGTAATCCGGGGATTGGCGAGGTATGGCATAACAGGCATCTGGGATTAAAAATCCGGGTGTTGACAGCACCTGTACTGTTTAGGAATTGCGGAGTGTTTTCGTGGTATCGACAAGCCCGGTCACACTTTCAGGTTCCCAGTCGTTTATAGCCATTGGCGCAAACCTTGGGTCCGTCTCGGAGCCGTACAACTTCGTTGCGGGTAGCTTAATGGGGTGGCCCCCTGAAATATTTTATGAATCCTGTGAATGCTTTGTCGTGAAAGCCTCATTGGGTTTTGATTTGGTTTTTCCAAGGTTGATCGTGTGTGTGTTGCTATTTGTGCACCCCTGCAGGGTAAATCTTTCTAAAAGCCGTGTCCGTGGTTATGGACGACTTGGAGCACAGTGTCTCGATCATAGACAAGCATAACTAAAGTAGTGCTATAGATTTGATTTAATATGTGACTAGTAATCAGCTTCACTATAATGGAATAGATAATAAAAGTGCCAACAACTGGTGGAAATGGGGTGTATCGTGTCATGTTATACCTGCCTAGTAAGTATCGCAACTCCAATGGAATGAAATAAAAGTGCCAACAACTGCTAGGTTTGGGATGTCACATGCTAATTGAATCTGACTAGTAAGTACTGCAACTACAACTGAATGGTTAACTAAAACTGCGCACTACTTAGGATATCAGGATGACTCATGATATCTATATCTGACTAGTAAGTGCTGCAACTATAATGGAATGAATAAAACTGCCAACTGGGTGAGTTCCTCGGTTTGACTTCCTCGTTTGGTCTCGAGGGGGAAATACCAGGATGGGTATGATCGGCGTTAGTATCAGGTTGGTCCCGAATAGGTCTTTCTTATCCCTCTCTAATAGCCGATAGTGGTTTTGAGTCTCTATAGGTTGTTTAGTGCATGCTGCGCTGCCGCTTCAGTCCACCATACCTATGTAGGCGAGAGCCGCCGAATTCTAGCCTCGCCGTGTACTGGCCTTAGTACTGACGCTCCTCTTTTTCCTTTGCCCTTTTGTCGACACCCCTTTTGTTTTAGCAGGTTTAAGTTTGACGTCGTTAGCAGGGTTACAATTCTGGCTTGGCCTGGGCAGGGTTATGGATGCCATTGGTTATTCTTCAGGGCTCTTAGCTCAATTTGCTTCTTATCTGTACTTGGATATTGTATCGTTTTCAAGGTGATTTGGATCTTTGTACTGTATATCTGTATTCTTGACTCAGTGAGTCATTGCTGTATATACATATGTTCTGTGGGTTCCATCGTGGACTAATGTGTACTGGTATTACTTCGTTCTCCACCCGCACGCAAGTGCCTGGTGGGCGTCCTTGAATCGTTTCTATGCGGGTTTGGCGGGAAGCGCTAAAACTTGCATAGGGCCGATTTGAGGGTGTTACACAAGTTGCACGAACACGTCGCCTCGCGTACCTACCTATGTACGCACGCCATCCCCCAGCACCCCTGGCCATCGTGACCAACAACGCCGGCCCCACCTACCCCTCTCTCTTCCCCGGCCCGGTCAACACGCAAGCCTCGCACGCTCCTGTCCCTTCCAGCGCCTCTTCTCCCTCGCGGAAAACTTCATCCTCCTCCGCCGCCAGGAGGCCGACCTGTCGATCCTCTTCAACCTTGCCCTGCCACCTCGAGCCCGCTCCTCTGCGAGCCGCGGCTACCCCTGTGCTCGTTCTGTGGTCTGCTGTTATCTGCAGGCAGCCGCCCCGCGCGCTTCCTAGTGGAGCCCCGCCAGCCGCCGCTTGGCCTCTGTCCGCCACCAAGAGCTCCCTCCACCTTGAAGCCCTCCCCGACCTCTGTCTCTGTCGCTTCTGCGCCTCAGCGAGCCGCCAGCGGCCCCGACGTCCGCAACCCGAGCTCGCCCGGTGCCCGCGAGTTTCTCCCTCGACCCGGGCCCCTACTGCGGCTCCCCTCACCGCCATGGCCACCACCGCCTTCGCTGGTGCTCGGCTGCCCCACCTTCGCGTCCCTCTCGTCGTTGGCCTCCCCTGCTCCAGCATCGTCGCATGCCGCCTCTCCCTGCGCAAACGCATGCGCGAGCCCCTGCGTCTTCCTCCTGGAATCATCGGCAAGCCCTGTGGCTGCCAGCGAGCGTTGCTTCCATCTACGCAGCGCGTGGTCCCGCTGCCTCGAGGTGGCCCCGTCTCCAGCGCCGACCCTGCCACCTGCAGTTGGCCAAGCGACGCCACGATGCTCGCTGCCGTCGAGATTTCTTTGACTGTCCGCATGAAGCGTTGTTGCTGCTCCCGTACAGTGTTGATGCCCAACACCAAGTGTGCCCTGCTGTTTGTATTGCTCATGCTTGAGAATAGTCACCCCCCGCTACAACCTCAAGTGCTACAAGTTGGGCTACTCGGTGTTATCAGTGTGGATGTCAATCTGGTGATGTTAGGAGCGTTTGTTCTAGACCTCGAGATGGCCAAAATAGATGAGATGAAGACGCGGCTCAGCTACCCCGACTATGTTCGTGTGGCCGTCGAAGTCCGAAACCGAAGAACCAAGAGGTGTCGACGACATGGACCGAACATCGCCTACATGGAACGACAAGGCCTCCTTCTCGGATCCGATGGCCGAGACCCTGAAGACCGATCCCGCCAAGGCCCTGAACCCCGTCAAACCCTCAGACCCAAGATCTTCGGAGCTTAATGTGTGTCCCTGATCCGAGCCCCTATTTTATAAATGCCATCTATATAAACTTGTTGCATATTAATTGTCCATTATCGCATGCATATTGTGGGTGTTTGGGGGCTATTTCGATGATTCACCTAAATTAAATATGGAGCACATATACGGGCTATTCTAGTCTTATATTGGCTCCATTTAAATTTGTGTAGCGAATCAATGTCATGTTAAGACAACATTTAAACTGCGGGGTACCTAAACAACTTGAACCATTTAATTAATTGTCGGGACCCCGGTTCCGCTTAATATTATCTAGTCACATCGCATCTTTGGCATGTCATACATCATACATGCATCATGCCCGATCTTCTGCCGTAGTATTAAATAGTCCATCCCGTGTTTCTTCTAGTGCTTTGGTTCTTCGAGGATTAGGCTGTTGAGTTGATGCGAGTATCAATAAGTCCTTCGGATAATGTACCTTCGACAGTGTTTCCCAGGAGAGCATTCTCCCCCTTTCTACCTATTTTGCATTTATAGTCTTTACTTCCTCCTTTTGATCTATTGCTATCCTTGTTGCGATGCTTTAGTTTCCGTGCACCGTTTATATTCCCTACAGCCTCTATATTGCCTTGGACACACCCTATTGCCTGTTGTTTGATAGATAGTCGGCCTTGCGATTTGTTTTTGCTTGCTCAGGTGCTGCTTCGTGTTGTTGTTGTTCCATCATTGTTGGGAGGTTGGCACATGCTTAATGGTGGAGATGATCATGACTTTAATTATAACTTGATATTAAAATGCTGGAAATAGATATAAGTAATGCAGAGGCATCGTTTGGCAATAGATGTTATTTGGTTCTTCCACGCTCACTTGTGTCCCGTAGGACCCCGAGTACTTGATACTTGTTCCTTGACTATCGCACTATCCGCATGTGGGACCATGAATCCCCTTAGCCAGAGCTTGATTCATTTCTTATTTCTTGGGGCCACAAACTAGTTTGGGGCTTTATTACTATACTGTACTTATGCCATGCTTTACTGCTTTATTTAAGATTGTGCGTGGAGCACCTGTACTGTTTTGGATCGTGGCACGTTTTTGCGGTATCGACAAGCCCAGTCACACTTTCGGGTTCCCAGTCGTTTACAGCCGTCGTCACAAACCCTGGGTCCGTCTCGGAGCCGGCCAACTTCGTCGCGGGTAGCTTAGTGGGGTGGCCCCCTGAAATCTTTTATGAATCCTGTGATTGCTTTGTCGTGAAAGCCTCGATGGGTTTTGATTTGGTTTCTCCGAGGTTGATCGTGTGTGTGTTGCTATTTGTGCATCCCTGCAGGTTAAATCTTTCTGAAAGCCGTGTCCGCGGTTATGGACGACTTGGAGAACAGTATCTCGATCATAGACAAGCATAACTAAAGTAGTGCTATAGATTTGACTTAATATGTGACTAGTAATCAGCTTCACTACAATGGAATGGATAATAAAAGTGCCAACAACTGGTGGAACTGGGGTGTATCGTGTCATGTTATACCTGCCTAGTAAGTATCGCAACTCCAATGGAATGAAATAAAAGTGCCAACAACTGCTGGGTTTGGGATGTCACATGCTAATTGTATCTGACTAGTAAGTACTGCAACTACAACTGGATGGTTAACTAAAAGTGCCCACTACTTATGCTATAAAGATGACTCATGCTATCTATATCTGACTACTAAGTGCTTCAACTATAATGGAATGAATAAAACTACCAACTGTGTGAGTTCCTCGGTTTGACTTCCTCGTTTGGTCTCGACGGGGAAATGCCAGGACGGGTATGATTGGTGTTAGTATCAGGTTGGTCCCGAATAGGTCTCTCTTATCCCTCTCTAATAGCCGACAGTTTATCGAGTCTCTATAGGTTGTTCAATGCATGTTGCGCTACCGCTTCAGTCCACCATACCTATATAGGCGAGAGCCACCGAATTCTAGACTCGCCGTGTACTGGCCTCAGTACTGACGCTCCTCTTTTTCCTTTGCCCTTTGTTGGCACCCCTTTTGTTTAGCAGGTATAAGTTCGACGTCGTTAGCAGGGTTACCCTTCTGGCTTGGCCTGGGCAGGGTTATGGACGCCATTGGTTATTCTTCAGGGCTCTTAGCCCCATTTGCATCTTATCCGTACTCGGATGTTGTATCGTTTTCAAGGTGATTTGGATCTTTGTATTGTATATCAGTATTCTTGACTCATGGATTCGTTGTTGTATATATATGTTTCTGTGGGTTCCATCGTGGACTAGTATGAAATGTTATTACTTCGTTTTCCACCCACACGCAAGTGCTTGGTGGGCATCTTTGAATCGTTTCTATGCGGGTATGGCGAGAATCGCTAAAATCTGCATAGGGCCGATTCGAGGGTGTTATTCCAGAAGCCACATATGGATCAACCAAAGGCATTGCATGTGTGTTCTTTTCACAAACCACACATGGATCAACCAATGGCATTGCATGTGTGTTCTTCTCACAAACCACACATGGATCAACCAATGGCATTGCATGTGTGTTCTTTTCGGGAACCACACATAGATCAACCAATGCCATTGCATGTGTTCTTTTCATGAACTACACATGGATCAACCAATGGCATTGCATGTGTGTTCTTTTCACAAACCACACATGGATCCACCAGTGTCACTACATGTCTGTTCTTTTTATGAACCACACCTAGTGTCATTGCATGTGTGTTCTTTTCACAAAGCACACATATAGTCATTGGATGTGTGTTCTTTTCATGAACCATAGCTAGGATCATTGCATGTGTGTTCTTCTCACAAACCACAGCTAGAGCCATTGCATGTTTGTTCTTCTCACAAACCACACATGGATCCACCCATTGTCATTGCATGTGTGTTCTTCTCACAAACCACAAATGGATCCACCAGTGTCACTGCATGTCTGTTCTTTTCATGAACCATACCCAGTGTCATTGCATGTGTGTTCTTCTCACAAACCACACATGGATCCACCAGTGTCACTAGATGTGTGTTCTTTTCATGACCCACACCCAGAGTCATTGCATGTCTGTTCTTTTCACAAACGACATGGATCAACCCCAATGGCATTGCATGCGTGTTTTTGTCACAAACCACATATGGATCAACCAATGTCATTGCATGTGTGTTCCTGTCATGAACCACATATGGATCCACTAGTGTTCATTGCATGTGTGTTCTTTCCACAAACCACATATGTATCCACTAGAGTAATTGCATGTGTGTTCTTTCCACAAGCCACATATGGATAAACCAATGGCATTGCATGTGTGTTCTTTTCACAAACCACACATGGATCAACCAATGGCATTGCACGTTTGTTCTTTTCACAAACCACATATGGATCAACCAATGTCATTGCATGTGTGTTCTTTTCACAAACCACATATGGATCAACCAATGGCATCGCATGTGTGTTTTTGTCACAAAACACATATGGATCAACCAATGTCATTGCATGGGTGTTCCTGTCACAAACCACATATGGATCGACCAGTGTTCATTGCATGTGTGTTCATTCCACAAACCACATATGTATCCACTAGAGTAATCTCATGTGTGTTCTTTCCACCAGCCACATATGGATCAACCAATGGCATTGCATGTGTGTTCTTTTCACAAACCACACATGGATCAACCAATGGCATTGCATGTGTGTTCTTTTCACAAACCACATATGGATCAACCAATGGCATTGCATGTGTGTTCTTTTCACAAACCACACATAGATTAACCAATGTGATTGCATGTGTGTTCTTTTCATGAACCCTCATATGGATCAACCAGTGTCATTGCATGTGTGTTCCTGTCATGAACCATGGCTAGAGTCATTGCATGTGTGTTCTTCTCACAAACCACACAAGGATCCACCAGTGTCATTGCATGTTTTTTCTTTTCATGAACTACACCCAGTGTCATTACATGTGTCTTCTTCCCACAAACCACACATGGATCCACCAGTGTCACTGCATGTCTGTTCTTTTTATGAACCACACCTAGTGCCATTGCATGTGTGTTCTTCTCACAAACCACACATGGATCCACTAGTGTCACTGCATGTCTGTTCTTTTCATGAACCACACCCAGTGTCATTGCATGTGTGTTCTTCTCACAAACCACACATAGAGTCATTGGATGTGTGTTCTTTTCATGAAACACTGCTAGAGTCATTGCATGTGTGTTCTTCTCACAAACCACAGCTAGAGTCATTGCATGTTTGTTCTTCTCACAAACCACACATGGATCCACCCAATCCCATTGCATGTGTGTTCTTCTCACAAACCACACATGGATCCACCAGTGTCACTGCATGTCTGTTCTTTTCATGAACCACACCCAGCGTCATTGCATGTGTGTTCTTCTCACAAACCACACATGGATCCACTCATGTCACTGGATGTTTTTTCTTTTCATGAACTACACCCAGAGTCATTGCATGTCTGTTCTTTTCACAAACCACATGGATCAATCCCAATGGATTTGCATGTGTGTTTTTGTCACAAACCACATATGTATCAACCAATGTCACTGCATGTGTGTTCCTGTCATGAACCACATATGGATCCACCAGTGTTTATTGCATGTGTGTTCTTTCCACAAACCACATATGTATCCACTAGAGTAATTGCATGTGTGTTGTTTCCACAAGCCACATATGGATCAACCAATGGTATTGCATGTGTGTTCTTTTCACAAACCACACATGGATCAACCAATGGCATTGCATGTGTGTTCTTTTCACAAACCACATATGGATCTACCAATGGCATTGCATGTGTGTTTTTTCACAAACCACATATGGATGAACCAATGTCATTGCATGTGTGTTCCTGTCACAAACCACATATGGATCCACCAGTGTTCATTGCATGTGTGTTCTTTCCACAAACCACATATGTATCCACTAGAGTAATCGCGTGTGTGTTCTTTCCACAAGCCACATATGGATCAACCAATGGCACTGCATGTGTGTTCTTTTCACAAACCACACATGGATCAACCAATGGCATTGAATGTGTGTTCTTTTCACAAACCACATATGGATCAACCAATGGCATTGCATGTGCGTTCTTTTCACAAACCACACATAGATCAACCAATGGCATTGCATGTGTGTTCTTTTCATTAACCCACATATGGATCAACCAGTGTTATTGCATGTGTGTTCCTGTCATGAACCACATATGGATCCACCAGTGTTCATTGCATGTGTGTTCTTTCCAAAAACCACACATGGATCCACCAGTGCCATTGGATGTGTGTTCTTTTCATGAACCACACCCAGTGTCATTGCATGTGTGTTCTTCTCACAAACCACACATGGATCCACCACTGTCATTGGATGTGTGTTCTTTTCATGAACCACACCCATAGTCATTGCACGTTTGTTCTTGTCACAAACAACACACATGGATCCATCTAGTGTCACTAGATGTGTGTTCTTTTCATGAACAACAGCTAGAGTCATTGGATGTGTGTTCTTTTCATGAACCACAACTAGAGTCATTGCATGTGTGTTCTTCTCACAAACCACACATGGATCCACCAGTGTCATTCCATGTGTTTTCTTTTCATGAACTACACCCAGTGTCATTGCATGTGTGTTCTTCCCACAAGCCACATATGGATCAACCAAAGGCATTGCATGTGTGTTCTTTTCACAAACCACACATGGATCAACCAATGGCATTGCATATGTGTTCTTCTCACAAACCACACATGGATCCACCAGTGTCACTGCATGTCTGTTTTTTCATGAACCACACCCAGTATCATTGCATGTGTGTTCTTCTCACAAACCACACATGGATCAACCAATGCCATTGCATATGTGTTCTTGTCACAAACCACATGGATCAACCCCAATGGCATTGCATGTGTATTTTTGTCACAAACCACATATGGATCAACCAATGTCATTGCATGTGTGTTCTTTCCATAAACCACATATGGACCAACCAGTGTCATTGCATGTGCGTTCTTTGCACAAACCACATGTGTATCCATTAGAGTCATTGCATGTGTGTTCTTTTCACAAACCACACATGGATCCACTAGTGTCATGGCATGTGTGTTCTTCTCATAAACCACATATGGATCCTAACCTTACGAGAGCCCTAACCTTAGCCCCCCAATGGGTGGCCGTTAGACCGAGTCTTCTAGAAGGCACGCCCTAACACATTTGTTCTTCTTGAAGATTGTGACATACCGTTTGATTGAGGCGCTTGGACGATTGGGATGGTCTTCGTGAGAGCGATCCACGAGTAGGCTGTTCTGCGGCATGATTGGCCACACTTGGTCTGGACAAACTGGCAACATCGGGCGCTCCCCTGTTGCAAGTGTCACGACTCACGAGTTCAGTGGGCCATATCCCAGTGTCACGTCCCCATTACTTCTATTCCTCCCCGTACTTCTCTTCCTTCCCCTCGAAGACACTTTCCCCACTTCACTCCCATCCTGCCATAGCCGCAAGCCGACGACGCCTCCATCCCAATCCCCTCTCCGGTAGCCACCCCCACCTCCCCTCTTGCCATGGGTTCAAGGGGAGACAGCGAGGAAACACGTCGTGACGACAGGGACGGTGATTTCGATGTGAGTCGTCTCATCTCTATCTCTATCATCTGTGGCCAGTTATCTATTTTTTGAGCTAGATCTACTCTGTTTACTCATGCGCGTATGATGTGTTAGGCCAACCAGACGATGTATGACTCCGACTATCACGGTTTAGAGGATGAAGATAGTCCTCTGCTATGTAAACATGGATATGTGCCCTCTAAATTTGTAGTGTTCGAAGGACGAAACATAGGCAGGAGGTTTCTACGGTGTCAAGGACATCGTGCAATGATGCAAGGCGGAAGTTGCGGTGTTGTTAAATGGATAGATCTAGAGTGGCCCAAATTGATGCAGAAAACGCTGGACAAACTATGGGAAATGACTGTTGAGTTCAAAGAATCCGTATTCATCTCACTTCTAGACAGTATTGAGATGAAGCTATGGGAACCAGTTAACACGACCAAGCATAAGCGATATCTTAGGAGGGTGCAACACAAGGTTAGCAAAGTCGAGAAGGAGAGTGACGCGGTGTTGGCCCTGAAGGCTAAATCAGAGCAAGAATTGACTCAAGCAAGGAATGATCTTCACCAGGCCAAGCCCTGCAGTTCACAACTACGAGTATTGACAAGTGCATAAGGAAAAATGCAGAGAAACAATTGAAACTTTGCAAGGAAGATGCTAAAAGGAAGGAGCAGACGATTTGATCCTTGCTCTCGCAGGAAGATGCGCATCAGGCTAAGACTAGGAAGATCAAGGAGATGTGTGATAACTAGTTCTATTTAGCTTGAGATTCGTGCCTTTTTAAGTTGTAATAGTTGTACTTGTTGACCTAGCGGTCTGAACTAGTGGTCCTGTAGTCCTGGGAGGAAAAAAATTGGTCGCCCGTTAATCTGTCTTAACCCTGCATTACTTCCTTTTGTCTGATCATGGTGGGATTCTGATATTGGTGGTTTGTTTAAACGTAATCTACGTGGATTATTCCACATGCAAATGGCACAACCACAATTTATAAAGTGGAAGCATGTACACCCAGTTACTGGAGATCCGGGAGCTTCGCCAGATGCAGGGGATGCAGGAGCAGGGAGGCGGTGAGATAAACGGGCTCAAGATTAGGCCAGAAAGTGGTACCGATTTCCTCCTCATCTGGGCATTATCAGTTGCCATTGCTGTTTATGTTCCCATGTCATTGTGTGCAGCAGCTGAAATAAGTTGTTGCTTCGTGGAGTGTAGCAGCTTAAATAATTTATTTCTGTGACACTTACATTCCATCGTATTTGGAGACATCCCGCCCCTCAGCAATCGTGGAACCGGTGCTACGTGTTTTCAGATAGTAGTGGCACAATCATAATTTCGGATTCAACTACTGACTCGAGCGTTTCCAAACCCTAAGTCGCGGTACATTTTACTCAGAGAACGTGGGTAGATTGTTTCGTCCAACAAAGTTCCACACACAGAGCTTCATAATTTAACCGAATTACATATATAGGTTCAAGTTCAACACATTACTATGCATCTTCCTTGCCAGCAGCCTTCTTCCTAGGTACCAAGCCTTCACGTCCACTGGCTTCTTTATTTCCTGCCTTCTTCCTCTTCCTTGGTGCCAATTTTCTTAGCTTCACGTACTCTGCATCGCCGGGACAATGGGCACCAGAATCGTGTCCAGCATCATCTTTCCACTTGTTTTTAATTTCTTTGAGCAGCAAAATGACTGACCTAGCAGTCATATTTCTAACCTTGTGGCGCTTTTTATCAAAGAAATAAGACTGTTGCATAACTGCCCAATATCTACAGAGTAAATAAAATAAAAATTACAATTCAGCACAAACATGCGAACGCCAAAAGACTTTTGCTTACCAGGAGCTAATTGGGTTCGAGCAACCATCCTGTCCAAGATTAGAAGGGCGAATCCCAGTTGCAGTAGCTTCCACATCCATTACATCACAATTTAGCTCAAACATGCAAGCCGAAGCATACCTTTTCATCAATCCAATTAGCTGACTGTCACTCGTTAGAGGAACCATGATGCCACGTTTATCCATGAAGCTGAACTTTGCAGTCTGCTTCGGCCATAATTCATCATGATTACGCAGAGCAGCAACCATACTAGATATAGTGCAGATCTGCGCAGGCGCTTCTTCCATCGTGATACAATGGTGTTCATACCACTTTCCCTTAGAGTCGTATCTGAAAAGGACTACCGTAACTAGGTAAGGGTGGTTCATGGAGATCCCACTTGACAGAAAACTATGGACAAAATATGTTTGTCAGCGTTGGGCTAACAAACAATTTTAGATTCTATAGCCAGCTAGCAGTTATAATTAGTGTGAATAGCAAAGAGAAGGATAGCTCACCTGCTTGTAGCCAGAACTTTTTCTTCCTTGGTAGTAGGATCTGCCATCCTCCGGTCTTCTCAGCTCGTCGGTGGCGGAGGCGGGCTAGAGCCTCACAACAGCGGCTACAACATGCGCCATTGGAGCTCGGGATCAGCGACTGGGTGCTGCAACTGGGCACAACAACTTGGCGCCGGAAGTCAAATGTCTGAAGGGATCGTCCTTCCTGGAGGGTAGATTCTGACGCCGCCGGTGCTAGGGGAAAGGTGGGAATGGATTTGTGAAATTGGTCAACGCATCCAATCCACTTAGTTACTCGATTTGCCTAAGAGGTTGCCGCGTTGGCGCTCGCGTCACGGCCAGATAACCGACATGAGGGTCCCAACCGTCTACTTTAGGGGCAGTTTCGCGGAATGTTTGAATTTGGCAGGGGTGAGATGAGTTTGCATCGAAATGGCCCCTCTCGGCAGTTGGCGGCCCAACATTTCGAAACGCGGCAATTTCAGGCAACTTACGTACCACCATGCGCTCGCCCGGGAACTTTGGTACCGCAGACGAATAGTCCCCAATGGTGATCCCCCTCGAAACATGCTTTTGCCCCGTTTTATAAATAAAGCCAGACTCGGCTGAACTGATACATAGTGAAGAGGCGATCCTCTTACATAGCAGATAAAAAAAAGACAAAAAGGTACAATAAGAACCATGACTTGCCACCAAGGACACCAAAACAAGACCGATGAACTAGAGCTCCACGTTGCCGCCCCTAACAAGGTAATGACACAATGTGCCACCGATGGCGATACCAAATGATCAAAGCCTTTTGCCCGGATCCCATATGTGGAGAAGGTGCCCACATCTACGCCCCCAAGAGGGTAACGACACCCGTAGGTGCCGCCACTGATGGTGTTAGAGCACTGGGCTTTCTCCCGGAGAAACCATCGATACCACATCTAGTATACGGATTGCCCACTATATCCAAGTAAAGCCTCCAAATCGTGATCTTGGAGCCGTCTTTGCCGAAGAGTCGCGAACACCAATATATCCCGCCACCAGCTCCACGCTATCCTCATGACCAAAGAGTAAGGTCATCGCCACCGCTACACTGCTTTCCGAAACACCCGCGAGGTGCACCTTCTGGGGCCGCCGCCCCAGCACCTGAGATCTCATACAATCAGCGGGGTAGATACCACCACTTCATCTCCCTCGGAACAGGCGAACAAGGGTAGTCCATACAAACAGTTTCTGAATAGATCAGGATGATGAGCCCCGCAAGTCAACTCCACAGCTTGGAGAGCTGCCATACACCAGATCTAGGCCCATCGGCCCGGATCCAGTAACTCAGTCACACTAGGATCGAGGGGTGGGCTCCTAGGCCTACTAGGAGCCCCTGAAGCCATCTGCACAGCAAGGCCTGCCCAACCCTAATCATCCCTGAATGGGTCCAGATCTAGGCCAATGGCATGGTGCTGCCATCCTGGCCAGATCCTCCTGGTACCGGTCGACCACCATTTCGGGTCACCCCTGCATCACCAGCACGAAGGGGAGGGTCCGCCGCCGCTTCATACCGTTGCCACATCCGGAGATCTGTAGGGACATGCTTCGGGCCCCTGCCGCCGCCACGGGCCGCAGAAACTGCCAGCATCACCACCTAACGCCACCTTTAGATGCGGGAAGTCGCCCCGACACTGCTCGCCGGCCGCCGCCACATCGGGCCTCGCCAACCTCCGCTGAGCTGCACTGCGCGCCCAGGGTTTCTCTGCCCTGTCGGGATCACCTCGTGTCGCGTCGGGGAATGGAAGGCCACCACCGTCGACACCGCACGAACTTTGCCCAGTGGCTCACTCTAGCGGCGGTGGGAGGGGAGTGGTGGGTCGGGGTTCCAGTCGCCCGTCGGTTGTAATCCCCCGACAGTAACCTGCGCCAAATATGTGTAGCAAAATTGCAATTGCTACTGACCACAGACTCTAGCTGCAGAAAAAAAAGTTGTGTTTTCAGCTTTTGATTTCTAGATCGCACCGTGGTTGATGGTGGATGTTACTCCAGGTCCGTCTCGGATTCAAACTTTTCTTGGGGAATCTGGGGCTGGAGGTAGACGAGGCCTTCCTGGAACGCGTCTTCTCCAAGTTCAACTCCTTCGTCCCCGGTTCCGAGAGGGTCAAGAGAGACAAGGACGGAACAACTCTGTGCTTCGGCTATGTCAACTTCTCTGCAACGGAGAAATTCAACGGTAATTAATTAATTTCTCAATTTCTTCCTTCCTGCAGCTCTGCACATGTCAATTACGTATTATTGTTTCTACGAGCTGATTAATCTGCGCGCTTCAGAGGAGTACATGGGGAGCTTCCGTGTCAGGTTATCATGAAGCACCAATAGCGATGGGACGATGAGGCACCTCTCACAAGAGCAGCGACAGCAAAGGTAAACGCACACGTCCATGGTCCATGGAACAAGCTATCTTCTCATGTTTCCTTGAGATAATGATACCATATTCTCTTCGCGCTTCTCAACTTGTAGGTTAGAGGCGCGGAGGAAGGAGCTCCAGGAGTGCATTAAGAACCAGTAAAATGGAACTAGTAGGACCTCTTCGCAGCGATTTAGACTTGGGAGCCGTCGGATCACGCATAAGAACACACAGGATAGATCCTTCCTTACACAACTTTGCTTGGGCCTTCGTTACCGCGTTGCTTCGTTCAAGCCGTCAGTGCAACATAGCAGGGTTGCTGCTCCGACAATCGGCCTACATGTTCTCTTGTGAACTGGGCCAAAATGCCTAGGGCTGCCACATATTCCTCCTAGGCTTAGCGGTAGAGCTCGACCATCTTTGTTTGAATTTGCATGGACCTCTAAAGCCTGGGTGTCGTCCTTCTCGTTCGTCGGATATGGATGTGACCGTGGCCCAGTGTGGTCCCCTCTTCTCTTTTGTCTCCTGTACTAAGTGGGTCATGAAACCGGCATTGGTGAGAAGCTTAGGCCAACTCGAACGACACCCCCAAACAGACAAATCTGGCCTGTTTTTGTCCAGTCGGATAAAGCCCATCTCCTAACGGGCTACCCCATATTTCTATTTGTCCTTTCTTGTCCCGGACACCGCATATTCGGCCCAACTTTGAGATCGATTTGTGGCGAGACGGATGATCCGAGCGTCCAAATGCGTCCGGCCTAGCCACGGTGGGCCCCACGTGGCAGTGTCCCGCTACTCCCCCAGTTTCCTCTCTCTCCTCCTCCAAAACAAACACCGGCCGCCCGTCACACGCGTGCTCCATCGCCGCCCTCCCCAGAGCTCCACCGCCGCCCTCCCCCGAGCTCCGCGCTCCTGGAGCTCCCACGCCGTCCTCCTCCGCCGCGTGCCGCCCCGAGCTGTGAGCAAGTGCCACCGCGGGCCCTCCTGGAGCCCCGCCCGCTCGTCGCGCCATGACCCTATCAATCTCCTCGATGAGCGTCTTTATCAGCCCACCAAAGCTCTACCCGCCACCGGAATTGCCTCCACCATCCCTCTCCATAGCTTGCTCCTCTTCTGTCGTCAGGGTGTTGCCCATCCGCCAGCGAATGTTTCTTGGATCTCTGCCGGTGTTGCCCCCTTCTGTTGTTGCCGCGACCGCTTCCATGGCGCCCCGCGACCTCCCCATCCGGCGAGGAGAGGGAGGCCAAGGTCTAAGACGTCGGCGAGGCAAGGGAGGCATGGCCGCAGCGCCGTCTCTAGAGCTCCGCCGCCACCCTTCCCCGAGCACTGCCCTCCCACAGAGCTCTAGTGACGGCATAGGCAATGTCCGGCATGGGCGCCGGTTCCGTTGAGCCTATTGACGGCCGACGAGGGCGACGGTTTAGGTGACAGCCGGCTGCAGGCGACGGTTGTGTCCGTACTGGGGAGAAACATCGTTGGGGCTATGTGTAAAATTGGGCCGGACACCTGTCCGTTTTTCCTGGCCCACCCTGCAAATAGACTAAATCGGACAAATCTGGTGTCCGATTTTGGGGGCGCCGTTGGAGTTGGCCTTAGGATTGTTCCTCCCATAAGTGTTCATGTCCCTTTGCCTACCATAATCAAACTTAGGGTTCTCATATATGATGCTTGCAATAGGGTTTCTCTCTCCCATTCAATTGGTCCGCCACCTGCGCACTTCACCTTCTCTGCCAACTATGTTTCTTGCCTTAGGTTCGTTTTTCCTTCGCCTATTGACTCCTTTACATACTAAACTTATCTGATGTTTATTTGTAGATTTTCTAGCCTTCCAGGATGGTCGCTGATTTGGATTTCTCTACTATTGCTGCCACCGGAGATGATCGGATAGAAGAGGGTTGATGTGCTTGCATTGGGGATGATGGCAGCTTCTCCCTTCTCCCTTCCCAGTAGCGCATCATCCCCCATGGCATAGATCGATAAGAAGGACGTGGCCGCCGAGTAACGGAGTCCGTGTAAGACCAATCGTGTATATCTCAGGTAAGATGGCGCTTGGACGACAGTAGGTGGGGAGGAAATTGTCATTGCAGTCAAGGCCACTAGGCGTGTCCGCCGTTCCACCACACTTGAGTCGGCGTGTGAACAAAAGGGTTCAAATCAGCAAGGTGAGGAGCCATGAGGTTACGAGGAAATCTCCATGTTGCATGTATCAAATCTGGTTGCCTCTTGATTGAATAATTTTTCCATCCCTTACATGACAATGTAAGATTTCTTCAAAATGATTGAGGATTTGTGTCATGTTCTGCAGGAAAATTTAGAATATGAGCATTCTACTATTTAATTGTTGGTACTTATGTGACACTTGGACGGTTAGATCTGATTGAGGGTCACAAAGAGGGGGTTATCAAGGCTGAGCAGGTTGCATCAATTGAGGTAGAACCGTCATCAACTTTTCTTTATTGTGTATCATTCATTGCATGATTTGTTTCCTTTGGTCACGACAACAAGATGACTGAGCTGATATAAGTTACCTCTCTACCAGTGTTAGCCTTTGGAGGCTATCATGAAGCTCTCTATCTTGTTCTATAGATTTCATATCTTGTACTTCGTATCATATATTTAGCACAGTTTAATATGCAGGAACCAAGTTGACAATGAGGTTTTAACTTCGCAAGATAGTGTAGGAGAGTTTGTGCCATGAGCCTCCAAGAGTGCCTTCCTAGAGGCATCTACACTTATGACATGACTCATGAGCCTTCTGTGAGGCATCTAGTTGTTCATTTCTACTATTTAAATTTATTATCTCAGTTGTCTTATAGAAATGCAAATACTTTTATAAATCAATTTGTGTACGAGAGAATACTATGATGGAATTCACAAAGAGGCTGTCAAAGAGAAACATGCTTTCACAATCCCCATTCCAATAGACCGTTGGCGCCTCTAGACTATTTTCATGTGTCATGTGTTTATTACTGAAGTCCGTATGAAACTGTTGGTTCAAGTAGCTTATCTTTAGATCTTCTTTTTGCAAGGTAATTTATTCCTCTTTTTCCCGTGAGAACAGAAGTTACAGATTTTCCTTCTGTCAATTAACAATATATATGGATTAGCATCCATCATCAAATTAGAAAATACAGTGATGTGAGGATTTCAATTATCCTTGCAATTTTTAGAGATTGTTTAACCATATCTAGTTACAAGTCTCCCGTTTCCATTGTTGAGGCTATTTATGTTATTGTTACTTGCATTTATTTTCTTAAATCTAGCCTAAGTAAAGCCTTCATCTTTTAGCTACACAATGATATTGGTACTACAACCATCCAAGTTGTGTGCTATTTTTTGGAAACCGTGGTTGGTAACTTTATAGTATATCATGGTCATGTAGAAAAAACTCTCTCTCTCCCTCTCTCTATTGACCAACCTTATTGCGGTTCAAGAAATATAATAGAAACTTCCATGTGTATTTTATACTACTTTTGCTAGAATTGATGTTTTCTGTGCAAAGTATATGGTATTCATCATATACATCTCTTGCTATTCACCCCTTTTATATCTTTAGTGTGCTTATACACTTGATACAATGCAATCGTGTCCTTGGAACTTTTCTCCTTTTCTAAAACAGTTGTACTTTGTAGATCGGGTGTACAATGCCCTTGCAATAAGAAATTGACTTGACAAGGCAACCAAGAAAACTGAAATGGCAGTGAAGCTACAAGTAGTCTATGGGACTTTGGAAGGAAAGTTTACTGCTCTTCAACTGAACAACAAAATCGCTTCGACGACCTGAAGGCATGTAAAAAATTGAGCCATCGAAATAAGACAAGTGATAGAGGTGCATCGATTATGGCAATATCCCGGTATCCTTTTTTCGCAAAAACGCAAAAGCTTTGCGTTTCGATGCATTGATAGAAAAAGAAGATTCATATACATGTCCACAGAAGCGGATAAACACCCACGCCGTACAACTCAACCCAACACAACTAGGCTAAGGGAGTAGTTGGCGCAGCCCCCGAGCTCCAGCCTCCGCCCACGCCTTAGCTTCTGCTTTGATCATGTCCACGAGGGGAGCCATCAAAGGGCACACGTTGTTGAAGGTAACCGCGTTCCTGTGCTTCCAAATGCACCACGCCGTCAGCATGACCAACGACGAGGTTCCTTTGAGCATGGGACGTGGGATGGACCGCACCACCAGCGACCACCACTCCGCGAAATCGCCCTCAGCCATCGGGGGGCTGCCACCGATCGGATCCAAGATAGGACCTCGTGCCACACCATCCTTGAGAATGGGCATCCCGTGAGGATGTGCGACATTGTCTCCTCCGACTGGTCGCATAGCACGCAACATGGTTTGTGGGGTAGGTGACATCGTGCCAGCCTCTCACTCGTCCAACATCTGTCCATGCAGGCCAGCCAGACGAAAAACTTCACCCTTGGTGGCGCCCAGGAGTGCCAGTTCAGTTCCCAAGATTTTGAGACAAGCGACCCTTCGAAGAGGGCGTTGTAACATGACTTGGATGAGTACTGACCGTCCGGAGTCCACCGCCATAGGAGCTTGTCCGGCTCCTCTCCCAGTGGCACACCCTGCACCCTACTCCATAACTGGACATACTGCCATAGTGCCAGGGGGTCAGTGCCCCTTAGATGTCAGTTATCCAGCTGCGATCCGTCAGTGCCTACCTCACTGTACGGTGCTTCGTGGGTCATCTAGAAATTAGCGCTAGTAGATCCGGCGCTATCTCACCTATCGACCTCCCATCCAACCACCTATCCTCCCGAATAGTGCGGAAGATCCATCGCCTAGCACCATCGAGGTGGAGGAAAAGAAAATCTGCCGCTTTTTTGGGAGAATTGCATGTCCAGCCCGCGCCATGGACGCAGCGGGTCAGTGTACATCCTCCACATCCAACGGGTTCTGAGGATGATGGTCGTTCGCTCGAGATCTAGTATACCCAGCCCTCCAAAGCATAGTGGCCTACTAACTCTGGCACTTGGCAGTGTCCACCCTCAGCATCTTTCTCCCCACCCAAAGGAAGCCGTGCAGTATCTTGTTTACCTGCTTGAGGGCTCTCTTGTTGAGCGAGAGCACCATCAGCTGGTGTAACGAGATTGCAGCGAGCACCGAACGGATTAGGGTTAGTCGCCCTGCCTCCGGTATCCTCAAATTTGAATAGTGGTGTTGTGTACATTGATCAAGTATCAGTGGTTGACATGGCCGTTGTAAATCAAAGTAGTTACAAATTGGAACAAAATGTAATTGTTTTGCCGAAATTTCATGAGTCTGTCGATATATCCTTAGTTCTAATGTCCAATTTTTCCCAGGTATTTCAATTTTTTTACATATTTTTTCAAGGCAGACAGGCGTGGCAACGCACGCTTTTATGGTCTAGTCCTTCGTGATAAGCGACGACGTAGCGGCGCCGTTACCATACGTTAGGAGTTAACTAGTTAAATGTCCATGTGGTTCTTTTCGCGGTTGCAACGATCTTAAATAAAGCAATCTATACCAACATACTCTGAAAGTGCTGTCTTCCTATGCCTTAAGGTACCTTTTATCAATAACAACATGGAGGGTTTTTCTGGCTGCTTCCCTAAGACAGGCTTAACACTAGAGATTTCCTTCGGAGGAAAAAAAACCATTGAAGATTACAGTTGTGTGATGTGCAATACCGGGGTGCTAGAATCAAGAACGCATCTGCTATTTTAGCGTCCTTTTGCACAGTCTTGCTGGAAATATATTTTCCCATCTATCTTTTGTGGGAACAGACGCCCATCTAAGAGTGCATCTCAAAACTCAAAGATCAGATTAAGAAGCCCTTTTTTATGGAAATCGTCATCCAAGCATGGTCTATTTGGATGACAAGGAATGCTATTATTTAATTCGGCCAAACCTCTCAGATGCAGAACAATCTTCAAATCTCAACTTAAGTGGTTAAAATTCAAAGCGACAAGAAAGGAATACGGTCACTACTCTGCCCGGGTTGACAGCTTCATTTAATTTTCCCTTCTTTCCCTTTTTCCTTTTCATGTACAATCCTCTTGTACATATGTACTTTTATTCAAACCCAAAAATCATTAAAAATAGACAGTATAATCCTACTATTTCCATCAAAAAAAAATTGTAGGTTGATATTTAAGCATGCTATAGTTGAATATTTACAACTATATGAGGTCGAACTTTGTTCCAGTGTTGTCTTCTCGACATCGGCCACAAAGGACAGCAGCATGATAATAAAAGGAGTAGTCATTTTCCAAGGCATTTTTCTTGGGTTTAGTCGCACTAACCAAATAGCACAACTTAATTATCGCCAGTTATACGCAACAGCCACAGACAGAATCATCAACAGAGGAGCATGGATTTGAGTTCATCCATTTGATCACTATCATATGTGTACCTAAGTCCAGGAATTAGATTGCAAATATATTCTACCAGCTTAATAATCAACTGAGAACACAAAAATTCAAGCAAAGATACCAGATTCACAAAATTTCAAGAAAAAAATAACAGATACACAAAATTTTAACCAAAAATTCAAGATTCACATCAACTGGAAGCTACTTGTACATTTCGCCCAAAAGACCACAAACGGTGAAATTCCTGGCAACAAAAGAATTCGTACTGAATGCATATAACGAAGTTGAAATTTCTACACTGGGAAGTTAAAACTGTGGTCATTTTGTACAATTCGATGTCAATAATTATCTATGCTCGCCCTTGCATGATACTGATCTACAGACTAGGTCGGACGAAAGTCAAGTCAATCATGAGCAGATGATGTCATGATGATCTAAACTCCAGAATGTACAAAAAAATGAATGAAATTCCTATGAAACTGCCACTGAATCATGAGGAATGACTTGTTTTCAGTCCACTCAAACTGTCAAAGTTTCCTTATGAGGAATCATCAGATCTCCTACTGCATCAGCAACAACGGCTTCCTCTGAAGCTTACAACGTGACCAAAAGTTCCACCTGTTGCAAGCGTGCATTAGTTAACTCAATACAGCAGGAAAGAGGTAACAGAAAACTGCAAAGACATAGGAGTATATATATAGAAGAACACCGACGGCTGATCATTAATTATCAATGTAAAGGAGAAATGACCAGAAAGCTCTACGATCAGCACTGCAAAACTTATGTGATGGAAAGCTCTACAAGTCAGCATGTATCGATTGATATAGAGGCCGGGGAATTACCCCATTTCGAAAAAAAACAAGTCACATGGTTTCAGTTACATTAAACACGTAATTCACGAATGATTGAGTAAAGAAGACTCACCAAGACACTCTTCCAGGTAACACATCGGTGATTGGTGTGTCTTGATGGATCATGACAATGTCCACCTGCAACAAATTCAACTTCAGTTACTTATGTAAAATGGATGATGGATACACTTTTCAATACTTTACACACATACCGCATACTGCCCTCTCCCAAAAATCCATCCACTGGCAACTGCTCACAAGTTATGCACAGACAAAGCATATATAACTACGAGTAGCTCCATTGATTTGCACCAGAATAGAATGAAAGTGGAGTTCATGCACATTGAAGACTTGCACTAATCAACAATACATATTTCCTTCCCACTTTCACTTCTTTCCAATTCAGCAGCAATCAGTATAGAGAAGTATATGCCTGAACAATAACAAGTAAATACTAAATCAGATGACCATTTATAGAAGAAACGGAATACAACAATTATGTTGCATTCTATCTCTCTGCCTTTTCTTTTGTTTCTGCAAGAAATAATGTGTGCTGGTTGAAAGGTGGAAAAATTACGTCTTTTACGCAGAATAGTTATTTTGCATCCCACATATTTTTATATTCTCAGACTTAGAAATTTATGTTTTGTATACTAATAATTATGTTTATATTCATCAGAAACGTAAAAAATCGACATAAAAATACAATTTATGAGTCCTTATAGTGTAAAAAACATAGAAAATATGCATTTTAAGTCGTATTTTTATACGGCATGTAAACAATTTTTTTACGACATGTCTAAACTTTCTTATATTCTTCTTGACTTTCGAGGTAAGAGAAAATTTACATGACGTAAAAATCATATACGGTTTGAAAGATAACCAGCCTGTGTGTCAAATAGTGTCACTCTCTCTATATATAATATACATACATATATATATATATATATATATATATATATATATATATATATATATATATATATATATATATATAGCTCTGCTATTCAAAAACTTAGTTATTCAGGAACCCCTGTTTCCTTTCACGCGAGCAGCAGTAACGTCTTGTTAACTTCCACGTGGACAGGAGTTAACTTCTTTTTCTTTACAAGCTAACTTTGTAATAATGAATGTTAACTTTCGTCTGTGCAAGTTAAGTTCCGCGAAGTTCTTAAGTCTCCTGTGTGTGCAAATTAACTCCCCTCTCTGTGTTAGTTAACTTTCTGACGGAGTACCTATTTCCTTTTTTCACGTGAAAACCGGAGAACTAACTTCCACACGAACACGAGTTAACTTATTGTTTCTTTTCAATTTAACTTCCAGTCTATAGTAGTAATAATGAATATTAACTTTCACATGTGATAGTTAACTTCTGCGACCATCCTAACTTTTCTATGTGTACAAGTTAACTCCGTCTTATATGCTAGTTAACTTCCTGATGGAGCACCGTTTTTTTGTGTTTTTTGCTTGTGCAACTTAACTCCCATGACCCTCATTAACTTTCCCGTTTGTCGAAGTTAACTTCCACCCGATTCACTTTTTAACTCCCGCGACCCTCATTTAACGTCCCCTTGTATGCAAGTTAACTTCTGCCTGATACAGTAGCTATTCGTCTAGGATGTGTTTGCGTCTAGGGTAGGGGAAGTCGGCGGCGCGCAAGGGCGGCGGCCCGCGGGGGCGTGGGCGCGCAGCGGAGATGGCCGGCGGCGCAAGGGGGGCGGGGGCACTCGGCGCAGATGTCCCGCGGCGTGCGGGGGTGGGGGCGGCGCGGAAGAAGGTAGTTAGGATGGGGGTTCCTGAATAAGCCTATCTAGGAACCTCTTAAGAGGGTGTTTCTGAATAGTCCTGTCGTATATATATAGCTCCGCTATTCTACAACTCCTTGTAGAATAATTATTCTACAACCCTTTCTGAACTTTCATGAAGCACTTTCAGAACTTCACGCGACTAGGCAGTAAACTTCCTGACGGACTACCAGATTCATGTGGGAAGAGAGATGGGGTGGGGGTGAGGGGTTGGGGGGTCTTTCTAAACTTCCACAGTGGAAGATGTGAACTTCTCCATAGTAGCAAGTGAACTTCCTGACGGAGCACCAGATTCATGTGGGAAGAGAGGGGGAGGGTGGGTGGTTGGGGGGGGGGGGCTTTCTGAACTTCCACGCGGGAAGATGTGAACTTATTTGTAGTAGCAAGTGAACTTCCTGGCGGAGCACCAGATTCACGTGGAAAGAGAGGGGGAGGGTGGGTGTTTGGGGGGGGGGAGCTTTCTGAACTTCCACGTGGGAAGATGTGAACTTCTCTGTAGTAGCAAGTGAACTTCCTGGCGGAGCACCAGATTCACGTGGGAAGAGAGGGGGAGGGTGGGGGTTTGGGGGGCTTTCTGAACTTCCGTGCAGGAAGATGTGTACTTCTCTGTAGTAGCAAGTGAACTTCCTATCGGAGCACCAGATTCACGTGGGAAGAGAGGGGGAAGGTGGGGGTGGATAGGCTTTCTGAACTTCCCGCAATGAATGATGTGAACTTCTCGGTAGATAGGAAGTGAACTTCCTTGAAGGGCACCTGATTCACGTGGGAAGAGAGGGGGAGGGTGGGGGTTGGGGGATTTCTGAACTTCCATGGTGAATTTGAGGAGGTCTGGGGCGGGACGGGAGGTGGGGGCAGCAGTCGACGCGCGAGATGTGTGGCGGGGCGGTGCCGGAGGTCGGGGTGGGGCTGCGGGAGGGGGTAGGGGGCAGCGTGCCGCAGCTGGGGCGGGGCGGGGCGGCGCGTGAGGTGGGCGGGGGCGGCGCGCCGGAGTTGGGGCGGGAGTTGCGCAGGAGGGGGACAGGACGGCACACCGGCGCTGGGGCGGGGCTCCGGAGGTGGGGCGGGGACGACGCAGCAGGGGGCCGGGGGAGGGGCGCTGGATCTAGGGTGGGGGTGGCGCGAGGAGGTGGGTGGGAGCGTCGCGGGAGGTGGGGTTGGGGTGGAATGCGGGAGGTGGGATTGGGAAGAAGGTCTTTTATTTGGGTGTGGGTTGTAGAATAACTATTCTACAATCTCTTAAGGGGATTGTATATATATATATATAGGAAAAATACTTCTTACTCCTGGGTGTAACTACACCCACGTCTCATATACTACCTTACGGAAGTATTTGTAATACTTTATCTATTTGAGTATGTTCATATACTATATCTAAGATACTTACAAACAAGTTAGGTGAAAAAATTGCAAGTGCACTATATATTACATACCGTCATATTTATACATACAAAAAGGAGTATGTGAATAAAAATTACATACTATCAAAAAATACTATATATACTACCCAAATATTCTTATATATTTCATACTACACGTACATACCATTCGGTATGGTAGATGCTGCCTATATGGTGTGAAACATGTGTGGATGTAATACACCCGGGTGTAGTATGACTATGTCATATATATCTCATATGCGTAGCTGTGCATAGGCAGATCACCGTTGGATTTAGGGATCAAATGCATACAACCTCTAGATGGAAGTAGGGTGGAACATGGCTGAGATAATGGTGTGAGTTTTGTGCATGCATCCAAGAATCTAGGGTTTGCCATGAGTTCCAATTTAGCACATTGTTTTGACTACAAAAGTTTTAGCATCTAAAATGAAAAGGGATTGAGAACAAGGATTAAAACAGGTTTTGCCTGCAAAAGCTTTAGACTATGTGCCATGCAAAAGAGTGCCCTAACAAAGGTTGTTTTGGTATGTGCTTGGTGGCCGCATGCATCCATGAGAATGTGAAGAAAATGAAACAAATGTTGTTTTGTTTATTGCGGCAGCCCTAGCTATGGGAGCAAAACAACGCTTTTTTTGATTAGGGTGGCTTATTTCTGTGGCTAGGGTTTTGTCTACTATACCTAGAGCAAAGAAAACACATAGCATAAACTGATAAGCTTAGTTTGATTAGGTTTTGTGCATGTCTTTGTCTATAGTACAATAGGGTTTGCGTTAAAAAAGGGATAACCTGAGAAGCTTAGTTTGATTAAGGTTTTGTGTATATAGTACATTAGGGTTTGCGGTCAGACAAGGAATGGAAATCTAGTTTGATTAGGGTTTTGTGCATGCCATTGTACATGATATTAGGGTTTGCGTTTAAAATGGCCAGCTACTCAACTAGGGTTTCTGTGATCCATCAATTAACGGAGCTAACAGCCTAACTAAAGGATCTACTGTTTTGGGTATGGAAATATGTGCTCTCTATATCAAAAGTGGAGAGAATCAATGGTGGATAGCTTATGCGCAGCTACGCCTGTGTGTAGCTGGCTATTTTACACAAATGAAAGTTAACATTTATTATGACTGCTACATACTAAAAGTTAACTTCAAAAGAAAATAAAGTTAACTCATGTTGGCATGGAAGTTAACAAGGGTTCCTGCAGTTCGCGTGAAAGTAAACAAGGGGTTTCTGAATAGTTATTCAGGAACCGGTTTTTGAATACGGTGGCACTATTCGACCCCCGGGGTGTAGAATAGTCATTCTACACCCACCGTCTATATTACAAAACGTATAAAAAATTTACGTCATGAAAATTTTCTTTTACCTCAGAAGTTGAGAAAAACATAAGAAAATTTAGACATGTCATAAAAAAATTCATTTACATGCCGTATAAAAATAAGACATAAAATGTGTATTTTCTATATTTTTACACTATAATGACTCATAAATCATATTTTTATGTCGATTTTTTTTACGTTTTTGATAAAAATAAACATAATTATTAGTATACAAAACATAAATTTCTATATGTGAGAACATAAAAATATGTGGGGTATAAAATAACTATTCTGCTTCCTCGATGCTAAATAGGGTTTCTCTCTCTATATATATACTATTAATTCTATTCATATTCATCAGAAACGCAAAAAAAGCACAAAAATACAATTTATGAGTTATTTTAGTGTAAAATACGCATTTTACGTCGTATTTTTATATCGTATGTAAACATTTTTTTTACGACACGTCTAAATTTTCTTATGTTCTTCTTGACATTCGAGACAAGAGAAAATTTACGTGACCTAAAAATCACATATGGTATAAATGATAGAGGGTGGGTGTAGAACTTCACCCTAGGTGTCAAATAGCGCCACCCTATGCAAAAACCGGTTCCTAAATAACTATTTAGAAACCCTCTGTTTACTTTCACGTTAACAGCGGGAACCCTTGTTAACTTCCATGCCAACACGAGTGAACTTTATTTTCTTTCGAAGTTAACTTTTAGTATGTAGCAGTCATAATGAATGTTAACTTTCATCTGTGTAAGTTAACTTTCGCGAACTTTTTAACTTCTCCGTGTGTACAACTCCTACTTTCTATGCTAGTTAACTTCACGGAGCACCGTTATTTCGTGCTTTTGCCGACTATATATTGCTCACAGTTTTTGAATCACTTATCGGAATGATGCATGTGATATAACGTTGAAAAGGTATGGAAATTTTGCATCTTTTTCGTAAATAAAGTTTTTTCAAATTTGGTATATTATTTAAATAATTTCAAATATATCAAACAGTGTTTTCACGAACTTTTGTGTTACTCTACTATATTTTAGACGTAATTTTCAAACCGCTCGTCGAAATGATGCATGTGATATACCGTTGAAACGGTATGAAAATTTCACAACTCTTTTGTTTATAGTATTTTTCCAAATTCCTTATAGGTTTTAGTTAATTTTGAATATATCAAACTTTATTTTTGTAGACTTTTCGTATTTCGTACAATATTTTGTCTCTTATTTTCAAACCGTTTGGCCAGTTGATGCGTGTGATATACCGTTAGAAAACTGTGAATATTATGCAACATTTTATTCATAAAGTTTTTCCAAATTTCTTACGATTTCTAATTAATTTGAAATATATTAAAATTAGAGATGCTCGTCTAAACTCAAATGTTTGAAATTAACAATGTTCTCGATGTTTGGGTTGGACAGGTCGGCAAGTTAGAGTTAAATTAGGTTCATATTTATTTCAATTAATCGAGAAGATGTTCAGTTTGTGCAATCGAAGTACGTAGAAAATGACTTCATTACGTATGATTTCTATTTGTAAAAAACAGAGTGAGTAAACTGCTTTAACATGAATGCTAATTTCTGGATACGTATTAGTTAACTTCCTGTCACGATATAAATTCTCTGCGCTACGTAATAATGAACGTTAACTTTCATATGTGCAAGTTAATTTTTGCGAACTCCTTAACTCTCTCGTGTGTATAAGTTAACTTACAATTTCTATGCTAGTTAACTTCCTGATGGAGCACGGATATTTCATGTTTTTGCGGACTATATATTGCTCGTAGTTTTTAAACCACTTATCAGAATGATGCATGCTATATACCGTTGAAAAGTGTCTTTTTCGTAAATAATGTTTTTCCAAATTTGCTATATGTTTTAAATAATTTCAAATATACCAAACAATGTTTTCGCAAACTTATCTGTTACAGTGTATTTTGGAGGTAATTTTCAAACCGCTCATCAGAATGATGCATGCGATATACCATTGAAATCGTATGAAAATTGTGCAACTCTTTTATTTAGAATATTTTTTCAAAATTCCTTGTAGTTTCTAGTTCATTTAGAATATATCAAATTTTATTTTCGCGGACTTTTCGTATTTTGTACAGTATTTCCTGTCTTATTTTCAAACCGTTTGTCCGATTGATGCATGTGACATACTGTTGGAGAATTGTGAACATTGCGCAACTTTCTCATTCATAAAGTTTTTTCAAATTCCTTACGATTGTTAATTAATTTTAAATATATTAAAACTTGAGATGAGTTAACTTTCGTTTCTTTCCATGTTAACTTTCGCGCGGTGGCTCGCCGGCACATGAAGAAGGTGGGGAGCACAACGTGGTGTCCCGCTGGCACCTACAGTAGGTAGGGTGCTTGGGCACTTTGAGTGGAAGGACACGTGTGATAGAGGGATGGGGAAGAAGATGGTTAGGTTGGGGGTTCTTGAATAAGGTTATATAGGAATCTCTTAAGAGCGTTTTTGAATAGTTCTGTCATATATATATATATATATATATATATATATATATATATATATATATATATATACACACGACTGGACTATTCAGAAACACCCCCTTAAGAGGTTTCTAGATAGTTATTTAGGAACCACCTACTTTTTGGAAACTATCTCGTCATCCTTGCCACCGTGCCCTCCTCCCCGCGCGTTGGAGGCCTCCTCCGCCCCCGCGCCCGCCGGCTACCCTCCCCCCGCGCGCCTCCACGCCCCCCTCCCCGCGCTGTGCAGGCCTCCTCCGCCCCTGCGCCGCAGGCCTCCTCCGCTCCGCGCCGCTGGCCACCCTCCTCCCCGCGCGTCGCCAGCTTCCTCCACCCTAGGCGTCCTCCGGCCCGTGCTGCCGACCACCCTCCTCCCCACGCGCCGCTAGCCTCCTCCACCCTAGGCACCCTCCGGCCCGCGCGCCACCGCGCCCTCCTCCCCGCAGGCCTCCTCCGCCCTGCGCCGTCGGCTACCTTTCTCCCCGTGCGCCACCGCTGCCTCTTCCTCCGGGATCCCCATGGTTGAGCGGGTCCCGTACGCTAACGCGAAGAGGCGTGCCAGATCCTCCCGTTTTTGTTCCTAGGCGCTTGATTGGGTCTCCTCCACTGCCGCCTTGAGTTGTGGCTGGAGCAGGAGCGTGCGGACATAGGTTAACTTTTTAAAATATAGTGAAATTAGCTTTCATAAAGAGCCATGAGGGTTAACTTTCTTAAAACATGAAAGTTAACTTTTCTTAAAAATGGAAGTTGATTTTCAGAAAAACATGACAATTCGGTCTTATCAACCATATAGGAGCTAAATTTAATAAAGACTACATGAGTTAACTTTCTTAAAGTTAGAAGTTAATCCGACTGAAAACCGTATAAGTTAGCTCTTAAAAAAGGAAGTTGTCATTCTAAGCGATAGGAGTTAAGTCCATATAATCTCTTAAGTTCACTTCCTTTGTAGCGTGAAATTCAAAAAAGGTCATGTTTAGTTAAAGAAATAAATTAGTCGGAAGTTAACTTGCACACACAGAGAAGTTAATAGGGGTTCCTTAATAGTTAACTTCTTTTGATATAATGGAAAGTTAACTTCTCATTAAAACTGTGGAATTTAAGCTTTAAAAAGATTGAACGAAAATTAACATGAAAAGAAAATGAAAGTTAACTCATATTCATGGATAAATAGAAGTTAACAATCAGAGCAATCCCAACGCCACCCCCCGAGCGGAAGTTAACATGGAAATAAACAGAAGTTAACTCGTGTTCACGGAAAACTACGAACAAAAGAACGCACGTAGCGCAGAGGATTTATATCGCGACAGGAAGTTAATTAACATGTATCTGGAAGTTAGCATGCATGTTGAAAGTAGTTTACTTACTCTATTTTTTACGGACAGAAATCCTACCTAATAGTATGATTTCTACGTGCTTCGATTGCCCAACCCCTCCTCGAGTAATTAAAGTAATATGAACCTAATTTCACTCTAACTTGCCGTCCTGTCCATCCGAACATCGAGAACATGTCAATTTCAAACAATTCAGCGTATACGAGCATTTCTAGTTTTAAATATATTTAAAATTAATTAAAAATCGTAAGAAATTTGGAAAACTTTGTAAATGAAAAAGTTGCGTAATATTTACAGTTTTCCAACGATATATCACACGCATCAATCGGACAAACGGTTTGAAAATAAGACACAATGTACTGTACGAAATACGAAAAGTCCGCGAAAATGAAGTTTGATATATTCAAAATTAACTAAAAAATATAAGGAATTTAGAAAAACATTACGAATAAAAAAGTTGTGCAATTTTCATACTGTTTCAATGGTGTATCACATGCATCATTCTGACGAGCGGTTTGAAAATTACGTCCAAAATACTGTACAGTGACAGAGAAATTCGCGAAAACACTGTTTAGTATATTTAAAATTATTTTATAATTGTACCGAATTTTTAAAAACTTTATTTACGAAAAACATGCTAAATTTCTAGACCTTTTCAACGGTTTATCGCATGCATCATTTTGATACGCGGTTTAAAAACTGCGAGCAATATTAAGTCCACAAAAACACGAAATATATGTAGGATGTTCTGTCAGGAAGTTAACAACATTGAAAGTGGGAGTTAACTTACACACACGGGGGAGTTAAGAAGTTCGCGGAAGTTAACTTGCACATACAGAAGTTAACATTCATTATTACTGCTACAAATTGGAAGTTAATTTTGAAAGAAAACAAAGTTAACTCGTGTTCGCCTGTAAGTTAACAGAGCGTTCCTGATGTTCGCGTGAAAAGTAGAAGGAGGTTCCTAAATAGTTATTCAGAAACTGATTCTTGAATAGCAGAGCTATATATATATATGGCTTGTAGGATACCATCAGGCTGGTTTGATGTGCTACAACCTGTAATACCATAACACTGTGGCTGTTAAAGGTGTCCTGTAAATAAGCGAGTTTCAATAGATACATAAATATTACATAAAATATGCATATAAATTTTGATGTGAGAATAATGATATAACACAAACCCTGCATTCTTTATGATATGCGTCATAAAGCTACCCAAATGCACTTGGGTGCACAATCACCCTGAAGTGTTCTGCTCGGGTTACAGAAGGTTGGATGAGAGGATCCATGGTCCTGCCAAGGACTAGATGCACCTGTTGGACAGTTTAGGAATATATATAGTATGAAACAGGAATTGATACTCCACACTAAAGACAAATGACAATATTATTAGGACCGAGAAATTACATCACATGTGCCAGTAGAATAAATGGTTGCGTCGCAGTCTGTTTTGCAAGCAGAAGCAAAGGTTAAATAGCATAACACATGGCTATGAAAATATTTGTTCAAGCCATCACATAAATGAAGAAACTGTTTCTTACCAATGATGCACCCAAAGTTATACCGCACCAACTCCTCCACAATTTTAAACACCCGGCAAATTGCTGCAACAAAAGCATATGAACATATTTTTGACAATAATAATATAAAACAAGGAACACAAAGAGAGTTACTGGTTGTTTCTCCGTTGTATATCATTGCCCTAAGGTCCACAACGCCATCAATGATAAGATTTTGCTGCCAAACACATAATTTTGCAGTCAGTATTTTTATTAACAAAAAAAGAAACAAAATGTCATAAAAACTAAGTTTTGTTAATAAGGAGATTGCATTCTTAAGTTTCTGAAATTGTTTTTTGGTAATCATAGAAACAGTATACTGAAGAAGCCAGTCACAATTAACCTCCCATCTAAAGCTCAAATCAACAAAGTACCCCTACCGCAACACCTATTACAGAACACTAGAACAGGTAGTAATATTTTCAGAAAATTTGCTAAAACTGCCTGCAAAACTACAAACATACTAGTAGTTGATGGATTCTGTGTAGTCTAGACAAACAGTCCCGAGTTAGCATAAGGGTAAACTGTCCAACAGGTGCATCTAGTCCATGACAGGACCTGTTCAACATGAATTGCACAAAGCAAAACAATGTCAACATAGTTCTTGTGGAAGTTGAATACAGAATGAGCACACAAACCTGGTGAAATATTGCCTGATACATGATACTTCGACCCCCTAAACCTGGTGAACATATCTAATTGGACCCGATATAATGCTATCAACTTCCTCGAAATAAGCTTTCACCCCGCTTTATAAATAAAGCCACATCGGCCGAACATGCTACAAGGTGATGGGAGACCCTTTACAAAGCAGATCAAGATATACAAGAGAAAACGATAGAGGCCAACACTTGCCACCGAAAACAAAGATCCAAGACTGGGGTGAACCGGGGCTCCATGACGACGCCCCCAAGAAGGTCACGACGCACCGCACCGCCGCCGCCGAGACCAAAGGTCAAGGATTTTCACCCGGAGCCCTAGCGGGTAAGGTAGCCACAACGGTGCCCCCAAGAGGGAGAATATCATTTTGCGGCCCGAAAGTTGGGGCGCCCAGGCAACACGGTACCCAAGTTGCCTGTAATCAGCCGCGATGACTACAGTTGGCGTGCCAAATACTCAGGGGGTCTTTTTTGGCATGAATTCAACTTTACGTTTTAATACAACATATCTGGCTAACGGCCGTCAAGTTGGGCCCCCCTGTCAGTTCTCGCCGTTATGTCGCTCCCTTCGCTTAGGCGTCAATTAGGCTTGCAGCATTGGCACCTGCATCCATTACGCGTCTTCTTCTTCCCCGGAGCAGCAATCTGTGGTCGCGGCCATGGCGCGGAGCTAGAACGTGACGAAACTGTTCGGCCCCGCTCTCCTTCCCATCCCGAGTCGGAGCTCGCCCTCACCATGGCTACACCCACGGCACAGCTCGAGGACGAGAATTGGTTCCCGGTGAGATCTGTCACTATGTCGACCATGCTCGGTCATGTTTTCCTCCTCCAGAATTCGAGCTTGCCGTCACCGTGGTTGCACCCGCACCAATTCTGCCACCCCTACCGAGGTCTCTGTGGTATCTCAAGTTCTGCCATGTTGAACCTGTAAGCGAATTCGGAGCTGGGCGGCGGCAACCCATTGTTGAACATGTAAGGAATTTGCTGAAGACTGTTGCATTCGCTGTTGCATTTGGCTTCTGCCAACATCCACCGCCGATGTGAGATCATTTAGTTACTTCAATACAAAATTTCGACCAATTTAACTTGTTGATGTATTCCTTGACAATTATAATATAATCGAGCACTAAAAATATTTTGTAGTGTGCATGAGCATGATCAGTAATATAATTAAACACTAGAAATTTTAAGGCACTCCATATAAAGGAGTAGATTAATATATATATAGAAGGTTCACTAGAGACACCACGCGGATATATTGTCTTACATGCCACACACATGTAATAATAATTAACCGAGACAAAATAAAAGCAGGGGCAGCAACAGGAGGCCGGGACACAGAGATACCTAGCAGGGCAAAGGTATATCAGCAGGGGGCAAGGACAGCCTAGTCGATGGGATACAGGCCAGTCCTAACATAATTCTGGAGGAATTTGTCGAAGGCTGCATTCCGCGCCAAGGTAATCGGCCTATGCCTTCTTCCTCCGTCTCTGGCAACATCCACCGCGTGCTAGATCATGCTGTCGAGGTCCACGTTGATTGCTCTGCCACAGAATAGGAAAAACAGTCTCCCCCTATGGTAGAAACGGATTAGCCCACACCATAACCGCCTCAGCACATACCGGCTCTTGTTGTCCCTGGATTCCTTGCTATCGTCCACATCATCATCATCCTCCTGTTGATTTTTAAGAACATAACTTAGAACTCATACATATGATTTAATTATATTACAACTTAAGAATTGACAACATGTATATGTAAGACAATATATCCGTGGATATCAAAGAGAAAGTATCTCAGCAATAGTTTGATCAGTTCATATATCATTTCGTCTCAACACAATGACAAATAATTGCATCAGAGTGTATGTAGAATAAAGATTACAGCCTCATAAGTTTCTTAGGGAATGGAGTTAGTGAACCAAGTAACAATTTCACAACCTATATTGTTCTTGTACATCGTCCTAGGGTCACTAACTCATCCCTAAAAAAATCTGACACCAATGTGTCTGCCTCTCTTTTGGGACAAATTTGAATCATTGGCCACAATAAGAAATTGAAATATAATCGTATAAAACATTATTTAGGGATATACATAGTCAGGTACAAAAACAAGCCTAAATATTGTAATTATAAATAAAAAACCAAACAATTAATCTTCAGGTACATGTTAAAAATGCTTATAATCAAAACCATTCATTTACATATGCATCATACGAATCATTCAAAGATCAGAAACAAATCAAGGATCATATATGTAGTTCCATATGAGAATAAATCAAGGGCCTCATAATTTGTTTCAGAGATGGAGTTGGAGAACCAAAGTACCAATAGCACAACCTATATTGTTTGTGTGCATTGTTGCCTCAGGTTCACCAACCCATCCCTAAAACACGACACCATCATACATGTCTCCCCTTGAACTCTTTTGGGGCAAATTTCAATCATCGGCCTCGGTGACAAACTGAAATGTAATTCTTATACACTATGAATACATGTAATAGATAATTCAAATATCATAGTTCTATGAATATAGAATAAAGATTGCAGCCTCATAAGTTTCTTCAGGGATGGCGTAAGCGAACCAAGTAACAATTGCACAGCTTATATTGATCTTTTACATGGCCCCAGGTTTGCTAACTCATCCCTAAAAAAATCTGACACCAATGTGTCTGCCTCTCTTTAGAGAAAATTTGAATCATTGGCCACAATAAGAAATTGAAATGTAATCGTACAAAAAAATATTCAGGGATATACATATGCATCATACGACGCATTCATAGATCAGAAACAATACAAAGATTATATATATATAGGTTCCATATGAGAGAAAAATTAGGGCCTCATTTTTTTCAGTGATGGAGTCAGAGAACCAAAATACCAACAACACAACCTATATAGTTTATGTGCATTACTGCCTCAGGTTCACTAACCATCCCTAAGAAAATGATACCATCAGATGCCTTTGCACTATTTTGGGCAAAATTGAAACGTTGGGCTCAGTAAGGAATATAAATGTATTGTTATAGGCATGCTGTGTATCGAAATCAACACTCAACTAGCAAACTCAACTAGATGGCAGATGAGCATATTGGGGTTTTGTGACTAGACGGATTGGGGTTTTGTAACTAGATGGTAGATGCATCAATCGACCGATCAAACCATATATATACTACCCTACCTCAAGAGCAAAAGAATCTGTACACGATTGAGCAAATCCTATGTATGAACAGTGAAATCTGCGGCTGTGACTAGAGAAGCTAGCAATATAGTAGCTCAGACTCCTCATCAGGGACCTCCTCCTCGAACTCGTCATTCTTCGTGATTGTGTCGAATATTTCTTGGACGGCGATGGGGTCGTTGATGTAGAGCACCAGATTGCCTCGGCCTGCCGCCTGCCCCCCATCCAGATCTATCGCTGGCACCATGACATTGTCGGCCATCTGCTACTCGGCGGGGACGACTACTGGCTGGACGAATGAGCTCGAACCCTCGAAGGTATGACGATGAGCGGCGTTCGTGCCCGGAGAAGACGCCTCTGCCTGCTTGGCGACGACTGAGCCATCTGCTGCTGCGCCTTCAACTGGCTTCACCTCCGGCTCGTCTCCATGTGTATGCTTCATGGCGCACCTAGGGAAGGAGGTAGTGCAAGTGAGGGAGCTTCGGCGCGCGTGGTAGGTGCAGATTGGGGGTCTTGGGACTAGACAGACTGGGGGAAAATGACACGAGCACATGGAAGAAGAAGGTCGAGCGGGTTTATAAACACCGGACCATTCGTAGTCCTCGAGTGGAAATGTGTGGTGGGCGGGGGGCTACCACGATCTCCACCTTTTTTTGGGTTTCCTTTTTTTGAAACAACCACGATCTCCACTTTAGAGCTGCATTGAAAACACGCTCATGGCAGACCTCGATTCCACTGCATGCAAGTGGCGCGGAACCAATTTCTAGCAACTTTAGATCTACTCGAGGGGGGCCCTTGACTCATGGAAGTTACTAGAGGTAGGGCCTAGTTGGAAGTGAGATTGAGAGCGCTGCGTAAAAATGGGATATGTCTTATTAAAATCAAGTGGCAATAAATTGCAGTGCCCCGTCGACAACCATGCACTCGATGACCATGTTGCCCTGTGCATGTGTTGTAGTAGCAGTAGTAGCCTTTGTAGACTAGATTAAGCATGACATGACCACTCGACGCCTTTTTTCATTTACGGCATCGTGTTCCTTCTTGTAGAGGGAGACGTCTGTGCTCTCTCACGCTGAGGGAGATGCCCGTGCTGCGTCACGCTGTACTGCGAAGGGCACAACGTGTGCAACGATCATCATTGGATCACACAGTATCAACAGTTGGTGCGCACGATCCGCGTGAAAACTGTGACAACCAATCAGGGCGTAGCAGACAGAGTGAACACAGGTTTGGGCTTCTACGAAAGAGAGAGAGGGGGGAAGGGCAAAACTGAGTAGTATAAAAATCAAAAGTGAGTGTCTTGTACAACGAAATACATCGTGGCATACATCAAATTATGCCAAGATAGATCCACTAGAGTTTATTGCATGTGTGTTCTACTCATAAACCACATATGGATCAGCCAGAGTCATTGCATGTGTGTTCTTCTCATGAATCACACATGGATCCACCAGTGTCATTACATGTATGTTATTTTCATGAACCATAGCTATAGTCATTCCATGTCTGTTCTTTCCGCAAACCACATAAGGATACACCATTGTCAGTGGATGTGTTTTCTTTTGATGAACCACAGCCAGAGTCATTGCATGTGTGTTCTTCTCACAAAACCACAACTAGAGTCATTGCATGTCTGTTATTCCGACAAACCACATATGGATCCACCAGTGTCATTGGATGTGTGTTCTTTTCATGAACCACAGCCATATTCATTGCATGTATGTTCTTTTCACAAACCACATAAGGATCCACCGGTGTTATTTGATGTGTGTTCTTTTCATTAACCACACCCAGTGTCATTGCATGTGTGTTTTTCTCACAAACAACAAATGGATCCACCAGTGTCATTGCATGTCTATTTTTTTCACAACCCACATCTAGAGTCATTGCATGTCAGTTCTTTCCACAAACCACATATGGATCCACAAGTGTCACTGTATGTGTGTTCTTTTCATGAACCATAGCTAGAGTCATTGCATGTGTGTTCTTTTCACAAACCACAACTAGAGTCATTGCATGTATCTTCTTCTCACAAACCACATATGGATCCACCAGTGTCACTGGATGTGTGTTCTTTTCATGAACCATAGCTAGAGTCATTGCATGTGTGTTGTTTTCACAAACCACATAAGGATCCACCAGTGTCATTGGATGTGTGTTCTTTTCATGAACCACACCTAGTGTCATTTCATGTGTGTTCTTCTCACATACCACACATGGATCCACCAGTGTCATTACATGTCTGCTCTTTGCATGAACCATCACAGTGAAATTGCATGTCTGTTCTTTCCACGAACCACACATGGATCCACTAGTGTCATTACATGTGTTTTATTTTCATGAACCACACCCAGTGTCATTGCATGTGTGTTCTTCCCACAAACCACACATGGATCCACCAGTCATTGCATGTGTGTTCTTCTCACAAACCACAGCTAGAGTCATTGCATGTATGTTCTTTCCACAAACCACATACGGATCCACCAGTGTCATTGCATGTGTTTTCTTTTCATGAACCACAACCAGAGTCATTGCATGTCTGTTCTTCCCACCAACCACACATGGATTCACCACTGTCATTGGATGTATGTTCATTTCATTAACCATAGCCAGAGTCATTGCATGTGTGTTCTTCTCACAAACCACAACTAGAGTCATTGCATGTCTGTTCTTTCCACAAACCAGATATGGATCCACCAGTGTCATTGGATGTGTGTTCTTTTCATGAACCATAGCCATATTCATTACATGTATGTTCTTTTCACAAACCACATAAGGATCCACCGGTGTTATTTGATGTGTGTTCTTTTCATTAACCACACGCAGTGTCATTGCATGTGTGTTCTTCTCACAAATGACACGTGGATCCACCAGTGTCATTGCATGTCTGTTCTTTTCACAAACCATAGCTAGAGTCATTGAATGTGTGTTCTTTCCACAAACCACATATGGATCCACAAGGGTGACTGTTTGTGTGTTCTTTTCATGAACCACATCTACAGTCATTGCATGTGTGTTCTTTTCACAAACCACAGGTAGAGTCATTGCATGTCTCTTCTTCTCACAAACCACATATGGATCCACCAGTGTCACTAGATGTGTGTTCTTTTCATGAACCATAGCTAGAGTCATTGCATGTGTGTTCTTTTCACAAACCACATAAGGATCCACCAGTGTCATTGGATGTGTGTTCTTTTCATGAACCACACCCAGTGTCATTGCATGTGTGTTCTTCACACAGACCACACATGGATCCACCAGTGTCATTGCATGTCTGCTCTTTGCATGAACCTTGCTAATGTCATTGCATGTCTGTTCTTTCCACAAACCACACATGGATCCACTAGTGTCATTGCATGTGTTTTCTTTTCATGAACCACAACCAGAGTCATTGCATGTCTGTTCTTCCCACAAACCACACATGGATCCACTAGTGTCATTGCATGTATGTTCTTTTCATGAACCAAAACTAGAGTCATTGCATGTCTGTTCTTATCACAAACCACATAAGGATACACTAGTGTCATTGGATGTGTGTTCTTTTCATGAACCACAACCAGAGTCATTGCATGTCTGTTCTTTCCACAAACCACACATGGATCCACCGGTGTCATTGCATGTGTGTTATTTTCATGAACCACTTCTAGAGTCATTGCATGTGTGTTCTTCTCACAAACCACACATGGAAACACCCAGAGTCATTGCATGTCTGTTCTTTTCATGAACCATAGCTAGAGTCATTTCATGTCTGTACTTCTCACAAACCACATAAGGATACACTAGTGTCATTCGATGTGTGTTCTTTTCATGAAACACACCTAGTGTCATTGCATGTGTGTTCTTCTCACAAACCACACATGGATCCACAAGTGTCATTGCATGTCTGATCTTTTCATGAACCACACCAGTGTTGTTGCAAATCTGTTCTTTCCACAAACCACACATGGATCCACTAGTGTCATTGCATGTGTTTTCTTTTCATGAACCACAACCAGAGTCATTGCATGTTTGTTCTTCCCACAAACCACACATGGATCCACCAGTGTCATTGGATGTTTGTTCTTTTCATGAACCACAGCTAGAGGCATTGCATGTGTTCTTCTCACAAACCACAACTAGAGTCATTGCAAGTGTGTTCTTTCCACAAACCACATATGGATCCACCAATGTCATTGCATGTGTTTTCTTTCCATGAACCACAGCCATAGTCATTGCATGTCTATTCTTCTCACAAACTACATAAGGATACACCAGTGTCATTGGATGTGTGTTCTTTTCATGAACCACACCCAGTGTCATTGCATGTGTGTTCTTCTCACAAACCACACAAGGATCCACAAGAGTCATTGCATGTGTGTTCTTCTCACAAACCACATCTAGAGTCATTGCATGTATGTTCTTTCCACAAACCACATACGGATCCACCAGTGTCATTGCATGTGTTTTCTTTTCATGAACCACAACCAGAGTCATTGCATGTCTGTTCTTCCAACAAACCACACATGGATCCACCACTATCATTGGATGTATGTTCATTTCATTAACCACAGCCAGTGTCATTGCATGTGTGTTCTTCTCATAAACTACAACTAGAGTCATTGCATGTCTGTTCTTTCCACAAACCACACATGGATCCACCTGTCTCATTGCATGTGTTTTCTTTTCATTAACCACAACCAGAATCATTCCATGTCTGTTCTTTTCATGAACCACACCCAGTGTCATTGCATGTGTGTTCTTCTCACAAACCACACAAGGATCCACCAGAGTCATTTCATGTGTGTTCTTCTCACAAACCACAGCTAGAGTCATTACATGTTTGTTCTTCCCACAAACCACATATGGATCCACCAGTGTCATTGCATGTGTTTTCTTTTCATGAACCACAACCAGAATCATTGCATGTCTGTTCTTCCCACAAACACCACATGGATCCACCACTGTCATTGGATGTGTGTTCTTTTCATGAACCAGAGCTAGAGTCATTGCATGTGTGTTCTTCTCACAAACCACAACTAGAGTCATTGCATGTCTGTTGTTTCCACAAACCACATATGGATCCACAAGTTTCATTGCATGTGTTTTATTTCCATGAACCACATCCATAGTCATTGCATGTCTGTTCTTCTCACAAACCACATAAGAATACACCAGTGTCACTGGATGTGTGTTCTTTTCATGAACCACACCAAGTGTCATTGCATGTGTGTTCTTCTCATAAACCACACATGGATCCACCAGAGGCATTGCATGTGTGTTCTTCTCACAAACCACAGCTAGAGTCATTGCATGTCTGTTCTTTCCACAAACCACATATGTATCCACCAGTGTCATTGCATGTGTTTCTTTTTTATGAACCACAACTAGAGTCATTGCATGTCTGTTCTTCCCACAAACCACAAATGGATCCACCAGTGTCATTGGATGTGTGTTCTTTTCATGAACCACAGCCAGAGTCATTGCATGTGTGTTCTTCTCACAAACCACAACTAGAGTCATTCATGTCTGTTCTTTCCACAAACCACATATGGATCCACCAGTGTCATTGTATGTGTGTTCTTCTCATGAACCACAACCATAGTCATTGCATGTATGTTCTTTTCACAAACCACATAAGGATCCACTAGTGTCATTTGATGTGTGTTCTTTTCATTAACCACACCAAGTGTCATTGCATGTGTGTTCTTCTCAGAAACAACATATGGATCCACCAGAGTCATTGCATCTGTGTTCTTTTCACAAACCACAGTTAGAGTCACTTCATGTCTATTCTTTCCACAAACCACACATGGATCCACTAGTGTCATTACATGTGTTTTCTTTTCATGAACCACAACCAGAGTCATTACATGTCTGTTATTTTCATTAACCACACCTAGTGTCATTGCATGTTTGTTCTTTCCACAAACCACATAAGGATCCACTAGTGTCATTGCATGTCTGTTCTTCCCACAAACCATATATGGATCCACCAGTGTCATTGCATGTTTTTTCTTTTCATGAACCACAACCAGAGTCATTGCATGTCTGTTCTTCCCACAAACCACACATGGATCCACCACTGTCATTGGATGTGTGTTCTTTCATGAACCACAACTAGAGTCATTGCATGTGTATTCTTCTCACAAACCACAACTAGAGTCATTGCATGTCTGTTCTTTCCACAAAGCACATATGGATCCACCAGTGTCATTGCATGTGTTTTCTTTCCATGAACCACATCCATAGTTATTGCATGTCTGTTCTTCTCACAAACCACATAAGGATACACTGGTGTCATTGTATGTGTGTTCTTTTCATGAACCACACCAAGTGTCATTGCATGTGTATTCTTATAACAAACTACACATGGATCCACCAGAGTCATTGCATGTGTGTTCTTCTCACAAACCACAGCTAGAGTCATTGCATGTCTGTTCTTTACACAAACCACATATGTATCCACGAGTGTCATTGCATGTGTTTTGTTTTCATGAACCACAACTAGAGTCATTGCATGTCTGTTCTTCGCACAAACCACACATGGATACACCAGTGTCATTGGATCTGTGTTCTTTTCATGAACCACAGCCAGTCATTGCATGTGCGTTCTTCTCACAAACCACAACTAGAGTCATTGCATGTCTGTTCTTTCCACAAACCACATATGGATCCACCAGTGTCATTGGATGTGTGTTCTTTTCATGAACCACGGCCATAGTCATCGCATGGATGTTCTTTTCACAAACCACATAAGGATCCACCAATGTCATTTGATGTGTGTTCTTTTCATTAACCACACATGGTGTCATTCATGTGTGTTCTTCACACAAACCACACATGGATCCACCAGTGTCATTGCATGTCTGTTCTTTTCACAAACCAAAGCTAGAGTCATTGCATGTCTGTTCTTTCCACAAACCACATATGGATCCACCAGTGTCACTGGATGTGTGTTCTTTTCATGAACCACATCTAGATTCATTGCATGTGTGTTCTTTTCACAAAACACAGCTAGATTCACTTCATATCTGTTCTTCTCAACATATGGATCCACCAGTGTCACTGGATGTGTGTTCTTTTCGTGAACCACAGCTAGAGTTATTACATGTGTGTTCTTTTAACAAACCACATAAGGATCCAGTAGTGTCATTGGATGCGTGTTCTTTTCATGAACCACAGCCAGTGTCATTGCATGCGTGTTCTTCTCACAAACCACACATGGATCTACCAGTGTCATTGCATGTCTGCTCTTTGCATGAACCACACCAGTGTCATTGCATGTCTATTCTTCCCACAAACCACACATGGATCCAGTAGTGTCATTGCATGTCTTTCTTTTCATGAACCACAACAAAAGTAGTTGCATGTATGTTCTTCCCACAAACCAAACATGGATCCACCAGTGTAATTGCATGTCTGTTCTTTTCTTGAACCACATCTAGAGTCATTGTATGTATGTTCTTCTCACAAACCACATAAGGATACACTTGTGTCATTGGATGTGTGTTCTTTTCATGAACCACACCTAGTGTCATTGCATGTGTGTTCTACTCACATACCACACATGGATTCACTAGTGTCATTGCATGTCTGCTCTTTTCATGAAACACACAGTGTCATTGCACGTCTGTTGTTTCCACAAACCACACATGGGTCCTCTAGTGTCATTGCATGTGTTTTCTTTTCATGAACCACAACCAGAGTCATTGCATGTCTGTTCTTTTCATTAACCACACGCAGTGTCATTGCATGTCTATTTGTTCCACAAACCACATAAGGATCCACCAGTGTCATTGAATGTCTGTTCTTCCCACAAACCACATATAGATCCACTAGTGTCATTGCATGTGTTTTCTTTACATGAACCACAACTAGAGTAATTGCATGTTTGTTCTTCCCACAAACGACACATGGATCCATCAGTGTCATTGGATGTGTGTTCTTTTCATGAACCACAGCTAGAGTCATTGCATGTGTGTTCTTCTCACAAACCACAACTAGAGTCATTGCATGTCTGTTCTTTCCACAAACCACATATGGATCCACCAGTGTCATTGCATGTGTTTTCTTTCCATGAACCATAGTCATAGTCATTGCATGTTTGTTCTTCTCACAAACCACATAAGGATACACCAGTGTCATTGGATGTGTGTTCTTTTCATGAACCACACTGATACATTGCAAATGTATCTGTAATTTTTGATGTTCCATGCTTGGTTTTATCCACTTTCTTGTGTTTTGTTCCAACTTTGGAGTACTTTTCATATGATTTCTTGGACTAACCTATTAACAAGAGCCACAGTGCCAGCTGCCTGTTTTCTACTGTTTTTGGTTCCAAGAAGTCAGAAAATGAATATTCTCGGAATTGGACGGGACAAAAGCCAAAGTGCCAATTTTTCCGAAAGTCATCAGATGCCAGAATACGAGACAGAGAAGGGCTAGGGGCCGACCACACCACCTGGCCACGTGGCCAGGCCTGGCCCGCACCAGGGGGTGGTCTGGCCGACCCCAGCACCCCCTCGGCCTCTCCTTCCGCCTATAAGATGCCCTCGGGACAAAAACCCTAAGTGCTCGATCAAAAATCCACGAAAGAGTCTGTAGCCACCGTCATCTCCATCCCTTGATCAGGAGGGATCTGAAGCTCTTCCCGGCACCCTTCCGGAGAGGGGAATTCACCCTGGAGGCCTTCTTCATCACCCTGCAAGCCTCTGGTGTGATGCATGAGTAGTTCATCCTTGGACTACGGATCCATGTAGTAGCTAGATGGCTGGTTCTCCTCCTTTGTGCTTTCATGTCTAGATCTTGTGAGCTCCGTTCATGATCAAGATCATCTATTTGTAATTCTGCATGTTGTGTTTGCGGGGATTCGATGCATATTGAGATGCTATTTCAGATTGATTATTGATTCTATCATGTCTTTGTTATTTATGATCTTGCATGCTTTCCGTTGTTAGTAGCTATCTTGGCCAATTAGATGCTAGCAACTCCAAGAGTTAGTATTTATGCTCGATAGTGGGTTCATGCATCTGGTAATCTGGGGAAGTGACAGAAATCTCTAAGGTACTAGATGTGTTGTTGCTACTAGGGGTAAAACAACAATCATTTGTTCATAGAACAATCGTATTGTTTACTTTACATGCAGTTCGTAAAGCAATAATCTGTTGCTTGCAACTTAATACTGGAGGGGGTTTGGATGATAACCTGAAGGTGGATTATTAGTCATAGATGTAGTTGGATGGCGGTCTATGTATAATGTTGTAATGCCCAATCAAGTCTCAAAGTAGTCAAGATGATAAGTATATGCATGTATTGCTTTCTCAATGTTTGTCAATTGCCCCGTTGTAATTTATTCACCCAACATGTTATCTATCTTAAGGAGAGCCACCTCTAGTGAACTATGGATCCCGGTCCTTTACTTTACATACAATCTATAAACTATTTACTGTTTTGTGTTTACTTTCTGCAAACTATTACTTCTTTCCATTCGATACGTTTAATCCTTTGTTTTCCGCAAAACACGGTGAGATTGACAACCTCATCGCAAGTTGGGGACAAAGTTATGTGGTTGTGTTGTGTAGGTCTCCACGTTGCTACTAGCACCGATAGTGCGCCCTGCCAAGGCTTAGCTAGCAACACCTTTGGGGTGTTTCCTTGCTCCTACTGGTTCGATTAAACCTTGGTTTCATAACTGAGGGAAACTTTCTGCTTTTCTCATCATACCTTCCTCTTGGGGTTCCCAACGAGCTCTACATCAACATCGCACCAGCATTTTTCTGGCACCGACACTGAGCCATCAAGCATTTTTCTGGCGCCGTTGCCGAGGAGTCAAGGACATCTTTACAAGGGGAGTCCCTCATAACCAATCTCTTTACTTTGTTATTTTTGTTTTGCTTAGTTTCTTTTTGTTTTTTGTTTGCTTGTTTCTTTATCAAACACACAAAAAAATTAGTTTTACTAGTTTGCTTTCTTATTTGAAAACCCAAAAAAAAATGACTACTCTTGAAAACACTAAGTTGTGTGACTTCACTAGCACCAACAACAATGATTTTATGAGCACACCTATTGCTCCACCTGTGCCTAAAGATACTTTCTTTGAGATAAAACCTGCTTTGCTCAATCTTGTTATGAGAGAACAATTTTCTGGTATTGGTAATGAAGATGTTGCTGCCATCTAAATAACTTTGTTGAACTTTGTGAGATGCAAAAGCATAGGGATGTAGACGGTGATATTATTAAGATGAAATTGTTTCCTTTCTCTTTGAGAGGAAAGCTAAAGAATGGTTGAATTCCTTAACTAAGAATTGTATTGATTCTTGGACTAAATGCAAAGATGCTTTTATTGGAAAATATTATCCTCCTGCTAAGATTATATCTATGAGAAGTGAAATAATGAAGTTTAAACAACTTGATAATGAACATGTTGCTCAAGCTTGGGAAAGAATGAAATCTTTGGTAAAGATTTGTCCCACTCATGGACTGACTGCTTGGATGATCATCCAAACTTTTTATGCAGGATTGAACTATTCTTCAAGGAACCTATTGGATTCTGCTGCTGGAGGTACCTTTATGACCATCACTTTGGGTGCTGCAACGAAACTTCTAGACAATATGATGGTTAATTATTCTGAATGGCATACTGAGAGAGATCCATAAGGTAGGAAGGTAATTTCTGTTGAGGAGACCTCCTCCTTGAGTGATAAGATTGATATTATTATATCTATGCTTGTTAATGGGAAAGCCCATATTGATCCAAATAATGTTCCTTTAGGCTCTTTAGTTTCTCAAGAAGAGCAAGTTGATGTGAACTTCATAAGAAATAATAACTTTGGCAATAATGCTTATAGGAGTAATTTTGGTAACAACAATTATAAGCCATATCCTCCCAACAATGGTAATGCTTATAGAAATTCTTACAACAATAATAGGAATGCTCCCTCTAAACTTGAAGTTATGCTTAAAGAGTTTATTAGTAAACAAACTGCTTTCAATTACACTATTGAAGAAAAACTCTCTAATGCTGAAAGAAATATAGCATCTTTGGCTGAAGCTCAATCTTCTTTGAATAAAATGGCTGCTAAACCTGAAACTAATGATAATCCCTTTGCAGCTAATAATGCTATACAAGTAAGAATTGATGAAAATGTTAGACTATTAGTTGAATTACATGCTAAGTGGGAAAGAGAAGATGAAATTGCTAGAAACATTAGTGTTTCTACTGTTACCACCACTAGTGTTGAGGCTAGTAATAGTTCTACTACTTTAGATGATAATTTTGATTTTGATCTTGATGGTTGCAATATCTCTAAAGTTATTAAGTTCCTACAAAAGCTTGCTAAAAGTCCTAATGCTAGTGCTATGAACATGGCCTTTACAAAACACATTACTGATGCTCTCATAAAGATTAAAGAAGAAAAGATGAAACATAAAGCTTTCATTCCTATAAAACAAGAAGATGGTTGGGAACCCATCATTAATATGAAATTGAATGACTTTGATTTCAAAGCTTTATGTGATCTTTATAGTAGTGTTTCTATTATGCCTAGAAGGATTTATGATATGCTTGATTTGCCTCCACTTGAAGATTGTTATTTGAATGTCCCACTTGATGATAATTCTAAAAAGAAACTCATGGGGAGTCTTAATGATGTCCTTATTATGGTTAACAATGCTTATGTCCCCGTTGATTTCTATGTTTTGGATGTTGAATGCAATGCTTCTTGTCCTATTATTTTGGGAAGACCTTTTTTTAGAACTGTTGGTGCCATTATTGATATGAAAGAAGGCACCATTAAATATCAACTCCCACTCAAGAAAGGTATAGAACACTTCCCTAAGAAGAGAGAGAAGATTTCTTTTGCCTCTCCTATGAAAACAAAATTTGGTCTTAATGCTTCTTCATTTGAGAACACTTGATTCTTTTTCTTGCTTCTTATGCCTAACTTAAAGGCGTTAAAGAAAAGTACTTATTGGGAGATAACCCAAAAGTTTTAGATGAGTCTTGTAAGTTATTACCTCAGTAATAACCGCTCCTTATCCTTTTTATTTGCTTTTTGTGCCAAGAGTAACCTCTAATGAGAGAGAAGTGATGATTTGGAAAGTTGCTGCCCCGAAACAGATTTATGTGCTTCACCGTAAAAATTCGTGTACAATCTCTGAACATCGTTTTGAGGCGTGAATTTTTGTGCTTGTGCCCCAGGTTGTTTTCTAACTTTCGTTAGTTAAACACTTTTTTATTTGAGCAACAGAAGGTCTTCGAAAAAATTCGTTTTTACTGCTGGTCTGTTTTGACAGATTTCTGCCATCTTCTGCATTTGCTTCTTGTTGGTTCCTTTTTGAGTTCTTTTGGGGAATTGAGCTGTTTGAGGGTAGTGCTACAGTAGCTAGTGTTCTAATAGAAGTTTATTTGGTGTTAGAACTGAACCTTAAGACTTATTTATCTTGAGTGCACCAATGTTGCTAATAAGATTGTGTGAAGTTTTGTATGAAGGAAAAATTTCAGGTGTATGGAAGGAATGAGTAATGAGATGAAGGATGGACTAAAGCTCAAGCTTGGGGATGCCACGCGTGTCACCCCAAGAAATATCCAAGAAGTACAAGCGTCAAAGCTTGGGGATGCCCAAGGCATCCCCTTCATCAATAAAAATATCAGGTTTCTTCCAAACGCTTCATTTTTATTGTTTCATGCACAGTTGTGTTGTTCTTGGAGCGTCTTCTTTTTCGTTTTCGTTTTGGTTTTCGTCGGCTTTGGGTTTGCTTAGTTTGATGAATAAATTGGTTGGACCCCTCTTTCATACATTGGTTTGCAAATAGTTTGGTTTGGTTTGGAAAAGAGTAGGAAAGTTTATGCTTATGTGGTAAAAAGAGCTTGTTTTTTACTGTGGCCTATGCTTTGTCATGCCATGCTTGATATTGTTTTGGATTTATGCTTAGTATTATTTGCTGTACCATTACTTGTTATAAACAATTGAGATTTCTTAATGTGTCTTGGATGAATCATGCGTTGTTTTTGAAGGGTTTCGCAGCATAGTAAATCAAAATTTTCTACGGAAGCGAACAGAAGGAAAGCCGAGATCTAATCTAGGAGATGCATACAACGAGAGAGATTGGATTAGATCTTCATACCCTTGAAGATTCGCACAGCGGAACGTTCGTCGGAACGTGGGTGATGTAGTCGTACTCGCTTCTCCTCCTCGCGATCCGATCCGATCTAGCACCACAAGTGGCGGTGCCTCCGTGAGATGCACACGTGCAGAACCTCGACGTCTCCTCCTTCCTCAGACCAGCAAGTATGGTGGAGAGATAGATTGGATCTACAACGCGACGGCGCGGTGTGTGACCCTGCGGGTTCGAGAATATGCAGACATGATCTTCTATCAATAATCAACAGCGGGGTCTGGGCACCCATATTGACTCCCACACATTCATCAATGATCATATCGGATGAACCACGATGCCAGGATTCAATCAATCCCATATATATATTCCCTTCGTCTCGCGATATTTTACTTGCCCGAGATTCGATCGTCGGTATCGTCATACCTAGTTCAATCTCGTTCACAGCAAGTACTTTACTCGTTCCGTAATACGATATCACTTTGTGATTAACTCCTTAACCACATGCTTGAAAGCGGTGTTTGATATTGATTACCGAGTGGGCCCGAAGTATATCTCTCCGACTTGGGAGGGACAAATTCCATCTCGATACATACAACCCAACAGATACTTTCCGATCACCTGAGAGACACCTTTATGATCACCCTCTCATAGGATGACGTTTGATGACCTCAAAGCTTTCTTCCGATACCAGGGAGTTGTATTATCTCATGGTCTAAGGAATACAATATTTGACATGAGAAAAGCTTCGCAAAGACGAACACGATGAAATGATCTAATAGCTTTGCTTAGTTTGGGTCTGTCCACCATATCATTCTCCCAATGATATGGTCTCATTATCAATTGACAACTCATGTCTATGGTTAGGAAACCTTAACCATCATTGATCAATGAGCTAGTCCATAGAGGCGTACTAGGGACACGGTGTTGTTCACAAACCACACAAGTATTAATGTTTCCGCTTAATACAATTCTAGCATGGAATATAAACTTTATCATGAACAAGAATTATAATAATAACATCTTTATTATTGCCTCTAGGGCATAATTCCAACAGTCTCCCACTTGCACTAGAGTAAATAATCTAGTTTACATTTGGCAACAATCTCACACCCATGGCACTGAGGTGCTGATCATGTTTTACACGTGAAAGAGGTTTAGTCAATGGATCTGCGACATTCATATCTGTATGTACTTTGCTGATCTTCAGATCTCCATCTGCTATATAATCTCGGATTATATGAAACTTGCGGTTGATATGCTTGGTCTTTGGATGATATCTTGGTTCCTTAGCGAGTGCTATGGCGCCAGTGTTGTCACACAATATCTCCAGTGGGTCCAATGCACTTGGAACCACGCCAAGCTCAGTGATGAAGTTTCTGATCCAAACTCCTTCACTTGACGCTTCTGCAGCAGCCATGTATTCCGCTTCTACTGTAGATCCCACGATCACGCTTTGCTTGCAGCTTCTCCAGCTCACAGCTCCTCCATTCAAAATATACACGTATCCTGTCTGAGATTTACAATCATCCTTGTCGGTGTCGAAACTAGCATCGACGTAACCTTTTACGACGAGCTGTTCATCACCCCCATAGACTAAGAACATTTCTTTAGTCCTATTTAGGTACCTTAGGATGTTCTTCACGGCTGTCCAGTGTTCCACTCCTGGATCACTTTGATATCTGCTCGTCAAACTAAGAGCATTGGACACATCCGGTCTAGTACACAGCATGGCATACATGATGGAACCTATGGCCGAGGCATAAGGCACTTTGCTCATAGCTTCCCTATCATTTACCGTAGCTGGACACTGAGCCTTGCTCAATATCTTACCTGACAACATAGGCACTGAACCTTTCAATGCCTTATCCATTCTGAACCTTTTCAGAACTTTGTCTAGGTATGTACTCTGGATTAAAGCTATCAGGCGTCTTTGTCTATCTCTATAGATTTTTATGCCCAATATATAAGCAGCTTCACCTAGGTCTTTCATTGAAAAACACTTGTTCAAATAACTCTTCACATCGTTAAGCATGTTGATGTCATTTCCAATAATCAATATGTCATCCACATATAGTACCAGAAACGTCACCGAGCTCCCACTCACTTTCTTGTAGATGCAAGCTTCATAGCAATTTGGAACAAATCCAAAGCTCTTTATCACTTGATCAAAACGAAGGTTCCAACTCCGAGATGCTTGCTTCAGTCCATAAATGGAACGCTGAAGTTTGCATACTTTATCAGCATCCTTAGGATCGACAAAACCTTCGGGTTGCATCATATACAACTCTTCATCAATGTTGCCATTGAGGAAAGCAGTCTTGACATCCATCTGCCATATTTCATAATCATGAAACGCAGCAATTGCTAATAAAATCCGAATGGACTTAAACATCGCTACGGGAGAGAAAGTCTCATCATAGTCAACACCTTGAACTTGTCGAAAACCTTTCGCAACAAGCCGTGCTTTATAGACGGTAACATTACCATCCGCGTCCGTTTTCTTCTTGAAGATCCATTTGCACTCAACGGCCTTTCGGTCGCTAGGAGGGTCCACCAAAGTCCATACTTGGTTTTCGCTCATGGATCCCAATTCAGATTTCATGGCTTCTAGCCATTTCTCGGAGTCTGGGCTCATCATCGCTTCCTCATAGTTCGTAGGTTCACTGTCTTCTACTAACAAGACTGTCAAGACAGGGTTGCCGTACCACTCAGGAGGGGCACGCGACCTTGTCGACCTGCGACGTTCAGTAGCAGCATCGTCCGAAGCTTCATGATCCTTGTCATTAGCTTCCTCTATTGTTGGTGCAGGCGGCACTGGAACAATTTCAGGTGTTGCGCTACTCTCCAATTCAAGAGAAGGTTCAATAACCTCGTCTAGCTCTACTTTCCTCCCACTCACTTCTTTCGAGAGAAACTCCTTCTCAAGAAAGGAACCGTTCTTCGCGACAAACACTTTGCCTTCGGTTCTGTGATAGAAGGTATACCCAATAGTTTCCTTAGGGTATCCTATGAAGACGCATTTCTCCGCTTTGGGTTCGAGCTTGTCGGGCATCAACTTCTTGACGTAAGCTTCGCATCCCCAAACTTTAAGAAACGACAACTTAGGTTTAGCACCAAACCACAGTTCATACGGTGTCGTCTCAACGGATTTAGATGGAGCCCTATTTAAAGTGAATGCAGCGGTTTCTAATGCATAACCCCAAAAAGACAACGGCAAATCAGTAAGAGACATCATCGATCGGACCATATCTAATAGGGTTCGATTCCGGCGTTCAGACACACCATTGTGCTGTGGTGTTCCGGGTGGCGTGAGTTGTGAAACGATTCCACTTGCTTTAAGATGCGTGAGAAAATCATAACTCAAATATTCACCTCCACGATCGGATCGTAGAAACTTAATCTTTCTGTTACGATGGTTCTCCACTTCATTCTGAAATTCCTTGAACTTTTCAAATGTTTCAGATTTATGTTTCATTAAATAGATATACCCATATCTACTTAAGTCATCGGTAAAAGTGAGAAACTAGCGATATCCACCGCGCGTCGAAATACTCATCGGTCCACATACATCGGTATATATGATTTCCAACAAGTCCGTTGCTCGCTCCATCATACCGGAGAACGGGGTTTTGATCATCTTGCCCATGAGGCATGGTTCGCATGTGTCAAATGATTCAAAATCAAGAGACTCCAAAAGTCCATCAGAATGGAGTTTCTTCATGCGCTTTACACCAATATGACCTAGACGACAGTGCCACAAATAAGCAGTATTATCACTATCTACTTTGCATCTCTTAGCCTTAATGTTATGGATGTGTGTTTCATCCCTTTCAAGATTTAGAAGAAATAAACCATTCACAAGAGGTGCATGACCATAAAAGATGTTACTCATATAAATAGAACAACCATTATTCTCCAATTTAAATGAATAACCGTCTTGCAATAAACACGATCCAGAAATAATGTTCATGCTCAACGCAGGCACATAATAACATTTATTAAGGTTTAAAACTAATCCCGAAGGTAAAACTAAGGAGAGCGTGCCGACGGCCATCACATCAACTCTTGATCCGTTGCCAACGCGCATCGTCACCTCATCCCTCGCAAGCCGCCGTCTATTCCGTAGCTCCTGTTTCGAGTTACAAATATTAGCAACTGAACCGGTATCAAATACCCAGGCACTACAACGAGGGCTAGTAAGGAAAACATCAATAACATGTATATCAAATATACCTTTGATGGTGCCAGCCTTCTTGTCCGCTAAGTACTTCGGACAGTTGCGCTTCCAGTGACCCTTGTCCTTGCAGTAGAAGCACTCAGTGTCCGGCTTAGGACCAGACTTGAGCTTCTTCTCAGCAGGAGCATTGCGCTTGCCGCCGCCCTTCTTGAAGGGTTTCTTTGCTCCCTTACCTTTCTTAAAGGAGGGCTTATTGACCATCAACACATGATTATCCTTCTTGATGTCCACTTCCGCAGCCTTCAGCTTTGCGAAGAGCTCGGTGATCGTATCAGTGGAACCAATCTGATTATGAGTCACTACAAAACTTTTGTAGCTGGGAGGGAGTGATTGCAGAACCCTGTCAATCTTGAGCTCCTCTGGAATCGTGCATTCCAGTTGCTCAAGGTGTTGAGTGTAGCCCGACATCTTTATGGCATGCTCACTAACGGAACTCCCTTCCTCCATCTTGCAGTTAAAGAACTTCTCAGAGATCTCATATCTCTCAGAACGGGCTTGAGTCTGAAACATGGTTTTCAGCTCCTCGAGAATCTCAAAGGGCCCGGGATACTCTTCAAAACGATTTTGAAGCTCCGGTTCCATAGCAAACAACATGGTGCTCTTAATCACACCATAATCATCTTTGCGTGACTGATAGACAGCTTTCTCATCAGTCGGCGCAATTGCAGCAGGGGGGTCACCTAACGCTTTCCCAAGGACATAGTCCTTTTGTCCGCCAGATAGAATGATTCTTAGATTGCGGAACCAATTGGTAAAGTTAGACACATTGTTTCTAAGCTTTTCCTTCTCAGCAAAAACGTTGAAGTTGAAGTTGGACTTGGCCATGTGATCTACAGTATTTGCAAGTACAATTTAGACTATGTTCATGATAAATAGTTCAACTTAATCAAATTATTAGATGAACTCCCACTAAATTCAACATCCCTCAAGTTGTTTAGTGAACACGATCCAAATTCACCACACCTAATCCGATCTTCACGAGAAGAGATGTGGTTTCAATGGTGGACAACGAAGTGTCGATCATATCATTCATATGACTCATGTTTAACCTTTCGGTTCATGTGTTCTGAGGCCATGTCTGTACATGCTAGGCTCGTCAAGTTAGACCCAAGTATTTCCGTGTGTGCAAAACTGGCTTGCACCCGTTGTATGTGAGCATAGAGTCTATAGCACCCGATCATCACGTGATGCTTGGACACGACGAACTTTCGCAACGGTGCATACTTGGGGAGAACACAGCTTTTATCTTGATCTTTAAGTGAGGAATCATCTTATAATGCTACCGTCGCGATCTAAGCATAATAAGATACATAAAAGGATAAACATCACATGCATATAACTTTATGTGACATGGTATAGCCAATCTTCGCGCAATGATCTCCATCTTGTGCGTTCTGGCATGATCTCCATCACTCCACCATGATTGCCTCCACCACGAATAGCAACTACAACTATTGCTAACTACTTAGCGATAAAGTAAAGCTATTACATGGTGTATAAGAAGTTGACTCGCAGGTCATACACAATTATAAAGACAACCATATGGCTCCTGCCGGTTGTGTACTCATCGACATGCAAGTCGTGAAACATTACAAAACATGATCATCACATACAATATACACATCACATCTTGGGCCATACCATATCACAGAAAACACTCCCTGCAAAAACAAGTTAGACGCCTCTACTTTGTTGTTGCATGTTTTACGTGGCTCATGGGAGTAGATGCTAAGAACGATTCTTACCTACGGAAAGCCACAACGGTGATATTATGGTTGCCAAACTCCGGTGTTAATCCCATGACAACTATAGTGAGAGAAGCTGACATCCACCAGCCGCATGTGTGGTACAAGCCACACGTCAAGTGCGGAGCCGGTCTCGCGAACGACGTCGCGTAAGGTTGGCCTGGACCGCTTCAATCTCACTATCCCGCGTCATAAGAAGAACACAAACAAGAGGCTTGCAACAGAAAACATCAACGCCCACAATAACCATGTTGCGTTCTACTCGTGAATCACATCTACGCATAGATCTTGCTCTAATAACACTGAAGGGTTTCGCAGCATAGTAAATCAAAATTTTCTACGGAAGAGAACAAAGGGAAAGCCAAGATCTAATCTAGGAGATGCAAACAATGAGAGAGATTGGATTAGATCTTCATACCCTTGAAGATTCGCACAGCGGAACGTTCGTCGGAACGTGGGTGATGTAGTCGTACTCGCTTCTCCTCCTCGCGATCCGATCCGATCTAGCACCACAAGTGGCGGTGCCTCCGTGAGATGCACACGTGCAGAACCTCGACGTCTCCTCCTTCCTCAGACCAGCAAGAATGGTGGAGAGATAGATTGGATCTACAACGCGACGGCGCGGTGTATATAGTGGAGAATTTCTGCAGCAGGGCTTCGCCTACAAACAGTCGGGAGGGAGAGAGGAAGGCATCAGGGCTACTAGGGTTTGGAGGAAGGTGTGTGTGTGTGGGGGGGGGAGGGGGCGCACCAGCCCTCTCTATATAGAGGGGGGTGCGGCCAGCCCTTGCCCATCCTCCAAGCCTATCTCTAGTTTAAACGATTTAAACTTTCCCTTATCTAGAAACCCTATCTCTAGTTTAAACGAGTTTAAACTTATCTAGGATCGGCTGGGCCCTATGGGGCCTTGTGCCCCTGGCCCAATGCGTCCAAGACACTCCCTCATAGGCCCATGCCCCCTCCTGGAAGGTGGGGCCACGTTGGTCCCCTTCCGGAAGGTTCTAGAAGCTTCCGTTACAATACCGATTAATCCGGAACAATTCCGAACTCCAAAAACTGCACTGCCTTATATGAATCTTATTCTCCGGACCATTCCGGAACCTCTCGTGATGTCCCGGATCCCATCCGACACTCCGAACAAAAATTCATAAACCAAGTATCCAATCTATCCTAGCGTCGAGACACGTTAAGTGTGTGACCCTGCGGGTTCGAGAATATGCAGACATGATCTTCTATCAATAATCAACAGCGGGGTCTGGGCACCCATATTGACTCCCACACATTCATCGATGATCATATCGGATGAACCACGATGCCAGGATTCGTTCAATCCCATATATATATTCCCTTCGTCTCGCGATATTTTACTTTCCCGAGATTCGATCGTCGATATCGTCATACCTAGTTCAATCTCGTTCACAGCAAGTACTTTACTCGTTCCGTAATCCGATATCACTTTGTGATTAACTCCTTAACCACATGCTTGAAAGCGGTGTTTGATATCGATTACCGAGTGGGCCCGAAGTATATCTCTCCGACTTGGGAGGGACAAATTCCATCTCGATACATACAACCCAACAGATACTTTCCGATCACCTGAGAGACACCTTTATGATCACCCTCTCATAGGATGACGTTTGATGACCTCAAAGATTTCTTCCGATACCAGGGAGTTGTATTATCTCATGGTCTAAGGAATACAATATTTGACATGAGAAAAGCTTCGCAAAGACGAACACGATGAAACGATCTAATAGCTTTGCTTAGTTTGGGTCTGTCCACCATATCATTCTCCCAATGATATGGTCTCATTATCAATTGACAACTCATGTCTATGGTTAGGAAAACTTAACCATCATTGATCAATGAGCTAGTCCATAGAGGCGTACTAGGGACACGGTGTTGTTCACAAACCACACAAGTATTAATGTTTCCGCTTAATACAATTCTAGCATGGAATATAAACTTTATCATGAACAAGAATTATAATAATAACATCTTTATTATTGCCTCTAGGGCATAATTCCAACAGTCTCCCACTTGCACTAGAGTCAATAATCTAGTTTACATTTGGCAACAATCTCACACCCATGGCACTGAGGTGCTGATCATGTTTTACACGTGAAAGAGGTTTAGTCAATGGATCTGCGACATTCAGATCTATATGTACTTTGCTGATCTTCAGATCTCCATCTGCTATATAATCTCGGATTATATGAAACTTGCGGTTGATATGCTTGGTCTTTGGATGATATCTTGGTTCCTTAGCGAGTGATATGGCGCCAGTGTTGTCACACAATATCTCCAGTGGGTCCAATGCACTTGGAACCACGCCAAGCTCAGTGATGAAGTTTCTGATCCAAACTCCTTCACTTGACGCTTCTGCAGCAGCCATGTATTCCGCTTCTACTGTAGATCCCGCGATCACGCTTTGCTTGCAGCTTCTCCAGCTCACAGCTCCTCCATTCAAAATATACACGTATCCTGTCTGAGATTTACAATCATCCTTGTCGGTGTCGAAACTAGCATCGACGTAACCTTTTACGACGAGCTGTTCATCACCCCCATAGACTAAGAACATTTCTTTAGTCCTATTTAGGTACCTTAGGATGTTCTTCACGGCTGTCCAATGTTCCACTCCTGGATCACTTTGATATCTGCTCGTCAAACTAAGAGCATTGGACACATCCGGTCTAGTACACAGCATGGCATACATGATGGAACCTATGGCCGAGGCATAAGGCACTTTGCTCATAGCTTCCCTATCATTTACCGTAGCTGGACACTGAGCCTTGCTCAATATCTTACCTGACAACATAGGCACTGAACCTTTCAATGCCTTATCCATTCTGAACCTTTTCAGAACTTTGTCTAGGTATGTACTCTGGATTAAAGCTATCAGGCGTCTTTGTCTATCTCTATAGATTTTTATGCCCAATATATAAGCAGCTTCACCTAGGTCTTTCATTGAAAAACACTTGTTCAAATAACTCTTCACATCGTTAAGCATGTTGATGTCATTTCCAATAATCAATATGTCATCCACATATAGTACCAGAAACGTCACCGAGCTCCCACTCACTTTCTTGTAGATGCAAGCTTCGTAGCAATTTGGAACAAATCCAAAGCTCTTGATCACTTGATCAAAACGAAGGTTCCAACTCCGAGATGCTTGCTTCAGTCCATAAATGGAACGCTGAAGTTTGCATACTTTATCAGCATCCTTAGGATCGACAAAACCTTCGGGTTGCATCATATACAACTCTTCATCAATGTTGCCATTGAGGAACGCAGTCTTGACATCCATCTGCCATATTTCATAATCATGAAACGCAGCAATTGCTAATAAAATCCGAATAGAATTAAACATCGCTACGGGAGAGAAAGTCTCATCGTAGTCAACACCTTGAACTTGTCGAAAACCTTTCGCGACAAGCCGTGCTTTATAGACGGTAACATTACCATCCGCGTCCGTTTTCTTCTTGAAGATCCATTTGCACTCAACGGCCTTTCGGTCGCTAGGAGGGTCCACCAAAGTCCATACTTGGTTTTCGCTCATGGATCCCAATTCGGATTTCATGGCTTCTAGCCATTTCTCGGAGTCTGGGCTCATCATCGCTTCCTCATAGTTCGTAGGTTCACTGTCTTCTACTAACAAGACTGTCAAGACAGGGTTGCCGTACCACTCAGGAGGGGCACGCGACCTTGTCGACCTGCGACGTTCAGTAGCAGCATCGTCCGAAGCTTCATGATCCTTGTCATTAGCTTCCTCTATTGTTGGTGCAGGCGACACTAGAACAATTTCAGGTGCTGTGCTACTCTCCAATTCAAGAGAAGGTTCAATAACCTCGTCTAGCTCTACTTTCCTCCCACTCACTTCTTTCAAGAGAAACTCCTTCTCAAGAAAGGAACCGTTCTTCGCGACAAACACTTTGCCTTCGGTTCTGTGATAGAAGGTATACCCAATAGTTTCCTTAGGGTATCCTATGAAGACGCATTTCTCCGCTTTGGGTTCGAGCTTGTCGGGCATCAACTTCTTGACGTAAGCTTCGCATCCCCAAACTTTAAGAAACGACAACTTAGGTTTAGCACCAAACCACAGTTCATACGGTGTCGTCTCAACGGATTTAGATGGAGCCCTATTTAAAGTGAATGCAGCGGTTTCTAATGCATAACCCCAAAATGATAACGGCAAATCAGTAAGAGACATCATCGATCGGACCATATCTAATAGGGTTCGATTCCGGCGTTCAGACACACCATTGCGCTGTGGTGTTCCGGGTGGCGTGAGTTGTGAAACGATTCCACTTGCTTTGAGATGCGTGAGAAAATCATAACTCAAATATTCGCCCCCACGATCGGATCGTAGAAACTTAATCTTTCTGTTACGATGGTTCTCCACTTCATTCTGAAATTCTTTGAACTTTTCAAACATTTCAGATTTATGTTTCATTAAATAGATATACCCATATCTACTTAAGTCATCGGTAAAAGTGAGAAAATAGCGATATCCACCGCGCGTCGAAACACTCATCGGTCCGCATACATCGGTATGTATGATTTCCAACAAGTCCATTGCTCGCTCCATCATACCGGAGAACGGGGTTTTGATCATCTTGCCCATGAGGCATGGTTCGCATGTGTCAAATGATTCAAAATCAAGAGACTCCAAAAGTCCATCAGAATGGAGTTTCTTCATGCGCTTTACACCAATATGACCTAGACGACAGTGCCACAAATAAGTAGTATTATCACTATCTACTTTGCATCTCTTAGCCTCAATGTTATGGATGTGTGTTTCATCCCTTTCGAGATTTAGAAGAAATAAACCATTCACAAGAGGTGCATGACCATAAAAGATGTTACTCATATAAATAGAACAACCATTATTCTCCGATTTAAATGAATAACCGTCTTGCAATAAACACGATCCAGAAATAATGTTCATGCTCAACGCAGGCACATAATAACATTTATTAAGGTTTAAAACTAATCCCGAAGGTAAAACTAAGGAGAGCGTGCCGACGGCCATCACATCAACTCTTGATCCGTTGCCAACGCGCATCGTCACCTCATCCCTCGCAAGCCGCCGTCTATTCCGTAGCTCCTATTTCGAGTTACAAATATTAGCAACCGAACCAGTATCAAATACCTAGGCACTACAACGAGGGCTAGTAAGGAAAACATCAATAACATGTATATCAAATATACCTTTGATGGTGCCAGCCTTCTTGTCCGCTAAGTACTTCGGACAGTTGCGCTTCCAGTGACCCTTGTCCTTGCAATAGAAGCACTCAGTTTCCGGCTTGGGTCCAGACTTGAGCTTCTTCTCAGCAGGGGCAACGCGTTTGCCGCCTCCTTTCTTGAAGGGCTTCTTTGCACCCTTACCTTTCTTAAAGGAGGGCTTGTTGACCATCAACACATGATTATCCTTTTTGATGTCCACCTCCGCAGCCTTCAGCTTTGCGAAGAGCTTGGTGATCGTATCAGTGGAACCAATCTGATTGTGAGTCACTACAAAACTTTTGTAGCTGGGAGGGAGTGATTGCAGAACCCTGTCAATCTTGAGATCCTCTGGAATCTTGCAGTCCAGTTGCTCAAGGCGTTGAGTGTAGCCCGACATCTTAATGGCATGCTCACTAACGGAACTCCCTTCCTCCATCTTGTAGTTAAAGAACTTCTCGGAGATCTCATATCTCTCAGAACGGGCCTGAGTCTGAAACATGGTTTTCAGCTCTTCGAGAATCTCAAAGGGCCCGGGAATATTTTCAAAACGATTTTGAAGTTCCGGTTCCATAGCAAACAACATGGTGCTCTTAATCTGTAGCATCCCAATTGTCTAACAATTGTAATGCTACTTGGTCTAGTAATATAATGGCTACTTCAACTATATAATTGTTGCATCATCATTATATCATGCTCATGTCATCATGCCACCTTGCATTTGAGCATCATATAAAACCCTTTTTGTTTTGGTTCTTCTCTCATATGCATTGTTAATTGTATTTGCCTCTTGATATTGTATTTGGTTCTTGATATATTGTTTAATGCCCAAGTTGAGTTGGGGGCATATCTTTTATTAACTCCACCACCTTTCTTTCACCACCTTATAATTCCACCATCCAACTAGATGTGAGCTTTGCACTTTAATTGGGTTTTACCTCTAGCTCATGTGGGTTGGGATGGATCCAATTCTTTTTCCACATGCTCTCATCTTAGCATCATGTTGCTTTCACAATATTGATATATGAGAGCCACATGGCCACCTTTGCATGCCTTGTGAGTGGAACCCTATTTCTAGCTTCCATATGTGTTGTTTTGGGTTATCATCATGTTGGGATATTTTGTGGGCTTATTAAATACCTAGTGGCATATACACACTAGCAAGTCCCATTGTATTTCAAATATGGTCATATCCATCTACTCCACATGTGGCATCCTTTTAATCCTTTTTGCTTGGCTTTATTTCCAATTTGGGAATGCATAATAATAGTGCCATGTAATAATATTGTTTTCACAAGAATCCACATGGCAATAAATATTTTGCATGGGCCATGCAAGTGCCACTTTTTCTAGTATTTGGTTTTTATTTGAATCTTGAGTGGATCATCATCTCTTTCTCTCTACCACTCCTTTTGGCTTGATTTAGTTGATCGTGCTTAAACCCTATCATCCCATCCCTCTCTTTTTCTTGACTTGATCTTGTTAGAGCTTGTCTAGAGCATGCTTGATCTGGGCAAAGAAACACTCCATCTATCTCTCTAAGCCCTAAACCACCACCTACCTCATCATCACCATACCCCCCCTCTCGCTTAAACCCTAATCTATACCTATTCTAAACCAAACCCTAAGTACCCTCCCTCATCTCTCCTCTCTCTACCCGAGCCACCCCACCATGACCTACCCTAGCTTGGCCCCACTTGGCCACCCTGCCCATCCAGCCCCAACCCTAGCTAAGCCTCACCCGAGCCATACCCTCCTCTACTCCCAACCCTAGCATCCACCCGAGCCACCCCTTTTTCTCTCTAGCTCTCTCTATCTGCCTAGGGGACCCCCAGCCCGAGCCTCCCCTGCCTACCCCTTGGCCTCACCCTACCCCACCTGCCCTGCCCTGCCCCGACCGAGCACGTGAGGAAGGGAGGAGGAAAGGAGGCCGAGCCACCTTTTCCATCTACCCCACTCCCCACGGCACCCACGCCTCTCCCATCCCTATCTGCTCCCTCTCGGCTCTCCTTTGGCTCTCCAGATCTGGCCGAGGCGCCCTGCTCTCCCCTCTCTCTCTCCATCGCCACCGTCTACCTCCCAACGCTGGCCATCTTCTGCTCGACCGGCGCTGCCTCACTCCAGACGACAAGCGCGACAGGGAGGTGAGAGAGGAGGACGAGGAGGTCCCCTGCATCCGCTCCGAACACGCCGTCGAGGAGGAGGAGGACCGGAGCCGAAGAACACTGCGACGCCGACCCCGAAACCCTAGTTCGCTCGGCCTCTGTATCATCGTCGCCCCGCTGCACGCCTGCTCGATCCGACCACGCCAACATCACCTCGGTGAGCTCCCTGACCCCCTGGACATGGTCCGCCTCTCTGATCTGGCCTAGCCTCGCCGAACGATGTGCCGAGCACGCTCTGTGCGCCGGCGAGCGCAGCGTCTGCTCGCTTCTGCGTCATGCAGAAACCCTACCTATCCGCCAGCCGCCTCCCCTGGCAACAACGCCAAGCCACCGCAGTGGTTCCGCCTCTGCGCGCGCGCCCTAGGTCACGTGTTCGAGCCCCACGCGCCGCGCGCTGTGCTCCGCGCGTTTGGCATCGATCTGTCGACAGACGTTTTCAGAGAAGAAGCACAGTGCGAGCGCTCGTTTTGCAGAAAACCCCCTGCACCTTTTAACTCCTAACCCGCCCTCCTCTAGGCCCACAGGTCAGCCATCGTGGCGTTTTTGCAAAAAGGCTCCCGGAGATTCGTACCCAGCAACCCGCAGTCCCGCGCCGAGCCGCGTGGCAGCCCCGCACTCCCCCGCTGGCGTGTGGGTCCGCTTGGGCTCTGGCCCCACCTGTCACTCTCTGTGGCTGGTAGCAGTCGCGGTGACAGAGGGTTTTTTTTTCTGCGCGCGTGGACGCCCAGTCAGCATGGCCCCACTGGACATTGGTGTGGCTAGGTTCTGTGCGTGTAACAAAAGCTTTTCTGAATGTCTGTTTAATTCAAATCTTTTTCAAATTATTTCAAATTCAAATTTATTTCTGTTTTTAAATAACTTTAAAAATATAAACCCAAATAATACAAATAATATATGTTTTCAAATCAGAAAAATATGAGGAATTCAAATATGCCATTCAAAATATATTTTGAGCATGTAAAATTCCAAGTTAATTAAAATTACTTTAAAATGCCCTCTTTCCTTAATTAATTAATAACTTTTGTTTTATAACTCCAAATTTAACAAATAATATGTCTAAAATGATTAGCTCGACGAGACCTTTCTGTTTATGCATTCCATCATCTGTTTTGCAGCATGCATCATATAATTATAAAGTATACAGCAACTAATATGAGGATAAAATGGGATTAAAACTCAATAAAATGATTATTCCTTGTATTCCACACCTCACCCATGCCATGCTACCTTATTGCCATGCAAATTGTGCATCATTCATCATGGCATGATTGTTTGCTTGTCGCATTTATTCATATGCTTGCGCATTTTATTTATGTTGGCCCTTGTTTGTTTGGTTCTTCTCCGAATAGACGCTGAGCAGGGGATATATCAAGAGAACCAGGAGCACTACCTAGATCCATCCATTGCTTCAACTGAGCTGCCAGGCAAGCATTACCACATGCTTGCATACATATAGTACCTATTGCCTCTTTCTTATTCTTGCATCATTGAGTCGCGATTGCATTAAATTGAATCCCAAGTATTGCACAGCCTTTACTTTTAAACCCCACCAAAGCTTGCTCCTCCATCCCATGAGCCATTACTACAGGAGTTGTTTGAGCCATGCGAGTCGTAGAACAGCATGTATAGGGTATGTGAGTGTCTGATGGAGAACGAGGTACCTATACAACTTAATCTGAGTAGTAATGGGATAACTAATGAAAGTGGCATCGGTGAGCCATATTCGCTATTTGGTTTTTCAGGCTCACTTGTGTCCCGTAGGACCCCGAGTACTTGATTCCTGTTCCTTGAATATTCGCGCTATCCACATCCAGAAGGCTTATGAACCCCCCTGAGCCAGAGCTTGATTCATTCTTATTTCTTGGGGCCACAAACTAGTTTGAGGTTTTATTTACTATCCTGTACTTATGCCATGCTTTACTGCTTTATTTAAAATTGTGCGAGGAGCACACTGTACTGTTTAGGAAAGCGGAGTGTTTTCGCGGTGTCAACAAGCCCAGTCACATTTTCGGGTTCCTAGTCGTTCACAGCCATTGGCGCAAACCTTGAGGCCGTCTCGGAGTCAGCTAACTTCGTTGCGGGTAGCTCAATGGGGTGGCCCCCTGAAATATTTCTGAATCCTGTGATCGCTTTGTCGTGACTGCCTCGTTGGGTTTTGATTTGGTTTTTCCGAGGCATATCGAGTGTGTGTTGCTATTTGTGCACCCCTGCAGGGTAAAACTTTCTGAAAGCCGTGTTCGCGGTTATGGACGACTTGGAGCACAGTTTCTCGATCATAGACAAGCATAACTAAAGTACCGCTTTTAATCTGACTAGACTAGGTACCTGACTAGTAAATAGTGCAACACTCACGGAATGGATAATAAAACTGCCAACGGATGGGGTGGTTGTTCGTCCGCTTCCTCGTCGGTAAGCGAGGAGGAGGATGGATCTGTTAAGATTACCGTTATAACTGCTATAACTGTTGTTATTCATTCACGGACATCCGTCTATCTCTGGTTAGGCGGATGGTTAGCGAGTTTCTATAGAATTGCTAGGGTTTATCTTTTGCTGCAATTGCGTCACCCCAGGTTGTGTCCCCTTTAGAGGCATAAAGACTTGCTGAGTACCCCTAGGGTCTCACACGATAAATTATTGGTTCAGATGAACAGGTACACTCGCAAGATGGATACTGGGTGGAAGAGACGGACGATGTGGGCAACGATCATTCGGTGTAGAGATTCCGGGAACGGGGATCCGTGAGATCTGTGGGCGGGATGTGCTTATTTATGGGGCATCTTATGCCGATTTGCTTCTTATCCGTACTCGGATTTTGTCTTCCGCTTCCGCTTGATACTCTGATGTTTGATGTATGAGGAGATATCCTAAACTATTATATCTATCTAGGATTTTGGATCTTGCCGTATGGCGTTGCTATATTTCCTTTCTTTTTAGATGGAATGGCTCTGATGTACTATTGTATGGTGGCTTGCATACATACTCATTTGTGTATGTAGTTGATCCCTTCGCCTGCCGATTACGCCGCCCGTTCTTGTCCCGATGTGTGGAAATGGTTGGGACGGCCGAAAGGTCTACCTGTGAGTGGCATTTGGGCCCCACCGTACTATTTCGACCATTTCTGCTCATCCAGGCTTGTAACTAGGAGCGTAATTCACCGAGGTAGTTACAATTGGTATCAGAGCCATCCCGCCCTTCAGGGTCTCAGCCAAATGGTCGTTGTCTGTCTAGCAAATATTTTTGGTAGTTATGTATACTAGGGAAAAACAAAACATGAGAGTAGGACTGCTTCCACTTTTCTTCTTACCCACCCACCCACCCTTTTCTGGTAAGGAAGTGTATCGTTTTCAATCCTCTTCTTAAAAATTCAAACTAGGATTCACGTGTTCTAGGATTCCGTAGTACCGTAGGTTGTGTGTGTGTGTGTAATTCCTTGTCTATCTGTTGCATCCAAGTTGTTATCTCTATCGGCCTTTTGGTTATCAACTGTTGGTACATTCCATACCGACAGGCTTTTGTAAACCGACACGATCTATCTGATTCGTTGTATACCGACGCGATCTGTCTTACTCCTTGTTATCCGACGTTATCTTGTTTGGGGTGTTCTTTTCCGTAGTTGCTAATCTTTAGGTTCATCGTGAGAAGAAGGTGTTGGGATATGTGTTTTACTTATTCATGTGCGGAGTAATGATTTGAGTGCAGGATGGAGTCGCGACCATACCACTACTCTTATCATTCGCTCCTGTATATTGAATTGGTAGAGTCACTAATCTTGATTCGTTAAGTGATTTTGCGCATCTATTGGTATTTTAATGCCGAAATTTGTGGAAAAATTTTCTTTGATATATCTGTGTACCACACTCCTTTTCAGTCGTGTGCGATATGCTTAATATCTTCTAGGTGCTTTGAACTTTGTTGATATTTTAATATCATCTTAGTAAATTGTATCCTTTAATCTTGAGTAATTCCATCTTGGTACTATCTTGGATTATTATTATTCTCCATCATAGTACTGACTTGTGTTTTATATCAATAACAGGATGGCACCACCACGCCGTTCTGAGGAGGACATACAACCTGAACTGGGGGCAGCGTTGTCAAGCATCGCCAATGCCTTGGCAGCAATGCAGCAGAACCAGCAGCGTTTCGAGGAAAGTGTCAGGAGGAATGAGTTTGCTCCGCTACCTCCACCTCCCAAGCGAGGAGACATCAAAAGCTTTCTGAAGTTCAACCCACGCCAGTTTGATGTTTCTGATCAACCACTTGATGCTGATGATTGGTTGCGTGAGATGTCAAGGCTACTGATGATTGCTGATGTTCCTGAGCAAGAATGGGTAAAGTGTGCTACTCACCTTCTGAAGGGAGATGCAGCTCTGTGGTGGGAGAATTACCTGAAGGCAAACTGCTCTGGTTTTCAGCCTACTTGGGGACAGTTCACTGGAGCTTTCAAAGAGCAGTATCTGTCAGAAATTGTCATGGAGAGGATGAAGGAAGTGTTTCTCAACCTCAAGCAGGGCAATGATAATGTCAATACCTACATCAGGAACTTCATGAACCTTTCTCGTTATGGTGGCGATCAGATCGCTGATGACAAGAAGAAGCAAAAGAGGTTCAGGCAAGGGCTCAATGCATCGATTAAGTATGCAATCACACATGCAAGGCCGGCGTCTTTTCTGGAACTTCAGCATACAGCTCTGCAGGAAGAAGCAAGTAGGCAAGTGTTTGAGGAGTCAAAGAAACACAGTCGTGATGCAGCAAGCTCTTCAGCTATGTCAGCTCCTTCTAAGCGTCGTGTCTGGGTTCCTAACACCCCACCGTCGCTCCCGGCTCCACCAAGACCTTCGAGCTTCGCAGCAAGGCCACCAAACTTCCTCACTGCGGCTTCCAAGGGCTACAACCACCACTACCCTGGAGCGCCTGGCGGAGTCCCTGGCTACGTTGCTCCACGTCCACCTGGTGCTTGTTACACTTGTGGAGACACTGGGCATCAAAGCTGGAACTGTCCGATGAAGAACAAGGCTCTTCCTCCACCACCTCCAAGATCTGCGGCAAGCTCTCCTTTGGTTCGTGCACCACCACCTCGGGCTCTCAGCATCAACACCAAGCCCGGGTCTACTGTTGCTCATGCCAACTGTGTCAACGCCGCTCAAGCTGAGCATGCACCCGGAGTTGTGATGGGTATGCTTCCCGTTAACTCAGTCCCTGCACGAGTTTTGTTTGATTCTGGGGCATCGCATTCTTTTGTTTCTCACAAGTTTGCAGATGAGAATGGGTTAGCTATGGATCCTCTCCTTAAGCGGTTAATGGTCCTTTCTCCTGGAGCAACAATGGCAGCTTCTAAAATCAGCCATGGCAATCAAATTGAGATTGGTGGCTCTTCGTTCTCGGCTTCCTTAATCATTCTGGGAAATTCTGACATTGATGTCATCTTGGGCATGGATTGGTTGACAGCAAATGCAGCTGTGATTGATTGTGCTGAACGCTCGGTTTCTCTGAAGATTCCTGAAGGCCATATAGTCTATTCTCCAAGTCAGATACCTGCTATCCAGCTTTTCTCTTTGGCGACTCTGAATGTTGATGCTATGGAAGCTATTCAGAGTGTTCCGGTGGTCTGTGAGTTCCCAGATGTCTTTCCTGAAGAGTTGCCAGGTATGCCTCCGGATCGTGAGGTTGAGTTTGTTATTGAGCTTGAACCTGGTACCGCTCCTATCTCCAAGCGGCCTTATAAAATGGGTCCTGCTGAGTTGGCTGAACTCAAACGACAGCTTGATGAACAAGAGAAGTTGGGTTTCATTCAGCATAGTACTTCTTCTTGGGGTAGCCCTACCCTCTTTGTGAAGAAGCGAGACCAGACTGATAGACTTTGTGTTGACTATCGGGCACTCAATGCTAAAACCATCAAGAATAAATATCCCCTTCTTCGGATTAATGATCTCTTCGATCAGCTAGCTGGAGCTGTGGTATTCTCTAAGCTTGACTTGAGAAGTGGTTATCACCAAATCAAGATTCGCAAGGAAGATGTTCCTAAAACAGCTTTCACCACCCGCTATGGCCTGTATGAGTACACGGTCATGTCTTTCGGTCTCACCAATGCACCTGCCACCTTCTCGAGGCTCATGAACTCGGTTTTCATGGAGTATCTTGATAAGTTCGTTGTGGTCTATCTGGATGACATCCTAGTCTATTCTAAGTCAAAAGAAGAGCATGAAGAACACCTTCGGTGTGTCCTAAACAAGCTTCGTGAGAACCGCTTGTATGCAAAGTTCTCCAAGTGTGAGTTTTGGCTGCCTCAAGTTACCTATCTTGGTCACGTCATCTCTGCCAAGGGCATTGCAGTCAATCCGGAAACTGTGAAGACAATTGTTCAATGGCTTCCTCCTGTTAATGTCAAAGAAGTGCGGAGTTTCCTTGGTTTGGCTAGTTAATGCCGTCGCTTCGTTCAGAACTTTTCGAAGATAGCGAAGCCTCTTACCGATCTCCTCAAGAAAGGCAAGAAATACCTTTGGACTCCTGCATGTCAAGCAAGCTTTGAGACACTCAAAGAGAATCTCACTTCAACATCAGTCTTGGTTCCTCCGGATACATCCAAGACTTTTCAGATCTTCTGTGATGCCTCTTTGCAAGGATTGGGTGCGGTCCTTATGCAAGAAAAACAAGTTGTTGCTTATGCCTCTTGACAGTTGAAGACGCATGAGATCAACTATCCTACACATGACCTCGAGCTCGCAGCAGTTGTCTTTGCTTTGAAAGTATGGAGGCACTACTTGCTTGGCAACCGTTGTGAAATCTTTTCTGATCACAAGAGTCTGAAGTATATCTTTACTCAGCCTGATCTCAACCTTTGGCAGAGGAGATGGATTGAAGCAATCAATGATTTTGACTTGACCATCAACTACACTCCGGGCAAAGCTAATGTCATGGCCGATGCTCTCAGCCGCAAAGCTTATGTCAACAACCTCATGATGGAAGAACAATAGCCTCTCTTGTGCGAGGAATTCCGTCAGCTCAACCTTGAAATTGTGGAACAAGGGTATCTCCTGAACCTCCTAGCAACCCCTCTCTTGGAAGAAAAGGTTCGCTCTTCTCAGCTTGGCGATCCGCACACCAAAAAGATCATCTCTAGGCTTCAGCTTCTGAAGTATGAGTCCTTCCACATCGATGATCAAGGCACGCTTTTCTTTGAACACCGGATGTTTGTTCCGAACTACCCGGGTTTGAGAGAGCAAGTTCTCAAGGAGGCGCATGATTCTGTTCTTTCTATCCACCCTGGCAGCACAAAGATGTACATGGACTTGAAAACACAATATTGGTGGCCGGGTTTGAAAAGGTATTGTGCCAAGTATGTCTCGGAGTGTGATGTCTGCCGCAGAGTGAAAGCGGTCCATCAGAAACCTTCCGGTCTTCTACAGCCATTGAAACCCCCGAAATGGAAATGGGAGAAAGTAGAGATGGACTTCATCACTGGTTTTCCTAGGTCGCAGAAGGGCAACAATGCAATCTTTGTTGTCATTGACAGGCTTTCTAAAGTGGCTCACTTCTTCCCCGTCAAGGAAACCATTTCTGCAATTCAGTTGGCTGAGCTCTATATCAACAGAATTGTCTCTCTGTATGGGGTTCCGCTTGAGATCAGTTCAGACCGTGGAAGCATCTTCACTTCCAAGTTCTGGGAGAGTTTCCAAAATGCTTTGGGAACAAAGTTGAACTTCAGCATAGCTTACCACCCTCAGTCGCAAGGGCAAGTTGAAAGGATCAATCAGATTCTGGAGGATATGCTTCGTGCTTGCGTCATCTCTTTTGGCATGAAGTGGGAAAAATGTCTTCCTTATGCTGAATTCTCTTACAACAATAGCTTCCAGAAAAGTCTAAAGATGGCACCATTTGAGGCTCTCTATGGTCGCAAATGCAGAACTCCGATTGGTTGGTCGGGTGCAGGTGAAAGGATCTTGTTTGGCCCTGACATTGTGACTCAAGCGGAGGAGAAGGTTCACATCATTCTTGAAAATCTGAGGATTGCTCAAAGTCGCCAGAAGAGCAATTATGACAGGAAGCACACGGACATGGAGTATGTCCCTGGTGATCTCGTTTACCTTCGTGTCACTCCCATGAGAGGCACGCACAGCTTTGGTATCAAAGGAAAGCTGGCTCCTAGATACATCGGTCCTTTCAAAATTCGTGGAAGAAGAGGACAAGTTGCTTATGCTCTTGAGCTCCCGGAAAAACTCAAAGTCCATGATGTTTTCCACATCTCTCAGCTCAAGAAGTGCTTCAAGGATCCCGGCAGGACCGTGGACCATGAGCTTATAAATCTCCAAGAAGACCTGTCTTATCAAGAACACCCCACAAAAATCCTTGAAGTCACAGAAAGAAGGACTCGCAACAAGTCCATCAAGTTCTGTAAGGTGCAGTGGTCGCACCATTCTGTTGATGAAGCCACTTGGGAACGTGAAGATGAGCTCCGTGCCAAGTATCCTACCCTCTTTGTGTCTTCGTCTTCATCCTAGAATCTCGGGGCGACATTCCTGTTTAGTGGGGGAGAGTTGTAGCATCCCAATTGTCTAACAATTGTAATGCTACTTGGTCTAGTAATATAATGGCTACTTCAACTATATAATTGTTGCATCATCATTATATCATGCTCATGTCATCATGCCACCTTGCATTTGAGCATCATATAAAACCCTTTTTGTTTTGGTTCTTCTCTCATATGCATTGTTAATTGTATTTGCCTCTTGATATTGTATTTGGTTCTTGATATATTGTTTAATGCCCAAGTTGAGTTGGGGGCATATCTTTTATTAACTCCACCACCTTTCTTTCACCACCTTATAATTCCACCATCCAACTAGATGTGAGCTTTGCACTTTAATTGGGTTTTACCTCTAGCTCATGTGGGTTGGGATGGATCCAATTCTTTTTCCACATGCTCTCATCTTAGCATCATGTTGCTTTCACAATATTGATATATGAGAGCCACATGGCCACCTTTGCATGCCTTGTGAGTGGAACCCTATTTCTAGCTTCCATATGTGTTGTTTTGGGTTATCATCATGTTGGGATATTTTGTGGGCTTATTAAATACCTAGTGGCATATACACACTAGCAAGTCCCATTGTATTTCAAATATGGTCATCTCCATCTACTCCACATGTGGCATCCTTTTAATCCTTTTTGCTTGGCTTTATTTCCAATTTGGGAATGCATAATAATAGTGCCATGTAATAATATTGTTTTCACAAGAATCCACATGGCAATAAATATTTTGCATGGGCCATGCAAGTGCCACTTTTTCTAGTATTTGGTTTTTATTTGAATCTTGAGTGGATCATCATCTCTTTCTCTCTACCACTCCTTTTGGCTTGATTTAGTTGATCGTGCTTAAACCCTATCATCCCATCCCTCTCTTTTTCTTGACTTGATCTTGTTAGATCTTGTCTAGAGCATGCTTGATCTTGGCAAAGAAACACTCCATCTATCTCTCTAAGCCCTAAACCACCACCTACCTCATCATCACCATACCCCCCTCTCGCTTAAACCCTAATATATACCTATTCTAAACCAAACCCTAAGTACCCTCCCTCATCTCTCCTCTCTCTACCCGAGCCACCCCACCATGACCTACCCTAGATTGGCCCCACTTGGCCACCCTGCCCATCCAGCCCCAACCCTAGCTAAGCCTCACCCGAGCCATACCCTCCTCTACTCCCAACCCTAGCATCCACCCGAGCCACCCCTTTTTCCCTCTAGCTCTCTCTCTCTCTGCCTAGGGGACCCCCAGCCCGAGCCTCCCCTGCCTACCCCTTGGCCTCACCCTACCCCACCTGCCCTGCCCTGCCCCGACCGAGCACGTGAGGAAGGGAGGAGGAAAGGAGGCCGAGCCACCTTTTCCATCTACCCCACTCCCCACGGCACCCACGCCTCTCCCATCCCTATCTGCTCCCTCTCGTCTCTCCTTTGGCTCTCCAGATCTGGCCGAGGTGCCCTGCTCTCCCCTCTCTCTCTCCATCGCCACCGTCTACCTCCCAACGCAGGCCATCTTCTGCTCGACCGGCGCTGCCTCACTCCAGACGACAAGCGCGACAGGGAGGTGATCGAGGAGGACGAGGAGGTCCCCTGCATCCGCTCCAAACACGCCGTCGAGGAGGAGGAGGACCGGAGCCAAAGAACACCGCAACGCCGACCCCGAAACCCTAGTTCGCTCGGCCTCTGTATCATCGTCGCCCCGCTGCACGCCTGCTCGATCCGACCACGCCAACATCACCTCGGTGAGCTCCCTGACCCCCTGGACATGGTCCGCCTCTCTGATCTGGCCTAGCCTCGCCGGACGATGTGCCGAGCACGCTCTGTGCGCCGGCGAGCGTAGCGTCTGCTCGCTTCTGCGTCGTGCAGAAACCCTACCTATCCGCCAGCCGCCTCCCTGGCAACAACGCCAAGCCACCGCAGTGGTTCCGCCTCTGCGCGCGCGCCCTAGGTCACGTGTTCGAGCCCCACGCGCCGCGCGCTGCGCTCCGCGCGTTCGGCATCGATCTGTCGACAGACGTTTTCAGAGAAGAAGCACAGTGCGAGCGCTCGTTTTGCAGAAAACCCCCTGCACCTTTTAACTCCTAACCCGCGCTCCTCTAGGCCCACAGGTCAGCCATCGTGGCGTTTTTGCAAAAAGGCTCCCGGAGATTCGTACCCAGCAACCCGCAGTCCCCCGCCGAGCCGCGTGGCAGCCCCGCACTCGCCCGCTGGCGTGTGGGTCCGCTTGGGCTCTGGCCCCACCTGTCACTCTCTGTGGCTGGCAGCAGTCGCGGTGACAGAGGGTTTTTTTTTCTGCGCGCGTGGACGCCCAGTCAGCATGGCCCCACTGGACATTGGTTGTGGCTAGGTTCTGTGCGTGTAACAAAAGCTTTTCTGAATGTCTGTTTAATTCAAATCTTTTTCAAATTATTTCAAATTCAAATTTATTTCTGTTTTTAAATAACTTTAAAAATATAAACCCAAATAATACAAATAATATATGTTTTCAAATCAGAAAAATATGAGGAATTCAAATATGCCATTCAAAATATATTTTGAGCATGTAAAATTCCAAGTTAATTAAAATTACTTTAAAATGCCCTCTCACCTTAATTAATTAATAACTTTTGTTTTATAACTCCAAATTTAACAAATAATATGACTAAAATGATTAGCTCGATGAGACCTTTCTGTTTATGCATTCCATCATCTGTTTTGCAGCATGCATCATATAATTATAAAGTATACAGCAACTAATATGAGGATAAAATGGGATTAAAACTCAATAAAATGATTATTCCTTGTATTCCACACCTCACCCATGCCATGCTACCTTATTGCCATGCAAATTGTGCATCATTCATCATGGCATGATTGTTTGCTTGTCGCATTTATTCATATGCTTGCACACTTTATTTATGTTGGCCCTTGTTTGTTTGGTTCTTCTCCGAATAGACGCTGAGCAGGGGATATATCAAGAGAACCAGGAGCACTACCCAGATCCATCCATTGCTTCAACTGAGCTGCCAGGCAAGCACTACCACATGCTTGCATACATATAGTACCTATTGCCTCTTTCTTATTCTTGCATCATTGAGTCGCGATTGCATTAAATTGAATCCCAAGTATTGCACATCCTTTACTTTTAAACCCCACCAAAGCTTGCTCCTCCATCCCATGAGCCATTACTACAGGAGTTGTTTGAGCCATGCGAGTCGTAGAACAGCATGTATAGGGTATGTGAGTATCTGATGGAGAACGAGGTACCTATACAACTTAATCTGAGTAGTAATGGGATAACTAATGAAAGTGGCATCGGTGAGCCATAGTCGCTATTTGGTTTTTCAGGCTCACTTGTGTCCCGTAGGACCCCGAGTACTTGATTCCTGTTCCTTGAATATTCGCGCTATCGACATCCGGGAGGCTTATGAACCCCCTTGAGCCAGAGCTTGATTCATTCTTATTTCTTGGGGCCACAAACTAGTTTGAGGTTTTATTTACTATCTTGTACTTATGCCATGCTTTACTGCTTTATTTAAAATTGTGCGAGGAGCACACTGTACTGTTTAGGAAAGCGGAGTGTTTTCGCGGTGTCGACAAGCCCAGTCACATTTTCGGGTTCCTAGTCGTTCACAGCCATTGGCGCAAACCTTGAGGCCGTCTCGGAGTCAGCTAACTTCGTTGCGGGTAGCTCAATGGGGTGCCCCCCTGAAATATTTCTGAATCCTGTGATCGCTTTGTCGTGACTGCCTCGTTGGGTTTTGATTTGGTTTTTCCGAGGCATATCGAGTGTGTGTTGCTATTTGTGCACCCCTGCAGGGTAAAACTTTCTGAAAGCCGTGTCCGCGGTTATGGACGACTTGGAGCACAGTTTCTCGATCATAGACAAGCATAACTAAAGTACCGCTTTTAATCTGACTAGACTAGGTACCTGACTAGTAAATAGTGTAACACTCACGGAATGGATAATAAAACTGCCAACGGATGGGGGGGTTGTTCGTCCGCTTCCTCGTCGGTAAGCGAGGAGGAGGATGGATCTGTTAAGATTACCGTTATAACTGCTATAACTGTTGTTATTCATTCACGGACATCCGTCTATCTCTGGTTAGGCAGATGGTTAGCGAGTTTCTATAGAATTGCTAGGGTTTATCTTTTGCTGCAATTGCGTCACCCTAGGTTGTGTCCCCTTTAGAGGCATAAAGACTTGCTGAGTACCCCTAGGGTCTCACACGATAAATTATTGGTTCAGATGAACAGGTACACTCGCAAGATGGATACTGGGTGGAAGAGACGGACGATGTGGGCAACGATCATTCGGTGTAGAGATTCCGGGAACGGGGATCCGTGAGATCTGTGGGCGGGATGTGCTTATTTATGGGGCATCTTATGCCGATTTGCTTCTTATCCGTACTCGGATTTTGTCTTCCGCTTCCGCTTGATACTCTGATGTTTGATGTATGAGGAGATATCCTAAACTATTATATCTATCTAGGATTTTGGATCTTGCCGTATGGCGTTGCTATATTTCCTTTCTTTTTAGATGGAATGGCTCTGATGTACTATTGTATGGTGGCTTGCATACATACTCATTTGTGTATGTAGTTGATCCCTTCGCCTGCCGATTACGCCGCCCGTTCTTGTCCCGATGTGTGGAAATGGTTGGGACGGCCGAAAGGTCTACCTGTGAGTGGCATTTGGGCCCCACCGTACTATTTCGACCATTTCTGCTCATCCAGGCTTGTAACTAGGAGCGTAATTCACCGAGGTAGTTACATAATCACACCATAATCTTCTTTGCGTGACTGATAGACAGCTTTCTCATCAGCCGGCGCAGTTGCAGCAGGGGGGTTACCTAACGCTTTCTCAAGGACATAGTCCTTTTGTCCGCCAGACAGAATGATTCTTAGATTGCGGAACCAGTTGGTGAAGTTAGACCCATTGTTTCTAAGCTTTTCTTTCTCAGCAAAACGTTGAAGTTGAAGTTGGACTTGGCCATGTGATCTACAGTATTTGCAAGTACAATTTAGACTATCTTCATGATAAATAGTTCAACTTAATCAAATTACTAGATGAACTCCCACTAAATTCAACATCCCTCAAGTTGTTTAGTGAACACGATCCAAATTCACCACACCTAATCCGATCTTCACGAGAAGAGATGTGGTTTCAATGGTGGACAACGAAGTGTCGATCATATCATTCATATGACTCATGCTTAACCTTTCGGTTCTTGTGTTCCGAGGCCATGTCTGTACATGCTAGGCTCGTCAAGTTAGACCCAAGTATTTCCGCGTGTGCAAAACTGGCTTGCACCCGTTGTATGTGAGCGTAGAGTCTATAACACCCGATCATCACGTGATGCTTGGACACGACGAACTTTCGCAACGGTGCATACTTGGGGAGAACACAGCTTTTATCTTGATCTTTAAGTGAGGAATCATCTTATAATGCTACCGTCGCGATCTAAGCATAATAAGATACATAAAAGGATAAACATCACATGCATATAACTTTATGTGACATGGTATAGCCAATCTTCACGCAATGATCTCCATCTTGTGCGTTCCGGCATGATCTCCATCACTCCACCATGATTGCCTCCACCACGAATAGCAACTACAACTATTGCTAACTACTTAGCGATAAAGTAAAGCTATTACATGGCGTATAAGAAGTTGACTCGCAGGTCATACACAATTATAAAGACAACCATATGGCTCCTGCCAGTTGTGTACTCATCAACATGCAAGTCGTGAAACATTACAAAACATGATCATCGCATACAATATACACATCACATCTTGGGCCATACCATATCACAGAAAACACTCCCTGCAAAAACAAGTTAGACGCCTCTACTTTGTTGTTGCATGTTTTACGTGGCTCATGGGAGTAGATGCTAAGAATGATTCTTACCTACGGAAAGCCACAACAGTGATATTATGGTTGCCAAACTCCGGTGTTAATCCCATGACAACTATAGTGAGAGAAACTGACATCCACCAGCCGCATGTGTGGTACAAGCCACACGTCAAGTGCGGAGCCGGTCTCGCGAACAACGTCGCGTAAGGTTGGCCTGGACCGCTTCAATCTCACTATCCCGCGTCATAAGAAGAACACAAACAAGAGGCTTGCAACAGAAAACATCAACGCCCGCAACAACCATGTTGCGTTCTACTCGTGAATCACATCTACGCATAGATCTAGCTCTGATACCACTGAAGGGGTTTTGCAGCATAGTAAATCAAAATTTTCTACGGAAGCGAACAGAGGGAAAGCCAAGATCTAATCTAGGAGATGCAAACAACGAGAGAGATTGGATTAGATCTTCATACCCTTGAAGATTCGCACAGCGGAACGTTCATCGGAACGTGGGTGATGTAGTCGTACTCGCTTCTCCTCCTCGCGATCCGATCCGATCTAGCACCACAAGTGGCGGTGCCTCCGTGAGATGCACACGTGCAGCACCTCGACGTCTCCTCCTTCCTCGGACCAGCAAGTATGGTGGAGAGATATATTGGATCTACAACGCGACGGCGCGGTGTATATAGTGGAGAATTTCTGCAGCAGGGCTTCGCCTACAAACAGTCGGGAGGGAGAGAGGAAGGCAGCAGGGCTACTAGGGTTTGGAGGAAGGTGTGTGTGTGGGGGGGGAGGGGGCGCACCAGCCCTCTATATATAGAGGGGGGGTGCGGCCAGCCCTTGCCCATCCTCCAAGCCTATCTCTAGTTTAAACGATTTAAACTTTCCCTTATCTAGAAACCCTATCTCTAGTTTAAACGAGTTTAAACTTATCTAGGATCGGCTGGGCCCTATGGGGCCTTGTGCCCCTGGACCAATGCGGCCATGACACTCCCTCATAGGCCCATGCCCCCTCCCGGAAGGTGGGGCCACGTTGGTCCCCTTCCGGAAGGTTCTAGAAGCTTCCGGTACAATAAGGATTAATCGGGAACAATTCCGAACTCCAAAAACTGCACTGCCTTATATGAATCTTATTCTCCGGACCACTCCGTAACCTCTCGTGATGTCCCGGATCCCATCCGAGACTCCGAACAAAAATTCATAAACCAAGTATCCAATCTATCCTAGCGTCGAGACACGTTAAGTGTGTGACCCTGCGGGTTCGAGAATATGCAGACATGATCTTCTATCAATAATCAACAGCGGGGTCTGGGCACCCATATTGACTCCCACACATTCATCGATGATCATATCGGATGAACCACGATGCCAGGATTCAATCAATCCCATATATATTCCCTTCGTCTCGCGATATTTTACTTGCCCGAGATTCGATCGTCGGTATCGTCATACCTAGTTCAATCTCGTTCACAGCAAGTACTTTACTCGTTCCATAATCCGATATCACTTTGTGATTAACTCCTTAACCACATGCTTGCAAGCGGTGTTGATATCGATTACCGAGTGGGCCCGAAGTATATCTCTCCGACTTGGGAGGGACAAATTCCATCTCGATACATACAACCCAACAGATACTTTCCGATCACCTGAGAGACACCTTTATGATCACCCTCTCATAGGATGACGTTTGATGACCTCAAAGCTTTCTTCCGATACCAGGGAGTTGTATTATCTCATGGTCTAAGAAATACAATATTTGACATAGGAAAAGCTTCGCAAAGACGAACACGAAGACACGATCTAATTGCTTTGCTTAGTTTGGGTCTGTCCACCATATCATTCTCCCAATGATATGGTCTCATTATCAATTGACAACTCATGTCTATGGTTAGGAAACCTTAACCATCATTGATTAATGAGCTAGTCCATAGAGGCGTACTAGGGACACGGTGTTGTTCACAAACCACACAAGTATTAATGTTTCCTCTTAATACAATTCTAGCATGGAATATAAACTTTATCATGAACAAGAATTATAATAATAACATCTTTATTATTGCCTCTAGTAATAATAATCTCTCTCGTTGTTTGCTTCATTTTTATTGTTTCATGCACAGTTGTGTTGTTCTTGGAGCGTCTTCTTTTTCGTTTTCGTTTTGGTTTTCGTTGGCTTTGGGTTTGCTTAGTTTGATGAATAAATTGGTTGGAACCCTCTTTCATACATTGGTTTGCAAATAGTTTGGTTTGGTTTGGAAAAGAGTAGGAAAGTTTATGCTTATGTGGTAAAAAGAGCTTGTTTTTTACTGTGGCCTATGCTTTGTCATGCCATGCTTGATATTGTTTTGGCTTTATGCTTAGTATTATTTGCTGTACCATTATTTGTTATAAACAATTGAGATTTCTTAATGTGTCTTGGATGAATCATGCGTTGTTTTAGCATATTAAAGCATAGTATAGTGGTATTCTCCTTTGATGCTTTATTTGGGTTGACTTGGCGCATGCTCACACCATGTTATGACTATCTCAAGTCACCATAGCCTTTATGATCCTTTAGTTTTCAACTTGTGGTATCACTTTATGATTTGATCAATGATGTTTTGTCGCTCTGCATGATTATGGCCATTATTGTTCTCTTAGTTTGTCGCTCCTAGTCTTTTGCTAGCCTCCACAACCAAGTATGAGTTCTACTCATGCATCCAACTCCCTAAACCAAGTTATTCCAAAGAGTCCACCATACCTACCTACTAGCTTATGCTATTCCAACTATATTCATGCTTTTGTTTACCTTCCAAATTAAACTTGTTATGAGAAAACTAGTGATTAAAGCTCTCACGAACTTGATGGCACACTTTACTTTTCTTGCCCTTAATAAACTTGAACCATTGTGTCGTCTATGTTGTATATGCTTGCACTTATTTGTTTGGAATTAGCAGAACCATGCTTTCATGGGGAACGCTTTCAACATTGCACTTGGTACTTGTACCTAGTTGATATCATGCTCTTTTCTATATGGATGTCATCAGTGTGAAATGAAAGGGGAGCTTGTAAGTACATGGAGTTATGTACATGTGTTAGAGAAACGCTTGGGCCGCTGGTCTAATCCATGCTGACATGGTGGAAACCTGCAGCGTAACCATAATGAGCTATCTATGAAGCATTCTTCTTATAAAAAAAGAGTCCTATATTGAGAAAAAAGAGAAAAAAAAGATTATGAAAAGAGGAAAGAGAGAAAAAGCACCATATTCCCATGGTAAATAAGAAGATTGCTGAGATGCTCGTTGTCTTCTTGCCTTGTCATTTTGATATGGGGATTCTTCCGTATCATCGGGCAAGGGGTACCCCGTTGGCGGTTCTCTATGATACACATGTACTTACGATGACAAGAACTTACCGGTGACTAAACTTGAGTAGCATGAGGAGCGGCTCTCGTATACAAGGGACATGAGATTTCTAACTTATACTTCGTCAAGCATGTACACCATAGTTTGTTCACTTTAACCTTAATCACTTCAAGATTCTTATGATAGGGGCAATGAGAGCTGAAAGCTATAAGTACCATAATTTTTTGAAGCTCTTTATGAGACTTGAATCCCTTCTTCCTTCTATGAAGGCCTTTCTTCCACCATTATATTGAGTCTCCACCTTCTATCTTTATGCACCTACTTTGAGAGCATAGTGGCCATTCTTAGTTCTATGTGCATTGTCCCAAGACTAGTTGATTGATGCATAACTTGATATTGCTTGTTTTAAACTATTTGTATCTAGTCACTCTTATGAACTTTGAAGGTGTCCTATGCATTTATATTTGCTACTCTATTGAGGGACAAGCTGAATACTATTATGCTATGTTTTCTTTATGTGAAACAAAAAACGTCTTGCAAAGCATTATTATTCATGAATCTTTTTGTTTGTGCCTTTTCATGTTGCATCATAGTTTCTTTGTCTTATTGCTAGAACTTTGTCTTTCATGTTATGATTGAAGTACTATGATCCCAGCTTTGAATGTTACAAATACTTTGATCAAGTCTTTGATGGTGCATGTCACCTCAAAAATTATTCTTTCTTTTTATCACTTACCTACTCGAGGACGAGCAGGAGTTAAGCTTGTGGATGTTGATACATTGCAAATGTATCTATAATTTGTGATGTTCCATGCTTGGTTTTATCTACTTTCTTGTGTTTTGTTCCAACTTTGGAGTACTTTTCATATGATTTCTTGGACTAACCTATTAACAAAAGCCACAGTGCCAGCTGCCTGTTTTCTGCTGTTTTTAGTTCCAGGAAAGTCATAAAATGAATATTCTCGGAATTGGACGGGACAAAAGCCAAAGTGCCTATTTTTCCAGAAGTCATCAGATGCCAAAATATGAGATGGAGGAGGGCTGGGGGCCGGCCACACCACCTGGCCGCGCGGCTAGGCTTGGCCCGCGCCAGGGGGTGGTCTGGCCGACCCCAGCACCCCCTCGGCCTCTCCTTCCGCCTATAAGATGCCTTCGGGACGAAAACCCTAAGTGCCCGATCAAAAATCCACGAAAGAGTCTGTAGCCGCTATCATCTCCATCCCTAGATCGGGAGGGATCTGAAGCTCTTCCTGGCACCCTGTCGGAGAGGGGAATTCACCCTGGAGGGCTTCTTCATCACCATGCAAGCCTCCGGTGTGATGCGTGAGTAGTTCATCCTTGGACTACGGATCCATGTAGTAGCTAGATGGCTGGTTCTCCTCCTTTGTGCTTTCATGTCTAGATCTTGTGAGCTCCGTTCATGATCAAGATCATCTATTTGTAATTTCTGCATGTTGTGTTTGCGGGGATCCGATGGATATTGAGATGCTATTTCAGATTGATTATTGATTCTATCATGTCTTTGTTATTTGTGATCTTGCATGCTTTCCGTTGTTAGTAGCTATCTTGGCCAAGTAGATGCTAGCAACTCCAAGAGTTAGTATTTATGATCGATAGTGGGTTCATGCCTCTGGTAATCTGGGGAAGTGACAGAAATCTCTAAGGTACTAGATGTGCTGTTGCTACTAGGGAGAAAACAAGAATCCTTTGTTCATATAACAATCGTATTGTTTACTTTACACGTAGTTCGTAAAGCAATAATCTGTTGCTTGCAACTTAATACTGAAGGTGGATTATTAGTCATAGATGTAGTTGGATGGCAGTCTATGTATAATGTTGTAATGCCCAATCAAGTCTCAAAGGAGTTAAGATGATTAGTATATGCATGTACTGCTTTCTCGATGTTTGTCAATTTCCCCGCTGTAATTTGTTCACCCAGCATGTTATCTATCTTAAGGAGAGCCACCTCTAGTGAATTATGGATCCCGGTCCTTTTCTTTACATACAATCTATAAACTGTTTACCGTTTTGTGTTTACTTTCTGCAAACTATTACTTCTTTCCATTCGATACGTTTAATACTTTGTTTTCCGCAAAACACGGTGAGATTGACAACCTCATCGCAAGTTGGGGACAAAGTTCTATGGTTGTGTTGTGCAGGTCTCCACGTTGCTACTAGCACCGGTAGTGGGCCCTGCCAAGGCTTAGCTAGCAACACCTTTGGGGTGTTTCCTTGCTCCTAATGGTTCGATTAAACCTTGGTTTCATAACTGAGGGAAACTTGCTGTTGTGCTCATCATACCTTCCTCTTGGGGTTCATAACGAGCTCTACATCAACATCGCACCAGCATTTTTCTGGCGCCGACACTGAGCCATCACACACCCAGTGTCATTGCATGTGTTCTTCTCACAAACCACACATGGATCCACCAGAGTCATTGCATGTGCGCTCTTCTCACAAACCACCACTAGAGTCATTGCATGTCTGTTCTTTCCACAAACCACATATGGATCCACCAGTGTCATTACATGTGTTTTCTTTTCATGAACCACAACCAGAGTCATTGCATGTCTGTTCTTCCCACAAACCACACATGGATCCACCAGTGTCATTGGATTTGTGTTCATTTCATGAACAAGAGCTAGAGTCATTGCTTGTGTGTTCTTCTCACAAACCACAACTAGAGTATGTGCATGTATGTTCTTTCCACAAACCACATATGGATCCACTAGTGTCATGGGATGTGTGTTCTTTTCATGAACCACAGCCATAATCATTGCATGTATGTTCTTTTCACAAACCACATAAGAATCCACCAGTGTCATTTGATGTGTTTTCTTTTCATTAACCACACCTAGTTTTATTGCATGTGTGTTCTTCTCACAAACCACACATGGATCCACCAGTGTCATTGCATGTCTACTCTTTGCATGAACCACACCAGTGTCATTGCATGTCTGTTCTTCTCACATACCACACATGGATCCACTAGTGTCATTGCATGTGTTTTCTTTTCATGAACCACAACCAGAGTCATTGCATGTCTGTTCTTCCCACAAACCACACATGGATCCACCAGTGTCATTGCATGTATGTTCTTTTAATGAACCAGAGCTAGAGTCATTGCATGTTTGTTCTTCTCACAAATCACATAATGATACACTAGTGTCATTGGATGTGTGTTCTTTTCATGAAAGACACCCAGTGTCATTGCATGTGTGTTATTCTCACAAACCACACATGGATCCACCAGTGTCATTGCATGTCTGCTCTTTTCATGAACCACATTAGTGTCATTGCATGTCTATTCTTTCCACAAACCACACATGGATCCACCAGTGTCATTGCATGTCTGTTCTTTTCATTAACCACACCCAGTGTCATTGCATGTCTGTTCTTTCCACAAACCACATAACGAACCACCAGTGTCATTGCATGTATGTTCTTCCCACAAATCACATATGGATCCACCAGTGTCATTGCATGTGTTTTCTTTTCATGAACCAAAACCAGAGTCATTGCATGTCTATTCTTCCCACAAACCACACATGGATCCACAAGTGTCGTTGGATGTGTGTTCTTTTCATGAACCATAGCCAGAGTCATTGCATGTTTGTTCTTCTCAGAAACCACAACTAGAGTCATTGCATGTCTATTCTTTCCACAAACCACATATGGATCCACTACTGTCATTGGATGTGTGTTATTTTCATGAACCACAACCATAGTCATTGCATGTATGTTCTTTTCACAAAACACATAAGGATGCACCAGTGTCATTTGATGTGTGTTCTTTTCATTAACCACACCTAGTGTCATTGCATGTGTTCTTCTCACAAAACACACATGGATCCACCAGTGTCATTGCATGTCTGTTCTTTCCACAAACCACATATGGATCCACCAGTGTGATTGCATGTGTATTCTTTCCATGAACCACAACCATAGTCATTGCGTGTCTGTTCTTCTCACAAACCACATAAGGATACACCAGTGTCATTGGATGTGTGTTCTTTTCATGAACTACACCCAGTGTCATTGCATGTGTGTTCTTCTCACAAACCACACAAGGATCCACTAGAGTCATTGCATGTGTGCTCTTCTCACAAACCATAGCTAGAGTCATTGCATGTCTGTTCTTTCCACAAACCACATATGGATCCACCAGTGTCATTGCATGCGTTTTCTTTTCATGAACCACAACCAGAGCCATTGCATGCCTGTTCTTCCCACAAACCACACATGGATCCACCAATGTCATTGGATGTGTGTTCTTTTCATGAACCACAGCTAGAGTCATTGCATGTATGTTCTTCTCACAAACCACAACTAGAGTCATTGCATGTTTGTTCTTTCCACAAACCACATATGGATCCACCAATGTCATTGGATGTGTGTTCTTTTCATGAACCACAGCCATAGTCATTGCATGTATGTTCTTTTCGCAAACCACATAAGGATAGACCAGTGTCATTTGATGTGTGTTCTTTTCATTAACCACACCCAGCGTCATTGCATGTGTGTTCTTCTCACAAACCACACATGGATCCACCAGAGTCATTGCATGTGTGTTCTTTTCACAGACCACAGTTAGATTCATTGCATGTCTGTTCTTTCCACAAACCACACATGGATTCACCAGTGTCATTGCATGTGTTTTCTTTTCATGAACCACAATGAGAGTCATTGCATGTCTGTTCTTCCCATAAACCACACATGGATCCACCAGTGTCATTGGATGTGTGTTCTTTTCATGAACCACAGCTATAGTCATTGCATGTGTGTTCTTCTCACAAACAACAACTAGAGTCATTGCATGTCCATTCTTTCCACAAACAACATTTGGATCCACCAGTCTCATTGGATGTGTGTTCTTCTCATGAACCACAGCCATAGTCATTGCATGTATCTTCTTTTCACAAACCACATGAGAATCCACTAGTGTCATTTGATGTGTGTTCTTTTCATTAACCACACCCTGTGTCATTGCATGTGTGTTCTTCTCACAAACCACACATGGATCTACCAGTGTAACTTCATGTCTGTTCTTTTCACAAATCACATCTAGAGTCATTGCATGTCTGTTGTTTCCACAAACCACATATGGATCCACCACTGTCACTGGATGTGTGTTCTTTTCATGAACCACAACTAGAGTCATTGCATGTGTATTCTTTTCACAAACCACAACTAGAGTCATTGCATGTCTGTTCTTCCCACAAACCACAAATGGATCCACTAGTGTCATTGCATGTGTGTTCTTTTCATGAACCACAACCAGAGTCATTGCATGTCTGTTCTTTTCATTAACCACACCCAGTGTCATTGCATGTCTGTGCTTCCCACAAACCACATAAGGATCCACGAGTATCATTGCATGTTTGTTCTTCCCACAAACCACATATGGATCCGCCAGTGTCATTGCATGTCTGTTTTTCCCACAAACCACAGATGGAGCCACAAGTGTCATTGGATGTGTGTTCTTTTCATGAACCATAACCAAAGTCATTGCATGTGTGTTCTTCTCACAAACCATAACTAGTGTCATTGCATGTCTGTTCTTTCCACAAACCACATATGGATCCACCAGTGTCATTGCATGTGTTTTATTTCCATGAACCACATCCAGAGTCATTGCATGTGTGTTATTCTCACAAACAACACATGGAAACATCCCGTGTCATTGGATGTGTTTTCTTTTCATGAACCACAACCAGAGTCATTGCATGTCTATTCTTCCCACAAACCACACATGGATCCACCTGTGTCATTGGATGTGTGTTCTTTTCATGAACCACAGCTATAGTCATTGCATGTGTGTCTTCTCACAATCCACAACTAGAGTCATTGCACGTCTGTTCTTTCCACAAACAACATGTGGATCCACCAGTGTCATTGGATGTGTGTTCTTTTCATGAAACACAGCCATACTCATTCCATGTATGTTCTTTTCACACATGTGTCATTTGATGTGTGTTCTTTTCATTAACCACACCCAGTGTCATTGTACGTGTGTTCTCCTCACAAACCACACATGGATCCACCAGTGTCATTACATGTCTATTCTTTTCACAAACCACAGTTGGAGTCATTGCATGTCTGTTCTTTCCACAAACCACATATGGATCCACCAGTGTCACTAGATGTGCGTTCTTTTCATGAACCACACCAGTGTCTTTGGATGTGTGTTCTTTTCATGAACCACACCATGTGTCATTGCATGTGTGTTCTTCTCACAAACAACAACTCGAGTCATTTCTTGTTTGTTCTTTCCACAAACTACATATGGATCCACCAGTGTCTTTGGATGTGTGTTCTTTTCACGAACCAAATCCATAGTCATTGCATGTATGTTCTTTTCGCAAACCACACAAGGATCCACAAGTGTCATTTGATGTGCGTTCATTTCGTTAACCACACCCAGTGTCATTGCATGTGTGTTCTTCTCACAAACCACACATGGATCCACCAGAGTCATTGCATGTGTGTTCTTTTCACAAACCACAGCTAGAGTCATTGCATGTCTGTTCTTTCCACAAACCACACATGGATTCACCAGTGTCATTGCATGTGTTTTCTTTTCATGAACCACAACCAGAGTCATTGCATGTCTGTTCTTCCCACAAACCACACATGGATCCACCAGTGTCATTGGATGTGTGTTCTTTTCATGAACCACAGCTATAGTCATTGCATGTGTGTCTTCTCACAAACCACAACTAGAGTCATTGCACGTCTGTTCTTTCCACAAACAACATGTGGATCCACTAGTGTCATTCGATGTGTGTTCTTTTCATGAACCACATGCATGTATGTTCTTTTCACAAACCACATAAGGATCCACCAGTGTCATTTGATGTGTGTTCTTTTCATTATCGACACCCAGTGTCATTGCATGTGTGTTCTTCTCACAAACCACACATGGATCCACCAATGTCATTGCATGTCTGTTCTTTTCACAAAACAAAGCTAGAGTCATTGCATGTCTATTGATTCCACAAACCACATATGGATCCACCACTATCACATGATGTGTGTTCTTTTCATGAACCATAGCTAGAGTCATTGCATGTGTGTTCTTTTCACAAACCACAACTAGAGTCATTGCATGTTTGTTCTTCCCACAAACCACACATGGATCCACCAGTGTCATTGCATGTCTGTTCTTTTCATGAACCACAGCTAGAGTCATTGCATGTTTGTTGTTCTCACAAACCACATAAGGATACACCAGTGACATTGGATGTGTGTTCTTTTCATGAACCACACCCAGTGTCATTGCTTGTGTGTTCTTCCCAGAAACCACACATGGATCCACCAGTGTCATTGCATGTGTGTTCTTTTCATGAACCACAGCCAGAGTCATTGCATGTGTGTTCTTCTCAGAAACCACACATGGAAAGAGCTAGAGTCATTGCATGTCTGTTCTTTTCATGAACCACAGCTAGAGTTATCGCATGCCTGTTCTTCTCACAAACCACATGAGGATACATCAGTGTCATTAGATGTGTGTTCTTTTCATGAACCACACCCAGTGTCATTGCATGTGAGTTCTTCTCACAAACCACACATGGATCCACCAGTGTCATTGCATGTCTGCTCTTTTCATGAACCACACTAGTATCATTGCATGTCTGTTCTTTCCATAAACAACGCATGGATCCACTAGTGTCATTGCATGTGTTTTCTTTTCATGAACCACAACTTGAGTCATTGCATGTCTGCTCTTTTCCTGAACCATGGCTAGAGTCATTGCATGTTTGTTCTTTCCACAAACCACATATGGATCCACCAGTGTCATTGCATGTGTTTTCTTTTCATAACCATAACCAGAGTCATTGCATGTCTGTTCTTCCCACAAACCACACATGGATCCTCCAGTGTCATTGGATGTGTGTTCTTTTGATGAACCATAGCCAGAGTCATTGCATGTCTGTTCTTCTTACAAACCACACATGGAAACAACCAGTGTCATTGCATTTTTTTTCTTTTCATGAACCACAGCTAGAGTCATTGCATGTCTGTTCTTCTCACAAACCACATAAGGATACACCAGTGCCATTGGATGTGTGTTCTTTTCATGAACCAAACCCAGTGTCATTGCATGTGTCTTCTTCTCACAAACCACACATGGATCCACCAGTGTCATGGCATGTATGATCTTTTCACAAACCATAGCTAGAGTCATTGCATGTCTGTTCTTTCCACAAACAATATATGGATCCACCAGTGTCATTGCATGTGTTTTCTTTTCATGAACCATAGCCAGAGTCATTGCATGTGTGTTATACCCACAAACCACACATGGATCCACTAGTGTCATTGGATGTGTGTTCTTTTCATGAACCACACCTAGAGTCATTGCATGTGTGTTCTTCTCACAAACCACAACTAGATTCATTGCATGTCTGTTCTTTCCACAAACAACATATGGATCCACTAGTGTCATTGGATGTGTCTTATTTTCATGAACCACAGCCATAGTCATTGCATGTATGTTCTTTTCACAAACCACGTAAGGATGCACCAGTGTCATTTGATGTGTGTTCTTTTCATTAACTACACCTAGTGTCATTGCATGTGTTCTTCTCACAAAATACACATGGATCCACCAGTGTCATTGCATGTATGTTCTTTTCACAAACCACAACTAGAGTCATTGCATGCCTGTTCTTTCCACAAACCACATATGGATCCACTAGTGTCACTAAATGTGTGTTCTTTTCATGAACCACACCAGTGTCATTGGATGTGTGTTCTTTTCATGACCCACACCCAGTGTCATTGCATGTATGTTCTTCTCACGAACCACACATGGATCCACCAGTGTCATTCCATGTCTGCTCTTTTCATGAACCACAACTAGAGTTATTGCATGTCTGTTCTTTCAACAAACCACATATGTATCCACCAGTGTCATTGCATGTGTTTTCTTTTCATGAACCATAACCAGAGTCATTGCATGTCTGTTCTTCCCACAAACCACACATGGATCCACTAGTGTCATTGGATGTGTGTTCTTTTCATGAAGCACATCCAGAGTCATTGCATGTGTGTTATTCTCACAAACAACACATGGAAAGATCCCGTGTCATTGGATGTGTGTTCTTTTCATGGACCACACCCAGTGTCTGTGCATGTATGTTCTTTCCACAAACCACATATGGATCCACTAGCGTCATGGGATGTGTGTTCTTTTCATGAACCACAGCCATAGTGATTGCATGCATGTTCTTTTCACAAACCACATAAGAATCCACCAGTGTCATTTGATGTGTTTTCTTTTCATTAACCACACCTAGTTTCATTGCATGTGTGTTCTTCTCACAAACCACACATGGATCCACTAGTGTCATTGCATGTCTACTCTTTGCATGAACCACACCAGTGTCATTGCATGTCTGTTCTTCCCACATACCACACATGGATCCACTAGTGTCATTGCATGTGTTTTCTTTTCATGAACCACAACCAGAGTCATTGCATGTCTGTTCTTCCCACAAACCACACATGGATCCACCAGTGTCATTGCATGTATGTTCTTTTCATGAACCACAGCTAGAGTCATTGCATGTCTGTTCTTCTCACAAACCACATAATGATTCACTAGTGTCATTGGATGTGTGTTCTTTTCATGAAAGACACCCAGTGTCATTGCAAGTGTGTTATTCTCACAAACCACACATGGATCCACCAGTGTCATTGCATGTCTGCTCTTTTCATGAACCACACTAGTGTCATTGCACGTCTATTCTTTCCACAAACCACACATGGATCCACCAGTGTCATTGCAAGTATGTTCTTTTCATTAACCACACCCAGTGTCATTGCATGTCTGTTCTTTCCACAAACCACATAAGGATCCACCAGTGCCATTGCATGTCTGTTCTTCCCACAAATCACATATGGATCCACCAGTGTCATTGCATGTCTGTTCTTCCCACAAATCACATATGGATCCACCAGTGTCATTGCATGTGTTTTCTTTTCATGAACCAAAACCAGAGTCATTGCATGTCTATTCTTCCCACAAACCACACATGGATCCACAAGTGTCGTTGGATGTGTGTTCTTTTCATGAACCATAGCCAGAGTCATTGCATGTGTGTTCTTCTCAGAAACCACAACTAGAGTCATTGCATGTCTGTTCTTTCCACAAAGCACATATGGATCCACTACTGTCATTGGATGTGTTTTATTTTCATGAACCACAACCATAGTCATTGCATGAATGTTCTTTTCACAAAACACATAAGGATGCACCAGTGTCATTTGATGTGTGTTCTTTTCATTAACCACACCTAGTGTCATTGCATGTGTTCTTCTCACAAAACACACATGGATCCACCAGTGTCATTGCATGTCTGTTCTTTCCACAAACCACATATGGATCCACCAGTGTGATTGCATGTGTATTCTTTCCATGAACCACAACCATAGACATTGCATGTCTATTCTTCTCACAAACCACATAAGGATACACCAGTGTCATTGGATGTGTGTTCTTTTCATGAACCAACCCAGTGTCATTGCATGTGTGTTCTTCTCACAAACCACACAAGGATCCACTAGAGTCATTGCATGTGTGCTCTTCTCACAAACCATAGCTAGAGTCATTGCATGTCTGTTGTTTCCACAAACCACATATGGATCCACCAGTGTCATTGCATGTGTTTTCTTTTCATGAACAAAAACCAGAGTCATTGCATGCCTGTTCTTCCCACAAACCACGCATGGATCCACCAATGTCATTGGATGTGTGTTCTTTTCATGAACCACAGCTAGAGTCATTGCATGTATGTTCTTCTCACAAACCACAACTAGAGTCATTGCATGTTTGTTCTTTCCACAAACCACATATGGATCCACCAATGTCACTGGATGTGTGTTCTTTTCATGAACCACATCCATAGTCATTGCATGTGTGTTCTTCTCACAAACCACACATGGATCCACCAGATTCATTGCATGTGTGTTCTTTTCACAGACCACAGTTAGATTCAATGCATGTCTGTTCTTTCCACAAACCACACATGGATTCACCAGTGTCATTGCATGTGTTTTCTTTTCATGAACCACAATGAGAGTCATTGCATGTCTGTTCTTCCCATAAACCATACATGGATCCACCAGTGTCATTGGATGTGTGTTCTTTTCATGAACCACAGCTATAGTCATTGCATGTGTGTTCTTCTCACAAACAACAACTAGAGTCATTGCATGTCCATTCTTTCCACAAACAACATTTGGATCCACCAGTCTCAATGGATGTGTGTTCTTTTCATGAACCACAGCCATAGTCATTGCATGTATCTTCTTTTCACAAACCACATGAGGATCCACTAGTGTCATTTGATGTGTGTTCTTTTCATTAACCACACCATGTGTCATTGCATGTGTGTTCTTCTCACAAACCACACATGGATCTACCAGTGTCACTTCATGTCTGTTCTTTTCACAAACCACATCTAGAGTCATTGCATGTCTGTTGTTTCCACAAACCACATATGGATCAACCACTGTCACTGGATGTGTGTTCTTTTCATGAACCACAACTAGAGTCATTGCACGTGTGTTCTTTTCACAAACCACAACTAGAGTCATTGCATGTCTGTTCTTCCCACAAACCACAAATGGATCCACTAGTGTCATTGCATGTGTGTTCTTTTCATGAACCACAACCAGAGTCATTGCATGTTTGTTCTTTTCATTAACCACACCCAGTGTCATTGCATGTCTGTTCTTCCCACAAACCACATAAGGATCTACGAGTGTCATTGCATGTCTGTTCTTCCCACAAACCACATATGGATCCGCCAGTGTCATTGCATGTCTGTTCTTCCCACAAACCACAGATGGAGCCACCAGTGTCATTGGATGTGTGTTCTTTTTCATGAACCACAACCAAAGTCATTGCATGTGTGTTTTTCTCACAAACCATAACTAGTGTCATTGCATGTCTGTTCTTTCCACAAACCACATATGGATCCACCAGTGTCATTGCATGTGTTTTATTTCCATGAACCACAACCATAGTCATTGCATGTCTGTTCTTCACACAAACCACATAAGGATACACCAGTGTCATTGGATGTGTGTTCTTTTCATGAACCACACCCACTGTCATTGCATGTGTGTTCTTTTCATGAACCACACAAGGATCCACTAGAGTCATTGCATGTGTGTTCTTCTCACAAACCATAGCTAGAGTCATTGCATGTCTGTTCTTTCCACAAACCACATATGGATCCACTTGTGTCATTGCATGTGTTTTCTTTTCATGAACCACTACTAGAGTCATTGCATGTCTGTTCTTCTCACAAACCACATAAGGATACCCTAGTGCCATTGGATGTGTGTTCTTTTCATGAACCACAGCTAGAGTCATTGCATGTGTGTTCTTCTCACAAACCACAACTCGAGTCATTGCATGTTTGTTCTTTCCACAAACTACATATGGATCCACCAGTGTCTTTGGATGTGTGTTCTTTTCACGAACCAAATCCATAGTCATTGCTTGTATGTTCTTTTCGCAAACCACACAAGGATCCACAAGTGTCATTTGATGTGCGTTCATTTCATTAACCACACCCAGTGTCATTGCATGTGTGTTCTTCTCACAAACCACACATGGATCCACCAGAGTCATTGCATGTGTGTTCTTTTCAGAAACCACAGCTAGAGTCATTGCATGTCTGTTCTTTCCACAAACCACACATGGATTCACCAGTGTCATTGCATGTGTTTTCTTTTCATGAACCACAACCAGAGTCATTGCATGTCTGTTCTTCCCACAAACCACACATGGATCCACCAGTGTCATTGGATGTGTGTTCTTTTCATGAACCACAGCTATAGTCATTGCATGTGTATCTTCTCACAAACCACAACTAGAGTCATTGCACGTCTGTTCTTTCCACAAACAACATGTGGATCCACCAGTGTCATTGGATGTGTGTTCTTTTGATGAACCACAGCCATACTCATTGCATGTATGTTCTTTTCACAATCCACATAAGGATCCACCAGTGTCATTTGATGTGTGTTTTTTCATTAACCACACCCAGTGTCATTGCATGTGTGTTCTTCTCACAAACCACACATGGATCCACTAATGTCATTGCATGTCTGTTCTTTTCACAAACCACAGCTAGAGTCATTGTATGTCTATTGTTTCCACAAACCACATATGGATCCACCACTATCACTTGATGTGTGTTCTTTTCATGAACCATAGCTAGAGTCATTGCATGTGTGTTCTTTTCACAAACCACAACTAGAGTCATTGCATGTTTGTTCTTCCCACAAACCACACATGGATCCACCAGTGTCATTGCATGTCTGTTCTTTTCATGAACCACAGCTAGAGTCATTGCATGTTTGTTCTTCTCACAAACCGAATAAGGATACACCAGTGTCATTGGATGTGTGTTCTTTTCATGAACCACACCCAGTGTCATTGCTTGTGTGTTCTTCCTAGAAACCACACATGGATCCACCAGTGTCATTGCATGTCTGTTCTTTCCACAAACCACACATGTATTCACCAGTGTCATTGCATGTGTTTTCTTTTCATGAACCACAACCAGAGTCATTGCATGTCTGTTCTTCCCACAAACCACACATGGATCCACCAGTGTCATTGGATGTGTGTTCTTTTCATGAACCACAGCTATAGTCATTGCATGTGTGTCTTCTCACAAACCACAACTAGAGTCATTGCACGTCTGTTCTTTCCACAAACAACATGTGGATCCACCAGTGTCATTGGATGTGTGTTCTTTTGATGAACCACAGCCATACTCATTGCATGTATGTTCTTTTCACAATCCACATAAGGATCCACCAGTGTCATTTGATGTGTGTTTTTTCATTAACCACACCCAGTGTCATTGCATGTGTGTTCTTCTCACAAACCACACATGGATCCACTAATGTCATTGCATGTCTGTTCTTTTCACAAACCACAGCTAGAGTCATTGTATGTCTATTGTTTCCACAAACCACATATGGATCCACCACTATCACTTGATGTGTGTTCTTTTCATGAACCATAGCTAGAGTCATTGCATGTGTGTTCTTTTCACAAACCACAACTAGAGTCATTGCATGTTTGTTCTTCCCACAAACCACACATGGATCCACCAGTGTCATTGCATGTCTGTTCTTTTCATGAACCACAGCTAGAGTCATTGCATGTTTGTTCTTCTCACAAACCGAATAAGGATACACCAGTGTCATTGGATGTGTGTTCTTTTCATGAACCACACCCAGTGTCATTGCTTGTGTGTTCTTCCTAGAAACCACACATGGATCCACCAGTGTCATTGCATGTCTGTTCTTTCCACAAACCACACATGTATTCACCAGTGTCATTGCATGTGTTTTATTTTCATGAACCACAACCAGAGTCATTGCATGTCTGTTCTTCCCACAAACCACACATGGATCCACCAATGTCATTGGATGTGTGTTCTTTTCATGAACCACAGCTATAGTCATTGCATGTGTGTCTTCTCACAAACCACAACTAGAGTCATTGCACGTCTGTTCTTTCCACAAACAACATGTGGATCCACCAGTGTCATTGGATGTGTGTTCTTTTGATGAACCACAGCCATACTCATTGCATGTATGTTCTTTTCACAATCCACATAAGGATCCACCAGTGTCATTTGATGTGTGTTTTTTCATTAACCACACCCAGTGTCATTGCATGTGTGTTCTTCTCACAAACCACACATGGATCCACTAATGTCATTGCATGTCTGTTCTTTTCACAAACCACAGCTAGAGTCATTGTATGTCTATTGTTTCCACAAACCACATATGGATCCACCACTATCACTTGATGTGTGTTCTTTTCATGAACCATAGCTAGAGTCATTGCATGTGTGTTCTTTTCACAAACCACAACTAGAGTCATTGCATGTTTGTTCTTCCCACAAACCACACATGGATCCACCAGTGTCATTGCATGTCTGTTCTTTTCATGAACCACAGCTAGAGTCATTGCATGTTTGTTCTTCTCACAAACCGAATAAGGATACACCAGTGTCATTGGATGTGTGTTCTTTTCATGAACCACACCCAGTGTCATTGCTTGTGTGTTCTTCCTAGAAACCACACATGGATCCACCAGTGTCATTGCATGTGTGTTCTTTTCATGAACCACAGCCAGAGTCATTGCATGTGTGTTCTTCTCAGAAACCACACATGGAAAGAGCTAGAGTCATTGCATGTCTGTTCTTTTCATGAACCACAGCTAGAGTTATTGCATGCCTGTTCTTCTCACAAACCACATAAGGATACACCAGTGTCATTAGATGTGTGTTCTTTTCATGAACGACACCCAGTGTCATTGCATGTGAGTTCTTCTCACAAACCACACATGGATCCACCAGTGTCATTGCATGTCTGCTCTTTTCATGAACCACACCAGTATCATTGCATGTCTGTTCTTTCCATAAACAACACATGGATCCACTAGTGTCATTGCATGTGTTTTCTTTTCATGAACCACAACCAGAGTCATTGCATGTCTGCTCTTTTCCTGAACCATGGCTAGAGTCATTGCATGTTTGTTCTTTCCACAAACGACATATGGATCCACCAGTGTCATTGCATGTGTTTTCTTTTCATAACCATAACCAGAGTCATTGCATGTCTGTTCTTCCCACAAACCACACATGGATCCTCCAGTGTCATTGGATGTGTGTTCTTTTGATGAACCATAGCCAGAGTCATTGCATGTCTGTTCTTCTTACAAACCACACATGGAAACAACCAGTGTCATTGCATGTTTTTTCTTTTCATGAACCACAGCTAGAGTCATTGCATGTCTGTTCTTCTCACAAACCACATAAGGATACACCAGTCCCATTGGATGTGTGTTCTTTTCATGAACCAAACCCAGTGTCATTGCATGTGTCTTCTTCTCACAAACCACACATGGATCCACCAGTGTCATGGCATGTATGCTCTTTTCACAAACCATAGCTAGAGTCATTGCATGTCTGTTCTTTCCACAAACAATATATGGATCCACCAGTGTCATTGCATGTGTTTTCTTTTCATGAACCATAGCCAGAGTCATTGCATGTGTGTTATTCCCACAAACCACACATGGATCCACTAGTGTCATTGGATGTGTGTTCTTTTCATGAACCACACCTAGAGTCATTGCATGTGTGTTCTTCTCACAAACCACAACTAGATTCATTGCATGTCTGTTCTTTCCACAAACAACATATGGATCCACTAGTGTCATTGGATGTGTCTTATTTTCATGAACCACAGCCATAGTCATTGCATGTATGTTCTTTTCACAAACCACATAAGGATGCACCAGTGTCATTTGATGTGTGTTCTTTTCATTAACTACACCTAGTGTCATTGCATGTGTTCTTCTCACAAAATACACATGGATCCACCAGTGTCATTGCGTGTCTGTTCTTTTCACAAACCACAACTAGAGTCATTGCATGCCTGTTCTTTGCACAAACCACATATGGATCCACTAGTGTCACTAAATGTGTGTTCTTTTCATGAACCACACCAGTGTCATTGGATGTGTGTTCTTTTCATGACCCACACCCAGTGTCATTGCATGTATGTTCTTCTCACGAACCACACATGGATCCACCAGTGTCATTCCATGTCTGCTCTTTTTATGAACCACAACTAGAGTTATTGCATGTCTGTTCTTTCAACAAACCACATATGTATCCACCAGTGTCATTGCATGTGTTTTCTTTTCATGAACCATAACCAGAGTCATTGCATGTCTGTTCTTCCCACAAACCACACATGGATCCACTAGTGTCATTGGATGTGTGTTCTTTTCATGAAGCACATCCAGAGTCATTGCATGTGTGTTATTCTCACAAACAACACATGGAAAGATCCCGTGTCATTGGATGTGTGTTCTTTTCATGGACCACACCCAGTGTCTGTGCATGTATGTTCTTTCCACAAACCACATATGGATCCACTAGCGTCATGGGATGTGTGTTCTTTTCATGAACCACAGCCATAGTGATTGCATGCATGTTCTTTTCACAAACCACATAAGAATCCACCAGTGTCATTTGATGTGTTTTCTTTTCATTAACCACACCTAGTTTCATTGCATGTGTGTTCTTCTCACAAACCACACATGGATCCACTAGTGTCATTGCATGTCTACTCTTTGCATGAACCACACCAGTGTCATTGCATGTCTGTTCTTCCCACATACCACACATGGATCCACTAGTGTCATTGCATGTGTTTTCTTTTCATGAACCACAAACAGAGTCATTGCATGTCTGTTCTTCCCACAAACCACACATGGATCCACCAGTGTCATTGCATGTATGTTCTTTTCATGAACCACAGCTAGAGTCATTGCATGTCTGTTCTTCTCACAAACCACATAATGATACACTAGTGTCATTGGATGTGTGTTCTTTTCATGAAAGACACCCAGTGTCATTGCAAGTGTGTTATTCTCACAAACCACACATGGATCCACCAGTGTCATTGCATGTCTGCTCTTTTCATGAACCACACAAGTGTCATTGCACGTCTATTCTTTCCACAAACCACACATGGATCCACCAGTGTCATTGCAAGTCTGTTCTTTTCATTAACCACACCCAGTGTCATTGCATGTCTGTTCTTTCCACAAACCACATAAGGATCCACCAGTGCCATTGCATGTCTGTCCTTCCCACAAATCACATATGGATCCACCAGTGTCATTGCATGTCTGTTCTTCCCACAAATCACATATGGATCCACCAGTGTCATTGCATGTGTTTTCTTTTCATGAACCAAAACCAGAGTCATTGCATGTCTATTCTTCCCACAAACCACACATGGATCCACAAGTGTCGTTGGATGTGTGTTCTTTTCATGAACCATAGCCAGAGTCATTGCATGTGTGTTCTTCTCAGAAACCACAACTAGAGTCATTGGATGTCTGTTCTTTCCACAAACCACATATGGATCCACTACTGTCATTGGATGTGTTTTATTTTCATGAACCACAACCATAGTCATTGCATGAATGTTCTTTTCACAAAACACATAAGGATGCACCAGTGTCATTTGATGTGTGTTCTTTTCATTAACCACACCTAGTGTCATTGCATGTGTTCTTCTCACAAAACACACATGGATCCACCAGTGTCATTGCATGACTGTTCTTTCCACAAACCACATATGGATCCACCAGTGTGATTGCATGTGTATTCTTTCCATGAACCACAACCATAGACATTGCATGTCTATTCTTCTCACAAACCACATAAGGATACACCAGTGTCATTGGATGTGTGTTCTTTTCATGAACCAACCCAGTGTCATTGCATGTGTGTTCTTCTCACAAACCACACAAGGATCCACTAGAGTCATTGCATGTGTGCTCTTCTCACAAACCATAGCTAGAGTCATTGCATGTCTGTTCTTTCCACAAACCACATATGGATCCACCAGTGTCATTGCATGTGTTTTCTTTTCATGAACAAAAACCAGAGTCATTGCATGCCTGTTCTTCCCACAAACCACGCATGGATCCACCAATGTCATTGGATGTGTGTTCTTTTCATGAACCACAGCTAGAGTCATTGCATGTATGTTCTTCTCACAAACCACAACTAGAGTCATTGCATGTTTGTTCTTTCCACAAACCACATATGGATCCACCAATGTCATTGGATGTGTGTTCTTTTCATGAACCACATCCATAGTCATTGCATGTGTGTTCTTCTCACAAACCACACATGGATCCACCAGATTCATTGCATGTGTGTTCTTTTCACAGACCACAGTTAGATTCAATGCATGTCTGTTCTTTCCACAATACACACATGGATTCACCAGTGTCATTGCATGTGTTTTCTTTTCATGAACCACAATGAGAGTCATTGCATGTCTGTTCTTCCCATAAACCATACATGGATCCACCAGTGTCATTGGATGTGTGTTCTTTTCATGAACCACAGCTATAGTCATTGCATGTGTGTTCTTCTCACAAAAAACAACTAGAGTCATTGCATGTTCATTCTTTCCACAAACAACATTTGGATCCACCAGTCTCAATGGATGTGTGTTCTTTTCATGAACCACAGCCATAGTCATTGCATGTATCTTCTTTTCACAAACCACATGAGGATCCACTAGTGTCATTTGATGTGTGTTCTTTTCATTAACCACACCATGTGTCATTGCATGTGTGTTCTTCTCACAAACCACACATGGATCTACCAGTGTCACTTCATGTCTGTTCTTTTCACAAATCACATCTAGAGTCATTGCATGTCTGTTGTTTCCACAAACCACATATGGATCCACCACCGTCACTGGATGTGTGTTCTTTTCATGAACCACAACTAGAGTCATTGCACGTGTGTTCTTTTCACAAACCACAACTAGAGTCATTGCATGTCTGTTCTTCCCACAAACCACAAATGGATCCACTAGTGTCATTGCATGTGTGTTCTTTTCATGAACCACAACCAGAGTCATTGCATGTTTGTTCTTTTCATTAACCACACCCAGTGTCATTGCATGTCTGTTCTTCCCACAAACCACATAAGGATCTACGAGTGTCATTGCATGTCTGTTCTTCCCACAAACCACAGATGGAGCCACCAGTGTCATTGGATGTGTGTTCTTTTTCATGAACCACAACCAAAGTCATTGCATGGGTGTTTTTCTCACAAACCATAACTAGTGTCATTGCATGTCTGTTCTTTCCACAAACCACATATGGATCCACCAGTGTCATTGCATGTGTTTTATTTCCATGAACCACAACCATAGTCATTGCATGTCTGTTCTTCACACAAACCACATAAGGATACACAAGTGTCATTGGATGTGTGTTCTTTTCATGAACCACACCCACTGTCATTGCATGTGTGTTCTTTTCATGAACCACACAAGGATCCACTAGAGTCATTGCATGTGTGTTCTTCTCACAAACCATAGCTAGAGTCATTGCATGTCTGTTCTTTCCACAAACCACATATGGATCCACTAGTGTCATTGCATGTGTTTTCTTTTCATGAACCACAACTAGAGTCATTGCATGTCTGTTCTTCTCACAAACCACATAAGGATACCCCAGTGCCATTGGATGTGTGTTCTTTTCATGAACCACAGCTAGAGTCATTGCATGTGTGTTCTTCTCACAAACCACAACTCGAGTCATTGCATGTTTGTTCTTTCCACAAACTACATATGGATCCACCAGTGTCTTTGGATGTGTGTTCCTTTCACGAACCAAATCCATAGTCATTGCATGTATGTTCTTTTCGCAAACCACACAAGGATCCACAAGTGTCATTTGATGTGCGTTCATTTCATTAACCACACCCAGTGTCATTGCATGTGTGTTCTTCTCACAAACCACACATGGATCCACCAGAGTCATTGCATGTGTGTTCTTTTCACAAACCACAGCTAGAGTCATTGCATGTCTGTTCTTTCCACAAACCACACATGGATTCACCAGTGTCATTGCATGTGTTTTCTTTTCATGAACCACAACCAGAGTCATTGCATGTCTGTTCTTCCCACAAACCACACATGGATCCACCAGTGTCATTGGATGTGTGTTCTTTTCATGAACCACAGCTATAGTCATTGCATGTGTGTCTTCTCACAAACCACAACTAGAGTCATTGCACGTCTGTTCTTTCCACAAACAACATGTGGATCCACCAGTGTCATTGGATGTGTGTTCTTTTGATGAACCACAGCCATACTCATTGCATGTATGTTCTTTTCACAATCCACATAAGGATCCACCAGTGTCATTTGATGTGTGTTTTTTCATTAACCACACCCAGTGTCATTGCATGTGTGTTCTTCTCACAAACCACACATGGATCCACTAATGTCATTGCATGTCTGTTCTTTTCACAAACCACAGCTAGAGTCATTGTATGTCTATTGTTTCCACAAACCACATATGGATCCACCACTATCACTTGATGTGTGTTCTTTTCATGAACCATAGCTAGAGTCATTGCATGTGTGTTCTTTTCACAAACCACAACTAGAGTCATTGCATGTTTGTTCTTCCCACAAACCACACATGGATCCACCAGTGTCATTGCATGTCTGTTCTTTTCATGAACCACAGCTAGAGTCATTGCATGTTTGTTCTTCTCACAAACCGAATAAGGATACACCAGTGTCATTGGATGTGTGTTCTTTTCATGAACCACACCCAGTGTCATTGCTTGTGTGTTCTTCCTAGAAACCACACATGGATCCACCAGTGTCATTGCATGTCTGTTCTTTCCACAAACCACACATGTATTCACCAGTGTCATTGCATGTGTTTTATTTTCATGAACCACAACCAGAGTCATTGCATGTCTGTTCTTCCCACAAACCACACATGGATCCACCAATGTCATTGGATGTGTGTTCTTTTCATGAACCACAGCTATAGTCATTGCATGTGTGTCTTCTCACAAACCACAACTAGAGTCATTGCACGTCTGTTCTTTCCACAAACAACATGTGGATCCACCAGTGTCATTGGATGTGTGTTCTTTTGATGAACCACAGCCATACTCATTGCATGTATGTTCTTTTCACAATCCACATAAGGATCCACCAGTGTCATTTGATGTGTGTTTTTTCATTAACCACACCCAGTGTCATTGCATGTGTGTTCTTCTCACAAACCACACATGGATCCACTAATGTCATTGCATGTCTGTTCTTTTCACAAACCACAGCTAGAGTCATTGTATGTCTATTGTTTCCACAAACCACATATGGATCCACCACTATCACTTGATGTGTGTTCTTTTCATGAACCATAGCTAGAGTCATTGCATGTGTGTTCTTTTCACAAACCACAACTAGAGTCATTGCATGTTTGTTCTTCCCACAAACCACACATGGATCCACCAGTGTCATTGCATGTCTGTTCTTTTCATGAACCACAGCTAGAGTCATTGCATGTTTGTTCTTCTCACAAACCGAATAAGGATACACCAGTGTCATTGGATGTGTGTTCTTTTCATGAACCACACCCATTGTCATTGCTTGTGTGTTCTTCCTAGAAACCACACATGGATCCACCAGTGTCATTGCATGTGTGTTCTTTTCATGAACCATAGCCAGAGTCATTGCATGTGTGTTCTTCTCAGAAACCACACATGGAAAGAGCTAGAGTCATTGCATGTTTGTTCTTTTCATGAACCACAGCTAGAGTTATTGCATGCCTGTTCTTCTCACAAACCACATAAGGATACACCAGTGTCATTAGATGTGTGTTCTTTTCATGAACGACACCCAGTATCATTGCATGTGAGTTCTTCTCACAAACCACACATGGATCCACCAGTGTCATTGCATGTCTGCTCTTTTCATGAACCACACCAGTATCATTGCATGTCTGTTCTTTCCATAAACAACACATGGATCCACTAGTGTCATTGCATGTGTTTTCTTTTCATGAACCACAACCAGAGTCATTGCATGTCTGCTCTTTTCCTGAACCATGGCTAGAGTCATTGCATGTTTGTTCTTTCCACAAACCACATATGGATCCACCAGTGTCATTGCATGTGTTTTCTTTTCATAACCATAACCAGAGTCATTGCATGTCTGTTCTTCCCACAAACCACACATGGATCCTCCAGTGTCATTGGATGTGTGTTCTTTTGATGAACCATAGCCAGAGTCATTGCATGTGTGTTCTTCTCACAAACCACACATGGAAACAGCTAGTGTCATTGCATGTTTGTTCTTTTCATGAACCACAGCTAGAGTCATTGCATGTATGTTCTTCTCACAAACCACATAAGGATACACCAGTGCCATTGGATGTGTGTTCTTTTCATGAACCAAACCCAGTGTCATTGCATGTGTATTCTTCTCACAAACCACACATGGATCCACCAGTGTCATGGCATGTATGCTCTTTTCACAAACCATAGCTAGAGTCATTGCATGTCTGTTCTTTCCACAAACAATATATGGATCCACCAGTGTCATTGCATGTGTTTTCTTTTCATGAACCACAGCCAGAGTCATTGCATGTGTGTTATTCCCACAAACCACACATGGATCCACTAGTGTCATTGGATGTGTGTTCTTTTCATGAACCACACCTAGAGTCATTGCATGTGTGTTCTTCTCACAAACCACAACTAGATTCATTGCATGTCTGTTCTTTCCACAAACAACATATGGATCCACTAGTGTCATTGGATGTGTCTTATTTTCATGAACCACAGCCATAGTCATTGCATGTATGTTCTTTTCACAAACCACATAAGGATGCACCAGTGTCATTTGATGTGTGTTCTTTTCATTAACTACACCTAGTGTCATTGCATGTGTTCTTCTCACAAAATACACATGGATCCACCAGTGTCATTGCATGTCTGTTCTTTTCACAAACCACAACTAGAGTCATTGCATGCCTGTTCTTTGCACAAACCACATATGGATCCACTAGTGTCACTAAATGTGTGTTCATTTCATGAACCACACCAGTGTCATTGGATGTGTGTTCTTTTCATGACCCACACCCAGTGTCATTGCATGTATGTTCTTCTCACGAACCACACATGGATCCACCAGTGTCATTCCATGTCTGCTCTTTTTATGAACCACAACTAGAGTTATTGCATGTCTGTTCTTTCAACAAACCACATATGTATCCACCAGTGTCATTGCATGTGTTTTCTTTTCATGAACCATAACCAGAGTCATTGCATGTCTGTTCTTCCCACAAACCACACATGGATCCACTAGTGTCATTGGATGTGTGTTCTTTTCATGAAGCACATCCAGAGTCATTGCATGTGTGTTATTCTCACAAACAACACATGGAAAGATCCCGTGTCATTGGATGTGTGTTCTTTTCATGGACCACACCCAGTTTCTGTGCATGTATGTTCTTTCCACAAACCACATATGGATCCACTAGCGTCATGGGATGTGTGTTCTTTTCATGAACCACAGCCATAGTGATTGCATGCATGTTCTTTTCACAAACCACATAAGAATCCACCAGTGTCATTTGATGTGTTTTCTTTTCATTAACCACACCTAGTTTCATTGCATGTGTGTTCTTCTCACAAACCACACATGGATCCACTAGTGTCATTGCATGTCTACTCTTTGCATGAACCACACCAGTGTCATTGCATGTCTGTTCTTCCCACATACCACACATGGATCCACTAGTGTCATTGCATGTGTTTTCTTTTCATGAACCACAACCAGAGTCATTGCATGTCTGTTCTTCCCACAAACCACACATGGATCCACCAGTGTCATTGCATGTATGTTCTTTTCATGAACCACAGCTAGAGTCATTGCATGTCTGTTCTTCTCACAAACCACATAATGATACACTAGTGTCATTGGATGTGTGTTCTTTTCATGAAAGACACCCAGTGTCATTGCAAGTGTGTTATTCTCACAAACCACACATGGATCCACCAGTGTCATTGCATGTCTGCTCTTTTCATGAACCACACAAGTGCCATTGCACGTCTATTCTTTCCACAAACCACACATGGATCCACCAGTGTCATTGCAAGTCTGTTCTTTTCATTAACCACACCCAGTGTCATTGCATGTCTGTTCTTTCCACAAACCACATAAGGATCCACCAGTGCCATTGCATGTCTGTCCTTCCCACAAATCACATATGGATCCACCAGTGTCATTGCATGTCTGTTCTTCCCACAAATCACATATGGATCCACCAGTGTCATTGCATGTGTTTTCTTTTCATGAACCAAAACCAGAGTCATTGCATGTGTGTTCTTCTCAGAAACCACAACTAGAGTCATTGCATGTCTGTTCTTTCCACAAACCACATATGGATCCACTACTGTCATTGGATGTGTTTTATTTTCATGAACCACAACCATAGTCATTGCATGAATGTTATTTTCACAAAACACATAAGGATGCACCAGTGTCATTTGATGTGTGTTCTTTTCATTAACCACACCTAGTGTCATTGCATGTGTTCTTCTCACAAAACACACATGGATCCACCAGTGTCATTGCATGACTGTTCTTTCCACAAACCACATATGGATCCACCAGTGTGATTGCATGTGTATTCTTTCCATGAACCACAACCATAGACATTGCATGTCTATTCTTCTCACAAACCACATAAGGATACACCAGTGTCATTGGATGTGTGTTCTTTTCATGAACCAACCCAGTGTCATTGCATGTGTGTTCTTCTCACAAACCACACAAGGATCCACTAGAGTCATTGCATGTGTGCTCTTCTCACAAACCATAGCTAGAGTCATTGCATGTCTGTTTTTTCCACAAACCACATATGGATCCACCAGTGTCATTGCATGTGTTTTCTTTTCATGAACAAAAACCAGAGTCATTGCATGCCTGTTCTTCCCACAAACCACGCATGGATCCACCAATGTCATTGGATGTGTGTTCTTTTCATGAACCACAGCTAGAGTCATTGCATGTATGTTCTTCTCACAAACCACAACTAGAGTCATTGCATGTTTGTTCTTTCCACAAACCACATATGGATCCACCAATGTCATTGGATGTGTGTTCTTTTCATGAACCACATCCATAGTCATTGCATGTGTGTTCTTCTCACAAACCACACATGGATCCACCAGATTGATTGCATGTGTGTTCTTTTCACAGACCACAGTTAGATTCAATGCATGTCTGTTCTTTCCACAATACACACATGGATTCACCAGTGTCATTGCATGTGTTTTCTTTTCATGAACCACAATGAGAGTCATTGCATGTCTGTTCTTCCCATAAACCATACATGGATCCACCAGTGTCATTGGATGTGTGTTCTTTTCATGAACCACAGCTATAGTCATTGCATGTGTGTTCTTCTCACAAAAAACAACTAGAGTCATTGCATGTTCATTCTTTCCACAAACAACATTTGGATCCACCAGTCTCAATGGATGTGTGTTCTTTTCATGAACCACAGCCATAGTCATTGCATGTATCTTCTTTTCACAAACCACATGAGGATCCACTAGTGTCATTTGATGTGTGTTCTTTTCATTAACCACACCATGTGTCATTGCATGTGTGTTCTTCTCACAAACCACACATGGATCTACCAGTGTCACTTCATGTCTGTTCTTTTCACAAATCACATCTAGAGTCATTGCATGTCTGTTGTTTCCACAAACCACATATGGATCCACCACCGTCACTGGATGTGTGTTCTTTTCATGAACCACAACTAGAGTCATTGCACGTGTGTTCTTTTCACAAACCACAACTAGAGTCATTGCATGTCTGTTCTTCCCACAAACCACAAATGGATCCACTAGTGTCATTGCATGTGTGTTCTTTTCATGAACCACAACCAGAGTCATTGCATGTTTGTTCTTTTCATTAACCACACCCAGTGTCATTGCATGTCTGTTCTTCCCACAAACCACATAAGGATCTACGAGTGTCATTGCATGTCTGTTCTTCCCACAAACCACAGATGGAGCCACCAGTGTCATTGGATGTGTGTTCTTTTTCATGAACCACAACCAAAGTCATTGCATGGGTGTTTTTCTCACAAACCATAACTAGTGTCATTGCATGTCTGTTCTTTCCACAAACCACATATGGATCCACCAGTGTCATTGCATGTGTTTTATTTCCATGAACCACAACCATAGTCATTGCATGTCTGTTCTTCACACAAACCACATAAGGATACACCAGTGTCATTGGATGTGTGTTCTTTTCATGAACCACACCCACTGTCATTGCATGTGTGTTCTTTTCATGAACCACACAAGGATCCACTAGAGTCATTGCATGTGTGTTCTTCTCACAAACCATAGCTAGAGTCATTGCATGTCTGTTCTTTCCACAAACCACATATGGATCCACTAGTGTCATTGCATGTGTTTTCTTTTCATGAACCACAACTAGAGTCATTGCATGTCTGTTCTTCTCACAAACCACATAAGGATACCCCAGTGCCATTGGATGTGTGTTCTTTTCATGAACCACAGCTAGAGTCATTGCATGTGTGTTCTTCTCACAAACCACAACTCGAGTCATTGCATGTTTGTTCTTTCCACAAACTACATATGGATCCACCAGTGTCTTTGGATGTGTGTTCCTTTCACGAACCAAATCCATAGTCATTGCATGTATGTTCTTTTCGCAAACCACACAAGGATCCACAAGTGTCATTTGATGTGCGTTCATTTCATTAACCACACCCAGTGTCATTGCATGTGTGTTCTTCTCACAAACCACACATGGATCCACCAGAGTCATTGCATGTGTGTTCTTTTCACAAACCACAGCTAGAGTCATTGCATGTCTGTTCTTTCCACAAACCACACATGGATTCACCAGTGTCATTGCATGTGTTTTCTTTTCATGAACCACAACCAGAGTCATTGCATGTCTGTTCTTCCCACAAACCACACATGGATCCACCAGTGTCATTGGATGTGTGTTCTTTTCATGAACCACAGCTATAGTCATTGCATGTGTGTCTTCTCACAAACCACAACTAGAGTCATTGCACGTCTGTTCTTTCCACAAACAACATGTGGATCCACCAGTGTCATTGGATGTGTGTTCTTTTGATGAACCACAGCCATACTCATTGCATGTATGTTCTTTTCACAATCCACATAAGGATCCACCAGTGTCATTTGATGTGTGTTTTTTCATTAACCACACCCAGTGTCATTGCATGTGTGTTCTTCTCACAAACCACACATGGATCCACTAATGTCATTGCATGTCTGTTCTTTTCACAAACCACAGCTAGAGTCATTGTATGTCTATTGTTTCCACAAACCACATATGGATCCACCACTATCACTTGATGTGTGTTCTTTTCATGAACCATAGCTAGAGTCATTGCATGTGTGTTCTTTTCACAAACCACAACTAGAGTCATTGCATGTTTGTTCTTCCCACAAACCACACATGGATCCACCAGTGTCATTGCATGTCTGTTCTTTTCATGAACCACAGCTAGAGTCATTGCATGTTTGTTCTTCTCACAAACCGAATAAGGATACACCAGTGTCATTGGATGTGTGTTCTTTTCATGAACCACACCCATTGTCATTGCTTGTGTGTTCTTCCTAGAAACCACACATGGATCCACCAGTGTCATTGCATGTGTGTTCTTTTCATGAACCATAGCCAGAGTCATTGCATGTGTGTTCTTCTCAGAAACCACACATGGAAAGAGCTAGAGTCATTGCATGTTTGTTCTTTTCATGAACCACAGCTAGAGTTATTGCATGCCTGTTCTTCTCACAAACCACATAAGGATACACCAGTGTCATTAGATGTGTGTTCTTTTCATGAACGACACCCAGTATCATTGCATGTGAGTTCTTCTCACAAACCACACATGGATCCACCAGTGTCATTGCATGTCTGCTCTTTTCATGAACCACACCAGTATCATTGCATGTCTGTTCTTTCCATAAACAACACATGGATCCACTAGTGTCATTGCATGTGTTTTCTTTTCATGAACCACAACCAGAGTCATTGCATGTCTGCTCTTTTCCTGAACCATGGCTAGAGTCATTGCATGTTTGTTCTTTCCACAAACCACATATGGATCCACCAGTGTCATTGCATGTGTTTTCTTTTCATAACCATAACCAGAGTCATTGCATGTCTGTTCTTCCCACAAACCACACATGGATCCTCCAGTGTCATTGGATGTGTGTTCTTTTGATGAACCATAGCCAGAGTCATTGCATGTGTGTTCTTCTCACAAACCACACATGGAAACAGCTAGTGTCATTGCATGTTTGTTCTTTTCATGAACCACAGCTAGAGTCATTGCATGTCTGTTCTTCTCACAAACCACATAAGGATACACCAGTGCCATTGGATGTGTGTTCTTTTCATGAACCAAACCCAGTGTCATTGCATGTGTATTCTTCTCACAAACCACACATGGATCCACCAGTGTCATGGCATGTATGCTCTTTTCACAAACCATAGCTAGAGTCATTGCATGTCTGTTCTTTCCACAAACAATATATGGATCCACCAGTGTCATTGCATGTGTTTTCTTTTCATGAACCACAGCCAGAGTCATTGCATGTGTGTTATTCCCACAAACCACACATGGATCCACTAGTGTCATTGGATGTGTGTTCTTTTCATGAACCACACCTAGAGTCATTGCATGTGTGTTCTTCTCACAAACCACAACTAGATTCATTGCATGTCTGTTCTTTCCACAAACAACATATGGATCCACTAGTGTCATTGGATGTGTCTTATTTTCATGAACCACAGCCATAGTCATTGCATGTATGTTCTTTTCACAAACCACATAAGGATGCACCAGTGTCATTTGATGTGTGTTCTTTTCATTAACTACACCTAGTGTCATTGCATGTGTTCTTCTCACAAAATACACATGGATCCACCAGTGTCATTGCATGTCTGTTCTTTTCACAAACCACAACTAGAGTCATTGCATGCCTGTTCTTTGCACAAACCACATATGGATCCACTAGTGTCACTAAATGTGTGTTCTTTTCATGAACCACACCAGTGTCATTGGATGTGTGTTCTTTTCATGACCCACACCCAGTGTCATTGCATGTATGTTCTTCTCACGAACCACACATGGATCCACCAGTGTCATTCCATGTCTCCTCTTTTTATGAACCACAACTAGAGTTATTGCATGTCTGTTCTTTCAACAAACCACATATGTATCCACCAGTGTCATTGCATGTGTTTTCTTTTCATGAACCATAACCAGAGTCATTGCATGTCTGTTCTTCCCACAAACCACACATGGATCCACTAGTGTCATTGGATGTGTGTTCTTTTCATGAAGCACATCCAGAGTCATTGCATGTGTGTTATTCTCACAAACAACACATGGAAAGATCCCGTGTCATTGGATGTGTGTTCTTTTCATGGACCACACCCAGTTTCTGTGCATGTATGTTCTTTCCACAAACCACATATGGATCCACTAGCGTCATGGGATGTGTGTTCTTTTCATGAACCACAGCCATAGTGATTGCATGCATGTTCTTTTCACAAACCACATAAGAATCCACCAGTGTCATTTGATGTGTTTTCTTTTCATTAACCACACCTAGTTTCATTGCATGTGTGTTCTTCTCACAAACCACACATGGATCCACTAGTGTCATTGCATGTCTACTCTTTGCATGAACCACACCAGTGTCATTGCATGTCTGTTCTTCCCACATACCACACATGGATCCACTAGTGTCATTGCATGTGTTTTCTTTTCATGAACCACAACCAGAGTCATTGCATGTCTGTTCTTCCCACAAACCACACATGGATCCACCAGTGTCATTGCATGTATGTTCTTTTCATGAACCACAGCTAGAGTCATTGCATGTCTGTTCTTCTCACAAACCACATAATGATACACTAGTGTCATTGGATGTGTGTTCTTTTCATGAAAGACACCCAGTGTCATTGCAAGTGTGTTATTCTCACAAACCACACATGGATCCACCAGTGTCATTGCATGTCTGCTCTTTTCATGAACCACACAAGTGCCATTGCACGTCTATTCTTTCCACAAACCACACATGGATCCACCAGTGTCATTGCAAGTCTGTTCTTTTCATTAACCACACCCAGTGTCATTGCATGTCTGTTCTTTCCACAAACCACATAAGGATCCACCAGTGCCATTGCATGTCTGTCCTTCCCACAAATCACATATGGATCCACCAGTGTCATTGCATGTCTGTTCTTCCCACAAATCACATATGGATCCACCAGTGTCATTGCATGTGTTTTCTTTTCATGAACCAAAACCAGAGTCATTGCATGTCTATTCTTCCCACAAACCACACATGGATCCACAAGTGTCGTTGGATGTGTGTTCTTTTCATGAACCATAGCCAGAGTCATTGCATGTGTGTTCTTCTCAGAAACCACAACTAGAGTCATTGCATGTCTGTTCTTTCCACAAACCACATATGGATCCACTACTGTCATTGGATGTGTTTTATTTTCATGAACCACAACCATAGTCATTGCATGAATGTTATTTTCACAAAACACATAAGGATGCACCAGTGTCATTTGATGTGTGTTCTTTTCATTAACCACACCTAGTGTCATTGCATGTGTTCTTCTCACAAAACACACATGGATCCACCAGTGTCATTGCATGACTGTTCTTTCCACAAACCACATATGGATCCACCAGTGTGATTGCATGTGTATTCTTTCCATGAACCACAACCATAGACATTGCATGTCTATTCTTCTCACAAACCACATAAGGATACACCAGTGTCATTGGATGTGTGTTCTTTTCATGAACCAACCCAGTGTCATTGCATGTGTGTTCTTCTCACAAACCACACAAGGATCCACTAGAGTCATTGCATGTGTGCTCTTCTCACAAACCATAGCTAGAGTCATTGCATGTCTGTTTTTTCCACAAACCACATATGGATCCACCAGTGTCATTGCATGTGTTTTCTTTTCATGAACAAAAACCAGAGTCATTGCATGCCTGTTCTTCCCACAAACCACGCATGGATCCACCAATGTCATTGGATGTGTGTTCTTTTCATGAACCACAGCTAGAGTCATTGCATGTATGTTCTTCTCACAAACCACAACTAGAGTCATTGCATGTTTGTTCTTTCCACAAACCACATATGGATCCACCAATGTCATTGGATGTGTGTTCTTTTCATGAACCACATCCATAGTCATTGCATGTGTGTTCTTCTCACAAACCACACATGGATCCACCAGATTGATTGCATGTGTGTTCTTTTCACAGACCACAGTTAGATTCAATGCATGTCTGTTCTTTCCACAATACACACATGGATTCACCAGTGTCATTGCATGTGTTTTCTTTTCATGAACCACAATGAGAGTCATTGCATGTCTGTTCTTCCCATAAACCATACATGGATCCACCAGTGTCATTGGATGTGTGTTCTTTTCATGAACCACAGCTATAGTCATTGCATGTGTGTTCTTCTCACAAAAAACAACTAGAGTCATTGCATGTTCATTCTTTCCACAAACAACATTTGGATCCACCAGTCTCAATGGATGTGTGTTCTTTTCATGAACCACAGCCATAGTCATTGCATGTATCTTCTTTTCACAAACCACATGAGGATCCACTAGTGTCATTTGATGTGTGTTCTTTTCATTAACCACACCATGTGTCATTGCATGTGTGTTCTTCTCACAAACCACACATGGATCTACCAGTGTCACTTCATGTCTGTTCTTTTCACAAACCACATCTAGAGTCATTACATGTCTGTTGTTTCCACAAACCACATATGGATCCACCACTGTCACTGGATGTGTGTTCTTTTCATGAACCACAACTAGAGTCATTGCACGTGTGTTCTTTTCACAAACCACAACTAGAGTCATTGCATGTCTGTTCTTCCCACAAACCACAAATGGATCCACTAGTGTCATTGCATGTGTGTTCTTTTCATGAACCACAACCAGAGTCATTGCATGTTTGTTCTTTTCATTAACCACACCCAGTGTCATTGCATGTCTGTTCTTCCCACAAACCACATATGGATCCGCCAGTGTCATTGCATGTCTGTTCTTCCCACAAACCACAGATGGAGCCACCAGTGTCATTGGATGTGTGTTCTTTTTCATGAACCACAACCAAAGTCATTGCATGTGTGTTTTTCTCACAAACCATAACTAGTGTCATTGCATGTCTGTTCTTTCCACAAACCACATATGGATCCACCAGTGTCATTGCATGTGTTTTATTTCCATGAACCACAACCATAGTCATTGCATGTCTGTTCTTCACACAAACCACATAAGGATACACCAGTGTCATTGGATGTGTGTTCTTTTCATGAACCACACCCACTGTCATTGCATGTGTGTTCTTTTCATGAACCACACAAGGATCCACTAGAGTCATTGCATGTGTGTTCTTCTCACAAACCATAGCTAGAGTCATTGCATGTCTGTTCTTTCCACAAACCACATATGGATCCACTAGTGTCATTGCATGTGTTTTCTTTTCATGAACCACAACTAGAGTCATTGCATGTCTGTTCTTCTCACAAACCACATAAGGATACCCCAGTGCCATTGGATGTGTGTTCTTTTCATGAACCACAGCTAGAGTCATTGCATGTGTGTTCTTCTCACAAACCACAACTCGAGTCATTGCATGTTTGTTCTTTCCACAAACTACATATGGATCCACCAGTGTCTTTGGATGTGTGTTCCTTTCACGAACCAAATCCATAGTCATTGCATGTATGTTCTTTTCGCAAACCACACAAGGATCCACAAGTGTCATTTGATGTGCGTTCATTTCATTAACCACACCCAGTGTCATTGCATGTGTGTTCTTCTCACAAACCACACATGGATCCACCAGAGTCATTGCATGTGTGTTCTTTTCACAAACCACAGCTAGAGTCATTGCATGTCTGTTCTTTCCACAAACCACACATGGATTCACCAGTGTCATTGCATGTGTTTTCTTTTCATGAACCACAACCAGAGTCATTGCATGTCTGTTCTTCCCACAAACCACACATGGATCCACCAGTGTCATTGGATGTGTGTTCTTTTCATGAACCACAGCTATAGTCATTGCATGTGTGTCTTCTCACAAACCACAACTAGAGTCATTGCACGTCTGTTCTTTCCACAAACAACATGTGGATCCACCAGTGTCATTGGATGTGTGTTCTTTTGATGAACCACAGCCATACTCATTGCATGTATGTTCTTTTCACAATCCACATAAGGATCCACAAGTGTCATTTGATGTGTGTTTTTTCATTAACCACACCCAGTGTCATTGCATGTGTGTTCTTCTCACAAACCACACATGGATCCACTAATGTCATTGCATGTCTGTTCTTTTCACAAACCACAGCTAGAGTCATTGTATGTCTATTGTTTCCACAAACCACATATGGATCCACCACTATCACTTGATGTGTGTTCTTTTCATGAACCATAGCTAGAGTCATTGCATGTGTGTTCTTTTCACAAACCACAACTAGAGTCATTGCATGTTTGTTCTTCCCACAAACCACACATGGATCCACCAGTGTCATTGCATGTCTGTTCTTTTCATGAACCACAGCTAGAGTCATTGCATGTTTGTTCTTCTCACAAACCGAATAAGGATACACCAGTGTCATTGGATGTGTGTTCTTTTCATGAACCACACCCAGTGTCATTGCTTGTGTGTTCTTCCTAGAAACCACACATGGATCCACCAGTGTCATTGCATGTGTGTTCTTTTCATGAACCATAGACAGAGTCATTGCATGTGTGTTCTTCTCAGAAACCACACATGGAAAGAGCTAGAGTCATTGCATGTTTGTTCTTTTCATGAACCACAGCTAGAGTTATTGCATGCCTGTTCTTCTCACAAACCACATAAGGATACACCAGTGTCATTAGATGTGTGTTCTTTTCATGAACGACACCCAGTGTCATTGCATGTGAGTTCTTCTCACAAACCACACATGGATCCACCAGTGTCATTGCATGTCTGCTCTTTTCATGAACCACACCAGTATCATTGCATGTCTGTTCTTTCCATAAACAACACATGATTCCACTAGTGTCATTGCATGTGTTTTCTTTTCATGAACCACAACCAGAGTCATTGCATGTCTGCTCTTTTCCTGAACCATGGCTAGAGTCATTGCATGTTTGTTCTTTCCACAAACCACATATGGATCCACCAGTGTCATTGCATGTGTTTTCTTTTCATAACCATAACCAGAGTCATTGCATGTCTGTTCTTCCCACAAACCACACATGGATCCTCCAGTGTCATTGGATGTGTGTTCTTTTGATGAACCATAGCCAGAGTCATTGCATGTGTGTTCTTCTCACAAACCACACATGGAAACAGCTAGTGTCATTGCATGTTTGTTCTTTTCATGAACCACAGCTAGAGTCATTGCATGTCTGTTCTTCTCACAAACCACATAAGGATACACCAGTGCCATTGGATGTGTGTTCTTTTCATGAACCAAACCCAGTGTCATTGCATGTGTTTTCTTCTCACAAACCACACATGGATCCACCAGTGTCATGGCATGTATGCTCTTTTCACAAACCATAGCTAGATTCATTGCATGTCTGTTCTTTCCACAAACAATATATGGATCCACCAGTGTCATTGCATGTGTTTTCTTTTCATGAACCACAGCCAGAGTCATTGCATGTGTGTTATTCCCACAAACCACACATGGATCCACTAGTGTCATTGGATGTGTGTTCTTTTCATGAACCACACCTAGAGTCATTGCATGTGTGTTCTTCTCACAAACCACAACTAGATTCATTGCATGTCTGTTCTTTCCACAAACAACATATGGATCCACTAGTGTCATTGGATGTGTGTTATTTTCATGAACCACAGCCATAGTCATTGCATGTATGTTCTTTTCACAAACCACATAAGGATGCACCAGTGACATTTGATGTGTGTTCTTTTCATTAACTCCACCTAGTGTCATTGCATGTGTTCTTCTCACAAAATGAACATGGATCCACCAGTGTCATTGCATGTCTGTTCTTTTCACAAACCACAACTAGAGTCATTGCATGTCTGTTCTTTCCACGAAACACATATGGATCCACCAGTGTCACTGAATGTGTGTTCTTTTCATGAACCACACCAGTGTCATTGGATGTATGTTCTTTTCATGACCCACACCCAGTGTCATTGCATGTATGTTCTTCTCACGAACCACACATGGATCCACCAGTGTCATTCCATGTCTGCTCTTTTCATGAACCACAACTAGAGTTATTGCATGTCTGTTCTTTCAACAAACCACATATGGATCCACCAGTGTCATTGCATGTGTTTTCTTTTCATGAACCATAACCAGAGTAATTGCATGTCTGTTCTTCCCACAAACCACACATGGATCCACTAGTGTCATTGGATGTCTGTTCTTTTCATGAACCACATCCAGAGTCATTGCATGTGTGTTATTCTCACAAACAACACATGGAAACATCCCGTGTCATTGGATGTGTGTTCTTTTCATGGACCACACCCAGTGTCATTGCATGTGTGTTCTTCTCACAAACCGCACATGGATCCACCAGTGTCATTTCATGTCTTCTCTTTTAATGAACCACACCAGTGTCATTGCATGTCTGTTCTTTCCACAAACAACACATGGATCCAGCAGTGTCATTGCATGTGTTTTATTTTCATGAACCACAACCAGAGTCATTGCATGTTTCTTCTTCCCACAAACCACACATGGATCCACCAGTGTCATTGGATGTGTGTTATTTTCATGAACCACAGGTAGAGTCATTGCATGTGTTTTCTTCTCACAAACCTTACATGGATCCACCAGTGTTATTGGATGTGTGTTATTTTCATTTACCACACCTAGTGTCATTGGATGTGTGCTCTTCTCACAAACCACAACTAGAGTCATTGCATGTCTGTTCTTTCCACAAATCACATATGGATCCACCAGTGTCATTGGATGTGTGTTCTTTTCATGAATCATAGCCATAGTCACTACATGTATGTTCTTTTCACAAACCACATAAGGATGCGCTAGTGTCATTTGATGTGTGTTCTTTTTATTAACCACACCCAGTGTCATTGCATGTGTTCTTCTCATAAAACACACATGGATCCACCACATTGCATGTCTATTCTTTTTGCAAACCACAGCTAGAGTCATTGCATGTCTGTTCTTTCCACAAACCACATATGGATCCACCGGTGTCACTGGATGTGTGTTCTTTTCAAGAACCACACCAGTGTCATTGGATGTGTATTCTTTTCATGAACCACACCCACTTTCATATGATGTATGTTCTTCTCACAAACCACACATGGATCCACCAGTGTCATTGCATGTCTGATCTTTTCATGAACCACAACTAGAGTCATTGCATGTCTATTTTTTCAACAAACCACATATGGATCCACCAGTGTCATTGCATGTGTTTTCTTTTCATGAACCATAACCAGAGTCATTGCATGTCTGTTCTTCCCACAAACCACACATGGATCCACCAGTGTCATAGGATGTGTATTAGTTTCATGAACCACAGCTAGAGTCATTGCATGTGTGTTCTTCTCACAAACCTTACATGGATCCATCAGTGTCATTGGATGTGTGTTCTTTTCATGAACCACACCTAGTGTCATTGCACGTGTGTTCTTCTCACAAACGACAACTAGAGTCATTGCACGTCTGTTCTTTTCGCAAACCACATATGGATCCACCATTGTCATTGGATGTGTGTTCTTTTCATGAACCACAGCTATAGTCATTGCATATATGTTCTTTTCACAAACCACATAAGGATCCACTACTGTCATTTGATGTGTGTTCTTTTAATTAACCACACCTAGTGACATTGCATGTGTGTTCTTGTCACAAACCACACATGGATCGACCAGTGTCATTGCATGTTTGTTCTTTTCACAAACCACAGCTAGAGGCATTGCATGTCTGTTCTTTCCACAAACCACATATGGATCCACCAGTGTCACTAGATGTGTGTTCTTTTCATGAAACACACTAGTGTCATTGGATGTGTGTTCTTTTCGTGAACCACACCCAGCCTCATTGCATGTGTGTTCTTCTCACAAACCACACATGGATCCACCAGAGTCATTGCATGTCTGCTCTTTTCATAAACCACAGCTAGAGTCATTGAATGTCTGTTATTTACACAAACCACATATGGATCCACCAGTGTCATTGCATGTGTTTTCTTTTCATGAACCACAACCAGAGTCATTGCATGTTTGTTCTACCCACAAACCACACATGGATCCACCAGTGTCATTGGATGTGTGTTGTTTTCATGAACCACAGCCGGAGTCATTGCATGTGTGTTCTTCTCACAAACCACACATGGAAACAGCTAGTGTCATTGCATGCCTATTCTTTTCATGAACCACAGCTAGAGTCATTGCATGTCTGTTCTTCTCACAAACCACATAAGGATACACCAGTGTCATTTGATGCGTGTTCTTTTCATGAACTACACCGAGTGTCATTGCATGTCTGTTCTTCTCACAAACCACACATGGATCCACCAGTGTCATTGCATGTCTTCTCTTTTCATGAACCATAGCTAGAGTCATTGCATGTCTGTTCTTTCCACAAACCACATATGGATCTACCAGTGTCATGGCATGTGTTTTCTTTTCATGAACCACAACCAGAGTCATTGCATGTCTGTTCTTCCCACAACCAAAAATGGATCCACCAGTGTCATTGGATGTGTGTTCGTTTCATGAACCATAGCTAGAGTCATTGCATGTTTGTTCTTCTCACAAACCACAACTAGAGTCATTGCATGTTTGTTCTTTCCACAAAACACATATGGATCCACCGGTGTCATTCGATGTGTGTTCTTTTCATGAACCATAGCCATAGTCATTGCATGTATGTTCTTTTCACACATGTGTCATTTGATGTGTGTTCTTTTCATTAACCACACCCAGTGTCATTGTATGTGTGTTCTTCTCACAAACCACACATGGATCCACCAGTGTCATTACATGTCTATTCTTTTCACAAACCACAGCTGGAATCATTGCATGTCTGTTCTTTCCACAAACCACATATGGATCCAACAGTGTCACTAGATGTGCGTTCTTTTCATGAACCACACCAGTGTCGTTGGATGTGTGTTCTTTTCATGAACCACACCCTGTGTCATTGCATGTCTGTTCTTCTCATAAACCACAAATGGATCCACCAGTGTCATTGCATGTCTGCTCTTTTCATGAACCACAACCAGTGTCATTGCATGTCTGTTCTTTCCTCAAACCACATATGGATCCACCAGTGTCATTGCATGTGTATTCTTTTCATGAACCACACCCAGTGCCATTGCATGTGTGTTCTTCTCACAAACCACACATGGATCCACTAGTGTCATTTCATGTTTTCTCTTTGCATGAACCACACCAGTGTCATTGCATGTCTGTTCTTTCCACAAACCATATATGGATCCACCAGTGTCATTGGATGTGTGTTCTTTTCATGAACCAGAGCCATAGTCATTGCATGTATGTTCTTTTCACAAACCTCATAAGGATCTACCAGTGTCATTTGATGTGTGTTGTTTTCATTAACCACACCCACTATCATTGCATGTGTGTTCTTCTCGCAAACCACACATGGATTCACCAGTGTCGTTGCATGTAAGTTTTTTTCACAAACCATAGCTAGAGTCATTGCATGTCTGTTCTTTCCACAAACCACATATGGATCCACCAGTGTCACTGGATGTCTGTTCTTTTCATGAGCCACACCAGTGTCTATGGATGTGTATTCTTTTCATGAACCACACCCAGTGTCATTGCATGTCTATTCTTCTCAAAAACCACACATGGATCCACCAGTGTCATTGCATGTCTACTCTTTTCATAAACCACAGTTAGAGTCATTGCATGTCTGTTCTTTCTAGAAACCACATATGGATCCACCAGTTGTCGTCAGATTGATGACAAGTACGCCATGAGGGGGTCCTCGAGGCGTGCGTAAGAGTGGGGGGGTGAGACGTATGGTATTCCGGGACGGTGAGCACACAAGTTTACCCAGGTTCGAATCCGCCGGCTTTGGACGGATCCTACTCCTGCTAGCAATCCAGTAATACGGCAGAGCCGGATTATGGGTTACAAGGGTTTCGCCTGTGCGAGTTGATATTGTAGACTATTGAGGTTCCCTAAAGGCTCTCCCTAGGACGGCTTATATAGATATTTGGCCTAGGGTTTACAGGAGAGATCTATCCGGCTACGACTAAGAGTCAGAGTACATCTTGAACTACAAGTAACATTATGGGCCTAAGTCGGTAAGTCTTCTGGGCCTTCCCGTAGACGGATTGGACTCCGTTTTTCTCCCTGACTAGGCCACCCTTGAAGCAATGCTCTAACCCGAAGTGGGCCACCCTGGTCAGTGAGGAACTGTGAGGATACCCGGAAAGTATATCTCCAACAGCAACCCCCGGAGGCCTCCAAGATCCAAAGTCGGATTTATCATCGTCTAGCTTAATCTTCGGCTTGCAAAATCTTGAAGGGTTCCTGAAACTTCACATCAAAAGATACGATCCGGGTCTTAAAAAATAAGTCGGACCTTTCAGTTGGTTACTCGGATTTTCCAGCTCGTTTTTAAACTAAGCCAGAACTTGGTCTCTAACGCCACCTGACACAAGCATGGTCAAGTCACGTCATCTGACAGCGTTCCGTCAGCACGACCGTTGGTGAGTCCGCGGTCTGCGGAACCGAGGCGCCGTTTCAATGCGTGCGTGGAGATCGAGGTGACGCAATCATCGCGCGGGTCCTTCCCAGTTCTTTCCACGACGCGTGGCGGTTGTACTGTAGCGTTTGCACGAATTTGGGCGCAGGTAGGTGGATATAAGGGGTTTAGATTTCCTCTTCTCCTTTCCACCAGTCCTTTGTCGTTTCCTTCCTTCCCAATCCTCATGCGCGAACAGAGCCTCCTCGTCCTTCCCCCACAGAAACTCCCAGCGCCACCCCTTTAAGGTCACTTTCTCACCGGGGAAAAATGGCTTCTTCATCTTCTTCCTCTGGCTTGGCAGCAGCGGCGGCGGCGGCGATGGCGGAAGCTGCAGCGGAGAAGGAAAGCTATAGGGGAATCTAGATCCCCTGCGCCCTTGACAAGGCAGGCCTCAAGAATGTGGAGAAGGAGGGGCTGCTCGTCGCCGGTGACTGGCGGAGCGGCTCCGGTGAAACCGTCCCCAACCCACATGAGGGCGAGAGAGTCCACTTCGGTACTAATCTAGACCGAGGTTTGTCCTTTCCTCCCTCGGAGTTCTTCTCCGAGGTGATAGATCACTATGGAGTTCAACTCCACAATCTTCCTCCTAATTCTCTTCTAGAAATGAGCACATATCCCGCGCTTTGCGAGGGTTTTCTCGGCATTAGGCCGAGTTTGCTTCTCTTCCGGTTTTACTTTCATGTCCAGAGGAATTCCATCACTGCCGGTGTTCCTTACATCACCGGCACCATTAGTTTTTCTCTTAGACGAGACCCGGCATATCCCAAAATTTCTGCCAGTGACTCGGTCAAACAATGGCCAGCCACTTTTTTCTATCATAGGGATATTCCGGCTCCCGGCAAAGATACTTCTTTGCCGGTTTTTGTTGACGGAGCCGCCACGGCCTAGCCTTCCTGGGACGAGGCTGCTCCGGCTCTCACAGATGATCTGATCCTCGCTAAGAGGCGGATCGAATATCTGATCAAGCACAATGGTCTGAAGGGATCCGACTTGGTCCAGTGCTGGGTCTCACGCCGGATCCAGCCACTTCAGTACCACGGGGATAGACTTATGCACTCCGTCACTTCTTCTCTCACCGACTCCCTCCACATCAACCCCAAGGCCTACACCACTCAAGGTTACATAAGCCAAATCAAGTGGCTGATCAAGGAGCGGATCGAGAGGCGGATTCCTGAGGTTTCTCTAGACATGCACACGGTGGAAAACCCCGTGGTGCCGGTAAGCTTTTATCATCACATATTTTATGTGTTTCTATCTTTGAGTTATATTGTAATGCTGATATGCTTTCTTGTTTTCAGCTTGCTGACATCCCCGAGTCGGAACTTGCTCTGCTCGAAGGATACCCTCCGGAGTTCTCTCAGGAGGTGGAAGTAGTTCCACTGCCGGATCTTGCGCTCAAGAAACGCAAAGATCCGATAGTGGCGGTTGGCACAAAGGAGGTGCCTGTCGTGAAGAGGTACTCTTTCCTTCACAACTTTTCCATTTTTGTGTTTTACTTAAACTTCTTTCTGAGATGTAACATTTCCAACTTTGTTACCTTCTCAGAGCAAAATCAATCATCAAGGGCAAGGGGAAAGGGATTTCTTCGAAGCCCTTACGCCAGACAAAGCTTATCATAGCTTCGCCTGCCGTAGCACCTCCGACTCCGGCTCCTCAACCTTCTGCAACTCCGGTTATCTCGTCGGAAGCTGCAGAAGATCCGGCTCCTCAAACGGAGCCTGTGATCCTTGGGTCACACACTGACGCCACTGTGGGTGCGTCAGGTCAAGATAAGGGTGAACCCTCTTCGGGTAATGATCCCTCGGCTGAAGTCTTCACCGAAAACCTCCTCAACAATCCGGGTCTTGCTAAGTTTGGCCTGACCCGGAAATCTGCAGAGGAGATTTAGCGGCTAGCCAGGCAAGTCCTGGACAAAAGCCATCTATCCCCCGAAGAGGAAGCACAAGAAGCAGAGGACATCAAGTTCTCTGACCTTCTTACTCAAGTCCGCCTTCGCGACGAGAGGATCAGGACTGGCGAGCTTCCAACAGCCCCAGTGATTCCTCTTACTCTCGCCGAGAAGGTGGCAGCTGAAGTGAACGCGGGGTTAGATAAACTCACCCGCGAGCAATATGTAAGTCAGAATTCCAACTCTTGTTTTTACATTATGTTATATCATATCCTCTAGCCCCCAAGCATGAAGTAGGATACAGAATCCGAGTTTATGCTTTCATTAGGATGCCAAAGAACGAACTAGTGTAGCCCCCAAGGCTCGTGCTGATATTTAGTAAAAAATATTAGCCTGAGTCTTAAGTAGCTTTCTGACTTTGGGTATTCTGACTTACAGAAAGTATGTTCCTATAACCAGGAATTATTGACCAATGTCTGTGATAAGAGGAGAGAGATCAAAGCTCTCCGGCTTAAAAATGCTGAGCTCAAGGTAGCCAAGGATGAAGCCGAAGGTAAACATTTCGAGATTCAAACCTTGTCTTTTGCTTTTTCTATGTCGAATTTTTCTAAACTATTGTTCTTTTTGTCTTATAGCGTTGGTGAAACAATCCATCGCTATGATTGAAGAGGCCGAGAACCTCAAAACCCTAGTGGTGGAAAACAAGGGACTTTGCCAAGAGCTGGATAAGCTCAAGGCGGATCATGAAACGAGCATAGATCAAGTCCTGGAATCCTCCTCCATGGCCACTGAAGAGCGCGGTCGCAAGATTGCCGCTCAAGATAAAGTAATCTCGGACCTCAAGAATGAGCTTGGAAGCGAGAAGGATATATCCTAGGGGCTCCAGGCTGAACTCCAGAGTCTCTAGGAGGAGAAGACCAAGATTGACGACGTCATTCTTGGTACGTTCCACCTCTCTGAATTATCTTTTCTTCGACTTTTATCAATGTCGGATTTTTCTTGACTTGTTTTGTGTATAGGTCCTCTAAAGTTGACGGACTCTTCCTCGTCCGAGCCCCACACTCACCGGCTTACCCAAGTCGGTGATCTTATTCATGACTACTGCCAGTCCCTTGAGGACATTGGCGAGTCTCTCAGGATTCCGAACATGCCAAGCATGTCGGATTTTGAGGTGCGGGACAGGGCCAAGGAGATGCCGCGGCTTGTTCAGGACTGGAATATGTCCTACGCGCGGAATGCTGCGCAGAATGCCCTCTCCATGGTCATGAGCCATCATGGAAACATGGAAATATGGCAAGTGACTAAAGGGTACTGCAAGGTAGACGAAGACGGCCAGGAGCAGGACCTTCAAGCCATCATGCAATCCTACGCGGGATACGGGTGTCACGTAGCTGATCTGACCAGTTACGAGATCCCCTTCTTCACCCGCGTGGCTACTCCGCCTCCTCCTGCAGAAGAAACCGAAGAAGTTTCCGACGATGAACGCACCAATTCGGATGCAGACATCTCGGAACGATATCAAGGCGGAGTGACCAGCGAGCCAGTAGATCCTTCATCTCCTCCTGCATTATAGACCAGAAATTGATGTATTATTCTGGAAAAACTGATGGGATTGTAAATATTAAGTACTATGACTTTTTGCTAGTGCTAAGTTTTTTATCTACTCAGCACTTTTGTCTTTAGACTTTTTTTGTGTGCCTAAAATGTTTACATAAGCACTTTATATTTTTCGTCTTGACTTATCGTTTATGTGGCTTTCCGCCTCGTCCCTTTCGTGAGCCAGCCAAACCTTCAGCCAGAAACTTTGCCGAGCAACGGAGCTCAATTGCTAAACCAGTTTAAACTCGAAAACAAAGCCGGCTTCCAGTACCAATAATTCACTACTCGGAAAATGTCCGCATCCGGCAATCAGATAAATAACCAAAGCAAAGACTAGAAATTTTTAGAGTTATACCCGAAGGTAGCAGTTTTTAGAATCGGAAATCTAAACCAGAACGAACATGATCATAAAGTACTTTCAAGCATTCTAGGATTTTCGACTATGACATGATCATTCGGAAATAAGATGGTCTAAGAACTTCTCAGAAAAAACTTGAGGCAACCAAAACTTTTATTTCTCACAGAACATGTACATATGTATGATTACAAAGAAGGATAAACTAAGAATAAAAGGGACGTAGCTGAGCAATATTCCATGGTCTGTCTAACTCATCCGGATTTGTACTGCCTCCAACTCTCTTTCTCTTCTTAGTAGCAGGTCTTTCTTTGACTAGCCTCATGTCAGTTAAGTAGTACGATCCATTGTGCAATACTCGACGAACTAAAAAGGGCCCTTCCCATACTGGGGAAAGTTTGTGCTTTCTTTGTTGCACAAGCCGGAGAACCAAATCACCTTTATTGAAAGATCTATTTCGGACTCTCTGGCTATGATACTTGCGTAACTTCTGCTGATAGGCTGTAGATCTCATTTTAGCAACGGCGCGAACTTCTTTGACTAAGTCGAGATCATTTTGTCGAGAAATCTCGGCATCCTCTTCGATATACGCGGACACTCTAGGAGAAGTATGAATTAAATCACTAGGAAGAACTGCTTCTGCGCCATAGACCAAGAAGAAAGGTGTGTATCCTATTGACCTGTTCGGAGTTGTTTGAAGACTCCAAATTACAGAAGGTAATTCTTCTGACCAAGCCCCCGCAACACGTCGTAGTGGTGCTTCGAGTCTTGGTTTCAAGCCTTGTATAAATAAACCATTTGCTCTTTCGACTTGTCCATTAGCTTGTGGATGTGCGACAGACGCAATGTCAAGCCGGATATTTTGCTCCTCGCAGAATTCAGCCAGTTCTCCCATAGAAAAGTTACTCCCGTTGTCCGTGATAATGCTATGTGGATAACCATACTAGATTATAACATCCTCAACAAATCTTTTGGTTGTTGCTCCATCACAACTAGTGACAGGTTTAGCCTCGATCCACTTGGTGAATTTATCCACCATCACTAAGAGGTGGGTAAATCCACTTGGAGCTCGTTTAAAGGGTCCTACCATATCAAGCCCCCAGACCGCAAAAGGCCATGTTATAGGTATTGTTCGCAGCTGATCAGCCGGAACATGAGTTTGCTTGGCGTACTTTTGGCAGCCTTTGCATGTCTTGACTAACCGTTCGGCATCTGCCTGAGCTGTCAGCCAGAAAAAACCATGTCGAAAAGCTTTTGCCACTAAAGATTTGGCTGCAGCGTGGTGACCACACTCGCCTTCGTGGATTTCCCTTAAGATTTCCACTCCTTCTTCCGGAGATACACATCGCTGAAAAACCCCAGAAACACTCCGTTTATGGAGCTCACCCTTAACAATAGTATAGGCTTTTGCTCGTCGGATAATCTGCCGGCTCAGCACCTCGTCTTCGAGTAATTTGCCATCTACCAAATAATCAAGGTAGGGTTGAGTCCAGCTGGGAATTACTTCTTCTCAGAAACCAGACATGGATCCACCAGTGTCATTGCATGTCTGCTATTTGCACAAACCACAGCCAGAGTCATTGCATGTCTGGTCTTCCCACAAACCACACATTGATCCACCAGTGTCATTGGATGTGTGTTATTTTTATGAACCACAGCTAGAGTCATTGCATGTGTGTTCTTCTCACAAACCTTACATGGATCCACCAGTGTCATTGGATGTGTGTTCTTTTCATGAACCACACCTAGTGTCATTGCATGTGTGTTCTTCTCACAAACCACAACTAGATTCATTGCACGTTTGTTCTTTCCGCAAACCACATATGGATCCACCAGTGTCATTGGATGTGTGTTCTTTTCATGAACCACAGCTATAGTCATTGCATGGATGTTCTTTTCACAAACCACATAAGGATCCACCAGTGTCATTTGATGTGTGTTCTTTTAATTAACCACACCTAGTGACATTGCATGTGTGTTCTTCTCATAAACCACACATGGATCGACCAGTGTCATTGCATGTTTGTTCTTTTCACAAACCACAGCTAGAGTCATTGCATGTCTATTCTTTCCACAAACCACATATGGATCCACCAGTGTCACTAGATGTGTGTTCTTTTCATGAACCAGACCAGTGTCATTGGATGTGTGTTCTTTTCGTGAACCACACCCAGCCTCATTGCATGTGTCTTCTTCTCACATACCACACATGGATCCACCAGACTCATTGCATGTCTGCTCTTTTCATGAACCACATCTAGAGTCATTGAATGTCTGTTATTTCAACAAACCACATATGGATCCACCAGTGTCATTGCATGTGTTTTCTTTTCATGAACCACAAGCAGAGTCATTGCATGTTTGTTCTTCCCACAAACCACACATGGATCCACCAGTGTCATTCGATGTGTGCTGTTTTCATGAACCACAGCCAGAGTCATTGCATGTGTGTTCTTCTCACAAACCACACATGGAAACAGCTAGTGTCATTGCATGCCTGTTCTTTTCATGAACCACAACTAGAGTCGTTGCATGTCTGTTCTTCTCACAAACCACATAAGGATACACCAGTGTCATTGGATGCGTGTTCTTTTCATGAACTACACCCAGTGTCATTGCATTTGTGTTCTTCTCACAAACCACACATGGATCCACCAGTGTCATTGCATGTCTTCTCTTTTCATGAACCACAGCTAGAGTCATTGCATGTCTGTTATTTCCATAAACCACATATGGATCTACCATTGTCATTGCATGTGTTTTATTTCATGAACCACAACCAGAGTCATTGCATGCCTGTTCTTCCCACAACCACACATGGATCCACAAGTGTCATTGGATGTGTGTTCTTTTCATGAACCACAGCTAGAGTCATTGCATGTTTGTTCTTCTCACAAACCACAACTAGAGTCATTGCATGTCTGTTCACAAAACACATATGGATCCACCGGTGTCATTCGATGTGTGTTCTTTTCATGACCCACAGCCATAGTCATTGCATGTATGTTCTTTTCACAAACTACATAAGGATCCACAAGTGTCATTTGATGTGTGTTCTTTTCATTAACCACACCGAGTGTCATTGCATGTGTGTTCTTATCACAAACCACACATGGATCCACCAGTGTCATTGTATGTCTATTCTTTTCACAAACCACAGCTAGAGTCATTGCATGTCTTTTCTTTCCACAAACCACATATGGATCCACTAGTGTCACTGGATGTGTGTTCTTTTCATGAACCACACCAGTGTCTTTGGATGTGTGTTCTTTTCATGAACCACACCCTGTGTCATTGCATGTATGTTCTTCTCACAAACCACAAATGGATCCACCAGTGTCATTGCATGTCTGCTCTTTTCATGAACCACAACTAGAGTCATTGCATGTCTGTTCTTTCCACAAACAACATATGGATCCACTAGTGTCATTGCATGTGTATTCTTTTCATGAACCACACCCAGTCTCATTGCATGTGTGTTCTTCTCACAAACCACACCTGGATCCACTAGTGTCATTTCATGTTTTCTCTTTGCATGAACCACACCATTGTCATTGAATGTCTGTTCTTTCCACAAACCACATATGGATCCACCAGTGTCATTGGATGTGTGTTCTTTTCATGAACCATAGCCATAGTCATTGCATGCATGTTCTTTTCACAAACCACATAAGGATCTACCAGTGTCATTTGATGTGTGTTCTTTTCATTAACCACACCCACTGTGATTGCATGTGTGTTCTTCTCACAAACCACACATGGATTCACCAGTGTCATTGCATGTCTGTTCTTTTCACAAACCACAGCTAGAGTCATTGCATGTCTGTTCTTTCCACAAACCACATATGGATCCACCAGTGTCACTGGGTGTGTGTTCTTTTCATGAGCCACACCTGTGTCTATGGATGTGTGTTCTTTCATGAACCATTCCCAGTGTCATTGCATTTCTGTTCTTCTCACAAACCACACATGGATCCACTAGTGTCATTGCATGTCTACTCTTTTCATAAACCACAGCTAGAGTCATTGCATGTCTGTTCTTTCCAGAAACCACATATGGATCCACCAGTGTCATTGCATGTGTATTATTTTCATGAACCACACCCAGTGTCATTGCATGTGTGTTCTTCTCATAAACCACACATGGATCCACTAGTGTCATTGCATGTTTTCTCTTTGCATGAACCACACTAGTGTCATTGCATGTCTGTTGTTTCAACAAACCACACATGGATCCACCAATGTCATTGCATGTGTTTTCTTTTCATGAACCACAACTAGAGTCATTGCATGTCTGTTCTTCCCACAAACCATACATGGATCCACTAGTTTCATTGTATGTCTGTTCTTTTCATGAACCACAACTAGTGGCATTGCATGTGTGTTATTCTCACAAACCACACATGGATCCACTAGCGTCATTACATGTCTGCCCTTTTCACAAACCACAAGCAGAGTCATTGCATGCCTGTTCTTCCCACAAACCACATCTGGATCCACTAGTGTCATTGGATGTGTGTTCTTTTCATGAACCACAGCCAGAGTCATTGCATGTGTGTTCTTCTCACAAACCACACATGGAAAAACCCAGAGTCATTGCATGTCTGTTCTTTTTATGAACCACAACTAGAGTCATTGCATGTCTGTTCTTCTCACAACCCACATAAGGATACACCAGTGTCATTAGATGTGTGTTCTTTTCATGAACCACACCCAGTGTCATTGCATGTGCGTTTTCTCACAAACAACACATGGATCCACTAGTGTCATTGCATGTCTACTCTTTTCATGAACTAGACCAGTGTCATTGCATGTCTGTTCTTTCCACACATTGATCCACTAGTGTGATTGCATGTGTTTTCTTTTCATGAACCACAACCAGAGTCATTGCATGTCTTTTCTTCTCACAAACCACATAAGGACACACCAGTGTCATTAGATGTGTGTTCTTTTCATGAACCACAACCAGTGTCATTGCATGTGTGTTCTTCTCGGAAACCAGACATGGATCCACTAGTGTCATTGCATGTCTGCTATTTGCACAAACCACAGCCAGAGTCATTGCATGTCTGGTCTTCCCACAAACCACACATTGATCCACCAGTGTCATTGGATGTGTGTTATTTTTATGAACCACAACTAGAGTCATTGCATGTGTGTTCTTCTCACAAACCTTACATGGATCCACCAGTGTCATTGGATGTGTGTTCTTTTCATGAACCACACGTAGTGTCATTGCATGTATGTTCTTCTCACAAACCACAACTAGAGTCATTGCATGTCCGTTCTTTCCGCAAACCATATATGGATCCACCAGCGCCATTGGATGTGTGTTCTTTTCATGAACCACAGCTATAGTCATTGCATGTATGTTCTTTTCACAAACCACATAAGGATCCACCAGTGTCATTTGATGTGTGTTCTTTTAATTAACCACACCTAGTGACATTGCATGTGTGTTCTTCTCACAAAACACACATGGATCGCCCCGTGTCATTGCATGTTTGTTCTTTTCACAAACCACAGCTAGAGTCATTGCATGTCCGTTCTTTCCACAAACCACATATGGATCCACCAGTGTCACTAGATGTGTGTTCTTTTCATGAACCAGACCAGTGTCATTGGATGTGTGTTCTTTTCGTGAACCACACCTAGCCTCATTGCATGTGTGTTCTTCTCACAAACCACACATGGATCCACCAGAGTCATTGCATGTCTGCTCTTTTCATGAACCACATCTAGAGTCAATGAATGTCTGTTATTTCCACAAACCACATATGGATCCACCAGTGTCATTGCATGTGTTTTCTTTTCATGAACCACAACCGGAGTCATTGCATGTTTATTCTTCCCACAAACCACACATGGATCAACTAGTGTCATTCGATGTGTGTTGTTTTCATGAACCACAGCCAGAGTCATTGCATGTGTGTTCTTCTCACAAACCACACATGGAAACAGCTAGTGTCATTTCACCCCTGTTCTTTTCATGAACCACAGCTAGAGTTGTTGCCTGTCTGTTCTTCTCACAAACCACATAAGGATACACCAGTGTCATTGGATGCGTGTTCTTTTCATGAACTACACCCAGTGTCATTGCATGTGTGTTCTTCTCACAAACCACACATGGATCCACTAGTGTCATTGCATGTCTTCTCTTTTCATGAACCACAGCTAGAGTCATTGCATGTCTGTTCTTTCCACAAACCACATATGGATCTTCCAGTGTCATTGCATGTGTTTTCTTTTCATGAACCACAACCAGAGTCATTGCATGCCTGTTCTTCCCAGAAACCACACATGGATCCACCAGTGTCATTGGATGTGTGTTCTTTTCATGAACCACAGCTAGAGTCATTGCATGTTTGTTCTTCTCACAAACCACAACTAGAGTCATCGCATGCCTGTTCTTTCCACAAAACACATATGGATCCACCGGTGTCATTCGATGTGTGCTCTTTTCATGACCCACAGCCATATTCATTGCATGTATGTTCTTTTCACAAACCACATAAGGATCCACAAGTGTCATTTGATGTGTGTTTTTTCATTAACCACACCCAGTGTCATTGCATGTGTGTTCTTCTCACAAATCAGACATGGATCCACCAGTGTCATTGCATGTCTATTCTTTTCACAAACCACAGCCAGAGTCATTGCATGTCTGTTCTTTCCACAAACCACATATGGATCCACCAGTGTCACTGGATGTGTGTTCTTTTCATGAACCACACCAGTGTCTTTGGATGTGTGTTCTTTTCATGAACCACCCCCTGTGTCATTGCATGTATGTTCTTCTCACCAACCACAAATGGATCCACCAGTGTCATTGCATGTCTGGTCTTTTCATGAACCACAACTAGAGTCATTGCATGTCTGTTCTTTCCACAAACCACATATGGATCCACTAGTGTCATTGCATGTGTATTCTTTACATGAACCACACCCAGTGTCATTGCATGTGTGTTCTTCTCACAAACCTCACATGGATCCACTAGTGTCATTTCATGTTTTCTCTTTGCATGAACCACACTAGTTTCATTGCATGTCTATTCTGTCCACAAACCACATATGGATCCACTAGTGTCATTGGATGTGTGTTCTTTTCATGAACCATAGCCATAGTCATTGCATGTATGCTCTTTTCACAAACCACATAAGGATCTACCAGTGTCATTTGATGTGTGTTCTTTTCATTAACCACACCCACTGTCATTGCATGTGTGTTCTTCTCACAAACCACACATGGATTCACTAGTGACATTGCATGTCTATTCTTTTCACAAACCACATCTAGAGTCATTGCATGTTTGTTCTTTCCACAAACCACATATGGATCCACCAGTGTCACTGGATGTGTGTTCTTTTCATGAGCCACACCAGTGTCTATGGATGTGTGTTCTTTTCATGAACCACACCCAGTGTCATTGCATGTCTGTTCTTCTCACAAACCACACATGGATCCACCAGTGTCATTGCATGTCTGTTCTTTTCACAAACAACATATGGATCCACCAGTGTCACTGGATGTGTGTTCTTTTCATGAGCCACACCAGTGTCTATGGATGTGTGTTCTTTTCATGAACCACACCCATTGTCATTGCATGTCTGTTCTTCTCACAAACCACACATGGATCCACCAGTGTCATTGCATGTCTACTCTTTTCATAAACCACAGCTAGAGTCATTGCATGTCTGTTCTTTCCAGAAACCACATCTGGATACACCAGTTTCATTGCATGTGTATTATTTTCATGAACCACACCCAGTGTCATTGCATGTGTGTTCTACTCATAAACCACACATGGATCCACTAGTGTCATTGCATGTTTTCTCTTTGCATGAACCACACCAGTGTCATTGCATGTCTGTTGTTTCCACAAACCACACATGGATCCACCAATGTCATTGCATGTGTTTTCTTTTCATCAACCACAACCAGAGTCATTGCATGTCTGTTCTTCCCACAAACCACACATGGATACAGTAGTTTCATTGCATGTATGTTCTTTTCATGAACCACAACTAGTGTCAATGCATGTGTGTTATTCTCACAAACCACACATGGATCCACTAGTGTCATTGCATGTCTGCCCTTTTCACAAACCACAAGCAGAGTCATTACATGTCTGTTCTTCCCACAAACCACATCTGGATCCACCAGTGTCATTGGATGTGTGTTCTTTTCATGAACCACGGCCAGAGTCATTGCATGTGTGTTCTTCTCACAAACCACACATGGAAACAACTAGAGTCATTGCATGTCTGTTCTTTTCATGAACCACAACTAGAGTCATTGCATGTCTATTCTTCTCACAACCCACATAAGGATACAACAGTTTCATTGGATGTGTGTTCTTTTCATGAACCACACCTAGTGTCATTGGATGTGCGTTCTTCTCACAAACCACACATGGATCCAGTAGTGTCATTGCATGTATGTTCTTTTCATGAACTAGAGCAGTGTCATTGCATCTCTGTTCTTTCCACACATTGATCACTAGTGTCATTGCATGTGTTTTCTTTTCATGAACCACAACCAGAGTCATTGCATGTCTATTCTTCTCACAAACCACATAAGGACACACCTGTGTCATTAGATGTGTGTTCTTTTCATGAACCACAACAAGTGTCATTGCATGTGTGTTCTTCTCGGAAACTAGACATGGATCCACCAGTGTCATTGCACAAACCATAGCCAGAGTCATTGCATGTCTGGTCTTCCCACAAACCACACATTGATCCAGCAGTGTCATTGGATGTGTGTTATTTTTATGAACCACAGCTAGAGTCATTGCAAGTGTGTTCTTCTCACAAACCTTACATGCACCCACCAGTGTCATTGGATGTGTGGTCTTTTCATGAACCACACGTAGTGTCACTGCATGTGTGTTCTTCTCACAAACCACAACTAGAGTCATTGCACGTCTGTTCTTTTCGCAAACCACATATGGATCCACCAGTGCCATTGGATGTGTGTTCTTTTCATGAACCACAACTATAGTCATTGCGTGTATGTTCTTTTTACAAAGCACATAAGGATCCACCAGTGTCATTTGATGTGTGTTCTTTTAATTAACCACACCTAGTGATATTGCATGTGTGTTCTTCTCACAAACCACACATGGATCGACTAGTGTCATTGCATGTTTGTTCTTTTCACAAACCACAGCTAGAGTCATTGCATGTCTGGTCTTTCCACAAACCACATATGGATCCACCAGTGTCACTAGATGTGTGTTCTTTTCATGAACCACACCAGTGTCATTGGATGTGTGTTATTTTTATGAACCACAGCTTGAGTCATTGCATGTGTGTTCTTCTCACAAACCTTACATGGATCCACCAGTGTCGTTGGATGTGTGTTCTTTTCATGAACCACACCTAGTGTTATTGCATGTGTGTTCTTCTCACAAACCACAACTAGAGTCATTGCACGTCTGTTCTTTCCGCAAACCACATATGGATCCACCGGTGCCATTGGATGTGTGTTCTTTTCATGAACCACAGCTATTGTCATTGCATGAATGTTCTTTTCACAGACCACATAAGGATCCACCAGTGTCATTTGATGTGTGTTCTGTTCATTAACCACACCTAGTGACATTGCATGGGTGTTCTTCTCACAAACAACACAAGGATCGACCAGTGTCATTCCATGTATGTTCTTTTCACAAACCACAGCTAGAGTCATTGCATGTCTGTTCTTTTCACAAACCACATATGGATCCACCAGTGTCACTAGATGTGTGTTCTTTTCATGAACCACACCAGTGTCATTGGATGTTTGTTCTTTTCGTGAACCACACCTAGTGTCATTGCATGTGTGTTCTTCTCACAAACCACACATGGGTCCACCAGAATCATTGCATGTCTCATCTTTTCATGAACCATAGCTAGAGTCATTGAATGTCTGTTATTTCCACAAACCACATATGGATCCACCAGTGTTATTGCATGTGTTTTATTTTCATGAACCACAACCAGAGTCATTAAATGTTTGTTCTTCCCACAAACCACACATGGATCCACCAGTGTCATTGGATGTGTGTTATTTTCATGAACCACAGCCAAAGTCATTGCATGTGTGTTCTTCTCACAAACCACACATGGAAACAGCTAGTGTTATTGCATGCCTATTCTTTTCATGAACCACAGCTAGATTCATTGCATGTCTGTTCTTCTCACAAACCACATAAGGATACACAAGTGTCATTGGATGTGTGTTTTTTTCATTAACCACACCCAGTGTCATTGCATGTCTGTTCTTCCCACAAACCACACATGGATCCACCAGTGTCATTGGATGTGTGTTCTTTTCATGAACCACAACTAGAGTCATTGCATGTTTCTTCTTCTCACAAACCACAACTAGAGTCATTGCTTGTCTGTCCTTCCCACAAGACACACATGGATCCACCAGTTTCATTGCATGTTTGTTCTTTTCATGAACCACAACTATTGTCATTGCATGTGTGTTCTTCTTGATGGGTTCGTAGCATGGAAAACAAAAAATTTCTACCACAAGAAAGAACAAAACCCAGATCTAATCTAGATAAAAGCCAAGATCTAATCTATTAGACATCTGCAATGAGATAGATCTGTACTAACCCTCGTAGATCCGAAAGCGTTACGAGATTAGATCTCGGGGTTGATGTAGTCGATCACTTGCCGATCTCAAGATCGTGTGGACGATCCTTCCGGCGCCGCGTTCCGGCAGCGCTTCCGCAGTCGGTCACACGTGCGGAGTCGAAGCAGACCTTCCTCTCCCCGTTCCAGCGAGCAGCGGAGGTAGTAGATCTTCTCCACGGAATCCCAGCAGCACGACGGTGTGGTGGTGGTGGTGGAGTAGAGAATTCTGTAGGGCTTCGCCTAAGCTTGAGCAGAGGGAAGGAGGAGGAGAGAGGCGGCGGCTTGGGCTTCAAGTGGATGGGGCAAGGGGGTGGCGCCCCCACCCCTCTATTTAAAGGAGGGAGGCGCCATGGGAGGGGGATTCCTAGTAGGACTCCCCTCCCTCCTTGGCCGGAGGATTTGGAGGGGGGAGGAGTCCTCCTCCCCCACGACTCCTTGTCTTACCCCACAAGGACTCCTTGATCCTTTCTTGGTTTTCAAGCAAACTCCAAGAAATCTCCTAGAACCTTCCAGAACATTCCGAAACCTTCTAGAATCTCCATACAAACACTCCGGAACATTTCCTAACTTAGAAAATGATCCCCAATATATGAATCTTATTCTCCGGACAATTCCGGATCTCCTCGTGATGTCCCGGATCCAATCCAAGACTCCGAACAACATTCGGTCTCCAACGCATATTCCATATCTACTTAAAAACAACTTCGAACCTTAAGTGTGTCACCCTACGGTTCGCGAATATGCAGACATGATGAAGACACCTCTCCGATCAATAACCATCAGCGGGATCTGGAGATCCATAATGGCTCCCACATACTCAACGATGACTTTGTGATCGATAGAACCATTAACATACGAAACCAATTCCCTTTGTCATGCGATATTCTACTTATCCGAGGTTTGGTCGTCGGTATCTCCATACCTAGTTCTACCTCGTTACTGATAAGTACTCTTTACTCGTTCCATGTTATGTCATCCCTTGTGACCTAGTCACATGCTTGCAAGCTAACTAGATGACATTCCACCGAGAGGGCCCAAAGCATATCTATCCATCATATGGATGGACAAATCCCAATCTTGGTCCATGCGCTTCAACACATACTTTCAAAATACCCAATGACACCTTTATAACCACCCAGTTACGAAGCGGTGTTTGATGTCATCAAAGCACCCATCCGGTGATGGTGATTAACATAACCTCATGGTCGAAGGATTAGGTTACTATGCATTTGAAAGCTTATAGCAATACGAACTTAATGACTTGATCTTATGCTACGTTTACTATGGGTGTGTGTCCATCACATCATTCTCCTTATGATATAACCTTGTTATTAATGACATCCAATGTCCATGATCAGGAAACCATGATCATCTATTAATCAACAAGCTAGTTCAACAAGAGGCTTACTAGGGACTCTTCTATGTTTACAAAACACACATGTATCGGTGTTTCCTTATAATACAATTATAGCATGGGATGTAAACATTCATCATAAACACAAAGATATAATAGTAACCACTTTTATTATTGCCTCTTGGGCATATCTCCAACACTTCTCACAAACCACACATGGATCCACCAGTGTCATTGCATGTCTGCTCTTTTCACAAACCACAGCCAGAGTCATTGCATGTCTGTTCTTCCCACAAACCACACATGGATCCACCAGTGTCATTGGATGTGTGTTCTTTTCATGAACCACAGCCAGAGTCATTGCATGTGTCTTCTTCTCACAAACCACACATGGAAACAGCCAGTGTCATTGCATGTTTGTTCTTTTCATGAACCACAGCTAGAGTCATTGCATGTCTGTTCTTCTCACAAATCACATAAGGATACACCAGTGTCATTGGATGTGTGTTCTTTTCATGAACCACACCCAGTGTCATTGCATGTGTGTTCTTCTCACAAACCACACATGGATCCACCAGTGTCATGGCATGTATGCTCCTTTGACAAACCACAGCTAGAGTCATTGCATGTCTGTTCTTTCCAAAAACCACATATCGATCCACCAGTGTCATTGCATGTGTTTTCTTTTCATGAACCACAGCCGGAGTCATTGCATGTGTATTCGTCCCACAAACCACACATGGATCCACCAGTGTCATTGGATGTGTGTTCTTTTCATGAACCATAGCTAGAGTCATTGCATGTGTGTTCTTCTCACAAACCACAACTAGAGTAATTGCATGTCTATTCTTTCCACAAACCACATATGGATCCACCAATGTCATTGGATGTGTGTTCTTTTCATGAACCACGGCCATAGTCATTGCATGTATGTTCTTTTCACAAACCACATAAGGATGCACAAGTGTCATTTGAGGTGTGTTCTTTTCATTAACCACACCTAGTGTCATTGCATGTGTTCTTCTCACAAAACACACATGGATCCACCAATGTCATTGCATGTCTGTTCTTTTCACAAACCACAGCTAGAGTCATTGCATGTCTGTTCTTTCCACAAACCACATATGGATCCACCAGTGTCACTAGATGTGTGTTCTTTTCATGAACTACACCAGTGTCATTGGATGTGTGTTCTTTTCATGAACCACACCCAGTGTCATTGCATGTATGTTCTTCTCACAAACCACACATGGATCTGCCAGTGTCATTGCATGTCTCCTCTTTTCATGAACCACAACTAGAGTCATTGCATGTCTGTTCTTTCAACAAACCACATATGGATCCACTAGTGTCATTGCATGTGTTTTATTTTCATGAACCATAACCAGACTCATTACATGTCTGTTCTTCCCACAAACCACACATGGATCCACTAGTGTCATTGGATGTTTGTTCTTTTCATGAACCACATCCAGAGTCATTGCATGTGTGTTCTTCTCACAAACCACACATGGAAACAACCAGTGTCGTTGCATGTCTATTCTTTCCATGAACCACAGCTAGAGTCATTGCATGTCTGTTCTTCTCACAAACCACATAAGGACACACCAGTGTCATTAGATGTATGTTCTTTTCATGAACCACACCCAGTGTCATTGCATGTGTGTTCTTCTCACAAATGACACATGGATCCACCAGTGTCATTGCATGTCTGCACTTTTCAGAAACCATAGCCAGAGTCATTGCATGTCTGTTCTTCCCACAAACCACACATGGATCCACCAGTGTCATTGGATATGTGTTATTTTCATGAACCATAGCTAGTGTCATTGCATGTGTGTTCTTCTCACAAACCTTACATGGATCCACCAGTGTCATTGGATGTGTGTTCTTTTCATGACCCACACCTAGTGTCATTGCATGTGTGTTCTTCTCACAAACCACAACTAGAGTCATTGCACGTCTGTTCTTTCCACAAACCACATATGGATCCATCAGTGTCATTGGATGTGTGTTCTTTTCATGAACCACAGACATAGTCATTGCATGTATGTTCTTTTCACAAACCACATGAGCATCCACCAGTGTCATTTGATGTGTGTTCTTTTCATGAACCACAACCATAGTCATTGCATGTATGTTCTTTTCACAAACCACACATGGATCCACCAGTGTCATTGCATGTATGTTCTTTTCACAAACCACAACTAGAGTCATTGCATGTCTATTCTTTCCACAAACCACATATTGATCCACCAGTGTCACTAGATGTGTGTTCTTTTCATGAACCACACTAGTGTCATTGGATGTGTGTTCTTTTCATGAACCACACCCAGTGTCATTGCTTGTGTGTTCTTCTCACAAACCAGAAATGGATGCACCAGAGTCATTGCATGTCTGCTCTTTTCATGAACCACAATTAGAGTCATTGCATGTCTGTTATTTCCACAAACCACATATGGATCCACTAGTGTCATTGCATGTGTTTTCTTTTCATGAACTACAACCAGAGTCATTGCATGTTTGTTCTTCCCACAAACCACACATGGATCCCCTTGTGTCATTGCATGTGTGTTCTTTTTATGAACCACAACCAGAGCCATTGCATATGTGTTCTTCTTACAAACCACACATGGAAATAGCTAGTGTCATTGCATGTCTGTTCTTTTCATGAACAACATCTAGAGTCAATGCATGTATGTTCTTCTCACAAACCACATAAGGATACACCAGTGTCATTGGATGTGTGTTCTTTTCATGAACCACACCCAGTGTCATTGCATGTGTGTTCTTCTCACAAACCACACATGGATCCACCAGTGTCATTGCATGTCTTCTCTTTTCATGAACCACAGCTAGAGTCATTGCATGTTTGTTCTTTCCACAAACCACATATGGATCCACCAGTGTCATTGCATGTGTTTTCTTTTCATGAACCACAACCAGAGTCATTGCATGTCTGTTCTTCCCACAAACCACACATGGATCCACCATTGTCATTGGATGTGTGTTCTTTTCACGAACCACACCCATTGTCATTGCATGTGTGTTCTTCTCACAAACCATAACTATAGTCATTGCATGTCTGTTCTTTCCACAAACCACACATGGATCCACAAGTGTCATTGGATGTGTGTTCATTTCATGAACCACAGCCATAGTTAGTGCATGTATGTTCTCTTAAGAAGCCACATAAGGATCCACCAGCGTCATTTGATGTGTGTTATTTTCATTAACCACACCAAGTGTCATTGCATGTGTGTTCTTCTCACAAACCACACAAGGATCCACCAGTGTCATTGCATGTCTATTCTTTTCACAAACCACAGCTAGAGTCATTGCATGTCTATTCTTTCCACAAACCACATATGGATCCACAAGTGTCACTAGATATGTGTCCTTTTCATGAACCACACCAGTGTCTTTGGATGTGTGTTCTTTTCATGAACCACACCCAGTGTCATTGCATGTCTGTTCTTCTCACAAACCACACATGGATCCACCAGTGTCATTGCATGTCTGATCTTTTCATGAACCATAGCTAGAGTCATTGCATGTCTGTTCTTTCCACAAACCACATATGGGTCCACCAGTGTCATTGCATGTGTTTTCGTTTCATGAACCACACCCAGTGTCATTGCATGTGTGTTCTTCTCACAAACCACACATGGATCCACTAGTGTCATTGCATGTCTTCTCTTTGCATGAACCACACTCGTGTCATTGCATGTCAGTTCTTTCCACAAACCACGTATGGATCCACCAGTGTCATTGCATGTGTTTTCTTTTCATGAACCACAACCAGAGTCATTGCATGTTTGTTCTTCCCACAAACCACACATGGATCCACCAGTGTCATTGCATGTCTGTTCTTTTCATGAACCACAACTAGTGTCATTGCATGTGTGTTCTTCTCATGAACCACAGCCAGAGTCATTGCATGTGTGTTCTTCTCACAAACCACACATGGAAACACCTAGAGTCATTGCATATCTGTTCTTCTCACAAACCACATAGGGATACACCAGTGTCATTGGATGTGTGTTCTTTTCATGAACCACACCCAGTGTCATTGCATGTGTGTTCTTCTCACAAACCACACATGGATCCACCAGTGTCATTGCATGTCTTCTCTTTTCATGAACCACAGCTAGAGTCATTGCATGTCTGTTCTGTCCACAAACCACATATGGATCCACCAGTGTCATTGCATGTGTTTTCTTTTCATGAACCACAGCTACAGTCATTGCATGTTTGTTCTTCCCACAAACCACACATGGATCCACAGTGTCATTGGATGTGTGTTGTTTTCATGAACCACAACTAGAGTCATTGCATGTGTGTTCTTCTCACAAACCACAACTAGAGTCATTGCATGTCTATTCTTTCCACAAACCACATATCGATCCACAAGTGTCATTAGATGTGTGTTCTTTTCAGGAACCACAACCATAGTCAGTGCATGTATGTTCTTTTCACAAACCACATCAGGATCCACCAGTGTCATTTGATGTGTGTTATTTTCATTAACCACACCCAGTGTCATTGCATGTGTGTTCTTCTCACAAACCACACATGGATCCACCAGTGTCATTGCATGTCTATTATTTTCACAAAACATAGCTAGAGTCATTGCATGTTAGTTCTTTCCACAAACCACATATGGATCCACCAGTGTCACTGGATGTGTGTTCTTTTCATGAACCACACTAGTGTCTTTGGATGTGTGTTCTTTTCATGAACCACACCTAGTGTCATTGCATGTCTGTTCTTCTCACAAACCACACATGGATCCACCAGTGTCATTGCATGTCTGCTCTTTCCCTGAACCATAGCTAGAGTCATTGCATGTCTGTTCTTTGCACAAACCACATATGGATCCACGAGTGTCATTGCATGTGTTTTCTTTTCATGAACCACACCCAGTGTCATTGAATGTGTGTTCTTCTCACAAACCACACATGGATCCACTAGTGTCATTGCATGTCTTCTCTTTGCATGAACCACACCCGTGTCACTGCATGTCAGTTCTTTCCACAAACCACACATGGATCCACCAGTGTCATTGCATGTGTTTTCTTTTCATGAACCACAACCAGAGTCATTGCATGTCTGTTCTTCCCACAAACCACACATGGATCCACCAGTGTCATTGCATGTCTATGCTTTTCATGAACCACAACTAGTGTCATTGCATGTGTGTTCATCTCACAAACCACACATGGATCCACAAGTGTCATTGCATGTCTGCTCTTTTCACAAACCATAGCCAGAGTCATTGCATGTCTGTTCTTCCCAAAAACCACACATGGATCCACCAGTGTCATTGGATATGTGTTCTTTTCATGAACCACACCCAGAGTCATTGCTTGTGTGTTCTTTGAACAAACCACACATGGAAATAGCTAGAGTCATTGCATGTCTGTTCTTTTCCACAAACCACATATGGATCCACGAGTGTCATTGCATGTGTTTTCTTCATGAAGCACAACCAGAGTCATTGCATATCTGTTCTTCCCACAAACCACACATGGATCCACCAATGTCATTGGATGTGTGTTCTTTTCATGAACCACAAGTAGAGTCATTGCATGTGTGTTCTTCTCACAAACCACAACTATAGTCATTGCATGTCTGTTCTTTCCACAAACCACATATGGATCCACAAGTGTCATTGGATGTGTGTTCTTTTCATGAACCACAACGATAGTCATTACATATATGTTCTTTTCACAAACGACATAAGGATCCACCAGTGTCATTTGATGTGTGTTCTTTTCATTAACCACACCTAGTGTCATTGCATGTGTGTTCTTCTCATAAACGACACATGGATCCAACAGTGTTATTGCATGTCTATTCTTTTCACAAACCACAGCTAGAGTCATTGCATGTCTATTCTTTCCCCAAACCACATATGGATCCACCAGTGTCACTGGATGTGTGTTGTTTTCATGAACCACACCAGTGTCTTTGGATGTGTGTTATTTTCATGAACCACACCTAGTGTCATTGCATGTTTGTTGTTCTCACAAACCACACATCGATCCACTAGTGTCATTGCATGTCTGCTCTTTTCATGAACCACAGCTGGAGTCATTGCATGTCTGTTCTTTCCACAAACCACATATGGATCCACCAGTGTCATTGCATGTGTTTTCTTTTCATGAACCACACCCAGTGTCATTGCATGTGTGTTCTTCTCATAAACCACACATGGATCCACTAGTGTCATTGCATGTCTTCTCTTTGCCTGAACCACACCAGTGTCATTGTATGTTTGTTCTTTCCACAAACCACACATGGATCCACCAGTGTCATTGCATGTGTTTTGTTTTCATGAACCACAACCAGAGTCATTGCATGTCTGTTCTTCCCACAAACCACACATGGATCCACTAGTGTCATTGCATGTCTATTCTTTTCATGAACCACAACTAGTGTCATTGCATGTGTGTTCTTCTCACAAACACACATGGATCCACCAGTGTCATTGCATGTCTGCTCTTTTCACAAACCATAGCCAGAGTCATTGCATGTCTGTTCTTCCCACAAACCAAACATGGATCCACCAGTGTCATTGGATGTGTGTTCTTTTCATGAACCACAACCAGAGTCATTGCATGTGTGTTCTTCTCACAAACCACACATGGAAATAGCTAGAGTAATTGCAGTTCTTTTCATGAACCACATCCAGAGTCATTGCATGTGTGTTCTTCTCACAAACCACACATGGAAACATCCCGTGTCATTGGAGGTGTGTTCTTTTCATGAACCACACCCAGTGTCATTGCATGTGTGTTCTTCTCACAAACCACACATGAATCCACCAGTGTCATTGCATGTCTTCTCTTTTCATGAACCACACCAGTTTCATTGCATGTCTGTTCTTTCCACAAACCACACATGGATCCACCAGTGTCATTGCATGTGTTTTCTTTTCATGAACCACAGCCAGAGTCATTGCATGTCTGTTCTTCCCAGAAACCACACATGGATCCACCAGTGTCATTGGATGTGTGTTATTTTCATGAACCACAGGTAGAGTCATTGCATGTGTGTTCTTCTCACAAACCTTACATGGATCCACCAGTGTCATTGGATGTGTGTTATTTTCATGAACCACACCTAGTGTCATTACATGTGTGTTCTTCTCACAAACCACAACTACAGTCATTGCACGTCTGTTCTTTCCACAAATCACATATGGATCCACCAGTGTCATTGGATGCGTGTTCTTTTCATGAATCATAGCCATAGTCATTGCATGTATGTTCTTTTCACAAACCACATAAGGATGCACTAGTGTCATTTGATGTGTGTTCTTTTTATTCACCACACCCAGTGTCATTGCATGTGTTCTTCTCACAAAACACACATGGATCCACCACATTGCATGTCTATTCTTTTCAAAAACCCCAGCTAGAGTCATTGCATGTCTGTTCTTTCCACAAACCATATATGGATCCACCAGTGTCACTGGATGTGTGTTCTTTTCATGAACCACACCAGTGTCATTGGATGTGTGTTCTTTTCATGAACCACACCCAGTGTCATTGCATGTATGTTCTTTTCACAAACCACACATGGATCCACCAGTGTCATTGCATATCTACTCTTTTCATGAACCACAACTAGAGTCATTGCATGTCTGTTCTTTCTACAAACCACATATGGATCCACCAGTGTCATTGCATGTGTTTTCTTTTCATGAACCACACCCAGTGTCATTGCATGTGTGTTCTTCTCATAAACCACACATGGATCCACTAGTGTCATTGGATGTCTTCTCTTTGCATGAACCACACCAGTGTCATTGTATGTTTGTTCTTTCCACAAACCACACATGGATCCACCAGTGTCATTCCATGTGTTTTGTTTTCATGAACCACAACCAGAGTCATTGCATGTCTGTTCTTCCCACAAACCACACATGGATCCACCAGTGTCATTGCATGTCTATTCTTCTCATGAACAACAACTAGTGTCATTGCATGTGTGTTCTTCTCACAAACACACATGGATCCACCAGTGTCATTGCATGTCTGCTCTTTTCACAAACCATAGCCAGAGTCATTGCATGTCTGTTCTTCCCACAAACCAAACATGGATCCACCAGTGTCATTGGATGTGTGTTCTTTTCATGAACCACAACCAGAGTCATTGCATGTGTGTTCTTCTCACAAACCACACATGGAAATAGCTAGAGTCATTGCAGTTCTTTTCATGAACCACATCCAGAGTCATTGCATGTGTGTTCTTCTCACAAACCACACATGGAAACATCCCGTGTCATTGGAGGTGTGTTCTTTTCATGAACCACACCCAGTGTCATTGCATGTGTGTTCTTCTCACAAACCACACATGAATCCACCAGTGTCATTGCATGTCTTCTCTTTTCATGAACCACACCAGTTTCATTGCATGTCTGTTCTTTCCACAAACCACACATGGATCCACCAGTGTCATTGCATGTGTTTTCTTTTCATGAACCACAGCCAGAGTCATTGCATGTCTGTTCTTCCCAGAAACCACACATGGATCCACCAGTGTCATTGGATGTGTGTTATTTTCATGAACCACAGGTAGAGTCATTGCATGTATGTTCTTCTCACAAACCTTACATGGATCCACCAGTGTCATTGGATGTGTGTTATTTTCATGAACCACACCTAGTGTCATTACATGTGTGTTCTTCTCACAAACCACAACTACAGTCATTGCACGTCTGTTCTTTCCACAAATCACATAGGATCCACCAGTGTCATTGGATGCGTGTTCTTTTCATGAATCATAGCCATAGTCATTGCATGTATGTTCTTTTCACAAACCACATAAGGATGCACTAGTGTCATTTGATGTGTGTTCTTTTTATTCACCACACCCAGTGTCATTGCATGTGTTCTTCTCACAAAACACACATGGATCCACCACATTGCATGTCTATTCTTTTCAAAAACCCCAGCTAGAGTCATTGCATGTCTGTTCTTTCCACAAACCATATATGGATCCACCAGTGTCACTGGATGTGTGTTCTTTTCATGAACCGCACCAGTTTCATTGGATGTGTGTTCTTTTCATGAACCACACCCAGTGTCATTGCATGTATGTTCTTTTCACAAACCACACATGGATCCACCAGTGTCATTGCATATCTACTCTTTTCATGAACCATAACTAGAGTCATTGCATGTCTGTTCTTTCAACAAACCACATATGGATCCACCAGTGTCATTGCATGTATTTTCTTTTCATGAACCATAACCAGAGTCATTGCATGTCTGTTCTTCCCACAAACCACACATGGATCCACTAGTGTCATTGGATGTGTGTTCTTTTCATGAACCACATCCAGAGTCATTGCATGTGTGTTCTTCTCACAAACCACACATGGAAACAGCTAGTGTCATTGCATGTATGTTCTTTTCTTGAACCACATCTAGAGTCATTGCATGTCTGTTCTTCTCACAAACCACATAAGGACACACCAGTGTCATTGGATGTGTGTTATTTTCATGAACCACATCCAGTGTCATTGCATGTGTGTTGTTCTCACAAACCAGACATGGATCCACCAGTGTCATTGCATGTCTACTCCTTTCACAAACCATAGCCAGAGTCATTGCATGTCTGTTCTTCCCATAAACCACACATGGATCCACCAGTGTCATTGGATGTGTGTTATTTTCATGAACCATAACTAGAGTCATTGCATGTCTGTTCTCCTCACAAATCACATAAGGATACACCAGTGTCATTGGATGTGTGTTCTTTTCATGAACCACACCTAGTGTCATTGCATGTGTGTTCTTCTCACACACCACAACTAGAGTCATTGCACGTCTGTTCTTCCCACAAACCACATATGGATCCAGCAGTGTCATTGGATGTGTGTTCCTTTCATGAACCACAGCCATAGTCATTGCATGTATGTTCTTTTAACAAACCACATAAGGATCCAGCAGTGTAATTTGATGTGTGTTCTTTTCATTAACCATACCTAGTGTCATTGCATGTGTGTTCTTCTCACAAACAACACATGGATCCACCAGTGTCATTGCATGTCTGTTCTTTTCATAAACCACAACTAGAGTCATTGCATGTCTATTCTTTCCACAAACCACATATGGATCCACAAGTGTCACTGGATGTGTGTTCTTTTCATGAACCACACCAGTGTCATTGGATGTGTGTTCTTTTCGTGAACCACACCCAGTGTCATTGCATGTGTGTTCTTCTCACAAACCACACATGGATCCACCAGAGTCATTGCATGTCTGCTCTTTTCATGAACCACAGCTAGAGTCATTGCATGTATGTTATTTCCACAAACCACATATGGATCCACCGGTGTCATTGGCTGTGTTTTCTTTAGATGAACCACAACCAGAGTTATTGCATGTTTGTTCTTCCCATAAACCACACATGGATACACCAGTGTCATAGGATGTGTGTTCTTTTCATGAACCATAGCCAGAGTCATTGCATGTGTGTTCTTCTCAGAAAAACACACATGGAAATAGCTAGTGTCATTGCATGTCTGTTATTTTCATGAACCACAGCAAGATTCATTGCACTTATGTCTCACAAACCACATAAGGATCCACTAGTGTCATTGCATGTGTTTTCTTTTCATGAACCACACCCAGTGTCATTGCATGTGTGTTCTTCTCACAAACCACACATGGATCCACCAGTGTCATTGGATGTGTGTTCTTTTCATGAACCACAACTAGAGTCATTGCATGTGTGTTCTTCTCACAAACCACACAAGGATCCACCAGTGTCCTTGCATGTCTGCTCTTTTCATGAACCACAGCTAGAGTCATTGCATGTCTGTTCTTTCCACAAACCACATATGGATCCACTAGTGCCATTGCATGTGTTTTCTTTTCATGACCCACAACCATAGTCATTGCATGTCTATTCTTCCCACAAACCACACATGGATCCCCAATGTCATTGGATGTGTGTTCTTTTCATGAACCACATCTAGAGTCATTGCATGTTTGTTCTTCTCACAAACCACAACTAGAGTCATTGCATATATGTTCTTTCCACAAACCACATATGGATCCACCAGTGTCATTGGATGTGTGTTCCTTTTATGAACCACAGCCATAGTCATTGCATGTATGATCTTTTCAAAAACCACATAAGGATCTACCAGTGTCATTTGATGTGTGTTCTTTTCATTAACCACACCTAGTGTCATTGCATGTGTGTTCTTCTCACAAACCACACATGGATCCACCAGTGTCATTGCATGTCTGTTCTTTTCACAAACCACAGATAGAGTCATTGCATGTGTGTTCTTTCCATAAACCACATATGGATCCACTAGTGTCACTGGATGTGTGTTCTTTTCATGAACCACACCAATGTCTTTGGATGTGTGTCCTTTTCATGAACCACACCAGTGTCATTGCTTGTCTGTTCTTCTCACAAACCACATATGGATCCACCAGTGTTAGTGCATGTCTACTCTTTTCATAAACCACAGCTAGAGTCATTGCATGTCTGTTCTTTCCAGAAACCACATATGGATCCACCAGTGTCATAGCATGTGTATTTTTTTCATGAACCACACCCAGTGTCATTGCATGTGTGTTTTTCTCATAAACCACAAATGGATCCACTAGTGTCATTGCATGTTTTGTCTTTGCATGAACCACACCAGTGTCATTGCATGTCTGTTCTTTCCACAAACCACACATGGATCCACCAGTGTCATTGCATGTGTTTTCTTTTCATCAACCACAACTAGAGTCATTGCATGTCTGTTCTTTCTACAAACCACACATGGATCCACCAGTTTCATTGCATCTCTGTTCTTTTCATGAACCACAACTAGTGTCATTGCATGTGCGTTATTCTCACAAACCACACATGGATCCACAAGTGTCATTGCATGTCTGCTCTTTTCACAAACCACAACCAGAGTCATTGCATGTCTGTTCTTCCCACAAACCACATCTAGATCCACTAGTGTCATTGGATGTGTGTTCTTTTCATGACCCATAGCCATAGTCATTGCATGTGTGTTCTTCTCACAAACCACACATGGAAATAGCTAGAGTGATTGCATGTCTGTTCTTTTCATGAATCATAGCTAGAGTCATTGCATGTCTGTTCTTCTCACAACCCACATAAGGATACACCAGTGTCATTGGATGTGTGTTCTTTTCATGAACCACACCCAGTGTCATTGCATGTGCGTTCTTCTCACAAACCACACATGGATCCACCAGTGTCATTGCATGTCTGCTCTTTTCGTGAACCAGACCAGTGTCATTGCATATCTATTCTTTCCACAAACCACACACTGATCCACTAGTGTCATTGCATGTGTTTTCTTTTCATGAACCACAACCAGAGTCATTGCATGTCTGTTCTTCTCACACACCACATAAGGACACACCAGTGTCATTGGATGTGTGTTCTTTTCATGAACCATAGCAGTGTCATTGCATGTGTGTTCTTCTCAGAAACCAGACATGGATCCACCAGTGTCATTGCATGTCTGCTATTTTCACAAACCACAGTGTAGCATCCCAATTGTCTAACAATTGCAATGCTACTAGCCTAGTCTACATAGATGCTACTTCCTACATATAAGTGTTGCATCATCATTATATCATGCTCATGTCATCATGCCTCCTTGCATTTGAGCATCATATAAAACCCTTTTTGATTTGGTTCTTATCTCATATGCATTATTAATTGTATTTGCCTCTTGATATTGTATTTGGTTCTTGATATATTGTTTAAATGCCCAAGTTGAGTTGGGGGCATATCTCTTATTAACTTCACCACCCTTTCTTTTCACCACCTTATAATTCCACCATCCAACTAAATATGAGCTTGACATTTATTGGTTTTACCTCTAGCTCATGTGGGTTGGGATGGATCCAATTCTTTATCCACCTACTCTCATCTTAGCATCATGTTGTTTTCACAATATTGAAACATGAGAGCCACATGGCCACCTTTGCATGCCTTGTGAGTGGAACCTTTTTCCTAGCTTCCATATGTTTGTTTGGGGTTATCATCATGTTGGGATATTTTTGTGGGCTTATTAAAGATCTAGTGGCATATACACACTAGCAAGTCCCATTGTATTTCCAATATGGTCATCTCCATCTATTCCACATGGGGCATCCTTATAATTCTTTTGCTTGGCTTTTATTCCAATTTTGGGAATGCATAATATGAATGCCATGTAATAACATTGTTTTCACAAGGAACCACATGGCAATAAATATTTTGCATGGGCCATGCAAGTACCCTTTCAGCTTGTCCTTTGGATTTTATTTGGTTTTGGGTGGATCATCTCACCCTCCCTCTATCTCTCCCTCCTTTTAGCTTGATCTTAATTTGATCTAGCTTAAACCCTATCACCCCATCCCTCTCCTTTCTTGTTGGATCTTGGTTGTTCTTGGCCTAATCTTGATCAAGGCAAACCCTAGCTTCCAACCACTCCATATCTATCTAAACCCATGCCCTAACCTAGTACCAAACCCTAAGCTACCACCTTCCCCCTCTTCCTCTCCTCTCTAGCCCGAGCCTACCACTCCAACCCTAGCTAACCGAGGCTACCCCCCTCTCTCTCTTCCTCTCTGCCTGGTGAGCCCCACACCGAACCACCCTGCCCTTGGCTGCCCTCCCCCACCTCTTTCTTTGGCTACAAGACAAAGAGAAGGAGGGAGAGAAGCAACCCTAGCCCAACCACCCCCCTTCTCACCTTTATCAAAAGAGACCACCCCCATGTGCTCCTCCCTCACCTCACCTAACCACCCAGATCGCATCCAGGAGGCGCCCAGCTCCCCACCCTTCTCCTTCTTCCTCCCCAAGCCGCCATGGCCTCTCCAAACCCTAGCCTCGGCCTCCCTCTGTCCTCGTTGTTCTGGTGGACGCCAAGACGTACCAGGAGCTCCAGGAGCTTCCTCTGCTTCCTCTTCTTCGCCCTGAAGCGCCGGAAACCGCTGGACCTCGCCGGAGAAGCCCCGCCGCCGCCGTGCCCGTGAGCACCGGAACGCCTCCGGCCTGCTGCCTCCTCGCTGTTCCACGCCACCCCGAGCCCGCTAGCTGCACCAGAGGGTCTCTGGTGAGCCCCTCTTCCCCCTAGACATCGTCTCCCTCCCCCTCTCGCCTTGCTTCGCCGTCGCGCTTCGTCGAGCACCCTCCGTTCACCGCCGTGCGCGCGCTCTGGCAGACAACAGCAGCAGCTGCAGCGTTCGTTCTGCCCTCTGTATCGCGTCGTGCCCCGCGCGCTACAGCCCGCCCCAGTAGTCGCCACCTGAACGGAAGTTGTAGCCCTACGCCCCCTCGTCGTTTTTCGTTTTTGCGGCGTGGCGAGATACGCCGCCGTTTAGTCGCCACCGTCGTCGAAACTCCGGCCGTTCCCCTGTTTTTCTGCAGACAGCGCGCAGCCGACAGTCCGGCGACGCTGTCCGTTTTGCGCAGAAGCCCCTACCCTTTTTCCCGCCTAAACCCGCGATCCCTGAGCCCCACCGGTCAGCCTCGGTTTTCGTTTTGCAAGTACCCCCTCGGAGAATCCAGGCCATCACCGATCAGTCCCCCCTCGCGCGCAGGATCGCACACGTGTCCGCTGCCCGCTGGCCGCGCGCGCGATGTGGCCCCGCCGTCCCGCGGTCCCGCCTGTCATCCGCTGTGGCTCGGTGAACAAGCGGTAAGAAAAATCGAGCCAGTCCCGCTGCGACCCACCTGCTGCTGAGTCAGCCAGGCCCTACCTGTAAGTGGCTGTGGCTAGCTTCGAGCTGGGTAACAAAAGCTTTTCTATAATCTGTTTAAATTCAATTTATTTCAAATCAATTCAAATTCAAAATTAAATCTGTTTTAATTATCTTTTGAAATATAAACCCAAATAATACATATAATATATGTTTTCAAATCAGAAAAATGTGAGGATTTCAAATATGCAATCCAAAATATATTTTGAACACTTAAATTTCCAAGTTTATTAAATTTACAATAAATGCCCCTTTTTCTTAAATAATTAATAACTTTTGATTTATAAGTCCAAATTTAATAAATAATATGTCTAAAATGATTAGCTCGACGAGACCTTTCTGTTTATGCATTCCATGGTTTGAATTGAAGCATGCATCATATAAATATAAAGTATACAGCAACTAATATGAGAATAAAATGGGGCCAAAACTAAATAAAAATGTTTATTCTTGTGTTCCACACTTCACCTATGCCATGCTACTTCCTTGCCATGCAAATTGTGCATCATTCATCATGGCATGATTGTTTGCTTGTCGCATTTTATTCATATGCTTGTGCACTTTATTTATGTTGGCCCTTGTTTGTTTGGTTCTTCTTCGAATAGACGCTGAGCAGGGGATTTATCAAGACACCCAGGAGTACCACCCAGATCCTTCTCTCGCTTCAACTGAGCTGTCAGGCAAGCACTACCACATGCTTGCATACATATAGTACCTATTGCCTCTATCTTATTCTTGCATCATTGAGTCGCGATTGCATTAATCTGAATCCCAAGTATTGCATAGCCTTTACTTTTAAACCCCACCGAAGCTTGTTCCTCCATCCCATGAGCCATTACTACAGGAGTTGTTTGAGCCATGCGAGTCGTAGAACAGCATGTGTAGGGTATGTGAGTGTCTGATGGGTAACGAGGTACCTAAACAACTTAACCTGAGTAGTAATGGGATAACTAATGAAAGTGGCATCGGTGAGCCATATTCACTATTTGGTTTTTCAGGCTCACTTGTGTCCCGTAAGACCCCGAGTACTTGATTCCTGTTCCAAGAATAGTCGCGCTATCCACATCCGGGAGGCCTTATGGACCCCCCTGAGCCAGAGCTTGATTCATTCTTATTTCTTGGGGCCACAAACTAGTTTGAGGTTTTATTTACTATCCTGTACTTATGCCATGCTTTACTGCTTTAATTAAATTGTGCGAGGTACTGCACACTGTACTGTTTAGGATTGCGGAGTGTTTTCGCGGTGTCGACAAGCCCAGTCACATTTTCGGGTTCCCAGTCGTTCACAGCCATTGGCGCAAACCTTGAGTCCGTCTCGGAGTCAGCTAACTTCGTTGCGGGTAGCTTAATGGGGTGGCCCCCTGAAATATTTCTGAATCCTGTGATCGCTTTGTCGTGACTGCCTCGTTGGGTTTTGATTTGGTTTTTCCGAGGCATATCGAGTGTGTGTTGCTATTTGTGCACCCCTGCAGGGTAAAACTTTATGAAAGCCGTGTCCGCGGTTATGGACGACTTGGAGCACAGTTTCTCGATCATAGACAAGAATAACTAAAGTACCGCTTTTAATCTGACTAGACTAGGTACCTGACTAGTAAATAGTGCAACACTCATGGAATGGATAATAAAACTGCCAACGGATGGGGGGTTGTTCGTCCGCTTCCTCGTCGGTAAGCGAGGAGGAGGATGGACCTGTTAAGATTACCTTTATAACTGATATAATTGTTGTTGTTAATTCACGGACATCCATCTATCTCTGGTTAGGCGGATGGTTAGCGAGTATCTATAGAATTGCTAGGGTCTATCTTTTGCTGCAATTGCGTCACCCCAGGTTGTGTCCCCTTTAGAGGCATAAAGTCTTGCTGAGTACCCCTAGGGTCTCACATGATAAATTATTGGTTCAGATGAACAGGTACACTCGCAAGATGGATACTGGATGGAAGAGACGGACGATGTGGGCAACGATCATTCGGTGTAGAGATTCCGGGAACGGGGATCCGTGAGATCTGTGGGCGGGATCTGCTTATTTATGGGGCATCTTATGCCGATTTGCTTCTTATCCGTACTCGGACTTTGTCTTCCGCTTCCGCTTGATACTCTGTTGATTGATGTATGAGGAGATATCCTAAACTATTATATCTATCTAGGATATTTGGATCTTGCCGTATGGCGTTGCTATATTTCCTTTCTTTTTAGATGGGATGACTCTGAAGTACTGTTGTATGGTGGCTTGCATACATACTCATTTGTGTATGTAGTTGATCCCTTCGCCTGCCGATTACGCCGCCCGTTCTTGTCCCGATGTGTGGAAATGGTTGGGACGGCCGAAAGGTCTACCTGTGAGTGGCATTTGGGCCCCACCGTACTATTTCAACCATTTCTGCTCATCCAGGCTTGTAACTAGGAGCGTAATTCACCGAGGTAGTTACACACAGCCAGACTCATTGCATGTCTGTTCTTCCCACAAACCACATCTGGATCCACCAGTGTCATTGGATGTGTGTTCTTTTCATGAACCATAGCCAGAGTCATTGCATGTGTGTTCTTCTCACAAACCTTACATGGATCCACCAGTGTCATTGGATGTGTGTTCTTTTCACGAACCACACCTCGTGTCATTGCATGTGTGTTCTTCCCACAACCCACATAAGGATACACCAGTGTCATTGGATGTGGGGTCTTTTCATGAACCACACCCGATGTCATTGCATGTGCATTCTTCTCACAAACCACACATGGATCCACCAGTGTCATTGCATGTCTGCTCTTTTCATGAACTAGACCAGTGTCATTGCATGCCTGTTCTTTCCACAAACCACACATTGATCCACTAGTGTCATTGCATGTGTTTTCTTTTCATAAACCACAACCAGAGTCATTGCATGTCTGTTCTTCTCACAAACCACATAAGGACAGACCAGTGTCATTGGATGTGTGTTCTTTTCATGAACCACAACCAGTGTCATTGCATGTGTGTTCTTCTCACAAACCAGACATGGATCCACCAGTGTCATTGGATGTGTGTTATTTGTATGTACCACAGCTAGAGTCATTGCATGTGTGTTCTTCTCACAAACCTTACATGGATCCACCAGTGTCATTGGATGTGTGTTCTTTTCATGAAACGCACCTAGTGTCATTGCATGTGTGTTCTTCTCACAAACCACAACTAGAGTCATTGCACGTCTGTTCTTTCCCGAAACCACATATGGATCCACCAGTGTTATTGGATGTGTTTTCTTTTCATGAACCACAACTATAGTCATTTCATGTATGTTCTTTTCACAAACCACATAAGGATCCACCAGTGTCATTTGATGTGTGTTCTTTTAACTAACTACACCAAGTGACATTGCATGTGTGTTCTTCTCACAAACCATAGCTAGAGGCATTGCATGTCTGTTCTTTCCACAAACCACATATGGATCCAGCAGTGTCACTAGATGTGTGTTCTTTTCATGAACCACACCAGTGTGATTGGATGTGTGTTCTTTTCGTGAACCACACCAGTGTCATTGGATGTCTGCTCTTTTCATGAACCACAGCTAGAGTCATTGAATGTCTGTTATTTCCACAAACCACATATGGATCCACCAGTGTCATTGCGTGTGTTTTCTTTTCATCAACCACAACCAGAGTCATTGCATGTTCGTTCTCCCCACAAACCACCCATGGATCCACCAGTGTCCATTGATGTGTGTTGTTTTCATGAACCACAGCCAGACTCATTGCATGTGTGTTCTTCTCACAAACCACACATGGAAACACCTAGAGTCATTGGATGCGTGTTCTTTTCATGAACCACAGCTAGAGTCATTGCATGTCAGTTCTTTCCACAAACCACACATGGATCCACTAGTGTCATTGCATGTGTTTTCTTTTGATGAACCACAACCAGAGTCATTGCATGTCTGTTCTTCCAACAAACCACACATGGATCCACCAGTGTCATTGCATGTCTGTTTTTTTCATGAACCACAACTAGTGTCATTGCATGTGTCTTCTTCTCACAAACCACACATGGATCCACCAGTGTCATTGCATGTCTGCTCTTTTCACAAACCATAGCCAGAGTCATTGCATGTCTGTTCTTCCCACAAACCACACATGGATCCACCAGTGTCATTGGATGTGTGTTCTTTTCATGAACCACAGCCATAGTCATTGCATGTATGTTCTTTTCACAAACCACATAAGGATCCACAAGTGTCATTTGATGTGTGTTCTTTTCATTAACCACACCCAGTGTCATTGCATTTGTGTTCTTCTCACAAACCACACATAGATCCACTAGTGTCATTGCATGTCTATTCTTTTCACAAACCACAGCTAGAGTCATTGCAAGTCAGTTCTTTCCACAAACCACATATGGATCCACTAGTGTCACTGGATGTGTGTTCTTTTCATGAACCACACCAGTGTCTTTGGATGTGTGTTCTTTTCATGAACCACACCCTGTGTCATGGCATGTCTGTTATTCTCATAAACCACAAATGGATCCACCAGTGTCATTGCATGTCTGCTCTTTTCATGAACCACAACTAGAGTCATTGCATGTCTGTTCTTTCCACAAACCACATATGGATCCACTAGTGTCATTGCATGTGTATTAGTTTCATGAACCACACCCAGTGTTATTGCATGTGTGTTCTTCTCACAAACCACACATGGATCCACTAGTGTCAATTCATGTTTTCTCTTTGCATGAACCACACCAGTGTCATTGCATGTTTGTTCTTTCCACAAACCACATATGGATCCACCAGTGTCATTGGATGTGTGTTCTTTTCATGAACCATAGCCATAGTCATTGCATGTATGTTCTTTTCACAAACCACATAAGGATCTACTAGTGTCATTTGATGTGTGTTCTTTTCATTAACCACACCCACTGTCATTGCATGTGTGTTCTTCTCACAAACCACACATGGGTTCACCAGTGTCATTGCATGTTTGTTCTTTTCACAAACCACAGCTAGAGTCATTGCATGTCTGTTCTTTCCACAAACAACATATGGATCCACCAGTGTCACTGGATGTGTGTTCTTTCCATGAGCCACACCAGTGTCTATGGATGTGTGTTCTTTTCATGAACCACACCCATTGTCATTGCATGTCTGTTCTTCTCACAAACCACACATGGATCCACCAGTGTCATTGCATGTCTACTCTTTTCATAAACCACAGCTAGAGTCATTGCATGTTTGTTCTCCCCACAAACCACCCATGGATCCACCAGTGTCCTTTGATGTGTGTTGTTTTCATGAACCACAGCCAGACTCATTGCATGTCTGTTCTTCTCACAAACCACATAAGGATACACTAGTGTCATTACATGTGTTCTCTTTTCATGGACCACAGCTAGAGTCATTGCATGTATGTTCTTTCCACAAACCACATATGGATCTACAAGTGTCATTGCATGTGATTTCTTTTCATGAACCACAACCAGAGTCATTGCATGTCTATTCTTCCCACAAACAAAAAATGGCTCCACCAGTGTCATTGGATGTGTGTTCTTTTCATGAACCACAGCTAGAGTCATTGCATGTTTGTTCTTCTCACAAACCACAACTAGAGTCATTGCATGTCTGTTCTTTCCACAAGACACATATGGATCCAAAGCCATAGTCATTGCATGTATGTTCCTTTCACAAACCACATAAGGATCCACAAGTGTCATTTGATGTGTGTTCTTTTCATTAACCACACCCAGTGTCATTGCATGTCTGTTCTTCTCACAAACCACACATAGATCCACTAGTGTCCTTGCATGTCTATTCTTTTCGCAAACCACAGCTAGAGTCATTGCAGGTCAGTTCTTTCCACAAACCACATATGGATCCACCAGTGTCACTGGATGTGTGTTCTTTTCATGAACCACACCAGTGTCTTTGGATGTGTGTTCTTTTCATGAACCACACCCTGTGTCATTGCATGTCTGTTATTCTCACAAACCACAAATGGATCCACCAGTGTCATTGCATGTCTGCTCTTTTCATGAACCACAACTAGAGTCATTGCATGTCTGTTCTTTCCACAAACCACATATGGATGCACCAGTGTCATTGCATGTGTATTCTTTTCATGAACCACACCCAGTGTTATTGCATGTGTGTTCTTCTCACAAACCACACATGGATCCACTAGTGTTAATTCATGTTTTCTCTTTGCATGAACCACACCAGTGTCATTGCATGTCTATTCTTTCCACAAACCACATATGGATCCACCAGTGTCATTGGATGTGTGTTCTTTTCATGAACCATAGCCATAGTCATTGCATGTATGTTCTTTTCACAAACCACATAAGGATCTACCAGTGTCATTTGATGTGTGTTCTTTTCATTAACCACACCCACTGTCATTGCATGTGTGTTCTTCTCACAAACCACAGCTAGAGTCATTGCATGTCTGTTCTTTCCACAATCAACATATGGATCCACCAGTGTCACTGGATGTGTGTTCTTTTCATGAGCCACACCAGTGTCTATGGATGTGTGTTCTTTTCTTTAACCACACTCATTGTCATTGCATGTCTGTTCTTCTCACAAACCACACATGGATCCACCAGTGTCATTGCATGTCTACTCTTTTCATAAACCACAGCTAGAGTCATTGCATGTCTGTTCTTTCCACATACCACATATGGATCCACCAGTGTCATTGCATGCGTATTATTTTCATGAACCACACCCAGTGTCATTGCATGTGTGTTCTTCTCATAAACCACACATGGATCCACTAGTGTCATTGCATGTTTTCTCTTTGCATGAACCACACCAGTGTCATTGCATGTCTGTTTTTTCCACAAACCACACATGGATCCACCAGTGTCATTGCATGTGTTTTCTTTTCATGAACCACAACCAGAGTCATTGCATGTCTGTTCTTCCCACAAACCACACATGGATCCACTAGTTTCATTGCATGTCTGTTCTTTTAATGAACCACAACTAGTGTCATTGCATGTGTGTTATTCTCACAAACCACACATGGATCCACTAGTATCATTGCATGTCTGCCCTTTTCACAAACCACAAGCAGAGTCATTGCATGTATGTTCTTCCCACAAACCACATCTGGATCCACCGGTGTCATTGGATGTGTGTTCTTTTCATGAACCACAGCCAGAGTCATTGCATGTGTGCTCTTATCAGAAACCACACATGGAAACAGCTAGAGTCGTTGCATGTCTGTTCTTTTCATGAACCACAACTAGAGTCATTGCATGTCTGTTCTTCTCACAACCCACATAAGGATACACTAGTGTCATTGAATGTGTGTTCTTTTCATGAACCACACCCAGTGTCATTGCATGTGCGTTATTCTCACAAACCACACATGGATCCACCAGTGTCATTGCATGTCTGCTCTTTTCATGAACTAGACCAGTGTCATTGCATGTCTGTTCTTTCCACAAACCACACATTGATCCACTAGTGTCATTGCATGTATTTTCTTTTCATGAACCAGAACCAGAGTCATTGCATGTCTGTTCTTCTCACAAACCACACAAGAACACCAGTGTCATTAGATGTGTGTTCTTTTCATGAACCACAACCAGTGTCATTGCATGTGTGATCTTCTCAGAAACCAGACATGGATCCACCAGTGTCATTGCATGTCTGCTATTTGCACAAACCATAGCTAGAGTTATTGCATGTCTGGTCTTCCCACAAACCACACATTGATCCACCAATGTCATTGGATGTGTGTTATTTTTATGAACCACAGCTAGAGTCATTGCATGTGGTTTCTTCTCACAAACCTTACATGGATCCACAAGTGTCATTGCATGTGTGTTCTTTTCATGAACCACACCTAGTGTCATTGCATGTGTGTTCTTCTCACAAACCACAACTAGAGTCATTGCACGTCTGTTCTTTCCGCAAACCACATATGGATCCACCATTGTCATTGGATGTGTGTTCTTTTCATGAACCACAGCTATAGTCATTGCATGTATGTTCTTTTCACACACCACATAAGGATCCACCGATGTCATTTGATGTGTGTTCTTTTAATTAACCACACCTAGTGACATTGCATGTGTGTTCTTCTCACAAACCACACATGGATCGACCAGTGTCATTGCATGTTTGTTGTTTTCACAAACCACAGCTAGAGTGATTGCATGTCTGTTCTTTCCACAAACCACATATGGATCCACTAGTGTCACTAGATGTGTGTTCTTTTCGTGAACCACACCCAGCCTCATTGCATGTGTGTTCTTCTCACAAACCACACATGGATCCACCATAGTCATTGCATGTCTGCTCTTTTCATGAACCACATCTAGAGTCATTGAAAGTCTGTTATTTCCACAAACTACATATGGATCCACCAGTGTCATTGCATGTGTTTTCTTTTCATGAACCACAACCAGAGTCATTGCATGTTTGTTCTTCCCACAAACCACACATGGATCCACCAGTGTCATTGGATGTGTGTTCTTTTCATGAACCATAGCCAGAGTCATTGCATGTGTGTTCTTCTCACAAACCACACATGAAAACAGCTAGTGTCATTGCATGCCTGTTCTTTTCATGAACCATAGCTAGAATCATTGCATGTCTGTTCTTCTCACAAACCACATAAGGATACACTAGTGTCATTGGATGCATGTTCTTTTCATGAACCACACCCAGTGTCATTGCATCTGTGTTCTCCTCACAAACCGCACATGGATCCACCAGTGTCATTCATGTCTTCTCTTTTCATGAACCACAGCTAGAGTCATTGCATGTCTTTTCTGTCCACAAACCACATATGGATTGCATGTGTTTTCTTTTCATGAACCACAACCAGAGTCATTGCATGTCTGTTCTTCCCACAAACCACACATGGATCCACCAGTGTCATTGGATGTGTGTTCTTTTCATGAACCACAGCTAGTCATTGCATGTTTGTTCTTCTCACAAACCACAACTAGAGTCATTGCATGTCTGTTCTTTCCTCAAAACACATATGGATCCACTGGGGTCATTTGATGTGTGTTCTTTTCATGAACCACAGCCATAGTCATTGCATGTATGTTCTTTTCACAAACCACATAAGGATCCACAAGTGTCATTTGATGTGTGTTCTTTTCATTAACCACACCCAGTGTCATTGCATGTGTGTTCTTCTCACAAACCACACATGGATACACCAGTGTCATTGCATGTCTGTTCTTTTCACAAACCACAGCTAGAGTCATTGCATGTCTATTCTTTCCACAAACCACATATGGATCCACCAGTGTCACTGGATGTGTGTTCTTTCATGAACCACACCAGTGTCTTTGGATGTGTGTTCTTTTCATGAACCACACCATGTGTCATTGCATGTCTGTTCTTCTCACAAACCACAAATGGAACCACCAGTCTCATTGCATGTCTGCTCTTTTCATGAACCACAACTAGAGTCATTGCATGTCTGTTCTTTCCACACACCACATATGGATCCACTAGTGTCATTGCATGTGTATTCTTTTCATGAACTACACCCAGTGTCATTGCATGTGTGTTATTCTCACAAACCACACATCGATCTACTAGTGTCATTTCATGTTTTCTCTTTGCATGAACCACACCAGTGTCATTGCATGTCTGTTCTTTCCACAAAGCACATATTGATCCATAAGTGTCATTAGATGTGTATTCTTTTCATGAACCACAACCATAGTCATTGCATGTTTGTTCTTTTCACAAACCACATAAGGATCTACCAGTGTCATTTGATGTGTGTTCTTTTCATTAACCACACCAAGTGTCATTGCATGTGTGTTCTTCTCACAAACCACACATTAATTCACCAGTGTCATTGCATGTCTGTTCTTTTCACAAACCACAGCTAGAGTCATTGTATGTCTGTTCTTTCCACAAACCACATATGGATCCACCAGTGTCACTGTATGTGTGTTGTTTTCATGAACCACACCAGTGTCTTTGGATGTGTGTTCTTTTCATGAACCACACCAGTGTCTTTGGATGTGTGTTCTTTTCATGAACCACACATGGAAACAGCTAGAGTCATTGCATGTCTGTTCTTTTCATGAACCACAGCTAGAGTCATTGCATGTCTATTCTTCTCACAACCCACATAAGGATACATCAGTGTCATTGGATGTGTGTTCTTTTCATGAACCACACCCAGTTTCATTGCATGTGCGTTCTTCTCACAAACCACACATGGATCCATCAGTGTAATTGCATGTCTGCTCTTTTCATGAACTAGACCAGTGTCATTGCATGTCTGTTCTTTCCACACATTGATCCACTAGTGTCATTGTATGTGTTTTCTTTTCATGAACCATACCAGAGTCATTGCATGTCTGTTCTTCTCACAAACCACATAAGGACACACCAGTGTCATTAGATGTGTGTTCTTTTCATGAACCACAACTAGTGTCATTGTATGTGTGTTCTTCTCAGAAACCAGACATGGATCCACCAATGTCATTGCATGTCTGCTATTTGCACAAACCACAGCTAGGGTCATTGCATGTCTGGTCTTCCCACAAACCACACATTGATCCACCAGTGTCATTAGATGTGTGTTATTTTTATGAACCACGGCTAGAGTCATTGTATGTGTGTTCTTCTCACAAACCTTACATGGATCCACCAGTGTCATTGGATGTGTGTTCTTTTCATGAACCACTCCTAGTGTCATTGCATGTGTGTTCTTCTCACAAACCACAACTAGAGTCATTGCACGTCTGTTCTTTCCGCAAACCACATATGGATCCACTAGTGCCATTGGATGTGTGTTCTTTTCATGAACCACGGCTATAGTCATTGCATGCATGTTCTTTTCACAGACCACATAACGATCCACCAGTGTCATTTGATGTGTGTTCTGTTCATTAACCACACCTAGTGACATTGCATGTGTGTTCTTCTCACAAACCACACATGGATCGACCAGTGTCATTGCATGTCTGGACTTTTCAGAAACCACAGCTAGAGTCATTGCATGTCTGTTCTTTTCACAAACCACATATGGATCCACTAGTGTCACTAGATGTGTATTCTTTTCATGGACCACACCAGTGTCATTGGATGTGTGTTCTTTTCATGAACCACACCCAGTGTCATTGCATGTGTGTTCTTCTCACAAACCACACATGGATCCACCAGAGTCATTGCATGTCTGCCCTTTTCATGAACGACAGATAGAGTCATTGAATGTCTGTTGTTTCCACAAACCACATATGGATCCACCAGTGTTATTGCATGTGTTTTCTTTTCATGAACCACAACCAGAGTCATTGCATGTTTGTTCTTCCCACAAACCACACATGGATCCACCAGTGTCATTGGATGTGTGTTATTTTCATGAACCACAGCCAGAGTCATTGCATGTGTGTTCTTCTCACAAACCACTCATGGAAACAACTAGTGTCATTTCATGCCTGTTCTTTTCATGAACCACAGCTAGATTCATTGCATGTATGTTCTTCTCAAAAACCACATAAGGATACACCAGTGTCATTGGATGTGTATTCTTTTCATGAACCACACCCAGTGTCATTGCATGTCTGTTCTTCCCACAAACCACACATGGATCCACCAGTGTCATTGCATGTCTGTTCTTTTCAGAAACTACAGCTAGAGTCATTGCATGTCTGTTCTTTCCACAAACCACATATGGATCCACCAGTGTCACTGGATGTGTGTTCTTTTCATGAACTACACCAGTGTCATTGGATGTGTGTTCTTTTCATGAACCACACCCAGTGTCATTGCATGTATGTTCTTCTCACAAACCAGAAATGGATGCACCAGAGTCATTGCATGTCTGCTCTTTTCATGAACCACAACTAGAGTCATTGCATGTCTGTTATTTCCACAAACCACATATGGATCCACCAGTGTCATTGCATGTGTTTTCTTTTCATGAACCACAACCAGAGTCATTGCATGTTTATTCTTCCCACAAACCACACATGGATCCCCTAGTGTCATTGGATGTGTGTTCTTTTCACGAGCCACAACCAGAGTCATTGCATATGTGTTCTTCTTACAAACCACACATGGAAATAGCCAGTGTCATTGCATGTCTGTTCTTTTCATGAACAACATCTAGAGTCAATGCATGTCGGTTCTTCTCACAAACCTCATAAGGATACACCAGTGTCATTGGATGTGTGTTCTTTTCATGAACCACACCCAGTGTCATTGCATGTGTGTTCTTCTCACAAACCACACATGGATCCACTAGTGTCATTGCATGTCTTATCTTTTCATGAACCACAGCTAGAGTCATTGCATGTCTGTTCTTTCCACAAACCACATATGGATCCACCAGTGTCATTGCATGTGTTTTCTGTTCATGAACCACAGCCAGTCATTGCATGTCTGTTCTTCCCACAAACCACACATGGATCCACCAGTGTCATTGCATGTCTGTTATTTTCATGAACCACAACTAGTGTCATTGCATGTGTGTTCTTCTCACAAACCACACATGGATCCATAAGTGTCATTGCATGTCTGCTCCTTTGACAAACCATAGCCAGAGTCATTGCATGTCTGTTCTTCCCACAAACCACACATGGATCCACCAGTGTCATTGGATGTGTGGTCTTTTCATGAACCACAGCCAGAGTCATTGCATGTGTGTTCTTCTCACAAACCACACATGGAAATAGCTAGAGTCATTGCATGTTTGTTCTTTTCATGAACCACAGTTAGAGTCATTGCATGTCTGTTCTTCTCACAAACCACATAAGGATACACCAGTGTCATTGGATGTGTGTTCTTTTCATGAACCACACCCAGTGTCATTGCATGTGTGTTCTTCTCACAAACCTCACATGGATCCACCAGTGTCATTGCATGTGTTCTATTTTCATGAACCACAGCTAGAGTCATTGCATGTATGTTCTTCTCAAAAACCACATAAGTATACACTAGTGTCATTGGATGTGTATTCTTTTCATGAACCACACCCAGTGTCATTGCATGTCTGTTCTTCCCACAAACCACACATGGATCCACCAGTGTCATTGCATGTCTGTTCTTTTCAGAAACCACAGCTAGAGTCATTGCATGTTTGTTCTTTCCACAAACCACAAATGGATCCACCAGTGTCACTGGATGTGTGTTCTTTTCATGAACTACACCAGTGTCATTGGATGTGTGTTCTTTTCATGAACCACACCCAGTGTCATTGCATGTATTTTCTTCTCACAAACCAGAAATGGATGCACTAGAGTCATTGCATGTCTGCTCTTTTCATGAACCACAACTAGAGTCATTGCATGTCTGTTATTTCCACAAACCACATATGGATCCACCAGTGTCATTGCATGTGTTTTCTTTTCATGAACCACAACCAGAGTTGCTGCATGTTTATTCTTCCCACAAACCACACATGGATCCCCTAGTGTCATTGGATGTGTGTTCTTTTCCGGAGCCACAACCAGAGTCATTGCATATGTGTTCTTCTTACAAACCACACATGGAAATAGCCAGTGTCATTGCATGTCTGTTCTTTTCATGAACAACATCTAGAGTCAATGCATGTCTATTCTTCTCACAAACCACATAAGGATACACCAGTGTCATTGGATGTGTGTTCTTTTCATGAACCACACCCAGTGTCATTGCATGTGTGTTCTTCTCACAAACCACACATGGATCCACCATGTCATTGCATGTCTTCTCTTTTCATGAACCACAGCTAGAGTCATTGCATGTCTGTTCTTTCCACAAACCACATATGGATCCAACAGTGTCATCGCATGTGTTTTCTTTTCATGAACCACAGCCAGAGTCATTGCATGTATGTTCTTCCCACAAACCACACATGGATCCACCAGTGTCATTGCATGTCTGTTAATTTCATGAACCACGACTAGTGTCATTGCATGTGTGTTCTTCTCACAAACCACACATGGATCCATAAGTGTCATTGCATGTCTGCTCCTTTGACAAACCATAGCCAGAGTCATTGCATGTCTGTTCTTCCCACAAACCACACATGGATCCACCAGTGTCATTGGATGTGTGTTCTTTTCATGAACCACAGCCAGAGTCATTGCATGTGTGTTCTTCTCACAAACCACACATGGAAATAGCTAGAGTCATTGCATGTTTGTTCTTTTCATGAACCACAGCTAGAGTCATTGCATGTCTGTTCTTCTCACAAACCACATAAGGATACACAAATGTCATTGGATGTGTGTTCTTTTCATGAAACACACCCAGTGTCATTGCATGTGTGTTCTTCTCACAAACCACACATGGATCCACCAGTGTCATTACATGTGTTCTATTTTCATGAACCACAGCTAGAGTCATTGCATGTCTGTTCTGTCCACAAACCACAAATGGATCCACTAGTGTCATTGCATGTGTTTTCTTTTCATGAACCATAGCTATAGTCATTGCATGTCTGTTCTTCCCACAAACCACACATGGATCCACAGTGTCATTGGATGTGTGTTGTTTTCATGAACCACAACTAGAGTCATTGCATGTGTGTTCTTCTCACAAACCACAACTATAGTCATTGCATGTCTATTCTTTCCACAAACCACATATGGATCCACAAGTGTCATTGGATGTGTGTTCTTTTCAGGAACCACAACCATAGTCAGTGCATGTATGTTCATTTCACAAACCACATAAGGATCCACCAGTGTCGTTTGATGTGTGTTATTTTCATTAACCACACCCAGTGTCATTGCATGTGTGTTCTTCTCACAAACCACACATGGATCCACCAGTGTCATTGCATGTCTATTATTTTCACAAACCATAGCTAGAGTCATTGCATGTTAGTTCTTTCCACAAACCACATATGGATCCACCAGTGTCACTGGATGTGTGTTCTTTTCATGAACCAAACTAGTGTCTTTGGATGTGTGTTCTTTTCATGAACCACACCTAGTGTCATTGCATGTTTGTTCTTCTCACAAACCACACATGGATCCACCTGTGTCATCGCATGTCTGCTCTTTTTCTGAACCATAGCTAGAGTCATTGCATGTCTGTTCTTTGCACAAACCACATATGGATCCACCAGTGTCATTGCTTGTGTTTTCTTTTCATGAACCACACCCAGTGTCATTGCATGTGTGTTCTTCTCACAAACCACACACGGATCCACTAGTGTCATTGCATGTCTTCTCTTTGCATGAACCACACCCGTGTCACTGCATGCCAGTTCTTTCCACAAACCACACATGGATCCACCAGTGTCATTGCATGTGTTTTGTTTTCATGAACCACAACCAGAGTCATTGCATGTCTGTTCTTCCCACAAACCACACATGGATCCACCAGTGTCATTGCATGTCTATGCTTTTCATGAACCACAACTAGTGTCACTGCATGTGTGTTCATCTCACAAACCACACATGGATCCACTAGTGTCATTGCATGTCTGCTCTTTTCACAATCCATAGCCAGAGTCATTGCATGTCTGTTCTTCGCACAAACCACACATGGATCCAACAGTGTCATTGGATGTGTGTTCTTTTCATGAACCACAACCAGAGTCATTGCTTGTGTGTTCTTCGAAAAAACCACACATGGAAATAGCTAGAGTCATTGCATGTTTGTTCTTTTCACGAACCACAGCTAGAGTCATTGGATGTCTGTTCTTCTCACCAACCACATAAGGATACACCAGTGTTATTGGATGTGTGTTCTTTTCATGAACCACACCCAGTGTCATTACATGTGTGTTCTTCTCACAAACCACACATGGATCCACCAGTGTCATTGCATGTCTTCTCTTTTCATGAACCACAGCTAGAGTCATTGCATGTCTGTTCTTTCCACAAACCACATATGGATCCACTAGTGTCATTGCATGTGTTTTCTTTTTCATGAACCACAGCCAGAGTCATTGCATATCTGTTCTTCCCACAAACCACACATGGATCCACCAATGTCATTGGATGTGTGTTCTTTTCATGAACCACAACTAGAGTCATTGCATGTGTGTTCTTCTCACAAACCACAACTATAGTCATTGCATGTCTGTTCTTTCCACAAACCACATATGGATCCACAAGTGTCATTGGATGTGTGTTCTTTTCCTGAACCACAGCGATAGTCATTGCATATATGTTCTTTTCACAAACCACATAAGGATCCACCAGTGTCATTTGATGTGTGTTCTTTTCATTAACCACACCCAGTGTCATTGCACGTGTGTTCTTCTCACAAACCACACATGGATCCACCAGTGTCATTGCATGTCTATTCTTTTCACAAACCACAGCTAGAGTCATTACATGTCTATTCTTTCCACAAACCACATATGGATCCACCGGTGTCACTGGATGTGTGTTCTTTTCATGAACGACACCAGTGTCTTTGGATGTGTCTTATTTTCATGAACCACACCTAGTGTCATTGCATGTTTGTTGTTCTCACAAACCACACATGGATCCACTAGTGTCATTGCATGTCTGCTCTTTTCATGAACCACAGCTAGAGTCATTGCATGTCTGTTCTTTCCACAAACCACATATGGATCCACTAGTGTCATTGCATGTGTTTTCTTTTCATGAACCACACCAGTGTCATTGCATGTGTGTTCTTCTCATAAACCACACATGGATACACTAGTGTCATTGCATGTCTTCTCGTTGCATGAACCACACCAGTGTCATTGTATGTCTGTTCTTTCCACAAACCACACATGGATCCACCAGTGTCATTGCATGTGTTTTGTTTTCATGAACCACAACCAGAGTCATTGCATGTCTGTTCTTCCCACAAACCACACATGGATCCACTAGTGTCATTGCATGTGTGTTCTTCTCACAAACACACATGGATCCACCAGTGTCATTGCATGTCTGCTCTTTTCACAAACCATAGCCAGAGTCATTGCATGTCTGTTCTTCCCACAAACCAAACATGGATCCACCAGTGTCATTGGATGTGTGTTCTTTTCATGAACCACAACCAGAGTCATTGCATGTGTGTTCTTCTCACAAACCACACATGGAAATAGCTAGAGTCATTGCAGTTCTTTTCATGAACCACATCCAGAGTCATTGCATGTGTGTTCTTCTCACAAACCACACATGGAAACATCCCGTGTCATTGGATGTGTGTTCTTTTCATGAACCACACCCAGTGTCATTGCATGTGTGTTCTTCTCACAAAACACACATGAATCCACCAGTGTCATTGCATGTCTTCTCTTTTCATGAACCACACCAGTGTCATTGCATGTCTGTTCTTTCCACAAACCACACATGGATCCACAAGTGTCATTGCATGTGTTTTCTTTTCATGAACCACAACCAGAGTCATTGCATGTTTCTTCTTCCCACAACCCACACATGGATCCACCAGTGTCATTGGATGTGTGTTATTTTCATGAACCACACCTGGTGTCATTACATGTGTGTTGTTCTCACAAACCACAACTAGAGTCATTGAACGTCTGTTCTTTGCACAAATCACATATGGATCCACCAGTGTCATTGGATGTGTGTTCTTTTCATGAATCATAGCCATAGTCATTGCATGTATGTTCTTTTCACAAACCACATAAGGATGCACTAGTGTCATTTGATGTGTGTTCTTTTTATTCACCACACCCAGTGTCATTGCATGTGTTCTTCTCACAAAACACACATGGATCCACCAAATTGCATGTCTATTCTTTTCACAAACCCCAGCTAGAGTCATTGCATGTCTGTTCTTTCCACAAACCACATATGAATCCACCAGTGCACTGGATGTGTGTTCTTTTCATGAACCACACCAGTGTCATTGGATGTGTGTTCTTTTCATGAACCACACCCAGTGTCATTGCATGTATGTTCTTTCCACAAACCACACATGGATCCACCAGTGTCATTGCATGTCTGCTCTTTTCATGAACCACAACTAGAGTCATTGCATGTCTATTCTTTGAACAAACCACATATGGATCCACTAGTGTCATTGCTTGTGTTTTCTTTTCATGAACCATAACCAGAGTCATTGCATGTCTGTTCTTCCCACAAACCACACATGGATCCACTAGTGTCATTGGATGTGTGTTCTTTTCATGAACCACATCCAGAGACATTGCATGTGTGTTCTTCTCACAAACCACACATGGAAACAGCCAGTGTCATTGCATGTATGTTCTTTTCTTGAACCACAGCTAGAGTCATTGCATGTCTGTTCTTCTCACAAACCACATAAGGACACAGCAGTGTCATTGGATGTGTGTTATTTTCATGAACCACATCCAGTGTCATTGCACATGTGTTGTTCTCACAAACCAGACATGGATCCACCAGTGTCATTGCATGTTTACTCCTTTCACAAACCATAGCCAGAGTCATTGCATGTCTGTTCTTACCACAAACCACATATGGATCCACCAGTGTCATTGGATGTGTGTTCCTTTCATGAACCACAGCCATAGTCATTGCATGTATGTTCTTTTCACAAACCACACAAGGATCCATTAGTGTAATTTGATATGTGTTCTTTTCATTAACCACACCTAGTGTCATTGCATGTGTGTTCTTCTCACAAACAACACATGGATCCACCAGTGTCATTGCATGTCTGTTCTTTTCAGAAACCACAACTAGGGTCATTGCATGTCTATTCTTTCGACAAACCACATATGGATCCACAAGTGTCACTGGATGTGTGTTATTTTCATGAACCACACCAGTGTCATTGGATGTGTGTTCTTTTCGTGAACCACACCCAGTGTCATTGCATGTGTGTTCTTCTCACAAACCACACATAGATCCACCAGAGTCATTGCATGTCTACTCTTTTCATGAACCACAGCTAGAGTCATTGCATGTCTGTTCTTTCCACAAACCACATATGGATCCACCAGTGTCATTGGCAATGTTTTCTTTAGATGAACCACAACCAGAGTCATTGCATGTTTGTTCTTCCCACAAACCACACATGGATACACCAGTGTCATTGGATGTGTGTTCTTTTCATGAACCATAGCCAGAGTCATTGCATGTGTGTTCTTCTCACAAAACACACATGGAAATAGCTAGTGTCATTGCATGTCTGTTCTTTTCATGAACCACAGCAAGATTCATTGCATGTATGTTCTTCTCACAAACCACATAAGGATCCACTAGTGTCATTGCATGTGTTTTCTTTTCATGAACCACACCCAGTGTCATTGAATGTGTGTTCTTCTCACGAACCACACATCAATCCACCAGTGTCATTGCATATCTACTCTTTTCATGAACCACGGATAGAGTCATTGCATGTCTGTTCTTTCCACAAACCACATATGGATCCACTAGTGCCATTGCATGTGTTTTCTTTTCATGAACCACAACCATAGTCATTGCATGTCTATTCTTCCCACAAACCACACATGGATCCCCAGTGTCATTGGATGTGTGTTCTTTTCATGAACCACATCTAGAGTCATTGCATGTTTGTTCTTCCCACAAACCACACATGGATCCACCAGTGTCATTGGATGTGTGTTGTTTTCATGAACCACACCCATTGTCATTGCATTGTGTTCTTCTCACAAACGACACATGGATCCACCAGTGTCATTGCATGTCTGTTCTTCCCACAAACCACACATGGATCCACCAGTGTCATTGGATGTGTGTTATTTTCATGAACCATAGCTAGAGTCATTGCATGTGTGTTCTTCTCACAAACCTTACATGGATCCACCAGTGTCATTGGATGTGTGTTCTTTTCATGAACCACACCTAGTGTCATTGCATGTGTGTTCTTCTCACACACCACAACTAGAGTCATTGCACGTCTGTTCTTCCCGCAAACCACATATGGATCCACCAGTGTCATTGGATGTGTGTTCCTTTCATGAACCACAGCCATAGTCGTTGCATGTATGTTCTTTTCACAAACCACACAAGGATCCACCAGTGTAATTTGATGTGTGTTCTTTTCATTAACCACACCTAGTGTCATTGCATGTGTGTTCTTCTCACAACCAACACATGGATCCACCAGTGTCAGTGCATGTATGTTCTTTTCACAAACCACAACTAGGGTCATTGCATGTCTATTCTTTCCACAAACCACATATGGATCCACAAGTTTTACTGGATGTGTGTTCTTTTCATGAACCACAACAGTGTCATTGCATGTGTGTTCTTTTCGTGAACCACACCCAGTGTCATTGCATGTGTGTTCTTCTCACAAACCACACATGGATCCACCAGAGTCATTGCATGTCTGCTCTTTTCATGAACCACAGCTAGAGTCATTGCATGTCTGTTCTTCCCACAAACCACATATGGATCCACCAGTGTCATTGGCCGTGTTTTCTTTAGATGAACCACAACCAGAGTCATTGGATGTTTGTTCTTCCCACAAACCACACATGGATACACCAGTGTCATTGGATGTGTGTTCTTTTCATGAACCATAGCCAGAGTCATTGCATGTGTGTTCTTCTCACAAAACACACATGGAAATAGCTAGTGTCATTGCATGTCTGTTCTTTTCGTGAACCACAGCAAGATTCATTGCATGTATGTTCTTCTCACAAACCACATAAGGATCCACTAGTGTCATTGCATGTGTTTTATTTTCATGAACCACACCCAGTGTCATTGAATGTGTGTTCTTCTCACAAACCACACATCAATCCACCAGTGTCATTGCATATCTACTCTTTTCATGAACCACGGATAGAGTCATTGCATGTCTGTTCTTTCCAGAAACCACATATGGATCCACTAGTGCCATTGCATGTGTTTTCTTTTCATGAACCACAACCATAGTCATTGCATGTCTATTCTTCCCACAAACCACACATGGATCCCCAGTGTCATTGGATGTGTGTTCTTTTCATGAACCACATCTAGAGTCATTGCATGTTTGTTCTTCCCACAAACCACACATGGATCCACCAGTGTCATTGGATGTGTGTTGTTTTCATGAACCACACCCATTGTCATTGCATGTGTGTTCTTCTCACAAACCACACATGGATCCACTAGTGTCATTGCATGTCTTCTCTTTTCATGAACCATAGCTAGAGTCATTGCATGCCTGTTCTTTCCACAAACCACATATGGATCCACTAGTGCCATTGCATGTGTTTTCTTTTCATGAACCGCAACCATAGTCATTGCATGTCTATTCTTCCCACAAAGCACACATGGATCCACCAGTGTCATTGGATGTGTGTTCTTTTCATGAATCACAGCTAGAGTCATTGCATGTTTGTTCTTCTAACAAACCACAACTAGAGTCATTGCATGTCTGTTCTTTCCACAAACCACATATGGATCCACCAGTGTCATTGGATGTGTGTTCCTTTCATGAACCACAGCCATAGTCATTGCATGTATGTTCTGTTCACAAACCACATAAGGATCTACCAGTTTCATTTGGTGTGTGTTCTTTTCATTAACCACAGCCAGTGTCATTGCATGTGTGTTCTTCTCACAAACCACACATGGATCCACCAGTGTCATTGCATGTCTGTTCTTTTCACAAACCACAGCTAAAGTCATTGCATGTCTGTTCTTTCCACAAACCACATATGGATCCACCGGTGTCACTGGATGTGTGTTCTTTACATGAACCACACCAGTGTCTTTGGATGTGTGTTCTTTTCATGAACCACACCCAGTGTCATTTCTTATTATGTTCTTCTCACGAACCACACATGGATCCACTAGTGTCATTGCATGTCTGCTCTTTTCATAAACCACAGCTAGAATCATTGCATGTCTGTTATTTCTACAAACCACATATGGATCCACCAGTGTCATTGCATGTGTTTTCTTTTCATGACCCACACCCAGTGTCATTGCATGTGTGTTCTTCTCACAAACCACACACGGATCCACCAGTGTCATTGCATGTCTTCTCTTTGCATGAACCACACCCGTGTCATTGCATGTCAGTTCTTTCCACAAACCACACATGGATCCACCAGTGTCATTGCATGTGTTTTATTTTCATGAACCACAACCAGAGTCATTGCATGTCTGTTCTTCCCACAAACCACACATGGATCCACCAGTGTCATTGCATGTCTGTTCTTTTCATGAACCACAACTAGTGTCATTGCATGTGTGTTCTTCTCACAAACCACACATGGATCCACCAGTGTCATTGCATGTCTGCTCTTTTCACAAACCATAGCCAGAGTCATTGGATGTCTGTTCTTCCCACAAACCACACATGGATCCACCAGTGTCATTGGATGTGTGTTCTTTTCATGAACCACAGCCACAGTCATTGCATGTGTGTTCTTCTCACAAACCACACATGGAAATAACCAGTGTCATTGCATGTTTTTTATTTTCATGAACCACAACTAGAGTCATTGCATGTCTGTTCTCCTCACAAATCACATAAGGAGACACCAGTGTCATTGGATGTGTGTTCTTTTCATGAACCACACCCAGTGTCATTGCATGTGTGTTCTTCTCACAAACCAAACATGGATCCACCAGTGTCATGGCATGTATGCTCCTTTGACAAACAACAGCTAGAGTCATTGCATGTCTGTTCTTTCAAAAACCACATATTGATCCACCAGTGTCATTGCATGTGTTTTCTTTTCATGAACCACAACCGGAGTCATTGCACGTGTGTTCTTCCCACAAACCACACATGGATCCACCAGTGTCATTGGATGTGTGTTCTTTTCATGAACCACAACTAGAGTCATTGCATGTGTGTTCTTCTCACAAACCACAACTAGAGTCATTGCATGTCTGTTCTTTCCACAAACCACATTTGGATCCAAAAGTGTCATTGGATGTGTGTTCTTTTCATGAACCACATCCATTGTCAGTGCAAGTATGTTCTTTTCACAAACCACACAAGGATCCACCAGTGTCATTTGATTTGTGTTATTTTGATTAACCACACCCAGTGTCATTGCATGTGTGTTCTTCTCACAAACCACACATGGATCCACCAGTGTCATTGCATGTCTATTCTTTTCACGAACCACACCTAGAGTCATTGCATGTCTGTTCTTTCGACAAACCACATATGGATCCACTAGTGTCATTGGATGTGTGTTCTTTTCATGAACCACACCAGTGTCTTTGGATGTGTGTTCTTTTCCTGAACCACACCCAGTGTCATTGCATGTCTGTTCTTCTCACAAACCACACATGGATCCACCAGTGTCATTGCATGTCTGCTCTTTTCATGAACCATAGCTAGAGTCATTGCATGTCTGTTCTTTCTACAAACCACATATGGATCCACCAGTGTCATTGCATGTGTTTTCTTTTCATGAACCACACCCAGTGTCATTGCATGTGTGTTCTTCTCACCAACCACACATGGATCCACTAGTGTCATTGCATGTCTTCTCTTTGCATGAACCACACCCGTGTCATTGCATGTCAGTTCTTTCCACAAACCACACATGGATCCACCAGTGTCATTTCATGTGTTTTCTTTTCATGAACCACAACAAGAGTCATTGCATGTCCATTCTTCCCACAAACCACACATGGATCCACCAGTGTCATTGCATGTCCGTTCTTTTCATGAACCATAACTAGTGTCATTGCATGTGTGTTCTTCTCACAAACCACACATGGATCCACCAGTGTCATTGCATGTCTGCACTTTTCACAAACCATAGCCAGAGTCATTGCATGTCTGTTCTTCCCACAAACCACACATGGATCCACCAGTGTCATTGGATGTGTGTTCTTTTCATGAACCATAGCCAGAGTCATTGCATGTGTGTTCTTCTCACAAACCACACATGGAAACAACCAGTGTCATTGCATGTTTGTTCTTTTCATGAACCACAGCTAGAGTCATTGCATGTCTGTTCTCCTCACAAATCACATAAGGATACACCAGTGTCATTGTATGTGTGTTCTTTTCATGAACCACACCCAGTGTCATTGCATGTGTGTTCTTCTCACAAACCAAACATGGATCCACCAGTGTCATGGCATGTATGCTCCTTTGACAAACCACAACTAGAGTCATTGCATGTCTGTTCTTTCCAAAAACCACATATCGATCCACCAGTGTCATTGCATGTGTTTTCTTTTCATGAGCCACAACCGGAGTCATTGCACGTGTGTTCTTCCCACAAACCACACATGGATCCACAAGTGTCATTGGATGTGTGTTCTTTTCATGAACCACAACTAGAGTCATTGCATGTGTGTTCTTCTCACAAACCACAACTAGAGTCATTGCGTGTGTGTTCTTTCCACAAACCACATTTGGATCCACAAGTGTCATTGGATGTGTGTTCTTTTCATGAACCACAATCATAGTCAGTGCATGTATGTTCTTTTCACAAACCACATAAGGATCCACCAGTGTCATTTGATTTGTGTTATTTTCATTAACCACACCCAGTGTCATTGCATGTGTGTTCTTCTCACAAACCACAATGGACCCACCAGTGTCATTGCAGGTCTATTATTTTCACAAACCATAGCTAGAGTCATTGCATGTTAGTTCTTTCCACAAACCACATATGGATCCACCAGTGTCACTAGATGTGTGTTCTTTTCATGAACCACACCAGTGTCATTGGATGTGTGTTCTTTTCCTGAACCACACCCAGTGTCATTGCATGTTTGTTCTTCTCACAAACCACACATGGATCCACCAGTGTCATTGCATGTCTGCTCTTTTCATGAACCATAGCTAGAGTCATTGCATGTCTGTTCTTTCTATAAACCACATATGGATCCACCAGTGTCATTGCATGTGTTTTTTCCATGAACCACACCCAGTGTCATTGCATGTGTGTTCTTCTCACAAACCACACATGGATCCACCAGTGTCATTGCATGTCTTCTCTTTGCATGAACCACACCCATGTCATTGCATGTCAGTTCTTCCCATAAAACACACATGGATCCACCAGTGTCATTGCACGTGTTTTCTTTTCATGAACCACAACCAGAGTCATTGCATGTCGGTTCTTCCCACAAACCACACATTGATCCACCAGTGTCATTGCATGTCTGTTCTTTTCATGAACCAGAACTAGTGTCATTGCATGTGTGTTCTTCTCACAAACCAGACATGGATCCACCAGTGTCATTGCATGTCTGCTCTTTTCACAAACCATATCCAGAGTCATTGCATGTCTGTTCTTCCCACAAACCACACATGGATCCACCAGTGTCATTGGATGTGTGTTCTTTTCATGAACCACAGCCAGAGTCATTGCATGTGTGTTCTTCTCACAAACCACACATGGAAACAACCAGTGTCATTGCATGTTTGTTCTTTTCATGAACCACAGCTAGAGTCATTGCATGTCTGTTCTCCTCACAAATCACATAAGGATACACCAGTGTCATTGGATGTGTGTTCTTTTCATGAACCACACCCAGTGTCATTGCATGTGTGTTCTTCTCACAAACCAAACATGGATCCACTAGTGTCATGGCATGTATGCTCCTTTGACAAACCACAACTAGAGTCATTGCATGTCTGTTCTTTCCAAAAACCACATATCGATCCACCAGTGTCATTGCATGTGTTTTCTTTTCATGAACCACAACCGGAGTCATTGCACGTGTGTTATTCCCACAAACCACACATGGATCCACCAATGTCATTGGATGTGTGTTCTTTTCATGAACCACAACTAGAGTCATTGCACGTGTGTTCTTCTCACAAACCACAACAAGAGTCATTGCATGTGTGTTCTTTCCACAAACCACATTTGGATCCACAAGTGTCATTGGATGTGTGTTCTTTTCATGAACCACAACCATAGTCAGTGCAAGTATGTTCTTTTAACAAACCACATAACGATCCACCAGTGTCATTTGATTTGTGTTATTTTCATTAACCACACCCAGTGTCATTGCATGTGTGTTCTTCTCACAAACCACACATGGATCCACCAGTGTCATTGCATGTCTATTCTTTTCACAAACCACGGCTAGAGTCATTGCTTGTCTGTTCTTTCCACAAACCACATATGGATCCACTAGTGTCACTGGATGTGTGTTCTTTTCATGAACCACACTAGTGTCTTTGGATGTGTGTTCTTTTCCTGAACCACACCCAATGTCATTGCATGTCTGTTCTTTTCATGAACCATAGCTAGAGTCATTGCATGTCTGTTCTTTCTACAAACCACATATGGATCCACCAGTGTCATTGCATGTGTTTTCTTTTCATGAACCACACCCAGTGTCATTGCATGTGTGTTCTTCTCACAAACCACACATGGATCCACCAGTGTCATTGCATGTCTTCTCTTTTCATGAACCACACCCGTGTCACTTCATGTCAGTTCTTTCCATAAACCACACATGGATCCACCAGTGTCATTGCATGTGTTTTCTTTTCATGAACCACAACCAGAGTCATTGCATGTCTGTTCTTCCCACAAACCACACATGGATCCACCAGTGTCATTGCATGTCTGTTCTTTTCATGAACTACAAGTAGTCTCATTGCATGTGTGTTCTTCTCACAAACCACACATGGATCTACCAGTGTCATTGCATGTCTGCTCTTTTCACAAACCATAGCCAGAGTCATTGCATGTCTGTTCTTCCCACAAACCACACATGGATCCACCAGTGTCATAGGATGTGTGTTCTTTTCATGAACCACAGCCAGAGTCATTGCATGTGTGTTTGTCTCACAAACCACACATGGAAATAGCTCGAGTCATTGCATTTTTGTTATTTTCATGAACCATAACTAGAGTCATTGCATGTCTGTTCTTCTCACAAACCACATAAGGATACACCAGTGTCATTGGATGTGTGTTCTTTTCATGAACCACACCCAGTGTCATTGCATGTGTGTTCTTCTCACAAACCACACATGGATCCACCAGTGTCATTGCATGTCTTCTCTTTTCATGAACCACAGCTAGAGTCATTGCATGTCTGTTCTTTCCACAAACCACATATGGATCCACCAGTGTCATTGCATGTGTTTTCTTTTCATGAACCATAGCCAGAGTCATTGCATGTCTGTTCTTCCCACAAACCACACATGGATCCACCAGTGTCATTGGATGTGAGTTCTTTTCATGAACCACAACTAGAGTCATTGCATGTGTGTTCTTCTCACAAACCACAACTAGAGTCATTGCATGTCAGTTCTTTCCACAAACCACATATGGATCCACAAGTGTTGTTGGATGTGTGTTCTTTTCATGAACCACAGCGATAGTCATTGCATGTCTATTCTTCTCACAAACCACACATGGCTCCACCATTGTCATTACATGTCTGCTCTTTTCATGAATCACACCAGTGTCATTGCATGTCTATTCTTTCCACAAACCACACATGGATCCACCAGTGTCGTTGCATGTCTATTCTTTTCACAAACCACAGCTAGAGTCATTGCATGTCTGTTCTTTCCACAAACCACATATGGATCCATCAGTGTCACTGGATGTGTGTTCTTTTCATGAACCACACCAGTGTCTTTGGATGTGTGTTCTTTTCCTGAACCACACCCAGTGTCATTGCATGTCTCTTCTTCTCACAAATCACACATGGATCCACCAGTGTCATTGCATGTCTGCTCTTTTCATGAACCATAGCTAGAGTCATTGCATGTCTGTTCTTTCTATAAACCACATATGGATCCACCAGTGTCATTGCATGTGTTTTCTTTTCATGAACCACACCCAGTGTCATTGCATGTGTGTTCTTCTCACAAACCACACATGGATCCACTAGTGTCATTGCATGTCTTCTCTTTGCATGAACCACACCCGTGTCATTGCATGCCAGTTCTTTCCATAAACCACACAAGGATCCACCAGTGTCATTGCATGTGTTTTCTTTTCATGAACCACAACCAGAGTCATTGCATGTCTGTTCTTCCCACAAACCACACATGGATCCACCAGTGTCATTGCATGTCTGTTCTTTTCATGAACGATAACTAGTGTCATTGCATGTGTGTTCTTCTCACAAACCATACATGGACCCAACAGTGTCATTGCATGTCTGATCTTTTCACAAACCATAGCCAGAGTCATTGCATGTCTATTCTTCCCACAAACCACACATGTATCCACCAGTGTCATTGGATGTGTGTTCTTTTCATGAACCACAGCCAGAGTCATTGCATGTGTGTTCTTCTCACAAACCACACATGGAAACAACCAGTGTCATTGCATGCCACAGCTAGAGTCATTGCATGTCTGTTCTCCTCACAAATCACATAAGGATACTCCAGTGTCATTGGATGTGTGTTCTTTTCAAGAACCACACCCAGTGTCATTGCATGTGTGTTCTTCTCACAAACCACACATGGATCCACCAGTGTCATGGCATGTATGCTCCTTTGACAAACCACAGCTAGAGTCATTGCATGTCTGTTCTTTCCAAAAACCACATATCGATCCACCAGTGTCATTGCATGTGTTTTCTTTTCATGAACCACAACCGGAGTCATTGCACGTGTGTTCTTCCCACAAACCACACATGGATCCACCAGAGTCATTGGATGTGTGTTCTTTTCATGAACCACAACTAGAGTCATTTCATGTGTGTTCTTCTCACAAACCACAACTAGAGTCATTGCATGTCTGTTCTTTCCACAAACCACATTTGGATCCACAAGTGTCATTGGATGTGTGTTCTTTTCATGAACCACAGCCATAGTCAGTGCATGTATGTTCTTTTCACAAACCACATAAGGATCCACTAGTGTCATTTGATTTGTGTTATTTTCATTAACCACAACCAGTGTCATTGCATGTGTGTTCTTCTCACAAACCACACATGGATCCACCAGTGTCATTGCATGTCTATTCTTTTCACAAACCACAGCTAGAGTCATTGCTTGTCTGTTCTTTCCACAAACCACATATGGATCCACCAGTGTCACTGGATGTGTGTTCTTTTCATGAACCACACCAGTGTCTTTGGATGTGTGTTCTTTTCCTGAACCACACCCAGTGTCATTGCATGTCTGTTCTTCTCAGAAACCACACATGGATCCACCAGTGTCATTGCATGTCTGCTCTTTTCATGAACCATAGCTAGAGTCATTGCATGTCTGTTCTTTCTACAAACCACATATGGATCCACCAGTGTCATTGCATGTGTTTTCTTTTCATGAACCACACCCAGTGTCATTGCATGTGTGTTCTTCTCACAAACCACACATGGATCCACTAGTGTCATTGCAATTCTTCTCTTTGCATGAACCACACCCGAGTCACGGCATGTCAGTTCTTTCCATAAACCACACATGGATCCACCAGTGCCATTGCATGTGTTTTCTTTTCATGAACCACAACCAGAGTCATTGCATGTCTATTCTTCCCACAAACCACACATGGATCCACCAGTGTCATTGCATGTCTGTTCTTTTCATGAACCACAAGTAGTGTCATTGCATGTGTGTTCTTCTCACAAAGCACACATGGATCCACCAGTGTCATTGCATGTCTGCTCTTTTCACAAACCATAGCCAGAGTCATTGCATGTCTGTTCTTTCCACAAACCACACATGGATCCACCAATGTCATTGGATGTGTGTTCTTTTCAAGAACCACAGCCAGAGTCATTGCATGTGTGTTTGTCTCACAAACCACACATGGAAATATCTAGAGTCATTGCATGTTTGTTCTTTTCATGAACCACAACTAGTGTCATTGCATGTCTGTTCTTCTCACAAACCACATAAGGATACACCAGTGTCATTGTATGTGTGTTCTTTTCATGAACCACACTTAGTGTCATTGCATGTGTGTTCTTCTCACAAACCACACATGGATCCACCAGTGTCATTGCATGTCTTCTCTTTTCATGAACCACAGCTAGAGTCATTGCATGTATGTTCTTTCCACAAACCACATATGGATCCACCAGTGTCATTGCATGTGTTTTCTTTTCATGAACCACAGCCAGAGTCATTGCATGTCTGTTCTTCCCACAAACCACACATGGATCCACCAGTGTCATTGGATGTGTGTTCTTTTCATGAACCACAACTAGAGTCATTGCATGTGTGTTCTTCTCACAAACCACAACTAGAGTCATTGCATGTCAGTTCTTTCCACAAACCACATATGGATCCACAAGTGTCATTGGATGTGTGTTCTTTTCATGAACCACAGCAATAGTCATTGCATGTATGTTCTTTTTACAAACCACATAAGGATCCACCAGTGTCATTTGATGTGTGTTCTTTTCATTAACCACACCCAGTGTCATTGCATGTGTGTTATTCTCACAAACCACACATGGATCCACCAGTGTCATTGCATGTCTATTCTTTTCACAAACCACAGCTAGAGTCATTGCATGTCTGTTCTTTCCACAAACCACATATGGATCCACCAGTGTCACTGGATGTGTGTTCTTTTCATGAGCCACACCAGTGTCTTTGGATGTGTGTTATTTTCATGAACTACACCTAGTGTCATTGCATGTTTGTTCTTCTCACAAACCACACATGGATCCACTAGTGTCATTGCATGTCTGTTCTTTTCGTGAACCACAGATAGAGTCATTGCATGTTTGTTCTTTCCACAAACCACATATGGATCCACCAGTGTCATTGCATGTGTTTTCTTTTCATGAACCATACCCAGTGTCATTGCATGTGTGTTCTTCTCACAAACCACACATGGATCCACTAGTGTCATTGCATGTCTTCTCTTTGCATGAACCACACCAGTGTCATTGCATGTCTGTTCTTTCCACAAACCACACATGGATCCACCAGTGTCATTGCATGTTTTTTCTTTTCATGAACCACAACCAGAGTCATTGCATGTCTGTTCTTCCCACAAACCACACATGGATCCACCAGTGTCATTGCATGTCTGTTCTTTTCATGAACCACAACTACTGTCATTGTATGTGTGTTCTTCTCACAAACACACATGGATCCACCAGTGTCATTGCATGTCTGCTCTTTTCACAAACCATAGCCAGAGTCATTGCATGTCTATTCTTCCCACAAACCACACATGGATCCACCAATGTCATTGGATGTGTGTTCTTTTCATGAACCACAACTAGAGTCATTGCATGTGTGTTCTTCTCACAAACCACACATGGAAATAGCTAGATTCATTGCAGTTCTTTTCATGAACCACAGCTAGAGTCATTGCATGTCTGTTCTTCTCGCAAAACACATAAGGATACACCAGTGTCATTGGATGTGTGTTCTTTTCATGAACCACACCTACTGTCATTACATGTCTATTCTTCTCACAAACCACACATGGATCCAGCATTGTCATTACATGTCTGCTCTTTTCATGAATCACACCAGTGTCATTGCATGTTTGTTCTTTCCACAAACCACACATGGATCTACCAGTGTCATTGCATGTGTTTTGTTTTCATGAACCACAACCAAAGTCATTGCATGTCTGCTCTTTTCATGAACCACAACTAGAGTCATTGCATGTCCGTTCTTTCCACAAACCATATATGGATCCACCAGTGTCATTGCATGTATTTTCTTTTCATGAACCACAACCTGAGTCATTGCATGTCTGTTCTTCCCACAAACCACACATGGATCCACAAGTGCCATTGGATGTGTGTTCTTTTCATGAACCATAGCCGGAGTCATTCCATGTGTGTTATTCTCACAAAACACACATGGAAACATCTAGTGTCATTGGATGTTTGTTCTTTTCATGAACCACAACTAGAGTCATTGCATGTCTGTTCTTCTCACAAACCACATAAGGATACACCAGTGTCATTGGATGTGTGTTCTTTTCATGAACCACACCTAGTGTCATTGCATGTGTGTTCTTCTCACAAACCACACATGGATCCACCAGTGTCATTGCATGTCTTCTCTTTTCATGAACCACATCTGGAGTCATTGCATGTCTGTTCTTTCCACAAACCACATATGGATCCACCAGTGTCATTGCATGTGTTTTCTTTTCATGAACCACCGCCAGAGTCATTGCATGTCTGTTCTTCCCACAAACCACACATGGATCCACCAGTGTCATTGGATGTGTGTTCTTTTCATGAACCACAACTAGAGTCATTGCATGTGTGTTCTTCTCACAAACCACAACTAGAGTCATTGCATGTCAGTTCTTTCCACAAACCACATATGGATCCACAAGTGTCATTGGATGTGTGTTCTTTTTATGAACCACGGTCATAGTCATTGCATGTATGTTATTTTCACAAACCACATAAGGATCCACCAGTGTCATTTGATGTGTGTTCTTTTCATTAACCACACCCAGTGTCATTGCATGTGTGTTCTTCTCACAAACCACACATGGATCCACCAGTGTCATTGCATGTCTATTCTTTTCACAAACCACAGCTAGAGTCATTGCATGTCTGTTCTTTCCACAAACCACATATGGATCCACCAGTGTCACTGGATGTGTGTTCTTTTCATGAGCCACACCAGTGTCTTTGGATGTGTGTTATTTTCATGAACCACACCTAGTGTCATTGCATGTTTGTTCTTCTCACAAACCACACATGGATCCACTAGTGTCATTGCATATCTGTTCTTTTCGTGAACCACAGATAGAGTCATTGCATGTCTGTTCTTTCCACAAACCACATATGGATCCACCAGTGTCATTGCATGTGTTTTCTTTTCATGAACCATACCCAGTGTCATTGCATGTGTGTTCTTCTCACAAACCACACATGGATCCACTAGTGTCATTGCATGTCTTCTCTTTGCATGAACCACACCAGTGTCATTGCATGTCTGTTCTTTCCACAAACCACACATGGATCCACCAGTGTCATTGCATGTTTTTTCTTTTCATGAACAACAACCAGAGTCATTGCATGTCTGTTCTTCCCACAAACCACACATGGATCCACTAGTGTCATTGCATGTCTGTTCTTTTCATGAACCACAACTACTGTCATTGTATGTGTGTTCTTCTCACAAACACACATGGATCCACCAGTGTCATTGCATGTCTGCTCTTTTCACAAACCATAGCCAGAGTCATTGCATGTCTGTTCTTCCCAAAACCACACATGGATCCACCAGTGTCATTGGATGTGTGTTCTTTTCATGAACCACAACTAGAGTCATTGCATGTGTGTTCTTCTCACAAACCACACATGGAAATAGCTAGAGTCATTGCAGTTCTTTTCATGAACCACAGCTAGAGTCATTGCATGTCTGTTCTTCTCGCAAACCACATAAGGATACACCAGTGTCATTGGATGTGTGTTCTTTTCATGAACCACACCTAGTGTCATTACATGTCTATTATTCTCACAAACCACACATGGATCCACCATTGTCATTACATGTCTGCTCTTTTCATGAATCACACCAGTGTCATTGCATGTTTGTTCTTTCCACAAACCACACATGGATCTACCAGTGTTATTGCATGTGTTTTGTTTTCATGAACCACAACCAAAGTCATTGCATGTCTGCTCTTTTCATGAACCATAACTAGAGTCATTGCATGTCTGTTCTTTCCACAAACCATATATGGATCCACCAGTGTTATTGCATGTATTTTAGTTTCATGAACCACAACCTGAGTCATTGCATGTCTGTTCTTCCCACAAACCACACATGGATCCACAAGTGCCATTGGATGTGTGTTATTTTCATGAACCATAGCCAGAGTCATTCCATGTGTGTTCTTCTCACAAAACACACATGGAAACATCTAGTGTCATTGGATGTTTGTTCTTTTCATGAACCACAACTAGAGTCATTGCATGTCTGTTCTTCTCACAAACCACATAAGGATACACCAGTGTCATTGGATGTGTGTTCTTTTCATGAACCACACCTAGTGTCATTGCATGTGTGTTCTTCTCACAAACCACACATGGATCCACCAGTGTCATTGCATGTCTTCTCTTTTCATGAACCACATCTAGAGTCATTGCATGTCTGTTCTTTCCACAAACCACATATGGATCCACCAGTGTCATTGCATGTGTTTTCTTTTCATGAACCACAGCCAGAGTCATTGCATGTCTGTTCTTCCCACAAACCACACATGGATCCACCAGTGTCATTGGATGTGTGTTCTTTTCATGAACCACAACTAGAGTCATTGCATGTGTGTTCTTCTCACAAACCACAACTAGAGTCATTGCATGTCAGTTCTTTCCACAAACCACATATGGATCCACAAGTGTCATTAGATGTGTGTTCTTTTCATGAACCACGGTCATAGTCATTGCATGTATGTTCTTTTCACAAACCACATAAGGATCCACCAGTGTCATTTGATGTGTGTTATTTTCATTAACCACACCCAGTGTCATTGCATGTGTGTTCTTCTCACAAACCACACATGGATCCACCAATGTCATTGCATGTCTATTCTTTTCACAAATCACAGCTAGAGTCATTGCATGTCTGTTCTTTCCACAAACCACATATGGATCCACCAGTGTCACTGGATGTGTGTTCTTTTCATGAGCCACACCAGTGTCTTTGGATGTGTGTTATTTTCATGAACCACACCTAGTGTCATTGCATGTTTGTTCTTCTCACAAACCACACATGGATCCACTAGTGTCATTGCATGTCGGTTCTTTTCGTGAACCACAGATAGAGTCATTGCATGTCTGTTCTTTCCACAAACCACATATGGATCCACCAGTGTCATTGCATGTGTTTTCTTTTCATGAACCACACCCAGTGTCATTGCATGTGTATTCTTCTCACAAACCACACATGGATCCACCAGTGTCATTGTATGTCTGCTCTTTTCACAAACCACAACTAATGTCATTGCATGTCTGTTCTTTCCACAAACCACTTATGGATCCAGTAGTGTCATTGCATGTGTTTTCTTTTCATGAACCACAGCCAGAGTCATTGCATGTCTGTTCTTCCCACAAACCACACATGGATCCACTAGTGTCATTGCATGTCTGTTCTTTTCATGAACCACAACTACTGTCATTGTATGTGTGTTCTTCTCACAAACACACATGGATCCACCAGTGTCATTGCATGTCTGCTCTTTTCACAAACCATAGCCAGAGTCATTGCATGTCTGTTCTTCCCAAAACCACACATGGATCCACCAGTGTCATTGGATGTGTGTTCTTTTCATGAACCACAACTAGAGTCATTGCATGTGTGTTCTTCTCACAAACCACACATGGAAATAGCTAGAGTCATTGCAGTTCTTTTCATGAACCACAGCTAGAGTCATTGCATGTCTGTTCTTCTCGCAAACCACATAAGGATAAACCAGTGTCATTGGATGTGTGTTCTTTTCATGAACCACACCTAGTGTCATTACATGTCTATTATTCTCACAAACCACACATGGATCCACCATTGTCATTACATGTCTGCTCTTTTCATGAATCACACCAGTGTCATTGCATGTTTGTTCTTTCCACAAACCACACATGGATCTACCAGTGTTATTGCATGTGTTTTGTTTTCATGAACCCCAACCAAAGTCATTGCATGTCTGCTCTTTTCATGAACCATAACTAGAGTCATTGCATGTCTGTTCTTTCCACAAACCATATATGAATCCACCAGTGTCATTGCATGTATTTTAGTTTCATGAACCACAACCTGAGTCATTGCATGTCTGTTCTTCCCACAAACCACACATGGATCCCCAAGTGCCATTGGATGTGTGTTCTTTTCATGAACCATAGCCAGAGTCATTCCATGTGTGTTCTTCTCAGAAAACACACATGGAAACATCTAGTGTCATTGGATGTTTGTTCTTTTCATGAACCACAACTAGAGTCATTGCATGTCTGTTCTTCTCACAAACCACATAAGGATACACCAGTGTCATTGGATGTGTGTTCTTTTCATGAACCACACCTAGTGTCATTGCATGTGTGTTCTTCTCACAAACCACACATGGATCCACCAGTGTCATTGCATGTCTTCTCTTTTCATGAACCACATCTAGAGTCATTGCATGTCTGTTCTTTCCACAAACCACATATGGATCCACCAGTGTCATTGCATGTGTTTTCTTTTCATGAACCACAGCAAGAGTCATTGCATGTCTGTTCTTCCCACAAACCACACATGGATCCACCAGTGTCATTGGATGTGTGTTCTTTTCATGAACCACAACTAGAGTCATTGCATGTGTGTTCTTCTCACAAACCACAACTAGAGTCATTGCATGTCAGTTCTTTCCACAAACCACATATGGATCCACAAGTGTCATTAGATGTGTGTTCTTTTCATGAACCACGGTCATAGTCATTGCATGTATGTTCTTTTCACAAACCACATAAGGATCCACCAGTGTCATTTGATGTGTGTTCTTTTCATTAACCACACCCAGTGTCATTGCATGTGTGTTCTTCTCACAAACCAGACATGGATCCACCAATGTCATTGCATGTCTATTCTTTTCACAAATCACAGCTAGAGTCATTGCATGTCTGTTCTTTCCACAAACCACATATGGATCCACCAGTGTCACTGGATGTGTGTTCTTTTCATGAGCCACACCAGTGTCTTTGGATGTGTGTTATTTTCATGAACCACACCTAGTGTCATTGCATGTTTGTTCTTCTCACAAACCACACATGGATCCACTAGTGTCATTGCATGTCGGTTCTTTTCGTGAACCACAAATAGAGTCATTGCATGTCTGTTCTTTCCACAAACCACATATGGATCCACCAGTGTCATTGCATGTGTTTTCTTTTCATGAACCACACCCAGTGTCATTGCATGTGTATTCTTCTCACAAACCACACATGGATCCACCAGTGTCATTGTATGTCTGCTCTTTTCACAAACCACAACTAATGTCATTGCATGTCTGTTCTTTCCACAAACCACTTATGGATCCAGTAGTGTCATTGCATGTGTTTTCTTTTCATGAACCACAGCCAGAGTCATTGCATGTGTGTTCTTTGCACAAACCACACATGGATCCACCCGTGTCATTGGATGTGAGTTCTTTTCATGAACCACAGCTAGAGTCATTGCATGTGTGTTCTTCTCACAAACCACAACTAGAGTCATTGCATGTCTGTTTTTTCCACAAACCACATATGGATCCACCAGTGTCAGTGGATATGTGTTCTTTTCATGAACCATGGTCATAGTCATTGCATGTATGTTCTTTTCACAAACCATATAAGGATCCACCAGTGTCATTTGATGTGTGTGCTTTTAATTAACCACACCCAGTGTCATTGCATGTGTGTTCTTATCAAAAACCACACATGGATCCACCAGTGTCATTGCATGTCTGTTCTTTTCCCAAACCACAACTAGAGTCATTGCATGTCTGTTCTTGCCACAAACCACATATGGATCCACAAGTGTCACTGGATGTGTGTTCTTTTCCTAAACCACACCAGTGTCTTTGGATGTGTGTTCTTTTCCGGAACCACACCCAATGTCATTGCATGTCTATTCTTCTCAGAAACCACACATGGATCCACCAGTGTCATTGCATGTCTGCTCTTTTCATGAACCATAGCTAGAGTCATTGTATGTCTGTTCTTTCTACAAACCACATATGGATCCACCAGTGGCATTGCATGTGTTTTCTTTTCATGAACCACAACCAGTGTCATTGCATGTTTGTTCTTTCCACAAACCACACATGGATCTACCAGTGTCATTGCATGTGTTTTGTTTTCATGAACCACAACCAAAGTCATTGCATGTCTGCTCTTTTCATGAACCACAACTAGAGTCATTGCATGTCTGTTCTTTCCACAAACCATATATGGATCCACCAGTGTCATTGCATGTATTTTCTTTTCATGAACCACAACCTGAGTCATTGCATGTCTGTTCTTCCCACAAACCACACATGGATCCACAAGTGCCATTGGATGTGTGTTCTTTTCATGAACCATAGCCAGAGTCATTCCATGTGTGTTCTTCTCACAAAACACACATGGAAACATCTAGTGTCATTGGATGTTTGTTCTTTTCATGAACCACAACTAGAGTCATTGCATGTCTGTTCTTCTCACAAACCACATAAGGATACACCAGTGTCATTGGATGTGTGTTCTTTTCATGAACCACACCTAGTGTCATTGCATGTGTGTTCCTCTCACAAACCACACATGGATCCACTAGTGTCATTGCATGTCTTCTCTTTTCATGAACCACATCTAGAGTCATTGCATGTCTGTTCTTTCCACAAACCACATATGGATCCACCAGTGTCATTGCATGTGTTTTCTTTTCATGAACCATAGCCAGAGTCATTGCATGTCTGTTCTTCCCACAAACCACACATGGATCCACCAGTGTCATTGGATGTGTGTTCTTTTCATGAACCACAACTAGAGTCATTGCATGTGTGTTCTTCTCACAAACCACAACTAGAGTCATTGCATGTCAGTTCTTTCCACAAACCACAAATGGATCCACAAGTGTCATTGGATGTGTGTTCTTTTCATGAACCACAGTCATAGTCATTGCATGTATGTTCTTTTCACAAACCACATAAGGATCCACCAGTGTCATTTGATGTGTGTTCTTTTCATTAACCACACCCAGTGTCATTTCATGTGTGTTCTTCTCACAAACCACACATGGATCCACCAGTGTCATTGCATGTCTATTCTTTTCACAAACCACAGCTAGAGTCATTGCATGTCTGTTCTTTCCACAAACCACATATGGATCCACCAGTGTCACTGGATGTGTGTTCTTTTCATGAGCCACACCAGTGTCTTTGGATGTGTGTTATTTTCATGAACCACACCTAGTGTCATTGCATGTTTGTTCTTCTCACAAACCACACATGGATCCACTAGTGTCATTTCATGTCTGTTCTTCTCGTGAACCACAGATAGAGTCATTGCATGTCTGTTCTTTCCACAAACCACATATGGATCCACCAGTGTCATTGCATGTGTTTTCTTTTCATGAACCATACCCAGTGTCATTGCATGTGTGTTCTTCTCACAAACCACACATGGATCCACTAGTGTCATTGCATGTCTTCTCTTTGCATGAACCACACCAGTGTCATTGCATGTCTGTTCTTCCCACAAACCATACATGGATCCACCAGTGTCATTGCATGTGTTTTCTTTTCATGAACCCCAACCAGAGTCATTGCATGTCTGTTCTTCCCACAAACCACACATGGATCCACCAGTGTCATTGGATGTGTGTTCTTTTCATGAACCACAACTAGAGTCATTGCATGTGTGTTCTTCACACAAACCACACATGGAAATAGCTAGAGTCATTGCAGTTCTTTTCATGAACCACAGCTAGAGTCATTGCATGTCTGTTCTTCTCGCAAACCACATAAGGATATACCAGTGTCATTGGATGTGTGTTCTGTTCATGAACCACACCTAGTGTCATTGCATGTCTATTCTTCTCACAAACCACACATGGATCCACCATTGTCATTACATGTCTGCTCTTTTCATGAATCACACCAGTGTCATTGCATGTTTGTTCTTTCCACAAACCACACATGGATCTACCAGTGTCATTGCATGTGTTTTGTTTTCATGAACCACAACCAAAGTCATTGCATGTCTGCTCTTTTCATGAACCACAACTAGAGTCATTGCATGTCTGTTCTTTCCACAAACCATATATGGATCCACCAGTGTCATTGCATGTATTTTCTTTTCATGAACCACAACCTGAGTCATTGCATGTCTGTTCTTCCCACAAACCACACATGGATCCACAAGTGCCATTGGATGTGTGTTCTTTTCATGAACCATAGCCAGAGTCATTCCATGTGTGTTCTTCTCACAAAACACACATGGAAACATCTAGTGTCATTGGATGTTTGTTCTTTTCATGAACCACAGCTAGAGTCATTGCATGTTTGTTCTTCTCAAAAACCACACAAGGATACACCAGTGTCATTAGATTTGTATTCTTTCCATGAACCACACCCAGTGTCATTGCATGTGTATTCTTCTCACAAACCACACATGGATCCACCAGTGTCATTGTATGTCTGCTCTTTTCACAAACCACAACTAGTGTCATTGCATGTCTGTTCTTTCCACAAACCACTTATGGATCCAGCAGTGTCATTGCATGTGTTTTCTTTTCATGAACCACAGCCAGAGTCATTGCATGTGTGTTCTTCGCACAAACCACACATGGATCCACCCATGTCATTGGATGTGAGTTCTTTTCATGAACCACAACTAGAGTCATTGCATGTGTGTTCTTCTCACAAACCACAACTAGAGTCATTGCATGTCTGTTCTTTCCACAAACCACATATGGATCCACCAGTGTCATTGGATGTGTGTTCTTTTCATGAACCACGGTCATAGTCATTGCATGTATGTTCTTTTCACAAACCACATAAGGATGCACCAGTGTCATTTGATGTGTGTGCTTTTCATTAACCACACCCAGTGTCATTGCATGTGTGTTCTTATCACAAACCACACATGGATCCACCGGTGTCATTGCATGTCTGTTCTTTTCACAAACCACAACTAGAGTCATTGCATGTCTGTTCTTTCCACAAACCACATATGGATCCACAAGTGTCACTGGATGTGTGTTCTTTTCATAAACCACACCGTTGTCATTGGATGTGTGTTCTTTTCATGAACCACAACTAGTGTTATTGCATGTCTATTCTTCTCACAAACCACACATGGATCCACCAATGTCATTGCATGTCTGCTCTTTTCATGAACCACAACTAGAGTCATTGCATGTCTGTTCTTTCCACAAACCACACATGGATCCACCAGTGTCATTGCATGTGTTTTATTTTCATGAACCACAACCAGAGTCATTGCATGTCTGTTCTTCCCACAAACCACACATGGATCCATCAGTGTCATTGGATGTGTGTTCTTTTCATGAACCATAGCCAGAGTCATTGCATGTGTGTTCTTCGCACAAACCACACATGGAAACAACCAATATCATTGCATGGCTGTTCTTTTCATGAACCACATCTAGAGTCGTTGCATGTCTGTTCTTCTCACAAACCATATAAGGATACACCAATGTCATTGGATGTGTGTTCTTTTCATGAACCACACCTAGTGTCATTGCATGTGTGTTCTTCTCACAAACCACACGTTAGAGGAACCATGATGCCACATTCATCCATGAAGTTGAACTCTGCAGTCTGCTTTGGCCATAATTCATCATGATTACGCAGAGCAGCAACCATACCAGATATAGTGCAGATCTGCACAGGCGCTTCTTCCATCGTGATACAATGGTGTCCATACCACTTTCCCTTCACCCTTGCTAATTTAGAGTCGTACCTGAAGAGGACTACTGTAACCAGGTAAGGGTTGTCCGTGGAGATCCCACTTGACAGAAAACTGTGGACAAAATATGTTTGTCATCGTTGGGCTACCAAAAAATGGTAGGTTTAATAGCCAGCTAGCAGTTATAATTAGTGCGAATAGCAAAGAGAAGCGTAACTCACCCGCATGTAGCCATAACTTCTTCTTCCTTGGTAGTAGGATCTGCCATCCCCCGAGCTGCTCGACTCGTCGACGGCGGAGGCGGGCTAGAGCCTCACAACGGTGGCTATGGCATGTGCCATTGGAGCTCGGGATCAGCGACTAGGCGCAGCGACTTGGTGCCGGAAATCAAATGTCCGAAGGGATCGTCCTGCCTAGAGGGTAGATTTCAACGCCGCCGGTGCTAGGGGAAAGGAGGCAATGGATTTGTGACATTGGTCAACGCATCCAATCCACTTAGTTCCTCGATTTTCCTAAGAGGTTGCCACGTTGGTGCTCGCGTCACGGACAGATGACCGACATGTGGGTCCCGACCGTCTACTTCACGGGGCAGTTTACCGGAATGTTTGTATTTGGCAAGGGTGAGATGAGTTTGCCTCGAAATGGCCCCTCTGAGTAGTTGGTAGCCCAACTTTACGAAACGCGGCAATTACATGGAACTTGGGTACCGCCATGCGCTCACCTAGGAACTTTTGGGCCGTAAACGAACAATCCCCCAAGAGGGTAACGGTACCCCAGGCATCACTGCCATTGGTGCCGAAGCACTGAGCTATCGCCCGGAAAAACTTTCGAGCTACTCCCCGGTGACCGGCCGCATCCGCTGTCTCCGAGAGAGGCCTCTGACACACCATTTGGGCGCTACCGGAGCCGAAACGCTGCCAATGCCAAAGTCCCCCAACGTCTGCTCCTCGCCATCCACATGATCGAAGAGGTGAACCACCACAGCCGCCAAGTCGCTCGCCGAAGAGCCGTACGCGCAGTCTGCCTTTCGGGACAGCCGCCCTGGCTTCCATGAACTCGAGACAAAGGCTCTGGCCACCGTTACAACGCACAACGACCAAGGATGATAGAGTAGAGAAAGACACCGACTTGCATCGAGCCACGCGACAACCTAGGGAAGGAGATTTGTCCTCCATCACCATGGGGCGAGAGCCGTCGGGACGAGCTGTAGTGCCAACTGGACCGAGATCAGGCCCAGATCAGGCCCGACTAGGCCTAGATCTAGCCCGACCAGGCCCAGATCAAGTCCATCGGCTCCGCGGCCATGCTGCAGCAGCCAGGCCACCACGCCGCTGCTAGTCTGCAGCATGGGTCACCCTCAACACCTCCACCATCCCTGGCCGTGCCACCATGCCCCGCCACCCGGGGCCTTTCGCCGTGCTGCCAAAACAGGGCCTTCCGAGCCCGGCGCCAACTGCTCCACGCCACCGCCAAGGAGAGTCCCAAAGCTGCACCGACCAGGGGGGCGCGTGCCGCACGCACCGCCGCCACCCTCAGAGTGCACCGCTGCTAGCCGCCCCCTCCCGCGAAGCAGCGACAACACCGGGTAGAGAAAGTCCCGCCACCGCCGACACCGTGACTTTGCCGGGCAGCGCACACCGGCGACGGTAGGGGGGATGGGAGGAGGAGGTGAGGCGTGGTGGGGGAGAGCTAGGGTTCGTCTCGGTCACCCACGCGGGGGGTAACGCGAGATGACACGGACCAGTGCTACCAACAACTAAAAATAGGTGATGCTATCAACTTCCAAGAAACACAATTGCTTTCAGGAAAGAAGTTCTTTCTAATTGTAGAAATGGATAAAAGAAATAGCATTTCAAAACTAGCATTAATGTTCTAGAAAGGAAACCCAGAATTCATCCGGCCTAAAGAAGCCTTTTCTCTGCTAAGTGTAGAATTATATAGAATAATAATCGATAACAATATTGTGGCAATTACAAGAGGTATATATGAGGGTCTAGGTGCACCGTCCAACCCTATAACAAACTTACTAGGACTCTTAAACCTAACAAGAGTTGTATTCTAACATCCCCCCACAGTGTCAACGGTAGGATCGATGACTATGAGACTGAAACGAATGTCTTGAAATGGAGTAGTTGCTAGGCCTTTAGTAAAGATATCAGTAAACTGAGCTGAAGTAGGCACATGTAGAACACGAACTTGACTGAGAGCCACCTTCTCTCGAACAAAATGAATGTATATCTATATATGCTTGGTACGACGGTGTTGAACCGGATTCACTGACATGTAAACAGCTGAAATATTATCACAGTAAACAATAGTATCTTGCTCAATAGGGAGTTGCAGCTCTGACAGCAACTGGTGCAACCAAACCGTATCAGCAACCACATGAGCCACAACGCGATACTCAGCTTCGGCTGATGAGCGAGAAACCTTAACCTGCCTTTTTGAAGACCAAGAAACCAAATTGTTACCAAGAAAAACACAAAATCCGGATGTGGACCATTGAGTATCGGGGCAACCAGCCTAGTCTGCATCAGAGTAAGCTGTGAACGAGGTAGGAGAGGATTTGTTTATATGAATACCTAAATCTAATGTGCCTTTGAGATACCGAAGAATATGTTTGACATGGTTGAAGTGAGGAACACGAGGATCATGCTTGTGAAGGAAAGCTTGTTGGACAGAAAAAGAAATTTTAGGACGATTAAGAGTAAGATATTGGAGGGCGCCGGTAAGACTATGATAAAGAGAAGGATCAGAAAAGAGATCACCATCGGCAGAAAGTTTTGAACCTGTATCGGCAGGAGTACGAGACAGTTGACAATCAAGCATACTAGCACGAGAAAGAAGATCTAGGGTGTACAGACATTGAGATAAGAAAAGACTAGATGAGTCACATATGACAGCAATACCTAAGAAGTGATGAAGAAGACCTGGATCGGACATAGAAAATTCTTTGTGAAGAAGAGAGATAATATGATCTAAAAAGTGTTGTGAGGAAGCTGTGAGAATAATATCATCAACATAGAGAAGTAGATAAGAGGTGTCGGTATTATGATGAAAGGTGAAGAGAGAAGTGTCAGAACAAGAAGGAGTAAAGCCAATTGTTTGAGCATAAGTAGAAAAACGTTGAAACCAAGACCGCGGTGCTTGTTTTAGACCATAGAGAGATTTTTGAAGAAGACAAACATGATTAGGATAAGAGGAATTTTCGAAGCCAAGACGTCGTTGACAATAAACTATTTCTTGAAGAGGGCCATGGAGAAAAGCATTTTTGACATCGAGTTGATGGATGGGCCAAAAAGAAGAAACGACGATGCTAAGAACACTACTAATAGTGCTAGGTTTGACAACTGGAGAGAAAGTCTCATCATAATCGATGCCGTGTTGCTGAGAGTAACCACGACATACCCATCGACCTTTATAGCGTGCAAGACTTCCATCGGAATTAAATTTGTGTCCAAAAACCCATTTGCCGGAAACTATATTAGTGTCTGATGGATGAGGAACTAATTGCCATGTATTATTTTGAATGAGAGCATCGTATTTATCTTTCATGGCCGCGGCCCAATTAGGATCTAGGAGAGCTGATTTGTAAGATTTGGGAATAGAGGAAGAAGACAGAGATACATTGAGATTTAGACGATCTTTAGCGGGTAAACAAAAATCGGATTTTCCACGTGTGCGCATGGTATGATCATTAGTTGGAGTTGGGACGATAATAGCAATAGGAGGAGGGACATATGATGATGTGGAAGACGCGCCCGGTGCAGCGGAAGAAGCGGACGCGGGAGTCAGCGGTGGAGACGACAGAGGCAGGATGTCCGCCGTAGCAGAGTTTCCGACGGTTTTGGCAGCCACGCGACAGAGGTGGCGGAAGGAGAAGGCGCGGCAGGATCTGCTACCGCGGTAGAGAATTCCGGTGTTTTTGCTGCCGCGGTAGGAGCGACGGCAGGAGGTGGCTAATGAAAGAAGGGAAAATTATTTGGATGAGGGGGACTAGTAGATGGTGCGGATGTTTTAGGATAGAGGGATTGACGCTTAGAAAAGGGAATAATATTTTCAACAAAAGTTACATGACGAGATACATGGACATGACCACTAACAAGATCTAGACAATGATAGCCTTTGTGTTTGTCGGAAAAACCTAGATGGACGCACGAGATAGAACGGGGTGAAAGTTTGTTAGGAGAAGTAGAGTAGGAGTTAGGAAAACAAAGACATCCGAAGACACGAATGTCAGAGTAGTTTGGGTGAGAAAGAAATAAAGAGAAGTAGGGTCTGGTTTGAGGATTAACTTTTGTTGGTCGAATGTTAAGTAGATATGTGGCCGTGTGGAGAGCTTCAGCCCCGAACTTTGGAGGCATAGAAGATTGAATAAGAAGGGTGCGAGTGATGTCATTAAGAGTGCGAAGAGAACGCTTGGTCTTGCTGTTTTGAGGGGAGGTATAGGGATAGGAAAAACACAGAAGAATTCCATATTGGAGAAAGAAATTTTGATTTTGAAAGTTGTCAAATTCATGACCATTATCGCATTGAATAAATCTTATAGGAAGGAAAAAGTTGACCGAGACATAGCGCTGAAAATTAAGAAAAATATTATGAATGCCGGATTTGTTGCATAATGGAAAGGTCCAAACATAGTGTGTACAATCATCAACAATAACAAGATAATACTTAAAACAAAAACACTTTCTATTGGTGACGTCCATAGATCAAAATGAAGTACTAGAGGATAGAGAGGAGCTAAAGGGGAGACGAACATGTTTGCCTAATTGACACGACTGATAAATAGAAGAATTATGAGAATCTCTATTACAAGGTATTGAAAATTCACTATGATGAGTAGATAACACATTATTATTGGGATGGCTGAGACGCTGGTGCCACAGATCAATGGAGGCCACCAAAGACGATGGAGGGGTAGCGGCCGAAACACCATGGAGGGAATACAAATCACCAGAGCTATTGAACCGAGCGATCTCGGCCTTGGTCCGGTAATCCTTTACAGACAAACCAAAGGGGTCAAATTCGATAGAAACGTGATTGTCATTGGTGAATTGGCGAACAAAAGTTACATTTTTAATTAGTGCAGGAGCTACAAGAACATCACGAAGAAGCAAAGGTTTGATTGGGGATTGGATTTGGGCTTGACCGACATAGTAAACAGGAATAGATGATCCGTCATCGAGAGTAATAGATGGAAAAGGTGACGTCACTTGATGCAGACATATGACTAGAAGCACCAGAATCGAAAATCCAATCCGTACCTGAGTTTCGTTGTGCAGCAAAGTTGTTCACGGCTTGTAGAAAAGCATCTTGGTCCCATCTCGGAGTCGAAGTAGAGGTCGATGTAGACATGGGAGCTGGCAGGTGTGGCGACGTCGGCAGTAGGGCCAGCATCAGCGTATAGATAGAGCCACCATCATTGTACTGCCACATATTGTACTGCGGCATGTAGGGTGAGGTTGTAGCGCCATATGAAGCATAAGGAGCAGCGTTGTAGATTGTTGGCACGTAGGCAGGGGCGGCGTGGTACGCGGCCGTCGGCTGTCGCGAAGCAAGGACGGGAGCGCCGGTGTGAGGGCGGGAACCAGGCTACGAGCCACCAGTGTTGGCAGGCGGGGCACCATAGGGCGGCGGGCAGACCAAGGCATAGGCCACGCCTGGACTAGCCCAGTCCACGGACACGAGAAGGACGCCAGCCAGGGGGTGGCGGTGATGCGGTCGGTGGAGCCGGAGCCGAGGGCAGAGGAGGAGCAGGCGCCGTACGAAACTGCAGCAATTTAGGGTTTTCACCCCTATAGTTGGGACTTGGACGCCAACCCTATGGTTTAGGAGGAGCCATTGGAGTAGGTGGTGATGGTGGCGGTGGTGCAGGCGGTCGAGGAGCAGCAGTGAAGACCTGAGGATGAGAGTCCTTGTTGGTTTGGGCATGATCGGCCCATTGCAGCATCGAGCGAACCTTGGCGAAGGAGGGGCGTGGACGCATCATAGGGATGAAGGAGGCATGTTTCTCGAACCGCTCGCTGAGGCCGACGAGGAGGACGTTGATGAGCTGCCGATCATCGATCGAATCACCGAGTTCACAGTTCATCCACGATCTCCTTAAGGCATTGGCAGTAGACGCCGACGGGTGCATCACTTTGCACCGTGTTCCAAAGCTCGTTGTGGAGATTGTTGGCGTGAGTGTCGATGTTGTCCTGGAAGAGCTGACGAAGGGATGCCCACAGATCGGCGACGGAGGCACCATCACGGTGTACGAGATTGAAGATTTCTGTGGAGACTCGCATGTAGATCCATTGAATAATGGCGAGATCATCCTTGACCCATTGTGGATCGTGATGTTGAGGGCGAGCGTCGTCGGCGACGTGAAAGCGGAGGTTGCATCGTCCGAGGTGGACATCGAAGAGGTGACGCCAATGGTAATAGTTGTGAGCAGCGAGGTTTAGGGTTACGAGTATGTAGGGGCTAATATCGGATATGGTGTTGGTGAAGGAGATTGAAGGGGCTATCTGTGGAGGTAGAGCTAAAGTAGAGGTAGAGGTGGAGGGGACCTTGGCGGCGACGATGGTGGCGCGCCGCTCGAAGTAGCCGGGCGGCGGTGGCGACAGGGTCGGCGTGTGAGCCATACCCTAGAATCGGAAGTCTAATACCATGTAGAATTGTATAGAATAATAATCGATAACAATATTGTGGCAATTACAAGAGTTATATATGAGGGTCTAGGTGCACCGACCTAGCCCTATAACAAACCGACTAGGACTCTTAAACCTAACAAGAGTTGTATTCTAACACTAAGAGTTGGACTTGCATGTGCAACAGAGGGAAAGTTGAATAATTGGAGACGATCGCCAAGAACTTGTAAATCTATTTCGGAATCTAGGTTCCCAATCAAGATGCTTCCAATACCCAAATCAAGACCAAGAAGATTACCGTGGTCGCGTCCAGGTACTCCTCGTAGGTACCCTCCTCCGGGTCTAGGATGACGCCTATCGCCATCTTGAACACTCACTGCTAAGCACCCTTCTTGGACGAGGCTCTTATTCTCCTCCTGTTCTTATTATTTTAGGAGGCGAGCAAGAGCACTCGTATTTCTCCCTCCCGTTCTTAGAGCGCCCATTCTTGGAGCGGTTCTTTGGTCATCGTCCAGGGGTGCACGTGCCCATCTTGATGTGGGGGTTTATATTAGGGACAGTGAGAGGCGGGAGGCGTGTGCTTGAACTGGAAACCGCCGAGCAAGAGAAAGGGGTTGTCGGTTCAACCTCAAGGTCGGGCTCTGGTTCGAGCTTGGCTGTGAGGAATCTAGTTCACCGCCCGATCCTTGAGGAGCACGGTGAGGCTAGGTATAATACAAGGTGCATTGGGAAATGCTTAGCAAAATAAACCAAGCAGTTTTTTTAGCACAAGTGTTTATATGTATAGGAGACGTGCCTAATTAGACATCTACCTAGTATAATTAAGCAGAAGTGCTTAGTAAAACCCCCTTTTTTAAGAACCTTTCTAAACAACTTGCATTGTAGATGTCCCGGTACCATGTCCTTCTTATTTTTTTCCTTTTTGGGAGAGAATGGCCACAACCGCGGGGCGCGGTATGGCGGTCTCTCGCCTTTTTTAGGGGTGGTGGTCTCTCGCCTAAGAGGAAGAAGACGGGACTGAGAAAAGTGGGCCAGACATGGGAGCCCACTTTGGTGATGCACCGAGTCTGCTTGATTTGGTCCATTGAGATAGGAGAACCGCGAAAACCGCCGCGTGACTCAAACTACTACATGAGTCAAAGACGACGTATTCCTGGTCAAGATTTGGAATGGAAATGCGTCTGGCTAGACACACCGAACCGTCTACGTGTCCTCCCACATCCACATCAGGCTCCCCTGACAGTGACACAACTGGTCGTTCGTCTCTCATGTCTCGGCCATCGATGCATAGGTAGTAGTCAGCGACCATGCCATTGATGCAACGGCAGACCGAGGGGCGGTGTTATGGGGCTCCTTATGGATTTACCCATTGGAGTGGTCCGATCTTCATGGATTTGAGGCGGGGAGTGAGGGAACACGCGATGAACACAACTCTAACGCAAGGTAAAGATACAAACACATGCCAAATCACACCCAATTAGATTTGCTCCTGTTGGTTCGAACAACCAATCCAATAGAATCCTGGGTGAGAGAACTTGCGGTAGAACCACCAAAGGAGAGATCGGCAAGCGGATGATAGAATCCAAACAAAGAAGAGAGTATCAACCAAGTTGAATCCCAAAGGGGAGAGACCAAGCACTACTAGAATCCTTGATAGGAAGAGACCAAACACTTGAGGAGGGTCTTGACGATTTCGAGAAGGGCACTGACTCCAAGGCCTTGTACAACTCATAGATCTACTATTGAGAGGGGGTTCCCATCTAGGTTAGGCACATGCCTCAATTCATCATCATCTCTGCCCAGATCTGATCCACAAGGGGGTATTTATAGTACTAGGAGCGAAGGGGTAGGTAGGAGGGAATATTCCGGGCATCAAACCCTTCACATTGCACAGACTGGTGTTTCGGCGGTAAGTTAGGTCGCGCCGGGCGTAGAGCCAGAAACTCCGACGGGCGCCGGTTTATTTCGGCAGGCACCGGACTGCCTCTCTGTACGTCGTTTCGGTTTGTGCCGGTTTGCTTCGGTGGTGACCGGAAGTTCTGGCGTGGGCTCCGATCGACCGGTCCTGGCGCCGGAATCCTTCTTCCCTCTTCTTTTCCACGCTTCTTGCTTGGGGTCTTGGCTCCAGGTTCATCCTTGTCGTCTCCTCTTAGTATCATGGTCATGGGCCTAGTCATATCATACACATTTGTCTCAAGTAGGGTCCCGTTCGCAAAATAACCAAGGAGGGGTGAGCTATGGAAGGAATTCACCTTGGGCATGATGGTTAGCGTGGCATGATGTGGACCAATGGTGAATGCCCTATGTTGGGCTACAAAATCTCCCCCGCTTGAAAACGATTCGACCTCGACGATGTTCTTTCATCATGCAAGGAAGGAGGTGTGCTCTTGGCCTTGTTCTTGTACATGGACGGGTCAAGGGTGTCGAAACCATTCTCAAACATGTTGAAGAGCTTGTGGTACTTCTTGTCATCATGTTGTGGTTGGAGATCTTGTAGCATGATCCTTGAAGGTGGCGGTCTATCATGGGTACCTTGCAAAACTGACAACGAAGAGGGAGAATTGTATGATAAATTGTTAGTATGGGTGGCACTCAAGTCTCTCTTCTCACATTTGGTGGCTTGCGTCGTGGCACTCATGATTTTCCCCCTCATTTGGGGCTTGTGGCACTCACTCTTGTGATGGTGGTTCAGTCTCTCACCACTCATCTCACAAGGGTCCTTAGCTTGCTTTATCTTGTGCATGGATGTCATGTTGGATGCGATAACTTGGCTTGGCGTCATGGTTTGGAGCATGAATGTCTTGTCGTTCCACTTGAAGGAGTATTGGTTAGTGGAACCATGATGTATAACTCTTCTATTGTATTGTCATGGTCTCCCAAGTAGCATGTGGCACACGGACATTGGCACGACATCACACTTGATGGTGTCTTCATATGGGCCGATTTTGAAGGAGACGTTGACCTTTGATGTTTGAGTGCTCCATTGTCATCAAGCCATTGGACGTGGTAGGGGTGAGGGTGCTCTATGCATTGCAACTTGAGTTTCTCAAAAAGCTCCGTCCTTGAGAAGTTATGGCAACTACCTCCATCAATGATCACCTTTATGTACTTGCCATCAATTCCGGCACGAGTTTGGAAGATATTGATGCATTGGTCCTCTCTTGGTATGGATTTTGTAGTCAAGACTGGAGCAATGACTAAGTAAGGGCTTGGATCATGCTCACATATGAGGGTGTCATCCACTTCCATCACGGATTCCCTTGCAATCGTTCGTTGAGTCAACACTTCATATTCCTCTTCACTCATGGAGTAGGTTGTGCCATTCACATCCGTAAGCATCACTTGTGTGTTGGTGCACTCATATGATTGGTGACCTTTCACTCCACACTTGAAGCAACTGACTTAACTATCCGAATTCATGTTGGAGGAGGGTGCTATCACGGACTTTGATTGCTTGGATGAGCTTGGTGCTTGGTTTGTTGGCTTGTTGGGGGTATTTGCATTGATGGACGCAAAGTATGCCTTGGACTTCTCGTAAGCATTCTCTTTTTTGTAAGTGTCGTTCAGCTTTGGTAGCTTGATGGAGGAGCTCGGTGAGGTTCTTGTACGGTTTAAAGTCAACAATATTCCTTATTGTGCGGCTCAAACCATTGAGGAACCTTGCTATGGTTTGCTCTTCAAGCTCTCTCATATCATCTCGCATCATAGTTTTCTCCATTTCCTTGTAGAACTCTTCAATTGATTTGGTACCTTGTTTCAAGTTTTGTAGCTTGTCGAAGAGATCTTGTCGATAATGCTCGGGGATGAAGTGCTTGTACATCACTTCCTTCAGCTCGGTCCAAGTTTCAATTGGAGGTTCCTCTTTTTGCACGCGGTTCTTTTGGAAGTTTTCCCACCAAACATTTGCATAGTCCTCAAACTCAAGGGATGCCATTGCAACTTTCTTCTCTCCGGAGTAGTTGTGGAATCGGAAGATTTTGTCAACTTTGAGCTCCCAATCAATGTATGCATCGGTGTCTTCTTCTCCCTTGAACTTGGGCATAATGAACTTGAGCTTCCCAAACTTGCCTTCTTCATGTTCGTGGTGGTAGTTACAACGATCTTGCCTTATGCTTGCTTCACTTGGTGCGCGTGGTGGAGGAGGTGGATCTTGGTTGTCTCGAGGACGCGATTGAGGAGGAGCTTGATTCGCAAAGTCTCTTCTATGCCTTTGCTCGGGATCATTTGCATTCATTGATTGTTGATGACGATGGTGGGGTTGAGCATAGCGGTTGTTGCGTCTCGTGCAGTGTGCATCCTCATCATCGTCACTTGTATCCCATTGCGGTGCTCGATGTGCTTGTTGTTGTTGGCGATGGTCATGTTGCGGGTGTTGGTGCCTATCATGGCGGTTGTCTTCACCATGGCGTTCTTGTTCTTGAGGAGGTGGTGGCGCTTGTACCATCGCTTGTTGTGGAGGGAAATCATGTTCTTCTTGGTTTTGTGGATGCGCATGATGATCATGGTGCCGATGACGACTTGCGTGGTGTGGTTGTTGAAGTTGTGGGTAAACCGCTTGTTCATGGAGATGTTCCCCATTGTGGTGGTGGGGCTCTACATGATGAGAATGGGATCACAAAGTGTCGCCATGACGACTTGCGGAACACGCACGGAACGAACTTGATGAGCTTGAATGGTGTCCATGGTGGTTGCCAAGGTTAGCAATAGCTTGGTGAAGAGCTTGGAATTGAGCATTGTGCTCCACTTGGCTTTGGCGGTCACGGTAGTCGAACTCTCAAAAAGTTTCATCAAGCCGGTTCTCAAGCCTCTCAAATTGGGCATGAAATTCTTGGCGTTGCGCCCATAAGTTGTGGCGCATGGTGAAACCATCTTGGTTGTTGAAGTTGCCATCTCTGCTATCTCCGCTTCCCCTAGACATGTTGTATGACCACAAGTGAAAGGAGGGGTGGTATTGGTGGTATGGTATATGCTACCTTGCCTCACCAAGTCACATATTGGAAAGGTTGTTCTTGCCAAGAGAAAAGCGAATACACAAGACACACACAAAGGCCTATGGTGGAGGGTTAGGAAGGTGGATAGCAAATGGAACAACCAAACGAAAAGGTTATTGTTAAAGGTGGTAAAGAACCAAAGATCAAAAGCAAAAAGGATACAATCTACAAAAACACAAAAGGAACACATACGTGGAGATTGATGTGGTTAGCATGACTATGAAAATGAGCAACGGACAAAATTGGTCCTAACAAAGACTAATGCTCGGTGTCGCGGCAACACTAGGAGAGACCACAACTCATTCACCAAAATAGGATAAGCAAGGGATTTATGCACTTGCTCGGTGTCGTTACAAGCTTGGTACTCTCTTTGTATTGGGAGACTACGTATCTTCTCTATTTTTCTTTTGCTTGAAATATTTTCTCTCTCTTTTTTTAGTTGATTCTTTTTGTTTTTCTCCCTTCTATACTACTATGTTAACTTTTTTATTTGCTTACAAACTATCACTTTTCAAGGGCAAGTGCACAATACTTAGGCAAACACAAAATGAGCTGCTCACATGGGATAAATACACATAAAGGAAGAAGGGTTAACAAGGTGGAGCCAGTTATACCTTTGGTATTGTTGACGACTTGCTACCCGTGTTGGTGATAATGTTCGAGCGTCGCTGTCTTGAGGAGCGCGTGATGTTATGATGCTGCAGACGCTTGATGTTAGTCAGAGCGATACGCACGTGAAACACGAACAAGGTAAGAAGAAACACGGTCAAAAATGGGTGTCAGAATTTTCGACGGAGCAACCGGCGGTGTCGGTTCTGTTGCCGTAAATTCTGGCGCACCGGGAATCTCACCAGAAATTTTGGCGCACGAACCGGTTCACCGGAATGCTCACCGAAATTAGTCCGTGATGAACGCAAAAAGTCAAATCTTGGAAAAATTTCGCAAATCTGTAGGGATTGGGCTGGGGAAAGGTTCAAGGAAGGTAGATCGACACCCAGGGCAACATATCTATGGACCAAAACCACAAAAACTCACCAAATCAAGAGATCGATCCAAAAGAAATTTGGGTAATATTTTTGGTATTTTCGAATTTATGTTGGAAATCGAAGGGCGAAGTCAAATCCGTGGCAACCAAAAGCTAGTAATACCAGTTGTTATGGGTCTCCTTGCGGATCTACCCTTGGAGTGGCCCGATCTTCACGTATTTGAGGTGGGTAGTGAGGGAACACGCGATGAACATGATGAACACAACTCTAATGCAAGGTAAAGATACAAATACATGCCAAATCACACCCAATTTGATTTTCTCCTGTTGGTTTGAACAACCAATCTAATAGAATCCTTGGCGGGAGACCTTACAGTAGAATCACCAAAGGAGAGATCAGCAAGCGGATGATAGAATCCAAACCAAGGAGAGAGTAGCAACCAAGTATAATCCCAAAGGGGAGATACCAAGCACTACTAGAATCCTTGATCGGGAGAGAGCAGGCACTGATTCCAAGGCCTTGTACAAATCATAGATCTACTATTGAGAGGGGGTTCCCATCTAGGGTTAGGCACATGTCTTAATTCATCATCATCTCTGCCCAGATCTGAGCCACAAGGGGGTATTATAGTACTAGGGTCGAAGGGGTAGGTAGGAGGGAATATTATGGGCATCAAACCCTTCACAGTGCACAGACTAGCGTTTCAGCGATAAGTCCGGTCGTGCCAGACGCAGAGCCAGAAATTTTGGCGGGCGTTGGAATGCCTCTCTCGACGGTGTTTTGGTCTATGCCGGTTTGCTTCGGTGGTGACTGGAAGTTCTAGCATGGGCTCCGGTCGACCGGTCCTGGTGCCAAAAGTTCCGGCGAGAATTCCGTCGATGCCGGGCCTAGCACCGATATCCTTCTTCCGTCTTATTTTCCACGCTTCTTGCTTGGGGGTCTTGGCACCAGGTTCATCCTTGTCGTCTCCTCTTGGTATCATGGTCATGGGCCTAGTCATATCATACATATTTGTCTCAAGTAGGTCCCCATTCGCAAAATAACCAAGGAGGGGCGAGGTATGGAAGGAATTCACCCTGGGAGTGATGGTTAGCGTGGCATGATGTGGACCAATGGTGAATTCCCTATGTTGGGCTACATCAGGCGGTCAGCAGCTAAACTGATGCGATGGATGCTCGGCGTTGAGACGACATTGATGGCAAAGGGTGACGGTCAAGGCATAAACACGGCCACGGGCACACCCATCCTAGCCAGTCGCATGCATCATTGCCCTTTTCGCCCATGCCTGCTCCACATCTTTCCCATAACCATGTGAACATGCCATCATGGTGGAAGAGTATGATGAAGCATGACCAGGAGGCTAGCTCCTCTTCAAGCCGGAGGCGTCGCAACTTTCCCACGCCACCCCTGTCACCCGTTCCCCACTACCACCAGCCCCACGTGCACGATTTCGTGGCGCCCGTAGTGGGTGCACACAACGCATGCACACATGTGGTGACTCTGGAGCACTCATCCTCATGGCCACTGTGACCACTGGCATGTGCCCATGGAGAATGTACGCTGGAGGCGTGAGTAGCGGCTGCCCTGCGAGTACCGTGACGTCAGCCACCTAGGTGGCTGGCACGGGAATAGGATAAGGGTGTCGATGTCGTCCGTACCACCGAAAGGGCCAACACTGGATGCGGAGATCCACCAGCGCTGCCGTCAACTACCAACGCATCTACGTAGTGACCGCATGTACCACCACCACACGCCTTTCTAGGTTGCAATCCTAGAGCGGGAGCACAAGGCGTGGAGGCGGTCCGAGTTCGTGGGAGACTTCAAGTCGTAGGTCGACTACCAGCTATCAAGGATGGATGACAACATGTACTAGGAGCCCTCTCTTTCGCGTGGCAGCAACGAAATTCCTAGCAAGGTGAACCACGATGACACCACATACTATGATGGCCTCCTCGCCTACTTGGCGGGGTCAAGCAGGAGGCGGAGATGCCCCATCAATTGTTGGAAATATGCCCTAGAGAAAAATAATAATATATATTATTGACATATTTCATTAAGTTCATAATAGGTTTTATATCATGCTATAACTGTATTGATAGGAACATCAATACACATATGATATGTAAACCACCAGAGTCTCTAGTGATCCTCTAGACACTAGTTCATTGGTCAATCGATGATCGATGTTTCCCGATCATGGACATTTATGTCAATTGACAATGGGGTCATTTCATTATGTGAATGAAAGTGATGGACATAGCCAACATAGGAATTGTAACACGATCATGTCACAAATCTCACCGTTACAATGACTAGAAAATATAGTAACCAATTCCTTAGACCATGAGACCATATCAATCACTGTCACCCGACGGTACCATGATTGTATCAAACGTCAAAACGGTGATTATAAAGGTGTCTTCAGGTATTTAGAGGGGCATGTAGAGGACCTATGTGATAAGAGCAGGATTTGTTCTTCCACATGACGGAGAGATACTCTAGGCCCACTCGGAGACATGACATCCATAAAGGTGCAACATGTGACTAGGTCATGGGGATGGCATATCTCGGAACGAGTAAAGTTATACTTGTCGGTAACAAGATTGAACACGACATGAAAATGTCATTGATCAGATCTCGGTCAAGTAAAGTATCATAGTAACAAAGGGAATTGGACTCTATGTTTAATGGTTCAACGAAGAAGATTCTCATGGAATGCACAGGGGTCATCATGGGCATCTAGCTCCTGGTGATGATCATTGGTTTGAGAGGGATATCGACCATGTCCGAGTGTTCCCGAACCGTACGGTAACACGCTTAAGGGTGTGACAATGCTCGGAGATTATTTCAGTATGATAGGAATCACCGAAGAAAAGAGAAGGGAAAACCGGAAGGGTTCCGGAAAGTCTGGCGGGTGTCCGGAGTTTTCTGGATGGAGTTCCGGAGCAACGGGAATTAAATAATATGTAAATATATGTTGTTTATTGAATTATACATTTATTTAATGATTTAAATAGGTAATAGACAGACCATGCCAAATGGGCCAAATCCCTTAGGGAAAAGGCCAATGAGGGAAAAAAACCCAAAGGGAAATGGGAGGGAGTGGGCGGCTAGGCCCTTGGTGGCCAGCTGAGCCACCAGGTGGGGCGTCACGCCCATATGGGCTGGCCGGCCAGCCCCCTCTCCTCCCCTTTGGTTTAGTCCCACATGGCTAAGCCAAGGGACTTTGGGGCTCCCCTCCCCCTATATAAAGGAGGGCATATGAGGGATTTAAACACACCAATAAATCCTGGACTTCGAGGCGTCCCCCTCCAAGTTCCCTTCTCGCTCTCTCTCTTGTGAGTGCGGCCCCATTGTAAGGCTACACGAACGAGAGTGTTCTTCACCACAGAGTGCCATTGCACTGCAAGGATTCCGGATCCAGGAGATCTACTTCCGCAACCTCTGCTGTATCAGGTTTCGAGAGTCATCATCAAACACCGTATGTGTGTGACTCCCCACGAGGCTCTACACTAGTGGTACTCAAATCGTTCAAGCCATTGGAGTCATTGGATCCGGTGGAGCTAGAGCTGAAGGAGCCATCTGAGTTAGAGCGACCTTGAGGTCGGTGTTGGTTCGACTACATCAACCATGTTCTCCTGAATGTTGACAAAGCTTTCGTTCTTCAAGTGTAAGTTTCGAAAATCCCCTCCTGTTACTGCATTACTAATAGATAGATCCTAGCATTAAGGTTATTTTCGTAGGAAAAAATATTGTTTTTATGCACTGTAGGGGTTTAGCTAGATCTATGCGTAGTATTGCTTGTACGGGTAGAACAGACGAGTTGTAGCATGTGGGCGTTGATTTTATAGTTTTTACCCTCCCACATGTACTTGTGCATACTACATCAATGCTTGATGAAGCGGCCCTCAACCGACATTATGCGATCATTCGTGAGACTGGTCGACGCTTAACATACAACTTACATAGTATAAAGTGGCTTTGGGATATGTCTGTCTCTCTCGCATTAGTTGGTACGCCATTTGCAAGGGAGGTCCCCGAAAGGGGTATATTATAGACATCTATCTAATCAACATTATGGTTGAAGTTCGTAGGTAAGAAACAGTTCTTCTGTGTAAGCCGTAGCGGCCATGTAAAATATGCAAAAGATAAAGTAGAGGCATCTAACTTTATTTTGCAGGGGCTTGTGATATGATTTGGTCAAAGTAAAAGGTAAAATAGTTTACTTTCCTGTTGCTAAGTTGTAGTAATAGGATGGTGGCATCAAGGGCTTTGCGCCACACATCGGAGTGCACAATGGAGATCATGGCGCGACGATCTGCGACCATGTCATGTCACACTTATTTACATTTGATGTTTATTGTGTGCATCTTATTTATGCTATTATTAGATACTCGACGGTAGCATTAATAGGATGATCCCTTAATATAATACCTAATGGGGATGTACCAATCGAGGTATGCCTAGAAGGCCGGTTCAACTGACTTGGTCCGGTGGCAAATGGGCCTACAAGCATGAAGACGGGAACACGACTAGAAGTGAAGCCCAGTGATTGAAGCTGAAGGCCCAAAGTTGTAGATAGGCTCAGTCGGATTAGGTCAACTCCTATGAAACCTAAACTAATTCGGTGTAATCCTGTAAACCCTAGCGAGGTACCCCTATATAAACCTCCCTAGGGTACTCTGCATACTTACGTGCTATTAGCTACCCCATCCAAGTGACTCGCTGCCTAGCCGGCAAGCTTGCTGATCTTATAATCCACTCGCCAGAAATACAAGCTAGTAGGAAGTAGGTCTTTACCCTACGGGGGGCCGAACCTGGGTAAATCCCTTATGTTTGTTCCCAATCTCACGCCGCAGATGGCGACTCGCTCTTGCCCCTAATCGTATCAATCGCTACCTCTAGTAGCAACTGCCATGGTCATTCCCATGACAATGACGCCCACCGTGGGGCTTGGCCTATCAAGCCTGAGATCTATAGCAAGACCCTACATCCCGGTCAACCGGCCGATTGCCACCGGCCGGATGGTCACTAGCGGCGGGTTCCTCCAGATCCTACCAAGCAACAACATCCCGACATCACGCCCTGTCACTCACGGCGTGGTGATGCCAGTCGGCACCATCAACCTCTTCATCGGGTTCACGGACGCCATTGAACCAACGGAGACAACGATCATTGGCGGGTTGCTGTCATGCGATCTGCTCTCAGAGGACTAGATCCGCTCCATCACCTGCCTCGCCTCCGACTACGACTCGGCCACCAGCGACGCGGCTCGGACCAACACGGATCTTCACGATGACACCGATTCGGCGGCCCCTGCTTCGGTCACCGGATCCATCACTACCGTGTCACACGAGGATACCATCACGTGGGTCTCCAACACTAAGGACTTTGAGGACCCCTCCATCCTTGGGCTCTTCGACTCCGACTCTAGGTTGGAGTCCCCCGATGAAGCGCGAACCAGATCCAATCGCTACGACGCCATCTACATGGCAGGTAGCACCAGCATGCCACCATATCCCTTCTCCACGCCTATCCCACTAACGGTGACGGTGGCGAAGATCGATGAGTACCGCCAGCAGATGGAGGCGACCAAGGTCAGGGAACAATCCGAGCGTGACAAATTCCGCCTCAAGCAGCAAACAGCGCAGGAGCCATCGCTCTATCACCAGCGCCCCATCAGGAGCTGCCTAAACCCTTCTGTTCAGGGCTGCAGCCTGAACTTCGACGACGAACACGACCCCACTCATGTGGCCGAGCGTGAACTCTGCCACAACGCACCACCCGGTGGCAGTCGCCCACCAGATAAGGCATTTGCGACTTGAGCTCCACCACCACCCTGCCGCTCGCCTCCTATTGAGTAGCCACGAATCCTGATATCTCCGCGAGCGCGCTCCTACTCGACCCACGGGTGAATGTATTCCCGCTCGACCGGAAATCACGCGGCCTCGAGCGGTCGCCTGACAGTCGCCAGTGCCATCAACTGACCCCCACCCGAGCCCTTGCAGCTTCAACCATGGGAAACCAACCCCAGACTCTCCACCAACCAGCTGCGGCATGTCAACGGTCAGCCGATCGACACGCGGACCCACATCGTCAAGAACCAAGCCTGGAGAGCTCGCCAGCAAAATGACTTGAGGAACACCCTCACCAACCGCGGTGAGCCTGAGCCAAGGGGCCCCCTCAGCCAAATCGGCCCATAGTGCTTCGGACCAATGATCCGAGGTGAGAAGTAGCCCTCCACCTACAAATCATTGAAGGACATCGAGAAGTACGATTCCATATATGATCCGACGGTGTGGATCGATACATAGATCATGGCAATGGGGATCGCCAGCCACACCGACCTACTCGCTACCTCCCCCTGATGATGGAGGGAGCGACTCGCTAGTGGATCAACACCCTCCCCAAAAACATCATTGACTTGTGGGAGGACATGAGAGACGCCTTCGCAGGCACTTTGTGGGCTCCTACCCCCGTGCCACCACCATCAAGGACCTGGAACACTGCATCCTGGGACCATGCAAGTCGACCTGCCACTGGGTCCAATGGTGGCAAGACCTGTGGATCAATGCCTACGGCATCCATTTAGACACGGCAATCGAATGCTTCAAGAATGCGTGCTGCTACAAACCCCTGGTCGCCAAGATCAAGAGGGTCTACCAGATGCTCGACAACATCCCTGACCTCCTCGAGATCGCCAAGCGCTACGCGGAGAAGGACACCAACCAAGACTCGGACTACAAGACAAGGGAGACGCCGTTCAGGTGGCCCTGACAATGGCAGACACTGCGAGCGACGCTACATCAACACTCGCCTCACTAGGAAGCACCGTGGTGATGGGCGAGTCGACTTTGTTGCCAACGCCGGCTATGGTCAGTGCGACCCCAAGAACTACCGCCGTGACGGTGGAAACTACCGCGCCAACAACACGATGAGGCCGAATTTCGACCCTGCTACCCTGCTCAACCAACCCTATGTCTATCACAGCAGGGAGGGAAAGCCCGCCACTCACACCATCGCCGACTGCCACTCTCTGAAGGAGATCGAGAAGGCAAGGTGAGCAAGGGAAGGCCTAAACAATGAACCACCAAGGGACAACGGCAATGCTGGCGGGTTCGGTAGCAAGGTCGGCTCGCTACACACTTCACCAGGCTCGGCACCAAGCATGAGAAGAAAGTGCTCGCACGCGCCGTTGCCGTCAATGTGGTGACGCAGGTGGACATTCCATGCTATCTCAACTGGTCCGAGCAAAGCATCACCTGGAGTCACAAGGATCACACGCCCAGGATCGAGTACCCTGGGCGAGTCGCCCTGGTGGTCTACCCCAAAGTGGCTGACTACTGGCTCCCCAAGACTCTGATGGATGGCGAGAGCTCCATCAACATTTTGTACCTGGATACCTTCAGGAGACTGCAGCTCCCGTAGTCGATGGTCGAATCGACCCACACGACCTTCCACGGCATCGTCCCCGGTTAGAAGGCGTATCCGATCGACAAGGTGACGCTACCAGTCACCTTCGGCATTCCAGCCAACTTCTGCACCGAGCGGATCATCTTCGAGCTAGTGAACTTCCACAGCCCGTAGCACTACATGCTAGGACGACAAGAGTTCGCAAAATTTATGGTGGCCCCCTGCTACACGTACAACATGATGAAGCTTTCAGGACCACGCGACATCATGACCATTCGTGGCGACCCCGACATGGCGGTCGACTGTGAAGACAAATGCGCCAAGATCGCTGACACCGTCATCATCGAGGAAACCAACCACGCAGACGCGCTCGTGAAATATGCGAGCAACATCAACAAGGACAACCCGGTGATCCTGAAGAAGCCAACCTTGGCCAGCGCCGCACAAGCAACCTTCAAGGCCTCCACGCACATCCGCACCATCGAGCTCGTCCTAGACGACTCGATCCAGAAGGTCATGGTGGGAACCAACATGAGCCCCACATAGGAAAGCACGTTCATCGAGTTCCTCAGTGAGAATCACGACATCTTCACAAGGAAGCGATCCAACATGCTTGAGGGAACTCACTGAGCACAAGCTAAACACCGACCCTAAGGCGTGACCCGTCAAGTAGTCGATGCAAACCTTCAATGAAGAGCGTCGTTACCCAAACACTAAAGAAGTGCAGCGGCTCCTTGCCGTAGGATTCATTCGGCCCATCAAGTACTCCAAGTGGTTGGCAAATCTAGTCTTGGTCATGAAGAAGAACAACACTTGGAGGATGTGTATCGACTACACTAACCTCAACAACGCCTGCCTAAAGGAGGAGTTCGTCCTCCCGTGCATCGACCAGATCATCGACTTGACCATGGGGTCTGAGTCACTGTGCTTCCTCGACGCTTATTCTGGATACAATCAGATCAAGATGGCCATCGAGGATGACAAGAGAATGGCTTTCATTATGCCTTTCTGAGATTTTTGCTAAACCGCAATGATTTTCGGCCTCAACAACACCGGCCCAACCTACCAGCAGTGCATGCAGGATTTCCTAGCAATCCAAATTGGCCGAAACATCCACGTCTACATCGACGACGTGGTGGTGGAATCGACTCACCAGAGCGATCAAATCGCCGACCTGGCCGAAACCTTCACAAATCTGCGGAAATAGAAGATCAAGCGATTAACCCCACGATTCCATTTGAGTCAACTAGTTTATCATTACATGAAAAAATATATTGTTCACTAGCAAAATATTGTACAAAAGGCCACTCGCCGCATGAAATTGTATTACAAATTGGCCCCTCATTCTACAGGCTTCGATGAGGAGGCACCATCCGCACCCTTGGCCCTCACAAATGGCTTCCATGGGTTCGCCGGAGAAGTTGTCAGCGACTTTGCAATCGACAACTAGAACGCCCGCGCCTACTAAAGGTCGCAATGCATTGGCTATGCGTCTTTCGGAGCCACTCACATCTCGTTATATGGCATCAGGTTTCCCATTGCCAACACTCGCTCTGCTTACAGAGCAGCCTTGACATTGAGGGCGAGGACGTCGTCGATCTCCACCTTGCCAGTTGCCAAGGGGTACTAATGGATCTGAAATATAGTCATCCACGTCCACATTTAAACAGGATATTATTCATATTTTTGGTGAAATATCTCTCTAAACCCTGCCACTAATACCTAATATTCGAAGAGGTATGTAATCCTTTCTTTCTATTTTTTCCTATGCAGATAATGTTGTTTGAATGTGGGAATCACTACATTAAAGTCAAAGATACGAGATTTCCAACAACTAGAAGAAACCAGGAGCCGTGAAGCGGAGGCAGACGCATTAACGACCAACTATATGATCGGAATAAAATTCTGGCCGTATAGTTCCGGTCGTATATTTGGCGCTGCCATCGCTAGGTTAAACAGAACAACTTTCGTGAAGGGACCCCTATAAAAAGAACCCTCGGGCGACGAGAAAACAAGCCTGCCTCGCCCTGAAGTCTCTGCCCTAGATCATTAGCCGCCTCCAGATCTCAAAACCCTTCTCCATCTCCATAGCCATATTCCAGCACTTGTAATAGTAGATCCTTTCTTCGATTGGCGACATTGTAAGTATTTGTTATCAATCTCATGATTTTCATTACAATGTTCGTGATTGTTGATCTCATCTCTATGTGTGAGTAATTCTCCTTGGGCTAAGGGCTTCGGCCTAGCCATGTAGCGTTTGTGCATGTCATTTATCATAGATGGTATCATGTATTAGTTTGTATGACATGATGATTATTGTATTCTCTCTTGACTCAATCCAAGGACTTGTCAGGTACCCAAGACCCCGAGGGTTGAGCCAGGTATAGGGAGTATGAGTAATGACTGATCTGCAGGTTGGGAACCCCAGTGACAGAAGGGGTAGTATGACTGTATGTGAGGGATTTATTTTGGATTAACGGTGACATCACTATGCATATCATTAGTTCTCTTTCTTCTATGGATGAGACTAGTAGGTTATTGCTATAAGCTATTGCGGAGGCAGTAGCAATTATGGATGCATTGCCCACATATAATTTATCTTGCTCTAAAAATTACATGCATTCTTTATTTCTATCTTTTATTCCCATCAGATGTTTTGCACAACTACAGGTGAAACCGAACTCCCTAGGCCCTCTCTCCATCATCGACAACAACAAAAAGACGCAAACTCTTGGTTCGGTAAAAACACAAAAGGAATACTAAAACTCCCGAAGGCCCGTTAAAGTAATATGCATCTGCTTCCCGAGGATTCGATAACCTAGGTCTACTAGTGAAAAAGAAGCTATACTACATCTGTAATCCAGATCGAAGGTATCAACCCTTTTTATAGCGTTGTTGGCGGGAAAGAAATAGCTACCCTGGTGAGGTTATTAGGAACCTTGCTAGTTTTAATTCTTGTTTTTAATTTTGTGAGTTTGCTTTTAGTCTTTATTTTGATAAACCAAAAGAATAGTTAGCCTTTAAATTCTTGCTTTTAAAATTATAAGTCTCTGTTTAAGAAACCCCAAAAACATAGGAATATGGCGGAAAAGAAGCTTGGGGAGTTTGCTACTCCCAACAATGATTATTTGTGTACTCCTATTACTTAGCCAACAATTGCTGCTGATTACTATGAAATTAGGCAACATTATATAAGTTTGGTTCAATGTCAACACCCGGATTTTTAATTTTTTTATCCCGGATGCCCGTTATGCCATACCTCGCAATCCCAGGATTACCATTTTTGCGAGACATAACGGATTGGATATCACAGTACATCATCCATTACAAACCATACATAAGGTGTTACACAAATAAGGATCTCATGATCCAGTCTTTAATACAACAAGCAGCGGAAATAAACGATAGCATAATGGTGGGGTCCATCTTCAGGGGCACAGGCAATGCTGACGAAGGCAGATAGTCCTAGTTATCATAGCCGTCCTGCTGACCATCATCTTGATAATCTCCTTCATAGTCTGTCCATGATAATAGCCAGGGACAAAAGCCATGAGTACTCTTTAAGTACTCGCAAACTACTACTAGCAAGGGTTATGATTCTAAGTTAAAGTGCCGAATTGAAAGAATAACTATCAAGTTAAGTTTGAACCTAAGCTGAGTTCTGAAGCAAGAAATGATAAAGTAAAGTTCTAGAATCACTTAAGTGGGGAAGCTATTATCATCTACACAACCCTGTTGTGGGCAAGTCAAAGTTCATCATTCATTTCAAGTTATTTAGAAAACATCTGACAACGAAACAGTGTGGCCATTCCAACTGTCCATAACCGCGGACGCGGCTATTCGAATAGTTTGACACTCTAAAGAGGTGGTACACTTTCACCACAAGATTCGATACATCTGTTAGGGATAACCCTGAATCATCATACTTAGTATGCAGACAATCAAACATAACCTTCCCCTTACACACCCTAGTACAAGCACCTCTCCTATGAGCATGGCCTCCCAACCATGACCATCAGTCATCTTGGGCACTGCATGGGTGGACATCATTGAGAGGTAGCCTCAGCTCAAACCTCTCCCGTGAGGGAACTAATACTAATGCATATAAATTTCCAGCTAAGCCTTACCCAATTCAGGTAATGTGGTTGTACGGTAAATTTGGAATGGTATCGCATCCGAATCCAACCATCAGTTTTATAAAAGGGTTAAGGCTCATGCCTCATCATTTTCATCATCATAAATAAATTGTGTTTCTCAACACATGTCAAAACATCTCAATAGAATGACTCATCATTCCAAGGTTTTCACAACTCATTTTCACCAAGTGTTCCCATCTAAAGTGACTCAAGTTTGATCTATTCTAAAACACTAGGTTAAGAGTGTTCACTAAGGTGGAAAGGTGAAATCAATCTCATGCCATAGAATGACACCTAAAGGTTTCTAAGTAGGTCAAGTTTTATACTCTTTATGCTACCTTCAAAATTAATTAAAGAACTTTGTGTAAACTAAGGGGGTGTGATCAAAGTATGCTTAAGGCATCTTTACTAAACTATCTAGTTTTATTCTAGCTTGCTACAATAGCTTACTAAATCATGTTTGCAAGGGTTAGCTTTCCACTAATAGCTTGCCTTGGTTGGTGCAGTGGTTGAAGTTTTCTTCTTCTTCTTCTTGGTAGAACTCCTCCTCCTTGAAGGCTTGGTCGGTACTAGCATCTAGAAATACATAGGGAGTGCACAATCACCAAACAATACTTAACTTCGGCTAAGTAGTATTCTAACCACACAATTGATGATCTATTATCATCCCAAACATCACAAGTTTTAATTCAATAGTTTCAACCTTTTTATTTTGGAAAAGTAATTTCTACTCATTGAAATATTAACTACACTTTAATATTCACCACCAAAATATGGGATCATGTGGACACATGTCCTCACCACATATTCTAACATGTGGGAATGAGATTTAAAGGTGGGATCAATATTACTTTGGTTTAAGTTCATTATTTAATGATTTAAAGTGACTAGAAATGCCTATATAACATTATTTTGGTAATAGTCCAAAGTCACTTCCTGTAAACCTTAATATTATTACATATTTGGATAGATATGATGAAATGTGATTTTTGAGAGTTGGAATCAACTCAAAAGCTAACTTGGTTGATTTTACAAAAATGTTTCAAGTTGCAAAAGCTTCTGTCTTCTTATTTTTATTAGGAGAAATCTATAACTCTAAATGATTTAAATCCAACGGGCTTGGATAGAGCATTTCAATACCTTTCAGACAAAATTAGTTTCATGTCATTTGGATTTGTCAAACTCACAGAATTAAATTTTGAAACACTGGACAAAAACTATATTCTAACTAAAAAGAAAAACCTAGATTTGAATCTACGGGCTTGCGCGGGAAAGGAAATGGGCCGGCCCAGTGGCGCTACGAGGCATGGGGCTCAGCTGACAGGGGGGTCCACTTGTCAGCGGCTCTTTAAAACGCGAAACGGTACGTGCGCTATGGGCCGTGCGATTAGAGGCTAGATCTACGGCTGAGGGTCGTCGTCGACGACGGAAGGGTCGCCGGCGAGCTCGAACCCTAGCGGCTCGGTGGGGGTCCACTAGGGGCGTACCAGGGCTCTAGCGGGGTTGGCGATGCGGGCGAACGAAGTGGAAGACGACGGCGAGGCGAGGCGTGGTCGCGGTGGAGCTTGGGGTGGCCGAAATCAACGACACCCTTCTTCTCCAGAGGCGGCGGCTCCGGCTCCAATTCCGGCGAGCTACTGCTCCACTTGCTCTGACGAGGGGTGGTTGAGGTTCAGAGAGGTGAGGGGAGTGGAATGGTGTGAGTCTTTGGTGCTGGGGAGGGCTCCTTTTATAGGCTCGACGGTAAGACTGAGCAGGATGGGCGGTCGACAGTGGCGACATGGCTACGACGAGCTAGCGGCATGGCTGGGGATGGCGATCGATGGGCGGTCCCCTAGCGGTGCTCTAGCGGTTCAATGTGGCCGTAGGGGCGGTGGCATGCGGTCGGGGTGAGGTGGCGCTCTGCGCGGCCGAAGCGGCTGTGTCCATGGCGAGCGGTGGCTATGGGGCTTTGGGCGGCAAATGGAGGTGTCTGGGGTGTTCTCTAGGTCGAGGCGGAGCGGTGGGCGCGGGCTGGTGTCGAGTGGCGGCTTGTGCACGTGGGGACAGTGCGCGCTCTGCGGGCGGCGTCAGCATGGTTTGGTGGCACTAGGCGCGGGTTCTCCTCTGTGGTCCATGGCTGGTCTTGGCTCGGGCAAGGGACAGAGAGGGGCGGTGCGGTGCTGGCTGCCTCCTAGACATGGAGAGGGGGAGAGGGGTGGTTTGCTGCAGCGGTTGCAAGTTTGGCCGGCGAGGCATGGCTCGGGTCGGCATGGCATTGTTGCTAGGGGTGTAGGGGATGGGTGTGTAGGCTTTGGTTAGATCATTGGGAGACAGAGGGAGTAAATGGGGATCAAATGGGGGCAAAACTCTGTTCAAAACAGTGAGCTAGGATTAGAGGTGTGATTCTGCTTGCCAAGTGTTTGATGAAATGGCCGCAAGAGAAAAAGTTTTGAATTTTGAGTTCAAAATTTTTGGGTGATCTCCACTAGTGATAGGTAGTCTCTGGTTGCAAGGGTTTTGAAAATGGTGCTCAATTTGATGTTTTTTGAAATAGGGGTGATCTATGCATATGCATTAGATTCAATTTTAAACTGTCATTTAAAATAGTTACAGAAGGTTTTTAGTAGATCAAAAGGTGGGCCTTGGTACCTCATTATGTGTACTAGCAAGGGGTGTAAAGATCAAGAATTGTTTCTGTTAAGAATTGAGTACTAGGAATAGCCAAAGTAGGTATGAGAGTTAAATTTGTCCAAATGACAATCCTTCATTTTAATTCTTTTTTATTTGATTTTCTTTATGAAAAGTTTGGGAATGATGTAGATGATGTTTAAATCACCTAAGAAACATTTTAGAAGCAAAGGATCACACAATCATGGCAATTCAAAACAACTCCTATTTTAAATGCACACATATATGAATGCTTTCATTTTAAATTTGGAAAAGTTTTTGTTAACCCCATTTTTGGATGACTTGATCTTGATAAGCTTGGATTGAAGTTTTGGGATGTTACAAACCTTCCCCCCTTAAATAAAATCTCGTGTCGAGATTTACAAGAAAACTAGGAACTAAAGAGATCTGGGAACTCTGTCCTAATGTAATCCTCGCGCTCCCAAGTGGCTTCCTCCTCGGTATGGTTGCTCCACTGAATCTTGAGTAACTTGATACTCCTGGTCCTGGTGGTTCTGTAGGCTTCTTCTAAGATACGGATGGGTACTTCCCGATAGGTCAGGTCATTGTTGATTTCCACTGCTCTGTGATCGATATTCTTGAAAACTTCAGTCTTCTCAGGCACTTCCAAACATTTGCGAAGTAACGAGATATGGAACACATTGTGGATGGCTGACATCTCTTCAGGCAATTCCAGCTGATACGATACTTCTCCTCGGGGGTTCAGAATCTTGAAAGGTCCGATATATCTGGGAGCTAACTTTCCCTTCAGACTAAAGCGTTGAGTTCCCTTCAATGGTGAAACCTTGAGATATACGAAATCTCCGACATTGAAAGTCAGGTCTCTCCTTCTCTTGTCAGCATAGATTTTCTGTCTGGATTGGGCGGTCTTGAGGTGCTCATGAACTTTGTGAACTTTCTCTTCTGCTTCTTGGAGAATGTCGGGTCCAAAGATCTGACTCTCTCCTACTTGCGACCAATTCAAAGGGGTACGACACTTTCTTCCGTATAGGAATTCAAAGGGTGCCATCTGCAAACTAGCTTGATAACTATTGTTATATGAGAATTCTGCGAAGGGAAGGCAGTCTTCCCATTTTGATCCGTATTCCAACACACAAGCTCTAAGAATATCCTCCAAGATCTGGTTGACTCTCTCAGTCTGTCCATCTGTTTGCGGGTGATAAGCGGTACTGAAGTTCAACTTGGTTCCTAAACCTTCCTGAACTTTCTGCCAAAATCTTGAAGTAAAATGAGTTCCTCAATCTGAGACGATGGTCTTGGGGGTTCCATGCAGACTAACAATCCTAGCAATGTACAACTCTGCTAGTTTTGCACTCTGGTAGGTTGTCTTGACTGGTATGAAGTGGGCTACCTTAGATAGTCTATCAACTATGACCCAGATTGAGTCATTTCCCCTACTAGAAGTAGGTAAACCGGTGATAAAGTCCATTCCGACAGAATCCCATTTCCATTCCGGAATCTGCAATGATTGCAACAATCCTGCAGGTCTCTGATGCTCCGCTTTGACTCTTTGACAAATGTCACATTTGGCGATGTAGCTTCCGATCTCTCTCTTCATCTTGTGCCACCAAAATTGCTCTTTCAAATCCTGATACATCTTTATTCCTCCGGGGTGGATAGAATAAAGAGTATCATGAGCTTCCTTCATGATAATTTCCTTCAGCTCCGAATCTGCTGGTACACAGATACGTCCCTTGTACCACAGTACACCTACTTCGTCTTCGGTGAATCCAGGTACTTTGCTTATACCAATACGACGTTTGATTCCGTCGATACTTTCATTCCCTTTCTGGGCTTCCTTGATTTGGCTAATCAAAGTGGGTTGAAGTTCATTGCTAGCTAGGAATCCTTTGCTAACTAACTCAGTCCTGAACTGCTCGAACTCCTCATACAAACTTGGTTTCTTCTCTTTGATCATGGTGTTAAGCCTACACGGCAATCTGCTAAGAGCATCCGCTACCACATTGGCTTTGCCGGGGTGATAGTGAATGTCAAGGTCATAATCCTTGATTAACTCTATCCATCTTATTTGCCTCATATTCAACTCCTTCTGGGTGAAGATATACTTCAAGCTCTTATGATCTGAGTAAATCTCACAGCGATTACCCATCAAATAATGACGCCATGTCTTCAATGCAAGAACCACCGCTACTAGCTCAAGATCATGGGTCGGATAGTTCTGCTCATGCTGCTTTAGTTGTCGAGACAGATACGCGATGACTTTGCCTTCTTGCATCAATACACATCCTAGACCAATCTTTGATGCATCACAATACACATCAAACGGCTTATTGATGTCTGGCATGATCAAAATTGGGGTTGATATCAATCTCTTCTTCAGCTCCTAGAAACTGGCTTCACACTTGTCTGTCCATTCAAACTTCTTGTCCTTCTTCAACAATTGGGTCATTGGTCGGGCTATGCTTGAGAATCCTTCTACGAATTTGCGGTAATATCCCGCTAATCTAAGAAATGAACGAACTTGGGTTTGATTGGTTGGGGCTTCCCATTCTTCGACATCTTTGATCTTGCTGGGATCAACAGAGACTCCTCCGGCAGACACAATATGTCCTAGGAATCCTACTTCTTTCAGCCAAAACTCACACTTGCTGAACTTGTCATATAACTGATGCTCTCTCAGGGTTTCTAGGATGATTCTCAGATGTTGCTCATGCTCTTCTTCTGACTTGGAGTAGATAAGGATGTCGTCGATAAACACAACTACACACTTATCTAGGAACTTCATAAAGATCTTATTCATGAGATTCATGAAATACATAGGGGCATTGGTTAATCCAAAAGACATAACCGTATACTCGTATAAACCATAGCGAGTAGTAAAGGCGGTCTTCGGAATATCCGTTGCATCAATCTTAAGTTGGTGATAACCAGTCCTAAGATCAATCTTTGAGAATACCTGAGCTCCAGTCAACTGATCAAATAGATCCTCTATCTTTGGCAAGGGGTACTTGTTCTTGATGGTGACATCATTCAACTTTCTGTAGTCTGTACATAGACGGTTTCCTCCATCCTTCTTGTCGACGAATAACACTGGTGATCTCCATGGCGATGCACTTGGTTGAATCAAGCCGGTTGCTAACATGGCATCCAACTGCTTCTTCAGTTCTACTAACTCTGAGGGGTTCATGGTATAGGGTCTCTGGGCTATAGGTCCGGTTCCGGGGATTAGTTCGATAATGAACTCTATATCCCTATCCGGGGGCATACCTGGCAATTCATCTGGGAATACGTCGGGGTATTCACAGACTACTCTGACTTGGTCAATGGTAGGCAGGGCTACACTTTTGTTGCATTTGAATTGACGGGGTAAGGTTTCAGAGATATGTTCTACTGTTACTCTAGAACTACTGGTCATGGTGATGGCTTTCTTAGCACAGTCTATCAGTCCTTTATGCTTTGACATCCAGTCCATACCTAGTACTACTTCCAAACCTTTGGTTCCAAGTACAATTAGGTTGGCATAAAAATCTATCCCATGTATTCTGATAGGTACAACTTTGCAAATTTTTCTAGCTTTTGTTGTTGAACCGGGGATTTGAACTATCATGACATGCTTCAGGTTGGTTGGGCGAATCTTACTAGTGCATACAAATTCTTCGGTGACAAATGAATGCGATGCTCCAGAATCAAACAATACTCTTGCTAAAACTGAGTTGACAGAAAACATACCCAGGACGACATCTGGTGCTTCCTGGGCTTCTTCTGCGTTCATGTGGAAGAGACGACCGTTGCGGTTGTGCGGGTTCCCTGGGGCAAATCTCCTGCCTGGTTGAACACGACGCTGCTGCTGAGCTGGGGCATTCACAGGGGCATTGGCGACAGTCTTCTTGGGACACTCATTGGAGTAGTGACCCTTTACTCCACACTCGAAACAAGTGATCTGGGACTTGTCCTTGACTGCGACAGGTACAGCATTGCTGCTAGTTCTGGGGGCAGTGTTGTTGTTGTTGCTCTTGGGAGGGGCACAGTTGACGTTGTTGGCGTTGCTGGAGTTGTGATTGTTTCCTCCGGGCTTCACATTTTCTCCGCTACGGTTGGGGTAGCTTGGGCGAGAATTTGGGGGTCGGTTGTTCCTTGGTGCATATCCTGGTGAGGGGTTGGGACGGTACTTCTGGTGACTACTGGATCCAGACTGCTGCATCATACGACGCTTGCGGTTGTCGTTTGCCTGGTTAATCTTCCCTTCCATCTGAATGGCAGAGTCGACTAGCTCTTCAAGATCCTGGAAACGGATGTTGACGAGGACAGTCTGCATCTCATCATGCAGTCCGTTTAAGAATCTCTCTTTCTTCTTGGCCTCCGTGTTGATTTCATCCGGTGCATATCTGGCAAGTGACAAGAATTTGTCACGGTACAGTCAATCTTCCTTGCTTCAGTTCACGGAATTCATCTCTCATCCTGTTGACAAGACCTTGCGACACGTGGGTGTGGCTGAACTTGACCTTGAATGCTTCCCAGGTCATCACCTGGCCATGGTTCATGTTGTGGACGCTATTCCACCAAGCTCTTGCATCTCCCGCCAGATAGTGGGCGGCAAAGAGAACTTTCTCATTCTCATCAACTCCTGCAACTTCGAGGTTGTTTTCCATGGTCTGTAACCAGTCATCAGCATCTAATGGGTTTTCAGATTGGTTGAAGATTGGGGGATTGGTGTTCTGAAATTTTTTGATTTTAGATCCATGGTGATCCTGATTTCCATGTCCTTGGTTGTTGAGAGCCATTTGGGCAATCTGCTGCAATGTCACTAAGTTGGCTTGACGCTCGGCGCTGCTTGCTTCACGGTCTGCGATGAGATTCTGTAAGATCTGCAGCATTGGGTCCTGCGATGAGCTGCTCCCTCCTTGGTTTCCACGAGTCATCTGAAGATTGAGATAGATATAGGGGTAAGAGGGAAATTCTAAGGTTCATGGTTTTGGGTTTTCAAAGCTACAACTTTGAGTTAGACTCAGGTTTTTCAACTAACTTATTTGTCATTCATGCAAGCAAGCACACGATACAACACACACCACAACAAGCAAAGGGGAAAAACAGATGGTTTGAAGAACCATTATGCAAACTACGATACACTGAGATGATACATCTCATGCTACGACAGTGCTCTAGTGCATCTACTCATTGTCGATGAAGTCGGAGTCTTCATCATCAGTGTAGAAGTCCACAGCATCCTCTGCCAGAAAGTCATCATCGTTGCCGAGGTAAGAATCCATATCTCCCTGGATGTCTTCTCCCTCATCATCTTCTTCCTTGGCAGCAAGCTGAGCTTCCTGCTCCTTGACGGTCTTCTCGAGGTCGGCCACCTTCTTGCGAAGACGGGCGATGGTGCGATCCTTCTTTGCACGCTGGCGACGAAGAGACTGGCGATCTTGGACGAGCAGTGTGAAAGTCTGGGCCTTCTGGTCGGCGATGGCACGGTTCTGGTTGGCTAACTCTCTGGCATTGTCCAGTTCCTGCTGTCGGTCATGAAGCAAGAAGTCAAGGTTCTCCACTTGACGCCTTAACTCTGGGTGACTTGGCATCTCCATCGGCATTCCCATGAAGTCACGTCTTGCATAGTGGGCAAAACGGGTTCCTTGAATCTTGTTGACGTTGAGGGCACATAGACGTGCGAGAGCTTCATGCATTGCCCTGGCTAATCCATCTAGCCAGTTGTTCTCTCTCACAGAGAACTGAATTCTCCCGGAAGTTGGTGCTTCAATGCTTCCTCGAAGATCTGCTGTGACTAGCCATTGTAGGTCTCCTCCTGGGGGTCCTGGAAGTTGAGCTCCAAGAAACTCCGGATGTGGGCGTCCCAGTAATTCTAACAGTGAATCCAGATCCCTCTCGAAGATCAGTTGACCTCCATTTCCCAACTGGTAAAACTTGCTGAACTGAGTCTCCATCTACAAGAATTTAGGATGAGGAAATTAGTGAAGTGATCAAGTGTGTCAAATTTTAAGTAGTAATGTAAGAATTTTGAGGAACATGTATTTTTGAGAAAGAATGAGTTTACAAGGGTAAGAGGGGAAATAGTTTTTCATAAATACTCACTTTGGTTTTGAAGCTAAGTTTTTGGTTTCGACGTCCATTCTAACTAGGGTATCCTATGGTCAGGATGGCTCTGATACCAACTTGTCAACACCCGGATTTTTAATCCCGGATGCCCGTTATGCCATACCTCGCAATCCCAGGATTACCATTTTTGCGAGACATAACGGATTGGATATCACAGTACATCATCCATTACAAACCATACATAAGGTGTTACACAAATAAGGATCTCATGATCCAGTCTTTAATACAACAAGAAGCGGAAATAAACGATAGCGTAGCAGTGGGGTCCATCTTCAGGGGCACAGGCAATGCTGACGAAGGCAGATAGTCCTAGTTATCATAGCCGTCCTGCTGACCATCATCTTGATAATCTCCTTCATAGTCTAGCCATGATAATATCCAGGGACAAAAGCCATGAGTACTCTTTAAGTACTCGCAAACTACTACTAGCAAGGGTTATGATTCTAAGTTAAAGTGCTGAATTGAAAGAATAACTATCAAGTTAAGTTTGAAACCTAAGCTGAGTTCTGAAGCAAGAAAAGATAAAGTAAAGTTCTAGAATCACTTAAGTGGGGAAGCTATTATCATCTACACAACCCTGTTGTGGGCAAGTCAAAGTTCATCATTCATTTCAAGTTATTTAGAAAACATCTGACAACGAAACAGTATGGCCATTCCAACTGTCCATAACCGCGGACGTGGCTATTCGAATAGTTTGACACTCTGCAGAGGTGGTACACTTTCACCACAAGATTCGATACTTCTGTCAGGAATAACCCTGAATCATCATACTTAGTATGCAGATAATCAAACATAACCTTCCCTTTACACACCCTAGTACAAGCACCTCTCCTTGAGAGGTAGCCTCAGCTCAAACCTCTCCCGTGAGGGAACTAATACTAATGCATATAAATTTCCAGCTAAGCCTTACCCAATTCAGGTAATGTGGTTGTACAGTAAATTTGGAATCAATTGTGTTTCTCAACACATGTCAAAACATCTCAATAGAATGACTCATCATTCCAAGGTTTTCACAACTCATTTTCACCAAGTGTTCCCATCTAAAGTGACTCAAGTTTGATCTATTCTAAAACACTAGGTTAAGAGTGTTCACTAAGGTGGAAAGGTGGAATCAATCTCATGCCATAGAATGACATCTAAAGGTTTCTAAGTAGGTCAAGTTTTATACTCTTTATGCTACCTTCAAAATTAATTAAAGAACTTTGTGTAAACTAAGGGGGTGTGATCAAAGTATGCTTAAGGCATCTTTACTAAACTATCTAGTTTTATTCTAGCTTGCTACAATAGCTTACTAAAGCATATTTGCAAGGGTTAGCTTGCCACTAATATCTTTCCTTGGTTGGTGCAGTGGTTGAAGTTTTCTTCTTCTTCTTCTTCTTCTTCTTCTTGGTAGAACTCCTCCTCCTCGAAGGCTTGGTCGGTACTAGCGTCTAGAAATACATAGGGAGTGCACAATCACCAAACAATACTTAACTTAGGCTAAGTAGTATTCTAAACCACACAATTGATGATCTATTATCATCCCAGACATCACAAGTTTTAATTCAATAGTTTCAACCTTTTTATTTTGGAAAAGTAATTTCTACTCATTGAAATATTAACTACACTTTAATATTCACCACCAAAATATGGGATCATGTGGACACATGTCCTCACCACATATTCTAACATGTGGGAATGAGATGTAAAGGTGGGATCAATATTACTTTGGTTTAAGTTCATTATTTAATGATTTAAAGTGACTAGAAATGCCTATATAGCATTATTTTGGTACTAGTCCAAAGTCACTGCTTGTAAACCTTAATATTATTACATATTTGGATAGATATGATGAAATGTGATTTTTGAGAGTTGGAATCAACTCAAAAGCTAACTTGGTTGATTTTTGAGAAATCTATAACTCTAAATGAATTAAATCCAACGGCTTGGATAGAGCATTTCAATACCTTTCAGACAAAATTAGTTTCATGTAATTTGGATTTGTCAAACTCACAGAATTAAATTTTGAAACACTGGTTAGAAACTATATTCTAACTAAAAAGAAAAACCTAGATTTGAATCTACGGGCTTGCGCGGGAAAGGAAATGGGCCGGCCCAGTGGCGCTACGCAGCACGGGGCTCAGCTGACACGGGGGGTCCACTTGTCAGCGGCTCTTTAAAACACGAAATGGTACGCGCGCTGTGGGCCGTGCGATTAGAGGCTAGATCTACGGCTAAGGGTCGTCATCGACGACGGACGGGTCGCCGGTGAGCTCGAACCCTAGCGGCTCGGTGGAGGTCTACTGGGGGCGTACCAGGGCTCCAGCAGGGTTGGCGATGCGGGCGAACGAAGTGGAAGACGACGGCGAGGCGAGGCATGGTCGTGGCGGAGCTTGGGGTGGCCGGAATCAACGGCACCCTTCTTCTCCAGAGGCGGAGGCTCCGGCTCCAATTCCGGCGAGCTGCTGCTCCACTTGCTCCGGCGAGGGGTGGTTGAGGTTCAGAGAGGTGAGGGGAGTGGAATGGTGTGAGTCTTTGGTGCTAGGGAGGGCTCCTTTTATAGGCTCGACGGTGAGACCGAGCGGGATGGGCGGTCGACGGTGGCGACATGGCTACGGCGAGCTAGCGGCATGGCTGGGGATGGCGATCGATGGGCGGTCCCCTGGCGGTGCTCTATCGCTTCAATGCGGCCGTAGGGGAGGTGGCATGCGGTCGGGGTGAGGTGGCACTCTGCGCGGCTGAAGCGGCTGTGTCCACGGCGAGCGGTGGCTGTGGGGCTTTGGGCGGCGAACGGAGGTGTCTGGGGTGTTCTCTAGGTCGAGGCGGAGCGGTGGGCGCGGGCTGGTGTCGAGCGGCGGCTTGTGCACGCGGGGACAGTGCGCGCTCTGCGGGCGGCGTCGGCATGGTTCGGTGGCACTGGGCGTGGGTTCTCCTCTGTGGTCCATGGCTGGTCTTGGCTCGGGCAAGGGACAGAGAGGGGCGGTGCGATGTTGGCTGCCTCCTAGACATGGAGAGGGGGAGAGGGGTGGTCTGCTGTAGCGGTTGCAAGTTTGGCCGGTGAGGAATGGCTTGGGTCGGCATGACATTGTTGCTAGGGGTGTAGGGTATGGGTGTTTAGGCTTTGGTTAGATCATTGGGAGACAGAGGGAGTAAATAGGGGAAAAACTCTGTTCAAGACAGTGAGCTAGGATTAGATGTGTGATTCTTCCTGCCAAGTGTTTGATGAAATGGCCACAAGAGAAAAAGTTTTGAATTTTGAGTTCAAAAATTTTGGGTGATCTCCACTAATGATAGGTAGTCTCTGGTTGCAAGGGTTTTGAAAATGGTGCTCAATTTGATGGTTTTTGAAATAGGGGTGATCTATGCATATGCATTAGATTCAATTTTAAACTGTCATTTAAAATAGTTTACAGAAGGTTTTTAGTAGATCAAAAGGTGGGCCTTGGTACCTCATTATGTGTACTAGCAAGGGGTGTAAAGATCAAAAATTGTTTCTGTTAAGAATTGAGTACTAGGAATAGCCAAAGTAGGTATGAGAATTAAATTTGTCCAAATGACCATTCCTTCATTTTAATTCTTTTTGATTTGATTTTCTTTAGGAAAAGTTTGGGAATGATGTAGATGATGTTTAAATCACCTAAGAAACATTTTAGAAGCAAAGGATCACACAATCATGGCAATTCAAAACAACTCCTATTTTAAATGCACACATATATGAATGCTTTCATTTTAAATTTGGAAAAGTTTTTGTTAACCCCATTTTTAGATGACTTGATCTTGATAAGCTTGGATTAAAGTTTTGGGATGTTACATTCAACATAATCAATTTGGAGGCTCTGCTGTTGAGGATGCATGTATGCACTTGAATACTTTCACTGAAATATGTGATATGATGCGTATAAAAGACGTTGACCCCAATGCGGTCAAATTGCGTTTATTTCCTTTCTCTCTTAGAGGAAGAGCAAAATAATGGTTGCTATCTTTGCTTAGAAATACTATTACATCATGGGTGGAATGCACTTCTTTATTTATGACTAATTTTTTTCCACCTTCAAAGACAATGCAACTTAGATCTAATATTACTGGTTTTAGACAGGAAGAGCATGAGCCACTAGCGCTTGCATGGGAGAGGATGAAAGAATGCATGAGAAACTGTCCTAGTCATGGGATGGAAGAATGGTTAATTCTCCATCTATTTTATAATGCTCTTAACCCTGTGTCTAAGGCTATGCTTGATACTGTAGCTAGAGGAACATTTATGGGTAAACATATTATCGAAGCAAAGCAGTCGCTAGACAATATGAAGACAACCATGCCCAATGGCATGTGGATAGATCAAACATGAAGAAGGTGAACTCCGTCTCACCACAAGAAAATGAAGAACTCGATGCTAAGTTGGATGAGCTCATATTAGCCGTAAAAGGTAAGGAAGCCCGGGTAAGAGCTATCCTGGAAACAAATATTGAAGAAATAGATTTCATAGCTGGTAATGATTATAAACCTGCTTGGAAGAAAAATTATAATCCTAATTTTCATAAACAGTATTCTAATCCTGCAGGTAACTCTAATAATAATATGGGAACTAGTCATGGTAGTCTCCAAGAAACACTAAAGTCTTTTATAGACTCACAAAATGAACAAAACAATATTCTTGTTAAAATAACGGAGAACCATGATGCTATTCTTGGTAAATTATCTAACCAAGTTGTAAGTTTGAGAAATGATTTGCAGGCCCTCCAAGAAAGAACGAGGATCATTGAGGCACAGCTAGGTAAGATAGCCGAGAGTCAAACTCTCATTCTAGCTAAATTTGCAGGTAAAGCTGAGCCCAATCATGTTGAAGACCTCAAGATGATGAGAATACAAAGGGAGGATCCTGCAGAACTTTATTATAATAATGGTCCTTCACCAAGTTACACCATTGAAGATCTTGTAAAAAGGATCAATGTTAAGATTCCGGTAAGTGAAGGAAATGAGGAAACTATGTACCAACACTTCGTTAATCGGGTAGCAATAAAGGTACGTGAGCTTGAGGAAGAATATAAGAAAATTGCTAAAAAATTACCTGTGAAGCTTGATGATATATTTGAGACTACTATTAAGATTAAAATTGGGACCAACAAGATAGTTGCACTTTGTGATCTAGGTGCAAGCGTCTCACAAATTCCAAAAAGCATTTTTCATAAGTTAAATCTTGGCTCTTTTGAGATCACCGAGTTAAAATTGCATCTAGCAGATTCTACCTATAAAAAAGCTGTAGGAATTAAGGAGAATACTTTAGTATACATTAAAGGTTGTCCTGCTCTTATTGATTTTGTTATTGTTGACATGCCTGAAGATGCTACTACTCCTATTATATTAGATCGTCCTTTCTTAAGAACTATTAAGCTTTGATTAATCTACATGAAGGGAAAGTGAAGCTTCAATTGCCTTCCCAGGATCCTTTTGTTTTCATTTCCCCAGGAAGAAGAAAGCCAAGCATGATGAAAAGGAGGCCATCACTTTGAAGGACAACTATTTCGGAGTGGGTGTTCCACTCATCTTGCCTAAGTGAGGAACATTGAGGTCAAGATATTGACCATAAAAGAGCGCTTTATGGGAGGAAACCCATGTGAAATAAAGGTTTGAGTTAAGCTTTAAGTTTTAGTTTAAGTTTATGTTTCATAAAGAGTGCTAGAAAACTCCAATTGAGGAGAAGAAGTTTGGTAGTACTAAAAATCCTGCTTTATACATGATGTTGTTGGTCGATAATATTTTCTGTCATTTTTCTGTCAAAAACAAGTTATTTCACTAAGTTAAAGGATAAGAAATAATTTTCGAAAAAACAATTTTTTTGATGCATACAGAAGGTTTAACGACCAACTATATGGCAGGAATAAAATTCCGGCCGTATAGTTCTGGTCGTATAGATATTTTTTCCATCAACAATTTTTCTTTCATATGTTCTGACGGTTTAACGGCCAACTATACGACGGGAATAAAAATTCCAGCCGTATAGCTCTGGTCGTATAGATATCGATGCTTTCATACAAATTCTTTTCCAGGTACAGACGGTTTGATGACCAACTATACAGCGGGAACATATTGTTCCAACGATATAGTTCCGGCCGTATAGCCGCGCTGCCAGGTGGAAACCGTAAAATTTTGATAGCATGCCAACTATATGGCGGGAACACATTGTTCCGGTCGTATAGTTGCGTCTGACCATAAAAACGCCACGGGAGGTACCTCCAACCCCAAAACTTCAATCCCTTTTCTTTCTTCTACCTCCAAACTCTCTCAAAACCTCAAGAGATCTTCATCTCTACTCAATTTCATTCGGTTTCTTTCAAACAAGTGATCTACAATATGTTTCTCCTCCGATCCTCCAATTACTTTAGGTAAATTCATCTTTGATCAATTGTTATTATCAATCTAGGGTGAGACCTACTATGAAGTAATTCCATGATTCTCTTGCCTAGATTATTATTTTGAGGGGATTATTTAGTGTGCTATGATGAGGAATATGTTATACTTATTATTGTTGGATCAAAAAGTTTTATTTTTGTCTTTCTTTATTATTTTAGATGATGAACAAAAGGAGCCAAACTTGTGCTATTGCCGCCGCTAGCACTTCTCGGGCTGCCACTCAAGAATGCATGGGGATACGGTTCAGGAATGAGCTCCAATGTGATCGCTTCGATAGGATCAAGAACCGAGAAGTGAAGGCAACCAAGTGGGCTTGTCCCATCATATTGAACCAACTCGGTATTTCTGATGACTTCAATTTAGTTTGCAATAGAGCTGGCCTGCAAAACTTTGTATACAATGATGTGCCAACTTATTGCCGGTTAACTATTGAATTTCTAAGTTCTTTGCAAAGCACCATTCAACAATGGTAAGGAGAGGACACGATTTCTTTCCGACTTATGAACAACAACTACACTTTAACACTAGATGAATGGTGCGCATGTTTTAATTTCCCAAACAATGATGTTAATGCCTTACGCGCATCCCTTACTAGCTTAGACCCTTCCTCTGCACAATATTATAATGGAATGAGTTTCACTACTAGAGTAAGCAAGGGGAAGAATATTCAACATCCTTCAATTCGCTATTCGTTCTATGTTAGCGCTAACACCTTGCAAGCAATAAATGAGTTCACAAGACTCAACGAGGAGGACATCTTAGTCCTTGCAAAAGATGCTTACACCAACTGCGACTTGTCACTCAACTTGGGCAGAATCCTTGTGCGCTACCTAGAGCACCAATCCTCCCAAAGCCAAGGACCAATCATAGATGGAGGCGTCATCACCGTGCTTGCCAATGCCCTAGGCATTAACCTAGGTGAGTGACGTGTTGGTTTATCTACTTTAAATGCTTGTGGAATGCTCACTAGGAGAGGTGGTGTTTATTACTTGCATATTGCTGGAGTTGGGCGTCTTTACCCTGCTCCTATGCCTAATGGTATTTTCTCTATCAAGGAAGGACGTTTTCTATATGACTTGCAGGTTGAGCAACACCAACCCGAGGAGGAGATTCTGGAAGAGGATGAGGACCAAGAAGAGGAGCAAGAAGTTCCTTAGCAAGAGGAGCAGCCACAAACCCGGTTCGCCACATACCAAGACTTCCACGAACTTGGAGGGACTTTGGAGAGGATACATAACCTCTCTTTGAACCTCCGAGGAACAACTAGTAATTTATCAACTCAATTTGCGAACTGTAGTAATGACTTTCTCCCGCCACCGCAATGATTTGAATGGCTTGCAAAAGCCTAAGCTTGGGGAAGTTTCCTCATGTATATTTATTTGGTGTTTTATTTTCTCTTATTTATTTCAAGGTTATGTTTCTAATTCAAGTTTATAAGCACTTGTGTTAGTTTCCCCAACACTTTATTTTTAGTTCTTTCTATTTGCTTTCGTGATTTTCTAGCCGAGCTTTGCCGCCAATTTTCTATTCTTTAAATTCCCTCTCTTAAAAATAACAAAAAGATTTCTCCATTTTTCTTTATTTTCCCTCTTTCTTTTCTTTCCGCCTCGATGTTCTCGTGTATTTGTAGGAGAGTGATCAACTTCGAGTTTCCAAGAAACAAATAAAAAAGGAAGAGAGAAGTGGAACCAAATATGAGAGGTATGCCTTATGACTCCCCACTTTTGAAGTTTGAGAAACCCATGCTAGTTAGTAGTAAATGTTGAGATGTTATATTGGTGGAGTGAGTCTTTGTATTGTAGTAAGATTTTGTTTGCATGGGTATTTAGTTGGGTACGTTTTGTTCCAGCTCTTGTAGTTAACCAAGTCTTGCCTAAAAATTTGCTAAACAAGTGTAATAAGAAAAAGTCTCACAATTGAAGGCTTGGGTGTTGTAGTGTTTAGTCTTGAAGGCTTATTTCTAGAGACACTCAACACCACTGAAAATGTTGATTGACTTGATAGGTCTTTTTAAAAGGATTTGTTCGATTGAATTAATGTTTAGCGGTTTTTTTGAGCATGCCAAAGTTTAACTTGTTAAATCATAAGAATGATATAGCTTTATGCATGTCAAACTTCACGGGATGCCAACAACTCCGCTGGCCTACAAACGATCTTCATGGAAGAAACTCCTAGATTTCAGCTATGAGTTGATTAAACGCATGTAGCAACAAAGCTATAGTGGGTAAGATTCTTGGCACTCCCGGGTAGCTGTGTTCATGATGGAATCACTCCTCTGGCTGTTATGAGTAATCATTATGCAAAAGGAACAAAAACCTTAGTGATGCCACGAGTGTCCATCACAACCTGATAAACTGATATTTTTTTTGGCATGCTCTCAATTACTCAAGAACTGAAATTCTTGAAGGACAATGAATATAAAAGTAGTGCCTGAAAATTCTTGATTTATTGATGTGGGAGAATTGATATACTCTAGCATATATTCTTTTCATGACAACTCTCACACTCTCAATTTACATGATTATACTTTACTGTTCAAAGGAAAGCCTATGAGTTTATTACATGACATGGAATAAAGTTTACTCATTTGAATCTTCCATGTTAACAATAATTTTGCTACACTATAAGGATGCATAAAAACCCATATAAAAACTCTATCCATGCTGAAGTTTTTCAGATTTATGAAGTGGAGGAAATATGAGACTACCAATCATGAGTAAGATCATCATCTTATTATTTCAATTTAAATGTTGAGTTCCTTTTTGATTTTAGTTTTTCTCGAGGATGATCAATTTTAAGCTTGGGGAGGTTGATGGATCTGAAATATAGCCATCTACATCCACATTTAAACTGGATATTATTCATATTTTTGATGAAATATCTCTCTAAAATCTACCACTAATGCCTATTGATCAAAGGGGTATGCAATCCTTTCTTTCCATTTTTCTCTGCACAGTTAATGATGTTTGATGATGGGAATCACTACATTAAAGTCAAAGATACGAGATTTCCAACAACCAGAAGAAACCAGGAGTCGTGAGTCAAAGGCAGACGCTTTAACGACCAACTATACGACCGGAATAAAATTTCGGCCGTATAGTTCTAGTCGTATAGTTGCCATCAACACTACTAGGTCAAACAGAACAACTTTCATGAAGGGACCCCTATATAAAGGAGCCTTGTCCGACGAGAAAAGAGTGTTCGAGAGTCCCTACCCTAGATCATCAGCACCTCCAGATCTCCATCCACCACACCGAAGAGCCGCCGAAAGAATAGACTTAGATCTAATCTCCAAAGCCCTTCTCCACCACCATAGCCATATTCCACCACTTGTAATAGTAGATCTCATCTTCGATTGGGACATTTTTAGACTATTTGCTATTAGTCTCATGATTTCTATTACAATGCTTGTGATTGTCGTTCTCATCTCTATATGTGAGTAATTCTCCTTGGGCTAAGGGCTTCGACCTAGCCATGTAGCTTGTGTGCATATTATTTATCATAGATGGGATCATGTATTGGTTTGTATGACAGGATGATTATTGTATCCTCTCTTGCCTCAGTCTAAGGACTTGTCAGGTACCCAATACCCTGAGGATTGAGCCAGGTATAGGGAGTATGAACAATGACTAATCTGCAGGTTGGGAATCCCAGTGACAGAAGGGGCAGCACGACCGTATGTGAGGGATTTACTTGGGATTAACAGTGACGTCACTACGCATATCATTAGTTCTCTTTCTTCTATGGATGAGACTAGTAGGTTATTGCTATAAGCGGTTGCGTAGGCAATAGCAATTATGGATGCACTGCCCACATATAATTTATCTTCCTCTAACAATTACATGCACAACTTATCTTTTATTCCCATCAGATGCTCTGCACATCTATAGGTGAAACCGAATGCCCTAGGCCCTCTCGCTCCATCGTCGACAACAACAAAAAGACACAAACTCTTGGTCTGGTAAAAACACAAAAGGAATTCTAAAACTCCCGAAGGTCCGTTAAAGTAACTTCACTACGCATCTGCTTCCCGAGGGTTCGAGAAACCTAGGTCAACTAGGGAAAAAGAGTTATACTACATCCGTAATCTGGATCGAAGGTATTACTTAGCGACTGAAGAGATTTAGAACAACAAACTGCAAACAAAACAAAAGACCAAAGGTACTCCTTGGCGACCGAGATGAAGCGCAGGCCCGTGCTGATGTGCGTTGGCTTCTCCAGCTCGGTCCCTATCATCCGGGTCATCCCCCTCTCCAGCAATCTCACTTGCCGCTTCACCTCGGGCTTCTTTGTCGACTTGGTTGCCGATGCGAGGATCTCCGGTTCCTTCGACATCAAAACCTCTTCTGACTTCTTTGCTGGTAGAGTCGCCGACCCTGCGGCCGCTTGAGCCTCTGACTCCGATGTTGTCGAGGGGCTTGGGCCTTTAGCCGCGGCCGGGGCCATGATTGCGCTGGCTGCAACCGGTGGTTCCATCATTGTCACTAGATCCTCGGGCACCTTTGCCGCATCTACGACCTCCTTGTCATCAGATTCGACCTCCGACTCAAATGTCGTCGGATTCGGCCTTTGCCGCTGACTTTGCTGATGACCTCGTGTTCGGGGCAGGCTTGGCCAGCGTGGGCACCTTCTGAGAGGTGTGCTCGTCGACGAGCTCCACATCACTATCAAAATCGTCGAGGATCCGACTAGCCTCTATGTCACGCCTCTTCTAGTCGTGGGTCCTCCGAGCTTCGGAGGGGGGCTCCCGTGCCTCCACAATATCCTCCTCTCTCTTGGATCTCTCTTCCTCATCTTCAAGCTCCACTGGAACTTCCTCATAGAGTGGAGGAAGCCAGTTCTCAAGGACCTAGAAAAGCTGAAAACAAGGGGAATCGGTGACTGCATAACCACGATTGCAAAGCTATGACTGTGAAACTGTAAATGAGAAAAACAAGAGAACTTCTCAGAGGAGCCTTCCGCTTTCCTGCAGTAGACAGAGCTAACCGGACCTTCATCCCGATAAACTTCGCCTCTGTGATCTTCTTCAACGCCGCAATGTAGTCTTCCGACTCCCATGGATTGCTTCTTGATTTTGTTGGGTCTTCTTGCCTAGTGTATTGGTACATCTAGTGGGCTCAGGTGGCCAACAGGACCAGTCGCTGCCTGAGCCAACCATTGTACAAATTGATGGTTTCTAGCCCCTTGTTCTCCATCTCCCGAATCCGGGTTAGCATCTCCTCCACGACCATCTTCTGGTCATTGGGGAGCTTGTCCGCCGACAACCGACGCCACTCGCTCCTTTCAGCGGTATATGTTGGGATTGACACATCGCCGGAGGGGTCGATTCCTTTACGATGAACCAGAACTTTTTCCACTCGCTCGCCACCTTCTTCAGGAGTTGTAGATTCAGGAATTTGGCCTTGGGTTTTAGTTGCAAAGTGACACTACCTACTGCCAAGATGGGGCTACCCTTCCCATCGTGACTGAGGCAGCCGTGGAACATCTCTAGCCAGAGGGGGAAGTAGGGGCGTAACCCCAGATAGCACTCGCAAAATGCCACAGAAATGGCGATCTGCTCGATACTCTGTGGCCCTAGGTCGGAGGTCTTGATCACGTAATAAGCATAGAAGCGCCGGAATAATATGGATGTGGGGAACCCCAGCCCCCTCTCTAGGTGGCTGAGGAAACAAATGAATTCCCCTGGTCACGGCTTTGGCTCGGTCTCGCAGGCCACGGGGATCCACCCGTTCCCCTTACCGAGAATCCTGGCATCCTGAAACGATTTCAGGACGGCTTTGGTGCACTTTGACTTGCCCCACAGATCCTTCGGGGGCGCCATCGAGAAGAGATGAGGGTCACCTAGACTAGAGATTCTAGATCGGAAGTGGCTGTGGAGACTGAGGACGAGAGGAGGCAGAAAAGTGAGAGGAATGCTGGTGTTTCCCTCCCTCATTCTCCTTATAAAGAAGTGTTACTCGACAATTTTAGGCTAGCCGTTACCTCATGGTAAATCCGCCAAAGTTACCATTGGAATTACCCAACGGCTAGTTTGACTGGGCTGACGGTCCAACTTTGACCAAATTGGTCACTCGACTCACCTGCTCACCTGCTCGCTCATTCCAATTGATTGGGTGAGACGACTCGGGCATACCCTCACTCGTCAAAGCTGTGACCGGAAATTCACAGGAAAGCTTCTCCCTTAATTGGAGGAGTTCACTGTCAATTCGTTTGGGCGTCCACCTAGATTCACCTACTCAAACTGCAGACTTGACGCCTTCGCCGAACCCGCATCGCACTCGGGGACTACTAATGGGGATATACCAATCGGGGTATGCCCAAAAGACCGGTTCGACGGACTTCGGCCCATGGAGAATGGGCCTGCAAGCACGACGACTGGAACGCGACTAGAAGTGAAGCCTGAAGATTGAAGCTGAAGGCCCAAAGTTGTAGATAGGCCCAGTCGGATTAGGTAAACTCCTCCGAAACCTAAACTAATTTGTTTGTAATCCTGTAAATCCTAGCGAGGTACCCCTATATAAACCTCCCTACGGTACTCTACATACTTACGTGCTATTGGCTACCACATCCAAGCGAATGGTTGCCTAGCCGCCGAGCTCGCCAATCTTGTTATCCACCTGACAGAAATATTATCTAGCAGGAAGTAGGTCGTTACCCTATGGGGGCCGAACCTGGGTAAATACCTCATGTTTGTTCCCAATCTCGCACCGCAGATGGCGACTCACTCTTGCCCCCAATCGTATCAATCGCTACCCCTGGTAGCTACTGTCGTGGTCATTTCCATGACAATACCAGTATTGTGTTCTTCCTTAGTGTGCACCACCAAGAAAGTTATCTAATATGAGGCAGGCCATGACAATCAGGTGTCAGACTTATCTCTGTTCGCATATGGTGCGTGTAAGACATGTTGCACAACAAATACACGTAATTTTGAATTGGCGAGCCTAGCATGTACAAGAATGGCCTCGGAACACGGATGATCGAAAGATCGACCATGAGTCACATGGATGATGTGGTTGACATTGGAGAATGTCTGCCTTCGCAGCTAAGTTGTCGGCTGTGATGATTGGGGGTGACATAGTGAATTGGGATCATGTTATCACTAAAACTTCTTTAGGGATGTTTGTTTTAGTGGGAGCTTACATAATATAATGTGATTATAATTTGAACTCTTATTATGAACTTAGTCTAATGTCTTTGCGGAACTTTTGTAGATCATGTCAAAACCCAAATCTCTGTTTAGTTTTGAGGGATTCAAGGAGAATGAGAAACTCAAAGTAGATTGGTCCAACTTCATAGACTGGTACCAATGCTTGAGGAACCTCCTCATCTTCCATGATTTGTTCTATGTGCTACGAGAACCGCTAGGAGATTTTCCCGTGGGCTTCACCGGATTGCCCGTTGACCATGATTATCGTGCCCGACATGACGCCTTTGATACGTTGCAAACGTATCCATAATTTTTTATGTTCCATGCTTGGTTTTATCTACTTTCTTATGTTTTGTCCACACTTTGGAGTACTTTTAATATGATTTTTTGGACTAACCTATTAACAAGAGCCACAGTGTCAGCTGCATGTTTTCTGCTGTTTTTGGTTCCAGGAAAGTTAGAAAATGAATATTCTCGGAATTAGACGGGACAAAAGCCAAAGTAAATTTTTCACCAAGGGACATCAGGATCCAGAATACGAGACAGAGAGGGGCCGGGGCCCGGCGACACCACCTGGCCACGTGGGCCAGGCCTGGCCGTGCTAGGGGTGGTATGGCCGCCCTAGGCACCCCCTCGGCCTCCCTCTTCGCCTATAATTTGCCTCTTGACCTAAAAACAAAGGGGGGTTCGATGTTTTTCCAGAAAGAGTTCCACTTTGCCGCCACCACCAGATTTCATGATTCGGAACCAGAAACTCCGTTCTGGCACCCTGCCGGGACGGGGAATTGGAAGAGATCATTGCCATCATCATCACCATCGCTTCTCCATCGATCATCCATGTTTCCCCGGGCTATGATTGAGTAATCCCCCATTGTAGGCCATGGGGATGGCAGGGATTAGATGAGATCGTTCATGTAATGGCATCGGATTGTTAGGGCATGGTGCCTAGTATCTACTATTAGTGCTTTTTGACTTTGTTGCAACTTGTTATGCTTAATGCTTGTCACTAGGGCCCGAGTGCCATGATTTCAGATCTGAACATGTTATTGATTCATTATGATAGTATTGTTTATTGTCTTACCTTCAAGTTGTATACACACGTTGTTGTCCGGAACCAATGGCCCCGAAGTGATAGCAATTAGGATAACCAGAGGGAATGGCTTTGATGTGAGGATCACGTGTGTTAACGGAGTGTTACTGCTTTTCTCCGGTGCTCTATTAAAAGGAGCACCTTAATTTCCAGTAGTTCCCTTGAGGCCTCGCTGCAAATGGGCTGAAAAGACAAAAGATGTTGTGCAAGTTCTCATTGTGAGCACGTATGACTATATATGGAACACATGCCTAGGATTATTTAGTACTTGGATGTTTTATCTTATTTATCTGCAAATGCCTTATGTTCTTATTGCTATATGAATTGTCTTGTCCATGCAACGCCTGTCCATCCATCCATATGACTACCACGCTTTAGTCCTACTATTTACTACAATTGTTACTACTGTCTTTACTTTTACTACTGCTATTACTTTGCTATTGCTACTACCAAACTGTTGCTACTGATAAACTGTTGTGAGCAAGATTGTTTCCAGGTGCAGCTGAATTGACAACTCAGTTGTTAAGGCTTATAAATATTCTTTGGCTCCCCTTGTGTCGAATCAATAAATTGTGTTTCACTTCCCTCAAAAATACTGCGATACACCCCCTATACTTGTGGGTCATCAAGACTATTTTGTCGGGCCGTTGCCAGGGAGCATAGCTTTATTTATCAAGTTCACTTGGAATCACTATTGTTCAAGCATAATCATAACCAATCTCTTTAGTTATTTTTGTTTTGCTTAGTTTATTTCTGCCTTGTTTGCTTGTTTCTTTATCAAAAATACAAAAAAATTAGTTCCTACTCTAGTTGTTATTTTCGTTGGTCTGTTATTTTCTTGCTTTATCATGCTTTCTATCAATGGTAGGTTTCTTTGAAACTGAATTTTATTGGCAAGGTGGGTTCACGGAAGAACAAAAATATTATTATAAGGAACACAACTTGTCACAAAAAGGGAAATACTTATGGGAACAAATTGATAAATTGTATACCATTGCTATAAACGTGTGCTCTACTTTTAGTGTTACTTATTGCTTTGATAAATCTTGTTGTTGTAGGAGGTACAAACACCTCCCTTTTCAATGTGAGTATAATGATGATGTTACCATATCTTCTTATGTTAAGGGAAATTATGACTTTTGTGATGTGGAACAAATTGAGGAATTTACTGCTTGGAAGGGTGCATTTGAACTTGCTAGTTTGCTTGAAAATATTGATGATTCACCTTATAAATATGAGGTTTATGATATACTCAAATTTTGCTTTGATAATTACAAGGAAGAAAATGGCTATATTCTTAAATATATTAATAGATGCTTTCCACAAATGGAAGAGACTAATGCCTTGCAGGATCTTATGGAAGAAGAAATTGATGAACCTGAAAGCTCATTAGATGAAAAAGAGGAGGAGAGTGATGAACAAAAGGAGGAAGAATGGATTAGCTACCCATGCCTACCTTATAATGAGAGTAACTCTTTATCCCTTACATTATTTGATTGTCCCCCATGCTTACCAAAGGAGGATGCATGTTATACTCATGTTATCTGTGATAATCCTTTATCTGTGCCTAACTTCGAGATGCATGGTACCAAAGAGTTTTGCTTAGAAATTGTTTATGATAAAGCTCTAGACGATGGTCCTATATTGAATGATCAGCCATCTAGTTATAGAATTGTTAAGAGTGGGTTTGAAGGTTTTAATCCCACTATTTTTGAGCTTGATAAAAATTATGCTTTTGTAGAACATGAAAAGCATGATTTATGTGATAGTTATATTGTTGAGTTTATTCATGGGGATACTGAAAATTATTATGAGAGAGGAAAATATTTTTGTAGAAGTTTTCATGGTATTGAAACACCTCTCTATGTGCTGAAAGTTTTGAAGTTACTCTTGTTTTATCTTCCTTTGCCTATCACTTTGAATTTTCTTATGTGAGCTAGGAAGTGGGTTAGACTTAAATGTGTTTTGAATTTTCTTCTTGAGGCTCTCTTTTACTTCAATTCATATTTCTTATGTGAGCATCCTCTCAAACTATCATGCCTAACTTAAAGGCGTTAAAGAAAAGTACTTATTGGGAGATAACCCAAAAGTTTTAGATTAGTCTTAGAAGTTATTACTTATGTAATAACCACTCCTTATCCTTTTTATTTGCTTTTTTGTGCCAAGAGTAACCTCTAATGAGAGAGAAGTAATGGTTGGGAAAGTTGCTATCCCGAAACAGATTTATGTGCTTCACCATAAAAATTCATGTAAAATCTCTGTACGTCCTTTTGAGGCGTGAGTTTTTGTGCTTCTGCCCCAGGTCATTATCTAACTTTTGTTAGTTCAACACTTTTCGATTTGAGCAATAGACGGTCTATGAAAAAATTCGTCTTTACCTGCTGGTCTGTTTTGACACATTTCTGCCTTTATTTGCATTTGCTTCTTGTTGGTTCCTCTTTGAGTTCTTTTGGGGAATTGAGATTTTTGAGGGAAGTGATACAGTAGCTTGGGTTTTAATGGAATTTTTATTGGTGTTGAAACTGAACCCAAAGACTTATTATCTTGAGTGCACTAATGTTGCTAATAAAGATTGTCTGAAGTTTTGTATGAAGGGAAGATTTCAGGTGTATGGAAGGAATGAGTAATGAGATGAAGGATGGACTAAAGCTCAAGCTTGGGGATGCCACCCGTGTCACCCCAATAAATATTCAATAGGTACAAGCGTCAAAGCTTGGGGATGCCCAAGGCATCCCCTCCTTCATCAATAAAAATCCCAGGTTTCTTCTAAACACTTTATTTTTATTGTTTCATGCATAGTTGTGTTTATCTTGGAGCATCTTGTTTTTTGTTTTCATTTTGGTTTTTCATTTGCTTGGTTTTCTTAGTTTGCTGAATAAATTGGTTGGACCCCCTCTTTCATGCATTGGTTTTCAAATAGTTTGGTTTGGATTGGAAAAGAGTAGAAAAGTTCATGCTTAAGTGGTATACGGAGCTTGTTTTTGATTGTGGCCTATGCTTTGTCATGCTATGCTTGATATTGATTTGGCTTTATGCTTAGTATTCTTTGATGTAGCATGACTTGTTATAAACAATTGAGATTGTTTAATGTGCCTTTGAAGAATCATGCGTTGTTTTAGCATATTAAAGCATAGTACTGTGGTATTATCCTTTGATGCTTTATTTGGGTTAACTTGGCACATGCTTACACCATGTTATGACTATCCCAAGTCACCATAGCCTTTATGATCCTTTAGTTTTCAACTTGTAGTATCACTTTATGTTTGATTAATGATGTTTTGTCGCTCTACATGATTATGACCATTATTGCTCTCTTAGTTGGTCGCTCCCAGTCTTTTGCTAGCCTCCATAACCAAGTATGAGTTCCACTCATGCATCCAACTCCTAAAACCAAGTTATTCCATGGAGTCCACCATACCTACCTATTATCATATGATATTCCAAGTATATTCATGTTTTTATCTACCTTCCTAATTAAACTTGTTATGAGAAAACTAATGATTAAAGCTCTCACGAACTTGATGGCACACTTTACTTTTCTTGCCCTTAATAAACTTGAACCATTGTGTCGTCTATGTTGTATATGCTTGCACTTATATGTTGGGGATTAGCAGAACCATGTTGTCATGGGGAACACTTTCAACATTGCACTTGTACTTTATACCTAGTTGATAGCATGCTCTTTTGTCTATGGATGTCGCCAGTGTGAAATGAAAGGGGAGATTGTAAGTCCATGGAGTTATGTATGTGTGTTAGAGAAACGCCTGGGCCGCTGGTCTAATCCATGCCGTCATGGTGGAAACCTGCAGCGTAACCATAATGAGCTGTCTATGAAGCATTTTTCTTATAAAAAAAGGAGTCAGATATTGAGAAAAAGAGAAAAAGAAAAAAAGAGATATGAGAAAAGAGGAAATATAGAAAATAGAACCATTTTCCCATGGTACATAAGAAGATTGCTGGGATCCTCGTTGTCTGCTTGCATTATCATTTTGATATGGGGATCCTTCCGAATCATCGGGAAAGGGGTACCCCGTTGGCGGTTCTCTATGATACACATGTACTTACAATGACAATAACTTATCGGTAACTAAACTTGAGTAGCATGAGGAGCGGCCCTCGTATTCAAGGGACACGAGATTTCCAACTTATACTTTGTCAAGCATATACTTCATAGTTTGTTCACTTTAACCTTAACCACTTCAAGATGCTTATGATAGGGGCAATGAGAGATGAAAGCTATTGAATACCATAATTTTTGGAAGCTCTTTATGAAACTTGAATCCCTACTTCCTTCTATGAAGGTCTTTCTTTTACTTTTATGTTGAGTCTCCACCTTCTATCTTTATGCACCTACTTTGAGAGCGTAGTGGCCATTCTTAGTTCTATGTGCATTGTCCCAAGACTTGTTGATTGATGCATAACTTTGATATTGCTTGTTTTAAACTATTTGTATCTAGTCACTCTTATGAACTTTGAAGGTGTCCTATGCATTTATGTTTGCTACTCTTTGAGGGACAAGCTGAATGCCACTATGCTATGTTTTCTTTATGTAAAACAAACAAACGTCTTGCAAAGCATTGTTATTCATGAATCATTTGTTTGTGCCTTTTCATGTTGCAACATAGTTTCCTTGTCTTATTGTTAGAATTTTCTCTTTCATGTTATGTTGAAGTACTATGATGCCAGCTATGAATGTTTTACGAATACTTTGATCAAGTTTATGATGGTGCATGTCACCTCAAAAATTATTCTTTGTTTTTATCACTTACCTACTCGAGGACGAGCAGGAGCTTGGGGATGTTGATACGTTGCAAACGTATCCATAATTTTTTATGTTCCATGCTTGGTTTTATCTACTTTCTTATGTTTTGTCCACACTTTGGAGTACTTTTCATATGATTTCTTGGACTAACCTATTAACAAGAGCCACAGTGCCAGCTGCCTGTTTTCTGCTGTTTTTGGTTCCAGGAAAGTCAGAAAATGAATATTCTCGGAATTGGACGCGACAAAAGCCAAAGTCAGTTTTTTACCGAGGGACACCGGGAGCCAGAATACGAGACGGAGAGGGGCTGGGGCGCGCCACACCACCTGGCCGCGCCAGGGGGTGGTCTGGCCGCCCCAGGCACCCCCTCGGCCTCCCTCTTCGCCTATAAGTTGCCTCTTGACCTAAAAACCAAGGGGGTTCGACGTTTTTCCAAAAAGAGTTCCGCTTCGCCGCCACCACCAGATTCCGCGATTCGGAACCAGAAACTCCGTTCTGGCACCCGGGCGGGACGGGGAATTGGAGGAGATCATCGCCATCATCATCACCATCGCTTCTCCATCGACCATCCATGTTTCCCCCATCTATGAGTGAGTAATCCCCCGCTGTAGGCCATGGGGATGGTAGGGATTGGATGAGATCATTCATGTAAGGGCATCAGATTGTTAGGGCATGGTGCCTAGTATCTACTATTAGTGCTTTTTGACTTTGTTGCAACTTGTTAAGCTTAATGCTTGTCACTAGGGCCCGAGTGCCATGATTTCAGATCTGAACATGTTATTGATTCATGATAGTATTGTTTATGGTCTTACCTGCAAGTTGTATACGCACATTGTTATCCGGAACCAATGGCCCCGAAGTGACATCAATCGAGATAAGCGGAGGGAATGGCTTTGATGTCAGGATCACATGTGTTCATGAGTGTTAATGATTTGCTCTAGTGCTCTATTAAAAGGAGCGCCTTAATTGCCAGTAGTTCCCTTGAGGCCCCGCTACAAACGGGCCGGCAGGACAAAAGATGTTGTGCAAGTTCTCATTGCGAGCATGTATGACTATATATGGAACACGTGCCTAGGATTATTTAGTACTTGGATGCTTCATCTTATTTATGTGCAAATGCCTTATGTTATGATTGATATATGAATTGTCTTGTCCATGCAACGCCCGTCCATCCATCCCTATGCCTACCGCGCTTTAATCCTACTGTTTACTGCAATTGTTACTATTGTCTTTACTTTTACTACTTCTATTACTTTGCTATTGCTACTGATAAACTATTGTGAGCAAGATTGTTTCCAGGTGCAGCTGAATTGACAACTCAGTTGTTAAGGCTTATAAATATTCTTTGGCTCCCCTTGTGTCGAATCAATAAATTGGGTTTCACTTCCCTCGAAAATACTGCGATACACTCCTGGGTCATCAGCCTTCATGACAACCAAATACACCATGGTTCATGTCATGGAGCCTGCTCTAGGAGCATAGTTCCATGAGATTGAGGCCTTCAGCCTTACCGATGGACTTCAGATGCTCTTTCCATCTCAATTTAGAATAATGGCATTTGAATACATGGATGATTTCCTCTCAATCAAGATGAGGGCAAACACCAGCCTCGAATACCACTTGGATATCATTGAAAGGATTCATGAGCACCTAATGGACATCATGGACTACTGGATGACCGACAAATTTGTGATAGATGTGGTGTTGTGCTTGCTACCCCATAGCTACAAAGATGTCGTATTAAACTATCTTGTGGAAGGGAAAGATTTTACCTTCCCTGAGTTCATGGCTCATATGTGAACCTGGAATGTTGTGCCTGCTCTAGGAGTTGTTATCAATAGGAAAGGTATCAATAGTTATAAATGTTTAATTTCAAACACTTATGGAAGTTTACGAAGTATTTAATACTTGTACTATTGTGTGAAAATAGGACCTACTGCTTGAGAAGTGATTGAAGGAGTGGGCGCGACAACGCTGTTGATGGAAAGCAAGATGCCAACGATGCTCTCCTTCTAAATTTATTATTTGGATTATAAGTTTTGAATAATTTTGTAATCAATGAGAGTGAACTACATTAGTGCGAGTCTTACATTTGTAAGACAGCTATTCATATGAATTTCAAACAAATCAGTTGTTTTATTCCCATGAGTAATATCTTTTATGTTTACAGTTTTGATTATGAATGGGTTATTCATATTTTGATATTGTTGATAGAAATTTAAATGTTTATAAGATTGTGAAAATGCCAAAAGATATTCAAACTTGATAATGACATCATTTTGAATGACACTGTTGTGTTGAATAATTAGATACCATACATGATGATATGTTATGTTGTTGAACAAATTGTGGATATCATTATTTCGTAAAACTTCATTGTGAATCTAAGCAAACAAATGTATTCGCTGAATGAGGCACAAGTTTGAAACTATTTGTTATGAAAAAAGAATTTCAGAGTGAAGAAGAATATTGAATTAACAAGAATACGAGTCTTTATGTTTTGATCAAGTATTTGAGTTGTGATTCAAGCATATAAGACTTGTGAAAAGTGTTCCACAAATTACAATGCTAAGAATTATGTCAATGTGTTGACATGTATAAACAATTGTAATCATATCATATTAAATATCATATGGTCTAAAGTAATATCTTATCGTGTTAGCGTTAGTATTTAGAGAAGATAAATTAGAATAGAAAATACTTACTCATTGTCTAAATAATCATCAAGGATTCATGGAAACAACACCATAAATGTATGGCACAATGTGGTTTTCAGAAATTCTAGATTTATGTGATAGTTCAGAATTAGAATGAATAAAACTTTATAGTGTGTTCCTAGGAAACTAAGAATACATATTCCACAACTACAACCTAAGGGACAAATTAGTGTTGCTCAAGGTGGTGATTTATCGAGAAGAGTTTCTCAATAAAATAGTTGATGGATAAAGGTGAAAGCTCAAATAAGGTTGAGAACCTGGCCTCCAAATGTTAGAGTAGCACAATGGAATTTATTCTAGAACAAAACTCTAAAAATAGAGGAGAAACTAATGATAACGATCAAAAGTTTTAGTGGGATTTTTAGTAAAATAAAGTAGGACTCATGAATAAGTTTTGCTTCATTGCAGAACTGAATTCACGACTCACTTGTCATGTTAATGGAACAATGGCATACCTACGAAATACAAAGAAGCGATGGTGAACCCAAGTATGAGAATGGACTTAGAGTCATGAAATCCTATACATTAAGTTACATTTCATATGGTGAAGTAAAATCTTACTTGGTCTTATCAATGTAAAGATGTTAGTTGATCTTCCAAAGGTCGAAAGTATTAGTGCCTCCGTGCCCAAGTTCATAGACTCTCTGGGTGAATCTCAAGGAAAAAATGAAACTTAAAGTAAGACATAAAGCTTGATTTGTGTCAAGAAATGTCTTGAACAATTTCAAATGGTTTACTACAATGTGTAGCAATTCTTAAGTCGGACAAATGGAATCTTGCAGCTGGAATTCTCAGTTTGATGAATGATCAAAGGATTTTGGGATTGTGCCTAGAATATTGAGAAGACCTACATTAGAAATAAACTGAGTGGGAGCTAAGAGAGTTCCATGCTCTTATATATAACTAGCATATTTTAGTGGGAGCTTGATGAAACATCCTAGTATGTGAGTGACATATTGTGGCTGGTATTGTTGGTATTAGTAATTATTAGTGAATATCATGTAGATGAAGTTGAGTGTGTATTAAACACTGAGATCAATTAGGATAGACTGATATGTTTAATAACATTAAGTTAGAATGTTTTCCTAGTTTGGATTCTGAAGAAGTTCAGAATGGAACAAGAAGAAGGAAGTTCTTACTTGTCTAACTAGGTGAAGCATTGAGATTATCTCGGTACAATGATGGTTAAAAGAAGGAAAATATGTGTAACATCTACTATTCCTTAGTCATAGGTTCCATCTTGTAAAACCATGTTGTATACTCAACATAATGTGAGCCAAGTTCTTAATCAGAAGAACAGGTTCCAAAGTGATACCTGAGTGAATCACCGAACAAAAGGTTAAGTATAGTCTTTAGTGTCTACAGAGAACTAAAGGTTACATCTGATCTATAAAGGATGATGAACTTCATCGTAAAAGGGTTACGCTAGGAAGTTCCACCCAACCTAGATGATTGGAATTCTCACAACATTGACTTCTTTAGAATAAGAGAAGCATGGTTGGACATCGAAGAGGCATTTATTGCACTATCGATTAGATTTACACTGACAAAGAAGTATATGAATACTTCAAAGGTAAAATATGTAATGTTATGGCTAGGTAAGTCCATCTTACCCCAGAGTGTGTTCCTAATGCTCATGACAATGAAAACATTATCTTTTGATTGACTAGTCGGATGTCATGATAGAAGGAACAAAAATAGCACTCTGTCGCCAAAGCATAAATATTTATACCGCAAGGTTATCATGTGATTATAAAAGAATAATGTCAAATAGGTGACATTACCAATTCGCAAAGACATAAGGATCTGTACGGTACCGTCCATAGATAAAATCTCTTCCATGAGCAAGCATGATCAAAACACCAAAAGTGTTATGGTCTAATGATTCCTATCAAATGCATCTAGTTTATATGTACTCTAGTGAAAGTGGGAGACTATTGGAAATATGCCCTAGAGACAAATAATAATGTAGATTATTGACATATTTCATTAAATTCATAATAGGTTTTATATCATGCTATAACTGTATTGATAGGAACTTTAATACATGTGTGATATGTAATCCACCAGAGTCCCTAGTGATCCTCTAGACACTAGTTCATTGGTCAGTCGATGATCAACGTTTCTCGATCATGGATATTTATGTCAATTAACAATGGGGTCATTTCATTATGTGAATGAAAGTGATGGACATACCAAACACAGGAATTTTAACACGATCAAGTCACGAAGTTCACCATTACAATGACTGGGAAATGTAGTAACCAATTCCTTAGACCGTGAGACCATATCAATAACTATCACCCGAGATTACCTTGATTGCATCAAATATCACTCGATGAAACGGTGATCATAAAGCTGTCTTTAGGCATTCAGAGGGGCATGTAGAGGACCTATGTGACAAGAGAAGGATTTGTTCTTTCGTGTGATCACTACTAGAGAAAAGCCTATAGGAGACATGCACATTAGAGCCGCATTTATACTATATGCGCCTCTGATAAGATAGACGACGCACCATGTAGCCATGCGCCTCTAGTAATTAAATAGGCAAGGCGCATATCTGCAGGATGCGCCTCCTCTATCATCTGTATGGACGAAATTTGGCACCCCCATCTTATGCGAGGCGCACCAGCCGGCAGACGCCTCTAGTACTTAAACAGGCGAGGCGCATATGTGACAAATGCGCCTCGCATATCTTGGGTGGGCCTGGGTGGAGATCGGTGGTCCAATATGCGAGGTGCATATAGTAATATGTGCCTCCGATACTTACAATAGGCGAGGCGGATTAGGGAGCGTGCGCCTCAAGCAATCCCTGCGGGCCCGGGTGGCCGCATAGGTGAGGCGCATGTTGGCATGTGCGCCTCACATAGTTCAGACTATCAGAGGCGCATTTACTGCAATATGCGCCTCGCGTAACCTGGCTAACTTTTTTTGCACCTTTTTGGCACATGCACCCCACTCACTTGCCTCACTTCTTCCTCTCCACCCAAAGACAGATTTGGTCGCCCCCTCCTTATTCCCTCCTTATTCCCACCTCATTTCCCACATTGATTCACCGTAGAAGCTTGCACAATCTCCATTGGTTGACACTCACATGTAAGTGAAGTTTCTTGCTCCTCTAGATATACATCATGTCCCTTTACTTCTCCTCCATCTCTCTTGCACAAGTTGTCATTGGAGGAAGCGTGAAGGCGTTGCTTGTATGCTCATGCGCATTGTCAGCAACACCGCGACTATATGATTGTGTTGTGGTGCATGCTTCTTTATGTGCAGGTATTTCATTTGATATGCCAATGTTTCGCCGGAATGTCGATTAATTTCTTTTTCAGCGAATTTCTAGCACTCGCGGATGTCCTCTTTTTAGGGGAGGTCATGCTGAATTTTTTGGGCAATCCAGATGTCCATATATGCTCTAATTATTCTCTTTCTCTTTGTACCACGCATAGGCGACCATGGTCCGACCACTTATTCGCAAAGCCCTCGTGGATAGGTGGATGATATGCACGAGGACCGATACGGCACGTGCAAACAAGACGGAGATAAGATGTCCATGTCGCGACTGCAAGCTGATGTATCTGATAAGGCACGATTCCGGAATGCTGGAGTCGCACCTTCTCCGACGTAGTTTCATGGATGGCTATACTCGGTGGATACGTGATGACGAAGATGATGATGAGGATGTCAATAATGGTGAAGATCAAGATGCCGGTCATGATCACGAAGATCAAGGCGCCGACAGCGGGGCAGGTGATGATCATTAAGATCAGGGTGGCGCCAGGCATGAACACGAAGATGATCAAGGTGGCGCCGGGCATGAACACGAAGATCAAGGTGTCGACCATGATTCGAGCTGGCTGCAAGACCCTCATGTCCAAGATCTGCTTCTCAAGGAGAAGAGTAACGCCAGAGCCGCCGCTAGAGAGAAATCTAAGCTTGAGCAAATGAAGAAAGACGTGGTCACTCCATTGTTTGATGGATGCAACGACGGGGATACCCGTCTGAATATAACGCTCAAGGCTCTGGAGATGAAGGCGAAACACAAAATGACCAACAAATGCTTCGTCGACAACATTGCATTCTGGCACAATATTCTTCCCAAGAAGGGGAACACATGTCCGACTAGTATCGATGAGGCCAAGAAAGTCGCGTGCCCTCTCAATCTACCGCACGTGAAATACCACGTCTGCATAAATGATTGCATCATCTACCGGGGCGAGGACGCGGAGAAGACCACATGTCCGGTGTGCAAGACCTCTCGATACAAGAGAGGGACCAACAAAGCTCCTAGAAAGGTGGTGTGGTACTTTCCTCTAACTCCTTGTCTCCAGCGGTATTTCATGGACCTAAGGAAGCAGAGCTCATGTGATGGCACGCGGAAAGAAAGAGGTCGGAAGACGATGATCTGGAGAAGGAAGAAATGCTAAGGCACCCTTTGAATGCTTGCCAGTGGAAGGTGTTAGACCTCCAATATTACCAAAATTTCGGGAAAGAGTCAAGGAACCTCAGGCTGGGCGTGAGCACCGACGGACTCAACCCGTTCGGAAGCTAGAGTATCACACACAACACCTGGCCTGTGTTTGTATGCATCTATAACCTCCCCTGGTTGTGCATGAAGAAGAAGTACGTAACCATGAGTATGTTGGTTCAAGGGCCAAAACAACCCGGTACAGACATCAATCTGTATCTCACGTTGTTGAAAGAGGAGTTGGCCACATTATGGGAAGAAGGAGCTCGTACGTGGGATGCCTCGAGACAAGAATACTTTGACATGAGAGCGGTGGTGATCACGATGGTGCAAGACTATCCCGGTTATGGATACTTCTCGGGGCAGGTGCTCCAAGGATTCTATGGGTGCATTAGGTGCAAAGATAATACAACGTACCGCCAGCTACAGAAATATCCTGGGTCCGGGAAAACCGTGTTCCTTGGGGCTCGGAGGTGGCTTCCCAAGAATCACGCCTGGAGAAAGATAGGAGATCTGTTCGATGGGGCGGTCGAGCTCTGAGGAATCCTAGACCAGAGGAGAGGCACGCAAATCTATGAGCTGTGGTATAACTGGAAGGAATGCCCTACAACGGGAAAGACCTAGAAGAAGCCAGAGCCGCTGCTGAAGGTATGGAAGGCGAAGTCTGTTTTCTGGGACTTGCCATACTAGAAGATCCTCCGCGTGCCTCATAGCCTCAATCTCATGCATATCATGAAGAACGTGGGTGAGAGTCTGCTTGCCACCCTCCTTAACACCGACAACACCAAAGATGGGCCGAAGGAAAGGAACAACTTGAAGCATATGGGCATAGGGGATGGACTTCAACCACCACCTAGCGACGACGAGGATGAGGACGAGACAGAAACTCAGAATAGCCACCAGTCGCAAGGGGAAAAAGCAGGTTAAGAAGGGCGAGGTCAACCTCAAGGCCTTGTGCTTCACTCTAAGTTAGAAGGAGGCCATACAGTTTATGAAGTGCCTCCTCGGAGTCAAATTTCTGAACGGCTACGCGGGGAAGATAAGCAGATGGCTAGACGAGGCGAAGCAGCGCTTCAGCGGGATGAAGTCTCACAACGTCGCCGTGCTGATGATGCAGGTACTCCCGGTCGCGATCCGAGGTATAATGGACAAGCATGTCCGTGAAACGTTGTTTGGCCTCTGCAACTTTTTCGACGTCATCTCTCGGAAGTCGATAGGCATTAAGCAGCTCACGAGGCTACATGACGAGATGGTGGTGATACTATGCGAGCTCGAGATCTATTTCCCCACCCCCACATTCTTCGACGCCATGCTTCATCTGCTTCTCCATGTCGTGGAGGATATCGTCCAGCTCGGTCCTTCGTTTCTACAAAGCATGATGCCGTTGGAAAGGCTCAATGGACACATCAAAGGATACGTTAATAACAAGTCCCGTCTAGATGGAAGCATAGAAAACGGCTTCTTGGCTGAAGAGTGCATCTCTTTCTGCTCGAACTTTCTACAAATCGAGACCCCTCTTGGTCTGCCATTCAACAAGCACCTCGGGAGGCTCGCTGGATGCGGTCACCACGAGGGTCGGCGCCCAAAGCATGTCGACATCGAGGGCCGAACCAAGAACTTTGAAAGAGCAAACCTGGTCGCACTACATCACCTGTAGGTGGTCGATTCATACATACATGAGCACAAAGAGTTTATCAAGAAGAATTACGCTGACCAGGGGTGCCAATACTCGGAGGAATATGTTATCAAGGAGCACAACTCCGGTTTCACACGGTGGTTCAGGGATAAGGTCATTGCTAACCCACCGCAAGGCGAGTAATCGGAGGAAGATATACTCATATTATCCTTGTCACGGGGCACCTCGCACAACCTGATGACCTATCAGGCATACGATATCAACGGATACACGTTCTATACAGAGGAAAAGGACAATAACTGCGATTACCAGAACTCAAGAGTTACGGGGATATTCTACACCGACGATGTCGCGGAAAGATACTACGGAAGGATCGAGGAGATTTGGGAGCTCGACTATGTTACGGAGAAGGTGCCGATGTTCCGTGTCAGGTAGGCCAAGAGCATCAAGAAAGAAGGCCGATATTTCACCACCATGGTTATACCGTCAAAGACCACCAGCGCGAACACACCCGCAAGAAATGAGCCTTGGGTTATAGCTAGCAAGGTCGACCAATGCTGGTACATCACAGACCCATGAAAGCCTAGCCGGGTTGTCATCAGGAGAGGCAAAAGGAACATCATCGTAATGGGCGGAGTCGCCAACGAGCAAGACTTTGACCAGAACAGTGACCCGAGGATGGAAGACGGATACGGCAACCATGCACCGTACACCACAACCCTACCTAAGAAAGGACTCCCGTTCAAAAGAAATAGTGAAGACGTCCCGGACCTAACCTATTCAACCGCGACAAAGAAGGGCAAGAAGACGACCATTATTGTTAAGAAATACTAGGGCGCTCCGACCATTGTGAAGAACCGTCGTGTGTGTGGCATACTATTATGTATCGAAACATTCATAATTATCATTTTTGTATGTTATAATATTGCATTGAGAATATTATGTATCGATGAGACATATTCATAATACTCACTTTTGTTGTTTTGGCAATATTTGAATTTTTCAAATATTTGTAGTATATTTTATAGTTCATATTGTGTTTGGACAATGTTTTTACATGATAAATAGCCTTCAAAAAAAGTTTTCAAAAAATTTGAGCCACCAGGATTCGAACATGGGTGGCTAGGCTTTAGTTTAGGACAAGGATGAACTAGTGGGCTAGGGTCAGTTTGTTGACAGATACAGCGTACTGTGCTAGTTGACTAGTGCTAGAGAATACCCGAGGCGCATTCTGGCCAGATGCGCCTCGCATAAACTTACCCGAGGCACATTTTCAAATATGCTCCTCGCATAAGCTGGTCGATTGAGCCTTTTTTTCCTCTTTCACTTTTTCTCTGGATCGGACGAAACTGTTGCGCAACACCTTATCCTTGCTCTGCCGTCGTCGCCCCTTCCGCCGTAGCCTTTGCTCCGCCCGCGCCCGCCCGCCGTGCCCAGGAGGAGGAGGAGGAGCCCGCCCATCCACCTGCCGTTCCCAGGAGGAGGAGGAGCCCGCCCGCGCCTAGGAGGAGGAGCCCGCCCGTGCCGCCCCTTCCTCTGCCATGCTGTCGTCGCCCCTTCACCTCCCTCCCCTTCCCCCTACCCCTCTTAGATTAATTAGAGCCTTACTACAAAGTGAATTCTGATCTCCATTCTTAAACCAAACAATGTTCCTTTTTAGAGAAAAATGAAAAGGGCAGTACAACTAAGTTGATCCTCATGTCTGACATCATGCTCATGAACAAAGACTACTAGTACTTAAATTTCCACACAAGTATGTCTTCCAATTTATTTACTTACACCAACTATTCAAAACGTAGCAACATGATGACTTCAACAGCAGAACACCTAGCAAATATAACCATGATGATCTCTACATCAGCATCAAACTAATGTCAAACACTACTTAAAAGAGTAGTACGAATCTAGTGGGGGCATCCATCCGAACTATCAAAGCCTTCATAACTCTTTTTTCTACAGATCCATTCCCGGAGCCCATTTAGCCTGCTTTGTGCAAAATCCATCTGCTAGTGTGCGTACATGTGTGTGTGTATGTTGGAGGTCATAGTATCTATCAGTAGCCACTTTGTTCTTCTCTATGGATATTATCCGTAGGCTCGGCTCTATTTATCAAGGAAAACCGTCCACAACCTCCCAACGCATTTTCTTGGATGGAACGGAGCGCAATACTGCAGTCAACTTCTGTGGTTGGTTAATAGTCACTGCTTAAAAATGCACGGTTGAACCTCATTGCTTTTGTGTAGCCATAGTACATTAACCATAGCAGTGTAGGCTGCACTACTGACTGTTGTTACCGCTTTTAGTGAATCATCATACTGTATTTTTTTTAGGGATGAATCATAGACAGCGAGAATCATATCTGCAACTTGTCATAATTATTAGTTTCCTGGTTTAAGACCAACGTTAGCGCAGCTTAACCCAAACCCAAAGACCCAGCCAGTTTGTTGATGGTGTATGTGCTTTGCACAGTTCTAGATCATATACTATCCAGTTCAGCTTAGAAATTTGTATTTCAATGCTTCAGTTTTGTTGGTTATGAACCTGGTTAATACTTCCTAATGGTGTGGTTGTATTGTACTGTCTCTGGAATGTAATTCCAGGACTTGATCATGTGATGAGGCTTATTTGGTAGTGTTGTATTGTCTTCTGTGTGGTAGTGTCAGTGTGTGCTCTTGTAATATCTGCTTTTGCTTATTTATTACTGTGGACATAGGAATTCAAAGATTGGTTTATTTTCTGTTTGTTAGATCATGTTGTTAAAAGGTACTGATGGCTTAGTGTCGGCGCCAGAAAAATGCTGGTGCGATGTTGATGTAGAGCTCGTTGGGAACTCCAAGAGGAGGGTATGATGAGCATAGCAGCAAGTTTCCCTCAGTTATGAAACCAAGGTTTAATCGAACCAGTAGAAGCAAGGAAACACCCCAAAGGTGTTGCTAGCTGAGCCTTGGCAGGGCGCACTACCGGTGCTAGTAGCAACGTGGAGACCTGCACAACACAACCACAGAACTTTGTCCCCAACTTGCGATGAGGTTGTCAATCTCACCGTGTTTTGCGGAAAACAAAGGATTAAACGTATCGAATGGAAATAAGTAATATTTTGCAGAAAGTAAACACAAAGCAGTAAAAGATTATAGATTGTATGTAAAAGACAAGGACCGGGATCCATAGTTCACTAGAGGTGGCTCTCCTTAGATAGATAACATGTTGGGTGAACAAATTACAGCGGGCCATTGACAAACATCGAGAAAGCAATACATGCATATACTAATCATCTTGACTCCTTTGAGATTCGATTGGACATTACAACATTATACATAGACCGCCATCCAACTGTATCTATGACTAATAATCCACCTTCAGGCTATCATCCAAACCCCATCCGGTATTAAGTTGCAAGCAACAGATTATTGCTTTACGAACTGCGTGTAAAGTAAACAATACGATTATTCTGTGAACAAAGGATTGTTGTTTTCTCCCTAGTAGCAACAGCACATCTAGTACCTTAGAGATTTCTGTCAGTTCCCCAGATTACCAGAGGCATGAACCCACTATCGAGCATACATACTAACTCTTGGAGTTGCTAGCATCTACTTGGCCAAGATAGCTACTAACAACGGAAAGCATGCAAGATCACAAATAACAAAGACATGATAGAATCAACAATCAATCTGAAATAGCATCTCACTATCTATCGGATCCCCGCAAACACAACATGCAGAATTACAAATAGATGATCTTGATGATGAACGGAGCTCACAAGATCTAGACATGAAAGCACAAAGGAGGAGAACCAGCCATCTAGCTACTACATGGATCCGTAGTCCAAGGATGAACTACTCACGCATCACACCGGAGGCTTGCGTGGTGATGAAGAAGGCCTCCAGGGTGAATTCCCCTCTCCGGCAGGGTGCCGGGAAGAGCTTTAGATCCGTCCCGATCTAGGGATGGAGATGACGGCGGCTACAGACTCTTTCTTGGATTTTTGATCGGGCACTTAGGGTTTTCGTCCCGCAGGCATCTTATAGGCGGAAGGGGAAGCCGAGGGGGTGCCGAAGGCAGCCACACCACCCCTGGCATAGGCCAGGCTGGGCTGCGCGGCCAGGTGGTGTGGTGGCCCCTAGCCCCTCTCCGTCTCGTACTCTGGCATCTGATGACTTCTGGAAAAATAGGCACTTTGGCTTTTGTCCCGTCCAATTCCGAGAATATTCATTTTCTGACTTTTCTGGAACCAAAAACAGCAGAAAACAGGCAGCTGGCACTGTGGCACTTGTTAATAGGTTAGTCCAAGAAATCATATGAAAAGTACTCCAAAGTGTGGACAAAACACAAGAAAATGGATAAAACCAAGAATGGAACATCAAAATTTATAGATACATTTGTAATGTATTAGGTACCCGAGAAAGGTAGCGTGTAAACTGCATTCCTAGCAAAATTTGCTGCGGATTGCCTTTCTTATTATAATTGAGCAAAGGAATCAATCAATTAGACTCATTTGATTGGTGCATTACTGAAAATTTTATGTTCGCCCATTCCGTGATTTTGGCACATGATTGTATCTAAGCTATATCAGCTATGGATCATTGAATTGATGGCGCCTATGTTCTGCTATGACTACTCCCAGCAGACTATATCTACTCCCTGGCATCTGCATATCTTGTATTTAAGTATTCAGTCTTATTACTCGAAATTATGCCTCTATTTGCTAGTTACTGCCTCTGTTTGAAATCAGTAAGATACAATAGTACTAAGTTCACTGATCTGTTCAGGATGTCAAATTCAAGTATGTATACGGTTGCTATGCTGATACAGACATCCATGTGTTCCTATAGAATGTATCATCTAAATCTTTGTCTCTAATTTAGATGAGGGTATATTACCAAATTTGTGCCCTGCATCCCACAGGTGCATTTGCTGGTGGCAGTATTTCTAACTTTGTCGAAGCTACCGGGATGTCTGGCCTTATTTATTCATCACACCTGGGTGGTTTTGTTTCCTTTTCTAGCCAAAGAGGGTACTATCTCCTTTTGGCTTTCAGAATATGTTGTGCCTGCCTGCGGCTGTGGCTGGTGATGTTGTTGATGCTGATGCTGGGGATGGGTGGCAGACAGCATAGGAAGCACCACGCAACACCTAGAGGGTTAGGGCTACACACTGTCTCTGTCTGCTTCGCTGCTTTCTCTCTGCATGCATTGCTTCAGCAGCCTCAGGATACATAGCGATGTACGAGTGGCTAAGTTTTTTTTAATCTTGTATGCTGTTGGCAGCAAGTTGTGTATGTCACTCCATTGTGTATGCTAGTAGCAAAATGGTTGTGTTTGTGCCTATTTAGGCTTTTTGTGTAGGTTTTTCTTTTTGAGTTGCCAATATTTCGCTGGAATGTTGATTCACTTCCGTTCCGGCGAATTTCTGTCACTCCTAGACATAGAAACTTAGCAAAGGTTATGCCAAAATTTTCTGTGAATTTTTGTGCTTATTAGTTCCATTTATTTGTGTGTTTAGAAATGTCGGTGGAGCAGGGCCCTTCTAGCAAGAAGTTCTTTTGGGAGCAGCAGCGGAGATGGAATCCCAAGAGGACCCAGAATTCGTTCCGCGGGATGATGAGATGGAGGCGGACGAGGATATGTCGTCGGGCGATGAGGAGATGGGGGACACGGATGGCGACACCACTACCACTGATGGCGGCGGTGAAGCTACTATGGATGGTGGTAGCACATCGAAGAAGGCCCGCAAGGAGCGTGCCCCGATCGTGGTTGACATCAAAAGGTCCATCATCACAAGCGTGAATGATGAAGGTGTGCCTTTGGAGCTGGCCGAGTTTGTCGCGGGTTACTCAAACCAGCTCGCGGCAATCCTCCGGAACACCGTCATGATCAACACGGAGAACCTGAAGGCCAAAGAGAACAGGGGTTTCCGCATACAGCTCTTGCGGAAGCTGCATGCAAGATACGTGTTCCCGGGTGATGAGGAAGACAAGTACAATAACGACAATCTCAAAGGGAATCCGGTTAACAAGTACGCGCTCAAGAAGATGACCAAGGCCTTGTCGAATTGGAAGGTCTAGGTGAAGAAGCTGATTTTCGAGGACGAGCTATATTATTTGGAGGTCGTCAAGAGGGAGCCTCTGGTCACGGAATAACACTTCAAGGTGTTCAAGGACAGATGTGAATCCGTCATGGTCAAGGCCAAGAGTCAGTACTTCAAGGAGTTGTATGAGAAGAACATTGGTACCCACCATCTCGGCTCTAGTGGTTATAGAGCTGCGATTCCCAAATGGGATAAGGAGGATGCCAACGCTCGTGCAAAGGGGTTGACCCCGCCCTTTGACGACATAAAAGAGCCACAGGAAAAGCACTTTGTCAGGGCCCGGTTTGCCAAGCCGAAAGGGAGTTCTGATTATTCCTCGGAGCCCGTCGACCCCTTCGCTACGAAGGTGACGGACTTCATGAGAAAATATGTAAGTAGTTTGCATGCAAGTCGATTAATTGCATTCACGATTAATCAATGAAGTCCAGTTTTTTGATCAAATGCTTTGCGTTCAGTGTGCGTAGGACGAGGAGTGTAGGAGCTCCTCATCCCAGGGGTCGACGCCTGACGCCAAGTGGGACACCACTTTTAACAGGGCGCAGAACTGGACCAAGAATGTCGATCCCCTGGCGGCCCCGTCGTCGGCTGGTCGTGTGGCCGGCTTTGGCGGCATAACATGGTCCGAGTATTATGGCACCACGGAGCGGAAGGGCAGGAAGCAGGCCAAAAGGGCCAAGGTAAGACACCTAAGGGAACAGGTGGACGCCTTTCCGAATATAGTCCAAGATGCTGTGAAGCAGGCTGTGTCGGCCGTCGAGACAAAGTTCCAAGAACAAGTTCATACACAAATGAACGATAAGCTCAACACCATCCTTCCCGCCTACATGGAAAAGTACATCAAGTGGCAGAAGGGTGGTAAACGAGGGCCGCCACCGGTTCCCAACCTCGACAACGCCCAATCGGACAACATGGCGCGGCCAGAGGTGCTGGTGACTCCTCCAGCGGGGCCGGTGGTGGTGGAGACTCCTCTAGCTCCGGAGCTTAATTTGCCCGCTGCGGCCTGCACCACCGTGCCATCAGGCAGCCAGTTCGCCACTTGCACGCTCAAGCCTACCGGCAGCGGTGCCTCGACCTTGGCCAAGTTCGACGCCCTCAAGGTAACTAACTAATTAAAGCGAGAGTTGGGAAGATTTACCACATCGATGACTTGATCTTCGTTTTACTGATGCCCGACCTACATGTCTTTCACAGGGAGACACTCCTTGCACTCTAATGCACTGGGTGGGCGGCCAGTTGAAGGATGTTGCCAAGGGTACTATCGTTCAACCAAAGAACCGCAAAATGCACAGTGTCACAATGCCACCCGACATGATGAGGGTCAGACACAATATGGTGCTTCCGGGCTATGAGCAAGTGGAACCTCCCTCTCAACCTCAAGGATGGGATTATGAGGAGACGGCAGCGGTCCTCAATACCGGCTTCGGCTACTTGTACCTATGGCCGAAGAGCCAGATCCGTTTGGGGACGGAGGACCACCTCAACATCACCCCAGAGGCTGCACAGCCAGCACATGATGAAGACTTCGAGATGGAAGACTTGGACAACATGGCACAGGATCCCTATGATGATGATGGAGAAATTGATCCGAACTTCGGAGACCAGTTCGTTAACACAAGATTTTCTGATTGGTATGAGCCGGGACCATCAGGCACACATCAAGTTACTAATACCAAACCAGCACCAGCGAAACCCCCTTGCCAGGTGCGTCTCTTCCCAACTAGTTAGGAGACGCTGCCACCCGCCCCCTTCACCGAGCCTCTGAGGCCAGTAGTTCCTTTGATCATCCCCAGCACCCTTCATAAGGTGATCGGTGAGGTGAACATGGTGTTCGACGCCCCAAAGGGCAGGAAGCATGGTCACAAAAGGAAGTCTAAGGGTGACTGGAGCAAGGGTCCAAATCTTGTTCTCCGGGCTCAGGACGGCCCTGTGCGGTAAGCCAGGAATCAGTAGCACGTGGCAGGTGCACCGATGATGTGTAACTCGTTGCTCGCGGTCACAGGCTCTCAAATGCACAATCTTCATTATAGCTATCTCACAATTGAGGAGAGCCACATTCACGAGAATGATCAGTCGTACCTCGTTTTCAAGGCTAAGGTGCCTTATGTGCCGTGCTTCGTAAGTGTACCTCCCGGGGATATCTTCTACCTGCGGCATTCCGACATCTTCGACATGTTGAACCGGTTCCGGCTACACAATACCCTGGTCTGGCTATTCTCCCTCAATATGGCGATGCAGATCACCAGAGACAAGATCCTGGGCATCCAGATAGTGGATCCCTACTTCATGCGGGACGTCGTCCTGAAAGATGTCGAGGACATAGCGCTGGCGACCGACTACCTCTCAACCTTCCTGCAAACATACTCGGACAAGGATGTGATTCTCCTTCCCTACCATCCCATCACAGAGGATGATCAGATAGGATGCATGCTCATATCCTTGAATTCGAAACACTCAACAACCGTGTACCTCGACTCAAACAATGTGCACCCAAAAAACTACACTAATATCAAGAACATTCTTGATGGTGCTCTCACTGGCTACGTCACAGCGGGAGGCGTTAAACCGGCAACACCATATGTGAAGTTCGGCGCGCACGTGTTCCGCCACAACACCAAGTTCGCATGCATCTAGAAGTTGTCTGGCAGCAGGAAGGATGCCTTCTACGCCATTTACCACATGAAGGCGTTCTTCAATGACATGGAGAGCAAAACGCTGCCATCTGACCTTGCATAGTGGGCTAAAAGGCTTGCAACAATACATGATCACAACCTCAGGCAGCACTTCTTCGACATCCAGGAGGAGCTCGCGACAATCGTGCACCAGGGAGTCATGAAATCCGGGGACCTCTTCTACGGCGGCCATACACTTCCCAACAGGGAGATAGACGAACGCTTAGCGCAAAAGGGTGACCGTAGGACGTTCATGCAGATGGAGAAAACTCGGTCGGGCGTCATCAATGCCCCCCTAAAGCCGACTCAACAGCCGAAGAAGTCTTGATAATTGCATTGCCTAGGTAGCTAGCTATTAGTTTCGAACTCGTGTTGTAACCTCTTATCACTATGTTAAACTTGCCTAGCAAAACCCCTAGAGTATGTTTCGTCAACCGTTGAACTTGATTGTGAGAGAAACTAGCTAGTTATTTGTGTTATGAACTATTTTAAGTGCTTGTTGCTTTTCATTCGTTATTGCCGCCCTACTTGTTGTGGTTTGCTTTCTTTGTCTTTCTTCGAAATGCCGATGATTAAAACGTGTTGTGGCATCATGTGTGTGACCATGCCGTTGCTAGATCTGTTGTGCCAAGTAGACTATAGGTTTGTGCATATACTCTACTTGCCACACCAGATCCGTCAGCGGCATTGTCATTTTCCGTGCCCAACCTTAGTATGATGCAACTATTTAATCTCGTAGCCCCAAAGTCGAAAGAGGACAGATATTTTCGAGATTCATATACATAGGACATAATATGTCTAATGGCAAGCCAAGGAAAGGATTCTGAGTCCAGGGCAACGACTCCTTTCGACACACCAAACTCAAAATGAGTTGTTTCCGTGGAGACCAAATCCTTTCCTTGGTTTGCCATTAGACATAACATGCCCATGCTAGATGAATCGTGGAAGTATTTCTCTTCTTTTGTCTTTGGCGGTACGAATAGATTAGATAGCGTGAATTAAATGAAATGGTGAAGTATTTAGTTTCAAATATCTCATTGTAGCCCCAAAGTCGAAAGGAAAGTCATTGCTTCACTATTCATATAACACTGGCGACATTGTTATATGAATTGTGGAATGATTTCTTTCCTTTCGTCTTTGGCGGTACAATGAAATGATAAACTTTTTTATCTCGTAGCCCCAAAGTTGAAAGAGGAAAAATATTTTCGAGATTCATATACATAAGACATGATATGTTCAATGGCAAGCCCAGGAAAGGATTCTGGGTCCATGCCAATGACTCCTTTCGACACACCAAACTCGAAATGAGTCATTGCCATGGAGACCGAATCCTTTCCCGGCATTACCACTTGACATATCATGCCCACACTAATGAATCGTGGAAGTATTTCTCTTCTTTTGTCTTTGGTGATACGAATATATTAGATAGCGTGAATTAAATGAAATGGTGAAGTATTTAGTTCCAAATATCTCATTGTAGCCCCAAAGTCTAAAGGAAAGACATTGCTTCACTATTCGTATAACACTGACGACATTGTTATATGAATCGTGGAATGATTTCTTTCCTTGTTGGTGATACAATGAAATGATAAACTATTTCATCTCATAGCCCCAAAGTTGAAAGAGGACAGATATTTTCGAGATTCATATACGTAGGACATAATATGTTAAGAGGCAAGCCAAGGAAAGGGTTCTAGGTCCACGGCAACGACTCCTTCAGACACACCAAACTCGAAATGAGTCTTTGCCGTGGAGACCAAATCCTTTCTTTGGTTTGCCTCTTGACATATCATGCCCATGCTATATGAATAATGGAAGTATTCTCTTCTTTTGTCTTTGGCGATATGAATAGTATGAGGCACGAATCCAAGTCATTATTGGTTTGCTTTTTTTGGTCTTTCTTTGAAATGCCGATGATTAGAACGTGTTGTGGTGTCATGTGTATGACTATGCTGCTGTTTGATATCGTGTGCCAAGTATACTAGTAATTTGGGCATATACTCTACTTGCCACACAAGATCAAACATCGAGCATTGTTATTTCCATGCCCAACCTAAGTATGAGGCACTAATGCAAGTCATTCTTGGTTTTCTTTTTTTGGTCTTTCTTTGAAATGTCGATGATTAGAACGTGATTTCTTACATCTTGTTAAACCCATTTATATATGCATGATCTTATCTTGTGAACTGCTATTGCTTTGCACTGACATAGATAATATCATCTATCTTGTGTATAGGAGATGGCGAAGAAGTGCTATGTCGTGTACGCCGACAAGGTTCTAGGTGTGTACGAGGAGTGGGAAGACTGCCGGAAGCAAGTGAATGAATTCTCGGGGAATAACTACAAAGGCTACAAGACTAGAGAGGTGGCAGAAGAGAAGTGGAGGAGGCACGTGAGGAAGAAGTGGAGGAACTTCCTCGTGATCATAACCTTGTTGCTCTTCATGGTAGGTTATGTGCTATACTTGATCTAGATAGAGCTCCATCATTGGAGTTGTAATGTGATTGTCAACTTGTACTCGGAGGTGTGAACTTGTGGCACAAACACTTGGTGTTGTGTGAAAACTTGGCACTTGTTGATGTATGAACGCGTATGTCACGACTGATGTGTAATGTACCTGTATTCATGTTGGTTCTATTATGCTTTTGCCAATTACAAGTTTCTATAAAATTCTGTGTTGTTTATATTGTATTCTGGATTGTATTGTATATTTGAATACCTATAAACTGTAATTTGAAAATTGCTGTAAAATTTGAATTTTGAAAATATACCCGAGGCGCATATGGGAAGTATAGGAGGCGCATATTGGGTACTACCCGAGGCGCATACCACCACATATGCGAGGCGCATACCACATGCGCCTCCTATACTTAATACACGCGAGGCGCATATACTGATATGCGCCTCGCGTATATGAAGTATAGGAGGTACATGTGATATGTGCCTCACATAACAGATACTAGAGGCGCATGAGATATGCACCTCACGTAGAAAATACTATAGGCATGGCGCTAGAGGCGCATACCATAGACACCTCAGATGGGGTTCCAGGTGTGCCTCGGGTAGGCTTTTCTCTAGTAGTGGATGGAGAGATACTCTGGTCCCACTCGGAGACATGACATCCATAAAGCTGCAGCGTGTGACTAGGTCACAAGCATGGCATATCTCAGAACGAGTAAAGTTATACTTGTTGGTAACGAGATTGAACACGACATGTAAATGTCATTGATGAGGTCTCGGACAAGTAAAGTATCATAGTAACAAAGGGAATTAGACTTTATGTTTAATGTTTCAACGATGAAGATTCTCGTGGAATGCACATGGTTCAACATGGGCATCCAGGTCCCGCAGATGATAATTGGTTTGAGAGGGATCTCGACCATGTCTAGAGTGTTCCCGAATAGTAGGGTAACACGCTTAAGGGTTTGACAATGCTCAATGATCATTTTGGTATCATAGGAATCACCTAAGAAGAGAGAAGGGAAAATAGGAAGGGTTTCGGGAAAGTTCGGCGGGTGCCTGGAAGGAGTTCCGGTGCAACGAGAATTAAATAATATGTAAATATATGTTAATTATTGAACTATAATTTTTTATATTTAATTAGTTATTTCAATATGATTTAATAGACAGCCCATGCCTAATGGGCTAAATCCCTAAGGGAAAGGGCCTATGAGGGAAAAACCCCAAAGGGAAAAGGGAGGGAGTGGGCGACTGGGCCCTTGGTGGCCGGCTGGGCCACCAGGTGGGGCGCCAGGCCCATATGGGCTGGCCGGCCAGCCCCCTGCTCCTTCCCTTTTGTTTAGTCCCACATGGATAAGCCAAGGGACTTTGGGGCTCCCCTCCCCCGATATAAAGGAGGGCATATGGAGGGATTTAAACACACCAATAAATCCTAGGATTCAAGGCGTCCCCCTCCAAGTGCTCTTCTCTCTCTCTCTTGTGAGTGCAGCCCCATTGTAAGGGTTGTGTGAATGAGAGTGTTCTTCACCAGGAAGCACCATCGCGCTGCAAGGATTCCAGATCCAGGAGATCTACTTCTTCAACCTATGTTGGATCAGGGTCCGGGTGTCATTGTCAAACACCGTATGTGTGTGACTCCCCATGAGGCACTACACTAGTGGTGCTCAAGTTGTTGAAGCCATCAGAGTCATTGGAGCCGGTGGAGCTGGAACAGAAGGAGCTGTTCGAGTTTAGAGCAACCTTGAGTTCATCATAGGTAGGACTACATCAACCACGTTCTCCTGAATGTTGACAAAGCTTTTTGGTCTTCAAGGGTAAGTTTTGAAAAGCCCCTCCCGTTACTACATTCATAATAGATAGACCCTAGCATTAGGGTTGTTTACGTAGGAAAAAATATTGTTTTCAGGCGATAAACCCCTACAGGAATCACCGGACCTTGAACTGGAGGAGTCCTATCGCATCGCCCTCGCCTAGTACGAGGAGCAAATATGGCTCGACGAGGAGGTGCTCTTGGCGAGCATGTTCGAGGCGCTATGCAGTCTGCACTAGCCCAAGAGCAGTAGCCTCCACCACCTCCACTACAACTGCAACCATAGCATGTGACGACCTGGCCATCCCCATGTCCAATGCCCACCTAAGTCGACCTCGGTGACGATGACGAGTAGATCTAGTTTTTCCCTTCTCATATGTAAATTATGTTTTTAAATATGAATTCAATCTATGAAAAAATGGGTTTGGCTGCTGGGTGCACCCCCGACCCAAACGACCATTGTTCATTTTCCTGTCCGCTGGCGATTCATAATGACCAAATCAGACACATTTTGTGTATAAAATGTGTTGCACCAATGGTAATGCCCTTAATCCCCATGTTTAACGGTACGTGAGTACTTATCCATCTCCTTTACATCATCTCTGGTCGTCCCCCATATGGCATCAAGTAGTAGCGTCGAATGGTATGTATGAGGGGTGTTGGCACTGGTGTGCCTATTGCGGGGTGTCTACCTGTTCCTAGCCACGCAACAACATGTCACCCATATGAGTTTTGGAAATTTTGCCCAATTTTAAACTTGCAAAACACATATAAATAGCCATAAATTGAATGTCTTGGCCACCCAAACACTTTGAAATTATATGTCTCAATGAAGGGTTTTCCTGTCCTAAAGAGAGTTATAACCAAAATAAAGGGGATCATTGGTGAATCCCCAAAAATCAATATAAAACATTGATATAACATTATATGTGGTGAAAATATGTAGGAATACGTGTCAGTAAACTACAAAGTTCATGTATGCATTTTACATACATCTAACATCCCCAAGCTTAACTTATGCTCATCCTCGAGCATGAAGGTGATAAAACTAAACATGGACTTTGGAGTTTTTTGCTATGTTTCATGTCATACATTATATTCATTGTCACACAAAGTTTACAAGGTTTAATCTTTAAAGAATAGCAATAAGAAAAATGAGCTATAAAGTGATATCTCTTATACAGTACAAACATGCTTAATAATAAGTTGTTTTGTATTGAAACAAATGAAAGTACCATGAAAAATTAAGCATGCTTAGATGAACCCATAGAATTATGGAAGAATCTTTTGTTTCTTTTGATCTTTTGATACTTTTGTAACATAAAGTAAGCAGGAAACACATGTGCTAGTCCTTCAGTAAAATATATGTAAGATCATAACATAAAGTTTTGAGATATATAGCTCAAGTCAACGACAATCATAAGAGTGAGCTTTCAGGCATACTTTGTTGACAAAAGTAAGTATGGTTTATTTGTTTGACCCCTTACAAGTTGAATGTCTCATGCCCTTGACCACAAGTGCCCATTCATCATGCTACTTAACATAGGTCCCACAAAAGTTTTGTCATTATAGGCATACAGTTCCAAACGAGGGTGTCAACTGAGGTACTTCTTGACCCTTGTACGAGGAGTCCCTATTTGAGGGACTATCCATACTTATATGGCAAGACAAATAGACAAATGAAGCCCTCAGCATTTTTTTAGTTAATATTCGCATAGCTTTTATTAGAAATGCTTCATAGAATGTCCATGCTATAAATTTTCTCCATGATGCATAACATGGCTTAGGTTGGTGGTTCAGGTGCCCCTTTGACACATATGCAAACTCTAGTAGACTTAGGTGGTTCCAGCTTATTTCACATCGATAGGTATCCACAACCAAAACAACTTGATATCAACAAGAAAATAGTGCAACATTTGAAAGTGTTCCCCATGACAACATGGTTCTGCTAACAATCAACTTATAAACTGTCAAACATATAACTTACATAATTCCAATTACTATGGGTCAATTTTGTTTTGTTTGACATTCATTTTTATTTTAAATAGTTGTGCTGCAGTGGTTTCACCCTACATCTTACTTTCTCATGATCTTTAAACTACACAAAAGAGATTATTTTGAAGTACTTGAAGGCATAGAACATATATTATAATTGGAGTATAAAGTGCCGCATAGGTAGGTATGGTGTATGTTGTTTGAGTTTAAGGTATTTAGATATACAAGTCTAAGCTTTTTTGAGAATTTTGGGCTAACAAAAAGAGATCTACAAGCATGCCAAAGTGACCATAGTGCTAATCATTTCTTATCAAACAAAGCTCCTTAAAATTAACCATATATGCATGTGAACAAAAGGTAGGACTAAATAAGGCACTTGCAAATTATCATTCATTAAAGTATTTGAAACAAGTATCACTTAGCATAACTTGCATTTCAACTTTTTGTTTTCATTCCATTTTTATTTTGTTAGCATACACCTCAATTTCTTTTTAATTTCAGTAGCTCTTTCTTAGTCATTCAAAACATCTATCATCGTGGTACCATTTTTCCAAAGGTAACATGCAAAACTAAATATAAACCTAGATAAACCCGCTCCAAGTTTCTATGATCATCTTACGTTGCTCAAAAAACAAAGTTTAGAGGTTTGCAAACCCAGAGTTTTAATAGTTTTAGTGGGGTTCCTTGGGAATCCCTAAGATTATGGATTTCACCATTCTCGGATAGCTCTTAGTGTGGTGTTCCTCCATTCCATGTCAAAAAACTTCAACACAAAACTTTCTCTCATTTCTTTTCTATGGGGTGACATTAGTGGTACAAAGATATGTTGCTAGCTGCCATATAATCTTAAAAATTACTTTTTAGGTTTCCAGAAAGTATATCATGTTGTATACATTATTATCATATCAAACTTCTTATGGCAAATCATTTTGAGACTCAAAAGAATGGCTTAAACAATAAAAGGTAGAATATGTCCAGATTTTCAGCAGCATCAAAACATATTTAATTCGACCACTTAACATGTCAGAAAGTTTAGAAATTTTTGTGCATATAGAGAATGAAAAGTTGAAACTTCAGTTTAAATATGGGCGCAGTCAGTTTTACATAAAAAATTAGTGAATTTTCTACCAAACAGTGTTGGTGCATGAATTTGCTACTCCATATGTTTTATCAACTTTATATCAGCCAAATGGGTTCAACTTGGTATTTTATAAAAAACTACGGAGAATAAACTAAAAATAGACTCTTTAAACTATAGAAAGATTGCATAAAAATAAATAATCGGGTTGCCTCCCGCAAAGTGCTTTCTTTACAGCCATATAGCTAGGCTTTACTTGCTTGTTTCAAGTGATGTGGAGATCATGTGGTAGATTGTACCTTGTGCTATCTCCTTACTTGGTAAGTGTTCCATACACTTTTTTGTGGAAACTGAAACTTGACATTTCCTTATTTTGAATCAATGATTTCTCCTGTAGTTCTCAAAAATTGTCTTCCCAATATTGTAGGACTAGAGTTTTTACTCCCCATGTCCATGATAACAAACTCAACAGGAACAAAAGTCATATGTAACTCAACCATGACATCATTTAATTTTCCTAAAGAATGTTTAGTTGAGTCATCAGCAAGTAAAAGGTCTATTGAGCATTTTTCCATAGTTTTAAGTTCTAGGAATTCATATAGTTCTTTTGACAAAAGTGAGACACTTGATCCTAGATCTAATATATCATGATGGGTCTCTCTGCCAATAGTGATTAATATCTTGGGATCCAAGGATCCCCAAGAATTGGTGGTATCATAGCTTCATTGTTGTATCTTTCTATCTTTTCTTTTATGAATAGTTTGCAATATATGAGCCAAATCCTGCTTGATGAACATTAATGGATGGATCATTAGAAAACTTTTCCAATATATTAATGATTTCATGCAAGATGCATTTATCAAGATCTAGTAGAGATTATTTTGTTTCACAAAGCATTTTAACTTCCTCTACTTTCTTTTCTATATTTTGAAAGTTAAAAATTTCATATATATCATCAAACACTTCTTCACGCACTTCAGATTTTTCAAAACTTTCCATAAATTTGACTACTAGAAGCAGACCATCTAATAACACATGGGCATTTGAGGCAGTGCTATTCATGAAGGCACCCCTACATTCATTATCCAAATAAGTAATAGAGATATTAGTTAGCCCCTATAAAATATATGCATTATCATCCAATCCCTAAGGCCATGTTCTACTCCATATGGAAGTGCACTAAATCTTTCCCATGCTTTTACAAGTAATTCATCTTCATTTTGTATTAAGGATATAAGTGTCTCTCTAAGGTGACTTTCATTTCAGGTGATCCAAATCTTTCAACAAATGTAGCTTTAATATTAAACCAAGAGCTAAAGTTTCCAGTTGGCCATTTTAATATCTAATCTAATGCTTTTCCCGCAAGTGAATATGGAATAAGTTTAATGTTGATTATATTATTATTGATGTTACTTATATTCAAAGCTTTACATATTTCATTGAATTTTCTTAGATGCATCATAGGATCCTTCTTTGGATTTCCATGAAAGCGGTTTTCATAAATTTCTTTAGTTATGGAAATATCAATTTCAAAGGGTTCTAAGGGTATTTCATCTTTCGAGGAAAGTTTCTAACACTAAAAGGCCAATAAGTTCTTTAATCCATACTTCCCAAAAGTTATACTAATTTTTTATGGTTTTTATGTTTTAATGAAAACTAACAAAGAAATAAAATACTAAAACAAGACAAACAAAAATTTCTCCGAAAATCTAAACGAGAAGGAAAAGGTAACGATGGTGCAACCTCTCTAGGCTTAGGTGTTTGCACAAAGTTGATGAAGATCGCGCTAGAAAATGTTCTAGAAGTTAATGTAGAGGTGGATTGTGCTCCTAGATTGATGATGATGCAGTTGTGATGTACCTTGGCCAACTCCCTGGCAATAGAGCCAGAAAATGCTCTTGATGGCAAATAATCCGTGTGTACCAACTCGTTGGGACTCCAAGTGCAGAATGTTGTAGCAAGCGTATTTTCCCCACAAGGGTGACTCGAGGGCTTACATCCAACTCGAGGGGAATTGGATGATCAAGGGATGTTTTCTCCTCCTTTTCAAGCAATCTACAAAACAAAGTTTTGCCTTGTGTCCCCAACTCCATCGTATTAGTAATATGAAATAAAAATACTAAGTATAATGAAATAATAATAAAATATGCAACTAAAATAAAGACAAGGATATAATAGTTTTGTGTGTTTTATTTGTGTTTGCAAGTAAAGAAAGTATTTTTGTATTTTCAAAATAATTAATTACAGAAAATATAAATGATATTAATGATAATGGAAAGTTGTTTCTTATGATAAAAGTTGGACCAAGGTTCATGGATTCACTTGTCTATTCTCTTTTTAAGTTGTAGTGGACATAAAACAATTCATCATCAACATAATATTGGTGAAACTTCAATATGTGTTTGATAAGCATTCATATGGGCATCTGATACGTCGTAAATGTATCTATAATTTTTGATGTTTCGTGCTTGTTTTATATCTACTTTCTTATGTTTTGTTCATACTTTGAGGTATTTTTATACATTTTCTGGAACTAACCTATTAATAAGATGCCACAGTGCCAGTTTCCTATTTTCTGCTATTTTTGGTTTCAGAAAAGCTAGTAAGGAAATAATCTCGGAATTGGATGGGACAAAAGCCAAATTCAATATTTTACCCAAAGCAATACGGAGACCGAAGGGGACATGAAGTGGCGCACCAGGGCGGCCACACCTAGTGCCCGTGCGGCCTGTGGTGTGCTCCACTAGGGGTTGTGGGTTCCCGGTACTCCACCGACCTTGGCCCTTCGCCTATAAAAGCCTCCCGGGATGAAAAACCTAAGGACTAGATCAAAATTCCACGAAAGAGTCTGTAGCCGCCATCTCCATCCCTAGATCGAGAGGAATTTGAATCTCTTCCCGATACCCTGCCGGAGGGGAGAGATCACCCTAGATGCCTTCTTCATACCATGCTTGCCTCTGGTGTGATGCGTGAGTAGTTCATCCTTGGACGATGGGTCCATGTAGTAGCTAGATGGTTGGTTCTCCTCCTTTGTGCTATCATGTTTAGATCTTGTGAGCTCCATCCATGATCAATATCATCTATTTGTAATCTTACATGTTGTGTTTGCGGGGATCCGATGGATATTGAGATGCTATTTCATATTGATTATTGATTCTATCATGTTTATGTTATTTGTGATCTTGCATACTCTCCATTGTTTGTAGCTATCTTGGCCAAGTAGATGCTTGCAACTCCAAGAGGGAGTATTTATGCTTGATAGTGGGTTCATGCCTCTACTAATCTGGGGAAGTGATAGGAATCTCTAAGGTTATAGATGTGCTGTTTCTACTAGGGACAATCGTATTGTTTACTTTACACACTTTGCTTAATGAAATCATCTGTTGCTTGCAACTTAATACTGGAAGGGGTTCGGATGATAGCCTGAAGGTGGATTATTAGTCATAGATGCAGTTGGATTACGGTTTATGTATAATGTTGTAATGCCCAATCAAAACTCATAGGAGTCAAGATGTCCAGTATATGCATTGTATGCTTTCTCAAATCTATCAATTGCCTCGCTATAATTTGTTCACCCAGCATGCTATTTATTTTAAGGAGAATCACCTCTAGTGAACCATGGACCCCGGTCCATGCTTTTACCATTGTTATACCTTCTACTATTACTATTTATTATTTACTTTCTGCAAGCAATTACTATCTTCCACACAATACGTTTAATCGTTTGTTTTCAGCAAAACTGGTGAGATTGATAACCTCACTATAAGTTGGGGGCAAAGTTCTATGGTTGTGTTATGCAGGATTCCAAGTTCCTAGCAACACCTTGCAGTTATTTCCTTGCTCCTACTGGTTCGATAACCGTGGTTTCATAACTGAGGGAAAACTTGCTGCTGTGCTCATCATACCTTCCTCTTGGGGTTCCCAACGAGCCCTACATTTTGAGCCATCAAAGCACTTTTTCTGGCGTCGTTGCCGGGGAGTCAAGGGCAGCTTCACAAGGGGAGCCTCTCACAACCAATCTCTTTACTTTGTTTTTTGTTTTACTTAGTTTATTTCTGCTTAGTTTGTTTGTTTCTTTCTATCAAAAACACACAAAATTTAGTTGTACTGGTTTGTTTCTTTTATTAAAAACACACAAAAAAAATTCTATTTCAAGTTGCCATTATGTCTAGCATTGCTCCAATCACTATGTCACGAGAGGAAATGATTTTTACTTTCAAACAAGGAATTGAAGAGAGTTTCAAAGAATCTTGGTCTAGAATCGCTGATTTACATGAAAAAACTGAACTTAAAATGACTCTAAGTTTGTTTCTTAGCAGTTTCTACTTTGGTCATGCTCTTTGCTATAGATATGCGTTGGATGCTGTAGTAGGCGGATATTTCCTACGGTGCAATGAGGATGAAGCTTTTAATACCATAAAAAAGTTGGTTGCAACATATGACTTGCCTAGCAAATCTAATTCTTCCAATAAAAACATTATTGCTAGATTGAACACTCTTGAGACCAACACAGCTAGTTTAAAAGAATGCTATAACATGCTTTGGGAGCATCATGAATATGTTACAATAAATTCTAAATCTTCAAAATGGCTTCCTACAGTAAAAGTTGTTATAAATAATGAAAACAATTATGCTCGTTGTGATATCATGTCTGAATTCTGTCTTATGCCTAAAGATATCTATGAATCTTAAATCTTTGGGGAGTTTCTATGGGAGGAGAAGAAATATATCTTACCAATAATGCCACAATATTGCCCATTGGAATAGCTGAAGGAGTGTTTACAAAGATCCTAGGGGAAGTGGTGACTACTAATTATCTTGTTATTGAATGTGGAAAAAGGCATCATGCATTTTTCTTCTCTACCAAACAATCATACATTCCCTAAACATAAGAATAAAGGTAAGAAAGGTAGGGGCAAGAAATTTGGTTTAATGCTTCCTCATTCAAAAATACTTGAATCTTGCTTCCTATGACTAGCTCAAAGGCGTTAAAGAAAAGCACTATTGGGAGATAACCCAAATTTTTATTCAGTAAGTTTTTCTTTTGTTGAGTCTTGGAAGTTATTACTTCTGTAATAACCTCTCCTTATCCTTTTTGTGTGGTTTTTGTGCCAAGAATAACCTCTAATGAGAGATAAGTAAGACTTGGGAAAGTTGTTGTCCCGAAACAGAATTTTGTGCTCCACTGTAAAAAATCATGAAAATTCTCTGAACGTCGGATTGAGCTGTAATTGTTTGTGCTTATGTCCCAGGTTATTATCTAACTTTCGTTAGTTCAGCACCTTTCGATTTGAGGAACAGAACGTCTTCGAAAAAATTGGTTTTTACCTGCTGTTCTGTTTTGACAGATTTCTGCCATTATTTGCATTTGCCTCTTAATCTCTTTCTCTTTGAGTTCTCTTTGATCACTGGAGCTTTTACAAGGAATTGCTATAGTAGCATGTGTTTTAATGGAAGTTGTACTTGTGATGAAACTAAACCATAGGACCAATTATCTTGAATACACTAATGTTGCTAATGAGGATTGTGTGAAGTTTTGTATGAAGGAAAATTTTCAAGTGTAGGGGGAGAATAATGTGATAAGATGAAGTATGGAAAAAAGCTCAAGCTTGGGGATTCCACCCGTGTCACCGCAATAAATATTCAAGACGTACAAGCATCAAAGCTTGGGGATGCCCAAGGCATCCTCTGCTTCATCAATAAAAATCTCAGGTTTTCTTCCAAAATACTTCATTTTTATTGTTTCAGGCACAATTGTGTTGTTCCTGGAGCGTCTTCATTTTTGTTTTTAGTTTTATTTTGTTTAGTTTGCTTAAATAAATTTTATGGACCCCTGCATTCATATGATATTTCAAATAAGTTGATTGGTGATTGGAAAATAGTAGGAAAGTTCATGCCTATAAGTGGTACAAAAGGAGTTTTGTTTTGATTGTGGCCTAGACTTTATCATTTCATGTTTGATATTGCTTTGACTTTATGCTTAGTAATTATTGCTGTAGCATGACTTGTTCCAAACAATTAAGATTGCATAATGTGCCTTGAAAGAATCATGCATTGTTCTAGCATACAAAAGCATAATATTGTGGTATTCTCCTTCGATGCTTTATTTGGGTTGACTTGGCACATGCTTACACCATGTTAAGACTATGTACCAGTCACCTTAGCCTCTGTGATTATTTAGTTTTTTGACTTGTAATATCACTTTATTCTTTAATTAATAATGTTTTGTCGCTTTGCATGATTATGGCCATTAGTGCTCTCTTAATTGGTCGCTCCCAGTTTTTTGCTAGCCTCCACATGTACCAAGTATGAGTTCCACTCATGCATCCAACCCCCAAGAAAACCAAGTTGTTCCATAGAGTCCACTATAAATTCCTATGCATGGTGTGTTACACCATTCAAAGTATATTCATGCTTTTATCTACCTTCCAAATTAAACTTTTTATGTGAAAATTAGTGATTAAAGCTCCCACGAACTTGATGGCACACTTTACTTTCTTGCACTTAATAAACTTGAACCATTGGATCCATCTATGTTCGTATATGCTTGCACTTTATAAGTTGAGAATTAGTAGAACCATATTGTCATGGGGAACGCTTTCAACATTGCACTTATTATTCAGTTGATATCATGTTCTTTTGTTTATGGATCCCGACGGTGTGAAATAAAAGGGGAACTTGTAAGATCATGGAGTTTGTATATGTCTTAGAGAAACGCTTGGGCGGCTATCCTAACCCATGCCTAATCATGGTGGAAACTTGCAGCATAACCATAGTGAGCATTCTATGAAGCATCCTTAATAAAAACCTAAGCAAATAGCAAATAAAAAGATCGCTAGGATGCTCATTATCTATTGCCTTGTCATTTTGATATGGGATAACTCTTATATCATGGGGCAAGGGGTACCCCATTGGTGGTTCTCCATGATACACATGTACTTACAATGACAAGAACTTACTTGTTACTAAAGTTGAGTAGCATGAGGTCCGGTACTCGTAGGCAAGGGGCATGAGATTTTCGACTTATAACTTGTCAAGCATATCCTCATATTTGTTCACTTTAACCTTAATCACCTAAATATGCTTATGATAGGGTAATGAGAGCTGAAAGCTAATAAGTACCATAATTTTTGGAAGCTCTTTATGAAACTTGAAATCCCTGCTTCCCTCTTATGAAGGGCCTTTCTTTTTTACTTTTATGTTGAGTCTCCATCTTCTATCTTTATGCACCAATTGAGAGAGCATAGTGACAATTCTTAGTTTAATGTGCATTGTCCCAAAACTTGTTGATTGATTCATAACTGTGATATTGCTTGTTCTTAAATTATTTGTATCTAGTCACCCTTATGAAGTTTGAAGGTGTCCTATGCATTTATGTTTTGCTATAACATGAGGGACAAGCTGAATACCATTCTTATTATGTTTTCTGTATGTGAAACAAACAAATGTCTTTTAATGCATTGTTATTCATGAACCTTTTGTTTGTACCTTTTTCATGTTACAACAGAGTTGCTATGTCTTATTGTTAGAACTCTGTCTTTCATGTTCATGTTAGAGTACTTTGATCCTAGCCATCAATGATTTACAAATACCTTGATCAAGATTATGATAGTGCATGTCACCTCAAAAATTATTCTTTTTATCACTTACCTACTCGAGGACGAGCAGGAGTTAAGCTTGGCGATAATGATACGTCGTAAACGTATCTATAATTTTTGATGTTCCATGCTTGTTTTATATCTACTTTCTTAGCTTTTGTTCGTACTTTGAGGTATTTTTATACATTTTCTAGAACTAACCTATTAACAAGATGCCACACTACTAGTTGCCTGTTTTCTGCTATTTTTGGTTTTAGAAAAGCTAGTAAGGAAATATTCTCTGAATTGCACGGGAAAAAAGCCAAAGTCAATATTTTACCCGAAGCAATACAGAGACCAAAGGGGAGACGAAGTGGCTCACCAGGGCGGCCACACCTGGTGGCCGCGCGGCCTGGGGGAACGCCACCAGGGGTGTGGGCCCCTGGTACTCCATCGACCTTGCCCCTTCGCCTATAAAAGCCTCCCGGGACGAAAACCCTAAGGACCCGATCAAAATTCCATGAAAGAGTCTGTAGCCGCCGGGATCTTCATCCCTAGATTAGGAGGGATCTGAAGATCTTCTCGGCACCCTGCCAGAGGGGAGAGATCACCCTGGAGGCAGTTTTCATCACCATGCCTGCCTCCGGTGTGATGCATGAGTAGTTCATCCTTGGACTATGGGTCCATGTAGTAGCTAGATGGTTGGTTCTCCTCCTTTTTTCTATCATGTTTAGATCATGTGACCTCCGTTCATGATCAAGATCATCTATTTGTAATCTTACATGTTGTGTTTGCGGGGATCCGATGGATATTGAGATGCTATTTTAGATAGATTATTGATTCTATCATCTCTATGTTATTTGTGATTTTGCATGATCTCCGTTGTTTGTAGCTATCTTGGCCAAGTAGATGGTTGCAACTCCAAGAGGGAGTATTTATGCTCAATAGTGGGTTCATGCCTCTAGTAACCTGGGGAGGTGACAGGAATCTCTAAGTTTGTAGATGTGCTATTGCTACTAGGGAGAAAATAGAAATCCTTTGTCCATGGAACAATTGTATTGTTTACTTTACACACTTTGCTTAATGCAATTATCTGTTGCTTGCAACTTAATACTGGAAGGGGTTCGGATGATAACCTGAAGCTGGATTATTAGTCAAAGATGCAGTTGGATTACGGTCTATGTATAATGTTGTAATGCCCAATCAAATCTCATAGGAAGCAAGATGTCTAGTATATGCATTGTATGCTTTCTCAAATCTGCCAATTGCCTTGCTATAATTTGTTTACCCAACATGCTATTTATCTTAAGGAGAATCACCTCTAGTGAACTATGGACCCCGGTCCATGATTTTACCATTGCTATACCTTCTACTATTACTATTTACTATTTACTTTCTATAAACAATTACTATCTTCCACACAATACGTTTAATCCTTTGTTTTCAGCAAAATCTGTGAGATTGACAACCTCACTGTAAGTTGGGGGCAAAGTTCTGTGGTTGTGTTGTGCAGGATTCCAAGTTGCTAGAAACACCTTGCAGTTGTTTCCTTGCTCCTACTGGTTCGATAACCTTGGTTTCATAACTAAGGGAAAACTTGCTGATGTGCTCATCATACCTTCCTCTTGGGGTTCCCAACAAGCTCTACATTTTGAGCCATCAACATCACGTCCTAAGATAGAGATGATGCAACACATCTCTCTTATACTCATCTAGAAAGGGAAAACTCCAAGCAATCTAGAATTAAGAATTAACAGAGCACAACCTTAAGTACTTTGACATGATGTTTGAATAAAAAATATGCTACCTTGACCAAACAGGATTATCAAGTTGTCACAAAATAATTATAGAACATGAAATCACTTAATCCCTAGTGAGGTAACAAAATAAAGTTAAAAACCATAGTAGATCTTGAATTTTTTCACTATTCAATCACTACCACCATGTTGCTCCATCTAATACACACTTTCCCCCACACACGCTCTTGCATACAAGTTGGATCAAAACAAGTAATTAAGAACATGGTACATGATATGCATATATCAATACATCTTACACATAAATAGGTACCAATCTCATATATCAAATCATATAATAAAGATCCAGCACATATGAATTACATATATTACCATAATCATGTTCGACAGATCATATGGTACTAGATCTATGATGAATAAGAGATAAATAGATCAAGCTGCTGCCACAAATCCATAGTCTAGAGGTGGACTACTCCCTCTTCATCATGGTGATGATGTTGAAGATGTTGGAGAAGGTAGAGATCCCTCCTATGGCATCTCCGGTGGAGTTTCGCCTCCAATCTTCACTGGTTCTATCTTCATTTTTGTATTTCGGTGTTTCTATGGGCTCTCCTCGAGGACGCCTCGGGGGACCCTTTATTTAGGCATTTTAGGTAAACCAAGTGGGTGGGTGAAAGATTGAAACAAATCGGATGACCAAGGACCCAAAGAGGTTAGGTGTCGTGTGCACTAGGGTAGGTCATTCCACTTGTTCTCTTTTGGGCCTCTAGGCCCCTCTCATGAGGTCCAAGCACTCCAGAGCATCACTTCTTGCAAAATATTTACTTCCCCAAAATCCTAGCTCTGTTTGACTTTGTTTAGGTCCCTTAAAGATAAGAATACAGAAAAGGGGGTTTTCCTATCCTGCAAAGTTATAACCAAAATAACGGGGATCATTGGTAAATCCCCAAAAATCAATATAAAACATGTATATAACATTATATATGTTGCAAATATGTGGGAACATGTTCAGTAAACTACAAAATTCATGTATGCATTTTACATGCATCATACATGTATTTTGTATCATCATAATAGCCACATATAGAGCTCGTTTATATTGTTATTTGCATTAATTCACCATTGTTTTTGCATTTTTAAATGATATACATGACTTCCTACAAAGTCACTCGTTTAGGTATTTAATTTCTAAGGGGGACATAAATTTTTCTTATTTTACTGTTTCATGGACTTTTTGGACACTAATGAATACAAGGACACAAAAAATTACATCGAAGAATAACCTAGGGCACTATAACCATGCGAAGAGAGCTCCGAGGGCCAAATGAGTTAAGTGGCACAGCCACCGAACTAGGCCGCGCCACCGAGGCCTATTTGGGCCTCGAGCGTCGTCTTAGATCCTCATTTTTACCATGCATCAACCTCGACAGAAAACCTATGCCATATTTTTCCCACAATTTACAGAGGCTGTAGCGGTGGTGGTAGTCCTCTCCTACTCCGGGAGAGGGAAAATCCCGTTGCCCTGATGCCACCGGAGAGGGGGAAATTGAAGCCATCATCACCACCACTTTTGCTGAACAACCCATTGTAGATGAGGAACACTAGCCTCACTGATCATATGATCACTATTAGAAGTTGTCACTTGTACTGGTTGTATTTTGCTGACTAGCAATTGTAAATTGGTAGCTACTACAGAGCTGAGAAAGCTTCATGAACTGCCTAAATCAATGAGAATTAGTATCTGAGTTTTGTCAATATGTCCCAATAATCTCATGGTCCGTTTGACATGTGTTCTTTCTGTAGCTACAATGGATAAGATCATGGCATATTCTTTCTTAGTATCACTTCTAGACTCACTGGAACTATCTTCATCACCAGACTCCTTGAGAACCAAGGCTTCATAGATTTGATCAATGACTACCAACTACACTTGCTTAGGACATTTATTTGTAGGCTCATACTCTCCTACACATTTGAAGCATTCTGCTCTAGCACACCTCTAAGCTCTGAGGGAATCCAATTTAGCAGGAACAAGTGGAATATGTGCCTTGGCCAGTTCTGTCTGCTATTCTATTGGACACTGCCCCAATTTACCAGGCCTACCTTGATTATGACATTTTTTGTAAGCATATTTTCCCCCTTTGTTTTCATATAACTGAGCATCATGTAAGAGAGCCTAGGAGATCGCAACATCAAGTCTTCTAGGGTTATGCAAAATAATTGGTAAATATTATTTCCTTTTTGAGACCTTTGACATACTTAGCTACAAAGATGGTGTCATCTAAGGCATGGTTATGAGGTAACAGTTGATGCATCAATGCTTAAAATTCTCTAGAGTAACTTTCTACATTTGTATGTTGCCTAATGCTTAGGGTTTTACTCAAATCAGCATACTATAAATTCATGGCAAACTTCGAACGCACAGCTACACATAGGTGTGCCCATCCATTGCTGTCATGTTGTGCTTCATAAGTTTGAAGCTACAGACCAGCAGTTCTAGTAAAATTCAGGGTAACATACTCTACTTTATAATCCTTAGGGACATGAAACATATTTAAATACTTGGATGAGTACCAACAAACTTGGTAAATTTGGTTTTGGCCATGTGAAATTCATGAGGAATAGATTCTCTACTAATTCCTCCGTGGTGAAACTGAACATGTGTAGAAGAACTTGGATCAAATTGTGTACAAGTGTCATGATATGTAACATTGACTGGATCGCTCGCAAGAAGTTCCCTGGTGTTCGATGTCATCATGGCGCCCATCGGGGCTTTATGTTGTACCTAGTGTTATGGAGACCGCACTCTCAATGGAACGAGGCACGTACTCATCCGCAACATTTGGGTTTCAACAACATCCACCTTGCTTGTGAAATTATCTTGATCTTTGAACAAGCATGAAGTTGTGACGCAGAGATCCTGACAGCTCACTTATAGAAATATGCCCATAGGGCATAATAAGTTATATTATTCTATATTTCCTTTTCATGATTAAGTTTTTTTATTTCGTGCTATAATTGTATTGGTTTCGGATAATGAGTATTTGGAGGAAACCCCTAATACATGTGTAGAATTATAAACACCAATAAGACATCCTAGTCTTTTCTCTAAGAGTACTTCATGTATCAAGGATAGTCCCGGTTTCCTGACTATGTGCAAAACAACAAAGAGTTGTGGAGTTTCCAATGATATATGAGATCAAAGCTGTTGGGAGGAAAATGACGATGAATAGACCCAACATGATATACCGTGAAACGCATCGTCAATATTTGTTGTTGGTAGTTTCTCATAAACAATGTATTGCCTTTACTAAAGATCGTTAGACCACGAGACCCATGTGAAAATGGGTATAATATGGACGTGGTGATATTCTTCAAACATTTATCTAAATAAGAGTAGTAATTCTAAAGTAAGTATTTTCTCTTACCGGATGGTACGCTAAGTATTTTCATGGTGTGCTTGCGGGAAATGCTAATCCTGACAATGGAGAGATACACTCTAGGCCCACTCATGTGCTATGATGTTTATCATCGTTTGGCCGGACACGTGATCAAGTTGTTTATCATATGAACATTGATGGTACAGTATGAGTAAAGAGTACAGTAACATCCCATTTTTTTGTAAATGCAGATGTTACTAGAAGCATGCATTCATACCATGCATCATGGCATCATACAAATTTTTTGCATTAAAAATCCTTCCAAACCCTATTTTGGTTTTTCCTAAATAGTCATATAAGGGCAAGAAGGGGTTTTAAAAACCTAACCTTCTCTAACCATGTGAAAAAGGTTGTTTTATGATCCTATGTTGATCACCTTATTTTTACAAATTTTTAGAGACTAAATTCACTAAATTTGGTATTCATATCGAAAAGTTATAAAGGAACTGTTCAACATAAATAATAAGAATAATAATAATGAAAGAGAAAACCTAACCTTAGCGGGCTAGCCGAGCCGGCCGACACCTGTGAACACCCGGATTTTTAATCCCAGATGCCTATTATGCCATACATCGAAATCCCAAGATTACCATTTTTGCGAGACATAACAGATTGGATATCACAGTACATCATGCATTACAAACCATAGTAAGGTCTTAACACGAATAAAGGATCTCATGATCCAGTCTTAATACAACAAGAAGCGGGATAAATAATAAGTGTAGCGGTGGGGTCCATCTTCAGTGTCACAGGCAATGCTGACGATGGGAGATGATCCTAGTTGTTGTAACTGTCCTGTTGTACTTCTTCCGGATAGTCCTCCTCATAGTCTGGCCACGAGAATAGCCAGGGACAAAGCCATGAGTACTCTTTAAGTACTCGCAAACTATCACTAACAAATAAGGTAGTTCTAGTAGTAATGCTAACTCTAAGTTTATTTGCAAAGTTAAGTTTGAAACCTAAGCTGAGTTGAGAAACAAAGAAAGATAAAATAAAGTTCTAAATCACCTAAGTGGGAACTTAGTTGTCATAGTCACAACCCTGTTGTGGTCAAGTCATGTCACAATTCATTTCATAAGTCATTTTGAAAACATCTGACAACGGAACAGTATGGCCACTCCAACTGTCCATAACCGCGGGCGCGGCTATTCGAATAGTTTGACACTCTGTAGAGGTGGTACACTTTCACCACAAAATTCGATACATCTGTCAGGGGTAACCCTGAATCATCATACTTAGTATGCAGATAATCAAACATAACCTTTCCTTTACACACTCTAGTATAAGCACCTCTCCTATGAGCTTGGCTTCCCAGCCATGGCCATCTGCCATCCTGGGCAGTGCATAGGTGGACAACATTGAGAGGTAGCCTCAGCTCAAACCTCTCCCGCGAGGGAACTAATACTAATGCATATAAACTTCCGGCTAAGCCTTACCCAATTAAGGTATTGTGGTTGTACGGTAAAATTGGAACGGTATCGCATCCGAACCCAACCATTGATTTTTATAAAGGGGCTAAGGCTCATGCCTCAACATTTTCATCATCAAAACCATTTGTGTTTCTCAATACATGTCAAAACATCTCAATAGAATGACTCATCATTCCAAGGTTTTCATAAGTCATTTTCACCAAATATTCCCATCTAAAGTGATCAAGTTTTTGGTTTAACTCTAATCACTAAGTTAAGAGTGTTCACTAATGTGGGATGCTAATCTCAATCTCATGCCATAGAATGACATCTAAGTCTAACTAGATAGGCCAAGTTTTATACTCTTTATGCTATCTATAAACAAGGTAAAGAACTATGGTAAAGTAAAAGAAAGCAAAGCTTGTAAGTAAAACATGGGGTAGGTATAAGTCAAAAGGTATAACCAAAGCATGCCTAATGCATCTTGCTTAGGTTATCTAGCTTGGAAGGGTTAGCTTGCATTGTTAATTATGGCTTGCCTTGGTTGGTAAAGTGGTTGAAATTCTCCTCTTGTTCCTCGGGTAGAATTCCTCCTCTTCGTAGACTTGGTCGGTACTATTGTCTATAAATACATACGGGGTACACAATCACCAAACAATACTTAACTAGTCTATTTAGTACACTAATGCACACACTTGATGATCTAATATCATCACAATCATCACAGATTAAATGAACTAGTTTCATTTATTTTATTTGAGAAAAGTAATTTCTACTCACTAAAAAAAAAACTAAGATTTAATATTCTCCAATTAAAATATGGGATCATGTGGACACATGTCATCACCACATATTATAATACATGGGAATGTGATGTTTGATCATATTTCAATAAATTTAAGTTTATCATTTTAATGATTTAAAGTGACTAGAAATGCCTATATAGCATTATTTTGGTACTAGTCCAAAGTCACTGCATGAAAACCTAAATATTATTACATATTCATATAGGTAATATCAAATGTGATTTTTGAGAGTTGGAATCAACTCAAAAGCTATTATGGTTGATTTTTGAAAAATGTTTGAATGTAGAAAAGTCTCTGTTTTGTTATTTTTTTCTATAGATTAGATATAACTCTAATTGATTTAAATCCAACTGGTTTGGATAGATATTTAAATTATCTTTCTAACAAAATTTGAATCATTCAATTTGGTTAAGCAGAACTCTCTGAATTGATTTTCAAACTAGTGGACAGAAACTAGATTAAGTCTAAAAAGAAAAAAATATATTTGAATCCTAGGGCCAGCGCGGGAACACTAATGGGCCGTCCTAGTGACACTCCGTGGCGTGGCTAGCAACTGACAGGGGGTCCACATGTCAGCGATACAACTTAACACAAAGCGGTATAGGGCGATATGAGCTGTGCGATTAGAACCTAGATCAACGGCTCCAGTTCATCGTCGATGACGGACTGGTCGCCGGCGAGACGGAACCCTAGCGGCTCGGTGGGGGTGCAATGGGGGCATACCAGGGCTCCAGTTAACATGGCGATTGGGGCGATCGAACGAGGAGACGACGACGGACTCAGGTGAGGTCGCGACGGCTCCTGGGGTGGACGAAATCAACGGGGCTCTTCCTCCTCTCCTGCGGCAAACTCCGGCGCAATTCTGGCAAACTGCTGCTCGAGTGGCTCCGGCGATGGGGTGAGGTGGTTCTGAGAGAGAGGGGAGTTGAGTGGTGTGAGGAAATGGTGCTGGGGAGGGCTCCTTATATAGGCTCGACGAGGGGACCGTGAGAGCGACAGTGAGCTTGTCGGTGACGACGGTACAGGGCGCTAGAGGCATGGGCGGTGTAGGCGGACGGTGGATTGCCTTCTGGCGGTCAACAACGGTGTAAAGGCGACACTAGGGGCAGTGGCGTTTGGTTGGGCGAGGCTGGCGCTCTGTGCGGCAGAGGCGGTGCTCGACGCGGTTCACGGCGGCTGCTGGTCGTGTGGTGGGAAATCGGCGTGTCTGGGTGTGTGCTGGGTTATGGCGGAGTGGCGCACGCGAGCTAAGGTCGAGGGGTGGCTTGTGCGGGCTTGTCAGGGACGGCGCTCTGGCGTGAGCTGGTGCACGGTGCAGAGGCAGTGGGCGCGAGCTTTCCTCGGTGGTCCAGGGGCTGTCTGCGTCCGTGGGGTGGACAGGGGGTCGCGGTAGAATGCGGTAGAGCTAGGGATGTGCTAGTTTGGCACGGCGCTGTCTCTAGCGTGTTGCCCACGCTCGGCCGGCGGAGACCAAAAACGGGCGGCGCGTTACTGAGCTCTCATTCCCCGGTCACCAGTCTACGATTGGCACTGCAGGGTAGGAGGGGATGGTCAGGGGTTTAGTTAGGCTAAGAGGGGACAGAGGAGGGATGTGAGGGTTAAATGGGAGACAAGAAATCAATTGGCATCAGTAATAGTTAGCCCACAATTTCTCTGCCTACCAACTATTTGACAAAATGGACACATGAAACTTTTAATTGAATTTTGAAATGATTTTTGGTGGATGTGTTAGTTATATGCTTAATCCTCTGTGGTTGCTTGGGATTGTCAAGTTGAACTCATTTGAGTGGTTTTTGAAAAAGTGGGATCTAGGTACATACACTTGATTCCATTTTCAAATGCCATTTAAATTTCGTGTTTAAATGTTTTTGTAAGATCACAAATTGGGCCTTGGTAGATCTTTACTTGTGCTAGCAAGGGGTGCAAAGAGTTGGAAATGTTGTTGTCTGAGTTTGAGTTCTAGGAACACCTAAAGTGACCTAGTGGATTAAAATGGCACAAATGACCATTTGCATTTATTAATTCCATTTGATTTCTTTTTTTTTGGATTTTGCTTGGGAATGATCTAGATGATGTGGAATTCAGCTTTGAATCATTTTACAACCATTAGAACAAACAAACATGGCAATTCCAAACAATTCAATGCAACACACATATACATTCGTAATTATTTTAATAATAAAAGTCTTTGTTAACCCTAATTTGGGTAATTTGGATCTTGATAACCTTGATTAAAGATTTGGGATGTTACATTAACCAAGGAGGAAAGGGCGACCGCCATGCTCCGAAGGATCCAATTCCAAGACTTAGAGTGCCACATCAATGATCTTGAGGAGGGTAGCTGCGTTGACATCCTAAGGAATGATGAGTTGTGTGCTCTAGTCAAGGAGAAGGCTGAGAAGATGCAAGAGCAAGATGATGTGATCAAGTCCCTAGAAGAGAAGTTCCAAGCCTAAGAGAAGAGTTTCATCAATCAAGAGAAGAGAGTGCAGGATAAGAACAAGAAGATTAGGGAACATAATGAGCTACTCAAGAACAACGAGATGGAATTCAAGACCCTTTGCGACATCATAAAGGACTTGCGTGCCACCAAGAGGGACTTGGAAGAGAAGATCGTGCCTATGACTAAGGAATCAAACCTGATCGAGGATCTATAAGAGGAGAAGAAGGAACTTCAAGAGAAGCTTGAAGTTGCTACAAAGGATCTGCAAGAGGTGAAGAACCTTCAGGAAAAGCTAGAAGCTGCGACAAAGGAGCGACAAGATGAGAAGGACCTTCAAGAGAAGCTCGAAGCCGTGATGAAGGATATGGAGCTATACAAGTCAATTATGGTGAAGGACGGATACTCGATTGAGTACAAGGAAGTGGAAGACTTGGACGAGTAGGATAGTTAGTTGGACCACCTTTATCTCCTTTATATTTAAACGTTATTCGCGGTTGTAATAATAATGCCAAAACATGATTGGTTTAGTTAAACTTGGATGAGTTATATGTCAAAACATATTGTGCTATGTGTGCCTTTTCGTGTTTCTCGTGTGTTTTTTGTGTGTTTCATAAGGGTAGGAGTTTATTACTTAGTCTTTCTATCTATTTCTTAACTTGTTGCCCCAACCCCATAGATACCGCCAAGACATGCGAACAATGATCTGCCTTCGGAGATTGCACAACTTCTGAACTCTTAGAATCAGCTGATCCAACTCCTCACCCAAAACATGCAAAACAACAACAACAACAACCCGCCGCCTCAGCACGATCGCTTGACACGGTTCCTAAGGCTGAATCCTCCAACCTTCTCTCACATCCCTGAGCCAATTGTCGCAGATGACTGGCTTCGCACCATCAACAAGAAGTTAGACAATGTCCAAGCCGTTGGAGATGACAAGGTGTGTTTTGCCGCACACCAACTTGAAGGACCTGCTACTGAATGGTGGGATAACTACCAAGTTACCCATCCGGATAATAATGCTATCACCTGGAACCAGTTTGAGGGATCCTTTCATACTCATCATGTGGCTGCTAGTGTCCTGTCACTGAAGAGACATGAGTTTCGCGACTTACGTCAATAGAACAGCTCTATCTCCGAGTATGGGGACCTTTTCAACAAGTTGGCACGTTATGCACCTGATGATGTTTCCACTGATGCCAAGAGGTAGGAGGAGTTCCCGAGGGGACTTAATGATGAGATACCCATTCAGTTTGTGGTTTTGAAGTTTGATAGCTATCAGGAACTCCTGGACATGGCAGTTGTGGTTGAGTCAAGACAGAGGAGTATAGAGAACCGTAAGAGGAAGTCCACCTCACACAAGCACAACTCTGCTCCATACCAGAAGCATCACACTTCATCACCACCACCCCACAACCACAATGGACACAACCATAATGACCACCGTCATGGTGGTCACAAACACAATGGTCATAAGCACCACAATGGGAATGGTAATGGGAGCAATGGGAAGGATCTGAGTGAGGTGACATGCTTCAAGTGTGCTAAGACAGGGCATTATTCCACTAATTGCCCTGAGAGGATGAAAACTAGAAATGGAAATGGGCACAATCATGGTAATGGGAATGTGAAGAAGCCGAATCCGTTCGTCAAATCCACGGTGAATCATGTCTCCATGGAAGATGCTTGTGAGGCACTGTACTCCATGATTGGTAAGTTCAAGCTTAATTCCATCCCTGCATGTGTTTTTTTTGATACTGGTGCATCGCATTGATTCATATTAATGGTATTTGTGGATATAGGCAAGATACCTACAGAGACTATTAGTGCTCCTCAAAGGGATGGTTCTCCTGGAAGAGAAATAGTGGCAAACTCTGTCTGCCGTGGGTTAGAACTAAGGATTGGGACACACATCTTTCCCACAAGTCTAGTCGTTCTAGAGTCACAAGGCTTAGACATAATTCTGGGCATGAATTGGATAACCGAATATGAGGGAGTCATAGATTGTGCCAAAAGGACTGATCACTCTCACAACCTCGGAAAAGAAAAGGATCTGTTTCAAGTCAATGTTTACACTTAAGGAAATTATGGTGAATTATCTTAAGGGGGTTAGCTTGGAGGATGTACATGTTGTAAAGGAGTATCCAAATGTCTTTATGGAAGAATTACCAGGGTTGCCTCCCAACCAATATATTGATTTTATCATTGGCTTGATGCCTGGTACTAGACCGATAGCCAAAAGACCATACATGATGGATGTTGATGAGTTGAAGGAACTCAAGAAGCAGCTTAGAGAGAAATTCAGCAAGGTATTCATTCAACCAAGTGCATCATCTTGGGGAGCACCTATCTTATTCAAAGAGAAGAAGGATAAAACCAAGAGGCTAGTTGTGGATTACCGCTCATTGAATGAAGTCACAATCAAGAACAAGTACCCTGTACCCAATATCAATGCCCTGTTTCACCAATTAAAGGGAGCTAGTGTGTTCTCTAAGATTTATCTCCTGTTAGGTTACTTTCAGTTGAAGATTCAGGAACGAGATATACCCAATACTGTCTTCACCACAAGATGTGGTTTGTATGAGTACACCGTGATGTATTTTGGTCTAACCAATGCCCCGGTGTACTTCATGACTATGATGAACAAGGTATTCATGGAGTACTTGGACAAGGTTATCGTGGTTTTCTTTGATGATATACTCATATGCTCCAAGGATGAGAAGGAACATGAAAGGCATTTGTGCCTAATTATGGAAAAGTTAAAGGAACACAACTTATATGCCAAGTTCAACAAGTGTGAGTTCTGGTTAAATGAAGTGAGAATTACTTAGTCATATTGTACCCAAGTGTGAGTTACATGCCAAGTTTAGCAAGTGTGAGTTATATGCCAAAATGAGTTGTCGTAGACCCAAGTAAGGTAGCTTCTGTGATAGAATGGGAGTCGCCTGAAAATGTGGGTGGTATCAGGAGTTTCTTGGGCCTTGCAGGATATTACCGATGGTTCATTGAAAACTTTTCCAAGATAGCATATTTGCATCATGTCTTACATTATTAATTTGCATTGTAGATGTAGGATCTTGGTATTTTATGGTGCTCGCGTGCACATTTTATGTCTGTTTTTACTAGGATCAGAACAGATGATGGATCCAATGGATACAATTCTTGGAGTAGTTGTACTAAGGAGAAAAGGAGTCAAAAACAACGTAAATCGCTTATTTGGGAAATATTAATAATACCAGAAGAAAACCAGAAGCGAACAAAGGAGGTAGAAGGTTCAACGACCAACTATACGACCGAAGCATAATTTCCGTCCGTATAGCTCTGGTCATATAGTTGGTGCCGCCTCCTCCTCCTCAGATAGTTTCACACTGTGCATCTGGTTCGAGGAGACGACATACAAAACACCTAGAAATCGCAGAAACCTCACCTCCGGAAGGCATCTGGAGGGGGAGCTGATCCACCAGAGATCCATCTTCGCCCTACACAGATCTGGGAGGCTAAGGCATCGATCTTCATCATCCACCACTACATCACCACCATTGATGGGGATATGCCAAATGGGGTATGCCCAGCAGGACGTTCTGATTGGGCCAAAGGTCTCGCGAGTTGACTTACAGGATGACGACTGGAATGCAACTAAGAGAAAGGGCCAGGCGACTAAAGACTAGAGGCCCGGAAGCATACTCAAAGCCCAGACGGATTAGGTCTATGCTTCCGAATCCATATCTTGTTCGGTTGTAAGCTGTAAACCCTAGCGAGGTACCCCATATATAAACCTCCCTAGGGTATACAGAGGACTTACATTCCATCATACACCCCTTCAAGCGACTCGCTTCTTAGATGCCAAGCTCGCCGCCCCTGTAACTCGCTCTCCATCAATCTAATCTAGCAGGAGTAGGTCTTTACCCTCCGGGGGCCGAACCTGGGTAAACCATGTTCATCCGCCTCCATCTCGCACCGTAGATGGCCGCCAGCTCTCGCCCCCGATTTAATCAATCGTTGCCAGTTGCAGCGACTGCCGTGGCCATTTCCATGATAGAGGCGCCCACCGTGGGGCCTAGCCAGACTTTCCTGAGTTCTGTGGCGAGACCCTAATCGCCGATCGCCACCGGCCGCATGATCGCCATCGGCGGGATCTTACAGATCCTGCCCAGCAGCTATATCCCGGTGTCGCGCCCGATCACCCAAAGTGCGATAATTCTGGTCGGCTCCATCAACCTCTTAATCGGCTTCACCGGTGCGGTCGACCCAGCGACGGTCGACCCAGCGGCGACAATGATCATCGGCGGATCACCGCCGTACCGTGATCTGCTCTCGGAGGAGAAGGTCCGCTCCTTCAGGAGCCTCGCCACCAAGTACGACTCGGCCGCTAGCATTGCGGCCGAGACCAACACCGACACGGACGACGCGGCCCTCCACGACGACGACGACTCCGCGACCCCTGCCTCGGTTGACGAATCTATCACCACAGCGTCACGGGAGGACTCCATCACGCGGGTCTCCAACCCTGAGGACTTCGAGGACTCCTCCATCCTTGGTATCTTCGACTCCGACTCCAACTCGGAGTCCCCCGAGGACTTCCGTGCCAGATCCAATCGCTTCAATGCGATCTACATGGCGGGCAGCATGGTCGCTCCACCAGATCCATTCTCTACGCTGATCCCGCCAGCCGCCACGTCCATGTAGGTGGACGAAGCCCGCATGTGACTCGCGGAGGCGCAGCGCAATGAGATCGCCGAGCGCGAGAGATTCCTCCTCGAGCGGGAAACGGCACGGGAGCTTTCGCCCTACCACCAGCGCCGCATAAGGACCCGCCTGAACTCCAACATCCAAGGCCGCGTCCTAAACTTCAACGATGAAAGCGACCCCGCATGTGCGGCTGAGCGCGAGTACTGCGAGAACGCGCCACCAGGTGGATGCAACCGACCGCCACCTGGCGCACCGGCGACTGGGGCCCCACCACCACCCATTGGTCGCACGCCCCCACCGGACCAGCCGCGTATTATAATCTCTCCACAGGAGCGCGACGCTAACGGGCTCCGACTCTACTCCACCCCGATGGACAACGTCGTCGCGGTCGATGCCGCGGTTGCCAACCTCGACGTCTAGGGAGAAGGCGCGCTGCAGATCCAGTATGCCAAGGCCCTACTCGCCAGGGCCATCGAGCAACAAGCCGCGGGAGTCAATCCATGGGGGAGGATGTATTCCCGCTCCTCGGCAAGCAGGGCGGCTTCAAGCGGCCACCCCACCATCACCAACGCCGTGACCTGCCCACCACCGCAGCCCCTGGCGAACCAGCCATGAGCCGCCAACCCCACGCTCTCCACCACAAGCCGCGACCGGTGAACAACACGGTCGCCGCCAACGGGCAGCCCATCGACGCCTGCACGCACATCGTCAACAACCAGGCTAGTAACCACGGTGGCCCTGAACCCAGGGGCTCGCTCAGCCAAGTCGGCCCCCAGTGCTTCGGGCCTATGATTCGAGGAAAAAAATACCCCGCCAACTTCAAGGCGCCCAAGGAGATCGAAAAGTACAACCCGACGTATGATCCAGCGGTTTGGATGGACACATACCTCATGGCGATGGGAATGCAGGATACCTTCGTCACCGACCTTCTTGCCGCTCGCTACCTCCCCCTGATGATGGAGGGTGCGACCGGGCAATGGATCAACACCCTCCCCGTCGATAGCATCGACTCCAGGGAGGAAATGGGGGATGCCTTCGTCAGGCACTTCGAGGGCTCCTACATCCGCGCCACCACCATCGAGGACCTGGAGCGGTGCATCCAGGGACAATGCGAGTCGACCCGCCACTGGATTCAAAGGTGGGAGTAACTGTGGATCAATGCCTCCGGCATCCACCCGGACACGGCGATACATTGCTTCAAGAACGCGTGCCGGTACGAACCCCTGGTCGCTAAGATCAAGAGGGTCTACCGGACGCTCGACAACATCCCCGACCTCCTCGAGATCACCAAGCGCTACACAGAGGAGGACCCCAACCAAGACTCCGACGACGAGTTGGGAAGAAGACGCCGCACCAGCGGCCATGATAGCGGGCGACAGCGCGACCTGCGCTACATCAACACCCGTATCACCGACAAGCACCGCATGGACGGGCGAGTCGACTTTGTCGCCAACACCGGCTACGGCTAATGCGACTCCAAGAGCTACCGCCGTGACGGAGGAAATTACCGCGATAGCAGAAACTACCGTGCCAACAACGCGGCGAATCCGAAATTCGACCCCGCTGCCCTACTCAACCAGCCCCGCATCTACGACAGCAGGGAGGGGAAACCCGCCACCCACACTACCACGGACTACCATTCTCTCAAAGAGATCGAAAAGGCAGGGCGAGCAAGGGAGGACCCTAGCAACAACCCGCCTCGGGACGACGGAAACGCCGGCGGCTTCGGCAACATCGTCGGCTCGCTACACACCTTCACCGGGCTCGGCACCAAACGCCAGAAGAAGGTCCTTGCCCGTGCAGTCGCTGTCAACGCAGTGACCCAAGTTGACATCCCTCACTTCCTCAACTAGTCCAAACAGAGAATCACCTGGAGCCACCAAGATCACGCGCCCAGGATCGAATATCCAGGGCGAGTTGCTCTGGTGGTCCGGCCCAAAGTGGCTGACTACTGGCCGCCCAAGACACTAATGGACGGCGGGAGCTCCATCAACATCATGTATCTGGACACGTTCAAGAGGCTCCAACTCCCAGAGTCAGCCATCAAGCCAACCCTAACAACCTTCCATGGCATCGTCCCCGGTCGAAAGGCGTACCTGATCGGAAAAGTGACGCTACCAGTCACCTTCGGCACACCGGCAAACAATCGCACGGAGAGGATTGTGTTCGAGCTGGTGAACTTCCGCAGCCCCTTCCACTCCGTCCTGGGTCGCCAAATGTTCGCCAAATTCATGGCGACCCCACACTACACCTACAACATGATGAAGCTCCTAGGGTCAAGTGGCATCATTACTGTCCACGGCGACCCCGACATGGCCATGGAATGCGAGGACCAAGGCGTTGAGCTCGCCGACGCCATCATCGCCGTGGAGACCGATCACGCGGAAGAACTTACAAAATACGCGGGCAACATCAACAAGGACGACCCCACCATCCTTAAGAGCCAACCGCCACGAACCCAACATTCGAGGCGACCACACATACCTGCACCGTCGAGCTCGTCCCAGGCGACTCCAGCCAGACGGTCACCATTGGGGTGCACCTGAGTCCCGCATAGGAAAGCGTGCTCATCGAGTTCCTCCGTCAGAACCGCGACATCTTCGCATGGAAACCATCTGACATGCCAGGTGTTCTGAGGGAACTCGCTGAGCACAAACTAAACGCCGACCCCAAAGCACGACCAGTAAAGCAGTCGCTACGACCCTTCATTGAAGAGCGCCGTCGAGCAATCGCCGAAGAAGTACAACGCTTGTTAGCCGCAGGCTTCATTCGGCCAATAAAATACTCCAAGTGGCTGGTAAACCTAGTCCTGGTCCTGAAAAAGAACAACACTTGGAGAATGTGTATCGACTACACCAACCTCAATAGCACATGCCCGAAGGAGGAGTTCGTTCTACCGCGCATTGATCAGATCATCGACTCGACCGCGGGATCAGAGTCGCTGTGCTTCCTCGACGCGTACTCTGGTTACAGCCAGATAAATATAGCGGTCGAGGATGAGGAGAAGATGGCGTTCATCACGCCATTCGGCGCCTTCTGCTATACGGCCATGACGTTCGGCCTCAAGAATGCCGGCGCCACATACCAAAGGTGCATGCAGGAGTGCCTCACGAGCCAAATTGGCCACAACATTCACGTCTACATCAATGACGTGGTGGTAAAATCCACCTGCCAGGACGATCTGCTCACCGACCTGGCCGAAACCTTCGCAAACCTGCGGAGGTACAACATCAAGCTGAACCCAGGAAAATGCACCTTTGGCGTCCCTACCGGACAGCTCCTAGGATATGTAGACTCCAAGCGAGGCATCGAAGCCAACCCCACCAAGATCGATACCATCATGCGACTCGGGAAACCCGAGTGCCTGCGCGACGTCCAGAAGTTGGCCAGGCGAGTCGCGGCTCTTAGCCGCTTCATCCCCCTACTAGGAGAGAAGTCAATGCCCCTCTACCGCCTGATGCGCAAGAACCCCACGTTCCAATGGGACGCGGAGGCGGACGATGCACTCAAAGTGCTCAAAGAAGTGCTGCTCGCGGCCCCGCAAAGAGCCAATGCTCGTCTATGTGGCGGCCTCCACTCGAGTCGTAAGCGCCGTGATGGTCGTCGAGCGGCCAGAGGAGGGCAAGGAGCACCCCATACAGCGCCCCGTCTACTACATCAGCGAAGTCTTGACGGACTCACGTCAGTGCTACCCGCAGTACCAGAAACTAGTATACGTGGTATTCCGAGCTCAACAGCGACTCCCCCATTACTTCCAGGAGCACCCAATCATGGTGGTCTCCTCTGCACCACTGCAGGACATAATACGCAATCGTGAGGCAACTGGGCGAGTCGCCAAGTGGGCCGTCGGAATCGGCATCCACAACATGAAATACGAGCCCCGCAAAGTGATTCACAAGCCCTGGCTGATTTCCTCGCAGATTGGGAAGAAGCACAGCATCCGGAGAAGCTACCATACCTCCACTACTGGTCGCTCCATTTTGACGGCTCCAAGAATGCCGACGGCGTAGGGGCAGGGGTCATATTGACCTCCCCCAAAGGAGATAAGCTCCACTACGTGCTCCACCTCAACTTCAAGCCCTGCACCAACAACATGGCAGAATACGAGGCCCTCCTCCATGGCATGCGGGCCGCCAAGGAGATGAACATCAACCGCCTACAGTGCTATGGCGACTCCGATCTAGTCGCCGGCCAGGTCGCCGGAACTTGCGACACTGTCTCTCCAACAATGATCGCGTACCGCCAAGCGGTAGACCAGCTGGGACGACAATTCAACGGCTACTCTGTCGAGTGGATCGACAGGCAAAAGAACGGGGAGGCAGATGCCCGTTCCTGCATCAGGTCGGCTCGGCAAACGCCACCTGCAGGCGTCTTCCTCGACATCATCCACAAACCTTCGGTCTGCCCACCGAAGGAGATCAACATCGGGATACCACTACAACCCAAGCCGGCCCTAGTCGCCATGATCGTGGAGCCCAGCGACTAGACGGCACCGTATGTCGCCTTCCTCGAGCACAAGATTCTCCCGAGCAACGAGATAGAAGCGCGAATGATTGTGCGCCGCTGCAAATCCTTCGCCATCATTAACGGCGAGCTCCACAAACGCAGCACGACTGGCGTGTTCTAGTGCTGCGTACAGCCAGAAGAAGGCCGCAAGATCCTCCAGGACATTCATGCTGGCGACTGCAGCCATCACGCCGGTGCCAAGTTGCTGGTCACCAAGGCCATGAGACACGGTTTCTACTGGCTCACAACGCATGCTGACGCCACCGACATAGTCCAACGATGCGTGGGGTGCCAGAAGTACGGCAACCAGACACACCTTCCTTGTTCGGCACTCAAGACCATCCCCATCACATCGCCATTCGCTGTATGGGGCACGGACATGGTCGGCCCATACAAGAAGACCCCATCCGGCTTCACCCACCTCCTGGTCCCAGTCGACAAGTTCAACAAATGGGTTGAGGCCAAGCTGATCAAAAAGTGTGACAGCAAGACGGCCACCAAGTTCTTATGCTAGCTCATATACCGGTATGGCTACCCGCACAGCATCATAACGGACAACCGTACCAACTTCACCAAGGGGGCCATGGCGGAATTCTGCAAAGAGCACGACATACGAATCAACCTCGCCTCAGTCGCTCACCCGGAGTCGAACGATCAAGCAGAAAGCACCAATCAGAGCGTCCTCCACGGGCTCAAGCCGCGACTCCAGGTGCCCCTCGAGCGCACCCTAGGATGCTGGGTCGAAGAGCTCCCATCTGTCATATGGGGGATCCACACCTCCGTCAACCGCTCCATGGGGTTCACACCATTCTTCATGGTGTACGGCGCCGAAGTCGTAATGCCAACTGACCTAGAGCACGATTCACCTCGAGTCGCCAACTATGTCGAGGAGATAAACGAGATCGCCTGCCAAGACAGCCTCGACCAAATCGACGAGGCACGCGACCTGGCTCGCTCCCGCACCGCCATCTACCAACAGGGGCTCCACGGCTACCACAGCCGCCAAGTCCAGACCCAGGACAAGAAGGGCATGCACAAACTGTCCCCCCCATGGGAGGGGCCATTCGCCATAGGGAGAGTCCTTGGCAACGATGCCTACTACCTCATCGACATACGAGGCGATGGCCAGCTCGAGGTCGGGAGACCGTGGAATGTAAACCTCCTCAGAAAGTTCTACACATAGAACTCAAACTTGTACCTAGATGATATATATTGAAATTCATTCGGATCACACAAATTGTGTCTACTCGCCATATCCTTATGCCACTCGCACTCGTACAATTAGCAATATGCTACCTACGAAAGTCAACCCTTGGTCGTGCGACCGGCGCGGCTAAGTAGTGCGGCCCAAGGGAACCGAAAATATTCGGGCCTTGTGTCGTCCACGAATACGCCAACCCGGAGCCACCATCGGAGTCGCCTAGCTCGACTGGCCCACCGGGCCAAGACGACCGGTATGCGTTTCTCGTAGCGACCTGTCCCTCCCATCCTCACGCGAAGCGTCTCGAACGGTTAAGTACCACGCACGGGGACTCTGCAAAGTGGAAACCCTCACGCGGCTCGGTAATACACCAAGTAAGAGAGCTGCCTTGGACTTGCCCAACGACTGGTTCTCCGAACCAGGGGAGGAGACGTGTTATAAACAACGCATCAGCAACTCGCAAGAGGCACGCACCCAAAACGGCTAAGTACCATGCTCGGGGAGTCGCCTACCAACAATCATACTCCCGCTCGGGGACTCGCTCCTTTAGAAAACGCAAGGAATAAAGAACAAACACCAAAGCAAAAGCATATGTATACAAATGAGTTATACCCCATTAAAGGGCGGATGCGCTCGGGGACTCGCTCACACAAAAATTAAACACACCACAAAATCAAGCTTGTATTGCGAGTCGATTGACTCCCCTTACTTCCATACAAAATATTGTTCATATTACAAGCAGTCGCCACTTGGCATATCTTAAAAATCACCTAGCAAAGCTATCTATTTCGCAGGCCCTGATGAAGAAGCATCCACACCACCTTGACACGAACGAACAGCTGCCACGGCTTCATCGGGTAGGTCTATAGCCACTTCAATAGCGCCGACCGGAAGGGCTGCTCCGACTTCAGATCGCGATGCTCCGGCTCAAGGTCGCCTGGCGCCACCATCGTCTCCTGGTACGGCATAAGGTCCCCCATCGCCAACACCCGATCAGCAAAGGGGGCGGCCTTGGCGGTCAGCCTCAATACCTCCGACATTTCCACCATACCAGTCGCTGAAGGGTAGCCACTGGTGATGTCATCAAGGTCGAAATCATCGGGGCAGTGAGAAAGCCCCAGACTCAATGTCGTGGTGGCCCCGCGCCTAAAAGCCGAGCGTGCCATCCACTCCACGACGCTGGGTACCTCCTCCAGATAGCGCCACACTTCAGTCATCCCCCCAGGAATAACCTCGGTAGGGGACATCCCTAAGGACGACTAGCGGGAGCGCGCCCTTCAGGAAGCGCGTGTTTTGGCCGCAGCGCGCATGTTTCTGGCCGCTCGGCAGTGCGCGTATTTCCGGCCGCACGATAGCCCGACACGTGGCCTGTGGAGCTTCACCAGTGCGTATTTCCCGGCCGCTCGGCACCGTGTGTATTTCCGGCCGCACGGTAGCGCGTGTATTTTCGGCCACACGTCAGCCCGACATGTGGCTAGCTGCTCATGCAGTGCACGCGATGAAAGGCAGTTCCACACAGTGAAATAAGACAGTGAACGAGCGGTGAAACTCGTTTACTGTCGACCGAAAGCAGTGCAGCACATTACAACAAGGCAATACATGGACCGTGCACTCTAAGAACATCGCGTAGTGCACTGCGAACATAGGCAGTGCAACGTTGTACAACAAGGCAGTGCATGGACGGTGCACTGCCTGAACACCACGCAGTGCACTACGACCAAAGGCAGTGCAAGGCAGTACAACGAGGAAGTTCACGCCAGGACACCACGCGGTGCACTGCGAACTAAGGCAGTGCAACACAGAACAACAAGGCAGTGCATGGACGGTGCACTGCCTGGACAGTGCGTAGTACACTGCTTGGACACCTCGCAGTGCACTACGAACTAAGGCAGTGCAACACAGAACAACAAGGCAGTGCATGGATGGTGCACTGCCTAGACAGTGCATAGTACACTGGCTGGACACCGCGTAGTGCATTGCAACCGAAGGCACCGTGTACTCGACCAAAAGGCAGTGCAACCTACGCATCAAAGGCAGTATGAGAAAAAAGTTCGTCGAAACATATCAACAATGGATCTTATTTTGAAGATCTAGATGTGACTAGCACGGCAGTGAAAATGGATATCAATTTGGACTCCCTATTTGAAAGATATCACAGTTTTCATGTCCAAATCAACAAAAAGAAAAGAAAAAAGGACCCGCGACCCTCTCCGCATCCACCACGTGTCGCACGGGAGAAGGCTGGTACAACGCGTGAGGCACTCCGCGCCCGCCACGTGCAGGCAGCAGCAGCGTCGCGGAGCGTACTCCCATGAGGGCGCCCTTTTTCTAGCGTTTTCGGGCATCCCTTGAAGAACTGTCTGGACGCACAACGCCGAGGCAGTGGTCGCGTTCACCATGGTGGTCACACACTGCAAGGTGTTGAAGGTCTGCACCACTGGGTCACTTTTCCCTATCACCACTGCAACTTCAGATGTCAGTGACACTACGGATTCCCCCACTCGGGGACTCGCCGCACATGTTAAGCAAAAGAACATCGACTCACCAAGAAGCTTCCGGAAGTTCTCGGTGAGGTGCTTCTCTAGGGCGGCGTGATCACTTTGCAGCCCCAGGATGATCGAGTCCGCGGCCTTCCGCTCCTCTTCAGCTGTAGCGACCGCAGCCTTCGCTCGATCCTCAGAAGAAATCAAGTCCGCCTTCGCCTCCTCCAACTCCTTGACCAGCGAGTCGATACGCCCATTCGCCACATCCAGCTCGGCAATTGGGACGTATCCTTCTCGGGCCTTGGAAATCGCAGCCGGAAGACCATCTGAACAGAAAATAAACAACCGTCAACACGCCAGAACACCAACAGTTCGCAGCTGAAAAATGAATCAAGTACTCACCAACAGTCTCCTAGAATCTCCGGGTTGCCTCCTGCGCCACGCGCAGGTCACGCTCTAGACGCTCCCTTGCGGCCTGTCGATCTGACGACCATCTCTGCAAGCCCTGCAAGTAGAACGAAAAGTTAGCACTTCCAAAAACACAAAATAAGCGTCCAACCGCTGAAATTCAGCGACTAGACACTTGGGGACTGGCGATTAGAAGAAATTCAGTTCCTTGCCGCTGAAATTCAGCGACTAGGAACTCGGGGACTGGATACTAGAAGAAACTCAATGCCTAGCCGCTGAAATTCAGAGACTAGACACCCGAGGACCTGAATGGCGGCGCCAAGCATCTTGTGAAGTTCTCCGGTGTCTGTCGAAGGGACCACGAAGGAGGTACGCCCGCGACGGGACCCAATGTCCTCGTCAACAATCTCCGGGCTCTGCGTAGATTGGTTGTCCGCCACACCCGGAAACCCCTTCACCATGAAGCGCGGAAACGTCACTGAAGCTCTAGCGGGGGCACTAGTCGTCGGAACCGATGGTTCCATCGTTCGAACACCTGTGGCTGGCTCCGATCGGATAACTGCCACCTCTTCGGCACCCGCAACAAGATCACTCCCCTTGGCGCTATCTCCTGCCATAGCATCGTCGGCACCGCTCTTCCGTTTTTTCGCGCCCTCCGCAGGCGCGACGTCTTCAGCAGGCTTCCTCTTCTTGTGGAGATCGCCTTCCCCCGCGGTAGCGACTGGCGGAATTTTCGCCACTGAAGGGCGACCAATCTTCTTGGCACTGGACATGCCAAACCTCCAAAGTTTGTTAAGAAGTCACAGGAAAAAAGAGGATCAAGAATAGAATGGGAGAACCCGAATCTTACTTGGCGACCGGAAGATAACGCAACCCCGTGCTAATATGGGAAGGTTTATCCAGTTTTGGGCCTAGCTTGCGCGTCAGACCCCTTTCGAAGACATCTGAAGCCCATGACACTGCGGGCCTCTTTGATGAGGAGGCCGCAGTTGCAGGAACCTCCGGTTCAGAAGACGCTGCCATTCCCGAAGGTCGTGGCGACTTTGACGCAACAACCTCAGTTTCTTCCTGCTCTGGAGCTGTCGAAGCTGGTGGCATGATCACTGCGAGAGGAACCTCCACCTCCTCCTCGGCGCCTTCGGTCTCCAATCCCATCATCGGAACCATGCCCTCTGGGATCTTGTGCGGGGTCTCAGCCGCGTCGTCCTCGGACTCGTCGCCCGACTTAAACACCACCACCGACCTGGATGGTGACGCTGCTTTCTTTGCTGGCGACTTCGGCTTGCGCGATAGCTTCGCCGGCGTGGCTCTTCGCCGAGAAGTGTGCTCTTGCAATATTTCGTTGCCTTCATTGTGCTCTTCAAGACTACGGCTCGCCTTGAGCTCGCGTTTCTTCTGCATGCGAGTCTTGTGAGCCGCAGGCGCCGGGAGAGGAGCTTCCACCTCCTCTTTAGAAGATTCTCCAGAGGCCCCTTCCTTAAACTCGTGGGGAACCTCTTCATCGAGTGGGGGGAGCCAGCCCTCCAAAACCTGAAATAGCTGAGAGTGGGCATGAACAAATTTCAGAGAATACAGTTGCAAATCGCACCACGAGAATTGCGACTGAAGATATAATTCAGAGAGAAGAACTTACTATGGGGGCCTCGTTCTTCATAGGCACGTTCGGAGCGAGCCCGGCTGACATGGTTGTGAATTCCGCGTCAGTGATCATCTTCAGGGCAGCCTTGTAATCTTCGGCGTCCCATGATTCCCTGCTGGTCCAGGAAGGATCATTCTTCCCTCTGTACTCATACATCCAGTACGGTCGAGCCGCCAATGGGACCAATCGCCACCCGAGCCAGCAATTGTACAGGTTGATCGAGGACAAACCTTGGTCCTTCAGCTTCTAGATCTGGTCCATCATCTCCACGACAGCCATCCTCTGATCATCGGGGAGTCTGTCCATCGCCAGCCGGCAGGGTTCGCTTCTCTCTGCGACGAACTCCGGCAGTGCCACCTCGCCGGAGGGAGTGGATTCCTTCACATAGGACCAGCTCCTCTTCCACTCGCTCGTGGCCTTCTTCGGTAGCATGAGCTTGACGAAGTTGGCCTTCAGCTTTAGCTGAAAGGTGACGCCTCCGGCTGCCAAGATCGGGCCACCGGACCCTTCCCGACCGATGCGGCCATGGAAAAGCTCTAGCCACAACGGTAAGTGTGGCCTATAGTCAAGATAGCACTCGCAGAAGGCGACAAAGATTGTCAGCTGCTCGATGCTGTGCGGGCCGAGATCTGACGGCTTAATCGCATAGTATGCGCAGAATCGCCGGAAGAACAACGAGGTGGGAAATCCCAAGCCCCTCTCCAGATGGCTTGGGAAGCAGATGAATTCGCCGGCGCATGGCTTCGGCTCGGTCTCGGAAGACGCGGGGATCCGCCAATTCTCCTTGCGGAGGACCCTGGCATCCTCGAAGGACCTGAGTTGTGTCGCAGTGCAATTTGACTTCCCCCACGGGCCTTTCGGAGGTGCCATCGAGAAGGAAAACAGAGTCGCTTGGTCCAGAAAGGCATGACTCAATGAAGACAAGAATGAATAATGCAGGGAAGGATTTGTGGAATTAATCCGTTACTCCCCTTATAAGGAAGTACTACTCGCCAAACTCGGGGTAGCCGTTACCCAAGGTAATTACGTTACTGTTGGAATATCCAATGGATAGTTGGAACAAGTTGACGGTCCAAATCCTCCATTCGACTCGCTCGTAAATGGCCCCTGTCCACTCGCCGAAGCAGCGACTTGACAGCGGTAGCATTCGCCAAAGCAGCGACTGGGAACATGGGGAAAATTTCCCTGGTCTTGGTGGAGTCCACCGCTGATTCGACTGGGCGTCCAAATTGGACTCGCCTACTCCGACTGCCAAAAGGACACCTGCATCTGAATCAACGATGGCCTCGGGGACTACTGATGGGGATATGCTGAATGGGGTATGCCCAGCAGGACGTTCTGATTGGGCCAAAGGTCTCGTGAGTGGGCCTGTAGGACGACAACTGGAATGCGACTAAGAGAAAAGTCCTAGCGACTGAAGACTGGAGGCCTGGAAGCATACTCAAAGCCCGGTCGGATTAGGTCAATGCCTCCGAATCCATATCTTGTTCGGTTGTAAACTATAAACCCTAGCGAGGTACCCCATAGATAAACCTCCCTAGGGTATCCAGAGGACTTACGTTCCATCATACACCCCTTCAAGTGACTCGCTGCTTAGATGCCGAGCTCACCGCCCCTGTAACTCGCTCTCCATCAATCTAATCTAGCAGGAGTAGGTCTTTACCCTCCGGGGGGCCGAACCTGGGTAAACCATCTACATCCGCCCCCATCTCGCACTGCAGATGGCCGCCAGCTCTCTCCCCCGATTCAATCAATCGCTGCCTGTAGCAGCGACTGCCGTGGCCATTTCCACGACAACCATCTCCATCCATCCCATCTATATCTTGTCTAGATCTTGTTGTAATTTCCATAATCATTGTGGATTTATTCAAGTACTATTCATCTATGATAGATTCCGTTGTTATTTCCATGATGTTGATTGCCTCCATGTATGAGTATATCATTAGTTCTTGGGGAGATGGAGAAACCCTAGTTTGAGATTGAAATAAGATAATGTCTATTATGATATTCATCGCTATGACCATGTGTTAGATTCTCTACATCTTGATGTTGAGAGAAGTCGACCTCTCAATATTTGCCTCTCGTGGGGACTTGATGGAGGGAACTACTTGTTGGTAGACGGAGGTATGCTAACACTTACTGTGACTATAAAGCTATTGGCACCCCTTACGTATCAACTTGGGAAACCGAGGAAACTCACAGAACACTATCCATGCCATGGAATACGTCCTTCGGGATTACGTCCCTTAAGTGCAGTAACTCGATTGATGTCGATTGCTGACTGCTGTGGTTATGAGGATGATGTGAGCAACGGTTGCTGCCTATTTGTCCAAATACGGAGTTCCTCCCACACATACATAGTTGAGATTGTTCATGATTATAATCTTTATCTTAGCTCCTTATAATGCTAGTGGTGTATCCTCTACTCCCTGAGAACGCTTTCCCCTATTACAGTTCCAATCTCTCTTACATACGCGATACTTACTTTCTGTATTCAGTTGTTTTAATTTACTTTATTATTGATCTTATACCTAAAACCCAAAAACACATTTTTCACAATACTTGCATTTTATCTTGTTAATTAGAACTGTATTTAGCATTTCTATCGTAATATTTCTTTCAAGAGTTATTAGACTTCATACTCCTGCTCCTTGTGGGATTGATATCTTTATTTTGAAACTACCTACAAATGATCTGTGCACTTGCAGTCATCAAGCTATTTTCTGGTGCCATTGCCGGGGAGCTAAGCGCTGTAGGTCTTTTAGTTTTTGCTTATCTATTTTTGTCTTGCTAAATTTTGTTTTGAGTTACAGGTTTCCACCAACATGATGGAGTTTGAGGATATGACTTGTGCTAACCCACTAAACTACTTTGGGAAACCCTATGATATTTATAAAAGAGACAACTCCAATGAGAAGACAAGGTGGTTTGAAATAAATCCTCTACTACTTGGTATTCTACATAAGAAGCAATTTACTGGAGATGAAGAAGATCCTGATCCATATGATCATATTGCATGTTTTAAAGATATATGTGGCACTTTTCTATTGACAGGATATACCACTGATGAGGTAAGGGTTAAACGTTTTAGCCAGACTTTAACTAGTTTAGCTCTCTCATGGTTTAGATCTCTACCCCCTGAAGCCACTACTACTTGGGATAATCTGGACTGTTAATTTCTATCAAAATCTTATCCATTATCAAAGTCTTTTGGAATCAGGCGTCTTATAATGACTTGGAAGAATCACTCTAATGAAGGACTAGTAAGAGCTTATATCAGATTTAAAGATTTACTACGTCTATGTCCTCATCATGATTTACCTGAATGGTATTTATTGCATATCTTTTATGGCGGTTTAATTGAACCTAAGAAAATTGAACTAGACTCTTTCGCGGAAGGAGCCTTTATGAATCTTCCTATACATAAAGCTTGGGATTTACTTAATATAATTCGTTATCATAGAGTTTCATGGAACTTTGGTCTAGGAAGTGAAGGAGGCATAGAAATAGAACATGATTGTATTCATGACTATAATAAAAAAAGGCCATGTTAAAGAATTATCTAAGGAACTTTAATTAAATTCAGATCTTGTGTTGCAAGTTGTTAAAGCTTTTACAGAACATATCAAAGCTCCAAAAGAAGGTCCGGTCAAGTATGATCCACCACCTGAACCTGAGAAGAAAAGAGAAGATAAAGCAACACTGGCCTCCTTAGAACCAATACATGAGACGCCTTTCCCTAACACTGCACAAAAGCATATTCGGAATATGAATAGGTTAAAGCAGTACAGGAGAATAAGGAATAATAAAGTATGCCAAAAGTCGTATTGGTAACCAAGGAAGCAATTATGGCTATGTACGCTTATTGTAACATAGTTGAACTTGATGAAGAGACTTCTGTATTGGTTGAAGGTAAAACAAAGGTAAAAGATGTGGGTAAGCCTATTCTTCCCTACATATTTAAATAAACCTCGCATTATGATTTATGCGATCTTGGCGGCGAAGTTAATATTATATCTTATGATTTCTACTTAGAAATAAAAGAAGAAATAAAACCGGCTACAATTGAAAATATTGATATGGCAATTATGTTAGCCAATAAAAATCTTAGAATTCCAATGGGAGTAGTTGAAGATGCAACTATCACAATTGGAAACAAAAACTTTCCTATCGATTTTGTAGTTGTTGATATGTGTCACATGCCAAAAAGTTTCAAATTTTGAAATGTGAAAAACTTAAAACAAAATAAAGAATCAAACTGTTGAAATTCAGAGGAAACAAAAAGTTTTGGAAATTCAACGCAATTCCTCCAAAAACACAATCCAAACAAAATTATTATATTTGTGAAGTTGTGTGCATGTTTTAAAAATCCCAAATCATGAAGCATGCATGTTTGCATTTAAACCCTCAAGAGAAATATCATTTATCTTAAAACCCTAAAAAACCCCTATTTATTGATTACCACATAAGAACAACACAATACAATGGATATATTCCATATTTAAAATTTGCAAATGTAAATCCTAAGTGATATATTGTGATAAAGGACAAAATTATAAAACCATAGAAATTGGTTTCATCCTATTTGGAGCTACAGATAAAATGTTATGAAATTTATAAGGGAAGGGGGAAAAGAAATAAGACAATATAATAAAACCCATATGAGCTTTGTATATTTAGTATAAATATTTTGGATTATAAAACAGTACCAAAGAGTCATATTTCTAATAAACCTTGTACTGTTATTCTACAAAAAAGTTTTTGAGTAAGTTTGAGTCAAATTTGTGGTTCAAATCAATGGATAAATAGAAAAAGAAAAAGGGCTGAAGTAGACCGAACTGACCAAAGGTCCAGCCCAACTAGTCTCAGCCCACTAGTGACACACCATCTCTATCTTTTTGTTTCTCTCTCATCTTTTATTGGGCTGCATTAGCTAGGCCCGACTAGAGTGAAAGGAAATGGACCGTCATCTTCCTCTCGTTCAGAAGTTGAAACCAGTTCAGAAACTGCATGTGAGCATGCATTCATGGTCATAAACCTACAAAAGATCAACAGACATGTCGTTCTGCTCCTCCTCAAGGACATTCTTTACCTTGAACAGCTCGACATAAACACGAAAATTTATTCTCCACTCAAGTACGTTTCCATTCAGAGCCATAAGAACCTCACATCAGTGCATAAATTGCGAGTAGTGGCAGGCACGGACATAATCGACCGATTATCAATACACTTAGCATGCCCGCCAATCTATCTACACGCTGCCTATAAAAGGACCCCACGTCCGTGACCCTTCCCTCCTCATACCACCTCCTCTTTCGCCCCAGTGCTGCCCCTCGGGCATACACCGCCGAAGTTCGCCCGCAGCTGCAGTTTCTGACGACCTTCGCGAAGTATACATGGGGAACCAGGTCATATCATTCCCTATTCTTTTTATCATGTATGTGAGCTTCTCACTGACAATCGTTATCTACCAAATTCGCAGCCAGAGACCACCGCATCGGGGGACCTGACGCATCCCAACTGCCATACGTTCGATGTAGTTAGTCTGTCGTTAGTCTGTCATTAGGAGCCGCGTTGTAACCGACCGAGACGATCTTCGTCTTCACTCTTCAATAGTCAAGTTTCAGAGTTCAGACCGTTCGTGTTCCCCCAAGCACTGAACACCAACCAAAGCGATATCCCTTTTTTTCCGGCGACCAAACAGTTCACGATCACGAGCAAATTGTCTCCTCGTTGTTGAGCATCTTCTATTTTATTGTTATCCCTCTTTCTCGCATTCTTCTGAACCATCAGATCATCATCAAAAGACCTACAATACATCACTTACATGAAGGGGTATCAGCCAATGGAATTTCGCCGTGTGTCAAGTCATGACCTATTTTTGTTGTTTTGGACAAAAATTCCCATGAGCTTCAATAATTCATATCTCTTGATTTGTGTGGCCATTTTGTGTTAACGGTACACTAGGGATGTACTAGTGTTACCATTGAGTTAGAGGCACACTAGGGATGTACTAGTGTGGCCATTTTGTGTTAGCGGTACACTAGGGATGTATTAGTGTTACCATTGAGTTAGAGGCACACTAGGGGAAGTACTAGCGTGGCTATGTTAAGTTGGAGGTACACTAGGGAAATACTAGTGTTATAGCGGTATATGATATATCGTGTAAGTTCCACTTGCCAATACATTCAACGTATTGACCCTTGTGGCTGTAACTTATCATGTTGCAGGATTACTTGATGATAGTGAAGTTTGATTAGTAGGGGTTACGAGTCTGCACGCAACATGTTTTCCTGTGGCAGATGAATATGAAGGACTCCATGCTTTATAGTTATATTTGCTGCTTTGTAATAAGATAGTCATATGAGATATGTAAGTTGTAATAAACTATTTTTATTCCTATATATGCGATGTAATATGACCTTTGTTTCTTGATATTACATCTTAAACTGTGGGTGTTAGCTATTTGATCCAGGGACTAGCACTATAAACACAGGGACCTGTACCTTATCGGATCTGGGTCTTGACAGATGGTATTAGAGCACTGTATTGCTTGTAGGTTAGTAAGCCTAGGATTTGGACAAAACCCCTTAGAAATAGTAGTTGCATTTGTTCTAAGTTATTTACGAAAAAATCTTGTAAATTCTTTCCTTAGTATTCCATTTGTTTCTATATCTCTTCCTTGTTCAACTTGATGGCCAACAACTACAACTTCAACACCACAAAGGACTTCAACTTCATCATCATTAAGGAGTTCAACTTCAACATCACCAAGGACTTCAATGTCACAAAGGACTTCATCATTGCTAAGGATTTCAACTTCAGCATCACCAAGGACTTCAAGATCACTTGCTTTAGAATTGGACTTCTCAACATCATCAACATGTTGGATCAACATATCTCCATCACCAAAAAAAGCCAAGTCAAGAGGTTTTAGAAGGAAGAATTATGCTTCAATATTTCTAGGACTTAGAAAAAAAATAGGATATTGTTGATGATAGGAACAGCCAAGGAAATGATGAGCTACATGCCCAATTCAAGGAGAAGAACAAGGCATTCCAGGAAAAATAATAGAAGTCAAGATCAATGGAGAAGTTCAAGTTTAGTAGAAAATAAGATGAGAGGGAAATTAGGAAAGATATTAGGTTGACAAATTTGTCCATTATGCTTTTACTAGGTTATATTAGCTTTTGTTTCTCGTGGAACTATCATGATTCATTTTACTAGCGTCAACAAGTCTATTGGGAGGACAATAACAAGACAATGGGACTTTGGATAATCACGAACTCAAAACCTCATGCGTCATTCTTTGACTCTACAAGAAGTGTTGTGTGAAGAGCTATTGAAGAACTTTGATAAAGACTTAGGTATAGGCTGTACCAACACTTACAAGGACCTCAAGGAAGATAATAAGAATACTCAAGACCTAGAGACTAAGGAAACTCAACTTAAGAGGAGCATTGTAGACATTGCCATGGAACTTTGTGATAAAATGACATAATTTCTTTCAAGGACAGCTTGATATCATTCCTGATGAGTAGCTATGGAGATTAATGGAATAATCTCAAGTGATACCCTATAGTTGGACCACCATACTAGTGTTTTGTTTAAATTGACTTTCGGGTTGTTTATTGATCATACCAACATATATGGTATGACAACAATATTTTGTTTACCTAAGACATGCTTAAACCTTGTTGCTTAAAGTGTTATGAATGTATGATTGATATTGCTTGTATGCTTCTTTGTGTGATTTGTTATGTATGAATGGAATTCTTTTCCTAAGAACCCTTTGCCTATTTTAATGTCAACCCAACACAAACAAATGCCTCCGAGACGTGCCAACAACCGAAGCAACAACAATGGAAATGAGATGCAACAGATGATGGCAACACAGACTCAGCTAATGCAGACGATGACACAATTCATGGCAACCATCAATAATCACAATCATAACAATAATAACAATAACAACCAGAACAACAATCCACCACGTCTGGATATGCTAACTAGATTTCTAAGGTTGAGACTTGCAAAGTTCTCTGGTACTTTTGATCCAATGGTAGCCGATGACTGGTTACATTCAGTGAACAGGGATCTAGTGACTGTTGGATGCTCGGATGCTGAGAAAGTGAGATTTGCAACACACTTGCTCGAAGTCCCTACATCTACATGGTGGGACAACTTCCAAGTCACTCACCCCATTGAAGAAGTGACTTGGCCAATTTTTGAAGATGGTTTCCACACTAACCATATCTCTTCACGCATTATGAGTCTAAAGAAGAAGGAGTTTCACAACCTTAAACAACGTCAGTGTAGCGTTGCTGAATATATTGAGGAATTCAACAATCTATCATGTTATGCTCCAGATGATACTAACACTGATTCTAAGAGGAAGGAAAAGTTCCTAGATGGACTAAATGATGAACTTTCCATGTAGTTATAGTTTCTTATTTTCTAACTTATCAATCACTATGCGATAAAGCTACAATTCTAGAGAGAAAGATGAAGCAAGTTGAGAGCAAGAAGAGGAAGCACACCTTTGACAAGCAGGGCTCGGAACCAACATAGAAGATGCATTTGCGTGGCGAACATAGTGAAAGTTTAGGCTTCCACAAGCATGAGGGAAGCAACCTCCACAACAACAGTCACATTATACAACACCGTCACCACCAACCAGGCAAGAAGGATCTCAGTCAGATAGAATGCTTCAAGTGCCATGAGATGGGGCACTATGCAAATGACTACACTTAGAAGAATAGTGATGTTGAGAACCCTAATAGAGATGGGAGAAGCAACGGCAATAAAAATAACAAGCCTTGTAAGGATCTAAGCCAAGTAATGTGTTTCAACTGTCAATACCTTGGACATTATGCCAACAAGTTCCTAGAGAGGAAACTTGAAAGACATTAAGAGAACCCTCAAAATGTAAGCTAGTCAAATTCCTTTTAAGGGTGGTAGCACCCTAGTTATCCAGAAACCCAACCTAATATTTCTAGCCTTCTCGAATCTCGGGACGAGATTCCTTTTAAGGGTGGTAGTATGTCACATCCCAAAGGTTTCCAAATTTTGAAATGTGAAAAACATAAGACAAAATAAAGAATCAAAATGTTGAAATCCATAGGGAACAAAAAGTTTCGGAAATTCAACGCAATTCCTCCAAAAAAATAATCCAAATAAAATTATTTTATTTGTGAAGGGGTGTGCATGTTTTAAAAATCCCAAATCATGAAGCATGCGTGTTTGCATTTCAACCCTCAAGAGAAATAGCATTTCTCTTAAAACCCTAAAAAAAACCAATTTATTGATTACCATATAAGAACAACACAATACTATGGATATATTCCATTTTTAAAATTTGCATAGATAAATCCTAAGTGATATATTGTGATAAAGGACAAAATTATAAAACCATAGAAATTTGTTTCATCCTATTTGGAGCTATAGATAAAATGTTATGAAATTTATAAGGGAAGGGGGAAAAGAAATAAGACAATATAATAATACCCATGTGAGCATTGTATATTTAGTATAAATATCTTGGATTATAAAACAGTACCAAAAAGTCCTATTTCTAATAAACCGTGTACTGTAATTCTACAAAAAAGTTTCTGAGTAAGTTTGAATCAAATTTGTGGTTCAAATCAATGGATAAATAGAAAAAGAAAAAGGGGTGAACCAAACTGAACTGACCAAAGGTCCAGCCCAACTAGTCTCAGCCCACTAGTGACACACCATCTCTATCTTTTTGTTTCTCTCTCACCTTTTATTGGGCTGCATTAGCTAGGCCCGACTAGAGTGAAAGGAAATGCACCGTCATCTTCCTCTCATTCAGAAAATGAAACAGTTCAGAAACTGCATGTGAGCATGCATTCATGGCCGTACACCTACAAAAGATCAGCAACCATGTCGTTCTCCTCCTCCTCAAGGACATTCTTTACCTTGAACAGCTCGAAATAAACACGAAAATGTATTCTCCACTCCAGTATGTTTCCATTCAGAGCATCAAGAACCTCACGCCAGTACCCATAAATCGCGAGTAGTGGCAGGCACGAACATAACCAACCGATCGTCGATACACTTCGCATGCCCATCAATCTATATGCACGCTGCCTATTAAAGGACCCCATGTCTGTGACCCTCCCCTCCTCACACCACCTCCTCTTTCGCCCCAACGCTACCCCTCGGGCATACACCGCCGACATTCGCCCGCATCTGTAGTTTCTGACGACCTTGGCGAAGTATACATGGGGAACCAGGTCATATCATGCCCTATTCATTTTATCCTATATGTGAGCTTCTCACTGATAATCATAATCTACAAAATTCGTAGCCAGAGACCACCGCATCGGGGGACCTGATGCGGCCAAACTACCGTCTATTTGATGTAGTTAATCTGTCGTTACTCTTTCATCAGGATCCGCGTTGTGACCGACCGAGACGATCTTCGTCTTCACTCTTCAACGGTCAAGTTTCAGAGTTCAGACCGTTCATGTTCTCCCAAGGACTGAAGATCAATGGAAGCGATATCCCTTTTTTCTGGCGACCAAATTGTCCACGATCGTGAGCAAACTGTCTCCCCGTTAGTGATCATCTTCTCTTTTATTTTTATCTCTCTTTCTCGCATTCTTCTGGACCATCAGATCATCATCAGACAACCTACAATACATCACTTACATGAAGGGGTATCAGCCAATGGAATTTTTCCATGTGTCAAGTCTTGACCTATTTTCGTTGTTTTGGATAGAAATTCCTATGAACTTCAATAATTCATATCTCTTGATCTGTGTTGCCATTTTGTGTTAACAGTACACTAGGGATGTACTAGTGTTACCATTTAGTTAGACACATACTAGGGATGTACTAGTGTGGCCATTTTGTGTTAGCGGTACACTAGGGATGAACTTGTGTTACCATTGAGTTAGAGGCACACTAGGGGAAGTACTAGTGTGGCTATGTTAAGTTGGAGGTACACTAGGGAAATACTAGTGTTATAGAGGTATATGATATATCATGTAAGTTTCACTTGCCAATGCATTCAACATATTGACCCTTGTGGCTGTAACTTATCATGTTGCAGGATTACTTGATGGTAGTGAAGTTTGATGAGTAGGGGTCACGAGTCTGCATCCAACATGTTTGCCTGTGGCACATGAAGATGAAGGACTCCATGCTTTAGAGTTATATCTGCTGCTTTGTAATAAGATAGTCATATGAGCTATGTATGTTGTAATGAACTATTTTTATTCCTGGATATGCGATGTAATATGACCTTTGTTTCTTAATATTACATCTTAAACTATGGGTGCTAGCTATTCGATCCAGGGACTAGCACTATAAACACAGGAACCTGTGCCTTATAGGGTTCGGGTCTTGACAATATGCCAGCTGACACTCTTTGCCCAATTATATTTCGAAGAAACTTATTGGGTTATATAGGTGCCTATGTTAATTTTAAGAAGGAGATTGTGTCTCTTAAGCTTGGGGGAGCGGAAAATGAATTCCACTTTTCCAAATTTAAAGACAGACCTCCATAGATACAAGAAGAAGAGGAAGAGAGAACTATTGAGGAAATGGAAACTCTTTTCTTTAGCAATCAAGAAGAAGAAATAAATGAAGATCCAAATTATGAAGAGATAGTTTTGGAGGACATGTCCCTGGGAGAACTAGAAGATGAATTTAAATCACTTCCCATTATGGGACCTCCAACTGATGAGGCTTTTGAAGAGCCAGAAAAGAGAGGGGACAGGGAACTACCACCCCAAAGTTGACGACTCTACCAAATAATCTTAAATACAGGTTTCTAGATGATACAAATAAATTTCCTATTATTATTAGTGCTAAACTTTCAGGAAAAGAAGAAGAAGAACTCATGAACATACTTAAGGAGCATCGCAAGGCCTTTGGGTACTCAATGGATGACTTGAAGGGCATCAGTCCCATGATAGCCGTCCATCGAATATTCATGGAAGAAGGTGCTAAACCAGTTGCAGAATTTAATAGAAGATTGAAGCCTGAAATGAAGGAAGTGGTAAGAAAAGAAATTGTACGCCTACTGGACACAGGTATAATCAATCGCGTTAAAGAAAGTGAATGGGTAAGTCCTGTTCATTGTGTCCCTAAGAAGGGCGGTTTTACTGTTGTTCCTAATGAAAATAATGAACTGATACCTATTAGAACTATTGTTGGGAATAGGATGTGCATAGACTTCATGAAATTAAATAAAGAAACTAGGAAGGATCACTATCCTTTACCGTTCATAGATCAAACTTGAGATAGGTTAGCGAACCACACTCATTTTTGCTACTTGGACGGATACTCTGGTTTTTCTCAAATAGCTGTTCATCCTGATGACCAACTTAAACAACTTTCATTAGTCCGTATGGTTTACATGCTTACCGATGTATGCCTTTTGTTTTATGTAATGCTCCAGCTACTTTTCAAAGATGCATGACTGCTATTTTTGTATATTTTATAGAACTTATAATGGAAGTATTTATGGATGACTTTTATGTCTATGGAGCTTCATTTACTAGTTGCTTGGATAATCTCAAAAGAGTCTTACAGCGTTGTGAAGAAACTAATCTTGTTCTAAACTGGGAGAAGTGCCATTTTATGGTCAAAGAAGGTATAGTCCTTGGACACAAGGTATTAGGTAAGGGAATTGAAGTGGACAGAGCCAAGGTTGAGGCAATAGACAGAATGCCACCACCAAGGGATATTGAAGGTATACGAAGTTTCCTTGGTCATGTGGGTTTTTATAGAAGGTTTATTAGAATTTTCTCTAGAATATATAAACCTTTGACTAACCTCCTTCAAAAGGGAGTAAGAATTATTTTTTATGGTAAATGTCTTGAAGCCTTTGATCAACTCAAAAATGCTTTATCCTGTGCTCCTATTATTAAGCCACCTATCTGGGATACAACCTTTGACTTAATATTTGAATCTAGTGACGATGTTGTAGGAGTAACTCTAGGATAACACATTGGTCACAGATTTAATATTTTCCATCATGCTAGTAGAACTCTTAATGGTGCCCAAAAGAATTACCTAAAGGAAGAAAGGGAACCTTTTGCTGTATTTTTCTCTTGTGATAAATTTCGTTCCTATATAGTTGATGCAAAGGTAAGAGTTCACACGGATTGTGATGTGTTAAACGAACTCCTTGAGAGGAAAGACCATAAGCCAAGACTGATCTGTTGAATTCTTTCACTTCAAGAATTTTTTAGTTGCAGATTATATAGAGACAAGAAATAAAGATGCTAGATACAGTATCCATGTTTGCCCAACAAGACACCAATCTTGTGGAGAGCAACTTTAGTCCCGGTGATTTTCGTCTACGAGAATTATTCAATGAACTAAGGTCAATTCCTCCAATAGAAAAGGAGTCTTTGTTGCTGGAGGAACTTTTCATCCCTGAATAAGCAAACTGTAAGTGCAAGGTAAGTGTTCTTACCCAAATAAGTGATTTGTTTTCACAATATTTACTTTTGAATTTTTTTGCCTTTGAATTCCTTGTATTTTTCTGAAGCTTTAGAGGGTTTTTACCAACTATACGGGCAGAACTATACGACCGAAGAGGAGGCTCCCACCGTATAGTTGGTCGTTAAACTCTATGTATCATCATCATCATGAATTTTTTTTCGATATCTGAACCTATACGGTCGCAACTATACGACCGGAGCCAAAAATTCCGGCCATATAGTTGGTTGTTAAACTCTTAGATATTTTTTGTGTTTGTATCTATACGGTCGCAACTACATGACCGGAGCCAAAATTCAGGCCGTATAGTTGGTCGTTAAACTCTCAGATACTTTTGATATTTTGTGTTTGTATCTATACGGTCGTAACTATACGACCGGAGCAAAAATTCCGGCCATATAGTTGGTCGTTAAACTCTTAGACACTTTTCGTTTGTCTTTTTGTTTATTCATTATCTAAAATATAAAAAACGTTATCTTTGGTTCCGAGTTGTGATTTAATCAACCTGGACTCAAGATATTTTGAAATATCTGCCCGGAACCAACTATACGGCCGGAGCTATATGGGTGTCAACACCCGGATTTTTAATCCCAGATGCCCGTTATGCCATACCTCGCAATCCCAGGATTACCATTGTTGCGAGACATAACGGATTAGATATCACAGTACATCATCCATTACAAACCATACATAAGGTCTTACACAAATAAGGATCCCATGATCCAGTCTTTAATAGAACAAGCAGCGGAAATAAAAGATAAGCGTAGCAGTGGGGTCCATCTTCAGGGGCACATGCAATGCTGACGAAGGCAGATAGTCCTAGTTATCATAGCCGTCCTGATGACCATCCTCCTGATAGTCTCCTTCATAGTCTGGCCATGAGAATAGCCAGGGACAAAAGCCATGAGTACTCTTTAAGTACTCGCAAACTACTATTAACAGGTACTATAGTTCTAAGTTAAAGTGCTAAATCTAAATTTAACTCTAAAGTTAAGTTTGAAACCTAAGCTGAGTTCAGAAGCAAAGAAAGATAAAATAAAGTTCTAGAATCACTTAAGCTGGGAAACTATTATTATAAACACAACACTGTTATGGTCAAGTCAAAGTTCATCATTCATTTCAAGTTATTTAGAAAACATCTGACAACGAAACAGTATGGCCATTCCAACTATCCATAACCGCGGATGCGGCTATTCGAATAGTTTGACACTCTGCAGAGGTGGTACACTTTCACCACAAGATTCGATACATCTGTCAGGGATAACCCTGAATCATCATACTTGGTATGCAGATAATCAATCATAACCTTCCCTTTACACACCCTAGTACAAGCACCTCTCCTATGAGCATGGCCTCCCAACCATGACCATCAGTCATCTGGGGCACTACATAGGTGGACAACATTGAGAGGTAGCCTCAGCTCAAACCTCTCCCGTGAGGGAACTAATACTAATGCATATAAATTTCCAGCTAAGCCTTACCCAATTCAGGTAGTCTGGTTGTACGGTAAATTTGGAATGGTATCGCATCCGAATCCAACCATCAGTTTTATAAAACGGTTAAGGCTCATGCCTCATCATTTTCATCATCATAAACCAGTTGTGTTTCTCAGCACATGTCAAAACATCTCAATAGAATGACTCATCATTCCAAGGTTTTCACAATTCATTTTCACCACTTGTTCCCATCTAAAGTGACTCAAGTTTGTGATCTTTTCTAACTACTAAGTTAAGAGTGTTCACTAAGGTGGAAGGATGGGATCAATCTCATGCCATAGAATGACATCTAAAGGTTTCTATGTAGGTCAAGTTTTATACTTTTTATGCTACCTTCAAAACAAGTAAATAACTTTGTGTAAACTAAGGGAGGTAAAACTTGACAATAAGACTTGAGGTACTAATAGTTAAAGGGGTGTGATCAAAGCATGCTTAAGGCATCTTTGCTAAACCATCTAGTTTGTTTCTAGTTTGCTAAGCACTAAACTTGCAAGAGTTAAATCTTGGGTATTGCTAGCTTTCTAAGGGTAGCTTGCATTGTTAATGGTGGCTTGCCTTGGTTGGCGCAGTGGTTGAAGTTTTCTTCGTCTTCTTCTTCTTGGTAGAACTCCTCCTCCTCGAAAGCTTGGTCGGTACTAGCGTCTATAAATACATAGGGAGTGCACAATCACCAAACAATACTTCACTAGGCTAAGTAGCATTCTAAGACACACAATTGATGATCTATTATCATCACAAACATCACAAGTTTAATTCAATAGTTTCAACCTTTTTAATTTAGAAAAGTAATTTCTACTCATTGAACATTTAACTAAGATTTAATATTCACCACCAAAATATGGGATCATGTGGACACATGTCCTCACCACATATTCTAACACGTGGGAATGAGTTTTAAAGGTTGGATCAATATGTCTTTAGTTTAGGTTTATTATTTAATGATTTAAAGTGACTAGAAATGCCTATATAGCATTATTTTGGTACTAGTCCAAAGTCACTGCATGTAAACCTTAATATTATTACATATTTAGATAGATATGATGAAATGTGATTTTTTAGAGTTGGAATCAACTCAAAATCTAACTTGGTTGATTTTATAAAAATGTTGCAAGTTGCAAATGCTTCTGTTTTGTTATTTTTATTAGGAGAGATCTATAACTCTAATTGAACTAAAACCAACGGGCTTGGATAGATCATCTTAATACCTTTCAGGCAAAATTTGTTTCATGCTATTTGGATTTTTCAAACTCACATAATTGAATTTTGAAATAGTGGACAGAAACTAGATTTAACTAAAAAGAAAAATCCAGATTTGAATGGGTGGGCTAGCGCGGGAAAAGAAATGGGCCGGCCCAGTGGAGCTCCGCGGCGCGGGGCTCAGCTGACAGTGGGGTCCCACTTGTCAGCGGCACTTAAAACGCGAAATGGTACGCCCGCTGTGGGCCATAGGATTAGAAGGGAAATCTACGGCTGAGGGTCGTCGTTGACGATGAACAGGTCGCCGACGAGCTCGAACCCTAGCGGCTCGGTGGGGATCTGCTGGGGACGTACTAGGGCTCCAGCGGGGTCGGCGAGGCGGGCAAACGAACTGGAAGACGACGGCAAGGCGAGGCGCGTTTGCGGCGGAGCTTGGGGTGTTCGCAATCAGCGACGCCCTTCTCCTCCAGAGGCGGCTGCTCCGGCTCCAATTCCGGCGAGCTGCTGCTCCCTTTGCTCTGGCTAGAGGTGGGTAAGGTTCAGAGAGGTGAGGAGAGTGGAGTGGTGTGGAGAGAAGAGGCTAGGGAGGGCTCCTTTTATAGGCCCGACGGTGAGACCGAGCGGGATGGGCAGTCGACGGTGGCGACATGGCTACGGCGAGGTAGAGGCATGGCTGCGGGTGGCAATCGATGTATGGTTCCCCCAGCGGTGCTCTAGAAAGTGAATGCGGCCGTAGGGGCGGTGGCACGCGGTCTGGGCGAGGTGGCATTCTGAGAGGCAGGGGCAGCGGTGTCCACGGCGAGCGGTGGCTGTGAGGCGTTGGGCGGCCAGCGGGGGTGTCTGGGGTGTTCTCCAGGTCGAGGCGGAGCGGTGGGCGCGGGCTGCTGCCAAGGGGCGGTCTGTGCGAGCGGGGACCGAGCGCGTTCTAGGGGCGGCACTAGCATGGTGCGGTGGCACTGGGCGAGGTTTGTGCTCGGTGGTCCACTGCTGCTCTTGGCTCGGGCAAGGGACAAGGGGTGGCGGTGAGCTCCTGGTTACCTCCTAGACATGGCGAGGGAAGAGGGAATGGTCTGCTGCAGCGGGGCAAGGGTTAGCCGGCGAGACATGGCTCGGCATGGCATGGCATGGCATGGTGACTAGGGACAAGGGAGATGGGTGTTAGGGGTTTGGTTAGATCAAGAGGGGACAGAGGAGATAAATGAAGATCATTTGGGGGCAAAACCCTGTAGTAAACAGTGAGCTAGGATTAGAGTAGAGATTATGCATGCCAAGTGTTTGATTAAATGGCCGCATGAAAGAAAGTTTTGAATTTTGGTTTCAAAATTTTTGAGTGATCTCCACAAGTGATAGGTAGTCTCTGGTTGCAAGGGTTTTGAAAGTGGAGCTCAAAGAGATGGTTTTTGATATAGGGGTGATCTATGCATATACATCAGATTCAATTTTAAACTGTCATTTAAAATAGTTAACATAATGTTTTTAGCAGATCAAAAGGTGGGCCTTGGTACCTCATTATGTGTACTAGCAAGGGGTGCAAAGATCAAGAATTGTTTCTGTTAAGTTTTGAGTACTAGGAATAGCCAAAGTAGGCATGAAAGTGAAATTTGCCAAAATGACCATTCCTCTTTAATTCTTTTTGATTTGATTTTCTTTAGGAAAAGTTTGGGAATGATGTAGATGATGTTTAAATCACCTGAGAAACATTTTACAAGCATTGGATCACACAATCATGGAAATTCAAAACAACTCCTATTTTAAATGCACACATATATGAATGCTTTCATTTTAAATTTGAAAAAGTTTTTGTTAACCCTATTTTTGGATGATTTGATCTTGATAAGCTTGGATTAAAGTTTTGGGATGTTACCAACCTTCCCTCCTTAAAGAAAATCTCGTCCCGAGATTTACAAAGAAAACTAGGAACTAAAGAGATCTGGGAACTCTATCCTAATGTAATCTTCGCGCTCCCAAGTGGCTTCTTCCTCGGTATGGTTGCTCCACTGATTCTTGAGAAACTTGATACTCCTGGTCCTGGTGGTTCTGTAGGCTTCTTCTAAGATACGGATGGGTACTTCCCGATAGGTCAGGTCATTGTTGATTTCCATAGCTCTGTGATCGATGTTCTTGAAAACTTCAGTCTTCTCAGGCACTTCCAAGCATTTGCGAAGTAACGAGATATGGAACACATTGTGGATAGCTGACATCTCTTCTGGCAGTTCTAGTTGATATGATACTTCTCCTCGGCGGTTTAGAATCTTGAAAGGTCCGATATATCTGGGGGCTAATTTTCCCTTCAGACTAAAGCGTTGACTTCCCTTCAATGGTGAAACTTTGAGGTATACAAAATCTCCGACATTGAAAGTCAGGTCTCTGCTTCTCTTGTCAGCATAGCTCTTGTGTCTGGATTGGGCGGTCTTGAGGTGCTCACGGACTTTGTGAACTTTCACTTCTGCTTCGCGGAGAATGTCGGGTCCAAAGATCTGACTCTCTCCTACTTATGACCAATTCAAAGGGGTACGACACTTTCTTCCGTATAGGAATTCAAATGGTGCCATCTGCAAACTAGCTTGATAACTGTTGTTATATGAGAATTCTGCGAAAGGCAGGCAGTCTTCCCATTTTGATTCGTATTCCAACACACAATCTCTAAGCATATCCTCCAAGATCTGGTCGACTCTCTCAGTTTGTCCATCTGTTTGCGGGTGATACGCGGTGCTGAAGTTCAACTTGGTTCCTAATCCTTCCTAAACTTTCTGCCAAAATCTTGATGTAAACTGGGTTCCTCGATCTGACACGATGGTCTTGGGGGTTCCATGCAGACTAACAATCCTAGCAATATACACCTCTGCTAGCTTTTCACTCTGGTAGGTTGTCTTGACAGGTATGAAGTGGGCTACCTTGGACAATCTATCAATGATGACCCAGATTGAGTCATTTCCCCTACTAGAAGTAGGCAAACTGGTGATAAAGTCCATTCCGACGGAATCCCATTTCCATTCCGGAATCTGCAATGGTTGCAACAATCCTGCAGGTCTCTGATGCTCTGCTTTGACTCTTTGACAGATGTCACATTTGGCGATGTAGCTTCCGATCTCTCTCTTCATCTTGGGCCACCAAAATTGCTCTTTCAAATCCTGATACCTCTTTGTTCCTCCGGGGTGGATAGAATAAAGAGTATAATGAGCTTCCTTCATGATAACTTCCTTCATCTCCGAATCTATTGGCACACAGATACGTCCTTTGTACCACAGTACTCCTTCTTCGTCTTCGGTGAATCCAGGTACCTTTCCTGTACCAATACGACGTTTGATTCCGTCGATACTTTCATTCCCTTTCTGAGCTTCCTTGATTTGTCTAATCAAAGTGGGTTGAAGTTCAATGCTAGCTAAGAATCCTTTGCTAACTAATTCAGTCCTGAACTGCTCCAACTCTTCATACAAACTTGGTTGCTTTTCTTTGATCATGGTGTTAAGCCTACACGGCAATCTGCTAAGAGCATCCGCTGCCACATTGGCTTTGCAGGGGTGATAGTGAATGTCAAGGTCATAATCCTTGATTAACTCTATCCATCTTCTTTGCCTCATATTCAGCTCCTTCTGAGTGAAGATGTACTTCAAGCTCTTATGATCTGAGTAAATCTCACAGCGATTACCCATCAAATAATGACGCCATGTCTTCAATGCTAGAACCACGGCTGCTAGCTCAACATCATGGGTTGTTCTGCTCATGCTGCTTCAGTTGTCGAGACAGATACGCGATGACTTTGCCTTCTTGCATCAATACACACCCTAGACCAATCTTGGATGCATCACAATATACATCAAACGGCTTCTTGATGTCTGGCATGATCAAAATTGGGGCGGATATCAATCTCTTCTTCAGCTCCTGGAAACTGGCCTCACATTTGTCTGTCCATTCAAACTTCTTGTCCTTCTTCAACAATTGGGTCATTGGTCGAGCTATGTTCGAGAATCCTTCTATGAACTTGCGGTAGTATCCTGCTAATCCGAGAAATGAACGAACTTGGGTTTGATTGGTTGGGGCTTCCCATTCTTCGACATCTTTGATCTTGGTGGGATCAACAGAGACTCCTCCGGCAGACACAATATGTCCTAGGAATCCTACTTCTTTCAGCGAAAACTCACACTTGCTGAACTTGGCATATAACTGATGCTCTCTCAGGGTTTCTAGAATGATTCTCAGATGTTGCTCATGCTCTTCTTCTGACTTGGAGTAGATAAGGATGTCGTCGATAAACACAACTACAAACTTATCTAGGAAATTCATAAAGATCTTATTCATGATATTCATGAAATAAGCAAGGGCATTGGTTAGTCCAAAAGACATAACCGTATACTCCTATAAACCATAGCGAGTATTGTAGCATCCCAATTGTCTAACAATTGCAATGCTACTAGCCTAGCCTAGATATATGCTACTTCAAATATATAATTGTTGCATCAACATTATATCATGCTCATGTCATCATGCCACCTTGCATTTGAGCATCATATAAAACCCTTTTTGTTTTGGTTCTTATCTCATATGCATTATTAATTGTTTTTGCCTCTTGATATTGTATTTGGTTCTTGATATATATTATTTAAATGCCCAAGTTGAGTTGGGGGCATATCTTTTATGAACTCCACCACCTTTCTTTCACCACCTTATAATTCCACCATCCAACTAAATATGAGCTTGGCACTTATTGGTTTTACCTCTAGCTCATGTGGGTTGGGATGGATCCAATTCTTTTTCCACATGCTCTCATATATCAATAATGTTGTTTCACAATATGGATATGTGGAGAGCCACATGGCCCCTTTGCATGCCTTGTGAGTGGAACCCTTTTGCTAGTTTCCATATGTGTTGTGTTGGGGTATTTTCATGTTTGGATATTTTTGGGCTTATTAAATGCCTAGTGGCACATACACACTAGCAAGTCCCATTTCTATTCAAATATGGTCATCTCCATCTACCCCACATGGGACATCCTTTCTTTTCTTTTGCTTGGCTTTATTCCACCTTTGGAAATGCAAAAGAACAATGCCATGTTTAATATTATTGTTTTCACAAGAATCAACATGGCATTAAATGCTTTGCATGGGCCATGCAAGAACCATCTTTTGCTAGCTTTGGTTTGTATTTGCATTTTGAGTGGATCTTTTCTAAAACCCCATCATCAGCTCCATCCACCCATCACCACCTTCCTTTTATTCCCTCTTTTGGCCATTTCTTGCTTGAGCTTGCTTTGGGTCTTGCTTGATCTTGTCAAAGGATTGCCACCACCTCATCTTTCCTCTCTCTCTAAACCATCTACCCCTCTCTCTAAACCACCCCCATCTAGCCTAACCCTCATCTACCCTAGTTACCACCTAACCCTCCCCTTGGTCCCTCTATGCCGAGCCACCCCACCATGCCACCTAGTTGGACCCACCTAGCTTCCCTCTCCACCACACAAAACCAAACCCTAACCTAACCCGAGGCTCCTCCCAACCCTAGCTTCAACCTAGCCGAACCTCCCCTCCTCTCTCCCTCTCCTCTCTCCCTGCCCTGTGGCCCCTAGCCCGAGCCTGCCCTTGGCCTCGCCTCAGACCCCACCTGGAAGCCGCCTGCCAGCCCCCTGCCCTGGTCCTGCCTGCCGAGCACGTGAGCGAGGGGAGGAAAGGTGACACCGAGCCACCTTTAACCATCTACCCCGCGCCCACGGCATCTCCCCCTCTCTGCTACCTACCACCACCCCACACGGCTCTGCCTCGCCCTGCTACACCCCCAGATCCACCCCTGAACCCTGCCAGCTCTCCTACGTCTGCTCCACCGCCGCCACCCTCCCTCTCGCCGGACACCGTCTGCACCCCGCCGTCTTCTCGTTCCAGCCAGCGAGCACGACGTGGGAGTGGCCGAGGAGATCAAGGATGGTCCCCTGCTACGCCCGGTGCATGCGGATGCGAAGGAGGAGCACCAGAACCGCCTGGACCACCGCGATCCCGAAGAAACCCTAGATCGCCGGAGCTCCTGCCTTGTCGACGATCGGCCGCTCCCCCGCCCGAACCACCTACTCCGACACACTCTCGGTGAGCGCCTGACCCTCCTGGACATGCTCCGCCATGTTGTCGTCGCCTAGGGCCGCCTTTCGTTTCATCGAGCACACTGCGTGCGCCGGCGGCGCTATCGTCTGCTCGCTCCCGCGCCGCGCAGAAGCACTATCTAGGCCCCATCCGCCCTCCTATCACCTAGCCCAAGCCACCGCAACGGCTGCCGCCCCCGCGCGCGCCTGCAACGTCCCGGGTTCGAGTCCCGCGCGCCGCGCCGCGCCAGGCGAGCATCGACCTGTCGATAGAGAGGCAGAGAAGAGGAACAGTACGGCGTGGCCTTTTTGCGAATACCCCCCCTGCTGTTTTGCGTGCACAACCCGCGGTCCAGCCTGGCCCAGCTGTCCGTCTCGGTGCAGTTATGCAGAAAAGCCCCTCCGTTTCCGCGCGTCGTAACCCGCACTCCCCCTGCCGAGCCACGTGGTCAGTTCCCCTCCTTTCTCTGTCAAGTGGGCCTGCGAGCCAGCGGGTCCCATCTGTCAGCGACACAGGCTGGGCACTGCCGCGGTGTTAAACGTCTTTCTGTGCGCAGTGACACCCAGTCAGCCTGGCCCCACCTGTAAGCGTCTGCGGCTAGAACTGTCTGTGTGAGAAAAGTAATTCTGCAAATCTGTTTTAAATTCAAATATTTTTCAAATTAATTCAAATTCAATTTAAATTCTGTTTTCAAATAACTTTTCAAATATTAATCCAAATAATACATTTAATATATGTTTTGAATTCAGAAAAATATGAGGAATTCAAATATGCCATTCAAAATCAATTTTGAACAATTAAAATTCCAAGTTTATTTAAATTACAATAAAATGCCCTTTTGTCTTAAATAATTAATAACTTTTGATTTATAAATCCAAATTTAACAAATGATATGTCTAAAATGATTAGCTCGACGAGACCTTTCTGTTTATGCATCCCATGTTTTAATTTGAAGCATGCATCATATAAATATAAGGTGTACAGCAACTATTATGGGCATAAAATGGGGCCAAAACTAAATAAAAATGTTTATTCTTGTGTTCCACACTTCACCTATGCCATGCTACTTCCTTGCCATGCAAATTGTGCATCATTCATCATGGCATGATTGTTTGCTTGATGCATTTATTCATATGCTTGTGCCCTTTATTTATGTTGGACCTTGTTTGTTTGGTTCTTCTTCGTATAGACACTGAGTAGGGGATATATCAAGAGAACCAGGAGCACTACCCAGATCCATCCTTTGCTTCAACTGAGCTGCCAGGCAAGCACTACCACATGCTTGCATACATATAGTACCTATTGCCTCTTTCTTATTCTTGCATCATTGAGTCGCGATTGCATTAAATTGAATCCCAAGTATTGCATAGCCTTTACTTTTAAACCCCACCGAAGCTTGTTCCTCCATCCCACGAGCCATTACTACAGGAGTTGTTTGAGCCATGCGAGTTGTAGAACAGCATGTGTAGGGTATGTGAGTGTCTGATGGATAACGAGGTACCTAAACAACTTAACCTGAGTAGTAATGGGATAACTAATGAAAGTGGCATCGGTGAGCCATATTCGCTATTTGGTTTTTCCGGCTCACTTGTGTCCCGTAAGACCCCGAGTACTTGATTCCTGTTCCAAGAATATTCGCGCTATCCACATCCGGGAGGCCTTATGGACCCCCCTGAGCCAGAGCTTGATTCATTCTTATTTCTTGGGGCCACAAACTAGTTTGAGGTTTTATTTACTATCCTGTACTTATGCCATGCTTTACTGCTTTATTTAAATTGTGCGAGGTACTGCACACTGTACTATTTAGGATCGTGGCCCGATTTCGCTGTATCGACAAGCCCAGCCACACTTTCGGGTTCCCAGTCGTTTACAGCCGCCTCCACAACCTTAAGCCCGTTTCGGAGCCGGCCGGCTTCGTTGCGGGATCTACTTAAAGGGGTGGCCCCCTGAAATATTTCTGAATCCTGTAATTGCTTTGTCGTGACTGTCTCGTTGGGTTTTGATTTGGTTTTTCCGAGGCATATCGAGTGTGTGTTGCTATTTGTGCACCCCTGCAGGGTAAAACTTTCTGAAAGCCGTGTCCGCGGTTATGGACGACTTGGAGCACAGTTTCTCGATCATAGACAAGCATAACTAAAGTACCGCTTTTAATTTGACTAGACTAGGTACCTGACTAGTAAATAGTGCAACACTCATGGGATGAATAATAAAACTGCCAACGGATGGGGGTGTTCGTCCGCTTCCTCGTCGGTAAGCGAGGAGGAGGATGGATCTGTTAAGATTACCTTTATAACTGTTATAACTGTTGTTATTAATTCACGGACATCCGTCTATCTCTGGTTAGGCGGATGGTTAGCGAGTATCTATAGAATTGCTAGGGTTTATCTTTTGCTGCAATTGCGTCACCCCAGGTTGTGTCCCCTTTAGAGGCATTAAGACTTGCTGAGTACCCCTAGGGTCTCACACGATAAATTATTGGTTCAGATGAACAGGTACACCCGCAAGATGGATACTGGGTGGAAGAAACGGACGATGTGGGCAACGATCATTCGGTGTAGAGATTCCGGGAACGGGGATCCGTGAGATCTGTGGGCGGGATGTGCTTATTTATGGGGCATCTTATGCCGATTTGCTTCTTATCCGTACTCGGATTTTGTCTTCCGCTTCCGCTTGATACTCTGTTGATTGATGTATGAGGAGATATCCTAAACTATTATATCTATCTAGGATATTTGGATCTTGCCGTATGGCGTTGCTATATTTCCTTTCTTTTTAGATGGAATGGCTCTGATGTACTATTGTATGGTGGCTTTCATACATACTCATTTGTGTATGTAGTTGATCCCTTCGCCTGCCGATTACGCCGCCCGTTCTTGTCCCGATGTTTGGAAATGGTTGGGACGGCCGAAAGGTCTACCTGTGAGTGGCATTTGGGCCCCACCGTACTATTTCAACCATTTCTGATCATCCAGGCTTGCACTAGGAGCGTAATTCACCGAGGTAGTTACAATTGGTATCAGAGCCATCCCGCCCTTCAGGGTCTCAGCCAAATGGTCGTTGTCTGTCTAGCAAATATTTTGGTAGTTATGTATATTAAGGAAAAACAAAACGCGAGGGTAGGACTGCTTCCACTTTTCTTCTTACCCAACCACCACCTTTTCTGGTAAGGAAGTGTAACGTTTTCAATCCTCTTCTCAAACTTCAAACTAGGATTCACATGTTCTGGGTTTCCGTAGTACCATAGGTTGTGTATCTGTGTGAGTGTGTGTATGTGTGTAATTCCTTGTCTATCTGTTGCATCCAACATGTTATCTATATCTTCCTTTGGTTATCAACTGTTGGTACATTCCATACTGACAGGCTTTTGGAAACCGGCGCGAATTATCTGACTCCTTGTTACCCGGTGCCATATTCTTAAGGGTGTTTTTCCTTCTAGCAACTCCTCTTTCGTTGCAAGCATCTGTTGCTAATCTCTTCCCGATAAGTGTTTTGCGCATCTATTGGTATTTTAATGCCGAAAAATGCGGAAAATTTTTCTTTGATACATCTGTGTTTCCACACTCCTTTCCAGTCGTGTGTGAAACATTATCTATCTTCCTTTTATCAGCATGTCCATGCTAACTCACTCTTTTATCACCGGCGCTTATCCTGGAGTTTTCATCTCCAATTCTCTTGGGCTAATTACATAACATGTGTCGATCCGATGCTAGTGATTGTAATTTGGTTCTTAGCAAAGCTATATTCCACTCATGATAAGTGTCGTTTGGAATATGGAAAATGCTACCACTCCGGTTTGCCAAAGATACTCATGTGATTTTGGGTACACCGTGATCCTATCTATGCTTATTCAAGCATCCTTGGAAATCCGGAGTTTCTTAGGCACTACGGCGGTCTATCATCTGTTCATCATGCTGCACCACTCTTGGAACTCCATATCTGCACATCTTTTTCGTCTCTGATAGCTCATACCATAAGCAAAGCTATATCATCTTTTCTTTATCCTAGATCTCTTTATCTTTGTAACCGGCGATCCAATCGACAATGTGAACCAGGCGTCATCTCTTTTCTTCCGAAGGACCAGATAATCTATTCTCCCAGTGCATCTTCCTCAATTCTGGAATTAGCAAGTCCATTCTTAATTCCATCCTTCATCTTTAATCAAATCCGGAGTTGTTCCTTGTTGGCGAGTTATCATCGTCGTTCCGCTAAAGTTTTTCCTCAAGACTGCTAAATCTCTCTCAATCATTTCAAGAAGAACATGGAGTTCTTTCACCTCTATCTCGTTAAGTAATCTCTTGAAACCCTCTCGCTCTATCGTCTATGCTCAATCCACCGGAGGCCAGGAAGACTTTTCAGATATTTTGTAATCCTTCTGTTCAAGTGGTGCTACCTTTTTCGTTATCTGTGGAATCTTGCAGTTGTCCCCGCGATCTTCCTTCATATCTTTCCGGTGGCTGGTTACTTCTGATATGACGACAACATCATCACCCTTATCTATCTTGGATCCGGTGAATCGTTTGCATCTATCCTTGTTTTCTAACGGAGTTCTATGAGTTCTTTTTGTAAATACCTTCAGTCTGTTTCGGTAGTTGGGTTGCATGGTTTTCTTATTCATGTGCGGAGTAATGCTTTGAGTGCGGGATGGAGTAGCTACCATACCACTACTCTTATCATTCGCTCTTGTGCATGGAATTGGTGAACTAATGTGATATCAATCATTCCACGGAAGTTATAAGTGGCCTTTATCCCTTGATACTTTTACTTCCGTCCTTGTCTTTTCGGAGTGCTCTCTCGAAGAAAGTAATCAATAATCTCTTGTTAGTGATCTCGTCCTTTCCTACACGGAGCAAATCTTCAATTATCTGGTGGAAACAAACGCAAACTCTTTTCTGTCCTCGTCTTTCTATCGGTGCTAGACATCCCCAAACAAGGTGAAAGGAAACTATATCTCTCTTTGTTCATCAATTCTTTTCCTGTGGTAAAGCCATTTATGGTTGACGCCATCAGCCGCGAATCTATTGCGTTAGCCTCAAGGCTAAAGAAAGCAATAAGTATCTCTACAATGAACTCCAGGTCCTCCATATTCTTTGCTTCTCGGGATTCCACCATGATCTGGCGTCACATCCGTCTCTGGGAGTTATATCTGCGCACCCCAATTGCGTGATCCTTCGGTTCTTACCGGCGCAACAAGATTCTAATCCGACGATGTCTAACTAAATCTTTCTGTCGATATCAAGGGACTCTATTGTTTGAAGGCAATATTGTTTCCGTACTTCTTTTCCCCAATCCGAGAGAAGGTACGATGCTATTGTCATAGTGCTTCAAAACCTCTCCAATCTAGCTCTTTCCTTCCGGCGAGACAAAGATTCATCCTCTCTAGTATCGGTAAATCTTCAATCTTAACGGTGTGTCTATCTTGATCCATGATACATCATCTTGTCTTTCCTTTCGCAAGTGGTTCTCTTCTTTTATCTGGTTTCTTGAGAAAACCGGAGCTATGTCTATCCTATCCTTCTTGTCTCACGTCAATCCTTCAACTCTTCTACCCGTTGTTTCTCAAGCAAAGCGCAAGACTCGCAACAAGTCTAGCAAGTTTTGCAAGGTGTAATGGTTGCACCACTCAGTTGTTGATAATCTTGGGAACGTGAGGGTCACCTTCGTTCCAACAACCGCCTCTCCTTGTGTTGTTTTCTTTTCCTAGGAATTTCGGGGCCAGATTCTTGTTTAGTGGGGGAGAGTTGTAGCATCACAATTGTCTAACAATTGCAATGCTACTAGCCTAGCCTAGATATATGCTACTTCAAATATATAATTGTTGCATCAACATTATATCATGCTCATGTCATCATGCCACCTTGCATTTGAGCATCATATAAAACCCTTTTTGTTTTGGTTCTTATCTCATATGCATTATTAATTGTTTTTGCCTCTTGATATTGTATTTGGTTCTTGATATATATTATTTAAATGCCCAAGTTGAGTTGGGGGCATATCTTTTATGAACTCCACCACCTTTCTTTCACCACCTTATAATTCCACCATCCAACTAAATATGAGCTTGGCACTTATTGGTTTTACCTCTAGCTCATGTGGGTTGGGATGGATCCAATTCTTTTTCCACATGCTCTCATATATCAATAATGTTGTTTCACAATATGGATATGTGGAGAGCCACATGGCCCCTTTGCATGCCTTGTGAGTGGAACCCTTTTGCTAGTTTCCATATGTGTTGTGTTGGGGTATTTTCATGTTTGGATATTTTTGGGCTTATTAAATGCCTAGTGGCACATACACACTAGCAAGTCCCATTTCTATTCAAATATGGTCATCTCCATCTACCCCACATGGGACATCCTTTCTTTTCTTTTGCTTGGCTTTATTCCACCTTTGGAAATGCAAAAGAACAATGCCATGTTTAATATTATTGTTTTCACAAGAATCAACATGGCATTAAATGCTTTGCATGGGCCATGCAAGAACCATCTTTTGCTAGCTTTGGTTTGTATTTGCATTTTGAGTGGATCTTTTCTAAAACCCCATCATCAGCTCCATCCACCCATCACCACCTTCCTTTTCTTCCCTCTTTTGGCCATTTCTTGCTTGAGCTTGCTTTGGGTCTTGCTTGATCTTGTCAAAGGATTGCCACCACCTAATCTTTCCTCTCTCTCTAAACCATCTACCCCTCTCTCTAAACCACCCCCATCTAGCCTAACCCTCATCTACCCTAGTTACCACCTAACCCTCCCCTTGGACCCTCTATGCCGAGCCACCCCACCATGCCACCTAGCTGGACCCACCTAGCTTCCCTCTCCACCACACAAAACCAAACCCTAACCTAACCCGAGGCTCCTCCCAACCCTAGCTTCAACCTAGCCGAACCTCCCCTCCTCTCTCCCTCTCCTTCTCCCTGCCCTGTGGCCCCTAGCCCGAGCCTGCCCTTGGCCTCGCCTCAGACCCCACTTGGAAGCCGCCTGCCAGCCCCTGCCCTGGTCCTGCCTGCCGAGCACGTGAGCGAGGGGAGGAAAGGTGACACCGAGCCGCCTTTAACCATCTACCCCGCGCCCACGGCATCTCCCCCTCTCTGCTACCTACCACCACCCCACACGGCTCTGCCTCGCCCTGCTACACCCCCAGATCCACCCCTGAACCCTGCCAGCTCTCCTACGTCTGCTCCACCGCCGCCACCCTCCCTCTCGCCGGACACCGTCTGCACCCCGCCGTCTTCTCGTTCCAGCCAGCGAGCACGACGTGGGAGTGGCCGAGGAGATCAAGGACGGTCCCCTGCTACGCCCGGTGCACGCGGATGCGAAGGAGGAGCACCAGAACCGCCTGGACCACCGCGATCCCGAAGAAACCCTAGATCGCCGGAGCTCCTGCCTCGTCGACGATCGGCCGCTCCCCCGCCCGAACCACCTACTCCGACACACTCTCGGTGAGCGCCCGACCCTCCTGGACATGCTCCGCCATGCTGTTGTCGCCTAGGGCCGCCTTTCGTTTCATCGAGCACACTGCGTGCGCCGGCGGCGCTATCGTCTGCTCGCTCCCGCGCCGCGCAGAAGCACTATCTAGGCCCCATCCGCCCTCCTATCACCTAGCCCAAGCCACCGCAACGGCTGCCGCCCCCGCGCGCGCCTGCAACGTCCCGGGTTCGAGTCCCGCACGCCGCGCCGCGCCAGGCGAGCATCGACCTGTCGACAGAGAGGCAGAGAAGAGGAACAGTACGGCGTGGCCTTTTTGCGAATACCCCCCTGCTGTTTTGCGTGCGCAACCCGCGGTCCAGCCTGGCCCAGCTGTCCGTCTCGGTGCAGTTATGCAGAAAAGCCCCTCCGTTTCCGCGCGCCGTAACCCGCACTCCCCCTGCCGAGCCATGTGGTCAGTTCCCCTCCTTTCTCTGTCAAGTGGGCCTGCGAGCCAGCGGGTCCCATCTGTCAGCGACACAGGCTGGGCACTGCCGCGGTGTTAAACGTCTTTCTGTGCGCAGTGACACCCAGTCAGCCTGGCCCCACCTGTAAGCGTCTGCGGCTAGAACTGTCTGTGTGAGAAAAGTAATTCTGCAAATCTGTTTTAAATTCAAATATTTTTCAAATTAATTCAAATTCAATTTAAATTCTGTTTTCAAATAACTTTTCAAATATTAATCCAAATAATACATTTAATATATGTTTTGAATTCATAAAAATATGAGGAATTCAAATATGCCATTCAAAATCTATTTTGAACAATTAAAATTCCAAGTTTATTTAAATTACAATAAAATGCCCTTTTGTCTTAAATAATTAATAACTTTTGATTTATAAATCCAAATTTAACAAATGATATGTCTAAAATGATTAGCTCGACGAGACCTTTCTGTTTATGCTTCCCATGTTTTATGGGCATCATATAAGGTGTATAGCAACTATTATGGGCATAAAATGGGGCCAAAACTAAATAAAAATGTTTATTCTTGTGTTCCACACTTCACCTATGCCATGCTACTTCCTTGCCATGCAAATTGTGCATCATTCATCATGGCATGATTGTTTGCTTGATGCATTTATTCATATGCTTGTGCCCTTTATTTATGTTGGCCCTTGTTTGTTTGGTTCTTCTTCGAATAGACACTGAGCAGGGGATATATCAAGAGAACCAGGAGCACTACCCAGATCCATCCTTTGCTTCAACTGAGCTGCCAGGCAAGCACTACCACATGCTTGCATACATATAGTACCTATTGCCTCTTTCTTATTCTTGCATCATTGAGTCGCGATTGCATTAAATTGAATCCCAAGTATTGCATAGCCTTTACTTCTAAACCCCACCGAAGCTTGTTCCTCCATCCCACGAGCCATTACTACAGGAGTTGTTTGAGCCATGCGAGTCGTAGAACAGCATGTGTAGGGTATGTGAGTGTCTGATGGATAATGAGGTACCTAAACAACTTAACCTGAGTAGTAATGGGATAACTAATGAAAGTGGCATCGGTGAGCCATATTCGCTATTTGGTTTTTCCGGCTCACTTGTGTCCCGTAAGACCCCGAGTACTTGATTCTTGTTCCAAGAATATTCGCGCTATCCACATCCGGGAGGCCTTATGGACCCCCCTGAGCCAGAGCTTGATTCATTCTTATTTCTTGGGGCCACAAACTAGTTTGAGGTTTTATTTACTATCCTGTACTTATGCCATGCTTTACTGCTTTATTTAAATTGTGCGAGGTACTGCACACTGTACTGTTTAGGATTGTGGCCCGATTTCGCTGTATCGACAAGCCCAGCCACACTTTCGGGTTCCCAGTCGTTTACAACCGCCTCCACAACCTTAAGCCCGTTTCGGAACCGGCCGGCTTCGTTGCGGGATCTACTTAAAGGGGTGGCCCCCTGAAATATTTCTGAATCCTGTAATTGCTTTGTCGTGACTGTCTCGTTGGGTTTTGATTTGGTTTTTCCGAGGCATATCGAGTGTGTGTTGCTATTTGTGCACCCCTATAGGGTAAAACTTTCTGAAAGCCGTGTCCGCGGTTATGGACGACTTGGAGCACAGTTTCTCGATCATAGACAAGCATAACTAAAGTACCGCTTTTAATTTGACTAGACTAGGTACCTGACTAGTAAATAGTGCAACAGTCATGGAATGAATAATAAAACTGCCAACGGATGGGGGTGTTCGTCCACTTCCTCGTCGGTAAGCGAGGAGGAGGATGGATCTGTTAAGATTACCTTTATAACTGTTATAACTATTGTTATTAATTCACGGACATCCGTCTATCTCTGGTTAGGCGGATGGTTAGCGAGTATCTATAGAATTGCTAGGGTTTATCTTTTGCTGCAATTGCGTCACCCCAGGTTGTGTCCCCTTTAGAGGCATTAAGACTTGCTGAGTACCCCTAGGGTCTCACACGATAAATTATTGGTTCAGATGAACAGGTACACCCGCAAGATGGATACTGGGTGGAAGAAACGGACGATGTGGGCAACGATCATTCGGTGTAGAGATTCCAGGAACGGGGATCCGTGAGATCTGTGGGCGGGATGTGCTTATTTATGGGGCATCTTATGCCGATTTGCTTCTTATCCGTACTCGGATTTTGTCTTTCGCTTCCGCTTGATACTCTGTTGATTGATGTATGAGGAGATATCCTAAACTATTATATCTATCTAGGATATTTGGATCTTGCCGTATGGCGTTGCTATATTTCCTTTCTTTTTAGATGGAATGGCTCTGATGTACTATTGTATGGTGGCTTGCATACATACTCATTTGTGTATGTAGTTGATCCCTTCGCCTGCCGATTACGCCGCCCGTTCTTGTCCCGATGTTTGGAAATGGTTGGGACGACCGAAAGGTCTACCTGTGAGTGGCATTTGGGCCCCACCGTACTATTTCAACCATTTCTGATCATCCAGGCTTGCACTAGGAGCGTAATTCACCGAGGTAGTTACAAGTATTAAAGGCTGTCTTCGGAATATCCGTTGCACGAATCTTAAGTTGGTGATAACCAGTCCTAAGATCAATCTTTGAGAATACCTGAGCTCCAGTCAACTGATCAAATAGATCCTCTATCTTTGGCAAAGGGTACTTGTTCTTGATGGTGACGTCATTCAACTTTCTGTAATCTGTACATAGACGATTGCCTCCATATTTCTTGTCGATGAATAACACTGGTGATCTCCATGGCGATGCGCTTGGCTGAATCAAGCCTATTGCTAACATGGCATCCAACTGCTTCTTCAGTTCCACTAACTCTGAGGGGTTCATGGTATAGGGTCTTTGGGCTATAGGTCCGGTTCCGGGGATTATTTCGATAATGAACTCAATATTCCTATCCGGGGGCATACCTAGCAATTCATCTGGGAATACGTCGTGGTATTCACAGACTACTCTGACTTGGTCAATGGTGGGCAGGGCTACACTCTTGTTGCACTTGAATTGACGGGGTAAGGTTTCAGAGGTATGCTCTACTATTACTCCAGAACTACTGGTCATGGTGATGGCTTTCTGAGCATAGTCTATCAGTTATTTATGCCTTGACATCCAGTCCATACCTAGTACTACTTCCAATCCTTTGGTTCCAAGTACAATTAGGTTGGCATAAAAATCTATCCCATGTATTCTGATAGGTACAGCTTTGCAAAAAATTTTTGCTTTTGTAGTTGAACCGGGGATTTGAACTATCATGACATGCTTTAGGTTGGTTGGGTGAATCTTACTAGTGCATACAAATTCTTCGGTGACAAATGAATGCGATGCTCTAGAGTCAAACAATACTCTTGCTAAAACTGAGTTGACAGAAAACATACCCAGTACTACATCTGGCGCTTCCTGGGCTTCTTCTGTGTTCATGTGGAAGAGACGACCGTTGCGGTTGTGAGGGTTCCTTGGGGCAAATCTCCTTCCTGGTTGAACACGACACTACTGCTGAGCTGGGGCATTCACAGGGGCATTGGCGGTAGTCTTCTTGGGACACTCATTGGAGTAGTGACCCTTCACTCCACACTCGAAACAAGTGATCTAGGACTTGTCCTTGACAGCGACAGGTACAGCATTGTTGCCAGTTCTGGGTGCAGTGTTGTTGTTGTTGTTGCTCTTGGGAGGGGCACGGTTGAAATTGTTGGCATTACCGGAGTTGTGATTGTTTCCTCCGGACTTCACATTGCCTCCGCTACGGTTGGGGTAGCTTGGGCGAGAATTTGGGGGTCGATTGTTCCTTGGTGCATAGCCTGGTGAAGGGTTGGGACGGTACTTCTGGTGACTACTGGATCCATACTGCTGCATCATACGACGCTTGCGGTTGTCGTTTGCCTGGTTAATCTTCCCTTCCATCTGAATGGCAGAGTTGACTAGCTCTTCGAGATCCTGAAAACGGATGTTGATGAGGACAGTCTGCATCTCATCATGCATTCCGTTCAAGAATCTCTCCTTCTTCTTGGCCACCATGTTGATCTCATCCGGTGCATATCTGGCAAGTGACAAGAATCTGTCACGGTACTCCACCACAGCCATTCTTCCTTGCTTCAATTCGCGGAATTCATCTCTCATCCTGTTGACGAGACCTTGCGGCACGTGGGTGCGGCTAAACTTGACTTTGAATGCTTCCCAGGTCATCACCTGGCCATGGTTCATATTGTGGATGCTATTCCACCAAGCTCTGGCATATCCCGCTAGATAGTGGGTGGCGAAGAGAACCTTCTCATTTTCATCAACTCCTGCAACTTCAAGGTTGTTTTCCATGGTCTGTAACCAGTCATCAGCATCTAATGGGTTCTCAAATTGGTTGAAGATTGGGGGATTGGTGTTCTGAATTTTTTTGAGTTTGGACCCATGGTGATACTGATTTCCATGTCCTTGGTTGTTGAGAGCCATTTGGGCGATCTGCTGCAATGTTGCTAAGTTGGCTTGATGCTCGGCCCTGCTTGCTTCACGGTCCGTGATGAGATTCTACAAGATCTGCAGCATTGGGTCCTGTGACGAGCTGCTCCCTCCTTGGTTTCCACGAGTCATCTGAAGATTGAGATAGATATAGGTGTAAGAGGGAAATTCTAAGGTTCATGGTTTTGGGTTTTCAAAGCTAAAACTTTGAGTTAGACTCAGGTTTTTCAACTAACTTCATTTTCATTCATGCAAGCAAGCACACGATACAACACACACCACAACAATCAAAGGGGAAAACAGATGGTTTGAGGAACCATTATGTAAGCTACGATACAATGAGATGATACATCTCAAGCTACGACAGTGCTCTAGTGCATCTACTCATCGTCGATGAAGTCGGAGTCTTCATCATCAGTGTAGAAATCCATAGCATCTTCTTCCAGAAAATCGTCATCGTTGCTGAGGTAAGAATCCATATCCCCCTGGATGTCTTCACCCTCATCTTCTTCTTCCTTGGCGGCAAGCTGAGCTTCCTACTCCTTGATGGTCTTCTCGAGGTCGGCCACCTTCTTGCGAAGACGGGCGATGGTGCGATCCTTCTTTGCACGCTGGCGGCAAAGAGACTGGCGATCCTGGACAAGCAGTGCGAAAGTCTGGGCCTTCTGGTCGGCGATGGCACGGTTCTAGTGGGCTAACTCCCTGGCATTGTCCAGTTCCTGCTATCTATCATGAAGCAAGAAATCAAGGTTCTCCACTTGACGCCTCAATTCTGGGTGACTTGGCATCTCCATCGGCATTCCCATGAAGTCACGTCTTGCATAGTGGGCAAAACGGGTTCCTTGGATCTTGTTGACGCTGAGGGCACATAGACGTGCGAGAGCTTCATGCATTGCCCTGGCTAATCCATCTAGCCAGTTGTTCTCTCTCACGGAGAACTGAATTCTCCCGGAAGTTGGTGCTTCGATGCTTCCTCGAAGATCCGCGGTGACTAGCCACTATAAGTCTCCTCCTGGGGGTCCTGGAAGTTGAGCTCCAAGAAACTCCGGATGTTGGCGTCCCAGTAACTCCGACAGTGAATCCAGATCCCTCTCGAAGATCAGCTGACCTCCGTTTCCCAACTGGTAAAACTTGCTGAACTGGGTCTCCATCTACAAGAATTAAGGATGAGGAAATTAGTGGAGTGATCAAGTGTGTCATGTTTTAAGTCATAATGTAAGAATTTTGAGGAACATGAATTTTTGAGAAAGAATGAGTTCACAAGGGTAAGAGAGGAAATAGTTTTTCATAAATACTCACTTTGGTTTTTGAAGCTAAGTTTTTGGTTTGGACGTCCATTCTAACTAGGGTCTCCTATGGTCAGGATGGCTCTGATACCAACTTGTCAACACCCGGATTTTTAATCCCAGATGCCCGTTATGCCATACCTCGCAATCCTAGGATTACCATTTTTGCGAGACATAACGGATTGGATATCACAGTAGATCATCCATTACAAACCATACATAAGGTCTTACACAAATAAGGATCTCATGATCCAGTCTTTAATACAACAAGCAGCGGAAATAAAAGATAAGCGTAGCGGTGGGGTCAATCTTCAGGGGCACATGCAATGCTGACGAAGGCAGATAGTCCTAGTTATCACAGCCATCCTGATGACCATCCTCCTGATAGTCTCCTTCATAGTCTGGCCATGAGAATAGCCAGGGACAAAAGCCATGAGTACTCTATAAGTACTCGCAAACTACTATTAACAGGTACTATAGTTCTAAGTTAAAGTGCTAAATCTAAATTTAACTCTAAAGTTAAGTTTGAAACCTAAGCTGAGTTCAGAAGCAAAGAAAGATAAAATAAAGTTCTAGAATCACTTAAGCTGGGAAACTATTATTATAAACACATCCCTATTGTGGTCAAGTCAAAGTTCATCATTCATTTCAAGTTATTTAGAAAACATCTGACAACGAAACAGTATGGCCATTCCAACTGTCCATAACCGTGGACGCGGCTATTCGAATAGTTTGACACTCTGCAGAGGTGGTACACTTTCACCACAAGATTCGATACATCTGTTAGGGATAACCCTGAATCATCATACTTGGTATGCAGACAATCAAACATAACCTTCCCTTTACACACCCTAGTATAAGCACCTCTCCTATGAGCATGGCCTCCCAACCATGACCATCAGTCATCTTGGGCACTGCATAGGTGGACAACATTGAGAGGTAGCCTCAGCTCAAACCTCTCCCGTGAGGGAACTAATACTAATGCATATAAATTTCTAGCTAAGCCTTACCCAATTCAGGTAGTTTGGTTGTACGGTAAATTTGGAATGGTATCGCATCCGAATCCAACCATCAGTTTTATAAAAGGGTTAAGGCTCATGCCTCATCATTTTTATCATCATAAACCAGTTGTGTTTATCAACACATGTCAAAACATCTCAATAGAATGACTCATCATTCCAAGGTTTTCACAATTCATTTTCACCACTTGTTCCCATCTAAAGTGACTCAAGTTTTTGATCTATTCTAACTACTAAGTTAAGAGTGTTCACTAAGGTGGAAGGATGGGATCAATCTCATGCCATAGAATGACATCTAAAGGTTTCTATGTAGGTCAAGTTTTATACTTTTTATGCTACCTTCAAAACAAGTAAATAACTTTGTGTAAACTAAGGGAGGTAAAACTTGTCAATAAGACTTGAGGTACTAATAGTTAAAGGGGTGTGATCAAAGCATGCTTAAGGCATCTTTGCTAAACCATCTAGTTTGTTTCTAGTTTGCTAAGCACTAAACTTGCAAGAGTTAAATCTTGGGTATTGCTAGCTTGCTAAGGGTAGCTTGCACTGTTAATGGTGGCTTGCCTTGGTTGGTGCAGTGGTTGAAGTTTTCTTCGTCTTCTTCTTCTTGGTAGAACTCCTCCTCCTCGAAAGCTTGGTCGGTACTAGCGTCTATAAATACATAGGGAGTGCACAATCACCAAACAATACTTCACTAGGCTAAGTAGCATTCTAAGACACACAATTGATGATCTATTATCATCACAAACATCACAAGTTTAATTCAATAGTTTCAACCTTTTTAATTTAGAAAAGTAATTTCTACTCATTGAAAATTTAACTTAGATTTAATATTCACCACCAAAATATGGGATAATGTGGACACATGTCCTCGCCACATATTCTAACATGTGGGAATGAGATTTAAAGGTTGGATCAATATTACGATACATGTGGTAAAGCATGAGTCATATGGATGATATGATGAACATGTTGATTGTTCGCCTTTAAAGCTACATCATCTCACGTGATGATCGGACTTGGTGTAGTGGATTTGGTTCGTGTAATCACTAAAACAACTCGAGGGATGTTGTTTTGAGTGGGAGTTCATTTGCAATTTGGATTAGTCAAACTCAATTTATCATAAACACAATCAAAGTGAATTTGCATAGTTTGTTGTAGTCATTGGCATCCGTTCACCACCTTACACTTAGTTATAGTTGAGATAGTGGAACTATAGAAATTCTGGATATTTGCTTTACGAACTGGTATCGTATTGTTTTGAGTGTCAATCTAAAGTTTGAAAGTCATATTGCAAACTTTCAGCAAACTCCGTTTACTCTGTGAAGTTTAATAAATATTATTAAATCAAGAGTAACAATTCCAGTGTTAGTATCTAATGTATCATGTTTGCCTCCATGATTCTTGATACTCAAAAGATTGTTTTTGATATCAAGTTTATCTAAGAGCTGAAAGCAATGTTTCAGAAACCATCATATGTGAAAGGTATTGCGATATCTAAAACAATGTGTTGGTTACAACATGATAGAGTATATGTCCTCATATTTGATGAGAATTTGTGAAGGTTGGAGACGCTAGTCGTCCTAATCCTCCAAAAGGTTTTGGAAAAAGAAACATTATACTCGCAATTCACCTTTATAAGCTATAACAGCTTGATCATGAAAGTTGTCATGATAAGGATGAATAGAAGATGTAAGTAAAATGTTTACTAAACTAAAAGATTACTAAAGAATGGAATTTTGAAAGAATGCCAAACATTTGATGAAGGTGATCCACTTCAAAGTGCAAGTCCAAAGGTATTAGTATTTGACTATACACACTTTGTACTATGTGTCATGTGAATGACACCACTATTGATGTTGATAGATTCTTTTAAAAGAAAAGGAATTGTTAAAAGAGAATCTATAAAATATTTGGCAAAAAAGAAAAGATTGGAGATATCCAACTTAGGTATATAGAAGATACATGTTATGGCTGTATTCCTTGGTTGTTAAACAATGTGGTTTTTGGTATTGGATACCGAATTGGTTGGTATGAAGTGTCATACAGGACAACACAATTCATGAATTGCAATGGCCTAAGTAACTAGCAAGAGAATATGTGATGATGTTCATCGAAAACAAACAAAGGGTTGTTGTGTTGCTCGTTAACATCAAAGCTTGCCTTCAAGATTTGTTTCAATAATTGTTATTTTGATCAGGTGTTATGACGACAAAAGGTTGTTCAAATAATTACCGTATTCCATAATAGATGGATGATATACAAGTCTGGTTGGAGAAATAACGACCATAAAACTAATGCTAAAATGTCGCAAGACAAATAATTGAAAGATCACTTGCGAAGTGACATCACCGTTTAAATTATATTAGGGATACATGAAGAAACTCCATGTTGATGGATTTTTGGAGTCTTTGATTTTGATCAAATGACGCTTGTGATACTTTCCTGGAGATAATTAAAACTCCGTTCGTAGGCCAAAAGAGGAACGGACGACTAACTGATTGGAATTTGTACATATTGATGTATATAGTCCATTATGTGTAGTCGTGGGCAATGGATTTCAACTTCATATGTTTTCTCCGAAGATTTGAGTGAGTATATGTATATACTTAATCAATAAGGAAGAAGTATGAAACATTTGAAAATGTTCAAAGACTTTCAAGATGAAGTGGAAAATTATTGTAACAAGAAAATAAAATAAAATAAAGGTTTATGATTGGATCATAAAGAAAGATGTTTGAGTTACAAGTTTAGCAAAACACCTAAGATTTGAGGAATCATTCCATGGATTTGCATTTCCCAAAACACCATAGGAGTATGGAGTGTTCAAGATATGTAATGAAACCTTGTTTGACATGGTAAGATCAAAGGTGTCATTTATAAAACTGCCATTATATTTTAAAGATTAAAGCTTTAGTGACTACCGATTTTACACTGAAAAGAGCTCCATCGTGATCCATTGAAATGACACCATATAAGTCATGGTTTGGGATAAAACCCAGGTTGTCCTTTCTTAAATTTTAGGTATGCTAGGCATAAGTAAAGTGTTTACAACCAAAGTCGGATGAGCATGTCTTTGTAGGTTATTTCGAATAACCATTGGGTATTCCTCCATAACACTGAAGACAAAAGTGTTTATCACTTAGAATGTCGAGTTTCTTGAGAAGGAATTTTTGGTGAAAAGTTAAGTGGGAGGACAATAGAACTTTTACAAGGTTGTTGAACCTTGGCTAATATGTGCTGAGTTGCGCAGCGTCGGTAAGTGTCCCGGAGGCAGCAACAATGCTCATGGCTCACGTGCCTCAAAGGTTGTGTTCATGGAGATCTAAGTTACTATTGAACCAAGTAGGTCGGGTAAGTAATCAAATGCCAAGATTTGAGAGTTAAATCATTGTTGTTTGACAATGATGAACCGACTACATGCAAATAATCAATGATGGGCCCTGACTTTGTTAAGTGGCTTGAAGCCATAAAATCCGTGATAATTCCATACACGAGAAATCAAGCTTTGAATTTGAAAGACCCTCTGGAAAGGTGCAAGACCTTACAGTCGTATATGTATCTATAAAGAAATAGACATGGATGTTTCACATCTATGAAATAGTCGACATGTCGGAAAGAGTTTACGACAATGTTCAAGGAATTGACTATGATAAGATTTGATCTTTCATAGCGATATTTAGTCTGGATGGATTAATGTAGCAACCACTACATATATTTTGGTATATGGTAGTTGAACAAACAAAACAAGTTCTTCTAATAGAATGGTTACCTAGGACGTGTACATGACACGATCCAAAGGATTTTGTTAATTCAAAGGATGCTAAAAGAGTATGCAAAACTTCAATGGTTGAAGTGAGCATCGCGGAGTTGGAATCTTCACCGTAATGAAACCGTTAAAAGGTTTAATTTCATCAGAGACGATGAAGATGTTTGCATTTTGCAAGAAATTAAGTGGGAGCGCTAAGACATATTTCTAATACATTATGTGAAAGTCATATTGTTGATTAGAAATGATGTATCTTTTATTGACACAGGTTAAGAATTTCATTTCGATGAAAGACTTAGGCATAACCCAAGAATTAGGCATCAATGTCTATATGGATAGATTGAGGTGCTAATATGGTTTTGCCAAATGTCCATAGATAAGATGTTGAATGAGTTCAATATGGAAACAACAAGAAAGGTTCTTGATGCACGGAAAGGACTGAATCAAGATTCAAGTGTGTTGACACGAGATTCAAGTGTTTTGACACTTGGTGAAATCACAAGAATATTTTGATCAATCATTCTTTGAGATGTACACATCCAGATATGTCCTATGCTCTAAATGTTATGAGCATATACCAGAATGACTGATAAGATGATCATTGGACAAATAGTAGGGATATTCTTATGATCTTTGGAAGAACTAAGAATATATTATTTATATAGTGGTGACAAATAGTTCATTTTAAATTGTTGCATTGATATTAGTTTTGTCACAAATTAAGTTTATCTCAATTTAAACTATGGGTGGCACAATGTAATGGAAAGGAAGTTCCATAACGGATTTGGTTGAGTACCAAAGTTAAAACATTGTGACAGATACTACAACAAAAGGCTGAGTATATGACTGCTATTTTAGCAGCAAATGAGGGCATTTGCGTCAAGTAGTTTGTTATCAAACTAGGTGTGGTTCATAGCGGGATAATACTATGAAGATACATTGTATGACAATTGTATCAACATGATTTAATCCCAATGAACTAAAGGTCTCACCAAAGGACCAAATTTATACAATGCCATCTCATTGGAGAATGAGTAATGCGTAGAGACGCAAGGACATGCAAATACACACGGACCTAGAAGTGTCAGATCCGTAGATTATGTTTACCACTAGCAATAGTGTCTATACAACACCAGAATGCCATAGGTGTTGAATGCACAAGTTTTTTTTAACTAGATTATTGACTCTAGTGCAAGTGGGAGACTATTGGAGATATGCCTAAGTGGCAATAATAAAGTGGTTATTATTATATCTTTATGTTTATGATAAATGTTTACATCCCATGCTATAATTGTATTAACCGGAAACATTAATACTTGTGTGTTTTGTAAACATAAAAGAGTCCCTAGTAAGCCTCTTGTTAAGCTAGCTTGTTGATTAATGGATGATCATGGTTTCCTGATCATGGACATTGGATATCGTTACTAACAAGATCATATCATTAGGAGAATGATGTGATGGACACACACCCATAGTAAGCATAGCATAAGATCAAGTCATTAAAGTTCATTTTTCTACAAGCTTTTCAAATGCATAGTAACCTAATCCTTTGACCATGAGGTTATGTTAATCACCATCACCAGATGGGTACTTTGATGACATCAAACGCCGCTTCGTAACTGGGTGGTTATAAAGGTGACATTGGGTATTCTGAAAGTATGTGTTGAAGCGCATGGACCAAGACTGGGATTTGTCCATCCATATGACGGATAGATATGCTCTGGGCCCTCTTGGTGTAATGTCATCTAGTTAGCTTGCAAGCATGTGACTAGGTCACAAGGGGTGACATATCACGGAACGAGTAAAGAGTACTTATCAGTAACGAGGTGGAACAAGGTACGGAGATACCGACGATCAAACCTCAGATAAGTAGAATATCGCGTGACAAAGGGAATTGGTTTCATATGTTAATGGTTCTATCGATCACGAAGTCATCGTTGAGTATGTGGGAGCCGTTATGGATCTCCAGATCCCGCTGATGGTTATTGATCGGAGAGGTGTCTCCATCATGTCTACATGTTCATGAACCGTAGGGTGACACACTTAAGGTTCGAAGTTGTTTTAAGTAGATATGGAATGTGCGTTGGAGACCGAATGTTGTTCGGAGTCTCAGATTGGATCCGGGACATCACGAGGAGATCCGGAATTGTCCGGGGAATAAGATTCATATATTGGGGATCATTTTCTAAGTTAGGAAATGTTCCAGAGTATTTGTATGAGGATTCTAGAAGGTTTCGGAATGTTCCAGAAGGTTCTAGAAGATTTCTTGGAGTTTGCTTGAAAACCAAGAAAGAATCAAGGAATCCTTGTGGGGTAAGACAAGGATTCGTGGGGGAGTAGGACTCTCCCCCCACCTCCTTGATCCGTCGGCCAAGGGAGAGGGGAGTCCTACAAGGACTCCACCTCCCCATGGCGCCTCCCTCCTTTAAATAGAGGGGTGGAGGCACAAGCCCCCTTGTCCCTTCTATTCTCTAGATTTCAAGTTGCCTCTCTCCTCCTCCTTCCCTCTGCTCTGGCTTAGGCGAAACCCTGCAGAATTATCTACTCCACCACCACCACCACACTGTCGTGCTGCTGGGATTCCGTGGAGAAGTCTACTACCTGCGCTACACACTGGAACGGGGAGAGGAAGGTCTGCTTCGACTCCGCACGTGTGACCGACTGTGGAAGCGCTGCCGGAACGCGGCGCCGGAAGGATCGTCCACACGATCTTGAGATCGGCAAGTGATCGACTACATCAACCCCAAGATCCAATCTCGTAACTCTTTTGGATCTACGAGGGTTAGTACAGATCTATCTCGTTGCACACGTCTAATAGATTAGATCTTGGATTTTATCTAGATTAGATCTGGGTTTTGTTCGTTCTTGCGGTAGAAATTTTTTGTTTTTCATGCTACGAACCCTTCAATCATGACATAGAATAGTGATGCAAAAATGGACGTATCAACTCCCCCCAAGCTTAGACTTCGCTTGTCCCCAAGCGAAACTGAGCTCAATAAACATGGCCTCAGGTTCATGGAGTGAAGAGTCGATAAAAGAATACGGACAAGAAGCATCACATTCATCAATACATAGATCATAATAGAAGACAACTCACTATTATATAACTCAACTTGCAATGAGTAAAGGAAACACAATAAAGATACATAAAGTGAATCATAATTGGTAATGGCAAACTTAGCTCTTGGTCGAAGAATAGTTGATAATTTGCTGGAGTTCACAAATAACTGGTTTTCAATGATAGCTTTCAAAGTAGTAAACATCAAGATAAGCGCAATGTGCAAAACAAGGAACATAAGAAACATGATTGAATAAATCATCATATGAATGAATGAAACACAACAACTCAAAATACTTGCTGAGATAGAAGGGAGTAGGTTTACTGACTCAACTAAAAAGTAAAAGAAAGGCCCTTCGCAAAGGGAAGCAGGGATTGCAAGTCTCATAAAGATCTCCCAAAAATTATGATACTTACTAGCTTTCAGCTCTCATTGTCCCTATCATAGGCATCTTTAGGTGATTAAGGTTAAAGTGATCAAATATGAGGATATGCATTGACAAGTTGTAAGTTGAGAATATCATGTCCCTTGAATACGAAGGCCGCTCCTCATGCTACTCAAGTTTAGTCACCGGTAAGTTCTTGTCATCGTAAGCATATGTGTATCATAGAGAACCGCCAACGGGTACCCCTTGCCCGATGATATGGAAGAATCCCCATATCAAAATGACAAGGCAAGTAGACAACAAGCATCTCAGCAATCTTCTTATTTACCATGGGAATATGGTGCTTTTTTCTCTCTTTCCTCTTTTCATAATATCTTTTTTTTCTTTTTTCTCTTTTTCTCAATATCGGACTCTTTTTTTAAGAAGAATGCTTCATAGATGCTTGTTATGGTTACGCTGCGGCCCAGGCGTTTCTCTAACACATATACATAACTCCATGGACTTACAAGCTCCCCTTTCATTTCACACCGACGACATCCATATACAAAAGAACATGATATCAACTAGGTACAAAGTACCAGTGCAATGTTGAAAGTGTTCCCCATGACAGCATGGTTCTGCTAACTCCCAACTTACAAAGCGCAAGCATATACGCAACATAGGTGAGGACAATGGTTCAAGTTTATAAAATGCAAGAAAGTAAAGTGTGCCATCAAGTTCATGAGAGCTTTAATCACTAATTTTTACATAACAAGTTTAATTTGCGAGATAGATAAAACAAGAATTTACTTGGAATAGCAATAATGCTAATAGGTAGGTATGGTGGACGCAAATGGCAAAGGTTTTGGTTTAAAGGAGTGGATGCACGAGAAGTAATTCCTCTCAGTATAGGTTTTTGGCTAGCAACGCTGGGTACCAAGTACAAGAGTTGAAGGAAACAAACAAACATACAAGCAATATAGACAAACATGCAATCTTCCTTGGAAGCACAAAAGATCTTAACTAGAGAATACTAAACTTATGAGCAAATCAAGAAAGAAAGACGATGAAATTATTTTTCTTTAGAGTCCTTTTGTCTTTTTCATTCAATTCTCAAAAAGTGTTGCTACTGACCAAGCCATGTTTGCCAAAACCAACTAATATTAACTCAATGATCCCAAAGTGATACCAATACTAACAACAAGATCAATCATATAACCTCGAATTGAAAACTAATATGAGCTATGAAAAAGAGTGAACGATAGAACTTCTCATTAATATTCCATAACGGCAACTCACACCAAGGGATACAAATCTAACGAGAGAGGGGACACTTCCATAATGCAAACCATCCTACATAATAACTTCTCTATTCATGATATGACTCTACTAATAAGGTAAAAAGATAGAAGATAGTAATGTGATACCACGACACTCCCCCAAGCTTGAAACAAACCAAGGGGATGCCAAACCTGATGACGAGTTACTCCTTTGGTGGTGGTGGTGTTCTCTCACCATCGTCCAACTTCCATGGTAAGGGTTTCCCATCAACAAAGGACATCGTGGTTTCCAGCATCCTGAAACTTGCAGCAGCACTTATGCGTTTAAACCTAACCTCATACTCACATTTTTGATTCTGAACATCATAGAGCTATGCTTGCAGTTCTTTGGTTGTTTGGCGGAGTGAGAGGACTTCAACCTTGAGCTCAGCAGTCTCCTCTTGGTGCCCGGCGATAAGGTTGAAACAAATCTTATGGATGATATCCACTTCGCGTTCCGCCATCTTCTTGTACCTAAAGACTTCTTGCTCCAGTGCTTCTATCCTGTCCTCCAGACTTCCTTCACCTTTAGGGCCTTGAACCTCTTTTATCCGGACCTCCCCATCTTCAAGCAACAACTCCTTGGGATGAATCTTCAACTCTCTCATGTATGGGTTGATGATATCTTCTAAGGAATCTCCCTTGGTTGATCCAGTGGAAGACATTGTGGCTCCAAATCTGGGACTCTACCTGGCAGAAACAGATCGAAACAAAAACACGACGAAAACACGATATACGAACCTCGGAAGATCCGAGGGGTTATATATTACGAAGTTTCATATCAAAAGGAAGGTATTGGGAGAAAACGAGTTGGAGGTGGAGTCCGGGATGGACCCACCACCTGGTGGCGCGGCCAGGGGTGGGCCTGCGCCATAGGGTGCTGTGAGCCACCCTGGCTCCACTTCCATCCCTCTTTCGCTTCGTAGCTTCCCTTATTGACTAAAAGCTGCAAAAATATTGTTGGATTGTATTTTCGCGGAACTTTACTTACCAGAACTGTTACCTATTTGAAAACAGACTCTGCAGGTCTCTGAATTTGGTCCTTGATGAATTTCTCCAGAGTTATAACTTGAAAGGCATCAACATCTTCATTGTAAGAATCTCCAGCAATATAGTGCTTGAGTCGCTGCCCATTCACTACTTGTGTAGTATTATCTTTTAAAGAATAAATTTTTATTGCTCCTGAACGGTATACTTCTTCAATAATGAAAGGTCCTTCCCATTTTGACAGTAGCTTTCCTGCAAAAAACCTCAGCTGAGACCTATACAATAGAACTTTCTCACCAACATGAAATTCTCTCTTAAGTATTTGCTTGTCATGCCATCTTTTAAATTTTTCCTTAAAGAGCCTAGCATTTTCATAGGCTTCACTCCTCCATTCATATAAAGAACTTAAGTCAAATAATCTTTTCTCACCAGCGAGATTACAATCTCTATTTAGTTCTTTAACTGCCTAGTAAGCTTTATGTTCTTGTTCTAAAAGTAGGTGACAAGCTTTCCCATAAACCATTTTATAAGGAGACATCCCCATAGGATTTTTGTAGGCAGTTCTATAAGCCCATAAAGCATCATTCAACTTTTTAGCCTAGTTTTTTCTAGATCTATTAACAGTCTTTTGCAAGATGGATTTAATTTCTCTATTTGATAACTCTACTTGCCTGATAGTTTGGGGGTGATAGGCTAAAGCAATTCTATGATTAACATCATATTTAGCAAGGGTCTTTCTAAAACCACCATGAATGAAATGAGAACCCCCATTAGTCATGAGATGCCTAGGCACTCCAAACCTAGGAAGGATAACATCCTTAAGCATTTTTAGAGAAGTTTCCCCGTCAGCACTCTTCGTAGGAATGGCTTCTACCCACATAGTAACATAATCAACGGCAACAAGAATATGAGTGTAACCTTTCGAGGGCGGGAAAGGACCCATAAAGTCAAATCCCCAGCAATCAAAAGGTTCAATAACTAGAGAGTAGTTCATAGGCATTTCATTGCGTCTAGAAATATTACCAACACGCTGACATTCATCACAAGATAAAACAAATTTTCTTGCATCTTTAAAAAGGGTAGGCCAATAGAAACCTGATTGTAGCACCTTTTGTGCAGTTCTATCTCATGCATGATGTCCGCCATAAGCACTACCATGACATTTACGCAATATCTCCTTTTGTTCATATTCTGGAACACATCTTCGCATAATACCATCCACTCCTTTGTATAAGTGTGGGTCATCCCAAAAATAATGCCTCAAATCATAAAAGAACTTCCTTATTTGCTGAGCTGTAAAAATTGGAGGCAAATACTTGGAAACAATAAAGTTAGCATAGTCAACGTACCAAGGGCTCCCTCAAGAGCTTACCCCTACTGCGGCTAACTGCTCATTTGGGAAACTATCATTAACAGGATTAGGGTCAAAAGAGATGTTTTCCAATCAAGATAAATTATCAGCTACAGGGTTTTCAGCACCTTTCCTATCTACTATATGTAGATCAAACTCTTGTAAAAGCAGCACCCATCTAATAAGCCTAGGCTTAGCGTCCTTCTTCGTCATAAGGTATTTAATAGCAGCGTGATCAGTATGAATGGTGACTTTTGAGTCTACAATATAGGGTCTAAACTTATCACAAGCAAAAAACGACAGCTACAAATTCTTTTTCAGTTGTAGCATAATTCCTTTGAGCAGCAACTAAAGTCTTACTAGCATAATGAATAACGTTTAATTTTTTATCAATTCGTTGCCCAAGGACAGCACCTACAGCAAAATCACTAGCATCACACATTATTTCAAAGGGTAAACTCCAATCAGGTGGTTGAACAATAGGGGCTGTAGTTAAAGCCTTCTTAAGAGATTCAAAAGCTTCCTTACAATCATTATCAAAAACAAAGGGTACATGTTTTTGAAGAAGATTAGTGAGGGGTTTTGATATCCTAGAAAAGTCTTTAATAAACGTTCTATAGAAACCAACATGACCAAGGATACTACGAATACCTTTGATATCTCTTAGACATGGCATCTTTTCAATTGCCTCAACCTTAGCTCTATCAACTTCTACGCCTCTTTCAGAAACTTTATGCCCGAGGACAATCCCTTCATTAACCATGAAGTGGCATTTCTCCCAATTAAGAACAAGATTAGTTTCTTCACATCTCTGCAAAACTTTATCAAGGTTGTGCAGACAATTATCAAAAGAAGTTCCATAGACACAAAAGTCATCCATGAACACTTCTACAATTTTCTCACAAAAACCATGAAAGGTAGCAGACATGCACCTTTGAAAAGTAGTAGGAGCATTACATAAACCAAAAGGCATTCGTCTATAAGCATAAGTTCCATAAGGGCAAGTAAAAGTAGTTTTTTCTTGATCTTGTTGTTTAACAACAATTTGAGAAAAACCAGAATAACCATCAAGAAAACAAAAATGGGTCTTTTTAGACAACCTTTCCAACATTTGATCAATTAAAGGAAGCGGGTAGTGATCTTTCTTAGTAACTTTATTGACTTTTCTAAAATCAATGCACATCCTATAGCCTACTACTATTCTTTGAGGAATAAGCTCATCATTATCATTAGGAACAACGGTAATAACTCCCTTTTTAGGAACACAATGAACATGACAAACCCATTCACTATCAGCAATGGGGTAAATAATACCAGCATCAAGGAGTTTCAATACCTCATTCCTTACCACTTCCTTCATCTTAGGATTTAAACATCGTTGGTGCTCTACTACTGGCTTTGCGTCTGGTTCTATGTTGATAGAATGCTGACATATAGTAGGTGAAATCCCTTTTAAGTCATCCAGAGTATAGCCCATAGCTCCTCGGTGTTTCCTCAAAACCTCCAATAACCTTTCTTCTTCCTTTCCTGAAAGTTTAGAGCTAATAATAACAGGATATATCTTTTTATCATCAATGTAAGCATATTTAAGGTCATCAGGGAGAGGTTTTAGATTGAAGACCGGGTCCTTTTTAGGTGGCAACGTGGTACCCAAGTCTTCTACAGGTAGGTTATGCTTAAGCATCTTAGGTTGATCACGGAGAATCTTATCAATCTCATTCCTTTCTTCCATGAAGATTTCACTTTCATGATCTTCCATAAATTGCTACAAAGCATTGTTAGGAGCAAGAGAAATAGAAGCAAGTTGTTCAACTCTAAAATCCTGATTATGGGTTTCCTCTTCACAAGGTTCTTTAGCGAATTTCGAGAAATTAAACTCATAAGATTCCCCATCAAACTTAGTCAAGATTTTCTCCCTTTTGCAATCTATAATGGCTCCACAAGTACTCAAGAATGGTCTACCAAAAATAATAGGATAAGTTTTACTAGCAGCTGAACCGAGTACTAGAAAATCAGCAGGGTACTTAATCTTACCACAAAGAACTTCCACGTCTCGTACAATACCAATTGGAGAGATGGTCTCTCTATTAGCAAGGTGAATAACCACATCAATCTCTTCTAATTCGTAGGGACTAATTTCATGCATAATTTCTCTATAAAGCTCATAAGGAATAGCACTGGAACTTGCACCAATATCACATAAACCATAATAGCAATGATCACCAATCCTAACAGAAAGCATAGGGACACTAGCTTTATTAGTTCTATTGGGATGTTAAACAATATTATAAGCATCCTCACAAAAGACTATGTGTCCATATTCTATGCTTTTAGTGATAAGGTCTTTCACAATTGCTACCACAGGTTCAACGTTTATTTGTTCATCAGGTTTGACAGTTATCTTTTCACTTTTGGTGATTACATTAGTTATCATAGGATGATCCTTTACCTTATCTGGGAAGGGAATCTTCTCAATATAAGGTTCAGGTAAGATGGAATCAATAATGCAATACTCAGCACTCCCAACAGGAACACAGTCAACAATATCTTTATAAGGTTCATGATACCTGTTCCATCCCCTTTTTGGAATTTCAATATAAGAAGCAAAAGCCCTAAAGCAATTCGTAATAACTTGTAAATCAAGACCATAAGCATTTTTAAAAGTCATTAGTCCCCATAAAAGATTCAATGCATTCATAATCATAATTTATACCTGACTTTCTTCCTTTGTCATTCTCCCATGCTTCAGCATTGTCTTGAATACGGTCCAGAAGATCCCATTTAACTTCTTCTTCCATGCGAGTGAATGATCCAGCACAAGAAGCGTCCAATAAATCTTTATCATGTAGAGGGAGCCTTGCATAAAAGTTATTGATAATAATATTGTTGGGGAGCTCATGAATGGGACAATTGAGCATTAGTAACTTCAATCTCCCCCAAGCTTGAGCTGTACTCTCTCCATCAAGAGGCCAAAAGTTGTATATTTGATTCCGATCTTTATGAATATCACTAGGGGGATAAAACTTCAAATAAAAGAGAGGCACTATTTCCTCCCATTCCAGAGCTTGACCATTCTTCAACAGCTTATACCATTCCTCGGCTCTTCCTTTCAGTGATAATGAGAATAACTTCTTCTTAACTTGATCTGTAATAATACCTGCACACTTGAACAACCCGCATAATTCGTGTATAAAGAGTAAATGATCAGCGGGATGGACAGTTCCATCCCCAACATAGTAGTTATCCATAACACGATCAATAATTCTTGTAGGTATTTTAAAAACATCATTCTCAGCAGGTGGTGGCTTATCTACTACCTTAGCAGTGGTAGTAGCATTACCAAATAAGAAACTCAGCGAATTATCCATAATGAAAATAAATAAAATAACAGAAGTAAACAATACTCACAATAGAAGTTTCCTTTACCAGATCCACTCTCCAATAGCGCTCCACTCCCCGGCAACGGCACCAGAAAATAGTCTTGATGACCCACAAGTATAGGTGGTGTATCGCAATATTTTCGATAAGTAGGAGTGTCGAACCCAACGAGGAGCAGAAGGTGCTAGCTAGTGGTATGGAATAGGAATTCTCTGCAAATACTTAGCAAACAGATTTTTAGGGGTTTTTGATAGAGCAAGTAAACAAAGTACGAGTAAATAAAAGACAGTACGAATAAATGCAGCAAGTGGCCCAATCCTTAATGCTGTAAAGGACAAGCCGGTTGTATTACTTAAGATGACCAAACGTTCTCAAGGACACATGGGAAGACTGTCAAGTGCTTTCGCTTCATATAGTTGATTAATCTTCTTTAGCTTGCTAAGTGTTGTGTGGGTGAACCTGTGCTAATGTACCGAGCTTCCTAGGACTAATACATACTTGTGATTATACCCCTTGCAAACATCCGTAAGTACAAGAAAGTAATTAAGGTAGAAACCTAACCACATCTTTAAACTCTAAGACCCTTACGTCCCTTGTGCAATGGTTTCCTAATGGGGGTTCAGGTTTCTGTCACTCCGGCAACCCCTACGATTAGTATCCAAATACACAATGCATTCCCCTAGGCCCATATAGGTGAAGTGTCATGTAGTCGATGTTCACATGACACCACTAGAAGAAGTACACCACAACTTAAATATCAAACTATTGAATCTTTCTCAACACAACTCCACTACTAACAACATGACTTCTCCCATGTCCTCACGAACAAAACGAACTACTCACAAGACATCATATGGATCATGATCAGAGATGGAATAATAATGTATAACAATCTGAACATAAATAATAATTCAATGGTTCACTCAATAGCATCAACTACAAATAGTAATCAACACCGGGAAAGTTTCCCCTATGAACTATGCAAGATTCAACCCAATTGTTACAGCAATATGGAGATGGTGATGAGGGTGCTGATGGTGATGATGGTGGTGATGATGATGATGATCCTGATGAAGTCCAGCTTGATGATGGTGTTGATGGCGATGATCTCCCCTCTCCGGAAAGGAATTCCCCCGGCAAAAATCTATCTGCTAGAGAGATCTTTCTCTCTCGATGTTTTCCACCCTGCAGAGGCGGCGAAATCTTTCTGTGGTCGCTCCCCGAGTCTTTGGGTTTCGGGAGGATAATATAGGCCAGAGGGGAGTGCTAGGGGTAGACCAGGGCGGCCACACCACTTGGTGGCGCGGCCTAGTTTGGCCCGCGCCAAGGGGTGGTGTGGGCCCCCTGTGGCCCATCTCCAGCCCTCCTTCTGGCTTCCTTCGTCTTCTGGAAAAATAGGATTTTCCGTATATTTTCCCGGATTTCCTGATTTTCGCGAATTTTTCCTCCAAACAGCACCTTTTCCATCAGAATCCTGACTGCAGCGGTCCATGCTCCAAAAGTCATCAACCATGCAAAAACAGATGAAATAACACAAGTATCACCTCTCAATACGAAATATATCAATGAATAACAGTGAATTATGACATAGAATAGTGATGCAAAAATTGACGTATCAACCGTATATGCCAAATTCGAGTACCTTAAGGTATGCCCATGTCACTAGTAGACCCCTTAATAAGATTCATAAATATAACACTACTACAGAAAAAGAGTCCTAGCTATAATTTTGCTACAGATTTAGATCTTACATCATTAATTCTAAGGTAATAATTCATACGGATCACCAAGCTTTGTGTCACCTCCTTGTGAAAAAGGATGCTAAGCCCAGGTTGATTAGGTGGGTTTTATTACTACAAGAATACGATTTGCAAATAGTAGATAGGAGGGGTAAAGATAATCCGGTAGTAGATCATCTCTCTAGGATGAATGGAATAATTAATAACCCCGTACCTATTAATGAATCATTTCTAGGAGAATATTTAGCAAACGTTGAAATTGCTGATCCGTGGTATGCATATTATGCTAATTATCTCGCAACAAAATTTATACCTCCTGGTATGACAAGAAATCAAAGGACGAAATTCTTTAATGATCTTAAATATTAATTTTGGGATGATTTGTATCTATATCGTCATGGACCTAACGGAATGATTCGGAAGTGTGTTCCTAACCATGAAATGAATGCAATATTGAAAGCTTGTTATGACAGTCCGTATGGAGGGCATCTTGCAGGTAAGCGAACTGCTGCAAAGGTACTTCAATCCGGATTCTATAGGCCCACCTTGCTCAAGGACACACACGGGTATGTGGAATACTGTGATGCTTGCCAAAGAAGAGGTAATATAGGTAGGAGAAAACAAATGGCAATGAATTATAGTCTCATAATTGAACCCTTTGATGTATGGGGAATGGATTACATGGGACCCTTTATAGAATCAAATGGTTATACTCATATTCTTGTTGATGTTGAGTATGTTACTAAATGGGTTGAAGCTATTCCAATAGGTCATGCAGATGCAGCCACCTCAGTGAAGATGATCAAGGATGTCATATTCCCTAGGTTTGGAGTTCTTAGATTTTTAATCACTGATGGTGATTCTCATTTTATTGAAGGAACTTTTAGGAAAATCCTCAGCAAATATGGAGTAACTCACCGTGTTGCTTCACCATATCATCCTCAAACAAGTGGCCAAGTGGAACTCTCTAATAGAGAATTGAATACCATACTCGAGAAGACAGTGGACAAATCAAGAAAAGATTGGTCATACAAGCTAAATGACAATCTATGGGCATATTGTACTGCGTTCAAAAATCTAATGGGTATGACACCTTATAAGATGGTGTACGGTAAGGCCTGCCATTTACCTTTAGAGTTGGAACACAAAGCTTTTTGGGAAATCAAGAACCTAAATTATGATCTTAAAGCAGCAGGAGAAAAGTGTTTATTAGATATTCATGCTTTAGATGATTTTAGAAGTGAAGCCTATGAGAATGTTAGGTTGTTTAAGGAAAAAGTGAAAACATGGAATGATAGAAAAATAGAGAATAAGACTTTTAGAAGTGGAGACAAAGTGTTACTCTATAATTCTTATCTTAAGTTGTTTCAAGGGAAGCTCAGATCAAAGTGGGAAGGCCCATATATAGTTGAAGAAGCTTATTCATCGGGGAAAGTGAAGCTCCGAGGAAAAACACCCTCTCTTGCATGGGTGGTAAATGGACAACGCTTCAAGCATTATCGAGTAAAAGAAGATATAAGTGCAGTCACCATAGAACTGATCACCCCAGAAGAAGTGATTAAGCAAAGATATACAAGGAATGGCAACTGCAAGAAGAATGGACTCAAGACAAAATGAGCAACATACCGGTCAAGCTATTGACCATAAAAGAACACTTCATGGGAGGCAACCCATGCAAAGTAAAGGATTGGGTAAGTTTTTAAAATTTTCAATTAAAGTTTTATGTGAGCATTGTGCTGAAAAAGGAACATTTGATGCTCTAGCGAAGAAGAAGGAAGATTGATAATGCCAAAATTGGTCAAAAATCTGATCTGACATTTTTCTGTCAAAACTTTATATTTCGTTAAGTTTTAGATTAATAAAGAATTCTTGGAGAAACAGAAAAAAAATTGTGGACACATAAGGTTTAACGACCAACTATACGGCGGGAATACAAATTTCGTCTGTATAGATACGGTCGTATATATATCGATGCCTTTGACAAAACTATTTTATGAGTACTGGTAGTTTAAAGACCAACTATACGGCCAGAATAAAAATTCCGCCTGTATAGGTGCGGTCGTATAGTTATCGACCAATCTCCAAAAAAATTATTCAAAGTCTAGAGAGTTTAATGACCAAGTATACAGTGGGAATAAAAATTCCCGCCGGTATAGTTCCGGCTGTATGATTGGTTCCACCATAGATATAATCTATAGTCGGTTCATAACTATACGGTGGGAAGTATACGGGTCGCGCCCGTATAGTTTCTCGTTACGAAAGGCGGCTAGGGTTTTTAACCTCTCCTTTTAAAGCTGGTCGCATCTGACCTTTTTCATTAAGTTTTCACAAAGCTACAGCCTCCAACCTCCAAAAAAATCCTCGCCATCCCTATACAAGCCCCTCTAACAACATCGTGCAGCGAAGCGATGTAGCCCTTCCATGTCAACAAGATCTGGAAGAAGAAAGAAGAGAAGACCGTGAAGAGGATCGAAGAAGTAGAACCTAAAGGATCATCGTCATCATGCAGCCCGGAGATCAAGCCTCTCCCAAATTTGGAGGACATGTTCCCGCAAAGGATGGATATGATGAGGAAAGGTGAGCGGGGAAAGAACAAGTATGAGTATCTCCCTAATCGTTATGGTTACAACATAGGATCCTATTATAAACCTCCTCTTGGTCCATCACCTCTTAAACCTAAGAAGGTGCAGCAAGATGAGATTCATGATAAGATCTATGAGTTGGAAAAGGCTTCGAAGGCATGCGTTGAAAGAATTGGAGAAGGGATTGACTCCTGCTAGACGATGAGTAAAGACCTTGAGAAAAAGGTCGATGAAATCGATGGTAGAGTTGGTTTCTTGATTAAAATTGTCTTTGAGTTGATAGTTGAGAAGAAATTCCTCAAGAAGAAAATGTTGAAGATTCAATACGACATGGTCAAGCTCAGCATCCGCTTTGCAAGCATAGTTAAAGATGGAAACATAAAAGAAGAGGGCAACGCTCTTTCTACCCAGGAGGAGGAATATGTACCAACAAGGAGTTATTTGATCCTGCCTAGCTTGATTCGAAGCTTGGGAGATCTTTAAAAACATTGTAATCTATCTTATAAAGTTTTATATCACTATTTTGGTTTGCATTAGTTCAAACTGGAAATAAAGTTTGCGTCATTAGAACTCCCTTCAGGAATAGTCGATCCCTTTAATGAAATTCCAAGTTTATTATTAGATATGGAGCAATATTGAATTTGTGCTTGTCTTATTAGATATACGAATGGCTCGAGTATAAGTATTCCACACCATTGGTATTACTGGAACATATAAAGATAATTTGGTCAATATGTTGTAAGTCTACGGTTTGATTTATAAAGAAAAATTGTCTATACAATTAATTTGAAAAAGAAACCTTGAACAAGGAAAATAAAAAAGTGATAACAAGTCAAGGTAGAATCTTCAAGTCATAAGAATGCTTCATATACCATAGGAATTTGATAATTGAGATCATTAAACTTTGAATTCCTACATGAAGTGGAATGTATGGCTAGCTCCTTTGCACAACACTTAAAAAAGTGTGAACATATGCACAAAGAGAAGAAAAGAAAGAAGAAAAAGAGCGAGTGTGAAAAGAGCAAATAGGCATATACCACTATATTGTAGTATGACAAAGAGACACTTTTAAGATTTTGAATCCCAAGTGAATACGTTGATCCTAAAACACTTGGGACTACCTCACTAACTCATTCGGTTGAACCAGATACTTTTACATTATGTTGAGATTCATCTTTTATTTTTGGTTGATCACCAAGGTGTGGAAGCCTACTAATACTATTCAGATGGTTCGAGTAAGGTAATATTCATGAACTTATTCCTATGTATCATATGTGATAAACACATGCTGCAACTGCCTCATTTATTTTATCAACTCAGCTTCATGAATATGAGGATCACATCCATTAAGCTAAACTTGCTTGGGATGAGCAAGAGTCTAAGCTTGGGGAAGTTGATGAGTGCAAATTTGCATCATGTTTTCCATTATTATTTTGCATGGTAGATATAGGATCTTGGTATTTTATGGCGCTCGCGTGCACATTTTATGTCTGGTTTCACCAGGATCAGGACAAAGATGATGGATCCAATGGACACAATTCTTGGAGTAGATGTACTGAGGTGAAAAGGAGTCAAAAACAACGTAAATCCTTATTTGGAAAATATTAATAATACCAGAAGAAAACCCGAAGCTACCAAAGGAGACAGACAGTTTAACGACCAACTATACGACCGGAATAAATTTTCCGGTCATATAGTTTTGGTCGTATAGTTGGCACCGCCACGGCCTCCTCAAATAGTTTCACCCCGTGCAACTGGATCGGAGAGTCGACATACAGAACACCCAGAAATCGCTAAAACCTCACCTCCAGAAGGCATCTGGAGGGGGAACTCATCCACTGGGGAGCCATCTTCAACCTGCGCAGATCCGGGAGGCCAAGTCATCGATCTTCATCATCCACCACTACATCACCACCATCTCCATCCATCCCATCTACATCTTGTCTAGATCTTGTTGTAATTCCCTTACTCGTTGTGGATTTATACAAGTACTATTCATCTATGATTGTTTCCATTACCATTTCCATGATGTTGATTGCCTCCATGTCTGAGTAGATCTCTAGTTCTTGGGGAGATGGAGAAACTCTAGTATATGATTGAGATGAGATAGAGATTATTATGTTATACATCATTATGTGTATGTGTTAATTGTCTTTATCTTGATGTTGGGATTTGTGCACCTCCTTAATATTTGCCTCCTATGGGGACTCAATGAAGGGGATTACTTGTTGATAGACGGAGGGATGATAACGCTTACTGTGACTATAAAGCTATTGTCACTCCTTACGTACTAACTTGGGGAATCAAGGAGAACACATTAAGCCATGTCCATGCCACGGGAGAAATCCCTTGATAGCGGGATAATACGATTGATCGTTAGCTGTGGTTATGAAGGATGATGTGAGCAGCGGTTGCTACCTATTTGTCCATATATGGAGCTCCTCCCACATACATACATATTATGAGAATATTTGTTATAATAATCTTGATTGCTTAGTCTAAATTGCTAGAGGTGTATCCACCACTCCCTGAGAACGCCTTTTCCCCTATTACAGTTCCAAAGTTCTAATACACACGCGATTCTTACTTTCTTCATTAAGTTTTTATTTACTTTGAATTACCTCGTTCAATAAAAAAACCAAAAACAACTCTACTTTTCTTGCACCTTAAAGTTATTTCTTAAGTACTTCGTTTAGTTGTAGTTAAAAGCCTTTTAGTCTTTCGCCTACTGCTCCCTATGGGATCGATTCTATATTTCGAAACTATCTACAAACGATTTGTGCACTTGCAGTCATCAAACGCCAAAAAGGAAGAAGAGCAATGCTAGCGCCCCAAGATATCACTCGTAGTCCTCATCATCTTCGTCGTCCCCATCCTCATCATCATACTCCTCCTCGTCTTCCTCTTCCTCATCAGCAGCTGGAGGAGTGGGAAACAAGTGACACTCGAGCTCTCTGTAGTTGGAACCAAAAGTGTTCCACTCAGCATAAGGTGTGGGAGTGGGAGGAGGGCCTGATGCCCCACACACATGCTGAAGAATGAGTTGCTGGGTGTGAGCCATATCTGGTGCTTCTTATACGTCTCGTACTGCCGCATATGAGTATCCAGTCCCATGCATAAGATGTTTCACTGGAACCAATTCAGCTGATTCACTTCACGGGAGACAGGAGGCACTAGATTCCTACGAGCACTAGCACGAGCATCCCTCATAAGACCCTCTAGAGCATAAGATGGGTGAGCGGTCTTCCGGGACTTGTTGTAGATCTTCTTCTCCTTATGCTTAACATCATAGTGAAATTCCCCAGTGGGAAGCAAGTACTTGATGAGCATCATAATGTAAGGAGCATACGGAATGGAGAGCCTATTAAACATGGCATCAGTCAACTCATGATCGATGAATTCCATCACATCCAGCTTGTAGTCCACAGAGTCATCCTCATAGGTGGCCACCTCATAAGAAAAAGCGAGCAGCTGAACCAAGTGGCCACAAATAGTATCATTGTTGCCGCTACTAGGCGTGATGCAGTCACGGAAAACACCAACCAAATGACCATAAAGAGTGGAGAGGCCTGCAAGCATCCCCACAATACCATCGTCAGCCGTGCAAGGAGAAAGAGTAGCATCTTTGCTGGGCTTGAGTTGAGTGATGATACGATGGCCACAAGGATGATCCCGACCATTGAACGGATAGCCAAGCACCCTAGTGAAGGTCCGAAAGTCAGATTGCATCATAGTGTCACGGGTCATCCACTTCATGGTGCGGTTCTCATCGCCACAAATCACCAAAGTGGAGAATAATTCCTTCACCACCTCGGAGTCATAGAAACACTGCAGGGCCATAATAGTATGCAGCCCCATCCGCTCAGTCACAACCATAGCATCAACAAGTTGAGGCTTCTCCATACCCTCAGCAATAATCATGGGACACATAGGACAAATCTTCAAAGATGAATAGGCATCCTCATAGATGGACTTCTGGTCACCACACCAAAAGCAGGAGTCACCAAGCTGTGTATCTCGCTCGGTGTCCACAAACATTACGATGGCGAATCGAGGAATAAGTGACGGGATCCATTTCCTTATAGTTGACCTTTGGTTCCTTACCCTTTCTCTTGGCCACACCCCTCCCGGCCTTGTCCTTCTTTGCTTGTTCAGCCATTCGGTCGGCCTCTCTCTTTTGGATGTGCAGTTCTACCTCGTCAATTAACCCACCTTCACCATCAGGCCTAAAGTAATGAGGACGAGGATAGCTCTTGTAGGTCTTGGGAGCACTAGAACCACCTGCCAAACAAATGAGAGGGATAGCATGGGGGTAAGCACACACACAAGTCCAGGAGGGATGTAGAAACAGTAGGCAAGCAATCCACAACTCAAATTACCATATGAACAAAATCTAAGAAAATCTGAATTAGAGTTGAATCTGCCAGGCTGGATAGTCCGGCCTTGCCAGGGGCGGATAATCCGGCCCTGGCGAAAATTTCAGAATCAGCCCAGATCTCGTGCAACAAAGTAGATCAGGTATAGGAATTGTAAGACTACAATTTCTAAACAGAATATAAACCACAAGGCGACTTCTAGACCAAGTTCCACCAAAAATCAACATATCTGTACAAAAGATGGTGGAGAGGGAGTTACCCTCACTCATTGAAGGGAGAACACAAAGGAGAAGGTACCCGGATGCATGGGGGAGAAGATCCAAGGAAGGCCCTGGCGGCTCTGGGGATGGCTAGGGTGGCGGGTGGCTGCTTGGGAGAGAGAGAGAGAGGGGTCGGGGGAGAAGAACTGCTCTGCTTGAGATCTTCCCCCCGACGCCCAGCCCTTAGAAGACAGAAGCTGCAAGGAGCGGATTATCTGGCCCCCACTTGGGGCGGATAATCCGGCCCGATTTCTAAAATTCTGTTGTACACAGATTCAGGCCCGCGCACCACCAAACAAAAAAAACCACAAGATAAACAACGGACTTGTGTGCAAGAATAGATGGCTCAAGGATAGAAAAGGCTTGGGATTAGACAATCAAACTGAGATGGTACTACACACCGAAGATTGCAAGAATCAAATCAAATAGAAGCCAAAACTGGGTGTGTTTTCCGTAAGAACCAAAGATATGCAAGAAACTCCAAAAAGATCCACACAGAACCAACTTTTCGTATGGAATAGGGTGGTGGCCGAGGCCACCATGTTGGAGGGCATGGTATGACACCACGAAGATATATCTTGGGTTCATGACCAACACTCGTCAATAAGCTCACATATCACAAAATGTTATTAAGAGAAACGATTTTTCTTTCTTATAGCATTATGGGGGGAGGGTTAGACCAATCAATTAGGACTACAATCCCCCTATATCCATGGCCACACCTAAACCAAATAAAGTATGATATGTAAGTGGATGTGCATGAGTAATCAAGACAAACTACTTGAATCAACGATATTTACCTCATTCCTCAAATAACAAAACCTTGCTTCATCAAGTGGCTTCGTGAAAATATCATCAAGTTGGTTTTTCGTGCTCACAAATGATAGATAAATATCACCACGAGCAACATGATCCCGAATAAAATTAATGCGAATCTCAATATGCTTTGTCCTTGTATGCTGCACCGGATTGTATGCAATTTTGATTGCACTTTCATTATCTCATAAAAGAGGCACTTTGTCACAATTGACACGGTATTCCTTTAAAGTTTGCCTCATCCACAATAATTGAGTACATGCACTTGCAGCAACCACATATTCAGCTTCGGCGGTGGAGAGAGATATACAATTTTGTTTCTTAGAAGACCAACATACCAAAGACCTTACCAAAAATGGACAAACTCTAGAAGTCGATTTCCTATCATCCTTGTCAATCTGAATCAGTATAACCACATAAAGAGAAATTGGAGCCCTTGGGATACCATAAACCAAAATTGGGGAATGAACCAAATATCGAAAGATTCTCTTGTCCACCAGTAAGTGGATTTCTTTAGGAGCTGCTTGAAACCTTGCACACACACCTAGACTCAACACAATATCGGGTCTAGATGCGCAGAGGTAAAGAAGAGAGCCGATCATGGACCGGTATTCCTTTTGGTCCACATCTTTACCATTGGGATTGAGTTCAAGATGGCATTTAGTTTGCATCGGTGTGGCGACGCCATTAAGATCTGTCATCTTGAACCTCTTAAGCAAGTCTTGGATGTATTTTGCTTGATTTATGAAGGTTCCTTCCCTAAGTTGTTTGATCTCTAATCCGAGAAAGAACCATAATTCCCCCATCATAGACATCTCAAACATGTCAGTCATAAGCTTTCAAAATTCATCATTAAAAGTTTTATTAGTAGAGACAAAGATAATGTCGTCTACATATAGTTAGCATACGAAGAGCTCCCCCTTAACCTTCTTAGTAAAAAGAGTGGGATCGATTTTCCCAACCTCGAAACCACGGTCTAGTAAAAGCTCTTTAAGGTGCTCATACCATGCACGTGGGGCTTGTTTAAGGCCATAGAGCGCCTTATTGAGTTTGTAAACATGGTCCAGGAAATTGGGATCCTCGAAACCCGGGGGTTGCTTTACATATACCAACTCATGTAGAGGACCATGAAGAAAAGCACTCTTAGCATCCATTTTCTATAATTTAAAATTATTATGAGCTGCATAAGCAGGGAGGATACGGATGCACTCAAGACGAGCCACTAGAGCATAAATATCACCAAAGTCGATACCTTCAACTTGGAAATAGCCTTGTTCCACGAGTCTTGCCTTGTTCCTTACAACAATGCCATTCTCATCTTGCTTATTCTTGAATATCCACTTTGTGTTGATAACATTGCGGCAATCCTTGGGTTTCTCTACTAATTTCTAGACCTTGTTGTGCTCGAAATTAACTCTTCACGCATAGCAACAACCCAGTCTGGATCTTCAAGAGCTTCAAACACTTTCTTGGGTTCCACCATGGATATGTGAGCTTGGTGCTCACCGAAGCTTTCTAGCTCCCTTCTTGTGTACACCCTCCATCTAAGATCACCTACAACTTTATCAAGAGTGTGACCTCTCAATTCAAGATTCCTTTCTCCACGAGCTTTACGGGGAAGTTCAATTAACTTGTTGTTTCTCGGAGGAAATTCGTCATCATTTGAGTCTTCATTGGGACTACTCACTTAACCTTGATCTACAGCTTAATCAGCGATAATGGGAGATGAAGAACCTTGCCCTTGATGTTGATCAGTAGCCATAATAGGAGGCTGCTGTTGTTCTAAAATTTCAGGGCCGAATAATCTGGCCTGGGAGTACTTCGTCCTTCTTGGCTATCTTGGATGCTTTTGGCCCGAGTTGGAGAAGGGTCGGATAATCCGGGGTCGCCTGGAAAATCCGGCGTGGGAGTTGCATCAAGTTCTTGGTTGATCTGTTCAATCCTTGTATTTGAGGTAGTATGACCAGATAATCCGGTGTCCACCGGATATTCCTGACTCGGGCTTCCAGGTGAATATGATGCATGATCTTTAGCAGGTGGCGGTGTTAGTGTAGTGGTTTCACCAGCGAGTGGAGCATGTTGAGCTTGTGTCGATGAGGGCTCTACATGAGTAGGGCATTGTCCTTCCCGATCCGCCACAAGGGGTTCCTCAATGGGGTGGAAAAATCCCACGCCCATTCTTCTTATGGCATCTTGGGGTATTTCAACATCTGCATCACAAACATCAACTTGCCCCGCACGGGAGCCATCATTTTCTTCGAACAGCACACTACAAGATTCTACAACAGTTCTGTAGAGCTTATTGTAGACTCTATAAGTGTGGGATTTCGCACCATAACCAACAAAAATTCCTTCTAAAGCCTTAGACTCAAATTTAGATAAACAAACTCCTTTGATGAGAAGGAAACACTTACAACCAAATACCCGGAAGTAAGAGATGTTGGGCTTGTTATGGGTAAGTATTTCATAAGGTGTCTTGTCCAGGATTTTGTGGAGGTAGATTCGGTTGGAAGAGTGACATGTGGTGGTGATACATTGCAAATGTATCTATAATTTTTGATGTTCCATGCTTGGTTTTATCTAATTTCTTGTGTTTTGTCCACACTTTGGAGTACTTTTCATATGATTTGTTGGACTAACCTATTAACAAGAGCCATAGTGCCAGCTGCATGTTTTCTGCTGTTTTTGGTTCCAGGAAATTTAGAAAATGAATATTCTCGGAATTGGATGGGACAAAAGCCAAAGTGCCTATTTTTCTGGAAGTCATCAGATGCCAGAATACGAGACGCAGAAGGGTTGGGGGCCGGCCACACTACCTGGCCGCCCGGCCAGGCCTGGCCCGCGCCAGGGGGTGGTCTGGCCGACCCTAGCACCCCCTCGGCCTCTCCTTCCACGAAAACCCTAAGGACCCGATCATAAATCCACGAAAGAGTCTCTAGCCGCCGTCATCCCCATCCCTAGATCGGGAGGGATCGGAAGCTCTTCCTGGCACCCTGCCGGAGAGGGGAATTCACCCTGGAGGCCTTCTTCATCATCATGCAAGCCTCCGGTGTGATGTGTGAGTAGTTCATCCCTGGAATACGGGTCCATGTAGCAGCTAGATGGCTGGTTCTCCTCCTTTGTGCTTTCTTGTCTAGATCTTGTGAGCTCCGTTCATGATCAAGGTCATCTATTTGTAATTCTGCATGTTGTGTTTACGGTGATCCGATGGATATTGAGATACTATTTCAGATTGATTATTGATTCTATCATGTCTTGTTTATTTGTGAACTTGCATGTTTTCTGTTGTTAGTAGCTATCTTGGCCAAGTAGATGCTAGCAACTCCAAGAGTTAGTATTTATGCTCGATAGTGGGTTCATGCCTCTTGTAATCTGGGGAAGTGACAGAAATCTCTGAGGTACTAGATGTACTGTTGCTACTAGGGAGAAAATAATAATCCTTTGTTCATAGAACAATCATATTGTTTACATTACACGCAATTCGTAAAGCAATAATCTGTTGCTTGCAACTTAATACTGGAGGGGGTTCGGATGATAACCTGAAGGTGGATTATTAGTCATAGATGCAGTTGGATGGCGGTCTATGTATAATGTTGTAATGCCCAATCAAGTTCCAAAGGAGTCAAGATGATTAGTATATGCATTTATTTCTTTCTCGATGTTTGTCAATTGCCTCGCTGTAATTTGTTCACCCAGCATGTTATCTATCTTAAGGAGAGCCACGTCTAGTGAACTATGGATCTCAGTCATTTTCTTTTACATACAATCTATAAACTGTTTACTGCTTTGTGTTTACTTTCTGCAAACTATTACTTCCTTCCATTCGATACATTTAATCCTTTGTTTTCAGCAAAACCGGTGAGATTGACAACCTCATCGCAAGTTGGGGACAGAGGTGTGTGGTTGTGTTTTGCAGGTCTCCATGTTGCTGCTGGCACCGGTAATGCGCCCTACCATCGCTCAGCTAGCTACACCTTTGGGGCGTTTCCTTGCTCCTACTGGATTGATAACCTTGGTTTCATACTGAGGGAAAACTTGCTGTTGTGCTCATCATACCTTCCTCTTGGGGTTCCCCAACGAGCTCGATATATTTTGGGCCATCAAGCATATTTTCTGGAGCTGTTGCCGGGGAGTCAAGGACATCTTCACAAGGGGAGTCCCTCATAACCAATCTCTTTACTTTGTTATTTTTTGTTTTTCTTAGTTTCTTTTCCTTTGTTTGCTTGTTTCTTTATCAAAAACACAAAAAAATTAGTTTTACTAGTTTGCTTTCTTTATTGAAAACACAAAAAATTAGTTCCTTTCTTAAGTTTTCATTATGTCTAGCCTTGGTCCAATCACTATGTCACCCGAGGAAATGATTTTCACTTTTAAACAAGGAATTGAGGAAAGTTTTAAGGAAGCTTGGTCTAGAATCTCTGATCTACATGAAAAAATTGAGCCTAAAATGACTCAAAGCTTGTTCCTTAGCAGTTTTTACCTTGGAATTGCTCTTTGCTACAGATATGCTTTAGATGCTGTTGTGGGAGGATATTTCCTCCAATGTAATGAGGACGATGCTATTAATGCTATAAAGAAATTGATCCTCACTTACAACTTGCCTAGCCAAACTGATATTTCTTTCGCAAGAATATTTGCTAGATTGAACACTCTTGAGACTAGCACTACTAGCTTAAAAGATTGCTATAATACGCGTAGGGAGCATCATGATTATGTTCCAATAAACTCTGAACTATCAAGGTGGCTCCCCACGGTAAAGATTGAGATAAACACTGAAACTTTTCAAGCCCGCTGTGATATCATGTCTGAATTTTGTCTTATGCCCAAAGATATTTATGAATCTCTGAATGTTTGGGGGCTTACTGAAGGAGGAAAGGAAATATCTTTTGCTAATAATGCTACCATTTTACCTATTGGAATAGCTGAAGGAGTTTTTACAAAGATCTTTGGGAAAATGATTTCTACTGATTATCTTGTCATTGAATGTGCAGGAAAAGGACAAATTACACTTGGAAGGTCCCTATTAGAACTCCTTGGAGCAATAATAGATGTGGGAAAGGGGACCATGCACCTTTCTTCTCCACCAAACAATCATATTTTCCCCAAGGTTAAGAATTAAAGTAAGAGAGGTAAGGGCAAGAAATATGGTCTTAATGCTTCTTCATTTGAGAACACTTGATTCTTTCTTGCTTCTTATGCCTAACTTAAAGGCGTTAAAGAAAATTTCTTATTGGGAGATAACCCAAAAGTTTTATATAAGTCTTGGAAGTTATTACTTCATTAATAACCGCTCCTTATCCTTTTTATTTGCTTTTTGTGCCAAGAGTAACCTCTAATGAGAGAGAAGTAATGATTGGGAAAGTTGCTGTCCCGAAACAGATTTCCGTGCTTCATCGTAAACATTCTTGTAAAATCTCTGAACGTATTTTTGAGGCATGAATTTTTGTGTTTCTGCCCCATATTGTTATCTAACATCCGTTAGTTCAACACGTTTTGATTTGAGCAACATAAGGTCTTCGAAAAAATTCGTCTTTACCTGCTGGTCTGTTTTGACAGATTTCTGCCATTTTCTGCATTTGCTTCTTGTTGGTTCCTTTTTGAGTTCTTTTGGGGAATTGAGATTTTTGAGGGAAGTGCTACAGTATCTAGTGTTCTAATGGAAGTTTATTTGGTGTTAGAACTGAACGTTAAGACTTATTATCTTGAGTGCACTAATGTTGCTAATAAAGATTATGTGAAGTTTTGTATGAAGGAAAAATTTCAGGTGTATGGAAGGTATGAGTAATGAGATGAAGGATGGACTAAAGCTCAAGCTTGGGGATTCCACGCATGTCACACCAATAAATATCCAAGAAGTACAAGCTTGGGGATGGCCAAGGCATCCCCTTCTTCATCAATAAAAATCCCAGGTTTCTTCGAAACGCTCATTTTTATTGTTTCATGCACAATTGTGTTGTTCTTGGAGCGTCTTCTTTTTCGTTTTCATTTTGGTTTTTCGTTTGCTTAGTTTGCTGAATAAATTAGTTGGACCCCCCTGTTTCATACATTGGTTTGCAAATAGTTTGGTTTGGTTTGGAAAAGAGTAGGAAAGTTCATACTTATGTGGTAAAAAGAGCTTGTTTTTGACTGTGGCCTATGCATTGTCATGCCATGCTTGATATTGTTTTGGCTTTATGCTTAGTATTCTTTGTTGTATCATGACTTGTTATAAACAATTGAGATTGCTTAATGTGCCTTGCATGAATCATGCGTTGTTTTAGCATATTAAAGCATAGTATAGTGGTATTCTCCTTTGATGCTTTATTTGGGTTGACTTGGCACATGCTCACACCATGTTATGACTATCTCAAGTCACCATAGCCTTTATGATCCTTTAGTTTTCAACTTGTAGTATCACTTTATGCTTTGACCAATGATGTTTTGTCGCTCTGCATGATTTTGGCCATTATTGCTCTCTTAGTTTGTCGCTCCTAGTCTTTTGCTAGCCTCCACAACCATGTATGAGTTCCACTCATGCATCCAACTCCCTAAACCAAGTTATTCCAAAGAGTCCACCATACCTACCTACTAGCTTACGCTATTCCAAGTATATTCATGCTTTTGTTTACCTTCCAAATTAAACTTGTTGTGAGAAAACTAGTGATCAAAGCTCTCACGAACTTGAAGGCACACTTTACTTTTTTTGCATCTAATAAACTTGAACCATTGGGTCCTTCTTTGTTGCGTATATGCTTGCGCTTTATAAGTTGAAATTAGCGGAACCATGTATCATGGGGAACGCTTTCAACATTGCACTTGTACTTTGTACCCCGTTGATATCATGTTCTTTTGCTTATAGATCCCGACGGTGTGAAATAAAAGTGGAACTTGTAAGATCATGGAGTTTGTATGTGTGTTAGAGAAACGCCCGGGCCGCTAGCCTAAGCCATGCCTAATCATGGTGGAAACTTGCAGCATCACCATAATGAGCACTCTATGAAGCATCCTCAATAAAAACCTACGCAAATAGCAAATAAAAATATCACTGAGATGCTCATTGTCTGCTTGCCTTGTCATTTTGATTATGGGATAGCTCCTGTATCATGTGCAAGGGGTACCCCGTTGGCGGTTCTTTATGATACACATGTACTTATAATGACAAGAGCTTACTCGTGTCTGAAGTTGAGTAGCATGAGGTTCGGCCTTCGTAATAAGGGTCATGAGATTTCGGTTTATAACTTGTGACGCATATCCTCTTAGTTGTGTCACTTTAACCTTAATCACCTTCAAGATGCTTATGATAGGGGCAATGAGAGCTGAAAGCTATAAGTACCATAATTTTTGGAAGCTCTTTACGAGACTTGAATCCCTACTTCCTTCTATGAAGGCCTTTCTTCCACCATTATATTGAGTCTCCACCTTCTATCTTTATGCACCTACTTTGAGAGCATAGTGGCCATTCTTAGTTCTATGTGCATTTTCCCAAGACTAGTTGATTGATGCATAACTTGATATTGCTTGTTTTAAACTATTTGTATCTAGTCACTCTTATGAACTTTGAAGGTATCCTATGCATTTTAATTTGTTACTCTATTGAGGGACAAGTTGAATACTATTATGCTATGTTTTCTTTATGTGAAACAAACAAACGTCTTGCAAAGCATTATTATACATGAATCTTTTTGTTTGTGCCTTTTCATGTTGCATCATAGTTTCTTTGTCTTATTGCTAGAACTTTGTCTTTCATGCTATGATTGAAGTACTATGATCCCAGCTTTGAATGTTTTACAAATACTTCGATCAAGTCTTTGATGGTGCATGTCACCTCAAAAATTATTCTTTCTTTTTATCACTTACCTACTCGAGGATGAGAAGGAGTTAAGCTTGGGGATGTTGATACATTGCAAATGTATCTATAATTTTTGATGTTCTATGTTTGGTTTTATCTACTTTCTTGTGTTTTGTCTACACTTTGGAGTACTTTTCATATGATTTCTTGGACTAACCTATTAACAAGAGCCACAGTGCCAGCTGCCTGTTTTCTGCTGTTTTTAGTTCCAGGAAAGTCAGAAAATGAATATTCTCGGAATTGGACGGGACAAAAGCCAAAGTTCCTATTTTTCCAGAAGTCATCAGATGCCAGAATATGAGACGGAGAAGGTCTGGGCCGGCCACACCACCTGGCCGCACGGCCAGGCCTGGCCCGCGCCAGGGGGTGGTCTGGCCAACCCCAGCACCCCCTCGGCCTCTCCTTCCGCCTATAAGATTCCCTCGGGACAAAAACCCTAAGGACCCGATCAAATATCCACGAAAGAGTTTGTAGCCGTCGTCATCTGCATGCCTAGATCAGGAGGGATCTGAAGCTCTTCACGGCACCTTGCCGGAGAGGGGAATTCACCCTGGAGGCCTTCTTCATCATCATGCAAGCCTCCGGTGTGATGCGTGAGTAGTTCATCTCTGGACTACAGGTCCACGTAGTAGCTAGATGGCTGGTTCTCCTCCTTTGTTCTTTCTTGTCTAGATCTTGTGAGCTCCGTTCATGATCAAGATCATCTATTTGTAATTCTGCATGTTGTGTTTGCGGGGATCCGATGGATATTGAGATGTTATTTCAGATTGATTATTGATTCTATCATGTCTTTGTTATTTGTGATCTTGCATGCTTTCCGTTGTTAGTAGCTATCTTGGCCAAGTAGATGCTAGCAACTCCAAGAGTTAGTATTTATGCTCGATAGTGGGTTCATGCCTCTGGTAATCTAGGGAAGTGACAGAAATCTCTAAGGTACTAAATGTGTTGTTCCTACTAGGGAGAAAACAACAATCCTTTGTTAATAGAACAATCGTATTGTTTACATTACATGCAATTCGTAAAGCAATAATCTGTTGCTTGCAACTTAATACTGGAGAGGGTTCGAATGATAACCTGAAGGTGGATTATTAGTCATAGATGCAGTTGGATGGCAGTATATATATAATGTTGTCATGCACAATCAAGTTCCAAAGGAGTCAAGATGATTAGTATATGCATGTATTTCTTTCTCGATGTTTGTCAATTGCCCCGCTGTAATTTGTTCACCCAGCATGTTATCTATCTTAAGGAGAGCCACCTCTAGTGAACTATGGATCCCGGTCCTTTTCTTTTACATACAATCTATTAACTATTTACTACTTTGTGTTTAGTTTTTTGCAAACTATTACTTCCTTCCATTCGATACGTTGAATCCTTTTTTTAGCAAAACCGGTGAGATTGACAACCTCATTGCAAGTTGGGGACAGAGTTCTGTGGTTGTGTTGTGCAGGTCTCCATGTTGCTGCTGGCACCGGTAGTGCGCCCTTCCATCGTTCATCTAGCTACACCTTTGGGGTGTTTCCTTGCTCCTACTGGATTGATAACCTTGGTTTCGTACTGAGGGAAAACTTGCTGTTGTGCTCATCATACCTTTCTCTTGGGGTTACCCAACGAGCTCGATATATTTTGGGCCATCAAGCATATTTTATGGCGCCGTTGCTGGGGAGTCAAGGACATCTTCACAAGGGGAGTCCCTCATAACCAATCTCTTTACTTTGTTATTTTTTGTTTTGCTTAGTTTCTTTTGCTTTATTTGCTTGTTTCTTTATCAAAAACACAAACAAATTAGTTTTACTAGTTTGCTTTCTTTATTGAAAACATATAAAAATTAGTTCCTTTCTTAAGTTGTCATTATGTCTAGCCTTGATCCAATCACTATGTCACCCGAGGAAATGATTTTCACTTTTAAACAAGGAATTGAGGAAAGTTTTAAGGAAGCTTGGTCTAGAATCTCTGATCTACATGAAAAAACTAAGCCTAAAATGACTCAAAGCTTGTTCCTTAGCAGTTTTTACCTTGGAATTGCTCTTTGCTATAGATATGCTTTAGATGTTGTTGTGGGAGGAGATTTCCTCCAATTCAATGAGGATGATGTTATTAATGCTATAAAGAAATTGATCCTCACTTACAACTTGCCTAGCCAAACTGATATTTCTTTCGCAAGAATATTTGCTAGATTGAACATTCTTGAGACTAGCACTAGTAGCTTAAAAGATTACTATAATATGCTTAGGGATCATCATAATTATGTTCCAATAAACTCTAAACCATCAAAGTGGCTCCCCACAGTAAAGATTGAGATAAACACTGTAACTTTTCAAGCCCGTTGTGATATCATGTCTCGATTTTGTCTTATGCCCAAAGATATTTATGAATCTCTGAATGTTTGGGGGCTTACTGAAGGAGGAAAAGAAATATATCTTGCTAATAATGCTACCATTTTACCTATTGGAATAGCTGAAGGAGTGTTTACAAAGATCTTTGGGAAAATGATTTCTATTGATTATCTTGTCATTGAATGTGCAGGAAAAGGACAAATTACACTTGGAAGGTCCCTATTAGAACTCCTTGGAGCAATAATAGATGTGGGAAAGGGGACCATGCACCTTTATTCTCCACCAAACAATCATATTTCCCCAAGGTTAAGAATTAAAGTAAGAGAGGTAAGGGCAAGAAATATGGTCTTAATGCTTCTTCATTTGAGAACACTTGATTCTTTCTTGCTTCTTATGCCTAACTTAAAGGCGTTAAAGAAAATTTCTTATTGGGAGATAACACAAAAGTTTTATATATGTCTTGGAAGTTATTATTTCATTAATAACCGCTCCTTATCCTTTTTATTTGCTTTTTGTGCCAAGAGTAAGCTCTAATGAGAGAGAAGTAATGATTGGGAAAGTTGCTGTCCCGAAACAGATTTCTGTGCTTCATCGTAAACATTCTTGTAAAATCTCTGAACGTATTTTTGAGGCATGAATTTTTTGTTTCTGCCCCAGATTGTTATCTAAATTCCGTTAGTTCAACACTTTTTGATTTGAGCAACAGAAGGTCTTCGAAAAAATTCATCTTTGCCTGCTGGTCTGTTTTGACAGATTTCTGCCATTTTCTGCATTTGCTTCTTGTTGGTTCCTTTTTTGAGTTCTTTTGGGGAATTTTGCTTTTTGAGGGAAGTGCTACAGTATCTAGTGTTCTAATGGAAGTTTATTTGGTATTAGAACTGAACCTTAAGACTTATTATCTTGAGTCCACTAATGTTGCTAATAAAGATTGTGTGAAGTTTTGTATGAAGGAAAAATTTCAGGTGTATGGAAGGAATGAGTAATGAGATGAAGGATGACCTAAAGATCAAGCTTGGGGATGCCACGCATGTCACCCCAAGAAATATCCAAGAAGTACAAGCGTCAAAGCTTGGGGATGCCCAAGGCATCCCCTTCTTCATCAATAAAAATCCTAGGTTTCTTCCAAACGCTTCATTTTTTATTGTTTCATGCACAATTGTGTTTTTCTTGGAGCGTCTTATTTTTTGTTTTTGTTTCAGTTTTTCGTTTGCTTTTGTTTTCTTAGTTTGCTGAATAAATTGGTTGGACGCCCTCTTTCATACATTGGTTTGCAAATAGTTTGGTTTTGTTTGGAAAAGAGTAGGAAAGTTCATACTTATGGGGTAAAAAGAGCTTGTTTTTGATGGGTTCATAGCATGGAAAACAAAAAATTTCTACCGCAAGAACGAACAAAACCTAGATCTAATCTAGATAAAAGCCAAGATCTAATCTATTAGACATGAGCAATGAGATAGATCTGTACTAACCATCGTAGAACCGAAAGCATTACGAGATTAGATCTCGGGGTTGATGTAGTCGATCACTTGCCGATCTCAAGATCGTGTGGACGATCCTTCCGGCGCCACGTTCCGGCAGTGCTTCCGCAGTCGGTCACACGTGCGGAGTCGAAGCAGACCTTCCTCTCCCCGTTCCAGCGAGCAGCGGAGGTAGTAGATCTTCTCCACGGAATCCCAGCAGCACGACGGTGTGGTGGTGGTGGTGGAGGAGAGAATTCTGCAGGGCTTCGCCTAAGCCGGAGCAGAACGAAGGTAAAGGAGAGAGGCGGCGGCTAGAGCTTGTTATGAGAGAGGGCTAGGAGGGGGCACCCCCTCCCTTCTATTTAAAGGAGGGAGGCGCGCCTGGGGAGGGGGAGTCCTAGTAGGACTCCCCTCCTATGGCCGGCGGGTTGGGAAGGGGGGAGGAGTCCTCCTCCCCCATGAATTCGTGTCTCGCCCCACAAGATTTCCTTTGACCCTTTCTTGGTTTTCAAGCAAACACCAAGAACTTTTCTAGAACCTTCCAGAACATTCTGAAACCTTCTAGAATCTCCATACAAACACTCCGGAACATTTCCTAACTTAGAAAATGATCCCCAATATATGAATCTTATTCTCCGGACCATTCCGGATCTCCTCGTGATGTCCCGGATCCAATCCGAGACTCCGAACAACATTCGGTTTCCAACGCACATTCCATATCTACTTAAAACAACTTCGAACCTTAAGTGTGTCACGCTATGGTTCGTGAATATACAGACATGATGAAGACACATCTCCGATCAATAACCATCAGCAGGATCTGGAGATCCATAACGGCTCCCACATACTCAACGATGACTTCGTGATCGATAGAACCATTAACATACGAAACCAATTCCCTTTGTCACACGATATTCTACTTATCCGAGGTTTGATCGTCGGTATCTCTATACCTAGTTCTACCTCGTTACCGATAAGTACTCTTTACTCGTTCCATGTTATGTCATCCCTTGTGACCCAGTCACATGCTTGCAAGCTAACTAGATGACATTCCACCGAGAGGGCCCAGAGCATATCTATCCATCATATGGATGGACAAATCCCAATCTTGGTCCATGCGCTTCAACACATACTTTCAGAATACCCAATGACACCTTTATAACCACCCAGTTACGAAGCGGTGTTTGATGTCATCAAAGTACCCATCCGGTGATGGTGATTAACATAACCTCATGGTCAAATGATTAGGTTACTATGCATTTGAAAGCTTACAGCAATACGAACTTAATGACTTGATCTTATGCTACGCTTACTATGGGTGTGTGTCCATCACATCATTCTCCTAATGATATAACCTTGTTATTAATGACATCCAATGTCCATGATCAGGAAACCATGATCATCATTCAATCACCAAGCTAGTTCCACAAGAGGCTTACTAGGGACTCTTTTATGTTTACAAAACACACATGTATTAGTGTTTCCTTATAATACAATTATAGCATGGGATGTAAACATTCATCATAAACACAAAGATATAATAATAACCACTTTTATTATTGCCTCTTGGGCATATCTCCAACAGTCTCCCACTTGCACTAGAGTCAATAATCTAGATTACATGGTAATATACCTAACACCCATGGCGTTCTGGTGTTGGTCATGCTTTGCTCTAGGGAGAGGTTTAGTCAATGGATCTGCCACATTCAGATCAGTGTGTACTTTGCAAATCTTTATGTCACCATCTCAGACATACTCGTGAATAGCATGGAAACGTAGCTTGATGTGCTTTAGCTTGCTATGTGACCTTGGCTCCTGTGCATTAGCTATGGCACCTGTGTTGTCACAGTAGATGGCCATCGGTCCAACGCATTGGGAACCACACCAAGTTCAGTAATGAACTCCTTCATCCATATGGCTTCTTGTGCAGCCTCCGAAGAAGCTATGTATTCCGATTCAGTTGAAGATTTCGCCACAACGCTTTGCTTGGCACTCCTCCAGCTCACTGCAGCACAATTCAAAATAAATACGTATCCATACTGTGACTTCGAGTCATCTGGATCGGTGTTCCAACTAGCATCAGTGTAACCGTTTACAACAAGCTGTTCATCACCTCCATAAGAAAGAACCATATCCTTAGTCCTATTCAGGTACTTTAGGATATTCTTGACCGATGTCCAGTGTTCCATTCTAGGATCACTTTGATATCTGCTAGTCAAACTAACAGCATGTGCTATATCCGGTCTTGTACACAGCATGGCATACATGATAGAACCTATGGCCGAGGCATAGGGAATATTATTCATCTTTTCTCTATCTTCTGCCGTAGCCGGACTTTGAGTCTTACTCAAGGTCTTACCTGACAGCATGGGCACGAACCCTTTCTTGCTCTCTTCCATTCTAAACTTCTTTAGAACTTTGTCTAAGTATGTACTTTGTGAAAGCGCTATTAGGCGTCTTGATCTATCTCTATAAATCTTGATGCCTAGAATATATGCCGCTTCGCCAAGATCCTTCATTGAAAAACTATTATTCAAATAGGTTTTGACGCTATTAAGAAGTTCTATATAATTCCCAATCAACAATATGTCATCTACATATAGTACTAGGAATGCTACAGAGCTCCCACTCACTTTCTTGTAAATACAAGCTTCTCCATAAGTTTGTATAAATCCAAAGTTTTTGATTACTTTATCAAAATGTTGATTCCAACTCCGGGATGCTTGCTTCAGTCCACAAATGGGGCACTGAAGTTTGCATACCTTGTCAGCATCACTAGGATCGACAAAACCCTTGGGTTGTACCATATACAACTCTTCCTCAATGTCACCATTAAGGAACGCCGTTTTGACATCCATCTGCCAAATTTCATAATCGAAATATGCAGCGATTGCTAAAAAAATCCTCACAGACTTTAGCTTTGCTACTGGTGAGAAAGTCTCATCGTAGTCAACTCCTTGAATTTGTTGGAACCCTTTCGTGACAAGTCGAGCTTTATAGACGGTAACATTACCATCAGCATCTGTTTTTCTTTTGAAAATCCATTTGTTCTCGACAGCCTTACGGCCATCCGGTAAGTCCACCAAAGTCCATACTTGGTTTTCATACATGGATCCAATTTTGGATTTCATGGCTTCTAGCCATTTGTCGGAATATGGGCTCACCATAGCTTCTTCATACGTCGCAGGGTCATCAGTGTTGTCCACCAACATGACGTTCAAGGCAGAGTCATACCAATCAGGAGTGGTACGAACCCTCGTTGACCTGCGAGGTTCAGCAGTAACTTCGTTCGAAGTTTCATGATCAACATCATTAGCTTCCTCTCCAGTTGGTGCAGGCGGCACAAAAACATCTTCCGGTGCTGCGCTACTCTCAACTCCGAGAGAAGGTTCAATAACCTCGTTGTGTTCTACTTTCCTTCCAGTCACTTCTTTCGAGAGAAATTCCTTCTCAAGAAAGGATCCATTCTTGGCAACGAAAACTTTGCCTTTGGATCTATGATAGAAGGTATACCCAATTGTTTCTTTCGGGTATCCTATGAAGACGCATTTCTCCGCTTTGGGTTCAAGCTTATCAGGATGTAACTTCTTTACATACGCTTCGCAACCCCAAACTTTAAGGAACGACAACTTAGGTTTCTTTCCAAACCACAATTCGTACGGTGTCGTTTCAACGGATTTAGATGGTGGCCTATTTAAAGTGAATGCGGCTGTCTCTAATGCATAGCCCCAAAATGATAGCGGTAAATATGTAAGAGACATCATAGACCGAACCATATCTAAGAGAGTTTGATTATGACGTTCGGACATACCATTACGCTGTGGTGTTCCCGGCGGTGTCAACTGCGAAAGTATTCCACATTTCTTTAAATGCATGCCAAACTCATAACTCAGATATTCACCTCCGTGGTCAGAACGCAGAAACTTAATCTTCTTGTTACGATGATTTTCCACTTCACTTTGAAATTCCTTAAACTTCTCGAAAGTTTCAGACTTATGTTTCATAAAGTAGACATACCCATATCTACTTAAGTCATCCGTGAAAGTGAGAACATAACGATATCCACCACGCGATGCTACACTCATTGGACCGCACACATCGGTATGTATTATTTCCAATAAGTCCATAGCTCGCTCCATTATTCCAGAGAATGGAGTCTTAGTCATTTTTCCCATTAGACATGCTTTGCATCTTTCAAGTGATTCAAAATCAAGTGATTCAAGAAGTCCATCAGAATGGAGTTTCTTCATACGCTTCACTCCAATGTGACCAAGACGACAGTGCCACATGTATGTAGAATTATCATTCAATTTTATTCGTTTAGCATCTATATTGTGAACATGTGTATCACTACTATCGAGATTCAATAAGAATAAACCATTTATCTCAGGTGCATTACCATAAAAGATATTACTCATATAAATCGAACAACCTTTATTCTCAGACTTAAAATAGTAACTGTCTCGCAATAAACAAGATCCAGATATAATGTTCATGCTTAACGTAGGCACCAAATAACAATTATTTCAATTTAAAACTAATCCCGAAGGTAGATGTAGAGGGAGTGTGCCGACGGCGATCACATCAACCTTGGAGCCATTTCCAACACGCATCGTCACCTCATCTCTTGCCAGTCTTCGTTTATTCCGCAGCTCCTGTTTTGAGTTACATATATGAGCAACCGAACCAGTATCAAATACCCAGGCACTACTACGACTACTAGTAAGATACACATCAATAACATGTATATCAAATATACCTTTCTTCTTGATGTTGCCGTTCTTCAGATCTGCCAGGTACTTGGGGCAGTTACGCTTCAAGTGACCAGCACCCTTGTAGTAGAAGCATTCAGTTTCAGGTTTAGGACCAGCCTTGGGCTTCTTAGCAGGTGCGGCAGCTTTCTTGCCGTCCTTCTTGAAGTTGCCCTTTTTCTTAGGCTTGCCTTGTTTCTTGAAATTGGTGGTCTTATTGACCATCAACACTTGGTGCTCCTTTTTGATCTCCACTTCAGCAGTTTTCAGCATGGACGATAGTTCAGGCAACGTCTTGTTCATGCAGTGCATATTGTAGTTCATCACAAAGTTCTTATAACTCGGTGGAAGTGATTGGAGGACACGGTGAATCCCTAACTCATTAGGAATCGTTATCCCCAACTCTTGGAGTTTGTTTGCATGCCTAGACATGGTGAGAACGTGCTCGCTAACGGAGCTTCCCTCTTCCATCTTACAGGTAAAGAACTTCTCGGAGGCCTCATAGCTCTCCATGGCCGCGTGAGTCTCAAAAATGAGCTTGAGCTCCTTAATGATATCGAACGGGTCGTGGTGCTCAAAATGCTTCTGGAGCTCCGTTTCTAAACCGTACAGGATGGCACACTGAACTGTGTAGTAATGATTTTTCCGAGTGGCGTAAACATTCTTTACGTCATCGGTGGCATCATCTGCAGGTGGGTCACCTAGCGGTGCTTCGAGCACATAGGTCATCTGACCAGCCCTGAGGACAATCTTCAGACCACGGAGCCAGTCCGTGAAGTTTCTTCCATTGTTCTTAAGCTTTTCTTTCTCTAGGAACGCATTGAAATTGATGGAGAGATTCGCCATAATCTACAACAATATTTGCAAGTAGTTTGGACTAAGTTTATGATAAATTGAGTTCTACTTTAATTCTTAAATTAACTAGGTGAACTCCCACTCAAAACAACATCCCTCACATTGTCTTAGTGATTACACGAACCAAGTCCACTACACCAAGTCCGATCTTCACGAGAGAAGATGTAGTTTCATTGGCGAACAATCTTCATGTTCATCATATCACTTATATGATTCATGCTCTACCTTTTGGTATTTCGTGTTCCGAGACCATGTCTGTACATGCTAGGCTCCTCAAGATTAACCTTAGTTTCCGCATGTGCAAATCTGGCTTGCACCCGTTGTATGCACACGTAGAATTTATCACATCCGATCATCACGAGATGCTTCGAGACGACGAGTCTTAGCAACGGTGCCAACTAAGGACGAACACTTTATTACTTGAAATTTAGTAAGAGGGATCATCTTATAATGCTACCGTCGCGATCTAAGCAATACAAGATGCATAAAGGATTAACATCACAGGCAATTCATAATTTGTGTGATATGATATGGCCCTTTCTTCTTATGCCTTTGATCTCCATCTCCAAAGCACGGACATGATCTCCATCATCACCAGCATTGCGTCAAGGTTAGTGGCGCCGCTTCATGGTTGTCCATCATCACCAGCAACTATTACAACTACTTGGAATAAAGCTATTACAAGATAAATAGACACGCAAGTCATAACAGAATTAAAGACAACCATTAGGCTCCTGCCGGTTGCCATATTACAACAAGGATCATTGCATACATTAAATATAATCACAATCACATGATGGCCATATCACATCACAAAACCCCTGCAAAAACAAGTTAGACGCCTCTAATTTTCTTTGCAAGTTTTACGTGGTTTGGGGCTTTCGAATAAGAACGGATCTTACCTACGAAACTGAACCACAACGTTGATACAAGTGCTATCAAGTGCAAAGTGTAGATTGGATCTATGATGGGAGAGACAGACACCCGCAAAGCCACTTGTGCAAAGCAAGTTACACGTCAAGCGTGGAGCAAGTCTCATGTGCGATGACATGTAAGGTTAGCCCGAGCCGCTTCATCCCACCATACCGCAAGATGCAAAGTACACAAAGCAAAAGACGGCATGAGCACCAACGCCCACAACATCATTGTGTTCTACTCGTGCAACAGATCTACGCATATACAAGGCTCTGATACCACTAATGGGTTCGTAGCATGGAAAACAAAAAAATTCTACCGCAAGAACGAACAAAACCTAGATCTAATCTAGATAAAAGCTAAGATCTAATCTATTAGACATGAGCAACGAGATAGATCTGTAATAACCCTCGTAGAATCGAAAGAGTTACGAGATTAGATCTCGGGGTTGATGTAGTCGATCACTTGCCGATCTCAAGATCGTGTGGACGATCCTTCCAGCGCCGCGTTCCGGCAGCGCTTCCGCAGTCGGTCACACGTGCGGAGTCGAAGCAGACCTTCCTCTCCCCGTTCCAGCGAGCAGCGGAGGTAGTAGATCTTCTCCACGGAATCCCAGCAGCACGACGGTGTGGTGGTGGTGGAGGAGGAGAGAATTCTGCAGGGCTTCGCCTAAGCTGGAGTAGAGCGAAGGTAGAGGAGAGAGGCAGCGGCTAGAGCTTGTTATGAGAGAGGGCTAGGAGGGGGCACCCCCTCCCTTCTATTTAAAGGAGGGAGGCGCGCCTGGGGAGGGGGAGTCCTAGTAGGACTCCCCTCCTATGGCTGGCGGGTTGGGAAGGGGGGGAGGAGTCCTCCTCCCCCACGAATCCGTGTCTCGCCCCACAAGGTTTCCTTTGACCCTTTCTTGGTTTTCAAGCAAACACCAAGAACTTTTCTAGAACCTTTCAGAACATTCCGAAACCTTCTAGAATCTCCATACAAACACTCCGGAACATTTCCTAACTTAGAAAATGATCCCCAATATATGAATCTTATTCTCCGGACCATTCCGGATCTCCTCGTGATGTCCCGGATCCAATCCGAGACTCCGAACAACATTCGGTTTCCAACGCACATTCCATATCTACTTAAAACAACTTTGAACCTTAAGTGTGTCACCCTACGGTTCGTGAATATACAGACATGATGAAGACACATCTCCGATCAATAACCATCAGCGGGATCTGGAGATCCATAACGGCTCCCACATACTCAACGATGACTTCGTGATCGATAGAACCATTAACATACGAAACCAATTCCCTTTGTCACACGATATTCTACTTATCCGAGGTTTGATCGTCGGTATCTCTATACCTAGTTCTACCTCGTTACCGATAAGTACTCTTTACTCGTTCCATGTTATGTCATCCCTTGTGACCCAGTCACATGCTTGCAAGCTAACTAGATGACATTCCATAGAGAGGGCCCAGAGCATATCTATCCGTCATATGGATGGACAAATCCCAATCTTGGTCCATGCGCTTCAACACATACTTTCAGAATACCCAATGACACCTTTATAACCACCCAGTTACGAAGCGGTGTTTGATGTCATCAAAGTACCCATCCGGTTATGGTGATTAACATAACCTCATGGTCAAAGGATTAGGTTACTATGCATTTGAAAGCTTACAGCAATACGAACTTAATGACTTGATCTTATGCTATGCTTACTATGGGTGTGTGTCCATCACATCATTCTCCTAATGATATAACCTTGTTATTGACATCCAATGTCCATGATCAGGAAACCATGATCATCATTCAATCACCAAGCTAGTTCCACAAGAGGCTTACTAGGGACTCTTTTATGTTTACAAAACACACATGTATTAGTGTTTCCTTATAATACAATTATAGCATGGGATGTAAACATTCATCATAAACACAAATATATAATAATAACCACTTTTATTATTGCCTCTTGGGTATATCTCCAACAGTTTTTGACTATGGCCTGTGCTTTGTCATGCCATGCTTGATATTGTTTTGGCTTTATGCTTAGTATTATTTTCTGTAGCATGACTTGTTATAAACAATTGAGATTGCTTAATGTGCCCTGCATGAATCATGCGTTGTTTTAGCACATTAAAGCATAGTATAGTGGTATTCTTCTTTGATGCTTTATTTGGGTTGACTAGGCACATGCTCACACCATGTTATGACTATCTCAAGTCACCATAGCCTTTATGATCCTTTAGTTTTCAACTTGTAGTATCACTTTATGCTTTGATCAATGATGTTTTGTCTCTCTGCATGATTTTGGCCATTATTGCTCTCTTAGTTTATCGCTCCCAGTCTTTTGCTAGCCTCCACAACCAAGTATGAGTTCCACTCATGCATCCAACTCCCTAAACCAAGTTATTCCAAAGAGTCCACCATACCTACCTACTAGCTTATGCTATTCCAAGTATTCATGCTTTTGTTTACCTTCCAAATTAAACTTGTTATGAGAAAACTAGTGATTAAAGCTCTCACGAACTTGAAGGCACACTTTACTTTTTTTTGCATCTAATAAACTTGGACCATTGGGTCCTTCTTTGTTGCGTATATGCTTGCGGTTTATAAGTTGAAATTAGCAGAACCATGTATCATGGGGAACGCTTTCAACATTGCACTTGTACTTTGTACCCTGTTGATATCTTGTTCTTTTGCTTATAGATCCCGGCGGTGTGAAATAAAAGTGGAACTTGTAAGATCATGGAGTTTGTATGTGTGTTAGAGACACGCCTGGGCCGCTAGCCTAAGCCATGCCTAATCATGGTGGAAACTTGCAGCATCACCATAATGAGCCCTCTATGAAGCATCCTCAATAAAAACCTACGCAAATAGCAAATAAAAATATCGCTGAGATGCTCATTATCTGCTTGCCTTGTCATTTTGATTATGGGATAGCTCATGTATCATGTGCAAGGGGTACCCCGTTGGCGGTTCTTTATGATACACATGTACTTACAATGACAAGAGCTTACTTGTGTCTGAAGTTGAGTAGCATGAGGTTCGGTCTTTGTAAGTAAGTGGCATGAGATTTCGGTTTATAACTTGTCAAGCATATCCTCTTAGTTGTGTCACTTTAACCTTAATCACCTTCAAGATGCTTATGATAGGGGCAATGAGAGCTGAAAGCTATAAGTACCATAATTTTTGGAAGCTCTTTATGAGACTTGAATCCCTACTTCCTTCTATGAAGGCCTTTCTTCCACCATTATATTGAGTCTCCACCTTCTATCTTTATGCACCTACTTTGAGAGCATAGTGGCCATTCTTAGTTCTATGTGCATTTTCCCAAGACTAGTTGATTGATGCATAACTTGATATTGCTTGTTTTAAACTATTTGTATCTAGTCACTCTTATGAACTTTGAAGGTGTCCTATGCATTTATATTTGCTACTCTATTGAGGGACAAGCTGAATACTATTATTCTATGTTTTCTTTATGTGAAACAAACAAACGTCTTGCAAAGCATTATTATACATGAATCTTTTTGTTTGTGCCTTTTCATGTTGCATCATAGTTTCTTTGTCTTATTGCTAGATCTTTGTCTTTCATGCTATGATTGAAGTACTATGATCCTAGCTTTGAATGTTTTAAAAATACTTTGATCATGTATTTGATGGTGCATGTCACCTCAAAAAATATTCTTTCTTTTTATCACTTACCTACTCGAGGACGAGCAGGAGTTAAGCTTGGGGATGTTGATACATCGCAAATGTATCTATAATTTTTGATGTTCCATGCTTGGTTTTATCTATTTTCTTGTGTTTTGTCCACACTTTGGAGTACTTTTCATATGATTTCTTGGACTAACCTATTAACAAGAGCCACAGTGCCAGCTGCCTGTTTTCTGCTGTTTTTGGTTCTAGGAAAGTCAGAAATTGAATATTCCCGGAATTGGACGGGACAAAAGCCAAAGTTCCTATTTTTCCGGAAGTCATCAAATGCGAGAATACGAGACATAGAAGGGATGGGGGCCGGCCACAGCACCTGGGCACGCGGCCAGGCCTAGCCCGCGCCAGGGGGTGGTCTGGCCGACCCCAGCACCCCCTCGGCCTCTCCTTCCGCCTATAAGATGCCCTCGAGATGAAAACCCTAAGGATCCGATCAAAAATCCACGAAAGAGTTTGTAGCCGACGTCATCTCCATCCCTAGATCGGGAGGGATCTGAAGCTCTTCCTGGCACCCAGTCGGAGAGGGGAATTCACCCTGGAGGCCTTCTTCATCATCATGCAAGCCTCCGGTGCGATGCGTGAGTAGTTCATCTCTGGACTACGGGTCCATGTAGTAGCTAGATGGCTGGTTCTCCTCCTTTGTTCTTTCTTGTCTAGATCTTGTGAGCTCCGTTCATGATCAAGATCATCTATTTGTAATTCTGCATGTTGTGTTTGCGGAGATCCGATGGATATTGAGATGCTATTTCAGATTAATTATTGATTCTATCATGTCTTTTTTATTTGTGATCTTGCATGCTTTCTATTGTTAGTAGCTATCTTGGCCAAGTAGATGCTAGCAACTCCAAGAGTTAGTATTTATGCTCGATAGTGGGTTCATGCCTCTGATAATCTGGGGAAGTGACAGAAATCTCTAAGGTACTAGATGTGTTGTTGCTACTAGGGAGAAAACAACAATCCTTTGTTCATAGAACAATCGTATTGTTTACATTACATGCAATTCGTAAAGCAATAATCTGTTGCTTGCAACTTAATACTGGAGGGGGTTCTGATGATAACCTGAAGGTGGATTATTAGTCATAGATGCAGTTGGATGGCGGTCTATGTATAATGTTGTAATGCCCAATCAAGTTCCAAAGGAGTCAAGATGATTAGTATATGCATGTATTGCTTTCTCGATGTTTGTCAATTGCCCCGCTGTAATTTATTCACCCAGCATGTTATCTATCTTACGGAGAGACACCTCTAGTGAACTATGGATCCCGGTCCTTTTCTTTTACATACAATCTATTAACTGTTTACTGCTTTGTGTTTACTTTCTGCAAACTATTACTTTATTCCATTCAATACGTTTAATCATTTGTTTTCAGCAAAACCGGTGAGATTGACAACCTCATCGCAAGTTGGGGACAGAGTTCTGTGATTGTGTTGTGCAAGTCTCCACGTTGTTGCTGGCACCGGTAGTGCGCCCTGCCATCGTTTAGCTAGCTACACCTTTGGGGTGTTTCCTTGCTCCAACTGGATTGATAACCTTGGTTTCGTACTTAGGGAAAACTTGCTGTTGTGCTCATCATACCTTCCTCTTGGGGTTCCCCAATGAGCTCGATATATTTTGGGCCATCAGGTGGAAATGGCTTCAGCCCAGAAGTTATATGGTGACTTGAATTCAGCCAACATAGATCTTGCCATATCAATTAAAGTCATGTTCTCCCTCTCGGCTACACCATTTTTTTGAGTGGTGTATGCAGCGGAATATTTGTGTCTTATCCCCTCTTTACTTAGGAATTCAGTTAGAGTGTAGGTCTTGAACTCGGAGCCGTTATCGCTTCTAATTGCCAATATAGGAACATTGTGTTGATGCTGAACCTCGTTGGTGAAATTGATGACCGTTTGTTAGGTCTCGCTCTTCAACTTCAAGAAGTAGACCCATGTATATCTTGAATAATTGTCGATGATTACGAGGCAATATTTCTTCCCACCAAGGCTCGCATGAGATGAAGGACCAAAGAGGTCCACATGAAGGAGCTCCAAAATCCTCTTTGATGAAATAATTGTCTTCCTTCGATGGGGAGAGTCATGCATTTTCCCTTCAACACAAGCCCGGCAAACACGATCTTTGGCAAAGGAAACATTTTCTTTTAGTCCAACAATGTGGCCACCCTTGTGAAGGCTTTGCAAAGTTCTCATATTGACGTGGGTTAGACGGTGATGCCATAGCCAACCCGCATCATCCTTTCCGAAAAGACACATCGTGCCTGTAGTGGTTTTCCTCGAAAAGTCCACCACATACGGGTCATTTTCGACATATCCAACGAAAGCGGCCTTTAGAGACTTGCTCCACAAGAGTACCACTAAATCACCATCAATAAAAACTGCAAAGCCCATCTTACCAACAGCATGAACATAAAGTAAATTGTAACTGAGGGTCTCAACAAGCATGATGTCCATGAGAGAAATATCGTGGGCAACCATGACCTTGCCAAGACCCAATACCTTAGATTTTGACTTATCACCATAGGAGACGGTTATATGATCATGGTTTGGCCACATCTCCGAGATGATCTCCTTGCTTCCGGTCATATGACTCGTGCACCCGCTATCGAGCACCCATTTTGATGCACCAGAAGCATAGCCCTGCAAGAAAATTACTTTTTGGTTTTACGTACCCATTTTTCAATGGGTCCTCTCATGTTAGCAACAAGGGTCTTGAGGACCCAAATAGACCAAGAAATATAAGTATCAAACAGACCAACAGAAGTAGCATAGACATCACCATAAAAATCACAAAATAATTCATAGTTAGGATTATTAGACCCTGCAAAAGCAATATAGTTAGTTTTTGTTGGGCCACGCAGAGATAAACAAAACTTTTTCCCTAACGCGGTACACTCAAGATCCAGCTCAGGTTATAGGCCACGAGATTACCGCTAGAACGCGCAGAAGCGGAAGTTGATGTAGCGTGTCGAATCAGTGCCGAACGATCCCACGGACAGCTACACCGGATTCCACGAACTCCTTCGCCAGATCCCCACGAGCTTCCCTATCTCCAGCACCGCACGTGCAACGCCTCTACCGGTATCCACACATATAGGAAGAAGCTTTGGCCAGAGGATTGCTAGATCCTGTCTAACACGAAATGGAAGTGGAGAAAGTGATGGCTAGGTCAGGGACTATCCCTTGTCACTCCACTTATGTACACTCCTAGTTGGGCTCACTCTTGAGTCCTATCTAGGTCGTATTCCAATCTCCACATGGATCTAATCCACATGGGCTCCTTACCCTTAAGTGTGTGACCCTACAGGTTCACGTACACCTGGACACGACATGAGCTACTCCTCCAAGTATCCCGTCATGGCTTTGAGTCCAACTCACTCCCATGAACACTCGGTCTCAAGTCGATAGATGGTAGCGACCTCTAGCAAGACGTGCCAACTCCCAAGTGTCGTAAAGTCAGAAGACGAACCTTCAATGTGACTTTCGTCCAAGTCCCTTTGCCTCACGATATATATGTTAAGTTATAGGCGAGTAGTTGCCATCCCTTTAATAGCTTAACTCTCTTCTCGTACCATGATATGTGATTCACTGGACTAACTCTTAGTCCAACTCCTCAGTTAACACTTACTGAGTAGCGCATGGCCATGCTTCCGAATCATATCACACAAGAGGGCCTAGAGAATATCTCTCCATTACAGAGGGGCAAATCCCATCTTGGTAATCCATGTCACGCAGCTTGCTTCACAACCAACACGAACTCTACCTTTATAACTGCCCATTTACGAAACAGCGTTTGATAGAACCTAAGTTGGCGGTCCACGACTCGGATCATGCAATCACCTCAGGTCAAAGGATTCCATTGCTTGAGACTGCAAATGTCAACATGCTCGTTGCATCTCAAATGTGGGTCAGTCCGACTCGCTAAACTCTTTAGTCGAATCAGTGTAAGTCCGAATAGCATCACCATGCCCATGACAAGTGTAACCGTGTCATCAGCCGACCCGCACATTGGTCTAAGTTGTGTGTCCAGCACAACCTCAACGACCAAGGACAATCTAGTATGAACAATCATGAATATATAGTTCCACAATTGAATCACGTATTCAGTGATACATATCTGATGTTCATACAAGGACAACTTTATTTTATGAATACTTTGGGAAATATCATCAACCATGATTGCCTCTAGGGCATATTCCCAGCAGTTTTGTCCTTTGTGATGGTGCTTTTCTTTGCTTGAGCAGTTTTGATTCTCTTCTTCTTATTTTTCTTCTTCTTCTTGGTCTTGGGAACATAACCAAGTCCCTCTTTTCCATTGCTTTCCCTTTTCTTACCAAGGATCTCATATAGGACTTCCTTGCCTTTGTGTTGGGATCCCTTGACAAGTTCATGTCTCAACCTAGCATTTTCTTCAATGACATCTTCATGTCCACATGTGGTGTACAGGTGCTAGGCCTATCATACTTGTCCAATCGAGTTTGGAGCTGATCATGAGACTCATTTAGAGTAGAGTATTCACTCTCCAAAGCCGCGTAGGCAATGTCAAGTTTCTCTAATTTCTCAGAGAGTCTAGCATGAGCAGCCCCAAAGTCAATCTTCTCCTTCTTTAATTTATTTACCTAGGCAAGAGCATTATCACATTCCTTTATGAGCTGGGCTACAACCTCGTCATGTGACTCCTCAATTGACTCAAGCCTCTCCTCTGGAGAGACTCGAGTATCTTCTTCCTCTTCTAGAGCATTCTTCAATGATGCAATCTCGATGGCATCCTTCAATTCTGCCCTTTTCTTCGAGGATCTCTTCGGAGTGAGCAAGTTGGCTCATGGGAGCCTCAAAATGTAGTTTTTGATCACCTTGTAAGTTAGTGATAAAATGTTCCAAAGCAATAACTCCTTCATTTACTCTAAGACTTGTATGATCATCCATATCAACATTCATAGTAGTCTTGCCATAAGGCAAGTTCTCAGAACCTCAGAAACTCTTGCCATAAGGCAAGTGACGTTGTTGTTGATGATGTTTTCATTGGGGGAGTTGAAGAGAGATGTGGTGGCTATTGCAGCCACCTCTCGAGAGCTATCTTCATCCTCCTCATCTTCACTTGCAGACAAATACTCTTCTTGTGCCACCAAGACAATCTTATGTTGCTTATTGTACGGAGAATTTTTCTTGACGAATGGCTTCTTTAGAGGTGCCTTGGAATTTTTCTTTGAGGATGAGCCTCCCCCCGTTATCTTCTCTACTTTGATAGGGACACTCATCCACAGAGTTCAAATGGTCTCCATAATTGTAGCGAGTTCTTAGTTTTGGGTCGTTCTCCCTTCGCCCACTTGACCCATTCTTGCGCTCAAGTTTAGATTTAGCCTTAGTTGGGTCCTTCCAAAAGTTTCTTGCGTAGAAGGCCATGTACTCACATGAGCAGACTTAACCTCATCGGGATAGCTCATGAAGACAATGTCAAACCCTCTATCATCTTTATCTTGTTCAACAACATTGGCCTTTAATACAACATTTACGCCTTTTTGCATCCCAATTTCCCGAGCACGAGCATCTTCGGCGTTCTTCGCTGCCACTTCAAAAGCCGCCATTTATTGCATGACTTCATTGGAAGTCATTTGGAGGTAGTTGTGTCTACCTTGCAAACTCTTCAAGTCTGTGGGCTCAAATGGCATGAGGGAACTCACGTATTTTCTTTTGATCCAAGCATCATCAATATGAGTGGCACCATGCTTTCTAAATGTTGTTGCAATGCTCTTGAGCCTTCTATACATGTCTTCATGGTCTTCACCATCCAACATGTAAAATCCTTCAGCCTCATTGCTTAGAGCATCATACCTATTTCTTCTCATGCTTTCATTGCTGATGAATAGGTTGGTGAGAGCATACCAAGCTTCCTTGGTGGTGTTGAGGTGTTCAATATGTGGCATGTCCTTGGGACCCACACCAAGTTGAATCATGTGAAGTGCAGTTGCATTTAGTTGACTATCCACAACTTCTCGTCTTGCCAAGTTGGTGGAGTCTTCAATGTAGAGGCCATCTTCAATGATTCTCCAAAGCTCAATGGACAAACTGCACACATGAGATTTCATTAAGAATTGCCATTAATTAAATGAAGAAGCAGTAAGCTTGGGTGGATCACCCCTATTGTTTATATGAGGGTGAGGGATTGGTGGATCAGGAGAGTACAAGTGAGGTACCTCACTATAATCCTCCTTACCACTTCCCTTTTTGAATGAGGATCCATTATTTTATCACCTACCACTTCATCGTCCTTCGATTTAGCATTAGCTTTGTCCTTAGATATAGGAGTGGTGGCCTCCGAGGTAGATGGAGGTGGGACTATAACTAGAGAGAGACGAGCAATCATTTGATGCATCTCCTCCATTTTAGTCTCAAAGGATTTCGACAAGGTTGTTTCCAATGTCTTGAGATCATCCATTGTGACCTTGTCCATAGCCTCACACCCATCTCCCCTAGGGGCTTGTTTGTTTGCGGTACCAAAGTTACCGGGCGAGTGCATCGTGGTACCTAAGTTGCCTGAAATTACCGTGTTTCAAAAAGTTGGGCCAACAACTACCAAGAGGGGCCATTTTGAGGCAAACTCATCTCACCCCTACAAAATCCAAACATTCTGTGAAACAGCCCCATGAAGTAGACGGTCGGGACCAACATGACAGTAATATGTCCGTTACGCGAGCGCCAATGTGGCAACCACGTAGGCGAGACGAGGGACTAAAGGGACTTGGTGCGTTGACAAATTCAGAAATCCACTCCCTCCTTTCGCATGAACCCTAGCACCGGCAGCGTCGAAATCCCCCTCCAACTAGAATGATCCCTTTGGGCATTTGACTTCCGGTGCCAAGTTGTGGCGCCTACTAGCTGATCCCGAGCTCCAATGCCAAATGTCGTGCCAACTGTTGTTACGCTCTAGCCCGCCTCTACCACCGACGAGCTGAGTAGCACGAAGGATGGCAGATCCTATTGCCGAGGAATAAGTACTTCTGGCTAATTGCGGGTGAGCTACTCTTCTCTTTGCTATTCGCACTATTTATAACTGCTAGCTCGATATTGGCATTACATAGATAGATTGAACCTAGAATTGTTTGCTAGCACAATGTTAACAAACAATTCTTATCTTTTGTCCCCAATTTTCTGTCAAGTAGGATCTCCACTGAACCCAAATACATGGTTGTGATCACTCTCTCCAGCTACCACACTAAATTAGCAGATGGGAAGAGGATGTGGAATCAATCTCACAGTTTGAAGATTTAAGTAGCGCCTACGCAGTTATGCACTATCCCTGGTATGGTTGCTGCTGTGCGTGAACATGCTGAAATAGGGCCGGAGCAAACTTTATGGTTCAGCTTGATGGATGAACGAGGCTTCACGGTTCCTATAGCGTGTGACAGTCAGCTAATTGGGTTGATGAAATAGTATGTTGGGCTTCGCATGGTTGTGCTGACTTGTAACATACTAGATGTGGAAGCTCCTGCTACTGGGAGTCGCCCAACTATTATTTGATAGGGTAGTCTAACTCGAATCCCTGCTGCTATTGAGCAAAATGTGGTTCCTCGTCTGCACCATGCTTCTGTCAGGCAACATCCTCGTAGGAGTCCCCGTATTGCCGTTGTGCAGAACTCTGCTCTGGAATCTGCAGGTACTGGTCGTCCCCGTAGTGTTGCAGCTCTGGCTACTGCTGACCCAATCCATGCCGCTGTTGAGCAAACTAAGGCTTCCGAAGGTTGCCCCACTGTTGTTACCAAGACCGCTGCCTTGTCTGCTGCTCCTCCTCGAAACCGTGCTTAAGTTGTGCGAAACTCTGCACTAGAATCTGCTGGTACTGGTCGTCCCCATGGTGTTGTTGCTCCGGCTGTTGCTGACCCAATCCATGCTGATGTTGAGCAAACTAAGGCTTACGAAGGCTGCCTCGCTATTGTTGCCAAGACCACTGCCTTGTCTGCTCCTCCTCCTTGAAACCGTTCTCAAGTTGTGCGAATCCCTGCTCTAGAATCTGCTGGTACTGGTCATCCCCGTGTTGTTGTTGATCTGGCTTCTATTGAGTAGACTAAGGCTTCCGGAGGCTGCCCCACAATTGTCGCCAAGACTGCTTCCTTGTGTCCTCGAACCCGTGCTCAGGTTCAGCGAGCTGCTGGTCTGGACTCTGCTAGAACTCGAAAACACTGATGTTGTGGGAACTCCTCCTGATCGTCGATGTGGCGCTCCACCTCTCAAACCTCTCGGAGGTTTATATTCTGCAGAACCTGATGATGGAAAAGTAATCGTTCGTACCAGTGTCGAGGAGTATACTGCAAATTTAGATGATGGCACAGAAAAATTCTATGAGGAGTTTGATTTAATCCTTGGCAGATACGATCCTAAAGTGGTACAGTTATCTGACCTGATGGCATTGTTACGTGTGAAGGTGCTATGGGGGTCCTCCCAGGTAGCATGTTTGGTATATTTTGGTTAAAGGAGCAAAAAGGCTATAGAACTGAAAGATACCAATGATTTAGTCATACCATTTACAAGGAAACATTATAGAGGTGAAGTGTACATCCACTTGATAGTGCAAATGGTTGGAGAGGAATTGGATTTCGACAATAGAGATGATGGACTTGTAGAAGGCATGCATGACCTAATCCATGGCATCACTCGGGATTGTGCGACTGAGGGTAGCTTCGAACAGAGGAGAGTCTTACAGAGGAGCTTCATAAAGAGGAGCAGGAAGAGCATCCGTAGAAAAGGGCACCCCGAAGAAGAACATCACCAAGGAGACCACGCTAGAGAAGATGATGCCCAAGAGTCGCACGAAAAAAGGCACCACGCTGCAGAGTACACCCATGAGATACAGTCAAAATGCCACACCAAACGGTAGCAGCAAAAACGCTAGGAGGGCTAGCACGATGGTGAACACTCCCAGGAGTGGCAGCAAAAGGGCGAAGATGGCCAGCACAGAGGCTACCACACCCAATGGTAGCAGAAAAAAATGCTAATTTGGAGCGGAACACAACGCTGAGGTCAGGCAATAATGCCTGCACGAAGGAGAACATGCCCAATGGTAGCAGCAAAAGGGCTAATTCGAAGAAGAACACGCCGCAGAGGTCAGGCAATAATGCCAGCATCCTGGAGCCAACACCCAAGAGCGGCAGTAAAAAGCCTAGTTCGATGGGAAACGGAACATAGATGTCAAGCCCTACTGATACCATCAGGAAGGAGGATGTACACAAGAAGAACAAGAGGGTTCTATACAGTCAAGATGAAATTGATTCTGACTGTTGTTTGTCTACTGAAGTACCAGGGATGCGTGCAAACGTAAGACCACCCCATGTGGTTGCAGCAGAACCAACCGAGTGTCTTGGAGAAACTAGAGTTGCCGGTGAGGTAGATTGGGGCAATATTCCGGTCCATCCGGGTGGAGATATGGTGTAGCCCCACCCATGGGAGTCAATATGATGTGTGTAGTACTAGGCATTAGAGACGATGACCAAGATTCTGAATCAGATGAAGAAGAAGGAAATGTAGAGGATCAAGAATCTGGTGATGATGAAATAGATGAGGAACTCAATGATGAGGCTAGCATTCTAGTCGATGATTTGGGTGTTGAAGTACAAGAAATGAAACATGACCATGAGTATCCTATAATTTTGGTCGGTACTGAGTTCAGGAGCATGCCTGAGTTCAGGATGTCATTACGGCATTTTTGTATCAAGGGGGAGTTCGACGTTCATCGACTGAAGAACACTGCCCAGAGGTATGAGGAAATTTGCAAGTTAATGTGGATGAATGGACGGGTCGAGGTACATTATCCATGGAGGATCACAACAAGAGCCTTACTTGCGTCAAAGGCAATTAGGGTACTAGGGCAATGAATGCAGCAAACCATTAGAACTTTCTCTCTTTTCACTCTATAACTACAATTGATGTGCGAGATCTTTCTGGCAACTAGTCGACTCCGCTTATATTTTAAATGAATCTGTGTTACAGGTGAACAAAATGGGCCCTCCACACATCTGTCCAACAGGCAGCAAACTGAAAAGGTATTCAAGGATAACCTTAAGGAGACCGCGAAGAATATTCAGACTAGCCTCGGTTCTAAATACAACATTGTCCTACCATATTACACAGTTTGGAAAGGTAAAAAGAAAGCTCTAAGGGTCTTGCACAGGGATTGGACCAATAGCTTCAGGATGTTGTACAACTTCAAGGCGGAGGTACAAGCAAGGTGGCCGGGCAGTGTTGTGGAGATTAACACCAAATCAGTACGTGGTAAAATATATTTCAAAAGATTTTTCATGGCGCTTAAACCTTGCATCTAGGGATTCAAGGACAGATGTAGGTCGTATCTGAGTGTAGATAGCATTGTCCTAACTGGCAACTGGAAAGGTCGCCTGCCATCTGCCACAGCACTTGATGGTCACAACTGGATGTTCCTAGTGGCATTCGGGCTGTTAGAAATAGAAACAGAGGAAAGCTGGGTCTCGTTTATGAGGCAGCTCGGGAGATCAATAGGCCACATGCATCCATTAGCTATATCCACAGATGCATGCAAATGGATGATGAATGCAGTGAAGGAGGTGTTCCCACGAGCTGAAGGTAGAGAATGCCATGCCCATATGATGCTCAACTGGTACTCACACTACGCAGGTAGCATATTTTGTTACATGTTTCCTGCTGCTAGAGCTTACAAACCTAGTAGCAGCGAATATTTCATGAGCAAGATTTTTGCGGAAGCCCCATAACTTCCAGAGTACTTAGTCGTCCATCATTCGTAGCTATGGAAGAGGAGTCAATTCAACCCTGACATCAAAGTCGATTACATAAACAACAACCTTACAGAATGCCTGAATAACTGGGTGAAGGACATAAAAGTGTGTCATGTTCATATCTTGATGGATAGCATACGTGGTATGATCATGAAGCTATTAAATATAAGGAGAGAGATCGGTAGGAGACTTAGAGGACATATGCTACCACCAGTTGTACAGCAACTGCACAAGAGATGCCGAGGACTTGCTCATCTTTGGGTTCTCCCGTCAACCAGCAATAGCTGTGAGGTGGTCGATATGTCCAAGAGTGGCAAAAGGGATGTTGTGAACATCCAGCTACGAGAATGCACATGCTTAGAGTGGCAGCATACCGGGAAACCTTATGACCACGCCTTGGCCTTCTTGGTGAAGAAAAGAACTCTACCACATTTGGATCAGTATTTGTCAGACTACTACTCTATGGCAAAGTTCAGAGTTGCTTATGCTGGATCCGTCGAGCCATGTACAGACCCAGCTCAGTGGCCTCAAGTCCAACTGAGTTTCGAGCTTTGCTAGCCAGTTACAAAAAGGGGCAAAGGAAGACCATAGGTGAATAGGTTTAAGAATTTTCTTGAGAAGAAGGGTTCGGATTTCTGTGCTAGCAACAAGGGAAAAAAAATGCAAGACCTGCCATCTTATGGGCCATAGAGCAGCGGGATGTCCTCTTAATGCTCCCAAACCTAGGTATGAGATGGTACATTCAAAAAAATGCTTATAGTCTGTAGATATAAGGAAGTAATCCATGTATTGTTTTTTATAGGAAGCGCAAGGTAAGAAACAAGACAGCCGACTCAGTGATTTTGCTGCGGGAAGAAAACCCAAATGAGTGGAGTGATGATGCTGGACAAGACTCTGGTGCCGATTGGCCTGACTTCCCTCGACCCAGAGATGCAGGGTATGTGAAGGTAAGAAAATTGGCACCCAGGAAGAGGAAGAAGGCAGGAAATAAAGAAGCCAGTGGACGTGAAGGCAAGAGGAAGACAGTTGGCACCCAAGCATAGAAAGAAGGCTAGCAGTGTCGAAGCCTAATAATGTATTGAACTTGAACCTATATATGTAGTTCGGTTAAACTCTAGAGTTGTGTGCGTGGAACTTGTTGGGCGAAACAATCTGCCTCCCGTACTCGGAGTAAAATGTATCGCGACTTGAGGATTGGATATGGCCGAGGCCACTAGTTGAATCTGAAATTGTGAACAATCGCACCACCAGGACCGCGATAGCTGAGCGGTTAAGGGGTCTCCAAAATTGATGGATGTTAGTGGCATAGACATGAATTATTATAGGCGATTAATAAATCCTTGCTATTGGCATTACACTTATAATAAGGTTCTGAACTAAAAAACAAGTTCTAAGCTGGCTACTACACTCCACGAAGCAGCAACTTATTTCAGCTGCTGGACAACGACATGGCAACATAAACTGCAATGGCAACTGATAATGCCCAGATAATGAGGAAATTGTTTCCACTATCTGGTCTAATCTTGAGCACGTCTGTCTCACCACCACCCTGCTCATGCCTCCCCTGCACCTGGCGAAGCTCCTGGATCTCTCGCTCCAACGCACGAATCTCCTCTTTCTTATCCCACATAGCATCACGCAGATCTTGAACAAGCTCTTTGTGAAAATATATCAGTGGCTTTCTGATCCACACAAACTTGTCATAGCCAGTTCCCCTCCCTTCCTGCGAAGTACATCGAAGGATACAAAAATAATAATTACATTATGCTTTCCAGATCTGGGTTACCATTGTACCTACAGTAGGAACTTACTGCTCTAATGTTGTAGTTGCTGAATTTTCCTGTAGTATTTTCATCAATCCACGAAATCCATCTCGACATCTTCTCACCGCACAAACACAACATATCGGGGTAGTAATCGTAGGACGCCCTCCTGTACCTAATGGGGGCACCGGCCTGACAGCGTTGAGCTGACCCTGATTCCGCCCAAAACGAACTGCATGAGCTGCAAGCCATGAGCAAGGGGAGCGAGGGCAGAGGAAAGAGGAGCCTTTGGATGTCAGAGTAGTGGCGCGATGAAGCGTGATTTATCCCCACTTAATAACTCGGGCAGAATCCTACCGTCCACATTCGGCTGACAAGTGGGGTACCTAGTGTGCGGACTTGTCAACCAAACCTCACGCCTTTGAGGTTCAAAGGCCCTCTCACGCGCATTGGACGAAATTTTTTGGCACCTTGCCCGTGTACATATCACTGGGAGGCCTTGCTTAGTAACCAGACATGCCTGGCCCCTGGCCCACACTCTTACTCCCTCAGAAATTTTCATGGCTCGTACCGGCAGATCCATCTGCTCCACCGCTCCTGGTTGGGCTCGCCGTGGCGGATCCACCCCAAGATCCTACTGTCGCAGTATCAAATGGCCATGGTTTCTTAAGTGGAGCGATGATGCTACGTCTCCGAGCTCGGTCCCTCCTACCTGTAGAAGGACTAATGCGGCGTCGAGCTTATGCAGGAGCCGCTAGGCGCGACGGGGCTCAGTCCACGCCAACCCCGTCCCCTTCGTCATTGTCAATTCCGATGTGGAGGACGACGGGGACAAAGCTGTGAAGAACTCCATTGTTGCCTCCTTAGCAAAGGGCAAGCCACGGGCGGGAGTGGATGTCGCTGGGAAGGGCATGGAGATGTCACCAATTGAGGTGGACTCCGACGACAGTGCTATGATGTGGGTTTAGATATTGTTTAGGTTGGTTGCAATTTCGGTTGTGTTTAGTGCAAGTACAATTATTGTAATGGGTTTGGCGAGCTATAATGAGAAATATGTTCAATAGCAGCGTGTAAATGCTGCCACTTTAGAAATTGTGTTTGTGCCATTTGAATGTTGCATTATCCACGTAGATTACATGTAAACAATCCAACAAAAATCAGATTACAGCCATCAGACAGTAGTGGCAGGTTGGAAGAGATGTGTGGACAGTGGCTTCGAGGGAAAGGAAGATAAGTAAGGGCACGTGACACTGGCAGGTGGGCCCACAGAACACGTGACACTGACATGCGGGAGCACGCGGTATTGCCAGTCTGTCCAGAGCAAGAGGACTTTGCAACGTGACAACAATAAGCTGATGGGACCAATAACTCATCAAATTATTAAGGAGTACTAAAAACTACAACTAGGGTACGTTCGCACAACACGTATGATCTATGCACCTGAGAAGCATCTCTTAAGTCTAACAGTAACGACAACATAAGTATTACATTTCCCTATCAGTCTTCTCGATACAAATGTAGAAATGCATCTGCCTGTTCGGTCCAGCACCGACAAGGTACTGAGATGGCACACATAGGATCGACCTTAGGTCTGCATACTCCACCTCCCGTGGCGTCAGGCAGCTCGGCGCCTCGGCTAGCACAAGAATGCTATCGGACAATGGCGGCTGGGTGTTCGCCCACATGTGCACCGTGTATAGGGGCCAGCCGCACGAGACCGACCAGACACATACCACACACACGAAGGTGGGCCTAACTCTGGTTCCCGGAACACGGATGGTGATGGGCAGCATGAAAATAGAGTCGTCCTCCCCATAGAAAATTAGCCGGTGGTGTGTAGGGTCAGTGAACGGCACCTGCTCTTGCAGAAGTTGGGTGTGGCCATACGAGATCCTAATCACTTCGATCAAGTGCTCCTCTGCAATGTGGACGACGAGCTCTGCCGGCGGGCCGGTGTAGTTGCAGCCCGGCTCCCTGCAGGAGCACGCGTCGTGCAGGCACGCGAGCTCGTGAGGCGGGAGCTCGTGGTAGGAGTAATGGCGAAAGCATCCTGGGTGGGAGCAGACGAGCGGGAATGTCGCTGCGAAGTTGCACGCGAAGATCCCCAGATTCTTAGGCTGCAGCATCTGCCACATCTGAAGTTCGTCAAGAAATCAGATAAAAGATCAGCAGTTAGATCAGCAAATAGCAGGAATATGTAAGATAAATTCAAAAGCTTGTAAAATGATTTCTTAGCATGAAGGTAGTGACCCGAGAATCAGCGGCTGTCGTCCGAGCACGGCGCACGAAAGCCGGTGGCGTCGTCTGGGCACGGTGACATGTGGTGGAGTAGGGGGAGCTGTGGAGTAGACGTGCTCACTCACGAGCTCTATGATATTACTAGTAGGCGATAGGGAGTGGAAATAATACTAATATAAGTGCAAATTTAAGCGCGGCCAATCATGTCGTAGAATAGCCTACTCGCGGATCGCTCTTACGAAGAACCATGTTATTCATCCACGCGCCACAATCGAATGGTCTGCAACAATCGGATCAGACAACTAGTTCTTCAGGGGCGGGCCTTCTAGAAGGCATGATCTAACGGCGACCATTAGACGCGATCTAACGGCCACCATTAGAACACACATGCGATGACAGTGGTGGATCCATGTGGTTTGTGGATAGAATAGACATGCAATGACTCTAGTGGATCCATATATGGTTCATGAAAAGAACACGCATGCAATGACTCTGGTGGATCCATATGTCATTCATGAAAATAACACACATGCAATGACTCTGGTTGATCCACATGTGGTTCATAAAAATAACACACATGCAATGACACTGGTGGATCCATGTGGTTCATGAAAAGAACACACATGCAATGACTCTAGTACTGGTTTAGGATAAGAACACACATGCAATGACTCTATTTGTGGTTCACGAAAAGAACACACATGCAATAACACTGGTGGATCCATGTGGCTCATGAAAAGAACACACATGCAATGACCTGGTGGATCCATATGTGGTTTGTCAAAAGAACACATGTACAATGACACTAGGTTTGGTTTGTGAAAAGAATAGACATGCAATGACTCTGGTGGATCCATGTGTGGTTTATGAAAAGAATAGACATGCAATGACTCTGGTGGATCCATATGTGGTTCATGAAAAGAACACACATGTAATGACTCTAGTGGATCCATATGTGGTTTATGAAAAGAACATATATGCAATGACTATAGTGGATCCATATGTGGTTTGTGAAAAGAACACACATGCAATGACTCTGGTGGATCCATATGTGGTCTGTGAAAAGAACAGACATGCAATGACTCTGGTTGATCCATATGTCGTTCATGAAAAGAACACACATGCAATGACTCTGGTGGATCCATATGTGGTTGATAAAAAGAACACACATGCAATGACACTGGTGGATCCATATGTGGTTCATGAAAAGAACACACATGCAATGACACTGGTGGATCCATGTGGTTCATGAAAACATCACACATGCAATGACATTAGTTGTGGTTTGTGAAAAGAACAGACATGCAATGACTCTGGAGGATCCATGTGTGGTTTGTGAATAGAATAGACATGCAATGACTCTGGTGGATCCATATGTGGTTCATGAAAAGAACACACATGCAATGACACTGGTGGATCCATGTGGTTCATGAAAAGAACACACATGCAATGACTCTAGTGCTGGTTTAGGATAAGAACACACATGCAATGACTCTATTTGTGGTTCATGAAAAGAACACACATGCAATGACACTCGTGGATCCATGTGGCTCATGAAAAGAACACACATGCAATGACTCTAGTGGATCCATATGTGGTTTGTCAAAAGAACACACGTACAGTGACACTAGTTGTGGTTTGTGAAAAGAACAGACATGCAATGACTCTGGTGAATCCATGTGTGGTTTGTGAAAAGAACAGACATGCAATGACTATGGTGGATCCATATGTGGTTCATGAAAAGAACACACATGTAATGACTCTGGTGGATCCATATGTGGTTTCTGAAAAGAACAGATATGCAATGACTATACTGGATCCATATGTGGTTTGTGAAAAGAACACACATGCAATGGATCTGGTGGATCCATACGTGGTCTGTGAAAAGAACAGACATGCAATGACTCTGGTTGATCCATATATGGTTCATCAAAAGAACACACATGCAATGACTCTGGTGGATCCATATGTGGTTCATAAAAAGAACACACATGCAATGACTCTGGTGGATCCATATGTGGTTCATGAAAAGAACACACATACAATGACACTAGTGGATCCATGTGGTTCATGAAAAGAACACACATGCAATGACATTATTGTGGTTTGTGAAAAGAACAGACATGCAATGACTCTGGTGGATCCATGTGTGGTTTGTTAATAGAACAGACATGTAATGACTCTGGTGGATCCATATGTGTTTCATGAAAAGAACACACATGCAATCACTCTGGTGGATGCATATGTGGTTTGTGAACAGAACAAATATGCAATGACTATAGTGCATCCATATGTGGTCTGTGAAAAGAACACACATGCAATGACTCTGTTGATCCATATGTGGTTCATGAAAAGAACAGACATGCAATGACTCTGGTGGATCCATATGTGGTTTGCGAAAAGAACACACATTCAATGACTCTGGTGGATCCATATGTGGTTTGTCAAAAGAACACACATGCAATGACTCTGGTGGATCCATATTTTGTTTGTCAAAACAACACATATGCAATGACTCTGGTGGATCCATATATGGTTCATGAAAAGAACACACGTCCAATGACTCTAATGGATCTATATGTGGTTTGTGAAAAGAACATACATGCAATGATTCTGGTGGATCCGTATGTGGTTCATGAAAAGAACAGACATGCAATGACTCTGGTGGATCCATATGTGGTTCACGAAAATAACACGCATGCAATGACTCTAGTGCTGGTTTAGGATAAGAACACACATGCAATGACTCTATTTTTGGTTCATGAAACAACACACATGCAATGACACTGGTGGATACATGTGGCTCATGAAAAGAACACACATGCAATGACCTGGTGGATCCATATGTGGTTTGTCAAAAGAACACATGTATAATGACACTAGGTGTGGTTTGTGAAAAGAATAGACATGCAATGACTCTGGTGGATCCATGTGTGGTTGCTAAAAAGAACAGACATGCAATGACTCTGGTGGATCCATATGTGGTTCATGAAAATAACACACATGTAATGACTCTGGTGGATCCATATGTGGTTTCTGAAAAGAACAGATATGCAATGACTATAGTGGATCCATATGAGGTTTGTGAAAAGAACAGACATGCAATGACTCTAGTTGATCCATATGTGGTCTGTGAAAACAACAGACATGCAATGACTCTGGTTGATCCATATATGGTTCATCAAAAGAACACACATGCAATGACTCTGGTGGATCCATATGTGGTTCATAAAAAGAACACACACGCAATGAGACTGGTGGATCCATATGTGGTTCATGAAAAGAACACACATGAAATGACACTGGTAGATCCATGTGGTTCATGAAAACATCACACATTCAATGACATTAGTTGTGGTTTTTGAAAAGAACAGACATGCAATGACTCTGGTGGATCCATGTGTGGTTTGTGAATAGAAGAGATATGTAATGACTTTGGTGGATCCATATGTGCTTCATGAAAAGAACACACATGCAATGACACTAGTGGATCCATGTGGTTCATGAAAAGAACACACATGCAATGACTCTGGTTGATCCACATGTGGTTCATAAAAATAACACACATGCAATGACACTGGTGGATCCATGTGGTTCATGAAAAGAACACACATGCAATGACTCTAGTACTGGTTTAGGATAAGAACACACATGCAATGACTCTATTTGTGGTTCATGAAAGAACACACATGCAATGACACTGGTGGATCCATGTGGCTCATGAAAAGAACACACATGCAATGACCTGGTGGATCCATATGTGGTTTGTCATAAGAACACATGTACAATGACACTAGGTTTGGTTTGTGAAAAGAACAGACATGCAATGACTCTGGTGGATCCATGTGTGGTTTATGAAAAGAATAGACATGCAATGACTCTGGTGGATCCATATGTGGTTCATGAAAAGAACACACATGTAATGACTCTAGTGGATCCATATGTGGTTTATGAAAAGAACATGTATGCAATGACTATAGTGGATCCATATGTGGTTTGTGAAAAGAACACACATGCAATGACTCTGGTGGATCCATATGTGGTCTGTGAAAAGAACAGACATGCAATGACTCTGGTTGATCCATATGTCGTTCATGAAAAGAACACACATGCAATGACTCTGGTGGATCCATATGTGGTTGATAAAAAGAACACACATGCAATGACACTGGTGGATCCATATGTGGTTCATGAAAAGAACACACATGCAATGACACTGGTGGATCCATGTGGTTCATGAAAACATCACACATGCAATGACATTAGTTGTGGTTTGTGAAAAGAACAGACATGCAATGACTCTGGAGGATCCATGTGTGGTTTGTGAATAGAATAGACATGCAATGACTCTGGTGGATCCATATGTGGTTCATGAAAAGAACACACATGCAATGACACTGGTGGATCCATGTGGTTCATGAAAAGAACACACATGCAATGACTCTAGTGCTGGTTTAGGATAAGAACACACATGCAATGACTCTATTTGTGGTTCATGAAAAGAACACACATGCAATGACACTCGTGGATCCATGTGGCTCATGAAAAGAACACACATGCAATGACTCTAGTGGATCCATATGTGGTTTGTCAAAAGAACACACGTACAGTGACACTAGTTGTGGTTTGTGAAAAGAACAGACATGCAATGACTCTGGTGAATCCATGTGTGGTTTGTGAAAAGAACAGACATGCAATGACTATGGTGGATCCATATGTGGTTCATGAAAAGAACACACATGTAATGACTCTGGTGGATCCATATGTGGTTTCTGAAAAGAACAGATATGCAATGACTATACTGGATCCATATGTGGTTTGTGAAAAGAACACACATGCAATGGATCTGGTGGATCCATACGTGGTCTGTGAAAAGAACAGACATGCAATGACTCTGGTTGATCCATATATGGTTCATCAAAAGAACACACATGCAATGACTCTGGTGGATCCATATGTGGTTCATAAAAAGAACACACATGCAATGACTCTGGTGGATCCATATGTGGTTCATGAAAAGAACACACATACAATGACACTAGTGGATCCATGTGGTTCATGAAAAGAACACACATGCAATGACATTATTGTGGTTTGTGAAAAGAACAGACATGCAATGACTCTGGTGGATCCATGTGTGGTTTGTTAATAGAACAGACATGTAATGACTCTGGTGGATCCATATGTGTTTCATGAAAAGAACACACATGCAATCACTCTGGTGGATGCATATGTGGTTTGTGAACAGAACAAATATGCAATGACTATAGTGCATCCATATGTGGTCTGTGAAAAGAACACACATGCAATGACTCTGGTGGATCCATATGTGGTTTGCGAAAAGAACACACATTCAATGACTCTGGTGGATCCATATGTGGTTTGTCAAAAGAACACAAATGCAATGACTCTGGTGGATCCATATTTTGTTTGTCAAAACAACACACATGCAATGACTCTGGTGGATCCATATATGGTTCATGAAAAGAACACACATCCAATGACTCTAATGGATCTATATGTGGTTTGTGAAAAGAACATACATGCAATGATTCTGGTGGATCCGTATGTGGTTCATGAAAAGAACAGACATGCAATGACTCTGGTGGATCCATATGTGGTTCACGAAAATAACACGCATGCAATGACTCTAGTGCTGGTTTAGGATAAGAACACACATGCAATGACTCTATTTTTGGTTCATGAAACAACACACATGCAATGACACTGGTGGATACATGTGGCTCATGAAAAGAACACACATGCAATGACCTGGTGGATCCATATGTGGTTTGTCAAAAGAACACATGTATAATGACACTAGGTGTGGCTTGTGAAAAGAACAGACATGCAATGACTCTGGTGGATCCATGTGTGGTTTGTGAAAAGAACAGACATGCAATAACTCTGGTGGATCCATATGTGGTTTATGAAAAGAACACACATGTAATGACTCTAGTGGATCCATATGTGGTTTATGAAAAGAACAGATATGCAATGGCTATAGTGGATCCATATGAGGTTTGTGAAAAGAACACACATGCAATGACTCTAGTGGATCCATATGTGGTATGTTAAAAGAACAGACATGCAATGACCCTGGTTGATCCATATATGGTTCGTCAAAAGAACACACATGAAATGATTCTGGTGGATCCATATGTGGTTCATAAAAAGAACACACATGCAATGAGACTGGTGGATCCATATGTGGTTCATGAAAAGAACACACATGAAATGACACTGGTAGATCCATGTGGTTCATGAAAACATCACACATTCAATGACATTAGTTGTGGTTTGTGAAAAGAACAGACATGCAATGACTCTGGTGGATCCATGTGTGGTTTGTGAATAGAAGAGATATGTAATGACTTTGGTGGATCCATATGTGCTTCATGAAAAGAACACACATGCAATGACACTAGTGGATCCATGTGGTTCATGAAAAGAACACACATGCAATGACTCTGGTTGATCCACATGTGGTTCATAAAAATAACACACATGCAATGACACTGGTGGATCCATGTGGTTCATGAAAAGAACACACATGCAATGACTCTAGTACTGGTTTAGGATAAGAACACACATGCAATGACTCTATTTGTGGTTCATGAAAGAACACACATGCAATGACACTGGTGGATCCATGTGGCTCATGAAAAGAACACACATGCAATGACCTGGTGGATCCATATGTGGTTTGTCATAAGAACACATGTACAATGACACTAGGTTTGGTTTGTGAAAAGAACAGACATGCAATGACTCTGGTGGATCCATGTGTGGTTTATGAAAAGAATAGACATGCAATGACTCTGGTGGATCCATATGTGGTTCATGAAAAGAACACACATGTAATGACTCTAGTGGATCCATATGTGGTTTATGAAAAGAACATATATGCAATGACTACAGTGGATCCATATGTGGTTTGTGAAAAGAACACACATGCAATGACTCTGGTGGATCCATATGTGGTCTGTGAAAAGAATAGACATGCAATGACTCTGGTTGATCCATATGTCTTTCATGAAAAGAACACGCATGCAATGACTCTGGTGGATCCATATGTGGTTGATAAAAAGAACACACATGCAATGACACTGGTGGATCCATATGTGGTTCATGAAAAGAACACACATGCAATGACACTGGTGGATCCATGTGGTTCATGAAAACATCACACATGCAATGACATTAGTTGTGGTTTGTGAAAAGAACAGACATGCAATGACTCTGGAGGATCCATGTGTGGTTTGTGAATAGAATAGACATGCAATGACTCTGGTGGATCCATATGTGGTTCATGAAAAGAACACACATGCAATGACACTGGTAGATCCATGTGGTTCATGAAAAGAACACACATTCAATGACTCTAGTGCTGGTTTAGGATAAGAACACACATGCAATGACTCTATTTGTGGTTCATGAAAAGAACACACATGCAATGACACTCGTGGATCCATGTGGCTCATGAAAAGAACACACATGCAATGACTCTAGTGGATCCATATGTGGTTTGTCAAAAGAACACACGTACAGTGACACTAGTTGTGGTTTGTGAAAAGAACAGACATGCAATGACTCTGGTGAATCCATGTGTGGTTTGTGAAAAGAACAGACATGCAATGACTATGGTGGATCCATATGTGGTTCATGAAAAGAACACACATGTAATGACTCTGGTGGATCCATATGTGGTTTCTGAAAAGAACAGATATGCAATGACTATACTGGATCCATATGTGGTTTGTGAAAAGAACACACATGCAATGGATCTGGTGGATCCATACGTGGTCTTTGAAAAGAACAGACATGCAATAACTCTGGTTGATCCATATATGGTTCATCAAAAGAACACACATGCAATGACTCTGGTGGATCCATATGTGGTTCATAAAAAGAACACACATGCAATGACTCTGGTGGATCCATATGTGGTTCATGAAAAGAACACACATACAATGACACTAGTGGATCCATGTGGTTCATGAAAAGAACACACATGCAATGACATTATTGTGGTTTGTGAAAAGAACAGACATGCGATGACTCTGGTGGATCCATGTGTGGTTTGTTAATAGAACAGACATGCAATGACTCTGGTGGATCCATATGTGTTTCATGAAAAGAACAGACATGCGATGACTCTGGTGGATGCATATGTGGTTTGTGAACAGAACAAATATGCAATGACTATAGTGCATCCATATGTGGTCTGTGAAAAGAACACACATGCAATGACTCTGTTGATCCATATGTGGTTCATGAAAAGAACAGACATGCAATGACTCTGGTGGATCCATATGTGGTTTGTGAAAAGAACACACATTCAATGACTCTGGTGGATCCATATGTGGTTTGTCAAAAGAACACACATGCAATGACTCTGGTGGATCCATATTTTGTTTGTCAAAACAACACACATGCAATGACTCTGGTGGATCCATATATGGTTCATGAAAAGAACACACATCCAATGACTCTAATGGATCTATATGTGGTTTGTGAAAAGAACATACATGCAATGATTCTGGTGGATCCGTATGTGGTTCATGAAAAGAACAGACATGCAATGACTCTGGTGGATCCATATGTGGTTCACGAAAATAACACGCATGCAATGACTCTAGTGCTGGTTTAGGATAAGAACACACATGCAATGACTCTATTTTTGGTTCATGAAACAACACACATGCAATGACACTGGTGGATACATGTGGCTCATGAAAATAACACACATGCAATGACCTGGTCGATCCATATGTGGTTTGTCAAAAGAACACATGTATAATGACACTAGGTGTGGTTTGTGAAAAGAACAGACATGCAATGACTCTGGTGGATCCATGTGTGGTTTGTGAAAAGAACAGACATGCAATAACTCTGGTGGATCCATATGTGGTTTATGAAAAGAACACACATGTAATGACTCTAGTGGATCCATATGTGGTTTATGAAAAGAACAGATATGCAATGGCTATAGTGGATCCATATGAGGTTTGTGAAAAGAACACACATGCAATGACTCTAGTGGATCCATATGTGGTCTGTTAAAAGAACAGACATGCAATGACCCTGGTTGATCCATATATGGTTCGTCAAAAGAACACACATGAAATGATTCTGGTGGATCCATATGTGGTTCATAAAAAGAACACACATGCAATGAGACTGGTGGATCCATATGTGGTTCATGAAAAGAACACACATGAAATGACACTGGTAGATCCATGTGGTTCATGAAAACATCACACATTCAATGACATTAGTTGTGGTTTGTGAAAAGAACAGACATGCAATGACTCTGGTGGATCCATGTGTGGTTTGTGAATAGAAGAGATATGTAATGACTTTGGTGGATCCATATGTGCTTCGTGAAAAGAACACACATTCAATGACACTAGTGGATCCATGTGGTTCATGAAAAGAACACACATGCAATGACTCTGGTTGATCCACATGTGGTTCATAAAAATAACACACATGCAATGACACTGGTGGATCCATGTGGTTCATGAAAAGAACACACATGCAATGACTCTAGTACTGGTTTAGGATAAGAACACACATGCAATGACTCTATTTGTGGTTCATGAAAGAACACACATGCAATGACACTGGTGGATCCATGTGGCTCATGAAAAGAACACACATGCAATGACCTGGTGGATCCATATGTGGTTTGTCATAAGAACACATGTACAATGACACTAGGTTTGGTTTGTGAAAAGAACAGACATGCAATGACTCTGGTGGATCCATGTGTGGTTTATGAAAAGAATAGACATGCAATGACTCTGGTGGATCCATATGTGGTTCATGAAAAGAACACACATGTAATGACTCTAGTGGATCCATATGTGGTTTATGAAAAGAACATATATGCAATGACTATAGTGGATCCATATGTGGTTTGTGAAAAGAACACACATGCAATGACTCTGGTGGATCCATAGTGGTCTGTGAAAAGAATAGACATGCAATGACTCTGGTTGATCCATATGTCGTTCATGAAAAGAAAACGCATGCAATGACTCTGGTGGATCCATATGTGGTTGATAAAAAGAACACACATGCAATGACACTGGTGGATCCATATGTGGTTCATGAAAAGAACACACATGCAATGACACTGGTGGATCCATGTGGTTCATGAAAACATCACACATGCAATGACATTAGTTGTGGTTTGTGAAAAGAACAGACATGCAATGACTCTGGAGGATCCATGTGTGGTTTGTGAATAGAATAGACATGCAATGACTCTGGTGGATCCATATGTGGTTCATGAAAAGAACACACATGCAATGACACTGGTGGATCCATGTGGTTCATGAAAAGAACACACATTCAATGACTCTAGTGCTGGTTTAGGATAAGAACACACATGCAATGACTCTATTTTTGGTTCATGAAAATAACACACATGCAATGACACTGGTGGATCCATGTGGCTCATGAAAAGAACACACAAGCAATGACTCTAGTGGATCCATATGTGGTTTCTCAAAAGAACACACGTACAGTGACACTAGTTGTGGTTTGTGAAAAGAACAGACATGCAATGACTCTGGTGGATCCATGTGTGGTTTGTGAAAAGAACAGACATGCAATGACTCTGGTGGATCCATATGTGGTTCATGAAAAGAACACACATGTAATGACTCTGGTGGATCCATATGTGGTTTCTGAAAAGAACAGATATGCAATGACTATACTGGATCCATATGTGGTTTGTGAAAAGAACACACATGCAATGACTCTGGTGGATCCATATGTGGTCTGTGAAAAGAACAGACATGCAATGACTCTGGTTGATCCATATATGGGTCATCAAAAGAACACACATGCAATGACTCTGGTGGATCCATATGTGGTTCATAAAAAGAACACACATGCAATGACTCTGGTGGATCCATATGTGGTTCATGAAAAGAACACACATACAATGACACTAGTGGATCCATGTGGTTCATGAAAAGAACACACATGCAATGACATTATTGTGGTTTGTGAAAAGAACAGACATGCAATGACTCTGGTGGATCCATGTGTGGTTTGTTAATAGGACAGACATGCAATGACTCTGGTGGATCCATATGTGTTTCATGAAAAGAACACACATGCAATCACTCTGGTGGATGCATATGTGGTCTGTGAAAAGAACACACATGCAATTACTCTGTTGATCCATATGTGGTTCATGAAAAGAACAGACATGCAATGACTCTGGTGGATCCATATGTGGTTTGCGAAAAGAACAGACATGCAATGACTCTGGTGGATCCATATGTGGTGTGCGAAAAGAACACACATTCAATGACTCTGGTGGATCCATATGTGGTTTGTCAAAAGAACACACATGCAATGACTCTAGTGGATCCATATGTGGTTCATGAAAAGAACACACATGTAATGACTCTAGTGGATCCATATGTGGTTTATGAAAAGAACATATATGCAATGACTACAGTGGATCCATATGTGGTTTGTGAAAAGAACACACATGCAATGACTCTGGTGGATCCATATGTGGTCTGTGAAAAGAATAGACATGCAATGACTCTGGTTGATCCATATGTCTTTCATGAAAAGAACACGCATGCAATGACTCTGGTGGATCCATATGTGGTTGATAAAAAGAACACACATGCAATGACACTGGTGGATCCATATGTGGTTCATGAAAAGAACACACATGCAATGACACTGGTGGATCCATGTGGTTCATGAAAACATCACACATGCAATGACATTAGTTGTGGTTTGTGAAAAGAACAGACATGCAATGACTCTGGAGGATCCATGTGTGGTTTGTGAATAGAATAGACATGCAATGACTCTGGTGGATCCATATGTGGTTCATGAAAAGAACACACATGCAATGACACTGGTAGATCCATGTGGTTCATGAAAAGAACACACATTCAATGACTCTAGTGCTGGTTTAGGATAAGAACACACATGCAATGACTCTATTTGTGGTTCATGAAAAGAACACACATGCAATGACACTCGTGGATCCATGTGGCTCATGAAAAGAACACACATGCAATGACTCTAGTGGATCCATATGTAGTTTGTCAAAAGAACACACGTACAGTGACACTAGTTGTGGTTTGTGAAAAGAACAGACATGCAATGACTCTGGTGAATCCATGTGTGGTTTGTGAAAAGAACAGACATGCAATGACTATGGTGGATCCATATGTGGTTCATGAAAAGAACACACATGTAATGACTCTGGTGGATCCATATGTGGTTTCTGAAAAGAACAGATATGCAATGACTATACTGGATCCATATGTGGTTTGTGAAAAGAACACACATGCAATGGATCTGGTGGATCCATATGTGGTCTTTGAAAAGAACAGACATGCAATAACTCTGGTTGATCCATATATGGTTCATCAAAAGAACACACATGCAATGACTCTGGTGGATCCATATGTGGTTCATAAAAAGAACACACATGCAATGACTCTGGTGGATCCATATGTGGTTCATGAAAAGAACACACATACAATGACACTAGTGGATCCATGTGGTTCATGAAAAGAACACACATGCAATGACATTATTGTGGTTTGTGAAAAGAACAGACATGCGATGACTCTGGTGGATCCATGTGTGGTTTGTTAATAGAACAGACATGCAATGACTCTGGTGGATCCATATGTGTTTCATGAAAAGAACAGACATGCGATGACTCTGGTGGATGCATATGTGGTTTGTGAACAGAACAAATATGCAATGACTATAGTGCATCCATATGTGGTCTGTGAAAAGAACACACATGCAATGACTCTGTTGATCCATATGTGGTTCATGAAAAGAACAGACATGCAATGACTCTGGTGGATCCATATGTGGTTTGTGAAAAGAACACACATTCAATGACTCTGGTGGATCCATATGTGGTTTGTCAAAAGAACACACATGCAATGACTCTGGTGGATCCATATTTTGTTTGTCAAAACAACACACATGCAATGACTCTGGTGGATCCATATATGGTTCATGAAAAGAACACACATCCAATGACTCTAATGGATCTATATGTGGTTTGTGAAAAGAACATACATGCAATGATTCTGGTGGATCCGTATGTGGTTCATGAAAAGAACAGACATGCAATGACTCTGGTGGATCCATATGTGGTTCACGAAAATAACACGCATGCAATGACTCTAGTGCTGGTTTAGGATAAGAACACACATGCAATGACTCTATTTTTGGTTCATGAAACAACACACATGCAATGACACTGGTGGATACATGTGGCTCATGAAAATAACACACATGCAATGACCTGGTCGATCCATATGTGGTTTGTCAAAAGAACACATGTATAATGACACTAGGTGTGGTTTGTGAAAAGAACAGACATGCAATGACTCTGGTGGATCCATGTGTGGTTTGTGAAAAGAACAGACATGCAATAACTCTGGTGGATCCATATGTGGTTTATGAAAAGAACACACATGTAATGACTCTAGTGGATCCATATGTGGTTTATGAAAAGAACAGATATGCAATGGCTATAGTGGATCCATATGAGGTTTGTGAAAAGAACACACATGCAATGACTCTAGTGGATCCATATGTGGTCTGTTAAAAGAACAGACATGCAATGACCCTGGTTGATCCATATATGGTTCGTCAAAAGAACACACATGAAATGATTCTGGTGGATCCATATGTGGTTCATAAAAAGAACACACATGCAATGAGACTGGTGGATCCATATGTGGTTCATGAAAAGAACACACATGAAATGACACTGGTAGATCCATGTGGTTCATGAAAACATCACACATTCAATGACATTAGTTGTGGTTTGTGAAAAGAACAGACATGCAATGACTCTGGTGGATCCATGTGTGGTTTGTGAATAGAAGAGATATGTAATGACTTTGGTGGATCCATATGTGCTTCGTGAAAAGAACACACATTCAATGACACTAGTGGATCCATGTGGTTCATGAAAAGAACACACATGCAATGACTCTGGTTGATCCACATGTGGTTCATAAAAATAACACACATGCAATGACACTGGTGGATCCATGTGGTTCATGAAAAGAACACACATGCAATGACTCTAGTACTGGTTTAGGATAAGAACACACATGCAATGACTCTATTTGTGGTTCATGAAAGAACACACATGCAATGACACTGGTGGATCCATGTGGCTCATGAAAAGAACACACATGCAATGACCTGGTGGATCCATATGTGGTTTGTCATAAGAACACATGTACAATGACACTAGGTTTGGTTTGTGAAAAGAACAGACATGCAATGACTCTGGTGGATCCATGTGTGGTTTATGAAAAGAATAGACATGCAATGACTCTGGTGGATCCATATGTGGTTCATGAAAAGAACACACATGTAATGACTCTAGTGGATCCATATGTGGTTTATGAAAAGAACATATATGCAATGACTATAGTGGATCCATATGTGGTTTGTGAAAAGAACACACATGCAATGACTCTGGTGGATCCATAGTGGTCTGTGAAAAGAATAGACATGCAATGACTCTGGTTGATCCATATGTCGTTCATGAAAAGAAAACGCATGCAATGACTCTGGTGGATCCATATGTGGTTGATAAAAAGAACACACATGCAATGACACTGGTGGATCCATATGTGGTTCATGAAAAGAACACACATGCAATGACACTGGTGGATCCATGTGGTTCATGAAAACATCACACATGCAATGACATTAGTTGTGGTTTGTGAAAAGAACAGACATGCAATGACTCTGGAGGATCCATGTGTGGTTTGTGAATAGAATAGACATGCAATGACTCTGGTGGATCCATATGTGGTTCATGAAAAGAACACACATGCAATGACACTGGTGGATCCATGTGGTTCATGAAAAGAACACACATTCAATGACTCTAGTGCTGGTTTAGGATAAGAACACACATGCAATGACTCTATTTTTGGTTCATGAAAATAACACACATGCAATGACACTGGTGGATCCATGTGGCTCATGAAAAGAACACACAAGCAATGACTCTAGTGGATCCATATGTGGTTTCTCAAAAGAACACACGTACAGTGACACTAGTTGTGGTTTGTGAAAAGAACAGACATGCAATGACTCTGGTGGATCCATGTGTGGTTTGTGAAAAGAACAGACATGCAATGACTCTGGTGGATCCATATGTGGTTCATGAAAAGAACACACATGTAATGACTCTGGTGGATCCATATGTGGTTTCTGAAAAGAACAGATATGCAATGACTATACTGGATCCATATGTGGTTTGTGAAAAGAACACACATGCAATGACTCTGGTGGATCCATATGTGGTCTGTGAAAAGAACAGACATGCAATGACTCTGGTTGATCCATATATGGGTCATCAAAAGAACACACATGCAATGACTCTGGTGGATCCATATGTGGTTCATAAAAAGAACACACATGCAATGACTCTGGTGGATCCATATGTGGTTCATGAAAAGAACACACATACAATGACACTAGTGGATCCATGTGGTTCATGAAAAGAACACACATGCAATGACATTATTGTGGTTTGTGAAAAGAACAGACATGCAATGACTCTGGTGGATCCATGTGTGGTTTGTTAATAGGACAGACATGCAATGACTCTGGTGGATCCATATGTGTTTCATGAAAAGAACACACATGCAATCACTCTGGTGGATGCATATGTGGTCTGTGAAAAGAACACACATGCAATTACTCTGTTGATCCATATGTGGTTCATGAAAAGAACAGACATGCAATGACTCTGGTGGATCCATATGTGGTTTGCGAAAAGAACAGACATGCAATGACTCTGGTGGATCCATATGTGGTTTGCGAAAAGAACACACATTCAATGACTCTGGTGGATCCATATGTGGTTTGTCAAAAGAACACACATGCAATGACTCTAGTGGATCCATATGTTGTTTGTCAAAACAACACACATGCAATGACTCTGGTGGATCCATATATGGTTCATGAAAAGAACACACATCCAATGACTCTAATGGATCTATATGTGGTTTGTGAAAAGAACATACATGCAATGATTCTGGTGGATCCGTATGTGGTTCATGAAAAGAACAGACATGCAATGACTCTGGTGGATCCATATGTGGTTCACGAAAATAACACGCATGCAATGACTCTAGTGATGGTTTAGGATAAGAACACACATGCAATGACTCTATTTTTGGTTCATGAAACAACACACATGCAATGACACTGGTGGATACATGTGGCTCATGAAAAGAACACACATGCAATGACCTGGTGGATCCATATGTGGTTTGTCAAAAGAACACATGTATAATGACACTAGGTGTGGTTTGTGAAAAGAACAGACATGCAATGACTCTGGTGGATCCGTGTGTGGTTTGTGAAAAGAACAGACGTGCAATGACTCTAGTGGATCCATATGTGGTTCATGAAAAGAACACACATGTAATGACTCTACTGGATCCATATGTGGTTTATGAAAAGAACAGATATACAATGACTATAGTGGATCCATATGAGGTTTGTGAAAAGAACACACATACAATGACTCTAGTGGATCCATATGTTGTCTGTTAAAAGAACAGACATGCAATGACTCTGGTTGATCCATATATGGTTCATCAAAAGAACACACATGAAATGACTCTGGTGGATCCATATGTGGTTCATAAAAAGAACACACATGCAATGACACTGGTGGATCCATATGTGGTTCATGAAAAGAACACACATGCAATGACACTGGTAGATCCATGTGGTTCATGAAAACATCACACATGCAATGACATTAGTTGTGGTTTGTGAAAAGAACAAACATGCAATGACTCTGGTGGATGCATGTGTGGTTTGTGAATAGAATAGATATGCAATGACTCTGGTGGATCCATATGTGGTTCATGAAAAGAACACACATGCAATGACACTAGTGGATCCATGTGGTTCATGAAAAGAACACACATGCAATGACTCTAGTGCTGGTTTAGGATAAGAACACACATGCAATGACTCTATTTGTGACTCTATAATTGGAACTATATATGGGGAACATATAAGTTTGAAGTTAAAAAGGCATACTCAGCCATGATTGGACACTCACCATCACCACCACACTTTTCCAGGGTTTGGGCAGCCTCCTGTCAAAATAAACACAAGTTCTTTTTTTGGCTTTTGTTACTAGACAGATTGAATACAAGAAACCTACTGATGAGAAAGAATTTCAACCTTCCTGATTACAATTGTGTTACATCAAACTGCATCACAGAAGAATCAGCAAATCATCTTTTCTGGGATTGTCCATTTGCAAAAAAATGTTGGGACCATATTTCGAGAAACAGAACTGCAAATCTAACAGGATTAGAAGCTATTTCAAACATCAAAGAAAAGTTACATCTACCATTTGCAATGGAAATCATTATCATGACATCCTGGGGTATCTGGATTTGCAGAAATGAGAAGATTTTTAATGACAAAAGACCCACTTTTGATAGATGTAAAGCAAGTTTCTACCAGGAAATGAGATGGATACAATTCAGAATCAAAGGAAAATACAAGGAGAAATTCAAAGCCTGGCACAGTCAGCAATTAGATCAGGGATAGAATAGATTGTTTCCATTTAGATATAACTGTTTATGATCTACCTTAGATCATTTTCTCATTGTAACATACACATATATAATAATAAAAAATTGAAGTGGGGATTTTCCCTACTGTTTCACCTCAAAAAAATGAAAAGAACACACATGCAATGACACTGGTGGATCCATGTGGCTCATGAAAAGAACACACATGCAGTGACTCTGGTGGATCCATATGTGGTTTATCAAAAGAACACATGTACAATGCCACTAGTTGTGGTTTGTGAAAAGAACAGACATGCAATGACTCTGGTGAATCCATATGTGGTTCATGAAAAGAACACACACGTAATGACTCTGGTGGATCCATATGTGGTTTCTGAAAAAAACAGATATGCAATGACTATAGTGGATCCATATGTGGTTTGTGAAAAGAACACACATGCAATGACTCTGGTGGATCCATATGTGGTCTATGAAAAGAACAGACATGCAATGACTCTAGTTGATCCATATATGGTTCATCAAAAGAACACACATGCAATGACTCTGGTGGATCCATATGTGGTTCATAAAAAGAACACACATGCAATGACTCTGGTGGATCCATATGTGGTTCATGAAAAGAACACACATGCAATGACACTAGTGGATCCATGTGGTTCATGAAAAGAACACACATGCAATGACATTATTGTGGTTTGCAAAAAGAACAGACATGCAATGACTCTGGTGGATCCTTGTGTGGTTTGTGAATAGAACGGACATGCAATGACTCTGGTGGATCCATATGTGGTTCATGAAAAGAACACACATGCAATGACTCTGGTGGATCCATATGTGGTTTGTGAAAAGAACAGATATGCAATGACTATAGTGGATCCATATGTGGTCTTTGAAAAGAAAAGACATGCAATGACTCTGGTTGATCCATATGTAGTTCCTGAAAAGAACAGACATGCAATGAATCTGGTGGATCCATATGTGGTTTGATAAAATAACACACATGCAATGACTCTGGTGGATCCATATGTGGTTTGTCAAAAGAACACACATGCAATGACTCTGGTGGATCCATATGTTGTTTGTCAAAACAACACACATGCAATGACTCTGGTGGATCCATATATGGTTCATGAAAAGAACACACATCCAATGACTCTAATGGATCTATATGTGGTTTGTGGAAAGAACATACATGCAATGATTCTGGTGAATCCATATGTGGTTCATGAAAAGAACAGACATGCAATGAGTCTCGTAGATCCATATGTGGTTCATGAAAATAACATGCATGCAATGACACTAGTGGATCCATGTGGTTCATGAAAAGAACACACATGCAATGACTCTAGTGCTAGTTTAGGATAAGAACACACATGCAATGACTCTATATGTGGTTCATGAAAAGAACACTCATGCAATGACACTTGTGGTTCATGAAAAGACAACACATGCGATGACTCTGGTGGATCCATATGTGGTTTGTCAAAGAACACATATGCAATGACTCTAGTACTGGTTTAGAAAAAGAAGACACATAAAATGACACTAGTTGTGGTTCATGAAAAGAACACACATGCAATTACTTTGGTGGATCCATGTGTGATTCATGAAAAGAACACACATGCAATGACTCTGGTGGATCCATATGTGGTTCATAAAAAGAACACACATGCAATGACTCTCGTGGATCCATATGTGGTTCATGAAAAGAACACACATGCAATGACACTGGTGGATCCATGTGGTTCATGAAAAGAACACACATGCAATGACATTATTGTGGTTTGTGAAAAGAACAGACATGCAATGACTCTGGTGGATCCTTGTGTGGTTTGTGAATAGAACAGACATGCAATGACTCTGGTGGATCCATATGTGGTTCATGAAAAGAACTCACATGCAATGACTCTGGTGGATCCATATGTGGTTTGTGAAAAGAACAGATATGCAATGACTATAGTGGATCCATATGTGGTCTGTGAAAAGAACAGACATGCAAAGACTCTGGTTGATCCTAATGTAGTTCATGACAAGAACAGACATGCAATGAATCTGGTGGATCCATATGAGGTTTGCAAAAAGAACACACATGCAATGACTCTGGTGGATCCCTATGTGGTTTGTCAAAAGAACACAGATGCAATGACTCTGGTAGATCCATATGTTGTTTGTCAAAACAAAACACATGCAATGACTCTGGTGGATCCATATATGGTTCATGAAAAGAACACACATCCAATCTCTAATGGATCTATATGTGGTTTGTGAAAAGAACATACATGCAATGATTCTGGTGGATTCATATGTGGTTCATGAAAAGAATAGACATGCAATGACTCTGGTAGATCCATATGTGGTTCATGAAAATAACACGCATGCAATAACACTAGTGGATCCATGTGGTTCATGAAAAGAACACACATGCAATGACTCTAGTGCTAGTTTAGGAAAAGAACACACATGCAATGACTCTATCCGTGGTTCATGAAAAGAACACTCATGCAATGACACTTGTGGTTCATGAAAATACAACACATGCAATGACTCTGGTGGATCCATATGTGGTTTGTCAAAGAACACATATGCAATGACTCTAGTACTGGTTTAGAAAAAGAAGACACATAAAATGACACTAGTTGTGGTTCATGAAAAGAACACACATGCGATAACTTTGGTGGATCCATGTGTGGTTCATGAAAAGAACACACATGCAATGACACTGGTGGACCCATATGTGGTTCTTGAAAAAAAACATGCAATGACTCTAGTGGATCCATATGTGGTTCATGAAAAGAACACATATCCAATGACACTGGTTGATCCATGTGGTTCATGAAAAGAACACACATGCAATGACACTAGTTGTGGTTTGTGAAAAGAATAGACATGCAATGACTCTAGTGGATCCGTGTGTGGTTTGTGAAAAGAACAGTAAGCAATGACTCTGGTGGATCCATATGTGGTTCATGAAAAGAACACACATGCAATGACTCTAGTGGATCCATATGTGGTTTGTGAAAAAACAGATATGCAATGACTATAGTGGATCCATATGTGGTCTGTGAAAAGAAAAGACATGCAATGACTCTGGTTGATGCATATGTGGTTCATGAAAAGAACAGACACGCAATGACCTGGTGGATCCATATGTGGTTTGTCAAAAGAACAAATGTATAATGACACTAGGTGTGGTTTGTGAAAAGAACAGACATGCAATGACTCTGGTGGATCCATGTGTGGTTTGTGAAAAGAACAGACATGCAATGACTCTGGTGGATCCATATGTGGTTCATGAAAAGAACACACATGTAATGACTCTAGTGGATCCATATGTGGTTTATGAAAAGAACAGATATGCAATGACTATAGTGGATCCATATGAGGTTTGTGAAAAGAACACACATGCAATGACTCTAGTGGATCCATATGTGGTCTGTGAAAAGAACAGGCATGCAATGACTCTGGTTGATCCATATATGGTTCATCAAAAGAACACACATGCAATGACTCTGGTGGATCCATATGTGGTTCATAAAAAGAACACACATGCAATGACACTGGTGGATCCATATGTGGTTCATGAAAAGAACACACATGCAATGACACTGGTAGATCCATGTGGTTCATGAAAACATCACACATGCAATGACATTAGTTGTGCTTTGTGAAAGGAACAGACATGCAATGACTCTGGTGGATCCATGTGTGGTTAGGGAATAGAACAGACATGCAATGACTCTGGTGGATCCATATGTGGTTCATGAAAAGAACACACATGCAATGACACTGGTGGATCCATGTGGTTCATGAAAAGAACACACATGCAATGACTCTAATGCTGGTTTAGGATAAGAACACACATGCAATGACTCTATTTGTGGTTCATTAAAAGAACACACATGCAATGACACTGGTGGATCCATGTGGTTCATGAAAAGAACACACATGCAATGACTCTGGTGGATCCATATGTGGTTTGTCAAAAGAACACACGTACAATGACACTAGTTATGGTTTGTGAAAAGAACAGACATGAAATGACTCTGGTGGATCCATGTGTGGTTTGTGAAAAGAATAGACATGCAATGACTCTTGTGGATCCATATGTGGTTCATGAAAAGAACACACATGTAATGACTCTGGTGGATCCATATGTGGTTTCTGAAAAGAACAGATATGCAATGACTATAGTGGATCCATATGTGGTTTGTGAAAACAACACACATGCAACGACTCTGGTGGATCCATATGTGGTCTCTGAAAAAAACAGACATGCAATGACTCTGGTTGATCCATATATGGTTCATCAAAAGAACATACATGCAATGACTCTCGTGGATCCATATGTGGTTCATAAAAAGAACACACATGCAATGACTCTGGTGGATCCATATGTGGTTCATGAAAAGAACACACATGCAATGACTCTGGTGGATCCATATGTGGTTCATGAAAATAACACAAATGCAATGACACTAGTGGATCCATGTGGTTCATGGATAGAACACACATGCAATGACATTATTGTGGTTTGTGAAAAGAACAGACATGCAATGACTTTGGTGGATCCTTGTGTGGTTTGTGAATAGAACAGACATGCAATGACTCTGGTGGATCCATATGTGGTTTGAGAAAAGAACACACATGCAATGACTCTGGTGGATCCATATGTGGTTTGTCAAAAGAACACACATGCAATGACTCTGGTGGATCCATATGTTGTTTGTCAAAACAACACACATGCAATGACTCTAGTGGATCCATATATGGTTCATGAAAAGAACACACATCCAATGACTCTAATGGATCTATATGTGGTTTGTGGAAAGAACATACATGCAATGATTCTGGTGGATCCATATGTGGTTCATGAAAAGAACAGACATGCAATGAGTCTGGTAGATCCATATGTGGTTCATGAAAATAACACGCATGCAATGACACTAGTGGATCCATGTGGTTCATGAAAAGAACACACATGCAATGACTCTAGTGCTAATTTAGGATAAGAACACACATGCAATGACTCTATCTGTGGTTCATGAAAAGAACACTCATGCAATGACACTTGTGGTTCATGAAAAGACAACACATGCAATGACTCTGGTGGATCCATATGTGGTTTGTCAAAGAACACATATGCAAAGACTCTAGTACTGGTTTAGAAAAAGAAGACACATAAAATGACACTAGTTGTGGTTCATGAAAAGAACACACATGCAATTACTTTGGTGGATCCATGTGTGGTTCATGGAAAGAACACACATGCAATGACTCTGGTGGATCCATATGTGGTTCATAAAAAGAACACACATGCAATGACTCTCGTGGATCCATATGTGGTTCATGAAAAGAACACACATGCAATGACACTGGTGGATCCATGTGGTTCATGAAAAGAACACACATGCAATGACATTATTGTGGTTCCTGAAAAGAACAGACATGCAATGACTCTGGTGGATCCTTGTGTGGTTTGTGAATAGAACAGACATGCAATGACTCTGGTGGATCCATATGTGGTTCATGAAAAGAACTCACATGCAATGACTCTGGTGGATCCATATGTGGTTTGTGAAAAGAACAGATATGCAATGACTATAGTGGATCCATATGTGGTCTGTGAAAAGAATAGACATGCAATGACTCTGGTTGATCCTAAATTAGTTCATCACAAGAACAGACATGCAATGAATCTGGTGGATCCATATGTGGTTTGCGAAAAGAACACACATGCAATGACTCTGGTGGATCCATATGTGGTTTGTCAAAAGAACACACATGCAATGACTCTGGTGGATCCATATGTTGTTTGTCAAAACAAAACACATGCAATGACGCTGGTGGATCCATATATGGTTCATGAAAAGAACACACATCCAATGACTCTAATGGATCTATATGTGGTTTGTGAAAAGAACATACATGCAATGATTCTGGTGGATCCATATGTGGTTCATGAAAAGAATAGACATGCAATGACTCTGGTAGATCCATATGTGGTTCATGAAAATAAAACGCATGCAATAACACTAGTGGATCCATGTGGTTCATGAAAAGAACACACATGCAATGACTCTAGTGCTAGTTTAGGAAAAGAATACACATGCAATGACTCTATCTGTGGTTCATGAAAAGAACACTCATGCAATGACACTTGTGGTTCATGAAAAGACAACACATGCAATGACTCTGGTGGATCCATATGTGGTTTGTCAAAGAACACATATGCAATGACTCTAATACTGGTTTAGAAAAAGAAGACACATAAAATGACATTAGTTGTGGTTCATGAAAAGAACACACATGCAATTACTTTGATGGATCCATGTGTGATTCATGAAACGAACACACATCCAATGACACTGGTGGACCCATATGTGGTTCTTGAAAAAAACATGCAATGACTCTAGTGGATCCATATGTGGTTCATGAAAAAAAACACATCCAATGACACTGGTTGATCCATGTGGTTCATGAAAAGAACACACATGCAATGACGCTAGTTGTGGTTTGTGAAAAGAATAGACATGCAATGACTCTAGTGGATCCGTGTGTGGTTTGTGAAAAGAACAGTAAGCAATGACTCTGGTGGATCCATATGTGGTTCATGAAAAGAACACACATGCAATGACTCTAGTGGATCCATATGTCGTTTGTGAAAAAACAGATATGCAATGACTATAGTGGATACATATGTGGTCTGTGAAAAGAAAAGACATGCAATGACTCTGGTTGATGCATATGTGGTTCATGAAAAGAACAGACACGCAATGACCTGGTGGATCCATATGTGGTTTGTCAAAAGAACAAATGTATAATGACACTAGGTGTGGTTTGTGAAAAGAACAGACATGCAATGACTCTGGTGGATCCATGTGTGGTTTGTGAAAAGAACAGACATGCAATGACTCTGGTGGATCCATATGTGGTTCATGAAAAGAACACACATGTAATGACTCTAGTGGATCCATATGTGGTTTATGAAAAGAACAGATATGCAATGACTATAGTGGATCCATATGAGGTTTGTGAAAAGAACACACATGCAATGACTCTAGTGGATCCATATGTGGTCTGTGAAAAGAACAGGCATGCAATGACTCTGGTTGATCCATATATGGTTCATCAAAAGAACACACATGCAATGACTCTGGTGGATCCATATGTGGTTCATAAAAAGAACACACATGCAATGACACTGGTGGATCCATATGTGGTTCATGAAAAGAACACACATGCAATGACACTGGTAGATCCATGTGGTTCATGAAAACATCACACATGCAATGACATTAGTTGTGGTTTGTGAAAGGAAAAGACATGCAATGACTCTGGTGGATCCATGTGTGGTTTGGGAATAGAACAGACATGCAATGACTCTGGTGGATCCATATGTGGTTCATGAAAAGAACACACATGCAATGACACTGGTGGATCCATGTGGTTCATGAAAAGAACACACATGCAATGACTCTAGTCTGGTTTAGGATAAGAACACACATGCAATGACTCTATTTGTGGTTCATTAAAAGAACACACATGCAATGACACTGGTGGATCCATGTGGTTCATGAAAAGAACACACATGCAATGACTCTCGTGGATCCATATGTGGTTTGTCAAAAGAACACACGTACAATGACACTAGTTGTGGTTTGTGAAAAGAACAGACATGAAATGACTCTGGTGGATCCATGTGTGGTTTGTGAAAAGAATAGACATGCAATGACTCTTGTGGATCCATATGTGGTTCATGAAAAGAACACACATGTAATGACTCTGGTGGATCCATATGTGGTTTCTGAAAAGAACAAATATGCAATGACCATAGTGGATCGATATGTGGTTTGTGAAAACAACACACATGCAACGACTCAGGTGGATCCATATGTGGTCTCTGAAAAGAACAGACATGCAATGACTCTGGTTGATCCATATATGGTTCATCAAAAGAACACACATGCAATGACTCTCGTGGATCCATATGTGGTTCATAAAAAGAACACACATGCAATGACTCTGGTGGATCCATATGTGGCTCATGAAAAGAACACACATGCAATGACTCTGGTGGATCCATATGTGGTTCATGAAAAGAACACAAATGCAATGACACTAGTGGATCCATGTGGTTCATGGATAGAACACACATGCAATGACATTATTGTGGTTTGTGAAAAGAACAGACATGCAATGACTTTGGTGGATCCTTGTGTGGTTTGTGAATAGAACAGACATGCAATGACTCTGGTGGATCCATATGTGGTTCATGAAAAGAACACACATGCAATGACTCTGGTGGATCCATAAGTGGTTTGTGAAAAGAATAGACATGCAATGACTCTGGTTGATCCACATGTGGTTCATGAAAAGAACAGACATGCAATGAATCTGGTGGATCCATATGTGGTTTGCGAAAAGAACACACATGTAATGACTCTGGTGGATCCATATGTGGTTTGTCAAAAGTACAAACATGCAATGACTCTGGTGGATCCATATGTTGTTTGTCAAAACAGAACACATGCAATGACTCTGGTCGATCCATATATGGTTCATGAAAATAACACACATCCAATGATTCTAATGGATCTATATGTGGTTTGTGAAAAGAACATACATGCAATGATTCTGGTGGATCCATATGTGGTTCATGAAAAGAACAGACATGCAATGACTCTGGTAGATCCATATGTGGTTCACGAAAATAACACGCATAAAATGACACTAGTGGATCCATGTGGTTCATGAAAAGAACACACATGCAATGACTCTAGTGCTAGTTTAGGATAAGAACACACATGCAATGACTCTATCTGTGGTTCATGAAAAGAACACACATGCAATGACAGTTGTGGTTCATGAAAAGACAACACATGCAATGACTCTCGTGGATCCATATGTGGTTTGTCAAAGAATACATATGCAATGACTCTAGTACTGGTTTAGAAAAAGAAGACACATAAAATGACACTAGTTGTGGTTCATGAAAAGAACACACATGCAATTACTTTAGTGGATCCATGTGTGGTTCATGAAAAGAACACACATGCAATGACTCTGGTGGATCCATATATGGTTTGTCAAAAGAACACATGTACAATGACACTAGTTGTGGTTTGTGAAAAGAATAGACATGCAATGACTCTGGTGGATCCATGTGTGGTTGCTAAAAAGAACAGACATGCAATGACTCTGGTGGATCCATATGTGGTTCATGAAAATAACACACATGTAATGACTCTGGTGGATCCATATGTGGTTTCTGAAAAGAACAGATATGCAATGACTATAGTGGATCCATATGAGGTTTGTGAAAAGAACAGACATGCAATGACTCTAGTAGATCCATATGTGGTCTGTGAAAAGAACAGACATGCAATGACTCTGGTTGATCCATATATGGTTCATCAAAAGAACACACATGCAATGACTCTGGTGGATCCATATGTGGTTCATAAAAAGAACACACATGCAATGACACTGGTGGATCCATATGTGGTTCATGAAAAGAACACACATGCAATGACACTGGTAGATCCATGTGGTTCATGAAAACATCACACATGCAATGACATTAGTTGTGGTTTGTGAAAAGGACAGACATGCAATGACTCTGGTGGATCCATGTGTGGTTTGTGAATAGAACAGACATGCAATGACTCTGGTGGATCCATCTGTGGTTCATGAAAAGAACACACATGCAATGACACTGGTGGATCCATGTGGTTCATGAAAAGAACACACATGCAATGACTATAGTCCTTGTTTAGGATAAGAACACACATGCAATGACTCTATTTGTGGTTCACGAAAAGAACACACATGCAATGACACTGGTGGATCCATGTGGTTCATGAAAAGAACACACATGCAATCACTCTGGTGGATCCATATGTGGTTTGTCAAAAGAACACACGTACAATGACACTAGTTGTGGTTTGTGAAAAGAACAGACATGCAATGACTCTGGTGGATCCATGTGTGGTTTGTGAAAAGAATAGACATGCAATGACTCTGGTGGATCCATATGTGGTTCATGAAAAGAACACACATGTAATGACTCTGGTGGATCCATATGTGGTTTCTGAAAAGAACAGATATGCAATGACTATAGTGGATCCATATGTGGTTTGTGAAAACAACACACATGCAACGACTCTGGTGGATCCATATGTGGTCTCTGAAAAGAACAGACATGCAATGACTCTGGTTGATCCATATAGGGTTCATCAAAAGAACACACATGCAATGACTCTCGTGGATCCATATGTGGTTCATAAAAAGAACACACATGCAATGACTCTGGTGGATCAATATGTGGTTCATGAAAAGAACACACATGCAATGACTCTGGTGGATCCATATGTGGTTCATGAAAAGAACACAAATGCAATGACACTAGTGGATCCATGTGGTTCATGGAAAGAACACACATGCAATGACATTATTGTGGTTTGTGAAAAGAACAGACATGCAATGACTCTGGTGGATCCTTGTGTGGTTTGTGAATAGAACAGACATGCAATGACTCTGGTGGATCCATATCTGGTTCATGAAAAGAACACACATGCAATGACTCTGGTGGATCCATAAGTGGTTTGTGAAAAGAATAGATATGCAATGACTATAGTGGATCCATATGTGGTCTGTGAAAAGAATAGACATGCAATGACTCTGGTTGATCCACATGTGGTTCATGAAAAGAACAGACATGCAATGAATCTGGTGGATCCATATGTGGTTTGCGAAAAGAACACACATGTAATGACTCTGGTGGATCCATATGTGGTTTGTCAAAAGAACAAACATGCATTGACTCTGGTGGATCCATATGTTGTTTGTCAAAACAGAACACATGCAATGACTCTGGTCGATCCATATATGGTTCATGAAAATAACACACATCCAATGATTCTAATGGATCTATATGTGGTTTGTGAAAAGAACATACATGCAATGATTCTGGTGGATCCATATGTGGTTCATGAAAAGAACAGACATGCAATGACTCTGGTAGATCCATATGTGGTTCACGAAAATAACACGCATAAAATGACACTAGTGGATCCATGTGGTTCATGAAAAGAACACACATGCAATGACTCTAGTGCTAGTTTAGGATAAGAACACACATGCAATGACTCTATCTGTGGTTCATGAAAAGAACACACATGCAATGACAGTTGTGGTTCATGAAAAGACAACACATGCAATGACTCTCGTGGATCCATATGTGGTTTGTCAAAGAATACATATGCAATGACTCTAGTACTGGTTTAGAAAAAGAAGACACATAAAATGACACTAGTTGTGGTTCATGAAAAGAACACACATGCAATTACTTTAGTGGATCCATGTGTGGTTCATGAAAAGAACACACATGCAATGACTCTGGTGGATCCATATGTGGTTTGTCAAAAGAACACATGTACAATGACACTAGTTGTGGTTTGTGAAAAGAATAGACATGCAATGACTCTGGTGGATCCATGTGTGGTTGCTAAAAAGAACAGACATGCAATGACTCTGGTGGATCCATATGTGGTTCATGAAAATAACACACATGTAATGACTCTGGTGGATCCATATGTGGTTTCTGAAAAGAACAGATATGCAATGACTATAGTGGATCCATATGAGGTTTGTGAAAAGAACAGACATGCAATGACTCTAGTAGATCCATATGTGGTCTGTGAAAAGAACAGACATGCAATGACTCTGGTTGATCCATATATGGTTCATCAAAAGAACACACATGCAATGACTCTGGTGGATCCATATGTGGTTCATAAAAAGAACACACATGCAATGACACTGGTGGATCCATATGTGGTTCATGAAAAGAACACACATGCAATGACACTGGTAGATCCATGTGGTTCATGAAAACATCACACATGCAATGACATTAGTTGTGGTTTGTGAAAAGGACAGACATGCAATGACTCTGGTGGATCCATGTGTGGTTTGTGAATAGAACAGACATGCAATGACTCTGGTGGATCCATCTGTGGTTCATGAAAAGAACACACATGCAATGACACTGGTGGATCCATGTGGTTCATGAAAAGAACACACATGCAATGACTATAGTCCTTGTTTAGGATAAGAACACACATGCAATGACTCTATTTGTGGTTCACGAAAAGAACACACATGCAATGACACTGGTGGATCCATGTGGTTCATGAAAAGAACACACATGCAATCACTCTGGTGGATCCATATGTGGTTTGTCAAAAGAACACACGTACAATGACACTAGTTGTGGTTTGTGAAAAGAACAGACATGCAATGACTCTGGTGGATCCATGTGTGGTTTGTGAAAAGAATAGACATGCAATGACTCTGGTGGATCCATATGTGGTTCATGAAAAGAACACACATGTAATGACTCTGGTGGATCCATATGTGGTTTCTGAAAAGAACAGATATGCAATGACTATAGTGGATCCATATGTGGTTTGTGAAAACAACACACATGCAACGACTCTGGTGGATCCATATGTGGTCTCTGAAAAGAACAGACATGCAATGACTCTGGTTGATCCATATAGGGTTCATCAAAAGAACACACATGCAATGACTCTCGTGGATCCATATGTGGTTCATAAAAAGAACACACATGCAATGACTCTGGTGGATCAATATGTGGTTCATGAAAAGAACACACATGCAATGACTCTGGTGGATCCATATGTGGTTCATGAAAAGAACACAAATGCAATGACACTAGTGGATCCATGTGGTTCATGGAAAGAACACACATGCAATGACATTATTGTGGTTTGTGAAAAGAACAGACATGCAATGACTCTGGTGGATCCTTGTGTGGTTTGTGAATAGAACAGACATGCAATGACTCTGGTGGATCCATATCTGGTTCATGAAAAGAACACACATGCAATGACTCTGGTGGATCCATAAGTGGTTTGTGAAAAGAATAGATATGCAATGACTATAGTGGATCCATATGTGGTCTGTGAAAAGAATAGACATGCAATGACTCTGGTTGATCCACATGTGGTTCATGAAAAGAACAGACATGCAATGAATCTGGTGGATCCATATGTGGTTTGCGAAAAGAACACACATGTAATGACTCTGGTGGATCCATATGTGGTTTGTCAAAAGAACAAACATGCATTGACTCTGGTGGATCCATATGTTGTTTGTCAAAACAGAACACATGCAATGACTCTGGTCGATCCATATATGGTTCATGAAAATAACACACATCCAATGATTCTAATGGATCTATATGTGGTTTGTGAAAAGAACATACATGCAATGATTCTGGTGGATCCATATGTGGTTCATGAAAAGAACAGACATGCAATGACTCTGGTAGATCCATATGTGGTTCACGAAAATAACACGCATAAAATGACACTAGTGGATCCATGTGGTTCATGAAAAGAACACACATGCAATGACTCTAGTGCTAGTTTAGGATAAGAACACACATGCAATGACTCTATCTGTGGTTCATGAAAAGAACACACATGCAATGACAGTTGTGGTTCATGAAAAGACAACACATGCAATGACTCTCGTGGATCCATATGTGGTTTGTCAAAGAATACATATGCAATGACTCTAGTACTGGTTTAGAAAAAGAAGACACATAAAATGACACTAGTTGTGGTTCATGAAAAGAACACACATGCAATTACTTTAGTGGATCCATGTGTGGTTCATGAAAAGAACACACATGCAATGACTCTGGTGGATCCATATGTGGTTTGTCAAAAGAACACATGTACAATGACACTAGTTGTGGTTTGTGAAAAGAATAGACATGCAATGACTCTGGTGGATCCATGTGTGGTTGCTAAAAAGAACAGACATGCAATGACTCTGGTGGATCCATATGTGGTTCATGAAAATAACACACATGTAATGACTCTGGTGGATCCATATGTGGTTTCTGAAAAGAACAGATATGCAATGACTATAGTGGATCCATATGAGGTTTGTGAAAAGAACAGACATGCAATGACTCTAGTTGATCCATATGTGGTCTGTGAAAAGAACAGACATGCAATGACTCTGGTTGATCCATATATGGTTCATCAAAAGAACACACATGCAATGACTCTAGTGGATCCATATGTGGTTCATAAAAAGAACACACATGCAATGACACTGGTGGATCCATATGTGGTTCATGAAAAGAACACACATGCAATGACACTGGTAGATCCATGTGGTTCATGAAAACATCACACATGCAATGACATTAGTTGTGGTTTGTGAAAAGGACAGACATGCAATGACTCTGGTGGATCCATGTGTGGTTTGTGAATAGAACAGACATGCAATGACTCTGGTGGATCCATCTGTGGTTCATGAAAAGAACACACATGCAATGACACTGGTGGATCCATGTGGTTCATGAAAAGAACACACATGCAATGACTCTAGTGCTTGTTTAGGATAAGAACACACATGCAATGACTCTATTTGTGGTTCACGAAAAGAACACACATGCAATGACACTGGTGGATCCATGTGGTTCATGAAAAGAACACACATGCAATCACTCTGGTGGATCCATATGTGGTTTGTCAAAAGAACACACGTACAATGACACTAGTTGTGGTTTGTGAAAAGAACAGACATGCAATGACTCTGGTGGATCCATGTGTGGTTTGTGAAAAGAATAGACATGCAATGACTCTGGTGGATCCATATGTGGTTCATGAAAAGAACACACATGTAATGACTCCGGTGGATCCATATGTGGTTTCTGAAAAGAACAGATATGCAATGACTATAGTGGATCCATATGTGGTTTGTGAAAACAACACACATGCAACGACTCTGGTGGATCCATATGTGGTCTCTGAAAAGAACAGACATGCAATGACTCTGGTTGATCCATATATGGTTCATCAAAAGAACACACATGCAATGACTCTCGTGGATACATATGTGGTTCATAAAAATAACACACATGCAATGACTCTGGTGGATCCATATGTGGTTCATGAAAAGAACACACATGCAATGACTCTGGTGGATCCATATGTGGTTCATGAAAAGAACACAAATGCAATGAAACTAGTGGATCCATGTGGTTCATGGAAAGAACACACATGCAATGACATTATTGTGGTTTGTGAAAAGAACAGACATGCAATGACTCTGGTGGATCCTTGTGTGGTTTGTGAATAGAACAGACATGCAATGACTCTGGTGGATCCATATCTGGTTCATGAAAAGAACACACATGCAATGACTCTGGTGGATCCATAAGTGGTTTGTGAAAATAACAGATATGCAATGACTATAGTGGATCCATATGTGGTCTGTGAAAAGAATAGACATGCAATGACTCTGGTTGATCCACATGTGGTTCATGAAAAGAACAGACATGCAATGAATCTGGTGGATCCATATGTGGTTTGCGAAAAGAACACACATGTAATGACTCTGGTGGATCCATATGTGGTTTGTCAAAAGAACAAACATGCAATGACTCTGGTGGATCCATATGTTGTTTGTCAAAATAGAACACATGCAATGACTCTGGTCGATCCATATATGGTTCATGAAAATAACACACATCCAATGACTCTAATGGATCTATATGTGGTTTGTGAAAATAACATACATGCAATGATTCTGGTGGATCCATATGTGGTTCATGAAAAGAACAGACATGCAATGACTCTGGTAGATCCATATGTGGTTCACGAAAATAACACGCATAAAATGACACTAGTGGATCCATGTGGTTCATGAAAAGAACACACATGCAATGACTCTAGTGCTAGTTTAGGATAAGAACACACATGCAATGACTCTATCTGTAGTTCATGAAAAGAACACACATGCAATGACAGTTGTGGTTCATGAAAAGACAACACATGCAATGACTCTCGTGGATCCATATGTGGTTTGTCAAAGAATACATATGCAATGACTCTAGTACTGGTTTAGAAAAAGAAGACACATAAAATGACACTAGTTGTGGTTCATGAAAAGAACACACATGCAATTACTTTGGTGGATCCATGTGTGGTTCATGAAAAGAACACACATGCAATGACTCTGGTGGATCCATATGTGGTTTGTCAAAAGAACACTTGTACAATGACACTAGTTGTGGTTCGTGAAAAGAACAGACATGCAATGACTCTGGTGGATCCATGTGTGGTTTGTGAAAAGAACAGACATGCAATGACTCTGGTGGATCCATATGTGGTTCATCAAAAGAACACACATGTAATGACTCTGGTGGATCCATTTGTGGTTTCTGAAAAGAACATATATGCAATGACTATAGTGGATCCATATGAGGTTTGTGAAAAGAACAGACATGCAATGACTCTAGTAGATCCATATGTGGTCCGTGAAAAGAACAGACATGCAATGACTCTGGTTGATCCATATATGGTTCATCAAAAGAACACACATGCAATGACTCTGGTGGATCCATATGTGGTTCATAAAAAGAACACACATGCAATGACACTAGTGGATCCATATGTGGTTCATGAAAAGAACACACATGCAATGACACTGGTAGATCCATGTGGTTCATGAAAACATCACACATGCTATGACATTAGTTGTGGTTTGTGAAAAGAACAGACATGCAATGACTCTGGTGGATCCATGTGTGGTTTGTGAATAGAACAGACATGCAATGACTCTGGTGGATCCATCTGTGGTTCATGAAAAGAACACACATGCAATGACACTGGTGGATCCATGTGGTTCATGAAAAGAACACACATGCAATGACTCTAGTGCTGGTTTAGGATAAGAACACACATGCAATTACTCTATTTGTGGTTCATGAAAAGAACACACATGCAATGACACTGGTGGATCCATGTGGTTCATGAAAAGAACACACATGCAATGACTCTGGTGGATCCATATGTGGTTTGTCAAAAGAACACACGTACAATGACACTAGTTGTGGCTTGTAAAAAGAACAGACATGCAATGACTCTGGTGGATCCATGTGTGGTTTGTGAAAAGAACAGACATGCAATGACTCTGGTGGATCCGTATGTGGTTCATGAAAAGAACACACATGTAATGACTCTGGTGGATCCATATGTGGTTTCTGAAAAGAACAGATATGCAATGACTATAGTGGATCCATATGTGGTTTGTGAAAAGAACACACATGCAACGACTCTGGTGGATCCATATGTGGTCTCTGGAAAGAACAGACATGCAATGACTCTGGTTGATCCATATATGGTTCATCAAAAGAGCACACATGCAATGACTCTGGTGGATCCATATGTGGTTCATAGAAAGAACACACATGCAATGACTCTGGTGGATCCATATGTGGTTCATGAAAAGAACACAAATGCAATGACACTAGTGGATCCATGTGGTTCATGAAAAGAACACACATGCAATGACATTATTGTGGTTTGTGAAAAGAACAGACATGCAATGACTCTGGTGGATCCTTATGTGGTTTGTGAATACAACAGACATGCAATGACTCTGGTGGATCCATATGTGGTTCATGAAAAGAACACACATGCAATGACTCTGGTGGATCCATATGTGGTTTGTGAAAAGAACAGATATGCAATGACTATAGTGGATCCATATGTGGTCTGTGAAAAGAACAGACATGCAATGACTCTGGTTGAACCACATGTGGTTTATGAAAAGAACAGACATGCAATGAATCTGGTGGATCCATATGTGGTTTGCGAAAAGAACACACATGCAATGACTCTGGTGGATCCATATGTGGTTTGTCAAAAGAACACACATGCAATGACTCTGCTCGATCCATATGTTGTTTGTCAAAACAACACACATGCAATGACTCTGGTCGATCCATATATGGTTCATGAAAAGAACACACATCCAATGACTCTAATGGATCTATATGTGGTTTGTGAAAAGAACATACATGCAATGATTCTGGTGGATCCATATGTGGTTCATGAAAAGAGCAGACATGCAATGACTCTGCTAGATCCATATGTGTTTCACGAAAATAACACGCATGCAATGACACTAGTGGATACATGTGGTTCATGAAAAGAACACACATGCAATCACTCTAGTGCTAGTTTAGGATAAGAACACACATGCAATGACTCTATCTGTGGTTCATGAAAAGAACACACATGCAATGACACTTGTGGTTCATGAAAAGACAACACATGCAATGACTCTCGTGGATCCATATGTGGTTTGTCAAAGAACACATATGCAATGACTCTAGTACTGGTTTAGAAAAAGAAGACACATAAAATGACACTAGTTGTGGTTCATGAAAAGAACACACATGCAATTACTTTGGTGGATCCATGTGTGGTTCATGAAAAGAACACACATGCAATGACACTGGTGGACCCATATGTGGTTCTTGAAAAAAACATGCAATGACTCTAGTGGATCCATATGTGGTTCATGAAAAGAACACTCATCCAATGACACTGGTTGATCCATGTGGTTCATGAAAAGAACACACATGCAATGACACTAGTTGTGGTTTGTGAAAAGAATAGACATGCAATGACTCTGGTGGATCCATGTGTGGTTTGTGAAAAGAACAGTAAGCAATGACTCTGGTGGATCCATATGTGGTTCATAAAAAGAACATACATGCAATGACTCTGGTGGATCCATATGTGGTTTGTGAAAAGAACAGATATGCAATGACTATAGTGGATCCATATGTGGTCTATGAAAAGAAAAGAATGCAATGACTCTGGTTGATCCATCTGTGGTTCATGAAAAGAACAGACATGCAATGACTCTGGTGGATCCATATGTGGTTTGCGAAAAGAACACACATGCAATGACTCTGGTGGATCCATATGTGGTTCGTCAAAAGAACACACATGCAATGACTCTGGTGGATGCATATGTGGTTTGTCAAAAGAACACACATGAAATGACTCTGGTGGATCCATATATGGTTCATGAAAAGAACACACATCCAATGACTCTAGTGGATCTATATGTGGTTGGTGAAAAGAACATACATGCAATGATTCTGGTGGACCCATATGTGGTTCATGAAAAGAACAGACATGCAATGACTCTGGTGGATCCATATGTGGTTCATGAAAATAACACGCATGCAATGACACTGGTGGATCCATGTGGTTCATGAAAAGAACACACATGCAATCACTCTAGTGCTGGTTTAGGATAAGAACACACATGCAATGACTCTTGTGGATCCATATGTGGTTTGTTAAAGAACAAATATGCAATGACTCTAGTACTGGTTTAGGAAAAGAACACAGATGAAATGACAATAGTTGTGGTTCACGAAAAGAACAGACATGCAATGACTCTGGTGGATCCATATGTGGTTTGTGAATAGAACAGACATGCAATGACTCTGGTGGATCCATATGTGGTTCATGAAAAGAACACACATGCAATGACTCTAGTGGATCCATATGTGGTCTGTGAAAAGAACAGACATGCAATGACTCTGGTTGATCCATATGTGGTTCATGAAAAGAACAGACATGCAATGACTTTGGTGGATCCATATGTGGTTTGCGAAAAGAACACACATGCAATGACCCTGGTGGATCCATATGTGGTTTGTCAAAAGAACACACATGCAATGACTCTGGTGGATCCATATGTTGTTTGTCAAAACAATACACATGCAATGACTCTGGTGGTTCCATATATGGTTCATGAAAAGAACACACATCCAATGACTCTAATGGATTTATATGTGGTTTGTGAAAAGAACATACATGCAGTGATTCTAGTGGATCCATATGTGCTTCATGAAAAGAACAGACATGCAATGACTCTGGTAGATCCATATGTGGTTCACGAAAATAACACGCATGCAATGACACTAGTGGATCCATGTGGTTCATGAAAAGAACACACATGCAATGACTCTAGTGCTAGTTTAGGATAAGAACATACATGCAATGACTCTATCTGTGGTTCATGAAAAGAACACACATGCAATGACCCTTGTGGTTCATGAAAAGACAACACATGCAATGACTCTGGTGGATCCATATGTGGTTTGTCAAATAACACATATGTAATGACTCTAGTACTGGTTTAGAAAAAGAAGACACATAAAATGACACTAGTTGTGGTTCATGAAAAGAACACACATGCAGTTACTTTGGTGGATCCATGTGTGGTTCATGAAAAGAACACACATGCAATGACACTGGTGGACCCATATGTGGTTCTTGAAAAAAAACAGATGCATTGACTCTAGTGGATCCATATTTTGTTCATGAAAAGAACAGACATCCAACGACACTGGTTGATCCATGTGGTTCATGAAAATAACACACATGCAATGACCCTAGTTGTGGTTTGTGAAAAGAATAGACATGCAATGAATCTGGTGGATCCATGTGTGGTTTGTGAAAAGAACAGTAAGCAATGACTCTGGTGGATCCATATGTGGTTCATAAAAAGAACACACATGCAATGACTCTGGTGGATCCATACGTGGTTTGTGAAAAGAACAGATATGCAATGACTATAGTGGATCCATATGTGGTCTGTGAAAAGAAAAGGCATGCAATGACTCTGGCTGATCCATATGTGGTTCATGAAAAGAACAGACATGCAACGAGTCTGGTGGATCCATATGTGGTTTGCGAAAAGAACACACATGCAATGACTCTGGTGGATCCATATGTGGTTCGTCAAAAGAACACACATGCAATGACTCTGGTGGATCCATATGTGGTTTGTCAAAAGAACACACATGAAATGACTCTGGTGGATCCATATATGGTTCATGAAAAGAACACACATCCAATGACTCTAGTGGATCTATATGTGGTTGGTGAAAAGAACATACATGCAATGATTATGGTGGACCCATATGTGGTTCATGAAAAGAACAGACATGCAATGACTCTGGTGGATCCATATGTGGTTCATGAAAATAACACGCATGCAATGACACTGGTGGATCCATGTGGTTCATGAAAAGAACACACATGCAATGACTCTAGTGCTGGTTTAGGATAAGAACACACATGCAATGACTCTTTCTGTGATTCATGAAAAGAACATACATGCAATGACACTGGTGGATCTATGTGGTTCATGAAAAGACCACACATGCAATGACTCTTGTGGATCCATATGTGGTTTGTCAAAGAACAAATATGCAATGACTCTAGTACTGGTTTAGGAAAAGAACACACATGAAATGACAATAGTTGTGGTTCATGAAAAGAACACACATGCAATGACCCTAGTGCCGGTTTCGGATAAGAACAGACATTCACTGACTATAGTTGTGGTTAATGAAAAGAACACACATGCAATGACACTGGTGGATCCATATGTAGTTTATGAAAAGAACACACATGCAATGACTCTAGTGAATCCATATGTTGTTTGTGAAAAGAACACACATGCAATGACTCTGCTGGATCCATGTGGTTTGTGAAAAGAACACACATGTAATGACTCTGGTGGATCCGTGTGTGGTTTGTGAAAGAACAGACATTCACTAAATCTAGTTGTGGTTCAAGAAAAGAACACACATGCAATGACTCTGGTTGATCCATATGTGGTTCATGAAAAGAACACACATGCAATGACACTGGTGGATCCATGTGGTTCATGAAAAGAACACACATGCAATGACTCTAGTGCTGGTTTAGGATAAGAACACACATGCAATGACTCTATTTGTGGTTCATGAAAAGAAAACACATCCAATGACACTGCTGGATCCATGTGGTTCATGAAAATAACACACATGCAATGGCTCTGGTGGATCCATATTTGGTTTGTCAAAAGAACACACATGCAATGACTCTAGTACTGGTTTACAAAAAGAACACACATGAAATGATACTAGTTAAGGTTCAAGAAAAAGAACACACATGCAATGACACTGGTGGATCCATATGTGGTTCATGAAAAGAACACACATGCAATGACTCTAGTGCTGGTTTAGGATAAGAATAGACATTCACTGACTCTAGTTGTGGTTCATGAAAAGAACACACATGCGATGACACTGGTGGATCCATATGTGGTTCATGAAAAGAACACACCTACAATGACTGGTGGATCCATGTGTGGTTTGTGAAAAGAACAGACATGCAATGATTATAGTGGATCCATATGTGGTTTGTGAAAAGAACACACATGCAATGACTCTAGTGGATCCATATGTGGTATGTGAAAAGAACATACATGCAATGACTCTGGTTGATCCATATGTGGTTCGAAAAGAACAGACATGCAATGACTCTGGTGGATCCATGTGTGGTCAGTGAAAAGAACACACATGCAATGACTCTGGTGGATCCATATGTGGTTTTTCAAAAGAACACACATGCAATGACTCTAGTACTGGTTTAGGAAAAGAACACATATGAAATGACACTAGTTGCGGTTCATGAAAAGAACACACATGCAAGGACACTAGTTGTCGTTTGTGAAAAGAACACACATGCAATGACACTGGTGGATCCAAGTGGTTTGTGAAAAGAACACACATGTAATGACTCTAGTGGATCCATATGTGGTTTGTGAAAAGAACACACATGCAATGACTCTAGTGTTGGTTTAGGAAAACAACACACATGAAATGACTATGGTTGGTCCATATGTGGTTCATGAAAAGAACACACATGCAATGACTCCGGTGGATCCATATGTGGTTTATGAAAAGAACAGACATGAAATGACTCTGGTGAATACATATGTGGTTCATGAAAAGAACACACATGCAATGACACTAGTTGTTCCATATGTTGTTCATGAAAAGAACACACATGAAATGACTCTGGTGGATCCATATGTGGTTCATGAAAAGAACACACATGCATTGACTCTATGGATCCATATCTGGTTTGTGAAAAGAACAGACATGCAATAACTCTGGTGGATCCATATGTGGTTTGTGAAAAGAACAGGCATGCAATGACTCTGGTGGATCCATATGTCGTTTGTGAAAAGAACAGACATGCAATGACTATAGTGGATCCATATGTGGTTCCTGAAAAGAACAGACATGCAATGACTTTGGTGGATCCATATGTGGTTCATGAAAAGAACGCACATGCATTGACTCTGGTGGATCCATATGTGGTTGATGAAAAGTACACACATGCAATGACTCTGGTGGTTCCATATGTGGTTCACGAAAAGAATAGACATGCAATGAGTATAGTGGATCCTTACGTGGTTCATGAAAAGAACACACATGCAATGACACTGGTGGATCCATATGTGGTTCATGAAAAGAACACACATGAAATGACTCTGGTTGATCCATATGTGGTTTGTGAAAAGAACACACATGCGATGACTCTGGTGGATCCATATGTGGTTCATGAAAGGAACACACATGAAATGACTCTGGTTGATCCATATGTGGTTTGTGAAAATAACACACATGCAATGACTAGTGTTGGTTTAGGATAAGAACACACATGCAATGACTCTAGTGGATCCACGTGGTTTATGAGAATAACACACATGCAATGAACTTTAGTGGATCCATGTGGTTTATGAGAAGAACACACATCCAATGAACTCTAGTGGACCCATCTTAGCATAATTTGATATATGCCATGATGTATTTCACTATACAAGACACTCACTTTCCATTTTTATACTACTCAATTTTGCCCTTCGTTTTTTCACACTGCTCAATTTTGCTCTCTATCTCTCTGTTTCGTAGAAGCCCAAACTTGTGCTCACTCTATCTCCTATGCCCTGATTAGTTGTCATAGTTGTCACGCGGATCGTTCGCACCAACCGTTGATCGTGTGTGATCCAACGAGGATCGCTGCACACGTCGTGCCCTCCATAGTACAGCGTGAGACAGCACGGACGTCTCCCTCAGCGAGACTTTCTACAAGAAGGAACACGATGTCGTCCATTGAAAAAGTCGTTGAGTGGTCATGTCATGTTTAATCTAGTCTACAAAGGCTACAAGTCTACTACATGGCAACTAGTCATCCACGGCTCACGGGCTACACCATTTTTACTATGCAGCGCGCCTGTACTCTCACTTCTAATAGGCCCCCACCGCACGGACCTTCAACGCGGCAGCCACATCCAAAAGAGCTTCCTACCGGGGCCCTCGTCGAGGCATAAACGCCTGCTCACTAAAAACCTAGCCTATCGGGTCCTCTATTCACACTCATCCACTCCTCTCTCTTCCTCAATGTAATGACTCTAGTACTGGTTTAGGAAAAAGAACACACATGAAATGACACTAGTACTGGTTTAGTAAAAAGAACACACATGAAATGACACTAGTTATGGTTCATGAAAAGAGCACACATGCAATGACACTGGTGGATCCATGTGGTTCATCAAATAACACACATGCAATTACTCTAGTGCTAGTTTAGGATAAGAACAGACATTCACTGACTATAGTTGTGGTTCATGAAAAGAACACACATGCAATGACTCTGGTGGATCCATATGTGGTTCATGAAAAGAACACACATGCAATGACACTGGTGCATCCATGTGGTTCATCAAAATAACACACATGCAATGACTCTGCTGGATCCATGTGGTTTGTGAAAAGAACACACATGTAATGACTCTGGTGGATCCATGTGTGGTTTGTGAAAGAACAGACATTCACTAAATCTAGTTGTGGTTCAAGAAAAGAACACACATGCAATGACTCTGGTGGATCCATATGTGGTTCATGAAAAGAACACACATGCAATGACTCTGGTGGATCCATATGTGGTTTGTCAAAAGAACACATGTACAATGACACTAGTTGTGGTTTGTGAAAAGAATAGACATGCAGTGACTCTGGTGGATCCATGTGTGGTTGCTAAAAAGAACAGACATGCAATGACTCTGGTGGATCCATATGTGGTTCATGAAAATAACACACATGTAATGACTCTGGTGGATCCATATGTGGTTTCTGAAAAGAACAGATATGCAATGACTATAGTGGATCCATATGAGGTTTGTGAAAAGAACAGACATGCAATGACTCTAGTAGATCCATATGTGGTCTGTGAAAAGAACAGACATGCAATGACTCTGGTTGATCCATATATGGTTCATAAAAAGAACACACATGCAATGACTCTGGTGGATCCATATGTGGTTCATGAAAAGAACACACATGCAATGACACTGGTAGATCCATGTGGTTCATGAAAACATCACACATGCAATGACATTAGTTGTGGTTTGTGAAAAGGACAGACATGCAATGACTCTGGTGGATCCATGTCTGGTTTGTGAATAGAACAGACATGCAATGACTCTGGTGGATCCATCTGTGGTTCATGAAAAGAACACACATGCAATGACACTGGTGGATCCATGTGGTTCATGAAAAGAACACACATGCAATGACTCTAGTGCTGGTTTAGGATAAGAACACACATGCAATGACTCTATTTGTGGTTCATGAAAAGAAAACACATCCAATGACACTGCTGGATCCATGTGGTTCATGAAAAGAACACACATGCAATGGCTCTGGTGGATCCATATTTGGTTTGTCAAAAGAACACACATGCAATGACTCTAGTACTGGTTTACAAAAAGAACACACATGAAATGATACTAGTTAAGGTTCAAGAAAAAGAACACACATGCAATGACACTGGTGGATCCATATGTGGTTCATGAAAAGAACACACATGCAATGACTCTAGTGCTGGTTTAGGATAAGAATAGACATTCACTGACTCTAGTTGTGGTTCATGAAAAGAACACACATGCGATGACACTGGTGGATCCATATGTGGTTCATGAAAAGAACACACCTACAATGACTGGTGGATCCATGTGTGGTTTGTGAAAAGAACAGACATGCAATGATTATAGTGGATCCATATGTGGTTTGTGAAAAGAACACACATGCAATGACTCTAGTGGATCCATATGTGGTATGTGAAAAGAACATACATGCAATGACTCTGGTTGATCCATATGTGGTTCGAAAAGAACAGACATGCAATGACTCTGGTGGATCCATGTGTGGTCAGTGAAAAGAACACACATGCAATGACTCTGGTGGATCCATATGTGGTTTTTCAAAAGAACACACATGCAATGACTCTAGTACTGGTTTAGGAAAAGAACACATATGAAATGACACCTGTTGCGGTTCATGAAAAGAACACACATGCAAGGACACTAGTTGTCGTTTGTGAAAAGAACACACATGCAATGACACTGGTTGATCCAAGTGGTTTGTGAAAAGAACACACATGTAATGACTCTAGTGGATCCATATGTGGTTTGTGAAAAGAACACACATGCAATGACTCTAGTGTTGGTTTAGGAAAACAACACACATGAAATGACTATGGTTGGTCCATATGTGGTTCATGAAAAGAACACACATGCAATGACTCCGGTGGATCCATATGTGGTTTATGAAAAGAACAGACATGAAATGACTCTGGTGAATACATATGTGGTTCATGAAAAGAACACACATGCAATGACACTAGTTGTTCCATATGTTGTTCATGAAAAGAACACACATGAAATGACTCTGGTGGATCCATATGTGGTTCATGAAAAGAACACACATGCATTGACTCTATGGATCCATATCTGGTTTGTGAAAAGAACAGACATGCAATAACTCTGGTGGATCCATATGTGGTTTGTGAAAAGAACAGGCATGCAATGACTCTGGTGGATCCATATGTCGTTTGTGAAAAGAACAGACATGCAATGACTATAGTGGATCCATATGTGGTTCCTGAAAAGAACAGACATGCAATGACTTTGGTGGATCCATATGTGGTTCATGAAAAGAACGCACATGCTTTGACTCTGGTGGATCCATATGTGGTTGATGAAAAGTACACACATGCAATGACTCTGGTGGTTCCATATGTGGTTCACGAAAAGAATAGACATGCAATGAGTATAGTGGATCCTTACGTGGTTCATGAAAAGAACACACATGCAATGACACTGGTGGATCCATATGTGGTTCATGAAAAGAACACACATGAAATGACTCTGGTTGATCCATATGTGGTTTGTGAAAAGAACACACATGCAATGACTCTGGTGGATCCATATGTGGTTCATGAAAGGAACACACATGAAATGACTCTGGTTGATCCATATGTGGTTTGTGAAAATAACACACATGCAATGACTAGTGTTGGTTTAGGATAAGAACACACATGCAATGACTCTAGTGGATCCACGTGGTTTATGAGAATAACACACATGCAATGAACTTTAGTGGATCCATGTGGTTTATGAGAAGAACACACATCCAATGAACTCTAGTGGACCCATCTTAGCATAATTTGATATATGCCATGATGTATTTCACTATACAAGACACTCACTTTCCATTTTTATACTACTCAATTTTGCCCTTCGTTTTTTCACACTGCTCAATTTTGCTCTTTATCTCTCTGTTTCGTAGAAGCCCAAACTTGTGCTCACTCTGTCTCCTATGCCCTGATTAGTTGTCATAGTTGTCACGCGGATCGTTCGCACCAACCGTTGATCGTGTGTGATCCAACGAGGATCGCTGCACACGTCGTGCCCTCCATAGTACAGCGTGAGACAGCACGGACGTCTCCCTCAGCGAGACTTTCTACAAGAAGGAACACGATGTCGTCCATTGAAAAAGTCGTTGAGTGGTCATGTCATGTTTAATCTAGTCTACAAAGGCTACAAGTCTACTACATGGCAACTAGTCATCCACGGCTCATGGGCTACACCATTTTTACTATGCAGCGTGCCTATACTCTCACTTCTAATAGGCCCCCACCGCACGGACCTTCAACGCGGCAGCCACATCCAAAAGAGCTTCCTACCGGGGCCCTCGTCGAGGCATAAACGCCTGCTCACTAAAAACCTAGCCTATCGGGTCCTCTATTCACACTCATCCACTCCTCTCTCTTCCTCAATGTAATGACTCTAGTACTGGTTTAGGAAAAAGAACACACATGAAATGACACTAGTACTGGTTTAGTAAAAAGAACACACATGAAATGACACTAGTTATGGTTCATGAAAAGAGCACACATGCAATGACACTGGTGGATCCATGTGGTTCATCAAATAACACACATGCAATTACTCTAGTGCCAGTTTAGGATAAGAACAGACATTCACTGACTATAGTTGTGGTTCATGAAAAGAACACACATGCAATGACTCTGGTGGATCCATATGTGGTTCATGAAAAGAACACACATGCAATGACACTGGTGCATCCATGTGGTTCATCAAAATAACACACATGCAATGACTCTGCTGGATCCATGTGGTTTGTGAAAAGAACACACATGTAATGACTCTGGTGGATCCATGTGTGGTTTGTGAAAGAATAGACATTCACTAAATCTAGTTGTGGTTCAAGAAAAGAACACACATGCAATGACTCTTGTGGATCCATATGTGGTTCATGAAAAGAACACACATGCAATGACACTGGTGGATCCATGTGGTTCATGAAAAGAACACACATGCAATGACTCTAGTGCTGGTTTAGGATAAGAACACACATGCAATGACTCTATTTGTGGTTCATGAAAAGAAAACACATCCAATGACACTGCTGGATCCATGTGGTTCATGAAAAGAACACACATGCAATGGCTCTGGTGGATCCATATTTGGTTTGTCAAAAGAACACACATGCAATGACTCTAGTACTGGTTTACAAAAAGAACACACATGAAATGATACTAGTTATGGTTCAAGAAAAAGAACACACATGCAATGACACTGGTGGATCCATATGTGGTTCATGAAAAGAACACACATGCAATGACTCTAGTGCTGGTTTAGGATAAGAACAGACATTCACTGACTCTAGTTGTGGTTCATGAAAAGAACACACATGCAATGACACGGGTGGATCCATATGTGGTTCATGAAAAGAACACACCTACAATGACTGGTGGATCCATGTGTGGTTTGTGAAAAGAACAGACATGCAATGATTATAGTGGATCCATATGTGGTTTGTGAAAAGAACACACATGCAATGACTCTAGTGGATCCATATGTGGTATGTGAAAAGAACATACATGCAATGACTCTGGTTGATCCATATGTGGTTCGAAAAGAACAGACATGCAATGACTCTGGTGGATCCATGTGTGGTCAGTGAAAAGAACACACATGCAATGACTCTGGTGGATCCATATGTGGTTTGTCAAAAGAACACACATGCAATGACTCTAGTACTGGTTTAGGAAAAGAACACATATGAAATGACACTAGTTGCGGTTCATGAAAAGAACGCACATGCAAGGACACTAGTTGTCGTTTGTGAAAAGAACACACATGCAATGACACTGGTGGATCCAAGTGGTTTGTGAAAGGAACACACATGTAATGACTCTAGTGGATCCATATGTGGTTTGTGAAAAGAACACACATGCAATGACTCTAGTGTTGGTTTAGGAAAACAACACACATGAAATGACTATGGTTGGTCCATATGTGGTTCATGAAAAGAACACACATGCAATGACTCCGGTGGATCCATATGTGGTTTATGAAAAGAACAGACATGAAATGACTCTAGTGAATACATATGTGGTTCATGAAAAGAACACACATGCAATGACACTAGTTGTTCCATATGTTTTTCATGAAAAGAACACACATGAAATGACTCTGGTGGATCCATATGTGGTTCATGAAAAGAACACACATGCATTGACTCTGTGGATCCATATCTGGTTTGTGAAAAGAACAGACATGCAATAACTCTGGTGGATCCATATGTGGTTTGTGAAAAGAACAGGCATGCAATGACTCTGGTGGATCCATATGTCGTTTGTGAAAAGAACAGACATGCAATGACTATAGTGGATCCATATGTGGTTCCTGAAAAGAACAGACATGCAATGACTTTGGTGGATCCATATGTGGTTCATGAAAAGAACGCACATGCATTGACTCTGGTGGATCCATATGTGGTTGATGAAAAGTACACACATGCAATGACTCTGGTGGTTCCATATGTGGTTCACGAAAAGAATAGACATGCAATGAGTATAGTGGATCCTTACGTGGTTCATGAAAAGAACACACATGCAATGACACTGGTGGATCCATATGTGGTTCATGAAAAGAACACACATGAAATTACTCTGGTTGATCCATATGTGGTTTGTGAAAAGAACACACATGCAATGACTCTGGTGGATCCATATGTGGTTCATGAAAGGAACACACATGAAATGACTCTGGTTGATCCATATGTGGTTTGTGAAAAGAACACACATGCAATGACTAGTCTTGGTTTAGGATAAGAACACACATGCAATGACTCTAGTGGATCCACGTGGTTTATGAGAATAACACACATGCAATGAACTCTAGTGGATCCATGTGGTTTATGAGAAGAACACACATCCAATGAACTCTAGTGGACCCATCTTAGCATAATTTGATATATGCCATGATTTATTTCACTATACAAGACACTCACTTTCCATTTTTATACTACTCAATTTTGCCCTTGGTTTTTTCACACTGCTCAATTTTGCTCTCTATCTCTCTGTTTCGTAGAAGCTCAAACTTGTGCTCACTCTGTCTCCTATGCCCTGATTGGTTGTCATAGTTGTCACGCGGATCGTTCGCACCAACCGTTGATCGTGTGTGATCCAACGAGGATCGTTGCACACGTCGTGCCCTCCATAGTACAGCGTGAGACAGCACGGACGTCTCCCTCAGCGAGACTTTCTACAAGAAGGAACACGATGTCGTCCATTGAAAAAGTCGTTGAGTGGTCATGTCATGTTTAATCTAGTCTACAAAGGCTACAATTCTACTACATGGCAACTAGTCATCCACGGCTCACGGGCTACACCATTTTTACTATGCAGCGCGCCTGTACTCTCACTTCTAATAGGCCCCCACCGCACGGACCTTTAACGCGGCAGCCACATCCAAAAGAGCTTCCTACCGGGGCCCTCGTCGAGGCATAAACGCATGCTCACTAAAAACCTAGCCTATCGGGTCCTCTATTCACACTCATCCACTCCTATCTCTTCCTCAATGTAATGACTCTAGTACTGGTTTAGGAAAAAGAACACACATGAAATGACACTAGTACTGGTTTAGTAAAAAGAACACACATGAAATGACACTAGTTATGGTTCATGAAAAGAACACACATGCAATGACACTGGTGGATCCATGTGGTTCATCAAATAACACACATGTAATTACTCTAGTGCCAGTTTAGGATAAGAACAGACATTCACTGACTATAGTTGTGGTTCATGAAAAGAACACACATGCAATGACTCTGGTGGATCCATATGTGGTTCATGAAAAGAACACACATGCAATGACACTGGTGCATCCATGTTGTTCATGAAAATAACACACATGCAATAACATTAGTTGTGGTTTGTGAAAAGAACATACATGCAATGACTCTGGTGGATCCATGTGTGGTTTGTGAAAAGAAGAGACATGCAATGACTCTGGTGGATCCATATGTGGTTCATGGAAAGAACACACATGCAATGACTCTGGTGGGTCCATATGTGGTTTGTGAAAATAACATATATGCAATGACTATAGTGGATCCATATGCGGTCTGTGAAAAGAACAGACATGCAATGACTCTGGTTGATCCATATGTGGTTCATGAAAAGAACAGACATGCAATGACTCTGGTGGATCCATATCTAGTTTGCGAAAAGAACACACATGCAATGACTCTGGTGGATCCATATGTGGTTTGTCAAAAGAACACACATGCAATGACTCTGATGGATCCATATGTGGTTTGTCAAAAGAACACACATGCAATGACTCTGGTGGATCCATATATGGTTCATGAAAAGAACACACATGCAATGACTCTAGTGGATCTATATGTGGTTGGTGAAAAGAACATACATGCAATGACTCTGGTGGATCCATATGTGGTTCATGAAAAGAACAGACATGCAATGACTCTGGTGGATCCATATGTGGTTCATGACAAGAACACGCATGCAATGACACTGGTGGATCCATGTGGTTCATGAAAAGAACACACATGCCATCACACTGGTGGATCTATATGTAGTTCATGAAAAGAACACACATGCAATGACTCTAGTGGATCCATGTGTGGTTTGTGAATAGAATAGACATGCAATGACTATAGTGGATCCATATGTGGTTTCTAAAAAGAACACACATGCAATGACTCTAGTGGATCCATATGTGGTTCATGAAATGACACAGTTGTGGTTCATGAAAAAAACACATGCAATGAGTCTGGTGGATCCATATGTGGTTCATGAAAATAACACACATGCAATGACACTAGTGGATCCATGTGGTTCATGAAAAGAACACACATGCAATGACACTGGTGGATCCATATGTGGTTCATGAAAAGAACACACATGCAATGACTCTGGTGGATCCATGTGTGGTTTGTGAATAGATAATACATGCAATGACTATAGTGGATCCATATGTGGTTTCTGAAAAGAACACACATGCAATGACTCTGTGGATCCATATGTGGTCTGTGAAAGGAATAGACATGTACTGACTCTGGTTGATCCGTATGGTTCATGAAAAGAACAGACATGTAATGACTCTGGTGAATCCATATGTGGTTTGTGAAAAGAACACACATGCAATAACTCTGGTGGATCCATATGTGGTTTGTAAAAAGAACACACATGCAATGACTCTAGTTGTGGTTCATGAAAATAACGCACATGCAATGACACTAGTTGTCATTTGTGAAAAGAACACACATGCAATGATAGTTGTGGATTGATGTGGCTTGTCAAAAGAACACACATGAAATGACTATTGTTGATCCATCTGTGGTTCATGAAAAGAACACACACGCAATGACTCCGGTGGATCCATGTGTGGTATATGAAAAGAACATACATGCAATGACTCCGGTGAATCCATATGTGATTCATTAAAAGAACACACATGCAATGACACTAGTTGTTCCATATGTGGTTCATGAAAATAACACATATGCAATGACACTAGTGGATCCATGTGTGGTTCATGAAAAGAACAGACATGCAATGACTATAGTGGATCCATATGTGGTTTGTGAAAATAACACACATGCAATGACTCTGGTGGATCCATATGTGGTCTATGAAAAGAACAAACATGTAATGACTCTGGTTGATCCATATGTGGTTCATGAAAAGAATAGACATGCAAATGACTGGTGGATTCATATGTGGTTTGTGAAAAGAACACACATGCAATGACTCTGGTGGATCCATATGTGGTTTGTCCAAAGATCACACATGCAATGACTCTGGTGGATCCATATGTGGTTCATGAAAAGAACACACATGCATTGACTCTAGTGCTGGTTGAGAATAAGAACACGCATGCAATGAATCTATTTGTGGTTCATGAAAATAACACACATGCAATGACACGGGTGGATCCATGTGGTTCATGAAAAGAACACACATGCAATGACTCTGGTGGATCCATATGTGGTTTGCCAAAAGAACACACATGCAATGACTAGTACTGGTTTAAGAAAGGAACACACATGCAATGACTCTGGTGGATCCATATGTGGTTTGTCAAAAGAATACACATGCAATGACTCTGGTGGATCCATGTGGTTTGTGAAAAGAACACACATGCAATGACTCTGGTGGATCCATGTGTGGTTTGTGAAAAAACAGACATTCACTGAATCTAGTTATAGTTCATGAATAGAACACACATGAATGACTCTGGTGGATCCATATGTGGTTCATGAGAAGAACACACATGCAATGACAATGGTGGATCCATGTGGTTCGTGAAAAGAACACACATTCAATGACTCTAGTGCTGGTTTAGGATAAGAACACACATGCAATGATTCTATTTGTGGTTCATGAAAAGAACACACATGCAATGACTCTAGTACTGGTTTAGGAGAAGAACACACATGCAATGACTCTATTTGTGGTTCATGAAAAGAACACACATGCAATGACAATTGTGGATCCATGTGGTTCATGAAAAGAACACACATGCAATGACTCTGGTGGATCCATATGTGGTTTGTTATAATAACACACATGCAATGACTCTAGTACTGGTTTAGGAAAAAGAACACACATGATATGACACTAGTTGCGGTTCATGAAAAGAACACACATTCAATGACACTTGTGGGTCCATGTGGTTCATCAAAAGAACACACATGCAATGACTCTAGTGTCGCTTTAGGATAAGAACAGACATTCACTGACTCTAGTTGTGGTTAATGAAAAGAACACACATGCAATGACACTGGTGGATCCATATGTTCTTCATGAAAAGAACACACATGCAATGACTCTGGTGGATCCATGTGTGGTTTATCAAAAGAACAGACATGCAATGACTATAGTGGATCCATATGTGGTTTGTCAAAAGAACACACATGCAATGACTCTAGTGGATCCATATGTGGTCTGTGAAAAGAACAGTCATGCAATGATTGTGGTTGATCCATATGTGGTTCATGAAAAGAACACACATGCAATGACTCTAGTGGATCCATATGTGGTTTGTGAAAAGAACACACATGCAATGACTCTGGTGGATCCATATGTGGTTTGTCAAAACAACACACATGCAATGACTATGGCGGATCCATATGTGGTTCATTAAAAGAACACACATGCATTGACTCTAGTGCTGGTTTAGGATAAGAACTCACATGCAATGACTCTATTTGTGGTTCATGAAAAGAGCACACATGAAATGACACTAGTGGATCCATGTGGTTCATGAAAAGAACACACATGCAAGGACTCTGGTGGATCCATATGTGGTTCATGAAAAGAACACACATGCATTGCCTCTAGTGCCGGTTTAGGATAAGAACACACATGCAATGATTCTATTGGTGGTTGATGACCCACAAGTATAGGGGTGTATCACAGTATTTTCGATAAGTAAGATTGTCGAACCCAATGAGGAGCAGAAGGTGCTGGCTAGTGGTATGGATTGGGAATTCTCTGCAAATACTTAGCAAACGGATTTTTAGGGTTTTTTGATAAAGCAAGTAAACAAAGTACGAGTAAATAAAAGACAGTAGGAATAAATGCAGCAAGTGGCCCAATCCTTTATGCAACAAAGGACAAGCCGGTTACATGGGAAGACTGTCAAGTGCTTTCGCTTCATATAGTTGATTAATGTTCTTTAGCTTGCTAAGTGTTGTGTGGGTGAACTTGTGCTAATGTACCGACTTTCCTAGGACTAATACATACTTGTGATTATAACCCTTGCAAACATCCGTAAGTACAAGAAAGTAATTAAGGTAGAAACCTAACCACAGCTTTAAACTCTAAGACCCTTACGTCCCTTGTGCAATGGTTTCCTAACGGGGGTTCAGGTTTCTGTCACTTCGGCAACCCCTACGATTAGTAGCCAAATACACAATGAATTCCCATAGGCCCATATAGGTGAAGTGTCATGTAGTCAACGTTCACATGACACCACTAGAAGAAGTACACCACAACTTAAATATCAAACTATTGAATCTTTCTCAACACAACTCCACTACTAACAACATGACTTCTCCCATGTCCTCAGGAACAAAACGAACTACTCACAAGACATCATATGGATCATGATCAGAGATGGAATAATGATGTATAACAATCTGAACATCAACAATAATTTAAAGGGTCACTCAATAGCATCAACTACAAAGAGTAATCAACATCGGGAAAGTTTCCCCTATGAACTATGCAAGATTCAACGCAATTGTTACAGCAATATGGAGATGGTGATGAGGGTGCTGATGGTGATGATCCCGATGAAGTCCAACTTGATGGTGGTGTTGATGGCGACGATCTACCCTCTCTGGGAAGGAATTCCTCCGGCAGAAATCTGTCTGCCGGTGAGATCTTTCTCTCTCGGTGTTTTCCGCCCCGTAGAGGCGGCGGAATCTTTCTGTGGTCGCCTCCCGAGTCTTAGGGTTTCGGGAGGATAATATACGCCTGAGGGGAGACCCTAGAGTGGGCCAGGGCAGCCACACCACCTGCTGGCGCGGCCTAGGGCTGCCCGTGCCAGGGGGTGGTGTGGACCCCCTGTGGCCCATCTCCAGCCCCCCTTCTGGCTTCCTTCGTCTTCTGAAAAAATAGGATTTTCCGTATATTTTCCCGGATTTTTTGATCTTCGCGAATTTTGCCTCCAAACAGCACCTTTTCCATCAGAATCCTGACTGCAGCGGTCCATGCTCCAAAAGTCATCAACCATGCAAAAACAGATGAAATAACATAAGTATCACTTCTCAATACGAAATATATCAATGAATAACAGTGAATTATGACATAGAATAGTGATGCAAAATGGACGTATCAACTACCCCAAGCTTAGACATCGCTTGTCTCCAGGCGAAACTGAGCTCAATAAACATGGCCTCGGGTTTATGGAGTGAAGAGTCGATAAAAGAATACAGACAAGAAGCATCACATTCATCAAAAACATAGATCATAATAGAAGACAACTCACTATTTTATAACTTAACTTGCAATAAGTAAAAGAAACACAATAAAGATGCATAAAGTGAATCATAATTGGTAATGGCAAACTTAGCTCTTGGTCGAAGAATAGTTGATAATTTGCTGGAGTTCACAAATAACTGGTTTCCAATGATAGTTTCCAAAGTAGTAAACATAAATATAAGAGCAATGTGCAAAACAAGGAACATAAGAAGCATGATTGAATAAATCATCATATGAATGAATGAAACACAAGAACTCAAAATACTTGCTGAGATAGAAGGGGGTAGGTTTAATGACTCAACTACAAAGTAAAAGAAAGGCCCTTCGCAGAGGGAAGCAGGGATTGTAAGTCTCATAAAGAGCTCCCAAAAATTATGATACATACTAGCTTTCAGCTCTCATTGCCCCTATCATAGGCATCTTTTGGTGATTAAGGTTAAAGTGACACAACTAAGACGATATGCTTGACAAGTTATAAGTTGAAGTCCCATGCCCCTTACTTATGAGTACCGAACCTCATGCTACTCAACTTCAGTCATGAGCAAGCTCTTGTCATTGTAAATACATGCGTACCATTGAGAACCGCCAACGGGGTACCCCTTGCACATGACACAGGAGCTATCCCATAATCAAAATGACAAGGCAAGCAGACAGTGAGCATCTCAGCGATCTTTTTATTTGCTATTTGCATAGGTTTTTATTGAGGATGCTTCATAGAATGCTCACTGTAATTATGCTGCAAGTTTCCACCATGATTAGGCATGGCTTAGGCTAGCGACCCAGGCGTTTCTCTAACACACATATAAACTCCATGATCTTACAAGTTCCACTTTTATTTCACACCGCCGGGATCCATAAGCAAAAGAACATGATATCAACTAGGTACAAAGTACCAATGCCGTGTTGAAAGCATTCCCCATGATACATGGTTCTGCTAACTTCAACTCATAAAGCTTAAGCATATACGCAACAAAGAAGGACCCAATGGTTCAAGTTTATTAAATGCAAGAAAGTAAAGTGTGCCATCAAGTTTGTGAGAGCTTTAATTACTAATTTTCACATAACAAGTTTAATTTGGGAGGTAGATAAAACAAGAATTTACTTGGAATAGCAATAATGCTACTAGGTAGGTATGGTGGACACAAATGGCAAGGGTTTTTGGTTTAAAGGAGGTGGATGCACGAGAAGAATTCCCTCTCAGTACAGGTTTTTGGCTAGCAAGGCTGGGTAGCAAGTACAAGAGTTGAAGGAAACAAACAAACATACAAGATAAAGACAAACATGCAATCTTCCTTGGAAGCACAAAAGATCTCAACTAGAGAATACTAGACTTATGAGCAAATCAAGAAAGAAAGATGATGAAATTATTTTTCTTTAGAGTACTTCTATCTTTTTCATTCAACTCTCAAAAATAGTGTTGCTACTGACCGAGCCAGGTTTGCCAAAACCAACTAAATTAACTCAATGATCCCAAAGTGATACCAATACTAACAACAAGATCAATCATATAACCACGAATTTGAAACTAATATAAGTTATGCAAAAGAGTAAATGATAGAACTTCTCATTAATATTCAATAACGGCAACTCACACCAAGGGATACATATCTAACGAGAGAGGGGACACTTCCATAATGCAAACCATCCTACATGATAACTTCTCTATTCATGATATGACTCTACTAAAAAGGTAAAAAGATAGAAGATAGTGATGTGATACCGCGACACTCCCCCAAGCTTGGAACAAACCAAGGGGATGCCAAACCTGATGATGAGTTACTCCTTTGGTGGTGGTGTTCTCTCTATGAGCTCTCTGATGAGTTTCCCGAAGTCCTCGATCTCGGAGGTGAGATTACGAATAAGCTGCGAGTTTTTCTCAATGCGGCTCATGATAATGTCGGGTTGAGAATCCTAGCTCTTGCGATTCTTTCCCCACTCTACCTCCTTGAAATCTTCTTTTCCTGCATGGATAGAACGAGGCAAATCCCAATTGGAGGGTAATTTCCCCTTGGGCATATTCTGGTATTGATGCTCATGGATAAGGGTATGGAAAGGATTCTTGGTGTGTGGAGGAAGTGACCGTGGAGCCAAACTGTGACGAGGAGCTTTCCCCCAGTCTGCATCCGTGCAGTCCTTCTAACCCTGGCAGGTTTCGTCACCACTCCAATGCTTGCAATGGTAGTGTCGGTGTGCGGATGTTGGCCTTGCTCCTCTTCACCTTCACTCTTGATCTCCTTCTCCTTCCTGGGGTCTTGGAAGACTTCCTCCATAGGCTCCTTCCCTTTATCCTTGGCGAACACCATTGTGCTTCTAAGCTTTCAAAGAGTATGTCCTGGCAGAAATAGATCGAAACAAAAACACGACGAGAACACGATATACGAACCTCGGGGGCTCCAGGGGGTTATATATTATGAAGTTTCATAACAAAAGGAAGTTACTGGGCGAAAACGAGACGGTGGCGGAGTCCGGAGTGGACTCACCACCTGGTGGCGCGGCCAGGGGTGGGCCCGTGCCACATGGTCGTGTGGGCCACCCTGTCTTCATTTCCGTCCCTTTTTTGCTTCGTAACTCTCCTTATTGACTAAAAACTGCAAAAATATATTTGGATTGTATTTTTGCGGAACTTTTCTTACCAGAACTGTTACCTATTTGAAAACAAACTTTGCAGGTCTCTGAATTTGGTCCTTGATGAATTTCTCCAGAGTTATAACTTGAAAGGCATCAACATCTTCATTGTAAGAATCTCTAGCAATATAGTGCTTGAGTCGCTGCCCATTCACTACTTGTGTAGTATTATCTTTTAAAGAAGAAATTTTTATTGCTCCTGAACAGTATACTTCTTCAAATAATGAAAGGTCCTTCCCATTTTAACAGTAGATTTCCTGCAAAAAATCTGAGACGAGACCTATACAATAGAACTTTCTCACCAACATGAAATTATCTATTAAGTATTAGCTTGTCATGCCATCTTTTAACTTTTTACTTAAAGAGCCTAGCATTTTCATAGGCTTCACTCCTCCATTCATCTAAAGAGCTTAAGTCAAATAATCTTTTCTCACCAGCGAGCTTACAATCTCTATTTAGTTCTTTAACTTCCCAGTAAGCTTTGTGTTCTAATTCTAAGGGTAGGTGACAAGCTTTCCCATAAACCATTTTATAAGGAGACATCCCCATAGGATTTTTGTAAGCAGTTCTATAAGCCCATAAAGCATCATTCAACTTTTTAGCCCAGTTTTTTCTAGATCTATTAACAGTCTTTTGCAAGATGGATTTAATTTCTCTATTTGATAACTCTACTTGCCCGCTAGTTTGGGGGTGATAGGCTGAAGCAATTCTATGATTAACATCATATTTAGCAAGGGTCTTTCTAAAACCACCATGAATGAAATGAGAACCCCCATCAGTCATGAGATACCTAGGCACTCCAAACCTAGGAAAGATAACATCCTTAATCATTTTTAGAGAAGTTTCCCTGTCAGCACTCTTCGTAGGAATGGCTTCTACCTAGTTAGTAACATAATCAACGGCAACAAGAATATGAGTATAACCTTTCGAGGGCGGAAAATGACCCATAAAGTCAAATCCCAAGCAATCAAAAGGTTCAATAACTAGAGAGTAGTTCATAGGCATTTCATTGCGTCTAGAAATATTACCAACACGTTGACATTCATCACAAGATAAAACAAATTTTCTTGCATCTTTAAAAAGGGTAGGCTAGTAGAAACCTGATTGTAGCACCTTTTGTGCAGTTCTGTCTCCTGCATGATGTCCCCCGTAAGCACTACCATGACATTTATGCAATATCTCCTTTTATTCATATTCTGGAACACATCTTCGCATAATACCATCCACTCCTTCTTTGTATAAGTGTGGGTCATCCCAAAAATAATGCCTCAAATCTTAGAAGAACTTCCTCCTTTGCTGAGCTGTAAAAGTTGGAGGCAAATACTTGGAGACAATAAAGTTAGCATAATCAGCATACCAAGGGCTCCCTCGCGAGCTTACCCTTACTGCAGCTAACTGCTCATTTGGGAAACTATCATTAACAGGCATAGGGTCAAAAGAGATGTTTTCCAATCGAGATAAATTATCAGCTACAGGGTTTTCAGCACCCTTCCTATCTACTATATGTAGATCAAACTCTTGTAAAAGCAGCACCCATCTAATAAGCCTAGGCTTAGCGTCCTTCTTTGTCATAAGGTATTTAATAGCAGCATGATCAGTATGAATGGTGACTTTTGAGTCTACAATATAGGGCCTAAACTTATCACAAGCAAAAACAACAGCTAGAAATTCCTTTTCAGTAGTAGCATAATTCCTTTGAGCAGCGTCTAGAGTCTTACTAGCATAATGGATAACGTTTAACTTCTTATCAATTCGTTGCCCAAGGACAACACCTATAGCAAAATCACTAGCATCACACATTATTTCAAAGGGTAAACTCCAATCAGGTGGTTGAACAATAGGGGTTGTAGTTAAAGCCTTCTTAAGAGTTTCAAAAGCTTCCTTATAATCATTATCAAAAACGAAGGGTACATCTTTTTGAAGAAGATTAGTGAGGGGTTTTGATATCCTAGAAAAGTCTTTAATAAACCTTCTATAGAAACCAGCATGACCAAGGATACTACGAATACCTTTGATCTCTCTTGGGCATGGCATCTTCTCAATTGCCTCAACCTTAGCTCTGTCAACTTCTATGTCTCTTTCAGAAACTTTATGCCCGAGGACAATCCCTTCATTAACCATGAAGTGGCATTTCTCCCAATTAAGAACAAGATTAGTTTCTTCACATCTCTACAAAACTTTATCAAGGTTGTGCAGACAATTATCAAAAGAAGTTCCATAGACAGAAAAGTCATTCATGAACACTTCTACAATTTCCTCACAAAAACCATGAAAGATAGCAGACATGCACCTTTGAAAAGTAGCAGGAGCATTACATAAAACAAAAGGCACACGTCTATAAGCATAAGTTCCATAAGGGTAAGTTGTAACTACCTCGGTGAATTACGCTCTTAGTTACAAGCCTGGATGAGCGGAAATGGTTAAAATAGTACGGTGGGGCCCAAATGCCACTCACAGGTAGACCTTTCGGCCGTCCTAACCATTGCCAAACATCGGGACAAGAACGAGCGGCGTAATCGGCAGGCGAAGGGATCAACTACATACACAAATGAGTATGTATGCAAGCCACCATACAACAGTCCTCAGAGCCATTCCATCTAAAAGAAATAGAAATATTGCAACGCCATACGGCAAGATCCAAATATCCTAGATAGATATAATAGTTTAGGATATCTCCTCATACATCAAACATCAGAGTATTAGGCGGAAGCGGAAAACAAGATCCGAGTATGGATAAGAAGCAAATCGGCATAAGATGCCCCATAAATAAACACATCCCGCCCACAGATCTCACGGATCCCCGTTCCTGGAATCTCTACACCGAGTGATCGTTGCCAACATCGTCCGTCTCCTCCACCCAGTATCCATCTTGCGAGTTTACCTGTTCATCTGAATCAAACAATTTATCGTGTGAGACCCTAGGGGTACTCAGCAAGTCTTTATGCCTCTAAAGGGAACACAACCTGGGGTGACGCAATTGCAGCAAAAGATAATACCTAACAATTCTATAGATACTCGCTATCCATCCGCCTAACCAAAGATAGACGGATGTCCGTGAATTAATAACAACAGTTATAACGGTAATATTAACAGATCCATCGTCCTCCTCGCTTACCAACGAGGAAGCGGACGAACAGCCCCCATCCGTTGGCAGTTTTATTATCCATTCCATGAGTGTTGCACTATTTACTAGTCAGGTGCTTAGTCAAATTAAAAGCGGTACTTTAGTTATACTTGTCTATGATCGAGAAACTGTGCTCCAAGTCGTCCATAACCGCGGACACGGCTTTCAGAAAGTTTTACCCTACAGGGGTGCACAAATAGCAACACACACTCGATCAACCTCGGAAAAACCAAATCAAAACCCAACGAGGCATTCACGACAAAGCGATCACAGGATTCATAAATGTTTCAGGGGGCCACCCCATTAAGCTACCCGCAACGAAGTTGGCCGGCTCCGAGACGGACTCAAGGTTTGTGTGGACGGCTGTAAACGACTGGGAACCCGAAAGTGTGACTGGGCTTGTCGATACAGCGAAAACGTGTCACGATCCTAAACAGTACAGGTGCTCCTCGCACAATCGTAAATAAAGCAGTAAAGCATGGCATAAGTACAGGATAGTAATAAAGCCCCAAACTACTTTGTGGCCCCGAGAAATAAGAATGAATCAAGCTCTGGCTCAGGGGGGTTCATAAGCCTCCCGGATGTGGATAGCGCGAATATTCAAGGAACAGGAATCAAGTACTCGGGGTCCTACGGGACACAAGTGAGCATGAAAAACCAAATAGCAGATATTGCTCACCGGTGCCACTTTCATTAGTTATCCCATTACTACTCAGGTTAAGTTGTTTAGGTACCTCGTTATCCATCAGACACTCACATACCCTACACATGCTGTTCTACGACCCGCATGGCTCAAACAACTCCTGTAGTAATGGCTCATGGGATGGAGGAACAAGCTTCGGTGGGGTTGAAAAGTAATGGCTATGCAGTACTTGGGATTCAGTTTAATGCAATCGCGACTCCATGATGCAATAATAAGATAGAGGCAATAGGTACTATATGTATGCAAGCATGTGGTAGTGCTTGCCTGGCAGCTCAGTTGAAGCGAGAGAAGGATCTGGGTAGTGCTCCTGGGTTTCTTGATATATCCCCTGCTCAGCGTCTATTCGAAGAAGAACCAAACAAACAAGGGCCAACATAAATAAAGTGCACAAGCATATGAATAAAATGCGACAAGCAAACAATCATGCCATGATGAATGATGCACAATTTGCATGGCAATAAAGTAGCATGGCATGGGTGAGGTGTGGAATACAAGCATAAAGAATTTTATGGAGTTTTAGCCACATTTTAACCTCAAATAAGTTGTTGTATACTTTATATTTATATGATGCATGCTGCAATTCAGAACATGGAATGCATAGATAGAACGGGCTCGTCGCTCTGATCGATTTAGACATATTATTTGTCAAATTTGGAGTTATAAAACTAAAGTTATTAATTAATTAAGGCAAAAGGGCATTTTATTGTAATTTTAATCAACTCGAAATTTTAAAGTGTTCAAAATATGTTTTGAAGGGCATATTTGAAATCCTCACATTTTTCTGATTCAAAAACATATATTACATGTTTAATTTGGAAATACAAATTAAAAGTTATTTAAAATCAGATTGAATTTGAATTTAAACAAATTTTGGAAAAGATTTGAAAAAACAGACTCAGCGAAGACAACTTTTGTTACTCAGGCAAATCTAGCCACGGTCACTGACGGGTGAGGCACTGCTGACCTGGCGAAAACAAACGACGCAGAGGCCTTTCTCACCGCGAGCTGCGCTAGCCCATGCGGCTGACAGGTGGGGCCGGCAGGGTTTAAGGGTCCATGGCGCGCGTGGCCAGCCGGGACGCGACACGTGGTGGATCCGGAGGAGTGCGGGTTGAGGCGGTGAAACTTGGGGGGGTGTTCTGCAAAACGGACAGAGAGGCTGATGGTGGGGCTCGGTGGTACCGCGGGTTGAGCAGAGAAATAACGGAGGGGGCTATCTGCAAAAAGGACGCCCGTACTGTGGATCTTCTCCGCGTTGCTGCCGACCGATCAGTGTCCGTCCGCGCGGAGCGCGGTGCGCGGGGCTCGAACTGGGGACGTAGGACTCGCGCTCGGTGGCGGCAACCAGCGCGGTAGGATGTGGGTGATGACAGGAGGGAGTAACGCGGCTAGCTAACGCGGGGCGTCACGAGGTCATGCAGGCGCAGACACGCCCAGAGGGCATTCGTCCTGGGGCCCGGCGAGACTAGGACGCGACTAAGACAGAGAGGGTGTCAGCGGGGACGGTTGGCTCACCGCGGGGAGGTCGATGGTGTCAGATCGAGCCGGGAAGCAGGGGATCGTCGACAAGGCAGACGAACGGCGGCTAGGGTTTCGTCGGGGCGGCGCCGGTCCTGGCGAGTCTGGGGTCCTTCTCCTCCTCACTGGCGGTTCCAGGGCGAAGCAGAGGGTGGTCCTTGTCCTTCCTCGATAACCACAGCTCCTCGCCACCGGCTACAAGAGGGGGGACGGTGGAGACCGACGGTAGCCGGCCGGTGGAGAGAAGAGTAGAGGGGGAGGGGAGATGGCTGCGGCGCGAGGCCAGGGGTGGATCTGGGGACGTAACAGGCGAGAGAGAGGGAGTAGATAGGAATGATAGGGAGGGGTAGATGGCGTGGGGGGTTTGGGGTGGAAAAGGTGGCTCGGTTGTCACCTTTCCTCCTCGAGCACGTGATCGGGCTGGCCGGCAGGGGCAGGGGCAGGGGCTACCAGGTGGGGACGGTGAGGAGAGCTCGGGGTGGGGCTAGCTCAGCAGGAAAAGAGAAAGAGAGAGGAGAGAGGAGAGAGGAGGCTCGGGTGTAGCTTCGGCTAGGACTAGAGGGGCTCGGTTTAGGGTTGGTGCTATGGTTGGGGTAGGAGGGTAGCTCGGCCAGGGGAAGTAGGGTGGCTAGGTGGGGCCTGCATGGCATAGAGGAAGGGAGAGAGGCCGAGAGAGAGAGGGCATGGTAGCTAGGTTAGCTAGAGAGGGCTCGGGTTAGGGTTTGGTTTAGGGTTGGGGTAGATCATGGTGGTGGTAGGGTTTAGAGATAGAAATAGAGAGAGGGGGTTTAGGGTTTAGATGAGGTGTTAGGTGTTTGGAGAGAGGAGAGAGAGATGTGGTGGTGATTTTTTAGCAAGACCAAACTAGATCAAGCCAAAGTAGTGGTAGAGAGGGAGATGGATGATTCACTCAAAAGATCAAATAAAAACAAAGGAGGACAAAAGATGGAGATGGTTGCATGGCATACACATGTGAGAAAAACTTGATGAGCACTAGGCAAAAAGAAAATAAACCAAACAAGGTGAAAGATTTGAGAGAGAAGGGAAAACTCCAAGAGATATACACCACTCAAAATTTCATATAAAATCCAAAAGGACTAGAATGTGGTGGTGCTTGCATGGCCCATGCAAAATAATTAATGCCATGTTTATTCTTGTGAAAACAATAATACTAACATGGCATTATTCTTATGCATTCCCAAAAGTGGAATAGAAGCCAAACAAAAGAATTTGTAGAAGTAGATCCATCCTATCTCCCATGAGCTAGATTAAATACCAAAAGAAAATAAAATACAAGCTCATGGATAATGGGATGGTGGAATTATAAGGTGGTGAAAGAAAGGGTGGTGGAGTGGAATAAAAGATATGCCCCCAACTCAACTTGGGCATTTACACAATATATCAATAACCAAATACAATATCAAGAGGCAAATACAATTTACAATGCATATGAGAGAAGAACCAAAACAAAAAGGGTTTTATATGATGCTCAAATGCAAGGTGGCATGATGACATGAGCATGATGTAATTATGATGCAACAATTATATATATGAAGTAGCCATTATATTACTAGACCAAGTAGAATTACAATTGTTAGACAATTGGGATGCTACAACTCTCCCCCACTAAACAGGAATCTCGCCCCGAGATTCTAGGAAGAAGAAGAAGACTCAAAGAGGGTAGGATACTGGGCACGGAGCTCATCTTCACGTTCCCAAGTGGCTTCATCAACGGAATGGTGCGACCACTGCACCTTGCAGAACTTGATGGACTTGTTGCGAGTCCTTCTTTCTGCGACTTCAAGGATTTTTGTGGGGTGTTCTTGATAAGACAGGTCTTCTTGGAGATTGATAAGCTCATGGTCCACGGTCCTGCCGGGATCCTTGAAGCACTTCTTGAGTTGAGATATGTGGAAAACATCATGGACCTTGAGTTTTTCCGGGAGCTCAAGAGCATAAGCAACTTCTCCTCTTCTTCCACGAATTTTGAATGGACCGATGTATCTAGGAGCCAGCTTTCCTTTGATACCAAAACGGTGCGTGCCTCTCATGGGAGTGACACGAAGGTAAACGAGATCACCGGGGACATACTCCATGTCCGTGTGCTTTCTGTCATAATTGCTCTTCTGGCGACTTTGAGCAATCTTCAGATTTTCAAGAATGATGTGAACCTTCTCCTCCGCTTGAGTTACAATGTCAGGGCCAAACAATATTCTTTCTCCTGCACCCGACCAACCAATCGGAGTTCTGCATTTGCGACCATAGAGAGCCTCAAATGGTGCCATCTTTAGACTTTTCTGGAAGCTATTGTTGTAAGAGAATTCAGCATAAGGAAGACATTCTTCCCACTTCATGCCAAAAGAGATGACACAAGCACGGAGCATATCCTCCAGAATCTGATTGATCCTTTCAACTTGTCCTTGCGACTGAGGGTGGTAAGCTGTGCTGAAGTTCAATTTTGTTCCCAAAGCATTTTGGAAACTTTCCCAGAACTTGGAAGTGAAGATGCTTCCACGGTCTGAACTGATCTCGAGAGGAACCCCATACAGAGAGACAATTCTGTTGATATAGAGCTCAGCCAACTGAATTGCAGAAATTGTTTCCTTGACGGGAAAGAAGTGAGCCACTTTAGAAAGCCTGTCAATGACAACAAAGATTGCATTGTTGCCCTTCTGCGACCTTGGAAATCCAGTGATGAAGTCCATCTCTACTTTCTCCCACTTCCATTCCGGGGGTTTCAATGGCTGTAGAAGACCGGAAGGTTTCTGATGGACAGCTTTAACTCTACGGCAGACATCACACTCCGAGACATACTTGGCACAATATCGTTTCAATCCCGGCCACCAATATTGTGTTTTCAAGTCCATGTACATCTTTGTGCTGCTAGGGTGGATAGAAAGAACAGAATCATGCGCCTCCTTGAGAACTTGCTCTCTCAAACCCGGGTAGTTTGGAACAAACATCCGGTGTTCAAAGAAAAGCGTGCCTTGGTGATCGACGTGGAAGGACTCATACTTCGGAAGCTGAAGGTTGGAGATGATCTTTTTGGTGTACGGATCACCAAGTTGAATGGAGCGAACCTTTTCTTCCAAGAGAGGGGTTGCCAGAAGGTTCAGAAGATACCCTTGATCCACAATTTCAAGGTTGAGCTGACGGAATTCCTCGCACAAGAGAGGTTGTGGTTCTTCCAGCATGAGGTTGCTGACATACGCTTTGCGGCTGAGAGCATCGGCCATGACATTAGCTTTACCCAGAGTGTAGTTGATGGTCAAATTGAAATCATTGATTGCTTCAATCCACCTCCTCTGATGAAGGTTGAGATCAGGCTGAGTGAAGATATACTTCAGACTCTTGTGATCAGAAAAGATTTCACAACGGTTGCCCAGCAAGTAATGCCTCCATACTTTCAAAGCAAAGACAACTGCTGCGAGTTCGAGGTCATGTGTAGGATAGTTGATCTCATGCGTCTTCAACTGTCGAGAGGCATAAGCAACAACTTGTTTTTCTTGCATAAGGACCGCACCCAATCCTTGTAAAGATGCGTCACAGAATATCTGGAAGGGCTTGGATGTATCTGGAGGAACCAAGACTGGTGTGGAAGTGAGCTTCTCTTTGAGTGTTTCAAAGCTTGCTTGACATGCAAGAGTCCAAAAGTATTTCTTGCCTTTCTTGAGGAGATCGGTAAGAGGCTTCGCTATCTTCGAAAAGTTCTGAACGAAGCGACGGCAATAACTAGCCAAACCAAGGAAGCTCCGGACTTCTTTGACATTTACAGGAGGAAGCCAGTCAACAATTGTCTTTACAGTATCCGGTTTGACGGCAATGCCCTTGGCAGAGATGACGTGACCCAGATAGGTGACTTGAGGCAGCCAAAACTCACATTTGGAGAACTTTGCATACAAGCGGTTCTCACGAAGCTTGTTTAGAACACACCGAAGGTGTTCTTCATGTTCTTCCTTTGACTTAGAATAGACTAGGATGTCATCCAGATAGACCACAACGAACTTATCAAGATACTCCATGAAAACCGAGTTCATGAGCCTCGAGAAGGTGGCAGGTGCGTTGGTGAGACCGAAAGACATGACCGTATACTCATACAGGCCATAGCGGGTGGTGAAAGCTGTTTTAGGAACATCTTCCTTGCGAATCTTGATTTGATGATAACCACTTCTCAAGTCAAGCTTAGAGAATACCACAGCTCCAGCTAGCTGATCGAAGAGATCATTAATCCGCGGAAGGGGATATTTATTCCTGATGGTTTTAGCATTGAGAGCCCGATAGTCAACACAAAGTCTATCGGTCTTGTCTCGCTTCTTCACAAAGATTGTTGGGCTACCCCAAGAAGAAGTACTGTGTTGAATAAAACCCAACTTCTCTTGTTCATCAAGCTGACGTTTGAGTTCAGCCAACTCAGCAGGACCCATTTTATAAGGCCGCTTGGAGATAGGAGCTGTTCCAGGTTCAAGCTCAATTACAAACTCAACCTCACGATCGGGAGGCATACCTGGCAACTCTTCAGGAAAGACATCTGGGAACTCACAGACCACCGGAACACTCTGAATAGCTTCCATAGCATCAGCATTCAGAGCTGCCAAAGAGAAAAGCTGAATAGCAGGAGTCAGACTTGGAGAATAGACTATATGGCCTTCAAGAATTTTCAGAGAAACCGAGCGTTCAGCACAATCAATCACAGCTGCATTTGCTGTCAACCAATCCATGCCCAAGATAACATCAATGTCAGAATTGCCCAGAATAATTAAGGACGCCGAGAACGAAGAGCCACCAATCTCAATTTGATTGCCATGGCTGATATGAGCAGCCCTCATGTTTGAGCCAGGAGATTGTACCACCAGACGATGCAATAAGGGAACCATATCCAGATCATGCTCATGAGCAAACTTATGCCAAACAAAAGAATGCGAAGCACCAGAATCAAACAAAACTCGTGCAGGGACTGAGTTAACGGGAAGCATACCCATCACAACCCCAGGTGCATGCTCAGCTTGAGCGGCGTTGACACAGTTGGCACGAGCAACAGTAGACCCGGGCTTGGTGTTGATGTTGAGAGCCCGAGCTGGTGGTGCACGAACCATAGGAGAGCTTGCCGCAGGTCTTGGAGGTGGTGGCGGAAGAGCTTTGTTGTTCAACGGACAGTTCCAGTTTTGATGCCCAGTGTTTCCACAAGTGTAACAAGCACCAGGTGGACATGGAGCAACGTAGCCAGGGACTCCGCCAGGCGCTCCAGGGTAGTGGTGGTTGTAGCCCCTGGGAGCAGCAGTGAGGAAGTTTGGTGGCCTTGCCGTGTAGCTTGAAGGTCTTGGTGGAGCCAGGAGCGACGGTGGGGTGTTAGGAACCCAGACACGACGCTTAGAAGAAGTTGACATAGCTGAAGAGCTTGCTGCATCGCGGTTGTGTTTCTTTGACTCCTCAAACACTTGCCTACTTGCTTCTTCCTGCAGAGCTATATGCTGAAGTTCCAGAAAAGACGCCGGCCTTGCATGTGTGATTGCATATTTAATCGATGCATTGAGCCCTTGCCGGAACCTCTTTTGCTTCTTCTTGTCATCAGAGATCTCATCGCCACCATAACGAGAAAGGTTCATGAAGTTTTTGATGTAGGTATTGACATTGTCATTGCCCTGCTTGAGGTCGAGGAACACTTCCTTCATCCTCTCCATGACAATTTCTGACAGATACTGCTCTTTGAAAGCTCCAGTGCACTGTCCCCAAGTAGGCTGAAAACCAGTGTAGTTTGCCTTCAGGTAATTCTCCCACCACAGAGCTGCATCTCCCTTCAGAAGGTGAGTGGCACATTTTACCCATTCTTGCTCAGGAACATCAGCAGTCACCAGTAACCTTGACATCTCACGCAACCAATCATCAGCATCAAGTGGTTGATCGGACACATCAAATTGGCGTGGGTTGAACTTCAGGAAGCTTTTGATGTCTCCTCGCTTGGGAGGTGGAGGTAGCGGAACAAACTCATTCCTCCTGACACTTTCTTCAAAACGCTGCTGGTTCTGCTGCATTGCTGCCAAGGCATTGGCGATGCTTGACAACGCGGCCCCCAGTTCAGGTTGTATGTCCTCATCAGAACGGCGTGGTGGTGCCATCCTGTGATTGATATAAAACACAAGTCAGTACTATAATGGAGAATAATAATAATCCAAAATAGTACCAAGATGGAATTAACCAAGATTAAAGGATACAATTTACTAAGATGATATTAAAATATCAACAAAGTTCAAAGCACCTAAAAGATATTAAGCATATCGCACACGACTGAAAAGGAGTGTGGTACACGGATGTATCAAAGAAATTTTTTCCGCATTTTCGGCATTAAAATACCAATAGATGCGCAAAAATCTCTTAACGAATCAAGATTAGTGACTCTACCAATTCAATATACAAGAGCGAATGATAAAAGTAGTGGTATGGTCGCGACTCCATCCCGCACTCAAATCATTACTCCGCACATGAATAAGTAGAACACGTATCCCAACACCTTCTTCTCAAGATGAACCTAAAGATTAGTAACTACGGAAACGAACACCCCAAACAAGATAACGTCGGATAACAAAGAGTAAGACAGATCGCGGCGGTATACAATGAATCAGATAGATCGCGTCAGTTTGCAAAAGCTTGTCGGTATGCAATGTACCAACAGTTGATAACCAAAGGCAGATAAAGATAACATGTTGGATGCAACAGATAGACAAGGAATTACACACACACACATTCTATGGTACTACGGAAACCCAGAACACGTGAATCCTAGTTTGAATTTTAAGAAGAGGATTGAAAACGTTACACTCCCTTACCAGAAAAGGGTGGTGGGTGGGTAAGAAGAAAAATGGAAGCAGTCCTACTCTCACATTTTGTTTTTCCCTAGTATACATAGCTACCAAAAATATTTGCTAGACTGACAACGACCATTTGGCTGAGACCCTGAAGGGCGGGATGGATCTGATACCAATTGTAACTACCTCGGTGAATTACGCTCTTAGTTACAAGCCTGGATGAGCGGAAATGGTTAAAATAGTACGGTGGGGCCCAAATGCCACTCACAGGTAGACCTTTCGGCCGTCCTAACCATTGCCAAACATCGGGACAAGAACGAGCGGCGTAATCGGCAGGCGAAGGGATCAACTACATACACAAATGAGTATGTATGCAAGCCACCATACAACAGTCCTCAGAGCCATTCCATCTAAAAGAAATAGAAATATTGCAACGCCATACGGCAAGATCCAAATATCCTAGATAGATATAATAGTTTAGGATATCTCCTCATACATCAAACATCAGAGTATCAGGCGGAAGCGGAAAACAAGATCCGAGTACGGATAAGAAGCAAATCGGCATAAGATGCCCCATAAATAAACACATCCCGCCCACAGATCTCACGGATTCCCGTTCCCGGAATCTCTACATCGAGTGATCGTTGCCAACATCGTCCGTCTCCTCCACCCAGTATCCATCTTGCGAGTTTACCTATTCATCTGAATCAAACAATTTATCGTGTGAGACCCTAGGGGTACTCAGCAAGTCTTTATGCCTCTAAAGGGAACACAACCTGGGGTGACGCAATTGCAGCAAAAGATAATACCTAAAAATTCTATAGATACTCGCTATCCATCCGCCTAACCAAAGATAGACGAATGTCCGTGAATTAATAACAACAGTTATAACGGTAATATTAACAGATCCATCCTCCTCCTCGCTTACCAACGAGGAAGCGGACGAACAACCCCCATCCGTTGGCAGTTTTATTATCCATTCCATGAGTGTTGCACTATTTACTAGTCAGGTGCTTAGTCAAATTAAAAGCGGTACTTTAGTTATACTTGTCTATGATCGAGAAACTGTGCTCCAAGTCGTCCAAAACCGCGGACACAGCTTTCAGAAAGTTTTACCCTGCAGGGGTGCACAAATAGCAACACACACTCGATCAACCTCGGAAAAACCAAATCAAAACCCAACGAGGCATTCACGACAAAGCGATCATAGGATTCATAAATGTTTCAGGGGGCCACCCCATTAAGCTACCCGCAACGAAGTTGGCCGGCTCCGAGACGGACTCAAGGTTTGTGTGGACGGCTGTAAACGACTGGGAACCCGAAAGTGTGACTGGGCTTGTCGATACAGCGAAAACGTGTCACGATCCTAAACAGTACAGGTGCTCCTCGCACAATCGTAAATAAAGCAGTAAAGCATGGCATAAGTACATGATAGTAATAAAGCCCCAAACTACTTTGTGGCCCCGAGAAATAAGAATGAATGAAGCTCTGGCTCAGGGGGGTTCATAAGCCTCCCGGATGTGGATAGCGCGAATATTCAAGGAACAGGAATCAAGTACTCGGGGTCCTATGGGACACAAGTGAGCATGAAAAACCAAATAGCAGATATTGCTCACCGGTGCCACTTTCATTAGTTATTCCATTACTACTCAGGTTAAGTTGTTTAGGTACCTCGTTATCCATCAGACACTCACATACCCTACACATGCTGTTCTACGACCCGCATGGCTCAAACAACTCCTGTAGTAATGTCTCATGGGATGAAGGAACAAGCTTCGGTGGGTTGAAAAGTAATGGCTATGCAGTACTTGGGATTCAGTTTAATGCAGTCGCGACTCCATGATGCAAGAATAAGATAGAGGCAATAGGTACTATATGTATGCAAGCATGTGGTAGTGCTTGCCTAGCAGCTCAGTTGAAGCGAGAGAAGGATCTGGGTAGTGCTCCTGGGTTTCTTGATATATCCCCTGCTCAGCGTCTATTCGAAGAAGAACCAAACAAACAAGGGCCAACATAAATAAAGTGCACAAGCATATGAATAAAATGCGACAAGCAAACAATCATGCCATGATGAATGATGCACAATTTTCATGGCAATAAAGTAGCATGGCATGGGTGAGGTGTGGAATACAAGCATAAAGCATTTTATGGAGTTTTAGCCACATTTTAACCTCAAATAAGTTGCTGTATACTTTATATTTATATGATGCATGCTGCAATTCAGAACATGGAATGCATAGATAGAACGGGCTCGTCGCGCTGATCGATTTAGACATATTATTGGTCAAATTTGGAGTTATAAAACTAAAATTATTAATTAATTAAGGCAAAAGGGCATTTTATTGTAATTTTAATCAACTCGAAATTTTAAAGTGTTAAAAATATGTTTTGAAGGGCATATTTGAAATCCTCACATTTTTCTGATTCAAAAACATATATTACATGTTTAATTTGGAAATACAAATTAAAAGTTATTTAAAATCAGATTGAATTTGAATTTAAACAAATTTTGGAAAAGATTTGAAAAAACAGACTCAGCAAAAACAACTTTTGTTACTCAGGCAAATCTAGCCACGGTCACTGACGGGTGGGGCACTGCTGACCTGGCGAAAACAAACGACGCAGAGGCCTTTCTCACCGCGAGCTGCGCTAGCCCATGCGGCTGACAGGTGGGGCTGGCAGGGTTTAAGGGTCCACGGCGCGCGTGGCCAGCCGGGACGCGACACGTGGTGGATCCGGAGGAGTGCGGGTTGAGGCGGTGAAACTTGGGGGGGTGTTCTGCAAAACGGACAGAGAGGCTGACGGTGGGGCTCGGTGGTACCGCGGGTTGAGCAGAGAAATAACGGAGGGGGCTATCTGCAAAAAGGACGCCCGTACTGTGGATCTTCTCCGCATTGCTGCCGTCCGATCGGTGTCCGTCCGCGCGGAGCGCGGCGCGCGGGGCTCGAACTGGGGACGTAGGACTCGCGCTCGGTGGCGGCAACCAGCGCGGTAGGATGTGGGTGATGACAGGAGGGAGTAACGCGGGGCGTCACGGGGTCGTGCAGGTGCAGACACGCCCAGAGGGCGTTCGTCCTGGGGTCCGGCGAGACTAGGACGTGATTAAGACAGAGAGGGTGTCAGCGGGGACGGTTGGCTTACCGCAGGGAGGTCGATGGTGTCAGATTGAGCCGGGAAGCAGGGGACCGTTGACAAGGCAGACGAACGGCGGCTAGGGTTTCGTCGGGGCGGCGCCGGTCCTGGCGAGCCTGGGGTCCTTCTCCTCCTCGCTGGCGGTTCCAGGGCGAAGCAGAGGGTGGTCCTTGTCCTTCCTCGACACCCACAGCTCCTCGCCACCGGCTGCAAGAGGGGGGACGGTGGAGACCGACGGTAGCCGGCCGGTGGAGAGAAGAGTAGAGGGGGAGGGGAGATGGCTGCGGCGCGAGGCCAAGGGTGGATCTGGGGACGCAACAGGCGAGAGAGAGGGAGTAGATAGGAACGATAGGGAGGGGTAGATGGCGTGGGGGGTTCGGGGTGGAAAAGGTGGCTCGGTTGTCAGCTTTCCTCCTCGAGCACGTGATCGGGCTGGCCGGCAGGGGCAGGGGCAGGGGCTACCAGGTGGGGACGGTGAGGAGAGCTCGGGGTGGGGCTAGCTCAGCAGGAAAAGAGAAAGAGAGAGGAGAGAGGAGGCTCGGGTGTAGCTTCGGCTAGGACTAGAGGGGCTCAGTTTAGGGTTGGTGCTAGGGCTGGGGTAGGAGGGTAGCTCGGCCAGGGGAAGTAGGGTGGCTAGGTGGGGCCTGCATGGCATAGAGGAAGGGAGAGAGGCCGAGAGAGAGGGCATGGTAGCTAGGTTAGCTAGAGAGGGCTCGGGTTAGGGTTTGGTTTAGGGTTGGGGTAGATCATGGTGGTGGTAGTGTTTAGAGATAGAAATAGAGAGAGGGGGTTTAGGGTTTAGATGAGGTGTTAGGTGTTTGGAGAGAGGAGAGAGAGAGATGTGGTGGTGATTTTTTAGCAAGACCAAACTAGATCAAGCCAAAGGAGTGGTAGAGAGGGAGATGGATGATTCACTCAAAAGATCAAATAAAAACAAAGGAGGACAAAAGATGGAGATGGTTGCATGGCATACACATGTGAGAAAAACTTGATGAGCACTAGGCAAAAAGAAAATAAACCAAACAAGGTGAAAGATTTGAGAGAGAAGGGAAAACTCCAAGAGATATACACCACTCAAAAATTCATATAAAATCCCAAAGGACTAGAATGTGGTGGTGCTTGCATGGCCCATGCAAAATAATTAATGCCATGTTTATTCTTGTGAAAACAATAATACTAACATGGCATTATTCTTATGCATTCCCAAAAGTGGAATAGAAGCCAAACAAAAGAATTTGTAGAAGTAGATCCATCCTATCTCCCATGGATAATAAAATACAAGCTCATGGATAATGGGATGGTGGAATTATAAGGTGGTGAAAGAAAGGGTGGTGGAGTGGAATAAAAGATATGCCCCCAACTCAACTTGGGCATTTACACAATATATCAATAACCAAATACAATATCAAGAGGCAAATACAATTTACAATGCATATGAGAGAAGAACCAAAACAAAAAGGGTTTTATATGATGCCCAAATGCAAGGTGGCATGATGACATGAGCATGATGTAATTATGATGCAACAATTATATATATGAAGTAGCCATTATATTACTAGACCAAGTAGAATTACAATTGTTAGACAATTGGGATGCTACACAAGTAAACATAGTTTTTTCTTGATCTTGTTGTTTAACAGCGATTTGAGAGAAACCAGAATAACCATCAAAAAAACAAAAATGGGTCTTTTTAGACAACCTTTCCAACATTTGATCAATAAAAGGATGCGGGTATTGATCTTTCTTAGTAACTTTATTGACTTTTCTAAAATCGATGCACATCCTATAGCCTACTACTATTCTTTGAGGAATAAGCTCATCATTATCATTAGGAACAACGGTAATACCTCCTTTTTTAGGAACACAATGAACAGGACTAACCCATTCACTATCAGCAATAGGGTAAATAATACCAGCATCAAGGAGTTTCATTACCTTATTCCTTACCACTTCCTTCATCCTAGGATTTAAACGTCGTTAGTGCTCTACTACCGGCTTTGCATCTGGTTCTATGTTGATAGAATGCTGACATATAGTGGGTGAAATCCCTTTTAAATCATCCAAAGTATAGCCCATAGATCCTCGGTGTTTCCTCAAAACCTCCAATAGCCATTCTTCTTCCTTTGCTGAAAGTTTAGCGCTAATAATAACATGATATATCTTTTTATCATCAATATAAGCATATTTAAGATCATCAGGGAGAAGTTTTAGATCGAAAACCGGATCCTTTTTAGGTGGCAACGTGGTACCCAAGTCTTCTACAGGCAAGTTATGCTTAAGCATCTTAGGCTGATCACGGAGAATCCTGTCAATCTCATTCCTTTCTTCCATGAAGATTTCACTTTCATGATCTTCCATAAATTGCTGCAAAGCATTGTTAGGAGCAAGAGAAATAGAAGGAAGTTGTTCAACTCTAAAATCCTCATTATGGGTTTCCTCTTCACAAGGTTCTTTAGCAAATTTCGAGAAATTAAACTCATAAGATTCCCCAGCAAACTTAGTCAAGATTTTCTCCCTTTCGCAATCTATAATGGCTCCACAAGTACACAAGAAAGGTCTACCAAAAATAATAGGATAAGTTTTACTACCAGTTGAACCGAGTACTAGAAAATCAGCAGGGTACTTAATCTTACCACAAGGAACTTCCACGTCTCGTACAATACCAATTGGAGAGATGGTCTCACTATTAGCAAGGTGAATAACCACATCAATCTCTTCCAACTTGCAAGGCCTGATTTCATGCATAATTTCTCTATAAATCTCATAAGGAATATCACTGGAACTTGCACCAATATCACATAAACCATAATAGCAATGATCACCAATTCTAACAGAAAGCACAGGAACACTAGCCTTTTTAGTTCTATTAGGATGTGAAACAATATTAGAAGCATCCTCACAAAAGACTATGTGCCCATCTTCTATGCTTTTAGTGACAAGGTCTTTCACAATTGCTACCACAGGTTCAATGTTTATTTGTTCATCAGGTTTTACAGTTCTCTTTTCACTTTTGGTGATTACATTAGTTATCATAGGATAGTCCTTTACCTTTTCTGGGAAGGGAATCTTCTCGATATAAGGTTTAGGTAAGATGGGATCAATAATGCAATACTCAGAACTCCCAATAGGAACATAGTCAACAATATCTTTGTAAGGTGCATGGTATTTATTCCATCCCCTTTTTGGAATTTCGATATAGGAAGCAAGAGCTCTAAAGCAATTCGTAATAACTTGCAAATCAAGACCATAAGCATTACTAATATTTTGAAAGTCATCAGTTCCCATAAAAGATTCAATGCATTCATAATCATAATTTATACTTGACTTTCTACCTTTTTCATTCTCCCAAGCTTCAGCATTGTCTTGAATATGGTCAAGAAGATCCCATTTAGCTTCTTCTTCCATGCGAGTGAATGATCCAGCACAAGAAGCATCCAATAAATCCTTGTCATGTAGAGGGAGTCTTGCATAAAAGTTATTGATAATAATATTGTTGGGGAGCTCATGAATGGGACATTTGAGCATTAGTAACTTCAATCTCCCCCAAGCTTGAGCTATACTCTCTCCATCAAGAGGCCAAAAGTTGTATATTCGATTCCGATATTTATGAATCTCACTAGGAGGATAAAACTTTGAATAAAAGAGAGGCACTATTTCCTCCCATCCTAGAGCTTGACCATTCTTCAAGCTTATACCATTCCTCAGCTCTTCCTTTTAGTGATAATGAGAATAACTTCTTCTTAGCTTGATCTGTAGTAATACCTGCACACTTGAACAACCCGCACAATTCGTGTATAAAGAGCAAATGATCACCGGGATGGAAAGTTCCATCCCCAACATAGTAGTTATCCATAACACGATCAATAATTCTTGTAGGTATTTTAAAAACATCATTCTCAGCAGGTGGTGGCTTATCTACTACCTTAGCAGTGGTAGTAGCATTACCAAATAAGAAACTCAGTGAATTATCCATAACGAAAATAAAGCAACTAATAGTAGTAAACAATACTCATAGTAGAAGTTTCCTTTACCAGTTCCACTCTCCAATAGCGCTTCACTCCCTGACAACGGCGCCAGAAAATAGTCTTGATGACCCACAAGTATAGGGGGTGTATCGCAGTATTTTCGATAAGTAAGAGTGTCAAACCCAACGAGGAGCAGAAGGTGCTGGCTAGTGGTATGGATCAGGAATTCTCTCCAAATACTTAGCAAACGCATTTTTAGGGGTTTCTGATAAAGCAAGTAAACAAAGTACGAGTAAATAAAAGACAGTAGGAATAAATGCAGCAAGTGGCCCAATCCTTTATGCAGCAAAGGACAAGCCGGTTGTATTACTAAAGATGACCAAACGTTCTCGAGGACACATGGGAAGACTGTCAAGTGCTTTCGCTTCATATAGTTGATTAATCTTCTTTAGCTTCCTAAGTGTTGCGTGGGTGAACCTGTGCTAATGTACCGACCTTCCTAGGACTAATACATACTTGTGATTATACCCCTTGCAAACATCCGTAAGTACAAGAAAGTAATTAAGGTAGAAACCTAACCATAGCTTTAAACTCTAAGACCCTTACGTCCCTTGTGCAATGGTTTCCTAACGGGGGTTCAGGTTTCTGTCACTCCGGCAACCCCTACGATTAGTAGCCAAATACACAATGCATTCCCCTAGGCCCATATAGGTGAAGTGTCATGTAGTCGACGTTCACATGACACCACTAGAAGAAGTACACCACAACTTAAATATCAAACTATTGAATCTTTCTCAACACAACTCCACTACTAACAACATGACTTCTCCCATGTCCTCAAGAACAAAAAAAACTACTCACAAGACATCATATGGATCATGATCAGAGATGGAATAATGATTTATAACAATTTGAACATAAACAATAATTCAAAGGTTCACTCGATAGCATCAACTAGAAAGAGTAATCAACACCGGGAAAGTTTCCCCTATGAACTATGCAAGATTCAACGCAATTGTTACATCAATATGGAGATGGTGATGAGGGTGCTTATGGTGATGATAATGATGATGATGATCCCGATGAAGTACAGCTTGATGGTGGTGTTGATGGCGACGATCTCCCCTCTCTGTGAAGGAATTCCCCCGGCAGAAATCTGTCTGCCAGAGAGATCTTTCTCTCTAGGTGTTTTCTGCCCCGTAGAGGCGGCGGAATCTTTCTGTGGTCGCCCCCGGAGTCTTAGGGTTTTAGGAGGATAATATACGCTAGAGGGGAGAGCCTGGAGTGGGCCAGGGCGGCCACACCACCTGCTGGCGTGGCCTAGGGCTGCCCGCGACAGGGGGTGGTGTGGGCCCCCTATGGCCCATCTCCAGCCCTCCTTCTAGCTTCCTTCGTCTTCTGGAAAAATAGGATTTACCGTATATTTTCCCGGATTTTCTGATCTTCACAAATTTTGCCTCCAAACAGCACCTTTTCCATCAGAATCCTGACTTCAGTGGTCCATGCTCCAAAAGTCATCAACCATGCAAAAATGGATGAAATAACATAAGTATCACTTCTCAATACGAAATAGATCAATGAATAACAGTGAATTATGACATAGAATAGTGATGCATAATGGACGTATCAGTGGTTCATGAAAATAACACACATGCAATGACACTGGTGGATCCATGTTCTTCATGCAAAGAATAGACATGCAATGACTCTGGTGAATCCATATGTGGTTCATGAAAAGAACACACATGCCATGACACTAGTTGTTCCATATGTGGTTCATGAAAAGAACACACATGCAATGACTCTGGTGGATCCATATGTGGTATGTGAAAAGAACAGACATGCAATGACTTTGGTTGATCCATATGTGGTTCTTGAAAAGAACACACATGCAATGACTCTAGTGGATCCATATGTGGTTTGTGAAAAGAACACACATGCAATGACTCTGGTGGATCCATACGAGGTTTGTCAAAAGAACACACATGCAATGACTCTGGCGGATCCATATGTGGTTCATGAAAAGAACACACATGCATTAACTCTAGTCCTAGTTTAGGATAAGAACACGCATGCAATGACTCTATTTGTGGCTCATGAAAAGAACACACATGCAATGACACTGGTGGATCCATGTGGTTCATGAAAAGAACACACATGGAAGGACTCTGGTGGATCCATATGTGGTTCATGAAAAGAACACACATGCATTGACTCTAGTGTTGGTTTAGGATAAGAACACACATGCAATGACTCTATTTGTGGTTCATGAAAAAAAACACATGCAATGACACTGGTGGATCCATGTGGTTCATGAAAAGAACAGACATGCAATGATTCTAGTGAATCCATATGTGGTTCATGAAAAGAACACACATGCCATGACACTAGTTGTTCCATATTGGTTCATGAAAAGAACACACATGCAATGACTCTGGTGGATCCATATGTGGTCTGTGAAAAGAACAGACATGCAATGACTATAGTGGATACATATGTGGTTTTTCAAAGAACACACATGCAATGACTCTGGTGGATCCATATGTGGTCTGAAAAAAGAACACACATGCAATGACTTTGGTGGATCCATATGTGGTTTGTGAAAAGAACATACATGCAATGACTCTGGTGGATCCATGTGTGGTTTGTGAAAAGAACAGACATGCAATGACTCTAGTGGATCCATGTGTGGTTTGTGAAAAGAACAGACATGCAATGACTATAGTGGATCCATGTGTGGTTTGTGAAAAGAACACAGATGCAATGACTCTGGTGGATCCATATGTGGTCTGTGAAAAGAACAGACATGTAATGACTATGGTTGATCCATATGTGGTTCATGAAAAGAACACACATGCAATGCCTCTGGTGGATCCATATGTGGTTTGTGGAAAGAACACACATGCAATGACTCTGGTGGATCCATATGTGGTTTGTGAAAAGAACACACATGCAATGACTCTAGCGGATCCATACGTGGTTCATGAAAAGAGCACACATGCATTGACTCTAGTGCTGGTTTAGGATAAGAACACGCATGCAATGACTCTATTTTTGGTTCATGAAAAGAACACACATGCAATGACACTGGTGGATCCATGTGGTTCATGAAAGAACACACATGCGATGACTCTGGTGGATCCATATGTGGTTTGCTATAAGAACACACATGCAATGACTCTAGTACTGCTTTAGGGAAAAGAACACACATGAAATGACACTATTTGTGGTTCATGAAAAGAACACACATGCAATGACATTGGTGGATCCATGTGGTTCATGAAAAGAACACACATGCAATGACTCTAGTGTCGGTTTAGGATAAGAACAGAAATTCACTAACTCTAGTAGTGGTTCATGAAAAGAACACACATGCAATGACACTGGTGGATCCATATGTGGTTCATGAAAAGAACACACATGCAATGTCTCTGGTGGATCCATGTGTGGTTTGTGAAAAGAACAGACATGCAATGACTATAGTGGATCCATATGTGGTTTGTGAAAAGAACAGACATGCAATGACTCTGGTGGATCCATATGTGGTCTTTGAAAAGAACAGACATGCAATGACTCTGGTTGATCCATATGTGGTTCATGAAAAGAACACACATGCAATGACTCTGGTGGATCCATATGTGGTTTGTCAAAAGAACACACATGCAATGACTTTGGTGGATCCGTATGTGGTTTGTCAAAAGAACACACATGCAATGCCTCTGGTAGATCCATGTGTGATTTGTCAAAATAACACACATGCAATGACTCTGGTAGATCTATATATGGTTCATGAAAAGAACACACATGCAGTAACTCTGGTGGATCCATATGTGGTTTGCAAAAAGAACAGACATGCAATGACTCTGGTGGATCCATATGTGGTTTGTGAAAAGAATAGACATGCAATGACTCTGGTGGATCCATATGTGGTTCATGAAAAGAACACACATGCAATGACACTGGTGGATCCATGTGGTTCATGAAAAGAACACACATGTAAGGACTGTAGTGCTGGTTTAGGATAAGACCAGACATTCACTGACTCTAGTTGTGGTTCATGAAAAGAACACACATGCAATGACACTGGTGGATCCATATGTGGTTCATGAAAAGAACACACCTGCAATTACTGGTTAATCCATGTGTGGTTTGTGAAAAGGACAGACATGCAATGACTATAGTGGATCCATATGTGGTTTGTGAAAAGAACACACATGCAATGACTCGAGTGGATCCATATGTGGTATGTGAAAAGAACACACATGCAGTAACTCTGGTGGATCCATATGTGGTTTGTGAAAAGAACAGACATGCATTGAATCTGGTGGATCCATATGTGTTCTGTGAAAAAAAAACACATGCAATGACTCTGGTGGATCCATATGTGGTTCATGAAAAGAACACACATGCTCATGTGGTTTATGAAAAGAACAGACATTCACTGACTCTAGTTGTGGTTCATGAAAAGAACACACATGCAATGACTCTTGTGGATCCATATGTGGTTTGTGAAAACAACACACATGCAATGACTCTGGTGGATCCATGTGGTTTGTGAAAAGAACACATATGCAATGACTCTGGTGGATCCATGTGTGGTTTGCGAATGAACAGACATTCACTGAATCTAGTTGTGGTTCATGAAAAGAACACACATGCAATGACTCTGGTGGATCCATATGTGGTTCATGAGAAGAACACACATGCAATGAGACTGGTGGATCCATGTGGTTCATCAAAAGAACACACATGCAATGACTCTAGTGCTGGTTTAGGATAAGAACACACATGCAATGACTCTATTTATGGTTCATGAAAAGAAAACACATGCAATGATACTGGTGGATCCATGTGGTTCATGAAAAGAACACACATGCAATGACTCTGGAGGATCCATATTTGGTTTGTCCAAATAACACACATGCAATGACTCTAGTACTGGTTTACGAAAAGAACACACATGAAATGACACTAGTTGTGGTTCATGAAAAGAACACATATGCAATGACACTGGTGGATCCATATGTGGTTCATGAAAAGAACACACATGCAATGACACTGGTGGATCCATGTGGTTCATGAAAAGAACACACATGTAAGGAATGTAGTGCTGGTTTAGGATAAGACCAGACATTCACTGACTCTAGTTGTGGTTCATGAAAAGAACACACATGCAATGACACTGGTGGATCCATATGTGGTTCATGAAAAGAACACACCTGCAATTACTGGTTAATCCATGTGTGGTTTGTGAAAAGGACAGACATGCAATGACTATAGTGGATCCATATGTGGTTTGTGAAAAGAACACACATGCAATGACTCGAGTGGATCCATATGTGGTATGTGAAAAGAACACACATGCAGTAACTCTGGTGGATCCATATGTGGTTTGTGAAAAGAACAGACATGCATTGATTCTGGTGGATCCATATGTGTTCTGTGAAAAAAACACACATGCAATGACTCTGGTGGATCCATATGTGGTTCATGAAAAGAACACACATGCTCATGTGGTTTATGAAAAGAACAGACATTCACTGACTCTAGTTGTGGTTCATGAAAAGAACACACATGCAATGACTCTTGTGGATCCATATGTGGTTTGTGAAAACAACACACATGCAATGACTCTGGTGGATCCATGTGGTTTGTGAAAAGAACACATATGCAATGACTCTGGTGGATCCATGTGTGGTTTGCGAATGAACAGACATTCACTGAATCTAGTTGTGGTTCATGAAAAGAACACACATGCAATGACTCTGGTGGATCCATATGTGGTTCATGAGAAGAACACACATGCAATGAGACTGGTGGATCCATGTGGTTCATCAAAAGAACACACATGCAATGACTCTAGTGCTGGTTTAGGATAAGAACACACATGCAATGACTCTATTTATGGTTCATGAAAAGAAAACACATGCAATGATACTGGTGGATCCATGTGGTTCATGAAAAGAACACACATGCAATGACTCTGGAGGATCCATATTTGGTTTGTCCAAATAACACACATGCAATGACTCTAGTACTGGTTTACGAAAAGAACACACATGAAATGACACTAGTTGTGGTTCATGAAAAGAACACATATGCAATGACACTGGTGGATCCATATGTGGTTCATGAAAAGAACACACATGCAATGACACTGGTGGATCCATGTGGTTCATGAAAAGAACACACATGTAAGGAATGTAGTGCTGGTTTAGGATAAGACCAGACATTCACTGACTCTAGTTGTGGTTCATGAAAAGAACACACATGCAATGACACTGGTGGATCCATATGTGGTTCATGAAAAGAACACACCTGCAATTACTGGTTAATCCATGTGTGGTTTGTGAAAAGGACAGACATGCAATGACTATAGTGGATCCATATGTGGTTTGTGAAAAGAACACACATGCAATGACTCGAGTGGATCCATATGTGGTATGTGAAAAGAACACACATGCAGTAACTCTGGTGGATCCATATGTGGTTTGTGAAAAGAACAGACATGCATTGAATCTGGTGGATCCATATGTGTTCTGTGAAAAAAACACACATGCAATGACTCTGGTGGATCCATATGTGGTTCATGAAAAGAACACACATGCTCATGTGGTTTATGAAAAGAACAGACATTCACTGACTCTAGTTGTGGTTCATGAAAAGAACACACATGCAATGACTCTTGTGGATCCATATGTGGTTTGTGAAAACAACACACATGCAATGACTCTGGTGGATCCATGTGGTTTGTGAAAAGAACACATATGCAATGACTCTGGTGGATCCATGTGTGGTTTGCGAATGAACAGACATTCACTGAATCTAGTTGTGGTTCATGAAAAGAACACACATGCAATGACTCTGGTGGATCCATATGTGGTTCATGAGAAGAACACACATGCAATGAGACTGGTGGATCCATGTGGTTCATCAAAAGAACACACATGCAATGACTCTAGTGCTGGTTTAGGATAAGAACACACATGCAATGACTCTATTTATGGTTCATGAAAAGAAAACACATGCAATGATACTGGTGGATCCATGTGGTTCATGAAAAGAACACACATGCAATGACTCTGGAGGATCCATATTTGGTTTGTCCAAATAACACACATGCAATGACTCTAGTACTGGTTTACGAAAAGAACACACATGAAATGACACTAGTTGTGGTTCATGAAAAGAACACATATGCAATGACACTGGTGGATCCATATGTGGTTCATGAAAAGAACACACATGCAATGACACTGGTGGATCCATGTGGTTCATGAAAAGAACACACATGTAAGGAATGTAGTGCTGGTTTAGGATAAGACCAGACATTCACTGACTCTAGTTGTGGTTCATGAAAAGAACACACATGCAATGACACTGGTGGATCCATATGTGGTTCATGAAAAGAACACACCTGCAATTACTGGTTAATCCATGTGTGGTTTGTGAAAAGGTTAGACATGCAATGACTATAGTGGATCCATATGTGGTTTGTGAAAAGAACACACATGCAATGACTCTAGTGGATCCATTTGTGGTATGTGAAAAGAACAGACATGTAATGACTCTGGTTGATCAATATGTGGTTTGAAAAGAACAGACATGCAATGAATCTGGTGGATCCATATGTGGTCTATGAAAAGAACACACATGCAATGACTCTGGTGGATCCATATGTGGTTTGCGAAAAGAACAGACATGCAATGACTCTGTTGGATCCATGTGTGGTTTGTGAAAAGAATAGACATGCAATGACTATAGTGGATACATATGTGGTTTGTGAAAAGAACACACATGCAATGACTCTGGTGGATCCATATGTGGTCTGTGAAAAGAACAGACATGCAATGACTATGGTTGATCCATATGTGGTTCATGAAAAGAACACACATGCAATGACTCTGGTGGATCCATATGTGGTTTGTGGAAAGAACACACATGCAATGACTTTGGTGGATCCATATGTGGTTTGTCAAAATAACACACATGCAATGACTCTGGGGATCCATACGTGGTTCATGAAAAGAACACACATGCATTGACTCTAGTGTTGGTCTAGGATAAGAACACGCATGCAATGACTATTTTTGGTTCTTGAAAAGAACACACATACAATGACACTGGTGGATCCATGTGGTTCATGAAACGAACACACATGCAAAGACTCTGGTGGATCCATATGTGGTTCATGAAAAGAACACACATGCATTGGCTCTAGTGCTCGTTTAGGATAAGAACACACATGCAATGATTCTATTTGTGGTTCATGAAAAGAACACGCATGGAATGATACTGGTGGATCCATGTGGTTCATGAAAAAAACACACATGCAATGACTCTGGTGGATCCATATGTGGTTTGCCAAAAGAACACACATGCAATGACTCTAGTATTGGTTTAGGAAAAGAACACACATGCAATGACTCTAGTGGATCCATATGTGGATCCCTCAGCGAGACTTCTACAAGAAGGAACACGATGTCGTCCATTGAAAAAGTTGTTGAGTGGTCATGTCACGTTTAATCTAGTCTGCAAAGGCTACAAGTCTACTACATGGCAACTGGTCATCCACGACTCACGAGCTATACCATTTTTACTATGCAGCGCGCCTGCACTCTCACTTACGATAGGCCCCCACCTCACGGACCTTCCACGCGGCAACCACAGCTAGAAGATCTGCCTACCGGGGCCCTCGAGGAGGCATAAACACCCCTTCATTAAAAACCCAGCCTATCGGGTCCTCCATTCGCACTCATCCGCTCCTCTCTCTTCCTCAACATACATCCACGAACCTTCTCCATGAAACTAGTGCATGGGGGTGAGTGTGCGGGCATCACCGCTCGGGTGGTGCTTCCTACGGCGTATCTGGAGGAGCATCATGTAGCACAAGGCGAGGAGGACGTGCAGTTCAACCCCTTGGGGGCCTATGTGCTCGCCGGTGCTGACGACTTCGGAGGCCCCGATGAGGGCGTGGAGTTCGACGAACACGCTCCACTCGTGTACCCGGAGGTACATCTATTTCTACATGTTTCATATTTTCTGCTCGAGCTTAATATAGTCCTGGTTTCATAAAAAAATAGTCCCAAATGATTAGATGCACCGTACGAACCGATACATGGAGAGATCTAGTCTGTTATGAATGAATCCACATTATTTATTTATTAATAAGTTATCAAGAACACAAACCACATTAATTTAGGAGCGAGTTGGGGAGACAGCCATAATGAACTGCTGAACCTGTATAAATATGTTATTGTATTGAAAGCAACTTGGAATGGTGGGAGGAATATATATTCATTATTTTTCTCATTTCGGTTTGCATTTCATATATTACAGGTAGATTCAAGTGAGATGGACTCTAACAAGGAGAACAGGGACAACAAGAGCCGCCATGTCATGAAGAAGCTCAAGAGCGGGAGAATCTCTTTCCGCACTCGACTTGGGGAGCTCAGGTGCCTTTTCTGTAAGAAAGGAGTCAAACCGAGGATTGCCAGCTTAATTCCGCATGCGGTTGGCGTCGGTAAAAGCCCGGCTAGTAAACACAAGTCGACGACCAAGGCTAAGCATGCTGCTTATGGAAAATTCCTGAGGGAGTATGTCAAGACCGGCCTGGTGTCCCCTTACTTAGGAATCGGCAACTTCTAGCCGACCAACCCATCACTATGCTGGCCCGGCCACTAATAATGTTTAATTCTCTTACTGTTTCTAGACCCTTTAACTATGTGGTGCATTGAAACCTCATGCTTTTCCACGGACACATGTGTTGTAAAGTTGCTTGATCGTGCATGCTTACACCAGTGGCCTACACAGAAACTTATATAAGAATGGGGAAACGAGCTTCAATTTGGCAAATTCTAGACAAAATCACCAAATTAAAGAAAGGAAATTGCAAGCTTTGCACAATCGACAGGCCTGAGGGGCTGCCCGGGGGTGCAGGGATACTAGGTCCCTGTCTATGCTTACACTTCTTAAACTTGCTGGAAATAATAACCACAAATAGTTGTACACTCCCTTTTGTCCCGTCTCGTTATGTTGTGTCAGCACCGCGCACCCGCTGCGGATCGGCAACGGGACGGTGGTCTCCGTGACGGGTCTCTGCCATGCTAAAGCCACGTCGCACACTCGTCCCATCACCTATTGGGCCCCGCCTGCCGAATTTAATCGCTAGGATTGGAAACCAATGGTGTTGGCCCGGTCAAACTTGCTTCCGCTTGGGTATGATCGGAATATTGGTAAACGCAATTTACGACGTGTGCACCCCCTTATATGCATCGCCTTTCGTCTCCACAACACAGCACTCTGAAAAAATCCCCAACTCCTTCCACCGCCACTGCCGCCGCTGCCACCACAAGAACCATCGACGTTGCCCCAGGCACCAGCTCCGCTGCGCCATACCACCACAACAGATCACTCCACCGCCACGCCTAGTCCCAGCCACTGCTACCGACCCTAGGCTACCGCCACCGCATTAGCTGCTGCCATGGACATAGAGTACGACGTGTTCGGTGATGGGAGCGACTTCACCGACGAGTACACTGTCACCGCCCATGGCACCACCGAGCTAATGGTCGTCCACACAAATGCGTCAGCAGAGGTCGCTAAGGTCATCGCAATGTATGAGCGGTGGCTACAGGAGTCGATGGACAAGTACAAGATTGTCGGCCTTGACCTCGAGTATACGGGAGATAGGAAGAGGGCGGCGCTTTTGCAGCTATCCATGCGCAACCACTGCCTCCTATATCATGTTTGCAAGGCCAAATGTGTATCCCGGAGCTTCGCGAGTTCCTGTGCAGTATGGAGATCTACTTCGCCAGCGTCGACATCAAGAACAACACACCAAAGCTAGAGCAAGATCTCCTCGTTCATGTCGTCAATCACGTTGATCTCCAACGTTTGTGGAGGTACCCGGATGACGATACTGGGAAAGACGGTATGGCTAGACTCGCTGCCGACATCATTGACCGCGAGTACGCCGGCATGAAGGTCGAGTTCTCGAAGCACCTGCATGGGCGATGGGAGTGGAGGCACCTGAATTATGATGCAATCAAGTACGCAGCCAGGGACGCGTATGTCTACTGCGACATGCTCAACAGGATCTGGCGGGTGGGTGAGTGTGTTGTTTACCACTACTAGTTTCGCATTCCGTTCCAAGTTTTATCTCGCCTGTATTTTATCTCGAATGTATTTTCTAAGCATTCTCTGTGTAAGAACTAAGCTCGTATGATTCCTGTGCTATTAGGTAGTTAACCTATATGAATTACATTTCCCTCTTTTGTATGCTCAACATTCATACTTACAAATTCTGTTTGTGCCCTTTGCATGCGGCAGAATCCAGAACTACCATGCATAAGGTGGGATACAGTCATAACCAAACCCTGATTATAACAAAGGATACAGTCATAAGTCATAACCAAACCCATATTATAGTTTGACAAAGGTAATACACATCAGTTCGTAATTTCTCACACATAGGTATCACACATAGTACTTCTGAAATAACATGTTTTCATAAACATAACAAGCACCATACAAACACAACAATCATGCACTAAAAGTCTACATCCCAGCCTGTTGGAGAAGGCAACCGATCGCAGGATGTCTTCGTTCGCTTGCCCCGGCTTGTAGATTCCTATACACTCTGGCATCTGGGGCAAACAATTTGCCTTGGTGGTGGTTCAATGGTGCGATGCCTAGAACAAAAATTTACGATCTGGCAGTACAGCTCGTGGCTAACATACCCGTCAATTGCAGCATACTTCAAATTAGGTTCAGAAAGCGGCTTATCCTCCCAATAATCGTGCCCTAAACGCCTCCACCAACATCTTGGCAATTTGCCCTTCATGTCAGCGTACCATGGGTCGATGAGTTCGGCAGCAAGATCAGCCATCCCGATCCTACTGCCCTTCATCCCTAGGATCCAGTAAATTTTCTAGATGTCCAGTCTTCACTCATTTGGGATTTTAATGTTGACAGTCGGGCTTTCAAGCAGTACCGTGTCATTCGTGATGTCAACACTAGTAAATGTTATCTGCTGGTTCACGAGAAAGTCATGAAACAACGACCTAATCCTTTCACCCCACCTCCATGAAAATGGATTCAGAGAAATATTATAGCAATAAATTTTGCAAACAAACGGTTTAGTAACAAAAAAGACAGCAAAGTATACCTGTTCCCATCAGCCCCCATCTCGCAAAAAGGCTAGTATACGAGGACGTGCCCCTACATGGATAGTTGCACCACGGCGATCCTACGGTGATCTCGGTTGTACTCGAGGTCGATACCTATGAACCTGCTTTCTTCGAACCGCGGCCAACTTGTGTAATTATTTAGAGTGTTCTTCACCGTCTGAGGGTCGGTGGTGTAGACGACATTGATCTTCTTCCCGCCATGTACTTCTATGTCAAAGTACGCAGTCGCTTGCCTGCCATCGTTTTGGACATCCAACAAGTCCATGACTATAGGCAAGAGGGAAAGGATACGGAGGAAGAGGGTGATGTCGCGGCGGAGGAAATGGATGAAGCCGTGGAGGAGAAAGACAATGAGGTAATGGAGGAGGAAATGAGACGAAGAAGTGAAACTGCTTACTGCAAGATTGGAACCGCCCTTACTAATATCTGGAATGGTGCACGACCGTTTGTAGTAGGGTGTAGGTGGAGAAAACGGCAGTTTTACACGTCGACACTAGCGCTGCCTGAAATTTGTTCTACGCCCCTTGCATGCAGTGGAATTGAGGTCTGCCATGCGCAATCCAAGTCCAACGTAGTCACGTTTGTGCGTGCCGACCTTCCCTCACTGACAAGTGGGCCCCACATTTTCTCTCTTACGATTTATTTTTTCACTTCCTCTAGACGGTTCCGGTGCATGCCCTCAATAATTACGCCCCCTTCCTTGTCTTCCACGCGGACAAGAACCGGCGGCGGCGACAGTTCCTCACCGGATCACTCCCTACTCGAACAACTACCCCCCTTCCTGATTCCATCCCCTCTCGAATCCATCTGCCTCCTTATCACAACGCCTCCATTCATCTGCCGGATTCCAAACTCCATTTGTCGCTATGGGTAGATCTTGGGGTAGCAGCAGGATGAAGCGAAAGGAAGGTGATGACGACGTGGATGGACATGGCGACTGCCACCACGAGGATTGGGGATGGCCGGACCTCAGCGTCGCGAACATGCACAGGATCGCCACGAGGCTGGACATCATCTCTGTTGGTCGCCTTGCTCGATGCATCCCTGGCTACCACTTCACGATGCGGGACATGGACGAACAACCGTTCGGCATGCCAGGCCTTCTTTACCCCGATACCAGCAAATGGCCAAACAACCGTGATGGCCACGTAAGTTCCAGTATCTTGCTTATTAGTTCAGTCATATCGTTGATTCATATGTGCTGAACTCTCATCGGAATCATATGTTCCTTTCGTTGAACGTGTTGTGTGCATGCGTGGTTTGAATAAAATCGAACCATTTAAGACTATTATGTACAGCGAAAGCTCTGCTTGTACCTGATATTCTGGTATTTTCATAGTGACACAGTCTTAATTTAGGCGATAGACGAGTTGTCAATTTTAATTTGCAATGGAATGCCTGCTAGGTGATATTCGGTTTCCTAAAAATTAAACATATTAGATGATTTAAGGCTATTATGCCCCTAGCAGTTTATGATCATCGTCAAGAGTTTGTTCAGGGGGAGCTCTTCTCCTACTCCATATTTTGGGTATTTTCGTAGTGACACAGGGACAATTTAGGCGATATCTGAGGAGACACTCATATTTAGGTGATATTTTGGGTACTTTAATCTGAAGCTCTAGTTGTCAAATTGTATTTGCAATGGAATCCATGCTAGGTGATTCTACCAACTGACAACAAACTCTGCAGAATATTCATGCAAAAATGATGTTGCTCGATAAGTGGTTGGAATCAGTAGTGGTGAATATCAAGGAAGAAGAAGAGATGGAAATGGGAGATGCCCAGATGACAAGGAATGGATAGTCTTGTGCGACGACTTCCTGCTGCTGGAGAAGTATGTTGACACCATCTTCACCTCCAGCTACCATTCCAACAAACCGCAACGCATTTATGCAGTCACTAAACCTAGCGGCGTTGTGTGTGTTTGGGAGCCTTTCATCTGGGGTGAGTCATGGTGTCATATAGCATGTAAAATCCCATCAAAATTCTGCTTACTGACTGTAAGTAACACGTAGGTACCCATGCAGCCCCGCGCGTCATTCCAGCTCCAGTGATCGAAGAGGCAGTAGCAGATGCTGAACTTGGACCATGGCGCTAGTTCCTGGCACCTCTCAGAGGCGACACGAAACAGGATGTTGAACTCATGTGGATTCATATCAGGGGAGCACTAAACAATGTTGGTGATACAATAGAACATATGGGGACACAACTTTCTTCATACCCATCGCTACAGTGTCACGTTTTCTCGAGATCCGCATGCCCATCCAAAGACCCAGTGGAGAAAGTCTGGAGCAGAGTCGACAATCTGAAGGGACAATCAGTGTTTCTTGGTATCAACTACCCTTTCTTTGTCGGAGCCCCTGGAGCTGTTGAACCTATAATTGCTAAGGTAGCCTCGGCTCCTGATGCTGCTGCTGCTGGTGGTGGTGGTGGAGCTGATGAAGAACTAGCTGCTGCTTCTCCTGGTGAAGCTGACGAAATACTTGGTGATGTTGCTGCTGGTGAAGCTGACGAAATACTTGCTAATGCTGCTGCTGGTGAAGCTAACAAAATACCTGCTGAGGCTACTGCTGGTGAAACTGACGAAATACTTGCTGAGGCTGTTGCCGGAGTCTAGGAAGAATATGTTGGTGTTGTTTCTGAGGTGCCAGCACTTTCAGTCTTGATAACAGACTGTGTGTTTGCTATACACTCACACGCCTATCATGTTGACACTCCAGGTCTGACCTAGATCCAAATCCATGTCAGGGGGAGGGGGCTACAATTGGCTCATCAGTGGGGTCATACGATTTGATGGAGAATGAGAGACGGACAAACATAGCATTCTGGTTCGTTCCAACGATACCACCAGCTCCAGGGACCTAGTGCTCATACTGGCAGATCCAATGAACCATTTTTCTTTATCTTTATCTTTAGTTTCCCCCCAGTCTTACGAAGTAAATGATTCTTTGGTTAAGACTCAGTTACGCTTATTTGTTTAAAGTCTAAATTGTACTTATTTGTGTAAGACTAAGTTAGGCCTAACTACATAATATTTAGTGAAGCCCAGATTTTCTTTCCACGCCCATAACAGCAGAATTGCAAAATAGAACAGACAAAGGTAATATGCATACTAGGCATTTTGCTCAGGATAACAACCATTTCAAGTAAAAGATACATGGTGTACGCATTTGAACACATCACTAGAATGTGCCACCTATTGATGATTGATGACATGGATCTAGCTTTTCTGCGCATATTTGCATTGAATTGCTCATTGATTTGTTCCCATATTGGCAATGGATGATGAACTCCACTCTCTTCGTAACATGCTTCGTCAGCGAGCACTTGTTGATGCAATGCAAAGTACAGAACATCGTCTTCATCGTCATTCCATTTAGGTTCTCTATGTTTCATCATCTTAGAGCTACTAATTTCAAATGAAAATCTAGTAAACAACATATGTGTACATTCCTAGAGTATGATACGGACACGGTACATAAATGTTTTTCTACAATCACAAGAAGAAAATCTGATGCATTTTCACCTTGTTGGAGTTGTGCCGTTTCTAGATGGATGTGGCTTTGGGGTTCAGAGAGGAAGGGCCGTGGCTGGTGCATGTGCGACCACGGCGACAGCAAGATCGGATTCTGGAGGAGGACAACATGACCGATCATGGTGGGCATGGTGACATATCTCACCCGGGAATGAATTCTCATCCCCGCGCCGTGCCATGGGTGCGGCCATGGTGAGGGAGAGCTCCGATTCGGGATGGGGAGGAGTGTGGGGCCGAGCAGGTTCATCCACGTCCTAGCTCCACGTGATGGCCGTGACCAAAAATTGCCGCCCCGGGGAAGAAGAAGACGCGTAAAGGATGCATGCGCCACTGTGGCAAGCCTACATGGCAGTCATGACGGCAGCGGCATAACAACGAAAACTGACAGGGGGGCAACTTGACGGGCATTAGCCTGATATTTTGTATTGAAATGTAAAGTTGAATTCGTGCCAAAAATACCCTCTAAGTATTTGGCATGCCAATTGTGGTCATTGTGGCTGATTACAGGCAACTTGGTGACCGCGTTGCCTGGGCACCTCAACTTTCGGGCCGCAAAATGATATTATCCTCCCCTAGTACCCATACTTCTCTTAGGCGGTTAAGCCCGAATAAAGAGCCGAGGCTCTGATACCAATTGAAATGGATAGTATGGGCACCTAGAGGGGGTGAATAGGTGATACTCCAAATTTCAATACTTTTTCAATTTTAGGCTTGACACAAAGGTAAATTCTCTAGATATGCAACTATGATGAATTTCCCTATATGTAAACCTAACTACTAGCGAGTAAAGGAAAGTAAGAGTGAGGAGCGGGGAAACCGTATTGGAGCACGAAGAGACACATGCTTTTTTTTACCGCGGTTCCTTTCTTGTTAAGGGAAGTACATCTGTGTTGGAGGGGTGGGCGGTACTAAGACCACCACATCACAATAGGCCTCACCCTGTTCTCCGATGGATCTTGCCACCAAAGGCCTAATCCACCTATCCACTATTGGTACCCTTCAAGGTGGGAACCAATGCCTTTACACAACTAGCGGGGCAAAACTCCACAACCGAATTGGAGGCTCCCATAATGACAACAAGCTGCCACACGAACAAATATTATCAAAACTGAAACACAAGATCTAGATATTAATAAGTAATACAAGATCGAGAAATCCCCAAGTGAATGGAGGGAAGTGATGCACTTGATTTGTGATGTCGATGAATGAAGTCTCCTCCTTCGATTCCCCAAAGATTGGAGCCTTCGGGTGGTTGAAGTGAGAGATCTCTATTGAGAGCTTTTTGAACAGACCAGTACTTTTTTGAATGAATCAAGAGATCTGATAGGAGGGGTGATTGGGGCATTTGTACCCCCTATCCAGACTTGGCTATTGGTGAAGTTGGGGGGCGGATTATCCGGCCCAAGTGATGGCTAGATTATCAGGCTGGGGCAAAACACCGCCCCAGATTCGGATTCTCTGGGGGAAAATCCGCCCCCAATACCACATGACGCGCCTTGGCTTCCTTTGCAAATTTCCCTAGGGGTGGATTATCCAGCCCCCTTTGGGGGCGGATTATCCAGCCCGGGCAATACCTCTGGCCCTGGCCGAACAATCTGAGAGATAGTTTGCCCCCACTTCATGACGTGCCTGGCCAGACTTTGAAAACCTTCTCATGGGGGCAGATTATCCGGCCCGGGCAAAACCTTCGGCCCTGATCGGACAATCCGAACAATAATCCTTCCCATACCGAGTAACGCGCCTTGTCAACCTTTGTTGAAAGGGTCAGACTAGATTATCCGTCCCTTGGAAGGGGCAGATAATCCGCCCCCAACAACTGAATTTTGCTGCTTTTCATGTGAACAATCGCCTGAAACACTTAGCACACATGATATAATCCATGGTATTGTTATGTAACACATAAAAAACACTAGATATCATGAAATGTTCTTTCAAGAACCATAGTAGATCTTGAATTTGTTGTCACTATTCAATCACTACCACCATGTTACTCCATATAATACACACTTTCCCCCACACATGCTCTTGCATACAAGTTGGATAAATAAGTAATCAAGAACAGGGTTCAATGGTATGCATCTATCAATACATATTACACATAAATAGGTTCTAGTCTTAGATATCAAATCATAGAATAAAGATCCTCCACATAGGAATTACATGTGTGACCATAATCATGTTGGGTAGATCATATGGTACTAGATCTATTATAGCACAAGAGATAAATACATAAATCTACAACACAGATGCATAGTCCAGAGGTGGGACACTCCCTCTTCACCATTGTGATGATGCTAGAGATGTTGGAGAAGGTAGGGATCCCTCCAATGGTGGCTCCGGCAGAGTTTACCCCTCCAATCTTTGCTGGTTCTGTCCATGTTTTGGTGTTTCGGTGTTTCTGTGGCTCTATCCTCGAGGATGCCTCACGGGATCCTTTATATAGGCGTTTTTAGGTCAAACCAAGTCGGTGGGAGAAAGATTGAAGTGAATCAGATGGCCGAGGACCAAAAGAGGTCAGGTGGCACATGCACTAGGGCAGGCCATGTCACCTGGGCTCTTTTGGGCCTCCGGCCTCCTCTCATGAGTTCCAAGCACTCCATGATGTTCCTTTTTCAAAATATTGACTTTCCCAGAATCCTAGCTCTGTTTGCCTTCGCTTAGGTCCCTGAAAGATAAAAATACACAAAACGGGGTTTTCATGTCCTATGGAGTTATAACCAAAATAAAGGGGATCACTGGTAAATTCCCAAAAATTAATATAAAACATGGATATAATATTATATATGTTGCAAATATGTGGGAATATGTATCAATAAACTACAAAGTTCACGTATGCATTTTACATGCATCACACATGTATATACGAAGTTTGGTGAAGCTATTGTATTATTTATAGTATAATCTGGACACACCATGGATAAGTTAAAAAGCAAACAATTGAATCATGATGCTTTCTTACCATGTAGGTAAAATAATGGTTCTCTACGTAACCATAGAGCCCTGTAATCTAGCAAAGTGTGTTAGAGGCGTATAACTAGTTTTTGCAGGGAAGTGATGTGGTATAGCTGAAGTTTGCAATGTGATGTATGTGATATGTTATGTTGTAGTCTCGTTGGGCACGAGTGGCCAGAGTGGTAGTGATTATCATATTATTATTGTAATAGCCATAATTGTTTTTACTTTATTAGCTAGGGTAGCAATAGTTGTAAAAGCAATACATGGAGATGATGATCAAGCAATGATGGACCTTGATGCTATGCATGTGGCGTGTGCAGGAGTACATGGCTCCAACAGACATTGATGATGGAGATCATTGGCATTAAGTGTCATACCATGTCACTATATGAATTGCATGTGATGTTAATCCTTTTATGCACTTTATTTGTTGCGTGGTAGTCCTAAATAGGGTGATCACTCACTAAAATTATCAAGTTAATGTGTTCCCCCTTAGTTAGGCTCCACATAACATGGGCTTCGAACTGGTGTGGGTCATGTAACATGGGCGCACCTAGCGACATTCATAATGCAAGTGTGAAACTATCGCACTACTGGTATACTAAGGTTCACTTGACATACTACCTAGAACATCTAGAGTATGGAACACAAGAATAAAAAGATGAACAAGAATTCATATGGTGATGTGATTGGTATGGTTACCTACCGGATTTTTGTCCTCAACATGCGGTGTAACATTGGTGTCAGGAAAGCAAGGCGTGGCTCTTGAATCACTAAGTATCAATTAGGTGGGATATTGATTTTAGTGGGAGCTGCATAACAATTAAAATGTTAATTTGAGTAGCTCATTAATCCTGAACTTTTAATCTAAGTGAATTTGCATAATTCATAGTAGGCATTGGCATCTGTTATCTACCTTACACTTATCTTGTTAATTGAGATAGAAATACTGTAGATATTTGGTAATTACTTTATGGACTGGTACCATAATGTTAAAGTGACAGTTAAAGATTGGGTCTTATTGCAAACTTTTGATTAACTCTCCCATGCTCCATGTGATTTAATAAGTTGCAATAATTCAAGATCAATGATTCCAATTTAGTATCTAGTGTCATGCTTGCCTCCATGAAACTTGATCTTCAAAAGTTGTTTTGAGAATCCAAGTGTTCTAAGAGCTAAAAGGATTGTTTCATAAACAAGAAAGGAGGGAAATATATTTGATTTCTAAAATCTTGTTTGATTCCAAGTTGATTGAGAATTATTTGGTGCGATAATATATGCTCATATTGTATGAGTATATGAGAAGATTAAAGATGTTAGGTTCCTTGATCACCTAGACGCACTGATCTTATTCTTGTATCCCTCTTTCAAGATATAGTAGCTTTATCATGAAGTAGTCATGATGAGATGGATAGAAGTGTGGGTAAATTGTTTTCTATACTTGAATATGCCAAGATTAGGATCTTGAGAACACTAATCATGGGATGATAGTGAATAAAACATCAACTTCAAAAGTGCCAATCCAAGGGTGCTAGGACATGACTAACACTCCTAGGATCATGTGCTAGTGAAGTTGGCACCACTGTTGATGTTGAGTGCTTCTTCTACAAAGAGAGGAAAAACATAAGGAAATTGCTAAAATGGTATCGCATAAAAGAAAGTATGGAAAGATATAGCTCAGGAGTCTATAGAAGATATACAAGTTATAGATGTATTGTTTGCTAGTGGATGATGTAATTCTTGGGTATTGGATAACTGATTGGTTAGTATGAAGTGTCATACAAAGCAACGCAATGCAAGAACAATAGTGGCCTAACGAACTAGCAAAAGGATGTGTTGATGATGCACGCTGGGAACAAACTAAAGTGTTATTGTGTTTTTCGTCAGCATCTTACCTTGTCTATAAGATTTATTATAAGATCTTAGTAATTGTTACATAGCTCCGACTTTGTGAGAACAATAGTTGTTAAACTTAAAGTTGTGGTCTAGAGTGGATGGTTTAGTTATTATAAATATTTAAGGTGATACACACATCATAACGGTGATGCTAAATGTCGCAAGACAATGATTGAATTTCACTTAATTGTGACACTGTAACATCCCAATTTCAGCTACCCTGATTAGTTGTCCAGAATGCAAAAATCAGGGGGAACAAAAACATTTTCTTGTTTAATGCTGAAGTGTTGCCTGTTGTTTGAATATGTTTATGCTTGTGATTGTGTATTAGAAGATATACTCCTTAACTCAACACCAGTTGTCAAAAAGCTATTTAACAAAACTATCCTGGCTCACTTAACATATTCTCAAATGTTTTGGCAATTCAAAACCTGAGCCAAGAAGCCTTTGCAAACCAACTATTTTAGTAGCTTCTATTGATCAAACTATGGAGAGCTATAGAATACTATCTCCTTATGTTTTTAAAGACAGAACCTTCTACTACTCTTACCTCTAGATTTAACAAAACCTTTTTGTAAACTTTTGAATTCTACCCTTGGTAGAGATACCAAGGAACCCTCATATCTTTCCAAACTACAACCTACTTCAAAATACCCATCCTTACCTCAAGCTAAGCTTGGTGGTAACCCTAGTAGTAGTTGATTTGTTTGTAATATGAGTTGCCTTGATCTGCTGTTTGAATTGTCTGCTTAGGAGATAGTATGAGCTACTCTGGGATCTCAGCACTAGGATCAAGATGTCTCCAAATCAGCACACCCCAAGAAAGAATACAAGATGGATCTGATCCCTAGCCACTAGGTGATAATCTAAAACCCTTCAATAGATAAACTCTAAAGTGATCCCTTCTAGAAGCATCCTAGTCAATGAAGACCAATAACAAGCATGGATCCCTTCTACCTAATATACTCTTCAATATCATCCACTTGATGATGCTTGGGTACTTTGCAACCCATCAAAATCATCTCCACCAACATTCTAGTCAAAAACGCTAAATCTGCCAAATTTGACCAAGTCTAGAAACTGTTTCAACATCACCATTTTGAATGCCTCTCTTTCTCAACCCTTGTGCATTTCTGGTAATGAACTTGGACCATCTTGTTAAACATCCTAAGGAATACCAAGGCACACTCTTGCCCTTGGTTATATCATCCTCCTACACACTTGTTCTTGATGGTTTTGCAGGCAAGAAAATAACTTTCCCTGCAAATCTAGTCAACATGCCTACCTTGATAGAAGCTCACACCCCCATCCAACCTTCTATGGACCAACTCTCTGCATGGTTGTTTTCTACTCATATAGTTCTATCATTACCTACTTTACTTGTTCCAAGTGGAACTTTTTGCTTCTTAAACCCACAAGGTTTTGAAGGCTAGTTGATAATCTGCTTTGGCAGGCTTATTTTATTCAAAGTTTGAAAGCTTGTCTGGGTGAGGTCAAGCAGGATCAAACTCAAACCCCTACACCATTGCCACCTACATCACTTGGTCTATCCATCCATATGTCGCATGTCCCAAGGGGAGCTCTGAGCTCCAAGATCCAACATGGTTTTGATGGGATGAAATTAACATCACCATAGATCCTTAATCTAGGGTATTCCACCAAAATCAACTTGGATTCTCCAATACCAAGGTTGCAAATGCTTGATACACCTTTTCTACATCATATACCTTGATCATCAAGATTTATCAAATATTACCCCTAATTATTTTGGCTCCAAATCAATTTAATTCTTTAATAGACAAATTCTTCAAAACCTCTTCCATAAGGGAAGGTTTGGATTTTTCCAAATCACTTCCCCAACTTTTGGATCAATTAAGATCCACATATCATACCCCATCTTCCCACTTCAAAAATAAATATTCCTGAAGAACTTTATTATTTATTTTTGCCCTTTTTCTTTAAATGCAGAAACAAGAAATAATTGTTTAAAATACTTTTAAGCCTCAATAAATCTTGGAAAAATTCTCCTAAGTGCGTATTCACATTTGGGACCATCCCCAACCAAAAACCAACTTTGTCCAATGTAAATTATCAAATGATCTCCTATAAACTACTTCTATCCTTTTTGAATAAATGGATTTGAGTGGACTTCTAATCTTCTAAAAAATCCCAATAAATTCCTATAGCTATGCCTTAACCCCATCTACCTATCAGTATCATTTCCCTAGCATGCCCAATGCAAATTCTTGAACAACCCTCACCAACCCCATTGTGATCAAATTTACAAACTAAGTAAATATTTTAAACACCACCCCACCAAACCTCCCTTAAAGTGGTCAACCAAGCTTGCACAGCAAATCTCACCCTCTCTGGTCGAGCTACACTGTAGCTAAGCTACTATAGCCGACCACTCTATTTGTCCCTAGTGTTTGGATGGAGAGGAGACAAAGGCAAGGCCACTTCCTTGGCTTGCACACTTCCTACAGCTGATGCCCTCCTTCTCTCTGCCCTCCTGCAACCCCACAGAGCTCTAGCACGATCCCAGCATCGCCCCTCCTAGCCAATCCCCTGCTCCCTTCCCCCTCTCTGGTCCAATGGTGGACATGGTCCGTAGTGAACCACCCCTCCTCGCAATATATAGCCCGAGGCTCCCCTTGCCCCTTTTTGGCCCTCATTTGCATCCTACCCACCTCCACTCTCTCCCTGCAGAGCCCTCACCGAACCTCTGCCTCTGCATGTCGTAGGAGAAGGAGAGCTCCACCTCTCAGCAATTTCCAAGAAGTGGTCTGTGTGCTTCCTCCTCTGCCTCGATCCCTTTGCATGTCGTAGTGCTGAGGTCCCCTGTCCTTTCTGAGTCTAACCCCACTCTTTCCTGGGCTCCAAACCACCACAGGTACCACCTCCGGCGATCACCGAGGCTAGCTCCGGGAGCAAGCTTGCGCATGGGGCGTCCCCGCGTCAAGATCCAGCAATGCCGCCCGTCGCCAGAACCGCCACCGACCCCCGCATCGCCCAGCACCCGCGCCGCTGACATGCACGTCTCCCCAGCCCTTCTCTGGCAAGCTCCCGAAGCCGACCGCGCCTCGGATGCACGCCACCTCGCCTCCGCTCGGAAGCCGCCGCTCCCGCCCCTCCCCAGGCTCGCCATCGAGCGCCGCAACCTCCCCACCATCTTCCTGCTGCCGGTGAGGCTCCGGTGAGCCTTCCCCGTGTCTCCCCGACGCTGGCTAGGGTTCCCGCCCGACGCTCCTGTCGCGAGGAAGGAGACGGCCTCGGGGCCGTTGATCTCCATTTAGATCGTGCGGCCGAGGATCCTCCGTACCGCTTCAAGTCAGCTAGGAGGCTGACGCGTGGGCCCCGCCTGTCAGCGATTTGAACCCCGGCCTCCCACGCAGTGCTCCGCCCGGGTGGGCCAAATTGATTCCCTGTGGCCCGTTTCCGCTTAGATTAGGCCCAGTAAGCCTCTATCCCCTTTTTCCTTTATTCAAATTTTAGATCTGTTTACTACCCTTATGGTTTAATTCGAAATAAAAATGAAAAATACCCCTTTTTGCCCAGATCTAAATTATATTAAGTACATGGATGTTTTCCCTAACACCCAGTACCCTTGGTTAGCCCAAAATATGTATGGATTAAATATATTAAATCAAATTCCCAGAAGTATTTGAAACACTCATTAAATTCCTTTGTGAGATTCACATCTCCAAATTGGATGAAACCAAGTTCTCCTGGAAGTATACCCATAGTCCTACCATCTAGCATTTATCTCATACCAAGGTGAACTCTAGTTTTCCTGTAGCAAAAATAACAAAATCCATGCAGTTAGGTCTTTAGAAAATTCCCTAGACCAAATCATGAGTCCAATTGATCCAAGTCTAATTATCCTATATGTGGTACACTAAGACCTATCCAAATCCAGGAGCTCCTGATGTATTGAGCCTTGGATATTTTTCTGTGAATTAAACTATTCTGTGCATGGTTTATTCACCTCTTAATTCACTACAGTAGTTCTGCTAATCCAAAAATTTTGATTCCAATTTCTACAGAAAGGTATTAGAAGTACCTACCATGTGTCCTTGGAATCAAATCAAAAGCTACTGTAGAGTTAATCTGGTGAAAAAGATAAATTGTGTACAGAACTTCCTTTGGGAATTTCCTGAGGGCATTCTGGTAATTGTATTCACCTGATTCCAACTCTCAGTGAACAAGTACGTCAAACCCTACTGAACCATCCAAGGGAATAATTTTTGGAGCTCCATAACTGTCCTGGCGAATTATTCCCTAAAACTAGAAGTTATTTCACTAGAAAAATCATAACTAAATAAAGAAAAGTGATAAAATAGCAAAACCACTTTTGTTGGTTTCATTTTATCAAATCCTATCTGTTGGTATCATTTTTTTACAATGGTATCATACAGAATATGTCTTGGTCCAAAATCCATCTCTTAAGAAAATTCTAGACTATAAATCCTAAGGGATTTTTCTTCCACTTTACAAGACAAGGCCAATCTTATCAAATCCCTTCCTCCTAAGACCTAATGATTTGTAAACTTGTATTGTTCAATTGTTTGCTGTATGTATTGGTGCTTGTTTGTCTGGTGTTGATTGTGGCTTGGTTTGCTTGCATGTGCTGTCGGGACGACGCTAGTTGCGATGAACTCGGAGAGCAGAAGAAGTGGTAATTATTATTGGTACTGGTATTCGGGTTTATCTAAAGAAGAAGTCCAGGGACATTTATGCCATATTGCTGATCAGCAGGCAAGCCACCTTCTTGCTCATAAGCCTTGTCCTACTATTTTACTTATGCATGTTTTATCTACTGTTTATTAAAAATTGTATTGTTTTACTATATGTTGATATATATACATATATATATGGTAGTGGTTTAGCTCCTCCAAACCATTACACTTTGGTACTACTAAGTACAACCCCCTTGGTGATACCTAATTGTCCCTAGTAGAGTAGATGGTGCATATCCACCATACCCCTTTGGAGACCCCGATTTAGCCGAAGCAAAAGCTAGAGGATGGGAAGACCCCGGAAAAAGTTTTAGCAAATGTTTTATGATAAAATGCTGAGGTGGGACCTCCCAAGAGATGTTGAGAAGGAAAAAGGTTTTGTTTTACAAAATGCTGGAGAAAAACCGGAGGAAGAAAGTTTATGAAAACGCACCTGGTTCTTTACAGTCTAGCTATAACAACTTAAACCCGTGCAACCACACTACTCCTATATGGGAACGGGCTTAACCCAAATGTGGTTCTCTTTGATACCGGTGCCTCGCAACTACTACAGGGAATCGGGAATCCCTAGAGGGTGGGCCTTCTCCGATAAAGGTGGGACCTGGAGAAGGAACAAAGGGTCGGCAGGCCTCCACGCATTACTATGGGCCCCTCATTGAAAGCGCACACTCTCGAGGAGTGGAAAAAGCGCTCCGGTTGGTCCTTGCCCGACGTCCCAGTTTTGAGGGGAATAACACCCATAGGGTAGGTGCTGGTGTTAAGAGGGGATTATCCTGAAGGTCTTGTCCGGTTATCCAAAACCCACATACTGCTGTATGACGATCCACGACAGTTCGTGGCGGATGTATCGGATCTTGTGGGTAAAGTGTACAACCTCTGCAGAGGATAAAAATCTATTCAATAGACGTGTCCGCGGTTAAGGACGGGTTGGACAAACTTCTGTAGAGCGGTGCTGGTTTTGATTTCAAAAAGGATCTCTAAAAAGAAATGGCTTTGAAAATGTTTTGACCATGGGATGGTCAGGAAGGATACCTGCTTTGACCAAGGGATGGTCAGAGAGGTATGGAAGGAGTTTGGTCGTGGGACAACCTGAAAACGGGAACAAATGGGTGACCCAGTTCTAATGTGTTTCCAAAACTTTTCAAAATGGTTTCCAAAATGATTTACAAAAGTTTTCAACAAAGATATGTAGATGCTATATCTACAAGAGAAACTATTTAGAAAAGAACCCCTCTTGGAGCCCTCCTACTACTACAGCCATATTGCATATCCCCTTGTTATTACTATTCTCTTAAGGTGGTTTGTGAGTACATTCAAAGTACTCACTGGCTATTAACTTGGCCAGATTTCAAGAAGAAGATGGCGTTGGCGGCTATGCGAGTTAGGACGTTCTCCCAGTCAGTTGCCTGTAGGTTAGGGCATGGCTCAGGCTCTGCGCTTGATGAAGATCCGGTGCTGTTTATTTATGTAGCCATAACTGCATTTATGTAAGTTTTGTAAATTCAGTATATTCTCAGATGATGTAATGATACTTGTCGGTTATGTGCCACGACTAACTAATCATGGGATTGTGTTTGTATGCATAACAGGGATTCTCGGAGGATTAATCCGGGGGCCTCACAGACACCACCATTTAAATCATATTACAAAGAAACACACGAAGAAAATCCATGTTGATGGACTTTATTTTGGAGTCATTTGACTTTGAATCAATCCACGCTTGTGAAACTTATCTAAAAGACCAAAAAATCCGTTCACATGCCAATATTTCAGGGATGGCTAACTTGTTGGAGATCCTAAATGTTTATATGTATAGTCCATTATGTGTAGCTACGCGTGGTGGATTCTTCTACTTCATATACTTTCACCAATGATTTGAGTGGATATATATGGGTATATCTATTTGATGAGAAAGAAGTATGAAACATTTTAAAATGTTCAAAGTATTTTGGCATGAAGTAGAAAATCATCGTATTAAGAAAATCAAGAATCTATGATTGGATCATATAGGGAAATATTTGAGTTATGAGTTTAGCAAGCATCTAAGAGTTGCGGAATTGTTGAACAACTTGCACCTCTCGAAACACCACAAGAGTGTGGAGTGTTCATGAGATCTAATCGAATCTTGTTGGACATGGTTGGATCTATGATGAAGTTAATAAAACTATCATTACATTTTTGTAGATTATACATTAAAGACTACCGCTTTACACTGAATAGTGCACATGATAATTTGCTGAAATGACATCATATGAGTTATGACATGGTAAGAAACCCAAGATGTATTTTCTTAAATTTTGGTATGCTAGCATATAAACCAAAATAGGAGAAATGTGTCTTTTTAGGTTATCCGAGGTAAACCATCGGGTATTCCTTCCACCTTAAAACCAAAGGCAACGTGTTTGACACCATGTATGGCATATTCATAAAAGGTTTAAGTAGGAGGACAATAGAAATTGATGAGGTTATTAAAACCTTAGCAAGATGAGCAAAGTAGTGCAGAACTAGAAAGCGTTCCGGAGATAGCTATGGAGCCTAAGTCTCCCACGCCTACAAAATGTTGTAGTCCCAAAAATCGAAGTTCCTATTGAACCAAGTAAGTTCAGTAAAGCTCGTACTCAAATATGTTGATTTGATAATGAAGCATTATTGTTGGACAATGATGAACCAGCTACATACAAAGAAGCAATGATGGGCCCTGACTCCATTAAATGGCTACTCCCTCTGTTTCAAAATACAAAATGTTTTAGCTTTGTGAAAAGAGTGTATCTAGACCATATTTAGTGTGTAGGTTCACTCCAAACCTAAATGAACCTATACACTAAAAGGGTCTAGATACACTCCTTTTAGAAATCTAAAACATTTTATATTTTAAACGGAGGGAGTAGATGCCATAAAATCCAGAATAGTATCCATATACGAGAATCAAGTTTGAGACTTGGTAGACCCTCCGGAAGGCATGAAGCCTATCAAGCATAAATGGATCTCTAAATAAACACACATGGATGTTCACATCCATTGAAGCTTGACTTGTCGAAAAGGAGTTTACGACAAAGTTCAAAGAGTCGACTACAATAAGATTGGATCTTCTGTAGTGATGCTTAAGTCTATTGGGATTATTCTAGTAACCACTACATATTCTGAAAATATGATAGTTGAATAAAAACAAAGTTCCTTTCAAGAAGTGTTAACCTAGGATGTGTATTGACACGATCCAACGGTTTTGTTAGTTCAAAGGATGCTATAAATAGGTGAAAACCTCAATGGTAGAAGTTAGCATCACAGAATTGGAATCTTCACTTTGATGAAATTGAAAGAGTTTAGTTTTCATCAGGAATGGTGAATATGCTTGTATGTTTACAAGAAATTAACTGGAAGCACTAAGATATATTTCTAATACTTTATGTGAATGACATATCGTTGATTCGAATGATGTATCTTTTCTTGACACGAGTAAGATTTCACAAAAATTAGATTTTGCGTGAAAGTATAAGGCAAAACCAGAATATTGGGCATTAATATATATGGATAGATTGAGGTGCCTGATATAGTTATGCCAAAGTACTTAGATGAAATATTGAATTGGTACAACATGGAAATGACAAGAAAGAGTTCTTGCCACATGGAAGAGGTTGGAGCAAGAATCAAGTGTTTTGACACTTGATGAGTAAAACCGCATGAATGATTATATCAATCATATACACCATGATATGTACATAACCAGATATGTCTTATCCTCTAAAGTGTTATGAGAATATACCAGAGTGATGCATATGATGATCACACGACAATAGTAAGTATATTCTTGTGTACTTTAGAAGGACAAAGAATATGGTTTATATGGAGAAGTGACAAAAAAATTCATTGTAAAGTGTTACATCGATAATAGTTCTATCACATGTACAAATAATTTTATCTCAGTTAGACTATGTGTTTAATAGAAGGTGGTGTAGTGGGCTAGAAGTAAATTCCATGTTGGATTTGGATGAGTTCTAAAGTTAAACACTACAACAGATACTACTACGAAAGGTTGAATATATCATTATCATGACAACGACAAAAGGAGGGCGTTATGAGTCAAAAAGGTTCATTTTTGAACTTAGTGTAGTTATGAGCATGCTATAACTATGAAGATCTATTGTGTGACAATAAGGTCACATAGTTTTGGCCGGGGAACTAAGGTCCCACTAGTTGACCAAACATATACAATGTCATCTCATTTAAAATGAGTGATGTGTGAAGACACAAAGATATGCAAATACACACGGACCTGAACTTGTCAGCTCCGTTGAGTAAGTTTACCACATGCAAAGCATGACAGACACTGGTATGACATAAGTGTTAAGTGCGTAGATGTTGAAGATTATTGACTCTAGTGCAAGTGGGAGACTGGTGGAAATATGTCCTAGCGGCAATCATAAGTTGTAGTATTCCATATTTCCTATTCATGATTAAGTTTATTATTCCACGCTATAATTGTATTGGTTCAGGATAATGAGTACTTGGAGGAAAACCATAATACATGTGTGGAATTATAAACACCAATAATACATCGTTGGTCTTGCCTCTAAGACTAGTTCATGTATCAACAATAATCTCGGTTTCCTGACTATGGGCAAAATAACAAAGTATTGTGGAGTTGCCAATGATATATGAGATCAAAGTTGTTAGGAGGACAACAAATATGGATAGACCCAACATGATATACCGTGAAATTCATTGTCAGTTTTTGTTATAGGTAGTTTCTCATAAACAATGTATTGCCTCTACTAAACATCGTTAGACCATGAGACACATGTGAACTTGGGTACAATATGGATGTGGCAGGATTCTTCAAATGTAGCTCTGAACAAGAGTGATTATAAAGTAGGTCTTTACTCTTACCAGATGGTACGCTAAGTATTCGCATGGTGTGCTTGTAGGAATTGCTACTCCTGACGATGGAGAGATACACTCTAGGCCCACACATGTGCTATGTTGTTCTTCATTGTCTGGCTAGACACGTGATCAAGTTGTTGATCACATGAACATCGATGGTACGGTATGACTATAGAGTACATGTCGGGTAATTAGAATAACCTAGTGTTTCATCTCGTGCAATGTAAAGTATCGAAGAAGTAATGCAATATGTATCAGTCTAATACTATGGTTCCCACGATAAAGATCTTCGTGTTATTTGCGGGGATTACTACGTGTATCAAGATGCCAATAGTAATCATTATCGTGGAAGGGGTTTCGGACAAGTCCATAAATATCCGAACCCACAGGATCACACACTTAAGAGTTCAATAGCATTTAGAATGTGAGTGTTAATGAAGATTTAGTAGAGAATTAATTCCGAAGGTGTTTGGAGTCTCTCAAAATATATAGGAGGTGTCCGGAATATTATTGAGAGTGCTCAAAATAAGTTTTGAGCATTGATAAGATAGAAGGGTTCTGAAAGTGTCTTGGATGATCTCGGAATTGTTCCGAGAGGTCCTAGATGATCCCGAAAGTATCTGGAATGGTCACGGGAGTGTCTGAAATGGTTTCGTGCATATATGGAAGGATTTGGGAGGAGCGGAAGATTCTAGTAGGTTATGGAAGGTTCCAGAAGGTACCTAGGTGATCTAGGCCATCTTAGGATGACCGGAAGGTTCCATAATAGGTGCAACCATGTTGCCTCATGGGGCAAGGAAAGTTTCCCTCCCCCATTTCGGATTGGTCAAAGGAGGTCGTTTTCTAGTAGGTTTCGGTTGACCTAAACCTACTGAAACTCGTCCAAACTTGGTGGCTAGGTCTTGGAAGGCCCAAGGGGCTTGGAGAGCCATAAAAGGAGACCAAATGGCACCCCAAGAGGGCTAGAAGTTTCAGACCTTGCCCCCTCCAACCCGCAGCACCTGCCGCCTCCAAAGCCTAGCACGTCGTCGCTGCCCGACCCTCACAAACGCCTCATCCTCGTATCGCCGTCTCCTACATGATGATGGTGCTAAACCCTAGGGCATGTGTAACACCCTCGACTCGGCCCTATGGAGATTTTAGCGCTTCCCACCAAACCTGCATAGAAATGATTCAAAGATGCCCACCAGGCACTTGCGTGCGGGTGAAAAACAAAGTAATACCATTTCACTATAGTACACAATGGGACCCACAAGCACATATATATACAAAAGGGACTCAGTGAGTCAAGAATACAGATATACATTACAAATATCCAAATCACATTGAAAAAGTTACAACATAATGAGTATGGATAAGATGCAAATTGGAGTAAGAGTCCTGAAGAATAACCAATGGCGTCCACATCCTGCCCAGGCCAAGCCGGAAGGGTAACCTTGCTAACTTCGTCGAACTCATACCTGTCAAACTAAAAGGGGTTCCGACAAAGGGCAAAGGAAAAGGGAGTGGTCAGTACTAAGGCTAGTACACGGTGAGTCTTAGAATTCGAGGGATCGACGAAGTTTGGTCAGTGGTCTCTCGAGTATTTCTGTTGTTTTCTTTGATTTGGGTCTCGCCTACATATGTATGATGGGCTTGGCGGCAGCAAAGCATGCACTAAATAACCTAAAGAGACTCGATACAACTGTCAACTATTAGAGAGGAATAAGAGAGACCTGATACTAACACCAACATAACCTATCCTGGAGTTTCCCCCTTGAGACCAAATGAGGAAGTATTTTCGAGGAACTCACACAGTTGGCAGTTTTATTTAAGCATTCCATTGAAGTTTCAACACTTACTAGTCAGATATAGATAGTATAAGACATTCCAATACCACCAGTTGTTGGCACTTTTATTTAACCATTCCATTGTAGTGGGGCTGATTACTAGTCATACCAAAGTCAAATTTATAGCACTACTTTAGTTTGAGCTGTCCATGGTCGAGAAACTGTGTTCCAAGTAGTCCATAAATGCGAACATGGCTTTTTGAAAAGATTTACCCTGCAGGGGTGCACACACAAACATATGCACGATCAACCTCGGGAAAAACCAAATAAAAAGCAACGAGGCATCATGACAAAGCATTTACAAGATTCAAAAATGATTTCGGGAGGCCACCCTACTAAGCTACCCGCAACAAATTCGGACGGGCTCCAATATGGACCTAGGGTTTGCGTCAATGTCTATAAACGACTAGGAACCCGAAAGTGTGACTGGGCTTGTCGATACCGCGAAAACACTCCACTTTCCAAAACAGTGCAGTAATAAACCGCTCTGCGCGAGCAACAATAATAAATAAAGCAGTAAAGCATGGCATAAGTACAGGATAGTAGTAAAGCCCCAAATTAGTTTGTGGCCTCCAAAAATAATATGTGAATCAAGCTAAGACGAAGGGGATCCGTAAAGTATCCCACATCTGGATAGTGCGATTGTCAAGGAACAGGTATCAAGTACTTGGGGTCTTAGGTGGACACAAGTAGGCGGGATAAAAACCAGATCTCAACTATTGACCACCGGTGCCTCTTTATTAGTTATAACTATTCCCAACATTTTAATTATCAATTTGTAAGTAGAACTATGATTATCTCCAACATTGAGCATGTGCCAACCTTCCAACAACTGTGGAACTCGACAACTCGGACCAACACCTAAGCAAGCAGCTACGACTCGCAAGGCCAACTATCTACCAAAACAACTGTAATGGGAAGTGACCAGGGCAATATAGGTTGCAGGGAATATAAATGGTACGGAAACTAAAGCATCATAACACGGATAGCAATAGATAGAACCATAAAGCAAAAATAGGTAGAATGGGGAGGATGCTTACTTGGGAAACATGTCTGAAGATACATCTAGAGACTTTTCGATGCTCACATAAAATCAACGGTCTATCCGAGAAGAAGCAAATCACTAAAATAAAACACTGGATGCACTTAATACTATGGAAAAACAGAGGGCATGATCATGATATGATGAATGACATGGCAAGATGCAATGCAACTTAGCAATATTAAGAGGGCTCGGAATGCCGACAATTAAATAGAGGATTCCAGTTATTAGGTACCCCATAATTTAAATGTTGAATTAACAAGGAAAAACATTGCATCAGTTCACTACAGAAATTAAATGGAGTCGACATAAGACAAGAATATCCCACATAAACACTCCATACTTTAATTATTAGGTGAATCGTCTATATACCCCAACCCACATGATATGTATGCAAGCGTGAACAATTTAATATGCAACAAGTTAAACATCATCTTATAAAATAGGGTTTAGGGTCACACATTTAGGGTCGGAGGACTTGGGTTTGGAGAGTTCGAGGTCTTCGGATCCGACATCGGGGTCTTTGAGGTTCCACCTTCGGATCCATGAAGGACAACATAGCGTTCCGTGATGGGTAACATGATGTTTCGGGTCGGAGTTCTTGGAATTCGGCACTGGTGGTCTTGGAGTGGCATCGTGTTTGGTTTGGCTTTTCTCCTCGGTCATCGTAAGGTCTTGGCGTCAACATAGGCGATCTTCTAAGTCCGGGTAGTTCCCTCCATGACGACGATCTTGTGGTGGTTTTGCTTTGGATGAGATTGACACTGCTTGCCGATGGTAGAACTTTAATTGAACTTGGCTTCAGTCTCGGTGAGGTGGAACTTGGCGGAGGTGTACACATATCTAGAAAAGTCGGCACGGTCGATCTTGGCCTCGGCTTGTGAAACCGCGGGAAGACACTTGCAGCAGATGGACTCATCAGTGGCATCGGGTCGTAGTGGCAACACATCACAAGCACCACCACATATAGAGCACAAGACAAAATGAAACAGGTACACATGTCAATTTCTTTCGTTGTGTTTGGGGCTTGGAAGGAGCCTTGTCCTGTAGAAACAGAGCAGATCCCAGCATCACCACACGCATGGAAGAAAGACAGAAGAGTGCATGGGCACTGGTGCAGATAAGTGCACAGGGCAGGATGCTATGAATACCTGAGGCACTGGGGCATCGGAATATGGCACTCGGGGTGGCGAATACAAAAGGGAGAGGTTGGACAAGAGGACCATGGCCAGCAATGGATCTCAGTTGGCACGCTCTCGGACGAAGAGGCGGTAGGACGGCTGAGAGAGTCGCAGACGATGACGGGGCACGCAGAACTTGGAGCAGAGGGGAGACGAAAGGGAGTGGTGGCGCTTGATGGAGGAGGGCACCGCAGGGAGAAGGGGCATGGGGCAGCACCTGGCTGGTGGTGGCAAAGCTTATGGTGGCGGGGACACGGCCGGCGGCACGAGGTCTGTAGGCGGCGGGACCCTGCAGGGGTGGTGGCGCGCTAGAGGAGGTCGCGGGAGAGAGTACCGTGGCAAGCTAGGACATGGGGGCGACCGTGGACGGTAGGGAGCACTGCAGGGAGGTGGGAAGAGGATGCTGGCGAGGTTCCGCAGAGGAGAGAGGGACTCAAGGTGGCCGGGCTCTTGGCGGTGGTGCAGTTCTGCAGAAGGTTGAGGTGGATGGCGGTGCTAGGGGTCTGTGGAGAGGAAGGTGGCGCGGGCGGCACTGTGCCGGAGGCGGCGGTGCCATGGAATCAAGCGGGACAGAGGAGAGCGAGGAGGAGAGGTCGCTGGTAATCGCAGCGTGGGGTTCCATCGAGAAGGTTGGGGATGAGGACAAGATGGGGTAGGTGGAGATCGGGGGATACCGTGTCGCGTGCGTGTGTTGTGTCACGTCAAGTGAGTGCAGGGGTGTGTGTTGTGTCGCATGTGTTGCAGGTGTTCGGGTCAGATGTGTGTGTGCATCGCATGTGTGCGCGCCATGTGACTGCGCGTAAGTGTGGCCAGGCTTGTGTGGTGTTTGGTGGGTTGCGGCGGTAGGTGTTGTGGCGATTGGTGGCAGCGGGGTGTGGGGATTAGAGTTAGGTTTTGGAGGTCCAGGTGGGGTAGTAGGTGGCTAGTCGGCCCTTTGGGCTGGCTGGCTGCCTCCCCTACAAAAAAAATATTGTTTTATTTTTAAAACTTTTGCCAAAAGTTTTTCGACAAACAAAATATCCCGAAAGACCAGGGTTTTTATTTGAAATTAAAGGAGGAGGCTAATTAGAAAACAAAATAGGCTTTATCAAAAATATTTGAAGAGGCAAAGTATGCATGATGTCATGATGATGCATAAAATACAAACAATAGGAAAATCTAATTAGGGTTTTCCCGGGGTGCTACAAGTCAACACCATTAACAATGAATCTTTTCCCGAGAACTTCTCCATGATACAGGACAGAAGTGTGATGATCATATTCTTCTCGCTTTGAGTAGATCCTCGCGACACCACTAACAAGGATTCTTGCTCCATCTTGAAATGGTCGACACCACCAACAAGATATTGTTGCTCGCATCCATCGAGAGAACACTCCGGAGAAGCAAAGGCAGAAGTAAAGGTCTCAAAAGAGAAGTCCACCTCCAACTTCCATGGAAGGAGAGAAAAGGTACAACCAAATCCACTTCAATGTACAAGAGAAAATAGAAAGAGTAGTCAGTATGGGAGCCAATCCGTCACGCACCCAAACTATTACACCATACATGCAGTAGAAAAATCGTGCAACCCATTCTTGGAATTCAGACTGAAGATCTTGACAAGTGATGTTCGGAAAGCTTTGGAAGCAAAGGAGTGATGCATGCTCTCAGATCTGATGTAGATGATGTCTTTGTGTTGGAAAACACCGAAAGTATAAAGGAAATTTTTAGTGAATTTCTGGTCAACTGAAAGATACAACATATAGAATATTTCTCAGATAACATGAAGACCTGTCTTGGTGGTGTCATGGCAGATGCCATGGGTAGGCTAAAGATGGGGCCGTATGGACACTATTGGTATCTGGGGAGGGATGGTGCGGTGGATACCACACATGAAGAACACACACAAACACATAATCCGAGGTGCAAAATAGGCAGGACCCGGAGGACCTTGTCCCTCCATCAATTCCGACATGTTGATTCTATCCAACTTTAACCTTGCATCATCCGGCTACAAGTTCCTATTTCCTAGCCGAGAACCCATTGGATTCCCAATCATATGATGATCCGGCCTAGGAAACCTGGTGTAGCACCCCGGAAAAACCACTACTAGAAAATCGCATGTTGTTTCTACTTTGTGCATCATCATGTTCATCGTGCCACATTGCATGGAACATATAATTAAATTGTTGCATTAATATTGTTGCACTTGTACTTGGTTCTTGCTAAATTGTATTTGACCTTTCCATTCGACTCGTCTATTCTTCCCCCCCCCCCCTCTATTCTATCTCTAGTTGATGCCATTTGATATGGAACCATAATGTTCAAATTCTATTTAATTGAGTCTTGCTATTATATAATTGCTAAATGCCCAAATTGAGTTGGGGCATCTCTTTTAAATGACATCTTATCCCTATCATACTTGTATATCTTGTCATATCAATCTCACTCTAATTCCTACTATGCATGCACCTATGAGCTCCTTTTTTTTACTTGGATTCAAATCATGCCTATATGCTAAATGTGTGGATCCTTCTTATTCATTTGGTCATCTTCCTCCAATCCTTTATTTCATCCATTCTATCTATTCCATATCCCATTTTAAACTTCATCTCTTCTTTATTCATTCTTTTAAGTCGTTTTTTCTTTCTCCTTGTTTTCCCATATCCTTCTAATGTGAGCTCCATATTTTCTTAACTTTTGGGGTCCTCTCCATTCTACTCTTTTATTTTTTAAATTACACCGAATGGATTATTTTGACCTATCCATCTATTCTATTTTTCCCCTCTTGATCTTTTTGAATTCTTGTCATAAGCCTATTCTTTTTCTCTAACTAAACTCATCTACTCCAAAACCCACCCGTGCCTAACAGACTAATATAAATCCAGCTAGCCTCTTGCCCCATCCTTTTGATCAGCAGCTATGCACAACACATGTCGTGCACCTCTCTCTCACCTGCCCATGCTCACGGACACAGCGTGATCCCTCTCTCCCTCTCTACCTTTCCTCTCTCTACCGTGCTGCTCTCTCTGCCCATACAACACCAACGCCACAAACCAGAGCACGCCCAGATCCCCTCCATCCTCTTCTCCTCCATGCAAAATTGTTCTCCACCGCAGCCATGTCGTCTTCCGCGGGCAGCTCCTGTCGCCATTGATCCGCCGCCAAGCAAGCCGCGCCAAGGACCCTGGAGCTTCGTCAAGGACCCTGGAGCCTCTCCGCAGGGCCCAGTCAGCAGCCGTGCCCCTTCACATCGGCGCCGAGCCCGTGCACCCCGCAGACGTCGACACGCGCTGCCACCATCGTCCCCAACCTCATCTCGTCTACCATCCGGCTCCATCTAGCGTGGCTAGAGGACAAGCCCCGGTGAGCACCCTCTCCCTCCTTGCCTACCCCCGGCACCTTCTTCCTTCCCTCTTGTCATATGTACTCTCTCCGATCCATATTACTTGTCATTAGATTGGATGTATCTAGTACTAAAATATGTCTAGATACATCCATTTCTACAACAAGTAATATGGATCAGAGGAAGTACCTTGTTTTCCCACCGTCGCCTCTGATAGCGCACACCAGCACGCAGATGCTTGCAGACCTTTGTTCCCGTCAATCTAGACTCCTCCACCGTTTCTCTCCGGCATTGTACTTTGTGTATACTTATTCTCAGATTATCTAGCTTCTTCCTGCATCAAACGGCGCTTGATTCGAGCTCTGTGCACATCGGAACCCTCACCTGAAGTTGCGCAAACTTTCGGTCGTGGCTGTTCTGAACTTTCGAGTTCGTCCGACAGTTAAACACGAAAACAGCGCCTCTGACCCCATGTTCCTTGATGTTTCCCCGGCAACCTAGTATGCCTCCGGAGCCTACCTTCACATGTAATAAAGAGGGCACTTACAATATCAAGAGGATTCAAACGGCGTTCAATTTTGTTTTCTACATCTCTTGGAATCTTTAGCCGAAGATCTACAAATCTCACTGTCTCGGTCAAGTTTGTCCGTCAGTTCTCGCACACACACATACTGTATCTGAACACATGTTGTTTCACCTGCATGCTACCTCTACCTAGCTTACTATCTATCTCATTAGTTTTGCACATGACGATCAATTTCTTCCTTCAGCAGCTTGTCTGCTTGTTACCTTAACATGTTTATGCTGTCAACATAAGCTGCATCGTACCATCTACAAGAGCAAGTGTGGCCAAGCTGGCTGGACACATGCGGCAATATATGTCAAAACCGAGTTAATAGCATAAAACCACCACTTTCCTGCAAAATGTTCGAAAAACCACCACCCTTCGTTAATTTGGCAAAATGTGACCACTTTGTTGCAATTTTTTGCAATTTGCACTAAAACAGAATTGACAGCGAATTGACTCCGTTTCTGACTAGTAGGCCCACTTGTGTGGACCAAAATTGGTGAGTTGGACATAGCCCCACCTATCAGGCCAATTAAAAAAGTCTAGATATTGTAAAAGAATAAAAAAAATGAGGACATCGACCCCAATTTCCCAACCGGCCATGGCTCCGGGTGCTAGCTCCGGCAAGGTACAAGCTAACCGCGAGCTCCGGCGAGGTATGGGGCGGTGTGGCCTAGGCAAGCTCTGGCTCGAGACCGGGCAGGCGAGCCCCGATGGGTCTGCATAGGCACGGGCGGCGCGGGTCGGGCGGGCAGGCGAGCTCCGGCGAGTTCTGCATAGGCACGGGCAGTGCATGGAAGGGCGTGCGAGCTCCGACGTGGTACGGGGGCACGGTGGTGTTGGAGGTCTGTTGCGGCGGTGCCGGCGAGCAAGCTAGGTGTGGCGGGCGAGCTCCTTCCCGAGCTCCGGCGAGGACAGGCTAGGGCGGGCGAGCTCCTTCCCGAGCTCCGGCGAGGACAGGCTAGGGCGGGCGAGCTTGGGCCAGCGGCTAACCGGCGGCGTGGCATGGTCAGGGGAAAAGGGTGGCGGTGAGCTCCTGTTAGGGTGGCGCGGGACGGGCACACTAGGTGTGGCGGGCGAGTTCCTGCTCGAGCTCCGGCGAGGGCGAGCGAGCTTGGGCTAGCGGCTAGGCGGCGGGGTAGCATGGTCAGGGGAAGGGGTGGCGCGGGGCGGGCACACTGAGTGTGGCAGGCGAACTCCTACTCGAGCTCCGGCGAGGGCGTGCCGGGGCGGGCGAGCTTGGTCCAGCGGCCAGCCGGCGACACGGCGTGGTTAGAGGAAAGGGGAGGCAACGAGCTCCGGTTAGGGTGGCAGGGGCAGGGGTGTGGGTCCGCGTGCTCGTCGACGGCAGAGAGACGACGCCGTGACAACGATGGTGGGGATCGGTCAGTGGTGGTGGTGGTCCACTTCTGATTCCCCTTTTTTCCATTCATTTAGTTTATTTTTTGCCTTTTTTAATTTGCCTGACAAGTCGGACTCGGTCCAACTCAGCAAAATGGCACTGACAAGTGGGTCCACTTGTCAGAAACGGTGTCAATTCGTGTTCAGTCTGAGTTTAGTGTGAATCGCAAAAAATCTGTAGCAAAGTGATCATATTTTGTGAAATTGACGAAAGATGGTGGTTTTCCGAATATTTTATAGGAAAGTGGTGGTTTTATGCTATTAACTCTGTCAAAACCTATGGTCGATACTCTGCTGCTATTTTTCCCCAAATCATTTTTAGTCCATTTCCTCACCGCGGTATGCCTGTTAAATTCATGTGCGTCTGGATAATGTCAAATCTGAACTTCAGTAAAGACAGCATGACGCTTTGGTTCTATCATGTTAATCCTGAGATCGAATCCCCTTTCTTCTACACTATATAATCTAGCTTGGGTCAGATAAACTGCTACAATGTTCCTTACTGTCTTCCTGTCCGATGCATCCAGAATCATTCGGCCGCCGACCTATTCTACTCCCTACTACTCCATTCTTCTCTTTTCTTTTTGCAAGTTTTGTATATTTTCTATCTTCTAAACTATAATCCCAAATGAAAAGTATTATATATGAATTTTGATTAAAAGAGAGTACTGAACATGTTTATGCCATCCACATGCATTGTTGCCATGTTTATCATTCGGGTTGGGTTATTTTCACCTAACAAATAAATATGAAAGGTGAGTGGTATTGAATAAATGATGTACCTATTTCATTTAATGTTATATAGATCACCATGACATGTGTTTGCCATGCTAATTAACATTTAATATTGATGGTTAGAAAAATAACTTGAACCTTCTATACAATTGTCGGGACCCCGGTTCCGCTTAATATTGCCTAGTTGTATCGCATCTTTGTCATGTCATGCATCATATCATAAACATGCTGGATCTTCTTCCGTAATATTAAATAGTGCATCCGGTGTTTCTTTTATTGATTTGCTTCTTCGTGGATTAGGCCGTTGAGTGGATGCGAGTATCGACAAGTTCTTCGGATATGAATCTTCAGCTATGTTTTTTCCAGGCGAGCAATCTTCCCATTTCTACCTATTTTGCAGTTATAGTCTTTACTTCCTCCTGTTGATCTATTGCTATCCTTGTTGCGATGCTTTAGTTTCTGTGCACCATTCATATTCCCTACAGCCTCTATATTGCCTTGGACACATCCTATTGCCTGTTGTTTGATAGACAATCGGCCTCGCGAGTCGTAGTTGCTTGCTCAGGTGCTGCTTCACGTCGTTATCGTTCCACAGTTGTTGAAAGGTTACCATATGCTTAATGGTGGAGATGATCATGGCATTAATTACAACTTGATAATTAAAATGTTTGGAATAAATATAACTAATGTAGAGGCATCGGTGGGCAATAGCTAATATTTGGTTTTTAACCACCCGCTTGTGTCTCGTAGGCCTCGAGTACTTGATACATGTTCCTTAACTATCGCACTATCCACATGTGGGACCATGAATCCCCTTAGTCAGAGCTTGATTCATCTCTTATTTCTTGGGGCCACAAACTAGTTTGGGGCTTTATTACTATCCTGTACTTATGCCATGCTTTACTGCTTTATTTACGATTGTGCGTGGAGCAGCTGTACTATTTTGGATCGCGGCACTATTTCACGGTGTCGACAAGCCCAGTCACACTTTCGGGTTCCTAGTCGTTTACAGCTGTTCTCGCAAACCCTGGGTTTGTTGTGGAGCCGACCAACTTCGTTGCGGGTAGCTTAGTGGGATGACCCCCTGAAATATTTTATGAATCCTGTGATTGCTTTGTCGTGAAAGCCTCGTTGGGTTTTTATTTGGTTTTTCCGAGGTTGATCGTGCGTGTGTTGCTATTTGTGCATCCCTGCAGGATAAATCTTTCTGAAAGATGTGTCCGCAGTTATGGATGACTTGGAGCACAGTATCTCGATCATATCCAAGCATAACTAAAGTAGTGCTATAAATTTGACTTCTACATGTCTAGTAATCAGTTTCACTACAACGGAATGAGTAAATAAAAGTGCCAACAACTGGTGGTATTGGGGTGCATCATGTCATGTTATACCTGCCTAGTAAGTATTGCAACTGCAATAGAACGGTTAACTAAAACTGCCCACTACTTATGCTATCAGGATGACTCATGCTATCTATATCTGACTAGTAAATGCTGCAACTATAATGGAATAAATAAAACTGCCAACTGTGTGGGTTTCCTTAGCATGACTTCCTCGTTTGGTCTCGAGGGGGAAATACCAGGATGGGTATGTTTGGTGTTAGTATCAGGTGGTTCCGAATAGGTCTTTCTTATCCCTCTCTAACAGCCGACAGTTGTACCGAGTCTCTATAGGTTGTTTAGTGCATGCTTCGCTGCCGCTTTAGTCCACCATACCTATGTAGGCGAGAGCCGCCGAATTCTATCCTCGCCATGTACTGGCCTCAGTACTGACCGCTCTCTTCTTCCTTTGCCCTTTGTCGGCACCCCTTTTGTTTTAGCAGGTATAAGATTGACGTTGTTAGCAGGGTTACCCTTCCGGCTTGGCCTGGGAAGGGTTATGGACGCCATTGGTAATTCTTCAGGGCTCTTAGCCCAATTTGCTTCTTATCCGTACTCGGATGCTATATCGATTTCAAGGTGATTTGGATCTTTGTACTGTGTATATCTGTATTCTTGACTCATGGAGTCGCTATTGTATATATATATGTTTCTATGGGTTCCATCATGGACTATTGTGTAATGATATTGCTTCGTTTTCCACCCGCACATAGTGCCTGGTGGGCATCTTTGAGTCGTTTCTATGTGGGTTTGGCGAGAATCGCTAAGACTTGCATAGAGCCAATTCGAGGGTGTTACACCCGGCAATGCCCATAGCCGAATAACCATGGTTGTATATGTTCTGTGTTGGGTGAGTGTCCTGGTGCTGCATAGTGATACGTCGTAAACATATCTATAATTTTTGATGCTCCATGCTTGTTTTATACCAACTTTCTTATGTTTTATTCACACTTTGAGGTATTTTTATACAGTTTCTGGAACTAACCTATTGACAAGATGCCATAGTGCCAGTTGCTTATTTCCTGTTGTTTTTGATTTTAGAAAAGCTAGTAAAGAAATATTCTCGGAATTGGATGGAACAAAAGCCAAAGTCAATATTTTACCCGAAGCAATACGGAGTCCCAAGGGCAGCCAAAGGGGGCCACAAGGTGGCCACACCATGTGGCGGCGCGGCCAGGGGCACGCCACCATATGGTGTGGGCCCCTCAGGCCTCCACCGACTTTGCCCCTTCGCCTATAAAAGTACCCCGGGACAAAAACCCTAGATACAAGATCAGAATTCCACGAAAAGTTCCGTAGTGCCACCGGCACCAAAGAGGAGATTCAGGGGAAAGAACTCTCTGTTCTGGCACCCTGTCAGGATGGGGAAGTGCCCCCAGAAGTCATCTCCATCGACTCTACCGCCATCTCCATCGTTGTTGCCGACTCCCATAATGAGGAGGGAGTAGTTCTCGCTCGAGGCTAAGGGCTCTACCGGTAGCTATGCGTTAATCTCTCTCTCTATGCGTGATCTTATTGAGATCATGAGCTTTGTAATCTAGATATATTATGCTACTCAAGTGCTTTAATTAATCTCTGCTTATCCCCATGTGTGTGAAGTTGACAGTATGCACACCGTGTGGCACTTAGGCTAAGGTTACAGAAATACTTATCATGAGTATAGTTTGAGTTGGATGTCTCTATGAGATTGTGGTGTTTGTTGGAACCATCTAGCACTCAAGGTGATAGTGAGGGGTTATCTAGATGGGGAATGTGAACTTTAAGGTGTGCTGTTATAGCCCTACATCGTCCAACCGGAGAGTAGTTCATGGTAGCATAATGAAGAGAAGATATTCATATTAGAGTGTCCACTAGTGAAAGTATGATCCCTAGGCCTTGTTTCAAAGCATTGAAACACCCTTTACAATTAGTCTTGTTACATGTTTGCTTGCTGCCACTCTTATTTCAGATTGCAATTACCACTTATAATCATCCATATTACTTGGTTGTCACTATCTCTTCTCCGAACTAGTGCACCTATACATCTAACAAGTGTATTGGGTGTGTTGGGGACACAAGAGACTTCTTGTATCTTGATTGCAGGGTTGCTTGAGAGGGATACCTTTGAACACTTCCTCCCTAAACCTTGGGTGATCCACTTAAGGGAAACTTGTTGATGTTCTACAAACCCCTACACTTGGAGGCCCAACACTGTCTACAAGAAAAGAAGAGTGCGTAGACATCAAGCTATTTTCTGGCACCGTTGCTGAGGAGGTAAGGTAAAAGGTACTCACATCCTCTGGCTACTAAGCTATCTTCTAGTACTGTTGCTGGTGTGTGAGTGCTCGAAGTTATTTCCTTTAGATTCTGCAATTATATCTTTTTGTGTCTTGTTTTTATTTTCACTAGTTAGCCTTAATGGAAAACAACAACAAAATTAGAGAGCTTTATAGTATTTATCTTCAGTTAGGACATGAAGTGTTTGAAGAAAAAATTAAAAAACCTATGGAACTTTATTTGCATGCTAATAGCAATGTTATTAGTATGAATGCTTTGAACACTTATTTCTAATACTATGGAAAAGTCTAATCTTGGGGAAGCTGGTTTTGATGAGCATGATATTTTTAGTCTCCCAAGCACGGAGGAGAAAATTTACTTTGATGATACTATACCTCCGATATATGATGATTACAATGATGAGTATGATATTTTCAGTCCACCTACTATTGAGGAGAAAATTAATTATGATTACAATATGCCTCCTATATTTGATGATTATGATGATGAGAATAATAATGATAGATATTTTGTTGAATTTGATCCCACTACAATTTATAAGAATGACTATGTTTATATGGAGAGTATTAATTCTTTTATCCATGTGGCTCATGATAAGAATGTTTTATGTGATAGTTATATTGTTAATTTTATTCATGATGCTACTGAAAGTTATTATGAGAGAGGGAAACATGGTTTTATGTATCTCAACAATATTAAGTTTCCCCTCTTTATGTTGAAATTTTTGAAGTTGCACTTGTTTTGCTTTCCTATGCGTGTTGCTTTGTACTTTTATGACTTGTTTCTTTACAAGATTATTTTTCATAGGAAGTGGGTTAGACTTAAATTTGATCCATATTTTCTTCTTGATGCTCTCTTTTACTTTAATTCATATTTCTTATGTGAGCACAATCGAAATTATCATGTCTATCTTAATGGCTATAAAGAAAGAGCATTTGGTAGACAACCCATTATTATTTTTAGTTTCAGTGAGTTTTTCTTTTGTTGAGTCTTGGAAGTTATTGCTTCAGTAATAACCTCTCCTTATCCTTTTTGTGTGGTTTTTGTGCCAAGAATAACTTCTAATGAGAGAGAAGTAAGACTTGGGAAAGTTGTTGTCCCGAAACAGATTTTTGTGCTTCACTATAAAAAAATCATGAAAAATCCCTCTATGTCGGATTGAGCTGTAATTTTCTGTGATTATGCCCCAGGTTATTATCTAACTTTTATTAGTTTAGCACTTTTCTATTTGAGCAACAGAAGATTTTCGAAAAAAATCGGTCTTTACCTGCTGGTCTGTTTTGACAGATTTCTGCCATTAATTGCATTTGCCTCTTAATCGGTTTCTTTTTTAGTTCTCTTGGATGACTTGAGCTTTTAAAAGAAACTGCTACAGCAGATTATGTTTTAATGTATGATTTACTTGAGTTGAAACTGAACCCAAAGGATTATTATCTTCAATACACTGATGTTGCTAATAAAGATTGTGTGAAGTTTTGTATGAAGGAAGTTTTCAAGTGTAGGGAGAGAATGATGTGATGAGATGAAGTATGGACAAAAGCTCAAGCTTGGGGATGCCACCTGTGTCACCCCAATAAATATTCAAGAAGTACAAGCATCAAAGCTTGGGGATTCCCAAGGCATCCCCTTCTTCATCAATAATCTCAGGTCTTCTTTCAAGACACTTTATTTTTATTACCTTATGCACTATGTGTTGTTCTTGGAGTGTCTTTGTTTTTAGTTTTCTTTTGATTTCTTTGCTGCAATAAGTTGGTTGGATCCCAACACACGTTTTTGGAGAGAGACACACCCCGTTATTCATTGCCTAGAACACTCTAGTTTTCACTCTTATTGTTCTATGAGTGTTCTCCTTTGCTAGCACTATGTTTAGCTTTAGTTTTCTTATTCTTTTGGCTTAGAACTTTTTAGTTCTTCTTTGTAGATGGGTGAGACATTCTCTCTGTCCTTTGTTGATTATTATCTTTGAGAGTTGTTTCAAATAAGTCGATTGGCGTTGGAAAAGAGTAGGAAGTTTCATGCTTATAGTGGTACAAAAGGAAGCTTGTTTTGACTATGACTTAGACTTTATCATGTCATGTTTGATGTTGCTTCGACCTTATGCTTAGTGATTATTGTTGTAGCATGACTTGTTTCAAACAATTGATATTGCTTAATGTGCCTTGAAAGAATCATGTGTTGTTTTTGCATACAAAAGCATAATATTGTGGTATTCTCCTTTGATGCTTTATTTGGGTCGACTTGGCACATTCTTACACCTTGTTAAGACTATGAACCGGTCACCATAGCCTCTATGATCATTTAGTTTTTGACTTGCAATATCACTTTATGCTTTAATTAATAATGTTTTGTCGCTTTGCATGATTATGGCCATTATTGCTCTATTAGTTGGTCGCTCCCAGTCTTTTACTAGCCTCCACCTGTACCAAGTATGAGTTCTACTCATGCATCCAACCTCCATGAAAACCAAGTTATTCCAAAGATTCCACTATAAATTCATATGCATGGTGTGGTACACCATTCCAAGTATATTCATGTTTTTATGTATCTTCCAAATTAAACTTGTTATGTGAAAATTAGTGATTAAAGCTCTCAAAAACTTGAAGGCACACTTTATTTTCTTGCACTTAATAAACTTGAACCATTGTGTCCATCTATGTTTCTTATATGCTTGCACTTTATAAGTTGTGAATTAGCAGAACCATGTTACCATGGGGAACGCTTTCAACATTGCAATTATTATTCAGTTGATATCATGTTCTTTTCTTTATGGATCCTAGCGATGTGAAATAAAAGGCGAGCTTGTAAGCTCACGGAGTTTGTATGTGTGTTAGAGAAATGCATGGGCGGCTAGCCTAAGCCATGTCTAATCATGGTGGAAACTTGCAGCATAACCATAGTGAGCATTATGTGAAGCATCCTCAATAAAAACCAATGCAAATAGCAAATAAAAAGATTGCTGAGATGCTCATTTTCTGTTGCCTTGTCATTTTGATATGGGAAAGCGCCTATGTCATGGGGTAAGGGATACCCCGTTGGCGGTTCTCCATGATACACATGTACTTACAATGACAAGAACTTACTTGTGACTAAAGTTGAGTAGCATGAGGTTCGGTACTCGTAAGCAAGGGGCATGAGATTTTCAACTTATAACTTGACAAGCATATCCTCATATTTGTGTCACTTTAACCTTAATCACTTCAAGATGCTTATGATAGGGGCAATGAGAGTGTCAACACCTGGATTTTTAATCCCAGATGCCCGTTATGCCATACCTCGCAATCCCAGGATTACCATTTTTGCGAGACATAACGGATTGGATATCACAGTACATCATCCATTACAAACCATACATAAGGTTTTACACAAATAAGGATCTCATGATCCAGTCTTTAATACAACAAGCAGCGGAAATAAACGATAGCATAGCGGTGGGGTCCATCTTCAGGGGCACAGGCAATGCTGACGAAGGCAGATAGTCCTAGTTATCATAGCCGTCCTGCTGACCATCATCTTGATAATCTCCTTCATAGTCTGGCCATGATAATAGCCAGGGACAAAAGCCATGAGTACTCTTTAAGTACTCGTAAACTACTACTAACAAGGATTGTAATTCTAAGTTAAAGTGCTGAATTTAAAGAATAACTATCAAGTTAAGTTTGAAACCTAAGCTGAGTTCTGAAGCAAGAAAAGGTAAAGTAAAGTTCTAGAATCACTTAAGTTGGGAAGCTAATTTCATTAACACAACCCTGTTGTGGTCAAGTCAAAGGTCATCATTCATTTCAAGGTATTTAGAAAACATCTGACAACGAAACAGTATGGCCATTCCAACTGTCCATAACCGCGGACGCGGCTATTCGAATAGTTTGACACTCTGCAGAGGTGGTACACTTGCACCACAAGATTCGATACATCTGTCAGGGGTAACCCTGAATCATCATACTTAGTATGCAGATAATCAAACATAACCTTCCCTTTACACACCCTAGTACAAGCACCTCTCCTATGAGCATGGCCTCCCAACCATGACCATCAGTCATCTTGGGCACTTCATAGGTGGACATCATTGAGAGGTAGCCTCAGCTCAAACCTCTCCCATGAGGGAACTAATACTAATGCATATAAATTTCCAGCTAAGCCTTACCCAATTCAGGTAATGTGGTTGTACGGTAAATTTGGAATGGTATCGCATCCGAATCCAACCATCAGTTTTATAAAAGGGTTAAGGCTCATGCCTTATATTTTTCATCATCATCAACCCATTGTGTTTCTCAACACATGTCAAAACATCTCAATAGAATGACTCATCATTCCAAGGTTTTCATAACTCATTTTCACCAAGTGTTCCCATCTAAAGTGACTCAAGTTTTGATCTATTCTAAAATACTAAGTTAAGAGTGTTCACGAAGGTGGAAAGATGGGATCAATCTCATGCCATAGAATGACATCTAAAGGTTTCTAAGTAGGTCAAGTTTTATACTCTTTATGATACCTTCAAAATTAATTAAAGAACTTTGTGTAACTAAGGGGGTAAAACTTGTTAATAAGACTTGAGGTACTAAGAGTTAAAGGGGTGTGATCAAAGTATGCTTAAGGCATCTTTACTAAACTATCTAGTTTTATTCTAGCATGCTACAATAGCTTACTAAAGCATGTTTGCAAGGGTTAGCTTGCCACTAATAGCTTGCCTTGGTTGGTGCAGTGGTTGAAGTTTTCTTCTTCTTCTTCTTGGTAGAACTCCTCCTCCTCGAAGGCTTGGTCGGTACTATCGTCTAGAAATACATAGGGAGTGCACAATCATCAAACAATCCTTAACTAGGCTAAGTATTATTCTAAACCACACAATTGATGATCTATTATCATCACAAGCATCACAAGTTTAATTCAATAGTTTCAACCTTTTTATTTTGGAAAAGTAATTTCTACTCATTGAAAAATTAACTACAATTTAATATTCACCACTAAAACATGGGATCATGTGGACACATGTCCTCACCACATATTCTAACATGTGGGAATGAGATTTAAAGGTTGGATCAATATTACTTTGGTTTAAGTTCATTATTTAATGATTTAAAGTGACTAGAAATGCCTATATAGCCTTATTTTGGTACTAGTCCAAAGTCACTGCCTGTAAACCTTAATATTATTACATATTTGGATATATATGATGAGATGTGATTTTTGAGAGTTGGAATCAACTCAAAAGCTAACTTGGTTGATTTTATAAAAATGTTTCAAGTTACAAAAGCTTCTATCTTCTTATTTTTATTAGGAGCAATCTATAACTCTAAATGAATTAAATCCAACGGGCTTGGATGGAGCATTTCAATACCTTTCAGACAAAATTAGTTTCATGTAATTTGGATTTGTCAAACTCACAGAATTGAATTTTGAAATACTGGACAGAAACTATATTCTAACTAAAAAGAAAAACCTAGATTTGAATCTACGGGCTTGCGCGGGAAAGGAAATGGGCTGGCCCAGTGGCGCTACGCGGCGCAGGGCTCAGCTGATAGGGGGGTCCCACTTGTCAGCGGCACTTAAAACACGAAACGGTACGCGCGCTGTGGGTCGTGCGATTAGAGGCTAGATCTACGGCTGAGGGTCGTCGTCGACGACGGACGGGTCGCCGGCGAGCTCGAACCCTAGCGGCTCGGTGGGGGTCTACTGGGGGCGTACCAGGGCTCCAGCAGGGTCGGCGATGCGGGCGAACGAAGTGGAAGACGACGGCGAGGCGAGGCGTGGTCGCGGTGGAGCTTGGTGTGGCCGGAATCAACGGCACCCTTCTTCTCCAGAGGCGGCGGCTCCGGCTCCAATTCCGGCAAACTGCTGCTCCACTTGCTCCGGCGAGAGGTGGGTGAGGTTCAGAGAGGTGAGGGGAGTGGAATGGTGTGAGTCTTTTGTGCTGGGGAGGGCTCCTTTTATAGGCTCGACGTTGAGACCGAGTGGGATGGGCGGTCGATGGTGGCGACATGGCTACGGCGAACTAGCGGCATGGCTGGGGATTGCGATCGGTCGGCGGTTCCCTGGTGGTGCTCTAGCGCTTCAATGCGGCCGTAGGGGCGGTGGCATGCGGTCGGGGCGAGGTGGCGCTCTGTGTGTCCGAAGCGGCTGTGTCCATGGCGAGCGGTGGCTGTGGGGCTTTGGGCGGCGAACGGAGGTGTCTGGGGTGTTCTCCAGGTCGAGGCGGAGCGGTGGGCGCGGGCTGGTGTCGAGCGGTGGCTTGTGCACGCGGGGACAGTGTGCGCTCTGCGGGCGGCGTCGGCATGCTCGACAAGCTCCGGGCGCGGCGGTTCCTGGCCGCTCTGCCCTCTGTCTCTGGCCTGGGGCTGGTTGGACGGTGGAGGTGGACCACTGGCCTGGTACTAGACATGGCGAGAGGGGCTGGAGAGGGTTCCTGCTGCAGGTGCACGGTCGGCCAGTGAGATGGTGCTCGGCATGGCTGTGTAGTGCGGCTAGGGGGTAGAGAAGAGGCTGGTTTGGTCTGGTCTGGCTTGAGGGGGGACAAGATGATCAAAGCACTACAGAATTGCTAGACAAAATCAGCCCAAAACAGTAATAGTTAGGCCTTAATGATCTTGCTAACAAGGTGTTTGACAAAATGGCCGCAAGAGAAAAAGTTTTGAATTTTGAGTTAAAATTTTTTGGGTGATCTCCACTAGTGCTAGGTAGTCTCTGGTTGCAAGGGTTTTGAAAATGGTGCTCAATTAGATGGTTTTTGAAATAGGGGTGATCTATGCATATGCATTAGATTCAATTTTAAACTTTCATTTAAAATAGTTTACAGAAGGTTTTTAGTAGATCAAAAGGTGGGCCTTGGTACCTCATTATGTGTACTAGCAAGGGGTGCAAAGATCAAGAATTGTTTCTGTTAAGAATTGAGTACTAGGAATAGCAAAAGTAGGCATGAGAGTTAAATTTGTCCAAATGACCATTCCTTCATTTTAATTCTTTTTCATTTGATTTCTTTTAGGAAAAGTTTGGGAATGATGTAGATGATGTTTAAATCACCTAAGAAACATTTTAGAAGCAAAGGATCACACAATCGTGGCAATTCAAAACAACTCCTACTTTAAATGCACACATATATGAATGCTTTCATTTTAAATTTGGAAAAGTTTTTGTTAACCCCATTTTTGGATGATTTGATCATGTTAAGCTTGGGTTGAAGTTTTGGGATGTTACAAACCTTCCCCCCTTAAATAAAATCTCGTCCCGAGATTTACAAGAAAACTAGGAACTAAAGAGATCTAGGAACTCTGTCCTAATGTAATCCTCGTGCTCCCAAGTGGCTTCCTCCTCGGTATGGTTGCTCCACTGAATCTTGAGAAACTTGATACTCCTGGTCCTGGTGGTTCTGTAGGCTTCTTCTAAGATACGAATGGGCACTTCCCGATAGGTCAGGTCATTGTTGATTTCCACTTCTCTATGATCGATATTCTTGAAAACTTCAGTCTTCTCAGGCACTTCCAAGCATTTGCGAAGTAACGAGATATGGAACACATTTGTGGATGGCTGACATCTCTTCAGGCAATTCCAGCTGATACGATACTTCTCCTCAGTGGTTCAGAATCTTGAAAGGTCCGATATATCTGGGAGCTAACTTTCCCTTCGGACTAAAGCGTTGGGTTCCCTTCAATGGTGAAACCTTGAGATATACGAAATCTCCGACATTGAAAGTCAGGTCTCTCCTTCTCTTCTCAGCATAGCTTTTCTGTCTGGATTGGGAGGTCTTGAGGTGCTCATGAACTTTGTGAACTTTCTCTTCTGCTTCTCGGAGAATGTCGGGTCCAAAGATCTGACTCTCTCCTACTTGCGACCAATTCAAAGGGGTATGACACTTTCTTCCGTATAGGAATTCAAATGGCGCCATCTGCAAACTAGCTTGATAACTGTTGTTATATGAGAATTCTGTGAAGGGTAGGCAGTCTTCCCATTTTGATCCATATTCCAACACACAAGCTCTAAGCATATCCTCCAATATCTGGTTCACTCTCAGTCTGTCCATCTGTTTGCGGGTGATAAGCGGTACTGAAATTCAACTTGGTTCCTAAACCTTCCTGAACTTTCTGCCAAAATCTTGAAGTAAACTGGGTTCCTCGATCTGATACGATGGTCTTGGGGGTTCCATGCAGACTAACAATCCTAGCAATGTACAGCTCTGCTAGTTTTGCACTCTGGTAGGTTGTCTTGACTGGTATGAAGTGGGCTACCTTAGATAGTCTATCAACTATGACCCAGATTGAGTCATTTCCCCTACTAGAAGTAGGTAAACCGGTGATAAAGTCCATTCCGACGGAATCCCATTTCCATTACGGAATCTGCAATGGTTGCAACAATCCTGCAGGTCTCTGATGCTCTGCTTTGACTCTTTGACAGATGACACATTTGGCGATGTAGCTTCCGATCTCTCTCTTCATCTTGTGCCACCAAAATTGCTCTTTCAAGTCCTGATACATCTTTGTTCCTCCGGGGTGGATAGAATAAAGAGTATCATGAGCTTCCTTCATGATAATTTCCTTCAGCTCTGAATCTGTTGGCTCACAGATACGTCCCTTGTACCACAGTACACCTTCTTCGTCTTCGGTGAATCCAGGTACTTTGCCTGTACCAATACGACGTTTGATTCCGTCGATACTTTCATTCCCCTTATGGGCCTCCTTGATTTGGCTAATCAAAGTGGTTTGAAGTTCAATGCTAGCGAGGAATCCTTTGCTGACTAACTCAGTCCTGAACTGCTCCAACTCCTCATACAAACTTGGTTGCTTCTCTTTGATCATGGTGTTCAGCCTACACGGCAATCTGCTAAGAGCATCCACTACCACATTGGCTTTGCCGGGGTGATAGTGAATGTCAAGGTCATAATCCTTGATTAACTCTATCCATCTTCTTTGCCTCATATTCAACTCCTTCTGGGTGAAGATATACTTCAAGCTCTTATGATCTGAGTAAATCTCACAGCGATTACCCATCAAATAATGACGCCATGTCTTCAACGCTAGAACCACCGCTGCTAGCTCAAGATCATGGGTCGGGTAGTTCTGCTCATGCTGCTTGAGTTGTTGAGACAGATACGCGATGACTTTGCCTTCTTGCATCAATACACATCCTAGACCAATCTTTGATGCATCACAATACACATCAAACGGCTTCTTGATGTCGGGCATGATCAAAATTGGGGCTGATATTAATCTCTTCTTCAGCTCCTGGAAACTGGCTTCACACTTGTCTGTCCATTCAAACTTCTTGTCCTTCTTCAACAATTGGGTCATTGGTCGGGCTATGCTCGAGAATCCTTCTACCAATTTGCGGTAATATCCCGCTAATCCGAGAAATGAACGAACTTGGGTTTGATTGGTTGGGGCTTCCCATTCTTCGACATCTTTGATCTTGCTGGGATCAACAAAGACTCCTCCGGCAGACACAATATGTCCTAGGAATCCTACTTCTTTCATCCAAAACTCACATTTGCTGAACTTGGCATATAACTGATGTTCTCTCAGGGTTTCTAGGATGATTCTCAGATGTTGCTCATGCTCTTCTTCTAACTTGGAGTAGATAAGGATGTCGTCGATAAACACAACTACAAACTTATCTAAGAAATTCATAAAGATCTTATTCATGAGATTCATGAAATAAGCAGGGGCATTGGTTAATCCAAAAGACATAACCATATACTCGTATAGACCATAGCGAGTAGTAAAGGCGGTCTTCAGAATATCCGTTGCACGAATCTTAAGTTGGTGATAACCAGTCCTAAGATCAATCTTTGAGAATACCTGAGCTCCAGTCAACTAATCAAATAGATCCTCTATCTTTGGCAAGGGGTACTTGTTCTTGATGGTGACATCATTCAACTTTCTGTAGTCTGTACACAGACGGTTGCCTCCATCCTTCTTGTCGATGAATAGCACTGGTGATCTCCATGGCGATGCGCTTGGCTGAATCAAGCCCGTTGCTAACATGGCATCCAACTGCTTCTTCAGTTCTACTAACTCTAAGGGGTTCATGGTATAGGGTCTCTGGGCTATAGGTCCGTTTCTGGGGATTAGTTCGATAATGAACTCTATATCCCTATCCGGGGGCATACCTGGCAATTCATCTGGGAATACGTCGGGGTATTCACAGACTACTCTGACTTGGTCAATGGTAGGCAGGGCTACACTTTTGTTGCATTTGAATTGACGGGGTAAGGTTTCAGAGATATGTTCTACTGTTACTCCAGAACTACTGGTCATGGTGATGGCTTTCTTAGCACAGTCTGTCAGTCCTTTATGCCTTGACATCCAGTCCATACCTAGTACTACTTCCAAACCTTTGGTTCCAAGTACAATTAGGTTGGCATAAAAATCTATCCCATGAATTCTGATAGGTACAGCTTTGCAAATTTTTCTAGCTTTTGTTGTTGAACCGGGGATTTGAACTATCATGACATGCTTCAGGTTGGTTGGGCGAATCTTACTAGTGCATACAAATTCTTCGGTGACAAATGAATGCGATGCTCCAGAATCAAACAATACTCTTGCTAAAGCTGAGTTGACAGAAAACATACCCAGCACTACATCTGGTGCTTCCTGGGCTTCTTCTGCGTTCATGTGGAAGAGACGACCGTTGCGGTTGTGCGGGTTCCCTGGGGCAAATCTCCTGCCTGGTTGAACACGACGCTGCTGCTGAGCTGGGGCATTCACAGGGGCATTGGCGGCAGTCTTCTTGGGACACTCATTGGAGTAGTGACCCTTCACTCCACACTCGAAACAAGTGATCTGGGACTTGTCCTTGACTGCAACAGGTACAGCATTGCTGCCACTTCTGGGGGCAGTGTTATTGTTGCCCTTGGGAGGGGCACGGTTGAAGTTGTTGGCGTTGCCAGAGTTGTGATTGTTTCCTCCAGGATTCACATTTCCTCTGCTACGGTTGGGGTAGCTTGGGCGAGAAGGTGGGGGTCGGTTGTTCCTTGGTGCATATCCTGGTGAGGGGTTGGGACGGTACTTCTGGTGACTACTGGATCCAGACTGCTGCATCATACGACGCTTGCGGTTGTCGTTTGCCTGGTTAATCTTCCCTTCCATCTGAATGGCAGAGTCGACTAGCTCTTCGAGATCATGGAAATGGATGTTGACGAGGATAGTCTGCATCTCATCATGCAGTCCGTTTAAGAATCTCTCTTTCTTCTTGGCCTCCGTGTTGATTTCATCCGGTGCATATCTGGCAAGTGACAAGAATTTGTCACGGTACTCTACTACAGTCAATCTTCCTTGCTTCACTTCACGGAATTCATCTCTCATCCTGTTGACAAGACCTTGCGGCACGTGGGTGCGGATGAACTTGACCTTGAATGCTTCCCAGGTCATCACCTGGCCATGGTTCATAGTGCGGATGCTATTCCACCAAGCTCTTGCATCTCCCGCCAGATAGTGGGTGGCGAAGAGAACTTTCTCATTCTCATCAACTCCTGCAACTTCGAGGTTATTTTCCATGGTCTGTAACCAGTCATCAGCATCTAATGGGTTTTCAGATTGGTTGAAGATTGGGGGATTGGTGTTCTGAAAGTTTTTGAGTTTAGATCCATGGTGATCCTGATTTCCATGTCCTTGGTTGTTGAGAGCCATTTGGGCGATCTGCTGCAATGTCGCTAAGTTGGCTTGACGCTCGGCCCTGCTTGCTTCACAGTCCGCGATGAGATTCTGCAAGATCTGCAGCATTGGGTCCTGCGATGATCGGCTCCCTCCTTGGTTTCCATGAGTCATCTGAAGATTGAGATAGATATAGGGGTAAGAGGGAAATTCTAAGGTTCATGGTTTTGGGTTTTCAAAGCTACAACTTTGAGTTAGACTCGAGTTTTTCATCTAACTTCATTCTCATTCATGCAAGCAAGCACACGATACAACACACACCACAACAATCAAAGGGGAAAACAGATGGTTTGAAGAACCATTCTGCAAACTACGATACAATGAGATGATACATCTCATGCTACGACAGTGCTCTAGTGCATCTACTCATCGTCGATGAAGTCAGAGTCTTCATCATCAGTGTAGAAGTCCACAGCATCCTCTGCCAGAAAATCGTCATCGTTGCTGAGGTAAGAATCCATATCTCCCTGGATGTCTTCACCCTCATCATATTCTTCTTTGGCGGCAAGCTGAGCTTCCTGCTCCTTGACGGTCTTCTCGAGGTCGGCCACCTTCTTGCAAAGACGGACGATGGTGCGATCCTTCTTTGCACGCTGGTGACGAAGAGACTGGCGATCTTGGACAAGCAGTGCGAAAGTCTGGGCCTTCTGGTCGGCGATGGCATGGTTCTGGTTGGCTAACTCTCTAGCATTGTCCAGTTCCTGCTGTCGGTCATGAAGCAAGAAGTCAAGGTTCTCCACTTGACGCCTCAACTCTGGGTGACTTGGCATCTCCATCGGCATTCCCATGAAGTCACGTCTTGCATATTGGGCAAAACAGGTTCCTTGAGTCTTGTTGACGCTGAGGGCACATAGACGTGCGAGAGCTTCATGCATTGCCCTGGCTAATCCATCTAGCCAGTTGTTCTCTCTCACGGAGAACTGAATTCTTCCAGAAGTTGGTGCTTCAATGCTTCCTCGAAGATCTGCGGTGACTAGCCATTGTAGGTCTCCTCCTGGGGGTCCTGGAAGTTGAGCTCCAAGAAACTCCCGATGTGGGCGTCCCAGTAACTCTGACAGTGAATCCAGATCCCTCTCGAAGATCAGCTAACCTCCGTTTCCCAACTGGTAAAACTTGCTGAACTAAGTCTCCATCTACAAGAATTTAGGATGAGGAAATTAGTGAAGTGATCAAGTGTGTCAAATTTTAAGTAGTAATGTATGAATTTTGAGGAACATGTATTTTTGAGAAAGAATGAGTTCACAAGGGTAAGAGGGGAAATAGTTTTTCATAAATACTCACTTTGGTTTTGAAGCTAAGTTTTTGGTTTGGACGTCCATTCTAACTAGGGTCTCCTATGGTCAGGATGGCTCTGATACCAACTTGTCAACACCCGGATTTTTAATCCCAGATGCCCGTTATGCCATACCTCGCAATCCCAGGATTACCATTTTTGCGAGACATAACGGATTGGATATCACAGTACATCATCCATTACAAACCATACATAAGGTTTTACACAAATAAGGATCTCATGATCTAGTCTTTAATACAACAAGCAGCAGAAATAAATGATAGCATAGAGGTGGGGTCCATCTTCAGGGGCACAGGCAATGCTGACGAAGGCAGCTAGTCCTAGTTATCATAGCCGTCCTACTGACCATCATCTTGATAATATCCTTCATAGTCTGGCCATGATAATAGCCAGGTACAAAAGCCATGTGTACTCTTTAAGTACTCGCAAACTACTACTAACAAGGATTGTAATTCTAAGTTAAATTGCTGAATTTAAAGAATAACTATCAAGTTAAGTTTGAAACCTAAGCTGAGTTTTGAAGCAAGAAAAGATAAAGTAAATTTCTAGAATCACTTAAGTTGGGAAGCTAATTTCATTAACACAACCCTGTTGTGGTCAAGTCAAAGGTCATCATTCATTTCAAGGTATTTAGAAAACATCTAACAACAAAACAGTATGGCCATTCCAACTATCCATAACCGCGGACGCGGCTATTCGAATAGTTTGACACTCTGCAGAGGTGGTACACTTTTACCACAAGATTCGATACATCTGTCAGGGATAACCCTAAATCATCATACTTAGTATGCAGATAATCAAACATAACCTTCCCTTTACACACCCTAGTACAAGCACCTCTCCTATGAGCATGGCCTCCCAACCATGACCATCAGTCATCTTGGGCACTGCATAGGTGGACATCATTGAGAGGTAGCCTCAGCTCAAACCTCTCCCGTGAGGGAACTAATACTAATGCATATAAATTTCTAGCTAAGCCTTACCCAATTCAGGTAATGTGGTTGTACGGTAAATTTGGAATGGTATCGCATCCGAATCCAACCATCAGTTTTATAAAAGGGTTAAGGCTCATGCCTTATCTTTTTCATCATCATCAACCCATTGTGTTTCTCAACACATGTCAAAACATCTCAATAGAATGACTCATCATTCCAAGGTTTTCATAACTCATTTTCACCAAGTGTTCCCATCTAAAGTGACTCAAGTTTTGATCTATTCTAAAATACTAAGTTAAGAGTGTTCACTAAGGTGGAAAGATGGGATCAATCTCATGCCATAGAATGACATCTAAAGGTTTCTAAGTAGTTCAAGTTTTATACTCTTTATGCTACCTTCAAAATTAATTAAAGAACTTTGTGTAACTAAGGGGGTAAAACTTGTTAATAAGACTTGAGGTACTAAGAGTTAAAGGGGTGTGATCAAAGTATGCTTAAGGCATCTTTACTAAACTATCTAGTTTTATTCTAGCTTGCTACAATAGCTTACTAAAGCATGTTTGCAAGGGTTAGCTTGCCACTAATATCTTGCCTTGGTTGGTGCAGTGGTTGAAGTTTTCTTCTTCTTCTTCTTGGTAGAACTCCTCCTCCTCGAAGGCTTGGTCGGTACTATCGTCTAGAAATACATAGGGAGTGCACAATCACCAAACAATCCTTAACTAGGCTAAGTATTATTCTAAACCACACAATTGATGATCTATTATCATCACAAGCATCACAAGTTTAATTCAATAGTTTCAACCTTTTTATTTTGGAAAAGTAATTTCTACTCATTGAAAAATTAAATACAATTTAATATTCACCACTAAAACATGGGATCATGTGGACACATGTCCTCACCACATATTCTAACATGTGGGAATGAGATTTAAAGGTTGGATCAATATTACTTTGGTTTAAGTTCATTATTTAATGATTTAAAGTGACTAGAAATGCCTATATAGCCTTATTTTGGTACTAGTCCAAAGTCACTGCCTGTAAACCTTAATATTATTACATATTTGGATAGATCTGATGAGATGTGATTTTTGAGAGTTGAAATCAACTCAAAATCTAACTTGGTTGATTTTATAAAAAAAATTCAAGTTGCAAAAGCTTCTGTCTTCTTATTTTTATTAGGAGAAATCTATAACACTAAATGAATTAAATCCAATGGGCTTGGATGGAGCATTTCAATACCTTTCAGACAAAATTAGTTTCATGTAATTTGGATTTGTCAAACTCATAGAATTGAATTTTGAAACACTGGACAGAAACTATATTCTAACTAAAAAGAAAAACCTAGATTTGAATCTACGGGCTTGCGCGGGAAAGAAAATGGGCCGGCCCAGTGCCGCTACGCGGCACGGGGCTCAGCTGACAGGAGGGTCCCACTTGTCAGCGGCACTTAAAACGCGAAACGGTACGCGCGCTGTGGGCGGTGCGATTAGAGGCTAGATCTACGGTTGAGGGTCGTCGTCGATGACGGACGGGTCGCCGGCGAGCTCGAACCCTAGCGGCTCGGTGGGGGTCTACTGGGGGCGTACCAGGGCTCCAGCAGGGTCGGCGATGCGGGCGAATGAAGTGGAAGACGACGGTGAGGCGAGGCGTGGTCGCGGCGGAGCTTCGGGTAGCCGGAATCAACGGCACCCTTCTTCTCCAGAGGCGGCGGCTCCGGCTCCAATTCCGGCAAACTGCTGCTCCACTTGCTCTGGCGAGAGGTGGGTGAGGTTCAGAGAGGTGAGGGGAGTGGAATGGTGTGAGTCTTTTGTGCTGGGGAGGGCTCCTTTTATAGGCTCGACGTTGAGACCGAGCGGGATGGGCGGTCGACGGTGGCGACATGGCTACGGCGAGCTAGCGGCATGGCTGGGGATTGCGATCGGTGGGCGGTTCCCTGGCGGTGCTCTAGCGCTTCAATGCGGCCGTAGGGGCGGTGGCATGCGGTCGGGGCGAGGTGGCGCTCTGTGCGGCCGAAGCGGCTGTGTCCACGGCGAGCGGTGGCTGTGGGGATTTGGGCGGCGAACGAAGGTGTCTGGGGTGTTCTCTAGGTCGAGGCGGAGCGGTGGGCGCGGGCTGGTGTCGAGCGGCGGCTTGTGCACGCGGGGACAGTGCGCGCTCTGCGGGCGGCGTCGGCATGCTCGACAAGCTCCGGGCGCGGCGGTTCCTGGCCGCTCTGCCCTCTGTCTATGGCCTGGGGCTGGTTGGACGGTGGAGGTGGACCACTGGCCAGGTACTAGACATGGCGAGAGGGGCTGGAGAGGGTTGCTGCTGCAGGTGCACGGTCGGCCGGCGAGATGGTGCTCGGCATGGCTGTGCAGTGCGGCTAGGGGGTAGAGAAGAGGCTGGTTTGGTCTGGTCTGGCTTGAGGGGGGACAAGATGATCAAAAGTTTTGAATTTTGAGTTCAAAATTTTTGGGTGATCTCCACTAGTGCTAGGTAGTCTCTGGTTGCAAGGGTTTTGAAAATGGTGCTCAATTAGATGGTTTTTGAAATAGGGGTGATCTATGCATATGCATTAGATTCAATTTTAAACTGTCATTTAAAATAGATTATAGAAGGTTTTTAGTAGATCAAAAGGTGGGCCTTGGTACCTCATTATGTGTACTAGCAAGGGGTGCAAAGATCAAGAATTGTTTCTGTTAAGAATTGAGTACTAGGAATAGCCAAAGTAGGCATGAGAGTTAAATTTGTCCAAATGACCATTCCTTCATTTTAATTCTTTTTGATTTGATTTCTTTTAGGAAAAGTTTGGGAATGATGTAGATGATATTTGAATCACCTAAGAAACATTTTAGAAGCAAAGGATCACACAATCATGGCAATTCAAAACAACTCCTATTTTAAATGCACACATATATGAATGCTTTCATTTTAAATTTGGAAAAGTTTTTGTTAACCCCATTTTTGGATGATTTGATCATGATAAGCTTGGATTGAAGTTTTGGGATGTTACAGAGAGCTGAAAGCTAATAAGTACCATAATTTTTGGAAGCTCTTTATGAAACTTGAAATCCCTGTTTCCTTCTATGAAGGGCTTTCTTTTATCTTTTTATGATTGAGTCTCCATCTTCTATCTTTATGCACCAATTAAGAGAGCATAGTTGTCATTCTTAGTTTAATTTGCATTGTCCCAAAACTTGTTGATTGATTCATAACTTTGATATTGCTTGCTCTTAAATTATTTGTATCTAGTCACCCTTATGAACTTTGGAGATGTCCTATGCATTTATGTTTTGCTATACCATGAGGGACAAGCTGAATACCACTCTTATTGTGTTTTCTATATGTGAAACAAACAAACGTCTTTCAATACATTATTGTTCATGATCTTTTGTTTGTACCTTTTTCATGTTACAACATAGTTACTATGTCTTATTGTTAGAACTCTATCTTTCATGCTTATGTTTAGAGTACTTTGATCCCAGCTATCAATGCTTTGCAACTATCTTGATCATGATTGTGATAGTGCATGTCACCTAAAAAATTCTTCTTTTTATCACTTACCTACTCGAGGACGAGCAAGAGTTAAGCTTGGGGATGCTTGATACATCGTAAATGTATCTATAATTTTTTATGCTCCATGCTTGTTTTATATCAACTTTCTTATGTTTTGTTCACACTTTGAGGTATTTTTATACAGTTTCTGGAACTAACCTATTGACAAGATGCCACAGTGCCAGTTGCCTGTTTTCTGCTATTTTTGGTTTCAGAAAAGCTAGTAAAGAAATATTCTTGGAATTGGACGGAACAAAAGCCAAAGTCAATATTTTACCCGAAGCAACACGGAGTCCGAATGGTAGCCGAAGGGGGGCCACGAGGTGGCCACACCCTGTGGCGGCGCGGCCAGGGGGCGCGCTACCAGGTGGTGTGGGCCCCTCGGGCCTCCACCGACCTTGCCCCGTCGCCTATAAAAGTACCCCAGGACGAAAACCCTAGATACAAGATCAGAATTCAACGAAAAGTTCCGCGGCGCCGCCGCCACCGAAGAGGAGATTCGGGGGACATAAGTCTCTGTTCCTGCACCCTATCAGGACGGAGAAGTGCCCTCGGAGCCATCTCCATCGACTCCACCGCCATCTCCATCACTGTTGCTGACTCCCATGATGAGGAGGGAGTACTTCTCTCTCGAGCCTAAGGGCTCTACCAGTATCTATGTGGTCATCTCTCTCTATGCGTGATCTTATTGAGATCATGAGCTTTGTAATCTAGATCTATTCTGCTACTCAAGTGCTTTATTTAATCTCTTCTTACCCCCACGTGTGTGAAGTTGATAGTGTGCACACCGTGTGGCACTTAGGCTAAGGTTACAGAAATACTTATCATGAGTATAATTTGAGTTGGATGTCTCTATGAGATTGTGGTGTTTGTTGGAACCATCTAGCGCTCAAGGTGATAGTGAGGAGTTATCTAGATGGGGAATGCAAACTTTAAGGTGTGTTGTTATAGCCCTACATTGTCCAACCGGAGAGTAGTTTAGGGTAGCATAATGAAGAGAAGATATGTATATGAGAGTGTCCACTAGTAAAAGTATGATCCCTAGTCCTTGTTTTTAAGCATTGAACACCGTTTACAATCAGTCCTATTACATGTTTGCTTGATGCCACTCTTATTTCAGATTGCAATTACCACTTATAATCATCCATATTACTTCTATTTCACTATCTCTTCGCCGAACTAGTGCACCTATACACCTGACAAGTGTATTGGGTGTGTTGGGGACACAAGAGACTTATTGTATCTTGATTGCGGGGTTGCTTGAGAGGGATACCTTTGACCACTTCCTCCCTGAGTTCGATAAACCTTGGGTGATCCACTTAAGAGAAACTTGATGTTGTTCTACAAACCTCTTCACTTGGAGGCCCAACAATGTCTACAAGAATAGAAGCATGCATAGACATCACATAGCTGGTCCAACACTTTGATGTTGCCAAGGTATGTTCTGCTGTTGGTGATGCTTCGGCTAATATTTCCCTCCTCCAACCGACCGATGACCCGGATGATTCAGGTTATGCTGGCCGACATTGCCGCACCCAGCATTTCCCTGACTCGTATTTCCTTGGCCGGGATTCCCTTGACCACCATTACCTCGGCTAACACTTCCTTGACCAGCATTGCCCTACACTACTTTGCCTTTCCTGGCCACCTTCGGGTCATAAGGTACCATCTGTTTGTTCCTTCTACCAGAAGTTGGACCCTCGTCTCTTCATGGACCTACGCCGGGTGATGATGATGCCCCGGCCGATCTTGCAGGAGCGCCCCTAGCCGAATGAACGACATGGGAACCACCTGCTCTCGCCGGGTTAATCTTGGTTAGTTCCTCATTCTGCTGGTTCGCAATGTGCACTAGCTCAAAGACTCTTTCATGTTACCTCTACCGAGCTTCACCAGATAAAGCGGGTATCTCTACTATTGCCGCATCTGTGGCTCTGAGGTTCTTTGCTGGAGTACTATACCTCGGCAACCCTATAGATTGTGGGTCACCCGAAAAAACTGACCTAGGGGCACATTCTTTATCTATTTCATTGATGAGGTTCCTTCTTGTACTCTTTATAGCATCCATACGAGTCGGACTTGTGTTAATCCTATTGGCCTTATTGTACTCACGTAGGGTGATGTTCAACGCCTGTTGAGCCAAAGCCACTTTCTTGGCTCCCTCAAGCACTTTCTGCCAGGTCTCCTCCAGCTCGGCCTATGCCTAAGCTGGATCTACTATAGGAGCTACTAGAGTAGTTAAACTCTCTATGGCCTGCTCGAGGATGTTATGTAGCCTCTCTAGCAGAGGGAACCTTGAACGAGCAACCTTGGTAGTTGTATCCCCTTCCTCGGATGGATTCTTGCTGGTGCCAGACCCTAGCGTTGTCATCATCACCTCGACGGAGCTGGCGGGCGAGTGATATGTGGACCGTGAGCCGTGCAGAGAGGAGGATCCACATTACGATGACTCGCTGCAAGAATGCGCAGGAGACGTATACCGCGACGTAGACCTTGTGCGTGCCAAAGCTAACGAACTTGCTGTTGCGCAGGAGAGGGTGGTTGCCGAGGTTGCCCACATTGTCGATGACGAAGTCCAGCGAGCTGAATCGCTGAACCAAGCCAGAGACGATGTGCTCCCCTGACGCGATGAAGTTTTCCGTCCAGATGAACACACGAGCTAGCACTACTGCTCGCCCCACGGTGGGATCCAACTGTCGTGGTGGTGTCATGGCAGATACCATGTCTAGGCTAAAGATGGGGCCGTATGGACACTAGTGGTATCCTAGGAGGGATGGTGCGGTGGATACCGCACACGAAGAACACACATGAACACACGATATACCTAGGTTCGAGGCTCTCCTAGAGAGATAAAACCTCTACTCCTGCCTCTAGATCTTATATTATGATATGTGGACTAGTACAAGTGCTCTTTGAGCTGTATCGAGAGGGGGAAGAAGATGAAGTTCTTCGGCCTCTCTATCTCCCTCTAGAGCTTGCGCGTATCAAGAATGGACCGACCCTCTCCTTGGAGGCCCTGGCTCACCTTATCAAGGGGTGGCTAGGTTACATCTAGGGCATACGTGGCCCGAATATTCACACTATATGATTGTACCAAAATAGTAGTTCAGCGCACTCCTTTCCCCGACGCCAGCCTCTGCACGGCAATTGCCCAGAGCCCATCTTGTTTGACCGTTGGAGGTAAGGAACTATCACGTACGTGAACCCTTGCTCAGACCTCATTCTAGATGCCCTTGTCTCTAGCTCTTATCTCCTAGGAATTATGGGAGAGAGCGAAGCGCTGACCTTGGGGCCAGCTCACTCCTTCCCGAGCATGCCAAACCCTGACTTGGCCCTGCCCGGATGTCTCAGCCAGGATGGTACCTACACATAGAAAACAACATAGACAATGTGTTGACATAGTATATATGTCGGTGAGGCCCTGCCAGGATAACCTAGTCTTGGGTAACTCGGCCTTTACTCAGCTAACCCTTTTATACCTCGGCTCAATTACACCTCGATGAACTTTGTTTTTATACCTTAGCTTAACCCTACTTGGGTGTAACACCCTGATAAAACCACTACTAGAAAATCGCCTATTATTTACTACTTTGTGCATTGCATCATCATGACAACATGTTCATGTCATCATGCCATATTGTATTTGAGCGTCGTGATCATCATGCATATGTTTTCCTAAAATTATTTTTCTAAAAGCCTAGTTTATTTTCTAATCATTATTTCCCCTTCTCTAATTCAAATTAAAACCAGGCCTCTTCCAGATATTTTGTTTGGTCTAAAAATTATTTGCGAAATGTTTTATAAAATAAAAATAAAATAAAACATTTTCATTAGGGAGGCAGCCAGCCAGGCCCAAAAGCCTAGCCAGCCTACCACCCCACAACCAAAACCCTAACCCACCACACCACCTTCCCCGCCGCCGCAAACCACCCTAGACGCACGCTCGGTGCAACGCACCAACATGACCCGCCCCGCGCGCGCGTCACACAGACCACCCCATCACAGGAACCACGCGATTGACCTCGCCTCGCTCCCCACCCCGCCTTCCGTTTGACCCCACCTTCCTCGCCTGCACGCACCCCTCCCCTCGATTGAACCACCCACCAACCCCGTGCGCCCCTCGATCCCGAGCAAGCGCCACCACCGGAACCCTGTAGGCCGCCCCTCGCAAGCCTCCCCCGCTGCTCGACCCTGCTCTGCCTCGGTCGCAAGATGCTGCCCGCAAGCGCAGAAGCGGTCGCTGCCGTGCGACCCTCCTCTGCCCCACAAGCGCTGCCCAGCCTCTCGTGAGCTCCACCGCCGTCAGTCCTGTGCCCTGCTACGGCCAAGTGCTCCGTCGGCCGCAACCCTCCCGCAAGTCTGGCCACACCAGCACGCGCACCCATCGCCAAAGTTCCCATGTGCGCCGCCATCGACCCTCCTCGCCGTGCCACTTCTCTGCAGCACCGAGCCGCCCCGTGACCCGCGCGAGCCCGACCTTGGTCTCCTGCCTCTCACGGCCTCAAGCTCGAGCCCTGTAGCGAGGCTTCAAGTTCCGCTCCCCACGACACAGGCTCCTCTGTACCTTGGTGTTGCTCGATAAAGACCAAGATGGAAACCTTGTATGTTGCTGTTGAGGATAGCATGTGTGCTCATATGTTGGCATGGGCACAAGTGCTATGCTATTATTGTTGGATGTCTGCAACATGGCATTGTACGATATGCTATCGTTCGCTCCACTTCAATAAGGTGTAATGCCATGATCCCATCTGTGTGCATGTTTTTGGTCAAGTTCGTCACCACAACGATTCCACCGACAAGATCTCTCGAAGTCACCAGCACTCGAAGACCCCGACATCGATGCCAAGTTCTCCGTCCTAGATCCCAAGACCTTCGACATGGATTCTAAGTACTCCAACATGGACTCCAAAGGTTCCTCTACCGGAGCCGACGACCCGAAGTTCTTCTTCACGGAACATCGAGTCCTCCTTCCCGGAACCGATGGCCGAGACCCTGAAGACCTATCCTCGCCGAACCCCGATGTGTGACCCCTATCCGAGGCCCCTATTTTTATAATATATGACATATACTTGTTGCATATAAATTGAACATGATTGCATACATCTTACTATGGTTTGGGGGCATTATGTAAATTCACCCCATAATTAAATATGGAGACCATATGCGGGCAAATATAGTCTTATATTGGCTCCATTTAAATTTGTGTAGCGAATCGATGCCATGTTTTGCTTTGTTAAGACAACATTTAAATTGTGGTGTACCTAAACAACATGAACCTTCTAATTAATTGGCAGGAACCCAATTCTGCTTAATATTGTCTAATTGCACAACATATTTTCTATGTCATGCATCCTATATGCATCATGCCCGATCTTCTGCCGTAGTATTAAATAGTGCATCCGGTGTTTCTTTTGGTGTTTGCTTCTTCACGGATTAGGCTGTCAAGTGGATGCAAGTATCGATAAGTTCTCAAATGTACCTTCGGCAGTGTCTCCCAGGCGAGCATTCTCCCCCTTTCTACCTATTTTGCATTGTAGTCTTTACTTCCTCCTATTGATCTACTGCTATCTATGTTGTGATGCTTTAGTTTCTGTGCACCATTTATATTCCTTGCAGCCTCTATATTGCCTTGGATACACCTTATTGCCTATTTTTTGATAGACAGTCGGCCTTGCAAGTCGTAGTTGCTTGCTCATGTGTTGATTCGCGTCGTTGTTGTTCCACCATTGTTGGGAGGTTGACACATGCTTAATGGTGGAGATGATCATGGATTTCATTATAACTTGTTCATTAAAATGTTGGAAATAGATATAATGTAGAGGCACCGGTGGGTAATACTCAATATTTGGTTTTTAACCGCCCACTTGTGTCCACCTAGGACCCGAGTTCTTGACACCTGTTCCGATATCGAGCGTGCTAACCACAGGTGGGTGTGTGGGCACCCCATCGGCTTACTACTTGATTTCAAAGTACTGTGCTGGGAGCCACAAAGTAGTTTGAGGCTTTATTACTATCATGTACTTATGTCATGCTTTACTACTTTAATTATGATTCTGTGTGGAGCACCTGTACTGTTTAGGAATGTGGAATGTTTTCACGGTATCAACAAGCCCAGTCACACTACCGGGTTCCTGGTCGTTTACAACCATTGGCAAAAACCCTGGGTCCATCTCGGAGTCGGCCGACTTCGTTGAATGTAGATTAGTGTGGTGGCCCCCATGTACTTGCTTTGGGTCTGGGAAACGTCATGTCCGAGGCCCCGTCGCATACCGTTGGGTGTATGTTCAGGATCTTGCTCATATTCATATCTGACAACAAGGGTTGAACTGCGTGTGGATACTTTGGTGCACCCCTGCAGGGTTAAATCTTTTCGAAAAGCCGTGTCCACGGTTATGGACGACTTGGAGCACAGTTTCTCGATCATAGACAACTATAACTAAAGAATTGTTGTTATAATATGACTTGTATCTAATATGACTAGTAAGATGGATAACCACCATGGAATGAATGAATGAATAAAACTACCAACTGTGTGAGTTTCCTCGGCATGACTTCCTCGTTTGGTCTCGAGGGGGAAATATCAGGATGGGTATGTTTGGTGATAGTATTAGGTGGTCCCGAATAGGTCTTTCTTATCCCTCTCTAATAGCCGATGGTTGCATCGAGTCTCTATAGGTTGTTTAGTGCATGCTTCGCTGCCACTTCAGTCCACCATACCTATGTAGGCGAGAGCCGCCGAATTCTAGACTCGCCGTGTAGTGGCCTCAGTACGAACCGCTCACTTTTTCCTTTGCCCTTTGTCGGCACCCCTTTTATTTTAGCAGGTATGAGATCAACATTGTTAGAAGGGTTACCCTTCCGACTTGGCCTGGGCAGGGTTATGGACGTCATTGGTTATTCTTCAGGGCTCTTAGCCCCATTTGCATCTTGTCCGTACTCGGACGTTGTATCTTTTTCAAGGTGATTTGGATCTTTGTACTATATATCTGTATTCTTGACTCATGGAGTCGTTGTTATATATATATATGTTTTTGTGGGTTCCATCGTGAACTATTGTATAATGTTATTACTTCGTTTTCCACCCGTACGCAAGTGCCTGGTGGGCACCTTTGAATCGTTTCTATGCGGGTTTGGCGGGAATCGCTAAAATCTGCATAGGGTCAATTCGAGGGTGTTACACTGGGGTCATCCCCCCCAACCAGACCAGATGCACAAACACCATTACAAGAGGAAGGAACCGAAATCCTTAAGGTGCAACATAAACCCAACCAAGAGAAATCTTGGACTTGAAGAAAAGATAAGAGAGTAGATTTAAAACACACAAAGGTAAGAGGAGAATAGCGTAGAGGTAAGGGGTAAAAGCACACCTAATCAGATCTATCCAATCACAATTTTTTCAAAAATAGATTTTGACACTCTACATCATCTGTTAGCTATCCTATAGGCTGGACTAGTGGGGTATCGAAAACCAAGGCTCTAATACCACTTGTAACACCCTCGGATCGTCCTTATGCAGGTTTGGTGGAAATCGCTAAAATATGCATAGGGACGATTCGAGGGTGTTACAGCGGGTGTGCCCTAGGTACTTCTTCTACTATGATGCCAGAGTGTTGTCTGCATTCTACCTCCTTTTAGATTTGAGCTAGATGGGACCACAGAAGCGTTACCGGATCTTCATCGACATGTTCCCGCTTCGACCGTGTGCTTGATCACACCTCAACATGGTGCCGCTGATCTCATACATGGGATACTAGTGGAGGTTCTACATTTGGAGCACTTGATCATGCAGATCTTCGCAAAGGAGACGTCTTCTCGTGGCTAATTGACTAGCTGTGGGAATCGATGCACCGAATACTTCGGCAACCACATCTTCATCGGTGCATGTTCATGGAATCCGTCTGTGGGATAATACATCTCCTCGTGACTCGCTAAGGATTGTTGTGGGGATTGACGCTCATTCAACCTCATCATCGACAACTTCCTCTATATCGATCTTTGAGGGTATGATCTGTTACCTTCCCCTTGCATATGATCCTGGTTATACGCTAGAAAATTTTGTTTTATGTAGCATGTTACCCAACACTAACCGAGTTCTTCTGTGTCATCTTCGCCATAGTAGATATTCTAGCAAGCACCCGAGTGATTTGAGTAGATAGCTCCTCTACCGTGAGCGCCATAGTTGCTTGGTGTTGCTCCAAAGCTGTGATGTGCATCGTCAGAGTCGGAGGAAGCTCCATGATGAAGCTATTGACTACCCGAATCTACCGCCTCCAGATCATTGAGTACTAAGCAAGTCGTTCCTCTGCAATTGATCAAACATCGCCTCCTGAACCACACCAATCTAACCGAGAGAGCCAAGATTTTACCCTAGCGTGAAGAGTACACTAGGAACCTCCTCTAGCCGCTAGATCTGTGGCCGAACAAACTCCGCCGCCAAGTCACACAACCCCCAGCGCAACCGATTGATGAGGTTGCAGCACACCGTCGATGCAAGTATAAACTAGGTATGGGGATTTTACGAGAGATCCCAACCCAAGCTAGTCACACATGAATCGCGTCCAAACCCTCTGACAAACTAGATTCGTGGGAAAAATTGTGTGGAATTTCTCTCCAATCGAATGGCTCCTAATAACAATTGTGATGATCCTACTGCTAGTATCAGGATCACCTTTTGATAATCTACTTAAAAACTCCTAACTCTAGATCTAAGGCCTAGTGCCACCTCTACAATCGTCCTTGGGATGTTCCTTACCATCCCCATACTCTCTCTTCATCAATGAAACCATTAACCAACTCTCTCAAGCGTATCTTGATCTTGAGTCACTCAAATGGCCATATGCTTTTTCTTATCAGACTCTATTTGAGTTATTTCCATTTTGTAGCTTTCATAGTAGAAGGAACGACTCAAGCCATGTATCCTCTCTACTTAACTTACTCCCGAATATCATCCACTTGATGATGAGTTTGGAACCTTTCATACCCTAAAAAAATAACCCTTGTACCCTAGTAAAAAAACCATATCTGTCAACCCTTGTACCCTAGTCAAAAAACCCCAAATCTGTCAAATGACCAAGTCTGGAACTGCTATCAACCTCACATCTTTGAGTCCCTACCTAGACAAATCCCTGTGCATTTTTTGAAATGCACTTGAACAATCTTGTAGAACATCCTAAGTACTTCCAAACCCCACCTGTTCCCTTGGCTAGATCATCCTTTGACCCACTTGTTCTTGATGGTTTTGCGGGCAAGAAAATAATCTGTCTCTGCCAATCTTATCAACATGCCTACTTTGGCAGAAGCTCTCATCCCCATGTCATCTTATTTTAACCAAGTATTTGCATTATTGTGCTCTACTCATGATTGTCTATCCATCCATACATTCCTTGTTCCTATTGTAGCCTTGTTCTTCTTAAACCCACACGGTTTTGGAGGCTAAATAATATTCTTCTCTAGCAACCTTATTGGCATATCCTTGTGACATGCTTAGTGATGCTTTTCCAAATCTTCTTGCCCCATCGTTTTTAGTATCATGACCTATTTCTAACCAAACTTACCTTGATCAAATTGGCCCACCAGATGTCCAATTATGAGATATTCTTTAGGGCATGAAAATATTAAAACTCTAGATTATAGAAATCACCCAAACTCCAACTTTCTCCTTTTGAATTCCTTTCAAATCCAACCAGTGATCCTAACTATTGTTCCTACTCACCTCTTGTCATGCCAATGTCACTCATCGTCCATCAACCATGATCACTTAAGTTTGTGGGATATTTTAATATAAAACAAAAGCATATATCCTAATAACACTTGGGTAAAATCAGCAAACCCCTCCTAGACCCCTTAGATAACCACCATAGCCCACACTAACCCCCTCTGGTCGAAAAGCACTGTAGCTACACTCTATCCTTTAGTGCTTGGAAGGAGAGAGGGAGAGGATCATGCCATTACTTCATGTCTTGGCCTAGTTTGATATTTCTTAAATCCTGGTAGCAACACCCACTCCTCCCCTCACCCCTGGTCTCCTAAAGGACCCACACACCAGCCCCCATGAGCCACTGGTTGAAGCCCTAGCGTCCCTATCCTTCCTCCCTCTCAATTTTCTTATCTTGGCCAAAACTGCAAGTGGGGCAACAAAGATTACAACACTAGCCTTCTCTCTGCCCCTCGAAACTCTCACCGACAACCACCTCCCTCCCTAGCCAATACCATGCCCTAGCTCCCTTTCTCACCCATGGACCATGTCCATGGTACACCCTCACCACGGGTTTATAAGGCCTCAGGTCACCCCAACCTTTCCCTCTGAGTTCATTTTACTCCCCTACCTCATTGATGCCTGGATTTCCTGTGATCAATAACAGGGTTATTGCAGTACTTGTAGCAGCAAATATTATTTATAAAATTCATCCATGGAAGCTTTGCAAATGGCAACAACATAACCCCACAACCACGTTGTCAATGCGGCCACATTCGCACCCAAAACAGTGTTTGGAAATAGTCTACACTATAAGTTGCTAAAATAATATTAAACAAGAGAGATTTAAAGTAACTAGTAACAAGGTAAATAAAATACTGAAAGTAAACTAGAACAAGAACTAAACTAAAGGGGTTGTAGCTAGAGGATTGTATGGAATGAGAGAGAGCTTCTAGGCTTTGGTATCACTAGTACTAGATGGGCGAATATATGTGCGATCCATTGTCTACAAGAGATTCCTTCAACAAATAAACGTTCCCCACTCGATTACCGGGTTGTCACACTATGTGTACTATGCATGATTCTCGCGTGTCACTCGCAATGCAAACATGCACTTCCAGACCAAAGGATCCTGTGAAGTCATCTTCGTGACTCATGTAATTGAATACTTGGATCACAAACACATTCTAAATTAGCACACTAGATCAAACCTCAACATAGAACCTAATCAATCAATCACACATGGATGAACAAAAAAACATAGATAAATATATTAATGAATTCACAACCATGTTCACTATTACAATTACAAGATCTAAGACAAGGGAGAGAGAGAGATGGAGACGCCATTGGAAATGATGATGATAATGAACGGTGCACGCGGTGAAGGTGGGGGTGCCTCCTTCTCCTCATCTTGCTTGATGGTGTGGAGATGTTGATCTTGTGTGTGGAGGCTATGGAGGCGGCGGAACGGTAGGGCTCCGCCCATTTTGGCGTGTGTGGACTCTCCCCCTTGTTCTTGGGTTTTCCCCTCTTTAAATAGGCATCTGGAGGTTGGTTTTGCGAACCGATGGAGCTAGGGGCTGAATATGCCCATTGGATCTTCACAAATGTTGTTCTATTTGACAAAACGAAGCCGTCAGAGGGAGGTAAGGCCGTACGGTACGGGCGGGCTCTCCCCGTACTAGTGGTCGTTACGCTTGTAGTACCCCATAGTGTTTTGGCCGCCATTTCTTCATATGGACTGTGATTGAGGTGTTGTTTGGCTCGTTGGATTCTTATGGACGAGGGATACAACACCTTTGCCTTGGATATTCATTTGGAGTTTATGGAAAATCCAATTTTCCCTCCCCTCAAATGACAAAAGTCTGGTGCCTGCAACCCCTCCATATTTAATCCTCTTGGCTCCTTTTATCCATGATTGTTCATAGCACCTACACACATATCAAAGACAAGAAAAAGGTAATAAAATCCTAATAAAACTACTAATGTGCAAAGTCCATGTGGAAATGAATGAGAACTAGTAATCATACATAATAGGCATAGTTGTAGATAGATGTAGCATGTAATGAGTGACAATATGAATAATTTATATACTTAAATATGCTTCAATTTTGTACTCATCAAATTCCCCAAGCTAGACTCTTGCTCGTCCCTGAGCAACATGGTGGCTTATGGACAAGGTCATCATGTTCATGAGGCACGAGTCTCTACCATAAATGAGGCAAAAATTGAAATAAAAGTACAATATCGTATGTAGAAAATCGATATCTTGTATCCTTATTTTCCCTACAAGATCAAAGTAAGAAAGAACGTATTCACACAAGGCAACACAAGGTCAGTTATGTGGACCTATAAAATATGAATTACAACTTCAATGCTCCATGTCAAGAGTGAATCTAGCTTTGAAAGCAAACTTGTGATCCTCCTATTGCGTCTTTTATGCTTGTAAAGTAAGGGCTTCAATGAGAATATTAATTTCATATGCGTTCAACACTTCATCCATTTGAAAGGATCATCAAAGTTAGATATATGACAAGAACATTGTACAAGCTTTGGTAAATCAAGTCAAGAAAAGTAGAGTTTAATATAAGTATAAATAACTAGAAGTGTAACAATCAATCTAATTCTTCTAGTTAACTCTCAGCTTGCCAAGGAACACTAGGGTGTCTTAATAGCAAAATTGAGTAAGAGAGTTCATGTCCTAAGTAGCATAACAGTGAAGTGTCTTTTTGACACCCACATTAGTAAATCAAGGCCATCAAAACACTTCTAATCCAATCATTGTCTTTCAAAAAAAATCATAAAGTAGTAATGAGACCATGCCAAGGACTTGTGTGGATCTTTATATATATGTTTTTTCTTCCTTCTTCAAGGATCATTGAGTGTTTCTGTTACAATTGCTTGCACAACCTTTGAAAGTACCAATAATTTTTCCCATTATATTGACATGTATGCCACTCATGTCGTTAACTCATAGGCGAAATTCGGGGTTATACCATAGATCGTTCGTAGGCTAGCGGAGTTCTTGGCATCCAAAGGTGTGCATGAGAAACATAGAACATTTTTAGCTAGTACCACAGTTTGATCCACAAGGTTAGCTTTCGCATGCATCACAATTATCACTAGACTTCATTTCAATCAAACAACTCGTTTCAAGAGTGTCATCAAGTCTATCAAAACATCTATGGGGTTAAGTATCTTCAAGGGTAAACACTCAATTTCAGACTTCTTGTTGTATTTGTTTGGCAATATTATTTCCAAGGCAAGCCTCGGTTAGCTAAAAGAACTAGAGCAAAATCTTACGCAAATAATCATTCATTCAAATAAAAAGTTTTACTCTAATTATTTTTAATTACTCCCACTAGCATGGTATCTTCACAAATCAACCAACTAAGATAAACAATTCAAACTTCAAAAGTGGGAGACATAGGATTTAAGTGTAGAAATCATGGCAATGTATTCTAGAGGATCACAAAGTTCTTCTCAAGCTGGATAAAGATTTTAACATAGTATATCAAATCTCTAACTCAACTCTTATGAATCCTAACAAAAGCAAGTGCATCCATTATATAAACATGAAACACAACTTGCCTAAGCAAGCATTCAACAATAGCAGGATACATGATTGCACAAAAAGTTCCATCGAATAGGAACATTGCACAAGACTCTACACATGCAGAAGTAAGTTCCCCAAGCTAGAACTTTTGCAAGAACCAAACTTGAATAGATTACTACAAGAAAAAGGGAATATGCAGTTATCAAAAGAGAGTGTGAGAAGTGGTTACCTCCCCAAGCTTGAATAAAGTAAGGGTGACAAACTTTACCATTGAGGTACGAGTAACCTCACTTTTGATGGACTTGGACCTTTGGTTCAATAAATACTTCCTTGTTGAAGCATTGAGTTGAAACAACCAAGTGGCTTATGCAAGTATTTGCATGGTCATCGAAAGATTTTATCCCTCAGTCGTTAAGGTGGGGGTGAAAACTGCAATTAATGCTCTATCTCCATCATAGAATATGGGATACAACAAATACGTATCCCCTCCCCCCCCTTTTGGCATTATTAATGGAAACTACAGGGCGCGCGCTACGACTTTGACCTAACAGCCTCCAAAAAAAGAATCAGAATAGTTGAGACTTCCAGCAAGAAAACGGCTGCGCCACAAACAAGCGCAACGGCTTTCGTATTCTTCCTAGGTCTGGCTCGTGGAGGTCCAGCACTCTTCTAAACGAAGAAAGAGGGGATTCGTGCTACCTCCTACTCCTACAGAAGATTGGCACAAACCATACACGTCATCACACAAGGTTCAAGTCCCTGTGGAAATAACAAACGAAGTAAAAGCAAACGATTTGGTGTATGAACGGAGTTCGTTCACCCTACCGTGAAAAGAAAATAAAATAAACACGAAATATGAAACACTACAAAGAATTATAGGCTAGGGATTTTCGAAGGTAGGCAAAATAAAATGAAGTACAATGGAACATGTAGAAGGTAACCCAATGACCCGAGGTTGTCAAAATAAAAATATTGGAAGGGTTATAACCTTTTTGTACTCATCTCTGTCCTTAGTACGCGGTGATGCTCTTTGGTACGAGCATGTGGTATGGACAAGCTCCGCCCGACTGTACCTCGTCTTCTGCCATTTTTAAGCTCCCCTTGAAGTTGGTATGACCGGGTGATACGGGCGGGATGTGCCCGTATGAGTAATCATTAACCTTGTAGTAACTTCGCTAGAAATTTTTCTGCTTCTTCTGATGTGTCACCTGAGTGGTACGGGCGCATAATACGGACATGTGCGCCCATACTACTGCTCGTTACACTCACTGTAAGTTCTATAACACGTTATTATCTCTGAAAATTTTACTAAGGACCTGAAATGTTAGTCCAGCATGCAAACAAAGCATACATACATTTTTGTTGAGTAGATTTAACCAAGATAAGCAACAGATGATTAGAGGAACAAACAATTCTACCTTATGAAAATAGTCCCAAGCCAACTCTAATAGTAAATCATGCAAAGATACAAGTGCTAATGCAACATGAATGCAACTAAACTCAAGACACAAAATTAAGAAAGACACCTAAAAACTTCCGGGTTGCCTCCCGGGAAGCGCTTTCTTTAAAGACATATAGCCAGGCTTAGATGCACCATTAAATTACTCACCTAGATACCAAGGGATATCAACCCGTGGTGTGATGGTACTTACCTCCAGCTGAGGGTTAGAGCATATCATACAAAAGTACGGTCAGAGTCATACCCTCTTGCGGTGCATCGATATCATATAGACAAATAGGTTCTCACTCTCAGGCGAGTGTTGATGCACCAAGATTTGTGAGCATTCCTCCTTGTGTAGCTGCAATGAGAGGATTAGAGATTTGAATATAATATTTAAATTTTTATCTTAATTACCATTGTAGGATAACACTTTATAGAATTTTTTCTTTGCAATAGGAAGTGGTTCCTGCACATTAGCATTGAAAGATTATGTTGGCACTCGTTTTGGGCTTGTAGCTAATCAAGAAAAATAGGGGGAGACATTCGAAAATATCCACTCGGAGGATTATTAATCACCATCAAAGAGGCAACGTATAAAGTCAAGCCATGATCAGACTTAATAGCCGATTAGGCTAGTGTTCAGAGAAGACTCGAAGACTGATATATGAAGGCTTCAACTATTACTCCTTTAAGATGACCTCAAATTAAAAAGTGTTGAACGTGAAAGTTGCGTCTCGTCGAAAAAAGCAATTTTGCTTTATAAATCATCTTGATCCGAGTTAGTATTCAAATTTGAGAGCCAAAATACTGCTAGAGGCCGATGTAGCACGACCAGGACCGGGGGTCACCGGACCACATACCCATGTCTTTCCTTAGGAATGAGCAACTGCATGAGAAAACTTATTTTCGTTCAATCTGAATAACTGGTCAAGATCAACTAAGGTGAAAAAGTGGTAAGCATGAAAGTTCTTCAGTATTTCAAGATGAACAACTTTGGTTTTGGAGTCATTTTCATTTGAGCAAGTATGTGACCTCCGGTTCAAAATACGGCCAGATTGAGTTAAATTCGTTTGGTCAAAATCTAAGTTTGATACAAAAACAAGGGGTAAAGACCATCATGATTAGGTCGGACGGAAAAGTGACCAACATCAAAGTTCTTCGTATTTCGAGGCGAACAATGTTTATTTTTACGACATTTTGATGTGAGCTTGTTTACTATCTCAAAAATGGTCCTAAAGGTACAGTCAAATTTTTGACCGAACAGTTACACAGATTTTAGGTTTGCTTGTTCGAGTTGGACCCCAACTAGGGTTTTGGACATGAATCCAACCCTCTTTCTTGTATGAAAATTCCAGACGCTCCTTATACACATGAGGGGTGAAGGCCGAGTCAAACAACACCAGTCGAACAAACACATTTTATCCCTCTCTTTTTGCATATTTCTTCTTGTTCTTCGTCGTTCTTCAAGATTGGAGGCTGTGAATCCACGAGGCTCTAGGGGCGGTCATGCCGGCCTAGGGCATCCCATACCATTGCGCCGCCCTGACGGGGTCCCTCCCGAGAGAGCGGGGTTTCGGGTCTACAAAGGTGCCTGCTGGACTGTCTTGCGTATCGCGCTTCCAGCAAGCCTCCCTCGGCGTGTGCTATCGCGCATCGCGCGCGGTGTCGAGGGTACACGGTGATGTGTTCGTGTGTGAACACACTTTTTGGCGATTCCGCTGGGGACGAAGTTTTGAACGGTCTCTAGCCCATTCTTGCTACGAAGAGAGCGTCATCACGTGGCTGAAATCTACAACGGTATGCATATTACTCTTATGTTGATGTTGCTAGATCTTTTGATATGTGTAATGTATCGGCTACCCCTAATTATTACTATGTGCAAAAGCCGATGCAAAATAATCTCCATGCCTCAAATAGTTTTAGCAACCTGAAACATGTATATTCAAATTCTCATGCATCGGCAAGCCCAGAAATTCGCATGCCGATGAACAATATGATGAATTCTGTTAATTCGTATGAAACATCCAACATTAGAAATTTCAATAGCATGCAACCAAGTGTTTCATCTTTATATTCAATGGAAAATAACAGGAAATCTCTAGGTTCACCTTCAAACATACCAATGGATAGAGAAATTGGACATGCTACCACTAGTTATTTGCCTAGTTACTCCCAATCATCGTATGCTACACCTTATGTTACTAATGTTTCAGCACCATATGCAACTATTGATATTCATAATTCGGCTCCACACCTTTACAATGGTTATAGCCGAATAAGTGGCAAGTCAATAGGAGCTAATGTGCCTTAATCTAGTACTATAGCATATGGTATGTTCCCCGCACAATTGCAAAGTTTAGGTGATGCCTCATTGCCGAAAGATAAAAACATTGGGGGCATTCTTATGCAGGATTAAATGACTAGAAGGAAAAAACTTGCATCTGAGTTCAAGAAGCTTAATTCTGTTCACCAAGAACCAGAAGAGAGGCCCCATGATCTTGCTACAATACAAGCTTATGTGGCATACAATAAGAAGTGTGAAGAGGAGCGTAAGGCAAACAATATTAGGTTGCCCCTTCTCAATTGCTAAGTTTCAGTGACACTACATTGCCAAGAGAAACTAAAAGCATCAGGGGGAAACCATGTGCAGCTGAGGTTAATGCCGATAATGTCGTTACATTTGATGATTTATCGGAGGAACATCTCTAGTTATTCGAGACACTCAATAAGAAGAGTGAGGAGGAGTTTGCTGCACTTGAAAAGAAGTTAAAAGAGGATCATGAAGCAGATAAGAAAAAACTTGAAGAAGAAGAAGAATTGCAACAGTTTCTTGCTAGTCTTGAAAAGGACCATCAAGACAATACTACTCAAGTTGAAGGAATCAATTCATCTCCTCCATGCAGCAATCAAGTTGAAACCTCTACTACAACAAGGCAAAAAGGAGAAGCTTGGCAATCTGATCAAACCCATGAAGGTACAGATGATTCATCTAGGATGGTTAATTCGGTTATTGAAAAATCCGAATCATAAAATACATGTGTTGAATCTACTGAATCAGAAGAAGCAAGCTTCGTTGATCAAGAGCATGGCAAGCTTATTAAAACTTCCGTGCTTGACTTTTATGGATGTAACGGAGCTTACATGTTGACCTATGAGTTATGTGCCAAAAAAATTTGTGAACATCAACAACAATAAAAAAACATATCCAAACAATGTTTGGTTGACAAAGACCATTGGATTGAAGAGACACAAAATCCATAAAAGGAAGAAGACAAGGCATTGAAGAATTATCTAGAGGATGAGCAAGATATTGTTCAGGTCATGCGACCATCATTCTCTTCCAATGTCTTCAAAGAAGTACATCAAGCAAATAATTTACTTATATTACGATTTGGTCAAAACTTTATTATTGATACATTTGTTAACAATTCTCATAAGTGTGAAATACCAATCGAGAGAGGTGATTCATTTGTTAGAAATATAATTGTCATAGAACATATCGGTCAACATGTTGTACCCTTTAGAGAGACCGATAACAACAAATTATTACGGCCAGAGTTGTCCACATTGTTTCATATGAATTCCATATCTAAGTGGGTAGCTTTGTTTATTTCATACTTGGCTAACATTTGGTCTCAAGTGAGAGATATATGTGTGATCACCCACAAGTATAGGGGTGTATCTCAGTATTTTTGATAAGTAAGAGTGTCGAACCCAACAAGGAGTAGAAGGTGTTGATGAGTGGCTTGGATCAGGAATTCTCTGTAAATACTTAGCAGACGGATTTTTAGGGTTTTTTTTTATAATGTAGATAAATAAAGTGCGAGTAAATAAAAGACAATGATAATAAATGCAGAAAGTGGCCCAATCCTTTCTTTAGCAAAGGACAAGCCAGTTGTATTACTTAACATTACCAAACATTCTCGAGGACACATGGGAATATCGTCAAGTGATTTTGCTTCATATAGTTGATTAATCTTCTTTAGTTTGATATGTGTTGTGTGGGTGAACCTATGCTAATGTACTGACCTTCCTAGGACTAATACATACTCCCTCTGTTTCAAATCACTCCGCGCGCACGCTTACCTAGGTGGCTTAGTATTCTCTCATTTTTTATCAAAAAATTCATAGGATTTTTGGTATAGGTAGTACACATTTCATACTATCTATTTCAAAATTTTCAGGATTTTTTTGAATGAAAAATGAAGGAGTACTAGCCCACCTACATAAGCGCGCCGGCGGAGTAATTTGAAACAGAGGGAGTACTTGTGATTATACCCCTTGCAAGCATCCGCAAGTACAAGAAAATAATTAAGATAGAAACCTAACCACAGCTTTAAACTCTGAGATCCTACACTCCCTTGTGCAAAGGTTTCCTAACGGGGGTTCAGGTTTCTATCACTCCGGCAACCCCTACGATTAGTATCCAAATACACAATGCATTCCCCTAGGCCCATAAAGGTGAAGTGTCATGTAGTCGACGTTCACATCTCACCACTAGAAGAATAACACCACAACTTAAATAACAAACTATTGAATCTTTCTCAACACAATTCCACTACTAACAACATGACTTCTCCCATGTCCTCAAGAACTAAACGAACTACTCACAAGGCATCATATGGATCAAGATCATAGATGAAATAATGATAAGTAACAATCTGAACATGAATGATAATTCAGTGGTTCCACTCAATAGCATCAACTACAACAAGTAATCAACACCAGGAAAGTTTCCCCTAAGAACTATGCAAGATTCAACCCAATTGTTACAGCGGTACGGAGTGGTGATGATGGTCCTGGTGGAGATGATGATGATGATGATCCCGATGAAGTCCAGCTTGATGGTGGTGTTGATGGCGACAATCTCCCCTCTCCGGGAAGCAATTTCCCCGCTAGATTTCTGCCTGCCGGAGAGCTCTTTCTCTCTCTACAGTTTTCCGCCCCGCAGAGGCGGTGGAATCTTTCTATGGTCGCTCCCTGAGTCTTAGGGTTTTGTGGGGAATATATACGCCAAAGGGCAGAGCCAGAGGTGGGCTCGGGTGGCCACACCACCTAGTGGCGCAGCCAAGGGTGGCCCGCGCCAGGGGTTGGTGTGGGACCCCTGTGGCCCATCTTCGCTCCCCCTTCTGGCATCCTTCGTCTTCTGAAAAATAGAATTTTCCATATATTTTCTAGGATTTTCTGATCTTCATGAATTTTGCCTCCAAACGGTGCCTTTTCCATCAGAATCCTGACTTCAGTGGTCCATCCTCCAAAATTCATCACCCATGCAAAAACAGATAAAATAACATAAGTATCATCTCTTAATTTTAAATATATCAATGAATAATAGTAAATTATGATATAGAATAGTGATGCAAAATAGAAGTATCAACTCCCCCCCCCAATCTTAGACTTTGCTTGTCCCCAAGCGAAAACTGAGCTCAATAAACATGACCTCAGGTTTATGGAGTGAAGTGTCGATAAAAGAATACGGACAAGAAGCATCACATTCATCAATACATAAATCATAATAGAAGACAACTCACTATTATATAACTTAACTTGCAATAAGTAAAGGAAACACAATAAAGATACACAAAGTAAATCATAATTGGTAATGGCAAACTTTGTTCTTGGTCAAAGAATAGTTAACAATTTGCAGGAATTCAAACATGATGGGGTTTTCAATGATAGCTTTCAAAGTAATATTCACTAAGATAAAAGCAGTGGGTAAAACAAGTAACATAAGAAACATGATTGAATAAATCAACATATGAATGAATGAAACACAACAACTCAAAATACTTGCTAAGATAGAAAGGAATAGGTTTACTGACTCAACTAAAAAGTAAAAGATAGGCCCTTCGCAAAGGGAAGCAGGGATTTCAAGTTTCATAAAGATCTTCCAAAAATTATGGTAGTTATTAGCTTTCAGCTCTCATTGCCCCTATCATAAGCATCTTTAGGTGATTAAGGTTAAAGTGATAAAATATAAGGATATGCTTGACAAGTTATAAGCTAAAAATCTCATGCCCCTTACTTACGAGTACCTTTCCTCATGCTACTCAACTTTAGTCACAAGTAAGTTCTTCTCATTGTAAGTACATGTGTATCATAGAGAACCACCAACGGGGTACCCCTTGCCCGATGATATGGAAGATTCCCCTTATCAAAATGACAAGGCAAGCAGACAATGAGCATCTCAGAGATCCTTTTATTTCCTATTTGCATACGCTTTTTTCCTTTTTTATCCCTTCTTTTCCTATTTGCATAGGTTTTGTTTTATAGAGGATGCTTCATAGATTTCTCACTATGGTTATGCTGCAGGTTTCCACCATGATTAGGCATGGCTTAGACCAGCCGCCCAGGCGTTTCTCTAACACATATACGAACTCCATGAGCCTTATAAGGTCCCCTTTCATTTCACACCGCCGGGATCCATAAGCAAAAGAACATGATATCAACTAAATAAAGTGCAATGTTGAAAGCGTTCCCCATGATAACATGGTTCTGCTAATTCACAACTTACAAAATGCAAGCATATACGCAACATAGATGGGCATAATGGTTCAAGTTTATTAAGTGCAAGAAAGTAAAGTGTGACATCAAGTTCGTGAGATATTTAATCACTAATTTTCACATAACAAGTTTAATTCCGAAGGTAGATAAAAACATGAATTTACTTGTAATTGCAATAATGCTAATAGGTAGGTATGGTGGACACAAATGGCATAGGTTTTGGTTTAAGGATTGGATGCACGAGAAGCATTCCCTCTCAGTACAGGTTTTGGCTAGCAAGGCTGGGTAGCAAGCATAAGAGTTGAAGGAAACAAACAAACATACAAGTGATAAAAACAAACATGCAATCTTCCTTGGAAGCACAAAAGATCTTAACTAGAGAATACTAAGCTTATGAGCCAATCAAGAAAGAAAGATGATGAAATTATATTTCTTAAGGGTACTCTTATCTTTTTCATTCAATTCTCATAATAGTGTTGCTACTGACCCAGCCAGGTTTGCCAAAACCAACTAAATTTACTTAATGATACCAAATTGATACCAATACTAACAACAAGATCAATCATATAACAAAAATTGAAAACTAATATAAGATATGCAAAAGAGTAAATGATAAAACTTCTCGTTAATATTCCACAATGGCAACTCACACCATGGGATACATAGATATCTAACGAGAGGGGAGACCCTTCCATAATGCAAACCATCCTATATGATAACTTCTCTATTCATGATATGACTCTACTTAAAATGTAAAAAGATAGAAGATAGTGATGTGATACCGCGGCACTCCCCCAAGCTTGGAACAAGCCAAGGGGATGCCAAAACCTGATGACGAATTACTCCTTCGGTGGTGGTGGTGGTGTTCTCTCGATGAGATTTTCAATCAATTCCCTCAAATCCTCAATCTCTAAGGTGAGAGTACGAATCAACTCTGAATTGTGCTCAATGCGGTTCATGATCATGTCGGGCTGTGAATCCCAGCTCTTGTGATTCTTTCCCCACTCTTCCTCTAAGTCTTCTTTTCCTGCATGGTTAGAATGAGGCATATCCCAATTGGAGGGTAACTTTTTCTTGGGCATATTCTGGAATTGCTGCTCATGAATAAGGGTATGGAAGGGATTCTTGGTGCATGGAGGAGGTGACCGTGAAGCCAAGCAATGACGCGGACCTTCCCTCCAGTGAACATCCGTGCAGTCCTCTTGAACTTGGCGGGATTTGCCACCACTCCAATGCTTGCAATGGTGGTGCTGGTGTGCGGATGCAAGTCTTCCTTTGCCTCCTCTTCAACTTCACTCTCGATCTCCTCCTCCTACTCAGAGTCTCGGAGATCTTCCTCTGCAGGCTCCTTGCCCTTATCGTTGGTGGAGACAATTGTTCTTCTAAACTTTAAGAATAGTTCCTGGCAGAAACAGATCGAAACGAAAACACGACGAGAACACGATATACGAACCTAAGGGGATCTAGGGGTTATATATTACGAAGTTTAACAACAAAAGGAAAGTACTAGGAGAAAACGGGTCGGAGACGGGCTCCGGGGTGGCCACACCCCTGGTGGCGTGGCCAGGTGGGACCGCGCCACGGGGTGGTGTGAGCCACCCGGGCTCCGTTTCCGTCCCTTTTTCTACTCATTGCTTTCCATGTTAGATAAAAACTGCAAAAATATAACTTGACGGATCTTTCGCGGACCTTTTCTTACTAGAACTGTTACCTATTCGAGGACGGACTCTGTAGGTCTCTGAATTTGGTCTTTAATAAATTCTTTTAGAGTCACCGCTTGAATAACATCAACATCTTCATCCTCTTAAACATATTGTTTGAGACTTTTAACTATTCACAATCTTATTACACCATTTTCTCCTACAGTTTGGAAATTTCTTTCACACAGTTCTCATTAGCAACATTAGTGCATGCAAGATAATAAACCTTTAAGTTCAATTTTAACCGAAATCCATCAAAACATAATCTACTTTAGCAACTCCTTCCGAAAGCCCAAAAAGGAATTACAAAAGGAAATCGATTTAAGAGGCAAATGCAAGAGTGGCAAAAATCTGTCAAAATACACCAGCAGGTAAAGATCAATTTTTTTTAGAAAATATTCAGTTGCTCAAATAAAAAAGTGCAAAACTAACGAAAGTTAAATAATAACCTAGGACATGCACACAAAAATTTACAGTTCAGTACGACGTTCTAGGATTTTTTTATTGATTTTTTATAGTGAAGCACAAAAATCTGTTTCGGGACAGCAACTTCCCCAAATCTTACTTCTCTCTCATTAGAGGTTGATCTTGACACAAAAACCAAACAAAAAGGATAAGGAGAGGTTATTGCAGAAGCAATAACTTCCAAGACTCAAACAAACAAAAACAAACTGAAAGCGAAAAGATATTGGGTTGTCTCCCAAAAAGCTCTTTCTTTATAGCCATTAAGATGGGCATGATAATTTCAATGATGCTCACATAATAATATGAATTGAAGTAAAAGAGAGCATCAAGAAGCAAAAATACACATGTTTAAGTCTAACCCACTTCCTATGCAAGGGAATTTTGTAAGAAAACAAATTGTTGAAACCAGAGGCTGCTAGCATAGGAAGGCAAAACAAGTGCAACATAAAGACTTTCAGCATAAAGCGAGGAAACTTAATATTATTGAGATGCATAGAAACATTTTTCCCTCTCTCATAATAACTTTCAGTATTGTGCATAAATTTAACAATATAACTATCACATGAACCATTGTAGCAATGATCACTTATTCTAACAGAAAACACACGGACACTAGCTCTCCTAAATCTACTTCGTGAGACAATATTAGAAGTATCCTTATAGAGGATAGTGTGTCCATCTTATACATATTTATTGACAAAGTCTTTCACATTTGCTATTACAGGTTCAACAGCTATTTGTTCATCAGGTTCAACAGCTTTATTTGTACTTTCATTAACCATACTAGCTCTCATAGAATGTTCCTTTACCTTGACTGGGAAAGGCATTTTCTCAATGTAAGGTTCAGATAAAATATGATTAGCAGTATAAACTTTGGTATCTCTTGCAGGAACACAATTAGCAATATCTTTATATGTCTCATGATTCTTATTTCATTTCTTTTTAAGAATTTCAATATAAGAAGCAAAAGCCTTAAAATAATTTATAATACTTTGAGAATCAAGACCATAAGCATTACTAATATTACGAAAGTCATCAGCATTCATAATCATAATTTATGCCTGACTTTCTTCCTTTATCATTCTCCCATGCTTCAGCATTATCTTGAATACGGTCTACAAGATCCCATTTAGCTTCTTATTCCGTGCGTGTAAATGATCCAGCACAAGAAGCATCCAATAGATCCTTATCATGAAGAGAAAGCCTTGCATAAAAGTTATTGATAATAATATTATTAGGCAGCTCATGAATAGGACATTTGAGCATTAGTAACTTCAATCTCCCCCAAGATTGAGCTGTACTCTCTCCATCACGAGGCCAAAAATTGTATATTTGATTCTGATCTTTGTGAATCTCACTAGGAGGATAAAATTTTGAATAAAAGAGAGGTACAATTTCCTCCCATTCAAGAGCTTGACCATTCTCCATCAGCTTATACCATTCCTCAGCTCTTCCTTTTAGTGATAATGAGAATAACTTCTTCTTGACTTGAACTGTTGTAATACCTGCACACTTGAACAACCCGCATAATTCGTGTATAAAGAGCAAATGATCACCGGGATGGACAGTTCCATCTCCAAAATAGTAGTTATCCATAACACGATCAACAATTCTTGTAGGTATCTTAAAAGGATCAATTTCAACAGGTGGAGGTTCATCTACTACCTTAGCAGTGGTAGTAGCATTACAAAATAAGAAACTAAGTGAATTATCCATATTGAAATAAAGTAACTAACATAAATAAACAATACTCGCAGTAAAAGTTTCATTTACCAGTTCCACTCTCCAATAGCGCTTCACTCCCCGGCAACGCGCTAGAAAATAGTCTTGATGACCCACAAGTATAGGGGGTGTATCATAGTATTTTCGATAAGTAAGAGTGTCGAACCCAACGAGGAGCATAAGGTGTTGATGAGTGGCTTGGATCAGGAATTCTCTGTAAATACTTAGCAAACAGATTTTTAGGGGTTTTTGATAATGCAGATAAATAAAGTGCGAGTAAATAGAAGACAATGATAATAAATGCAACAAGTGGCCCAATCCTTTAATTAGCAAAGTACAAGCCGGTTGTATTACTTAAGATTACCAAACGTTATCAAGGACACATGGCAATATCGTCAAGTGCTTTCGCTTCATATGGTTGATTAACCTTCTTTGGTTTGATAAGTGTTGTGTGGGTGAACCTGTGATAATGTACTGACCTTCCTAGGACTAATACATACTTGTGATTATACCCCTTACAAGCATCCGCAAGTACAAGAAAGTAATTAAGATAGAAACCTAACCATAGCTTTAAACTCTGAGATCCTACACTCCCTTGTGCAAAGGTTTCCTAACGAGGGTTCAGGTTGCTGTCACCCTGGCAGCCCCTACGATTAGTAGCCAAATACACAATGCATTCTCCTAGGCCCATAAAGGTGAAATATCATGTAGTCGATGTTCACATGACACCACTAGAAGAATAACACCACAACTTAAATAACAAACTATTGAATCTTTCTCAACACAATTCCACTACTAACAACATGACTTCTCCCGTGTCCTCAAGAACTAAAGGAACTACTCACAAGAATCATATGGATCAACATCAGATATGAAATAATGATAAGTAACAATCTGAACATGAACAATAATTCAATAGTTCCACTCAATAGCATCAACTACAAGAAGTAATCAACACCGGGAAAGTTTCCCCTAAGAACTATGCAAGATTCAACCCAATTGTTACAGCGGTACGGAGTGGTGATGATGGTCCTGGTGGAGATGATGATGATGATGATCCCGATGAAGTCCAGCTTGATGGTGGTGTTGATGGCGACAATCTCCCCTCTCCGGGAAGGAATTTCCCCGGCAGATTTCTGCCTACCGGAGAGCTCTTTCTCTCTCTGCAGTTTTCCGCCCCGCAGAGGCGGTGGAATCTTTCTATGGTCGCTCCCCGAGTCTTAGGGTTTAGAGGGGAATATATACGCCAAAGGGCAGAGCCGGAGGTGGGCCAGGGTGGCCACACCACCTGGTGGTGCGGCCAAGGGTGGCACGTGCCAGGGGGTGGTGTGGGCCCCCTGTGGCCCATCTCCGCTCCCCCTTCTAGTATCCTTCGTCTTCTGGAAAAATAGAATTTTCCATATATTTTCTGGGATTTTCTGATCTTCGCGAATTTCGCCTCTAAATAGTGCCTTTTCCATCAGAATCCTGACTTCAGCGGTCTATCCTCCAATAGTGATCACCCATGCAAAAATAGATGAAATAACATAAGTATCATCTCCTAATATGAAATATATCAATGAATAACAGTAAATTATGATATAGAATAGTGATGCAAAATGGACGTATCAATGTGTTTTAATATTTTTGATTTTAGAAACCAAAAGCCAAGGTTATTGTTTCTTGAGAAAGCCGATGCTAGTATAACTGTGTATTCAAAGACAATGGAAGAGAGGTGCAGAAAACAATGCATAACCGAATTGGATGATATCAAATCTGAACCACTCGGTTGCTCATTTCCAAAGCTATTCTCACAAAAAGATTGGTTAGAAGATAAAAGGTGTACCTATAGTTTGACAATGTGTGATCGTATATTTGATATGTTGCTGAAAATTGATTATATTAGAATTCTTGATCACAATGTTCAACCATCATTATAATGACGAATGTATTGTAAGTTGCATGATTCATTCGAGCATATTATAGAGGATTGCAACATGTTTCAGCAAATAGTACAATCGGCTGTTAATAAGGAACAATTGAAATTTGCTGAAACACAAATTGATGACCAATCTATTTCGATTGGTCTTGATGGCCAAACGACATTGCATCGGCTACCTATAGCTGATTCATACAATGAGGAGAAGGTACACACCGAGAATGATTGGATCAAACTTTTAAGCAAAGAGATTGTTGAAGAGCATATTGCAAATGTTTTTGAAGCCGAGAGTTCCATTCAAGCTACAATGAAGACATCAAGCACTAGGGGCAACAAGAAAAATTGAAGATCCATGTGTGCAAAACTCAAAAAGACAAAGGTCGCAATAAGCACAAGGTAAGAAACCAAAATTCACTTTCGCACAGCTACAGGAAAAATATAAAAAGGAGAGTGAAGCAAAAAGTTCTTATCAGCCAAGTTGTGCAAAAGCATCAAGATCACCCCCAAGGAAAAAGTCTAAAGACAAGGATTGGAGAAAGGAGAAACTAAATGCAACAAATTCATATCCTCCTTTTGGGTCACCAATGCCAACTTCATGGATACCTCCCTATGCTAATTTTTATTCATATCCATCGTCGGAAAGGTATGATTAACGTGCACGTTATCCATCTAATGCTAGATCATCTCACCCAAATTATGCATCTCCAAGAAGATCAATTGATCAACAATCACATGTCAAAGACCGTTTCAATCAAACAGAATCGGTCCGGAGTTCATGGGTAAAGAAAGAAGTGGTCAAGAAAGTATACTGAATCAAACAGGATGGACGCAAGTGTGTTGTTTCAGATTTGACTCCAAATAATGAGATGCCAGCTGAATTTATGTTGGATACTAAGGGCAAGGAAGTGAAGCGAGTAACTTTCAAAGACCCAATTTCTGAATCTGAACGAGAAAAATTGAAGGTGCCCAAGATTAAGAAATACACTTCATTGTTTGAAACAAAACCACGGCTGATATGCCCACTCGGCTTATCAAATTGGCAGGAGAGAAAGCTATATCGTCTAAGGGCCGAGGAGCTGAAGAAAAGAAACATGGCGTGGGTTCCCAAAGGAAACCCTCAAGGCAAAGAAGATGTGCAAGAACTTGTCATAATAAGGACAACAAGAGTGGAGAACAAAAATAATAAATCCAACAAACGGTTAGGCCAAAGAATTTGGTATCACTGTCAAAAACTTCGTCTAGCACATCATCCATATTATTCTACTTCACCATTAATGCCTATGCCATGGACTTCATCCCCAGGTATGATTGGTTACCCACCATGGTTTTATTTTGATCCCTAGATGCATCATAATTCTATACATCATAAAAGGGTATTGCCAAATGACAACAAGCATAGACATAAAATGACTGATATACATTTATCGCCCTTAGCACATATGACCGATATAGAGTTATCGCCCTAAGACAATCAGTGGCTAATGGAGTGTTGACATCTTACTTATAGTAAAAGTGGAGCAAGTTATTTTCTGGCATGCAAGCTCTGCCAGAAAACAAGGGGCATGTGTTGGCACTCGTTTTGGGCTTGTAGCTAATCAAGGAAATTGGGAGAGACACTCGGAAAGGTCCACTTGAAAGATTATTAATCATCGTCAAAGAGGCACCATATCAAGCCAAGCCATAAGCAGGCTTAATGGCCGATTATGCTAGTGTTTAGAGAAGACTCAGAGACTGATATATGGAGGCTTCAACTATGAATCATTTAAGACGGCCTCAAATAAAAAAGTGCCGAACATGAAAGTTGTGCGCCTCGTCGAAACAAGAAATTTTATTTTTTGAATCATCTCAATCCAAGTTAGTATAAAAATTTGAGAACCAAAATACTGCTAGAAGCCGAATTAGCACGACCAGAACTGGGGGTTGCCGGACCACAGATCCATGTATGTCCTTAAGCGTGAGCAACTACATGAGCAAACGTATTTTCGTGCAATCTAAATAAATCAGTCAAGATCAACTTAGATGAAAACATGGTAAACATGAAAGTTCTTTAGTTTTACGAGATGAACAACTTTGTTTTTGGAGTTACTTTCATTTGAAAAATTATATGACCTACATATTCAAAATACGGCTGAATTGAGTTAAATTCGTTCGGTCAAAATCCGAGTTTAATACGAAAATAAGAATAAAATACCATCAAGATCCGGTCAGATGTAAAAGTAGCCAACATAAAAGTTATTCAAATTTTTTAGATGAACAACTTTTCTTTTTATGACATTTTGATCAAAGTTCGTTTACTATCTCAGAAGTGGTCTTGAAGGTACAAGCAAGTTTTTGACCGAATAGTTACACAAATTTCGGGTTTTCCTATTCGAGTTGGACCCCATATAGGGTTTTGGACGTGAACCCAACCATCTTTCTTGCACAGAAAGTCCAGCCACTCCTTATATACATGAGAGGTGAAGGACAATTGAAACAACACCAATCGAACAAACACATCTACTACTTTTTCATGTTCATCTACTTTTATCCCTCTCCCTTTGCATTTTTCTTCTTGTTTTTCATCGTTCTTCAAGATTGGAGGTTGCAAATCCATGAGGCTCTAGGGGTGGTTAGGCCGACCTAGGTAGCCCATAGCCGCCACGAAGCCCTGATGAGTTCCTCCCAGGCGAGCGGGGTTTTGGGTCTTCAAAAGTGCCCGCCGGACTATCTTGTGTATCGTGCTTCCGGCGAGCCTCTCTCGGCGTGTGCTGCCGTGCATCGCGCTCGGCGTCAAAAGTACACGGTGACATGTTCGTGTGCGAACAGATTCATAGCAAGGTCCTATCTCTATTTCGTCATTAATAATGCTCTCCTCATGAGTGTCTAGTCACAAGTTCACCGCAGATAAATTACAATCAATTTTAGCATTATAAGAATCATTCCTAGAGAGAGAGGCGTCATTATCAAACAAAGTATTTGTAGTGTGCCAATCTTTGTCAACCTCACCTTTATGCTCCTCATTTTCATCTTGTGATTTCTGCAAATGATTATCTTTGTGCACTACGTATATGGCTTTGCACCGTGCCATTCTCACTAAGATGTCATTGACAATACTCAGCCATATATTGCAAGGTTTTGATGGCTCAAAATGTAGAGCTCGTAGGAAACCCCTAGAGAAAGGTATGATGAGCATAGCAGCAAGTTTTCCCTCAGTTATGAAACCAAGGTTATCGAACCAGTAGGAGCAAGGAAACAACTGCAAGGTGTTGCTACCAACTTGGAATCCTGCACAACACAACCACAGAACTTTGCCCCCACTTACAGTGAGGTTGTCAATCTCACCGGTTTTGCTGAAAACAAAGGATTAAATGTATTATGTGGAAGATAGTCAATTGCTTGCAGAAAGCAAATAGTAAATAGTAACAGTAGAAGGTATAGCAATGGTAAAAGCATGGACCGAGGTCCATAGTTCACTAGAGGTGATTCTCCTTAAGATAAATAGCATGCTGGGTGAACAAATTACAGTGGGGCAATTGACAGATTTGAGAAAGCATACAATGCATATACTAGACATCTTGACTCCTATGAGATTTGATTGGGCATTACAATATTATATATACCGTAATCCAACTGCATCTATGACTAATAATCCGCCATCAGGTTATCATCCGAACCACTTCTAGTATTAAGTTGCAAGCAACAGATAATTGCATTAAGCAAAGTGTGTAAAGTAAACAATATGATTGTCCCATGGATAAAGGATTGTTGTTTTCTCCCTAGTAGCAACAGCACATCTACTACTTTAGAGATTCCTGTCACTTCCCCAGATTACTAGAGGCATGAACCCACTATCGAGCATAAATACTCCCTCTTGGAGTTGCAAGCATCTACTTGGCCAAGATAGTTACAAACAACGGAGAGCATGCAAGATCATAAATAACATAGACATGATAGAATCAATAATCAATATGAAATAGCATCTCAATATCCATCGGATCCCTGCAAACACAACATGTAAGATTACAAATAGATGATCTTGATCATGAACGGAGCTCACACGATCTAAACATGATAGCACAAAGGAGGAGAACCAACCATCTAGCCACTACATGGACCCATAGTCCAGTGATGAACTACTCACGCATCACACCGGAGGCAGGCATGGTGATGAAGAAGGCCTCTAGGGTGATCTCTCCCCTCTGGCAGGGTGCCGGGAAGAGCTTCAGATCCCTTCCGATCTAGGGATGGAGATGGCGGCGGCTACAGACTCTTTCGTGGAATTTTGATCGAGTACTTAGGGTTTTCGTCTCGGGAGGCTTTTATAGGCGAAGGGGCAAGGTCGGTGGAGTACCAGGGGGCCCACACCCCCTGGTGGCATGCCCCCCAGGCCACACAGCCACCAGGTGTGGTCGGCCTGGTGCGCCACTTCGTCTCCCCTTCGGTCTCCGTATTGCTTCGGGTAAAATATTGACTTTGGCTTTTGTCCTGTCCAATTCCGAGAATATTTCCTTACTAGCTTTTCTGAAACCAAAAATAGCAAAAAACAGGCAACTGGCACTGTGGCATCTTGTTAATAGGTTAGTTCTAGAAAATGTATAAAAATACCTCAAAGTCCGAACAAAACATAAGAAAGTAGATATAAAACAAGCATAGAACATCAAAAATTATAGATATGTTTACGATGTATCAACATCCCCAAGCTTAACTCTTCCTCGTCCTCGAGTAGGTAAGTGATAAAAAGAATAATTTTTTAGGTGACATGCACCATCATAATCTTGATCAAGGTATTTCTAAATCATTGATGGCTGGGATCAAAGTACTCTAACATGAACATGAAAGACAGGGTTCTAACAGTAAGACATAGCAACTCTGTTGTAACATGAAAAAGGTACAAACAAAAGGTTCATGAATAATAATGCATTAAAAGACATTTGTTTGTTTTACATATAGAAAACTTAATAAGAATGGTATTTAGCTTGTCCCTCATGGTATAGCAAAATATAAATGCATAGGAAACCTTCAAACTTCATAAGGGTGACTATGTACAAATAATTTAAGAACAAGCAATATCACAGTTATGAATTAATCAACAAGTTTTGGGACAATGCACATTAAACTAAGAATGGTCACTATTCTCTCTCAATTGGTGCATAAAGATAGAAGATGGAGACTCAACATAAAATTAAAAAGAAAGTCCCTTCATAAGAGGGAAGCATGGATTTCAAGTTTCATAAAGAGCTTCCAAAAATTATGGTACTTATTAGCATTCATCTCTCATTACCCCTATCATAATCATCTTTAGGTGATTAAGGTTAAAGTGAACAAATATGAGGATATGATTGACAAGTTATAAGTAAAAAATCTCATGCCCCTTGCCAACGAGTACCGGACCTCATGCTACTCAACTTTAGGCACAAGTAAGTTCTTGTCATTGTAAGTACATGTGTATCATGGAGAACCGCCAACGGGGTACCCCTTGCCCCATGATACAGGATCTATCCCATATCAAAATGACAAGGTAACCGACAATGAGCATCTCATTGGTATTTTTATTTGCTATTTGCATAGGTTTTTATTGAGGATGCTTCACAGAATGCTTACTATGGTTATGCTACAAGTTTCCACCATGATTAGGCATGGCTTAGGCTAGCCGCCCAGTCGTTTCTCTAACACATATACAAATTCCATGAGCTTACAAGTTCCCCTTTTATTTCACACCGCCAGGATCCATAAACAGAAGAACATGATATCAACTGAATAATAAGTGCAATGTTGAAAGCGTTCCCCATGACAGCATGGTTCTGCTAATTCTCAACTTATAAAGTGCAAGCATATACGCAACATAGATGGATGCAATGGTTCAATTTTATTAAGTGCAAGAAAGTAAAGTGTGCCATAAAGTTCGTGAGAGCTTTAATCACTAATTTTCACATAACAAGTTTAATTTGGAAGGTAGATAAAAGCATGAATATACCTGGAATGGTTTAACACACCATGCATAGGAATTTATAGTGGACTCTATGGAACAACTTGGTTTTCTTGGGGGGTGGATGCATGAGTGGAACTCATACTTGGTACATGTGGAGGCTAGCAAAAGACTGGGAGCGACCAACTAAGAGAGCACTAATGGCCATAATCATGCAAAGCGACAAAACATTATTAATTAAGGCACAAAGTGATATTACAAGTCAAAAAACTAAATGATCATAGAGGCTAAGTTGACTGGTTCATAGTCTTAACATGGTGTAAGCATGTGCCAAGTCAACCCAAATAAAGCATCAAAGAAGAATACCACAATATTATGCTTTTGTATGCTAGAACAACACATGATTCTTTCAAGGCACATTATGCAATCTCAATTGTTTGGAACAAGTCATGCTACAACAATAATTACTAAGCATAAAGTCAAAGCAATATCAAACATGACATGATAAAGTCTAGGCCACAGTCAAAACAAAACTCCTTTTGTACCACTTATAAGCATGAACTTTCCTACTCTTTTACAATCACCAATCAACTTATTTGAAATATCATATGAATGCAGGGGCCCATCAAATTTATTTAAGCAAACTAAACAAAAGAAAACTAAAAGAAAAAACAAAGACGCTCCAAGAACAACACAATTGTGCATGAAGCAATAAAATTGAAGTGTTTTGGAAGAAAACCTAAGGTTTTTATTGATAAAGAAGGGGATGCCTTTCCCCAAGCTTTGACGCTTGTACTTCTTCAATATTTCTTGGGGTGATACGAGTGGCATCCCCAAACTTGAGCTTTTATCCATACTTCATCTTATCACATTATTCTTCCCCTACACTTGAAAATTTTCCTTCATACAAAACTTCACACAATCCTGATTAGCAACATTAGTGTATTCAAGATAATTGGTCCTATGGTTTAGTTTCATCACAAGTAAAACTTCCATTAAAACACAATCTACTGTAGTAATTCATTCTAACAGCTCAAGTGATCAAAGACAACTCAAAGAGAATGAGATTAAGAGGCAAATACAAATAACGGTAGAAATCTGTCAAAACAGACCAGCAGGTAAAAACCAATTTTTTCGAAGACCTTCTGTTGCTCAAATCGAAAAGTTATGAACTAACGGAAGTTAGGTAACAACCTGGGGCATAAGCACAGAAAATTACATCTCAATCCGATGTTCAGATATTTTGCACGATTTTTTACAGTGGAGCACAAAAATCTGTTTCGGGACATCAACTTTCTCAAGTCTTACTTCTCTCTCATTAGAGGTTATTCTTGGCACAAAAACCACACAAAAATGATAAGGAGAGGTTATTACAGAAGTAATAACTTCCAAGACTCAACAAAAGAAAAACTTACTGAATAGAAATTTTGGGTTATCTCATAATAGTGCTTTTCTTTAACGCCTTTGAGCTAGGCATAGGAAGCAAGATTCAAGTATTTTCAAATGAAGAAGCATTAAGATCAATACCAGAAATATCTTCAACAAGGCAAGATATCTCATCCAAATAAGTTCTAGAGGATCCTCTCTCAATACTCTTGGGTTCACTGGTTTCATCAAACGGGTTTTCAGGAACAATCCAATCAAAATTCTTTTCTAAGGCTTGATGCATTCCTACATGTTTAAAAGGTATTGGTATTTTAATTTCCTCTCCATTGGCTTTGGTTTTGTTCATATTTTTCCGTGTACCAATAACATCTACACATGAGCCTAGCATATTAAAATGAACGAAGACCTTTCTAGCTTCCTTAACAACATCGTAGAATTCCTTAAGCAAAGTTTCTAGAATAAAATCTCTCTTTTCAGTATCCTTGATATCTTTAAGTTTAAGAAACAGTACTAGCATCATGGGGTTAAGGTTGACAAACCTAGCCTCCAACATGTGAACTACAGAAGCTGCAAGAATTTCATAATTTGGAGCAAGTTCTGCTAAGGATATATCCTCAATATCCTCATACTTGCTAACATGATTAAAGAATTCTTCAATATTAATTTCCCAATTATAGAGCCACTACCTATTGAAAGGTCTTTCAGAGTGAACTTAGGGATCAACATGGTGAGCTAAGAACAAGGTGACAGCTACAGAAAGAACTATTTTTTTGTGTTTTTGGTATAGGAAGCAAACCAGTACAACTAATTTTTTTTGTGTGTTTTTGATAAAGAATCAAGCAAACAAAGAAAAAATAAAATAAGCAAAACAAAAAAACAAAGTAAAGAGATTGGTTGTGAGGGATTCCCCTTGTGAAGCTGTCCTTGACTCCCCGGCAACGGCGCCAGAAAAATTGCTTGATGTCTCAAAATGTAGAGCTCGTTGGGAACCCCAAGAGGAAGGTATGATGAGGACAACAGCAAGTTTTCCCTCAGTTATGAAACTAAGGTTATCGAACCATTAGGAGCAAGGAAACAACTGCAAGGTGTTGCTAGCAACTTGGAATCCTGCTCAACACAACCATAAAACTTTGCCCCAACTTACAGTGAAGTTGTCAATCTCATCGGTTTTGCTGAAAATAAAGGATTAAACGTATTGTGTGGAAGATAGTAATTTCTTGCAGAAAGTAAATAGTAAATAGTAACAGTAAAAGGTATAGCAATGGTAAAAGCATGGACCGGGGTCCATAGTTCACTAGAGGTGATTCTCCATAAGATAAATAGCATGATGGGTGAACAAATTACAGCGGGGCAATTGACAGATTTGAGAAAACATACAATGCATATACTAGACATCTTGACTCCTATGAGATTTGATTGGGCATTACAACATTATACATAGACCATAATCCAACTGCATCTATGACTAATAATCCACCTTTATGTTTTCATCCGAACCCCTTCCAGTATTAAGTTGCAAGCAACAGATAATTGCATTAAGCAAAGTGTGTAAAGTAAACAATACGATTGGCCCATGGACAAAGGATTGTTGTTTTCTCCCTAATAGCAACAGCACATCTACAACCTTAGAGATTCCTGTCACTTCCCCAGAATATTAGAGGCATGAACCCACTATCGAGCATAAATACTCCCTCTTGGAGTTGCAAGCATCTACTTGGCCAAGATAGTTACAAACAACGGAGAGCATGCAAGATCACAAATAACATAGACATGATAGAATCAATAATCAATCTGAAATAGCGTCTCAATATCCATCGGATCCCCGCAAGCACAACATGTAAGATTACAAATAGATGATCTTGATCATGAATGGAACTCACAAGATCTAAACATGATAGAACAAAGGAGGAGAACCAACCATCAAGCTACTACATGGACCCATAGTCCAAGGATGAACTACTCACGCATAACACCGGAGGCAGGCATGGTGATGAAGAAGGCCTCCAGGGTGATCTCTCCCCTCCGGCAGGGTGCCGGGAAGAGCTTCAAATCCCTCCCGATCTAGGGATGGAGATGGCAGCGGCTACAGACTCTTTCGTGCAATTTTGATCGGGTACTTAGGGTTTTTGTCCCGGGAGGCTTTTATAGGCAAGGGGCAACGTCAGTGGAGTACCAAGGGCCCACACCCCCTGCTGGCGCGCCCCCCTAGGCCGCGTGGCCACCAGGTGTGGCTGCCCTGGTGCGCCACTTCATCTCCCCTTCGGTCTCCGTATTGCTTCGGATAAAATATTGACTTTGGCTTTTGTCCCGTCCAATTCCGAGAATATTTCCTTACTAGATTTTCCGAAACCAAAAATAGCAGAAAACAGGCAACTGGTACTGTGGCATCTTGTTAATAGGTTAGTTCTAGAAAATGTATAAAAATACCTCAAAGTATGAACAAAACATAAGAAAGTAGATATAAAACAAGCATGGAACATCAAAAATTATAGATACGTTTATGACGTATCAACATCCCCAAGCTTAACTCCTGCTCGTCCTCGAGTAGGTAAGTGATAAAAAGAATGATTTTTGAGGTAACATGCGCCATCATAATCTTGATCAAGGTATTTGTAAATCATTGATGGCTGGGATCAAAGTACTCTAACATGAACATGAAAGACAGGGTTCTAACAGAGACATAACAACTCTGTTGTAACATGAAAAAGGTACAAACAAAAGGTTCATGAATAATAATGCATTAAAAGACATTTGTTTGATTCACATATAGAAAACATAATAAGAATGGTATTTAGCTTGTCCCTTATGGTATAGCAAAACATAAATGCATAGGAAACCTTCAAACTTCATAAGGGTGACTACATACAAATAATTTAAGAACAAGCAATATCACAGTTATGAATCAATCAACAAGTTTTGGGACAATGCACATTAAACTAAGAATGGTCACTACACTCTCTCAATTGGTGCATAAAGATAGAAGATGCAGACTCAACATAAAAGTAAAAATAAAGGACCTTCATAAGAGGGAAGCGGGGATTTTAAGTTTCATAAAGAGCTTCCAAAAATTATGGTACTTATTAGCTTTCAGATCTCAGTACCCCTATCATAAGCATCTTTAGGTGATTAAGGTTAAAGTGAACAAATATGAGGATATGCTTGACAAGTTATAAGTCAAAAATCTCATGCCCCTTGCCTACGAGTACTGGACCTCATGCTACTCAACTTTAGTCACAAGTAAGTTCTTGTCATTGTAAGTACATGTGTATCATGGAGAACCGCCAACAGGTTACCCCTTACCCCATGATACAGGAGCTATCCCATATCAAAATGACAAGGCAACAGACAATGAGCATCTCAGTGATCTTTTTATTTGCTATTTTCATAGGTTTTTATTGAGGATGCTTCACAGAATGCTTACTGTGGTTATGCTGCAAGTTTCCATCATGATTAGGCATATCATTAGTAGTTATGAGTTCTTCGTTGTATGCATCATCTTCTTCTTTGGCAACTATGTGCAAGGATTCTTTTTGTCTCTTCTCCTCCTTTGTAAGTTGAATATGTTCTAAAATAGAAATCTCAGAAGACATGATTAGTAGAAAATATTTTATATTTTTGTTTTATAATTTTTTATGGGTTTTTGGTTTTATAATTTTTTTATTCATTTCAAATAAGTGAAAGCATTAAATAGCAACAAACGGAAATAAACTATGTACGAGTGGGTAGGAAATAACCAAACGCTTTGCTCCCTGGCAACACACGCTAGTTTGATGCCTGGATTTCCTGTGATCAATAACAGGGTTATTGCAGTACTTGTAGCAGCAAATATTATTTATAAAATTCGTCCCTCGGAAGCTTTGTAAATGGCAACACCACAACCTCGTAGCCATGTTGTCAATGCGACCATGTTCACACCAAAACGGTGTTTGGAAATAGTCTATACTATAAGTTGCTAGAATAATAGTAAACAAGAGAGATTTAAAGTAACTAGTAACAAGATAAATAAAGTACTGAAGGTAAACTAGAACAAGAACTAAACTAAAGGGGTTGTATATGTAGGATTATATGGAAAGAGAGAGGGTTTCTTGGCTTCGGTCTCACTAGTACTAGATGGGCAAATATATGTGCGATCTATTGTCTACAAGAGATTCCTTCAACAAATAAATGTTCCCACTCGATTATCGGGCTGTCACACTATATGCACTATGCATGATTCTCGCATGTCACTCGCAAGACAGCATACACTTCTGGACCAAGGGATCCCGTGAAGTCATCTTCGTGACTCATGTAATTGAATACTTGGATCACAAACACATTCTAACTTAGCGCACTAGATCAAACCTCAACCTAGAACCTAATCAATCAGTCACGCATGGATGAACAACAAAACATAGATTAATATATTGATAAAGTGGTGTGGAGATGTAAGACAAGGGAGAGAGAGATGGAGACGTCGTTGGAGATGATGATGATGAATGGTGCACGCGGTGAAGGTGGGGGCGCCTCTTTCTCCTCCTCTTGATTGATGGTGTGGAGATGTGGACCTTGTGTGCGGCGGCTATGGAGGTGAAGGAGCGGCAGGGCTCCGCCTCTTTGGCGTGTGTGGACTCTTCCTCTTGTTTTAGAGTTTTTCACTCTTTAAATAGGCATCTGGAGGTCGGTTTTGCGAACCAATGGAGCTAGGGGCCGAATATGCCCATTGGGCCTTCACAAATGTTGTTCCATTTGAAAAAACAAATTCGTCGGAGGGCGGTACGTCCGTATGGTACGGGTGGGCTCCGCCCATACCAGTGGTCGTTACGCCTGCAGTACCCCGTAGTGTTTTGGCCGCCATTTCTTCATATGGACTCCGATTGAGGTGTTCTTTGGCTTGTTGGATTCGTATGGACGAGGGATACAACACCATGGACTTGGATCTTCATTTGGAGATGATGTAAAAATCTATTTTTCCTCCCCTCAAATGGCTAAGTCTGGTGCCTGCAACTCCTCCATATTGAATCCTCTTGACTCCTTTTATCCATGATTGTTCATAGCACCTACACACAAATTAAAGACAATAAAAAGGTAATAAAATCCTAACAAAAATACTAATATGCAAAGTCCATGTGAAAATGAATGAGAACTAGTAATCATACATAATAGGCATAATTGTAGATAGATGTAGCATGTAATGAGTGACAATATGAATAATTTATATACTTAAATATGCTTCAATTTTGTACTCATCACTCGCCGCTCACTTCTCCCAGACTTAAATATGACTTAAACATACATAATAGGCATAATTGTAGATAGATGTACCATGTAATGAGTGACAATATGAATAATTTATATACTTAAATATGCTAATTTTGGTCATCACTCACCCCTCACTTCTCCTAGAGTCCCCTGAGCTCTTCCCTTCCCTTCTGCTCCTGAGAAGAAGCTCATCTCCGCGGACCTGCAAGGAAGAGGAAGACCGTGTTGTCTCTACTTTGCCTCTTTCTTCCTCGTTTTTGCTCTGGCGTTGTACCTGGCTATTTACTTAGTCAGACTTTCAGAATCAAGAAGGATGAGAGGCTGACGTCTATGCAAGCTAGGCTATTTTCCCAGTCAGTTGTCTGTAGGTTAAGGCATGACGTGGGCTCTGCAACTGATGAAGTTCTGCTAATGATGATTTGTATAGCCATAATGACATTAATGTAAGTCTTGTTCTCATTATATAATGGATGTTACAATGATACTTGTCGGTTATGTTCCATGGCTCACTGATCATTGGGAACGTGGATATATGCATAACATGGATTCTTGGACTGCCAATCCGGGGATCCCACACTACTAGTGGCAACACACCAAATAGTATTAATATGTTGGGATACAAGTCATGGATTTAAATCTAGACTGGAAATTTGAGAAAGAAGAGATAAAGTAGGGAGGAAGCATGTGTTTTCTCATAGCATTTATAGTAATGATTCAATATCTTTCTCACTCACAACTCGCCTGAATACATGGGCACGGTCGCAACACAGCTGGAGGTTGGTGGGCTTCACTCTTCAACGGTCTTGGGATTCAATGGGCTTGTGTGTGTAACGGCCCGGTCTACTTCCGTGATAGATTTTTGCACAAAAAACCCGATAAGGTATGAATTTTCTAGTTTTCGAAATTTCCTGCTAAATATTGGACCAAAATTGAGGTCAAGGGGTATGGCTCCATTCAGCTTGATTTGGACCCAATTGGAAAAAACAAGATCTTGAACGAAAATCCCAATTAAACAAAGACAAACTTTTCATTAGAGTCTAGAACCCGGATCATGGTCTCTTCTGTTTCGGTCGCTCAAAGCGACACCAGTGTCGCCTGAACTCCAAAATTCCCCATCGATACCCAAATTCATTACTGTAGCTCAAATTCACCCATAGATAGCAAAGCAGGAAGCCATGGGACGCGCCTGCGCGGTGGCATTGAGCGGTTGCAGCCTGCGGACGCGAATGACCGTGTCGGGCCGACGGCAATGGGACATCTGGCCGCGTAGAATTCCTAGAAAGAATGGACACACTTAACCTTGCGCAGTTTCAGATTGGCATGATGCATGCACAAGTCATGTTTAGTCCCACACTTCCTTAGGGCATTTCCACCGGCATGACCCAATCCGTCTGAACGCGTCTGTGCGAACGTGTGGCACGTGCATGGCCTCTCCATCGGCACGACCTATCCGGACCGACGCTCCCAGCTCGACCCATCGGCGCACCAAATTTGCGTTGCCAATGCGTCATGCACAGACATGGGCGGTCCGAGGCATGTCCTCCCGCGTGTGCCACTGGGCCACCCATCAGCGACTGATCAGCGGAACCGATTCAGTCATAGCCATCAATGCCGACAGGACGTCACCATGTGACTGACGAGATGACGCCCGAGTTCCTGCACCGAGATTGATGGCGAAGGCGCGAGAAGTTGCGCTCGCTCGCATGGGGCTACTTAACAGTCCCCTGCGCCCGTCGGTGCCACACACACCCCACCTCTCGCCATCGCATGAGGACGTCTTCACCATTGCAGCCAGCGTGAAGGACAAGGACGTCATGTGGGACAGCTACCAAGAGGTCGTCCAGCTCACCGGCCTGGTAGCGTAGGTGAATGCGAGCTGCCTCCACCGCCGCCGATGCCGGGTGGGTGACACCAACCACGCGGGAGGAGACAGATGCGTGGCCAGCGTGGCCTGGGAAGGTGATCGACCAGCCCGCGCCTGCGCCGCATCTGGTCTTGCCATTGGCATACCTCTGGACGCTGCCGGAGTACATCAACCTCGATCCCTCGATGGACGGGATGGGCGAAGATCAGTAGTTTTAGGGCTAGGCTAGTTTAAATGTAGTTTTTTATATTTTGAATGTAAATTATGTACAAATATATATATATGAAATTTGCTAGTTTTAGTGCATATTTTCTCTGTTTAAATTTAAAAAAATCGTCAGTCAAGCGCGGATAGATAGGTTACGTCACCGGTAGGGGTGGACTCAAAGCTCAAGGCTCAAAGCTCGGCTCGGGCTCGACAAGGCTTGGCTCGGGCTCGGTTCGGCTCGGAGGTTGTACAAGCCAAGCCTAAACCTCGCTATCAAGGCTCGAGGCTCGACAAGCCAGCTCGGGGAAGCTCGCAAGCTGGCTCGAAGGCTCGATGAAAAAATGAAAGTGGTCATATGCTTTGCTAAAAATGTAAACAATCGGCAATTATAAATAACAGTTGAACATATATATACTTCCCTAACATAGTACAGAAGTCACAGGAAGTTTTATAACTATGTAAACAAGCGACAATTATAAACAACATGTGACAATTATAGAAGTCACACGAAAGTCAACAACTCTTAAGATGAAATTCAACACAGCTGAACTCTAAGTTTTATAACTATGAAGTTTAAAAAGATAAATTCACTTCAAAATCTGTGAAGTGAAGTGAAGTGACCCATGCATATGAGAAAAGATAAAAAAACTAGCAATCGTTTTACAGTCTTTGTACACGCTGCCAAACAACTACTCCACTCAGGAGTACTCCAATCATAATTTAACCATTGGGAGTTTACATGGGTATACCCTACAGGTACTCGAGCTTGGTATATATGGCCTGAATACGTAAAGGCCCACGGTGTTGCCAAGGCCCAAATGAGGAACTCGAGTAACCTACGGACTCTCGATTGCTTGAAGAAGAAGAAGTTAAAGATAGAAAGTTCAAAGGGGATAACCCTAACTGAAAGAATAGAGATGTCGCCTAGAGGGGGGGTGAATAGGCAATTTCAAAAGTATTAGGGTTTTGGCTTGATAGAATGTGGAATTAAACTAACGTTTATTTTACAAGCACAAAACCTAAATACACTAGGCTCAACTAAGTGCACCAACAACAAGATAAGCTAAGCAAGATAGCACAGGATAAATATACCACAAGTGATAAGCAAGATATAAGTACTTCAAGCTCGATGGCTATCACAAGGAAAGTAAGCTCGGGTATAGAGATAACCGAGGCATGGAGACGAAGATGTATTCCTGTGTTCCCTTACAAGTAAGGTACATCACGTTGGAGAGGTGTGGGATTCCACAAAGGATTTCCCAACGCCACGAAGGCTCACCTTATTCTCCGAGTCTATCCCACGAAGGAATAGGCCCTTTCCTTATGGCTAGCTTTTCCTCCACTCCGGAGATGGCAAGCTCCACAACCATTTCACAAGCTCCACGAAGGAGAAGCCCGGTTCTCTTCACAATCTTCCACGAAGAGGACACCGCGACACCAATCACCAAGCCAACTAGGAGGTCACCCTCCAAGAGCAACAAGCTCATGGTCTCTCACTAGAACAAATCGTAGTGGAGAGCTCAACACTTATGCAAGAATGCAAAGCAAGAACACCAAGGGTGTTCAAATCCCTCACTCTCAAATCCCACCAAAGCAAAAAGTGCTAGGGAGGAATTAGAGAGGAAGAACAATGGTGGAAGTCAACTAATAACTTCAATATCTAGATCCAATGGGTTCCCCTCACTTAGAGAAGGAATTGATTTGTGGGGATTGTAGATCTAGATCTCCTCTTCCAAAGCCCTAAAAAAGATGCAAGAATCATAGGAGGGAAGGGAGAGGGAGCAAGCTCAAGAGGGTCAACAATGGAGGTCAATTTCGGGCTCAAGAACACCCAAAAACGTTGGGGGAAGAACCCCCTTTTATAGGGAAAAGCAAATATGGCCGTTGGAGAGAAAACAGCGAAAACCCGGTCTAAAAGTCGGTTGGACCGGCCCCAGAACCGGGAAACTCGGTCCCCAGGCCAATGGACCAGCCTATAGACCAAAAAACCTATGTTTGACAACTCGGAATAGACTCGGTCGCGAAAACCGGAAAATCTGGTCTGAGATCCGGTCTACCGGCGCTGGCACCGGACCGTCCGGTGTGGGGCTCGGTTGAACCGGATCCACAACCGGGATGAAAGAGACTTCACGAAAAACGCAATAACTTTTGCATCCGGACTCCGATTTCGATGATTTTGGGCTTGTTTTGACAAGGAGAACAAGATATACAATATGGTGCATGAAAACATCATAGTCCAACAAAGGAGGGTAGAACAAAATAGGAAAGGTATGAAGCCTCCCTATGAGAAGAACCGATAAAACCTTCAAACTCGAAAACGCCATAGAAGATGCATACGAATTCCATTTTTGATGAACTTGGGCTTGTTGAAGAGCTAGAAACAAGCTCAAGAACCTCACATGGAGAAAAACCAAGAAGCAACAATATAGGAATATGCAAAGTATGCAAAGTATTGAGATCCCTATGAAGATGTGATCAAGTTACCCAACCGAAAGCCCCTCTTGATAGTGCGGCTATCTATCATATAACCCGGTCTCCCAACAACCACCTTGAGACCAGTAAAAGGAAACCTAGCAAGGACATACCTTTGCCTTGCGTATCCCGCTTGATCTTGATGACAATGCTTCAAGCTCCATCCAAGCCGGAATGCATCACTTGATCATTGTTGCTTCGTGAAGACTCATAATTTGCTCCCCCATACACCACTATGGGATAGATTCATTAAGACACGTCTTCACATGTCCATTATCACCAATATGGACGGAAAGCTTCAAGCAAATGATCTTCTCGAGATGCTTATCTTGAACTTGCCCTTCTCAACTTTGATGACGATCACCACTTGATGCCATCCTCTCATGGGATATATGAGATCTTCACTTTTGAAGCATGCCCATGAAAAGATACCTATCCCATATATAAAACACAAAGGAACATATATAATGGGTTAGTTCATGATGCATAAATGACAAGGCTTATCACACCACAAGATCCATGTGGTACATTTTTTTATGCTTCATGTGTTGACCAACTTGAAATCACTCTTCACTCTTTGTACTGGTCAACCAAGTATCTTCTCATGCTCCATCTCAATATCTTGAGGTACATAAAGAATTCTTCATTTGATTACATGCTCTAAATCTTAGTCAACCATAGCTCAACTAATGAGGCTATCATGACACCGTCTTAGAGCCATATCTTGAATTCTTCTAGTGAGATCACACTCTCAAGATCTTGAACATATCATACTCTTCTCTTCAATTTGATGATCTTGATGCCAAAACTCAAGGTATATCTTTATATTCACGGAATCCATACTTGAATCCAACATATGGACTACAAGCATGACCTAAGGAATATTCCTTCATATAAAACTCAATGAAAACATTAGTCCATAGGGATTGTCATGAATCACCAAAACCTCACATAGGAGCAATTACCCTTTCAATCTCCCCCATTTTGGTAATTGATGACAATCACAACATGAGGGTTTATATAATGAATATTAGAAACAAGTACGCAACTTATCCGAGAATAAGTTGGATACAAGAGGTTGTATTTGATATGGTTAAGTAGCACAAAGATACTAGCCCATATCAAAGCCAATTCTACTCACACAAACTACAACTAATGCAAGAGATGTGAGTAGAACCAACATATATAGAGCAAACTCCCCCCACAATATATGCACATGTGATGAACTTGAATTTCATTGCATACATTGTCAAGCATAACCTTTGGGAGAGTTTCCACTATATATTCAACCATGCAATACAGAATAAAGATTAAAGGCAAACACTTAAGAACAAACCAATCTTAAGTAGAAAACCATTTCCCTTAAAACCCTCTAAACTTCTCCCCCATTGACAACAAGTGCCAAAATGGATGACAAAGTTAGAAATATAGTTCAAGTTCCTCCCAAGGTGTGCATTTCTCATAATATGAGTGAAATCATATGCACATATCCAATGACGAATACTTGGAGGAAATCAACTATATTGAGGATCAAATATTGCTAAAAGGATAACAAGGTGAAGAAACTTCAACGCATGAAGCAAGCAATCAAAAGATCCAAATAATCAAATGGACAAATAGTGATCTAAATGAAATAAGGAAGCTCCCCAAGGTTTGTGCATAAATGAGTTGTTTCATTTGAATACAATATGCATAAGCATGGAATGCTCACTTCCTCTATATCATTTAGAACACAACCAAGATACAAGGAGTAGAGATATAAATCAATACACTTGTCAAGACAAGCTTAAGTCCAAAAGAAACCAAATATGAGATATGAGTGCGCGAAGATGCAATAAAAGTAAACCGAGCACTCATAAATCAAGACCTTACCCAAACCATTAAAAACTAAGTGGATAAGTGAGATGGTTAGCAAAAGGCGAGAGATTAACACTCTTGTGTATATAAGTTTATAATTGGGAAAACATGAGAATAATCCACAAAGAAACATCCACACATAAGAGGTTAATAAAGATAAGAAAACATGATATCCAAGAGGAAGTCATAAGATATACCAAAAAAAGATATTTTGCTTAAGTGCATATATATAGCCCATGGCTCTATTTTCTCTTATGGTATATCAATGAACTTCACCAAATAAAAAGAAAACCTCAAAAACATCACATCTAACACTAAGGGAACTAATGCTAGTTGGGATATTTTGAGAAAGGCAACAAGTATCAAAAGGAAGGATTCAATGCAATTTCAACAATATTGCACATGAGAGTACCATGAGGAATTCATATGCAATAAATTGCTAGAAGGCATATTTGGGATTGGTGAATCATGAACATGATTTTATATACTCCCCATTATATGCATCATCTCAAATTACTCACATAAGCAATAAGGATAGAAAAGTCTTTCAAAGATCCTTGCAAGAACCGCAACATTTACAAACAAATAAATTCATGCCAAGATGCAACCTACAAGAGATTGGATGGAAGAATAGTATGCATGAATAAGATACTTGTTACCGAGATAGCAATGGTATGATGTAGTAGATAAGAATTCTTCGATCATCCTATCTTGGCTCCAATTATCATGTGGTGACAACACGTTCCTTATTGATAAGACAAGCATCCATTGCATCTCCAATGTACCTAAAACAACATTCAAGTACATCTTGGTCCCCAAACTTATTGGGTCCAAAGTGGTTAGACTAACCACAACACATAGGACATACTCCATAAAAATGTGTGCATATTTAGAGATGAAATTTGAATTTCATGCACATCATAGCCGTTTAAGGATTTGATGGAGTATACCCTATATATTGGATCAAAGAAAGCAAAATATGATATAAGATATACATTTAGTAAACATGCATGCACGAGACTTTCAAGAACCAACGAAGATATAATTTCAACAAAACACCAAAATATTCAAGAAGGCATACAAGGTGTGACAAAACACATGTGTTGTCCAAACTATATCAAAGAATCAAATCAACACAAGATTTGTTCAACAAAGTTCAACAAATGAACCAAGCAAAAACTATTGAGCATAAAAGATGAGATAAAAACATAAATGCTCAAATATTTATCTCATTCAAGCAAACAACATAGAGAAAAAAGAATGAGATAACAAATTCCCAAAAGAGCAAGGTTTCAACAAATAAACAAAACCCTTAACACTTTTCACAATGGCACAAGGTTCTGAGAAGAAAAGGTTTGTCTTCCACTAAAAACACATTTGATAATAATCAAAAACACCATCAAATAGATGTTCAAAAGCCAAGGAAGACAATGGGAGCCACAACAATTTTTGGAAAGGAAAAAGGCAATTGGAGGTGAAATACAAGGTGAAGATGATCCACAAATGCTACCACACCCAAGTATATTAATTGTCAAAGACAATGAGTGTATTGGAATTTATTTCCGATGGTATATTACACAGATATTAAAGATAAATCTTCACAATAAAAAGCATAGGATAGGAATAAAAAGATTAAGCACTATGCAAAGATAGAGATTCTTGATAGCTTCAACTAGTCACACAATCATGCAAAGCAATGATTATAATAACTTGAACCAAATGGTCTTCCAAATAAGATATAGAGATGTGCATTTGAGGAAGGCCACACCAAGAATTTCTTACTCAAGAAAAGACCGAAAAGATGAGCAATAAAAGATTCTAACAAAAATTAGGACCTTGTTTGAGCTAACATGCCACCTAGATACAAGATAATCAAAAATATCAACTCTAAGTGGCACCACCTCATAAGTTCACATTTCCTAGGATTGTGATATGCAAAAGAAGCAGATTACTCCCCCATAATGTGGTATTCAATTTTTTTGTTAATAAGAGGAAAAACAACCTCAACTAGAGATAATTAATGGACATTTTAGAATTTGAATTTCTCATGAGTATGACACACCACATAGTGACTAGATAATCTTGCAATATCAATACTACGTGGTAGTACTCATGTACACACATTTTAAGGTATGAGAGATGCACGAGGCATATCACTCCCCCAAAATGGGATGTTCCATTAACCACTCGAAAAGAGCCAAATAAGATATCATCAAGATGCATTAGAGGCTCAAAACAAAACACACGAGTAAATGATGTGCCAAACACCTAGACATACTTGAATACACAAAATAAGAAAGCATGAGGCACAACAAATACAAACACATACTTGGTACAAGACCAAAACATGTAAAAGGGCAAGTAACTTACAATATAAAGAGTTGAGTTCGAGTTACCATAAAGAGGCGCATTGGTTATATGGTAGGAAGATGATAATCCTTATAACTTGGATTTATAAAATATAATATATGAAGATCCCTTAATTCTTCATGAGTTAGCCAAGTCTCCAATGCCCTCCAAAAACACCTATTGATCAAGTTTGAGCTTGTTGGTCCCCAACCAATTTGGGTCCTAAGAGGTTAGTCACAATAGGCTTGGCAACCCAAATGGTTCTTTTCTTAACACCACTTTGAGTTCCAACAAACTTGGCAAACACATTGACATCCTTATCCTTCCTAAGAGAATAATCATCATCAACAATGATAGGGTTAGATAAGGTACCGTTTGAACATGAAGAGGCCAAGTGTCCCTTCTCACGACATATGTAGCAACAAGTGCTTCCCTTTCTCTTCTTTATTGATTTCTTGTCTTGGGGAGCCTTATCTTGATTCTTCTTGGGAGGTGGCCTAGCTTCAACTTGAGGTTGAGATTGGGCTTGACCTTGAACTTGTGTCCGCTTCCCTTGTTGCTTCTCATTCAAGTGCTTTTTCTTCAATGGACAAGATCTTACATGATGTCCTACAACCTTGCACTTGAAGCAAATAATCTTGGGAGAATCCTTGACTTGGTCTTGGCCCGTCTTCTTGTTGCTCTTGGACTTGTTCTTGTTATTGGAGTTGAATCCAAGTCCACTTTTATCATTGGGGTATTTTTGCACACTCAAAATATTATCGAGTGTGGATTTGCCTTCATGACTCTTTTTCAAGTCTTTCTTCAAATAAGTGACTTGGGCCTTGAGTTCTTTGATTTCCTCTACATGGTTAGTATAAATAGAGGTACTAGAGGAAGTAGAAGCTTCATTGCTAGAGCAATAAGGCAAAGCAAGTAATCCAACACAAGGTTTGTCACTAGTATGACTAGAAGGATCACTAGGACTAGCACATGGCAAAATAAAATTTTGATTAGAAGTTGTGCTAATGTCCAAAAGAGGCTCACAAGATGTTACCTTAGTGATACTTGCCTCACGAGCTAAGTTTAGCCCATCATAGGAGATTAGAAGATCATTATGAGAGCCCGAGAGCATTTCATGACTCTCTTCCAATTTCCTATACTTGCTAGTTAGCAACTCAAGTTGAGCCCTTAGCTCAACATTCTCCTTTAACATAGATGCTTCACAAGAATTAGAGTTAGTAGCACTAGCATCATTAATAAAATTTTCATTTTCAAGCTCATAAGATTCAATTTTTTGTGTGAGGAGACAATTAGTGTGCTTCTCCTCGGCAAGCTCTTGCTTAAGGAGATGGAATCTACGACTCCCATCATCAAGTTGAAAATCCAACTCCTCTATGGTTTCCGTTTGTTTAGTTATTGTGTCCATAACGTGTTTGAGACAAGCAACGGCCTTATTATTATCACGAAGAGAGGTACACAAAAAAGTTAATTCAAGCACAAGAGCACTAGTACCCTCATCAAGGTCATCATCACTGTCATCATTATCCTTGCTATTATCTAGAGAACATATGTTGGGATCCAAAGTAGGAGATACCTTTGATCCTCTTGCCATAAGGCACATGTGACAACGGGAGGATGAATATGAGGATATTCTTGAATCTTCATTCATGATCGTGTCTTGCTCCATAGGGTGTTTGATTTCCTCTACATTGTTAGATACACAACTAGAGGAAATAGAAGCATTTTGTTTATTGGAACAAGACAAATCAAGCATATCATCTACACTAGTACTCAAATAATTTCTAGACAATATGCAAGGACTAGCAACACAAGGGGATATATAATTATCGTTGCAAGAAGTGCTTAAGTCCAAACTCTCTACACCATTAGCATTTATAGAACATGAATCATTGGTGTAAAGAGAACCACTATCACCATTACATATGATTTCCCCACTCACCATGCCATTACCTTGTGACTTGTCACATGTAGGTGAAGTGGAAGGAATTGAAATCTCATCACGGCCAGAGGTGGAAGCCACTTGGAGCTCTTCATGATGTGAAGGAGAAGAGAGCTCCTCAGAGATACCACCGACCCTATGAGAAATGGACCCACCAAATATTTCTTTAAGCTTGGTCCACATCTCATGAGATGACTTGCGCTTTACATTTGTCAAGAACAAATTAACTATGGGGCTCAAGGAGAAAATAAGCTCATTAGATACTTGAGCTTCAAGATGTAAATTTTTCTCATCCTCTAAAGATAGATTTTGAGGATCCATCGGAGGAGAAAAACCTACATCTAGAAATCGCTCAATATTTGGACACAAGGTCCGAAGATTACAAAGCAAGCAATTTCTCCACAAAATATAATTTGTACCATCAAAGATAATTGTGTCATTATGCACTATACGACTAGCCGACATCTTTACACTCTAGGCGGTGAAGCCTAAACAAGGAGAGACCTTGCTCTGATACCAATTGAAAGGATAGAGATGTCGCCTAGAGGGGGGTGAATAGGCAATTTCAAAACTATTACGGTTTTGGCTTGATAGAATGCGGAATTAAACTAACGTTTATTTTACAAGCACAAAACCTAAATACACTAGGCTCAACTAAGTGCACCAACAACAACATAAGCTAAGCAAGATAGCACAGGATATATATACCACAAGTGATAAGCAAGATATAAGTACTTCAAGCTCGATGGCTATCACAAGGAAAGTAAGCTCGGGTATAGAGATAACCGAGGCACGGAGACGAAGATGTATTCCCGTGTTCCCTTACAAGTAAGGTACGTCATGTTGGAGAGGTGTGGGATTCCACGAAGGATTTCCCAACGCCACGAAGGCTCACCTTCTTCTCCGAGTCTATCCCACGAAGGAATAGGCCCTTTCCTTATGGCTAGCTTTTCCTCCACTCCAGAGATGGCAAGCTCCACAACCACTTCACAAGCTCCACGAAGGAGAAGTCCGGGTCTCTTCACAATCTTCCACGAAGAGGACACCGCGACACCAACTGCCAAGCCAACTAGGAGGTCACCCTCCAAGAGCAACAAGCTCACAGTCTCTCACTAGAACAAATCGTAGTGGAGAGCTCAACACTTATGCAAGAATGCAAAGCAAGAACACCAAGGGTGTTCAAATCCCTCACTCTCAAATCCCACCAAAGGAACAAGTGCTAGGGAGGAATTAGAGAGGAAGAACAATGGTGGAAGTCAACTAATGACTTCAAGATCTAGATCCAATGGGTTCCCCTCACTTAGAGGAGGAATTGATTGGTGGGGATTGTAGATCTAGATCTCCTGTTCCAAAGCCCTCAAAAGATGCAAGAATCATAGGAGGGAAGGGAGAGGGAGCAAGCTCAAGAGGGTCAACAATGGAGGTCAATTTCGGGCTCAAGAACACCCAAAAATGTTGGGGGAAGAACCCCCTTTTATAGGGAAAAGCAAATATGGCCATTGGAGAGAAAACAGCGAAAACCCGGTCTAAAAGTCGGTTGGACTGGCCCCAGAACCGGGAAACTCGGTCCCCAGGCCGGTGGACCGGCCTATAGAACGAAAAACATCTGTTTGACAACTCCGAATAGACTCGGTCGCGAAAACCGGAAAATCTGGTCTGAGATCCGGTCTACCGGTGCTGGCACCGGACCGTCCGGTGTGGGGCTCGGTTGAACCGGATCCACAACCAGGATGAAACAGACTTCACGAAAAATGCAATAACTTTTGCATCCAGACTCCGATTTCGATGATCTTGGGCTTGTTTTGACGAGGAGAACAAGCTCTACAATATGGTGCATGGAAACATCATAGTCCAACAAAGGAGGGTAGAACTAAATGAGGAAAGGTATGATGCCTCCCTATGAGAAGAACCGGTAAAATCTTCAAACTCGAAAACACCATAGAAGATGCATACGAATTCCATTTTCGATGAAATTGGGCTTGTTGAAGAGCTAGCAACAAGCTCAAGAACCTCACATGGAGAAAAACCAAGAAGCAACAATATAGGAAGATGCAAAGTATGCAAAGGATTGAGCTCTCTATGACGATGTGATCAAGTTACCCAACTGAAAGCCCCTCTTGATAGTGCGGCTATCTATCCTATAACCCGGTCTCCCAACAACCACCTTGAGACCAGTAAAAGGAAAACCTAGCAAGCACATACCTTTGCCTTGCGCATCCCGGTTGATCTTGATGACAACGCTTCAAGCTCCATCCAAGCCGGAATGCATCACTTGATCATTGTTGTTTCATGAAGACTCATAATTTGCTCCCCCATACACCACTATGGGATAGCTTCATTAAGAAACGTCTTCACATGTCCATTATCACCAATATGGACGGCAAGCTTCAAGCAAATGACCTTCTCGAGATGCTTATCTTGAACTTGCCCTTCTCAACCTTGATGACGATCACCACTTGATGCCATCCTCTCATGGGCTATATGAGATCTTCACTTTTGAAGCATGCCCATGAAAAGATACCTATCCCATATATAAAACACAAAGGAACATATATAATGGGTTAGTTCATGATGCATAAATGACAAGGCTTACCACACCACAAGATCCATGTGGTACATTTTTTTATGCTTCATGTGTTGACCAACTTGAAATCACTCTTCACTCTTTGTACTGGTCAACCAAGTATCTTCTCATGCTCCATCTCAATATCTTGAGGTACATAAAGAATTCTTCATTTGATTACATGCTCTAAATCTTAGTCAATCATAGCTCAACTAATGAGGCTATCATGACACCGGCTTAGAGCCATATCTTGAATTCTTCTAGTGAGATCACACTCTCAAGATCTTGAACATATCATATTCTTCTTTTCAATTTGATGATCTTGATGCCAAAACTCAAGGTATATCTTTATATTCATGGCATCCATACTTGAATCCAACATATGGACTACAAGCATGACCTAAGGAATATTCCTTCATATAAAACTCAATGAAAACATTAGTCCATAGGGATTGTCATGAATCACCAAAACCACACATAGGGGCAATTACCCTTTCACTAACTTGTAACCGACTCGACCTGCTACCCGAAACCTAGCCTACCTATATAAAGGCTAGGAGGGGGTGGCGAGGAGGACACACGCAACCCTAGTTTCCACAACCCTCGCCAGATTGCATCTGTGCACCATTTTAATCCTCGATTCCTTCGATAATTCCACAAGCAGACAAGCAGGAGTAGGGATCTCTACGAGGCCTAAACCTGGGCAAATCTTCGAGTCCCCTGTGTGCTTGTTTGCTAGACGATAGATGTCTCCAGCGCTCCCTCCTTCTCCAAAACCCAAGTCCATAACAATGGGCATTGATGAGTTAAACCCTCGTCAATTGGCGACGTTTGTGGAAATTGGGAGTGCTGATGTTGCGGCTTCTTCGGCCCCATTAACCGCGATTCTACAAATCCGTAACAGTGGAGATTTGCCAGCTCTTCGGCGCGTTCTACTTCACCGTCCACACGCCGGCCACTCGCCCGGCTTTCGAGTACGTGGGCGACGGAATCAACCTGGCGATCGGGAGCTTCCGCTTCCAAGTTGACCAGATGGGCACGCTTCGCATGCTTGACCAGCCGACGGTGCCATCAATTGCCCTAGCATCGTGGTTCCCTCCATCGATCGGCACCCTTAGTGAGCTCAATGCTCCGACAACAGTCGAGAATACGGTCAGCGACAGTAGTCACGAATCCGATCGGAGCGATTTGGCAACTGAGATGGGGCCTATGGCTCCGGATCTGAGAGTTGCGGGAGCAGCAGCTTCCCCAATCACTTCATGTGCGCCGTCATCAATGCAGGCGACACCTCCACCAACCGCGACAACACGGGCAACCGTGGTAATGAAACCGACCCGCCTAACGGTGGCAATGGTGACAACGGCACCCCGGTTAACAACGGAGGAGAAATCGAACCTCCAACTATAATAAACGAGCAAACCGGCGAACGCGTTGTGATCAGGCTCAACGAACAAGAGTGGGATCGTTGCCGCGACGCCTTACGAGGCAACCCTCTACCCTTCGGATCTCTGCAAGAACTGCTAATGGGATACCATTGGCTCCTGAAGGAAGAATTCAAGCGCCAAGTGCAAACAATCGCGCAACTCGAGGCGTGCAAAAAGGCGGCAGATGAGTCGAGTCTTCGACGTGCTGGGCTCTCCTCCCATGGAGGATCCTCCTCAAAGGGCAACGAGTACATCGCAAACAAGAGGCGATCATGGATGGCCCACCTCACCGAGCAAGAGCGCATAGAAGCTGCAAAAGTCCTCGACTTCAGCTCTATGACAATCGATACACGGGGCAATGTGGTCCCCAAGACGCCGCAGGCTGCGGTGACAGCAGCCACCATGTACCTCCTCAACAACCATCTGCCAGCTGGAGATCCCCGAGCCGCCATGCACTGATCTACGATCCCGGGCTTGGGACTAATCGAGGCCGCCCTCGACAAGGAGCCAACACCGGAGCCGAAAAAAGGCAAAGCGCTACTCCTCGCCCTCATCTAGCGACGACAGTCACAACCTGTCTCGACGCCGCCGCTCACGGCGACACGACCACGACTATGATGCACGCGATGACCTCACGCAGTGCAAGATCGACAAATCAAGGGCGCAACATGCTCGGTCGAATGACTCAGAAGAAGAAGATGTGGAGCTCTGTGGCGCCAGATGCTTCAGCAGGGCCATCAGGCAAAAGCGAATGCCCAAGGGGTTTAAGAACCCGAAGTTTGACGGCATGCAGGACCCGAATATCTGGCTGGAGGACCACATCTCCTCCGTCAGGCTGCACGGCAGCAGTCGAAGCATGGCCATGCAATGCTTACAGCTACAGCTGCAAGGCGCCGCCCAAGCATGGCTCAACAACCTCCCACGCGGATCCATTCGCAGTTGGGAAGAGCTGGTTTACAGCTTCGTGCGCAACTTCAAGGTCACATACAAGCGACCTGCATCAATCGAAGAGGTGAGATGCTGCCAGCAAAGATCGGGCGAATCGCTATGCTCCTACATCCAAAGGTGGTCCATCATTAAGAACTCCGTAGAGAACATCTCGGAGGATCGCGCGATTGACGCATTCAACGGTGGCGTGCGTTGCATAAAGCTCAAGGAGGAGCTGGGCCGCTCAAAGCCCAAAACCATCGACCACCTGATGGAAATCGCGAATCGCTGGGCAGATGGAGAAGATTCGGTGAAAAAACGAGCTCACTCCAACGATGAGGCAGAGCTCGAGCGCAGACGGGACCGCCGAGGAAAACACCGCATGCGCATCTATGATGACCGCGACGATGTCAACATGGTTGCAGCCGGCTACGCCAACAGACGCGATGATAACCGCAACAGTGGCTACCGTAGTAGAGGATATCGCGACTCCGCGAAAACCACGCAAGTGTGGCAACGCCGCAATCGTGATGAGGCACCCGCAACATCCACTGAAGACAAACTGTCCAGGCCATGCACTGTGCACTTCTATATCGACAAGCATGACGGAAAGAAGAAGTCCAGCCACCTCCTCAAGGACTGCCGCGAGTTCCTCAAACTACATGAGGGACTGGTTCGGATGAATCGCAATGCAGTTGAAAGGGGCTACGGAACCGCTCCAGGCGCCGTGGCACATGGTGCTCCACCACCACCGCCTGGACTACCCCCAAATGCAGCTGCCCTGGACCAGCACCAGGGAGGCGAACCATACCCACGGGTCATGGGTACCATGATGATCCAAAAGGGACGCCCCTCGAATAGGGTGTAAAAGGCCATCACTCGCCAAGTCAACTTGGCCACAAACTCGCCACCATCTACCACTGAGTACCTCAGCGGAAGCGAGTCCTGGATCACCTTCGACAAACGCGATCATCCGCCTCAAGTACCTCGTCCAGGCCATTGTCCCCTCGTACTCGAGGCGCAAATCGGAGGTTTCGACATGAGTCGCGTCTTCATGGACGGCGGAAGCGGCATCAACCTTATATTCGCGAGTACCTTGCGAGCAATGAGGATCCCTCTGACTTGCTTAGAAGCCTCGGACACAACATTCCACGGCATCGTCCCAATAAAAGGCGTGTATCCCCTGGGCAAAATCAACCTCGACGTCATCTTCAGCACGCCGAAAAACTTTCGGCACGAGCGCAACGACTTTGAGGTCGTCGACTTGCCCTCACAGTACCACTGCATCCTCGGGCGTGTCACGTTCGCTAGGTTCATGGCGGTACCACACTACGCCTACCTGCAGATGAAAATGCTAGGTCCCAATGGCATCATCATAGTCAATGGGAGCTTCGAGAGATCCGACACTTGCGACAGGGAATTCAACAGAATTTCCCAGTCCTTCGGCATGCAGGACGAACTCGCGAGACTAAAGGAGTCAACAGACAACAGTCTGCCTCCCCTGAGCCGGCCAAGTTCGCCCGACCTATATTTTGACTCATCGGTACACACTAAGAAAGTTCAGGTCCACCCATCGGATCCCGCCAAGACGGCCCTCATCGCCAACAACTTGAGTCCCGCATAGGAACTCGCGCTCGTCGAATTCCTCCGTGAGCACTGGGAAATATTCGCCTGGTGTCCAGCGGACATGCCAGGAGTTCCCAGGGAATTTGCCGAGCACGCACTCAACGTCAAACCAGACGCAAGGCCAGTCAAGCAAACAATCCGGCGATTATCTGAGCCAAGAGCAAAGGCAGTCGGAATGGAGATCAACAGACTCCTCGACGCTAAATTCATACACGAGATCAAGGAAAGCACTTGGCTCGCCAACACGGTGCTAGTACCAAAAAAGGACACGGATATCCTGCGGATGTGCGTGGACTTCACCTATTTGAATAAGCACTGTCCAAAGGACCACTTCCCGTTACCACGAATCGACCAGATCATCGACTCCACCGCGGGATGCGAGCGCCTCTGCTTCCTCGACGCCTACTCAGGCTATAACCAGATTCAAATGAAGGAGGAAGATCAAGAAAAAATAGCGTTCACAACGCCCTTTGGTGTGTTCTGCTACAACACAATGCCCTTCGGGCTAAAAAACGCAGGTGCCACCTACCAGCGGTGCATGCAGGCTTGCCTCAAGAACCAACTTGGTCGCAAGATTCATGTCTATGTCGACGACATAGTAATCAAGACCAAAGAGGAAGCCTCACTAATCGATGATTTGCGCGAAACCTTCGCCAACCTCGACCGCTACCAGATCAAGCTCAATCCGGACAAATGCGCCTTCGGCGTACCATCTGGGTAACTACTCGGGTATCTCATCTCCACGAGAGGAATCGAAGCAAACCCGAAGAAAATAAAAGCCATACTGGCCATGGAGAAGACGAAAAACATAAGAGGCGTCCAACAACTGGCTGGGCGAATCGTGGCCCTCAGTCGATTTATCAGTCAGATGGGTGAAAAGGCACTGCCCTTCTACCAACTCCTCCGCAAAGCTGACAAGTTCGAGTGGACCAATGAGGCGCGGGAAGCATTCGAAGACCTCAATCGCCTGCTATCCACTTCGCCAGTACTGGTGACCCCACGAGAAAGGGAACCGTTGTTGCTATATATCTCCGCCATCAACCAGGTGGTCAGCATAGTGCTCATGGTCGAACGAGCCGAGGAAAACAAGGTCCACGGGGTATAGCGCCCAGTCTACTACCTCAGCGAGGTCCTCACGCCAACAAAACAGTGGTACCCGCACTACCAGAAGCTGGCGTACGGCGTCTTCATGACTGCCCGGCGACTGTGCCACTACTTCCAGAAACACCCAATCGTGGTGGTCAACGACGCCCCGCTGGGACATATCCTCAATAACCCCGACGCCACGGGGCGAGTCACGCTTTGGGGAATCCAATTGTCTCCACGAGACATCACATACGAAAAGCGCGACGCAATCAAGTCGCAAGTTCTCCCTGACTTCCTCATGCACTAGATGGAGAACCAGCTCCCCAAAAAAACAGATATGTCCTACCTTTGGACAATGCACTTCGACGGATCCAAGCGGAAGGACGGAGTTGGTGCAGGTGTCATACTGACATCGCCCCAGGGGGACAAGCTGAAATATATCCTGCGAATGCAGTTCACCGCCTCCAACAACGAAGCTGAATACGAGGCCCTGCTACATGGGATGAGGATGGCAAAAGCCTGCGGCGCCAAGAGGCTCATTATATAAGGCGACTCCAAGCTGGTCGTCAACCAAACAATGCATGAGTGTGACGCACTGAACGACAGCATGATCGCCTACCGCGACCTCTACGACACACTCGAAGGGGATTTCGACGGTTGCGAGGTGAGGCACATAGGACGCGAAAGCAATGAAGAGGCGGATACACTCGCCAACATAGGCTCTACCTGCACCCCCCATACCACCTGGGGTATTTCTCGAGCGCATCTGTGAATGCTCCATCAAGCCAAAGGCCACAGAGAAGAAAACAAGCGCAACTACGGACTCGAGGGCTATGCCGCCCAATGAGCCAATGGCACTCGATGACTTGGAGTTGGACACAAGACTCGAAGGACCAATGAGAGTCATGATGATCAAGCAATCCTGGACTCAACCGTACATCACGTACCTTCTCAGCAAGAGGCTACTGGACGATCCGACTGATGCACGGCACATCGTGCGGTGATCCAAGGCATTCGTTGTTATCAACGGTGAACTATACAAGCACAGCATCGCAGGAGTACTCCAACGATGCGTTTCTGTGGCCGATGGAAAAGCTGTTCTCCTCGATATCCATGAGGGAACCTGCGGACACCACGCTGGCAGTCGCGCCCTCGTAGCCAAAGCTCTACGAGCTGGATTCTACTGTCCTACAGCCATGCGTGACGCCAAGGACATCGTCCAGAAATGCAACGCGTGCCAGCGATTCGCGGACAAGCCGCACGCACCTGGCGCAGAGCTCCGGCCAATTCCATTAGCCTGGCCCTTCGTGCAATGGGGACTCGACATGGTCGGCAAGCTCCCCAAGTCGTCACGAGGAGGCTACGTCTACCTCCTGGTCGCAGTCGACAAGTTCACCAAGTGGATAGAGGCCATGCCAGTGACCAATCAATCAGGACGCAGTGCAGTCAAGTTTTTCGAGTCCATCGTCTACCGCTTCGGAGCGCCACACGGCATCATCACAGACAATGGGACGAACTTCACATCCAAGGAGTTCCAAGAATTCTGCGAGAATCTAGGAATCAACATCAGCTACGCCTCAGTAGCGCATCCACAGACCAACGGTCAGGTCGAAAAGGCGAACGGGCTCGTTCTGTGGCGGCATCAAGAAGCGACTCCTCCGGCCACTCGAACAAGCCGCGGGTTGCTGGCCAGACGAACTACAATCAGTACTTTGGAGCTTACGCACAACTCCAAATAGTGCTACGGGGTACACCCCATTCTTCATGGTGCACGGGGCCGAAGCGGTGCTACCCACCGAGGTACGGTACAAAGCACCACGCGTGGTCGCTTACAGCGAGCAGGAGTCAACCCTTGTACTCGAAGACTCCGTCGACCTCCTTGACGAGGCAAGGGAAATCGCCATGGAAAGATCAACGATCTACCAGCAGAATCTGCACAACTACCACAGTAGGAGGCTACGCCCCAGATCCTTCGTCGAAGGTGACCTGGTCCTGCGACTGAAGTGGCAAGGGCATCTCAAGCTCGAGTCCCCCTGGGAAGGACCATACGTGATTACAGAAGTAATCCCAGGTGGCGCCTATCGCCTTCAAGATTTAGAGACAGGAGTCACATACTCCAACCCCTGGAACGTCACGTAGCTGCGACGCTTCTACCCTTAGTCGCTTTTTTACTTTTACATTGCAAATAAGGCTCCTCAGCCAAGGCTACTTAGCCACACATTGTACTTCGTACTATCCCGCGAATAAATAAAGCTAAGTGCCCCAAAACTCTGTGTTCTCCTTTATTCTTCGCAACTTATTCACTCGGGGGCTGCGCCACCCTATACACATTTGTTCCACGAACTAAAACGCGACATCCTGAGTAGCTGGCACACCAATCGAAACCCTTGACAAAACATCAACCCAGTTGCAACGCACCTGATAGGTTGACAAGGGACTGAGATAAATACACGGCCAGGCTAACGAAAAGGAGTCACATAGTGCAACGCACTCACAAAACATACACGCTAACAAGCTCTTTTATACATCATCGACAATCAATTATACCCAGCATATATACGAACTTTACAACATTGGTACAATTATGTGCAGGATACAAACTAAACTACTATTGCAACAAGAGAACGTTTGTTTGCTCCTCGAAGAAGTCAACGATCTCCTCTGCTGGGCGATCTACCGCCTGATAGTGCGGCACCATATTCCAAGCAGAACCCACTGGTGGCACAGGTGGTCCAGCCGCAATTGTCGCAATGTCTACATCGGGCCTATGCAGTCGCACCAGCGACAGAGCGGCCTTGGCACCAGCCACCAACTGTTGTCTTACACACTCACGGACCGCAGTCAAGTCTTGGAATTTGGCAAGGAGGGCCAGCAGGCTCGATGGAACAACGTCCAGCGGAAACATCATCCGATAAATGTTCTTCAAGCATGGTTGTGACTTCTTCAGGAAGTGCAGCACTCGCGACGCACAATCCTGCAGGGTCGCCAGTGTGATTGCACGATCATGATCCACCCAGAAGTATCCACTCTCCCGAAGCTGCTCTTGTGTCAGGTCATGCATGTGAATGGCAATCCTATCCTTCTCATCCTACGGATGGCGCGCGCTGACAACTATACAAAGCAAAAACGGAAGTTGTAGGACAGCACACCATTGCGAGTGACTACAAGGAAAAGATAAGAGTAAGCAAGCTAACATTTAAATTGGTCGCCCAGCTACGTCACCTCCCCCAACAGATATTGTTCTCGGGCGGTGGCCTTCTCTGCCTTCAATTTCCATACATCCGTATTACCGTGGAGTACGGGCAATTCACGCTCCAACTGCTTCACGTGATCACAAAGTCGCGAGAGCAGAGACAGCTCATCCACCCTGGAGCGCGGCGGCGCCAAAGTGTCATCAAGGGGTGGTGAATCCTGAGGTTCCCTCAAAGGATCATTTGATGTGCCCTATCACAAGCCAAGCAAGAAGCAATAAGAAGACCAAATCGATACGCAGACAAAAGATTCAAGTGCATTCAAGATTAGCAAAAGTATCAGCAGATACACTTGCCAAAAGACATGTTTTCGACAAAAGACATAAGCTATCCAACTATTACAAAGCTACTGAGGAGCAACTGGTTTCTTCGACTTGTACTTTGGCTTTGGGGGCCTCATCGAGTCCGTGGCGGTATCAGATGCCACTGACTTTCAGCCGGACCCTGACGTTGCAGCCTTTGCCGCCTTCTTAGCTCGCTGCAGCTCCTCAGAGTACTTTGCAACTGTGTTGATCAGCTGCGGCCCATACTTGCCACAGGCAGTCGCGAAAGGAGTAAAGACTACATGTTGGTCGTCCGCACTAACGGGCATCGCCCTGGAGACCGCTGCAGGATCAACTTCGACTCTGTGGGCCTGCACCATAGCGAGTGACATTGACGCACCAGCCGCACGGAGCGAGTTCTTGAAGCTTGCAGGGACGCCCCCGGCAAGAGACTCCACCAGCTCGTCCATGTTCTCGATAAGCTCAGCCTTGGGCACCAGCTCTTCCCGAAGGCGACTGAGCACGCCATTGGCCTTGGATAGCACATCTTGAATGGCGGTGCTGCGGTCCTCGACTGCTGAAAGAGCACCCGCCAAGGCATCATCATGACGGAGGGCCTGAGGGTCGAAGCTCAAATCGCCAGCACCTGTACAGAACCCACACATGGGCACGAAAGTTAGCACCAACGACAAATTCGAACAGAAAACAATAATGATATCCAAGGAAGGTACCTGAGAGAGTCTTGGCAATTGAGAAAAGCTGCTCCTCGAACAATTTCTCCCTAGTTGCGATGGAGGCACGCAAATCCTCTTCGTGCTTCTGCGCCTCGTCACGCGCCGCGATTGCCTCGTCGCGCTCTTCACAGCCGCGGCGAGTGTCTTTTCCATGGTGGCGGCGTTGCGAAGAAGGGCATTATGTTCAGCTGCAAAACAAAACAACAGGGATAGACCATCAGTCGACTACATAATAGCGATGTAGTAGAAGAAGAAGTAAATGGCACTTCCTTTCCACCATGCGATAGCGCGTATCCAACATGGCATGCTGGCGACCCATCGCAAGCACTTGCTCCGCCAGGTGAGCGGCTTCCTTCACAAGGAGCTGTCGAAAAAAGGAAAACACCAGAGGATCAGCAGATGACATAGATAAAATCAACTGCAATATCAGAAGAAGAGATGCTACACTCACATAATCCTCCAATGACTCTGAAGTCGATTGATGAGCAGTCATCCGAGCAACCATCCGATGCTCCCCATCGTGCCAGGAGCTGGATGAGTTATGCCCAGAGTGGGCCGCCAATGGAGGGGAAGGAGCACGCTCAACCTCTTTCTTGGCCCTCGAGGTCGCGACTCCAGATTCTTTCAGAAATTGGACGTCGCCAGAAGATGACGACGCCTGCTGACTGCAAGACCAAACCAACATCAAGAAAGGGCAACTCCAAAGAAGAACCAAAAAGGAAGACTCGAATACTTACCAATCAAACTTATCAAAGTCGAAGGTTGGATCCCCCGACTCTGACGACGATTCCTTCGGCAGCCGCATCTTCTTGCGAGAGGATGGCGCCATGGCACACATAGGAATGGCAGGGATTGGCGACTCCGCACCAACGCCTGCACCTTCCGGAGTCGAAGGAGACGACACATCAGAATCCTCGCTGTGCGAACACTTGCGAGAATCCGGACTATCCGACTCGGGGGCTTCCTCCTCCACATCAGATGGGACGGTCGACTCCGACTCATCCTCTTCCAAGGATTCACGAGGGATAACCCCCTCAGGAAGAGGGGGCATACAGGGTGACACTGCCCAATCCTGCATACAAATCACAATTTAGCACAACGTTAAGAAAAAACAAAGAAGCAATCAACAAACCAAGTTACTACGTAGCACAACTATACCTCAGGAGGAGGATTAGCAGTATCGAACGGAGGAATGACTGGTTCACTGGGGAGCACATTTTTGACGGTGTACTTGGTGACTAGTCGTACCCTTTTGTCTACCTCACTCGCGGACATGCCATCGGCAGACACGCGAGTGACATCGTCCGCGCCAGCCCACTGAAACATGGGGTGGACTCTAGCATGCAGGAGCTGGACGCGACGGTGCAGCCATGTGCGAATGAGGGCGCAGCCTCCCTCCTCTTTTCCCATGCGACTCTCGAGGTCGCAGACGTGCTCGTACAGCACATCTGTCTCCGCGGACTCGCCGGGCATGATCACATTCTTCCAGGAACGCCTCCTCTTGCACGGCGTCGCGGGGTCGAAAAGCGCGAGTCTGAAGTGGTCTCCGTCAGCCTTCTGGTCGCAGACCTAGAACCACTTGTCCCTCCACCCTTGGACGGACATCATCAGCTTGATGTCGAAGTACGTGGCGGATGGATCGACGTGGATTCCGCAACCGCCTACATCATAGACTACGGAGCCAGACGCCAATTGGCGCTTCAACTTGAAGAGGCGCTTGAAGAGGTCGAAGTGCGGCTCGATTCCGAGCCAGCACTCGCAAAGGGTAATGTAGCAAGCTACGTGGAGAATGGAATTGGGGGACAGCTGATGGAGATGGAGCCCGTAAAAACAGAGAATGCCCCTGAAGAAAGGATGCAGGGGCAATGAGAGGTCGCGGATGATGAACGCTAAGAACATCACCCAAAAACCGGCAGGAGGAGAGGGGATTACCTCGCCGCCAGGGACGCGCGCGTCGGCGACTGCGGATGACAAAACTCCGTCTTGGCGAAGAAGACAAAGTTCTGAGGACTTGATCATAGATGGACGCCACGCGCCATTCGTGACGCGAGTGCCCGTGCCCTTCTTCTTTCCGCCGGCGGCTGTGCTAGTGCCCGCAGCGGCGGAGCCACCTTTCTTCTTCATTGCAGCAGCGGCAGCAGCGGAATCGGCCGTAGCACCTCCCTTTTTCTTCCCCATTCCGCGGCGACGATGTGACCGGAGGAAGTAGCTGGGAAATACGCGGAGTTGGTCCAGCGCCGCGGAGGAAAAAGAGCGCAAAGAAGCAGAGGAGCAGCGGCAATGGCGATGGAGGCAAAGGATGAAAAGAAGTAGATGTGAATTTTACCGTCGCCGCACTTAACCCCCTGGAAGATGCAATCCAACGGCTAAGAAAAACCCTACCAGACGCGTGGCGTTCATCGTGCTCGACACGTGGAGGAGCTGAAGCGCGAACCGTCCCCCACTACTCCCATTACGCACGGAAATCGAGGAGGCGCAGTTAAAATAAAGATTACGCACGCCCGGTCAAATCAGAGTCAGGGAATGGGACCCACCGCTCGTCATGTCCCGTCAAACTCGCTCACGTGGGCAACTGAGGTCATGGAATCGTCAGCACTGACATTATCACAAACTATGCAACAGAAGACTTCGACTACTTTAGTCCTTGCTCGAGTCTTCGACTCCACCAAGCACTCGGGGGCTACTCCCATAGGGAGCGCTGGTCGTGCACCCTACGATTTTTCTTCTTCTTTTTCAGGAACATGGACAATCAAAGCAAACCCAACCACTCGAAACACGGTTCGACTATGGACATGGGTTACTCCCATAGGGAGCGCCGGAAGCAAATTCGACTGAAACAAGTAAACAAAAGACGACAGCAGTCGTGAAAATTCTTTAGTCCCTGCCTGAATCTTCGACTCAACCAGGCACTCGGGGGCTACTCCCATAGGGAGCGCTGGTCGCGCATCCTATGATTATTTGTACAAAGTACTGTGTGTTGATAGCATCCACGCTCGAAGCTTGTGGCAATACCGTCTCATGATTTTTCCCTACAAAGAGACTGCGTCTCCTGGGTCACCCGAATCGTCTCCGTGATGATAAAATTTCGGATGCCGCGCTTACAGCGTGAAGATAAGACCTGAATAAGGTCTGGCAATGCATTTGCTGCGCACTACCAGAAATATATCCGTGCCTACAGGTACGATGAACATGCCTTGACGGACACGTCGAGTGCTCACACCCATACACTGGAATTCGACTCCTGTAAGACCTCCGCAGCTTGAGTCGAATTACACCAACATTTTTCCGGATTTGAGTCCGAGGACTCGAGTTCGAGTAGATGACGTTGTTTTACCCAAAGGTAGTTAACTGATACCGATACATCGGTTAAATCAGGCACGCGCATCAACAATCCCTATGGCACAAACAAAGCAGTCGAAAAACATACTCAGTCATGCACTCGAAAGGCTTCATAAAGTCTTCAGTCGAATATGCGATTCCACTGGACACTCGGGGGCTACTGGCATGGGTATACCCTATAGGTACTCGATCTTAGTATATACGGCCTAAATACGTAAAGTCCCACGGTGTCGCCAAGGCCCAAATGCGGAACTCGAGTAACCTACGGACTCTCGATTTCTTGAAGAAGAAGAAGCTAAAGATAGAAAGTTCAAAGGGGAAAACCCTAACTTGTAACCGACTCGACCTGCTACCCGAGACCTAGCCTATCTATATAAAGGCTGGGAGGGGGCGGCGAGAAGGACACACGCAACCCTAGTTTCCACAACCCTCGCCAGATTGCATCTGCGCACCATTGTAATCCTCGATTCCTTCGATAATTCCACGAACAGACAAGCAGGAGTAGGGATCTCTACGAGGCCTGAACCTGGGTAAATCTTCGAGTCCCCTATGTGCTTGTTTTCTAGCCGATAGATGTCTCCAGCGCTCCCTCCTTCTCCAAAACTCAAGTCCATAACAATGGGCATTGATGAGTTAAACCCTCGTCAGGAGTAGTACTGGATTTGCATTATCCCAACACATGTATAGATACATAAATACAAAAAGACAATTCCAATCAGATGCACAAGAACAACATATCTACATGCAAGTTAGCACATCAATCCACACATAGCAAGCTAGCAAATCGGTGGAAAATATTTGCTGCAGGGAAGCACGCACGCACCAGCAGCCTCGACGCAGCAACACACACGCATGGGGCATGCACACCAGCCATACAATTTCCATCACACGGATGGCGAGCGGCAAAGGACCAACAACCCAGCGCTAATCAAAGGGGCACGCTGCCACGCGCATCTCAGAGGAGCGGGAGGAGCATTCATGGGTGGGTGGTGGAGGGACTACCGGCGGCCGACGACGAGGAAGGCAGCCAACGCTGACCGAGGGAGAGGTCAGACATGACAGGGGGTCGGGACAAGAGAGGATCGATAGGGGCTAGCTGCTTCGCCTATTTGGGCCGGGATCGATCGAGACAGAAGGGACAGAGGAGATCACGAGGAGACGAAAAGGAAAGAGGGGAATCAGCCGCTGGGCTCGACGAGCCGGCGAGCTGAGCTGCGAGCCTGTTCGAGCGAGCCACGAGCCCGACATCTGGGAAGTTCAGAGTACCAAGCCGAGGCCAGGCTCGGCTCGACTTTCCCGAGCCTGACCAAGCTGAGCCACGAGCCGGCTCGGCTCGGCTCGATTCCACCCCTAGTCACCGGCGCGGTTGGCCGAATAGATCGGACCACGATCCAAACCTCCTCACGGTCCACCCAACCGAACCAAATCGGATGTTTTGGGTCGACCCGATGGAGATGCCCTTATGCTTGGACGAACCCGTTCAAATAGACGCCCATCTATCTGTTGATCGCCGAGCCAAGCAGCGGTGGCTTGTAACCCTAGCGGGGGCATTAATGTGGCGGGATAGACTGGGCTTGAGGCGCATTGCAGTGCCCGTGTTCCATGACGTGCACGATGTTGTAGTGAGCATTCGCCCCTTCGGCGGTTGTAACGCATCGACTCGCGGTAGGCCTATGGAGGCACTCCTGAATCGCCGGGAGTCACGCGCTGCTGGCACACCCAGCAGCAACGGGCACCCGTTCGCCGATGGGTGGAATCGGCCACGGTCCGTGCGGTCTCACACCCGGCCAGACCAACAATTCTTTCGTCTCTCGATCATTTCGTCTTCAGTTTACACAATCGCTCTAGAGTTATATCCTGTAGGTTCTCTAGGTCGAATTTGTTATCCTCTCCAGTAATCTGGCTGTTATCAGATACCTGTACGTGGAGAAATTGGATAGTGTAACCAGCAGCTGTATATGCTCATCGGAGATATGGTACTTGATCGACAAGCTCATTTCACTTGAATCCACGGGGAGGAAGATAGCCTAACTTGTGTGCATTGGAACCGCAATCTATTTATTTAAGAAATTAGCAAAATACCTGCGCGTTATAGCGGAAGGAAAACAATATGCTTATATATCTTTTCTCTGAACAAACACATATCCGTGGCAAAACAAAGGGACCTGAAAATTACGGGAGATCGAGCTTGTACTCAGCGTATCTACTTTTCGCGAACAGCCTGACAATGTACGGGAAAACGACCACGGCTGCTCATGTCAATCGGCCCACACACCAATTATAGCAACACCACGACACTTCATCAGTTGAGAACTTTTTTTTTCTGACAGGATCAATTGAAAACTGATAAAAAAAATCGATGGATCAGTCGAACACGGCCAACTCAGTAGTCGCTTCCTCCTAAATAACTATAGTCAAAACAACCCTAGCATCTGTTGCTGCCTCCGATAACCATCCAAAGCGGGACATAGAAGATGCAAATCAGATCAGAAAAAAATAATGAAGGGATGGGAGGGTCGCGATGTTAGGCGTGAGGAGGAGGACATGAGGGTTGCCTCTGCATTTCTCGGCTAACTGAACATTTGGTGAAAGAGGGATGGCACCGTGTAAGATCTAACTCCAAGCAATAAAATCTTAGAACCGGCAAGCAGCCGAAGCACGACCAAAAACGGCACATGCCAAAACAGATCGGGAGACCCTGCGCCACAATCTTTCCTTGACTCTCTTCAGCGCCACCACACCACACACACGTAGCAGCCCGTGTTGCTCTCTCATCTCACCCTGCTTGCTAGTAGGGCCCGTCGCTTCTCCCCTCGATTCCGTCTCGGACCAACAGTCGGACATGGATTCCTTGTTCGGCATCGAGGCTCTACGGCGCATGATTTCCCTCTGGCCCTCCTTCCTTGGTACCCTCCTGCCTCAGTCTTCCCTCTCCCTAATCCGTCCTGCCGCCACCAAGACCAGTCGCCCCCTCCGTCATCTCCCTGTCTGTCTGGGCAGTTTGTCCTCTTGGCGGTGCTGCTTATTTGTTTCCCGATTGGCTTGTTGATTCAAGGCACATTGAGAACCCATATAAACCGGTGGAATTCAGCATAAAGGAGCAATGTGGGACTATTAAATACTCCAATCGATGCAGAGTCGTAGTTCCGAGGGAGGTGGACCATTCAATCGATGAAAAAACCCAGCGTCCGTGACGGATAGAGACTCGGGTCGCCCACGACCAAAAAAACCCGGTATTTCACTTATGAGTGGCGTAGCGGGTAATATGGAAACAGGTTCGTGCTTTGCAACGGGAGGAAAAAATTGTGTTGGCGTGTCTTTAGAGTATCGATGGTGCACTCGCTAGGCCACCTTTACACGTGCAAGCAGACCAATCATCGGTTGAACATGAAAATTCTTTCGAGCTCATATACCACTATGTTCAGAAACTGCTGCTGCATCGTCTTTTCCGGCAAATCAGCACCAAGCTCCGCTGCTGATCAAGTTCGTGGCGCCACAGCGTTACCTGCACGCATCTCCTAGATCCGGCCGTTTGCATGCCTTCCATTTTATCATGCATGATAAGGGCAGCCCACGATTCAATTATCGGCCAACTTATCTTCACATAGACCCCTCGATCACGCACGATATATGCTCAGCAAGCAGCCCACAATCCCTTCCATTTAAGTAGCTCCATCTTCTTTCCAAATTGGCGTGCAGCAAGCAGCCCACAATCCCTTCCATTTAAGTAGCTCCATCTTCTTTCCAAATTGGCGTGCTGATATCCTAAACAATTTGCTAACGTGTATAAACCGGTGGGGCAGTGATCAAGGGAGCTGGATGGGACTAAACTTCAGTCATAGTCCAAGCAAATTAGGCCATGTTTTTCATTCGTTCAGCAGGCTTTGATGCACGTGTGGACCGGGCCATGGCCCAATGGAAGCGCTGTATGGACTATGGAGCCCCGCTCGTCGTATGCTATGCTTGCAAACCGGTTAGGTTGGAGTCCTATTTTTTCACGTTCAGCTGCACCTGAACATGTACTACAGGGAAGCAGCATTGTTGATCGATTGGGATTGGGACACGGGAGAGGGAACTATAGGCCAGCCAAATTCATTTTGCTTCGGTCCAATCTGAAAACTCACACCGCGGTGCTTGGTGTCGCCGGCTGTTCATGCTTTGGCGCTCAGCGCTCGTCACTACTGCACGTCCTGCTCCAGCGCTTGGGGCTCGCCGCTCGCGTCGTCTTCCTGCAATGGTGGCAGCTGCAGGACGCATTCTGCAAGGCGCGCACCAGCTGCACGACCACCCTCGCTTCCCCTCCTCCCGCATCTAGCCATGGACAACCTCGTCGGCCGCGCGCACCTCCCGCCCGCTCTAGCTCACAGCGTGGCAGCTCTCGCCCTGGTGTCCGCGCGAGCTCCGTGCCTCTCCCACTCATCTCTCTCAAATCTAGCTAACCCCGACCCGGTGCCCTTCTCGAACTCCCCTGTAGTGCAGCATGCCCGTCGACCTCAGGCACACGGCCCCTCTCCTCTTGCCCTATTCATGGCGCCCCCGCAAAACCCCAGCAGGAGTCGGGGACGTCGTGACTAGGAAAGAGGATGTGCTCGAGCATTCTCCGTTCACGACGCAACCTAGTAGTCGCTAGGGAATTCCATCGGTAGTGCGAGGTGGAGTGGAGGGAGTCGCATCGAGGCATCCATCAGTTGAGCGCTGTCGGTACCGGAGTAGAGGGAGCCAACGCTGTCGCTGCTGCTGTTGTCATATATTTTTTGGTCGGGACTTGGGGCCGTTTTTGACTTACGGATGGCAAAGTGGGTAGTTGTTCGCAGTTTCGGGAACAAAGCGATCCAAAAAATGTTCGACCGCAAGAAATAATTCGTCTTTAATTATTAGGTATAGATAAACAATTTTGCTATTTCTCTCAGTCACCTTGTTCACCATTAGATTTGGTTCCAAGATTTGTGTATTTTGGTTGCAGTTTTTTGTTCGTCGATCAAGCGATGTAGGTTTCTCACGCAGGGAGTCAGGGCTGCAGCTTGCTGTGCGTGCGTGGGCTGCCGTTTGTGGTCTGTGCCGAGCGCGTGTGGATGCTTCATCTTGGGCTTTTTTTTCGTGTTTTTTTCAAAAGATGGTGCCATCAAGGCCCGTGTTATCTGGGTTCATCTTTTCTCTGTTTTTTTTACGCACGCTGGTTTATAGCATTCGGGTGCACGTACTATGGTGTCTCTTTTTCAAGTATTGTTCTTTTGATTGATGGATTTTATGAGTTACAAAGTGATTGCATGATAGTTTTTTCTTAATTTCCATATCTTCTACTTTACTTATTTTCCTTCATGTTTACATTTTTCTATAATTTTATTTTTATTTTCCTTTTTATGTTTTTATTTCTTTCTGCTTTATTTTTCCACGATATTATTTCCTTATATGTATTACTAGCATTTTACCCTTGCATTTTTTATCTGGATTTTCCTTTTTATCTAGTACTGTTTTCCTACTTAGCGATCACGCGAGATTTTAGTTAGAGCTCAGTAGACTACATAATTGTTGGATTTGCAAGTAGCTTGCAACTGAGATTTTACAATTGTAGGTCGGCTAACATTGACTTATTTTTCAGTTGCATGTGAGTTACAATTTAGAAACAATGTTCTGAGCCTTGATTTGTATTGTGATAACTAGTTTATTTCAGTTGTAAGTAGGCTGCAACCGAGAAATAAGATTTCCTAACCATTAATTTGCCTCGTGGATCATGCTTATGTGGGAGTTTAAAGTGTTTTGCAACTGAGATTTTTTTTGTTGTAAGTGGGTTGAAACAAAAAAAAATCTAGTTATAGATAGGTTGCAATTCAAAATATTTCTCTCGACATTGAATTTTCGTCGTTATTCAGGCTAGCATGGGATTTTTAACTGAGATTTTCCAGTTGCAAGTAAGATAAAACTGACTTTTTTCCAGTTGCAAGTAGGTTGCAATTGAGAAAGTATGTCCCTAGTCATCAAATTTTGATGGATACTCACTCTAGTGTAGGAGTTACAAGTGGGTTGCAACTAGAGTTTTTAGCTGCAAGTGAGATGGAACTGAGTTTTTCGAGTTGCAAGTAGGTTGCAACTAAAAAAATTGTTCCAAGCCGTTGGATTTGTGTTGTGGTTCGTTCTATATGTGAGTTACAAGTACGTTGCAACTCAGATCTTTTAGTTACAACTGGGTTATAACTTGTAACCGAGATTTTTCAAGTTGCAAATAGGTCGCAACTGAGGAAAATGATCTAGGTTTTTGGATTTTCTCCATGTCGCTCTCTTGAGTATGGACATTTTCGCCAACTAAATCAAAAGTTGTCTTTGGGTTTCCTGATTTATGTTATTTTTTCTATTTATTTTGTTTATAATTTATTTTTTAGATAAACAAAATTTTAAATGCACAAAAAAATTTACCCTAGAAACTTGTTTCATTTTGTCTTGGTTGCTCCTAATTGTGTTCATACTATCCATCGTTGTTCTTCTAATTTCAAAATAGAAACGCTGGTATATATGGATGGCCCACCGTGGAATCTTGTGGTTATTTGCTAGCTTGGTAGCTCATCCAGCCCAATACGGAGAAGTGCTATATAGCAGAGCCCAATAAACAAATTGCCGGTTCACGTGAGTGCACATGTATTGGAGTTGAACGACCTGAGCCCAATAAACAAATTGCCGGTTCACGTGAGTGCACATGTATTGGAGTTGAACGACCTGTACATATGACGCAACTTATTCGACTGAGCCAGCCACGTCAGCGATTATTTCTCAGTCGCCTTCCCATAGATAAATGTACTACCATGTTTTCTGTCGACATATCTCTTCTGGCTTTCAAACGCCGCTCCCGGACATTATCCTCTCGCTCCCTCTGGTTCTCCTTCCTTTGAGGGTCTGCCGCCGCCACCTGGGTCCGTCCGCTGTCCTCCCTGTCGGAATAGCCGACAGGGGTTGGACTAGATGGGACGCCGGTGTAGATAGATGTAGGATTTGCGGCTGATGTCAGCTGTGGGCTTCTTGCCCAGTAGTTTGGAGGCGCGAGGTGGGCCTGTGCAGCCAGATCCATGTCGATTTAGAGGTGCTCTCATCGCCATGCCCCTCCCCTGGCCGGAGGAAGTGGTGGAAGGAGGACTGCCGTCTCCCCCAATAAAGTTGTTGGTGGGGCTCTCTAGAGGCATGTGGTGGTTCTTTCCTCGGTCGGCCATGGTGGCGAGGGGGAGGTGATTCCCTGTGTGCTGTGGTGCCCTGGTGCCGCTCCCGGCCGGCCGAGGAGGCGAGGGGGAGTGGGTGCCCGGCGCTGCGTCCTCCGATTCGGTGAGTTTGCCTTTGGCCTTCTGCTACTCTCTTGGCCGGCCTTAGTGGCGAGGAGGAGAGGCACGGAAGGCTTGTGTGCGGTTCCTTTGCGGCTATCCTAACGGCGGGGCAGGCGTGTTGTTGGAGTGGTTGACCTCGTCGTTGGGCTCCATGGGGGAGTTCCTCTTCGGCGACCGCCGACTGCCGCTATTTCAATAAGCCTGTTTTTGCGCCGATGTCGATTGAAGCGGGTGTGAGCTCTGCTGCAGCTGTCCCTGGCCTGCCGAGGTGGCGAGGAGGGAGGTTGTCGTGGTTCCGCTTCGGTCTACGTCTATCTTCATCGGCTTTGCCTAAGAGGTGCTATGGTGTTGTGTTATTCTGGAGCTTCCCTCCGACGTGTTTTGGTGGCTTGGCTCCATCACCGCGTCGGACCTAATGGCAGTAGGGCTGCCGCTCCGCCGCTGCTCTTCCTTTGCGCTGGTGCTCGTCATCACCTCTCCGCCAAGTGGTTCGTCCCCGGTGGCTTGGTGGTGGCCGATTGCGAGGATTTTCTCGCCGGTTCGAGTGTGGTCGAGCCCTTTCTCAGACCTCGTCGATGGCGTGCCTCTGAGGTCGTCGGCGTTTGTGACAGAGACGCCCAGTCCTTGAGGGTGTTTTTGTATTTGGTGGAGGTCCTTATCTTCGAATGTAGGTCCTTTGCGGGTGTTGTTTAGACCTCCCTGTATTTTGCACCTGCCACGGGTTTGCTTTGCAGCAATGAAAAGTTTAGGTGCTTTGCACCCTTAATCGTTCAAAAAAAATGTCCTCTGTCAAAGTCTATGTGAACAACCTGCCTCGTGTATCTGATAGCTTTCTGTTCGCCACAGCGTCCACACAACTTGCTTCCTGTATCTGGTAACTTTCAGATGCATAATCAGGCTTTTAGGACTTTTGCCTTCAAAAAAATGCTTCGGAAACAGTAGTACTTAATAGTTATCATTCCTGTCTGATTCGTCCTTCAGCTCTGTTTTATTGTTCCTCTTCAAATGGTTTATGACATACCATATCTTCAATTGCCCTGTGAAAATCAATCTATGAATTCTGAAGGCATCACTAGTTGCCGACCCTTGGCTAAAGCATGACCTGTAGACCTATCCGACATGAGTGCTTCCTCATATTTTGCTGCTCTCTCTCCTTAACATCTGAATTCAGACTGCTTACTTTGGGTATCCCAGATCAACACCCAAAATGGTCTATCTTTGGAGCACCTTGAACAAGTCTACAAGTTATGGGAGAAACTCGTTAATGTATCTCTGCACCCGCAAAGACCGGACGCTATCTCCTGGAAGCTCACAAATGATGGACTCTACTCGGCTAAATCCGCGTACAACATGCAATTCTTGGGCTTAACAACCTCTTTGATGCCTCCGCTTGTCTGGAAGCCTTGGGCAACTCCTAAATACAAGTTCTTTGCTTGGTTGGTCCTACAAAATAGAGTGTGGACGGCGGATAGGCTTGCCCGAAGAGGGTGGCCAAATTGTGGGCTATGTAAGCTATGCAACCAAAGGCTAGAATCGGCCGCACACCTCTTATTCAAGTGTCGCTTCTCCATTAGGATCTGGAACAAACTAAAGCTTTGGCTCGGCCTTCATCAAATCGACACGGCCCTTTGGCAACAATTCCACTCCGTCAAAGAGTGGTGGAAGAAGGCAATCCACAAGAAAGGACCACATAGAAAGGCATTGGCCTCGCTCACAATGTTGGTCTCCTGGGAACTATGGAAGGAAAGGAATGCAAGAGTTTTCCGAGGCCACTCCGTCACCGTGGATATGATGGTAACAAAAATCAAGAATGAAGCTCGTCTTTGGTGCTTTGCAGGGGCAAAAGCTCTTAGCAGTTTAATCTCTTGCGAGTAATTGTTTTATTGTTGATCTTGGCTTTTTGCCAAGATATGGTTTGTAAGCACACTTTAAAACTCCTCTCCTTAATCAATGAAAATGGCAAGTCTTTTGCCTTGTTTCAAAAAAAAAAAAGATTATCTCTTGTAAAAGAAGAACAGGTCCTACTAGCTAGTATCAAGCAAACAATTTATACCTAAACATTTACCATCATGTGTCCCTTTTTCATTTTGTTTCCCCTGTTTACACACATAAACTATTTCGCCATTGCATCCTAAGACTGATGAGTGATCACATTATATTAACTTCTGAATCCTGATGATATGATACCAGTCGATCGTCGTCGGCTGACGTGACGCTGGGATATTTCATCGGGCAGCGTTCTATTCTTGTTGCATGAGAATTCCTGGAAGGTGGTCACCAGCCATATACAGCATCATCATATGTCCTCTGAATCATCCATCGACTGTCAGCTACAGAGTACAGACTACTACTTATTGCAGCATTGTCTGCAGTTCTGCACATGAATTGTTCCCCTGAGACAGCATGCGTGGGTTTCTGTGCGGTTTGGATTCTTCCAGTGAGGTTCTGTTTGTTGGTTGGTTGGTTCATTCACTCCTCTCTTTGGCAGTACACAGGAAGGCGCATGCCTTATCTTCATTGGAAGTTGCATCCTTGATTGTCCTTTTAGTGGCGTTTTTTACTTTTTTTTCAGTGAGAAGTATTTATCTATTTATTGAATTGTTTATGTGTGGCGAGAACTTGATGTAAGTATAAAGAGATATGCTTCTTATGATATATTTCGGGTTGATGAGTTTGGTAAAATATTTCTTCTGATTCTCTCATACGAAGATTCCTCATTTCACTGAAATTCGGCTGCCCTGGAACTAGCCAGGCCTCGGGCAAAAACATGACTTAAATTTTGTGTAAAGTTCGAAATCTCTGGTCCAACTTCAATGAATAAAACCTAAGCTTCAGGGTTTGACAGAATTGAAGACTGCATCATAATGTTTTCGGAGATTTCATAGAATTTGATAAAAAACGATAACCTGAGAAGTTTTTTCAGATCTGAAAACCTATAGTAGGGATCAGTAGAGAGAAAATGGTGACCGAGGAAATCAGTAATCCATGTGATGGGAACCGAGCGGGCAGCCACTCTGATGTTACAAGATAATATGTAATACTTCCCACAGTTTTTCATTGTATGAGCACACAGGAAACAGAGTGAATCTTTTGGATAGAGAAATGACCAAATTCAAGTCAAATTCCTCTTTTTGTTTTCTTATTTCTTTTCTCAGCCTTGGCTCATACAAAAACTCATACTGAAAAAGAAAAGACGGAACTATATACACATTTTCTCATAGATCTTTCTGCATCTTGGATGCAGGCACAGGCACTGCAAGACCTCTCTGTACAGAGACATGGTTCCTGATCATTAATCCATCCCCATGTATTGCAGAGGCTCTGCTAGCTTGTCCCTCAATCATCACCTGGCTTCAGAGCCCTTCATTATCCTCAGCTTCTTGCACGAAGAGATGAACATACTGCAGATGAAGCTCATAATTAGGCACTTGTTCATGCATACAGAATCAACAATTTCTGAAGAGTCTACTCTAGAATCTTATTGTTCAGGCGGATGGTAATATGGTACTTACTCCCAGGGCACATCTCCCACGAGCATGAGGTCACCGTCCTTGTCCTCATAGGCGACGGAGACCTGGTCGCTGCCGGATGCGGAGGCAGGGAAGGACTTGGTGGTGAAGAGGACGTCCAGTGCGTCTCTGAGCTCCCTGTACCCCTTGTACAATCGGAGGTCGACCTTCCTGAGGTATGGCGCTCCGTCCATGCTGACCTTCACATACAGCTGCTCAGCCTTCTTGGCTGCTGCTGCTGCTGCCGCTGCCGCCTGGAAGGTGTTCTTCCTGTATGCCCTCACCGGAGGCCACCCTACAACTTGTGCCCTGAACCCAAAAATCAATTAACCCATGGTTAGTTTAACCACCTCATGTAACATGGCAGATTTTTCAGGAGTGTTTCAGTGTGCGTGTCCTTACTTGGTGGCTGTGGTGGTGTCCTGGTCGTCTTCCACGGCGGCCGACCCGGTTCCCGAGGCCTCGCTGCGGCTGTCGTCGAGCGTGCGCTTGGCCGATGGCCTCTTGGTTGTTGTTGTCGTCGTCTGGTCGCCGCTGCTAGTGGTGGTGCTGCTGCTTCCAGGAGGGCCGAGACGGAGCTCGGTAGCGCAGTCGAGCTCCATTGATTGAAGAGAGAAGGCCGGCGGTTGCTCTTCCTTGAGAAGAAGAGGAAGAGGATGAGGATGTATTTGGTGCGGAGGATTTGTGGTGAGATGTGCTCTGCCTTTGCTTGTGTTTCCTTTATAAAGGGGTGGTTGCCGGGAGTCTATCAGACGGGTGGGAATGGCCAGGATTTAAAATGGTGGCGCGTAGGCGCATGTCCAGCGGTCGGACCCGCGGGACAGTTGTGCACGGGCGGGGCCTGGCCAACATGTGGGCCCGGGTGTTGCTTTGGACGGGGGTCGCGGTGGTGGGGGGAGATTCCTTGCCGGGCCAGGCACGGCTAGGTGGGTGGGTCGGTGGGCTCTGGAGTAGGCAGCCCATGTGGGGCGTGGGACTCACCTGCCTGTGGGAATGGCTGGGTGATCGAGGGGTGGAGGAGCCAGTGCAAGGTGGACACGTTGCGCCGGTGGTTGCGGGTTCTTCCTCGTGTGTGTGTGCAACGGGTTTGCAAAAAAGAAAGAGTATGGTATGGTGCTCGGTCGAATGATGTTATGGACAAGGAATTGACGTGAAAAAATATAGGACAAAGAAAGAGTATGGTATGGTACTAGTAGTAGTAGCATTTGAGAAGCTTGGTGTTTTCCCACATGCCGACATGCGCCTCATTTTCTACATAACTGTTGTTTGGCCTGGGCATCCCATCTTCTCTCATTGGATGGTGTATGTTCGATTGCAGCGGCTTTTTTCTTCTTCATATCATACCAAACGACATATCGGAAGGCCGCGTTCCATTTTATTATTCATTTCAATAATAACGGAACAGATGGACAGACATCACATCATTGCGATGCAAATCTGAATGCACCATCCATTCTCCGCAGAACTAACTCTAGCTAGAACGAAGCCACCAAAATTGTCTTGGCGTGCATCACCCACCCATTAATTTTAATAATTAGACCCGAAACGGAAAGACGAAGACACCAAGTAAGTAGCTACGCAAACGACATAAGTGTAAATGATCTTTCCTTTTGCGAGAAATATTTGTATCTTATATATCTATATTATTAAAAGGCTTATGGTCTGATACGTCACTTTTACCTGGACGATTTTATCCTCCCACCAGCAGATGAATTACCCCACTGCCACGACTAACTGAAAAACGGTTCGGTTTTCTGTCACCATCCCGACCAACTCTCGTTCACCACGAGTCTACCACCTGAGCTCTAGCCCTCGCGAGGCCGAGTCCCCATCACGGCCTCCACGACCGTCATCGGGATGTGCATCATCGTATTCCCGAGGAGGTGAGCCCTCCTGAAGCCGATTCCCTGTCCTTGCCTCCGCCGCGTGAGGCCGCCGGTCGGCCGGGATTGGAGATCTACCTCCGCCGAGTTCGGTCGCCGGACTTCGGTACATCGCCGCAAAGTACGGTCGCCGGCCGCCGCCATCGCGCCCAAATCCAACTGCCCGCGAGCTTATGGGCGTTGCCGTGGCGGGCGCCGAAACCATGGCCGGTGGGGCGACCTCAGGAAAGCGGTCGTGGTAGACGACGTTACGTGGCCGGTCATACCTGCGTCGAGACCGTTTATGCTCCAGCGCAATTTTTAGGAAGGATCTGAAATTCTGAATGTAGAAGGCTAGCCTTCCGTCCCTGCATCACCGCCCCGTGGCTGTTCACATCCCATTTTTTAAATCCATATACCACCCGCAGTCAAATTGATTTGCTAGCTCAACTCGGCTCATAAGAGTGAATCAGAGGGGATTTGCGCTGCTGCATGCACATATTTGAAGAGATGGGGAGAAATTGTGTCAGACAGTCAGAGGATTAAGAGAAGAAGGTACTGTACTACTGTTTGATTAGAGGGAGCGGACAGATTACGTGTTGCTGCTTTGTGGAAGAGGAGAAACATACCCTCTCCATCTTCAGAAATAGCTTGGATTTGCCTTTGCTCGTCGATGGCAAAAAGAGAACAATGATGAAGCATCCAGAGAGTACGCTAAGGTTTTGCCACGTGAATGGCATCAAAATATATAGTGATAGTTAAGAATGATATTTTTATATATTACACTTTTTTAATCAATTCGAGAAGTCTTGCATAAAATTAAGAATTTTGATATCTAACACATCTTCGGTATGGGACAAGCCGGCTGTGCTTCAATCGGCTTGGGCCACACCGACTGCCCAGTCGATGGGCCGCAAGCACGCAATCGGCCAGGAGCAAGCCGATTACTCCAATCGTTGAAAAAGAAAAAAGATGTCGGTCAGGACCAAGCCTATTCAAAACGAGAGGAGCGGGCAACCGCCGCGCGTCATGCTACTGCTCTGGTTCCAATCGGCCAGGGCATGACCAACTGGGCACTCGGCCACCATGGGGCCGCGACGACATCCATTCGGCTTGCGCCTGGGCGATTGAGGCTTAATCGGTCTGACCCAAGCCGAGTGGCTCGGCTCGGTCTAAGCCGATGATGTGCTACATATTAAAATTCTTAAATTCATACAATACTTCTCTAAATGATTTAAAAATTGTACTATTTAAAAAATCGTTGATTAAGAAATATGGCTTGTGGGAAACATACGCTCGAAAAAAAAAGAGAAGAGATGGTAATAAACGCAAATTTGAAAAATTAAAGGAAATAAATATTGGAGACGTCGATGCCAATTCCAGTCAGTCGATTCATCCAAAGGTCCGCGCGAGATTAAAAAAACGTCCATTCGAGGCTCCGACATATCACCGATTCTATGAAAACTAAAGATTAACACCGCGATACCTTTAGATAAAAAAATGATTTGTAGGAAATTTAAAGACTTAATATTATATTTGTGAAAAATATTAATTAGATATTTAACCGTAGCAACGGGTATTGTGCTAGTCTATACGGTTGGCAGAGGCGGAGAGGTACATACCCCCCCACACACACGCATGCAACGCAAACTGCACATACAGTATGCATAACACGACAGTTAATGATCTTTGATTGAAGGAGCTTGGTTTGGGTGCGTGTAGAAAGAACAACACGGCATTGTCTTTTTTCCTTGTTCTAGAACGCGTAGTACAGAGCAACGCGACAACAAGTGATTAGGGCCGGGCAAGCACGCGAACATGGAACCGAATTGCGCCATTAATCAAGGCTGTCCCCGGCACCATGGCCCACGCTAGGAGCGAGCGAGCGTGCGTGCGTGCACACGGGCAGCTATAGCTAGCAAGCACGGATGCCTGATGGGTGTTCATATGCTTGGATGGAAATTATGCTTACCATACATGGAATGGTAGCTGTCACACGCGGCGTGTGGGCCGATCGTGTCGGTCCCGTCTACCTGTCGGTCGATCGATCGATCGCGGCCTCACGGGGCAGGCAGGGATAGCCATTAACCAAGCAACCATGCTTTTCCGAAAAGACGAGACACGATGATGGTGGCCGAGAAAGCCACCGCTCGGTCCATCCATCGACTCGACTGCTGTATAAACGTAGCCTAGCTTGCTAGCGACGGGTGAGACGGCCGGTCGACCTAGCTTTGGCTGCCTACTTCTAGTCTCCGTACGCTGTCGGTTTGGAACTAGCGCGACGCCGGGTTGGCCCAAAGTAAAGCGTCACTTGTCTATTTCCTCTGCTTAATTTTCCCGTGTGCCAGTGTCAGTCTCCGTGTTCCCGTACGGCCGCGCTCGGTGTTTGTGCGTGGAGATGTTCTTCACTTTCTAGGTGAGTGAAATTCTCGCACGCCACTACCACTATGGACAGAGTTTAGTACAACTTGAGTACATTCAACATAATCTTCTGTGCATCTCACAAGTATGCGTCTGAGATGCATCTGTCGTCCTAACAAATTAATCGAGCCTTTTAGAGCCACTATATATTTTGCAAGATTACAAAATTACAGGAATACAATGGCATGTTTATTTGAATCATATAGGATTTCTTGTGTTTGATTGCAACACAAAAAAGGAGAAATGAGTATATGCAATAACTTTGAAGAGAGCCAAGGCTGATGGCCAAATTGAGGCAGCCAAGGCTGATGTCCAAATTAAAGGATTGGTTCCCCATCTTGTTGTTGGTGGTATCTCCATTCTTCAATACGCCGACGATACAATTTTATTTATGGAACACGATCAGAAGAAAGCTAAGAATATGAAATTAATATTACCAGCATTCGAGCAACTCTCTGTATTGATAATTAACTTCTATAAGAGTGATTTATAGTGCTTTGGCGAGGCCCAAAACGAGATCCACCTATACGCTGAACTATTCGGCTGTGGTCAGGGGCAATTTGCAATCAACAATCCGATCCACTATCGGCGTCTCACGATTGCTGAATGGAAACTTGTCGAGAAAAGACTCCAAAAATGTCTTAATAGTTGGAAAGATAAATTGTTATCCCTTGGTGAAAGACTTGTACTCATAAATTCAGTACTCACCAATATGGTACTGTATATGATCTCGTTTTTCTAATTACCAAAAGGTGTCTTGAAGAAAATGGATTATTTTTGATCAAGATTCTTTTGGCAAGGGGATAGTGAAAACAAGAAATATCAACTGACCACATGGAATGTGGTTTACCGACCAAAAGAATACGGTGGACTGGGAATACATGATTTGCAAGTCAAACACACCGCACTTCTGGGTAAATGGCTTTTCAAATTACTTACAGAAGATGGTGTCTGGCAAACAATTATATGGAAGAAATATGTTGGCTCGAAAGCAGTGTCTCAACTAGCTTGGAAACCCGGTGATTCACTCTTTTGGGCGGGACTAATGGCGTCTAAAAAGCATTTCTTCCGTTTCGGTGTTTTCAATATTAAGGATGGATCGCAGATTAGGTTCTGAAAAGATAAATGGCTTGACCAAACTTCTCTTTATGAACAATATCTAGCTATATATTCGGTTGTTAGACACAAAGGGGATACACTTTCCAAAGTAATGGAATCTAATCCTCCTAATGTATCTTTTAGAAGAAGCCTCATATGTCCTAGACTGGTATCATAGAACAATATTTTATTATGATTATCCACGATACAGCTGTCGGAGGGTGCGAACGGGTTCAAATAGAAATTACTAGAGAGTGGTAATTTTTCAGTTGACTCAATGTATAGAGCTTTGATCCAACCTGATATTCCAGTCGATGATAATAATAAAATTTGGAAGATGAAAATACCCCTTAAAACAAAGATTTTCGCTTGGTATCTTAGAGTAATTCTTACCAAAGATAATCTTGTTAAGAGGAATTGGCATGGAAGTACATAGTGCATTTTTTGTCGTCATGATGAGACAATCTGGCATTTATTCTTCTAGTGTAAATTTGCTCGTGTTATATGGTGAATCATCCAAGTAGCCTCTGGTTTATCTCATCCATGTTCGGTGGCCAATATATTTGGTAACTGGTTGCATATGATAGAGGATAAATACATAACTTTGTTTATGGTGGGAGCGCTTGCCATTATTTGGTTGCTTTGACTATGTAGAAATGACAAGATTTTCAATAATATTGTGTCCTCTTTCCTACAAGTTATCTATCGAGCCGCGGCTATTCTCCGATCATGAACTACTCTCCAACGTATGGAGTTTCACAACTTGTTTGCGGAGGGGTGTACGCGATTGGAGGACACGGCGAGTGATATTTTCTTCCGACATGGATGACGGCGTGATCTGAGAGTAGAACTGCCATAGCTCGAGACCGTTTATTTATAGCATATTTTGCTGATAATTTTGTTTTGGTCATTAGTTGTGCGGTTGATCGGCTGTGTGTATCCTAGCTATTCGGAGACCAGGTAAACATTACTGTTTAAGTAATAAAGCACCCATTTCTAAAAAAGTGCAATAACTTTGAGTGGATGCAAATTTATAGAAATGTATAAGGAAATATTTCTATAAAATAGTTCCTCCATTTCAAAATATAAGATATTTTACCTTTTTCCCTGAAACACAACCCTCCATACTAAAAAAGTCTAGACACACGGGTTTTAAGTAAAGACTAAAACATCTTGTAATAAAACGGAGGGAGTATAATGCAAAAAAATCATTGGAAAAAAGTTCTTTACCATTTCTTGAGTCAAACAACCCACGTAAGAACTATCGAGGATACCACCCCACCAAAACTTCCTATCGATTTTTAGAAATCTACTAGGGCCTACTTCACAATAAAAAATAGGGGATAAAAGTTTCCACGGCAACAGACCAAAGGGTTTTATTAGTGCGCGTGATTTTGAAAAATGTAGCAATATAAAAGAGTTGGTGATTGGGATGAAACATTTCGTTCCATGAGTTTTCGTCATGTTCCGTTCACTCCGAACTTTTCTAACCATTGGGTCATGGTCTATCAAGCTTTGACATAGAAAGGTCTCTGCTTAAGATACAAAAGGCTAATAAAAAAAAGTCGATCATCTTATCTGATCTCATCGCCGGTGCTGCGTGTGTGCTTGGATCAATCCATCGTCACCCAGTGCTCGTCTCGTCGTCAGTGCCGCCCAGCACCCGTCGCCGACGCCACCCAGCGCCCATCACCGATGCCACCAAGCGCCCGTCGTGTCGCCGACGCTACCCATCGATCGTCTCGTCACCGGCGCCAGCCAGCGTCCGTCACCAACGTCACCGCGTGCCCCTCACCTTTGAAGCCCCATTATTAACTCCCGGCCAATCCTTCTTCCTTCACTCGTGCCGCGCCGCCCCCCTAGGTGAGTACCAGCGGCAGCGAATTTTAGGGTTTGATTTTAGGGTTTTCGTGAATTAGGTTGTCGTGGACTCGTCTCGTTCAATTCATGTCTGTAGGTGTTCCTCCATTTTTTGATCAACACGGACGCCGCCAACAGTACCGGAGCACCGCACCGCCCTCTCCTCGCCTTCGTAGCCCAGCGACGCGGTCAGGTTGTCGCCACCCACTCTGGCGCAGCATAACACGAGGATCACTCCATGAGAACTCGTCCGCTTAACTCGCAGTGAGCATCGAAGTCGCCTGCCACCGTCCTCCTCGCCGCGGGATCGGACAACACTGCATCGGGGTGAGTCTCCCTTTGTCCTCTATATTCTTCCTTTGAATCTAAACATGCTTGGATGTCTTTGCTTTAATGTCCTTATACTCACGAGGTCAATTTAGTAGCTTGGTGTAATTAATTTGTTCATGGTGAGCCATCTTCTGCCATATATAGTCTTGCATGTGTATGCTTTCATGCATAAACCAAGCGGGTGACATGCCACCTAGATTGATATGGAGGGGAAATCTTGAATGCTAGACTGACGACATTAGCTATCCATCCACACAATGATTTCAAATGCAAATACTTTCCTCTAATTTAAGATGTGTTTTCAAAATTGTGTCATAGATATACCGGATATGCGATTAAAATATTGCTATGAGATTGGGAGGACCAACCGACCTACATGTAATATTAAACTACCTAATGGAAGATGGGATACAATTCTTGATTCCCAACTAAGGTATATTCTAGTTTTGTATGTGTGCCTCATAGATATGCCGTATATGCGATTAAAATCTTTCTATGGGACTGGGAGGACCAACCGACCTACATGAAATATTAAACTAACTAATGAAAGATAGGAGACAATTGATTCCAAACTAAGCTCTATTCTAGTTTTGTATGTGTGCCTCATATATGTTGTATATGCGATTAAAATCTTGCTATGAGACTAAGAGGACCAACCGATCTACATGAAATATTTAAACTACCTAAATGAAAGATGGGAGACAATTATTGATTCTCAACTAAGCTCTATTCTAGTTTTGTATGTGTGCCTCATAGATATGCCGCATATGCGATTAAAATCTTGCTATGAGATTGGGAGGACCAACCGACCTACATGAAATATTAAACTCCCTAAATCAAAGATGGGAGACAATTCTTGATTCCCAACTAAGCTCTAGTCTAGTTTTCTATGTGTGCCTTTGACCATCTCCATCTGTTTTTCCTGATTTTAGTTTACTTCTTTTTTCTAGTTTCAGCTAAAACAAATTGTTTTTTAGTTGTTTATTTGACATGATTACACTTACAATTTTCTTATTTGTATGTGGTATGCATTAAGCCATGGCAGATGTAGGTGACGATGCTGAGTACCGGGACATTGTGTAGCACCCTCAAATCGGCCCTATGCAAGTTTTAGCCCTTTCCGCCAAACCCGCATAGAAACGATTCAAGGACGCCCACCAGGCACTTTCGTGCGGGTGGAAAACGAAGTAATACCATTATACAACAGTCCTCGATGGGACCTACAGAACAGATATATATACAACAGCGACTCAACGAGTCAAGAATATAGATATACAATACAAAGATCCAAATCACTTTGAAAACGTTACAGCGTCCGAGTACGGACAAGATGCAAATGGGGCTAAGAGCCCTGAAGAATAACCAATGGCGTCCATAATCCTGCCCAGGCCAAGCCGGAAGGGTAACCCTGCTAACGACGTCGAACTTAAACCTGCTAAAACAAAAGGGGTGCCGACAAAGGGCAAAGGAAAAAGAGGAGCCTCAGTACTGAGGCCAGTACACGGCGAGGCTAGAATTCGGCGGCTCTCGCCTACATAGGTATGGTGGGCTGAAGCGGCAGCGCAGCGGCACTAAACAACCTATAAAGACTCGATACAACTGACGGTTATCAGAGAGGGATAAGAAAGACCTATTCGGATCCAACCTGAAGCTAACACCAAACAAACCCGTCCTGGTATTTCCCCCTCGAGACCAAACGAGGAAGTCGGACCAAGGAACTCACACAGTTGGCAATTTTACTCATTCTGTTATAGTTGCGGCAATTACTAATCAGATATAGATAGTAGGAGTCATCCTGATAGCATAAGTAGTGGGCAGTTTTAATCACCATTCTGTTGTAGTTGGAACATTTACTAGTCAGATATAATTGTCCTGAGGAATCCCAAAACCCAGCAGTTGTTGGCACTTTTACCACATTCCATTGGAGTTGCAATACTTACTAGGCAGATATAACAAACATCCCAGATCCAGCAGTGGTTGGCATTTTTAATATCCATTCTGTTATAGTGAAGCTGATTACTAGTCATATATATTAAGTCAAATTTATAGCACTACTTTAGTTATGCTTGTCTATGATCGAGATACTGTGCTCCAAGTCGTCCATAACCACGGACACGGCTTTCAGAAAGTTTTACCCTGCAGGGGTGCACAAATAGCAACACACACTCGATCAACCTCGGAAAAACCAACTCAAAACCCAACGAGGCATTCACGACAAAGCGATCACAGGATTCAGAAATATTATAGGGAGCCACCCCACTAAGCTACCCGCAACGAAGTTAGCCGGCTCCAGAACGGACCCAGGGTTTGTGTCAATGGCTGTAAACGACTGGGAACCCGAAAGTGTGACTGGGCTTGTCAATACCACGAAAACATTCCACGATCCAAAACAGTACAGGTGCTCCACGCACAATCTTAAATAAAGCAGTAAAGCATGGCATAGGTACAGAATAGTAACAAAGCCCCAAACTACTTTGTGGCCCCAAGAAATAGAAATGAATCAAGCTCTGGCTCAGGAGGGTCCATAAGGCCTCCCGGATGTGGATAGTGCGAAAAATAAAGGAACATGTATCAAGTACTCGAGGTCCTACGGGACACAAGTGAGCGTGGAAGAACCAAATAACATCTATTGCCCACCGATGCCTCTGCATTAGTTGTATCTAGCATTTTAATAGTTGTATTTAAAGTCATGACATCTCCACCATTAAGCATCTCCACCATAAACATCTGCCAGCATTCCAACAACTGTGGTACTCGACAACACGAGATCGCACCTGAGCAAGCAACTACGACTCGCAAGGCCGGCTATCTACCAAACAACAGGTATTAGGAGGTGTCCATGGCAATATAGAGGCGGCGTGGGATATAACCGGTGCAAGGAAACTAAAGCATCGCGACACGGATAGCAATAGATCAACAGGAGGAAATAAAGACTATAAATGCAAAATAGGTAGAATGGGGAGGGATGCTCGCCTGGGAAACACTGTTGAAGGTTCATATCCGAAGAACTTGTCGATACTCGCATCAACTCATCGGCCTAATCCGCGAAGAAGCAAACACTAGAATAAACACCGGATGCAATATTTTATACTACGGCAGAAGATCCGGCATGCTTATGATATGATGCATGGCATGGCACAGATGCGGTGCAATTAGTCAATATTAAGCGGAACCGGGGTCCCGACATTTAATTAATAGGTTCCAGTTATTTAGATACCCCGCAATTTAAATGTTGTATTATCAAGGCAACACATGGCATCGGTTCGCTACACCAATTTAAATGGAGTCCAAAATAAGACAAAGATATCCCGCATAAACACTCCATATTTAATTATGAGGTGAATCGGCATAATGCCCCCAAACCATAGACAAGTATGCATGCATGAACAATTTAATATGCGACAGTTGATAATGTCATATTATAAAAATAGAGGCTTAGGGGCACACATCTGGGTCGGAAGATCTTGGGTTCCGGGGGTCCGAGGTCCGACCGGGTTCGGCGGGGGAACGATCTCGCATCCGGGAAGAAGGACTTGGTGCTCCAAGATGAAGCGGTTGTTGTTCCGTGTGGCGATCTTGGCGGTCATCGGGTCCGAGAAGAAGATCTTGTCTGGTCCGCTTATTGGGTCGGAGAACTTGCCGTCCGAGGGATCGGTCTTCACAGCCGAAAAGAAGATCATGGCATCCGGGGATCTCGGCGTGTTTAGACACCGGGTCGGAGATCTTGGAATACCGACTTCGATTATCGATGATGAACTTGGATGCGGTACCGGTAGCCTATTGGTTCCTCCCGATCATCAGTCAAGGCGTCGGATTAGGTTCAGCGGAGAACTTTGTGTGGCTCCGGTAGACCACAGAGAGTAGAACTTTAGTGAGGCCAGCTATCACATGTAGTGGGTTAAACCAAGACCCTCACGTGTGGGTCTTGAAAGAGAAGGCGACTGGCTTGGGGCATGCAAAATACAGAGGAGAGCTCGCGTGTGTGGCACGGTGTAGAGCCCAACACGACAAGATCGAAATGAGGTCAATCACGGCGGCGTCAGGCACGCGCGCGTAGAGGGCGAGAAGGGCGTTGTCCTTGCAGCGTCGGGGTCTCGCAAACGAGGTGTTGCGGCAGAGACCCAAGGCGAGGCCGGGGTAGATAGAGGCGGCAACCAGCTCTTGTGGGTGACAGGGAGGAACACGCTTGGGTCCCTGGCTCCAGGCGGTGGGGCGGTTCGAGATCCGGTGGCGAGGAAGCAGGCTTGGGGCAGCCGGAGGCAGAGGAGAGGGCAACAGTGAGGTGGTCGCGGAGCGGCGCTGCAAGGCGGCGGGGTGGGATGGCGACCGAGAGGGAGACAACGACACAGGCGCGGGGGTGCTCCCGCAGGTGAGGTCGCGTGCGGCAGCGGCCACTCAAGGGAGGAGACAGGGCGGCGACGACTTGACACCAGCGAGGTGCGGACGGAGAGAAAGGGGCGCGGAGCGAGGAAGCGGCAGGGTCGGCGAGCGCGCAGAGGGTGGAGACGCGGCTGCACGGGATCGACGAGGAGGAGCTCTAGAGGCGGGGATTCGAGGGAGGCCGACGGGCGGCGGCGCGGCTCGATGGGGAGGCGGGGCTCGAGCAGAGGGGATTGTGGCAGGGAAGGGGATTAGGTGGGGCCGGGGCAAAGAAACGGACAAGGGGAGCGGGGCACGCACGAGAGAAAGCTGGGGGCATCGCTCGCTCGCGTGTGGTGGGGCCAGGCGTGGGAAGGTGGCGTGCGAGCTGTGGACGGAAGCGAGCGGGAGTTCGGGGTTGGTGGCGACGCGTTGGTGGAGGGGTGGCTGGTGGGCCCGCCTGGTCGGGTGGACCAGGTGAGTGCGGAAAAGTGTGCAGGGGCGGCGGGATCCGGGCCGGTCGGTGACGCAGGTGGCGTGCGCGCGGGAAAAGCAGGCGGCGATGGGTGGGGGTTGGCGACAGATGGAGTGTGGCTGTGTGGTTGTTGCATGCACTAGCATGTGCATGCGTGGCTGTGTGTGTGGCGGCGGGCAGGGATGGGTTGGGGAGTAGCTAGGCTTTGGTTTAGGCTAGGGTTTTCTCGATGGGCCGGGTAGTAGATGGCCTGGCCTAACGGCTGGGCTGCCTCCCCGGTCCGACAAAATAGTTTTTATTTATTTATTTTTGTTTTAAAAGTCTTTCGTAAACTATTTTTAGACAAACAAAATACCCGTAAGAGGTCCGGTGTTTTTGATTTGAATAAAGATAGGGTATTTAGAAAAAAAAATAGACTTTTCGAAAATAGTTGTGTACAAACACATGCATGATGATGACGATGCTCAAATGCAATGTGGCATGATGACATGAGCATGCGGTCATGATGATGCAATGCACAAAAACACCGCGATTTTTTAGTAGTGGTTTTTTCGGGGCGCCACACATTGCGAACATGATGTTTAGTAACGAGGATGATGGATACTGGTTCTACAACAAGTATGCTCTGTGGAAAGGATTTAGTATTCTGAAAGGTTATGTTGAGTGGGATGGAGCCAACGAGAATATAATTCACAAAAAACTTGTATGTAGTTGCGAAGGTTGTCGTGAAGAGAAGCACATGAAAAGGAAGAGGGAAGATAGGAAGAGGAGGCCTGAAACATCACCTGTGTTGGTTGTAAGGTGAAACTGATAATTGCAAGGGTCGTGGAAACGGGGCGGTGGTTTGTGAAGAATTTTTTTGATGAACACACCCATCATATGGACCCACCCTATCTTGCTTGTCTGATGCGTTCACATAGACGAATCAGCTGTAACACCCCAAAACTTCTAATCAAGATTATCAACTTCTAATCATCCAATTTGGGGTTAACAAAAACTTTTATTAAGAAAATGAATATGAATGCATGTGTGTTTGCATTAGTGTAGATTTGAGTGCTTATGCCATGCTTGATTGTTACAAATGATGTGAAATGGTTTAAAGGTGAATACTACATCATCTAGACCAACTACAAACAAAATCAAAAGAAATCAAATATGAACAAATAAAGCAAATGGTCATTTTGACAAAAGTAAACCACTAGGCCACTTTGTGTGTTCCTAGAAGAAGAATTCTAATAGAAACATTTCTATTTTTTTTCACCCCTTGCTAGACCAAATAAAAGTGTATCAAGGCCCACTTTACAAACTTACAAAAACATCTTTCAAATCAATTTAATGGACAGTTGAAAATTGAATCTAGTTCATATGTTAAGATCCCATTTTTTCAAAAACCTATCAAATCAATTCCCCTTGACCTCTCCAAGCAAACATAGACTCTAAAACTTAAGATCACTCAAAAATTTTGAATCAAAATTTCCAAAGTTTAGTTCTTGCGGTCATTTCCACAAACATCTTGCTTACACTAATTTAACCTCTGCCTAACTTCACTGTTGTGCATAGTGATCCTTGACCATTTGGTCTCCACTTCACTCCCTTGTCCCCTCTGGTGTCGAGCAGCACCCAGGCCATCCCCCTTAGGCCGTTAGGCATAGTGGAGCGCCGCCCGTTTGTGGTCGTCGCCGGCCGACAGTGGGAAGAGTGCCAGGATCCTCGCCGCCCTCGCCCATGATGCGCACCATACACGCCGCACTCCACCACCACCCCTTGTCCCAGCCTCGATCCTAGGCGAGCCCTGGACCACCCTTGCTATGTCGCGTACCGTGCCTCTGCGCCATGTCCAGAGCGTGCCAGCTCGTCGCGCCCGACCAGCTCGCCCAGACCGCGCCTTGCCCTCGCCGCGCACGCTCACACCCTCCATGATCACAGCAACCCAACAAACAATCCCGTTCGCCGTCGCGCGACCCGCAGCTGCCGCACGCCGCCGCAAACACCTCTGCGTCCGTGCGGAGCACCGCACGCTCCCGACCAAACCACACCGCTCACGCCTCGCCATTACGCCCGTGAGAACCGCTAGGGAACCGCGTACCACCCACTAGCCACCGCATGGCGATAGCTGCCTGTAGCCTCGTCACCGACGAGCTCGCACCCGTACTGTTCGGTCCCCTCGCCGCAGTATAAAAGGAGGCCACCCCTGCCTCATTTCTCCACACCATTCCAATCACCAACTCTCACTAACCCTCCCCCACTTCTTCCTGGAGCAAGGCGAGCTCTCTCTCGCCAGAATTTGGCCGGAGCCCGCCGCTGCTGGAGGAGAAGTGCGCCCGCGATTTCGACCACCCCAATCCTTGCCGTGAACACGCCTCGCCGTCGTCTACCATGTCGATTTCCCCTGTCACCGACCCTAGCTGGAGCCCAGGTGAGCCTAGCCAGACCCCCACCGCCTCATTAGGGTTGATTCCTCGCCGGAGCAGTTCGTCGTCGACGACGACTCCCAGCCGTTGATCTGTCTTCTAATCGCATGGCCCAGATGTGTAGATACCGCTTCACGTAGTTAGTCCCACTGACTGGTGGACCCCATCTATCAGTAGCCTGCTGCGCCGCATAGTGTAGCTGGGCCGGCCCATTTACTTCCCGCGCTGGCCTGGAAATGCAAATAATTTTTTTTCCATTTTAGTTTAAACTAGTTTCTGTCCACGGATTCAAAAATAAATTTAGAGAGTTTCACTAAACCAAAATGCATGATTCAAATTTTGCTAGAAAGGTATTTAAATTATCTATCCAAGCCTATTGGATTTAAATCATTTGGAGTTAGAGATGATCTTTAGTAAAAAGAACAAGACAGAGACTTTTTCAACTTCAAACATTTTTCAAAAATCAAACATAATAGCTTTTGAGTTGATTCCAACTCTGAAAAATCACATTTGACAATATCTATCTGAATATGTAAAAAATATCTAGGTTGCATGCAGTGACATTGGACTAGTACTAAAAGAAGGCTAGTAGGGCATTTCTAGTCACTTTAAATTGATTAAATAGTAACCTTAAACTTTATAAAATCTGACCAACACTTTAAATCACATTCCCATATATTAGAATATGTGGTGATTACATGTGTCAATATGATCCCATATTTTAATTGGAGAATATTAAATCTTAATTAATTTCAATGAGTAGAAATTACTTTTCTCAAATAAATTAAATAAGACTAGTTCTTTAATGCATGTGATGATGCTAGATCATCAAGTGTGAGCCTTAGTGTGCTAAATATAATTAGTTAATTATTTTTTGGTGACTGTGTACCCCGTATTTTATTTATAGACGATAATATCGACCCAAGCTACGAGGAGGAGGAGTTCTACCCCGAAGACGAGGAGGAAAACTTCAATTACTGCACCAATCAAGGCAAGCTATTATTGGCAAGCTATAATTATAGAAGTTAACGATGCAAGCTTTAACCTAAGCAATATGCATTAGGCATACTTGGTTATACACTTTGATTTATACCCATCCCAAGTTTTACTTGCAAGCTTTACTCTTTTACTTTACCAAAGTTCTTTACTTTTAGTTAGTGCTTTATGAGTATTGGAGAGTAGTATAGATAACATAAAGAGTATAAAACTAGGCCTATACTAGATGCCATTCTATGGCATGAGATTGAATATTAACACCCTCATTAGTGAACACTCTTAACTTAGGGGCTAGTGCTAAGCATAAAACTTGATCACTTTAGATGGGAATACTTGGTGAAAATGATTATGAAAACCTTGGAATGATGAGTCATTCTATTGAAATGTTTTGACATGTGTTCAGAAATACAAATGGATTTGATGGTGAAAATGTTGAGGCATGAGCCTTAGCCCTTTATACAAACTGATGGTTGGGTTCGGATGCAATACCATTCCAATTTTACCATACACCCACAATACCTGAATTCGGTAGGGCTTAACTAGAAGTCTATATGCCTTAGTATGGGTTCCCTCGCAGAAGAGGTTTGAGCTGAAGCAACCTCGTGAGTGTGAATTATCCACCTATGCAGTGCCCATGATGGCAGATGGCCATGTCTAGGAGGCCAAGCTCATAGGGGAGGTGCTTATACTAGAGTGTGTAATTGAAAGGTTATGATTGATTATCCGCATACTAATTATGATGATTCAGGGTTATCCCTGATGAATGTATCGTATTTTGTGGTGAAAGTGTACCACCTCTACAGAGTGTCAAACTATTCGAATAGCCGCGTCCGCGGTCATGGACAGTTGGAGTGGCCATACTGTTCCGTCGTCAGATGTTTTCCAAATGACTTATGAAGTGAACTATGACTTTGACTTGACCACAACAGGGTTGTGGATATGAAACTAGGTTCCCACTTAAGTGATTTAGAACATTAACTTAGTTTTCTTTACTTCTAAACTCAGTTTAGATAAATCTGGCTCTTTGCAAATAAACCTAAAGCTCAGGTTTCCTACTAGAACTACCTTACTTGTTAGTGATAGTTTATGAGTACTTAAAGAGTACTCATGGCTTTGTCCTTGGCTATTCTCTTGGCTAGACTATGAGGAGGACTATCAGGAAGATGGACGGCAGGACAACTATGACAACTAGGATCATCTCCCATCGTCAGCATTGCCTGTGATACTGAAGATGGAGCCCACTACTACGCTTATTATTTTGCTGCTTGTTTGTATTAAGACTGGATCATGAGATCCTTTATTTGTGTAAGACCTTATTATGGTTTGTAATGGATGATGTACTGTGATATCCAATCTATTATGTCTCGCAAAAATGGCAATTCTGGGATTGCGATGTATGGCATAACAGACATCTGGGATTAAAAATCCGGGTGTTGACAAGTTGGTATCAGAGCCATCCTGACCATAGGAGACCCTAGTTAGAATGGACATCCGAACAAAAACTTAGTTTCAAAACCCAAGAAGTGAGTATTTATGAAAACCTATTCCCACTCTGATCCTTGATTCTTTCAAAAAAATCATGTTCCTCAAAAAATTCTTACATTACTAATAAAATTTGACACACTTGATCACCTCACTAACTTACTCATCCTAAATTCTTATAGATGGAAGTTCGTATTGCAAGTTCTACCAGTTGGGCAATGGAGGCCAGCTGATCTTTGAGAGGGATCTAGATGTACTGTCAGAGTACCTTGAGCGCCCGCATTTGGAATTCTTCGGGGCTCAACTCAAGGATCACCCAGGAGGAGATCTACAATGGCTGATAGTTGTAGATCTCAAAGGCAAGATGGAAGCACCCCTTTCTGAGAAGATTCAATTCACCGTGCGAGAGAACAACTGTCTAGATGGATTAGCCAGGGCTATGCATGAAGCTCTTGCCCGTCTGTGTGGGAAAAACATCAACTTGATCCAGGGAACTCGCTTTGCGAGCTTCGCAAGGCGTGATTCTATGGGAATTCCATTGGAGATGCCAAGTCACCCGGAGTTGAAGCGCTAGGTGGAAAATCTTGACTTCCTGCTATATGATAGACAGAAGGAATTGGACAATGCTCAATCTTACGCCAACCAAAACCTTGCCATTGCCGCCAAGAAGGACCAGACTCTTACCATGCTCGTCAAGGATTGCCAATCACTTCGTCGTCCATGCGAGAAGAAGGATCGCACCATCGCTCGTCTTCGCAAGAAGGTGGCCAACCTTGAGAAGACCATCCATGAACAGGAAGTCCATCTTGAAGCAAAGGAAGAGGAAGAAGGTGAAGACATCCAGGGTGATCTTCACTCGTACCTCAGTGATGACAACGACTACCTGGAGGATGATGCCATAGATTTCTACACTGATGATGATGATTCCGACTTCATTGATGATGAGTAGATGCACTTGATCACTACCATAGGAGTTGTATCGGTCCCACTGTATCGTAGTTGCACAGAATGGTTCTTAAAACCATTTGTTTTCTATTTGTGTGTGGTGTGTGTTTGTATTGTGTGCTTGAATGAATGAGAAGAAGTTAGTTTGCAAAACCTGAGTCAAACTCAAAGTTAAAAGATTTTTGAACAAAACCATGAACCTTAGAATTTCCCTCTTATCTCTTTATCTATCTCAATCTTCAGATGCCTCGTGGAAACCAAGGAGGAAGCAGCTCATCGCAGGACCCGATGCTGCAGATTCTGTAGATGCTAGTTTCTGACCGTGAAGCTAGTAGAGCCGAACGCCAATCCAACCTAGCCACTCTTCAACAGATATCTTAGATTGCCCACAATAATCAAGGCCATGGAAATCAGGATCAACATGGATACATGAAGGAAATATGCCCTGAGAGGCAATAATAAAGTTGTTATTATGTATTGCTTGTATATGATAGATGTTTATTTTGCATGCTATAATTGTATTGATAGGAAACATCAATACATGTGTGTTTAATAAACAAAAGGGTTCCTTGTTATGCCTCTCTTATAGACTAGCTTGTTGATTAACAAGATGATCAAGGTTTCCTGATCATGGACATTGGATGTTGTTAATAACAAGGTCACAGCATTTGTGAAATGATGTGATGAACATTCATCCGAAGTATAGCATTACGATCAAGTCATTATGTTTATATTTCTATAACATCATACAAAGTAGTCTTAGTCCTTAGACCATGAGATCATGTTAATTGCTAACACCGGAAGAGTATCTTGATAACATCAAACGTCACACCGTAACAGGGTGACCATAAAGGTGGGTTCAGTGCTATGAAGGTGTTATGTTGAGGCTCATGGATCAAGAGTGGAATTTGTCAATCCCGATGACGGATAGATATACTCTGGGCCCTCTCGGTGATATCACATTAAGATAGCTTGCAAGCAAGTGATGTGATCACTAGAATGTTATATCACGGGAACGAGAAAAGAGTGCATGTCGGTAACGAGATCAAACTAGGTATTTGGATACCGATGATCGAATCTCGGACATGTATTATATCATGAGACAAAGGGATTAAATTTCTGACGTTAAAGGTTCTCACGATCACAGAAGTCATCATTGAATATGCAGGAGTCAGTATGGATCTTCAGGTCCCGCTTCTGATTATTGATCTGAGAGGAGTCTCAATCATGTCTGCATTATTCGCGAACCGTAGGGTGACACACTTAAGGGTTGCCGGACACCATTTAGGAGCACATATGTTCCAGACAAAAGGTTTGCAAAGTGCAGTAAATGTTTCGATAGAAACCGGAATTGTTTCGGGTGAAATTGCAGAAAGTGGTTCTGCATGTGATATTGAAATGTTGCAAGGGGTTTTATGTGAATGTTTGTTAATTAAAGTAATTAACAAAATTCTGAATAAAATAAATAAAAGAGTTTTATTAATTGAGAGTTGCATTTAATTTGGTGGAAATTAAATACATGTGAGTGGGATTTTGGGTGGAGGCCATGTTTATGTGAGTGGAGGTTCACCACATGAATGAAGGAGGGGAGGAGTCCCCCCCTCATGCGCCGGCTATGGGAGGGGAGGGGTCTCCCTCCCTCCTATATTAAGCCCCCTCTCCCCTCTCACAAACCACACCTCCTCGTGAAGGATCTCTCTCCCCCCTCTAGATATTCCCCCATGGTCTCGGATTAGCGAGATACATGTTCTCGGTGGCCTTGCGTCTGGAAGGAGTTGCTGCTTCCGCTGATTCGCTGGAGCGAGGAGGTGGAGGTTGTCCGGTGGCTTGAACGTGTGTGCGAGGATGGATGCGCTGCTGATTTGCACGCTCGGACTTCCACACGATCTTGAGATCGGCAAGCGTACGACTACATCAACCACGAGTTCCTACTCATTAACAAAACCCGTTGTCTTCGAGGGTAAGTTCTCCATGGATGTATGTCCACTCGTTGCTCTGTATCTAGTAGATAGATCTTGGCGTATAGTTCTCATCGTAGGATTTTTTTTGTTTTCTATGCTGCGGACCCAACAGTGGTATCAGAGCCTGATCTATGCGTAGGTGCTTTGCACGGGTAGTACACATATGTTTATATGTGGGCGATGATGATCATGTTATTGCATCTTCTATGTACTTTGGATATTGGTGTCATAGTGGGATGAAGCGGCCGGACCAACCTTACATGTCATCGTACATGAGACCAAGTTCCACGACTGACATGCAACTAGTTTTGCATAAGTGGCTAGCGGGTGTCTATCTCTCCTACTATAGTCAATATCTGATTTATAACAAGTTGCTAATAACTTGGTTATCCTCGTTGTGGTTCATGTTCGTAGGTAAGACCGGTTCTATCTCCGAAAGCCCTAAGACACGTAAAACTTGCAATTGATAAATTAGAGGCGTCTAGTTTAGATCGTTGCTGGGCTAGTGTCTTGATATGGTATTGTTGTAAGTAGATGTATGATAGATACTCTTACAACTCACTTAACGTGTAAGTTCCATAGACCTTGGCCTTACACACAAAGGAATGATAGAGATCATACCACGATGCAAATGATAGAGATCAAATGCATGGACCATATCACCTCACTTCACACATTAGATGTTAGCATCTTATATTGCTAGTTTGGCGTTTTTGGTAGCATTATAAGGTGATCCCTCATTTTGATATCAAGATAAAATGTGTTCTTCCTTAAGTATGCACCGTTTTGTGGATCGTGTTTTGAGGCATCACGTGATGATCGGGTGTTCTCGACTCTACGCTTTCATACAACGGGTGTAAGACAGTTTTACACACGCGAATACTAAGGTTCTTACTTGACGAGCCTAGCATGTACAGACATGGCCTCGGAACATGGACCGAAAGGTTAAGCATGAGTCATATAGTTGATATGATGCCCATATAGATGCTCGCCTTTGAAGCTATACCGACTCACGTGATGATCGAACTTGGTGTAGTGGATTTGGTTCATGTAATCACCAAAAGGACACGAGGGATGTCGTTTTTGAGTGGGAGTTCATTAGTAATTTGGATTAGTTGAACTCAATCTATCATAAACTTAGTCTAAATATATTTTAAAAATTCTGTTGTAGATGGCACTACCTGCTTTTAATTTCAATGTGTTCATGGAGAAAGAGAAGCTTGCTGCGAATGGTAGCAACTTCACCAACTGGGCTATGAATTTGAGGATTCTCCTCACTGCTGCACAAAAGCAATATGTGCTAGAGGTGCCGCTACGCCCCCCACCAGCTCCTGATGCCCCTAACGAGGAAAAGAACGTCTATATAACTCGTCAGGAGGACCACAACTTAGTTCATTGCGGCATACTGTATGGGCTAGAGCCAGAACTTCGAAAATGTTTCAAAAATGGCAATGCCTTTGATACCATGGGAGAATTGGAAATGATTTTCGATACCCATGCTGCCGTAGAGAGTTATAATGCTTCTAAAAAGTTCTTTAGCTGCATGATGGAAGAGAATAGCTCTGTTAATGAGCACGTACTCAAAATGTCTGGGTACGCCGATAAGCTTGTGTCCTTGGGAATAACGATTCCCATTGACTTAGGCATACATCGTGTTCTCCAATCTCTGCCACCTAGCTACAAGAGCTTCGTGATGAACTATAATATGCAGGGCATGAAGAAGTCTCTTCCCGAGCTTCTGTCAATGCTTAAGACTGCAGAAGTGGAGATTAGGAAAGAACATCAAGTGTTGATGATCAATAAGACCACCGGTTTCAAGAAGGACAAGAAAGGCAAGCACAAGGGAAAGAAGGGCGGCAAATCTGTTGCCGCGCCTGAAAAGAAACCCTGGGCTGGCCCTAAGTCTGACACCGAGTGCTACTATTGCAAGGGGACTGGCCATTGGAAGCGCAACTGCCCCAAGTATTTGGCAGACAAGAAGGCCGGCAAGGCAAACAAAGGTATATGTGATATACATGTTATTGATGTGTACTTGACTAGTACTCGCAGTAGCACCTGGGTATTTGATACAGGATCGGTTGCTAATATATGTAACTCGGTTCAGGGGCTGCGGAACAAGCGACAACTAGCAAGGGATGAGGTCACGATGCGGGTCAGCAATGGATCAAGAGTTGATGTGATCGCCGTCGGAACGCTGCCTCTCCATATGCCGTCAGGATTAGTTATAAACCTGAATAATTGTTATTTGGTGCCTGCACTGAGCATGAACATTGTATCCGGATCGTGTTTGATGCAAAGTGGTTATTCGTTTAAGTCTGAAAACAATGGTTATTCGATTTATATGAATAATATCTTTTATGGTCATGCACCTGTGTTGAATGGTTTATTTCTGTTGGATCTCGATAGTAGTATTACGCATATTCATAATGTTGATGCTAAAAGGATTAACCTTGATAATGATATATCTGCATATATGTGGCACTGCTGTCTAGGTCATATTGGCGTCAAACACATGAAGAAACTCCATTCTGATGGACTTTTGGAATCACTTGATTTTGAATCATTTGATACATGTGAACCATGCCTTATGGGCAAGATGACTAGAATGCCGTTTTCCGGTTCAATGGAACGGGTGACAGATTTATTGGAAACCATACATACTGATGTGTGTGGACCAATGAGTGTGTCGGCGCGAGGTGGATATCGTTATTTTGTTACTTTCACGGATGATTTGAGTAGATACGGGTATATCTATTTGATGAAACATAAGTCTGAAACCTTTGAAAAGTTCAAAGAATTTCAGAATGAAGTGGAAAATCATCGTAACAGAAAGATCAAATTTCTACGGTCCAACCGTGGAGGAGAGTATCTTAGTTACGAGTTTAGCACACATATGAAAGACTGTGGAATAGTTTCACAACTCATGCCTGCCGGAACACCAAAATGTAATGGTGTGTTAGAATGTCGTAATCGTACTTTATTGGATATGGTTTGATCTATGATGTCTCTGACTGACTTGCCACTGTCATTTTGGGGTTATGCACTGGAAACCGCTGCATTCACTTTAAATAGGGCACCATCTAAATCCGTTGAAAAGACACCGTATGAATTATGGTTTGGAAACAAACCTAAGCTGTCATTTCTTAAAATTTGGGGATGCGATGTTTATGTGAAGAAACTTCAACCGGATAAACTCGAACCCAAAGCGGAAAAATGCGTCTTCATAGGATACCCTAAGGAAACGATTGGGTATACCTTCTATCACAGATCCGAGGGAAAGGTCTTTGTTACCAAGAATGGATCCTTTCTTGAGAAGGAGTTTCTCGTGAAAGGTGTGAGTAGTCGGAAGGTAGAACTCGAAGAGGTTATTGAACCTTCTCTTCATGAAATGGCGAGTAGCGCAGCACCGGAAGTTGTTTCGGAGTTGACTTCACCTAATGAAGAGAGAGCTAATGATATTGATCATGAAACTCCGAAAGAGGACACTACCGAACCTCGCAGGTCAAGCAGGACACGTACAACTCCTGAACTGTACGGCAATCCTGTTATGAATTTCATGATTGATGAAATAGATGACCCTGCGACGTATGAAGAAGCGATGATGAGCCCTGATTCCAACAAATGGCTAGAAGCCATGAAATCCGAGATGGAATCCATGTACGAAAACCAGGTTTGGACCTTGGTGGACTTACTTCACGATCGAAAGGCCGTTGAGAATAAATGGATTTTCAAAAGAAAAACTGATGCTGATGGTAATGTAACCATCTATAAGGCTTGACTTGTCGCAAAGGGATTTCGACAAATTCAAGGAGTTGACTACGATGAGACATTCTCTCCCATAGCGATGCTTAAGTCGGTTAGGATTATGTTAGCAATTGCTGCATATTTTGATTATGAAATATGGCAGATGGATGTCAAAACTGCGTTCCTCAATGGTAATATTGAAGAAGAGTTGTATATGATACAACCTAAGGGTTTTGTCGATCCTAAGGATGCTGATAAGGTGTGCAAACTTCATCGATCCATCTATGGACTGAAGCAAGCATCCCGGAGTTGGAATCTCCGCTTTGATGAGGTGATCAAAGAGTTTGGATTTGTCCAAACTTATGGAGAGGCTTGTATTTACAAGAAAGTGAGTGGGAGCAATGTGGCATTTCTGATATTATATGTGGATGACATATTATTGATTGGAAATGATATAGATCTTTTAAATAGTGTTAAAAGTTATCTAAACAGCAAATTTTCGATGAAGGACCTTGGTGAAGCTTCATATATATTAGGCATTAAAATCTATAGAGATAGATCAAGACGCCTAATTGGGCTATCGCAGAGTACATACCTTGATAAGATATTAAAGAAGTTTAATATGGACGAAAGTAAGAAGGGGTACTTACCTATGTTGCAAGGCAAGACATTGAGTAAGACTCAAAGTCCGGCTACGGCGGAAGAAAGAGAGATAATGGATAAGATCCCCTATGCCTCAACCATAGGCTCTATAATGTATGCCATGCTATGTACAAGACCGGATGTGGCACATGCTATTAGTTCGACTAGTAGGTACCAAACTGATCCAGGTTCAGAACACTGGATAGCGCTCAAAAATATCCTTAAGTACTTGAGAAGAACTAAGGATATGTTTCTTGTATACGGAGGTGAAGAAGAGCTAGTCGCTAAGTGTTATGTCGATGCTAACTTTGACACTGATCCGGATGACTCTAAGTCTCAATCCGGATACGTATTTCTCTTGAACGGAGCAGCAGTTAGTTGGAGGAGCTCCAAACAACCTGTGGTGGCTGGATCAACGACGTAGGCGGAATATGTTGCTTCTTCAGAAGCGGCGCAGGAAGCGGTTTGGAAGAAGGAGTTCATAACGGAACTAGGTGTGGTTCCTAGTGCGTTGGACCCAATGGTGATCTATTGTGACAATAATGGAGCCATAGCCAACGCCAAGGAACCAAGGTCTCACAAGAATTCCAAGCATATTAAGCACCAGTTTCACTCCATCCGCGAGCTTGTCAAGGATGGAGATATAAAGATTTGTAAAGTGCACACGGACCTGAATGTAGCATATCCGTTGACTAAAGTACTCCCTAGGGCAAAACATGATCAAAACCAGAACTCCATGGGTGTTAGATTTATCACTATATAAACTAGATTATTGTCTCTACTGCAAGTGGGAGACTGAAGGAAATATGCCCTGAGAGGCAATAATAAAGTTTTTATTATGTATTCCTTGTATATGATAGATGTTTATTTTGCATGCTATAATTGTATTGATAGGAAACATCAATACATGTGTGTTTAATAATCAAAAGGGTTCCTAGTTATGCCTCTCTTATAGACTAGCTTGTTGATTAACAAGATGATCAAGGTTTCCTGATCATGGACATTAGATGTTGTTAATAACAAGGTCACAACATTTGTGAAATGATGTGATGAACATTCATCCGAAGTATAGCATTACGATCAAGTCATTATGTTTGTATTGCTATAACATCAGAAAAAGTAGTCTTAGTCCTTAGACCATGAGATCATGTTAATTGCTTACACCGGAAGAGTATCTTAATAACATCAAACGTCACACCATAACAGGGTGACCATAAAGGTGGGTTTAGTGCTATGAAGGTGTTATGTTGAGGCTCATGGATCAAGAGTGGAATTTGTCAATCCTGATGACGGATAGATATACTCTGGGCCCTCTCGGTGATATCACATTAAGATAGCTTGGAAGCAAGTGATGTGATCACTAGAATGTTATATCACGGGAATGAGAAAAGAGTGCATGTCGGTAACAAGATCAAACTAGGTATTTGGATACCGATGATCGAATCTCGGACATGTATTATATCATGAGACAAAGGGATTAAATTGCTGATGTTAAAGGTTCTCACTATCACAGAAGTCATCGTTGAATATGCAGGAGTCAGTATGGATCTCCAGGCCCTGCTTCTGATTATTGATCTGAGAGGAGTCTCAATCATGTCTGCATTATTCGCGAACCATAGGGTGACACACTTAAGGGTTGCCGGACACCATTTAGGAGCACATATGTTCCAGACAAAAGGTTTGCAAAGCGCAGGAAATGTTTCAATAGAAACAGGAATTGTTTCGATAGAAACCCGAATTGTTTCGGGTGAAATTGCAGAAAGTGGTTCTGCATGTGATATTGAAATGTTGCAAGGGGTTTTATGTGAATGTTTGTTAATTAAAATAATTAACAAAATTCTGAATAAAATAAATAAAAGAGTTTTATTAATTGAGAGTTGCATTTAATTTGGTGGAAATTAAATACATGTGAGTGGGATTTTGGGTGGAGGCCATGTTTATGTGAGTGGAGGTTCACCACATGAATGAAGGAGGGGAGGAGTCCCCCCCCCTCATGCGCCGGCTATGGGAGGGGAGGGGCCTCCCTCCCTCCTATATAAAGCCCCCCTCTCCCCTCTCACAAACCAGACCTCCTCGTGAAGGATCTCTCTCCCTCTCTAGATATTCCCCCATGGTCTCGGATTAGCGAGATATATGTTCCCGGTGGCCTTGCGTCTGGAAGGAGTTGCTGCTTCTGCTGATTCGCTGGAGCGAGGAGGTGGAGGTTGTCCGGTGGCTTGAACGTGTGTGCGAGGACGGATGCTCTGCTGATTTGTGGCGCTTGAACTTCCACACGATCTTGAGATCGGCAAGCGTACGACTACATCAACCACGAGTTCCTACTTGTTAACAAAACTCGTTGTCTTCGAGGGTAAGTTCTCCATGGATGTATGTCCACCCGTTGCTCTGTATCTAGTAGATAGATCTTGGCGTATAGTTCTCATCGTAGGAAATTTTTTGTTTTCTATGCTGCAGACCCAACAATACAAGCTTAAGAACTTTCAGAATACCAATCCCCCTATCTTTAACAAATCTAAGGATCCCTTAGATGCTGATGACTGGCTGCAAACCATGGAGAATAACCTAGAAGTCGCAGGAGTTGAAGCCAATGAGAAGGTACTGTTTGCCACCCACTATCTGGCAGGAGATGCAAGAGCCTGGTGGAATAGCACCCGTACCATGAACCACGGTCAGGTGATGACGTGGGAAGCATTCAAGATCAAGTTTAGCCGCACCCATGTGCCCCAAGGTTTAGTCACTAGAATGAGAGATGAGTTCAGGGAACCGAAGCAAGGAAGGATGATGGTAGTTGAATACAGTGACAAATTTCTGTCCCTAGCTAGATATGCCCCTGATGAGATCAACACTAAAGCCAAGAAGGAAAGGTTCCTGAACGGATTGCATGATGAGATGTAGACTGTGTTAGTCAACATCCGTTTTGAAGATATAGAAGAGCTAGTAGACTCTACCATCCAGATGGAAGGGAAGATCAACCAAGCCAATGACAACCACAAGCGCAGGATGATGCACCAGACTAGGTCCCACAATACCCAGAAGTATCGCCCTAACCCATCTGCAGGATATGCCCCAAGAAACAACAGACCCCCGATGAACCGTCCAAGCTACCCCAATCATAGCGGAGGAAACCTGAAGTCTGGAGGAAACCACAACAACAACCCTGGCAACTCCAACAACTTCAACCGTGCATCGCCCAAGTCCAACAACAACAACAACAACAATACTGCCCCAAGGACTGGAAGTAATGCTGTGCCTGTTGCAGCCAAAGACAAGTCCCAGATTACTTGCTTTGAATGTGGAGTCAAGAGTCACTACTCCAACGAGTGTCCCAAGAAGCTTGCAGCCACCACCAATGTGAATGCCCCAGATCAGCAGCAGCGCCATGTTCAGCCTAGAAGAAGATTTTCCCAAAGAAATTCGCTCAACCGCAACGGCTGTCTATTCCACATGAACGCTGAAGAAGCTCATGAAGCACCTGATGTCGTGCTGGGTATGTTTTCTGTTAACTCAGTACTTGCAAGAGTGTTGTTTGATTCTGGAGCATCGCACTCGTTTGTTACAGAAGAATTTGCATGCACTAGTAAGATTCAACCAACAAAACTGAAGCATGTTATGATAGTTCAAATACCTGGATCAACCACCAAAGCTAGAAAAATTTGCAAGGTTGTACCTATCAGAATCCATGGGATAGATTTTTATGCCAATCTAATAGTACTTGGAACCAAAGGTTTGGAAGTAGTACTAGGAATGGATTGGATGTCGAAACATAAAGGATTGATCGACTGTGCCAAGAAAGCCATAACCATGACCAGTACCTCTAGAGTATCAGTAGAGCATGTATCGGAGACCTTGCCCCGTCAGTTCAAATGCAACAAGAGTCTAGCCCAACCAACCCTAGACCAAGTCAAAGTAGTCTGTGAATACCCCGACGTATTCCCTGATGAATTGCCCGGTACGCCCCCAGATCGGATATCGAGTTCATTATTGAAGTAATTCCTAGAACTGGACCCATAGCTCAGAGAACTTATAGTATGAACCCATCTAAATTAGTGGAGTTGAAGAAACAACTTGATGCTATGTTGGAGAAAGGTCTGATTCAACCAAGCGCATCGCCATGGAGATCGCCTGTATTGTTTGTGGGTAAGAAAGATGGAGGTAACCGTTTATGTACGGATTACCGGAAGCTGAATGATGTCACCATCAAGAACAAGTACCCACTGCCGAAGACAGAGGATCTGTTTGATCAGTTGACTGGTGCCAGAGTGTTTTCTAATATTGATCTTAGAACTGGTTATCACCAACTCAAGATTCGTGCAACGGATATTCCAAAGACCGCCTTTACCACCAGATATGGATTGTATGAGTATATGTTCATGTATTTTGGATTAACCAATGCCCCCTCTTATTTCATGAATCTCATGAATAAGATTTTTATGAAATTTCTGGATAAGTTTGTCATTGTTTTTATCGACGATATTCTAATCTATTCAAAGTCAGAAGAAGACCATGAGTTACAACTGAGAACCATCCTTGAAACCCTTAGAGAGCATCAGTTGTATGCCAAGTTTAGCAAATGTGAGTTCTGGTTGAAGGAAGTAGGATTCCTCGTACATATTGTGTCGGCAGGAGGAGTCGTTGTCGATCCCGCCAAGATCAAAGATGTTGAATAGGAAGCCCCAACCACTCAAACCCAAGTCCGTGCATTTCTTGGATTAGCAAGATACTACCGCAAGTTTGTTGAAGGATTTTCGAGCATCACAAGACCGATGACCCAATTGTTGAAGAAAGATAAGAAGTTTGAATGGACTGACAGATGTGAAGCAAGTTTTCAAGAGCTCAAGAAGAGATTCATTTCAGCCCCAATCTTGATTATGCCAGATATCAAGAAGCCTTTTGATGTGTATTGTGATGCATCCAAGATTGGTCTCGGATGTGTGTTGATGCAAGAAGGTAAAGTCATAGCATATCTATACCGACAACTGAAGCAGCATGAGCAAAACTACCCTACCCATGTTCTTGAACTAGCAACTGTAGTTTTAGCTTTGAAGACATGGCATCATTACCTTATGGGTAACCGCTGTGAGATTTATTCAGATCACAAGAGCCTGAAGTATATTTTCACTCAGAAGGAGCTGAATATGAGGCAAAGGAGATGGATAGAGTTAATCAAGGATTATGACCTTGACATTCACTATCATCCCGGAAAAGCCAATGTGGTAGCGGATGCTCTTAGCAGATTGCCATGTAGATTAAACACCATGATCAAAGAAGCCCAGCCAAGTTTGCATGAAGAGTTGGAGAAGTTTAGAACAGAGCTAGTTAGCAAATGATTTTTAGCTAGCATTGAACTTCAACCCACGTTGATTAGTTAGATCAAGGAAGCACAGAAAGGAAATGCAAGTATCGACGGAATCAAACGTCGTATCGGTACAGGAAAGGTACCTGGATTCACCGAAGATGAAGAAGGAGTTTTGTGCTACAAAGGACGTATCTGTGTGCCAGCAGATTCCGAGCTGAAGCAAGTTATCATGCAGGAAGCTCATGATACTCTTTATTCTATCCACCCCGGAGGAATGAAGATGTATCAGGATTTGAAGGAGCAATTTGGTGGCACAAGATGAAGAGAGAAATCAGAAGCTACATAGCCAAGTGTGATATCTGTCAGAGAGTCAAAGAGGAACATCAAAGACCCGCAGGACTGTTGCAACCATTGCAGATTCCGGAATGAAAATGGGTTTCTGTCGGAATGGACTTTATCACTGGTTTTCCTACATCTAGTAGGGGAAATGACTCTATCTGGGTCATAGTTGATAGACTGTCCAAGGTAGCCCATTTCATACCTGTCAAGAATACCGACCAGAGTTCGAAGCTAGCAGAGTTGTACATTGCTAGAATCGTCAGTTTGCATGGAACCCCCAAGACCATAATGTCGGATCGAGGAACCTAGTTTACCTCAAGATTTTGGCAGAAAGTCCAAGAAGGATTAGGAACCAAGTTGAATTTCAGCACACCTTATCACCCGCAGATCGATGGACAGACTAAAAGAGTCAACCAAATCTTAGAAGATATGGTGAGAGCTTGTGTGCTAGAATATGGATCAAAATGGGAAGATTGTCTGCCTTTCGTAGAATTCTCATACAACAATAGTTATAAAGCCAGTTTGCAAATGGCCCCCTTTGAATTTATGTATGGAAGAAAGTGTCATACCCCCTTGAATTGGTCGCAAGTAGGAGAGAGTCAGATTTTCGGAACCGACATCCTACGAGAAGCCGAAGAGAAGGTTCACAAAGTCCGTGAACACCTCAAGACCGCCCAATCCAGATAGAAGAGTTATGCTGACAAGAGACGTAGAGACCTGACCTTCAATGTCGGAGATTTTGTGTATCTCAAAGTGTCGCCTTTGAAGGGGATGGAACGTTTTCATCTAAAAGGAAAGTTAGCCCCCAGATATATTGGACCCTTCAAGATTCTGAATCACCGAGGAGAAGTATCTTATCAACTGGAACTGCCAGAGGAGATGTCAGCCATCCATAATGTGTTCCATATCTCGTTACTTCGCAAATGCTTGGAAGTTTCGGAGAAGAATGAAGTTTTCAAGAACATCGATCACCGAGCCATTGATATCAACAAGGATCTGATGTATCGTGAAGTACCCATCCGTATTTTGGAAGAAGCCTTCAGAACCACCAGGACCCGGAGTATCAAGTTTCTCAAGATCCATTGGAGCAACCATACCGAGGAAGAAGCTACTTAGGAGCGAGAAGATTACATTAGGACTGATTTTCCAGATCTCTTTAGTTCCTAGTTTTTCTTAAATATCGAGACGAGATTTTGTTTAAGGAGGGAAGGTTTGTAACACCCAAAACTTCTAATCAAGATTATCAAGTTCTGATCACCCAATTTGGGGTTAACAAAAACTTTTATTAAGAAAATGAATATGAATGCATGTGTGTTTGCATTAGTGTAGATTTGAGTTCTTATGCCATGCTTGATTGTTACTAATGATGTGAAATGGTTTAAAGGTGAATACTACATCATCTAGACCAATTACAAACAAAATTAAAAGAAAAAGAAATCAAATATGAACAAATAAAGCAAATGGCCATTTTGACAAAAGTAAACCACTAGGCCACTTTGTGTGTTCCTAGAAGAAGAATTCTAATAAAAACATTTCTATTTATTTTCACCCCTTGCTAGACCAAGTAAAAGTGTATCAAGGCCCACTTTACAAACTTAAAAAAACATCTTTAAAATCAATTTAATGGACAGTTGAAAATTGAATCTAGTTCATATGTTAAGATCCCACTTTTTCAAAAACCTATCAAATCAATTCCCCTTGACCTATCCAAGCAAACATAGACTCTCAAGCTTAACTTAAGATCACTCAAAAAAATTGAATCAAAATTTCCAAACTTTAGTTCTTGCGACTATTTCCACAAACACCTTGCTTACACTAATTTAACCTCTGCCTAACTTTATTGTTGTGCACAGTGATCCTCGACCATTTGGTCTCCACTTCACTCCCTTGTCCCCTCTGGTGTCGAGCAGCACCCACACCATCCCCCTTTGGCCGTTGGGCATAGTGGAGCACCGCCCGTTTGTGGTCATCATCGGCCGATAGTGGGCAGAGCGCCAGGAGCCTCGTCGCCCGCGCCCACGCCGCGCACCAGACACGCCGCACTCCATCGCCACCCCTTGTCCCAGGCTCGACCCCAGCCGAGCCCTGGACCAACCTAGCTACGCCGTGTACCATGCCTCTGTGCCATGTCCAGAGCGCGCGAGCTCGCCGTGCCCGACCAGCTTGCCTAGACCGTGCCTTCCCTCGTCGCGCACGCTCACGCCCGCCATGATTAGAGCAACCCTACAGACAACCCCGTTCGTCGCTGCGTGACCCGCAGCTGCCGCACGCCGTCGCAAACAGCTCTATGTCCGCGCGGAATGCCGCATGCTCCCGAACAAACCACACCGCCCATGCCTCGCCATTAATCCCGTGAGAACCGCTAGAGAACCATGCACCACCCACTAGCCACCGCCATGGCGATAGCCGCCTGTAGCCTCGTCACCGACGAGCTCGCGCCCACACCGTTCGGTCCCCTCGCCGCAGTATAAAAGGAGGACACCCCTGCCTCATTTGTCCACACCATTCCACTCACCACCTCTCACTAACCCTCCCCCACTTCTTCCCGGAGCAAGGCGAGCTCTCTCTCGCCAGAATTTGGCCGGAGCCCACCGCTGCTGGAGGAGAAGGGCGCCAGCAATTTTGACCACCCCAAGCCCTGCCGTGACCAGGCCTCGCCTCGCTGTCGTCTACCACGTCAATCTCCCCCGTCGCCGACCCTAGCTGGAGCCCAGGTGAGCCTAGCTAGACCCTCACCACCGCATTAGGGTTGATTCCTCGCTGGAGCAGTTCGTCGTTGACGACGACTCCCAACCGTTGATCTGTCTTCTAATCGCACGACCCAGATGCGTATATACCGCTTCGCGTAGTTAGTACCGCTGACTGGTGGACCCCATCTGTCAGCAGCCCGCTGCACCGTGTAGTGTAGTTGGGCTGGCCCGTTTAACTTCCCGCGCTGGCTTGGAAATTCAAATAATTGTTTTTCCATTTTAGTTTAAACTAGTTTCTATCCACAGATTCAAAAATCAATTCAGAGAGTTTCACTGAACCAAATTGCATGATTCAAATTTTGCTAGAAAGGTATTTAAATTATCTATCTAAGCCCGTTGGATTTAAATCATTTGGAGTTAGAGATACTCTTTAGTAAAAATAACAAGACAGATACTTTTGCAACTTCAAAAAAAATTCAAAAATCAAACATAATAGCTTTTGAGTTGATTCCAACTCTCAAAAATCGCATTTGACAATATCTATCTGAATATGTAAAAAATATCTAGGTTGCATGCAGTGACATTGGACTAGTACCAAAAGAAGGTTAGTAGGGCATTTCTAGTCACTTTAAATTGATTAAATAGTAATCTTAAACTTTATAAAATGTGACCAACACTTTAAATCACATTCCCAGATATTAGAATATGTGGTGATGACATGTGTCAACATGATCCCATATTTTAATTGGAGAATATTAAATCTTAATTAATTTCAATGAGTAGAAATTACTTTTCTCAAATAAATTAAATAAAACTAGTTCTTTAATGCATGTGATGATTGTGATGATGCTAGATCATCAAGTGTGAGCCTTAGTGTGCTAAATTGAATTAGTTAAGTATTTTTTGGTGATTGTGTACCCCGTATTTGCTACGAGGAGGAGGAGTTTTACCCCGAAGACGAGGAGGAAAACTTCAATTACTGCACCAATCAAGGCAAGCTATTATTGGCAAGCTATAATTATACAAGTTAACCATGCAAGATTTAACCTAAGCAAGATGCATTAGGCATGCTTGGTTATACACTTTGATTTATACCCATCCCAAGTTTTAATTGGAAGCTTTACTCTTTTACTTTACCAAAGTTCTTTACTTTTAGTTAGTGCTTTGTGAGTATTGGAGAATAGTATAGATAGCAAAAAGTGTATAAAACTAGGCCTATACTAGATGTTATTCTATGGCATGAGATTGAACATTAGCACCCTCCTTAGTGAACACTCTTAACTTAGTGGCTAGTGCTAAGCATAAAACTTGATCACTTTAGATGGGAATACTTGGTGAAAATGATTATGAAAACCTTGGAATGATGAGTCATTCTATTGAAATGTTTTGACATGTGTTGAGAAACACAAATGGATTTGATGGTGAAAATGTTGAGGCATGAGCCTTAGCCCTTTATACAAACTGATGTTTGGGTTTGGATGCAATACCATTCCAATTTTACCCTACAACCACAATACCTGAATTGGGTAGGGCTTAACTAGAAGTCTATATGCCTTAGTATGGGTTCCCTCACAGAAGAGGTTTGAGCTGAGGCTACCTCGTGAGTGTGAATTGTCCACCTATGCAGGGCCGAGGATGGCAGATGGCCATGGCTAGGAGGCCAAGCTCATAGGGGAGGTTCCTATACTAGAGTGTGTAATTGAAAGGTTATGATTGATTATCCGCATACTAATTATGATGATTCGGGGTTATCCCTGATGAATGTATCGAAATTTTATGGTGAAAGTGTACCACCTCTACAGAGTGTCAAACTATTCGAATAGCCGCGTCCGCGGTCATGGACAGTTGGAGTGGCCATACTGTTCCGTCGTCAGATGTTTTCCAAATGACTTATGAAGTGAACTATGACTTTGACTTGACCACAACAGGGTTATGGATATGAAAACTAGGTTCCCACTTAAGTGATTTAGAATATTAACTTAGTTTTCTTTACTTCTAAACTCAGTTTAGATAAATCTGGGGTTTTGCAAATAAACCTAGAGCTCAGGATTCCTACTAGAACTACCTTACTTGTTAGTGATAGTTTGCGAGTACTTAAAGAGTACTCATGGCTTTGTCCCTTGCTATTCCCTTGGTTAGACTATGAGGAGGACTATCAGGAAGATGGACAGCAGGACGACTATGACAACTAGGATCATCTCCCATCGTCAGCATTGCCTGTGACACTAAAGATGGAGCCCACTACTACGCTTATTATTCTGCTGCTTGTTTGTATTAAGATTGGATCATGAGATCCTTTATTTGTGTAAGACCTTATTATGGTTTGTAATGGATGATGTACTGTGATATCCAATCTGTTATGTCTCGCAAAAATGGTAATCCTGGGATTGCGATGTATGGCATAACAGGCATCTGGGATTAAAAATCCGAGTGTTGACATCAGCGATGAGCAAAAAGCGTACATTGTTGAGATGCAGATATCTAGGATGCGCAAGCACAAAATCATGGATGTCTTGGTGTTGCAGTGTGGTGGGTACGATGAAGTTGGATGTACCAAGAGGGACATTTATAATTTCTGTGATAGCTATAAGCAAGAAACAATTGCAAACGGTGACGGTCAAATGATGATCCATCACATGATGGCACGATAGGAGAAGAATTCAGATTTTTTACTTCAGGTATTTGGTTGATGAAGAGGGACATCTGAAGGGACTGTTCTGGACCACCAGTCAATCCTGGCACGACTACCAGGCTTTTGGAGATGTTGCTGTTTTTGACAGCACGTACAGGACGAATAAGTATAATCTTCCTTTTGTGCCATTTGTTGGGATGAATCATCACTGCAACACTATTATCTTTGGGTGTGGGATTATATCCCAAGAGACAACAGAGGCGTACGAGTGGATGTTGCGAACCTTTTCAGATTGCATGGCCCAGAAGCACCCGATAGCCGTGATCATTGATGGGGACCTGGCAATACAGAGAGCCATCGGGGTGAACTGGTCTGACACGTTTCATAGGGTAATCTAGTCTGACACGTTTCATAGCTGTGATCACCGTGATCACTGATGGGCCCCTGGCAATGCAGAGAACCTTTTCAGCAGAACATTGTACATAATTTGGGCGATGATACAGTTAAGAAAGAGTTTAGATCTTTTATATATGACTCCGCTTCTATAGAGGAGCTTGAGATAAAATGGCTAGACTTCTTAGAAAGGTATAAAGTAACAAGGGAGGAGTCCTGGTTGCATCAGATGTATAAGATGAGAAAGCTATGGTGTGCTCCGTATCTAGTGGGAAAACATTTATTAGGACTAAACAGTAATCAAAGGAGCGAGAGCCTAAACTCTGTTCTACACACGCATCTGGATGGTAGCATGACATTGTTCAAGATGCTAGAGCACTATGAGCGTTTCCTTGTGACGTGACGCCTAAACGAGGCGGTTCTAGACATTGTGGTCGTGCAGTCCATTCCATTTACAGAGGTGGATGCTTCAAGTCTCGAGAAACATGCTGTAACTATTTTCACACCAGCAGTGTTTGTGTTGGTCAGATATAGTGTAGTGACTGCCAGCAATTGTGCCATCTCTCATATTCTAGATGATCACGATTTGACTATATTTCGTGTGTACAAGAATGATACAACAGAGAAGAAGTTTCAAGTGCACTGTAAGCAAAAGAAAGGTTCTCTAGACATGATATCTTGTTCCTACCATAAACTGGAGTGCTTAGGCACACCATGTTCGCACATATTCTTCATGTTGGGAATATTGCAAGTAAAACAACTTTCCAACTGTTGTGTTTTTTCTAGGTGAACGATGAGTGCAGAGGCTAGAGTTCCTTCAACCAGAAATAACTGCATGTATGAGTATTCAAAAAGCCTGAAGAGGTTTCATGAGCTGCGAAAAAGAGTACTTAAGAAATGTGTCTCTGCAACTCATTCTGATAAAGAATACGAGAAGCTTATGGATATTCTAGATGAAGAAGATGACAACAAGGAATTATCGAGTGCTCACAAGGAATGCATGAGGTATGGTCCGGTGCTGCCACAGACAACAAAAATTGATACTGACGAGTTGTAAAAGGTTCAGGATCCTGTCCGTGTGCAAGGCCGAGGTGCACCAAAGAAAAGGCTACAGGGAAAGATGAAGAAGCCAAGATGAAAAGGGAAATGTGGCTTCTGCGGGGAGCCTAGTCAAAATATCCGTACATGGGAAAATTTGAAAGAGGTAGAAAATCTATGCAAATTTGTATTCTACATGTGCATTACTCATTAAGATGGTGCATGTCATTAATCACTATTTTCTATTGTAGGAAAACAAGCAGCCATGATAGTAGAATTATACACATTCCTGTTTAAAGAAACTCTGGGAAACATCTAGTATACACATTAATGTTTGAAGAGGGTTTGCTCGGAGAGTGAACTCTAATGTGGGCACTGGTTGGGTTTGCTTTGAGTGCACCATAGCTTGAGTCTATGTTTATAGAACTACTACTGTTAGATCATTTATTTCTCTATTTGTTTTGGTGTATCGTAACAAATCGAAGGATTTCGAAGACAATGTTTTTATCCTTTCTGCCTATTTATTTTAGTTATAGGGACCCGTACTATGAAGATGGATTCACTCCAGAAGGTTTTGGTGAATTTTTTTTGTTGCACAAACCTATATACACCCCATAGACATCCCAATGTTCTTTTTAGTTTCCCTGTTTTTCCTATGTATGTCGCTAGTACCGTTGATGCGACGGTAGTACCGCTGGTTTCCTCGCTTCAGCTACGTTATTTCCGAGTTAGTTCCGGCCTACTACCGGTAATTTTAGTGGTCCCTCCAGTGTTTTACTGCACATTGTCCAGTCATTGGCGGAAGCGTGGCGAATGTACGTCAGTAGTAACGCCTGGTCACGACACGATGATGTCTACGCACTTCTATTCTTGTAGACAGTTGTTGGTCCTCCAAGTGCAGAGGTTTGTAGAACAGCAGCAAGTTTCCCTTAAGTGGATCACCGAAGTTTTATCGAACTCAGGGAGGAAATGGTCAAAGGTATCACTCTCAAGCAACCTTGCAATCAAGATACAAGAAGTCTCTTGTGTCCCCAATACACCCAATACACTTGTCAGGTGTATAGGTGCACTAGTTCGGCGAAGAGATAGTGAAATACAAGTGGTATGGGTAATTATAAGTGGTAATGGTGCCAAAAAATAGCTTGATGGCGTGGAAGAGACTAAAGGCAAACTGAAATAAAGATGGAAGCAAGCAAACATGTAACAGATCTAGTTGCAAACGGTGTTTCAATGCTTAGAATCAAGGCCTAGGGATCATACTTTCACTAGTGACCACTCTCATATAAATATCTTCTCTTTATGATACTACTCTAAACTACTCTCCGGTTGGACACTCTAATCCATGGTAGGGCTATAACAACACACCTCAAAGTTCGCTTTCCACATCTAGATAACCCACACTGTCACCTTGAGCACTAGATGGTTCCAACAAACGCCACAATTTCATAGAGACATCCAACTCCAAATATAACTCATAACAAGTATTTGTAATCTCTAGCCTAAGTGCCACCATGGTGTGCACGCTGTCACTTTCACACACATGGGGAGAGCAGAGATCTATTAAAGCACTTGAGTAGCAAGGTAGATCTACTTGATTACAAATCTCATGATCACAAGATGATCATGCATAGAGAGAGATGAACACATAGCTACCGGTAGAACCCTTAGCCTCGAGGAAGAACTACTCCCTCATCATCATGGGAATCAGCAACGGCGATGGAGATGGCGGTGGAGATCGATGGAGATGGCTCCGGGGGCACTGCCTGTTTAAAGTCTCTGTTTCGATGGAGACTTTCTGTTCCCCGAATATCCCCTTCGGTGGCGGCGGTGCTGCGGAACTTTTCGTGGCTGGAAGCTATTCGATTTAGGGTTTTTGCATCGGGGACTTCTTATAGGCGAAGGGGAAAGGTCGGTTGATACGTCCATTTTGCATCACTATTCTATGTCATAATTCACTATTATTCATTGATATATTTCGTATTAAGAGGTGATACTTATGTTATTTCATCTGTTTTTGCATGGTTGATGACTTTTGGAGCATGGACCGCTGTAGTCAGGATTCTGATGGAAAAGGTGCTGTTTGGAGGCAAAATTCGCGAAGATCATAAAATCCAAGAAAATACAGGGAAAATCCTATTTTTCCAGAAGACGAAGGAAGACAGAAGGGGGGCTGGAGATGCGCCACAGGGGGCCCACACCACCCCCTGGCGCGGCCCAGCCTAGGCCACGCCACCAAGTGGTGTGGCCGCCCTGGTCCACCCCTGGCACTCCCCTCTGGCATATATATTCCTCCCTAAACCCTAAGACTAGGGGAGCAACCACAGAAAGATTCCGCCGCCTCTGCGGGGTGGAAAATACCGAGAGAGAAAGATCTCTCCAGCAGATAGATTTCTACCGAGGAAATTCCTTCCCAGAGAGGGAGATCGTCGCCATCAACACCACCATCAAGTTGGACTTCATCGGGATCATCATCACCATCAGCACCATCAACACCCTCATCACCATCTCCATATTGCTGTAACAATTGAGTTGAATCTTGCATAGTTCATAGGGGAAACTTTCCCGGTGTTGATTACTCTTTGTAGTTGATGCTATTGAGTGAACCATTGGATTATTGTTTATGTTCAGATTGTTATACATCATTATTCCATCTCTAATCATGATCCATATGATGTCTTGAGAGTAGTTCATTTTGTTCTTGAGGACATGGGAGAAGTCATGTTGTTAGTAGTGGAATTGTGTTGAGAAAGATTCAATAGTTTGATATTTAAGTTGTGGTGTACTTCTTCTAGTGGTGTCATGTGAACGTCGACTACATGACACTTCACCTATATGGGCCTAGGGGAATGCATTGTGTATTTGGCTACTAATCGTAGGGGTTGCCGGAGTGATAGAAACCTGAACCCCCGTTAGGAAACCATTGCAGAAGGAACGTAAGAGTCTTAGAGTTTAAAGTTGTGGTTAGGTTTTTACCTTAATTACTTTCTTGTACTTACGGATGTTTGCAAGGGTTATAATCACAAGTATGTATTAGTCCTAGGAAGGTCGGTACATTAGCACAGGTTCACCCACACAACACTTAGCAAGCTAAAGAAGATTAATCAACTATATGAAGCGAAAGCACTTGACAGTCTTCCCATGTGTCCTCGAGAACGTTTGGTTATCTTAAGTAATACAACCGGCTTGTCCTTTGCTGCATAAAGGGTTGGGCCACTTGCTGCATTTATTCCTATTGTCTTTTGTTTACTCGTACTTCGTTTACTTGCTATATTAAAAACCCCTAAAAATCCGTTTGCTAAGTATTTGTAGAGAATTCCTGATCCATACCACTAGCCAGCACCTTCTGCTCCTCGTTGGGTTCGACACTCTTACTTATCAAAAATACTGCGATACACCCCCTATCCTTGTGGGTCATCAAGACAATTTTCTGGCGCCGTTGCCGGGGAGTGAAGCTCTATTGGAGAGTGGAACTGGTAAAGGAAACTTCTACTATGAGTATTGTTTACTTCTGCTAGTTACTTTATTTTTGTTATGGATAATTCACTGAGTTTCTTATTTGGTAATGCTACTACCACTGTTAAGGTAGTAGATAAGCCACCACTTGCTGAGAATGATGTTTTTAAAATACCTACAAGAATTGTTGATCGTGTTATGGATAACTACTATGTTGGGGATGGAACTGTCCATCCCAGTGATCATTTACTCTTTATACACGAATTATGCGGGTTATTCAAGTGTGCAGGTATTACTACAGATCAAGTTAAGAAGAAGTTATTCTCATTATCGCTGAAAGGAAGAGCTGAGGAATGGTATAAGCTGCTGAAGAATGGTCAAGCTCTTGAATGGGAGGAAATAGTGCCTCTCTTTTATTCAAAACTTTATCCTCCTAGTGAGATTCATAAAGATCGGAATCAAATATACAACTTTTGGCCTCTTGATGGAGAGAGTACAGCTCAAGCTTGGGGGAGATTGAAGTTATTAATGCTCAAATGTCCCATTCATGAGCTCCCCAATAATATTATTAGCAATAACTTTTATGCAAGGCTTTCTCTTCATGATAAGGATTTATTGGATGCTTCTTGAGCTGGATCATTCACTCGCATGGAAGAAGAAGCTAAATGGGATCTTCTAGACCGTATTCAAGATAATGCTAAAGCATGGGAGAATGACAAAGGAAAAAAGTCAGGTATAAATTATGATTATGAATGCATTGAATCTTTTATGGGAACTGATGACTTTCAAAATATTAAAAATGCTTATGGTCTAGACTCTCAAGATATTGCTTCTTATTTTAAGGCTTTTGCTTCCTACATTGAAGTGCCTAAAAGGAAGTGGAATACGTATCATGAACCTTATAAAGATATTGCTAAGAGTGTTCTTGCAAGAAATACTGAAGTTTATACTGCTAATCATGTTTTACCTGAACCTTATATTGAGAAAATGCCTTTCCCAGTTAAGATAAAGGAACATTCTATGATAGCTAGTATGGTTAATGAAAGTACACATAAAGCTGTTGAACCTGATAAACAAATGCTTGATGAACCTATAATAGCAAATGTGAAAGACTTTGTTACTAAATATGAAAAAGAGGGACACACTATCCTTTGTAAGGATACCTCTAATATTGTTTCACATAGTAGTGTTATGAGAGCTAGTATTCTTGTGTTTTCTGTTAGAATAAGTGATCATTCCTACGATGGTCCTTGTGATAGTTATATTGTTAAGTTTATGCATGATACTGAAAGTTATTATGAGAGAGGGAAAAGTGTTCTTATGTATCTCAATAATATCAAGTTTCCTCGTTTTATGCTGAAAGTTTTTATGTTGCACTTCTTTTGCCTTCTTATGCAAGTAGCCTCTGGTTTCAACAACTTGTTTGTTTACAAAATTCCCTTTCATAGGAAGTGGGTTAGACTTAAATGTGTGTATTTTTGCTTCTTAATGCTCTCTTTCACCTCAATCCATATTCCTGAGTGAGCATTTTCAAAATCATCATGCCCATCTTAATGGCTATAAAGAAAGTGCTTTTTGGGAGACAACCCAATTTGTTTTTTCCTTCAGTTTGTTTTTGTTTATTTGAGTCTTGGAAGTTATTACTTCGGTAATAACCGCTCCTTATCCGTTTTGTTTGGTTTTTGTGTCAAGATCAACCTCTAATGAGAGAGAAGTAATATTTGGGGAAGTTGCTGTCCCGAAACAGATTTCTGCGCTTCACCGTAAAAATTCGTGAGAGATCTCTGTATGGCGGATTGAGCTGTAATTTTTTGTGATTCTGCCCCAGGTTGTTATTTAACTTTCATTCGTTTTGCACTTTTTGATTTGAGCAACAGAAGATTTTCGAACAAATTGATCTTTACCTGCTGGTCTGCTTTGACAGATTTAGCCACTCTTGCATTTGCTTCTTTATTCGATTTCCTTTTTTGAATTCTTTTTGGGGTTTCGGAAGGAGTTGCTACAGTAGCTTATGTTTTGATGGTTTTCAGTTGAAAGTGGACTCAAAAGGTTTTATCACTTCATATACACTAATGTTGCTAATGAGAACCGTGTGGAGTTTTGTGTGAAAGAAATTTCCAGGTAGTGGAGATGGTGGTGTAATAAGGAAGAGAAGGGTTTTATGACTTAAGTAATAAGTGTATGAAGATGAAGATATTGATGCCTTTCAAGTAATAACTCAGGAAAAAATTATCAAGGACCAAATTCAGAGACCTGCAGAGTCCGTTTCCAAATAGGTAACTGTTCTGGTAAGGAAAGTTCCGCGAAAATACAATCCAACTATATTTTCGCAGTTTTCAGTCAATAAGGAAATCTACGAAGCGAAAAAGGGAAGGAAACGGAGCCAGGGTGGCTCACACCACCCTGTGGCGCAGGCCCACCCCTGGCTGCGCCACCAGGTGGTGAGTCCACCCTGGACTCCGCCTCCGACCCGTTTTCTCCCAGTACCTTCCTTTTGATGTGCAACTTCGTAATATATAATCCCCCGGATCCTCTGAGGTTCGTATAACGTGTTTTTGTTTCGATCCGTTTCTGCCAGGACATACCCTTTGAAGGTTTAGAAGCGCAATGGTGTCCGCCAAGGATAAAGGGAAGGAGCCTATGGATCAAGACCTCCAAGACCCTGGGCAGGAGAAGGAGATCAAGAGTGAAGGTGAAGATGAGCAAGGCCAACATCTACACACCGGCACTACCATTGCAAGCATTGGAGTGGTAACAAAATCCGCCAGGGTTAGAAGGACTGCATGGATGCAGACTGGGGGGAAAGCTCCTCGTCACTGCTTGGCTCCACGGTCACTTCCTCCATGCACCAAGAATCCTTTCCATACCCTTATCCATGAGCATTAATACCAGAATATGCCCAAAGGGAAATTACCCTCCAATTGGGATTTGCCTCGTTCTAGCCATGCAGGAAAAGAAGACTTCAAGGAGGAAGAGTGGGGAAAGAATATCAAGAGCTGGAATTCTCAACCTGACATGATCATGAGCCACATTGAGCAAAACTCACAGCTGATTCGTAATCTCACCTTCGAGATTGAGGACTTGGGGAAACTGATAAAAGAGCTCATCAAGAGGATACCACCACCACCGAAGGAGTAATTCGTCATCAGCTTTGGCATCCCCTTGGTTTGTTCCAAGCTTGGGGGAGTGCCGCGGTATCACATCACTATTGTCTATCTTTTTACCTTATTAGTGAGTCATAGCATGAATAGAGAAGTTATTATGTAGGATGGTTTGCATTATAGAAGTGTCCCCTCTCTCGTTAGATATGTATACCTTGGTGTGAGTTGCCGTTATGGAGTATTAATGAGAAGTTCTATCATTCAGTTGTTTTCATAGATTATATTAGTTTTCAATTCGAGGTTATATGATTGATCTTGTTGTTAGTATTGGTATCACTTTGGGATCATTGAGTTAATTTAGTTGGTTTTGGCAAACCTGGCTCGGTCAGTAGCAACACTATTTTTGAGAGTTGAATGAAAAGATAGAAGGACTCTAAAGAAAAATAATTTCATCATCTTTCTTTCTTGATTTGCTCATAAGTCTAGTATTCTCTAGTTAAGATCTTTTGTGCTTCCAAGGAAGATTGCATGTTTGTCTTTATCACTTGTATGTTTGGTTGTTTCCTTCCACTCTTATACTTGCTACCCAGCCTTGCTAGCCAAAAACCTGTACCGAGAGGGAATTCTTCTCGTGCATCCACTCCTTTAAACCAAAAACCTTTGCCATTTGTGTCCACCATACCTACCTATTATCGCTATTCCAAGTAAATTCTTGTTTTATCTACCTCCCAAATTAAACTTGTTATGTGAAATTTAGTGATTAAATCTCTCACGAACTTGATGGCACACTTTACTTTTCTTGCATTTAATAACCTGAACCATTGCGTCCTTCTTTGTTGCGTATATGCTTGCGCTTTATGAGTTGAAGTTAGCAGAACCATGTATCATGGGGAACGCTTTCAACACTGCATTGATACTTTGTACCTAGTTGATATCATGTTCTTTTACTTATGGATCCCAGCGGTGTGAAATAAAAGTGAAACTTGTAAGATCATGGAGTTTATATGTGTGTTAGAGAAACGCCTAGGCCGCTAGCCTAAGCCATGCCTAATCATGGTGGAAACTTGCAGCATAACTATAGTGAGCATTCTATGAAGCATCCTCAATAAAAACCTATGCAAATAGCAAATAAAAAGATCGCTGAGATGCTCACTGTCTGCTTGCCTTGTCATTTTGATTATGGGATAGCTCCTATGTCATGTGCAAGGGGTACTCCATTGGCGGTTCTCAATGATACACGTGTATTTACAATGACAAGAGCTTACTCGTGACTGAAGTTGAGTAGCATGAGGTTTGGTACTCATAAGTAAGGGGCATGAGATTTCAACTTATAACTTGTCAAGCATATCCTCTTAGTTGTGTCACTTTAACCTTAATCACCAAAAGATGCCTATAATAGGGGCAATGAGAGCTGAAAGCTAATAAGTATCATATTTTTGGGAGCTCTTTATGAAACTTGCAATCCCTGCTTCCCTCTATGAAGGGCCTTTCTTTTACTTTGTAGTTGAGTCAGTAAACCTATTCCCTTCTATCTCAGCAAGTATTTTGAGTTGTTGTGTTTCATTCATTCATATGATGATTTATTCAATCATGTTTCTTATGTTCCTTGTTTTGCACATTGCTCTTATCTTGATGTTTACTACTTTGAAAGCTATCATTGAAAAACCAGTTATTTGTGAACTCCAGCAAATTATCAACTATTCTTCGACCAAGAGCTATGTTTGCCATTACCAATTGTGATTCACTTTATGTATCTTTATTGTGTTTCCTTTACTCATTGCAAGTTGAGTTATATAATAGTGAGTTGTCTTCTATTATGATCTATGTATTGATGAATGTGATGCTTCTTGTCCGTATTCTTTTATCGACTCTTCACTCCATAAACCTGAGGCCATGTTTATTGAGCTCAGTTTCGCTTGGGGACAAGCGAAGTCTAAGCTTGGGGGGAGTTGATACGTCCATTTTGCATCACTATTCTATGTCATAATTCATTATTATTCATTGATATATTTCGTATTAAGAGGTGATACTTATGTTATTTCATCTGTTTTTGCATGGTTGATGACTTTTGGAGCATGGACCGCTGTAGTCAGGATTCTGATGGAAAAGGTGCTGTTTGGAAGCAAAATTCGCGAAGATCAGAAAATCTGGGAAAATACATGGAAAATCCTATTTTTCCAGAAGACGAAGGAAGCCAGAAGGGGGGCTGGAGATGGGCCACAGGGGGGCCACACCACCCCCTGGCGCAGGCCAGCCTAGGCCGCACCACCAGGTGGTGTGGCCGCCCTGGTCCACCCCTGGCACTCCCCTCTGGCGTATATATTCCTCCCGAAACCCTAAGACTCAAGGAGCGACGACAGAAAGATTCCGCCGCCTCTGCGGGGTGGAAAATACGGAGAGAGAAAGATCCCTCCGGCAGACAGATTTCTGCCCGGGGAATTCCTTCCCGGAGAGGGGAGATTGTCGCCATCAACACCACCATCAAGCTGGACTTCATCAGGATCATCATCACCATCATCACCATCAGCACCCTCATCACCATCTCCATATTGCTGTAACAATTGAGTTGAATCTTGCATAGTTCATAGGGGAAACTTTCCCGGTGTTGATTACTCTTTGTAGTTGATGCTATTGAGTGAACCATTGGATTATTGTTTATGTTCAGATTGTTATACATAATTATTCCATCTCTGATCATGATCCATATGATGTCTTGTGAGTAGTTCGTTTTGTTATTGAGGACATGGGAGAAGTCATGTTGTTAGTAGTGGAATTGTGTTGAGAAAGATTCAATAGTTTGATATTTAAGTTGTGGTGTACTTCTTCTAGTGGTGTCATGTGAACGTCGACTACATGACACTTCACCTATATGGGCCTAGGGGAATGCATTGTGTATTTGGCTACTAATCGTAGGGGTTGCCGGAGTGACAGAAACCTGAACCCCCGTTAGGAAACCATTGCACAAGGTCTTAGAGTTTAAAGCTGTGGTTAGGTTTTTACCTTAATTAATTTCTTGTACTTACGGATGTTTGCAAGGGTTATAATCACAAGTATGTATTAGTCCAAGGAAGGTCGGTACATTAGCACAGGTTCGCCCACACAACACTTAGCAAGCTAAAGAAGATTAATCAACTATATGAAGCGAAAGCACTTGACAGTCTTCCCATGTGTCCTCGAGAACATTTGGTCATCTTAAGTAATACAACCGGCTTGTCCTTTGCTGCTAAAGGATTGGGCCACTTGCTGCATTTATTCCTATTGTCTTTTGTTTACTCGTACTTTGTTTACTTGCTATATCAAAAACCCCTAAAAATCCGTTTGCTAAGTATTTGTAGAGAATTCCTGATCCATACCATTAGCCAGCACCTTCTGCTCCTCGTTGGGTTCGACACTCTTACTTATCGAAAATACTGCGATACACCCCTATACTTGTGGGTCATCATCGGTGGCCGGCTAGGGGGCCCACACCACCTGGTGGCGCGGCTAGGGCTAGCCGGCGCCACCATATGGTGTGCCCACCCTGGTGCCCTACTTTGTCTCTGCTTCATGTTTCCGTGTTGCTCTGGGAAAAATAGGCATATTGGCTTTTGTCCCGTCCAATTTCGAGAATATTGATTTTCTGCCTTTTCTAGAACCAAAAACAGAAGAAAACAGGCAAATGGCACTGTGGCATCTTGTTAATAGGTTAGTCCTAGAAAACATATAAAAATACCTCAAAGTGTTGACAAAGCAAAGCAAAGTAGATACTAAACAAGCATGGAACATCAAAATTTATAGATATGTTTGCAACGTATCAACATCCCCAAGCTTAACTCCTGCTCGTCCTTGAGTAGGTAAGTCATAAAAAGAAAGAATACTTTTCGAGGTGACATGCACCATCATAAACTTGATCAAAGTATTTGTAAAACATTGATAGCTAGGATCATAGTACTTCAACATAGCATGAAAGATATAGTTCTAACAATAAGACATACCAACTATGTTGTAACATGAAAAGGTATAAACAAAAGATTCATGAATAACAATGCTTTGAAAGACGTTTGTTTGTTTCGCATAAAGAAAACATAATGAGAATGGTATTCCGCTTGTCCCTCATAGTGTAGCAAAACATAAATGCATAGGACACCTTCAAAGTTTATAAGGGTGACTAGATACAAATAGTTTAAGAACAATCAATATCAAAGTTATGCATCAATCAACAAGTCTTGGGACAATGCACATTAAACTAAGAATGGCCAGTATGCTCTCTCAATAGGTGCATAAAGATAGAATATGGAGACTCAACATAAAAGTAAAAGAAAGGCCTTCATGGAAGGAAGCAGGGATTCAAGTCTCATAAAGAGCTTCCAAAAATTATGGTACTTATTAGCTTTCAACTCTCATTGCCCCAATCATAATCATCTTGAAGTGATTAAGGTTAAAGTGAACAAACTATGGAGTATATGCTTGACAAAGTATAAGTTGGAAATCTCATGTCCCTTGAATACGAGGTCCGCTCCTCATGCTACTCAAGTTTAGTTACCGATAAGTTCTTGTCATAGTAAGTACATGTGTATCATAGAGAACCACCAACGGGGTACCCCTTGCCCGATGATACGGAAGAATCCCATATCAAAATGACAAGGCAAGCAGACAACGAGCATCTCAACAATCTTCTTATTTACCATGGGAAAATGGTGCTTTTTTCTCTCTTTCCTCTTTTCTCATATCTCTTTTTTTTCTTTTTTTTCTCAATATCTGACTCTTGTTTTATAACAAGAATGCTTTATAGACAGCTCATTATGGTTACGCTGCAGGTTTCCACCATGACAGCATGGATTAGACCTGTGGCCCAAGCGTTTCTCTAACACACATACATAACTCCATGGACTTACAAGCTCCCCTTTCATTTCACACCGACGACATCCATAGACAAAAGAGCATGATATCAATTAGGTACAAAGTACAAGTGCAATGTTGAAAGCATTCCCCATGACAACATGGTTCTGCTAATCCCCAACATATAAGTGCAAGCATATACAACATAGACGACACAATGGTTCAAGTTTATTAAGGGCAAGAAAAGTAAGTGTGCCATCAAGTTCGTGAGAGCTTTAATCACTAGTTTTCTCATAACAAGTTTAATTCGGAAGGTAGATAAAAACATGAATATACTTGGAATAGCAAATGCTAATAGGTAGGTATGGTGGACTCTTTGGAATAACTTGGTTTTATTTGGATTTGGATGCATGAGTGGAACTCATACTTAGTTATGGAGGCTAGCAAAAGACTAGGAGCGACCAACTAAGAGAGCAATAATGGCCATAATCATGAAAAGTGATAAAACATCATTAATTAAAGCATAAAGTGATATTACAAGTTGAAAACTAAAGGATCATAAAGGCTATGGTGACTTGGGATAGTCTTAACATGGTGTGAGCATGCTCCAAGTCAACCCAAATAAAGCATCAAAGGAGAATACCACAATACTATGCTTTAATATGCTAAAACAACGCATGATTCTTTCAAGGAACATTAAGCAATCTCAATTGTTTATAAAATGTCATGCTACAGCAAAAATCACTAAGCCTAAAGCCAAAACAATATCAAGCATGACATGACAAAGCATATGGCATAGTCAAAAACAAGCTCTTTTTACCACTTAAGCATGAACTGTTCCTACTCTTTTCCAATCCAAACCAACTTATTTGAAAGAACTCACAAAGATAATAATAAATAAAGATCAGTGATCTTGTCTCACAAATCCAAAAAGAAGAACTTAAAATTTTTAAGCTGAAAGGACAAGAAAACTAAGTCTAAACACAGTGCTAGCAAAAGAGAACACTCGCAGAACAATAAGAGTGAAAACTAGAGTGTTCTAGAAAATGAATAACGAGGTGTGTCTCTCTCCAAAAGAAGTGTGTTGGGATCCAACCAAATTATTCAAGAAAACCAAACAAAAGAAAATTAAAAACAAAGATGCTCCAAGAACAACACAATAGTGCATGAAACAATAAAAATGAAGTGTTTGGAAGAAACCTGAGATTTTTATAGATGAAGAAGGGGATGCCTTGGGCATCCCTAAGATTTAACGCTTGTACTTCTTGGATATTTCTTGGGTTGACACGGGGGGCATCCCCAAGTTTGAGCTTTAGTCCATTCTTCATCTCATTACATTATTGTCTCCATACACCTGAAATTTTTCCTTCATACAAAACTTCACACAATCTTTATTAGCAACATTAGTGTATTCAAGATAATAAGTCTTTGGGTTCAGTTTCAACACCAATAAAACTTCCATTAAAACACAAGCTACTATAGCACTTCCCTCAAAAAGCTCAATTCCCCCAAAAAAACTTGTCAGGGGGATGATCCCCAAGTACCCCAACCGGACAAGAAACCAAGAAGTCGGACCGCATCCGGCTGACCAGATGCAGCCAGACAAGGCAAGACAGGCCGGCTATCGCATAGTAGCCGGATCAGCAAGAACTAGCCGTCTACGGCGACGTAGCCGGAACCAATCAATGAGACAGAACGACGTGCGTATCAGTGCACAGTACGACCTATACGATGACAAGACCGGCAACTACTCGGCCATACCGAAGACTTTGCGGACTAACGTAGGAACAGTGGCCCGGTGCTGATGACAGGCTCGCACGACGTCCACTGTGTCTACGACAGCCATACCGCTCGTACTCCGATGTGATATGCCATACCGGACACTGTAGATGACTAGCCGGCTGGGACCCGCATGTGGGGCCCGCCAGTCGGTTGGCCAGTGAGACCGTTGCCTCTCTGCCTATATAAGGAGAGGCAAGGCCTCAGTAGAAAGGGTTGGTCTCATTGCATTTAAGGCACTAGCTAGAATACAGCTCAAGGAGTCCTTGTAGTTCGTATATCCCTCATAGTCAGATCCGGCAGGAGTAGGAGCTTTACCTCATCACGAGGGCTCCAAACCTGGGTACTTCCTGCATCCAACTATGCTTGCTTATATCCAATCCCGCCTGTGGACGCCGTCGATAGCTTCCCTGCTAGTCCCCACACCTCTATCTAACCTCTTCAGGTACTGTTGTTTCCAATACAACGACAGTTGGCGCCCACCGTGGGGCTAGATGGCTTCGACCGGAGTCACGTTCCGCACGGGACACTGCACTTCAGCCGGTGAGCGCATGGCCTCCGGCCTGGTGCTCACGCTCGGCAAATTCGACTGTGTCATCGACAACACCTCCTGCTTCGCCGGAACCTCCTTCCCGGTGAACGGCACCGTCCTGCTATTCGGCGACCTCCATGTCTACGTCGCCACCATTCCGGAGCGTTTCCCTAGGGAAATTGTCTCTATCACGGAGCTGCCGCATCCAGGCGGTAGCGCCTCCGTCGCATCCTGCGGCGTGGAGGTCATGATGGACGGCTCCAGCTCTCACCCCCGCCAGCCGCGGGAGTGAGGCGCGGACGAGGTCGGAACTTCTGCCCCTCCGCAGCCTCAGAACCTGGTGGAGGATGACATTGATCGGCTCCTGACGCCGGTTAACCTTGGGGATAACCCGGAGGAGGCGGAGGGCAACTTCACCATGGAGAGACAGATCCTCCTCTAGGAGGCCATGGAGCTGGCGGCAGCCCGCAAGCAACTCGAGATCACCCGGTGCAAGTACGACCTCGCGCACGGCTTCACTCCGGCTACCGCGGAGCCGAGCCGGCGTAGCCAGGTGCGGTGCCGGGGCAGAGAGATAGGCGGTAGGATGGAAAAGGATGGGGAGCCAGATCCCGCACCTGCCCTCATCCGGCCCACCTACAGTACGCCCATCAAGAGCAAGCCGCGGCAGAGGAACTGCCCAGCCTGGAGGGCGAGGAACGAGCCCGCCAGCACGCTCGCGTGCAGGAGCTCCTCCGTATCGCGGACGAGCAGGCTGATGCCAACCGGCAGATGCAGGAGGACCCCACCTACTCCAGGGGGAGCAAGCCGCCTGCCAACAGCAGGGGCGCGCCGCGCGACACCCAGCAGGTGTCCTCCCCTCAGCCGGCTAAGGCCCGCAGCAAGCGTCGCAGCTCTGGCAACAAGGGCCAACCACGCCAGGAGCAGACGGTAAATAGCAACCCGCCGCCTCCCCCTCCACCAACCGGAGCGCCTAGACCTGCCGGTTCCCGTCTCTCAGGCCGGGTGGAAGCGCCCAACCTGGATTGTCCGGATGCCCGTGACCGCATCGAGCTCCTCGCTCAAGCGCGCGTCACGGAGGAGGAAGATTCTACCGGTCCGGTTTGTTTCGGACCCCGCATCCGGAACGAGCCGTTTCCAGATAAGTTCTCCCTTCCTAGAGACACCCCCAAGTACAACAGCAGCATGAAGCCGGAAGACTGGCTGACCGACTATGCTACGGCAGTCGGCATCGCCCACGGGAACAAGCACACAGCCGTGCGCTACGTCCCCCTCATGCTAACCGGGTCGGCAAGGACGTGGCTCAACCGCCTCGCACCCAACAACATCAATGCCTGGCCAGACTTCGAGAAGGTGTTCGTACAAGCGTCTAGGGCGCCCGCGCGACCTTTCCTTGTGCGTCCAGCGTGACCGCAAGACTGACCACGAGTACCTCGCCAAATGGACGGAGCTGCACAATACCTGCGAGGGCATCCTGGAGAGCCAGGCCATCAGCTTCTTCATCGAGGGTTGCCGAGAAGGCACCATGCTTCGCCACCGGCTACTATGTGACGAGCCGAAAACCATGGCGGAGCTCATGACGGTTGCGGACCAGTACGCCATGGCGGATGCCGCCATGCAGAAGCCTCTCTGAGTAAATGCAGACGGGCGTCCAACTCCTACGGAGCCGGCTCGCGACCGCCCGAGCAATCCGGCTGGCGAAGCCGGATCCTCCAGACGCCACGACAAGGGCAACCGGTTCCACGGGGACCGCCAGACCGGACAACAGAAGCCCCGCTACCATGCGCGGCAGGTCAATGTTGTGGAGGGCGCGCCCGCCGCGCCGGCTAACGATGCGAGGAGGAAGAAGCCACGACTCACCTTTGACCAGATGTTTGACGTCCCGTGCAAGTGGCATAGCGGTCCCTTCAAACCGGCTACGCATACCACCCGGAATTGCAGCTGGACCCGACAGCTAAAAGACCAGGGTAATCAGCCTCGTCTCCCCCTCCCCCTCCTGGCGGACCTCCACCACCGGCTAGGGGAGCCAGCAATGATGGTAACGGCGGCAACAATGGCAAAAACAATAGTGGTTACCCTCAGCCGCATGCCGCCTACCACATCTTCGATACGGAGCAGGACGACAAGCACAGCCGCAGGCAACGCTCCAAGGAGGTCAATGCCATCGTCTCTCCGGTCCCCCAGTACCTGAACAAGTCGGAAACCCCCATCACCTGGAGCCGCGCAGACCAGCCGGAGCAGCTGCCGACTCCCGGGGACTACGCCATGGTGCTCGACCCCCTCATCGTCTCCAACACGCGCACCTGCCGATTCTCGCGTGTCCTCATCAACGGAGGCAGCAGCCTCAACCTCCTCTACCAGTCCTCGCTGGAGAAGCTGGGCATTCGCGAAAGCAACCTGCGCCCGACTACCACAATGTTCCACGGCGTACTGCCTGGGCCAGCTTGCGCCCCGCTAGGCAAAATCCAGCTGGACGTCATCTTCGAGACCGAGGAGAACTTCCGCCGCGAACCAATCTGGTTCGAGGTGGTAAACCTGACGAGCTCCTACCATGCTCTCCTCGGGCTCCCTGCCCTCGCCAAGTTCATGGCCGTCCCTACTACGCATACCTCAAGACAAAGATGCCGGGACCTCACGACGTGATCACCGTCGCCGACTGCTTCAGGCGGTCGATGGAGTGTGCCTCAGCCGGTTCCAAACTGGAAGAGGCCCTCATCATAGCCGAGGAGAAGCGCGTGATCATGCATAATGTGGCCATGGCCCAGCAGGACATGCTGGCTAGCAGCAAACCGGCTAGAGAAGGAGCTTTCCATCAAGCAAAGGAGACGAAGAGGATCCTGCTCGACCCCTTCGACCCGACTAAGTTCGTCACCATTGGTGCCGGCTTGGACAGCAAATAGGAAGGCGCGCTCGTCGGCTTCCTCCGTGAGAATCGAGACATCTTTGCATGGTCCCCCAAGGACATGCGGGGTGTGCCGAGGGAGTTCGCCGAGCACTCACTTCATGTGCGTCCGGATGCCAAGCCGGTCAAGCAACCTCTGCGCCGGTTCGCGGAGGAGAAGAGGAAGATAATCGGTGACAAGATCACCCGGCTCCTTGCAGCCGGGTTCATCATGGAAGTGTACCACCTGGACTAGTTGGCGAACCCAGTCTTGGTGCTGAAGAAGAACAAGACCTGGCGCATGTGTATCGACTACACCAGCCTGAACAAGGCGTGCCCAAAAGACCCCTTCGCCTTGCCCCGTATCGATCAAGTTATCGATTCCACGGCCGGCTATGATTTGTTGTCTTTTCTAGATTGCTATTCTGGGTACAATCAGATCCGACTAAACCCGGCTGATCAGATTAAGACATCGTTTATCACCCCCTACGGGGCTTTCTGCTATGTAACTATGCCTTTCGGTCTAAAGAATGCATGCGCTACCTATCAGCGCTGCATGCAGAAGTGCTTGCACTCGCAGATAGGCCGAAACATGCATGCTTATGTGGACGATGTGGTCATCAAGACAAAGGAGAAGCGCACCCTCCTCGAGGATCTGGGAGAGACATTTGGCAACCTCCGCCAGTACCAGATGAAGCTGAACCCGGAGAAGTGCGTCTTCGGAGTGCTATCCGGCCAGATCCTCGGTTTCCTCGTATCTCAGCGAGGCATCGAGGCAAATCCGGAGAAGATCGCGGCAATCGAGAGGATGCATCCGCCCAGAAGCCTGCTTGGAGTCCAAAACTTCACCGGATGCCTGGCCTCCCTCAGCCGTTTTGTTAGCCGACTAGGGGAGAAGGCACTCCTGTTGTACCAGCTGATGAAGAAGACGGACAAGTTCTCCTGGACTTCGCAAGCCGACACCGCATTTCACGACCTCAAGCGCATGCTATCCACAGCGCCGGTTCTAGCCACGCCGGCTAGCAAGGAGCCGATGTTGCTCTATATAGCAGCCATCAGCCGGGTCGTCAGTGTCGTCCTGGTGGTGGAGCGCCCCGAGGAAGGCAAGGCTCAGCCGGTTCAGAGGCCCGTCTACTACCTCAGCGAGGTTCTATCCCTCTCCAAGCAGAACTACCCCCACTACCAGAAGATGTGCTACGGCGTGTACCTGGCATGCAAGAAGCTCAAGCACTACTTCTAGGAGCATCCGATTAAGGTCGTGTGCACCGCACCCCTTTCGGAAATCATCGGCAACAAGGACGCCACCGGCCGAGTCGCCAAGTGGGCCATCGAGCTAGCCACCTACTCCATCCAGTATGAGCCCGGGCTCACGATCAAGTCGCAGGCATTGGCGGACTTCCTCGTCGACTGGGCCGAGAACCAGTATCTCCCACCGGTTCCGGATTCAGACCACTAGAAGATGCACTTCGACGGGTCAAAGATGCTCGGGGGTTTGGGAGTCGGCATCGTGCTCACCTTGCCCAAGGGAGACCGGCTAGAGTACGTGCTGCAGATCCACTTCAAGGCCTCCAACAACGTAGCCAAATACAAGGCACTGGCGCATGGACTCCGACTAGCCAAGGAGATCAGTGTCAACCGGATCCTGTGCTTCGGTGATTCGGACCTGGTGGTCTAGCAAGTATCCGGAGAATGGGATGCTAGAGATGCAAACATGGCCCTCTACCGGTTCCACATCCAGAAGCTCAGCGCCTCCTTCGACGGATGCAAATTCCATCACATCCCCCGCGCCAACAACGAGGCGGCCGATTCGCTCGCCCGAATCGGATCCACCAGGCTAGCGATCCCACCAGGGGTTTCCTTGGAGCACCTACGCAAGCCCTCCATCAACCCATCACCAGAATCAGACTCCATCATCTGGGTAGGGAGCGCTCCGGTTGACGGAGCGGCAGGGGCAGAGCCGCCAAAGAAGAAGACCCGTACCAACTCCGGAAAAGTAGTGCCCTCCGGCTCGCAAGACCCGAGGGCAGCCGGTTCGTCAAGCAACTCGGGGGCTGCCGTCCCAGGTATGCCACCCGGACGACCCCCCGACATCCGTCAACCGGAGGGCGAGAGCGCCCTCGTCATTCGGGAAGTGCCATCCTAGGCACAGCCCTTCATGAACTACATCGCCAACGGAGAACTTCCGGATGACGAGGTGGAAGCCAGGCAAATCCAGCGCCGCGTGCACACGTACACCATCATCAACGGCGAACTGTACAAGCAGAGCGTATCCGGCATTTTCCAAAGATGTGTCGATGTAGACACGGGTTACCGGCTACTCAAGGACATCCACCGGGGCGAGTGCGGGCATCACGCTTCGTCAAGGGCGATAGTCGCCAAGGCGTTTCGCCATGGTTTCTATTGGCCCACCGCCCTCGAGGATGCTGAGCAGCTGGTCCATGCGTGCAATGGGTCTTCGGGCAGCTCAGGCACATGCCAACTTTGGTACTCAAGACCATACCAATCACCTGGCCCTTCGCGGTTTGGGGCCTCGACATGGTCAGTCCCTTCAAGCGAGCACGTGCGGGTATGACCCATCTGCTGGTGGCGGTGGACAAGTTCACGAAGTGGATCGAGGCCAAGCCTATCCGGAAGCTGGACGGGGCGACATTCATTACCTTCTTCACCGACATCATCAACCGCTTTGGCTACCCCAACAACATCATCACCGACAACGGCACGAACTTCGCCAAGGGGGCCTTTGCCTGGTTCTGCAGCAACAAGGGCATCTGGCTGGACCTTGCCTCCGTCGCGCACCCGCAGTCCAACGGGCAAGTCGAAAGAGCAAACGGCTTGGTACTAGCCGGTATCAAGCCATGTCTAATCGAGCCATTGGAGCGGTCACATGGATGCTGGATCGAGGAACTTCTGGTTGTGCTGTGGAGCCTCAGCACCACACCGAATAGATCAACCGGCTACACGCCGTTCTTCCTGTTCTATGGATTGGAAGCCGTCCTCTCCGCGGGCATCGAATTCGACTCACCACGCAAGCTCCTATACGACGAAAAGGCCAACCAGGAGGCACGGGAGGACGGAGTGGACCTCCTGGAGGAGGCCCGTGAGTTGGCTCTGTCCAGGTAAGCCCTGTACCAGCAACGACTACGCCGCTACCATTCAAGCCGGATCCGCCCAGTCGCATTCCGCGAGGGCGACCTGGTTCTCCGGCTGGTGCAAGACACGAAGGGCATGCACAATCTATCGCCACCTTGGGAGGGCCCCTTCATCATTAGCCGGGCGCTGCCCAACGACTCCTACTACCTCATCGACACACAGCAGCCGTGTAAGAATAAGATGGACAAATCAGACGAGAAAACCGAGCGTCCCTGGAACGCGGCCCTGCTGCGCTTGTTTTACACCTAGTCGCCAGACAGTGTATGTATCCCGCAAACCCTATGAATGAAAATGCGGACCCCTACGAGAATCTCGGGGGCTCCTTGCTAGAAATGTGTTTTCGCATCTGCTTTCCGGCTCTGATTTTCCGGCTCCGGCAACCCCTACCCGGGGGCTCGCCGGCTGGCGCGGCCTGCTAAGTCAACAAATCGACTGAGTAGTGTGCGACGATGTCAGAGGCCCACTCTTCGTCTCAGCTACAGACCGCTACCCGGCTGTCCGGCTAGCAAGAGCAAAAGCCTGAGGCATCCCACATGAAAAACAGGGAGGAGACGTGATAGACCGGGCGTCCCGGCCTTGCAACTAGCTTAAACCAATCCGGCTACTAAGCCGTTAGTACCGTGCGCAATGTACTGTCAGCTCCCTTCGAGTCCGGCTGCAGACCGCAACCCGGCTGCCCGGCAAGGACGCAGCGAAAACAACAGAGCACACGGGAAAGCGACCAAGTGTCTAGAGAGGCACAAGCTAGTTTTCGAAAAAACAAGTCGTTTTCCGGCTACAATTTGGCAGACTAACCTATTAACCTATGAGGATATATGTGTATGTGTATGTATATTCTTGCCCGACTACCTTGAGTCGGAATTCAGGAAGGAAAGGAGAAGAAGATTTGAAGTCCTTGCCTTCATCAAGCGCCCCGAATCTCGGGGGCTACACCCACTGGTGCGCTCGCACGCCCCCAGTGGAATCTTGTAGCTCCTGACCGGCTAAAGGCGTTTAGCCGGCCGTTCGGAGCCCAGGTGAGGGCAAGGGCAGGTGCAAGAGAAGGCAAAAAAGATTCAAAGCACCTGGCTACGCCAGCTACTCCGAATCTCGGGGGCTACACCCAGTGGGTGCGCTCACGCGCCCCCACTGGAATGTTAGTTCCTCCAGCTGAAGGTGTTCAGCCAGCGAAAGCAGCTGACTAAGACGATTCTATTTGTATAAAGTTAGAAGACTTGGGAAAAATAAGGAAGATTCGAAGCACCTGGCTACGCCAGCTACTCCGAATCTCGGGGGCTACACCCAGTGGGTGCGCTAGCGCGCCCCCACTGGAGGTGTAGTTCCTCCGGCTAAAGGTGTGTAGCCAGACGAAGAAAGCCAGATAAAGTCAACCGACAAAATATTGAAAGAAAATTCGAAGCGCACAAGTTGAAGGAAACTCAGGCAAATTCAATATTAACAAACAAAAAGGAGGCGAAACTCCCATAAGTTACCCGGCATCAGAGATAACCGGTACGGACAGACAAGTTTCACATTTATCTGAAGCAAGACAAATACACCCGGCATCCCGGGGCGGTGACTAAGCGGCAGGACCCTTGCCGTGAGGAGCGTCGCGGCCGGCAGAGGCTTCAGGCGGAGGAGGAGGCGTGGAGCTTGATCCGGTTCCGGCGCCCGCAGGCGGCGGCATCGGGCCTTCCACATCAGGAGTACTGACGGACTCCGAGTCGGTGAGCACCTCGTCGGGGTCCACGTAGTCAGTGATCTTGATGGCAGACCCGCGGAGCTCCGGATGGGCTTGGCGGATGGCAGCAAGGTCAGCGCTGGCATGGAAGCCTCCGTCGATCTTCTCGACACGGACGTCCTTGTACCAGGAGAGCATTAGGGCCAGAGCCATCTCTGCTCCGGCTCGTGCCACCAAGTCCCGCAGCCGGTCCACCGCAGCCGGCACCTCTCCCACCTTCACAGCCAGCTGCGCCATCGTCTCCGGAACCGGAGCCTCCAGCCACACGAAGGAGAAGACGTCCCGTGTCGCTTGGCGAAGCTTGGCAGCCTCTTCGCCAAGAAGGACGACAAGATTTTGAGCCGTCGGCTGTGCTCCCGGCCAGTTCTCCTACAGCCGGTTGTAGGCCAGCAGGTCTATGCCGGGATAAAAAGCTGTCAGAAAAGAGAGTCAGATCCGGCTACCGGATCCAGAAAGAAAAGAAGGCGGAAAAGGGGAACTTACCCTTAGCCGTGTGGCCGACCTGCATCAGCTCCTCCACTAGAGCCTTCTCCTTTGTCACCAGCCGTTTGATCTCCTTCTCTTGGTCCTTGTTCTGGGCCTCGAGAAGGTTGAAGGCTTCAATCCGGCTGGCGAGCGAGGCGTCGCGCTCCTTGATGGTGGCCTCCAGACCGTCCACCTTCGCATGCCAATCCTTATTCTATAGCCACAGAGTAGAGTTGGACTTGCTCAGCCGGTCGTTCGCTTTCTTCAAGCGATCGATCTCGTGTTGAGCACACACGAGGATGGCCGCAACAAAACCGGCTATCAGTAAAAAAAGAGAGAGCAAAACAGGTGAAGCGAACTTACTCTGGGAAGTCCCGTTGGCAGCAGCAAGTTTCTGCTCCAGGGACTGGTTCCCGCCGGCTGCAACCTCCAGCAGCCGGATCTCCTTCACCGCCATCTCGAGCGTGGCGGCAAGGTCCGTCAGCGAGGCAGCGGAGGAAGTGTCGTCATCCACGGCGTTGACGGCCAAGGATTCCTTCACGGCAACCACCGCAGTCCTCCACTCCTCCCCTGGCTCCTCGTCGGAGTTGTCGTCGCTGACAACTATGAGCTCCTTGCCGGCAGCAGCCCCCCGCGTGCCCGCGGAAGAGCCATCCGGCTGCGAAGACTCCGCTTCCGGCTGAGGACCCTTCGATCCGGCTGGGGCAGCCGGTTCAGCTTGACGGGGAGGCGGAGGCGGCACCTCGGAAGAAGGAGGGGCGATGGCTGGTGCAGTCGGAGCATGGGGCGGCGACCCGGTTGGAGCCCGAGCCGGGCTCGCGGCTCCAACGGAGACCAACACGCTAAGAAAGAAAAGCAAATAAGCCAAATGTAGAAAGGCAAGAAAAGAGACAGGCAGAAGACGATGAAGGGAGGAGAGACGTACCCTGGCATAATTGGAGGCGGCCCCTTCTTCCGGCCAAGGCGGCTCGGCGGCAGGGTGCTGGTCCGGCTCCTCTTGGGAGCCGGCTCCTCCATGGCAGACCGACGGGAGCTCGAACGGCGGGAGCCGCTCCCACCGGCTTTGCCGTCCGCCGCCGGGCGTGGCGCCGGATCGGTGGTCGGCGCGGCCTCCTCCTCCTCGACATCCTCCGGGTGAGGGTCGGCGGCCGGCTCATCGTTCCGGATGGGGAAGGCATCCCCATCCCCGTCCGATTCCTCGCCGGACCGCCGAGCGCGTGGCTCGGGCAAGTCAGGCGTGAACTCCTTGAGGGGAGCCTCACCCTCCTCGTGAATGATGCAAGGGAACATCTGCCAAATACAAGAGATTAGTCAGACGAAACAAGAAAGAAGTGCAAGAAATATAAAAGAAGCATCCGTCTAGAAGAACTTACCCGGGGCGCGCGGTTCTCCCGGTTGTAGGGCGCCAGGCTGAACTTCCAGTTCTCCAGCAGTCGCTCCTTGGTGATCATCCACACCCACTCCTTCAAGTTGTGGTAGCAGGGATCACGGCGCGACAGCCGGGTCGGGTCCGGCCGGCCGGAGTAATAGCACATTTTGTGCGCTCGCTGCTGCAACGGCATCATCAGCCGGGACATCCAGCTGAGGGTGACATCCAGGCCGGTCAGCCGGCAGTGGACGAGGGAGCGCATGCGCTTCAGCATCTCATCCGACTCCGCCTTGCCGCCGTGGAACTTCAAGTCCCAGTTCTGCCGGCTGGACTCGACATCTTGGAAGGCTGGAAGGTTGATCCGGTCGACGTTGGTGAGGTTCTTGACATAAAAGTACGACTGCTGCCACAGTCGTACCGTGTCGTGCAGAAGAAATTTGGGGTAGCCAGTCTGCAAGCGGGAGTAGATGGAGGCGCCGCCGCAGACGACTAACGGCCCCTGCGTGAACTGCACCTGCGGCCGGACTCGGAAGAGCCGGCAGAAGAGACCGAGATCTGGCTGGATCCCGAGGTAGCTCTCGTAGAAGGCCATGAAGTGCGCCAACGTCCCGATTGCGTTGGCGCTGAGGTGGTGAAGGCGAAGATCGAAGAACGCCAGGAAGGTCAGGAAGAAGGGATGCACCGGCAAGGCAAACCCGCACGCCAGATGGGAGAGGAAGATGACACGCTCCCCCTCCGCCGGGTGTGGCGACACCTCTCCCGCCGGCGCCAACCGCACCGCCACCTCCTCCTCCGACAGGAGAACGCGGGTAGCGCGGTACTTCTGAATCTGGTCTTCAGTGACGGAGGAGCCGCACCAAGACCCGCGGTCGGCGGCCATTTCTGGCTGGTGGAGAGGAGCGGCAACGGAAGAGTGGCGGTGGCCCGTAGCATCGACGACAGCGAGCGGGCAACACAGCGGGCTACAGTGACGGAAGAGCAAGGGCGCAAAAAGGCAGGAGCGCGTTGGGGAAGAGGAAACTGCAGTGGGGGAGTGAAAGAAGGGAACTGCCTCCCCCGCGGCATCCCTTTAAAAGGCCGGAAGCGCAACCGCTCGCGACGCCACGTGGCGGACATCCGGGCAACCCACACCCCAACCACCGCCTAGATCCCGTGTGCCAGGGCAGGATGCACAGAAGATCCCGGAGCGAGAACCGAAGCGTCGCGCGGCGGCTTCCCGAGGCGACGTGCGACGGGACGTTATGCTGCCCGCCGCAGTGCATTGATGGCGCGTGCGCGCATGGTCGGCGTCAGCACTGACGTCACGGGTAGCGTAACCGCCAAGCACAGCCGGACATGAATCCAAAATCAGGAAGGAGCACGCGCACATTTCTCCTAAGGGCGGAATCCACACGCGCTCGGGGGCTAGTGTCAGGGGGATGATCCCCAGGTACCCCAACCGGACAAGAAACCAAGCAGTCGGATCGCGTCCAGCTGACCAGATACAGCCGGACAAGGTAAGACAGGCCGGCTATCGCATAGTAGCCGGTTCAGCAAGAAGTAGTCGGCTACGACGACGTAGCCGGAACCAATCAGTGAGACAGAACGACGTGCGTATCAGTGCACGGTATGACCTGTACGATGACAAAACCAGCAACTACTCGGCCATACCAAAGACTTTGCGGACTGACGTAGGAACAGTGGCCCGATGTTGACGACAGGCTCACATGGCGTCCACTGTGTCTACGATAGCCATACCACTCGTACTCCAATGTGATATGCCATACTGGACACTGTAGATGACCAGCCGGCTGGGACCGGCATGTGGGGCCCGCCAGTCGGTTGGCCAGTGAGACCGTTGCCTCTCTGCCTATATAAGGAGAGGCAAGGCCTCAGTAGAAAGGGTTGGTCTCATTGCATTTAAGGCACTAGCTAGAATACAGCTCAAGGAGCCCTTGTAGTTCGTATATCCCTCATAGTCAGATCCGGCAGGAGTAGGAGCTTTACCTCATCATGAGGGCTCCGAACCTGGGTACTTCCTGCGTCCAGCTACGCTTGCTTGTATCCAATCCCGCCTGTGGACGCCGTCGATAGCTTCCCTGCTAGTCCCCACACCTCTATCTAACCTCTTTAGGTACTGCCGTTCCCAATACAACGATAGAACTTAAAAAGGAATCAACAAGAAGCAAATGCAAATAATGGCAGAAATCTGTCAAAACAGACCAGCAGGTAAAAATCAATTTTTTCGAAGACCTTATGTTGCTCAAATTGAAGATTGTTGAACTAGCGAAAGTTAGATAATAACCTGGGGCAGAAGCACAAACATTCACGCCTCAAAACTATGTACAGAGATTTTACACGAATTTTTATGGTGAAGCACAAAAATCTGTTTCGGGACAGCAACTTTCCCAAGCATTACTTCTCTCTCATTAGAGGTTACTCTTGGCACAAAAGGCAAATAAAAAGGATAAGGAGCGGTTATTACAGAGGTAATAACTTCCAAGACTCATCTAAAACTTTTGGGTTATCTCCCAATAAGTACTTTTCTTTAATGCCTTTAAGTTAGGCTTGATAATTTGAGAAGATGCTCACATAGGAAATATGAATTGAAGTAAAAGAGAGCATCAAGAAGCAATTTCAAAACACATTTAAGTCTAACCCACTTCCTATGCATATGAATCTTGTAAAGAAACAAGTCATGAAAGCACAAAGCTACAAGCATAGTCAAGCAAAACAAGTGCAACTTCAAGACTTTCAACATAAAGAGGGGAAACTTAATATTGTTGAGATACATAAAACCATGTTTCCCTCTCTCATAATAACTTTCAGTAGCATCATGAATAAAATTAACAATATAACTATCACATAAAATATTCTTATCATGAGCCACATGCATAAAATAATTAATACTCCCCACATAAACATAGTCATTCTTATTAATTGTAGTGGGAGCAAATTCAACATAATAGCTATCTTCCAAAGTGTGTTCGTTTGTAAACATATCATCATTGGAAGGAACATGGATAGCACTGATAGTACAGCAATTATTAATATCATCATTTTCAGAATTGGTACCAAAGATATATTCAATATCAAAAGAATTGTGATTTTCCCAATCATGATCACTACTATAGGTAACAGGCATAGGAACATCATCGAGTTCAGACTCATAAAAAACTATAATAGGAGCAACATGCTTAGGGGAAAATACCATTTCCTCCCTCCTTTTACTCCTCCTTTTCTTCTTTATCTTCTTCTCTTTAGGAGGGAGAGGCTTGAAAGGAAGCTTCTCCATATACCCTGGTTTATTATTAGAGACAATAGAAGAAACTTTGGAGGATTCCTTCTTTTCATTAATAAGATCAAAACACATATTAGTCCTATCATATTTTTGTAAAATCTCATCTTCTATAATATTTTGTATGTAAGTATTTGTGTGGCAATTATCAACACAATAAAGATGACAACCATGCAGGACACTATTCATATCAAAAGCACCCATATCCACCAAAGAGGTTTTTCTTGATAACTGTTCACACCCCCAAAAATAATGTAAGTTCATCATGCTGATTAGGAGTGATCATGTCATCACAATATAAACTTGCAGTACTCATTGGATTAGAAGGGTTATTATTATGGCCTGAGCATTGAAAATTGAAATGACCCACTTCGAAGCAAAGTTCACAAATAAAAGGATATAGGGCACACACTTTTTTACCAAGATCATTTAAAGCCCTATACCACATTCTAGTTTTTTCATTCCTGTGGGTGATGCAATATTCTTCTTCAATTTGATTATTCTCACAAGGTCTATGTATTCCACAAAAATTAACATGCTTATAAGAAATAGTACTTTCAGAGGTTTGAGCATGTTTATTGCTATCATTAATAACAATTTCATTTTCCATGCAAGTGTCTTTAAAAGGCTCATGATACATGTCCCATTTTTCTTTAGGAGCATTAAGATGAGAAGCAAAGGCTCTAAAATAATCAACAAGAATTGGAGGATTAAGACCATATTTAGCACTAAGCTCTTGAAAATTAGCTATTTCAGCGAAAGACTTAATGCAGCCATACTCATAGTTTATACCTGGTTCTTTACCTTTGTCGTTATCCCAATCTTCGGTATTGCTTTGAATTGTTTCAAGAAGATCCCACTTAGCTTTGACCTCCTTACTTGTGAAGGATCCCTCTAAACATGTATCTAGATAGTCCTTGTAATGTCCTGAAAGCCTTGCATAAAAATTATTAGTAACAATATTACTGGGGAGCTCATGAATGGGACATTTGAGCATTAGTGACTTCAATCTGCCCCATGTTTGGGCAATACTTTCTCCATCATGTGGATGAAAATTATAAATGTAATTCCTATGTTTATGAATTTCATGAGGATCATAAAATTTAGAGTAAAAGAGAGATTCATGTTCCTTCCACTCCAAATGATGAGGATCATCTAGTAGCTCATACCACTCCCTTGCTTTGCCCTTAAGTGAAAAAGGGAATAACTTCCTCTTAACTTGGTTCATTGAAATACCTGCACACTTGAACAACTCGCATAATTCGTGTATAAAGAGTAAATGATCACCAAGATGGACAGTTCCATCTCCCAAATAACAGTTGTTCATAACACGTTCACCAATTTTTATAGGTATTTTAAAAGAGACGCTTTTAGTGTGCGGATTTAAAATATCACAAGTGTCATTAGAATTACCACATATGGGATATAAAGTATCATCAGAGCAAATTTTCTTCTTTAAAGCTTGGGAATTAAAAAGATCATTTTCATAAAAACTAACTTCCCCAAGCTTAGTCGTTTCAATAGAATTAGTAACAAAGGTGTTCAAAAGATTCATACTAATAACATTGTTATTAGCATGCAAAGAAAGTTCCATGGGTTTTTTAATTTTCTTCTTAGACAATTCATGTTCTACATTAGGAAAAATACTAAAAATCTCTCTAATTTTGTTGTTGTTTTCCATTAAGCCTAACTAGTGAAAACAAGAAACAAAAAGACAAAATTGCAGAATCTAAAGGAAATATCTTCGAGCACTCACACCGGAGGATGTGAGTACCTTTTACCTTACCTCCCCGGCAACAGCGCCAGAAAATAGCTTGATGTCTACGCAGTTCTATTCTTGTAGACAGTTGTTGGGCCTCCAAGTGCAGAGGTTTGTAGAACAGCAGCAAGTTTCCCTTAAGTGGATCACCCAAGGTTTATCGGATTCAGGGAGGAAGTGGTCAAAGGTATCCCTCTCAAGCAACCCTGCAATTAAGATACAAGAAGTCTCTTGTGTCCCCAACACACCCAATACACTTGTGAGGTGTATAGGTGCACTAGTTCGGCGAAGAGATAGTGAAATACAAGTGGTATGGATAATTATAAGTGGTAACGGTGCCAGAAAATAGCTTGATGGCATGGAAGAGACTAAAGGCAAACTGAAATAAAAATGGAAGTAAGCAAAAATGTAACAGATCTAGTTGCAAATGGTGTTTCAATGGTTAGAATCAAGGCCTAGGGATCATACTTTCACTAGCGAACACTCTCATATAAATATCTTCTCTTTATGATACTACTCTGAACTACTCTCCGGTTGGACACTCTAATCCATGGTAGCGCTATAACAGCACACCTCAAAGTTCGCGTTCCGCATCTAGATAACCCCACACTGTCACCTTGAGCACTATATGGTTCCAACAAACACCACAGTTTCATAGAGACATCCAACTCCAAATATAACTCATAACAAGTATTTGTAATCTCTAGCCTAAGTGCCACCATGGTGTGCACGCTGTCACTTTCATACACATGCGGAGAGTAGAGATCTATTAAAGCACTTGAGTAGCAAGGTAGATCTACTTGATTACAAAGCTCATGATCACAATATGATCATGCATAGAGAGAGAGAGAGATGAACACATAGCTACCGGTAGAACCCTTAGCCTCGAGGAAGAACTACTCCCTCATCATCATGGGAATCAGCAACAACGATGGAGATGGCAGTGGAGATCGATGGAGATGGCTCTAGGGGCACTTCCCCGTCCTAGCAGGGTGCCTGAACAGAGACTTTCTGTCTCCCGAATCTCCCCTTCGGTGGCGGTGGCGCTACGGAACTTTTCATGGCTGGAAGTTGTCGATTTAGGGTTTTTGCATCGGGGGCTTCTTATAGGCGAAGGGGCAAGGTCGGTGGCCGGCCAGGGGGCCCACACCACCTGGTGGCACGGCCAGGGCTAGCCCGCGCCACCATATGGTGTGTCCACCCTAGTGCCCTACTCCATCTCTGCTTCGTGTTTCCGTGTTGCTCCGGGAAAAATAGGCATATTGGTTTGTGTCCCGTCCAATTCCGAGAATATTCATTTTCTGCCTTTTCTGGAACCAAAAACAGAAGAAAACATGCAACTGGCACTGTGGCATCTTGTTAATAGGTTAGTCCCAGAAAACATATAAAAATACCTCAAAGTGTTGACAAAGCAAAGCAAAGTAGATACTAAACAAGCATGGAACATCAAAAATTATAGATACGTTTGCAACGTATCACACGACAAGACGGAGCGGCACCTAGTTTTGAGTTCTCTCTGAACAAATTGGGCTGGGTTAGGAACATCCCAATTCAATTTATTTTCTCCCTCCATACGCAATCTTATTCAACCCGCACCCGACCTCCAGGAACGGCCGCGCGTGCTCGGACCTCGGCCAGATCTGCTCCACCGGAGCCCTGCTCTGCTCGATCTCCTCCATGGACATTGGTATTTGCCCCTCGTCCCCTTTACATTGGCTTGGATTTTTGCTATTTCACTTGCTAGACAAAAAATGTTAGGGTTCCTTTTTTATTGGTCCAAAACACGTGAGGAGATCATGCCTTGGGTTGCAGTCTTCTTGCTAGTTGAAAAATAAATTACTTTGGTTCAGTTTTTATGGCCAAAACCCATGGTACCGAGAAGATCCTGTTTGTCGAGTCCAGGTTCTACCGGTGTTCGACTAGTGGTACTTCCTTTTTCTCGATGATCCACTTACTATACTTGTGAACAGTATGATATGATGAAACTTTATCAAATTGTGTGTACATATAATGAAAATCAGAGGAAAATTTTCATTACTAGAGAGCCAAATTTAGTTATAAACAACAATATCACCTACTGTAGTGTTGTTCTATTTTGCACATGAAGTTGTCTTTATTTATACATGATTTATTTGATGACTAGTAACATCATGATTTACCCCTACCCCCTCAATAAATATGCTTTCTTCTTAGATCTCGGGGGCTCTCTTGGTGTTACTAGGGGCAACAATAGGAAGCGTCCTTATTTAGCCAGGTACTCGGATCAAGATGCTGAACATTTGTACTTGGTTAGTGAACCACCAGAGAAAGTGATTAAGCCCACTCGGAAGTTAGCTAGACATCAGCAAGTTGATAAGACAATAGCTAGTTCGTCGCACAAAACAGCCGCCACTAATCAAAAATCTATGGCCACTAAAAATAGCCCCTCAAGTCAATTACAAGCTGGTCCAATAAGGAGTATGAGAGGCTGAGGGAGGTTGATCCATATATTACCCATCCGGATCGTCATGTTTGTGATACAAATTTTCACACAGCCAAGCAAGAACAAATGTTTGTAGATGTTTACATGGCCTTAAAGAAGCTAGTAATCACTGAAAAGTATATCACAGAATGTATCTTCAAGAAGAACAAGGACTATTTTGGAGAAGCCTTGGAAATTTGTAATAGTTTTGGTCTTCTTAATATCATGCAAATTTGCAACAACTATGATGAGAAGCTGGATCCTCAGTTTTACTCTACCGTTCACTTTGGGACTGATGATGCCATGACACTCGAGTGGATGACTCATGGAGAGATTCTGGAGGCTTCTTGGAGTGAGTTTGCTGATGTGCTTGGGTATCCTATTTTGCTAGGAGAGGATGCCAATGGATGGCGTGTTCAAAACGCTAGTGTTCCTAAAGTTCTTGCTCCTCTATGCATACCCGGGTAGGGAGTTCCTGGCAAGAGTGCTGACCTGCTTCCTCTCTATGACATTCCTATTTGGATCTATAGGGAATCCATTGCTCCTAAAAGTGATAACTTGGATGAAATCCACAACTACAAGGTTGATCTTTTGCTCCAAACTCATCTTAGGAAGTATGATGGTGTGAAGCTTGATGATGGATTTCCTCTACAACAAGATGACGTTAGTTATGAATAACCGTTGGGTAGCTCCCTATGGCCCTTATATTCAGTTACTCATCACCAAGAAGTGGAATGACGCTGGGCACTCTCCTCTTGATCATCGCACTATGACTACTCATGAGCCAAAGTTCTTTCGTCTCAAAACCCACAACCAACCAAGAACTGATGAACAAAGGGTAGCTACTGAGCTGAAGAAAAAGGCGGATAAGGAAGGTCCTTCTAGTGCTACTCCAGAATTTGTGGTACAAGCACCTCTCGAGGAGCCACCTACATGGGCCAAGACCTTGATGAGGAAGATAAAGAAGACCTTTTGTATTCAACAAGACCAGGGTTATAAAACCTATGTTCAGAGAAGGAACGACGCAAAAAAGGACAAGGACATCATGAGGCATTTGAAGATGGATGTTACTCCAAAGCACAACAGTGAAACCATGCCTAAGGACAAATGGATCTCCGCAAATTGCAAGTGGATGGATGATGAATATGAAGTCACCAAGCCTGCTCCACCTGGCTACACTGATGGCTCTTGTGAGGCCCCCGACCCAACCTCCTCTCCCTTCATCAGTTCTGGCGCATAGTTATGCTACTTTTTCCCTTCGTGGCGTCTTGATTCCACAGGGGAGAAGTGTGTTCATGCTTGTGAACTTATTTATGCATATTTGTGTTGGTGAACCTTGTTTTATTTGTGCTACTCTATGTAAGTTTAAGACTCTATGGCTGGATTTATCTATGTTTAGCTTTACTTTTATGGTTGGTGATGATATTCTCTATTGAGCTCTATTCTTTTCTCACCACATGGTTTTGTGCAAAGTGTATGTATTTCTTATCCTACTCATATTTTATTGTGTTTGTCATGTGTAAGTGTGTTTGAGGGGAAGCCTTTTTCACATGTGTGTATATTGTGCTCAGCAACATCTTTTAAAACATGCATACATGTAGAGAGAGATCATCTCTTGATTACACATTTTGTTGAGCATTATTTCTTATTATTTTTTTAAAAATCTTTATAAGAATAAAAATGACATATGAATAATTATCTATAACTACATGAAAGATAAAAATAGTAAAACAACCTGTTGGCCCATCCTATAAACCATCATATGATATTGATGTCCAGGATCCATGGAAGGATTTAGAGGAACATGAAAAATATGCTGCAAATCATAATGGACATTTCGTGAACTATTTGAGTTTAAAAATGTTATTATGTTCATCACTTACTCTTTGGTGATGATGAGCCTAGAAAAGCTGGACTGGGGAATTGTTAGCTACCTGCATAATGTCAGGGATGTTAGAAACACATTTTTAGATTAAATAATGTGTCTAGTGATACTACCGTGGATATGGCGGTAGTGTCGTCAGGTTTTTAGACTTCGAATTTCAAAAAAAATTATATATTCATTAATACTACCTTTATTCTAGCTTGTGTAAAAAAGTTTGGCCGAATTTGGCGAACGTCAAAAAAATCTAAAATTACAGAAGAATCGTTTGGGCTCGACTGGATGAGTTTTCTAAGAATGCAATTTTTTTGACCTACCCCAAATAACCTAAATTTTTTCACTTGCTAACATGAACACACAGAGGCATAATTCGAAGTTTTTTTGTTTTTTTTCTAAAATTTATAGTAGCACTAACAAAGTAAGGTCAAAATCACGAAATACACCATATCTCCCAATTGAATGAGTCTTGCTAAGCCAATATTTCTTTAACATGTTTGTGTGTCCCACTTGTGTAATGTATTTTATGAATGCACTTCACAAAAATAACAAGGTTCTTCCTTGATTAAATGGAAAATGGAATCGTTATCCAAAATGGATGAAAACGTCAATAGAGAAAATGTTATTGTGTTTATCACTTGCTCTGTTGTGATGATGAGAATAAAAAGCTGGACTAGGGAATTGTTATCTACCTACACAATGTCAGGGATGTTAGAAAACACGTTTTTAGATTAAATACTGTGTCTGGCGATACTACCGTGGATATGGCGGTAGTACCGTCAGGTTTTTAGACTTCTAATTTCGAAAAACTAATTAGGTATTCACTAATACTACCTTTATTCTAGCTTGTGTAAAAAGTTTGGCCGGATTTGGCAAAGGTAAAAAATCCAAAATTACAGAAGAATCATTTGGACTCAACTGGACGAGTTTTTCTAAGAATGTGATTTTTTTGACCTACACCAAATAACCTAATTGTTTTCACTTGCTAACACGAACACACATAGAGATAATTCGAAGTTTTTCTGTTTTTTCTAAAATTTATAGTTGCACTGACAAAGTAAGCTCAAAATCACAAAATACACCTTGTCTCCCAATTGAATGAGTCTTGCTAAGCCAATATTTCTTTAACATGTTTGTGTGGCCCACTTGTCTAATGTATCTTATGAATGCACTTCAGAAAAATAACAAGGTTCTTCTTTGATTAAATAGAAAATGGAATCGTTATCCAAAATGGATAAAAACTTCAATAGAGAAAATGTTAATGTGTTCATCACTTGCTCTTTGGTGATGATGAGAACACATAAGCTGGACTAGGGAATTGTTAGCTACCTGCACAATGTCAGGGATGTTAGAAAACACATTTTTAGATTAAATACTATGTCTAGCGGTACTACCGTAGATATGGCGGTAGTACCGTCAGGTTTTTAGACTTCAAATTTTGAAAAACTAATTAGATATTCATTAGTACTACCTTTATTCTAGCTTGTGTAAAAAGTTTGGCTGAATTCAGCGAAGGCCAAAAAAATCCAAAATTACAGAAGAATCGTTTGGGCTCAACTAGACGAGTTTTCCTAAGCATGTGATTTTTTTGACCTACACCAAATAACCTAATTTTTTTCACTTGCTAACAAGAACACACAGAGACATAAGTCGAAGTTTTTCTTTTTTTTTGATTTTTCTAAAATTTATAGTGGCACTGACAAAGTAAGGTCAAAATCACAAAATACACCTCGGCTCCCAATTGAATGAGTCTTGCTAAGCAAATATTTCTTTAACATGTTTGTGTAGCACATTTTTCTAATGTATTTTATGAATGCACTTCACAAAAATAACAAGGTTATTCCTTGATTAAATGGAAAATGGAATCGTTATCCAAGAATGGATGAAAACATCAATAGAGAAAATGTGATTGTATTCATCACTTGCTTTTTTGTGATGATGAGAATAAAAAGCTGGACTGGGGAATTGTTATCTACCTACAGAATGTCAGGGATGTTAGAAAACACATTTTTAGATTAAATACTATGTCTGGCGATACTATTATGGATATAGCGGTAATACTACCTTTATTCTAGCTTGTGTAAAAAGTTTGGTCGAATTTGGCAAAGGTCAAAAAATCCAAAATTACAGAAGAATCGTTTGGACTCAACTGGACGAGTTTGTCTAAGGATGTGATTTTTTCGACCTACACGAAATAACCTAATTTTTTTAACTTGCTAACATGAACACACAGAGGCCTAATTCGAAGTTTTCTGTTTTTTTTCTAAAATTTATAGTTGCACTTACAAATCAAGGTCAAAATCACGAAATACACCTTGTATCCTAATTGAATGAGTCTTGCTAAGCCAATATTTCTTTAACATGTTTGTGTGGCCCACTTGTCTAATTTATTTTATGAATGCACTTCACAAAAATAAAAAGGTTCTTCTTTGATTAAATGTTAAATGGAATCGTTATCCAAATTGGATGAAAACATTAATAGAGAAAATGTTATTGTGTTCATCACTTGCTCTTTGGTGATGATGAGAATAGAAAATCTAGATTGGGGAATTGATAGCTACCTTCACAATGTCAGTAATGTTAGAAAACACATTCTTAAATTAAATATTGTGTCTGACGGTACTATCGTTGATATGGCGGTAGTACCGCCAGGTTTTCTGACTTTGAATTTCGAAAAACTAATTAGATATTCATTAATACTACCTGACGAGGGTTTAACTCGTCAATGCCCATTGTTATGGACTTGGGTTTTGGAGGAGGGAGCGCTGGACACATCTATCAGCTAGAAAACAAGCACACAGGAGACAAAGGATTTACCCAGGTTTAGGCCTCGTAGAGGTCCCTACTCCTGCTTGTCTGCTCGTGGAATTATTGAGGGAGTCGAAAGTTACAATGGTACGCAGATGCAATCTGGCGAGGGTTTGTGAGAGTAGGGTTACGTGTGTCCTCCTCGCCGCCCCCTCCTAGCCTTTATATAGATAGGCTAGGTCTCAGGTAGCAGGTCGAGTCGGTTACAAGTTAGGGTTTTCCCCTTCAAACTTTCTATCTTTAGCTTCTTCTTGTCCTTCAAGTAATCAAGAGTCCGTAGGTTACTCGAGTCCCTCCATCCGGGCCTTGGCGACACCGTGGGCCTGTATGTATTTGGACCGTATATACCAACCTCGAGCACCTATAGGGTATGCCCATGTTAGTAGCCCCCGAGTGTCCAGTGGAATCGCAGATTTGACTGGGGACTTTTTGAAGCCTTCGAGTGCCTAAATGAGTACATTTCGATTGCTTTTATTTGTGTCATAGGGATTGTTGATATACGTGCCTGATATATCCGAAGTATCAGTGTCAGTTAACCACCTTAGGGTGAAACAACGTAATCTACTCAAATTCGAGTCCCCGAACTCGAATCCGGAAAAGTGCTGGTGTAATTCGACTCAGGCCGCGGAGGTCTTACAGGAGTCGAATTCTAGTTATATGGGTGTGAGCACTTGACGCGTCCGTCAAGGCATGTTCATCGTGCCTGTAGGCATGGATATGTTTCTGGTAGCGCGCAGTTAAATGTGTTGCTAGGCCTTATTCAGGTCTTACCTTCACGCCGTAAGCGCGACATCTGAATTTTATCATCGCGGAGACGATTCGGGTAACCCAGGAGACGCAGTCTCTTTGTAGGGGGAAAATTATGAGGCGATGTCGCCATGAGTTTCGAGTGTGGATGTTATCAACACACATTTTTTTGTACAAATAATCATAGGGTGCGCGACCAGCGCTCCCTATGGGAGTAGCCCCCGAGTGCCTGGTTGAGTCGAAGACTCAGGCAAGGACTAAAGAACTTTTGCGATTGCTATCATCTTTTACTTGCTTGTTTTTGGTTGATGACTCAGGCAGGTATTAAAACACTTTTGCGACTGCTGTCGTCTTTTGCCTGCTTGTTTCAGTCGATGACTCAGGCAGGTACTAAAATACTTTTGCGACTGCTGTCGTCTTTTGCCTGCTTGTTTCCGGCGCTCCCTATGGGAGTAACACATGTCCATAATCGAACTATGTTTCGAATGGTTGGGTTTGCTTTTGTGATTGTCCATGTTCCTGCAACAAGAAAAAGAAAAGTCGTAGGGTGCGCGGCTAGCGATCCCTATGGGAGTAGCCCCCGAGTGCTTGGTGGAGTCGAAGACTCCAGCAAGGACTAAAAATAGTCGAAGTTTTCCACTGCATAGCCTTGATGATGTCAGTGGTGACGCTTGTATGACCTTAGTTGCCCACGTGAGCGATTTTGATGGGACGTGACGAGCGGTGGGTCCCACTTTCTGACTTTGATTTGACTGGGCGTGCGTAATCTTATTTTTAACTGTGCCTCCTCGATTTCCGCGCGTAATGGTAGAAGTGGGGGGATGGTTCGCGCTTCCTCTTCTCCGTGTGTCCAACGCGATGCGTGCCACACGTCCATTAGGGTTTTTGTCAGCCGTTGGATTGCATCTCCCAGGGGTTAAGTAGCAATGCTGCGGCGGTAATTTCCCATCTGTGCTCTTTCTTCCTTGCTGCCATCGCCATTGCTGTTCCTTTTCTGTTTTCCCCTGCGCCCATCTTCTCCACGACGCTGGACCAGCTCCACTCGTTCCCAAGCTACTTCCTTCGCTCACATCGCCGCCGCGCAATGGAGAAGAAGAAGGGAGGCACTGTCGCTGATTCCGCGGCCACCCTCGCTGCAGCGAAGAAGAAAGGTGGCTCCGCTGCTGCGGGCACCAGTGCCACCGCCGTCGGGAAGAAGAAGGTCGCGGGCACCCGCATGACCAATGGCGCATGGCGCCCCTCTATCATCAAGGCGTCGGATCTCCGTATTCTTCACCAAGATGGAGTTATTTCTGCAGCAGTCGCCGATTCGCGCGTCCCTAGCGGTGAGACCATTCCTGTGCCTCCCGCTGGTTTTCGAGTGATGTTTCTTGCATTCATCATTCGCGGTCTTTCCTTGCCTCTTCACCCCTTTCTTCGGGGTCTTCTTTGTTTCTATGGGCTCCAACTCCATCAGCTGTCCCCAAATTCTCTCCTCCACATCACTTGTTTCATCACTCTCTGCGAGTGCTGGCTCGGAATCGAGCCACACTTTGGTATTTTCAAGCGCATCTTTAAATTGAAGCATCAGTCCGCATCTGGCTCTTTAGTTTATGACGTAGGTGGTTGCGGAATCCACGTCGACCCATCCGCCACCTACTTCGATATCAAGCTTACCAAGTCTGTCCAGGGATGGAGGGACAAATGGTTCTATGTTCGGGACCAGAAGGGCAAGGACGAGCAGTTTGGACTCGTGCCTTTTGATCCTGTGACTCCCTGCAAGAAGATGCGTTCGTGGAAGAACGTGATCATGCCTTCCGAACTCGCGGAGACAGACGTGTTGTATCAGCGCGTCTGCGACCTCGAGAGTCTCATAGACGCAGAAGAGGGAGGTTGTGCCCTTGTCAGGACTTGGCTGCATCGTCGCGTCCAGCCTCTCTAGGCCAGGGTCCATCCCATGTTTCAATGGGGTGGCGCTGATGATGCCACTCACGTGTCTGCTGATGGCATGTCCGCGAGTGAGGTAGATAAGAGGGTGCGACTGGTCACGAAGTACACCCTCAAGGATGTGCTTCCGAATGAGCCAGTCGTTCCTCCTTTTGATGCTTCGAATCCTCCTCCCGAGGTACAGTTGTGCTACGTAGTAGCTTATTTTCTCGATTGCGTTTTCTGTTGCTTATCTGTTATGTTTGCTGATCTTTACTGTTTGCATGCAGGAGTGGGCGGTGTCGCCTTGTATGCCTCCCCTCCCGGAAGGGATTATTCCTCGTGAAGCTTTGGAAGAGGACGAGTCTAAGTCGACTGTCCCTTCCGATGTGGAAGAGGAAGCCCCCCGAGTCCGAGAGCCTGGATACTCGCAAGCGTTCGTGTAGCGGGGATTCTGACGCATCGACTCCTTCAACTCTAGGAGGCGCGGCTGTTGGCGCGGAGTCGCCAATTCCCGCCGTTCCTGTGAGGGTTATGGCACCGTCTACTTGCAAGAAGATGCGATTGCCCAAGGAGTCTTCGTCAGAGTCGGCGGAGGCCACGTTTGATCTTGACAAATTTGACTGGTAATTTTGCTAGTGCCTTCATTCTTCTCTGTTTTCTTCTTGTTGGCTTTGTTCTGGAGTTTGCCCTTTCTGAGTGTGGATTTTGTCTTGCAGTCAAGAGGCGTCGTCATCTTCTGGCGACGTCGAATTTTTTAAGGAATCGGGAGTCGCAACTTCAAGGGCCAAGGTAGAGGTCGAGCGCGCTCCTTCTCCGGCGGCGGCCCACTCCGGGCACAATTCTTCGAGCTCTCCTCGCGTAGGGGAGCATCGAGTAGTTGCTCGGACGACGGTTCAGCGAACTTCTTCGGAGTCGCTGGAGGACCATGTAAGTATAGCTTTCCTTCTTTTTTTAATGTGGTAGTCAACGCCTTCTGTTGCCTTCTGCTGACTCCTTGTTTTGTGCGACAGCTCCTTGTAAAGGAAGCTACGCAGATGGCGGAGAAGGTGATGGCGATGGGTCGCCGGCATGCGATGCTGGAGACGCACCACCGCGTGGTCGAGAGTAAGTGCTCTATACTTATTCTTTTTGTCTTCTCTCTGTTTTGGTATAATCGACTGACGGCCAATTTATTGACTGCCATGTAGCTGAGCATAACGCTTTACTGCGCGATGTCGCCACGTTGGAGAAGACACTAGCCGCAGCTGTGAAGGGGCGCGACGAGGCAATCGCGGCTCGTGATGATGCCCAGAAGCGCGAAGAGGATCTGTGCGCCTCCTTTGCGGCCAGGGAGAAGTTGTTCGAAGACCAACTGTTCTCAGTCGCCAAGGCCTTCTCAGGTACCTTTACTGGTAGATATTTTATTGATGTTCTTCTCTTCCTCTGTAGTGCCGGTGGCACTAGAAGTTTGATCCATGTGTGTATTTTGGTGTAGATGCTGGCGGCTTGAGTTTTGATCCACAAGCCCTTTGTCGCGATGACGCTCTGGCAGGCGCGGTATCTGCGGTCGAGGATCGTAGCGCCGCTGTCCAAAATACGCTGTCCAAGGCCAAGGCCACCCTGAGTCGCCTCCGGGAGGAGCTGATGCCGAAGGCGGAGCTGGTCGACAATGTGGAAGAGCTTGTGGAGTCGCTCGCTAGGGGTGTGCCTGCCACGTACAAGAACTCCCTCCGTGCAGCTGGCGCGACCATGTCGCTTGCCATGGTGCAAGCCCATGGAGTCGAAGTAGATCCTTCTGCGGTGTCGAAGACGATGCCTATTGGCGCGGATGGTCAGCAGGTAGTATTCGCTCCCTTTGCGACTGCCTGTGCCAAATATGGCCATTCCTTGATAAACACTATTGCCAAGTATTCGGAGGAGCGCAATCGTGCAAAGAAGGCGGCGAAAACTTCGACCTCAGGGGCCGGCGGAAAGTCAGTGGCATCTGATACTACCACGGACTTGATGAAGCCCTCGAGGTCATCAAAGTCGAAGAAGCCAGCTGCCTCGTAGTTAGTTTCTTTGTAATAGTTGATGAATTGCTCTTTTGATTGGAGAACATGCCTGTTGGCGAATGTGTTTGTAGATACTTTTATGCTGATCCTGAATGCATCTATTACTTTTGAATTTTGAGTTGGTCGCCTTATTTGCCTCTCGCTTGATTTTTGGTAGGGTACATCAAGTGGTCCTGTGGGGGGAACCCCGGACTCGCCATCTCTTGAGGATACAATGGCACCACCATGCTCCAGGGTAGAGGAGATTTCCTTGCTTTCACGACTTCGTGATCGCGTTAAGCAACTGGAGCGTGAGTTGCCCGTGATCCGCGGTAGCGCGGACGTGTGGAAGTCAAAGGCTGAAAAAGCCGCCGCCCGCGAGCAATATCTGCTTGGTGAGGTGACGCAACTGGGCGACCAGTTTAAGTGTTAGTTTGCTCATCCTCGTCTTTTCCTTTGTAGTTAATCGCAATGGTACGTTGTACTCATGCTGTTGATGCTGATTCGTGTAGTTGTTAACGCACGCCATCCGCAGGAGGAGAGGGATAGGATTGCCATCCGTCTTCATGATCTCACCCAGGAGCAACTTCAGGAGAGTGGATACTTCTAGGTAGATCATCATGTGACTGCGTTAGCGACCCTGCAGGATCGCGCCTCGCGAGTGCTGCTCTTTCTGAAGAAGTCGCAGTCGTGTTTGAAGAACATCTATCGGGCGATGTTCCCGCTGGATGATACTCCATCAAGCCTGCTGGCTCTCCTGACCAAACTTCAAGATATGTCTGCAGTTCGCGAGTGCGTGAGACAGCAGTTGGTGGCTGGTGCCAAGGCTGGCCTTTCCATGGTGCGTTTGCATAGGTCTGACGTGGATGTCGCCGCCATTGCCTCTGGGCCACCGGTGCCATCAGTAGGATCTTCCTGGAACATGGTGACGCACTATCAGGCGGTGGATCGTCCAGCCGAGGAGGTGGTCAACTTCTTCGAGGAACAGACTAATGTTCTTCTGTTGCAAGGGTAGCCAAATATGTATCCTGCACATAAGTGTACTAGTGTTGTAAAGCTTGTATACATTTGTAGATAATTTACTGTTGAATGTGTACAAATAGCTTTAAGCGTGGGGTGCGTTGCACTTATGCGAGTCCTTTTCGTTAGCTTGGCCATCTTTGTATCGTTCCCTTGTCAACCTGCCAGGTGCGTTGCAGCTGGGTTGAGTTTGTGTTAAGGGGTTCGATTGATGTGCCAGCTACTCAGGATGTCGCGTTATTGTTCGAAGAACATATGTGTATAGGGTGGCGTCGCCCCTGAGTATGAAAGTTGACAAAGTAAAGGAGAACATGGAGTTTTGGGGCACTTAGCTTTTATTTATTCAAAGAACAGTACGGAGTACAATGTGCGGCTAAGTAGCCTTGGCTGAATAGCCTTATTTGCGATGCAAAAGTAAAGAAAAACGACTAAGGGTAGAAGCGTCGCAGTTGTGCGACGTTCCAAGGGTTGGAGTGTGCGACTCCTGTCTCTAAATCTTGAAGGAGATAGGCGCCACCTGGGATTACTTCTGTAATCATGTACGCTCCTTCCCAGGGGGACTCGAGCTTGAGATGCCCCTGCTGCTTCAGTCGCAGGACTAGGTCACCTTCGACGAAGGATCTGGGGTGAAGCCTTCTGCTATGATAGTTGCGCAGGTTTTTCTGGTAGATCGTGGATCTTTCTGCGGCGATCTCTCTTGCTTCGTCAAGGAGGTCGACGGAGTCTTCGAGTGCGAGGGGTGACTCCTGCTCGCTGTAGGCGACTACGCGTGGCACTTTGTACCGTACCTCGGCGAGTAGTACTGCCTCTGCTCCGTGTACCATAAAGAATGGAGTGTAGCCGGTGGCGCTGTTTGGAGTTATACGCAGGCTCCAGAGTACGGATTGCAGTTCGTCTGGCCAGCAGCCTGCGGCTTGTTCGAGTGGTCGGAGGAGTCGCTTCTTGATGCCGCTGCAGACGAGCCCGTTTGCCTTTTCCACCTGACTGTTGGTCTGTGGGTGTGCTACTGAGGCATAGCTGATGTTGATCCCCAGGTTCTCGCAGAATTCTTGAAACTCCTTGGATATGAAGTTCGTTCCGTTGTCGGTGATGATGCTGTGCGGCACGCCGAAGAAGTAGACGATGGAATCGAAGAACTTGACTGCGCTATGGCCTGATTGCTTGGTCACTGGCATGGCCTCAATCCACTTGGTGAATTTTTCGACTGCGACCAAGAGGTACATGTAGCCTCCTTGCGAGGACCTTGGAAGTTTTCTAACCATGTCGAGTCCCCACTGGGCGAAGGGCCAGGCCAATGGAATAGGCCAGAGTTCTGCGCCTGGTGCGTGTGGCTTGTCTGCGAATCGCTGACAAGCGTTGCACTTTTGGACTATATCCTTGGTGTCGCGCATGGCTGTGGGCCAGTAAAATCCAGCTCGTAGAGCTTTGGCAACAAGGGCGCGACTGCCGGCGTGGTGCCCGCAGGTCCCTTCATGGATGTCGAGGAGGACTGCTCTTCCATCGGCTAGGGAGACGCATCGTTGTAACACGCCTATGATGCTGCGTTTATACAGTTCGCCGTTGATAACGGCGAATGCCTTGGAACGTCGCGCGATGTGACGTGCGTCTGTCGGGTCGTCCGGTAGGCGCTTGCTGAGGAGGTACGTAATGTACGGCTGCGTCCAGGATTGTTCGATCATCATGACGCTCATTGGTCCCTCGAGTCCTGTGTCGAGCTCCAAGTCATCGAGTGTTATTGTCTCATTGGGTGGCATAGCCCCCGAGTCCGTTGTTGCGCTTGTTTTCTTCTCTGCGGCCTTTGGCTTGATGGAGCGTTGGCATATGCGCTCGAGAAATACCCCAGGTGGTATGGGTGCGCAGGTGGAGCCTATGTTGGCGAGTGCGTCTGCCTCCTCATTGCTTTCGCGACCTATGTGTCGCAACTCGCAACCATCGAAGTCTCCTTCAAGTGTGTCGTAGAGCTCGCGGTAAGCGATCATGTTGTCGTTCAATGCGTCGCACTTGTGCATTGTTTGGTTGACGACCAGCTTGGAGTCGCCATATATGATTAGCCTCTTTGCACCGCAGGCTTTTGCCATCCTCATCCCGTGTAACTGGGCCTCGTATTCAGCCTCGTTGTTTGAGGCTGTGAACTGCATTCACATGACATATTTCAGCTTGTCCCCTTGAGGCGATGTCAGTATGACACCTGCTCCTCCTCCGACTTTCCTCTTGGACCCATCGAAGTGCATTGTCCAGAGGTAGGACATGTCTGGCTTGTCCGGGAGTTGGTTTTCCATCCAATGTACGAGGAAGTCAGGGAGAACTTGCTGACTTGATTGCGTTGCGCTTTTCGTATGTTATGTCTCGTGGAGATAGTTCGATTCCCCAAAGCACGACTCGCCCTGTGGCGTCGGGGTTATTGAGGATATGTCCCAATGGGGCGTCGTTGACTACCATGATTGGGTGTTCCTAGAAGTAATGGCGCAGTCGTCGGGCGGTCATAAAGACGTCGTACGCCAGCTTCTGGTAGTGCGGGTACCGCTGTTTTGTTGGCGTGAGGACCTCGCTGAGGTAGTATACCGGGCATTGTACGCCGTGGACCTTGTTTTCCTCGGCCCGTTCGACGATGAGCACTGTGCTAACTACTTGGTTGGTGGCGGAGATGTACAGCAGCAGTGGTTCCCTTTCTCGTGGAGTTACCAATACTGGCGAGGTGGATAGCAGGCGCTTGAGGTCTTCGAATGCTTCTTATGCTTCATTGGTCCACTCGAATTTGTCAGCTCTGCGGAGGAGCTGATAGAAGGGCAGCGCCTTTTCTCCCATTCGACTGATAAATCGACTGAGGGCCGTGATTCGTCTGGCTAGTTGTTGAACGCCTCTTATGTTCTTTGGCTTCTCCATGGCCAATACGGCCTTTATCTTTTTCGGGTTTGCCTCAATCCCTCTCGCGGAGATGAGATACCCGAGCAGCTGCCTGGAGGGTACACAGAAGGCGCATTTGTCCGGATTGAGCTTTATCCGGTAGCGATCGAGATTGGCGAAGGTTTCGCGCAAGTCGTCGATTAGAGAGGCTTCTTCCTTGGTTTTGATTACTATGTCATCGACATAGACTTGGATGTTGCGACCTAGTTGCTCCTTGAGGCAAGCCTGCATGCACCGCTGGTACGAGGCTCCTGCGTTTTTTAGCCCGAAGGGCATTGTGTTGTAGCAGAACACACCGAAGGGCGTTGTAAACGCGGTCTTCTCCTGGTCTTCCTCCTTCATTTGAATTTGGTTATAGCCTGAGTAGGCATCGAGGAAGCAGAGGCGCTCGCATCCGGCGGTGGAGTCGATTATTTGATCAATCCGTGGTAGCAGGAAGTGATCTTTTGGGCAGTGCTTGTTTAAAGAAGTGAAGTCCACGCACATCCGCAGGATATCCGTGTCCTTTTTTGGCACCAGCACCATATTGGAGAGCCAAGTGCTTTCCTTGATCTCGCGTATGAATTTGGCCTCGATGAGTCTGTTGATCTCCATTCCGATTGCCTGTGCCCGTGGCTCAGACAGTCGCCTGATTGTTTGCTTGACTGGCCTTGCGTCGGGGTTGACGTTGAGTGTGTGCTCGGCGAATTCCCTGGGAACTCCTGGCATGTCCGCAGGACACCAGGCAAAAATTTCCCAGTGCTCACGAAGGAATTCGACAAGCGCGAGTTCCTATGTGGGACTCAAGTTGTTGGCGATGAGGGCCGTTTTAGAGGGATCTGATGGATGGACCTGCACCTTCTTTGTGTGCACAGATGAGTCGAAGGAGAGGTCAAGTGAGCTTGGCCTACTCAGGGGGGCAGACTATTGTCTATCGTTTCCTTCAATCGCGCGAGCTCCTCCTACATGCCGAAGGACTGGGAGATTCTGTTGAATTCCCTGTCGCAACTGTCGGATCGCTCGAAGCTCCCGTTGATTGTGATGATGCCATTGGGACCTGGCATTTTCATCTGCAGGTAGGCGTAGTGGGGTACTGCCATGAACCTAGCGAACGCGACGCGTCCGAGGATGCAGTGGTATTGTGAGGGCCAGTCGACGACCTCAAAGTCGATGCACTCACTCCGGAAGTTCCTTGGCGTGCCGAATATGACGTCGAGGTTGATTTTGCCCAGGGGGTATACGCCTTTCCCTAGGATGATGCCGTGGAACGTTGTGTCCGATGCCTCCAGGCAGGTTAGAGGGATCCTCATTGCTCGCAAGGTACTCGCGAATATGAGGTTGATGCCGCTTCCGCCATCCATGAAGACACGACTCATGTCGAAGCCTCCAATTTGTGCCTCGAGTACAAGGGGGCAATGACCTGGGCGAGGTACTTGAGGCGGGTGGTCACGTTTATCGAAGGTAATGCACGACTCACTGCCGCTGAGGTACTCAGCGGTGGATGGTGGCGAGTGCGTGGTCAAGTTGACTTGGCGAGTGATGGCCTTCTGCACCCTATTGGAGGGGCGCCTCTTTTGGATCATCATGGTACCCATGGCCCATGGGTATGGTTCGCCTCCGTGGTGCTGGTCCGGTGCAGCTCTGTTCGGGGGTGGCCCAGGTGGTGGTGGTGGTGGTGCACCATGTGCCACGGCGCCTGGAGCGGCTCCGTAGCCTCTTTCGACTGCATTGCGGTTCATTTGAACCAATCCCTCATGTAGCTTGAGGAACTCGCGGCAGTCCTTGAGGAGGTGGCTGGACTTTCTCTTGCCATCATGCTTGTCGATGTAGAAGTGTACCGTGCATGGCCCAGACAGTTTGTCCTCGATGGAGGTCGCGGGTGCTTCATCGCGAGTGCGGCGTTGCCACACTTGCGTGGTTTTCCCGGAGTCGCGTCTATCGGCGTAGCCGGCTGCGACCATGTTGACGTCATCGCGATCGTCGTAGACGCGCATGCGACGCTTACTCTGGCGGTCGCGTCTTCATTCGAGTTCTGCCTCCTCGTTAGAGTGAACGCGGTTCTTCACCGAATCTTCTCCATCAGCCCACCGATTCGCGATCTCCATCAGGTGGTCGATGGTCTTGGGCTTTGAGCGGCCTAGCTCCTCCCTGAGTGCCATGCGGCGGACACCACCGTTGAATGCATCAATCGCGCGGTCTTCCGAGATGTTCTCCATGGAGTTCTTGATGATGGACCACCTTTGGATGTAAGAGCACAGTGATTCGCCAGATCTTTGCTGGCAGCATCTCAGTTCTTCGATTGAAGCGGGGCGTTTGTACATGCCCTTAAAGTTGCACACGAAGCTATAGACCAGCTCATCCCAGCTGCGAATGGATCCGCGTGGGAGGTTATTGAGCCATGCCCGGGCGGCGCCCTGCAGCTGTAGCTACAAGCATTGCATGGCAGTACTTCGACTGCCTCCGTGCAGCCTGACGGAGGAGATGTGATCTTCCAGCCAGATCTTGGGGTCCTGCAGACCGTCAAATTTCGGGTTCTCCGATGGGAGTTTGAACCCTTTAGGCATTCGCTTTTGCCTGATGGATCTGCTGAAGCATCTGGCGCCGCAGAGCTCCCCATCTTCTTCTTCCGAATCAGTCGACCGAGCACGTCGTGCCCTGGACTTGTCGATCTTGCGCTGCGTGAGTTCATCGTGTGCATCGTAGTCACGATCGTGTCGCCGTGGGCGGCGGCGCCGAGACAGGTCGTGATTGTCATCGCTGGACGAAGGCGAGGAGTAGCGCTTTGCTAACGCTTTGCCCTTTTTTGGGTCTGGTACTGGTTCTTTGTCGAGGGCTGCCTCGATTAGCCCCAGGCCCGCGATCATAGATCGGTGCATGGCCGTTCGAGGATCTCCAGCTGGTGGCTGGTTATTGAGAAGGTACATGGTGGCCGCTGTCACTGCGGCCTGTGGTGTCCTGGGAACCACGTTGTCTCTCGTGTCGACTGTCATAGAGCCGAAGTCGAGGACTTTCGTGGTGTCTATGCGTTCTTGTTCGGTGAGGTGAGCCATCCGTGATTGCCTCTTCCTGGCGAGATGCTCGTTGCCTCTTGAGGAGGATCCTCCGTAGGAGGAGAGCCCAGCGCGACGAAGGCTTGACTTGTCCGCCGCCTTTTTACGCGCCTCAAGTTGCGCGATTGCTTGTTTTTGGCGCTTGAATTCCTCTTTTAGGAGCCAGTGGTAGCCCATCAGCAGTTCCTGCGAGGACCCGAAGGGTAGAGGTGCACCTCGTAGGGCTTCGCGGCAGTGTTCCCACTCTTGCTCGTTGAGCCTGCTCACGACGAGTTCGCCGGTTTGCTCGTTGATTATGCTGGGAGGTTCGACTGCTCCTCCATTGCCGCCGTTGCCGCCATTGGCGGTGTTGGGCGGGTCGGTGCCGTTGCCGGTGTTGCCACCGTTACCGCGGTTGGCGGAGGTGTCGCCCGCATTGATAACGGCGCACATGAAGTAATTTGGGAAGTTGTTGCTTCCATAACTTTCAGATCCGGAACCATAGGTTCGATCTTCAGTGGCCAGATTGCTTAGATCAGAGTCGCGACTGTTGTAGCTGACCATGTTCCCAACTGCCGCCGGAGCATTGAGCTCGCTGAGGGTGCCGATCGATGGCGGGAACCATGATGCTGGGGCAATCGCCGGTGCTATCGGCTGATCGGGCATGCGAAGCGTGCCCATCTGACCAACTTGGAAGCGGAAGCTCCCAATCGCCAGGCTGATTTCGTCGCCCACGGACTCGAAGGCCGGGCGAGTAGCCGGCGTGTGGACTGTGAAGTCGAAGGCGCCGAAAAGCTGGCGAATCTCCGCTGTTGCAGAGTTGTAGATCGCGTTTGATGGGGCCGAAGAAGCCGCAACATCAGCACTCCCAGTTCCCACAGACGGCGCCAATTGACGAGGGTTTAACTCGTCAATGCCCATTGTTATGGACTTGGGTTTTGGAGAAGGAGGGAGCGCTGGAGACATCTATCGGCTAGCAAACAAGCACACAGGGGACAAAGGATTTACCCAGGTTCAGGCCTCGTAGAGGTCCCTACTCCTGCTTGTCTGCTCGTGAAATTATTGAGGGAGTCAAAAGTTACAATGGTGCGCAGATGCAATCTGGCGAGGGTTTGTGAGACTAGGGTTGCGTGTGTCCTCCTCGCCGCCCCCTCCTAGCCTTTATATAGATAGGCTAGGTCTCAGGTAGCAGGTCGAGTCGGTTACAAGTTAGGGTTTTCCCCTTCAAACTTTCTATCTTTAGCTTCTTCTTGTCCTTCAAGCAATCCGTAGGTTACTCGAGTCCCTCCATCCGGGCCTTGGCGACACCGTGGGCCTGTATGTATTTGGACCGTATATACCAAGCTCGAGCACCTGTTGGGTATACCCATGTCACTACCTTTATTCTAGCTTGTGTAAAAAGTTTGGCCAAATTCGACAAAGGTCAACAAATCCAAAATTACAGAAGAATCGTTTGGGCTCAACTTGACGAGTTTTTCTAAGAATATGATTTTTTTTGACCTACACCAAATAACCTATTTTTTTCACTTTCTAACATGAACACATAGAGACATAATTCAAAGTTTTTTTTGTTTTTTCTAAAATTTATAGTGACACTGACAAAGTAAGGTCAAAATCACAAAATACACATTGTCTCCCAATTGAATGAGTCTCGCTAAGCCATTTCTTTAACATATTTGTGTGGCCCACTTGTATAATGTATTTTATGAATGCACTTCACAAAAATAACAAGGTTCTTCTTTGATTAAATGGAAATAGAATCATTATCCAAAATGGAGGAAAACATCAATAGAGAAAATGTTATTGTATTCATCACTTGCTCTTGGGTGATGATGAGAATAGAAAAGATGAACTGGGAATTGTTATCTACCTGCACAATGTTAGGGATGTTAAAAAATATATTTTTAGATTAAATACTGTGTCTGGCGGTACTACCGTGGATATGGTAGTACTGTTAGGTTTCCAGACTTTGAATTTCGAAAAACTAATTAGATATTCATTAATACTACCTTTATTCTAGTTTGTGTAAAAAGTTTGGCCAAATTCGGCGAAGGTCAAAAAAATCCAAAATTACAGAAGGATCGTTTGGGCTCAACTGGACGAGTTGTTCTAAGCATGTGATTTTTTCAACCTACACCAAATAACCTAATTTTTTCAGTTGCTAACATGAACACATAGAGACATAATTGGAAGTTTTTCTTTTTTTTATTTTTTCTAAAATTTATAGTGGCACTGATGAAGTAAGGTCAAAATAACGAAATACACCTCGTTTCCCAATTGAATGAGTCTTGCTAATCCAATATTTTCTTTAACATGTTTGTGTGGCCTAGTTGTCAAATATATTTTATGAATGCACTTCACGAAAATAACAAGGTTATTCCTTCATTAAATGTAAAATGGAATCGCTATCCAAAATGGATGAAAATGTCAATAGAGAAAATGTTATTGTGTTAATCACTTGCTCTTTTGTGATGATGAGAATAAAAAGCTGGACTGGAGAATTGTTATCTACCTGTACAATGTCAGAGATGTTATAAAACACACTTTTAGATTAAATATTGTGTCTGGTGGTACTATCGTGGATATGGCGGTAGTACCGTTAGGTTTTTAACTTTGAATTGCGTAAAACTAATTAGATATTCATTAGTACTACCTTTATTCTAGCTTATATAAAAAGTTTGGCTGAATTTGGCAAAGGTCAAAAAATCCAAAATTATAGAAAAATCGTTTGGACTCAACTAGACGAGATTTTCCATGGATGTTATTTTTCCGACCTACACGAAATAACCTAATTTTTTTCACTTGCTAACATGAACACAGAAGCATAATTCGAAGTTGATTTTTCTAAAATTTATAGTTGCACTAACAAAGTAAGGTCAAAATCATGGAATTCACCTTGTATCCCAATTAAATGAGTCTTGCTAAGCTCATATTTCTTTAACATGTTTGTGTGGCCCACTTGTCTAATGTATTTTATGAATGCACTTCACAAAAATAACAAGGTTCTTCTTTGATTAAATGGAAAATGGAATCATTATCCAAATTGGATGAAAATGTCAATAGAGAAAATTTTATTATGTTCATCACTTGCTCTTTGGTGATGATGAGAATAGAAAAGCTAGACTTGGGAATTGTTAGATACCTGCACAATGTCAGGGATGTTAGAAAACACATTTTTAGATTAAATACTGCATCTGGTGGTACTACCGTGGATATGGCGGTACTACCGTAAGGTTTTTATAATTTGAATTTTGAAAAACTAATTAGATATTCATTAATACTACCTTTGTTCTAGCTTGTGTAAAATGTTTGGCCGAATTTGGCAAAGGTCAAGAAAAATCCAAAATTACATAAGAATCATTTGGACTCAAATAAACGAAATTTTTTCTAAGGATGTGATTTTTTCGACCTACACCAAATAACCTAATTTGTTTCACTTGCTAACATGAATACACAGAGACATAATTCGAAGTTTTTATGTTTTCTAATTTTTCTAAAATTTATAGTTGTACCGACAAAGTATGGTCAAAATCACGAAATACACCTTGTCTCCCAATTGAATGAGTCTTGCTAAGCCAATAGTTTTTTAACATGTTTGTGTATCCCACTTGTCTAATGTATTTTATGAATACACTTCACAAAAATAACAAGGTTCTTCTTTGATTAAATGGAAAATGGAATCGTTATCCAAATTGGATGAAAACATCAATAGATAAAATGTTATTGTGTTCGTCACTTGCTCTTTGGTGATGATCCGAATAAAAAAGCGGACTGGGGAATCGTTAGCTTCCTACACAATGTCAGGGATGTTAGAAAACATATTTTTAGATCAAATATTGTTTCTAGTGGTACTACCATGGATATGGCGGTAGTACCGTCAGGTTTTCAGACTTCGAATTTCTAAAAACTAATTAGATATTCATTAATACTACCTTTATTCTAGCTTGTGTAAAAAGTTTGGCCGAATTCAGCGAAGGTCAAAAAAATCCAAAATTGCAAAAGAATCGTTTGGGCTCAACTGGACGAGTTTTTCTCAGAATATGATTTTTTCGACCTCCACCAAATAACCTAATTTTTTCACTTGCTAACATGAACATAGAGGCATAATTCGAAGTTTTTCTATATTTTTATTTTTCTAAAATTTATAGTTGCACTGACAAAGTAAGGTTAAAATCACGAAATTCACCTTGTATCCAAATTGAATGGGTCTTGCTAAGCCAATATTTCTTTAACATGTTTCTGTGGCCCACTTGTCTAATGTATTTTATGAATACACTTCACAAAAATAATAAGGTTCTTCCTTGATTAAATGGAAAATAGAATCGTTATCTAAAATGGATGAAAACATCAATAGAGAAAATGTTATTGTGTTCATCACTTGCTCTTTTGAGATGATGAGAATAAAAAGCTGGGCTAGGGAATTGTTATCTACCTACACAATGTCAAGGATGTTAGAAAACACATTTTTAGATTAAATATTGTGTCTGGCGATACTATTGTGGACACGGCGGTAGTATCGTCAGGTTTTCATACTTCGAATTTCAAAAAACTAATTAGATATTCATTAATACTACCTTTATTATAGCTTGTGTAAAAAGTTTGGCCAAATTTGGAAAAGGTCAAAAAATCCAAAATTATAGAAGAATCGTTTGGACTCAACTAGACGAGTTTTTCTAAGGAATTGATTTTTTTCGACCTACACAAAATAACCTAAATTTTTTTCACTTGCTAACATTAACACAGAGGCATAATTCTAAGTTTTTCTATTTTTTTGATTTTTCTAAAATTTATAGTTGCACTGACAAAGTAAGGTCAAAATCACGAAATAGACCTTGTATCCCAATTGAATGAGTCTTGCTAAGCCAATATTTCTTTAACATGTTTGTGTGACCCACTTGTCTAATGTATTTTATGAATGCACTTCACAAAAATAACAAGATTCTTCTTTTTTTAAATAGAAAATGGAATCGTTATCCAAAATGGATGAAAACGTCAATAGAGAAACTGTTATTGTATTCACCACTTTCTCTTTGGTGATGATGAGAATAGAAAATATGGATTGGGGAATTGTTAGCTACCTTCACAATGTCAGGAATGTTAGAAAACACAATTTTAGATCAAATACTGTGTCTGATGGTACTACCGTGGATATGGCGGTAGTACCGCCAGGTTTTCTGACTTCGAATTTCGAAAAACTAATTAGATATTCATTAATACTACCTTTATTCTAGCTTGTGTAAAATGTTTGGCCGAATTCGAGAAAGGTCAAAAAATCCAAAATTATAGAAGAATCGTTTGGCCTCAACTTGACGAGTTTTTCAAAGAATGTGAATTTTTCGACCTACACCAAATAACGTAATTTTTTTTCACTTGCTAACATGAACACATAGAGACATAATTCGAAGTTTTTTTTTTGTTTTTTCTAAAATTTATAGTGACACTGACAAAGTAAGGTCAAAATCACGAAATACACATTGTCTTCCAATTGAATGAGTCTCGCTAAGCCAATATTTCTTTAACATACTATTTGTGTGGCCCACTTGTCTAATGTATTTTATGAATGCACTTCAATAAAATAACAAGGTTCTTCCTTGATTAAATGGAAATGGAATCATTATCCAAAATGGAAGAAAACATCAATAGAGAAAATGTTATTGTATTCATCACTTGCTCTTGGGTGATGATGAGAATAGAAAAGATGAACTGGGAATTGTTATCTACCTGCACAATGTTAGGGATGTTAGAAAATATATTTTTAGATTAAATACTTTATTTGGCGGTACTACCGTGGATATGGTAGTACCGTCAGGTTTCCAGAGTTTGAATTTCGAAAAACTAATTAGATATTCATTAATACTACCTTTATTCTAGTTTGTGTAAAAAGTTTGGCCGAATTCGGCGAAGGTCAAAAAATCCAAAATTACAGAAGAATCGTTTGGGCTCAACTGGACGAGTTTTTCTAATACTGTGATTTTTTTGACCTACACCAAATAACCAATTTTTTTTCACTTGCTAACATGAACACAGAAACTTAATTCAAAGTTTTTCTTTTTTTCGATTTTTCTAAAATTTATAGTGGCACTGACAAAGTAAGGTCAAAATCACGAAATACACCTTGTCTCCTAATTGAATGAGTCTTGCTAAGGCAATATTTTTTAACATGTTTGTGTGGTCCACTTGTCTAATGTATTTTATGAACGCACTTCACAAAAATAACAAGGTTCGTCCTTGATTAAATGGAAAAAAGGAATCATTATCCAAAATGGATAAAAATGTCAATAGAGAAAATGTTATTGTATTCATCACTTGCTCTTTGGTGATGATGAGAATAGAAAAGCTGGTCTGAGAAATTGTTATCTACCTGCACAATGTCAGGGATGTTAGAAAACACATTTTTAGATTGAATACTATGTTTAGCGGTACTACCGTGGATAAGGCGGTAGTACCGTCAGGTTTTCATACTTTGAATTTCCAAAAACTAATTATATATTCATTAATACTAACTTTATTCTAGCTTGTGTAAAAAGTTTGGCCGAATTCGGCGAATGTCAAAAATTCTAAAATTACAGAACAATTTTTTGGGCTCAACTGAACGAGTTTTTCTAAGAATGTGATTTTTTTCGAACTACACCAAATAACCTATTTTTTCACTTGCTAATATGAACACACAGAGACATAATTCGAAGTTTTTTTTCTTAAATTTATAGTGGCACTAACAAAATAAGGTCAAAATCACGAAATACACCTTGTCTTCCAATTGAATGAGTCTTGCTAAGCCAATATTTCTTTAACATGTTTGTGTGGCCCACTTGTATAATGTATTTTATGAATGCACTTCAGAAAAATAACAAGGTTCTTCCTTGATTAAATGGAAAATGGAATCATTATCAAAAATGGATGAAAACGTAAATAGAGAAAATGTTATTGTGTTCATCACTTGCTCTTTGGTGATGATGAGAATAGAAAAGATGGGCAGGGAATTTTTAGCTCCCGGCACAATGTCAGGGATGTTAGAAAACACATTTTTAGATTAAATACCCTATCTAGCGGTGCTACCGTGGATAGGGCGATAGTACCGTCAGGTTTTCAGACTTCAAATTCAAAAAACTAATTAGATATTCATTAATACTACCTTTATAAGCAATGGAGCAACAATATGGAAGATGTTGTATCACCATACCCACTTGACTATGTGTAGTCATGTGGATCATTATTGTTTAGAAAAAACCACATGCAATAACACTCCATGTGTCAAACCATGGTCAGAAAGCCCTAGAACATACTGAAATGCAACTGCCACATGGAATGTAGCACCAGTGTGACAGAGGTTGCATCACCACACCCACTTGAGTGTGTGGTCTTGTGGATCATTATGATTAGGAAAATAACACATGTAATGTCACTCCATGTGTCAAACCATGATCAGAAAGCTCTAGAACATGCTAGACTGCACCTTCCACATGTAATGAGCACCAGTGTGGCAAATGTTGCATCACCACACCCACTTGAGTGTGTGTGGTCATGTGGAGAATTATGGTTTGGAAAAGACCACATACAATGATACTCCATCTATCAAACCATGGTCAGAAAGCCCTAGAACATGCTGGAATGCTACTGTCACATGCAATGGAGCACCAGTCTGTTAGAAATTGCATCACCACACCCAATTGAGTGTGTGTAGTCATGTGGATCATTATGGTTTGGAAAAAACTACATGCAATGACACTCCATCTGTCAAACCATGGTCATAAAGCCCTAGAACATGTTGGAATGCAACTGGTACATGCAATGGTGCACCAATGTGATAGATGTTGCATCACCGCACCCATTTGAGTGTGTGTGGTTATGTGGATCATTGTGATTAGGAAAATAACACACACTACAAGAAAAGTTGGTGTTTACAACAGACGATTTTCGTGGTTGAAGACCCGTTTTTCGTAGCCAAAGAGTCTTCCGCGACGGATGACCTTTGTGGTAAAAGCCCCGTCACAAATGAATTAACCACGGTTTTTTCCGACCGTGGGGATCACACCTTTCAGCCACGAAACCTTGTTCCGTCATAGATCTATTCTCTAGCCGTGCTGACTGCTGACGTCATGCAAACTGCTAGGTGGCAACCGCTGTTAGCGGACAGTTACCACCGGTAATGGCCATAGAAACCATGGCAGAAGCCATGCCCAGCCAAGGCTTGCTAAATACTAACTAGGCCGGCCCATAAGGGGAGCCCAATAAGAAGATGGCCCGTTACTCTTTTGTCCTGTACTGTTTAAAATGGGCCAAAAATGCATCTAGTAGTGGCCCGCGAACTTTCAGGCCTGATCCTGTTTCGCCCTACATAAGGCCAATGTTGGTCCAACACTGTGCGGCCCATTAGCAGCCTGTGCCAAGTCGCTCTTGTAAACATAAGGCCTACGGTCAGCCCATCACTGTTATCGCAGCCCATTGTCGACTGCCTACTGACGGCCCTTCTCTGAGATGGTCCATTACTTTTCTGGCCTGTTACTCATCTGGCCTTTTACTGTTCTGGTCTCTAGCTGTTTAGGCCCACAAAAGGCCCTTTACTATTCTAGACTGGTAAATTTGTCGGCCTCTTACTACCCTCATCCGGAAATTTCTCGACCCGTACTGTTCAGGCTTGTCACTATTCTGGCTATTTACTGTTGTGGCCTGCTGCTGGTTTGGCCTATTACTATTTTGTGATTTGTGCAGTTTCTTGCCTATTACTGTAATGGGCTTTTTCTGTTCTGGCCTGCTACTGTTACGACCTACTTTAGTAACGGCCTATTTTTGTTATGGCCCGTTAGGCCTGATACATTTATGGCCTGTTACCACATGCGCATTGGCCCGTTACGTTTAAGACCTTTCACTACAAGAAAAGTTTCCTTCCGCAACTAATTAGCCCAACGGTCGTCGTAGAAGGCGCGTCTTCCGTGACGAAATTCTCGGCTGGGCCGTGGCCGATGGAAAACTTTTTTTTCCGGTTTCGTGGACCTCTACTATGACAGATCTGCAAAAAACATGGAGCAAGCTCGGCCAGCGCGTGACAGAAGCAAGATTTTCGTTTCCTTGCGCGATGTTGACTCACCGAAGTCTTTTGAGGCGTCTGGGTCCCGGATGTCAGTGTCTCTAGCGGACCATACTTTTTGGTCGCGCCTTCCTGATTTGAACTCGATAACTTAGCTCGAGGTGTCTGCCGTTTAGTCAGGATGCTAGGTCCCACATGTCAGCCTCTCATTAGAAGGATCGTGTGTATGATGGAATGTTTTCCTTTGCTCGCGCTACCCTGTTCCGAAGTTGATAGCGCTGTTCGATGCATCTACCGTCTAATCAACCTCCTGGGACCCACATGCCATCCTCTCATTAGAAGAAACGTGTGTATGATGGAATTTTTTCCTTCGCTGGCGCTACCCCATTCCGAGTTGATAGCGCTGCTCGACGCATCTACCGTTTAACCAACCTCCTGAGCCCCACATGTCATCCTCTCATTAGAAGAAACATGTGTATGATGGATTTTTTTCTTCGCTCGCGCTACCCTGTTCCGACCTTGATAGTGTTGTTCGATGCATCTATCGTTTAATCACGATGCTAGGCCCCACATGCCATCCTCTCATTAGAAGAAACATGTGTATGATGGATTTTTTACCCTCCGTCGCACCTTCGTGTTCCGAACTTGATAGCGTTGCTCACTGCATCAACCATTTATTCAGGTTGGTGGGTCCTTTATGTTTGCCTCACATTAGAAGAATCGTCGGTATGATGGTTTTTCTCTAGTGCTACCTTGTTCTGAACTAGATAGCGTTGCTCGACGAATCTGCCGTTTGCTCACGCTGCTGGGTCCCTCATTTCAGCCTCTCATTAAATAAAATGTGTATATGCTGAACTTTTTTCTCGCTTGCGCCTCCCTGTTTCGAACTGGCTACGTTGCTCGATGCAGCATCTGTACAAGGTAGCGCTGCTGGGTCCCTCATTTCAGCCTCTTATTAAAAGAAACGTGTACATGCTGAAAAATTTTCTCGGTCGCGCCTCCCTATTTCGAATTGGCAATGTTGCTCGATGTAGCATCTGTATAAGGTCACGCTGCTGGGTCCCACATATCAGCCTCTCTGTAAATGAAACATGCGTATGATGGACTTTTTTGGCCATGTCTGCTGTTTTGACCTTGGAAACTTGCTGGGTCCCAGATGTCAACCACCTCTGTGCAGGAAACATGTCTATGCTGGGTCCCAGCTGACAGCCTGTATTTGAAAGAAACGTGTGTATGTTGGACTGTTTTCGGGTCCCAGATGTCAGCCTCAGAGTACAAAAATGCTCAGAAAGGCTGAATTAAAAAGATTCTAGGCTAACTCGGGGCGGATGCTCTATTTGTCATAGCTTATATTCTATGGGCTCACTCCTAAATTGAATGGGTTACGGGCGGTGGCCACAAGACCATGAAAAGGCCGAATTAAAATGTATTGGGCTATGCTTGGGGATGATAGGCTAATTTTATGGGCTATGCTTGGGCCTGCTGGGTCCGACATGTCAGCTTCTCTATAAGCGCAATGTGTGTATGATGGACTTTTTTTGGCCGCTCCGCTGTTTTCACCGTGGCAGCCGTGCATGGTCTTACTGCTGGGGCCCTTATGTGAGCCTCTCTGGCATGTTCTGGCTTGTGGGTCCCCGATGTAGCCTTGTATGTTCTGTCTGGTGGGTCCCCGATACGAGCCTCTCTGTACAAGTATTTAAACTTTTTTTGAACCCACCTTCAAAACAAAGTCCAGGAACGCTTCATGCTGGTGGGTCCGTGATGTCAGCCTATCCATAATGCGATATTGCTAGGAGAAAAAATATAAACCCAAGATACACACACAGGCGATTCGAACAAAAGACCTTCAAATCAAATAAACGTAAACTGAGTGCCAAATACAACAAAGAAATTTATAGAAAAATATCATTAAACTTTTATTAATACTACAACTTCTATATTAATCTTCTTAAAATATTTTGTGTGTCTATGTTTATCTCTTTTAAAATATAAAAGGGCAGCGCTCCTGGCATCTCAATTTATAAAATGCCACATAATGGGGTATTTTCTTAAAACATGGGTAGGTAGAGTTTTTTTATTATGAGAGGTGGGGGGGCAATGCCCAAAATGCCGAATTAAAAAGAGTTTGGCTTTTGCTCTACGTAGGTTATGTTCCATGGGATATGCTCCATGGGCTTCATTCTCAAATTTCACTAGGATGTGCTCAGCAGTCCGCTGACCCGTAAAAGGTCGAACTAATATGTTCTCGGCTATGCTCCATGGGCTACTTTGTAAAATTTCACTGGGCTCTGGTCAGCAGTACCTGACCCCTAAAAGAGTGAATTAAAATGTTCTGGGCTAAAGAGGGGCCGAATGAGCTACTCCCTCCGATCCAAATTAATGTTCTCGGATTTGGCTAGATTCGGATGTATCTAGCACTAAAACATGACTAGATATGTCAGAATCTAGACAAATGTAAGAACATTAATTTGGATCGGAGGAAGTACTAGATTTCTTCTCCTGGTTAATAAAAATTGCATTGTGATGTGCTCTGTCGGATTCGAAACAAAGAACTCAGCGAGGGCGGAGGAAAAGCGATAATTCTTTTTGGCAGATATTCATGTCAAAATTCAGTAGTACAGAATAAGGTAAAAAAATTATCAACAGATTCGAAGTTAATATTCGGGAGCATTTGACCAATTCAGCAGCATTTCAAAAGTGACCAATGCAGCAATACAGACAATGAAATACAATACCATTACATCAGTATTAGTCGCACAAATGCTTTAGTAATAGCAACAACAGAACATTTGAGAGATTCAGTAGCTTTCCTGCTTGAAATTCAATAGCAGTACAGACAGAATCAGTTTTTATGCAGCTAAAAAACCTTGGCCCACGATCAGTTTGGTCTGTTCTCCTAATACAATCAATCATTGGAGCAAGCAAAACTAACAATCAAGTCTGCTTTTCTGTGCATGCCTTCTTCTCACATCAATGCAAAGCCTGGTCAAGATTATGAGTTTATAACAAGGCCAAGTTATAAAATAAAAGCAAGACCATCTACTGCACTTGATCTAAACAAGTAGCAGTACATCAGCATTAGTTCTATAAAAGGCAAAGTTGCAAAGGAAAAGCAAGACCATGTACTGCACTTGGTCAAAACAAGTAGCAGTACATCAGTATTAGTTCTATAGAATGCCAAGTTCCAAAAGAAAAGCAAGACAATCTGCTGCACTTGATCTAAATAAGTACACGTACATCACAGTTAGTTCTACAAAATATTGTATTGTACGTACTAATAGTAACAACAGAAATATTTGATAAATTTAGTAGCATTTAAAAGATTCAGCAGTACAGAATATAACCGAAAAAATATCGACAAATTCCTAGCTCATATTCAGCAGCACTTGACAGATTCCCAGTTCATATTCAGCAGCACTTGACAGATTCAGCAGCATTTTAAACTGACCGAATTAGCAGTATACAGACAATAATTGACAGATTCAGCAATGCACACATTGAAATTTAATAGATGTAGCTAGGCCTGATTCAAAAGTAAAGTGAGACCATACTTTGCAGTTCATCGGTCGATCTGAACAAGCACCAGTACATAGTTATTAATGCAAAATACATTAGCAGAGGAAGAACTCCATAGAAAATACTCAGAACTACCTTAAGCTAGGAAACACGTCTTCCAAAATTATAAGTGCCAATACATACAGTAGGTATTAATACAAAATACATTAGTAGTAGTTGAACTCCATAAAAAATACTCCTAAGAACAACTACTAAGAATAGATAGTAAGTATTTCTAGCAGTTCAAATACTCCAACGAACATTAAGCTGTGTTTATCTCACTCATGAATCATGTTAATCTGAAGACAGTATTCCAGGGTGAACACCGACGGTTGACGAGCGACCAGGTGCGACATCGGCATCGGCAGGAGCCACTGCAGCTCTTCGAACGGGATGCCGTCAGGCGACGTGGTGCTCTCCGGCACGCATAGCCCGGAATTTTTATCATTCTCCCCTCAATCACAGTCGATGACCAAAACTTCACCATGTACCACGGCGACAAGCACGCCACCGACCTGACGTATACGACGGATACGACGTGTAGTGTTTGGCGCGTGTCAAATCGCACCGCGAAAACAGTACCATCGTCTGTGGATCTGATGATATCTACTGTCCGCAGGCCTGTTGCCGGCCGAGGCTTAGAGGAGTACCTGCTTGTTTTATCGTAGCGGAAACTGCGCACCCTCATCAAGTGAGCTTCACAGAGGTGGGCGAGCAACGCCACCGGCGAGGCGGCAAAAATGCGGCCATCCTCCATGCAGTTGCAAGGGCCATGCGCGCACGCAATCTTGTGGTTATGGACCTGATGGTACGCGACCAATGTCTCGCAACCGTCGTTGGGGCATCTGCTACCTTTTCGACTAGTAACTCGGAGGTTCAACTCCTTAGAGCATGAGGCCAGCCGAACAACGCTGGTAGTGTCCATACGCATAGAGATCTCGTCGAACACGTCGGTGCCGACGTTGCTCCATTCGCCGTACCACCGGTTGGGCCCCGAATTTGCCATCGTGTCCCCATGGTTTGGGGGCGAGGCGGATCAATATATGACTGTTGGGAGGTTTTGGAGGAGAGGGGTGGCAGCCTGGAAGGACCGATGCTGCGGGCGAGATGGCGAGGAAAATGAGTGATGCGCGCGTTGGATACGATACCAAATACTGTCGGAGATGGGGAAGACGGTATGGCTCTTTGAACGAGGAGTTTTTGCGTGTTCCTTCGTCGGTCTTCTCCTGCAGGGCGCAGCTGCATCGAGGAGACTTTAATTATTAGCTAGCTAGTGTAGCATGCCAACGCTGTCTAGTACTACTGCAGTACTAGCATCGAGGAAACTTTACTAGTAATTAGCTAGCTAGTCTAGCACGCCAATGCTGTCTAGGGGTGTGTTCGGCTATGGAATGTAGTAGCATGGAATTGAATGGTTCCATTCTCCAGGAACGGAACGGTTCCATCCCAGTGTTCGGTTCAGCCAAAAGTGAGGAACGAAATGGTTATATTTTGTTCGGCTGGATGGAATGGAATGTCTAGGATTGGGTTCAGCCCACCTCATTCATTCCTATGGTGAGGATACCTCCTAGATGTAAGACAAACTAAGAAAAAATTCAGCAGCATATTGTTTGTATTTTAAGCAGTAAGAAGAACAAATATATTTGATCAAGCATATATCATAGATTTGATAAAGCAATCAACAAAACTTGCAATATTTGGTCCAAATTAAAGTGGACGGGGCACATAGATGAGGATATCTCATTGTTGTTTGCTTGCCCTGCCGTCGCCGCTTGCCCTGCCACCGTTGTTTCTTGCCCCATAGAGAGGGAGAGGCATGGGAGAGACGAGGGAGGGCCGCCGGGGAGGGAGTGGGAGCAGGGCGCCACCACCGATAGTGAGAGAGAGGAGGGAGGCATGGATAGGGTTTGTAACACCCCAAATATTCTAAGCAAGATTATCATGTTCTAATCACCCAATTTAGGGTTAACAAAAACGTTTATTAAAGAAAATGAAATGTGAATGCATGTGTGTTTGTATTAGTGTAGATTTGAGTGCATATGCCATGCTTGATTGTTCTAAATGATGTGAAATGGTTTAAAAAGGTGAATGCCACATCCTCTAGACCATTTACAAACAAAATCGAAAGAGAAAGAAATCAAATAAGAATAAATAAACGAAATGGTCATTTTGACCATTTTAAACTACTAGGCCACTTGAGGTGTTCCTAGAAGAAGATTTCCAACAGAAACAATTCTATTTCTTTTCATCCCTGGATAGACCAAGTAAAATTGTATCAAGGCCCACTTTACAAACTTACAAAAACATCTAGAAAATCAATTAAATGGACAATGGTAAATTGAATCTCATTCATATGGGAAGATCCCACTATTTCAAAAACCACCAAATCAATTCCCCTTGACATCTCCAAGCAAACCTAGTCTCTCAAGCTTAATCTAAGATCACTAAAAAAATTGAATCAAAAATTCAAAAGTAAATTTCATGCGGCATTAACACAAACACTTGGCATGCACAGAAAAACCTCTAGCCTAACTTCACTGTTTTGTACAGTGATCATTGACCAAATGGTCCCCGATCTACTTCCCTGTCTCCCCTAAGCCTAACCTAGCCCAGACCAGCTCCCCCCTTCGTTGTGGAGCACAGTGGAGCGCAGCCGGTTTTTGGTCATCGCCGGCCGACCAAGGCCAGCTCGCACCAGACCACCCCGCACCCATCCAGGATGTCCAGTAGCCTCGCTGCAGCCTACCGCCACCCCCTGTCCAGGGCCCAGCCGAGCCGTGGACCACCCTAGTCGCGTCGTGCACGGCCTCTCTGTACTGTTTCTAGAGCGCGCCAGTGCGTCGTGCCCGACCAACCCCACCAGCTCAAGCCTTGCCCTCACCACGCACGCGCAGCCTCGCCATGATCACCACACCCCGGTAGACACCCTTGTTCGCCGTCGTGCGACCCGCAGCTACCGCACGCCGCCGCAAACACTTCTGCCGCCGCGCGGAGCAGCGCATGCTCCCGACCGAACCATGCCACCCCACGCCGCGCCATTACGTCCGTGAGAACCGCTAGGGAGCACTGCACCATCCTACGCCCTCGCCCATGCCGTTAGCCACCTGTACCTTAGCCACCGTCGAGCTCACCACCGCACCGCTCGGTCCCCTCGCCGCGCTATAAATAGAGGGCCTCTCAACCCCATTTCTCCACACCACCTCACTCCCCACTCCTCACTGACCTTCCCTACTTCTCCCCGAAGAAAGGCGAGCACCACTGCACCGGAATTTCACCGGAGTCGACCGCTGCTGGAGGACAAGGGCGCCAGCGATTTCCACCACCCCAAGCCCTACCGTGACCGTGCCTCGCCTCGCCGTCGTCTACCACGTCATTTGCCCCTATCGCTGACCCCAGCTAGAGCCTAGGTGAGCCCTGCGAGACCCCCACCGCGGTGCTAGGTCTTTTCCCTCGCCGGAGCTGTTCGTCGTGGACGACGACCCTCAGCCATCGATCTTGCTTCTAATCGTAGGGCTCAGGTTAAACGATACCGCTTCGCGTCATTAGTCTCGCTGACGAGTGGACCCCCTCTGTCAGCCGCGTGTTGTGCTGTGCTGTGCAGTTGGGCCGGCCTGTTTAGCTTACCCGCTCAGGTCTGGAAATTCAAATATGGATTTTCCAATTTAGTTGAAATCCTATTCTGTCCATATTTTCAAAAATCAATTCAGAGAGTTTCACTTAACCAAATTGCATGATTCAAATTTTCCTAGAAAGGTAATTAAAATATCTATCCAAGCCCATTAGATTTAAATCATTTGGAGTTAGAGATAATCTATATTAAAAATAACAAGACAGAGGCTTTTGCAACTTCAAACATTTTTCAAAAATCAACCGTAATAGCTTTTGAGTTGATTCCAACTCTCAAAAATCACATTTGATAATATATATCTGCATATGTAAAAATATCTAGGTTTGCATGCAGTGACATTGGACTAGTACCAAAAGAATGCTATTAGGGTATTTCTAGTCACTTTAAATCTATTAAATGTTAATCTTAAACTTTATAAAATGTGGCCAACACTTTAAATCACATTCCCATGTATTAGAATATGTGGTGATGAAATGTGTCCACATGATCCCATATTCTATTTGGAGAATATTAAATCTTAATTAATTTCAATGAGTAGAAATTAGTTTTCTAAAATAAGATAAATAAAACTAGTTCTTTAATGCTTGTGATGATTGTGATGATGCTAGATCACCAAGTGTGAGCCTTAGTGTGCTAAATAGACTTAGTTAAGTATTGTTTGGTGATTGTGTACCCCGTATTCCTTTATAGACGATAGTACCGACCAAGTCTATGAGGAGGAGGAGTTCTACCCCGAAGAAGACGAAGAAAACTTCAATCACTGCACCAACCAAGGCAAGCCATAACTACTAAGCAAGTTATACCTTTGCAAGCTAACACTTGCAAGCTTTAACCTAAGAAAGATGCATTAGGCATGATTTGGTTATATACCTTTGATTTATACCAATCCCAATTTTTACTTGCAAGCTTTATTCTTTTTACTTTACCAATGTTCTTTACTTTTATTATCGATAGCATAAAGAGTATAAAACTAGGCCTATCTAGTTATACTTAGATGTCATTATATGGCATGAAATTGAAGATTAGCATCCCTCATTAGTGAACACTCTTAACTTAGTGGCTAGTGCTAAGCATAAAACTTGATCACTTTAGATGGGACTACTTGGTGAAAATGATTATGAAAACCTTGGAATGATGAGTCATTCTATTGAAATGTTTTGACATGTGCTGAGAAAAACAAATGGATTTGATGATGAAAATGTTGAGGCATGAGGCTTAGCCCTTTATAAAAACTGATGGTTGGGTTCGGATGCGATACCATTCCAATTTTACCGTACAACCATAATACCTGAATTGGGTAAGGCTTAGCCGGAAGTTTATATGCATTAGTATGGGTTCCCTCGCGGAAGAGGTTTGAGCTGAGGCTACCTCTTGATGATGTCCACCTATGCAGTGCCCAGGATGGCAGATGGCCATGGCTGGGAGGCCAAGCTCATAGGGGAGGTGAGGTGCCTATACTAGAGTGTGTAATTGAAAGGTTATGATTGATTATCCGCATACTAATTATGATGATTCAGGGTTATCCCTGACGGATGTATCATATTTTGTGGTGAAAGTGTACCACCTCAGCAGAGTGTCAAACTATTTCAATAGCCGCGTCCGCGGTCATGGACAGTTGGAGTGGCCATACTGTTCCGTCGTCAGATGTTCTCCAAATGACTTATGAAGTGAACTATGACTTTGACTTGACCACAACACGGTTGTGGATATGAAAACTAGGTTCCCACTTAAGTGATTTAGAACATTAGCTTAGTTTTCTTTACTTCTAAACTTAGTTTAGATAAATCTGGCTCTTTGCAAATAAACCTAGAGCTCAGGATTCCTACTAGAACTACCTTACTTATTAGTGATAGTTTATGAGTACTGAAAGAGTACTCATGGCTTTCTCCCTGGCTATTCCCTTGGCTAGACTATAAGGAGGACTATCAGGAAGATGGACAGTAGGATGACTATGACAACTAGGATCATCTCCCATCGTCAGCATTGCCTGTGATACTGAAGATAGAGCCCACTACTACGCTTATTATTTCGCTGCTTGTTTCTATTAAGACTGGATCATGAGATCCTTTATTTGTGTAAGACCTTATTATGGTTTGTAATGGATGATGTAGTGTGATATCCAATCTATTATGTCTCGCAAAAATGGTAATTCTGGGATTGCGCTGTATGGCATAACAGGCATTTGGGATTAAAAATCCGGATGTTGACAAGTTGGTACCAGAGCCATCCTGACCATAGGAGTGTTGGGTCCGCAGCATAGAAAACAAAAAATTCCTACGATGAGAACTATACGCCAAGATCTATCTACTAGATACAGATCAACGGGTGGACATACATCCATGGAGAACTTACCCTCGAAGACAACGAGTTTTGTTAACGAGTAGGAACTCGTGGTTGATGTAGTCGTACACTTGCCGATCTCAAGATCGTGTGGAAGTCCGAGCGCCGCAAATCAGCAGCGCATCCATCCTCGCACACACGTTCAAGCCACCGGACAACCTCCACCTCCTCGCTCCAGCGATGCAGCAGAAGCAGCAACTCCTTCCAGACGAAATGCCACCGGGAACATGTATCTCACTAATCCGAGACCATGGGCAAATAATTCTAGAGGGGGAGAGAGATCCTTCACGAGGAGGTGTGAGGAAGAAGGGTGAGAGGGGTGGCCTTTTATAGGAGCGGGGGGTACCCCTCCCCATGGCCAGCTCCCCATGGAGGTGACCCCTCACCTCCCCCATTCATGTGGTGGTAACTCCCTCCACATTAAAATACCCCTTCACATTCTCTTTTAAAGTCTCCACTTTAAATGCATTAAAATTCTCTAAGTTTAATGCTCTCTCATTTAATAAAACTCTTTTATTAAATTTATTCAGAATTTTGTTAATTACTTTAATTAACAAACATTCACATAAAACCCCTTGCAACATTTCAATATCACATGCAAAACCACTTTCTGCAATTTCACCCGAAACAATTCCGGCTTCTATCGAAACAATTCCTGCGCTTTGCAATCCTTTCGTCTGAAACATATGTGCTCCAAAATGGTGTCCGGTAACCTTTAAGTGTGCCACCCTACGATTCGCGAATAATGCAGACATAATTGAGACTCCTCTCAGATCAATAATCAGAAGCGGGACCTGGAGATCCATACTGACTCCTGCACATTCAACAATGACTTCTGTGATCGTGAGAACCTTTAATGCTAGTAACTTTAATCCCTTTGTCTCATGATATAATACATGTCCGAGATTCGATCATCGGTATCCAAATACCTAGTTTGATCTCGTTACCGACATGCACTCGTTTCTCGTTCCCATGATATAACATTCTAGTGATCACATCACTTGCTTGCAAGCTATCTTAATATGATATCACCGAGAGGGCCCAGAGTATATATATCCGTCATCGGGATTGAAAAATTCCACTCTTGATCCATGAGCCTCAACATAATACCTCCGTAGCACTGAACCCATCTTTATAGTCACCCTGTTACGGTGTGACGTTTGATGTTATCAAGATACTCTTCTGGTGTTAGCAACTAACATGATCTCATGGTCTAAGGATAAAGATTACTTCGTATGATGTTATAGCAATATAAACATAATGACTTGATCGTAATGCTATACTTCGGATGAATGTTCATCACGTCATTTCACAAATGTTGTGACCTTGTTATTAACAACATCCAATGTCCATGATCAAGAAACCTTGATCATCTTGTTAATCAACAAGCTAGTCTACAAGAGAGGCATAACTAGGAACCCTTTTTGTTTATTAAACACACATGTATTGACGTTTCCGATCAATACAATTATAGCATGCAAAATAAACATCTATCATATACAAGGAATACATAATAATAACTTTATTATTGCCTCTCAGGGCATATTTCCTTCAGTCTCCCACTTGCACTAGAGACAATAATCTAGTTTACATAGTGATAAATCTAACACCCATGGAGTTCTGGTGTTGATCATGTTTTGCCCTAGGGAGAACTTTAGTCAACGGATCTGCTACATTTAGGTCTGTGTGTACTTTACAAATCTTTATATCTCCATCCTTGACATGCTCGCAGATGGAGTGAAACCGGCGCTTAATATGCTTGGAATTCTTGTGAGACCTCGGTTCCTTGGCGTTGGCTATGGCTCCATTGTTATCACAATAGATCACCATTGGGTCCAATGCACTAGGAACCACACCAAGTTCCGTTATGAACTCCTTCATCCAAACCGCTTCCTGTGCCGCTTCTGAAGCAGCAACATATTTTGCCTCCGTCGTTGATCCAGCCACCACAGGTTGTTTGGAACTCCTCCAACTAACTGTTGCTCCGTTCAAGAGAAATACGTATCCGGATTGAGACTTAGAGTCATCCGGATCGGTGTCAAATCTAGCATCGACATAACACTTAGCGACTAACTCTTCTTCACCTCCGTATACAAGAAACATATCCCTAGTTCTTCTCAAGTACTTAAGGATATTCTTGACCGCTATCCAGTGTTCTGAACCTGAATCAGATTGGTACCTACTAGTCAAACTAATAGCATGTGCCACATCCGGTCTTGTACATAGCATGGCGTACATTATAGAGCCCATGGCTGAGGCATAGGGGATCTTATCCATTAACTCTCTTTCTTCCACCGTAGCCGGACTTTGCGTCTTACTCAATGTCTTGCCTTGCAACATAGGTAAGAACCCCTTCTTACTTCCGTCCATATTAAACTTCTTTAATATCTTATCAAGGTATGTACTATGCGATAGCCCAATTAGGCGCCTTGATCTATCTCTATAGATATTAATGCCTAATATATATGACGCTTCATCAAGGTCTTTCATCAAAAATTTGCTGTTTAGATAACTTTTAACACTATTTAAAAGATCTATATCATTTCCAATCAATAATATGTCATCCACATATAATATCAGAAATGCCACATTGCTCCCACTCACTTTCTTGTAAATACAAGCCTCTCCATAAGTTTGGACAAATCCAAACTCTTTGATCACCTCATCAAAGCGGAGATTCCAACTCCGGGATGCTTGCTTCAGTCCATAGATGGATCGTTGAAGTTTGCATACCTTATTAGCATCCTTAGGATCGACAAAACCCTTAGGTTGTATCATATACAACTCTTCTTCAATATTACCATTGAGGAACACAGTTTTGACATCCATCTATCATATTTCATAATCAAAATATGCAGCAATTGCTAACATAATCCTAACCGACTTAAGCATCGCTACAGGAGAGAATGTCTCATTGTAGTCAACTCCTTGAATTTGTAGAAACCCCTTTGTGACAAGTCGAGCTTTATAGATGGTCACATTACCATCAGCATCAGTTTTTCTTTTGAAAATCCATTTATTCTCAACGGCCTTTCGGTCGTGAGGTAAGTCCACCAAGGTCCAAACCTGGTTTTCGTACATGGATTTCATCTCGGATTTCACGGCTTCTAGCCATTTGCTGGAATCCAGGCTCATCATCGCTTCTTTATACGTCGTAGGGTCATCTATTTCATCAATCATGAAATTCATAATAGGATTGTCGTACAGTTTAGGAGCAGCACGTGTCCTGCTTGACCTGCGAGGTTCGCTAGTGTCCTCTTTCGGATTTTCATGATCATTATCATTAGCTCTCTCTTCATTAGGTCAAGTCAACTCCGAAACAACTTCCGGTGCTGCGCTACTCGCCATTTCATGAAGAGAACATTCAATAACCTCTTCGAGTTCTACCTTCCGACTATTCACACCTTTCGCGAGAAATTCCTTCTCAAGAAAGGATCCATTCTTGGCAATAAAAACCTTGCCCTCGGATCTATGATAGAAGGTATGCCCAATCGTTTCCTTACGGTATCCTATGAAGATGCATTTTTTCTGCTTTGGGTTCGAGTTTATCTGGCTGAAGTTTGTTCACATAAACATCGCATCCCCAAACTTTAGGAAATGACAGCTTAGGTTTGTTTCCAAACCATAATTCATACGGTGTCGTTTCAACGGATTTAGATGGTACCCGATTTAAAGTGAATGTAGTGGTTTCCAGTGCATAACCCCAAAATGACAGTGGCAAGTCAGTCAGAGACATCATAGATCGAACCATATCCAATAAAGTACGATTACAACGTTCCGACACACCATTACGTTGTGGTGTTCCGGCAGGCGTGAGTTGTGAAACTATTCCACACTCTTTCATGTGTGTGCTAAACGCGTAACTTAGATACTCACCTCCACGGTCGGACCGTAGAAATTTGATCTTTCTATTATGATGATTTTCCACTTCATTCTAAAATTCCTTGAACTTTTCAAAGGTTTCAGACTTATGTTTCATCAAATAGATATACCCGTATCTATTCAAATCATCCGTGAAAGTAACAAAATAACGATATCCACCTCTTGCCGACACACTCATTGGTCCACACACATCAGTATGTATGATTTCCAATAAATCGGTCGCCCGTTCCATTGAACCGGAAAACGGCGTTCTAGTCATCTTGCCCATAAGGCATGGCTCACATGTATCAAATGATTCAAAATCAAGTGATTCCAAAAGTCCATCAGAATGGAGTTTCTTAATGCGTTTAACACCAATATGACCTAGACAGCGGTGCCACATATATGCAGATATATCATTATCAAGTTTAATCCTTTTAGCATCAACATTATGAATATGCGTAATACTACTATCGAGATCCAATAGAAATAAACCATTCCACACAGGTGCATGACCATAAAAGATATTATCCATATAAATCGAACAACCATTGTTTTCACATTTAAAGGAATAACCACTTCGCGTCAAACACGATCTGGATACAATGTTCATGCTCAGTGCAAGCACCAAATAACTATTTAGATTTATCACTAATCCTGACGGCATATGGAGAGGCAGCGTTCCGACGGCGATCACATCAACTCTTGATCCATTGCCGACCCGCACCGTGACCTCATCCCTTGCTAGATGTTGCTTGTTTCGCAGCCCCTGAATCGAGTTACATATATTAGCAACAGATCCCGTATCAAATACCCAGGTGCTACTGTGAGTACTAGTCAAGTACACATCAATAACATGTATATCACATATACCTTTGTTTTCCTTGCCGGCCTTCTTGTCCGCCAAATACTTGTGGCAGTTGCGCTTCCAATGGCCAGTCCCCTTGCAATAGTAGCACTCGGTATCAGACTTAGGGCCAGCTCGGGATTTCTTTTCAGGTGCGGCAACAGATTTGCCGCCCTTCTTTCCCTTCTGCTTGCCTTTCATGTCCTTCTTGAAACCGGTGGTCTTATTGATCATCAACACTTGATGTTCTTTCATAATCTCCACTTCTGCAGTCTTAAGCATTGACAGAAGCTCGGGAAGAGACTTCTTCATGCTCTGCATGTTATAGTTCATCACGAAGCTCTTGTAGCTAGGTGGCAGAGATTGGAGAACACGATGTATGCCTAAGTCAATGGGAATCGTTATTCCCAAGGACACAAGCTTATCGGCGTACCTAGACATTTTGAGTACGTGCTCACTAACGGAGGTGTTCTCCTCCATCATGTAGCTAAAGAACTTTTCAGAAGCATTATAACTCTCTATGGCAGCATGGGTATCGAAAATCATTTTCAATTCTCCCATGGTATCAAAGGCATTGCCATTTTCGAAACGCTTTCGAAGTTCTGGCTCTAGCCCATATAGTATGCCGCAATGAACTAAGTTGTGGTCCTCCTGACGAGTTATATAGACATTCTTTTCCTTGTCAGGGGCATCAGGAGCTGGTGGGGGGCCTAGAGGCGCCTCTAGCACATATTGCTTTTGTGCAGCAGTGAGGAGAATCCTCAAATTCATAGCCCAGTTGGTGAAGTTGCTACCATTCGCAGCAAGTTTCTCTTTCTCCATGATAACATTGAAATTAAAAGCAGGTGGTGCCATCTACAACAGAATTTGTAAAGTTTTTTTAGACTAAGTTTATGATAGATTGAGTTCAACTAATCCAAATTACTAATGAACTCCCACTCAAAAACAACATCCCTCGTGTATTTTTGGTGATTACATGAACCAAATCCACTACACCAAGTCCGATCATCACGTGAGTCGGTGTAGCTTCAAAGGCGAGCATCTATATGGGAATCATGTCAACTATAGGACTCATGCTTAACCTTTTGGTCCGTGTTCCGAGGCCATGTCTGTACATGCTAGGCTCGCCAAGTAAGAACCTTAGTACTCGCATGTGTAAAACTGTCTTACACCCGTTGTATGAAAGCGTAGAGTCAAGTACACCCGATCATCACGTGATGTCTCGAAACATGATCCATAGAATGGTGCATACTTAAGGAAGAACACATTTTATCTTGATATCTAAATGAGGGATCATCTTAAAATGCTACCAAAAGCGCCAAACTAGTAGTATAAGATGCTAACATCTAATGTGTAAAGTGAGATGATATGGTCCATGCATTTGATCTCTATCATTTGCATCGTGGTATGGTCTGTATCATTTCTTTGTGTGTAAGGCCAAGGTCTATGGAACTTACACGTTGAGTGTGTTGTAAGAGTATCTATCATACATCTACTTACAACAATACCATATCAAGACACTAGCGTAGCAACGATCTAAACTAGACGCCTCTAATTTATCAATTGCAAGTTTTACGTGGCTTAGGGCTTTCGTAGATAGAACCGGTCTTACCTACGAACATGAACCACAACGAGGATAACCAAGTTATTAGCAACTCGTTGTACATCAGATATTAACTATAGTAGGAGAGACATACACCCTGTCAACACCCGGATTTTTAATCCCAGATGCCCGTTATGCCATACCTCGCAATCCCAGGATTACCATTTTTGCGAGACATAACGGATTGGATATCACAGTACATCATCCATTACAAACCATACATAAGGTTTTACACAAATAAGGATCTCATGATCCAGTCTTAATACAAGAAGCAGCGGAAATAAAAGATAAGCGTAGTAGTGGGGTCCATCTTCAGGGGCACAGGCAATGCTGACGAAGGCAGATAGTCCTAGTTATCATAGCCGTCTTGCTGGCCATCATCTTGATAATCTCCTTCATAGTCTGGCCATGATAATAGCCAGGGACAAAAGCCATGAGTACTCTTTAAGTACTCGCAAACTACTACTAACAAGGAGTATAATTCTAAGTTAAAGTGCTAGAGCTAAGTTAACTATCAAGTTAAGTTTGAAACCTAAGCTGAGTTCAGAAGCAAAGAAAGATAAAGTAAAGTTCTAGAATCACTTAAGTTGGGAAGCTATTATCATAAACACAACCCTGTTGTGGTCAAGTCAAAGTTCATCATTCATTTCAAGTTATTTAGAAAACATCTGACAACGAAACAGTATGGCCATTCCAACTGTCCATAACCGCGGACGCGGCTATTCGAATAGTTTGACACTCTGCAGAGGTGGTACACTTTCACCACAAGATTCGATGCATCTGTCAGGGATAACCCTGAATCATCATACTTAGTATGCAGATAATCAAACATAACCTTCCCTTTACACACCCTAGTATAAGCACCTCTCCTATGAGCATGGCCTCCCAACCATGACCATCAGTCATCTTGGGCACTGCATAGGTGGACATCATTGAGAGGTAGCCTCAGCTCAAACCTCTCTCGTGAGGGAACTAATACTAATGCATATAAATTTCTAGCTAAGCCTTACCCAATTCAGGTAATGTGGTTGTACGATAAATTTGGAATGGTATCGCATCTGAATCCAACCATCATTTTTATAAAAGGGTTAAGGCTCATGCCTCATCATTTTCATCATCATAAACCAGTTGTGTTTCTCAACACATGTCAAAACATCTCAATAGAATGACTCATCATTCCAAGGTTTTCACAATTCATTTTCATCAAGTGTTCCCATCTAAAGTGACTCAAGTTTTTGATCTACTCTAAAATATTAAGTTAAGAGTGTTCACTAAAGGGGAAGGATGGGATCAATCTCATGCCATAGAGTGACATCTAAAGGTTTCTAAGTAGGTCAAGTTTTATACTGTTTATGCTACCTTCAAAAATAAGTAAGGAACTTTGCATACTAAGGGGAGTAAAACTTGTAAGTAAGACTTGGGGTACTAATAGTTAAAAGGGGTGTGAGCACAGCATGCCTAAAGCATCCTTGCTCATTTATCTAGCTTAATTCTAGCTTGCTAACAATAGCTTGCCTTGGTTGGTACAGTGGTTGAAGTTTTCTTCTTCTTCTTCTTGGTAGAACTCCTCCTCCTCGAAAGCTTGGTCGGTACTAGTGTCTATAAATACATAGGGAGTGCACAATCACCAAACAATACTTAACTAGGCTAAGTAGCATTCTAAAACACACATTTTATGATCTATTATCATCACAAACATCACAAGTTTTAATTCAATAGTTTTATCCTTTTTATTTTAGAAAAGTAATTTCTACTCATTGAAATATTAACTAAAATTTAATATTCACCACCAAAATATGGGATCATGTGGACACATGTCCTCACCACATACTCTAACATGTGGGAATGAGATTTAAAGGTTGGATCAATATTACTTTAGTTTAAGTTTATTATTTAATGATTTAAAGTGACTAGAAATGCCTATATAGCATTATTTTGGTACTAGTCCAAAGTCACTGCATGTCAACCTTAATATTATTACATGGTTAGATAGATATGATGAAATGTGATTTTTGAGAGTTGGAATCAACTCAAAAGCTAACTTGGTTAATTTTATAAAAATGTTGCAAGTTGCAAAAGCTTCTCTCTTCTTATTTTTATTAGGAGAGATCTATAACTGAAATTGAATTAAATCCAACGGGCTTGGATAGATCATTTTAATACCTTTCAGAAAAAATTGGTTTCATACAATTTGGATTTCTAAAACTCTCTGAATTGATTTTTAAACTAGTGAACAGAAACTAGATTTAACTAAAAAGAAAAATACAGATTTGAATCGATGGGCTAGCGCGGGAAAAGGAATGGGCCGGCCCAGTGGCGCTCCGCGGCGCGGGGCTTAGCTGACAGGGGGTCCCGCATGTCAGCGGCACTTAAAACGCGAAACGGTACGCGCGCTGTGGGCCGTAGGATTAGAAGCGAGATCAACGGCTGAGGGTCGTCGTCGATGACGAACAGGTCACCGATGAGCTCGAACCCTAGCGGCTCGGTGGGGGTCTACTGGGGGTGTACCAGGGCTCCAGTGGGGTCAGCGAGGTGGGCAAACGACGTGGAAGACGACGGCGAGGCAAGGCGCGGTTGCGGTGGAGCTTGGGGTGATCGAATCAATGGCGCCCTTCTCCTCCTGCCGCGGCTGCTCCGGCTCCAATTCCGGCGAGCTGCTGCTCCACTTGCTCCGGCTAGAGGTGGGTGAGGTTCAGAGAGGTGAGGGGAGTGGAATCGTGTGGAGAGAAGAGGCTCGTGAGGGCTCCTTTTATAGGCCCGACGGTGAGACCGAGCGGGATGGGCAGGCGACTCCGGCGACAAGGCTACGACGGGGTAGAGGCATGGCTGGGGTGGCGATCGATGTGTGGTTCCCTGGCGGTTCTCTAGGAATTGAATGCGGCCGTAGGGGCGGTGGCACGCGGTCTAGGCAAGGTGGCGCTCTGTGCGGCCGAAGCGGCGGTGTCCACGGCGAGCGGTGGTTGTGAGGCTTTGGGCGGCGAACGGGGATGTCTGGCGTGTTCTCCAGGTCGAGGTGGAGCGGCGGGCGTGGGCTAGTGCCAAGGGGTGGTCTGTGCAAGCGGGGACAGGGCGTGCTTTGGGGGCGGCGTCGCCATGCTCGACCGGCTCTGGGCGCGGCGGTTCCTGGCCGCTCTGCTCTCTGTCTCTGGCCTGGGGCTGGTTGGGCGGTGGAGGTGGACCACAGGCAAGTTGCTAGACATGAGGAGAGGGGCTGGAGAGGGCTGCTGCTGCGAGTGCACTGTCGGCCGGCGAGGTGGTGCTCGGCATGGCAAGGCAGTGCAGCTAGGGTGTAGGGGAGATGCTGGTTAGGCTCTGGTTAGATCAAGAGGGGACAAGGGGATTAAATGGGGATCAATTGGGGGCAAAACCCTGTAGTAAACTGTGAGCTAGGATTAGAGTAGAGATTATGCATACCAAGTGTTTGATGAAATGGCCGCATGAAAGAAAGTTTTGAATTTTGGTTTCAAAATTTTTTAGTGATCTCCACTAGTGATAGGTAGTCTCTGGTTGCAAGGGTTTTGAAAATGGAGCTCAAATAGATGGTTTTTGAAATAGTGGTGATCTATGCATATGCATTAGATTCAATTTTAAACTGTCATTTAAAATAGTTAACAAAATGTTTTTAGCAGATCCAAAGGTGTGCCTTGGTACCTCATTATGTGTACTAACAAGGGGTGCAAAGATCAAGAATTATTTCTGTTAAGTTTTGAGTACTAGGAATAGCCAAAGTAGGCATGAGAGTTAAATTTGCCAAAATGACCATTCCTCCTTTTTAATTCTTTTTTATTTGATTTTCTTTAGGAAAAGTTTGGGAATGATGTACATGATGTTTAAATCACCTAAGAAACATTTTACAAGCATTGGATCATTCAATCATGGCAATTCAAACAACTCCTATTTTAAATGCACACACATATGAATGCTTTCATTTTAAATTTGGAAAAGTTTTTGTTAACCCTATTTTTGGATGATTTGATCTTGATAAGCTTGGATTAAAGTTTTGGGATGTTACACACCCTCTAGCCACTTATGCAAAACTAGTTGCATGTCAGTCGTGGAACCGGTCTCATGTACGATGACATGTAAGGTTGGTCCGGGCCGCTTCATCCCACTATGCCACCAATATCCAAAATACATAGAATATGTAATAACATGATCATCATCGCCCACATATAAACATATTTGTACTACCCGTGCAAAGCACCTACGCATAGATCAGGCTCTGATGCCACTATTGGGTCCGCAGCATAGAAAACAAAATAATTCCTACGATGAGAACTATACGCCAAGATCTATCTACTAGATACAGAGCAACGGGTGGACATACATCCATGGAGAACTTACCCTCGAAGACAACGAGTTTTGTTAACAAGTAGGAACTCGTGGTTGATGTAGTCGTACACTTGCCAATCTCAAGATCGTGTGAAAGTCCGAGCGCCGCAAATCAGCAGCGCATCCGTCCTCGCACACACGTTCAAGCCACCGGACAACCTCCACCTCCTCGCTCCAGCGATGCAGCGGAAGCAGCAACTCCTTCCAGACGAAATGCTACCAGGAACATGTATCTCGCTAATCCGAGACCATGTGGAAATAATTCTAGAGGGGGAGAGAGATCCTTCACGAGGAGGTGTGAGGAAGAAGGGTGAGAGGGGTGGCCTTTTATAGGAGGAGGCGGGGTACCCCTCCCCATGGCCGGTGCCCCATGGAGGTGACCCCTCACCTCCCCCATTCATGTGGTGGTAACTCCCTCCACATTAAAATGCCCCTTCACTTTCTCTTTTAAAGTCTCCAGTTTAAATGCATTAAAATTCTCTAAGTTTAATGCTCTCTCATTTAAGAAAACTCTTTTATTAAATTTATTCAGAATTTTGTTAATTACTTTAATTAACAAACATTCACATAAAACCCCTTGCAACATTCCAATATCACATGCAGAACCACTTTCTGCAATTTCACTCGAAACAATTCCGGTTTCTATCGAAACAATTCCTGCGCTTTGCAATCCTTTCGTCTGAAACATATGTGCTCCAAAATGGTGTCCGGTAACCCTTAAGTGTGCCACCCTACGATTCGCGAATAATGCAGACATGATTGAGACTCCTCTTAGATCAATAATCAGAAGCGGGACCTGGAGATCCATACTGACCCTTGCACATTCAACGATGACTTCTGTTAAAATGGACGTCCGGACAAAAACTTAGTTTCAAAACCCAAGAAGTGAGTATTTATGAAAACCTATTCCCACTCTAATCCTTGATTCTTTCAAAAAAATCATGTTCCTCAAAAAATTCTTACATTACTACATAAAATTTGACACACTTGATCACCTCACTAACTTACTCATCCAAAACTCTTATAGATGGAAGTTCAATATTGCAAGTTCTACCAGTTGGGCAACGAAGGCTAGCTAATCTTTGAGAGGGATCTAGATGCACTGTCAGAGTACCTTGAGCGCCCGCATCCGGAATTCTTCAGGGATCAACTCAAGGATCACCCAGGAGGAGATCTACAATGGCTGATAGTTGTAGATCTCAAAGGCAAGATGGAAGCACCCCTTTCTGAGAAGATTCAATTCACCGTGCGAGAGAACAGCTGTCTAGATGGATTAGCCAGGGCTATGAATGAAGCTCTTGCCTGTCTGTGTGGGCAAAACATCAACTTGATCCAGGGAACTCGCTTTGCTCACTATGCAAGGCGTGATTCTATGGGAATGCCATTGGAGATGCCAAGTCACCCGGAGTTGAAGCGCCAGGTGGAAAATCTTGACTTCCTGCTATATGATAGACAGAAGGAATTAGACAATGCTCAAGATTACGCCAACCACAACCTTGCCATTGCCGCCAAGAAGGACCAAACTCTCGCCATGCTCGTCAAGGATCGCCAATCACTTCGTCGTCAACGCGAGAAGAAGGATCACACCATCGCTCGTCTTCGCAAGAAGGTGGCCGACCTCGAGACAACCATCCGTAACCAAGATGTCCAGCTTGAAGCAAAAGAAGAGGAGGAAGGTGAAGACATCCAGGGAGATCTTCACTCGTACCTCAGGTATGACAACGACTACCTGGAGGATGATGCCATGGATTTCTACACCGATGATGATGATTCCGACTTCATTGATGATGAGTAGATGCACTTGATCACTACCATAGGAATGAGTTGTATCGGTCCCACTGTATCGTAGTTTCACAGAATGGTTCTTAAAACCATCTGTTTTCTATTTGTGTGTTGTGTGTGTTTGTATTGTGTGCTTGAGTGAATGAATTTAATAAGAAGAGTTAGTTTCCAAAACCTAAGTCAAACTCAAAGTTTAAAGCTTTTGAAACAAAACCATGAACCTTAGAATTTTCCCTCTTACCTCATTATCTATCTCAATCTTCAGATGACTTGTGGAAACCAAGGAGGAAGCAGCTCATTGCAAGACCCGATGTTACAGATTCTGCAAATGCTAGTTTCCAACTGTGAAGCTAGTAGAGCCGAGCGCCAAGCCAACCTAGCCACCCTGCAAAAGATAGCTCAGATGGCCCACAATAATCAAGGCCATGGAAACCAAGATCATCATGGTTCCAAGCTTAAGAACTTTTAGAATACCAATCCCCCTATCTTTAACAAATCAGAAGACCCGTTAGATGCGGATGACTGGCTGCAAACCATGGAGAACAATCTGGAAGTCGCAGGAGTTGAAGCCAACGAGAAGGTACTGTTTGCCACCCATTATCTGGCAGGAGATGCAAGAGCCTGGTGGAATAGCACCCGTACCATGAACCACGGTCAAGTGATGACGTGGGAATCATTCAATATCAAGTTTAGCCACACCCATGTGCCCCAAGGTTTAGTCACTAGAATGAGAGATGAGTTTAGAGAACTGAAGCAAGGCAGGATGACAGTAGTGGAATACCGTGACAAATTTATGTCCCTAGCTAGATATGCCCCTATGAGATCAACACTAAAGCCAAGAAGAAGGAAAGATTCCTGAACGGATTGCATGATGAGATGCAGACTGTCTTAGTCAACATCCGTTTTGAAGACCTAGAAGAGTTAGCCGACTCTGCCATCCAGATGGAAGGGAAGATCAACCAAGCCAATGACAACCGCAAGCGCAGAATGATGCACCAGATTGGGTCCCACCATACCCAGAAGTATCGCCCCAACCCGTCTGTAGGATATGCCCCGAGAAACAATAGACCCCCGATGAACCGTCCAAGCTACCCCAACCGTAGCGGAGGAAACCTGAAGTTTGGAGGGAACCACAACAACAACCCCGGCAACTCCAACAACTTCAACCGTGCACCGCCCAAGTCCAATATAAACAACAACAACAATACTGCCCCAAGGACTGGAAGCAATGCCATGCCTGTTGCAGCCAAAGACAAGTCCCAGATTACTTGTTTTGAATGTGGAGTCAAGGGTCACTACTCCAATGAGTGTCCCAAGAAGCTTGCAGCCACCACCAATGTGAATGCCCCAGCTCAGCAACAGCGCCATGTTCTGCCTGGAGGAAGATTCGCCCTAGGAAATTCGCTCAACCGCAACGGCTGTCTGTTCCACATGAATGCTCAAGAAGCCCAGGAAGCGCCCGATGTCGTGCTGGGTATGTTTTCTGTTAACTCAGTACTTGCAAGAGTGTTGTTTGATTCTGGAGCATCGCACTCGTTTGTTACAGAAGAATTTGCATGCACTAGTAAGATTCAACCAACAAAATTGAAGCATGTTATGATAGTTCAGATACCTGGTTCAACCACCAAAGCTTTTAAATTTTGCAAGGCTGTACCTATCAGAATCCATGGGATAGATTTTTATGCCAATCTAATAGTACTTGAAACCAAAGGTTTGGAAGTAGTACTAGGAATGGATTGGATGTCGAAACATAAAGGATTGATCGATTGTGCCAAGAAAGCCATAACCATGACCAGTAGCTCTAGAGTATCAGTAGAGCATGTATCTGAAACCTTGCCCCATCAGTTCAAGTGCAACAAGAGTCTAGCCCAACCAACCATTGACCAAGTTAGAGTAGTATGTGAATACCCCGACGTATTCCCAGATGAATTGCCCGGTATGCCCCCAGATCGGGATATTGAGTTCATTATTGAACTAATTCCTAGAACTGGACCCATAGCTCAGAGACCTTATAGTATGAACCCATCTGAATTAGTGGAGTTGAAGAAGCAACTTGATGCTATGCTGGCAAAAGGTTTGATTAAACCAAGCACATCGCCATGGAGATTGCCTATTTTGTTTGTCGACAAGAAAGATGGAGGTAACCGTTTGTGCACGGATTACCGGAAGCTAAATGATGTCACCATCAAGAACAAGTACCCACTTCCAAAGATAGAGGATCTGTTTGATCAGTTGACTGGTTCCAGAGTGTTCTCTAAGATTGATCTTAGAACTGGTTATCATCAACTCAAGATTCATGCAACGAATATCCCAAAGACTGCCTTTACCACCAGATATGGATTGTATGAGTATACAGTCATGTCTTTTGGATTAACCAATGCCCCCGCTTATTTCATGAATCTCATGAATAAGAATTTTATGAACTTTCTAGATAAGTTTGTCATTGTTTTTATCGATGATATTTTAATCTATTCCAAGTTAGAATAAGACCATGAGCAACACCTGAGAACCATCCTTGAAACCCTTAGAGAGCATTAGTTGTATGCCAAGTTTAGCAAATGTGAGTTCTGGCTGAAAGAAGTAGGATTCTTTGGACATATTGTGTCGGTAGGAGGAGGATTTGTTGATCCCGCCATGATCAAAGATGTTGAAGCATGGGAAGCCCCAACCACTCAAACCCAAGTCCGTGCATTTCTCGGATTAGTGGGATATTACCGCAAGTTTGTTGAAGGATTTTCAAGCATCGCAAGACCGATGACCCAATTGTTGAAGAAAGACAAGAAGTTTAAATGGATGGACAAATGTGAAGCAAGTTTTCAAGAGCTCAAGTAGAGATTAATTTCAGCCCCAATTTTGATTATGCCAGATATCAAGAAGCCTTTTGATGTGTATTGTGATGCATCCAAGATTGGTCTAGGATGTGTGTTGATGCAAGAAGGCAAAGTCATAGCGTATTTGTCCAGACAACTGACACAGCATGAGCAAAACTACCCTACCCATGATCTTGAACTAGCAGCCATAGTTTTAGCATTGAAGACATGGCGTCATTACCTTATGGGTAACCGCTGTGAGATTTATTCAGATCACAAGAGTCTGAAGTATATTTTCACTTAGAAGGAGTTGAATATGAGGCAAAGGAGATGGATAGAGTTAATCAAGGATTATGACGTTGACATTCACTATCACCCCGGCAAAGCCAATGTGGTAGCAGATGCTCTTAGCAGATTGCCGTGTAGATTAAACACCATGATCAAAGAAGCCCAGCCAAGTTTGCATGAGGAGTTGGAGCAATGTAGAACGGAGCTAGTTAGCAAAGGATTTTTAGCTAGCATTGAACTTCAACCCACTTTGATCAGTCAGATCAAGGAAGCCCAGAAGGGAAATGCATGTATCGACGGAATCAAACATCGTATTGGTACAGGAAAGGTACCTGGATTTACCGAAGATGAAGAAGGAGTTTTGTGGTACAAAGGACGTATCTGTGTGCCAGCAGATTCGGAGCTGAAGCAGTTTATCATGCAGGAAGCTCATGATACTCTTTATTCTATCCCCCCAGAGGAACGAAGATGTATCAGGATTTGAAGGAGCAATTTTGGTGGCACAAGATGAAGAGAGAAATCAGAAGCTACATCGCCAAGTGTGATATCTGTCAAAGAGTCAAAGCGGAACATCAGAGACCCGCAGGACTATTGCAACCATTGCAGATTCCAGAATGGAAATGGGATTCTGTCGGAATGGATTTTATCACCGGTTTGCCTACATCTTGTAGGGGAAATGACTCTATCTAGGTCATAGTTGATAGTATCCAAGGTAGCCCATTTTATACCTGTCAAGACCACTTACCAGAGTTCGAAGCTAGCAGAGTTGTACATTGCTAGAATTGTCAGTTTGCATGGTACCCCCAAGACCATAGTGTCGGATCGAGGTACCCAATTTACCTCAAGATTTTGGCAGAAAGTCCAAGAAGGATTAGGAACCAAGTTGAATTTTTGCACAACTTATCACCCGCAGACCGATGGACAGACTGAGTCAACCAAATCTTAGAAGATATGTTGAGAGCTTGTGTGTTAAAGTATGGATCAAAATGGGAAGATTGTCTGCCTTTCGTAGAATTCTCTTACAAGAACAGTTATCAAGCCAGTTTGCAAATGGCCACCTTTGATTTCTGTATGGAAGGAAGTGTCGTACCCCCATGAATTGGTCGCAAGTAGGAGAGAGTCTGATTTTCAGACCCGACATCCTACGAGAAGGTGAAGAGAAGGTTCACAAAGTTCGTGAGCACCTCAAGACCACCCAATCTAGACAGAAGAGTTATGCTGACAAGAGACGTAGAGACCTGACTTTCAATGTCGGAGATTTTGTGTATCTCAAAGTGTCACCCTTGAAGGGAATGCAACGTTTTCAACTAAAAGGAAAGTTAGCCCCCAAATATATTGGAGCCTTAAAGATTCTGAATCACCGAGGAGAAGTATCTTATCAACTGGAACTTCCAGAGGAATGTCAGCCATCCATGATGTGTTCCATATCTCGTTACTTCGCAAGTGTTTAGAAGTTCCGGAGAAGACCGAAGTGTTCAAGAACATCGATCACCAAGCCATAGATATCAACAAGGATCTGACGTATCGTGAAGTACCCATCCGTATTTTGGAAGAAGCCTTCAGAACCACCAGGACCTAGAGTATCAAATTTCTCAATATCCAATGGAGCAACCATACCGAAGAAGAAGCTATTTGGGAGCGAGAACATTATATTAGGACCGAGTTTCCAGATCTCTTTAGTTCCTAGTTTTTCTTAAATCTCGGGACGAGATTTTGTTTAAGGAGGTAAGGTTTGTAACACCCCAAATCTTCTAATCAAGATTATCAAGTTCTAATCACCCAATTTAGGGTTAACAAAAACTTTTATTAAATAAAATGAAATGTGAATGCATGTGTGTTTGCATCAGTGTAGATTTGAGTGCATATGCCATGCTTGATTGTTCTAAATGATCTGAAATGGTTTAAAGGTGAATGCCACATCCTCTAGACCATTTACAACCAAAATCCAAAGAGAAAGAAATCAAATAAGAATAAATAAACCAAATGGTCATTTTGACCATTTTAAACCACTAGGCCACTTTAGGTGTTCCTAGAAGAAGATTTCCAACAGAAACAATTCTATTTCTTTTCACATCTGGCTAGACCAAGTAAAAGTGTATCAAGACCCACTTTACAAACTTACAAAAACATCTAGCAAATCAATTAAATGGACAATGGAAAATTGAATCTCATTCATATGGGAAGATCGCACATTTTCAAACACCCACCAAATCAATTCCCCTTGACCTCTCCAAGCAAACCTAGTCTCTCAAGCTTAATCTCAGATCACTAAAAAAATTGAATCAAAAATTCAAAAGTAAATTTCATGCGGCCATTAACACAAACACTTGGCATGCATAGAAAAACCTCTAGCCTAACTTCACTATTTTGTATAGTGATCATCAACAAAATGGTCCCCTATTTACTTCCCTGTCTCCCCTAAGCCTAACCCAGCCCAGACCAGCTCCCCCTTTGTCGTGGAGCACAGTGGAGCGCCGCCGGTTTTTGGTCATTGCCGGCCGACCACGGCCAGCTCACACCAGACCACCCCACGCCCATCCAGGATGTCCAGTAACCTCGCCGCAGCCTACCGCCACCCCCTGTCCAGGCCACAGCCCCAGCCGAGCCGTGGACCACCCTAGTCGCGCCGTGCACCGCCTCTCTGCACCGTGTCCAGAGCACGCCAGTGCGCCGTGCCCGACCAGCCCCGCCAGCTCGCGCCTTGCCCTCACCGTGCACACGCAGCCTCACCATGATCACCGCACCCCGACAGACACCCCCATTCGCCGCCGCGTGACCCGTAGCTACCGCACGCTGCCGCAAACACTTCTGCCATCGCGTGGAGGACCACACGCTCCCGACAAAACCACGCCGCCCCACGCCGTGCCATTAAGTCCGTGAGAACCGCCAGGGAGCACCGCACCGTCCTACGCCCTCGCCCATGTCGTTAGCCGCCTGTAGCGATGCCACCGTCAAGCTCACCGCCGCACCGCTCGGTCCCCTCGTCGCGCTATAAAGAGAGGGCATGTCCACCCCATTTCTCCACACCACCTCACTACCCACTCCTCACTGACCTTCCCCACTTCTCCCCGGAGCAAGGCGAGCACCACTGCGCCAGAATTTCACCGGAGTCTGCCGCTGCTGGAGGAGAAGGGCGCCAGCAATTTCGACCACCCCAAGCCCTCCCGTGACCGCACCTCACCTTGCTGACCCTATCTAGAGCCCAGGTAAGCCCCACGAGACCCCCACCACTGCGCTAGGTCTTTTCCCTCGCCAGAGCTATTCGTCGTCGACGACGACCCTCAGTTGTCGATCTTGCTTCTAATCATAGGGCTCAGGTTAAAGGATACCGCTTCGCGTTGTTAGTCTCGCTGACGAGTGGACCCCCTCTGTCAGCCGCACGCTGTGCTATGCTGTGCAGTTGGGCTGGCCCGTTTTGCTTTCCCGCTCAGGCCTGGAAATTCATATATGGATTTTCCAATTTAGTTGAAATCCTATTCTATCCACATTTTCAAAAATCAATTCAGAGAGTTTCACTTAACTAAATTGCATGATTAAAATTTTGCTAGAAAGGTAATTAAAATATCTATCCAAGCCCATTGGATTTAAATCATTTGGAATTAGATATAATCTATAGCAAAAATAACAAGACAGAGACTTTTGCAACTTCAAACATTTTTCAAAAATCAACCATAATAGCTTTTGAGTTGATTCCAACTCTCAAAAATCACATTTGATAATATCTATCTGCATACGTAAAAATATCTAGGTTTTCATGTAGTGACATTGGACTAGTACCAAAAGAAAGCTATTAGGGTATTTCTAGTCACTTTAAATCTATTAAATGTTAATCTTAAACTTTATAAAATGTGGCCAACACTTTAAATCACATTCCCATGTATTAGAATATGTGGTGATGACATGTGTCCACATGATCCCATATTCTATTTGGAGAATATTAAATCTTAATTGATTTTAATGAGTAGAAATTACTTTTCTAAAATAAGATAAATAAAACTAGTTCTTTAATGCTTGTGATGATGCTAGATCATCAAGTGTGAGCCTTAGTGTGCTAAATAGACTTAGTTAAGTATTGTTTGGTGATTGTGTACCCCATATTCCTTTATATACGATAGTACCGACCAAGTCTACGAGGAGGAGGAGTTCTACCCCGAAGAAGACGAAGAAAACTTCAATCACTTCACCAACCAAGGCAAGCCATCACTATTAAGCAAGTTAGACCTCTGCAAGCTAACACTTGCAAGCTAACACTTGCAAGCTTTAACCTAAGCAAGATGCATTAGGCATGCTTTGGTTATATACCTTTGATTTATACCAATCCCATGTTTTACTTGCAAGCTTCATTCTTTTTACTTTACCAAAGTTCTTTACTTTTAGTATCAATAGCATAATGAGTATAAAACTAGGCCTATCTAGTTATACTTAGATGTCATTCTATGGCATGAAATTGAAGATTAGCATCCATCATTAGTGAACACTCTTAACTTAGTGGCTAGTGCTAAGCATAAAACTTGATCACTTTAGATGGGACTACTTGGTGAAAATGATTATGAAAACCTTGGAATGATGAGTAATTCGATTGAAATGTTTTGACATGTGTTGAGAAACACAAATGGATTTGATGATGAAAATGTTGAGGCGTGAGCCTTAGCCCTTTATAAAAACCGATAGTTGGGTTCGGATGCAATACCATTCCAATTTTACTGTACAACCACAATACCTGAATTGGGTAAGGCTTAGCCGGAAGTTTATATGCATTAGTATGGGTTCCCTCGTGGAAGAGGCTTGAGATGAGGCTACCTCTTGATGATGTCCACCTATGTAGTGCCCAGGATGACAGATGGCCATGGATGGGAGGCTAAGCTCATAGGGGAGGTTCCTATACTAGAGTGTGTAATTGAAAGGTTATGATTGATTATCCGCATACTAAGTATGATGATTCAGGGTTATCCCTAACGGATGTATTGAATTTTGTGGTGAAAGTGTACCACCTCTGCAGAGTGTCAAACTATTCGAATAGCCGCGTCCGCGGTCATGGACCGTTGGAGTGGCCATACTGTTCTGTCGTCAGATGTTTTCAAAATGACTTGTGAAATGAACTATGACTTTGACTTGACCACAACACGGTTGTGGATATGAAAACTAGGTTCCCACTTAAGTGATTTAGAACATTAAATTAGCTTTCTTTACTTCTGAACTCAGTTTAGATAAATCTGGCTTGTTGCAAATAAATCTAGAGCTGAAGGTTCCTACTAGAACTACCTTACTTGTTAGTGATAGTTTGTGGGTACTTAAAGAGTACTCATGGCTTTGTCCCTGGCTATTCCCGTGGCCAGACTATGAGGAGGACTATCAGGAAGATGGACAGCAGGACGACTACGACAACTAGGATCATCTCCCATCGTCAGCATTGCATGTGACACTGAAGATGGAACCCACTACTACGCTTTATTATTCCGCTGCTTGATTGTATTAAGACTGGATCATGAGATCCTTTATTTGTGTAAGACCTTATTATGGTTTGTAATGGATGATGTACTATGATATCCAATATGTTATGTCTCGCAAAAATGGTAATCCTGGGATTGCGATGTATGGCATAACTTGCATCTTCCCGTGGCCAGATGTAACATCCCAAAACTTTAATCCAAGCTTATCAAGATCAAATCATCCAGAAATAGGGTTAACAAAAACTTTTCCAAATTTAAAATGAAAGCATTCATATGTGTATGCATTTAAAATAGGAGTTGTTTGAATTGCCATGATTGATTGATCCAATGCTTGTAAAATGTTTCTTAGGTGATTTAAACATCATATACATCATTCCCAAACTTTTCCTAAAGAAAATCAAATCAAAAAGAATTAAAAAGAAGGAATGGTCATTTTGGCAAATTTAACTCTCATGCCTACTTTGGCTATTCCTAGTACTCAATTCTTAAGAGAAACATTTTTTGATCTTTGCACCCCTTGCTAGTACACATAATGAGGTACCAAGGCCCACCTTTTGATCTGCTAAAAACATTCTGTTAACTATTTTCAATGGCAGTTTAAAATTGAATCAAATGCATATGCATAGATCACCCCTATTTCAAAAACCATCTATTTGAGCTCCATTTTCAAAACCCTTGCAACCAGAGACTACCTATCACTAGTGGAGATCACTCAAAAATTTTGAAACCAAAATTCAAAACTTTTTCTCTTGCGGCCATTTCATCAAACACCTTGCTGGCAAGATCATATTGGCCTAACTAATACTGTTTTGGGTTGATTTTGTCTAGCAATTGCAACGTGCTTTGATCATCTTTGTCCCCCTCAAGCCTGACCAGACCAACCCCAGCCTCTTCCCTAACCCCTAGCTGCACTGCACTGCCATGCCGAGCCCTCTCTCGCCGGCCGACCGTGCACTCGCAGCAACCGCCCTCTCCAGCCTCCCTCACCATGTCTAGCAAGTTGCCTGTGGTCCACCTCCACCGCCCAACCAGCCCCAGGCGAGAGACAGAGGGCAGAGCGGCCAGGAACCGCCCGCGCCCGGAGCCGGTCGAGCATGCCGACGCCGCCCCCAGAGCACGCCCTGTCCCCGCTCGCACAGACCGCCCCTTGGCACCAGCCCGCGCCCTCCGCTCCGCCTCGACCTGGAGAACACCCCAGACATCCCCGTTCGCCGCCCAAAGCCTCACAGCCACCGCTCGCCGTGGACACCGTCGCCTCTGCCTCTCAGAGCGCCACCTCGCCCAGACCACGTGCCACCGCCCCTACGGCCACATTCAATTCCTAGAGCACCGCCATGGGACCGCCCATCGATCGCCACCCCCAGCCATGCCTCTACCTCGCCATAGCCATGTCGCCACCGTCGACTGCCCATCCCGCTCGGTCTCATCGTCGGGCCTATAAAAGGAGCCCTCCCCAGCCTCTTCTCTCCACACCATTCCACTCCCCTCACCTCTCTGAACCTCACCCACCTCTAGCCGGAGCAAGTGGAGCAGCAGCTCGCTGGAATTGGAGCCGGAGCAGCCGCCTCAGGAGGAGAAGGGCGCTGTCGATTTCGACCACCCCAAGCTCCACCGCAACCATGCCTCGCCTCGCTGTCGTCTTCCATGTTGTTTGCCCGCCTCGCCGACCCTGCTGGAGCCCTGGTATGCCCCCAGTAGACCCCCACCGAGCCGCTAGGGTTCAAGCTCGCCGGCGAACTGTTCGTCGTTGACGACGACCCTCAGCCGTTGATCTCGCTTCTAATCCTACGGCCCACAGCGCGCGTACCGTTTCGCGTTTTAAGTGCCGCTGACACGCGGGACCCCCTGTCAGCTGAGCCTCATGCCGCGGAGCGCCACTGGGCCGTCCCAAGTCCTTTCCCGCGCTAGCCCATCGATTCAAATCTGGAGTTTTCTTTTTAGTTAAATCTAGTTTGTGTCCACTATTTCAAAAATCAATTCAGAGAGTTTTAGAAATCCAAATTGCATGAAACCAATTTTGTCTAAAAGGTATTCAAATGATCTATCCAAGCCTGTTGGATTTAATTCAATTAGAGTTATAGATCTCTCCTAACAAAAATAAGAAGACATAAGCTTTTGCAACTTGCAACATTTTTATAAAATCAACCAAGTTAACTTTTGAGTTGATTCCAACTCTCAAAAATCACATTTCATCATATCTATCTAAATATGTAATAATATTAAGGTTTACATTCCGTGACTATGGACTAGTACCAAAATAATGCTATATAGGCATTTCTAGTCACTTTAAATCATTAAATAATGAACTTAAACCAAAGTAATATTGATCCAACCTTTAAATCTCATTCCCACATGTTAGAATATGTGGTGAGGACATGTTTCCACATGATCCCATATTTTGGTGGTGAATATTAAATGTTAGTTAATATTTCAATGAGTAGAAATTACTTTTCTAAAATAAAAAGGATGAAACTTTTGAAATTAAACTTGTGATGCTTGTGATGATAATAGATCATCAATTGTGTGTTTTAGATTGCTACTTAGCCTAGTTAAGTATTGTTTGGTGATTGTCTACTCCCTATGTATTTATAGACGCTAGTACCGACCAAGCTTTCGAGGAGGAGGAGTTCTACCAAGAAGAAGAAGAAGAAGAAGAAAACTTCAACCACTGCACCAACCAAGGCAAGCTATTGTTAGCAGGCTAGAATTAAGCTAGATGAATGAGCAAGGATGCTTTAGGCATGCTTTGATCACACCCCTTTTTAACTATTAGTACCCCAAGTCTTACCTACAAGTTTTACCCCTCTTAGGTTATACAAAGTTCTTTACTTATTTTGAAGGTAGCATAAAAAGTATAAAACTTGCCCTACTTAGAAACCTTTAGATGTCATTCTATGGCATGAGATTGATCCCATCTTTCCCCTTTAGTGAACACTCTTAACTTAACATTTTAGAGTAGATCAAAAAATTGAGTCACTTTAGATGGGAACACTTGGTGAAAATGAATTGTGAAAACCTTGGAATGATGAGTCATTATATTGAGATGTTTTGACATGTGTTGAGAGACACAACTGGTTTATGATGATGAAAATGATGAGGCATGAGCCTTAACCTTTTTATAAAACTGATGGTTGGATTCGGATGCGATACCATTCCAAATTTACCGTACAACCACACTACCTGAATTGGGTAAGGCTTAGCTAGAAATTTATATGCAATTGTATTAGTTCCCCCACGAGAGAGGTTTGAGCTGAGGCTACCTCTCAATGTTGTCCACCTATGCAGTGCCCAAGATGACTGATGGTCATGGTTGGGAGGCCATGCTCATAGGAGAGGTGCTTGTACTAGGGTGTGTAAAGGGAAGGTTATGTTTGATTATCTGCATACTAAGTATGATGATTCAGGGTTATCCCTGACAGATGTATCGAATCTTGTGGTGAAAGTGTACCACCTCTGCAGAGTGTCAAACTATTCGAATAGCCGCGTCCGCGGTTATGGACAGTTGGAATGGCCATACTGTTTCATTGTCCAATGTTTTCTAAATAACTTGAAGTGAATAATGAACTTTGACTTGACCACAACAGGGTTGTGTTGATGATAGTAGCTTCCCAACTTAAGTGCTTCTAGAACTTTACTTTATCTTTCTTTGCTTCTGAACTCAGCTTAGGTTTCAAACCTAACTTGATAGTTAAATTAGATTCAGCACTTTAACGTAGAATTATAGTACCTGTTAATAGTAATTTGCGAGTATTTAAAGAGTACTCATGGCTTTTGTCCCTGGCTATTATCATGGCCAGACTATGAAGGAGATTATCAAGATGATGGTCAGCAGGACGGCTATGATAACTAGGACTATCTGCCTTCGTCAGCATTGCCTGTGCCCCTGAAGATGGACCCCACCGTTACGCTTATCTTTTATTTCCGCTGCTTGTGTATTAAGACTGGATCATGAGATCCTTATTTGTGTAAAACCTTATGTATGGTTTGTAACGGATGATGTACTATGATATCCAATCCGTTATGTCTCGCAAAAATGGTAATCCTGGGATTGAGAGGTATGGCATAACGGGCATCTGGGATTAAAAATCCTGGTGTTGACAAGTTGGTATCAGAGACATCCTGACCATAGGAGACCCTAGTTATAATGGACGTCCAAACCAAAAACTTAGCTTCAAAACCAAAGTGAGTATTTATAAAAAACTATTTCCTCTCTTACCCTTGTGAACTCATTCTTTCTAAAAAAGTCATGTTCCTCAAAATTCTTACAGTATTACTTAAAATTTGACACACTTGATCACTTCCCTAACTTCCTCATCCTTAATTCTTGTAGATGGAGACTCAGTTCAACAAGTTTTACCAGTTGGGAAACGGAGGTCAGCTGATCTTCGAGAGGGATCTGGATTCACTGTCGGAGTTACTAGGACACCCACATCCGGAGTTTCTTGGAGATCAACTTCCAGGACCCCCAGGAGGAGACCTACAGTGGCTAGTCACCACGGATCTTCGGGGAAGCATCGAAGCACCAACTTCTGAGAGAATTCAGTTCTCCGTAAGAGAGAACAACTGGCTAGAAGGATTAGCCAGGGCAATGCATGAAGCTCTCGCATGTCTATGTGCCCTCTGCGTCAACAAGATCCAAGGAACAACCGACCCCCAAATTCTCGCCCAAGTTACCCCAACCGTAGCGGAGGTAATGTGAAGTCTAGAGGAAACAATCACAACTCCAACAATGCCAACAATTTCAACCGTGCCCCTCCCAATAGCAACAACAACAACAACACTGTGCCCAGAACTGGCAGCAATGATGTGCCTGTCGCTGTCAAGGACAAGTCCCAGATCACTTGCTTCGAGTGTGGAGTGAAGGGTCACTACTCCAATGAGTGTCCCAAGAAGACTGCCGCCAATGCCCCTGTGAATGCCCCAGCTCAGCAGCAGCGTCATGTTCAACCAGGAAGAAGATTTGCCCCAGGGAACCCGCACAACCGCAACGGTCGTCTCTTCCACATGAACACGGAAGAAGCCCAGGAAGCGCCAGATGTAGTGCTGGGTATGTTTTCTGTCAACTCAGTTTTAGCAAGAGTATTGTTTGATTCTAGAGCATCGCATTCATTTGTCACCGAAGAATTTGTGTGCACTAGTAAGATTCACCCAACCAACCTGAAGCATGTCATGATAGTTCAAATCCCCGGTTCAACCACAAAAGCTAGAAAAATTTGCAAAGTTGTACCTCTCAGAATACATGGGACAGATTTTTATGCCAACCTAATTGTACTTGGAACCAAAGGATTGGAAGTAGTACTAGGTATGGACTGGATGTCAAGGCATAAAGGACTGATAGACTATGCTAAGAAAGCCATCACCATGACCAGTAGTTTTGGAGTAACAGTAGAGCATATCTCTGAAACCTTACCCCGTCAATTCAAGTGCAACAAGAGTGTAGCCCTGCCCACCATTGACCAAGTCAGAGTAGTCTGTGAATACCCCGACGTATTCCCAGATGAAATGCCAGGTATGCCCCCGGATAGGGATATTGAGTTCATTATCGAACTAATCCCCGGAACCGGACCTATAGCCCAGAGACCCTATACCATGAACCCCTCAGAGTTAGTGGAACTGAAGAAGCAGTTGGATGCCATGTTAGCAACAGGCTTGATTCAGCCAAGCACATCGCCATGGAGATCACCAGTGTTATTCGTTGACAAGAAAGATGGAGGCAATCGTCTGTGTACAGATTACAGAAAGTTGAATGACGTCACCATCAAGAACAAGTACCCCTTGCCAAAGATAGAGGATCTATTTGATCGGTTGACTAGAGCCCAGGTATTCTCAAAGATTGATCTTAGGACTGGTTATCACCAACTTAAGATTCGTGCAACGGATATTCCGAAGACCGCCTTCACTACTCGCTATGGTCTATACGAGTATACGGTTATGTCTTTTGGATTAACCAATGCCCCTGCTTATTTCATGAATCTCATGAATAAGATATTTATGAATTTTCTAGATAAGTTTGTAGTTCTGTTTATCGACGACATCCTTATCTACTCCAAGTCAGAAGAAGAGCATGAGCAACATCTAAGAATCATTCTAGAAACCCTGAGAGAGCATCAGTTATATGCCAAGTTCAGCAAGTGTGAGTTTTGGCTGAAAGAAGTAGGATTCCTAGGACATATTGTTTCTACCGGAGGAGTCTCTGTTGATCCCACCAAGATCAAAGATGTCGAGGAATGGGAAGCCCCAACCAATCAAACCCAAGTTCGTTCGTTTCTCGGATTAGCGGGATATTACCGCAAGTTCGTAGAAGGATTCTCGAGCATAGCCCGACCAATGACCCAATTTTTGAAGAAGGACAAGAAGTTTGAATGGACAGGCAAGTGTGAAGCCAGTTTCCAAGAGCTGAAGAAGAGATTGATATCAGCCCCAATTTTGATCATGCCAGACATCAAGAAGCCGTTTGATGTGTATTGTGATGCATCCAAGATTGGCCTAGGATGTGTATTGATGCAAGAAGGCAAAGTCATCGTGTATCTATCTCGACAATTGAAGCAACATGAGCAGAACTATCCGACCCATGATCTTGAGCTAGCAGTCGTGGTTCTAGCGTTGAAGACATGGCGTCATTATTTGATGGGTAATCGCTGTGAGATTTACACAGATCATAAGAGCTTGAAGTATATCTTCACTCAGAAGGAGCTAAATATGAGGCAGAGAAGATGGATAGAGTTAATCAAGGATTATGACCTTGACATTCACAATCACCCCGGCAAAGCCAATGTGGTAGCGGATGCTCTTAGCAGATTGCCGTGTAGGCTTAACACCATGATCAAAGAGAAGCAACCAAGTTTGTATGAGGAGTTGGAGCAGTTCAGGACTGAGTTAGTTAGCAAAGGATTCCTAGCTAGCATTGAACTTCAACCCACTTTGATTAGCCAAATCAAGGAATCCCAGAAGGGAAATGAAAGTATCGACGGAATCAAACGTCGTATTTGTATAGGAAAGGTACCTGGATTCACCAAAGACGAAGAAGGTGTACTGTGGTACAAAGGACGAATCTATGTGCCAGCAGATTCGGAGCTAAAGGAAGTTATCATGAAGGAAGCTCATGATACTATTTATTCTATCCACCCTAGAGGAACAAAGATGTATCAGGATTTGAAAGAGCAATTTTGGTGGCACAAGATGAAGAGAGAAATCGGAAACTACATCGCCAAATGTGACATCTGTCAAAGAGTCAAAGCAGAGCATCAGAGACCTGCGGGACTATTGCAACCATTGCAGATTCCGGAATGGAAATGGGATTCCGTCGGAATGGACTTTATCACCGGTTTGCCTACTTCTAGTAGGGGAAATGACTCAGTCTGGGTCATAGTTGATAGACTGTCCAAGGTAGCCCACTTCATACCTGTCAAGACAACCTACCAGAGTGCAAAGCTAGCAGAGCTATACCTTGCTAGGATTGTTAGTCTGCATGGAACCCCCAAGACCATCGTATCAGATCGAGGAACCCAGTTTACTTCAAGATTTTGGCAGAAAGTTCAAGAAGGTTTAGGAACCAAGTTGAACTTCAGTACCGCGTATCACCCGCAAACAGATGGACAAACTGAGAGAGTCAATCAGATCTTAGAGGATATGCTTAGAGCTGTGTGATGGAATACGGATCAAAATGGGAAGACTGCTTGCCTTTTGCAGAATTCTCATATAACAACAGTTATCAGGCTAGTTTGCAGATGGCACCATTTGAATTCCTATACGGAAGAAAGTGTCGTACCCCTTTGAATTGGTCGCAAGTAGGAGAGAGTCAGATCTTTGGACCCGACATTCTCTGAGAAGCAGAAGAGAAAGTTCACAAAGTCCGTGAGCACCTCAAGACCGCCCAATCCAGATAGAAGAGTTATGCTGACAAAAGAAGGACAGACCTGACTTTCAATGTCAGAGATTTCGTATATCTCAAGGTTTCACCATTGAAGGGAACTCAACGCTTTAGTCTGAAGGAAAAGTTAGCTCCCAGATATATCGGACCTTTCAAGATTCTGAACCGGCGAGGAGAAGTATCGTACCAACTGGAACTTCCTAAAGAGATGTCAGCCATCCACAATGTGTTCCATATCTTGCTACTTCTCAAATGCTTGGAAGTGCCTGAGAAGACTGAAGTTTTCAAGAATATCGATCACAGAGCTGTGGAAATAAACAATGACCTGACCTATCGGGAAGTATCCATCCGTATCTTAGAAGAAGCCTACAGAACCACCAGGACCAGGAGTATCAAGTTTCTCAAGATTCAGTGGAGCAACCATACCGAGGAGGAAGCCACTTGGGAGCGTGAAGATTACATTAGGACAGAGTTCCCAAATCTCTTTAGTTCCTAGTTTTCTTTGTAAATCTCGGGACGAGATTTTGTTTAAGGGGGGAAGGTTTGTAACATCCCAAAACTTTAATCCAAGCTTATCAAGATCAAACCATCCAGAAATAGGGTTAACAAAAACTTTTCCAAATTTAAAATGAAAGCATTCATATGTGTATGCATTTAAAATAGGAGTTGTTTGAATTGCCATGATTGATTGATCCAATGCTTGTAAAATGTTTCTTAGGTGATTTAAACATCATCTACATCATTCCCAAACTTTTCCTAAAGAAAATCAAATCAAAAAGAATTAAAAAGAAGGAATGGTCATTTTGGCAAATTTAACTCTCATGCCTACTTTGGCTATTCCTAGTACTCAATTCTTAACAGAAACAATTCTTGATCTTTGCACCCCTTGATAGTACACATAATGAATTACCAAGGCCCACCTTTTGATCTGCTAAAAACATTCTGTTAACTATTTTAAATGGCAGCTTAAAATTGAATCCAATGCATATGCATAGATCACCCCTATTTCAAAAACCATCTATTTGAGCTCCATTTTGGCCATTTCATCAAACACCTTGCTGGCAAGATCATATTGGCCTAACTAATACTGTTTTGGGTTGATTTTGTCTAGCAATTGCAATGTGCTTTGATCATCTTTGTCCCCCTCAAGCCTGACCAGACCAACCCCAGCCTCTTCCCTAACCCCTAGCTACACTGCACTGCCATGCCGAGCCCTCTCTCGCCGACCGACCGTGCACTCGCAGCAGCCGCCCTCTCCAGCATCCCTCACCATGTCTAGCAAGTTGCATGTGGTCCACCTCCACCGCCCAACCAGCCCCAGGCCAGAGACAGAGGGCAGAGCGGCCAGGAACCGCCGCGCCCAGAGCCGGTCGAGCATGCCGACGCCGCCCCCAGAGCATGCCCTGTCCCCGCTCGCACAGACCGCCCCTTGGCACCAGCCCGCGCCCTCTGCTCCGCCTCGACCTGGAGAACACCCCAGACATCCCCATTCGCCGGCCAAAGCCTTACAGCCACCGCTCACCGTGGACACCGTCGCCTCTACCTCTCAGAGCGCCACCTCACCCAGACCGCGTGTCACCGCCCCTACGGCCGCATTCAATTCCTAGAGCACCGCCAGGGGACCGCCCATCGATCGCCACCCCCAGCCATGACTCTACCTCGTCGTAGCCATGTCGTCACTGTCGACTGCCCATCCCGCTCGGTCTCACCGTCGGGCCTATAAAAGGAGCCCTCCCCAGCCTCTTCTCCACACCATTCCACTCTCTCACCTCGTTGAACCTCACCCACCTCTAGCCAGAGCAAGTGGAGCAGCAGCTCACCGGAATTGGAGCCGGAGCAGCCGCCTCAGGAGGAGAAGGGCGTCATCAATTTCGACCACCCCAAGCTCCACCGCAACCGCGCCTCGCCTCGCCGTCGTCTTCCACGTTGTTTGCCTGCCTCGCTGACCCTGCTGGATCCCTGGTACGCCCCCAGTAGACCCCCACCGAGCCGCTAGGGTTCGAGCTCGCCGGCGACCTGTTCGTCGTTGACGACGACCCTCAGCCGTTGATCTCGCTTCTAATCCTACGGCCCACAGCGCGCGTACCGTTTCGCGTTTTAAGTGCCGCTGACACGCGGGACCCCCCTGTTAGCTGAGCCTCACGCCGCGGAGCGCCACTGGGCCGGCCCAAGTCCTTTCCCGCGCTAGCCCATCTATTCAAATCTGGAGTTTTCTTTTTAGTTAAATCTAGTTTCTGTCCACTATTTCAAAAATCAATTCAGAGAGTTTTAGAAATCCAAATTGCATGCAACCAATTTTGTCTGAAAGGTATTAAAATGATCTATCCAATCCCATTGGATTTAATTCAATTAGAGTTATAGATCTATCCTAACAAAAATAAGAAGACATAAGCTTTTGCAACTTGCAACATTTTTATAAAATCAACCAAGTTAGCTTTTGAGTTGATTCCAACTCTCAAAAATCACATTTCATCATATCTATCTAAATATGTAATAATATTAAGGTTTACATGCAGTGACTTTGGACTAGTACCAAAATAATGCTATAGAGGCATTTCTAGTCACTTTAAATCATTAAATAATGAACTTAAACCAAAGTAATATTGATCATACCTTTAAATCTCATTCCTACATGTTAGAATATGTGGTGAGGACATGTGTCCACATGATCCCATATTTTGGTGGTGAATATTAAATGTTAGTTAATATTTCAATGAGTAGAAATTACTTTTCTAAAATAAAAAGGATGAAACTTTTGAAATTAAACTTGTGATGCTTGTGATGATAATAGATCATCAATTGTATGTTTTAGATTGCTACTTAGCCTAGTTAAGTATTGTTTGGTGATTGTCTACTCCCTATGTATTTATAGACGCTAGTACCGACCAAGCTTTCGAGGAGGAGGAGTTCTACCAAGAAGAAGAAGAAGAAGAAGAAGAAGAAAACTTCAACCACTGCACAAACCAAGGCAAGCTATTGTTATCAGGCTAGAATTAAGCTAGATGAATGAGCAAGTATGCTTTAGGCATGCTTTGATCACACCCCTTTTTAACTATTAGTACCCCAAGTCTTACCTACAAGTTTTACCCCTCTTAGGTTATACAAAGTTCTTTACTTATTTTGAAGGTAGCATAAAAAGTATAAAACTTGCCCTACTTATAAACCTTTAGATGCCATTCTATGGCATGAGATTGATCCCATCTTTCCCCTTTAGTGAACACTCTTAACTTAACATTTTAGAGTAGATCAAAAACTTGAGTCACTTTAGATGGGAACACTTGGTGAAAATGAATTGTGAAAACCTTGGAATGATGAGTCATTCTATTGAGATGTTTTGACATGTGTTGAGAGACACAACTGGTTTATGATGATGAAAATGATGAGGCATGAGCCTTAACCTTTTTATAAAACTGATGGTTGGATTCGGATGCGATACCATTCCAAATTTACCGCACAACCACACTACCTGAATTGGGTAAGGCTTAGCTGGAAATTTATATGCATTAGTATTAGTTCCCTCACGGGAGAGGTTTGAGCTGAGGCTACCTCTCAATGTTGTCCACCTATGCAGTGCCCAAGATGACTGATGGTCATGGTTGGGAGGCCATGCTCATAGGAGAGGTGCTTGTACTAGGGTGTGTAAAGGGAAGGTTATGTTTGATTATCTGCATACTAAGTATGATGATTCAGGGTTATCCCTGATAGATGTATCGAATCTTATGGTGAAAGTGTACCACCTCTGCAGAGTGTCAAACTATTCGAATAGCCGCGTCCGCGGTTATGGACAGTTGGAATGGCCATACTGTTTCGTTGTCCGATGTTTTCTAAATAGCTTGAAGTGAATAATGAACTTTGACTTGACCACAACAGGGTTGTGTTGATGATAGTAGCTTCCCAACTTAAGTGCTTCTAGAACTTTACTTTATCTTTCTTTGCTTCTGAACTCGGCTTAGGTTTCAAACCTAACTTGATAGTTAAATTAGATTCAGCACTTTAACGTAGAATTATAGTACCTGTTAATAGTAATTTGCGAGTACTTAAAGAGTACTCATGGCTTTTGTCCCTGGCTATTATCATGGCCAGACTATGAAGGAGATTATCAAGATGATGGTCAGCAGGACGGCTATGATAACTAGGACTATCTGCCTTCGTCAGCATTGCCTGTGCCCCTGAAGATGGACCCCACCGTTACGCTTATCTTTTATTTCTGCTGCTTGTGTATTAAGACTGGATCATGAGATCCTTATTTGTGTAAAACCTTATGTATGGTTTGTAATGGATGATGTACTGTGATATCCAATCCGTTATGTCTCGCAAAAATGGTAATCCTGGGATTGCGAGGTATGGCATAACGAGCATCTGGGATTAAAAATCTGGGTGTTGACACCAGACTATGAGGAGGACTATCAGGAAGATGGATAGTAGGACGGCTACGACAACTAGGATCATCTCCCATCGTCAGCATTGCCTGTGACACTAAAGATGGAACCCACTACTACGCTTTATTATTCCGCTGCTTGATTGTATTAAGACTGGATCATGAGATCCTTTATTTGTGTAAGACCTTATTATGGTTTGTAATGGATGATGTACTGTGATATCCAATCTGTTATGTCTCACAAAAATGTTAATCATGGGATTGCGATGAATGGCATAACATGCATCTGGGATTAAAAATTCGGGTGTTGACAGGGTTACGGGGTGGGTGGTCGCTCGACGGGTGAGAATAGGCCTATCTTTTTCCAGAGTGGTTTGGGTGATGGTTAGTGCCTCGTTCCTCGCGATTCCACCAATTCGGTCGCATCAGTTGGTTCCGCATCTTCAAGGAATATTCGGTTTCGTGGAACTAGTTGGTTCCGTTCTATTCTGGAACCAAACACTGGAATTGCCTCTAGGTACAGAATGGTTTCGTTCCATTCCACCTAATTCTCAAACCGAACACACCCTAGTAGAATGAATGCCATATCATCACAATATAAAATTTTACTACTCCATAAAGTAGTAATAGGTAAAGCTGAGAAAATATTTATATTTTCGAGCCGCTTCCATAAAGTGTCGGGTGTATATTTGGTTCTTGTACTTGTGCATAGCGTTCATTCTGCTAAAGTCTAGTACAATATCAATAGAATCTCCTGCTTCCTCCGTTTCAAAATATAAGATGGTTTAGCTTTTGTGAAAAAATGTATCTAGACATCTTTTACTACACACTAAAAGTAGTGTGTATGTTCGGAGTGAACCACACACTAAAAGTCATCTAGATACATTCGTTTCGCACAAGTTAAAACATTTTATATTATGGAACAGAGAGAGTAGATGCTATAATGGAAAAGAAGATTCGAGGGTTAGCAATGTTAAAATTTGCTAGTCTTGATACAACGGTTAATGTTGAAAGTTAACCGTACATTATATAGTGGTAAAATAAGATAAGATAAATCTCTAAAAAATATGGTCTCGTCATATCAGCTTATCCAAAGACTAGTGCATGAGGCTATATAATCGTTCAAGCTAAGGTTGTTTTCATAGAGTACGACCCTTACACAAGCATTGAGGTGATTGTTCACGTGTATGGCATGTGGTCCGTAACATCCTGTTGATGCTAAAATTTCCATAATTTCTAAAAGAACTCTAGAATCGGCGGACTAAAGTCCATTATGCTAAAGGTCCAAAAAAATATAGTCAAGTTCATACGAGTAAATAAACATAGTACTGATACAAGGACTTGTTTCAAAAGAGAGGAGACCAACAAGTTGAAAGCCGATGACTTCAGACAACCAAACAAAATAAATAGTTCAACATGGTCTAGAACTATATATCTACTTGTAGTACCAACTATTACATATGGATTGCATCATTACGTACTGTGGCAACATGCCTTGTTTCTTAGTTAAGCATGAGGCCGGTTCCAATCGACGGAGTTCGTGAAGGTTGGTACGAACCAAAGCGGATGCTTCACCGTTCCTGTCTAGAAGCGAGGGTTACTAATTCCCTCAAGGATATTGATTTCATAAGTAACACCGCAGTCTTTACCACTAAGACTGAAGCGGCATAATTCAGGCTGCGCCTCTTTGAAAAGCCATGCTGCAGTTGGTAAGATGTAGACACAATTGCTTCTCGTCAAATAACCTGAGGTAAGATCTGCACCGCCTATGCGCATGATAATCAGATAGTTCACTCCAAGGAAAAGAGAATATGATCCAAGGTCAGCAATCCTTTCCCATAGATTAGCTTGATCAACCTGACCAATGTTCATTGAGAACACCAAGCAGCCAAACCCGGAAGTATAAGTGGAGATAGTGCGACCGCAGTGTACAACACGAGCATGAGTAGCACAGTACGATGGCACCAATGACAAGTAAGACAATTGGGATCATAAGAAGTCTAGAACCATCTGCAGATCTTGCTAACCACCAAAAACCAAAAAAGTAGGTGTGCTCGTCTCCAGTAGCATTAAGAAATGAATCCACCAACTCGTCCGCGGCAGCTGGTCGCGCCAAGACCAGCGCAGGACCTTGAAAAGGTAGCAGAATACGTTAAGTTATGATTCCGGCAGCATGATATAATGAATCCTACTGAAAAATTTCCTTCCAATTGAACTGCATGCAAAGTAGCTCAAACATAGGAAAAACAACTACGGCCTAGAATCGTACAAAGGAAACAAAGCATTATATAATAGGGAAATTTCCTAGAGAACGGACTCATCTTTTTTTGAACAAGACGGGCAATTTTTGGCTCGTTTTTCTAAAAAAGGCAAAGATAATTGACCGGTTCATTTGCAGGGGAACTTGCTGAAAACCCGTGCAAATGCAGAAAACATAGGATAGGAAAGACACGGGATTTTACATTTGCATGTCCATTTATACTCCTGTAGGATTGCGGTTGTGTTGGATTACATTGCACGGAAAAAGCATTAAATGGATTCTTTTCAGGAGCTTCAAGTATATCTTAAATTCCTATTGAATGAACTAAAAGACATTCGGAAAAATCTACTGTGCATAATTCAATCCGATGAATCAAACGACTGCTATAAGAAAAAATCCTACGGAAAAACTATGATTCGTATAGTTCATAGAGTCTAAAATAACTACTCGTATTTTCATTTAAACGAAACACTCCCTATGTCAATTCAGTACAATAGCTTGGGCACATGAGTAATTAAGCCAGTACACTACATATAAAGGAATAATTACCAGGATGCAGAGGATCCCAAACATGAACGTTGCCATATAGACCTATGTCGAACACCAGTCCGTCGTGGGTAATTCCATCATTGTAACTGTAAGAGCTCAGGGTGTGGTTAAGAGGAAGTGGAAGAACTATCCATACATCATCACCGCCCTGAAGGATGGCAATTCTGATGTTGAAGACTACAACAAGCGAGAAATCTTTATATCTCCCAGCAGCTGTGGGAACTTGGCAAATAGAAATCTTATGCATTATAGCTGGAAGATCATTATCCAACAAGAACGTGGTTGGCTAGTCGGTTGCATGGAATGACAATGCTGGGAGAGGAATCTTGCGACGAGTGTACATGTTGCAAAGCTCCAACTTGCCTCTAAAGCTAGTCGTGGCAATCCAATCTCCATTGGCGCCTACCCACTTCCCAGAAGTATAGCCTGGTACCATAGCATCGGAGGAGAACCTGTCCAACGGCGACAGCTTGCACAGGAGGCTATCAATTTTGAAGTAATGCAAGAAATCTAGCGGTCCCTTGGTTAGGGGGAATGAAGAACACATGGGAGGCCAAATGGCATTGAAGCATCCAGAGTTGCACTAGCTTTCACAGATTCAAGAAAAAGTTTGGACGAACCGATTAGGCTGGCGGCGATGATGACATCACATCGGGTTATGAGTTCTTCAAAGGGGCCTTCGGTAAACACGTCGTGAAAAAGCTCAGAACCATGCTCACTGTTCTTGCTCGCTAACGCCATCGCAAGGCAGCGTCTGTATTTCATTGATTGGGGTTTCGGAAGAGAGGGGGAATCGTGGGTGGCAATTGCCTGAGTGAGACGAGAAAGAGAATCTGAAAGCGGCATATGGCAGCAGCGGTGGCGCGTGGTGCGGAAGGGGAAGACGCCGGGAAGAGAAGGGGAAGACGCCCTAGAGGGGGCGGGAGAATAGGCAAGGGGGGAAAAGCTGGATTAATCAACACGAGCGTGTGCTCCTCAGCTGCATTTCAAGGAGACAGTGACCCACTGACTCCCTACTCCCTAGTACCAGTAGACGTCTAGACGGTCGGAGTAGTTAATTTGCAGGAGACTATGACCGACCTGACTCTACTAGACGCCTAGGGTACGGGTTGTACTGGACGAGCTCTATAGTACTATTTTACTTGCATGGACAAGCTCTATTTTTCTTTTTTCACAGAACGAGATTTGTACTATGTTTTCCATAAGCAAAAAGTATTAGGGCATCCACTATGTTGTCCATAAGCAAAAAGTAGTCCTTATGGATGAGACCACATAAAAAGTAGAGCTTCACCTAAGCTTGCGGCTTGTCCATAAGCAATATAAAATTATTTACTCTCTCCTCTCTCTTGCACCTGTATACTTTTTGTAGACATATGGGTCCCAGCTTATAGATAAGTTCACTTTATCAGCCACGGCGTTGATGTTGCAAAATCTGACACACAACACTATTTAGCATGGGAGGAAAATTTGGCATTAGATCCACAGCGTTTGTCTTGCCAAATATCTGCATAGTGGGCCCTTACATAGAATAAAACAACACAAAGTAAAGGGTGTTCTCTCTTCCCATCGCACGAGAGAGAAGCAGTGCACTGCCACATGATCAGACATAGTAGTACTTGAAATTTGGCATCGGCCCACGGAGTTGCTCCGATTCCCTAGTTTCTCATATTTGGAACAAACCCTGCAACGTACGAAACTAGTTCCAAAAGCCAAATATCTATTTTGGAACTAGATTTGGCTATACATTGTGGGTGCCCAGGTGTAACTACCTCGGTGAATTACGCTCCTAGTTACAAGCCTGGATGAGCGGAAATGGTAAAAATAGTACGGTGGGGCCCAAATGCCACTCACAGGTAGACCTTTCGGCCGTCCTAACCATTTCCGAACATCGGGACAAGAACGGGCGGCGTAATCGGCAGGCGAAGGGATCAACTACATACACAAATGAGTATGTATGCAAGCCACCATACAATGGTTCTCAGAGTCATTCCATCTAAAAAGAAAGGAAATATTGCAACGCCATACAGCAAGATCCAAATATCCTAGATAGATATAATAGTTTAGGATACCTCCTCATACACCAAACATCAGAGTATCAAGCGAAAGCGGAAAACAAGATCCGAGTACGGATAAGAAGCAAATTGGCATAAGATGCCCCATAAATAAACACATCCCGCCCACAGATCTCACGGATCCCCGTTCTCGGAATCTCTACACCAAGTGATCGTTGCCAACATCGTCCGTCTCCCCCAACCAGTATCCATCTTGTGAGTTTACCTGTTCATCTGAATCAAACAATTTATTGTGTGAGACCCTAGGGGTACTCAGCAAGTCTTTATGCCGCTAAAGGGGACACAACCTGGGGTGACGCAATTGCAGCAAAAGATAAACCCTAACAGTTCTATAGATACTCGCTATCCACCCGCCTAACCAGAGATAGGCGGATGTCCGTGAATTAATAACAACAGTTATAACAGTAATATTAACCGATCCATCCTCCTCCTCGCTTACCGACGAGGAAGCGGACGAACAACCCCCCATCCGTTGGCAGTTTTATTATCCATTCCGTGAGTGTTGCACTATTTACTAGTCAGGTACTTAGTCAAATTAAAAGCGGTACTTTAGTTATACTTGTCTATGATCAAGAAACTGTGCTCCAAGTCGTCCATAACCGCGGACACGGATTTCAGAAAGTTTTACCCTACAGGGGTGCACAAATAGCAACACACACTCGATCAACCTCAGAAAAACCAAATCAAAACCCAACGAGGCAGTCATGACAAAGCGATCACAGGATTCAGAAGTATTTCAGGGGGCCACCCCATTAAGCTACCCGCAACGAAGCTGGCCGGCTACGAGACGGACTCAAGGTTTGTGTGGACGGCTGTAAACGACTGGGAACCCGAAAGTGTGACTGGGCTTGTCGATACAGCGAAAACGTGTCACGGCCCTAAACAGTACAGGTGCATTACCTCGCACAATTTTAAATAAAGCAATAAAGCATGGCATAAGTACAGGATAGTAAATAAAACCTCAAACTAGTTTGTGGCCCCAAGAAATAAGAATGAATCAATCTCTGGCTTAGAGGGGTTCATAAGCCTCCCGGATGTGGATAGCGCGAATATTCAAGGAACAGGAATCAAGTACTCGGGGTCCTACGGGACACAAGTGAGCATGAAAACCAAATAGCAGATATTGCTCACCGATGCCACTTTCATTAGTTATCCCATTACTACTCAGGTTAAGTTGTTTAGGTACCTCGTTATCCATCAGACACTCACATACCCTACACATGCTGTTCTACGACTCGCATGGCTCAAACAACTCCTGTAGTAATGGCTCATGGGATGGAGGAACAAGCTTCGGTGGGGTTTAAAAGTAAAGGCTATGCAGTACTTGGGATTCAATTTAATGCAATCGCGACTCCATGATGCAAGAATAAGATAGAGGCAATAGGTACTATATGTATGCAAGCATGTGGTAGTGCTTGCCTGGCAGCTCAGTTGAAGCGAGAGAAGGATCTGGGTAGTGCTCCTGGGTATCTTGATATATCCCCTGCTCAGCGTCTATTCGAAGAAGAACCAAACAAACAAGGGCCAACATAAATAAAGTGCACAAGCATATGAATAAAATGCGACAAGCAAACAATCATGCCATGATGAATGATGCACAATTTGCATGGCAATAAAGTAGCATGGCATGGGTGAGGTGTGGAATACAAGAAATAATCATTTTGTGGAGTTTTAATCACATTTTAGACTCAAATAAGTTGCTGTATACTTTATATTTATATGATGCATGCTGCAAAACAGAACAAGGGATGCATAAACAGAAAGGTCTCGTCGAGCTAATCATTTTAGACATATCAATTGTTAAATTTGGAGTTATAAAACAAAAGTTATTAATTAATTAAGGCAAAAGGGCATTTTATTTGTAATTTTAATCAACTTGAAATTAAAGTGTCCAAAATATATTTTGAAGGGCATATTTGAATTCCTCACATTTTTCTGATTTCAAAACATATATTATATGCATTATTTGGATTTGTATTTTAAAAGTTATTTAAAACAGAATTAAATTTGAATTTAAATTAATTTGGAAAAGATTTAAATTAAAACAGAAATAAACAGAAACTTTTGTACTCAGGCAGATCCAGGCACTGACGCTGACGGGTGGGCCTAGCGCTGACTCAGCAGCAGGTGGGGCCGCAGAGGGCTGCAGGGTTTTTCTCACTCGGGTCCTTCCTAACCGCACCCATGACAAGTGGGTCCGGGCACAGCGGGGCCACGCGCACGTGTCGCCCAGCCGGGGCGTGACACGTGGGCGATCCCAGGGCGCGGGGGGGTCGGTCCGTGATGGCCAGGATCTTCCGGGGGTTTGCTTGCAAAAAGGCACCGAGGCTGACAGGTGGGCCACTAGGGAGCGTGGGTTGAGGCGGGAAAAACTACAGGGGGCAAACTGCAAAACGGCTCCGGCTGTTGTTGAACGCTGACAGAAAAGAGGTCGTGCGGCGGCGGATCCGGTCGTTTCCGATGACGGTGGCGACGAAACCGCTGGGCAGAACACGTTGCTCCAAAAACGAAAGAAAAAGAGGGGACAACGATCTATGGTTTACGTGCAGAAAGCATCTCCGAAGGAGGGCTGCGCTGGCCGGTCTTCGACGAGGAACAGGGGGAGCGGAGGTGTCTGCTGCGCGGCTGCTGCTGCTGTCGGACAGAGTGCGGCGCACGGCGGTGCGCGGAGGCTGCTCGACGGAGCGCGGCGACGTTGCGGCGAGCTAGAGAGGAGAAGGGGATGTCTAGGGGATCGAGATGCTCACCAGGAACTCGTCGGAGTGGTCGCTGGAGCTGGAGGTGGATCAGATCGGAGCAGAGGTAGAGGTTCCGCGAGCTTCGGATCCCGTGGCTGCGGCGTGTCCGGGGAGCTGCAGAGGACTCCGGCGAGGCGTGGCCGGTGCAGGGTGAGGTAGAGAAGACAGAGGGAGGTCCTGGTATGCCCCGGGCATGCTGCAACTCGCTGGATCGACGAAGGAGGTGGTAGACCGAGCTAGGTCTAGGGTTTGGGGCGTGGTCTTGTCCAGGGTGGTTGGCCAAAGGGAAGGGAGCCTGGGCGAGGGATCTCGATCTGGGGAAAAAGGAGAGGTAGAGGGGGGTGGTGGAGAAGAGGGGTAGCTCGGTTAGGGCTGGTGGGACCTTGAAGCAGCGAGAGGAAAGGGAGAGGCCGAGAGAGAGAGAGAGGTAGGGAGAGAGGGATCTCGGGCTGGTTAGGGGAAGGAGGGGGTGGCTGCAGCTGGGGCCAGAGAGAGGAGAAGGGGAGGCTCGGGTGGGGCCTGGTTGGCAGGGCAGGTAGGGCTCGGCTAGGTAGAGAGGAAGAGAGAAGAGGGTTAGATGAGGGTTAGGTTTAGGGTTTTGGTTGAGCTAGATTAGAGAGAGGAGAGGTGGTCTTGGTTAGGGGTGGCTCGGTTGGAGAGAGGAGAGATGAGGGCTTAGGGTTTTAGATAACCTACAAGATCAAGCATGATGGTGAAAAGAGATGGAGAGGGGAGAGATGAGGAAGATGGAAGATGATCCACTCAAAAACAAATAAAACCAAAGGAGGACCAAAGATGGTGATGGTTGCATGGCCCATGCAAATGCATTAAATGCCATGTTTAATCTTGTGAAAACAAAATAATTTTTCATGGCATTTATACATATGCATTCCAAAAATATGGGACAAGCCAAGCAAAAGAATTAAAAAGGATGCCCCATGTGGAGTAGATGGAGATGACCATATTTGAATAGAAATGGGACTTGCTAGTGTGTAGGTGCCACTAGGTATTTAGTAAGCCCAAAAATATCCCAACATGATAATAACCCCAAAACAACACATATAGAAGCTAGGAAAAGTTCCACTCACAAGGCATGCAAAGGTGGCCATGTGGCTCTCATAAACCAATAATGTGGGAACAATATGGTGCATTTATGAGAGCATGTGGAGACAGAACTGGATCCATCCCAACCCACATGAGCTAGAGGTAAAACCCATAAAGTGCAAAGCTCATAATTAGTTGGATGGTGGAATTATAAGGTGGTGATAGAAAGGTGGTGGAGTTAAATAAAAGATATGCCCCCAACTCAACTTGGGCATTAAACAATATATCAAGAACCAAATACAATATCAAGAGGCAAATACAATTTACAATGCATATGAGAGAAGAACCAAATCAAAAAGGGTTTTATATGATGCTCAAATGCAAGGTGGCATGATGACATGAGCATGATGCAATTATGATGCAACAATTATATATAGGAAGTAGCATTTATATAGACTAGGCTAGTAGCATTGCAATTGTTAGACAATTGGGATGCTACAACTCTCCCCCACTAAACAAGAATCTCGCCCCGAGATTCCTAGGAAAAAGAAAACAACACCAGGTAAGGCAGGTGTTCGAACGAAGGTGACCCTCATGTTCCCAAGATGATGAAGAACGGAATGGTGCGACCACTACACCTTGCAAAACTTGCTAGACTTGTTGCGAGTCTTGCGTTTTGCTTGAGACACAAAGGGTTAGAAGAATTGAAGGATTGTCGTGAGACAAGAAGGATAGGATGAACATAGCTCCGGTTTTCTCAAGAAACATGATAAAAGAATAGAACCACTTGTGAAAGAAAAAGAAAAGATGATGTATCCTGGATAAAGAAAGACACCCCATTAAGATTAAAGATTTACCGATACTAGAGAGGATGAATCTTTGTGTCGCCGGAAGACTAGGTTGGAGAGGTTTGAACCACTATGACAATAGCATCGTATCTTCTCTCGGATTTGAGAAATGAAGTACGGAAACAATATTGCCTTCAAACAATAGAGTCCCTTGATATCAACAGAAAGTTTTAGTTAGACATCGTCGGATTAGATTCTTCTTGCGCCGGTAAGACTCAACGGATCACGCAATTGAGGTGCGCGGATATATCTTCCAGAGACGGATGTGAAACCAGATCTTGGTGGAATCCCGAGAAGCAAGAATATGGAGGATCTGGAGTTTATCGTAGAGATACTTATTGCTTTCTTTAGCCTTGAGGCTAACGCAATAGATTTACGGCTGATGGCATCAACCATAATTGGCTTTACCACAGAAAAGAATTGGTGAAACAAAGAGAGAGATAGTTTCCTTTCATCTTGTTTGGGGATGTCAAGCACCGGTAGAAAGACGAGGACCGAAAAGAGTTTGCGTTTGTTTCCACCAGATAATCGAGGATTTTGCTCCGTGTAGAAAGGGTGAGATCACCAACAAGAGATTATTGATTACTTTCTTCGAGAGAGCACTCCGGAAAAACAAGGACGGAATTAAAAGTATCAAGGGATAAAGGCCACTTCTAACTTCCGTGGAATGAGTGAAATCACATTAATTCACCAATTCAATGTACAAGAGCGAATGATAAGAGTAGTGGTATGGTAGCTACTCCATCCCGCACTCAAAGCATTACTCCGCACATGAATAAGAAAACTAAGCAACCCAACTACCGAAACAGACTGAAGGTATTGACAAGAAGAGCTCATGGAACTCCATAAGAAAACAAAGATAGATCCAAACGATTCACCGAATCCAAGATAGATAAGGGTGATGATGTTGTCGTCATGTCGGAAGTACCAAGACACCGAAAAGATATGAAGGAAGATTACGGAGAAGAACTGCAAGATTCCACAGACAAAGAAAAGGTAGCACCACTTGAACAGAAGGAATACAAGATCTGGAAGGTCTCCATGGCCTCCGGTGGATTGAGCATAGACGATAGAGCGAGAGGGTCTCAAGAGATTACTTAACGAGATAGAGGTGAAAAGAACTCTATGTTCTTCTTGAAATGATTGAGAAAGATTTAGCAGTTTTGAGGAAAATCTTTAGCGAAACGACGATGATAACTTGCCCACAAGGAAAACTCCGGGTTGATTGAAGATGGAGGTGGAATTAACAATGCGCTTGCTGATTCCAGAATTGAAGCGATCTATTTAGCAGAAGGACGTGGCCGAGATAGGTGACTTCAAAAAGTCAGAATTCTCATTTTGAGACTTTGCACACAGGCATTGCTCACGAAGCTCGAGAGAAAGAGACACAGATGATCTTCCATGTCCTTCCATGGATATGGAATAGGCAGCATATTATCAACATATACCACCATGGATTAACAGGATATTCCCAGAATATCAAGTTCAAGAGGCGGGAGAAACAAACAAATGCTCGAACACTTCCTGAGCTCAACGCTCTTAGAAAGATCAATATTAAGAGCACGGGTTCGTGTTGAAGAAGATGCACTGGAAGAATAGATTATCTGGTCCTTCGGAAGAAAAAGAGATGTCACCTGGTTCACATTGTCGATTGGATCACCGGTTACAAAGATAAAGAGATCTTGGTTAAGAACCGATGATAGCTCATACCTTAAGCAAAGCTATCAGAAGCGAAAAGATGCAATTCCCTCGTCTCAAGGAGAATTTGCAGATATGGGTTGAAAAGGTGTGCAGCATGATGGACAGATGATAGACCGCCATAGTGCTTTGATAAACTCCAGCTTGCTAGAGATGCTTGAATATGCATAGATATGATCACGGTGTACTCAAAATCACAGGAGATAACCGTCACCATTTGGAGGATAGCGTTGATAGCATTTTCCATATTCCACTCATGATAAGTGTCATATAGCTATGCCGAGAACCAAATTACAATCACCAGCTTCGGATCGACACATGTTATGTAATTAGCCCAAGAGAATTGGAGATGAAAAGAAACTCTAGGATTAAGCGCCAGTGACAAAAGAATGAGTTAGCATGGACATGCTGATAAAAGGGAGATGGATAATGTTTCACACACGACTGGAAAGGAGTGTGGAAACACAGATGTATCAAAGAAAAAATTTCCGCATTTTTCGGCATTAAAATACCAATAGATGCGCAAAAACACTTATCAGGTAGAGATTAGCAACAGATGCTTACACAGAATGTGGAGTTGCTAGAAGGAAGGACACCCTTAAGAAGATGGCACCGGTTAACAAGGAGTCAGGTAGATCGCGCCGGTTTTCAAAAGCCTATCAGTATGGAATGTACCAACAGTTGATAACCAAAGGCAGATTGTGATAACAAATTGGATGCAACAGATAGACAAGGAATTACACACACACACACTTTCTATGGTACTACGGAAACCCAGAACACGTGAATCCTAGTTTGAATTTTTAAGAAGAGGATTGAAAACGTTACACTTCCTTACCAGAAAAGGGTGGGTGGTTGGGTAAGAAGAAAAGTGGAAGCAGTCCTACTCTCATTTTGTTTTTCCCTAGTATACATAGCTACCAAAAATATTTGCTAGACTGACAACGACCATTTGGCTGAGACCCTGAAGGGCAGGATGGCTTTGATACCAATTGTAACTACCTCGGTGAATTACGCTCCTAGTTACAAGCCTGGATGAGCGGAAATGGTAAAAATAGTACGGTGGGGCCCAAATGCCACTCACAGGTAGACCTTTCGGCCGTCCTAACCATTTCCGAACATCAGGACAAGAACGGGCGGCGTAATCGGCAGGCGAAGGGATCAACTACATACACAAATGAGTATGTATGCAAGCCACCATACAATGGTTCTCAGAGTCATTCCATCTAAAAAGAAAGGAAATATTGCAATGCCATACGGCAAGATCCAAATATCCTAGATAGATATAATAGTTTAGGATACCTCCTCATACACCAAACATCAGAGTATCAAGTGGAAGCGGAAAACAAGATCCGAGTACGGATAAGAAGCAAATCGGCATAAGATGCCCCATAAATAAACACATCCCGCCCACAGATCTCACGGATCCCCGTTCCCGGAATCTCTACACCAAGTGATCGTTGCCAACATCATCCGTCTCCCCCAACCAGTATCCATCTTGTGAGTTTACCTGTTCATCTGAATCAAACAATTTATCGTGTGAGACCCTAGGGGTACTTAGCAAGTCTTTATGCCGCTAAAGTGGACACAACCTGGGGTGACGCAATTGCAGCAAAAGATAAACCCTAACAGTTCTATAGATACTCGCTATCCACCCGCCTAACCAGAGATAGGCGGATGTCCGTGAATTAATAACAACAGTTATAACAGTAATATTAACCGATCCATCTTCCTCCTCGCTTACCGACGAGGAAGCGGACGAACAACCCCCCATCCGTTGGCAGTTTTATTATCCATTCCGTGAGTGTTGCACTATTTACTAGTCAGGTACTTAGTCAAATTAAAAGCGGTACTTTAGTTATACTTGTCTATGATCGAGAAACTGTGCTCCAAGTCGTCCATAACCGCGGACACGGCTTTCAGAAAGTTTTACCCTGCAGGGGTGCACAAATAGCAACACACACTCGATCAACCTCGGAAAAACCAAATCAAAACCCAACGAGGCAGTCACGACAAAGCGATCACAGGATTCAGAAGTATTTCAGGGGGCCACCCCATTAAGCTACCCGCAACGAAGCTGGCCGGCTACGAGACGGACTCAAGGTTTGTGTGGACGGCTGTAAACGACTGGGAACCCGAAAGTGTGACTGGGCTTGTCGATACAGCGAAAACATGTCACGGCCCTAAACAGTACAGGTGCATTACCTCGCACAATTTTAAATAAAGCAATAAAGCATGGCATAAGTATAGGATAGTAAATAAAACCTCAAACTAGTTTGTGGCCCCAAGAAATAAGAATGAATCAAGCTCTGGCTCAGGGGGGTTCATAAGCCTCCCGGATGTGGATAGCGCGAATATTCAAGGAACAGGAATCAAGTACTCGGGGTCCTACAGGACACAAGTGAGCATGAAAACCAAATAGCAGATATTGCTCACCGATGCCACTTTCATTAGTTATCCCATTACTACTCAGGTTAAGTTGTTTAGGTACCTCGTTATCCATCAGACACTCACATACCCTACACATGCTGTTCTACGACTCGCATGGCTCAAACAACTCCTGTAGTAATGGCTCATGGGATGGAGGAACAAGCTTCGGTGGGGTTTAAAAGTAAAGGCTATGAAGTACTTGGGATTCAATTTAATGCAATCGCGACTCCATGATGCAAGAATAAGATAGAGGCAATAGGTACTATATGTATGCAAGCATGTGGTAGTGCTTGTCTGGCAGCTCAGTTGAAGCGAGAGAAGGATCTGGGTAGTGCTCCTGGGTATCTTGATATATCCCCTGCTCAGCGTCTATTCGAAGAAGAACCAAACAAACAAGGGCCAACATAAATAAAGTGCACAAGCATATGAATAAAATGCGACAAGCAAACAATCATGCCATGATGAATGATGCACAATTTGCATGGCAATAAAGTAGCATGGCATGGGTCAGGTGTGGAATACAAGAAATAATCATTTTGTGGAGTTTTAATCACATTTTAGCCTCAAATAAGTTGCTGTATACTTTATATTTATATGATGCATGCTGCAAAACAGAACAAGGGATGCATAAACAGAAAGGTCTCGTCGAGCTAATCATTTTAGACATATCATTTGTTAAATTTGGAGTTATAAAACAAAAGTTATTAATTAATTAAGACAAAAGGGCATTTTATTTGTAATTTTAATCAACTTGAAATTAAAGTGTCCAAAATATATTTTGAAGGGCATATTTGAATTCCTCACATTTTTCTGATTTCAAAACATATATTATATGTATTATTTGGATTTGTATTTTAAAAGTTATTTAAAACAGAATTAAATTTGAATTTAAATTAATTTGGAAAAGATTTAAATTAAAACAGAAATAAACAGAAACTTTTGTACTCAGGCAGATCCAGGCACTGACGCTGACGGGTGGGCCTAGCGCTGACTCAGCAGCAGGTGGGGCCGCAGAGGGCTGCAGGGTTTTTCTCACTCGGGTCCTTCCTAACCGCACCCATGACAAGTGGGTCCGGGCACAGCGGGGCCACGCGCACGTGTCGCCCAGCCGGGGCGTGACACGTGGGCGATCCCAGGGCGCGGGGGGGTCGGTCCGTGATGGCCAGGATCTTCCGGGGGTTTGCTTGCAAAAAGGCACCGAGGCTGACAGGTGGGCCACTAGGGAGCGCGGGTTGAGGCGGGAAAAACTACAGGGGCAAACTGCAAAACGGCTCCGGCTGTTGTTGAACGCTGACAGAAAAGAGGTCATGCGGCGGCGGATCCGGTCGTTTCCGACGACGGTGGCGACGAAACCGCTGGGCGGAACACGTTGCTCCAAAAACGAAAGAAAAAGAGGGGACAACGATCTATGGTTTACGTGCAGAAAGCATCTCCGAAGGAGGGCTGCGTTGGCCGGGCTTCGACGAGGAACAGGGGGAGCGGAGGTGTCTGCTGCGCGGCTGCTGCTGCTGTCGGACAGAGTGCGGCGCACGGCGGTGCGCGGAGGCTGCTCGACGGAGCACGGCGACGTTGCGGTGAGCTAGAGAGGAGAAGGGGATGTCTAGGGGATCGAGATGCTCACCAGGAACTCGTCGGAGTGGTCGCTGGAGCTGGAGGTGGATCGGATCGGAGCAGAGGCAGAGGTTCCGCGAGCTTCGGATCCCGTGGCTGCGGCGTGTCCGGGAGCTGCAGAGGACTCCGGCGAGGCGTGGCCGGTGCAGGGTGAGGTAGAGAAGACAGAGGGAGGTCCTGGTATGCCCCGGGCGTGCTGCAACTCGCTGGATCGACGAAGGAGGTGGTAGACCGAGCTAGGTCTAGGGTTTGGGGCGTGGTCTTGTCCAGGGTGGTTGGCCAAAGGGAAGGGAGCCTGGGCGAGGGATCTCGATCTGGGGAAAAAGGAGAGGTAGAGGGGGGTGGTGGAGAAGAGGGGTAGCTCGGTTAGGGCTGGTGGGACCTTGAAGCAGCGAGAGGAAAGGGAGAGGCCGAGAGAGAGAGAGGGAGGGAGAGAGGGAGCTCGGGCTGGTTAGGGGAAGGAGGGGGTGGCTGCAGCTGGGGCCAGAGAGAGGAGAAGGGGAGGCTCGGGTGGGGCCTGGTTGGCAGGGCAGGTAGGGCTCGGCTAGGTAGAGAGGAAGAGAGAAGAGGGTTAGATGAGGGTTAGGTTTAGGGTTTTGGTTGAGCTAGATTAGAGAGAGGAGAGGTGGTCTTGGTTAGGGGTGGCTCGGTTGGAGAGAGGAGAGATGAGGGCTTAGGGTTTTAGATAACCTACAAGATCAAGCATGATGGTGAAAAGAGATGGAGAGGGGAGAGATGAGGAAGATGGAAGATGATCCACTCAAAAACAAATAAAACCAAAGGAGGACCAAAGATGGTGATGGTTGCATGGCCCATGCAAATGCATTAAATGCCATGTTTAATCTTGTGAAAACAAAATAATTTTTCATGGCATTTATACATATGCATTCCAAAAATATGGGACAAGCCAAGCAAAAGAATTAAAAAGGATGCCCCATGTGGAGTAGATGGAGATGACCATATTTGCATAGAAATGGGACTTGCTAGTGTGTAGGTGCCACTAGGTATTTAGTAAGCCCAAAAATATCCCAACATGATAATAACCCCAAAACAACACATATAGAAGCTAGGAAAAGTTCCACTCACAAGGCATGCAAAGGTGGCCATGTGGCTCTCATAAACCAATAATGTGGGAACAATATGGTGCATTTATGAGAGCATGTGGAGACAGAACTGGATCCATCCCAACCCACATGAGCTAGAGGTAAAACCCATAAAGTGCAAAGCTCATAATTAGTTGGATGGTGGAATTATAAGGTGGTGATAGAAAGGTGGTGGAGTTAAATAAAAGATATGCCCCCAACTCAACTTGGGCATTAAACAATATATCAAGAACCAAATACAATATCAAGAGGCAAATACAATTTACAATGCATATGAGAGAAGAACCAAAACAAAAAGGGTTTTATATGATGCTCAAATGCAAGGTGGCATGATGACATGAGCATGATGCAATTATGATGCAACAATTATATATAGGAAGTAGCATTTATATAGACTAGGCTAGTAGCATTGCAATTGTTAGACAATTGGGATGCTACACCAGGGCATCCACTATGTGTTCTACCCACAAGCAAAAAAGTAGTTCATAAGCCTATCCATATACATAGTAGAGGTTCACTTTAGTGGAATTTCCTTAAGGGTGACCTACAAGCTTATGGGTTGTCCATAAGCAATAAACAATTATTTTACTTTCTCCTCTCTCTCTTGCATGTGTGTATTTTTAACAAACATGTGGGTCCCAACTTAAGGTGAACTCGACCTTATACATTGTACTAGCTATTCCTATAAGCTGTGTGGGTCCCATCTTATGGCAAAAGTTCACCTTATACATAGGTGATGTTATAGCTACTTCCACAAGCTGGGTAGGACCCACCTTATGGCAAAAGTTCACCTAGGGCATCCACTATGTTGTCCATAAGGGTGTCCACAAGAAAAAAGTAGTCCTTATGGATGACCACATATATATATACATAGTAGAGCTTCACCTTAAGGAAATTTTCTTAAGGGTGACCCATAAGCTTGTGGCTTGTCCAAGGGAACCCACAATGTTTCCATTGCCAAATCTGACGTAAAGGTAAATTTGGCTCTGGTATAAAATATAGCAAGAGCTCCACAATGTACTAGTTGCAAATATTTATAATGTGGGTCCCACCATCTAGCTAAAACAACACATGAAGTAAATATGGAACTACCCTCATAGTGTATTTGAGGTTTGTGCATAAATTTCATTGTGCTAAACACTATCAATAAAATCTTCTAGATCCCATAATGGAAAAGAAGATACAACCGCTAGCAATGTTGGGGTTCGACAATCTTGATTCAGCGACCAGTGTTCAAAGTTCTCCATACACCATATAGTTGTAAGATGTAAGATAAGATAAAAAAAGCGAGGCGAGGGTAATTTATGGGCCCATGCAAGGCATCATTGTTTACAGAAAAGCCCATGTGATGAAGCTAAAATCTTCGGAATTTGACATGATATTCGAACAACATATGTCCATGTGCTCATCCAACGTACTTCGCAATGCTCAAGTTGAATCATCACGTATAAAACAATTGATGCATATGGATTGTGAAGTGTATAAGAAAAGAATCAAATTTGGTTAGGTTTCAGCTAACTTGAAACTAACGATGAAATATTGAGTGAAATGCACACATGTGTAGTTTTAGTTAACTTGGGCATTTGCACAGGACAGTGTTCAGCCAAGCTAAAACGACATCAATCTACGCAAAAATTCTACATGAACTTTCAAAAGCAATAGAAGTCGTGGAAGGACACCACTTCTAGGCCGGTACTATTTTACTGTCTCAATCGCAAAAAGGCACGATCAGGATAGCTAAACATGTATGAATTTGGTCAAATACGCTCAAATTTGTTTAAAATGGACTGATTTGCACCAGAGATGCATGCTTTGGGATTGATTTTGTCCACTCTGCAAGATATGGGACTAATTTGTACCCCGAGTGCGAGAAGTGGGACTAAAACTATGTTTACCATGATCTTTGGCAAGAAACAAGTTGTACAAATCCTCTAACTTATACTGTAGAAGAAAAGCTAGAGAAGTCGTAGGACACTAACTTTCCTTCTTCCAAACAATACAATATTAAGGCCTAAAGGTCGTAAAATTAATTTGTACTACTTCCACCCTAGAGCTTATTAATTAAGGCTTATATTTCTGTACATGTGCCTTGCCATGTGTACATGTATTTGTACGTGTCTGTGTACGCGTGTGTGGTGTGCAACCATGTACATGTATACGTGTAGCTATTTGCGCGTGTGTGTGACGTGTGAGTGGCCAAGTATCTGCAGGCGTGTACATATACATTTCCATATACAAGACATGTTTTAGTATGAGTATATATATTAGAGCGAGCTGTGCTACAAATATATAATCCCTCTAACCCATATTTGTTGGTTTAGATTTGTCTAGATACGAATGTATCTTGTCAAGTTTTAGTGCTAGATACATCAGTATATATCTAGAGTATGTGCTATTGTGTTGTATGTATGACATACTCGCCCCACCTGTCAGCACACACAAAAAACATTGAGATTGTTATATCTTATCTTATATTACCATCTTATCTTATCTTACCACTATATAGTGTACAAATAACTTTAAATATTGACCGTTCGATTAAGACTCGCAAATCCCAACATTTCCAGCAATTGGATCCTCTTTTTCATTCTAGCATCTAGAAGATTCTATTGATAGTCTTTAGCATAATGAATGTTATGCACAAATCTCAAAACACACTTCTCCATCATACTAGAATCTTCTCCCTCGTAGCTAATAATCGTTGACTTCTGCATGATCTTATCTTATCTTACCACTATATAGTGTACGAATAACTTTTAATGTTGACCGTTGGATCAAGATTCGTGAATCTAGCATTTCTAGCCGTTGGATCTTATTTTCCATTCTAGCATCTAGAAGATTCTATTGATATATAGTCTTTGTCATAATGAATGCTATGCACAAACCTCAAAACACACTTCTCCATCATACTAGAATCTTCTCCCTTATTTCTCTAGACCATGTTATCAAAAATTGAATGTGTTCGGTAGCTAATTATATTTGACTTCTACGTAACATACAAAGTATAAGGACCATAAATACACCCATGCTTCTTATCTTAAAACACTTCTCTATCATTCTATAATCTTTCAGACATTTCTATAGACCATGTTACCAAAATTGGAAGTATTAGGTATAGCTAACAAATATTTACTTCTACGTTGACTTCAACATGATACAAAGTACAAGAACCAAATATACACCCATACTTTATAGATGTCCATCAAATTTAAAACTTTTTGAGCTTAACCTATTATATAATCATATCTTACCACTATATATATAGTGTACAAATAACTTTGAACTTTGACTGTTGGATCAAGACTGGCAAATCCCAACACTAACAAATATAATTATGTTGGATCTTCAATCCATTCTAGCATCTAGAAGATTCTCTATTGATGTTCTTTAGTGCACTGAATGTTATGCACAAACTTCAAAACACACTTCTCGGTAATTCTAGATTCATCTTTGTCATTTCTCTAGAGCATGTCGAGTACTAGGTAACTAATAGTAGGTTGATTTCTACATGATACAAAGTGCAAAGAACCAAATACACACCTGGTACTTTATGGACGTAGCTCTTAATTATAATAGATAAAGCACAAAAATTTATAAATTTTATTATCATATATATATAACTTGTAAATTACACGTACCCTACACATGAGACTCAGATAATATACGTCTCACACATATCATCACTCTATAAAATTATAATACAGGTAAAGCAGAAAAATATATAAATTTGATCAACATCTATAAAAAGTATTGGTGTATATTTGGTTCTTATACTTTGTACAGTATATATATATAGAGAGAGAGACGCTATTTAACCCCCAGGGTGTAGAATAACTATTCTACACCGACCCTCTATATTTCAAACCATATAAAAAATTTATGTCACGTAAATTTTCTCTTTCCTCAAAAGTCGAGAACGACATAAAAAAATTTAGACATGTCGTAAAAAAATTGTTTACATGCCGTATAAAAATACGACATAAAATGTGTATTTTCTATGTTTTTACACTATAATGACTCATAAATCATATTTTTTATGTCGATTTTTTTACGTTTTGATGAACATAAACATAATTAGTAGTATACAAAACATAAATTTCTATATGTGAGAACATAAAAATATGTGGGGTGCAAAATAACTATTCTGCATCCTGGATGTTGAATAGGGTTTCTATATATATATATATATCGTGTAGAAGTCAGTGATTATTAGCTATCTAAAACTTGAAATTCTTGGAAACATAGTTCAGAGAAATGAGGGAAAAGATTCTAAAATGTTGGAGAAGTGTGTTTTGAGTTTTGTGCATAACATTCATTATGATGAAGACTATCAATACAATCTTCTATATGTTAGAATGGAAAAGAAGATCCAACAACTAGAAATGTTGGGATTCACGAGTCTTAATCTAACGGTCAATATTCAAAGTTATTCGTATATTATATAGTGGTAAGATAAGATAAGAAGTATAGGTGTATATTTGGTTCTTTTACTTTGTATCATCATATAGAAGTCAAAGATTATTAGCTACCTGACACTTGAAATTTTTGGTAACATGGTCAAGAGAAACGAGGAGAAGATTCTAGTATAATGGAGAAGTGTGTTTTGAGGTTTGTGCATAGCATTCATTATGCTGAAGACTATCAATAGAATCTTCTAGATGCTAGGGGCTTGTTTGATTCATAGGATAGGAAAAGCATAGGAAAAGGAAAAACATACGATTACAATGACATGCCCACTTTAATCCTATAGGAACACACATATATATATATGCAAGAAAGTTTGTTTGATTCCATCGAAGAAAAAAAAGGATTCTAAGAAAGAGGTTTGGGCGTGGATCGATGTTAGATTTCCTATGCAATCTAGTGCAAAGGATTCCCTAGGAAAATCTCCTATAGGAATCAATAATCATACAAATCAAACAGCCATTATAGAAAACAATCTTTTGGGATTTAATCCTATAAATTTCCCATGTAAATCCTTTGAATCAAACATGATGGCCTAGAATGGAAAAGAAGATCCAATGGCTAGAAAAGTTGGGATTCACGGGTCTTGATCCGACGGTCAACATTCAAAGTTATTCGTACACTATATAAAAAAGTGGTAAGATGATGGAAATATGAGATAGTGGTAAGATATACTACTCTTGTTGCTCCATGTCACACCCAGAGAAGAAGAAGCACACACACACGGAGAGAGAGAGAGAGACTCGTGCAGATTTTCTCTTGAAGTTATACTATGAAACTATTTTGAAGGTGTACACTGTGGGTCAATATCTTGAAAATCGCCGAGATTTCTGAATGACTCAATATCTTGATATATATGAATTTGCATGCTGGCAATTCTTACACAGATTAAAAATGAAAGGATATAAAGGAAAATGAATAAACGAAAAGGGTCCGCATGACATCCTCTCGTTTGCAGTACCAGCCATGAAAAAAGGTGAACATGAGATTTGAAACATTCGAAAAAGTCGTAGTCACATTAGATATGGCCTGAACACTCGAGGGTTTCTCGAGCGGGACGACCGATTAGGTCATGGCCATATCTACATCATAGTTCATGATAATGTTCCCATATTTGGTAGATGGGTGTGTCTTGCCATGGTATACAATAATGCTGGGGTGGTAGTTTTGAACTAGTATTAGGAAAAACATGTTCAAATTTCCAAGTTGTATCTTTAGGGTCCGTGTTGTAAGAGTATAGGTCCCATATGTATTTTGGTTTTCTTTTTGGACCACTATGTAATTTTCATGCCCACCATTGGATTTTAACGTGCACGTTCTTGGTACTTCGAGGCAGATTCCTCATTAGAAAGAAAAAGAAAAAGTTCCCATTGATCGGAATTATTTTGTACATGAATATTTTGGATCTGAATGTCCCAGACCCAATTTTCAGAAAAAAATGGACTATTGTGCAAAACTAGAGTAGTCTGTACTTCTACTGAACCAGGGGCACCAGAAAATTAACCCCAAAGCTGCCAAAGAAAAAAAGTGGAAGAAAAAAATGAAGAGCAAAGAAGAGATTATTAACGGGAGGCAGCGCGAGAGCAGTGAAGGAGTTGAAGGCGGTGCGATGTCAGAGTAAAGCTAGTTTGACGGGTTTCTGACATGAGGTACATGTACCTACTACTAGTAGCACAATAATACTAGTACTACTACTATGTTCTATCTCTTCTTCGCTGTCTCTCACCATCCATCCTCTCTCCCCCCTCCTGTGCAGCGCCCCGCGCGTACCGGCCGGCTGATCTCTCCCTTGTCCCACTGCGTCGTGCCGCACACGTGTGCCTTGGTACGGCCGCACTGTGTGTGAACTGTTTTTTTCCTTTTTTTCTTGACAAGAGTCTCTAGCGTGTTGGTCAGCTACCTTGGTGTATACTATTAAACCGTACGTGCTTCACACGACTATTTTATTATGTGCACTCCAATAACTTACCTTATTAAAGCATAATAATATCCTGCATAATTTAGAACTTTGATGCAATACTTGGTCAAATTATTAAAACTAAACATCTCTCGGGTATTTTAGAAGTACTCCCAAACATGTTTCTAGCTTACCAAGATATCGTGTATTTTTTAATGGATGCAGTACTATGGATGGTTTTGCATGACTGTCGACATGCACAATTTTGGTTTTGCATTGTTTACATTTGACGTCCAGGCAGACAATGTACATATACCTCTCCATGAATAAAGATTGGAGTCTACACTCAATGTTACGTGTAAGTTTTATCATTTTTTCCCTACTTTTTAAATGTTACATTAAACTACCATCATTTTCAATGATGCATGAAACGACCAAAAAATAGTTGTGACATTTTTTTAGTATCTAAAAATATTTTCATTGGTAATAATCATTTTTTACCATTTTATAGAGCATTCCATAAAACAAAACAATGTTTTCACCATCAGGGGAAATGTTTCCATTACATGACAAAAATAATGTCTTTATTACCAAGAATACATAGCACAAGAAATGAATTCCAACACAATAACCATATGCAATGACCTGATGTATATAAACCTTAGTGACTTAATGTATGCATTTTTTCTCTATGAAGACTGTTGGTTAATAAAAACATAATGTTTGTTAAACCCACATGTGATATGTCCATATAAATGACACAATAACAGTAACCATGGAGAATCATCATATGTCTTCCCGTCTCCTTTTTTTGCGAAAAGGATCTTGGCATTAAAAGAAACATCGAACAGTACAAAGCACCTTAACAAAAACTAAAATTACATCAAAATCCTTGAGATGCCCTTCGTCTTCAACCTTAGTTGCCCGCGCCACGAGGAGCAATGGTACCTACCAGATTGACATGTTTTTTTGTAAAGCTGTCGAGGATATCCCTGCGATGGAGGCTGGCAGCTGTGCGGGCGTTGTTCACGCCCAACGTGCCCTGGAATACACACTGCTCAAGGAGGCCGATGAAGAGGTCCAGCTCGTCGTGCTGGGCAAGACGCTACGCGATAACAGCTACCTCCATGTAGACGTCTGCCGGTGCGGCAGGCAAAGCCTCGGAAAGCTGCAGGGACATCAGTGCGCGGAACAGATCGTCTTTAGAGAGACCATCCAGAGAAGTGGTGAGCACGGCAACAACCTAGGGAGGAACACCTGGACCAAAATTTGGGGCTAAAAGTCAGTTATAGATAGGCTAGATGAATGAAGTCCATAGAAGAAAACGATATCGTTGTCGGTAGCATGCATTGTGGCAAACGTACCTATTGGGTATGCGTCACGGCGCATGGACTAAAGGCAGGCAGTGAGGTCGTCCACCGTGCATGTGATGACGCTGAAGCTGGTGAGGAAAGAGTCTACCATCTTCTTGAGCCATGCTGCAAAGATGGCGTCAGAATGGATGCGTGCCACGGTGCGTGCCAGCACGACACAGAGGCGCTGCAAAGAGTCAACCTGGGGGTGGGCGTCCCTGGCTTTCTCTAACAGACGGATGGCGCTCGCCCACACAACCTCCATCTTTCCTTCTCTCTCTCTCTCTCTGGATATCGGCAGACTCCACCACTGCTCAATCTAGGTACTTTTGTACTCTTGCTTTTGGAAGTGTAGTACATATATATAGTAGTACTACGGAGTGGTACTAGTAGTAGTACTTGTACAAGCAATCAACGGTAGAAAGCTACTACCACCGGTATAGTTGACCATCAAGTATTAAGTGCCTACCTAACCAAGCCTACATGCTTATCTTGGTAATTGTGCGGCCTCTCGCATAGCCAAATGCCCACTTAGGCTGGTCATAGTGTGAAGTAAGTAGTAGTAACATGCATAGGAGTATGTTACTAGTCAGTTACTACCTCCATAGTGGAAAATAACATAGGTGTGGTTAATGCACAATCTCATTTATTGCAATGTAGACTCATTTTGTCTTGAAATGTGTGATGTTACGGTAACATAGCTAGTTACCACAAGTCTCTCTCTCATCATTTAATTGCATGCCATATCATCTAAATTCTTAGTTGGCAATACAAGTAGGACTAGGTTACTCCCACTATGACTAGCCTTAACATGGAGTACTAGTACCGCCTGTTCAAAAAAACATGTACTCCCTCCATTTCAAAATACAAGATGTTTTAGTTTAGTGAAAAGAGTGTATCTTGACCGCTTTTAGTGTATATGTTCAATCTAGATGAACATATACACCAAAAGAGGTTTACATGCACTCTTTTCACAAAACTAAAACATCTATTTTGGAATGGAGGGAGTACTAGCTAGTACTACTGTTTTGTTGGTACCAAGACGTGGCCTTGAAAATCAGTGAGAAAATCTTGGGAACGTTATTAGAGCTAGCCTCTTACTGCACCATATTCTCTCCCCATTGGTTTATTTTTCCCCTCGCGCTCTACCGCATGCAGAGAGAAATGGTAGATGCTAGAAATTAGGGGCTACAATAACTAGGGCTCTAGAAATTACTCCCCCCATCTCATTGCATTTTACTACTCTCCGTATTTTGTACCTCATGTCAGGAACCCATCGCATCTTTTCTCTTGAAGTGATAATATGAAACTATTTTGAAGGTGTACACTGTGAGTCAATATCTTGAAAATCACCGAGATTTCTGAATGACTCAATATCTTGATATATATGAATTTGCATGCTGGCAAATCTTACACAAATTAAAAAAACGAAAGGATATAAATGAAACTGAATAAACGAAAAGGGTCTGCATGACATCCTCTCGTTTGTAGTACCAGCCATGTAAAAATGGTAAACATGAGATTTGAAACATTCAAAAAAGTCGTAGTCACATTAGATATGGCCTGAACACTTGAGGGTTTCTCGAGCGGAACGACCCGTTAGGTCATGGCCATATCTACATCATAGTTCATGATAATGTTCCCATATTTGGTAGATGGGTGTGTCTTGCTATGGTATACAATAATGTTGGGGTGGTAGTTTCGAACTAGTATTAGGAAAAACATGTTCAAATTTCTGAGTTGTATCTTTAGGGTCTGTGTTGTAAAAGTATAGGTCCCATATGTATTTTGGTTTTCTTTTTGGACCATATGTAAATTTCATGCCTACCATTGGATTTTAACGCGCATGTTCTTGGTACTTCGGGGCAGATTCCTCGTTAGAAAGAAAAAGAAAAAGTTCCCAGTGACCGAAATTATTTTGCTCATGAATATTTTGGATCTGAATGCCCCAGACCCAATTTTCAAAAAAAATAGACTATTGTGCAAAACTTGAGTAGCCGTACTTCTACTGAACTAGGGGCACCAGAAAATTAACCCCAAAGCTGCCAAAGAAAAAAATGGAAGAAAAAAATGAAGAGCAAGAAGAGATTATTAACGGGAGGCGGCGCGAGAGTAGTGAAGGAGTTGAAGGCGGTGCGATATCAGAGTAAAGCTAGTTTGATGGGTTTCTGACATGAGGTATAGGTACCTACTACTAGTAGCACAGTACTACTAGTAGTACTACTATGTTTTCTCTCTCCTTCGCTGTCTCTCACCATCCATCCTCTCTCCCCCTCCTGTGCATCGCCCCGCGTGCACCGGCCAGCTGATCTCTCCCTCGTCCCACTACGTCGCGCCGCACACGTGTGCCTTGGTACGGTCGCGCTGTGTGTGTGTGTATGTGGCCTATTTTTTCCTTTTTTTTCTTGACAAGAGTCTCTAGTGTGTTTTGAATTGGATACATAGCACCAATCCTGACCGTTGGGCTATAAGATCCAATGGTTCAGAGCAGCTAGATTTGTGTTGAACAGTACCTAGAGAAAACTCCAGCATGTTCTAGGACCATCATACTTTAAGTCTTGTTAGAAAAAATGCATACATTAATTCTATTTATAATAACTATCTTCTTTTCCATTCTAGTATCTAGAAGATTCGATTGATAGTCTTCATCACAATAAATTATAAAATTACTATATAAAATTGATAGTCTTTGATTGATAGTCTGGCATATCATCACTATATAAAATTATAATTAGTAAAGCATACTAAATTATAAATTTTATCAACATCTATAAAGTATGGGTGTATATTTGGTCCTTGTACTTTGCATGTCATTATGCTGAAGACCATCAACAGAATCTTCTAGATGCTAGAATGGAAAAGAAGATCAAACAGCTAGAAATGTTGGGATTCGCGAGTCTTGATTCAACGGTCAATATTCAAAGTTATCCGTACACTATATAGTGGTAAGAGGTAAGATAAGATATCTCTATCTGTGCTACTATAATGGAGCAGTTTTGAATTGGATCCATAGCAGCAATCCTGATCGTTGGGCTGTTAGATCCAATCGTTCAGAGAAGCTGGATTCATGTTGAATAGTACCTAGAACAAACTCCACCATGCATGTTCTAGAACCATCATGCCACCACCCCCAAAATTTCATAGCACAGTAGGCTATAAATAGTACAGACCTGAACCATCATGTCAATACCCCCAAAATTTATAAATTAAGTATATTAATAATAACTATCTACACATATTGAGAATACAACCTACTGTGCTATGAAATTTTGGGGGTGCTGACATGCATGATGGTTCTAGAACATGGAGGAGTTTGCTCTAGGTACTATTCAACACGAATCCAGCTGCTTTGATCCATTGGATCTAACAGCCCAACGGCCAGGTATGGTGCTATGGATCCAATTCAAAACTGATTTATTCTTATCTTATCTTGCCACTATATAGTGTTCGAATAACTTTGAATATTGACCGTTGGATCAAGTCTCACAAATCCCAACATTTCTAGCTGTTGGATCTTCTTTTCCATTCTAGCATCTAAAAGATTCTATTTTTTGAATGGTCTAGAAGGTTCTATTGATAGTCTTCATCACAATGAATGCTATGCACAAAACTCAAAACACATTTCTCCATCATTCTAGAATCTTCTCCCTTGTTTCTCTAGACCATGTTACTAAAAATTTCATGTTTTAGATCTCCACTGCTATAATGAAGAAGTTTTGATTGGATCCATATTACCAATCCTAACCATTGGGCTATTAGATCCAATGATTCAGAGTAGCTGGATTCGTGTTGAATAGTACCTAGAGCAAACTCCACCATGTTCTATAGAACCATCATGTCATCACCCCCCAAATTTCATAGAATAGTAGGCTATATTCTCAATATGTGTATATAGTTATTATTAATAGACTTAATTTATGCATTTTTCTCTAATGTATGAAATGTGATTTAACAAACATTAAGTTGTTATTAACCAATAGTCTTGTTAGAGAAAAAATTCATACATTAAGTATATTAATAATAACTATCTACACATATTTAGAATATAGCCTACTATGCTATGAAATTTTGGGGGTGGTGACATGCTGATGGTTCTAGAACATGGTGGAGTTTGCTCTATAGGTACTACTCAACATGAATCTAGCTGCTCTGAACCATTGGATCTAACAGTCGAACGTTCTATATGAAATGTGATTTAACAAACATTAAGTTGTTACTAACAATAGTTTTGTTAGAGAAAAATGCATACTTTAAGTCTATTAAATTATTAATAATAACTATCTACACATAATGAGAATATAGCCTACTGTTCTATGAAATTTTGGGGGTGGTGACATGATGGTTCTAGAACATGGTGGAGTTTGCTCTAGGTCGGTACTATTCGACACGAATCAAGCTACTTTGAACCATTGGATCTAACGGCCCAACGGCCAGGATTGGTGCTATGGATCCAATTCATTCAAAATTGCTCCACTATCTTATCTTATCTTACCACTATATAGTGTATGAGTAAATTTGAATATTGACCGTTCGATCGAGACTCGCGAATCCGAAGATTTCCAGCCATTATTGGATCTTCTTTTCCATTTTAGCATCTAGAAGATTCTATTGATAGTCTTGAACATGATGAATGCACTATGCATAAACCTCTCAAAACACACTTCTCCATCATACTAGAATCCTCTCCCTCGTTTCTCTACACCATGTTACCAAAAATTTCAAGTGTTAGGTAGCTAATAATCTTTGACTTCTACACACGATGATACAAAGTAGAAGAACCAACAATACACCCATACTTTATAGATGTTGATCAAATTTATATTTTTTTCTACTTTACCTATTATAATTTTATATAGTGATGATATGTCAGACGTTTATTATCTAAGCCTCATGTGCAACTTACTAGTAGTAGTAGAGAGAATACAACCTACTGTGCAATGAAATTTTGGGGGTGGTGACATGATGGTTCTTGAACATGCTGGAATTTTCTCTAGGTACTATTCAACATGAATCCAGCTGCTTTGAACCATTGGATCTAACGGCCCAATGGTCAGGATTGGTGCTATGGATCCAATTCAAAACTGCTCTATTCTTATCTTATTTTATCTTATCTTATCTTACCACTATATAGTGTATGAATAACTTTGAACATTGACCGTTGGATCAAGACTCGCGAATCCCAATAATTCTAGCCGTTGGATCTTCTTTTTCATTCTAGGATCTAGAAGATTTTATTTTTTGAACGGTCTAGACTATTTTATTGATTGTCTTCATCACAGTGAATGCTATGCACAAAACTCAAAACACACTTCTCCATCATTCTAGTCTTCTCCCTAGCTCGTTTCTCTAGACCATGTGTTACTGAAAATTTCATGTTTTAGTAGATAGCTAATAATCGTTGACTTCTACATGATCTTACCACTATATAGTGTACGGACAACTTTGAATATTGACCGTTGCATCAAGACTAGCAAATCCAAACATTTCCAGACGTTGGATCTTCTTTTCCATTCTAGCATCTAGAAGATTCTATTGATAGTCTTCATCAGAATGAATGCTATGCACAAAATTCAAAACACACTTCTCCATCATTCTAGAATCTTATCCCTCGTTTCCCTAGACCATGTTGCCAAAATTTTAAAGTTTTAGATAGCTAATAATCGTTGACTTCTACATGATATGCAAAGTACAAGAACGAAATATACACCTTAGAAGATTATTCTACTCCCTCCGATCCAAATTATTGTTCTCAGATTTGTCTAGATTCAGTTGTATCTAGTCATGTTTTAGTGTTAGATACATCTGAATCTAGACAAATCTGAGAACAATAATTTGGATCGAAGGGAGTAGAATGATGGAGTAGTGTTTTTTGAGGTTTTTGCATTGCATTCATTGTGCTAAAGATGTACTATCCATAATATATTCTAGTAGTGATGCTAGCTAGTAGAATGGAAAGGAAGATCCAACGACTAGCAATGTTGGGATTCACGAGTCTTGATCCAACGATCAATATACTCGAAGTTATTCGTACATTGTATAGTGGTAAGATAAGATAAGATAAACAATAGTATTTTCTAAAGATGATGCTACAATGGAATAGTAGATCCAACGGCTAGCAGTGTTGGGATTCGCGAGTTTTGATCCGGCCAACCGATCAATAATAAAAGTTATTCGCAAAAAATATAGTGGTAAGATACGATAAGAAAGACTATCAATTGTATCTACAAGATGCTAGAATGGAAAAAAAGATCCAACCGGTTGGCAATGTTGGGATTTGCGAGTCTTAATCCAATAGTTAAAATTCTAAGTTATTCGTACACTATAGTGGGTAAAATAATGTACTATCCATATTGTATCTTCTATTTAGATGCTAGCTAGAATGGACTAGTAAAAGGCACATGCCACACACGTATATATTTTATGAAATGTGATTTAGCAAACATTAAGTTGTTATTATTAACCAATAGTCTTGTTAGAGAAAAAAGGGCATACATTAAGTCTAATAGTAAAAGGCATGAGCCACACGTATATACTGTATGAAATGTGATTTAGCAAACATCAAGTTGTTATTATTAACCAATAGTCTTGTTAGAGAAACAAGCCATACATTAAGTCTACTAGTAAAAGACATGAGCCGCGCATGTATATGCTGAATGAAATGTGATTTAGCAAACATTAAGTTGTTATTATTAACCAATAGTCTTGTTAGAGAAAAATGCATATTACTCCGACCCATATTAGTTGACTCGAATTTGTCTAGATTCGGATGTATCTAGACATATTTTAGTACTAGATACATCTGAATCTAGATAAATCCAAGTCAACTAATATGGGTCGGAGGGAGTACATTAATTCTATTAATAATAACTATCTACACACATTGAGAATATAGCCTATTGTGCTATGATTATTTTTGGGGGGGGAGGGGGGTTACATGGTGGAGTATGCTCTATGGGTACTGTTCAACATGAATTCAGCTGCTCTGAACCATTGGATCTAACAGCCCAATCGTCAGGATTGGTGCTACTAATAATAGCTATCTACACATATTCAGAATATAGCCTACTCTGCTATGAAATTTAGGAGGGAGTGTTGACATGATGGGCCTAGAACATGGTGGAGTTTGCTCTAGGTAAGTACTAGTTGTTCAACACGAATCCAGCTGCTCTGAACCATTATTGGATCTAACATCCCAACGGTCAGGATTTGTGCTATGGATCCAATTCAAAACTGCTCTATTATAGTAGTAGAAGAAAAGAAGATAACGTTGTATAGTGTACGATACAAATAACTTTGAACTTTGACCGTTGGATCTAGACTCGTGAATCCCAACATTGCTAATTAACCGTTGGATCTAGCTTTGTGAAACGAATGTATCTAGATACATTCATTTTACAAAGGTAAAATGTCTTATACTTGTGAATGAGGGATCATCATCTAGAAGATTTTATTGTTAGTCTTCAGCATAATGAATGCTATTCACAAACCTTCAATAATTCTAGAATCTTCTCTAGAACACGTGGAGTATTAGGTAAGAGTAGCTAGGTTAATTTCTACATGATACAAAGTAGAAGAACCAAATATACACCTGATACTTTATGGACGTGGCTCGAAATTAAAATTATTTTTTGAGCTTCACCTATCCCGTGCAAGGCACGTTCAACTTTATAGTGGATGTCCAAACCATGTTGGGGGTGACAACTACTTACGACTGTCTCTTCAATTTCTTCGTCAAGTACTGTATCTGAATGGAAATGGTTTTTTTACTCGCGTGGAGACCAGGAGGCCACCTCTCACGGCCTCGACCTTCTTCCTCCTCCTCTTCGCGGCTATAGCTCTTCTCTGCCAGATTGCTTTGCCCGTTTTCGTTCCTTTTTGCGGTGTTATTTGACCCGCATGATCGGGAACAAGTCCCGCCAAAGAAGGGCTCGTGCCGCGACGGTGAAGCTGGCGGAAGAGAAGAAGTCGGCTTGCTGTTCTGCCATCATGTTGCTACCGGTACGAGGCAATGCGACGATCAAAGGGTCCCAGTCAAATCCCTCGGCTGCAGGCGAGAGGTCTTCAACTCAAGGTTCTTCGAAGCCGCTGCAACCAGGGACAGATACCTTCAGGTAAATCTCCATTCTTGCGCAACTTTCCATGTCTTTGACCGTTTCTTGATTTCTCGTTTACCTAAAAAAGCACGTTCTTCCTCGATGGTGTTTTTAGGTCGGGCTGTTTTGGGGATATACTTTCCGGGTATCCTCACTGTACCTCACTGACCAGGGTGGCCCACTTTAGGTTAGATCTTTGCTTCACGGGCAGCCCAGTCAGGGAGAAGAACGGAGTCCAATCCAGCTATGGGAAGGCCCAGAAGACTTACCGACATAGGCTCATAGTGTTACTTGTAGTTCAAGATGTACTTTGTAACCGACTCTTAGTCGTAGCCGGATAGATCTCTCCTGTAAACCCTAGGCCGGATATCTACGTCCTAGGGAGATCTTTTAGGGCACCCTTACAATAGTCTACAATCTCAACTCGCACAGGCGAAACCCTTGTAACCCATATTCTGGCTCTGCCGTATTACTGGATTGCTAGTAGGAGTAGGATCCATCCAAAGTTGGTGGATTCAAACCTGGGTAAACTTGTCTGCTCACCGTCCCAGAATCCCGTACGACTCACACCCCTCTCTTCCACACACCTCGAGGACCCCCCTCATGGCGTACTTGTCATCCGACGATAGTTGGCGCCCACCGTGGGACAAGTGAGCTTCGGATCTGCGTTCCGAGCAGAATCTGCAAGAATCGGAATTGGCGAGACTATCGACGTTGGTCGCATCCTGTACACCAGTGACGTCCCTCTCATCTTCCTAGACGAGACTTGGATTCCGGCTAGGGAAGCCGTGACCACCTACACCATCATGTCTTTTGGTGAGATCGATGTTTACATCAGTTTTGCTGAACCTGTCCCACCCGCCCCAGCGGTGATGATAAAGGCAGAAGAAATTTCTGGGTCCCCTTTGTCCGCGGAGGCGGTAGAGTTCTGAATCTCAAAATATCCTAATCCCACCCAGCCCGCACCAGTTGCGGAGATAGTGGAGAAAACTGAACCTGAAGCAGATCACGCAGTACAAGTCAGATCTGGAGTGGATCTCCCTAACGAGGTCGAATCCCAGATCGATCCACCCGCGGAGGTCGAAATCCAGGGAGAGAAAGAAGATAACTCTGGTTCCGGCTCTGATGATGCCGGGATGGACATGCCTTTCCTGAGATACACGTTGGGGCGCATGATGATGCAAGACGCAAGCATGGATGATATTCTCGAAACCATCAGGTGTTTTGAGGAGGCCGACCACGAGAGCCGCAACTATCTCAGGAGGCACGCGCCGCACTTTGCCGGATATGTGGGATCCGGATTCGGCTCTGCCGATGCTGGAGACAACACCGACTCGGTGCTGGAGGTGATCGGAAAAGGCGTCAATTTACCGGCATCCTCGGATGACTCCATGACGTCGGCAGATTTCTGAAAGTTCTCCGCGGAATATGAAGAGGAGCTTAACTCCATAGCTGCTGCAGAAGGAGAAGACATGGACGAAGGATCCGGAGAAAACTCTCCCAAAGCGCAGGACGACATGGATCTTGAAGATGATTCCGAGAACCAAATGGCCGAAAGTACCGATCAAAGTTTGACTCCGGGAAACGGGCCCAAAGCCATCTTTGCTACCGGCGCAGCCAAGAAGGCAAAGAAGAAGAAGAACAAGACCCCGGCAAAAGATCTTCCGGCAGAGGAAGTGATTGCCGAGGAATACGAGGAAGACTCAGATGGAGCACTTATCCCAGACGAGCCAAAAGAATAGTCGGTGGATGGACACGTGATCACTGAAGGTGCGCGTAAACTCATCGATGTTGCATTAACCACACCTATCCCTACAGCTGCAGAACTTACTGCTGAAGAATTGTATGAAAGGGCCCAGGCCCTAGAAGCGCGTCATCAAGTACTCTTGGATGAAGCCAAAAACATCGAGGAGGAAAAGAAGCGCATGGAAACTGCGGAGAAATATATCTCTCGGCAGCATCAGAAGACCCGGAAACGTCACACGCGTGACGATCAGTTCCCGGAAGTGCACAAGGTTCTCTTTGAAGGAGACCCAGGGATGCCTCGTCTCGATAGCAAGGGAGATCTGGTGTATCCAACACCGGTACAGAACACTGTTGCAGCTCGAGATATCCTGTTGAATAATCCAGGCCCAGAGCAGGTTTGATTGGGCATTAAGCTACTCACCAAGGGTCTGGAGCAGCAAAGGGCCGTGAAATCCGGAAGCGGAAAACTGGTCTCCAAATCCGACCAATGTCGCACGGACTCGTCTTGGAATGACGTAAGGCCCCAGCATGCTCCAGGACAACATTACCGTTCCGACCGTCGGGAAGATAACTATTCAAGAACCGGATCTTCAGGACAGCATCACAGACCTGCACGTGACTGGTGCAATGTCGCTCCAGCTTCTGAGCAAGAGGAGATTGGTGCACTGTATCTGAGGAACCCTCCCCAACGGGAGTCGAACGATCGTAGAGGAGAAGATAAAGGAAAAAACGTCGAGAGGAGGACCGTCAAAGAATGCCACCTCCTAGACCTATAAACCGTCCGGCTGAGCCCCACCATGGTGGGAAGGATGGACAAAGAAACGACGGAAACCATGCCGAGACAAGCCGGTAGGGGGCTCGTCGCAATGAAGACCCTCCCCGGAACCATAATAATGACGCACAAGACGGAGGCCGGCGATCAGCCGGAAACAATCCAGCTGCCCCACCCTCTCCACCAAGTAGCCATCATAACGGCTCTCAAGGAGGCCAAGGAGGGCATCGTGGCGGAGGAGGTGGTGATAGAAGCCGAAGTCCGGCTCCAAGGCACCGCAGCCATAGCCGTCACTCGGGACGACGATCTCTGTCTCCAAGTGATGCGCGACACCGGATTAACTCCAACATAGAGGCGCGGCGCTACGAAAATGATGATATAGACATGGGTCCAAAATGCTTCGGACCACGCATAAGAGCCACAAAATTCCCAGAAGGATTCGCTATCTCAAGACATATTCAGGCCTACGACGATATAGCTCGGCCAGATACTTGGCTACAGGATTTTTTCCAAGCCTGCTATATCGCCAAAGGCGGAAACAGACTGGTCACAACCCGATATCTCCCACTCATGTTGCGGAAGACGGCACGATCATGTCTCAATGAACTTCCAGAGAACACCGTTCACAACTGGTATGACATGCAAAGTGTGTTCTTTCGGAATTTCGAAGGCACATACCGGAGGCCCTGTAGGGTAGGAGACCTACAGCGTTGCACCCAGAAAGCCAAAGAAACTTGCCGAGATTATCTCGGATGATGGATCGACACCAAAAACTCCTGTGAGGGAGTAATGATCAAACTACGATTGAAGCTTTCATTGCAGGTCTCCCAATTGGTTTACTACGTCATCGCTTGAAGTGCGACAAGGTCACTGATTTGGGAGAGATGATAGAAACAGCGAGCAAGTATGCAGATGCTCACAACAACGCAGAGGGATTACTGAACGCCCTAGCTATGCCACAGTCGGCAAAACAACCAAAGCAGCAAGCTCAGAAGCGCAATAACACCTCGAAAGAAAAGCCCAACGCGGAAATGGCAGTGGTTACTACTACTTTCGGGTCTGGAGGACGAGGAGGACATGGCAGTGGCCGCGGACGCGGTCGTGGGACATCAAGAGTCCAAGGTAGAGGAGACCAGCAACCTGGCAAAACCTACTCTTGGGCCAACATTGCCAATAACCCATGTGTGCATCATTTAGATATCAATGGGGGCTCGTCTCACACAAACGTCGAGTGTCGTTTCAATGACGATATCAAGAAAGATGACACTGCTGGCTACAGGGCTAAGCGGAAGAAGGGAAAGAAGAATCCCGAAAAAGATAAAGAGACCAAGGAAGATTCCGATATGGAGGAAGCTGATGCTTCAAATCCCAAGCCGGAGGGGAAGAAAACCTTTCCCACAAAGAAAGACTCCTACGTCACCTTCCTCGAATCTCAACCAGCTAAGGTCAAGAAAGCAGTTCTGCATGATCTCAAAGCGATAGTTCCGGCTGTCCCTCAGTACCTGGACTGGTCAGAAGTTGCAATCACCTTTGACCGCGCTGATCATCCGCCTAAGTTGCACAGGCGAAGAAAATACGCTTTAGTCGTCAATCCACTTATTGACGGCTATAGTTTCTCCAAGACTCTCATGGACAGTAGTAGCAGCATCAATATTCTATATGTGGAAACGCTACGTCGGATGAGAATCTCGGAGACCCAGCTGAATCACAGCTCTGTGATCTTTTATGGAGTTGTCCCAGGAAGATAAGCAAATTCTCTAGGAGAGATCACTTTGGATGTGACCTTTGGAACTCCAAAAAACTATCGGGCGAAAGCACTTCCCTTCGAAGTGGTCCCGTTCAAGAGCGCGTACCATGTTATATTTGGACGTCTGGCTTATTGGGCTTTTATGGCTCGTCCATGTTACATTTACAATATGATGAAAATTCCAGGTCCCAACGGCGTGATCACCATCAGGGGAGACCCGAAAAATACAAGAAATGTGCTAACTGATGACCCTAAATATTGGTCACTGAAAGGTCATAGTAACCCATCTATGACCTTTCTATGACCAAAAGGAGTAGGTCACATACCGAGGGTCACTATAGACAACTCACGGCCTTTTTTTTGAATTGGTCATGGACTACTATGACCAAAATAAACAGTCATAGATTCTATGACCAAAATTTTGGTCACGGGCTATCTAGACTATCCACGGAGGATCCTACGTGGTCAATCCTACGTGGCAAATTTGTGACCAAAATAAATGTCTTAGATCAAATTTAGCCCGGTCCAGCTCACTGCTTTACATGAGCTAAACGCAACAATTCAACCTATTCATTTTCTATTTTATCAATTCAGGTGTGCTAAATGGGCCAAGCCCAACAATTTGGCCTATTTGTTTCTAGGCTTGACCCATTTAAAGTCCATTTATTATTTACTTTCGGCCTTATTATTTTGGAGCTAGTCCACCATTCAGATGGATCCCATTTGTCATATTCATCTCAATAATTGGTCCTAGATGTCAAAAGGTCAAATTGTTGATTTTGATTTACAAGTGGGTCCCACTAGTCAGGTTTTCATTTCCAAAGATTTCAAATAACATGCATATTCAATATTTCAAACATAAATGAATATTTCAAACAGAACAAAAGAGAATACGACAGTATTCAAATAATATCTAAAATTAGTCTATTATAATCTCTATTACAAGCCACGTATGCCTACTACTATTTGATGGTGGGGCTTCACGTTTTACCCTTCAGCCTTCTTTTTCTTCTTACCACCATCGGTTTTGGCTGCTGTACCATTAGAGAAATTACTAGGTTCAACAGAAAGTATACATTAAAAATATAGAGCCAATGGCCTGAATGATCGTAGTGTCAACCTGCATAAATGGGCACATTCAAGAATTTACTTTAGCTTAGTTTCAAAAAAAAAATTACTTTAGCTTCACTTCCACGTACAAAAAAAAAACAATACCAGACCATATGCTAGACAATACCAAGTAATAGTGTGGAACAATGAGAGCAAAAGAGTAGTCTCTATATGTATCACTATGATAGCAGACACAGTTTTTTCACGTCTATATAAACAGAGAATGTTTTCTAATACTTCCTCCGTTTCAAAATATAAGATGTTTTAGCTTTGTGAAAACAATGTATCTAGACCCCTTTTAGAGGTGTAGATTCACTCTAAACCTAAATGAACCTACGCATTAAAAGAAGTTTAGATACACTCCTTTCACAAAACTAAAACATCTTGAAACGGAGGGAGTAGATACTATAACCAGACAACAAATAATAATTATCTAAACAGACATAATAATAAGAAATAAACATTGGTTATAACGACATGAAGCATGAGTCCAACTTAATTTATCCTGTAAAGAGGAATGCACTAGAATAAACGCAGAGCAGCTAGCATCGACCCGTGAAACTTCTGCTATAGAAATAGCACTAGCTGTAAGTGAGTCCTGGGAACCCATATCCCTGTCCCGTCACAAAATTCATAAATGAAGACAAACTCTTACATTGTACATGTGGGTCAGATCAAACATACTTTGAATTGCTAGGCCTGCGTTTGGATGCTCTACATGTTGAATTCACTGAAATTTTAGACATGTACTTTACCAAGGAATCATCACCACATGTATCAAAAGTAAAAGGGCTGGCAGCCTACTGATTCACCTCATCACCTGGTTAATAACAGCGGAGGAGCAAGAGACAAGCTCAATGCCTTCGCCGACAAGCTCGATGCGCTCCAGCACACAAGTAAAGCATCAGGGATCATTTGGGTCTATGAGAACAAAGTTGGGGTCAGCAAGCATCAAGGAAGCTGATCATACACATCAAACTAATTAAAAGAAAACAACATTCAAGAATCAGGAGGCTGATAACATTTATTTGATCAAATAAACACTGATATAACTTAGAAAACAGAACTGTGTTGAATGTTACAATGACACCTGAAGAACCCATACACTTCACTAGCTAGTGCAAAATCATGGAAAACAACTTGACAGGAACAAAAGGTCTAAACTCAGCTGACCCAGCAGAGGTATAGCCCGAGAAGTTGAAGTGCAATACTTAGAATGGAGCACACAAGCCTAACATTAACAAATTGCCAGGTCCCGTACTTTATAAGCATTAGTGTCATGTGCTCCAACTGAACATTGTGGGGGCTGCCGGAGCACAAAGCCAGACGCACATTTGTTACTTTCAGTACACACAAAGTAAAACTAATGAATAATGGTCAAAGTTTTAACAGTAGTGCAACAGCTTATAGATTAAATATACAGGTTCAAGACAGATGATAGAAAGACAAGTTCAAGACACACCATTATTTCGAGTAGACATGCTAAAATAAGTCAACTATATGTAGACAACTTTGCGCCTTACACATCTTGCTAATCGAACTCTTCTAGTGAAAACAAAAGATACACGTAATGGTCAGCATGTATCCATGGCAATAAAAACAGATTTAGCTAACTTATGTTTGCACGTTCTCTAAGAACAAAATAGACAGGAAATAGGACACAGAAACAAGACAGAACACCCACTCACTATAGGTCCATTAAGCTACAGCAAAAATGTGCAAGTTATATTTGCCTTTAGGTCATAGACGACAACAACGAGGTCACACATGATGTAGGAGGCGCAGGAGCCAGAGCTCGTTGTAGGATTAGCCGCGGACACGCACGCAGGAGCAGCTTGGCACACGTACAACTTGGCATGCGGGAGCCGATCCTGCATCAACATCTTGAGCAGCGGCTTCCAGATCCGACAAAGGATATCTTGTTCACATGCAGGAGACACTCCTGCCAACAAGATTGTTCTATGGTACAACATTTTGTTGATATTTCTCAAACATATTTGATACCAGGTATTCAATAGGATAAAATCATCTATCAGGCAAGATGTAACTAGTCTAGGAATGATTAGCATCTTTTAATAAATTGAGATAAGAAATAACAATGTTAAAAGAAAGTGATGTATCACATATTAAAGTTGTAGAATGAACAACTGATGACTCATTAAGACACCTAGGAATATGTTACGAAACAGATTAAGTCGACTGACAAATAACCAAGCAAACATTGAACATTCGGTTGTGGGACTATGATCAATCAACAGATGTAGTTACTATGTATTTATACAATATCAACATCTTAATCAATGAAGCACTCTTGAGTACAAGCAGGCTATCATTGAAAATAAAGAAATAGATACGAAAACTTCAACTATGTATAGTTATTGGACGATTGTTTCCACCACGACAGCAAGGAAATCACTACCACCAATCGTGGGGCTCCACCATTCCACCAAAGTGGGATTTAATCGTTGGACACAATCAAGTAGACCAATCAGATGGACACTTTCTGAACATTAGCTCTTTTCATAGGTGGATGAGGCATGCACATAGCTAGTGAGCGCCCTGTCATAAATGCACAGATTAGTGAGTAACACAACAGTGCCCTCTCAACTATATTGTCAATTCGATAAAACAGCGTTGCAAATGACGAGTAAGATCAAACGAGCAATCTTAAGTAGACAGTAACACAACATCTCTGCATGTCCACCTACACATACACAAATGAAAATTAGATGAGTCCAGTTTCAAACTTTTAATGTTTTGATGTGTACATAATGAAAATGTAACAAATTTTAGCCCCTACAAACCAATTCCAAAGCTGTGAAGTACGAATTAAGCATCAGAACAGAAGAACCGGATTCTAAAAAACCCAGGTTGAACATAAACTTCACAGTTGCAAATACTGGTCCATGAGTCCAGATATCTTACAACATGTGATAGCGGTAGACAGACCAGATGTGTATTAAAATAAAAAAAACATGTAGGGTAGAAGATTACTTCACGGTTGGACATGTATAACTTGGTAACCGTCCAGCAACCTGTATCTACACTCAAAAAATTATTCAGCATGCTACCGGCGAGGGACAATCAAAACTAGGATCAATCAAAAAAGCTATGTTCCAGTTTTTCGAGGACATGCCCTCCATATTATTTAGGAACAAGAGGTAAGTAATAAAAAATGCATTGATTCTCTGCACGTAATCATCTTTCTAGCAAGTTGGTGGGTAAGTTGTTCAAATCTACTGAAAATGGAAGTGTAGCAGGTTTTGGCAACCAAAATACTACACGCAAGGGCTTCTTTGTCTGATGTGACCAGATCTCGCGGAGGCACACATTACATCAATGTCTCACATAGCAAATAAAGGAGAAAAGGAAGGAACAACGGACTTAGCTACACCATCGAGACCAGGATCTGTTGTCGTCGGGCGCGAGGTAATGCTGTGGCGAAGGACGCCTGGGCCGCAGATCAGGTGTCGATAGTCGGAGCCTTGGTGTCAGCGAGAAGAACCTTCACATGCACTTCGCCGTTTGTGTGGCCAGCGTCCTGGAAAGCAACGGTGGCTCCTCCTTTGGTTGCAATCGCACCCATGTGTACCGTCTCGATGGATCTGGCCAGCCAGCTGGTCTGGGCAACGAGCTCTAGAGAGAGGAGATCTCGAGCCCCAAAGCAAACAACTGCAGTTTAAACCATCTGATTTTCACATACTAGTAGTAGAAAGTAAGAACTGCAAAAGGATTGGAGAAGATGCTGTGAGGTTCACCGGGCTGACCCTAATGATGCGGACGACGAAGAATGACATGGAAGGACGGATCCCGCCACCGCGAGGCCGTGGAGCGACGGCTTTTTGACCTCAATGGCGGCTTGCAGGGCCCCGCTAGGGTTCTCACGCGGCGCTGTTTCGAGTTGGAGATCGAGAGAGGAGGGCAGTGAATAGTGATGGCGTTGGATCGGGGATTTAGTGGTGAGAGAGGATCAGCGAGGATAGGTGGCTGCGCTGTGGATCCCAGATTGACGAGAGGAGGAGGCGAGGGGAGATTGATTGGATAGATGGGCGGCGGCGAAAGAAAGAAGGAACAGTGGGGAATTAGGTTAAGTCACACGCGCACACGTTCGGCGCGAGGGGATCTGAAATTTTCGATCCGGCGCGCACATATCCCGCCCGATGGCATCAAAACTGTCTGACCACTAGCGTCCCACTTAGGATTTTTTAACAACAACTACAGATGTAGGGTTAGTTTGGGCTCAAGCGTCCGAGGGCCTAGAAAAGAAGTGAGGCTAGGTAGTTCGCGTGTAACATTTTATTTCCTACTAATATAGGATGAGATTTAGCGTTATTTGTTTCCTCGTAATCTACACTAAATTACGTGGGATGCACAAACTTAGTGTGCATGTAGTCAAAAATTGACATGTGAGCACGCCAAGTAGGCGGTACTGCTGAGCTGGCCTTAACACATCACAAATTAACGGTAACGACCATTTAAATTGGTCATAGTGATCTAAAACTAAGGTTAGAGACCAATAATATCTATGTTATGACCAATTTGTGTAAGATGGTTATGACCTTCCTGCCAAAAAATGTCATAGTTTTTAAGGGTTTGGACCATCCCAAAAAGCATACGACCATTTGGTTCGAAATGGTCATAGATCTATGATCAATTCACCCACGGTCATTAGGAGAAGGTCGTAAGTTAACACATTTCTTATAAGCGCGAGAGTGCGAGGATGGAAATGCCGCCTTTGCTGAAACCGTGTTGCACGCCCAGGAGTACCAGGAGATCAAGAAGACCATAGATCCGTCTGAGATGCCCGCAACGAAGAAGGAGGTGACAAAGCCGAATCTGGAGTTCAAGGCATCGAAAGAGACGAAGAAGATGCCGTTGAAGGATGATAACCCCTCCAAGGTGACCCAGATAGGCGTAGGCCTGGATAGCGCATAGGAAAGCGTGCTCGTCAAGTTCCTCCAAGCAAATCAAGACATCTTCGCATAGAAGCCATCTGACATGACCGGAGTACCTAGAGAACTTGCCGAGCACTCTATAAATGTAAACCCGAACGCTAAACCCGTCAAACAGTCCCTACGACGTTTTGACAATGTAAAGCATAAGATAATAGCTAAGGAACTAGCCCGGCTCGAGTTAGCCAGATTCATAAAAGAGGTCATCTATACTGATTGGTTGGCCAACCCTGTAATGGTCCCTAAAAAGGATACCACTGATTTAAGGATGTGTGTTGATTATACTGCTTTGAACAAGGCTTGTCCTAAGGATCCGTTTGCTCTGCCTAGAATTGATCAAGTTATTAATTCTGCGACAGGCTCGGAACTCCTCTGTTTTCTTGACACATATTCCGGTTATCACCAAATTCCGATGAAGGAATCGGATAAAATCAAAACTTTATTCATAACCCCCTTCAGAACCTTCCATTTTGTTACGATGCCCTTTGGGCTGAAGAACGCAGGAGCTACGTACCAGCGCACTATGCAGCGTTGCCTCCACGATCAAATCGGATGCAACGTACATGCATATGTGGATGATATTGCGGTGATGTCCAAAAAGAAGGAAATATTAATTTCCGACTTGGAGGAAACGTTCGCAAATTTACGAAAATACAACACTAAGCTCAATCTAAAGAACTGTTTCTTTGGAATTCCAGCCGGAAAATTGTTACGTTTCATCGTGTCTCAGCAAGGCATAGAGGTAAACCAAGACAAGATCAAGGCTATACTTAATATTTCTAGGCCAACTCGCCTGAAGGACGTTCAAAGACTCACTGGCTGCATTGCTATAGTTAGTCGGTTTGTAAGCCGGCTCGGAGAAAGAGCCGCACCACTTTACAAGCTCCTAAAAAGACAAAAAAAATCGTTTGGACTGATGAAGCTAAAGCTGCACTACAAGACCTGAAAGAAGTACTCTCGTCTGCTCCTATCCTTGCAGCACCGGAACCAAGGGAACCGATGTTGCTCTATCTCGCTGCGACAAACAGGGTCGTCAGTGTCGTCATGGTAGTGGAGAGACCAGAGGAAAATCAGGAACACCTGGTGCAGCGTCCGACTTACTATCTCAGCAAGGTTCTAACTGAATCAAAACAGCGGTATCCGCACTATCAAAAGCTGGCTTGTGGTGTGTTCTCCGCATCCCGTAAGTTACGGTATTATTTTCAGGAACATCCAATTACCGTGGTGAGTACAGCTCCCATGAGAGATATAATAAATAACAACGAGGCTACAGGATGCGTCGTAAAATGGGGCATAGAGCTTTTAACTTTTGATAATATAAACCTCGGACAACAATCAAATCCCAAATCCTTGCTGACTTTGTTGCTGATTGGATAGAGATAAAGGAGAATTTGACCTTCCTTGAGTCAGAATATTGGACCCTATATTTTGACAGATCTAAGGCTCGAGGGGGCTCGGGGCTGGCGTGGTACTCAAATCACCCCAAGAAGATAAACTTCTATACGTGTTGCAGATCCACTTCATAGCGACAAATAACATTGCCAAGTATGAAGCACTGCTGCATGGAATCCGGATTGCTAAGGATATCGGTATCCGACGATTAATGTGTTACGGAGATTCGGATCTTGTTCCTCAACAAGTGTCAGATATTTGTAATGCAAATAAACACATGGCATCATATAAAGTTGTCGTGGATGATCTATCTAAATCATTCGAAGGGTTTGAGGTTCAACACATCTCTCGAGCATAAAATGAGGAAACAGATGCATTATCTCAGATAGGATCTGCGCGGAAAGAGGTCCCATATGACGCTTTTTTAGAGCACCTCAAAGTTCCCTCCATAAAGGGAGTAGACAAGGAATATCCGACACGTTTAGTAGCAGTTCTAGCTATAATTTCCAGTTGGACTCAACCCTACCTTGATTACTTGGTAGATGGCAAATTACCCGTAGACGAAGTTCTGAGCCGACAGATCGTCCGACGAGCAAAATCCTACACTATAATTAGTGGTGAGCTCTATAAGCGAAGTGTATCTGGGGGGTTTCAGCGCTGTGTACTGTAACATCCCAAAACTTCAATCCAAGCTTATCAAGATCAAGTCATCCAAAAATAGGGTTAACAAAAACTTTTCCAAATTTAAAATGAAAGCATTCATATATGTGTGCATTTAAAATAGGAGTTGTTTTGAATTGCCATGATTGTATGATCCTTTGCTTCTAAAATGTTTCTTAGGTGATTTAAACATCATCTACATCATTCCCAAACTTTTCCTAAAGAAAATCAAATCAAAAAGAATTAAAATGAAGGAATGGTCATTTGGACAAATTTAACTCTCATACCTACTTTGGCTATTCCTAGTACTCAATTCTTAACAGAAACAATTCTTGATCTTTACACCCCTTGCTAGTACACATAATGAGGTACCAAGGCCCACCTTTTGATTTACTAAAAACCTTCTGTAAACTATTTTAAATGACAGTTTAAAATTGAATCTAATGCATATGCATAGATCACCCCTATTTCAAAAACCATCAAATTGAGCACCATTTTCAAAACCCTTGCAACCAGAGACTACCTATCACTAGTGGAGATCACCCAAAAAATTTGAACTCAAAATTCAAAACTTTTTCTCTTGCGGCCATTTCATCAAACACTTGGCAGGCAGAATCACACCTCTAATCCTAGCTCACTGTTTTGAATAGAGTTTTGCCCCCATTTGATCCCCATTCACTCCCTCTGTCTCCCAATGATCTAACCAAAGCCTAAACACCCATCCCCTACACCCCTAGCAACAATGCCATGCCGACCCGAGCCATGCCTCGCCGGCCAAACTTACAACCGCTGCAGCAGACCACCCCTCTCCCCCTCTCCATGTCTAGGAGGCAGCCAGCACCGCACCGCCCCTCTCTGTCCCTTGCCCGAGCCAAGACCAGCCATGGACCACAGAGGAGAACCCGTGCCCAGTGCCACTGAACCATGCCGACCCCGCCCGTAGAGCGCGCACTGTCCCCGCGTGCACAAGCCGCCGCTCGACACCAGCCCGCGCCCACCGCTCCGCCTCGACCTAGAGAACACCTCAGACACCTCCGTTCGCCGCCCAAAGCCCCACAGCCACCGCTAGCCGTGGACACAGCCGCTTCGGTCGCGCAGAGCGCCACCTCACCCCGACTGCATGCCACCGCCCCTACGGCCGCATTGAAGCGCTAGAGCACCGCTAGGGGACCACCATCGATCGCCATCCCCAGCCATGCCGCTAGCTCGTCGTAGCCATGTCGCCACCGTCGACCGCCCATCCTGCTCGGTCTCACCGTCGAGCCTATAAAAGGAGCCCTCCCTAGCACCAAAGACTCACACCATTCCACTCCCCTCACCTCTCTGAACCTCAACCACCCCTCGCCGGAGCAAGTGGAGCAGCAGCTCGCCGGAATTGGAGCTGGAGCCGCCGCCTCTGGAGAAGAAGGGTGCCATTGATTCCGGCCACCCCAAGCTCCGCCGCGACCACGCCTCGCCTCGCCGTCGTCTTCCACTTTGTTCGCCCGCATCGCCGACCCCGTTGGAGCCCTGGTACGCCCCCAGTAGACCCCCACTGAGCCGCTAGGGTTCGAGCTCGCCGGCGACCCGTCCGTCGTTGACGACGACCCTCAGCCGTAGATCTAGCCTCTAATCGCACGACCCAGGGCGCGCGTACCGTTTCGCGTTTTAAAGAGCCGCTGACAAGTGGACCCCCCCCTGTCAGCTGAGCCCCGTGCTGCGTAGCGCCACTGGGCCGGCCCATTTCATTTCCCGTGCAAGCCCGTAGATTCAAATCTAGGTTTTTCTTTTTAGTTAGAATATAGTTCTGTCCAGTGTTTCAAAATTCAATTCTGTGAGTTTGACAAATCCAAATTACATGAAACTAATTTTGTCTGAAAGGTATTGAAATGCTCTATCCAAGCCCGTTGGATTTAATTCATTTAGAGTTATAGATTTCTCCTAATAAAAATAAGAAGACAGAAGCTTTTGCAACTTGAAACATTTTTGTAAAATCAACCAAGTTAGCTTTTGAGTTGATTCCAACTCTCAAAAATCACATTTCATCATATCTATCCAAATATGTAATAATATTAAGGTTTACAGGCAGTGACTTTGGACTAGTACCAAAATAATGCTATATAGGCATTTCTAGTCACTTTAAATCATTAAATAATGAACTTAAACCAAAGTAATATTGATCCAACCTTTAAATATCATTCCCACATGTTAGAATATGTGGTGAGGACATGTTTCCACATGATCCCATATTTTGGTGGTGAATATTAAAGTGTAGTTAATATTTCAATGAGTAGAAATTACTTTTCCAAAATAAAAAGGTTGAAACTATTGAATTAAAACTTGTGATGTTTGGGATGATAATAGATCATCAATTGTGTGGTTTAGAATACTACTTAGCCTAAGTTAAGTATTGTTTGGTGATTGTGCACTCCCTATGTATTTCTAGACGCTAGTACCGACCAAGCCTTCGAGGAGGAGGAGTTCTACCAAGAAGAAGAAGAAGAAGAAAACTTCAACCACTGCACCAACCAAGGCAAGCTATTAGTGGCAAGCTAACCCTTGCAAACATGCTTTGGTAAGCTATTGTAGCAAGCTAGAATAAAACTAGATAGTTTAGTAAAGATGCCTTAAGCATACTTTGATCACACCCCCTTAGTTTACACAAAGTTCTTTAATTAATTTTGAAGGTAGCATAAAGAGTATAAAACTTGACCTACTTAGAAACCTTTAGATGTCATTCTATGGCATGAGATTGATTCCACCTTAGTGAACACTCTTAACCTAGTGTTTTAGAATAGATCAAACTTGAGTCACTTTAGATGGGAACACTTGGTGAAAATGAGTTGTGAAAACCTTGGAATGATGAGTCATTCTATTGAGATGTTTTGACATGTGTTGAGAAACACAATTGATTTATGATGATGAAAATGATGAGGCATGAGCCTTAACCCTTTTATAAAACTGATGGTTGGATTCGGATGCGATACCATTCCAAATTTACCATACAACCACATTACCTGAATTGGGTAAGGCTTAGCTGGAAATTTATGTGCATTAGTATTAGTTCCCTCGCGGGAGAGGTTTGAGCTGAGGCTACCTCTAAATGATGTCCACCTATGTAGTGCCCAAGATGACTGATGGTCATGGTTGGGAGGCCATGCTCATAGGAGAGGTGCTTATACTAGGGTGTGTAAATGGAAGGTTATGTTTGATTATCTGCATACTAAGTATGATGATTCAGGGTTATCCCTGACAGATGTATCGAATCTTATGGTGAAAGTGTACCACCTCTGCAGAGTGTCAAACTATTCGAATAGCCGCGTCCGCGGTTATGGACAGTTGGAATGGCCATACTGTTTCGTTGTCAGATGTTTTCTAAATAACTTGAAATGAATGATAAACTTTGATTTGCCCACAACAGGGTTGTGTAGATGATAATAGCTTCCCCACTTAAGTGATTCTAGAACTTTACTTTATCTTTTCTTGCTTCAAAACTCAGCTTAGGTTTCAAACTTAACTTGATAGTTATTCTTTCAATTCAACACTTTAACTTAGAATCATAACCCTTGCTAGTAGTAGTTTGCGAGTACTTAAAGAGTACTAATGGCTTTTGTCCCGGGCTATTATCATGGCCAGACTATGAAGGAGATTATCAAGATGATGGTCAGCAGGACGGCTATGATAACTAGGACTATGTGCCTTCGTCAGCACTGCCTGTGCCCCTGAAGATGGACCCCACCGCTACGCTATCGTTTATTTCCGCTGCTTGTTGTATTAAAGACTGGATCATGAGATCCTTATTTGTGTAAAACCTTATGTATGGTTTGTAATGGATGATGTACTGTGATATCCAATCCGTTATGTCTCGCAAAAATGGTAATCCTGGGATTGCGAGGTATGGCATAACGGGCATCCGGGATAAAAAAATCCGGGTGTTGACAAGTTGGTATCAGAGCCATCCTGGCCATAGGAGACCCTAGTTAGAATGGACGTCCAAACCAAAAACTTAGCTTCAAAACCAAAGTGAGTATTTATGAAAAACTATTTCCCCTCTTACCCTTGTGAACTCATTCTTTCTCAAAAATACATGTTCCTCAAAATTCTTACATTACTACTTAAAATTTGACACACTTGATCACTTCACTAATTTCCTCATCCTAAATTCTTGTAGATGGAGACTCAGTTCAGCAAGTTTTACCAGTTGGGAAACGGAGGTCAACTGATCTTCGAGAGGGATCTGGATTCACTGTCAGAATTACTGGGACGCCCACATCCGGAGTTTCTTGGAGCTCAACTTCCAGGACCCCCAGGAGGAGACCTACAATGGCTAGTCACCGCAGATCTTCGAGGAAGCATTGAAGCACCAACTTCCGGGAGAATTCAGTTCTCTGTGAGAGAGAACAACTGGCTAGATGGATTAGCCAGGGCAATGCATGAAGCTCTCGCACGTCTATGTGCCCTCAGCGTCAACAAGATTCAAGGAACCCGTTTTGCCCACTATGCAAGACGTGACTTCATGGGAATGCCGATGGAGATGCCAAGTCACCCAGAGTTGAGGCGTCAAGTGGAGAACCTTGACTTCTTGCTTCATGACCGACAGCAGGAACTGGACAATGCCAGAGAGTTAGCCAACCAGAACCGTGCCATCGCCGACCAGAAGGCCCAGACTTTCACACTACTCGTCCAAGATTGCCAATCTCTTCGTCGCCAGCGTGCAAAGAAGGATCGCACCATCGCCCGTCTTCGCAAGAAGGTGGCCGACCTCGAGAAGACCGTCAAGGAGCAGGAAACTCAGCTTGCTGCCAAGGAAGAAGATGATGAGGGAGAAGACATCCAGGGAGATATGGATTCTTACCTCAGCAACGATGATGACTTTCTGGCAGAGGATGCTGTGGACTTCTACACTGATGATGAAGACTCCCACTTCATCGACGATGAGTAGATGCACTAGAGCACTGTCGTAGCATGAGATGTATCATCTCATTGTATCGTAGTTTGCAGAATGGTTCTTCAAACCATCTGTTTTTCCCCTTTGCTTGTTGTGGTGTGTGTTGTATCGTGTGCTTGCTTGCATGAATGACAAAGAAGTTAGTTGAAAAAACCCGAGTCTAACTCAAAGTTGTAGCTTTGAAAACCCAAAACCATGAACCTTAGAATTTCCCTCTTACCCCTATATCTATCTCAATCTTCAGATGACTCGTGGAAACCAAGGAGGGAGCAGCTCATCGCAGGACCCAATGCTGCAGATCTTGCAGAATCTCATCGCAGACCGTGAAGCAAGCAGGGCCGAGCGTCAAGCCAACTTAGCGACATTGCAGCAGATCGCCCAAATGGCTCTCAACAACCAAGGACATGGAAATCAGGATCACCATGGATCTAAACTCAAAAAAATTCAGAACACCAATCCCCCAATCTTCAACCAATTTGAAAACCCATTAGATGCTGATGACTAGTTACAGACCATGGAAAACAACCTCGAAGTTGCAGGAGTTGATGAGAATGAGAAAGTTCTCTTCGCCACCCACTATCTGGCAGGAGATGCAAGAGCTTGGTGGAATAGCGTCCGCAACATGAACCATGGCCAGGTGATGACCTGGGAAGCATTCAAGGTCAAGTTCAGCCGCACCCACGTGCCGCAAGGTCTTGTCAACAGGATGAGAGATGAATTCCGTGAACTGAAGCAAGGAAAATTGACTGTAGTAGAGTACCGTGACAAATTCTTGTCACTTGCTAGATATGCACCGGATGAAATCAACACGGAGGCCAAGAAGAAGGAGAGATCCTTAAACGGACTGCATGATGAGATGCAGACTGTCCTCGTCAACATCCGTTTCTAGGATCTTGAAGAGCTAGTCGACTCTGCCATTCAGATGGAAGGGAAGATTAACCAGGCAAACGACAACCACAAGCGTCATATGATGCAGCAGTCTGGATCCAGTAGTCACCAGAAGTACCGTCCCAACCCCTCACCAGGATATGCACCAAGGAACAACCGACCCCCAAATTCTCGCCCAAGCTACCCCAACCGTAGCGGAGGAAATGTGAAGCCCGGAGGAAACAATCACAACTCCGGCAACGCCAACAACTTCAACCGTGCCCCTCCCAAGAGCAACAACAACAACACTGCCCCCAGAACTGGCAGCAATGCTGTACCTGTCGCAGTCAAGGACAAGTCCCAGATCACTTGTTTCGAGTGTGGAGTAAAGGGTCACTACTCCAATGAGTGTCCCAAGAAGACTACCGCTAATACCCCTGTGAATGCCCCAGCTCAGCAACAGCATCGTGTTCAACCAGGCAGGAGATTTGCCCCAGGGAACCCGCACAACCGCAACGGTCGTCTCTTGAAGAAGCCTAGGAAGCACCAGATGTCGTGCTGGGTATGTTTTCTGTCAACTCAGTTTTAGCAAGAGTATTGTTTGATTCTGGAGCATCGCATTCACTTGTCACCGAAGAATTTGTATGCACTAGTAAGATTCGCCCAACCAACCTGAAGCATGTCATGATAGTTCTAATCCCCGGTTCAACCACAAAAGCTAGAAAAATTTGCAAAGTTGTACCTATCAGAATACATGGGATAGATTTTTATGCCAACCTAATTGTACTTGGAACCAAAGGTTTGGAAGTAGTACTAGGTATGGACTAGATGTCAAAGCATATAGGACTGATAGACTATGCTAAGAAAGCCATCACCATGACCAGTAGTTCTGGAGTAACAGTAGAACATATCTCTGAAACTTTACCCCGTCAATTCAAATGCAACAAAAGTGTAGCCCTGCCTACAATTGACCAAGTCAGAGTAGTCTGTGAATACCCCGACGTATTCCCAGATGAATTGCCAGGTATGCCCCCGGATAGGGATATAGAGTTCATTATCGAACTAATCCCCGGAACCGGACCTATAGCCTAGAGACCCTATACCATGAACCCCTCAGAGTTAGTAGAACTGAAGAAGCAGTTGGATGCCATGTTAGCAACCGGCTTGATTCAACCAAGTGCATCGCCATGGAGATCACTAGTGTTATTCGTTGACAAGAAGGATGGAGGCAACCGTCTGTGTACAGACTACAGAAATTTGAATGATGTCACCATCAAGAACAAGTACCCCTTGCCAAAGATAGAGGATCTATTTGATCAATTGACTGGAGCTCAGGTATTCTCAAAGATTGATCTTAGGACTGGTTATCACCAACTTAAGATTCGTGCAACGGATATTCCGAAGACCGCCTTTACTACTCGCTATGGTTTATACGAGTATACGGTTATGTCTTTTGGATTAACCAATGCCCCTACGTATTTCATGAATCTCATGAATAAGATCTTTATGAAATTCCTAGATAAGTGTGTAGTTGTGTTTATCGATGACATCCTTATCTACTCCAAGTCAGAAGAAGAGCATGATCAACATTTGAGAATCATCCTAGAAACCCTGAGAGAGCATCAGTTATATGCCAAGTTCAACAAGTGTGAGTTTTGGCTAAAAGAAGTAGGATTCCTAGGACATATTGTGTCTGCCGGAGGAGTCTCTGTTGATCCCAGCAAGATCAAAGATGTCGAAGAATGGGAAGCCCCAACCAATCAAACCCAAGTTCGTTCATTTCTCGGATTAGCGGGATATTATCGCAAATTCATAGAAGGATTCTCAAGCATAGCCCGACCAATGACCCAATTGTTGAAGAAGGACAAGAAGTTTGAATGGACAGACAAGTGTGAAGCCAGTTTCCAGGAGCTGAAGAAGAGATTGATATCAGCCCCAATTTTGATCATGCCAGACATCAAGAAGCCGTTTGATGTGTATTGTGATGCATCAAAGATTGGTCTAGGATGTGTATTGATGCAAGAAGGCAAAGTCATCGCGTATCTGTCTCGACAACTGAAGCAGCATGAGCAGAACTATCCGACCCATGATCTTGAGCTAGCAGCGGTGGTTCTAGCATTGAAGACATGGCGTCATTATTTGATGGGTAATCGCTGTGAGATTTACTCAGATCATAAGAGCTTGAAGTATATCTTCACCCAGAAGGAGGTGAATATGAGGCAAAGAAGACGGATAGAGTTAATCAAGGATTATGACCTTGACATTCACTATCACCCCGGCAAAGCCAATGTGGTAGCAGATGCTCTTAGCAGATTGCCGTGTAGGCTTAACACCATGATCAAAGAGAAGAAACCAAGTTTGTATGAGGAGTTGGAGAAGTTCAGGACTGAGTTAGTTAGCAAAGGATTCCTAGCTAGCATTGAACTTCAACCCACTTTGATTAGCCAAATCAAGGAAGCCCAGAAGGGGAATGAAAGTATCGATAAAATCAAACATCGTATTGGTACAGGCAAAGTATCTGGATTCACCGAAGACGAAGAAGGTGCACTGTGGTACAAGGGACGTATCTGTGTACCAGCAGATTCGGAGCTGAAGGAAATTATCATGAAGGAAGCTCATGATACTCTTTATTCTATCCACCCCGGAGGAACAAAGACGTATCAGGATTTGAAAGAGCAATTTTGGTGGCACAAGATGAAGAGAGAGATCGGAAGCTACATCGCCAAATGTGACATTTGTCAAAGAGTCAAAGCGGAGCATCAGAGACCTGCAGGATTGTTGCAACCATTGCAGATTCCGGAATGGAAATGGGATTCCGTCGGAATGGACTTTATCACCGGTTTACCTACTTCTAGTAGGGGAAATGACTCAATCTGGGTCATAGTTGATAGACTATCCAAGGTAGCCCACTTCATACCAGTCAAGACAACCTACCAGAGTGCAAAACTAGCAGAGCTGTACATTGCTAGGATTGTTAGTCTGCATGGAACCCCCAAGACCATCGTATCAGATCGAGGAACTCAGTTTACTTCAAGATTTTGGCAGAAAGTTCAGGAAGGTTTAGGAACCAAGTTGAACTTTAGTACCGCTTATCACCCGCAAACAGATGGACAGACTGAGAGAGTCAACCAGATCTTGGAGGATATGCTTAGAGCTTTTGTGTTGGAATACGGATCAAAATGGGAAGACTGCCTGCCCTTCGCAGAATTCTCATATAACAACAGTTATCAAGCTAGTTTGCAGATGGCACCCTTTGAATTCCTATACGGAAGAAAGTGTCGTACCCCTTTGAATTGGTCGCAAGTAGGAGAGAGTCAGATCTTTGGACCCGACATTCTCCGAGAAGTAGAAGAGAAAGTTCACAAAGTTCGTGAGCACCTCAAGACTGCCCAATCCAGACAGAAAAGCTATGCTGACAAGAGAAGGAGAGACCTGACTTTCAATGTCGGAGATTTCGTATATCTCAAGGTTTCACCATTGAAGGGAACTCAACGCTTTAGTATGAAGGGAAAGTTAGCTCCCAGATATATCAGACCTTTCAAGATTCTGAACCGCCGAGGAGAAGTATCGTATCAGCTGGAATTGCCTGAAGAGATGTCAGCCATCCACAATGTGTTCCATATCTCGTTACTTCGCAAATGTTTGGAAGTGCCTGAGAAGATTGAAGTTTTCAAGAATATCGATCACAGAGCAGTGGAAATCAACAATGACCTGACCTATCGGGAAGTACCCATCTGTATCTTAGAAGAAGCCTACAGAACCACCAGGACCAGGAGTATCAAGTTTCTCAAGATTCAGTGGAGCAACCATACCGAGGAGGAAGCCACTTGGGAGCGCGAGGATTACATTAGGACAGAGTTCCCAGATCTCTTTAGTTCCTAGTTTTCTTGTAAATCTCGAGACGAGATTTTGTTTAAGGGCGGAAGGTTTGTAACATCCCAAAACTTCAATCCAAGCTTATCAAGATCAAGTCATCCAAAAATAGGGTTAACAAAGACTTTTCCAAATTTAAAATGAAAGCATTCATATATGTGTGCATTTAAAATAGGAGTTGTTTTGAATTGCCATGATTGTGTGATCCTTTGCTTCTAAAATGTTTCTTAGGTGATTTAAACATCATCTACATCATTCCCAAACTTTTCCTAAAGAAAATCAAATCAAAAAGATTTAAAATGAAGGAATGGTCATTTGGACAAATTTAACTCTCATACCTACTTTGGCTATTCCTAGTACTCAATTCTTAACAGAAACAATTCTTGATCTTTACACCCCTTGCTAGTACACATAATGAGGTACCAAGGCCCACCTTTTGATCTACTAAAAACCTTCTGTAAACTATTTTAAATGACAGTTTAAAATTGAATCTAATGCATATGCATAGATCACCCCTATTTCAAAAACCATCAAATTGAGCACCATTTTCAAAACCCTTGCAACCAGAGACTACCTATCACTAGTGGAGATCACCCAAAAATTTTGAACTCAAAATTCAAAACTTTTTCTCTTGCGGCCATTTCATCAAACACTTGGCAGGCAGAATCACACCTCTAATCCTAGCTCACTGTTTTGAACAGAGTTTTGCCCCCATTTGATCCCCATTTACTCCCTCTGTCTCCCAATGATCTAACCAAAGCCTAAACACCCATCCCCTACACCCCTAGCAACAATGCCATGCCGACCCGAGCCATGCCTCGCCGGCCAAACTTGCAACCGCTGCAGCAGACCACCCCTCTCCCCCTCTCCATGTCTAGGAGGCAGCCAGCACCGCACCGCCCCTCTCTGTCCCTTGCCCGAGCCAAGACTAGCCATGGACCACAGAGGAGAACCCGCGCCCAGTGCCACCGAACCATGCCGACGCCGCCCGCAGAGCGCGCACTGTCCCCGCGTGCACAAGCCGCCGCTCGACACCAGCCCGCGCCCACCGCTCCGCCTCGACCTAGAGAACACCCCAGACACCTCCGTTCGCCGCCCAAAGCCCCACAGCCACCGCTCGTCGTGGACACAGCCGCTTCGGCCGCGCAGAGCGCCACCTCACCCTGATCGCATGCCACCGCCCCTACGGCCGCATTGAAGCGCTAGAGCACCGCCAGGGGACCGCCCATCGATCGCCATCCCCAGCCATGCCACTAGCTCGCCGTAGCCATGTCGCCACCGTCGACCGCCCATCCCGCTCGGTCTCACCGTCGAGCCTATAAAAGGAGCCCTTCCGAGTACCAAATACTCACACCATTCCACTCTCCTCACCTCTCTGAACCTCAACCACCCCTCGCCGGAGCAAGTGGAGCAGCAGCTCGCCGGAATTGGAGCCGGAGCCGCCGCCTCTGGAGAAGAAGGGTGCCGTTGATTCCGGCCACCCCAAGCTCCGCCGCGACCACGCCTCGCCTCGTCGTCGTCTTCCACTTCGTTCGCCCGCATCGCCGACCCTGCGGGAGCCCTGGTACGCCCCCAGTAGACCCCCACCGAGCCGCTAGGGTTCGATCTCGCCGGCGACCCGTCCGTCGTCGACGACGACCCTCAGCCGTAGATCTAGCCTCTAATCGCACGACCCAGGGCGCGCGTACCGTTTCGCGTTTTAAAGAGCCGCTGACAAGTGGACCCCCCTGTCAGCTGAGCCCCGTGCCGCGTAGCGCCACTGGGCCGACCCATTTCCTTTCCCGCGCAAGCCCGTAGATTCAAATCTAGGTTTTTCTTTTTAGTTAGAATATAGTTTATGTCCAGTGTTTCAAAATTCAGTTCTGTGAGTTTGACAAATCCAAATTACATGAAACTAATTTTGTCTGAAAGGTATTGAAATGCTCTATCCAAGCCCATTGGATTTAATTCATTTAGAGTTATAGATTTCTCCTAATAAAAATAAGAAGACAAAAGCTTTTGCAACTTGAAACATTTTTGTAAAATCAACCAAGTTAGCTTTTGAGTTGATTCCAACTCTCAAAAATCACATTTCATCATATCTATCCAAATATGTAATAATATTAAGGTTTACAGGTAGTGACTTTGGACTAGTACCAAAATAATGCTATATAGGCATTTCTAGTCACTTTAAATCATTAAATAATGAACTTAAACCAAAGTAATATTGATCCAACCTTTAAATCTCATTTACACATGTTAGAATATGTGGTGAGGACATGTTTCCACATGATCCCATATTTTGGTGGTGAATATTAAAGTGTAGTTAATATTTCAATGAGTAGAAATTACTTTTCCAAAATAAAAAGGTTGAAACTATTGAATTAAAACTTGTGATGTTTGGGATGATAATAGATCATCAATTGTGTGGTTTAGAATACTACTTAGCCTAAGTTAAGTATTGTTTGGTGATTGGTGCACTCCCTATGTATTTCTAGACGCTAGTACCGACCAAGCCTTCGAGGAGGAGTTCTACCAAGAAGAAAACTTCAACCACTGCACCAACCAAGGCAAGCTATTAGTGGCAAGCTAACCCTTGCAAACATGCTTTAGTAAGCTATTGTAGCAAGCTAGAATAAAACTAGATAGTTTAGTAAAGATGCCTTAAGCATACTTTGATCACACCCCCTTAGTTTACACAAAGTTCTTTAATTAATTTTGAAGGTAGCATAAAGAGTATAAAACTTGACCTACTTAGAAACCTTTAGATGTCATTCTATGGCATGAGATTGATTCCACCTTTCCACCTTAGTGAACACTCTTAACCTAGTGTTTTAGAATAGATCAAACTTGAGTCACTTTAGATGGGAACACTTGGTGAAAATGAGTTGTGAAAACCTTGGAATGATGAGTCATTCTATTGAGATGTTTTGACATGTGTTGAGAAACACAATTGATTTATGATGATGAAAATGATGAGGCATGAGCCTTAACCCTTTTATAAAACTGATGGTTGGATTCGGATGCGATACCATTCCAAATTTACCATACAACCACATTACCTGAATTGGGTAAGGCTTAGCTGGAAATTTATGTGCATTAGTATTAGTTCCCTCGCGGGAGAGGTTTGAGCTGAGGCTACCTCTCAATGATGTCCACCTATGTAGTGCCGAAGATGACTGATGGTCATGGTTGGGAGGCCATGCTCATAGGAGAGGTGCTTATACTAGGGTGTGTAAAGGGAAGGTTATGTTTGATTATCTGCATACTAAGTATGATGATTCAGGGTTATCCCTGACAGATGTATCGAATCTTGTGGTGAAAGTGTACCACCTCTGTAGAGTGTCAAACTATTCGAATAGCCGCGTCCGCGGTTATGGACAGTTGGAATGGCCATACTGTTTCGTTGTCAGATGTTTTCTAAATAACTTGAAATGAATGATGAACTTTGACTTGCCCACAACAAGGTTGTGTAGATGATAATAGCTTCCCCACTTAAGTGATTCTAGAACTTTACTTTATCTTTTCTTGCTTCAGAACTCAGCTTAGGTTTCAAACTTAACTTGATAGTTATTCTTTCAATTCAACACTTTAACTTAGAATCATAACCCTTGCTAGTAGTAGTTTGCGAGTACTTAAAGAGTACTCATGGCTTTTGTCCCTGGCTATTATCATGGCCAGACTATGAAGGAGATTATCAAGATGATGGTCAGCAGGACGGCTATGATAACTAGGACTATCTGCCTTCGTCAGCATTACCTGTGCCCCTGAAGATGGACCCCACCGCTACGCTATCGTTTATTTCCGCTGCTTGTTGTATTAAAGACTGGATCATGAGATCCTTATTTGTGTAAAACCTTATGTATGGTTTGTAATGGATGATGTACTATGATATCCAATCCGTTATGTCTCGCAAAAATGGTAATCCTGGGATTGCAAGGTATGGCATAACGGGCATCCGGGATAAAAAAATCCAGGTGTTGACATGTACCTCCGGAAGAAGGAGTGGAAATCTTAAGAGAGATCCACGAAGGCGAGTGTGGTCACCATGCTACAACCAAATCTTTAGTGGCAAAAGCTTTTCGACACGGTTTTTTCTGGCTTATGACCAAGGCAGATGCCGAATGGCTAGTCAAGACGTGCAAACGTTGCCAAAAATATGCCAAACAAGCTCATGTTCCGGCTGATCAATTGCGAACTATACCTATAACATGGCATTTTACGGTCTAGGGGCTTGACATGGTAGGACCGTTTAAACGGGCTCCAAGTGGATTTACTCACCTCTTAGTGATGGTGGATAAATTCACCAAATGGATTGAGGCTAAACCTATCACTAGTTGTGATGGAGCAACAGCCAAAGATTTGTCGAGGATGTTATAATCCGATTTGGTTATCCTCATAGCATTATCACGGACAACGGGAGTAATTTCTCTATGGGAGAGCTTGCCAAATTCTGCAACGAACAAAGTATCCGGCCTGACATTGCGTCAGTTGCACATCTGCAGGCTAATGGACAAGTCGAAAGGGCAAATGGTTTAATCTTACAAGGCCTAAAACCAAGGCTCGAAGCACCATTGAGACGTGCTGTGGGGGCTTGGGCAGAGGAATTACCCTTTGTAATATGGACCTTGCGAACAACTCCGAACAGGTCAACAGGATACACACCTTTCTTCTTGGTCTATGGGGCTAAAGCAGTTCTTCCTAGTGATTTGATTCATAATTCTCCTAGAGTTGCCACGTATATCGAAGAGGATGCCAAGATTTCTCGACAAAATGATCTCGACTTAGTCAAAGAAGTTCGCGTCATTGCTGAAATGAGATCAATAGCCTATCAGCAGAAGTTACGCAAGTATCATAGCTAGAGAGTCAGAAACTGGTCTTTCAATAAGGGCGATTTGGTTCTCCGTCTTGTGCAGCAAAGAAAGCACAGACTTTCCCCAGTATGGTAAAGGCCTTTTCTAGTTAGTCGAGTATTGCATAATGGTTCATACTACCTAACTAATATGCGGCCAGTCAAGGAAAGACCTGCTACTAAGAAGAGAAAGAGAGCTGGAGGCAATACAAATCCGGAAGAATTAGACAGGCCATGGAATATTGCCTAGATACGTCCCTTTTATTCTTAGTTTATCTTTCTTTGTAATCATATATGTCTACATGTTCAATGAGAAATAAAAGCAGTGGTTGCTTCAAAAATTTCTGAGAAGTTTTTACCATCTTATTTCCAAATGATCATGTCACAGTCGAAAATCCCAGAATACTTGAAAGTACTTTATGCTCATGTTTGTTCTGATTATAGATTTTCGAATCTAAAATTGCTACCCTCGGGTATAAATTTAAATTTTATAGTCTGTGCTTTGGTTATTTGCCTGATTGCCGGATGCGGGCATTTTCTGAGTAGTGAATTGTTGGTACTAGAATCCGGCTTTGTTTCCGAGTTTAAACTGGTTTCGCAATTGAGCTTTGTTGCTCGGCAAAGTTTCTGTGCTAAAGGTTTGCTGGCTCACGAAAGGGATGAGGCGGAAATCCAGATAGACGATAAGTATAGACAAAAAACATAAGTGCTTATGCAAACATTTCAGGCACATAAAAGCCAAAAGTGCTGAATAGATAAAAACTTGGCACTAGCAGAAGTATCACACTACTTATTTATAGATCCATAATGTTTTCAGAATAACACATCTGTTCTTTCTGATGATCTATGATGCAGAGGGAGAGGTAGGAGCTGCCAGCTCGCTAGATACATTAGCTGCACCTTGATAACGTTCCGAGATGTCCAAATCTAAGGCAGTTTGATCATCGTCGGAAACTTCAGCTGTTTCTTCGGAAGGCGGAGGCGGCGTATCCACACGAGTGAAGAAGGGAGTGTCATAGCTGGTTAAGTCAGCTACGTGACACCCATATCCGGTGCAGGAGTTCATGATGGCTTTAATGTCCTGCTCCTGACTGTCTTCATCCACAGTAGAATATCCCCTGGTCACTTGCCAGATCTCCATGCTTCCATGGTGGCTCATGACCATGGTGAGAGCGTTTTGCACTGCGGTTCGTGCGTAGGACATGTTCCAGTCCTGGACAAGCTACGACATCTCCTTGGCCTTGTCCCGCACCTGAAAGCTAGACATGCTATGCATATCCGGGACCTTGAGAGCTTCGCTGATATCCTCGATGGATTGGCGGAAGTCGTGAAGAAGATCACCGACTTGTGTAAGTTGACTGGTGCGAGACTCGGCAGAGGTTGAGTGTAGTAAGTTCAGAGGACCTATGCATATAATGCAAAATGGTTAGTAGAAGAAATCTGACATCGAAAGAGTCGAAGAATGAAGACAAGTCAAAAAGATGGGAACATACCAAAGATAACATCGTCGGCTTTGGTTTTCTCCTCACGAAGGCTCTGGAGTTTAGCCCAGAGTGCCTCAGTGATATCCCTCTCTCTGAACAAGTCATTACTGAGATCCAAGATTTTCTTGTCCTGAGACGCAATCTTACGATCACGCTCATCGGTGGCCATGGAGGTGGATTCGAGAATTTGAGCAATGTTCTTCTCATGATCCGCCTTAAGCTTATCCACCTCTTGACGGAGTTCCTTGTTCTCCACCACCAAGGTCTTAAGATTCTTGGCCTCTTCAATCATAGCGCAAGACTATTTTACCAGTGATGTAAGTCAAAAGAACAACAGTTCAATGAAATATTCAACTACGAAAACGCAAGACAAGGTTTGAGTCTCGGAATGTTTACCTTCGGCCTCATCCTTGGAAACTTTCAATTGTGCATTTTCAAGCCGGGGAGCTCTGATCTCTTTCCGCTTGTTGCAAACATTCTTCAATAAATCCTGGTTATAGGAATATACTTTCTGTAAGTCAGAATACCCAAAGTCAGAAGTCTACTAAAGACTCGGGCTAATATTTTTACTAATATCAGCATGAGCCTTAGGGGCTACACTAGTTCATTCTTTGGCATCCTAGTAAAGCATAAACCCGAATTATCTATCCGACTTCATGCTTGAGGGCTAGGGGATATGATATAAAGTAACATAAAGAAATATGTGAGTTGGAATTCCGACTTACATATTGTTCACGGGCGAGCTTGTTCAAACTCGCATTCACTTCGGTGGTAACCTTCCCGGCGAGGGTTAACGGGACAACTGGTGTAGTTGGAAGTTCGCTGGTCCTCAGCTTCTCGTCTCGAAGATGGACTTGTTCAAGAAGATCAGAGTTCTTGATGTCCTCTGCTTCTTCTTCGGCAAAAATGGTCCGACTTTCAAGGCATTCCTTGGCCAACCATTGGATCTCCTCTGCAAATTTCCGAGACAAGCCAAATTTGGCAAGTCCCGGATTGCCCAGGAGGTTGTCGGTGAAAACTTTTGCCGAGGGATCATTACCCGAAGAGGGTTCACCCTTATCAAAACCTGAGTCACCCATGGTGACATCATTCTGCGACTAAAGGATCACTGGCTCTGCTGAGGGAGCCGGATCTTCTACAACAATCGGAGATGGAGTAATCTCTGGTGCTGCAGAAGGCTCAGGGGCAGGATCGAAGGAGCCACGGCAGGAGAAGCCAAAGTGAGCTTCGTCTGACGTAGGGGCTTAGAAGCATCTCCCTTCCCCTTGCCCTTGATGAGCTGCTTAGCTCTGAGAAGGTAATAGAACAAAGAACATTACATCTTGGAAGAAATCGCAAGTAAAGTACAAAGGCGAAAGTTGTGACGAAAGTTATCTTTTCACAACAGGCACCTCTTTTATGCCGATAGCCACTGTCGGAGCTTTACGCTTCCGAGGAACAACGTCCAGCAGTGGAACTATTTCCTCCTCCTGGGAAAACTCAGGAGGACACCCCTCGATAGGAGCTAATTTCAACTCGGGGAGGTCGGCAAGCTGAAAAGAAGATAGTATCTCAGTGTTGCGAAATAACTTAAAGATGAGCACATAAGAAAGGGTTGTTGCTAAAGCTTACCAACACAATAGGATTTTCTGATGTATGCATGTCCAGAGATACCTCCGGAATCTTCCTCTCGATCTGCTCCCTTATCAGCCATTTGATTTGGCATATATAATCTTTATCCGTGTAGGCTTTGGGGCTGATGCAGAGGGAGTCTTTTTTTGATGACATGATGGAATGCATCATTCGATCTCCATGAGGTTGGATCCGGCGTGATACCCAACACTGGACCAAGTTGGACCCTCTCAGGCCCTTGTGCTTCATCAGATATTCGATCCACCTCTTGGCGAGAAGCATATCATCACTGAGAGCCGGAGCGACCTCGTCCCAAGATGCTTGAGGCGTGGCGGCTCCATTGACGAAAGCCGGCAACGCAGTAGCTTTGCAGGGAGCGGGAATATCCTTATGGTAGAAAAAGGTAGCCGGCCATTGCTTGACTGACTCACTAGCTAAAATCCGAGGATAGACACGCTCTCTCCTAACCGAAAGACTAATAGTGCTGGTAATATAAGGATTACCGGCAGTGATGGAATTTCTCCGGACTAAGAAGTAGTACCGGAAAAGAGTAAGGCTCGGCCTAATGCCGAGATACCCCTCGCACAAAGATGCGTAAGCGCTCATCTCTAAGATGGAGTTCGGGGGTAGATGGTGGAGTTGAACTCCATAATGATCTATAACCTTGGAAAAGAAATCCGAGGGAGGAAAACTCAGACCTCTGTCTAGGTGAGTGCTGAAGTGCACTCGCTCGCCGTCGCGAGGGTTGGGGATGGCTTCACCGAGGCTGCTCCGCCAATCGCCGGCGTGGAGGAGCCCTTCTTCTTCTACGGCGCGGAGCTTGGCGTCGTCGAGGACGCACGGGATCTAGACCCCGCGGTTGCTCTCCTTCTCCGCCGCCGCTGTCGTCGCTGCTGCGCCGGAGGATGATGTGGAAGCCATTTTTCCGGTGTGCCGGTGACCTCGGATGGGCGGTGCTAGGAATTTCTGGGAGCAAGGAAGCTCTGTGCACGTGGGAGAAGTAGAGGAGAAGGAAACAGTGCTGAGAACAGGTGAAGAAGATAAGGAAAAGAAATCCTCACCCCTTATAACCACCAGTCGTGCCAAGATTCGTGCAAATGTTACAGTAAATATGCCACACATCGTGGAAAGAACTGGGAAGCCCCCACCCGATGATTACGCCGCCTCGATCTCCACGTACACATTGAAACGACGCCTTGGTTCTGCGAAAGGCGGACCCACCAACGGTCGTGCTAACAGGAAATGTCTGTCAGTGACGTGACTTGACCATGACTGGTGTCAGATGACGTTAGAGACCAAGTTCCGGCTTAGTTTGAATTTTGAGCTAGAATTTGAATAACGTGTTTATAGGTCTGACTCGTTTTTGAGACCCGGATCGTATCTTTTCTTGTGAAGTTTCAGGAACCCTTCAAGATTCTGCAAGCCGAAGATCAAGCTAGACGATGATGAATCCGACTTTGGATCTTGGAGGCCTCCAGGGACTGCTGTTGGGGATATACTTTTCGGGTATCCTCACTGTACCTCACTGACCAGGGTGGCCCACTTCGGGTTAGAGCTTTGCTTCATAGGCGACCTAGTCAGGGAGAAGAACGGAGTCCAATCCTGCTATGGGAAGGCCTAGAAGATTTACCGACATAGGCCCATAGTGTTACTTGTAGTTCAAGATGTACTCTGTAACTGACTCTTAGTCCTAGCCGGATAGATCTCTCCTGTAAACTCTAGGCTGGATATTTATATAAGCCATCCAAGGGAGAGCCTTTAGGGAACCCTTACAATAGTCTACAATCTCAACTCACACAGGTGAAACCCTTGTAACCCATATTCTGGCTCTGCCGTATTACTGGATTGCTAGCAGGAGTAGGATCCATCCAAAGCCGATGGATTCGAACCTGGGTAAACTTGTGTGCTCACCATCCCGGAATCCTGTACGACTCATACCCCTCTCTTCCACACACCTCAAGGACCCCCTCATGGTGTACTTGTCATCAATCCGACGACAGGCGGTCTTCGAATTCCATCATCACTCCTGCCTGCAGAATCATCTTCACCGTCATTGATGGAGACTGATACCTTCAGGTAAATCTTCATGCTTGGGAAACTTTCGATGTTTTTGACCGTTTCTTGATTTTCTCATTTCCCTATTAGTACATTTATTCTCAATGTTGTTTTAGGTCGGGCGGACTTCGCATTCCCGCGGCACTCCTGCCTGCAGAATCATCTTCACCATCGCCGATGGAGGCTGATCGGTACAGCCGCAAGGTAAGAAATCATTCGAATTGTGATTCTGTGTCTCTCTACCTTGATAGTTCTCTGGGTACACTTCTGAATTTAGGCTCCCTGTTCATCTTTCTGAATATTGGCTTCAAGATCGAGTTTATGGTGAAAAGGTGATGGGTGATTTCTGCATCAAGACAGCGGACAAAAGCACCCTCATCAACGAGTGCACTAGACTTTAATCCAAACTCGCCGCTGACAAGGTCGGGCATAGCCTCCTCAGGAATCTCGCCATGGAATACTTGATTGAGCGTGACGAGCTGAAGCGGCGGAACATCGGCATTATGGAGATGCTGGGCATAAGCTTCAAACAAATCCAGGACCTCGAGGACCAGAGGGACAAACTCCTGGCCGAGCTGGCAAAGCTGAAGCGTGAAACTGTCGTTGATCTCCATCAATGAGCCAGCACATGGAAGACCTTAGTTAGTACTCCATCTATTTTCACAATATAAGCCTATTTATAGAGCTAAAACAGCTTAAAAAATGCTTATATATTATGGAACAGAGGGACTAGTTGATGATCGGATATATAGATTGCAATATTGCTCCAGTAAATTGAAAAGGCTTTATTACTAGTATGAATGTATGATCGTGTACTTGCTAGTAAAATATTTGGTTATTTGGTGAATGTGATATGCATCAGCATCACCAGCCACAATGTTGCCAGAGCCAATTTTGGGTGTGATTATCTTTCCTACTGTACTATAGTAGTAATTAGTAGTTATTATCGCTTCCGTGCAGAGCAGTAGCTACCTTTTCGTTGTTGTCATGCTACATCTCACCAACTTCACTTGCTCAAAGCCTCCGTTCTTCTTTACTCCAAAAAAGAGCCTCCATTCTTCCGCCATCTTCGGTTTTGGTCCTGCTGATGGAAGTGGCACCGGTATCCCATTGATGGTGACTTTAGATCAGGACCCCAACTTTGTCTCTATATAGCTGCAGTGTAGTATAATCATTGCGCCAATGCTTATAGGGGAAGGAAGAGGTAACTGCTCGGGATCCCTCCTAAAAATATGTACACTCTCCACCATTTATACATTGAAGGGATAACCACTTTTATAGCCATTTTAAAGAGTTTCGGGTGATTTCTTCAAATTAATTTGACCTTTAACTTGATGTGTGCTATTTGGTCGATAATTAGAAAACACTATTTAGTTATTTAGTAGTAGTATAAAGATTCTTCCAATTTTTGAATAACTTGTGACATCTATTTTGATACGAAGGGAGTAGGATTATGCGTTAGCTACATACATGGCCTTTATTCTGCATAGTGTCAACCTGGTGGGATAATTCTCTACTGAGGAGAGAGACCTACACATTAAAAGGTGTCTAGATATATTCGTTTCACAAAAGCTAAAACATCTTATATTTTGGAAAAGAGGGAGTACATAGGATCTAATAAAGAGGGGAGAGAGGTACATATATGAGTAAAAAATGAGAGTTGCAAGAACAAGATGATGAATGAATATTCTATCAATGGAGATCACCAGTGTTATTCGTCGACAAGAAAGATGGAGGCAACCGCCTGTGCACGGATTATAGAAAGTTGAATGACGTCACCATCAAGAACAAGTACCCATTGCCAAAGATAGAGGATCTATTTGATCAGTTGACGAGAGCACGGGTATTCTCAAAGATTGATCTTAGGACTGGTTATCACCAACTTAAGATTCGTGCAACGGATATCCCAAAGACCGCCTTTACTACTCGCTATGGTTTATACGAGTATACGGTTATGTCTTTTGGATTAACCAATGCCCTTGCTTATTTCATGAATCTCATGAATAAGATCTTTCTGAATTTCCTAGATAAGTTTGTAGTTGTGTTTATCGAGGACATCCTTATCACTCCAAGTCAGAAGAAGAGCATGAGCAACATCTGAGGATCATTCTAGAAACCCTGAGAGAGCATTGGTTATATGCCAAGTTCAACAAGTGTGAGATTTGGCTGAAAGAAGTAGGATTCCTAGGACATATTGTGTCTGCCGGAGGAGTCTCTGTTGATCCCGCCAAGATCAAAGATGTCGAAGAATGGGAAGCTCCAACCACTCAAACCCAAGTCCGTGCATTTCTCGGATTAATGGGATACTACCGCAAGTTCGTAGAAGGATTCTCGAGCATAGCCATCCCATGACCCAATTGTTGAAGAAGGACAAGAAGTTTGAATGGACAGACAAATGTGAAGCCAGTTTCCAAGAGCTGAAGAAGAGATTGATATCAGCCCCAATATTGATCATGCCAGACATCAAGAAGCCATTTGACGTATATTGTGATGCATCCAAGATTGGTCTCGGATGTGTATTGATGCAAGAAGGAAAAGTCATCGCGTATCTGTCTCGAAAACTGAAGCAGCACGACCAGAACTATCCGACCCATGATCTTGAGCTAGAAGATGTAGTTCTAGCCTTGAAGACATGGCGTCATTATCTTATGGGTAATCGCTGTGAGATTTACTCAGATCACAAGAGTTTGAAGTATATTTTTACTCAGAAGGAGCTGAATATGAGGCAAAGGAGATGGATAGAGTTAATTAAGGACTATGACCTTGAGATTCACTATCACCCCGGCAAAGCCAATGTGGCAGCGGATGCTCTTAGCAGATTGCCGTGTAAGCTGAACACCATGATCAAGGAGAAGAAGCCAAGCTTGTATGAGGAGTTGGAGCAGTTTAGAACTGAGCTTGTTAGCAAAGGATTCTTAGCTAGCATCGAACTTCAACCCACTTTGATTAGCCAAATCAAGGAAGCCCAGAAGGGAAATGAAAGTATCGACGGAATCAAACGTCGTATTGGTACAGGCAAAGTACCTGGATTCACCGAAGACGAAGAAGGAGTTCTATGGTACAAAGGCCATATCTGTGTACCAGCAGATTCGGAGCTAAAGCAAGTTATCATGCAAGAAGCTCATGATACTCTTTATTCTATCCACCCCGGAGGGACAAAGATGTATCAAGATTTGAAAGAACAATTTTGGTGGCACAGGATGAAGAGAGATATCGGAAGCTATATCGTCAAGTGTGACATTTGTCAAAGAGTCAAAGCAGAACATCAGAGGCCTGCAGGACTATTGCAACTATTGCAGATTCCGGAATGGACTTTATCACCAGTTTGCCTACTTCCAGTAGGGTAAATGACTCAATCTGGGTCATTGTTGACAGACTATCCAAGGTAGGTCACTTTATACCTGTCAAGACTACCTACCAGAGTTCTAAGCTAGCAGAACTGTATATCGCTAGGATTGTTAGTCTGCATGGAACCCCCAAGACTATAGTATCAGATCGAGGAACCCAGTTTACCTCGAGATTTTGCAGAAAGTCCAGGAAGGATTAGGATGGACATATGGACAGACGAGAGAGTCAACCAGATCTTAGAGGATATGCTTAGAGCTTGTGTGTTAGAATACAGATCAAAATGGGAAGACTGCCTGCCTTTCGCAGAATTCTCATATAACAACAATTATCAAGCTAGTTTGCAGATGGCACCATTTGAATTCCTATACGGAAGAAAGTGTCGTACCCCTTTGAACTGGTCGCAAGTAGGAGAGAGTCATATTTTTGGACCCGACATTCTCCGAGAAGCCAAAGAGAAGGTTCACAAAGTCCGTGAGCACCTCAAGACCGCCCAATCTAGACAGAAGAGCTATGCTGACAAGAGAAGGAGAGACCTGACTTTCAATGTCGGAGATTTTGTATATCTCAAGGTTTCGCCATTGAAAGGAACCCAACGCTTTAGTCTGAAAGGAAAGTTAGCCCCCAGATATATCGGGCCCTTCAAGATTCTGAACCGTCAAGGAGAAGTATCGTATCAACTGGAACTACCTGAAGAGATGTCCGCCATCCACAATGTGTTCCACATCTCGCTACTTTGCAAATGCCTAGAAGTGCCGGAGAAGACTAAAGTTTTCAAGAACATCGATCACAGAGCTATAGAGATCAACAATGACCTAACATATCGTGAAGTGCCCATCCGTATCCTAGAAGAAGCTTACAGAACCACTAGGACCAGGAGTATCAAGTTTCTCAAGATTTAGTGGAGCAACCATACTGAAGAAAAACCTACCTGGGAGCGAGAAGATTACATTAGGACTGAGTTCCTAGATCTCTTTAGTTCCTAGTTTTCTTTCTTAAATCTCGGGATGAGATTTTGTTTAAGGGGGGAAGGTTTATAACATCCCAAAACTCTAAGTAATGTTAATCAAGATCCAAATCACCCAATTTAGGGTTAACAAAACCTTTTTCTATTTAAAGTATTTAAGCATGCATATAAGAAAGGCCTTATTTTGAAATCTTTGTGAATGGTCACCATTGCTTGATCCATTGGTTGTAAAATGTTTCTATGGTAAATTAAACATCATCTAAATCATTCCCAAACTTTTCCCATAGAAAAACAACTCAAAATGAATAAAGGAAGTGAATGGTCATTTTGGCCAAATTAACTATCATGCCCACTTTGGCTATTCCTAGTACTCAAAACTTAACATAAACCTTTGGGGATCTTTGCACCCCTTGCTAGTACACATAATGATGTACCAAGACCCACTTTGTGATTTGCCAAAAACATTCAATCACTAAATTTAATTGGCATTGGAAAATTGAATCTATTTCATATGGGAAGATCCCACTATTTCAAAAAACCCTCAAACAAGCTCAAATTTCAAAACCCAAGCACCCACAGAATCTCAAGCTTAGTACTAGCACACCCACCAAAAATATTTTCAAAATTCAAAAAGAATTTTCTTGCAGCCATTTCATCAAACACCTTGTGGACAGATTTCAAACAAAAACAAATTTCACTATTTGAATAGTGTTCTAGCCAAACTTGTCTCCCATTTGACCCCCATTTGCTCCCATTGTCCCTAGATGATCTAACAAGGCCAATTAAACCCACTCCCCTACCTCCTAGTGGCCATGCCAAGCCATGCCGAGCCCCACCTCGCCGGCCAACTTGGTCACCACCGCAACAGACCACCTCCCCCTCTCTCGCTATGTCTAGCAGCTAGCCAGCACCTCACCGCTGCCCACTGTCCCCTCCTCGAGCCAAGCCAGGGCATGTACCACCGAAGAACCACCGCACCCCGTGCGACTGCGCCATGCTGAGCACGCGGCAGAGTGCCGCGCCCGACACGCGTGCATGAGCCGCCGCTCGACCGCAGCCTGCACCCACCACGTCGCCACGACCCAGGGAGCACGTCGGACATGCCCATTCGCCGTCCAACACCGCACAGCCACCGCTCGCCGTGGACACCGCCGCCTCTGCCGCTCAGAGCGCCAGCTCCGCCCGACCGCATACCACCGCCCCTAAGCCCGCATTAAAGTCCTAGAGCACCGCCAGGAGACCGCACGTCGATCGCCACCCGCAGCCATGCCGCTAGCAGCCCGTAGCCATGTCGCCATCGTCGCCTGGCCATGACACGCTGTCCCCTCGTCGATCCTATATAAAGCGGCCACCCCAGCACCATTTCTCCACACTCCCACACTCCTCACCTCTCACTAATTCTTACCCACCTCTCACCGAAGCCGCTCGAGCTCTGTCTCACCGGAATTGAAGCTGAAGCCGCCGTAGCAGGAGGAGAAGGGCGTTTGCGATTTAGAGCACCCCAAGCTCCGCCGCAACCACGCCTCGCCTCGCCGTCGTCTACCAGCCCGTTTTCCCGCCTCGTCCACCTTGCTGGAGCTCTGGTACGCCCCTTATGCACCCCCACCGAGCCGCTAGGGTTCGAGCTTGCCGGCGACAGGTCTGTCATCGACGACGATCCCCAGGCCGTTGATCCCCACTCTAATCCAACGCCCCACATTGCCCCGTACCGCTTCGCGCGTTATGAGCCGCTGACTGGTGGACCCCCTGTCAACTGAGCCCCGCACTGAGGAGTGACACTGGGCCGGCCCGTTAGCGTTTCCCGCGCAACCCAGTTAGTTTGAATTTGGATTTTTCTTTTTAGTTTAAACTTAGTTCTGTATCTGAGTTTGAAAATCAATTCAGAGAGATTTACAAATCCAACTGGAGTAATTCCAATTTTTTTAGGAAGCTACTGAAAAGATCTACCAAAGCCCGTTGCATTTAATTCAATTAGAGTTATAGATCTATCCTAGTAAAAATAATAAAACAGAAGCATTTGCACCTTGCAACATTTTTATAAAATCAACCAAGTTAACTTTTGAGTTGATTCCAACTCTCAGAAATCACATTTAACATACCTATCTGAATATGTAATAATATTAAGGTTTACATGCAGTGACTTTGGACTAGTACCAAAATAATGCTATATAGGCATTTCTAGTCACTTTAAATCATTAAATAATGAACTTAAACCAAAGTAATTAGGAACCAACCCTTAAATCACATTCCCACATGTTAGAATATGTGGTGATGACATGTGTCCACATGATCCCATATTTGAAGTGGGAATATTAAATCTTAGTCAATTTTGCAATGAGTAGAAATTACTTTTCTAAAATAAAAAGGATGAAACTATTAAATTAAACTTGTGATGCTTGTGATGATAATAGATCATCAAATGTGTGCCTTAGAATGCTAATTAGACTAGTTAAGTATTGTTTGGTGATTGTGTACTCCGTGTGTACTTATAGACGATAGTACCGACCAAGCCTTTGAGGAGGAGGAGTTCTATCCAGAAGAGGAGGAAGAAAACTTCAACCACTGTAACAACCAAGGTAAGCTATTGTTAGAAAGCTAGCACTATCTAAGCTAACACTTGCAAGTCTTATACTAGCAAGCCCCCATTAACAATGCAAGCTAACCTTGCAATCTAGATAACCCAAGCAAATATGTATTGAGCATGCTTTGTTTATAGCACCTTGACTATTATTTACCCCAAGTATTTTTTTTCAAGCTTTACTTTATTTTACTTTAACAAAAGTTCTTTACTTGTTTTGAAGGTAGCATAAAAAGTATAAAACTTGACCTATATAGAAACCTTTAGATGTCATTCTATGGCATGAGATTGATCCCATCAATTCCACCTTAGTGAACACTCTTAACTTAGTAGTTAGAGTAGATCAAAAACTTGAATCACTTTAGATGGGAATACTTGGTGAAAATGATTTATGAAAACCTTGGAATGATGAGTCATTCTATTGAGAGGTTTTGACATGTGTTGAGAAACACAAATGATTTATGATGATGAAAATGTTGAGGCATGAGTCTTAACCCCTTTTACAAAACTGATGGTTGGATTCAGACGCGATACCATTCCAAATTTACCGTACAACCACATTACATGAATTGGGTAAGGCCTAGCCGAAAGTTTATATGCATTAGTATTAGTTCGCTCGCGGGAGAGGTTTGAGCTGAGGCTACCTCTCAATGTTGTCCACCTATGCAGTGCCCAAGATGACAGATGGTCATGGTTGGGAGGCCATACTCATAGGAGGGGTGCTTATACTAGGATGTGTAATTGAAAGGTTATGTTTGATTATCTGCATACTAAGTATGATGATTCAGGGTTATCCCTGACAGATGTATCGAATCTTGTGGTGAAAGTGTACCACCTCTGCAGAGTGTCAAACTATTCGAATAGCCGTGTCCGCGGTTATGGATAGTTGGAGTGGCCATACTGTTTCGTTGTCAGATGTTTTCAAAATGACTTATGAAATGAATGATGAATCTTGACTTGACCACAACAGAGTTGTGACTATGACACTAGCTTCCCAACTTAAGTGGTTCTAAAACTTTATTTTATCTTTCTTTGTTTCTGAACTCAACTTAGGTTTCAAACTTAACTTTATAGTTAAACTTAGAGTTAGCACTTTAACTTAGCAATATTTTACTTGTTAGTGGTAGTTTGCGAGTACTTAAAGAGTACTCATGGATTTTGTCCCTAGCTATTCTCATGGCCAGACTATGAAGGAGACTACCAAGATAATGGTCAGCAAGACGTCTATGATAACTAGGACTATCTGCCTTCGTCAGCATTGCCTGTGCCCCTGAAGATGGACCCCACCGCTACGCTTACTTCTTTATTTCTGCTGCTTGATTTTTATTAAGCCTGGATCATGAGATCCTTATTTGTGTAAGACCTTATGTATGGTTTGTAATGGATGATGTACTGTGATATCCAATCCATTATGTCTCACAAAAATGGTAATCCTGGGATTGCGAGGTATGGCATAACGGGCATCTGGGATAAAAAATCCGGGTGTTGACACTATTAGAATAGTTAGGAGGGTTTTAGTATATTATTTAGAATATTTGCGGATAGTTGTACATAGTTTTATTTAGAATAGGTGGATTTGTAGAAAAAAATTGGTAGGTGGATTTGTAGGAATATTAGCCAGACTATTATCAAGAATATTTGCAGATAGTTGTACATAGTTTTATTTACAATAGGTGGATTTGTAGAACGATTTGGCAGGTGGATTTGTAGGAATATTAGCCAGAATATTAGTATATTATTTAGAGTATTTACGCACTGTCGATAATTAATTATTTAGATTGATTTTTTTATGTCAGCAGAGATGTCGAATGTAGTGAAGTTCGTGTTTTACTATGGTCCTGGTAATATCCAATACTATGAATATGGAGCAGATTTGCGTGAGTTTCATTTTACGGAGTTGGATTTGACTGCCCCTCAAACCTGGAGATTTAGTCAGTTGAAGGAATGGTTAACGGACTATTTAAGATATAATCTCAAAACATACACCGTTAGTGTCCAAGCATTGTAGACAAAGTCTACCAAGAAACTTTTCTGAATTTTGAAGGATGTAGATCATAACTGAGATTGGTTTAAATGGTTAAAAGGTTGTCAGGACAGGCAGATACACCCTGTTGCACTAGTGCTTCCTGTCTTGAAGGAGATCAATCCACAAGCATCTGAAGGTGGACACGGTCCTGGCCATAGTGTTGAATCTAGTGGCAGAACGTACTCTATGTCCAATGCTAGAGGTGGTGGTTATGAATCAGAGCAGAGCAGTCAGATAGGAGGAGGTGGTGGTGGTTATGAACCAGGGCAGAGCAGTCATGATGTAGGTGGGGGATACGAAAGTGGAGAGGTAGATGGGGACGAGGAAAGTGGGCACATGCAGGACACGATGGAGGATGAGGATTACATGGATGGTGAAAGTGGTGATTCTGATGATTCAGATAGTTCCGATGAAGAAGGCAATGGAGAGGACGTGCCAATTCCTGCATCCTAGAATCAAGACATCTCCGGTGTCATGACCGTTAACGACTGTCATGATTCTGCCTAGGAATATCACAAAAATAAAATTGCGCGGGGCGCCAGATATCTAGACAAGAAACATTTGCAAGATGCAGTCATTGCTTGGGCATTGTCTACACAGAGGGTTCTCAGTACAACCGTGTCAAATAAGAGATACTTGACAATGGAATGCGTGGATATTAATTGTCCAGCTAGGGTGCATGGATATCTTCCTAAATATGACACAAGTTGGTTGGTGAGTGACATGGTGATGCACACATGTCAGCTTTCATCTATCCCTACAGATCATCGTAACCTCTCGTCCATGCTTCTGGCTTGGTTGTTTTACACGGATAGTGGACAGAAAAGCGGTGGAAGTGAAGGCTATAATAAATAAAGTAAGAGTCAGGTTTAATTACAACATTTCGTACGGCAAGGCTTGGAGGGCAAAGCAGAGGGCTCTTGAGGACATGTTTGGTTCTTTCAGAGACGCGTATGACTCTGTGGTGAGACAACTCCTTTCACTGCAGGCAAGGAACCCAGGCACCTATGTCGACATCCAACACTATGTGATACCTGAGGATCCATCCGTAAAGGTGCTTCATCGAGTGTTCTTCTCTTTCTCTGTGTGCATCCAAGCTTTCACTTATTGCCGACCAGTTATATGTGTGGACGACACGTTTCTCACTGGCAAGTATAAGGGACAGATCCTTACCGCCATTGGTCAAGGCAACAACAATAAAATTGTCCCACTCGCCTTTGCTTTTGTGGAGGGAGAAAACACTGAAAGCTGGACATGGTTCTTCAGGCAACTCAAGATAGCAGTTGTGAAAGATAAGCCCAATGTGTGCATCATTCATGATAGGCATGCAGGTATACTAAATGCGGTTAAACGTTTGACACAGCTTGGGCCTGAAGAACAAACACCTTAGCTCGACATGTAGAGCCATTGGTGCATGCGCCATTTCAGAGCTAATTTTTTCTCACAGTTCAGGAACAAGAATCTGATGAATCTTTTCAAAAAACTGTGCAAGCAGAACCAAGAATGGAAGTATGATTTCATATGTGCACATCTTGATGACTTCACTCAGAAACATGTCAGGGCTAGGAAAGCGGCCCAAACTACAGCTATAGCTGCACATCAAGCAGCAGTTGCTGCCCAGGCTGCTACTAGAGAAGCGCAGCTAGAAGAAGAGCCTGTTGGGCTTTGTGACTTGCCTAGATTTGATCCTCCTGGTACTAGGAGAAGGCTCGGGAGACACATTAAAAAATTTCAACAGTGGATAGAGCACGAGCATTTGGAGATGTGGTCTTTGCTACACGACACCCATGGAGCTAGGTATGGTGTCATGAATACAAACCTAGCTGAGTCATATAACTTTGTCCTCAGAGGTGGCAGGGCTCTACCACTTACAGCCATTGTTGAGGGTATTTTGTATGGCACGATCAAACATTTCAAAGACAAATGACAAAAAGCTCAATTGCATATATTAAACAATCTGAACACACGCTTCTATAAAAAAATTATGGAGTACATGGATAAAAAGATGGCAAAAGCTCGGACACACACTGTCGTGGCCGTTGGTAATGCAGAGAGAAGGTTTGAGGTGCGGTTACCTACCGATAAGTTTGGGTGTGGTAATGAGCTAAGGACGCACGAGGTGAAGATTGGAAATGAGCAATGGCCAACCTGTGAGTGCACATGCAACAAACCAAAATTGCTTCATCTCCCTTGCTCGCATGTGCTTGCTGCGTGTCGGCAGCTGGGGTGGGACGCAATCTTGTTCGTGTCTCCGTACTATCTAAAAGAATATGTGATTAATACCTAGACAGGTGAGATGTCAGGATTTCGAGTAGTTGGTAATTTCAACATGGTAAACCCTGGTGAAAGGAAGTACATCCCCCACCCTGCTCTAATGCGAACAGGCAGAGGAAGACGCCAGTGTAGGCGCATCCGGAATGACATGGATGAATCAGAAGCTGGAGGCCCAACGCGACAGTGTTTTCTATGCAATGATTTTGGCCATAGGGCAAGGTGCTGTCCCAAGTTCGGAACAAGCATAGTACCTACACGAGGTCGTGGTACCCAGGCTCGAAGAGGTAGAGGTCGCGGGCGAACTTAGGTTCTGATGAACTATGTTCCATGTGTAATATGTGATGAACTATGTTTTAATTTGTAATATGTGATGAACTATGTTTTAATTTGTAATATGTGAGGAACTATGGTTTAATTTGTAATATGTGATGAAATTAAGATACATCAAGACACTACAACTGAAATTAAGATACATCGGGACACTACAACTGAAATGAAGTTACATCAACACAATACAACTGAAATTAAGATACATCTGTTCTGAGACATATGTCTACCTGCCCTGAGTCTAGTGCGGGTACATCCCGGTCGTGTCCCCACGTTCCTCTGCAGCCCACGCCTCGGCAGCCCTTTCCCTTAATCTCTTCCTTTCTGCCTCACGGGCCTCCTTGCGCACTTGTTCCTGCCACTCCTCTTCCTCTCTTCTCTTCCTATTCAGCTCGCGGTTTTGAGCTTGCTCTGCTCGGAATTCTTTCATTTCTCTCTCTCGTTCCTTCTTTGCCTCTTCAACCATCCTTTCACTATGTTCCTCTTTGTGAAAGGTAGCCCACACAACTCGGTTCCTGTCATGACACTCTTTCTTGGCCCAAGCTGGCTGCCCTGTGTCAATCCAATGGTACCACTTGCAAAGTGGAGGAGGAGACTGCAAGCAAATAATTGAAATGAATAAAACAACACATGATAACATGAATGGTTGATATTAGCCATGCTCTGGGAACATACCGGAGGCCTCTCGTACGATGAACTTTCTTGTCGGGGCGGGCTTGCGTCGTAGTTGGGACACATGAAAAACTTCATGCCCATGCAGGTGGAGAAATCGATCGACTCCTTGACCTTGACGAGATGGCCACACCAACAATGCTCGTGTGTGATACGTCCATTTTGCATCACTATTCTATGTCTTAATTCACTATTATTCATTGATATATTTCGATTGAGAGGTGATACTTATGTTATTTCATCTATTTTTGCATGGTTGATGACTTTTGGAGCATGGACCGCTGCAATCAGGATTCTGATGGAAAAAGTGTTGTTTGGAGGCAAAATTCGTGAAGATCAGAAAATCCGGGAAAATATACGGAAAATCCTATTTTTCCAAAAGACTAAGGATGCCAGAAGATGGAGTGGAGATGGGCCACAGGGGGCCCACACCACCCCATGGCGCGGGCAGGCCTAGGCCGCGCCTGGAGGTGGTGTGGCCACCCTGGCCCACGCCAACCTCTCCCCTCTAGCGTATATCATCCTCCTGAAACCCTAAGACTCGGGGAGCGACCACAGAAAGATTCCGCCGCCTCTGTGGGGCGGAAAACACCGAGAGAGAAAGGTCTCTCCGGCAGATAGATTTCTGCCGGGGGAATTCCTTCCCGGAGAGGGGAGATCATCGCCATCAACACCACCATCAAGCTGGACTTCATCGGGATCATCATCATCATCATCACCACCATCATCACCATCAGCACCCTCATCACCATCTCCATATTGATGTAACAATTGAGTTGAATCTTGCATAGTTCATAGGGGAAACATTCCCGGTGTTGATTACTCTTTGTAGTTGATGCTATAGAGTGAACCATTGAATTATTGTCTATGTTTAGATTGTTATACATCATTATTCCATCTCTGATCATGATCCATATCATGTCTTGTGAGTAGTTCGTTTTGTTCTTGAGGACATGGGAGAAGTCTTGTTGTTAGTAGTGGAGTAGCATTGAGAAAGATTCAATAGATTGTTATTTAAGTTGTGGTGTACTTCTTCTAGTGGTGTCATGTGAACATCGACTACATGACACTTCACCTATATGGGCCTAGGGGAATGCATTGTGTATTTGGCTACTAATCGTAGGGGTTGCCGGAGTGACAGAAACCTGAACCCCCGTTAGGAAACCATTGCACAAGGGACGTAAGGGTCTTAGAGTTTAAAGCTGTGGTTAGTTTCTACCTTAATTACTTTCTTGTACTTACGGATGTTTGCAAGGGGTATAATCACAAGTATGTATCGGTCTTGGATGGGGCGGTACATTAGCACAGGTTCACCCACACAACACTTAGCAAGCTAAAGAAGATTAATCGACTATATGAAGTGAAAGCACTTGACAGTCTTCCCATGTGTCCTCGAGAACGTTTGGCCATCTTAAGAAATACAACCGGCTTGTCCTTTGCTGCATAAAGGATTGGGCCACTTGCTGCATTTATTCCTACTGTCTTTTATTTACTCATACTTTGTTTACTTGCTTTATCGAAAACCCCTAAAAATTCGTTTGCTAAGTATTTGCAGAGAATTCCCGATCCATTCCACTAGCCAGCACCTTCTGCTCCTCGTTGGGTTCAACACTCTTACTTATCGAAAATACTACGATACACCCCCTATACTTGTGGGTCATCAAGACTATTTTCTGGCACCGTTGCCGGGGAGTGAAGCGCTATTGGAGAGTGGAACTGGTAAAGGAAACTTCTACTATGAGTATTGTCTACTTCTGCTAGTTGCTTTATTTTCGTTATGGATAATTTGCTGAGTTTCTTATTTGGTAATGCTACTACCACTGCTAAGGTAGTAGATAAGCCACCACCTGATGAGAATGATGTTTTCAAAATACCTACAAGAATTATTGATCGTGTTATGGATAACTATTATGTTGGGGATGGAACAATCCATCCCGGTGATCATTTACTCTTTATACACGAATTATGCGGGTTGTTCAAGTGTGCAGGTATTACTACAGATCAAGTTAAGAAGAAGTTATTCTCATTATCGCTGAAAGGAAGAGTTGAGGAATGGTATAAGCTGCTAAAGAATGGTCAAGCTCTGGAATGGGAGGAAATAGTGCCTCTCTTTTATTCAAAGTTTTATCCTCCTAGTGAGATTCATAAAGATCGGAATCAAATATACAACTTTTGGCCTCTTGGTGGAGAGAGTACAACTCAAGCTTGGGGGAGATTGAAGTTACAGATGCTCAAATGTCCCATTCATGAGCTCCCCAACAATATTATTATCAACAACTTTTATGCAAGGCTCCCTTTACATGATAAAGATTTATTGGATGCTTCTTGTGCTGGATCATTCACTCGCATGGAAGAAGAAGCTAAATGGGAACTTCTAGACCATATTCAAGACAATGCTGAAGCTTGGGAGAATGACAAAGGTAGAAAGTCAGGTAAAATTATGATTATGAATGCATTGAATCTTTTATGGGAACTGATGACTTTCAAAATATTAAAAATGCTTATGGTCTAGACTCTCAAGCTATTGCTTCTTATTTTAAGGGTTTTGCTTCCTACATTGAAGTGCCTAAAAAGAAGTGGAATAAGTTTCATGAACCTTATAAAGATGTTGCTAAGAGTGTTCCTGCAAGAAATACTGAAGTTTATACTGCTAATCATGTCTTACCTAAACCTTATATTGAGAAAATGCCTTTCCCAGTTAAGGTAAAGGAACATTCTATGATAGCTAGTATGGTTAATGAAAGTATGAATAAAGCTGTTGAACCTGATAAACAAATGGTTGATGAATCTATAATAGCAAGTGTGAAAGACTTTGTCACCAAGTATGAGAAAGAGGGACACCCTATCCTTTGTAAGGATACCTCTAATATTGTTTCGCAAAGTGGTGTTATGAGAGCTAGTATTCCCGTGTTTTCTGTTAGAATAAGTGATCATTGCTATGATGGTCCTTGTGATAGCTATATTGTTAAGTTTATGCATGATACTGAAAGTTATTATGAGAGAGGGAAAAGTGTTCTTATGCATCTCAATAATATCAAGTTTCCCCATTTTATGCTGAAAGATTTTATATTGCGCTTCTTATGCAAGTTGCATTTGGTTTCAATAACTTGTTTGTTTACAAAATTCCCTTGCATAGGAAGTGGGTTAGACTTAAATTTGTGTGTTTTTGCTTCTTAATGCTCTCTTTCGCTTCAATTCATATTCCTATGAGAGCTTCTTCAAAATTATAATGCCCATCTTAATGGCTATAAAGAAAGAGCTTTTTGGGAGACAACCCAATTTGTTTTTGCTTTCAGTTTGTTTTTTGTTTCTTTGAGTCTTGGAAGTTATTACTTTGGTAATAATCGCTCCTTATCCGTTTTGTTTGGTTTTTGCGTCAAGATCAACCTCTAATGAGAGAGAAGTAATATTTGGGGAAGTTGCTGTCCCGAAACAGATTTTTGTGCTTCACCGTAAAAATTTGTGAGAGATCTCTGTATGTCAGATTGAGCTGAAATTTTTTATGCTTAGGCCACAGGTTGTTATTTAAATTTCGTTAGTTTTGCACTTTTTTATTTGAGCAACAGAAGATTTTCGAAAAATTTGATCTTTACCTGCTGGTCTGTTTTGACAGATTTTGCCAATCTTGCATTTGCTTCTTTATTCGATTTCCTTTTTGAATTCTTTTTGGGCTTCGGAAGGAGTTGCTACAGTAGATTTTGTTTTGATGGTTTTCAGTTGAAAGTTGAACTCAAAAGGTTTTGTCACTTCACTTATACTAATGTTGCTAATGAGAATTGTGTGAAGTTTTGTGTGAAAGAAATTTCCAGGAAGTGGAGATAATGGTGCAATAAGGAAGAGAAAGGTTTTATGACTCAAGTAATAAGTGTATGAAGATGAAGATATTGATTTTATTCAAGTGGTGACTCCGGAAGGATCCACTAAATACCAAATTCAGAGACCTACAGAGTCCGTTTCCAACTAGGTAACAGTTCTGGTAAGAAAAGTTCCGCGAAAATACGATCCAACTATATTTTTGCAGTTTTCAGTCAATAAGGAAAGCTACAAAGCGAAAAAGGGACAGAAACGGAGCCAGGGTGGCTCACAGCACCCTATGGTGCAGGCCCTCCACTGGCCGCGCCACCAGGTGGTGAGTCCACCCAGGACTCCGCCTCCGACTCGTTTTCTCCCAGTACCTTCCTTTTGATATGAAACTTCGTAATATATAACTCCCCGTACCCCCCGAGGTCCGTATATCGTGTTTTTGACGTGTTTCTGTTTCGATATGTTTCTGCTAGGATATACTCTTTGAAAGTTTAGAAGTACAATGGTGCCTGCCAAGGATAAAGGGATGGAGCCTATGGAGGAAGATCTCCAAGACCCCAAGCAGGTGCTGGTACCTTTAGTCACTTGCCCTGCATCAACGGAAGCCCTACGAGTCACTAAGGAGTTCTGCGATAAGTACCGAGACTTGAGGAGGAAGGTGGACATGCTTTAGTGGGAGAATGATAGGCTTCACAAGATGCTGGAAGATTTCCTCACGACAACTAAGAAGATACCACCACCACCTAAGGAGTAATTCGTCATCAGGTTTGGCATCCCCTTGGTTTGTTCCAAGCTTGGGGGAGTGCCGCGGTATCATATCACTATCTTCTATCTTTTTACCTTTTTAGTAGAGTCATATCATGAATAAAGGAGTTATTATGTAGTATGGTTTGCATTATGGAAGTGTCCCCTCTCCCGTTAGATATGTATCCCTTAGTGTGAGTTGCCGTTATTTAATGAGAAGTTCTATCATTCACTCTTTTGCATAGCTTATTTTAGTTTTGAATTCGTGGTTATATGATTGATCTTGTTGTTAGTATTGGTATCACTTTGGGATCATTGAGTTAATTTAGTTGGTTTTGGCAAACCTGGCTCGGTCAGTAGAAACACCTTTTTGAGAGTTGAAAAAAAAAGTACTCTAAAGAAAAATAATTTCATCATCTTTCTTTCTTGATTTGCTCATAAGTCTAGTATTCTCTAGTTAAGATCTTTTGTGCTTCCAAGGAAGATTGCATGTTTGTCTTTATCACTTGTATGTTTGTTTGTTTCCTTCAACTCTTATACTTGCTACCCAGCCTTGCTAGCCAAAAACTTGTACTGAGAGGGTATTTTTCTCGTGCATACACCTCCTTTAAACCAAAACCCATGCCATTTGTGTCCATCATACCTACCTAGTAGCATTATTGCTATTCCAAGTAAATTCTTGTTTTATCTACCTCCCAAATTAAACTTGTTATGTGAAAATTAGTGATTAAAGCTCTCACGAACTTGATGGCACACTTTACTTTCTTGCATTTAATAAACTTGAACCATTGAGATCACCTATGTTGCGTATATGCTTGCACTTTGTGAGTTGAGAATTAGCAGAACCATGTTGTCGTGGGGAACGCTTTCAACATTGCACTGGTACTTTGTACCTAGTTGATATCATGTTCTTTTGTCTATGGATGTCGTCAGTGTGAAATGAAAGGGGATCTTGTAAGTCCATGGAGTTATGCATGTGTGTTAGAGAAACGCCTGGGCCGCTGGTCTAATCCATGCTGACATGGTGGAAACCTGCAGCGTAACCATAACGAGTATCTATGAATCATTCTTCTTATAAAAAAAGAGATAGAGATTGAGAAAAAAAGAGAGATATTATGAAAAGAGGAAAGAGAGAAAAAAGCACCATATTCCCATGGTAAATAAGAAGATTGCTGAGATACTTGTTGTCTGCTTGCCTTATCATTTCGATATGGGGATTCTTCCGTATCATCGGGCAAGGGGTACCCCGTTGGCGGTTCTCAATGATACACATATGCTTACGATGACAAGAACTTACCGGTGACTAAACTTGAGTAGAATGAGGAGCGACCCTCGTATTGAAGGGACATGAGATTCTCAACTTACAACTTGTCAACGCATATCCTCATTTTTTATCACTTTAACCTTAATCACCTAAAGATGCCTATGATAGGGGCAATGAGAGCTGAAAGCTAGTAAGTATCATAATCTTTGGGAGCTCTTTATGAGACTTGCAATCCCTGCTTCCCTCTTTGAAGGGCCTTTCTTTTACTTTGTAGTTGAGTCAGTAAACCTATTCCCTTCTATCTCAGCAAGTATTTTGAGTTGATGTGTTTCATTCATTCATATGATGATTTATGCAATCATGTTTCTTATGTTCCTTGCTTTGCACGTTGCTCTTATCTTGAAGTTTACTACTTTGAAAGCTATCATTGAAAAGCCAGCTATTTGTGAACTCCAGCAAATTATCAACTATTCTTCGACCAAGAGCTAAGATTGCCATTACCAATTACGATTCACTTTATGTATCTTTATTGTGTTTCCTTTACTCATTGCAAGTTGAGTTGTATAATAGTGAGTTGTCTTCTATTATGATCTATGTATTTGATGAATGTGATGCTTGTTGTCCGTATTCTTTTATCGACTCTTCACTCCATAAACCTGAGGCCATGTTTATTGAGCTCAGTTCGCTTGAGGACAAGCAAAGTCTAAGCTTGGGGGGAGTTGATACGTCCATTTTGCATCACTATTCTATGTCTTAATTCACTATTATTCATTGATATATTTCGTATTGAGAGGTGATACTTATGTTATTTCATCTATTTTTGCATGGTTGATGACTTTTGGAGCATGGAACGCTGTAGTCAGGATTCTGATGGAAAAGGTGCTGTTTGGAGGCAAAATTCGCGAAGATCAGAAAATCCGGGAAAATATACGAAAAATCCTATTTTTCCAGAAGACTCAGGATGCGAGAAGATGGAGTGGAGGTGGGCCACAGGGGGCCCACACCACCCCATGGCGCGGGCAGGCCTAGGCCGCGCCTGGGAGTGGTGTGGCTGCCCTGGCCCACTCCAGCCTCTCCCCTCTGGTGTATATCATCCCCACGAAACCCTAAGACTCGGGGATCGACCACAGAAAGATTCCGCCGCCTCTGCGGGGCAGAAAACATCGAGAGAGAAATATCTCTCTGGCAGACAGATTTCTACCGGGGGAATTCCTTCCCGGAGAGGGGAGATCATCGCCATCAACACCACCATCAAGCTGGACTTCATCGGGATCATCATCATCATCATCATCATCACCATCATCACCATCAGCACCCTCATCACCATCTCCATATTGCTGTAACAATTAAGTTGAATCTTGCATAGTTCATAGGGGAAACTCTCCCGATGTTGATTACTCTTTGTAGTTGATGCTATTGAGTGAACCATTGAATTATTGTCTATGTTCAGATTGTTATACATCATTATTCCATCTGTGATCATGATCCATATGATGTCTTGTGAGTAGTTTGTTTTGTTCTTGAGGACATGGGAGAAGTCTTGTTGTTAGTAGTGGAGTAGCATTGAGAAAGATTCAATAGATTGTTATTTAAGTTGTGGTGGACTTCTTCTAGTGGTGTCATGTGAACGTCGACTACATGACACTTCACCTATATGGGCCTAGGGGAATGCATTGTGTATTTGGCTACTAATCGTAGGGGTTGCCGGAGTGACAGAAACCTGAACCCCCGTTAGGAAACCATTGCACAAGGGACATAAGGGTCTTAGAGTTTAAAGCTGTGGTTAGGTTTCTACCTTAATTACTTTCTTGTACTTACGGATGTTTGCAAGGGGTATAATCACAAGTATGTATCAATCTTGGATGGGGCGGTACATTAGCACAGGTTCACCCACACAACACTTAGCAAGCTAAAGAAGATTAATCGACTATATGAAGCGAAAGCACTTGACAGTCTTCCCATGTGTCCTCGAGAACGTTTGGTCATCTTAAGAAATACAACCGGCTTGTCCTTTGCTGCATAAAGGATTGGACCACTTGCTGCATTTATTCCTACTGTCTTTTATTTACTCGTACTTTGTTTACTTTCTTTATCGAAAACGCCTAAAAATCCGATTGCTAAGTATTTGCAGAGAATTCCTGATCCATACCACTAGCCAGCACCTTCTGCTCCTCGTTGGTTTTGACACTCTTACTTATCGAACATACTGCGATACACCCCCTATACTTGTGGGTCATCAGTGTGTCACCCCTTGTGGCAACCTAGCATCTTTCATCTTCCTAGGCCTATACTCTGGATCCGAACAAGGCACACTCGTGATGTAGAGGAGAAGAAATGCAAGAGAAAGAGAAGGAACAGCTGAACTGGGTGAAGAGAGAACATCTCGGTGCCTGAATTTATAGAGGCAATGGGAAGAATAGGCGGGAAAAAACGGCGGGAAAACGTGGCGGGAGTCGGGAATCGGCTGGCGGGAAATCATGGCGGGAAATAGTGGCAGGAATCAGCTGGCGGGAACCGAAAACTAACCTAGACGTTTAGGGCTTGTAGTGATTAAGCAGGCATTGGTTATGCATTGATCATGCAAGACTTGGTCAAGGCCTGGCCGATTAGTCCAATCGGTGAGGGCCTAGCCGATTGGGCCATTCGGCCTGCCTCTGACCGAGTGGAGCACTCGGCTATGCCCTGGCTGATTGGTCCAGCCCCATTCGGCTAGGCCCTGACCGACTAGGCTAATCGGCCACACCCTCACCGATTGCAGCTGGCTAAGCTCAATCGGCCAGGCCCTGACCGATTCATTGCATTCGGCGTGACCGTCGCCGACAAACACCTAGATCTTTAAATTCCTAAATTCGCGTGACAGTTATCAAATTAATTAAAAAAAGTGTACTATTTAAAAAAAACCGCCAAGCTATTTTTCCAAAACTTATCTAATCCCATGATTATAGTTTTCATGGCACGTGGTGCATAAGACATGATATGACATCATGAGTAAAGCTTTTGTTTTTTGTTTTTCGTTTACTCAGTGTGATCAATGTTCAAATCAGGTTCAGAATTGCCTTCCCTCCCGATGTTTGGCCGATCTTTTGGATAACCGTCCCTCCCGATGTTTGGGAAGCAAGTGAAAATTTTGAAAACCAGAAAAGTTTGAATTTTTTTGCCGCCAAGGACCAAAGTGGTTTCCTTCCTATGTACTACTTGTCCCTATTCCACACCAACGCGGTTGTCGAACACGCTAGAGACATATAGCCGCCGTACCAAGGCACATGTGCGTAGCACCACACTGTGGACGAGAGAGAGATCAGTCGGGCCGGTGCGCGAGGGGAAAGGGTAGGAGAGAGGGAGGATAGATGGTGAGAGGTAGCGAAGGAGAGAGAAAACACACAATTTGTTTTGCGTGGATAGGTCCTGAAATTTACTAGTACTAGCATAATGTAGTACACTGTAAGGCCACAGGAGTACCTCATGTCAGAAACCCATCATTACTTTTCTCTGACATGGAACCGCCTTCAACTTCTCTTCACTGCTGCCCTCTTCCCCTACCAACGTTTTATTCTCTCAGCATGTACAGCGTGTGGACAGAGGTGACCATATGTCTAAGCAAAGAAATATACTACTCCCGTATTGTGTAAAAAAGCACACCTTAATAAGGCTCAGATAGTAAATCATATGACATATCATCACTATATAAAACTATAATTGGTAAAGCACAAAAAATTATAAATTTGACCAACATCTATAAAGTATGGGTGTATATTTGGTCCTTGTACTTTGTATCATCATGTGTAGAAGTCAAAGATTATTAGCAACCTAACACTTGAAATTTTTGGTAACATGGTCTAGAGAAACGACGGAGAAGATTCTAGTATGATTGATAAGTGTGTTTGGCGAGGTTTATGCATAGTGCATTCATTGTGTTCAAGACTATCAATAGAATCTTCTAGATGCTAGCATGGAAAAGAAGATCCAACGGCTAGAAATGCTAGGATTCACGAGTCTTGAAACAACGGTCAACATTCAAAGTTATCCGTACACTATATAGTGGTAAGATAAGATAAGATCATGTAGAAGTCAACGATTATTAGCTACGAGGGAGAAGATTCTAGTAAGATGGAGAAGTGTGTTTTGAGGTTTGTGGATAACATTCATTATGCTAAAGACTATCAATAGAATCTTCTAGATGCTAGAATGGAAAAGAAGATCCAACAGCTGGAAATGTTGGGATTCATGAATCTTGATCCAACGGTCAATATTCAAAGTTATTTGTACACTATATAGTCATAATATAAGATAAGATAAGATATCTCTATCTCTACTACTATAGTGGAGAAGTTTTGAATTGGATCCATAGCACCAATCCCGACCGTTGGGCTGTTGGATCCAATGGTTCAGAGAAGCTGGATTCGTGTTGAATAGTACCTAGAGCAAACTCCACCATGCATGTTCTAGAACCATCATGTCACCACCCCCAAAATTTCGTAGCACAATAGACTGTATTCTCTCTACTTATATATTACTATAGTGGAGCAGTTTTGAATTGGATCCATAGCACTAATCATGACCGCTGGGCTGTTAGATCCAATGGTTCAGAGCAACTGGATTCGTGTTGAATAGTACTCCCTCCGCCAAAATATAAGGTGCCTAAGGATTAGTCAAAAGTCAACATTTTTTAAGTTTGAACATGATTATACAAAAAATATAAAAAATTAGAGTACTAAATTAATATCAATAGATTCACCATAAAGTATATTTCTTAATATGTCCATTCAATATTGTAGATGTAGATATTTTCTCTCAGCATGTACAGCACATGGACAGAGGTGACCATATGTCAACACCCAGATTTTTAATCCCAGATGCCTGTTATGCCATACATCGTAATCCCAGGATTACCTGCGAGACATAACATATTGTATATCATAGTACATCATCCATTACAAACCATAATAAGGTCTTACACAAATAAAGGATCTCATAATCCAGTCTTAATACAAACAAGTAGCGGAATAATAAGCGCAGTAGTGGGCTCCATCTTCAGTGTCACAGGCAATGCTGACGATGGGAGATGATCCTAGTTGTCATAGCCGTCTTGCTGTCCATCTTCCTGATAGTCCTCCTCATAGTTTGGCCACCGGAATAGCCAGGGACAAAGCCATGAGTACTCTTTAAGTACTTGCAAACTATCACTAACAAGTAAGGTAGTTCTAGTAGGAAACTTAAGCTCTAAGTTTATTTGCAAAAAGTAGATTTATCTAAACTGAGTTTAGAAGCAAAGAAAGGTTATTGAATGTTCTAAATCACTTTAAGTTGGGAACTTAGTTTTTCATATTCACAACCCTGTTGTGGTCAAGTCAAAATCATAGTTCACTTCACAAGTCATTTTGAAAACATTTGACAACGGAACAGTATGGCCACTCGAACTGTCCATGACCACAGACGTGGCTATTCGAATAGTTTGACACTCTACAGAGGTGGTACACTTTCACCACAAAATTCGATACATCCATCAGGGATAACCATGAATCATCATACTTAGTTTGCAGATAATCAATCATAGCTTTTCAATTACACACTCTAGTATAGGCACCTCCCCTATGAGCTTGGCCTCCCAGCCATGGCCATCTGCCATCCTGGGCACTACATAGGTGGACATCATCAAGAGGTAGCCTCAGCTCAAACCCCTTCCGCGAGGGAACGCATACTAATACATATAAACTTCCGGATGAGCCTTACCCAATTCAGGTATTGTGGTTGTACGGTAAAATTGGAATGGTATCACATCCGAACTCAACCATCAGTTTTCATAAAGGGCTACGGCTCATGCTCAACATTTTCATCATCAATTCCATTTGTGTTTCTCAACACATGTTAAAACATTTCAATAGAATGAAGCATCATTCCAAGGTTTTCATAATCATTTTCACCAAGTATTCCCATCTAAAGTGATCAAGTTTTATGCTTAGCACTAGCCACTAAGTTAAGAGTGTTCACTAATGAGGGGTGCTAATCTTCAATTTCATGCCATAGAATGACATCCAAGTATAACTAGATTGGCCTAGTTTTATACACTTTATGCTAGCTATACTATCTTTCCAAGTACTCACCAAGCACTACTAAAAGTAAAGAACTTTAGAAAAGTAAAAGAGTAAAGCTTGCAAGTAAAACTTGGGATGGGTATAAGTCAAAATGTTTAACCAAGCATGCCTAATGCATCTTGCTTAGGTTAACTTGCATCTAGTGATGGTTTGCCTTGATTGGTGCAGTGATTGAAGTTTTCTTCGTCTTCTTCGGGGTAGAACTCCTCCTCCTCGTATCCTTGGTCGGTACTATCGTCTATAAATGAATACGAGATACACAATCACCAAACCATACTTAACTAAGTCTATTTAGCACCCTAAGGCTCACACTTGATGATCTAGCATCATCACAATCATCACATGAATTAAAGAACTAGTTTTCTTTAGTTTATTTGAGAAAAGTATTTTCTACTCATTGAAATTAATTAAGATTTGATATTCTCCAAATAAAATATGGGATCATGTTGACACATGTCATCACCACATATTCTAATACATGGGAATGTGATTTAAAAGGGTTGATCATATTTTATAAAGTTAAGATTATTATTTAATAGATTTAAAGTGACTAGAAATGCCCTAATATCATTCTTTTGGTACTAGTCCAATTTCCCTGCATGCAAACCTATATATTTTTACATATTCATATAGGTATTATCAAATGTGATTTTTGAGAGTTGGAATCAACTCAAAAGCAATTATGGTTAATTTTTGAAAAATGTTTGAAGTTGAAAAGTCTCTATCTTGTTATTTTTTCTAAAGATTATCTCTAACTCCAAATGCTTTAAATCCAACAGGCTTGGATAGATAATTTAAATATCTTTCTAAGAAAATTTGAACCATGCAATTTGGTTAAGTGAAACTCTCTAAATTTATTTTTGAATCTAGGGACATAATAGGATTTCAACTAAATTGGAAAATCCATGTTTGAATTTCCAGGCCTGGGCAGGAACGTTAAACGGGCCGGCCCAACTGCACAGCACAGCGCAGCGCGCGGCTGACAGGGGGGTCCACCAGTCAGCGACTGTTCGAACGTGAAATGATATCTTTCAACCAGAGCCCTACGATTAGAAGACAGATCAATGACTACGGTTCATCATCGACGACAAACTGCTCCGACAAGGAAAAAGACCTAGCGCGGCAGTAGGGGTCTCGCGGGGCTCACCTGGGCTCCAGCTAGGGTCAGCGACGGGGCCAAACGACTTGGTAGACGATGGCGAGGCGAGGCGCGGTCACGGCAGGGCTTGGGGTGGTCGGAATTGACGGCGCCCTTCTCCTCCAATAGCTGCAGACTCCAGTGGAATTCCGGCACGGTGGTGCTTGCCTTGCTCCGGGGAGAAGTGGGGAAGGTCAGTGAGGAGTGGGGAGTCGAGTGGTCGAAGAATGGAGGCGGGGGTGGCCTTCTTTTATAGCTCAGCGAGGGGACCGAGCGGTGTGGTGGTGAGCTCGACGGTGGCGTCGCTACAGGCGGCTAACGGCATGGGCGAGGGCGTAGGATGCTGAGTTGCTCCCTGGCAGTTCTCACGGACTTAAAGGCGCGGCGTGGGGCAGCGTGGTTTGGTCTGGCGCGTGCGGCGCTTTGAGCGGAGGCAGAGGTGCTTACGGCGACCTGCGGCAACTGCGGGTCGCGTGGCGGTGAACGAGGGTGTCTGCCGAGGTGGCGTGATCATGGCGAGGCTGCGCATACGCGGTGAGGGAAAGGCACGAGCTGGCGGGGCTGGTCGGGCACGGCGCACTGGCGCGCTCTGGACACGACGCAGAGAGGCGGTGCACGGCGTGACTAGGGTGGTCCACGGCCGGGCTACGATCGTGGGCTGGATAGGGGGTGTCGATAGGCGGCGACGATGCTTGTGGACATGCTGGATAGGCGCGGGGCTGTCTGGAGCGAGCTGGCCTTGGTCGGCCGGCGACAACCACAAATGGGCGGCGCTCCACTATTCTCCACGGCGAAGGGGGCGCTTGTCTACTGCTGCTAGACACTCAGGGGGACAAGGGAGTGAAGAGGGAACAGAGGGGTGGTGGATTACTGCTCCAAAATAGTGGAGTTAGGCAGATGTTAATTCTATGCATGCCAAGTGTTTGTGTTAATGGCCACAGAAACTTTACTTTTGAATTTTTGATTCAAAATGTTTGAGTGATCTTGTATTAAGCTTGAGAGACTAGGTTTGCTTGGACAAGTCAAGGGGAATTGATTTGGTAGGTTTTTGAAAAAGTGTGATCTTCTCATATGCATGAGATTCAATTTTCCATTGTCCATTTAATTGTTTTGAAATATGTTTTTTTAAGTTTGTAAAGTGGGCCTAGATACACTTTTACTTGGTCTATAAAGGGGTGAAAAGACATAGAATTGTTTCTGTTAGAATTTCTCCTCTAGGAACATCTAAAGTGACCTAGTGGTTTAAACTGGTCAAAATGACCATTTGGTTTATTTATTCTTATTTGATTTCTTTCTCTTTGGATTTTATTTGTAAATGGTCTTGATGATGTGGAATTCAACTTTAGACCATTTCACAACATTTAGAACAAGCAAGCATGGCATATACACTCAATTCTATTCTAATGCAAACACACATGCATTCATATTCATTTTCTTAATAAAAGTTTTTGTTAACCCTAAAATTGGGTGATTTGATCTTGATAATCTTGATTATAAGATTTGGGGTGTTACACCATATGTCTAAGAGAAAAAATATACGTACTACTCCCGCATTGTGTAAGAAAGCTATAAGAAAGCACACCTTAATATGGCCTACTACCCGTTCAAAAAAAATTGGCCTACTATATGGCATCCGCTAAGGTTCACTTTATACATAGTGGAAAAAATAAAGTTATATTTAAGCCTAAGGTTCACCTCAAGCTTGTGGGTTGCCCATAGAGAATAGAAATATCATTTTCCCTCTCTCCGTATTTCATGTGCTCGTTTTCAAAAGGGGTTCAAAATTTTCAAGATGCAAAATCTTTTTTTCTTTGAGGAAGATGCAAAATCTTAGCTAGAGGCCGAACCCGTCATCATCAATTGAGAATGTTCTTTCCTGGTAGTTGGACACTCACACCGACTACACTGCTTTTACAAGAAGAGATGCACCCATATACCTTCGAAAAGACAATTAATTTAAGAGCAATCTATTGAATGAAATATGCCCTGAGAGGCAATAATAAAGTTGTTATTATGTATTCCTTGTATATGATAGATGCTTATTTTGCATGCTATAATTGTATTGATTGGAAACGTCAATACATGTGTGTTTAATAAACAAATAAAAGGTTCCTAGTTATGCCTCTCTTATAGACTAGCTCGTTGATTAACAAGATGATCAAAGTTTCCTGATCATGGACATTGGATGTTGTTAATAACAAGGTCACAACATTTGTGAAATGATGTGATGAACATTCATCCTAAGTATAGCATTATGATCAAAGTCATTATGTTTATATTTCTATAACATCATATGAAGTAATCTTAGTCCTTAGACCATGAAATCATGTTAATTACTAACGTCGGAAGAGTAACTTGATAACATCAAACGTCACACCGTAAAAGGGTGACTATAAAGGTGGGTTCAGATACTCCGAAGATGTTATGTTGAGGCTCATGGATCAAGAGTGGAATTTGTCAATCCCGATGACGGATAGATATACTCTGGGCCCTCTCGGTGATATCACATTAAGATAGCTTGCAAGCAAGTGATGTGATCACTAGAATGTTATATCACGGGAACGAGAAAAGAGTGCATGTCAGTAACAAGATCAAACTAGGTATTTGGATGCCAATGATCGAATCTCGGACATGTAATATATCGTGAGACAAAGGGATTAAATTACTAGCGTTAAAGGTTCTCACGATCATAGAAGTCATCGTTGAATGTGCAGGAGTCAGAATGGATCTCTAGGTCCCGCTTCTGATTATTGATTTGAGAGGAGTCTCAATCATGTCTGCATTACTCGTGAACTGTAGGGTGACACACTTAAGGGTTGCCAAACACCATTTTGGAGCACATATGTTTCAGACAAAAGAATTGCAAAGCGCTGGAATTATTTCGATGGAAACCAGAATTGTTTCAGGTGAAATTGCAGAAACTGGTTCTACATGTGATATTGAAATGTTACAAGGGGTTTTATGTGAATGTTTGTTAATTAAAGTAATTAAAAAAATCTGAATAAAATAAATAAAAGAGTTTTATTAAATGAGAGTTACATTTAATTTGGTGGAAATTTAATGCATGTGAGTGGAGCTTTGGGTGAGGCTAAATTGATGTGAGTGGAGCTTCCGCCACATGAATGAGGAAGAGGTGGGGGCACCCCCCATGGGCGCCGGCCATGGGAGGGGAGGATCCCCCTCTCCTATAAAAGGCCCCCCTCTCCTCCCTCACAAAGCACACCTCCTTATGAAGGATCTCTCTTCCCCTCTAGATATATTCCCTATGGTCTCGGATTAGCGAGATACATGTTCCCGGTGGCATTTCGTCTAGAAGGAGTTGCTGCTTCCACTGATTTGCTAGAGAGAGGAAGTGGAGGTTGTTCGGTGGCCTGAACGTGTGTGCGAAGATGGACGCGCTGCTGATTTGTGGCGCTAGGACTTCCACATGATCTTGAGATCGGCAAGCGTATGACTACATCATCCACGAGTTCCAACTTGTTAACAAAGCTTTTTTTTTTGTCTTCGTGGGTAAGTTCTCCATGGATGTATATCCACCCGTTGCTTGTATCTAGTAGATAGATCTTGCCGTATAGTTCCCATTGTAGGAATTTTTTGTTTTCTATGCTGCGAACCCAACATCTATCAGACTTACTTGCAGCTCCAGTTTGACCTAATTTTGATAAACTGTAAAGATGCAAAACCTTAGCAAGAAGTTGAACCTGTTGTGGACGAGGAAGAGACAAGCCAGATTGTGCACCCACGACTGCAAAGAAGAAATCGATGGAGGATGGATGGTGAGAGCCAGCAAAGGAGAGAGAAAACACAACTTGTTTTGCGTACATATACTCCTACTAGTAGTAGGTCCATACATTTACTACTATTGGAGTGTACCATGTACCTCGTGTCAGCAGCCCATCATAGCTTTGCTCTGACATCGCACCACCTTCAAGTCCTCTTTTGCGCTGATCTTGTGCTGCTTTTTTTAAAGTCTCGTGCTGCCTCCCTTACTTGTGTAGCAGAGTTGGCTAGGAAGTTTTAAAATTTGCAAAACATGGGAATTTCGAGAATGTTCTTTCCTGAAAGTTGGCAAACTCACACCGACGACATCATTTACTAAAAGAAGATGCACCCATCTACCTTCGAAAAAACAATTAATCCAAGAGCAATCTATCACGCTAACTCGTAGCTCAAATTTGACCTAATTTCATTAAGTTGCCAAGATGCAATTTCTTAGCAAGAAGTTGAATGTGTTGTCAAAATTTCAGAACCTTTTATTTACTATATATATGCATGCAAAAAAAATTATGTTTTCTCTCTCCTTCTTCACTACCTCATCACCATCCACGCACACCCCTGCCGGCTAATCTCTCCCTCGTCCACAATGTGGTGCTGCCCACATGCGTCGACCTACCTTGTCGTTCCATTTCACACCCTACACAGAGGAAGCACCAAGCACATCTCCTGTCACGTTGGTTCGAAAGTGTGAGGAGCGCTTTTTGTGTGAAGCGAGTACAGTAGTACGAAGGGTATGGCTCAGTTTCTCGCTCGAGAAGGACCCACCTGCTTTTCTTTGCTTAACTTTAGGGCCCTTTGTGCTAAATTTATGGACATCTACATGTAATTTTATCTTTTTTGAGGTCTTCGATCTAAACCATACTGCCACCGATCGTGTCAAATTTTAACTACAAGTAAGCACGATAGATAGTTTCCTCTTAAAATTTTCCAAAAAACTTTTGAAGCTAACCAGGAATTTAGTACATCGAAAACCACCAAAAAGTTTTTTCGAAAAATTTCCAAAGCAACCTCAATTTACTTATAGTTCAAACTTGACCTAATTTCGATAAATTGGCACATAGTCTCATTCAAGTCGACATACTTAGCTAGGAATTTTTAAAATTCGCAAAACATGGGAAAATCAAGAATGTTCTTTCCTGATAGTTGGAAGCACACACCGACGACATCGTTTAGTAAAAGAAGATGCACCCACCATCTACCTTCGAAAAGACAATTATTCCAAGAGCTATCTATCACACTTACTTGTAGCTAAAGTTTGACCTAATTTCAGTAAGTTGTCAATATGTAGAGTCTTAGCAAGAAGTTGAACCTCTTGTCAAAATTTCAGGACCTTTACTATATACTAGTCAGTTGCATGTGCCTTGCACGTGATACTCGAATAGTAGACGTATGACATATCTATATATAGTTATAATTGGTAAAGCACAAAAAAATATAAATTTGATAAAAATCTATAAACTATGGGTTTATATATTTGGTCTTCGTACTTTGTATCATCATGTATAAGTAAAAGATTATTAGCTACCTAACACATGAAATTTTTGATAACATGGTCTAGAGAAACAAGGGAGAAGATTCTAGTATGATGGAGAAGTGTGTTTTGAGATTGTGTATAGCATTCATTATGCCCAAGACTATCAATATAATCTTCTAGATGATAGGATGTAAAATAAGATCCAACGGCTCGAAAAGCTGGGATTCGCGAGTCTTGATCCAATGGTCAACATTCAAAGTTATTCGTACACTATATAGTGGTTTGTAATGAAGACTAACAATAAAATCTTCAAGGTGCTAGAATGGAAAAGAAGATCCAACGGCCGGAAATGTTGGGTCGCGAGTCTTGATCCAACCGTCAATATTCAAAGTTGTTTGTACACTATATAGTGGTAAGAACATGTAGAAGTCAATGATTATTAGCTACTAGTAAGTTGCACATGAGACTCAGATAGTAGACGTATGGCATATCATCATCACTATATACAATTATAATTGGTAAAGCACAAAAAATATAAATTTGATCAACATCTATAAAGTATGGGTGTATATTTGGTCCTTGTACTTTGTATCATCATGTAGAAATCAAAGATTATTTAGCTACCTAACACATGAAATTTTTGATAACATGGTCTAGAGAAACAAGGGAGAAGCTTCTAATATGATGGAGAAGTGTGTTTTGAGGTTTGTGCATAGCATTCATTATGTCGAAGACTATCAATAGATTCTTCTAGAAGCTAGAATGGAAAAGAAGATCCAACGGCTAGAAACGCTAGGATTCGCGAGTCTTGATCCAACGGTCAACCTTCAAAGTTATTCGTACACTATATGGTGGTAAGATATGCACGCAAAACAAGTTGTGTTTTCTCTCTCCTTCCCACTGCCTCATCACCATCCACACACACCCCGACCGGCTGACCTCTCCATCGTCCACAACATGGTGCTGCCCACATGCGTCGACCTGCCTTGTCGTTACATTTCACACCCTTCAAAGAGGAAGCACCAAGCACACCCCAGCACGCTCGTTCGAAAGTGTGAGGATCGTTTTTTTTGTGTGTGTGTGAAGCAAGTACACTAGTACGAAGGGTATATGGGTAAGTTGCTCTCTCGAGAAGGACCCGACTGCTTTTTCCTTGCTTAACTTTAGAGCCCTTTATGCTAAATTTATGGACCTCTATGTAATTTTTTAGGTCTTCGATGCACATCGTACTTTCTCCCACCGTCCATATAAAATTTTAACTACTAGTAAGCGTGATAGATAGATTCCTCTTAAAATGTCCCAACAAACTTTTGAAGCTCTAACCAGGAATTCAGTACATCGAAAACCATCGAAAGCTTTTTCATAAAACTTCCAAAGCAATCTATTATTTACTTGTAGTTCAAATTTGACCTAATTTCGATAAATTGGCATAGAGTCTCATTCAAGTCAGCAGAGTTAGCTAGGAAGTTTTAAAATTCACAAAACATGGGAAAATTGAGAATGTTCTTTCCTAATAGTTGGAAACTCGCACCTAGAACATCGTTTACTAAAAGAAGATGCACCCATCTACCTTCGACAAGACAACTGATCCAAGAGGTATCTATCACACGCTTACTTCTATCTCAAGTTTGACCTAATATAATTTCGTTAAGTTGTCAAGATGTAGAATCTTAGCAAGAAGTTGAACCTATTGTCAAAATTTTGGGACCTTTACTATATATGCACGCAAAACAAATTGTGTTTTCTCTCTCCTTTCCTACCTCATCACCATCCACACACACCCTACTGACCCACTGATCTCTCGTCTACAACGTGGCGCTGCCCACGTGCGTCCACCTGCATTGTTGTTCCATTTCACACCCTACGAAGAGGAAGCACCAAGCACACCTCCAACACACTAGTTTGAAAGTGTGAGGAGCGTTTTGTGTATTTGTGTGTAGGAAATACAGTAGTACGAAGGGTATGGCTCAGTTTCTCGCCCGAGAAGGACCTGAGTGCTTTTCCTTGCTTAACTATAGGGCCCTTTGTGCTAAGTTTATGGACCTCTATGTAATTTTCTCTTTTTTGAGGTCTTCGATGTGAACCGTACTCCTACCAACCATGTTAAATTTTAACTACAAGTAAGCACGATAGATAGATTTCTCTTAAAATTTTCCAAATACTTTTTAGGCTAACCAGGAAATCAGTAGTACATCGAAAGCTTTTTCTTAAAACCTCCCAGCTTATAGACAAATTCTGCCACCATAGGTGATGCCCTAATACTAGTATGAAAGTAGAATCTGACATGACGAGAAAGTACTGCGCTAGGAAGTGACATGTTTAATTTATTGCACAGGGGCACGTTTTACATGCATTCACGCTTAGCCGGCGTCCTCGATGCAGCCGCTTATTACAGCAGAAGAAAAGAAAAAACCTCTTTCAAAGAGCCATCCTATCTTCCCCATCTCCGTTTAGTTTATCCCCACTCGCCGATGCCGCCTGGCCGCATCTCAGGCGCGTGCTTCACACATTTTACTCCCCATATTGCACGCTGCTCCAGGACACCAGCCCCCTCCTCAAAAAACCACCAACAACTCTACATAGTCCACCCTCGCCCCCAATCCATCCGGACGGGATGGCGGATTCAAGGTGCAACCCGCGACACTACGGCTGGAGGAAGGACGACGACGATGTCTTCAACAAAATCACTATGCGTCTGGACACTATCAACACCGTTAGGTTGGCCACATGCTCCAAGGAGATATACCGCTAGGTCGCCGGCGAAAAAGGTAGCATCTTCCCCAACGACCGCTGTTGTTCATTGGTCTCCTACAATGACGTCTACGAGCACAAGATCTAGTGCTACTATGCCCCGTGCGCAGCCTGTACAGAGCGAGGATGCGAGTTCGTCAACCGGCCATTGACTTTGCATGAGCTCTTTGACCACTTGAAACTTGCCCACAAGATGTACTATTTGCCCCAAGTGACCTACTCCAACAAGTACTGGTACCCGACTAACCTGGTGCGTGCACCAGAGATCATCGGCATCGGGAAAGAGGGCACGGAGTTTGCCGCCCTAATTGGAAGGTACACCACTATCAACACCCGGATTTTTAATCCCAGATGCCCGTTATGCCATACCTCGCAATCCCAGGATTACCATTTTTGCGAGACATAACGGATTGGATATGACAGTACATCATCCATTACAAACCATACATAAGGTCTTACATAAATAAGGATCTCATGATCCAGTCTTAATACAAATCAAGCAGCGGAATTACAAAAGTAAGCGTAGCGGTGGGGTCCATCTTCAGGGGCACAGGCAATGCTGACGAAGGCAGATAATCCTAGTTATCGTAGACGTCTTGCTGACCATCATCTTGGTAGTCTCCTTCATAGTCTGGCCATGAGAATAGCCAGGGACAAAAGCCATGAGTACTCTTTAAGTACTCGCAAACTACCACTAACAAGTAGTATAGTTCTAAGTTAAAGTGCTACCTCTAAGTTTAACTATAAAGTTAAGTTTGAAACCTAAGATGAGTTCAGAAACAAAGAAAGATAAAATAAAGTTTTAGAACCACTTAAGTAGGGAAGCTAGTGTCATAGTCACAACTCTGTTGTGGTCAAAGTCAAGATTCATCATTAATTTCATAAGTCATTTTGGAAACATCTGACAATGAAACAGTATGGCCACTCCAACTGTCCATAACCGCGGACGCGACTATTCGAATAGTTTGACACTCTGCAGAGGTGGTACACTTTCACCACAAGATTCGATACATCTGTCAGGGATAACCTTGAATCATCATACTTAGTATGCAGATAATCAAACATAACCTTTCAATTACACACCCTAGTATAAGTACCTCTCCTATGAGTATGGCCTCCCAACCATGACCATCTGTCATCTTGGGCACTACATAGGTGGACAACATTGAGAGGTAGCCTCAGCTCAGATCTCTCCCGTGAGGGAACTAATACTAATGCATATAAACTTCTGGCTAAGCCTTACCCAATTCAGGTAATGTGGTTATACGGTAAATTTGGAATGGTATCGCATCCGAATCCAACCATCAGTTTTGTAAAAGGGGTTAAGGCTCATGCCTCAACATTTTCATCATCATAAATCATTTGTGTTTCTCAACACATGTCAAAACCTCTCAATAGAATGACTCATCATTCCAAGGTTTTCATAATTCATTTTCACCAAGTACTCTCATCTAAAGTGACTCAAGTTTTGATTTAGCTCTAAACTACTAAGTTAAGAGTGTTCACTAAGGTGGAAAGATGGGATCAATCTCATGCCATAGGATGACATCTAAAGGTTTCTATATAGGTCAAGTTTTATACTTTTTATGATACCTTCAAAACAAGTAAAGAACTTTGGTTACAGTAAAAGAAAGTAAAGCTTGGAAATAATACTTGGGGTAAATAGTAGTCAAGGTGGTATAACCAAAGCATCCCAATACATCTTTGCTTGGGTTATCTGGATTGCAAGGTTAGCTTGCATTGTTAATGGGGGCTTGCTAGTATAGGACTTGCAAGTGTTAGCTTAGATAGTGCTAGCTAGATAACAATATCTTGCCAATAGTAGCTTGCCTTGGTTGGTGCAGTGGTTGAAGTTTTCTTCCTCCTCTTCTGGATAGAACTCCTCCTCCTCGAAGGCTTGCTCGGTACTATCGTCTATAAATACACACGGAGTACACAATCACCAAACAATACTTAACTAGTCTAATTAGCACTCTAAGGCACACATTTTATGATCTATTATCATCACAAGCATCACAAGTTTAATTTAATAGTTTCATCCTTTTTATTTTAGAAAAGTAATTTCTACTCATTGTAAAATTAACTAAGATTTAATATTCCCACTTCAAATATGGGATCATGTGAACACATGTCATCACCACATATTCTAACATGTGGGAATGTGATTTAAGGGTTGGTTCATAATTACTTTGGTTTAGGTTCATTATTTAATGATTTAAAGTGACTAGAAATGCCTATATAGCATTAATTTGGTACTAGTCCAAAGTCACTGCATGTAAACCTTAATATTATTACATATTCAGATAGGTATGGTAAAATGTGATTTTTGAGAGTTGGAATCAACTCAAAAGCTAACTTGGTTGATTTTATAAAAATGTTGCAAGGTGCAAATGCTTCTGTTTTATTATTTTTACTAGGAGAGATCTATAACTCTAATTGAATTAAATCCAACGGGCTTGGGTAGATCTTTTCAGTAGCTTCCTAACAAAATTGGAATCACTCCAATTGGATTTGTAAATATCTCTGAATTGATTGTCAAACTCAGAGACAGAACTAAGTTTAAACTAAAAAGAAAATCCTAATTCAAACTAACTGGGTTGCGCAGGAAACGCTAACGGGCCGGCCTAGTGTCACTCCTCAGCGCGGGGCTCAGCTAACAAGGGGGGTCCACCAGTCAGCGGCTCATAACGCGTGAAGCGATACAGGGCAATATGGGTCGTTGGATCAGAGTGGGGATCAACGGCTGGGGATCGTCGTCGACGACGGACCTGTCGCCGGCGAGCTCGAACCCTAGCGGCTCGGTGGGGGTGCATAGGGGGCATACTAGGGCTCCAGGAAGGTCGGCGAGGCGGGTAAATGGGCTGGTAGACGACAGCAAGGCGAGGCGTGGTTGCGGCGGAGCTTGGGGTGCTCTAAATCGCAAACGCCCTTCTCCTCCTGCTATGGCGACTTCGGCTTCAATTCTGGCGAGACAGAGCTCGAGCGGCTTCGGCGAGAGATGGGTAAGAATCAGTGAGAGGTGAGGAGTGTGGGAGTGTGGAGAAATGGTGCTGGGGTGTCTGCTTTAGATAGGGTCGACGAGGGGACAACACGTCATGGCCAAGCGATAGTGGTGACATGGCTACGGCCTGCTAGCGGCATGGCTGTGGGCGGCGATCGACGCGCGGTCTCCTGGCAATGCTCTAGGACTTTAATGCGGGCTTAGGGGCGGTGGTATGCGGTCGGGTGGAGCTGGCGCTCTGAGCGGCAGAGGCAGCGGTGTCCATGGCGAGCGGTGGCTGTGGTGCGTTGGGCGGCGAACAGGCATGTAAGGTGTCCTCCCTGGGTCGTGGCGACACGGTGGGCGTGGGCTGCGGTCGAGCGGCAGCTCGTGCACGCGTGTCGGACGCGGCGCTCTGAGCGTGCTCGGCATGGCGCAGTCACACGGGGCACGGTGGTTCTTCGGTGCTCCACGCCCTGGCTTGGCTTGGGGAGGGGACAGTGGGCGGCGGTGAGGTGCTGGCTAGCTGCTAGACATGGCGAGAGAGGTGGAGGTGGTCTGCTGCGGCGGTGACCAAGTTGGCCGGCGAGGTGGGGCTCGGCATGGCTTGACATGGCCACTAGGAGGTAGGGGAGTGGGTTTAATTGGCCTTGTTAGATCATCTAGGCACAATGAGAGCAAAAGGGGGTCAAATGGGAGACAAGTTTGGCTAGAACACTATTCAAATAGTGAAATTTGTTTTTGTTTGAAATCTATCCACAAGGTGTTTGATGAAATGGCCGCAAGAAAATTCTTTTTGAATTTTGAAAATATTTTTGGTGGGTGCGCTAGTACTAAGCTTGAGATTCCGTGGGTGCTTGGGTTTTGAAAATTGAGCTTGTTTGAGTGGTTTTTGAAATAGTGGGATCTTCCCATATGAAATAGATTCAATTTTCCAGTGCCAACCAAATTTAGTGATTGAATGTTTTTGGCAGATCACAAAGTGGTCCTTGGTACATCATTATGTGTACTAGCAAGGGGTGCAAAGATCCACAAATGTTTCTGTTAAGTTTTGAGTACTAGGAATAGCCAAAGTGGGCATGATAGTTAATTTGGCCAAAATGACCATTCACTTCCTTTATTCATTTTGAGTTGTTTTTCTTTGGGAAAAGTTTGGGAATGCTTTAGATGATGTTTATTTTACCTAAGAATCATTTTACAATCAATGGATCATAGAACCATGGCAATTCAAATCAACTCCTAATTTAAATGCACATACACATGAATGCTTTCATATTTTTCATTGGAAAAGCTTTTGTTAACCCTACTTTTTATGATTTGGATCTTGATAAGCTTGGATTACAATTTTGGGATGTTACAATCCTTGCCCCTTAAACAAAATCTCGTCCCGAGATTTACAAAGAAAACTAGGAACTAAAGAGATCTGGGAACTCTGTCCTAATGTAATCTTCTCGCTCCCAAGTGGCTTCCTCCTCAGTATGGTTACTCCACTGAAGCTTGAGAAACTTGATACTCCTGGTCCTGGTGGTTCTGTAAGCTTCTTCTAGGATACGGATGGGCACTTCACGATATGTTAGGTCATTGTTGATCTCTACATCTCTGTGATCTATGTTCTTGAAAACTTTAGTCTTCTCCGGCACTTCTAGGCATTTGCTAAGTAGCGAGATGTGGAACACATTATGGATGGCTGACATCTCTTCAGGTAGTTCCAGTTGATACGATACTTCTCCTCGACGGTTCAGAATCTTGAAGGGCCCGATATATCTGGGGGCTAACTTTCCTTTCAGACTAAAGCGTTGCGTTCCCTTCAATGGTGAAACCTTGAGATATACAAAATCTCCGACATTGAAAGTCAGGTCTCTCCTTCTCTTGTCAGCATAACTCTTCTGTCTGGATTGGGCGATCTTGAGGTGCTCACGGAATTTGTGAACCTTCTCTTCGGCTTCTCGAAGAATGTCGGGTCCAAAGATCTGACTCTCTCCTACTTGCGACCAATTCAAAGGGGTACAACACTTTCTTCCATATAGGAATTCAAATGGTGCCATCTGCAGACTAGCTTGATAACTGTTGTTATATGAGAATTCTCCGAAAGGCAGGCAGTCTTCCCATTTTGATCCGTATTCCAACACACAAGCTCTAAGCATATCCTCTAAGATCTAGTTGACTCTCTCAGTCTGTCCATCAGTTTGCGGGTGATAAGCGATGCTGAAATTCAACTAGGTTCCTAATCCTTCCTGGACTTTCTGCCAAAATCTCGAGGTAAACTGGGTTCCTCGATCTGATACTATAGTCTTGGGGGTTCCATGCAGACTAACAATCCTAGCGATATATAGTTCTGCTAGCTTCGCACTCTAGTAGGTAGTCTTGACAGGTATAAAGTGAGCTACCTTGGACAACCTATCAACTATGACCCAGATTGAGTCATTTCCCCTACTAGAAGTAGGCAAACCGGTGATAAAGTCCATTCCGACGGAATCCCATTTCCATTCCGGAATCTGCAATGGTTGCAACAGTCCTGTAGGCCTCTGATGCTCTGCTTTGACTCTTTGACAGATGTCACACTTGGTGATGTAGCTTCCGATTTCTCTCTTCATCTTGTGCCACCAAAAATGCTCTTTCAAATCTTGATACATCTTCGTTCCTCCGGGGTGGATAGAATAAAGAGTATCATGAGCTTCCTGCATGATAACTTGCTTCAGCTCCGTATCTGCTGGTACACAGATACATCCTTTGTACCACAGAACTCCTTCTTCGTCTTCAGTGAATCCAGGTACCTTTCCTGTACCAATACGATGCTTTATTCCATCGATACTTTCATTCCCCTTCTGGGCTTCCTTGATTTGGCTAATCAAAGTGGGTTGAAGTTCAATGCTAGCTAAGAATTCTTTGCTAACAAGCTCAGTTATGAACTGCTCCAACTCTTCATACAAGCTTGGATGCTTCTCCTTGGTCATGGTGTTTAGCCGACAAGGCAATCTACTAAGAGCATCCGCTACCACATTGGCTTTGTCGGGGTGATAGTGAATGTCAAGGTCATTATCCTTGATTAACTCTATCCATCTCCTTTGCCTCATATTCAGCTCCTTCTGAGTAAAAATATACTTCAAGCTCTTGTGATCTGAGTAAATTTCACAGCGATTACCCATAAGATAATGACGCCATGTCTTCAAGGCTAGAACTACACCTGCTAGCTCAAGATCATGGGTCGGATAGTTCTGCTCATGCTGCTTTAGTTGTCGAGATAGATACGCGATGACTTTTCCTTCTTGCATCAATACACATCCGAGACCAATCTTGGATGCATCACAATATACATCAAATGGCTTCTTGATGTCTGGCATGATCAATATTGGGGCTGATATCAATCTCTTCTTTAGCTCTTGGAAACTGGCTTCACATTTGTCTGTCCATTCAAACTTCTTGTCCTTCTTCAACAATTGGGTCATGGGTCTGGCTATGCTCGAGAATCCTTCTACGAACTTGCGGTAGTATCCCGCTAATTCGAGAAATGCACGGACTTGGGTTTGAGTGGTTGGAGCTTCCCATTCTTCGACATATTTGATCTTGGCGGGATCAACAGAGACTCCTCCGACAGACACAATATGTCCTAGGAATCCTACTTCTTTCAGCCAAAACTTACACTTGCTGAACTTGGCATATAACCGATGCTCTCTCAGGGTTTCAAGAATGATCCTCAGATGTTGCTCATGCTCTTCTTCTGACTTGGAGTAGATAAGGATGTCGTCGATAAACACAACTACAAACTTATCTAGGAATTTCATAAAGATCTTATTCATGAGATTCATGAAATAAGCAGGGGCATTGGTTAATCCAAAAGACATAACCATATACTCGTATAAACCAAAGCGAGTAGTAAAGGCGGGTCTTCGGGATATCCGTTGCACGAATCTTAAGTTGGTGATAACCAGTCCAAAGATCAATCTTCGAGAATACCTATGCTCCAGTCAACTGATCAAATAGATCCTCTATCTTTGGCAAAGGGTACTTGTTCTTGATGGTGACGTCATTCAACTTTCTGTAATCCGTGCACAGGCGGTTGCCTCCATCTTTCTTGTTGACGAATAACACTGGTGATCTCCATGGCGATGCGCTTGGTTGAATCAAGCCTGTTGCTAACATGGCATCCAACTGCTTCTTTAGTTCCACTAACTCTGATGGGTTCATGCTATAGGGTCTCTAGGCTATGGGTCCGGTTCCGGGGATTAGTGCAATAATGAACTCAATATCCCTATCCAGGGGCATACCTGGCAATTCATCTAGGAATACGTTGGGGTATTCACAGACTACTCTGACTTGGTCTATGGTGGGTAGGGCTAGACTCTTGTTGCACTTGAATTGACGGGGTAAGGTTTCAGATATATGCTCTACTGTGACTCCCGAGCTACTGGTCATGGTGATGGCTTTCTTAGCACAATCTATCAGTCCTTTATGCCTTGACATCCAATCCATTCCTAGTACTAATTCCAAACCTTTGGTTCCAAGTACTATTAGGTTGGCATAAAAATCTATCCCATGTATTCTGATAGGCACAACTTTGCAAATTTTTCTAGCTTTGGTTGTTGAACGGGGGATTTGAACTATCATGACATGCTTTAGGTTGGTTGGGTGAATCTTACTAGTGCATGTAAATTCCTTAGTGACAAATGAATGCGATGCTCCAGAATCAAACAATACCCTTGCTAAAACTGAGTTAATAGAAAACATACCCAGCACTACGTCTGGCGCTTCTTGGGCTTCTTCGGCATTCATGTGGAAGAGACGACCATTGCGGTTGTGAGGGTTCCCTGGTGCAAACCTTCTCCCTGGTTGAACACGACGCTGCTGTTGAGCTGGGGCGTTCACATTGGCTGTGGAGGCAGTCTTCTTGGGACACTCATTGGAATAGTGACCTTCACTCCACACTCGAAACAAGTGATCTGGGACTTGTCTTTGGCCGCGACGGGCACAACATTGCTGCCCGTTCTAGGTGCAGTATTGTTGTTGTTGTTGTTGTTGTTGTTGTTGCTCTTGGGAGGGGCACGGTTGAAATTTTTGGCGTTGCCGGGGTTGTGATTGTTTCCTCCGGACTTCACATTGCCTCCACTATGGTTGGGGTAGCTGGGGCGAGACATTGGGGGTTGATTGTTCCTTGGTGCATATCCCAGTGAGGGGTTTGGACGGTACTTCTGGTGACTGCTAGATCCAGCTTGGTGCATCATACGATGTTTGCGATTATCGTTGGCTTGGTTAATTTTCCCTTCCATCTGAATGGCAGAGTCGACTAGCTCTTCGAGATCCTCGAAGTGAATGTTGACGAGGACAGCCTGCATCTCATCATGCAGTCCGTTCAAGAATCTCTCTTTCTTCTTGGCCTCTGTGTTGATCTCATCAGGTGCATATCTGGCAAGTGACAGGAATTTGTCACCTTATTCCACCATAGTCATTCTACCCTGTTTCAACTCTCTGAACTCATCCCTGATTTGGGTGACTAGACCCTGCGACACGTGGGTGCGGCTGAACTTGACTTTGAATGCTTCCCATGTCATAACTTGACCATGGTTCATCAGGCGGATACTGTTCCACCAAGATCTTGCATCTCCTGCCAAGTAGTGGGTGGCAAAGAGAACTTTTTCGTTGTCATCAACTCCTGCAACTTCTAGGTTGTTTTCCATGGTCTATAACCAGTCATCTGCATCTAGTGGGTTCTCTGAAGTGCTAAAGATTGGGGGATTTCTATTCTAGAAGTTTTTGAGTTTGGATCCATGGTGATCCTGATTTCCATGCCCTTGGTTGTTGTGGGCCATCTGAGCTATCTGCTGCAATGTTGCTAAGTTGGCCTGGCGTTCTACCCTGCTTGCTTCACGGTCTGCAACTAACATCTGCATAATCTGCAGCATTGGGTCCTGCGATGAGCTGCTCCCTCCTTGGTTTCCACGAGTCATCTGAAGATTGAGGTAGATAAAGGGATAAGAGGGAAAGTTCTAGGGTTTATGATTTTGGTTTCAAATCTAAAACTTTGAGTTGACTCAGGTTTTTCAACTAACTCCATTTTCATTCATGCAAACAAGCACACGATACAACACACACCACAACAAGCAAGGGAAAATAGATGGTTTGAAGAACCATTCTGCAAACTACGACACAGTGGGACCGATACATCTCATGCTACGATAGTGCTCTAGTGCATCTACTCATCGTCGATGAAGTCGGAGTCCTCATCGTCAGTGTAGAAGTCCACAACATCCTCCTCCAGAAAGTCATTGTCATTGCTGAGGTAAGAATCCATGTCTCCCTGGATGTCTTCACCCTCATCTTCTTCTTCCTTTGCGGCAAGCTGAGCTTCCTACTCCTTGACGGTCTTCTCGAGATCGGCCACCTTCTTGCAAAGACGGGCGATGGTGCGATCCTTCTTGGCACGCTGGCGGCGAAGAGACTGGCGATCTTGGACGAGCAATGCGAAAGTCTGGGCCTTCTAGTCGGCAATGGCACGGTTCTGGTTGGCTAACTCTCTAGCATTGTCCAGTTCCTGCTGTCTGTCGTGCATCAAGAAGTCAAGATTCTCCACTTGACGCCTCAACTCTGGGTGACTTGGCATCTCCATCGGCATTCCCATGAAGTCACGCCTTGCATAATGAGCAAAACAGGTTCCTTGGATCTGGTTGACGCTGAGGGCACATAGACGTGTGAGAGCTTCATGCATGGCCCTGGCTAATCCATCTTGCCAGTTGTTCTCTCGGACGGAAAACTGGATTCTCCCGGACGTTGGTGCTTCGATGCTTCCTCTAAGATCTGCTGTGACTAGCCACTGTAAGTCTCCGCCTGGGCGTCCTGGAAGTTGAGCTCCAAGAAACTCCGGATGCGGGCGTCCCAGTAACTCCGACAGTGAATCCAGATCCCTCTCGAAGATTAGTTAACCTCCATTTCCCAACTGGTAAAACTTGCTGAACTGAGTCTCCATCTACAAGAATTAAGGATGAGGAAATTAGTGAAGTGATCAAGTGTGTCAAATTTTAAGTCTTAATGTAAGGCATTTGAGGAACATGAATTTTTGAGAAAGAATGAATTCTCAAGGATAAGAGAGGAAATAGTTTTTCACAAATACTCACTTTGGTTTTTGAAACTAAGTTTTTGGTTTAGACGTCCATTCTAACTAGGGTCTCCTATGGTCAGGATGGCTCTGATACCAACTTGTCAATACCCAGATTTTTAATCCCAGATGCCCGTTATGACATACCCCGCAATCCCAGGATTACCATTTTTGTGAGACATAACGGATTGGATATCACAGTACATCATCCATTACAAACCATACATAAGGTCTTACACAAATAAGGATCTCATGATCCAGTCTTAATACAAATCAAGCAGCGGAATTACAAAAGTAAGCGTAGCGGTGGGGTCCATCTTCAGGGGCACAGGCAATGCTGACGAAGGCAGATAATCCTAGTTATCATAGACGTCTTGCTGACCATCATCTTGGTAGTCTCATTCATAGTCTGGCCATGAGAATAGCCAAGGACAAAAGCCATGAGTACTCTTTAAGTACCCGCAAACTACCACTAACAAGTAGTATAGTTCTAAGTTAAAGTGCTACCTCTAACTTTAACTATAAAGTTAAGTTTGAAACCTAAGCCGAGTTCAGAAACAAAGAAAGATAAAATAAAGTTTTAGAACCACTTAAGTAGGGAAGCTAGTGGCATAGTCACAACTCTGTTGTGGTCAAGTCAAGATTCATCATTCATTTCATAAGTCATTTTGAAAACATCTGACAACGAAACAGTATGGCCACTCCAACTGTCCATAACCGCGGACGTGGCTATTCGAATAGTTTGACACTCTGCAGAGGTGGTACACTTTCACGACAAGATTCGATACATCTGTCAGGGATAACCTTGAATCATCATACTTAGTATGCAGATAATCAAACATAACCTTTCAATTACACACCCTAGTATAAGTACCTCTCCTATGAGTATGGCCTCCCAACCATGACCATCTGTCATCTTGGGCACTACATAGGTGGACAACATTGAGAGGTAGCCTCGGCTCAGACCTCTCCCGCGAGGGAACTAATACTAATGCATATAAACTTCCGGCTAAGCCTTACCCAATTCAGGTAATGTGGTTGTATGGTAAATTTGGAATGGTATCGCATCCGAATCCAACCATCAGTTTTGTAAAAGGGGTTAAGGCTCATGCCTCAACATTTTCATCATCATAAATCATTTGTGTTTCTCAACACATGTCAAAACCTCTCAATAGAATGACTCATCATTCCAAGGTTTTCATAATTCATTTTCACCAAGTACTCCCATCTAAAGTGACTCAAGTTTTGATTTAGCTCTAAACTACTAAGTTAAGAGTGTTCACTGAGGTGGAAAGATGGGATCAATCTCATGCCATAGGATGACATCTAAAGGTTTCTATATAGGTCAAGTTTTATACTTTTTATGCTACCTTCAAAACAACTAAAGAACTTTGGGTACAGTAAAAGAAAGTAAAGCTTGAAAATAATACTTGGGGTAAATAGTAGTCAAGGTGGTATAACCAAAGCATGCCCAATACATCTTTGCTTGGGTTATCTAGATTGCAAGGTTAGCTTGCATTGTTAATGGGGGCTTGCTAGTATAGGACTTGTAAGTGTTAGCTTAGATAGTGCTAGCTTGCTAACAATAGCTTGCCAATAGTAGCTTGCCAATAGTAGCTTGCCTTGGTTGGTGCAGTGGTTGAAGTTTTCTTCCTCCTCTTCTAGATAGAACTCCTCCTCCTCGAAGGCTTGGTCGGTACTATCGTCTATGAATACACACGGAGTACACGATCACCAAACAATACTTAACTAGTCTAATTAGCACTCTAAGGCACACATTTGATGATCTATTATCATCACAAGCATCACAAGTTTAATTTAATAGTTTCATCCTTTTTATTTTAGAAAAGTAATTTCTACTCATTGCAAAATTAACTAAGATTTAATATTCCCACTTCAAATATGGGATCATGTGGACACATGTCATCACCACATATTCTAACATGTGGGAATGTGATTTAAGGGTTGGTTCATAATTACTTTGGTTTAGGTTCATTATTTAATGATTTAAAGTGACTAGAAATGCCTATATAGCATTAATTTGGTACTAGTCCAAAGTCACTGCATGTAAACCTTAATATTATTACGTATTCAGATAGGATGGTAAAATGTGATTTTTGAGAGTTGGAATCAACTCAAAAGCTAACTTGGTTGATTTTATAAAAATGTTGCAAGGTGCAAATGCTTCTGTTTTATTATTTTTACTAGGAGAGATCTATAACTCTAATTGAATTAAATCCAACGGGCTTGGGTAGATATTTTCAGTAGCTTCCTAACAAAATTGGAATCACTCCAATTGGATTTGTAAATATCTCTGAATTGATTGTCAAACTCAGAGATAGAACTAAGTTTAAACTAAAAAGAAAAATCCTAATTCAAACTAACTGGGTTATGGGGGAAACGCTAACGGGCCGGCCCAGTGTCACTCCTCAGCGCGGGGCTCAGCTGACAGGAGGGGTCCACCAGTCAGCGGCTCATAACGCGCGAAGCGGTACGGGGAAATATGGGTCGTTGGATTAGAGCGGGGATCAATGGCTGGGGATCGTCGTCGATGACGGACCTGTCACCGGCGAGCTCGAACCCTAGCGGGTCGGTGGGGGTGCATAGGGGGCGTACCAAGGCTCCAGCAAGGTCGGCGAGGCAGGCAAACGGGCTAGTAGACGACGCCGAGGCGAGGCACGGTTGCGGCGGAGCTTGGGGTGCTCTAAATGGCAAACACCCTTCTCCTCCTGCTGCGGCGGCTTCGGCTTCAATTTCGGCGAGATAAAGCTCGAGAGGCTTCGGCGAGAGATGGGTAAGAATCAGTGAGAGGTGAGGAGTGTGGGAGTGTTGAGAAATGGTGCTGGGGTGGCTGCTTTATATAGGGTCGACGAGGGGACAACGCGTCACAGCCAGGCGACGGTGGCGACATGGCTACGGGCTGCTAGTGGCATGGCTGCGGGGGGCGATCGATGCGCGGTCTCCTGGCGGTGCTCTAGGACTTTAATGCGGTCTTAGGGGCGGTGGTATGCGGTCGGGCGGAGCTGGCGCTCTGAGCGGCAGAGGCAGCGGTGTCCACGGCGAGCGATGGCTGCGGTGTGTTGGGCGGCGAACGAGCATGTCCGACGTGCTCCCTGGGTCGTGGCGACACGGTGGGCGCGGGTTGCGGTCGAGCGGCGGCTCGTGCACGCGTGTCAGGCGCGGCGCTCTGGCACGTGCTCGGCATGGCGCAGTCGCACGGGACGCGGTGGTTCTTCGGTGGTCCACGCCCTGGCTTGGCTTGGGGAGGGGACAGTGGGCGGCGGTGAAATTTGTTTTTGTTTGAAATCTGCCCACAAGTGTTTGATGAAATGGCCGCAAGAAAATTCTTTTTGAATTTTGAAAAGATTTTTGGTGGGTGTGCTAGTACTAAGCTTGAGATTCCGTGGGTGCTTGGGTTTTGAAAATTGAGCTTGTTTGAGTGCTTTTTGAAATAGTGGGATCTTCCCATATGAAATAGATTCAATTTTCCAATGCCAATTAAATTTAGTGATTGAATGTTTTTGGAAGATCACAAAGTGGTCCTTGGTACATCATTATGTGTACTAGCAAGGGGTGCAAAGATCCACAAATGTTTCTGTTAAGTTTTGAGTACTAGGAATAGCCAAAGTGGGCATGATAGTTAATTTGGCCAAAATGACCATTCACTTCCTTTATTCATTTTGAGTTGTTTTTCTTTGGGAAAAGTTTGGGAATGCTTTAGATGATGTTTATTTTACCTAAGAATCATTTTACAATCAATGGATCATAGAACCATGTTAATTCAAATCAACTCCTAATTTAAATGCACATACAGATGAATGCTTTCATATTTTTCATTGGAAAAGTTTTTGTTAACCCTACTTTTGATGATTTGGATCTTGATAAGTTTGGATTACAGTTTTGGGATGTTGCAACCACAGACATCTTCCTATCCGTTAGGTACGTCAGGTCGGCGGCGTGCGAATCGCCGTGGTACAAGGTGATGTTATGGTCATTGCCATCATAGAATAAGGTCCATTTGGTCGAAATGGCAGTGACATCTGAGCAGACAAGCATGTCTTTGTTGGCTGAAGTCACACTGAAAGGGCTCATGTTGTACCTATGGAAACCAAGGCGTTACCTGCAAGCTTCTCAAGATGTTGTCGAAATTCCCATGGATTACGAGAATATCAACCAAGAGTGAGTTAACACATATAAATCTTCTTGTGATGATCCTAATATGAATATATGTAATATCGTACTAATTAATTACTTTATGTTGGTGACAGACCCAATTGGTATGGGCTGTCCAGCCAAATATGTCTTCATGTTCAATGCTCACTGATGCAGTCCAATGGAACTGTGTGGTGCCTAGCAGTGAGTTCGCCGCAATTCCGTTTGTGCTCCACTCCCACCTCAGAGAAGCCCACGCCATGAGGTTGTGCATTTTACACTATGGTAGGAAAGACAGGTACATCTCTAAGCCGGTGCCGACACCGGGATCGCAAAATGTAGATATCGGGCTAACCGGGTTTGATGACACGGTGTTTTGCATGCTATTTGACGGGCGTGACAATGTCATCTTGATATCTGTCATGTGCGTCAGGCCGGCGGCGCGCGTGTCATCGCAGTTCATGGTGAAGTTGAGCTCTGCACATCCAAATGGCTTGTGTGAGAAGGTATTCTATGTGAATTTTAAAGCCACTTGCTCTTTGTAGGTTTGTCGGTCTAATCTGGCCGCTCGTTGTCGGAATCGACCATCAGAGTTCACCGTGGAATACAAGCTTCATATCGACAAGATTATTACCATAGATGCAGAGGTAGGATATGTGGGAGACTTCTAAACTAACTCTAAACTAAGTGGGATAAGCGGGATAAGTGAGATTTGTTAAATCCTACTTGTCTCCATTTCAATGTCTATATTGCTGAATCTGTCAATTCCTTTGGTCATTATATGTGTTGCTAAATCGGACACTTTGAAATGGTGCTAAATCTATCAAGTGCCGCTTATTATGAACTGGGAATCTGATGATATTTTTCTGTCTTATCTAGTACTGTTGAATCTTTCAAGTGCCATTGAATCGGTCGAACGTTCTGTTGTTGCTATTACTAAAGTATTTTTTTTAGAACTAATAGTGATGTATTGGTACTTGTTGAGATCAAGACCAGTAGATGGTCTTGCTCTTCTTTTGGAACATGGCCAGAATATGTTCTCTCTGTCATTTTGAATTTTGGCCTTGCTACATCTATTGGATTTTAGTGTTTGCATAGTTAAAACTGTCAATACTTTTGGTCATTATTTGTACTGCTAAATTGGTCACTTTGAAATGCTATTGAATCTATCAAGTGCCACTGATTATGTGTTTGGAATCTATTGATATTTTTCTATTTTATTCAGTGCTGCTGAATCTTTCAAATGGTAGTGAATCTGTCAAATGTTCTGTCGTTTTTATTACAGTACTAAAGTATCTTGTAGAACTAATACTAACGTACTGATACTTTTTTAGATCAAGGGTAGTAGATGGTCTTACTGTTCTTTTGAAACATGGCCTTGTGAAAATCTAGATGAGGCTTGGGGCATTTTGGTTTGCATATGTGGGTCACATAGTCATTGATGTGAGTAGAAAGTATGCACAGAAAAGAAGGCTTGATGGTCAGTTTTGCTTGCTCCAATGACCGAGTGTGTTCAGAGAAAAGCGACTAATCCCGCACCAAGGTTTTTAGTGCTAAAACAAGAATTGATTCTCGCTGTCCTGCTATTGAATTTCAGAGTCTGCATTGCTGAATCGGTCACTTTGAAATGCTGCTGAATATAAACTGGGAACCTGTCGTTATTTCACCAAGCATGATGCAATTTAGGCCGTGGGTTCTTTCCTTTATAGAAGTTTCAACAATTTTAGCAGGCTTGCCAATCTTTGCAAAGGGGTACCTTTCTAGAAAGTTCATATGAGGTTCAACATCTTGGTATTTTGGTAGGTACTATGAAGTACCGAAAAACGTAAGTGACTCAACTTACAACTACTCTGTCTAATTGATGTGAATCTAGACAAAGTTGAGGCCATTAGAATACGAACTAGAGGGAGTAGTATAAAAATGGAAGCAGTAAATTAGTCATCTCTCAGTTCTAATAACTGAGATGTGATGAGAGAACACTCCATGGCAGTGTGCCAGTCTAGAGTACCTATAGTACTCCCTACTCCATAACTCTAGTCGGCATGCTCGATGCAGTACACCCGATAGAAGACAGCCGTAGGAGCACGGCAAAACCCCCTCCTTAAGAGCCATTCCTAACTCCAAGAGGCCACATTTGGATCTTCTCTAGCGCGCACTTCACACATTTTTCTCGCCATCTCACACGCTACATCGATCCTTCCAGGCCACCACCCCTCTCCTCCAAATAAGCCCAACAGTCATACATAGATCCGCCCTTGCCCCCAATTATTCGAACATGATGGCTGTCGATTCGAGGCACAACCGGCTGAACAACGTTTAGAAGAATGTCGGGGAAGACGTCTTCAACAAAATATTTAAGCGTCTGGACATTTCTAGCACCGTCCGGCTGGCCGCATGCTCCAAGGAGCTGTACCACCAAGTCGCTGGCGAAAAAGGTAGTAGATGCCCCAATGACATATGCTGGACTTTGGTCTCCTACAAGGACGTCTACGACCACAAGATCGCGTGCAACTACCGCCGGTGTGTCTGCATGGAGCCAGGATGCGAGTTCACCGGCGTCAAGAAAGTGTTCGTCGAGCACCTTATATCTGCCCACTCGATAACAGTGCCCAGATACAACCCCCAAAAATGGGACCCGTCTATGCCAGTTCGTGCACTAGGCTCGCTAAGAGCTGAGGTCATCGGCATCGGGAAGGAGGAAAAGTTGTTCGTCGCCCAAATTGACGGGCATAGCACATACTTGCTCCTGTTCGTCAGGCCGGTCAGGTCGGCGGTGTGCGAATCGCCGTGGTACGAGGTGAGGTTTTGGTCGTTGGTCTTGTTCGCTAGTTTCAATCAGGTTGTAGTAAAGAGGTCACCCGAGACAACGATTAAGCCGTCGCCGGCCAATGCCGCGCAGGAAGTGCTCATGTCTTTTCTGTCCAAGCCGCGTCTTTACTGGCATACTACTGAACCTATCGTCGGACAAGATTCACCGGTGAGATATCACATCTTAATCCTCTTGTGATGATCCTACTGTGAGTGTATGTAATGTTGTACTAATTAGCTAGTTTATGTTGGTGGAAGATTCCCTTCGTAATTAGAATTGCCGAAATTAAGGATTCCGAACTTCCTGGTTTGTCGTATGAATTTTACATGTATGCTGCAGACCTAGAGGCCGACAGGCGACAATGAAATGAGAGACGCGTCCTTGGCAGGAAATCAAGAGCGCAGCCCGGCCAACACTTTGACACGCTGAAGCATTCTCGTTTCTTCGAGTACGTATGATGGGACATGTAGTGGTTCTTAGCTTTGTGTAAGCTTGCAGTTCTACACTTATACTAAGTATTTTGTATGGAGTTCAGCTACTGATAATCTATTTTGTAGTAATACCTATGTACTTGGACTTATTCAGATCGAGTGGAGAAAATGCATGGTCACGCTTTCCTTTTGAAACTTGGCTTTACCACATTATTGTACATCCATTGAATTTCAATGTCGGCATTGCTGAATTGGTCAATTCTTTTGTTCATTTTCTGCCATCATTGAATCGGTCACTTTAAATTGCTGCTGAATCTATCATGTGCTGCTGAATGTGAAACGGACGAGTGCTCGTCGCCCTTGTACATGGTCGTGTCACAATATATATGAGACTTGGGCATTTTGGGTTGCATATGGGGGTCACACAGGCATTGATGTGAGAAGAAGGTACTTAAAGCAGACTTGATCGTCTGTTTTGCTTGCTCCAATGGTCGAGTGTTATTGGTGAAAATGACAAACTGATCACGCGACATGGTTTTTAGAGCTAAAACAAAAACTGGTTCTCTCTGTACTGCTATTTATATTTCATTGTCTGTATTGCTGAATTGGTTACTTTTGAACTTCGAATCTGTTGATAATTTTTCTACCTTATTCTGTACTACTGAATTTTGACATGAATAGCTTCCAAAAAGAATTATCGCTTTTCTCCTCCCTCTCTGAGGTCTTTGTTTCGAATCCGGCCGAGCACATCACAATGCAATTTTTATTAACCAGGAGAAGACATCTAGTACTCCATAGCTTATTCGGCCCCTCTTTAGCCCAGAACATTTTTATTCGGTCTTTCGGGGTCAGGGGACTGCTGACCACAGCTCAGTGAAATTTGAGAAAGGAGCCCATGGTACATAGCCGAGAACATATTAATTCAGCCTTTTAGGGGTCAGGGGAATGCTGAGCACAACCTACTAAAATTTGAGAATGAAGCCCATGAAGCCTGTCCTACAGAGTATAACCCACATAGATCAGCCTATGTAGAATAGCCAAAGTCTTTTTAATTCGGCCTTTTGGGCATTGCCCCCACCTCTCAAAATAAAAGAAAAACTTTGCCTACCCATGTTTTTAAGAAAATACTCCATTATGTGGTATTTTATAAATTGAGATGCCAGGAGCACTACCCTTTTATATTTTAAAAAAGATAAACATAGACACCCAAAATATTTTTAAGAAGACTAATACATAAATTGTAGTACTAATAAAGTTTAATGATATTTATTCTATAAATATCTTTTTTGTAGTGGCAACACACTCAGTTTACGTTTATTTGATTTGAAGGTCTTTTGTTCGAATCGTATCTTGGATTTACATTTTTTCTTCTAGCAATATCGCATTACGGAGAGGCTGACATCACGGACCCACCAATATGCAGCATCCCTAGAGTTTGTTTTGAGGGTGGGTTCGAAACAAAAGTTTAAATACTTGTACAGAGAGGCTCGCATCGAGGACCCACCAGACAGAACATACAAGGCTGCATCCAGGACCCACAAGCCAGAACATGCCAGAGAGGCTGACATAAGGGCCCCAACAGTAAGACCATACACGGCTGCCATGGTGAAAACAGCGGACGCGGCCAAAAAAATCCACCATACACACATTGCACTTACAGAGAAGATGACATGTCGGACCCAGCAGGCCCAAGAATAACCCATGAAATTAGCCTCTCAGCCCCAAGCATAGTCCAATACCTTCTAATTCGGCTTTTTCATGGTCTTGTGGCCACCGACCATAGCCCATTCAACTTAGGAGTGATCCGATGGAATATAAGCCATGACGAATAGGGCATCCGCCCCGAGTTAGCCCAGAATCTTTTTAATTCGGACTTTATGAGCATTTGTTGTACTCTGAGGCTGACATCTGGGACCCGAAAAAACAGTCCAACATAAACATGTTTCTTTCAAATAGAGGTTGTCAGCCGGGACCCAACATAGACACGTTTCCTACACAGAGGTGGTTGACATCTGGGACCCAGCAAGTTGCCAAGGTCAAAACAGCGGACATGGCTAAAAAAAGTCCATCATATGCAGGTTTCATTTACAGAGAGGCTGATATGTGGGACCCAGCAGCGTGACCTTATACATATGCTTCATCGAGCAACATAGCCAGTTTGAAATAGGGAGGCTTGAGTGAGAAAAAAGTTCAGCATGTACACGTTTCTTTTAGTGAGAGACTAAAATGGGGGACCCAGCAGCGTGAGCAAACGGCAGGTTCATCGAGCAATGTTATCTAGTTCGGAATAGGATAGCGCTAGAGAAGAAAAAAATCCATCGTACCCACGATTTTTCTAATGTGAGGTTGACATGTCGGGCCCACCAGCTTGTATAAACGGCTGAAGCAGCGAGAAACGCTATCAAGTTCGGAACACGAAGGCGCGACAGAGGGTAAAAAATCCATCATACACACGTTTCTTCTAATGAGAGGATGACATATGGGGCACAACATCCTGATTAAATGGTAGATGCATCAAACAATGCTATCAAGTTCGGAACAGGGTAGCGCGAGCGAAGGAAAAAATCCATCATACACATGTTTCTTCTAATGAGAGGATGACATGTGGAGCTCAGGAGGTTGGTTAAACGGTAGATGCATCGAGCAGTGCTATCAACTTGGAACGGGGTAGTGCCAGCAAAGGAAAAAATTCCATCATACACACGTTTCTTCTAATGAGAGGATGACATGTGGGTCCCAGGAGGTTGATTAGATGGTAGATGCATCGAGCAGCGCTATCAACTTCGGAACAGGGTAGCGCGTGCGAAGGAAAAAAATTCCATCATACACATGATCCTTCTAGTGAGAGGCTGACATGTTGGACCTAGCAGCCCGACTAAATGGCAGACGCCTCGAGCAACTTTATTGAGTTCAAGTCAGGGAGGCGCGACCCAAAAGTATGGTCCGCTAGAGACACTGACGTTAGGGACCCACACGCCTCAAAATACTTCGGCAAGTCAAAAATCACGCGAGGAAACAAAAATCTTGCTTCTGCCATGCACCAGCCGAGCTTCCTCCATGTTTTTAGCAGATCCGTCGTAGTAGAGGGCCGCGAAACCGGACAAAAAAGTTTCCCATCAGCCACGGTCGAGCCGAGAATTTCATCGCAGAAGACGTGCCTTCTACGATGACCGTCGGGCCAATTCGTTGCGGAAGGAAACTTTTCTTGTAGTGACATGCAATGACACTCCATGTGTCAAACCATGGTCAGAAAGCCCAAGAACATGCTGGAATGCTACTGCCGCATGCAATGGAGCACCAGTGTGGTAGAGGTTGCATCACCACACCCACTTGAGTGTGTGTGGTAATATGGATCATTATGGTTTGGAAAATAACACATGCAATGACACTCCATGTGTCAAACCATGGTTAGAAAGCCCTAGAACATGCTGGAATGCAACTGCCACATGCAATGGAGCACCAGTGTGGAAGAGGTTGCATCACCACACCCACTTGAGTATGTTTGTGGTCATGTGAACCATTGAGGTTTGGAAAAGAACACATGCAATGACACTCCATGGGTCAAACCATGGTCAAATAGCCCTAGAACATGTTGGAATGCAACTGCCATATGCAATGGAGCCCCAGTGTGACAGAGGTTGCATCACCACACCCACTTGAGTGTGTGTCGTCATGTGGATCATTATGGTTTGGAAAATAACACATACAATGTCACTCCACTGTGTCAAACCATGGTCAGAAAGCCGTAGAACATGTTGGAATGCAATTGCCACATGCAATGGAGCACCGGTGTTACAAAGGTTGCATCAACACACCCACTTGAGTGTGTGTGGTAATGTGGATCATTGTGGTTTGGAAAATAACACATGCAATGTCACTCCATGTGTCAAACCATGGTCAGAAAGCCCTAGAACATGCTAGAATTCAATTGCCATATGTAATGACACTCCATTGTGTCAAACCATGGTTAAAAAGCTCTAGAACATGCTAGAATTCAACTGCCATATGCAATGACACTCCATTGTGTTCAACCAAGGTCACAAAGCCCTAGAACATGTTGGAATGCAACTGCCACATGCAATGGAGCACCAGTGTGATAGGGATTGCATCACCGCATCCATTTGAGTGTGTGTGGTCATGTGGATCATTGTGGTTTGAAAAATAACACATGCAATGTCACTCCATGTGTCAAACCATGGCCAGAAAGCCCCAGAACATGCCGGAATGCTACTGTCACATGCAATGGAGCACTAGTGTGGCAGAGGTTGCATCACCACTCCCACTTGAGTGTGTGTGGTAATGTGGATCATTGTGGTTTGGAAAAGAACACATGCAATGACACTCCATGTGTCAAACCATGGTCAGAAAGCCCTAGAACATGCTGGAATGCAAGTGCCACATGCAATGGAGCACTAGTGTGCAGAGGTTGCATCACCACACCCACTTGAGTGTGTGTGTGGTCATGTGAACAATTGAGGTTTTTAAAAGAACACATGCAATGACACTCCATGGGTCAAACCATGGTAAGAAATCCCTAGAACATACTGGAATGCAACTGCCACATACAATAGAGCACCAATGTGATAGAGGTTGCATCACCATACCCACTTGAGTGTGTGGTCATGTGGATCATTATGGTTTGGAAAATAACACATGCAATGTCACTCCACTGTGTCAAACCATGGTCAAAAAGCCGTAGAACATGCTGGAATGCAACTTCCACATGCAATGGGGCCCCAATGTGACAGAGGTTGCATCACCATACCCACTTGCATGTGTGTGGTCATGTTGATGATTATGGTTTGGAAAAGAACACATGCAATGTCACTCTATTTGTCAAACCATGATCAGAAATCCCTAGAACATGCTAGAATTCAACTGCCATATGCAACGACACTCCATTGTGTCAAACCATGGTCAGAAAGCCCTAGAACATTCCACTCCGAAGCTACTCTGTGAAAGGAGATGGTTTCAAGATTTCATATAACCCATGTTTAGTATTTTCCACGTATAACAGGGAACAAATATAGGTTGAAGGCTAAGGTTTTACAAACTTTTGATCTTTTTTGAATTTATACTGGCCCGGTCAAAGTTAGGTCAAAATATCGACGTCTTCTATTGCTGCCTAGGGTTTGGATATTGCTGATATAAGATTAGATCCATGAAGAAACATCATATCCTCTACCTAAATATGATTTTTACAAAAATCAAGGAGCAACATTTGTAGTGACTGAAGTTCAAACTTACCATTGTTCTACCAATTTTGACCAAACTTTGACCAGAGGCAAAACCACATCTGACTACTCTTCCACATTCAACCACCTGGTCAAATGTGCACTCTAATAGAATTTACACCCAAGTGTGAGAAATAGCACCATATTCATCATTTTTACGGCTATAAAATGAAAAAACTTTTCTTTTCTCAAGCAAAATGGAAATAAACCTGATAAAACTGTTTGACATGCCAAGACACACATCTATGCTAGCAACGAGGTACTTATGATTATAATTTATTTATTTTTAAAAATTGAAGTTTTAAAAAAGAAAATTGTATCTATTTAGTTCATAGAAAATAGAAAAACAAATCAGGCACTGACGTCAGGGAGAACGAAAGGACAGGGCTATAAAATGTATCTCAGCCGCTTTGCCTCCACGATCCCCACCCATCTCACTCCATTTGTCTCTCCGGATAGGGAAAGAGAGAGAAAACCCTAACTTCTAGCTCGATTAGGGTCCACCTTCGTGCGCAGTTGACGAACCATCCCACGATGGATGGAGTGGGATCCGTAGACGATGTGGCCGCTGCTGCTATGCGGCAGATGGGAGGCGTCACCCGCTCAGATGTGGTGGAGGAGTTGGGCGGGCGCCATGGCGGTGGTGGTGGTATGACCGCGTTGGTTGGCTTGGTCACGGTGGCGTCGAATCTAGAGGAGATGGTGGATGCGGCGGGCGACCAAGCGGAGGGGGTTGATCTAGACATGCATGTCGCTGTTGTCGAGGATCTTGCGGTGCAGCCACGAGAGGTTGCGGTGATGGAGGTAAGTTTTTACCTCAAATTTCTTCTCCCCCATGTATTTTCTTAGACTTGAATCAGTGGCGACGCCAGGTTATGGGGGTGGGTATTCATTGTTAAAATAAATTCTGAGCCGCTAGTTCTAGCCACCACAATTGCTATAGAATCGCTACTATGGTCGCTGCTGCCTGCAGTTGCCTGGCGTCTAGAGGAGCCTTTGGGCTAGTTCTGATTTTCTTTGTTGAGAACATCGAACCAATTTGGGGCAGTAGCGGCCCTGGCCGGTTTGGTAGCAGTAGCCTAATGGGGTGTACAAGCCATATGATTAATACTCCTATGTATATAAATTCTTTTGTGCTGAATATTGGGTATTCATGTGAATACACCCAGCGCTGCCCATGCTTGCATATCATCTGGTGATTATGCGAGTATCCAATTACTGGAATGCATAAGATATCCAAATCCAACTTATGTCTAACACCAGTTAGAGAAACTTCATTAAAACTCTACATAAATGGCTAGTATAGCATGGATGAAAACTCAGATTTTAAACTACCAAGTTTTTAAATGGCTAGTACTCCAACCATTTAGAACAATAAAGTTACAGTTCTTGAAGATAACTGTAGCATTCCAATCATTGCAATTTAATCGTGGTTTCCACTGATTTACCATTTATTTCCTATTGATGGTGTATTCATTTCTTTACTTCTGTATGTGATCTTGTTTGCGCTGTGACCAGTTATATTGGATTGTAGAATACATGGTGTTTCCTTTATGGGTGGTTCTAAAGTTAGACTGGTGTTTTTGAAAAAGAAGAAGAATTACTTCTACAAAATTGGATGATGTTTATATTAATGTTGAACACATTTAACTGGTACCAAGGGGAAGCCTCGTGGGATGCCCATTATTGTGTTTCCAAACTTTGGCAATACGAAGAAACCAAATGGGTTTAATGGGCTAAGGTGAAATATATTTGGCGGGGTGGGAATGATATTGAATATTTTAATCTAATAGAAGGCATATGATAAAATAAAAGGGTCCCTTATTGCAACAAGCTTTACACATGGATTCACTTATAAATAGTGTGAATGTATATCAAATTTCATATAACATGGTATTATTATTATAATGGTCAATAATGACATTTTCCATTATTTTCCAACAACAAATTGTTCTATGCTGGAGCATGTCTTTATTACCATTCGGCTATGGATATAAAAAGCTATCTAGTGTTGTATGCTTATTCTCGTTTATACTTTGTTCTATGCTTATTCATGAATAATTTCCAAGACACTATTAAGGGCATGAATAATTAAGATTTGCTTGAGCAATGAACCTATAATCCTTCTACCATTATGATCCAACATTAATAGGTTTTCTAATAATGTAAAATAATAATTTATACTTATTAAGATATATGTCAACTATAGATTTTGTTTTACTTTTTTATCTCATATCTACCGAGTTCACTTGATATCAATAGCAAAGGTTAGAGAAGTTTAATTAATGCTAATCTAGAATGTCATTTATTCTCCAACACATAGAATATTATGTTTTAATATTTTTAAAATCCTTCCATGCTTGAGATACATTCTGTGAGTCTGAAATACATTAGACCCGTCTGAGTTGGCACTGAAAAAACTGTTGTGCTTTTAATATGGTTTTTGTCAACTTTGAGTGCTTGACCCTTGTATTCACTAATAGGTTTGTTGGCTCATTGTTCTAACCCATTATTCTATCATATCCATATGTACTATATGCTTGTAAATTGTGTTATGCAAACTCATTATATATGTATGTACACTTTTTATACAACTCATGAGCCATGACTAATACGCAATTATGGTGAATGCAGTAAGATCGATATGCTTCAGTATCATTTTGTGAATATGTGGCATTGTATGGTCTAACTAAGCTATGGGGTAGGATGGCCCCATGGCAGTTAACAATATATATGTTTCAGTATCATTTGCATTACATTATGTAATTTTGGTGACAATATATGCTTGAGATATATTTTTGTGAGTCTGAAATACACTAGACCCATCAGAGTTGCCACTCGAAATGGTCTTCTCGGTGAAATATACCTTTGCAGGCTTGTGATTTTTTCACTATTGCATGTACGAGAATATGGTAGTTACCATCTGATGGAGTATCAGTGTTCTAATGACCAAAGTATTGAATGTTAGTCACTTTCTTTCTTTTTATATGCAAATTTGTATATATGCAATTGGTGTGTGGTACATAGGGATAAGATGTAGAACTATAGTAGGTGTCTGAACTTGAAATTATATGTGTGGATGTGTAATACTGACAATGCAACGTCACACTAGTAATAGTTATCTGCAACAATTTGAAATTACAATAGCCTTATTGATGGCGTGTGGTGTTTTGAATTATTACAGCCTTATTGGTACAGAATTTTGAACAATGACCGCTTCCTTTTACTCAGCTGGATCTGGGAGCTAGCATTTTGGCAAATCTGCTTTTGCGTACTGTAGTTTTTGAGCTGGTGCATATGCATGCAAAGATTAGCTAGTATTTTGCATGCATGCATAAGTACCTGATCCAGGCTGCAGTTTCTTAATTTCTCTATTTTTGAGATGATCAAGCTTGAAAGTTTGGCAACATGGTTGTGTTTTGGAAGAGGATAAATATGGGAACTATATTGTTCTGGTATGCCAGTGTTATATATTTACTAGAACTATTTCCTATTTTTGTATTGTTTTGTATAGTTTTGATGCATCATACATCTCGAAGCCACTAGTGCATCCCAATCATAAGACTTGATTTATTTTCGTGATGATCCATGGATTTTCTTGTAGTAGTACCGTTGTGCAATTGTGTCCTTATCTATACAAGTTTCATCTTATTTCATTGCATCCAAGCCCGCTGAGGTGGCCTTTTTCGATTTGCACTGCCTTATCTTACTTCTAGCACTCCTATACCAAATAAAATTGTTTTACTGTTCCATAATATTTCTTGGTTGATGCTTGAATGGAGCTGGACATATATTGATGTCCCGCGGACCTGCATTTTTTGTATTTTGATGGATAGAATTTTGAGTGTGTATTTAGGTTTGCTACCCTTTTATTTTATTTTGTCTCGACACATGAAACCAGCACACTTGGTTATATATATTATATTGGGATGATGATTCTATTAGCATGTTTGAGTTGCTACTGTTCACCGGATCTCCTTTCGAGTATTACATTCGCATAACTTGTTGGGAAAGGCCCCAGTTTAGTTTAGCATTTTGTGACACAGCGTGAGTGAGGGCTCATGTGGATGACTGTGAAAACGATGAAATGAAAGTAACATAGTGTCTTATTGATTAGCATTATTGTCGGGAGAGTGCACACAATAAGCTAGTTAAATATAGTGCTGAAGTGTAGTCAATTTTTGGATCCTAAAGTGCAGTCATTTACCTGACGAAGCCTTGATGTACATGTATCCCTGATCCTTGTAGCAATAACATGAATAATCTTACCTTTTAGTTAAGAAATGGGAATATGCATGCTTATTATGTTACGAAATCGTCATCATTTGCATTACATTATGTTTCAGTATCAATAGAACATGTGCAAGAATGCAAGTGTGTAATTTGGTGAAGTGTTCTCCTTTTAGTTAGAACAATGCTTATAATTCGTTATATTTTACACAGCTTGGGGTGGCATCACACTTTACTGTTGGCTATGATGCTAGCGATGAGGAGGTGAGCTGTTTTATCTATGTACAGTTAAACTCAATATTGTATGTGTAAAATTATTGTCACTGATAGTACTAACTGTAGTGTACTTGTGGTTTGTGTTCTGAAGATGAAGTTGAGGTGGAGCCATGGAAGTACAAGTCATTTGTTAAGAAGGAGGAAAAGAAACTACGGAGGCAGGGACTGGCTGCATACCTCCCATATGGTTTTGAGCGCTTCAAGTGTCCTTTCCACCACAACAAGCCAAGAAATGGAGAGAGGGTGGGGCTTGTTGAGCATGTTCGACGTTTCGCCACTCCTGGATGTGGTAAGGACATGCACAATGAGGGTAAACATGAAGCCCTCTTGAGGGTGCTTGAGCCTGATGAGTTAGAATATGTGGACTCTGAGACTGAGGAGTGAAAGAAGCTCATCATGTGAATCAGCTTCTGCTAGTAGGCAACTGTTGACAGTACATGTTAGGTACATCATCTATATAATGATGACGCTTCTGTTTAAGTTAGTATAACTGCTGCAGTAGTGTTTCTTTTGGTGTTATGAGTACTATTTAAGTATTCATATGTTGCCGAAAGACTATCTGTATTAAGTGAACCATCTGGTACTGTGAGATGTATGTTAATATCTATCTGCAGTAGTTGTGTCATTTGCTTGTTTTTAATTTCTCTTCCATTATAGTTGCATAATACTTGTTGTGCCACTTAGTAATATAATACCTTTTTAATGTGGCAGTCTGAATTTGAAATTTATACATATTTACCATATTATTTGAACTATTTTAGATCCTACCTCAAAAAAGATTTGAAAATATAGGCAAAACCATGACAATTCTTCTATGTATATACTTCTATGTATATGGAAGAACAAATTTTAGTGGTTATGAAATGTAAAACAAATTAAAACCACTATAATATGTACGAGCACCATCAGTATGGCCTTAAGAAATTTGACTTAATTTTGTAAACCAATAGGTATCACCATATTGGTTTTAAAAATGTTCAATTTGCATGCAATCCACTAGAATATTTATATGAATAATTTGGACAATCCAAGTCTAAGTTTCTAACAATGATTTAAAAATATCCTGTTTGGTTAAAAAATAAAGTTTTAAAAATTTATATGAATAATTTGGACAGTCCAAGTTTAAGTTTGTAAGAGTGATTTCAAATTTTCCTGTTTGGGTAATTTTAATAAAGTTTTAACAATTTATATGAATAATTTCGTCAAACCAAGATTAAGTTTGTAATAATGATTTAAAAATTTCCTATTTTGGCATTTTTTTAAGTTTTAAAGAAGCAAATTCTATTTATTTAGTAAATACAAAATTAAAAGAAAAAGAAAAGAAGAAACAAATCAGGCCGGCGGCAACGCGTCGAAGCCCATCATCCCACGCCAGCCTCACCGCTCCGGCCCTCGCTCTAAGCCGCGTCGTCGTGGGCCGGAAGAAAATGCGGCCCGTTGACACATGCTGCACGCGGTGCCATCGCGGGTGGGACTTTTAGTCCCACCTTGTTGGGTTCGCAGCATAGAAAACAAAAATTTTCCTACGATGAGAACTATACGCCAAGATCTATCTACTAGATACAGAGCAACGGATGGACATACATCCATGGAGAACTTACCCTCGAAGACAACGAGTTTTGTTAACGAGTAGAAACTCGTGGTTGATGTAGTCATACGCTTGCCGATCTCAAGATCGTGTGGAAGTCCGAGCGCCGCAAATCAGCAGCGCATCCGTCCTCGCACACACGTTCAAGCCACCGGACAACCTCCACCTCCTTGCTCTAGCGAATCAGCAGAAGCAACAACTCCTTCCAGACGCAAGGCCACCGGGAAGATGTATCTCGCTAATCCGATACCATGGGGAAATATTTAGAGGGGGAGAGAGATCCTTCACGAGAAGGTGTGGTTTGTGAGAGGGGAGAGGGGGCTTTATATAGGAGGGAGGGAGACCCCTCCCCTCCCATAGCCGGTGCATGAGGGGGGAGGGACTCCTCCCCTCCTTCATTCATGTGGTGAACCTCCACTCACATAAACATGGCCTCCACCCAAAATCCCACTCACCTGTATTTAATTTCCACCAAATTAAATGCAACTCTCAATTAATAAAACTCTTTTATTTATTTTATTCAGAATTTTGTTAATTAATTTAATTAACAAACATTCACATAAAACCCCTTGCAACATTTCAATATCACATGCAAAACCACTTTCTACAATTTCACCCGAAACAATTCCGGTTTCTATCGAAACAATTCCTGTTTCTATTGAAACATTTCCTGCGCTTTGCAAACCTTTTGTCTGAAACATATGTGCTCCTAAATAGTGTCCGGCAACCCTTAAGTGTGTCACCCTACGGTTCGCGAATAATGCATACATGATTGAGACTCCTCTCAGATCAATAATCAGAAGCGAGACCTAGAGATCCATATTGACTCCTGCACATTCAACGATGACTTCTGTGATCGTGAGAACCTTTAATGCTAGTAATTTAATCCCTTTTTCTCATGATATAATACATGTACGAGATTCGATCATCGGTATCCAAATACCTAGTTTGATCTCGTTACCGACATGCACTCTTTTCTCGTTCTCGTGATATAACATTCTAGTGATCACATCACTTGCTTGCAAGCTATCTTAATGTGATATTACCGAGAGGGCCCAGAGTATATCTATCCGTCATCAGGATTGACAAAATCCACTCTTGATCCATGAGCCTCAACATAACACCTTCGTAGCACTGAACCCACCTTTATAGTCACCATGTTATAATGTGACGTTTGATGTTATCAAGATACTCTTCCGGTGTTAGCAATTATCATGATCTCATGGTCTAAGGACTAAGACTACTTCGTATGATGTTATAGCAATATAAACATAATAACTTGATCGTAATGCTATACTTCGGATGAATGTTCATCACATCATTTCACAAATGCCGTGACCTTGTTATTAACAACATCCAATGTCCATGATCAGGAAACCTTGATCATCTTGTTAATCAACAAGCTAGTATATAAGAGAGGCATAACTAGGAACCCTTTTTTGTTTATTAAACACACATGTATTGATGTTTCCTATCAATACAATTATAGCATACGAAATAAACATCTATCAAATACAAGGAATACATAATAACAACTTCATTATGCCTCTCAGGGCATATTTCCTCCAGTCTCCCATTTGCACTAGAGACAATAATCTAGTTTACATAGTGATAAATCTAACACCCATGGAGTTCTGGTGTTGATCATGTTTTGCCCTAGGGAGAACTTTAGTCAATGGATCTGCTACATTCAGGTCCATGTGCACTTTACAAATCTTTATATCTCCATCCTTGACATGCTCGAGGATGGAGTGAAACCGACGCTTAATATGCTTGGAATTCTTGTGAGACCTTGGTTCCTTTGTGTTGGCTATGACTCCATTGTTGTCACAATAGATCACCATTGGGTCCAATGCACTAGGAACCACACCTAGTTCTGTTATGAACTCCTTCATCCAAACCGCTTCCTGTGCCACTTCTGAAGCAGCAACATATTCCGCCTCCATTGTTGATCCAACCACCATAGGTTGTTTGGAACTCCTCCAACTAACTGCTGCTCCGTTCAAGAGAAATACGTATCCGGATTGAGACTTCGAGTCATCCGGATCGGTGTCAAAGCTAGCATCAACATAACACTTAGCGACTAGCTCTTCTTCACCTCCATATACAAGAAACATACCCTTAGTTCTTCTTAAGTACTTAAGGATATTCTTGACCGCTATCCAGTGTTCTGAACCTGGATCAGATTGGTACCTACTAGTCAAACTAATAGCATGTGCCACATAGGTCTTGTACATAGCATGGCATACATTATAGATCCTATGGCTGAGGCATAGGGGATCTTATCCATTATCTCTCTTTCTTCCGCCGTAGCCGGACTTTGGGTCTTACTCAATGTCTTGCCTTGCAACATAGGTAAGAACCCCTTCTTACTTCCGTCCATATTAAACTTCTTTAATATCTTATCAAGGTATGTACTCTATGATAGCCCAATTAGGCGCCTTGATCTATCTCTATAGATTTTAATGCCTAATATATATGAAGCTTCACCAAGGTCTTTCATCGAAAATTTGCTGTTTAGATAAATTTTAACACTGTTTAAAAGATTTATATCATTTCCAATCAATAATATGTCATCCACATATAATATTAGAAATGCCACATTGCTCCCACTCACTTTATTGTAAATACAAGCCTCTCCATAAGTTTGGACAAATCCAAACTCTTTGATCACCTCATCAAAGCGGAGATTCCAACTCCAGGATGCTTGCTTTAGTCCATAGATGGATCGCTGAAGTTTGCATACCTTATCAGCATCCTTAGGATCGAAAAAACCCTTAGGTTGTATCATATACAACTCTTCTTCAATATTACCATTGAGGAACGCAGTTTTGACATCCATCTGCCATATTTCATAATCGAAATATGCAACAATTGCTAACATAATCCTAACTGACTTAAGCATCTCTACGGGATAGAATGTCTCATCATAGTCAACTCCTTGAATTTGTCGAAACCCCTTTGCGACAAGTCGAGCCTTATAGATGGTCACATTACCATCAGCATCAGTTTTTCTTTTGAATATCCATTTATTCTCAACAGCCTTTCGATCGTGAGGTAAGTCCACCAAGGTCCAAACCTGGTTTTCGTACATGGATTCCATCTCGGATTTCATGGCTTCTAGCCATTTGTTGGAATCCGGGCTCATCATCGCTTCTTCATACGTCGCAGGGTGATCTATTTCATCAATCATGAAATTCATAACAGGATTGCCGTACAGTTCAGGAGCTGTACGTGTCCTGCTTGAACTGCGAGGTTAGGTAGTGTCCTCTTTCGGAATTTTATGATCATTATCATTATCTCTCTCTTCATTAGGTGAAGTCAACTCCGAAACAACTTCCGGTGCTGTGCTACTCGCCAATTCATGAAGAGAAGGTTCAATAACCTCTTCAAGTTCTACCTTCCGACTACTCACACCTTTCGCGAGAAACTCCTTCTCAAGAAAGATCCATTCTTGGCAACAAAAACCTTGCCCCCGGATCTATGATAGAAGGTATACCCAATCGTTTCCTTAGGGTATCCTATGAAGACGCATTTTTCCTCTTTGGGTTCGAGTTTATCTGGCTGAAGTTTCTTCACATAAACATCGCATCCCCAAATTTAAGAAATGACAGCTTAGGTTTGTTTCCAAACCATAATTCATACGGTGTCGTTTCAACAGATTTAGATGGTGCCCTATTTAAAGTGAATGCAGCGGTTTCCAGTACATAACCCCAAAATGATAGTGGCAATTCAGTCAGAGACATCATAGATCGAACCATATCCAATAAAGTACGATTACGACGTTCCGACACACCATTACGTTGTGGTGTTCCGGCATGCGTGATTTGTGAAACTATTCCACAGTCTTTCATATGTGTGCTAAACTCGTAACTAAGATACTCTCCTCCATGGTCAGACCGTAGAAATTTGATCTTTCTGTTACGATGATTTTCCACTGCATTCTGAAATTCCTTAAACTTTTCAAAAGTTTCATACTTGTGTTTCATCAAATAGATATACCCTTATCTACTCAAATCATCCGTGAAAGTAACAAAATAACGATATCCACCTCGCGCCGTGATACGTCCATTTTGCATCACTATTCTATGTCTTAATTCACTATTATTCATTGATATATTTCATATTGAGAGGTGATACTTATGTTATTTCATCTATTTTTGCATGGTTGATGACTTTTGGAGCATGGAACACTGTAGTCAGGATTCTGATGGAAAAGGTGCTGTTTGGAGGCAAAATTCGCGAAGATCAGAAAATCCGGGAAAATATACGAAAAATCCTATTTTTCATGAAGACTCAGGATGCGAGAAGATGGAGTGGAGGTGGGCCACAGGGGGCCCACACCACCCCATGGCGCGGGCAGGCCTAGGCCGCGCCTGGGAGTGGTGTGGCTGCCCTGGCCCACTCCAGCCTCTCCCCTCTGGCGTATATCATCCCCACGAAACCCTAAGACTCGGGGAGCGACCACAGAAAGATTCCGCCGCCTCTGCGGGGCAGAAAACACCGAGAGAGAAATATCTCTCCGGCAGACAGATTTCTACCGGGGGAATTCCTTCCCGGAGAGGGGAGATCATCGCCATCAACACCACCATCAAGCTGGACTTCATCGGGATCATCATCATCATCATCACCACCATCATCACCATCAGCACCCTCATCACCATCTCCATATTGCTGTAACAATTGCGTTGAATCTTGCATAATTCATAAGGGAAACTTTCCCGGTGTTGATTACTCTTTGTAGTTGATGCTATTGAGTGAACCATTGAATTATTGTTTATGTTCAGATTGTTATACATCATTATTCCATCTCTAATCATGATCCATATGATGTCTTGTGAGTAGTTCGTTTTGTTCTTGAGGACATGGGAGAAGTCTTGTTGTTAGTAGTGGAGTTGCGTTGAGAAAGATTCAATAAATTGTTATTTAAGTTGTGGTGTACTTCTTCTAGTGGTGTCATGTGAACGTCGACTACATGACACTTCACCTATATGGGCCTAGGGGAATGCATTGTGTATTTGGCTACTAATCGTAGGGGTTGCCGGAGTGATAGAAACCTGAACCCCCGTTAGGAAACCATTGCACAAGGGACGTAAGGGTCTTAGAGTTTAAAGCTGTGGTTAGGTTTCTACCTTAAATACTTTCTTGTACTTACGGATGTTTGCAAGGGGTATAATCACAAGTATGTATTAGTCTTGGATGGGGCGGTACATTAGCACATGTTCACCCACAGAACACTTAGCAAGCTAAAGAAGACTAATCAGCTATATGAAGCGAAAGCACTTGACAGTCTTCCCATGTGTCCTCGAGAACGTTTGGTCATCTATAGAAATACAACCGGCTTGTCCTTTGCTGCATAAAGGATTGGGCCACTTGCTGCATTTATTCCTACTATCTTTTATTTACTCGTACTTAGTTTACTTGCTTTATCAAAAACCCCTAAAAATCCCTTTGCTAAGTATTTGCAGAGAATTCCTGATCCATACCACTAGCCAGCACCTTCTGCTCCTCGTTGGGTTCGACACTCTTACTTATCAAAAATACTGCGATACACCCCCTATACTTGTGGGTCATCAAAACTATTTTCTGGCACCGTTGCCGGGGAGTGAAGCGCTATTGGAGAGTGGAACTGGTAAAGGAAACTTCTACTGTGAGTATTGTTTACTTCTGCTAGTTGCTTTATTTTTGTTATGGATAATTTGCTGAGTTTCTTATTTGGTAATGCTACTACCACTGCTAAGGTAGTAGATAAGACACCACCTGCTGAGAAAGATGCTTTCAAAATACCTACAAGAATTATTGATCGTGTTATGGATAACTACTATGTTGGGGATGGAACTGTCCATCCCGGTGATCATTTACTCTTTATACACGAATTATGCGGGTTGTTCAAGTGTGCAGGTATTACTACAGATCAAGTTAAGAAGAAGTTATTCTAATTATCGCTGAAAGGAAGAGCTGAGGAATGGTATAAGCTGCTGAAGAATGGTCAAGCTCTGGAATGCGAGGAAAAAGTGCTTCTCTTTTATTCAAAGTTTTATCCTCCTACTGAGATTCATAAAGATCGGAATCAAATATACAACTTTTGGCCTCTTGATGGAGAGAGTACAGCTCAATCTTGGGGGAGATTGAAGTTACTAATGCTCAAATGTCCCATTCATGAGCTCCCCAACAGTATTATTACCAATAACTTCTATGCAAGGCTCCCTCTACATGATAAATATTTATTGGATGGTTCTTGTGCTGGATCATTCACTCGTATGGAAGAAGAAGTTAAATGGGATCTTCTAGATCGTATTCAAGACAATGCTGAAGCTTGGGAGAATGACAAAGGTAGAAAGTCAGGTATAAATTATGCTTTATGAATGCATAGAATCTTTTATGGTAACTGATGACTTTCAAAATATTAGTAATATTTATGGTCTTGATTTGCAAGTTATTACGAATTGCTTTAGATCTTTTGCTTCCTATATGGAAATTCAAAAAGGGGATGGAACAAGTACCATGCACCTTACAAAGATATTGTTGACTATGCTCCTATTGGAAGTGCTGAGTATTGCATTATTGACCCCATCTTACCCGAACCTTATATCGAGAAGATTCCCTTTCCCGAAAAGGTAAAGGACCATCCAATGATAACTAATGTAATCACCAAAAGTGAAAAAAGAACTGTAAAACCTGATGAACAAATAAACATTGGACCTGTGGTAGCAATTGTGAAAGACCTTGTCACTAAAAGCGTAGAAGATGGGCACATAGTCTTTTGTGAGGATGCTTCTAATATTGTTTCACATCCCAATAGAACTAAAAAGGCTAGTGTTCCTGTGCTTTCTATTAGAATTGGTGATCATTGCTATTATGGTTTATGTGATATTGGTGCAAGTTCTAGTGCTATTCCTTATGAGCTTTACAGAGAAATTATGCATGAGATCAGTCCTTGCGAGTTGGAAGAAATTGATGTGGTTATTCACCTTGCTAATAGAGAGACCATCTCTCCAATTGGTATTGTATGAGACATGGAAGTTCTTTGTGGTAAGATTAAGTACCCCGTTGATTTTCTAGTACTTGGTTCGACTGCTAGTAAAACCTACCCTATCATTTTTGGTAGACCTTTCTTGAGTACTTGTGGAGCTATTATTGATTGCAAGAGGGAGAAAATCTTGACTAAGTTTGATGGGGAATCTTATGAGTTTAATTTTTCGAAATTTACTAAAGAACCTTGCGAAGAGGAAACCCATGATGAGGATTTTAGGGTTGAACAACTTGCTTCTATTTCTCTTGCTCCTAACAATGCTTTGCAGCAATTTATGGAAGATCATGAAAGTGAAATCTTCATGGAAGAAAGGAATGAGATTGACAGGATCCTCCGTGATCAACCTAAGATGCTTAAGCACGACTTGCCTGTGGAAGACTTGGGTACCACGATGCCACCTAAAAAGGATCCGGTTTTTGATCTAAAACCTCTCCCCGATGATCTTAAATATGCTTTTATTGATGATAAAAAGATATATCCTGTTATTATTAGCGCTAAACTTTCAGGGGAGGAAGAAGAAAGATTATTGGAAGTTATGAGGAAACACCGAGGAGCTATGGGCTATACTCAGGATGATTTGAAAGGGATTTCACCTACTATATGTCAGCATTCTATCAACATAGAACCAGATGCAAAGCCAGTAGTGGAGCACCAACGACGTTTAAATCCTAAGATGAAGGAAGTGGTAAGGAATGAGGTATTGAAACTCCTAGATGCTGGTATTATTTACCCTATTGCTGATAGTGAATGGGTTAGTCCTGTTCATTGTGTTCCTAAAAAGGGAGGTATTACCGTTGTCCCTAATTATAATGATGAGCTTATTCCTCAAAGAATAGTGGTAGGCTATAGGACGTGCATCGATTTTAGGAAAGTCAATAAAGTTACTAAGAAAGATCACTACCCGCTTCCTTTTATTGATCAAATGTTGGAAAGATTGTCTAAAAAGACCCACTTTTGTTTTCTTGATGGTTATTCTGGTTTCTCTCAAATTGCTGTTAAACAACAAGATCAAGAAAAAACTACTTTTACTTGCCCTTATGGAACTTATGCTTATAGACGTATGCCTTTTGGTTTATGTAATGCTCCTACTACTTTCCAAAGGTGCATGTCTGCTATCTTTCATGGCTTTTGTGAGGAAATTGTAGAAGTGTTCATGGATGACTTTTTTGTCTATGGAACTTCTTTTGATAATTGTCTGCACAACCTTGATAAAGTTTTGCATAGATGTGAAGAAACTAATCTTGTTCTTAATTGGGAGAAATGCCACTTCATGGTTAATGAAGGGATTGTTCTTGGGCATAAAGTTTCTGAAAGAGGCATAGAAGTTGATAGAGCTAAGGTTGAGGCAATTGAGAAGATGCCATGCCCAAGAGACATTAAAGGTATCCATAGTATCCTTGGTCATGCTGGTTTCTATAGACGGTTTATTAAAGACTTTTCTAGAATATCAAAACCCCTTACTAATCTTCTTCAAAAGATGTACCCTTCGTTTTTGATGATGATTGTAAGGAAGCTTTTGAAACTCTTAAGAAGGCTTTAACTACAGCCCCTATTGTTCAACCACCTGATTGGAGTTTACCCTTTGAAATAATGTGTGATGCTAGTGATTTTTCTATAGGTGCTGTCCTTGGGCAACGTATTGATAAAAAGCTAAACATTATCCATTATGCTAGTAAGACTCTAGACGCTGCTCAAAAGAATTATGCTACTACTGAAAAGGAATTTCTAGCTGTTGTTTTTGCTTGTGATAAGTTTAGGCCCTATATTGTGGACTCAAAAGCAACCATTCATACTGATCATGCTACTATTAAATATCTTATGACGAAGAAGGACGCTAAGCCTAGGCTTATTAGATGGGTACTGCTTTTACAAGAGTTTGATCTACATATAGTAGATAGAAAGGGTGCTGAAAATCCTGTAGCTGATAAATTATCTCGTTTGGAAAACATCTCTTTTGACCCTATGCCTGTTAATGATAGTTTCCCAAATGAACAGTTAGCCGCAGTAGGGGTGAGCTCGCGAGGAAGCCCTTGGTATGCTGATTATGCTAACTTTATTGTCTCCAAGTATTTGCCTCCAACTTTTACAGCTCAGCAAAGAAGAAAGTTCTTCTATGATTTGAGGCATTATTTTTGGGATGACCCGCACTTATACAAAGAAGGAGTTGATGGTATTATGCGAAGATGTGTTCCAGAATATGAACAAAAGGAGATATTACGTAAATGTCATGGTAGTGCCTATGGAGGACATCATACAGGAGATAGAACTGCACAAAAGGTACTACAATCAGGTTTCTACTGGCCTACCCTTTTTAAAGATGCAAGAAAATTTGTCCTATCTTGTGATGAATGTCAGCGTGTTGGTAATATTTCTAGACGCAATGAAATGCCTATGAATTACTCTCTAGTTATTGAACCTTTTGATTTTTGGGGATTTGACTTTATGGGTCCTTTCCCTCCTTCGAAAGGCTACACTCATATTCTTGTTGCCGTTGATTATGTTACTAAGTGGGTAGAAGCTATTCCTACAAAGAGTGCTAGCGGAGAGACTTCTCTAAAAATGCTTAAGGATGTTATCTTTCCTAGGTTTGGGGTGCCTAGGTATCTCATGACTGATGGGGGTTCTCATTTCATTCATGGTGGTTTTAGGAAGACCCTTGCTAAATATGATGTTAATCATAGAATTGCTTCAGCTTATCACCCCCAAACTAGCGGGCAAGTAGAGTTATCAAATAGAGAAGTTAAATCTATCTTGCAAAAGACTGTTAATAGGTCTAGAAAAAACTGGGCTAAGAAGTTGAGTGATGCTTTATGGGCTTATAGAACTGCTTATAAAAATCCTATGGGAATGTCTCCTTATAAAATGGTTTATGGGAAAGCTTGCCACCTACCCTTAGAGTTAGAACACAAAGCTTACTAGGCAGTGAAAGAACTAAATAGAGATTGTAAGCTCGCTGGTGAGAAAAAATTATTTGACTTAAGTTCTTTAGATGAATGGAGGAGTGAAGCCTATGAGAATGCTAGGCTCTTTAAGGAAAAAGTTATAAGATGGGATGACAAGCGAATACTTAAGAGAGAATTTCATGTTGGTGAGAAAGTTCTATTGTATAGGTCTCGTCTCAGATTTTTTGCAGGTAAGCTACTATCAAAATGGGAAGGACCTTTCATCATTGAAGAAGTATACCGCTCAGGAGCAATAAAAATTTCTTCTCTAAAAGATAATACTACACAAGTAGTGAATGGATAGCGACTCAAACACTATATTGCTGGATATTCTTACAATGAAGATGTTGATGCCTTTCAAGTTATAACTCCAGAGAAATTCACTGAGGACCAAATTCAGAGACCTGCAGAGTCCGTTTCCAACTAGGTAACAGTTCTGGTAAGAAAAGTTCCGCAAAAGTACAATCCAACTATATTTTTGCAGTTTTCAGTCAATAAGGAAAGTTTCGAAGCGAAAAAGGGACGGAACCGGAGCCGGGTGGCCCACACCACCCCATGGCGCGGGCCCACCCCTAGCCGCGCCACCAGGTGGTGAGGCCACCTAGGACTCCGCCTCCGACTCGTTTTCTTCCAGTACCTTCCTTTTGATATGAAACTTCGTAATATATAACCCCCAGATCCCCCGAGATCCGTATATCATGTTTTCGTCGTGTTTTTGTTTCGATCTGTTTTCTGCCAGGTAAAATCTCAGATTTGTAGCTTCAATGTCTTCCACTGGACCAGTTAAGGGAGATTCCTTGGAAGATATCATCAACCCATACATGAGAGAATTGAAGATTCATCCCAAGGAGTTATTGCTCGAAGGTGGGGAGGTTCGGATTAAAGAGGTTCAAGGCCCTAAAGGTGAAGGAAGTCTGGAGGACATGATGGAAGCATTGGAACAAGAAGTCTTTAGGTACAAGAAGATGGCGGAGCGTGAAGTGGATATCATCCATAAGATTTGTTCTGAACTCATCACTGAGCACCAAAAGGAGACTGCTAAACTCAAAGATGAAGTCCTCTCACTCTGCCAAACAACCAATGAACTGCAAGCACAGTTCTATGACGTTCAAAATCAAAACTGTGAGTATGAGGCTAGATTTAAACTCATAAGTGCTGCTGCAAGTTTCAGGATGTTGGAAACCACGATGTCCTTTGTTGATGGGAAACCTTTACCTTGGAAGATAGACAAAGATGAGAAGATACCACCACCACCTAAGGAGTAATTCGTCATCAGGTTTGGCATCCCCTTGGTTTGTTCCAAGCTTGGGGGAGTGTAGAGTCATATCATGAATAGAGGAGTTATTTTGTAGTATGGTTTGCATTATGGAAGTGTCCCCTCTCTCGTTAGATTTGTATCCCTTGGTGTGAGTTTCCGTTATGGAATATTAATGAGAAGTTCTATCATTCACTCTTTTGCATAGCTTATGTTAGTTTTCAATTCGTGGTTATATGATTGATCTTGTTGTTAGTATTGGTAGCACTTTGGGATCATTGAGTTAATTTAGTTGGTTTTGGCAAACCTCGCTCGGTCAGTAGCAACACCTTTTTGAGAGTTGAAAAGAAAAAAAATAGAAGTACTTGAGAGAAAAATAATTTCATCATCTTTCTTTCTTGATTTGCTCATAGGTCTAGTATTCTCTAGTTAAGATCTTTTGTGCTTCCAAGGAAGATTGCATGTTTGTCTTTATCATTTGTATGTTTGTTTGTTTCCTTCAACTCTTATACTTGCTACCCAGCCTTGCTAGCCAAAAACCTGTACTGAGAGGGAATTCTTCTCGTGCATCCACCTCCTTTAAACCAATACCTTTGCCATTTGTGTCCACCATACCTACCTAGTAGCATTATTGCTATTCCAAGTAAATTCCTGTTTTGTCTACCTCCCAAATTAAACTTGTTATGAGAAAATTAGTGATTAAAGCTCTCACGAACTTGATGGCACACTTTACTTTCTTGCACTTAATAAACCTGAACCATTGTGAACTCTCCGTGAAAGTTATATGCTTGCAAATTATAGGCTGGGGATTAGCAGAACCGTGCTGTCACGGGGAACGCTTTCAACACTTGTAAATATATACCCAGTTGATACCTTGCTCTTTTGTTTGCGTATGTCGTCGGTGTGAAATAAAAGGGGAGCTTGTAAGTCCATGGAGTTATGTATGTGTGTTAGAGAAACGCCTGGGCCGCTGGTCTAATCCATGCTGACATGGTGGAAACCTGCAGCGTAACCATAATGATATCTATGAAGCATTCTTCTTATAAAAAAAAGAGAGAGATAGCTATTGAGAAAAAGAAAAGAAAAAAAGAGTTATTATGAAAAGAGGAAAGAGAGAAAAAAGCACCATTTTCCCATGGTAAATAAGAAGATTGCTGAGATACTCATTGTCTGCTTGCCTTGTCATTTTGATATGGGGATTCTTCCGTATCATCGGGCAAGGGGTACCCCGTTGGCGGTTCTCAATGATACGCACATACTTACGATGACAAGAACTTACCGGTAACTAATTTTGAGTAGCATGAGTAGCGGCCCTCGTACTCAAGGGACTTGGGATTTTCAGTTTATAGTCTGTCAAGCATATAACTCAGATTGGACCTCACTTTAACCTTAATCACCTAAAGATTCTCAGCAAGTATTTTGAGTTGATGTGTTTCATTCATTCATATGATGATTTATTCATCTTGTTTCTTATGTTCCTTGCTGTGCACATTGCTCTTATCTTCATGTTTACTACTTTGAAAGCTATCATTGAAAAACCAGCTATTTGTGAACTCCAGCAAATTATCAACTATTCTTCGACCAAGAGCTAAGTTTGCCATTACCAATCATGATTCACTTTATGTATCTTTATTGTGTTTCCTTTACTTATTGCAAGTTTAGTTATATAATAGTGAGTTGTCTTCTATTATGATCTATGCTTTTGATGAATGTGATGCTTCTTGTCCGTATTCTTTTATCGACTCTTCACTCCATAAACTTGAGGTCATGTTTATTGAGCTCAGTTTCGCTTGGGGACAAGCGAAGTCTAAGCTTGGGGGGAGTTGATACGTCCATTTTGCATCACTATTCTATGTCTTAATTCACTATTATTCATTGATATATTTCGTATTGAGAGGTGATACTTATGTTATTTCATCTATTTTTGCATGGTTGATGACTTTTGGAGCATGGACCGCTGCAGTCAGGATTTTGATGGAAAAGGTGCTGTTTGGAGGCAAAATTCGCGAAGATCATAAAATCCGGGAAAATATACGGAAAATCCTATTTTTCTAGAAGACTCAGGATGCCAGAAGATGGAGTGGAGGTGGGCCACAGGGGGCCCACACCACCCCATGGCGCGGGCAGGCCTAGGCCGCGCCTAGGAGTGGTGTGGCCGCCCTGGCCCACTCCAGCCTCTTCCCTCAGGCATATATCATCCCCACGAAACCCTAAGACTTAGGGAGCGACCACAGAAAGATTCCACCGCCTCTGCGGGGCAGAAAACACCGAGAGAGAAATATCTCTCCGGCAGACAGATTTCTGCCGGGGGAATTCCTTCCCGGAGAGGGGAGATCGTTGCCATCAACACCACCATCAAGCTGGACTTCATCGGGATCATCATCATCATCATCACCACCATCATCACCATCAGCACCCTCATCACCATCTCCATATTTCTGTAACAATTGCGTTGAATCTTACATAGTTCATAGGGGAAACTTTCCCGGTGTTGATTACTCTTTGTAGTTGATGCTATTGAGTGAACCATTGAATTATTGTTTATGTTCATATTGTTATACATCATTATTCCATCTCTGATCATGATCCATATGATGTCTTGTGAGTAGTTCATTTTGTTCTTGATGACATGGGAGAAGTCTTGTTGTTAGTAGTGGAGTTGCGTTGAGAAAGATTCAATAGATTGTTATTTAAGTTGTGGTGTACTTCTTCTAGTGGTGTCATGTGAACGTCGACTACATGACACTTCACCTATATGGGCCTAGGGGAATTCATTGTGATTTGGCTACTAATCGTAGGGGTTGCTGGAGTGACAGAAACCTGAACCCCCGTTAGGAAACCATTGCACAAGGGACGTAAGGGTCTTAGAGTTTAAAGCTGTGGTTAGGTTTCTACCTTAAATACCTTCTTGTACTTACGGATGTTTGCAAGGGGTATAATCACAAGTATTTATTAGTCTTGGATGGGGCAGTACATTAGCACAGGTTCACCCACACAACACTTAGCAAGCTAAAGAAGATTAATCAGCTATATGAAGCGAAAGCACTTGACAGTCTTCCCATGTGTCCTCGAGAACGTTTGGTCATCTATAGAAATACAACCGGCTTGTCCTTTGCTGCATAAAGGATTGGGCCACTTGCTGCATTTATTCCTACTATATTTTATTTACTCGTACTTAGTTTACTTGCTTTAGCAAAAACCCCTAAAAATCCGTTTGCTAAGTATTTGCAGAGAATTCCTGATCCATACCACTAGCCAGCACCTTCTGCTCGTCCTTGGGTTCGACACTCTTACTTATCGAAAATACTGTGATACACCCCCTATACTTGTGGGTCATCATGTCGACACACTCATTGGACCACATACATCAGTATGTATGATTTCCAATAAATCTGTCGCCCGTTCCATTGAACCGGAAAACGACGTTCTAGTCATCTTGCCCATAAGGCATGGCTCACATGTATCAAATGATTCAAAAATCAAGTGATTCCAAAAGTCCATTAGAATGGAGTTTCTTCATGCGTTTAACGCCAATATGACCTAGACGGCAGTGCCACATATATGCAGATATATCATCATCAAGTTTAATCCTTTTAGCATCAACATTATGAATATGCGTAATACTACTATCGAGATCCAACAGAAATAAACCATTCAACACAGGTGCATGACCATAAAATATATTATCCATATAAATCGAACAACCATTGTTTTCAGACTTACACGAATAACCACTTTGCATCAAACATGATCCGGATACAATGTTCATGCTCAGTGCAGGCACCAAATAACAACTATTCAGATTTATAACTAATCCCAATGGCATATGGAGAGGCAGCGTTCTGACGGCGATCACATCAACTCTTGATCCATTGCCGACCGGCATCGTGACCTCATCCCTTGCTAGCTGTCGCTTGTTCCGCAACCCCTGAATCGAGTTAGATATATTAGCAACCGATCCCGTATCAAATACCCAGGTGCTACTGCGAGTACTAGTCAAGTACACATCAATAACATGTATATCACATATACCTTTGTTTGCCTTGCCGGCCTTCTTGTCTGCCAAATACTTGGGGCAGTTGCGCTTCCAATGGCCAGTCCCCTTGCAATAGTAGCACTCGGTATCAGACTTAGGGCCAGCTCGGGATTTCTTTTCAGGTGCGGCAACAGATTTGCCGCCCTTCTTTCCCTTCTGCTTGCCTTTCTTGTCCTTCTTGAAACCGGTGGTCTTATTGATCATCAACACTTGATGTTCTTTCCTAATCTCCACTTCTGCAGTCTTAAGCATTGACAGAAGCTCGGGAAGAGACTTCTTCATGCCTTGCATATTTATAGTTCGTCACGAAGCTCTTGTAGCTAGGTGGCAGAGATTGGAGAACACGATGTATGCCTAAGTCAATGGGAATCGTTATTCCCAAGGACACAAGCTTATCGGCGTACCCAAACATTTTGAGTACGTGCTCAGTAACGGAGCTGTTCTCCTCCATCATGCAGCTAAAGAACTTTTCAGAAGCATTATAACTCTCTACGGTAGCATGGGTATCGAAAATCATTTTCAATTCTTCCATGGTATCAAAGGCATTGCCATTTTCGAAACGCTTTCGAAGTTCTGGCTCTAGCCCATACAGTATGCCGCAATGAACTAAGTTGTGGTCCTCCTGACGAGTTATATAGACATTCTTTTCCTTGTCAGGGGCATCAGGAGCTGGTGGGGGGCCTAGCGGCGCTTCTAGCACATACAGCTTTTGTGCAACATTGAGGAGAATCCTCAAATTCATAGCCCGGTTCGTGAAGTTGCTACCATTCGCAGCAAGTTTCTCTTTCTCCATGAACACATTGAAATTAAAAGCAGGTGGTGCCATCTACAACAAAATTTGTAAAGTATGTTTAGACTAAGTTTATGATAGATTGAGTTCAACTAATCCAATTTACTAATGAACTCCCACTCAAAAACGACATCCCTCGTGTCTTTTTGGTGATTACATGAACCAAATCCACTACACCTAGTCCGATCATCACGTGAGTCGGTGTAGCTTCAAAGGCGAGCATCTATATGGGAATCATATCAACTATATGACTCATGCTTAACCTTTTGGTCCGTGTTCCGAGGCCATGTCTGTACATGCTAGGCTCGCCAAGTAAGAACCTTAGTACTCACGTGTGTAAAACTGTCTTACACCCGTTGTGCGAAAGCGTAGAGTCGAGTACACCCGATCATCACGTGATGTCTCGAAACACGATCCATAGAATGGTGCATACTTAAGGAAGAACACATTTTTATCTTGATATCTAAATAAGGGATCATCTTACAATGCTACCAAAAGCACCAAACTAGTAGTATAAGATGCACACATCTAATGTGTAAAGTGAGATGATATGGTTCATGCATTTGATCTCTATCATTTGCATCGTGGTGTGATCTCTATCATTCCTTTGTGTGTAAGTCCAATGTATATGGAACTTACACGTTGAGTGTGTTGTAAGAGTATCTACCATACATCTACTTACAACAATACCATATCAAGACACTAGCCCAGCAACGATCTAAACTAGACGCCTCTAATTTATCAATTGCAAGTTTTACGTGGCTTAGGGCTTTCGGAGATAGAACCGGTCTTACCTACGAACATGAACCACATCGAGGATAACTAAGTTATTAGCAACTCGTTGTAAGTCAGATATTGACTATAGTAGGAGAGATAGACACCCGCTAGCCACTTATGCAAAACTAGTTGCATGTCAGTCGTGGAACCGGTCTTATGTACGATGACATGTAAGGTTGGTCCGGGCCGCTTCATCCCACTATGCCACCAATATCCAAAATACATAGAAGATGCAATAACATGATCATCATCGCCCACATATAAACATATGTGTACTACCCGTGCAAAGCACCTACACATAGATCAGGCTCTGATACCACTGTTGGGTTCGCAACATAGAAAACAAAAAATTTCCTACAATGATAACTATACGTCAAGATCTATCTACTAGATACAGAGCAACGGGTGGACATACATCCATGGAGAACTTACCCTCGAAGACAACGAGTTTTGTTAACGAGTAGTAACTCGTGGTTGATGTAGTTGTACGCTTGCCGATCTCAAGATCGTGTGGAAGTCCGAGCGCCGCAAATAAGCAGCGCATCCGTCCTCGCACACACGTTCAAGCCACCGGACAACCTCCACCTCCTCCCTCTAGCGAATCAGCGGAAGCAACAACTCCTTCAAGACGCAAGTCCACCGGGAACATGTATATCGCTAATCCGAGACCATGGGGAAATATCTAGAGGTGGAGAGAGATCCTTCACGAGGAGGTGTGGTTTGTGAGAGGGGAGAGGGGGGCTTTATATAGGAGGTAGGGAGACTCCTCCCCTACCATAGCCGGCGCATGAGGGGGGGACTCCTCCCCTCCTTCATTCATGTGGTGAACCTCCACTCACATAAACATGGCCTCCACCCAAAATCCCACTCACATGTATTTAATTTACAACAAATTAAATGCAACTCTCAATTAATTAAACTCTTTTATTTATTTTATTCAGAATTTTGTTAATTACTTTAATTAACAAACATTCACATAAAACCCTTGCAACATTTCAATATCACATGCAGAACCACTTTCTGCAATTTCATCCGAAACAATTCTGGTTTCTATCGAAACAATTCCTGTTTCTATCGAAACATTTCCTGCACTTTGAAACCTTTTGTGTGAAACATATGTGCTCCTAAATGGTGACCGGCAACCCTTAAGTGTGTCACCCTACGGTTCGTGAATAATGCAGACATGATTGAGACTCCTCTCAGATCAATAATCAGAAGCGAGACCTGGAGATCCATACTGACTCCTGCACATTCAACGATGACTTCTATGATTGTGAGAACCTTTAACACTAGTAATTTAATCCCTTTTTCTCATGATATAATACATGTCCGAGATTCGATCATCGGTATCCAAATACCTAGTTTGATCTCGTTACCGACATGCACTCTTTTCTCGTTCCCGTGATACAACATTCTAGTGATCACATCACTTGCTTGCAAGCTATCTTAATGTGATATTACCGAGAGGGCCCAGAGTATATCTATCCGTCATCGGGATTGACAAATTCCACTCTTGATCCATGAGCCTCAACATAACACCTTCGTAGCACTGAACCCACCTTTATAGTCACCATGTTATAATGTGACGTTTGATGTTATCAAGATACTCTTCCGATGTTAGCAATTAACATGATCTCATGGTCTAAGGACTAAGACTACTTTGTATGATGTTATAGCAATATAAACATAATGACTTGATCGTAATGCTATACTTCGGATGAATGTTCATCACATCATTTCACAAATGCTGTGACCTTGTTATTAATAACATCCAATGTCCATGATCAGAAAACCTTGATCATCTTTTTAATCAACAAGCTAGTCTATAAGAGAGGCATAACTAGGAATCCTTTTTGTTTATTAAACACACATGTATTGACGTTTCTTATCAATATAATTTTAGCATGCGAAATAAACATCTATCATATACAAGGAATACATAATGACAATTTTATTATTGCCTCTAAGGACATATTTCCTTCACACCTCGCTACTTGAGATGGAGATAGACCTCCTTATATACCCTGCGTTGTTGCTCAAGTCAAGCTCCTCTCAAAGCACTAATATGACCGACTCTCTGCCCTGTGGGCCTGACCTCTGGGCGCTAGGCAGTACAACCCTATGCCCGGTTCGCTTATAATGGGCTTGATCTAGGCCTTGGCTTGGACACCAACCCAGAGTGTCAGGCGGGCATATTTTTTCCCCTCCTTTTTCATTTGCCTTTGCTAAAAAGAATTAGCAGAAATATTCAAATGTTGATATCACTAGTAGTGCTAGTCAGAATGGGATGCGCTTTTCACCTTTGCTTCAAGTACTTCAAAAGGCAAACTTTTTGTTTGGTGGGTCTATGTAATAAATTTAAAACCAATTCAACTCAATGAAATGCATTTTCCAGGAAAAATTCAGAATTATATGTTTGAAGTTTTAGTGGTCATAATTGGATGAGGTTTTGAGCATTGTTTTAAATTAAGAATTTTGTCTATGTACATTTTGAAAATTATTGAATCCAAGAGAAACACTTTTCATGTTGGTGTTCTTGTCAAATTAAGAATTTTTTCTATGTACATTTTGAAAATACAGAAACGTCGTCCAAATCAAATATAAATTTTTTGAGGTCCTAGTTTATGTCCTAGTTTGCATCAAAAATTTGAAGTTTGAAATAAGAAAACTTTACTTATTTAGTAAATAGAAAATTAAAAGAAAAAGAAAATAAGAAACAAATCAGTCTGGGTCAGGCGGCAACGCAAGTAGCACAACCCATCTTGGCCAACCGCGCCCGCTCACTGCCTGCGTCGTCCTTGCTCCGAGCCGCATTGTGCTGGGCCGGAGGTAAATACGACCTGTTGTTCTCTTTTTTTCTCCAAATGGTAGCGTGCGCTGGGACGGACGATCGCTAATCAGCCAAAATAAGTGCTTTTTTTTGTTCGGACCCACCTTATTTTGTTCTGGCCCTACACTATTTTTTCTGTCTCTTTTCGTCAGAATTATTCCACCACGTTTTTCACCGTTAGATCGAGGCCTGTGGACAGTTATTAAAAATTCCTATCACTCTAAAACTTGTAAATATAAAAATATTGGATTGGGCAATCATGTCATATTTAATTACACATAACTCGGAAATAGAAAAAATATGTAATAGAAGTTGTTTTGGAAAATGTGGGAATTTGCCCGAAGGGGCAGAAACAAGAGAATCTCCATGAGCTCAGGGCATCTCTATAGTGAAGACCCAAACGGACCCAAATGGTCCTTTTTTTTTCGTTTGGGTCGAGCCACCGGTGTTTTTGATCGTGATCCAGCCTGTCTAGCTAGCCACAACCAATAGCGCGATCCAAATTGTCCTATTTTATTTGGCTAGCCCAAGAGAGGGACGACACAGACCAGGAGAGAGAAGAGAGAAAAAGATCCATAGTGTGACTGCCAACTAGACCAATCTACAACAACAACCGGACAGGACAGCGTCCGCATCTACCCGGACAGACCCATTAGTGACACAAATTTAATGTCCGAATGGATCGGTCCAGCCTGAATTTTCTGAATAGGTCGTTCTGCTGGGACACCGTATTTGGCCCAGCTTTCCATGTAGACCGTTTAGGACATGGTCGAATCGTTTGTGTATCCCCTATGGAGATGCCCTTAGGTCTAAGCGAAACTTTATTTTAGAATTGTGGCCAAAGTAGCTCATAGGGGAGGAGGTATATGGTACTCAATCTTACAAATAAGACAACCTCCCTAGGATAAATTCCAAAAGAATCAAATCCTCAAAAAACATGCAAAAATTTGTTGAACCAAATTAACAGGCCCTAAGGGGTTAATTATTGGCAGCTGGTGGCGATTCCTTGACATAGCCCCTCCAGCGCGTACTGGCGATCGATGAGTGAGGCCGGCGGGCCCATGTAAGGACGAGAACCATGGACGTCGCGCGCGGCTCGATGGGCACCGATGAGTCCCTCTCTGGCCATCGCTAGATAGATGTCACTGACAAAGCCAGCGAGGAGGAGGCTGTGTGCGCTGAATTGGAGGCCCGGTGCTCGCCACCAGGGCCAAGGACGATGTCCGACTTCCTAGCATGCGCTCCCCTCGTTGCGACTAGGAACGATGGTGGTCCGATGCGGAGGTCATGATGGAGCCGTTCATTGCCAGCATCGGCGTCCTTCATTGCTAGCGCCGGTGCCGCCTTGGATTCGGCCTACGGGTCCATGGGGTTCGGGACTAGGGTTTATAGGCTCGTCATGTTGCGGAGGGGTGCTCTGTGGTGTCTACGCCATCGCCACCATAGCTTACCATCGACAAGAAGGGGAGGCTAGGCTCTGCTTCGGCTCCACCTCCCTTGGGTGTGTGTCATGGAACCGGGGAGACGAGGCACCCCCCTCTCGGGATCCTAGGGCGTGGTCCATTGTGGCTAAGGAGGACATGGGCCCTAGCCGGCCCATTGTCCCCTAGAGGAGCTAGGACGTACGAGCCGTTGCAAAGATTCCACTGCTAGGCCTGGGCGCAGCACACCCAGTCGGTGACTGGTTCTAGGTGCAGAAGGGTTTGACCGATCTTGACCTAACCACGCGAGCGACTCCGTCCCAAGTAAGGAAACACGGTTCCACAGCCAAAATAGTTCGCCTCACCCAACCATCGCTTCCACTAGCGATATCCTACATGGAGATGGTGTCCAAGAGTGGCTAGAGCTCTTCGCCAAGTGTTTCCTCGCCGCAGCATCATCGGCATGCGCAGGTCGCCTCCCCTCCCCCTTGCCTCCGCCCGAAGCATACTGCTTGCCGCCACGTCGCATGTCTCTAGGCGAAGGGACCTCCCCATGTCGTTGCCGAGTGCGGCCGTAGCCTCTGCCATGCCGCGCACCCACCATTAGGAGGAAGCCCCCACTACCCGCTATCCGACCGAGTCACGCCACGACCAACACAGGTCTGGCCGACGATCTCCGAGGGGGCGATCTTCTATCCGGTCTCCTGTACATAGACTAGTGTCGCTGGATGGCCAGTGTTGTGAGGTGCCCCTCCGAGAGGAAATGGATCAACGTTCGGTGCACGAGTATGGCCGACAAGAGTACAGTGGTACGGACCAGGGAAACTGGCGTGAGCGGCAAGAGGGATAGGGTCGGTCCCCTCCTCTTGCCTAGCCACGGGTGGACATGCAGAGTGGTGTTGTAAAACAAGCAGTGAAGAAGTAGAAAATAATAATAATAAAAATAAAGTGGTCAGGGGTGCTGCAAAAGGGAAGCAGAGTGTGATCCCATATGCGCCGCCACCACATGCGTAACCTCACGAACAATCCCAAGGGGACGATGGCTAGCGTGACTCGGGCGGAGTTGTGGGAGGGCTCTGACACTCAGCACAAGAGCTTCAACTACGGAGTCGCGGGGCACTATCGCTCGGGGTGTACGTAACCAGAGGGTTGCCTCCTCTGTGGTGACCTGTCTCACCAGGTAGTAGGGTGCAAGGCCTCTCATGGCCCGAAGAGGGAGTTTCTCGATTACCTTGTCTAGTCGATTGATGGTAGTTTGTACTACATATAGATGGGGGAAGTTCAGATGACGGTGACACAACACCTCGCCGTGGTTAAGGTGGCGACAGTTGTAACACCCCGTCCACTGGGCCGGGGGATGTCACTCCTGGTAGCTTAATAGGATATCTAGACTGGCCCCACAAACTAACACTAGTCTTTTCTATGCACCCGATACCCACTTCCAAGTCGGTCGCCCATCCTAGAATTGCTCTAGGCCAAGCACGCTTAGAGTTATTTTCGAATGAGCTTCCAGAAAAGAAGTTGCAACTTGTTGGGATGAGTATCCTATCAATCCTATTAAACCATGTGCCTGGATCTCACATACACCCACCCTTAGAAGATCAATTCCCTCATCGATCAAGCACACCCTAGGAACGTTCTCTCTTGGCATGCATCTATGCGTCCAGTTCCGGTACATGTGACATGGCGTGTCCACTCCGGTCCACACGCGCCATGCTCCACATGTCCTGCCACTAACCCGCACACACCTGTTTAACCGCGAGGATCGGCTCTGATACCACTTGTAACACCCCGTCCACTGGGCACGTGGGGTGTCACTCCTGGCAGCTTAATAGGATATCTAGACTGGCCCCACAAACCAACACTAGTCTTTTCTGTGCACTTTGTCCTCACTGGTGTGCACCCGGTACCCACTTTCCGTTCGGTCACCCATCCTAGAATTTCTCTAGGCCAAGCACACTTAACCTTAGAGTTCTTTTTGAATGAGCTTCCAGAAAATAAGTTGCAACTTGTTGGTATGAGTATCCTATCAATCCTATTAAGCCATGTGCCTGGATCTCATAGCAGTGCAGGACACCAGCATGACCGTCGTCATTACGGAGGAGTTGATCCATGAGGAGCTGGCTAGGATGGTACGGGGACATGAGTGGAAGGTGCAAAATATTTTAGACCTTGATTTTGCAGTGGCTTTTCCCTAAGCAAAGAGTTTGAGCCTATGCATGTTCAACACTACTTTCACCATCCTGATCTACAAGATCTAGGTGTAGATCTCGCCATTCACTGTGGCTCCAGAAACAACCAACACCCTTTCCATGGTGTGGCTCCGGATTCTAGGGATCCCTAATGAGGCCAATGCTACTCAAATTGTTAAGATAATTTATAAGTCCATTGGCAAGGTAGTGGAGGTGGGTGAGCACTCCCTCTCTAGAGTGGGATGGTGCATCTCAGGGTGATGTGACCGGACCCGGCCAAGCTTCCTGGCCCACTCCCCACGTTCTACTTCAGGATGGATGATGGGAGGTGAAGAGGTTTGTAACAAAAACACAATGTTTTCCTATGGCAGAACACACCATATTCCAGGATCTATCTAGGAGTAATGCTATAACGGAGGAGGTTTCGATTATGTACCCTTATAGACCAAAAAGGTTAACGTTCCGCGGGGAACGTGGATGATGTAGTCATACTTATAGCCGACCTCAAGGTCGTGATACTCCTCACAAGTCATCCCATGGTCCTTGTACGACAGTCCGCATGCCACTAATGGCAGCACCCCCATGGTTTTGCACACATAAAATGTACGATGAGAACCTCCGGTTCTCTGATCCCCGTCGAGAGTGCGGAAGTTGATCTTCTGGCTGGAATCCCTGTAGCCCAACGCCGTGCCGCAGCGATGTCGTCTCTTGCATGTATAATACTTTAAGGAATCACGCAATCGCAAAAGGAACCGAGAGATAGAGATTTTCTCTAAAAAAATATTGGTTTTGTAGCTTTTCTACCCCTATGCCCCTCCTTATATAGGGGAAAAGGTGAAACCCCTTTCTCCCCAAGTTTCGAGGTGGGACTAAAGATGGAGGTGGGAGGAGGAGGCGGCGCGTGCCATGGGAAGGTAGGCCAACCAACCGGGGCAATGGTGGGCCCCACACATAGCCCACAGAGGCTGGCGGCTGGGCGCCCACCCCGCCTTACCCTAGGCGGCGGCTCCCTCTTGGGTGGCTTCTTCTTGGGCCTTGTTCCCTCTGGGAACTTGTCCTATTAGGGAAGTTTGCCCATTTTAATTTAATTTAAATCTATATTTAATATTAATTCCAATAATTAATATGGAATACCTCTTATTAAATTCCTTTTGACCCAAAACACCTTTCGGTTTACTCTGAACACCTTCGGATCCTCCCAGAATGATTCCGTTTCTCTCAAGGAACACTTCCGGTTTTCTCTTCTATTTCATCCTATGATTTCGATGATTTCATAATGATCTCCAAGCATCATCGTACACTTAACCTTGTTACCGCAATGGTTTAGGAACATCACGGACATGATCGAGTCACCTCTCATATCAATGATCATTAGCAGGACCTGGATGCCCATAATGACCCATATGCATTCCACGATGTTTAATGTTGTTTGAACCATAAACATCGAGTCCAATTCCCTTTGTTACTTTGATACTGACTTGTCCGAGATTTGATCATCGGCATCACTATACCTTGTTCAATCTCGTTACTAACAAGTACTGTTTTACTCGTTCCCACGATATTCCACCCCCGTGACCTAGTCATATGTTGCAACATTATGGATGTAATCTCACAGAGTCGACCTTTTCTATCTTACCGTCACGCGGGTAAAAAATCCTGATCTTGATGCATAGGCCTCATCATATCCCTCTAGAATACCCAACATATACCATTATGATCACCCAGTTACGGTCATGATGTTTGATATAGTCAAAGCAATCTCGGGTGATAGTGATTAATATGATATCACGGTCAAAGGATAAGGATACTTCGTTTGTAACTATTGCAATGATGAACCATGTGACTTGATCGTGCTGCAATACTTATATTGGGTAATGTCCATCACATCATTTCACTAATGATATGATTTCATTGTCAACTGGCATAAATGCTCCATGATCAGGAAACCTTGATCATTAGTTGCCCAACGAACTAGCATAAATAGAGGCTACGAGGGACTTGGTTTTTTACATACCATACCGGTATCAATGTTTCCACTTGATACAGTTATAGCATAGTATGAAACTATTATGATCTAACTGAGATATGATAATAAAATCCATTTATTATTTGCCTCTAGGGCATATCTCCTTCGGTCTCCCAATTGCACTAGAGTACAAATAATCTAGCTTGCATTTGCTACTAAGCATAAACCATATCACATATGTGTTGATCCATGAGGAGCTGGCTAGGATGGTACCGGGACATGAGTGGCAGGTGCAAAAGATTTTAGACCTTGATTTTGCAGTGGATTTTCCCTCGGCAAAGAGATTGAGCCTATGCATGTTCAACACAACTTTCGTCCTCCTGATCCATAAGATCTAGGTGTAGATCACGCCTTTGACTGTGGCTCTAGAGACAACCTCCACCCTTTCCATGGTGTGGGTCCGGATTTTAGGGATCCCTAATGAGGCCAAGACTACTCAAATTGTCAAGCCGATTTCTAAGTCCATTGGCAAGGTAGTGGAGGTGGATGAGCACTCCCTCTCTAGGGTGGGCTGGTGCGTCACAGGGTGATGTGCTCGGACCTGGCCAAGCTTCCCGGCCCAGTCCCCACGTTCTACTTCGGGACGGACGATGGGAGGTGAAGGGGTTTGCAACAAAAAACACAATGTTTTGCTACGGCAGAACACACCATATGCCAAGATCTATCTAGGAGTAATGCTATAACGGAGGAGGTTTCGGTTACATACCCTTATAGACCAAAACGGTTAATGTTCCGTGGGGAACATGGATGATGTAGATGTACTCATAGCTGACCTCAAGGTCACGGAACTCCTCGCAAGTCACCCCATGGTCCTTGTACGACCGTCTAGGTGCCACTAATGGCAGAACCCCCGTGGTTTCACACACATATAGTGTATGATGAGAACCTCTGGTTCTCTGATCCCCGTCGAGAGTGAACAAGTTGTTCTTCTGGCTGGAATCCCTGCAGCACAACGCCATGCCGTAGCGATGTCGTCTCTTGCATGTACAATACTTCAAGGAATCACGCCATCGCAAAAGGAAATGAGAGAGCGATTTTCTCTAAGAAAATTATTGGTGTTGTAGTTTTCCTACCCCTATGCCCCTCCTTATATAGGGGAAAAGGGGAGACCCCTTTCTCCCCAAGTATTGGGGTTGGACTAAAGATGGAGGTGGGAGGAGGAGGCGACGCTTGCCATGGGAAGGTGGGCTAGCCAGCTAGGGCCAGGGTGGGCCCCACGCGCAGCCCAAGGAGACCGGCGGCTAGGCGCCACACCCCGCCTTACCCTAGGCGGCGGCTCCCTCTTGGGTGGCTTCCTCTTGCACCTTGTTCCCTCTAGGAACTTGTCCCATCAGGGAAGTTTGCCCACTTTAATTTAATTTAAATATATATTTAATATTAATTCCAATAATTAATATGAAATACCTATTATTAAATTCCTTTTGACCTAAAACACCTTTCGGTTCACTCTGAACACATTCGGATCCTCCCAGAATGATTCCGGTTCTCTCATGGAACACTTCCGATTTTCTCTTCTATTTCATCCTATGATTCCGATGATTTCATAATGATCTCCAAGCATAATCGTACACTTTAGATTGTTACCTAAATGGTCCAGGAACATCACAGACATGATCCAGACAACTCTCATATCAATGATTATTAGCAGGACCAGGATGCCCATAATGACCCATGTGCATTCCACGATGTTTAATGTCGTTTGAACCATAAAAGTTGAGTCCAATTCCCTTTGTTACTTTGATACTGACTTGTCTGAGATCTGATCATCGGTATCACTCTATCTTGTTCAATCTCGTTACTGACAAGTATTGTTTTACTCGTTCCCATGATATTCCATCCATGTGACCTAGTCATATGTTGCAACATTATGGATGTAATCTCACCGAGTTGGCTTTGTCTATATTACTGTCATGTGGGAGAACAAATCCTGATTTTGATGCATAGCCTCCTCATAACCCTCTAGAATACTTAACATACACCATTATGATAACCTAGTTATGATCATGATGTTTGATATAGTCGGAGTAGTCTCGGGTGATATTGATTAATATGATATCATGGTCAAAGGAGAAGGATACTTCGTTTCTAACTATTGTAACGATGAACCATGTGACTTGATCATGTTGCAATACTTATATTGGGTAATGTCCATCACATCATTTCACTAATGATATGACTTCATTGTCAACTGGCATAAATGCTCTATGATCAGGAAACATTGATCATCGGTTGCCCAATGAACTAGTATAAATAGAGGCTACTAGGGACTTGGTTTTTTACATACCACGTTGGTATCAATGTTTCCACTTGATACAGTTATAGCACAGTATGAAACTATTATGATCTAACTGAGACATGATAATAAAATCCATTTATTATTTGCCTCTGGGGCATATCTCCATCGGTCTCCCACTTGCACTAGAGTACAAATAATCTAGCTTGCATTTTCTACTAACCATAAACCATATCACATATGTGTTTATTGATGATGCTCACTTATGGAAAACGTCATTTCCTTGATCTGTATTACCAGATCTGTATGTCTTTTGCAAATTGTTAATGTCTCCTAATTTTGACATTTACACCATTTCACATAACATGTAAAAGCTAGTATTCATTTGGTGATAGAATGAGACGTTGTTTCCTAATGTTTACAATGAAGGTCAAACAGTTAATTGAACTTTCACAGTTGTCATGTAAATTTCGAAAACATACTTAGAAGAAGTCGAACTTCACTAGCCAAACAACTATGCTCGCCACTTCAGAAGTAGCCGTATACTTTGATATCTATGTAGATCCTAATCGATGGTGCATTTATGGCAACTTCGATGCCTAACCTTGTTCCTTACATTTTAAGGATAAACTTTATGCTAGTTCAGTGATTAACTCAGGAATCACTTCAAGATATGTTCTTACAACTAAGAACTTGTTTTCCTACCATAAACTTGGGTCACATTACGTCGAGTATACAATATGGTTATATGGAAGAACCTATGTCTGACGCACAGGAGATAAAACACATCTCTTTTCTTAATTTTAACCATGGATGTAATAGTGAGATCAACTCAATGCTTCATCTAGATATACAAGTAAGAACTACATTCTTACCTTGTTCCATTTTGAACTTCTTCAGAATCTTATCTAGGATGTTCTGAACATTTTTAGAATCAAATCCAGGAATCATTTCTACTCTAATGTTTATTAAACACATTAATCTATCTTGATAGATTTCAATATTTAATATTTTGTTCAACTTCATCCATTGAATATTCACTAACTTAAATATCATTAATACCAATTACATCATTCATCATATGTTATTCATATATAAGAATGGTGTCACGCTCCCACTCAAATATGGCATCCATATATGGGATCTCGGAATTTCACTTAGCTCCCACTCAAAGATGTCATCTACATATTAAGATTTAGGAAAGCTATTTTAGCTCCTACTCAAATATGGGTCCTCTCGATCTTTTTGTAATTCTAAAATCCTTTGATCATCCATCAAATCAATAATTTCTAGCTACAAGATACTAGAATCTATATGGTTTGACAAAATTTTCTTTGTTGTATCAATTACAACCCTTCTTCAATTTTTTCATGGAAGAACACATAGTTTTGACAATCTTCTACCAATTTTCAAATCGGAATAATTTCTGGTGTAAATCCGACACAAGCATCACTACACATTGTAGTCAATCCTTTGAATTATCATACTTTGTGAAAAATCGAGATTTTGAGTCCTTTTTTAAGTTTCATTTCTTCCTTACGACTTTGTAGTCATTAGGAATGATTAAGTAAACATCTTTACTTAATAAGATCAAGTAACATATTACTTTGCAATATTAAATATAACTTAATACAGATCTCATGACTCTTAGTCATTTCCCATATTTAGGTCCATCACGCTTCTTTGTAGTTCGTAGGTATGTCTTGTTTTAATAACACAACAAGTGAATCAACAATATAATTCTATAGACTTGCAGACTATATTCTTGAATCCTACTTTCTTTAGTAAAATTATTAGTTGAAACATCGTGATCATTATCATTAGATTATCCTTATACAGAGTTCAGTTCCTGGAACATATTCCGTTGTGCTACTCGATATTTCAGATGTAAGGTCAAATACCTTGTTTGTGCTTTCACCTTCTTCCACTAACACATTCGATGAGAAAACATTTTCTCGAGGAAGTACCACGCTACGCAATACAAGCTTTGCCTTCTTTGGTTTAAGTGTGGAATATGTATTCATAGTTTCCCAAGAATACACCACACAGATTTGTGTATTTTCCACTACTTCGAATTGTCGAAATATCCAAAGACTCGAACATGCCATAACTCTTATGGTGTTGTTTTCACGAATCTTTAAATGTTACTTAATTGAGTGTTTGCTATTTGATTTCTAACTCTAAACGATAACGGTAAACCGGTAAGAGATAATTTTAGTCCGTATGTATTAAATACAATATGATTATGATGTTTGACATATCAAAACAATTTGAAGTGTCCAATCATCGTAATTTGTGGAACATATTTCACAAGTCATTTATGCCAAAAGTTAACTCAAATACTTAGTCATATCGATCAGATTATAGAGACTTTGTATTCATGTTAATTCGGTATTCTTCATTTTCAACAACTCAAATAGTTTCAGACTTGTGTTTCATTAAGTAAATACACATATTCCTTAAATCCACGATGGAGTTTATGAAATAATTATTTCCACTATTTTTTTGAGATGCAATACATCATTATGTATGATATCAATAATTCTTCGCATAGAACTGTTTTACTAAAATGCGGAGTTTTAGTCATTTTGCCCAACGAGGGATGGTTTTACACGAGTCAAAAGATCAAATATATAAAGACTTCACTTTTCATTAGATTGAAAATACCAATGTGACCTAAACGATAGTGTCATTCAAAATAATGTCATTATTAAACTTTGGATATTTTTCAGCATTCTAATTCTTTATATATGTTTAAACTATCATCATCTAGATAACAATGAGAATAACTGATCCATAATCGTAATATGGCCATAAAAGATAGTATTCATAATAGTGGTACAACTGGCTTGTCTTTCACTTATATGAATAATCGTCTCGTAAGAGGCAAGACACACTACTAAAGTTACACACTCAATGATTACAAAATGTTATTCATATCCACTAATCCAAATGATAAATGTTTGAGGGAAGGAGTGATGTTGGCTATCAATTATCTTGCTTGCCGTCACTATACCACGTTGCCTCATTTATTCTAGCAATTCTCAATAAGACAATCATGTTTTCATAAATAGAACAAATATCAAATACTTATAATTTGCAAAGAGTGTTTGCGAGAATAACATTTATAACTTGTATATCCAATATATACTTTATTCATCTATGACATCCAGTGTGATCAAGCCTACTTTTAGAGTTCTCAACTCTGGCACGAACTCATGATTCATCTCTCATGATATAACCCATGACAACGTCTTTGTAGCTGGGAGGAAGCGAGTGAAACACCCCAATCTACCGCAAAGTTGTCCATCATTAAGTAGTTCACATCGTATGTGTGGTGTTCATGAAGCTCAAGCATGATCGCTAAGTGATTCTTCAAGTATCTATTTTTTCCATCTTGTTTGGAAGAACCTCATCCAACAGCTCAAATTTCATGAGCCTGACGTGCAAAGAGTACCTTCTTCATCGATCTTGTTTCAGTGTTGAAGAAACGCAGTCGCAGCTCAACCTCCATTGAATGGAGCGTGGATTCATTGGATGACAATTAAGAAAATACCAAAGCATTCTGGAGTCATCGGAATATCTCCTAATGGTTCCTATACCAAGAAGAGAAGATCATCTATATTGAGGGTATCCCTTAGGCGTTTTGGTATTAATATATGTAGTTTGACCCCACTATCTTAAGTTTTACTACATGCAAGAAAATCCCATTGTTGAAAAACTCACTAGGACAGGCTATGATCTACAAGGATATTTGCAAGGACATCTAGACTAAGTTCCATTAAATTATTAATTGAGCTCCCACTAAAACTGTCATCCCTTGGACGATTTTAGTTATCACATGATCCCTTTACACCATATCATCCCCGATCGTCCGACCTTTGATAAATCATTTTAGCTACTAGGGTGGTCAAAACCCGTCGATTACATCATGCATGTGACTCATGCTCGATCTTTCGATCTCTCATTTTCTGAGGTCATGTATGTAGATGCTAGGCTCACCTATTCAACCTTACTGTATTCAAAGTGCATACATGGCTTGCAACCACCATATGGGAACATCGATATATCTATACCCGATCGTCACGACGTGCTTCATAACGATGGACTTTCTTGGTGGTGCACACTAAAGGGAGAACACTATTATTGGTATTAATAGGGATCATCTTACATAATGCTATCGTCGAGTATCCAATACTATCAAACAATAAGATGTAAAGGTATCAACATCACATGTATATTTAGTGATATGGTATGGTCCTTCTTAATGCGCCATGATCTCCATCGTGCGTTCCTACATGATCTCCATCTTGCCACCAGTATAGCGCTAAGTCCATGATGCCACCAGTAGGTCATCCATCGATACGATGACTATTGCTATACTAATTAGTAACATAAAAGTATACTACTTTACCTTAGCCACGACCATGACCATATAATATCACATGCTCTCCTGCAAAATAAAGTTAGACGCCTCTACTTTATCTTTTGCAAGTTTTATGTGGCTGCTAGGGCTTTCGCAATAGAACCATTTCTTACCTACGAACTTTGAACCACAACATGAATCAATGAGTTGTCTGTACTACACCCCTTTCGGGTCCCTTCGTTGTGAATTCTATATCAACTACTGAAAGAGAGACAAACACCTGCTAGCCACTTATATGGTACAAGCCGTATGTTGAGTGGGGAACTAGTCTTGAGGAAGGTTACGCGTAAGGTCGGTCCGGGCCACTTCATCAAACAGTGCCACGATATAAGCAAGTACATGTGAGAAGGTAACAACTATAGGATCACTGCCCACACAATCAACGTGTGTTCTAACCATACAAACATTACTACACACAGATGGGCTCTGATACCACTGAAGGGGTTCGTAGTAGAAAAAAATTCCTATGGAAGAACACATAGTTGGGGATATACTTTTCGGGTATACACACTTTGAGTCACTAAGCAGTGCGGCCCACTTCGGGTTAGAGCTATGGTCCACGGGCGGCCTAGTCAGGGAGTGAATTTGGAAGCCCATACGGCTATGGGAAGGCCCAGGAGACTTACTGACTTAAGCCTATAGTGCTACTTGTAGTCCAAGATGTACTATGTAACCGACCCAGTATCATAGCTAGATAGGACTCTCCTATAACCTAGGATCAGATGACTATATAAGTCGTCCTAGAGATAGGCCTTTGGGGCATTGACAACCAAAACCTCAACTCGCACAGGCAAAACCTCTCTTGTAATGTATACTTCCAGCTCTGCCGTATTACTAGATTGCTAGCAGGAGTAGGATCTATCAACACCCGTATTTTGAATCCCAGATGCCTGTTATGCCATACATCGCAATCCCAGGATTACCATTTTTGTGACACATAACAGATTGGATATCATAGTACATCATCCATTACAAACCATAATAAGGTCTTACACAAATAAAGTATCTCATGATCCAGTCCTAATACAAATCAAGCAGCGGAATAATAAGCGTAGTAGTGGGCTCCATCTTTAGAGTCACAGGCAATGCTGGCGATGGGAGATGATCCTAGTTGTCATAGACCTCCTACTGTCCATCATCCTGGTAGTCCTCCTCATAGTCTAGCCACGGGAATAGCCAGGGACAAAGCCATGAGTACTTTTTAAGTACTCGCAAACTATCACTAACAAGTAAGGTAGTTCTAGTAGGAATCTTAAGCTCTAGGTTTATTTGCAAAAAGCCAGGTTTATCTAAATTGAGTTTAGAAGTAAAGAAAACTAAGTAAATGTTCTAAATCACTTAAGTGGGAACCTAGCTTTCATATTCACAACCCTGTTGTGGTCAAGTCAAAATCATAGTTCACTTCACAAGTCATTTTGAAAACATCTGACGACAGAACAATATGGCCACTCCAACTGTCCATGACCGCGGACGCGGCTATTCAAATAGTTCGACACTCTGCACAGGTGGTACACTTTCACCACAAAATTCGATACATCCGTCAGGGATAACCCTGAATCATCATACTTAGTATGAGGGTAATCAATCATAACCTTTCAATTACACACTCTAGTATAGGAACCTCCCCTATGAGCTTGGCCTCCCAGCCATGGCCATCTGCCATCCTCGGCACATCATAGGTGGACAATTCACACTCACGAGGTAGCCTCAGCTCAAACCTCTTCCGCGAGGGAACCCATACTAATGCATATAAACTTTCGGCTAAGCCCTACCCAATTCAGGTATTGTGGTTGTACGGTAAATTTGGAATGGTATCGCATCCGAACCCAACCATCAGTTTTTCTAAAGGGCTAAGGCTCATGCCTCAACATTTTCATCATCAAAATCCATTTGTGTTTCTCAACACATGTCAATACATTTCAATAGAATGACTCATCATTCCAAGGTTTTCATAATCATTTTCACCAAGTATTCCCATCTAAAGTGATCAAGTTTTATGCTTTAGCACTAGCCACTAAGTTAAGAGTGTTCACTAATGAGGGGTGCTAATCTTAAATCTCATGCCATAGGATGACATCTAAATATAGGCCTAATTTTATACTCTTTATGCTATCTATACTATGTTTCCAATCCTCACAAAGCACTAACTAAAAGTAAAGAACTTTGGTAAAGTAAAAGACTAAATCTTGCAAGTAAAACTTGGGATTGGTATAAATCAAAGGTATATTACCAAAGCATGGCTAATGCATCTTGCTTGGGTTAATAAACTTGCAAGTGTTAGCTTTCAAGGTCTAGCTTGCTAGTAATGATGGCTTGCCTTGATTGGTGCAGTGATTGAAGTTTTCCTCTTCTTCTTCTAGGTAAAACTCCTCCTCCTCGTATCCAGGGTTGGTACTATCGTCTATACATGAATACGAGGTACACAATCACCAAGCAATACTTAACTAATTATATTTAGCAGACTAAGGTTCACCCCTGATGATCTAGCATCATCACAATCATCACATGAAATAAAGAACTAGTTTTATTTATCTTATTTGAGAAAAGTAATTTCTACTCACTGAAATTAATTAAGAATTAATATTCTCCATGTAAAATATTGGATCATGTTGACACATGTCATCACCACATATTCTAATACATGGGAATGTGACTTAAAGGGTTGGTCAAATTTATTAAGTTTGAGATTATCATTTAATAGATTTAAAGTGACTAGAAATGCCCTAATAGCATTCTTTTGGTGCTAGTCCAATGTCACTGCATGCAAACCTAAATATTTTTACATATTCAGATAGATATTGTCAAATATGTTTTTGAGAGTTGGAATCAACTCAAAAGCTATTATGGTTGATTTTTGAAAAATGTTTGAAGTTGCAAAAGTCTCTGTCTTGTTATTTTTACTATAGGTTATCTCTAACTCCAAATGATTTAAATCCAACGTTCTTGGATAGATAATTTAAATACCTTTCTAAAAAAATTTGAATCATGCAATTTGGTTCAGTGAAACTCTCTGAATTGATTTTTGAATATGTGGACATAAACTAGTTGAAACTAAATTGAAAACTCCTAATTTGAATTCACTGGGCCACGCGGGAAAGTTAAACGGGCCTGCCCAACTGCACTACACGAGCACAGCGGGCTACTGACAACGCGGACCCACTCGTCATCGACTTAAACTACACGAAGAGGTATCGGCGAATCTGAGTCGGGCGATTAGAAGGCAGATCAACGAGGGAGAGTCATCTTCGACGACGAACTGCTCCGGTGAGGAAAATGACCTAACAAGGTGGTAGGGGTCTAGCTAGGATCACCTACTCTCCATCTAGGGTTGGTGACAGGGGTGATTGACATGGTAGACAACGATGGTTCGAGGCGCGGTCACGACATGTCTTGGGGTGGTCAAAATCAATGGCACCCTTCTCCTCCAGCAGCGGCGGGCTCCGGCCAAATTCTGGCGAGAGAGGGCTCACCTTGCTTCGGGGAAAAGTGGGAGAGGATCAGTGAGGAGTGGTGAGTGCTAGGGTATGCAGAAATGAGGCAGGGGAGGCCTCTACTTTTACTACGGTGAAGGGACCGGATGGTGCGGGCGCGAGCTCGTCGGTGACGACGCTACAGGCGGCTAGCAGTGTGGCGGAGGCTAGGGGATGGTGCTGTGTTCCCTGGCGATCGTTGCTGGCTTAAAGGAGAGGCGTGAGGCAGTGTGGTTTGGTCGGACGCGTGCGGGACTCCACGCGGATGCAGATGTGTTTGCGACAACGTGCGGGAGCTACGGGTCACGCGGCGGTGAACGGGGGTGTCTGCGGGGTTGCTGTGATCATGGCGAGCGTGAGCATGCGCAGAGAGGGAGAGGTGCGGTCTGTGCGAGGCAGTCGGGCGTGGCGAGCTGGTGCGCTTTGGGCACGGTGCAGAGACGGTGGGCGCGGCGTAGCTAGGGTGGTCCAGGGCTCGGCTGGGGTCGAGGCTTGGACAGGGGGTGGCGGTGGACCGAGGCGTGTCTGGTGCGTTTCGTGGGCGAGGGCGGTGTTGCCTCTAGCATGCTGTCCACTGTCGGCCGGCGACGTCCAAAAACAGGTGGCACTCCACTATGCACCACGGCTAAGAGGGTCTTGGTCTGATGCTTGGTTAGGCTCAGGGGAGACAAGGGGGTTAAGAGGGGACCAAATGGTCGAGAATTACTGTGGAAACAGTGAAGTTAGGCAAGAGGTTAATTTAGTACAAGCCAGGTATTTGAGGAAATGGCCGCAAGAAACTTACTTTGGAAATTTTGAATGAAAATATTAGAGTGATCTTAACTTAAGCTTGAGAGTCTATGTTTGCTTGGATAGGTCAAGGGGAATTGGTTTGGTAGGTTTTTGAAAAAGTGGGATCTTAGCATATGAACTAGATTCAATTTTCAATTGTCCATTAAATTGATTTGGAAAATGTTTTTTAAGTTTGTAAAGTGGGCCTTGATACACTTTTACTTGGTCTAGCAAGGGGTGAAAATAAGTGGAAATGTTTCTGTTAGAAATTCTCTTCTAGGAACACTCAAAGTGGCCTAGTGGTTAACTTTGGACAAAATGACCATTTGGTTATTTAATTCATTTTTGGTTTCTTTTTATTTTGATTTTGTTTGTAAATGGTCTATATGATGTAGTATTCACCTTTAAACCTTTTCACAACCTTTGTAGCAATCAAGCATGGAATTTTCAATCTTGTATACTAATGCAACACACACATGCATTCATATTCATTTTCTTAATCAAAGTTTTTGTTAACCCTAAATTGGGTGATTTTAACTTGATAAACTTGATTTGAAGTTTTGGGATGTTACAAAACTTCCCTCCTTAAACAAAATCTCGTCTCGAGATTTAAGAAAAACTAGGAACTAAAGAGATCTGGAAACTCAGTCCTAATGTAATCTTCCCGCTCCCAAGTAGCTTCTTTTTGGTATGGTTGCTCCATTGTATCTTGAGAAACTTGATACTCCGGGTCCTGGTGGTTCTGAAGGCTTCCTCCAAAATACGGATGGGTACTTTATGATGCGTTAGATCCTTGTTGATATCAATGTCTTGGTGATCGATGTTCTCGAACACTTCGGTCTTCTCAGGAACTTCTAGGCATTTGCGAAGTAACAAGATATGGAACACATCATGGATGGCTAACATATCCACTGGTAGTTCTAGTTGATAAGATACTTCTCCTCCGTGATTCAAAATCTTGAAAGGCCCAATATATCTGGGGGCTAACTTTCCTTTCAGTTGAAAACGTTCATTCCCTTCAACGACGACACTTTGAGATACACAAAATCTTAGACACTGAAGGTCAAGTCTCGACGTCTATTGTCGACATAACTCTTCTATCTGGATTGGGCGGTCTTGAGGTGCTCACGGACTTTGTGAACCTTATCTTCGGCTTATCATAGGATGTCGGGTCCAAAAATCTGACTCTCTCCTACTTGCGACCAATTCAAGGGGGTACGACACTTCCTTCCATACAGAAATTCAAATGGGGCCATTTGCAAACTAGCTTGATAATTGTTGTTGTATGAGAATTCTGCGAAAGGCAGACAATCTTCCCATTTTGATCCTTATTCTAGAACACAAGCTCTCAACACATCTTCTAAGATTTGGTTGACTCTTTCAGTCTGTCCATCGGTCTGCGGGTGATAAGCTGTGCTGAAATTCAACTTGGTTCCTAACCCTTCTTGGACTTTCTGCCAAAATCTTGAGGTAAACTGGGTTCCTCGATCCGACACTATGGTCTTAGGGGTTCCATGCAAACTGACAATTCTAGCAACGTACAACTCTGCTAGCTTCGAACTCTAGTAGGTAGTCTTGACAGGTATAAAATGGGCTACCTTGGACAGTCTATCAACTATGACCCAGATAGAGTCATTTCCCCTACTAGATGTAGGCAAACCGGTGATAAAGTTCATTCCGACGGAATCCCAGTTCCATTCCGGAATCTGCAATGGTTGCAATAGTCCTGCGGGTCTTTGATGTTCCGCTTTGACTCTCTGACAGATATCACACTTCGCTATGTAGCTTTCGATTTCTCTCTTCATCTTGTGCCACCAAAATTGCTCCTTCAAATCCTGATACTTCTTCGTTCCTCCGGGGTGGATAGAATAAAGAGTATCATGAGCTTCCTGCATGATAACTTGCTTCAGCTCGGAATCTGCTAGCACACAGATACGTCCTTTGTACCACAAAACTCCTTCTTCATCTTTGGTGAATCCGGGTACCTTCCCTGTACCGATACGACGTTTGATTCCATCGATACTCGCATTTCCCTTCTGTGCCTCCTTGATCTGGCTGATCAACATGGGTTGAAGTTCAATGCTATGACTTTGCCTTCTTGCATCAACACACATCCGAGACCAATCTTGGATGCATCACAATACACATCAAAAGGCTTCTTGATATCTGGCATAATCAAAATTCGGGCTGAAATCAATCTCTTCTTGAGCTCTTGAAAACTTGCTTCACATTTGTTAGTCCATTCAAAATTCTTATCTTTCTTTAATGATTGGGTCATTGGTCATGTGATGTGATGGCCCACAAGTATAGGGGGCGTATCGCAGTATTTTCGATAAGTAAGAGTGTCGAACCCAACGAGGAGTAGAAGGTGCTGGCTAGTGGTATGAGTCAGGAATTCTCTGCAAATATTTAACAAACGGATTTTTAGGGGTTTTTGATAGAGCAAGTAAACAAAGTACGAGTAAACAAAAGACAGTAGGAATAAATGCAGCAAGTGGCCCAATCCTTTATGCAGCAAAGGACAAGCCAGTTGTATTTCTTAAGATGACCAAACGTTCTCGAGGACACATGGGAAGACTGTCAAGTGCTTTCGCTTGATATAGTCGATTAATCTTCTTTAGCTTGCTAAGTGTTGTGTGGGTGAACCTGTGCTAATGTACCGCCCCATCCAAGACTAATACATACTTGTGATTATACCCCTTGCAAACATCCGTAAGTACAAGAAAGTAATTAAGGTAGAAACCTAACCACAGCTTTAAACTCTAAGACCCTTACGTCCCTTGTGCAATGGTTTCCTAACAGGGGTTCAAGTTTCTTTCACTCTGGCAACCCCTACGATTAGTAGCCAAATACACAATGCATTCCCCTAGGCCCATATAGGTGAAGTGTCATGTAGTCGACCTTCACATGACACCACTAGAAGAAGTACACCACAACTTAAATAACAATCTATTGAATCTTTCTCAACGCAACTCCACTATTAACAACAAGACTTCTCCCATGTCCTCAAGAACAAAACGAACTACTCACAAGACATCATATGGATCATGATCAGAGATGGAATAATGATGTATAAAAATCTGAACATAAACAATAATTCAACGGTTTACTCAATAGCATCAACTACAAAGAGTAATCCACACCGGGAAAGTTTCCCCTATGAACTAATGCAAGATTCAACTCAATTGTTACAGCAATATGGAGATGGTGATGAGGGTGCTGATGGTAGTGATGATGATGATGATCCCGATGAAGTCCAGTTTGATGGTGGTGTTGATGGCGATGATCTCCCCTCTCCGGGAAGGAATTCCCCCGGCAGAAATCTGTCTACTGGAGAGATCTTTCTCTCTCGGTGTTTCCGCCCCGCAGAGGCGGCGGATTCTTTCTATGGTCGCTCCCCGAGTCTTAGGGTTTCGTGGGGATGATATATGCCAGAGGGGAGAGGCTGGAGTGGGCCAGGGCGGCCACACCACTCCTAGGCACGGCCCAGGCCTGCCCGCGCCATGGGGTGGTGTGGGCCCCCTGTGGCCCACCTCCACTCCATCTTCTGGCATCCCGAGTCTTCTGGAAAAATAGGATTTTCCGTATATTTTCCCGGATTTTCTGATCTTCGCGAATTTTGCCTCCAAACAACACCTTTTCCATGAGAATCCTGACTACAGCGGTCCATGCTCCAAAAGTCATCAACCATGCAAAAATAGATGAAATAACATAAGTATCACCTCTCAATACGAAATATATCAATGAATAATAGTGAATTAAGACAAAGAATAGTGATGCAAAATGGACGTATCAACTCCCCCAAGGTTAGACTTTGCTTGTCCCCAAGCGAAACTAAGGTCAATAAACATGGCCTCAGGTTTATGGAGTGAAGAGTCGATAAAAGAATACGGACAAGAAGCATCACATTCATCAAATACATAGATCATAATAGAAGACAACTCACTATTATATAACTCAACTTGCAATGAGTAAAGGAAACACAATAAAGATACATAAAGTGAATCATAATTGGTAATGGCAAACTTAGCTCTTGGTCGAAGAATAGTTGATAATTTGCTGGTGTTCACAAATAGCTGATTTTCAATGAAAGCTTTCAAAGTAGTAAACTTCAAGATAAGAGCAATGTGCAAAACAAGGAACATAAGAAACATGACTGAATAAATCACCATATGAATGAATGAAACACATCAACTCAAAATACTTGCTGAGATAGAAGGGAGTAGGTTTACTGACTCAACTATAAAGTAAAAGAATGGCCCCTCAAAGAGGGAAGCAGGGATTGCAAGTCTCATAAAGAGCTCCCAAAAATTATGATACTTACTAGCTTTTAACTCTCATTGCCCCTATCATAGGCATCTTTAGGTGATTAAGGTGAAAGTGAGGTCTAATCTGAGTTATATGCTTGACAGACTATAAACTTGAAATCCCAAGTCCCTTGAGTACGAGGGCCGCTCTTCATGCTACTCAACTTTAGTTACCGGTAAGTTCTTGTCATCGTAAGTATGTGCGTATCATTGAGAACCGCCAACGGGGTAACCCTTGCCTGATGATACGGAAGAATCCCCATATCAAGATGACAAGGCAAGAAGACAATGAGTATCTCAGCAATCTTCTTATTTACCATGGGAAAATGGTGCTTTTTTCTCTATTTCCTCTTTTCACAGTATCTCTCTTTTTTTTTCTTTTTTTTTCTCAATAGCTATCTCTCTTTTTTTTATAAGAAGAATTCTTCATAGATATCATTATGGTTACGCTGTAGGTTTCCACCATGTCAGCATGGATTAGACCAGCGGCCCAGGCGTTTCTCTAACACACATACATAACTCTATGGACTTACAAGCTCCCCTTTTATTTCACACCGATGACATCTGCAAACAAAAGAACAAGGTACCAACTGGGTATATATTTACAAGTGTTGAAAGCGTTCCCCGTGACAGCATGGTTCTGCTAATCCCCAGCCTATAATTTGCAAGCATATAACTTTCATGGAGAGTTCACAATGGTTCAGGTTTATTAAGTGCAAGAAAGTAAAGTGTGCCATCAAGTTCGTGAGAGATTTAATCACTAGTTTTCGCATAACAAGTTTAATTTGGGAGGTAGACAAAACAAGAATTTACTTGGAATAGCAATAATGCTACTAGGTAGGTATGGTGGACGCAAATGGCAAAGGTTTTGGTTTAAAGGAGGTGGATGCACGAGAAGAATTCCCTCTCAGTACAGGTTTTTGGCTAGCAAGGCTGGGTAGCAAGTACAAGAGTTGAAGGAAACAACCAAACATACAAATGATAAAGACAAACATGCAATCTTCCTTGGAAGAACAAAAGATCTTAACTAGAGAATACTAGACTTATGAGCAAATCAAGAAAGAAAGATGATGAAATTATTTTTCTCTAGAGTACTTCTATCTTTTTCTTTTCAACTCTCAAAAAGGTGTTGCTACTGACCGAGCCAGGTTTGCCAAAACCAACTAAATTAACTCAATGATCCCAAAGTGATACCAATACTAACAAAAAGATCAATTATATAACCACGAATTGAAAACTAACATAAGCTATGCAAAAGAGTGAATGATAGAACTTCTCATTAATATTCCATAACGGAAACTCACACCAAGGGATACATATCTAACGAGAGAGGGGACACTTCCATAATGCAAACCATACTACAAAATAACTCCTCTATTCATGATATGACTCTACTAAAAAGGTAAAAAGATAGAAGATAGTGATATGATACCGCGGCACTCCCCCAATCTTTGAACAAACCAAGGGGATGCCAGACCTGATGACGAATTACTCCTTAGGTGGTGGTGGTAATATTTTCTTAGTTGACGTGAGGTAATCTTCCAGCATCTTGTGAAGCCTATTATTCTCCCATTCAAACATGTACACCTTCCTCTGCAAGTCTCGGTACTTATCGCAGAACTCCTTAGTGACTCGTAGGGCTTCCATTGATGCAGGGCAAGTAACAAAAGGTACCAACCCCTGCTTGGGGTCTTGGAGGTCTTCCTCCATAGGCTTCTTCCCTTTATCCTTGGCAGACACCATCGTGCTTCTAAGACTTCAAGGAGTATGTCCTGGCAGAAACAGATCGAAACAAAAACACGATGAAAACACGATATACGAACCTCGGGGGATCCGGGGGGTTATATATTATGAAGTTTCATATCAAAAGGAAGGTACTGGGAGAAAACGAGTCGGAGGCAGAGTCCTGGGTGGCCTCACCACCTGGTGGCACGACCAGGGGTGGGCCCGCGCCATGGGGTGGTGTGGGCCACCCTGGCTCCGTTTTCGTCCCTTTTTCGCTTCGTAGCTTTCCTTATTGATTGAAAACTACAAAAATATAGTTGGATTGTATTTTCGCGGAACTTTTCTTACCAGAACGGTTACCTAGTTGGAAACGGACTCTACAGGTCTCTGAATTTGGTATTTAGTGGATCCTTCCGGAGTCACCACTTGAATCATCAATATCTTCGTCTTCATATACTTAATACTTGAGTCATAAACCCCTTCTCTTCCTTATTACACCATTATCTCCACTTCCTAGAAATTTCTTTCACACAAAACTTCACAGAATTCTCATTAGCAACATTAGTATAAGTGAAGTGATAAAACCTTTTGAGTCCAACTTCAACTGAAAACCATCAAAACAAAAGCTACTGTAGCAACTCCTTCCGAAAGCCCAAAAAGAATTCAAAAAGGAAATCGAATAAAGAAGCAAATGCAAGATTGGCAAAATCTGTCAAAACAGACCAGCAGGTAAAGATCAATTTTTTCGAAAATCTTCTGTTGCTCAAATCAAAAAGTGCAAAACTAATGAAAGTTAAATAATAACCTGGGGCAGAAGCAAAAAAAATTACAGCTCAATCCGACATACAGAGATCTCTCACGAATGTTTACGGTGAAGCACAAAAATCTGTTTCGGGACAGCAACTTCCCCAAATCTTACTTCTCTCTCATTAGAGGTTGATCTTGACATAAAAACCAAACAAAACGGATAAGGAGCGGTTATTACCGAATTAATAACTTCCAAGACCCAAAGAAACAAAAACAAACTAAAAGCAGAAACAAATTGGGTTGTCTCCTATAAAGCTCTTTCTTTATAGCCATTAAGATGGGCATGATAATTTTGAAGAAGCTCTCATAGGGATATGGATTGAAGTGAAAGAGAGCATTAAGAAGAAAAAACACACACATTTAAGTCTAACGCACTTCCTATGCAAGGGGATTTTGTAAACAAACAAGTTATTGAAACCAAAGGCAACTTGCATAAGAAGGCAAAAGAAGTGCAACATAAAAACTTTCAGCATAAAACGGGGAAACTTGATATTATTGAGATACATAAGAACACTTTTTCCTCTCTCATAGTAACTTTCAGTATCATGCATAAACTTAACAATATAGCTATCACAAGGACTATCATAGCAATGATCACTTATTCTAACAGAAAACACAGGAATACTAGCTCTCATAACACTACTATGTGAAACAATATTAGAGGTATCCTTACAAAGGATAGTGTGTCCCTCTTCCTCATACTTAGTGACAAAGTCTTTCACATTTGCTATTATAGGTTCATCAACCATTTGTTTATCAGGTTCAATAGCTTTATTCATACTTTCATCTACCATACTAGCCATCATAGAATGTTCCTTTACCTTAACTGGGAAAGGCATTTTCTCAATATAAGGTTTAGGTAAAACATGACTAGCAGTATAAACTTCAGTATTTCTTGCAGGAACACTCTTAGCAACATCTTTATAAGGTTCATGATACTTATTCCACTTCTTTTTAGGCACTTCAATGTAGGAAGCAAAAGCCTTAAAATAAGAAGCAATGGCTTGAGAGTTTAGACCATACGCATTTTTAATATTTTGAAAGTCACCAATTCCCATAAAAGATTCGATGCATTCATAATCATAATTTATACCTGACTTTCTACCTTTGTCACTCTCCCAAGCTTCAGCATTATCTTGAATATGGTCTAGACGATCCCATTTAACTTCTTCTTCCATGCGAGTGAATGATCCAGCGCAAGAAGCATCCAATAAATCCTTGTCATGTAGAGGGAGCCTTGAATAAAATTTGTTGATAATAATATTGTTGGGGAGCTCATGAATGGGACATTTGAGCATTAGTAACTTCAATCTCCCCTAAGCTTGAGCTGTACTCTCTCCATCAAGAGGCCAAAAGTTGTATATTTGATTCCGATCTTTATGAATCTCACTAGGAGGATAAAACTTTGAATAAAAGAGAGGCACTATTTCCTCCCATTCCAGAGCTTGACCATTCTTCAGCAGCTTATACCATTCCTCAGCTCTTCCTTTCAGTGATAATGAGAATAACTTCTTCTTAACTTGATCTGTAATAATACCTGCACACTTGAACAACCCGCATAATTCGTGTATAAAGAGTAAATGATCACCGAGATGGACAGTTCCATCCCCAACATAATAGTTATCCATAACATGATCAATAATTCTTGTAGGTATTTTGAAAACATCTTTCTCAGTAGGTGGTGGCTTATCTACTACCTTAGCAGTGGTAGTAGCATTACCAAATAAGAAACTCAGCGAATTATCCATAACGAAAATAAAGCAACTAGCAGAAGTAAACAATACTCACAGTAGAAGTTTCCTTTACCAGTTCCACTATCCAATAGCGCTTCACTCCCCGGCAACGGCGCCAGAAAATAGTCTTGATGACCCACAAGTATAGGGGGTGTATCGTAGTATTTTCGATAAGTAATAGTGTCGAACCCAACGAGGAGCAGAAGGTGCTGGCTAGTGGTATGAGTCAGGAATTCTCTGCAAATACTTAACAAACGGATTTTTAGGGGTTTTTGATAGAGCAAGTAAACAAAGTACGAGTAAACAAAAGACAGTAGGAATAAATGCAGCAAGTGGCCCAATCCTTTATGCAGCAAAGGACAAGCCAGTTGTATTTCTTAAGATGACCAAACGTTCTCGAGGACACATGGGAAGACTGTCAAGTGCTTTCGCTTGATATAGTCGATTAATCTTCTTTAGCTTGCTAAGTGTTGTGTGGGTGAACCTGTGCTAATGTACCGCCCCATCCAAGACTAATACATACTTTTGATTATACCCCTTGCAAACATCCGTAAGTACAAGAAAGTAATTAAGGTAGAAACCTAACCACAGCTTTAAACTCTAAGACCCTTACGTCCCTTGTGCAATGGTTTCCTAACGGGGGTTCAGGTTTCTGTCACTCCGGCAACCCCTACGATTAGTAGCCAAATACACAATGCATTCCCCTAGGCCCATATAGGTGAAGTGTCATGTAGTCGACGTTCACATGACACCACTAGAAGAAGTACACCACAACTTAAATAACAATCTAATGAATCTTTCTCAACACAACTCCACTACTAACAACAAGACTTCTCCCATGTCCTCAAGAACAAAACGAACTACTCACAAGACATCATATGGATCATGATCAGAGATGGAATAATGATGTATAACAATCTGAACATAAACAATAATTCAACGGTTCACTCAATAGCATCAACTACAAAGAGTAATCCACACCGGGAAAGTTTCCCCTATGAACTAATGCAAGATTCAACTCAATTGTTACAACAATATGGAGATGGTGATGAGGGTGCTGATGGTGGTGATGATGATGATGATGATCCCGATGAAGTCCAGCTTGATGGTGGTGTTGATGGCGATGATCTCCCCTCTCCGGGAAGGAATTCCCCCGGCAGAAATCTGTCTTCCGGAGAGATCTTTCTCTCTCGGTGTTTTCCGCCCCGCAGAGGTGGCGGAATCTTTCTGTGGTTGCTCCCCGAGTCTTAGGGTTTCGTGGGGATGACATACGCCAGAGGGGAGAGGCTGGAGTGGGCCAGGGCGGCCACACCACTCCCAGGCGCGGCCTAGGCCTGCCCGCGCCATGGGGTGGTGTGGACCCCTGTGGCCCACCTCCACTCCATCTTCTAGAATCCTAAGTCTTCTGGAAAAATAGGATTTTCCGTATATTTTCTCGGATTTTCTGATCTTCGCGAATTTTGCCTCCAAACAGCACCTTTTCCATCAGAATCCTGACTGCAGCGGTCCATGCTCCAAAAGTCATCAACCATGCAAAAATAGATGAAATAACATAAGTATCACCTCTCAATACGAAATATATCAATGAATAATAGTGAATTAAGACATAGAATAGTGATGCAAAATGGACGTATCATGATGCTCGAAAATCCTTCAACAAACATATGGTAATATCCCGCTAATCCGAGAAATGCACGGACTTGGGTTTGAGTGGTTGGGGCTTCCCATTCTTCAACATCTTTGATCTTGGCGGGATCAACAGTGACTCCTCCTGTCGACACAGTATGTCCGAGGAATCCTACTTCCTTCAACCAGAACTCACATTTGCTAAACTTGGCATACAACTGATGCTCTCTAAGGGTTTCAAGGATGGTTCTCAGATGTAGCTCATGGTATTCTTCTGACTTGGAATAGATTAGAATATTGTCGATAAAAACAACGACAAACTTATCTAGAAAATTCATAAAGATCTTATTCATGAGATTCATGAAATAAGAGGGGGCATTGGTTAATACAAAAGACATGACCGTATACTCATACAATCCATATCTAGTAGTGAAGGCGGTCTTTGGAATATCCATTGCACGAATTTTGAGTTGATGATAACTAGTTCTAAGATCAATCTAGAAAACACTCTGGCACCAGTCAACTGATCAAACAGATCCTGTATCTTTGGAAATGGTACTTGTTCTTGATGGTGACATCATTCAGCTTCCGGTAATCCTGCACAAACGGTTACCTCCATCTTTCTTATCCACAAACAAAACATGTGATATCCATGGCGATGCGCTTGGTTGAATCAAACATTTCTCCAGCATAGCATCAAGTTGCTTCTTCAGCTCTACGAGTTCAGATGGGTTCATACTATAAGGTCTCTGAGCTATGGGTCCAGTTCCAGGAATTAGTTCAATAATGAACTCGATATCCCGATCTGGGGGCATACCGGGCAATTCATCTGGGAATACGTCGGGGTATTCACAGACTACTCTGACTTGGTCTAGGGTTGGTTGGGCTAGACTCTTGTTGCATTTGAACTGACGGGGCAAGGTTTCGGATACATGCTCTACTGATACTCTAGAGCTACTGGTCATGGTTATGGCTTTCTTGGCATAGTCGATCAATCCTTTATGTTTCGACATCCAATCCATTCCTAGTACTACTTCCAAACCTTTGGTTCCAAGTACTATTAGATTAGCATAAAAATCTATCCCACGGATTCTGATAGGTAGAGCCTTGCAAATTTTTCTAGCTTTGGTGGTTGAACCAGGTATTTGAACTATCATAACATGCTTCAATTTTGTTGGTTGAATCTTACTAGTGCATGCAAATTCTTCTATAACAAACGACTGTGATGCTCCAGCATCAAACAACAGTCTTGCAAGTACTGAGTTAACAGAAAACATACCCCGCACAACATCAGGCGCTTCTTGGGCTTCTTCAGCATTCATGTGGAATAGACGGCCGTTGCGGTTGAGAGAATTCCCTAGGGCGAATCTCCTTCTAGGCTGAACACGGCGCTGCTGCTGAGCTAGGGCATTCACATTGGGGGCTGCTACAAGCTTCTTGGGACACTCATTGGAGTAGTGACCCTTGACTCCACATTCAAAGCAAGTAATCTGGGACTTGTCTTTGGCTGCAACAGGCACAACATTGCTTCCAGTCCTTGGGGCAGTATTGTTGTTGTTGTTGTTGTTGTTATTGGACTTAGGCGGTGCACGGTTGAAATTGTTGGAGTTGCTGGGGTTGTTGTTGTTGTTGTGGTTTCCTCTAGACTTCAAGTTTCCTCCATTACGATTGGGGTAGCTTGTACGGGACATCGGTGGTCTATTGTTTCTTGGGGCATATCCTGCAGACGGGTTGGGGCGATACTTCTGGGTATTGTGGGACCCAGTCTGGTGCATCATCCTGTGCTTGCGGTTGTCATTGGCTTGGTTTATCTTCCCTTCCATCTGGATTGCAGAGTCTACAAGTTCTTCTAGAAATCCAAAACGGATGTCGACTAAGACAGTCTGCATCTCATCATGCAATCCATTCAGGAACCTTTCCTTCTTCTTGGCTTTAGTGTTGATTGACGGAAATATGCCCTGAGAGGCAATAATAAAGTTGTTATTATGTATTCCTTGTATATGATAGATGTTTATTTTTCATGCTATAATTGTATTGATAGGAAACATCAATACATGTGTGTTTAATAAACAAAAAGGGGTTCCTAGTTATGTCTCTCTTATAGACTAGCTTGTTGATTAACAAGATGATCAAGGTTTCCTGATCATGGACATTGGATGTTGTTAATAACAAGGTCACAACATTTGTGAAATGATGTGATGAACATTCATCCGAAGTATAGCATTACGATCAAGTCATTATGTTTATATTGCTATAACATCATACGAAGTAATCTTTATCCTTAGACCATGAGATCATGTTAATTGCTAACACCAGAAGAGTATCTTGATAACATCAAACGTCACACCGTAACATGGTGACTATAAAGATGGGTTCAGTACTACGAAGGTGTTATGTTGAGGCTCATGGATCAAGAGTGGAATTTGTCAATCCAGATGACGGATAGATATACTCTGGGCCCTCTCGGTGATATCACATTAGGATAGCTTGCAAGCAAGTGATGTGATCACTAGAATGTTATATCATGGGAACGAGAAAATAGTGCATGTCGGAAACAATATCAAACTAGGTATGGAGATACCGATGATCGAATCTCGGACATGTAATATATCGAGAGACAAAGGGATTTAGTTACAAGCGTTAAAGGTTCTCACGATCACAGGAGTCATTGTTGAATGTGTAGGAGTCAGTACGGATCTCCAGGTCCCGCTGCTGATTATTGATCGGAGAAGGGTCTCGATCATGTCTGCATTATTCGTGAACCGTAGGGTGGCACACTTAAGAGTTACCGGACACCAGTTTGGAGCACATATGTTTCATACGAAAGAATTGCAAAGCGCAGGAATTGTTTCAATAGAAACCGGAAATTGTTTCAATAGAAATCGGAAATTGTTTCGGGTGAAATTGCAGAAGGTGGTTCTGCATGTGATATTGAAATATTGCAAGGGGCTATATGTGAATGTTTGTTAATTAAAGTAATTAACAAAATTCTGAATAAATTGAATAAAAAGAGTTTTATTAAATGAGAGATCATTAAATTTGGAGAAATTTAATGCATTTAAAGTGGAGACTTTAAAAGGGAATGTGAAGAGGCATTTTAATGTGGAGGGGTTACCACCACATGAATGGGGGAGGTGAGGGGTCACCCCCCCATGCGCCGGCCATGGAAAGAGGGGGCACCCCCTCCTCCTATAAAAGGCCACCCATTCCCTCCTTCATCCTTACACCTTCTTGTGAAGGATCTCTCTCCCCCTCTAGAATTATTCCCCCATGGTCTCGGATTAGCGAGATACATGTTCCCGGTGGCATTTTGTCTGGAAGGAGTTTCTGCTTCCGCTGGATCACTGGAGCGAGGAGGTGGAGGTTGTCCGGTGGCTTGAACGTGTGTGCGAGTGCGGATGAGCTGCTGAGTTGCGGCGCTCAGACTTCCTCACGATCTTGAGATCGACAAGTGTACGACTACATCAACCACGAGTTCCTACTCATTAACAAAGCTTGTTGTCTTCGAGGGTAAGTTCTCCATGGATGTATGTCCACCCGTTGCTCTGTATCTAGTAGATAGATCTTGGCGTGTAGTTCTCATCGTAGGAATTTTTTTGTTTTCTATGCTGCGGACCCAACAGTGGTATCAGAGCCTGATCTATGCGTAGGTGCTTTGCACGGGTAGTACACATATGTTTATATGTGGGCGATGATGATCATGTTATTGCATCTTCTATGTACTTCAGATATTGGTGGCATAGTGGGATGAAGCGGCCCAGACCAACCTTACATGTCATCGTACATGAGACCTGTTCCACGACTGACATGCAACTAGTTTTGCATAAGTGGCTAGCGGGTGTCTGTCTCTCCTACTATAGTCAATATCTGATTTACAACGAGTTTCTAATAACTTGGTTATCCTCGTTGTGGTTCATGTTCGTAGGTTAGACAAGTTCTATCTCCGAAAGCCCTAAGCCACGTAAAACTTGCAATTGATAAATTAGAGGCGTCTAGTTTAGATTGTTGCTGGGCTAGTGTTTTGATATGATATTGTTGTAAGTAGATGTATAATAAATACTTTTACAACTCACTTAACGTGTAAGTTCCATAGACCTTGGTCTTACACACAAAGGAATGCTAGAGATCATACCACGATGCAAATGATAGAGATCAAATGCATGGACCATATCACCTCACTTCACACATTAGATGTTAGCATCTTATATTGCTAGTTTGGCGCTTTTGGTAGCATTATAAGATGATCCCTCATTTAGATATCAAGATAAAATGTGTTCTTCCTTAAGTATGCACCGTTTTGTGGATCGTGTTTTGAGGCATCACGTGATGATCCGGTGTTCTCGACTCTACGCTTTCATACAACGGGTGTAAGACAGTTTTACACACGCAAATACCAAGGTTCTTACTTGACGAGCCTAGCATGTACAGACATGGCATCGGAACACGGACTGAAAGGTTAAGCATGAGTCATATAGTTGATATGATGCCCATATAGATGCTCCCCTTTGAAGCTACACCGACTCACGTGATGATCGGACTTGGTGTAGTGGATTTGGTTCATGTAATCACCAAAAGGACACGAGGGATGTCGTTTTTGAGTGGGAGTTCATTAGTAATTTGGATTAGTTGAACTCAATCTATCATAAACTTAGTCTAAATATACTTTACAAATTCTGTTGTAGATGGCACCACCTGCTTTTAATTTCAATGTGTTCATGGAGAAAGAGAAACTTGCTGCGAATGGTAGCAACTTCACCAACTGGGCTATGAATTTGAGGATTCTCCTCACTGCTGCACAAAAGCAATATGTGCTAGATGCGCCGTTAGGCCCCCCACCAGCTCCTGATGCCCCTGACGAGGAAAAGAACGTCTATATAACTCGTCAGGAGGACCACAACTTAGTTAATTGCGGCATACTGTATGGGCTAGAGCCAGAACTTCGAAAGCATTTCGAAAATGGCAATGCCTTTGATACCATGGGAGAATTGAAAATTATTTTCGATACCCATACTGCCGTAGAGAGTTATAATGCTACAGAAAAGTTCTTTAACTGCATGATGGAGGAAAACAGCTCCGTTAGTGAGCACGTACTCAAAATGTCTGGGTACGCCGATAAGCTTGTGTCCTTGGGAATAACGATTCCCATTGACTTAGGCATACATCGTGTTCTCCAATATCTGCCACCTAGCTACAAGAGCTTCGTGATGAACTATAATATGCAGGGCATGAAGAAGTCTCTTCCCGAGCTTCTGTCAATGCTTAAGACTGCAGAAGTGGAGATTAGGAAACAACATCAAGTGTTGATGATCAATAGGACCACCGGTTTCAAGAAGGACAAGAAAGGCAAGCAGAAGGGAAATAAGGGCGGCAAATCTATTGCCTCGCCTGAAAAGAAACCCCGAGCTGGCCCTAAGTCTGACACCGAGTGCTACTATTGCAAGGGGACTGGCCATTGGAAGCGCAACTGCCCCAAGTATTTGGCGGACAAGAAGGCCGGCAAGGCAAACAAAGGTATATGTGATATACATGTTATTGATGTGTACTTGACTAGTACTCGCAGTAGCACCTGGGTATTTGATACGGGATCGGTTGCTAATATATGTAACTCGGTTCAGGGGCTGCGGAACAAGCGACAACTAGCAAGGGATGAGGTCACGATGCGGGTCGGCAATGGATCAAGAGTTGATGTGATCGCCATGGAACGCTGCCTCTCCATATGACGTCGGGATTAGTTATAAACCTAAATAATTGTTATTTGGTGCCTGCACTGAGCATGAACATTGTATCCGGATCGTGTTTGATGCAAAGTGGTTATTCGTTTAAGTCTGAAAACAATGGTTGTTCGATTTATATGAATAATATCTTTTATGGTCATGCACCTGTGTCGAATGGTTCATTTCTGTTGGATCTCGATAGTAGTATTACGCATATTCATAATGTTGATGCAAAAAGGATTAAACTTGATAATGATATATCTATATATATGTGGCACTGCCGTCTAGGTCATATTGGCGTTAAACGCATCAAGAAACTCCATTCTGATGGACTTTTAGAATCACTTGATTTTGAATCATTTGATACATGTGAGCCATGCCTTATAGGCAAGATGACTAGAACGCCGTTTTCCGGTTCAATGGAACGGGCGACAGATTTATTGGAAATCATACATACTGATGTGTCTGGACCAATGAGTGTGTCGGCGCGAGGTGGATATCGTTATTTTGTTACTTTCACGGATGATTTGAGTAGATATGGGTATATCTATTTGATGAAACACAAGTCTGAAACTTTTGAAAAGTTCAAAGAATTTCAGAATGAAGTGGAAAATCATCGTAACAGAAAGATCAAATTTCTGCGGTCCGACCGTGGAGGAGAGTATCTTAGTTACGAGTTTAGCACACATATGAAAGACTGTGGAATAGTTTCACAACTCACGCCTGCCGGAACACCACAACGTAATGGTGTGTCAGAACGTTGTAATCGTACTTTATTGGATATGGTTCGATCTATGATGTCTCTGACTGACTTGCCACTGTCATTTTGGGGTTATGCACTAGAAACCGCTGCATTCACTTTAAATAGGGCACCATCTAAATCCGTTGAAAAGACACCGTATGAATTATGGTTTGGAAACAAACCTAAGCTGTCATTTCTTAAAGTTTGGGGATGCGATGTTTATGTGAAGAAACTTCAACCGGATAAACTCGAACCCAAAGCGGAAAAATGCGTCTTCATAGGATACCCTAAGGAAACGATTGGGTATACCTTCTATCACAGATCCGAGGGCAAGGTCTTTGTTGCCAAGAATGGATCCTTTCTTGAGAAGGAGTTTCTCGCGAAAGGTGTGAGTAGTCGGAAGGTAGAACTCGAAGAGGTTATTGAACCTTCTTTTCATGAAATGGCGAGTAGCACAGCTCCAGAAGTTGTTTCGGAGTTGACTTCACCTAATGAATAGAGAGCTAATGATATTGATCATGAAACTCTGAAAGAGGACACTACCGAACCTCGCAGGTCAAGAAGGACACGTGCAGCTCCTAAACTGTACGGCAATCCTGTTATGAATTTCATGATTAATGAAATAGATGACCCTGCGACGTATGAAGAAGCGATGATGAGCCCTGATTCCAACAAATGGCTAGAAGCCATGAAATCCGAGATGGAATCCATGTACGAAAACCAGGTGGACCTTGGTGGACTTACCTCACGATCGAAAGGCCGTTGAGAATAAATGGATTTTCAAAAGAAAAACTGATGCTGATGGTAATATAACCATCTATAAGGCTCGACTTGTCGCAAAGGGGTTTCGACAAATTCAAGGAGTTGACTACGATGAGACATTCTCTCCCGTAGCGATGCTTAAGTCGGTTAGGATTATGTTAGCAATTGCTGCATATTTCGATTATGAAATATGGCAGATGGATGTCAAAACTACGTTCCTCAATGGTAATATTGAAGAAGAGTTGTATATGATACAACCTAAGGGTTTTGTCGATCCTAAGGATGCTAATAAGGTGTGCAAACTTCAGCGATCCATCTATGGACTGAAGCAAGCATCACGAAGTTGGAATCTCAGCTTTGATGAGGTGATCAAAGAATTTGGATTTGTCCAAACTTATGGAGAGGCTTGTATTTACAAGAAAGCAATGTGGCATTTCTGATATTACATGTGGATGACATATTATTGATTGGAAATGATTTAGATCTTTTAAACAGTGTTAAAAGTTATCTAAACAACAAATTTTCGATGAAGGACCTTGGTGAAGCTTCATATATATTAGGCATTAAAATATATAGAGATAGATCAAGACGCCTAATTGGGCTATCGCAGAGTACATACCTTGATAAGATATTAAAGAAGTTTAATATGGACAGGGAGTAAGAAGGGGTACTTACCTATGTTGCAAGGCAAGACATTGAGTAAGACTCAAAGTCCGGCTACGGCGGAAGAAAGAGAGATAATGGATAAGATCCCCTATGCCTCAGCCATAGGCTCTATAATGTATGCCATGCTATGTACAAGACCGGATGTGGCACATACTATTAGTTTGACTAGTAGGTACCAATCTGATCCAGGTTCGGAACACTGGATAGCGGTCAAGAATATCCTTAAGTACTTGAGAAGAACTAAGGATATGTTTCTTGTATACGGAGGTGAAGAAGAGCTAGTCGCTAAGTGTTATGTCGATGCTAGCTTTGACACTGATCCGGATGACTCTAAGTCTCAATCCGGATACGTATTTCTCTTGAACGGAGCAGCAGTTAGTTGGAGGATCTCCAAACAACTTGTGGTGGTTGGATCAACGACGGAGGCAGAATATGTTGCTGCTTCAGAAGCAGCGCAGGAAGCGGTTTGGATGAAGGAGTTCATAACGGAACTAGGTGTGGTTCCTAGTGCGTTGGACCCAATGGTAACTATTGTGACAATAATGGAGCCATAGCCAACGCCAAGGAACCAAGGTTTCACAAGAATTCCAAGCATATTAAGCGCCGGTTTCACTCCATCCGCGAGCATCTCCAGGATGGAGATATAAAGATTTGTAAAGTGCACACGGACCTGAATGTAGCAGATCCATTGACTAAAGTACTCCCTAGGGCAAAACATGATCAACACCAGAACTCCATGGGTGTTAGATTTATCACTATATAAACTAGATTATTGTCTCTAGTGCAAGTGGGAGACTGAAGGAAATATGCCCTGAGAGGCAATAATAAAGTTGTTATTATGTATTCCTTGTATATGATAGATGTTTATTTTGCATGCTATAATTGTATTGATTGGAAACATCAATACATGTGTGTTTAATAAACAAAAGGGTTCCTAGTTATGCCTCTCTTATAGACTAGCTTGTTGATTAACAAGATGATCAAGGTTTCCTGATCATGGACATTGGATGTTGTTAATAACAAGGTCACAACATTTGTGAAATGATGTGATGAACATTCATCCGAAGTATAGCATTACGATCAAGTCATTATGTTTATATTGCTATAACATCATACGAAGTAATCTTTATCCTTAGACCATGAGATCATGTTAATTGCTAACACCAGAAGAGTATCTTGATAACATCAAACGTCACACCGTAACATGGTGACTATAAAGATGGGTTCAGTACTACGAAGGTGTTATGTTGAGGCTCATGGATCAAGAGTGGAATTTGTCAATCCAGATGACGGATAGATATACTCTGGGCCCTCTCGGTGATATCACATTAGGATAGCTTGCAAGCAAGTGATGTGATCACTAGAATGTTATATCATGGGAACGAGAAAATAGTGCATGTCGGAAACAATATCAAACTAGGTATGGAGATACCGATGATCGAATCTCGGACATGTAATATATCAAGAGACAAAGGGATTTAGTTACAAGCGTTAAAGGTTCTCACGATCACAGGAGTCATTGTTGAATGTGTAGGAGTCAGTACGGATCTCCAGGTCCCGCTGCTGATTATTGATCGAAGAAGGGTCTCGATCATGTCTGCATTATTCGTGAACCGTAGGGTGGCACACTTAAGAGTTACCGGACACCAGTTTGGAGCACATATGTTTCAGACGAAAGAATTGCAAAGCGCAGGAATTGTTTCAATAGAAACCGGAAATTGTTTCAATAGAAACCGGAAATTGTTTCGGGTGAAATTGCAGAAGGTGGTTCTGCATGTGATATTGAAATATTGCAAGGGGCTATATGTGAATGTTTGTTAATTAAAGTAATTAACAAAATTCTGAATAAATTTAATAAAAAGAGTTTTATTAAATGAGAGATCATTAAATTTGGAGAAATTTAATGCATTTAAAGTGGAGGCTTTAAAAGGGAATGTGAAGAGGCATTTTAATGTGGAGGGGTTACCACCACATGAATGGGGGAGGTGAGGGGTCACCCCCCCATGCGCCGGCCATGGAAAGAGGGGGCACCCCCCTCCTCCTATAAAAGGCCACCCATTCCCTCCTTCATCCTTACACCTTCTTGTGAAGGATCTCTCTCCCCCTCTAGAATTATCCCCCCATGGTCTCGGATTAGCGAGATACATGTTCCCGGTGGCATTTCGTCTGGAAGGAGTTTCTGCTTCCGCTGGATCACTGGAGCGAGGAGGTGGAGGTTGTCCGGTGGCTTGAACGTGTGTGCGAGTGCGAATGAGCTGCTGAGTTGCGGCGCTCAGACTTCCTCACGATCTTGAGATCGACAAGTGTACGACTACATCAACCACGAGTTCCTACTCGTTAACAAAGCTTGTTGTCTTCGAGGGTAAGTTCTCCATGGATGTATGTCCACCCGTTGCTCTGTATCTAGTAGATAGATCTTGGCGTGTAGTTCTCATCGTAGGAATTTTTTTGTTTTCTATGCTGCGGACCCAACAGTGGTATCAGAGCCTGATCTATGCGTAGGTGCTTTGCACGGGTAGTACACATATGTTTATATTGCTATAACATCATACGAAGTAATCTTTATCCTTAGACCATGAGATCATGTTAATTGCTAACACCGGAAGAGTATCTTGATAACATCAAACGTCACACCGTAACAGGGTGACTATAAAGATGGGTTCAGTACTACAAAGGTGTTATGTTGAGGCTCATGGATCAAGAGTGGAATTTGTCAATCCAGATGACGGATAGATATACTCTGGGCCCTCTCGGTGATATCACATTAGGATAGCTTGCAAGCAAGTGATGTGATCACTAGAATGTTATATCACGGGAACGAGAAAAGAGTGCATGTCGGAAACGAGATCAAACTAGGTATGGAGATACCGATGATCGAATCTCGGACATTTAGTATATCGAGAGACAAAGGGATTTAGATACAAGCGTTAAAGGTTCTCATGATCACAGGAGTCATTGTTGAATGTGTAGGAGTCAGTACGGATCTCCAGGTCCTGCTGCTGATTATTGATCGGAGAAGGGTCTTGATCATGTCTGCATTATTCGCGAACCGTAGGGTGGCACACTTAAGAGTTACCGGACACCATTTTGGAGCACATATGTTTCAGACGAAAGAATTGCAAAGCGCAGGAATTGTTTCAGTAGAAACCGGAAATTGTTTTGGGTGAAATTGCAGAAGGTGGTTCTGCATGTGATATTGAAATATTGCAAGGGGCTATATGTGAATGTTTGTTAATTAAAGTAATTAACAAAATTCTGAATAAATTTAATAAAAAGAGTTTTATTAAATGAGAGAGCATTAAATTTGGAGAAATTTAATGCATTTAAAGTGGAGACTTTAAAAGGGAATGTGAAGAGGCATTTTAATGTGGAGGGGTTACCACCACATGAATGGGGGAGGTGAGGGGTCACCCCCCCATGCGCCGGCCATGGAGATAGGGGGAACCCCCTCCTCCTATAAAAGGCCACCCATTCCCTCCTTCATCCTTACACCTCCTTGTGAAGGATCTCTCTCCCCCTATAGAAATATTCCCCATGGTCTCGGATTAGCGAGATACATGTTCCCGGTGGCATTTCGTCTGGAAGGAGTTGCTGCTTCCGCTGGATCGCTGGAGCGAGGAGGTGGAGGTTGTCCGGTGGCTTGAACGTGTGTGCGAGTGTGGATGCGCTACTGAGTTGCAGCGCTCGGACTTCCTCACGATCTTGAGATCGGCAAGTGTACGACTACATCAACCACGAGTTCCTACTCGTTAACAAAGCTTGTTGTCTTCGAGGGTAAGTTATCCATGGATGTATGTCCACCCGTTGCTCTGTATATCTAGTAGATAGATCTTGGCGTGTAGTTCTCATCGTAGGAATTTTTTGTTTTCTATGCTACGGACCCAACATTGATCTCATAAGGGGCATATCTAGCTAAGGACATAAATTTGTCATGGTACTCAACTACCGTCATCCTTCGTTGCTTCAGTTCCCTGAACTCATCTCTCATTCTGGTAACCAAACCTTGTGGCACATGGGTGCAGCTGAACTTGATCTTTAATGCTTACCAAGTCATAATCTGGCCGTCATTCATGGTACGGGTGCTATTCCACCAGGCTCTTGCATCTCCTGCCAGATAGTGGGTGGCAAATAGTACCTTCTCATTGGCTTCAACTTCTACGACCTCCAAATTGTTCTCCATGGTTTGCAACCAGTCATCAGCACCTAAGGGATCCTCAGATTTGTTAAAGATGGGGGGATTGGTATTCTGAAAGTTCTTAAGCTTGGATCCATGATGATCTTGGTTTCCATGGACTTGATTATTGTGGGCCATCTGAGCTATCTGTCGAAGAGTGGCTAGGTTGGCCTAGCGTTCGGCTCTACTAGCTTCACAGTCGGAAACTAGCATTTGCAGAATCTGCAGCATCGGGTCCTAAGATGAACTGCTTCCTCTGGGGTTTCCACGAGTCATCTGAAGATTGATATAGATAATGAGATAAGAGGAAAATTTCTAAGGTTCATGGTTTTGTTTTAAGCTTTAAACTTTGAGTTTGAGTCAGGTTTTGCAAACTAACTACTTCCTCTCATTCATTCATTCATTCAAGGCACACCATACAAACACACACCACAACACCAAAGAGAAAACATATGGTCTTAAGAACCATTCTGTGAAACTACGATACAGTGGGACCGATACAACTCATTCCTACGGTAGTGATCAAGTGCATCTAATCATCATCAATGAAGTTGGAATCCTCATCATCGGTGTAGAAATCCATGGCATCATCCTCCAGGTAGTTGTTATCATCACTGAGGTAAGAGTGAAGATCTCCCTGGATATCTTCACCTTCCTCCTCTTCCTTTGCTTCAAGCTGGACTTCTTATTCACGGATGGTCTTCTCGAGAGCGGCCACCTTCTTGCGAAGACGATCGATGGTGCGATCCTTCTTCTCGCGCTGATGACGAAGTGATTGGCAATCCTTGGCTAGGAGGGCGATGGTCTAGTCCTTCTTGACGACAATGGCAAGGTTGTGATTGGCGTAAGCTCGAGCGTTGTCCAATTCCTTCTGCCTATCATACAACATGAAGTCGAGATATTCCACCTAGCGCTTCAACTCTGGGTGACTTTGCATCTCCAATGGCATACCCATAGAATCACGCCTTGCAAAGTGAGCAAAGCGAGTTCCCTGGATCAAGTTGATGTTTTGCCCACACAAACGGGCAAGAGCTTCATGCATAGCCCTGGCTAATCTATCTAGCCAGTTGTTCTCATGCAAGGTGAATTGGATCTTCTCAGAAATAGGTGCTTCCATCTTGCCTCTGAGGTCTGCAACTATCAGCCATTGTAGATCTCCTCCTACATGATCATTGCATTGTGCCCTGAAGAATTCCAGATGCAGGCGGTCAAGGTACTCTGACAGTGAAACTAGATCCCTCTCAAAAATCAGTTGGCCTCCGTTGCCCAACTGCTAGAACTTGCATTCCTGGACTTCCATCTATAAGAATTTAGGATGAGTAAGTTAGTGAGGTGATCAAGTGTGTCAAATTTTATGTAGTAATGTAAGATTTTTTGAGGAACATGATTTTTTTTGAAAGAATCAAGGATAAGAGTGGGAATAGGTTTTCATAAATACTCACTTCTTCTGTTTTGAAACTAAGTTTTTGTTCGGATGTCCATTCTAACTAGGGTCTCCTATGGTCAGGATGGCTTTGATACCAACTTGTCAACACCCGGATTTTTAATCCTAGATGCATGTTATGCCATACATCGCAATCCCAGGATTACCATTTTTGCGAGACATAATAGATTGGATATCACAGTACATCATCCATTACAAACCATAATAAGGTCTTACACAAATAAAGGATCTCATGATCCAGTATTAATACAAATCAAGTAGTGGAATAATAACCGTAGTAGTGGGCTCCATCTTCAGTGTCATAGGCAATGCTGACGATGGAAGATGATCCTAGTTGTTGTAGACCTCCTGATGTCCATCATCCTGGTAGTCCTCCTCATAGTCTGGCCACAGGAATAGCCAGGGACAAATCCATGAGTACTCTTTAAGTACTCGCAAACTATCACTAACAAGTAAGGTAGTTCTAGTAGGAATCTTAAGCTCTAGGTTTATTTGCAAAAAGCCAGGTTTATCTAAATTGAGTTTAGAAGTAAAGAAAACTAAGTAAATGTTCTAAATCACTTAAGTGGGAACCTATTTCATATTCACAACCCTGTTGTGGTCAAGTCAAAATCATAGTTCACTTTACAAGTCATTTTGAAAACATCTGACGACGGAACAGTATGGCCACTCCAACTATCCATGACCGTGGACGCGGCTATTCGAATAGTTTGACACTCTACAGAGGTGGTACACTTTCACCACAAAATTCGATACATCCGTTAGGGATAACCCTGAATTAGCATACTTAGTATGTGGATAATCAATCATAACCTTTCAATTACACACTCTAGTATAGGCACCTCCCCTATGAGAGCGTCCCAGCCATGGCCATCTGCCATCCTGGGCACTCCATAGGTGGACAATTCACACTCACGAGGTAGCCTTAGCACAAAGCTCTTCCGCGAGGGAACCCATACTAATGCATATAAACTTCCGGCTAAGCCCTAGCCAATTCAGGTATTGTGGTTGTACGGTAAAATTGGAATGGTATCGCATCCGAACCCAACCATCAGTTTTTATAAAGGGCTAAGGCTCATGCCTCAACATTTTCATCATAAAAATCCATTTGTATTTATCAACACATGTAAAAACATTTCAATAGAATGACTCATCATTCCAAGGTTTTCATAATCATTTTCACCAAGTATTCCCATCTAAAGTGATCAAGTTTTATGCTTTAGCAATAGCCACTAAGTTAAGAGTGTTCACTAATGAGGGGTGCTAATCTTTAATCTCATGCCATAGAATGACATCTAAATATAGGCCTAGTTTTATACTCTTTATGCTATCTATACTATGTTTCCAATCCTCACAAAGCACTAAGTAAAAGTAAAGAACTTTGGTAAAGTAAAAGAGTAAAGCTTGGAAGTAAAACTTGGGATTGGTATAAATCAAAGGTATATAACCAAAGCATGCCTAATGCATCTTGCTTGGGTTAGGAAACTTGCAAGTGTTATCTTGCAAGGTTTAGCTTGCTAGTAATGATGGCTTGCCTTGATTGGTGCAGTGATTGAAGTTTCCTCTTCTTCTTCTGGGTAGAACTCCTCCTCCTCGTATCCGGGATCGATACTATCGTATATACATGAATACGGGGTACACAATCACCAAACAATACTTAAATAATTCTATTTAGCACACTAAGGTTCAGCCCTGATGATCTAGCATCATCACATGAAATAAAGAACTAGTTTTATTTATCTTATTTGAGAAAAGTAATTTCTACTCATTGAAATTAATTAAGATTTAATATTCTCTATGTAAAATATGGGATCATGTTGACACATGTCATCACCACATATTCTAATACATGGGAATGTGATTTAAAGGGTTGGTCAAATTTTATTAAGTTTAAGATTATCATTTAATAGATTTAAAGTGACTAGAAATGCCCTAATAGCATTCTTTTGGTACTATTCCAATGTCACTGCATGCAAACCTAAATATGTTTTACTTATTCAGATAGATATTGTCAAATGTGATTTTTGAGAGTTGGAATCAACTCAAAAGATCTTACGGTTGATTTTTGAAAAATGTTTGAAGTTGCAAAAGTCTCTATCTTGTTATTTTTACTATAAGTTATCTCTAACTCCAAATGATTTAAATCCAACGGGCTTAGATAGATAATTTAATTAACTTTCTAACAAAATTTGAATCATGCAATTTGGTTTAGTGAAACTCTCTGAATTGATTTTTGAATCTGTGGACAGAAACTAGTTTAAACTAAATTGAAAAATCCTAATTTGAATTCACTGGGCTGCGCGGGAAAGTTAAACGGGCCGGCCCAACTGCACTATGCGGGCACAACGGGCTACTAACAACGCGGATCCACTCGTCAGCGACTTAAACTACGCGAAGCAGTATCGGTGAATCTGAGCCATGTAATTAGAAGGCAGATCAACGATGGAGAGTCATCGTCGATGATGAACTACTCCGGCGAGGAAAATGACCTAACACGGCGGTGGGGGTCTGGCTAGGCTCACCTGGGCTCCAGCTAGGGTCGACGACTTAAACTGGGCTGCGCGGTTCGATGCACGGTCACGGCAGGTATTGGGGTGGTCGAAATCAATGGCGCCCTTCTCCTCCAGCAGCGGTGGGCTCCGGTCAAATTCCAGCGAGAGATGGCTCGCCTTGCTCAAGGAAGAAGTGGAGGAGGATCAGTGGGGAGTGGTGAGTGCTGGGGTGTGGAGAAATGAGGCAGGGGAGGCCTCTACTTATACTACGTTGAGGGGACCGAACGGTGCGGGCGCGAGCTCGTCGGTGACGAAGCTACAGGCGGCTAACAGCGTGGCGGAGTCTAGGGGACGGTGTTGTGTTCCCTGGCGATCGTTGCTGGCTTAAAGGCGAGGCGTGGGGCGGTATGGTTTGGTTGGGCGCGTGCGGCGCTCCACGCAGATGCAGATGTGTTAGCGACGGCGTGCGAGAGCTGCGGGTCACGCAGCGGCGAACGGGGGTGTCTGCGGGGTTGTTGTCATCATGGCGAGCGTGAGCGTGCGCGGCGAGGGCGAGGCGCGGTCTGTGTGAGGCGGTCGGGCGCGGCGAGCTGGCCTTGATACACTTTTACTTGGTCTAGCAAGGGGTGAAAAAAAGTGGAATTTTTTCGGTTAGAAATTCTCTTCTAGGAACACTCAAAGTGGCCTAGTGGTTAACTTTGGCCAAAATGACCATTTGGTTATTTAATTCATTTTTGGTTTATTTTATTTTGATTTTGTTTGTAAATGGTCTAGGTGATGTAGTATTCACCTTTAAACCTTTTCACAACCTTTGTAGCAATCAAGCATGGCATTTTCAATCAATTCTATACTAATGCAACACACACATGCATTCATATTCATTTTCTTAATCAAAGTTTTTGTTAACCCTAGATTGGGTGATTAGAACTTGATAAACTTGATTTGAAGTTTTGGGATGTTACAGGATCCGTCCACCGCAGGCGGATTCGAACCTGGGTAAATCTTGTGTGCTCAGCATCCTGGAACACCGTCATCTCACACCCCATATTTCTCCATTCCTCGAGGACCCCCTCCCGGCATACATGTCATCCATCCGACGATAGTTGGTGCCCAATGTCGGATCTATGTTCCGTGTGGAATCTGTTCAAATTGGAATCGGCAAGACAATCACCGTAAGCTAGGCCCTTTATGGCTCAAGATATCTCGAGCTCGTTGGGGAACCCTAAGAGGAAGGTATGATGAGCACAACAACAAGTTTCCCTCAGTTATGAAACCAAAGTTATTGAACCAGTAGGAGCAAGGAAACACCTCCAAGTTTTTGTTTCCAACTTGGAATCCTGCACAACATAACCATAGAACTTTGCCCCCAACTTACAGTGAGGTTGTCAATCTCACCGGTTTTGCTGAAAACAAAGGATTAAACATATTGTGTGGAAGATATTGATAGCTTGCAGAAAGTAAACAGAAAACAGTAAATAGTTGTAGATTGATGGTAAAAGAATGGACCGGGGTCCATAGTTCACTAGTGGTGATTCTCCTTAAGATAGATGACATGTTGGGTGAACAAATTACAGCGGGGCAATTGACAAACATCGAGAAAGCATACATGTATATACTAATCATCTTGACTCCTATGAGATTTGATTGGGCATTACAACATTATACATAGACCGTAATCCAACTGCATCTATGACTAATAATACACCTTCAGGTTATCATCCAAACCCCCTCTAGTATTAAGTTGCAAGCAACAGATAACTGCACTAAGCAAAGTGTGTAAAGTAAACAATACGATTGTTTCATGAACAAAGGATTGTTGTTTTCTCCCTAGTAGCAACAACACATCTAGTACCTTAGAGATTTTTGTCACTTCCCTAGATTCCTAGAGGCATGAATCCACTATCGAGCATAAATACTCCCTTTTGGAGTTGCTAGCATCTACTCGGCCAAGATAGCTACTAACAACGGAAAGCATGCAAGATCACAAATAACAAAGACATGATAGAATCAATAATCAATCTGAAATAACATCTCGATATTCATTGGATCCCCGTAAACACAACATGTAGGATTACAAATAGATGATCTTGATCATAAACGGAGCTCACAAGATCTAAACATGCTAGCACAAAGGAGAAGAACCAACCATCTAGCTACTACATGGACCCGTAGTCCAAGGATGAACTACTCACGCATCACACCAGAGGCTTGCATGGTGATGAATAAGGCCTCCAGGGTGATCTCTCCCCTCTGGCAGGGTGCCAGGAAGAGCTTTAGATCCATCTCGATCTATGAATGGAGATGGCGGCAGCTACAAACTCTTTCGTGGAATTTTTGATCGGGTACATAGGTTTTTCGTCCCGAGGGCAATATATAGGCGAAGGGCAAGGTCGGTGGAGAGACAGGGACCAAACCCCCTGGTGGCGCGGCTAGGGCTGGCCACACCACCACCAGGTGTGGCCGGCCTGGTTCCCCTCTCCGTCTCTCCTCCGGACTTTGTGTTCCTTCTAGTGAAATATTGACTTGGGCTTTTGTCCGGTCCAATTTCGAGAATATTTCCTTAGTAGCTTTTATGAAACCAAAAGCAGTAGAAAAAGGTAACTGGCACTACGGCATATTGTTAATAGGTTAGTTCCAGAAAATGTGTAAAAATACTCCAAAGTGTGGACAAAACATAAGAAAGTAGATATAAAACAAGCATGTAACATCAAAAATTATAGATACGTTTGCAACGTATCAACATCCTGTAGCATCCCAATTGTCTAACAATTGCAATGCTACTAGCCTAGTCTATATAGATGCTACCTTCATATATATAATTAGTTGCATCATAATTATATCATGCTCATGTCATCATGCCACCTTGCATTTGAGCATCATATAAAACCCTTTTCATTTGGTTCTTCTCTCATATGCATTGTAATTTGTATTTGCCTCTTGATATTGTATTTGGTTCTTGATATATTGTTTAATGCCCAAGTTGAGTTGGGGGCATATCTCTTATTAACTCCACCACCTTTTCTTCACCACCTTATAAATTCCACCATCTAACTAAATATGAGCTTTGCATTTTATTTGAGTTTACCTCTAGCTCATGTGGGTTGGGATGGATCCAATTCTTTTCCACATGCTCTCATCTTGGCATCATGTTGTTTTCACATTATTGATATATGAGAGCCACATGGCCACCTTTGCATGCCTCGTGAGTGGACCCCTTTTCCCTAGCTTCCATATGGATTATTATGGAATGAAGCTCATGTTGGAATATTTTTGGGACTATTAATCATCTAGTGGCCCATACACACTAGCATGTCCCATTTGTATTCAAATATGATCATCTCCATTTAATCCACTTGGGACTTTCTTTTAAATTCTTGGCTTGGCTTTATTCCACTTGTGGGAATGCCTAAGTTTAATGCCATGTGATAATCTTGTTTTCACAAAATAAGCAAGGCATTAATTGTTTTGCATGGGCCATGCAAGAACCATCTTTTACTAGCTTTGGTTTTTATTTGCTTTTGGAGTGGATCATCTCTCTCTCTCTCTCCCTCCTTTTAGCTTGATCTTATTTGATCATGCTTAAACCACCTCACCCTCTCTTTTCCTTGTCTAGTTCTTGCTTGCTCTTTGCTTGATCTTGCTTGAGCTTGACAAAACAATAAACCTCACCCCTCATCTCTCTCTCATCTCACCCTCTCTCTTCACCTTTCTCTCTAAACCACACCCCCATCTAACCCTAACCCGAGCCATACCCCCTCTAGTTAACCCTAGTTCCCCACCCTCTCTCTCTCGGCCTCTCTCCTCTCTCTACCATGCATGCCCCACACCCCATCTACTCCCTCTCTCTCTCCACCCAACCCTAAGACAAACCCTAGCTCTAACCCGAGCCACCCATCCTCCCTTTTGCATAAAGGTGACCACCTCCCTTGTGCCTCTCCCCTCTCACCTTATCACCTCAACCACCCCAGCTCTCCACCACCTCAGATCAAGATCTGGAGGCTCCCAGGTCCTCTCCACCCTCCCTTCTTCTTTCCCCTCCCCACCATGATCACCACCAGGCCTCAAAACCCTAGCCTCGGCCATCTCTTCCTCTAGCCGTTCTGGAGCACGCCGGGCCGTACCAGGAGTACCAGGACCCCCTCTGCTTCCTCTTCAACGCCCAGGACGCGGGGCAGCCGCTGGACCTCGCCGGAGCAGCCTGACGCCGCCGTGCACCGCCAAGATCAGGAGCTCCAGAGCCCAGCTACGTGCCAGATCGTGACCGCCCCGAGCTCCTCCGACCACACCAACGAGCTCCTGGTGAGCACCTCTACCTCCCAGACATGGTCCCCTCCTCTCTCGTGCACCGTAGCGCCGCTCCTTTCCGTCGAACACCCCGCGTGCGCCGCCGCGCGCCGCCGCGCGCCGCGCTCTGGCGACAGCAGCAGCTACTGCAGCTTTTGCCTCTGTTCCTCGTCGAAGCCCGCGCGTTGTAGTCCTCCCCCGTAGTTACTCTCTGAATGAAAGTCGTAGGCCGCATCACCCTCTCCAGTTTTCGTTTTTGCGGCATCGAGAAATCCTCAGTGGTTTGCTCGCCATCGTCGACCAAACTCCGGCGGTCCTTTGAACCCTGCAGAGCGGCGCGCAGCAGCAGTTCCGACAGCCGCCGTCGTTTTGCAAAGACAACCCTGGCCTTTTTCCCGCCTGAACCAGCAGTCCGCGAAGCCCCACCAGTCAGCCTCCCGTTCCATCTTGCAGTAAGGCCCCTGGACGTTTCCCCTCTCAACCCGCGGTACCCCTAGATCGCCCACGTGTCGCCCACCGATAGCCGCGCGCGCTGTGGCCCTGCCCCCTGCTGGCCCCACTGGTCAGTTGCTGTGGCTAAGTGAGTCCGCGGTGACAAAAACCTTTCTTCGCGCGTGTGTCCCAGTCAGCACCATGGCCCATTTGTCAGTGACAGTGGCTAGCTCAATCTGAGTATAAAAGTATTTCCTGTTATCTGTTTTAAATTCAAATCTTTTCAAATTATTTCAAATTCAAATTCAATTTCGAATCTGTTCAAATATGAATTAAGTCATAACTTTCAAATGGTTTGGAATTTGAATTCAAACTTAATATGAAAAATGTTTTGTTTTTGAATGTTAATTCAAATCTTTAATCAAATATTTTCAGAATTATTGTAAATAGACAACCTTTGACTTTGACCCTAATTAATAATTTTGACTTTTAAATAAATTTAAATCCATAATTCCAAATAATACAAATAATATATGTTTTCAAATCAGAAAAATGTGAGGATTTCAAATATGCCATTCAAAATATATTTTGGGCACTTTATTTTCCAAGTTAAATAAAATTACAATAAATTGCCCTTTATCTTAGTTAATTAATAACTTTTGTTTTATAACTCCAAATTTAACAAATAATATGTCTAAAATGATTAGCTCGACGAGACCTTTCTGTTTATGCAATCCTTTATCTGTTTTGCAGCATGCATCATATAAATATAATGTGTACAACAACTGAATTAAGGTTAAAATGTGGCCAAAACTAAATGAAATGATTTAATCTTGTACTTCACACCTCACCCATGCCATGCTACTTTATTACCATGCAAATTGGGCATCATTCATCATGGCATGATTGTTTGCTTGTCGCATTTATTCATATGCTTGTGCACTTTATTTATGTTGGCCCTTGGTTGTTTGGTTCTTCTTCGGATAGACGCTGAGCAGGGAATATATCAAGAGAACCAGGAGCACTACCCAGATCCATCCATTGCTTCAACTGAGCTGCCAGGCAAGCACTACCACATGCTTGCATACATATAGTACCTATTGCCTCTATCTTATTCTTGCATCATTGAGTCGCGATTGCATTAAATTGAATCCCAAGTATTGCATAGCCTTTACTTTTAAACCCCATCGAAGCTTGTTCCTCCATCCCATGAGCCATTACTACAGGAGTTGTTTGAGCCATGCGAGTCGTAGAACAGCATGTGTAGGGTATGTGAGTGTCTGATGGATAACGAGGTATCTAAACAACTTAACCTGAGTAGTAATGGGATAACTAATGAAAGTGGCACCGGTGAGCAATATCTGCTATTTGGTTTTTCATGCTCACTTGTGTCCCGTAAGACCCCGAGTACTTGATTCCTGTTCCAAGATTATTCGCGCTATCCACATCCGGGAGGCCTATGGACCCCCCTGAGCCAGAGCTTGATTCATTCTTATTTCTTGGGGCCACAAACTAGTTTGAGGTTTTATTTACTATCCTGTACTTATGCCATGCTTTACTGCTTTATTTAAATTGTGCGAGGTACTGCACACTGTACTGTTTAGGAAAGCGGAGTGTTTTCGCGGTGTCGACAAGCCTAGTCACATTTTCGGGTTCCCAGTCGTTCACAGCCATTGACGCAAACCTTGAGTCCGTATCGGAGCCGGCCAGCTTCGTTGCGGGTAGCTTAATGGGGTGGCCCCCTGAAATATTTCTGAATCCTGTAATTGCTTTGTCGTGACTGCCTCGTTGGGTTTTGATTTGGTTTTTCCGAGGCATATCGAGTGTGTGTTGCTATTTGTGCACCCCTGCAGGGTAAAACTTTCTGAAAGCCGTGTCCGCGGTTATGGACAACTTGGAGCACAGTTTCTCGATCATAGACAAGAATAACTAAAGTGCCGCTTTTAATTTGACTAGACTAGGTACCTGACTAGTAAATAGTGCAATACTCACGGAATGGATAATAAAACTGCCAATGGATGGGGGGGTTGTTCGTCCGCTTCCTCGTCGGTAAGCGAGGAGGAGGATGGATCTGTGGATATTACCGTTATAACTGTTATAACTGTTGTTCTTAATTCACGGACATCCGTCTATCTTTGGTTAGGCGGATGGTTAGCGAGTATCTATAGAACTGTTAGGGTTTATCTTTTGCTGTAATTGCGTCACCCTAGGTTGTGTCCCCTTTAGAGGCATAAAGACTTGCTGAGTACCCCTAGGGTCTCACACGATAAATTATTGGTTCAGATGGACAGGTACACTCGCAAGATGGATACTGGGTGGAAGAGACGGACGATATGGGCAACGATCATTCGGTGTAGAGATTCCGGGAACGGGGATCCGTGAGATCTGTGGGCGGGATGTGCTTATTTATGGGGCATCTTATGCCGATTTGCTTCTTATCCGTACTCGGATTTTGTCTTCCGCTTCCGCTTGATACTCGGATGTTTGATGTATGAGGAGATATCCTAAACTATTATATCTATCTAGGGTATTTGGATCTTGCCGTATGGCGTTGCTATATTTCCTTTCTTTTTAGATGGAATGGCTCTGATGTACTATTGTATGGTGGCTTGCATACATACTCATTGGTGTATGTAGTTGATCCCTTCGCCTACCGATTACGCCGCCCGTTCTTGTCCCGATGTTTGGAAATGGTTGGGACGGCCGAAAGGTCTACCTGTGAGTGGCATTTGGGCCCCACCGTACTATTTCAACCATTTCTGCTCATCCAGGCTTGTAACTAGGAGCGTAATTCACCGAGGTAGTTACAATTGGTATAAGAGCCATCCCGCCCTTCAGGGTCTCAGCCAAATGGTCATTGTCTGTCTAGCAAATATTTTTGGTAGTTATGTATATTAGGGAAAAACAAAACGTGAGAGTAGGACTGCTTCCACTTTTCTTCTTACCCACCCACCACCCTTTTCTGGTAAGGAAGTGTAACGTTTTCAATCCTCTTCTTAAAATTCAAACTAGGATTCACGTGTTCTAGGTTTCCGTAGTACCATAGAAAGTGTGTGTGTGTGTGTGTGTGTGTGTGTAATTCCTTGTCTATCTGTTGCATCCAACATGTTATCTTTATCTGCCTTTGGTTATCAACTGTTGGTACATTCCATACCGACAGGCTTTTGCAAACCGGCGCGATCTATCTGACTCCTTGTTAACCGGTGCCATCTTCTTAAGGGTGTCCTTCCTTCTAGCAACTCCACATTCTGTGAAACCATCAGTTGCTAATCTCTATCTGATAAGTGATTTTGCGCATCTATTGGTATCTTAATGCCGGAAAATGCGGAAATTTTTTCTTTGGTACATCTGTGTTTCCACACTCCTTTTCAGTCGTGTGTGAAACATTATCTATCTCCCTTTTATCAGCATGTCCATGCTAACTCATTCTTTTGTCACCGGCGCTTAATCCTGGAGTTTCGTCTCATCAACTTTTCTCTTGGGCTAATTACATAACATGTGTCGATCCGATGCTGGTGATTGTAATTTGGTTCTCGGCATAGCTATATTCCACTCATGGTAAGTGTCGATTGGAATATGGAAAAATGCTATCAACCGTCACCATCTGGAGGATACGGTTATCTCCTGTGATTTTGAGTACACCGTGATCATATCTATGCATATTCAAGCATCTTTGGCAATCCGGAGTTTCTCAAAGCACTACGGTGGTCTATCATCTGTCCATCATGCTGCACATCTTTTTGAACCCCATATCTGCAAAATTCTCTTTGATACGAGGGAATTGCATCTTTTCGCTTCTGATAGCTTTGCTTAAGGTATGAGCTATCATTTTTTCTTATCCAAGATCTCTTTATCCTTGTAACCGGTGATCCGATCGACAATGTGAACTAGGTGGCATTTCCTGTTCTCTTCCGAAGGACCAGATAATCTATTCTACCAGTGCATCTTTCCAACATGAATCCTTACTCGTAACGTTGATCTTTCTAAGAGCGTTGAGCTCAGAAAGTGTTTCGAGCATTTGTTCGTTTCTTCCGCCTCTTGAACTTGATATTCTGGGAATATCCTGTTAATCCATGGTGGTATATGTTGATAATATGCTTGCCTATTCGATATCAATGGAAGGACATGGAAGATCATCTGTGTCTTTTTATCTCAAGCTTTGTTAACCCTGCCTGTGTGCAAAGTTCTCAAAGCGTGAATTCTGCCTTTTTGAAGTCACCTATCTCGGCCACGTACTTCTGCTAACAGATCGCTTCAATTCTGGAATTAGCAAGTCCATTGTTAATTCCATCCTCCATCTTCAACCAATCCGGAGTTGTTCCTTGTTGGCAAGTTATCATCGTCGTTCCGCCGAAATTTTCCTCAAGACTGCTAAATCTCTCTCAATGTTTTCAAGAAGAACGTGGAGTCCTTTTCCCCTCAGTCTCGTCAAGTGATCTTTGAAACCCCCTTGTTCTATCGTCTATGCTCAATCAACCGGAGGCCATGAAGACCTTCCAGATCTTGTTTCCTCTGTTCAAGTTGGTGCTATCTTTTCTGTAGCTGTTGAATCTTGCAGTTGTTCTCCGTAACCTTCCTTCATATCTTTCCGGTGGCTTGGTACTTCCGACATGACGACAACATCATCACCCTTATCTATCTTGAATCTGGTGAATCGTTGCATCTATCCTTGTTTTCTAGCGGAGTCCCACGAGCTCTTCTTATCAATACCTTCAGTCTATTTCGGTAGTTGGGTTGCATGGTTTTCTTATTCATGTGCGGAGTAATGCTTTGAGTGCGGGATGGAGTAGCTACCATACCACTACTCTTATCATTCGCTCTTGTACATTGAATTGGTGAATTTATGTGATTTCACTCCTTCCACGGAAGTTAGAAGTGGCCTTATCCCTCGATACTTTTACTTCCGTCCTTGTCTTTCCGGAGTGCTCTCTCGAAGAAAGTAATCAATAATCTCTTGTGGTGATCTCGCCCTTTCTACACGGAGCAAACCTACAGTTATCTAGTGGAAACAAACGCAAACTCCTTTCTATCCTCGTCTTTCTACCGGTGCTTGACATCCCCAAACAAGATGGAAGGGAAACTATCTCTCTCTTTGTTTCATCAATTCTTTTTCCGTGGTAAGGCCAATTATGGTTGATGCCATCAGCCGCAAATCTATTGCGTTAGCCTCAAGGCTAAAGAAAGCAATAAGTATCTCTACAATAAACTCCAGATCATCCATATTCTTTGCTTCTCGGGTTTCCACCATGATCTGACTTCACATCCGTCTCCAGAAGTTATATCCACGCACCTCAATTGCGTGATCTTTTGGTTCTTACCGGCGCACGAAGAATCTAATCCGACGATGTCTATCTAAATCTTCTGTTGATATCAAGGGACTCTATTGTTTGAAGGCAATATTGTTTCCGTACTTCATTTCTCCAATCCGAGAGAAGATACGATGCTATTATCATAGTGGTTCAAAACCTCTCCAATCTAGCTCTTTTCTTCCGGCGACACAAAGATTCATTCTCTCTAGTATCGGTAAATCTTTAATCTTAATGGTGTGTCTTTCTTTATCCGTGATACATCATATTTTCCTTTTCTTTCACAAGTGGTTCTAGTCTTTTATCTTGTTTTTCGAAAACCGGAGCTTTGTCCATCCTATCCTTCTTGTCTCACGACAATCCGTCAACTCTTCTAACCGTTGTTTCTCAAGCAAAACACAAGACACGCAACAAGTCTAGCAAGTTTTGCAAGGTGTAGTGGTCGCACCATTCAGTTCTTCATCATCTTGAGAACGCAAGGATCACCTTTGTTCCGAACACCCGTCTCTCCTTGTGTTGTTTTCTTTTCCTAGGAATCTCGGGGCGAGATTCTTGTTTAGTGGGGGAGAGTTGTAGCATCCCAATTGTCTAACAATTGCAATGCTACTAGCCTAGTCTATATAGATGCTACCTTCATATATATAATTAGTTGCATCATAATTATATCATGCTCATGTCATCATGCCACCTTGCATTTGAGCATCATATAAAACCCTTTTCATTTGGTTCTTCTCTCATATGCATTGTAAATTGCATTTGCCTCTTGATATTGTATTTGGTTCTTGATATATTGTTTAATGCCCAAGTTGAGTTGGGGGCATATCTCTTATTAACTCCACCACCTTTTCTTCACCACCTTATAAATTCCACCATCTAACTAAATATGAGCTTTGCATTTTATTTGAGTTTACCTCTAGCTCATGTGGGTTGGGATGGATCCAATTCTTTTCCGCATGCTCTCATCTTGGCATCATGTTGTTTTTACATTATTGATATATGAGAGCCACATGGCCACCTTTGCATGCCTCGTGAGTGGACCCCTTTTCCCTAGCTTCCATATGGATTATTATGGAATGAAGCTCATGTTGGAATATTTTTGGGACTATTAATCATCTAGTGGCCCATACACACTAGCATGTCCCATTTGTATTCAAATATGATCATCTCCATTTAATCCACTTGGGACTTTCTTTTAAATTCTTGGCTTGGCTTTATTCCACTTGTGGGAATGCCTAAGATTAATGCCATGTGATAATCTTGTTTTCACAAAATAAGCAAGGCATTAATTGTTTTGCATGGGCCATGCAAGAACCATCTTTTACTAGCTTTGGTTTTTATTTGCTTTTGGAGTGGATCATCTCTCTCTCTCTCTCCCTCCTTTTAGCTTGATCTTATTTGATCATGCTTAAACCACCTCACCCTCTCTTTTCCTTGTCTAGTTCTTGCTTGCTCTTTGCTTGATCTTGCTTGAGCTTGACAAAACAATAAACCTCACCCCTCATCTCTCTCTCATCTCACCCTCTCTCTTCACCTTTCTCTCTAAACCACACCCCCATCTAACCCTAACCCGAGCCATACCCCCTCTAGTTAACCCTAGTTCCCCACCCTCTCTCTCTCGGCCTCTCTCCTCTCTCTACCATGCATGCCCCACATGGCTACCCTCTCCCTGGCCCCACACCCCATCTACTCCCTCTCTCTCTCCACCCAACCCTAAGACAAACCCTAGCTCTAACCCGAGCCACCCATCCTCCCTTTTGCATAAAGGTGACCACCTCCCTTGTGCCTCTCCCCTCTCACCTTATCACCTCAACCACCCCAGCTCTCCACCACCTCAGATCAAGATCTGGAGGCTCCCAGGTCCTCTCCACCCTCCCTTCTTCTTTCCCCTCCCCACCATGATCACCACCAGGCCTCAAAACCCTAGCCTCGGCCATCTCTTCCTCTAGCCGTTCTAGAGCACGCCGGGCCGTACCAGGAGTACCAGGACCCCCTCTACTTCCTCTTCGACGCCCAGGACGCGGGGCAGCCGCTGGACCTCGCCGGAGCAGCCTGACGCCGCCGTGCACCGCCAAGATCAGGAGCTCCAGAGCCCAGCTACGTGCCAGATCGTGACCGCCCCGAGCTCCTCCGACCACACCAACGAGCTCCTGGTGAGCACCTCTACCTCCCAGACATGGTCCCTTCCTCTCTCGTGCACCATAGCGCCGCCCCTTTCCGTCGAACACCCCGCGTGCGCCGCCGCGCGCTGCCGCGCGCCGCGCTCTGGCGATAGCAGCAGCTACTGCAGCTTTTACCTCTGTTCCTCGTCGAAGCCCGCGTGTTGTAGTCCTCCCCCGTAGTTACTCTCTAAATGAAAGTCGTAGGCCGCATCACCCTCTCCAGTTTTCGTTTTTGCGGCATCGAGAAATCCTCAGTGGTTTGCTCGCCATCGTCGACCAAACTCCGGCGGTCCTTTGAACCTTGCAGAGCGGCGCGCAGCAGCAGTTCCGACAGCCGCCGTCGTTTTGCAAAGACAACCCTGGCCTTTTTCCCGCCTGAACCAGCAGTCCGCGAAGCCCCACCAGTCAGCCTCCCGTTCCATCTTGCAGTAAGGCCCCTGGACGTTTCCCCTCTCAACCCGCGGTACCCCTGGATCGCCCACGTGTCGCCCACCGATAGCCGCGCGCGCTGTGGCCCTGCCCCCTGCTGGCCCCACTGGTCAGTTGCTGTGGCTAAGTGAGTCCGCGGTGACAAAAACCTTTCTGCGCGCGTGTGTCCTAGTCAGCAACATGGCCCATTTGTCAGTGACAGTGGCTAGCTCAATCTGAGTATAAAAGTATTTCCTGTTATCTGTTTTAAATTCAAATCTTTTCAAATTATTTCAAATTCAAATTCAATTTCAAATCTGTTCAAATATGAATTAAGTCATAACTTTCAAATGGTTTGGAATTTGAATTCAAACTTAATATGAAAAATGTTTTGTTTTTGAATGTTAATTCAAATCTTTAATCAAATATTTTCAGAATTATTGTAAATAGACAACCTTTGACTTTGACCCTAATTAATAATTTTGACTTTTAAATAAATTTAAATCCATAATTCCAAATAATACAAATAATATATGTTTTCAAATCAGAAAAATGTGAGGATTTCAAATATGCCATTCAAAATATATTTTGGGCACTTTATTTTCCAAGTTAAATAAAATTACAATAAATTGCCCTTTATCTTAGTTAATTAATAACTTTTGTTTTATAACTCCAAATTTAACAAATAATATGTCTAAAATGATTAGCTTGACGAGACCTTTCTGTTTATGCAATCCTTTATCTGTTTTGCAGCATGCATCATATAAATATAATGTGTACAACAACTGAATTGAGGTTAAAATGTGGCCAAAACTAAATGAAATGATTTAATCTTGTACTTCACACCTCACCCATGCCATGCTACTTTATTACCATGCCAATTGGGCATCATTCATCATGGCATGATTGTTTGCTTGTCGCATTTATTCATATGCTTGTGCACTTTATTTATGTTGGCCCTTGGTTGTTTGGTTCTTCTTCGGATAGACGCTGAGCAGGGAATATATCAAGAGAACCAGGAGCACTACCCAGATCCATCCATTGCTTCAACTGAGCTGCCAGGCAAGCACTACCACATGCTTGCATACATATAGTACCTATTGCCTCTATCTTATTCTTGCATCATTGAGTCGCGATTGCATTAAATTGAATCCCAAGTATTGCATAGCCTTTACTTTTAAACCCCATCGAAGCTTGTTCCTCCATCCCATGAGCCATTACTACAGGAGTTGTTTGAGCCATGCGAGTCGTAGAACAGCATGTGTAGGGTATGTGAGTGTCTGATGGATAACGAGGTACCTAAACAACTTAACCTGAGTAGTAATGGGATAACTAATGAAAGTGGCACTGGTGAGCAATATCTGCTATTTGGTTTTTCATGCTCACTTGTGTCCCGTAAGACCCCGAGTACTTGATTCCTGTTCCAAGATTATTCGCGCTATCGACATCCGGGAGGCCTATGGACCCCCCTGAGCCAGAGCTTGATTCATTCTTATTTCTTGGGGCCACAAACTAGTTTGAGGTTTTATTTACTATCCTGTACTTATTCCATGCTTTACTACTTTATTTAAATTGTGCGAGGTACTGCACACTGTACTGTTTAGGAAAGCGGAGTGTTTTCGCGGTGTCGACAAGCCTAGTCAAATTTTCAGGTTCCCAGTCATTCACAGCCATTGACGCAAACCTTGAGTCCGTATCGGAGCCGGCCAGCTTCGTTGCGGGTAGCTTAATGGGGTGGCCCCCTGAAATATTTCTGAATCCTGTAATTGCTTTGTCGTGACTGCCTCGTTGGGTTTTGATTTGGTTTTTCCGAGGCATATCGAGTGTGTGTTGCTATTTGTGCACCCCTGCAGGGTAAAACTTTCTGAAAGCCGTGTCCGCGATTATGGACGATTTGGAGCACAGTTTCTCGATCATAGACAAGAATAACTAAAGTACCGCTTTTAATTTGACTAGACTAGGTACCTGACTAGTAAATAGTGCAATACTCACGGAATGGATAATAAAACTGCCAATGGATGGGGGGGTTGTTCGTCCGCTTCCTCGTCGGTAAGCGAGGAGGAGGATGGATCTGTGGATATTACCGTTATAATTGTTATAACTGTTGTTCTTAATTCACGGACATCCGTCTATCTTTGGTTAGGCGGATGGTTAGCGAGTATCTATAGAACTGTTAGGGTTTATCTTTTGCTGCAATTGCGTCACCCTAGGTTGTGTCCCCTTTAGAGGCATAAAGACTTGCTGAGTACCCCTAGGGTCTCACACGATAAATTATTGGTTCAGATGGACAGGTACACTCGCAAGATGGATACTGGGTGGAAGAGACGGACGATGTGGGCAACGATCATTCGGTGTAGAGATTCCGGGAACGGGGATCCGTGAGATCTGTGGGCGGGATGTGCTTATTTATGGGGCATCTTATGCCGATTTGCTTCTTATCCATACTCGGATTTTGTCTTCCGCTTCCGCTTGATACTCTGATGTTTGATGTATGAGGAGATATCCTAAACTATTATATCTATCTAGGGTATTTGGATCTTGCCGTATGGCGTTGCTATATTTCCTTTCTTTTTAGATGGAATGGCTCTGATGTACTATTGTATGGTGGCTTGCATACATACTCATTTGTGTATGTAGTTGATCCCTTCGCCTACAGATTACGCCGCCCGTTCTTGTCCCGATGTTTGGAAATGGTTGGGACGGCCGAAAGGTCTACCTGTGAGTGGCATTTGGGCCCCACCGTACTATTTCAACCATTTCTGCTCATCCAGGCTTGTAACTAGGAGCGTAATTCACCGAGGTAGTTACAATTGGTATAAGAGCCATCCCGCCCTTCAGGGTCTCAGCCAAATGGTCGTTGTCTGTCTAGCAAATATTTTTGGTAGTTATGTATATTAGGGAAAAACAAAACGTGAGAGTAGGACTGCTTCCACTTTTCTTCTTACCCACCCACCACCCTTTTCTGGTAAGGAAGTGTAACGTTTTCAATCCTCTTCTTAAAATTCAAACTAGGATTCACGTGTTCTGGGTTTCCGTAGTACCATAGAAAGTGTGTGTGTGTGTGTGTAATTCCTTGTCTATCTGTTGCATCCAACATGTTATCTTTATCTGCCTTTGGTTATCAACTGTTGGTACATTCCATACCGACAGGCTTTTGCAAACCGGCGCGATCTATCTGACTCCTTGTTAACCGGTGCCATCTTCTTAAGGGTGTCCTTCCTTCTAGCAACTCCACATTCTGTGAAACCATCAGTTGCTAATCTCTATCTGATAAGTGATTTTGCGCATCTATTGGTATCTTAATGCCGGAAAATGCGGAAATTTTTTCTTTGATACATCTGTGTTTCCACACTCCTTTTCAGTCGTGTGTGAAACATTATCTATCTCCCTTTTATCAGCATGTCCATGCTAACTCATTCTTTTGTCACCGGCGCTTAATCCTGGAGTTTCGTCTCATCAACTTTTCTCTTGGGCTAATTACATAACATGTGTCGATCCGATGCTGGTGATTGTAATTTGGTTCTCGGCATAGCTATATTCCACTCATGGTAAGTGTCGATTGGAATATGGAAAAATGCTATCAACCGTCACCATCTGGAGGATACGGTTATCTCCTGTGATTTTGAGTACACCGTGATCATATCTATGCATATTCAAGCATCTTTGGCAATCCGGAGTTTCTCAAAGCACTACGGCGGTCTATCATCTGTCCATCATGCTGCACATCTTTTTGAACCCCATATCTGCAAAATTCTCTTTGATACGAGGGAATTGCATCTTTTCGCTTCTGATAGCTTTGCTTAAGGTATGAGCTATCATTTTTTCTTATCCAAGATCTCTTTATCCTTGTAACCGGTGATCCGATCGACAATGTGAACTAGGTGGCATTTCCTGTTCTCTTCCGAAGGACCAGATAATCTATTCTACCAGTGCATCTTTCCAACATGAATCCTTACTCGTAACGTTGATCTTTCTAAGAGCGTTGAGCTCAGAAAGTGTTTCGAGCATTTGTTCGTTTCTTCCGCCTCTTGAACTTGATATTCTGGGAATATCCTGTTAATCCATGGTGGTATATGTTGATAATATGCTTGCCTATTCGATATCAATGGAAGGACATGGAAGATCATCTGTGTCTTTTTCTCTCAAGCTTTGTTAACCCTGCCTGTGTGCAAAGTTCTCAAAGCGTGAATTCTGCCTTTTTGAAGTCACCTATCTCGGCCACGTACTTCTGCTAACAGATCGCTTCAATTCTGGAATTAGCAAGTCCATTTTTAATTCCATCCTCCATCTTCAACCAATCCGGAGTTGTTCCTTGTTGGCAAGTTATCATCGTCGTTCCGCCGAAGATTTCCTCAAGACTGCTAAATCTCTCTCAATCTTTTCAAGAAGAACGTGGAGTCCTTTTCCCCTCAGTCTCGTCAAGTGATCTTTGAAACCCCCTTGTTCTATCGTCTATGCTCAATCAACCGGAGGCCATGAAGACCTTCCAGATCTTGTTTCCTCTGTTCAAGTTGGTGCTATCTTTTATGTAGTTGTTGAATCTTGCAGTTGTTCTCCGTAACCTTCCTTCATATCTTTCCGGTGGCTTGGTACTTCCGACATGACGACAACATCATCACCCTTATCTATCTTGAATCTGGTGAATCGTTGCATCTATCCTTGTTTTCTAGCGGAGTCCCACGAGCTCTTCTTATCAATACCTTCAGTCTGTTTCGGTAGTTAGGTTGCATGGTTTTCTTATTCATGTGCGGAGTAATGCTTTGAGTGCGGAATGGAGTAGCTACCATACCAGTACTCTTATCATTCGCTCTTGTACATTGAATTGGTGAATTTATGTGATTTCACTCCTTCCACGGAAGTTAGAAGTGGCCTTTATCCCTCGATACTTTTACTTCCGTCCTTGTCTTTCCGGAGTGCTCTCTCGAAGAAAGTAATCAATAATCTCTTGTGGTAATCTCGCCCTTTCTACACGGAGCAAACCTACAGTTATCTAGTGGAAACAAACGCAAACTCCTTTCTATCCTCGTCTTTCTACCGGTGCTTGACATCCCCAAACAAGATGGAAGGGAAACTATCTCTCTCTTTGTTTCATCAATTCTTTTTCCGTGGTAAGGCCAATTATGGTTGATGCCATCAGCCGCAAATCTATTGCGTTAGCCTCAAGGCTAAAGAAAGCAATAAGTATCTCTACAATAAACTCCAGATCATCCATATTCTTTGCTTCTCGGGTTTCCACCATGATCTGACTTCACATCCGTCTCCAGAAGTTATATCCACGCACCTCAATTGCGTGATCTTTTGGTTCTTACCGACGCACGAAGAATCTAATCCGACGATGTCTATCTAAATCTTCTGTTGATATCAAGGGACTCTATTGTTTGAAGGCAATATTGTTTCCGTACTTCATTTCTCCAATCCGAGAGAAGATACGATGCTATTATCATAGTGGTTCAAAACCTCTCCAATCTAGCTCTTTTCTTCCGGCGACACAAAGATTCATTCTCTCTAGTATCGGTAAATCTTTAATCTTAATGGTGTGTCTTTCTTTATCCGTGATACATCATATTTTCCTTTTCTTTCACAAGTGGTTCTAGTCTTTTATCTTGTTTTTCGAAAACCAGAGCTTTGTCCATCCTATCCTTCTTGTCTCACGACAATCCGTCAACTCTTCTAACCGTTGTTTCTCAAGCAAAACGCAAGACTCGCAACAAGTCTAGCAAGTTTTGCAAGGTGTAGTGGTCGCACCATTCAGTTCTTCATCATCTTGAGAACGCAAGGATCACCTTTGTTCCGAACACCCGTCTCTCCTTGTGTTGTTTTCTTTTCCTAGGAATCTCGGGGCGAGATTCTTGTTTAGTGGGGGAGAGTTGTAGCATCCCAATTGTCTAACAATTGCAATGCTACTAGCCTAGTCTATATAGATGCTACCTTCATATATATAATTAGTTGCATCATAATTATATCATGCTCATGTCATCATGCCACCTTGCATTTGAGCATCATATAAAACCCTTTTCATTTGGTTCTTCTCTCATATGCATTGTAAATTGTATTTGCCTCTTGATATTGTATTTGGTTCTTGATATATTGTTTAATGCCCAAGTTGAGTTGGGGGCATATCTCTTATTAACTCCACCACCTTTTCTTCACCACCTTATAAATTCCACCATCTAACTAAATATGAGCTTTGCATTTTATTTGAGTTTACCTCTAGCTCAAGTGGGTTGGGATGGATCCAATTCTTTTCCACATGCTCTCATCTTGGCATCATGTTGTTTTCACATTATTGATATATGAGAGCCACATGGCCACCTTTGCATGCCTCGTGAGTGGACCCCTTTTCCCTAGCTTCCATATGGATTATTATGGAATGAAGCTCATGTTGGAATATTTTTGGGACTATTAATCATCTAGTGGCCCATACACACTAGCATGCCCCATTTGTATTCAAATATGATCATCTCCATTTAATCCACTTGGGACTTTCTTTTAAATTCTTGGCTTGGCTTTATTCCACTTGTGGGAATGCCTAAGTTTAATGCCATGTGATAATCTTGTTTTCACAAAATAAGCAAGGCATTAATTGTTTTGCATGGGCCATGCAAGAACCATCTTTTACTAGCTTTGGTTTTTATTTGCTTTTGGAGTGGATCATCTCTCTCTCTCTCTCTCCCTCCTTTTAGCTTGATCTTATTTGATCATGCTTAAACCACCTCACCCTCTCTTTTCCTTGTCTAGTTCTTGCTTGCTCTTTGCTTGACCTTGACAAAACAATAAACCTCACCCCTCATCTCTCTCTCGTCTCACCCTCTCTCTTCACCTTTCTCTCTAAACCACACCCCCATCTAACCCTAACCCGAGCCATACCCCCTCTAGTTAACCCTAGTTCCCCACCCTCTCTCTCTCGGCCTCTCTCCTCTCTCTACCATGCATGCCCCACATGGCTACCCTCTCCCTGGCCCCACACCCCATCTACTCCCTCTCTCTCTCCACCCAACCCTAAGACAAACCCTAGCTCTAACCCGAGCCACCCATCCTCCCTTTTGCATAAAGGTGACCACCTCCCTTGTGCCTCTCCCCTCTCACCTTATCACCTCAACCACCCCAGCTCTCCACCACCTCAGATCAAGATCTGGAGGCTCCCAGGTCCTCTCCACCCTCCCTTCTTCTTTCCCCTCCCCACCATGATCACCACCAGGCCTCAAAACCCTAGCCTCGGCCATCTCTTCCTCTAGCCGTTCTGGAGCACGCCGGGCCGTACCAGGAGTACCAGGACCCCCTCTGCTTCCTCTTCGACGCCCAGGACGCGGGGCAGCCGTTGGACCTCGCCGGAGCAGCCTGACGCCGCCGTGCACCGCCAAGATCAGGAGCTCCAGAGCCCAGCTACGTGCCAGATCGTGACCGCCCCGAGCTCCTCCGACCACACCAACGAGCTCCTGGTGAGCACCTCTACCTCCCAGACATGGTCCCCTCCTCTCTCGTGCACCGTAGCGCCGCCCCTTTCCGTCGAACACCCCGCGTGCGCCGCCGCGCGCCGCCGCGCGCCGCGCTCTGGCGACAGCAGCAGCTACTGCAGCTTTTGCCTCTGTTCCTCGACGAAGCCCGCGCGTTGTAGTCCTCCCCCGTAGTTACTCTCTGAATGAAAGTCGTAGGCCGCATCACCCTCTCCAGTTTTTGTTTTTGCGGCATCGAGAAATCCTCAGTGGTTTGCTCGCCATCGTCGACCAAACTCCGGCGGTCCTTTGAACCCTGCAGAGCGGCGCACAGCAGCAGTTCCGACAGCCGCCGTTGTTTTGCAAAGACAACCCTGGCCTTTTTCCCGCCTGAACCAGCAGTCCGCGAAGCCCCACCAGTCAGCCTCCCGTTCCATCTTGCAGTAAGGCCCCTGGACGTTTCCCCTCTCAACCCGCGGTACCCCTGGATCGCCCACGTGTCGCCCAACGATAGCCGCGCGCGCGCTGTGGCCCTGCCCCCTGCTGGCCCCGCTGGTCAGTTGCTGTGGCTAAGTGAGTCCGCGGTGACAAAAACCTTTCTGCGCGCGTGTGTCCCAGTCAGCACCATGGCCCATTTGTCAGTGACAGTGGCTAGCTCAATCTGAGTATAAAAGTATTTCCTGTTATCTGTTTTAAATTCAAATCTTTTCAAATTATTTCAAATTCAAATTCAATTTCAAATCTGTTCAAATATGAATTAAGTCATAACTTTCAAATGGTTTGGAATTTGAATTCAAACTTAATATGAAAAATGTTTTGTTTTTGAATGTTAATTCAAATCTTTAATCAAATATTTTCAGAATTATTGTAAATAGACAACCTTTGACTTTGACCCTAATTAATAATTTTGACTTTTAAATAAATTTAAATCCATAATTCCAAATAATACAAATAATATATGTTTTCAAATCAGAAAAATGTGAGGATTTCAAATATGCCATTCAAAATATATTTTGGGCACTTTATTTTCCAAGTTAAATAAAATTACAATAAATTGCCCTTTATCTTAGTTAATTAATAACTTTTGTTTTATAACTCCAAATTTAACAAATAATATGTCTAAAATGATTAGCTCGATGAGACCTTTCTGTTTATGCAATCCTTTATCTATTTTGCAGCATGAATCATATAAATATAATGTGTACAGCAACTGAATTGAGGTTAAAATGTGGCCAAAACTAAATGAAATGATTTAATCTTGTACTTCACACCTCACCCATGCCATGCTACTTTATTACCATGCAAATTGGGCATCATTCATCATGGCATGATTGTTTGCTTGTCGCATTTATTCATATGCTTGTGCACTTTATTTATGTTGGCCCTTGGTTGTTTGGTTCTTCTTCGGATAGACGCTGAGCAGGGAATATATCAAGAGAACCAGGAGCACTACCCAGATCCATCCATTGCTTCAACTGAGCTGCCAGGCAAGCACTACCACATGCTTGCATACATATAGTACCTATTGCCTCTATCTTATTCTTGCATCATTGAGTCGCGATTGCATTAAATTGAATCCCAAGTATTGCATAGCCTTTACTTTTAAACCCCATCGAAGCTTGTTCCTCCATCCCATGAGCCATTACTACAGGAGTTGTTTGAGCCATGCGAGTCGTAGAACAGCATGTGTAGGGTATGTGAGTGTCTGATGGATAACGAGGTACCTAAACAACTTAACCTGAGTAGTAATGGGATAACTAATGAAAGTGGCACCGGTGAGCAATATCTGCTATTTGGTTTTTCATGCTCACTTGTGTCCCGTAAGACCCCGAGTACTTGATTCCTGTTCCAAGATTATTCGCGCTATCCACATCCGGGAGGCCTATGGACCCCCCTGAGCCAGAGCTTGATTCATTCTTATTTCTTGGGGCCACAAACTAGTTTGAGGTTTTATTTACTATCCTGTACTTATGCCATGCTTTACTGCTTTATTTAAATTGTGCGAGGTACTGCACACTGTACTGTTTAGGAAAGCGGAGTGTTTTCGCGGTGTCGACAAGCCCAGTCACATTTTCGGGTTCCTAGTCGTTCACAGCCATTGACGCAAACCTTGAGTCCGTATCGGAGCCGGCCAGCTTCGTTGCGGGTAGCTTAATGGGGTGGCCCCCTGAAATATTTCTGAATCCTGTAATTGCTTTGTCGTGACTGCCTCGTTGGGTTTTGATTTGGTTTTTCCGAGGCATATCGAGTGTGTGTTGCTATTTGTGCACCCCTGTAGGGTAAAACTTTCTGAAAGCCGTGTCCGCGGTTATGGACGACTTGGAGCACAGTTTCTCGATCATAGACAAGAATAACTAAAGTACCGCTTTTAATTTGACTAGACTAGGTACCTGACTAGTAAATAGTGCAATACTCACGGAATGGATAATAAAACTGCCAACGGATGGGGGGGGGGGTTGTTCATCCGCTTCCTCGTCGGTAAGCGAGGAGGAGGATGGATCTGTGGATATTACCGTTATAACTGTTATAACTGTTGTTCTTAATTCACGGACATCCGTCTATCTTTGGTTAGGCGGATGGTTAGCGAGTATCTATAGAACTGTTAGGGTTTATCTTTTGCTGCAATTGCGTCACCCCAGGTTGTGTCCCCTTTAGAGGCATAAAGACTTGCTGAGTACCCCTAGGGTCTCACACGATAAATTATTGGTTCAGATGGACAGGTACACTCGCAAGATGGATACTGGGTGGAAGAGACGGACGATGTGGGAAACGATCATTCGGTGTAGAGATTCCGGGAACGGGGATCCGTGAGATCTGTGGGCGGGATGTGCTTATTTATGGGGCATCTTATGCCGATTTGCTTCTTATCCATACTCGGATTTTGTCTTCTGCTTCCGCTTGATACTCTGATGTTTGATGTATGAGGAGATATCCTAAACTATTATATCTATCTAGGGTATTTGGATCTTGCCGTATGGCGTTGCTATATTTCCTTTCTTTTTAGATGGAATGGCTCTGATGTACTATTGTATGGTGGCTTGCATACATACTCATTTGTGTATGTAGTTGATCCCTTCGCCTGCCGATTACGCCGCCCGTTCTTGTCCCGATGTTTGGAAATGGTTGGGACGGCCGAAAGGTCTACCTGTGAGTGGCATTTGGGCCCCACCGTACTATTTCAACCATTTCTACTCATCCAGTCTTGTAACTAGGAGCGTAATTCACCGAGGTAGTTACACATCCCCAAGCTTAACTCCTGCTCATCCTCGAGTAGGTAAGTGATAAAAAGAATAGAATAATTTTTGAGGTGACATGCACCATCATAATCTTAATCAAGGAATTTATAGAACATTGATAGTTGGGATCATAGTATTTTAACATAGCATGAAAGATATAGTTCTAACAATAAGACATAACAACTATGATGTAGCATCAAAAGGTACAAACAAAAGATTCATGAATAACAATGCTTTGCAAGACGTTTGTTTGTTTCACATATAGAAAACATAATGAGAATGGTATTCATCAGCTTGTCCCTCATAGTGTAGAAAAACATAAATAAATAGGACACTTGCAAAGTTCATAAGGGTGACTAGATACAAATAGTTTAAGAACAAGCAATATCAAAGTTATGCATCAATCAACAAGTCTTGGGACAATGCACATTAAACTAAGAATGGCCACTATGCTCTCTTAATAGGTGCATAAAGATAGAATATGGAGACTCAACATAAAAGTAAAAGAAAGGCCTTCATAGAAGGAAGCAGGGATTCAAGTCCCATAAAGAGCTTCCAAAAATTATGGTACTTATTAGCTTTCAGCTCTCATTGCCCCTATCATAAGCATCTTGAAGTTATTAAGGTTAAAGTGAACAAACTATGGAGTATATGCTTGACAAAGTATAAGTTGGCAATCTCATGTCCCTTGAATACGAGGGTCGCTCCTCATGCTACTCAAGTTTAGTTACCGGTAAGTTCTTGTCATAGTAAGTACATGTGTATCATAGAGAACCGCCAACGGGGTACCCCTTGCCCGATGATACAAAAGAATCCCCATATCAAAATGACAAGGCAGGCAGACAATAAGCATCTCAACATCTTCTTATTTACCATGGGAAAATAGTGCTTTTTTATCTCTTTTATCTCTTTTCTCTCTTTCCTCTTTTCTCATCTTTTTTTCTTTTTTTATCAATCTCTATCTCTTTTTTTATAAGAAGAATGCTTCATAGATTGCTCATTATGGTGACGCTGCAGGTTTCCACCATGATTAGGCATGGATTAGACCAGCCACCCAGGCATTTGTCTAACACACATACATAACTCCATGGACTTACAAACTCCCCTTTCATTTCACACCGGCGACATCCATAAACAAAAGAGCATGATATCAACTGGTACAATGTACAAGTGCAATGTTGAAAGCGTTCCCCATGACAGCATGGTTCTGCTAATCCCAATGTATAAGTGCAAGCATATACAACATAGATGACACAATGGTTCACGTTTATTAGGGGCAAGAAAAGCAAAGTGTGCCATCAAGTTCGCGAGAGCTTTAATCACTAATTTTCACATAACAAGTTTAATTTAGAAGGTAGATAAAAACATGAATATACTTGGAATAGCAAGTGCTACTAGGTAGGTATGGTGGACTCTTCGGAATAACTTGGTTTTATTTGGAGTTGGATGCATGAGTGGAACTCATACTTGGTATGGAGGCTAGCAAAAGACTGGGAGCGACCAACTAAGAGAGCAATAATGGCCATAATCATGCAAAGCGACAAAACAACATTAATTAAAGCATAAAGTGATATTACAAGTCGAAAACTAAATGATAATAGAGGCTATGGTGACTTGGTATAGTCTTAACATGGTGTGAGCATGCGCCAAGTCAACCCAAATAAAGCATCAACGGAGAATACCACAATACTATGCTTTAATATGCTAAAACAACGCATGATTCTTTCAAGGCACATCAAGCAATCTCAATTGTTTATAACATGTCATCTTACAGAAAAAATCACTAAGAATAAAGCCAAAACAATATCAAGCATGACATGACAAAGCATAGGCCACAGTCAAAAACAACCTCATTTTTACCACTTAAGCATGAACTTTTCCTTCTCTTTTCCAATCCAAACCAACTTATTTGAAAACTAATGTATGAATGAGGGGGTCCAACCAATTTATTCAAGAAAACTAAGCAAACTAAGCAAATGAAAACCAAAAACAAAAACAAAAATGAAGACGCTCCAAGAAAAACAAAACTATGCATGAAACAATAAAAATGAAGTGTTTGGAAGAAACCTGAGATTTTTATTGATGAAGAAGGGGATGCCTTGGGCATTCCCAAGCTTTGACGCTTGTACTTCTTGGATATTTCTTGGGTGACACGGGTGGCATCCCCAAGCTTGAGCTTTTGTCCATACTTCATCTTATCACATTACTCTTTCCTACACTTAAAAATTTCCTTCATACAAAACTTCACACAATCTTCATTAGCAACATTAGTGTACTCAAGGTAATGAGTCTTTTGGTTCAGTTTCAACACAAGTAAAACTTCCATTAAAACACAAGCTACTGTATCAGTTCCTTTCAAAAGTTCAAATGATCAAAGAGAACTCAAAGAGAAAGAGATTAAGAGGCAAATGCAAATAATGGCAGAAATCTATCAAAACAGACCAGCAGGTAAAAACTAATTTTTCCGAAGACCTTCTGTTTCTCAAATCGAAAAGCGTTGAACTAATGAATGTTGGATAACAACCGGGGGCATAAGCAAAAACAATTACAACTCAAACCAACATACAGAGATTTTTGACAAAATTTTACAGCGAAGCACAAAAATCTGTTTCGGGACAACAACTTTCCCAAGCATTACTTCTCTCTCATTAGAGGTTACTCTTGGCACAATAAGCACACAAAAATGATAAGGAGCGGTTATTACAGAGGTAGTAACTTCCAAGACTCAACTAAAACTTTTGAGTTATCTCCCAATAAGTACTTTTCTTTAACGCCTTTAAGTTAGGCATAAGAGGCAAGAAAAGAATCAAGTATTCTCAAATGAAGAAGCATTAAGAGCAAATTTTGTTTTAATAGGAGAGGCAAAAGGAATCTTCTCTCTCTTCTTAGGGAAGTGTTCTATACCTTTCTTGAGTGGAAATTGATATTTAATGGTGCCTTCTTTCATATCAATAATGGCACCAATAGTTCTAAGAAAAGGTCTTCCCAAAATAATAGGACAAGAAGCATTGCATTCAACATCCAAAACATAGAAATCAACAGGGACATAGGCATTGTTAACCATAATAAGGACATCATTAACACTCCCCATGAGTTTCTTTTTAGCATTATCATCAAGTGGGACATTTAAATAACAATCTTCCAATGGTGGGAAATCAAGCATTTCATAAATCCTTCTAGGCATAATAGAAACACTACTATCAAGATCACATAAAGCTTTGAGATCAAAATCATTCACTTTCATATTAATGATGGGTTCCCAACCATATTCTAGTTTCATAGGAATAGAAGCTTTATGTTTCATCTTTCTTCTTTAATTTTTATGAGAGCATCAGTAATGTGTTTTGTAAAGGCCATATTCATAGCACTAGCATTAGGAATTTTAGCAAGCTTTTGTAAGAAAATAATTACTTCAAAGATATTGCAACCATCAAGATCAAAATCATAATTATCATCTAAAGTAGTAGAGCTATTGTTTCCCATGTTTCGAAGAATTTCAGTATTAGAAAAGGTTCCATTAGGTTTACTAGCTTCAACATTAGTGGTAGTGATAGTAGAAATACTAATATTTCTAGCAATTTCATCTTCTCTTTCCCACTTAGCATGCAATTCATGTAATAGTCTAATATTTTCATCAATTCTAACTTGTATGGAATTAGTAGTAGCAAAGGGATTTTCAATAGTTTTAGGTTTGGCAACCATTTTATTCAAAGAAGATTGTGCTTCAGACAATGATGCTATATTTCTTTGAGCATTAGAGAGTTTTGCCTAAATAGTTTTTTTGAAAGAAGTTTGTTTACCAATAAAATCTTTAAGCATGACTTCAAGTTCAGAGGGTGCACTTCTATTATTGTTGTAGGAATTTCCATAAGCATTACCATTATTGGGAGGATATGGCCTATAGTTATTATTACCGAAAGTATTCCTGTAGGCATTGTGAAGCAAATATGCCCTGAGAGGCAATAATAAAGTTGTTATTATGTATTCCTTGTATATGATAGATGTTTATTTTGCATGCTATAATTGTATTGATAGGAAACATCAATACATGTGTGTTTAATAAACAAAAGGGTTCCTAGTTATGCCTCTCTTATAGACTAGCTTGTTGATTAATAAGATGATCAAGGTTTCATGATCATGGACATTGGATGTTGTTAATAACAAGGTCATAGCATTTGTGAAATGATGTGATGAACATTCATCCGAAGTATAGCATTACGATCAAGTCATTATGTTTATATTGCTATAACATCATACAAAGTAGTCTTAGTCCTTAGACCATGAGATCATGTTAATTGCTAACACCGGAAGAGTATCTTGATAACATCAAACGTCACACCGTAACAGGGTGACCATAAAGGTGGGTTCAGTGCTATGAAGGTGTTATGTTGAGGCTCATGGATCAAGAGTGGAATTTGTCAATCCCGATGACGGATAGATATACTCTAGGCCCTGTCGGTGATATCACATTAAGATAGCTTGCAAGCAAGTGATGTGATCACTAGAATGTTATATCACGGGAATGAGAAAAGAGTGCATGTCGGTAATGAGATCAAACTAGGTATTTGGATACCAATGATCGAATCTCGGACATGTATTATATCATGAGACAAAGGGATTAAATTTCTGACGTTAAAGGTTCTCACGATCACAGAAGTCATCATTGAATATGCAGGAGTCAGTATGGATCTCCAGGTCCTGCTTCTGATTATTGATCTGAGAGGAGTCTCAATCATGTCTGCATTATTCGCGAACCATAGGGTGACACACTTAAGTGTTGCCGGACACCATTTAGGAGCACATATGTTCCAGACAAAAGGGTTGCAAAGCGCAGGAAATGTTTCGATAGAAACAGGAATTGTTTCGATAGAAACCGGAATTGTTTCGGGTGAAATTGCAGAAAGTGGTTCTGCATGTGATATTGAAATTTTGCAAGCGGGTTTATGTGAATGTTTTTTAATTAAAGTAATTAACAAAATTCTGAATAAAATAAATCAAAGAGTTTTATTAATTGAGAGTTGCATTTAATTTGGTGGAAGTTAAATACATGTGAGTGGGATTTTGGGTGGAGGCCATGTTTATGTGAGTGGAGGTTCACCACATGAATGAAGGAGGGGAGGAGTCCCCCCCCTCATGCGCCGGCTATGGGAGGGGAGGGGTCTCCCTCCCTCCTATATAAAGCCCCCCTCTCCCCTCTCACAAACCACACCTCCCCGTGAAGGATCTCTCTCCCCTCTAGATATTCCCCCATGGTCTCGGATTAGCGAGATACATGTTCCCGGTGGACTTGCGTCTGGAAGGAGTTGCTTCTTCCGCTGATTCGCTGGAGCGAGGAGGTGGAGGTTGTCCGGTGGCTTAAACGTGTGTGCGAGGATGGATGCGCTGCTGATTTGCGGCGCTCGGACTTCCACACGATCTTGAGATCGGCAAGCGTACGACTACATCAACCACGAGTTCCTACTCGTTAACAAAACTCGTTGTCTTTGAGGGTAAGTTCTCCATGGATGTATGTCCACCCGTTGCTCTGTATCTAGTAGATAGATCTTGGCGTATAGTTCTCATCGCAGGAATTTTTTGTTTTCTATGTTGCGGACCTAACAGTGGTATCAGAGCCTGATCTATGCGTAGGTGCTTTGCACGGGTAGTACACATATGTTTATATGTGGGCGATGATGATCATGTTATTGCATCTTCTATGTACTTTGGATATTGGTGGCATAGTGGGATGAAGCGGCCCGGACCAACCTTACATGTCATCGTACATGAGACCAGTTCCACGACTGACATGCAACTAGTTTTGCATAAGTGGCTAGCGGGTGTCTGTCTCTCCTACTATAGTCAATATCTGATTTACAACGAGTTGCTAATAACTTGGTTATCCTCATTATGGTTCATGTTCGTAGGTAAGACCGGTTCTATCTCCGAAAGCCCTAAGCCACGTAAAACTTGCAATTGATAAATTAGAGGCGTCTAGTTTAGATCGTTGCTGGGCTAGTGTCTTGATATGGTATTGTTGTAAGTAGATGTATGATAGATACTCTTACAACTCACTTAACGTGTAAGTTCCATAGACCTTGGCCTTACACACAAAGGAATGATAGAGATCATACCACGATGCAAATGATAGAGATCAAATGCATGGACCATATCACCTCACTTCACACATTAGATGTTAGCATCTTATATATTGCTAGTTTGGCGCTTTTGGTAGCATTATAAGATGATCCCTCATTTAGATATCAAGATAAAATGTGTTCTTCCTTAAGTATGCACCGTTTTGTGGATCGTGTTTTGAGGCATCACGTGATGATCGGGTGTTCTCGACTCTACGCTTTCATACAACGGGTGTAAGACAGTTTTACACACGTGAATACGAAGATTCTTACTTGATGAGCCTAGCATGTACAGACATGGCCTCGGAACACAGACTGAAAGGTTAAGCATGAGTCATATAGTTGATATGGTGCCCATATAGATGCTCGCCTTTTAAGCTACACCGACTCACGTGATGATCGGACTTGGTGTAGTGGATTTGGTTCATGTAAGCACCAAAAGGACATGAGGGATGTCGTTTTTGAGTGGGAGTTCATTAGTAATTTGGATTAGTTGAACTCAATCTATCATAAACTTAGTCTAAATATATTTTACAAATTCTGTTGTAGATGGCACCACCTGCTTTTAATTTCAATGTGTTCAAGGAGAAAGAGAAGCTTGCTACGAATGGTAGCAACTTCACCAACTGGGCTATGAATTTGAGGATTCTCCTCACTGCTGCACAAAAGCAATATGTGCTAGAGGCGCCGCTAGGCCCCCCACCAGCTCCTGATGCCCCTGACGAGGAAAAGAACGTCTATATAACTCGTCAGGAGGACCACAACTTAGTTCATTGCGGCATACTGTATGGGCTAGAGCCAGAACTTCGAAAACGTTTCGAAAATGGCAATGCCTTTGATACCATGGGAGAATTGAAAATGATTTTCGATACCCATGCTGCCGTAGAGAGTTATAATGCTTCTGAAAAGTTCTTTAGCTTCATGATGGAAGAGAACAGCTCCATTAGTGAGCACGTACTCAAAATGTCTGGGTACACCGATAAGTTTGTATCCTTGGGAATAACGATTCCCATTGACTTAGGCATACATCGTGTTCTCCAATCTCTGCCACCTAGCTACAAGAGCTTCGTGATGAACTATAATATGCAGGGTGTGAAGAAGTCTCTTCCCAAGCTTCTGTCAATGCTTAAGACTGCAGAAGTGGAGATTAGGAAAGAACATCAAGTGTTGATGATCAATAAGACCACCGGTTTCAAGAAGGACAAGAAATGCAAGCAGAAGGGAAAGAAGGGCGGCAAATCTGTTGCCGCGCCTAAAAAGAAACCCCGAGCTGGCCCTAAGTCTAACATCGAGTGCTACTATTGCAAGGGGACTGGCCATTGGAAGCGCAACTGCCCCAAGTATTTGGCAGACAAGAAGGCCGGCAAGGCAAACAAAGGTATATGTGATATACATGTTATTGATGTGTACTTGACTAGTACTCGCAGTAGCACCTGGGTATTAGATACAGGACCAGTTCCTAATATATGTAACTCGGTTCAGGGGCTGCGGACCAAGCGACAACTAGCAAGGGATGAGGTCACGATGCGAGTCGGCAATGGATCAAGAGTTGATGTGATCGCCGTCGGAACGCTGCCTCTCCATATGCCGTCGAGATTAGTTATAAACCTGAATAATTGTTATTTGGTGCCTGCACTGAGCATGAACATTGTATCCGGATCGTGTTTGATGCAAAGTGGTTATTCGTTTAAGTCTGAAAACAATGGTTGTTCGATTTATATGAATAATATCTTTTATGGCCATGCACCTGTGTTGAATGGTATATTTCTGTTGGATCTCGATAGTAGTATTACGCATATTCATAATGTTGATGCTAAAAGGATTAAACTTGATAATGATATATCTGCATATATGTGGCACTGCCGTCTAGTTCATATTGGCGTTAAACGCATGAAGAAACTCCATTCTGATGGACTTTCGGAATCACTTGATTTTGAATCATTTGATACATGTGAACCATGCCTTATGGGCAAGATGACTAGAACGTCGTTTTCCGGTTCAATGGAACGGGCGACAGATTTATTGGAAATCATACATACTGATGTGTGTGGACCAATGAGTGTGTCGGCGCGAGGTGGATATCGTTATTTTGTTACTTTCACGGATGATTTGAGTAGATACGGGTATATCTATTTGATGAAACATAAGTCTGAAACCTTTAAAAAGTTCAAAGAATTTTAGAATGAAGTGGAAAATCATCATAACAGAAAGATCAAATTTATGCGGTCCGACCGTGGAGGAGAGTATCTTAGTTACGAGTTTAGCACACATATGAAAGACTGTGGAATAGTTTCACAACTCACGCCTGCCGGAACACCACAACGTAATGGTCTGTCAGAACGTCGTAATCGTACTTTATTGGATATGGTTCGATCTATGATGTCTCTGACTGACTTGCCACTGTCATTTTGGGGTTATGCACTAGAAACCGCTGCATTCACTTTAAATAGGGCACCATCTAAATCCGTTGAAAAGACACCGTATGAATTATGGTTTGGAAACAAACCTAAGATGTCATTTCTTAAAGTTTGGGGATGCGATGTTTATGTGAAGAAACTTCAACCGGATAAACTAGAACCCAAAGCGGAAAAATGCGTCTTCATAGGATACCCTAAGGAAACGATTGGGTATACCTTCTATCACAGATCCGAGGGAAAGGTCTTTGTTGCCAAGAATGGATCCTTTCTTGAGAAGGAGTTTCTCGCGAAAGGTGTGAGTAGTCGGAAGGTAGAACTCGAAGAGGTTATTGAACCTTCTCTTCATGAAATGGCGAGTATCGTAGCACTGGAAGTTGTTTCGGAGTTGACTTCACCTAATAAAGAGAGAGCTAATGATATTGATCATGAAACTCTGAAAGAGGACACTACCGAACCTCGCAGGTCAAGCAGGACACGTACAGCTCGTGAACTGTACGGCAATCCTATTATGAATTTCATGATTGATGAAATAGATGACCCTGCAACGTATGAAGAAGCGATGATGAGCCCTGATTCCAACAAATGGCTAGAAGCCATGAAATCCGAGATGGAATCCATGTACGAAAACCAGGTTTGGACCTTGGTGGACTTACCTCACGATCGAAAGGCCGTTGAGAATAAATGGATTTTCAAAAGAAAAACTGATGCTGATGGTAATGTAACCATCTATAAGGCTCGACTTGTCGCAAAGGGGTTTTGACAAATTCAAGGACATGACTTGATGAGACATTCTCTCCCGTAGCGATTCTTAAGTCGGTTAGGATTATGTTAGCAATTGCTGCATATTTCGATTATGAAATATGGCAGATGGATGTCAAAACTGCGTTCCTCAATGGTAATATTGAAGAAGAGTTGTATATGATACAACCTAAGGGTTTTGTCGATCCTAAGGATGCTGATAAGGTGTGCAAACTTCAGCGATCCATCTATGGACTGAAGCAAGCATCCCGGAGTTGGAATCTCCGCTTTGATGAGGTGATCAAAGAGTTTGGATTTGTCCAAACTTATGGAGAGGCTTGTATTTACAAGAAAGTGAGTGGGAGCAATGTGGCATTTCTGATATTATATGTGGATGACATATTATTGATTGGAAATGATATAGATATTTTAAACAGTGTTAAAAGTTATCTAAACAGCAAATTTTCGATGAAGGACCTTGGTGAAGCTTCATATATATTAGGCATTAAAATCTATAGAGATAGATCAAGACACCTAATTGGGCCATGGCAGAGTACATACCTTGATAAGATATTAAAGAAGTTTAATATGGACAGGGAGTAAGAAGGGGTACTTACCTATGTTGCAAGGCAAGACATTGAGTAAGACTCAAAGTCCGGCTACGGCGGAAGAAAGAGAGATAATGGATAAGATCCCCTATGCCTCAGCCATAGGCTCTATAATGTATGCCATGCTATGTACAAGACCGGATGTGGCACATACTATTAGTTTGACTAGTAGGTACCAATCTGATCCAGGTTCGGAACACTGGATAGCGGTCAAGAATATCCTTAAGTACTTGAGAAGAACTAAGGATATGTTTCTTGTATACGGAGGTGACTCTAAGTCTCAATCCGAATACGTATTTCTCTTGAACGGAGCAACAGTTAGTTGGAGGAGCTCCAAACAACCTGTGGTGGCTGGATCAACGACGGAGGCGGAATATGTTGCTTCTTCAGAAGCGGCGCAGGAAGCGGTTTGGATGAAGGAGTTCATAACGGAACTAGGTGTGGTTCCTAGTGCGTTGGACCCAATGGTGATCTATTGTGACAATAATGGAGCCATAGCCAACGCCAAGGAACCAAGGTCTCACAAGAATTCCAAGCATATTAAGCGCCGGTTTCACTCCATCCGCGAGCATGTCAAGGATGGAGATATAAAGATTTGTAAAGTGCACACGGACCTGAATGTAGTAGATCTGTTGACTAAAGTACTCCCTAGGGCAAAACATGATCAACACTAGAACTCCATGGGTGTTAGATTTATCACTATATAAACTAGATTATTGTCTCTAGTGCAAGTGGGAGACTAAAGGAAATATGCCCTGAGAGGCAATAATAAAGTTGTTATTATGTATTCCTTGTATATGATAGATGTTTATTTTTCATGCTATAATTGTATTGATAGGAAACATCAATACATGTGTGTTTAATAAACAAAATGGTTCCTAGTTATGCCTCTCTTATAGACTAGCTTGTTGATTAACAAGATGGTCAAGGTTTCCTGATCATGGACATTGGATGTTGTTAATAACAAGGTCACAGCATTTGTGAAATGATGTGATGAACATTCATCCGAAGTATAGCATTACGATCAAGTCATTATGTTTATATTGCTATAACATCAGACAAAGTAGTCTTAGTCCTTAGACCATGAGATCATGTTAATTGCTAACACCGGAAGAGTATCTTGATAACATCAAACATCACACCGTAACAGGGTGACCATAAAGGTGGGTTCAGTGCTATGAAGGTGATATGTTGAGGCTCATGGATCAAGAGTGGAATTTGTCAATCCCGATGATGGATAGATATACTCTGGGCCCTCTCGGTGATATCACATTAAGATAGCTTGCAAGCAAGTGATGTGATCACTAGAATGTTATATCACGGGAATGAGAAAAGAGTGCATGTCGGTAACGAGATCAAACTAGGTATTTGGATACCAATGATCGAATCTCGGACATGTATTATATCATGAGACAAAGGGATTAAATTGCTGACGTTAAAGGTTCTCACGATGACAGAAGTCATCGTTGAATATGCAGGAGTCAGTATGGATCTCCAGGTCCCGCTTCTGATTATTGATCTGAGAGGAGTCTCAATCATGTCTGCATTATTCGCGAACCGTAGGGTGACACACTTAAGTGTTGCCGGACACCATTTAGGAGCACATATGTTCCAGACAAAAGGTTTGCAAAGCGCAGGAAATGTTTCGATAGAAACAGGAATTGTTTCGATAGAAACCGGAATTGTTTTGGGTGAAATTGCAGAAAGTGGTTCTGCATGTGATATTGAAATGTTGCAATGGGTTTTATGTGAATGTTTGTTAATTAAAGTAATTAACAAAATTCTGAATAAAATAAATCAAACAGTTTTATTAATTGAGAGTTGCATTTAATTTGGTGGAAATTAAATACATGTGAGTGGGATTTTGGGTGGAGGCCATGTTTATGTGAGTGGAGGTTCACCACATGAATGAAGGAGGGGAGGAGTCCCCCCCCCCTCATGCGCCGGCTATGGGAGGGGAGGGGTCTCCCTCCCTCCTATATAAAGCCCCCCTCTCCCCTCTCACAAACCACACCTCCTCGTGAAGGATCTCTCTCCCCCTCTAGATATTCCTCCATTGTCTCGGATTAGCGAGATACATGTTCCCGGTGGCCTTGCGTCTGGAAGGAGTTGCCTATTCCGCTGATTCGCTGGAGCGAGGAGGTGGAGGTTGTCCGGTGGCTTAAACGTGTGTGCGAGGATGGATGCGCTGCTGATTTGCGGCGCTCAGACTTCCACACGATCTTGAGATCGGCAAGCGTACGACTACATCAACCACGAGTTCCTACTCGTTAACAAAACTCGTTGTCTTCGAGCGTAAGTTCTCCATGGATGTATGTCCACCCGTTGCTCTGTATCTAGTAGATAGATCTTGGCGTATAGTTCTCATCGTAGGAATTTTTTTGTTTTCTATGCTGCGGACCTAACACATTGTTGCTAAAATTATTGTTTCTAATAAAGTTCACATCAACTTGCTCTTCTTGAGCAACCAAAGAAGCTAAGGGAAAATGATTTGGATCAATATGGGCTTTCTCATTAACAAGCATAGACATAATAACATCAATTTTATCACTCAAGGAGGAGGTTTCTTCAACCGAATTTACCTTTTGACCTTGTGGAGCTCTCTCAGTGTGCCATTCAGGATAGTTAACCATCATATTATCCAGAAGCTTTGTTGCAACACCCAAAGTAATGGTCATAAAGGTACCTCCAGCAGCAGAATCCAGCATATTTCTTGAAGAATAATTTAGTCCTGCATAAAAGGTCTAGATAATCCTCCAAGCAGTCAGTCCATGAGTGGGACAATCCTTTACCAAAAATTTCATTCTTTCCCAAGCTTGAGCAACATGTTCATTATCAGATTGTTTAAATTTCATTATTTCACTTCTCATAGATATAATCTTAGTAGGAGGATAGTATTTGCCAATGAAAGCATCTTTGTATTTTGTCCAAGAATCAATACTATTTCTAGTTAGGGATTGCAACCATTCTTTAGCTTTTCCTCTCAGAGAGAAAGGAAACAATTTAAGCTTAATAATATCCCCATCTATATCCCTATGTTTTTGCATCTCACAAAGTTCAACAAAGTTATTAAGATGAGCAGCAACATCTTCAGTACCAATTCCAAAAAATTGTTCTCTCACAACAAGATTGAGTAAAGCAGGTTTAATTTCAAAGAAATTAGCTTCAGGAACAAGTGGAGCAATAGGTGTGCACATGAAATCATTATTGCTGGTGCTAGTGCAGTCACACAACTTAGTGTTTTCAAGAGTAGTCATTTTTTGTGTTTTTGATATAAAGAAGCAAACTAGTACAACTATTTTTTGTGTGTTTTTGATAAAGAAACAAGCAAACAAAACAGAAATAAACAAAGAAAAACAAATAAAACAAAGTAAAGAGATTGGTTATAAGGTACTCCCCTTGTGAAGATGTCCTTGACTCCCCGGCAATGGTGCCAGAAAAGAGCTTGATGGCTTAAGATATCTCGAGCTTGTTGGGGAACCCCAATAGGAAGGTATGATGAGCACAACAGCAAGTTTTCCTCATTTATGAAACCAAGGTTATCGAACTAGTAGGAGCAAGGAAACACCTCCAAGGTGTTGTTTCCAACTTGGAATCCTGCACAACACAACCATAGAACTTTGCCCCCAACTTACAGTGAGGTTGTCAATCTCACCGGTTTTGCTGAAAACAAAGGATTAAACGTATTGTGTGGAAGATAGTAATATCTCGCAAAAAGTAAACAGAAAATAGTAAATAGTTGTAGATTGATGGTAAAAGAATGGTCCGGGGTCCATAGTTCACTAGTGTTGATTCTCCTTAAGATAGATGACATGTTGGGTGAACAAATTATAGCGGGGATTTGACAAACATCGAGAAATCATACATGCATATACTAATCATCTTAACTCCTATGAGATTTTATTGGGTATTACAACATTATACATAGATCGTAATCCAACTACATCTATGACTAATAATCCACCTTCAGGTTATCATCTGAACACCCTCCAGTATTAAGTTGCAAGCAATAGATAATTGCATTAAGTAAAGTGTGTAAAGTAAATAATACGACTATTCTATGAAAAAAGGATTATTGTTTTCTCACTAGTAGCAGAAACACATCTAGTACCTTAGAGATTTCTGTCACTTCCCCAGATTCCTAGAGGCATGAACCCAGTATCGAGCATAAGTACTCCCTCTTGGAGTTGCTAGCATCTACTCGGCCAAGATAGCTACTACCAACAGAAAACATGCAAGATCACAAATAACAAAGACATGATAGAATCAATAATCAATCTGAAATAGCATCTCAATATTCATTGGATCCCCACAAACACAACTTGTAGGATTACAAATAGATGATCTTAATCATGAACGGAGCTCACAAGATCTAAACATGGTAGCACAAAGGAGGAGAACCAACCATCTAGCTACTACATGGACCCGTTGTCCAGGGATGAACTACTGACGCATCACACCGGAGGCAGGCATGGTGACGAAGAAGGCCTCCAGGGTGATCTCTCCCCTTCAGTAGGGTGCTGGGAAGAGCTTCAGATCCCTCCCGACCTAGGGATGGAGATGGCGGTGGCTACATACTCTTCGTGGAATTTTTGATCGGGTACTTAGGGTTTTCGTCCCGAGGGAAATATATAGGCGAAAGGGCAAGTTCGATGGAGAGCCAGGGGGCCCCCACCCCCTGGTGGCGCGGCTAGGGCTGGCCATGCCACCACCAGGTGTGGCCGGCCTGGTTCCCCTCTTCGTCTCCCCTCCTGACTCCGTGTTACTTCTGGTGAAATATTGACTTGGGCTTTTGTCTGGTCCAATTCCGAGAATATTTCCTTACTAGCTTTTCTGAAACCAAAAACAGCAGAAAACAAGCAACTGGCACTATGGCATCTTGTTAATAGGTTAGTTCCAAAAAATGTGTAAAAATACTCCAAAGTGTGGACAAAACATAAGAAAGTAGATATAAAGCATGGAACATCAAAAATTATAGATACATTTGCAACGTATCCGTCCTCTTCGCGAGCGACATCCTTCTTCTCCTTCTCGTTGAGACTTGGATTCCGGCTAGGGAACCCGTGACCAGATACACAATCATGTCCTTTGGCGAGATCGATGTTTACCTCAGTTTTGCTGAACCTGCCCAACCCACCCCAGCGGTGATGATAGAGGCAGAAGAAATTTCTATACCCACTTTGTCTATAGAGGCGGCAGAGTTCCGGGTCTCAGAAAACCCTAATCCCATCTAGCCCGCACCTGACGCAGAGATAGTTGAGAAGATCAGATCTGAAGAAGATCTCCCCAAGAAGGTCGAATCTGAAGCAGATCTCCCCAAGGAGGTCGAACCTTAGGAAGATCAAAGAAGCAATATCTCTAGATCCGGCTTTGCCAATGATGGAGTAGGAAAATCACTTCTAAGGCACACGTTGAGGCGGATGCTGCTGCACGAAAACGCCAGTATGGAGCAAATCCTTGAAACCATCAAAAGATTCGAGGAAGCTAATGAAGGAAGTCGCAACTACCTCAAGACGTGCACATCACACTTTGTCAGATATGTTGGATCTAGATTTGGCTCTGCCAACACTTGAGAAGACAATGACTCGGTACTGGACACAATCGGAACAAACACTGATATATCAGCTTCCCTTGAGGATTCCATGACATCGGCAGAACTCCAAAAATTTGAAGCAGAAATTGAAGAGGAGATCAACTTCAAGGATGCGAAAGAAGGAGAAGCTATGGATCAAAGCCCCTACAATAGTATGGATGAAATACTGGAGAAAACTATCCCAAACCGCATGATGATATGGATCTCAGAGATAATCCTGACGTCTAGATGTCCGAGACTACTGATATAAGCTTGACTCCAGGAATCAGACCCAGAGCCGTCTTTGCTATGGGTGCCAATAAGGCTAACAAGGCAAAGAAGAAGAAGAAAACTCCGGCCAAAGATCCTCCGGCTGAGGAGATGATCGCTGAGGAATACGAGGAGGACTCAGACGGCACTCTGATTCCTTAAGACCCAAAAACATCTCTGGTAGATGAACATGTGGTTACCCCAGGTGCCTGAGAATTCCTTGGAGAAGCAATCAAAACGCCAATACCAACCGCAATGGATCTCAACCCGGATGAGTTGGAGGAAAGAGCCATAGCTCTATAGGCATCTTCAGAGACTCTTAGATGAAGTAAACATTCTTGTCGAGGAGAAGCGGCGCATTACAAGGGCAGCTTAACTCCCTACAGCATCAGAAGACCTAGAACGTCCCAAAATTGGCTAATAGGGATCCAGAGGTTCATAAGAGCCTTTTCGAAGGAGACATAGCCATGGAAAAGGCTCAGATCGACAACAAAGGAAACTGGGTGTATAAAATGCTGGTAGAAAACACTGTTGCGACCCGAGAGATCCTGGCAAATAATCCAAGCCCAGACCAGGTCTGGCTAAGTGTGAAACTACTCACCAAGGGCCTAGAGCAACAGAAGGTCGCCATGTCCGGTAGCGGAAAATTGGTCTCCAAATCCGACCAATGCCGCACATACACTAGTTGACATCAAGATACAAGGCCCCAATAGGAACCAGCTCAATGCTACCATTTCGACCCTCGGGAAGACAATTATTCAAGAACCGGATCTTCAGGACAGTGGCACAAACCCACACGAAGTTGGAGCAACGTCACCCCAGCCGCAGAGCGAGACGCTGTAGCAGCAATGGTTCAAAACCACCTCCCCAGTGGCAATCGGATAACCGCATGGAAGAAGAAGAAGCATGATGTCGGGAGCAGGACAACAAAGAATGCTCCCTCCTAGACACACAAGCCGTCCAGCTGAGCCTCGTCATACTGATGGCAACGACTGAGGAAGGAATGACGAGCATCGCGCTGGATCAAGCCGACATGGTGGCCGTCACCATTAAGCCTGAAACAACCCGCTGGAACCACCCTCTCCACCGAGCATCGCCCATAATGGCTCCCATGGAATCCAAGGAGGGCACCGAGGCGGAGGAGGTGGTGGAGGAAACAGAAATCCGGCTCCACGGCACCATAGCCGTAGCAGACATACAAGACGATGCTCTCTATAACCAAGTGACAACAGGCACCGAATCAACTCAAACATAGAGGCGCGACACTGCAAGTCGGATAATATATATGGTCCCAAAATGCTTCAGACCGCGCATACGACGAATGGATTTCCTGGAGGGATTTACTATCTCAAGGAATATTCAACCCTATGACAGTGTGGCTCGGCCAGAAACCTGGCTCTAGGATTTCTTCCAGGCCTGCTGCATCGCCAAAGGAGGAAACAACTTGGTCGCAACCCGATCATGGCTCAATGAACTCCTATAAAACACCATCCACAACTAGTATGACATGACACGTGCGTTCTTTCTCAACTTCGAGGGTACATACAGGAGGCCTTGCATGGTCGGAGATCTGCAGCGTTGCACCCAGAAATCCGAAGAAACTTGCCGGAACAACCTCGGATGATGGATCGACACAAAACTACCTCAGACGATGGATCAACATGAAGGACTCCTGGGAGGGAGTAAACGACCAGACCATGATTGAGGCTTTCATCACAGGACTCCCAATCAAATTACTATGTCACCGCCTGAAGTGCGACAAAGTCACCGACTTGGGGGAGCTGATAGAGACGATAAGCAAATATGCAGACACCAACGATGATTCAGAGGGTCTGCTAAACATACTAGATGTGCCACAATCAGCCAAATAGTCGAAGTAGCAGCAGTCCTAGAAATGCAAGAGCACCTCGGAAGAGAAACCCAATCCAGAAACTGCGACTGTCAGTGCAACTTTCGGGTTTGGAGGACAAGGAGTCCGGAGGGGGCCGGGGACAAGGCCGTGGAACTTCCAGAGTCCAAGGTAGAGGTGACCAGCAACTTGGTAAAACCTACTCTTGGGACGACATCGCCAACAATCTATGCGTGCATCACCCGGATGGCAAAGGGGGCTTGTCCCACACCAATACTGAGTGTCATTTCAATGATGACAACAAGAAAGACGAATTCGTTGGCTATAGGGCCAAGCGACGGAAAGGAAAGAAAAAATATGACAAAGAGAAGAAGTCCAAGGAAGATTCCGACATGGAGGAGGCAGATACCTAAAATCCCAAGTCGGATGGAAAGAAGACCTTCCCAACCAAGAAATACACCTACATTTTCTTCCTTGGATCCCAACCAGCTAAGGTAAAAAGGTAGTAATGCACGATCTCAACACAACTGTTCCGGTTGTCCCTCAGTTTTTGGACTAGTCGAAAGTGACAATTACCTTTGACCGAAGTGATCATCCGCCTAAACCATAGAGGTGAGGAAAGTATGGTCTGGTCATCAATCCATTGAGCGACAACTATGGGTTCTCCAAGACCCTCATGGGCGGTGGCAGTAGCATAAACATCATCTATGTCGAAACACTGCACCGCATGAGGATATCAGAAACATAGATGAATCATAGCTCCATGGTTTTCCATGTAGTTGTCCCCGGAAGACAAGCAAACTCTCTGAGAAAAATCACTTTGGATGTTACCTTTGGAACTGTAAATAACTATCAGATGGAAGCGCTATCTTTTGAAGTGGTCCCATTCAAGAGCGCATATCACGCTCTCTTTGGGCGTCCAGCTTACCGGGATTTCATGGCTTGCCCTTGCTATATTTACAACATGATGAAAATTCTAGGTCCCAATGGCGTCATCACGAACCAGGGAAACCTGAAGAAGGCACGAGAATGCGAAGACAGAAATACCACCTTTGCTGAAGCTCTACTACATGCCGAGGAGTACCAGGAGATCAAGAAGAACATCGACCCATCCGAGATGCCTATGACGAAGACGGAGGTGATGAAGCCGAATCTAGAGTTCAAGGAATCGGAAGAGACGAAGAAAATGCTGTTGAACGATGATGTCCCCTCCAAGGTGATGCATATATGCATAGGTTTAGGCCACGCATAGGAAATCGCGCTCGTCGAGTTACTCAGAGCTAATAAAGATATCTTTGCATGGAAACCTTCTGACATGACCGGAATACCTAGGGAACTTGCCAAGCACTCTTTAAATGTTTATCATAATGCTAAACCCTTCAAATGTTCCTTACGATGTTTCAGCGATGAAAAGCATAAAGCAATAGCTAAGGAACAACCTGGCTCGAGTTAGCCAGATTCATAGAAGTGGTCATCCACACTGAGTGGTCGGCCAATCCTTTAATGGTCCCTAAAAGGGACACCACTGATTTAAGGATGTGTATCAATTATACTTCCTTGAACAAGGCTTGTCCCAAAGATCCATTCGCTCTGCCTAGAATCAATCAAGTTATCGACTCGATAGTAGGCTCAAAACTCCTATGTTTTCTCAATGCATATTTCGGATATCACCAAATTCGCATGAAGGAGTCAGATAAACTAACGACTTTGTTCATCACCCCCTTCGGAACCTGCTGCTACATAATGATGCCTTTCAGGTTCAAAAACACAACACAGGAGCTACGTATGAGCACACTATATACCGTTGCCTCCACGATCAAATCGGACGTAATGTACATGCATATGTGGATGATATAGATGTGATGTCCAAAAAGAAGGAAACACTCATTTCCGACTTCGAGGAAACGTTCACAAATCTACGAAAATAAAATATAATGCTTAACCATAAGAAGTGTTTCTTTGCAATACCAGCCGGGAAATTGTTAGGTTTCATCGTGTCTCAAAGAGGCATAGAGGTGAACAGAGATAAAATAAAGGATATACTCAACATTACCAAGACGACTCCCCTGAAGGACGTACAATGGCTTACTGGCTGCATTACTGCAGTCAATCGGTTCGTAAGCCAACTCAGTAAAAGAGCCGCACCATTATACAAGCTCTTGAAAAAGACAAATAAGTTCGTCTAGACTAACGAAGCTGAAGCTGCACTTCAGGATCTGAAAGCCATACTTTCTTCCACCCCTATAATTGTAGCTCCAGAACCACAAGAACCGATGTTGTTGTACATAGCCGTGACAAACAGAGTCATTAGCGTCATCATGGTGGTGGAACAGCCAGAAGAAAAATAGGAAAACCTGGTGCAATGTTCGACTTATTATCTTAGTGAGGTCTTGACTGAATCAAAACAAAGGTACCCTCATTACCAAAAGTTAGCCTATGGTGTGTTCTTTGCATACCGAAAGCTATGACATTATTTTCAAGAGCAGAAGATTACTGTGGTGAGCACAACTCCCATGAGAGACATAATCAACAACATCGATACCACAGGACACGTCGCTAAGTGGGGAATTGAGCTAGCAGCTTTTACATTGAGTATAAACCTCGTACAACAATCAAATCCTAGATAGTTGCTGATTTTGTCGCTGATTGGACAGAGACGGCAGAAAACACAAGTCTCCCGGAGTCAGAATATTGGACCTTGCACTTTGACGGGTCGAAAGCGCTCGGGGGCTCAGGGGATGGCGTGGTATTCAAATCACCCCAAGGAGACAAACTATTGTATCTACTGCAGATTCACTTCATAGTGATAAATAACATTGCCTAATATGAAGCCCTGCTGCATGGAATTCGAGTTACAAAAGACATCAACATTCGCCGACTCATGTGCTATGGAGATTCGGATATAGTTGTTCATCAAGTATCCAACATCTGCAATGCAAATAAGCACATGGCAGCATATCGAGCTGTCATGGATGAACTAGCAAAATCATTCGAAGGGTTTGAAGTTAAACACATTCACCGAATAGAAAACAAGGAAGTAGATGCTTTATCAAGAATAGGCTCTACACGGAAAATGATCCCGGATGGTGCTTTTCTAGAGCACCTAAGAGTTCCCTCTACCATAGGAGTTTATGAGGAGTATCCTACCAAATCTGACTCACCGCTTATAGAAGTTCTGGTTGTAATTCCCAGCTGGACAAAAGTCTACCTGGAATTCTTGGTAGACGGAAAATTACCCGAAGATGAAGTTCTGAGCCGCGAGACCATCCGTCGAGCGAAATAGTACATAGTAATAAGTGGTGAGCTCTATAGTCAGACTGTATCTGGGGGTTTTAAGTGCTATGTTTCTCTGGAAGGAGTGGAAATGATAAGGGAAATCCACGAAGGTGAGTGCAGACATCATGCCGCAGCCAAATCTTTAGTGGCAAAGGCTTCTCGACATAGACTTTTTGGCTTACAGCTAAGGCATATGTCGACAGGCTGGTTAGGGTGTTCAAAGGTTGCCAAAAATATGACAAACAAGCCCATGTTATGGCTGATCAGTTGCGAACAATTCTGATTACATGGCCCTTTGCACTCTGGGGGCTTGGCATGGTAGGACCGTTTAAATGGACTCCAAGTGGATTTCACTCATCTCTTAGTGATAATGGATAAATTCATGAAATGGATTGAGGCTAAACCTGTCACATGTTGTGATGGAGCAAAAACCAAAAAATTCGCCGAGGACGTTTTAATCCGATTCAGCTATCTGCATAGTATTATTATGGACAACAGAAGCAACTTTCCATGGGATAACTCGTCGAATTTTGTGATGATCAAGGGATCTGACTTGATATTGCATCAGTTGCGCATCCACAAGCCAATGGACAAGTCAAAAGGGCAAATGGTTTATTACTTCAAGGCCTTCGTCCTAGACTCGAAGCACTACTCCATCATGATGCGGGGGGTTGGGCGGATGAACTGCCATATGTTGTATGGAGTTTACGAACTACTCCTAATAGGTCAACCGGATATACACCCTTCTTCTTGGTCTATGGTGTAGAGGTAGTTCTTCCAAGTGATCTTATCCATACTTCTCCCCGAGTCGCTGCGTATGTCGAAGAGGATGCCGAAGTTGCTCGACATGATGACCTCGATATGCTCGAGGAAGTGTGTGTCATTGCTGAGCAGAGATCTATAGCCTATCAGCAGAAGTTATGCAAGTATCATAGTTAGAGAGTCAAAAATTGGTCTTTCAAAAAGGACGGTTTAGTTCTCTGACTAGTGAAAAATAGAGCACAAACTTGCCCCAATATGGAAAGGGCCCTTTATGGTTAGAAGGGTATTGCACAATGGTTCATACTACCTAACTGACATGAGTCCGGAAAATGAAAGACCTGCTACTAAGAAGAGAAAGAGAGCTAGAGTCAGTACAGACCTAGATGAGATATACCGTCCATGGAATATTTCTTAGCTCGTCCCTTTTATTCTTCAAATTTCTTTCTTTGTAATCATATCAATGTACATGTTCAAAGCGAAATAAAGTATTGGTCTCCTCAACATTTTTTCTGAGATATTTTTTAAAGTACCATCTTATTTCCGAATGATGTCACAGTAGAAAATCACAGGATACTTGAATGTACTTTATACTCAAGTTTGTTCTGGTTAGATTTCCAATTCTAAAAATTCTACCTTTGGGTATAAGTTTAATTATCGTCTATACTTGGGTTTTTTGTTTGATTGCTGGATGCGGGTATTTTTCGAGTAGTGAATTGTTGGTACTAGAAGCCGGCTTTGATTCAGGATTTAAACTGGTTTAGCAATTGAGCTCCATTGGTCGGCAAAGTTCCTGTGCTGAAGGTTTGCCGACTCACAAAAGGGACGAGGCAAAAAGCTAGATACACGAAAGTATAAGTGCTTAAGTATTCTCCAAGCACAAAATAAAAACATGCGTGCTAAGTGTAAAGCATTAGTTCTTACATGGCAGCACCTCAAAATGAATAAGTTTAAATCATTACAATAATGGCTTGTTTTAGAATAACACAAGTTTCTTGCAAATTTTTCACGTTGCAGGAGAAGGATCTGTTGGCTCGCTGGTGCCCACATCGCCTTGATCTTTTTCCGAGATGGGGACGTCGGACTCAATCTCTTCGTCATCGTCTTCGGGAATTGATGGCTCTGAAATATAGCCATCCACGTCCACATATAAACTGGATATTATTCATAATTTTGATGAAATATCTCTCTAAACCCTACCACTAATTCCTAATATGCAAAGGGTATGCAATCCTTTCTTTTTATATTTTTCCTGCGCAGATAATGTCATTTGAAGATGGGAATCACTACATAAAAGTCAAAGATACGAGATTTCCAACAACCAGAAGAAGCAGGAGCCGTGAAGCGGAGGCAGACGCTTTAACGACCAACTATACGACCGGAGCAAAATTCTGGCTGTATAGTTCCGGTCGTATAGTTGGCGCCACCACCGTTAGGTCAAACAGAACAACTTTCGTGAAGGGACCCCTATGTAAAGAAGCCTCGGGCAACGAGAAAACGAGGAATCCTCGCCCAAAAGTCTCTGCCATAGATCACCAGCTGCCTCCAGATCTCAAAACCCTTCTCCATCTCCATAGCCATATTCCACCACTAGTAATAGTAGATCTCTTCTTCGATTGGCGACATTGTAAGACTATTGCTATCAATCTCATGATTTTCATTACAATGTTTGTGATTGTTGATCTCGTCTCTATGTGTGAGTAATTCTCCTTGGGCTAAGGGCTTCGGCCTAGCCATGTAGCGTTTGTGCATGTTATTTATCATAGATGGGATCATGTATTAGTTTGTATGACATGATGATTATTGTATCCTATCTTTGCTCAATCCAAGGACTTGTTAGGTACCCAAGACCCCAAGGGTTGAGCCAGGTATATGGAGTATGCGTAATGACTAATCTGCATGTTGGGAACCCCAGTGACAGAAGGGGTAGTACGGCTGTATGTGAGGGATTTACTTGGGATTACCGGTGACATCACTATACGTATCATTAGTTCTCTTTCTTCTATGGATGAGACTAGTAGGTTACTACTATAAGTGTTTGTGGAGGCAATAGCAATTATGGATGCACTTCCCACATATAATTTATCTTGCTCTAACAATTACATGCAAACTTTATCTTTATCTTTTATTCCCATCAGATGTTTTGAACAGCTACAGGTGAAACCGAACGCCCTAGGCCCTCTCTCTCCATCATCGACAACAACAAAAATACGCAAACTATTGGTCCGGTAAAAACGCAAAAGGAATTCTAAAACTCCCGAAGGTATGTTAAAGTAACTTCACTACACATTCGCTTCCCGAGGATTCGATAACCTAGGCCTACTAGGGAAAAATAAGCTATACTACATCCGTAATCCGGATCAAAGGTATCATGAATCTCCTCGTCTTGGGGGCTTAGAGGCGGATTGACGGGCTTGAAGAATGGCATCTCGTAGTTCGTTACATCGGCTATGCAGCAAGCATAACCGGCGCAAGAGTCCCAGATAGCACTAACATTATGATCCTTGCCATCATCATCAACAGTTGAATAACCTTTGGTCACTTTCTAGATCTCCATGTTTCCTGATGGCTCATTACCAAAGTGAGGGCGTTCTATGCTGCTGTGCGAGCATAGGACATCTTCTAGTCCTTGAACAACTATGGGATATCCTTCACCTTGTCACACAACTCAAAAGTGGACATTTTGTCCAAGTTGGAGAGATTAATGGTTTCCCCAATATCCTCAAAGGATTGGTGGAAATCATGTAGCAAATCTCCCAATGCGACAAGTCAACTAATGCGTGACTCGGATGAAGACGAATCCAAGAGGTTGAGAAGCCCTCAAAAGGGAGATGTGTTGGAAAAATCTAACTGTGAAAAATCGAAACAATCAAGCAAAGAGTAGGAATGGCAGTCAAAATGTACCAAAGATAGAGTCATCTACTTTGGTCTTCTCCTCCCTCAGACTCTAGAGTTCATACTGGAGGGCCCGGACGGTATCCTTCTTCCTATCAAACTCAACTTTTAAATCAGAGAATTCTTTATCTTGGCGAGAAATGGTCATGTCACGTTCTTTGGTGGCACGGTTGCTTGACTCAATTATGTTGCTGATGCTGTGCTTATGGTCTTCTTGCAATTTATTGAGCCTATCGTGCAGGTCAGCATTCTCAAATTCAAGAGTTTTATAAACTTGAGCTTCCTCCACAAGTTTGTAGTATTCGGCAAGCATGTATGGAGTGAGGCATACATATTAGTCGAATTCGACTAAAACGAAAACCCGAGAAGAGATTGTTGGAATACTTACTTTAGGCATCATCCTTCTCAACTTTTAACTTAGTATTTTCATGACAGGGAGATTTGATCTCTGTCCACTTGTTCCAGATGTTCTTTAGCAATTCCTAGTTGTAATCAGAAATTTTCTGTAAGTCAAAAAGCTAACCAGAGTAAAAAAGATACTAAGACTTGAGCTGCTATTTGTAACAAAAGTTTAGCACGAGCCTTGTGGGATACACTACTTCATTCTTTGGCATCCTATTAAAGCATAACTCGGAATTTTAGTCCTACCCAACTTCATGCTTGGGGAATAGAGGATATGATATTAACTATAACAAAAGAGTCGAAAAAAGACTTACAAAGTGTTCTTGCGATAGATTGTTGATATTGATGTTGACTTCAGCAGAAACCATCTTAGCAAGGGTTAGAGGAATAACTGGTGGAGGCATAACCACACCAGCCTGTAGCTTCTCATCATGAAGACGCACTTGTTCAAGCAGCTCGACAATTTTTACATCTTCAACTTCCCGAGCCTCCTCCTTAGTCGTAATGTTTTTGGTCTCGAAATAGTGGAGGGCCAGTTTCTGGAATTCTTCTGTGCATTTCTTAGTGAGGCCAAGTTTGGCGATACCTAGATTTTGCAGAAGGTTCTCTACTAAGGTTTTGGATGAGGGATCATAGCCCTTAGAGGGTTCACCCATATCAAATCCCGAGTCACCCATCGATGAAGGGTAACCTCCGCAATGCCCATGGTTATGGACTTAGGGTTTCACAGAAAAGAGAACGCTAGGGATTTCATCGGATGTTAGGCAAACAAGGGAGTCGAAGTCGCCTGATTATTAGTGGACAATACTATTACATATAACTTGGAGTTTTTTCGGTACCTCCTCATAGGCTTCTGCCGTCCTATATATAATAGGCTAGTTCCCCAAGCCGTATACGGATAGGTTACATATGTTCGATTACAACATCAATACAATGTCGATTCATCTTTCCTTTCCTAATATAACTAAGGTTTCTGTCGGATGCTTCCTGGGACATCATCTTGAATCTTCATGGTCCGTGAGCCTTTATACAACCAGGGTAGTAGATCACTAGTACCTGAGTAATCATACCCATGTCAGTATCCCTGAGAGTTTACCTGAATCGTAGATTCTAGTTGAGTCAAAGAATTTTTCATGTTCTGAGATTTTATGAATTGTTTCTTTTTTCTAGCTTTATAGGGATTTGGTACAATAGACCTGATGCATCCGATGGATCGGGAATCAGTTAATTGCTCCTGAGGAAAAACAAAAGTGGACCTATATCAAATTCAAGTCCCCAGGCCTGAACTTGGAAATAACTGGCATAATTCAGTTCGAGCCGTTTGAGGTCTTATCGAATACTGAATTCCACTTCTAATTTATCGGGTACCCAATGCGTCCATCGGGATTTTTCATCGTATCATTGATTTTAGATATTTTACTGGCAGAGCGCATTCTTGTGCGATTACTAGGCCACACAGGACAAATCCCGGGGTCTTACCTTCATGTCTTGGACATGGCATTCAGAGTATTATCGCGTTGGGTTGGATCCAAGTTTTTTGTACGATTTTTATTGACTGCCTTGTTTGGCTGCTAGAATTTCTAAGATCATTCAGATTTTTCATCTTATAGAATCTCCCGATGGGAGTAACGTTTTAAGGATATACTAAAGTAAAACTCATAGGTTTGGGCTCAAAATGTTTTAACTCTATATGCATGATGTAATTTCTATCGGGTGCGCGCTAGCACTCCCGGTGGGAGTAATCCCTGAGGCTATGTTTGGATGCCTATATCTAGACATAGGCTCATAATTGTTGTTAGAACAATGCTCACAAAATATAGAAATCCCCTGTTTTGTTGGTTAAAAAGTATATAAATAAAGACTCAGAGTATGGATAACTTATCTTTTATTTATAATCTGAAGTCGAAGATACATTGTTTGGCGTACTTTTGCCTGGCCGCTAGCCTTAGTATTCTGGCTAAAAATCCAGGCCATATGCATTATTGTAATTTAAATTGCAAGAAAACATAAATTCTAAGCGTAAAAGTGCCGCGGTTATGCGATGTTCCATGGATTGGAGTATTTAACTCATGTCTTCTTGTCTTGTAGCCGATATGCTCCTCCGGGAATAACTTCTGTAACCATGTAAGGCCCTTCCCAGGGTGACTCCAATTTACAATGTCCATCTTGCTTGAGGCGAAGAACTAGGTCTACCACAACGAAGGACCTAGGACACAATCGTCGGTTGTGATAGTTGTGCAAGTTTTCTTGATATACGGTAGCCCTTTGTAAGGAAATATCGCGGGCTTCATCAAGTGCATCGACATTGTATTGAAGTGCTTCCCTTGATGCGTCTTTGTCCTATTCATCGACCCGTGGGGACTCGTGAGATACTTCGACTGGAAGGATAGCTTCAGCACCGTGGACCATAGAGAAGGGTGTTTCTTGTGTCGAATTATTTCGAGCTGTACATAAACTCCATAGAACAGATGGCAACTTATCAACCCATGCTCCTTTTTCCCTTTCAAGTGGTTCTACTAATCTTTTCTTAAGGCCGGCTGTGACGAGGCCATTGGCCTTTTCCACTTGTCCATTAGTTTGCGGGTGAGCTACAGAGGCGTAGCTTACCGTTATACCCATATCCTCGCAGTACTCCTTGAACTCGTTGGAGGTAAAATTAGTTCCATTATTGGTGATGATGCTATTTGGTATGCCGAATTGGAACACTATAGATTTGATAAAATTCACAGCCGAAGTTCCATCCTGGCTCGTGACAGTCATTGCTTCAATCCACCTAGTGAATTTCCTGACTGGTACTAGGAGAAAGACGTGTCCTACTGGAGATGATTTGTGAAGTTTCCCCACCATATCAAGTCCCCACTGCGCAAGGGCCAAGCAAGAGGTATGGGGTTTAACTCAGCAGCAGGTGCGCTAGATTTTGTTGCAAATCACTGACATTTCTCGCATGTTCTGACTTTATCCTTTCCATCTTGTACCGCTATGAACCAATAGAATCCTTCCCTATATGCTTTTGAGGCAATTTCTCGAGTGCTAGCATGATGGCCACATACTCCTTCATGTATATCCTTGAGTATAATTTTCCCTTCGTCGGGTGTGATACTTCGTTGTACCACACCCGAAATACTTTTTTATATAACTCTCCTTTGATGATTCTAAAGGCTTTTGATCTTCGAGTAATTCGTCAAGCTTCCGTCACTTCTTCAGGAAGTTCCCCTCAAGTCATATATGGTATGTATGGCTGCATGCATGTAGGCTCTTTTATCATGACCTCATCAACTTCTAGTTCTTCTTCGAAGATTTCCTTTGCACTTTCACTAGCGTGTGGAGCCCCCGAGTCCTTTCGCGGCTTATTATTTTTCCCTGTCTTGGGCGCTATGACCTCAGAGACTCTCTTGGCCTTGATAGAGCACTTAGTTATTTCCTCCCAAAAATCCCGATGTTTGCGAGATTGTTAGCTTCGTCATTGCTTGCTATTCCTATGTGCGATACTCTGCATCCGTCAAATTGGGCCTCCATAATGGTATACAAATCACGGTAGGCAACCATGTTGTCACTGATAGCGCTGCACTTGTTCATTTCTTGTTGTGCTACAAGATTAGAATCACCGAATAATTTGACACGAGTTGCACCACAAGATTTATCCATACGCATACCATGCAACAGGGCCTCATACTCAGCTTCATTATTGGACGCCTTTGCAAATCTCATCCGAAGTATATATCGCGTTTTATCGCCATGTGGTGAGACTAGTATGACACATGCCCCTACTCCTTCTGTTCTTTTTGATCCATCAAAGTCCATTGTCCACGCACTAGAAAGGTCTAGTGGGCCCACACATTGTAGTTCAGTCCATTCAGTGATAAAATCAGGCATAACTTGTGATTTAATTGCTTTGCTCTTCTCGTACAAGATATCTCGAGGGGAAAGCTCAATGCCCCATAGATAGGCATCCAGTTTCTTCTGGATTGTTGAGGATACCAGATAGAGGTGCTTCATTGACCACTGTGATCGGGTGTTCCAAAAAATAGTGGCGCAACTTCCATGCTATCATAAACACTCCATACGCTAGTTTCTGATAATGCGGGTACCTTTGTTTGGATGGCGAGAGGACCTCGCTCAAGAAATAAACTGGCCTCTGAACACCGTGGGTTTTCCCTTCTTCGGGTCGTTCTACGACCAGAACTATGCTGACCACCTGATTAGTGGTGGAAATGTAAAGAAGTAATGGCCCTATCTCGTGTGGAGACATGACGATGGGAGATGTCGAAAGTGTTCTTTTGAGATCTTCAAAGGCACGCTGAGCTTCTTCCATCCACTCGAATTTATCTAATTTCCTCATGAGGGCGTAAAATGGTAGTGCCTTTTCTCCTAGACGAGAAATGAAACGGCTGAGTGCTGCGACTCGCCCAGCTAGCTGTTGTACACCTCAAAGATTCATTGGCTTTTTCATTGTTAGAATCGCCTATATTTTCTCGGGATTGGCTTCGATTCCTCTTGCTAATACGAGATATCCGAGGAGTTGCCCTTTAGGGACTCCAAAGGAGCATTTCCTCGGGTTGAGTTTGATGCAAAACTTGTCAACATTCTCGAATGTTTCTTTGAGATCATTAATAAGACAGGACCCTTGCTTTGTTGTCACTATGACATTGTCGATGTACACTTGTACGTTTGTGCCAATTTGACTTCCTAGGCAATTCTGCATCATCCGTTGATATGTTGCCCCAACATTTTTGAGCACAAAGGGCATTGTTGTATAGTAGAATATGCTATAGGGCGTGATAAATGCTATCTTCTCCTGATATTGCTCCTTCATCCGAATTTGATGGTATCCTGAATACACATCCAGAAAGGAAAGACATTCACACCCTACGGTTGCAATGATTATTTAATTGATTCGTGGCAGTGGGAAGTGATCCTTTGGACAATGTTTATTCAACGCAGTGAAGTCAATGCACATTTTGGCACACATACTAGATTTGCGACCCACTCTGCTTTCTTTAGTTCTTTGATGAATTTGGCGTCAGTTAGGTGATGGAGCTCCTTTCCAATGGCCTTTCGTTTTGGCTCTGCGAAGCGACGACGCGACTGTTTTACTAGCTTCACCTTTGGGCCAAGTTTAATGCGTGAACAGCGAGTTCCCTGGGAATTCCTTGCATATCAGAAGGTAACCATGCGAAAATCTCCTAGTGCTAACGGAGGAACTCGATGAGTTCCTATGCTGGACCAAGATTAGAGGCCACAAATGTCGTCTTCTTTGGGTCGGTAGGGTGGATCTATACTTCCTTTGTATCTTTTGCATTATCAAAAGCCTGGTCAGGATTGCCACGCACTATTGTCATTAGTTCTATGATGTCGACATTTTTAGCTGCTCAAACTCAGTTGCCCTCCCGAATGATTCAAATTTTTTGTCAAACTCTCGATTTCAACGGAAGGACCGTGTGAAGCTGCCCCTTACTGTTATGAATCCCTTTGGTGCTGGCATTTTCATAACTAGGTATGCATAATGTGGGACTGCCATGAACCATGCAAAAGTTGGGCGACCCAGGATCGCATGCTATTGTGATGGCCAATCTATGACTTCGAACTCGAGATTTTCTCGCCTAAAATTTTCTTTGGATCCAAAAACAACATCAGCAAATATTTTACGTAAGGGAATTTCGGCTTTACCTGTTACGATGTCATGGAAAGACGTTTCTGTTGGCGCTAGATTTATTAAGGAGTAATTCATTTCTCTTAATGTTTTGGCGTAAATCAAATTGATGCTACTTCCTGCATCCATGAATACTTTGCTCATGTCGAAACCACCCACTTGTGCTTCCACTATCAAGGCCGAATGACCCAGTCGTGGTACTCAAAGTGGATGATCAGCTCTGCTGAATGTTATTTCCTGTTCTGACTAGTGGAGATACTCGGCTGTGGTTGGTGGCACCATCTCAGCCATTTCAACTTGTCATGTGATTAGCTTCTGGATTCTATTGGATGAGCGCCCTTTATGAATCATTGATGTTACTCCCTTTGACCTAGGGTATTCATTACCGTGATTTGTGTTTTCCGGCTGCGCTGCTGGCGGGTGTGACAGTGGTGGTGGTGGTGCGCCGATGGCTAATGTTCCAGGCATAGTGATGTATCCTCGGCTTGCTACTTCGATTTCCTTTGTGTTGCATATCTCTTGCATCTTCAAAAACATTTGGCACTATTTCATGAGAGGGTTGGACGATCTTTTGCCCGTTGAGTCGACGTAAAAGTGCATATTGCAGGGTCCTTCCAGCATTTGCATTACGGACATAGGTGGGTCCCGAGCTCTTGGCTGATAGTGTTGTGTTGATTGTCCTCCTCTGATGTCGTCCCTGCTATTTGCGATGCCCACCGTTGTAATTGCGTTTCTATGATTATCCTCTCCCGAGAAACTGGCTGCAACATAACTTGGTCCCGCGTGTCCGTCGTTGTTCCTTCGTCTTCTGTCATTGCTTCGGTTGTCCTTGTCTTCTACGGGTGAACGTGTTCGTTTGTTATGCAGCGCGTCCTCTCCATCAGCCCAGCGATTTGCTATCCATTAGCTGTGAAATTATTTTGGGTTTGACCTGTCCTAGTTCTTCTATGAACTCTTGGCGGCGGATGATGTCATTGAAGGCGTCAATGGCTCTTTTGTTGGATATGGCTTTGGCTGAATTCTTGATGATGTTCCATCGCTGAATGAAGGCTCTTATTGATTCTCTAGGTTTTTGTTTGCATGCCTGCAATTGCTCCAGAGATGTGGGTCGTTTAAATGTGGAGTGAAAATGTTGGATGAACTTATCTTCAAGGTCATTCATACTATAGATGGAATCTTCGGGTAGTTGTCTGAGCCATGACCATGCGGTGCCAGTTAGGTGCAGCTGCAGGCTTTGCATTGAAGTGGCTGTGGAGCCGCCCTATAACTTGACAGTGGCCAAATAATCTACTAGCCAAGCTTTGTGTTCCTGTAGTCCATCGTACTTTTGGCGGTCATGCAGAAGTTTGAAGTCCTTGGGTACTGAGATTTTATGAATCCGTTGGGTAAAACAGTTGGCTCCGCATAACTCGTAGTCATCTTCACTGTCGCTCTTATGGTATCTTCGACTATGGCTATCATCCCTTGATGCATCGTTCATGTGTTGCGTGCTGTCATTTCTTGTGTTGTTTCACGGTTCAGCCCCTAAGAAGTACACCCGATGTGGTGACCGCAATCGTCGGGTGTGCCCTGATACATTGCAAATGTATCTATAATTTTTGATGTTCCATGCTAGGTTTTTATCTACTTTCTTATGTTTTGTTCCAACTTTGGAGTACTTTTCATACACTTTCTTGGACTAACCTATTAACAAGATGCCGCAGTGCCAGCTGCCAGTTTTCTGCTGTTTTGGTTCCAGAAAGTCAGAAAATGTACATTCTCAGAATTGGACCGGACAAAACCCAAAGTCGTTATTTTCCCGGAAGACTCACGGAGCCAGAAGTCGAGACAGAGAGGGGCCACAGGGTGGCCACACCACCCCTGGGCGCGGGTCCCCCTGGACACGCCAGGGCATGGTGTGGGCCCCCTGGCCGGCCACCGGCCTTGCCTCTTTTGCCTATATATCTCCCCCGATGCAAAAACCCTAGGGAATCAGAAATCCACGAAAAGTTCCGCTGCGCTGCTGCAACCGAAGGGGAGATTCGAGGGACAGAAAGTCTCTGTTCCGACACCCTGCCAGGATGGGGAAGTGCCCCCGGAGCCATCTCCATCGATCTCCACCACCATCTCAATCGCTGTTGCTGATTCCCATGATGATGAGGGAGTAGTTTTTCCTCGAGGCTAAGGGTTCTACCGGTAGCTATGTGTTCATCTCTCTCTCTATGCATGATCATATTGTGATCATGAGCTTTGTAATCAAGTAGATCTACCTTGCTACTCAAGTGCCTTAATTGATCTCTGCTCTCCCCATGTGTGTGAAAGTGACAGTGGGCACACCATGGTGGCACTTAGGCTAGAGATTACAAATACTTGTTATGAGTTATATTTGGAGTTGGATCTCTTTATGAAATTGTGGTGTTTGTTGGAACCATCTAGTGCTCAAGGTGACAGTGTGGGGTTATCTAGATGTGAAAGGCTTACTTTGAGGTGTGGTGTTATATCCCTACCATGGATTAGAGTGTCCAACCGGAGAGTAGTTCAGAGTAGTATCATAAAGAGAAGATATTTATATGAGAGTGTTCACTAGTGAAAGTATGATCCGTAGGCCTTGTTTCTAAGCATTGAAACAGAATTTGCAATTAGATCTATTACATGTTTGTTTGCTTCCATCTTTATTTCAGTTTGCCTTTAGTCTCTTCCACACCATCAAGCTATTTTCTGGCACCGTTACCACTTATAATTATCCATACCACTTGTATTTCACTATCTCTTCGCCGAACTAGTGCACCTATACACCTGACAAGTGTATTGGGTGTGTTGGGGACACAAGAGACTTCTTGTATCTTGATTGCAGGGTTGCTTGAGATGGAATACCTTTGACCACTTCCTCCCTGAGTTCGATAAACCTTGGGTAATCCACTTAAGGGAAAACTTGCTGCTATTCTACAAACCTCTGCACTTCGAGGCCCAACAACTGTCTACAAGAATAGAAGTGCGTAGACATCAAGCTATTTTCTGGCGCTGTTGCCGGGGAGGTAAGGTAAAAGGTACTCACATCCTCCGGTGTGAGTGCTCGAAGTTATTTCCTTTAGATTCTGCAATTTTGTCTTTTTGTTTCTTGTTTTCACTAGTTAGGCTTAATGGAAAACAATAAGAAAATTAGAGAGCTTTATAGTATTTATCTTGAGTTAGGACATGAAGTGTTTGAAGAGAAAATTTAAAAACCTATGGAACTTTATTTGCATGCTAATAGTAATGTTGTTAGTATGAATTCTTTGCACACCATTATTGCTAATGCTATGGAAAAGTCTAAGATTAGGGAAGCTAGTTTTGATGAAAATGATCTTTTTAGTCCCCATCTTTAGAGGAGAAAATTTACTTTGATGGTACTATGCCTCCAATATATGATGATTACAATGATGAATATGATATTTTCAGTCCACCTACTATTGAGGAGAAAATTAATGATTACAATATTCCTCCTATATTTGATGATTATTGTGATGAGAATAATAATGATAGCTATTTTGTTGAATTTGCTCCCACTACAATTAATAAGAATGACTATGTTTATGTGGGGAGTATTAATTCTTTTATGCATGTGGCTCATGATAAGAATGTTTTATGTGATAGTTATATTTTTAATTTTATTCATAATGCTACTGAAAGTTATTATGAGAGAGGGAAACATGGTTTTATGCATCTTCATAATATTATGTTTCCCCTCTTTATGTTGAAAGTCTTGAAGTTGCACTTGTTTTGCTTTCCTATGCTTGTTGCTTTGTGCTTTCATGACTTGTTTCTTTACAAGATTCCTATGCATAGGAAGTGGGTTAGACTTATATGTGCTTTTAATTTGCTTCTTGATGGTCTCTTTTACTTCAATTCATATTTCTTATGTAAGCATCTTCTCAAACTATCATGCCTAACTTAAAGGCGTTAAAGAAAAATACTTATTGGGAGATAACCCAAAAGTTTTAGATGAGCCTTGGAAGTTATTACCTCTATAATAACCGCTCCTTATCATTTTTATTTTCTTTTTGTGCCAAGAGTAACCTCTAATGACAGAGAAGTAATGATTGGGAAGTGAATTTTTGCGCTTCTGCCCCAGGTTGTTATCTAACTTTCGTTAGTTCAGAACTTTTTTATTTGAGCAACAAAAGGTCTACGAAAAAAACCGTCTTTACCTGCTGGTCTGTTTTGACAGATTTCTTCCATTATTTGCATTTGTTTCTTGTCAGTTCCTTTTTGAGTTCTTTTGGGGAGTTGAGCTTTTTGAGGGAAGTGATACAGTAGCTTGTGTTTTAATGGAAGTTTTATTGGTGTTGAAACTGAACCCAAAGACTTATTATCTTGAGTGCACTAATCTTGCTAATAAAGATTATGTGAAGTTTTGTATGAAGGAAAATTTCCAGGTGTATGGAAGGAATGAGTAATGAGATGAAGGATGGACTAAATATCAAGATTGGGGATGCCACATGTGTCACCCCAAGAAATATCCAAGAATTACAAGCTTCAAAGCTTGGGGATGCCCAAGGCATCTCCTTCTTCATCAATAAAAATTCCAGGTTTCTTCCAAACGCTTCATTTTTATTGTTTCATGCATAGTTGTGTTGTTCTTGGAGCGTCTTATTTTTCGTTTTCGTTTTGTTTTTTCGTTGGCTTGGTTTGCTTAGTTTGCTTGAATAAATTGGTTGGACCCCCTCTTTCATGCATTGGTTTTCAAATAGTTTGGTTTGGATTGGAAAAGAGTAGGAAAGTTCATGCCTAATTGGTAAAGAGAGCTTGTTTTTGACTGTGGCCTATTCTTTGTCATGCCATGCTTGATATTGTTTTGTCTTTATGCTTATTATTCTTTTATGTAGCATGACATGTTATAAACAATTGAGATTGCTTAATGTGCCTTGGAAGGATTATGCGTTGTTTTAGCATATTAAAGCATAGTATTGTGGTATTCTCATTTGATGCTTTATTTGGGTTGACTTGGCACATGCTCACAACATGTTATGACTATCCAAAGTCACCATAGCCTTGATGATCCTTTAGTTTTCAACTTGTAATATCACTTTATGCTTTGATCAATTATGTTTTGTTGCTCTACATGATTATGGCCATCATTGCTCTCTTAGTTTGTCGCTCCTAGTCTTTTGCTAGCCTCCGCAACCAAGTATGAGTTCCACTCATGCATCCAACTCCTTAAACCAAGTTATTCCAAAGAGTCGACCATACCTACCTACTAGCATATGCTATTCCAAGTATATTCTTTCTTTTATCTACCTTCCAAATTAAACTTTTTATGTGAAAATTAGTGATTAAAGCTCTCACGAACTTGATGGCACACTTTACTTTTCTTGCATTTAATAAACTTGAACCATTGGGTCCTTCTTTGTTGCGTATATGCTTGTGCTTTATAAGTTGAAATTAGCAGAACCATGTATCATGGGGAACGCTTTCAACATTGCACTTGTACTTTGTACCCCGTTGATATCATGTTCTTTTGCTTATGGATCCCGGCGGTGTGAAATAAAAGTGGAACTTGTAAGATCATGGAGTTTGTATGTGTGTTAGAGAAACGCTTGGGCCGCTAGCCTAAGCCATGCCTAATCATGGTGGAAACTTGCAACATCACCATAATGAGAACTCTATGAAGCATCCTCAATAAAAACCTATGCAAATAGCAAATAAAAAGATCGCTGAGATACTCATTGTCTGCTTGCCTTCTCATTTTGATTATGGGATAGCTCCTGTATCATGTGCAAGGGGTACCCCGTTGGCGGTTCTTTATGATACATATGTACTTACAATGACAAGAGCTTACTCGTGACTAAAGTTGAGTAGCTTGAGGTTTGGTCTTCGTAAGTAAGGGGCATGAGATATCGGCTTATAACTTGTCAAGCATATCCTCTTAGTTGTGTCACTTTAACCTTAATAACCTTAAAGATCCTTATGATAGGAGCAATGAGAGCTGAAAGCTAACAAGTACCATAATTTTTGGAAGCTCTTTATGAGACTTGAATCCCTACTTCCTTCTATGAAGGCCTTTCTTTTACTTTTATGTTGAGTCTCCCCCTTCTATCTTTATGCACCTTCTTTGAGAGCATAGTGGCCATTCTTAGTTCTATGTGCATTGTCCCAAGACTAGTTGATTGATGCATAACTTGATATTGCTTGTTTCAAACTATTTGTATCTAGTCACTCTTATGAACTTTGAAGGTGTCCTGTGCATTTATGATTTGCTACTCTATGAGGGACAAGCTGAATGTCATTATGCTATGTTTTCTTTATGTAAAACAAACATACATCTTTCAATGTATTGTTATTCATGATCTTTTGTGTGTACCTTTTCATGTTACAACATAGTTGCTATGTCTTATTGTTAGAACTCTATCTTTCATGTTCATGTTTAGAGTACCTTGATCCTAGCTATCAATGCTTTTACAATAATGATGATCAATATTGTGTTGGTGCATGTCACCTCAAATATTATTCTTTCTTTTTATCACTTACCTACTCGAGGACGAGCAGGAGTTAAGCTTGGGGATGTTGATACATTGCAAATGTATCTATAATTTTTGATGTTCCATGCTTGGTTTTATCTACTTTCTTATGTTTTGTTCCAACTTTGGAGTACTTTTCATACACTTTCTTGGACTAACCTATTAACAAGATGCCGCAGTGCCAGTTGCCTGTTTTCTACTGTTTGGGTTCTAGGAAAGTCAGAAAATGAATATTCTCGGAATTGGACCGGACAAAAGCCAAAGTCGTTATTTTCCCGGAAGACTCACGGAGCGAGAAGTCGAGACAGAGAGGGGCCACAGGTTGGCCACACCACCCCTGGGCGCGGGTCCCCCTGGACACGCCAGGGCATGGTGTGGGCCCCCTGGCCGGCCACCGACCTTGCCTCTTTCGCCTATATATCTCCCCCGATGGAAAAACCCTAGGGGTCAATCAGAAATCCACGAAAAGTTCCGCTGCGCCGCCGCCACCGAAGGGGAGATTTGGGGGACAAAAAGTCTCTATTCTAGCACCCTGCCGGGACGGGGAAGTGCCCCCGGAGCCATCTCCATCAATCTCCACCACCATCTCCATCGCCGTTGCTGATTCCCATGATGATGAGGGAGTAGTTCTTCCTCGAGGATAAGGGTTCTACCGGTAGCTATGTGTTCATCTCTCTCTCTATGCATGATCATATTGTGATTATGAGCTTTGTAATCAAGTAGATCTACCTTGTTACTCAAGTGACTTAATAGATCTCTGATCTCCCCATGTGTGTGAAAGTGACAGCGTGCACACCATGGTGGCACTTAGGCTAGATATTACAAATACTTGTTATTAGTTATATTTGGAGTTAGATCTCTTTATGAAATTGTGGTGTTTGTTGGAACCATCTAGTGCTCAAGGTGACAGTGTGGGGTTATCTAGATGGGAAAGGCTTACTTTGAGGTGTGCTGTTATAGCCCTACCATGGATTAGAGTGTCCAACCGGAGAGTATTCAGAGTAGTATCATAAAGAGAAGATATTTATATGAGAGTGTTCACTAGTGAAAGTATGATCCCTAGGCCTTGTTTCTAAGCATTGAAACACCATTTGCAATTAAATCTGTTACATGTTTGTTTGCTTCCATCTTTATTTCAGTTTGCCTTTAGTCTCTTCCACACCATCAAGCTATTTTTTGGCACCGTTACCACTTATAATTATCCATACCACTTGTATTTCACTATCTCTTCACCGAACTAATCCACCTATACACCTAACAAGTGTATTGGGTGTGTTGGGGACACAAGAGACTTCTTGTATCTTGATTGCAGGGTTGCTTGAGATGGAATACCTTTGACCACTTCCTCCCTGAGTTCGATAAACCTTGGGTAATCCACTTAAGGGAAAACTTGCTGCTATTCTACAAACCTCTGCACTTCGAGGCCCAACAACTGTCTACAAGAATAGAAGTGCGTAGACATCATGCTCCACCTGCTAAGGGCTGTTGCTACAATGTGAGGATATGTTGGGTTGATGCGTGATTTCCTATTCTTCTTGTGCAAGAGATGCTCCTACCATGCCGAGGTTCATTAGAACCGAGCGATGGAGAGCCGCATGGGTATCGTCGGGTGCTGGTTGAGTTATGAGTAGATACGTTTGTGCAGCCATAATTGCTGCCTGGGCTGTTTTTGCTTTGATGTACCCTGTTTGATCTACTGACATAAATAACAGATCGAGATATCGAGTGGTTCGTTTCTTTCACCCTCGGGGATGTTCTACAATTGAGATGTTCCCCTTCTTTGTGGTGCTCCCTGATCCTCGGGTAGAGCTTAGTTATGCCCGTCTTAGGCTAGATTTGTCGGCTAGCCTTTTTTCTTTCGTCGAGTTGTCTTTGCATCCTTAGTGAGTCTCTCTTTTTGTGATGAAGCAGGTATTGGTATGCTAGTAAATCTTTGTGTGTGGCATTGGCTGTCATTGGCACTGCACCCGAAATTGCTTCCCTTGCTTTTTTCCATGATTCCGCTGGTAGTCAGAGAGTTCGCATCTCGCCTCCACGTGGTTCTCCTCCTCCTTGGATTATGAGGTTATCCATCGAGTCTCCTTCATTTCCGTGGTTCCATTTGTTGTTGTGATTTCTTGCATTGTCATCCAATAGAATATCATTAGGGTTAAGAATAGGGTTACGCTAGAGTCATCTTGTGTCGAAGATTCCCGATGATCACACACACTTGGTGGCGTGTTATGTATGGAGTAGTGATGTCGTCGTTAGATCCGAAGGAGACACTATCTAGGGAACCAGTGAAGTCCAGTAGTTTCTGTTCTAGGTAGATCTCGACCATTCTAATTCCAAATTCGATACTTTCACCACTTTCTTCGGGTTCCATGTTTATCGAGCTTGATCCTCGTGGCATGGTTGACTGGTGGTCTGACCCAAGGGAGAGATTGTCGTAGAGGCCATCAAGGTCCCCTAAATCTTCTATGTTTTAATTGTTTTCGTCGGCCTTCTCCACCTGTAGTGTGGCTTCCATGGATGATCCGACGGAAGATGCAACTATCACCATAGGCACAAATTTTTCAACCAACTGTCACGATAAGATTGGAGCTGAGAGGTGTGGTTCTTCGGGATCCTCCACTTGAAAGTGGAAACTTCCGATGATGAGATAGGACCCGCGATTAAAATCGGCAGATACTAAAACAGAGGTGGGCGGGCGGGGTACCGCTTCCGTTGGATTATTGCTTGATGGAAAGGGGTCCACCGAATCCATGACTCTAGTGTTCAAGTTTCCCACAGACGGCGCCAATTGACGAGGGGTAACCTCGGAAATGCCCATGTTTATGGACTAAGGGTTTCACTGAAAAGAGAATGCTAGGGATTTCATCAGATGTCAGGCAAACAAGGGAGTCGAAGTCGCCTAATTATTAGTGCACAATACTATTATATATCACTTGTGGTTTTTTGGGGTACCTTCTCAGAGGCTTCTCCCATCTTATATATAATAGGCCAGGTCCCAAATCCGTATACGGATAGGTTACATATGTTCGATTACAACATCATTACAATGTCAGTTCATCTTTCCTTTCCTAATATAACTAAGGTTTCTACAGGATGCTTCCTAGGCCATCATCTTGAATCTTCATGGGTCGTGAGCCTTTATACAACCAGGGTAGCAGATCACAAGTACCCGAGTAATCATACCCATCTCACCCATGGTGAAGTTAGTTTGTGAAGTTTAGTTCACGAGCTCTTCAGATTGAGCCGTAACATCCTCAGTGCGTGGATATGGAATATCTTCCGGCACTGAGGATGGGATCAGAGTAGGAGTCAGAGGTGTAGTAGTGAGCAAGAACAATAGTTAGCATGGTTTGATAGAATAACTTACTTCTTGACAACCGACATCATTTGTGGGCTCGCTTGCATGATGTGAGGCTTGCGCTTCCGGGTAAGCGCTTTTGGTAGCACTTCCAGCTCTTCATCCTCCTGAGGAACTGGGTCCTTAGGCAGATATCCCTCGAGAGGAGCAATATCCGACTCAGGGAGGTTAGCAAGCTGAAAGATGAAGAATCTCAGTATTGCAAATAAAACATACAAATAAGTGAGTACATAGGAAGTTATCCGAAATTATTACGGGGGTCAAGGGTGTATCCGCCGTGAACATGTACAGAGAGACGTCTGGAATCTTCTAGTCTATTCGCTCCTTGTGTAACCACTTGATCCGGGTCTTGTAATCCTTGCTGGAAATCAGGAGCCCGTAAATCCTCAGCCGGTCCCGATGATGCTAGAGAGGTTGAATCCGGCAAGCTAGCAAGCAATAGAATAAGTCAGATCCCTTGAGACCTTTGTGCTTCATCAAAAATCCAATCTGCTCTTAGTGTAGATCAAATCTTCAGTAAGAGTCGGTGCTTACGCGTCCCATGACTCTTGTGGAGCGGCAGCATTGTCAATAAATGTCGGCAAGCCCTCTTGCTTGCCGGGAGCCGGCATGTCCTTATGATAAAAGAACATGGACAACCACCTCTGCACTCAGTCACTAGCTATGACCTTAGGATATATTTGGTGACTCCTAAGGACTAAGATAAGAGTTCCGGTTATGTATGGAACGCCGGCAGTGATGGAGTTTTTCCTAGTACTAAAGAAGTACAGAAAGAAAGACTCGGCTTGATTCCGAGGTACCCCTCACAATGAGAAACGAAAGCACTAAGCTCTAGAATCAAATTGGGAGGAAGATTCTGGAGTTGAACACCATAATGCGCAATCACCTCGGAAAAGAAATCCATGGGAGGAAAGCTCAAACCTCGGTCAAGATGAGTGCCAGAGTGTACCCACTCGTCGGCATGAGGGGCGGGAATGTTTTCACTGGAACCGCTCTGCCACTCGTCGGCGAGAAGAAGACCCTCCTCCTCGACACCACGAAGCTTCTTGTCATCCAAGACACAGGGGATCCAGACCCCACGATAGTTCTCTGTCGCTATCGTTGTTGCTGCCATCGTTGCTGCCACACCGGAGATGGAAGCATCAGCCATCTAGCCAGGGGAGGTGACCTTTGGTGGGCGACGTTGTGGGGATTGGAGCAGAGAGGAGGGAGATAGGGGTGTTGGATCGCTAGGCGAGAAGGGAGGCAATGTCCAGGGTGAGAAGAAAATGAGGAGATTTTTCCCCTTGTAATCCTCGTCTACGCGAAGATTAGTGTATATGCATCAATATTACGCCACATGTCGTGGAAGCAGCAAGGTAACTTCGGTTTCGCAAACCGTGGACCCACCATAGGTCCTCTTCCACGCACATGTCATGGAAGTGGGCTGCCTCGATCTCCACGCACACATTGAAACAACTCCTTGGTTTCGCAAACCGTGGACCCACCATAGGTCACACTGATAGGAATGTCTATCAGTGACAAGACTAGACCTTAATTGATGTCAGGTTGCATCATAGACTAAGTTCTAACTCAGTTTGAAATTGAGTAGGAAAGTAACAATGAGATATTGACGGGTCTATCTCATTTTCTAGAGAATCGGGTCCTATTTATGTTTTGGAGTTTCAGGAACCCTTCAAGATTCTACAGCTGAAGAAGAATCAAGCTAGACAATGAAATCTGACCTTGATCTTGGAGGCTTCCGGGGGCTACTGTTGGGGATTTACTTTCCAAGTATACCCACTGGGACTCACTGACCAGGGTGGCCCACTTCGGGTTAGAGCTATGCTCGACGGGTGGCCCAGTCAGGGAGAGAAGTTGGAAGCCCATCCTCCTATGGGAAGGTCCAGAAGACTTGCCGACTTAGGACTATAGTGTTACCTGTAGTCCAAGATGTACTATGTAACCGACTCTGTATCGTAGCTGGATAGGACTCTCCTGTAACTGTAGGACTGGATTACTATACAAGTCATCCTAGGGATAGGCCTTTGGGGCATCGACAACCACAACCTCAACTCACACAGGCGAAACCTCTTTTGTAATTTATACTTCTGGCTCTACCATATTACTAGATTGTTAGCAGGAGTAGGATCTGTTCACCGCAGGTGGATTTGAACCTAGGTAAAGCTTGTGTGCTCACCGTCCTGGAAGACCGTTGTCTCACACCCCATCTTTCTCCACGCCTCGAGGGCCCCCTCCCGACGTACATGTCATGCATCCAATGACACACATCATATGCTAGGATCTATCTAGGAGTAATGCTGTAACATAGGAGGTTTCGGTTACATACCCTTGTAGACCGAAAGCGGTTAACATTCCACAAGGAACGTGGATGATGTACTCATACTCGTAGCAGACCTCAAGGTTGCAAAGCTCCTTGCAACTCACCCCATGATCCTTGCACGACAGTCCAAGTGCCACTAATGGAAGCTCCCCAGAGGTTTCGCACACATACGGTGTAAAGTGACAACTTCCGGTTCAATGATCCCTACCAAGAGTGCGGAAATAGATCTTCTGGCTAGAATCCCCCAGCACAACAGCGTGCGGTAGCAATGTTGTCTCTTGCATATACAGTCCTTTAAGGAACCGCGCCATCACAAAAGGCAACGAAAGAGAGAGATTTTCTCTAAGGAAAATGCCTTAGTGAAATATTGGTTTTGTAATTTTCCCACTCTATTCCCCTCCTTATATAGGGGAAAAGGGGAGACCCCTTTACCCCCAAGTCCCGGGGTGGGAATAAAGGATGAGGTGGGAGGAGGAGGTGGCACGCGCCATGGAGGTCAGCAGATGTCCTCCCTATCGCGCCTTTCCCTAGGCGGTGGCTCCCTCTTGGGTGGCTTCTTCTTGGGCCTTGTTCCCTCTTAGAACTTGGACCATTAGGGAAGTTTTCCCATTTTAATTTAATTTAAATATATATAATATTAATTCAAATAATTAATCTGAAATATATATTATTAAATTCCTTTTGACCCGAAACACCTTTTGGTTCAATCTGAACACCTTTGGATCCTCCCAGAACAATATCAGTTCTCTCATGGAACACTTCTAGTTTTCTCTTGTCTTTCATCATGTGATTCCGATGATTCCATAATGATCTCCAAGCGTCATTGTACACTTAACCGTGTTACCCCAATGGTTCAGGAACATCAGAGACATGATCGAGACACCTCTCATATCAACGATCAATAGCAGCACCGGGAAAGCCCATAATGACCCCTATGCATTCCACGATGTTTAATGCCATTTGAACCGTAAACATCGAGTCAAATTCCCTTTGTTAATTTGATACTAACTTCTCCGAGATCTGATCATCAGTATTACTATAGTTCAATGTCGTTACTGAAAAGTGTTGTTTTACTCATTCCCGTGATATTCCATCCCTGTGACCTAGTCATATGTTCCAACATTATGGATGTAATCTCACCAAGTCGTCCTTGCGTATCTTCCCATCATGCGGGTGAAAAAGTTTCAATCATGATGCATAGGCATCAAAATATCCCTCTAGAATACCCAACATACAATGTTATGATCACCAAGTTACGCTCATGACGTTTGATGTTGTCAAAGTAGCCTCGGGTGATAGTGATTAATATGATCTCACGGTCAAAGGAGAAGGATACTTTGTTTCTAACTATTGCAACAATGAATCATGTGACTTGCTTGTGTTGCAATACTTATATTGGGTAATGTCCATCATATCATTTTACTAATGATTTGACTTCATTGTCAACTATCATAAATACTCCATGATTAGGAAACTTTGATCATTGGTTGCCCAATGAACTAGTATAAATAGAGGCTACTAGGGACTTGGTTTGTTTACATACCACACATGTATCAATGTTTCCACTTGATACAGTTATATCTTAGTATGTAACTTGTCATGGTGGTATCACGACAAATACGTGGGGTAGACTTATGTTGGGGCCTATGGACACTAGAGGGTCTAGGGAGGGATGATGTAGTGAAGACTGCACACAGATGAACACACGATGTACCCAGGTTTAGGGCTCTCCTAGTGCGATAAAACCCCTACTCCTGCATGCTAGATCTCATATCTCTTCCCATTACTATAGCTTAGATGGGCTACTTGAGGTGTATCTTGCCTCCTAGAGGTCTTCTCTGTATACTTGAGAGCTATAGCAAGAAGAATAAGTGATCTTGTAAGTGAGTAGAGGAGAAATGAGCCCCCATGAGGTGCTGTCTAGAACCATCCCCCTAGTGCCCCTTATAAAGGGAGCCCAGGGGACAAGGGATGGCCCGCAAGCACTATTCCTGAGTTGACTACTGGGGTATTTTCAACTTACAAGGCATGGGCCTTGTCAGGTCTTGTCTGTCCTTTTTCTTGTATTCTAGCGCTTGTCCTTGGCATCTTCTAGTCATCGATCTTATCCTCTCCTGAGAATAAGGGGAGCATCTTGTACTTGACGATACAACATATGCCAGTCTGAGCCACGGTGTCCCAAGACCGAAATATGATGAAAGGACATGTTGTATATTGATGTAGAGGATGGTCTCGTAGTTGTAGCAGTGCAGGGGCAGTCGAGGTAGCTCGGTCACTAGAGGAGGCGGAGATAGCTTGGTCACTGTATACCCAAATCTGGCATACATGTCCAAATTCGACATACATGTCCCAGATCCGACATACATGTCCAAACTCCTACATATATGTCCAAAATCTGACATACATGTCTAGATCCGACATACATGTCCAGATCCAACATACATGTCTCAAATCGACATATATGTCCCAAATCCGATATATATGTCCAAATCTAACATACATGTCTAAATTCGACATACATGTCCCAAATCCAACGACATGTCTAAATCCGACATACATTTCCTAAATCCAACATACATGTCCTAAATCCGACATATATGTCCAAATCGACATACATGTCCGAAATCCGACATATAGCTTGGGAGGAACTCAACCAGGCCGAGTTTCATATATGCCATCCTAGTTTCATATATGTCGGCCCAGTCTGGGTTTCTTTCTTGTTTTTATTTAATTCTTTCTTCTACACTGCTTTATGTCTTCTACTAAATCATCTATTCTCCAACTCTAGGGTACCCGGGTCATATCCTCGACATTAGCCACGAGGCTATGTGGGACTTGTAAAGTCGTGAATAGGCTTTATACTAAATATCATCACCAGAGTGGCTATTAACATATAGTCTCTATTCTCAGATTTGACATATAACTTGCATGAGTTGTGTTGGTATGATACTCTGCGTGAATAGGCTTTGATCGACATATGGCTTACATAAGAAAATTTGTCATATATCCTGCATGGGCATTGTCATATATTGGTGTGTTACCGAAGTGATATGTTGACGGTATAGGACAATTTGACATAAGGCATGCATGGGCTAGTTTTTCATATAACCTACATGGGAAAATTTGACATATAAGGTCTACATGGGAAAAATGACATATAGCTTGCATGGGCAAATTTGACATACAGCCTGCTTGGCCTTTCGTCATATCGCCTGCTTGGGAAAATTTAACATATATCCTGCATGGGCATTCGTCATATGGCCTGCTTGGTCCAATTTGACATATAGCATGCATGGGCATTCGTCATATGGTCTGCTTGGACAATTTTGACATATAGCCTGCATGGGCAAATTTGACATACAACCTTCTTGGGCATTCGTCATATGGCCTGCTTGGGAAATTTTGACATATAGCCTTCATGCGAAATTTGACATATAACCTTCTTGTGCATTCATCATATGTATTTCTTGGGAAAATTTGTGATAAGGCCTGCATGGGCAAATTTGACATGTAGCCTGCTTGGGCATTCATCATATTGCCTACATGAGCAAATTTGACATATAGCCTGCATGGGCAAATTTTGACATATGGCCTTGATGCGGCTCAGATCATTGTAGAGCTTTCTTGGGGACCCCAAGAGGAAGGTATGATGAGCACAACAGCAAGTTGTCCCTCAGTTATGAAACCAAGGTTATCGAACCAGTAGGAGCAAGGAAACACCTCCAAGGTGTTGTTGCGAACTTGGAATCCTGCACAACACAACCACATAACTTTGCCCCCAACTTACAATGAGGTTGTCAATCTCACCGGTTTTGCTGAAAACAAAGGATTAAACGTATTGTGTGGAAGAAAGTAATAGCTTGCAGAAAGTAAACAGAAAATAGTAAACAGTTGTAGATTGATGGTAAAAGAAAGGACCGGGGTCCATAGTTCACTAGTGGTGGTTCTCCTTAAGATAGATGACATGTTGGGTGAACAAATTACTGTGGGGCAATTGACCAACATCGAGAAAGCATACATGCATATACTAATCATCTTGACTCCTATGAGATTTGATTGGGCATTACAACATTATACATAGACCGTAATCCAACTGCATCTATGACTAATAATCCACCTTCAGGTTATCAATCCGAACCCCCTCCAGTATTAACTTGCAAGCAACAGATAATTTCATTATGCATTGCATGTAAAGTAAACAATACAATTGTTCTATGAACAAAGGATTGTTGTTTTCTCCCTAGTAGCAACAACACATCTAGTACCTTAGAGATTTCTGTCACTTCCCCAGATTACTAGAGGCATGAACCCACTATCGAGCATAAATAATCGCTCTTGGAGTTGCTAGCATATACTCGGCAAAGATATCTACTAACAATGGAGAGAATGCAAGATCACAAATTACAAAGACATGATAGAATCAATAATCAATCTAACATAGCATCTCAATATCCATCGGTTCCTCGCAAACACAACATGTAGGATTACAAATAGATGATCTTGATCATGAATTGATCTCACAAGATCTAAACATGGTAGCACAAAGGATAAGAACCAACCATCTAGCTACTACATGGACCCGTAGTCCAAGGATGAAGTACTCACGCATCACACCAGAGGCTTGCATGGTGATGAAGAAGGCCTCCAGGGAGAATTCTCCCCTTCGACAGGGTGTCGGGAAGAGCTTCAGATCCCTCCGGATCTAGGGAGGGAGATGACGGTGGCTATAGACTCTTTTGTGGATTTTTGATCGGGTCCTTAGGGTTTCTGTATCGGAGGCATATTATAGGCGAAAGGGAGGCCAAGGGGGTGCCCTAGGTGGCCACACCACCCCCTGGCGTGGGCCAGGCCTGGCCGCGCAGCCAGGTGGTGTGGGTGGCCCCTAACCCGTCTCCGTCTCGTATTCTAGCTCCGTGTCCCCCCTCGGTGAAATACTGACTTCGACTTTTGTCCCGTCCAATTCCGAGAATATTCATTTTCTGACTTTCTGGAACCAAAAACAGCAGAAAACAGGCAGCTGGCACTGTGGCATCTTGTTAATAGGTTAGTCCAAGAAAGTTTATAAGAAGTCCTCCAAATTGTTGACAAAACATAATAAAGTAGATATAAACCAAGCATGGAACATCAAAAATTACAGATACGTTTGCAATGTATCAGGCCTACATGGGCACCATCATATAGCCTACTTGGGCAAATTTCAACATATAGCCTACATGGAAAAATTTGACTTAGATGTCAAAATCCGTCATACCTGTCATAATCCGACATTGATATTAGAATCCAACATACATGTCGATCTTATGATACTTGCAATTTGAGATATATGTCAAAATTTGATATAGATGTCAAAATCCGACATATATGTCAAAATTCGACATTCCTATCATAATCTGACATAGATATTAAAATCTGACATACATGTCGATCTTATGATACTTGCGAATTGAGATATATGTCAAAAATCTGACATAGTCAAAATTTGACATACCTGTCATAATCTGACATAGATATTAAAAAGTGACATACATATCAATCTTACGATACTTGTGATTTGGGATATATACCAAAATCCGACATAGATGTCAAAATCTAACATATATGTCACAAATTCGACATACATGTTGACATTCATGATATTTGGTGATTGAGATATAGGAAATCCGACATAAATGTCGATGATATTCGGCAGGCTGAGATACTTTACTGAGTCAACATATATGTGACAATTCGACATAAAATGTTATTGATGCCGTGATACTTGGCTACACAATCTAGAAATCTGACATATATGTCGATGATACTCGATTAGGCCAAGATAATCAATGAACTGAGATATTTTTAGTGACGATGCCATGATATCTTGGGAGACCAACATGCACGGTGATTTGACACTTTATGATAAGACACTGATATGCTGGAAAACCGACATAAACGGTGATTTGAGATATAATATGATGAAACCATTATATGTTGGCAATGGAAAACCAACATAAATGGTGATCCGAGATACATTACAATGAGGTCATGTTATGTTGGCAAACCGACATAAACATTGATTTGAGATATAATATGATGAAATCATGATATGCTGGAAAATCGACATAAACAGTGATCTAAGATACATTACGATGAGGCCATGTTATGCTGGAAAACCGACATAAATGGTGATTTGAGATATTATACGATGAAACTATGATATGCTGGAATTTGACATAAATAGTGAATTGAGATACCTTATGATGAGGCCATGATATGTTGGCAAACCGACATAAACGGTGATGTGAGATATGATAAGGCCGTGATATCTAGAAAACCAACATAAAGGGTGATTTGACAACTATATGACGAAAACATGATGACTTGGGGGTAAGTTTTCCTCAGCAATAGACATTCAGAGCAACATAGTTAGTCATCATATACATATAACAGATGATGAAACTTAGCAGTTGACATACTTAAAGACATAGCTAGAAGACATAGAGCACTTGACATATGTGAGGACATAATAGAAGTTGACATAAAGCCTCTATACACCGAACCTTTAATCTAAGCAATAATTCTAAGTATGGGGATGCTGGTTAAGTACCGACCGAGCGCCGAGATACTTTTCCTTCCTATGGGAGATTCTATACCTGATATGCTATCTAGCCCCTGGTTGAGATATCTCTTTCCTGGGTGAACAACTAAACAAGTGATAGAGGATGATAGCCCCCGAGTAACATTCAGGGTTATATCATGTCCGTGTAGATAGTTGAGTGTCAACACCTGGGTTTTTAACCCCAGATGTCTGTTATGGCATACCTCGCAATCCCAGGATTACCATTTTTGCGAGACATAACAGATTGGATATCACAGTACATCATACATTACAAACCATAATAAGGTCTTACACGAATAAAGGATCTCATGATCCAGTCTTAATACAACAAGCAGCGGAATAAATATTAAGCGTAGCAGTGGGGTCCATCTTCAGGGGCACAGGCAATGCTGATGAAGGCAGATAGTCCTAGTTATCGTAGCCGTCCTGCTGTCCTTCATCTTGGTAGTCTCCTTCATAGTCTGGCCATAGTAATAGCCAGGGACAAAGCCATGAGTACTCTTTAAGTACTCGCAAACTATCACTAATAGTTAAGGTAGTGCTAGTAGGAAAACTAACTCTAAGTTTACTGATGAAGTTAAGTTTGAAAAACCCAAGCTGAGTTCAGAAACAAAGAAAGATAAAATAAATTCCTAGAATCACTTAAGTCGGAACTTAATTGTCGTAGTCACAACTTTGTTGTGATCAAGTCATGTCCAATTCTTTTCATAAGTTGTTTTGGAAAACATCTGATAACGGAACCCAACCATCAGTTTTGTAAAGGGGTTAAGGCTCATGCCCCAACATTTTCATTATCATAAACCATTTGTTTTTCTCAATACATGTCAAAACATATCAATAGAATGACTCATCATTCCAAGGTTTTCATAATTCATTTTCACCAAGTATTCCGATCTAAAGTGACTCAAGTTATAGTTTAGCTCAAAACTACTAGGTTAAGAGTGTTCACTAAAGTGAGATGCTAATCTCAATCTCATGCCATAGAATGACATCTAAGGTTATCTATATAGGTCAAGTTTTATACTTTTTATGCTACCTTCAAAAACAAGTAAGGGACTTTGGTAAAGTAAAGAAAGTAAAACGTGGAAATAACAATTTGGGGTAGGTAAAAGTCCAAGGGTATAACCAAAGCATGCCTAATGCATTTGCTTAGGTTATCTAGCTTAGTCTAACTTGCTAATAATAGCTTGCTCGGTTTACTTGAAGTGCTAGGCTTGCCTTGGGTAGTGTAGTGGTTGAAGTTTTCTTCATCTTCCTCCGGGTAGAACTCCTCCTCGTAAGCTTGGTCGGTACTATCGTCTATAAATATATACGGAATACACAATCACCAAACAAGCTTAACTAGTCTACTTAGCATACTAAGGCACACATTTGATGATCTAGTATCATCACACACATCACAAGGTTTAACTAACTAGTTTCATTCTTTTTATTTTAGAAAAGTAATTTCTACTCATTAAAATTAACTAAGATTTAATATTCTCCAAGTAAAATATGGGATCATGTGGACATGTGTCATCACCACATATTCCATCATATGGGAATGTGATTTAAAGGTTGGATCACATTTTAATAAGTTTAAGTTTAATATTTAATGATTTAAAGTGACTAGAAATGCCTATATAGCATTATTTTGGTACTAGTCCAAAGTCACTTCATGCAAACCTTAATATTATTACGTATTCAGATAGGTATGGTTAAATGTGATTTTTGAGAGTTGGAATCAACTAAAAATCTATTATGGTTAATTTTAAAAATGTTTGAATGTGCAAATGCTTCTGTCTTGTTATTTTTACTATTAGAGATCTCTAACTCTAAATGAATTAAATCCAACGGGCTTGGATATATCTTTTCAGAAGCTTTCCAACAAAATTGGAATCACTCAATTTGGTTCCGTAAATCTTCCTGAATTGATTTTTGAACTAAGGGATAGAATTGAGTTTAAACTTAAATAGAAAAACACTTATTTGAATTCGTGGGCTAGCGCGGGAAAGGAAATGGGCCGGCCCAGTGGCGCTCAGCGGAGCAGAGGGCGGCTGGCAGGTTGGTCCCGCTTGTCAGTGAGACTTAAAACGTGAAAAGGTATCTAGCGATCTGGGCCGCACGATTATAACGTGGATCAACGGCTCACAATCGTCGTCGACGATGAACTCGTAGCCCGCGAGACCGAATCCTAAACGGACGGTGGGGGTCTACCGAGGACGTACCAGGGCTCCAGCTAGTGCGGCAAGGCGGGCGACCGAACTGGACGACGACAGCGGACCCAGGCAAAGTCACGGCAGGGGCTGTGGTGGACGGAATCAACGGCATCGTCTCCTCCTCTACAGCGGGCTCCTCCGGTGCAATTCCGGCGAACTACGGCTCGAGCGGCTCTGGCGAGAGAGGGGAAATGTTCAGGGGAGAGAGGGGAGTGGAATGGTGTGAGGATTTTCATGTTGGGGAGGCCTGCTTATATAGGCGCGACGGTGAGACCGAGAGGTGTGGGCAGGCATCTCCAGCGAGGGCGGTATAGGGGGCTGTCAGCGTGGGTGAGGTAGGCAGACGATGGGCGGTTCCCTGGTAGTCAGCTACGACGCAATGGCATGGCTAGGGGCGGTGGCATATGGTCGGGAGCGTCACACGCTCTGGGAGACAGAGGCGATGCTCGACGCGGCGCACAACGACTGTGGGTCGCGCGGCAGTGCACGACCATGTCTGGCGGGGTGCTGGGGTTGAGGCAGAGCGGCGTGCGTGGTATGCGGTCAAGGCATGGTTTGTGGCATGCTGGCGGTGAGGGCGCTCTGGCGTGCTCTGGCTGCGATCAGAGAGAAAGGGTGGCACTGCTGGGGAGTGGTCCAGGGGTTAGCAGTGGCCGTGGGGTGGACCGTGGGCGGCGGTGAGGTCACACCGTGCTTCCTGGAGCGGCGGAGAGGGGCTGGTGGTCTGCTGCTGCGTTGGCAAGGTTGGCTGGCGAGCATGGCATCGGGGCGGCATGGCACTAGCACCAGGGGCTAGAGATAGGGTTGGTTTTGGTCTGGTTGGACTTGGGGGAGACAAGGATGATCAATGCACACCAAATGGCTCGACAAGATTTGATCAAAAACAGTAATAGTTAGGCTAATTTGATTCTGCCCACAAGGTGTTTGACAAAATGGCCGAAAGAAGAAAACTTTTGAATTTTGAAATGAAATTTGGTGGAGTTGTTGATCACATGCTTGATCATCTCTGGTTGCTTGGGATTTGAAAATGGAGTTCATTTGAGTGGTTTTTTAATAAGTGTGATCTTGATACCTACACTAGATTCAATTTTCAAATGCCATTTAAAATTAGTGTTTGAAAGTTTTTGGGATGAAACAAAGTGGGCCTTGGTACATCACTACTTGTACTAGCAAGGGGTGCAAAGATCCACAATTATTTCTATTAAGATTTGAGTTCTAGGAATTGCCAAAGTAGGCATGGTGATTAAAATGGCACAAATAAACATTTGCTTAATTTATTCTTTTTGATTTGTTTTTCTTTGGGATTTGCTTGGGAATGATCTAGATGATGTTTAATTCACCTTAGAATCATTTTACAATCAAAGGATCACTCAAACATGGCAATTCAAACCAACTCCTAATTTACATGCACACACATATGAATGCTTAATGATTTTTCAATGGAAAAGTTTTTCTTAACCCTAAATTGGGTAGGTTTGATCTTGATTAACTTTGGATTAGAGTTTTGGTATGTTACATTGAGATAGTGGACACTTATAGTAAACTTGGTGATGAGGTTGAGGTCGAGATATGTTGATGGGGGAGGCTTGCATGCCAGCCCGTGGGATTTATTGAATACTCTACGTTGGGGACGAGGATGAAGAAGCTGCTGCAACATAATGATGGTGACGCAGTGATTGATGAAGATGGTCCTGTACGGATTAACTTCTAGGCAGCGCTGCTACTAGTCCCATGGTGGGCGCCAACTTTCATGGTGGTATCACGACAAATGCATGGGTAGGCTTCTGTTGGGGCCAATGGACACTAAAGGATACAGGAAGGGATGATGCAGTGAAGACCGCACGTGGATGAACACATGATGTATGTCAACACCCGTATTTTTAATCCCAGATGCCCGTTATGCCATACCTCGCAATCCCATGATTACCATTTTTGCGAGACATAACGGATTGGATATCACAGTACATCATCCATTACAAACCATACATAAGGTCTTACACAAATAAGGATCTCATGATCCGGTCTTAATACAAATCAAGTAGCGGAAATAAAGAAGTAAGCATAGCGGTGGGGTCCATCTTCAGGGGTACATGCAATGTTGATGAAGGCAGATAATCCTAGTTATCATAGACGTCTTGCTGACCATCATCTTGGTAATCTCCTTCATAGTCTGGCCATGAGAATAGCCAGGGACAAATGCCATGAGTACTCTTTAAGTACTCGCAAACTACCACTAACAAGTAAAATATTGCTAAGTTAAAGTGCTAACTCTAAGTTTAACTATAAAGTTAAGTTTGAAACCTAAGCTGAGTTTAGAAACAAAGAAAGATAGAAAAAAGTTTTAGAACCACTTAAGTTGGAAAGCTAGTGTCATAGTCACAACTCTGTTGTGGTCAAGTCAAGATTCATCATTCATTTCATAAGTCATGTTGAAAACATCTGACAACGAAACAGTATGGCAATTCCAACTGTCCATAACCACGGACGCGGCTATTCGAATAGTTTGACACTCTGCAGAGGTGGTACACTTTCACCACAAGATTCGATACATCTGTCATGGATAACCCTGAATCGTCATACTTAGTATGCAGATAATCAAACATAACCTTTCAATTACACACCCTAGTATAAGCACCTCTCCTATGAGTATGGCCTCCAAACCATGACCATATGTCATCTTGGGCACTGCATAGGTGGACAATATTGAGAGGTAGCCTCAGCTCAAACCTCTCCCGTGAGGGAACTAATACTAATGCATATAAGCTTCCGGCTAAGCCTTACCCAATTCAGGTAATGTGGTTGTACGGTAAATTTGGAATGGTATCGCATTCGAATCCAACCATCAGTTTGGTAAAAGGGGTTAAGACTCATGCCTCAACATTTTCATCATCATAAATCATTTGTGTTTCTCAACACATGTCAAAACATCTCAATAGAATGACTCATCATTCCAATGTTTTCATAATTCATTTTCACCAAGTTTTCCCATCTAAAGTGATTCAAGTTTTTAATCTACTCTAACTACTCAGTTAAGAGTGTTCACTAAGGTGGAAAGATGGGATCAATCTCATGCCATAGAATGACATCTAAAGGTTTCTATATAGGTCAAGTTTTATACTTTTTATGCTACCTTCAAAACAAGTAGAGAACTTTGGGTAAAGTAAAAGAAAGTAAAGCTTGAAAATAATACTTGGAGTAAATAATAGTCAAGGTGGTATAACCAAAGCATGCCCAATACACATTTGCTTGGGTTATCTAGATTGCAAGGTTAGCTTGCATTGTTAATGGGGGCTTGCTAGTATAAGACTTGCAAGTGTTAGCTTAGATAGTGCTAGCTTGCTAACAATAGCTTGCCAATAGTAGCTTGCCTTGGTTGGTGTAGTGGTTGAAGTTTTCTTCCTCCTCTTCTGGATAGAACTCCTCCTCCTCGAAGGCTTGGTCGGTACTATCGTCTATAAATACACACGGAGTACACAATCACCAAACAATACTTAACTAGTCTAATTAGCACTCTAAGGCACACATTGGATGATCTATTATCATCACAAGCATCACAAGTTTTATTAACTAGTTTCATTCTTTTTTTATTTTAGAAAAGTAATTTCTACTCATTGAAAATTTAACTAAGATTTAATATTCACCACTTCAAATATGGGATCATGCGGACACATGTCATCACCACATATTCTAACATGTGGGAATGTGATTTAAGGGTTGGATCACAATTACTTTGGTTTAAGTTCATTATTTAATGATATAAAGTGACTAAAAATGCCTATATAGCATTATTTTGGTACTAGTCCCAAGTCACTGGATGTAAACCTTAATATTATTACATATTCAGATAGGTATGGTAAAATGTGATTTTTGAGAGTTGGAATCAACTCAAAAGCTATTTTGGTTGATTTTATAAAAATGTTTGAATGTGCAAAAGCTTCTATCTTGTTATTTTTACTAGGAGAGATCTCTAACTCTAATTGAATTAAATACAACGGGCTTGGATAGATCTTTTCAGTAGCTTTCTAACAAAATTGGAATCACTCCAATTGGATTTGTAAATCTCTCTGAATTGAATTTCAAACTAGGGAACGGAACTAGGTTTAAACTAAATAGAAAAATCCTAATTCAAACTAACTGGCTTGCGCGGGAACGCTAATGGGCCGGCCTAGTGACACTACGCGGCGCGGGGCTCAGCTTTCAGGGGGGTCCACCGGTCAGTGGCTCATAACGCGATATGGGTCGTTGGATTAGAACGGGGATCAATGGCTGGGGATCGTCATCGACGACGAACTGGTCGCCGGCGAACTCTAACCCTAGCGGCTCAGCGGGGGTGCATAGGGGGCATACCAGGGCTCCAGCGACGACGGCAATGGGGGCAAACGGACTGGTAGACAATGGCAAACTTAGGGACGGTAGAGGAAGCTTCGGGGGTGGTCACAATCAGCGGCGCCCTTCTCCTCCAGAGGCAGCCTGCTCCGGTGGAATTCTGGCGACTGCGAGCTCGAGTGGCTCCGGGGAGAAGTGTGGGGTGCTCAGTGAGGTGAGGGGAGGTGAGTGGTGTGCTGCAAATGGCTGGGGAAGGCCTCTATTTATAGGACAACGACGCGACCGAGAGGCATGGCCGGGCGGCTCCGGCGAGGGCTGCACAGCGTGCTAGCAGCATGGCTCGAGGTAGGGGCGGTCGTTGGTCTCCTGGCGGTGCTCTACGTGATCAATGCGGAACTAGGGGCGGTGGTATGCGGTCGGACAGTGCTGGCGCTCTGAGCGGCAGAGACGGCGGTGTCCACGGCGAGCGGTGGCTGTGGTGCGTTGGGCGGCGAACGGGCATGTCCGGCGTGCTCCCTGGGTCATGGGGAAGCGGTGGGTGCGGGCTGCGGTCGAGGGGTGGAGTGTATGCGCGTGTCGGGCGCGGCGCTCTAGCGCATGCTCGGCATGGCGCAGACAGGCAGTGCGCGGCGGTTCCTCGGTGGTCCATGGCTTGGCCTGGCTCGGGGAGGTGACAGAGGGTGGCGGTGAGGTGTGAGCTAGCTAGTAGACATGGTGAGAGGGAGGGGGACGGTCTGCTGCAGCGTGGACCAAGTTTGGCCGGCGACATGTGCTCGGCTTGGCATGGCATGGTTGCTAGGGGGTAGGGGATGGGGTGATTAAGGCCTGTTTTGATCAAAGGGAGACAAAGTGAGGGTTTCATGGTCAAATGGGGAACAAGTTTGGCTAGAACACTATTTAAATAGTGAATTTGGTTTTTGTTTGAAATCTGTCCACGAGGTGTTTGTGAAAATGGCCGAAAGAAACTTACTTTTGAATTTTGAAAAGATTTTTGGTGGGTGTGCTAGTATTAAGTTTGATACCCTGTGGATGCTTGGCTTTTGAAATTTGAGCTTGTTTGAGTGGTTTTTGAAATAGTGGGATCTTCCCATATGAAATAGATTCAATTTTCCAATGCCAATTAAATTTAGTGACTGAATGTTTTTGGCAGATCACAAAGTGGGCCTTGGTACATCATTATATGTACTACCAAGGGGTGCAAAGCTCCACATTTGTTTCTATTAGGTTTTGAGTTCTAGGAATAACCAAAGTAGGCATGGTAGTTAATTTGGCCAAAATGACCATTTCTTTCTTTTTATTCTTTTTGATTTGTTTTTCTTTGGGAAATGTTTGGGAATGATCTAGATGATGTTTATTTCACCTAAGAATCATTTTACAAGCAATAGATCACTTAATCATGGCAATTCAAAACAACTCCTATTTAAATGCACACACATGTGAATGCTTTAATAATTTTAAATTGGAAAAGTTTTTGTTAACCCTAATTTTTGATGATTTGGATCTTAGTAACCTTGGTTAATGTTTTGGGATGTTACAAACCTTCCCCCCTTAATCAAAATCTCGTCCCGAGATTTACAAAGAAAACTAGGAACTAAAGAGATCTGGGAACTCTGTCCTAATGTAATCTTCTCGCTCCCAAGTGGCTTCCTCCTCAGTATGGTTACTCCACTGAATCTTGAGAAACTTGATACTCCTGGTCCTGGTGGTTCTGTAGGCTCCTTCTAGGATACGGATGGGCACTTCACGATATGTTAGGTCATTGTTGATCTCAACAGCTTGGTGATCGATGTTCTTGAAAACTTCAGTCTTCTCCGGCACTTCCAGGCATTTGCGAAGTAACGAGATATGGAACACATTGTGGATGGCTGACATCTCTTCCAGTAGTTCCAGTTGTACGATACTTCTCCTCGACGGTTCAGAATCTTGAAGGGCCCGATATATCTGGGGGCTAACTTTCCTTTCAGACTAAAGCATTGAGTTCCTTTCAATGGTGAAACCTTGAGATATACAAAATCTCCGACATTGAAAGTCTGGTCTCTCCTTCTCTTGTCAGCATAACTCTTTTGTCTTGATTGGGCGGTCTTGAGGTGCTCACGGACTTTGTGAACCTTCTCTTCGGCTTCTTGGAGAATGTCGGGTCCAAAGATTTGACTCTCTCCTCCTTGCGACCAATTCAAAGGGGTACGACACTTTCTTCCGTATAGGAATTCAAATGGTGCCATATGCAAACTAGCTTGATAACTGTTGTTATACGAGAATTCTGCGAAAGGCAGGCAGTCTTCCCATTTTGATCCATATTCCAACACACAAGCTCTTAACATATCCTCTAGGATTTGGTTGACTCTGTCAGTCTGTCCATCAGTTTGCAGGTGATAAGCGGTGCTGAAGTTCAACTTGGTTCCTAATCCTTCCTGAACTTTCTGCCAAAATCTTGAGGTAAACTGGGTTCCTCGATCTGATACTATAGTCTTGGGGTTCCATCCAGACTAACAATCCTAGCGATATACAATTCTGTTAGCTTCGAACTCTGGTAGGTAGTCTTGACAGATATAAAGTGAGCTACCTTGGATAGTCTATCAACAATGACCCAGATTGAGTCATTTCCCCTACTGGAAGTAGGCAAACCGGTGATGAAGTCCATTCCGACGGAATCCCATTTCCATTCCGGAATCTGCAATGGTTGCAATAGTCCTGCAGGCCTCTGATGTTCTGCTTTGACTCTTTGACATATGTCACACTTGGCGATGTAGCTTCTGATTTCTCTCTTCATCTTGTGCCACCAAAATTGCTATTTCAAATCTTGATACATCTTTGTTCCTCTAGGGTGGATAGAATAAAGAGTATCATGAGCTTCTTGCATGATAACTTGCTTTAGCTCCGAATCTGCTGGTACACATATACGTCCTTTGTACCACAGAACTCCTTCTTCGTCTTCAGTGAATCCAGGTACCTTTCCTGTACCAATACGACACTTGATTCTGTCGATACTTTCATTCCCATTTTGAGTTTCCTTGATTTGGCTACTCAAAGTGGGTTGAAGTTCAATGCTAGCTAAAAATCCTTTGCTAACAAGCTCAGTTCTGAACTGCTCCAACTCTTCATGCAAGCTTGGATGCTTCTCCTTGATCATGGTGTTTAGCCTACAAGGCAATCTGCTAATAGCATCCGCTACCACATTGGCTTTGTCGGGGTGATAGTGAATATCAAGGTCATAATCCTTGATTAACTCTATCCATCTCCGTTGCCTCATATTCAGCTCCTTCTGAGTGAAAATATACTTCAAACTCTTGTGATCTGAGTAAATCTCACAGCGATTACCCATAAGATAATGATGCCATGTCTTCAAGGCTAGAACTATAGCTGCTAGCTCAAGATCATGGGTCGGATAGTTCTGCTCGTGCTGCTTCAGTTGTCGAGACAGATACGCGATGACTTTTCCTTATTGCATCAATACACATCCGAGACCAATATTGGATGCATCACAATATACATCAAACGGCTTCTTAATGTCTGGCATGATCAATATTGGGGCGGATATCAATCTCTTCTTCAGCTCTTGGAAACTGGGTTCACATTTGTCTGTCCATTCAAACTTCTTGTCCTTCTTCAGCAATTGGGTCATTGGTCTGGCTATGCTCGAGAATCCTTCTACGAACTTGCGGTAGTATCCCGCTCATCCGAGAAATGCACGGACTTGGGTTTGAGTGGTTGGAGCTTCCCATTCTTCAACATCTTTGATTTTGGCGGGACCAACAGAGACTCCTTCGGCAGACACAATATGTCCTAGGAATCCTACCTCCTTCAGCCAAAACTCACACTTACTGAACTTGGCATATAACCGATGCTCTCTCAGGGTTTCAAGAATGATTCTCAGATATTGCTCATGCTCTTCTTCTGACTTGGAGTAGATAAGGATGTCGTCGATAAACACAACTACAAACTTATCTAGGAAATTCATAAAGATCTTATTCATGAGATTCATGAAATAAGCAGGGGCATTGGTTAATCCAAAAGACATAACCGTATACTCGTATAAACCATAGCGAGTAGTAAAGGCGGTCTTCGGGATATCCGTTGCACGAATCTTAAGTTGGTGATAACCAGTCCTAAGATCAATCTTTGTGAATACCTGGGCTCCAGTCAACTCATCAAATAGATCCTCTATCTTTGGCAATGGGTACTTGTTATTGATGGTGACGTCATTCAGCTTTTTGTAATCTGTGCACAGGCGGTTGCCTCCATATTTCTTGTCGACGAATAACACTGGTGATCTCCATGGTGATGCGCTTGGTTGAATCAAGCCTGTTGCTAACATGGCATCCAGCTGCTTCTTCAGTTCCACTAACTCCGAGGGGTTCATGCTATAGGGTCTCTGGGCTATGGGTCCGGTTCCGGGGATTAGTTCAATAATGAACTCAATATCCCTATCTGAGGGCATACCTGGCAATTCATCTAGGAATACGTCGGGGTATTCATAGACTACTCTAACTTGGTCTATGGTGGGTAGGGCTAGACTCTTGTTGCACTTGAATTGACGAGGTAAGGTTTCAGATATATGCTCTACTGTGACTCCAGAGCTATTGGTCATGGTGATGGCTTTCTTAGCACAGTCTATCAGTCCTTTATGCCTTGACATCCAGTCCATACCTAGTACTACTTCCAATCCTTTTGTTCCAAGTATAATTAGGTTGGCATAAAAATCTATCCCATGTATTCTGATAGGCACAGCTTTGCAAATTTTTCTAGCTTTGGTTGTTGAACCGAGGATTTGCACTATCATGACATGCTTCAGATTGGTTGGGTGAATCTTAATAGTGCATGCAAATTCTTCGGTGGCAAATGAATGTGATGCTCCAGAATCAAATAATACCCTTGCTAAAACTGAGTTGATAGAAAACATACCCAGCACTACGTCTGGCGCTTCTTGGGCTTCTTCGGCATTCATGTGGAAGAGACGACCATTGCGGTTGTGAGGGTTCCCTAGGGCAAATCTTCTCCCTAGTTGAACACGACGCTGCTGCTGAGCTGGGGAATTCACGTTGGCAGTGGCGGCAGTCTTCTTGGGACACTCATTGGAATAGTGACCCTTCACTACACACTCGAAACAAGTGATCTGGGACTTGTGTTTTGCTGCGACGGGCATAGCATTGCTGCCAGTTCTGGGTGTAGTGTTGTTGTTGTTGTTGCTCTTGGGAGGGACACGGTTGAAATTGTTGGCGTTGCCGGAGTAGTTGTTGTGTCCTCTGGACTTCACATTGCCTCCGCTACGGTTGGGGTAGCTGGGGCGAGACATTGTGGGTCGATTGTTCCTTGGTGCATATCCTGGTGAGGGGTTTGGACGGTACTTCTGGTGACTGCTGGATCCATCTTGGTGCATCATACGACGTTTGCGGTTGTGGTTTGCCTGGTTAATCTTCCCTTCCATCTGAATGGCAGAGTCGACTAGCTCTTCGAGATCCTCGAAGCGAATGTTGACGAGGACAGTCTACATCTCATCATGCAGTCCGTTCAAGAATCTCTATTTCTTCTTGGCCTTTGTGTTGATCTCATCAGGTGCATATCTGGCAAGTGACAGGAATCTGTCACGGTATTCCACCACAGTCATTCTACCCTGCTTCAACTCTCTGAACTCATCCCTCATTCGGGTGACTAGACCCTGCGGCATGTGGGTGCGGCTGAACTTGACTTTTAATGCTTCCCATGTCATAACTTGACCATGGTTCATCAGGCGGATATTGTTCCACCAATCTCTTGCGTCTCCGGCCAAGTAGTGGGTGGCAAAGAGAACTTTCTCGTTGTCATCAACTCCTGCAACTTCTAAGTTGTTTTCCATGGTCTGTAACCAGTCATCTACATCTAGTGGGTTCTCTGAAGTGCTAAAGATTGGGGGATTTGTATTCTGGAAGTTTTTGAGTTTGGGTCCATGGTGATCCTGATTTCCATGCCCTTGGTTGTTTTGGGCCATCTGAGCTATCTGCTGCAATGTTGCTAAGTTGGCTTGGCGTTCTGCCCTGCTTGCTTCACGGTCTGCAACTAACATCTACATAATCTGCAGCATTGGGTCCTGTGATGAGCTGCTCCCTCCTTGGTTTCCATGAGTCATCTGAAGATTGAGGTAGATAAAGGGATAAGAGGGAAAGTTCTAGGGTTTATGATTTTGGTTTCGAAGCTAAAACTTTGAGTTTGACTCTGGTTTTTGCAACTAAATTCACTTCATTCATGCAAGCATCACACGGTACAAACACACACCACAACAATGAAAGGAAAACAGATGGTTTGAAGAACCATTTTGCAAACTACGATACAGTGGGACCGATACATCTCATGCTACAATAGTGATCTAGTGCCTCTACTCATCGTCGATGAAGTTGGAGTCCTCATCATCAGTGTAGAAGTCCACGACATCCTCCTCCAGAAAGTCATCATCATTGCTGAGGTAAGAATCCATGTCTCCCTGGATGTCTTCACCCTCATCTTCTTCTTCCTTGGCAGCAAGCTGAGCTTCATGCTCCTTGGTGGTCTTCTCGAGGTCGGCCACCTTCTTGCAAAGATGGGCGATGGAGCGATCCTTCTTGGCACGCTGGCGGTGAAGAGACTAGCGATCCTGGACAAGCAGTGCGAAAGTCTGGGCCTTCCGGTCGGTAATGGCACGGTTTTGGTTGGCTAACTCTCTAGCAATGTCCAGTTCCTGTTGTCTGTCATGCAGCAAGAAGTCAAGATCTCCACTTGACGCCTCAACTCTGGGTGACTTGGCATCTCCATTGGCATTCCCATGAAGTCACGTCTTGCATAATGAGCAAAACGGGTTCCTTGGATCTGGTTGACACTGAGGGCACATAGACGTGCGAGAGCTTCATGCATGGCCCTGGCTAATCCATCTTGCCAGTTGTTCTCTCGGACGGAAAACTGGATCCTCCCGAACGTTGGTGCTTCGATGCTTCCTCTAAGATCTGCGGTGACTAACCACTGTAAGTCTCCGCCTGGGGGTCCTAGAAGTTGAGCTCCAAGAAACTCTGGATGCGGGCGTCCCAGTAACTCCAACAGTGAATCTAGGTCCCTCTCGAAGATCAGCTGACCTCCGTTTCCCAGCTGGTAAAACTTGTTGAACTAAGTCTCCATCTACAAGAATTAAGGTTGAGGAAATTAGTGAAGTGATCAAGTGTGTCAAATTTTAAGTAGTATTGTAAGAAATTTGAGGAACAAGAAATTTTTTGAGAAAGAAAGAATTCCCAGGGCTAAGAGAGGAAATAGTTTTTTCACAAATACTCACTTTGGTTTTTGAAACTAAGTTTTTGGTTTAGACATCCATTCTAACTAGGGTCTCCTATGGTCAGGATGGCTCTGATACCAACTTGTCAACACCCAGATTTTTAATCCCAGATGCCCGTTATGCCATACCTCGCAATCCCAGGATTACCATTTTTGCGAGACATAATGGATTGGATATAACAGTACATCATCCATTACAAACCATACATAAGGTCTTACACAAATAAGGATCTCATGATCCGGTCTTAATACAAATCAAGCAGTGGAAATAAAGATGTAAGCGTAGCGGTGGGGTCCATCTTCAGTGGCACAGGCAATGCTGACGAAGGCAGATAATCCTAGTTATCATAGACGTCTTGCTGACCATCACCTTGGTAATCTCCTTCATAGTCTGGTCATGAGAATAGCCAGTGACAAAAGCCATGAGTACTCTTTAAGTACTCGCAAACTACCACTAACAAGTAAAATATTGCTAAGTTAAAGTGCTCACTCTAAGTTTAACTATGAAGTTAAGTTTGAAACCTAAGCTGAGTTTAGAAACAAAGAAAGATAGAATAAAGTTTTAGAACCACTTAAGTTGGGAAGCTAGTGTCATAGTCACAACTCTATTGTGGTCAAGTAAAGATTCATCATTAATTTCATGTCATGTTGAAAATATCTGACAACGAAACAGTATGGCCATTCCAACTGTCCATAACCGCGGACGCAGCTATTCGAATAGTTTGACACTCTGCAGAGGTGGTACACTTTCACCACAAGATTCGATACATCTGTCAGGGATAACCCTGAATCATCATACTTAGTATGCAGATAATCAAACATAACCTTTCAATTACACACCCTAGTATAAGCACCTCTCCTATGAGTATGGCCTCCCAACCATGACCATCTGTCATCTTGGGCACTGCATAGGTGGACAACATTGAGAGGTAGCCTCAGCTCAAACCTCTCCTGCGAGGGAACTAATACTAATGCATATAAGCTTCCGGCTAAGCCTTACCCAATTCAGGTAATGTGGTTGTACGGTAAATTTGGAATGGTATCTGTAGCATCCCAATTGTCTAACAATTGCAATGCTACTAGCCTAGTCTATATAAATGCTACTTCCTATATATAATTGTTGCATCATAATGATATCATGCTCATGTCATCATGCCACCTTGCATTTGAGCATCGTATAAAACCATTTTTCTTTTGGTTCTTCTCTCATATGCATCATTAATTGTATTTGCCTCTTGATATTGTATTTGGTTATTGATATATTGTTTAAATGCCCAAGTTGAGTTGGGGGCATATCTTTTATTCAACTCCATCACCTTTCCTTGTCACCACCTTATACTTCCACCATTCCAATAACCCATGAGCTTGTAAGTCTTTTTCTTTTGATTTTTATTCTAGCTCATGTGGGTTGGGTGGATCTAATTCTATAACTCCTTAGCTTGGCCCTTACTCCATCTTTTGAGGATGCACATAAATAAATGCCATGAGATTTTATTTTGTTTTCACAAGATTAACACATGGCATTAAATACATGCATGGGCCATGCAAAGCTCCACCATCTCTTCTCCTTTGAGTTTTGCCTTTGTTTTAAAGTGGGTCTTGTCTTGTGTCATCATCCTATGTGTTCTTGATCTCTTGTTGATCACACCTTCTTCTTTCATCACCTCACCATCTCCATCTCAACACCTTTTTCTAGCTTGATCTAGTTTTGGGCATGTTAAACCCTATACCTCAATCACACCCTACTCTACCTCTCCTTACCATTCCCTCCTTGCTTGCTCATGTGAGGAAGTAAAACCCTAAACAACCTCACCACCTCTCCCCTAGGCTCTCTATCCTTAACCTCCTCCCTAAACCTAAACCCTAACCAAGCCCTCCACCGAGCTAACCCGAGCCACCCTCTCTAGCTAACCCTAGCTACCCGACCCTCTCTCTGGCCCTCTCTTCATGACCCACACCCCAGCTACTCTCCCGAGCCTCTCTCCTAGCCAACCCTAGCTCACCGAGCCTCCCCTCTCCTCTCTCTTTCTTTTCTCTCTGCCATGCTTGTCCCACCCGGACCTGACCAACCTCCCCCTCTTCCTGGCCCACCTGCCTGCCTCTGCCTCGCCCTGGACCAGCCCCAGCCAGCCCAGCCGGCCGAGCACGTGCCGAGGAGGAGAGGAAAAAGGTGGCACCGAGGCCACCTTATCTACCCCTGCCACGGCTTCTCCTCCTCCCTCTCCCTCCTTTTTCCTCCTTCCACACGGCTTCTCTTCCTCTCCCAGATCCGCCCAGCGCCCTGCCCCTCCTCCCCTTCTTCTGCACCGACGCCCACCCTCTCTCGCCGGCCACCGCCAGATCCGACGTCGCTTCCCCGTTCCAGCGTTCAGGGTTGACGTGGAGGTGGACGAGAAGACCGAGGAGGACCCTCTGCTTCGCCCTATACCGCCAGCAAGGAGGAGAAGCACCAGGCTCGCTAGTACCAGTACCATCCCGACGAAACCCTAATTCCGCCTGGCGCCTGCTACGTCGACGATCGCCCACTCCTCTGCCCGAACCACCACCCCCAGCAGCCTCGCGGTAAGCCAAGCTTTCTCCCAGACATCCTTGCCTTCGTCGTCGTTGCCTGGTCGCGCCGCGCGTTCCGTCGAGCACCCTCGGGGCACTGCCAGACGCTGGTGTCTGCACGGCGTACGCGCTGCATAGAGCCTTACCTAGCCGCGTTACCCTCTCCTGTCAACTACCCCGCCCTACCGCACTGGTCACCGCCGCCTAGCCCGAGCTCTAGGTCCCCAGTTCGAGTCCTCGATCCGCGCCGCGCGCAGATCTGCCGCCAGACGGTGGAGAAGAGAAACAGTACGCGGCGCCTTTTTGCAGATAGCCCCCTCTGTTTTTCTCGCGCTCAACCCGTGGTCCCCCCGACCCCACCTGCCAGCCGTTGTGTGCTTTTTGCAGGAAAGCACTCCGGTTTTCGCAACTCTCAACCCGCGCTCCATCGCGTCCCCGCTTGTCAGTCACTGTGGGTTTAGTCGCTGTCACGTGGGCCCGTATCCACCGGGCCTATCTGTCACCCTCTGTGGCTAGGAAGCGCCGCGGTGAGAAAAACAATTCCTAGACGCGTGTGTCCCAGTCAGCCGCTGGCCCACCCGTTAGTGACTAGGACTGGGACGGGCTGAGTAAGAAAAGTTTTTCTGCTGTCTGTTTTTAATTAAACCTTTTCAAAATTGTTTAAAATTCAATTTCAAAACTGTTTTAAATGACTTTTAATTTTCAAATCCAAATAATACAAATAATATATGTTTTGAAATCAGAAAAATGTGAGGATTTCAAATATGCCATTCAAAATATTATTTGAACACTTTAAAATTTCGAGTTGATTAAAATTACAATAAAATGCCCTTCTCCTTAATTAATTAATAACTTTTGTTTTATAACTCCAAATTTGACAAATATTATGTCTAAATCAATCAGCGCGACAAGCCCGTTCTATCTATGCATTCCATGTTCTGAATTGCAGCATGCATCATATAAATATAAAGTATACAGCAACTTATTTGAGGATAAAATGTGACTAAAACTCCATAAGATGCTTTATTCTTGTACTCCACACCTCACCTATGCCATGCTACATTATTGCCATGCAAATTGTGCATCATTCATCATGGCATGATTGTTTGCTTGTCGCATTTTAATTCATATGCTTGTGCACTCTATTTATGTTGGCCCTTGTTTGTTTGGTTCTTCTTCGAATAGACGCTGAGCAGGGGATATATCAAGAAACCCAGGAGCACTACCCAGATCCGTCCCTCGCTTCAACTGAGCTGCCAGGCAAGCACTACCACATGCTTGCATACATATAGTACCTATTGCCTCTATATTATTCTTGCATCATTGAGTCGCGATTGCATCAAACTGAATCCCAAGTACTGCATAGCCTTTACATTTAAACCCCACCGAAGCTTGTTCCTCCATTCCATGAGCCATTACTACAGGAGTTGTTTGAGCCATGCGGGTCGTAGAACAGCATGTGTAGGGTATGTGAGTGTCTGATGGATAACGAGGTACCTAAACAACTTAACCTGAGTAGTAATGGGATAACTAATGAAAGTGGCACCGGTGAGCAATATCTGCTATTTGGTTTTTCATGCTCACTTGTGTCCCGTAGGACCCCGAGTACTTGATTCCTGTTCCTTGACTATTCGCACTATCCACATCCAGGAGGCTTATGAACCCCCCTGAGCCAGAGATTGATTCATTCTTATTTCTTGGGGCCACAAAGTAGTTTGGGGCTTTATTACTATCCTGTACTTATGCCATGCTTTACTGCTTTATTTAAGATTGTGCGAGTAGCACCTGTACTCTTTTGGATGCGGAGTGTTTTCGCGGTATCGACAAGCCCAGTCACACTTTCGGGTTCCCAGTCGTTTACAGCCATTGACGCAAACCTTGGGTCCGTCTCGGAGCCGGCCAACTTCGTTGCGGGTAGCCTAATGGGGTGGCCCCCTGAAACATTTCTGAATCCTGTGATCGCTTTGTCATGAATGCCTCGTTGGGTTTTGATTTGGTTTTTCCGAGGTTGATCGAGTGTGTGTTGCTATTTGTGCACCCCTGCAGGGTAAATCTTTCTGAAAGCCGTGTCCGCGGTTATGGACGACTTGGAGCACAGTTTCTCGATCATAGACAAGTATAACTAAAGTACTGTTTTTAATTTGACTAAGTACCTGACTAGTAAATAGTGCAACACTCATGGAATGGATAATAAAACTGCCAACGGATGGGGGGCTGTTCGTCCGCTTCCTCATTGGTAAGCGAGGAGGAGGATGGATCTGTTAATATTACTATTATAACTGGTGTTATTAATTCACGGACATCCGTCTATCTTTGGTTAGGCGGATGGTTAGCGAGTATCCCTAGAATTGTTAGGTATTATCTTTTGATGCAATTGCGTCACCCCAGGTTGTGTCCCCTTTAGAGGCATAAAGACTTGCTGAGTACCCCTAGGGTCTCACACGATAAATTTTATTGATTCAGATGAACAGGTATACTCGCAAGATGGATACTGGGTGGAGAAGACGGACGATGTTGGCAACGATCACTCAGTGTAGAGATTCCGGGAACGGGGATCCGTGAGATCTGTGGGCGGGATGTGTTTATTTATGGGGCATCTTATGCCGATTTGCTTCTTATCCGTACTCGGATCTTGTTTTCCGCTTCCGCCTGATACTCTGATGTTTGATGTATGAGGAGATATCCTAAACTATTATATCTATCTAGGATATTTGGATCTTGCCGTATGGCGTTGCGATATTTCTATTTCTTTTAGATGGAATGGCTCTGAGGACTGTTGTATGGTGGCTTGCATACATACTCATTTGTGTATGTAGTTGATCCCTTCACCTGCCGATTACGCCGCTCGTTCTTGTCCCGATGTTTGGAAATGGTTAGGACGGCCGAAAGGTCTACCTCTGAGTGGCATTTGGCCCCACCGTACTATTTTAACCATTTCCGATCATCCAGGCTTGTAACTAAGAGCGTAATTCACCGAGGTAGTTACAATTGGTATCAGAGCCATCCCGCCCTTCAGGGTCTCAGCCAAATGGTCGTTGTCAGTCTAGCAAATATTTTTGGTAGCTATGTATACTAGGGAAAAACAAAACATGAGAGTAGGACTGCTTCCACTTTTCTTCTTACCCACCCACCCACCCTTTTCTGGTAAGGAAGTGTAACGTTTTCAATCCTCTTCTTGAAATTCAAACTAGGATTCACGTGTTCTGGGTTTCCGTAGTACCATAGAAAGTGTGTGTGTGTGTGTGTAATTCCTTGTCTATCTGTTGCATCCAATTTGTTATCACAATCTGCCTTTGGTTATCAACTGTTGGTACATTCCATACTGACAGGCTTTTGAAAACCGGCGTGATCTATCTGACTCCTTGTTAACCGGTGCCATCTTCTTAAGGGTGTTCTTCCTTCCAGCATGTTTTCACAGAATGTGGAGTTGCTAATCTCTACCTGATAAGTGATTTTGCGCATCTATTGGTATTTTAATGCCGAAAATGCGGAAAAATTTTCTTTGATACATCTGTGTTTCCACACTCCTTTCCAGTCGTGTGTGAAACATTATCTATCTCCCTTTTATCAGCATGTCCATGCTAACTCATTCTTTTGTCACCGGCGCTTAATCCTGGAGTTTTATTTCATCTCCAATTCTCTGGGGCTAATTACATAACATGTGTCGATCCGATGTTGGTGATTGTAATTTGGTTCTCGGCATAGCTATATGACACTTATCATGAGTGGAATATGGAAAATGCAATCACCACTATCCTCCAAATGGTGACGGTAATCTCCTGTGATTTTGAGTACACCGTGATCATATCTATGCATATTCAAGCATCTTTGGCAATCCGGAGTTTCTCAAAGCACTACGGCGGTCTATCATCTGTCCATCATGCTGCACATCTTTTTGAACTCCACATCTGCAAAATTCTCTTTGAGACGAGGGAATTGCATATTTTCGTCTCTGATAGCTTTGCTTAAGGTATGAGCTATCATCGGTTCTTATCCAAGATCTCTTTATCTTTGTAACCGGTGATCCAATCGACAATGTGAACCAGGTGGCATTTACTGTTCTCTTCCAAAGGACCAGATAACCTATTCTGCCAGCGCATCTTCTTCAACAGGAATCCTTACTCGTAACGTCGATCTTTCAAAGAGCGTTGAGCTCAGAAAGTGTTTCGAGCATTTGTTTGTTTCTCCCGCCTCTTGAACTTGATATTCTGGGAATATCCTGTTAATCCATGGTGGTATATGTTGATAATATGCTTGCCTATTCGAAATCAATGGAAGGACATGGAAGATCATCTGTGACTTTTTCTCTCAAGCTTCGTGAGAACTGCCTGTGTGCAAAGTCTCAAAGTGAGAATTCTGATTTTTTGAAGTCACCTATCTCGGCCACGTCCTTCTGCTAAATAGATCGCTTCAATTCTGGAATCCGCAAGTTCATTGTTAATTCCATCTTCCATCATCAATCAAACCCGAAGTTTTCCTTGTTGGCAAGTTATCATCGTCGTTCCGCCGTAGATTTCCTCAAAACTGCTAAATCTCTCTCTATCATTTCAAGAAGAACATGGAGTTCTTTCACCTCAGTCTCGTCAAGTGATCTTTTGAAAACCCTCTCGTTCTATCATCTATGCTCAATCCACCGGAGGCCATAAAGGTTTTTCAGATCTTTTGTAATCCTTATGTTCAAGTGGTGCGGTCTTTTTCTTTGTCTGTGGAATCTTGCAGTTGTCTCCGTAATCTTCCTTCATATCTTTCCGGGGGCTCGGTATTTCCGAAATGACGACAACATCATCATCATTATCTATCTGTGAACCCGGCAAATCGTTTGCATCTATCCTTGTTTTCTAGCGTAGTCCCATGAGTTTTTGTCAATACCTTCAGTCTGTTTCGGTAGTTGGGTTGCATGGTTTTCTTATTCATGTGCGGAGTAATGCTTTGAGTGCGGGATGGAGTAGCTACCATACCACTACTCTTATCATTCTCTCTTGTACATCATTGAATTGGTGAATTAATGTGATTTCACACATTCCACGGAAGTTAGAAGTGGCCTTTATCCCTTGATACTTTTACTTCCGTCCTTGTTTTCCGGAGTGCTCTCTCGAAGAAAGTAATCAATAATCTCTTGTTGGTGGCCTGTCTATTCTAGATGGAGCAAAATCTTCAATTATCTGGTGGAAACAGACGCAAACGCCTTTCGTACCTCGTCTTTCTACCGTTGCTCGACATCCCCAAACAAGATGAAAGGAAGCTATCTCTCTCTTTGTTTCATCAATTCTTTTTCCGTGGTAAAGCCAATTATGGTTGAGGCCATCAGCCGCAAATCTATTGCGTTAGCCTCAAGGCTAAAGAAAGCAATAAGTATCTCTACAATAAACTCCAGATCCTCCATATTCTTTGCTCCTTAGGATTCCACCATGATCTGGCTTCACATCCGTCTCTAGAAGTTATATCCGCGCACCTCAATTGCGTGATCCTTTGGGTCTTACCGGCACAACAAGAATCTAATCCGACGATGTCTAACTAAATCTTTCTGTTGATATCAAGGGACTCTATTGTTTGAAGGCAATATTGTTTCCGTACTTCATTTCTCAAATCCGAGAGAAGATACGATGCTATTGTCATAGTGGTTCAAACCTCTCCAACCTAGCTCTTTTCTTCCGGCGAGACAAAGATTCATCCTCTCTAGTATCGGTAAATCTTTAATCTTAACGGTGTGTCTTTCTTTATTCATGATACATCATCTTGTCTTTTTCTTTCACAAGTGGTTATATTCTTTTATCATGTTTCTTGAGAAAATCGGAGCTATGTCCATCCTATCCTTCTTGTCTCACGACAATCCTTCAACTCTTCTAACCGTTGTTTCTCAAGCAAAACGCAAGACTCGCAGCAAGTCTAGCAAGTTTTTTTTTCCGTTGTTCATCAACTTGGGAACGTGAGGGTCACCTTCGTTCGAACACCCGCCTCTCCTTGTGTTGTTTTCTTTTTTCTAGGAATCTCGAGGCGAGATTCTTGTTTAGTGGGGGAGAGTTGTAGCATCCCAATTGTCTAACAATTGCAATGCTACTAGCCTAGTCTATATAAATGCTACTTCCTATATATAATTGTTGCATCATAATGATATCATGCTCATGTCATCATGCCACCTTGCATTTGAGAATCATATAAAACCCTTTTTCTTTTGGTTCTTCTCTCATATGCATCATTAATTGTATTTGCCTCTTGATATTGTATTTGGTTATTGATATATTGTTTAAATGCCCAAGTTGAGTTGGGGGCATATCTTTTATTCAACTCCATCACCTTTCCTTGTCACCACCTTATACTTCCACCATTCCAATAACCCATGAGCTTGTAAGTCTTTTTCTTTTGATTTTTATTCTAGCTCATGTGGGTTGAGTGGATCTAATTCTATAACTCCTTAGCTTGGCCCTTACTCCATCTTTTGAGGATGCACATAAATAAATGCCATGAGATTTTATTTCGTTTTCACAAGATTAACACATGGCATTAAATACATGCATGGGCCATGCAAAGCTCCACCATCTCTTCTCCTTTGAGTTTTGCCTTTGTTTTAAAGTGGGTCTTGTCTTGTGTCATCATCCTATGTGTTCTTGATCTCTTGTTGATCACACCTTCTTCTTTCATCACCTCACCATCTCCATCTCAACACCTTTTTCTAGATTGATCTAGTTTTGGGCATGTTAAACCCTATACCTCAATCACACCCTACTCTACCTCTCCTTACCATCCCCTCCTTGCTTGCTCATGTGAGGAAGTAAAACCCTAAACAACCTCACCACCTCTCCCCTAGGCTCTCTATCCTTAACCTCCTCCCTAAACCTAAACCCTAACCAAGCCCTCCACCTAGCTAACCCGAGCCACCCTCTCTAGCTAACCCTAGCTACCCGACCCTCTCTCTGGCCCTCTCTTCCTGACCCACACCCCAGCTACTCTCCCGAGCCTCTCTCCTAGCCAACCCTAGCTCACCGAGCCTCCCCTCTCCTCTCTCTTTCTTTTCTCTCTGCCATGCTTGTCCCACCCGGACCTGACCTACCTCCCCCTCTTCCTGGCCCACCTGCCTGCCTCTGCCTCGCCCTGGACCAGCCCCAGCCAGCCCAGCCGGCCGAGCACGTGCCGAGGAGGAGAGGAAAAAGGTGGCACCGAGGCCACCTTATCTACCCCTGCCACGGCTGCTCCTCCTCCCTCTCCCTCCTTTTTCCTCCTTCCACACAGCTTCTCTGCCTCTCCCAGATCCGCCCAGCGCCCTGCCCCTCCTCCCCTTCTTCTGCACCGACGCCCACCCTCTCTCGCAGGCCACCGCCAGATCCGACGTCGCTTCCTCATTCTGGCGTTCAGGGTTGACGTGGAGGTGGACGAGAAGACCGAGGAGGACCCTCTGCTTCGCCCTATACCGCCAGCGAGGAGGAGAAGCACCAGGCTCGCCAGTACCTGTACCATCCCGACGAAACCCTAATTCCGCCTGGCGCCTGCTACGTCGACGATCTCCCGCTCCTCTGCCCGAACCACCACCGCCAGCAGACTCGCGGTAAGCCAAGCTTTCTCCCAGACATCCTTGCCTTCGTCGTTGTTGCCTGGTCGCGCCGCGCGTTCCGTCGAGCACCCTCGGGGCACTGCCAGACGCTGGTGTCTGCACGGCGTATGTGCCGCATAGAGCCTTACCTAGCCGCGTTACCCTCTCCTGTCAACTACCCCGCCCTACCGCACTGGTCACCGCCGCCTAGCCCGAGCTCTAGGTCCCCAGTTCGAGTCCTCGATCCGCGCCGCGCGCAGATCTGCCGCCAGACGGTGGAGAAGAGAAACAGTACGCGGCGCCTTTTTGCAGATAGTCCCCTCTGTTTTTCTCGCGCTCAACCCGCGGTCCCCGCCGACCCCACCTGCCAGCCGCTGTGTGCTTTTTGCAGGAAAGCACTCCGGTTTTCGTAACTCTCAACCCGCGCTCCATCGCGTCCCCGCTTGTCAGTCACTGCGGGTTTAGTCGCTGTCACGTGGGCCCGTAGCCACCGGGCCTATCTGTCACCCTCTGTGGCTAGGAAGCGCCGCAGTGAGAAAAACAATTCCTAGACGCGTGTGTCCCAGTCAGCCGCTGGCCCACCCGTCAGTGACTAGGGCTGGGACGGGCTGAGTAAGAAAAGTTTTTCTGCTTTCTGTTTTTAATTAAACCTTTTCAAAATTGTTTAAAATTCAAATTCAAAACTGTTTTAAATGACTTTTAATTTTCAAATCCAAATAATACAAATAATATATGTTTTGAAATCAGAAAAATGTGAGGATTTCAAATATGCCATTCAAAATATTATTTGAATACTTTAAAATTTCGAGTTGATTAAAATTACAATAAAATGCCCTTCTCCTTAATTAATTAATAACTTTTGTTTTATAACTCCAAATTTGACAAATATTATGTCTAAATCGATCAGCGCGACGAGCCCGTTCTATCTATGCATTCCATGTTCTGAATTGCAGCATGCATCATATAAATATAAAGTATACAGCAACTTATTTGAGGATAAAATGTGACTAAAACTCCATAAGATGCTTTATTCTTGTACTCCACACCTCACCTATGCCATGCTACATTATTGCCATGCAAATTGTGCATCATTCATCATGGCATGATTGTTTGCTTGTCGCATTTTAATTCATATGCTTGTGCACTCTATTTATGTTGGCCCTTGTTTGTTTGGTTCTTCTTCGAATAGACGCTGAGTAGGGGATATATCAAGAAACCCAGGAGCACTACCCAGATCCGTCCCTCGCTTCAACTGAGCTGCCAGGCAAGCACTACCACATGCTTGCATACATATAGTACCTATTGCCTCTATCTTATTCTTGCATCATTGAGTCGTGATTGCATCAAACTGAATCCCAAGTACTGCATAGCCTTTACATTTAAACCCCACCGAAGCTTGTTCCTCCATCCCATGAGCCATTACTACAGGAGTTGTTTGAGCCATGCGGGTCGTAGAACAGCATGTGTAGGGTATGTGAGTGTCTGATGGATAACGAGGTACCTAAACAACTTAACCTGAGTAGTAATGGGATAACTAATGAAAGTGGCACCGGTGAGCAATATCTGCTATTTGGTTTTTCATGCTCACTTGTGTCCCGTAGGACCCCGAGTACTTGATTCCTGTTCCTTGACTATTCGCACTATCCACATCCGGGAGGCTTATGAACCCCCCTGAGCCAGAGCTTGATTCATTCTTATTTCTTGGGGCCACAAAGTAGTTTGGGGCTTTATTACTATCCTGTACTTATGCCATGCTTTACTGCTTTATTTAAGATTGTGCGAGTAGCACCTGTACTGTTTTGGATGCGGAGTGTTTTCGCGGTATCGACAAGCCCAGTCACACTTTCGGGTTCCCAGTCGTTTACAGCCATTGACGCAAACCTTGGGTCCGTCTCGGAGCCGGCCAACTTCGTTGCGGGTAGCCTAATGGGGTGGCCCCCTGAAACATTTCTGAATCCTGTGATCGCTTTGTCGTGAATGCCTCATTGGGTTTTGATTTGGTTTTTCCGAGGTTGATCGAGTGTGTGTTGCTATTTGTGCACCCCTGTAGGGTAAATCTTTCTAAAAGCCGTGTCCGCGGTTATGGACGACTTGGAGCACAGTTTCTTGATCATAGACAAGTATAACTAATTACCGTTTTTAATTTGACTAAGTACCTGACTAGTAAATAGTGCAACACTCATGGAATGGATAATAAAACTGCCAACGGATGGGGGGCTGTTCATCCGCTTCCTCGTTGGTAAGCGAGGAGGAGGATGGATCTGTTAATATTACTATTATAACTGGTGTTATTAATTCACGGACATCCGTCTATCTTTGGTTAGGCGGATGGTTAGCGAGTATCCCTAGAATTGTTAGGTATTATCTTTTGCTGCAATTGCGTCACCCCAGGTTGTGTCCCCTTTAGAGGCATAAAGACTTGCTGAGTACCCCTAGGGTCTCACACGATAAATTGTTTGATTCAGATGAACAGGTATACTCGCAAGATGGATACTGGGTGGAGAAGACGGACGATGTTGGCAACGATCACTCGGTGTAGAGATTCCGGGAACGGGGATCCGTGAGATCTGTGGGCGGGATGTGTTTTTTTATGGGGCATCTTATGCCGATTTGCTTCTTATCCGTACTCGGATCTTGTTTTCCGCTTCCGCCTGATACTCTGATGTTTGATGTATGAGGAGATATCCTAAACTATTATATCTATCTAGGATATTTGGATCTTGCCGTATGGCGTTGCGATATTTCTATTTCTTTTAGATGGAATGGCTCTGAGGACTGTTGTATGGTGGCTTGCATACATACTCATTTGTGTATGTAGTTGATCCCTTCGCCTGCCGATTACGTCGCTCGTTCTTGTCCCGATGTTTGGAAATGGTTAGGACGGCTGAAAGGTCTACCTGTGAGTGGCATTTGGCCCCACCGTACTATTTTAACCATTTCCGATCATCCAGGCTTGTAACTAAGAGCGTAATTCACCGAGGTAGTTACAGTATCGCATCCGAATCCAACCATCATTTTTGTAAAAGGGGTTAAGACTCATGCCTCAACGTTTTCATCATCATAAATCATTTGAGTTTCTCAACACATGTCAAAGCATCTCAATAGAATGACTCATCATTCCAAGGTTTTCATAATTCATTTTCACCAAGTGTTCCCATCTAAAGTGACTCAAGTTTTTAATCTACTCTAACTACTAAGTTAAGAGTGTTCACTAAGGTGGAAAGATGGGATCAATCTCATGCCATAGAATGACATCTAAAGGTTTCTATATAGGTCAAGTTTTATACTTTTTATGCTACCTTCAAAACAAGTAGAGAACTTTGGGTAAAGTAAAAGAAAGTAAAGCTTGAAAACAATACTTGGAGTAAATAATAGTCAAGGTGGTATAACGAAAGCATGCCCAATACACATTTGCTTGGGTTATCTAGATTGCAAGGTTAGCTTGCATTGTTAATGGGCGCTTGCTAGTATAAGACTTGCAAGTGTTAGCTTAGATAATGCTAGCTTGCTAACAATAGCTTGCCAATAGTAGCTTGCCTTGGTTGGTGCAGTGGTTGAAGTTTTCTTCCTCCTCTTCTGGATAGAACTCCTCCTCCACGAAGGCTTGGTCGGTACTATCGTCTATAAATACACACGGAGTACACAATCACCACACAATACTTAACTAGTCTAATTAGCACTCTAAGGCACACATTTGATGATCTATTATCATCACAAGCATCACAAGTTTCATTAACTAGTTTCATTCTTTTTTTTATTTTAGGAAAGTAATTTCTACTCATTGAAAATTTAACTAAGATTTAATATTCACCACTTCAAATATGGGATCATGTGGACACATGTCATCACCACATATTCTAACATGTGGGAATGTGATTTAAGGGTTGGATCACAATTACTTTGGTTTAAGTTCATTATTTAATGATTTAAAGTGACTAGAAATGCCTATATAGCATTATTTTGGTACTAGTCCAAAGTCACTGCATGTAAACCTTAATATTATTACATATTCATATAGGTATGGTAAAATGTGATTTTTGAGAGTTGGAATCAACTCAAAAGCTATTTTGGTTGATTTTATAAAAATGTTTGAATGTGCAAAATCTTTTGTCTTGTTATTTTTACTAGGAGAGATCTCTAACTCTAATTGAATTAAATCCAATAGGCTTGGATAGATCTTTTTAGTAGCGTTCTAACAAAATTGGAATCACTCCAATTGGATTTATAAATCTCTCTGAATTGAATTTCAAACTAGGGAACAGAACTAGGTTTAAACTAAATAGAAAACTCCTAATTCAAACTAATTGGGTTGCGCGGGAACGCTAACGGGACGGGCCAGTGACACTACGCGGCGCGGGGCTCAGCTGATAGGGGGGTCCACCGGTCAGTGGCTCATAACGCGCAAAGCGGTACGGGGCAATATGGGTCGTTGGATTAGAACGCGGATCAACAACTAGGGATCATCATCGACGACGAACTGGTCGCCGACGAACTCTAACCCTAGCGGCTCGGCGGGGGTGCATAGGGGGCGTGCCAGGGCTCCAGCGACGACAGCGATGGGGGCGAACAGACTGGTAGACGATGGCGAACTCAGGGACGGTCGAGGCAGCTCTGGGGGTGGTCGCAATCAGCGGTGCCCTTCTCCTCTAGAGGCGGCCTGCACCAGTGCAATTCTGGCGACTGCGAGCTTGAGTGGCTCGGGGGAGAAGTGTGGGGTGCTCACTGAGGTAAGGGGAGGTGAGTGGTGTGCTGCAAATGGCTGGGGAAGGCCTCTATTTATAGGATGACGACGCGACCGAGAGGCATTGGCGGGCGGCTCCGGCGAGGGCTGCACAGCGTGCTAGCAACGTGGCTCGAGGTAGGGGCGGTCATTGGTCTCCTGGCGGTGCTCTACATGACCTAGGGGCGATGGTATGCGGTCAGACGGTGCTGGTGCTCTAAGCGGCATAGACGGTGGTGTCCACGACGAGCGGTGGCTGTGGTGCGTTGGGCGGTGAACGGGCATGTCCGGCGTGCTCCCTGCGTCGTGGCGAAGCGGTGGGCGCGGGTTGTGGTCGAGGGGTGGAGTGTATGCGTGTGTCGGGCGCGGTGCTCTGGCGCATGCTTGGCATGGCGTAGACAGGCAGTGCACGGCGGTTCCTCGGTGGTCCATGGCTTGTCCTGGCTCGGGGAGGTGACAGAGGGTGGCGGTGAGGTGTGAGCTAGCTAGTAGACATGGTGAGAGGGAGGGGGACGGTCTACTGCATCGTAGACCAAGTTTGGCCGGTGACATGTGCTCGGCTTGGCATGGCATGGTTGCTAGGGGTAGGGGATGGGGTGATTAAGGCCTGGTTTGATCAAAGGGAGAGAAAGGGAGGGTTTCATGGTCAAATGGGGAACAAGTTTGGCTAGAACACTATTCAAATAGTGAATTTGGTTTTTGTTTGAAATCTGTCCACAAGGTGTTTGTGAAAATGGCCGAAAGAAACTTACTTTTGAATTTGAAAATATTTTTGGTGGGTGTGCTAGTATTAAGATTGAGACCCTGTGGGTGCTTGGGTTTTGAAATTTGAGCTTGTTTGAGTGGTTTTTGAAATAGTGGGATCTTCCCATATGAAATAGATTCAATTTTCCAATGCCAATTAAATTTAGTGATTGAATGTTTTTGGCAGATCACAAAGTGGGCCTTGGTACATCACTATATGTACTAGCAAGGGGTGCAAAGCTACACATTTGTTTATGTTAGGTTTTGAGTTCTAGGAATAGCCAAAGTAGGCATGGTAGTTAATTTGGCCAAAATGACCATTTCTTTCTTTTTATTCTTTTTGATTTGTTTTTCTTTGGGAAATGTTTGGGAATGATCTAGATGATGTTTATTTCACCTAAGAATCATTTTACAAGCAATAGATCACTTAATCATGGCAATTCAAAACAACTCCTATTTAAATGCACACACATATGAATGCTTTAATAATTTTAAATTGGAAAAGTTTTTGTTAACCCTAATATTTGATGATTTGGATCTTAATAACCTTGGATTAAAGTATTGGGATGTTACAATGTACCTAGGTTTTGGGCTCTTCTAGTGACATAAAACCCCTACTCATGCATGCTAGATCTCATATCTCTTCCCATTATTGTAGCTTATAAGGGCTCCTTGAGCTGTATCTTGGCTCCTAGAGGTCTTCTCTGTATGCTTGAGAGCTAGAGGAAGAAGAAGAAGTGAGCTCGTAAGTGAGCAGAGGAGAAATGAGCCCCCATGGGTGTTTTCTAGAACGATCCCCCTGGTGCCCCTTATAAAGGAAACCCAGGGGACAAGGGATGGCCTACAGGCACTAGTCCTGAGCTGACTACTAGGGCCACATCAACTTTTCATGATTTAACTATTGGGGTCATATCAACTAATAAGGCATGGTCCTTGTCAGGTCTTGTCTGTCCTTTTCCTTATCTTCTAGCACTTGTCCTTGGCATATTTTAGTCATCGATCGTATCCTCTATTGAGAATAAGGGGAGCATCTTATACTTGACAATGCATCATATGTCAGTCTAAGACATGGGCGTCCAAAGACCGGCATATGATGGAAGGACCTGTGGTATGTTGATGTAGAGGATGGTCTCGTAGTTGTAGAAGTGCAGGGGTGGTCGAGGTAGCCCGGTCGCTGGAGGAGGCCGAGGTAGCTTAGTCGTTGTATGCCCAAATTTGACATATTGGTCCAAATCTAACATACATGTCCAAAATCCAACATACATGTCCCAAATCCAACATATATGTCCAAATCCAACATACATGTCCAAATCTGAAATACATGTCCCAAATGCGACATATATGTCCAAATCCAACATACATGTGCAAAACTGACATACTTTTCCTAAATCCGACATACGTGTCCTAAATCCGACATATATGTCCAAATCTGACATACATGTCCAAAATCTGACATATAGCTTGGGAGGAAGTCAACCAAGATGAGTTTCATATATGTTGGCCCAGTTTCATATATGTCGGCCAAGTTCGGGTTTCTTTCTTATCTTTATTTAATTCATTCTTCTATACTACTTTATGTCTTCTACTAAATCATCTAATCTCCAACTCTAGGGTACCTGGGGTCATATCCCTGACAAAACAATTATGAACTAATTGAGATATGATAATAAAATCCATTTATTATTTGCTTCTAGGGCATATCTCCTTCAGGAGGACCCTCATGGCACAACCTTACAAGGACTGTCCTAGGTCTTTGTCCACACCTCCTCGCCCTGCTGCCTTCTCCCCTGACATACCGTTTGGCAATGATGGTTCCATGCATGGGGACCCTTCTGAGGATGACGACGACAATGATGGTGGGATGGGATGTGGGGGAGTCGTGCCCTCCCGCGGCAACCCTGACCCTCACCCTGGGGGCCGCTCGGGCACGTGCATCTTTGCATGTGTCTGTTTGCCCGGTCCTAGAGCCTGCGACCAAGAATGCGTCGGCTAAGCTGACACCAAAGGACCTCCCCCGCAACACCCGCCTAGATCCGCTGATGACTATGGGCTTTGGCCTCTCACAGTACGGTTCCAACTTCGGGGGGGGGGGGAGTAGAGACTCTAGGTCTCGCTAGGTTTGCGGGTACTATGCTGAGAATCTCCCTCTACCAAACAAGCGGGGACTGTACGAGTGTGGCGATGGAGGTGGTGTTCCCTGCCTCCTAGAGGTCTCTTGGTACGGGGTGCTACACCTTGTCTCCAGGATATAGACCCTCACCGCCCCGAAGGTCACCTACTGTCGTGCCATCGACGCTGCGCCCTACGATGGTGGCTTTGACAACAATCTTCCTTGACACTCCGGAGGTCGGGATCAAGACCCGTCCTCCCCGCCACACCAAGCCTACACCGCCTCCAGCTCACCAGCATGCGCCTGGCTCACTCACGGTCAGGGACCATGGGAAGTGAGATGACTGTTCCTGAGAAGGCGGCACGGCCGGTTGTGGCACACAACCTTGAGCCAGGTACTCATCCCACTTCCCAGGTTCCCTCTCTTCCCTCGAGGTCTAGTTTTTGCATTTTGGATGAGGTCCCTCTAGACCATTTGGATCAGGTTGTGAGTGACAGTGGGGTGGTATTCTATGGTGAGCACGGACCACGTATGGAATAGATTGTAGTGATTAAATCAAAGGAAAACTATGAATGGGAATTGACATCATCTCGTGCTCATGCAGAGCGGGAGAGGTCGGTAGTGCCCCAGTCCACCACCAGCGCGGGGCAGTAGGGCCTGGCGACTAGTGGGGGTATGTCTTGCCCTTCGGTTGTGGATCCCTCTCTAGCAACCCCTAGGTGGATGGAAGCGGGAGAGGTATCCTAAGCTTTTGTCCAGGCCCTCGACTATTGGTAGGGCCCGCTTTATGCCTCATAAGGGGATAAACCCTGGTGATGGTTCCCAATGAATATCCCTATTTTTTACATTCATTTGGAACATCAAGGGGATTGGGCATGATGAGCAGAAACAACAACTGAGAGACTATATGAGATAATAAGATGTGGACATTGTGAGCTTACAAGAGATGATTAGATATGACTTCTCGCTACCTGAGTTGCAGGAATTGAGTCGTCATAAGTTCATCGGGCGTTGGCTATCATGGAATGGCCTCTCGAGTGGGATCCTCCTACGAGTGAAGGAGGATACCTTTGAGGTACAGGACATGGACTGTTTGGAATTATTTGTGAGCATGTATCTCACCCATAGACAATGTAACCTCAAGTGGGAGGTGATCATCGTATATGGCCCTGCGGAGCATAGGAGGTCCCCGACGTTTCTTGCCGAGCTGAAAGCTATGGTGGAGCAGTGCACCATCCCTATGGTGGTGGCAGGAGATTTCAACCTTATCCTCTCCCCTAATGATAATTTTTTTGAAATCATTGACCTATCTAGCATGAGGATGTTCAATGACTGCATTGTTGATCTCGCCCTTAAAGATATCACCCGTGTGGGGGGGAGATATACTTGGTCTAATAGTTGGGTGGACCCAATCCAGAGTGTGCTGGATAGGGTCCTTGTATTGGTTGAGTGGGAACTTTCCTTCCCACTATGCTCCCTATGGGTTGTGATGAGGATCGGCTTGTAACACTCCCCCTCCTATTGTCCACGGTGGGAGGGTCACCACAGAAGATGAACAACTTCCATTTTGAGAACTTTTGGCTACAACAACCAGGGTTCATGGAAATGGTTTAGCTAAAGTAGGAAGCAACGACCTCTTGTGCCCCTTGGTGCATAATGCGGTGGACGTTTGGCATTACTATGCCATGATGGCACAATAGTTCATGCGAGGGTGGGACAACCAAGGAGCAGAGCTGCAACGGAAGAAATACAACCTACTTAGTGCTATACGATCCTTGTACCTAGCTTCAAATTCTTTAGGAATCTCTGTTGAGGAATGGCTCCAGCAGTATGCCCTGGAGGATTCCCTCTTGGAGATCCATAAGAGGGAGGAGACTTTTTGGTGATAGCAGAGTCGCCAGAATTGGCACCTCAAAGGGGATGTGAACACTACCTACTTCCATACCATTTCCAATGGCTGATGTAGAAAGTGTTACATCCCCTTCCTTTGGGAGGGTGGACTTCTACTAGAGGATGCCAGGGAGGCTGCCTCCCATATTTACTCCTTTTTATAAGGAGCTCTTCACAGCAGGCCCCCGTATAGGGGTGGTATTAGCGGTATACTTTTGGCTAGAGGGGCGAAGGTTTTAATGAGAATGCGGAGTGGCGCTCTAGTTCCTACCGGAAGAGGTGGCCTATGCCATTATGGATATGAAGGCAAATTCAGATTCGGGGCCCGATGGACTCCCTGTCACTTTATTCTAGAAATAATGGGACAAAATCCAGGGAGCCATTATGCCCCTATTTCAAGAGCTGTACATCGCAACCCTCGTGATGTATCACCTCAACTTTGGCTTTATAACCTTGATCCCCAAGGTTGTGGAGCCACAAATATACGGAAATTTAGGCCGATCATAGTGACAAATGTTCTCTAGTGGATCATATATATCTAAGGTGTTTGCATGCATGTTGGCCCCGATTATGGAGCGTCTAACACACCCTTACCAGTTTCCTTCCTCAAAGGCAAGTATATCCGTGACAGGATTCTGGCGCTTCATGAGATTATCCATGATGTCAAGGTCAGCTGCCATAAAGGCGTTTTTATGAAGCAAGAGTTCCAAAAAGCATATGGCTTATACTGGTCCTTCCTCCTACAAGTTCTTCAATAGAAGGGCCTTGATGATCGCATGATAGGTTGCATCATGCAGATTGTCATGAGTGGACACAACTATAAACATAAATGGAGAGGTGGGTCCTAATGCATGTAAAATGCATACATGAATGTAGTTTATTGTCACTTATTCCAACATATTATCATGTTATTTACTATTATAAACATGTATTGCAATGATTTACAAGGATTTCCCAATGATTCCCTTTATTTGGTTTATAACCCCATAGGGCAGAAAACCTTGTTTTTCATATTTTTATGTTTTAGCGACTGATATGGAGTCAGATTGGACTAGGATTTTTTATGAAGCATTTTTATCAAAGGAGAAGACCCTTGGATTTTTGAGAAGCAGAGGGGAGCTATGAAGGCCAAGATGGCCTAGCTAGGTGTCACGGTCAGCATGTGGGGGCTGGGCCACCCGGTCCAACTTGTGCCTCGAGCATCCGCATTCGTTCGTCTTCATCTCGGGATCTTTGTCTTGACCTAAAGCTACCTATAAGAAGACCCCCCGGTGCGTTCGCAAAAGAGAGGTAGCAAAAACACAAAAACCACAAACTAGAGCCAGAACCAGCGAAGATTGGAGAGGGAACACCACCGAAACCAATCTCCAGTTACATCTCCACCCTCACCAACATCTCCACCAGCTCCTCCATAATGAGAAGGGAGTAGTCCACCCTCGGACTATGGTTTTCTCTCTCTCTCATGCTATGATTGTATTAGATCCATGTGAGATGCATAACATGATCATGGACATCTATGTGTAATTTCTATGTGGTGTATCTAGATCTTATGATATGATATTTGAGATTGCAATTATTATTCTAAGTTTGATGTATGAGTAGATGCATATTACTATCCCATTCTTAATTACTTGTATTGATCATACTTGTATGCGAGAGCGTGTTTAGAAGAACGTGTGCATTAGATGGATTAACATGGTAGTGGTGATTGGGTAGTGACAACAAATTTGAGATCCACTATCGTTTTTACCTTTGTTTTGTTACCTCACTAGGGAGAAAGTCCATGCATGTGATACAACCATCTAGTGATAGCAATGAATGATTCTTGTTTGTTCAAGGTAGCATATTTGATATCTAAAGATCATGGCAAAGTGCGTAAAGCTATACTCTCGTAATTAAATCTGGATAGCATGGAGTTTTCCCTTTCTAGAAGAGCATAAGTGAGTTGTGTTGCACCATATTTCAATTAGGACTTGATGCCCATATGAATGCTAATTAAATACTCTATAAATTTTTAATCACATATATATCATTATGTAAGTTGTTTTATGTCCACTATAATCTTTGACAGGGTATACAAGTGAAACTATGGACCCCAGTCCATTTTTAATCATAAGAAACACATTTTACTTGCCTTTACAATTTTTGCCTTCATTAAATACGAAAACACAAAAATATTTATTTCTTGAAAATCATACTAAAAACCCAAAAATATCTTTTTTAATTGGGTTTACTTTCCTTGTTTATTTTAGATTGATATCCATAATTAGATCTACTTTACTTGTTTTACTTTCCTAGTTTAATTAATTCTAGTTTTATTTTACTTGCACTAAACCTCGTGCTTGACAACCACACGGTTGATTTAGGGAAACTAGAAATTTGTTTTTGATTTATAGATTGCTTGAAGAGGAAGAAGAAGAACTACGAGTAGATCCCCGAGAGTTTGATATGAACCCCAAGTCACCCTTCTGGGTAAAATACATTTCCTACATCCTACACTAGGAGTCCCAACGAGTTGGTACACACGTAAATTGGTGTCATCAAGACTATTTTCTAGCGTCATTGCCGGGGATCTAAGGAGTTCATCACAAGTTACACCATCTCCACCATGCCCGAGAAGACTATTTTTCTACCGCCGTATCTAGTGTGATCAATCACCCAAGCTTAGGGAGGTTGCTTAAATTTGTGAGTTTTCTTGTCCTTTAGATTTTTAAAGCAATTTACCTTTTTCTTGTTTTTTTTGTTTTTTTGATTTATTTGAATTTGCCTCCGGTTTTCCTCCTCCCCATTGCTTTTTTACTTTTAAGTATTCTTTTACTTTATTCTTACATAAGAAAATCTATAAATTTATGATGGATCGAGTTTACCCACTTCTAGCAAAAATATCCTCCCTATTTATTATGAAATCGCAAGTATTAAACAATATTCTGGTGAATATTTATGGGACGCATGGTTTAGGATGCAAGAGATTAAAGAGAAGTGTCGTAACGTTCACACTAAAAAAATTATCATTAGGAGATTTTACAATGGTGTAGATACTTGGTCCAAATTACCTCTAGATGCTTTAACAAATGGATGCTTTGGTATGGGAGACAACACACTCCCTTATTTTATTTTAGAAACTTTGTTTGGAAATCCAGGAAATCTAAAGACGAGGTTTATTTCCAACAATTTATAGAAACTTTAGAAAATGTTGTGACAAATCTACAAAGCTTAGTTAAGGGGGGTCCTAGCAAATATAATTTAAACCAAATATGTACTTACACTAGGGGAAAGCTTAAGAATTTTAATATTGATTTTAATGAACTTGTTAAAAAGGTTGATTCGGTGGAGTACCATGCTAATACCAAAGATTGTGCTATTGACAATGTTCACAAAAAGATAAATTTTATGACTAAGTTTTTGGGATATGCTAAAGAATTATCAATTATTTCCAAGGAACCTAGGAATTCTAAAAATAAAGAAACACAATATGAAGAAGTTAAAATGCTCAATGATATAATTTCTAAACCTTTGTGTGATCTTGATAAGTGTATGTTGCATGAACTAATTAATTTGTTGCAAAAATTTGCTAGTGATTCTGCTATTAATGTTCATCAAGCGGGGTTTGGATCTTGAATTGCTAATCATGTGCTCAAAGTTAAAATTGATAGATATAATAGAGAAGCCACGATACCGCCAAATATTGGGGATTTATGGATCCAAAAAGTTCAAGTAACAATTGGACAAGAAACTTGGCATGTTATACTAGATTTAGGATCTAGTGTTTCTCTTTTATCAAAAGATCTTTATGATGTGCTTAAAATTAAACCCATGGAAATTTTTAATATAGATCTATTACTTGCTAATGATCCTACTAAACATGCTTTAGGAATTTCATATGATGTTATGGTAAAATTACATATGAATTTTGTTCCTGTTGATTTTGCTATACTGAATATAGGCGATAAAAGAAATAATCCAATAATTTTGGAAAGAACTTTTCTAAGAACCATGGGGGCAATAATTGATACAAGGAGGGTGATGTTAAATTTCAGTTACCTCACTAGTGAGGAAGTAGTTGAATGTGCTACAACCATCTAGTGACAGCAATAGATGATTCTTGTTTGTTCAAGGTATCATATTTGATATGTAAACATCATGTCAAAGTGCCTATAGCTATATTATTGTAATTAAATCTAGATAGAATAGAGTTTTTCCTTTCTAGATGAGTATAAGTGAGATGTGTTGATTCATCTTTAAATTATGACGTGATTCCCATATGAATGCAAATCAAACACTCTCTAAATTTCCAATCACATATATATCATTATGTAATTTGTTTTATATCCACCATAATCTTTGAGAGAGTATATAAGTGAAACTATGAACCTTGGACCGTTTTTACTCATAAGAAATTACTTGCTTTTACTTGCGTTTACAGTTTTTGTCTTAATTTAGAAAGAAAATATAAAAATATTTCTTTCTTGCAAATCATGCCAAAAACCAAAAAATATTTTTCCTTTAATCATGAATAAATAATAGCGCTAGATTGTTTCAGCTCAAACTGATATCCATGTCATCCCGATTCTTTTGACAGTGGGATGGACGCCGAGGAGGACACGTTGCGACGTCGCAATGGAGCCCTACTATCCTGTGAGGCGGGTCCTGCTGCGGGCTAGGGCGAAATTTTTTATACCGCGAACGTGTGTATCACACGTCGTTGTACCCCGCGTGGATGGATGGTGGCCCGCGCGCGCGGCATTGGCCTACCGCCAGGATCCGCGGGCTGTATTGCGCTCCTAAGTGCCATTCCTAGCGCGACACGCCTCCACACCCGCGGGGTGGCAGGGCCCACCAATCATAGACATGGCATCTCATTCTCTATCCGGACGTGGGTTATCACGGCGACAAGCTTAGCTGGCGGTGCAGATGGCAGCGGTATGTATGGACGGACGCGGTTCCTCGCGGCATGTAGCCGACGTGTCACTTTGGCTGTAGGCATCCGCGGGTTATCGCACCGGAGAGCTGACCTAGCAGCGTAGGCTATAGACGGCTATGGGTTCACACGTGAGAGAGATGACCTGATAGTGTAGACTCTAGACGGTATAGGGTTCTCGCGGCCTGTAGCCTAGCTGTCTGCGTGATCCCTCGGCAGTTATTTCAGTATAGTTTAGCTTCTCTCTCAGACCATGCTTCCGTATTTTCACGGCAATGTGTGGATTATAAGATGCTTCTCCCATTTCTCTCTCCATGCAAAGCGGTAGATAGTTTATCTCTTCTCCTACCTTCGCCTCCTCTTGGCTTGACCTCCTCGCTGGTCATGTGCAACGATCCGGTGAACACACACGGTCCCCCGATGCGATTGGCGAAAGAAGGCAAGCTCAGGTATGTTTCTCTTTTTTCTGTTTGGTGCCTTTCATTTTATTTCGTTCTAACACCGGTCTTTGGTTTCCAGCTACGAGTGTTTGCTCAACCACGAACACTGGAGATTTATTGCTCTCACGTCGACTTCCATTGGAAAAGATGCCAATACAAGAGCTGACGATGGAAAATGGGACGTATGACGCTTCGATTGTCCATGGTATGTTGTTGTGCTTTCGTTGCCTACTCTACGAGCTTCTACATCCCTACTTTCCTTTTCATCACATTTGCTTTCTTCTTAGATGGCGATTCCTCCTTTAACCCTGCTCTTGATCTTTCTACGTTGCGCATCCACATCGTGGCGATGGAACAATATGGGTTTCCTGCTGACAATCAATACAGTAAGCTTATTTTGCCAACTTTTCTTCGACCCGACTTGCTATCTCTCTTTGTGCTTTCGCTCTATCAAGCTGGCCTATGTTTACTGCTTTCGGGGTCTTTTGGTCTTCGTATTCCTACTGTTGGATCATGTTTGAGAATGCCTGCCGGCAACCTACCATGCCCTTTTCATCAACTAATGGAGAGAAGCAGAAGAGAGGCTCACCAGCAGCAATCACAGGCGCTAAGAGATGAAGAAATTGTTCTGTTGTTTAGCACACTACATGGTAAGATTCCTTCGCTAACTTCTCCTTGAGGCAATCTACTAGGCTGACATGTGTTTCTTGCCTTCTAGGGTTTTCTGCGCCTTTGTTTCCTGCTATTGGATCTTGCTCAACTAAGTCGGAAAGGGACCCATTACATTCTCGATGGTGTTAACATTGTGTGACATCGCTCTTCGGATGATGATACCGGTGGTAGCTATTTCTAAGCGATGAAGATCTCTCTCTGACTGATGAAGAACTCTTTCAATTGTTTTTCTTTAAAAAAATTAGAGGCTACTCTGTAAAACATTATAGATGTTTCTCTCTGTAATCTTTTATTTTTCCTGTCTCGCAACTTAGTCTTTTGTATGCTTTGATGATGTACAAATAAATAATAGAAGATAAGAGTACTAAGTATATTCATTTGTTTGTTGGTGTCATTGCATGTCCACGGCTCTAGATTTTCAATCTATCTTTCGCATTCTACGTTCCTTCATTGGGCTACTGGATGAAACTTATTGGTGTAAAACTATTGTACGATTCGAATAAGACTAATCTTGCCTTTTATATACAAATATTCCATGTACAACTATTGCGGGCTATGGCACTCTATGTATCATGTGATTTGTGAGTCGTCATGTTTGTATGGTTGTCCTATTTTTAACTTTTTTATTATAGTGGGAGTGACAGTATCGATCAGTGTTTTTATGCGTTTTTTAATCCAGGTCTCTCTGCACTGTATATCAACTACCATGAGCTGTGTATGTATAGACACGTGTTACTAAACATATCTATGTCCATTGGCATAACACTCTCGACGTGTGCCACTTAAGCTTCGAATGTCGAATGCTGACAGTAGTTTCTTTATACTCAGCACGTTCCCAGGAAACGATAAGGCTTGCAACGCAAGCTCTCTCACGAGACATCTACACGTGAATGGTACAAACTGCAAGGCATCGCTGTGAGAAACCACTGACACCAACGATCTACGATGCTAGCTAGGCCCTCCGCCGCGAGAGACTGCGTTCGGCTAGGGCGTACGATGCCACATCGAATGTCCACGGGCCCCATCGCCGTGAGGAACCGTGTTCGTGTAGGGCCTATGATGCCATGTCAAATGTACTGATGCTCGAAGATGCGCATCGAGGAACTACGACCGCTTATAGCCTAAGCTGGCGCGTGCCACCTCGAAGGAAGAAACGTACTTGATGCCCTCTATAGCCATTTTATAAGGCTAAAAGTGAAGTTGTTATCCACCGAGCTCTCCTGCATCGAGTTTATGTTTCTCCTACCTAACTTTGATATGTCGTCACACGTTCTACATTACAGCCGCGTCCCGGGGGCGTAGAAAGAAGTCTAGTTGCTTTTACTTTCCTTGTTTATTTTAGATTTACTTCTATAATTAGATCTACTTTCCATATTCGTTTTACTTTTCTCATTTAATTAACTCTAGTTTTATTTTACTTACACCAAACCTTGTGCTTGACAACCACACGGTTGATTTGAAGATACAAGGCATTTCTTTTTTTATAGATTTCTTGAAGAGGATAAGGATAAGAACTACGAGTAGATCCTTGTGAGTTTGATATAAACCCCGAGATACTCTTGTGGGGAAAATGCTTGCTACATCACTCTGCACTTGATGTTGGGGATATGTTGAATGGGTATCACCATAGCATGTCTCTAATCAGGCTAACCCGGGTGACCCATAGTTGATCGCAAGGCCTATGGCCTGTTGGGTAGCCCAGTTATACGGATCTAGAAGGGAGGCCCATGTCGGAAGAATGAAGGCTACGGTGCAGTTACCGACCAACTCAGAGCAATGGATTACAAGACATGGAGACTAGTTAGTATTAGTGTAGGACTCTGTAACCTGTCCGGCAAGGTCTATTTCCTATAACCCTAGGTTCTTGTGCCTTTATAAGCCAGACCTGTGGGAGCCTCACACAATGAACCGATCTCTATAACTTGACGTATTGCCCTTATGGTGATTTATAGCAGGAGTAGGGTTTCGCCACTGTTGTGGGACCTGAAACTAGGTAATATGTGTTACCTTGTACCTCTCAACTCACTGCCTTCCCCCACCTCTCTAAACACACTCTGTGAGGACCCCTCCATGGCGTACTCGTCGGCAATACCACGATAGTTGGCGTCGACCATGGGGAAGAGGCGCTTCGAGCTCTACACCGGGCGAGGTCCAATATCTTCACGGGAATCGGAAACACTGTAGCCATTGCACGTGTTCTCTTCTCCATCAAGGTTTCGATCGTCCCACTAGACGAGTTCTGGATCTCGGCAAAGTCGAACCCCACCCGCTGCTCCATTGTTGCAATCGGGGACATGCATCTCTTGATCAGCGAAACCGGCTCTGGATCAAGCTCCCAGGAAGTCGGAAACACGTCAAGACCCGCATGGACCGCCTACGGGCAGGACACGTTTGCAGAAGGATCTGGCTCGGATCTCTCTTTGGAGTTTGTCGGCTTAGATCAGAACAAATCAAGGCCCACCCATATCGCCCCTCTACGGGATATAATGGTGCAAGACCCCATCAGATCCTCTTGGCTTCGCCAAGTGTTAGAGAAGCGGAGGTTGCACTTTGTCGGCATCGTCACCATGTTCGATCTGGCTCGCGGCGTTCAAATGTTAAAAGAATCCCCATGTGAGTACCTCACTAGATGGTTAAGGGCGAGGGAAACATTGGCGGGAGACCATACGGATGAGCTAGTGTACTACTTCATCAAAGGACTCACACCCAACACCCTTCTCTGACATATGCTCAGGAGGCAACAGGTCGCCTGCTTACTTACTCTCAACGAGATGATCACAAATGTTAACAATTTTGATGACGCTGATGAAGAAGCCAAGGCTAACATCATCGCCACATCCCCCCAAAACAAGCCCATCGGTCATGGAGCCTCCGGCTCAACCTGTACTATCAACAACATCGATGCTAATTCAGATTCGGTGCTAGACGCACTTTACGCTGACATCAGTATGGATGGCGATGGTTCATCGGCCAACTCGGAGGAACTTGAGACTACCATGAAGGAGATCGAGAAGGAGTTCAAGAAGGAGGTGTGCGCCGAGCAAGCTGACACTTCCTGCCAGGTACTAGTGGCCATCAGGAACATGGTGGAAGAAGACTAGCAGATCTAGGGAGCCAGAAGATCTCTGCCAACAGCACCAGATACCAGAGCCGCGGTGGCCAATGGTAAAAATGTTGTCGATCCTCCGGGTCCAGCAAAATCCATGCCCCCTCCGGCTATCCCCCGCAGCAGCTGCAGGAACTCACCATAGGGCCGAGTGTTGTGAACCAAACAAACCTACCGCGTCCACCATCCACGTCAGTGGCTGGCAACCCCTTGGTTACTCCAGCTGACAAGGTGCTCTATGATGAGCTCCTCGTATAATCGCTAACGGTTGCCCATATACGGAACATTACACAGCTGGATGACAAGTGTTAAGAAATCCTCGTGGAGGCCAAGTGCATTGCAGAACAAGGTGCACAACTGGACAGGGATCTAGCCAAGGCATAACAATCGATCAAGGCGATGCGAGCAATAGAGACTGAGTACAAGCAGCTTCTTAGGGAACACAAGGCAATGAAAGCTCCGACTCACGTCGTCGGTGATCCCGATGTCCGATGCAACTTGGGGTGCGCTCCATCCAAATAGGCAAAAGCTACCCCCTACATCGATAAGGATGGGAAGAAAGTCATGCCAACCCCCGACCTCAACATGGTCGTTTGCAAAACTTACTCGAGCAGGATTGATCAACTAAAGCGGTGGATCGGGTCTATGACCATGTCGTCAAGGTTGTCAAGCAATAGGAAAAGGCTACCTCTCATAGGCTCAAGTCCAACCCGGAGTTTTGTCAGTCTAGCATGAACAACCACCACAGACCAAGATGTCCTCGCGATGTCGGATCTCAGACAGGTTCCACGAAACAAAGGCGGAGGGACGCGCGTAACAGGACTGACTCCATTCCAGTATCCTCCAGCAATGGAGACAAGGCTCGCCCTGTCACTCGGCACCACCCCCGCAGTCACCATATTCGCGCCACCATACGAGCATGCCACCCCTAGACGCCCTCAGGGCGGTATCGTTATACGTGACCAGGGAGAAAATCTTTGGTATGACGGAGAGCACATCGGCAATGACGAACATAGGAGCAAATCATACAAGGAAACCCCGCATCTGACAAGCAACCGCAACAGGCGTAGAAGCAAGAAGTTTAACCCACCACCGCTGCCGCCACCGTCACCACCCAGCAGCCACCATGGTGGGGGATCATGCAGGTCCCACAACTTGCGCCATAACTATCCTACCCATGACGAAGAATAGCACAAGGAACAACCAAATCTATACGATCCATCTTAGCGCCTTGAAAGGATCCAGGAAGCCTGATAAGAGCCATACTTGGGGCCACGTTGTCTTGGACCGGTTATCTGGGTCATAACCTACCCTAGGGACCTCCGGGTTGACAAGACTATCAAGTCCTATGACGACACTACTAGGCCAGCTACGTGGTTGTAGGACTACCGCGAAGCGATACAAATCGTAGGGGGAACCCCAACGTCACCATCAAGTACCTCCCACCAGGACTAGCTCTATATTTTTTGGGGCCCTAGGCAATGTCGATAAGTGGGCCCCTAAGATCAATATATATGATCACGTAACTAGATATAGACATAATGTCGGTCTATTTTCACTTGCAAAAAATTTAAAAGTTAACATCTAATCGCGCATTCATAGTTTGAGATATCTGGAAATAATTGTCAAACACTAAAACAGTGCCATATTAAGAGAAAAGGAATAAAAGGGTAGTAAAATATAAGAAATATTTCCTGCTAGTTTAATTATCTCAAATAAAACAATAATGTCAATGAGTCGCCAATTATGCTCTAGTGTTTCCAAAAAGCTTCTTTTCACATTTTTAAAGCAAAATCATCGAGAATAATATCAAGATCAATGTTGTTCAATATATTCTTCTCAATACAACACGTGGCCAAGCCAATTCAATCTGGCTCAATTGTGAAGGAGTTTAAGAAAATTATAACCTTAAAATTTAAAACCTCAATCGAGGGATTAGTTAGGCGCTTAGTTAGATAAAAATAAAGATTACAAAATTGGGTTAATCATAGTGTCTGTCTAAGATCCGGGAGTTTCAACGGCACACCGCTTATTTATTTCTACTCCCTCCGTCTCGAAATAGATGTCGAAAGTTTGTCAAAATTTGAATGAATATATATACTAAATAGGATCTAGATTCATCTAACATTTGACAAATATAAGATATCTATTTTGAGACGGAGGGAGTATAACGGACTTCTTCCGTCTTTCATGTCAAGCCAAAAACTAACTAAGCACTCAACGCTACAATTTGCGTCGACTCTCCTAAATAAACGCCTATTAGCTGGGATTCCACGCCTCAACTACCATTGACCGGTGAAAAAATCCTAGTGTCTCTGAATAGGAGGCTGCGTTACATGCCCTTATAGGCAGGGGAATGAATCAATCCTGGCCCCTGTCCGTCGCCAAGGTGGCCATGCCTCCCACTAATGCACTCCAGCACCACCCGTTAATAGATTGACGACTTGCTAGGGAAATCAATCTGCAATTGGTTGGATATGCATGAAGCGTTCACCAAGAACTTTGAGGATACATACAAACGTCCATGCACCGTAGGTGACCTACAATGGAGTGTACAAGAGAAGGACAGATCGTCTCGGAACTACCTATCTTGCTGGCTTGATATGATTTTTTTTGCGTGGGAGTACACGATCGAGACTGCTATGGCTGCCTTCATTAACGGTCTGGGAAGGGGATATCTCCTTTGACATACGCTGAAGATCACTCAGGACAAGAGAAAGCTTGACCTCAACACAATGATTGCCAAGGCTAGCGAATTTTCCACTGCCAACGATGAAGCTCACTGGTCCTTACCTATAGTGGCTACCCCCAACCAGGCCAAGAAGAATAACAATAACAAGCGGAAGAATCTGCGAGAACACATGCAAACAACCGACATGGTCACCATGACTTTCGCTGGCAGATGCGAAGGCTAACAACATGGTCGTGGCAGGAGGGCTGGTCATGGACAATAGCGGAGTGATCCTACAGCTGCATCGCCCCATGTTCCCCGAACGCACGAGGAGTACCGTCAGTGCAACTTTGTCAACGACCTAAAGGAAGACCAACCGCCAGTGCAACTTTGTCAACAACCTAAAGGAAGAGCTAGAGTCTGTCTACAAACAAAGTCAGAAGAATAAACCCCGCGGAAAGGGCAAGGGGAAGAAGAAGGAGGAAGAGTCCAAGGATTCAGATGACATGGATGAAGACATGGACCCAAACCCACCAACAAGGGCGATGACAAGGGTAAAAATTGGCACCCGCACCATCCGGGCGCCCCTTGACTCTGTCTACCACACCTTCCTTGGCAGCCCCACCGTCTGGGCCTAGCAAACCTCTCTGAGGATACTGATGGCCACCCTCCCCATAGTTTCCTAGTACGTGAAGTGGTCTGAAATTCCTATTACTTGGGACATAGAGGATCACCCAGACCTCATACAAATAGAGAACCAGTATGCCATGGTCATCAACCCCCTGATTGACGGTAGTGAGTTCACCAAGTTCCTCGTGGACAGTGGAAGAAGCATCAACATTATGTACCTTGATATGTAACACAAGATGAACTTGATGGAGACCCAACTAAGGTGGAGAAGCACCATGTTCCATGGAGTCGTTCCTAGCTGGCGGGCTCAACCCCTTGGCTGCATCACCCTTCCGGTCGCCTTTGGTGATGTTAACAATTAACGCCAATAGTGCATGACCTTTGAAGTGGTGCCCTTCAAGAGCGTGTATCACGTCATATTTGGACGTGACATATTCCACTCCATCCTCACCAGGCCATGTTTCATATACAACAAGCTCAAGATACCCTGACCAAACGGCATCATCACCATTACTAGAAGCTTCACAAGGCAATGGAGTGCGAGCTGAGTGAAGTCGCCTTCACCAAAGCTGTCCTCTACTGTGAAGAGTTCAAGGAGATCCAGTGCTAGGTCGCCGCCTTGGAGATGCCGTCTTCGAAGAAGCAGATTTCTAATTTCGAACCCACCTTTAAGGCTGCCATCAAGACCAAGCAGGTGGAACTTGTGGAAGGAGACTCCTCCAAGACCACCTCCATTGGCACGGACATGGATCCCAAATAGGAAAACACGCTCATCGAGTTCCTCTGTGAGAATAGGGACATCTTCGCCTGGCAACCTGCCGACATGAAAGGTGTACCTAGGGAACTTGTCGAGCATAGCTTAAACATTGACCCTAAAGCAAAACTGATGAAACAACCTCTACAACACTTCAGTGATGAAAAAGAATGAGCCATAGGCAAGGAGATAGCTAGGTTACTTAAGGATAGTTTTATCCAAGAAGTTATTCACACCCAGTCGGTGGCCAATCTTGTACTTGTCCCCAGAAAGGGAACCTAAGAATTAAGAATGTTGTAAAACCTCAAAAATATTAAACAAGATTATCAAGTTCTAATCACCCAAGTTTAGGGTTAACAAAAACTTTTATTATTAAACTCTATATGAATGAATGTGTGATTTCCATTAATGCATGAATGCTTGCATTTGCCATGTTTGATTGCTACAAATGACAAGGATTAGTTTAAAGATGAATAACACATCATCTAGTTCATTTACAAGCAAAATCAAATGAAAAGAAAACCAATGGTGAAGCATATGATCATATGGTCATTTTGGCCAAAGTTAACCACTAGCCTACTTTGGCCATCTCTAGTGAAAGATTTCCAACAGAAACATTTCTAATTCTTTTCACCCCTTACTAGACCAAGTAAAAATGAACCCAAGCAAACATTACAAAACTACAGAAACTATTTTCAAATCCATTTGAGAGGCAATTCAAAATTGAATAAAGTATAGGTACATAGATCATCATTTTACAAAAACCACTCAAACTAACACCACTTGACAATTCCTAGCAATCAGAGACTACCAAGCAAGTGACCAGATCACCCACCAAGAATCATGAAATAATTCAAAGGTTAAGCTCATGCAGCCATTTCGTCGAGCACTTAACAGGCAGAGTACAAACTCAACAACTATCTACTATTTTGATCAATCAATTGATCATCCATTGTACCCAATTCGACTCCATATCTCACCCATGATCACTCCCAGTACTTGGTCATGCAATGGAGCAACACCACTCGCCCCTGCGCTAGTGCAATGACCGTACCGAGCATGTCACGCAGGTCGACCATGGACAAGATGCCAGAGACCGCGCCACCCTCGCACATGATGCCTAGCTGCTAGCCATGACTTCACCGCCCCTCTATGTCCACCCCTTGACCAACGAAGAGAAGTGGAGAAGCTGGAATAGCCGTGCCCATTTAAGTCTCTCCCATGCCAAGAGCATGACGGAGCGCCGAATCCTCCTCGCATAGCCATGCCGCACCTTGCTCTCTATGCTCGTACCCGCACTCGCCATGTCACCAGCCACCTCCTAGACATGATCATTCGCCATCGCGCGCCCCGTGACCACTGTACTTGATGACGAACACCTTCGTACCCGAACAAAGCGCGGACGTTGCCCGACCAACTGAGACCGCCCCTTACCGCGCCACTACGCGCGAGACGACCCTCGCAGTCCACCGCGTTGACCCATGCCATCCGCCATGCCTAGCGCGACCTGTAGCAGCGTCGCTGATGAAGCCCGACCATGACGCCCTGCCTCCAACGCCGGTGTACAAATAGGAGCCACCCCAGACCTCAAACGGCACCCTAGTTCACTCCTCTCTCTCTCAGAAACACCCCAGCCCTTTCCCTAGAGCAAGGCGAGCACCACCCTGCTGGAATTTGACCGAAGACCGCCGCTGTAGGGAAGAAAGGGAGCCGTTGATTGGAGCCACACCAGGAGCCGCCGCGACCGCCAATCGACTCGCCATCATCGACCAGCCCGTTCGCCCCCATCGCCGGACCTAGATGGAGCCCAAGTAAGCCCCTAGTGACCCCCACCTAGCTAGAGCACCGTGACATAGACGACAAACCTCAGCCGTAGATCTCGTTCTAATCGTAGCACTCAGATTTGATGATACCGTTTCGGTTAGATAGAGGCAATGGGACCAACCTATCAGCAGCCCTCTGCGTGCGTGTTATGCAGTTGGGCTGACCCATTTCTTTTCCCGTGCAGAGCCCAACGATTCAAATATAGTTTGTCTATTTAGCTTAAAACCCTATTTTGTTAGTAGATTCAAAATTCAATTTAAAGATATGTACTAAACCAAATTGCATGATTCCAATTTTGTTAGAAAGGTATTTAAAATATCTACACACTCCCGTTGGATTCAAATCATTTGAAATTATAGATCACCTATACTAAAAATAACAAGACAGAGACTTTACCACTTCAAACATTTTTTATAAAATCAACCAAAAATGCTTTTGAGATGATTCCAACTCTCAAAATCACATTTTCCATGCTCTACATGAGTATGTAAAAATATTTGGTTTTATAGATATTAAAACATGGACTAGTATTAAAAGGATGCTATATAGGCTTTTCTAGTCACTTTAATATTATTACATAGTAATATTAAATCTTGTAATACATTACCACCACTTTGAATCACATTCCCAAGTATTGAAATATGAGGTGATGACATGTATCAACATGATCCCATATTTTAATTGGAGAATATTAAATCTTAAGTATTTTCAATGAGTAGAAACTACTTTTCTAGAATAAGATATATAAGAATGTGTAAATATACCATATGATGCTTGAGATGATGCTAGATCATCCAGTGTGAACCATGTGTGCAAAATAGAAGTAGTTAAGTATTGTTTGGTGATTGTGTACATTGTATGTGTTTATAGACGCTAGTATCGAACCGGGATACAACAAGGAGGAATACTTCGAAGAAGAGGAAGAGAACTTCAACAACTGCACTGACCAAGGCAAGCTAAACTATGCAAGCCATCCCATGGAAGCTATCTATGAAAGCCCACTATGCTAGATAACCTATGCAAGATGCACCATGCATACTTGGTTATGCAATTTTGATACCGTTGCAATTTTACCGTACAACGATAATACCTGAGTTGGGTAGGGCTTAACTGGAAGTTTATATGTCTTAGTATGGGTTCCTTGCGGAAGAGGTCGAGCTGAGGCTTCCTCGTGAATATGAATGTCCACCTATGCAGTTCCCGGGATGGCAGTTGGCCATGGCTAGGAGGCCAAGCTCATAGGGGAGGTGCCTATACTAGGCTGTGTAATTGAAAGGTTAGGATTGATTATCCACATACCAAGTATGATGATTCAGGGTTATCCCTGACGGATGTATCGAATTTTGTGGTGAAAGTGTACCACTTTTGCAGAGTGTCAAACAATTCGAATAGTCGTGTCCGCGGTTATGGACAGTTGGAGTGGCCATACTGTTCCATTGTCAGAATTTTTCAAAATGACTTATGCCTTGAAGGATGACTTTGACTTGACCACAAAAGGAGTTGTGGACATGAAAACTAGTTTCCCACTAAGTAATATAGAGAACAAAATTTAGGTCTTCTACTCTTAAGTTCTTATGGAATAAATCTGGCTTTTTGCAAACAAACCTAGAGCTTAAGCATTCCTACAAGTTTTTCCTTACTTGTTAGTGATAGTTTGTGAGTACTTAAAGAGTACTCATGGCTTTGTCCCTGGCTATTTCCATGGCTAGACTATGAGGAGGACTACCTAGAAGATGGACAACAGGAGGTCTATGACAACTAGGATCATCTCCCATCATCAGCATTGCATGTGACCCTAAAGTTGAAGCCCTACTACGTTTACTTTCCGATGCTTTGATTGTATTAAGACTGGATCATGAGATCCTCTATTTGTAATACTATTATGGTTTTTAATGGATGATGTACTGTGGTACCAATTCTGTTATGTCTCGCAAAAATGGTAATCCTGGAATTGCGATGTATGGCATAACAGGCATCTGGACTTAACAATCCGGGTGTTGAAAAGTTGGTATCAGAGCCATCCTGACCATAGGAGACCCTAGTTAGCATGGACGCCTGAAAAACCTAGTTTCAAAACAAATGAAGTGAGTATTTACAAAAACTTATTCTCACTCTTATCCTTGAGATCCTTTCAAAAAGAGATCATTTGTTCCTCAAAATTCTTGCAATACTACATAAAATATGACACACTTGATCACTTCACTAACTTACTCATCTTAACTGCTTATAGATGGAGGTCAAATATAGCAAGTTTTACCAGTTGGGCAATGGAGGTGAGCTGATCTTTGAGAGGGATTTGGACTAGCTCTCAGAGTACTTTGGACGCCCGCACCTGGAGTTCTTTGGAGCACAGCTCAACGACCAATCTAGAGGGGAGCTATAGTGGCTGATTGTTGCCGACCTGAGAGGCAAAATGGAGCCACCACTTTCATAGAAAGATTCAGTTCAGCTTGAGGGAGAACAACTGGTTAGACGGACTAGCCAGGGAAATGCAGGAGGCACTTGCTCGCTTGTGTGCACAGAACATCAACCAGCTCGACGGAACCCGTTTTGCCCACTATGCAAGACGTGACTCTACGGGACAGCCTTTGGTCATGCCGTCATATCCGGAGTTGAGGCACCACGTGGACCACTTGGACTTCATGCTGCATGAGACTCAGAAGGAATTGGACAACGCCCGTGCTTATGCCAATCAGAACCATGCTGAAGCCACTGAAAGGAAGCAGACCCTCGCCATGCTTCCTAAGGAGCACAAGTCGCTTCGTCGCCGGCGCAATTAGAAGGATTGCATCATCGCCCGTCTTCGCCAGAAGGTGGCAACCCTGGAGGAGACCATCCACGGCCAGGAGATCCAGCTGGAGGACAACGAGGAAGAGGAAGGAGAAGATATCTATGGGGATCCCTACTCTTACCTCAGTAATGGTGATGATTACCTGGAGGACATCGCCATGGAGGACCACACTGATGAGGATGATGCTGACTTCATTGATGACGAGGAGCCCGACGGTTTCGATGCGTAGTAGTCGCACTTGAGCACTATCGTAGGTGTGAGTTGTATCCGGTCCCATTATATCGTAGCTTGTCAGAATGGTCCTTCCGACCATCTGCTTTAGTATTTGTGGTGTGCGTTTGTATTGTGTGCCTTGAATGAATGAATGAAATGGAGTTAGTAGTTTTCAAACCTTAGTACTCCTCAAAGTTTAAAGCTTTTTGAAACAAACCCCTGAACCCTAGAAATTTCCTTCTTGTCTCATTATCTATCTCAATCTTCAGATGACTCGTGGTAACCCCGGAGGAAGCAACTCGTCTCTGGACCCAATGCTGCAGATTCTGCAAATGTTAGTTTCTGACCGTGAAGCCAGTAGAGCGGAACGTCAAGCCAACTTAGCCACTCTTCAATAGATAGCCCATATGGCTCACAATAACCATGGCCACGAAAACCTAGATCACCATGGATCCAAACTCAAAAACTTCCATAATACCAACCCTCATATGTTTAGGAAGTCAGAAGAGCCCTTGGATGCTGATGATTGGCTGCAGACCATGGAAAACAATTTAGAAGTCGCAGGAGTTGATGCTAATGAGAAGGTACTATTTGCCACCCACTATCTGTCCAGTTATCCCAGATCCTGGTGGAATAACACCCGTACCATGAATGGAGGTCAGATGATGACTTGGGAAGAGTTCAAACTCAAGTTCAGTAGGACCCATGTGCCCCTGGGTCTGATCAATAGGATCAGGGATGAGTTCAGAGATTTAAAGCAAGGAAGGATGACTGTGGTTGAGTACCGGGACCGATTACTGTCTTTAGCTAGATATGCCCCTGATGAGATTGACACTAGGGCCAAGAAAAAGGAGAGATTCCTGAATGGACTACATGATGAGATGCAGACCGTGCTAGTCAACATTCCCTTTGATGACCTTGAAGCTTTAGTGGATTCCGCCATTCAGATGGAAGGAAAGATAAACCAAGCTAGTGAGAACCGCAAGCGTCGTATGATGCACCAACCAGGACCCCACCATACCCCGAAGTATCGCCCCAACCCGTCTGCCAGATATGCACCAAGAAACAGCAGGCCACCAATGAACCATCCGAACTACCCCAATTGTGGAGGAGGAAACCTGAGGCCCGGAGGCCACCACAACAACAACAAACCTGGCAACCCCAATAATTTCAACCGTGCACCACCAAGGTTCAACAACAATAGCAACACCAACAACAACAATACTGCCCCAAGGACTGGAAGCAATGTTGTGCCTATCGCAGGGAAAGACAAGTCAATGATAACTTGTTTTGAGTGTGGAGTCACGGGTCACTAGTCCAACGAGTGCCCCAAGAAGCTTGCTGCAGCCACCAATGTTACTGCACAAGCCCAGCATCAGCGCCATGTCTAGCCTGGAAAGAGATTTGCCCCAGGAAACCCGCACAACCGTACCGACCGTCTTTTCGACATGAATGCTAAAGAAGCCCAGGAAGCCCCAGATGTCGTGTCGGGTATGTTTTCTATCAACTCAATACTTGCAAGAGTGTTATTTGATTCTGGAGCATCGCACTCGTTTGTTACAGAAGAATTTGCATGCACTAGTAAGATTCAACCAACAAATTTGAAGCATGTTATGATAGTCCAAATACCCGGTTAAACCACCAAAGCTAGAAAAATTTGCAAGGCCGTGCCCATTAGAATCCATGGGGTAGATTTTTATGCCAATCTAATAGTACTTGGAACCAAAGGTTTGGAAGTAGTACTAGGAATGGATTGGATGTCCAAACCTCAAGGATTGATCGACTGTGCCAAGAAAGCCATAACCATGACCAGTAGCACCAGAGTATTAGTAGAGCATGTATCTGAGACACTGCCCCGTCAATTCAAATGCAACAAGAGCTTACCCAAATCAACCATAGACCAAGTTAGAGTAGTCTGTGAATACCCCGATGTGTTCCTAGATGAATTGCCCGGTATGCCCCCAGACCGGTATATCGAGTTTATCATTGAACTAGTTCCTGGAACTGGACCCATAGCTCAGAGACCTTATAGTATGAACCCATCGGAATTAGTGGAGCTCAAGAAGAAACTTGATGACATGTTGGGAAAAGGTCTAATCCAACCAAGTGCATCACCGTGGAGATCACCTATTTTTTTTGTGGATAAGAAGGATGGTTCCAACCGTTTGTGTATGGATTATCAGAAGTTCAATGACGTCACCATCAAGAACAAGTACCCGCTTCCAAAGATAGAAGATCTATTTGATCAACTCACTAGTGCCAAAGTGTTTTCTAAGATTGATCTTAGAACTGGTTATCATCTATTGAAGATTCACACAACAGATATTCCAAAGACTACCATCACCACCAGATATGGATTGTATGAGTACAATGTCATGTCTATTGGATTAACCAATGCCCCCTCTTATTTCATGAACCTCATGAATAAGATTTTTATGAATTTTCTGGATAAGTTTTTTGTTGTCTTTATCGATGACATTCTAATATACTCCAAATTAGAAGAGTACCATGAACAACACCTAAGAACCATCCTTGAAACCCTTAGGGAGCATCAGTTGTATGCCAAATTTAGCAAATGCGAGTTTTGGTTAGAGGAAGTAGGATTCCTAGGCCATATCTTGTTGGCAGGAGGAGTTGTTGTCGATCCTGCCAAGATTAAAGATGTTGAAGAATGGAAAGCCCCAACCACTCAAACCGAAGTCCATGCATTTCTTGGATTAGCCGGATATTACCGCAAGTTTGTTGAGGGATTTTCAAGCATCGCAAGACCGATGACTCAACTTTTGAAGAAAGATAAGAAGTTTGAATGGACTGACAAATGTGAAGCAAGTTTTCAGGATCTCAAGAAGAGATTGATTTCAGCTCCACTTTTGATCATGCCCGATATCAAGAAGCCTTTTGATGTATATTGTGATGCATCCAAGATTGGTCTCGAATGTGTGTTGATGAAAGAAGGCAAAGTCATAACATATTTGTCTCGACAACTAAAGCAACATGAGCAGAACTACCCTACCCATGACTTAGAACTGGCAGCAATAGTGTTAGCTTTGAAGACATGGCGTCATTACCTTATGGGTAAACGTTGTGAGATTTATTTGGATCACAAGAGTTTGAAGTATATTTTCACCCATAAGGAGCGGAATATGAGGCAAAGGCGATGGATAGAGTTAATCAAGGATTATGACCTTGACATTCACTATCACCCCGGCAAGGCCAATGTGGTAGCGGATGCTCTTAGTAGATTGTCGTGTTGATTAAACGCCATGATTAAGGAAGCCCAGTCAAGTCTACATGAGGAGATGAAATTTAGAATGGAGCTAGTTAGCGAAGGATTTCTAGCCATTATTGAGCTTCAACCCACTTTGATCAGTCAGATAAAGGCAGCCCAGAAAGGAAATGCCAGTATTGAAGGAATTAAGCATCGTATCAGTACAGGGAAGGTACCTAGATTTATGGAAGATGAAGGAGTTATGTGGTATAAAGGACGTATTTGTGTGCCAGCAGATTCAGAGTTGAAGCAAGTCATTATGCAAGAAGCCCATGATACCCTTTACTCTATTCACCCGGGAGGAACCAAGATGTATCAGGATTTGAAGGAGCAATTTTGGTCGCACAAAATGAAGAGAGAAGTCGGAAGCTACATTGCCAAGTGTGACATCTGCCAGAGAGTCAAAGTGGAACATCAGCATCCCACGGGACTTTTGCAACCATTGCAGATTCCAGAATGGAAATGGGATTCTGTTGGAATCGATTTCATCATAGGTTTGCCTACCTCTAGTAGGGGAAATGACTCTATTTGGGTCAGAGTGGATAGACTATCCAAAGTAGCCCATTTCATACCCATCAAGACCACTTATCATAGTTTGAAGCTAGCAGAGTTGTATATTGCTAGAATAGTCAGTCTGCATGGAACCCCCAAGACCATTGTGTCAAATCGAGGAACCTAGTTTACCTCAAGAATTTGGAAGAAAGTCCAATAAGGATTAGGGACCAAGCTGAATTTCAGCACAGCTTATCACCCGCAAACCGACAGACAAACAGAAAGGGTAAACCAGATCTTGGAAGATATGTTGAGAGCATCTTTGTTAGAATATGGATCTAAATGGAAAGATTGGCTGCCTTTCATGGAATTCTCATACAACAACAATTATCAAGCTAGTTTGCAAATGGCCCTATTTGAGTTTCTGTATGGAAGGAAGTGTTGTACCCCCTTGAACTGGTCGCAAGTAGGAGAGAGTCAGATTTTCGGACCCGACATCCTACGAGAAGCCGAAGAGAAGGTTCACAAAGTCCGTGAACACCTCAAGACAGCTCAATCCAGACAGAAGAGTTATGCTGATAAAAGACGTTGAGATCTGACCTTCAATATCGGAGATTTCGTGTATCTCAAAGTATCACCCTTGAAAGGAATGCAACATTTTCAACTAAGAGGGAAGCTTGTCCCAAGATATATTGGACCTTTAAAGATTTTAAATCTTCGAGGAGAAGTATCCTATCAAATGGAACTACCTGAGGAGATGTCAGCCGTACATGATGTGTTCCATATCTCGTTACTTAGGAAATGCTTAGAAGTTCCGAAGAAGACAGAAGTTTTCAAGAACATCGATCATAGAGCCATAGATATCAACAAGGATTTAACCTATCGTGTGTTGGGTCCGTAGCATAGAAAACAAAAAAATTCCTACGGTGTGAACTACACGCCAAGATCTATCTACTAGGTACAAAGCAACGGGTGGACATACATGCAACGAGAACTTACCCTCGTAGACAACGAGCTTTATTAACGAGTAGGAACTCGTGGTTGATGTAGTCGTACACTTGATGATCTCAAGATCGTGATGAAGTCCAGCAGGTCCGGCTCTAGCACGTCCATCAGATCCAGCTCCAGCACCACCAAGTCTAGCACCGCAAAGCAGCGGTGCATCCGTGATCGCACACACGTCCGGTAGCCCGACAACCTTCGTCCCTCGCTCCAGCAAAGCAGCGGAAGCAGCAACTCCTTTCCAGATAAAGCCACCGGGAACATGTATCTCGCTAATTCGAGACCATGGGGAAATAATACTAGAGGGGGAGAGAGATCCTTCACAAGGAGGTGTGTTTGAGAAGTGAGGAGAGGGTGGCCATTTATAGGAGTAGGGGGAGTGCCCCTCCTTCATGGCCGACGCATGGAGGAGGTGTCTCTTCACCTCCTCCATTCATGTGGTGGTAACCCCTCCACATTAAAATGCCTCTTCACATTCCCTTTTAAAGTCTCCACTTTAAATGTATTAAATTTCTCCAAATTTAATGCTCTCTCATTTAATAAAACTCTTTTATTATTTTTATTCAGAATTTTGTTAATTACTTTAATTAACAAACATTCACATAAAACGCCCTGCAACATTTCAATATTACATGCAGAACCAATTTCAGCAATTTCACCCAAAACAGTTTCGGTGTCTATTGAAATAATTCCAGCGCTTTCTTAAATCTTTATCTGAAACATATTTGCTCCAAATGGTGTCGGTATCCCTTAAGTGTGTCACCCTACGGTTCGCGAATAATGCAGACATGATCGAGACCCCTCTCAGATCAATAATCAGAAGCGGGACCTGGAGATCCATACTGACTCCTACACATTCAACGATGACTTCTGTGATCTTGAAAACCTTTAACGCTAGTAACTAAATCCTTTTGTCTCGCGATATATTACATGTCCGAGATTCGATCATCGATATCTCCATACCTAGTTTGATCTCGTTACCGGCATGCACTCGTTTCTTGTTCCCGTGATATAACATTCTAGTGATCACATCACTTGCTTGCAAGCTATTTCAATGTGATATCACCGAGAGGGCCCAGAGTATATCTATCCGTCATCGGGATGGACAAATCCCACTCTTGATCCATGAGCCTCAACATAACACCTTTGTAGCACTGAACCCACCTTTATAGTCACCCTGTTACGGTGTGACGCTTGATGTTATCAAGATACTCTTCCGGTGTTAGCAATTAACATGATATCATGGTCTAAGGATAAAGATTACTTCGTATGATGTTATAGCAATATAAACATAATGACTTTGATTGTAATGCTATACTTCGGATGAATGTTCATCACATCATTCCACCAATGGTGTGACCTTGTTATTAACAACATCCAATGTCTATGATCAGGAAACCTTGATCATCTTGTTAATCAACAAGCTAGTCTATAAGAGAGGCATAACTAGGAACCCTTTTTGTTTATTAAACACACATGTATTGATGTTTCCGATCAATACAATTCTAGCATGTAAAATAAACATTGATCATAAACATGGAATAAGATAATAACCACTTTATTATTGCCTCTCGGGCATATTCCCTTCAGTCTCCCACTTGCACTAGAGTCAATAATCTAGTTTGAAAAACTTTGCGTATTGAACACCTATGGCTTTCTGGTGTTGCATATACGCTATTGCTAGTGGTTAACATAATCTCTGGATCTGACAGTTTCAGGTCCGTGTGTATTTGCATGTCTCTGCGTCTCTACGCATCACTCATTCTCAAATGAGATGGCATTGTATAGATTTGGTCCTTTGGTGAGACCTTTAGTTCGTTCGGCTCAAAATATGTTGATATTATTGTCACACAATATATCTTCATAGTATTAGCCCACTTTGAACCACACCTAGTTTGATAACAAACTACTTAACACAAATGCCCTCCTTTGCTGCTACTATAGCAGTCATATACTTAGCCTTTTGTTGTAGTATCCGTCACAATGTCTCAACTTTGGAACTTATCCAAATCCATCATGGAACATCCTTTCCATTACATTGTGCCACCCATAGTCTAAATTGAGATAAATTTAATTTGTATCTTGTGACAAAACTAGTATCAATGTAACACTTTACAATGAACTATCTTTAACTATTTGTCACTTATACATTATATATTCTTAGTTCTTCCAAAGCTCATAAGAATATCTTTACTATTGTCCAATGATCATCTTATGAATCATTCTGGTATATGCTCATAACATTTAGAGCATAGGACATTCTGGATATATACATATCATGGTATAATCAATCAAAATCTTCATGTGATTTTACTCACCAAGTGTTGAAACACTTGAATTTTGATACAATCCTTTCCATGCAGCAAGAACCTTTCTTGTTGTTTCCATATTGAACCCTTTCAATATCTCATATATGTATGTCTGGCACAACTATATTAGCGCCTTAATCTATCCATATAGATATTGATGCCTAATATTCCGGGTTTGCCCAAGTCTTTCATCGAAATCTTATTTTAATGGAATTCTTAACTTGTGTCAATACAAGATACATCATTTCCAATCAACAATATGTCCTCTACATAATGTATTATAAATATGTCTCAGCGCTCCCACTTAATTTCTTGCAAATGCAAGCATCTTCATCATCTTCAATGAATTTAAACTCTTTTAACAGTTTCATCATGGTGAAGATTCCAACTCCGCTATGTTTACTTCAACGATTGAAGTTTACATTCCCTTTTAGCACCCTTTGAATTAACAAAACCCTTCGGACCATGTCATGTACATGTCCTAGGTTACCGTTCTATTAGAAGAACCTTGTTTTGTTTATTCAACTACCATATATCAAATTATATGTAGTGGTTGCTACATTAATCCGTCAAGACTATATATCGCTATGAAAGATCAAATCTTGTCATAGTCAACTCCTTGAACATTGTCGTAAACTTCTTTCCGACATGTCGACTATTTCATAGATGTTAAACTTCCATGTCTTATTTCTTTATAGATCCAAACACGACCGATAGGCTTCACGCCTTTCTGGAGGGTCTTCTAAGTTCAGAAACTTGTTTTCTCGTGTATGGATACTATCAAGGATTCTATGACTTCTAGTCATTTTATGGAGTCAGGGCTCATCATCGCTTCTTTGCATGTAGTCGGTTCATCATTGTCAAAATAATAACGACTTGCTTATCAAATCTTACTATTTGATTCTTACCGACCCACACGGTTCTATAGGAACTTTAATCTCCGAGATCACACCTTTTGTAATCACGCGAGCCATGAGCATTGTGGCCGCCACCGGGACACTTTCCGGCACTGCGCTACTTAGCACATATAGCTAAGGTTCAACAACCTTATCAAAGTTCTATTGTCCTCCCACTTAACTTTTCACGAACAATTCCTTCTCAAGAAATTTGACGTTCCAAGTAACAAACTCTTTTGTCCTTGGTATTATGGAGAAATTCCCAACAAATTCTTTGGGATAACCTACAAAGACGTGCTTATCCGACTTTGGTTGTAAACATTTTACTTATGCATAGCATACCAAAATTTAAGAAAAGACAATTTGGGTTTTTATCCCAAACCATAACTCATATGGTGTCATTTTAACGGATCACGATGATGCTCTTTTCAGTGTAAAAGCGGTAGTCTCTAAAGCTTCAATCCTTAAAACATAATGGCAGTTTTATAAATGACACCCTTGATCTTACCATGTCAAACATGGTTTGATTTTATCTCACGAATATGCCATACTCCTATGGTTTATCGGGAAACACAAATCATGGAACAATTCCTCAAGTCTTAGGTGTTTTTGCTAAACATGTAACTCAAATATCTTCCTTTATGATCGAATCATAAACTCTTTATTTTCTTGTTACAATGATTTTCCACTTCATCTTGAAAGTCTTAGAACAATTTTCAAATGTTTCATACTTCTTCCTTATTAAGTAAATATACAGATATATTCACTCAAATTTTCGGAGAAAGCATATGAAGCAAAAAGATCCATCGCATATGGCTACACATAATGGACTATGCACATTAGCATGCACAATTTCCAATAAGCTAGTCATCCGTTCCTCTCTGGCCTATGGACGGAGTTTCAATTATCTCGAGGAAAGTCTCACATGCGTCAATTGATCAAAATCAAAGGCTCCAAAAATCCATCAACGTGGAGTTTCTTCATGTTTTCTTTCAAATATAATTTAAACAGCGATGTCATTTCATAAGTGATCTTTCAATCATTTGTCTTGCGACATTTTAGCAATAGTGTTTATGGATGTGATTTCTCCAACTAGACTTGTAAAAGTTCATCCATCCTTTATGGAATACGGTAATTATTTGAATAGCCATTGTTCTCATGATACCGGAACAAAATAACAATTATTTAAACAAATCTTGAAGGCTAGGTTTGATGACAACGAAAACCACAATAACACTTTATTTGTTTTCGATGAACATCATCACTTATTCTCTTGCTAGTTAATTAGGCCATTGTAGTTCATGAATTGCGTTGTCCTGTATGACACTTCATACCAACCAATTCGGTATCCAATACCTCAGAACCACATTGTTTAACAAGCAAGGAATACAGCCATAACATGTATATCTTCTATATACCTAAGCTGGACATTTCCAACTTTTTTTTTCTGCCAAATATTTTATAGATTCTCTTTCAGCAATTCCTTTTCTTTTAAAAGAATCTATCAACATCAATAGTGGTGTCATCAACATGACACATGGTACAAAGCGTATATAGTCAAATACTAATACCTTTGGACTTGCACTTTGAAGTGGATCACCATCATCAAATGTTTGGTATTCTTTCAAAAATCCATTCTTTAGTAATCTATTAGTGTAGTAAACATTTTACTTACATCTTCTATTCATCCTTATCATGACAACTTTCATGATCAAGCTACTATAGCCTATAAGGAAGAATGACGAGTATAATTTTAGTTCCCAAAACCTTTTGGGAGATTCGGATGCCTAGCATCTCCATCCTTCACAAATTCTCATACAATATGAGAACATGTATTTTGCTAAATTATACCCTATCATAATGCAACCAAAAACATTGTTTCAGATATCACAATATCTTTCACACATGATGGCTTCTGAAACAATTTTCAGCTCCAATATAATCTTGATATTAAAACAACTTTTGAATATCAATAACATGGAGGCAAACATGATACTTTAGATACTAACATTGGAATTCTTACTCTTGATTTAATACTACTTATTAAACTTCATGGAGTAAATAGAGTTTGCTGAAAGTTTGCAATAGGACTTATAAACTTTAAATTGACATTCAAAACAATACGATACTAGTTCGTAAAGTAAATATCCAAAATTATATAGTTCTATTATCTCAATTAAAACTAAGCATAAGGTAGTGAACAGACACCAATGACTACAACAAATTATGCAAATTCACTTCGATTTAGTTTATGACAAATTGAGTTCGACTAATCCAAATTAGAAATGAACTCCCACTCAAAAACGACATCCCTCGTGCCTTTTTGGTGATTACATGAACCAAATCCACTACACCAAGTCCGATCATCACGTGAGTCGGTGTAGCTTCAAAGGCGAGCATCAATATGGGCATCATATCAACTATATGACTCATGCTTAACCTTTCGGTCCGTGTTCCGAGGCCATGTATGTACATGCTAGGCTCGCCAATTAAGAACCTTAGTACTCGCGTGTGTAAAACTGGCTTACACCCGTTGTATGAAAGCGTAGAGTCGAGTACACCCGATCATCACGTGATGTCTCGAAATACGATCCATAAAACGGTGCATACTTAAGGAAGAACACATTTTTATCTTGATATCTAAAAGAGGGATCATCTTACAATGCTACAGAAAGCACCAAACTAGCAGTATAAGATGCTAACATCTAATGTGTAAAGTGAGATGATATGGTCCATGCATTTGATCTCTATCATTTACATCGTGGTATGATCTCTATCATTCCTTTGTGTGTAAGGCCAAGGTCTATGGAACTTACACGTTGAGTGTGTTGTAAGAGTATCTATCATACATCTACTTACAGCAATACCATATCAATACACTAGCCCAACAACGATCTAAACTAGACGCCTCTAATTTATCAATTGCAAGTTTTACGTGGCTTGGGGCTTTCGGAGATAGAACCGGTCTTACCTACGAACATGAACCACAACGAGGATAACCAACTTATAAGCAACTCGATGTAAATCATATATTGACTATAGTAAGAGAGACAGACACCCGCTAGCCACTTATGCAAAACTAGTTGCATGTCAGCCGTGGAACCGGTCTCATGTATGATGACATGTAAGGTTGGTCCGGGCCGCTTCATCCCACTATGCCACCAATATCCAAAGTACATAGAAGATGTAATAACATGATCATCATCGCCCACATATAAACATATGTGTACTACTCGTCCAAAGCACCTACGCATAGATCAGGCTCTGATACCACTGTTGGGTCCGCAGCATAGAAAACAAAAAATTTCCTATGCTGTGAACTACACGCCAAGATCTATCTACTAGGTACAAAGCAACGGGTGGACATACATCCAACGAGAACTTACCCTCGTAGACAACGAGCTTTGTTAACGAGTAGGAACTCGTGGTTGATGTAGTCGTACACTTGCCGATCTCAAGATCGTGATGAAGTCCAGCAAGTCCGGCTCCAGCACGTCCATCAAATCCAGCTCCAGCACCACCAAGTCCAGCACCGCAAAGCAGCGGTGCATTCGTGATCGCACACACATCCGGTACCCCGACAACCTCCGTCCCTCGCTCCAGCAAAGCAGCGGAAGCAGCAACTCCTTTCCAGATAAAGCCACCGGGAACATGTATCTCGCTAATCCGAGACCATGGGGAAATAATACTAGAGGGGGAGAGAGATCCTTCACAAGGAGGTGTGTTTGAGAAGTGAGGAGAGGGTGGCCTTTTATAGGAGGGGGGGTGCCCCTCCTTCATGGCCGGCGCATGGAGGAGGTGTCTCTTCACCTCCTCCATTCATGTGGTGGTAACCCCTCCACATTAAAATGCCTCTTCACATTCCCTTTTAAAGTCTCCACTTTAAATGTATTAAATTTCTCCAAATTTAATGCTCTCTCATTTAATAAAAATCTTTTATTATTTTTATTCAGAATTTTGTTAATTACTTTAATTAACAAACATTCACGTAAAACCCCCTGCAACATTTCAATATTACATGCAGAACCAATTTTAGCAATTTCACCCGAAACAGTTTCGGTGTCTAGTAACTAAATCCTTGTGTCTCGCGATATATTACATGTCCGAGATTCGATCATCGGTATCTCCATACCTAGTTTGATCTCGTTACCGACATGCACTCTTTTCTCGTTCCCGTGATATAACATTCTAGTGATCACATCACTTGCTTGCAAGCTATTTCAATGTGATATCACCGAGAGGGCCCAGAGTATATCTATCCGTCATCGGGATGGACAAATCCCACTCTTGATCCATGAGCCTCAACATAACACCTTCATAGCACTGAATCCACCTTTATAGTCACCCTGTTATGGTGTGACGTTTGATGTTATCAAGATACTCTTCCGGTGTTAGCAATTAACATGATCTCATGGTCTAAGGATAAAGATTACTTCGTATGATGTTATAGAAATATAAACATAATGACTTTGATCGTAATGCTATACTTCGGATGAATGTTCATCACATCATTCCACCAATGGTGTGACCTTGTTATTAACAACATCCAATGTCTATGATCAGGAAACCTTGATCATCTTGTTAATCAACAAGCTAGTCTATAAGAGAGGCATAACTAGGAACCCTTTTTGTTTATTAAACACAGATGTATTGATGTTTCCGATCAATACAATTCTAACATGTAAAATAAACATTTATCATAAACATGGAATAAGATAATAACCACTTTATTATTGCCTCTCGGGCATATTCCCTTCATCGTGAAGTGCAAATCCGTATTTTCGAAGAAGTATTCAGAACCACCCAGACCAGGTGTATCAAGTTTCGCAAGATCCAATGGAGTAACCATACCAAAGAAGAAGCTACTTGGGAACGAGAAGATTATTTTTGGACTGAGTTCCCCCAATCTCTTTAGTTCCTAGTTTTTCCTGAATCTGGGGATGAGATTCTGTTTGAAGGAGGGAAGGTTTGTAACACCTCAAAAATATTAAACAAGATTATCAAGTTCTAATCACCCAGGTTTAGGGTTAACAAAAACTTTTATTATTAAACTCTATATGAATGAATGTGTGATTTCCATTAATGCATGAATGCTTGCATTTGCTATGTTTGATTGCTACAAATGACAATGATTAGTTTAAAGATGAATAACACATCATCTAGTTCATTCCAAGAAAAATCAAATCAAAAGAAAACGAATGGTGAAGCATATGATCATATGGTCATTTTGGCCAAAGTTAACCACTAGCCTACTTTGGCCATCTCTAGTGAAAGATTTCCAACAGAAACATTTCTAATTCTTTTCACCTCTTGCTAGACCAAGTAAAAATGAACCAAAGCAAACTTTACAAAACTACAGAAACTATTTTCAAATCCATTTGAGAGGCAATTCAAAATTGAATCAAGTATAGGTACATAGATCATCATTTTACAAAAACCACTCAAACTAACACCACTTGACAATTCCTAGCAATCAGACACTACCAAGCAAGTGACCAGATCACCCACCAAAATTCATGACATAATTCAAAGGTTAAGCTCATGCGGCCATTTCGTCGAGCACTTAACATGCAGAGTACAAACTCAACAACTATCTACTGTTTTGATCAATCAATTGATTATCCATTGTACCCAATTTGAGTCCATATCTCACCCACGATCACTCCCAGTACTTGGCCGTGCAATGGAGCAACACCACTCGCCCCCTACACCAGTGCCATGACCATATCGAGCATGTCATGCTGGTCGACCATGGACAAGACGCTAGAGACCGCGCCACCCTTGCCCATGATGCCTAGCTTCTAGCCATGACCTCACCTCCCCTCTCTATCCACCCCTTGACCAACAGAGAGAAGTGGAGAAGCTGGAACAGCCACACCCATTTAAGTCTCTGCCATGCCGAGAGCACGACGGAGCACCGAAGCCTCCTCACGCAGCCACTCCGCACCTCGCTCTCTCCTCTTGTACTCGCACTCGTCGCATAACCAGCCCCTCCCAGACATGATCATTCGATGTCGTGCGCCCCGTGACCACCGTACTCGATGACGAACACCATCGTACCTGAACAGAGCGCCGACGTCACCTGGACGAATGAGACCGTAATTGTCGTGCCACTACGCGCGTGACAACCGCCATAGTCCACCGCGTCGACCCATGCCATCCACCATGCCTAGCGCGACCTGTAGCAGCATCACCGATGAAGCCTGACCATGCCGCCTGGCCTCCAACGCCGGTGTATAAATAGGAGCCACCCCAGAGCTCAAACGGCACCCCAGTTCACTCCTCTCTCTCTCTCTCAGAAACACCCGAGCCCTTTCCCCGGAGCAAGGCGAGCACCACCTCGCCAGAATTTGGCCGGAACCTGCTGCTTCAGTGAAGAAAGGGAGTCGTTGATTGGAGCCACCCCAGGAGCCGCCGCGACCGCCAATCGACTCGCCATCATCGACCAGCCCGTTTGTCCCTATCGCCGGACCTAGCTAGAGCCCTGGTAAGCTCCCAACGACCCCCACCGTGCTCCTAGGTTTAGAATCTCGTCGGAGCACCGCGACGTAGACGATGAACCTCAACTATAGATTTCGTTGTAATCGTATCACTCAGATTTGGTGATACCGTTTCAGTTAGATAGAGCCACTGACGCGTGGGACCAAGCTATCAGCATCCCTCAGCACGCGTGATGTGTAGTTGGACTAGCCCATTTCTTTTCCTGCGCAGAGCCTAGCGATTCAAATAGAATTTGTCTATTTAGTTTAAAATCCTATTTTGTCAGTAGATTCAAAATTCAATTCAAAGAGATGTACAGAACCAAATTGTATGATTCCAATTTTGTTAGAAAGGTATTTAAAATATCTACAAACTCCCGTTGGATTCATACCATTTCAAATTATAGATCACCTATACTAAAAATAACAAGACAAAGACTTTTACCACTTCAAACATTTTTATAAAATCAACCATGGACTAGTATTAAAAGGATGCCATGCTCTACATGAATATGTAAAAAGATTTGGTTTTACAGATATTAAAACATGGACTAGTATTAAAAGGATGCTATATAGTCTTTGCTATTTTAATTGGAGAATATTCAATCTTAAGTATTTTCAATGAGTAGAAACTACTTTTCTAGAATAAGATAAATAAGAATGTGTAAATATACCATATGATACTTGAGATGATGCTAGATCATCTAGTGTGAACCATGTGTGCAAAATAGAAGTAGTTAAGTATTGTTTGGTGATTGTGTACATTATATGTATTTATAGACACTAGTACCGACCCGGGATACGACGAGGAGGAATACTTCGAAGAAGAGGAAGAGAACTTCAACAACTGCACTGACCAAGGCAAGCTAAACTATGCAAGCCATCCCATGCAAGCTATCTATGCAAGCCCACTATGCTAGATAACCTATGCAAGATACCACACAATGGGTTGACGATGAAACTTAATGAGGCATCAGCCTGGACTTTGATAAAAACTGATGGTTCGGTTCGGATGCGATACCATTCCAATTTTACTGTACAACCACAATATCCGAGTTGTGTAGGGCTTAACTGGAAGTTTATATGTCTTAGTATGGGTTCCCTTGCCAAAGAGGTCAAGCTGAGGCTACCTAATGAATATGAATGTCCACCTGTGCAGTTCCTGAGATGGCAGTTGGCCATGGCTGGGAGGCCAAGCTCATAGGGGAGGTTCCTATACTAGGGTGTGTAATTGAAAGGTTAGGATTGATAATCCACATACCAAGTATGATGATTCAGGTTTATCCCTAACGGATGTATCGAATTTTGTGGTGAAAGTGTACCACTTATGTAGAGTGTCAAACTATTCAAATAGCCGCGTCCGCGGTTATGGACAGTTAGAGTGGCCATACTATTCCGATGTCAGATGTTTTCATAATGACTTATGACTTGAAGGATGACTTTGACTTGACCACAACGGAGTTGTGGACATGAAAACTAGTTTCCCACTAAGTAATATAGAGAACTAAATTTAGATCTTTTACTCTTAAGTTCTTATGGAATAAATCTGGCTTTTTGCAAACAAACCTAGAGCTTAAGCATTCTACCAGTTTTACCTTACTTGTGTTTGTGATAGTTTGCGAGTACTTAAAGAGTACTCATGGCTTTGTCCCTGGATATTCCCATGGCCAGACTATGAGGAGGACTACCCAGAAGATGGACAATAGGAGGTCTATGACAACTAGGATCATCTCCCATCGTCAGCATTGCTTGTGATCCTGAAGATGGAGCCCTACTATGTTCACTTTCCGCTGCTTTGATTGTATTAAGACTGGATCATGAGATCCTCTATTTGTAAGACTATTATGGTTTGTAATGGATGATGTACTGTGGTACCAATTCTAGTATGTCTCGCAAAAATGGTAATCCTAAGATTGCGATGTATGGCATAACAGGCATCTGGACTTACAAATCCGGGTGTTGACAAATGTGTGTTGATTACACCAGCTTGAACAAATCATGTGCGAAGGATCCATTTTCCTTGCCTCATATTGACCAAGTAATTGACTCTATGGTTGGCTCGGAATTTTTGTGTTTTCTAGATGCATACTCAGGATACCACCAAATCAAGATGTGAAAGTTGGACCAATTGGCCACTTTGTTCATCACACCTTACGACACATACTACTACGTCACGATGACCTTTGGGCTAAAAACACGGGTGCTACATACCAGTGGACGATGCAGCGCTGCTATAACACCGCTAGTTCTAATGACTCTCTAATTAGGATTTGACTATGCATAACATCAGCATCATATTTTATAATACATGGAAGAAAACAATATACAAAACTCTAAACCCTAATTACTCCCTCCCTCTCTGAACCAATTCAAAAGGGTTTTGAATTTTGAAAACCACCAAAATTATTGGAGCCAAATGGATTATAAGGGCCCCTGAGTATTTGAATATGTTTACAAAAGTTCTTGTATTTTGGAAGTGCTCAAAACAGATTTGAAACTGAAAATACAAACAAATAAATAGAAAAAGAAAAAGAAAAATGGTTTTTGAAATAAAAAATAACCCTAGCTACCTAGGCCGAAGCCCATCTCTCCTCTCCTCTCTCTGCCGCCCACCAGCAGCATCTAGAAGCCTGCTTCAGAAGCTTTGTCGGAGCCCAGTTCAGCCCAACGAGCCTTCCAGCATCCCGTACCGTTTTGCTCTATCTTTTCCTTTCTTCCTCCTCTCGCCAGAAGGCCGCTGGTGTCCAAAGCTATTGTGTGGCAATGTCGGTGTCGTTCCCATCCTGCTGTGATCCCTACTACGAGTAGATTCATGCTACCGACACGGCTGGTGCCTATAAGAACCTTCTCTGCCGCTCAGAAGAACCCTAATCCCCTACGTTCCTCAATTTCTTCCCACGTCCGAACCCTAGTTTGTAGGAGCTCCGTCGTCCCGGCCTTGGATGAGATTTGCCGTGACATAGCCGTTTCCACCGACCTTCTCCGCTTGAATTGACCCGGTCACGAGAATCACGGTGAGCAGCTAGGCATCCTAGACCACTCCGTGCTCTTCCTTTCTCTCTGCTTTGACCTAGCACTGAGCATCGCTGCCTGCCACCACAGTCACCCTCGCCGCCGTCGCTCCGGTGACCATCCACAAGCGTGCCGCCTGTTTCTGGCTCATCGCAATGCGCTGAGTCCAGTGCAGCCATCCCCTCATCCTAGGGTGCTGCCAATCGAAGGATCGAGCAGCGATCTGAAGATCAAGCTCCGGCTGACATCAACATGACGTCATGCCCACATTAAAAATGTTTTTCTTTTGTTAAATGTTTTTGTAATTATTTTCTGAATATATAAATAACCATATGGGCCAGATCTGTCAGGTTTTTATTCTTTTTGGAAGAAAATTCAGAAAGGATTAAATATATGACATGTGGGTCTAGATGGAAAAATATTTTATATAATATCCAAAAATGTTTAATTGTTTCAAAATGATTTTAAAAACAATTAAAATGGGAAAAATCATACCTAATTCATTTTAAATCAGAAAAATATGTATAATATATCAAAATGTTCAGAAAAATAAGACGTACACAATAGACTCATAACCATGCATTGTTCAACAACTTTAAATGCAAGTTTGGTTAGAAGAACCACTTGAACCCAGTAGGTGACTCCGAGGTTCCTCTATTTTAGGGTTTGTTTCCCTCGGACGCCGCTTAAATTGCCAAGCATGCTCTAGGATGAAATTTTAATACAATTTAACTTGTCATATCATTATCCTTGATTGAGAATTGCATCGATGCCATGTGTTGATTGTTGCTTTCCTTTCTAGTATTTCTGCTTCTTCCCAGTAGACCTCGGAGTTGATGTGAGCAATGAGATCGAGTCCAAGATTGAAGACCAAGATCAACATCATCGAAGATTGAAGATCAATACCTTACCAACTATAATCAAGTCAAGTACCAGGTCTGCGAAGATCTGTAGTTGGGTATCAACAGGCAAAGGCAAGCAAAAATCCCACACATGATAAAATCCTATGATTTCAACGTATTTCATTCTTGCTATGTGCATACGATTCCAAAGTATTTTATCGATATATACAGTAACCTTATCAGATGCATGTTAGCTTTGTAGCCTATATTCCCTAATCCACTGCTCCTAGCATAACTAGGGTTTGGATTATAAGCTTCGCTAGAGCTGTTTATATATGTTGTGCTTAGCCATGCTTAGCTGTTACCGCTAATCCATCTGGTTGATGAATCAGAGCTACGAATGAACCTAGTTGGACATGATGATGTGGTATGATCGGAGATGAAAATTAAACATGCTAAGGATTGTATGGGAGGCCATGTCGGGTTGTGGTTTTTGCAGTCCCATACTTGGCACCACTAGGATTAAATTTCTTGCCTCTTGAACCAAGACGAGCATACAGCCACACGGGGCCCTAGAAACCCCCTTGACCAAATAACTTTCCTAGTAGATTCCATGAGTCACATAGTTCTGGCGTTCCATTAGACATATGCATTCTAGTTGTTCTCGAGGGCGGTGAAGGAGGTGTATTCATATACGTTGGTAAGCGTGGCAGGGAATGGGAGAGGCAAGGCCTCCGTAATCTCAAAGAATGTTCACATCTCTAGGTACCGACTTCGGGACTTGACCCATTAAGGTGGCATCTCCTTAGGGCGTGAATCATGGTCTCGGCGAAAGCAAGGTAAAGGTCGTGTCCAACTGCTCTCTGCCGGCCTTCCAAGAAAGTGGGCTAAAGATATGTGGTATTAAGAGGAGGTTGGTACATGTGGGTAAAGTTGTGCACCCCTGCAGGGTATTAATCTTTTCAAAAATCCGTATCCACGGCTATGGAAAACTTGGGAATGGACGTGACGATCATAGAGAACTATAACCTAATCATAAAACTTGACAAGAGAAGTGAGGTGTGTTCTAAGGATGCTTCCTCCGGGATAGAGGGGGTGATCCTAGTTAGTAGGTTCGGCCGATAAAGATTCGGTGGATATCTGAAGATAATCAAAGCTAGTGATATCGTTTTCTTATCCCCTTTCGAATGTTCTACTTAGTTGACCTTCTCGCCTCTCTCTTTTACAAATAAAGTTAGTTCTATGCAAAATAACCCCACCATCCATAAGACTTGTGGTGTACACCCTTTACTTAGCCTTGCTTTGTTGATACTTTTACAGCAGGTAAGTGTTACCATAGAAGATGAGTTCGTTACAGCATCGACATTGATGAGTAGCTTGGGGTTCCCGGACGGCAGCCTGGATTCTATGGATTGGGACGTTATGTTATACTTCAGGCCTCTTAGGCCATTTGTTAAGTTTTCTATACTTAATAGCATAATTTGCCTTCCGTTGTTTGATGTTTGTGGTCAGTGACCTCTGCTTGTAATAATTTTGTTCTTTGCTCAGATATGAGCTTGCTGTAATAACTTCTATGTTGTAGGGTCACTACAATGTTACCGATTCTTTCTCTTTATGCTTCCGAGATTTAGGTTAGGCTTATATCAGACGAAGGTTTGGGATTTGTCTAACCTTAATCTTGGGGGTGTTACACTTGCCTACATGACCAAATAGGTCACCACGTACACGCTTACATGGACGACATCATGGTGATGTCAAAGAAATCAAATGATCTCATCACCGACTTATAGGGAACCTTCGATAACCTCTGGAAGTAAAACATGATGATCAACCCCAAGAAGTGTGTATTCGGGGTCCCAGCCAGTAAATTGTTGGGCTTCATCGTTTCACATCGGGGAATTGAGGTCAACTTAGAGAAGATCAAGGCCATCTTCGACATCAAATGCCCGACATGCTTGAAGGACATTCAAAAAATCACAAGCTTTTTTGCAGCAGTAAGCCCATTCATTAGATGACTTGGAGTGAAGGAAATGTTGCTCTACGATGGACGAGGCAGATGCAGCACTTCAGGAGTTGAAGAGAATACTCTCCTCCGCACCAATACTTGCAGCACCGGAGTCAATGGAGCCAATGTTAGTATACATGGCGGCAACCAACCGATTTATTAGCATTATCGTCGTGGTGGAGCATCAGGAGCCAACGCGACCACGAAGTTTAGCGACCAGTTTAATATGTAAGCGAGGTCTTGATGGAATCCAAGCAACATTACCTACACTAGCAGAAGCTAGCTTATGGAGTTTTCCTTGCATCACGAAAGATAAGGCATTTTTTCCAGGAGCACCCAATTACAGTAGTAAGCAAAGTTCCACTATCCGACATTATCAACAATAGGGACGCTACAGGAAGGGTGGCGAAGTGGGGCATCAAGTTTGCCACCTTTGAAATCACCTACAAGAGGCGTGACGCTATCAAATCACAAGCAGATTTCATCGCAGATTGGATAGAACTACCAGAAGATACCCATGTGCTAGAGCTAGAGTTTTGGGTCATGCACTTTGACGGATACAAGTTACTAAATGGCTTGGGGCTGGTTTATTGTTGCAATCACAAACATGAGAGAAGCTATAGTACATCCTATAGTTCCACTTCGATGCTACAAACAACATGGAGGAATATGAAGCTCTCATTCACAGACTTCATGTGGCCAAGGATATTGGCATCAAGCGCATAGTTTGTTGTGGAGATTCTGACTTGGTTGCCCAACATGTGGCTAGAACCTGGAACACGTGAAACCCTATGATGGTGGCATATCAAGACAAGGTAGACGAGATAGCCAAGTGCTTCAATGGTTATAAAGTCTAGTATGTCAAAAGGGAGGATGATAGTGAGGCGGCAGATCTGCTGTCTAAGCTTGGATCGGCTCGCACCAATTCCACCAGGCATTTTCCTAGAGCATTTACGAACACCATCCATGAAAGGGGAAGACCCCGACAACCCTAATAGAGTGGATTCATTTGTTAACTTAGTTATAGTGACCTCTCTGGCTTGGACAAAACCATTCATGGACTACCTTCAAGATAAAACATTACCCACCGACGAAGTCGAAAGCTAGCAGATTATACGCAAAGCAAAGGGCTATACCATAATAGATGGATGTTTGTACAAATGAAGCACCAGCTGAGTATTCCTACGGTGCGTCTCCCGGCAAGAAGGTATGTAAATCCTTTGAGAGATACTTCTCAGAGATTGCGGGCATCATGTCAATCCCCGATCGTTGGTCTCCAAAGCCTTCTGGCAAGGATTCTACTAGCTGACTGACAAGGCGGATGCCGACAAGCTAGTACATACTTGTACTGCATGTCAGTTCTATGCAAGGCAACCACATGTTCTAGCTAAATAATTGCGAACAATACCAATCACTTGGCCATTTGCAGTTTGGGGGCTAGACATGGTTGGTCCCTTGAAGACGGGACCTTGTGGGTTTACACATATGCAGTTGATAAATTCAGTAAACGGATCGAAGCTAAACCCATTAGAAAACTCTATGGGGGCAACAACCCTAAAGTTTGTCTAGGATCTAATGGTGAGATTTGGTCTCCCACATAGCATAATCACTGACAATGGCAGCAACTTATCACTTAGAGAAGTAGAAAGGTCACGATAAAGGTATCTGCCTTGACTTAGCATCTATGGCACAACCATAATCTAATGGTCAAGTTGAAAGGGCCAATGGACTAATTCTGCAAGGAATCAAGCCACACTTAGAGGCACTGCTACATAGAGCAGCTGGAGCCTGGGCGGAGGAGTTACCATCTGTCTTGTGGAATTTGCGAACAACACCCAATAGATCTACTGGCTTGACCCCTTTCTTCAAGGTCTATGGAGAAGAAGCAGTCCTATCATCCGACATCCGACATCCTCCACGATGCGCCAAGAGTCGCCGCCTACGACAAAGATGATGCTGAAGAAACCATACACTTATTTGTGGAACTACTCAAGGAAGAACACGTCTTGACATGCCAGATATCCGCCATCTACCAGCAAAAGCTACGCAGCTACCATAGTCGTCGTGTTAGGCATCACTTGTTTAAAGAGGGGGATCTTATGCTTCGCCTCTAGCAGAAAAAGTCACACAAACTATCCCCGCCTTGGGAAGGACCGTTTGTCATAAGAAAAGCGATCCTCAATGGTTCCTATTACCTCATTGATATTCGTGAGTTAAAAGATAGATTAGGAAAAGATCGCAAGAGCAAGCGACGTGACCCCGATGCTGATTATCCGGAGACTGGTCGGCCATGGAACATAGCACAACTACATCATTTTTACACTTAGCATATTTTATATTATGTAATAAGTATCTTATATGATCAATGAAATAAACAAATTTGGTTCACTCATATTTCCTGATTATTTTACCTCCTTTAGTATTTATTTTTGGATCGTATAAACCCTTTATGCGCAAGTTTGCATTTGCAGTTCTGAAAATTCCACCTACGGGCGTTAGCTTAAGTTTTCTGGTCTACATGTTTTCTGTCTTTTTATGTGGATTATAGCATAGTGACATTTCGGCACTCAAAGCCAGTGATTTTGGTCTTAGGTTCTTGATGGTGCTATTAAGCATCATCACATGAGAGCATATTTCTGTGCTGTGAGTCTTTTATCTAATGAAAGGTCAAGCATAAGAACCGGAATAATGGATAAGACAACACTTGCTTAAAAAATATACATGTCGAAACTAGATAAGCAGTAGGAGGCTTGTAGTTAGGTTTTCCACCTTACTTCTACATTGTTTTCCACATACATATAAAATTGGAGAGACACACACAGCAGGAAAAGTTTACTTTTACAACGGACGATTTTCGTGGTTGATGGCCCAATTTTTTGCTTCAAAAGTCTTCTACAAAGGATAGCCTTCATGGTAAAAGCCCCGTCACAAAAGAATCCACCATGATTTTTTTCAACCATGGCGGATTGCACCCTTCAGCCACAGAAACTTGTTCTGTCATAGATCTCTTTGTCAGCCATGTTGACTGCTGACGTCATGCAAACTACCATGTGGTAGATGCAATTAATGTCGTGTTACCGCCATTAACGGTCATAGAATTTGTGGTAGAAGCCTGGCCCAACCAAGGCTTGCTAATCATTAAGTGGGCTGACCCATGAGTATATCCTAATAAGATTATGACCCTTTACTATTTCGTCATGTACTATTTAAAATCGGCCCATTAATGCAACCAGCCACAACCCGCGAACTTTTGATCCGATACTATTTTGGCCTACAAAAAACACACATTGGTCGAATAATGTGCAACTCGTTAGCAGGCTCATCAAGTCAGTACTATATTGTTAAGGCCTAAGGTCGGTCCATTGTTGTTCTCACAGCTCATCATGGGCCATCCACTAACGACCCTTCTTTGAGAAGGTATGATACTATTCTGGTATTTTACTGTTCCGACCATCAACTGTTCAGGCCACAGGCGGCCTGTTACTGTTCTGGTTTGTTATTATTTTACCTATTATTATTCTTCTCTGGTAAAAAAATTCGGCATGTTACTGTTCTGGCATTTTACTGTTCTAGTCTATTACTGTTGCAGTCCTTTACTGTTTTGGTCTGCTACTGTTCTGGCCTGCCACTATTTTGGCCTGTTACTGTTGTGGCCTATCACTGTTATGGTCTTTTACTATTCTAGCTTGTTACTGCTTTGGCCCGTTACTATTCTAGTTTGTTACTGTGTAGGTCTGCTACTGTTCAAGCCTGCTAGTGTTCTGGCCTGTTACTATTATGGCTTATTACTGTTATGGCATGTTAATGTTCTAGCATGTTACTGTTACTACTTGCCACATGTGGGTAGGCCCATTATGTTTATGGACTTCTATAGTTTCGGACTTTCAGAAGCCCATGCGAATATAATAGAAGGTGTACAATTAGCGAGCATATTTTACTATTCATGGTCGGCCCAATACAAGACAGACCAATAATAAAGACCGATACTCTTCCCTAATCGACATGGCTAGCGCAGTTATGGTACCGCCTACCGCCATGCATGGATGGCGTCAACTAAATGCCTACATGACCTAAGCGAGTTATACAGATATTACATCATCTGCAAACTTCTTAAAATTATTACATATTATCAACTCAAGGTAAAGAAAATTCGACATTCTAGTTGACAATCGAGTTGATAACAGAGTCCTCAATTTTCTTTCTCAATCTATCACCTACATCTCCCTTTGAGTGTGACAGCTACATTGGAGGAGACATGATCTTTTAGCCCCCTCTTTGGTGGTGATAGCAACAATAGCAATCTGAAACTAAGTAATAACAACTTAATACATCAAACAAGACAAACTACTCATTTGACTGATATGACAAGAGCTGTGAACTGGAGTTTACAACTAGTCAATGGTTCAATTATTGACCAACACGTCAAACAAATAGGACAAGCAAGCACACATTAAACAAGTGTGCCTACCGTGAAACGAGCAATCAAAAAATGTGTGTGTGGCTTAGAATTTCAGCAAATATAAACTAGCTAGGTCATTTCAAAAAAAATATATGGAAACAGTTGTATACCCTAGAATGCAAGAGAATATGGGTGACTTGGAATTTGCGCTGAGCTACACAATGACATGTAGTTACTTTCGTAGCTAAGAATGAACCAGATAGAAAATATAATGGCATCATACAAGAACTTGTAGAGTAGGAATGAAAACCACGAATGAACTATATATACTAGAGGAGTTATGTCATTGCTTAGGATGAACCATAATCTGATACAAGATATAATGGCATCACTCGTGAACCTGTAGAATAGGCTATGCAAACCAACATGTTCATTGTTCCATTTTGAGCTCTATGAAAAAAAGGAAATAGTTAGTGTTGTAGCTTTTGAAGAACCGGATGGCAACAACAAAATTATAATTGAATTAGTATGAAGTGTTTAAACAGGTACTACAGGATAGCAGAATGATGCCAATGATGAAATAATAGCAGGAACATAGCTCAGGACGAACTACAAAATAACACGCAATTTGCAACTGTGGAGCAGGGAATCCATAGTAATATTTTCTACTAATTTTACATTTTGCAAAAACTACACAATAGCACGCAATTACTATTGTACGGAGTAGCTAAGAACATGTGCACGAAAAAATAACAAACATGTGCATGACTTGAAATTTGTAGAGCAGCGAATGCAAACCAACATGTCTAATGACCTTGTATGTTCTAGAATAGGCGTGCCAAGTGACTTGTATGTACTAGCACGATTACAAAAATGCAGTTCACTGCGACAGGCTTGAACCTGCTATACTGCTGACAAAACAAAAATGGGCTAGGGATTTTCTTAACCTTGGTCGGAGAGGTGTCTATGCTTAGTCGGTATCAAGCGGGTGACGTCCAGGTCACCGAGGGTGCTACTGTTGCGATGGCTGTTGGTGTCGAGGAAGCAGATCTTGGGCGGTCGATGCCGGCTTGAGCACGGTGGACGAGAGCGTCGCTTAGGCAGATCCGGTGCAGTGAACGGCGACTGATACGTCGTAAATGTATCTATAATTTTTGATGCTCTGTGCTTGTTTTATATCAACTTTGTTATGTTATGTTTACACTTTGAGGTATTTTTATACATTTTTATACTTTGCATGTTTTCTGCTATTTTTAGTTTTAGAAAAGCTAGTAAGGAAATATTCTTGGAATTGGACGGCACAAAAGCCAAAATCAATATTTTACCAGAAGGAACACGGAGTCCGAAGGGCAGCCGAAGTGGGGCCACGAGGTGGCCACACATAGGGCTCGCACGGCCACCCCCTAGGGCGCGCTACCCCATGGTGTGGGCTCCTCAGGCGCCTACCGACCTTGCCCCTTCGCCTATAAAAGTACCCCGATGCAGAAACTCTAAGTACCCGATCAAAAATCCACGAAAGAGTCTGTAGCCGCCGCCATCTCCATCCCTAGATCAGGGGGATCCGAAGCTCTTCCCGACATCCTTCCGGAGGGGAGAGATCATCCCGGAGGCCTTCTTCATCACCATGCCAGCCTCTGGAGTGATGCGTGAGTAGTTCAAACTTCGACTATGGGTCCATACAATAGCTAGATGGTTGGTTCTCCTCCTTTGTGCTATCATGTTTAGATCTTGTGAGCTCTGTTCATGATCAAGATCATCTATTTGTAATACTATATGTTGTGTTTGCGGGGATCCGATGGATATTGAGATACTATGTCAGATTGATTATTGATTCTATCATGTCTATGTTATTTGTGATCTTGCATGCTCTCCATTGCTAGTAGCTATCTTGGCCAAGTAGATGCTTGTAACTCCAAGAGGGAGTATTTATGCTCGATAGTAGGTTCATGCCTCTAGTAATCTGGGGAAGTGAGAGAAATCTCTAAGGTTGTAGATCTGATGTTGCTACTAGGGAGAAAACAATAATCCTTTGTCCATCAGGCAATTGTATTGTTTACTTTACACACTTTGCTTAATGCAATTATCTGTTGCTTGCAACTTAATACTGGAAGGGCTTCGGATGATAACCTGAAGGTGGATTATTAGTCATAGATGTACTTGGATTATGGTCTATGTATTATGTTGTAATGACCAATCAAATCTCGTAGGAGTCAAGATGTCTAGTATATGAATTGTTACGCTTTCTCAATCTGTCAATTGCCCCATTGTAATTGGTTCACCCAACATGCTATTTATCTTAAGGAGAAGCACCTCTAGTGAACTGTGGAGCCCGGTCCATTCCTTTACCATTAATATACCATCTACTGTTTACCGTTTACTATTTACTTTCTACAAGCAATTAATATCTTCCACACTATACGTTTAATCCTTTGTTTTTAGCAAAACCATTGAGATTGACAACCTCACTATAAGTTAGGGCAAAGTTTTGTGGTTGTGTTATGCAGGATTCCAAGTTGCTAGCAACACCTTGGAGTTGTTTCCTTACTCCTATTGGTTCGATAACCTTGGTTTCATAACTGAGGGAAACTTGCTGCTGTGCTCATCATACCTTCCTCTTGGGGTTCCCAACGAGCTCTACATATCTTGAGCCATCAAACACTTTTCTGGCGCCGTCGCCGGGGAGTTAAGGATAGCTTCAATCTCTTCCTCCTCGTCAATCACTTTTTAGGGAGAAAGAAGAATCTTGCAAGGGGAGTCTCTCACAACCAATCTCTTTACTTTGTTTTTGTTTTGCTTAGTTTATTTTTCTTTTTTTGCTTGTTTATTTTTATCAAAAACACAAAAATTAGTTGTACTGGTTTGCTTCTTTTATCAAAAACACAAAAAAATTAGTTCCTATTTCAGTTTCTATTTCTATTGCCTTGCTTTAATCTTGCAAACAAATGACTACTCCTAAAAACACTAAGTTGTGTGACTTCACTAGCACAAACAAGAATGATTTCATGTGCACACCTATTGCTCCACCTGTTCCTGAAGCTGCTTTCTTTGAAATTAAACCTGCTTTGCTCAATCTTCTTATGAAAGAACAATTCTCTGGTGCTGGTACTGATGATGTTGCTGCTCACCTTAATAACTTTGTTGAACTTTGTGAGATGCAAAAACATAGGGATATAGATGGAGATATTATTAACCTTAAATTGTTTCCTTTCTCTTTGAGAGGAAAAGCTAAAGAATGGTTGCTATCCCTACCTAGAATATAGTATTGATTCTTGGATTAAATGTAAAGATGCTTTCATTGGAAAATATTATCCTCCTGCTAAGATTATATCTATGAGAAGTGAAATAATGAAATTTAAACAATTTGATAATGAACATGTTGCTCAAGCTTGGGAAAGAATGAAATCTTTGGTAAAGAATTGCCCCACTCATGGACTGACTGCTTAGATGATTATCCAAACTTTTTATGCAGGACTGAATTATTCTTCAAGAAATCTGTTGGATTCTACTGTTGGAGGCACCTTTATGACCATTACTTTGGGTGCTGCAACAAAGCTCCTTGATAATATGATGGTTAACTATTCTGAATGGCACACTGAGAGAGCTCCACAAGGTAAGAAGGTAAATTCTATTGAAGAAACCTCCTCCTTGAGTGATAAAATTGATGTTATTCTGTCTATGCTTGTTAATGGAAAAGCTCATATTGATCCAAATCATGCTCCCTTAGCCTCTGTGGTTGCTCAAGAAGAGCAAGTTGATGTGAACTTCATTAGAAATAATAATTTTGGAAATAATGCTTATGGTAATAACAATTATAGGCCTTATCCTCCTAATAATATCAATAGTTATCATGGTAAATCTGGAATGCCTAGTGAAGAAAGAATTTTAGAAGTTGAAAGAGCCACTAAAAACTTCATGCAAATGTAATATGAGCAGAATAAATTATTTACTAAAACCATGGAGGAACAATCTACTATTTTGAAAAATATTAGTCATCAACTTGAAAGTTTAAATAGGGAAATTCCTGGTTTGCAATCCAAAATTTCGAATGCTGAAATTCTTTGAAATATGGGAAACAATAGTTCTACTAGCTTGGATGGTAATTTTGATTTTGATCTTGATGGCTGCAATATTTCTGAAGTAATTATGTTCCTACAAAAGCTTTCTAGAAGTCCTAATTCTAGTGCTATGAATATGGCCTTTACAAAACCACATTACAGATGCTCTCATAAAAATTAAAGAAGAAAAATTTATACATAAAGCTTCTATTCCTAGGAAATTAGAAGATGGTTGGGAACCCATCATTAATATGAAAGTGAATGATTTTTATCTCAAAGCTTTATGTGATCTTGATACTAGTGTCTCTATTATGCCTAGAAAGATTTATGAAATGCTTGATTTTCCACCACTAGAAAATTGTTATTTAGATGTCCAACTTGATGGTAATGCTAAAAAGAAACTCATGGGGAGTATTAATGATGTTTCCTAGTATGGTTAACAATACCTATGTCCCTGTTGATTTCTATGTTTTGGATGTTGAATGCAATGCTTCTTGTCCTATTTTGGGAATACGTTTTCTTAGAACTATTGGTGCCATTATTGATATGAAGGAAGGCACCATTAAATATCAATTCCCACTCATGAAAGGTATAGACCACTTACCTAGGAAGAGAGAGAATATACATTTTGACTCTCCTATTAAGAAAAAATTTGATATTAATGCTTCTTCATTCGAAAATACTTGAATCTTGCTCCTATGCCTAGCTGAAAGGCGTTAAAGAAAAGCACTATTGGGAGATAACCCAAATTATTTTTTACTTTTAGTAAGTTTTTCTTTTGTTGAGTCTTGGAAGTTATTGCCACAGTAATAACTGAAGGAAATATGCCCTGAGAGGCAATAATAAAGTTGTTATTATGTATTCCTTATATATGATAGATGTTTATTTTGCATGCTAGAATTATATTGATCGAAAACATCAATACATGTGTGTTTAATAAACAAAAAGGGTTCCTAGTTATGCCTCTCTTATAGACTAGCTTGTTGATTAACAAGATGATCAAGGTTTCCTTATCATGGACATTGGATGTTGTTAATAACAAGGTCACGGCATTTGTGAAATGATGTGATGAACATTCATCCGAAGTATAGCATTACGATCAAGTCATTATGTTTATATTGCTATAACATCATACGAAGTAATCCTTATCCTTAGACCATGAGATCATGTTAATTGCTAACACCTGAAGAGTATCTTGATAACATCAAACGTCACACCGTAACAGGGTGACTATAAAGATGGGTTTAGTGCTACGAAGGTGTTATGTTGAGGCTCATGGATCAAGAGTGGAATTTGTCAATCCCGATGACGGATAGATATACTCTAGGACCTCTCAGTAATATCACATTGAGATAGCTTGCAAGCAAGTGATGTGATCACTAGAATGTTATATCACAGGAATGAGAAAAGAGTGCATGTCGGTAACGAGATCAAGCTAGGTATTTGGATACCGATGATCGAATCTCGTACATGTATTATATCAAGAGACAAAGGGATTAAATTACAAGCGTTAAAGGTTCTCACGATCACAGAAGTCATCGTTGAATATGCTGGAGTCAGTATGGATCTCCAGGTCCCGCTTCTGACTATTGATCTAAGAGGAGTCTCAATCATGTCTGCATTATTCGCGAACCATAGGGTGACACACTTAAGAATTACCGGACACCATTTTGGAGCACATATGTTTCAGACGAAAGAATTGCAAAGCGCAGGAATTGTTTCGATAGAAACCGGAAATTGTTTTGGGTGAAATTGCAGAAAGTGGTTCTGCATGCGATATTGAAATATTGCAAGGGGTTATATGTGAATGTTTGTTAATTAAAATAATTAACAAAATTCTGAATAAGTTTAATAAAAGAGTTCTATTAAATGAGAGAGCATTAAACTTGGAGAATTTTAATGCATTTAAAGTGGGGACTTTAAAAGGGAATGTGAAGAGGTATTTTAATGTGGAGGGGTTACCACCACATGAATGGGGAAGGTGAGGGGTCACCCCCCATGCACCGGCCATGGAGAGGAGGGGAACCCCCCTCCTCCTATAAAAGGCCACCCTCTCCCTCCTTCTTCCTCACACCTCCTTGTGAAGGATCTCTCTCCCCCTCTAGAATTATTTCCCCATGGTCTCGGATTAGCGAGATACATGTTCCCGGTGGCATTTCGTCTGGAAGGACTTGCTGCTTCCGCTGGATCGCTGGAACGAGGAGGTGGAGGTTGTCCGGTGGCTTGAACATGTGTGCGAGTACGGATGCGCTGTTGAGTTGCGGCGCTCGGACTTCCACTCGATCTTGAGATCGGCAAGTGTACGACTACATAAACCATGAGTTCCTACTTGTTAACAAAACTTGTTGTCTTCGAGGGTAAGTTCTCGTTGGATTTATGTCCACCCGTTGCTCTGTACCTAGTAGATAGATCTTGGCGTGTAGTTCTCATCGTAGGAAATTTTTTGTTTTCTATGCTGCGGACCCTACAGTGGTATCAGAGCCTGATCTATGCGTAGGTGCTTTGCACGGGTAATACACATATGTTTATATGTGGGCGATGATGATCATGTTATTGCATCTTCTATGTATTTTGGATATTGGTGGCATAGTGGGATGAAGCGGCCCGGACCAACCTTACATGCAATCGTACATGAGACCTGTTCCACGACTGACATGCAACTAGTTTTGCATAAGTGGCTGGCGGGTGTCTGACTCTCCTACTATAGTCAATATCTGATTTACAACGAGTTGCTAATAACTTGGTTATCCTTGTTGTAGTTCATGTTCGTAGGTAAGAACGGTTATATCTCTGAAAGCCCTAAGCCACGTAAAACTTGCAATTGATAAATTAGAGGCGTCTAGTTTAGATCGTTGCTGGGCTAGTGTATTGATATGGTATTGTTGTAAGTAGATGTATGATAGATACTCTTACAACATATTCAACGTGTAAGTTCCATAGACCTTGGCCTTACACACAAAGGAATGATAGAGATCATACCACGATGCAAATGATAGATATCAAATGCATGGACCATATCATCTCACTTTACACATTAGATGTTAGCATCTTATACTGCTAGTTTGGCGATTTTGGTAGCATTGTAAGATGATCCCTCATTTAGATATCAAGATAAAATGTGTTCTTCCTTAAGTATGCACCGTTCTATGGATCGTGTTTCGAGACATCACGTGATGATCGGGTGTACTCGACTCTACGCTTCCATACAACGGGTGTAAGACAGTTTTACACACGCGAGTACTAAGGTTCTTACTTGGCGAGCCTAGCATGTACATACATGGCCTCGAAACACAGACCGAAAGGTTAAGCATGAGTCATATGGTTGATATGATGCCCATATAGATGCTCGCCTTTGAAGCTACGCCGACTCACATGATGATCGGACTTGGTGTAGTGGATTTGGTTCATGTAATCACCAAAAGGACACGAGGGATGTCGTTTTTGAGTGGGAGTTCATTAGTAATTTGGATTAGTTGAACTCAATCTATCATAAACTTAGTCTAAATAAAATTTCCATGGCACCACCTGCTTTTAATTTCAATATGTACATGGAGAAAGAGAAACTTGCTGCTAATGGTAGCAACTTCACCAACTGTGCTATGAATTTGAGGATTCTCCTCACTGCTGCACAAAAGCAATATGTGCTAGATGCGCCGCCAGGCCCCCCACTAGCTCCTGATGCCCCTGACGAGGAAAAGAATGTCTATGTAACTCGTCAGGAGGACCACAACTTAGTTCATTGTGGCATACTGCATGGGCTAGAGCCAGAACTTCGAAAGCGTTTCGAAAATGGGAATGCCTTTGATACCATGGGAGAATTGAAAATGATTTTCGATACCCATGCTGCCATAGAGAGTTATAATGCTACTGAAAAGTTCTTTAGCTGCATGATGGAGGAGAACAGCTCCGTTAGTGAGCATGTACTCAAAATGTATGGGTATGCCGATAAGCTTGTGTCCTTGGGAATAACGATTCCCATTGACTTAGGCATACATCGTGTTCTCTAATCTCTGCCAACTAGCTACAAGAGCTTCGTGATGAACTATAATATGAAGGGCATGAAGAAGTCTCTTCCTGAGCTTCTGTCAATGCTTAAGACTGCAGAAGTGGAGATTAGGAAAGAACATCAAGTGTTGATGATCAATAGGACCACCGGTTTCAAGAAGGACAAGAAAGGCAAGCATAAGGGAAAGAAGGGTGGCAAATCTGTTGCCACGCCTGAAAAGAAACCCCGAGCTGGCCCTAAGTCTAACACCGAGTGTTACTATTGCAAGGGAACTAGCCATTGGAAGTGCAATTGCCCCAAGTATTTGGCGGACAAGAAGTCCGGCAAGGCAAACAAAGGTATATATGATATACATGTTATTGATGTGTACTTGACTAGTACTCGCAGTAGCACCTGGGTATTTGATATGAGATCGGTTGCTAATATATGTAACTCGATTCAGGGTTGCGGAACAAGCGACAACTAGCAAGGGATGAGGTCACGATGCGGGTCGGCAATGGATCAAGAGTTGATGTGATCGCCATCAGAACGCTGCCTCTCCATATGCCATCGGGATTAGTTATAAACCTAAATAATTGTTATTTGGTGCCTGCACTTAGCATGAACATTGTATCCGGATCATGTTTTGATGCAAAGTGGTTATTCGTTTAAATCTGAAAACAATGGTTGTTCGATTTACATGGATAATATCTTTTATGGTCATGCACCTGTGTTGAATGGTTTATTGGATCTCGATATTAATATTACGCACATTCATAATGTTGATGCTAAAAAAATTAAACTTGATGATGATATATCCACATATATGTGGCACTGCCGTCTAGGTCATATTGACGTTAAACGCATGAAGAAACTCCATTCTGATGGACTTTTGGAATCACTTGATTTTGAATCATTTGATACATGTGAGCCATGCCTTATGGGAAAGATGACTAGAACGCCATTTTCTGGTTCAATGGAACGGGCGACAGATTTATTGGAAATCATACATACTGATGTGTGTGGACCAATGAGTGTGTCGGCGCGAGGTGGATATCGTTATTTTGTTACTTTCACGGATGATTCGAGTAGATACGGGTATATCTATTTGATGAAACACAAGTCTGAAACATTTGAAAAGTTCAAGGAATTTCAGAATGACGTGGAAAATCATCATAATAGAAAGATCAAATTTCTTCGGTCTGACCGTGGATGTGAGTATCTAAGTTACGAGTTTAGCACACACATGAAAGAGTGTGGAATAGTTTCACAACTCACGCCTGCCGGAACACCACAACGTAATGGTGTGTCGGAATGTCGTAATCGTACTTTATTGGATATGGTTCGATCTATGATGTCTCTGACTGACTTGCCACTGTCATTTTGGGGTTATGCACTGGAAACAGCTGCATTCACTTTAAATCAGGTACCATCTAAATCCGTTGAAACGACACCGTATGAATTATGGTTTGGAAACAAACCTAAGCTATCATTTCTTAAAGTTCGGGGATGCGATGTTTATGTGAAGAAACTTCAGCCGGATAAACTCAAACCCAAAGCGGAAAAATGTGTCTTCATAGGATACCCTAAGGAAACGATTGGGTATACCTTCTATCACAGATCCGAGGGCAAGGTTTTTGTTGCCAAGAATGGATCCTTTCTTGAGAAGGAGTTTCTCGCGAAAGGTGTGAGTAGTTGGAAGGTACAACTCGAAGAGGTTATTGAACCTTCTCTTCATGAAATGGCGAGTAGAACAGCACCGAAAGTTGTTTCGGAGTTGACTTCACCTAGTGAAGAGAGAGCTAATGATATTGATCATGAAACTCCAAAAGAGGACACTACCAAACCTCGCAGGTCAAGCAGGACACGTGCAGTTCCTGAACTGTACGGCAATCCTGTTATGAATTTCATGGTTGATGAAATAGATGACCCTACGATGTATGAAGAAGTGATGATGAGCCCGGATTCCAACAAATGGCTATAAGCCATGAAATCCGAGATGGAATCCATGTACGAGTACCAAGTTTGGACCTTGGTGGACTTACCTCATGATCGAAAGGCCGCTGTGAATAAATGGATTTTCAAAAGAAAAACGGATGCTGATGGTAATGTGACCATCTATAAGGCTCGACTTGTCGCAAAGGGGTTTCGACAAATTCAAGGAGTTGACTACGATGAGACATTCTCTCCCGTAGCGATGATTAAATCGGTTAGGATTATGTTAGCAATTGCTGCATATTTCGATTATGAAATATGGCAGATGGATGTCAAAACTGCGTTCCTCAATGGTAATATTGAAGAAGAGTTGTATATGATACAACCTAAGGGTTTTGTCGATCCTAAGGATGCTAATAAGGTATGCAAACTTCAGCGATCCATCTATGGACTGAAGCAAGCATCCCGGAGTTGGAATCTCCGCTTTGATGAGGTGATCAAAGAGTTTGGATTTGTCCAAACTTATGGAGAGGCTTGTATTTACAAGAAAGTGAGTGGGAGCAATGTGGAATTTCTGATATTATATGTGGATGACATATTATTGATTGGAAATGATATAGATCTTTTAAAAAGTGTTAAAAGTTATCTAAACAGCAAATTTTCGATGAAAGACCTTGGTGAAGTGTCATATATATTAGGCATTAAAATCTATAGAGATAGATCAAGGTTCCTAATTGGGCTATCGCAGAGTACATACCTTGATAAGATATTAAAGAAGTTTAATATGGACGGATGTAAGAAGGGGTTCTTACCTATGTTGCAAGGCAAGACATTGAGCAAGACTCAAAGTACGGCTATGGCGGAAGAAAGAGAGATAATGGCTAAGATCCCCTATGCCTCGGCCATAGGCTCTATTATGTATGCCATGCTATGTACAAGACCGGATGTGGTACATGCTATTAGTTTGACTAGTAGGTACCAATCTGATCCAGGTTCAGAACACTAGATAGCGGTCAAGAACATCCTTAAGTACTTGAGAAGAACTAGGGATATGTTTCTTATATACGGAGGTGAAGAAGAGCTAGTTGCTAAGTGTTATGTCGATGCTAGCTTTGATACTGATCCGGATGACTCTAAGTCTCAATCCAGATATGTATTTCTCTTGAACGGAGCAGCAGTTAGTTGGAGGAGTTCCAAACAACCTGTGGTGGCTGGATCAACGATGGAGGCGGAATATGTTGTTGCTTTAGAAGCGGCGCAGGAAGCGGTTTGGATGAAAGATTTCATTACGGAACTAGGTGTGGTTCCTAATGCATTGGACCCGATGGTGATCTATTGTGACAACAATGGAGCCATAGCCAATGCCAAGGAACCGAGGTCTCACAAGAATTCCAAGCATATTAAGCGCCGATTTTACTCCATCCGCGAGCATGTCAAGGATGGAGATATAAAGATTTGTAAAGTACACACGGACCTAAATGTAGCAGATCCGTTGACTAAATCTCTCCCTAGGGCAAACCATGATCAACACCAGACCTCCATGGGTGTTAGATTTATCACTATGTGAACTAGATTATTGTCTCTAGTGCAAGTGGGAGACTGAAGGAAATATGCCCTGAGAGGCAATAATAAAGTTGTTATTATGTATTCCTTATATATGATAGATGTTTATTTTGCATGCTAGAATTGTATTGATCGGAAACATTAATACATGTGTGTTTAATAAACAAAAAGGGTTCCTAGTTATGCCTCTCTTATAGACTAGCTTGTTGATTAACAAGATGATCAAGGTTTCCTGATCATGGACATTGGATGTTGTTAATAACAAGGTCACAGCATTTGTGAAATGATGTGATGAACATTCATCCGAAGTATAGCATTACGATCAAGTCATTATGTTTATATTTCTATAACATCATATGAAGTAATCTTTATCCTTAGACCATGAGATAATGTTAATTGCTAACACTTGAAGAGTATCTTGATAACATCAAACGTCACACCGTAACAGGGTGACTATAAAGATGGGTTCAGTGCTATGAAGGTGTTATGTTGAGGCTCATGGATCAAGAGTGGAATTTGTCAATCCCGATGATGGATAGATATACTCTGGGCCCTCTCGGTAATATCACATTGAGATAGCATGCAAGCAAGTGATGTGGTCACTAGAATGTTATATCACGGGAACGAGAAAAGAGTGCATGTCGGTAACGAGATCAAGCTAGGTATTTGGATAACTATGATCGAATCTCGGACATGTATTATATCAAGAGACAAAGGGATTAAACTACAAGCGTTAAAGGTTCTCACGATCACAGAAGTCATCGTTGAATATGCTGGAGTCAGTATGGATCTCCAGGTCCCGCTTCTGACTATTGATCTGAGAGGAGTCTCAATCATGTATACATTATTTGCGAACCATAGGGTGACACACTTAAGAGTTACCAGACACCATTTTGGAGCACATATGTTTCAGACGAAAGAATTGCAAAGCGCAGGAATTGTTTCGATAGAAACCGGAAATTGTTTCGGGTGAAATTGCAGAAAGTGGTTCTGCATGTGATATTGAAATATTGCAAGGGGTTATATGTGAATGTTTGTTAATTAAAGTAATTTAACAAAATTCTGAATAAATTTAATAAAAGAGTTTTATTAAATGAGAGAGCATTAAACTTGGAGAATTTTAATGCATTTAAAGTGGGGACTTTAAAAGGGAATGTGAAGAGGCATTTTAATGTGGAGGGGTTACCACCACATGAATGGGGGAGGTGAGGGGTCACCCCCCATGTGCCGTCCATGGAGAGGAGGGGCACCCCCTCCTCCTATAAAAGGCCACCCTCTCCCTCCTTCTTCCTCACACCTCCTTGTGAAGGATCTCTCTCCCCCTCTAGAATTATTTCCCCATGGTCTCGGATTAGCGAGATACATGTTCCCGGTGGCATTTCGTCTGGAAGGAGTTGCTGCTTCCACTAGATCGCTGCAGCGAGGTGGTGGAGGTTGTCCAGTGGCTTGAACGTGTGTGCGAGTACGGATGCGTTGCTGAGTTGCGGCGCTCGGACTTCCACTCGATCTTGAGATCGGCAAGTGTACGACTACATCAACCACGAGTTCCTACTCGTTAACAAAACTTGTTTTCTTCAAGGGTAAGTTCTCGTTGGATGTATGTCCACCCGTTGCTCTGTACCTAGTAGATAGATCTTGGCGTGTAGTTCTCATCGTAGGAATTTTTTTGTTTTCTATGCTGCGGACCCAACAATAACCTCTCCTTATCATTTTTGTGTGGTTTTTGTGCCAATAATAACCTCTAAAGAGAGAGAAGTAAGACTTGGTAAAGTTGCTGTCCCGAAACAGATTTTTGTGCTTCACTGTAAAAATTGTGAAAAATTGCTGTATGTCGGATTGAGCTGTAATTTTCTGTGCTTATGCCCTAGGTTATTATCTAACTTCCGTTAGTTTAGTACTTTTCTATTTGAGCAACAGAAGGTCTTCGAAAATATCGGTTTTTACCTGCTGGTTTGTTTGGACAAATTTCTGCCATTATTTGCATTTGCCTCTTAATCTCTTTCTCTTTGAGTTCTCTTTGATCACTTGAGATTTTAGAAGGAATTTCTATAGTAGCTTGTGTTTTAATGGTAGTTTTACTTCTATTGAAACTAAACCCAAAGACTTATTATCTTGAATACACTAATGTTGCTAATGAAGATTGTGTGAAGTTTTGTATGAAGGAAATTTTCAAGTGTAGGGAAGAATAATGTGATGAGATGAAGTATGGACGAAAGCTCAAGATTAGGGATGCCACCTGTGTCACCCCAAGAAATATTCAAGAGGTACAAGCATCAAAGCTTGGGGATGCCCAAGGCATCCCCTTCTTCATCAATAAAATCTCAGGTTTTCTTCCAAAACACTTCATTTTTATTGTTTCATGCATAATTGTGTTGTTCTTGGAGCGTCTTTGTTTTTGTTTTTGTTTTTGTTTTTGTTTTTCTTTTGTTTGGTTTGCTTAAATAAATTGGTGGGACCCCTGCATTCATATGTTGTTTCAAATAAGTTGATTGGTGTTGGAAAAGAGTAGGAAGCTTCATTCTTATAAGTGGTACAAAAGGAGTTTGTTTTGACTATGTCCTAGACTTTATCATGCCATGTTTGATGTTGCTTTGAACTTATGCTTAGTGATTATTGATGTAGCATGACTTGTTCCAAACAATTGAGATTGCCTAATGTGCCAATCATGCGTTGTTTTAGCATACAAAAGCATAATATTGTGGTATTATCCTTTGATGCTTTATTTGGGTTGACTTGGCACATGCTTACACCATGTTAAGACTATGAACCAGTCACCTTAGCCTCTATGATAATTTAGTTTTTGACTTGTAATATCACTTTATGCTTTAATTAATAATTTTTTGTCGCTTTGCATGATTATGGCCATTATTACTCTCTTAGTTGGTTGCTCCCAGTCTTTTGCTAGTCTCCACCTGTACCAAGTATGAGTTCTACTCATGCATCTAACCTCCAAAAAAAACAAGTTATTCCAAAGATTCCACTATAAATTCCTATGCATGGTGTGTTACACCATTCCAAGTATATTCATGCTTTTATCTACCTTCCAAATTAAACTTGTTCTGTGAAAATTAGTGATTAAAGCTCTCACAAACTTGATGGTACACTTTATTTTCTTGCACTTAATAAACTTGAACCATTATGTCCATATATGTTGCTTATATGATTGCACTTTATAAGTTGTGAATTAGCAGAACCATGATACCATGGGGAACACTTTCAATGTTGCACTTATTATTCAGTTGATATCATGTTCTTTTGTTTATGGATCCTGGTGGTGTGAAATAAAAGGGGAGCTTGTAAGCTCATGGAGTTTGTATGTGTGTTAGAAAAATGCTAGAGAGGCTAGCCTAAGCCATGCCTAATCATGGTGGAAACTTGCAGCATAACCATAGTGAGCATTATGTGAAGCATCCTCAATAAAAACCTATGCAAATAGCAAATAAAAAGATCGCTGAGATGCTCATTGTCTCTTGCCTTGTCATTTTGATATGGGAAAACTCCTGTATCATGGGGTAACGGGTACCCCGTTGGCCGTTCTCCATGATACACATGTACTTACAATGACAAGAACTTACTTGTGACTAAAGTTGAGTAGCATGAGGTTCGGTACTCGTAAGCAAGGGGCATGAGATTTTCAACTTATAACTTGTCAAACATATCCTCATATTTGTGTCACATTAACCTTAATCACCTCAAGATGCTTATGATAGGGGCAATGAGAGTTGAAATCTAATAAGTATCATAATTTTTGGAAGCTCTTTATGAAACTTGAAATCTCTGCTTCCCTCTGTGAAGGGCCTTTCTTTTTACTTTTATGTTGAGTCTCCATCTTCTATCTTTATGCACCAATTGAGAGAGCATAGTGGTCATTCTTAGTTTAATGTGCATTGTCCCAAAACTTGTTGATTGATTTATAACTTTGATATTATTTGTTCTTAAATTATTTGTATCTAGTCACCCTTATGAACTTTTAAGGTGTCCTATGCATTTATGTTTTGCTATACCATGAAGGACAAGCTGAATATCACTCTTATTATGTTTTCTATATGTGAAACAAACAAACGTATTTCAATGGATTGTTATTCATGATATTTTGTTTGTACCTTTTCATGCTACAACATAGTTGTTATGTCTTATTGTTAGAACTCTATCTTTCATGCTCATGTTTAGAGTACTTTTATCCCAACTATCAATGCTTTACAAATACCTTGATCAAGATTGTGATGGTGCATGTCACCTCAAAAATTATTCTTTTTATCACTTACCTACCTGAGGATGAGCAGGAGTTAAGCTTGGGGATGCTTAATACGTTGTAAACGTATCTATAATTTTTGATGCTCCATGCCTGTTTTATATCAACTTTCTTATGTTTTGTTTACACTTTGAGGTATTTTTATACATTTTCTGGAACTAACCTATTAAAAAGATGTCGTAGTGCCAGTTGCCTGTTTTCTGCTGTTTTTCGTTTCAGAAAAGCTAGTAAGGAAATATTCTCGGAATTGGACAGGACAAAAGCCAAAGTCAATATTTTACCAGAAGGAACATGGAGTCCGAAGGGAAGCCGGAGTGGGGCCAGAAGGTGGCCACACCTAGGGCTGGCGCGACCACCCCCTAGGGCGCGCTACCCCATGGTGTGGGCCCCTCGAGCTCCCACCGACCTTGCCCCTTTGCCTATAAAAGCACCCCGATGCAGAAACCCTAAGTACTCGATAAAAAATCCATGAAAGATTCTATAGCCGCCACCATATCCATCCCTAGATCGGGGGGATCCAAAGCTCTTCCCGGCACCCTACCGGAGGGGATAGATCATCCCGGAGGCCTTCTTGATCACCATGCCAGCCTCTGGAGTGATGCGTGAGTAGTTCACCATTGGACTAGGGTCCATACAGTAGCTAGATGGTTGGTTCTCCTCCTTTGTGCTATCATATTTAGATCTTGTGTGCTTTGTTCATGATTAAGATCATCTATTTGTAATCCTATATGTTGTGTTTGCGGGGATCCGATGGATATTGAGATACTATGTCCGATTGATTATTGATTCTATCATCTCTATGTTATTGTGATCTTGCATGCTCTCCGTTGCTAGTAGCTATCTTGGCCAAGTAGATGCTTGTAACTCCAAGAGGGAGTATTTATGCTCGATAGTAGGTTCATGCCTCTAGTAATCTGGGGAAGTGAAAGAAATCTCTAAGGTTGTAGATGTGTTGTTGCTACTAGGGAGAAAACGACAATCCTTTGTCCATGGGGCAATTGTATTGTTTACTTTACACACTTTGCTTAATGCAATTATCTGTTGCTTGCAACTTAATACTGGAAGGGGTTCGGATGAAAATACGAAGGTGGATTATTAGTAATAGATGCAGTTGGTTTACGGTCTATGTATTATGTTGTAATGCCCAATCAAATATCGTATGAGTCAAGATGTCTAGTATATGCATTGTTATGCTTTCTCATTCGGTCAATTGCCCCGTTGTAATTTGTTCACCCAACATGCTATTTATCTTAAGGAGAAACACCTCTAGTAAACTGTGGACCCCAGTCCATTTCTTTACCATTAATATACCATCTACTGTTTACCGTTACTGTTTACTTTCTACAAGTAATTACTATCTTCCACACTATACGTTTAATACTTTGTTTCGAGCAAAACCAGTGAGATTGACAACCTCACTGTAAGTTGGGGCAAAGTTTTGTGGTTGTGTTGTGTAGGATTCCAATTACTCCTACTGGTTCGATAACCTTGGTTTCATAACTGAGGGAAACTTGTTGCTGTGCTCATCATACCTTCCTCTTGGGGTTCCCAATGAGCTCTACATATCTTTACCCATCTAATAATAATACAAAATGGTTGGAATTTTGTTGCTGTGCTCATCATACCTTTCTCTTGGGGTTCCCAACTCCTACTAGTTGGTGTGTGATTTTGTCGCTCGATTGAGATTTTGAATTTGGCGACCGTCCATCTAATAATAATAGAAAATGGTAATCCCCTGGTGGGAGATTTTGCCTCAAGGTTTTTGCAACGGAGGGTGGGAAATGATTCAAAGTCGGTGTGTGGTTTAGCCGCTCGATTGAGATTTTGAATTTGACTAGTGTCAATCCGATAATAATATAAAAATGGGACCCCTGATGGGAGATTGTGCCTCAAAGTTTTTGAAACGGAGGGGCGGGAAATGCTTCAAAGTCGCTGTGTGCTTGTGCTGCTCGATTGAAATTTTGAATTTGGCTAGCATCCATCTAATAATAATACAAATACAAAAATGGTACTCCCCCGTGGGACATTTTTCACAAATTTTTTGAAATGGTTAGGCGGTAAATGCTTCAAAGTCTGGGTATGTGATTTTGCCACTCGATTGAGATTTTGAATTTGGCTAGCGTCCATGTACTACTAGTAGTAGTAGTAAAAAAGGTGGTAGAATGTATAGCTATCTGGTTAAGAACTCATGGCGAGAGTCACATCAACTGATCGTCCATAACCACACTTGAGTACTCCCTGCGTTCGGGATTACTAGGTCGGAGAGCAAAACCAGATGCATAGTAGTATTTACGAAATACTTAGTTCGGAGAATTAACTTCACCTATTCGCTTTATCACTAATTATTGCATGTAGTAGTAATCCTAAATCTAGCCAATGCATGTGGCCACCGCATCTAATTGAAAACATGCAAGCCAATGCATGCACTCCCATTTTAACAACATGAGTGGCCAGGAGCATTATAGGATGTGGTGGTTTATATTTTTGGGTCAACTAGTGGAGTAATTGAGCAAAACTAGGAGCATTAATTGACCATCTGGCCTAGCAATTGAGACTATACAAATAATTAAGAACCATGCTATTGAGCGAACATGAGGTTTTTAGCTCCACGGAGCATACATCCCATCTGGCCACACGGTGAGCATCCAATGACACCGCTAAAAACCGAAAATGAAAAATGGAAATGCCATGCAAAAAATGGAAAATGCCCTGGATTTGCGTGTGCTCTGAGGGACTAGGGAGCACATGTTTTCTCCTTAGACTTTGGGATAATTAAATATAATAAGGTTATGATACTACTACTACTAGTATCATCATACACATCAGCGTGCTCCCAGCAGTCGTACGCTAGTGTGCATATCCGTTGTCCCATAATTAGTGCGCATGCACGTGCCCATGCCAGTTTGATAAAATGCGGTTGTGATTGCTGTGTGCATGCCGTTGTCTCATTTCCACACGCTTCACTTGGCTTTCCCAGGCCTTTCTTTAAATGTGTGTCTTTGGAACCGCTTCCTCTGCTAGTCGACGGGACCGAGACCACATGAACGCCATCATCCCTAGCCGGCAAGAAGAAATAGGACTTGCCGTGGGCTGGTCTCCTTGAGGGACTCATCTAGAAGATAGGTGACATCTTCCTTGCAACGGACAACTTCGACTACTACGCCGCCTTCCGGTCAGTCTACAACGCCTAGCGCGGCTTCACGAAGGAGCGCTTTATGCCAGCCAACTGGATTGTTCTAGAGCACCAGTTGTTAGAGGAGTATCTGGTAGACGATGCCGCCATGATGTTGCTGAGCGTGAGAACTGGCCGCCAGCTTAAGAAGAAGATTAGTCAGGTTATTCGCATGTGCTTTCTTGATATTCATCTGTATATATGTGATCCTTTTTTGCATTCACCTCCTATACTATCTATTTTTTAAGTTCTTTTTCTTCATCTACTTGTTGCCTAGGGTTTTGCTCCATGGTTTACCTTGATAGAATCACAGTCTATTTACCTTGACTGAATCTCTATTTCTCATCTCTCTCTCTCTCTGGAAGGTACTTTTATGTCGGTAGCACAATCGGCAGCCTCCTTGTGCTTGGATAGAGGGTGCAGCCGTACAAGACCCGGTTGTACAACCCCTTCTTGGGTGCTATCAAGCGCCTGAGGGCGAAGATACTGACCGAGCAGGTGGCTTCTGTTGCGGTGACGATGTTCTCGTTGTTGATGGTGGTTACATCAAACCATCAAAACACCACCATTCGGTGGGCGGATGAGGGCACTGAGGAAGGGAGTCGCTCGGTCTTTGGTGAACTCCAAAGCATGACTTCTTACTCTGGTGATGTTTTTGTCATAGACAAATACGGGTATGTCCTCTCGACTATGTGTTATGCTGCTCCTGGAGATGTCTAGTTGTAGTGCTCCGCACAAACCCTAGAGATGCATCCCACCATTGCATGGTCTGTTCCGGGCTGCCAGTTCCTAGAGAATCGTTTTTACCTCGTCGAGTCCAACGAGGAGTTGTTGTTCATTGTGAATGGACTGGTCTACGGCGGTAGGCCGGTTGTTTACCGGGTCGATACCCAGAATCGTGTCCTTCATCCAGTCAGAGGCATTGGAAGTCATGCTCTCTTCATTGCTAACAATTGGTGCGTCTGCGTCGACGGCTCCAGGGTACCCATAGTGCAGGCCGGCAGCATATACTATGCGGACCTATCCGAGATTAGATCTTACAACTTTGAGGCTCTTGTGTGGGATGAGGAGCCAAAGGTTGTATATGGGTATGGAGTAGGAGGATTATGGATCAATGACCATCCTTTCGAACTCGATCGATTGCTGCCAGAGATTTGTAGAATTATCGAGCATTTTCAGCTGCAGATGGTGTCGTATTATGGCGAGGATGGTACCACCCACTACGATTACTACGATGGCTATCCGTCAGATTGATGGATTGTGTGGGTATGCTCCTGAAGTATTCTCTCCAGGTCAGCTCTTTGTGTGTTCACTTTGTTGAGAAAACATCTATGAATTATGCAAGTTCTATGGTGCCCGTGTAATACAATGGATTTTCTCCCTATTTCTAGAAGATCATGTGTTGTACCTCTTACCATTTCACTATTTTTTCATGTATGTGTAGTAATTTTGATAGAAGCTCGGTTTGTAACAATCCTCAAACAAATTAGAACTACGAATTATAGTAGATTATTACAATCCTCAGTAAAATTGACAGTAATAAAATGATGCATAAAAGTTGCATCAGAGTCCAGACAACTGAAAAAAAAATCATAACTAGTGTTACAGAAAAGGTCTCTATGGATCTTGCATCACGAGACATGTAAAAACTAGCTTCCGATGAGAGTTGCAAATGAGATTATTAAGTATGTTCTGCATCAAAGCTTGCCTTTTTCCGATTCATATAAGTCTTTGCATGCTATAGTGATTACTGAATCCGTTTTGTTGGCTTCTTGCTCAACAATATTATGGGCTTCTTGGAGGCATCCTCAAATAATCTTTCGGCTAGAATAAGAGGATCAGTCGAAGCGGTGTGCCATGAGCAATAGGTATAGTCACAGCTGTTGTGTGAACCAAAATCTAAACTTGGAGAAGCAGGTCTTTGTTCGGAATTTAGAGGGTCATTTGCAGCCTGAAACAAAAACAAAGCAAGTTATAACAGTATTACCATGCAATCACACCACCATGAATTTTAAATGTGTCCATATGGTTATATATAAGGAAGAAAGAATTAACAGTGGTGGCTCATACATCTATTTCTTCTTGAATATCTGGACCAGTTGGCACCATGGAGCGATGCGAGCATGTGCTGCTCTGTAAAATGACTGCTCTACTTGATAATGGCTGAGACCAAGACAAAACAAGTTACGTAAACAATAGACATGGGAAAAAACTACAAGTTCATTTCGAATAACAATGCGAGCAATCAACCAAAGTACCTGATGCAGACTGGTCAAACTAGAATGTGCAGAACATGAATAAAACGAATATGAAAACTAAGCCATTATGTTTCTCATATATAAACTAGCCAAGCACTACACAACAAAATCTGCCACTAATTTAATCGTAGACAAAAAAAGAGTAACTCAGTCAACAAAAACACATCAATTGTGCGCATCCAATATACTAGCCAGATCATTTCAGACAAACAGTGAAACAACAAATCATACTTTGAGTTATTCATGAACAACCAGATAATTTCAACGGTTCAGCGGCCTGAGAACAACAAACTGAACCATCATGTGCCTCGTATTAAAATAGCCAGTTCATGTAACTATGATACACAGTGGATACAAGAGTGATATGAAATGCACAGAGTTCCTTATGATACATCTTTATTATGCGTGATCTAATCGCTAGTGTGGCCTTGTTCTTATTATCAGCCAACTCAGATGCAATGCACCCAACCTCTGCATATCTAGGAAATTGAACTAATAACATGGAACAAAAGCAGACCATAGTGGGGCTAAAATGTTTGACGCCAATTTATGGCAAAAAATGAAAACAAGAAAGACAAATGGTAAATTTAAGCAAAAAAATGTGGCAATGACCAAACTTTGGCTACCAAACTTCGGGTGGGGGCCGTTACGGTAGGTGTTACATGAGTTCTACGGTGGATCCTGTGGACATGCGGAGTATGTACTCCATTGTTGCTCCTCTGCATAAAGGTAAGGCCAACTGTAAATACAAACATGTTCCAACATGATATATGTTGGAATGAAGTGAAACAAAAGTGAGGCATTCACTCTATAATATTGTGTGCAAACTGAGGATGCTCCTTGCATAATAATAGAAAATAGTTAGATTTGCAGGTTAAGATGGATCAAATTGACCGTACATAATGGTCAAATAGTATGACGTGTGTAAATGTGTAGAATAGGATAGCAGGACAATAGCAGGATGGAAATACTATAGTTCATAAATCTGCCAATGAGAGAGATATTATGTAATCATATCTCATGTGGACAGGTACATCAGAGAATGTAAACAAATACTTTAAGTGACTAATAATTCACAAAGAAATATACATAAAAATAGTTCAATGTGTGGAGTTTAAGCCTAACCACAACGGGTTAATTTAGTACATTATAGGTATATCAAGTAAAGAACTTGTTAGTTAGGAAATTTAGCACGAATATAGTATGTTGCCAACAAAGAAAATCGCACAGGGAGACCTGGTTACCTTGGTCGGGGAAGCGTCTAGGCCTCCTCTGCATCCTCACGGGTCACGTCGAGGTCGCCGAAAGTGTTGCGGTCATAGTGGGAGTCGACGATGGGGAAGAAGATCTTGGGCTGGCGAGGATAAGAGCAGAGCGCTGGACCACGCCATCCGTGGATCAGATCCGGGGCGGTCGATGATGTGCTCAGCGCGCTAGAGAAGAGGTTTCGTTGAGCAGATCAGGTGTCGCGGGTATGCCAGCTAAAGTGCAACAAGGATGTTTCGGCCGGTGACGTATTCCTGTAGGGGAGAGGAGGGGGTAGGGTTTAGAGGTACTACTAGTACTATATTGTAAAAAATACAAGTGAAGCCCCCCACCCACCGAATTCACTAAGGGTCGAATGGGAATTTTGAAGTATCTAAAATTTTGGGGCATGAAGTATGTCCAGATACGCGGGAGATTTTACCACTTTATTTTGGTTTTGAATTTTCTCATGGTCCATGTAATAATAGAAAATTGGTAGTCCGTACTCCCTCTCTATTTAGGAATCCAAGGCCGTACTCCCTCAATCCAACACCTCAACTGATCATCCATGGTCGTACTCCCAATGTTCAGGAATCTCGAAGAAAAATTACATCATGTTGGGAGGATGATGTTTTACAATCATGCAAATTTGCAAGTTTCAACTCATATTCATTTCATGGTCATATAAAAGACAAATTCATCAATGAATAGTAGAGTTTACTATATCTACTATTGATTGGTCAATTTGGCATTTTCATAGATCCTAAATAATATTGAGTTTCAAATTTATATTTTACATGTCTATAGAACTCTATCGCCCAAATATAATGCATATTTTTTAGATTTTTTAGAAAATCTAAGCATCATTTTAAGTGGTTTTCACTAGTTTCCACTGGAAGTTGGTTTTCATTGGATACTTTTCTCTTTTATACTGTGTAGCCATTGCCAACGGCTAATTAATTAGTAGTAACACAAATAAGATGCAAATATGATGCAAATCTCCACACGAAAAATGTGGAAAAACAAATACTAATGCAAACTATCATAACACACCCACACGCACAAACGGACCCGCACACAGCAGCCACAACAACTTCAAATATACTCTCTTTGTTCAACAATATAAGCCTTTTTAGCAAATAAGGGTGGAATGATTTATTTAAACGTTTTTGCAAGACAGGTTTACAAATAAGTGGTTAATGACATGACAATTTTATCACATAAAATCAAACCCACATAACAAACAGACATCTTACAAAACGAACATGAAAGCCCGAGCTACAACTGGCAGCTAACATTGTGGAGCTGCAGAACAAACAAGGGTGCAGACATAGTTGATTTATCGTGCTATGGTCCTTTATGTAAAGTGAGAGGCCTTATCCTCAAATTTTTGGTTTTTCTAGACAAGGAATGTTATGGGTGTCCATGTAAACTTGTACCCACCGATTTTTTTAATACAACTTCTGGGCCTCTTGAGGCCTATTCTGCTCAAAAAAGGATGTGAGAGAGATAGAAAGAGGGTTGGAAGATTTTCTTCGATCGAAGGGGAGACCCTTTATTGTACCACATGATGGTGGCCAGTTCCATTTCTATTCTACTTGGCACCCCTATTCCCCGCAAAATAATTTGCACCACTATTTTGAGAAACCCCCATCCATACCTTTAATTGAGATTATGTCCCATGTAGCCTAGCTGTTGTAAATTTAATAAAACTTGGGGATTATCTATAAAACACGGTCCACTTTGTGTGAAATTGGAGTGGTAGCATTCTAAGACATACTAGTAAGTTACACGTGCTTTGCACGAGAGAACTCGTATAATGAAAGTATGACATATCATTCGAAAGATGTCTCTTATTATTAAGTACCTCATTTTTTACCTCCTTATGCAAAACAAAAATGACTATTTAAAAAAGGGATTTCTATTTCCGTGCCCCTGGTTTGTTAGTTGTACTCAATTTTCCCCTGCCACTTAACTTTTCCTCACTTTTCCCTTCCCTCTATTCTAAACCCTCGCAGGCGCTCGGACAGAGGGATTCCATCAGGTCAAAGGCTTGATTGTTACATGCTGACCGGTGGGACCGCGTTGGGGCGGATCGTGCGTTGAGTGTTATGTTACGTGGCCTCGACCATTACGTGCTGACAGGTGGGGCCGCATTGGGATGTGTCTTTCATACACGGTGAAGGGTGGGGCCATGTTGCACGGGTCTTGCATATGTGGTGAAGGGTGGGGCCGCATGGAGACATATCGAACCAGCCATTCTCGCTCACCCAAAGCATTTGCTTCCCCCGAGCCTGGAATAGCTCCCACACTACCCCTCCACTCCCCCATCGTCGTGTTCAACTACCTTATGTCGTCATCGGCCCTAGAGTCGCCCCTCCTCTAGCCGCGGATCCCACTCCACCTTCGGCTATGCTCCCGCCCCACTAGATCTACCCCTTTCGCAGAACAGTATGCAACATCGGTTGGTGTACCGGTCCTCCCCGTGGAGCGCAGAGAAGATTGGGTGGAATCAGAGGGATCTAACACATGGATTCCATCTGGGTAACAATCGTTTCCCTTTATGGATTGATTATAGGAAGTAATTGAGTGCGAATCACTGGTGTTCAACTAGCTGCCTTTCTTTTCCAATAGGATTGATCCAGCACTGGCATTTCGGCTGGCGGTTAAACTGGATATTAGCGTAATACGTGGTTGTGAACAGTATCTCTCTAGATTTTACTTCCTAGTGGTGGTTGCAACCTCCATAACTCTCAGATATTTTAAAGATAAAATCTATTCTAAATTCCCCTAGAGCAATGGTGATTCAGTTGATTTGCAATATTTCAACATTAGCGAGCAAAGATTGCTCCCACTAACTAGCAAAGCTGATATTGTAATGCTTTTCTCTTGGAATGCTACTGAACTTTTTGGTCAAATTCGTATCCATGTGCAACCTAAAGTTGAACATACGAGAAAGAGGGGTATAGCATCATCTGGTGGTCAGGCATTATCAGGTGGTCAGGCATCATGTGTCTCTATTCTCTTCGCTAAAAGTGTGCGCCCCCACGCTCCTTATAGGTCCATAGCAGTACCATCTGTTCGCACTGCAAGTGTAAGCCAAATCGCTCGTGCGGCCGATGTGGAGGAAGAAGGAGAGCCTTACGAGGGAGCGCCTCCACTAGATGATGAAGATGATTTGATGTTTCCTGAATTGGTAGATAGATTCAGTAAATAGGCACCAGAGGATCAATACACAGAGGAAATGGCCCATGGTGCCAGATTTGATGACACCAATGATGAAGAGAACAAGGAGAACAATGACAGTTTTGTTTTAGCCGAGTACGATGGTGAGGCCTTGCCAGTAATTGAGTGGGACAGGAACGATCCTAAGATTTCAGAAGGCACCGTATTTGAAACGATGCAGGACTATCGTAATGCCCTTACTACATATTGCATCCACACCAATAATGATTATGATGTCAGTAAGAGTGAGCCATCAAGATTCACAGTGAAGTGCACATACAAGAGGTGTAGGTGGAGGATGCATGCATCCACTATGCTCAGGAGCAGTTTAGTTCAGGTATTACAACCATTTGTGTATTTTAGATCATTGTGTAGAGTTTGTTAACTGTAGCTGACATTTTCATTATGTTTCAGATAAAAAGTAACCCGTTCAAACATTCATGTCCACCTCAAGGGGGATAACCAAAGGACAAAACAAAACTAGCAAAGACTAGGTGGTTGGCAGATGTAATCATGGATTGGATGAGAGAGAACCCATCACTTGGTGCAACAATGCTCATAAAATAAGTTTCTAAAAAGTTTAATATTACAATACCTTACATGAGGATGTTCTATGCAAAGTAAATGGCTCTTGATAGGATCAATGGTCCATGGAATGAAAGTTTTCAGTTGCTTTACAACTTCAAAGTTGAAGTGGAGATGGCTAGTCCAGGTAGTGTTGTATAGATAGACAGACATAAAGTTCTCTACAAAATAAGAGGGAAGACAGTGGAGAAGGAGTGCTTTAGAAGGGCTTTTGTTTGTTTCAAACCTTGCTGGCAAGGGTTTCTGGATGGTTGCATGCCTTATTTGGCCGTGGATGCAAAAACTCTTCATGGTAGATTTGAAGGACAGCTAGTAGTTGATAATGTAGTTGATGGCCACAATTGGATGTTCCTTGTTGCTTTTGGAGTTTTGGATATTGAGTCAGAGAAAAGTTGGACTTGGTTTCTGGAGAATTTGCGTGACCTTATAGGTCATCCACCAGGACTTACTATCCACGCGGACGCTTGCAAAGGTTTGGAGAAAGCTATGGAAGCAGTATTCCCCAAAGTGGAGCATAGGGAATGTATACAACACTTAATGCAGAAATTTACAAAGAAGTTCAAGGGTAAAGTTTATACTGACAACCTATGGCCAGCTTCATACACATGCAGTTTGAGGAAGCGTCTGTATCATTTGGAAGTGTTGTATAAATAAAAACCTGCGGTGAAGGAGTACTTGGATGCACATCATGGAATGGTATGGTCAAGAAGCCAATTCAATATAATTTGCAAAGTAGACTATGTAACAAGTAACCTTGTAGAGATTTCCAATGGAAATGTCAAGTCATTGAAAGGGCTTATGTTGTGGCAATTATTTGATAAGATTAGGCAGATGATCATGATAAAGATCGATTTGTGTCAAAGAATTGCATAAACAATATATGATGGACATCTCATCCTTCCATCTTTGATTAACGTTTTGCATGCCAGGGCAAAACAATTGAAGTTGAAATGCATTAGAAGAGGAATGGGGGCTGAGGTAACGTACAAAAATAGTAAAGATAGGCAATGGAGGTATCCAGTGCGTTTGGTTGATAGGACATGCCATTGCAGTCAATGGCAGCTCCGTGGGAAACCCTGTAACATCCCAATTTCAGAAACCATGATCAGTTGTCCAGGATGTAAAAATCGGGGGGAAGAAAACCTTTTCTTGTTTGGAGATGCAGTGTTTGCTTGCTTGCTTGTTGGCGTTTATGCATCTGACTGGGTATTAGATGACATACTCCTTACCTCACCCTTAGTTGACAAAAGATATTTAACAAAACTATCTTTGCTTATTTTACATATTCTTAAATGTTCTGACATTCAAAAACCTAAGCCAAGATGCCATGTAACCCAAAAACATTTTAGTATCTCCTTATGTTTTCAAGACAGGATTTTCAACTACTCTTGGTAGATGTACCAAGGACCTTACCTTGTTCAAACTCCAAAATCTTCAAAATACCAATATTTACCTCAAGCTAGGATTGATGGTAACCCAAGTAGTAGTTTGAGTGGATGATAAAATGAATTGCCTTGATCTACTGTCTGATGAATTTCCTTGATCTGCTGTTTAACTTGTTTGCTTAGGAAGTAGTATGAGCTACTCTAGGAGCTCATCCTCTCGAAATCAACTAGTTAATAAATACCAAACCCTAAAAGAATTACCAAAGCTTGATCTAACCTCTGGTCACTAATGTAACTATCTAATCTCTTAACCAGATCACTTCTGAAATTATCCTTTCTAGAAGCCTCCAATTCAATGAAGACCAATTCCAAGCATCGATCCTTCCTACTCCATCTAAACTTCAACATCATCCATTTGATGATGATTTGGAACCTTGCATCCTCTCAAAATCATCATCTCTTTTATTCTAGTCAAAATCTCCAACTCTGCCTGACATGGGTATGATTACTCGGATGCTCACTATTCGCTACCCTACATTGGGTAAAAGGCCTATGGCCCATAGAGATTCCAGATAAAAGCCCAAGGAAGCAACCGATAGAGACTTTTACTGTATTAGGAAAGAAACCATGAACTGACATTATGTTGGTACTGTAATCACGCGTGTATGAAACCAATGCGCATACTACTTTGAGACCCAGCCTATTATATATAGGGTGGGAGAAGCCCAAGCGAGGGTACCGAAATCTAAGGGATAACTTGTAATAGAGTGTTTTCCCCAATATTCAGGCGACTTTGTCTTCATTGTTTTCCTGACATCCGACAAAATCCCCAGCGTTCTCTTTTCCGCAAAACCCTGAGTCCATCACCATGGGTAATGCCGAGGTTACCCGTCGTCAATTGGCACCATCTGTGGGAAACTTGAATGCTAGAAAAACGGATTCGGCAGAACTCTCTCCACCAAGCGTCAACTCGACGAAAGCAAATCCACACCCGCCCACCCTTGTATTGGTACCCGCCGATTTCAATGGCGGATCCGATCTAATCATCGGAAGCCTCCACTTCCAAGGAGAAAACATGCAGGAATCACACCATGCGGCCCTGATCGCACCAGAACCGTCGGTGGGAAAGGGCACACCTATAGCAATACCAACATTGCTCGTTGGACCACCCGCAGACATCACAACTCAGATCGAAATAGTAGAAGAAGATGGTCAACCAATCTCACCACACGGAGAAAGCCCAACAAACTCGGAACCCGAAGAAAGCAGTGAGAACGTCGATTTTGAAGAAAGGATGGAAAAAATTTATCCAGAACTACGATCTCGGAGTACTACAAACGCACCTGCAGAAAGAAAAGGCGACACCATCAGGCCACATATAACACGCCACCAAGTGTACATGATCAACGGAGATACCTCAACGCCACGTGACGAAAACAGTAATCCCATCATAAACCCCAATGATAATTTATCAGATGACCATGTAGGAAATCACGGCAACGAAGGAGAGCACAACAACGGAGGAGAACATGGAAACGGAGGAGAAATAACAGATAATCGCATAGTTCAAGGAGGAGGCGGAGAACCACGCACAGAAGAAAGACCAGGACTTCAGCTACCAGCGTTGGCATGGCAAAAATCAAGAGAGGCAATTTAGGGAGCAGTCCGAATGACGACAAATGCTTCACACGAGGATCTACTAGCGTATCAATATTTTCTCCACCACAAGAAGAGAGACCTACTTCGGATGCAAAGACAGCTCGATGAAATAAAAAGGCTAGCCGATGAATCGAGTTTACGACAGGCCGAACTAAGCTCTACACGAGGATCAAGGAGTGTGGCAGGAGCAGCACCACCAAGAAGAGCGACATCTCGATTACAGAATATCCATGAAGTAGACAGAAGTGGAATCATCCGAGATCTCAACTTATCATTTATGTTGATTGATCAAGCAGGAAACATCAAGGCAAAAACAGCTCAGGCAACCATTGTGGCCTCGCAAACATACCTGATCACCACTCAACCCGCACCCGACGATCCGCGCGCGGCCCTCCACCGCTCTGCTCTAATGAATCTCGGCATGGTAGGAGCCTCACTCGCGGAAGCAGAACAAGGACTCACACAAAAGTCCCCACGCTGTCAAAATAGTCCTCGACAAGTAGGACACACACAGCGATCGCAATCACCACACCAGGCGCACCTCGTAGGATCCGAGCCATGAAGCAATACAAGGAACGACAACACCAAGCATAGGTGCAGTGGACCCAGAGACGAAAGCCGCACCCAATAATATCAAGATGGAGATGATGAAGACGACCATGAATTATGCGAGGCCAGCTGTTTCACGCAGAGGATTCACAAAGCCTCAGTACTGGAAGATTTTAAACTTCCACATGATCGACACAAATAGGATGGGCTCCAGGAACCAGAAGCTTGGCTAGTAGATTATCTAGCCACCGTCAAACTACAGGGCGGATCCACAACTACTACGATGCAAAGTCTACAACTACACCTCACCGGTGCCGCAAGATCATGGTTAAGCCAGTTACCCGAAGATTCAATTGGTAGCTGGAACGATCTGGAAGATAAGTTCATCCAACACTTTCATTCCACATTCAAGCGACCAACATCCTTGGAACAGTTGCGAGCGTGTAAACAAAAATCTGGAGAGAGTCAATAAGAGCATTCATACAGAGATGGAACATTATCAAAAATTTAGCTGAATCCATATCGGACGAAAGGGCCATTGATGCCTTCAACGACGGCCTACGTCTTCGAGAATTCATAGAAGAGCTGGGTAGGGTGAAACCTAAAACAATGTCACAGTTGATGGAAATAGCAAACCGATGGGCTGATGGAGAAGATGCGCTACATAATAAACGCACGCGGTCACCCGAGTAAGATAGGGATAAATACGGCAATGACAGAAGACGAAGGAACAATGATGAGAACGCGGGACCAAGTTACGTCGCAGCAAGTTTTTCGGGTGAAGGTAACAACAGAAGCAACGACAATAATGGTGGATACCGCCAGAACAGAGATGACGTCGGAGGAAGCCAATCCACACATCAATATCAGCCAAGAGCACGAGACCCACCTATGTCCGCAATACAAATGTTGGAGGACCTTGTAATATGCATTTTTACATCGACTCAATAGGCAGGCGACAATCCAATCACCTAATGAAATACTGCCGAACATTCTTGAAGATGCAGGAGTTATGCAACGCAAAGGCAGCCGAAGCAGCAAACCGAGGGTACACATCCACGCCTGGCACACTAGCTATCGGCGCACCACCACCAGTTGCACCACCGCAAAATTCAAACGGTCAAAACAACGAGAACCCTAGATCAAAAGGAACAATGTCTATGATTTAGAAAGGGCGTCCACCCGACAAATAAATATGGCGGAAACATCAACATCAGCCACACCCAAATATATCCATTGGTCAGAGCAAGAAATCAAATTCAGCAGAGCAGATCGCCCACTCCGAGTCCCATGACCAGGACATTCAGCCATGATAGTAGAAGCAAAAATTGGCAGATTCGACATGAGCAAGGTCTTCATGGATGCAGGGAGTAGCATAAATTTGATCTACGCAAAAACGTTGCGAACAATAGGCTATCCGCTGGATAATCTCACTCCAACAGAAACCTCTTTCCACTGAATAGTACCAGGTAAATCCGAAATTCCTTTAGGCAAAGTTTTTCTTGAGGTTGTTTTTGGTTCCAAAATAAATTTTAGGCGAGAAAAGCTCGAATTCGAAGTCATGGACTGTCCATCACAATACCATGCAATCCTGAGACGACCAGCCTCTGCAAGATTCATGGCAGTACCACATTACGCATATTTAGTAATGAAAATGACAGCACCAAAGGGAATTATCACGGTGCAAGGAAGCTTCACACATGCGGATAGCTATGATCGAGAGTTCAACAAAATTTCTGAATCTTTCGGGATGGCAATAGAGTTCGAGCAACTCAAAAGTTTGGCAAACGAACAACCTCTGGAGGTAGCACGTGTCAATCCCGATCAGGCTTTTGACATGGCAAAAGACACAAAAGAAGTACAGATCAACCCCGTCGACCCGGCGAAAACAACATTCGTGGCTTCTAACCTTGATCCTGCATAGGAATGCGCGCTCATCGAGTTCCTCTATGAGCACTGGGAGATTTTCACATGGCTACCTCCTGACATGCCGAGAATCCCCAGGGAACTCGCTGAGCACGCACTAAATATAGACCCAAAGGCGAAACAACCACTTTGATGCTTCGCAGAACCAAAACGCAAGGCCATTGGAAAAGAGCTCCATCACCTAACTGATGCCAATTTTATAAAAGAATTAACAAAATCAGAGTGGCTCGTAAACCTAGTATATGTTCCAAATAAAAACACTACAGAACTTCGGAAGTGTATCAACTTCACTACACTGAACAAACATTGCCCAAAAGATCACTTCCCATTGCCACGAATCGACCAAATCATCGATGCAACTACAGGATGTGAACGTCTTTCTTTCTTGGATGCTTATTCAGGATACCACCAGATCAGGATGAAGGAGGAGGACTAGGAGAAAACAACGTTTATCACGCCTTACGGCGTTTGCTGCTACACAACAATGACGTTTGGCCTCAAGAACACCGGAGCAACATATCAGCGGATGATGCAGAAGTGCCTGGGAAGTCAAATACGTATGAATGTGCAAGTTTATATTGATGATGTCATAGTCACCACTGGTCAAGGATCGGTGCTGTTCAAGGATCTAGAAGAAACATTCAAAAATCTCGACAAATTCAGCATCAAACTAAACCCGAAGAAGTGCTCCTTTGGAGTTCCGGTAGGACAACTCCTCGGATATTTGGTATCAGCCAGAGGGATCGAAGCTAACCCCGAAAAAATACAAGCTATCATCACAATGAAGAAGCCAACAAATCTACGTGGTGTACAGCAATTGGCGGGATGAGTGGCGGCGCTGAGTCGTTTTATTGCAAGATTAGGAGAAAAAGCGCTGCCATTCTACGCCCTCATGAGAAAATCAGAAAAATTCGAATGGACGGAAGAAGCTCAGCATTCCTTCGAAGGTCTTAAAAGGACACTTTCAAAATCTCCTGTCATCGTGTCACCAAAAGAGAAAGAACCTTTACTCATTTATATCGCTGCCACACGTCAGGTGGTCAGCACAGTCCTGGTCATAGAATGACCCGAAAAAGGAAAGACACACGGTGTGTAGAGGCTAGTATATTTCCCGACCGAGGTTTTATCGCCATCCAAGCAAAGGTACCCACATTACCAGAAGCTAGCATATGGGGTATTTATGACAGCACGAAAACTGCGCCACTACTTTTCGGAGCACCCGATCATAGTGGTTAACAAAGAGCCTTTGTCAAGCATCCTCAACAATCCAGAAGCAAACGGGCGTGTTTCTCTATGGAGGCATCTAATTATCACCTAGGTATATCACTTATGAGAATCGCAAAGCAATTAAGTCACAAGTTTTGCTAGATTTCATCACAGAGTGGACGGAGCTCCAATGTGCGGGTCCACCTGACCTTTCTAGTGCCTGGACAATGTATTTTGACGGATCAAAAAGAACGGAGGGAGAAGGAGCAGGAGTCGTTCTAATATCACCTCAAGGCGACAAAATGCGCTACATTCTTCGGATGAGATTTACAAATGCATCCAATAATGAAGCAGAATATGAGGCTCTGTTGCATGGCATGCGGATGGCCAAAGCTTGCGGTGCAACTCGCCTAAAAATCTTTGGAGATTCCAATCTTGTAGCACAGCAAGCAATGAACAAGTGTGATGCTATTAGCGAAAACATGATTGCTTATCGCGACCTATACAACTTCATGGAGGCTCAATTTGATGGATGTCAAGTATCACACATAGGAAGAGCAAGCAACGAGGAAGCCGACAATTTAGCAAACATTGGATCATTATGTTTGCCAATACCACCAGGAGTTTTTTGGGAATAAATAATGGAACAATCAATCAAGGCAAAAAGAGTCTCCGAGGTTGTAGCACCAAAAATAGGGAAAAAGAAACATCCATGAAAAGAGTCAGAGGCTCCTTCAGAAACCAAAATTATAGAAGAAGCCATCAAAGAAGAAGAACGACAAATCAGAGAGGTCATGTTAATCGAACCAGCCTGGATGCAACCGTATATAGAATACATGACTAAAGGGGAATTGCCAAAGGATGTGATAGAGGCTCGACGAATCACCCGGTGATCAAAGGCCTTCAGGATAATCAAAGGAGAACTATACAAAAGGAGTATTTCGGGTGTGTTGCAACGTTACCCGAAGAAGGAAAAATTATACTTAAAGATATACATGAAGGAGTCTGTGGCCATCACGGTAGCAGCCGAGCAATTGCTACAAAAGCATTCAGGACAGGTTTCTATAGGCTCACTGCAGTACAAGATGCCAAAGACATCGTTCGAACATGTGAAGCATGCCAACGATTCGCAACAAAACAAGGAGAACCTGCAGATGAGCTAATCCCATACCCTTAGCTTGGCCTTTCGCATAGTGGGGACTCGACATGGTGGGAAAACTTCACAAATCATCGCTAGGAGGATACGTCTTTTTGCTAGTAGAAGTCGACAAATTCACTAAATGGATTTAAGCAATGCCTATCACCACCCAAGATGGAACTTCGGCTATGAATTTTATCAAATCCATAGTATTTCGGTTTGGCGTACCAAATAGAATTATCACGGATAATGGGACCAACTTCACTTCCAATGAGTTCAAGGAGTACTGCCAAGAGATGGGCATCAAAATAATCTACATTTTGGTAGCTCATCCACAAACAAATGGACAGGTCGAAAAATCTAATGGACTAGATACCGCTGGACTCAAAAAGAAACTACTGGCACCACTCGACAGAGCAAAAGGAGCATGGGTGGATAAATTGCTATCTGTGTTATGGAGTTTACGAACAACTCCAAATAATTCAACACAGGGGACACCTTTCTTTTTGGTCCATGGTGCGGAAGCCGTGCTTCTAGTTGAGGTATCACACAAATCGCCAAGAGTAGCTGCATATAATGAAGAGGAATCAATAGAAGCACTTGAAGATGACGTGGATGCGCTTGATGAAGCTCGAGACGAAGCCCTCCAAAGAGCAACTATGTATCAGCAAAACCTGCACAATTACCATAGCAGAAGATTGCGGCCTAGGTCCTTCGCAGTAGGGGACCTAGTTATTCGCCTCAAGCAAGATGGCCACAAGAAGCTAGAATCACCATGGGAAGGACCATACATCGTCACATAAGTTATTCCTAGAGGAGCATATCAACTACAAGACAAGAAGATAGGAGTAAATTATTCAAATCCATGGAACGTAGCACTGCTATGACGCTTTTACGCATAAGATTATTTGCAAAATAATATGAGTTACAGTTCGGCTTATTCAAGCCAGGATGTCTAGGAGAAAAGGCTAAAAATAGCCATCCGCTCAAAGAATAATGTACCATCGATTATGGCCTTGTATATAAAGAGAAGTTATTTGTATCTTAATCTTATTTTTCAAAAGATCAATGCTTTTCATCAAGCTAATAGCAATTATGATCCTATGTCGAGATACAGGCATCCGAACATAGCCTCGGGGGCTACTCCCATCGGGAGGGCTAACACGCACCCGATAGAAATTCCGCTATGAATAAAGTGCATGGACAAATTGCAAAAACATTTTGAGCTTTACACTAGTGTATCCTCAAAAAGGTGTTACTCCCATCGGGAGATAGCATAAAATAAATCTCTGATATAAATATTGGCGGCCCAACAGGCTAACCACCAAAAAAGCCAAAAACCTCGGATCACGCTCAGACGCGAGAAAAATCTGAATGTCGTGTTCAGGCACATGAAGGTAAGACCCCATGATTCGTCCTGTGTGGCTTGGTAATCGCACAAGAATGCGCTCTGCAAGTAAAAATCCGTATCAACGATATGATGCAAAATCCCAACGGACGCATTGGGTACTGGATAAAAATAGAAAACTGGAATTCAGTATTCGGTAAGACCTCAGCGGCTTGATCTAGATTATGCCAGCAACAAATTCTGGATTCAAGCCTGGGGACTTGAGTTTGATGTAGGTCAACCTTCTTTTTGACCAGGAGTAATTAACTGATTCCCGATCCATCAGAAGCATCAGACTCGTTGTACCAAAATCCCTACAGAAAACAAAATCAAACAGATTGAGAGAAAGAAGAAAGAAAACTCTGAGACTCAACCTGAAAACTGCGGATTTAGGTAGAGTCTTGGGGGCTACTGACATGGCTATGATTACTCGGATGCTCACTAGTCGCTACCCTACATTGGGTAAAAGGCCTACGGCCCATAGAGATTCCAGATAAAAGCCCAAGGTAGCAACTAACAGAGAGTTTTTATTGTATTAGGAAAGAAACCACGAACCGATATTGTTTTGGTATTGTAATCACATGTGTATGAATCCAATCCGCATACAGCTTTGAGACCCGGCCTATTATATATAGGGCGGGAGAAGCCCAAGCGAGGGTACCGAAATCTAGAGGACAACTTGTAATAGAGTGTTTCCCCAATATTTAGGCGACTTTGTCTTCATTGTTTTGCTGACATCCGATGAAATCCCTAGCGTTCTCTCTTCCACGAAATCCCAAGTCCATTACCATGGGCATTGCCGAGGTTACCCCTCGTCACTGCCAAAAATGGCTAAGTCTGGAAAATTGTTAACAATGTCACATCTTTGGGACTCCCTCTTTCTCAATCCTAGTGCATCTTTAGCAATGCACTTAAACCATATTGTAAACCATCCTAAGGACTACAAAGTCCCACTATTTCCCTTGGCTATATCATCATTTAACCCAACTTGTTATTGATGGTTTTGCATGCAAGAAAATAATAATTTCTACAAATCTTATCAACATGACTACTTCAGCAAAAGCTCACATCTTCATACTATCTCCTCTTGACCAAGACTTGGTATGGTTGTGCTCTACTCATGAAGGTCTATCAATCCCTACTTCACTTTTTCTAATTGGATCCTTGTGCTTCTAAAACCCACATGGTTTTGAAGGCTACTTGATAATCTGCTATGGCACCCTTATTTTATTCAAATTCTAGCATCAATCCTAGTAAAGCTCAAAAATTATAAACATCCACACTTTGTACCATGATGATCTATATGACTTGTTCTATCCATATATATAGCCCATATCCCAAGAGGAGCTCTGAGCCCCAAGATCCAACAAGGTTTTAAAGGGATAAAATTAACAATGCCTAAGATCCTCTTTTCCTTTGCTTCTACCCAAATCAAGTCAAATTCTCAAAACCCAAGGTATCACATGGTGATACATATGGCGGACAAAATATACCATGGACATCAAGATTTACCAAATATTATCCATAATTATTGGACCCAAAAAGTATTTAATTCTTTTAGTGGACAAAAACTTCAAAACTCCCCTTATAAATGGAAGTTGGTTTTTCTCCAAACACTTTTCCAACTTTAGGATCATTTGAGGCATATGTATCATACCCTATCTTCACATCTCAAAAATAAATAAGTTTGAAGAGTTTCAATAATTTTTTTGTCTATTTTCTTAAAGTCAAAAATAAGAAAATAAATGTTTTAAATACTTTTATTCTGTAATATATCTTGGGAAAATTCTCTAGAGTGTGAATTAATGCTTGGGGCCATCTTGAACCAAAAACTCACCTTGTGAAACCCAAATATTTCAAAGGAATTCAAATAACCAGTTTCAACCCTATTTGAAAAACTGATATAAAGTGGACCAAAAATCATCCAATAAATCTCAAGTAAATCATGGAGGTGTATAAGGACCCTTATCTCATGTTGGCAAGATAAAAATTCAAGAATTCCTTCATAGTCATAAATTATGGAAATATTCATTATAATACCAAACCACTATCAAATTGTCTCAAATCCTCATCAAATCCTTCCTAGCACTTCTCCACAGCAACCACACCCATCCCTGGTCATGGTCAACACTGCAGCACCCTCTGACCTTGCCCTTACCTCTTGTAAAGAGAGAGAGAGAAGCTACTTGATGCCAATCTTGTAATTAAATCAATACAGCAGTAGCCCCACTCTCCCTCTACCCTAGGCACAACCCTAGAGCACACCCACCACCCCTCCATCACCCCTGTGGCCAATGCCCGTGCCCCAGCTCCTCCCAAACTCCCTTGTGAGCTTGGTTCATCCTATAACAAACCTCTATGGTTTATAAGGAAAGAGCCACTCCAGCACCCCCCTCTTCTGATCATTTGCCCCCTTCTGCTCTCACTTACCCCTACCTAACACCACTCCTCCTCCCCTACTCTTCCCTACCTAGGAAGAAAAGGAAATGGCCTCTCGACAATTGTTAAAAATCCGAGCATAGCTCCTTCTCCTCTGTCCTCTCTCTTTGCATGCGAAATTTTTGAGATCCATGTGCTCTAATGCATCTAATCCCCTCCTTCTGTCCCAGGAACAGCTCCCCGGTGGCACCATCAAGCTCCGATGAGGCTCCTCTCGGTTGTCCTCGCGCGAGCACTTTTCCATCATCAAACTCTGTAATGCTGCCCCTCCCCGTTGTCATCGGCAAGCACCACCTTGCCCTGGACCATCCTCGTTGCCTCTCAAATCCCAGGTGAGCCTCATGCGCTGCTAGATCCTCTTTTGGGTTTCCCCCTCACCATCGCTGAGTCTAGGGAGGACGACAACCTCACACTATCGATCCTGCCTTGATCGGACGGTTGAAATCGCCCCGTACCTCTTTGCCATAGTGAGCCGCTGACGGCTGGTCCCTGCTTGGCAACTTCAAACCCGCGCCCTCCCACGCAGCATCTCGCTCGGTGGGCCGGATTCGCCCCTGTGCACCCCAGCTCGCATAGAAAGCATCCCACCTCTGCCTTTCTTTTATTCTTTTCCTCCAGATCTGTAATATGCATGGTTGGTTTAATTAGCAAATAAAATGAAAAACTACCAATTTTGCCCAAACCTAATTTTTACAATGTTCTTTAGTATTTTCTATAACATGTAGAACTAGTACTTTGCCAAAATTAATTTTCCTCTTTATTTGAGAATTTATCTACCAAAATGTATCCTTTTTAATCAATAAATCTTCTCTAGATAATTAGAGATCCATTTGGGGTAAACTCAATTTCCACTGAAAGCTATTGGAAATCTCTATCTGGTGGACCTTTCCTGATGCCAAATTGAGGTATTGTTTGGCTGTGGCAAAAAGGACAAAAACACGACATATCTAACTTTGAGAAATTCCCTACGTAGATCTACAGCACCTATTGAGTTGATTCCCACTTTCCTAGATGTGTTGCAGCAAGGCCTACAAATATCTAGTAGTCCATAATGTGTTGAGCAATTAGTAAATTATAGTGAATTAAACATCTCTTCTTAGTTTGGTTTCACTCAATAAATCGTAGTAGAAGCTTTGTAACTCCAAATAAGATGATTCCAGTTGCTACTGGAAGGTATTTGTAATACCTATCCACCATCCTTAGTATCATGTCTTTTCAACCTATAAAATAAATCTAGTTAAAAAGACAAATTGCCTACAAAACTGAGTTTGGGATTTTCCCAAGGGCATTTTGAAAATTATTTTGAGATGATTCCACTCTCAGAAATCACAAACTCAATTATTTACAGATTGCTCTAAGGAAACATTTATTTGAACCCCAGATATTTTCTGGTGAATTATTCACCTAAACTAGTGTTATTCCCACTAGAATAATCATAACTAATTAACAAAGATTTATAAAATCATGAAACCACTTTTTTAGCCTTGTTATTTCAATACCTACCTAATAATAGCATTTTTGTGCATTGGCATCATAAAAAAACCCAGGCCTTGCTTCCAACCCCTTCATTAGGTGGTTTTTTCCCATTAATTAATAAAAGAAATATCACAAATGCAAATAGGGTTTCTCCATTTGTTTTGAACTCAACTACTCAAAACCTACTGAATGGTATACATGTATCATTTAGTTGATTGCTGGCTTGTATTGATGCTTGTATGGCTTGTGTTGATTGTGGTTTTGTTTGTTTACATGTACTCCCTTTGACGATGATAGTTGCGATAATATCGAAGACCCTATGAAGATGTTTATAATTGGATATTATGGTATTCTAAGGAGAAGTCCAGGGACATATATTGCCATATTGTTGATCATAGGCAAGCCACCTTCTTTCTCATAAACCTTGTCCTATTGTTTACTTATGCATGTTTTACCTATTGTCTATTAAACTGCATTGTTTTAATATCTGATGAGCTATATCTAGTAGTGGCTTGGCTGTAACATCCCAAAACTTTAATCAAGGTTATCAAATCCTAATAACCCAAAGAATGTGAATGCATGTGTGTTTGCATTAGTGTAGAATTGAGTGCATATGCCATGCTTGATTGTTCTAAATATTGTGAAATGGTTTAAAGGTGAATGACACATCATCTAGACCATTTACAAACAAAATCCAAAGAGAAAGAAATCAAATAAGAATAAATAATGCAAATGGTCATTTTGACCATTTTAAACCACTAGGCCACTTTAGGTCTTCCTAGAAGAACATTTCCAACAGAAACAATTCTATTTCTTTTCACCCCTTGCTAGACCAAGTAAAAGTGTATCAAAGCCCCCTTTACAAACTTACAAAAACATCTAGCAAATCAATTAAATGGACAATGGGAAATTGAATCGCATTCATATGGGAAGATCCCACTTTTTCAAAAACCCACCAAATCAATTCCTCTTGACCTCTCCAAGCAAACCTAGTCTCTCAAGCTTAATCTAAGATCACTCAAAAAATTTGAATCAAAAATTCAAAAGTAAATTTCATGCGGCCATTAACACAAACACTTGGCATACACAGAAAAACCTCTAGCGTAACTTCATTGTTTTGTACCGTGATCCTCGACCAAATGGTCCCGTATTTACTTCCCTATCTCCCCTAAGCCTAACCCAGCCCAGACCAGCTCCCCCCTTCGCCGTGGAGCATAGTGGAGCGCCGCTGGTTTGTGGTCATCACCGGCCGACCACGGCTAGCTCGCACCATACCACCCCGCGCCCATCTAGGATGTCCAGTAGCTTCGCCGCGGCCTACCGCCACCCCCTGTCCAGGCCACAGACCCAGCCAAGCCATGGACCACACTAGCACCGCCACGCACCGCCTCTTTGCACCATGTCTAGAGCACGCTAGTGCGCCGTGCCCGACCAGCCCTGCCAGCTCGCGCCTTACCCTCACTGCGCACGCGCAGCCTCACCATGATCATCGCGCCCCGACAGACACCCTCGTTCGCCTCCGCGCGACCCGCAGCTGCTGCACGCCGCCGCAAACACTTCTATCGCTGCTCAGAGTGCCACACGCACCAGACCAAACCACGCCGCCCCATGCTGCGCCTTTAAGTCCGTGAGAACCACCAGGAGATACCGCACAGTCCTACGCCCTCGCCCATGCCGTTAGCCGCCTATAGCGATGCCACCATCGAGCTCACCGCTGCACCGCTCGGTCCCCTCACCGCGCTATAAAAGGAGACCACCCCAGCCTCCATTCTCCACACCAATCCACTCCCCACTCCTCACTGACCTTCTCCACCTCTCCCCGGAGCAAGGCGAGCACCACTGTGCCGGAATTTCACCGGAGTCCGCCGCTGCTGGAGGAGAAGGGCGCCAGTGATTCCAACCACCCCAAGCCCTGCCATGACTGTGCCTCGTCTCGCCATCGTCTACCACATCGTTTGCCCCTGTCGCCGACCCTAGCTGGAGCTCAGGTGAGCCCCGTGAGACCCCCACCGCCGTGCTAGGTCACAGTCCTCGCCGAAGCTGTTCGTCATCGACGATCATGCTCGGTCGTTGGATTAGAATAGGATCACATAGTCCAGAGTTGCTGATACCGTTTCGTGTAGAGTAAGTCGCTGACTAGTGGCCCCCATCTATCAGCAGCTCTCTACGCCGTGTAGCATAACTGGGCCGGCCCGTTTAGTTTTCCCGCTCAGGCCTGGAAATTCAAATCTTGTTTTTTCATTTTAGTTAAAACCCTATTTTGTGCCTAGATTCAAAAATCAATTCATAGAGTTTCACTTAACCAAATTGCATGATTCAAATTTTGTTAGAAACATAATTAAAATATCTATCCAAGCCCGTTGGATTTAAATAATTTAGAGTTAGAGATAATCTTTAGCAAAAATAATAAGACAAAGACTTTTCTACATTCAAACATTTTTCAAAAATCTACCATAATAGCTTTTGTGTTGATTCCAACTCTCAAAAATCACATTTGATAATACTTGTCTGAATAAGTTAAAATATCTAGGCTTGCATGCAGTGACATTGGACTAGTACCAAAATAATGCTATTAGGGCATTTCTAGTCATTTTAAATTAATTAAATAATAATCTTAAACTTTATAAAATATGACCACCCCTTTAAATCACATTCCCATTTATTAGAATATTTGGTGATGACATGTGTCAACATGATTCCATATTTTAATAGGAGAATATTAAATCTTAAGTATTTTCAATGAGTAGAAATTACTTTTCTAAACTAAGATAAACAAGATTAAGTCCTTATTTCATGTGATGTTTGTGATGATGCTAGAGCATCAAGTGTGAGCCTTAGTGTGCTAACTAGAAATAGTTAAGTATTGTTTGGTGATTGTGTATCCCGTATTCATTTATAGACGATAGTACCGACCCGGGATACGAGGCGGAGGAGTACTACCAAGAAGAAGAAGAAGAAAACTTCAACCATTGCTCTACTCAAGGCAAGCTAACACTTGCAAGTTTCCTAACTATGCAAGCCATCACTATGCAAGTTAACACTTGCCCACTTGATAACTTAAGCAATATGCATTAGGCATGCTTGGGTTATACAACTTTGATTATACCAATCCAAAGTTTTACTTGCAAGCTTTATTCTTTTACTTTAATAAAGTTCTTTGCTTTTAGTTAGTGCTTTGTAAGTATTGGAAAAATAGAATAGATACCATAAAGACTATAAAACTAGGCCTAAGTAGTTATACTTAGATGTCATTCCATGGCATGAGATTGGAGATTAGGACCCCTCATTAGTGAATACCCTCAACTTTAGTGGCTAGTGCTAAGCATAAAAGTAGATCACTTTAGATGGAATACTTGGTGAAAATTATTAGGAAAACCTTGGAATGATGAGTCATTCTATTGAAATGTTTTGACATGTTGTGAGAAACACCAATGGATTTGATGATGAAAATGTTGAGGCATGAGCCTTAGCCCTTTATAAAAACTGATGGTTGGGTTCAGATGCGATACCATTCCAATTTTACCGTACAACCACAATACCTGAATTGGGTAAGGCTTAACTGGAAGTTTATATGCATTAGTATGGGTTCCCTCGTGGAAGAGGTTTGAGCTGAGGCTACCTCTTGATGATGTCCACCTATGCAGTGCCCAGGATGGTAGATGGCAATGGCTGGGAGGCCAAGCTCATAGGGGAGGTGCCTATACTAGAGTGTGTAATTGAAATGTTATGATTGATTATCCGCATACTAAGTATGATGATTTAGGATTATCCCTGACGAATGTATCGAATTTTGTGGTGAAAGTGTACCACCTCTGAAGAGTGTCAAACTATTTGAATAGCCGTGTCCACGGTCATGGACAGTTGGAGTGGCCACACTGTTCCGTCGCCAGATGTTTTCAAAATGACTTGTGAAATGATTTGTGACTTTGACTTGACCACAACAGGGTTGTGAACATGAAAACTAGTTTCCCACTTAAGTGGTTTGGAACATTAAATTAGCCTTCTTTACTTCTGAACTCGGTTTAGATAAATCTGCCTGTTTGCAAATAAACTTAGAGCTTAGGATTCCTATTAGAACTACCTTACTTGTTAGTGATAGTTTGCGAGTACTTAAAGAGTACTCATGGATTTGTCCCTGGCTATTCTCATGGCCAGACTATGAGGAGGACTATCAGGTAGATGGACAGCAGGACGGCTATGACAACTAGGATCATATCCCATCGTCAGCATTGCCTGTGACACTGAAGATGGAGCCCACTACTATGCTTTATTATTCCGCTGCTTGTTTGTATTAAGACTGGATCATGAGATCCTTTATTTGTGTAAGACCTTATTATGGTTTGTAATGGATGATGTACTATGATATCCAATCTGTTATGTCTCGCAAAAATGGTAATCCTGGGATTGCGATGTATGGCATAACAGGCATCTGGGATTAAAAATCCGGGTGTTGACAAGTTGGTATTAGAGCCATCCTGACCATAGGAGACCCTAGTTAGAATGGACGTCCGAACAAAAACTTAGTTTCAAAATAAAAGAAGTAAGTATTTATGAAAACTTATTCTCACTCTCATCCTTGATTCTTTCAAAAAAAATCATGTTCCTCAAAAATTCTTATATTACTACATAAAATTTTGACACACTTGATCAACTCACTAACTTACTCATCCTAAATTCTTATAGATGTAAGTCCAGTATTGCAAGTTCTACCAGTTGGGCAACGGAGGCCAGCTGATCTTTGAGAGGGATCTTGATGCACTGTCAGAGTATCTTGAGCACCCGCATCCGGAATTCTTCGGTGCATAACTCACGGAGCACCCAGGAGGAGATCTACAATGGCTGATAGTTGCTGATCTCAGAGGCAAGATGGAAGCACCCCTTTCTGAGAAGATCCAATTCATCGTGCGAGAGAACAACTGTCTAGATGGATTAGCCAGGGCTATGCATGAAGCTCTTGCCCGTTTGTCTAGGCAAAAAATCAACTTGATCCAGGGAACTCGCTTTGCGCACTTCGCAAGGCGTGATTCTATGGGAATGCTATTGGAGATGCCAAGTCACCTAGAGATGAAGCGCCATGTGGAAAATCTTGACTTCCTGCTGTATGATAGGCAGAAGGAATTGGACAATGCTCGAGCTTACGCCAACCACAACTATGCCATTGCCGCCAAGAAGGACTAGACTCTCGCCATGCTCGTCAAGGATCGCCAATCACTTCATCGTCAACGTGAGAACAAGGATCGCACCATTGCTCCTCTTCGCAAGAAGGTGGCCGACCTCGAGAAACCATCCATGAGCAAGAAGTCCAGCTTGAAGCAAAAGGAGAGGAGGAAGGTGAAGACATCCAGGGAGATCTTCACTCGTACCTCAGTGATGACAACGACTACCTGGAGGATGATGCCATGGATTTCTACATTGATGATGATGATTCCGACTTCATTGATGATGAGTAGATGCACTTGATCACTACCGTAGGAATGAGTTGTATCGGTCCCACTGTATCGTAGTTCACATAATGGTTCTTAAAACCATCTGTTTTCCTTTTGTGTTGTGGTGTGTGTTGTATTGTGTGCTTGAGTGAATGAATGAATGAGAAAGAGTTAGTTTGCAACCCTGAGTGTTGGGGATATACTTTTTGGGTATCCTCACTGTACCTCAATGACCAGGGTGGCCCACTTCAGGTTAGAGCTTTGCTTCACGGGCGGCCCAGTCGGGGAGAAGAGACAGAGTCCAATCCGGCTATGGGAAGGCCCAGAAGACTTACCGACATAGGCCCATAGTGTTACTTGTAGTTCAAGATGTACTCTGTAACCGACTCTTAGTCGTAGCCGGATAGATCTCTCCTGTAAACCCTAGGCCGGATATCTATATAAGCCGTCCTAGGGAGAGCCTTTAGGGTAATCAACCAACCAGACAATAGTCTACAATCTCAACTCACACAGGCGAAACCCTTGTAACCCATATTCTGGCTCTACCGTATTACTGGATTGCTAGCAGGAGTAGGATCCATCTAAAGCCGGTGGATTCGAACCTGGGTAAACTTGTGTGCTCACCGTCCCGGAATCCCGTACGACTCACACCCCTCTCTTCCACATGCCTCGAGGACCCCCTCATGGCGTACTTGTCATCAATACGACGATAGTTGGCGCCCACCGTGGGGCAAGTGAGCTTCGGATCTGCGTTCCGAGCGGAATCTGCAAGAATCGGAATTGGTGAGACTATCGATGTTGGTCGCATCCTCTATGCTAGTGATGTCCCTCTCATCGTTCTCGACAAGACTTTGATTCTGGCTAGGGAAGCCGTGACCACCTACACCATCATGTCTTTCGACGAGGTCGATGTTTACATTGGTTTTGCTGAACCTGTCCCACCCACCCCAGTGGTGATGATAGAGGTAGAAGAAATTTCTGGGTCCCCTTTGTCCATGGAGGCGGAAGAGTTCTTGTTCTCAGAAAACCCTAATCCTACCTAGCCCGCACCAGCTACGGAGATACTGGAGAAATCTGAACCTGAGGCAGATCTCACAGTACAAGTCGGATCTGGAGTGGATCTCCCTAGCGAGATCGAATCCTAGATCGACCCACCTGCGGAGGTCAAAATCTAGGAAGAGCAGGAAAACAACCTTGGTTCTGGATCTGATAATACCAGAACTAATAGACCTCTCCTGAGATACACGTTGAGGCGCATGATGATGCAAGACGCAAGCATGGATGATATTCTTGAGACCATCATGTGTTTCGAGGAAGCCGATCGCGAGAGCCACAACTATCTCAGGAGGCACGTGTCGCACTTCGTCGGATATGTTGGTTCCGGATCTGGCTCTGCCGATGCTGGGGACAACACCGACTCAGTGTTGGAGGCGATCGGAACAAACGCCGACATACCCACATCCTCGGATGATTCGATGACGTCGGTGGATTTCCGAAAGTTCTTCGCGGAATATGAAGAGGAGTATAACTCCAAAGCTGTAGAAGAAGGAGAAGCCATGGATGAAGGATCCGGGGAAAACTCTCCCAAAGCGTAGGATGACATGGATATCAGAGATAATCCCGAGGTCTAGATGTCCGAAAGTACCGATCAGAGCTTGACTCCGGGAAACATACCCAAAGCCGTCTGTGCTACCGGCGCTGCCAAGAAGGCAAAGAAGAAGAACAAGAAGAACAAGACCCCGGCAAAAGATCTTCCGGCAGAGGAAGTGATTGCCCAGGAATATGAGGAAGACTCAGATGGAGCACTTATCCTAGAAGAGCCCAAAGAAGAATCGGTTGATGGACACGTGATCACCGAAGGTGCGCGTAAACTCATTGATGTTGCATTAACCACACCTATCCCTATAGCTGCAGAAGTTACTGCTGAAGAACTGGATGAAAGGGCCCAGGCCCTAGAAGCGCGTCGCCAAGTACTCTTGGATGAAGCCAAAAACATCGAGGAAGAAAAGAAACGCATGGCAACTGCGGAGAAGAACAACTCTCGGCAGCATTAGAAGACCCGGAAACGTCACACACGTGACGACCAATTCCCGGAAATTCACAAAGTCCTCTTTGGAGGAGACCATGGGATGCCTCGACTCGACAGCAAGGGAGACTAGGTGTATCCAACACCAGTGCAAAACACTGTTGCGGATCGAGAAATCCTAGCAAATAATCGAGGCCCAGAGCAAATTCAATTGCGCATTAAGCTACTCAACAAGGGTCTAGAGCAGCAGAAGGCCACCCTGTCTGGAAGCAGAGAACTGGTCTCCCAATCTGACCAATGCTGCACGGATCTGGCCTAGAATGATGTAACAACCCAACATGCTCCGGAGCAGCATCACTGTTCCAACCGTTGGGAAGACAACTACTCAAGAACCCGATCTTCAGGACAGCATCATAAAACTGCACGTGACTAGCGCAATGTTACTCCAGCTGCGGAGCAAGAGGCAATTCCTGCACTGAATCCAAAGAATCCTCCCTGGCGAGAGTTGAACGATCGTAGGGAAGAAGACAAAGTAAAACACCGGGAGGAGGACCGTCAAAGAATGCCACCTCCTAGACACACAAGTCGTCTGGATGGCAGATGAAGGAACGACAGACATCGTGCTGAGTCAAGCCGGCAGGGGGCTCGTCGTAATGAAGATCCTCCCCGGAATTGGAATAATGACGCTCCAGACGGAGGCCGGCGATCAGCCGGAAACAACCCAGCTGCTCCACCCTCTCCACCAAGCAGCCATCACAACGGCTCCCAAGAGGCCAAGGAGGGCGTCGTGGCAGAGGAGGTGGTGGCAGAAGCAGAAGTCGGGCTCCAAGGCACCGTAGCGATAGCCGTCATTCGGGACGATCTTTATCCCCAAGTGACGCAAGGCACATGATTAACTCCAACATAGAGGCGTGGTGCTACGAAAATGATGATATATACGTGGAACCAAAGTGCTTTGGACCACGCATAAGAGAAACAAAACACCTAGAAGGATTCACTATCTCAAGACACATCCAAGCCTACGACAACATAGCTCGGCTAGATACTTGGCTCCAGGATTTTTTCCAAGCTTGTTGTATCGCCAAAGGCGCAGACAGCCTAGTCGCAACCTGATAACTCCCACTCATGTTGCGGAAGACGGCACGATCATGGCTCAATGAACTTCCGGAGAACACCATCCACAACTGGTATGACATGCAAAGTGCATTCTTTCGGAATTTCGAAGGCACATACCGGAGCCCCTGTATGGTAGGAGACCTATAGCGTTGCACCCAGAAAGCCGGAGAAACTTGCCGGGATTATCTCGGATGATGGATCGACACCAAGAACTCCTATGAGGGAGAAAATGACCAAACTGCGATTGAAGATTTCATTGTAGGACTCCTAATTGGTTTACTACGTCATCGCTTGAAGTGTGACAAAGTCACTGATTTGGGAGAGATTATAGAAACATCGACCAAGTATGCAGATGCTGACGACAATGCAGAGGGATTACTGAACGCCCTAGCTATGCCACAGTCGGCAAAACAACCAAAGCAGCAACCTCAGAAGCGTAAGAACACCTCGGAAGAAAAGCCCAACACGGAAACGACAGTGGTCACTGCTACTTTCGGGTCTGGAGGACGAGGAGGACGTGGCGGTGGCCGCGGACGCGGTCGTGGGACATCAAGAGTCCAAGGTAGAGGAGACCACCAGCCTGGCAAAACCTACTCTTGGGACGACATTGCCAATAACCCATGTGTGCATCACTTAGATGCCAATGGGGGCTCGTCTCACACAAACGCCGAGTGTCGTTTTAATGACGACATCAAGAAATACGATACCGCTGGATACAAGGCTAAGCGAAACAAGGGAAAGAAGAATCTCGAGAAAGATAAAGAGACCAAGGAAGATTTCAACATGGAGGAGGCTGATGCTTTAAATCCCAAGCCGGAGGGAAAGAAAAACTTCCCGACCAAGAAAGACACATACGTCACCTTCCTCGGATCTCAACCAGCTATGGTCAAGAAGGAAGTTCTTCATGAGCTCAACGCGACAGTGCCGGCTATCCCTCAATTCTTGGACTGGTTGGAAGTTGCAACCACCTTTGACCATGGTGATCATTCGCCTAAGTTGCATAGGCAAGGAAAGTACGCCTTAGTCGTCAACCCACTTATTGAAGTCTATGGTTTCTCCAAGACTCTCATGGACAGTGGTAGCAGCATGAACATCCTATATGTCGAAACGCTACGCCGGATGAAGATCTCGGAGACCCAGCTGAATTACAGCTCTATGATCTTTCATGGAGTTGTCCTAGGAAGACAAGCGAATTCCCTGGGAGAGATCACTTTGGATGTTACCTTTGGAACTCCAAAGAACTATCGGACGGAAGCACTTTCCTTTGAAGTGGTCCCGTTCAAGAGCGCGTACCACGCTATATTCGGACGTCCGGCTTACTAGGCTTTTATGGCTCGTCCGTGTTACATTTACAATATGATGAAAACTCTAGGTCCAAACAGCGTGATCACCATCAGGGGAGAGGAGTACCAGGAGATCAAGAAGACCATAGATCAGTCTGAGATGCCCGCAACGAAGAAGGAGGTGAAAAAGCCGAATCCGGAGTTCAAGGCATCGGAAGAGACGAAGAAGACGTCGTTGAAGGATGATGACCCCTCCAAGGTGACACAGATAGGCGTAGGCCTAGATAGCGCATAGGAAAGCGCGCTCGTCAAGTTCCTCCAAGCAAATCAAGATATCTTCGCATGGCAGCCATCTGACATGACTGGAGTACCTAGGGAACTTGCCGAGCACTCTCTAAATGTACACCCGAACGCTAAACATGTCAAACAGTCCCTACGATGTTTTGGCAATGTAAAGCGTAAGGAAATAGCTAAGGAACTAGCCCGACTCGAGTTAGTCGAATTCATAGAAGAGTTCATCCATACTGATTGCTCGGCCAACCCTGTAATGGTCCCTAAAAAGGACACCACTGATTTAAGGATGTGTGTTGATTATACTGCCTTGAACAAGGCTTGTCCCAAAGATCCGTTCACTCTGCCTAGAATTGATCAAGTTATCGATTCTACGGCAGGCTTGGAACTCCTTTGCTTTCTCGATGCATATTCCGGTTATCACCAATTTCGGATGAAGGAATCAGATAAAATCAAAACTTCATTCATAACCCCATTCAGAACCTTCTATTTCGTTATGATGCCCTTTGGGCTCAAAAATGCAGGAGCTACGTACCAGCACACTATGCAGCGTTGCCTCCATGACCAAAACGGACGCAACGTACATGCATATGTGGATGACATTGCGGTGATGTCCAAAAAGGAGGAAACATTAATTTCCAACTTGGAGGAAATGTTCGCCAATCTACGAAAAGGCAACATAATGCTTAATCCGAAGAAATGTTTCTTTGGAATCCTAGCCAACAAATTGTTAGGTTTCATCGTGTCTCAAAGAGGCATAGAGGTGAACCGAGACAAGATCAAGGCTATACTCAATATTTCCAGGCCAACTCGCCTGAAGGACGTTCAAAGACTTACTGGTTGCATTGCTGCAGTTAGTCGGTTTGTAAGCCGGCTCAGAGAAAGAGCCACACCACTTTACAAGCTCCTGAAAAAGACCGAAAAATTCGTTTAGACTGATGAAGCTGAAGCTACGCTACAAGACTTGAAAGAAGTACTCTCGTCTGCTCCTATCCTTGCAGCACCGGAACTAAGGGAACCGATGTTGCTCTATCTCGCTGTGACAAATAGGGTCGTCAGTGTCGTCATGGTAGTGGAGATACTAGAGGAAAATCAGGAACACCTGGTGCAGCGTCCGACTTACTACCTCAGCGAGGTCCTAACTGAATCGAAGCAGCGGTATCCGCATTATCAAAAGCTGGTTTATGGTGTGTTTTTTGCATCCCGTAAGTTACAGCAATTTTTAGGAACACCCAATTACCATGGTGAGCACATCTAACATGAGAGACATAATCAATAACCGCGAGGCTATAGGACACGCCGCAAAATGGGGCATAGAGCTTTCGGCTTTCCATATTGAGTACCAACCTCGGACAGCAATCAAATCCTAAATCCCTGCTGACTTTGTTGCTGATTGGACAGAAACAAAGGAGACCTAGAGTCGGAATATTGGACCCTGTATTTTGACGGGTCTAAGGCTCACGGGGGCTCGGGGGGCTGGCGTGGTGCTCCAATCACCCCAAGGAGATAAACTTCTATACGTGTTGCAAATTCACTTCATAGCGACAAATAACATTGTCGAGTATGAAGCACTGCTGCATGGAATCCAGATTGCTAAGGATATCGACATCCGAAGATTGATGTGTTACGAAGATTCGGATCTTGTTGCTCAACAAGTGTCGGATATTTGTAATGCAAATAAGCACATGGCAGCTTATAAAGCTGTCGTGGATGATCTATCTAAATCGTTTGAACGGTTTGAGGTTCAACACACCCCTCGAGCAGAAAATGAGGAAGCATATGCATTATCTCGGATAGGCTCTGCACAGAAACAGGTCCCGGATGGTGCTTTTTTAGAACACCTCAAAGTTCCCTCTATAAAGGGAGTGGACGAGGAATATCCGACCAAATCCGACTCACCGTTAATAGCAGTTCTGGCTGTAATTCCCAGCTAGGCTCAACCCTACCTTGATTATTTGGTAGATGGAAAATTATCGAAGACGAAGTTCTGAGCCGACAGATCGTCCGATGAGCAAAATCCTACACTATAATTAGTGGTGAGCTCTATAAGCGGAGTGCATCTGGGGTCTTTCAGCGCTGCGTATCTCCGGAAGAAGGAGTGGAAATCTTAAGAGAAATCCATGAAGGCGAGTGTGGTCACCATGCTGCAGCCAAATCTTCAGTGGCAAAAGTTTTTTTTGGCTTACAGCCAAGGCAGATGCCGAATGGCTGGTCAAGGACCGCGACTTCAGCACGCAGTTGGTCAAAGGCCAGTTTCTGGGAATTCTGCTTCTCCCTTTGGATTGCTATCTTGTCATTTAGCTAGGTCTCCACGTCCTGGTCGATCTTTCGCCTCTTTCCCTGTAACAAAAATACATAGTATGGTTTGTTCAGTTCACCAGGAAAAGCTGGTTAGTTTCCATAATTAACTGAATCGACTAGTTGCACTATCATAATTTCAAGGAAGAAGCAATCTAGGACTAATCAACATTTTATGAATCGACTAGTGGCACTGTCATAATTTCAATTTCAAAGACAAATAAGATTTATTAGCAGTTTAGTGTGTTGTGGGTTTTTCCCAATATCACCAAATAGTAGTGGGAGAGTGGCAAACTCATAATGCAGAAACCCATGTCCAGATACATAATGGAAAGAGAACATGGTGTCCATTCATGAACATGAACACCAACACATGTCCAGATAGATAAGGAGTTGCCCTAGGATTCTTATTGGACCCTATAATGGGAAGCAGACATGGGCATTGCTCCCTGAACCCTAAACATTACAAAAGGAGAGGAGGACGAACTGATATTCGTGTCCCCGCTAACGAGAATCAGACTTGGGCATTGCTTTGATACGCCTCCAGACATGCCCTTAGCTCCTCGTTCTCTTTCCGAACACCCTCGAGTATGGTGATCCCTCTGCTCATGTCCACCTTCATCTCCTTGACTGCATCCAGGCAATGGTTCCTATCATGGTACGCTCGGATGGTAGCCTCGGTTTCCTCGACGCGTCCTCTGAGTGCCTCGCTGACTTCGTCCTGCAGGAGAATGCACCTTTCCACGAGATTCTTCTTCTCCTCCGTGAGCTCGTTGATTATCTTAATGGCTTGTTCTTGCCTGTTCAAGTTACGGTCGAGCACTTTCTGCAGCCTAACGACGTCACGTGCAAAATCTAGCGAGATCTCCTTCTGCACAGATAATTGCTTGCATAGGCTCTCATTAGCTTGGGTGAGGGTGCGTGCAAGCTCATGTTGGTTGGCAATCATGGAACTGATCGCGGCCACCTTATCACGGTACTCGCCCTTCGATCGTTGCATCGTTCATGTTAATTGAAATAGGAATTCTACAATTACACTCTAGGTCCCAGGTGAATACTAATACAGATAAAAAAATCCCCATTGAATCTATTGGCCGCAGTGTTAAAAAATGGACCTGAAGATCTATTCATGACCATGATAAACTAATCCTAATCACAAAAAATCCATAGTGAATCTATGAACAGCGGTATTAAGGAAAGACCAAGAGATCCAGTCATATTCATGAAAACTAATACAACTCGCAAAAGAAGAAGAAAAACCAATGCAGGGCAGACAACATCTAAGAAATCCACATCATAACTCAGAGAAATAACAGCGTGGAGATTTGCTACCTCGTTGAGACATGGAACAGGGCCGAACGGGTCCTGCAACGCCTCCGTCGTGGTGGATTCGGGCTCCACGGCTGACCTGTAATACGTAGAAGAGGAAGAGCCAGAAGAAGAAGAAAAACAAGAAGAAGCTAATTAAGATCATGATGGAGAGGGAGATGGAGAAGAAGTAGAATAAGGAGACCGTACCAGGAGGAGCCCTCGCCTGCTAGAACATTCGGCGCCATTGTCGGGGGAGATTGGGCCTCGATGAGAGGGTGGGCTTGAGCGGCTGGTAGAGCAAGAAGTGCCTCACGACGATTTCTCTCCCTTTTCTCCACGAGGATCATCGACCGGCATCTACCCCTCCTCAGTGGAGCCATGGCTTGCAGGGTGAGCGTGGCGGCGGCAGGAGGAAGGAGATAGTGATTATTAGTGTGGGAGAAGAGTAAAGAGTATAGGCCGTGGTCCAGTAGTATTAGTATTAGTATTATACAACACCACCGTGTATGGTCTACCTTCTCAAAGAAGCCAGGGTCGCAGGGGTAGGGAATCGATGGGACTTGTCTTTATTGCGATGGACACTTCAATTGTCTTCGGCGCCGCCCAAAATCCAGTATATAATAAGGGAAGTGCGAGCCGGGTGGTCGTCACGGGAATCGGCGTACACATCCCGCGTGCGTGTGTCACGTGTTGATGGGGCAATGACATGCGCAACTGCTGCACGATCAAGTCGGCACGTCCAACTCCGTCGAACTCCACGTGACAGGCACGCACAGGATATTTACGAGTAGAATACGCTGTGCCACTTTTGTTGTGATCAAATTATGTTCAGTACGCGAGATATTACTTCTTTCTTCTTTTTTTGATAATCGACAAATGCATGCGTGGACACGATGCACGAAACCGCTGCTCGTCCTTGATCAGATCGTGCCCCACTCTATGTACCCGCCATCGACCATTCGGAGCAACTACCTCGAGCACGATGCCCCCTCGCCGTGGCAATGGCAGGTCCAAGCCATCCACTGACCGTCCTGTGTCCCCGGCTCTTTGCTGCATCGTCCGCGCTCGCGAGTCGCGTGTTGAGGCAGCACGTCGTGTCCGACCGCGCTAGGATCCATCAACATCGGCACTCGAGGACACCACGACGTCAAAGCTCGTACCGGCCACGCATGAGGAGCATGGGGTACCTGCAGCGTCGGACAAGCGCAAAGCAGCAGCCAGGACGGGGGCGCGTGTTGCACCGGTGAGTACGGACAAGAAGAGGAACAAGAAGAAGACCAGGAAGAAGAGAGGAGATAGCTATTTGGACGACTCCGACTCGGCCAACGAGGAGGCGTTCATCGATTAGTTGGAGGCAGAAGCGGAGGAGAGTGACATGGACCCGTGGGACTACGAAGAGGAGGAGGAGGAGGAGGAGGACTCTGACGAGGAGATAGCACGCTTATTCGAGGAAGAGGGCGGTGTCGAGTCGTTAGAGGAGGACACCGACGATGGCAGGGACCATGGTGTTAACGAAGACGAGGACGAACCGGAAGACGAAGACGATGGCTTCTTCGAAATATGATCATTTATTTTATTTATTTTAGTTAGATAGATGGATTTTCACTTGTTTATGGAGGTAAAGTATCGGTGCCAGGGATAGAGAGGTGCCACGGATTGACCATGCATAAACAAAGTGGAGAAGGCAGGGGTTATCCTGCCCGTTGGATCACATGGGTTCAACGGTTGGTGGAGACGATCCGCGTGACATCTGTGTCAGCCAATCAGGGCATAACACCCAGAGTGAGCACATGTTTGGGATCTCCACGCGTTTGGGATTTTGTGAGATTTGTGACCGAGAGAGAGGGACAATCTCTTTTCACAATCCGCCTATGGATCCACCAGTACCATTCAAATGTGTGGTCTTTTTACTAGCAACAACTAGAGTCATTGCATGTGTTTTCTCTTCAGAGACCACACATGGATCCACCAGTGCCATTGCATGTGTGTTCTTTTTAGTAACAACAACTGAGTCATTTCATGACTGTTCTTTTCACATACCACATATGGATCCACTAGTGTCATTAAAATGTGTGTTCTCTTTAGAGACCACACATGTATCCACCAGTGCCATTGCATGTGTGTTCTTTTCACATACCACATATGGATCCACCAGAGTCGTTGCATGTGTGCTCTTTTCACAATCCACCTATGGATCCACCAGTGTCATTGCATGTGTGTTCTTTTTAGTAACAATAACCAGAGTCATTGAAATGTGTGTTCTTTTCACATACCACCTATGGATCCACCAGTGTCATTCCATGTGTGTTCTTGTTAGTAACAACAACCAGAGTCATTGCATGTGTGTTCTTTTCACATACCACATATGGATCCACCAGTGTCATTGAAATGCGTGTTCTCTTTAGAGACCACACATGGATCCAGCAGTGTCATTGCATGTATGTTCTTTTCACTAACAACAACTAGAGTTATTGCATGTGTGTTCTTTTCACATACCACATATGGATCCACAAGTGTCATTGCAGGTGTACTGTTTTCACAATCCACATATGGATCCACCAGTGTCATTGCATGTGTGCTCTTTTTACTAACAACAACTAGAGTCATTGAAATGTGTGTTCTTTTCACATACCACCTATGGATCCACCAGTGTGATTGCATGTGTGTTCTTTTCACATACCACATATGGATCCACCAGTGTCATTGCATGTGTGTTCTTTTTACTAACAACAACCAGAGTCATTGAAATGTGTGTTCTTTTCACATACCACCTATGGATCCACCAGTGTGATTGCATGTGTGTTCTTTTCACATACCACATATGGATCCACCAGTGTCATTGCATGTGTGTTCTTTTTAGTAACAACAACTAGAGTCATTGCATGTGTGATCTTTTCACATACCACAAATGGATCCACTAGTGTCACTGAAATGTGTGTTCTTTTTAGTAACAACAACTAGAGTCATTGCATGTGTGTTCTTTTCACATACCACATATGGATCCACCAGTGTCATTGCAATGTGTGTTCTTTTTAGTAACAACAACTAGAGTCATTGCATGTGTGTTCTTTTCGCATACCACATATGGATCCACCAGTGTCATTGCAATGTGTGTCCTTTTTAGTAACAACAACCAGAGTCATTGCATGTGTGTTCTTTTCGCATACCACATATGGATCCACAAGTGTCATTGAAATGTGTGTTCTCTTTAGAGACCACACAGGGATCCACCAGTGTTATTGCATGTGTGTTCTTTTCACTAACAACAACTAGAGTCGTTGCATGTGTGTTCTTTTCACATACCACATATGGATCCACCAGTGCCACTGCATGTGTGCTCTTTTCACAATCCACATATGGATCCACCAGTGTCATTGCATGTGTGTTGTTTTTACTAACAACAACTGGAGTCATTTCATGACTGTTCATCGCATATACCACATATGGATCCACCAGTGTCATTGCATGTATGTTCTCTTCACAATCCAAGCGTGGATCCACCAATGTCATTGCATGTGTGCTCTTTTTAGTAACAACAACTAGTGTCATTGCATGTGTGCTCTTTTCACAGTCCACTTATGGATCCACTAGTGTCATTGCATGTGTGTTCTTTTTAGTAACAACAACCAGAGTCATTCAAATGTGTGTTCTTTTCACATACCACATATGGATCCACCAGTGTCATTGCATGTGTGTTCTTTTTACTAACAACAACTGGAGTCATTTCATGACTGTTCTTTTCACATACCACATATGGATCCACTAGTGTCATTGAAATGTTAGTTCTCTTCACATACCACATATGGATCCACCAGTGTCATTGCATGTATGTTCTTTTCACTAACAACAACTAGAGTCATTGCATGTGTGTTCTTTTCACATACCACATATGGATCCACCAGTGTCTTTGCATGTGTGCTCTTCCCACAATCCACCTATGGATCTACCAGTGTCATTGCATGTGTGTTCTTCATGGTAACAACAACCAGAGTCATTGAAATGTATGTTCTTTTGACATACCACCTATGGATCCACCAATGTCATTGCATGTGTGTTCTTTTTCGTAACAACAACTAGAGTCATTGCATGTGTGTTCTTTTCACATACCACATACGGATCCACCAGTGTCTTTGAAATGTGTGTTCTCTTCAGAGACTACACATGGATCCACCAGTGTCATTGCATGTATGTTCTTTTCACTAACAACAACTGGAGTCATTGCATGTGTGTTCTTTTCACATACCACATATGGATCCACAAGTGTCATTGCATGTGTGCTCTTTTCACAATCCACATATGGATCCACCAGTGTCATTGCATGTGTGTTCTTTTTACTAACAACAACTAGAGTCATTTCATGACTGTTCTTTTCACATACCACATATGGATCAACCAGTGTCATTGAAATGTGTGTTCTCTTCACATACCACATATGGATCCACCAGTGTCATTGCATGTGTGCTCTTTTCACTAGAAACAACTAGAGTTATTGCATGTGTGTTCTTTTCACATACCACATATGGATCCACCAGTGTCATTGCATGTGTGCTCTTTTTACCAACAACAACCAGAGTCATTGGATGTGTGTTCTCTTTAGAGACCACACATGGATCCACCAGTGTCATTGAAATGTGTGTTCTTTTTAGTAACAACAACCAGAGTGATTGCATGTGTGTTCTTTTCACATACCACATATGGATCCACAAGTGTCATTGCATGTGTGTTCTTTTTAGTAACAACAACCAGAGTCATTGCATGTGTGCTATTTTCACATACCACACATGGATCCACCAGTGTCATTGAAATGTGTGTTCTTTTTAGTAACAACAACCAGAGTCATTGCATGTGTGTTCTTTTCACATACCACATATGGATCCACCAGTGTCATTGAAATGTGTGTTCTCTTCAGAGACCACACAGGGATCCACCAGTGCTATTGCATGTATGTTATTTTCACTAACAACAACTGGAGTCATTGCATGTGTGTTCTTTTCACATACCACATATGGATCCACCAGTGTCATTGCATGTGTGCTCTTCCCACAATCCACCTATGGATCTACCAGTGTCATTGCATGTGTGTTCTTTATGGTAACAACAACCAGAGTCATTGAAATGTGTGTTCTTTTGACATACCACCTATGGATCCACCAGTGTCATTGCATGTGTGTTCTTTTTCGTAACAACAACTAGAGTCATTGCATGTGTGTTCTTTTCACATACCACATATGGATCCACCAGTGTCTTTGAAATGTGTGTTCTCTTCAGAGACCACACATGGATCCACCAGTGTCGTTGCATGTATGTTCTTTTCACTAACAACAACTAAGTCATTGCATGTGTGTTCTTTTCACATACCACATATGGATCCACAAGTGTCATTGCATTTGTGCTCTTTTCACAATCCACATATGGATCCACCGGTGTCATTGCATGTGTGTTCTTTTTACTAACAACAACTAGAGTCATTTCATGACTGTTCTTTTCACATACCACATATGGATCAACCAGTGTCATTGAAATGTGTGTTCTCTTCACATACCACATATGGATCCACCAGTGTCATTGCATGTGTGCTCTTTTCACTAGCAACAACTAGAGTTATTGCATGTGTGTTCTTTTCACATACCACATATGGATCCACCAGTGTCATTGCATGTGTGCTCTTTTTACCAACAACAACCAGAGTCATTGGATGTGTGTTCTCTTTAGAGACCACACATGGATCCACCAGTGTCATTGAAATGTGTGTTCTTTTTAGTAACAACAACCAGAGTGATTGCATGTGTGTTCTTTTCACATACCACATATGGATCCACAAGTGTCATTGCATGTGTGTTCTTTTTAGTAACAACAACCAGAGTCATTGCATGTGTGCTATTTTCACATACCACACATGGATCCACCAGTGTCATTGAAATGTGTGTTCTTTTTAGTAACAACAACCAGAGTCATTGCATGTGTGTTCTTTTCACATACCACATATGGATCCACCAGTGTCATTGAAATGTGTGTTCTCTTCAGAGACCACACAGGGATCCACCAGTGCTATTGCATGTATGTTATTTTCACTAACAACAACTGGAGTCATTGCATGTGTGTTCTTTTCACATACCACATATGGATCCACCAGTGTCATTGCATGTGTGCTCTTCCCACAATCCACCTATGGATCTACCAGTGTCATTGCATGTGTGTTCTTTATGGTAACAACAACCAGAGTCATTGAAATGTGTGTTCTTTTGACATACCACCTATGGATCCACCAGTGTCATTGCATGTGTGTTCTTTTTCGTAACAACAACTAGAGTCATTGCATGTGTGTTCTTTTCACATACCACATATGGATCCACCAGTGTCTTTGAAATGTGTGTTCTCTTCAGAGACCACACATGGATCCACCAGTGTCGTTGCATGTATGTTCTTTTCACTAACAACAACTAAGTCATTGCATGTGTGTTCTTTTCACATACCACATATGGATCCACAAGTGTCATTGCATTTGTGCTCTTTTCACAATCCACATATGGATCCACCGGTGTCATTGCATGTGTGTTCTTTTTACTAACAACAACTAGAGTCATTTCATGACTGTTCTTTTCACATACCACATATGGATCAACCAGTGTCATTGAAATGTGTGTTCTCTTCACATACCACATATGGATCCACCAGTGTCATTGCATGTGTGCTCTTTTCACTAGCAACAACTAGAGTTATTGCATGTGTGTTCTTTTCACATACCACATATGGATCCACCAGTGTCATTGCATGTGTGCTCTTTTTACCAACAACAACCAGAGTCATTGGATGTGTGTTCTCTTTAGAGACCACACATGGATCCACCAGTGTCATTGAAATGTGTGTTCTTTTTAGTAACAACAACCAGAGTGATTGCATGTGTGTTCTTTTCACATACCACATATGGATCCACAAGTGTCATTGCATGTGTGTTCTTTTTAGTAACAACAACCAGAGTCATTGCATGTGTGCTATTTTCACATACCACACATGGATCCACCAGTGTCATTGAAATGTGTGTTCTTTTTAGTAACAACAACCAGAGTCATTGCATGTGTGTTCTTTTCACATACCACATATGGATCCACCAGTGTCATTGAAATGTGTGTTCTCTTCAGAGACCACACAGGGATCCACCAGTGCTATTGCATGTATGTTATTTTCACTAACAACAACTGGAGTCATTGCATGTGTGTTCTTTTCACATACCACATATGGATGCACCAGTGCCATTGCATGTGTGCTCTTTTCACAATCCACATATGGATCCACCAGTGTCATTGCATGTGTTTTTTTACTAACAACAACTGGAGTCATTTCATGACTATTCTTCTCATATACCACATATGGATCCAGTGTCATTGCATGTGTTTTCTCTTCACAATCCACACATGGATCCACCAGTGTCATTGCATGTGTGCTCTTTTTAGTAACAACAACCAGTGTAATTGCATGTGTGCTCTTTTCACAATCCACCTATGGATCCACCAGTGTCATTGCATGTGTGTTCTTTTTAGTAACAACAACCAAAGTCATTGAAATGTGTGTTCTTTTCACATACCACCTATAGATCCACCAGTGTCATTGAAATGTGTGTTCTTTTTAGTAACAACAACCAGAGTCATTGCATGTGTGTTCTTTTCACATACCACATATGGATCCACCGTGTCATTGAAATGTGTGTTCCTTTTAGTAACAACAACCAGAGTCGTTGCATGTGTGTTCTTTTGACATACCACATATGGATCCACCAGTGTCATTGAAATGTGTGTTCTCTTCAGAGACCACACATGGATCAACCAGTGTCATTGCATGTATGTTCTTTTCACTAACAACAACTGGAGTCATTGCACGTGTGTTCTTTTCGCATACCACATATGGATCCACTAGTGCCATTGCATGTGTGCTCTTTTCACAATCCACATATGGATCCACCAGTGTCATTGCATGTGTGTTCTTTTTACTAACAACAGCTGGAGTCATTTCATGACTGTTCTTATCATATACCACATATTGATCCACCAGTGTCATTGCATGTGTGTTCTCTTCACAATCCACACATGGATCCACCAGTGTCATTGCATGTGTGCTCTTTTTAGTAACAACAACCAATGTCATTGCATGTGTGCTCTTTTCACAATCCACCTATGGATCCACCAGTGTCATTGTATGTGTGTTCTTTTTAGTAACAACAACCAGAGTCATTGAAATGTGTGTTCTTTTCACATACCACCTATGGATCCACCAGTGTCATTGAAATGTGTGTTCATTTTAGTAACAACAACCAGAGTCATTGCATGTGTGTTCTTTTAAAATACCACATATGGATCCACCAGTTTCATTGAAATGCGTGTTCTCTTTAGAGACCACACATGGATCCAGCAGTGTCATTGCATGTATGTTCTTTTCAATAACAACAACTAGAGTTATTGCATGTGTGTTCTTTTCACATACCACATATGGATCCACAAGTGTCATTGCAGGTGTACTGTTTTCACAATCCACATATGGATCCACCAGTGTCATTGCATGTGTGTTCTTTTTACTAACAACAACTAGAGTCATTGAAATGTGTGTTCTTTTCACATACCACCTATGGATCCACCAGAGTCATTGAAATGTGTGTTCTTTTCACATAACACCTATGGATCCACTAGTGTCATTGCATGTGTGTTATTTTTAGTAACAACAACTAGAGTCATTGCATGTGTGTTCTTTTCACATACCACATATGGATCCACCAGTGTTATTGTAATGTGTCTTCTCTTCAGAGACCACACATGGATCCACCAGTGTCATTGCATGTATGTTCTTTTCACTAACAACAAATGGAGTCATTGCATGTGTGTTCTTTTCACATACCACATATGGATCCACAAGTGTCATTGCATGTGTGCTCTTTTCACAATCCACATATGGATCCACCAGTGTCATTGCATGTGTGTTCTTTTTGCTTACAACAACTGGAGTCATTTCATGACTGTTCTTTTCAGATACCACATATGGATCCACCAGTGTCATTGAAATGTGTGTTCTCTTCACATACTACATATGGATCCACCAGTGTCATTGCATGTGTGTTCTTTTCACTAGCAACAACTAGAGTCATTGCATGTGTGTTCTTTTCACATACCACATATGGATCCACCAGTGCCATTGCATGTGTGTTGTTTTCACAATCCACATATGGATCCAGCAGTGTCATTGCATGTGTTTTCTTTTTACTAACAACAACAGGAGTCATTTCATGACTGTTCTTCTCATATACCACATATGGATCCACCAGTGTCATTGCATGTGTGTTCTCTTCACAATCCACACATGGATCCACCAGTGTCATTGCATGTGTGCTCTTTTTAGTAACAACAACTAGAGTCATTGCAGGTGTGCTCTTTTCATAATCCACCTATGGATCCACCTGTGTCATTGTATGTGTGTTCTTTTTAGTAACAACAACCAGAGTCATTGAATTGTGTGTTCTTTTCACATACCACCTATGGATCCACCAGTGTCATTGAAATGTGTGTTCTTTTTAGTAACAACAACCAGAGTCATTGCATGTGTGTTCTTTTCACATACCACATATGGATCCACCGTGTCATTGAAATGTGTGTTCCTTTTAGTAACAACAACCAGAGTCGTTGCATGTGTGTTCTTTTTACATACCACATATGGATCCACCAGTGTCATTGAAATGTGTGTTCTCTTCAGATACCACACATGGATCAACAAGTGTCATTGCATGTATGTTCTTTTCACTAACAACAACTGGAGTCATTGCACGTGTGTTCTTTTCGCATACCACATATGGATCCACTAGTGCCATTGCATGTGTGCTCTTTTCACAATCCACATATGGATCCACCAGTGTCATTGCATGTGTGTTCTTTTTACTAACAACAGCTGGAGTCATTTCATGACTGTTCTTCTCATATACCACATATTGATCCACCAGTGTCATTGCATGTGTGCTCTTTTTAGTAACAACAACCAATGTCATTGCATGTGTGCTCTTTTCACAATCCACCTATGGATCCACCAGTGTCATTGTATGTGTGTTCTTCTTTGTAACAACAACCAGAGTCATTGAAATGTGTGTTCTTTTCACATACCACCTATGGATCCACCAGTGTCATTGAAATGTGTGTTCATTTTAGTAACAACAACCAGAGTCATTGCATGTGTGTTCTTTTCACATACCACATATGGATCCACCAGTGTCATTGAAATGTGTGTTCTCTTCAGAGACCACACATGGATCCACCAGTGTCATTGCATGTATCTTCTTTTCACTAACAATAACTGGAGTCATTGCATGTGTGTTCTTTTCACATACCACATATGGATCCACAAGTGGCATTGCATGTGTTCTCTTTTCACAATCCACATATGGATCCACCAGTGTCATTGCATGTATGTTCTTTTCACTAACAACAACTGGAGTCATTGCATGTGTGTTCTTTTCACATACCACATATGGATCCACCTGTGTCATTGCATGGGTGCTCTTTTCACAATCCACCTATGGATGAACCAGTGTCATTGCATGTGTGTTCTTTTTAGTAACAACAACCAGAGTCATTGAAATGTGTGTTCTTTTCACATAACACCTATGGATCCACTAGTGTCATTGCATGTGTGTTCTTTTTAGTAACAACAACTAGAGTCATTGCATGTGTGTTCTTTTCACATACCACATATGGATCCACCAGTGTTATTGTAATGTGTCTTCTCTTCAGAGACCACACATGGATCCACCAGTGTCATTGCATGTATGTTCTTTTCACTAACAACAAATGGAGTCATTGCATGTGTGTTCTTTTCACATACCACATATGGATCCACAAGTGTCATTGCATGTGTGCTCTTTTCACAATCCACATATGGATCCACCAGTGTCATTGCATGTGTGCTCTTTTCACAATCCACCTATGGATCCACCAGTTTCATTGCATGTGTGTTCTTTTCACTAGCAACAACTAGAGTCATTGCATGTGTGTTCTTTTCACATACCACATATGGATCCACCAGTGCCATTGCATGTGTGCTCTTTTCACAATCCACCTATAGATCCACCAGTGTCATTGCATGTGTGTTCTTTTTAGTAACAACAACCAGAGTCATTGAAATGTGTGTTCTTTTCACAATCCACATATGGATCCACCAGTGTCATTGCATGTGTGTTCTTTTTACTAACAACAACTGGAGTCATTTCATGACTGTTCTTTTCACATACCACATATGGATCCACGAGTGTCATTGAAATGTGTGTTCTCTTGAGAGACCACACATGGATCCACCAGTGTCATTGCATGTGTGTTCTTTTCACTAACAATAACCAGAGTCATTGCATGTGTGTTCTTTTCACATACCACATATGGATCCACTAGTGTCATTGCATGTGTGCTCTTTTTACCAACAACAACCAGAGTCATTGGATGTGTGTTCTCTTTAGAGACCACACATGGATCCACCAGTGTCATTGCATGTGTGTTCTTTTTACTAACAACAACTGGAGTCATTTCATGACTGTTCTTTTCACATACCACATATGGATCCACGAGTGTCATTGAAATGTGTGTTCTCTTGAGAGACCACACACGGATCCACCAGTGTCATTGCATGTGTGTTCTTTTCACTAACAATAACCAGAGTCATTGCATGTGTGTTCTTTTCACATACCACATACGGATCCACTAGTGTCATTGCATGTGTGCTCTTTTTACCAACAACAACCAGAGTCATTGGATGTGTGTTCTCTTTAGAGACCACACATGGATCCACCAGTGTCATTGAAATGTGTGTTATTTTTAGTAACAACAACCAGAGTCATTGCATGTGTGTTCTTTTCACATACCACATATGGATCCACCAGTGTCATTGAAATGTGTGTTCTTTTTAGTAACAACAACCAGAGTCATTGCATGTGTGTTCTTTTCACATACCACATATGGATCCACCAGTGTCATTGAAATGTGTGTTCTCTTTAGAGACCACACATGGATCAACCAGTGTCATTGCATGTATGTTCTTTTCACTAACAACAACTAGAGTCATTGCATGTGTGTTCTTTTCACATACCACATATGGATCCACCAGTGCCATTGTATGTATGCTCTTTTCACAATCCACATATGGATCCACCAGTGTCATTGCATGTGTGTTCTTTTTACTAACAACAACTAGAGTCATTTCATGATTGTTCTTCTCATATTCCACATATCGATCCACCAGTGTCATTGCATGTGTGTTCTCTTCACAATCCACACATGGATCCACCAATGTCATTGCATGTGTGCACTTTTTAGTAACAACAACCAGTGTCATTTCATGTGTGCTCTTTTCAGAATCCACATATGGATCCACCAGTGTCATTGCATGTGTGTTCTTTTTAGTAACAACAACCAGAGTCATTGAAATGTGTCTTCTTTTCACATACCACCTATGGATCCACCAGTGTCATTGAAATGTGTGTTCTTTTTAGTAACAACAACCAGAGTCATTGCATGTGTGTTCTTTTCACATACCACATATGGATCCACCGTGTCATTGAAATGTGTGTTCTTTTTAGTAACAACAACCAGAGTCATTGCATGTGTGTTCTTTTTACATACTCCCTCTGTTTCAAATTACTCCACGCGCACGCTTACCTAGGTGGCTTAGTATTCTCTCATTTTTTATCAAAAAATTCATAGGATTTTTGGTACAGGTAGTACACATTTCATACTATCTATTTCAAAAATTTCAGGACTTTTTTGAATGAAAAATGAAGGAGTACTAGCCCACCTACATAAGCGCGCCGGCGGAGTAATTTGAAACAGAGGGAGTACCACATATGGATCCACCAGTGTCAATGAAATGTGTGTTCTCTTCAGAGACCACACATGGATCAACCAGTGTCATTACATGTATGTTCTTTTCACTAACAACAACTGGAGTCATTGCACGTGTGTTCTTTTCACATACCACATATGGATCCACTAGTGCCATTGCATGTGTGCTCTTTTCACAATCCACATATGGATCCATCAGTGTCATTGCATGTGTGTTCTTTTTACTAACAACATCTAGAGTCATTTCATGATTGTTCTTCTCATATACCACATATTGATCCACCAGTGTCATTGCATGTGTGTTCTCTTCACAATCCACACATGGATCCACCAGTGTCATTGCATGTGTGCTCTTTTTAGTAACAACAACCAATGTCATTGCATGTGTGCTCTTTTCATAGCCACCTATGGATCCACCAGTGTCATTGTATGTGTGTTCTTTTTAGTAACAACAACCAGAGTCATTGAAATGTGTGTTCTTTTCACATACCACCTATGGATCCACCAGTGTCATTGAAATGTGTGTTCTTTTTAGTAACAACAACCAGAGTCATTGCATGTGTGTTCTTTTCACATACCACATATGGATCCACCAGTGCCATTGAAATGTGTGTTCTCTTCAGAGACCACACATGGATCCACCAGTGTCATTGCATGTATGTTCTTTTCACTAACAATAACTGGAGTCATTGCATGTGTGTTCTTTTCACATACCACATATGGATCCACAAGTGGCATTGCATGTGTTCTCTTTTCACAATCCACATATGGATCCACTAGTGTCATTGCATGTGTGTTCTTTTCACTAACAACAACTGGAGTTATTGCATGTGTGTTCTTTTCACATACCACATATGGATACACAAGTGTCATTGCATGTGTGCTCTTTTCACAATCCACATATGGATCCACCAGTGTCATTGCATGTGTGTTCTTTTTACTAACAACAACTGGAGTCATTTCATGACTGTTCTTTTCACATACTACATATGGATCCACTAGTGTCATTGAAACGTTTGTTCTCTTCACATACCACATATGGATCCACCAGTGTCATTGCATGTATGTTCTTTTCACTAACAACAACTGGAGTCATTGCATGTGTGCTCTTTTCACAATCCACCTATAGATCCACCAGTGTCATTGCATGTGTGTTCTTTTTAGTAACAACAACCAGAGTCATTGAAATGTGTGTTCTTTTCACAATCCACATATGGATCCACCAGTGTCATTGCATGTGTGTTCTTTTTACTAACAACAACTGGAGTCATTTCATGACTGTTCTTTTCACATACCACATATGGATCCACGAGTGTCATTGAAATGTGTGTTCTCTTGAGAGACCACACATGGATCCACCAGTGTCATTGCATGTGTGTTCTTTTCACTAACAATAACCAGAGTCATTGCATGTGTGTTCTTTTCACATACCACATATGGATCCACTAGTGTCATTGCATGTGTGCTCTTTTTACCAACAACAACCAGAGTCATTGGATGTGTGTTCTCTTTAGAGACCACACATGGATCCACCAGTGTCATTGCATGTGTGTTCTTTTTACTAACAACAACTGGAGTCATTTCATGACTGTTCTTTTCACATACCACATATGGATCCACGAGTGTCATTGAAATGTGTGTTCTCTTGAGAGACCACACATGGATCCACCAGTGTCATTGCATGTGTGTTCTTTTCACTAACAATAACCAGAGTCATTGCATGTGTGTTCTTTTCACATACCACATACGGATCCACTAGTGTCATTGCATGTGTGCTCTTTTTACCAACAACAACCAGAGTCATTGGATGTGTGTTCTCTTTAGAGACCACACATGGATCCACCAGTGTCATTGAAATGTGTGTTCTTTTTAGTAACAACAACCAGAGTCATTGCATGTGTGTTCTTTTCACATACCACATATGGATCCACCAGTGTCATTGAAATGTGTGTTCTTTTTAGTAACAAAAACCAGAGTCATTGCATGTGTGTTCTTTTCACATACCACATATGGATCCACCAGTGTCATTGAAATGTGTGTTCTCTTTAGAGACCACACATGGATCAACCAGTGTCATTGCATGTATGTTCTTTTCACTAACAACAACTAGAGTCATTGCATGTGTGTTCTTTCACATACCACATATGGATCCACCAGTGCCATTGTATGTATGCTCTTTTCACAATCCACATATGGATCCACCAGTGTCATTGCATGTGTGTTCTTTTTACTAACAACAACTAGAGTCATTTCATGATTGTTCTTCTCATATTCCACATATCGATCCACCAGTGTCATTGCATGTGTGTTCTCTTCACAATCCACACATGGATCCACCAATGTCATTGCATGTGTGCACTTTTTAGTAACAACAACCAGTGTCATTTCATGTGTGCTCTTTTCAGAATCCACATATGGATCCACCAGTGTCATTGCATGTGTGTTCTTTTTAGTAACAACAACCAGAGTCATTGAAATGTGTCTTCTTTTCACATACCACCTATGGATCCACCAGTGTCATTGAAATGTGTGTTCTTTTTAGTAACAACAACCAGAGTCATTGCATGTGTGTTCTTTTCACATACCACATATGGATCCACCGTGTCATTGAAATGTGTGTTCTTTTTAGTAACAACAACCAGAGTCATTGCATGTGTGTTCTTTTTACATACTCCCTCTGTTTCAAATTACTCCACGCGCACGCTTAATTAGGTGGCTTAGTATTCTCTCATTTTTTATCAAAAAATTCATAGGATTTTTGGTATAGGTAGTACACATTTCATACTATCTATTTCAAAAATTTCAGGACTTTTTTGAATGAAAAATGAAGGAGTACTAGCCCACCTACATAAGCGCGCCGGCGGAGTAATTTGAAACAGAGGGAGTACCACATATGGATCCACCAGTGTCAATGAAATGTGTGTTCTCTTCAGAGACCACACATGGATCAACCAGTGTCATTGCAAGTATGTTCTTTTCACTAACAACAACTGGAGTCATTGCACGTGTGTTCTTTTCGCATACCACATATGGATCCACTAGTGCCATTGCATGTGTGCTCTTTTCACAATCCACATATGGATCCATCAGTGTCATTGCATGTGTGTTCTTTTTACTAACAACATCTAGAGTCATTTCATGATTGTTCTTCTCATATACCACATATTGATCCACCAGTGTCATTGCATGTGTGTTCTCTTCACAATCCACACATGGATCCACTAGTGTCATTGCATGTGTGCTCTTTTTAGTAACAACAACCAATGTCATTGCATGTGTGCTCTTTTCACAGCCACCTATGGATCCACCAGTGTCATTGTATGTGTGTTCTTTTTAGTAACAACAACCAGAGTCATTGAAATGTGTGTTCTTTTCACATACCACCTATGGATCCACCAGTGTCATTGAAATGTGTGTTCTTTTTAGTAACAACAACCAGAGTCATTGCATGTGTGTTCTTTTCACATACCACATATGGATCCACCAGTGCCATTGAAATGTGTGTTCTCTTCAGAGACCACACATGGATCCACCAGTGTCATTGCATGTATGTTCTTTTCACTAACAATAACTGGAGTCATTGCATGTGTGTTCTTTTCACATACCACATATGGATCCACAAGTGGCATTGCATGTGTTCTCTTTTCACAATCCACATATGGATCCACTAGTGTCATTGCACGTGTGTTCTTTTCACTAACAACAACTGGAGTTATTGCATGTGTGTTCTTTTCACATACCACATATGGATACACAAGTGTCATTGCATGTGTGCTCTTTTCACAATCCACATATGGATCCACCAGTGTCATTGCATGTGTGTTCTTTTTACTAACAACAACTGGAGTCATTTCATGACTGTTCTTTTCACATACTACATATGGATCCACTAGTGTCATTGAAACGTTTGTTCTCTTCACATACCACATATGGATCCACCAGTGTCATTGCATGTATGTTCTTTTCACTAACAACAACTGGAGTCATTGCATGTGTGTTCTTTTCACATACCACATATGGATCCACCAGTGTCATTGCATGTGTGCTCTTTTCAAAATCCACCTATGGATCCACCAGTGTCATTGCATGTGTGTTCTTTTTAGTAACAACAACCAGAGTCATTGAAATGTGTTTTCTTTTCACAATCCACATATGGATCCACCAGTGTCATTGCATGTGTGTTCTTTTTAGTAACAACAACTAGAGTCATTGCATGTGTGTTCTTTTCACATACCACATATGGATCCACCAGTGTCATTGAAATGTGTGTTCTCTTCAGAGACCACACATGGATCCACCAGTGTCATTGCATGTATGTTCTTTTCACTAACAACAACTGGAGTCATTGCATGTGTGTTCTTTTCACATACCACATATGGATCCACCAGTGTCTTTGCATGTGTGCTCTTTTCAAAATCCACCTATGGATCCACCAGTGTCATTGCATGTGTGTTCTTTTTAGTAACAACAACCAGAGTCATTGAAATGTGTTTTATTTTCACAATCCACATATGGATCCACCAGTGTCATTGCATGTGTGTTCTTTTTACTAACAACAACTGGAGTCATTTCATGACTGTTCTTTTCACATACCACATATGGATCCACGAGTGTCATTGAAATGTGTGTTCTCTTGAGAGACCACACATGGATCCACCAGTGTCATTGCATGTGTGTTCTTTTTAGTAACAACAACTAGAGTTATTGCATGTGTGTTCTTTTCACATACCACATATGGATCCACCAGTGTCATTGAAATGTGTGTTCTCTTCAGAGACCACACATGGATCCACCAGTGTCATTGGATGTATGTTCTTTTCACTAACAACAACTGGAGTCATTGCATGTGTGTTCTTTTCACATACCACATATGGATCAACAAGTGTCATTGCAAGTGTGCTCTTTTCACAATCCACATATGGATCCACCAATGTCATTGCATGTGAGTTCTTTTTACTAACAACAACTGGAGTTATTTCATGACTGTTCTTTTCACATACCACATATGGATCCACCAGTGTCATTGAAATGTTTGTTCTCTTCGCATACTACATAAGGATCCACCAGTGTCATTGCATGTGTGTTCTTTTAACTAGCAACAACTAGAGTCATTGCATGTGTGTTCTTTTCACATACCACATATGGATCCACCAGTGCCATTGCATGTGTGCTCTTTTCACAATCCACATATGGATCCACCAGTGTCATTGCATGTGTGTTCTTTTTACTAACAACAATTGGAGTCATTTCATGACTGTTCTTCTCATATACCACATATGGATCCACCGGTGTCATAGCATGTGTGTTCTCTTCACAATCCACACATGGATCCACCAGTGTCATTGCATGTGTGCTCTTTTTAGTAACAACAACCAGAGTCATTGCATGTGTGTTCTTTTCACATACCACATATGGATCCACCAGTGTCATTGAAATGTGTGTTCTTTTTAGTAACAACAACCAGAGTCATTACATGTGTGTTCTTTTCACATACCACATATGGATCCACCAGTGTCATTGAAATGTGTGTTCTCTTCAGAGACCACACATGGATCCACCAGTGTCTTTGCATGTATGTTCTTTTCACTAACAACAACTGGAGTCATTGCATGTGTGTTCTTTTCACATACCACATATGGATCCACAAGTGTCATTGCATGTGTGCTCTTTTCACAATCCACATATGGATCCACCAGTGTCATTGCATGTGTGTTTTATTTACTAACAACAACTGGAGTCATTTCATGACTGTTCTTTTCACATACCACATATGGATCCACCAGTGTCATTGAAATGTGTGTTCTCTTTAGACACCACACATGGATCCACCAGTGTCATTGCATGTGTGTTCTCTTCACTAACAAATACTAGAGTCATTGCATGTGTGTTCTTTTCACAAACCACATATGGATCCACCAGTGTCATTGCATGTGTGCTCTTTTTACCAACAACAACCAGACTCATTGGATGTGTGTTCTCTTTAGAGACCACACATGGATCCACCAGTGTCATTGAAATGTATGTTCTTTTTAGTAACAACAACCAGAGTCATTGCATGTGTGTTCTTTTCACATACCACATATGGATCCACCAGTGTCATTGCATGTGTGTTCTTTTTAGTAATAACAACCAGAGTCACTGCATGTGTGTTCTTTGCACATACCACATATGGATCCACCAGTGTCATTGAAATGTTTGTTCTTTTTAGTAACAACAACCAGAGTCATTACATGTGTGTTCTTTTCACATACCACATATGGATCCACCAGTGTCATTGAAATGTGTGTTCTCTTTAGAGACCACACATGGATCAACCAGTGTCATTGCATGTATGTTCTTTTCACTAACAACAACTAGAATCATTGCATGTGTGTTCTTTTCACATACCACATATGGATCCACAAGTGGCATTGCATGTGTGCTCTTTTCACAATCCACATATGGATCCACCAGTGTCATTGCATGCGTGTTCTTTTTACTAACAACAACTAGAGTCATTTCATGATTGTTCTTCTCATATTCCACATATGGATCCACCAGTGTCATTGCATGTGTGTTCTCTTCACAATCCACACATGGATCCACCAATGTCATTGCATGTGTGCACTTTTTAGTAACAACAACCAGTGTCATTTCATGTGTGCTCTTTTCAGAATCCACATATGGATCCACCAGTGTCATTGCATGTGTGTTCTTTTTAGTAACAACAACCAGAGTCATTGAAATGTGTCTTCTTTTCACATACCACCTATGGATCCACCAGTGTCATTGAAATGTGTGTGTTCTTTTTAGTAACAACAACTAGGTTCATTGCATGTTTGTTCTTTTCACATACCACATATGGATCCACTGTGTCATTGAAATGTGTGTTCTTTTTAGTAACAGCAACCAGAGTCATTGCATGTGTGTTCTTTTTACATACCACATATGGATCCACCAGTGTCATTGAAATGTGTGTTCTCTTCAGAGACCACACATGGATCAACCAGTGTCATTGCATGTATGTTCTTTTCACTAACAACAACTGGAGTCATTGCACGTGTGTTCTTTTCACATACCACATATGGATCCACTAGTGACATTGCATGTGTGCTCTTTTCACAATCCACATATGGATCCACCAGTGTCATTGCATGTGTGTTCTTTTTACTAACAACAGCTGGAGTCATTTCATGACTGTTCTTCTCATATACCACATATTGATCCACCAGTGTCATTGCATGTGTGTTCTCTTCACAATCCACACATGGATCCACCAGTGTCATTGCATGTGTGCACTTTTTAGTAACAACAACCAATGTCATTGCATGTGCGCTCTTTTCACAATCCACCTATGGATCCACCAGTGTCATTGTATGTGTGTTCTTTTTAGTAACAACAACTAGAGTCATTGAAATGTGTGTTCTTTTCACATACCACCTATGGATCCACCAGTGTCATTGAAATGTGTGTTCTTTTTAGTAACAACAACCAGAGTCATTGCATGTGTGTTCTTTTCACATACCACATATGGATCCACCAGTGTCATTGTAATGTGTGTTCTCTTCAGAGACCACACGTGGATCCACCAGTGTCATTGCATGTATGTTCTTTTCACTAACAATAACTGGAGTCCTTGCATGTGTGTTCTTTTCACATACCACATATGGATCCACAAGTGGCATTGCGTGTGTGCTCTTTTCACAATCCACATATGGATCCACTAGTGTCATTGCATGTGTGTTCTTTTCACTAACAACAACTGGAGTTATTGCCTATGTGTTCTTTTCACATACCACATATGGATCCACAAGTGTCATTGCATGTGTGATCTTTTCACAATCCACATATGGATCCACCAGTGTCATTGCATGTGTGTTCTTTTTACTAACAACAACTGGAGTCATTTCATGACTGTTCTTTTCACATACCACATATGGATCCACTAGTGTCATTGAAACGTTTGTTCTCTTCACATACCACATATGGATCCACCAGTGTCATTGCATGTATGTTCTTTTCACTAACAACAACTGGAGTCATTGCATGTGTGTTCTTTTCACATACCACATATGGATCCACCAGTGTCATTGCATGTGTGCTCTTTTCACAATCCACCTATGGATCCACCAGTGTCATTGCATGTGTGTTCTTTTTAGTAACAACAACCAGAGTCATTGAAATGTGTTTTCTTTTCACAATCCACATATGGATCCACCAGTGTCATTGCATGTGTGTTCTTTTTAGTAACAACAACTAGAGTCATTGCATGTGTGTTCTTTTCACATACCACATATGGATCCACCAATGTCATTGAAATGTGTGTTCTCTTCAGAGACCACACATGCATCCACCAGTGTCATTGCATGTATGTTCTTTTCACTCACAACAACTGGAGTCATTGCATGTGTGTTCTTTTCACATACCACATATGGATCCACAAGTGTCATTGCAAGTGTGCTCTTTTCACAATCCACATATGGATCCACCAGTGTCATTGCATGTGAGTTCTTTTTACTAACAACAACTGGAGTTATTTCATGACTGTTCTTTTCACATACCACATATGGATCCACCAGTGTCATTGAAATGTTTGTTCTCTTCGCGTACTACATAAGGATCCACCAGTGTCATTGAAATGTGTGTTCTCTTCAGAGACCACACATGGATCCACCAGTGTCATTGCATGTATGTTCTTTTCACTAACAACAACTGGAGTCATTGCATGTGTGTTCTTTTCACATACCACATATGGATCCACAAGTGTCATTGCAAGTGTCCTTTTTTCACAATCCACATATGGATCCACCAGTGTCATTGCATGTGAGTTCTTTTTACTAACAACAACTGGAGTTATTTCGTGCTGTTCTTTTCACATACCACATATGGATCCACCAGTGTCATTGAAATGTTTGTTCTCTTCGCATACTACATATGGATCCACCAGTGTCATTGCATTTGTGTTCTTTTTAGTAACAACAACTAGAGTCATTGCATGTGTGTTCTTTTCACATACCACATATGGATCCACCAGTGTAATTGAAATGTATGTTCTCTTCAGAGACCACACATGGATCCACCAGTGTCATTGCATGTATGTTCTTTTCACTAACAACAACTGGAGTCATTGCATGTGTGTTCTTTTCACATACCACATACGGATCCACAAGTGTCATTGCAAGTGTGCTCTTTTCACAATCCACATATGGATCCACCAGTGTCATTGCATGTGAGTTCTTTTTACTAACAACAACTGGAGTTATTTCATGACTGTTCTTTTCACATACCACATATGGATCCACCAGTGTCATTGAAATGTTTGTTCTCTTCGCATACTACATAAGGATCCACCAGTTTCATTGCATGTGTGTTCTTTTCACTAGCAACAACTAGAGTCATTGCATGTGTGTTCTTTTCACATACCACATATGGATCCACCAGTGCCATTGCATGTGTGCTCTTTTCACAATCCACATATGGATCCACCAGTGTCATTGCATGTGTGTTCTTTTTACTAACAACAATTGGAGTCATTTCATGACTGTTCTTCTCATATACCACATATGGATCCACCGGTGTCATAGCATGTGTGTTCTCTTCACAATCCACACATGTATCCACCAGTGTCATTGCATGTGTGCTCTTTTTAGTAACAACAACCAGAGTCATTGCATGTGTGTTCTTTTCATATACCACATATGGATCCACCAGTGTCATTGAAATGTGTGTTCTTTTTAGTAACAACAACCAGAGTCATTACATGTGTGTTCTTTTCACATACCACATATGGATCCACCAGTGTCATTGAAATGTGTGTTCTCTTCAGAGACCACACATGGATCCACCAGTGTCTTTGCATGTATGTTCTTTTCACTAACAACAACTGGAGTCATTGCATGTGTGTTCTTTTCACATACCACATATGGATCCACAAGTGTCATTGCATGTGTGCTGTTTTCACAATCCACATATGGATCCACCAGTGTCATTGCATGTGTGTTCTATTTACTAACAACAACTGGAGTCATTTCATGACTGTTCTTTTCACATACCACATATGGATCCACCAGTGTCATTGAAATGTGTGTTCTCTTCAGAGACCACACATGGATCCACCAGTGTCATTGCATGTGTGTTCTCTTCACACACAAATAGTAGAGTCATTGCATGTGTGTTCTTTTCACATACCACAAATGGATCCACCAGTGTCATTGCATGTGTGCTCTTTTTACCAACAACAACCAGAGTCATTGGATGTGTGTTCTCTTTAGAGACCACACATGGATCCACCAGTGTCATTGAAATGTGTGTTCTTTTTAGTAACAACAACTAGAGTCGTTGCATGTGTGTTCTTTTCACATACCACATATGGATCCACCAGTGTCATTGCATGTGTGTTCTTTTTAGTAACAACAACTAGAGTCATTGCATGTGTGCTCTTTTCAGATACCACATATGGATCCACCAGTGTCATTGCATGTGTGTTCTTTTTAGTAAATACAACCAGAATCATTGCATGTGTGCTCTTTTCACAAACCACATATGGATCCACCAGTGTCATTGCATGTGTGTTCTTTTTACCAACAACAACCAGAGTCATTGGATGTGTGTTCTCTTTAGAGACCACACATGGATCCACCAGTGTCATTGAAATGTATGTTCTTTTTAGTAACAACAACCAGAGTCATAGCATGTGTGTTCTTTTCACATACCACATATGGATCCACCAGTGTCATTGAAATGTGTGTTCTTTTTAGTAAGAACAACCAGAGTCATTGCATGTGTGTTCTTTTCACCTACCACATATGGATCCACCAGTGTCATTGAAATGTGTGTTCTCTTCAGACACCACACATGGATCCACCATTGTCATTGCATGTATGTTCTTTTCACTAACAACAACTGGAGTCATTGCATGTGTGTTCTTTTCACATACCACATATGGATCCACAAGTGTCATTGCAAGTGTGCTCTTTTCACAATCCACATATGGATCCACCAGTGTCATTGCATGTGAGTTCTTTTTACTAACAACAACTGGAGTCATTTCAGGACTGTTCTTTTCACATACCACATATGGATCCACCAGTGTCATTGAAATGTTTGTTCTCTTCACATACTACATATGGATCCACCAGTGTTATTGCATGTGTGTTCTTTTCACTAGCAACAACTAGAGTCATTGCATGTGTGTTCTTTTCACATACCAGATATGGATCCACCAATGCCATTGCATATGTGCTCTTTTCACAATCCACATATGTATCCACCAGTGTCATTGCATGTGTGTTCTTTTTACTAACAACAATTGGAGTCATTTCATGACTGTTCTTCTCATATACCACATATGGATCCACCAGTGTCATAGCATGTGTGTTCTCTTCACAATCCACACATGGATCCACCAGTGCCATTGCATGTGTGCTCTTTTTAGTAACAACAACCAGAGTCATTGCATGTGTGTTCTTTTCACATACCACATATGGATCCACTAGTGTCATTGAAATGTGTGTTCTTTTCAGAGACCACACATGGATCCACCAGTGTTATTGCATGTATGTTCTTATCACTAACAACAACTGGAGTCATTGCATGTGTGTTCTTTTCACATACCACATATGGATCCACAAGTGGCATGGCATGTGTGCTCTTTTCACAATCCACATATGGATCCACCAGTGTCATTGCATGTGTGTTCTTTTTACTAACAAGTAGATGTGTGTTCTCTTTAGAGACCACACATGGATCCACCAGTGTCATTGAAATGTGTATTATTTTCAACTACCATTGTTGGCCACAAACAATCGGGACGCAGAACTAACCAGCAACCACTTTGGGCTTCTAGAAGACCCGATCCCCGATTGTTAGGTGCTGTTGGATCAGGGTGCATGGATGATAGTGATGTCCTTCGCGAGGGCGATCCGCGAGAAGTTTGTTCTGCGAACTGATTGCCTGTGGCAACTATGCTGGGCCTGCGTCCTTGCCCTTATCCCCTTAACCTCGGGGCCGAAAATCAGATCGTGTTCCTTCATCGCCATGGAGAGGGAGAGGCCCAAACTCAGCTTGCACGAGGCTCAGATGTTTGCCCACTATGACATACTCGCGCCGCCATTAGCGAGGCTTCCGGCCGGCTTCGAGCTCAGCTATGCCGGGGTTCCTGTCGCGCCGCTCTTGCGCGACAACGCGTTGGCGAGGCAGATCGAGGAGCGCCACCACCAGCTATCGGAGCGGAAGAGGGCACTGGCGCGGTACTCGCGTACGAGCGTGTACTGGTGAAAGTTGTTCAAGAAGGAGCGGGTTGCGTTGATTGAGCTGTGCGGAACCCACCGGCGGGAGATCCACCCGGATCTGCGTAACCCCGAAGGCAGGCAGCGCTTCTGGGCAGTGCCTGGGCGTACGACCTCCACCATTATCGATGCAGCGCGCCGTGAAGAATCCATGAGGAGGAGGAACGCTGCCGGGAACTTCGGCATCGATTTCGACATGGAGGAGGCTGGCGGCGATGCGGACAACGTCGTCAATGATGGAGACTGCGGGAGCGTCATAGTCGATTAGGGCCACTTAAGCATAAATTAAATCTATGTACGGTATCTTAATGCGCTCTTTGGATCTAGGTCACCTGAGTCATGGTCGATTATCGTCATAATCTACAAATATTGGCCATGTTTTAGTTGTCTTTGTCTTTGAAACTAGTCGATCGAAACTCATCTGATCCTGAAAATAAAGTTCGCGTGTTCCCTGGCATATCTGATGGGACAATACGCTGACTCTGCTCCCAGCACTTGATGGCACAGCCGTACTTTGGAGTGCACCTAAGGAGAAGGGATCGAGCGTGTTGTAATAGTGTACTACTCCTGTCCAGATATAACTGACTTAGTTTTTTTAGATATTTAATAAATGTGTCTATACCCAAAACATGTCTAGATACATGTTTTAGGTTTCTCTGTCTTTCAAACTAATCAAAAGTCGTCAAATTCTGAACAAACAAAGTCATTGCATTCACACATGATGGGACAATACGCTGACTCTGCTACTAGATGGCACAACCATAATTCTGGAGTGCGCCAGAGGAGATGGGAATGCAAGGGAGATGGGAACTAGTAGCCGCGTCCAAACGCAGGTAAAAAATTAATGTAATAATATTTTTAAAAAATGTAATCTGGTCCACATGACCCCATCACAGACACCTTGCACGCGGCAGATATAAATAAAGACGACACGGCTAGTTTAGTTTTAATGATATAATTCAACATACAACGTTAATGTGCCCGCATCTTTCTGCTCCTCTTATTAGTCTGCTAGCCCACGCTGCATTAAGCATCAGCTGATGAGGATAAAAAATTTGATAAAATGGCAAATAAAACAATTTTTAAGCTTACCTTTCATCTGGAGAATCGTACAAAGATGAAATTGGCAGGGATTTATTATTTCTCCTGCAGTTAGCCGAAAGATCCTCAAGAACATCCTCAATCACCCCTGCAACTTCTTCATATTCTAATACACCTCCATTATTTGCCCTTTCCTCCCTGTTCTGCTTACCCTTTTGTTTCTTTTCACACCCTTTTCTCGCTGGCACCCCCACTTCTTCATAAATTGGACGCTTACGTACGTTTTTCTCTAAGTGCTCATCACCGTCTTCGCGCTGCTCTTCCGCTAGTTCTGGCTGAGAAGCCTCATTTTCTGCCACTGGGGTGTGAACAGGGACAATAGCATGTGTAACTGGGTTTTTGCACAACCTCTTGAATGGCTGAATCCACCACAACGTCCGCATTTCCTTTTCCTAGCTTCCAGCCTTGGACCTTTATCGGTGGAGGCTTCGAACTTTAGCTTTCTAGGCCTCCTAGGTGGCCTCCTAAGAACTGGTGGTTGATGTTTGAACCCTGGATCAACAATCTCCCAATCATTTTCATCGGCCATAGGTGGTACGTTTTCTGCATAAGTTGCAGCAAACTTGTCCACGGAGAAATAGTTGTCGACATAGTTCTCTATTTCAGCTCTGTTACCTCTAAGCTTTAAGATGAAGTAAATTGCATGGTGACATGGCAGACCAATAATCTACCACTGCATGCATGAACAATTCTTGTTTCCAATGTCTACAGTGTACCTCCGTTCACTTCCACGCTTGTATTCTGCATAAACCTCAACCAATGTTCTGGAACTTCTGACCACCCTCATCTTTGTCGTTCTCATTGCCCTGGTTCTTGCATTTAGTAACATAACCACCTTTGGAACTATTTTATGGCCTAAAAAATTTCTTGCACAAATTCTTTGCCTTAAATCTATCTTCACCATTATGCATTGTCTTATTGCATCCAACAAAATAACAATTCCAAGTGTCTTCATGCCCGAAATCTTATCATTGAAACTCTCTGCCAAATTATTGCGTACAAAATCCACCTCGCTTAACTCACCAAACTTGCTTCTGGCCCATAGCTTGGTGAGATGTTCCTCAAGGTATTTTTTCACCTTTGGCACTACATACATGTTCTGCAAGTAAGTAGCATGCGTGCTTGGGATGTATGTGTATGTTGATCGCCACAAGTCCTCTTCAAAGATCTTTCCTTTGAACTTCTTCGTGAAGTTAGTAGCGAGGTGCCGCATGCATTCCCTATGCTCAACCCCAGGAAACACAGCATCAACAGCATTCTCAAGACCCTCGGATGCATCGGTGTGTATCACCAAGCCTTCAGGGTGACCAATTACTTCCCATAGTCTCTGCATGAACCATGTCTAGCTTTCATTTGATTCACCCTCAAGAACAGCATAAGCTATGGGTATAAGCCAATTATGCGCGTCCAAAGCACAAGCAGAAGCAACATGTCCCCTGAACTTCCCTGTTAAAGAAGTTGCGCCTATTGCCAAGTATGGCCTGCAGCCGTCCAGGAACCCCTTCCAGCATGCCTTCAGGCAGACAAAACATCTCCTAAAGCATATCTTATCTGCCTGCTTATACCTGACCCCCCTCGAGACCTTTTCTCTCCCTTTCACAGCCTCGTAATCGATGTCAACAACACTACCAGATGATGTTTTCTCTACCTGAGCTTTGAAACTATACAACATATGAAAACTGTCATTCCACTTGCCTTGAATGAAGTCTAGAGCCATCTCCTTCCCATCAAAGACTATGTGGTAAGGAATCAGAATGTTAAACTTTTTGCTAATCTTTGCTCTGAGTTCAGCAGGTCCAATGTTATGATCCTGCCTCACCCAGTCAAGTACAGTAGCAGCAATCCACTTGGTAGTCGCCGGTCTAATTTTACCACTTAAAGAAGTATTAGGGCAGTTGTGTTTATTCGTGTTTACTTTGATCTGCATTCGATAAGAATCCAAATAATTCAGAGCTAGTTATCAGCAGAATAAATATGAGAAAGACTGAAACTAAATGTAGCTGTTGTAACCTGAAATGGGTGTCCACCCTGCATTGGAGATGCTTGTAATCTCCATTTACACACATTACTTTCCCTACAGTGCACCCTAAATCTCTTTTGGTCGCTCTTTTCAATGATAAATTCGAACCTAACTCTGATTGCATAGGTTGCAACTGCATATCTGCAGTCCTCCACATTATCAAAGACAGTCCCCTCATCAATTGTAGGATTGTCCCTGTCAAAGTGTATCACTGGCCTGTCCACGTCTCGTCGTCGTATCTACATCCCATTTCCACATCTTCACATTCCTCTTCCTCATCAGTCCCATAGTCAGGCTCAAAGTTCGAATCAACAAAATATTCCCTACTCTCCATCCTATCAGGGTTTGCAGCCACGTCTGGATATGCTTTCTCATCATCATCCGCACCGCCACACGTTTTAGTGCCTTCATGCTCGCTTGACAAAGCATCATGCTCAAGGACAAGCTGTACAGACATCCTGCGGTTAACAACACATATCCTTGCCATCACCACGGGACTAGAAACGCTAATTGGGGTATGCAGATAAGGAATTACAGTTCTTACCCTTCAATGTGGACGCATAGCACCTTCTCCAGGCTCCATACCTCCAAAGCTCTGCACCCCGCTCCCTCTCCCCCCGTTTTGTTGTCCTCTGTGCTCTCCAGACTAGAAGGAGATTCCGTGTTCTCCAGCCGCGCAGGACCCATATCCGTGCTCTCAAGCCTCGCAGGATCCATCTCCGAGCGGGATCCGGATCACCAGTGTTGTTGGGCCCCTAACCCAACGGCCGACTCTCGGTTTTCATTTCCAGACGCGCCTGGGCGGTGGGCGGCGGCAAGGAGACATGGCAGGGAGGGGAGGTGAGGGGACGTGAGGGGATGGCATGGAGGGGAGGGCGGCAGGACGACGACCCAAGGGGACAACGAGAGCGGTGCACGACTGAGCGGAGTGGCGGTGGCAGGAGCATAGGAGAGGAGCAGAGCGGAGCTGGTTGCGACAAAGCATGGAAAATTGCACAATAATGTGTTGGTGGGCGGCACCAGCCCTCGAACCTGGGACACGCGCCGTCGTAGGTGGAGGAGGCGGGCCCGCCTGTCAGAAAACATGCTACCTACCAACGCACTATGCACGGGGAGCACTTCACGGAATTTTTAGTAGGTCCCACATGTCAGTCTGTTTGATCAAAACTTGCATGCAGTGCATGGCTGGTTCACGCGCTAGTTCCGAAAAAAAGCCCGTTGATCCAAACTTGAATTGGCAGTTCCGCTTCTTCTCCCCCGTCTCCTCGTCTCCTTGCAGTGGCAGTTCTGCTTCATCTCCCTCGTCTGTTATCCTCTTCTTCTTCTCCTCGCAGTGGTAGTTCTTCTTTCTTCCTCGATCAAAACATTCCCTCACGTAAGCCATGGCCAGTAGCCGGATGAAGAGGAACTGGGCGGATCTCCTGGCCAACCCACTTCGCAAGATTGCCGACTATTTGCTGGAGAAAGAGGAGTACGTCAACACCTATGCTGCTTGTCGAGAAGTCTGCACCGATTGGCGCCGCACTTTAAAGGTGCCCGAATTCCATCTCAACAACTGGATCATGATAGATCACACACTTCCAGACGTTGGCGACTTCACCTTTCTCAACCTCGCCACTGGTTGTTGCTTCAGGACAAATCTAATGGACATCCATCGCAGGTTCACATTCACATCCGATATTTATTGGTATTTTCCATTGTAAACATCTTAGTGTTAACTGATGCCCTCTTCTTCCAAAAGATTCTACTTCGTCGGTGTTTCTCGTGGCATCATCGTGCTTGCTCAGAGGGTGGAGTCGTACCAGATTCGGCTTCTGAACCCAATCACTCATAAGTCTAACACTGAGTTTCAAGCACACATACCATCTGATCCTCTGCAATCTGTCGTCATGACGAAGTCCCTGACGATGGTGTTCGTTTGCACTAATTATCCAGATTGTATTGCATGGGCCGATGAGAGCACCCCAACAGGGCAAATCAATGAATCATTTGGAGAAGGATTGTATTCGCCACCTCCTGCTATGCTTCTGGACTGCATGACGACATTCTGAGGGGAAGTATATGCATTACTTGAGAATGGAGACATCTTCTCGACCAACATCAAGTTAGAGCAGCGCGCGAGCACTGTCACGATGGCCAAAATAATTTTGGCCCCAGTCTTTGAACAGGTACACGGAACTTACAAATTTTACCTTGTGGAGTCAGATGGTGATCTGCTTCTTGTGTTGAACGGGGATTTCGCCAAAGGGCAAGCGGTGTTGTACCGGGTGGACACGGAGAACCGCTCTCTCGAGGCTGTCGGTGACATTGGAAGTTGTGCCCTCTTTGTTGATTATAGTCGGTCTATCTCCATTGACACCAGGTTACACCCCACAGTCAAACCCGGTTGCATATACTACAGGAATTATATTAGACTGTACGATCATGAGGTTCAATCCTGGGAAGAGGAACCAACAATGACGTATGGCTTAAGTCTGGAACATACACCGAGGCCTTACCCTCTGGACAAGATACTGGCAGCACATTGCAGACAGAGAGAGTTCTCTGAATGTGTGTTGCAGCACGCGGGAGCCGACAACGACGAAATATATAGGGGAGAATGAATCCTATATTCATCCTAGGTTATTTGCTAGCATTTTCAGGTCTATTTTTAGAAGTAGAAATTTGTACTGTATTTATATTATTTCGATGAGCAATATGCGTATTAACTTTCGGACAAAATTGTAATGTTTTTAAATTTAGTACTTTCAGAATTCAAAGTATTTATTTTTAGTAGCTTCTTTCAGAATTCTCTGTGTTCGACATGGGCATCAGCTCAGTGCCGGAATTCAGGTCCCACATGGAAAATTGCACAATAATGTGTTGGTGGGCGGCACCACCCCTCGAACCTGGGATGCGCGCCGTCGAAGGTGGAGGGGGCGGGCCCACCAGTCAGAAAACATGCCACGTCAGCATCCCCTATTTCTGATGCCCTTTAAAAAAATAAAACACGCCACATCGTTATCCCCTGTTTCTGATGGTGTTGCTACACTCGACGGTACATGGTGGCATATAAATAATATCGTATAAACATAAGGGCACGGTCTTCAACATTTCTAAAATGAAACCCAGTCCCGTCTCCTACCTGTCCTGGTACATTGCTCGATGAGGTGGATAGCCACGACCGATCTTTTTAATACGTTCGCACTCTTATGCTGAGAGGGAAATAAAGATTGAGTTGTTAATGCAACGAGTGTCGAATTATTACCCTCTAAGGAAATGGGAAATAGTTATTTTCACGCGTGCCCATAGTCCAAACCTACTGTAAGTCTTTCACTCTCTTCTCCGACTAACCACAGTTCACCTTGCGTAGCTCCTCCGTGCCGCACCAACTAGGGTAACATGGCCCCGCCTAAGCCGCCGCCACCGCCACCATAGCCGCCAAAACTAGGGTATTTAGCCCCTCTAAGGCAGGCCATGAAGCTCTACTTCAAGGCCGGTCTCCCATTGCCCTGCCAGGCGAATGATTTCCCCGAATGTGCCGAATCGGCCGCGGCGGCGACTGCGCCGTCGTCGACGCCAGATGCGGCAAGCAGGGCCAAGAGAGCGATGTGGAGAAATCGCACGGCGGCATTACGGCATGCTCTAGGCAGTGGGAACAAGGTACGTATCAAATCGTTCATGAGAGCATGCTGCCGCTGAGGGTACACACCCTCGAACAGGGCAGCGCCAAGGTCTAGGAACTCTCGCGTCCACGCTTCGGCGTGGACTACCTTACCTCAGTGGGGGAGGCTGGGAGCACGCCGTCTGCGGCAAAAACGCTCCATCCTACGCACCGTCGAAGGCCGTACCGTGGCGGCGACCAAGCGTCTACACACAGCATGCTGGATTGTTCGACAGCCGGAGCCGGCGGCGGGCATCAGCTCAGCCCCGGAATTATGGTTCGAGTTCACACGGACCTACGATCCTAAGAAGGAGATGTCGAATTTCAGTTTCGAAGAAATCGTTGCGGCGGCGCGGATGGTCCAACTGAACCGGGACTGGCGCACGCAAATCGCTCGTGCATGAACGATGCAGATTTCTTATAGTTTGGCGGGAAGGCAATAGATCAGTTTGGGTTAAATGATCAAAGAACTTATGTCCTCTCAAGGCAATTGGCCAGCCAACTTTTCTGGTGGAGATATGTGGTTTCTTCAGTGTAGAATAGTTAAGTTCAGACTGAAGAATTGCTTTTGTAGATGAAATGCTGACGAATTGTTCTATAAACTAGTAGGAAGTTTAGCCCACTTTTGTGCAGGTATAAGACCCTTTTGTATGGAAGTACTACTGTTGTAAGCAAATACTATAAAGTATCTATTTCCTTCACTTACTAGTCATGGTTCAATCTAGTTAACTGGCATCTTTTTATCCTAGACTACAGATTTTGCGTTTGCTGTCTGTGTTGTAAACCATTGTCCTTTGTCTTGTGTTTCCTGCAAAAAGGTCCTGCAGTTAAACGTGTTACAAATGTAGCTACCTTGTACTTGAAGAGGAGATGGACTACATTTTCCTGGCATCCACAGAATTGGCATTGCTCATTGCCATACCACCCTCTTTTCATGAGGTTGTTATAAAGCACGGTGTTTAACTACATCGATTCAAACTATTACACACACACACACTACATCAAATTCATTACCCACACATACTACATCGATTCAAACTATTACACACACATACTACTTCAAACTATTACACACACGTACTACATCGATTCAAAATATTACACATTTTTAGTCGATGCTAACTTCCTGCTACGCTCTCCATACTACAAATTCATTAGCCACACATACCACGGCAATTCATTAGAGCTCTGTCTTCACTCGAGGGAAATCAGAACCACCAGCTCGTCCAAGCCCGGTCCCCCCACCTAAACTGTGTGCGCCGTCGCGAAACGGTGGTGTTCCTATGCCATCGATCCTTCCAGGCCAACACTATAGGCGACGAGGACGCTTTCTGGCAGCCTCTTCGGGGCCTTGAATGCCATGTACCGATTCCAGAACCTCCTCCAGGTGGATGATGACTGGGTGCTTCTAGCAAAGCTGTCGCCCTGCCCTGCTTGGAATCTGCACCTCGTACATCTTAGGAACGGCATAAAGATCTTTTAGCCACGCCTTTACCTCGATGACCCATCTGTCGCTCGGTAGCACGATTTCCACCAGCTCGCCGCCAAGGCTACTGACGACCTACTTGAGGGCCTCCGGCTCCCAAGCATCCAATGGGAGGCTGTCAAAGCCGAGTTTGGAGAAGAAATGAAGCTGCCCCAAGTAATCGTCCCACCCATAGGCGCGATGCCAACACATGAAGCTCATTTTCTCCCCGCAGCACTCGAAAGAACGGGAAGAATGCAGAACGCGCTCGGTGTCTGAGCTGTGCTCGAACCGGACGAAAAAATCGAATGGCGGCACGCATACCTCAATGTTGACCTAATTTCGTCTGATCCCAAAACGAGACCTGAAAGCCGACAGCAACTTTGTCGGCGACATGGTGGGATGGACGCCCAGCACGGTGGTCATGAGAGCGTGGTCGTCGAACTGATGTGCCAGGGCTACCATGCCTGGGGTGCGCGGCAACACGCAACTTCCCAAGGCCGGTCGTTGGCCTGGATCGCCCGACGGGACGCGCTCCGCCGTGCGAGAAGGACTAGCCAGAGGCGAGATATTAGTTTGGGGACACGAAGCTCCGATACGGCGGACGATGCAACGGCGACGGCTACGAGCTTCGATTAGAGGCGTGGGAGGTTGACCGGACATGGCAGGGACGCAAATTAGAGCAAGTGCAAGCTCTGATCTGAGACGAGCAGCCGGAGCTGAGCAAATATTATGGGGAGGGGAGCAGGGGAGAAGACCAGAGCAGAGCAAAGAAATAGATCTGGTCCACTCAGGGATCTGGTCCACGCAGGGGTAAGCTAGTCCACGACCGCAAAAGATAACAGGGAATACTGACATGGCGGGCCAAGAAGAGTTGACCTAACGGCGGTATTTGAGTTCAACCGTTTTTCGTCTGGTTCAAACGACCGTTTGGCCGTTAGATTTGTATTCACCCCCATTTGGCCCTTCTGGACAATTGGCAAATCTACTATGGCCCCTCCGCGCGATTGATGACAACTTGGGTAGCGCGGTGCGCTCACCCACCAAGTTTGGTACCGCAAACAAACATTCCCAGATTTCCGAGATAAGCCAAATTTGGCAAGTCCCGGATTGCTCAGGAGGTTGTCAGCGAAAACTTCTACCGAGGGATCATTACACGAAGAGGGTTCACCCTTATCAAAACCTGAGTCACCCATGGTGACGTCAGTCCGTGATTCAAGGATCGTTGGCTCTGCTGAAGGAGCCGGATCTTCTACAACGGTCGGAGATGGAGTAATCTCCGGCGCTGCAGAAGGTTGAGGTGCAGGAGTCAGAGGAGCCACGGCAGGAGAAGCCAAAGTTAGCTTCGACTGATGCAGGGACTTAGAAGTAGCTCCCTTCCTCTTACCCTTGATGAACTGTTTAGCTCTGAGAAGGTAATAGAACAAAGAACATTACATCTCGGAAGTAATCACAAATGAAGTACAAAGGCGGAAGTTGTGAGGAAAGTTACCTCTTCACAACAGGCACTTCCTTTGTGCCGATAGCCACTGTCGGAGCTTTACGTTTTCGAGGAACAACGTCCGGTAGTGGAACTAATTCCATCTCCTGGGAAAACTCAGGAGGATATCCCTTGATAGGAGCTAATTCTGACTCGGGGAGGTCGACAAGCTAAAAAGAAGATAGTATCTCAGTATTGAGAAATAACTTAAAGATGAGCACAGAAAAAGGGTTGTTGCTAAAGCTTACCAGCACAACAGGATCGTCCGCTGTATGCATGTCCAGGGATACCTCCGGAATCTTCCTCTCGATCCGCTCCCTTATCAGCCATTTGATTTGACATATATAATCTTTATCCATGTAGGCTTTGGGGTTGATACGGAGGGAATCTTTCTTTGACGATGTGATGGAATGCATCAGTCGATCTCCATGGTGTTGGAGAGGTTGGATCCGGTGCGATACCCAGCACTGGACCAAGTCGGATCCTCTCAGGCCCTTGTGCTTCATCAGATATTCGATCCGCCTCTTGGCGAGAAGCAGATCGTCACTGAGAGTCAGAGAAACCTCGTCCCAAGATTCTCGAGGCGTGGCGGCTCCATCGACAAAAGCCGACAAAGCAGTAGCTTTGCCGGGAGCAGGAGTATCCTTATGAATGAAAAAGGTGGCCGGCCATTGCTTGACTGACTCACTAGCTAATATCCAAGGATAGACGCGCTCTCGCCTAACCTAAAAACTAATAGTACCGGTAATATAAGGATTACCGGCAGTGATGGAATTTCTCCGGACAAGAAAGTAGAACCAGAAAAGAGTAAGGCTCGGCCTAATGCCGAGATACCCCTTGCACAAAGATGCGAACGCGCTCATCTCTAAGATGGAGTTCAGGGGTATATGGTGGAGTTGAACTCCATAGTGGTCAATAACCTCGGAAAAGAAATCTGAGGGAGGAAAACTCAGACCTCTATCAAGGTGAGTGCCGAAGTGCACTCGCTCGCTGTCGCGAGGGTTGGGGATGGCTTCACCGAGGCTGCTCCGCCAGTCGCCGATGCGGAGGAGCCCTTCTTCTTCTATGTCGCGGAGCTTGGCGTCGTCAAGGACGCACGGGATCCATACCCCGCGATTGCTCTCCCTTTCCGCCGCTGCTGCCATCGCTGCTACGCCGGAAGATGATATGGAAGCCATTTTTTCGGTGCGCCGGTGACCTTGGATGGGCGGCGCTGGGAATTTTTGGGGGCAAAGAAGCTCTGGGTGCGTGGGAGGAGTAGAGGAGAAGGAACGGCGCGAGGAACTGGTGAAAGAGATGGGGAAAAGAGATCCTCACCAGTTATAACCACCGGCCATGTCAAGATTCGTGCAAACGCTACAGTAAACACGCCACGCATCGTGGAAAGTACTGGGAAACCGCCATGCGATGATTACGTCGCCTCGATCTCCATTTCATGCATTGAAACGGCGCCTCGGTTCCGCAAAAGATGGACCCACCAACGATCGTGCTGACAGGAAATGTCTGTCAGTGACGTGACTTGACCATGACTAGTGTCAGATGACGTCCGAGACCAAGTTCCGGCTTAGTTTGAATTGCAAGTTGGAAATCTGAATAACGTATTAATAGGTCCGACTCATTTTTGAGACCCGGATCGTATCTTTTCTTTTGAAGTTTCAGGAAACCTTCAAGATTCTGCAAGCTGAAGATCAAGCTAGACGATGATGAATCCGACTTTGGATCTTGGAGGCCTCCGGGGGCTGCTGTTGGGGATATACTTTCCGGGTATCCTCACTGTACCTCACTGACCAGGGTGGCCCACTTTGGGTTAGAGCTTTGCTTCATGGGCGGCCCAGCCGGGGAGAAGAGTCGGAGTCCAATCCGGCTACGGGAAGGCCTAGAAGACTTACCGACATAGGCCCATAGTGTTACTTGTAGTTCAAGATATACTCTGTAACCGACTCTTAGTAGTAGCCGGATAGATCTCCCCTATAAACCCTAGGCCAGATGTCTATATAAGTCGTCCTAGGGAGAGCCTTTAGGGCAATCAACCAACCAGACAATAGTCTACAATCTCAACTCGCACAGGCGAAACCCTTGTAACCCATATTCCGGCTTTGCCGTATTACTGGATTACTAGCAGGAGTAGGATCCATCCAAAGCCACTGGATTCGAACCTGGGTAAACTTGTGTGCTCACTGTCCCGGAATCCCATACGACTCACGCCCCTCTCTTCGACACGCCTCGAGGACCCCCTCATGGCGTACTTGTCATCAATACAACGACACTGAGTTCAAACTCAAAGTTTAAAAGCTTTTGAAACAAAACCATGAACCTTAGAATTTTCCCTCTTACCTCATCATCTATCTCAATCTCCAGATGACTCGTGGAAATCAAGGAGGAAGCAGCTGATTGCAAGACCCGATGTTACAGATTCTGCAAATGCTAGTTTCCGACCGTGAAGCTAGTAGAGCCGAGCGCCAAGCCAATCTAGCCATCCTACAACAGATAGCTCAGATGGCCCACAATAATCAAGGCCATGGAAACCAAGATCATCATGGATCCAAGCTTAAGAACTTTCAGAATACCAATCCCCCTATCTTTAGCAAGTCTGAAGACCCGTTAGATGCGGATGACTAGCTGCAAACCATGGAGAACAATCTGGAAGTCGCAGGAGTTGACGCCAACGAGAAGGTACTGTTTGCCACCCACTATCTGGCAGGAGATGCAAGAGCCTGGTGGAATAGCATTCAAGATAAAGTTTATCCGCACCCATGTGCCCCAAGGTTAGTCACTAGAATGAGAGATGAGTTCAGAGAACTGAAGCAAGACAGGATGGCGGTAGTTGAGTACCGTGACAAATTTTTGTCACTAGCTAGATATGCCCTTGATGAGATTAACACCAAAGCCAAGAAGAAGGAAAGGTTCCAGAATGGATTGCATGATGAGATGCAGATTGTGTTAGTCAAAATCCGTTTTGCAGATCTGGAAGTGCTAGTAGATTCTGCCATTTAGATGGAAGGGAAGATAAACCAAGCCAATGACAATCGCAAGTGTAGGATGATGCACCAGACTAGATCTCATAATATCCAGAAGTATCGCCCCAACCTGTTTGAAGGATATGCCCCAAGAAACAGCAGACCCCTATGTCCCGTCCAAGCTGTCCCAATCGTAGCGGAGGAAACTGGAAGTCTGGAGGAAACCACAACAACAACCCCGGAAACTCCAATAACTTCAACCGTGCACCACCCAAGTACAACAACAACAATACTGCCCCAAGGACTAGAAGCAATGATGTGCTTGTTGCAACCAAAGACAAGTCCCAGATCACTTGCTTTGAATGTGGAGTCAAGGGTCACTACTCCAACGAGTGTCCCAAGAAGCTTGCAGCAGCCTCCAATGTGAATGCCCTAGCTCAGCAGCAACGCCATGTTCAGCCCGGAAGAAGATTTTCCCCAGGGAATCCACTCAACCGCAATGGCCGTCTGTTTCACATGAATGCTGAAGAAGCCCAGGAAGCGTCTGATGTCGTGCTGGGTATGTTTTCTGTTAACTTAGTATTAGCAAGAGTGTTGTTTGATTCTGGAGCATCGCACTCGTTTGTTACAGAAGAATTTGCATGCACTAGTAAGATTCAACCAACAAAATTGAAGCACGTTATGATAGTTCAAATTCCTGGTTCAACAACTAAAGCTAGAAAAATTTGCAAGCCTGTACCTATCAGAATCCATGGAATAGATTTTTATGCCAATCTAATAGTACTTGGAACCAAAGGTTTGGAAATAGTACTAGGAATGGATTGGATGTCGAAACATAAAGGATTGATCAACTGTGCCAAGAAATCCATAACCATGACCAGTAGCTCTAGAGTATAAGTAGAGCATGTATCTAAAACCTTGCCCGTCAATTCAAATGCAACAAGAGTTTAGCCCAACCAACCATAGACCAAGTTAGAGTAGTCTGTGAATACCCTGACGTATTCCTAGATGAATTGCCCGATATGCCCCCAGCTCGGGATATCGAGTTCATCATTGAACTAATTCTTGGAACTGGACCCATAGCACAGACACCCTATAGTATGAACCCATCTGAATTAGTGGAGCTGAAGAAGCAACTTGATGCTATGCTGGCAAAAGGTTTGATTCAACCAAGTGCGTCGCCATGGAGATCGCTTGTTTTGTTTATTGATAAGAAGGATGGAGGTAACCATTTGTGCATGGATTACCGGAAGCTGAATGATGTCACCATCAAGAACAAGTACCCACTGCCCAAGATAGAGGATCTGTTTGATCAGTTGACTGGTGCCAGAGTGTTTTCTAAGATTGATCTTAGGACTGGTTATCACCAACTCAAGATTTGTGTAACAAATATTCCAAAGACCGCCTTTACCACCAGATATGGATTGTATGAGTATACGGTCATGTCTTTTGGATTAACCAATGCCCCCGCTTATTTCATGAACCTCATGAATAAGATTTTTATGAATTTTCTGGATAATTTTGTCGTTGTGTTTATCTAAGATATTCTAATCTATTCCAAGTTAGAAAAAGACCATGAGCAACACCTGAGAACCATCCTTGAAACCCTTAGAGAGCATCCGTTGTATGCCAAGTTTAGCAAATGTGAGTTCTGGCTGAAAGAAGTAGGATTCCTCGGACATATTGTGTCGGTAAGAGGAGTCGTTGTTGATCCCGCCAAGATCAAAGATGTTGAAGAATGGGAAGCCCCAACCACTCAAACCCAAGTCCGTGCATTTCTCGGATTAGCAGGATATTACCGCAAGTTTGTTGAAGGATTTTCGAGCATCGGAAGACCAATGACCCAATTGTTGAAGAAAGATAAGAAGTTCGAATGGACGGACAAATGTGAAGCAAGTTTTCAAGAACTCAAGAAGAGATTGATTTCAGCCCCAATATTGATTATGCCAGATATCAAGAAGCCTTTTGATGTGTATTGTGATGCATCCAAGCTTGCTCTCGGATGTGTGTTGATGCAAGAAGGCAAAGTCATAGCATATCTATCCCGACAAATGAAGCAGCACGAGCAAAACTACCCTACCCATGACCTTGAACTAGCAGCCGTAGTTTTAGCATTGAAGACATGGCATCATTACCTTATGGGTAATCGCTATGAGATTTATTCGGATCACAAGAGTCTGAAGTATATTTTCCCTAAGAAGGAGCTGAATATGAGGCAATGGAGATGGATAGAGTTAAGCAAGGATTATGACCTTGACATTCACTATCACCCTGGCAAAGCCAATGTGGTAGAGGATGCTCTTAGCAGATTGCCATGTAGATTAAACACCATGATCAAAGAAGCCCATCCAAGTTTGCATGAAGAGTTGGAGCAGTTTAGAACAGAGCTAGTTAGCAAAGGATTTTTAGCTAGCATTGAACTTCAACCCACTTTGATCAGTCAGATCAAGGAAGCCCAAAAGGGAAATGCAAGTATCAACGGAATCAAACGTCATATTGGTATAGGAAAGGTACCCGGATTCACCAAAGATGAAGAAAGAGTTTTGTGGTACAAAGGACGTATCTGTGTGCCAGCAGATTCAGAGTTGAAGCAAGTTATCATGCAGGGAGCTCATGATACTCTTTATTCAATCCACCCCGGAGGAACAAAGATGTATCAAGATTTGAAGGAGCAATTTTGGTTGCACAAGATTGAGAGAGAAATCAAAAGCTACATCGCCAAGTGTGATATCTGTCAGAGAATCAAAGCAAAACATCAGAGACCCGCAGGACTGTTGCAACCATTGCAGATTCTGGAGTGGAAATGGGATTCCGTCGGAATGGACTTTATCACCGGTTTGCCTACTTCTAGTAGGGGAAATGACTCTATTTGGGTCATAGTTGATAGACTGTCTAAGGTAGCCCATTTCATACCTGTTAAGACCACTTACTAGAGTTCGAAGCTAGCAGAGTTATACATTGCTAGAATCGTCAGTTTGCTAGAACCCCCAAGACCATAGTGTCGGATCGAGGAACCCAATTTACCTCAAGATTTTAGCAGAAAGTCCAAGAAGGATTAGGAACCAAGATGAATTTCAGCATAGCTTAGCACCCGCATACCGATGGACAGACTGAAAGAGTCAACCAAATATTAGAAGATATGTTGAGAAGTTTGTGTTCTAGAGTATGGATCAAAATGGGAAGATTGTCTGCCTTTCGCAAAATTCTCATACAACAACAGTTACCAAGCTAGTTTGCAAATGGCCCCATTTGAATTTTGGTATGGAAGGAAGTGTCGTACCCCCTTGAATTGGTCACAAGTAGGAGAGAGTTAGATTTTCGGACCCGACATCCTACGAGAAGCCAAAGAGAAGGTTCATAAAGTCCGTGAGCACCAAGACCGCCCAATCCAGACAAAAGAGTTATGCTAACAAGAGACGTAGAGACCTGACCTTCAATGTCGGAGATTTTGTGTATCTCAAAGTATCACCCTTGAAGGGAATGCAGCGTTTTCAACTGAAAGGAAAGTTAGCCCCCAGATATATTGGACCCTTCAAGATTGTGAATCATCAAGGAGAAGTATCATATCAACTAGAACTGCCAGAGGAGATGTCAGCCATCCATAATGTGTTCCATATCTCGTTACTTCGCAAGTGCTTAGAAGTTCCAGAGAAGACCAAAGTTTTGAAGAACGTCGATCACCAAGCCATTGATATCAACAAGGATCTAACTATCATGAAGTACCCATCCGTATTTTGGAGGAAGCATTCAGAACCACCAGGACCCGGAGTATAAAATTTCTCAATATCCAATGGAGCAACCATACCGAAGAAGAAGCTACTTGGGAGCGAGAAGATTACATTAGAACCGAGTTTCAAGATCTCTTTAGTTCCTAGTTTTTTAAATCTCGGGACGAGATTTTGTTTAAGGAGGGAAGGTTTGTGACATCCCAAAACTTTAATCAAGGTTATCAAATCCTAATCACCCAATTTAGGGTTAACAAAAACTTTTATTAATAAAATGAATGTGAATGCATGTGTGTTTGCATTAGTGTAGAATTGAGTGCATATGCCATGCTTGATTGTTCTAAATGTTGTGAAATGGTTCAAAGGTGAATCCCACATCATCTAGACCATTTACAATCAAAATCCAAAGAGAAAGAAATCAAATAAGAATAAATAATGCAAATGGTCATTTTGACCATTTTAAACCACTAGGCCACTTTAGGTGTTCCTAGAAGAAGATTTCCAACAGAAACAATTCTATTTCTTTTCACCCCTTGCTAGACCAAGTAAAAGTGTATCAAGGACCACTTTACAAACTTACAAAAACACCTAGCAGATCAATTAAATGGATAATGGAAAATTGAATCTCATTCATATGGGAAGATCCCACTTTTTCAAAAACCCACCAAATCAATTCCCCTTGACCTCTCCAAGCAAACTAGTCTCTAAGCTTAATCTAAGATCACTCAAAAATTTTGAATCAAAAATTCAAAAGTAAATTCCATGTGGCCATTAACACAAACACTTGGCATGCACAGAAAAACCTCTAGCCTAACTTCACTGTTTTGTACAGTGATCCTCGATCAAATGGTCCCCTATTTACTTCCTTGTCTCCCCTAAGCCTAACCCAGCCCAGATCAGCTCCCCCCTTCGCCGTGGAGCACAGTGGAGTGCTGCTGGTTTGTGGTCATCTCCGGCCGACCACGGCCAGCTCGCACCAGACCACCCCGCACCCATCTAGGATGTCTAGTAGCCTCGCTGCAGCCTACCGCCACCCCCTGTCCAGTCCACAGCCCCAGCCGAGCCGTGGACCACACTAGCACCGTCGCGCACTGCCTCTCTGCACCATGTCCATAGCGCTTGTGCGGCGTGCCGAACCAGCCCCGCCAGCTCGTGCCTTGCCCTCACCGTGCACGCGCAGCCTCGCCATGATCACCGCACCCCGGCAGACACCCCCATTCGCCACCGCGTGACCTGCAGCTGTCGCACGCCTCCACAAACACTTCTGCCGCCGCTCAGAGCGCCACACGCGCCAGACCAAACCACGCCGCCCCACGCCGCGCCTTTAAGTCCGTGAGAACCGCCAGGAGACACCGCCGTCCTACGCCCTCGCCCATGCCGTTAGCCCCCTATAGCAACACCACCGTCGAGCTCACCGTCGCACCGCTCGGTCCCCTCGCCGCGCTATAAAAGGATACCACCACAGCCTCCATTCTCCACACCAATCCGCTCCCCGCTCCTCACTGACCTTCCCCACCTCTCCCCGGAGCAAGGCGAGCACCACTGCGCCAGAATTTCACCGGAGTCCGCCGCTGTTGGAGGATAAGGGCGCCCACGATTCCGACCACCCCCAAGCCCTGTCGTGACTGTGCCTCGTCTTGCCATTGTATACCACGTCTTTTTCCCCCATCGCCGACCCTAGCTGGAGCCCAGGTGATCCCCGCGAGACCCCCACCGCTGCGCTAGGTCACATTCCTTGCCGGAGCTGTTCGTCGTCGACGATGATGCTCGGTCGTTGGATTAGAATAGGATCACACGGTCCAGATTTGCTAATACTGTTTTGTGTAGAGTAACTCGCTGACTAGTGGCCCCCATCTGTCAGCAGCCCTCTGCACCATGTAGCGTAACTGGGCCGGCCCGTTTAGTTTTCCCGCTCAGGCCTAGAAATTCAAATCTTGTTTTTTCATTTTAGTTAAAACCCTATTATGTGCCTAGATTCAAAAATCAATTCAGAGAGTTTCACATAACCAAATTGCATGATTCAAATTTTGTTAGAAACATAATTAAAATATCTATCCAAGCCTGTTGGATTTAAATAATTTGGAGTTAGAGATAATCTTTATCAAAAATAATAAGATAGAGACTTTTCTACATTCAAACATTTTTCAAAAATAAACCATAATAGCTTTTGAGTTGATTCCAACTCTAAAAAATCACATTTGATAATACCTATCTTAATATGTAAAAATATCTAGATTTGCATGCAGTGACATTGGACTAGTACCAAAATAGTTCTATTAGGGAATTTCTAGTCACTTTAAATTGATTAAATAATAATCTTAAACTATATAAAATATGACCACCCCTTTAAATCACATTCCCATGTATTAGAATATGTGGTGATGACATATGTCAACATGATCCCATATTTTAATTGGAGAATATTAAATCTTAAGTATTTTCAATGAGTAGAAATTACTTTTCTAAACTAAGATAAACAGGATTAAGTCCTTATTTTATGTGATGTTTGTGATGATGCTAGATCATCAAGTGTGAGCTTAGTGTGCTAAATAGAAATAGTTAAGTATTGTTTGGTGATTGTGTATCCCGTATTCATTTATAGACGATAGTACCGACCTGGGATACGAGGAGGAGCAGTACTACCAAGAGGAAGAAGAAGAAAACTTCAACCACTGCTCTACTCAAGGCAAGCTAACACTTGCAAGTTTCCTAACTATGCAAGCCATCACTATGCAAGTTAAAAGTTGCCCACTTGATAACTTAATCAAGATGCTTTAGGCATGCTTGGGTTATACAACTTTGATTATACCAATCCCAAGTTTTATTTGCAAGATTTATTCTTTTGCTTTACTAAAGTTCTTTACTTTTAGTTAGTGCTTTGTAAGTATTGGAAAAATAGAATAGATACCAAAAAGAGTATAAAACTAGGCCTAAGTAGTTATACTTAGATGTCATTCCATGGCATGAGATTGGAGATTAGCACCCCTCATTAGTGAATACCCTCAACTTTAGTGGCTAGTGCTAAGCATAAAAGTTGATCACTTTAGATGGAATACTTGGCATTCTATTGAAATGTTTTGACATGTGTTGAGAAACACCAATGGATTTGATGATGAAAATGTTGAGGCATGAGCCTTATCCCTTTATAAAAACTGATGGTTGGGTTCGGATGCGATACCATTCCAATTTTATGTACAACCACAATACCTGAATTGTGTAAGGCTTAGCCGGAAGTTTATATGCATTAGTATGGGTTCCCTCGCGGAAGAGGTTTGAGCTGAGGCTATCTCTTAATGATGTACACCTATGCAGTGCCCAGGATGGCAGATGGCCATGGCTGGGAGGCCAAGCTCATAAGGGAGGTGCCTATACTAGAGTGTGTAATTGAAAGGTTCTGGTTGATTATTCGCATATTAGGTATGATGATTCAGGGTTATCCCTGACGGATGTATCGAATTTTGTGGTGAAAGTGTACCACCTCTGCAGAGTGTCAAACTATTCGAATAGCCGCGTCCGCGGTCATGGACAGTTGGAGTGGTGATACATTGCAAATGTATCTATAATTTTTGATGTTCCATGCTTGGTTTTATCTACTTTCTTATGTTTTGTCCATACTTTGGAGTACTTTTCATATGATTTCTTGGACTAACCTATTAACAAGATGCCATAGTGCCATTTGCCTGTTTTCTGCTGTTTTTGGTTCCAGGAAAGTCAGAAAATCAATATTCTCGGAATTGGACGGGAAAAGCCAAAGTTCCTATTTCACCCGGGGGAACACGGAGCCAGAAGACGAGACGGGGAGGGGCCAGGGGCCAGCCACACCATAGGGTGGCACGGGTCCCTCTTGGCCATGCCACCAGGTGGTGTGGGCCCCTCCGGCCTCCACCGACCTTGCCCTTTCGCCTATATATTCCTCCCGATGTGAAAACCCTAAATAATCAAGCCTCCATCCACGAAAAGTTCCGCTACGCCGCCGCCACCGAAGGGGAGATTCGGGGGACAGAAAGTCTCTGTTCTGGCACCCTGCCGGGACGGGGAAGTGCCCCCGGAGCCATCTCCATCAATCTCCACCACCATCTCCATCACCGTTGCTGATTCCCATGATGAGGAGGGAGTAGTTCTCTCTCGAGGCTAAGGGCTCTACCAGTAGCTATGTGTTCATCTCTCTCTATGCATGATCATATTGTGATCATGAGCTTGTAATCTATAGATCTACCTTGCTACTCAAGTGCTTTAATAGATCTCTGCTCTCCCCATGTGTGTGAAAGTGACAGCATGCACACCATGGTGGCACTTAGGCTAGAGATTACAAATACTTGTTATGAGTTATATTTGGAGTTGGATGTCTTTATGAAATTGTGGTGTTTGTTGGACTCATCTAGTACTCAAGGTGACAGTGTGGGGTTTTCTAGATGGGAAAGGCTTACTTTGAGGTGTGTTGTTATAGCCCTACCAACGATTAGAGTGTTCAACCGGAGAGTAGTTAAGAGTAGTATCATGAAGTGAAGATATTTATATGAGAGTGTTCACTAGTGAAAGTATGATCCCTAGGCCTTGTTTCTAAGCATTGAAACACCGTTTGCTAATAGATATGTTACATGTTTGCTTGCTTCCAGCTTTATTTCAGTTTGCCTTTTGTCTTTTCCACGCCATCAAGTTATTTTCTATCACCGTTACCACTTATAATTATCTATAACACTTGTATTTCACTATCTCTTCTCCGAACTAGTGCACCTATACACCTGACAAGTGTATTGGGTGTGTTGGGGACACAAGAGACTTCTTGTATCTTGATTGCAGGGTTGCTTGAGAGGGATACCTTTGACCACTTCCTCCCTGAGTTCGATAAACCTTGGGTGATCCACTTCAGGGAAAACTTGTTGCTGTTCTACAAACCTCTGCACTTGGAGGCCGAACAACTATCTACAAGAATAGAAGTGCGTAGACATCAAGCTATTTTCTGGCGCCGTTGCCGGGAGGTAAGGTAAAAGGTATTCACACCGGAGGATTAAAGAAGAAGAACCTTCCACGGGAAACGCCTATTTTCTGGTGTGAGTGCTCGAAGTTATTTCCTTTAGATTCTACAAGTTTGTCTTTTTGTTTCTTGTTTTCACTAGTTAGGCTTAATGGAAAACAACAACAAAATTAGAGAGCTTTATAGCATTTATCTTGAGTTAGGACATGAAGTGTTTGAAGAGAAAATTAAAAACCTATGGAACTTTATGTGCATGCTAATAGCAATGTTGTTAGTGAATTATTTGGAAACCATTATTGATAATGCTATGGAAAATTCTAAGCTTGGGGAAGCTGGTTTTGATGAGAATGATCTTTTTAGTCCCCCAAGCACGGAGGAGAAAATTTACTTTGATGATACTATGCCTGCAATATATGATGATTACAATGATGAATATGATATTTTCAGTCCACCTACTATTGAGGAGAAAATTAATTATGATTACAATATGCCTCCTATATTTGATGACTATGGTGATGAAAATAATAATGATAGCCATTTTGTTGAATTTGCTCTCACTACAATTAATAAGAATGACTATGATTATGTGGAGAGTAATAATGATTATATGCATGTGGCTCATGATAAGAATGTTTTATGTGATAGTTATATTGTTACTTTTATTCATGATGCCACTGAAAGTTATTATGAGAGAGGGAAACATGGTTTTATGTGTCTCAACAATATTAACTTTCCCCTCTTTATGTTGAAAGTCTTGCAGTTGCACTTGTTTTGCTTTCCTATGATTATTGCTTTGTACTTTCATGACTTGTTTATTTACAAGATTCCTATGCATAGGAAGTGGGTTAGACTTAAATGTGTTTTGAATTTGCTTCTTGATGCTCTCTTTTACCTCAATTCATATTTCTTATGTGAGCATCTTCTCAAACTATCATGCCTAACTTAAAGGCGTTAAAGAAAAGTATTTATTGGGAGATAACCCAAAAGTTTTAGATGAGTCTTGGAAGTTATTACTTCAGTAATAACCGCTATTTATCCTTTTTATTTGATTTTTGTGCCAATTGTAACCTCTAATGAGAGAGAAGTAATGATTGGGAAAGTTGCTGTCCCAAAACAGATTTCTGTGCTTCACCGTAAAAATTCGTGTAAAATATCTGAATGTATTTTTGAGGCATGAATTTTTGTTCTTCTGCCCCAGGTTGTTATCTAACTTTCGTTAGTTCAACACTTTTCGATTTGAGCAACAGAAGGTCTTCAAACAAATTCGTCTTTACCTGCTGGTCTGTTTTGACAGATTTCTGCCATTTTCTGCATTTGCTTCTTGTTGGTTCCTTTTTGAGTTCTTTTTGGGGAATTGAGCTTGTTGAGGGAAGTGCTACAGTAGCTAGTGTTCTAATGGAATTTATTTTGTGTTATAACTGAACATTAAGACTTATTTATCTTAAGTGCACTAATGTTGCAAATGAGATTGTGTGAAGTTTTGTATGAAGGAAAAATTTCAGGTGTATGGAAGGAATGAGTAATGAGATGAAGGATGGACTAAAGCTCAAGCTTGGGGATTCCACGTGTGTCACCCCAATAAATATCCAAGAAGTACAAGCGTCAAAGCTTGGGGATGCCCAAGGCATCCCCTTCTTCATCAATAAAAATCCCAGGTTTCTTCCAAACGCTTCATTTTTATTGTTTCATGCACAGTTGTGTTGTTCTTGGAGCGTCTTCTTTTTCGTTTTGGTTTTTCGTTTGCTTTTGTTTTCTTAGTTTTCTGAATAAATTGGTTGGACCCCCCTCTTTCATACATTGGTTTGCAAATAGTTTGGTTTGGTTTGGAAAAGAGTAGGAAAGTTCATGCTTATGTGGTAAAAAGAGCTCGTTTTTGACTGTGGCCTATGCTTTGTCATGCCATGCTTGATATTGTTTTGGCTTTATGCTTAGTATTCTTTGCTGTAGCATTACTTGTTATAAACAATTGAGATTGCTTAATGTGCCTTGGATGAATCATGCGTTGTTTTGGCATACTAAAGCATAGTATAGTAGTATTCTCCTTTGATGCTTTATTTGGGTTGACTTGGCACATGCTCACACCATGTTATGACTATATCAAGTCACCATAGACTTTATGATCCTTTAGTCTTCAACTTGTAGTATCACTTTATGTTTTGATCAATGATGTTTTGTCGCTCTGCATGATTATGGCCATTATTGCTCTCTTAGTTTTTCGCTCCCAGTCTTTTGCTAGCCTCCACAACAAAGTATGAGTTCCACTCATGCATCCAACTCCCTAAACCAAGTTATTCCAAAGAGTCCACCATACCTACCTACTAGCTTATGCTATTCCAAGTATATTCATGCTTTTGTTTACCTTCCAAATTAAACTTGTTATGAGAAAACTAGTGATTAAAGCTCTCACGAACTTGATGGCACACTTTACTTTACTTTCCCTTAATAAACTTGAACCATTGTGTCTTCTATGTTGTATATGCTTGCACTTATTTTTCGGGGATTAGCAGAACCATGCTTTCATGGGGAACGCTTTCAACATTGCACTTGGTACTTGTACCTAGTTGATATCATGCTCTTTTGTATATGGATGTCGTCGGTGTGAAATGAAAGGGGAGCTTGTAAGTCCATGGAGTTATGTATATGTGTTAGAGAAACGCCTGGGCCGCTGGTCTAATCCATGCTGACATGGTGGAAACCTGCAGCGTAACCATAATGAGCTGTCTATGAAGCATTCTTCTTATAAAAAAAGAGTCCTATATTGAAAAAAAAGAGAAAAGAAAAAAAAGATACTATGAAAAGAGGAAAGAGAGAAAAAAGCACCATATTCCCATGGTAAATAAGAAGAATGTTGAGATGCTCGTTGTCTGCTTGCCTTGTCATTTTGATATGGGCATTCTTCCGTATCATCGGGCAAGGGGTACCCCGTTGGCGGTTCTCTATGATACACATGTACTTACGATGACAAGAACTTACTGGTGACTAAACTTGAGTAGCATGAGGAGCAGCCCTCGTATACAAGGGACATGAGATTTCTGACTTATACTTCGTCAAGCATGTACACCATAGTTTGTTCACTTTAACCTTAATCACTTCAAGATGCTTATGATAGGGGAAATGAGAGATGAAAGCTATAAGTACCATAATTTTTGGAAGCTCTTTATGAGACTTGAATCCCTACTTCCTTTTATAAAAGGTCTTTCTTCCACCATTATATTGAGTCTCCACCTTCTACCTTTATGCACCTACTTTGAGAGCATAGTGTCCACTCTTAGTTCTATGTGCGTTGTCCCAAGACTAGTTGATTGATGCATACTTTGATATTGCTTGTTTTAAACTATTGTATCTAGTCACTCTTATGAACTTTGAAGGTGTCGTATGCATTTATATTTGCTACTCTATGAGGGACAAGCTGAATGCCACTATGCTATGTTTTCTTTATGTGAAACAAACAAACGTCTTGCAAAGCATTGTTATTCATGAATCTTTTGTTTGTGCCTTTTCATGTTGCATCATAGTTTCTTTGTCTTATTGCTAGAACTTTGTCTTCCATGTTATGATTGAAGTACTATGATCCTAGCTTTGAATGTTTTACAAATACTTTGATCAAGTTTATGATGGTGCATGTCACCTCAAAAATTATTATTTCTTTTTATCACTTACCTACTCGAGGACGAGCAGGAGTTAAGCTTGGGGATGTTGATACATTGCAAATGTATCTATAATTTTTGATGTTCCATGCTTGGTTTTATCTACTTTATTATGTTTTGTCCACACTTTGGAGTACTTTTCATATGATTTCTTGGACTAACCTATTAACAAGATGCCACAGTGCCAGTTGCCTGTTTTCTGCTGTTTTTGGTTCCAGGAAAGTCAGAAAATCAATATTCTCGGAATTGGACGGGACAAAAGCCAAAGTTCCTATTTCACCGGGGGGACACGGAGCCAGAAGACGAGACGGAGAGGGGCCAGGGGACAGCAACACCATAGGGTGGCGTGGGTCCCCCTTGGCCGCGCCACCAGGTGGTGTGGGCCCCTCCGGCCTCCACCGACCTTGCCCTTTCGCCTATATATTCCTCCCGATGTGAAAACCCTAAATAATCAAGCCTCCATCCACGAAAAGTTCCGCTACGCCGCCGCCACCGAAGGGGAGATTCGGGGGACAGAAAGTCTCTGTTCTGGCACCCTGCCGGGACGGGGAAGTGCCCCCGGAGCCATCTCCATCGATCTCCACCACCATCTCCATCACCGTTGCTGATTCCCATGATGAGGAGGGAGTAGTTCTCTCTCGAGGCTAAGGGCTCTACCAGTAGCTATGTGTTCATCTCTCTCTATGCATGATCATATTGTGATCATGAGCTTGTAATCTATAGATCTACCTTGCTACTCAAGTGCTTTAATAGATCTCTGCTCTCCCCATGTGTGTGAAAGTGACAGCATGCACACCATGGTGGCACTTAGGCTAGAGATTACAAATACTTGTTATGAGTTATATTTGGAGTTGGATGTCTTTATGAAATTGTGGTGTTTGTTGGACTCATCTAGTACTCAAGGTGACAGTGTGGGGTTTTCTATATGTGAAAGGCTTACTTTGAGGTGTGTTGTTATAGCCCTACCAACGATTAGAGTGTTCAACCGGAGAGTAGTTAAGAGTAGTATCATGAAGAGAAGATATTTATATGAGAGTGTTCACTAGTGAAAGTATGATCCCTAGGCCTTGTTTCTAAGCATTGAAACACCGTTTGCTAATAGATCTGTTACATGTTTGCTTGCTTCCAGCTTTATTTCAGTTTGCCTTTTGTCTTTTCCACGCCATCAAGTTATTTTCTATCACCGTTACCACTTATAATTATCTATACCACTTGTATTTCACTATCTCTTCGCCGAACTAGTGCACCTATACACCTGACAAGTGTATTGGGTGTGTTGGGGACACAAGAGACTTCTTGTATCTTGATTGCAGGGTTGCTTGAGAGGGATACCTTTGACCACTTCCTCCCTGAGTTCGATAAACCTTGGGTGATCCACTTAAGGGAAAACTTGCTGCTGTTCTACAAACCTCTGCACTTGGAGGCCCAACAACTGTCTACAAGAATAGAAGTGCGTAGACATCAAGTGGCCATACTGTTCCGTCGTCAGATGTTTTCAAAATGACTTGTGAAATGATTTGTGACTTTGACTTGACCACAACAGGGTTGTGAACATGAAAACTAGTTTCCCACTTAAGTGATTTGGAACATTAAATTAGCTTTCTTTACTTCTGAACTCAGTTTAGATAAATATGGCTTTTTGCAAATAAACTTAGAGCTTAGGATTCCTATTAGAACTACCTTACTTGTTAGTGATAGTTTGCGAGTACTTAAAGAGTACTCATGGCTTTGTCCCTGGCTATTCCTATGGCTAGAGTATGAGGAGTACTATCAGGAAGATGGACAGCAGGATGGCTACGACAACTAGGATCATCTCCCATCATCAGCATTGCCTGTGACACTGAAGATGGAGCCCACTACTACGCTTTATTATTCTGCTGCTTGTTTGTTTTAAGACTGGATCATGAGATCCTTTATTTGTGTAAGACCTTATTATGGTTTGTAATGGATGATGTACTATGATATCCAATATGTTATGTCTCACAAAAATGGCAATCCTGGGATTGCGATGTATGGCATAACAGCCATCTGGGACTAAAAATCCGGGTGTTGACATTGGCTCCTCTAAACCACTACGCAATGGTACTACTAAGTACAATCCCCTTGATGGCACCTACTTGTCCCTAGTATGGTAGTTGGTATATAGCACCATACCCCTTTGGAGACCATGATTTAGCCGAAGCAAAGCTATAGGATGGGAAGACGCCAAAAATGTCTTACAAAAATGTTTTATGGTAAAACCTTTGTGAGGTTTGACCTACCAAGAGAGGTTTGAGAAAGCAAAAAGGTTTTGTTTTACAAAATACTAAAGTAAATATGGAGGAAAATGGTTACAAAATCACACCCGGTTCTTTGCAGCTTTAGCTATAACAACTTAAACCGTGCAACCACATTACTCTAGAATGGGACAGGGCTAGACTTGAAGTTTGTTACTCTAGTGTGGGAATTCTCACAACTGCTTCTAAGGGATCAGCTCCCTCTAATTCCGGGCTAACTTTATAGAAAGTGTCAACTGTTGGACAGTCACCTGGAGGAAGTAGGATCGCCCACGTGAGCGAACGGATGATACTATGAGCCTCTCATTGAAAGTGCCCACTCTCGAGGAGTCGGATTGCGCTCTTGTTAGTCCATGGATCCAAATGTCCCGGTGTTGAGAGGAACAACTCATAGGGTAGGGCCTACGCTAGAGTGGCATTTAGAGGGTCTTGATCGGTTACTCGACCCACGGTCCATAGGGGATCAAGGAAGGGTACTCGGATGGTGTGGGTAAAGTGTACAACCTCTATAAAGTGTAAATACATTCGAATAGCCATGTCTGCGGTTATGGATGGGTTGGCTAAACTACTGTAGAGCGGTGCTAGTTTTGATTTCAGAAAGGATTTTCGGAAAAGCAAAGGCTTTTGGAAACGTTTTGACCATGGCATGGTCGGAAAGGATAAAGGTTTTGGCCATGGGATGGTCTGAAAGAAAGGAAAGGATTTGTTCATGGGATAACAGGAAGGACGAACTAATGGGTTACCCAATCCTAGTGTTTTCCAAAACTTTCCAAAATGTTTTACAAAATCTTTCAACAAAGATATGTAGATGCTATATCTACAAGAGAAACTTTTTGAGAAAAGAACCTCTCTTGGAGCCCTCCTACTACCCCATCCATACCGTGTATCCTGTTATCGTTATCTTTATTATTATCATAAGGTGGTTTGCGAGTACATTCAAAGTACTCACTAGCATTGTCCCTGGCTATTAACTTGGTCAGATATTGAGAAGAAGGAGATGTTGGCGACTATGTGAGCTAGGACGCTCTCCCAGTTAGTTACCTATAGGTTAAGGCATGGCTCGAGCTCTACGCTTGATGAAGTTCTGTTGATGATGATTGATGTAGCCATAATGGCGAATAAGGTATAACATGTATTCGCTTAAGTAATGGATGTCTACTTTGATACTTGTCGGTTATGTGCCACCACAAACTGATCATGGGATCGTGGTGTATGCATAACATGGATTCTCGGAGTATTAATCTGGGGGCCCCATAGACCCTACGTACATGCATTGTTTTTCATGGGTGTTCTAGGAGGTGAAGAGGGTGAAGTTGATCAGCACGTGTCGAAGTATTTCTCTATTGCCAAATTTAGGGCAGCATATGCTCAGAATGTTCCATCCTTATTGGGAAAAGACCAATGGATGGAGGTGGATCCAGGCTTCAAGCTATACCCTCTAGTTTTTACTAGACCAACAGGTAGGCCAAGGAAGAATAGGATAAGAGATAGTGCACAGGGTGGTGCACCACCTCTATGACGTAAGTGCAAACATTGTGGGATCCTAGGGCACATTGCTAGGCTTTGTAAAAATGTAGTGGACCTAGCTTATGGAATGGATGATCAGGTGGGAGTAGCCAATGTAGATGAGAATGAAGTATTTGAATGAGAGGAGAATGAAGCAATGGATACATTGTTGATTGAACCAACAAATCGAGAGGAGATTGAACCAAATGCAGGGGAGATTGAACCAAATATAGGGGAGATTGAACCAAATGCAAGGGAGATTGAACCAATGGATCTAGAGGATATTGAACCAAATGTAGAGGAGATTGAACCAAATGTAGGGGAGATTGAACCAATGGATCGAGACGAGTTTGAACAAATGGATTGAGAGGAGAATAGAGCAATTTATTCATTGGAACCAAAGTTCAAAACTAAAGGAATTACACAAGAGGATATTGAAGAAATGATGCCAACGCATTTTGAACCATATGAACCAATGGATTGAAACATGATTGAACCAATTGTATGACATACTAAAGCACTTGATTCATTGGATGCAAAGAAAAATAACAAAGGAAACAAATAGAAGAAGCTAATGGTAGACTCCGCGAATATTCCAGCTAGGATCACTCAGAGAAAGGTGGTGAACCCAACAAAAACACTAGGAGCAAGAAAAATAATGAATTTGAATTATTAATTTGAATTTGTATGATGAATTTGAACTACTGCCAATGTTTGTATTGAATTTGAACTAGTGTGATGCTCCCAAGTTTGTATGTTGGATAATCCCATAATGTATGTGTTATTGCAAGTTTCTATGGTCATCTACCTAGCTGCTTAGCACTACTCAGTTTTGCCCTCGACATGTGGTCAACACATGGGGTCTAGCTAGTTCATGGCTTAAACCATAGAAAATGTTGACCAATTGATCCAAAATTTGGCACACTTGTGTATCTTGGACTGATTTACCATATGAAATTGGAAATTTTGGATTTACTTGTAATGAGCCACATGTTTCTTTTTCTAAGTGATTAAATTCAAAAAAATGGTTTTAGGGTTAGTTTAATTCAAAAAAAAGTCAAAACATAGTGCAACCTTCGCATGGAGCCTTGTTATGTTACCTACAACCTAGCATGAATAATAAAGGAAAAAGGAAAGAAAGAGAAATGGAGTTATCCCCTAAAGCACTTATTAAACCCTTCTTGGAATGAGCTACTTGCTATGAAGATGCATGGCTTTCTACTCAATCAACCTCCAAAATAACCCATCCCAAAACATACTTTGTCTAAATGAGGCCAAATTTGGAACACTTGTATATCTTTGAGTTGCAAATAATACAATATCGGCCAAGATGGATTATTTTATCCAAATAACACATTTTCCGTTTTATGCCAAAAGCTTGAATTTCCCTTACTCATTTTTTTATCTGAGTGCCCTTGTTTCCCTTAGCTCTTCTCCGTTTTCCCCTCTTGCTAAAGTTTTCCTTAGTTTTTCCCTCCCACTAAAGTTTTCCTCACTTTTCCCCTCCCACTAAAGTTTTCCTCACTTTTTCCCTCTCTCATGTCTTAGTTTGGCTGCGCTCTGATTGGTCGAGATGTATGTCACACGGATCTTGGCCAACCACCATTGGATACATCATGATCCAATAGGCTAGAGATCTCTTTATCCCGATGGGTGCAACTACCTTGTATGGCGAGGAGAGCCCGATAGGCTGGATGTCTCTCCCTCCCTTTCCCTATTGCATGTATACCAGTCACATCAACTAGCGCTCAGTTTGGCTGCACTCTGATTGGTCGAGATGTATGTCATACGGATCTTGGCCAACCACCGTTGGATACATCATGATCCGATGGGTTGGAGGTCTCTCTATCCTATTAGGCGCACCTACCTTGTACAGAGAGGAGAGCCCGACAGGATGGATCTCTCTCCATCCCTTTCCCTGTCGCACGTATACCAACCGCATCTTCCTCCCCTCCTATCGACATACGGTGGCACGGCAGTGGCGAGCGGCGGCACGGATCTAAGCGTGGCGGTCCGAACAGCGAGTGGCGGTGCGGATCTAAGCGTGGCGGTCCGAACAATGTACGGTGACGCGGATCTAAGCGTGGTGGTCGGAACGGCATGTGGCGGCATGGACCTAGCATGGTGGTCGGAACGACATGTGGCAGCGCAGACCTAAGCGTGGGGGTTGGAATGGCTTGCGGCAGCGCAGATCGAAGCATGGCGGCTAGAACGGCATCTGCCGGTGAGGATCTAAGCGTCTGAAATTTTTGTCTCTGTCTGTCTCACTTTTGTTCACATCCTTAGATCCGTTGCTGATGAAATACACTGATGGAAGCCATCATCCACAACATCAGTGCGACAACAGTGGTGCCGACAGTGGTCATCGATGCGATGACGATTGAAGCCATCATCTGCAACATCAGTGCAACAGCGGTGGTGCTGACAGTGGTCATCGATGCGACGATGATTGAAGCCATCATCCACAACATCACTGCAATGACGCAGATCAAGCCCTCGTGAACCGAAGCTGTGGGAGGCAGGTCGCGGCCATGACTGTGACGTTGAGGTGCACTTCTATGGTGAAGGCCGGATGTACCTCATGGCTGGATGGATGGGAGCCCTTTGCCCGTATTTCTTGGAGTACACATATAGAGGGGAGGGCAGCTAGCTCACCGTCCACTTACAATTGGGACAAATTTGAGCCCAATTTGAACCAAAATTCTATGACTTAAAATATATGTATGATTTGAACAAATTTTATATGTATTTGAGCCGTGAGACTAGTGGATATGCTCTAAAGATGATTCATAAGTAGTAGTACTTGCTTTGACAATATCCGATGGGCTTGTATAAATTTGATCGAAATACGTATGATTTGAATCAAGATTGACCTGTATTTGAGCTGTGAGGACGGTGTATGATTTAGATTTGTCTAGATTTGATTATATCTAGACACGAATTAGTATTAGATTCATACGTATGTTGACGATTTTGAGTCTACTAATTTGGATCGGAGGGAGTAGTAATTTATTTGACAATCTCCAGTGGGCTTGTATACATTTGATAGAAAATGTATGATTTGAATCAAAATTGATCCGTACTCTTGAACCGTGAGGCAAAGGGATTGGCGTCCAAGCTTCGCGCCCTGGCCGCGACCACATATCGCTCTCTGGAGAAGAAGAATGCAGCGTCAAGAAGAACGGGGAATGGATGCTACCGCCAACGCTGCAAGTCTACATCGTAGACACGATGGCAGCGACAGAACGGTCAAAACTGATAGGAACCCAACTTGACCCTCTGGGTATTTGGCATGCCAACTATGGGCATCTTGATCCATTGGCAAGCAACTCGGGCCCCGCAATGCATTCTCTCGACAACTTTGGAACCGCAAACTAACAAATTTGCAGGAACTCACAACCATGCATTGAATACCAATTGTACTCTCTAAATTAGCTATCTATTCAACTAATCATTACACGTGCCACCCTTCACCGCAACCGCATACTATAACTACTAGGACAGGGATGACAAATACTAAAACTACCCACATGAATCTACTATTCTCCTCCCCCTTCACTTGAAGTTCATGTTTTAGATTTTCTAGCACTTGATCAGATACGGCAAGATCGTCCTTAAGTGTCAACTTCTCTTTGCGAATAAGCTTTGAATTCTTCTTTTCTTCCTCGATAGTATGCTTTAGTTCGAATAGCAACAGGTTTTATGCGCCAATTCATCACCTAAATTGACAACCATCTCCTCCAAATCCATCCTCTAGCTAGACCACAGGGTTGATTCATCTTGGTATGCAATGTACCATGGATCATCGGCCTGCATATCACACTATAACAATCCTAAAACAAACCCATTTGAAATCTGTCTGACAGGCCATGGTGGCACTTCAAATTCGATGGTAGTAGAAAGAGAAGTAGCTACCTGCACTTCCGACATGGTAGGAGAAGGAGAATGTGGCCACGACATTATTGATTCCCCACGTTCACCGGTGTACCCGCTAAGACCAGACATTAAGGACTAATTTGCACCTGCAATATTGAGAAAATTACGGGAACCAAATAGATTAGGGTGGGCGGAGCAGGAGCGAAGGTCTTACCAAGCACTACTAGCAGTTGCTGCAACTAATCCTCGAGCTATGGCGGCGGGACAAAATCCCAATCGTCATGGGTGGCGGACCTGCCTACGGTCGGTACTACCTCAACGTACAATGCATGCGGATGAAACAGGTGCTGGAGCCGTGGTTGAGTTGTGGCATGGAAGTCCTTCCAACACCGTTGTAGGACGGATCCGGCGATGCGCCGATGCGCCAATGATGGCTGCTCTATCCTCCGGTGGGATACGAGCTGCTCGGGACTAGGAGCGGATGAGAGAGAGATACGACCTCACGTGTCATACATGACCCCACATGTCAATGTTTGGGGGAGTAGCTACTCCGGGAGTTTTGCATATTTGCCAATTTTGCATATCTGCCAAACTTTTTCTTTGAATTTTGCATATTTTCCACATGACCACCACATGTTAGTGACATACAAAAGGGAAAATATGCAAGTTGCAAAGTAAAATGTGGCAAATATGCAAATCCCCCTCCATCCCCACATGATGGCCCCATCGGTCATTGCCTTCGACGACCCTACAGAACCGCCCCACATGGCGTCCCCATCGTACATTGGCTTCGACGACCCCATAGAATGGCCTCATATGTCATTGGCTGCAACGGACAAACAATCAGGAAAAATGTGGCCCATAAGCTAGCGAGAGATGGATGGCCGGTACGACGTGTATCATGGCCCCACCCGTCAGCACGTAACATCCATGGCATGACCCACCCCAACACGGTCCCACCGGTTAGCAGGTAACTGTCAAGCCTTTGACCTGATGGCATCCCTCCATCTGAGCGCCTGCGAGGGTTTAGAATAGAGGGAGGGGAAAAGTGAGGAAAAGTTAAGCGGCTGGGGAAAACTGAGTACAACTAACGAACCAGGGGCACGCAAATAGAAATCCCTTATAAAAATATAGTCTCATCACAAGATAAGAAAAAAATAAAACAATGGCAATTCTATTCAAAAAGTAAGTTGGAATATTTTAAGCATAAAAGATTGTAGAATGGTTAGAGAAGTGTGTTTGGAGGTCTATGCATGGTTTCATTGTGTTAAAGCAAAAGGTTAATCTTTTGTCAAAACTCTCGGTGGTATCTGATATATTAGTTAACCCCTCGATAGGTACCTCCAAAAGCTTTTTTGTAAAACTTTCAAAGAACCTATAATTTAGTTTTAGTTTAAATTTGACTTAATTTCGATAAATCGGCATAAAGTCATTCAAGTGGGTGGAGTTAATTAGCTAGGGAGTTTGAAAACTCATAAAACATGGGACTCGTAAGTAAAACATGCTGGTACATACTTAATATGTCTAGAAGCTTGGCTTATGGCATTGAGATCCATATTCTTCGGACTTTCTTTATGGAAAGGAACAATCTCGTCATCACTTGGAAAACTAGGAATTTTCTTTCATGATAGTTGGAAACTAACATCGATGACATTGTTTACTACAAGAAGATGCACCCATCTACCTCCAAAAAGACATTTAATTCATGAAGAGCAATCTATCGCGCTTACTTGTAGCTCAAGTTTTACCTAATTTCTTTAAATCGACAAGAAGTCACTGAAGTGCGCGAAGTTAACTAGGAAGCTTGAAAAATCCTATTACTAAAAACTTGAGTATTACGTATAAGAAACGTGGTCCACTTCATGTGATAATTGGGGTTGTTGGATTTTCTTAACTGTGGTAAGTCCCATAGGAGCGAGGTGCTTGAGTTAACACGGTCGGTGGAATTATAGGTTACATTAAGGACCTCATAAAAAATGAAAATTGCATCAAATTAAATCCATGCATTTAGCATAAGCAGGATCCTAAAACTGAGCAATGAAGCGTGTTTTGAGCTTTATGCATATACTAGTGTTCATCGTGCTAAAGTCTATATCAATAGAATCTTTCTAGATGCTAAGAATGGAAAAGAAGATCCAACGGTTAGCAATGTTTGGATTTGCCAGTCTTGATCCAACGATCAATGTTTCAAGTTATCCATACACTATATAGTGGTATGGTATTTTAAGGGACAAGACAAGATAAAGATAACATAAAAAGTACTATGAAAGACCGATGTTATGAATAACCTTCCCTCTCGATATTTGGGAAGCAAGTGAAAATTTCAAAAACTAGAAAAGTTTGAATTGTTTGCCGCCAAGCTAGACCAAAGTGGTTTTCTTCCTATGTACTACTCCTACTCCACACCAACACGGCTACCGAACACGCCAGAGACACAGATCTGCCATACCAAGGCACACGTGCGCAACGCAACACTATGGACGAGGGAGAGATCAGTCAGGCTGGTGCACGAGGGGAAAGGGGAGGAGAGATGGAGGATGGATGGTGAGAGGCAAAGAAGGATAGAGAATACACACAATTTTTTTGTGCACATAGGTCCTGAAATTTATACTACTACTAGAGTGTACACTGTAAGGCCACAGGAGTACCTTGTGTCAGGATCCCATCATAACTTTGCTTTGACATCGAACAACCTTCAACTCCTCTTCGCAGTTGCCCTCTTTCCCTGCCTACATTTTATTCTCTCAAGATGTACAGAGTGTGTACAAAGGTGAGCATATGTATAAGCAAAGAAATATACTACACTGTACTATTTGTGTTTTCCCTCTATGTGCAAAAAACCACACCATAAGCAAAAAAGTACACCTTAAGAGTTATCCATATACATAGTGGAGGTTGTCCACACAAGCCACAAATATTAAGGGTGACCCATAAGTTTATGGGTAGTCCACAGACACTAAATAATAATATCAAGTACACATAGCAATATTAAAATAATTTCATTCATAAGAATGTATGTTGTTAGCTCTTACATGTGGGTCCTAGCTTATGGACAAGTTTTTCTACATACATTATGAAGTGGTGCAATCAATTAGCTTATTATGGTGTACAATTGGGGAGCAACCTTATCAACAAGTTTTTTCACATGCATAGGTGATGCCCTAAGGTCATCCACAATGTGTAAAAAGGCACACCTTAAGCCCTATGTGGCATCCGCTAAGTAAGGTTCACCTTATACATTATGGAGAAAATAAAGTGATCTTTAAGCCTAAGGTGCACCTCAAAAGCTTATGGGTTGCCCATAGAAAATAGAAAAATCATTTCCCCTCTCTCCTTATTTCTCATGTGATCATTTTCAAAAGGGGTTCAAAATTTTCAAGATTCTAAATCTTAGCTAGAAGTTGAACCAGTCGTCAAAACTCTCTGTGGTTTCTGATATATTAAGTGACCACTCGATTGGTACCTCCAAAAGCTTTTTCATAAAACTTTCAAAGCAACCTACAGTTTATTACTTGTAGTTCAAATTCGACCTTATTTCGATACATTGACATAAAGTCATTCAAGTGGGTGGAGTTAGCTAGGAAGCTTGAAAAAACATGGGAATTGAAAGTACAACATGCTGTTGATCCATTATATATGTCTGTAAAATTGGCATGTGGCATTCAGATCCAATATTCTTCACACTTTCTTTACGGAAAAGAATGATCTCGTCATCACTCGGAAAATTGAGAATGTTCTTTCCTGGTAGTTGTACACTCACACCGACAAAACTGCTTAATACGAAAAGATGCACCCATCTACCTCTAAAATGACATTTAATTCAAGAGCAATATATCGCGCTTACTTGTAGCAGTCAAGATGCAAAATCTTAGCAAGAAGATGAACCTGTCGTCAAAACTCTCGGTGGTTTCTGATATATTAATTGACCCCCCCTCCGATGGGTACCTCCAAAAGCTTTTTCGTAAAACTTTCAAAGAAATCTACATAGCTTACTTGTAGTAGTTCAAATTTTACCTAATTTTGATAACTCTGCATAAAGTCATTCAAGTGGGCAAAGTTAGCTAGGAAATTTGAGAACTCATAAAACATGGGAAATCATAAGTACAGCATGCTGGCCCACTATATATGTCTGAAAACTTGGCTTGTGGCATTTAGATCCATATTCTTCGGACTTTTTTTACATGAAAGAACAATCTCGTCATCACTAGGAAAATTGAGAATGTTCTTTCCTGAGATAGTTGGAAACTCACACCGACGGCATTTTTTTACTACAAGAAGATGCACCCATCTACCTCCGAAAAGACATTTAACTCAAGAGCAATCTACCGATCTTACTTGTAGCTCAAGTTTGACCTAATTTTGTTAAACTGTCAAGATGCAAAATATTAACAAGAAGTTGAACTTGTCTTCTAAACTCTCGGTTGTTTCTCATATATTGATTGTGACCCCCGATGGGTACCTCCAAAAGCTTTTCTATAAAACTTTCAGAGCAACCTACTTTACTTGTAGTAGTTCAAATTTGACCTAATTTCGATTAATGGACATAAAGTCATTCAAGTGGGCAGAGTTATTAGGTAGGAAGTTTGAGAACTCATAAAACACGGGAAAATCGTAAGTACAATATGTTGGTCCACTATATATGTGTGAAAACATGGCTTGTGGCATTCAGATCCATATCCTTTGGACTTTCTTTACGGGAGAGAATAATCTCGCCATCACTCACAAAATTGAGAATGTTCTTTCCTGATATTTGGAAACTCACATTGACGGCATTGTTTACTACAAGAAGGTGCACCCATCTACCTCTGAAAAGATATTTAATTCAAGAGAAATCTATCGCTCTTACTTGTAGCTCAAGTTTGACCTAATTTCGTTAAATTGTCAAGATGCAAAATCTTAGCAAGAAGTTGAAACTATCGTCAAAACTCTAGGTCATTTATTATATATTAATTGTGACCCCCCGATGGGTACCCCAAAAGCTTTTTCGTAGACATTTCAAAGCAACCTCCAATTTACTTGTAGTTTCTAATTTGACCTAATTTCGATAAATCGACATAAAGTCATTCAAATGGGCAGAGTTAGCCAGGAAGTCATTCAAATATCCATAGATATTTAATCCAAGAGCGATATATCACGCTTACTTGTAGCTCAAGTTTGACCTAATTTTGTTAAACTATCAAGATGCAAAATCTTACCAAGAAGTTGAACCTGACGTCAAAACTCTCGGTGGTTTATGATATATTACTTGACCCCTAGATGGGTTCCTCTAGAAGCATTTTCATAAAACTTTCAAAGCAACCTACAATTTACTTGTAGTTCCAATTTGACCTAATTTCGATAAATTGGAATAAAGTCATTCAAGTTGGAAGAGTTAGCTAGGAAGTATGAAAGCTCATAAAACATGGGTATCATCAGTACAACATGTTGGTCCACTATATATGTCTGAAAACTTGGCTTCTGGTATTCAGATCCATATTCTTCGGAGTTTCTTCACGGAAAATAATAATCTTGTCATCACTCGAAAAATTGAGAATTTAATGTTTTTTCGTGATAGTTGGAAACTCACACCGACGATATTGTTTACTACATGAAGATGCACCCATCTACCTCTGAAAATACATCTAATTCAAGAGCAATCAATTTCCCTTACTTGTATAGCAAAAGTTTGACCTAATTTCGTTTAATTGGCAAAAGTTCACTAAAGTGTGCAAAGTTAGCTGGGAAGATTGAAAAATCCTAGTTTTAAAAACTTTGGAATTATAAGAAACCATGGTCCACTTTGTCTAATAATTGGGGTAGTGTAATTTTCTTTTAATTATGGTAGGTCCCGAAGGAGCGAGGTGCTTTAGTTAACATGCGGTCGGTGGAAGTACAAGTTACATCAAGGACCTCGTAAAAATGAAAATTACATATAAGTCCATGCCTTTAGCACAAGATCCCTGAAACTAAGCAATAAAGTGTCTTCTGAGGTTTGCGTGTATTCTACATATTGTAGAGCCAAAATTTGTTCTGAAATTATCTGTATTCTAACTTTTACTACTAGTACATAGTAAACGAGAACACATAAAACAGAGTGATCGTACTCTCTATTGGAGTAGTAACTTAGATTGGTTGTTCATATATCTAAGCACTACTAATAATAATTTCTTAAAAAAAGTACCACTAATAAATAGAGTACTAGTTTGTCTGGTTTTTTTCTAAGATGTACTAATACTAGTACTCCCTTGTCTGGCGTTATTAAGGCCATTTAAATTTGGTAAGACCAAAAAAGTTATTTACAGGTTGGTGTCGAAGACATGCATGCAGTCCTCAGTTTATCCCCTACAAAACTGTACATCCTGCACCAGGCCACGGGCTTTTTTGTCTCTCTCCAGGAGTAGATCTTCTTGCCTCTCACGTGGATATCTTTGTCTAGTACAGTATAGCATGACACCTGCTTTACTCACCTATCAACTTTCTGCAGCCTTTTTGTTTTGGCGAAGCAGTGAGCATGTACAGTATGTGGACACTGTCTAAGAAAAAAGTATGCACGTGTCTAAGAAAAGGAATAAGCTCCATTGTTTAGAAAATGTCTAACAAAAATTGTGGGGTCTACTAAACATAAGATACACGCACTTTTTAATCTTGGTCATACATTGCCAAGTGGGGCGATTAGTTGCTTTTTTCTTAGACACTTGTGCCTTGTACTAGACATAGGACTAAGAATTTTCTAGCTATCACCACCATCTCCACCGTGCTAGACATAACTTGGAAGGAAAAAGATGCTCTTAGACATCCTAATTTCGCAACGTTGTACTTAAAATATTGCGTTGTACTACTACTACGTACATATAGAGGCCGGCGGGCACTATGTCGGTGCACCGATGCCTAGCGTATTCCTGTAAACTCATACCAGTACAGTACGAAACTCAATTAGTATACTCTTTAATATACCCACCCAATGCGGGTTTCTGGCCGGCGGGCACTATGTCGGTGAGCTAATCTTCCCTCTGTAACCACTTCCACAAGTGTGTGTACCGCGTCGGCGGATTTGACCATGAGACGGCTGCTATGGATGCCATCGATTCTGAGGTGATGATTGAGTGCCCCTATGATGGCTGCTTTAGCTTTGTCACCTTCAACAAGCTCGACGAGAACAAGATCGTGTGCCTGCACAACCCATGCTCCTGCATGATTCGCGCCTGTGATTTCATTGCCTCGTCGGCAGGGCTCCTTTCCCATATAAAGGAGGTCCACGGAGTCATAGTAACCAGGGAAATCTACGGCAGTGCCTTCTTTTTCCTAATCCCAATTCTGGCACCAGCAAGCACGAGTGGATTCACGTGCTTCCTCTATGGGGATGACGGTACCGTGTTTTTCCTGACCATCAGCGCGCTCGGCCTGGCCGCCGTCGTGTCCTTGATATGCATCAGGCAGGACAGGTGCTTGTGGCCGCGGTACAAGGTGAAACTATGTGCGCCTGGCCCGTTGGGGTCAGTGGACTTCTCGATGGTCGAGAGCCTTGCGGTAATCAAGCTGATGAGCAGCTCGTCATCGGCCAACTTCCCATCTGACAAGCTCACGACGTACTTCGGGGTGCCGCCGCGGTTCCTGATGAAGGTTGGAGAGTCCACCCATGTATCTTTTTCGATTTGCATTGGTAGGAAAAAATAATCTTAAACTACGGCTACTAGTAGTACTATTTCACTACTCCAGTTTACTAGTAGTAGTCGCATGTAGGTTCTCTGTTGGCACTAGGAAGGATGCATTTTAGATGTAAACTAAGTTTGTTGCTAATGTTATTATGGAGTATTTAGGGGTTTATTACGACTTTTATGTAATTGTTCACTTCTACAGAATGAACCAGAGATAAACACACTAACCATTATTTTGGTGCTTCGATTTAGTCCTCTAACTCAGTTATTATGAATTTTTATGCCCAAACTTGTCAGTTCGACTTGATTTAAGTCTTGAAGCAGGATTGCCGTCGAAATTGCGCTGGTGTGGACGACACGTTGACGTGGGTCCAGTGTGCAGGGTAGGCTGCCCTAGAATTTTGCACGTAGCACATACCGCATCTCGAAGAATAAACAACGTGCCCAATATTTGCATATCAACTGCCACTTTTTCCTCCCCGCACATCCTTCCAGGTAAGCAACACCACGTCGTTTTCACCTCCATGCCACTTTATTTTTGTTTTGTTTGAGAGAATAAACAAAGTGATGCTTAGAAAAATTCAAAATATTACACCCATTGGGTTACATTACCAAAAAAACAAAATTATCTCAACATCCATATTAAGAAGGAAATTCATCTCAAACACGTGAGAAAACTGGAGGCAAATCCATAGCAGACGACCTCACTAACCCTATGACAAGGACACACTTGAAGAAATACCGTTCGGAATCCTGTGGACATTGGTCTAGGAAGTGTATTTATTCAAGAAACGATGCTTGGTCACACTTAACGATGAGCAGCTCTGTGTTGGGCACAAGATACGCCTTTGGACTCGAGCTCGAACCACTAGAGCCACCACTCGTCTTACTAGAGGACAAACCATGAGATGCACTCGCACAAGAAGATCAGGGCACAAGCCAAGGGAAAAACAATTGAACTAGGGTTAGGTATTCGTGATATTTGGAACAAAACATATCTTATAATTATCTGACATGTCAGTTTCATAAAACCAATCTTGCAGGAGATTAGCTCACCCTAACTGTCTATTATACAATAGCAGCTAGGTGCAATGTTATAGGGTAGATGCTCTCCTGTATGCATAACCAACGTCCACATGTCATCCATGCTAACACAATTTTAACTGCAAACTTTGCTTACAACTAAATTTAGTTACGTTGACAAGTTTGTGCGTAAACTTTAGCAAATCACGAGTTAAAGGGCGAAATCGAGCCCCACACACAAGTATAAGGATTTCTTGTGTTTTTTACTCCATGGACCATGCATAATCAAACGACCATGCATGGTTGCGATCTATGTGAGGATGCAACATGGTGGAGAATACCGTGAGTGATGGCTCCGATTTTTGCCATCTTATACTGCGTTTAAACATTGTTTTTGGTCAAGCAATTGCCAAAGAAACTCCCAATTCTTGCCACTAATGACTAATAATTCCAAAGATATGAAAATCCTCTCTTTGAATTATATTGTGCAGGAAATCGCGGCTTTTAATGCGAAATAAGGAGTCATAATGAAGGATTTTGAGGAAGTACACATGACCAAGTAATTGGGAAGCAGTTCCAGGGCGTCAGCACACTTAACGACCACTGGTACGGGCAGGTCTTTCCCATACCACCCGCCCATACCAGGTGGAAACGGCTTCGTCTCGTCAAACCCTACAACTTTTGTGAAGACGCCTATATATTTCGAGGCTCCAGCCGCCGGCCAGAGACCTGCCATTCTCAGATTACATCACAACACCACCAAAGGAGATCCACACCATTGTTCATCACTTCCACCATCCATCCACTAGCCATAGCCATTGCTTTGTACTTTTGATCTCCTTGTGATTTGGCGACCATTGTAAGAATATTTGATTTCTATCTAAGTATTTGTATGATGTTTTGTATCTCCGATCTATTCGTTATGAGTGAGTAGTCCTCACGGGTTACGGGTTAGGGAGAAACCTCGTAGCATTTATGTGCATATTGATCATGGGAGTATTGTATTTTGATTGCAATTGAGATTTGTATCTTTTGTTTCTTCGTCTCTTGTCTCGATCTATGGACTTGTAGGTACCCAAGATCCCATAGATTAATAAAGGCTTGAGGTGGGATACTTGGCTAGCGGCGATCTTATAGGAACCTCAATGACAGAAAGGGTAGTACGGTCTTCGCTTAGCGCCCCATTCGGGATAAACAACAACATGACCACTTAAAGCTTTCATCTGTGTTCTACACTTAATAATCGTTTGTAACCCGTGGCTTTGGTGTGCACTCGGTTGGATTAAAAGTCTATTGCTATGCCCGCTGCATCACGGGGCTGTAGAATATTAGGATGTGTTTCCCACAAGAGATTATCTCCATTCAAACATTATACATGACTATGCTTATTGTTATCTTTTATCCCATTTGATGTGTAGCTGCAGGTAGATCTTCAACCCTGACCTATCTCCATCCAGTGATTCAAACCTATTAGAAAGTAAACTATATTGGTCCGGTAAACTAAGTTAAAACAAACAAAAAAGTCTTGTAGATGTGTCCTTTTTATTTTCTTTTAGCATTGCTTTCCGAGGTTCGATTAAACCTAGGTCTTCTAGGGAAAAAGCTATTAAACTACATCTATGAATCCAGATCAAAGGTATCAACCCTTTTTCTGGCGCCATTGCTAGGGAAGCAATTTCGCTATCCTAGTAAGGTCATTAGAGACCTTGTTTTTAGTTTTATTATTAGTTGTAGTTTAATTCTTGTTATTAGTTTACTTTCTTGTTATCTATTTGAAAACCCAAAAAAAAGTTACTTGTTATTCGTTTTCATTACTTAAAAAAATACCAAAAAGATAAGAGCCATGGCTCAAAAGAGATTAGGGGACTATGCTACTCCCACCGATGATTCTACTCGTGCACCCATCACTCAGCCCGTAGTTGATGCGGAAACATATGAAATAAAGCCTAACCTTTTAAGTTTGGTTCAAAAAAACCAATTTGGGGATCACGCACTGAAGATTCGGGTTTGCACTTAAATACTTTTACTGAAATTTGCAACATGATAGATATTAAGGATGTAGATCCAAAGGCTATTACACTAAGATTGTTTCCTTTCTCTCTTAGAGGGAAGGCTAAGTATTGGTTGCTAGCTCTACCAAAGGGCACTACTAAAACTTGGGAGGAATGTACTAATTTGTTTATGACTAAATCCCCCCCCCCCAGCTAAAACTATGCAACTAAGATCCAACATTACAAGCTTTAGACAAGAAGACCGTGAGCCACTAGCACTTGTTTGGGAAAGGATGAAAGAAGCCATAATGAACTGTCCTAGTCATAGGATGGAAGAGTGTCTTATATTACATTTGTTTAATAATGGTCTTAACCCAATGTCTAAGTCTATGCTAGACACTACAACAGGAGAAACGATTACGAGAAAGCAAGTGTGTGTTGCAAAGAAGTTACTTGATGATGTACAAAATAACCATGCCCAATGGCTTGTGGAAAGAACCTCGAAGAGAGTAAGTTCAATTACCAAGATAAATAATCAAGATATTACATCTAAGGTAGATGAGTTGATTAGCTTATTAAAGGGTAAAGAAGATACCCAAGTTAATGCTATCACTACTGATGTTTATGATGTTAATTTTATAGCTCGCACTCCTTTTAATGCTACATGGAAAAATAATTATGCAGAGCTCCTTATAATACTAATGGAGCAAATCATAGCAATCTCCCGTTTGCAAAGACAGGTGCTGCGAATCTTCTTTATCTTGCCCTTGAAATCCGACTTGGTGCAGTCGTGTCAAAACAAACAAACATAATTGATTGTCAGTACATCAACATATAGTACACATGCTATCGATCGGATAATGGTTTTATTTTTCAAAAATTAGCTCGTGCTTCTCTGAATACTTAGTCACTTTCTCGTACGCTCTGTTGTTTACGCTGTGTCCTTACCGGCTAGCCAGGTTGCGGTTTGGAGCCGGAACCAAAGGGAGAGCTGACAGTGCATTGCACACGGTACTGGGGGCTGAGCAGCCAGAAAATACCAACTAGGCACAAGGCCGGAATGTCCGATTTGTCGCATCCTTCGCCATTTTTCATGTGGGATGCCTCAGGCTTTTTCTCTTGCTAGCCGGACAGCCGGATTGCGGTCTGTAGCTAAGACGAAGAGTGGGATCTGACACTGTCGCACACTACTTAGTCGGTTTACGGATTTAGCAGGCCGGGCCAAACGGCGAGCCCCCGGGTGGGGGTTGCCAGCGCCGGAAAACTGAAAGGCGGAAGCAAAACAACATCTAGTGAGCTCTCGAGGGTTGCTCGAGGTCGGAAAAACACTCAGATTGTAGCAGTTGGCATGGTAGGGTCGAAGACGCGATTCCGTAGTCGCTGCGGGTGCTGGAATGGTCCAACTGGCGTTTCAGCCGGATAGCCTACCTCCAGCCGGACAAGCAACCAAACGTGGCGTAGCCAGATTCGGTCCCGAACCGGCCAGACAACCAAACGCGCCAGGATACGCCGAGCTGGCCTGGCCCAGCCGGAACAGGGTCTAGCCGGTCCAACCGGCAATCAAACAAGACGAAGTCGCGCGGAGTCGGCCCGATCCAGCCGGAACGGGTTCGAACCGGACGAATTAGACAGACAAACGGAGTCAGCCAGTCAAAACAGTACAACCGAAACTGTCCTAGCCAGAATTTTTCTTGCCTTTTTTTTTCTCTCAGTCGAATTTTTCTCCCTCATATTTTCTCTCTTCCTTCTCCAACCGGATACAGCTAGCCGGTCTTTTTTCTTTCTTGGAAAAAGATAACGGAAGGCGCCGCACAGCTTCCTTGTCCGCGCCGCATGTCAAGATTCGGAAAAAACCTGCACGTGCAACCGCGGCTTATCCTCTCATCCCGCTTCCGCTTTATCCCCTCGCGAGTGGCTTCTGGCCACACATGTTCTATCTTCTTTGTCGAGAGCAGCACGGAACTAGTGTGACCACAAGAGGTTTGAGGACTGCCGCTGCCTAGCACTCCTCAGGAGGCTGTTGCGCATCAGGGGTAGCTACCGCCGCGCGGGCACACAGCAGCAGGGGAGGCGCCGTCGCCGAGCACGTGTCAGGGTGTCTGTCGCCGACGAGCGCGCGACAGGGAGGCCGCCTCTGATGAGCGCGCTGCAGGGACGCCGCCAACGACGAGCGTGCTGCAGGGACGCCGCCGCAGGAGAGCGCATGGAGACATGAGCTCTAGGAGGAGGCGCTCCTCGGCTATCGCAGGAAGGTCGCCGCCAAGCACGCAGCGACGAGAGGACCGCCGGCGAGCGCGAGCAGGAGGCCGCTGCCCTCAAGCATGTTGAAGGCCGCCTTCTATGAGCAGATGGAGGCGTGCACGAGCTGGTGCAATGGTTGCCTGCGTTTTCCTCTCCTTTGTAGCTCGATTGTCTACTCTGTTAACTCTTGATTTACGTTGGAGTTATTCATGGTGTTTTTCCATGTGTATTATCCCGTGAGTGATTCCCCTTTAGCAAACTCAAGTATTTTGGCAGCTTGGGGTTGGGAATTTGGCGGTTGGGGGCTAGTAATCTGGCAGGATATGCGCGAATCTGGCAGCTGCATGGTGAGAATCTGGTAGGCTATGCGCGAATCTGACAGCTGCGTGCTGGGAATCTGGCCACTAGAAGCTAGTAATCTGGCAGGTGTTAGCAGCTTGGAAGGAGAGTTCCTCTGTACGGGAGAAGATGCCTTGAAGAGCATGTTGCGTCGGATGGTAGAGGTAGGCGCAACTTTGGTCTCTCACTTAGAGTTTCATCCGTGGCTACTGGGTTTGGGATACGACCACAGGGGAGAGATAGAATCTATCTAATTTTAATCAGGCAATTAGCGATAACTGAATCTGGCAGCTATGCTAAATCAATCCGGCAAGTGGTAGTTTGGCAATAAGACCTAATTAATATGAGAATTAATAGTAATTTAGAAATTAGTAACAATTGAATCTGGCTAATAGGATTAATTAGCCTGGCAATTAGTAAACCTAATTAATATGGCAATTACTAACCTAACGATTATGCCTAATTAATTTGGTACTTGGTAATCTGGCAGTTACATACTCAAAATATGTGGCCATAAATCTGAACGGCAGGCCTCAAAAGGATGGTGATGATCTCAACGAATGCATGCATGCGCGGTTATGGCCAGCTGTGGGTGACTTTGAATTTTCTGGATATACACTGTATGCGGTGCTGATTGCTAGAGTACCGCGCGGGAGGAGTAAATATACGGCGCCGCGCGATAGTCCTATCCTTCTTTCTTTTATTTTCTCTCTCAACCGACTACAAACAGCCGGCCCTTGTCCTTTTTTTTTCCTTTTTCAACCGGATCTTTTTACTCCTTGTCCTTTCTTTCCTATCCAGCTAGCTCCGCCACTTCTTTTTTCTTTTTGCCTTTTCTCAGCCGGATACTGCGGACGCACGCGCGCAGCTGGAGCGACGAGGCCGCGCGGGAACCGGTTCTGCGGCAGCTCGGCAGCGCCCTGGCGAGCGGGAGGGTCGCAGGTTGGGCGCGGCGGAGGAGTTGCGGGCGGAGCCGGCTGCGAGCGAGGGAGGCGGAGGCAGACGCGCGCGGGCGCGGACGGCGGAGCCGGGCGCGAGCGGTGCGCATCGAACCGAGGCGGCGGCGCGGGCGAGGCGCAGCCGGCCAGAGCAGAGCGGGCGGCGCGCGGTGGAACGCGGTGGCGGTTCGAGTTGGCAGGGGCGAGGCAGCACACACGCAACGCCGCGGCGCAGGGTCTGACGCGGCTGGGCGTGCGGCGGCGAAAGACGCGCCACGCGCAGGCAACAGCCGGAGGGAGCAGGAGCGAGCGCATGCGAGCGCACAGCCTGGGCAGGTATCCTCGCATGGAATTTGCGACCGTATGCGCGCGCATGTACATACGTATTCTTGCACGAAAGATTCTGTGTATCTGTCTAGCTTGTGCGCGCGCGATTGAGCTGGTCGTAGCTAGCTGATGAGCTGTTTCTGTGCTTGCCTAGCTAGGAATCGACTGGGCGTCTGTATGCTTAGCTTGTGCGCGTGCGGCCGCAGCTTGCTCTGTTGCTAATTGTTTGCTTGCCACTGCATGTTAGCGCGGGCGAGCGCCGCTCTTGCTGCTAGCTGGTACTCTGCCGCACGCGCGCGCTGCCGGTGCGGAAAATAGCGAGGACGACGGAGACGGCGGCGGCGAAGAAGCCGCGCAGCCGCCCCAGGACTTGATGAAGATATCGGTGGTGCAGAGGAGGTTGCCGGCCGTCCGGAGGATGAGCTGCACGACGCGGGCGGCATCGGCAAGCAGAGACGCGGCGGCGATGCTTGAGGACAAAGCAGGCGCGCGCGGACGACTGCGAGCCCCCTCGAGCCTTGTCGAGGTGGCAACGGCGACGGCGCGACGGTGGTGGCGACGAGCCCCCGCGTCTCTTGGCGGGACGAAGACGACGGTGAAGGCGACGACGGCGCGAAGGCGATGGCGACGGCGAAGGCACCGCAGCGGCGATGGCGAGCCCCCGACGACTCAGTGAGCGGCGGCAACGATGCCGCGGCCCCGAGAAACTTGGCGTGGTGTCGGTGACAACGACGCGGAGGCGGAGAGCCCCGGGCAACTCGAGACGGCGTCAGACCCGGCGACGATGAGGAAAAAATTGGTCCCGTATGGAACGGAACTCCGGCCAAAGCTATCTAGACCCACGGTGGGCGCCAACTGTCGTTGTATTGAAAATGACAGTACCTAAGTAGGTTAGATAGAGGTGTGGGGACTAGCAGGAAAGCTATCGACGGCGTCCACATACGGAATTGGATACAAGCAAGTGTAGCTGGACACAGGAAGTACCCAAGTTCGGAGCCCTCGTGACGAGGTAAAAGCTTCTACTCCTGCCGATCTGACTATGAATGGTATACGGGCTACAATCGCTCCTCGAGCTGTATTCTCTAGCTACTGCCTTAAATGCACTGAGATCAATGGTCTATCTGTCTAACTGAGCTAGTGGGCGTGCTCTACGTGAGGAAGCTAGCAGAGAGAGCTAGCTCCCCGGGAGGTGATCGATCCATGGCTCTGTGTATGAATGAGTGAGGCCCTCCCTTGATGCCTTATAAAGGTGGTCCAAGGGACAAAGGTGTGACCCACTGGCCTAACTTCTACTATTGCATGTGTCATGGATGAGGTAATGTTGGCACATTAGTCATTACATCATCTGGTAAAGTAGCATGGGCTTGGTGCTCTGGGTCTCGTCGATGTCCTCTCGTCCCTCTTCTGGTACGTAGGAATCCAATACAACGCTGGGCTAAGCGATCTGGAGCTGGTACTGGTCTTGATCGGTCTAGTAGCGATGGGAGCATGCCGCCTAGGCCGGAGCAGCCGAAACGGCCCGGAGGTGGCGATCCATCCGGTGTGAGGCGGACAGAGCCGCGCCAGCTCCTGGGGAGCTCCCGTAGGTTGGGTCGAGGTGCTGGCCGACTGGGCCAGCGGCCCAGCAAAGGGAGTGGTGCCAGATGGGGAGGCGGAGCCGGATAGGCCGGTAAGAGGCCCAGCCGGGGGCAGCGGAGCCAGGCGGGAGTCGGGGAGGGCCTCGCGGAGCCGGCCCAAGCGGAGGGAGCCGGGAAGCGGGAGTGGTGGCCCGTCCGGGCGGGCAGCAGCCAGGGCAGGGCGACATGGTGGCCCAGCCGGGGCGACCGGCCTAGCCAGACCGTGGCGTGGGGCAGCCCAGCCGGACAGAGAGGGCGCCGCAGGAGCCGGTTGGTGGAGGCCCAGCCGGAATGGGTGAGGAAGACTGGCTGGGTGGCTCCAGTCGGCCCAGAACCTGGTGTTGCTTGTCTGTCTTTAGTTTGATTGGCGTCTCGCCTTTTTTATTCGTCTTGAGTGCTTCTTTGGGGTACCCGGGGATAATCCACCCGACATCATTTGAGCAAACTTTTAGAATATTTATACAAGCTCAAATCGAGCAAAATAATATGCTTAATAAAATCACGGAGAACCATAAAAGTAGTATAGGAAAATTATCTAACCAGACTATTGCAATTAGAAATGATGTGCAGGATCTACAAGAAAGAACAAAGACCGTAGATGCTCGGCTGGGTAAGGTAGTTGAGAGCCAAGCTCTCATACTAGCAAAGTTTGCTGGAAAACCCGAGCCAAATCCGGTAGAAGACCTCAAGATGATGAGGGTGGTAACCAATGAAGAAAAACCTGAAGAACTAGATTATAGCAACGCGTCAACACCGGAATATAACATGGAAGATCTATTGAAGATGATCACCGTTAAGAATCCAGGTATTGAACAAGGTAATGATGATATGTACCAACAATTTATACAACAAGTAGCATCTAAAGTTCGCGATCTAGGGATGGAGTATAAGAGACTAGCTGATAAGCTTCCAACTAAGCTAGATGATATATTTGAGTCCACTATTAAAATTAAGTTGGGAGTCAATGAGATATCTGCACTTTGTGATCTTGGTGCGAGCGTCTTAACAATTTCCAAAAGCTTATTCGACAAATTAAATTTTGGGCCATTTGTTACAACTGAATTGAGACTCCATCTAGCTAATTCAACTTATAAACAAGCTGTTGGGATCAAAGGAAATCTAGTTGTTGAAATTAAAGTTAGTCCTGCTCTTATTGATCTTGTTCTTGTGGACATGCCTGAAGATCCCATAGGACCTATAATTCTAGGTAGGCCATTCCTAAGAACTATTAAAGCTTTGATTAATTTACATAAAGGGAATGTGAGGATAGGGCTACCATCTAGAGATCTTTTTGTAGTGCACTTCCCTAGGGAAAAGAAGGCCAATCCTAAAGATGATGATGATGTAATTACTTTGAAAGCCAACTACTTTGGAGTGGGTGTCCCACTTCACAACCCTAAGTGATTTTCATCAAGGTCAAGCTAATTGACCTTAACTAGAAGCGCTTCATGGGAGGCAACCCATGTGAAATAATTTTTTCTTTATGTATTTTTTTATTGTGTTAGTTTTGTTTTTGTTCTTAATAAAGAGTGTTCAAGAAGACCTGCCGCCAGTTCTATTATATCAATACAAGCAACTTTCTTGAAGGGGAGACAACTAAAAACAGAACACAGCCGCCACAAACTCATCTAGAAGGGGAGATATCAAATCTAGAGAAGGAGAAGAACACTGTATCATTCTTTGACAATCTCTAGCCTCTAAACCATTCACTCTACCATCATACCCATTGGTACTTAGAGAGAGATTGGCACTTGTAAGATTTGGAGCTATCAAGAGGAAAACAATGACTTATTCCACTTTATTCCACTTATTCCACTTTATTCATCTGGCACTTTCACTATTACCATTAATCGTTTCTCTCCGCTCCAAACTTCTCATCTGCAGGAACCTCAAACACCTTTCTCGTTTGTACTTTTATGCTATTTAATTCTCTCTTTTTCCTTACGCAAGTTTCCTCTATTATTCACTCTCAGAGATTTGTCCCACAAAGGAACTAGGGTCCAACGATCCCTTTGTTTGAGAGGGTTCTGAACACGTGACTCTAGGAGAACTCGGCGGCAGCGATGGCGGCGGAGCAAGCACACGACAAAGAGGTGACACGGCTATTTTTACCCAAGTTTTGGACCTTCATGAGGAGGTAAAGCCCCTACTCCTTCTTTGTTGTATTGCTCGCGTGCTTAGCGAGGGTACAATGGAGGGTGAAAGTCTAGGGTTTTAGATCCCCATGATCTCCCCTTTCCAGGGTAGGAGAAGGGGCCCTTATATAGGGCAGCGTCGGACCTCTTTCCACTAGTTATTGGTGAGAAGGGCTACCACATTCCCGCCCAATGGATCTGCTTTGTGTTCAGCGGCCACCAGCCAGCTGCTGCACTAGGATGACAGTTAGTCATCCTTCAGCTTTGCATCATCACTCTGGTCTTCTTGCACCAAAATGGCTATGTCAGGCATTGCCTCTGCCCTGCGTCACTTGCCCACACCTTTGTGATTTCCTTTCCCGGGGTGGACCGGTCGCCGCTTGGACCGACCGTTGGTGCGTCGTCTTGCGGGGCATACTTGGGACCGGGGATGCTCCTCCTCCTGAAGCCTCGCCAGGAGACTTCTGTACTGCACCAAGACTGGTTCTGGCAGCTGCCGAGGCTTCGGGCTTCATTTTTCCCTCTTGAGGCTCACTCTCCTCGTGAGCCCTCGTGAGGGCGTATTCGGTGGGCCTGTGACCTGACGGGACGGGGTACCCCCGTTGCCAATAGTCCGATAGTAGCCCCCGGTCACTTGGCTTGCACGCGACTTACGAAGGGGCAAGGAAGTCAAGGGACCAACTAGCGCCGGACCCATAGGTTGTCATGTCATGACACGATTCCCGAAGATTCCCGCGACATCCATGTGCCCACGCCGGGCGTGGCACACATCCGATGCGTGAACCACCGTTTCCGCTGCTTGGCCTCGGGGACTGCATCACCCGTAAAAAACCCAAACCGGAATCGATTTGCCAACTCTCATCTTCCATCGCTACCATCCCTCTAGTGTTTCTTCTCCGACACTACTCCTTCCACTACCGCAGCATCCGAGATGGCACTCAAGAGAGCACATGCCACATCCGCCGCATCTGGCTTCCCTCGATCGACCGTGGGGACCTTGCCACTGGCGATGATCCTTAAGAGGAGGTGTGAGTGTGAAGGTGTGAGGGGGGGGGGGCTTTTATAGGAGGAGGGGAGGGTACCCCTCCCATGGTCGGCGCCCATGGAGGGTGTCCCTTCACCTCCCCCATTCATGTGGTGGTAACTCCCTCCACATAAATTTGCCCCTTCACATTCTCCATTAAAGTCTCCACTTTAAATGCATTAAATTTCTCCAAATTTAATGCTCTATCATTTAATAAAACTCTTTTATTAATTTTATTCATAATTTATTTAATTACTTTAATTAACAAACATTCACATAAAACCCCTTCAATATTTCAATATCACATGCAGAACCAGTTTCTGCAATTTCACTCAAAACAATTCCGGTTTCCATCGAAATAATTCCAGCGCTTTATAATTCTTTTCTCTAGAACATATTTGCTCCAAATGGTGCCGGTATCCCTTAAGTGTGTCACCCTATGGTTCGAGAATAATGCAGACATGATCGAGACCCATCTCAGATCAATAATCAGAAGCAGTACCTGGAGATCCATACTGACTCCCACACATTCAACGATGACTTATGTGATCGTGAGAACCTTTAACGTCGTAACTAAATCCCTTTGTCTCGTGATATATTACATGTCTGAGATTCGATCATTGGTATCTCAATACCTAGTTTGATCTCGTTACCGACATGTACTCTTTTCTCGTTCCTGTGATATAACATTCTAGTGATCTCATCACTTGCTTGCAAGCTAACCAATGTGATATCACCGAGAGGGCCCAGAGTATATCTAGCCGTCATCGGGATGGAAAAATCCTACTGTTGATCCATGAGCCTCTACATAACACTTTCGTTGCACTGAACTCACCTTTATAATCACCCTTTCACGGTGTGATGTTTGATGTTATCAAGATACTCTTCTAGTGTTAGTGATTGAATGATCTCATGATCTAAGGACTAGGATTACTTCGTATGATGTTATAGCAATATAAACACAATGACTTTGATCGTAATTCTATACTTTGGATGAATGTTCGTCATATCATTCCACTAATGTTGTGACCTCGTTATTAACAACATCCAATGTCCATGATCAGTAAACCTTGATCATCTTGTTAATCAGGGAGCTAGTTTATAAGAGAGGCATAACTAGGAACTTTCTTTTTGTTTATTGAACACACATGTATTAACATTTCCAAATTAATAAAATTATAGCATGCAAAATAAACTTTTATCATAAACAAGGAATAAGATAATAACCACTTTATTATTGCCTCTCGGCCATATTCCCTTCAGTCTCCCACTTGCACTATAGTCAATAATCTAGTTTGAAAAACTTTGCGTATTGAACAACTATGGCTTTCAGGTGTAGCATATACGCGATTCCTAGTGGTTAACATAATCTCTGGATCTGACAGTTTTAGGTCCGTGTGTATTTGCATGTCTTTGCGTCTCTATGCATCACTCATTCTCAAATGAGATGGCATTGTTTAAATTTGGTCCTTTGGTGAGACCTTTAGTTTGTTCGGGTTAAAATATGTTGATATTATTGTCATACAATATATCTTCATAGTATTATCCCACTTTGAACCACACCTAGTTTGATAAGAAACTACTTAACACAAATGCCCTCCTTTGCTGCTACTATAGCAGTCATATACTTAGCCTTTTGTTGTAGTATCCGTCATAATGTCTCAACTTTGGAACACATCCAAATCCATCATGGAAGATCTTTTCCATTACATTGTGCCACCCATAGTCTAAATTGAGATAAATTTAATTTGTATCTTGTGACAAAACTAGTATCAATGTAACACTTTACAATGAACTATCTTTAACTATTTGTCACTTATACATGATATATTCTTAGTTCTTCCAAAGGTCATAAGAATATCTTTACTATCGTCCAATGATCATCTTATGAATCATTCTGGTATGTGCTCATAACGTTTAGAGCATAGTACATATCTTGATATGTACATATCATGGTATATTTTATTAATCAAAATATTCATGTGATTTCACTCATCAAGTGTCAAAACACTTGAATCTTGTTTCATCCATCAAGTGTCAATACACTTGAATTTTCATTCAACCTTTTCCATGCAGCAAGAACCTTTCTTGTCATTTCCATATTGAACTCATTCAATATATCATATATTTATGTTTGGCATAACCATATTAGTGCCTCAATCTATCCATATAGAAATTGATGCCTAATATTTCGGTTTTGCCCAAGCCTTTCATCAAAGTCTATTTTTAATGAAATTCTTATCCTAAGTCAATAAAAGATACATCATTTATAATCAACACCATGTCCTCTACATAATGTATTATAAATATGTCTCAACTCTCCCACTTAATTTCTTGCAAATGTAAGCATCTTCATCATCTCCGATGAATTTAAACTCTTTTAACAGTTTCATCATGGTGAAGATTCCAACTCCGCTATGCTTAGTTCAACCATTGAAGTTTGCATGCCCTTTTAGCATACTTTGATTTAACAAAACCCTTTGAACCGTGTCATGTACACGTCCTAGGTAACCATTCTGTTAGAAGAACCTTGTTTTGTTTATTCAACTACCATATACTAAATTATATGTAGTGATTGCTACATTAATCCGTCAAGACTAAATATCGCTATGAAAGATCAAATCTTGTCATAGTCAAGTCCTTGAACATTGTCGTAAACTCCTTTCACACATGTAGACTATTTCATAGATGTCAAACATCCATGTATATTTCTTTATAGATCCAAACACGACCGATAGGCTTGACGCCTTTCCGGAGGGTCTTCCAAGTTCAAAAACTTGATTTCTCGTGTATGGATACTATCACGGATTCTATGACTTCCAGTGATTTTCTGGAGTCAGGGCCCATCATCGCTTCTTTGCATGTAGTCGGTTCATCATTGTCAAAACAATAACGACTTGTTTATCAAATCTCACTATTTGATTCTTACCCGATGCATACAGTTCAAATAGGAACTCTAATCTCCAAGATCACACCCTTTGTAATCACGGGAGTCATGAACATTGTGGCCGCCACCGGGACACTTTCTGGTTCTACGCTACTTAGCACATATAACTAAGGTTCAACAACCTTATCAAAGTTCTATTGTCCTCCCACTTAACTTTTCACGAAAAATTCCTTCTCAAGAAACTTGACGTTCCAAGCGACAAACTCTTTTGTCCTTGGTGTTATGGAGGAATTCCCAACAAATTATATGGGATAACCTACAAAGAGGTGCTTAACCGACTTTGGTTGTAAACATTTTACTTATGCATAGCATACCAAAATTTTAAAAAAGATAATTCGAGTTTTATCCCAAAACATAACTCATATGGTGTCATTTCAACGGATCACGATGGTGCTCTTTTCAGTGTAAAGCGGTAGTCTCTAAAGCTTTAATCCTTAAAACATAATGGCGGTTTTATAAATGACACCTTTGATCTTACCATGTCAAACAAGGTTTGATTTGATCTCTCGAACATACCATACTCCTGTGCTTTATCGGGAAATGCAAATTCATGGAACAATTCCTGAAATCTTAGGTGTTTTGCTAAAACTGTAACTCAAATATATTCCTTTATGATCAAATCATAAACTCTTTTATTTTCTTGTTACAATGATTTTTCACTTCATCTTGAAAGTCTTTGAACAATTTTCAAATGTTTCATACTTCTTCCTTATTAAGTAAATATATAGATATATTCACTCAAATTTCTGGAGAAAGCATATGAAGCAAAAAGATCCATCGCATATGGCTACACATAATGGACTGTGCACATCAGCATGCACAATTTCCAATAAGCTAGTCATCTGTTCCTCTTTGGCCTATGAACGGAGTTTCAATTATCTTGAGGAAAGTTTTACAAGCGTCAATTGATCAAAATCAAAAGACTCCAAAGATACATAAACATAAAGTTTCTTCATGTTTACTTTCCAATATAATTCAAACAATGATGTCACTTCATAAGTGATCTTCCAATCATTTGTCTTATGACATTTTAGCAATAATGTTTATGGATGTGATTTCTCCAACTAGACTTGTAAAAGTTCATCCATCCTTTATGGAATACGATAATTATTTGAACAACCATTGTTCTCGTAATACCGGAACAAAATAACAATTATTAAACAAACCTTGAAGGTTAGGTTTGACGACAACGAAAAACACAATAACACTTTATTTGTTTTCGATGAACATCATCACTTATTCTCTTGCTAGTTACTTAGGCCATTGCTGTTTATGAATTATGTTGTTCTGTATGACACTTCACACCAACCAATTCGGTATCCAATATCGGTATACAATACCTAAGAACCACATTATTTAACAAGCAAGGAATACAGCCATAACATGTATATCTTCTATATACCTAAGTTGGACATCTCCAACCTTTTTTTTTCTGCCAAATATTTTATAGATTCTCTTTCAGCAATTCTTTTTCTTTTAAAAGAATCTATCAACATCAATAGTGGTGTCTTTCACATGACACACAGTACAAAGTGTATATAGTCAAATACTAATACCTTTAGACTTGCACTTTGAAGTGGATCACCATCATCAAATGTTTGGTGTTCTTTCAAAAATCCATTCTTTAGTAATCTATTAGTGTAGTAAAAATTTTACTTATATCTTCTATTAATCCTTATCATGACAACTTTCATGATCAAGCTACTATAGCCTATAAGGAATAATGACGAGTATAATTTTAGTTCCCGAAACCTTTTGGGAGATCCGGATGCCTAGCATCTCCATCCTTTACAAATTCTCATACAATATGAGAACATGTATTTTGCTAAATTATACTCTAGCATAATGCAACCAAAAACATTGTTTCAGATATCACAATATCTTCCACACATGATGGTTTCTCAAACAATTCTTTTAGCTCCTAGATAACCATGATATTAAAACAATTTTTGAATATCAAGAATCATGGAGGCAAACATGATACTTTAGTTACTAACATTGGAATTCTTACTCTTGATTTAATACTACTTATTAAACTTCATGGAGTAAATAGAGTTTGTTGAAAGTTTGTAATAGGACTTCTAAACTTTAAATTGACATTCAGAACAATATGATACTAGTTCGTAAAGTAAATATCCAGAATTCTATAGTTCTATTATCTGAATTAATACTAAGCATAAGGTAGTAAACAGATGCCAATGACTACAACAAATTTTGCAAATTCACTTTGATTTTGTTTATGACAAATTTGGTTCGACTAATCCAAATTAGAATTGAACTCCAACTCAAAAATGACATCCCTCGTGCCTTTTTGGTGATTACATGGACCAAATCCACTACACCAAGTCTGATTATCACGTGAGACGGTGTAGCTTCAAAGGCGAGCATCAATATGGGCATCACATCAACTATATGAGTCATGCTTTACCTTTCGGTCCGTGTTCTGAGGCCATGCCTATACATGCTAGGCTTGCAAAGTAAGAACCTTAATACTCGTGTATGTAAAATTGTCTTACACCCGTTGTATGAAAGCGCAGAGTCGAGTACACCCGATCATCATGTGATGTCTCGAAACACAATCCATAGAACGGTGCATACTTAAGGAAGAACACATTTTATCTTGATATTTAAATGAGGGATCATCTTATAATGCTACTAAAAAGCCAAACTAGCAATGTAAGATGCAAACATCATATGTGTAAAGTGGAATGATATGGTCCATGCATTTGATCACTATCATGTGCATCGTGGTATGATCTCTATCATTCCTTTGTGTGTAAGGCCAAGGTCTATGGAACTTACACATTAGGTGTGTTGTAATGGTATCAACACTTAGGGCTTTCGGAGATAGAACCGGTCTTACCTACGAACATGAACCACAACGAGGATAACCAAGTTATTAGCAACTCGTTGTAAATCAGATATTGACTATAGTAGGAGAGATAGACATCCGCCAGCCACTTATGCAAAACTAGTTGCATGTCAGTCATGGAACCGGTCTCATGTGCGATGACATGTAAAGTTGGTCCGGGCCGCTTCATCCCACTATGCCACCAATATCCAAAATACATGAAAGAAGCAATAACATGATCATCACCACCCACATTCTCTTATGTGTTCTACCCATGCAAAGCACCTACGCATAGATTAGGCTCTGATACCATTGTTGGGTTCGTAGCATAGAAAACAAAAAAAATCCTTCGATGGGAACTATTATACGCCAAGATCTATCTATTAGATACAAGCAACGGGTGGATATATATCCATAGAGAACATACCCTCGAAGACAAAAAAAAGCTTTGTTAACAAGATGGAACTCATGGATGATGTAGTCATACACTTGCCGATCTCAAGATCGTGATGAAGTCCAGCAGGTCTAGCAGGTCCAGCTCCAGCACGTCCATCAGATCCAGCTCCAGTAAGTCCAACACCACCAAGTCCAGCACCGCAAAGCAGCGGTGCATCCGTGATCACACACACGTCCGGTACCCTGACAACCTCCATCCCTCGCTCCAGCAAAGCAGCGGAAGAAGCAACTCATTTCCAGATAAAGCCGTCGGGAACATGTATCTCGCTAATCTGAGACCATGGGGGGAAATACTAGAGGGAGAGAGAGATCCTTCACGAGGAGGTGTAAGTGTGAAGGTGTGAGAGGGGGGCCTTTTATAGGAGGAGGGGAGGGTACGCCTTGTTGGGTCCGCAGCATAGAAAACAAAAAATTTCCTACGGTGTGAACTACACGCCAAGATCTATCAACTAGGTACAAAGCAACGGGTGGACATACATCCAACGAGAACTTACCCTCGTAGACAACGAGCTTTGTTAACGAGTAGGAACTCGTGGTTGATATAGTCGTACACTTGCCGATATCAAGATCATGATGAAGTCCAGCAGGTCCGGCTCCAGCACGTCCATCAGATCCAGCTCCAACACCACCAAGTCCAGCACCGCAAAGCAGCGGTGCATCCATGATCACACACACGTCCGGTACCCCGACAACCTCCGTCCCTCGCTCCAGCTGTGGCGCCCCGTAAAAACCACTACTAGAAAATCACGTTGTTTTTGTGCATTGCATCATCATGACCGCATGCTCATGTCATCATGCCACATTGCATTTGAGCATCGTCATGTCATTATACATTTGTTTGTCTAAAACTATTTTCAAAACACCTAGTTTTGTTTTCCAATATTCCCGTCCTTATTCAAATTAAAACCCGGGTCTTCGGAATATTTTGTTTCGTCTACAAACAGTTTTCAAACGCCTCGTTTTTAATAAATAAAATATTTAAATTATTTTTGGGAGGCAGCCAGCCAGGCCCGAAAGCCCAGCCGGCCACCTCCAGATAAAAATCCTATCTACCCCAGAAAAAAAACACCAAAACCTTTTTCTACCAGATACCCTACCCCTTTTTCCCTACCCAGCCCCTCCACCTCATCCCACCCTATAGCAGCGCGCCACCTCACCCTCCTGGCCCCACCTCCTCTCCACACCCTCTTCACACCTGTCCCAAACCCCACAACACACGCACAAACACCCGCAGGCACACACGCCACGCACGATCCCCACCTGGCCACCTTTTCCCGCCTCCCGCGCGCCGTGCACACACCTGGGCGCGCAGCCCCAGGCGGGCCAGGCCCCACCTGCCGCCCACCAAACTCCCCACCTCCACCTACCCCGTTCCCCGCGCTCGGCCCCACCCATGCACGTCCGCGTCGCCCGCACGCCATCCCCTCTCCATTCCGAATCCCTCGCCTCGCTTCTCCCCTGCAGATCGACGGCGGTCGCCGTCCTCCCTCACGTCCAACCCCGCCGCAGCCTCTCCGCCGCCACCGACCGCGGCCTCCTCCATCTGCCGCCCCGCCCCATCTCACCCAACCTCCGCCGCTCTCCCTCTCACCGTCACCGACGCGCCGTCCGCCGCCGGTCCGTCCTCGCCCTCGTTCTGCAGCATCTCGTGCCCACCCCGGCACCCCGACCCCGTCGCCGTCGTCGAGCTCCAACCCTCTGCGTCGCCCCGCAAGTCCCGCTGCCTCCTTCGTCGAGCCGGACCTGGCCCGCGGAGCTCCCCCCGTCCGCGCCGCCCGGGTTCTCTCCTTGCGGCCATCCCCGGCAAGCACCTCGCCACCCGACCGAGCCGCGGCCTCCTCCTCGCCGGACGGAGCTCCACCTCCTCTTCCTCCCCGAGCATGGTCGCACCAGATCCCGTCTGACCTCCGCCGCGCCGCCGGGCCCCTCGCCAATAAGCTCGCCGGACCACCGCCCTCCTCCCGCGTGACCTCGAGCGACGCCCCGCCTCGCGTCTCCCCACCGATGCCGCCCGCCAGCACATCGTGGCCCTCTGGTCCACGCTCCGGCCGAGCCTCTCCTGTGCCCCCGAGATCGTCCTCGACCCTGCGGAGTTTCCCAGCGCGTCCCGCCTCATTGCCAAGGAGCATCCAGAGCCACCACCGGGAACCGCTCGTCCGCATCCCCGTCGCCAGATGCGAGTACGACCATGTAGCGATGTGGCCAATAGTGCCTCTTCCTAGATGTGCTAGGGCCTAGTGAAGAACAGATGTGGAGATGCCTTGTGTTGATGCGACCGAGACCATCAAGATGTGTCTGCGGGTTAAGATGCTGTCGTTGGCATTGTTGCGGCTCGAGTAGTACTGCGTCGACTACTTCCGTCTCGAGATGACCCAGGTCCGACACCCGACAACCAAAGTGGAACCGATGCCAATCCAAGTACGCCATCAACCACCTGCGTTGAATTTCGAGAACTTCGTCCTGAAACTCCAAGATCTCCCGGTGCCAAACCCAAGACCTTCATCGTCACCCGAGGACTCCATCCCGGACGCCTAGGTCGTCGACACAGATGCGACAAGTACTCCTTCCCGGACGCGAGACCCGGATCCGAAGACCGCCAAGATCGCCACTGGTACGACAAGCACTTCGCCAAGGTCTCCTCTCCGGAACGCCAAGTTCTTCCTCCCGAATCCAAGACCGACTCGATGGCACGGACCCGACAAGATCTTCGCGACGACAAGATCGACACCGACCAGGGCGAATCCGATGCGCCCCAACGCCGAACCAAGTCCTTCTTCACGAAACGCCAAGATCTACTCCGTTATCCGAGAACGATCCCGCCGAGACCGAACCCAGAACCGGACCCTGAGACCCGACCCCGAACCCCTCGGAGCCCAAGTTCGCCGAACCCTAATGTGATTCCCTATCCAAGACCCCCATTATTTTCATAATATAACAATATCGATTGTCGCATATTAAATTGTTCATCTCGCATGCATATCATAAGCATGCCGGATCTTCTGCCGTAGTATTAAATATTGCATCTGGTGTTTCTTCTAGTGTTTGCTTCTTCGCGGATTAGGCCGATGAGTTGATGCGAGTATCGACAAGTTCTTCGGATATGAACCTTCGGCAGTGTTTTCCCAGGCGAGCACCTCTTCCCCTTCTACCTATTTTGCATTTATAGTCTTTATTTCCTCTTGTTGATCTATTGCTATCCGTGTCGCGATGCTTTAGTTTCCGTACCCCAGTTATATCCCGTGCAGCCTCTATATTGCCTTGGACACTTCCTATTACCTGTGTTTGGTAGATAGCTGGCCTTGCGAGTCGTAGTTGCTTGCTCAGGTGCGATCTCGTGTTGTCAAGTACCACAGTTGTTGGAAGGTTGGCAGATGCTTAATGGTGGAGATGCTTAGTGGTGGAGATGATCATGACTTTAATTACAACTATTAAATTGCTAGATATAACTAATGCAGAGGCATCGGTGGGCAATAGATGTTATTTGGTTCTTCCACGCTCACTTGTGTCCCGTAGGACCCCGAGTACTTGATACCTGTTCCTTGATTTTTCGCACTATCCACATCCGGGAGGCCTTATGGACCCCCCCTGAGCCAGAGCTTGATTCATTTCTATTTCTTGGGGCCACAAAGTAGTTTGGGGCTTTATTACTATCCTGTACTTATGCCATGCTTTACTGCTTTATTTAAGATTGTGCGTGGAGCACCTGTACTGTTTAGGATCGTGACACGTTTTCGCTGTATCGACAAGCCCAGTCACACTTTCGGGTTCCTAGTCGTTTACAGCCGTCCACACAAACCCTGGGTCCGTTCCGGAGCCGGCCAACTTCGTTGCGGGTAGCTTAGTGGGGTGGCCCCCTGAAATATTTCTGAATCCTGTGATTGCTTTGTCGTGAATGCCTCGTTGGGTTTTGATTTGGTTTTTCCGAGGTTGATCGAGTGTGTGTTGCTATTTGTGCACCCCTGCAGGGTAAAACTTTCTGAAAGCCGTGTCCGCGGTTATGGACGACTTGGAGCACAGTATCTCGATCATAGACAAGCATAACTAAAGTAGTGCTATAAACTTGACTTAATATATGACTAGTAATCAGATTCAACTATAACGGAATGGATATTAAAAATGCCAAGAACTGGTGGATCTGGATTGTTTGTTATATATGCCTAGTAAGTATTGCAACTCCAATGGAATGTGATAAAACTGCCAACAACTGCTGGGTTTTGGGATTCCTCAGGACAATTATATCTGACTAGTAAAGGTTCCAACTACCACCGAATGGTAATTAAAACTGCCCACTACTTATGCTTCAGGATGACTCATGCTATCTATATCTGATTAGTAATTGCTGCAACTATAACGGAATGAGTAAAATTGCCAACTGTGTGTGTTCCTTGGTCCGACTTCCTCGTTTGGTCTCGAGGGGGAAATATCAGGATGTGTTTGTTGGGTGTTAGCTTCAGGTTGGATCCGAATAGGTCTATCTTATCCCTCTCTGATAAACGATAGTTGTATCGAGTCCCTATAGGTTGTTTAGTGCCGCTACGCTGCCGCTTCAGCCCACCATACCTATGTAGGCGAGAGCCGCCGAATTCTAGCCTTGCCATGTACTGGCCTCAGTACTAACGCTCCTCTTTTTCCTTTGCCCTTTGTCAGCACCCCTTTTGTTTTAGCAGGTTTGAGATCGCCGTCGTTAGCAGGGTTACCCTTCCAGCTTGGCCTGGGCAGGGTTATGGACGCCATTGGTTATTCTTCAGGGCTCTTAGCCCCATTTGCATCTTGTCCGTAGTCGGACGCTCTATCATTTTCAAGGTGATTGGATCTTTGTACTGTATATTTGTATTCTTGACTCATGGAGTCGTGTTGTATATATATATATATGTTCTGTGGGTCCCATCGAGGACTGTTGTGTAATGTTATTACTTTGTTTTCCACCCGCACGAAAGTGCCTGGTGGGCGTCCTTGAATCGTTTCTATGCGGGTTTGGCGGAAAGGGCTAAAACTTGCATAGGGCTGATTAGAGGATGTTACACCAGCGAAGCAGCAGAAGAAGCAACTCCTTTCCAGATAAAGCCACCGGGAACATGTATCTCGCTAATCCGAGACCATGGGGGAATAGTACTAGAGGGGGAGAGAGATCCTTCACAAGGAGGTGTGTTTGAGAAGTGAGGAGAGGGTGGACTTTTATAGGAGGAGGGGGAGTGCCCCTCCTTCATGGCCGGCACATGGAGGAGGTGCCTCTTCACCTCCTCCATTCATGTGGTGGTAACCCCTCCACATTAAAATGCCTCTTCACATTCCCTTTTAAAGTCTCCACTTTAAATGCATTAAATTTCTCCAAATTTAAAGCTCTCTCATTTAATAAAACTCTTTTATTATTTTTATTCAGAATTTTGTTAATTACTTTAATTAACAAACATTCACATAAAACCCCCCTGCAACATTTCAATATTACATGCAAAACCAATTTCAGCAATTTCACCCGAAACAGTTTCGGTGTCTATTGAAATAATTCCAGCGCTTTCTTAAATCTTTATCTGAAACATATTTGCTCCAAATGGTGTCGATATCCCTTAAGCGTGTCACCCTACGGTTCGCGAATAATGCAGACGTGATCGAGACCCCTCTCCGATCAATAATCAGCAGCGGGACCTGGAGATCCATACTGACTCCTACACATTCAACGATGACTTCTGTGATCGTGAGAACCTTTAACGCTAGTAACTAAATCCCTTTTTCCCGCGATATATTACATGTCCGAGATTCGATCATCGGTATCTCCATACCTAGTTTGATCTCGTTACCGACATGCACTCTTTTCTCGTTCCCGTGATATAACATTCTAGTGATCACATCACTTGCTTGCAAGCTATTTCAATGTGATATCACCGAGAGGGCCCAGAGTATATCTATCCATCATTGGGATGGACAAATCCCACTCTTGATCCATGAGCCTCAACATAACACCTTCGTAGCACTGAACCCACCTTTATAGTCACCTTGTTACGGTGTGACGTTTGATGTTATCAAGATACTCTTCTGGTGTTAGCAATTAACATGATCTCATGGTATAAGGATAAAGATTACTTCGTATGATGTTATAGCAATATAAACATAATGACTTTGATCGTAATGCTATACCCTGGATGAATGTTCATCACATCATTCCACCAATGGTGTGACCTTGTTATTAACAACATCCAATGTCTATGATCAGGAAACCTTGATCATCTTGTTAATCAACAAGCTAGTCTATAAGAGAGGCATAACTAGGAACCCTTTTTGTTTATTAAACACACATGTATTGATGTTTCCGATCAATACAATTCTAGCATGTAAAATAAACATTTATCATAAACATGGAATAAGATAATAACCACTTTATTATTGCCTCTCGGGCATATTCCCTTCAGTCTCCCACTTGCACTAGAGTCAATAATCTAGTTTGAAAAACTTTGCGTATTGAACACCTATGGCTTTCTGGTGTTGCATATACGCTATTGCTAGTGGTTAACATAATCGCTGGATCTGACAGTTTCAGGTCCGTGTGTATTTGCATGTCTCTGCGTCTCTACGCATCACTCATTCTCAAATGAGATGGCATTGTATAGATTTGTTCCTTTGGTGAGACCTTTAGTTTGTTCGGCTCAAAATATGTTGATATTATTGTCACACAATATATCTTCATAGTATTAGCCCACTTTGAACCACACCTAGTTTGATAACAAACTACTTAACACAAATGCCCTCCTTTGCTGCTACTATAGCAGTCATATACTTAGCCTTTTGTTGTAGTATCCATCACAATGTCTCAACTTTGGAACTCATCCAAATCCATCATGGAACATCCTTTCCATTACATTGTGCCACCCATAGTCTGAATTGAGATAAATTTAATTTGTATCTTGTGACAAAACTAGTATCAATGTAACACTTTATAATGAACTACCTTTAACTATTTGTCACTTATACATTATATATTCTTAGTTCTTCCAAAGCTCATAAGAATATATTTACTATTGTCCAATGATCATCTTATGAATCATTCTGGTATATGCTCATAACATTTAGAGCATAGGACATTCTGGATATGTACATATCATGGTATAATCGATCAAAATTTTCATGTGATTTTACTCACCAAGTGTTGAAACACTTGAATTTTGATACAATCCTTTCCATGCAGCAAGAACCTTTCTTGTTGTTTCCATATTGAACCCCTTCAATATCTCATATATGTATGTCTGGCACAACCATATTAGCGCCTTAATCTATCCATATAGATATTGATGCCTAATATTCTGGGTTTGCCCAAGTCTTTCATCGAAATCTTATTTTAATGAAATTCTTAACTTGTGTCAATACAAGATACATCATTTCCAATCAACAATATGTCCTCTACATAATGTATTAGAAATATGTCTCAGCGCTCCCACTTAATTTCTTGCAAATGCAAGCATCTTCATCATCTCCGATGAATTTAAACTCTTTTAACAGTTTCATCATGGTGAAGATTCCAACTCCGCTATGCTTACTTCAACTATTGAAGTTTACATGCCCTTTTAGCACCCTTTGAATTAACAAAACCCTTCGGACCATGTCATGTACATGTCCTAGGTTACCGTTCTATTAGAAGAACCTTGTTTTGTTTATTCAACTACCATATACCAAATTATATGTAGTGGTTGCTACATTAATCCGTCAAGACTATATATCGCTATGAAAGATCAAATCTTGTCATAGTCAACTCCTTGAACATTGTCGTAAACTTCTTTCCGACATGTCGACTATTTCATAGATGTTAAACATACATGTCTTATTTCTTTATAGATCCAAACACGATTGATAGGCTTCACGCCTTTCCGGAGGGTCTTCCAAGTTCAGAAACTTGTTTTCTCGTGTATGGATACTATCACGGATTCTATGACTTCTAGTCATTTTATGGAGTCAGGGCCCATCATCGCTTCTTTGCATGTAGTCGGTTCATCATTGTCAAAACAATAACGACTTGCTTATCAAATCTTACTATTTGATTCTTACCGACCCACACGGTTCTATAGGAACTCTAATCTCCGAGATCACACCTTTTGTAATCACGAGAGCCATGAGCATTGTGGCCGCCACCGGGACACTTTCCGGCGCTGCGCTACTTAGCACATATAGCTAAGGTTCAACAACCTTATCAAAGTTCTATTGTCCTCCCACTTAACTTTTCACGAAAAATTCCTTCTCAACAAACTTGACGTTCCAAGTAACAAACTCTTTTGTCCTAGGTGTTATGGAGAAATTCCCAACAAATTCTTTGGGATAACCTACAAAGACGTGCTTCTCTGACTTTGGTTATAAACATTTTACTTATGCATAGCATACCAAAATTTAAGAAAAGACAATTCGGGTTTTATCCCAAACCATAACTCATATGGTGTCATTTCAATGGATCACGATGGTGCTCTTTTCAGTGTAAAAGCGGTAGTCTCTAAAGCTTCAATCCTTAAAACATAATGGCAGTTTTATAAATGACACCCTTGATCTTACCATGTCAAACATGGTTTGATTTTATCTCTCGAATATGCCATACTCCTATGGTTTATCGGGAAACACAAATCATGGAACAATTCCTCAAGTCTTAGGTGTTTTTGCTAAACATGTAACTCAAATATCTTCCTTTATGATCGAATCATAAACTCTTTATTTTCTTGTCACAATGATTTTCCACTTCATCTTGAAAGTCTTTGAACAATTTTCAAATGTTTCATACTTCTTCCTTATTAAGTAAATATACAGATATATTCACTCAAATTTTCGGAGAAAGCATATGAAGCAAAAAGATCCATCGCATATGGCTAAACATAATGGACTATGCACATCAGCATGCACAATTTCCAATAAGCTAGTCATCCGTTCCTCTCTGGCCTATGGACGAAGTTTCAATTATCTCGAGGAAAGTCTCACATGCGTCAATTGATCAAAATCAAAGGCTCCAAAAATCCATCAACATGGAGTTTCTTCATGTTTTCTTTCAAATATAATTTAAACAGAGATGTCACTTCATAAGTGATCTTTCAATCATTTGTCTTGCGACATTTTAGCAATAGTGTTTATGGATGTGATTTCTCCAACTGGAGTTGTAAAAGTTCATTCATCCTTTATGGAATACGGTAATTATTTGAACAGCCATAGTTCTCATGATACCGGAACAAAATAACAATTATTTAAACAAATCTTGAAGGCTTGGTTTGATGACAACGAAAAACACAATAACACTTTATTTGTTTTCGATGAACATCATCACTCATTCTCTTGCTAGTTACTTAGGCCATTGTAGTTCATGAATTGCGTTGTCCTGTATGACACTTCATACCAACCAATTCGATATCCAATACCGGTATCCAATACCTAAGAACCACATTGTTTAACAAGCAAGGAATATAGCCATAACATGTATATCTTCTATATACCTAAGTTGGACATCTCCAACCTTTTATTTTCTACCAAATATTTTATAGATTCTATTTCAGCAATTCCTTTTCTTTTAAAAGAATCAATCAACATCAATAGTGGTGTCATCAACATGACACATGGTACAAAGTGTATATAGTCAAATACTAATACCTTTGGACTTGCACTTTGAAGTTGATCACCATCATCAAATGTTTGGTGTTCTTTCAAAAATCCATTCTTTAGTAATCTATTAGTGTAGTAAACATTTTACTTACATCTTCTATTCATCCTTATCATGAAAACTTTCATGATCAAGCTACTATAGCCTATAAGGAAGAATCTCGAGTATAATATCAGTTCCCAAAACCTTTTTGGTAGATTCAGATGCCTAGCATCTCCATCCTTCACAAATTCTCATACAATATGAGAACATGTATTTTGCTAAATTATACTCTATCATAATGCAACCAAAAACATTGTTTCAGATATCACAATATCTTTCACACATGATGGTTTCTGAAACAATTTCCAGCTCCAATATAATCTTGATATTAAAACAACTTTTTGAATATCAATAATCATGGAGGCAAACATGATACTTTAGATACTAACATTGGAATTCTTACTCTTGATTTAATACTACTTATTAAACTTCATGGAGTAAATAGAGTTTGCTGAAAGTTTGCAATAGGACTTATAAACTTTATATTGACATTCAAAACAGTACAATACCAGTTCGTAAAGTAAATATCCAGAATTATATAGTTCTATTATCTCAAATAAAAACTAAGCATAAGGTAGAAAACGAATGCCAATGACTACAACAAATTATGCAAATTCACTTTGATTTAGTTTATGACAAATTGAGTTTGACTAATCCAAATTAGAAATGAACTCCCTCTCAAAAACGACATCCCTCGTGCCTTTTTGGTGATTACATGAACCAAATCCACTACACCAAGTCCGATCATCAAGTGAGTTGGTGTAGCTTCAAAGGCGAGCATCAATATGGTCATCACATCAACTATATGACTCATGCTTAACCATTCGGTCCGTGTTCCAAGGCCATGTCTGTACATGCTAGGCTCGCCAAGTAAGAACCTTAGTATTCACGTGTGTAAAACTGTCTTACACCCGTTGCATGAAAGCGTAGAGTTGAGAACACCCGATCATCACGTGATGTCTCGAAACACGATCCATCGAACGGTGCATACTTAAGGAAGAACACATTTTATCTTGATATTTAAATGAGGGATCATCTTACAATGCTACTAAAAGCGCCAAACTAGCAATATAAGATGGAAACATCTAATGTGTAAAGTGAGATGATTTGGTCCATGCATTTGATCACCATCATATGCATCGTGGTATGATCTCTATCATTCCTTTGTGTGTAAGGCCAAGGTCTATGGAACTTACACGTTAAGTGAGTTGTAAGAGTATCTATCATACATCTACTTACAACAATACCATATCAAGACACTAGCCCAGCAACGATCTAAACTAGACGCCTCTAATTTATCAATTGCAAGTTTTACGTGGCTTAGGGATTTCGGAGATAGAACCGTTCTTACCTACGAACATGAACCACAACGAGGATAACTAAGTTATTAGAAACTCGTTGTAAATCAGATATTGACTATAGTAGGAGAGACAGACACCCGCCAGCCACTTATGCAAAACAAGTTGCATGTCAGTCGTGGAACCGGTCTCATGTACGATGACATGTAAGGTTGGTCCGGGCCGCTTCATCCCATTATGCCACCAATATCCAAAATACATAGAAGATGCAATAACATGATCATCATCGCCCACATATCAACATATGTGTACTACCCGTGCTAAGCACCTACACATAGATCAGGCTCTGATACCACTGTTGGGTCCGTAACATAGAAAACAAAAAATTTCCTACGGTGTGAACTACACGCCAAGATCTATCTACTAGGTACAAAGCAACGGGTGGACATACATCCAACGAGAACTTACCCTCGTAGACAACGAGCTTTGTTAATGAGTAGGAACTCGTGGTTGATGTAGTCGTACGCTTGCCGATCTCAAGATCATGATGAAGTCCAGCAGGTCCGGCTCCAGCACGTCCATCAGATCCAGCTCCAGCACCACCAAGTCCAGCATCGAAAAGCAGCGGTGCATCCGTGATCGCACACACGTCCGGTACCCCGACAACCTCCATCCCTCGCTCCAGCGAAGCAGCGGAAGCAGCAACTCCTTTCCAGATAAAGCCACCGGGAACATGTATCTCGCTAATCCGAGACCATGGGGGAATAAAACTAGAAGGGGAGAGAGATCCTTCACAAGGAGGTGTGTTTGAGAAGTGAGGAGAGGGTGGCCTTTTATAGGAGGAGGGGGAGTGCCCCTCCTTCATGGCCGGCGCATGGAGGAGGTGCCTCTTCACCTCCTCCATTCATGTGGTGGTAACCCCTCCACATTAAAATGCCTTTTCACATTCCATTTTAAAGTCTCCACTTTAAATGCATTAAATTTCTCCAAATTTAATGCTCTCTCATTTAATAAAACTCTTTTATTATTTTTATTCAGAATTTTGTTAATTACTTTAATTAACAAACATTCACATAAAACCCCCTGCAACATTTCAATATTACATGCAGAACCAATTTCAGCAATTTCACCCGAAACAGTTTCGGTGTCTATTGAAATAATTCCAGCGCTTTCTTAAATCTTTATCTAAAACATATTTGCTCCAAATAGTGTCGGTATCCCTTAAGTGTGTCACCCTACGGTTCGCGAATAATGCAGACATGATCGAGACCCCTCTCCGATCAATAATCAGCAGCGGGACCTGGAGATCCATACTGACTCCTACACATTCAACGATGACTTCTGTGATCGTGAGAACCTTTAACGCTAGTAACTAAATCCCTTTGTCCCGCGATATATTACATGTCCGAGATTCGATCATCGGTATCTCCATACCTAGTTTGATCTCGTTACCGACATGCACTCTTTTCTCGTTCCCGTGATATAACATTCTAGTGATCACATCACTTGCTTGCAAGCTATTTCAATGTGATATCACCGAGAGGGACCAGAGTATATCTATCCGTTATCGGGATGGACAAATCCCACTCTTGATCCATGAGCCTCAACATAACACCTTGGTAGCACTGAACCCACCTTTATAGTCACCCTGTTACGGTGTGACGTTTGATGTTATCAAGATACTCTTCCGGTGTTAGCAATTAACATGATCTCATAGTCTAAGGATAAAGATTACTTCGTATGATGTTATAGCAATATAAACATAATGACTTTGATCGTAATGCTATACTTCGGATGAATGTTCATCACATCATTCCACCAATGGTGTGACCTTGTTATTAACAACATCCAATGTCTATGATCAGGAAACCTTGATCATCTTGTTAATCAACAAGCTAGTTTATAAGAGAGGCATAACTAGGAACCCTTTTTGTTTATTAAACACACATGTATTGATGTTTCCGATCAATACAATTCTAGCATGTAAAATAAACATTTATCATAAACATGGAATAAGATAATAACCACTTTATTATTGCCTCTCGGGCATATTCCCTTCATGCCTCCCATGGCCTGCGCCCATGGAGGGTGTCCCTTCACCTCCCTCATTCATGTGGTGGTAACCCCCTCCACATAAATATGCCCCTTCACATTCTCTATTAAAGTCTCCACTTTAAATGCATTAAATTTCTCCAAATTTAATGCTCTATCATTTAATAAAACTCTTTTATTAATTTTATTCAGAATTTTGTTAATTACTTTAGTTAACAAACATTCACATAAAAACTCCTACAACATTTCAATATTACATGCAGAACCAATTTCTGCAATTTCACCCGAAATAGTTTCGATGTCTATTGAAATAATTGCAGCGCTTTCTTAAATCTTTATTTGAAACATATTTGCTCCAAATGGTGTCGGTATCCCTTAAGTGTATCACCCTATGGTTCGTGAATATTAGAGACATGATCGAGACCCCTCTCCGATCAATAGTCAGCTTCGGGACCTGGAGATCCGTATTGACTCCCACATATTCAACCATGACTCTTGTGATCGTGTGAACCTTTAACATTGTAACTAAATCCCTTTGTCTCGCGATATATTACATGTCCGAGATTCGATCATTGGTATCTCCATACCTAGTTTGATCTTGTTACCGACATGTACTCTTTTCTCGTTCCTGTGATATAACATTCTAGTCATCACATCACTCCTTGCAAGCTATTCTCAATGTGATATCACCGAGAGGGCCTAGAGTATATCTATCCGTCATTGGGATGGACAAATCCCACTCTTGATCCATGAGCCTCTACATAATACTTTCGTAGCATTGAACCCACCTTTATAATCACCCTTTCACTGTGTGACATTTGATGTTATCAAGATACTCTTCCAATGTTAGTGATTGACATGATATCATGGTCTAAGGACTAGGATTACTTCGTATGATGTTATAGCAATATAAACACAATGATTTGATCGTAATTCTATACTTCGGATGAATGTTCATCACATCATTCCACTAATGTTGTGACCTCATTATTAACAACATCTAATGTCCATGATCAGGAGACCTTGATCATCTTGTTAATCAACGAGCTAGTTTATAAGAGAGGCATAACAAGGAACTTTACTTTTGTTTATTAAACACACATGTATTAACGTTTCCAAATTAATACAATTATAGCATGCAAAATAAACATTTATCATAAACAAGGAATAAGATAATAACCACTTTATTATTTCCTCTCGGGCATATTCCCTTCAGACAGGAACCGTGGGTGAGGTAACTTGTGGGCAAGGAACGGGCCGCAAGTTCAGATCTCGACACTTTAGGCCCCGGAGAGCTCAATCCACAGAGGGGAAGTGCCTCGCGAGCCGTCACGGCGATATCTTTCTGGCCAGGAACCGTGGGTGAGGTAACTTACGACTAAGGAGCGGTCCGTGAGTTCAGAGCTCGACACTTTAGGTCCTAGAGATTTGGGCCGCTGGAGGGAAGTGCCTCACGAGCCGCCCCGCAAGCCTCTCGAGGAGAGTACCGTGGGGCCCGTGCTAGCCCGTGACCTCCTCAAGGAGGAGATCGTAGGCATCACACATTCTGGCGGTCCCGAACAAGAATGAAAGTATCCTGGCCAGGTCGCATTTCCAGTGCTAACTCGTTTCGTTTATACACCATACGAGGGTCTCGAACACCGGGAACCATGGGTGAGGTGACTTATCCTCGGAGCTGGTCCATAAGTACAGAGCTCGACACCTTAGGCCGCCAGCATCGATGGGAGCGATCAGGCGATAGGCACCATTCCAGCCCCCTCTCGTATGGTGGATACACGAGAACATGGAAACCATGTGGGAAGAAATAAACACCAAGCAAAACGAATTAATTCGCAGAAAAGCAAGCAGAAGTCATCGACAACCGCAACTATTTCCCCTCCAAGATCCTTCCCCTGAGGGGGCAAAAAAGTATCACCCAGAAGAAAGGAGCAAGAGCTGAGAGTCACCTTAAGAGGGGTGAATCCAGTAGCAACGCATGTCTTTCGAGGATATGGGGACGCCTATGGCCCCATGGTTTCCTCCGAGAGGCCAAGCCCCCAGTGCCATCATCACACTCCTTCCCCAGCCCCCGGGCCCTTCACCAAACCTATGGGTCTGGGGCCCTAGGGCGCCGGGCCTCTTGCACTTGTTGCTCTGTTTGCGCCTCTTCTTGTTGTCATACTCCTCCCTTACCTCCCTGAGCTTTCCGCACTCATTTGTGTCATGGCCCTGCATCTGGTGGAAGGCGCAATACAGGCGCGAGTCGGTCGAGCTATCCGCTGCCTTCCACGGGGGGCACCGCTTACCAACCTTCCCGGGCGCCTGCCGAGGCTTGTCTCCTCCTTCATGGCCAGGTCCGCTAGCCTGATCTCACCGTGGGAAAACAGATCCCCGGCTTCCGCTTTGGCGCAGTGGTCAGCCACCGCAAAGAGCTCAGCCACCGTGGATAGGTTCTCTCCGTGGTGACCGACCCTGTCAAGCACTTGAGTATCCGGACCAGGCTCATGGGGAACTAGTTGGCGAGGATGCGGTCGTCTCCCCCCGACCGCCTCTACGCTTGAAGTGTAGAGCTGCAAGAACTCTGTGGGGTAGGTGGTTCCATCGTACCGCGGCGGCATATCTGGCTTGAACTTGGGTGGCCACAACACCCGGCGGAGGTGCTCCGTGAGGGATGTTTCACATACCCCAAGATCTTATGCCTGAAGTTAAAAAGTTAATGGAAGAAAAAGGAATAGCCTTGGAACTTATTGAAGGAAATAAATTTGACATTCTTCAAGCTTATATAGTGGAAGATGAAATAAATCTTGTAGTGCAAAAGTTTAAATATCAACAAAAGTAGTTTCGTGAAAAATATTACAAACATATAATGACTTAAGAAAAGAATATAAACAATTTAACTGGAGTCTTTGATGACTTAGGACATACCATGAAGCATTTGGTTTGAGTATGGTTAAAACACAATGCAATCAAATAACTGAAACTCAAAATCTGATTTTGAAACAAGGTAATTTTAATATTGTTTCTACAAACATTGTCACTAGACGTGGTACAGAAATGCAGGAACCCCAAGGACCACCTTGGTATCAAGAAGAACAAGCCCGCAAGGCAAGATAGACTCAAGAGATGAGTCGAGGAGAAGAGGACCTGGTAGATCCTCAAGATTATATTGATTATGAATCTCAGAAAAGAGAACTTGAGACTTCTAAAAATAGAGAAGAAGAAGCAGAAGGAGATAGACATAAACAATAGGGATTTCTATTTTTGTGCCCTCAGTTCATTAGTTGTACTCAGTTTTCCCCAGCCGCTTAGTTTTTCCTCACTTTTTCTCATCTCCTTGTATGAAACTCACCGTCCGTCAGCCTTGCTGTTACATGCTGACAAGTGGGGCCGCGTTCAGTCGGGTCCCGTAGTGGACCCTCCCCGTTACGTGCTGACGAGTAGGGCCGTGTTCTGTATGGTCTCGTAGCCCTTGCCGTGACATGCTGACAAGTGGGGCCGTGTTCAGTCGATTCCCGTAGTGGACACCTCTCTCAACTTATCCAGATCAACATCGGACCCACAACTTATCCACATGAGCGCCGGACCCACAACTTACCCAGGTTGGCGTTGCAAGATGGGACCCCGAGCCAGCCCCGTGCCTGCGCCCTTTGTCTAGATTCATGTTCATATAGTGAAACGTAATGCATATACGGAAATTATACAAAAATTATACACCTTTGAACTCTTTTAAATTGCACTTAGGACATGATAATGTTGTGCTAATAAAATCATGATCATTTATCATTTCCATGGAGTGAAAATATAATGCATAAACTTGCGTATACAAAAATTATACACCTTCGAACTCTTTGAAATAGCACTTAATACATGATAATGTCGTGCTAAGAAAATCTTGAGAGATTATTATTTTCTCCCCCATTTTCGTAGAGTGGAATGTAATGCATAAACTTGCATATACGAAGTTTATACACCTTTGAACTCTTTGAAATCGCACTTAATACGTGATAATGTTGTGCTAAGAAAATCTTGAGAAATTACCATTTCCATGGAGTGAAATATAATGCATAAACTTGCGTATACAAAAATTATACCCTTTGAACTCTTTGAAATCGCACTTAATACGTGATAATATTGTGCTAAGCAAATCTTGAGAGATTACCATTTCCATGGAGTGAAATAGAATGTATAAACTTGTGTATACAAAAATTATACACCTTTGAACTCTTTGAAATCGCACTTAATACGTCATAATGTTGTGTTAAGAAAATCTTGAGAGATTACCATTTCCATGGAGTGGAATGTAATGCATAAACTTGGATATATGAAGTTTATACACCTTTGAAATCTTTGAAATCGCACTTAATACGTGATAATGTTGTGCTAAGAAAATCTTGAGAGATTACCATTTCCATGGAGTGAAATATAATGCATAAACTTGCGTATACAAAAATTATACACCTTTGAACTCTTTGAAATCCCACTTAATACATGATGATGTTGTGCTAAGAAAATCTTGAGAGATTACCATTTCCATGGAGTGGAATGTAATGCATAAACTTGCATATATGAAGTTTATACACCTTTGAACTCTTTGAAATCGCACTTAATACGTGATAATGTTGTGCTAATTAAATCTTGAGAGATTACCATTTCCATGGACTGAAATATAATGCATAAACTTGCGTATATAAAAATTATACACCTTTGAACTCTTTGAAATCGCACTTAATACGTGATAATATTGTGCTAAGAAAATCTTGAGAGATTACCATTTCCATGGAGTGAAATATAATGCATAAACTTGCGTATACAAAAATTATACACCTTTGAACTCTTTGAAATTGTACTTAATACGTGATAATGTTGTGCTAAGAAAATCTTGAGAGATTATCATTTCCATGGAGAGGAATGTAATGCACAAATTATACACCTTCAAACACGTTCCCTTCAAATTATATTCAAGTTCATTTGTTTATGGAGTTAAAGTACCGGTGGCATACTCGTTATTTTGCGTGGATAGAGGGGTGCCCCTCGACAGATATAGGGGTTATCCTGTCCGCTAGATCCTAGAGGATCAACGGTTGGTGGGCACAAATCCGTGTGACAACTGTCTCGACCAATCAGAGAGTAGCAGTGAAGATGAGCACAGGTGCGAGAGATGGATAGAAAGAGAGGGGAAAACTGAGTAGCACTTAAGAACCAAGGGCAACACTGAGTAGAACTTAAAAACAAAGGGCAAGACTGACAAAGGGATTCAAATAGAAAACAGAAAAATATTTTAAAAAGGAAAATGCGTCTTTTATACAATAAAATACATCTTGGCATACATCAAACTATTTGCAATTCAAATATACACCAGTTTGACAATTATTGCCTCATTCAGACAAACTATGTTTTGGGAAAAGGCTTGAGTAGAAAGCCATGAACCTTCATAGATAGTAGGTGATTTGAGAAGTGGTGATTTAGGTTAAAACTTTGTTTATATACATTTCTTATGGTGGAAGGTCACATAATAAGACTCCCTGGGTAGATGCCACTATGTTTTGCTCTTTTTAAATTTAGTGTGCATAAAATGACTCAATTAGCTAGCTAAAACCTATTCGTTAACTCTCTGTTGACCAGCCACCGGAGGGTAAAACTGAGTATATTACACACAACAGTGTTAGTACTGGAGGGAAAAACTGAGTACAATCAAACTGCCAGTGTTACACTCGAGAGAAAATTGAGTACAACTTAGTTGCCAGGGTTAGAAACGAGGGAAAAACGTGACTCACGGTATGCGTCTGCAGTGCACGGGGTGGTAGCAGAAACGTGTGGCCGTGCACGGTCCAGTAGCGTACGGGGTTATGCGGTGCATGGTAGTGCAACGAAACATTGCTTCCCTTCTCTTTTAATAGAGGTCTCCCCACTCTTACTCATCACTCACTCACTCACTCAACCGTCTCCATTGTCCCTTCACCTTCTGCAAACCCCCAAGAAAACCCCAACCACGATGGCGATGGAGAAGAACGGCGTGGTGGCCATCGGCGCCTCCAAGGACATCGGCGAGGAGGCCCCCATCCCCGTACAGGTCCCCATCCTCGTTCCCGCATCTGCCGTAGCCGCTGGCGAGGAGTCTCCCGCTGGTCTCGGGCAGATCCCGCTCAGCTGGTACCCCTACGAGGAGGTTGTTTACATAAGGCCGAAGAACCCCTACGACACCAGCATCACCGACCCATGGTCGGAGGTAACCAGGGTTTTCTCCCCTCCCCTTGTTCTTCCCCCTTTCCCATCGTTGGATGCTAGATCGTATGTTATTAGGGCTCGGCTATTCTTATTTTTACAGTAGCTAATCATCTTGTGTTAGATCTCGTATTTTAATGAATCTCCCTTTTCATATTTGAACCCCCCTGTTCGTAGTTGGGATCAGTATTCGATTTGGATTGAGATTTGGCGAATAATCAGTAGATCTCAATCGGTTAATTTATGCAAATAATCAATCCCGATAATCAAAGTATCTCAATCATGTCCTTATTGCACTCTACTATTTTTTCTAACAGGAGGATAGCAGCGATGTCCGCAACGACGACGAGTCCAAGGACACCAAGACTCGTCATGTGCTCATGAAGCTAAAGTCCGGCTAGTACAACAACTTCTTCGTCGGCGACATGTACAATGCCCCTTCTGCCCCACCAGGAGGCTTCGCACCATGGACTTCAACTCCCTCGTGAAGCATGCCGAGGACGTGAGGACCTGCGGTGAGTCCATGAACATCCATGGCTTCATAGCCAAGCCCCAGGCGCTCGGTCTTCACCTCCCTAACCTCCAGAAGGTGGCTATCAAGGAGGGTCGCGTACCTCGATCAAGCCCATGGCGCCCAAGGTCAAGGGACTGGGAAGCAAGAAGTGGAGGAGGCGTCAGAGGGAGGAGGCGGAGGCCCTCCTGGCAGAGGCCATGAGGGGCCACTGATCTACTGCTGCTGTAAAGCAGCTTCTTTTTTCTTGTATGTGTTGAACTTGTCTGCTGCTACTAAGCAACCTAATTGTCGAACCTCGTTAAGTACCATACTATATAACCTATATTAGCTGCTTTATCTACATCTGCTCTATTTACTGAATTTTTTTATGGTGCTGGTTAGTTTTGCAGCTCTAGATTTGCTACCAGATTGGGGAAAAACAAGGGCAAAAGGAACAATGAATGAAGAGAGAAGCTTCTCTAGATTCTCTACCTTTTTGGGAAAATAACACAACTGTTAGCGAGAGAGAGAGGGGGAAAAGGTGCTCTTGAAAAGGCCAATCGTAAAAATAACAAAAAAGAAAACTTCCAATTTAGGCGACATGGCGCACGTAACCACCAAACGCACCCCACATGGTCCCACACCACGTCCCCTATTATTAGCGAGAGATGGATGGCTGGTCCGCTGTGTATCCTAGCCCCACCTGTTAGTATGTAACGGTCGAGGCGACATAACGTAACGATGAACGCACGACCCACCCAACGCGGTCCTACTGGTCAGCATCTAACGGTCAAGCCTTTGACCTGACGGCATCCCCCTGTCTGAGCGCATGTGAGGGTTTCAGAATGGAGGGAGGGCAAAAGTGAGGAAAAACTAAGCGGCTAAGGAAAACTGAGTACAACTAACGAACCGAGGGCACGAAAATAGAAATCCCTAAACAATATGACTCAAATGCTGAGACAATCAACTCAAGGGAAGATGTCGATCTCAGAAAGGAACAAGAAGAGCAGGTTATCACCTTACGTGAAGAACATGCTGATACGCAAAAACCATCAGCAAAGATGAAAACTAAAAGGGATGTTGCACCAGTGGCAAAGGTAAAGGAGAAAGTAATACCCACTAAAAAGAAAATTTCTTATGCTAACTGACTTCAATATGAACCAAATAAAACCATTTATGATTCTTTTGCCAAAGCATTAGAAGCCTTCGTTTAGAACTTCTTTAACTGATGCTATTAAAGTTCCTACTTATAAAAAAATTATGCGAGATATTCTTAATAGAAAAAAGAAGGTAACTAAGACAATAGCAGTAATGACAAGCTTTGGTGATAAGCTGCCTCCTAGGCTTGGGGACCGAGGTATACCAACTATCTCTCACGCAATTGGAAAATTAATATCGTTAATGCTCTTTGTGATTTAGGGGTAGATCTTAGTGTCATGCCTTATTCCTTGTTTAATAAATTGAACCTTGGAGAATATTCTCCCACATCAATCACTTTGCAAATGGCTGATAAGACAACTAAACAACCTGTCGGTATGATTGAAGATGGTTTACTTAGAATTTACCAACATGTTATACCCACTGATTTTATCATACTAGATGTTCCAGAAGATGACAAACTTTCAATCATCCTTGCAAGACCTTTTCTTAGCACTGCTGGAGCTAATGTCGATTGTTCTAGCGGTAAGATTGTTATCAATATTTATGATGATCATATTGTTCGTTATTTTCCAAAGAAACAGGAGCATGATGGCAAATATGTTCCACCACCTAAGCATATCCAAGCGGTGAAAATCATCAATGAAGGGCAGCTTGAGGTAAACGCTAATGACATGGAGGTTGGTTGATAAGCTAACTCTCCTCAATAAAATGCTTAATGTGAGTCAACCCATTCTTAGTAAGTTAAGTTTAATTTTTTTTGTTTTTTTGTGTGTGTCTTTAAAAAATTGTTCAAGCTTTTAGACTTGAAGAGAATTTATACCTTAGTGAAGTTTAAAGGAAAGTGAAAAGAAGAATTAAACAGGGATAAGATTGTGTAACAATCAGTGGTATGGCCGGAGGTGCCCGTACCGCCCACCCATACCGTTGAAGAAAATCTAGTCGGAAAAGGTTATTTTAATAAGTACTGATAACAAGAACCGGTACGGTTGGATGTACCCGTACCGCCCACTCGTACTGAACTTCGAAAATTTTCTTCAAAACTTACTACCGTGATAACGAGTACTGGTACGGCCGAGACGCACATGTACCGTCCGCCCGTACCAGACCGCTAGGTTTGATCTTGGAACCATAATCTTGCTCCAACGGTGATGACCATCGGTATGGGTAGGATGCGCCCGTACCACCTGCCCATACTGACTACATCGCTAGGTAAAGGTCAACGGCGACTGGATCCCAGCCAACCCCTTTCTTCTTCCTCCTCATTCTTTCTTTCTCTTTATCTCCTCACCTCAAACCCTTATCCCCTAGAACTTTGATTCTTCATTAGTTTCATGTTTTTGAGTGGGGGAATCTTCACATCGGTAAGCTTCTCATCTGATCCACGCTTTATTTTATGAAATACATGGTTGAATTCCTCACATTGACTATTTAGATGAGTTCATCATATTTTGAGATTATTTTTGATTCCTCATGTTAGGATTTGCAATTGCTGCCTATAATTGTTTGTTTGTATGATAGAAACCTGATGCCTACAGTTTTCTTTGAAAATTTCACAACACAATGCATAACATTGGAAGGATTTTCCGCTCGGGAAAGGGCTCGGGAATGGCAGGGGCCTCGGGATCCACTAGGCCGCCGGGTTCGAAGAAGAGGTGTTCGGAGGCGGCCAACATGAGAGCTGCCATGAACAAGGACTATGATAGGGTGAGCCAACGCAAGGTTTTACCCACTAAGTGGGTAAGCCATGAGTTCCTCTCCCACCAAGGTCAATTGAAGGATTTCGAGCAGATGACTATGCAAGCTAGCATGGTACCCTTCTCCTACTTCTCCATTGACACCTACCAGCTCGCCACACACGAGTTCCTATCATGATTCCACGATGACCTTGAGGTCCTACAGCACAATTGCACTATAAATTTTGTGCTCAATGGGCAACCCCATAGCCTTTCTTTTTATCAATTTTGTGATTGTTTCTAGTTCTCCTATGAGGGGGAACTCGATATTAATGACAATGTCCATGTAGAGGAGAATATCATTTTGCGGCCCGAAAGTTGAGGCGCCCAGGCAACACGGTACCCAAGTTGCATGTAATAAGCCGCGATGACCACAGTTGGCGTGCCAAATACTCAGATGGTCTTTTTCGGCACGAATTCAACTTTACGTTTCAATACAAAATATCAGGCTAACACCCATCAAGTTGGGCCCCCTGTCAGTTTTCACCGTTATGTCGCTCCCATCGCTTAGGTGTGGTGGCTGTCACGTAGGCTTGCAGCGCTGGCGCATCGGATAGGACAACACGATCATCCTAGTGTATTTACGTGACAAAATAGGGCACATCTATCGTTGTTATAATTATTATTTTTGTTTACTCAGAAGCTGGAATGGCCTCCGCCACGCATCTCTCCATTGGACTTCCGTCCCCGTCGTTAACCACTACCTTAGAAACACATTGACGGTTCCACCGTTTCCTGTCTAGTAGAAACCACTCTTCTTCTTCCTGTCATCTGTCTTCTTTCTGTCTTCTCCTTGCCGCCATGGAAGGTCGTCGCACTCTAAAGACAAGCTTCACTACCCATGACAATAAGAAGATATACGTTGTCTACACCAATGAGGAGGAGACAGTGGTGCGAGTCCCGAGGATGTACGAGAGTTAGCTTGAGAAAGACGAGGACAGGTTTGTGGGATTGGACCTCAAGTACACCCCGGAGGACCCATATGAAGGGAATGAAGTCGCCGTCGTTCAACTTGCCATGAGGAAACATGTCCTCGTCGACCACTTCTCCCGGTTTATAGATCCGCGCTCTATAGTTGACCGCTTTTAGGGTTTTCTCCTCTTGTTCTTTATCCATTTGCTCATCTTGCAGCTACTGAATTTTATTTAGGACCACATAAATTATGACAAGCTAATGTTGAGATTCTTGATCTTGCATTTACTAAACTTTTTGAAATTATATTCAGATGATGATATTGCATTGACAAAATATTTATAGTTACAAATTTTGGTGATGACAAACTACATACTTTCAGGACTGACAGGAATTGTCCGGCGCTGCGCCAGTTCCTTGTAGAAAAAGGAATTGTTTTCTGCACTGTCGACAATACAACTGATTTTTGGAAATTTTGTCAAGAGGGAATTACAATTCCTGCGCACAACTGGATCGATATTCAGAGTCTTGTCAAGATCATAGGGGGCTCGATGAAGGATGGAATGGCTACACTCGCAACTAGTATCCTCGATGAGTCGTATGACAAAATGAAGGAGATTTACCTACGGATAGGAACGATTTCTGGTACGAGTGTGTGTTGTCTGATATAAACTTGAAGTATGCAGCCATAGATGCTTACATGACCTACCAGTTGTACAAGAAGATCCACTTCTTTCTACGTTACCTCGTATTTTGCCCTAATTGCAAGAGGGAAGACGAGCTTAGGGGAACCCTTTGTAGAAAATGCAGAATAGCTGAGTTTGAAGCTGCACATGCAAAGAAAATGGCTGCATCTAAAGCAGCTGACAAAGAGGCTGCATAAGAAGCTGATAGAGAGGCTGCAACTAAAGCAGCAAACGGAGAGGCAACATCTTCTAGCGGCAACAATCAGGCCTGTGATGCACCGCTAATTGTGCCGCAGGATGCTGAAGATAGGGAAGCCAAGTTAGGTCCCAGGTGGGATGAACTTTGTGAGCTGTGGAGCGCCGAAAATGTAAGATCCACCTGGAATGATGGCAGTTGGTCACCTAGGAATGATGACAAGCGCCTCAAGTGTTCTGATGAGAAGTGAATTAAATTTTACTTCCTTTGTGTTATGTTTCTGTTTTGTGGAACTCAGTTAGCTTGTCAAGATGGCTAGCACGTCAAGTGAGTGTAGTAAAATAAATTTTACTTATTTGTGTTAAGTTTCTATTTTGTGGAACTCAGTTAGCTTGTCAAGATGACTAGTGCCTCAAGTGAGAGTAGTAAAATAAATTTTACTTCTTTGTGTTATGTTTCTATATGTGGCTGGTAGCTTGTCAAGATGGTAGCTCGTTAACTGGCAGTTTGAAAGAGTACCTTTTTCCTCTCTCCCTAAACAGATATGTTTCATTTTTCCCAAATTGGTAGTAAATCTAGAGCAGCTTCTCTCTTCGATCATTCGTTCACTTTTGGACCTCTTTTTGCCTCTAGTTTGGTAGCAAATCTAGAGCAGCAAATCACACCAGGCAGAATACATTCATTGAGAAAACAAAATAAATGTAGATATAGCTATGCGCAGCTAAATAGGATATAGCGACAGAAAATAGGTTGCTTAACGAGGTTCGATACATTCAACCCTTCCTTGTGTGCAGAAATAGGATACACGCAAAATATAGAAAACCAAAAGAAGCTGCTTAGCAGCAGCAGCGGACATGTTCAACTCCTCCTTGCATGCGCATGCGCCTCTGCTTCCTCCCTCTGGCGCTTCCTTCACTTCTTGCTAACCAGTCCCTTGATCTTGGGGGCCTTGGGCTTGATCGGAGGCATGCGACCCTCTTCGATGGCCACCCGCTGGAGGTTTCGGAGGTGAATGCCGAGAGCCTGGTGTTCGGCAATGTAGGCATTAACGTTCACTGTCTGGATGACTTTGGGGGTGCCAGAGCTCGGGACCTCTGCATGCATCACGACGCAGTTGAAGTCGGTGCCGGATAGTCTTGTCCTACATAAGGGGAAACTGTAGACGCCGCCAGTGAAGAAGGCATCGTACTGGCCGGCCTGTAGCCTCCTCATCACCTGACGAGTCTTGGTGTACGTGGACTCGTCATCGCTGCAGACGCCGCTGCCGTAAACCTATTGGAAGAAAAGGAAAAGGAGGATTAGATGATGTAAGAAGATCGAGCAATCGAAATGCGAACAAGCGAATCCTAATAAACCAAGATCTAGCATCCAACGATGGGAACGGGAGAAGAACCAGGGAAGGGGAGCAAACCCTAGTTACCTCCGACCATGGGTCGTCGATGCTGGTGTCGTAGGGGTTCACCAGAGCGATGTACTCCTCTGGATCGTAGGGGTCCCAGAAGAGCTGGATCTTCTCATGAACGACGACAGGGGGCTCCTCGCTAGCGGGGGCCTCCTCGCCGGTGGCTACATCGGTAAGGGGGACGGGGGCCTAGACGAGAACGGTGGCTGCCATCGATGCCTCGACGGGGGCCTAGACGGGGACGACGGCTGCTTTCAACGTGTTGAGGGGGACCGGGACGGAGATGGGAGCCTCCTCGCTGGTGGCATTGGAGGCGACGATGGCCACCGTATCCTCCTCCGCCATTGCCGGGGGGATGGGGTTTTCTCGGGAGTTTGCAGAAGCTGGTGGGATAGTGGAGAGGGTTGCGTGAGGAGAGTGAGCGAGAGTGAGAGTGGGTATCTGGAGAGGGGCACTATAGTTAAGCTGAATGGAAGCAAGGGACGTTTCGTTGCACCACCGTGCAACGCGCCGTGTAGGCTACTGCACCATGCACCGCGACACGCGCACGGTATGTCACGTTTTTCCCAGTCCATGCATGGCAGTTCTGTATTGAGCCACATGCAAAGGGCGCAGATACAATTTCGAAGTTTGAAATGGCCATAAAATTTTCGATAATTAAAAGGGCAAATGTAGAGGAGAAGGTGGTGACTGTACGACGAGATTTGTCGGGTTGTGCTAAATCGGGTAGAGGGATGCGTTGATGATTGCGTGTGACTTGATGAAGGCGGAGACGTTAGGTCTCGTCAAGCCCCCCCCCACCCATTTCTCAGCTCTTCGGGCTTCGGTTAACGCATGGAAGTTTCTTATGGTGGGCCTAGTTAGAAGTGAGATTGAGAGCCACTGCGTAAAAATGGGATATATCTTATTAAAATCAAGTGACAATAAATTGCAGCTGCCCATCGACGACCGTGCACTCGATGACGCATGTGTTGTGGTGCAGTAGTAGAAGTAGTAGACTTTTCAGACTTGATTAAACATGACATGACTAGTCGATGACTTTTTCTATGGATGGCTTCGTGTTCCTTCTTGTAGAAGTCTCGCTGAGGGAGACGTCTGTGCTGTCTCACACTGTACTATGAAGGGCACGACGTATGCAACGATCCTCATTGGATCACATAGGATCAATGGTTGGTGCGCACGGTCAGCATGACAACTGTGACAACCAATTAGGGCATAGCAGACAGAGTGAGCACATGTTTGGGCTTCCACGAAAGAGAGAGAGAGAGAGAGAGAGAGAGAGAGAGAGAGAGAGAGAGAGAGAGAGAGAGAGAGAGAGAGAGAGAGAGAGAGAGAGAGGGCAAAACTTAGTAGTATCAAAAAACCAAGGGCAAAACTTAGTAGTATAAAAATGGAAAGTGAGTGTCTTGTACAATGAAATACATCATGGCATACATCAAATTATTCCAAGATGGATCCACTAGAGTTCACTGGATGCGTGTTCTTCTCATAAACCACATATGGATCCACTAGAGTTTTCATTGCATGTGTGTTATTCTCATAAACCACATGGATCCACTAGAGTTCATTGGATGTGTGTTATTGTCATAAACCACATGGATCCACTAGAGTTCATTGGATGTGTGTTATTGTCAAAAACCACATGGATCCACTAGAATTCATTGGATGTGTGTTCTTCTCATAAACCACATGGATTCACTAGAGTTCATTGGATGTGTGTTATTTTCATAAATCACATGGATCCACTAGAATTCATTGGATGTGTGTTATTGTCATAAACCACAGCTAGAGTCACTGGATGTCTGTTATTTTCACAAACCACACATGGATCCACTAGAGTTCATTGCATGTGTGTTCTTTTCATTAACCACATATGGATCCACTAGAGTCATTGCATGTCTGTTCTTTTCATGAACCACATATGGATCCACTAAAGTCATTGGATGTGTGTTATTGTCATAAACCACATATAGTTTCATTGCAAGTCTGTTATTTTCACAAACCACATATGGATCCACCAGAGTCATTGCATGTCTATTCTTATCACAAACCACATAAGGATCAACTAGAGTCCTTGCATGTCTGTTCTTTTCACAAACCACACATGGATCCACCAGAGTCATTGCATGGATGTTCTTCTCACAAACCACATATGGATCCACCAGAGTCATTGCATGTGTGTTCTTTTCATAAACCACAAATGGATCCACCAGAGTCATTGCATGTCAGTTCTTTTCATAAACCACAACTACAGTCATTGGATGTGTGTTCTTTTCACAAACCACATATGGATTCACCAGTGTTATTGCATGTGTGTTCTTTTCACAAACCACAGCTAGAGTCATTGGATGTTTGTTCTTTTCATAAACCACATGAGAATGTGTGTTCTTCTCACAAACCACATATGGATCCACCAGAGTCATTGGATGTGTGTTCTTATCATGAACCACATATGGATCCACCAGAGTCATTTCATGTCTATTCTTATCACAAACCACCTGAGCATGTCTGCTCTATTCACAAACCACACATGGATCCACCAGAGGCATTGCATGTGTTTTCTTTTTGTTAGCCACATATGGATCCACTAGAGTCATTACATGTCTATTCTTTTCACAAACCACATATGGATCCACTAGAGTCATTGAATGTGTGTTCTTTTCCTAAAACACATATGGAGCCACTAGTGTCATTGCATGTGTGTTATTTTCATGAACCACAACTAGAGTCATTGCATGTCTGTTCTTTTCACAAACCACATATGGATCCACTAGAGTAATTTCATATGTTCTTCTCAAAAACCACATATGGATCCACCAGTGTCATTGCATGTGTGTTCTTTTCATTAACCATAGCTAGAGTCATGCATGTGTGTTCTTTTCACAAACCACATATGGATCCACCAGAGTCATTGGATGTCTATTCTTTTCACAAACCACATATGGATCCACCAGACTCATTGCATGTCTATTCTTCTCACAAACCACACGAGCATGTCTGTTCTTTTCACAAACCACAAATGGATCTATCAGAGTCATTGCATGTGTGTTCTTTTCATTAACCACATATGGATCCACTAGAGTCAATCCATGTGTGTTATTTTCACAAACCACATATGGATCCACAAGTGTCATTGAATGTGATTTCTTTTCCTAAAACACATATGGATCCACAAGTGTCACTGCATGAGTGTTATTTTCATGAACCACAACTATAGTCATTGCATGTCTGTTCTTTTCACAAACCACATATGGATCCACTAAAGTCACTGAATGTGTGTTATTTTCCTAAAACACATATGGATCCACAAGTGTTATTGCATGTGTGTTATTTTCATTAACCACACCTAGAGTCATTGCATGTGTGTTCTTTTCACAAACCACATATGGATCCACCGGAGTCATTCCATGTCTTTTCTTCTCACAAACCACATGAGCATGTCTGTTCTTTTCACAAACCACACATGGATCCACCAGATTCATTGCATGCGTGTTATTGTCATAAACCACATATAGAGTCATTGCAAGTCTGTTCTTTTCACAAACCACATATGCATCCACCAGAGTCATTGCATGTCTATTCTTATCACAAACCACATAAGGATCCACTAGTGTCATTGCATGTCTGTTGTTTTCACAAACCACACATGGATCCACCAGAGTCATTGCATGTATGTTCTTCTCGCAAACCACATATGGATCCACCAGAGTCATTGCATGTGTTTTTTTTCATAAACGACATATGGATCCACCAGAGCCATTGCATGTGACATGGGTATACCCTATAGGTACTCGAGCTTGGTATATACGGCCTGAATACATGGAGGCCCACGGTGTCGCCAAGGCCCAAATGAAGAACTCGAGTGGCCTACGGACTCTCGATTGCTTGAAGAACAAGAAGAAACTAAAGATAGAAAGTTCAAAGGGGAAAACCCTAATTTGTAAACGACTCAACCTTCTACCCGAGACCTAGCCTACCTATATAAAGGCTAGGAGGGGGCGGCGAGGAGGACACACGCAACCCTAGTTTTCACAACCCTCGCCAGAATGCATCTGCGCAACATTGTAATCTTTGATTCCTTTGATAATACCACGAGCAGACAAGCAGGAGTAGGGACCTCTACGAGGCCTGAACCTAGGTAAATCTTCGAGTCCCATGTGTGCTTGTTTGCTAGCCGATAGATGTCTCCAGCGCTCCCTCCTTCTCCAAAACCCAAGTCCATAATAATGGGCATTGCCGAGTTAAACCCTCGTCAGCATGTTTGGTCTTTTCATAAACCACAGCTACAGTCATTGGATGTGTGTTCTTTTCACAAACCACATATCGATTCACCACTGTCATTACATGTGTGTTCTTTTCACAAACCACACCTAGTCATTGGATGTTTGTTCTTTTCATAAACCACATGAGAATGTGTGTTCTTCTCGGAAACCACATATGGATCCACCAGTGTCATTGCATGTCTGTTCTTTTCACAAACCACATATGGATCCACCAGAGTCATTGGATGCGTGTTCTTTTCATGAACCACATATGGATCCACCAGATTCATTGCATGTCTATTCTTCTCACAAACCACCTGAGCATGTTTGTTCTTTTCACAAACCACACATGGATCCACCAGAGTCATTGCATGTGTTTTGTTTTTGTTAACCACATATGGATCCACTAGAGTCATTACATGTCTGTTCTTTTCACAAACCACATATGGATCCACTAGAGTCATTGAATGTGTGTTCTTTTTCTGAAGCACATATGGATCCACCAGTAATATTGCATGTGTGTTATTTTCATGAACCACAACTAGAGTCATTGCATGTATGTTCTTTTCACAAACCACATATGGATCCATTAGAGTAATTTCATATGTTCTTCTCACAAACCACATATGGTTCCACCAGTGTAATTGCATGTGTGTTCTTTTCATTAACCACAGCTAGAGTCATTTCATGTGTGTTCTTTTCACAAACCACATATGGATCCACCAGAGTCATTGGATGTATGTTGTTTCCGCAAACCACATATGGATCCACCAGAGTCATTGCATGTCTGTTCTTCTCACAAACCACATGAGCATGTATGTTCCTTTCACAAACCACACATGGATCCACCAGAGTCATTGCATGTGTGTTCTTTTCATTAACCACATATGAATCCACTAGAGTCATTGCATGTGTGTTCTTTTCACAAACCACATATGGATCCACAAGTGTCATTGAATGTGTGTTCTTTTCCTAAAACACATATGGATCCACCAGTGTCATCACATGTGTGTTATTTACATGAACCACAACGAGAGTCATTGCATGTATGTTCTTTTCAAAGACCACATCTGGATCCACTAGAGTCATTGAATGTGTGTTCTTTTCCTAAAACACATATGGATCTACCAGTGTCATTGCATGTGTGTTATTTTCGTGAACCACAACTAGAGTCATTGCATGTCTGTTCTTTTCACAAACCACATATGGATCCACTAGAGTCATTTCGTATGTTCTTTTCACAAACCACATATGGATCCACCAGTGTCATTGCATGTGTGTTCTTTTCATTAACCACGACAAGAGTAACTGCATGTGTGTTCTTTTCAGAAACCATACCTAGTCATTGGATGTGTGTTCTTTTCATGAACCACAACTAGAGTCAGTGAATGTCTGTTCTTTTCATAAACCACACGAGCATGTGTGTTCTTTTCATAGACCACATATGGATCCACCAGTATCATTGCATGTGTGTTTTTTCCACAAACCACACATGGATCCACCAGAGTCATTGTATGTATGTTCTTCTCACAAACCACAAATGGGTCCACCAGAGTCATTGCATGTGTGTTATTTTCATAAACCACATATGGATGCACCAGAGTCATTGCATGTCTGTTCTTTTCATAAACCATAGCTAGAGTCATTGGATGTGTGTTCTTTTCACAAACCACATATGGATTCACCAGTGTCATTGCATGTGTGTTCTTTTCACAAACCACAGCTAGAGTCATTGGATGTTTGTTCTTTTCATAAACCACATGAGCATGTGTGTTCTTCTGACAAACCACAGATGTATCCACCAGTGTCTTTGCATGTCTGTTCTTTTCACAAACCACATATGGATCCACCAGATTCTTTGGATGTGTGATCTTTTCATGAACCACATATGGATCCACCATAGTAATTGAATGTCTGTTCTTCTTTGAAACCACATGAGCATGTATGTTCTTTCCACAAACCACACATGGATCCGCCAGAGTCATTGCATGTATGTTCTTTTCATTAACCACATATGGATCCACTAGTGTCATTACATGTCTGTTCTTTTCACAAACCACATATGGATCCACTAGAGTCATTGAATGTGTGTTCTTTTCCTAAAACACATATGGATCCACCAGTGTCATTGCATGTGCGTTATTTTTATTTACCATAGCTAGAGTCATTGCATGTGTGTTCTTTTCACAAACCACATATGGATCCACCAGAGTCATTGGTTGTTTGTTTTTTTCACAAACCACATATGGATCCACCAGAGTCATTGCATGTATGTTCTTCTCACAAACCACATGAGCATGTCTGTTCTTTTCACAAACCATACATGGATCCACCAGAGTCATTGCATGTGTGTTTTTTTCATTAACCACATATGGATCCACTAGAGTCAATCCATGTGTGTTATTTTCACAAACCACATATGGATCCACCAGTGTCATTAAATATGTGTTCTTTTCCTAAAACACATATGGATCCACCAGTGTCATTGCATGTGTGTTATTTTTGCTGAACCACAACTATAGTCATTGCATGTCTGTTCTTTTCACAAACCACATGTGGATCCACTAAAGTCAGTGAATGCGTGTTCTTTTCCTAAAACACATATGGATCCACCAGTGTCATTGCATGTGTGTTATTTTCATTGACCACAACTAGAGTCATTGCATGTGTGTTCTTTTCACAAACCACATATGGATCCACCAGAGTCATTGCATGTTTGTTCTTCTCACAAACCACATGAGCATGTCTGTTCTTTTCACAAACCACACATGGATCCACCAGAGTCATTGCATGTGTGTTCTTTTCATTAACCACATATGGAATCACTAGATTCATTGCATGTGTGTTCTTTTCACAAACCACATATGGATCCACAAGTGTCATTGAATGTGTGTTCTTTTCCTAAAACACATATGGATCCACAAGTGTCATTGGATGTGTGTTATTTTCATAAACCACAGCTAGAGTCATTGGATGTCTGTTATTTTCTCAAACCACACATGGATCCACTAGAGTCATTGCATGTGTGTTCTTTTCATTAACCACATATGGATCCACTAGATTCATTGCATGTCTGTTCTTTTCATGAACCACATATGGATCCACTAGAGTCATTGGATGTGTGTAATTCTCATAAACCACATATAGAGTCATTGCAAGTCTGTTCTTTTCACAAACCACATATGGATCCACCAGAGTCATTACATGTCTATTCTTATCACAAACCACATAAGGATCCACTAGAGTCATTGCATGTCTGTTCTTTTCACAAACCACACATGGATCCACCAGAGTCATTTCATGTATGTTCTTCTCACAAACCACATATGGATCCACCAGAGTCATTGCATGTATGTTCTTTTCATAAACCACGTATGGATCCACCAGAGTCATTGCATGTGTGTTCTTTTCATAAACCATAACTACATTCATTGGATGTGTGTTCTTTTCACAAACCACATATGGATTCACAAGTGTCATTGCATGTGTGTTCTTTTCACAAACCACAGCTAGAGTCATTTGATGTTTGATCTTTTCATAAACCGCATGAGAATGTGTGTTCTTCTTAGAAACAACATATGGATCCACCAGTGTCATTGTATGTATGTTCTTTTCACAAACCACACATGGATCCACCAGACTCATTGGATATGTGTTCTTTTCATGAACCACATATGGATCCACCAGATTCATTGCATGTTTATTCTTCTCACAAACCACACATGGATCCACCAGAGTCATTGCATGTGTTTTCTTTTCGTTAACCACATATGGATCTACTAGAGTCATTACATGTCTGTTATTTTCACAAACCACATATGGATCCACTAGAGTCATTGAATGTGTGTTCTTTTTCTAAAACACATATGGATCCACCAGTGTCATTGCATGTGTGTTATTTTCATGAACCACAACTAGAGTCATTGCCTGTGTGTTATTTTCACAAACCACATATGGATCCACTAGAGTAATTTCATATGTTCTTCTCACAAACCACATATGGATCCACCAGTGTCATTTCATGTGTCTTCTTTTCATTAACCACATCTAGAGTCTTTGCATGTGTGTTCTTTTCACAAACCACATATGAATCCACCAGAGTCATTGGATGTTTGTTCTTTTCACAAACCACATATGGATCCACCAGAGTCATTGCATGTCTGTTCTTCTCACAAACCACATGAGCATGTCTGTTCTTTTCACAAACCACACATGGATCCACCAGAGTCATTGTATGTATGTTCTTTTCATTAACCACATATGGATCCACTAGAGTCAATCCATGTGTGTTATTTTAACAAACCACATATTGATCCACAAGTGTCATTGAATGAGTGTTCTTTTCCTAAAACACATATGGATCCACAAGTGTCATTCCATATGTGTTATTTTCATGAACCACAACAAGAGTGATTGCATGTCTGTTCTTTTCACAAAACACATATGGATCCACTAAAGTCATCGAATCTGTGTTCTTTTCCTAAAACGCATATGGATCCACCAGTGTTATTGCATGTGTGTTATTTTCATTAACCACAGTTAGAGTCATTGCATGTGTGTTCTTTTCACAAACCACATATGGATCCACCGGAGTCATTGCATGTCTGTTCTTCTCACAAACCACATGAACATGTCTGTTCTTTTCACAAACCACACATGGATCCACCAGAGTCATTGCATGTGTGTTCTTTTCATTAACCACATATGGATCCACTAGAGTCATTGCATGTGTTCTTTTCACAAACCACATATGGATCCACAAGTGTCATTGAATGTGTGTTCTTTTCCTAAAACACATATGGATCCACCAGTGTCATTGGATGTGTGTTATTGTCATAAACCACAGCTAGAGTCATTGGATATCTGTTCTTTTCACAAACCACACATGGATCCACTAGAGTTCATTGCATGTGTGTTCTTTTCATTGACCACATATGGATCCACTAGAGTCATTGCATGTCTGTTCTTTTCATGAACCACACCTAGAGTTATTGCATGTCTGTTTTTTCACAAACCACATATGGATCCACTAGAGTCATTTCATATGTTCTTTTCACAAACCACAGTTGGATCCACCAGTGTCATTGCATGTGTGTTCTTTTCATAAACCATAGCTAGTCATTGGATGTGTGTTCTTTTCATGAACCACGACTAGAGTCAGTGAATGTCTGTTCTTTTCATAAACCACATGAGCATGTGTGTTCTTTTCATAGACCACATATGGATCCACCAGTATCAATGCATGTGTGTTTTTTCACAAACCACACATGGATCCACCAGAGTCATTGTATGTATGTTCTTCTCACAAACCACATATGGATCTAGCAGAGTCATTGCATGTGTGTTCTTTTCATAAACCACATATGAATGCAATAGAGTCATTGCATGTCTATTCTTTTCATAAACCACAGCTGGAGTCATTGGATGTGTGTTCTTTTCACAAACCACATATGGATTCACCAGTGTCATTGCATGTGTGTTGTTTTCACAAACCACATCTAGAGTCATTGGATGTTTGTTCTTTTCATAAACCACATGAGCATGTGTGTTCTTCTCACAAACCACGTATGGATATACCAGTGTCATTGCGTGTATGTTCTTTTCACAAACCACATATAGATCCACCAGATTCATTGGATGTGTGTTCTTTTCATGAACCACATATGGATCCACTAGAGTCATTGAATGTCTGTTCTTCTTTGAAACCACATGAGCATGTATGTTCTTTCCACAAACCACACATGGATCCGCCAGAGTCATTGCATGTATGTTCTTTTCATTAACCACATATGGATCCACTAGAGTCATTACATGTCTGTTCTTTTCACAAACCACATATGGATCCACTAGAGTCATTGAATGTGTGTTCTTTTCCTAAAACACATATGGATCCACCAGTGTCATTGCATGTGTGTTATTTTTATTAACCATAGCTAGAGTCATTGCATGTGTGTTCTTTTCACAAACCACATATGGATCCACCAGAGTCATTGGTTGTTTGTTTTTTTCATAAACCACATATGGATCCACCAGAGTCATTGCATGTATGTTCTTCTCACAAACCACATGAGCATGTCTGTTCTTTTCACAAACCATACATGGATCCACCAGAGTCATTACATGTGTGTTCTTTTCATTAACCACATATGGATCCACTAGAGTCAATCCATGTGTGTTATTTTCACAAACCACATATGGATCCACCAGTGTCATTAAATATGTGTTCTTTTCCTAAAACACATATGGATCCACCAGTGTCATTGCATGTGTGTTATTTTCATGAACCACAACTATAGTCATTGCATGTCTGTTCTTTTCACAAACCACATATGGATCCACTAAAGTCAGTGAATGCGTGTTATTTTCCTAAAACACATATGGATCCACCAGTGTCATTGCATGTGTGTTATTTTCATTGACCACAGCTAGAGTCATTGCATGTGTGTTCTTTTCACAAACCACATATGGATCCACCAGAGTCATTGCATGTTTGAACTTCTCACAAACCACATGAGCATGTCTGTTCTTTTCACAAACCACACATGGATCCACCAGAGTCATTGCATGTCTGTTCTTTTCACAAACCACATATGGATCCACTAGAGTCATTGAATGTGTGTTCTTTTCCTAAAACACATATGGATCCACCAGTGTCATTGCATGTGTGTTATTTTCATTAACCACAGCTAGAGTCATTGCCTGTGTGTTCTTTTCACAAACCACATATGGATCCACCATAGTCATTGCATGTATGTTCTTCTCACAAACCACATGAGCATGTCTGTTCTTTTCACAAACCATACATGGATCCACCAGAGACATTGCATGTGTGTTCTTTTCATTAACCACATATGGATCCACTAGAGTCAATCCATGTGTGTTATTTTCACAAACCACATATGGATCCACCAGTGTCATTGCATGTGTGTTATTTTCATTAACCACAGCTAGAGTCATTGCCTGTGTGTTCTTTTCACAAACCACATATGGATCCACTAGAGTCATTGGATGTTTGTTCTTTTCACAAACCACATATGGATCCACTAGAGTCATTGAATATGTGTTCCTTTTCTAAAACACATATGGATCCACCAGTGTCATTGCATGTGCGTTATTTTTATTAACCACAGCTAGAGTCATTGCATGTGTGTTCTTTTCACAAACCACATATGGATCCACCAGAGTCATTGCATGTATGTTCTTCTCACAAACCACATGAGCATGTCTGTTCTTTTCACAAACCATACATGGATCCACCTGAGACATTGCATGTGTGTTCTTTTCATTAACCACATATGGATCCACTAGAGTCAATCCATGTGTGTTATTTTCACAAACCACATATGGATCCACCAGTGTCATTGAATATGTGTTCTTTTCCTAAAACACATATGGATCCACCAGTGTCATTGCATGTGTGTTATTTTCATGAACCACAACTATAGTCATTGCATGTCTGTTCTTTTCACAAACCACATGTGGATCCACTAAAGTCAGTGAATGTGTGTTCTTTTCACAAACCACATATGGATCCACAAGTGTCATTGAATGTGTGTTCTTTTCCTAAAACACATATGGATCCACCAGTGTCATTGGATGTGTGTTATTGTCATAAACCACAGCTAGAGTCATTAGATGTCTGTTCTTTTCACAAACCACACATGGATCCACTAGAGTTCATTGCATGTGTGTTCTTTTCATTGACCACATATGGATCCACTAGAGTCATTGCATGTCTGTTCTTTTCATGAACCACACCTAGAGTTATTGCATGTCTGTTCTTTTCACAAACCACATATGGATCCACTAGAGTCATTTCATATGTTCTTTTCACAAACCACAGTTGGATCCACTAGTGTCATTGCATGTGTGTTCTTTTCATAAACCATAGCTAGTCATTGGATGTGTGTTCTTTTCATGAACCACGACTAGAGTCAGTGAATGTCTGTTCTTTTCATAAACCACATGAGCATGTGTGTTCTTTTCATAGACCACATATGGATCCACCAGTATCATTGCATGTGTGTTTTTTCACAAACCACACATGGATCCACCAGAGTCATTGTATGTATGTTCTTCTCACAAACCACATATGGATCCAGCAGAGTCATTGCATGTGTGTTCTTTTCATAAACCACATATGAATGCACTAGAGTCATTGCATGTCTATTCTTTTCATAAACCACAGCTAGAGTCATTGGATGTGTGTTCTTTTCACAAACCACATATGGATTCACCAGTGTCATTGCATGTGTGTTGTTTTCACAAACCACATCTAGAGTCATTGGATGTTTGTTCTTTTCATAAACCACATGAGCATGTGTGTTCTTCTCATAAAACACATATGGATCCACCAGTGTCATTGCGTGTATGTTCTTTTCACAAACCACATATGGATCCAACAGATTCATTGGATGTGTGTTCTTTTCATGAACCACATATGGATCCACTAGAGTCATTGCATGTCTGTTCTTCTCACAAACCACATGAGCATGTATGTTCTTTTCACAAACCACACATGGATCCACCAGAGTCATTGCATGTGTGTTCTTTTCATTAACCACATATGGATCCACTAGAGTCATTACATGTCTGTTCTTTTCACAAACCACATATGGATCCACTAGAGTCATTGAATGTGTGTTCTTTTCCTAAAACACATATGGATCCACCAGTGTCATTGCATGTGTGTTATTTTCATTAACCACAGCTAGAGTCATTGCCTGTGTGTTCTTTTCACAAACCACATATGGATCCACTAGAGTCATTGGATGTTTGTTCTTTTCACAAACCACATATGGATCCACTAGAGTCATTGAATATGTGTTCCTTTTCTAAAACACATATGGATCCACCAGCGTCATTGCATGTGTGTTATTTTTATTAACCACAGCTAGAGTCCTTGCATGTGTGTTCTTTTCACAAACCACATATGGATCCACCAGAGTCATTGCATGTATGTTCTTCTCACAAACCAGATGAGCATGTCTGTTCTTTTCACAAACCATACATGGATCCACTAGAGACATTGCATGTGTGTTCTTTTCATTAACCACATATGGATCCACTAGAGTCAATCCATGTGTGTTATTTTCACAAACCACATATGGATCCACCAGTGTCATTGAATATGAGTTCTTTTCCTAAAACACATATGGATCCACCAGTGTCATTGCATGTGTGTTATTTTCATGAACCACAACTATAGTCATTGCATGTCTGTTCTTTTCACAAACCACATGTGGATCCACTAAAGTCAGTGAATGTGTGTTCTTTTCACAAACCACATATGGATCCACAAGTGTCATTGAATGTGTGTTCTTTTCCGAAAACACATATGGATCCACCAGTGTCATTGGATGTGTGTTATTGTCATAAACCACATCTAGAGTCATTGGATGTCTGTTCTTTTCACAAACCACACATGGATCCACTAGAGTTCATTGCATGTGTGTTCTTTTCATTAACCACATATGGATCCACTAGAGTCATTGCATGTCTGTTCTTTTCATGAACCACACCTAGAGTTATTGCATGTCTTTTCTTTTCACAAACCACATATGGATCCACTAGAGTCATTTCATATGTTCTTTTCACAAACCACAGTTGGATCCACCATTGTCATTGCATGTGTGTTCTTTTCATAAACCATAGCTAGTCATTGGATGTGTGTTCTTTTCATGAACCACGACTAGAGTCAGTGAATGTCTGTTCTTTTCATAAACCACATGAGCATGTGTGTTCTTTTCATAGACCACATATGGATCCACCAGTATCATTGCATGTGTGTTTTTTCACAAACCACACATGGATCCACCAGAGTCATTGTATGTATGTTCTTCTCACAAACCACATATGGATCCAGTAGAGTCATTGCATGTGTGTTCTTTTCATAAACCACATATGAATGCACTAGAGTCATTGCATGTCTATTCTTTTCATAAACCATAGCTAGTCATTGGATGTGTGTTCTTTTCACAAACCACATATGGATTCACCAGTGTCATTGCATGTGTGTTCTTTTCACAAACCACATCTAGAGTCATTGGATGTTTGTTCTTTTCATAAACCACATGAGCATGTGTGTTCTTCTCACAAACCACATATGGATCCACCAGTGTCATTGCGTGTATGTTCTTTTCACAAACCACATATGGATCCACCAGATTCATTGGATGTGTGTTCTTTTCATGAACCACATATGGATCCACTAGAGTCATTGCATGTCTGTTCTTCTCACAAACCACATGAGCATGTATGTTATTTTCACAAACCACACATGGATCCACCAGAGTCATTGCATGTGTGTTCTTTTCATTAACCACATATGGATCTACTAGAGTCATTACATGTCTGTTCTTTTCACAAACCACATATGGATCCACTAGAGTCATTGAATGTGTGTTCTTTTCTTAAAACACATATGGATCCACCAGTGTCATTTCATGTGTGTTATTTTCATTAACCACAGCTAGAGTCATTGCCTGTGTGTTCTTTTCACAAACCACATATGGATCCACTAGAGTCATTGGATGTTTGTTCTTTTCACAAACCACATTTGGATTCACTAGAGTCATTGAATATGTGTTCCTTTTCTAAAACACATATGGATCCACCAGCGTCATTGCATGTGTGTTATTTTTATTAACCACAGCTAGAGTCATTGCATGTGTGTTCTTTTCACAAACCACATATGGATCCACCATAGTCATTGCATGTATGTTCTTCTCACAAACCACATGAGCATGTCTGTTCTTTTCACAAACCATACATGGATCCACCAGAGACATTGCATGTGTGTTCTTTTCATTAACCACATATGGATCCACTAGAGTCAATCCATGTGTGTTATTTTCACAAACCACATATGGATCCACCAGTGTCATTGAATATGTGTTCTTTTCCTAAAACACATATGGATCCACCAGTGTCATTGCATGTGTGTTATTTTCATGAACCACAACTATAGTCATTGCATGTCTGTTCTTTTCACAAACCACATGTGGATCCACTAAAGTCAGTGAATGTGTGTTCTTTTCACAAACCACATATGGATCCACAAGTGTCATTGAATGTGTGTTCTTTTCCGAAAACACATATGGATCCACCAGTGTCATTGGATGTGTGTTATTGTCATAAACCACAGCTAGAGTCATTGGATGTCTGTTCTTTTCACAAACCACACATGGATCCACTAGAGTTCATTGCATGTGTGTTCTTTTCATTAACCACATATGGATCCACTAGAGTCATTGCATGTCTGTTCTTTTCATGAACCACACCTAGAGTTATTGCATGTCTTTTCTTATGGATCCACTAGAGTCATTTCATATGTTCTTTTCACAAACCACAGTTGGATCCACCAGTGTCATTGCATGTGTGTTCTTTTCATAAACCATAGCTAGTCATTGGATGTGTGTTCTTTTCATGAACCACGACTAGAGTCAGTGAATGTCTGTTCTTTTCATAAACCACATGAGCATGTGTGTTCTTTTCATAGACCACATATGGATCCACCAGTATCATTGCATGTGTGTTTTTTCACAAACCATACATGGATCCACCAGAGTCATTGTATGTATGTTCTTCTCACAAACCACATATGGATCCAGCAGAGTCATTGCATGTGTGTTCTTTTCATAAACCACATATGAATGCACTAGAGTCATTGCATGTCTATTCTTTTCATAAACCACAACTAGAGTCATTGGATGTGTGTTCTTTTCACAAACCACATATGGATTCACCAGTGTCATTGCATGTGTGTTCTTTTCACAAACCACATCTAGAGTCATTGGATGTTTGTTCTTTTCATAAACCACATGAGCATGTGTGTTCTTCTCACAAACCACATATGGATCCACCAGTGTCATTGTGTGTATGTTCTTTTCACAAACCACATATGGATCCACCAGATTCATTGGATGTGTGTTCTTTTCATGAACCACATATGGATCCACTAGAGTCATTGCATGTCTGTTCTTCTCACAAACCACATGAGCATGTATGTTCTTTTCACAAACCACACATGGATCCACTAGAGTCATTGCATGTGTGTTCTTTTCATTAACCACATATGGATCCACTAGAGTCATTACATGTCTGTTCTTTTCACAAACCACATATGGATCCACTAGAGTCATTGAATGTGTGTTCTTTTCCTAAAACACATATGGATCCACCAGTGTCATTGCATGTGTGTTATTTTCATTAACCACAGCTAGAGTCATTGCCTGTGTGTTCTTTTCACAAACCACATATGGATCCACTAGAGTCATTGGATGTTTGTTCTTTTCACAAACCACATTTGGATTCACTAGAGTCATTGAATATGTGTTCCTTTTCTAAAACACATATGGATCCACCAGCGTCATTGCATGTGTGTTATTTTTATTAACCACAGCTAGAGTCATTGCATGTGTGTTCTTTTCACAAACCACATATGGATCCACCATAGTCATTGCATGTATGTTCTTCTCACAAACCACATGAGCATGTCTGTTCTTTTCACAAACCATACATGGATCCACCAGAGACATTGCATGTGTGTTCTTTTCATTAACCACATATGGATCCACTAGAGTCAATCCATGTGTGTTATTTTCACAAACCACATATGGATCCACCAGTGTCATTGAATATGTGTTCTTTTCCTAAAACACATATGGATCCACCAGTGTCATTGCATGTGTGTTATTTTCATGAACCACAACTATAGTCATTGCATGTCTGTTCTTTTCACAAACCACATGTGGATCCACTAAAGTCAGTGAATGTGTGTTCTTTTCACAAACCACATATGGATCCACAAGTGTCATTGAATGTGTGTTCTTTTCCGAAAACACATATGGATCCACCAGTGTCATTGGATGTGTGTTATTGTCATAAACCACAGCTAGAGTCATTGGATGTCTGTTCTTTTCACAAACCACACATGGATCCACTAGAGTTCATTGCATGTGTGTTCTTTTCATTAACCACATATGGATCCACTAGAGTCATTGCATGTCTGTTCTTTTCATGAACCACACCTAGAGTTATTGCATGTCTTTTCTTATGGATCCACTAGAGTCATTTCATATGTTCTTTTCACAAACCACAGTTGGATCCACCAGTGTCATTGCATGTGTGTTCTTTTCATAAACCATAGCTAGTCATTGGATGTGTGTTCTTTTCATGAACCACGACTAGAGTCAGTGAATGTCTGTTCTTTTCATAAACCACATGAGCATGTGTGTTCTTTTCATAGACCACATATGGATCCACCAGTATCATTGCATGTGTGTTTTTTCACAAACCACACATGGATCCACCAGAGTCATTGTATGTATGTTCTTCTCACAAACCACATATGGATCCAGCAGAGTCATTGCATGTGTGTTCTTTTCATAAACCACATATGAATGCACTAGAGTCATTGCATGTCTATTCTTTTCATAAACCACAACTAGAGTCATTGGATGTGTGTTCTTTTCACAAACCACATATGGATTCACCAGTGTCATTGCATGTGTGTTCTTTTCACAAACCACATCTAGAGTCATTGGATGTTTGTTCTTTTCATAAACCACATGAGCATGTGTGTTCTTCTCACAAACCACATATGGATCCACCAGTGTCATTGTGTGTATGTTCTTTTCACAAACCACATATGGATCCACCAGATTCATTGGATGTGTGTTCTTTTCATGAACCACATATGGATCCACTAGAGTCATTGCATGTCTGTTCTTCTCACAAACCACATGAGCATGTATGTTCTTTTCACAAACCACACATGGATCCACTAGAGTCATTGCATGTGTGTTCTTTTCATTAACCACATATGGATCCACTAGAGTCATTACATGTCTGTTCTTTTCACAAACCACATATGGATCCACTAGAGTCATTGAATGTGTGTTCTTTTCCTAAAACACATATGGATCCACCAGTGTCATTGCATGTGTGTTATTTTCATTAACCACAGCTAGAGTCATTGCCTGTGTGTTCTTTTCACAAACCACATATGGATCCACTAGAGTCATTGGATGTTTGTTCTTTTCACAAACCACATATGGATCCACTAGAGTCATTGAATATGTGTTCCTTTTCTAAAACACATATGGATCCACCAGCGTCATTGCATGTGTGTTATTTTTATTAACCACAGCTAGAGTCATTGCATGTGTGTTCTTTTCACAAACCACATATGGATCCATCAGAGTCATTGCATGTATGTTCTTCTCACAAACCACATGAGCATGTCTGTTCTTTTCACAAACCAAACATGGATCCACCAGAGACATTGCATGTGTGTTCTTTTCATTAACCACATATGGATCCACTAGAGTCAATCCATGTGTGTTATTTTCACAAACCACATATGGATCCACCAGTTTCATTGAATATGTGTTCTTTTCCTAAAACACATATGGATCCACCAGTGTCATTGCATGTGTGTTATTTTCATGAACCACAACTATAGTCATTACATGTCTGTTCTTTTCACAAACCACATGTGGATCCACTAAAGTCAGTGAATGTGTGTTCTTTTCACAAACCACATATGGATCCACAAGTGTCATTGAATGTGTGTTCTTTTCCGAAAACACATATGGATCCACCAGTGTCATTGGATGTGTGTTATTGTCATAAACCACAGCTAGAGTCATTGGATGTCTGTTCTTTTCACAAACCACACATGGATCCACTAGAGTTCATTGCATGTGTGTTCTTTTCATTAACCACATATGGATCCACTAGAGTCATTGCATGTCTGTTCTTTTCATGAACCACACCTAGAGTTATTGCATGTCTTTTCTTATGGATCCACTAGAGTCATTTCATATGTTCTTTTCACAAACCACAGTTGGATCCACCAGTGTCATTGCATGTGTGTTCTTTTCATAAACCATAGCTAGTCATTGGATGTGTGTTCTTTTCATGAACCACGACTAGAGTCAGTGAATGTCTGTTCTTTTCATAAACCACATGAGCATGTGTGTTCTTTTCATAGACCACATATGGATCCACCAGTATCATTGCATGTGTGTTTTTTCACAAACCACACATGGATCCACCAGAGTCATTGTATGTATGTTCTTCTCACAAACCACATATGGATCCAGCAGAGTCATTGCATGTGTGTTCTTTTCATAAACCACATATGAATGCACTAGAGTCATTGCATGTCTATTCTTTTCATAAACCACAACTAGAGTCATTGGATGTGTGTTCTTTTCACAAACCACATATGGATTCACCAGTGTCATTGCATGTGTGTTCTTTTCACAAACCACATCTAGAGTCATTGGATGTTTGTTCTTTTCATAAACCACATGAGCATGTGTGTTCTTCTCACAAACCACATATGGATCCACCAGTGTCATTGTGTGTATGTTCTTTTCACAAACCACATATGGATCCACCAGATTCATTGGATGTGTGTTCTTTTCATGAACCACATATGGATCCACTAGAGTCATTGCATGTCTGTTCTTCTCACAAACCACATGAGCATGTATGTTCTTTTCACAAACCACACATGGATCCACTAGAGTCATTGCATGTGTGTTCTTTTCATTAACCACATATGGATCCACTAGAGTCATTACATGTCTGTTCTTTTCACAAACCACATATGGATCCACTAGAGTCATTGAATGTGTGTTCTTTTCCTAAAACACATATGGATCCACCAGTGTCATTGCATGTGTGTTATTTTCATTAACCACAGCTAGAGTCATTGCCTGTGTGTTCTTTTCACAAACCACATATGGATCCACTAGAGTCATTGGATGTTTGTTCTTTTCACAAACCACATATGGATCCACTAGAGTCATTGAATATGTGTTCCTTTTCTAAAACACATATGGATCCACCAGTGTCATTGCATGTGTGTTATTTTTATTAACCACAGCTAGAGTCATTGCATGTGTGTTCTTTTCACAAACCACATATGGATCCATCAGAGTCATTGCATGTATGTTCTTCTCACAAACCACATGAGCATGTCTGTTCTTTTCACAAACCAAACATGGATCCACCAGAGACATTGCATGTGTGTTCTTTTCATTAACCACATATGGATCCACTAGAGTCAATCCATGTGTGTTATTTTCACAAACCACATATGGATCCACCAGTTTCATTGAATATGTGTTCTTTTCCTAAAACACATATGGATCCACCAGTGTCATTGCATGTGTGTTATTTTCATGAACCACAACTATAGTCATTACATGTCTGTTCTTTTCACAAACCACATGTGGATCCACTAAAGTCAGTGAATGTGTGTTCTTTTCACAAACCACATATGGATCCACAAGTGTCATTGAATGTGTGTTCTTTTCCGAAAACACATATGGATCCACCAGTGTCATTGGATGTGTGTTATTGTCATAAACCACAGCTAGAGTCATTGGATGTCTGTTCTTTTCACAAACCACACATGGATCCACTAGAGTTCATTGCATGTGTGTTCTTTTCATTAACCACATATGGATCCACTAGAGTCATTGCATGTCTGTTCTTTTCATGAACCACACCTAGAGTTATTGCATGTCTTTTCTTATGGATCCACTAGAGTCATTTCATATGTTCTTTTCACAAACCACAGTTGGATCCACCAGTGTCATTGCATGTGTGTTCTTTTCATAAACCATAGCTAGTCATTGGATGTGTGTTCTTTTCATGAACCACGACTAGAGTCAGTGAATGTCTGTTCTTTTCATAAACCACATGAGCATGTGTGTTCTTTTCATAGACCACATATGGATCCACCAGTATCATTGCATGTGTGTTTTTTCACAAACCACACATGGATCCACCAGAGTCATTGTATGTATGTTCTTCTCACAAACCACATATGGATCCAGCAGAGTCATTGCATGTGTGTTCTTTTCATAAACCACATATGAATGCACTAGAGTCATTGCATGTCTATTCTTTTCATAAACCATAGCTAGAGTCATTGGATGTGTGTTCTTTTCACAAACCACATATGGATTCACCAGTGTCATTGCATGTGTGTTGTTTTCACAAACCACATCTAGAGTCATTGGATGTTTGTTCTTTTAATAAATCACATGAGCATGTGTGTTCTTCTCACAAACCACATATGGATCCACCAGTGTCATTGCATGTATGTTCTTTTCACAAACCACATATGGATCCACCAGATTCATTGGATGTGTGTTCTTTTCATGAACCACATATGGATCCACTAGAGTCATTGCATGTCTGTTCTTCTCACAAACCACATGAGCATGTATGTTCTTTTCACAAACCACACATGGATCCACCAGAGTCATTGCATGTGTGTTCTTTTCATTAACCACATATGGATCCACTAGAGTCATTACATGTCTATTCTTTTCACAAACCACATATGGATCCACTAGAGTCATTGAATGTGTGTTCTTTTCCTAAAACACATATGGATCCACCAGTGTCATTGCATGTGTGTTATTTTCATTAACCACAGCTAGAGTCATTGTGTGTGTGTTCTTTTCACAAACCATATATGGATCCACTAGAGTCATTGGATGTTTGTTCTTTTCACAAACCACATATGGATCCACCAGAGTCATTGCATGTCTGTTCTTCTCACAAACCACATGAGCATGTCTATTCTCTTCACGAACCACACATGGATCCACCAGCGTCATTGCATGTGTGTTATTATCATTAACCAAATATGGATCCACTAGAGTCATTGAATGTGTGTTCTTTTCTTAAAACACATATGGATCCACCAGTGTCATTTCATGTGTGTTATTTTCATTAACCACAGCTAGAGTCATTGCCTGTGTGTTCTTTTCACAAACCACATATGGATCCACTAGAGTCATTGGATGTTTGTTCTTTTCACAAACCACATTTGGATTCACTAGAGTCATTGAATATGTGTTCCTTTTCTAAAACACATATGGATCCACCAGCGTCATTGCATGTGTGTTATTTTTATTAACCACAGCTAGAGTCATTGCATGTGTGTTCTTTTCACAAACCACATATGGATCCACCATAGTCATTGCATGTATGTTCTTCTCACAAACCACATGAGCATGTCTGTTCTTTTCACAAACCATACATGGATCCACCAGAGACATTGCATGTGTGTTCTTTTCATTAACCACATATGGATCCACTAGAGTCAATCCATGTGTGTTATTTTCACAAACCACATATGGATCCACCAGTGTCATTGAATATGTGTTCTTTTCCTAAAACACATATGGATCCACCAGTGTCATTGCATGTGTGTTATTTTCATGAACCACAACTATAGTCATTGCATGTCTGTTCTTTTCACAAACCACATGTGGATCCACTAAAGTCAGTGAATGTGTGTTCTTTTCACAAACCACATATGGATCCACAAGTGTCATTGAATGTGTGTTCTTTTCCGAAAACACATATGGATCCACCAGTGTCATTGGATGTGTGTTATTGTCATAAACCACAGCTAGAGTCATTGGATGTCTGTTCTTTTCACAAACCACACATGGATCCACTAGAGTTCATTGCATGTGTGTTCTTTTCATTAACCACATATGGATCCACTAGAGTCATTGCATGTCTGTTCTTTTCATGAACCACACCTAGAGTTATTGCATGTCTTTTCTTATGGATCCACTAGAGTCATTTCATATGTTCTTTTCACAAACCACAGTTGGATCCACCAGTGTCATTGCATGTGTGTTCTTTTCATAAACCATAGCTAGTCATTGGATGTGTGTTCTTTTCATGAACCACGACTAGAGTCAGTGAATGTCTGTTCTTTTCATAAACCACATGAGCATGTGTGTTCTTTTCATAGACCACATATGGATCCACCAGTATCATTGCATGTGTGTTTTTTCACAAACCACACATGGATCCACCAGAGTCATTGTATGTATGTTCTTCTCACAAACCACATATGGATCCAGCCGAGTCATTGCATGTGTGTTCTTTTCATAAACCACATATGAATGCACTAGAGTCATTGCATGTCTATTCTTTTCATAAACCACAACTAGAGTCATTGGATGTGTGTTCTTTTCACAAACCACATATGGATTCACCAGTGTCATTGCATGTGTGTTCTTTTCACAAACCACATCTAGAGTCATTGGATGTTTGTTCTTTTCATAAACCACATGAGCATGTGTGTTCTTCTCACAAACCACATATGGATCCACCAGTGTCATTGTGTGTATGTTCTTTTCACAAACCACATATGGATCCACCAGATTCATTGGATGTGTGTTCTTTTCATGAACCACATATGGATCCACTAGAGTCATTGCATGTCTGTTCTTCTCACAAACCACATGAGCATGTATGTTCTTTTCACAAACCACACATGGATCCACTAGAGTCATTGCATGTGTGTTCTTTTCATTAACCACATATGTATCCACTAGAGTCATTACATGTCTGTTCTTTTCACAAACCACATATGGATCCACTAGAGTCATTGAATGTGTGTTCTTTTCCTAAAACACATATGGATCCACCAGTGTCATTGCATGTGTGTTATTTTCATTAACCACAGCTAGAGTCATTGCCTGTGTGTTCTTTTCACAAACCACATATGGATCCACTAGAGTCATTGGATGTTTGTTCTTTTCACAAACCACATTTGGATTCACTAGAGTCATTGAATATGTGTTCCTTTTCTAAAACACATATGGATCCACCAGCGTCATTGCATGTGTGTTATTTTTATTAACCACAGCTAGAGTCATTGCATGTGTGTTCTTTTCACAAACCACATATGGATCCACCATAGTCATTGCATGTATGTTCTTCTCACAAACCACATGAGCATGTCTGTTCTTTTCACAAACCATACATGGATCCACCAGAGACATTGCATGTGTGTTCTTTTCATTAACCACATATGGATCCACTAGAGTCAATCCATGTGTGTTATTTTCACAAACCACATATGGATCCACCAGTGTCATTGAATATGTGTTCTTTTCCTAAAACACATATGGATCCACCAGTGTCATTGCATGTGTGTTATTTTCATGAACCACAACTATAGTCATTGCATGTCTGTTCTTTTCACAAACCACATGTGGATCCACTAAAGTCAGTGAATGTGTGTTCTTTTCACAAACCACATATGGATCCACAAGTGTCATTGAATGTGTGTTCTTTTCCGAAAACACATATGGATCCACCAGTGTCATTGGATGTGTGTTATTGTCATAAACCACAGCTAGAGTCATTGGATGTCTGTTCTTTTCACAAACCACACATGGATCCACTAGAGTTCATTGCATGTGTGTTCTTTTCATTAACCACATATGGATCCACTAGAGTCATTGCATGTCTGTTCTTTTCATGAACCACACCTAGAGTTATTGCATGTCTTTTCTTATGGATCCACTAGAGTCATTTCATATGTTCTTTTCACAAACCACAGTTGGATCCACCAGTGTCATTGCATGTGTGTTCTTTTCATAAACCATAGCTAGTCATTGGATGTGTGTTCTTTTCATGAACCACGACTAGAGTCAGTGAATGTCTGTTCTTTTCATAAACCACATGAGCATGTGTGTTCTTTTCATAGACCACATATGGATCCACCAGTATCATTGCATGTGTGTTTTTTCACAAACCACACATGGATCCACCAGAGTCATTGTATGTATGTTCTTCTCACAAACCACATATGGATCCAGCAGAGTCATTGCATGTGTGTTCTTTTCATAAACCACATATGAATGCACTAGAGTCATTGCATGTCTATTCTTTTCATAAACCACAACTAGAGTCATTGGATGTGTGTTCTTTTCACAAACCACATATGGATTCACCAGTGTCATTGCATGTGTGTTCTTTTCACAAACCACATCTAGAGTCATTGGATGTTTGTTCTTTTCATAAACCACATGAGCATGTGTGTTCTTCTCACAAACCACATATGGATCCACCAGTGTCATTGTGTGTATGTTCTTTTCACAAACCACATATGGATCCACCAGATTCATTGGATGTGTGTTCTTTTCATGAACCACATATGGATCCACTAGAGTCATTGCATGTCTGTTCTTCTCACAAACCACATGAGCATGTATGTTCTTTTCACAAACCACACATGGATCCACTAGAGTCATTGCATGTGTGTTCTTTTCATTAACCACATATGGATCCACTAGAGTCATTACATGTCTGTTCTTTTCACAAACCACATATGGATCCACTAGAGTCATTGAATGTGTGTTCTTTTCCTAAAACACATATGGATCCACCAGTGTCATTGCATGTGTGTTATTTTCATTAACCACAGCTAGAGTCATTGCCTGTGTGTTCTTTTCACAAACCATATATGGATCCACTAGAGTCATTGGATGTTTGTTCTTTTCACAAACCACATATGGATCCACCAGAGTCATTGCATGTCTGTTCTTCTCACAAACCACATGAGCATGTCTATTCTCTTCACGAACCACACATGGATCCACCAGCGTCATTGCATGTGTGTTATTATCATTAACCAAATATGGATCCACTAGAGTCATTGCATGTGTGTTCTTTTCACAAACCACATATGGATCCACAAGTGTCATTGAATGTGTGTTCTTTTCCTAAAACACATATGGATCCACCAGTGTCATTGCATGTGTGTTATTTTCATGAACCACAACTAGAGTCATTGCATGTCTGTTCTTTTCACAAACAACATATGTATCCACTAGAGTCATTGAATGTGTGTTCTTTTCCTAAAACACATATGGATCCACCAGTGTCATTGCATGCGTATTATTTTCATGAACCACAACTAGAGTCATTGCATGTATGTTCTTTTCACAAACCGCATATGGATCCACCAGAGTCATTTCATCTATTCTTTTCACCAACCACATATGGGTCCACCAGTGTCATTGCATGTGTGTTCTTTTCATTAACCACATCTAGAGTCATTGCATGTGTGTTCTTTTCACAAACCACATATGGATCCACTAGAGTCATTGCTTGTCTGTTATTTTCACAAACCACATATGGATCCACCAGAGTCATTGCATGTATGTTCTTCTCACAAACCACATGAGCATGTCTGTTCTTTTCACAAAACCACACATGGATCCACCAGAGTCATTGCATGTGGTATCTTTTCATTAAACACATATGGATCCACTAGAGTCATTGCATGTGTGTTCTTTTCACAAACCACATATGGATCCACCAGAGTCAGTCCATGTCTATTCTTTTCACAAACCACATATAGAGTCATTGCATGTATGTTCTTTTCACAAACCACATATGAATCCACTAGAGTCATTTAATGTCTGTTCTTTTCACAAACCACATAAGGATCCACTAGAGTCATTGCATGTCTGTTTTTTCACAAACCACATATGGATCCACAAGTGTCATTGCATGTCTGTTCTTCTCAAGAACCAGTGTGATACTAACCTTAGGAGAGCCCTAACCTTAGCGAGTCTTCTAGAAGGCACGCCCTAACACAGTTGTTCTGCATGATGATTGCTACATATGGTTCGATCGGGGCACTTAGACGATTGGGATGGTTGTTCGTAACAGCGATCCACGAGAAGGCTGTTCTGCGACATGATTGGCCACGCTTACTATCCGCTTGCGCTAGAGAAACTGGCAACACCGCGTGCTCCCCTTTTGTGAGTGTCATGAGTTCCATGGGCCATATGGCAGTGTCACGTCCCCTTTACTTCTCTTCCTCCCCATACTTCTCTTCCATCCCCTCGAAGCCACTTTCCCCACTTCTCGCCCATCCTGCCGTAGCCGCAAGCCGACGATGCCTCCAGCCTAGTCCCCCACCCCCCTCTCGCCATGGGTTCAAGGGGAGACGGTGAGGAAACGTGTCGTGACGACAGGGACGATGATTTCGATGTGAGTCGTATCATCTCTAGCATCTGTGGCCAATTATCTATTTTGAGCTAGATCTACTCTGTTTACTCATACACGTATGATGTGTTAGGACAACTAGATGTTGTACGACTCTGACTATCATGGTTTAGTTGAGGAAGATAGTACTCCACTATGTAAACATGGATATGTGCCCGCTAAATTTGTAGCGTTCCAAGGACGAAACGCAGGCAGGAGGTTTTTATGGTGTCAAGGACATCGTGCAATGATGCAAGGCAGAAGTTGCGGTGTTGTGAAATGGGTAGATCCAGAGTGGACCAAATTGATGCAGAAAACGCTGGACAAACTATGGGATATGACTATTGAGTTGAAAGAATCGATAGTCAGCTCACTTCTTGACGGTGTTGTGATGAAGCTCTTTGACCAAATTGACACAACCAAGCTTAACCGAGATCTCAGGAGGGTGCAAGACAAGGTTAGAAAAGTGGATAAGGAGAGGGACATGGTGTTGGTTATGAAGGCTAAAGCGAAGCAAGAACTGACTCAAGCAAGGAACGAACTTCACCATGCCAAAGTCCTGCAGTTCACAACTATGAGTATTGACAAGTGCATGAGGATAAATGCAGAGAAACAATTGAAGCTGTGCAAGGAAGATGCTAAAAGGAAGGAGCAGACGATTCGATCCTTGCTCTCGTAGGAAGATGTGCATCTGGCTAAGATTAGGAAGATCAAGTAGATGTGTGATAAATAGTTCTATTTAGCTTGAGCCCCATACTTTTGTAAGTTGTAATAGTAGTACTTGTACATACTAGCGGTCTGAACTAGTGGTCCTGGAGTCCTGGGAGAAAAATATTGGTCACCCGTTAATCGGTCTTAACCTTGCATCACTCCCTTTTTTCTGATGATGGTGGTACTCTGACACTGGTGGTTTGTTTAAATGTAATCAACATGGATTGTGCCGCATGAAAATGGCACAACCACAATTTATAACGTGGAAGCATGTGCAGTAGTTGAAACAAGTTGCTGTTTCGTGGAGTGTAGCGGCTTAAATAATTTATTTCTATGCCACTTACATTCCATCAAATTTGGAGACCTCCTGCCCCTGGGCAATCGTGGAACCGGTGCTGCGTGTTTTCAGATAGTAGTGTCACAATCACAATTTCAGATTCAACTACTGACTCGGGCATTTCCAAACCCTAAGTCGCGGTACATTTTACTACAAGAACATGTGTAGATTGTTTCGCCCGACGAGTTCCACGCATAGAGCTCCAGAATTTAACCGAATTACATATATATAGGTTCAAGTTCAACACATTATTATGCATCTTCATTTCCAGCAGCCTTCTTCCCCCGCCTGGGTGCAAGCCTTCACATCCACTGACTTCTTCATTTCCTCCCTTCTTCCTCTTCCTCGGTGCCAATTTTTTGACCTTCACGTGGTCTGCATCACCGGGACAGTCAGGACCAGAATCGTGTCCATCATCATCTTTCTACTCATTTTTATTTTCTTCCGGCATTCATGTTTCTAACCTTGCGACGCTTCCTGTCAAAGAAACATGATTGTTGCATAACTACCTAATATCTACGGAGTAAATAAAACAAAAATTACAATTCAGCACAAACATGTGAACCCCAAGAGACTTTTCCTTACCAGGAGATAATTGGGTTCGAGCGACCACCTTGTCCAAGAATAGAAGGGCGACTCCCAGTTGCAGTAGCTTCCACATCCAGTACATCACAATTTAGCTCAAACATGCAAGCTGAAGCATACCTTTTCATCAACCCAATTAGCTGGCTGTCACACATTAGAGGAACCATGATGCCTCGTTCATCCATGAAGCTGAACTTTGCAGTCTGCTTTGGCCATATTTCATCATGATTACGCAGAGCAACAACCATACTAGGGATAGTGCAGATCTTCGCAGGCACTTCTTCCATCATGATACAATGGTGTCCATACCACTTGGCCTTCACCCTTGCTGATTTAGAGTCGTACCTGAAGAGGGCTACCGTAACCAGGTAAGGGTGGTCCGCGGAGACCCCACTTGACAGAAAACTGTAGACAAAATATGTTTATCAGCGTTGGGCTAACAAACAATTTTAGGTTCAGTAGCCAACTAGCAGTTATAGTTAGTGCGAATAGCAAAGAGAAGGGTAGCTCACCTGCATGTAGCCAGAACTTCTTTTTCCTTGGTAGTAGGATCTGCCATCCTCCGAGATGCTCAGCTCATCGGTGGCAGAGGAGGGCTAGAGCAAGAGCCTCGCAACGGCGTCTACGGCATGCGCCATTGGAGCTCGGGATCAGCGAATGGGCGCAACAACTTGGCGCCGGAAGTCAAATGTCCGAAGGGATCATTCTGCCTGGAGGGTGGATTTCGACGCTATCGGTGCTAGGCGAAAGGAGGGAATGGATTTCTGAAATTGGTCAACGCATCCAAGACACTTAGTTCCTCGATTTTCCTAAGAGGTTACCACGTTGGCGCTCACGTCACGGACAGATGACCGACACGTGGGTCCCGACCGTCTACTTCACGGGGCAGCTTAACAGAATGTTTGAATTTGGTAGGGGTGAGATGAGTTTGCCTCCAAATGGCCCCTCTCAATAGTTGGCAGCCGAACTTTATGAAACACGACAATTACAGACAACTTGGGTATCGCGTTGCACTCTCCCAGGAACTTTTGTGCCACAAACAAGCATGCCCCATGTAGAGGCAATGCATTCTTGGGAGCAGATTTCTGCCCATAGGAACACTGAGTATTTGCACAAGAAGAGCGCCACCATCCAGAATCCCACTATCCGTTACTTCTACACCTTCTTGGTGAATTCTAATTTTGGGAAGGGAGATGTTGGGGCAATGGTAGGCCCCGAGATGAGTGTAATTCACATGGCTTTGCATCCTGAGATGGAGCACAATGCAAACTTGGGTGCTTTGCTCATCCAGCACTTCCGCTGCAAAAAGTCGTATTCCTTGGGTGAAATTTGCTGTGGTGGCTTGATCACACAGATCGCCTATGCAAGTGGTTTTGTCATGCCCCATGAAAGAGATGTGGCTGGCAGTAAGATTCTGGATGCTATTCACATAGCTAGCACCAAATTCATAGGGATCTATAGACCCCAATGCCCCCTCAGTGCTTATCAATTTTATTTTGAGCCTAATCATGATCTCCACCAAGTTTTGCTTCCTTTTGTCCAAGATTTTGGTTTGCTAGGTAAACAGAGTTGGGTCCTCACTGAGGAAGAATTCTAGTAGGCATTGATCATTTCAGGGAGGATTGCACCGCCGGAAGGTTATCCCAACTGGGAGAACGCAACAGCTGGCCAGTAGCAGCAGGAGCAAGGTGGAGAAGACTGGAACACAGCAGGCTGGGATGACTACGGTCATCAGCATCATCACCAACAATCTTTCTTTCAGCACCAGTAGCAAGGTATGCCTCCACCACAGCTGCATTCAACTATGTCCCGAGGAGTGATTTTGACCAGGTGGTGCATCGCATCAATAACATAGAGAATATGTTGCATGATGTGAATGCCAACATAGTCAACCTCACCCAATACTTCACCTCCTTTATGACTGACTTTCCAAACCGCTACCTGAACTTCCCATACCAGTAGCCTCCGCCCGATGAAGGCAGCAACGTTTTATTCTAGATAGGCCAAGAGCTTAAGCTTGGGGAGGTTGAACTCCTCCCTACATTTTGCATTCATATTTTTTGTCCTTCTTTTGATTTATTTTGTTTTCATTCTAGTGCATGTTTACTTTTAGTTTGCATTGCTAAAAGAAAACCTAAAAATATTAGACTAGATTTTATCTTGATTTGTGCAAAGTTCTCTCGGCTCTTGTTGATTTTTCTACAGGTTATTCACTTCTAGTGATTTAGCTATGGAGATGAACGCGAGGAGTTGACCCAAGTTGGAGATGAGCAAGCAAGAGGAGGTACCACATTCCTATTTTCCCTCTTCCTATAAGTTTCCTCATGAACATTTTGTGTATGTTAGGTTGCACTTGAGTTCTACTCCATGCTTAGCTCGTTATCTTTTAGGACTTGAGCTCAAAGGTTATTGTCACTACTGTCGTTGAGACTTGTGACAATTACTATCGGTTAGAAAAACAACCATTTGGATTAAGTTCCAAACTTTTGAGAACAAGAGAAAGTGTCTGTTGAAAACTTTGGTGCCATGTTTTTGTCTTAAGGACGTAATCTTAGTAGTACTCAACCCCACATACTAATCGTTGACTTGATAATACTTTCTGAAAAAGAATTGTTTGATGGAACGGACTTTTTATGGTGGTTAAGGGAGATATCAAACCTGTTTTGATCAGATGAAAAGAGATACTTCATGAAAAAAGAATTATAAAAGTACCCAAATTTCATGGAACTAACAACTCCTATGGCCTACGAATGATCTTGAGTTCATCTCAGATTTCGGTTACGAGTTGGTTAGACATTGACAGCATTGCCAAGATGGCAAAATTTTAGTTCCATGGGCCAAGTACTCGAGTAAAAAAGAGAAAGAGAACTACCGTTGAGATATGAGCTGAAAATATTCAATACTTATGAGAGCATTGGTATCACCTCACCACCTAAAATGAATAAATTAGAGGTCTTGAAAAACAAGGAAGAGAAGGGGTGTTTGATAGGTGTCATTAACTAAGTGGGTGTTAATGAAAAGCTCTAAGTTTATCCTTCTTTTGACATTTACTTGTGCACCCTTAATTTTGACTGAAAGCGTCCTCACTTGAAAATATTTTTACTCTCATAAAAAAGGGGTCCTAAAACGAGTTGATTTGCAAGCCTAGCCAAAATTTGACAGTCTCATTTGAGTTTTAAGAACTATTATCTAGCGGGTTACTTGTGTTTAGGAATCGAACTTAAGTGTAATTATTCAGATATATTATGCCCATGTTCAAGGTTAAAGGATTTGAGACAATGGAATATGATATAACCTCGAACTTCTATGTTTTTCCTCTTGATTCAATTTCTCGCTATTACTCATTATAGCTTTGTCACTCGAGGGCGACTAAAAGCTAAGCTTGGGGAAGTTGATATCTCAAAATTCCAACGCTTTTTATCATTGTTTTTCCTCTTGTTTATTGTCAGATTTCACTAAAGTTTACCCTTTCTACTAATGTTAACATCGTGGTAAGCGAATCCTTGGTTTCTTGTGATGGTTTTCAGGCAATAAACATTTTTAGAAGTTATAATGGCATTTATGGGCTAATTACACCTAAAGAAGCAAATCGCCAATTGGAGCCTCTTTCATTGGAGGCATTCAGAGTGCATAATGACCACTGGTATAGTCGGGGTGTGCCCGTACCGTGTACCCGTACTACCTGCTGCCAGCTCCGTTATATCAATACAAGCAACTTTTGTGAAGGGGAGATGACAAAAAACAGAACACAACCACCGCAAACTCATCCAGAAGGGGAGAGATCAGATCTAGAGAAGGATAAGAACACTGTCTCATTCTTTGATGATCTCTAGCCTCTAAACCATTCACTCCACCATCATCCACATTGGTACATAGAGAGAGATATTGGCACTTTTAAGATTAGGGTTTGATACTTTGATGTACCTTTGTTTTTATTTGATTCGATCTTCAACTGGTATTATGTCTTGCTACGATAACTTTGAGATGATTTCCATTTGAAATACAATTATGCCTTTGATTAATTTTCCTCTCATGTGTGAGTAAATCTCCATAGGCGTGGGAGATGTAGGGGATTGGTGAGATGTGTTGTGACTTCTTTAATTCCATCCATTTGTGATTTTTGTAGTGTTTATTAAATTGTGAGAATGATTATCTATGTTCGCCTAATGCTTGTTATATAATATAAGAGCCCAGGTAACATGAACCAGAGATCTCATAGGTATGAACTTTTATGCTAGCAAATCAGCGGCCCTCAAGTGACACAACCGATATCAATGAGGAGCTAGTACTACTTGAGGACAACAAGGAACCATCAAGATCAAAGCCTTGATCCGATCAGAAGACCTTAATTAATGTGATAACCATGGCCGTGGTAATAGGTAGACGGATCATTGGGACTGGGAAGAATTGTCCATGAGGACTCCCAGTCGGTATATGGGTTTCTTGCCTACTCACTTATAAGTAAGAAATATTACAATCACGTATTCCACTTTATTCATATCGAACTTTTACTATTACCATGAACCGTTTCTCTCCGTGCCTAACTTCTCATCTGCAGGAACCTCGAACACCTTTCTCATCTTTACTTTTATGCTATTTAATTCTCGCTTTTTCGTTACGCAAGTTTCCTCTATTATTCACTCACCACCTTCCACCTTCAACAATTGCAGTCAATTCACTCAAGACCAGTGACACCTTGAGTGTGACGGAAATGACGCATAAAAACACTTACCTAGGATCCTTATTGGGATCGATATAAAAACTGGAATTAATACTTCCATGAAACATTCTCTGACGAACATGTGTACTTTCAGGCCATCAGATCTTCTTGCGAATTGGCGACCTTTGTAAGAATATTTGATTTCAATCTAATTATTTTACCAATGATTCATGTTATTGATCTTGTTATTATGAGTGAGTAGTACTCATGGGCTATGGGTTGGGGTGAAGCCTCGCAACGTTTATGTGCATCTAATTCTATGGTAATATTTTGTAGTGATTGAAGGATATTTGCTATCTTGTACCTTTGTCTCTGCCTCGATCGACCTGTATGTACCCAAGACCACGCGGATTGATTATGGTGTGAGGTGAGATGAGCTGAGAACAGAGTTTGACACATGAAACCCCAGTGATAGCAGGGGGAGTATGGTATTCGCTTAGTGATCTGCTTGGGATTAAATGTAACATCACCGATCTTAAGGCTTTGGTCTGTTTTACTTAATAATCATTGTAACCCGTGGTTTTGTGGTACGACGGTTGTACCAAGATACTATTGTCACCTATGGTTTTAGGGGCTCTAGTAGCTAAGGATGTACTGCCCACAATTCCTATCCCTATTTGATCATTTTGCACATGACTATTCTTAATCTTATTTTATCCCATTTGTATTTATAGATGCAGGTGAATCTTCAACCCTGGGCGATCTCCATCATTGAAAATAACCAAAAGATACAAAGTAAACTAGAAAGGCCTGGTAAATTAAAAAAAAATTAATCAGCAAGGCTTGTAGAAGTTCCTAAATTCCTTTTAGCAACCGTTTCCCAAGGTTCCATAAACCTAGGTATTTTCTAGGGAAAAAGCTATTATACTACATCCATAATCGATGTATGTGGACCGATGGGCATCTCAACATGCAATAAATATTTCTACTTTGTAACCTTCGATTGTGATTTGAGTAGATATTGGTATATTTACTTAATGAAACACAAGTCTGAAACATTTGAAAAGTTCAAAGAATTTCAGAGTGAAATAGAAAATCAACTCAACAAGAAAATCTAGCACCTTCGATCTAATTGAGGAGGCGATTATTTGAGTTATGAGTTTGGCATACATCTCAAGATTGGCATTGTACCACAACTGTTGGGTCTGCAGCATAGAAAACAAAAAATTTCCTACGATGAGAACTATACGCCAAGATCTATCTACTAGATACAGAGCAACGGGTGGACATACATCCATGGAGAACTTACCCTCGAAGACAACGAGTTTTGTTAACGAGTAGGAACTCGTGGTTGATGTAGTCATACACTTGCCGATCTCAAGCCACCGGACAACCTCCACCTCCTTGCTCCAGTGATGCAGCGGAAGCAGTAACTCCTTCCAGACGAAATGCCACCGGGAACATGTATCTCGCTAATCCGAGACCATGGGGGAATAATTCTAGAGGGGGAGAGAGATCCTTCACGAGGAGGTGTGAGGAAGAAGGAGGAAGAGGGGGGCCTTTTATAGGAGGAGGGGGGTACCCCTTCCATCGTCGGCGCCTCATGGAGGTGACCCCTCACCTCCCCCATTCATGTGGTGGTAACTCCCTCCACATTAAAATGCCTCTTCACATTCTCTTTTAAAGTCTCCACTTTAAATGCATTAAAATTCTCTAAGTTTAATTCTCTCTCATTTAATAAAACTCTTTTATTAAATTTATTCAATTACTTTAATTAACAAACATTCACATAAAACCCCTTGCAACATTTTAATATCAAATGCAGAACCACCTTCTGCAATTTCACCTGAAACAATTCCAATTTCTATCGAAACAATTCCTGCGCTTTGCAATCCTTTCGTCTGAAACATATGTGCTCCAAAATGGTGTCCGGTAACCCTTAAGTGTGTCACCCTACGGTTCGTGAATAATGCAGACATGATTGAGACTCCTCTCAGATCAATAATCAGAAGCGGGACCTAGAGATCCATATTGACTCCTACACATTCAACGATGACTTCTGTGATCATGAGAACCTTTAACGCTAGTAACTTAATCCCTTTGTCTCATGATATAATACATGTCCGAGATTCGATCATCAGTATCCAAATACCTAGTTTGATCTCGTTACCGACATGCACTCTTTTATCGTTCCTATGATATAACATTCTAGTGATCACATCACTTGCTTTCAAGCTATCTTAATGTGATATCACCCCGATATCTATCCATCATCGAGATTGACAAATTCCACTCTTGATCCATGAGCCTCAACATAACACCTTCGTAGCACTCAACCCACCTTTATAGTCACCCTGTTACGGTGTGACATTTGATGTTATCAAGATACTCTTCCGATGTTAGCAATTACACTACTAGGAAACAGCTTATATATAGACAAGATATTCAGTGGCGCATATGTAAAACCATGCGCCACAGATATGTAGTAGTGGCGCACTAGAAAAAATGCGCCACAGAAGTTTGGCACTTCAGTGGCACACGAAACCAATATGCGCCACAGAAGTCCACATTTCTGTGGCGCATATTTTCGTGTGTGCCACAGAAAGTGATGATTCTGTGGCGCATATAGACGTATGCGCCACACAAGGTTGATGGGACCAAGCACCAAAAAAGGGGGGAGAAACTTCTGTGGCGCATATGTCCATATGCGCCACAAAAAGTGATGTTTTTGTGGCGCATATAGGTGTATGCGCCACAGAACAAGCAAAAACAGATCCCACCCCCACCCCTCCCCCCCACCCCGTGGATCGCCTTTTCAGTTTTGTAAAAAATAAACAAAAATGATAGAAACTTCAAAAAAAAACAATTCCTTTGAGTTGTAGTTAGATTTTAGGGTATAGATGTAGACAAAATTGAAAAACATGAATTTCGATGTATTTTGCAAAAATAGGTCATGACACGGTAAAACGGCTCTAACTTTTGCATACGATGTCAGAAAAAAATCTTTAACCTATCAAAATGATCGTTGGTGAGTTCACGGGAGAATAGGGTGAGCCTTTTGTGGCGTCGGTGAGTTGTGTGCCTTCACATCTTGGGGTGAGGTCGTGCGTGGCGTTGGGTGAGCATCGAGCCACGACACCTCGAGGTGAGACATTTGTGGCGTTCGAAGTACATCGCGCCACCGCATCTCCAACGGAGATGTATCTTTTTTGGAAGTGAACTTTGGGACACAAATCATCGTCTCCGCGTCCATCGGTTATCTCTCAACCGAGCCCTTTACTTATGCAATTTACATTGTGATAGCCAACGTGCTTGAGGTATTGTATCTTACTATCACATTGTTGCTTGTCTTGCTTAGCATAGGTTGTTGGTGCACTTAGTGAACCTAGTGAATATAGGTTTTGGCTTTATAAATTAAACGTTAAGTTTTATTCTGCATTTATTAGAGCCTAAACCATAATAATTTTAAAACGCCTATTCACCCCCTCTAGGCGACGTCTGTTTCCATAATAATGTCTACTTATTCTTGAACCATAGGTGGAACGCTTAAGGGTAGATAACGCTTAGAGTTTGATTTGATATTGTTGGAGAAAAGATAGGAAACTCTAGAATTGTTCTAGGGAGATATCGAAAAGGTTCCGTAGTGAAAGAAATGTTCACAAACTCAAATATTGTTTTTAGTATTTAGTTAATTGAACTAAACATTAAATAATAAATTATATAAATGACCTACCCCTAATGGTCCACCATATGGTAGCCCATTAGGGGGACCTCCTCCCCAAGTGACCAGTGACCCAAGATGAGGGGAGGGGCGCGTAACATGGGAGGGGGCAGTGGCATCTTCCCTAGGGCGGTGCCCTAGGTGGCCCCTTCCCCTTGGCCTATATAAGGAGGAGGGAATCCCCTCTCCTCATTCACCCCATTGGCATTGACTCTCTCCCTCTCTCTCTCCCTCACGTGTGGTTGCGCAATTGGAACATGCATACGGGGATAGAGTTCTACACCATATGCACACCATCGTGCTCCTAGAATCTAGGTCTGGATCAATCTTCTTCCGCTGCTTCGTTGGACCAGAGCCCGGGGGACTTCATCTACACCGGACATGTGTAGAACTATGGAAGTGCTGCTAGTTGTGGCACTTGTCAATTATACTTGTGCATGACCCCGAGCTCGGCATCACCATATGACTACATCGTCAACATTCGTGAGAACATGAACGCTGTTCAGTCTTCAAGGGTATGAACATCGAATCCCTTTGTTACCTTACATCGGCATAGGTTATATCTTGGCTATATTATTCTTGTTGTTAGGAAAACAATTGTTTTCTACTATGGAACCCCAACAATTAAGCCCATGGTGCGGAAGGGAGTTTCCTTCTCCATAGGCGATGGAGAGGACACCCTATTCTGACTGAATCCTAGCTTGGAGGGCAACCTCTGAGATTTGAGTTACCTATGTTAAATGCGGTCTACTCAGACCCTCTAGTCTTGGTTGCTGAGGCATTCCATGATGGGTTGTGGACCATCAAGTTTTGGTGGAACCTCGGTATGGATGATACTTTAGCTTGGCATGGGCTTGGGGATAGCCTCTCGATTTCCCTATCCCGGTCCCCTAATACCGTGGCATGGAACATGTCCCCCTTAGAGACATTTACCATTAGTTAGGCATACCGGGCCCATTTTAGCGGTCCCTCCCTTCCTATGAAGATTAAAATATTTGTGTGGCAACTGTTGCACGACCGACTTCCTTTAGGTGTGGAGGTGGCCAAGTGGCAAGGAATGGGTGATGGCCTGTGTCCCCTATGTGTGGTCCCGATGGGACCCATATTTTTTTAGAGGTCCCACTACTTGCTTCCTATGGAGCTTCTTCCATGAGGTGCTGGGGACTGAGTGGCAGGCCTCAGACCTCAGCGAATTCCTAGAAGTCAACGCAAACCGTACTAGTAGGAGGAGGCACCTCTTTTTGTTAGTGTTTGCACCGATGACCTGAACCCTATGGAATATACATAATAATATGGTTATCGAGTGTGCCTTCATGCGTCATGTCTCTGACTCAATCTTCAAGTTCTTGATGGCTTTCTTGTAGCAGTGGTACCCATTGTGTAGACAATGAGATAGGGAGCGTCTAGACGGGATTGTTGGGAATATCCCCTATAGATAATCATGTATGATGTATTTCCCAATGTATTCATAAAATCATTAAGTTACCCTTTTATTAACATCTGATATGTATCATTGAATATGTGATTCAACTGTGAAACTATATATTCATGTTGTTCATACTAGATGTCCTTAGTCGTCGATGTCGTGCTGGACACACAACTTAGACCAATGTGCAAGTCGTTTGATGACTCGGTTCCAATTGTCATGGCCATGGTGGTGCAAATATGACTTATACTGATATTTCTAAAGTGTTTAGCGAGTCAGACAAACCCAAAGTTGAGATGCAACGAGCATGTTGACATTTTCAGTCTCAAGCAATGGAATCCTTTGACCTGAGGCGGTCGCATGATCCAAGTTGTGGATCAGCCGATTTAGGTTCTATCAAACATTGTTTCATAAAAGGGTAGTTATAAAGGTAGAGTTCAGGACGATTGTGAATCAAGCTGCGTGATGTGGCTAACCAAGATGGGATTTACCCCTCTGTAATGGAGACATATTCCCTAGGACCTCTCGTGTGATATGATTCGGAAGCATGGCCATGCACAACTCTGTTAAGTGTTAACTTAGGAGTCAGACTAAGTGTTAGTCCATTGAATTGTATATCATGGGGTGAGAAGAGAGTTGAGATATTTAAGGGATGTAAATCACTCGCCTATATCTTCACAAGGTATATCGTGTGGCAAAGGGACTAGGACGAAAGTAAAAATGATGGTTGTCTTTGGACTTCACAACACTTGGAAGTTAGCACATCTTGCTAGAGTCCTCTACCATCTATTGACTTGAGATCAAGTATTCATGGAAGTGAGTTGGACTCAAAGTCATGATGTGATACTTGGAGGTGTAGCTCATGTCGTGTCCAGGTGTACGTGAACCTAAAGGTTCACACACACTTAAGGGTAAGGGGCTCATGAGGATTAGATACATATGGATATTGGGGTACAATCTGGATGAGCCTCGAGCGTTGTGCCCAAGTAGGAGTGTATATAAGTGGAGTGCCAAGGGATAGTTCCATGACCTAGCCATCACTTTCTCCACTCCCAAATCGGGCTAGATAGGATATAGAAATCCTATCCCTGGTGCTCCTTCCTACACATGTTGATATCGATAGAGGTGTTACATGTGCGATGCTGAATATGAAGAGTTTGTGGCGGATCCGAAGGAGTGGCTCGTGGGATCGGTCAGCACTGCCTCGACATGCTACATCAAGTTCCGCATCTGCGCGTCTAGTGGTAATCTCGTGGCCTATTGCCTCAACTAGATCTTGGGTGCACCGCTTAGAATTTTTTTGTTTTCTCTGTTGGCCCAATAGGGATGTTGGAGCACCTTCTAGTAGTAGCACGCCACTTATCTATGCAATCCGGCCATTATGCTCCCCTCGGGGGTTGTATCGATTTACCTTTCATTTTCCTGTGTTTTTTCTGGACTTGGGCATCCTATGTTGTTGCCCCAACGTTTGGTTTTTCCCTTTTTTGCTTGACTGTATAGTATCTTGTATGATGGTGGGTTTTCTATTTATTAAGCCGGGAGAAATACTGTTTCGAGGAGGGTTAATTATTGAAAGGTTGTTCAAATTGAGAGGAGAGCTGTCAGGATATCACAACTAAGGAGTAATAGATGGACAACTGATTTCTAAAAAGAAAATCACTCACGAAAAACCTAGGCACCCTTTCTCTAGAAACATAGCCGCAACCTCCACCTCATCCTCCTCCATATGTCGTTTCCCTCTCCTATTTTAAGATTCATTGGCGTTCAAGGGGTGGGGAACCTAATATGTGAGTGGAGTTTTTAATAAAAGCATCATTTTAAATAGATTAGACTAGGATTTGTGTAGTTGCTTTATTGGCCTCTTAGTAAGATGTAGCCCAACATATGGCAATCACCATTGGTCCACATCAACCATTCCTACAAAGGTGAATTCCTTCCATCTCTCGCCTTCCATTGGCCATCACGTGAATGGGATCCTACTTGAGCCAAGTGCCTATTGTATGACTAGGTTCATGAACATGATGCCAAGAGGAGGAGACAATGATATTGCCGACCGGAGTCTCTGCCCCTGGACCCCAGAGTCTCCGGCTTGATGCCCACAGGACTCTGGACTGACGCTTGGAGCTCCCAGTACACCCCTAGATACTACCCTAGAGACCAAAGCCTAGCCCAGAGTCTCTATCCACCCCGGAGTCTCTGGCCCCTCTACCTCTAAGTCTCCGTCCAGAGTGAGCAGGCATGTGAGCCTCAAACTGAGCCTAGCCTATGTAGCACCCCACCTTGCCGAGAACTTCCTGTTTAAGCCTAGAATGCCCCTGCTTAGGTGGATGACCTATATATATGTAACACCTCAAAAATATTAAACAAGGTTATCAATGTCTAATCACCCAAGTTTAGGGTTAACAAAAACTTTTATCATTAAACTTAATATGAGTGCATGTATGATTTGCATTAGTGTATGAATGCTTGCAATTGTCATGATTGATGGTTACTAATGATAAGGATTGGTTTAAAGATGAATACTAAATCATCCAGATCATTCCCAAGCGGAATCAAATGAAAAGAAAATCAAATATAAGTCATATGATCAAATGGTCATTTTGGCAAAACTTATCCACTAGACAACTTTGAGTGTTCCTAGTAAAAGATTTCCAACAGAAACTTTCCCAATTCTTTTCACCCCTTGCTAGACCAAGTAAAAATGAATACAAGCAAACTTTACAAAGTGGCAGAAACTATTTTCAAATCAATTTGAGAGGCATTGCAAAATTGAATCAAGTTCATACGTATAGATCATCACTTTTCAAAAACCATTCAAATTAATTCCCCTTGATAATTCCCAGCAACCACAGACTACTAAGAAAGCAACAAGATCACTCACCAAAATTCATTGAAAAATTTGAAAGTTGAATTCATGCGGCCATTTGATCGAACACCTGGCAGGCACACTACAACCTCACCAACTATACACTATTTGGAGCTATCAATGGCTCAGATCTTGTACTGCAATTAATACATTGAATTGTCCTAGATTATCCCTGGTACTTGGTCGTGTAAAGGAGAGGCATCACTGCCCACCTTGACTAGTGCGACGCCCGTACCATGCCGGCCATGCCGGTCGAGCACGAACCACTTGTAGCACGCCGCGCCGCTCTTGCCCACGATGTCCAGCAAGTCGTCATGACCTCACCGCCACCCCCTGTCCACCCCTTGACCCAAGGCGAGAAGTGGAGACGCTGAAACTGCGTGCCCATTTAAGCTGTGGCCATGCCGAGCGCATGACGGAGCATCGTAGTTGCCTCACACGCACACGCCACGCCTCGCTCTCTCCGCCCGTACTCGCGATTGTCGTAGCACCAGTGACCGCCTAGACATGACCGTTCGCCACGGCGTGCCCCGTGACCATCGTACCAAGTGACAAACGCCCGCGTATGCGAACAGTGCGCCGATGTCGCTCGACCGGTGGAGACCGCCCCTTGCTGTGCCATCACTCGCGTGACGATCGCCATATTCCACTTCACTGACCCCTGCCCTCCGCCGTGACGAACGCGACCTGTAGCAACGTCGCTGGGGAAGCCAACCCATGCCGCACTGCTGCCACCCCTGGTGTATATATAGAGGCCACCCCAGCCCTCAATCCCCACACCATTCCACTCCTCTCTCTCTCAGAAACCTCCCAGACCTTTCCCCAGAGCAAGGCGAGCACTATCCCGCCGGAATTTGACCGGAGCCCGCCGCTGTAGTCAAGGAAGGAAGCCAGCGATTGGAGCCACCCCAGGAACAACCGTGACCGCCAATCGAACCGCTGTCGATGACCACCCCATTCGCCCCCATCGCCGACCCTAGTTGGAGCCTGGTAAGTCCCCAGTGACCCCCACCGCTGTTTTAGGGTTCGAGTCTCGCCGGAACAGTTCGACGGAGACGACGAACCTCAGCCGTAGGATCTAGTTCTAATCGTAGGGATGAGATTGAAAGATACCGTCTCGGTTAGAATGAGCCACCAACGAGTAAGACCCGCTTGTCAGTAGCCCGCTGCGCCAGTGTTGTGCACTTGGGCCGGCCCAATTTGTTTCCCGCGCAGAGCCCGTTGATTCAAATAAGGTTTTTCAATTTTAGCTAAAATCAGATTCTATCAGTAGATTCAAAGTTCAATTCAAAGAGATTACCTATACCAAAATGCATGATTACAATTTTGTTAAAAAGGTACTGAAAATATCTATCCACTCCCGTTGGATTCAAATCATTTAGAATTATAGAACACCTATACCAAAAATAACAAGACATAGCCTTTTTACACTTCAAACATTTTTCTAAACTAAACTATAAATGCTTTTGAGATGTTTCCACCTCTCAAAAATCACATTTGCCATGCTCTACATGAATATGTAAAAATATTTGGTTTTACAAATGTGAAACATGGCCTGGTATTAAAAGAGTGCTATATAGGCATTTCTAGTCACTTTAATATTATTAAATAGTAATATTAAATTTTGTAGTATATGATCACCATTTTAAATCACATTCCCAAATGTTGGAATAGATGGTGATGACATGTGTCAACATGATCCACTATTTTAATTGGAGAATATTAAATCTTAAGGATTTAAAATGAGTAGAAATTACTTTTCTAAAATAAGAAGAATAAGAAAATGTGAATATTCCACATGATGACAGAAATGATGCTAGATCATCTAGTATGAGACCTTGTGTGCTAAATACAAGTAGTGAAGTGTTGTTTGGTGATTGTGTACATTGAATGTGTTTATAGATGCTAGTACCGACCTGAGCTACAATGAGGAGGAGTACTTCAAGGAGGAAGAGGAAAACTTCAACGACTGCAACCAACAAGGCAAGCTATCACTGCAAGCTAGAACTAGGCATGCTATATATGCAAGCCCTTATACCAGATGCATTAGGCATGTTGGGTTATGTCACTTTACTTATACCATTCCCAGTTTTACTCCAAGCTTTACTTTCCCCTTTACTCCAGTTTCTTACTTAGTAATAAATTGTGATTAGTGGAAATTAGATTAGATCCTATCAAGAGCATAGGACTAGTCTTGGATACTTATACTTTGCTAGCACCCCCAATAGTGACTCCCTCAATATTAGTGGCTAGTTCTAAGCTAAAACTTGATTACTTTAGATGGGAATAAATGGTAAAAATGATTATGAAAACCTTGGAATGAAGATTCATTCTATTGAAATGTTTTGACATGTGTTGTGAAACACAATGGTTTGATGATGAAACTGATGAGGCATGAGCCTTGACTTTAATAAAAACTGATGGTTGGGTTCAGATGCGATACCATTCCAAATTTACCGTACAGCCACAATACATGAGGTGGGTAGGGCTTGACTGAAGTTTATATGTCTTAGTATGGGTTCCCTTGTGGAAGAGGTTCAGCTGAGGCTACCTCGAGATGAATGTCCACCTATGCAGTACCCAGGATGGCAGATGGCCATGCTTGGGAGGCCAAACTCATAGGGGAGGTGCCTATACTAGGGTGTATAATTGAAAGGTTAAGCTTGATTATCCGCATACCAAGTATGATGATTCAGGGTTATTCCTGACGGATGTATCGAATTTTATGGTGAAAGTGTACCACCTCTGTAGAGTGTCAAACTATTTGAATAGCCGCGTCCGCGGTTATGGACAGTTGGAGTGGCCATACTGTTCTGTTATCAGATGTTTTCAAAATGATTCGTGACTTGAAAGATGACCATGACTTGACCACAATAGAGTTGTCGACATGAGATCTGAGTTCCCACTTAAGTGATGTAGAGAACTAAATTAGGTCTTTACTCTTGAAGCTTTATGAAATAAACCTGGATTTTTCAAACAAACCTAGAGCTTATGATTCCTACTAGTTTTACTTCTACTTATAATAGTGGTAGTTTGCGAGTACTTAAAGAGTACTCATGGCTTTGTCCCTGGCTTTCCCCATGGCCAGACTATGAGGAGGATTACCCGGAAGATGGACAGCAGGAGGTCTATGACAACTAGGATCATCTCCCATCGCCGGCTTTGCCTGTGATCATGAAGATGAAGCCTTGCTACATTTACTTTCTGCTGCTTTGATTGTATTAAGACTAGATCAGGAGATCCTTTATTTGTAATACCTTATTATGGTTTGTAATGGATGATGTACTGTGGTACCACTTCTGTTATGTCTCGCAAAAATGATAATACTAGGATTGCGATGTATGGCATAACAGGCATCTGGACTTAAAAATCCGGGTGTTGACAAGTTGGTATTAGAGCCATCGTGACCATAGGAGACCCTAGTTAGAGTGGATGCCTGCAAAAATCTAATTTCAAGACAAAGAAAGTGTGTATTTACAAAAACCTATTCTCATTCTTACCTTTGAGATTCTTTCCAAAAGAAATCACTTGCTACTCAAAACTCTTACAAGTCTACTTAAAACTTGACACAGTTGATCACTCCACTAACTTACTCATCTCAATTTTTTATAGATGGAGGTCAAATACACCAAGTTTTACCAGTTGGGCGATGGAGGCCAGCTTATCTTTGAGAGGGATCTGGATTCGCTCTCAAAGCATCTTGAGCGCCTGCACCCGGAGTTCTTTGGAGCACAGCTTAAGGACCACACTAGAGGGGAGCTACAGTGGCTGATTGTTGCCGACCTGAGAGGCAAAATGGAGCCACCTCTTTCTGACAAGATTCAGTTCAACATTCGGGAGAACAACTGGCTAGACGGATTAGCCAGGGCTATGCAAGAAGCTCTCGCTCGCTTGTGTGCTCAGAACATCAACCAGATCATCAGCACCCATTTTGTTCACTATGCAAGACGTGACTCAATGGGATAGCCTCTATCCATGCCAGCCCATCCATGAAGCACCACGTGGACCACATGGACTTCATGCTACATGAGACACAAAAGGAGTTGGACAATGCACGTGATCACGTCAACCAGAGCAATGTTGTAGCTGTTGAAAGGAAGGAAACCATCGCCATCCTCGCCAAGGAACGCAAGTCACTTCGCAGTCAGAGTGACAAAAAGGATCGCGTCATCGCCCGTCTTCGTCAGAAGATAGCCACCTTGGAGGAGACCATCCATGACCAGGAGATCCAGCTAGAGGAGCAGTAGGAGGAGGAAGGTGAAGACATCCATGGGGATATTCCCTCTTACCTCAGTGATGACAATGACTACCTAGAGGATGAAGCCATGGAGTACAACACTGATGAGGATGATGCTGCCTTCATTGATGATGATTAGATGCACTTGAGCACTATCGTATGTGTGAGTTGTACCCGGTCCCACTGTATCGTAGCTTCACATAATGGTTCTTAAAACCATTTGTTTCCTTGTTGTGGTGTGTGTTTGTATTGTGCGCTATGAATGAATGAATGAACAAATGAATGAATGAAAAGAAAGTTGTTAGTTTGCAAAACCTGAGTCAAACTCAAAGTTTAAAGCTTTTGAAAACAAACCCATGAACCCTAGAAATTTCCCTCTTGTCTCACTATCTATCTCAATCTTCAGATGACTCGCGGAAATCCTGGAGGAAGTAGTTCATCTCAGGACCCCATGCTACAGATTCTGCAAATGTTAGTTTCTGACCGTGAAGCTGGAAGAGCCGAACATCAAGCCAACTTAGCCACTCTTCAAGAGATATCCCAGATGGCCCACAATAATCAAGGCCATGGAAACCAAGACCACCATGGATCGAAACTTAAGAACTTCCAGAATACCAACCCACCCGTGTTTAGTAAGTCCAAGGAGCCTCTAGATGTTGATGATTGGCTGCAAACCATGGAGAACAATCTGGAAGTTGTAGGAGTTGATGCTAATGAGAAGGTGATGCTTGCCACCCACTATATGTCCGGCTATGCAAGATCTTGGTGGAATAGTACCCATACGATGAACGAAGGTTAGATGATGACTTGGCAGGAGTTCAAACTCAAGTTCAGCAGAACCCATGTGCCCCGAGTCTAATCAAGAGGATGAGAGATGAATTCAGAGACTTGAAGCAACGAAGGATGACTGTGGTTGAGTACCGTGACAAATTTCTATCACTAGCTAGGTATGCACCTAATGAGATTGACAACGAAGCCAAGAAGAAGGAGAGATTCTTGAATGGTCTGCATTATGAGATGCAGACAGTGCTAGTAAACATTCCATTTGATGACCTTGAAACCTTAGTGGATTCTGCAATTCAGATGGAAGGCAAGATTAACCAGGCCAGTGAGAACCGCAAGCGCAGGATGATGCATCAACCAGGATGCCACCATACCCCGAAGTATCGCCCCAATCCATCTGCAAGTTATGCACCCAGAAACAATGGACTCCCAATGAACCGTCCGAATTATCCCAACCGTGGAGGAGGAAACCCAAGGCTCGGAGGAAATGACAACAACAACCTAGGCAACTCTAACAATTTCAACCGTGCGCCGCCAAAGTCTAACAACAACAACAACAACAACAATACTGCCCCAAGGACTTGAAGCAATGTTGTGCCTATCGCAGGGAAAGACAATTCAATTATAACTTGATTTGAATGCGGAGTCACATGTCACTACTCCAACGAGTGCCCCAAGAAGATTGCTGCAGCAACCAATGTGAATGCACCTGCCCAACAACAACGTCGTGTCCAGCCTGGAAAGTGATTCGCCCCAGGAAACCCGCACAACCGTAATGCCCATCTGTTCCACATGAATGCTGAAGAAGCCCAAGAAGCGCTAGATGTCGTGCTGGGTATGCTTTCAGTTAACTCAGTTCTAGCAAGAGTCTTGTTTGATTATGGAGCATCGCACTTGTTTGTTACAGAAGAATTTGCATGCACTAGTAAGATTCAACCAACAAATCTGAAGCATGTGATGATAGTTCAAATCCCTAGTTCAACCACCAAAGCTTGAAAAGTTTGCAAGGTCGTACCTATCAGAATACATGGGATAGATTTCTATGCCAATCTAATAGTACTTGGAACCAAAGGATTGGAAGTAGTGCTAGGGATGGATTGGCTGTCGAAACATCAAGGATTAATCGACTATGCTAAGAAAGCCATAATCATGACCAGTAGCACCAGAATATCAGTAGAACATGTATTTGAGACTTTGCCCCGTCAATTCAAGTGCAACAAGAGTCTAACCAAGACCACCATTGACCAAGTCAGAGTAGTCTGTGAATACCCCGACGTGTTCCCAGATGAATTGCCCAGTATGCCCCCAGATCAGGATATAGAGTTTATCATTGAACTAATCCCTGGAACCGGACCCATAGCTCAGAGACCCTATATTATCAACCCATCTGAACTAATGGAGCTGAAGAAGCAACTTGATGATATGCTAGAAAAAGGACTGATTCAACCAAGTGCATCGCCATGGAGATCACCTGTTTTGTTTGTTGATAAGAAGGATGGTGCCAACCGTCTTCGTACAGATTATCGGAAGTTGAATGATGTCACCATCAAGAACAAGTACCCTTTGCCGAAGATAGAAGATTTGTTTGATCCACTGACTGGAGCTAGAGTGTTTTCTAAGATTAACCTTAGAACTGGTTATCACCAATTGAAGATTCGTGCAACAGATATCCCAAAGACTGCCTTCACCACCATATATGGATTGTATGAGTACAATGTCATGTCTTTTGGATTAACCAATGCCCCCGCTTATTTCATGAATCTCATGAATAAGATTTTCATGAATTTTCTGGATAAGTTTGTCGTTGTGTTTATCAATGACATTCAGATCTACTCCAAATCAGAAGAGGACCATGAGCAACATCTGAGAACCATCCTTGAAACCCTTAGAGAGCATCAATTGTATGCCAAGTTCAGCAAATGTGAATTCTGGTTAAAAGAAGTAGGATTCCTGGGCCATATCCTATCAGTAGGAGGAGTCATTGTTGATCCCACCAAGATCAAAGATGTTGAAGAATGGAAAGCCCCAACCACCCAAACAGAATTCCGCGCATTTCTTGGATTAGCCGGATACTACCGCAAGTTCTTAGAAGGATTCTCAAGCATCGCAAGACCAATGACCCAGTTGTTGAAGAAAGATAAGAAGTTTGAATGGACTGACAAATGTGAAGCAAGTTTTCAAGATCTCAAGAAGAGATTGATTTTAGCCCCAATTTTGATCATGCCGGATATTAAGAAGCCTTTTGATGTGTATTGTGATGGATCCAAGATTGGTCTCTGATGTGTATTGATGCAAGAAGGCAAAGTTATATCCAATCTGTCCAGACAACTGAAGAAGCATGAGCAGAACTATCCTACCCATGACCTAGAACTAGCAGCCATAGTTTTATCTTTGAAGACAGGGCGTCATCATCTCATGGGTAACCGCTGTGAGATTTATTCGGATCACAAGAGTCTGAAGTATATCTTCACCTAGAAGGAGTTGAATATGAGTCAAAGGAGACGGATAGAGTTAATCAAGGATTATGACCTTGACATTCACTATCACCCCGGCAAAGCCAATGTGGTAGCGGATGCTCTTAGCAGATTGCCGTGTAGATCAAATACCATGATAAAGGAAGCCCAGTCAAGTCTGCATGAGGAGATGGAGAATTTCAGAGTGGAGCTAGTTAGCGAAGGAATCTTAGCTAGCATAGAACTCCAACCCACTTTGATTAGTTAGATAAAAGAGGCCTAGAAAGGAAACACAAGTATCGATGGAATCAAGCGTCGTATCAAGACAGGGAAGGTACCCGGATTCACCGAAGATGAAGAAGGAGTTCTGTGGTACAAAGGACGTATCTGTGTTCTAGCAGATTCGAAGTTGAAACAAGTCATTATGCAAGAAGCTCATGATACTCTTTAGTCTATCCACCTGGGAGGAACGAAGATGTATCAGGATTTGAAGGAGCAATTTTGGTGGCACAAAATGAAGAGAGAAGTCGGAAGCTATATAGCCAAGTCTGATATCTGTCAGAGAGTCAAAGCGGAACATCAGAGACCCATAGGACTTTTGCAACCATTGCAGATTCCGGAATGGAAATGGGATTCTATCGGAATGAACTTTATCACAGGTTTGCCTACATCTAGTAGGGGAAATGACTCTATTTGGTTCATAGTAGACAGACTATCCAAGGTAGCCCATTTCATACCCGTCAAGGCAACCTACCAAAATTCGAACCTAGCGGAGTTGTATATCGCTAGGATAGCCAGTTTGCATGGAACCCCCAAGACCATAGTGTCGGATCGAGGAACCCAATTTATCTCAAGAGTTTGGCAGAAAGTCCAAGAAGGATTAGGAACCAAACTCAATTTTAGCACAACTTATCACCCGCAAACCAACAGACAAACCAAAAGAGTCAACTAGATCTTAGAAGATATGTTGAGAGCTTGTATGCTAGAGTATGGATCTAAGTGGGAAGATTGTCTGCCTTTTGCGGAATTCTCATACAACAATAGTTACCAAGTCAGTTTGCAAATGGCCCCATTTGAGTTCTTATATGGAAGAAAGTGTCGTACCCCGTTGAATTGGTCGCAAGTAGGAGAGAGTCAGGTCTTCGGACCCGACATTCTATGAGAAGCCGAAGAGAAGGTTCACAAAGTCCGTGATCACCTCAAGACCGCTCAATCCAGACAGAAGAATTATGCAGATAAAAGACATCAAGACTTGACCTTCAATGTCGGAGATTTTGTGTATCTCAAAGTATCACCTTTGAAGGGAATGCAACGTTTTCGTCTGAAAGGGAAGCTAGCCCCCAGATATATTGGACCCTTCAAGATTTTGAACCGCCGAGGAGAAGTATCCTATCAACTGGAACTGCCTGAGGAGATATCAGTCGTGCATAATGTGATCCATATCTCGTTACTTCTCAAATGCTTAGAAGTTCCGGAGAAGACCGAAGTTTTCAAGAACATCGATCACCGAGCCATAGATATTGACAAGGATCTAACTTATCGTGAAGTGCCTAGCCGTATATTGGAAGAAGCATTTAGAACCACCCGGACCAGAAGTATCAAGTTTCTCAAGATCCAATGGAGTAACCATACTGAAGAAGAAGCCACCTGGGAACGAGAAGATTATATTAGGACGGAGTTTCCAAATCTCTTTAGTTCCTAGTTTTTATAGAATCTCGGGATGAGATTCTGTTTAAGGAGGGAAAGTTTGTAACACCTCAAAAATATTAAACAAGCTTATCAATGTCTAATAACTCAAGTTTAGGGTTAACAAAAACTTTTATCATTAAACTTAATATGAGTGCATGTGTGATTTGCATTAGTGTATGAATGCTTGGAATTGTCATGATTGATGGTTACTAATGATAAGGATTGGAATAAATATGAATACTAAATCATCTAGATCATTCCCAAGCAGAAACAAATGAAAAGAAAATCAAATATAAGTCATATGATCAAATGGTCATTTTGGCCAAACTTATCCACTAGACCACTTTGAGTGTTCCTAGTAAAGGATTTCCAACATAAACTTTCCCAATTCTTTTCACCCCTTGCTAGACCAAGTAAAAATGAATACAAGCAAACTTTACAAAGTGGAAGAAACTATTTTCAAATCAATTTGAGAGGCATTGCAAAATTGAATCAAGTTCATATGTATAGATCATCACTTTTCAAAAACCATTCAAATCAATTCCCCTTGATAATTCCCAGCAACCACAGACTACTAAGAAAGCAACAAGATCAGTCACCAAAATTCATTGGAAATTTTGAAAGTTGAATTCATGCGGCCATTTGATCGAACACCTGGCAGACACAGTACAACATCACCAACTATACACTATTTGGAGCTTTCAATTGCTCAGCTCTTGTACTGCAATTAACACATTGAATTGTCCTAGATCATCCTTGGTACTTGGGCGTGCAAAGGAGAGGCATCACTGCCCACCTTGACCAGTGCCACGCCCGTACCGAGACGGAAATGCCGGTCGAGCACAAACCACTTGCAGCATGCCACACCTCCCTCGCCCATGATGTCCAACAAGTCGTCGTGACCTCACCGCCACCCCCTGTCCACCCCTTGACCCAAGGCGAGAAGTGGAGACGCTGAAAACAGCGTGCCCATTTAAGCCGTGGCCATGCCGAGCGCATGAAGGAGCACCGCAGTTGCCTCACACGCACACGCTGCGCCTCGCTCTCTTCGCCCGTACTCGCGATCACCGTAGCACCAATGACCGCCTAGACATGACCGTTCGCCACCGCGCGCCCCGTGACCACCGTACCAAGTGACAAATGCCTATGTACCCGAACAGAGTGTCGACATCGCCTGACCGATGGAGACTGCCCCTTGCCGTGCCGTCACTATGTCACGATCGCTATAGTGCACTGCACCGACCCATGCCCTCTGTAGTGACGAACACGACCTGTAGCGACGTCGCTGGAGAAGCCAACCCATGCCACACTGCCGCCACCCCTGGTGTATAAATAGAGGCCACCCCAACCCTCAATCTCCACACCATTCCACTCCTATCTCTCTCTCAGAAACCTCCTAGACCTTTCCCTGGAGCAAGGCGCGCACAATCCCACCGGAATTTGACCGGAGCCTGCCATTGCAGTCGAGGAAGGAAGCCAGCGATTGGAGCCACCCCAGGAGCTGTCGTGACCGCCAATCGAACCGCCATCGATGACCATCCCATTCGCCCCAATCGGCAACCCTAGCTGGAGCCCCGGTAAGTCCCTAGCGACCCCCACCGCTGTTTTAGTGTTCGAGTCTCGCCGGAGCAGTTCGACGGAGATGACGAACCTCAGCCGTAGGATCTAGTTCTAATCATAGGGCTGAGATTGAAAGATACAGTTTCGGTTAGAATGAGCCACTGACGAGTAGGATCCGCTTGTCAGCAGCCTGCTGCGCCAGTGCTGTGCAGTTGGGCCGGCCCAATTAGTATCCCGCGCAGAGTGCGTTGATTCAAATAAGGTTTTTCCATTTTAGTTAAAACCAGATTCTGTCAGTAGATTTAAAATTCAATTCAAAGAGATTCACTAAACCAAAATGCATGATTCCAATTTTGTTAGAAAGGTACTGAAAATATCTATCCACTCCCGTTAGATTCAAACCATTTAGAATTGTAGATCACCTATACCAAAAATAACAAAACGGAGCCTTTTTACACTTCAAACATTTTTCTAAAATAGACTATAAATGCTTTTGAGATGTTTCCACCTCTCAAAAATCACATTTGCCATACTCTACATGAATATGTAAAAAGATTTGGTTTTACAAATCTGAAACATGACCTAGTATAAAAAGTGTGCTATATAGGCATTTCTAGTCACTTTACTATTATTAAATAGTAATATTAAATCTTGTAATATATGATCACCATTTTAAATCACATTCCCAAATGTTGGAAAAGATGGTGATGACATGTGTCAACATGATCCACTATTTTAATTGGAGAATATTAAATCTTAAGGATTTAAAATGAGTAGAAATTACTTTTCTAAAATAAGAAGAGTAAGAAAATGTGAATATTCCACATGATGATAGAAATGATGCTAGATCATCTAGTATGAGCCCTTGTGTGCAAAATACAAGTAGTGAAGTGTTGTTTGGTGATTGTGTATATTGAATGTGTTTATAGACGCTAGTACCAACCTGAGCTACAACGAGGAGGAGTACTTCGAGGAGGAAGAGGAGAACTTCAACGACTTTAACAACAAGGCAAGCTATCAGTGCAAGCTAGAACTAGGCATGCTATATATGCAAGCCCTTATACCAGATGCATTAGGCATGCTGGGTTATGTCACTTTACTTATACTATTCCTAGTTTTACTCCAAGCTTTACTTTCCCCTTTACTCTAGTTTCTTACTTAGTAATAAATTGTGATTAGTAGAAATTAGATTGGATCTTATCAGGAGCATAGGACTAGTCTTGGGTACTTATACTTTTCTAGCACCCCCATTAGTGACACCCTCAATATTAGTGGCTAGTGCTATGCTATAACTTGATTACTTTAGATGGGAATACTTGGTGAAAATGATTATGAACACCTTGGAATGAAGATTCATTCTATTGAAATGTTTTGACATGTGTTGTGAAACACAATGGTTTGATGATGAAACTGATGAGGCATGAGCCTTGACTTTAATAAAAACTGATAGTTGGGTTCGGATGCGATACCATTCCAATTTTATCGTATAGCCACAATACCTGAGTTGGGCCAGGCTTGACTGGAAGTTTATATGTCTTAGTATGGGTTCCCTTGCGGAAGAGGTTGAGTTGAGGCTACCTCGAGATGAATGTCCACCTATGCAGTACCCAGGATGGCAGATGGCCAAACTCATAGGGGAGGTGCCTATACTAGGGTGTGTAATTGAAAGCTTAAGATTGATTATCCGTATACCAAGTATGATGATTCAAGGTTATTCCAGACAGATGTATCGAATTTTGTGGTGCAAGTGTACCACCTCTGTAGAGTGTCAAACTATTTGAATAGCCGCGTCCGCGGTTATGGACAGTTGGAGTGGCTATATTGTTCTGTTGTCAGATATTTTCAAAATGATTTGTGACTTGAAAGAAGACCCTGACTTGACCACAACAGAGTTGTGGACATGAGATTTGAGTTCCCACTTAAGTGATTTAGAGAACTAAATTAGGTCTTTACTCTTAAAGCTTTATGAAATAAACCTGGCTTTTTGCAAACAAACCTAGAGCTTATGATTCCTACTAGTTTTACTTCACCTTATACTAGTGGTATTTTGCGAGTACTTAAAGAGTGCTCATGGCTTTGTCCCTGGCTTTTCCCATGGCTATACTATGAGGAGGATTACCTGGAAGATGGACAGCAAGAGATCTATGACAACTAGGATCATGTCCCATCGTCAGCATTGCCTGTGATCATGAAGATGAAGCCCCACTACATTTACTTTCTGCTACTTTGATTGTATTAAGACTGGATCAGGAGATCCTTTATTTGTAAGACCTTATTATGGTTTGTAATGGATGATGTACTGTGGTACCACTTCTGTTATTTCTCGCAAAAATGATAATCCTGGGATTGTGATGTACGGCATAACAGGCATCTGGACTTAAAATCCCGGGTGTTGACAATATATGTCCCCGCCTCCATATGTAAACCCTAGAGATGATGAATTGAGTTAACACTCTTGGCATGTGCCAAACCCTAGATGGGAACCCCCTATCTAGATTGAATTTATGAGTTGTATCAAGACTCTCCTCAAGTATTTGGCTATAACGCAAGGATTCTAGTAGTTTCCTTGTCCCACCCCTTTGAGATTCTACTTGGTTGATACTCTCTCCTTGGTTTGTATTCTACCACTTGCTTTCCAATCTCCTCCTGGGTGATTCTACCGAACGGTCTTTCTTCTTGGGATTCTATAGGATTGGTTGTTCGAACCAATAGGAGAAAATCAGATACTGGGTGTTTTCCGTCTTTTGTATCTTTACCTTGCATTTGAATTGAGTTCATCGCGTTCCACGTGTTTCTCCTCACTCCCCATCTCAAATCTATGAAGATCGGGCCTCCCCAATGGTCAGTCCCAAATGAACCCACATCAGAGTTAATGGAGATGACATCATCTACAATAAGAGACCATCGGTTCTTTGGTTTACGATGAAATATCCTTTTGAACGTTAATGGTGGTGTTGGAAGATTAAAATTCTCTTCATGTGGGCTTCCAAATCTTGCTTTCCCAAATTCTTTCTCACAATTGCTTTGAGGGGATTTTCTCGCAATATTTGTGTCTCTTCTTTTTTCATAGGAAAAGGCCCCGAAGGGCCTAGAAGCTGCATTAATTTAATGAAGTGTGGTTATAGAACAATCCTAACTTTTAAGAGAAAGACTCCAAAAATGTTTCTAACAAAGCGAGGGGGTCGATCATTGTCAACACCCGGATTTTTAATCCTAGATGCATATTATGCCATACATCAAAATCCAAGGATTACCATTTTTGCGAGACATAACAGATTGGATATCACAGTACATCATCCGTTACAAACCATAATAAGTTTTTACACAAATAAAGGATCTCATGATCCAGTCTTAATACAAACAAGCAGCGGAATAATAAGCGTAGCGGTGGGCTCCATCTTCAGTGTCATAGGCAATGCTGACGATGGGAGATGATCCTAGTTGTCGTAGCCGTCCTGCTGTCCTTCTTCCGGGTAGTCCTCCTCATAGTCTGGCCACGGGAATAGCCAGGCACAAAGCCATGAGTACTCTTTAAGTACTCGCAAACTATCACTAACAAGTAAAGTAGTTCTAGTAGGAATGCTAAGATCTAAGTTTATTTGCAAAGTTAAGTTTGAAACCTAAGCTAGGTTCAGAAACAAAGAAAGATAAAATAAAGTTCTAAATCACCTAAGTGGGAACTTAGTTTTCATAGTCACAACCTTGTTGTGGTCAAGTCATGTCACAATTCATTTCATAAGTCATTTTGAAAACATCTGACAACGGAACAGTATGGCCACTCCAACTGTCCATGACCGTGGACGCGGCTATTCGAATAGTTTGACACTCTGCAGAGGTGGTACACTTTCACCACAAAATTCGATACATCCGTCAGGGATAACCCTGAATCATCATACTTAGTATGCGGATAATCAATCATAACCTTTCCTTTACACACTCTAGTATAAGCACATCTCCTATGAGCTTGGCCTCCCAGCCATGGCCATCTGCCATCCTAGGCACTGCATAGGTGGACAACATCAAGAGGTAGCCTCAGCTCCAACCTATTCCGTGAGGGAACCCATACTAATGCATATAAACTTCTGGCTAAGCCTTACCCAATTCAGGTATTGTGGTTATACGGTAAAATTGGAATGGTATCGCATCCGAACCCAACCATCCGTTTTTATAAAGGGCTAAGGCTCATGCCTCAACATTTTCATCATCATAAACCATTTGTGTTTCTCAACACATGTCAAAACATTTCAATAGAATGAGTCATCATTCCAAGGTTTTCATAAGCATTTTCACCAAGTATTCCCATCTAGAGTGATCAAGTTTTTGGTTTAGCACTAACCACTAAGTTAAGAGTGTTCACTAAGGATGCTAATCTCAATCTCATGCCATAGAATGACATCTAGTATAGGACAAGTTTTATACTTTTTATGCTATCTATACTACTTTCTAAAATCTCACAAAGCATTACTTTCTAAAATCTCACAAAGCATCACAAAGCATTACTTTCTAAAATCTCACAAAGCACTAACCACTAAGCACTACTTTCTAAAATCTCACAAAGCATTACTAATGCATTGGAATGTGATTAAATGTTTGATCATATTTCAATAAGTTTAAGATTATCATTTAAATGATTTAAAGTGACTAGAAATGCCTATATAGCATTATTTTGGTACTAGTCCAAAGTCACTTCATGCAAACCTAAATATTATTACATATTTAGATAGATATTATCAAATGTGATTTTTGAGAGTTGGAAACAACTGAAAAGCTACTATGGTTGATTTTTCAAAAAGTTTGAATGTAGAAAAGTCTTTGTCTTGTTATTTTTGCTATATGTGATCTCTAACTCCAATTGATTTAAATCCAACGGGCCTGGATAGATATTTTAATTATCTTTCTAGAAAAGTTTCAATTATGCATTTTGGTTAAGTGGATCTCTCTGAAATGATTTTTAAACAAGTGGATAGAATCTAGTTTATGTCTAAATAGAAAAACATCTATTTGAATTTGTGGGCTAGCGCGGGAAAACTAACGGGTCGGCCCAGTGGCCCTCCGCGGCGCAGAGGGCGACTGATAGGCTGGTCCCGCATGTCAGCGGCACTTAAAACGCGAAGCGGTACAGGGCGATATCAGCCATGCGATTAGAACAGAAATCGACAGCCGTGGTTCATCGTTTTCCGTTGAACAGCTCTGGCGAGATCAAACCCTAACATGGCATGGTGGGGGTCTATGGGGGCTTACCAGGGCTCCAGCTAGACATGGTTATGGGGGCGATCGAACTGGTGGACGACGGCGGTTCGAGGCGTGGTTGCGGCGGCTCCTAGGACAGTCGCAATCAGCGGCGCCTCTTCTCCTCTGCTGCGGCGAGCTCCGGTGGAATTCCAGTGACTAAGGGCTCGATTGGCTCCAGGCAGAAGTATGGGGTGGTCAGTGGCGATAGGGGAGTTGAGTGGTCTGAGAAATGCGGCTGGGGGAGGCCTCCTTTTATAGGCTCGACGACGAGACCGAGTGGCGTGGACGCTGCTCGTTGGGGGTGGTGGTACATGCAGCTATTGCCGGGGTGGAGGTAGGCGGATGGTGCGTGGTCTGCTGGCAGTCATCTATGGCGTAAAGGCGCGGCTAGGGGCGGTGGAAATTGGTCGGGCGCGGCTCGTGCTCTTCGTGGCAGAAGCGGCGTTCAAAGCGGCGCGCGGTGGCTGCGGGTCAAGCGGCGGCTAACGGGCATGTCCAGGAGACTGCCAGGGTCGTGGCGAAGCGGTGCATGCAGGCTGCGGTCGAGGCACGGCGTGTCCACGCTTGTCGGGCGCAGCGCTCTAGTGCGTGGTCGGCATGTCGCAGACATGGTGGGCGCGGCGTGCTGGGGGTGGTCTAGGGCGTGGCTGTGCTCGGGGAAGGAACAGAGAGGGGTGGCAGGGTGCGACAATCGTTCTAGACATGGCGAGAGAGAGAGGGGTGGTCTGCTGTGAGCTGTCCATGCTCGACCGGCGGGCATGGCCTTGGGGTGGCTCGGCACTTCTGCTAGCGGCAAAGGGGGGTGTTGTCTGGGGCTTGGTTAGGTGCTAGGGAGACATAGGAGAGATGAGGGGGTCAATTGGGGGACAAGACATTGATCAACAACAGTATTAGTTAGGCAGATTAATTTGTGATCACTAGGTGTTCGACACAATGGCCGCAAGAATTGTAAATTTGAATTTTGGAAAGATTTTTGGTGGGTGTGTTGTTCATAAGCTTGATCATCTGTGGTTGCTTGGGTTTGGCAAGTGGAGTTCATTTGAGTGGTTTTTGAAAAAGTGGGATCTATGCATATGTAATGGATTCAATTTTCAAATGTCATTTAAAATTAATGTCTAAGTGTTTCTGTTAAGTTTTAAAGTGGGCCTTGGAAGATCTTTACTTGTACTAGCAAGGGGTGCAAAGATCTAGAATTGTTTCTGTTGGGAAAAGACTTCTAGGAACACCTAAAGTGGCCTAGGGGATTAAAATAGTCAAAATGACCATTTGGTCTTTTTATTCTTATTTGATTTCTTTTTCTTTGGATTGTGTTTTTAAATGGTCTAGATGATGTGTCATTCACCTTTAAACCATTTCATATCATTTAGAACAATCAATCATAGCATTTACACACAATTCTATACTAATGCAACAAACACATGCACTCATAATTATTTTAATAATAAAAAGTTTTTGTTAACCCTATATTGGGTGATTTGGATCTTGATAACCTTGATTAAAGATTTGGGATGTTACAAACCTTCCCCCCTTACACAAAATCTTGTCCCGAGATTTAAGAAAAACTAGGAACTAAAGAGATCTGGAAACTCAGTCCTAATGTAATCTTCTCGCTCCCAAGTAGCTTCTTCTTCGGTGTGGTTGCTCCTTTGGATCTTGAGAAATTTGATACTCCGGGTCCTGGTGGTTCTGAAGGCTTCTTCCACGATACGGATGGGTACTTCACGATACATCATATCCTTGTTGATACCAATGGTCGGTGATCGATGTTCTTGAACACTTCGGCCTTCTCTGGAACTTCTAAGCACTTGGGAAGTAATGAGATGTGGAACACATCATGGATGGCTAACATCTCCTCTGGCAGTTCCAGTTGATATGATACTTCTCCTTGATGATTCAGAATCTTGAAGGGCCCAATATATCTGAGGGCTAACTTTCCTTTCAGACTAAAACGTTGAGTTCCCTTCAAAGGCAACACTTTGAGATACACAAAATCTCCGACATTGAAGGTCAAATCTCTACGTCTCTTGTCGGCATAACTCTTCTATCTGGATTGGGCGGTCTTGAGGTGCTCACGGACATTGTGAACCTTCTCTTCGGCTTCTCGTAGGATGTCAGGTCTGAAAATCTGACTCTCTCCTACTTGCGACCAATTCAAAGGGGTACGACACTTTCTTCCATATAAGAACTCAAATGGGGCCATTTGCAAACTGGCTTGATAACTGTTGTTGTATGAGAATTCTGTGAAAGGCAGATAATCTTCCCATTTTGATCCATACTCTTACACACAAGCTCTCAACATATCTTCTATGATTTGGTTGACTCTTTCAGTCTATCCGTCGGTCTGCGGGTGATAAGCTGTGCTGAAATTCAACTTGGTCCCTAAGCCTTCTTGGACTTTCTGCCAAAATCTCAAGGTAAATTGGGTTCCTCGATCTGACACTATGGTCTTGGGGGTTCCATGCAAACTAACAATTCTGGCAATGTACAACTATGCTAGCGTCGAACTCTGGTAGGTTGTCTTGACAGGTATAAAGTGGGCTACCTTGGACAATCTATCAACAATGACCCAGATTGAGTCATTTCCCCTACTAGAAGTAGGCAAACCGGTGATAAAGTCCATTCTGACGGAATCCCATTTCCATTCCGGAATCTGCAATGGTTGCAATAGTCCTGTGGGTCTCTGATGTTCCGCTTTGACTCTCTACCAGATATCACACTTGGCAATGTAGCTTCTGATTTCTCTCTTCATCTTGTGCCACCAAAATTGCTCCTTCAAATCCTGATACATCTTTGTTCCTCCGGGGTGGATAGAATAAAGAGTATCATGAGCTTCTTGCATGATAACTTGCTTCAGTTCCGAATCTGCTAGTACCCAGATACGTCCTTTGTACCACAAAACTCCTTCATCATCTTCGGTGAATCCAAGTACCTTTCCTGTACCAATACGATGCTTGATTCCGTCGATACTTGCATTTCCCTTCTGAGCTTCCTTGATCTGATTGATCAAAGTGGGTTGAAGTTCAATGCTTGCTAAAAATCCTTTGCTAACTAGCTCAGCTCTAATTGCTCCAATTCTTTATGTAAACTTGGCTAGTTCTCTTTGATCATGGTGTTTAATCTACATGGCAATCTGCTAAGAGCATCCGCTACCACATTGGCTTTGCTGGGGTGATAGTGAATGTCAAGGTCATAATCCTTGATTAACTCTATCCATCTCCTTTGTCTCATATTCAGCTCCTTCTGGGTGAAAATATACTTCAAGCTCTTGTGATCTGAATAAATCTCATAGCGATTACCCATAACATAATGACGCCATGTCTTCAAGGCTAAAACTATAGCTGCTAGTTCGAGATCATGGGTAGGATAGTTTTGCTCATGCTGCTTTAGTTGTCTTGACAAATATGCTATGACTTTGCCTTCTTGCATCAACACACATCTGAGACCAATCTTGGATGCATCACAATACACATCAAACGGCTTCTTGATATCCGGCATAATCAATATTGGGGATGAAATCAATCTTTTCTTGAGCTCTTGGAAACTTGCTTCACATTTGTCTGTCCATTCAAACTTCTTATCTTTCTTCGACAGTTGGGTCATCGGTCTTGTGATGATCGAAAATCCTTCAACAAACTTGCGATAGTATCCCGCTAATCCGAGAATTGCGCGGGCTTGGGTTTGAGTGGTTGGGGCTTCCCATTCTTCAACATCTTTGATCTTGGCGGGATCAACAGCGACTCCTTCGGCCGACACAATATGTCCGAGGAATCCTACTTCTTTCAGCCAAAACTCACAATTACTGAACTTGGCATACAACTGATGCTCTCTAAGGGTTTCAAGGATGATTCTCAGATGTTGCTCATGGTCTTCTTCTGACTTGGAGTAGATAAGAATATCGTCGATAAAAACAATGACAAATTTATCCAAGAAGTTCATAAAAATCTTATTCATGAGATTCATGAAATAAGCAGGGGCATTGTATAATCCAAAAGAATGACAGTATACTCATACAATCCATATCTGGTGGTGAAGGTGGTCTTTGGAATATCCGTTGCATGGATCTTGAGTTGATGATAACCAGTCCTAAGATCAATCTTAGAGAACACTCTGGCAACAGTCAACTGATCAAATAGATCCTCTATCTTGGGAAGTGGGTACTTGTTCTTGATGGTGACATCATTCAGCTTCCGGTAATCTGTGCACAAACGGTTACCTCCATCTTTCTTGTCGACAAACAACACAGGCGATCTCCATGGCGATGCGCTTGGTTGAATCAAGCCTTTCTCCAGCATAGCATCAAGTTGCTTCTTCAGCTCCACTAACTCTGATGGGTTCATGCTATAGGGTCTCTGAGCTATGGGTCTAGTTCCAGGAATTAGTTCAATAATGAACTCGATATCTCGATCTAGGGGCATACCGGGCAATTCATCTGGGAATACGTCCGGGTATTCACAGGCTACTCTGACTTGGTCTATGGTGGGCTAGACTCTTGTTGCACTTGAATTGATGGGGCAAGGTTTCAGATATATGCTCTACTGATACTGCAGAGCTACTGGTCATGGTTATCTCTTTCTTGGCACAGTCGATCAATCCTTTATGTTTCGACATCCAATCCATTCCTAGTACAACTTCCAAACCTTTGGTTCCAAGTACTATTAGATTGGCATAAAATTCTATCCCATGGATTCCGATAGGTACAACCTTGCAAATTTTTCTAGCTTTGGTGGTTGAACCAGGTATTTGAACTATCATTACATGTTTCAAGTTGGTTGGGTAAATCTTACTAGTGCATGCAAATTCTTTGGTAACAAACGAGTGTTGTCAACACCCGGATTTTTAATCCCAGATGCCTGTTATGCCCTACCTCGCAATCCCAGGATTACCATTTTTGCGAGACATAACAGATTGGATATCACAGTACATCATCCATTACAAACCATAATAAGGTCTTACACAAATAAAGGATCTCATGATCCAGTCTTAATACAAATCAAGCAGCGGAATAAATATTAAGCGTAGCGGTGGGGTCCATCTTCAGGGGCACATGCAATGCTGACGAAGGCAGATAGTCCTAGTTATCGTAGACGTCCTACTGTCCTTCCTCTTAGTAGTCTCCTTCATAGTCTGGCCATAGTAATAGCCAGGGACAAAAGCCATGAGTACTCTTTAAGTACTCGCAAACTATCACTAACAGGTAAGGTAGTTCTAGTAGGATTGCTAACTCTAAGCTTATTTGTGAAGTTAAGTTTGAAACCTAAGCTGAGTTCAGAAACAAAGAAATATAAAAATAAAGTTCTAGAATCACTTAAATGGGAATTTAATTGTCATAGTCACAACTCTGTTGTGGTCAAGTCATGTCACAATTCAATTCACAAGTGTTTTGAAAACATATGACAATGGAACAGTATGGCCACTCCAACTGTCCATAACCGTGGACGCGGTTATTCGAATAGTTTGACACTCTGCAGAGGTGGTACACTTTCACCACAAGATTCAATACATCTGTCAGGGATAACCCTGAATCATCATACTTAGTATGCAGATAATCAAACATAACCTTTAAATTACACACCCTAGTATAAGCACCTCTCCTATGAGTATGGCCTCCCAACCATGACCATCTGTCATCTTGGGCACTGCATAGGTGGACAACATCAAGAGGTAGCCTCAGCTCAAACCTCTCCCGCGAGGGAACTAATACTAATGCATATATACTTCCGGCTAAGCCTTACCCAACTCAGGTATTGTGGTTGTACGGTAAAATTGGAATGGTATCGCATCCGAACCCAACCACCAGTTTTGTAAAAGGGTTAAGAGTCATGCCTCAACATTTTCATCACCATAAACCATTTGTGTTTCTCAACACATGTCAAAACATCTCAATAGAATGACTCATCATTCCAAGGTTTTCCTAATTCATTTTCACCAAGTATTCCCATCTAAAGTGACTCAAGTTATAGTTTAGCTCTAACTACTAGGTTAAGAGTGTTCACTAAAGTGGGATACTAATCTCAATCTCATGCCATAGAATGACATCTAAAGTTTATCTAGATAGGTCAAGTTTTATACTTTTTATGCTACCTTCAAAACAAGTAAGGGACTTTGGTAAAGTAAACAAAGTAAAGCTTGGAAATAAAACTTGGGGGTAGGTAATATTCAAAGTGGTATCACCAAAGCATGCCTAATGCATCTTGCTTAGGTCATCTATCTTGCAAGGGTTAGATTGCATTCTTAATGATGGCTTGCTCGGTTTCTTGAAGTGCTAGGCTTGCAAGTAAAACTTGCAAGAGTTAACTTGTATAGTGCTAGCTTGCCAATAATAGCTGGCCTTGAGAAGTGTAGTGGTTGAAGTTTTCTTCATCTTCCTCCGGGTAGAACTCCTCCTCCTCAAAGGCTTCGTCTGTACTATCGTCTATAAATACAAATGGAATAAACATCACCAAACAAGCTTAACTAGTATATTTAGCACACTAAGGCACATATTTGATGATCTAGCATCATCGCAAACATCACAAGGTTTAAATAACTAGCTTCATTCTTTTTATTTGAGAAAAGTAATTTCTACTCATTAAAATTAACTAAGATTTAATATTCTCCAATTAAAATATGGGATCATGTGGAAAAATGTCATCACCTCATATTCTAACATATGGTAATGTGATTAAAATGTTGGATCACATTTTAATAAGTTTAAGTTTAATATTTAATGATTTAAAGTGACTAGAAATGCCTATATAGCATTATTTTGGTACTAGTCCAAAGTCACTGCATGCAAACCTTAATATTATTACATATTCCGATAGGCATGGTTAAATGTGATTTTTGAGAGTTGGAATCAACTCAAAAGCTATTATGGTTGATTTTAGAAAAATGTTTGAGTGTGCAAAAGCTTCTGTCTTGTTATTTTTACTCGGAGAGATCTCTAACTCTAAATGGATTAAATCCAACGGGCTTGGATAGATCTTTTAGAAGCTTTCCAACAAAATTGGAATCACTCAATTTGGATTTGTACAACTCTCTAAATTGATTTTTGAACTTAGGGACAGAATTGAGTTTAAACTAAAATAGAAAAACCTATATTTGAAATCGTGGGCTAGCGCGGGAAAGCAAATGGGCCGGCCCAGTGACGCTCCGTTGTGCGGATGACAACTAACAGGGGGGTCCCACATGTCAGCGGAACAACTTAACACGAAGCGGTACGGGGCAATGTGGACTGTGTGATTAGAACTACGATCGACGGATGTGGTTCATCATCGATGACGATCAGGTCCCCGGCGAGAATGAACCCTAGCGGCTCGGTGAGGGTGCAATGGGGGCATACCAGGGCTCCAGCTAACGTGGCGATGGGGGGATCGTACGTGCAGTCGACGGCGGACTCAGGCATGGTCCCAGTGGCTCCTGGGGTGGACGAAATCGACGGGGTGCTTCCTCCTGTGCTGCGGAGGCTCCGGGGGAAATTCCAGTGAACTAAGGCTCGAGTGGCTCCGATGAGAGAGGGGAAATGCTCAGGGTAGAGAGGGGAGTGGAATGGTATGAGGAGTTTGTGTTGGGGAGGGCTCTTTTTATAGGTCAATGAGAAGACCGAGTGGCACGACGGTGAGCTCGTCGGTGACGTTGATACAGGCTGCTTGAGGCATGGGCTGGTTAAGTAGACGGTGGGCTGCCTCCTGGCGGTCAACTACGGCATAATGGCCCTGCTAGTGGCGGTGGAATTTGGTCGGGCGAGGCTGGCGCTCTGCGCGGCATAGGCGGTGCTCGACGCGGCGCACGGCGACTGTGGGTCACGCGGCGGTGCACGGCCGTGTCTGGTGGGGTACTGGGGTCGAGGTGGAGCAGCGCGCGCGGTCTCTGGTCGAGGCGCGGTCTGTGGCGTGCTGGCGCCTATCGTGCTCTAGCGAGCTCGCAGAGAGAAAGGGCTGCAAGGCTAGGGTGTGGTCCAGGGGCTGGCAGTGGCCGTGCGGTCGATAGTGGGCGGCGGTAGGGTTAGGCGGATCTAGTGGTGGTGCTGGAATGACGCGGCGCTGTCTGTGGTGCTCTGCCCACATTCGGCCGGTGGTGACCAAAATGTGGCGATGCTCCACTTCTGATGTGTCTAAGGGGTAGGCCGGTGAGGGTCTGGTTGGACTCAGGGGGACAAGGATGATCAATGCAACTCAATTTGCTCGACAAGATTTGATCAAAAACAGTAATAGTTAGGCTAATTTGATTCTGTCTGCAAGGTGTTCGACACAATGGCCGCATGAGAAAAGTTTTTGAATTTTTGGACGATTTTTGGTGGAGTTGTTGATCACATGCTTGAGCATCTGTGGTTGCTTGGGATTTGAAAATGGAGCTCATTGGAGTGGTTTTTGAATAAGTGTGATCTTGATACCTACACTAGATTCAATTTTCAAATGCCATTTAAATTTAGTGTTTGAAAGTTTTTGGTAGATCACAAAGTGGGCCTTGGTACATCACTACTTGTACTAGCAAGGGGTGCAAAGATCCAGAAATGTTTCTGTTAAGATTTGAGTTCTAGGAATAGCCAAAGTAGGCTAGGTGATTAAAATGGCAAAAGTGACCATTTGCTTATTTTATTCTTTTTGATTTGTTTTTCTTTGGGATTTGCTTGGGAATGATCTAGATGATGTTTAATTCACCTTAGAATCATTTTACAATCAATGGATCACTCAAACATGGCAATTCAAAACAACTCCTAATTTATATGCACACACATATGAATGCTTAATGATTTTTAAATGGAAAAGATTTTGTTAACTCTAAAATTGATGATTTGGATCTTAATAACCTTGGATTAGAGTTTTGGGATGTTACAAACCTTCCCCCTTAAACAAAATATCGTCCCGAGATTTACGAAAGAAAACTAGGAACTAAAGAGATCTGGGAACTCCGTCCTAATGTAATCTTCTCGCTCCCAAGTGGCTTCTTCTTCGGTGTGGTTGCTCCATTGAATCTTGAGAAATTTGATACGCCTGGTCCTAGGGGTTCTGTAAGCTTCCTCCAATATATGGATGGGCACTTCACGATACGTCAAATCCTTGTTGATCTCAACAGCCCAGTGATCAATGTTCTTGAAAACTTCGGTATTCTCCGGTACTTCTAGGCATTTGCGAAGTAATGAGATATGGAACACATTGTGGATGGTGACATCTCTTCTGGCAGTTCTAGTAGATATGATACTTCTCCTCGGTGATATAGAATCTGAAAGGTCCGATATATCTGGGGGCTAACTTTTCTTTCAGACTAAAGCGTTGTGTTCCCTTCAATGGCGAAACCTTGAGATACACAAAATCTCCGACATTGAAAGTCAGCTCTCTCATTCTCTTGTCAACATAACTCTTCTGTCTGGATTGAGCGGTCTTGAGGTGCTCACGGACTTTGTGAACTTTTTCTTCGGCTTCTCGGAGAATGTCCGTGTGAGACCAGGCACATGGCTTAATAGGATTGATAGAATACTCATACCAACAAGTTGCAACTTCTTTTCTGGAAGCTCATTCAAAAACAACTCTAAGGTTAAGCGTGCTTGGCCTAGAGCAATTCTAGGATGGGTGACCAACCGGGAAATGGGTACTGGGTGCGCACGAGTGAGGACAAAGTGCGCAGAAAAGACTAGTGTTGGTTTGTGGGGCCAGTCTAGATATCCTATTAAAGCTGCCAGGAGTGACACCCCCCGGGCCCAGGAGTGGATGGGGTGTTACAAGTGGTATCAGAGCCGACCCTTGCGATTACACGGGTGTGCGCGGGTTAGTGGCAGGACATGTGGAGGATGGTGTGTGTGGCCCGGAGTGGACACGGCATGGCACATGTGTCAGCACTAGACGCACATACGCGTGCCAAGAGGGAACGTTCCTGGAGTGTGCTTGATCGATGAGGGCATCGATCTTCTAAAGGGTGGGTGTATGTGAGACTAGGAACATGGCTTAATAGGATTGATAGAATACTCATACCAACAAGTTGCAACTTCTTTTTCGGAAGCTCATTCGAAAAGAACTCTAAGGTTAAGCGTGCTTGGCCTAGAGCAATTCTAGGATGGGTGGCCGACCGGGAAATGGGTATTGCGTGTGCACGAGTGAGGACAAAGTGCGCAGAAAAGACTAGTGTTGGTTTGTGGGGCCAGTCTAGATATCCTATTAAAGCTACCAGGAGTGACACCCCTCGGGCCCAGGAGTGGACGGGGTGTTACAGTCCGGTCCAAATATCTAACTCTCTCCTACTTGCGACCAATTCAAAGGGGTGCGGCACTTTCTTCCGTATAGGAACTCAAATGGTGCCATTTGCAAACTGGCTTGGTAATTGTTGTTATATGAGAATTCTGCGAAAGGCAGGCAATCCTCCCATTTTGATCCATACTCCAAAACACAAGCTCTGAACATATCCTCTAGGATTTGGTTGACTCTTTCAGTCTGTCCATCAGTTTGCGGGTGATAAGCGGTGCTGAAATTCAACTTGATTCCTAATCCTTCTTGGACTTTCTGCCAAAATCTCGAGGTAAATTGGGTTCCTCGATCTGATACTATGGTCTTGGGTGTTCCATGCAGACTAAAAATTCTAGCAATGTACAACTCTGCTAGCTTCGAACTCTAGTAGGTAGTCTTGACAGGTATAAAATGCGCTACCTTGGACAGTCTATCAACGATGACCCAGATTGAGTCATTTACCCTACTAGAAGTAGGTAAACTGGTGATAAAGTCCATTCCTACAGAATCCCATTTCCATTCTGGAATCTGCAATGGTTGTAACAGTCCTGCGGGTCTCTAATGCTCTGCTTTGACTCTTTGAGAGATGTCACACTTGGCGATATAGCTTCCGATTTCTCTCTTCATCTTGTGCCACCAGAATTGCTCTTTTAAATTTTGATACATGTTTGTTCCTTCGGGGTGGATAGAATAAAGAGTATCATGAGCTTCCTGCATGATAACTTGCTTCAGATCTGAATCTGCTGGCACATAGATACGTCCTTTGTACCACATAACTCCTTCTTCGTCTTCGGTGAATCCAGGTACCTTCCCTGTACCAATACGACGTTTGATTCTGTCGATACTTTCATTTCCCTTCTGGGCTTCCTTGATTTGGCTAATCAAAGTGGGTTGAAGTTCAATGCTAGCTAGGAATCCTTTGCTAGCAAGCTCAGTTCTAAACTGCTCCAACTCCTCATACAAACTTGGTTGTTTCTCCTTGATCATGGTGTTGAGCCTACATGGCAATCTGCTAAGAGCATCCGCTACCACATTGGCCTTGCCTGGGTGGTAGTGAATGTCAAGGTCATAATCCTTGATTAACTCTATCCATCTCCTTTGCCTCATATTCATCTCCTTCTGAGTGAAAATATACTTCAAGATTTTGTGATCTGAGTAAATCTCACAGCGATTCCCCATAAGATAATGACGCCAGGTCTTCAACGCTAGAACTACAGCTGGTAGCTCAAGATCATGGGTCGGATAGTTCTGCTCGTGCTGCTTCAGTTGTCGAGACAGATAAGCGATGACTTTGCCTTCTTGCATTAATACACATCCGAGACCAATCTTGGATGCATCACAATACACGTCAAACGGCTTCTTGATATCTGGCATGATCAATATTGGGGCTGAAATCAATCTCTTCTTCAGTTCTTGGAAACTGGCTTCACATTTGTCTGTCCATTCAAACTTCTTGTCCTTCTTCAACAATTGGGTCATGGGTCTGGCGATGCTCGAGAATCCTTCGACGAACTTGCGGTAATATCCCGCTAATCCGAGAAACGCACGGACTTGGATTTGAGTGGTTAGGGCTTCCCATTCTTCGACATCTTTAACTTTGGCGGGATCAACAAAGACTCCTCCGGCAGACACAATATGTCCTAGGAATCCTACTTCCTTCAGCCAAAATTCACATTTGCTGAACTTGGCATATAACCGGTGCTCTCTCAGGGTTTCAAGGATGATTCTCAGATGTTGCTCATGCTCTTCTTCTGACTTGGAGTAGATAAGGATATCGTCGATAAACACAACGACAAACTTATCTAGGAAATTCATAAAGATCTTATTCATGAGATTCATGAAATAAGCAGGGGCATTGGTTAATCCAAAAGACATGACCGTATACTCGTACAATCCATAGCGAGTACTAAAGGCGGTCTTCGGAATATCCGTTGCACGAATCTTAAGCTTGTGATAACCAGTCCTAAGATCAATCTTTGAGAATACCTGGGCACCATTCAACTGATCAAATAGATCCTCTATCTTTGGCAGAGGGTACTTGTTTTTGATGGTGACGTCATTTAGCTTTCTGTAATCGGTGCACAAACGGTTGCCTTCATCTTTCTTGTCGACAAATAACACTTGTGATCTCCATGGCGATGCGCTTGGTTGAATCAAGCATGTTGCTAACATTGCATCCAACTGCTTCTTCAACTCTACTAACTCCAAGGGGTTCATGCTATAGGGTCTCTGGGCTATGGGTCCGGTTCTGGGGATTAGTTCGATAATGAACTCAATATCCCTATCTGGGGGCATACCAGGCAATTCATTGGGAATACGTCGGGGTATTCACAGACTACTCTGACTTGGTCTATGGTGGGTAGGGCTAGACTCTTGTTGCACTTGAATTGACGGGGTAAGGTTTCAGATATGTGCTATACTGTTACTCACGAGCTACTGGTCATGGTGATGGCTTTCTTAGCACAGTCTATCAGTCCTTTATGCTTTGACATCCAATCCATTCCTAGTACTACTTCCAAACCTTTGGTTCCAAGTACTATTAGATTAGCATAAAAATCTATCCCATGTATTCTGATAGGCACAACTTCGCAAATTTTTCTAGCTTTTGTAGTTGAACCAGGAATTTGAACCATCATGACATGCTTCAAGTTGGTTGGTTGAATCTTACTAGTGCATGCAAATTCTTCGGTGACAAATGAGTGCGATGCTCCAGAATCAAACAACAATCTTGCTAAAATTGAGTTGACAGAAAACATACCCAGTACAACATCTGGCGCTTCTTGGGCTTCCTCGGCGTTCATGTGGAAGAGAAGGCCATTGCGGTTGTGAGGGTTCCCTAGGGCAAATCTTCTTCCTGGTTGAACACAGTGTTGTTGTTGAGCTGGGGCATTCACATTAGTAGTGGTGGCAGTCTTCTTAGGACACTCATTGGAATAGTGACCCTTCACTCCACACTCGAAACAAGTGATCTGAGACTTGTCTTTAGCTGCGACGGGCACAACATTGTTTCCAGTTCTGGGTGCAGTGTTGTTGTTGTTGTTCTTGGGAGGTGCACGGTTGAAATTTCTGGTGTTGCCGGGGTTGTTATTGTTTCCTCCGGACTTCACATTGCCTCCGCTAAGGTTGGGGTAGCTTGGGCGAGACATTGGGGGTCAGTTGGTTCTTGGTGCATACCCTGCAGACGGGTTAGGACGGTACTTTTGGTGACTACCGGATCCAGCTTGGTGCATCATACGACGCTTGTGGTTGTCGTTTGCCTTGTTAATCTTTCCTTCCATCTGAATGGCAGAGTCGACTAGCTCTTTGAGATCCTCGAAACGGCTGTTGACAAGGACAGTCTGCATCTCATCATGTAGTCCGTTCAAGAATCTCTCCTTCTTCTTGGTGTCCGTGTTGATCTCATCAGGTGCATACCTTGCTAAGGACAGGAATCTGTCGCGGTACTCCACCACAGTCATTCTGCCTTGCTTCAACTCTCTGAATTCATCCCTCATTCGGGTGACTAGACCCTGCGGCACGTGGGTGCGGCTGAACTTGATTTTGAAGGCTTCCCATGTCATCACTTGACCATGGTTCATTGTGCGGATGTTGTTCCACTAGGCTCTTGCATCTCCTGCTAAGTAGTGGGTGGCAAAGAGAACTTTCTCATTGTCATCAACTCTGGCTACTTCTAAATTGTTCTCCATTGTCTGCAACCAGTCGTCGGCATCTAATGGGTTATCCGAAGTGCTAAAGATTAGGGGATTGGTATTCTAAAAGTTCTTCAGCTTGGATCCTTGATGATCCTGATTTCCATGCCCTTGGTTGTTTTGGGCCATCTGGGCAATCTGCTGCAGTGTTGCTAAGTTGGCTTGGCACTCTGCCCTGCTTGCTTCATGGTCTGCAACTAGCATTTGCATTAGCTGCAGCATTGGGTCCTGCGATGAGCTGCTCCCTCCGGGGTTTCCACGAGTCATCTGAAGATTGAGATAGATAACGGGGTAAGAGGGAAAGTTCTACGGTTCATGGTTTTGGTTTCAAAGCTAAAACTTTGAGTTTGACTCAGGTTTTTGCAACTAACTTCTTTTCATTCATGCAAACAAAGCACACGATACAAACACACACACTCCACAACAATAAAGGGAAAACAGATGGTTTTAAGAACCATTCTGCAAGCTACGATACAATGGGACCGATACATCTCATGCTACGACAGTGCTCTAGTGCATCTACTCATCATCGATGAAGTCAGAGTCATCATCGTCGGTGTATAAGTACACAGCATCCTCCTCCAGAACGTCATCATCGTTGCTGAGGTAAGAATCCATGTCTCCCTGGATGTCTTCACCTTCCTCTTCTTCCTCCTTTGCGGCAATTTGAGCTTCCTGCTCCTTGATGGTCTTCTTGAGGTCAGCCACCTTCTTGCGAAGACGGTCGATGGTGCGATCCTTCTTTGCGCGCTGGCGGCAAAGAGACTGACGATCCTGGACAAGCAGTGAGAACGTCTAGGCCTTCTGGGCGGCAATGTCAAGGTTGTGGTTAGCTAATTCTTTAGCATTGTCCAGTTCCTGCTATCTGTTGTGCAGCAAGAAGTCAAGGTTCTCCACTTGACGCCTCAACTCTGGGTGACTTGGCATCTCCATTGGCATCCCCATGAAGTCACGCCTTGCATAGTGGACAAAGCGGGTTCCTTGAATTTGGTTGACACTGAGGACACACAGACGTGCGAGAGCTTCATACATTGCCCTGGCTAATCCATCTAGCTAGTTGTTCTCTTAGACGGAGAACTGAATTCTTCCTGATGTTGGTGCTTCTATACTTCCTCAAAGATCCGCGGTGATGAGCCATTGCAAATCTCCTCCTGGGGATCTAGGAAGTTGAGCTCCAAGAAACTCTGGATGCGGGCGTCCCAAGAGCTCTGACAGTGCGTCAATGTCCCTCTCGAAGATCAGCTGACCTCCATTTCCCAACTGGTAGAACTTGCTGAACTGAGACTCCATCTACAAGAATTAAGGATGAGGAAGTTAGTTAAGTGATCAAGTGTGTCAATTTTTAGGTAGTAATGTAAGAAATTGAAGGAACATGAATTTTTGAGAGAAGAATGAATTCCCAAGGGTAAGAGAGGAAATAGTTTTTCATAAATACTCACTTTGGTTTTGAAACTAAGTTTTTGTTTAGACGTCCATTCTAACTAGGGTCTCCTGTGGTCAGGATGGCTCTGATACCAACTTGTCAACACCCGGATTTTTAATCCCAGATGCCTGTTATGCCCTACCTCGCAATCCTAGGATTACCATTTTTGTGAGACATAACAGAATGGATATCACAGTACATCATCCATTACAAACCATAATAAGGTCATACACAAATAAAGGATCTCATGATCCAGTCTTAATACAAATCAAGCAGCGGAATAAATATTAAGCGTAGCGGTGGAGTCCATCTTCAGGGGCACAGGCAATGCTGACGAAGGCAGATAGTCCTAGTTATCGTAGACGTCCTGCTATCCTTCCTCTTGGTAGTCTCCTTCATAGTCTGGCCATAGTAATAGCCAGGGACAAAAACCATGAGTACTCTTTAAGTACTCGCAAACTATCACTAACAGATAAGGTAGTTCTAGGATTGCTAACTCTAAGCTTATTTGTGAAGTTAAGTTTGAAACCTAAGCTGAGTTCAGAAACAAAGAAATATAAAAATAAAGTTCTAGAATCACTTAAATGGGAACTTAATTGTCATAGTCACAACTCTGTTGTGGTCAAGTCATGTCACAATTCAATTCACAAGTTGTTTTGAAAACATCTGACAACGAAACAGTATGGCATCCGAACCAAACCATCAGTTTTGTAAAAGGGTTAAGACTCATGCCTCAACATTTTCATCATCATTAACCATTTGTGTTTCTCAACACATGTCAAAACATCTCAATAGAATGACTAATCATTCCAAGGTTTTCCTAATTCATTTTCACCAAGTATTCCCATCTAAAGTGACTCAAGTTATAGTTTAGCTCTAACTACTAGGTTAAGAGTATCACTAAAGTGGGATACTAATCTCAATCTCATGCCGTAGAATGACATCTAAAGTTTATCTAGATAGGTCAAATTTTATACTTTTTATGCTACCTTCAAAACAAGTAAGGGACTTTGGTAAAGTAAAGAAAGTAAAGCTTGGAAATAAAACTTGGGGCTAGGTAATATTCAAAGTGGTATCACCAAAGCATGCCTAATGCATCTTGCTTACGTCATCTATCTTGCAAGGGTTAGCTTGCATTGTTAATGATGGCTTGCTCGGTTTCTTAAAGTGCTAGGCTTGCAAGTAAAACTTGCAAGAGTTAACTTGTATAGTGCTATCTTGCCAATAATAGCTTGCCTTGAGAAGTGTAGTGGTTGAAGTTTTCTTCCTCTTCCTCCGGGTAGAACTCCTCCTCGAAGGCTTGGTCGGTACTATCGTCTATAAATACAAATGGAATACACAATCACCAAACAAGCTTAACTAGTCTACTTAGCACACTAAGGCACATATTTGATGATCTAGCATCATCACAATCATCACAAGGTTTAAATAACTAGCTTCATTCTTTTTATTTGAGAAAAGTAATTTCTACTCATTAAAATTAACTAAGATTTAATATTCTCCAATTAAAATATGGGATCATGTGGACACATGTCATCACCTCATATTCTAACATATGGGAATTTGATTTAAATGTTGGATCACATTTTAATAAGTTTAAGTTTAATATTTAATGATTTAAAGTGACTAGAAATGTCTATATAGCATTATTTTGGTACTAGTCCAAAGTCACTGCATGCAAATCTTAATATTATTACATATTCAGATAGGTATGGTTAAATGTGATTTTTGAGAGTTGGAATCAACTCAAAAGCTATTATCGTTGATTTTAGAAAAATGTTTGAGTGTGCAAAAGCTTCTGTCTTGTTATTTTTACTAGGAGAGATCTTTAACTCTAAATGGATTACATCCAACGGACTTGGATAGATCTTTTCAGAAGCTTTCCAAAAAAATTAGAATCACTCAATTTGGATTTGTACAACTCTCTGAATTTATTTTTGAACTTCGGGATAGAATTGAGTTTAAACTGAAATAGAAAAACCTATATTTGAAATCATGGGCTAGCACGGGAAAGCAAATGGGCCGGCCCAGTGACGCTCTACGGCGCGGATGACAACTGACAGGGGGGTCCCACATGTCAGCGGCACAACTTAACGTGAAGCGATACGGGGCGATGTGGACCGTGCGATTAGAACTACGATCGACGGCGGTGGTCATCGTCGACGACGAACAGGTCGCCGACGAGAATGAACCCTAGCGGCTCGGTGAGGGTGCAATGGGGGCATACCAGGGCTCCAGCTAACATGGCGATGGGGGCGATCGAACATGCGGTCGACGGCGGACTCAGGCATGGTCGCGGCGACTCCTCGGGTGGACGAAATTGACGGGGCGCTTCCTCCTCTACTGCGGTGGCTTCGGGGGAAATTCCAGCGAACTAAGGCTCGAGTGGCTCTGGTGAGAGAGGGGAAATGCTTAGGGTAGATAGGGGAGTGGAATGGTGTGAGGAGTTTGTGCTGGGGAGGGCTCCTTTTATAGGTCGATGAGGGGACCGAGCGGCACGACGGTGAGCTCGTCGGTGACGTTGATATAGGCTGCTAGAGGCACTGGCTGGGTAGGCGGATGGTGGGCTGCCTCCTGGCGGTCAGCTATGGCATAATGGCGCTGCTAGGGGCGGTGGAATTTGGTCAGGCGAGGTTGGCGCTTTGCGTGGCATAGGCGGTGCTCGACGCGGCGCACGGCGACTGTGGGTCGCGTGGCGGTGCACGACCGTGTCTGGCAGGGTACTAGGGTCGAGGCGGAGCGGCGCGCGCGGTCTGTGATCGAGGCGCGGTCTGTGGCGTGTTAGCGGCTATCGCGCTCTGGCGAGCTCGCAGAGAGAAAGGGCAGCGAGGCTAGGGAGTGGTCCAGGGGCTGGCAGTGGCCGTGGTGTGGACAGTGGGCAGCGGTAGGGTTAGGCAGAGCTAGTGGTGGTGCTGGAACGGCACGGCGCTTTCTGTGGAGCTCTGCCCATGTTCGGCCAGAGGTGACCAAAATGTGGCGGTGCTCCACTACTGTTGTGGCTATGGGGTAGGCCGGTGAGGGTCTGGTTGGACTCAGGGGGACAAGGATGATCAATGCAACTCAATTTGCTCGACAAGATTTGATCAAAAACAGTCATAGTTAGGCTAATTTGATTCTGTCTACAAGGTGTTTGACACAATGGCCGCATGAGAAAAGTTTTTGAATTTTTGAGACGATTTTTGGTGGAGTTGTTGATCACATGCTTGAGCATCTGTGGTTTCTTGGGATTTGAAAATGGAGCTCATTTGAGTGGTTTTTGAATAAGTGTGATCTTGATACCTACACTAGATTCAATTTTCAAATTCCATTTAAATTTAGTGTTTGAAAGTTTTTGGTAGATCACAAAATGGGCCTTGGTACATCACTACTTGTACTAGCAAGGGGTGCAAATATCCACAAATGTTTCTGTTAAGATTTGAGTTCTAGGAATAGCCAAAGTAGGCTAGGTGATTAAAATGGCAAAAGTGACCATTTGCTTATTTTATTCTTTTTGATTTGTTTTTCTTTGGGATTTCCTTGGGAATGATCTAGATGATGTTTAATTCACCCTATAATCATTTTACAATCAATGGATCACTCAAACATGGCAATTCAAAACAACTCCTAATTTATATGCACACACATATGAATGCTTAATGATTTTTAAATGGAAAAGTTTTTATTAACTCTAAAATTGATGATTTGGATCTTAATAACCTTGGATTAGAGATTTGGGATGTTATAAGTGTGATGCTCCAGAATCAAACAACACTCTTGCTAATACTGAGTTAACAGAAAACATACCCAGCACAACATCTGGCGGTTCTTGGGCTTCTTCGGCGTTCATGTGGAATAGACAGCCGTTGCGGTTGAGCGAATTTCCTGAGGCAAATCTTCTTCCAGACTGAACACAGCATTGCTACTAAGCCGCGGCATTCACATTGGTGGTGGCTGCAAGCTTCTTGGGACACTCGTTGGTGTAGTGAACCTTCACTCCATATTCAAAACAAGTAATCTAGGACTTGTGTTTGGCTGCAACAGGCACGACATTGCTTCCAATCCTTGGGGCAGTATTGTTGTTGTTGTTGTTGGACTTGGGCGGTGCACGGTTGAAGTTGTTGGAGTTACCGGGGTTGTTGTTGTTTCCTCCGGTCTTCACATTTCCTCCGCTACGGTTGGGGTAGCTTGGACGAGACATTGGGGGTCTATTGTTCCTTGGGGCATATCCTACAGACGGATTGGGGCGATACTTCTGGTGACTATTGGATCCACTCTGGTGCATCATTCTGCGCTTGTGATTGTTGTTGGCTTGGTTGATCTTTCCTTCCATCTGGATGGCAGAGTTGACTAGCTCTTCGAGATCTTCAAAACGGATGTTGATTAACACCGTTTGCATCTCATCATGCAATCCATTCAGGAATCTCTCCTTCTTCTTGGCTTCCATGTTTATTTCATCAGGTGCATACCTGGCGAGGGACAAAAATCTGTCATGATACTCCACTACCATCATTCCACCTTGCTTCAGTTCCCGAAACTCTTCTCTCATTCTGGTCACTAAACCTTGCGGCACATGGGTGCGGCTAAACTTGGTCTTGAAAGCTTCCCACGTCATCACATGACCGTGGTTCATAGTACAGGTGCTATTCCACCAGGCTCTTGCATCTCCTGCCAGATAGTGGGTGGCAAACAATACTTGCTCATTTGCGTCAACTCCTGCGACTTCTAGGTTATTCTCCATGGTTTGCAACTAATCATTTGCATCTAATGGGTCTTCAGACTTGCTAAAGATAGGGGGATTGCTATTCTGAAAGTTCTTGAGCTTGGATCCATGATGATCCTGATTTCCATGGCCTTGATTGTTGTGGGCCATCTGGGCGATCTGTTGCAGGGTGGCTAGGTTAGCTTGGCACTCTGCTCTACTAGCTTCACAGTCAGAAACTAGCATCTGCAGAATCTGCAGCATCGGGTCCTGCGATGAGATGCTCCCTCCTTGGTTTCCACGAGTCATCTGAAGATTGACATAGATAATGGGGTAAGAGGGAAAGTTCTAAGGTTCATGGTTTTGTTTTCAAAGCTAAAACTTTGAATTTGAACTCAGGTTTTGCAAACTAACTTCTTCTCATTCATTCATTCATTCATTCAATCAAGTCACACGATACAAACACACACACCACAACATGAAAGGAAAACAGATGGTTTTAAGAACCATTCTGTGAGCTAAGATACAATGCGACCGATACTTCTCCTACAATAGTTCTCTAGTGCATCTACTCATCGTCGATGAAGTCAGAGTCATCATTGTCGATGTAGAAGTCCTTGGCATCATCCTCCAGATAGTCATTGTCGTTACTAAGGTATGAGTGAATATCCCCCTGGATGTCTTCACATTCTTCCTCTTCTTCTTCTTTTGGGGTAAGTTGAGCTTCTTGCTCCTGGATGGTCTTATCGAGGTCGGCCTGTTGGGTTCGCAGCATAGAAAACAAAAAATTTCCTACGATGGGAACTATACGCCAAGATCTATCTACTAGATACAAGCAACAGGTCGATATACATCCATAGAGAACTTACCCTCGAAGACAACAAAGTTTTGTTAATGATTTGGAACTCGTGGACGATGTAGTCGTACACTTGCCGATCTCAAGATCGTGATTAATTCCTGCAGGTCCAGCTCTAGCACGTCCATCAGATCCAGCTCCAGCAAGTCCAGCACCACCAAGTCCAGCACCACAAAGCAGCGGTGCATCCGTGATTGCACACACAGGTCCGGTACCCCGACAACCTCCGTCCCGTGCTCCAACAAAGCAGCGGAAGCAGCAACTCCTTTCCAGATAAAGCCATCGGGAACATGTATCTCGCTAATCCGAGACCATGGGGGAATAATACTATAGGGGAGAGAGATCCTTCACAAGGAGGTGTGAGTGTGAAGGTGTGAGAGGGGGGCCTTTTATAGGAGGAGGGGAGGGTACCCCTCCCCATGGCCGGCGCCCTAAGGGGTGACCCCTCACCTCCTCATTCATGTCGTGGTAACTCCCTCCACATAAATTTGCCCTTTCACATTCTCTTTTAAAGTCTCCACTTAAAATGCATTAAATTTCTCCAAATTTAATGCTCTCTCATTTAATAAAACTCTTTTATTAATTTTATTCAGAATTTTTTTAATTACTTTAATTAACAAACATTCACATAAAAACCCCTGCAACATTTCAATATTACATGTAGAACCAATTTCAGCAATTTCACCCGAAACAGTTTTGGTGTCTATTGAAATAATTCCTGCGCTTTCTTAAATCTTTATCTGAAACATATTTGCTCCAAATGGTATCGGTATCCCTTAAGTGTGTCACCCTACGGTTCGCGAATAATGCAGACATGATTGAGACCCCTCTCAGATCAATAATCAGAAGCGAGACCTGGAGATCCATACTGACGCCTACACATTCAACGATGACTTATGTGATCGTGAGAACCTTTAACGCTAGTAACTAAATCCCTTTGTCTCATGATATAATACATGTCCGAGATTCGATCATCGGTATCCAAATACTTAGTTTGTTCTCGTTACCGACATGAACTCTTTTCTCGTTCTCGTGATATAACATTCTAGTGATCACATCACTTGCTTGCAAGCTATCTTAATGTGATATCACTGAGAGGGCCCAGAGTATATCTATCCGTCATCAGGATGGACAAATCCCACTCTTGATCCATGAGCCTCAACGTAACACCTTTGTAGCACTGAACCCACCTTTATAGTCACCCTGTTACGGTGTGACGTTTGATGTTATCAAGATACGCTTCCGGCGTCAGCAATTAACATGATCTCATGGTCTAAGGACTAAGATTACTTCATATGATGTTATAGCAATATAAACATAATGACTTTGATCGTAATGCTATACTTCGGATGAATGTTCATCACATCATTCCACCAATGTTGTGACCTCGTTATTAACAACATCCAATGTCCATGATCAGGAAACCTTGATCATCTTGTTAATCAACAAGCTAGTTTATATGAGAGGCAGTAGTAGGAACTTTTTATTTTGTTTATTAAACACACATGTATTAACGTTTCCAATTAATACAATTATAGCATGCAAAATAAACATTTATCATAAAGAAGGAATAAGATAATAACCAATTTATTATTGCCTCTCGGGCATATTCCCTTCAGTCTCCCACTTGCACTAGAGTCAATAATCTAGTTTGAAAAACTTTGCGTATTGAACACCTATGGCTTTCTGGTGTTGCATATGCGTGATTTCTAGTGGAACCTCCGGATCTGACATTTTTAGGTCCGTGTGTATTTGCATGTCTTTGCGTCTCTACGCATCACTCATTCTCAAATGAGATGGCATTGTATAAATTTGGTCTTTTGGTGAGACCTTTAGTTCTTCTTGGGTTAAAACATGTTGGTAGTATTGTCGTACAATATATCTTCATAGTATTATCCCACTGTGAACCATACCTAGTTTGATAACAAACTACTTCACACAAATGCCCTCCTTTGTTGCTACTATAGCAGTCATATACTTAGCCTTTTGTTGTAGTATCCATCACAATGTCTCAACTTTGGAACTCATCCAAATCCATCATGGAACATCCTTTCCATTACATTGTGCCATCCATAGTTTAAATTGAGATAAATTTAATTTGTATCTTGTGACAAAATTAGTATCAATGTAACACTTTACAATGAACTACCTTTAACTATTTGTCACTTATACATGATATATTGTTAGTTCTTCCAAAGCTCATCAGAATATCTTTACTATCGTCCAATGATCATCTTATGAATCATTCTGGTATGAGCTCATAACATTTAGAGCATAGGACATATTTGGATATATACATATCACGGTATAATCGATCAAAATATTCATGTGATTTTACTCACCAAGTGTTGGCACACTTGAATCTTGATACAATCCTTTCCATGCAGCAAGAACCTTTATTGTTGTTTCCATATTGAACCCTTTCAATATCTCATATATGTACGTTTGGCATAACCATATTAGCGCCTCAATCTATCCATATAGACATTGATGCCAAATATTCTGGTTTTGCCCAAGTCTTTCATCGAAATCCTATTTTGATGAAATTCTTAACTTGTGTAAATAAAAGATACATCATTTCCAATCAACAATATGTACTCTCCATAATGTATTGGAAATTTGTCTCAGCGCTCCCACTTAATTTCTTGCAAATGCAAGCATCTTCACCATCTCCGATGAAGTTAAACTCCTTTAACATTTTCATCATGGTGAAGATTCCAACTTCGCTATGCTCACTTCAACTATTGAAGTTTGCATGCCATTTTAGCACCCTTTGAATTAACAAACCCTTCAGACCGTGTCATCCTAGGTAACCATTCTATTAGAAGAACCTTGTTTTGTTTATTCAACTACCATATACCAAATTATATGTAGTGGTTGCTACATTAATCCTTCAAGACTAAATATCGTTATGAAAGATCAAATCTTGTCATAGTCAACTCCTTGAACATTTTCGTAAACTTCTTTCCGACATGTCGATTATTTCATAGATGTTAAACATCCATGTCTATTTCTTTATAGATCCAAACACGACCGATAGGCTTCATGCCTTTCCGGAGGGTCTTCCAAGTTCAGAAACTTTATTTCTCGTGTATGGATACTATCATGGATTCTATGACTTCTAGTCATTTTATGGAGTCACGGCCCATCATCGCTTCTTTGCATGTAGTCGGTTCATCATTGTCGAAACAATAACGACTTCTGTTTCAAATCTTACTATTTGATTCTTACCGACCCAGATGGTTCAATAGGAACTCTAATCTCCAAGATCACACCATTTGTAATCACGGGAGCAATGAGCATTGTGGCCGCCACCGGGACACTTTCCGGTGTTGCGCTACTTAGCACATATAGCTAAGGTTCAACAACCTTATCAAAGTTCTATTTTCCTCCCACTTACTTTTCACGAAAAATTCCTTCTCAAGAAACTTGACGTTCCAAGCGACAAACTCTTTTGTCCTCGATGTTATGGAGGAATTCCCAAAAAATTCTTTGGCATAACCTACAAAGACGTGCTTATCCGACTTTGGTTGTAAACATTTTACTTATGCATAGCATACCAAAATTTAAGAAAAGACAATTCGGGTTTTATCCCAAACCATAACTCATATGGTGTCATTTTAACGGATCATGGTGGTGCTCTTTTCAGTGTAAAAGCGGTAGTCTCTAAAGCTTTAGTCCTTAAAACATAATGGCAGTTTTATAAATGACACCTTTGATCTTACCATGTCAAACAAGGTTTGATTTGATCTCTCGAACATACCATACTCCTGTGGTTTATCGGGAAATGCAAATTCATGGAACAATTCCTGAAATCTTAGGTGTTTTGCTAAACCTGTAACTCAAATATATTCCTTTATGATCAAATCATACTCTTTTATTTTCTTGTTACAATGATTTTTTCACTTCATCTTAAAAATCTTTGAACAATTTTCAAATGTTTCATACTTCTTCCTTATTAAGTAAATATATAAATATATTCACTCAAATTTCTGGAGAAAGCATATGAAGCAAAAAGATGCATCGCATATGGCTACATATAATGGACTATATACATCAATATGTATAATATCTGATAAGTTAGTCACCCGTTCCTCTTTAGCCTATGGACGGAGTTTCAATTATCTCAAGGAAAGTCTCACAAGCGTTAGTTGATCAAAATCAAAGACTCCAAAAATCCATCAACATGGAGTTTCTTCATGTTTTCTTTCCAATATAATTATAAACAGCGATGTCACTTCATAAGTGATCTTTCAATAATTTGTCTTGCGACATTTTAGCAATAGAGTTTATGGATGTGATTTCTCCCACTAGACTTGTAAAAGTTCATCCATCCTTTATGGAATACGGTAATTATTTGAACAACCATTGTTCTCATAATACCGGAACAAAATAACAATTATTAAAACAAATCTTGAAGACTAGGTTTGACGACAATGAAAAACACAATAACACTTTATTTGTTTTTGATGAACATCATCACTTATTCTCTTGCTAGTTACTTAGCCATTGAAGTTCATGAATTGCGTTGTCCTATATGACACTTCATACCAACCAATTCGGTATCCAATACCACAGAACCACATTGTTTAACAAGCAAGGAATACAACCATAACATGTATATCTTCTATATACCTAAGTTGGACATCTCCAACCTTTTCTTTTCTGCCAAATATTTTATAGATTCTCTTTCAACAATTCCTTTTCTTTTAAAAGAATCTATCAACATCAATAGTGGTGTCATTCACATGACACATAGTACAAAGTGTATATAGTCAAATACTAATACCTTTGAACTTGCACTTTGAAGTGGATCACCATCATCAAATATTTGGTGTTCTTTCAAAAATCCATTCTTTAGTAATCTATTAGTGTAGTAAACATTTTACTTACATCTTGTATTCATCCTTATCATGACAACTTTCATGATCAAGCTACTATAGCCTATAAGGAAGAATCACGAGTCTAATGTTAGTTCCCAAAACCTTTTTGGGAGATCCGGATGCTTAGCATCTCCATCCTTCACAACTTCTCATACAATATGAGAACATGTATTTTGCTAAATTATACTCTATCATAATGCAAACAAAATCATTGTTTCAGATATCACAATATCTTTCACACATGATGGTTTCTGAAACAATTTCCAGCTCCTATATAATCTTGATATTAAAACAACTTTTGAATATCAATGATCATGGAGGCAAACATGACACTTTAGATACTAACATTGGAATTCTTACTCTTGATTTAATACTACTTATTAAACTTCATGGAGTAAATAGAGTTTACTGAAAGTTTGCAATAGGACTTATAAACTTTAAATTGACATTCAAAATAATACGATACCAGTTCGTAGAGTAAATATCCAGAATTATATAGTTCTATTATCTCAATTAAAACTAAGCGTAAGGTAGTAAACAGATGCCAATGACTACAAAAATTATGAAAATTCACTTCGATTTAGTTTATGACAAATTGAGTTCGACTAATCCAAATTAGAAATGAACTCCCACTCAAAAACGACATCCCTCGTGCCTTTTTGGTGATTACAGGAACCAAATCCACTACACCAAGTCCGATCATCACGTGAGTCAGTGTAGCTTCAAAGGAGAGCATCAATATGGGCATCACATCAACTATATGACTCATGCTTAACCTTTTGGTCCGTGTTACGAGGCCATGTCTGTACATGCTAGGCTCGCCAAATAAGAACCTTAGTATTTGCGTGTGTAAAACTGTCTTACACCCGTTGTATGAAAGCGTAGAGTCGAGTACACCCGATCATCACGTGATGTCTCGAAACACGATCCATAGAATGGTGCATACTTAAGGAAGAACACATTTTATCTTGATATTTAAATGAGGGATCATCTTACAATGCTACTAAAAGCGCCAAACTAGCAATATAAGATGCAAACATCTAATGTGTAAAGTGGGATGATATGGTCCATGCATTTGATCTCTATCATATGCATCATGGTATGATCTCTATCATTCCTTTGTGTGTAAGGCCAAGGTCTATGGAACTTACACGTTAGGTGTGTTGTAAGAGTATCTATCATACATCTACTTATAACATTACCATATCATGACACTAGCCTAGCAACAATCTAAACTAGATGCCTCTAATTTATCCATTGCAAGTTTTACGTGGCTTAGGGTTTTCGGAGATAGAACCGTTCTTACCTACGAACATGGAACCACAACGAGGATAACCAAGTTATTAGCAACTCGTTGTAAATCAGATATTGACTATAGTAGGAGAGACAGACAGCCGCCATCCACTTATGCAAAACTATTTGCATGTCAGTCGTGGAACCGGTCTCATGTACGATGACATGTAAGGTTGGTCCGGGCTGCTTCATCCCACTATGCCACCAATATCCAAAATAGATGAAATAAGCAACAACATGATCATCATCTCCCACATATAAACATATGTGTACTACCCGTGCAAAGCACCTACGCATAGATCAGGCTCTGATACCACTATTGGGTTCGCAGCATAGAAAACAAAATATTTCCTATGATGGGAACTATACGCCAAGATCTATCTACTAGATACAAGCAACAGGTGGATATACATCCATAGAGAACTTACCCTCGAAGACAACAAAGTTTTGGTAACAAGTTGGAACTCGTGGATGATGTAGTAGTACACTTGCTGATCTCAAGATCGTGATGAAGTCCAGCAGGTCCGGCTCCAGCATGTCCATCAGATCCAGCTCCAGCAAGTCCAGCACCACCAAGTCCAGCACCACAAAGCAGCGGTGCTTCTGTGATCGCACACACATCCGGTACCCCGACAACCTCCGTCCCTCGCTCCAGCAAAGCAGCGGAATCAGCAACTCCTTTCTAGATAAAGCCACCGGGAACATGTATCTCGCTAATCCGAGACCATGGGGGAATAATACTAGAGGGGGAGAGAGATCCTTCACGAGGAGGTGTGAGTGTGAAGGTGTGACAGGGGGGACTTTTATAGGACGAGGGGAGGGTACCCCTCCCCATGGCCGGCGCCCCAAGGGGTGACCCCTCACCTCCCCATTCATGTGGTGGTAACTCCCTCCACATAAATTTGTCCCTTCACATTCTCTTTTAAAGTCTCCAATTTAAATACATTAAATTTCTCCAAATTTAATGCTCTCTCATTTAATAAAACTCTTTTATTAATTTTATTCAGAATTTTTTTAATTACTTTAATTAACAAAAATTCATATAAAACCCCCTACAACATTTCAATATTACATGCAGAACCAATTTCAGCAATTTCACCTGAAATAGTTTTGGTGTCTATTGAAATAATTCCAGTGCTTTCTTAAATCTTTATCTGAAACATATTTGCTCCAAATGGTGTCGGTATCCCTTAAGTGTGTCACCCTACGGTTCGCAAATAATGCAGACATGGTCGAGATCCCTCTCAGATCAATAATCAGAAACGAGACCTGGAGATCCATACTGACTCCTACACATTCAACGATGACTTCTGTGATTGTGAGAACCTTTAACACTAGTAACTAAATCCCTTTGTCTCATGATATAATACATGTCCGAGATTCGATCATCGGTATCCAAATACTTAGTTTGATCTCGTTACCGACATGCACTCTTTTCTCGTTCCCGTGATATAACATTCTAGTGATCACATCACTTGCTTGCAAGCTATCTTAATGTGATATCACCGAGAGGGCCCAGAGTATATCTATCCGTCATCAGGATGGACAAATCCCACTCTTGATACCTAAGCCTCAACATAACACCTTTGTAGCACTGAACCCACCTTTATAGTCACCCTGTTACGGTGTGACGTTTGATGTTGTCAAGATACTCTTCTAGTGTCAGCAATTAGCATGATCTCATGGTCTAAGGACTAAGATTACATCATATGATGTTATAGCAATATAAAAATAATGACTTTGATCGTAATGCTATACTTCGGATGAATGTTCATCACATCATTCCACCAATGTTGTGACCTTGTTATTAACAACATCCAATGTCCATGATCAGGAAACCTTGATCATCTTGTTAATCAGCAAGCTAGTTTATATGAGAGGCAGTACTAGGAACTTTGTATTTTGTTTATTAAACACACATGTATTAACGTTTCCAATTAATACAATTATAGCATGCAAAATAAACATTTATCATAAACAAGGAATAAGATAATAACCACTTTATTATTGCCTCTCGGGCATATTCCCTTCACGGCCACCTTCTTGTGAAGACGAGAGATGGTGCGATCCTTCTTCTCGCGTTGCCGGTGAAGTGATTGACGATCCTTGACGAGCAGGGTGAAAGTCTGGGCCTTCTGGGTGGAAATGGCAAGGTTATGGTTGGCGTAGGCTCGAGCATTGTCCAATTCCTTCTGTCTATCATACAACAAGAAGTCAAGGTTCTCCACTTGGCACTTCATCTCCGGGTGACTTGGCATCTCCAAGGGTATTCCCATAGAATCACGCCTTGCATAATGAGCAAAGCGAATTCCCTGGATCAAGTTGATGTTCTATCCGCAAAGACGGGCGAGAGCTTCATGCATAGCCCTAGATAATCCATCTAGTCAGTTGTTCTCTCTCACGGTGAATTGAATCTTCTCGGAAAGAGGTGCTTCCATCTTGCCTCGAAGATCAGCAACTATCATCCATTGTAAATCTCCTCCTAGGTGTATGGATGCGGGCACTCAAGGTACTCAGACAGTGCATCGAGATCCCTCTCAAAGATCAGTTGGCCTCCGTTGCCCAACTGGTAGAACTTGCAATACTGAACTTCCATCTATAATAATTTAGTATGAGTAAGTTAGTGAGGTGATCAAGTGTGTCAAATTTTATGTAGTAATGTAAGAATTTTTTAGGGACATGAATTTTTTTGAAAGAATAACAAGGATAAGAGGGGAAATAGGTTTTCATAAATACTCACTTCTTTGGCTTTGAAGCTAAGTTTTAGTTCAGACGTCCATTCTAACTAGGGTCTCCTATGGTCAACCTGGCTCTGATACCAACTTGTCAACACCCGGATTTTTAATCCCAGATGCCTGTTATGCCATACATCACAATCCCAGGATTACCATTTTTGCGAGACATAACAGATTGGATATCACAGTATATCATCCATTACAAACCATAATAAGGTTTTACACAAATAAAGGATCTCATGATCCAGTCTTAATACAAACAAGGAGAGGAATAATAAGCGTAGCGGTGGGCTCCATCTTCCGTGTCATACGCAATGCTGGCGATGGGAGATGATCCTAGTTGTCGTAGCCGTCCTGCTGTCCTTCTTCCGGGTAGTCCTCCTCATAGTCTGGTCACGGGAATAGCTAGGGACAAAGCCATGGGTACTCTTTAAGTACTCGCAAACTATCACTAACAAGTAAAGTAGTTCTAGTAGGAATGCTAAGTTCTAAGTTTATTTGCAAAGTTAAGTTTGAAACCTAAGCTGGGTTCAGAAACAAAGAAAGATAAAATAAAGTTCTGAATCACGTAAGTGGGAACTTAGTTTTCATAGTCACAACCTTGTTGTGGTCAAGTCATGTCAGAATTCATTTCATAAGTCATTTTGAAAACATCTGACAACGGAACAGTATGGTCACTCCAACTGTCCATGACTGCGGACGCGGCTATTCGAATAGTTTGACACTCTACAGAGGTGGTACACTTTCACCACAAAATTCGATACAACCGTCAGGGATAACCCTTAATCATCATACTTAGTATGCGGATAATCAATCATAACCTTTCCTTTACACACTCTAGTATAAGCACCACTCCTATGAGCGTGGCCTCCCAGCCATGGCCATCTGCCATCCTAGGCACTGCATAGGTGGACAACATCAAGAGGTAGCCTCAGCTCCAACCTCTTCCGCGAGGGAACCCATACTAATGCATATAAACTTCCGGCTAAGCCTTACCTAATTCAGGTATTGTGGTTGTACGGTAAAATTGGAATGGTATCGCATCCGAACCCAACCCTCAGTTTTTATAAAGGGCTAAGGCTCGTGCCTCAACATTTTCATCATCATAAACCATTTGTGTTTCTCAACACATGTCAAAACATTTCAATAGAATGACTCATCATTCCAAGGTTTTCATAAGCATTTTCACCAAGTATTCCCATCTAGAGTGATCAAGTTTTTGGTTTAGCACTAACCACTAAGTTAAGAGTGTTCACTAAGGTGGGATGTTAATCTCAATCTCATGCCATAGATAGTATAGGCCAAGTTTTATACTCTTTATGCTATCTATACTACTTTCTAAAATCTCACAAAGCATTATTAGAAGTAAAGAAACTTTGGTAAAGCAAAAGAAAGTAAAGCTTGAAAGTAAAACTTGGGATGGGTATAAATAAAAAAAGGTATAACAAAAGCATGCCTAATGCATCTTGCTTAGGTTAACTTGCATCTAGTGATGGCTTGCAAGTATTAGCTTGCCAATAATAGCTTGCCTTGATTGGTGCAGTGGTTGAAATTCTCCTCGTCTTCTTCGGGGTAGAACTCCTCCTCCTCGTAGACTTGGTCGGTACTATCGTCTATAAATACATACGGGATACACAATCACCAAATGATACTTAACTAGTCTATTTAGCACACTAAGGCACACACTTGATGATCTAGTATCATCACAATCATCACAAGATTTAAAGAACTAGTTTCATTTATTTTATTTGAGAAAAGTAATTTCTACTCAATGAAATTAATTAAGATTTAATATTCTCCAATTAAAATATGGGATCATATGGACACATGTCATCACCACATATTCTAGTGCATGGGAATGTGATTTAAATGTTTGATCATATTTCAATAAGTTTAAGTTTATCATTTAAATGATTTAAAGTGACTACAAATGCCTATATAGCATTATTTTGGTACTAGTCCAAAGTCACTGCATGAAAACCTAAATATTATTACATATTCAGATATATATTATCAAATGTGATTTTTGAGAGTTGGAAACAACTCAAAAGCTACTATGGTTGATTTTTGAAAAATATTTTAATGTAGAAAAGTCTCTCTCTTGTTATTTTTTCTATATGTGATCTCTAACTCCAATTGATTTAAATCCAACAAGCCTAGATAGATATTTTAATTATCTTTCTAGCAAAATTTGAATCATGCATTTTGGTTAAGTGGATCTCTCTGAAATGATTTTTAAATAAGGGGACAGAATCTAGTTTAAGTCTAAATAGAAAAACATCTATTTGAATTTGTGGGCTAGCACGGGAAAACTAACGGGCCGGCCCAGTGGCGCTCTGCGGCACAGAGGGCGACTAACAGGCTGGTCCCGCATGTCAGCGACACTTAAAACGCGAAGCGGTACGGGGCGATATCAGCCGTGCGATTAGAACCGAAATCGACGACTGTGGTTCATCGTTTTCCGGTGAACAACTCCGGCGAGATCAAACCCTAACGCGACACGGTGGGGGTCTACGGGGGCTTACTAGGGCTCCAACTAGACGTGGCGATGGGGGCGATCAAACTAGTGGACGACGGTGGTTCTAGGCGTGGTTCGGCGGCTCCTAGGATAGTCGCAATCAGCGGCGCCTCTTCTCCTCTGCTGCGGCCAGCTCCGGTGGAATTCCGGTGACTAAGGGCTCGATTGGCTCCAGGCAGAAGTGTGGGGTGGTCAGTGGCGATAGGGGAGTTGAGTGGTGTGAGAAATGCGGCTGGGGGAGGCCTCTTTTTATAGGCTCAACGACGAGACCGAGCGGCGTGGGCGCGGCTCATCGGGGGCGATGGTACAGGCAACTATTGCCGGGGCGGAGGTAGGCGGACGGTGCACGGTCTGCTGGCGGTCATCTAGGGCGTAAAGGCATGGCTAGGGGCGGTGGCATTTGGTCGGGCGCGGCTCGTGCTCTGCGCGGCAGAAGCGGTGTTCGATGCGGCGCGGTGTGGCTGCGGGTCAAGCGGCGGCTAACGGGCATGACCAGGAGGCTACTGGGGTCATGGCGAAGCGGTGCGCGTGGGCTGTGGACGAGGCGCGGCATGTGCATGCTTGTCGGGCGTGGCGCTCTAGCGCATGCTCGGCATGTCGCAGACATTGTGGGCACGGCGTGCTGGGGTGGTCCAGGGCGTGGCTGCGCTTGGGAAAGGGACAGAGATGGGCAGTAGGGTGCGGCGATCGTTCTAGACATGGCGAGAGAGAGAGGGGTGGCATGCTGTGAGCTGTCCATGCTCGACCGGCGGGCATGGCCTCGGGGTGGCTCGGCACTGCTACTAGCGGCGAAGGGGGTGCTGTCTGGGGCTAGGTTAGGTGCTAGGGAGACAGAGGAGAGATGAGGGGGTCAATTGGGGGACAAGACATTGATCAATAACAATATTAGTTAGGTAGATTAATTTGTGATCACCAGGTGTTCGACACAATGGCCGCAAGAATTGTAAATTTGAATTTTGGAAAGATTTTTAGTGGGTGTGTTGTTCATAAGCTTTATCATTTGTGGTTGCTTGGGTTTGGTAAGGGGAGTTCATTTGAGTGGTTTTTGAAAAAGTGCGATCTATGCATATGTAATGGATTTAGTTTTAAAATGTCATTTAAAATTAGTGGCTAAGTGTTTCTGTTAAGTTTTAAAGTCGGCCTTGGTAGATCTTTACTTGTACTAGCAAGAGGTGCAAAGATCTAGAATTGTTTCTGTTGGGAAAAGACTTCTAGGAATACCTAAAGTGGCCTAGGGGATTAAAATGGTCAAAATGACCATTTGGACTTTTAATTCTTATTTGATTTCTTTTTCTTTGGATTGTGTTTTTAAATGGTCTAGATGATGTGTCATTCACCTTTAAACCATTTCATATCATTTAAAACAATCAATCATGGCATTTACACATAATTCCATACTAATGCAACAAACACATGCACTCATAATTATTTTAATAATAAAAAGTTTTTGTTAACCCTAAATTGGGTGATTTGGATCTTGATAACCTTGATTAAAGATTTGGGATGTTACAATCATTGTCAGAGCATAGAGGACCGCTGCCATGGCCTTCTTCGTTGGTGTCCGGGACTAAACTAGTTGGCACCTTGACGATGGGAAGCACCAACATCTATCCATAGAAAGGCCTCCTAGTGGAGGTTGAGCAAACACCAAACAACATCGCCACAGTCAAAGGATACGCCTGTTGGCCATCAGAGTTAGCGGCCAATCTTGGGCCATCGAGATAGTTCTCCTAAGTGCAGCAACTTCAGCACATCCCCGCCGCCCTGCTGCTCTAACTCTAGCACCAACATGAATACTTGCCCCCATCTACACCACACTGACATGGGAAAGAGAATGAGTCCAGTCTACAAAGACGAGGTAGAATATAGCTAGACCGACAGAACTTATTTAAGGAGATCCCGACGATGATTTCCTTCCCTAACTCTAGCTCCAGCCGATGGAGCTCCACATGGAGAAGAGTATCCATGAAAATGCATGAGATATGGTCCAAGAGATCCAGCACTAGTCCTAAACAAAGGCATAACACCAAATGATAGTAAGTACTAGAAGCAAGAACCTATAATTAGTATGTATATGTGAACCTCCAACACCTCTCCTCTACCATTTCCGGATGGCAGGGCTGCTAGGATGGGCTCATGATTGGCCCGGCTCCTCACCAGTGACTCTCGGGGTGAAGCTTCTATGAATCATACTCTCGGCTCCCAGCAACGTGGAGTAGGTTGTTCGGTCACTTTTACCTGAAATACTAGTGTTGATACTTCCGCTGATGTTTGTTGATTACTTCAATGGCTTCCCGTGTGCACATAGGTTGGCATCGCGGATCAAACTAAAACTCTGGTAGAACTCTTGTTAGCATTTACATGTATTTAGTATGGTATCTATGAAGGAAATATGCCCTGAGAGGTAATAATAAAGTTGTTATTATGTATTCCTCGTATATGATAGATGTTTATTTTACAAGCTATAATTGTATTGATCGGAAACCTCAATACATGTGTGTTTAATAAACAAAAAGGGTTCCTAGTTATGCCTCTCTTATAGACTAGCTTGTTGATTAACAAGATGATCAAGGTTTCCTGATCATGGACATTGGATGTTGTTAATAACAAGGTCACAACATTTGTGAAATGATGTGATGAACATTCATCCGAAGTATAGCATTACGATCAAGTCATTATGTTTATATTATTATAACATCATACGAAGTAATCTTTATCCTTAGACCATGAGATCATGTTAATTGCTAACACCGGAAGAGTATCTTGATAACATCAAACATCACACCGTAACAGGGTGACTATAAAGGTGGGTTCAATGCTACGAAGGTGTTATGTTGAGGCTCATGAATCAAGAGTGGAATTTGTCAATCCCGATGACGAATAGATATACTCTGGGCCCTCTTGGTGATATCACATTAAGATAGCTTGCAAGCAAGTGATGTGATCACTAGAATGTTATATCACAGGAACGAGAAAAGAGTGCATGTCGGTAACGAGATCAAACTAGGTATTTGGATACTGATGATCGAATCTCGGACATGTATTATATCATGAGACAAAGGGATTAAGTTACTAGCGTTAAAGGTTCTCACGATCACAGAAGTCATAGTTGAATGTGCAGGAGTCAGTATGGATCTCTAGGTCCCGCTTCTGATTATTGATCTGAGAGGAGTCTCAATCATGTCTGCATTATTCATGAACCGTAGGGTGACACACTTAAGGGTTACCGGACACCATTTTGGAGCACATATGTTTTAGACGAAAGGATTGCAAAGCGCAGGAATTGTTTCGATAGAAACCGGAATTGTTTCGGGTGAAATTGCAGAAAGTGGTTCTGCATGTGATATTGAAATGTTGCAAGGGGTTTTATGTGAATGTTTATTAATTAAAGTAATTAACAAAATTCTGAATAAATTTAATAAAAATAGTTTTATTAAATGAGAGAGCATTAAACTTAAAGAATTTTAATGCATTTAAAGTGGAGACTTTAAAAGAGAATGTGAAGGGGCATTTTAATGTGGAGGAGTTACCACCACATGAATGGGGGAGGTGAGGGGTCACCCCCCCCATTTTAATGTGGAGGAGTTACCACCACATGAATGGGGAGGGGCACCCCCCCCCCCCTCCTCCTATAAAAGGCCCCCCTCTTCCTCCTTCTTCCACATAGCTCCTCGTGAAGGATCTCTCTCCCCCTCTAGAATTATTCCCCCATGGCCTCGGATTAGCGAGATACATGTTCCCGGTGGAATTTCGTATGGAAGGAGTTGCTGCTTCCGCTGCATCGCTGGAGCGAGGAGGTGGAGGTTGTCTGGTGGCTTGAACATGTGTGCAGGGACGGATGTGTTGTTGATTTGCGGCGCTCGGACTTCCACACGATCTTGAGATCGGCAAGTGTACGACTACATCAACCATGAGTTCCTACTCGTTAACAAAACTCGTTGTCTTCGAGGGTAAGTTTTTCATGGATGTATGTCCACCCGTTGCTTTGTATCTAGTAGATAGATTTTGGCGTATAGTTCTCATCATAGGAATTTTTTTGTTTTCTATGCTGCGGACCCAACAGTGGTATCAGAGTCTGATCTATGTGTAGGTGCTTTGCACGGGTAGTACACATATGTTTATATGTGGGCGATGATGATCATGTTATTGCATCTTCTATGTATTTTGGATATTGGTGGCATAGTGGGATGAAGCGGCCCGGACCAACCTTACATGTCATCGTACATGAGACCGGTTCCACGACTGACATGCAACTAGTTTTGCATAAGTGGCTGGCAGGTGTCTGTCTCTCCTACTATAGTCAATATCTGATTTACAAAGAGTTGCTAATAACTTGGTTATCCTCGTTGTGGTTCATGTTTGTAGGTAAGACCGGTTCTATCTCCAAAAGCCCTAAGCCACGTAAAACTTGCAATTGATAAATTAGAGGCGTCTAGTTTAGATCGTTGTTGGGCTAGTGTCTTGATATGGTATTGTTGTAAGTAGATGTATGATAGATACTCTTACAACACACTCAACGTGTAAGTTCCATAGACCTTGGCCTTACACACAAAGGAATGATAGAGATCATGCCACAATGCAAATGATAGAGATCAAATGCATGGACCATATCATCTCACTTTACACATTAGATGTTAGCATCTTATACTACTAGTTTGGCGCTTTTGGTAGCATTGTAAGATGATCCCTCATTTAGATATCAAGATAAAATGTGTTCTTCCTTAAGTATGCATCGTTCTATGGATCGTGTTTCGAGACATCACGTGATGATCAGGTGTACTCGACTCTACGCTTTCATACAATGGGTGTAAGACAATTTTATATACACGAGTATTAAGGTTCTTACTTGGCGAGTCTAGCATGTACAGACATGGCCTCGAAACATGGACCGAAAGGTTAAGCATGAGTCATATAGTTGATATGATGCCCATATAGATGCTCGTCTTTGAAGCTACACCGACTCACGTGACGATCGGACTTGGTGTAGTGGATTTGGTTCATGTAATCACCAAAAAAGGCACGAGGGATGTCGTTTTTGAGTGGGAGTTCATTAATAATTTGGATTAGTTGAACTCAATCTATCATAAAATTAGTCTAAATAAACTTTACAAATTCTGTTGTAGATGGCACCACCTGCTTTTAATTTCAACTAGTTGAATGCCCGTGTGTTGCCACGGAAATTATAAACTTAGACATAGGCATTAATAAAAGTAACACTATAATTCATCCGTATTTGTTACATGTGATCTACAAATGCACCCAAGATTGCTTTACACTTTCTCAGATTTTTAATGCTCAATACAAATTTATGTTCCGATGAATATGCAAGTTCACATTGAAGAATAACGTCATGCCATATAAAATCTTATCTAAGTGAATAATTTCAGAATATTGGTCCTATCAAGATCAGAAAACATGCATAGAGAGTTCTGGACTTGCCACAGAAGCTTACACATTTTACAGTTGTTAAGCTAACAAGGTACCGTGTGCTAAATTAACAAAACACACCTGTACTGAATCCCACCTCTCAGCTATTAGATTAGATTCCCTAATTCCATACCTAATCTGAAATATAAACAAATCACCAGACCTCTATAAGATACATCATGACAAGAGCACTTCAGTCAGGGCCTAACATCCTAGGTTACGATTTATACACCCCTAATTCTACTTCAGAATATACACAAATGATCCACGCTATACATATGGTAAAACGTTTTCCACTAATCAATACAAGGATCCATAATGCCTACCGAAGAAAATCCAATGTCTTCTTGTACCTGTCCTGGAAATTTAATTTAGGGCAATTTGTCAATAGATTATCAACATTTGCTAACCTATGATACCTTCCAATGCATAGCATCATGGTCTGATCGCATGAAAACAAAAAAATAGGTAGACATATGATCATTTAATTTTGAGCATAAAAAATATTCACGTATAGCAAAACTGAGAGCAACTTTGATAAATGATATTGGCATCTCCGTAAGTTTAAAGATCATTTTTTGTCTAACAGGTCATAAGCTTATTTAATTGAGAGAATGATGAAAAAAGTGCATACACACATGATCATACCAACAATACCTCCATCTCATTTCTAAGGATTCTGAAGATGTCACCCTCTAGTTTCCTCAAACCTGCTTGCACTTGTTTCAAGACTGGAAGATCTCATCCAGTTGCTGGAGTGAGAGTTCGGCACACTTAGCTGATCAGGATTGCTTTTTGTGCTATCTTCAAGGAGTGCTTTGAGATCATCATGTTCCGCTGTGGTCGCATGTTCAATTAAATTAAAACGTTGTTTTTTCAGCAAAGAAAAAAGTAGGATAAAGTACTGAACCTGTGATAATAAACAATTTTATGAAGAGAGTTCTATAACAGCACAAACTTTTATCGTATGCTACCTGCTAAAAATAGAAAATAAATGCTTTCAGTTAGTTGATCTAGAGTTGTCAAAAGAAATAGAATTTGAGTGCAAAATCATGAAGAAAACAACAACAGGTAAGATCACCCTTATGATCCACAATACCATTTAGGGGGAACTTACAATCTAGTGTTGTCTCCTCCGTGGCTCCGTTTAACTACATCAATCATTTTGCACTGAGTCGAATACCATTCTGATCTTATGTACTGAACTTGCCAAATGCTAAAATTTGTGCTCAACATACTTGTTACTCATTACTCTGACTTGCTGAAACATCATTAGTTGGGAACTTTAATAAAAAAAATTCCAACTTTTATCATGCCAATTTGATAGCTTAAAAGATAGTGTATGTTTTTTCTCATCTCTGCGGTTTTGTTTGAGCTGGTTCTTTGTGGTTTTCTCGGGAGAGAAGCGCGAGGAGGGGCATAGAAGGTACAAACCATCACCACCGCCAGCACTTTAGTAGTAAAGAAAGATGGTGCGGGAGAGGCAGCCATGGCGTCTTCCTAATGGCCAATTCTAGAGTCGCACACAATAAAATTCTACGATGAACCACCAGCACAATGAAGGCAATACTTACATAAATAGGGACAAATATGCTACCTGGAATAATGAACGAAATATTGAGCTCCCTTGCTTTTCTTTGGCAGAATTGTGAGATAAAACAATAAATGAAGCAATTTGAAGATTATATATAGATAACTAAAAGTATTGGAAAAAATAGCATGGACATGTTTTACACACATCCTCAGCTTCACATCTTAGTAATATATAATTCAAGCGCATGTGATAGTCTACTTTCATGTTTGAAGCTATTCAAATCTTACAATACCAGCTTGTCTCGATGATATTTCTCTTATAAAGAAAACTATGGTTTCATACTACATATCGACTAATTCCAAATTGTGCACGATTACACCTAATCCTTTCAACAACAAACTGATTTTTTTAGTTCTGACAGGAATTAGCACATGTACCTGATGTACTGATATTCCAATTCTACTGAATGGTTCAGCAGTAGTTGATTTTACTTATCAAAAGGATGCCCATAAAACTTCAGTGCACGTCACAAACTCAGCAGGACCTGTTCCAGACACAAGCAAATCCCATATTCCTGTGGATTACCAAACTGACGATCACCGTAAGAGGTGGCAGTGCTCCACCGATGGGCTTCCCTGACTCCAAATTGTATTTGGCAAATCTCTTTTTTGGAGCATTTGCAGTGGTCATCATGCAAACTACAAAAACGGCACCTTAACGTTGCCATTTGCACATGTTGAAAAGCTGACCCCGCTAATCATATGAAGGAGTGATCTTACCCGCTCTTCAAAAGGCTTGGGTAGAAAGTTTATGTATCCACAATCAAGACATATGTGGGTTGATCTAGCCTGGAAATTGAATGTGGAATGTCACAAAGATACATATAAAGGCCTACAAGAGCTTTGCAGCGACAAAAAAAATATGAAGCAGCCTGGACATTCTCGATCTTACCTTCTGTGAATTGGACAACTTCCATCCAATCCTAGTTGGCGCCAACTTCTTTGACAGGCGCCACCACCCCTGATGTCATCATACAGAATGAGGATTTGCGTATAAAACGTGAGGACCAATGGAGAGCGAGTGTGAGTACTCGGCAAGTGAGCTCTTCCAGTCTTGTTCATGGCAAAGGTGAAACAGGAAGCAGAGGTGGTCGAGCCACTATTAGTAGACGTTGTGCATGTGGCGCGATGGGAATGCCATACAGCTAAACATGCAGGTCAAGGATCACCAATTAATCTGAATTCATTTAGTTATGGGAAACAAAGAAGTAATTTTCTTTTAGGGAGTGATTGTCCTCTGACCAACTGACAGTAAGTTTTCTAAAACAGCTGAGAACATGTAAATAAGAGAGGAAGGAGCACCAGCCTATTTCATTTGGTCGCTATGGCAGTATTCAAACACAATCCTTGTAAAATGCTTAACAACTGCATAATTACTTCCACCCCTTTGCTCTTCTGGTTGTACCACCATTCAGCATGCTCCCTATACCCTATTGTCTACCACCTCACTTTGATGGCATATGCACAATCTCTCCTACTTCAAGGAATCTCCACTTCACTTGCCTCTTCTGTGGCCCTCCTAACTTGCTCATCGGCTATACACTCCCTCTACTCCAAAGCCATCCAACGGCACATCCCTACACGTTTACTCCAACCTTGATTTATGTTTGAAAAAAATCAAGTCCCAAATGTTCACGTGATATTGAGGAAAGAAGGGACATCCAAAAATGGGGGCATGCAACCTGTCATATTTTGTTGCCGGCGATGGTGTCACTGGCTGTACTACAGAGCTCCACCTATAACCAGGAGTATAGAAAGGGGAAGCAACTCTAAACTCTATAAAGCTATAAAATTATCCAACGAATAAATCAAAGCATCCGCTGCATGTACACATATATATATACTCCCATGATCTATCTGAACTACAAATGTTCAAGTTTGGTACTACTTCTATGCTAATTAAACCAAAATCAATACTTCATGTGTTTCTATTGTGGATGGATGTTTCTCATGGAACCTTTGCAAAACTTCAACCTTAAAAATTATATACTAAAATGTATTTTGGAAGAGCTATATGCCCACTGGTCATATGTACTGATGGTTCAGAATACTCAAAACAATATTTTGTTTTACGTTTGACTTCTACTAAGGTTTTCACTTGACTTCACAAGAAAAACTCACTACACTACTTCTCTGCTAAAACATACAGAGTAACATGACATAAAATCTAGTAAGAAAAGGTGTGCTTCGATCTTCACTAAGAGAAGGAGCATTTATTATTCTGTGTGACATTTGAATAACCTAGTCCACGCTAAGGTTTCACAAAGAAAAGAAAAAACACATGAAAAGTAGGGAATCGATCCCACCATTATATGCCAAGCAATTTCAGAATATGCAACTATCAGGAAAGGGATTTTGCTTAGGCAAGTACAACATCACATATTGCTTACACGTACCAATCACCTAGGAAATATGAATGTCAAATGCATATCAAACAAAACAAAAGAAAATAGATCATAATTCATTACATTGTACCTATCAACGTGGTTGTTCTCCTTGGTAGGCAAAACCTATGTAACTTCCCCACGAGGTGATGAAAAAGCAGAGCATTTCCTCGACCCAGCCATCGGGCTATTTTGTTCTTATCTTCTCTTTCTGAAATATAAGACTGCAAAAGCTAGCACAACCTGAATTGGTAAATTGGTTATGGACAGGCAAAAGACAAAGTGGTTACTATGTGCCTCCGTGGTTACAACTCATGGATTGTAATAGAAAAGAAGTCCATATAGTGGTGGAGACAATCTCGGACTCAACGTACTTGCAAGAAGTTGTCGAACGGTCTCCCAAACAGCAAGTCCTCCTGTTCTGGGTGCAGGAAAAATTATAGGTTGTCGCGGAGGAGTTCTGTACCGAGGAATGCGAGGAGTACCTGCCTAATCGGCTCTTACTCTCCAAGTTGCAACCTTCCTCTTCCTCCGTGAAATGAATCCTCTTCCACCTCGAGCAGCCAACGCCAATGTGGTGCTAAGGCACTCAGATAGAGGCCCTAGACAGGGATGGGTCCTTGATCTGTTCGTCATTGCTTGACTTCATCCCTGCGATCCTTCCCTTTGTTCTTGGGTCGCGTGGTGACTGACACGTTGCCTCCATTGGGCGTTGCGGCTGGCCTGCCTCCTCTGTCATCGATGATGTTGATTGAAATAGAAAATAAGTATTTTGGTACCGCTACAAATGTGAATTCAAGGTCCATAAATCCTGGATGTGCTCATAATAAAACATTCCTACTCTATCGTGCAGATCTTTAAATTTGGACATCTTAATACCAAGCTACAACTTGCAGCATAGCAGTCTACCCAGCGAGCATGGCCAAAAATAGAGAACTGGTCGAATTAGACGAGGAGAGGGAGCACCTCGAACATACCCTGTCAACCTGTGCACGAGTACCAGGTTTGAGAAGGCGGAGGTGCCGGAGCGCGAGGAGGAGGGGTAGTTGGCCGCGCACTACGCCGCTGCTTGGATCCATGAAGCCCTAGGCATCTCCACGGATCCTAAACTCTAAACTCGCTGGAGTAGAAGAATTTCTTTCTTTTCTCGATTTTCCTTGTCGTGGCTGAATCAGCAGCAGACACGGAAGACTCCCACACAGCCACCTCCTAAGGTGCCTCCTCTTCCTCGCCATCTGATCTAGTTCCATGGGAGAGCCTGTGGCTTGAGGCTGGGGATGATATAGCCCGCGTTGGACGGGAAGGCGGCGTGCGACCCGATGTCGTCGTTGGACTCGAGGGAGACGACCGCCCCGTGGCTTGCTGATACGTCCAAAACGTACCTACTTTTCCGAACACTTTTGCTATTGTTTCTCCTATATACTTGTGTGATTTGGATACAATTAATACGAACTAATGCTGTTTTCAGCAGAATTGCCTTGGTGTCTACTTTTTGTGCAGAAAATCAACTATCAGGAAAAATCCCGGAAAATATGCCAAAAATCATATTTCACCCGAAGACTCCAGGAGCCAGAATACGAGACGGAGAAGAGCCAGGGGGTGGCCACACCACCTGGTGGCGCGGGCCAGGCCAGGCCGCGCCAGGGGTGGTGTGGGCCCCCAGGCACCCCCTCGGCCTCTCTCTTCGCCTATAAGGAGCCTTCTGACCTAAAAACTTCAGGGGGGTCGACGTTTTTTCAGAAGGAGTTCCGCTCCGCCGCCACCACCAGATTCCATGAAACAGCACCAGAAACTCCGTTCTGGCACCCTGCCGGGACGGGGAATTGGAGGAGATCATCGCCGTCATCATCACCATCGCTTCTCCATCGACCATCCATGTGTTCCCCCATCTATGAGTGAGTAATCCCCCCTATAGGCTATGGGGATGGTAGGGATTGGATGAGATCGTTCATGTAATGGCATCAGATTGTTAGGACATGGTGCCTAGTATCTTTTATTAGTGCTTTATGACTTTGTTGCGACTTGTTGTGCTTAATGCTTGTCACTAGGGCCCGAGTGCCATGATTTTAGATTTGAACATGTTATTGATTCATTATGATAGTATTGTTTTTGGTCTTATCTACAAGTTGTATACACACGTTGTTGTCCGAAACCTATGGCCCCGAAGTGACAGAAATCGGGATAACCGGAAGGGAAAGGCTTTGGTGTGAGGATCACATGTGTTCACGGAGTGTTAATGCTTTGCTCCGGTGCTCTATTAAAAGGAGCACCTTAATTGCCAGTAGTTCCCTGGAGGCCCCGCTGCAAACGGGCTGGCAGGACAAAAAATGTTGTGCAAGTTCTCATTGCGAGCACGTATGACTATATATGGAACACATGCCTAGGATTGTCTAGTACTTGGATGATTTATCTTATTTATCTGTAATTGCCCTATGTTCTGATTGCTATGTGAATTGTCTTGTTCATGCAACGCCCGTCCATCCATCCCTATGCCTACCGCACTCGAATCCCACTGTTTACTGCTTTTGTTACTACTGTCTTTGCTTTACTACTGATGTTACTTTGCTATTCCTACTACAAAACTGTTGCTACTAATAAACTGCTGTGAGCAAGATTGTTTTCAGGTGCAGCTGAATTGACAACTCAGTTGTTAAGGCTTTTAAATATACTTTGGCTCCCCTTGTGTCAATAAATTGGGTTTCACTTCCCTCGAAAATACTGCGATACACCCCCTATACTTGTGGGTCATCAAGACTATTTTCTGGCGCCGTTGCTAGGGACCATAGCTTTATTTATCAAGTTCACTTGGATTCTCTATTGTTCGTTGATATCCATCCATCATGGGTAAGTCTCGTGATGGCAAGGTTCCTATTTTACCATCCACTACAAGAAGAGGTATGGTTCTGAACACCTCTGCTGCTCTTGATTCACCGTCTGTTTTGAGTAAGTTCCTTACACCACCACATACACATGCTACACACACTGCTACTACTGCTGAATCTGAAACTTTCGATGCTTATGATGCTGCTTCTACTGTGCTTGATAAGAGTGGTTCATTAGGTACTTTCCTAGATGCTACGATTGCTAGAACTATAGCTGGAAATACCAAAAATCCTAATGAAGACACTACCACACCTGTTAGTTCACCTGAGTCTAGTGAAAGTTATGATATTGAAGATGGTTATGTTGAGATGACTGATGAATTTATTAAAGAATGTAAGAACACCCATGATAGGAGCGCTACTAAGAGTCTCCTTGAGAGGTGTACTATTAGACCCAAATTGTCTCCTGATGCTAAGTTTGCTGCTTCTCCCATAAACATTATAGATGAAGATTATGATTTCTCTCTCGATCTATCTTACATAGATATTGTCGAGAAAGAACCTTTTTGTGGGACTAAGAATGAAAGTGCGGTAGCACATATGAATGAACTTTCTACCATGAGTGGCTTGTTTTCTGATGATATTAAGATGCGTACTTACTTTGTTGCTAAGATTTTCCCTTTTTCACTAAAAGGAGAAGCTAAAACTTGGTTTAGTACTTTCCTGCAGAAATATTTAGTACTTACCTCCTGGATCTATTGATAGCCCTGAGTGCTTGATTAGTACTTTCCTGCAGAAATATTTTCCTCCTAGTGCTAGACATGCTATTTTGCAGGAACTTTTTGATTTTAAACAGGGAGAAAAAGAGGTATTGCCCGAATCTTGGGCAAGGTTTTGTGCTTTGATTCATGCACAGGCTGGAAGTCCATTACCTAAGAATGAGCTTCTTGATATATTTTATAATGGACTAACCGAGGAATCTAGGACATACCTAGATAATTGTGCTGATTGTGTTTTCAGGAATAGGACTCCTAAGGAAGCTGAGGAATTAATGGCTAAAATAAGCAAGAATTATGAATATTGGACTCCTCCTAAACAAGATATACCTGAAGTAATTGTACCTAAACCATCTATTCCTGTGCCTATTCCAACATCAAAGAAGAGGGGAGTTATTGAATTAAATGATGAAGTGATGAAGGAAGCTAAGAAATGTCTTAAGGAGAAGGGAATTAAAGCTGCAGATGTCAAGAATTTACCTCCCATAGAAGAATTATGTAAGCCTATTCCCTACCCACCCACTATTGAGGTACATTCTCTCCAACACTTTGATGAAGGTGATATCCCTTACTCTAAACCTCCTAATCAATGCTTAGAAGAATTTGATATCTTTATTGTTAAGCAAGATAACTTTAATAAAAGGGTGCAAAATCATCTAATGGAAAACACTAGAGCTATTATTGAGTTGAAAGGTATTGTGGAAAGAACCTCTAATGATGTTAAAATGATTGTTAAACACTTTCAAATGGTTCAAACTCAAATAGATCAACTCGTTAAAGTGCAAAAAGACTTGCTAGTTAATGCTGCTAAAGAAAAACATGCTTATGAAATGAGAACTAGAAGTGGTGCTGCTACCCAGGATCCTCTATATCCTGAGGGGCATCCCAAAAGAATTGAGCAGGATTCTCAACAAGCTGAAAATAATGGTTCTACTCATAAGAAAAGGATAAAGAAACATAAAACTGTTGTAGAACCCTCTGAACCTGCTATAGATCCTAATAGTATATCTATCTCTGATGCTGAAACTGAAAGTGGTAATGAAGAAAATGTTGTTCCTAATGAAGAAAAAGTTGAAGAAGAACCTGAAAACCACACTAAGAATACTAAATACACCAAAGAAGATTTTATTGCTAAGAAACATGGTAGTGAAAGAGAACCTTGGGTCCAAAAACCTATGCCTTTCCCTGATAAGAAACACAAGTCAAAGGAAGATGAACACTATAATAAGTTTTGTGAGTGGATGAAGCCTTTATTCTTGCAAATTCCTTTGACTGATGCTATTAAATTGCCTCCTTACTCAAAGTATATGAAGGATATTGTCTCGAATAAAAGGAAGATCCCTAATGAAGAAATTTCTACTTTGCTTGCTAATTATTCCTTCAATGGTAAGGTTCCTAAGAAACTTGGAGACCCAGAGATTCCAATTATCCCTTGCTCTATTAAGAACAATTATGTTAGAACTGCTTTGTTTGATTTGGGAGCTGGAGTTAGTGTTATGCCTTTCTCTCTATATAAGAGGCTTCAACCTGAAAAATTAATACCAACTGATATATCTTTGCAAATGGCTAATAAATCTACCACTATTCCTGTGGGTATATGTGAGGATGTACCTGTTCCGGTGGATCACAATTGCTTGATGTTAACTGATTTTGTTGTGCTTGAGATGCCTGAAGATGATAATATGTCTATTATTCTTGGAAGACCTTTTCTTAATACTGCAGGAGCTGTTATTAATTGTAATCAAGGAAAGGTGACCTTCAATGTTAATGACAAGGAACATACTGTCTATTTCCCCAAGAAGATTGAAAGGATTTATGGTTTGAATTCAATTGAACATGTTGAAGGCATTCAAGTTGGAGAAATATATTGTCCCATACCAAGATAAAAATTTGAAACTATTATGATTGGGACCATTGCTATCAAGGTTAAGGTAACATAATCATTAGTGGAGTACAAAGTTTTGTCTCATATGCAATTGTTTTGGTAGAAAGGCTTGATCAACCTTGTTAACAAAAGGATTCCATTGAACAAAACAATGTTTTCATTATGATTATCTCCGTTTATTTCTATCCTTTGCATTTTAGTTTTTGCTTTCGTTTAGTTTTCTTTGTGTTGTTATTTGCTTGCATGTTAGAACTTCTGTAGTTCTAGCCTTGTTTTGTCTTTGCATCATGTTTCCAAAAGAAAAAAATCTGTCTGTCAGAAAAATCATTCTTCTATTTCTGAAAAATGCCCAAAAATAAAGTGTCTCGAAAAATTCCAGAAAATTCATATTAAATTTTTACGTGAAAAAGGGGCAGAGGAGTACCTAGGAGGTACCGGGGGCCCACCAGGCAGGCACACCACATGGTGGCGCGGCCAGCCTTGGGTGGCGCCATGCCCTGGTGTGGGCCATCCCTGCCCCCCCCCACTAACTCTGTCACCTGCCACTTTCTTCTCTCTCCCGAGTAAGCTCCAGTTCATAGCTCAAAATCGCGTTCTTGCTGTGCTTGCTCTCGATTTTTTCGATCTCCTTGCTCAGCCCATCTTTCTTGCTGAAATTTGGAGCATTTGTTCCCAGGTATGTGACTCCTCCCCTTGTCCAAGTAGATTTGTGTTTAGTTGATTATATGTTGAGTATTTTGCTGTTGTAGGTGACTGGTTATGAGAGCTTGTAAGCTTGTTTAATGCTTAGAGATATAGTTTTGATGCATGTTTAGGCCTCTTGCAAGTCCCTATGAGTAGAATCCTTCATTATATTTACCTTGCAATCACTTGTTTAATAGGTGTTTAAATTTCAGAATAGAAGATGAGTGAACACCACCTAAACCAACATGAGCTTTGGGTACCTGAGGTCATGAAGTTCCATCGGGAGGAGGAAGTTTTTCCCTCCATTTATCCATGCTCTGAGTTCATGGGTGCTGCAGGAATTCTACAAGATTTTCACACTATGGTTTCTAATGCAGGGTTAGAGCACTTTTTGGAAGATGAACCTTGTCAATTTGTGAAGCTAACCATGTCTGTGGTGCAGGATTTCCAATTTAGTCACTCTTTGCCTAACCCCATGGTCCATTACAAAATTTACAATATTGCTGTCAACCTTTCTCTTGATGATTTTTGTGCAGCTATTAAGGTACCTCAATGGGGATCATGTAGGAAGATTAAGGAGAGACCTGAGCCACTCATGGATTTATATGCAGAAATTTTCCAAGGGAGTAGCTTCTCGAAGGAGAGTGGAAAAATCCGTAACATTCATCTTCCCTCCATTCGCTACTTTGCCTATTTTATTGCCAAGTGTGTTCTTGCTAGGAAAACTGCCAATAAGTTATCTTCATTTGATCTAGCATTTATCTCTGCTGCTCTTAGACGAGATAGGTCTTACAACTTGGGTGCTTTGATAGCTTTCCATCTTGCTGCTAACCGTGAGAAAGGTGGAATTTTTGGAGGCCTCATTGCTTCTCGTTTGCTAGCATTGCATGGTTTAGTGCCTCATCATCTAGACCTACAGTTTCCCATAGAGAGGCTTGATCTCAATTCCATGATACAACATAAATTTGTTTCCTCGTGGGCTAGTATGAGTGAGTTATCTTATGAAATAACCTTTCTCAAAGCTGGTTGGAGAAGGAGCAAGTCTGAGCGTGTTGTTCTTTTGCATGCACCTATTTTGTTTAACCTTGATAACAGGGAAGGATGGTCCCTCACTGAGGAGGAGCTTGACACGTACTTGGGAGAGCTCTCCCAACAGGAGCAGGACACTAGAAGGGAGGTCATGGATGATTCGGTCCAGCCCTCGAATGAGGGAGAGTCTTCATATCAGCAGCCCGCTTATGATTGGGGAGCTTCTTCTTCATCTCATGGGCCCAGCTATGACCATTCTTACCAAGATCTGCCCGCTTGGAACCCCTATTCGTACATGGATTGATACCCACTTAGGCCAAAAGCCTAAGCTTGGGGGGAGGTACGCCGACACCGTACTCATCTCCATATCATGTTGCGTCGGTACTTTGTATATTCATGTTTTCGTTCTCTTTTTAGTTTTCGTCCTTCTTTGCTTTTGCTTTCTAAAAACACAAAAAGACCAAAAATATTTCTATTGTTTCTCTTTGGTTTGCTTCTTCTTTTTTCCTTGGTTTGTTTTTCCCTTTTTGCTTTGTTTGAACTATTCGAAAAACCCAAAAATATTTTGCTTTGCTTGTTTTTCTCTTTTGGTTCTTATTTAAAAATTGAAAACACCAAAACTATTTTTCGTTCTTCTTTGGTTTTTGCGAGTTTGCTATAGGGTTCGGCAGTCCTCGGTGGATATTGGCTTCATATTATTATTCAAGCCACACAAGTGAAGAGCAATAATGAGGATCAATGACAACTTGAGGCGTGCTAAGAGACTGGTAACAAACTCTATTTGTTTTCATTTTTGTACATATACTCATCACTGTGGGCTTGCTTAGTCCGTTCAAGTAGGGTGTATGTTATCTTTGGATGCTTAGTAGTTCTTGCTTTCTTATGATTAGCTCCAGCTCGCTAATAGTTTGTAGCATGTCTTATGAATGTTTGCTTGCATTACTCTATTCATAAATTGGTATGACACCGTGGTATCCTCCTTTGAATGTTGCATTTGAATTGACTTGGCACATGCTCACGCATGCGCATGACTGTAATAATCAGTTAAGCCTCGATGAATTATTTTGCCTTGAGGATCTTGAATCACTTTCATGCCATGAGTAGTCCTGTTTTGTTGCAAACATGATAATGACAGCTATTGCTCTCTCGTTTGTTGCTCCCTTACTATTGCTAGCCTTCACTTACACTGAGTGTTTTACTCATGTTTCCAACTCCCTTAAACCAATTATTGCCAAAGTGTCCACCATACCTACCTATTAGCATCATTTGCTACTCCCATGCATATTCAATATGCCTTGTTTTCTTCCGAATAAAATGTTTGCTTGTTATGGGAAAATTAGTTAGTAAAGCTCTCACGAACTTCATGGCACACTTTATTTCCTGCACTTAATAAACCTGAACCATTGTGAACTCTCCATGAAAGTTATATGCTTGCAAATTATAGGCTGGGGATTAGCAGAACCGTGCTGTCACGGGGAACGCTTTCAACACTTGTAAATATATACCCAGTTGATACCTTGCTCTTTTGTTTGCGGATGTCGTTGGTGTGAAATAAAAGGGGAGCTTGTAAGTCCATGGAGTTATGTATGTGTGTTAGAGAAACGCTTGGGCCGCTGGTCTAATCCATGCTGACATGGTGGAAACCTGCAGTGTAACCATAATGATATCTATGAAGCATTCTTCTTATAAAAAAGAGAGAGAGATAACTATTGAGAAAAACAAAAAAAAGAGTTTTATGAAAAGAGGAAAGAGAGAAAAAAGCACCATTTTCGCATGGTAAATAAGAAGATTGCTGAGATACTCATTGTCTGCTTGCCTTGTCATTTTGATATGGGGATTCTTCCGTATCATCGAGCAAGGGGTACCCCGTTGGTGGTCCTCAATGATACACACATACTTACGATGACAAGAACTTACCGGTAACTAAAGTTGAGTAGCATGAGGAGCGACCCTCGTACTCAAGGGACTTGGGATTTTCAGTTTATAGTCTGTCAAACATATAACTCAGATTGGACCTCACTTTAACCTTAACCACATTAAAGATGCTTATGATAGGGGCAATGAGAGCTCAAAGCTAACGAGTACCATACTTTCAGCATTTGGAAGCCTTTCAAATTATTCAAAACCTTTTCTTCTACATGTTGAGTCTCCACATATTCTTTGAGCACCTTCTTGAGAGCATAGTTGTCATTCTTTGTGTTTGTTCCATTACTTGATTATTTGTGTTTTGACTTTGATGCTTGTATCCTTGATATCTTTACTTCTAGTCATCACTTGAACTTCAGAGGTGCCTTGGCATTCATAATCAAAGGGCAAGCGAGATACCACTCTATCATACCTTTTTTATGAGTATTGTAATGTTGCTTATGTTTGTGCCTCATGCTACTTATTATTCTTGAGTTGGAATCTCTTCATAGCTTGCAATGACTATTAAGTAGACTCAGTTGCATACTCTTTACTATGAATTGTCCAAGTAGTTGATCACATTGCTGGGAATATTTACATCATATGAAGCAAATGTGCTCGTGAAAGTTCTTTTATCGCACTCAGTTTTCAACTGAATTGCTTGAGGACAAGCAATAAGCTAAGCTTGGGGGGAGTTGATACGTCTAAAACGTATCTACTTTCCCGAACACTTTTGCTATTGTTTCTCCTCTATACTTGTGTGATTTGGATACAACTAATGCGGACTAATGTTGTTTTCAGTAGAATTGCCTTGGTGTCTACTTTTTGTGCAGAAAATCAACTATCAGGAAAAATCCCGGAAAATATGCCAAAAATCCTATTTCACCCGAAGACTCCAGGAGCCAGAATACGAGACGGAGAAGAGCCAGGGGTGGCTACACCACCTAGTGGCGCGGGCCAGGCCAGGCCACGCCAGGGGGTGGTGTGGGCCCCCCAGGCACCCCCTCGGCCTCTCTCTTCGCATATAAGGAGCCTTCTTACCTAAAAACTTTGGGGGGTTCGACGTTTTTCCAGAAGAAGTTCCGCTCCGCCGCCACCACCAGATTCCACGAAACAGCACCAGAAACTCCGTCCTGGCACCCTGCCGGGACGGGGAATTGGAGGAGATCATCGCCATCATCATCACCATCGCTTCTCCATCGACCATCCATGTTTCCCCCATCTATGAGTGAGTAATCCCCCGTTGTAGGCTATGGGGATGGTAGGGATTGGATGAGATCGTTCATGTAATGGCATCAGATTGTTAGGGCATGGTGCCTAGTATCTTTTATTAGTGCTTTATGACTTTGTTGTGACTTGTTGTGCTTAATGCTTGTCACTAGGGCCTGAGTGCCATGATTTCAGATCTAAACATGTTATTGATTTATTATGATAGTATTGTTTTTGGTCTTATCTACAAGTTGTATACACACGTTGTTGTCCGGAACCTATGGCCCCGAAGTGACAGAAATCGGGATAACCGGAAGGGAAAGACTTTGATGTGAGGATCACATGTGTTCACGGAGTGTTAATGCTTTGCTCCGGTGCTCTATTAAAAGGAGCACCTTAATTGCCAGTAGTTCCCTAGAGGCCCCGCTGCAAACGGGCTGGTAGGACAAAAGATGTTGTGCAAGTTCTCATTGCGAGCAAGTATGACTATATATGGAACACATGCCTAGGATTGTCTAGTACTTGGATGCTTTATCTTATTTATCTGCAATTGCCCTATGTTGTGATTGCTATGTGAATTGTCTTGTCCATGCAATGCCCGTCCATCCATCTCTATGCCTACCGCACTTGAATCCCACGGTTTATTGCTTTTGTTACTACTGTCTTTGCTTTACTACTGCTGTTACTTTGCTATTCCTATTACAAAACTGTTGCTACTGATAAACTGTTGTGAGCAAGATTGTTTCCAGGTGCAGCTGAATTGACAACTCAGTTGTTAAGGCTTATAAATATTCTTTGGCTCCCCTTGTGTCGAATCAATAAATTAGGTTTCACTTCCCTCGAAAATACTGCGATACACCCCCTATACTTGTGGGTCATCACTTGCGAGCGTGGAAACAGCGCGACGCCCGTTAGTGGTGGGACTTTCATCGGTGGCGGCGTCCTCGACATCTCTCACCGCGGACGGATCCTTCTTCTTGTAATTTTTATGCCATGCTTTGAAGCTGCGAAACGGTCGGCCTCATGGCGAGGCGTGATAGATCGATTGAGCTAGGAATACGAATGGGAACCGCTCAACACAACACGGGGTGTGGTGATGGTCGAGCAGCGAATTGGGGAAGGCACAGGCGGCGTGGAGTCGTGTGCAAGAGTACACAACGAACGTGGATTTGTGGTTTTCCTTTGAAAAACTTATACCTTTCTCTTGGACCGACGTGGAATTGAGATTGCGGGCGGTTTTTTCGCGAGCGGGGCGGGAGGGACGATTTACAGGCGGGAGGCATGACGTACCAACGATTTTGTCGTATTTCGCTCTAATGAATAGTAAAGATGTGTTCATGGAGAAAGAGAAACTTGCTGCGAATGGTAGCAACTTCACCAACTAGGCTATGAATTTAGGATTCTCCTCATTGCTGCACAAAAGCAATATGTGCTAGAGGCGCCACTAGGCCCCCCACCAGCTCCTGATGCCGCTGACGAGGAAAAGAATGTCTATATAACTCGTCAGGAGGACCACAACTTAGTTCATTGTGGCATACTGTATGGGCTAGAGCCAGAACTTCGAAAGCGTTTCAAAAATGGCAATGCCTTTGATACCATGGGAGAATTGAAAATGATTTTCGATACCCGTACTGCTGTAGAGAGTTATAATGCTTCTGAAAAGTTCTTTAGCTGCATGATGGAGGAGAACAGCTCCGTTAGTGAGCACGTACTCAAAATGTCTGGGTACGCCGATAAGCTTGTGTCCTTGGGAATAACGATTCCAATTGACTTAGGCATACATCGTGTTCTCCAATCTCTGCCACCTAGCTACAAGAGCTTCGTGATGAAATATAACATGCAGGGCATGAAGAAGTCTCTTACCGAACTTCTGTCAATGCTTAAAACTGCAGAAGTGGAGATTAGGAAAGAACATCAAGTGTTGATGATCAATAAGACCACCGGTTTCAAGAAGGACAAGAAAGGCAAGCAGAAGGGAAAGAAGGGCGGCAAATCTATTGCCGCACCTAAAAAGAAATCTCGAGCTGGCCCTAAGTCTGATACCGAGTGCTACTATTGCAAGGGGACTGGCCATTGGAAACGCAACTGCCCCAAGCATTTGGCGGACAAGAAGGCCGGCAAAGCAAACAAAGGTATATGTGATATAATTGTTATTGATGTGTACTTGACTAGTACTCGCAGTAGCACCTGGGTATTTGATATGGGATCGGTTGCTAATATATGTAACTCGATTCAGGGGCTGCGGAACAAGCGACAGCTAGCAAGGGATGAGGTCACGATGCGGGTCGGCAATGGATCAAGAGTTGATGTGATCGCCGTCGGAACGCTGCCTCTCCATATGCTGTCGGGATTAGTGATAAATCTAAATAATTGTTATTCGGTGCCTGCACTGAGCATGAACATTGTATCCGGATCGTATTTGATGCGAAGTGGTTATTCCTTTAAATCTGAAAACAATGGTTGTTCGATTTATATGGATAATATCTTTTATGGTCATGCACTTGTGTTGAATGGTTTATTTCTGTTGGATCTCAATAGTAGTATTACGCATATTCATAATGTTGATGCTAAAAGGATTAAACTTGATAATGATATATCTACATATATGTGGCACTGCCGTCTAGGACATATTAGCGTTAAACGCATGAAGAAACTCCATTCTGATGGACATTTGGAATCACTTGATTCTGAATCATTTGATACATGTGAGCCATGCCTTATGGGCAAGATGACTAGACCGCCGTTTTCCGGTTCAATGGAACGGGCGACAAATTTATTGAAAATCATACATATTAATGTGTGTGGACCAATGAGTGTGTCGGCGCGAGGTGGATATCGTTATTTTGTTACTTTCACGGATGATTTGAGTAGATACGGGTATATCTATTTGATGATAAACAAGTCTGAAACCTTTGAAAAGTTCAAGGAATTTCAGAATGAAGTGGAAAATCATCATAACAGAAAGATCAAATTTCTGCGGTCCGACCGTGGAGGTGAGTATCTAAGTTACGAGTTTAGCACACACATGAAAGAGTGGAATAGTTTCACAACTTACGCCTGTCGGAACACCACAACGTAATGGTGTGTCGGAACGTCGTAATCGTACTTTATTAGATATGGTTCGATCTATGATGTCTATGACTGACTTGCCACTGTCATTTTGGGGTTATGCACTGGAAACCGCTGCATTCACTTTAAATCGGGCACCATCTAAATCCGTTGAAACGACACCATATGAATTATGGTTTGGAAACAAACCTAAGATGTCATTTCTTAAAGTTTGGGGATGCGATATTTATGTGAAGAAACTTCAGCCGGATAAACTCGAACCCAAAGCGGAAAAATGCGTCTTCATTGGATACCCTAAGGAAACGATTGGGTATACCTTCTATCACAGATCCGAGGGCAAGTTTTTGTTGCTAATAATGGATCCTTTCTTGAGAAGGAGTTTCTCATGAAAGGTGTGAATAGTCGGAAGGTAGAACTCGAAGAGGTTATTGAACCTTCTCTTCATGAAATGGCGAGTAGCGCAGCACCGGAAGTTGTTTCGGAGTTGACTTCACCTAATGAAGAGAGAGCTGATGATATTGATCATGAAACTCCGAAAGAGGACACTACCGAACCTCGCAGGTCAAGCAGGACACGTGCAACTCCTGAACTATACGGCAATCATGTTATGAATTTCATGATTGATGAAATAGATGACCCTGCGACGTATGAAGAAGCGATGATGAGCCCGGATTCCAACAAATGGCTAGAAGCATTGAAATCCGAGATGGAATCCATGTACGAAAACCAAGTTTGGACCTTGGTGGACTTACCTCATGACCGAACGGCCGTTGAGAATAAATGGATTTTCAAAACAAAAATTGATGTTGATGGTAATGTGACCATCTATAAAACTTGACTTGTCACAAAGGGGTTTCGACAAATTCAAGGAGTTGACTATGATGAGACATTCTCTCCCGTAGCGATGCTTAAGTCGGTTATGATTATGTTAGCAATTGCTGCATATTTCGATTATGAAATATGGCAGATGGATGTCAAAACTGCGTTCCTCAATGATAATATTGAAGAAGAGTTGTATATGATACAACCTAAGGGTTTTGTCGATCCTAAGGATGCTGATAAGGTATGCAAACTTCAGCGATCCATCTACGGACTAAAGCAAGCATCCCGGAGTTGGAATCTCCGCTTTGATGAGGTGATCAAAGAGTTTGGATTTGTCCAAACTTATGGAGAGGCTTGTATTTACAAGAAAGTGAGTGGGAGCAAGGTGGCATTTCTGATATTATATGTGGATGACATATTATTGATTGGAAATGATATAGATCTTTTAAATAATGTTAAAAGTTATCTAAACAGCAAATTTTCGATGAAATACCTTGGTGAAGCATCATATATATTAGGCATTAAAATCTATAGAGATAGATCAAGGCGCCTTGATAAGATATTAAAGAAGTTTAATATGGACGGAAGTGAGAAGGGGTTCTTACCTATGTTGCAAGGCAAGACATTGAGTAAGACTCAAAGTCCGGCTACGGCAGAAGAAAGAGAGATAATGGATAAGATCCCCTATGCCTTGGCCATAGGCTCTATAATGTATGCCATGCTATGTACAAGACCGGATGTGGCACATGCTATTAGTTTGACTAGTAGGTACCAATCTGATCCAGGTTCGAAACACTGGATAGCGCTTAAGAATATCCTTAAGTACTTGAGAAGAACTAGGGATATGTTTCTTGTATACAGAGGTGAAGAAGAGCTAGTTGCTAAGTGTTATGTTGATGCTAGCTTTGACACCGATCCGGATGACTCTAAGTCTCAATCCGGATACGTATTTCTCTTGAACGGAGCAGCAGTTAGTTGGAGGAGTTCCAAACAACCTGTGGTGGCTGGATCAACGACGGAGGCAGAATATGTTGCTGCTTCAGAAGCGGCGCAGGAAGCGGTTTGGATGAAGGAGTTCATAACGGAACCAGGTGTGGTTCCTAGTGCATTGGACCCAATGGTGATCTATTGTGACAACAATGGAGCCATAGCCAACACCAAGGAACCGAGGTCTCACAAGAATTCCAAGCATATTAAGCGCCGGTTTCACTCCCTCCGCGAGCATGTCAAGGATGGAGATATAAAGATTTGTAAAGTACACACGGACCTAAATGTAGCAGATCCATTGACTAAAGTTCTCCCTAGGGAAAAACATGATCAACACCAGAACTCCATGGGTGTTAGATTTATCACTATATAAACTAGATTATTGTCTCTAGTGCAAGTGGGAGACTGCAGGAAATATGCCTTGAGAGACAATAATAAAGTTGTTATTATGTATTCCTCGTATATGATAGATGTTTATTTTGCATGCTATAATTGTATTGATCGCAAACGTCAATACATGTGTGTTTAATAAACAAAAAGGGTTCCTAGTTATGCCTCTCTTATAGACTAGCTTGTTGATTAACAAGATGATCAAGGTTTCCTGATCATGGACATTGGATGTTGTTAATAACAAGGTCACAGCATTTGTGAAATGATGTGATGAACATTCATCCTAAGTATAGCATTACGATCAAATCATTATGTTTATATTGCTATAACATCATAAAAAGTAATCTTTATCCTTAGACCATGAGATCATGTTAATTGCTAACACCGGAAGAGTATCTTGATAACATCAAACGTCACACCATAACATGGTGACTATAAAGGTGGGTTCAGTGCTACGAAGGTGTTATGTTGAGGCTCATGGATCAAGAGTGAATTTTTCAATCCCGATGACGGACAGATATACTCTGGGCCCTCTCGGTGATATCACATTAAGATAGCTTGCAAGCAAGTGATGTGATCACTAGAATGTTATATCACAGGAACGAGAAAAGAGTGCATGTCGGTAACGAGATCAAACTAGGTATTTGGATACCGATGATCGAATCTCGGACATATATTATATCATGAGACAAAGGGATTAAGTTACTAGCGTTAAAGGTTCTCACAATCACAAAAGTCATCGTTGAATGTGCAGGAGTCAGTATGGATCTCTAGGTCACGCTTCTGATTATTGATCTGAGAGGAATCTCAAACATGTCTGCATTATTCACGAACCGTAGGGTGACACACTTAAGGGTTATTGGGCACCATTTTGGAGCACATATGTTTCAGACGAAAGGATTGCAAAGCGCAGGAATTGTTTTGATAGAAATCGGAATTGTTTCGGGTGAAATTGCAGAAAGTGGTTCTGCATGTGATATTGAAATGTTGCAAGGAATTTTATGTGAATGTTTGTTAATTAAAATAATTAACAAAATTCTGAATAAATTTAATAAAAAGAGTTTTATTAAATGAGAGAGCATTAAACTTAAAGAATTTTAATGCATTTAAAGTGGAGACTTTAAAAAAGAATGTGAAGGGGCATTTTAATGTGGAGGAGTTACCACCACATGAATGGGGGATGTGAGGGATCACCCCCCATGAGGTGCCGGCCATGGGGAGGGGCAGCCCCTCCTCCTATAAAAGGCCCCCCTCTTCCTCCTTCTTCTACACACCTCCTCGTGAAGGATCTCTCTCCCCCTCTAGAATTATTCCCCCATGGTCTCGGATTAGCGAGATACATGTTCCCGGTGGCATTTCGCCTGGAAGGAGTTGTTTCTTCCGCTGTATCGCTGGAGCGAGGAGGTGGAGGTTGTCCGATGGCTTGAATGTGTGTGCGAGGACGGATGCGCTGCTGATTTGCGGCGCTCGGACTTCCACACGATCTTGAGATCGACAAGTGTACGACTACATCAACCACGAGTTCCTACTCGTTAACAAAACTCGTTGTCTTCGAGGGTAAGTTCTCCATGGATGTATGTCCACCCGTTGCTCTGTATCTAGTAGATAGATCTTGGCGTATAGTTCTCATCATAGGATTTTTTTTTGTTTTCTATGCTGCGGACCTAACAATCTATGTCATTTTCATTGCCTTCAGAAAAATACAAGATTATGCTATGTAAGAAGAAAATTTTCTTTGCGAGTGAAGAAGAAAGAGATTGAAGACCTTCAGGATTTGCTTTTTTTCAGAATTTATATTATAATAGCTAGAGATACTTTATGTATCTCTACCTCATACTATCATTACTATAAATATATGATGGTATTGATTGTGAAAAAAAGGAGTAATATACGGAATTTATGTGCTCGCTAATTTATGCTAAGTAGAGAGCATGTATGAATCACCCATTCTTTTTGCTCGTATAGAAGAAGAGGTCGATGAGTTTGCCAAAAAGAAGAAATATCGACATTGATGGTTAACACGTGATCGGGCCCCGCTATGTGTGCCTCGGTCGCTAGCTCCATGCTACCGGGCTAAGGTTTCTTGTTGTCAGAAAGTCATCGACGTTATGTCTTCCTCTCCTCTCCCCCCGAGCTGCTTTGAGAGTCGTGCACAGGAGCACGGGGCTCCTCCGCGCCCATCTCGCCGAAATAGCCGGTGGGAGGTGGCGACGGAGAGTCACCGGTGTAGTTGTAGGCTTTACTTTGTATGTATATATGCTAGTAGTGGGCGTTTTGCCCGGTAGGTGGAGCAGAGCGCCGGATCTAGGCGACCAGATCTGGAGGCTTTTAGGGTTCTTTCTCTTTGTTCTTCTGGCCCAATGGCCGGCGCGGGAGACGAGGAGAAGAACAACTGCTTCGTTTAATAAATCGAGCGTCGCGGGTGATCAATTGAGTGTTGGTTGCATGCTGTGGCTCTTCCTGGCAGGCCGTGGAGGCGAGGAGGAAGGGCACGGCGTTGCAGCTTGCGGTGATGCAGATCCTCTCTCGGTCGGCCGTGGTGGTGAGGAGTGGAGAAGCTCTGCTGCGACCTACTCGATCTGGTGGTCCTGTTCTCCTGTCAAGGGGACGATTTTGGTGGAGCTTTTGGAGTGGGCAAGTCGCCTCCCTCCTCTTCCAAGTCGCTGCGGTGGCGATACAGCAGAGGATGGTCGGCTGGCCCTTCTTCCTCCTCAAGCTTTACAAGTTTCTGAAGCTGCGCCCTGTGGCCATAGAGGCGACTCCATGCTCGAAGATGCTCGAGCTCCCTGATGCGTTAAGTTTGCGCTCACTCAAACCTCCTGTGTGGAGGCCCTCTATGGAGCACCTCGACGGACTCCTCCCCCCCCCCCCCCCCCCCAAGCGCTGCCAAGTGGTTTCGTCCCCAGCGCCGCTCTGGGGGCCGACGAGACGTGCTCGTTGTGGATGGCGGTGGAGAAGAAGCTCGAGGACCTGATTGCTTTTTATCCTTTGTTTCTAGGGTAGCAGTTTGTGGGGTCTTCGGACCCGTTCCCGTTAAAAAAAAAATGCTGCCGGGCTGGCCTGGCCCCGACATAGGACGAGCACTCACACGTGCGTGCATCGGCACACGCGCAGCCCGCCCAAATAGACTGTACATACAGATGAGCAACGAATTAGAGAATCGATAGACATTTCGTAATCGAGCACACATGCATCTCACGATCGAACGCGCAACTGGACCCATGGCGGTAATGGACACGCTCACATGCGCGCTCGTGGGGTCCGGGCTTCAACCACCGCCGGGGCGGCGGAGCAGCTAGGCCGCCATACCGACCGGCCCCAGACAGCCTGTCAGTACTGTTTGTAGTTCATGAGGGGGGCGGCCGGCACCGTGGCAGCGAGCATATCGTGTACTGCTGTGGATGTGCACGTACGAACCGGCATTTTTGTATGCAAAATCCTGCTTGCTTCCCTAGTGCTGGACACGGTTTTGGTTAGTCTGAAGCCTTCATCGCGCCGTAGTGGTCTGATACGAACGAGCTGAAAAATCTACGCCCTCCGTGATTCCGTCCCAAAATAAATGACTTGGATTTTTTAATTTAGATATATCTTGACACGTTTTACTTATACGTACATACGAATCTAGATAATCCTAAGTCAATTATTTTGGGACGGAGGGAGCAGTATCGTATAAAAATATTTGAATCGGCACTGATGCAGGTATTCAATCAAAGAGGTGAAAGATCACGAAATGGAAACTGTGACCCTCGTAGTATCAAGTGGCGGATATAGGAAAAAAAACGGAGGGTGGGAACAGTTAAAAGAAAATTTTGGACTAGCCTTTACGTGATAAAAATTTGACAAATAAATAAGACAAGTAGGCAACGATTCAATGCATTGCACACAACTAGTTCAATACATATGTTTCAAATGTGCATGGTTCCAACAGAAATGTCAAGTGTCGATTTTTACCTGTATATTTTGATTGGGAAATCATGTTCATACTTTTATATTTACTAAATATTTTGTCAAACTTCAAAAAGTTTGATTTTGACTAAATCTACAACGCAATCTAATTGTAAGTGGAGGGAGTATGACTTTGCATATGGATGTCAGGGCGATGGTAAATGTGATGTTGCGTCTTCAGTTTCAGTCTTACTCTCGGTATCGGATTGGCCTAGAGATATGGAATCAAAACACATCGACAAACTCCCACACTCTTCGGTTTGTTCATCATGTACCACCAACGACAATGAAGAAGATGCAATCTTCTTTGCTTCATGTTTATCGTAAGTGTTGCAATGAGACTCTTCCTTTTCATGGTAAAATTTATAATTATAATAGAAACATACAATTATATAATCTATCGGACTATTGGCTGCTATTTATAAAAATAAATCGACGATCCTAGACATTAAATTCATAGTAGCACAAAAAAGGCAATTTGATGTACCAACTTTAAACCTTTAACGGATTAAATTCAAGAAAAGGGAGGTTATTTGGTAAATCGGTAGTGGGCTAGTGGGGTTATTCGGTAGGAAAAGCACACCTTCTGGAATCTTGCTTCTGCAAGATCGGTCTCCAGCAGTACCTCCATGGCTGGTTTGAGCCGACGAGAATTGGGGGAGTGGCAAGCCGGAGCAGAGCGGGCAGCCGGAGAGGGGCCGGGATCTGGGTGGCCAGGGCTGGAGGCCGGAGGCGGTAGCCGTCGGAGTTAGGTCGTCTTATTTTTTCCTATTCTTTCTTTCTAGGGAGTCGAGGCATAACTATTCCACTGTGGAAGGGAAGGCTCGGGTCGCTCGATGCTCCTCGCTGGAGTCATCCCATCGATAGTAGAGAAAATGCCAAACCAGGCCACAAATATCAGGGGTACACCAACTTTTTCCCAGAATTCTGGGTGGGCCATGGCCCACCTCCTAAGTATGTCGATGGTAGATCATAGTAGTATCTAGGACCGATAAGGCCTTGTTCGGTTTCCTTGAGATTGACCTGGATTGGCGAGGATTGAGGTGGGTTAAATTCCATCTAAGTCAAAATCCCTCCGAATCCTCTCTAATCCACTCCAATCCACTTGGGAGGTGGATTGACTGAACAACCTCATGCGAGAAACTGACCGCATGAGAGACTTAATCTGGATACTATGAATTGTTTTCTTGTGAAGGTCAAATTTCTCGAAACAACGTTTTGCCCCGCTTTATAAATGAAGCAACCATCCACACAATGTTATCATAATCGAACAAGTAAAAAGGAGTCCGCTGGGGCAACAACATAGATAGGCCCAAATGGAAGGAGAGCAAAATAGGCTCTCAAAGACGAAGAAACAGAAAAGGAGCACTATGCGCTCAGCTGGAAAAGGAGGAGATCTGACAAGCCGCCTCCAGAAAGAGCGAAGGAGAATGTCCAGCGACGCCTTGTCCCACTATCTATAAAGTGGGTACTAGAGCTGCAAAAAGGCCAGGCATTTATAAACCGAGTCAGACACATAGTGAGGGAGAAACTTCTCAATAAACATCTTATTGCGAGTGGTCCATAGGGACCAAGACAAAGCGTAAAACACCATCCAGAAAAGACGGCAACCCTTTCTGGCACGATTTGCCTGGGTCTCTAGAAATTCACCGAGATCTTGGACATGCCAATCTGGTCCCATTGCATCTCTCGTGAAATTCCATAGAAACCGAGTTGTAGGACGGGTGAACATTATGCGGGTTCCCGACTCAAGGATCCCACATAATGGACGAAAACCTTTTCTGACCCATGTCGCTTCCCAACTTTTACCCCAGAAGAAAGACGTTCACGTAGCAATTGCCATAGAAATATCTTCATCTTCGGGGGATAGGTGCTTTTCAAAACGGTTTGGTTCAAGGTAAAGCATGCCCTCTGAAAAGAACGCGGTATGCGAAGGTGACCGTGAAGACCCCCGAGGGGTTAGAGCATACCCAACAATGCCCCCAAAGGGTCTTTTCTGTCCTCAGCTGCCCGCGGACAACAAGACCAGAAAAAGAGCTCCCAACGGGGGCACAAACCGTCCACAGGCTCCAGACCGGTATTCATGGCCCAAATCGTGGCAGCGTTTGCGCTCGTGCGTGTCCACGAGGACAGCACAAACCTCCTCTCCACGTTCGCGCATGACCCACATGGCAGCGACACCGTAACAACCTCCTACGCTTCGCATTAATGGTGGCCGCTAAAATGCATGTCCCAGTTGCCTGACTCTGCTTCCTCATTGGTCTTGCTGCAGCTTTTTTGCCTTGTTGACCGCACCCAGATACATTGCGTTGCCGCTGATGCCCTACCGGCCTCCTATGTGTCTCATTGATGACCGAATTTCATAAGAGGGCGCGCATCTCGCATCTTCCTCCCCACAATCGATCCCGTCCCTTGCCCTTCTCCTAGCTAGCAACCCCCCGCACCACACCAATCACACGCCCACCATCATGTACTCCGGTCGGCGATGTCTTCAAGAGTGGGAGGCACGCACCTTGTATGAGGCGAACTGTCCAGTGCCTTCGGACTGCGTCTGCCCCAGCAGGTGGGTGCTGAGTAGAGGCGGCATCCCAATTCCACCGGTGGCGCATGCTGCGGAGCTGCATGCGGCCATCCGACACGAGTGGGTGAAGCGGTTCACGATGGCACAACGGTCATATCGGGACTGGGATATATCTGGATCAAGTTCTTCCGCAAGAGTCGGGAGAGGAATCTCGCCTGGTACAACGGCAGTTGTACCCCGCCAGCAAACAATGACAATGAAGGGCGCATGTTATGGTGGAGAGTGTCGGGTTGCACGCTAGCCACTGTCATGGACTACATCGCGGCGAGAAACTACTCGCGCCTCCTACCACCTCTGTCGCTACCTTGTCACCCTAGGACGGTGCCAGTCATCGACCTCACAGAGGACGACAATGAGTAGAATCCGCTGGGGTATTTCATAGTTTAAGTTTAATCTATGGGTTAGCGATGCATGCAGTTTAACCCTTTATTTCATTTTTATAAGCTATATACATTAATTTTTATCAATGCATTATATGGGAATAAAAATATTTTTTTTCAACCCCGTTGGGCACACCCGCGGACATGCTAGGACAATACGTCCCGAACGTGCCTCAAAGACAAAATCATACACATTTGGTGTCCGATTTGCTCCCTACAATTGGGTATCCTCTTAGAGGAACTCTAACAGACCTCACATCCGCACAACCCCAAATGGGCATGCGGTGCACTGCAAACACATTTCTAGGCAAAATAGTAGTACGTGCATATTAAAAAAAAGACATTTCACAGGAGAATTCAGTTCATACACGGCCATATTGTGCATATATAGATTGTGGATATAAGATCATTGCACAAAACCTACGTACAAATATCCGCCATATGGCACCTAAACTACCAAAATTGCAGCCCGAGATATCTCACCGGAGCCTATTATCGTGGCGGCGACGTGGCCGGCGACGCGGCAGCTCACTCCTCCGGGTCGAGGTCGACGAAGATCCTCCCCTGCTCCTATACCTCTCGGCGCCACTAATCCACCTTATCGGCATCGCGGCGGGTAGTATCGCTCACCATCCGCTCGATGGTAGCAAGGTTGATGCAGCCTGTCTTACGGACACTACTACATCTACACCGCCAAGTCCCCAAGTCAAACAAGAAGACATACGCGAGCGGTACTGCCGCTCCCATTAGCGGTACTACCGTGCCCCGGTACTACCACTCGGCATCAGTGGTACTAACAGTCCCGACTGATGCCCACGCCATCACCTTTGGACGCCCCGGTACCGGCTTGCGGTACTACCACCCCCGAGCGGTACTACTAGTCGTCATGTCTGGTACTACCGGTCAGGACTAGGCCTGCGTGCCCACAGCTGGGCCACAGCCCATGTAGCCCCTTATTGTGTTCCAACCCTAGAGTTATTCCCCAAACTAGCCCTTGCTAAGTGGCTAACCTATATATAGAGCCCCCACACTCTTATGTATCCCTAGGCATAGATGATAGACTAAATACACACCCTTTGTGGAATCTCTAATTTTGCCTCATCCCCTTGTAGGGGTTCGTAGCATGGAAAACAAAAATTTTCTATCGCATACAAACAAACAAGCCAAGATCTATCTACTAGATTGTAGCAACGAGTCGATGGAATAACTCACCCTCGAAGATTCCAAAGTGTTTAACGAGAGCAGATTCTCGTGGGTGATGTAGTCGTACTCTTTCCGATCTCAAGATCGCGTAGACGATCCTTCCGGCGCCGCGTTCCCGCAGCGCTCCCGCAGTCGGTCACACGTTCGGTACTCGACGAAGACCTTCCTCTCCCTTGTTCCAGCAGGCAGCGGAGGTTGTAGCACTCTCCTCGCGATTCCGGCAGCACAACGGCGTGGTACCGGAGGTAGAGGGGAGATCCCGCAGGGCTTCGCCTTAAGCCGGTGCGAGTATGGTGGAGCTTATGAGAGAGGCTATTAGTGGTCTAGTAATTAGACACACCAATTAGAGGGCTCTAAACCAATTAGAAGGCTCTAAACCGAAACAGCTCTAAACCGGGGTCTAGGTCTAGTTTCTAGTTTAGAGGATAGGAACTTGTGTGTGTTGGGAGGGGAGCCCTGCCCCTCCCTTTATAGGTGGGAGGGCTGGCGCGCTAGGGGAGGGAGGGAGTCCCTCCCCAACTCGGCCTAGGGCTGGCCGCCGGCTTGGGGACTCCTTCCCCAAGTCGGTCTCCTCTTCTCCTCCTCTTCCCACTTTCCAAAACTGGCAGTTTGACTTTCAAACTAGCCGTTTGACTTTTCCAATTTAGGAATTAAATAAACCCTTTATTTTGGACAGCGAGAACACTTAGTACATGATGCAATCATTCCATCTTGCAATGACACATTCATGTACCCCTTCCCCCCCGGAGTGCCGGACATTCCGGGACCTTCTAGAATGTTCCCGATGAAAACACCGGAACCATTCCCCAACTCCGAAATGGGACTTTCCTTATATGAATCTTATTCTCCGGACCATTCCGGATCACCTCGTGATATCCCGGATCCCATCCGAGACTCCGAACAACATTCGGTCTCTTTCTCATAATACCATAACTACTCAAACAACGTCGAATCCTTAAGTGTGTCTCCCTACGGTTCGTGAATTATGCGGACATGATCGAGACACTTCTCCGAACAATAACCAATAGAGGAATCTGGAAATTCATATGGCTCCCACATATTTCTACGATTACTTTGCGATCGAATGAACCACTTACATACGATACCAATTTCCCTTTGTCTCACGATATGTTACTTATCCGAGGTCATGATCGTCGGTATCTCTGCATACCTAGTTCAACCTCGTTACTGATAAGTACTCTTTTCTCGTTCCCGTGATATGTGATCCCTTGTGACCAAGTCACATGCTTGCAAGCTAATTGGATGACATTTCACCGAGAGGGCCCAGAGAATATCTATCCGTCATGTGGATGGACAAATCCCACTCTTGATCCATGTGTTTCAACCAATACTTTCCGAACACCCAATGCCACTTTTATAGCCACCCTGTTACGGTGTGGTGTTTGATGACATCAAAGCATCCATCCAGTAAAGGCAATATGCATGATCTCATGGTCGAAGGAATTAGGTTACTATGTATCAGAAAGCATATAGCAATTGAACTATTGAAATGACTTGATCTTTATGCTACGCTTGTCTATAGGAGTATGTCCACCATATCATTCTCCTAACGATATGATCTTGTTGTTGATAACATCTCAATGTTCATGACAAAGAAACCACATCATCAATCAACCAACAAGCTAGCGAAGTATAGAGGCCATACTAGGGACTTCAAATTAAGTTTACAAATCACACAAGTATTAATGGTTTCCTTGTTAATACTATTATAGCATGAATGTAAACATTTATCATAAACACAAAGATATATAATAATAACTACATTTATTATTACCTCTAGGGCATATCTCCAACAGTCTCCCACTTGCACTAGAGTCATCTAATCTAGATTACATGGTAATATACCGAACACCCATGGCAGTTTGGTGTTGGTCATGTTTTGCCCTCGGGAGAGGTTTAGTCAACGGATCCGCCACATTCAGATCTGTGTGTACTTTGCAAATCTTTATATCCCCATCCTGGATATGTTCTCGAATAGCGTGGAAACGCAGCTTGATATGCTTCAGCTTCTTGTGTGACCTTGGTTCTTGCGCATTGGCTATGGCGCCCATGTTATCACAGTAGATAGACATTGGGTCCAGCGCACTTGGAACCACACCCAGCTCTGTAATGAACTCTTTCATCCATATCGCTTCTTGTGAAGCCTCCGAAGCAGCCATGTATTCCGATTCAGTTGAAGATCTCGCCACAACGCTTTGCTTTGCACTCCTCCAGCTAACTGCTGCACCATTCAAAATAAATACGTATCCAGATTGTGATTTAGAATCATCCGGATCGGTGTTCCAACTAGCATCGGTGTAACCATTAACAACGAGCTGTTCATCACCTCCATAAGAAAGAACCATATCCTTAGTTCTTCTCAAGTACTTAAGGATGTTTTTGACCGCTGTCCAATGATCCACTCCTGGATCACTTTGATATCTGCTAGTTAGACTAACAGCATATGCGATGTCGGGTCTAGTACATAGCATGGCATACATTAGAGATCCTATGGCTGAGGCATAGGGAGTCTTACTCATCTTTTCTCTATCTTCTGCCGATGTCGGACTTTGAGTTTTACTCAAGGTCGTATTGGGCAACATGGGCAAGAACCCTTTCTTGCTATCTTCCATTCCAAACCTCTTTAGAACTTTGTCCAAATATGTACTTTGTGACAATGATATTTGGCGTTTCGATCTATCTCTATAAATCTTTATGCCTAATATGTAAGCTGCTTCGCCAAGATCCTTCATTGAAAAACTATTATTCAAATATTCCTTGACACTATTAAGAAGGTCTACATCATTCCCAATCAACAATATGTCATCCACATACAGTATTAAGAATGCTACAGAGCTCCCACTCACTTTCTTGTAAATACAAGCTTCTCCATAAGTTTGTATAAAACCAAAACTTTTGATTACCTTATCAAAACGTTGATTCCAACTTCGGGATGCTTGCTTCAATCCATAGATGGACCGTTGAAGCTTGCATACCTTGTTAGCATCTTTAGGATCGACAAAACCTTTGGGTTGTATCATATACAACTCTTCATCAATGTCTCCATTGAGGAATGCTGTTTTGACATCCATCTGCCATATCTCATAATCATAATATGCAGCGATTGCTAACATAATCCTCACAGACTTTAGCTTCGCTACCGGTGAGAAAGTCTCATCGTAGTCAACTCCTTGAATTTGTCGAAACCCTTTTGCGACAAGTCGAGCTTTATAGACAGTAACATTACCATCAGCATCTGTTTTCTTCTTGAAAATCCATTTGTTCTCGACAGCCTTCCGGCCATCCGGTAAGTCCACCAAAGTCCATACTTGGTTTTCGTACATGGATCCAATCTCGGATTTCATGGCTTCTTGCCATTTATTGGAATCTGGGCTCATCATCGCTTCCTCATATGTCTCGGGGTTATCGGTGTTGTCCACCAACATGACATTCATAACGGAATCATACCAATCTGGAGTGGTACGAGTTCTCGTTGACCTCCGAGGCTCTGTAGTAACTTCAACCGAAGTTTCATGATCACCATCATTAGCTTCCTCTCTTATTGGTGCAGGCACCACAGGAACTTCTTCCGGTGCTGCGCTACTCGCAATTTCGAGAGAAGGTTCGACAACCTCGTCGAGTTCTACTTTCCTTCCAGTCACTTCTTTCGAGAGAAATTCCTTCTCTAGAAAGGATCCATTCTTAGCAACGAAGATTTTGCCTTCGGATCTATGATAGAAGGTATACCCAACAGTTTCCTTCGGGTATCCTATGAAGACGCATTTTTCCGCTTTGGGTTCAAGCTTGTCCGGCTGTAACTTCTTTACATAGGCTTCGCATCCCCAAACTTTAAGGAACGACAATTTAGGTTTCTTCCCAAACCATAATTCATACGGTGTCGTTTCAACGGATTTAGACGGTGCCCTATTTAAAGTGAATGCGGCTGTTTCTAATGCATAACCCCAAAATGATAGTGGCAAATCTGTAAGTGACATCATAGAACGAACCATATCTAAGAGAGTTCGATTACGACGTTCAGACACACCATTACGCTGTGGTGTTCCCGGCGGTGTCAACTGCGAAAGTATTCCACATTTCTTCAAATGCTCGCCAAACTCGTAACTTAGATATTCACCTCCACGATCAGATCGTAGAAATTTAATCTTCTTGTTACGTTGATTCTCTACCTCACTTTGAAACTCCTTAAACTTCTCGAAAGTTTCGGACTTATGTTTCATAAAATAGATATACCCATATCTACTCAAGTCATCCGTGAAGGTAAGAACATAACGATAACCACTGCGCGATGCTACACTCATTGGACCACACACATCGGTATGTATGATTTCCAATAAGTCTGTAGCTCGCTCCATCATACCAGAAAATGGAGTCTTAGTCATTTTACCCATCAGACATGCTTCGCATCTTTCAAGTGATTCAAAATCAAGTGATTCAAGAAGTCCATCGGAATGGAGTTTCTTCATACGCTTCACTCCAATGTGACCAAGACGACAGTGCCACATATAGGTCAAATTATCGCTTGATTTCAAACGTTTAGCCTCAATGTTATTAATATGTGTATTTCTACTATCGAGATTCAATATGAATAGACCATCTATCAAAGGTGCATGTGCATAAAACATATTACTCATATAAATCGAACAACCATTATTCTCGGATTTAAACAAGTAACCGTCTCGCAATAAACAAGATCCCGATATAATGTTCATGCTCAACGCAGGCACCAAATAACAATTATTTAAGTATAAAACTAATCCCGATGGTAGATGAAGAGGTAGTGTGCCGACCGCGATCACATCAACCTTTGATCCGTTTCCCACGCGCATCGTCACCTCGTTCTTCACTAGCTTCCGTTTATTCTGCAGCTCCTGTTTCGAGTTACAAATATGAGCAACCGAACCAGTATCAAATACCCAGGCACTACTACGAGTACTAGTGAGATACACATCAATAACATGTATATCAGATATACCTTTCTTCTTGATGTTGCCGTTCTTCAAATCCGCCAAGTACCTTGGGCAATTCCGCTTCCAGTGACCTTCTCCCTTGCAGTAAAAGCACTCAGTATCAGGCTTGGGTCCAGCCTTGGTCCTCTTCGTCGGCGTGGTAACTTTCTTACCACCCTTCTTGAAGTGTCCCTTCTGCTTAGACTTGCCTTTCTTGAATTTGGTGGTCTTATTGACCATCAACACTTGGTGCTCTTTCTTGATCTCCACTTCTGCAGATTTTAACATAGCAAATAGTTCTGGCAACTCTTTGTTCATGTTCTGCATGTTGTAGTTCATCACAAAGTTCTTGTAACTTGGTGGTAGTGATTGGAGGATGCGGTAAACTCCCAAAGTATTAGGAATCACTATACCCAAACTTTGAAGTTTATTTGCGTGCCCAGACATTTTAAGCACATGCTCACTGACGGAGCTACCCTCTTCCATCTTGCAGTTAAAGAACTTTTCAGAAGCTTCATAACTTTCAATTGCCGCATGAGTCTCAAAGATTAATTTGAGATCCTCGACAATATCATATGGATCTGACTCTTCAAACCTTTTCTGAAGCTCCGATTCTAAACCATACAAGATAGCACACTGAACTATGGAGTACTGATTCTTCCGAGCGAGGTAAACATTCTTTACTTCATCGGTAGCATCAGCTGCAGGTGGGTCACCTAGCGGTGCATCCAGCACATAGGTCAAATTACCAGCTGTGAGGACAATCCTCAAATTGCGGAACCAATCCGCGAAGTTGCTTCCATTGTTTTTCAACTTTTCTTTCTCTAGGAACGCATTAAAATTGATGGTAGGGGCTGCCATTGATCTACAACATATTTGCAATAGTTTAGACTAAGTTTATGACAAATTGAGTTCAAATTAATTAATGAAATTAAACTAGGTGAACTCCCACTCAAAACAACATCCCTCACATTGTTTTAGTGATCACACGAACCAAATCCACTACATCAACACCGATCATCACGAGAGCTGATATAGTTTTAATGGCGAACAATCATCATGTTCATCATATCTACTATATGATTCATGCTTTGCCTTTCGGCGATCCGTGTTCCTGAGGCCATGTCTGTACATGCTAGGCTCGTCAAGATCAAACCTTAGCTTCCGCATAAGCAAATCTGGCTTGCTTACGTTGTAGTCACCCGCGGAATCAAAGACACCCGATCATCACGTGGTGCTTCGAAGCAGCAAGCTTTGGCAACGGTGCATACTAAGGGTGAACACTTTTAGAACTTGAAATTTATGTGCATGAGGGATCATCTTATAATGCTACCGTCGTCTACTAAGCAATACAAGATGCATAAAGGATTAACATCACATGCAATTCATAATATGTGATATGATATGGCCTTTCTTCTTTGTGCTTCCGATCTCCATCTTCAAGCACGAACATGATCTCCATCATCACCGGCATAGCATCAAGGTCAATGACGCTTCTTCATGGTTGTCGTCCGCCAACTTCAACTATTACAACTATTTTGAATAGACACGCAGGCCTTAACAGAAATTAAAGACAACCATATGGCTCCTGCCGGTTGCCAACTTACAATAAGGATCATTGCATACATCAAATATAATCACAATCATGGCCATATCACATCACTGCACACCCCTGCAAAACAAAGTTAGACGCTTCTACTTTCTTTGCATATTTTACGTGGTTTGGGGCTTTCCATAAGTGTCGTTCTAACTTACGAACAAGAACCACAACATTGATACTAGCATTGTTGATCACCCGTTGTAAATTGGATCTTTACTATGCTAGGAGAAACAGGCACCCGCAAAGCCACTTATGCAAAACGAGTTGCATGTCAAGCGTGGAGCAAGTCTCATGAACGATGTCATGTAAGGTTAGCCCGGGCCGCTTCATCCCAACATACCGCAAGATGCAAAGTACACAAAAAGCAATCTACAATAAAAGCATCAACGCCCACAATGACCATTGTGTTCTACTCGTGCAACAGATCTACATATAGACACGGCTCTGATACCACTGTAGGGGTTCGTAGCATGGAAAACAAAAATTTTCTATCGCATACAAACAAACAAGCCAAGATCTATCTACTAGATTGTAGCAACGAGTCGATGGAATAACTCACCCTCGAAGATTCCAAAGTGTTTAACGAGAGCAGATTCTCGTGGGTGATGTAGTCGTACTCTTTCCGATCTCAAGATCGCGTAGACGATCCTTCCGGCGCCGCGTTCCCGCAGCGCTCCCGCAGTCGGTCACACGTTCGGTACTCGACGAAGACCTTCCTCTCCCTTGTTCCAGCAGGCAGCGGAGGTTGTAGCACTCTCCTCGCGATTCCGGCAGCACAACGGCGTGGTACCGGAGGTAGAGGGGAGATCCCGCAGGGCTTCGCCTTAAGCCGGTGCGAGTATGGTGGAGCTTATGAGAGAGGCTATTAGTGGTCTAGTAATTAGACACACCAATTAGAGGGCTCTAAACCAATTAGAAGGCTCTAAACCGAAACAGCTCTAAACCGGGGTCTAGGTCTAGTTTCTAGTTTAGAGGATAGGAACTTGTGTGTGTTGGGAGGGGAGCCCTGCCCCTCCCTTTATAGGTGGGAGGGCTGGCGCGCTAGGGGAGGGAGGGAGTCCCTCCCCAACTCGGCCTAGGGCTGGCCGCCGGCTTGGGGACTCCTTCCCCAAGTCGGTCTCCTCTTCTCCTCCTCTTCCCACTTTCCAAAACTGGCAGTTTGACTTTCAAACTAGCCGTTTGACTTTTCCAATTTAGGAATTAAATAAACCCTTTATTTTGGACAGCGAGAACACTTAGTACATGATGCAATCATTCCATCTTGCAATGACACATTCATGTACCCCTTCCCCCCCGGAGTGCCGGACATTCCGGGACCTTCTAGAATGTTCCCGATGAAAACACCGGAACCATTCCCCAACTCCGAAATGGGACTTTCCTTATATGAATCTTATTCTCCGGACCATTCCGGATCACCTCGTGATATCCCGGATCCCATCCGAGACTCCGAACAACATTCGGTCTCTTTCTCATAATACCATAACTACTCAAACAACGTCGAATCCTTAAGTGTGTCTCCCTACGGTTCGTGAATTATGCGGACATGATCGAGACACTTCTCCGAACAATAACCAATAGAGGAATCTGGAAATTCATATGGCTCCCACATATTTCTACGATTACTTTGCGATCGAATGAACCACTTACATACGATACCAATTTCCCTTTGTCTCACGATATGTTACTTATCCGAGGTCATGATCGTCGGTATCTCTGCATACCTAGTTCAACCTCGTTACTGATAAGTACTCTTTTCTCGTTCCCGTGATATGTGATCCCTTGTGACCAAGTCACATGCTTGCAAGCTAATTGGATGACATTTCACCGAGAGGGCCCAGAGAATATCTATCCGTCATGTGGATGGACAAATCCCACTCTTGATCCATGTGTTTCAACCAATACTTTCCGAACACCCAATGCCACTTTTATAGCCACCCTGTTACGGTGTGGTGTTTGATGACATCAAAGCATCCATCCAGTAAAGGCAATATGCATGATCTCATGGTCGAAGGAATTAGGTTACTATGTATCAGAAAGCATATAGCAATTGAACTATTGAAATGACTTGATCTTTATGCTACGCTTGTCTATAGGAGTATGTCCACCATATCATTCTCCTAACGATATGATCTTGTTGTTGATAACATCTCAATGTTCATGACAAAGAAACCACATCATCAATCAACCAACAAGCTAGCGAAGTATAGAGGCCATACTAGGGACTTCAAATTAAGTTTACAAATCACACAAGTATTAATGGTTTCCTTGTTAATACTATTATAGCATGAATGTAAACATTTATCATAAACACAAAGATATATAATAATAACTACATTTATTATTACCTCTAGGGCATATCTCCAACACCCCTTACCAAAGGGGACCGACTATTGTCACCACCTCGTTGGAGTTTGCATCGCGCCTCCCTCATTTTACAAGGTCTATGTTTGCGAGTGCGTGAGCGTAGTTGTCAAGACCCTTTCCAAGGTGTTCTTCCCTCTCCACTTGGGATAGAGGGAGCACGTTGACCGATCTTTCCTTGCGAGGATTCTATTGGACCGGTGGCCACCGGCAGGAGCAATCGGCCTTGTATCGTGTGAGTTTTGCATGTGTTCATCGTGTTTTTCGCGAGGTGTGCGTCCACTTCCGCTACCTTCTCCCTTGCCCCTCGCTTTCCCATTGATTTGACCATGATATCTGTGAATATCGAGCCACCCACGAGGCTATCCCTCAATATCTGGTATCAGCATCTTTTGGTTGCCATGGATTTCTCATCGATTTGGTATTTTCCCCATAAATTTAAAATTCCACCAAAAATAGCCCCAATTCGTGTTTTGGACCGATCTATGACTTGAGTGCATTTTGGTAGGTTTTGATCTGTGGATTACTTTCTAAACTTGTCGGTCTACCTTCCCCTGTGTTCCCATAGTCTAATTCCTTGATTTACCCCTTTGATTTGGTGTTTTTCTTGAAGATTTTCCACCCAAATCGCCCCAAAATCGTGAAATCGCGTCAAATCTGCGCGTCCCAGGTATAACCGGTACTACCAGGCCCAAAAAACCGGTACTACCGCCCGGTACAGAGAAAAATCAGCAGATTCCAGATTTTAGCTTTCTCACAGTTTGAGCATAACCTTTGCATTTGAACTTGGATTTTGGTATTCTTTAGCTCGTTTCGAAGAGGAGAAACAACTATACATCATTATCCAAGTGGTTCATGCTATCTACTCCATCCAAATTCCATAAGAAAGGAGGAATCCAACAATAAAGAGTGAAGATCGGTGATGAAAGGTATAAACATTCAACAACTTCTCCCCACTTGTTTTCCTTTGTGAGCTACACTATCTTTGCGATCAACAAACACCTATTGAGACTAGTTCCTCCTATGATTGCTTGGGATATGCACATTTGATACTTGTAGAATTACGAGCAAAATTTGTGAGCGCGTTATCTCATATAGTTATCTTGTATAGTTTTTGGCACAAGGAAGAGGCAAGTGAAAAAATAAAAGAAAAATAAAAAATAGAAAAAGGAAAAGAAGAAAAAGAAAAAAACAAGTGCCTCATAGAATAGGATGCGCAAGCTCGATGAACATCATATAGGTGGTACTTATTATGCATATCTTGTAGCCTACCAATTTTATGCAATCGAACTAGCGTCTATCCTTGCACTTGTGCGACACGAGCTTATAGTTTTCACTAGGTAATCATTTGGTTCTTAGCTCACTTTCTCCATCGCACAAGTTCCATTTATCCCACAGTGCGTGTTTCCTTGTACATAATTCCTTTCTTATGGATTAACTTGTTTTGCTTTGTAATCTTTGTGGTTCTTTACTTTCCTTACAATATCTTAATTTCGGATTGTTCTTGGACATGCCACCTTCCATACCTATCCACTATAAGCTTTGTGTGTTTTTTTAGTGGTTAGTTGGTTTTGGTGTTCCGCGTGAACTTCACTTTGCTTGGTTTATTGCTCTCAAGTGTGGCCACTTGCACGATACTATCTTCCAAGGTAAAGAGAGGTTTGACGTTGCATCCCTAACCCCCTACCACTTCCATATACACCACTCGGTCTTGTGAATCATGTCTAGAGACTCCGGAACCAAGGATGATTTCTATGAAGAATCCACGATGAGACACCATGCATATGACTCCACAAGCATGGATGACATGATGGAGCACTACATCAACAATGGCTCCACATGCTTGGGTGATATGGAGTTCTACAACAAAAATAACTCCCCAAGCATGGACGACTTCAAGGACGACAACGAAAAGATCCTCAAGTCACGTCGACCAAGACAGAGCCTCCACCTCGCGAGAGCCAAGGTCCACCATCAAATGGACAAAGTCCAAAGCACCCTCAACAATTTGAAGAAGGACATGGGCGACAACTTCTCCAAGAACATGAGAATCCTCACCAAAATTAACGAATATACCTCAAGATTGCACCACAAGCACAAGAAGAGTGCCAAGGACAAGGATCATCATCGCGAGCGTCATGTGGATGACCAAGTGCGCCACCTACATCAACCTTTGGCAAGGCACGCCAATGACCTCCGTCGACACCATCAAAAGGCACCTTCCACTACTAGTGCCACCACCAAAATGGCACCAAGATCGAGCCTTCTTTCGCGCCATCAAGATTCAACGCCCAAACTTGACGTCCTAGATGACGCATTCAACTTCATGGATGAAGAAGACCAATACCTCTACTTCTCCAAGTTGGACGAGTATGTCAAGAGGATGTCTACACATGGCAATGTGGTCATGGAAGAGGATGATCAAGCACCAAGTCAAGAGACAATACTTCAAGATAGAGGAAGCCAAGGCCACATATGTGATGAAGTCAATCCGAGCACCGCTCTCGACAACAACATGAGCCTAATTCCACCACTACTACAAGATGGCAACATGATGGTCGGGCATGGGATTTTCCCTTCGACCATGGAGGCGAGCGATGACCATCTTATGGCATCCAACCTTGAAGGCGATAAAGTTGAGAATGGTGAGAATGGGATTTTACCTTCACCAAAGGAGGCGCATGGAGTTGAGCACACCGAGCCTATCCCTATATCCTTGAGTGATGATGTGGTACCAATCCCATGTGCGTATCAGAGCCACTTAGCCCACTTGAGTGAGAACAAGATTGAGATGAGTGAATCCACCATACATGAGATTGAGTGCTTCCATTTGGAGGGCATGAGTGATACATCTAGTGAGTTGAGAGTGGTAGTTGATAGGTCATGCGAGGCCATTTTGATTTCTAATGACTTACCCTCTACGTCTAGTGTGTTTTCTTATGATGTGCTAGGTTCCATGGATCAAAAAGCGCCAAGCTTGGAGATGATGATGCCTCCAACCAAGAAGATGAACATGGTGGATGCAGCTAAGGCCATCCCCATACAAGAAGAAGTTGCCACATAGAGGCCAATACTACCACAACTCCCACTTCATATGAGAGGTATGAACAAGGAAACAATAAGGGTGTTTATGATGCCATGATACCACTAGTGGACATGATGACTTGTGATGATTGGCATGCTATGGATGATGTTTGTGATATCACATATGATTCATTGATATTCCCATGTGATACTTTGCCTTTTGCATAATGTTGAGCATATGAAATTACTTTATTGTGATGATGTTTCCATAGACATGCCATGCTCTAAACATTACGTTGTTGATATCATTGCTTGCAGTTTGTTGAACAATTGTTGTTTCCAATATTTTGCTTCTAATGATGTTAAAAATTGTACCCCTAGGACCATGCTCTGTCATGAGTGTTTTACAAATTCTCCCGTTGATTGCAATAAGTTGAATAATATCTCTTTCACTTGTTTTGCTTGCAAAAATGATAATATGTTTTCTATTGAGATTGCCCCATAGCTTTCTCAATTTTTGGAGATTTTGGTAAATGCCATTATAAGCATGTTCCCCACTTGCATACTCACCATGCATCTATTTTACACTTGATTGACATTAATGGTGATGTGCACAAGAAGAGATATGTCATGATGGATGATGCATTTCTCTACCATGCACACACGTTCTTCCTTTTATCTATGATGTGTGTAGGTACCCACACAAGAATGTCAACCTCGGTTGAGCACGAGTTGACAAAAAGACCTCTAGAGAGAATCCCACAAGTGAGTTCAAGATCGAATCCATCTCTGATACCTTTTGCATGCTTTGCATCTTGCATGTTGAAAAATTGCTCTTTCCTATGGTTTGATTGTAAGCATGTTGATGGTATTCTTTCACCTTGTGACAATCATGTTGCTTTGCCATTGGATTGATGCTTTGTGTGTTGCAAAAAAATGTTGAACAATTTCTCTTTCTGATGTTTCGTGTGCAACCATAATGCCATTTTGAGCATGTATTGTCAAGAGAGCTTCCAAGTACCTCATATAGTTGTTGCAACAAACATAAGGACCACTTGCTCTTTCATTTGGTTTGTTTGCAAACATGTTTCTTCTGCTTCAGCTTGTGATACTCATATGCCCATGATATTTGCTTTCGATGACTTATGTGTGGCATCCAACATATTGACCAATTTCTCTTTCCAATGGTTGGTTTGCACACATAATGATGTTGTTTTGGATATTCTTCCTCATGTGTTTTTGCCGAATTATCCTACCCTTGCATCAAATATGTTGATCAATATTCTAGTCAATTGCTTTGAGTGCCACACTAAGACGTTTTATGGAGTTTTTGAGTTCCCACATTTGGATGATGTTCCAACGATTTCCATGCACTTTGACCTTGCATATGCATCCCGTTTGCTATACTTGAGTTGTGCTAATAGTGTTGTAAACAAGAATGGACATGCCAAAAATGACATGCTCCTCTATCACACACAAACATATGTTGCTTGGTCTTTGTTGTGTGAAGGTACAAGTGTATACATGTGAACCTCTATGGACAGGGAGTTAACAAGACGAACCGTAGAGAGTTACCTATGGATGCATTCATCGAGATATCTCTACACCATAAGGTGACTTATTTCTACTTGAGGACTCATGCTATAATCTTCATGAATTGGCTACTCTTTGAGTGTTGCTTTGCTTTTGTTGTGAGCTTTGCAGGCTACATGGAAAGTGAAGGAACATTGAAGAGTTGCCACATCAAGCTTCTCGATGACGACTACAAGGCGAACCTCAGGATCAAGAATGTCTCTCGACCACCTCTACATGACGAGCATATAGAGTTGAGGACAACTCTTTTTTGAAGGTGAAGGAGCTGATGCAGCCCGTCCTACGGACGTTACTACATCTACACCGCCAAGTCCCCAAGTCACCCAAGAAGAAAAAACGCAATTGGTACTACTGCTCCCATCAGCGGTACTATCGCGCCCCGGTACTACCGCTCGGCATTAGTGGTACTACCGGTCCTCACTGAAGCCCACGCCATCGCCTCTGGATGGCCCAATACCGGCTTGCGGTACTATCGCCCCCGAGCGGTACTACCGGTCGTCAAGTACGGTACTGTTGGTTAGGACTGGGCCTGCACCTCATAGTTGGGCCACAACCCATGTACCCCCTTATTGTGTTCCAACCCTAGAGTTATTCCACAAAATACCCCTTGTTAAGTGACTGGCCTATATATAGATCCCCCACCCCCTCATGTATCCCTAGGCATAGATGATAGACTAAAGACACCCCCTTTGTGGAATATATAGTTTTGCCTCATCCCCTTACCAAAGGGGACCGACTATTATCACCACATCGTTGGAGTTTGCATCGCACCTCCCTCATTGTACAAGCCCTACGTCTGCGACTGCATGAGCGTAGTTGTCAATACCCTCTCCAAGGTGTTCTTCCCTCTCCGCTTGGGATCGAGGGAGCACGTTGACCGATTTTTCTTTGTGAGGATTCTATCGGACCGGTGGCCACCGATGGGAGCAATCGGCCTAGTATCGTGTGAGTTTTGCGTGTGTTCATCATGTTCTTCGCGAGGCGTGCGCCCGCTTCCATTACCTTCTCCCATGCCCCTCGCTTTCTATAACACCCCAGCATTAGGATCCAACGAATGGTAGAAATATAAATCTAAGTTTATGCATGCATGCATTTGTAAAAATCTGGGTAAATTTTTCGACAAACAAAAACCTAAAGAGATTAGAGTTCTTTTCACTAACTAGAGGTAGGAATAGCTCTTTATAGTGACTGCCATGAATTTTGACATGATCTTTAGGAGTTTTTGAGTCTTCTAGGAAGTTATTTTGAATTCAAGTTTGAAATTTAAATCAATTTCAAAATTCAAAGTAAGAAATATTAAATTTTTTTCCAAAATACTTTATTAACATTGTTTGATTATATTATAGATATATTAAACAAAAATAAGGATTAAAGACAAGGAAAATTAAATAAGAAATGAATTCTTATCTTTATTCCATAATAAGATTACAACTAGTGATAAATACATCAAAAGTAGAACATTACAGAGAATAGAAATAAAACTTTATTAACTTATAATAATATCTTTACAAGATTGTTTACAAAAATAATAAAAAGAAGGTTACAATTAAAACCTATACTACCTATCTACTCCTATACTAAATCTTGTATATCCAGATCTTGTTCCTTCAAATAAGATAAAAAACTAAAAGGAAAATAAAGGGTTAGCTAGTTAATTTTACTCTTAGTGGTGAATAATGAAATGCACTGTTCAGGTTACATCACAGAGTAATAAGAGAGGGACAAGTTTCACCAGGACAGTAACTAGTAAAAGGGTAGCAGGTGAAGATACTTTCACTTGAACTGGTCCACAACCAGACCACACAGCCATATAGCTCAGTCACAAAAATGCATGGAGTGTGCTATCAAGAGAGCAGTAGCAGTACAAGCACTCAAACAGAGCACCAGTCGAAGCATAGTTACAGGAACTCATTTCTATTTCTCAAGCACACACTCAAAACTCATTGATCTTGCCAAAACATTAACAAAACCACCAGCCAATCTACCAAATCAACCACCAATTCATCACAAGATGGTAACATAAGGAGGGGGTGGAGCAGGTGGATAGCAAGGCCAAGTACAAGATCACAAGAGCAACACCAGGAGGTGCAGAGTCAGATCAAGCGAGCAATCACAAGTTAAGAAGATCAAGCCAGCAAGCAACACCACAACCTCACCAGCCATCAAGTAGTGTGGTGAGTACACATAAAACCATCACATGATCAAATCATCATAAATTAAATAGAGCATGTGTTGTTTTATATGATCTTCTCAGAAAATCACCCAAGTGAGGTGTATATCCATCCTAGAAGAAAGACAAAAAGGCAATGATAAATCTTTACAAGTTACTACCAAGATCTTAGCCTTTGCATCATTGATTTTGGAGAAATACACAGATTTCTACAGCCAATTTGACAGCAGTCTTAAGTAGATAATTCTGGGCACATCCCATGGATGGTAGCACCTCAGAAGTAATTGTAGCTTCAGGATCCATCTCAAATAGTAGGGATCTATCATATTAAACCTACTAAGAATCACCAAAGTAAATTCCACAAGCACTGTAGGACTGATACTTAGAGGTATCCATCACAGATCATCAAAGAAGTAAAGCAGCAGGTGAAAATAGCTACTTTTTTGTAGCTTTGCCTCAGACCAACATCACTGGCCAATTTACCCAATAGAATGTTCTGCAACTCTCACGTACAATAGAACACAAATAGAAAACAGTCCAGTATCTGGATGAACCTGTGTACTACTCAAATGAGGGTGTCTTAAGGACCTATCCTAACCAAGCAATTTCTACCAGGGATTCCATAATACAATGCTTGCAAAAGAATATCTAATCATTTTCCCAACAGGACAATTAGGAATCATATTTGACATATCTCTATTCTATCATCTGCAAGTATCAGAGAGTAATTGGATTAGATATCCAACTCCAATTCTTTCATACCAAAGCATATCAACAAGAACCTATGAGCTAATCTCAACCCAGATCGTAGACATAATACAGGACAATAAGTAAAATTTAGTTAACAGCCTACTGACAGAAATAACTGTCAACACTGAGAACCACAACATAGCAGTGAGTCATACACAACTAGATTCAGTAGGAAACTACCTTACATAAACATGGAATCAAGGGATCAACCCTAGCACAGAGGGATGAACCCTAGTGCCGTGGACAGATGTAATTAGGGTTCATACATGGCCAACACTCAAAGAGTAGCAAGGTAAGCCAGAGAATTAGAGAGGGAGAGAAGAGGAACTCACCCGTGGTCCTCGCTGAAGTTAGAAGAGGAAGTAGAAGCACCGGTGAGCGCACACGATGGTATGGGGAGCACCTGAGGGCACTGCAACCCGCTCCAAGCCATGGCACGGCGGTCATAGCCACATGGGCAGCAGCGGCGGCACCACTTGACCGCCAAGAGCCCAGCACAGCACCACCGGGGCGGCGAAACTCCACATCGCCGGTAACCCCCAAACCCTAGGGTTCGGGGTGGAGTCAACATGGACGGAAGAGAGACCTACAGACAAATCAAGTAGGACCAGATGGCAGAGCAGTGTTGACTACCTCGCCACATACCATGGCGGCGGCTAGAGTGGTCCAGGGAGGCAGGAATCAAGCAGCAACAGCGTTGGCATCGCGGCGGCTCTGTGGGGACAAGCTAGTAGGTGAACGCGAGAGAGAAGGGGAGAGATCGAGTGGTATTGGGCCGCTCGTAACAGATGGGTTTGACTAGCCGAGATGGGCCGTGTCAGGGCTAGGCCAGCCCAATGGGCTAAGTCCAGTTTTAAAAGGAAAAAACTAATTAAATTATCAAATGACCAAAATACCCCTAGGACTTAAATAGTTCTAAGAAATAGAATAAAAATCCTAAAAATATAAATAAAATATAAATGGACTCATAAAAATGTCCTCTATTCAAGAAAAATAAAAAATAGAATTTTAGGTAATTAAAATTAAAATTATTATTACTAAGGTATATATTTCTTTGGAATTTTATAAAAAAATACTAAACACATAAAAATTGAATAAAATTCATTTTTACAATCCTAAAAGGGATTGCTATTATAGAAAAATGCTAGTTTGTATTTCTGGAAGGTAAATTAAGTGTGATAAAAATAAAGTCTTATTTCCTTAAAGGAATTTTAGTTAAATATTTAAAAGAGTTAAAAACTAAATAAATTCAATTTTAAACTCTTAAAATAATACTAGTTATTAAGGACTTTAAGTAATACTTTTCTTTAATTAAAGAAAATAGCAAACTTTTACTAAGAGGGTGAAACACCCAAATAAGCAAATAATAAACCATTGCATGACATTACTATGCATTTTATATTGCTTCTTTAAATATTGTCCTTACTGGGCAATAATGGTTCTCTGTAGAACCGGAGATCAAGGTCAGGTGGAAGCATCTGACTTCACTACCTTGCAGTCACAAGGCAAATTCACAACTTGCTCATGTCCTTTGAAGAGTCTTTATGAAATATTTGAAAATTGTGTGTTATCAAATATGTTCTAAAGGAGACAGAAAATAAGTATTTTCTTAAACAAATGAAATGCTATTATCATCCTAAGTGATGATAAATACTAAGAATTGCAGGGGAATCTAAGATTCCAATTGCAAAACAACTAGGACTTAATAAGCCATGACATCAGTGATTCTAGCACCGTATATTACGCATTAACCATAAGATTTGGAATGGGACAGAGAAGTCAGCTGTATCTTCTTCCTCTCGCATGCATCCAGATGCCCAGGTCGTGACTGTTATCCTCGTAGCATGCATTTATTAGTAATTCGTAGAGGATATGCAGCATATGGGTGGGAGCCCTCAACGTCCCATGATAGTTCTGGCATCTGACGGTCTATACTAACCATTGCCGTAATTCAAGATGTGGGCATGGCGTACACCAAGGGGATATGCGGGGTTGGGAAGGGGGCAGCGATTGGCTTGGATCATCTACTAGGCCCCACATCATGGAATTGTGGACGGGAAAGTACGCCCGGTTGTGCAACAAGGAGTTGGTCTCTCATGGGTAAAGCAACGCACCTCTGCAGAGTGTAAGAATTGTGACATGTTACTCCCTGTTCCGGGAAGGAGCTACGAACGCGGTAGGAAAGGAACTCCATGAAGTTCTGGCCAACCTGTGAAGGCCGATGGGCATAGTTTTGATAATTAAAATCAATCTTTGAAGAAACATTTACCAAAATTGCATAATACCAAGGACGTATCGTCCGAGGTGGTAGATAGAGCATCAAACTTCCCACCTTGCATATAGTGAACTTGCTGGGTAACGCTGTTACTCACCCTTTCCTTTGAACCCCTTGCTAGACTTTGAGGGCCAGAAGGATGACCAGGTGTATGATACGGAGGTCTAGAATGACGTCTACTATGAAGAGCCGGACATATCCGGTGGAATCAAAGGAGTGGACTACGGTATACAATATGGAGTTGAAGACAATGAGTCAAAGTAGTTGTCAGGTTGTAATCTAGTTACCTAGGTTGAGCCGAGCAACCCAAACTCTATAGAATAAGTTGTTGAGATCACGTCTTATTTACCGTTGTTTTTTTCGTTCTTCCACTGAACTTATGAGATAAGTTATTTGGTTTGTAAGTTTGAACCTTTTGAAGTCTCAAACTTCCGGTATTGTAATAATAATGAAGTTTGTATGTTTGTAATTTGGACCCACAATGTTTCTGTTCTACCACTCTGAGGGATGTGATATTTATGGAACGGTGTTCTGTGGGTGTCATGTCAATGACTATAGTGTACTACATATGCAGTGGTATGCTGGGTCACCGCAGCTGGTATCAGAGCTATTGCTTGGACCTTAGGTTGGAAACCTAGTAAAGGGAACTACCTGTATGAGTCTAGGAGCAACGGTAAAGAGTTCTCTAGATTATATGATGAATATTCAATTGGGAATATTTCGTTATATTTTTTAGTGCGATAATTCTTTATTATGATGCATCCTTATGATTAATGGATACTAATTATGAATATTTTCTATACAGTGGAAATGGCACCAAAGTTTCCAAAACAGACCTTGGCAAGGAAAGAAGAGACTCTCGATGATTATCAGGGTGCTTTAGCTGAACAACTTCGAGAACTTCTGAGGGTTTTTGGTTGCACAACTAATATTCCAGTCAATACCATGACATACCATGATGGGAGAATGTTAGCCAAATATCGTGTTAGCATCCAACTACCAAACAAGCTTGGTTTATATCACGATTTACCTATGGGTGAAGGTAGAAGTCACCTAGCAGTATACCATGTTGCTATTGTGGAGACGATAGCCAATGTTCGGGAGAACAAAGCAGAAGAGTTAGCTGGAAGCACATATTCTATGATTCCTCATGACTCTATAGACAAGGAACCAGAACCGGATCATCTTACTTTAGTAAAGAAGCAACCAAAAATAGCTTCTACGTTTATGGATCTGTATCGACTGATGGTTGGGTCTTTGTACAAGACACATCAGGTTATTGTAGAAGATCAGATTGATATGTTAGAGGATTTAACTAATCCTGAACGAAGGGAGAAGTTAGCACCTAAACTGGAGAATGAAGCAGGGGATAGGGGTAACCCAATTTTGAAGGATATACCTATAGATCCAACATCTTTTAAACCATATCCTTATTCACCTATGGTAGAACCCACTAGATATTTTGATGAGGGGACTAGTCATCCTGTACCCCAGAGTTCTTGGGGAACTGAGGACTCAGAACTATCTATTGGAAGTTCCAAAGGATGGAGGTACGGATCGATGGATGGATTTGCCAGGAATCCTATTCCTGTGGAAGATTCAGTGGGAGATACTAAGAAGACTAGTCGCATGGGAGTGAGATCTTATTCCGTTGATGGAAGAGATGTCCATGTGGAGGATTGATGGCTCAATGCACGGCGCCCAGAAAAGTGCTTGGTGCGTGGTTGATGTAGAGCTTGTTGGGAACCCCAAGAGGAAGGTATGATGAGCACAGCAGCAAGTTTCCCTCAGTTATGAAACCAAGGTTTAATCGAACCAGTAGGAGCAAGGAAACACCTCAAAGGTGTTACTAGCTGAGCTTTGGCAGGGCGCACTACCGGTGCTAGTAGCAACGCGGAGACCTGCACAACACAACCACAGAACTTTGTCCCCAACTTGCGATGAGGTTGTCAATCTCACCATGTTTTGCGGAAAACAAAGGATTAAATGTATCGAATGGAAAGAAGTGAAAGTTTGCAGAAAGTAAACACAAAACAGTAAACAGTTTGTAGATTGTATGTAAAAGACAAGGACCGGGATCCATAGTTCACTAGAGGTGGCTCTCCTTAAGATAAATAACATGCTGGGTGAACAAATTACAGCGGGGCAATTGACAAACACCGAGAAAGCAATACATGCATATACTAATCATATTGACTCCTTTGAGACTTGATTGGGCATTACAACATAATACATAGACCGCCATCCAACTGCATCTATGACTAATAATCCACCTTCAGGTTATCATCCGAACCCCCTCCAGTATTAAATTGCAAGCAACAGATTATTGCTTTACGAACTGCGTGTAAAGTAAACAATACGATTGTTCTATGAACAAAGGATTGTTGTTTTCTCCCTAGTAGCAACAACACATCTAGTACCTTAGAGATTTCTGTCACTTCCCCAGATTACCAGAGGCATGAACCCACTATCGAGCATAAATACTAACTCTTGGAGTTGCTAGCATCTACTTGGCCAAGATAGCTACTAACAACGGAAAGCATGCAAGATCACAAATAACAAAGACATGATAGAATCAATAATCAATCTGAAATAGCATCTCAATATCCATCGGATCCCCGCAAACACAACATGTAGAATTACAAATAGATGATCTTGATCATGAACGGACCTCACCAGATCTAGACATGAAAGCACAAAGGAGGAGAACCAGCCATCTAGCTACTACATGGATCCGTAGTCCAATGATGAACTACTCACGCATCACACCGGAGGCTTGCATGGTGATGAACAAGGCCTCCAGGGTGAATTACCCTCTCCGGCAGGGTGCCGAGAAGAGCTTCAGATCCCTCCCGATCTAGGGATGGAGATGACAGCGGCTACAGACTCTTTCGTGGATTTTTGATCGGGTACTTAGGGTTTTCGTCCCGAGGGCAATATATAGGCGGAAGCAGAGGCTGAGGGGGTGCCGGGAGCGGCCACACCACCCCTGGCGTGGGCCAGGACTGGCCGCGCGGCCAGGTGGTGTGGTGGCTCCCTGGCCCTTCTCTGTCTCGTATTCTGGCACTTGATGTCTTCCGGAAAAATAGGCACTTTGGCTTTTGTCCCGTCCAATTCCGAGAATATTCATTTTCTGACTTTCCTGGAACCAAAAACAGCAGAAAACAGGCAACTGGCACTGTGGCTCTTGTTAATAGGTTAGTCCAAGAAATCATATGAAAAGTACTCCAAAGTTGGAACAAAACACAAGAAAGTGGATAAAACCAAGCATGGACCATCAAAAATTATAGATACATTTGAAATGTATCAACATCCCCAAGCTTAACTCCTGCTCGTCCTCGAGTAGGTAAGTGATAAAAAGAAAGAATAATTTTTGAGGTGACATGCACCATCAAAGACTTGATCAAAGTATTTGCAAAACATTCAAAGCTGGGATCATAGTACATCAATCATAACATGAAAAACAAAGTTCTAGCAATAAGCAAAGAAACTATGACGCAACATGAAAAGACACAAACAAAAGATTCATGAATAACAATGCTTTGCAAGACGTTTGTTTGTTTCACATAAAGAAAACATGGCATAATAGTATTCAGATTGTCCCTCAATAGAGTAGCAAATATAAATGCATAGGACACCTTCAAAGTTCATAAGAGTGACTAGATACAATAGTTTAAAACAAGCAATATCAAAGTATGCGTCAATCAACTAGTCTTGGGACAATGCACATAGAACTAAGAATGGCCAATATGCTCTCAAAGTAAGTGCATAAAGTTAGAAGGTGGAGACTCAATATAATGGTGGAAGAAAGGCCTTTTTTTAAAAGGAAGTAGGGATTCAAGTCTAATAAAGAGCTTCCAAAAATTATGTTACTTATAGCTTTCAGCTCTCATTGCCCCTATCATAAGCATCTTGAAGTGATTAAGGTTAAAGTGAACAAACTATGGTGTACATGCTTGACGAAGTATAAGTCAGAAATCTCATGTCCCTTGTATACGAGGGCCACTCCTCATGCTACTCAAGTTTAGTCACCGGTAAGTTCTTGTCATCGTAAGTATATGTGTATAATAGAGAACCGCCAACGGGGTACCCCTTGCCCGATGATACGGAAGAATCCCCATATCAAAATGACAAGGCAAGCAGACAACAAGCATCTCATCATTCTTCTTATTTACCATGGGAATATGGTGCTTTTTTCTCTCTTTCCTATTTTCATAGTATCTTTTTTTCTTTTCTCTTTTTTTCTTTTCTCAATATAGGACTCTTTTTTTATAACAAGAATGCTTCATAGACAGCTCATTATGGTTACGCTGCAGGTTTCCACCATGTCAGCATGGATTAGACCAGCGGCCCAGGCATTTCTCTAACACATATACATAACTCCATGGACTTACAAGCTCCCCTTTCATTTCACACCGACGACATCCATATACAAAAGAGCATGATATCAACTAGGTACAAGTACCAAGTGCAATGTTGAAAGCGTTCCCCATGAAAGCATGGTTCTGCTAATTCCTGACAAATAAGTGCAAGCATATACAACATAGAAGACACAATGGTTCAAGTTTATTAAGGGCAAGAAAAGTAAAGTGTGCCATCAAGTTCGTGAGAGCTTTAATCACTAGTTTTCTCATAACAAGTTTAATTTGGAAAGGTAAACAAAAGCATGAATATACTTGGAATAGCATAAGCTAGTAGGTAGGTATGGTTGGACTCTTTGGAATAACTTGGTTTAGGGAGTTGGATGCATGAGTGGAACTCATACTTGGTGGTGGAGGCTAGCAAAAGACTGGGAGCGACAGACTAAGAGATCAATAATGGCCATAATCATGCAGAGCGACAAAACATCATTGATCAAAGCATAAAGTGATACTACAAGTTGAAAACTAAAGGATCATAAAGGCTATGGTGACTTGAGATAGTCATAACATGGTGTGAGCATGTGCCAAGTCAACCCAAATAAAGCATCAAAGGAGAATACCACTATACTATGCCTTAATATGCTAAAACAACGCATGATTCATCCAAGGCACATTAAGCAATCTCAAATGTTTATAACAAGTCATGCTACAGCAAACAATACTAATCATAAATCCAAAACAATATCAAGCATGGCATGACAAAGCATAGGCCACAGTAAAAAACGAGCTCTTTTTACCACATAAGTATGAACTTTCCTACTCTTTTCCAAACCAAACCAAACTATTTGAAAACCAATGTATGAAAGAGGGGGTCCAACCAATTTATTCAGAAAACTAAGAAAGCCAAAGAAAACAAAAAACCAAAATGAAAAAGAAGACGCTCCAAGAAAAACACAACTGTGCATGAAACAATAAAAATGAAGCGTTTGGAAGAAACCTGGGATTTTTATTGATGAAGAAGGGGATGCCTTGGGCATCCCCAAGCTTTGACGCTTGTACTTCTTGGATATTTCTTGAGGTGACATGCGTGGCATCCCCAAGCTTGAGATTTAGTCCATCCTTCATCTCATTACTCATTCCTTCCATACACCTAAATTTTTTTCTTCATACAAAACTTCACACAATCTTTATTAGCAACATTAGTGCACTTAAGATAAATAAGTCTTAAGGTTCAGTTCTAACACCAAATAAACCTACATTAGAACACTAGATACTATAGCACTTCCCTCAAAAATCTCAATTCCCCAAAAGAACTCAAGAAGAAACCAACAAGAAGCAAATGCAGAAAATAGCAGAAATCTGTCAAAACAGACCAGCAGGTAAAGACGAATTTTTTCGAAGACCTTCTGTTGCTCAAATAAAAATGTGTTGAACTAACGAAAGTTAGATAACAACCTGGGTCAGAAGAACAACAAATTACAGCTCAATCCGACATACATAGCTCTCTCACGAATTTTTACGGTGAAGCACAGAAATCTGTTTCGGGACAGCAACTTTCCCAATCATTACTTCTCTCTCATTAGAGGTTACTCTTGGCACAAAAAGCAAATAAAAAGGATAAGGAGAGGTTATTACATATGTAATAACTTCCAAGACTCATCTAAAACTTTTGGGTTATCTCCCAATAAGTACTTTTCTTTAACGCCTTTAAGTTAGGCATAAGAAGCAAAGAAAGAATCAAGTGTTCTCAAATGAAGAAGCATTAAGACCAAATTTTGTTTTCATAGGAGAAGCAAAAGAAATCTTTTCTCTCTTTTTAGGGAAGTGTTTTATACCTTTCTTGAGTAGGAGTTGATATTTAATGGTGCCTTCTTTCATATCAATGATGGCACCAATAGTTCTAAGAAAAGGTCTTCCCAAAGTAATAGGACAAGAAGCATTGTATTCAACATCCAAAACATAGAAGTCAACAGGGACATAGGAATCTATAACCATAATAAGAACATCATTAAGACTCCCCATGAGTTTCTTTTTAGCATTATCATCAAGTGGGACATTCAAATAACAATCTTCAAGAGGAGGCAAATCAAGCATATCATAAATCCTTCTAGGCATAATAGAAACACTACTATCAAGATCACACAAAGCTTCGAAATCAAAGTCATTCACTTTCATATTAATGATGGGTTCCCAACCATCTTCTTGTTTTATAGGAATGGAAGCTTTATGTTTCATCTTTTCTTCTTTAATCTTTATGAGAGCATCAGTAATGTGTTTTGTAAAAGCCATGTTCATAGCACTAGCATTAGGACTTTTAGCAAGCTTTTGTAGGAACTTAATAACTTCAGAGATGTTGCAACCATCAAGATCAAATTTATCATCTAAAGTAGTAGAACTATTACTAGCCTCAACACTAATGGTGGTAATAGTAGAAACACTAATGTTTCTAGCAATTTCATCTTCTCTTTCCCACTTAGCATGTAATTCATCTAATAGTCTAACATTTTCATCAATTCTTACTTGTATGGCATTAGTAGCTGCAAAGGGATTATCATTAGTTTCAGGTTTAGCAGCCATTTTATTCAAAGTAGTTTGAGCTTCAGCCAAAGATGCTATATTTCTTTCAGCGTTAGAGAGTTTTTCCTCAATAGTTTTATTGAAAGCAGTTTGTTTACTAATAAACCCTTTAAGCATAACTTCAAGTTTAGAGGGAGCACTCTTATTATTGTTGTAAGAATTTCCATAAGCATTACCATTATTGGGAGGACATGGCTTATAATTTTTGTTACCAAAATTGTTCCTATAAGCATTATTACCATAAGCATTGTTGCCAAAATTGTTATTTCTTATGAAGTTCACATCAACTTGCTCTTCTTGAGCAACCAAAGAGGCTAAAGGAACATTATTTGGATCAATATGGGCTTTCCCATTAACAAGCATAGACATAATAATATCAATCTTATCACTCAAGGAGGATGTTTCCTCAACAGAATTTACCTTCTTACCTTGTGGAGCTCTCTCAGTATGCCATTCAGAATAATTAACCATCATATTGTTCAAAAGTTTTGTTGCAGCACCCAAAGTGATGGTCATAAAGGTACCTCCAGCAGCAGAATCCAATAGGTTCCTTGAAGAATAGTTCAATCCTGCATAAAAAGTTTGGATGATCATCCAAGCAGTCAGTCCATGAGTGGGACAATTCCTTACCAAATATTTCATTCTTTCCCAAGCTTGAGCAACATGCTCATTATCAAGTTGTTTAAACTTCATTATTTCACTTCTCATGGATATAATCTTAGCAGGAGGATTGTATTTTCCAATAAAAGCATCTTCGCATTTAGTCCAAGAATCAATACTATTCCTAGTTAAGGAATTCAACCATTCTTTAGCTTTTCCTCTCAAAGAGAAAGGAAACAATTTCAATTTAATAATATCACCATCTATATCCCTATGCTTTTGCATCTCACAAAGTTCAACAAAGTTATTTAGATGGGAAGCAGCATCTTCATTAACAATACCAGAAAATTGTTCTCTCATAACAAGATTGAGCAAAGCAGGTTTTATCTCAAAGAAAGTATTTTCCGCCACAGGTGGAGCTATAGGTGTGCTCATAAAATCATTGTTGTTGGTGCTAGTGAAGTCACACAACTTAGTGTTTTCAAGAGTAGTCATTTTTGTGTGTGTTTTTGAATAAGAAAGCAAACTTGGAAAACTAATTTTTTTGTGTTTTTTGAAGAACAAAACAAGCAAACAAAGCAAAAAATAAACTAAGCAAAATAAAAATAACAAAGTAAAGAGATTGGTTATGAGGGACTCCCCTTGTGAAGATGTCCTTGACTCCCCGACAACGGTGCTAGAAAATCTTTGAAGGCGTGTAGTTGACGTGGGAGCTTCTTTTTCTTTGTTCCCCGGCAACGTCGCCAGAAAATTGGTTGATGGCTCAATGCACGGCGCCCATAAAAGTGCTTGGTGCGTGGTTGATGTAGAGCTCGTTGGGAACCCCAAGAGGAAGGTATGATGAGCACAGCAGCAAGTTGCCCTCAGTTATGAAACCAATGTTTAATCGAACCAGTAGGAGCAAGGAAACACCTCAAAGGTGTTACTAGCTGATCTTTGGCAGGGCGCACTACCGGTGCTAGTAGCAACGTGGATACCTGCACAACACAACCACATAACTTTGTCCCCAACTTGCGATGAGGTTGTCAATCTCACCGTGTTTTGCGGAAAACAAAGGATTAAATGTATCGAATGGAAAGAAATGAAAGTTTGCAGAAAGTAAACACAAAACAGTAAACAATTTGTAGATTGTATGTAAAAGACAAGGACCGGGATCCATAGTTCACTAGAGGTGGCTCTCCTTAAGATAAATAACATGCTGGGTGAACAAATTATAGCGGGGCAATTGACAAACACCGAGAAAGCAATACATGCATATACTAATCATATTGACTCCTTTGAGACTTGATTGGGCATTACAACATAATACATAGACCGCCATCCAACTGCATCTATGACTAATAATCCACCTTCAGGTTATCATCCGAACCCCCTCCAGTATTAAGTTGCAAGCAATAGATTATTGCTTTACGAACTGGGGTAAAGTAAACAATACGATTGTTCTATGAACAAAGGATTGTTGTTTTCTCCCTAGTAGCAACAGCACATCTAGTACCTTAGAGATTTCTGTCACTTCCCCAGATTACCAGAGGCATGAACCCACTATCGAGCATAAATAATAACTCTTGGAGTTGCTAGCATCTACTTGGCCAAGATAGCTACTAACAACAGAAAGCATGCAAGATCACAAATAACAAAGACATGATAGAATCAATAATCAATCTGAAATAGCATCTCAGTATCCATCGGATAACCGCAAACACAACATGCAGAATTACAAATAGATGATCTTGATCATGAACGGAGCTCACAAGATCTAGACATGAAAGCACAAAGGAGGAGAACCAGCCATCTAGCTACTACATGGATCCGTAGTCCAAGGATGAACTACTCATGCATCACACCGGAGGCTTGCATGGTGATGAAGAAGGCCTCCAGGGTGAATTCCCCTCTCCGGCAGGGTGCCGGGAAGAGCTTTAGATCTCTCCCGATCTAGGGATGGAGATGATGGCAGCTACAGACTCTTTCGTGGATTTTTGATCGGGTACTTAGGGTTTTCGTCCCGAGGGTAATATATAGGCGGAAGGAGAGGCCGAGGGGGTGCCGGGAGCGGCCACACCACCCCCTGGCGCGGGCCAGGCCTGTCCGCACGGCCAGGTGCTGTGGTGGCTCCCTGGCCCATCTCTGTCTCGTATTCTGGCACTTGATGTCTTCTGGAAAAATAGGCACTTTGGCTTTTGTCTCGTCCAATTCCGAGAATATTCATTTTACGACTTTCCTGGAACCAAAAACAGCAGACAACAGGCAGCTGGCACTGTGGCTCTTGTTAATAGGTTAGTCCAAGAAATAATATGAAAAGTACTCCAAAGTTGGAACAAAACACAAGAAAGTGGATAAAACCAAGCATGGAACATCAAAAATTATAGATACATTTGCAATGTATCAAGGATGTAGAGTCCGATGAGGAAGATCCTGAAGAAAGGGTGTTTGAGTCACCAGAACATTATCCTACTCCAGATAACGTGCACAATCCAATCATAACTGAGGACTACCATACCCAGCAGAGTACTTGGGGAGCACTAGAAGGGGAATACTCTGTTGATTCCTCTAGAGTCGAGATGCAGGAGATGGATGAAGAAGATAGTGATGAGGATGATTTTGAGGATACTTCATATTAGTTGGAAGGTATGGACGCACTTCAGCTGGATGATGTGTCAAGTCCAGAGACTTCTGGTACTGAGTATCGTCCATCGAATAGGCATGTCGTTCCACAAACGGTGCTTCATACTTCACATCAGGACGGTTGTACTCCAGGTATGTATGATGAACGTCGCAGCTTGTGGTGAGCGTGACCTTGAGGAGGAGTATCCCAGTGGTGATACGGGAGTTAGAGTCTGAGCACTGGATGTAAATAAATAAGTGGGATAGTACCCACACGAGTGTAATACCTAAATGGTATGGGCTTGTAATGACGTCGTATTAAACTATGTTGTTTGTAATGTATAACATGTGTGTAATGCATAATTGGTTTTTATTTGGATCTTGTTTTCCATTGTGTGACTAGTTCTGTGCATGAAGTTGAGCTCAGAACACATATGCATAATGTAATTATGAGTGTTCACTTTATGTTACAAGACTAGGGGGTATGGAAATGGGTGTAGAGGACGAGACTGAACAACAGTGCATGGAGCGCGAAACTAAGGAAAAGGCGGATGAAGACGCCAGAGTGCAGGCAAGTTTACCACCACCACCAATGAGGCCACTAATGGAGCAGAACTTTATGCAGTACATGCAAATGATGCAAGAGTCCCAGAACAAGTTCATGGAAGGATTAGTGGATAGAGTAGGACATTAGAGGGAACCTGAAGGACCGGGTGTGAGTCTTTCTGATTTTCAAAATTCAAGGCCGTTACCTTTTGCATCAGCCCCTGAGCCAATGGATGCATAGGATTGGCTAGCACATACGGAGAGAAAGTTGAAGACTATAGGATGCAATGATGATGAAAAGTTGAGGTATGCAACATATCTCTTAACTGGACCTGCAGCATCTTGGTGGGAGAATCAACTAGCAATGCAACCTCTAGGTAGGGAGTATACCTGGGAGGAGTTTAAGCAGAGATTCCGTGAGTATCATGTTCCAGAAAGTGTGATGGAGTTGAAGCGTAGGGAGTTTGAAGAGCTTCAGCAGGGATACGCCAGTGTCATGAAGTACATCCGGGAGTTTAGTCAACTATCTCGTTATGCGGAGGATGAAGTGAGCACTAAGGAGAAGAGGAAGAAACGTTTCCTTCGTGGTTTAAATCCATTTGTGAAGATGCAGCTGAGGTTGGCCAATAAAGAAACTTTTCAACAGTTACTAGATGCAGTAATCACATTTGAGGATGATTATAAGAATGTCCAAGAGGATTAATGGAAGAGATCAAATAAAGAAACCAAGAGGATTCAAGCAAGTAAGCCTAAACCCAATTTGTAGTTCAAACCCAACAACAATCCTAATAAGAATAGTAGTGGAAGTCAGTCCAACCCCAGGAGGAATATTATATGCAACAATTGTGGTATTCTAGGGCATTTCCAAAGGGAATGTAAAAAGCTAGTAATCATATGTTATGGTTGTGGTCAGAAGGGGCACATTAATCCTGATTGCCCGAGCAAACCACTAGGTGGTTGGCCTACAACAGGTGGTGGTCAAGCAAGAGGCAGAGGTGGATAGCCTAATAGAGGTGGAAGTTATGGCAAAAATGACAATGGCAAAAGAGGTAGACCTGATGGAAAGCTGAATTCCACAACCTTGGAGGAGGTGGATAACTCGGATCAAGTGGTGATAGGTACGCTCAATATTCTCACAAATCCTGGAAAAGTTTTATTTGATACGGGTGCAACTACTTCTTTCATATCTGAAGAATTTAGTGATAAGTTTGGGATTAGAAGGGCACCGTTAGAAAAACCTATGACCGTAGTTACCGCCGGAGGGATCGTGGTAGTTAGAAACATTAAATTAAACCAAGTTATCTCAATCTGTGATCAAACCTATTATGTGTATCTTTATATGATTCCATTAAGGGGAATAGCAGTAGTGTTGGGAATGGATTGGATGACGGACTATGGAGCTCAGATCAACTGTCAGGAGAAAACCGTTTCAATTAAGTCTCCAGGCGGAGGAAGGATAGTCTATCAGGCGGATAAACATAGCCATATCATGGTGGATTTGCAGTTGAACTCAATGAAGGAAGTCAAATTGGAAAATACTCCTGTAGTGAAGGAATTTCAAGATGTTTTTCCAGCAGAGTTACCAGGAATGCCACCTCATCGGGAAATAGAGTTCACTATTGACCTGATACCTGGTACAACACCAATAGCCCAAGCACCGTATAAGATGGGGCCAAAATAATTAAAAGAGCTTAAGGAGCAAATTGATGAGTTAGCTAGAAAAGGATTTATTCAGGAGAGTGTATCCCCGTGGGGAACTCTGGTAATTTTTGTGGATAAAAGAGATCGAGGATGAAGAACATGTGGGGATTACAGAAATCTCAACAATGTCACCATCAAGAACAAGTACCCATTACCAAGAATTCAAGATCTATTTGACCAAGTCAAGGGACCTAGAGTATTCTCCAAGATTGATCTAAGATTAGGATACCATCAGATAAAATTTAAACCTGAAGATGTTCCTAAAACAACATTTGTGTCAAGGTATGGACATCATGAGTATCTCGTCGTACCTTTTGGTTTGACCAATGCACCAACAATATTCATGAATTTGATGAACAAAATCTTCATGCCTTACCTAGACAAGTTTGTCATAGTATTCATTGACGATATTTTGATATACTCTTAGGATAAAAAGAGCATACAGAGAATTTGAGAATAGCATTGCAAACCTTAAGAGAGCATAAGCTTTATGCTAAGTTCAGCAAGTGTGATCAGTAAGGATGGAATTGCTGTAAATCCATCCAAAGTTCAATCAGTGCTGGTATGGAAGGCACCAACCAATGTGAAGCAAATCCGAGGTTTCTTAGGCATGGCCGGTTATTATCGGAGATTCATTGAAGGTTTTTCCAAGATAGCTGGACCAATGACCAAATTGTTAAGAAAGAATACACCATTCATATGGGATGAGAAGTGTGAAGCGAGTTTTTAGGAGTTGAAAACCAGATTAACTACCACACCAATCCTAGCAGTTCCGGAAGCAGGAAAAGATTACACAGTATATTGTGACGCATCTAAGGAAGGATTAGGTTGTGTGCTTATGCAAGATCGTAAGGTAATTGCTTATTGATCTAGACAACTGAAACCACATGAAGTGAATTATCCAACTCATGATTTAGAGTTAGCAGCGGTAGTCTTTGCTTTAAAAGGATGGAGGCATTTTCTCTATGGGGCAAGGTGTGAGTTATACACTGACCACAAAAGTCTCAAATATTTCTTCACTCAAAAGGAATTGAATATGAGACAAAAGTGTTGGCTGGAGTTAATTAAAGATTATGATCTAGCAATCAATTATACCCCTGGAAAAGCAAATGTTGTGGCAGATGCTTTAAGTCAGAAAAGCACAGATACGCAACCTATGAATAGAGAACTGCCAAAAGAACTACAGATGGAGTTGGAAAGGTTGGAAATACAATTTATAAGCATAGCAGTTCTTGGAGGATTAGCTACCATAAGAGTAGTTGAAGAGCGGAGTAGTGATCTTCAGCATGAAATTTTTAGACATCAATGTGAAGACCCTTTCATTGCTGAAGAACTTCGAAGAATCTCTCAAGGTCAAACATCAGTTTTTCACCTAGGAGATTATGGATCTTTATGGTTTCAAAACCGTCTTTATGTACCCGATGTGCCAGAAATTCGAGAGGTGATACTTCGGGAAGCCCATGAAACACCATATTCTATACATCCTAGAAGTACCAAGATGTACATGGATCTAAAAGAATTAGTTTGATGGAACAATATGAAAAGAGATATTGCAAAGTATGTATATGAATGCCATACTTGCCAAAGGGAAAAAGCTGAACATCAAAGTCCAGCAGGTCCATTACAACCTTTGGAAATTCCAGAATGGAAGTGGGAAGAAATTGGTATGGATTTTATCACAGGATTACCCATGACACCGAAGCGGAAGGATATGATATGGGTGATTGTGGATAGATTCACAAAAGTGCGCATTTTATTCCAGAAAACCAAAAGGATAATGCTGAAAAATTAGTGGAAATCTATGTCAAAGAGATTGTGATTAAGCACGGGGTACCCAAGAAAATTGTATCAGACAGAGGATCTGTATTTACGTCAGCATTTTGGAAACAATTACATGAAGCACTTGGCTCAAAGTTGGATTTCAGCACAGCCTATCATACAGAAACTGGAGGTCAGACAGAAAGAACCAATCAAATCTTCGAGGACATGCTTAAAGCTTGTGCATTAGATTTTGGAGGTTTGTGGGAAGATTATCTACCATTGGCAGAATTTTCCTACAACAATAGCTATCAGAGTAGTCTGAAGGCAACACCTTACCAGGTACTATACAGGAGAAAGTGTAGATCACCTATATGTTGGTATGAACCTGGTAGTAGCAAGGAATTTGCACCAGACTATATCAAGGAAAAGCAAGATATCATCGATATTATTAGGGATCGATTAAAGATAGCTCAGAGTCGACAAAAGAGTTATGCTGATCAAGCCGAAGATCGTGGCATCCAGAAGTGGGGGATATGGTATATCTCAAAGTAAGTCCGATGAAAGGAGTGAAGAGATTCGGAGTCAAAGGAAAACTAATCCCAAGATATATTGGACCATTCAAGATACTGAGTTAGAATAGAACAATAGCTTATACTCTTGAGTTACAAAAAAGTCTGGCCCAGATTCACAATGTTTTCCATGTATCACAACTCCAGAAATGTCTTAAAGTTCCAGATGATGCTATCACACATCAAGAGATTGAGCTACAAGCAGATTTGACTTATGTCGAGAAAAGGTTAAGAAACAGGCCAATCAAGTACTGCAAGGTACAATGGGAAAATCACCCAGAGCGAGAAGCCACATGGGAGAAAGAGGATGACTTAAGAGAAGCATATCCAGAACTATTGAGGTACTCATCCACAAACTTCGGGATGAAGTTTAATTTAAGAGGGGAAGTCTGTAACACCCCAGCATTAGGATCCAACGAAGGGTAGAAATAGGAATCTAAGTTTGTGCATGCATGCATTTGTAAAAATCAGGGTAAATTTTTCGCCAAACAAAAACCTAAAGAGATCAGAGTTCTTTTCACTAACTAGAGGTAGGAATATCTCTTTATAGTGACTGCCATGAATTTTGACATGATCTTTAGGAATTTTCGAGTCTTCTAGGAAGTTATTTTGAATTCAAGTTTGAAATTTAAATCAATTTGAAAATTTAAAGTAAGAAATATTAAATTGTTTTCCAAAATACTTTATTAACATTGTTTGATTATATTATAGATATATTAAACAACAATAAGGATTAAAGACAAGCAAAATTAAATAAGAAATGAATTCTTATTTCTTTATTCCATAATAAGATTACAACTGGTGATAAATACATCAAAAGCAGAAGATTACATAGAATAGAAATAAAACTTTATTAACTTATAATAATATCTTTATAAGATTCTTTACAAAAAGAATAAAAAGAAGGATACAATTAAAACCTATACTACCTATATACTCCTATATTAAATCTTGTATATCCAGATCTTGTTCCTGCAAATAAGATAAACAACTAAAAGGAAAATAAAGGGTTAGTTAGTTAATTTTACTCTCAGTGGTGAACAGTGAAATGCACTGTTCATGTTACATCACAGAATAATAAGAGAGGGGCAAGTTTCACAGGACAGTAACTAGTAAAAGGGTAGCAGGTGAAGATACTTTCACTTGAACTGATCCACAACCAGACCACACGACCAGACCAAACAGCTATACAACTCAGTCACCAAAATGCATGGAGTGTGCTGTCAAGACAGCAGCAGCAGTACAAGCACTCAAACAGAGCACCAGTAGAAGCATAGTTACAGGAACTCATTTCTCCTTCTCAATCACACACTCATAACTCATTGAGCTTGCCAAAGCCTTAACAAAACCACCAGCTAGTCTACTAAATAAACCACCAGTTCACCACAAGATGGTAACATAAGGAGGAGGTGGAGCAGGTGGATAGCAAGTCCAAGTACAAGATCACACGAGCAGCACCAGGAGGTGCTGAGTCAGATCAGGCCAGCAAGAATAAGTTAACAAGATCAAGCCAGCAAGCAACACCACAACCTCACCAGCCATCAAGTAGTGTGCTGAGTACACATAAAACCATCACATGATCAAATCATCATAAATTAAACAGAGCATGTGTTGTTTTATATGATCTTCTTAGAAAAACACCCAAGTGAGGTATATATCCATCCTAGAAGAAAGACAAAAAGCCAATGATAAATCTTTACAAGTTACTACCAAGATCTCAGCCTTTCCATCATTGATCTTGGAGAAATACACAGATTTCTATAGCGAATTTGACAGCAGTCTTAAGTAGATAATTCTGGGCACATCCCATGGATGGTAGCACCTCAGAAGTCATTGTAGCTTCAGGATCCATCTCAGACAGTAGGGATATATCATATTAAACCTACTAAGAATCACCAAAGTACATTCCACAAGCACTGTAGGACTGATACTTAGAGGTATCCATCACAGATCATCAAAGAAGTAAAGCAGCAGGTGAAAATAGCTACTTTTCTGTAGCTTTGCCTTAGACCAACATCACAGGCCAATTTACCCAACAGAATGTTCTACAACTCTCACGACAATAGAACACAAATAGAAAACAGTCTAGTATTTGGATGAACCTGTGTACCACTCAAATGAGGGTGTCATAGGGGCCTATCCTAACCAAGCAGTTTCTACCAGGGATTCCATAATACAATGCTTGCAAAAGAACATCTAATCATTTTCCTAACATAACAATTAGGAATCATATTTAACATATATGTATTCTATCATTTGTAAGTATCAGAGAGTAATTGGATTAGATATCCAACTCCAATTCTTTCATACCAAAGCATATCAACAAGAACCAGAGAGCTAATCTCAACCAAGATCATAACCATAATACAGGACAGTAAGTAAAATTCAGTTAACAGCCTACTGACAAAAATAACTGTTAACACTGAGAACCACAGTATAGCAGTGAGTCGTACATAGCTAGATTCGGTAGGAAACCACCTTAGATAAACATGGCATCAAGGGATGAACCCTAGCACAGAGGGATGAACCCTAGTGCCGTGGACATATGTAATTAGGGTTCATACATGGCCAGCACTCAGAGAGTAGCAAGGTAAGCCAGAGAATCAGAGAGGGAGAGAAGAGGAACTCACCCGTGGTCCTCACTGAAGTTAGAAGAGGAAGAAGAAGAACCGGTGAGCACACACGGCGGTACGGGGAACACCTGAGGGCGCTGCAACCCGCGCCAAGCCATGGCACGGCGGTCACAGCCACACGGGCAGCAGGGGCGGCACCACAGGACCGCCAAGAGCCCAACACAACACCACCGGGGTGGCAAAACTCCACATTGCCGGTAACCCCCAAACCCTAGGGTTCAGGGTGCAGTCAACCTGGACGGGAGAGACCGACAGACGAATCGAGCAAGACCAGATGGTGGAGCAGCGTCGACTACCTCGCCACACACCACGGCAGCCGCCGGAGTGGTCTAGGGAGGCAGGAATCGAGTAGCGACAGCGTCGGCATCGTGGTGGCTCTATGGGGACGAGCCAGTAGGTGAACACAAGAGAGAAGGGGAGAAATTGAGTGGTACTAGGCCGCTCGTAACCGAGGGGTTTGACCAGCCCAGATGGGCCGAGTCAGGGCCAGGCTAGCCCAATGGGCTAGGTCTAGTTTTAAAAAGACAAACCTAATTAAATTGTCAAATGACCAAAATACCCCTAGGACTTAAATAGTTCTAAGAAATAGAATAAAAATCCTAAAAATATAAATAAAATATCAATGGACTCATAAAAATGTCCTCTATTCAAGAAAAATAACAAATGGAATTTTAGGTAATTAAAACTAAAATTATTATTACTAAGGTATATATTCCTTTGGAATTTATAAAAATATACCAAACACATAAAAATTGAATGAAAATTATTTTTACAATCCTAAAAGGGAGTGTTATTATAGAAAAATGCTAGTTTGTATTTATGGAAGGTAAATTAAGTGTGATAAAAATAAAGTCTTATTTCCTTAAAGGAATTTTAGTTAAATATTTAAAAGAGTTAAAAACTAAATAATTTCAATTATAAACTCTTAAAATAATACTAGTTATTATAAAAATACTAAAAATATTTATGAAGATTTTAAGGACTAATAGCAAACTTTTACTAAGAGGGTAAAACACCCAAATAAGCAAATAATAAACCATTGCATGACATTACTATGCATTGCATATTGCTTCTTTAAATATTGTCCTTACCGAGCAATAATGGTTCTCTGTAGAAACCGGAGCTCAAGGTCAGGTGGAAGCATCCGAATTCACTACCTTGCGGTCACAAGGCAACTTCACAACTTGCTCATGTCCTTTGAAGAGTCTTTATGAAAATATTTGAAAATTGTGTGTTATCACCTATGTTCTAAAGGAGACATAAAATAAGTATTTTCTTAAATAAATGAAATGCTATTATCATCCTAAGTGATGATAAATACTAAGAATTGTAGGGGAATCTAAGATTCCAATTGCAAAACATCTAGGACTTAATAACCCATGACATCAGTGATTCTAGCGCTGTATATTACACGTTAACCATAAGATTTGGAATGGGACAGATAAGTCAGTTGTATCTTCTTCCTCTCGCATGCATCTGGATGCCCTTGTCGTGGTTGTTATCGTTGTAGTGTGCATTTATTGGTAATTCATAGAGGATATGTAGCATATGGGTGGGAGCCCTCAACGTCCCATAATAGTTCTGGCATCTGATGGTCTGTACTAACCATTGCCGTAATTCAAGATGTGGGCATGGCGTACACCTTGGGGACATGTGGGGTCGTGAAGGGGGCAGTGATTGGCTTGGATCATCTACTGGGCCCCACATCATGGAATTATGGACAGGAAAGTACGCCCGGTTGTGCAACAAGGAGTTGGTGTCTTATGGGTAAAGCAAGGCACCTCTGCAGAGTGTAAGAATTGTGACATGTTACTCCCTATTCCGAGAAGGAGCTACGAACACGGTAGGAAAGGAACTCCATGAAGTTCTGGTCAACCTGTGAAGGCTAATGGGCATAGTTTTGATAATTAAAATCAATCTTTGAAGAAATGTTTACCAAAATTGCATACTACCAAGGACGTATCATCCGAGGTGGTAGATAGAGCATCAAACTTCCTACCTTGCATATAGTGAACTTGTTGGGTAACGTTGTTACTCACCCTTTCTTTTGAACCCCTTGCTAGACTTTGAGGGCCAGAAGGATGACCAGGTGTATGCTACGGAGGTCCAGAATGACATATACTATGAAGAGCAGGACCTATCTGGTGGAATCGAAGGAGTGGACTACATGATACAATATGGAGCTGAAGACAACGAGTCAGAGTAGTTGTCAGGTTGTAATCTAGTTACCTAGGTTGAGCCGAGCAACCCGAACTCTATAGAATAAGCTGTTGAGCTCACGTCTTATTTACCTTTTTTTCATTCTTCCTCTAAACTTATGAGATAAGTTATTTGGTTTGTAAGTTTGAACCTTTTGAAGTCTCGAACTTCCGGTATTGTAATAATAATGAAGTGTGTATGTTTGTAATTTGGACCCGCAATGTTTCTATTGTACCACTCTGAGGGATGTGATATTTACGGAACGGTGTTCTGTGGGTGTCATGTCAACGACTACAGTGTACTACATATGCAGTGGTATGCTGGGTCACCGCACTTTCCCATCGATTTGACCACGAGATACATAAAGATCGGGCCACCTACAAGGCTAGCCGTCAATAAAGGTCATGGTTGTCGATGAAATCCTCCAGCCCGAAGATCGGCACGGGCAACAGCACAGCGATACGGTCGATGTCTTCGTCCTTGGCGTAGTCACCTAGCGTGAAGCTCGACACTAGTAGCGGGAGCTTGGCGCTGGCGGTGATGCGGACAATGGTAGAAACCAGAGAGAGGTTGACATCGTCAGTGTGCGGGCTTGCCAGTACCACAACTCCCGCCGCGTGAACGCTGGCGAGGGCCGGGAGTAGCGATACAAGCCGCAATTCTGCGTCACGTCGAAGATCCTTCGGTGCCGCTCCTCTGCCTCACCGTTGATGAGTATGAGGGTGGGAGTTACGCGGCTCGCATGGCCATTCTGGCCACCCCTTGATCACGGCGAGCTCCCCACATTGACATGGTGGCACAGCGATGGGATCTACTGTGGAAGAGTGAAATTTTTCGCTAGAGATGCGATGGAGGGGGAGACGATGCATCAGAGGAGGGATAGGGTTTTGACCTGCAACGACCCCTCTAGACGGCATATATAACGGCCGATGCGGTGCATAAGCGAGGGATGGAAAAATATATGCGGACTAGAAAAATATGTGGTGTATGGTTTGGCTAAAAAAGAGATGAACCCCACATACCAGTCCAATATGCCACTTGCGGGCTGATATGTGGGGTCTGTTAGAGTTGCTCCTAGACGCCAAGACATTGTATCCGTTACGTCCGAGAGTGCATTCGGCAAATTTCTGTGTAGCATAGTTTTCGACAAAGGGAAATTGACATTCCTTCTCGCTTTCTTCTTGTCTATCTATAGACCTTGGTGGTGGGCTTCCTGAGATCTGATTCACTTGTCTTGCATATGCATATAATAAAATACCATAGTGGTATTGTATCAACATTCATACTGCCTTCCAGAAGGCGCGACATTGATGAGCTAGCTAGCACTAGTTGAGTTAACACGCACACTGATGAGGACATCCATACTATTCCACAATCTCCTACTCTTATTGACAATCAAGATGTTGCTGCAAACAACAAGTCCAATGAGATCAGGATTAGATCCATTACAAGGCCTCATGCGAAGTTACATGAACAACCAGTGAATTCACTCTTAACTGAATCTGATGTATTTCTTAATGAGAATTTATACTACCTAAATCTATGCATCTATTTATGATCGGGTTCATTGATAACATAAGCAATACATGAGGAGGAGAAGAGTTGCAGCAAGAGCAACCAGACATGTTGATCACCAATGCATGTGTGGGGAGGAGAGGGAGGCATGCACACTATATGATATCAAGCAACCAATGTTGAGGAAGCGAGGTGGTGCACCAGGACACGTTTCATTTGGAATTAGCCAATTGCAAGTTTGACTGTGATCCGTTGTTCCATTGGGAATTAGTATATTGCAATAACGCTTCGTGGTCAGCGGCTCCGGGTGGAAGTGTGTGGAGTTGTGAATATCCAAAGGTTTGAGGGCTATTGCATCTGGCAGCAGGGATTAGCCATAGAGTTCTGATGCAGCCCATCCTATGGACGTCCCTATATCCTCACCTCCAAGTCCCCCGAGTGGACCAATGACACGTGCTAGAGCCAAGTTCCTCCATGATAAGGTTAACTCGCTCATATCACTATGTTACTTCGAGTCTACCTTGGATGGATTACTACTTCATTCGAATACCCTATGCGTGATCAGGTATAAAGCCGTGGACCAGCGGAGCGAGGCATAAGCAGGTGAAGCGAACAAGAGCCGTTTGGAGCCACCGTACTGGCCCCATCCAGCAGTACTACCGGCTAAGCGTTACTACCGCTGATGACAGCGGTACTACTGCCCGGTGACAGCGGTACTACCGCTTGGAGCCAACCCAGTGAGCTGAAGCCCTCTGATCCTTCTAGTAACATAAGCACGGTACTACCAAACATGGTGAGTGGTACTACCACACATGGACCTTGTCCACAGCTGAATCTCGGAGCTACCGCACCACCCGAAGCCGCTAGCACTTGTGTCCGATACTACCAGACCCGGGGACTAGTACTACCGGTCACACCAGTGCCTATGCGCACCAGCTCTGGTCCACAACCCATGTACCTCTTTATTATGTTCCAATCCTAGTTCTATCCCCAAACTACCCCTATATAAGTGGTTGGCCTATATATAGATCCCACACCCCTCATATATCCCTGAGGAATTGATGAAGACTAGAAGACACCCCATGAAATATCTGTAGTTTTGCCTCATCCCCTTACGAGGGGACCGACTATCGTCACCAACCTCATTGGACTTTGCATAGCGCATCCATCATTGTACAAGGCCTACGTTTGCGAGTGCGTGAGCGTAAATGTGTTCTTCCCTCTTCGATGTGGATTGATAGGAGCACATTGGTCGATCTTTCCTTGTAAGGATTCTATTGGACCAGTGGCCACCATTCGGGATCAATGGGCCTTGTATCATATCATGTTTGCATGTGTACATCGTGTTCTTCACGAGGTGTGTGTTTACTTCCGCTACCTTCTCCCTTTTCCCTCGGTTTTCCCATTGATTTGACTATGAGATCTATGAAGATCAGTCTACCCTTGAGGTTAACCCTTATCAAGTTCTCAGATTCATACAAGTTATCTACATCGCCATCTACCCCATCTCACTAAGAATATTGGACCACCCCATATCATCTTGGTATCAGATTCCAGCATTTACTCGGTGATCGTCCACAAATCCATCAGTAGATTAGTTCTTGTTCAATTATATATAGAAAAATCCATACAAAAAAATTAGGGTTCATAGTTTTCCCATAGCATAGTGATGTATGCAAGTGCACAAATTGATTATAGCTAGTTTCGTAATAAGAGTATCGAACCCACAGAGAGATATGTGGTTAAGGTCTTTATGTCCCTTGTGACTATCTATCAAAGGATACTTGTAAGCTGTCTTTGATATCAAGTAAAGGGTGTTTGAAAGGTTTTTGTGTTTGGATGCAAGAAATTAATAGAAACAAATAAAGTAAACCAGTAACAAAGTCTTGGAAAAAGGTGTTGGAACTTAGGAAGGCTAAAGTCTTCTCAAGGATGTAGGATGCACCACTAGCATATGAGAATTATTCATGATTAGGATAATCTATGTGTTTCATCATGAAATATGTGGAGGGAGCTCCATAATAAGATGTTCACTACAAGTCTCGCGAGCGGCCGCTTCTAATGGGGTTTGTAGCGTGGAAAACAAAACAAATCCTACGCGCGAACCACTATCTAGCCAAGATCATCTACGAGATGGTAGCAACGAGTAACTCGCCCTCGAAGACTATAAGCGGGATTACGTTCCTGCACAAACATTTTCGATGAAGGTGTACACGTGATGATCTCAAGATCGGGTAGTCACGGTGCCACAATCGGTTGTAGCTCCGTACTCGGTCACACGTGCGGCTCACTGATGTCCTCCATGCCCTCGGTCCAGCGGGGCAGCGAAAGTAGGGATTCGCCGGAACTCCTCCTCTTCCACCACTTCTCCAAATGTTGGTGGTGAATTATTTTGCCAGCGCTTCGCTACAATCACTCGCCAAATAGTGGAGCAGCAAGAAAGGGAAATGGAGGGGGATTCAAGAGTGTAAAGGAAGAGAGGAGAGACGGCCACGTTTTATAGGAGAGGAGTAGGGCAGTCCCTAGGGGTGGTGCGCCAGCCCCTAGAGGTGCCACCCCCTCTCTTCATGGTGATAATCCCCTCTTCATGGTGGTAACCTCCTCCCTCAACTATGTAACCCCCTCTCTTATTCTCCTTTTAATCGCATGACATTCATAACAATTAAACCACACTTATGGAATTAATAATACATTTTTTATTTAATTAATAGTTGTTAATTTATTCAATTAACAGACATTAACAATTACGCCCTTAGGTTATTTCTATATTCCAAAATAGTTTTGGTGCTTTTTCGAAACAACCCCTGTGTTGTCCAATAATTCAGTTGGAGTTCCAAATCCACTCAAAACGCATCAACGAACCTTACATGTGTCACCCTACGATTCATGAATACTATGGACATGATCGGGACACCTCCCCGATCAATAATCATCAGCAACATCTAGAAATCCATAATGACTCCCATTTATTCAACAATGAATCTAGTGATCGTGCGAAACTTTTTCTTAGTAAGAAATTCCTTTTGTATCGCAATATTTTTTACTTGTATAAGATCCGATCATTTGGTATCATCCATACCAAGTTCAATCTTGTTACCGACAAGTACTCTTTACTCGTTCTGTGATATAACATTTCTTGTGATCAAATCACTCGCTTGCAAGCTGTTATCAATGTGATATCACCAAGAGCGTCCAGAGTATATCTATCCGTCATCGGATGGACAAATCCCACTCTTAATCCACGAGCCTCAACTAACACTTTCTAAGTACCCAATGGCATCTTTATAATCACCCTGCGTGACGTTTGATGGAATCAATCTACTCTTCTAGTGTTAGTGATTGACGTGCTCTCATGGTCTAAAGATTAGTGTTACTTCGAGTGAGATAGAAATATAAACTTTCAAGACATGATCATATTGCTAAACCTACTATGGGTGAATGTTCATCACATCATTCTCCAATGACATGACCTTGTTATTAACAACACCCAATGTTCATGATCAGGAAACCTTCATCATCCATTAATCAACAAGATAGTGTAATGAGAGGCATTACTACGAACTTTTTCTTTGTTTATTAAACACACATGTATTACCATTTCTAGTTAACACAATTATAGCATGAGAAATAAACATTTATCATAAACATGGAATAATATAATAACCACTTTATTATTGCCTCACAGGCATATTCCCTTCAACTTCTACAAGTCAAGTTTTGAGGTCATCTCTAAATAACCACTATGATGCCTACGAACAAACCACTTCTATAGACCACCAGAATTAAGGGTTTCCCCATGCATATCATATGAGCTTAGTGAATCTCCCATAATTACCCCTTTGACCATATAAGTTATAAGCTGATGCTTGCAGTCACAAAGTACCACTAGACATACTCCCATACACATCCAAAGGATATTTCCCTCTCCCTAGTCCCGAAGGCAAATGCTATGTAGTCGACTTCACATACCATCTAGAGAGAGAGATCTAACATAGTATAATAAATCAATAGATCAATGACCAAAGTTATAGATCATATTTATTTCATTTCATAATAATTCTAGGGTTTCTCCATCTCCCCAAGAACAAAGGAAACAACTCACACATGGAATCAATCAACAACATCATCATATTCATATGGACAGATCGAAAGGATGAAGGTAAACCAAGTGCAAACCACAATTGTATTCGAATTACAACAAGATCTAATGAATGAGAGGTGAGATAGATGGTGTTGATGGAAATGCAGCGGTTGATGATGACAGGGATGATGTGTTGTCCTCCAATGATCCATGAAGAATCCATGATTTTCCCTTCTCCAAGTTCCTCCTCTAGATCCCTCTCTCGTGTGGTGTTTCGAGGCTAGAGCTTTCTGTGAATATTGGATCTCAGATCCATCTCCATGTGGTGAGAGTATTTGAAGAGGTGGACGTCCTAGCAGGTGGTATGGGTAGGCCTCGCCGTACCGTAGGTCATTAAACCCTATTTTTCTTCCTCTCACATCCTCTCTTCTCCCAGGTGCGTGGAGAATCATTTAATTGACTTTTATCACTTAGAAATATCATATTATTGCATAACATGATAGTCCCAATTGATATATATCCACAAAATACTTAATACTTTGGGATCCTGTTGAAACAAGGACAAAAGGCAAACACCGTGAAATACAAAAAATCTAACTCTACTTATGTAAAAATGCAAGGTAAATATGCTTAAAAAATGGACTCATCAACTTCCCCAAGCTAGACTCTTGCTCGTCCTTGAGCAAGATGGTGTCTTATGGACAAGGTCATCATGTTCATGAAGCATGATTCATTACAATAAATGCGGCAATTCAAGCATAATTAAAATATTAGATATAGAACTGCATTGTGAGTTATATCACACTCTCACACAACTCATGACTTGGAGGCTTCCACACCTTTTTGTATCAATAACTTATATGACGTTCAAAGACTAAGAATATTATACAATCATCAAGTTCATACAAACGAGCACTTGATTGAGTAAGAAGGATGATCATTGCTTGAGCATCTTTTGTCAACTTGCACCTTTTTCTTTCTCCCATTTTTATTTTCTTTTGTAGCACAACTATTGTTTTGATCCACCAAGAAAATTATATCTTGTTAACACTCTTTATGGATCTTGTTGGTTTAAACCAATGATTAGAACATTACGTCAAAATTTTCTTCTCATATTTTATCAATACTTTATTTGTGTGGAAGACCCTAAAATCATAATAGTGGTACATGTATCACAGTACTCATCCTAATTCATACATCTAATACAATAATCATAAATTAAATTCAATTCATGTATCATAAAGTCTCAAAACCCATCGGATATAAATCTTTCCTTAGACCAGGGAAGCTGATAATGCAACTAATGTAAAGTTTGGAATTAAAAAGCCTAACATGCATGCATAATGATAAACATGCTAAAAACTAGAAGATAGATTACAAGGAGTTATAGATCTCCCCAAGGTTGGAATCAAGCCAGTGAGATCAAATAATCCCTCGTGATTATTTGTTACTGTGATGTCCTCTACGGTCGAGATAAAGTGTTGGAGATGGCCGCATGGAGCTTCTTGTCCGTTTGCTCCAGAGCAGATATGCGATGAAGCCACTTCTGCATATCAGAACGATGGAGTACATTGCATCTGCGACCTTGCCAAGCATCTCACCGACCTTGTGCATGAATTCATGATGGAGAAGATCTTCCTTATGATATTTCACTATCTTGTGAAGGCGCCGCTCGGTCTTCGAGAGCTGTGGGAAAATGGGCACATCAATGAGGTTGAGACTCCAATCATCTTGTGGCTTCACACTCATACGGGCGTTCACAGTGATCTTCTTTTTTGTGGGCATACGTGTTGTGGTTTCTTGATAAGTTTCTGCATCAACTCGGTTAATTTTCTTATGCTTGGGCGAAAAGTAGTTGGTGGTGATGAACTTGAGCGACTCCATGCATCCCTTACCATGTGGCTTCCTTGATTCTTCATCTCCGGGGCTCACCATAGCAAGGTAGTCTGGTTGCTTCCAACATCTAACTGTTTGCTCCATGAAGGTCTCAAACTCCTCATCATCAGAGTCGAAGGAGACCCCTTTGTTCTTCAGGATAAGGCCTTGCACTTCACGGTCATTGGCTTCTATGGAGGAGGTCTTAAAACTATCCCATGAAGGATCCATGAGACCCAAAGGTTTTCCTTTGCTTGGAACTAGGTAGCACATCAAGAAGATTGGATTTGTTGATATAAGAAGAAGAGGGACCTTTGGGAAGACTTATGAAGGGTTAGTAGCAGGGGAAAAACTTGTACTAGAAGTAAAAGGGGAAGCCAAGAAAAGAAAATAGGAAAGAAATAGGGCAAAGGGAGAGTTTTAGGCGGTAAAGACCAGCGTACTGGCGTCGTCCGTACGGTGCGCCCTTACCCGATATACTTCCAAAAATAGCCCCGATAGAGGTCGGTACAAATCTTTCAAAATAATCGGTACGGGCGGGTTTGGATCATACTGCTTACCCGTACTACCATTTCCTGACCTTTAAACGATGGTAACTCTCTCTTTTTTTAAGATCAAACAAACGAAAACTAAACAAAGGGTACAAAGGGTTTAACGATCTACCGTATGGTGGAAGCTAACAGTACAACCCGGTCGTACCATTCCGTAGAAACAAACAGAAAAACGAGAAGAGGTTCTGCAAGCTTAACAACCTCCGGTATGGGCGGGTAAGGTCATACCGTCTGCCTGTACCAGGTTGAAAAACTGGCAGTAAACTCAGAAAAATGCAAGGAATCCAAATATGCAAGCGACAACAGCAAAACAGCAATTAAAAACACAGAAAAGTAAAGACTAGATTAGCTCACTTACCTGTCGATAATGAAGTTTTCGTTGACACTCCTCCTTCCTTCGACTTTTGGATTATCTTCTTCTATCCTTTGAATATGCTTGATAGCAAGAAATTGATAAAACCATTACAAAGATAAATAGAAAAAATTTCTTTTGGAGCGAGTAGTTCCTCGAGGTATGGATATTGATAACACTCCTTCATGTGGTCTCATCTCTTCAATATCAATTTGTTGGGTTCGCAGCATAGAAAACAAATAATTTCCTACGATGTGAAAAACTAAGCACCGAGATCTATCTACCTAGATACAATCAACGGGTGATATACATCCATAGAGAACATACCCTTGAAGAGAGACAAAGCGTTACGAGGTTTTACTCGTGGATGATGTAGTCGTATACTTGTTGATCTCAAGATCGTGATTAAGTCTAGCGAGTCCAGCAGGTCCAGCACCAGCAAGTCCAGCACCGCAAAGCAGCGGTGCATCCATGATCGCACACACGTTCGGTACCCCGACAACCTCCGTGTCCTTGCTCCAGCGATGTAGCAGAAGTAGCAACTCCTTTCAGACAAAGCCACCGGGAATATGTATCTCGCTAATCCGAGACCATGGGGAATAATTCTAGAGGGGGAGAGAGATCTTTCACGAGGAGGTATGAGAGTAGAGGAGGACAAGAGGTCCTTTTATAGGAGGATATAACCCCAAGGGGCCATGCGCATGGGCATGGTGGTGCCCCCACCTCTCCCTCCATAATGGTGAGTGGAGCTTCCATTAAGCCCCTGCAACATTTATTAACGAGCAGGTGTGAACTAATTTATTTATTTTATTCAGAATTTTGTTAATTACTTTATTTAACAAATATTCACATAAAACCCACTTCAAAATTTCGATATCACATGCAGCACCAGTTTCAACAATTTCACCCGAAACAATTCTGGTTTCCATCGAAATGATTCCAGCGCTTTTTTAATCTTTATCTGAAACACATTTTCTCCTAAATGGTGTCGGTATCCCTTAAGTGTGTCACCACACGGTTTGTAAATGATGCATACATGATCGAAACCCCTCTCCGATCAATAATCAGTAGCGAGACCTGAAGATCCGTACTAACTCCCACACATTCAACAATGACTCTAGTGATCGTGTGAATCGTTAACGCTTGTAACTATATCCCTTTGTATTACATATCCGATATTCGATCATCAGTATCCCCATACCTAGTTTGATCTTGTTACCGACATGTACTGTTTCTTGTTCCCATGATATAACATTCTAGTGATCTTATCACTTGCTTGCAAGCTATATCAATGTGATATCACCGAGAGGGCCTAGAGTATATCTCTACATCATCAAGACGGAAAAATCCCACTCTTATTCCATGAGACTCTACATAACACTTTTGGAGTATCTAAACCCACCTTTATAGTCACCTTGTTACGGTGTGGCGTTTGATGTTATCAAGTTACTCTATCGGTGTTAGTGATTGACATGATCTCATGGTCTAAGAACTAAAGTTACTTCATATGTTGTCATAGCAACTTTAACACAATTAATTTGATCGTATTGCTACTCTTCGGTTGAATGTTCATCACACCATTCAACCAATGTTGTGACCTCATTATTAACAACATCCAATGTCCATGATCAGGAAACCTTGATCAGCTTGCTGATCAACGAGCTAGTTTATATGAGAGGCATAACTAGGAACTCTTTGTTTGTTTATTAAACACACATGTATTAACGTTTCCAATTAATACAATTATAGCATGCAAAATAAACATTTATCGTAAACAAGGAATTAGATAATAACCACTTTATTATTGTCTCTCGGGCATATTCCCTTCAGTCTCCCACTTGCACTAGAGTTAATAATCTAGTTTGAAAAACTTGCGCATTCAACACCTATGGCTTTCTGATGTTGTATATATGTGTTTTCTAGTGGTTAATATAATCTCCGGATCTGACACTTTTAGGTCCGTGTGTATTTGCATGTCTTTGCATCTCTACGCATCACTCATTCCCAAATGAGATGGCATCATACAAATCTTGTCCTTTGGTGAGACCTTAGTTCCTTTAGGTTATAACATGTTGATATAATTGTCGCATAATATATCTTCATAGTACTAGGCCACTATGAACCACACCTAGTTTGATAACAAACTACTTAACACAAATGCCCTCCTTTGCTGCTACTATAGCAGTCATATACACCTTTCGTTGTAGTATCCACCACAATGTCTTAACTTTGGAACTCATACAAATCCATTATCGAATCTCCTTTCCATTACATTATGCCACCCATAATTTAAATTGAGATAAATTTAATTTGTATCTTGTGACAAACTAGTATCATTGTAACACTTTACAATGAACTATTTGTAACCTATATATAACATATTCTTATTTCTTCACTTTACAATGAACTATTTGTAACCTATATATAACATATTCTTAGTTCTTCCAAAGCACATAAGAATATCTTTACTATCGTCCAATGATCATCTTATGAATTATTCCGGTATATGCACATAACATTTAGAGCATAGGATATATATGGATATGTACATATCACGGTATACATGATTGATCAAAATATTCATGTGATTTCACTCACAAAGTGTCAAAACACTTGAATCTTGTTTCACTTTCCAAGTGTCGATACACTTGAATCTTGATTCTATCCTTTCCATGCGGCAAGAACCTTTCTTGTTGTTTCAATATTGAACTCTTTCAATATCTCATATATGTACATCTAGCATAATCATATTAGCATCTTAATCTATACATATAGACATTGATGTCTAATATTTTGGTTTTGCCCAAGTCTTTCATTGAAATCAAATTTTAATGAAATTCTTAACTTGTGTCGATAAAAGATACATCATTTCCAATCAACAATATGTCCTCTACACAATGTATTAGAAATATGTCTCATCGTTTCCACTTAATTTCTTGCAAATACAAGCATCTTCATCGTCTCCGATGAAATTAAACTCTTTTAACAGTTTCATCATGGTGAAGATTCAAACTCCGCTATGCTTACTTCAACTATTGAAGTTTGGAAGCCCTTTTAGCATCCTTTGAATTAACAAAACCCTTTGGACTGTGTCATTTACACGTGCTAGGTAACCATTCTATTAGAAGAACTTTGTTTTGTTTGTTCAACTATCATATACCAAATTATATGTAGTGGTTTCTACATTAATCTGTCAAGACTAAATATCGCTATGAAAGATCAAATCTTGTCGTAGTCAACTCCCTGAACATTGTCATAAACTCTTTTTTCGACATATCAAATATTTCATAGATGTCAAACATCCATGTCTATTTCTTTATTGATCCAAATACGACCAGTAAGCTTGATGCCTTTCTGGAGAGTCTTCCAAGTTCAAAAACTTGATTTCTCGTGTATGGATACTATCTCGGATTTTATGACTTCTAGTTATTTTATGCAGTCAGGGCCCAACATCGCTCCTTTGTATGTAGTCGGTTCATCATTGTCAAAACAATAACGACTTCTGTTTCAAATCTTACTATTTGATTCTTACCCGACCCACATGGTTCAATAGGAACTCTAATCTCCGAGATCATAACCTTTGTAATCATGGGAGCCATGAGCATTGTGGCCGCCTCCGGGACAATTTTTGGTGCTGCGCTACAGAGCACATATAGCTAAGGTTCAATAACCTTATCGAAGTTCTATTGTCCTCCATCTTAACTTTTCACAAAAAAATCCTTCTCAAGAAACTTGACGTTCCGAGCGACAAACTATTTTGTCCTCGGTGTTATGGATGAACACCCAACTATTTCTTTGGGATAACCTACAAATACGTGCTTATCTGACTTTGGTTGTAAACATTTTACTTATGCATAGCATACCAAAATTTAAGAAAAGACAACTCGAGTTTTATCCCAAACCATAACTCATATGGTGTCATTTCAACGGATCACGATGGTGCTCTTTTTAGTGTAAAAGTGGTAGTCTCTAAAGCTTTAATCCTTAAAATATAATGGAAGTTTTATAAATAACACCTTTGATCTTACCATGTCAAACATGGATTGATTTCATTTCTCGATGAAGCGACCTAACCCGGCAGGGGTTCAAGTCTCTATGCTCTTTAGTGCTAGTCCCTGGATCGACTCACTAGCACACACAGTTTAGGATGTAATATCACAAAAAATGGTCATATTACTATTACATCACTTGATCCAGAACTTTACATAGACATATACAAGTTGCATAGCAGAAGGGCTAGCTCCTCAGTACAAAGATCAACAGTGGAAGACTATAGCTATAAGAGCTCCATCAAGAGCCACATGCAAAAACATGCTGAGTATAGACTCGTAACCTAACATCATACCTCACTCATCTTCAAGGCAACCTGCATCATGAAAGGTTTTAGTCACGAATGGTTAATACTTGTAATGTATTGGCAAGTTCACCTATTTGGTGGAATATAAACCTCAACCTATAAGTACATGAATATCTAACTAGGTGGGCTTTGGCTGAATTTGAGTAAAGCAATGGTTTTATCATATCATTTTGAAATACAAATCTTTCTTTTAAACAAAAGGGGTACCATTGATTGATATCAATGAACCAAAAACGTTTACTTTGGAAACAGTACCACTGGTTGATAGCAATGAACCCAAAACATTTATTTTCCAAACGATACCACTGGTTGATATCAGTGAACCGGGGTACCATTGGTTGATAGCAATGAACCCTCTAGTTCTATTTTGAAAACTACCCTTGTTCACCCACAAAATATTAATTTAAGGAAAATAGAATTATGAGATCTCTTGAACTGCTTGAAGTCTAGTCGCTCAAAGTCATCCGTAACCAGGGACAAGGTTACGTACTTAGTTTTAACACTCTCGAGAGGTTTGTACACTATACCCACAAGACCAGTCGACCCCCGCACACAATACCACCAATATGTGGCATGGCAGGGAGAAAACCGAGTCGGGACCTTTCATAAGTAGTCCCTCAACCACGACAGACTCGTTACACCTACAAAATTCTACCACCCTCTACCATGTCGGGTTGAGTTCTCACAACTTAGTTAGTCAAGACAGAGCCCATACGACAAGTGGTTGTACATGGAAGATCATAGACAAGAACGCCGCCAAATCTCTTTAAGCCTGGGTTCTTTCCGCGGGTGCAAACAAGTCAGGGGTAAGCCGTTTATAGGGCTTCATAGAATGGCCTCCATTGACAGGGAGGTGCGACCGTTGACAGGGTCTCATGTGAATGACACCTGAACTTGGCACTCTACCAAAAAATATCAATCCCATTCACCCAGGTGGTTCATTAAGTTATGTTGTTTTTATTACACAAAAGAGTTTCACCTCAATATCACATAACTTGATTTGAACCCACCCACGAGATCTACAGTAGGGCTAAGCATTCCACACCTACGTTGTTTGCTACACAACAATCAGGATACATGTGGCTATCCTATCTAGGTTGCATAGCATAGTACTATATGTAGTCCTACTAAATCAATCTTTGAGAAACAACTAAGTGCATAGGAAAAATAGTAGGACATTTATGTAGTGAACTTGCCTCTTGTTGAAGTTGTCGGAATCACTCTCTTCATAAGAAAATGATTACTCTCCGGTTGATCTACACGGTTCGCAACCATTGTAACGAATAAACAAACCAAATAGACACATCATTCAATGCAATACAATGAAATCAAGCAAATCATACAAAAATGTTTGGGTTAGGTTTCATTTGTTTTATTAGACCAAGACTTGGTTCGCAGAATACTTTATTAGTCTTAGACTTGAAATATTTACTTTCTTATGATTGCTTTTGACCACATAGTGCTTATAGTAGCACTAGGTCATATGCACCACTAGATATGTTTGGAAAAGTGTTTCATCTATCCCTATTGCACAAACAATCCATTTTTGAACATTTTGTAAAAATGTTTCATTTTAAAACCATTTCCCTAATTTAATATTGTCCAAAATAGCATTTGAAGGAGATAAGGTTTTATAATTTAAATAAACTCAATCTAAACCTTTAATATAATCTTACCCTCTGGTCCTAATGGATACAGGATTAAAATATGAGTATTTTGCAAAAAAATCATTTCAAAACCACTTTTAGAAATAAAGATATGCCTATAATGGCTAAATGGCATTTCTGAAATATTATTCAATTTAAAATTTCCAAGTTTGAAAACAAATAGTGGGATACAATAGTACTTTTCACAAGGATTCCAGAATGGTATTATTTGCAATTTTTGGATATACAGAATATTTACTATAATTTAATTACACTATAATAGAGTTTAAATATTTTAAATAATTTTGTTTGTCAATGTTCAAATTTTAAATAACTAAAATATTCTACACGTTATTCCGAAACCAGGCATATATCATATGCATTTTTATGATAAGCAAAACTTTTTCTATGAATTTCACAAGCTTTAAACATTTTCTGCCTATTTTAAAATACAAAAAATACACACTAGACCGATTTGCCCATGTGGCGTTGATGTGGCGTCCACACGGCGCTGGCGCTGCGCTGATGCGGCCGTTAAAGCAGCATGCCACGCGGTGCATTCCTAGTGGTCGATACCCTTTCGGTATCGCTTTCTAATCCTAGGCGTTCATCTACGAGCGCACGGTAGAGGGCACAGGGGAGAGGAGCTCACAAGGGTTGGGTCGCTGAACCTGGAGAAGACAGTGGCAGACGGTTTGGTCATGGATGTTGCCGAGGTGGCCGTGGTCTCCGTCGAGCATGTAGATGACGACGAGGTTGATGGCATGGTCGGCGTCGTCGATTGTTTCTTGGGGCGGCGTCGAGGCGCGGACGGAGCGACGGACAATAGCGACCTTCGGAAGCTCGGGGCGTTGTTGGTGCACTGCGAGGGAGAGAGGAAAAAGGGTGTGAGGGGCGTGCTCCAGGTCGAGAGGGATAGATAGGACCGAGAAGGGGCAGAGAGGCTCACGGAATCATTGGTAGCAATGAAGAACGGCTGCAGCGAGGCGGATCCCCGACAAGGAATTACAGCGGCATGGTGGCATGCTAGAGTGGGGAAAAAGAGGGGAATGGTAGTAGGAGGCCAAGACTTTATCGAGGAGGGGAGAGTGTGGCTAGAGGTTCTTGGGAGGAATAGGCGAAGTGGGGCCTCGGGAACAGCTACGACGACGACGTGCGCGTCCTGGGGGAGTGGAAGGTTGGGGACGACCAGGTGGGGTCCGCGTGCAAGTGAGAGAGAGGAGAGATGGTCCAGGTGGGCCGGTAGGGCTACGCGGCACGTGCATGAGAGATAGATAGGGGCAGTGGGGAGAGAGGGGAGAGGCGACCCGAGATGGGCTGGTCTTGGCCTGGGTCGGTGGTACGTCGTAAATGTATCTATAATTTTTGATGTTCCATGCTTATTTAGTATCTGCTTTGCTTTGCTTTGTCAACACTTTGAGGTATTTTTATCTCTTTTCTGGGACTAACCTATTAACAAGATACCACAGTGCTAGTTGCCTGTTTTCTTCTGTTTTTGATTCCAGAAAAACCATAAAATGAATATTCTCGGAATTAGACCGGACAAAAGCCAAAGTCGATATTTTATCGGAAGACTCACGGAGCCAGAAGACAAGACGGATATGGGCCAGGGGCTGGCCACATCATGTGGTGGCGCGGGGCCCCTAGGCGCGCCACCAAGTGGTGTGGGCCCCTGGTCCACCCTCTGACATCGCCCTTTCGCCTATAAGAAGCCTCCGATGCAGAAACCCTAAATAATCCAGCCTCCAGCCACGAAAAGTTCCACGGTGCCGCCGCCACCGAAGTGGAGATTCTGGGGTTAGAAAGTCTCTATTCCGGCATCCCATCGGGAAGGGGAAGTGCCCCCGGAGCCATCTCCATCGATCTCCATCGCCGTTGTTGATTCCCATGATGAGGAGGGAGTAGTTCTCTCTCGAGGCTAAGGCTCTACCGATAGCTATGTGTTCATCTCTCTCTATGCTTGATCTTATTGAGATCATGAGCTTTGTAATCTATAGATCTATTCTTATACTGAAGAGCTTTAATGAATCTCTACTTATCCCCATGTGTGTGAAGTTGACAGTGTGCACACTGTGTAACACTTTGGCTAAGGTTACATAAATACTTGTCATGAGTTATATTTGGTGTTGGATGTCTCTATGAAATTGTGGTGTTTGTTGGAACTATCTAGCTCTCAAGGTGATAGTGCGGGGTTATCTAGATGGGGAATACGAACTTTGAGGTGTGCTGTTATAGCCCTACCATGGATTAGAGTGTACAACCGGAGAGTAGTTCAGAGTAGTATCATGAAGAGAAGATATTTTTATGAGAGTGTTCACTAGCGAAAGTATGATCCCTAGGCCTTGTTTCTAAGCATTGAATCAAGCTTTTTCCTGGCACTGTTACTACTTATAATTATCCATACCACTTGTATTTCACTATCTCTTCGCCAAACTAGTGCACTTATACACCTGACAAGTGTATTGGGTGTGTTGGGGACACAAGAGACTTCTTTTATCTTGATTGCAGGGTTGCTTGAGAGGGATACCTTTGACCACTTCCTCCCTGAGTTCGATAAACCTTGGGTAATCCACTTAAGGGAAAACTTGTTGCTGTTCTACAAACCTCTACACTTGGAGGCCCAACAACTGTCTACAAGAATAGCAGTGCGTAGACATCAAGCAATTTTCTGGCGCTGTTGCCGGGAAGGTAAGGTAAAAGGTACCCACATCCTACGGTGTGAGTGATCGAAATTATTTCCTTTAGATTATGCAATTTTTTCTTTTTCTTTCTTGCTTTTATTTTCACTAGTCAGGCTTAATGGAAAACAACAACAAAAATTAGAAAGATTTTTAGTATTTTTCCTAACTTAGAACATGAATGGTTTAAAAAGAAAATTAAAAAACCCATGGAACTTTCTTTGCATGCTAATAGCAATGTTATTAGTATGCATCTTTTGAACACCTTTGTTAATAATGTTATGGAAACGTCTAAGCTTGGGGAATTTAGTTTTGATGAAAATGATCTTCTTAGTTCCCCAGCTTTAAAGAAGAAAATTTGCTCTGATGATACTTTATCTCCCATATGTGGTAATTCTAATGATACTTGTGATATTTTAAATCCACATACTGAAACCATCCCTTTTAAAATAGCTATAAAAATTGTTGAACGTGTTATGAATAAATGTTATTTTGGAGATGGAACTGTCCATCCTGGTGATCATTTACTCTTTATACACGAATTATGCGAGTTGTTCAAGTGTGCAGGTATTTCAATGAACTAAGTTAAGAGGAATCTATTCCCTTTTTCACTTAAAGGCAAAGCAAGGGAGTGGTATGAGCTACTAGATGATCCTCATCATTTGGAGTGGAAGGAACTTGAATCTCTCTTCTACTCTACATTTTATCCTCCTCATGAAATTCATAAAGATATGAAGTACATTTATAATTTTCATCCACGCGAATGTCCCAAATGCTCAAATGTCCCATTCATGAATGGGGTAGATTGAAGTCACTAATGCTCAAATGTCCCACGGGATTTTCATCCACGGGATTGCCCAAGAATGGGGGAGATTGAAGTCACTAATGCTCAAATGTCCCATTCATGAGATCCCTAGTAATATTGTTATTAATATTTTTTATGCAAGGCTTTCAGGACATTACAAGGACTATCTAGATACTTGTTTAGAGGGATCCTTCACAAGTAAGGAGGTCAAAGCTAAGTGGGATCTTCTTGAAACAATTCAAAGCAATACCAAAGATTGGGATAGTGACAAAGGTAAAGAACCAGGTATAAACTATGAGTATGATTCCATTAAGTCTTTCGCTGAAACTGCTGATTTTCAAGAGCTTAGTGCTAAATATGGTCTTGATCCTCAAATTCTTGTTGATCTTTGTAGAGCCTTTGCTTCTCATATTAATGCTCCTAAAGAAAAATGGGACATGTATTATGAGCCTTTTAAACACACTTACATGGAAAATGAAATTGTTATTAATGATAGCAATAAACATGCTCAAACCTTTGAAAGTACTATTTCTTATAAGCATGTTAATTTTTGTGGAATACATAGACCTTGTGAGAATAATAAAATTTAAGAAGAATATTGTATCACCCATAGGAATGAAAAAACTAGAACGTGGTTTAGGGCTCTAAATGATCTTGGTAAAAAAGTTTGTGCCCTCTATCCTTTTATTTGTGAACTTTGTTTTGAAGTGGGTCATTTAAATTTTTAATGCCCAGGCCATAATAATAGCCCTTCTAATCCAATGAGTATTGCAAGTTTGTATTGTGATGACGTGATCACTCCTAATCAGCATGATGAACTTACATTACTTTTGGGGTGTGAAGAATTATCAAGAAAAACTTCTTTGGTAGATATGAGTGCTTTTGATATGAATAGCGTCCTGCATGGTTGTCATATTTATTGTGTTGATAATGGCCACACAAATACTTACATATAAAATATTATGAAAGATGAGATTTTACCAAAATATGATAGGACTAATATGTGTTTTGATCTTATTAATGAAAAGAAGGAATCCTCCAAAGTTTCTTCTATTGTCTCTAACAATAAACCAGGGTATATGGAGAATATTCCTTTCAAGCCTCTCCCTCCTAAAGAGAAGAAGATAAAGAAGAAAAGGAGGAGTAAAAGGAGGGATAAAACAGTATTTTCCCCTAAGCATGTTGCTCCTATTATAGTTTTTAATGAGTCTGAACTTGATGATGTTCCTATACCTATTACCTATAGCAGTGATCATGATTGGGAAAAACACACTACTTTTGATATTGAAAATCTCTTCGGTACCAATTCTGAAAATGATGATGTTAATAATTGCTGCACTATTAGTACTATCCATGTTCCTTCCAATTATGATATGTTTACAAATGAACACACTTTGGAAGATAACTATTCTATTACTTATGATGATACTATACCTCCAATATATGATGATTGCAATGATGAATATGATATTTTCAGTCCACCTACTTTTGAGGATAAAATTAATTATGATTACAATATGCCTCCTATATTTGATGCTTATGGTGATAAGAATAATAATGATAACTATTTTGTTGAATTTGCTCCCACTATAATTAATAAGAATGACTATGTTTATGTGGGGAGTATTAATTCTTTTATGCATGTGGCTCATGATAAGAATGTTTTATGTGATAGTTATATTGTTAATTTTATTCAAGATGCTACTAAAAGTTATTATGAGAGAGGGAAACATGGTTTTATGTATCTCAATAATATTAAATTTCCCTTCTTTATGTTGAAATTTTTGAAGTTGCACTTGTTTTGCTTTCCTATGCTTGTTGCTTTATGCTTTCATGACTTGTTTCTTTACAAGATTATTTTTCATAGGAAGTAGGTTATACTTAAATGTGATTTGAATTTGCTTCTTGATGCTCTCTTTTACTTCAATTCATATTTCTTATGAGAGCATCTTCTCAAACTATCATGCCTAACTTGAAGGCGTTAAAGAAAAGTACTTCTTGGGAGATAACCCAATAGTTTTCTTGAGTCTTGAAATTTATTGCCTCTGTAATAACCTCTCCTTATCATTTTTGTGTGGTTTTTGTGCCAAGAGTGACCTCTAATGAGAGAGAAGTAATGCTTGGGAAAGTTGTTGTCCCGAAACAGATTTTTGTGCTTCACTGTAAAACTTCGTGAAAAATATCTGTATGTCGGTTTGAGCTGTAATATTTTGTTCTTCTGCCCCAGGTTGTTATCCAACTTTCGTTAGTTCAACACTTTTTGATTTGAGCAACATAAGGTGTTCGAAAAAATTGGTTTTTACCTGCTGGTATGTTTTGACAGATTTCTGCCATTATTTGCATTTGCCACTTAACCTCTTTCTCTTTGAGTTCTCTTTGATCATTTGAACTTTTTAAAGGAAGTTCTATAGTAGCTTGTGTTTTAATGGAAGTTTTACTTGTGCTGAAACTGAACCAAAAGACATATTATCTTGAGTGCACTAATGTTGCTAATGAAGATTGTGTGAAGTTTTGTATGAAGGAAAATTTTAAGTGTAGGGAAGAGAAATGTGATAAGATGAAGTATGGACAAAAGCTCAAGCTTGGGGATGCCACCCATGTCACCCCAAGGAATATTCAAGAGGTACAAGCGTCAAAGCTTGGGGATGCCCAAGGCATCCCCTTCTTCATTAATAAAAAATCTCAGGTCTTTCTAGACACTGCGTTTTTATTGTTTCATGCACAGTTGTGTTGTTCTTGGAGTGTCTTTGTTTTCGTTTTTAGTTTTTGTTTGCTTAGTTTGCTTGAATAAGTTGGTTGGACCCCCGCATTCATATATGCATTAGTTTTCAAATAAAGTTGTTTTGGATTGGAAAAGAGTAGGAAAGTTCATGCTTAAGTGGTATAAAAGGAGCTTATTTTTGACTGTGACTTAGACTTTATCATGTCATGCTTGATATTTTTTTGGCTTTATGCTTAGTGATTTTTGTTGTAGCATGACATGTTATAAACAATTGAGATTGCTTAATGTGCCTTGAAAGAATCATGCGTTGTTTTAGCATATAAAAGCATAATATTGTGGTATTCTTCTTTAATGCTTTATTTGGGTTGACTTGGCGCATGCTCACACCATGTTAAGACTATACCCAGTCACCATAGTCTCTATGATTGTTTAGTTTTTGACTTGTAATATCACTTTATGCTTTAATTAATGATGTTTTGTCACTTTGCATGATTATGGTCATTATTGCTCTCTTAGTTGGTCGCTCCTAGTCTTTTGCTAGCCTCCACATGTACCAAGTATGAGTTCCACTCATGCATCCAACTGCAAATAAAACCAAGTTATTCCAAAGAGTCCACCATACCTACCTATTAGCATTTGCTATTGCAAGTATATTCATGTTTTTATCTACCTTGCAAATTAAACTTCTTATGTGAAAATTAGTGATTAAAGCTCTCACGAAATTGATGGAACACTTTACTTTTCTTGCCCCTAATAAAATTGAACCATTGTGTCATCTATATTGTATATGCTTGCACTTATATGTTGGGATTAGCAGAACCATGCTGTCATGGGGAATGCTTTCAACATTGCACTTGTACATTGTACCTAGTTGATATCATGCTCTTTTGTTTAGGGATGTCGTCGGTGTGAAATGAAAGGGGAGCTTGTAAGTAAATGGAGTTATGTATGTGTGTTAGAGAAATGCCTGGGCCGCTAGCCTAAGCCATACCTAATCATGGTGGAAACTTGCAGCATCACCATAGTGAGCAATCTATGAAGCATTATTCTTATAAAAAAGAGAGATAGAGATTGAGAAAAAGAAAAAAAGATAAGAAAAGAGGAAAGAGAGAAAAAAACACCATTTTCCATGGTAAATAAGAAGATTGCTGAGATGCTCATTGTTTGCTTGCCTTGTCATTTTGATTCTAGGATAGCTCATGTATCATGTGCAAGGGGTACCCCGTTGGCGGTTCTCTATGATACACATGTACTTGAGAACGACTAGGGGGAGCGCGCTCTTCAGGAAGCGCGCGTTTCGGCCGCAGCGCGCACGTTTCCGGCCTCACGGAAGCCCGACACGTGGCGTGTGGAAGCTCACCTGTGCATATTTCCGGCCGCTCGGCAGCGCGTGTATTTCCGTCCGCACGGCAGCGCGTGTATTTCTGGCCACACGGTAGCCTGACATGTGGCTAGCTGCTCATGCAGTGCACGTGACGAAAGGCAGTTCCACACAGTGCAATAAGGCAGTGCACGAGCGGTGCAACTCGTTTACTGTCGACCGAAAGCAATGCAACGCAGTACACCGTGCACTCCAAAACATCGCGCAGTGCATTGCGACCTTAGACAGTGCAACGCAGTACAACAAGGTAGTGCTTGGATGGTGCACTGCTGGATACCGCGCAATGCACTACGACCGAAGGTAGTGCAAGGCAGTACAACGAGGCAGTACACTGCCTAGACACCGTGCAATGCACTGCAAACTAAGGCAGTGCAACACAGAACAACAAGGTAGTGCATGGACGGTGCACTGCCTGGACAGTGCATAGTACACTACCTGGACACCGCGCAGTGCATTGCGAACTAAGGCAGTGCAACACAGAACAACAAGGCTGTGCATGGACGGTGCACTGCCTGGACAGTGCGTAGTACATTGCCTGGACACCGTGCAGTGCACTGCGAACTAAGGCAGTGCAACACAGAATAACAAGGCAATGCATGGACGGTGCACTGCATGGACAGTGCGTAGTACACTGCCTGGACACCACATAGTGCACTACGAACTAAGGCAGTGCAACACAGAACAACAAGGCAGTGCATGGACGGTGCACTGCCTGGACAATGCATAGTATATTGCCTAGACACCGCGCAGTGCACTGCAAACTAAGGCAGTGCAACACAGGATAACAAGGCAGTGCATGGACGGTGCACTGCCTGGACAGTGCGTAGTACACTGCCTGGACACCGCGCAGTGCACTGCGGACTAAAGCAGTGCAACACAACCGAAGGCAGTGCAATGTAGGGTCAAAGGGCAGTGCAAAACAAAAATTTCTTCAAAAACATATCATATGGGATCTAGTTTTGTAGATCTCGACGCGACTAGCACAATTGTGAAAACGAATCTCAGTTTGGATAATTCGTTTAAAATATACCACATTTTTCGTGTTTGAATCTAAAAAATAAAGGGAAAAAGGACCGCCACCTCTCTCTCTGCAGGCACCACGTGTCCCACGGGGAAGGCTAGGGAAAACGGACGAAGGACTCTCTGGACGCCATGTGCAGCAACATCAGCGATTGCAGAGCGCGCTCGGGAACACGCGCGCTTTTTCTATCCTTTTCGCATATACTTACTATGACAAGAACTTACCGGTAACTAAACTTGAGTAGCATGAGGAGCAGCCCTCGTATTCAAGGGACATGAGATTGCCAACTTATACTTTGTCAAGCATATACTCCATAGTTTGTTCACTTTAACCTTAATCACTTCAAGATGCTTATGATAGGGGCAATGAGAGCTAAAAGCTAATAAGTACCATAATTTTTGGAAGCTCTTTATGAGACTTGAATCCCTGCTTCCTTCTATGAAGGGCAGTTCTTTTACTTTTATGTGGAGTATCCATCTTCTATCTTTATGCACCTATTGAGAGAGCATAGTGTACATTCTTAGTTTAATGTGCATTGTCCCAAAACTTGTTGATTGATTCATAATGTTGATATTGCTTGTTCTTGAACTATTTGTATCTAGTCACCCTTATGAACTTTGAAGGTGTCCTATGCTTTTATGTTTTGCTACTCCATGAGGGACAAGCTGAATGCCACTATGCTATGTTTTCTATATGTGAAACAAACAAACGTATTTCAATGCATTATTATTCATGATATTTTATTGTATCCTTTCATGTTGCAGCATAGTTACTTTGTCTTATTGTTAGAACTTCATATTTCATGCTCATGTTTAGAGTACTTCGATCCCATCTTTCATGCTTTGCAAATGATTTGATCAAGATTGTGATGGTGCATGTCACCTCAAAAATTATTCTTTTTATCACTTACCTACTCGAGGACAAGCAGGAGTTAAGCTTGGGGATGTTTGATACGTCGTAAACGTATCTATAATTTTTGATGTTCCATGCTTGTTTAGTATCTGCTTTGCTTTGCTTTGTCAACACTTTGAGGTATTTTTATATGTTTTCTAGGACTAAACTATTAACAAGATGCCACAGTGCCAGTTGCCTGTTTTCTTCTCTTTTTGGTTCTAGAAAAGCCAAAAAATGAATATTCTTGTAATTAGACCGGACAAAAGCCAAAGTCGATATTTTACCGGAAGACTCACGTAGCCAGAAGACGAGACGGAGATGGGCCAGGGGCTGGCCACACCATGTGGTGGCGCGGGTCCCCCTGGCTGCGCCACCAGGTGGTGTGGGCCCCTGGTCCACCCTCTGGCATCGCCCTTTCGCCTATAAGAAGCCGCCGATGCAGAAACCATAAATAATCCAGCCTCCAGCCATGAAAAGTTCCACAGCACCGCCACCACCGAAGGGGAGATTTGGGGGACATAAAGTTTCTGTTCCAGCACCCTGCCGGGACGGGGAAGTGCCCCCGGAGCCATCTCCATTGATCTCCACCACCATCTCCATTGCCGTTGCTGATTCCCATGATGAGGAGGGAGTAGTTCTCTCTCAAGGCTAAGGCTCTACCGGTAGCTATGTGTTCATCTCTCTCAATGCATGATCTTATTGAGATCATGAGCTTTGTAATCTATAGATCTATTCTGCTACTCAAGTGCTTTAATGAATCTCTGCTTATCCCCATGTGTGTGAAGTTGACAGTGCGCACACCATGTGGCACTTTGGCTAAGGTTACATAAATATTTGTCATGAGTTATATTTGGAGTTGGATGTCTCTATGAAATTGTGGTGTTTGTTGGAACCATCTAGCGCTCAAGGTGACAGTGTGGGGTTATCTAGATGGGGAATATGAACTTTGGGGTGTGCTGTTATAGCCCTACCATGGATTAAAGTGTCCAACCAGAGAGTAGTTCAGAGTAGTATCATGAAGAGAAGATATTTATATGAGAGTGTTCACTAGCAAAAGTATGATCCCTAGGCCTTGTTTCTAAGCATTGAAACATTGTTTGCAACTAGATCTGTTACATGTTTGCTTGCTTCCATCTTTATTTCAGATTGCCTTTAGTCTCTTCCTACCCGTCAAGCTCTTTTCTCGCACCGTTACCACTTATAATTATCCATACCACTTGTATTTCACTATCTCTTTGCCGAACTAGTGCACCTATACACCTGAAAAGTGTATTGGGTGTGTTAGGGACACAAGAGACTTCTTTTATCTTGACTGGAGGGTTGCTTGAGAGGGATACCTTTGACCACTTCCTCCCTGAGTTCGATAAACCTTGGGTAATCAACTTAAGGGAAAACTTGCTGCTGTTCTACAAACCTCTATACTTGGAGGCCCAACAACTGTCTACAAGAATAGAAGTGTGTAGACATCAGTCGACCCAGTTAGGTTGGTTGTTCTTTTTTATTATTGTTTTTATTTTCTGTTTTTATTTCTTTTAGGCTCAAAACTAGTTCAGAAACCCATCAAACTTTCTAGAAAAATTCTTAAAAATTAGAAATTGAATATATTTCATTTATTTGTATACCTTTTCAAAACAAAAAAGAAAATAATATTTTTAAATTAGTTATTAAAATCTATAGGGGTGTTTTCCCCATAGGGTTTCTATTTTGAAAAAGGAGTCAATGAAAATAATATAGGTTAATCTTTATAAAAACCTAAAATAGATGTTTTGGGATTTTAGGCAACCATTTCAAAATGAAGAATTAAATCATTTAACAAATATGGGAACAATATTTAAACTAGAATTATTTTATAAATATTTTCCTAAAACAAATATTTTTATTAGGGTTTGTTTTATACAGGTAAAGTTTTGTAGAGAATCCATTTTGACAAAAAGTTTTAGGTTTATAAAATAAATTTTAAAATGTTTGGTTTCCCCATAAAACAAAATAACTTTGAAGGGTTTGAAAAATGGTGTTTTCCTATCCACTTGTTTCAAAATATTTTTTTTAGAAATAGGATTTTTCCTATCCACTTTGAAAAGTCTCTTTTCTTTTGAAAATTCAGTTAAGGGAAAAGAAAAAATTAGCAAACTATTTAAATAATTTTATTTTATTTTAACATTCCAAAATTTGAAATGTTTTGGGATGTTACAATCGAACATTCCAAACACCTATGGTTTATCGGGACATACAAATACATGGAACAATTCCTCAAATCTTAGGTGATTTGCTAAACATGTAACTCAAATATCTTCCTTTATGATCAAAGCGTAAATTCTTTATTTTCTTATTACAATGATTTTCCACTTCATCTTGAAAGTCTTTGAACAATTTTAAAATGTTTCATACTTCTTCCTTATTTAAGTAAACATACGGATATATTCATTCAAATTTTAGGATAAAGCATATGAAGCTGAAAGATGCAACACACATGGATACACATAATGGACTATATACATCAATCATGGACAATTTCCAATAAGTTAGTCATTCATTCCTCTTTGGCCTATGAATGGAGTTTTGATTATCTCAAGGAAGGTCTCACAAGTGTCATTTAATCAAAATCAAATACTCCAAAAATCCATCAACATAGAGTTTCTTCATGTTTTCTTTCCAATATAATTTAAACGGCGATGTCACTTTGTAAGTGATCTTTCAATCATTTGTCTTGCAACATTTTAGCATTAGTTTTTATGGACCTGATTTCTCCAACTTGACTTGTAAAAGTTCATCCATCTTCAATGGCATCCGGTGATTATTTGAACAACCATTGTTCTCACAATACCAGAACCAAATAACATTTATTAAAACAAATCTTGAAGTCAAGTTTATGATGTCAATGAGAAACACAATAACACTTTATTTGTTTTTGATGAACATCATCACATATTCTTTTGCTAGTTACTTAGGCCTTTGTAGTTCATGAATCTCGTTGTTTTGCATGACATTTCACACCAACCAATTCGGTATCCAATGCCCAAGAACCACATTGTTTTACAATCAAAGAATACAACCATAACATGTATATCTTCTATATACCTAAGTTGGACATTTACAGTCTTTCTCTTTTCTACCAAATATTTTATAGATTCTCTTTCTGCATTTCATTTTTCATTTAAAATAATCTATCAACGTCAATAGTGGCGCCATACACAAGACACATAGTCCAAAGCGTGTATAGTCAAATACTATTACCTTTGGACTTGCACTTTGAAGTGGATCACGATCATCAAATGTTTGACGTTCTTTCAAAATACATTCTTTAGTAATCTATTAGTGTAGTAAACATTTTACCTACATGTTCTATTCATCCTTATCATGATTAAGCTGTTATAGCCTATAAGGACGAATTGCGAGTATAATGTCAGCTCCCAAAACCTTTTTGGGAGATTAGGATGCCTAGCATCTCCAACCTTCACAAATTCTCATACAATATGAGAACATGTATTTTGCTAAATTATACTCTATCATATTGCAACCGAAACATTGTTTCAGATATCGCAATATCTACCACACCTAATGGTTGCTGAAACAATCCTTTCAGCTCCTAGGTAACCTTGATACTAAAACATCTATTGAATATCAAGGATGATGGAGGACAACATGATAATTTAGATACTAACACTAGAATTGTTACTCTTGATTTAATACTACCTATTAAACTTCATGGAGTAAATGTATTTTGCTGCAAGTTTGCAATAGGACTTCTAAACTTTAGATTGACACTCAAAACAATATGATACCAATTTGTAAAGTAAATACCTAGAATTCTATAGTTCTATTACCTCAATTATAACTAATCATAAAGTAGTAAACGGATGCTAATGACTACAACAAATTATGCAAATTCACTTTGATTTAAGTTATGATAAATTGAGTTCGACTAATCCAAATTACAAATGAACTCCCAGTCAAAACCAACATCCCTCGAGTTGTTTTGGTGATTACATGAATTAGATCCACTACACCAAGTCCGATCATCATGTGAGTTGGTGTAGCTTCAAAAGCGAGCATCTATATGATCATCATATCAACCATATGACTCATGCTTTACCTTTCGGTTCGTGTTCCGAGGCCATGTTTGTACATGCTAGGCTCGCCAAGTAAGCACCTTAGTACCCGCGTGTGTAAAACTGTCTTACAACCGTTGTATGCGAACATAGAGTCTATCACACACGATCATCACGTGGTGTCTCGGAATGATGAACTTTCTTAATGGTGCATACTTAAGGAAGAACACATTATTATCTTGATATTGTCAACACCCGGATTATTAATCCCAGATGCCTGTTATGCCATACATCGCAATCCCAGGATTACCATTTTTGCGAGACATAACAGAATCGGTACCATAGTACATCATCCATTACAAACCATAATAAAGGTCTTACAAATAAAGGATCTCATGATCCAATCTTAATACAATCAAAGCAGCGGAAATTAAACATAGTAGGGGCTCCATCTTCAGGGTCACAGGCAATGCTGACGATGGGAGATGATTCTAGTTGTCATAGACCTCCTGCTGTCCATCTTCCTCGTAGTCCTCCTCATAGTCTGGCCACGGGAATAGCCAGGGACAAAGCCATGAGTACTCTTTAAGTACTCGCAAACTATCACTAACAAGTAAGGTAGTTCTAGTAGGAATCTTAACCTCTAGGTTTATTTGCAAAAATCGAGGTTTATTTCATACTGAGTTCAGAACTAAAGAAACTAATTTAATGTTCTACATCACTTAAGTGGGAACCTAGTTTTATGTCCACAACCCTGTTGTGGTCAAGTCAAAGTTATAGTTCAATTCACAAGTCATTTTGAAAACATCTGACAACGGAACAGTATGGCCACTCCAATTGTCCATAACCGTGGACGTGGCTATTCGAATAGTTTGACACTCTGCAGAGCTGGTACACTTTCACCACAAAATTCAATACATCTGTCAGGGATAACCCTGAATCATCATACTTAGTATGCGGATAATCAATCATAACCTTTCAATTACACACTCTAGTATAGGCACCTACCCTATGAGCTTGGCCTGCCAGCCATGGCCATCTGCCATCCTGGGCACTACATAGGTGGACATTCACATTCACGAGGTAGCCTGAGCTCAACCGCTTTCCATGAGGGAACCCATACTAAGGCATATAAACTTCCAGTTAAGCCCTATCCAAATTAGGTATTGTGGTTGTACGGTAAAATCGGAATGGTATCGCATTCGAACCCAACCATCAGTTTTTATAAAGGGCTAAGGCTCATGCCTCAACATTTTCATCATCAACCATTTTTTTCTCAACACATGTCAAAACATTTCAATATAATGAATCCTCATTCCAAGGTTTTCATAATCATTTTCACCAAGTATTCCCATCTAAAGTGATCCACTTTTGTGCTTAGCACTAGCCACTAAAGTTGAGGGTATTCACTAATGAGGGGTGCTAATCAAGTGTAACTATACAACTCTAGATTTATGTCTTTTGATGACATCTAAGTATAACTACTTAGGCCTAGTTTTATACGCTTTATGGTATCTATACTATTTTTCCAATACTCAGAAATCACTAACTAAAGGTACAAAACTTTGGTAAAAGTAAAAGAATAAAGCTTGCAAGTAAAACTTGGCATTGGTATAATCAAGGTTGCATAACCAAGAATGCCTAATGCATCTTGCATGGGTTATCTTGCAAGGATGACTTGCATAGCTAACTTGTAGTGTTAGGCTTGCCTTGAGTAGTGTAGTGGTTGAAGTTCTCTTCTTCTTCTTCGTAGTAGTACTCCTCCTCCTCGTATCCCGGGTCGGTACTAGCATCTATAAATGAATACGGGGTACACAATCACCAAACAATACTTAACTATTTTTATTTAGCAAACTAAGGTTCACACTAGATGATCTAGCATCATCACATGAAATAAAGACCTAATTTTATTTATCTTATTTTGGAAAAGTAATGTCTACTCATTGAAAAATACTTAAGATTCAATATTCTCCAATTAAAATATGGGATCATGTTGACACATGTCATCACCACATATTCTAATACTTGGGAATGTGATTTAAAGTGGTGGTCATATTTTATAAAGTTTCAAATTATTATTTAAAAAAATTAAAGTGACTGGCAATGCCTCTATAGCCTTCTTTTAGTACTAGTACAAGATCACTGCATGTAAACCTAAATATTTTTACATATTCAGATAGATCTTGTCAAATGTGATTTTTGAGAGTTGGAATCAACTCAAAAGCATTTATGGTTGATTTTTTAAAAATGTTTGAATGTGGAAAAGTCTTTGTCTTGTTATTTTTTGTATAGGTGATCTATAAACTCAAATGGTTTGAATCCAACGGGCTTGGATTGATAATTTGAATACCTTTCTAAAAAAATTGAATCATGCAATTTGGTTCAGTGAATCTCTTTGAATTAATTTTTGAATCTACTGATAGAATCTACTTTTAACTAAAATGGAAAAAGCTTATTTGAATCGATGGGCTCTAGGCGTGAAACTAAATAGGCTGGCCCAACTGCATTACGCTAGCGCAGCGGGCTGCTGACAAATGGGTCCTACTCGTCAGTGACCCTATCTAACCGAAACGGTAAATTTTAATCTCATCCCTACGATTAGAACATGATCTAACGGCTGAGGTTCATCATCTACGTCAAACGGCTCTGGCGAGATTCTAACCCTAACGCGGTGGTGGGGTTGGTGGAGACTCACCAGGGCTCCAGCTAGGGTCGGCAATCGGGGCGAACGACGTTGTAGATGACGGAGGTTCGAAATGTGGTCATGGCGGCTCCTGGGGTGGATCCAATCGACGGCTTCCTTCTTCCTCTGCAGCGGTGGACTCCGGCTAAATTCCAGCGGGCGGGTGCTCGCCTTGCTCCGGGGAGAGGTGTGGGAGGTTCTATGAGGAGTGGGGAGTGTAATGGTGTGACGAATTGAGGCTGGGGTGGCCTCTATTTATACATAGCGATAGGGACAGAGCGGCATGGTCTGGCTCCTCCGACGATGGCGCTACAGGGGGCTATCGGTGTGGCTGAGGGTAGGGGTCGACGTGGTGCTTCGGGGCGGTGGTCATGCGAGTGATGGCGCGGCATTGGGCGGTCGAGAACGGATAGGAACGGTCGATGCTCTGCGCGGGAGCGGCGGCGTTCAAGACGATGCATAGTGGCTATGGTCCACGCGGCGGCGAACGGGCATGTCTAGGGGCAGATAGGGTCACGGCGAGTGTGGGCACGCACGGTGAGGGCGAGGCATGGCGTGTGTGCATGTATCGGCTGCGGCGCTCTGGCATGCTCTCGGCATGGCTGGCAGATAAAGGGCACGACGCTTGTGGGTGGTCCATAGTGTGTCTCCGGTCGAGGGGTGGACAGAGGGTGGCGGTGGACGGTTGCCTGTTTCCTGGGCATCGTGGGAGAGGGCGGCGCTGGCTGTGGCGAGTGGTTCTTGGTTGGCCGGCATGGCGAGCTTCGGGCGGCGCGGCACTGGCGCAAATGGCAAATGGGGGAGCGTATCCTACGCTGTTGGGCACTAGGGAGACCAGGGGACAGAAATGGGGAACTAGTGGCGAGTGAGCACTGCTCAAAACAGTAGAAGTTGGGCTAGGGTTTTCTGTGTCTGCCAGGTGCTCGGCCAAATGGTCGCATGAGTTTAAGGTTTGAAATTGTTGATGAATTTTGGTGAGTGATCTGATCTTATGCTTGGCAGTCTCTGGTTGCTTGGGTTTTCCAAGGTGAATTGATTTGAGTGGTTTTTGAAAAATGGTGATCTTAGTAAAGTGTTGAATTGTCCAAGGTGAATTGCCAGTTTTGAATTGTCCTTTAAATAGATTTAGAAATTGTTTCTATTTGTTTGTAAAGTGGGCTTGGGTTCACTTTTACTTGGTATAGCAAGGGGTGAAAAGAATTGAGAAAGTTTACATTAGAAATCTTTTACTAGAAACACCCAAAGTGGTCTAGTGGTTAATTTTGGTCAAAATGACCATTTGATCATATGATTCATATTTGAATTTCCTTTCTTTGGATTTTGTTTTTAATTGGCCTAGATGATGTAGTATTCATATTTAAACCATTATTTATCATTTTTATCAATCAAACATGGCAATGCACTCATTCATACACTAATGCAATTCACACATACACTCATATTTGATTTTATAATAAAAGTTTTTGTTAACCCTAAACTTGGGTGATTAGAACTTGTTAATCTTGATTAATATTTTTGGGGTGTTACAAACCTTCCCTCCTTAAAAAAAATCTCATCCCGAGATTTAGGAAAATCTAGGAGCTAAAGAGATTTGGGAACTCAGTCCTAATGTAATATTCTTGCTCCCAAGTAGCTTCTTCTTCAGTATGGTTGCTCCACTAGATCTTGAGAAACTTGATACTCCGGATCATGGTCGTTTTGAAGGCTTCTTCCAAAATACGAATGAGTACTTCACGATAGGTTAGATCCTTGTTGATATCTATGGCTTGGTGATCGATGTTCTTGAACACTTCGGTCTTCTCCGGAACTTCTAGGCATTTGCGAAGTAACGAGATATGGAACACATTATGTATGGATGACATCTCCTCTGGCAGTTCCAGTTGATATGACACTTCCCCTCGGCGATTCAAAATCTAGATGGGTCCAATATATCTAGGGGCTAACTTCCCTTTCAGTTGAAAACATTGCATTCCTTCCAAGGGTGATACTTTGAGATACACAATATCTCCGACATTGAAGGTCGGGTCTCAACGTCTCTTGTCCGCATAACTCTTCTATCTGGATTGGGCGGTCTTGAGGTGTTCACAGACTTTCTGAACCTTCTCTTCAGCTTCTCGTAGGATGTCGGGTCTGAAAATCTGACTCTCTCCTACTTGCGACCAATTCAAGGGAGTACGGCACTTCCTTCCATATAGAAATTCGAATGGGGACATTTGCAAACTAGCTTGATAATTGTTGTTGTATGAGAATTCTGCAAAAGGCAGACAATCTAGCACACAAGCTCTCAACATATGTTCTAAGATTTGGTTGACTCTTTCAGTTTGTCCATCGGTTTGCGGGTGATAGGCTATGCTCAAGTTTAGCTTGGTTCCTAATCCTTCTTGGACTTTCTGCCAAAATCTTGAGGTAAACTGGGTTCCTCGATCCGACACTATGGTCTGAGGGGTTCCATGCAAACAGACTATTCTAGCAATGTACAGCTCTACTAGCTTCAAACTCTAGTAGGTGGTCTTGATAGGTATAAAATGGGCTACCTTGGACAGTCTATCAACTATGACCCAAATAGAGTCATTTCCCCTACTAGATGTAGGCAAACCGGTGATAAAGTCCATTCCGACAGAATCCCATTCCCATTCCGGAATCTGCAATGGTTGCAAAAGTTCTGCGGGTCTCTGATGTTCCGCTTTGACTCTCTGACAGATATCACACTTGGCTTTGTAGCTTATGATTTCTCTCTTCATCTTATGCCACCAAAATTGCTCCTTCAAATCCTGATATATCTTTGTTCCTCCGGGATGGATAGAATGAAGAGTATCATGAGCTTCCTACATAATGACTTGTTTCAACTCCGAATCTGCTGGCACACAGATACGTCCTTTGTACCAAAAAACTCCTTCATCTTCGGTGAATCCGGGTACCTTCCATGTACCGATACGACACTTGATTCCGTCGATACTTGCATTTCCTTTCTATGCTTCCTTCATCTGACTGATCAAAGTGGGTTGAAGTTCTATGCCAGCTAAAAATCCTTTGCTAACTAGCTCCGTTCTAAATTGCTCCAACTCTTCATGCAAACTTGGTTGGGCTTCTTTTATTATGGTGTTTAATCTACACGGCAATCTGCTAAGAGCATCCGCTACCACATTGGCTTTGCCGGGGTGATAGTGAATGTCAAGGTCATAATCCTTGATTAACTCTATCCATCTCCTTTGCGTCATATTCATCTCCTTCTGGGTGAAAGTATACTTCAGACTCTTGTGATCCGAATAAATCTCATAGTGGTTACCCATAAGGTAATGACACCATGTCTTCAAAGCTAAAACTACAGCTGCTAGTTCTAAGTCATGGGTAGGGTAGTTTTGCTCATGCTGCTTCAGTTGTCTAGATAGATAGGATATAACTTTGCCATCTTGCATCAACACACATCCGAGACCAATCTTGGATGCATCACAATACACATCAAATGGCTTCTTGATATCTGGCATAATCAAAATCGGGTCTGAAATCAATCTCTTCTTGAGCTCTTGAAAACTTGCTTCACATTTGTCCGTCCATTCAAACTTCTTATCTTTCTTCAACAGTTGGGTCATTGATCTTGCGATGCTCGAAAATCCTTCTACAAACTTGCGGTAATATCCCACTAATCCGAGAAATGCACGGACTTGGGTTTGAGTGGTTGGGGCTTTCCATTCTTCAACATCTTTGATCTTGGCAGGATTGACAGCAACTCCTCCTGCCGACACAATATGTCCTAGGAATCCTACTTCCTTCAACCAGAACTCACATTTGCTAAACTTGGCATATAACTGATGTTCTCTAAGGGTTTCAAGGATGGTTCTCAGGTGGGTCTTCTTATGACTTGGAATAGATCAGAATATCATCGATAAAAACAATGACAAACTTATCCAGGAAGTTTATAAAAATGTTATTCATGAGATTCATGAAATAAGCGGGGGCATTGGTTAATCCAAAAGACAAGACCGTGTACTCATACAATCCATATCTGGTGGTAAAGGCGGTCTTTGTAATATCCGTTGCACGAATCTTGAGTTGATGATAACCAGTTCTAAGATCAATATTAGAAAACACTCTGGCACCAGTCAACTGGTCAAACAGATCCTCTATCTTTGGCAGTGGGTACTTGTTCTTGATGCTGACATCATTCAGCTTCTGGTAATTTGTGCACAAATGGTTACCACCATCTTTCTTATCCACAAACAAAACAGGCGATATCCATGGCGATGCACTTGGTTGAATTAGACATTTCTCCAGCATAGCATCAAGTTGCTTCTTCAGCTCCACTAGTTCAGATGGGTTCATACTATAAGCTCTCTGAGCTATGGGTCTGGTTCCAGGAACTAGTTCAATGATGAACTCGATATCCCGATCTTGGGGAATACCGGGCAATTCATCTGGGAACACATCAGGGTATTCACAAACAACTCTGACTTGGTCTAGGGTTGGTTGGGCTAGACTCTTGTTGCATTTGAATTGACGGGGCAGTGTCTCAAATACATGCACTACTGATACTCCAGTGCTACTGGTCATGGTTATGGCTTTCTTGGCACAGTCGATCAATCCTTTATGTTTCGACATCCAATCCATTCCTAGTACTACTTCCAAACCTTTGGTTCCAAGTACTATTAGATTGTCATAAAAATCTATCCCATGGATTCTGATAGGTAGAGCCTTGCAAATTTTTCTAGCTTTGGTGGTTGAACCAGGTATTTGAACTATCATAACATGCTTCAATTTTGTTGGTTGAATCTTACTAGTGCATGCAAATTCTTCTATAACAAACGAGTGCGATGCTCCAGAATCAAACAACACTCTTGCAAGTACTGAGTTAACAGAAAACATACCTAGCACAACATTGGGCGCTTCTTAGGCTTCTTCAGCATTCATGTGGAATAGACGGCCATTGCGGTTGAGAGAATTCCCTAGGGCGAATCTCCTTCCAGGCTGAACACGGCGCTGCTGCTGAGCTAGGGCATTCACATTGGGGGCTGCTGCAAGCTTCTTGGGACACTCATTGGAGTAGTGACCCTTGACTCCACATTCAAAGCAAGTAATCTAGGACTTGTCTTTGGCTGCAATAGGCACAACATTGCTTCCAGTCCTTGGGGCACTATTGTTGTTGTTGTTGTTGGACTTGGGTTGTGCATGGTTTAAGTTATTGGAGTTGCCGGGGTTATTGTTGTGGTTTCCTCCAGATCTTGGGTTTCCTCCTCCATGGTTGGGATAATTTGGACGGGACATAGGGGGTCTGTTGTTTCTTGGGGCATATCCTGCAGACAGGTTGGGGCGATACTTCTGGGTATTGTGGGATCCAGGCTGGTGCATCATGCGACATTTGTGGTTTTCATTGGATTGGTTGATCTTCCCTTCCATCTGAATGGAAGAGTCCGCTAAAGCTTCAATATCATCAAAGGGAATGTTGACTAGCAAGGTTTGCATCTCATCATGCAGTCCGTTCGGGAATCTCTCTTTCTTCTTTGCTTCTATGTCAATCTCATCAGGGGCATATCTAGCTAGTGACAGAAATTTGTCATGGTACTCAACCACAGTCATCCTTCCTTGTTTCAATTCTCTAAACTCATCCCTCATCCTCTTAATCAGACCCGGGGGCACATGAGTCATGCTGAACTTGAGTTTGAACTCCTCCCAAGTCATCATCTGACCTCCGTTCATGGTACAGGTGCTATTCCACCAGGCTCTTACATCACCTTCTAGATAATGGGTGGCAAACAATACTTTTTCATAGGCCTCAACTCCTGCAACCTCTAAGTTGTTCTCCATGGTTTGCAGCCAGTCATCGGCATCTAAGGGCTCCTTAGACTTACTAAATAAAGGTGGGTTGGTATTCTGAAAGTTCTTGAGCTTGGATCCATGGTTATCCTGGTTTCCGTGGCCTTGATTATTGTGGGCCATCTGAGCTATCTGTTGAAGAGTGGCTAAGTTGGCTTGGCGTTCGGCTCTACTAGCTTCACGGTTACAAACTAGCATTTGCAGAATCTGCAGCATTGGGTCCTGAGATGAACTGCTTCCTCCGGGATTTCCACGAGTCATCTGAAGATTGAGATAGATAATGAGATAAGAGGGAAATCTCTAAGGTTCATGGTTTTGTTTTCAAAAGCTTTAACTTTGAGTTTTGACTCAGGTCTTTGAAAACTAACAACTTCCTCTCATTCATTCATTCATTCATTCATAGCACCCAATACAAACACACACCACAACACAAATAGAAAACAGATGGTTTTAAGAACCATTCTGTGAAACTACGATACAGAGGGGTCGGATACAACTCATTCCTACGGTAGTGCTCAAGTGCACCTAATCATCATCAATGAAGGCGGAATCATTATCATCAGTGTGGAAATCCATGGCCTCTTCCTCCAGGTAGTCGTCATCATCACTGAGGTAAGAGTAGAGATCTCCACGGATATCTTCACCTTCCTCCTCCTTCGCTTCAAGATGGATCTCATGTTCAAGATTGGTCTTCTCGAGAGTGGCCACCTTCTTGCGAAGACGATTGATGATGCAATCCTTTTTGTCACGCTGACGGCAAAGTGATTGGTGATCCTTGGCGAGAATAGCGAGGGTCTGGTCCTTCTTGACTACAATGTCATGGTTGTGGTTGGTGTAGGAATGGGCATTGTCCAACTCTTGTTGTCTATCATACAACATGAAGTCGAGATTATCCACTTGATGCTTCAACTCCTGGTGTCCTTGCATCTCCAAGGGCATTCCCATAGAATCACGCCTTGCATAGTGAGCAAAGTGAGTTCCCTGGATCTAGCCCTGGCTAATCCATCTATCCAGTTGTTCTCCCGAATGCTGAATTGGATCTTCTCCGAAGTGGGTGCTTCCATCTTACCTCTGAGATCTGCAACTATCAGCCACTGTAGCTCTCCTCCCACTTGATCGTTGAGTTGGGCACCAAAGAACTTCGGGTGTGGGCGCTCAAGATACTTTGCGAGTGCATCGAGATCCTTCTCAAAGATCAGGTGACCTCCGTTGCCCAGCTGGTAGAACTTGCTATAGTTTACCTCCATCTATAAGAATTTAGGGTGAGCAAGTTAGTGGGGTGATCAAGTGTGTCAAATTTTATGTAGGGTTGCAAGAATTTTTGAGGAACATGATTTTTGAGAAGGATCTCAAGGATAAGAGTGGGAATAGGTTTTCATAAATACTCACTTCTTTTGTTTTGAAACTAAGTTTTTGTTCAGACGTCCATTCTAACTAGGGTCTCCTATGGTCAGGATAACTCTGATACCAACTTGTCAACACCTAGATTTTTAATCCCAGATGCCTGTTATGCCATACATCGCAATCCTAGGATTACCATTTTTGCGAGACATAACAGAATTGGTACCATAGTACATCATCCATTACAAACCATAATAAATGTCTTACAAATAAAGGATCTCATGATCTAGTCTTAATACAATCAAAGCAGCGGAAAGTAAATGTAGTAGGGGCTCCATCTTCAGGGTCACAGGCAATGCTGACGATGGGAGATGATCCTAGTTGTCATAGACCTCCTGTCAACACCCGGATTTTTAATCCCAGATGCCCGTTATGCCATACCTCGCAATCCCAGGATTACCATTATTGCGAGACATAACGGATTGGATATCATAGTACATCATCCATTACAAACCATACATAAGGTTTTACACAAGGATCTCATGATCCAGTCTTTAATACAACAAGCAGCAGAATTAAACGATAGTGTAGCGGTGGGGTCCATCTTCAGGGGCACAGGCAATGCTGACGAAGACAAATAGTCCTAGTTATCATAGCCGTCCTGCTGACCATCATCTTGGTAATCTCCTTCATAGTCTGGCCATAATAATAGCCAGGGACAAAAGCCATGAGTACTCTTTAAGTACTCGCAAACTACTACTAACAAGGATTATGATTCTAAGTTAAAGTGCTGAATTTAACGAATAACTATCAAGTTAAGTTTGAAACCTAAGCTGAGTTCTGAAGCAAGAAAAGATAAAGTAAAGTTCTAGAATTACTTAAGTTGGGAAGCTAATTTCATTAACACAACCCTGTTGTGGTCAAGTCAAAGGTCATCATTCATTTCAAGGTATTTAGAAAACATCTAACAACGAAACAGTATGGCCATTCCAACTGTCCATAACCGCGGACGCGGCTATTCGAATAGTTTGACACTCTGCAGAGGTGGTGCACTTTCACCACAAGATTCGATACATCTGTCAGGGATAACCCTGAATCATCATACTTAGTATGCAGATAATCAAACATAACCTTCCCTTTACACACCCTAGTACAAGCACCTCTCCTATGAGCATGGCCTCCCAACCATGACCATCAGTCATCTTGGGCACTGCATAGGTGGACATCATTGAGAGGTAGCCTCAGCTCAAACCTCTCCCGTGAGGGAACTAATACTAATGCATATAAACTTCCAGCTAAGCCTTACCCAATTCAGGTAATGTGGTTGTACGATAAATTTGGAATGGTATCGCATCCGAATCCAACCATCAGTTTTATAAAAGGGTTAAGGCTCATGCCTTATCATTTTCATCATCATAAACCAGTTGTGTTTTTCAACACATGTCAAAACATTTCAATAGAATGACTCATCATTCCAAGGTTTTCACAATTCATTTTCACCAAGTATTCCCTTCTAAAGTGACTCAAGTTTTGATCTATTCTAAAACACTAGGTTAAGAGTGTTCACTAAGGTGGAAAGGTGGGATCAATCTCATGCCATAGAATGACATCTAAAGGTTTCTAAGTAGGTCAAGTTTTATACTCTTTATGCTACCTTCAAAATTAATTAAAGAACTTTGTGTAACTAAGGGGGTAAAACTTGTTAATAAGACTTGAGGTACTAAGAGTTAAAGGGGTGTGATCAAAGTATGCTTAAGGCATCTTTACTAAACTATCTAGTTTTATTCTAGCTTGCTACAATAGCTTACTAAAGCATGTTTGCAAGGGTTAGCTTGCCACTAATAGCTTGCCTTGGTTGGTGTAGTGGTTGAAGTTTTCTTCTTCTTCTTCTTAGTAGAACTCCTCCTCCTCGAAGGCTTGGTCGGTACTATCGTCTAGAAATACATAGGGAGTGCACAATCACCAAACAATCCTTAACTAGGCTAAGTATTATTCTAAACCACACAATTAATGATCTATTATCATCACAAGCATCACAAGTTTAATTCAATAGTTTCAACCTTTTTATTTTGGAAAAGTAATTTCTACTCATTGAAAAATTAACTACAATTTAATATTCACCACTAAAACATGGGATCATGTGGACAAATGTCCTCACCACATATTCTAACATGTGGGAATGAGATTTAAAGGTTGGATCAATATCACTTTGGTTTAAGTTCATTATTTAATGATTTAAAGTGACTAGAAATGCCTATATAGCATTATTTTGGTACTAGTCCAAAGTCACTGCCTGTAAACCTTAATATTATTACATATTTGGATAGATATGATGAGATGTGATTTTTGAGAGTTGGAATCAACTCAAAACCTAACTTGGTTGATTTTATAAAAATGTTTCAAGTTGCAAAAGCTTCTGTCTTCTTATTTTTATTAGGAGAAATCTATAACTCTAAATGAATTAAATCCAATGGGCTTGGATAGAGCATTTCAATACCTTTCAGACAAAATTAGTTTCATGTAATTTGGATTTGTCAAACTCACAGAATTGAATTTTGAAACACCGGACAGAAACTATATTCTAACTAAAAAGAAAAACCTAGATTTGAATCTACGGGCTTGCGCAGGAAAGGAAATGGGCCGGCCCAGTGGGGCTACGCGGCACGGGGCTCAGCTGACAGGGGGGTCCCACTTGTCAGCGGCACTTAAAACGCGAAACGGTACGCGCGCTGTGGGCCGTGTGATTAGAGGCTAGATCTACGGCTGAGGGTCGTCGTCGACGACGGACGGGTCGTCGGCGAGCTCGAACCCTAGCGGCTCGGTGGGGGTATACTCGGGGCGTACCAAGGCTCCAGCAGGGTCGGCGATGCGGGCGAACAAAGTGGAAGACGACGGCGAGGCGAGGCGTGGTCGCGGCGGAGCTTGGGGTGGCCGGAATCAACGGCACCCTGCTTCTCCAGAGGCGGCGGCTCCGGCTCCAATTCCGGCGAACTGCTGCTCCACTTGCTCCGGCGAGAGGTGGTTGAGGTTCAGAGAGGTGAGGGGAGTGGAATGGTGTGAGTCTTTTGTGCTGGGGAGGGCTCCTTTTATAGGCTCGACGTTGAGACCGAGCGGGATGGGCGGTCGACGGTGGCGACATGGCTACGGCGAGCTAGCGGCATGGCTGGGGATTGCGATCGGTGGGCGGTTCCCTGGCGGTGCTCTAGTGCTTCAATGCGGCCCTAGGGGCGGTGGCATGCTGTCGGGGCGAGGTGGCACTCTGCGCGGCCGAAGCGGCTGTGTCCATGGCGAGCGGTGGCTGTGGGGCTTTGGGCGGCGAACGGAGGTGTCTGGGTGTTCTCCAGGTCGAGGCGGAGCGGTGGGCGCGGGCTGGTGTCGAGCGGCGGCTTGTGCACGCGGGGACAGTGCGCGCTCTGCGGGCGGCGTCGGCATGCTCGACAAGCTCCGGGCGCGGCGGTTCCTGGCCGCTCTGCCCTCTGTCTCTGGCCTGGGGCTGGTTGGACGGTGGAGGTGGACCACTGGCCAGGTACTAGACATGGCGAGAGAGGCTAGAGAGGGTTGCTGCTGCAGGTGCACGGTCGGCCGGCGAGATGGTGCTCGGCATGGCTGTGCAGTGCGGCTAGGGGGTAGAGAAGAGGCTGGTTTGGTCTGGTCTGGCTTGAGGGGGGACAAGATGATCAAAGCACTACAGAATTGCTAGACAAAATCAGCCCAAAACAGTAATAGTTAGGCCTTAATGATCTTGCTAACAAGGTGTTTGACAAAATGGCCGCAAGAGAAAAAGTTTTGAATTTTGAGTTCAAAATTTTTGGGTGATCTCCACTAGTGCTAGGTAGTCTCTGGTTGCAAGGGTTTTCAAAATGGTGCTCAATTAGATGGTTTTTGAAATAGGGGTGATCTATGCGTATGCATTAGATTCAATTTTAAACTGTCATTTAAAATAGTTTATAGAAGGTTTTTAGTAGATCAAAAGGTGGGCCTTGGTACCTCATTATGTGTACTAGCAATGGGTGCAAAGATCAAGAATTGTTTCTGTTAAGAATTGAGTACTAGGAATAGCCAAAGTAGGCATGAGAGTTAAATTTGTCCAAATGACCATTCCTTCATTTTAATTCTTTTTGATTTGATTTCTTTTAGGAAAAGTTTGGGAATGATGTAGATGATGTTTAAATCACCTAAGAAACATTTTAGAAGCAAAGGATCACACAATCATGGCAATTCAAAACAACTCCTATTTTAAATGCACACATATATGAATGTTTTCATTTTAAATTTGGAAAAGTTTTTGTTAACCCCATTTTTGGATGACTTGATCTTGATAAGCTTGGATTGAAGTTTTGGGATGTTACACCTCCTGCTGTCCATCTTCCTAGAAGTCCTCCTCATAGTCTGGCCACGGGAATAGCCAGGGACAAAGCCATGAGTACTCTTTAAGTACTCGCAAACTATCACTAACAAGTAAGGTAGTTCTAGTAGGAATCTTAAGCTCTAGGTTTATTTACAAAAAGGCAGGTTTATTTCATACTGAGTTCAAAAGTAAAGAAACTAATTTAATGTTCTACATAACTTAAGTGGGAACCTAGTTTTATGTCCATAACCCTGTTGTGGTCAAATAAAGTCATAGTTCAATTCACAAGTCATTTTGAAAACATATGACAACGGAACAGTATGGCCACTCCAACTGTCCATAACCACGGACGCGGCTATTCGAATAGTTTGACACTCTGCAGAGGTGGTACACTTTCACCACAAATTTCGATACATCCATCAGGGATAACCCTGAATCATCATACTTAGTATGCGGATAATCAATCATAACCTTTCAATTACACACTCTAGTATAGGCACCTCTCCTATGAGCTTGGCCTCCCAGCCATGGCCATCTGCCATCCTAGGCACTGCATAGGTGGACATTCACATTCACGAGGTAGCCTCAGCTCAACCTATTTCCGCGAGGGAACCCATACTAAGGCATATAAACTTCTAGTTAAGGCCTACCCAAATCAGGTATTGTGGTTGTACGGTAAAATTGGAATGGTATCGCATCCGAACCCAACCATCAGTTTTTATAAATGGCTAAGGCTCATGCCTCAACATTTTCATCATCAACCATTTTGTTTCTCAACACATGTCAAAACATTTCAATAGAATGAATCCTCATTCCAAGGTTTTCATAATCATTTTCACCAAGTAATCCGATCTAAAGTGATCCACTTTTATGCTTAGCACTAGCCACTAAAGTTGAGAGTATTCACTAACGAGGGGTGCTAATCAAGTGTAACTATCCAACTCTAGTTTTATGTCTTTTGATGACATCTAAGTATAACTAATTAGGCCTAGTTTTATACTCTTTATGGTATCTATACTATTTTTCCAATACTGACAAATCACTAACTAAAGGTACAAAACTTTGGTAAAAGTAAAAGAATAAAGCTTGAAAGTAAAACTTGGGATTGGTATAATCAAGGTTGCATAACCAAGCATGCCTAATGCATCTTGCATGGGTTATCTTGCAAGGATGACTTCCATAGTTAACTTGTAGTGTTAGGCTTGCCTTGAGTAGTGCAGTGGTTGAAGTTCTCTTCTTCTTCTTCGTAGTACTCCTCCTCCTTGTATCCCGGGTCGGTACTAGCGTCTATAAATGAATACGGGGTACACAATCACCAAACAATACTTAACTATTTCTATTTAGCAAACTAAGGTACACACTAGATGATCTAGCATCATCACAATCATCACACGAAATAAAGACCTAATTTTATTTATCATATTTTGGAAAAGTAATTTCTACTCATTAAAAATACTTAAGATTTAATATTTTCCAATTAAAATATGGGATCATGTTGACACATGTCATCACCACGTATTCTAATACTTGGGAATGTGATTTAAACAGGTGGTCATATTTTATAAAGTTTAAAATTATTATTTAAAACAATTAAAGTGACTAGTAATGCCTATATAGCCTTTTTTTAGTACTAGTCCAAGATCACTGCTTGTAAACCTAAATATTTTTACATATTCAGATAGATCTTGTCAAATGTGATTTTTGAGAGTTGGAATCAACTCAAAAGCATTTATGTTTGATTTTTGAAAAATGTTTGAATTTCGAAAAGTATCTGTCTTGTTATTTTTGGTATAGGTGATCTATAAATTCAAATGGTTTGAATCCAACGGGCTTGGATAGACAATTGGAATACCTTTCTAACAAAATTTGAATCATGCAATTTGGTTCAGTGAATCTCTTTGAATTGATTTTTGAATCTACTGACAGAATCTAGTTTTAACTAAAATGGAAAAAGCTTATTTGAATCGATGGGCTCTCCCCGGGAAACTAAATGGGCCAGCCCAACTGCACTGCGCTAGTGCAGCGGGCTGCTAATAGATGGGTCCTACTCGTCAGTGACTCTATCTAACCGAAACGGTAAGTTTCAATCTGAGCCCTACAATTAGAACATGATCTAACGACTGAGGTTCATCGTCTACGTCGAACGGCTCCGGCGAGATTCTAACCCTAACACAGCAGTGGGGTAGCTGGGGACTCACCAGGGCTCCATCTAGGGTTGGCGATGGGGGAGAACGACGTTGTAGACGATGGCGGTTCGAATGGTGGTCGCAGCGGCTCCTGGGGCGGCTCCAATCGACGGCTTCCTTCTTCCTCTGCAGCGGTGGACTCTGGCTAAATTCCAGCGGGCTGGTGCTCGCCTTGCTCCGGGGAGAGGCGTGGGAGGTTCTGTGAGGAATGGGGAGTGGAATGGTGTGTTGAATTGAGGCTGGGGTGGCCTCTATTTATACACCGGCGATAGGGACAGAGCGGCATGGTCTGGCTCCTCCGACGACGGCAGTACAGGGGCTATCAGTGTGGCTGAGGGTAGGGGTTGACGCGGTGCTTTGAGGCGGTGGTCATGCGAGTGATGGCGTGGCACGGGGCGGTCGAGAACGGTCAGCAACGGTCGATGCTCCGCGCGGGAGCAGCGGCGTTCGAGATGGTGCACAGTGGCTACAGTCCACGCAGCGGCGAACAGGCATGTCTGGGGGTAGCTAGGGTCACGGCGAGTGCGGGCACGCGCGATGAGGGCGAGGTGCAGCGTGTCTACGCGTGTCGGCTGCGGCGCTCTGGTGTGCTCTCAGCATGGCTGGCAGAGAAATGGGCACGGCGCTTTTGGGTGGTCCATGGTGTGTCTGTGGTCGAGGGGTGGACAGAGGGTGGCGGTGGACGGTCGCCTGTCTCCTAGGCATCATGGGAGAGGGCAGCGCTAGCTGTGGCGAGTGGTTCTTGGTTGGCTGGCATGGCGAGCTTCGGGCGGCGCGACACTGGCGTGAAGGGCAAAGGGGGAGCGTGTCCTGCGCTGCTGGGCATTGGGAGACACCAGGGGAGATAAATGGGGCACTAGTGGCGAGTGATCACTTCTCAGAACAGTAGAAGTTAGGTCAAGGTTTTCTGTGTCTGCCAGGTGCTCGACCAAATGGCCGCATGAGTTTAAGGTTTGAAATTTTTGATGGATTTTGGTGAGTGATCTAATCTTATGATTGGCAGTCTCTGGTTGCTTGGGTTTGCCAAGGTGAATTGATTTGAGTGTTTTTTGAAAAATGGTGATCTTAGTACATACACTTGATTCAATTTTGAATTGTCCTTTAAATAGATTTGGAAATTGTTTCTGTTTGTTGGTAAAGTGGGCTTGGGTTCACTTTTACTTGGTCTAGCAAGAGGTGAAAAGAATTGATAAAGTTTATATTATAAATCTTTTACTAGAAACACCCAAAGTTGTCTAGTGGTTAATTTTGGTCAAAATGACCATTTGATCATATGATTCATATTTGAATTTCCTTTATTTGGATTTTGTTTGTAATTGGCCTAGATGATGTAGTATTCATCTTTAAACCATTCTTTATCAGTTGTAGCAATCAAACATGGCAATTGCACTCATTCATACACTAATGCAATTTACACATATACTCATATTTGATTTTATAATAAAAGTTTTTGTTAACCCTAAACTTGGGTGATTAGAACTTGATAATCTTGATTAATATTTTTGGAGTGTTACAGATATTTAAATGAGTGATCATGTTATAATGCTACCAAAGTGCCAAACAATCAATATAAGATGCAAAAAAACGTCATATGCAAAAAGTGATACGATATGGTTTTTGCACTTGATCACTATCTTGTGCATCGTGGTATGATCTTCATCATTCCTATATGTGTAAGGCCAAGATCTATGGAACTTACACTTTGGTATGCTATAATATCCAAGAGTATCAATCCATACTACAAATTATAACATCACCATATCATGACACTTGCCCATCAACAATCTAAACTAGACGCCTCTAATTTATAAATTGCAAGTTTTACGTTGCTTAGGGCTTTCGAAGATAGAACCATTCATACCAAAGAACATGGAGCCACAACAATGATAATCAAATTATTAGCAACTCGTTGTAAATTAGATATTGACTATACTAGGAGAGACATACACCCGCTAGCCACTTATACAAAACTAGTTGCATGTCAAGCACGGAATAGGTCTTATGTGCGAGGACATGTAAAGTTAGTATGGGCTGCTTCATTCCACTATGCCACCAATATCTAAAATATAAAGAAGATGCAATAACATGATCATCTACGTCCACATACTCATATGTGTTCTACCCGTGCAAAGCAGCTACGCATAGATCAGGCACTGATACCACTTTTGGGTTCGCAACATAGGAAACGAAAATTTCCTACGATGTGAACAACTAAGCACCAAGGTCTATCTACCTAGATACAATCAACGGTGTATATACATCCATACAGAACATACCCTTGAAGAGCAACAAAGTGTTACGAGGTTGTACTCATGCATGATGTAGTTGTTGGGAATATGCCCTAGAGGTAATCATGGTTGATGATATTTCCCAAAGTATTCATAAAGTAAAGTTGTCCTTGTGTGAACATCATATATGTATCACTGAATACGTGATTCAGTTGTGGAACTATATATTCATGATTGTTCATACTAGATTGTCCTTGGTCATCGAGGTTGTGCTGGACACACAACTTAGACCAATGTGCAAGTCGGTTGATGACACGGTTCCACTTGTCATGGGCATGGTGATGCTATTCCGACTTACACTGATTTAGCTAAAGAATTAGAGAGTCGAACTGACCCACAGTTGAGATGCAACGAGCATGTTGTCATTTGGTCTCAAGCAATGGAATCCTTCGACCTGAGGTGATCACATGATCCGAGTTGTGGATCGCTAACTTAGGTTCTATCAAACGTAATTCCGTAAATGGGCAGTTATAAAGGTAGAGTTTGGGTTGGTTGTGAAGCAAGCTGCGTGATGTGGATTACCAAGATGGGATTTGTCCCTCTGTAATGGAGATATATTCTCTGGGCCCTCTCGTGTGATATGATTCAGAAGCATGGCCATGCGCGACTTGGTTAAGTGTTAACCTAGGAGTCGGACTAAGTGTTAGTCCAGTGAATCGTATATCACGGAATGAGAAGAGAGAGTCGAGCTATTAAAGGGATGGCAACAACTCGCCTATTGATTGACAAGATATATCGTGAGGCAAAGGGACTTGGACAAAAGTCACATTGAGAAAGGTTTATCTTCTGACTTTATGACACTTGGGAGTTGGCACGTCTTGCTAGAGACCTCTACCAGCTATCGACTCGGAGTGGTGACTCATGTCGTGTCCAGGTGTACGTGAACCTACGGGGTCACACACTTAAAGGAAAGGAGCTCATGTGGATTCAGTCCATGTGGAGATTGGGATATGGCCTCGATGGGCCTCAAGCGTTGAGCCCATCTAGGAGTGTATATAAGTGGAGTGACAAGGGATAGTCCTTGACCTAGCTATCACTTTCTCCACTCCCATTTCGGGCTAGACAAGATCTAGCAGTCCTCTGTCTGGAGCTCCTTCCTAAATGTGTGGATCCTGGTAGAGGCGTTGCACGTGCAGCGCTGGAGACAAGGAGGACCGTGGGGATCTAGACATGCTGTACGTGGGATCATTTGGAACGATATCAACTGACGTGCTTCATCCATAATCCGCACATGCGTGTCTAGTGGTAAATCTTGTGGCCTACTACCTCGGCTAGATCTTGGGATCACCACGTAGTGAAATTTCTTTTATCTCTACGTGGCCCAACAGTGGTATGAAAGCAAAAGCTTCTAGTTTTAGGCTCTAGATCTATGCGTATGTGCTATGCGCAAGGTGGTGGATAGGATCCACTTAGGGTTTCGGTGGTTGATCTATGAGATAGATCAGTTTTGTGCAAGATTGATTGGATCAATCGCACTCGGGGGTGCATGGAAGATCTGGTGCGGATGACCAATGCGATTGGTCAGATCTGTACAGGGATCAGATTTGGGTAAAAGTGTTTTATCGAATGAAGGAATCCATGGTTCGGAATGCAGATTAGATCCACGACTTTGGGACCGCCGGCTCCACCCTGTTGTAGCGCATTAGATGTCATTGCGAGGTTCACAATGCTGGTAGATATCATATCTATGCATAACTTGTTTTTGTAGGAAGTTGTGAATGGTATGTCTTATGTGCATGTGATGTATGTAATCCATATGTGATCTACGTATCACAGGGTCGTCAGCCGGCTGGAGTCAAAGTGCTATCATTGTTATTGTATAACGACCTGTGTGTCGTCATGTGATGCCATCTTCTTGTATGTTCCTTAGTTCTAGTGTAGCATGTTTGGAGGACTTGAAGGACACGGCAGCCAAAGGCATGACAAATAGGTTCATGGAGATGGAGATCACCATGAAGGGATCCATAGCATTTCACATTATATTTGGATTATTTTGTGTTATTGTGATGTCTCTAGGTTTACCTCTATTAGATAGTTGTTAAACCTTAATCCCTCAAAGAAGGTCTAGTCGGTCTCCCTGCCGGTGTTGCACCATCACAAGTCAGACATTTTTGGTAGTGGGCTCATAAAATTGAGGTGCTACCAATTCTTTTTGACTAGGTGGGTTCGAGTTGGACTCTTACAGCGGAAGCACTTGGTAATCTAGACGGGTCTATCATAGTGGTTGTGGGGCTCGGGGAGAGGTCGGTCGGGAGCTGGGGCATGTGATGCCACCCGCCCAATAGGAGTCGCATGAGATGCGATTGGCAAGGAGTTGCCTACCTAGATCACTTGACGGCTAGCGGTGATGCTAAAGCTCACTAGTTGGCTTGCGTATTTAAGATCCTGAATCACTAAGTAACCATCAGAGGGGTGTTGGTTCTAGTGGGAGCATAAGTATTAAAATATTTAATACGCCTGCTCTTTTATGAATACATGTCTTAAGTGTTTTGGATATTTCTATTATAGATAATGACACCTAGTAGCATTCTCCCTCAGCTATCTAGTTTTGCATTGAGGACCATCCTAGAGAAAGCTAAATTTAATGGAACAAATTTCACCAACTGGTATCGTAATCTGAGAATTGTTCTCAAACAAGAAAAGAGGGACCATGTTCTAGATAACCCACTTCCAAATGTGCCCGATGAGAATGCGAGTGTCGTAGCAACCAATGCCTACCTAGAACATGTTATGAGTCTACAAAAATAGCTATCTTATGCGTGCTCACATGGAACCGGACTTCTAGTAGAAGTTCGACAATGATGAGGCCTACGATATGACCGAAAGCCTCAAAAGTATTTTCCAGCTCAGACAAAGAGCTAGAGGTATCAAGTCTCTCAAGCTTTGCTAAGTTGTAAGCTTAAGGATGGTGATCCACTGAGTCTGCATGTGATTAAGATGGTTGGTTACGTGCAGTCTCTGAAAAGGCTTGGCTACCCCATTAGCGAAGAGTTTGCTACGGATATAATTTTGAACTCTCTTCCTAGTGTGTATGGTCAGTTCATATCGAACTGCCACATGCATGGTATGGATAAGAAGCTCACTGAATTGCATGGGATGCTTAAGCAAGTAGACGTTGATCTCAATAAAGGTACCAACCAAGTGTTGGTGGTACAAAATAAGGCTAAGTTTAAGAAGAGTTCTTGGACTAAGATGAAGAAGGCTAAGTCAGGAGGTAATGCTCAGGATGAGATCCCAAGCGTTTCCTCAGGGACTAAGTCATCTCCTTCAGCCGGATCCGCTTGCTTCTATTGCAACGAGGATGGCCACTGGAAGAGGAATTGCAGCAAGTATTTGGCGGATAAAGTCAAGAGTGGAGGTGTGACTTCCAACTCAGGTACACTTGTTTGCAATGTTATAGACCTTTATATTGTTGATGCACCTGGTAGTTCTTTGGTATATGATACCTGATCAGTCATTCATATCTGCAACTGGTTGCAGGGACTGGTAAGAACTAGGGGCGTAGCAAGAGGCGAGGTTGACATTTGGGTCAGCAACAAATCGAGAGTCGCTGCATTGGAAGTCGGCACGATGCAACTTCATTAACCTTCAGGATTCTTAATGGAGCTAAATAATTGTTATTATGTTCCAATGCTTAGTCGAAACATCATTTATGCCTCATGAATGATGAGACAAGGCTATGAGTCTAATATTAAGAACAATGGTTGTTCTTTATATATGAATGATATGTTTCACGGCTTTGCACCCGTTCAGAACGGGTTATTTATTTTGAATCTTGATGGTGGGCTGGTCTATAACGTAAATGTGAAAAGATTGAAACTAAATGATCTGAATATGACTTAGTTTTGGCATTCTCGACTTGGTCTTATAAGTAGGAAACATATGAAGAAGCTCCATGATGATGGACTCCTAACTTCGTTTGACTTGGAGTCATCCAAGACATGCGAATCCTGCCTTCTAGGCAAGATGACCAAGACACCTTTTGCAAGGAGTTGTGAAAGGGTGTCTGACTTGTTGGAACTAGTACATAGTGATGTATATGGTCCAATGAGCGCGATAGCCAGGGGTGGTTATGAGTACTTCATTACCTTCAATAATGATTTGAGTATATATGGATATGTCTACTTGATGAAACATAATTCGGAAGACTTTGAAAAGTTCAGAGAATTCTAGAATGAAGTACAAAATCAACTGGCAAGAAAATAAAATTTCTTCGGTCAGACAGAGGAGGCGAGTACATGAGCCACGAGTTTGATGACCATCTGAAGAGTTGTGTAATAGTTCCTCAGCTCACCCCGTCGGGTACTCCGTAGTGCAACGGTGTGTCAGAACGGAGAAATCGGACCTTGTTGGACATGGTACGATCAATGATGAGTCGGATAGATCTACCTTTATCATTTTGGGGTTATTGTCTAGAAACGGCGGTGTTCACACTAAACGGAGTACCATCAAAATCGGTAGAGAAGACACCACATGATATGTGGACTAGCAATAAGCCGAGTTTGTCTTTTCTTAAGATTTGGGGTTGTGAAGCAATTGTCAAGCGACTTCAATCGAACAAGCTTCCAGCAAAATCAGATAAGTGTATTTTTGTTGGGTATCCAAGGGAAACCTTGGGTTACTACTTCTATAACCGAGAAGAGGGAAAAGTGTTTGTCGCTTGGAATGATGTCTTCCTTGAGAAAGAGTTTCTTAGTCGAGAAGTCAGTGGGAGTACAGTGAAGCTCGAAGAAGTTTGAGAGGAACCGGTCAGTAGAGATTTGGTGAAAGCCTTGGAGGTTGAGCCAATCGTGGTAGCTGAGCCGGCAGCTGCACCTACACTACAAAGATCAAGAAGATTACAAAGTGTTCGTGATGTATTACTATTGGACACTAATGAGCCGAAAACTTATTCGGAAGCGATGGTGGGTTCTGATTCTGAGTCATGGCTTGTAGCCATGAGATCCGAGTTAAAGTCCATGGATGAAAATCAAGTTTGGAACTTGGTTGATCTGCCAGACGGTGCAAGACTAGGCGAGTGCAAATGGGTCTGAAAGAAGAAAACTTATATGGATGGAAATGTTTCCGTCTATAAAGCACAGCTTGTGATGAAGGGGTTCCGACAGGTTCAAGGAGTTGACTACGATGAGACTTTCTGAAGGGTTCGCAGCATAGAAAACAAAATAATTCCTACGATGGGAACTATTATACGCCAAGATCTATCTATTAGATACAAGCAACGGGTGGATATACATCCATAGCGAACATACCCTCGAAGACAACAAAGCTTTGTTAACGAGATGAAACTCGTGGATGATGTAGTTGTACACTTGCCGATCTCAATATCGTTATGAAGTCCAGCAGGTCCAGGTCCAGCTCCAGCACGTCCATTGGATCTAGCACCACCAAGTCCAGCACCACAAAGCAGCGGTGCATCCGTGATCGCACACACATCCGGTACCCCGACAACCTCCATCCCTCGCTCTAGCAAAGCAGCGGAAGCATCAACTCCTTTCTAGATAAAGCCACCAGGAACATGTATCTCGCTAATCCGAGATCATGGGGAAAAATACGAGAGGGGGAGAGAGATCCTTCATGAGGAGGTGTGTGTGTGAAGGTGTGAGAGGGGGGCCTTTTATAGGAGGAGGGGAGGGTACCCCTCCCATGGCTGGCGCCCATGGAGGGTGTCCCTTCACCTCCCTCATTCATGTGGTGATAACCCCCTCCACATATATATGCCCCTTCACATTCTCTATTAAAGTCTCTACTTTAAATGCATTAAATTTCTCAATATTTAATGCTCTCTCATTTAATAAAACACTTTTATTAATTTTATTCAGAATTTTGTTAATTACTTTAATTAACAAACATTCACATAAAACCCCTGCAACATTTCATATTACATGCAGAACCAATTTCAGCAATTTCACCCGAAACAGTTTCGGTGTCTATTGAAATAATCCCAGCGCTTTCTTAAATCTTTATCTGAAAATATTTTCTCTAGATGGTGTTTGTATCCCTTAAGTGTGTCACCCTGCGGTTTGCAAATAATGCAGACATGATCGAGACCCCTCTTAGATTAGTAGTCAGAAGCGGGACCTGGAGATCCATACTAACTCCTACACATTCCACAATGACTTCTATGATCGTGTGAACCTTTAACGCTAGTAACTAAATCCCTTTGTCTTGTGATATATTACACGAGCTTCGATCATTGGTATCTCCATACCTAGTTTAATCTCGTTACCGACATGTACTCTTTTCTCATTCCCGTGATATATCATTCTAGTGATCTCATCACTTGCTTGCAAGCTAACCAATGTGATAGCACCAAGAGGGCCCAGAGTATATCTATCTGTCATTGGGATGGAAAAATCCCAATCTTGATCCATGAGCCTCTACATAACACTTTCATAGCACTGAACCCACCTTTATAATCACCCTTTCACGGTGTGACGTTTGTTGTTATCAAGATACTCTTCCAGTGTTAGTGATTGACATGATCTCATGGTCTAAGGACTAGGATTACTTCATATGATGTTATAGCAATATAAACACAATGACTTTGATCGTAATGCTATACTTCGGATGAATGTTCATCACCTCATTCCACTAATGTTGTGACCTCGTTATTAACAACATCCAATGTCCATGATCAGAAAACCTTGATCATCTTGTTAATCAACGAGCTAGTTTATAAGAGAGGCATAACTAGGAACTTTCATTTTGTTTATTAAACACACATGTATTAACATTTCCAAATTAATACAATTATAGCATAAAAATAAACATTTATCATAAACAAGGAATAAGATAATAACCACTTTATTATTGCCTCTCGGGCATATTCCCTTCATTCTCCCACTTGCACTAGAGTCAATGATCTAGTTTAAGAAACTTTGCATACTGAACACCTATGGCTTTCTGGTGTTGCATATACATGATTGCTAGTGGTTAATATAATCTCTGGATCTGACAGTTTCAGGTCCGTGTGTATTTGCATGTGTTTGCGTCTCAACGCATCACTCGTTCTCAAATGAGATGGCATTGTATAAATTTGGTCCTTTGGTGAGACCTTTAGCTCGTTCGAGTTAAAATATGTTGATATTATTGTCATACAATATATCTTCATAGTATTAGCCCACTTTGAACCATATCTAGTTTGATAACAAACTACTTAACACAAATGCCCTCCTTTGTGGCTACTATGGCAGTCATATACTTATCATTTGTTGTAGTATCCTTCACAATGTTTGAACTTTGGAACCCATCCAAATCCATCATGGAACATCCTTTCCATTACATTGTGCCACCCATAGTCTAAATTGGGATAAATTTTAATTTGTATCTTGTGACAAAACCACTATCCATATAACACTTTACAATGAACTACCTTTAACTATTTGTCACTTATACAAGATATATTCTTAGTTTTTCCGAAGCTCATAAAAATATCTTTACTATCGTCCAATGATCATCTTATGAATCATTATGGTATGTGCTCATAACATTTAGAGCATAGGACATATCTGGATATATACATATCACGGTATAATCGATCAAAATCTTCATGTGATTTTACTCACCAAGTGTTGAAACACTTGAATCTTGATACAATCCTTTCCATGCAGCAAGAACAATTCTTGTTGTTTCCATATTGAACCCTTTCAATATCTCATATATGTACGTCTAGAACAACCATATTAACGCCTCAATCTATCCATATAGACATTGATGCCAAATATTCCGGTTTTGTCCAAGTCTTTCATCGAAATCCTATTTTAATGAAATTCTTAACTTCTGTCAATAAAAGATACATCATTTCCAACAACAATATGTACTCTGCATAATGTATTGGAAATTTGTCTCAGCACTCCCACTTAATTTCTTGCAAATGCAAGCATCTTCATCGTCTCCGATGAAATTGAACTCCTTTAACATTTTCATCATGGTGAAGATTCCAACTCCGCTATGCTCACTTCAACTATTGAAGTTTGCATGCCCTTTTAGCACCCTTTGAATTAACAAAACCCTCCGGACCGTGTCTTGTACACATCGTAGTTAACCATTCTATTAGAAGAACATTGTTTTGTTTGTTCAAATACCACACACCAAATTATATGTAGTTGTTGCTACATTAATCCATCAATACTAAATATCGCTATGAAAGATCAAATCTTGTCATAGTCAACTCCTTGAACATTGCCGTAAACTTGTTTCTGACATGTCGACTATTTCATAGATGTTAAACATCCATGTCTATTTCTTTATAGATCCAACCACGACCGATAGGCTTCACGCCTTTCTGGAGGGTCTTCCAAGTTCAGAAACTTGATTTCCCGTGTATGGATACTATCATGGATTCTATGACTTCTAGTCATTTTATGGACTCAGGGTGTCAACACCCGGATTTTTAATCCTAGATGCCTGTTATGCCATACATCGCAACCCTAGGATTACCATTTTTGCGAGACATAACATATTTGATATCACAGTACATCATCCATTACAAACCATAATAACGTCTTACACAAATAAAGGATCTCATGATCCAGTATTAATACAACAAGAAGTGGAATAAATAATAAGCGTAGCGGTGGGGTCCATCTTCAGGGTCACAGGCAATGCTGACGATGGGAGATAGTCCTAGTTATCATAGGCGTCCTGTTGTCCTTCATCTTGGTAGTCCTCTTCATAGTCTGTCCATGAGAATAGCCAGGGACAAAAGTCATGAGTATTCTTTAAGTACTCGCAAACTATCACTAACAAGTAAAGTAGTTCTAGTAGGAATGCTAACTCTAAGTTTATTTGCCAAGTTAAGTTTGAAACCTAAGCTGAGTTCAGAGACAAAGAAAGATAAAATAAAGTTCTAAAATCACTTAAGTTGGGAAAATAGTTTCATAGTCACAACCCTGTTGTGGTCAAGTCAAGATTCATCATTCATTTCATAAGTCATTTTGAAAACATCTGACAACGGAACAGTATGGCCACTCCAATTGTCCATAACCACGGACGCGGCTATTGGAATAGTTTGACACTTTGCAGAGGTGGTACACTTTCACCACAAGATTCGATACATGCGCCAGGGATAACCTTGAATCATCATACTTAGTATGCGGATAATCAAACATAACCTTTCAATTACACACCCTAGTATAAGCACCTCTCCAATGAGCTTGGCCTCCCAGCCATGGCATCTGCCATCCTGGGCACTACATAGGTGGACAACATTGAGAGGTAGCCTCAGCTCAGACCTCTCCCACGAGGGAACTAATACTAATGTATATAAACTTCTAGCTAAGCCTTACCCAATTCAGGTAATGTGGTTGTACGGTAAATTTGGAATGGTATCGCATCCGAACCCAACCATCAGTTTTTATAAAGGGCTAAGGCTCATGCCTCAACATTTTCATCATCATAAACCACTTGTGTTTCTCAAAACATGTCAAAACATCTCAATATAATGACTCATCATTCCAAGGTTTTCATAAGTCATTTTCACCAAGTACTCCCATCTAAAGTTATCAAGTTCTGGTTTAGCTCTAAAGTACTAAGTTAAGAGTGCTCACTAAGGTGGGATGCTAATATCAATCTCATGCCATAGAATGATATCTAAGGCTAACTAAATAGGCCAAGTTTTATACTTTTTATGCTACCTATAAACAAAGTAAAGAACTTTGGTAAAGTAAAAGAAAGTAAAGCTTGTAAATAAAACTTGGGGTAGGTATAAGTCAAAATGTATAACCAAGCATGCCTATTGCATCTTGCTTGAGTTAACTAGCTTGCTCAGTTTACTTGAAGTGCTAGTCTTGCAAGGATTTGCTTGCATTGTTAATGATGGCTTGCCTTGGGCAGTGCAGTGGTTGAAATTCTCTTCTTCTTCCTCTTGGTAGAACTCCTCCTCCTTGTAAGCTTGGTCGGTACTATCGTCTATAAGTACATACGGAATACACAATCACCAAACAATACTTAACTAGTCTATTTAGTACTCTAAGGCATACATTTGATGATCTAGCATCATCACAAACATCACAAGGTTTAATGAACTAGTTTCATTTATTTTATTTGAGAAAAGTAATTTCTACTAATTGAAATTAACTAAGATTTAATATTCTCCAATTAAAATATGGGATCATGTGGACGCATGTCATCACCACATATTCTAATACATGGGAATGTGATTTAAATGTTGGATCACATTTTAATAAGTTTAAGATTATTTTTTAATAATTTAAAGTGACTAGAAATGCCTATATAGCATTATTTTGGTACTAGTCCAAAGTCACTGCATGCAAACCTTACTATTATTACATATTCAGATAGATATGTTCAAATGTGATTTTTGAGAGGTGGAATCAACTCAAAATCTATTATGGTTGATTTTAGAAAAAAAATTGAATCTGAAAAAGCTTTTGTCTTGTTATTTTTACTAGGAGAGATCTCTAACTCTAATTGATTTAAATCCAACAGGCTTGGATAAAGATTTCAATTACCATTCCAAAAAAATTGGAATCACTTAATTTGGTTCAGTAGATCTGTCTGAAATGATTTTCAAACTAGTGGACAGAAACTAGGTTTAGTTAAAAAGGAAAAATCTAAATTTGAATTACAGGGCCAGCGCGGGAACACTAATGGGCTGGCCCAGTTTCACTCTGTGGCGCTGAGGACTGCTGACAGGGGGTCCCGCCTGTCAGTGGCTCATTAAATGCGAAGCGGTACGGGACAACGTGGATCGTAGGATTAGAACTAGGATCAACGGCTCAAGTTCATCGTCAACGACGGACACGTCGCCGGCGAGACGGAAACCTAGCGGCGTGGTGGGGGTGCAGTGGGAGCATACCAGGGCTCCAGCAAGCTTGGCGATGGGGGCGTTTGAACGAGGAGACAATAACAGACTCAGGCGAGGTCATGGCAGCTCCAGGGGTGGACGAAATCGACGGGATCTTCTCCTCCTCTGTTGCGGCTATCTCCGGTGAAATTCCGGCGACTGGCTGCTCGAGCGGCTCCAGCTAGAGGTGGGGAATGGTCAGTGGTGAGAGGGGAGTTGAATGGTGTGGCGATTGAGGCTGGGGAAGGCCTCCTTATATAGGCTCGTCGAGGGGACCGAGGGGGCGAGGGCGAGCTCGTCGGTGACGATGACACAGGGTGCTATTGGCATGGCAAGGTAGGCGGATGGTGGGTGGTTCCCTGGCGGTCCTCTACGGCTTTATGGCGCTGCTAGGGGCGATGGAAAACGGTCGGGAGCGTCTCGCGCTCTGAGCGATAGAGGTGGTGCTCGACGTGGTTCCCGACGATTGTGGGTCACGTGGCGGGAGAAGAGCGTGTCTGGCGGAGTGCTGTGGTCAAGGCGGAGCGGAGCGTGCGGGCTGTGGTCGAGGCGCAGCGTGTGCTGCCTTGATGGGGGATGGTGCTCTGGCGTGTGCTGGCACGGCGCAGAGGCTTAGTGCGGGGGCTTGTCCTCGGTGGTCCAGGGCGTGGCAGTGGCCATGGGGTGGACAGGGGACGGCGGTGTGGTCACGCCTTCCTCCCTGGAGTGGCGGAGAGGGGCTGGTGGTCTCCTGTGGCTTGGGCACGATCGGCCGGCGATCATGGCCTCGGGGTGGCGCTCCACTGTGGCTAGGGACTAGGGAGTGGGCTGGTTATGACCTGGTTAGATCAAAGAGGGACAGAGGGAGTGAATTAGGGTCAATGGGGTTGCAAATTCCTGTAGAAACAGTGAGGCTATACTAGGGTGTGATCTGTGCATGCCAGGTGTTCGACCAAATGGCCGCATGACACAAAGATTTGAATTTTTCAGAGATTTTTGGTGGAGTGGTTTGTCTAATGCTTGAGCATCTCTGGTTGCTTGGGATTTTCAATTTGAGTTTATTTGAGTGGTTTTTGAAAAAGTGTGATCTTGATACATACAATTGATTCCATTTTCAAATGTCATTTAAAATTAGTGTTTGAATGTTTTTGGAAGATCACAAAGTGAGCCTTGGTAGATCATTACTTGTACTAGAAAGGGGTACAAAGAGTAAGAATTGTTTATGTTGGAAATTGAGTCCTAGGAACACCTAAAGTGACCTAGCTGGTTAAAATGGCCAAAGTGACCATTTCCTTTATTAATTCTTTTTGATTTCTTCTTCTTGAGTTTTTGCTTGGGAATGATCTAGATGATGTGTAATTCACCTTAGAGTCATTTTACAACCAATAGAACAATCAATCATGGCAATTCAAAACAATTCCTATTTAATGCAACACACATATGCATGCTTAATTATTCTTAAGGATAAAAAGTTTTTGTTAACCCTAAAATGGGTGATTAGGATCTTGATAACCTTGACTAAAGATTTGGGATGTTACACAGGGCCCATCATCACTTCTTTGCATATAGTCGGTTCATCATTGTCAAAACAATAACGACTTGTTTATCAAATCTTGCTATTTGATTCTTACCCGATGCGTACGGTTCAAATAGGAACTCTAATCTCCAAGATCACACCATTCATAATCACGGGAGCCATGAGCATTGTGGCCGCCACCGGGACACTTTCCGGCGCTGCGCTACTTAGCACATATACCTAAGGTTCAACAACCTTATCAAAGTTCTATTGTCCTCCCACTTAACTTTTCACAAAAAATTCCTTCTCAAGAAACTTGACGTTCGAAGCAACAAACTCTTTTGTCCTCGGTGTTATGGAGGAATGCCCAACAAATTCTTTGGGATAACCTACAAAGACGTGCTTATCTGACTTTGGTTGTAAACATTTTACTTATGCATATCATACCAAAATTTAAGAAAAGATAACTCGGGTTTTATCCCAAACCATAACCCATATGGTGTCATTTCAACAGATCACGTTGGTGCTCTTTTCCTTGTAAAAGCGGTAGTATCTAAAGCTTTAATCCTTAAAACATAATGGCAGTTTTATAAATGACACCTTTGATCTTACTATGTCAAACATGGTTTGATTTCATTTCTCAAACACGCCATACTTCTATGGTTTATCGGTAAATGCAAATTCATGGAAGAATTCCTGAAATCTGAGGTGTTTTGCTAAACCTGTAACTCAAATATCTTCCTTTATGATCAAATCATAAACTCTTTTATTTTCTTGTTACAATGATTTTTCACTTCATCTTGAAAGTCTTTGAACAATTTTCAAAAGTTTCATACTTCTTCCTTATTAAGTAAATATATAGATATATCCACTCAAATTTCTGGAGAAAACATATGAAGCAAAAAGATCCATCTCATATGGCTACACATAATGGACTATGCACATCAGCATGCACAATTTCCAATAAGCTAGTCATTTGTTCCTCTTTGTCCTATGAACGGAGTTTCAATTATCTCGAGGAAAGTTTCACAAGCGTCAATTGATCAAAATCAAAAGACTCCAAAAATCCATCAACATGGAGTTTCTTCATGTTTACTTTCCAATATAATTCAAACAGTAATGTCACTTCATAAGTGATCTTCCAATCATTTGTCTTGCGACATTTTAGCAATAATGTTTATGGATGTGATTTCTCCAACTAGACTTCTAAAAGTTCATCCATCCTTTATGGAATACGGTAATTATTTGAACAACCATTGTTCTCGTAATACCGGAACAAAATAACAATTATTAAAACAAATCTTGAAGGTTAGGTTTGACGACAATGAAAAACACAATAACACTTTATTTGTTTTCGATGAACATCATCACTTATTCTCTTGCTAGTTACTTAGGCCATTGCAGTTCATGAATTGTGTTGTTCTGTATGACACTTCATACCAACCAATTTGGTATCCAATACCTAAGAACCACATTGTTTAACAAGCAAAGAATACAGCCATAACATGTATATCTTCTATATACCTAAGCTGGACATCTCAAACTTTTTTTTCTGCCAAATATTTTATAGATTCTCTTTCATCAATTCCTTTTCCTTTTAAAAGAATCTATCAACATCAATAGTGGTGTCATTCACATGACACATAGTACAAAGCGTGTATAGTCAAATACTAATACCTTTGGAATTGCACTTTGAAGTGGATCACCATAATCAAATGTTTGGCATTCTTTCAAAAATCCATTCTTTAGTAATCTTTTAGTGTAGTAAACATTTTACTTACATCTTCTATTCATCCTAATCATGACAACTTTCATGATCAAGTTACTATAGCCTATAAGGATGAATCGTGAGTATACTATCAGTTCCCAAAACCTTTTTGGTAGATCCGGATGCCTAACATCTCCATCCTCCACAAATTCTCATACAATATGAGAACATGTATTTTGCTAAAATATACTTTATCATATTGCAACCAAAAACATTTGTTTCAGATATCACAATATCTTCCACACATGATGGTTTCTGAAACAATTCTTGCAGCTCTTAGATAACCTTGATATTAAAACTATTTTTGAATATCAAGAATCATGGAGGCAAACATGATACTTTAGATACTAACACTGGAATTGTTACTCTTGGTTTAATATTACTTATTAAACTTCATGGAGTAAATTGAGTTTGCAATAGGACTTCTAAACTTTAAATTGACATTCAAAACAATACGATACCAGTTCATAAAGTAAATATCCAGAATTCTATAGTTCTATTATCTCGATTAAAACTAAGCATAAGGTAGTAAACAGATGCCAATGACTACAACAAATTATTCAAATTCACTTTGATTTAGTTTATGACAAATTTGGTTCGACTAATCCAAATTATAAATGAACTCCCACTCAAAAATGACATCCCTCGTGCCTTTTTGGTGATTACATGAACCAAATCCACTACACCAAGTCTGATAATCACGTGAGTCGGTGTAGCTTCAAAGGCAAGCATCAATATGGGCATCACATCAACTATATGACTCATGATTAACCTTTTGGTCCGTGTTCCAAGGCCATGTATGTACATGCTAGGCTCGCCAAGTAAGACCCTTAGTACTCGCGTGTGTAAAACTGTCTAACACCCGTTGTATGAAAGCGCAGAGTCGAGTACACCCGATCATCACGTGATGTCTCGAAACAAGATCCATAGAACGTGCATACTTAAGGAAGAACACATTTTATCTTGATATTTAAATGAGGGATCATCTTATAATGCTACTAAAATGCCAAACTAGCAATATAAGATGCAAACATCATATGTGTAAAGTGGAATGATATGGTCCATGCATTTGATCACTATCATGTGCTGATGGGTTCGTAGCATGGAAAACAAAAAAATTCTACCGCAAGAACGAACAAAACCCAGATCTAATCTAGATAAAAGCCAAGATCTAATCTATTAGACATGAGCAACGAGATAGATCTGTACTAACCCTCGTAGAACCGAAAGCGTTACGAGATTAGATCTCGGGGTTGATGTAGTCGATCACTTGCCGATCTCAAGATCGTGTGGACGATCCTTTCGGCGCCGCGTTCCGGCAGCGCTTCCGTAGTCGGTCACACGTGCGGAGTCGAAGCAGACCTTCCTCTCCCTGTTCCAGCGAGCAGCGGAGGTAGTAGATCTTCTCCACGGAATCCCAGCAGCACGACGGTGTGGTGGTGGTGGTGGAGGAGAGAACTCTGCAGGGCTTCGCCTAAGCCGGAGCAGAGCGAAGGAAGAGGAGAGAGGCGGCGGCTAGGGTTTATTATGGGAGAGTGCTAGGAGGTGGCACCCCCTCCCCTCTATTTAAAGGAGGGAGGCGCGCCATGGGAGGGGGAGTCCTAGTAGGACTCCCCTCCCTCCTTGGCCGGTGGGTTGGGAAGGGGGGAGGAGTCCTCCTCCCCCACGAATCCGTGTCTAGCCCCACAAGGTTTCCTTGACCATTTCTTGGTTTTCAAGCAAACTTCAAGAAATCTTTCTAGAACCTTCCAGAACATTCCGAAACCTTTTAGAATCTCCATACAAACACTCCGGAACATTTCCTAACTTAGAAAATGATCCCCAATATATGAATCTTATTCTCCGAACAATTCTGGATCTCCTCGTGATGTCCCGGATCCAATCCGAGACTCCGAACAACATTTGGTCTCCAACGCATATTCCATATCTACTTAAAACAACTTCGAACCTTAAGTGTGTCACCCTACGGTTCGTGAATATGCAGACATGATGAAGACACCTCTCCTATCAATAACCATCGGCGGGATCTGGAGATCCATAACGGCTCCCACATACTCAACGATGACTTCGTGATCGATAGAACCATTAACATACGAAACCAATTCCCTTTGTCACGCGATATTCTACTTATCCGAGGTTTGATTGTCGGTATCTCCATACCTAGTTCTACCTCGTTACTGATAAGTACTCTTTACTCGTTCCATGTTATGTCATCCCTTGTGACCTAGTCACATGCTTGCAAGCTAACTAGATGACATTCCACCGAGAGGGCCCAGAGCATATCTATCCGTCATATGGATGGACAAATCCCAATCTTGGTCCATGCGCTTCAACACATACTTTCAGAATACCCAATGACACCTTTATAACCACCCAGTTACGAAGCGGTGTTTGATGTCATCAAAGTACCCATCCGGTGATGGTGATTAACATAACCTCATGGTCGAAGGATTAGGTTACTATGCATTTGAAAGCTTATAGAAATACGAACTTAATGACTTGATCTTATGCTACGCTTACTATGGGTGTGTTTCCATCACATCATTCTCCTAATGATATAACCTTGTTATTAATGACATCCAATGTCCATAATCAGGAAACCATGATCATCATTTAATCAACAAGCTAGTTCCACAAGAGGCTTACTAGGGACTCTTTTATGTTTACAAAACACACATGTATCAGTGTTTCCTTATAATACAATTATAGCATGGGATGTAAACATTCATCATAAACACAAAGATATAATAATAACCACTTTTATTATTGCCTCTTGGGCATATCTCCAACAGTCTCCCACTTGCACTAGAGTCAATAATCTAGATTACATGGTAATATACCTAACACCCATGGCGTTCTGGTGTTGGTCATGCTTTGCTCTAGGGAGAGGTTTAGTCAATGGATCTGCCACATTCAGATCAGTGTGTACGTTGCAAATCTTTATGTCACCATCTCGGACATACTCGCGAATAGCATGGAAACGTAGCTTGATGTGCTTCGGCTTTCTATGTGACCTTGGCTCCTGTGCATTAGCTATGGCACTTGTGTTGTCACAGTAGATGGCCATCGGGTCCAACACACTGGGAACCACGCCAAGTTCAGTAATGAACTCCTTCATCCATATGGCTTCTTGTGCAGCCTCCGAAGCAGCTATGTATTCCGATTCAGTTGAAGATTTTGCCACAACGCTTTGCTTGGCACTCCTCCAGCTCACTGCAGCACCATTCAAAATAAATACGTATCTAGACTGTGACTTCGAGTCATCTGGATCGGTGTTCCAACTAGCATCAGTGTAACCGTTTACAACAAGCTGTTCATCACCTCCATAAGAAAGAACCATATCCTTAGTCCTATTCAGGTACTTTAGGATATTCTTGACCGCTGTCCAGTGCTCCATTCCAGGATCACTTTGATATCTGCTAGTCAAACTAACAGCATGTGCTATATCCGGTCTTATACACAGCATGGCATACATGATAGAACCTATGGCCGAGGCATAGGGAATATTATTCATCTTTTCTCTATCTTCTGTCGTAGCCGGACTTTGAGTCTTACTCAAGGTCTTACCTGACAACATGGGCACGAACCCCTTCTTGCTCTCTTCCATTCTAAACTTCTTTAGAACTTTGTCTAAGTATGTACTTTGTGAAAGCGCTATTAGGCGTCTTGATCTATCTCTATAAATCTTGATGCCTAGAATATATGCCGCTTCGCCAAGATCCTTCATTGAAAAACTATTATTCAAATAGGTTTTGACGTTATTAAGAAGTTCTATATCATTCCCAATCAACAATATGTCATCTACATATAGTACTAGGAATGCTACAGAGCTCCCACTCACTTTCTTGTAAATACAAGCTTCTCCATAAGTTTGTATAAATCCAAAGTTTTTGATTACTTTATCAAAACGTTGATTCCAACTCCGGGATGCTTGCTTCAGTCCATAAATGGAGCACTGAAGTTTGCATACCTTGTCAGCATCACTAGGATCGACAAAACCCTTGGGTTGTACCATATACAACTCTTCCTCAATGTCTCCATTAAGGAACGTCGTTTTGACATCCATCTGCCAAATCTCATAATCGAAATATGCAGCGATTGCTAACAAAATCCTCACAGACTTTAGCTTCGCTACTGGTGAGAAAGTCTCATCGTAGTCAACTCCTTGAATTTGTCGGAACCCTTTCGCGACAAGTCGAGCTTTATAGATAGTAACATTACCATCAGCATCTGTTTTTATTTTGAAAATCCATTTGTTCTCGATAGCCTTACGGCCATCCGGTAAGTCCACCAAAGTCCATACTTGGTTTTCGTACATGGATCATTTCGGATTTCATGGCTTCTAGCCATTTGTCGGAATCTGGGCTCACCATAGCTTCTTCATACGTCGTAGGGTCATCAGTGTTGTCCATCAACATGACATTCAAGGCAGAGTCATACCACTCAGGAGTGGTACGAACCCTCGTTGACCTGCGAGGCTCAGCAGTAACTTCGTTCGAAGTTTCATGATCACCATCATTAGCTTCCTCTCAAGTTGGTGCAGGCGGCACAAAAACATCTTCCGGTGCTGCGCTACTCTCAACTCCGAGAGAAGGTTCAATAACCTCGTCGAGTTCTACTTTCCTTCCAGTCACTTCTTTCGAGAGAAACTCCTTCTCAAGAAAGGATCCATTCTTAGCAACGGAAACTTTGCCTTCGGATCTATGATAGAAGGTATACCCAATTGTTTCTTTAGGGTATCCTATGAAGACACATTTCTCCGCTTTGGGTTCAAGCTTATCAGGTTGTAACTTCTTTACATACGCCTCGCAACCCCAAACTTTAAGGAACGACAACTTAGGTTTCTTACCAAACCACAATTCATACGGTGTCGTTTCAACGGATTTAGATGGTGCCCTATTTAAAGTGAATGCGGCTATCTCTAATGCATAGCCCCAAAACGATAGTGGTAAATCTGTAAGAGACATCATAGACCGAACCATATCTAAGAGAGTTCGATTACGACGTTCGGACACACCATTACGTTGTGGTGTTCCCGGCGGTGTCAACTGCGAAAGTATTCCACATTTCTTTAAATGCATGCCAAACTCATAACTCAGATATTCACCTCCGCGGTCAGAACGCAGAAACTTAATCTTCTTGTTACGATGATTTTCCACTTCACTTTGAAATTCCTTAAACTTCTCGAAAGTTTCGGACTTATGTTTCATAAAGTAAACATACCCATATCTACTTAAGTCATCCGTGAAAGTGAGAACATAACGATATCCACCACGCGATGCTACACTCATTGGACCGCACACATCGGTATGTATTATTTCCAATAAGTCTATAGCTCGCTCCATTATTCCAGAGAATGGAGTCTTAGTCATTTTTCCCATCAGACATGCTTCGCATCTTTCAAGTGATTCAAAATCAAGTGATTCAAGAATTCCATCAGAATGGAGTTTCTTCATACGCTTCACTCCAATGTGACCAAGACGACAGTGCCACATGTATGTAGAATTATCATTCAATTTTATTCGTTTAGCATCTATGTTGTGAACATGTGTATCACTACTATCGAGATTCAATAAGAATAAACCATTTATCTCAGGTGCATTACCATAAAAGATATTACTCATATAAATCGAACAACCTTTATTCTCAGACTTAAAAGAGTAACCGTCTCGCAATAAACAATATCCGGATATAATGTTCATGCTTAACGCAGGCACCAAATAACAATTATTTAAATTTAAAACTAATTCCGAAGGTAGATGTAGAGGGAGCGTGCCGACGGCGATCACATCAACCTTGGAGCCATTTCCAACGTGCATCGTCACCTCGTCTCTTGCCAGTCTTCGTTTATTCCGCAGCTCCTGTTTCGAGTTACAAATATGAGCAACCGAACCAGTATCAAATACCCAGGCACTACTACGACTACTAGTAAGATACACATCAATAACATGTATATCGAATATACCTTTCTTCTTGATGTTGCCGTTCTTCAGATCTGCCAGGTACTTGGGGCAGTTACGCTTCCAGTGACCAGCACCCTTGCAGTAGAAGCATTCAGTTTCAGGTTTAGGACCAGCCTTGGGCTTCTTAGCAGGTGCGGCAGCTTTCTTGCCGTCCTTCTTGAAGTTGCACTTTTCTTAGGCTTGCCTTGTTTCTTGAAATTGGTGGTCTTATTGACCATCAACACTTGGTGCTCCTTCTTGATCTCCACTTCAGCAGTTTTCAGCATGGACAATAGTTCAGGCAACGTCTTGTTCATGCAGTGCATATTGTAGTTCATCACAAAGTTCTTATAACTCGGTGGCAGTGATTGGAGGACACGGTGAATCCCTAACTCATTAGGAATCATTATCCCCAACTCTTGGAGATTGTTTGCGTGCCCAGACATGGTGAGCACGTGCTCGCTAACGGAGCTTCCCTCTTCCATCTTGCAGGTAAAGAACTTCTCGGAGGCCTCATAGCTCTCCACGGCCGCGTGAGTCTCAAAAATAAGCTTGAGCTCCTTAATGATCTCGAACGGGTCGTGGTGCTCAAAACGCTTCTGGAGCTCTGTTTCTAAACCGTACAGGATGGCACACTGAACTGTGGAGTAATGATTTTTCCGAGTGGCGTAAACATTCTTTATGTCATCGGTGGCATCATCTGCAGGTGGGTCACCTAGCGGTGCTTCGAGCACATAGGTCATCTGACCAGCCATGAGGACAATCTTCAGACCACGGAGCCAGTCCATGAAGTTGCTTCCATTGTTCTTAAGCTTTTCTTTCTCTAGGAACGCATTGAAATTGATGGAGAGGTTCGCCATAATCTACAACAAATTTGCAAGTAGTTTAGACTAAGTTTATGATAAATTGAGTTCTACTTTAATTCTTAAATTAACTAGGTGAACTCCCACTCAAAACAACATCCCTCACATTATCTTAGTGATTACATGAACCAAGTCCACTACACCCAGTCCGATCTTCACGAGAGAAGATGTAGTTTCATCGGCGAACAATCTTCATGTTCATCATATCACTTATATGATTCATGCTCTACCTTTCGGTATTCCGTGTTCCGAGACCATGTCTGTACATGCTAGGCTCGTCAAGATTAACCTTAGTTTCTGCATGTGCAAATCTGGCTTGCACCCGTTGTATGCACACGTAGAATCTATCACACCCGATCATCACGAGATGCTTCGAGACGACGAGTCTTAGCAACGGTGCCAACTAAGGACGAACACTTTTATTACTTGATATTTAGTGAGAGGGATCATCTTATAATGCTATCGTCGCGATCTAAGCAATACAAGATGCATAAAGGATTAACATCACAGGCAATTCATAATTAGTGTGATATGATATGGCCCTTTCTTCTTATGCCTTTGATCTCCATCTCCAAAGCACGGACATGATCTCCATCATCACCAGCATTGTGTCAAGGTCAGTGGCGCCGCTTCATGGTTGTCCATCATCACTAGCAACTATTACAACTACTTGAAATAAAGCTATTACAAGATGAATAGACACGCAGGTCTTAACAGAATTAAAGACAACCATTAGGCTCCTGCCGGTTGCCATATTACAACAAGGATCATTGCATACATCAAATATAATCACAATCACATGATGGCCATATCACATCACAAAACCCCTGCAAAAACAAGTTAGATGCCTCTAATTTTCTTTGCAAGTTTTACGTGGTTTGGGGCTTTCGAATAAGAACGGATCTTACCTACGAAACTGAACCACAACGTTGATACAAGTGCAAAGTGTAGATTGGATCTATACTATGATGGGAGAGACAGACACCCGCAAAGCCACTTGTGCAAAGCAAGTTACACGTCAAGCGTGGAGCAAGTCTCATGTGCGATGACATGTAAGGTTAGCCCGAGCCGCTTCATCCCACCATACCGCAAGATGCAAAGTACACAAAGCAAAAGACGGCACGAGCACCAACGCCCACAACATCATTGTGTTCTACTCGTGCAACAGATCTACGCATAGACAAGGCTTTGATACCACTGATGGGTTCATACCATGGAAAACAAAAAAATTCTACCGCAAGAACGAACAAAACCCAGATCTAATCTAGATAAAAGCCAAGACCTAATCTATTAGACATGAGCAACGAGATAGATCTGTACTAACCCTCATAGAACCAAAAGCGTTACGAGATTAGATCTCGGGGTTGATATAGTCGATCACTTGCCGATCTCAAGATCGTGTGGACGATCCTTCCGGCGCCACGTTTCGGCAGCGCTTCCGCAGTCGGTCACACGTGTGGAGTCGAAGCAGACCTTCCTCTCCCCGTTCCAGCGAGCAGCGGAGGTAGTAGATCTTCTCCACGGAATCCCAGCAGCACGACGGTGTGGTGGTGGTGGAGGAGGAGAGAATTCTGCAGGGCTTCGCCTAAGCCGGAGCAGAGCGAAGGAAGAGGAGAGGCGGCGGCTAGGGTTTGTTATGGGAGAGTGCTAGGAGGTGGCGCCCCTCCCCTCTATTTAAAGGAGGGAGGCGCGCCATGGGAAAGGGAGTCCTAGTAGGACTCCCCTCCCTCCTTGGCCGGTGGGTTGGGAAGGGGGGAGGAGTCCTCCTCCCCCACGAATCCGTGTCTAGCCCCACAAGGTTTCCTTGACCCTTTCTTGGTTTTCAAGCAAACTCCAAGAAATCTTTCTAGAACCTTCCAGAACATTCCGAAACCTTCTAGAATCTCCATACAAACACTCCGGAATATTTCCTAACTTAGAAAATGATACCCAATATATGAATCTTATTCTCCGGACAATTCCGGATCTCCTCGTGATGTCCCGGATCCAATCCGAGACTCTGAACAACATTCGGTCTCCAACGCATATTCCATATCTACTTAAAACAACTTCGAACCTTAAGTGTTTCACCCTACGGTTCGTGAATATGCAGACATGATGAAGACACCTCTCCTATCAATAACCATCAGCGGGATCTGGAGATCCATAACGGCTCCCACATACTCAACGATGACTTCGTGATCGATAGAACCATTAACATACGAAACCAATTCCCTTTGTCACGCGATATTCTACTTATCCGAGGTTTGATCGTTGGTATCTCCATACCTAGTTCTACCTCGTTACTGATAAGTACTCTTTACTCGTTCCATGTTATGTCATCCCTTGTGACCTAGTCACATGCTTGCAAGCTAACTAGATGACATTCCACCGAGAGGGCCCAGAGCATATCTATCCGTCATATGGATGGACAAATCCCTATCTTGGTCCATGCGCTTCAACACATACTTTCAGAATACCCAATGACACCTTTATAACCACCCAGTTACGAAGCGGTGTTTGATGTCATCAAAGTACCCATCCGGTGATGGTGATTAACATAACCTCATGGTCGAAGGATTAGGTTACTATGCATTTGAAAGCTTATAGCAATAAGAACTTAATGACTTGATCTTATGATACGCTTACTATGGGTGTGTGTCCATCACATCATTCTCCTAATGATCTAACCTTGTTATTAATGACATCCAATGTCCATAATCAGGAAACCATGATCATCATTTAATCAACAAGCTAGTTCCACAAGATGCTTACTAGGGACTCTTTTATGTTTACAAAACACACATGTATCAGTGTTTCCTTATAATACAATTATAGCATGGGATGTAAACATTCATCATAAACACAAAGATATAATAATAACCACTTTTATTATTGCCTCTTGGGCATATCTCCAACATGTTCATGGTGGTATGATCTATATCATTCCTTTGTGTGTAAGGACAAGGTCTATGGAACTTACACGTTAGGTGTGTTGTAAGGGTATCAACTATACATCAACTTACAACATTTCCAAATCATGACACTAGCCTAGCAACAATCTAAACTAGACACCTCTAATTTATCAACTTCAAGTTTTTATGTGATTTAGGGCTTTCGAAGATAGAATCGGTCTTACCTATGAACATGGAACCACAACGATGATAACTAAGTTATTAGCAACTCGTTGTAAATCAGATATTGACTATAGTAGGAGAGACAGACACCCGCCAGCCACTTATGCAAAACTAGTTGCATGTCAGTCGTGGAACCGGTCTCATGTGTGATGACATGTAAAGTTGGTCCGGGCCGCTTCATCCCACTATACCACCAATATCCAAAATACATGAAAGAAGCAATAACATGATCATCATTGCCCACATATAAACATATGTGTACTACCCGTGCAAAGCACCTACACATAGATCAGGCTCTGATACCACTGAAGGGTTCGCAGCATAGAAAACAAAAAAAATCCTACGATGGGAACTATTATACGCCAAGATCTGTCTATTAGATACAAGCAACGGGTGGATATACATCCATAGAGAACATACCCTCAAAGACAACAAAGCTTTGTTAACAAGATGGAACTTATGGATGATGTATTCGTACACTTGCCGATCTCAAGATCGTGATGAAGTCCAGCAGGTCCAGCTCCAGCACGTCCATCAGATCCAGCTCTAGCAAGTCGAGCACCGCAAAGCAGCGGTGCATCCGTGATCGCACACACGTCCGGTACCCTGACAACCTCCATCCCTCGCTCCAGCAAAGCAGCGGAAGCAGCAACTCCTTTCCTGATAAAGCCATCGGGAACATGTATCTCGCTAATCCGAGACCATGGGGAAAATACTAGAGAGGGAGAGAGATCCTTCACGAGGAGGTGTGTGTGTGAAGGTGTGAGAGGGGGGCCTTTTATAGGAGGAGGGTAGGGTACCCTCCCCCCATGGCCGGCACCCATGGAAGGTGTCCCTTCACCTCCCTCATTCATATGGTGGTAACCCCCTCCACATAAATATGCCCCTTCACATTCTCTATTAAAGTCTCCACTTTAAATGCATTAAATTTGTCCAAATTTAATGCTCTCTCATTTAATAAAACTCTTTTATTAATTTTATTCTGAATTTTGTTAATTACCTTAATTAACAAACATTCACATAAAACCCCCTGCAACATTTCAATATTACATGCAGAACCAATTTCAGCAATTTCACCCGAAACAGTTTTGGTGTTTATTGAAATAATCCCAGCGCTTTCTTAAATCTTTATCTGAAACATATTTTCTCCAAACAGTGTCGGTATCCCTTAAGTATGTCACCCTACGGTTCGCAAATAATGCAGACATAATTGAGACCCCTCTTAGATCAATAATCAGAAGCGGGACCTGGAAATCCATATTGACTCCTACACATTCAACGATGACTTCTGTGATCGTGAGAACCTTTAACGCTATTAACTAAATCCCTTTGTCTCGCGATATATTACATTTCTGAGATTCGATCATCGGTATATCCACACCTAGTTTGATCTAGTTACCAACATGTAGTCTTTTCTCGTTCCCGTGATATAACATTCTAGTGATCTCATCACTTGCTTGCAAGCTAACCAGTGTGATATCCCCAAGAGGGCCTAGAGTATATATATCCGTCATTAGGATGGACAAATCCCACTCTTGATCCATGAGCCTCTACATAACACTTTCATAGCACTGAACCCACCTTATAATCACCCTTTCATGGTCTGACGTTTGATGTTATCAAGATACTCTTCCAGTGTTAGTGATTGACATGATCTCATGGTCTAAGGACTAGGATTACTTCATATGATATTATATCAATATAAACACAATGACTTTGATCATAATTCTATACTTCGGATGAATGTTCATCACATCATTCCACTAATGTTGTGACCTCGTTATTAACAACATCCAATATCCATGATCAGGAAACCTTGATCATCTTGTTAATGAATGAGCTAGTTTATAAGAGAGGCATAACTAGGAACTTTCCTTTTGTTTATTAAACACACATGTATTAACGTTTCCAAATTAATACAATTATAGCATGCAAAATAAATATTTATCATAAACAAGGAATAACATAATAACCATTTTATTATTGCCTCTCGGGCATATTCCCTTGACTTTCTCACCCATAGCGATGCTTAAATAAGTTCGAATCATATTAGCTATAGCATCCTATTTCGACTATGAGATATGGTAGATGGATGTCAAAACATCTTTCCTTAATGGAAAATTAACCGAGGACGTGTATATGATACATCCCGAGGGTTTTATCGATCCGGCTAATGCTGACAAGGTATGCAAACTTCATAAATCCATTTATGGGTTCACGCAAGCATCTCAGAGTTGGAACATTCATTTTGATGAGGTAGTCAAATTGTTTGGCTTCATAAAGAGTGATCATGGTTCTTGTTTATACAGGACGTTTAGTTGGAGCAAAGTGAACTTTCTGATCTTATATGTGGATGACATATTATTGATTGGAAATGATGTCCAGATGTTGCAAGAAACCAAGGAGTCATTGGAAAGGAGTTTCACAATGAAGGACTTGGGTGAGGCAACTTACGTACTAGGAATCAGGATCTATAGAGATAGATCCATGCGGCTAATTGGATTGAGTCATAGTACATATTTGGACAAAGTGTTGAAGAAGTTCAACATGGAATCATCTAAGAAGGGGTTCTTACCAATGTCCCATGGTGTAAAACTTAGCAAGACTCAGTGTCCTTCGACAACTGATGAGCGAAGTAGGATGAGTGCGATTCCATATGCTTGTTCAGTCGGATCCATCATGTACACTATGATTTGTACTAGGCCGGATGTTTCCTATGCTCTAAGTATTGTGAGTAGATACGAGGCTGTCCCAAGAGAAATCCACTAGGTAGCGGTTAAGAACATTCTTAAGTATTTGAGAAGGACTAAGGATGTAATCCTAGTTTATGGAGGTGAGGTTGAACTCAATGTAAGGGGTTACACGGATGCGAGTTACCTTACTGACCCATATGATTCTCATCCGCAATCTGGGTACGTGTTCATTATGAATGGAGGGGTTGTGAGCTGGAAGAGTTCCAAGCAAGAGACTGTGTCTGCATCTACAACAGAGGCTGAGTATATTGTTGCCTCGGAGGCGCAAAAGAAGCTGTTTGGATCAGGAATTTCTTGATTGATCTTGGTGTGGTTCAGGGCGCATCCAATCCATTAGACCTGTATTGTGACAATAATGGTGCTATTCCATAAGCCAAGGAACCTAGAAAACACTAGAAGAATAAACATATACACGTGCGATACCACCTGATTCGCTAGTTCACAGATCATGGTGATATCAAGTTATGCAAGGTACACACGGATGCAAACGTTGCAGATCCATTGACAAAGCCACTTCCATAGCCTAAGCATGAGTCGCACATAACAGCCATGGGCATTAGATGCCTATACATGTGATGTCGGGATGATTGACTCTAGTGCAAGTGGGAGACTCTTGGGAATATGCCCTAGAGGCAATCATGGTTAATGATATTTCCCAAAGTATTCATAAAGTAAAGTTGTTAGGTGATTCAGTTGTGGGACTATATATTCATGATTGTTCATACTAGATTGTCCTTGGTCATTGAGATAGTGCTGGACACATAACTTAGACCAATGTGCAAGTCGGCTGATGACACGGTTCCACTTGTCATGGGCATGGTGATGCTATTCTGACTTACACTGATTCGGCTAAAGAGTTTAGCGAGTCGGACTGACCCACAGTTGAGATGCAATGAGCATGTTGTCATTTGCAGTCTCAAGAAATGGAATCCTTCGACCTAAGGTGATTGCATGATCCGAGTTGTGGATCGCCAACTTAGGTTATATCAAACGTTGTTCCATAAATGGGCAATTATAAAGGTAGAGTTCGGGTTGGTTGTGAAGCAAGCTGCATGACGTGGATTACCAAGATGGGATTTTCCCCTCCGTAATGGAGAGATATTCTCTAGGCCCTCTCGTGTGATATGATTCGGAAGCATGGACATGCGCAACTTGGTTAAGTGTTAACCAAGGAGTCGGACTAAGTGTTAATCTAGTGAATCGTATATCACAGAACAAGAAGAGAGAGTCAAGCTATTAAAGGTATGGAAACAACTCGCCTATAGCTTGAAAAGATATATCATGAGGCAAAGGGACTTAGACGAAAGTCACATTGAGAAAGGTTTGTCTTCTGACTTTACAATACTTTGGAGTTGGCACGTCTTTCTAGAGACCTCTACCAGCTATCCACTCAGAGTGATTACTTCTGTCGTGTCCAGGTGTACGCGAACCTACAGGGTCACACACTTAAAGGAAAGGAGCCCATGTGGATTCGGTCCATGTGATTATTGGGATACGGCCAAGATGGGACTCAAGCGTTAGCCCAGCTAGGAGTGTATATAAGTGGAGCAACAAGGGATAGTCCCTGACCTAGTTGTCACCTTCTCCACTCCCATTTCGGGCTAGACAGGATCTAGCAATCCTCTGCCAGGAGCTCCTTCCTGTACGTGTGGATACCAGTAGAGGCGTTGCATGTGCGGCGCTGGAGACAATGAGGACCGTGGGGATTTGAACGTGATGTACGTGGGATCGTTCGGTACGGCATCAACTGATGCGCTTCATCAATAATCCGCACCTGTGTGTCTGATGGTAAATCTCGTGGCCTACTACCTTAGCTAGATCTTGGGATCACCGCTAGGGAAAATCGTTTATCTCTACATGGCCCAACAGTAGTCGTACACTTGCCGATCTCAAGATCATGATGAAGTCCAGTGAGTCTAGCACCAGCAAGTCCAGCACCGCAAAGTATCGGTGCATCCATGATCATACACACGTCCAGTACCCCGACAACCTCTGCGTCCTCGCTCCAGCGATGCAGCGGAAGCAACAACTCCTTTCATACAAAGCCATCAGGACATGTATCTCGCTAATCCGAGACCATGGGAAATAATTCTAGAGGGGAGAGAGATCCTTCACGAGGAGGTGTGAGAGTGGAGGAGGATGGGAGCTCCTTTTATAGGAGGAGGGGCAACCCCCAAGGGGCCATGCGCATGGGCATGGTGGTGCCCCCACCTCTCCCTCCATAATGGTGAGTGGAGCTTCCACTAAGCCCACTCCCATTAAAACCAACTCCACTCACTTTGCATTAATTTTCCACCAAATTTAATGCAAGCTCTCATTAAATAAAACTATTTTATTTACTTTATTCAGAATTTTGTTAATTACTTTAATTAAAAAACATTCACGTCAAACCCCCTGCAACAATTTCGATATCACATGCAGAACCAGTTTCTGCAATTTCACCCGAAACAATTCTGGTTTCCATTGAAATGATTCCAGCGCTTTCTTAATATTTATCTGAAACAAATTTGCTCCTAAATGGTGTCGGTATACCTTAAGTGTGTCACCCTATGGTTCGCGAATAATGTAGACATGATCGAGACCCCTCTCCGATCAATAATCAGCAACGGGACCTAGAGATCCGTACTGACTCCTACACATTCAACGATGACTCTAGTGATCGTGTGAACCTTTAATGCTTGTAACTAAATCCCTTTGTCTCGTGATATATTACTGTACGACTTTCAATCATTGGTATCCCGATACCTAGTTTGATCTCGTTACCAACATGTACTCTTTTCTTGTTCCCGTGATATAACATTCTAGTGATCTTATCACTTGCTTGTAAGCTATGTCAATGTGATATCATCGAGAGGGCCCAGAGTATATATCGTCGTCATAGGGATGGACAAATCCCACTATCGTTCCATGAGCCTCTACTTAACACTTTTGAAGTATTTGAACCCACCTTTGTAGTCACCCTATTACGGTGTGACGTTTTATGTTATCAAGTTACTCTTTTGGTGTTAGTGATTGACATGATCTCATGGTCTAAGGACTAAAGTTACTTCGTATGTTGTCATAGCAATTTTAACACAATGACTTTGATCATATTGCTGTTCTTCGGATGAATGTTCATCACACCATTCAACCAATGTTGTGACCTTGTTATTAACAACATCCAATGTCCATCATCAGGAAACCTTGATCATCTTGCTAATCAATGAGCTAGTTTGTATGAGAGGCATAACTAGGAAATCTTTGTTTGTTTATTAAACACATATGTATTAACGTTTCCAATTAATACAATTATTGCATGCAAAATAAAAATTATCATAAACAAGGAATAAGATAATAACCACTTTATTATTGCCTCTCGGGCATATTCCCTTCACCATTCGCGTGTAAACATGTTCCTCTTTTCTTTGCAAAATCTGCAAGTCAAACTCTAGCAAAATTAAAGTCCAACATATCATCCTTGGCTTAACTTCAGTTCTATCAAGAATTTCCTTTAATATTTTATGAATCAGTATGCACTCTAACTTTCGAGTCAGTTATCTAAGATCTAAATTTATCACAAGAAAATATAACAGCAAAGAGTTCTTTTTTTGCCATGGGGTAGTTCTTTTGAGCACTGTTCAAAGTATGACTAGCGTTATGAATGATATTAAGTTTATCACCATCACGCTGACAAAGAACAACTCCTACTGCTTCTTGGCTGGATTCATAGAACAAATCAAAAGGCTTTTTCCAGTTTGGTGGTTTAATGATAGGAGCATTAAGAAAGGTGTCTTTTAATATAGCAAAAGCAGTAAGGGAGTTTTCATCAACATTACAAATAGCTTCCTTTAGTAAAAGGTTAGTTACTGGTCTCGCAACTTTAGAGAAGTTATTAATAAACCTTCTATAAAATCTTGCATGACCTAAGAAACTTCTTATACCTTTATGTCCCGAGGAGGTGGTAGCCTCTCTATTGCTTCTATTTTTGCATTACCAACCTCCATGATCTTACTTGAGATCTTGTGGAGAATCATTATACCTTCTTGAACCATGAAGTGGCACTTCTCCCAATTCAAGACAAGGTTAGTATCCTCGCATATCTTCAAAACCTTATGAAGATTATGGACACAATGGTTAAATGAAGTCCCATAAACTAAAAAGTCATCCATGAATACTTCCATGATATTTTCAACATAATCAGCAAATATAGAGGTTATACACCTTTGGAAGGTAGCATGCACATTACAAAGGGCAAAAGGCATATGGCGATAAGCATATAAACCAAAAGACATGTGATTATGGTTTTTAATTTGTCATCTAGATGGACAGCTATCTGAGAGAAACTAGAATAACCATCTAAATAACAAAAATGAGAGTGCATAGGGAGTCTCTCTAATGTTAGATCTATAAATGGCAAAGGGTAGTGATCTTTCGAGTTTCCTTATTAAGTTTTCTAAAATCAATGCACGTCTTGTGACCAACGACAGTTCCAGTAGGTACTAACTTATTATGCTCATTTGGAACTACAGTGAACCCACTTTTCTTTGGAACACAATAAACAGGACTTACCCAGTCACTTTATTCCACATGAAAAATGATACCTGTATCAAGAAGGCAGATTACCTCCTTTCTCACCTCTTCTTTCATATGAGGTTTAAGTCTTCTTTGAAAGTCTGCAACCGCCTGGGCTCCCTCTTCCATAAATATTCTATGAGTGGTTATCGAGGGACTAATCTCTTTCAAGTCATCCATTGAATGACTGAGAGCCTTATGGTGCATTCTTAAGACTATTATTGAATTATCCTCTTCCTTTTCTGCAAGATAAGGGCTTATAATAACATGATATTTGTTAGTATTATCGAGAAACCTATACTTTAATTCTTTAGGAAGGGGTTTGAGTGTAGGAGGGGGAAGCTCCTCGTCACCCTTTCTTACAGGTGTCTCATAAACTTGATTCATTTCAGGATAAATTATAGGTGTTAAATTAAGATATTCATGAACTTCCATTTTCTCTAAATATTTGGGAAGATTATCATTTTCAGCTAGGCTTGTTTCCATCTTACCATTGGGAGTCTCATAAAATACATCAGCAAGACTAGTGATGCTACCTTCCTCTTCTTGCTCTAACTCATATTATTCAAAATCCTCAATAGTTGGCATGTGATGAAATTTAGAAAAATGGAAATTCATTTTATCCTCACCAAACTCGAGAGACATAGTCTCCTTTTTACAATCGATGTTTGCTCCTGCGGTATTTAGGAAAGTTCTTCCAAAAATAATCGGACAATAAACGTCAGTAGGCATATCAAAAAGTACAAAATCAATAGGATGCTTGTAGGGTCAAATAAAAATTGGGACATCTCTAATTATTCCCACGGGAAATTTGAGTGTTTTATCCGCTAGGATAATTGTCATATCAGTGTCCTCTAATTCAGCTGGTTTAAGTTCAATCCTGAATTTTTAAATAGAAGTTATAAGGGATTGCGTTAACATCTATTGCAATATCACAAAGGCCATAATGATAAGATCCACCAAAAGTGCAAGGAAGAATAGGTTTACCAACATTTTTAGCTTTTGCCTTCCCTTCAACAAATTGAGAAGCTTCGGTGTCTAGCTCGATTACATTGCAATGCACAAACATTGTCAATATATATTCTTTTGTTTTCTCACCCATCTCCTATATGCCCCCTTGAATAATTTCTTCTGTCGTTGCCTCTTCATCCTGCTTCTTGAGGATCATTCTTTTCTATTCTAGTTTTTCTTCCAATTGTTGGGGTACCATATGTTTTCTCGTCGTCCTTGGGAAAGGAAGGGGTTCAGCATAAGGTGCCCTTTTATTTAACGGCTCTACAAGGGCCACAATTTTCACATCCACATATTCAACTTGCTTCGGTGGTGGCATATAATGAAGCCATCCCTTCTTTGGTGCTTCCATGAAGGAACCTTGGAATTTGTGTCAAGTTCATGTTTAATTTCTTGATTGAGTCCCCCATATAAAACATGTAAAATATACCATTCAGGTAAATCATGATGGGGAAATTTATTAAGAATGGATTTATACCTTTTGAAGACTCTTACCAAACCTTCTCCTAGGAGGTTCTTGAAATTAGTGATTTCCCTCCTTATTTCAACAGTCTTTACTTTGGAAAAGAATCAAAATACAAATTCTCCTTTAAGCTTTTCCCACGTATTAATCTTTTATGTAGGGCCAATTCTATACCAAGCTAGAGAAGTGTTGGTTAAAGATTGGCTAATTTTTTTTAATTTTAATTAATCATAAAAATATCATTTAAATTTAAGCGTCCAACATAACTCGGTAAAATGCATTAGGTGAGCACAAGGATCCTCATTTGTATCCTCTCCTGCAAAAGTTTTCTGATGACTAATTGCGATAAAACGAGGGTTGACCTCATATTCTTGTTTGCTCCCTGCGGGAATTCCTTAACAAATCCTTTATTAAACCTCTCGTGGTATTTAGTTGCATCAAGCTGATTCATCAGCCTATGTGTAGTCATGCTGTTTATCTGAAACTACTAAACAACTTTAGTAAAAGCTTAACAGAATTAGCGAGTAAGAATATCAAAAGCACTTAGCTCCCCGGCAACGGTGCCCAAAAATAGCTTGATATCTACAAGTGAACAAATCGATTGTAGCTACTTTTAAAATAAGAGTATCGAACCCGCGGAGAGCTATTTGGTTAATTTCTTTATGCCCCATGTGATTATCTATCGATGGACACTTGTAAGCTGCCTTTGATCTCAGTTAAGGAGTGTTGAAAGGTTTTTGTGTTTGGATGCAAGAAAGTAATAAAAGCAAATAAGTAACAAAGCATTAGAAAAAGGGTGTTGGAACTCAATAAGGCTAAAGTGTTCTTGGGGATGTAGGATACACCACTAGCATATGATAATTATTCATGATTAGGATAATTTATGTATTTTGTCATGATATGTGTGGGGGGTCTCCATAATAAGATGTTCACTACAAGTCTCGTGTGCAGCCACTTCTATGAGTCAAGTTTTGAGATCATCTCTAAATAACCATTGCGATGCCTATGAGCAAACCACTTCTATAGACCACCACAATTAAGGGTTTCCCCATGGATATCGTATGGGCTTAGTGAATCTCCCTTAATTCCACTTTGACCGCATAGGTTATAAGCCAATGTTTGCAGTCACAAAGTAGCACCGAGCATACTCTCATAGACGTCCAAAGGATATTTCTCTCTCCCTAGTCCCGAAAGCAAATGCTATGTGGTCGACTTCACATACCATCTAGAGAGAGATCTAACACATTATCATAAAACAATATATCAAAGACCAAAGTTATATATCATATTTATTTCATTTCATAATAATGCTAGAGTTTCTCCATCTCCCCCAAAACAAAGGAAACTACTCACACATGGAAGCAATCAACAACATCATCATATTCATATGGATGGATCGAAAGTACGAAGGTAAACCAAGTGCAAACAACAATTGTATTTGAATTACAACAAGATCTAATGAATAAGAGTTGAGGTAATGGTGTTGATGGAGATGCAGTGGTTGATGATGAAGGGGATGACGCATTTTCCTCCAATGATCCGTGAAGCAGCAAGGATTTGACCTTCTCCAAGTTCCTCCTCCAGATCCCTCTCTGGCATGGTGTTTCGAGGCTGGAGGTTACTGTGAATGTTGGATCTCAGATCCACCTTTACGTGGTGAGAGTATTTAACGAGGCGGGCGTCCTGGCAGGTGGTCCGGGCAGGCCTCGCCTGTACCGCTGGTCGTTAAACCCTCTGTTGTTTCCTCTCGCATCCTCTCTTCTCCCGGGTGCGTGGAAATCATTTAAATAATTTAAATGACTTTTATGACTTAAAAATATCATATTGTTGCATATCATGACAGTTCACATTGATATATTCACAAATAACTTAATAATTCGGGATCATGTTGAAACAAGGACAAAAGGTGCGCGCAAACGCTGTGAAATACAAAAATTCTAACTCTATATATGCAAAAAACACAAGGTAATTAAATATGCTTAAAAATGGACTCATCACCTAGATAGCACTTTTCATGAGTTCTGGTTGCTGGTCGGAGTCTTTTTATATAGTCTTTCTTCTAATTAGGGTCGTATTGTATTTTAGATTTTGTCTGCTTTTTGTGTCATTGGGGTCCTGAGACTGTTTTTAGATTGTTTGTGAGTCTGTTCGTGTTCTCGAGATATAGATCTGTTTTCTTTTTAGATTGGTCTGTAGATCTGATTTAGTCAAAGAAAAAAGTCTAACCGATCACTACAAGTCACGGTTTCCTATTCACCTACGTGAGATTGCCCCAGCGTGAGTAAGAAAAAGAAGAGCAACGATCGATCCAAGTCCCATCCGAGCGTGAGTTTTCTTCATCTATTCTATTACTAGTTAAATGCCCATGCTTTACTACGGTCCAATAAATTTTGACTTATCATGGACATGTTTATTTTGTTATATTTCACAAGTGGTTGTTGCTTCTAGAGCACCGACCATATTCTCCTACTTCATGCATTCAAGAACCCAATGTATCTCTCTTCATTTCAATTAGTTGAAACAAGTGGACCGAGTTGTAGCCCGGTGGCTATGACGTGGTGATATGTCCCGAACTGCTCGGCGTTCGAGCCTCCATGCTCGTATTTTTGGTGCGTGCCTAGACTCGTTACAATTAGTTGAATGTCAAATTAAAATGCCATCTTTTGGGACTATGTCTGGATATCATTCTCTAGGGACTATGTTTAGATATCATTCTCTAGAAAGCGAAAAGATAAATCAAAGTTGGAGATCTAGCCTCAAGGAATCCTTTTTATCCGGCAGCGGGATCCTCTTGCCTTGCTATCCAGATGGCCTGGCCAAACGACTTGTATCTGACCAATGAGTGCATGCCATTAGCTCCTATAATAATACTCCCTCCAACCCATATTACCATATTAGTTGACTTGGATTTATTCAAATTCGGATGTATCTGACACTAAAACATGTCTAGATACATCTGAATCTAGACAAACCCAAGTCAAGTAATATGGGTCGGAGCTCCCTCCGACCCGAATTACCGTTCGCGAGGTCATTTTTACAAAAACGTCCTCGTGTTTTTCCCGACAAACATCCGAGTGCTTCCCCGCGATCTTCTTCCTCATGTCCGCCTCGTCTCATTCAACGCCGACGCCGCGCGCCCTCGCTGTAGCTCGCCCTCGCCAGCGCCGCGCCCTCTCCAGCGCCGCGCCCTCCTCCCATACACTGCTCCGCCGACTCCGCATCCGCAGCGGGTCTCCGGTGAGGCGATTTGGGGGTCTCTGGTAAAATCCGAATCTTGGGGATTTGGTGGTGGGCGATTTGGCGGTCTCCGGTGAGGCGGACGCGGCCGACGAGGCAACAAGCTACTGGGACGGGGAGGCTAGTCCGAATCTTGGGGATTTGGTGGTGGGCGATTTGGCGGTCTTCGGTGAGGCGGACGCGGCCGATGAGGCGGACGGGGAGGCTGGTCGATTGCTGCGTCTCCTCGTCAGCTGCAGGTCCCCTGGCATCCACACGATCTGCTTCCACCGGCGGTGGGGGAGCTTCTGCTACTGGCTTTCGACCTGGGCGGCGACGAAGGTCAGCGAGGGGCAGTTTCTTGAGGTCTTGGACGAGAGGCTGGCGGGGAACGGAGACATGGAGGAGCTCAGCCGGGCGTGCAATGCCGCGTGCTGGTGCATACAACAGAGTGAGGCGTTGAGGCCGACCATGGGGCAGAAGCTGACATTGGTATGTACTGCTACCAGATTATTATTTTTCTCTTTGTAGTGAGGTCCAAGCATGTCTCAGGTAAGATTGCTTTTTTGATGTCAACAAGTTGAGCAATTGAGAGTAATTAGCCATCTGCCATGTTTGATAAATTTAGAATGAATAAATTCAGAGTAAAACTGAAAGTAATTAGCCATCAGCCATGTTTGATAAATTTAGAATGAATAAACTCAAAATAAAATTCAGAGTAGCTGAAAGTATCCATTCATGCCAACAGGAGAAAACTGAAATTATAAAATTGAGATTTTTTATAAAATTGAGATTTTTTGTATCCATTCATGTCAACAGGAGAAAACTGAAAGTATTGGATCTCTCCTTTCTATAATGCTACAAGTCCCTCCATTCCCAACCTTTCTTTGGACAGATCTAATGTTTGTTTTATTTCAAGTAATTAGCTGATTTACAAGTCCCTCTATTCATAGTTTTTTGTTTACCCACTCTGTTTACAGCATGTAGAACTGAACTCTGTTTACAACATTAGTACACATGAATTTTTTATATTGTTAGAGACACACTTCAGTACACACTTCAGTATTAAGAAAGCAACGAGGTTTCATTTCATTTAATTGCATGACACCTGACAAATTCATTTTTCTGAGCTTCATTAGTACCCTAAAAGATGATGAGATGACTTGTAGGAACTTGATTACTACATGTTCTAAATTATCCTTTATTCATATGTTTTCAGGAGATGGAAAATCCTCTTATTCTTATTCATGACAAGAAAATCTCTTTGAACATCAGTGAGGTATGTCCACAACTGGTAAGCTTCTGTTTATAGATGTATTTTAATGCTTCAATTTGTGGTGCCTGAACGGTTGAACTACTGTTAGTATAGCTAGATGTGCATGTATTTGAGAACAACAAGGATTTAGTGGTTATGTTTCCTAGCTTCAGGGTTACTGTTTCTTAGTATAGGACTATTTAAAATCTGCACTTCTAAGAACTTGTTTCAGTCTCCCAAGAACTTGTTTTACAGAACTTGACCTTATTCCTTTTTGTATTCTACAAAATGTCACACACCAAACTAAGCTGCTTTATCATGCATCTGCCTAAAAACAATTAACATGTGCAGGACTCTTTGCCAAGCACCATGGGACTTCCTACAGGAGAAAACAGTCACAGGCAGATGCAGCTACCATAGAACCGATAATACATGAATATGAATGTTTGACTAAATTAACTTGCTCGTTAATCTTCCCAAATTAACCATGTGTTGTTTGAACAGGTATGAACATTACTTGTGGGAGAATGAGAAGCAGTCCTACAAACATTGGAGCTGGAGCTTGACCGGAAGACGACAGCGCTGGAGCTGTCTCCCCCGAAGACGACAGCGCTCCTCCTCCCCTGAGGACGACGATGGAGAGCTGGAGCTCGACTGGCCTCCGCTTCCCGCGAGGACTGGCACAGGGATCGTCGCTGCTGGGGATCGAGTCCGCCTCTCGCTGGGGATGGCGCGGCCGCCGGGGATCGTGGGCGGGCGCCTGGGATCGCTTCCGCCTCGCGCGCGGCCGCCGGGGATCGCGTCCGCCTCTCGCTGGGGATCACGCGGCCTCCGTGGATGGCGCGGCCGCCGGGGATTGTGGGCGGGCGCCTGGGATCGCTTCCGCCTCGCGCGCGGCCGCCGGGGATCGCGTCCGCCTCTCGCTGGGGATCGCGCGGCCTCCGGGGATGGCGCGGCCGCCGGGGATCGTGGGCGGGCGCCTCGGATCGCTTCCGCCTCGCGCCGGGGATCGCGCAGCAGCTGGGATCGCGTCCGCCTCTCGCCGGGGATCGCGCCCACCGCTCGGGTCGCGGGCGGAGCTGGGATTTTCAAATTTGGATCTTGAATCTATCTCAATTTGTAACGTTTTGAATTTATTTGGGTTTCTTTGTAAAAACCTATTTCTACAGAGCGTGCGAACACTAATTCGGGCCTGAGGGAGTAATAATTTTGATTCGGAATAGATACAAAGGTATAGTCCTATGCCCAGCTGTGCAGTTTAGGATCTTAGGCATCACAGATGACAAGATTTTCCAAGAGAACTATTAACGGACTGGATAACTAACTGTTTCAATAGACGGCTTAACATTATCAGTAAGCAACAGACCACCAGCTGTTTTATCTTGACCTACAGCTACCTGTTATACGGGAAAGACAAACAGGAAATTAGTACTATGCCACAACTGAAGGGTGATCTACGTAGTAACCTGAAATTGAATCTTTCATCTCCACTTAATTGACAACAGTGCACCATCCAAACCATACATTTTAATATAACTAGATGTACATAATAAATATATAAGATCTCTATGTTGATATGAATATGGTCACTAAGAGGCTTCATGTCTTCCGCATTATCTGTCCTCAGAATACCTATTGATATCATCCTCTTTTATAATTAGACGACTGGAGTCATTCAACTCCACCTTTGTTCCAGCATACCTCAAATACAGAACCTGAGCTCCAACCTACACAACTAACACACAGTACATACTACAGATGCCATTTTCTCACCAACTAGTAGTTAGAATTTCTTAAACAGGTTATAATCAAGACTCAGCAAGATGCTAATCACCAAGGAACTTGTCGAATGGCGAGCATATTCTGAAATAAATGCAGAACCGCGGAGGGAAAGCAAAGTAGTACTTGAGAATGAAGAGGATGCGCGCGCTTCTCGGTGGCGCGATGCAGCCAACAAATTTGGCGTCCTGAAGGTCCCTATCGTATTCCTCGCAATCCTCGTACATTCGTACCCTCTAGGTCGCTGCAGCTGGGGGCACATGGTCGTAGGCTCAGTTGATCCCTGCCACAGTGGTTCTCTATCGTCGGTGCTGGAGGACGGTATCGACGATGTTGTGTTCATATCTCCCTTGTTTACAAATTATAGACAAAACAAACCAAAAAATGGAGATTGCTATTACCATGAGCTCCGTAAAAATTACCAAGTACACATAACTGCTCAACTCAAACTGAAATCTGCGGATTGTTGTCAAGCAGAGCTGCTCTGACTCTGACTCTTGTGAGACTGAAGATTTCTGTCCTTTTTCATAACTCAGTCATAGAAGTATCAGGATCCCCCCAACACCTATTTCTTTCTTTCCCTGCTGCAAAATCAAATTAAACAATTTTTTTGAATAAAGTGAGAGGCTGTGGGGCTTTTACCTCACAGTAGATAGTAAAAAAAAATCAAATCAAATCAAATCTATTGTAAAGTGACACAAAACTGTGTCTGACTAACAGGTTCAACATCCCGCGACAATCGATGGCTTTCGTGTTGAGTCTAGTATGCGCTAGCAGTAGATCGATCGAGTCCTCAAGCTGTCTTCCTACGTATCGAAGGAAGAATCGATCAGCTAGCTATGGACGTGCGATAGCGAAACAATCAGTCCAGCTTTGATTTGATAGCTCGATATGGGCAAAATCAACTGAGACAGCTTACTTCCCCTAAACGACCGGGAGCGATCAACGAACTGGGGACTGCGCCAATAGGTGGAGGACCCGAGTGCCTGCGACCACCGGGTGTCCATCTCTCACTTCTTCCACAGAAACGCCCAGGGATATGGCCGCGCACTTCCTTGCCGCCACCACGTCTGCTCTCCTTGTCCGCCTTGACGGCCACAATGACCGGATGCTACAGCTTTTGTCTGAGCTCTTTCCACCGTGCGACCCATTGCCTCTGTCACCGCCGCACCAGATCCTGCACCTTGAGGAGTTTGGTTCTCGGCTCCGATACTAGTCGTTGGTTCCCGCACTCGTCTTTTCACAGGAGGTCGGGACCAAGACAATGGTGGCAGCTCAAGCAGGTGGCGGCGCCCAAATTCAGAGGAGGTGGAGACGGGGGATTGTCCGTGGTTGGGCACTATAGAGAGGGCGGATTCCGGGGTAATTTCTGTTCCGTTCCATCGGCCGGACTCTGGTGGCCGGAGATCGACGACATGGAGTGTAAGGGCCGGTTTATATCTGGATCCCACTCAATTTCACGGAAACTACCAAGAATTATCCTCCCGACCACCCCCGAGTAGGTTCAGTACATACGGCACTGCCGTCCAAATCATTCAGTTCCTTCCTACCCATTCTCTCTACCTGGGTATGCTAAATAGCAACTCGATGCTTACACGGGCCGTCGGGCCAAGTCATGTCCTGCAAGCCATCTAGGTAGTCGCGTGTTCCTCTTGGGCCTCGTCGCAGCTTCGGAAGCCTTGTCCTTGTCCTGGCTTGTCGGTGTAGAGGGCCCACCGGCAGGTGGACCCGGGTCGCTGACATCCCCTCCCCCTTGAGAACCTGCTTGTCCCTAAGCAGGTGCACGAGGAAACTGTTGCTGGAGAGAGTCGAAATACTCCCAGGTCGCCTAAGTGGCAGATGCACCACTCCGCTGGATGAGACCCTACACCACTGTTGACAACCCCTTCGGTCGGACGCGGCGCTGCAACACCAACACAGGAATCTGATGAGTAGCATCCGGATGTGGAAGAGTGGGAAGTACCTGTTGTCCTGGCGCTAGCGCCCTCTTTAGCTAGGACACATGAAAGACTGGGTATACTCTGCTAGACTCAGGCAGATCCAGCTTATATGCCACCTCCCCAATGCGCTTCAGAACACGATAAGGACCAAAAAATCTGAATGACAGCTTGTGGTTGGCACGATTCACAACCGATGATTGCACGTATGGCTGGAGCTTCAAGAAAACCATAACCCCTACAGCAAAGACACGCTCAGATCTCTTCTTATCGGCTTGATGCTTCATACGTTGTTGCATACGCAACAGGTGTTGCTTGACAGAGGCCAGCACCAACTGCCGTTCAGAAAGCCACGTTTGAACATCGAGGGGAGCAACAGAATCCAACACAAAGATGCCAAAGTGTCTTGGTTGTCGACCATACACGACTTCAAATGGTGACTTGCCTATAGATGAATGCCAATTGGTATTATACCAAAATTCGCAGAGGGAAATCCATTTCAACTAGTGAGTAGGATGTGAGCTAATGAAACACCGCAAGAAACACTCAATTGATTGGTTTACCCGTTTCGTCTGACCATCAGTCTCAGGATGATAAGCAGTGCTCATATGAAGGTCAGTACCCATTGATTTGAACACGGCTTGCCAAAAGTTACTGGTGAACATAAGGTCTCTATCTGATACCAAAATCTTGGGCATGCTATGCAGCTTGTACACATGATCTACAAAAAGATCAGCCACTTCACTTGCCGTGTAGGGATGACATAGTGGAATAAAGTGAGCGTACTTTGTCAATTTATCCACTACCACCGTTAGACAGTTGTAACCACGAGAAACAGGCAACCCATCAATGAAGTCCATAGTTGCCATCTCCCATGGTTCAGACGGAATAGGCAGAGGTTGGAGCTGAAGGAAATATGCCCTGAGAGGCAATAATAAAGTTGTTATTATGTATTCCTTGTATATGATAGATGTTTATTTTATATGCTATAATTGTATTGATAGGAAACGTCAATACATGTGTGTTTAATAAACAAATAAAAGGTTCCTAGTTATGCCTCTCTTATAGACTAGCTTGTTGAATAACAAGATGATCAAAGTTTCCTGATCATGGACATTGGATGTTGTTAATAACGAGGTCACAACATTTGTGAAATGATGTAATGCACATTCATCAGAAGTATAGCATTACGATCGAAATCATTATGTTTATATTGCTATAACATCATACGAAGTAATCTTTATCCTTAGACCATGAGATCATGTTAATTGCTGACATCGGAAGAGTAACTTGATAACGTCAAACGTCACACCGTAAAAGGGTGACTATAAAGGTGGGCTCAGCTACTCCAAAGACGTCATGTTGAGGCTCATGGATCAAGAGTGGAATTTGTCAATCCCGATGACGGATAGATATACTCTGGGCCCTCTCGGTGATATCACATTAAGATAGCTTGCAAGCAAGTGATGTGATCACTAGAATGTTATATCAAGGGAACGAGAAAAGAGTGCATGTCGGTAACGAGATCAAACTAGGTATTTGGATACCGATGATCGAATCTCGGACATGTAATATATCATGAGACAAAGGGATTAAATTACTAGCATTAAAGGTTCTCACGATCACAGAAGTCATCGTTGAATGTGGAGGAGTCAGTATGGATCTCCAGGTCCCGCTTCTGATTATTGATTTGAGAGGAGTCTCAATCATGTCTGCATTATTCGCGAACCGTAGGGTGACACACTTAAGGGTTGCCAAACACCAATTTGGAGCACATATGTTTTAGACGAAAGAATTGCAAAGCGCTGGAATTATTTCGATGGAAACTGGAATTGTTTCGGGTGAAATTGCAGAAACTAGTTCTGCATGTGATATTGAAATGTTGCAAGGGGTTTTATGTGAATGTTTGTTAATTAAAGTAATTAACAAAATTCTGAATAAAATAAATAAAAGAGTTTTATTAAATGAGAGTTGCATTAAATTTGGTGGAAATTTAATGCATGTGAGTGGAACTTTGGGTGGAGGCTAAATTGATGTGAGTGGAGCTTCCACCACATGAATGAGGAAGAGGTGGGGGCACCCCCATGGGCGCCGGCCATGGGAGGGGAGGATCCCTCCCTATCCTATAGAAGGCCCCCTTCTCCTCCCTCACAAAGCACACCTCCTCGTGAAGGATCTCTCTCCCCCTCTAGATATATTCCCCCATGGTCTCGGATTAGCGAGATACATGGTCCCGGTGGCATTGCGTCTGGAAGGAGTTGCTGCTTCCGCTAATTCGCTGGAGCGAGGAGGTGGAGGTTGTTCGGTGGCCTGAACGTGTGTGCAAGGACGGATGCGCTGCTTATTTGCGGCGCTAGGGCTTCCACACGATCTTGAGATCGACAAGCATACGACTACATCATCCATGAGTTCCAACTCGTTAACAAAACTCTGTTGTCTTCGAGGGTAAGTTCTCTATGGATGTATATTCATCCGTTGCTTGTATCTAGTAGATAGATCTTGGTGTATAGTTCTCATCGTAGGAAATTTTTGTTTTCTATGTTGTAAACCTAACAGTGGTATCAGAGCCTGATCTATGCGTAGGTGCTTTGCACGGGTAGTACACATATGTTTATATATGGGCAATGATGATCATGTTATTGCTTATTTCATGTATTTTGGATATTGGTGGCATAGTGGGATGAAGCGGCCCGGACCAACCTTACATGTCATCGCACATGAGACCGGTTCCACGACTGACATGCAACTAGTTTTGCATAAGTGGCTGGCGGGTGTCTGTCTTTTCTACTATAGTTAATATCTGATTTATAACGAGTTGCTAATAACTTGGTTATCCTCGTTGTGGTTTCATATTCGTAGGTAAGACCTGTTCTATCTCCGAAAGCCCTAAGCCACGTAAAACTTGCAATGGATAAATTAGAGGCGTCTAGTTTAGATTGTTGTTGGGCTAGTGTCATGATATGGTAATGTTGTAAGTAGATGTATGGTAGATACTCTTACAACACACTTAATGTGTAAGTTCCATAGACCTTGGCCTTAAACACAAAGGAATGATAAAGATCATACCATGATGCATATGATAGAGATCAAATGCATGGACCATATCATCCTACTTTACACATTAGATGTTTGCATCTTATATTGTTAGTTTGGCGCTTTTAGTAGCATTGTAAGATGAACCCTCATTTAAATATCAAGATAAAATGTGTTCTTCCTTAAGTATGCACCGTTCTATGGATCGTGTTTCGAGATATCACATGATGATCGGGTGTACTCGACTCTACGCTTTCATACAACGGGTGTAAGACAGTTTTACACACGCGAATACTAAGGTTCTTACTTGGCGAGCCTAGCATGTATAGACATGGCCTCGGAAGACGGACCGAAAGGTTAAGCATGAGTCATATAGTTGATATGATGCCCATATAGATGCTCGCCTTTGAAGCTACACCGTCTCACGTGATGATCGGACTTGGTGTAGTGGATTTGGTTCGTGTAATCACCAAAAACACACGAGGGATGTCGTTTTTGAATGGGAGTTCATTAGTAATTTGGATTAGTTGAACTCAATCTATCATAAACTTAGTCTAAATAAACTTTACAAATTCTGTTGTAGATGGCACCACCTGCTTTTAATTTCAATGTGTTCATGGAGAAAGAGAAACTTGTTGCGAATGGTAGCAACTTAACCAACTAGGCTATGAATTTAAGGATTCTCCTCACTGCTGCACAAAAGCAATATGTGCTAAAGGCGCCGCTAGGCCCCCCACCAGCTCCTGATGCCCCTGACGAGGAAAAGAATGTCTATATAACTCGTCAGGAGGACCACAACTTAGTTCATTGCGGCATACTATATGGGCTAGAGCCAGAACTTCGAAAGCGTTTCGAATATGGCAATGCTTTTGATACCATGGGATAATTGAATATGATTTTCGATACCCATGCTACCATAGAGAGTTATAATGCTTCTGAAAAGTTCTTTAGGTGCATGATGGAGGAGAACAGTTCTGTTAGTGAGCACGTACTCAAAATGTCTGGGTACACCGATAAGCTTGTGTCCTTGGGAATATCGATTCCCATTGTCCTAGGCATACATCATGTTCTCCAATCTCTGCCACCTAGCTACAAGAGCTTCGTGATGAACTATAACATGCAGGGCATGAAAAAGTCTCTTCCCGAGCTTCTGTCAATGCATAAAACTGCAGAAGTGGAGATTAGGAAAGAACATCAAGTGTTGATGATCAATAAGACCACCGGTTTCAAAAAGGACAAGAAAGGCAAGCAGAAGGGAAAGAAGGGCGGAAAATCTGTTGCCGCACCTGAAAAGAAATCCCAAGCTAGCCCTAAGTTTGATACCGAGTGCTACTATTGCAACGGGACTGGCCATTGGAAGCGCAACTGCCCCAAGTATTTGGCGGACAAGAAAGCCGGCAAGACAAACAAAGGTATATGTGATATACATGTTATTGATGTGTACTTGACTAGTACTCGCAGTAGCACCTGGGTATTTGATACGAGATCGGTGTGTAATGTATGTAACTCAATTCAGGGGCTGCAGAACAAGCGAAAGCTAGCAAGGGATAAGGTCACGATGCGGGTCGGCAATGGATCAAGAGTTGATGTGATCCCCGTCGGAACGCTGCCTCTCCATATGCCGTCGGGATTAGTGATAAATCTAAATAATTGTTATTTGGTGCCTGCACTGAGCATGAACATTGTATCCGAATTGTATTTGATGCGAAGTGGTTATTCCTTTAAATCTGAAAACAATGGTTGTTCGATTTATATGAATGATATCTTTTATGGTCATGCACCTGTGTTGAATGGTTTATTTCTGTTGGATCTCGATAGTAGTATTACGCATATTCATAATGTTGATGCTAAAAGGATTAAACTTGATAATGATATATCTACATATATGTGGCACTGCCGTCCAGGTCATATTGGCGTTAAACGCATGAAGAAACTCCATTCTGATGGACTTTTGGAATCACTTGATTTTGAATCATTTGATACATGTGAGCCATGCCTTATGGGCAAGATGACTAGAACGTCATTTTCCGATTCAATGGAACGGGCGACGGATTTATTGGAAATCATATATCTGATGTGTGTGGACCTATGAGTGTGTCGGTGCGAGGTGGATATCATTATTTTATTACTTTCACGGATGATTTGAGTAGATACGGGTATATCTATTTGATAAACCATAAGTCTGAAACTTTTGAAAAGTTCAAAGAATTTCATAATGAAGTTGAAAATCATCGTAACAAAAAGATTAAATTTCTTTGGTCTGACCGTGGAGGAGAGTATCTTAGTTATGAGTTTAGCACACATATGAAAGACTGTGGAATAGTTTCACAACTCACGCCGGCCGGAACACCACAACGTAATGGTGTGTCGAAACATCTTAATCGTACGTTATTGGATATGGTTCGATCTATGATGTCTCTGACTGACTTGCCACTGTCATTTTGGGTTTATGCACTGGAAACCGCTGCATTCACTTTAAATCGGGCACCATCTAAATCCGTTGAAACGACACCGTATGAATTACGGTTTGGAAACAAACCTAAGCTGTCATTTCTTAAAGTTTGGGGATGCGATGTTTATGTGAAGAAACTTCAGCCGGATAAACTCGAACCCAAAGCAGAAAAATGCGTCTTCATAGGATACCCTAAGGAAACGATTGGGTATACCTTCTATCACAGATCCGAGGGCAAGGTTTTTGTTGCCAAGAATGGATCCTTTCTTGAGAAGGAGTTTCTCAAGAAAGGTGTGAGTAGTCGGAAGGTAAAACTCGAAGAGGTTACTGAACCTTCTCTTCATGAAATGTCGAGTGGCGCAGCACCGGAAATTGTTTCGGAGTTGACTTCACCTGATGAAGAGAGAGCTAATGATAATAATCATGAAACTCCGAAAGAGGACACTACCGAACCTCGCAGGTCAAGCAGGACACGTGCAGTTCCTGAACTGTATGGCAACCCTGTTATGAATTTCATGATTGATGAAATAGATGACCTTGCGACGTATAAAGAAGCGATGATGAGACCGGATTCCAACAAATGGCTAGAAGCCATGAAATCCGAGATGGAATCCATGTACGAAAACTAGGTTTGGACCTTGGTGGACTTACCTCACGATCGAAAGGCCGTTGAGAATAAATGGATTTTCAAAAGAAAAACTGATGCTGATGGTAATGTGACCATCTATAAAGCTCGACTTGTCACAAAGGGGTTTCTACAAATTCAAGGAGTTGACTACGATGAGACATTCTCTCCCATAGCGATGCTAAAGTTGGTTAGGATTATGTTAGCAATTGCTGCATATTTCGATTATGAAATATGGCAGATGGATGTCAAAATTGCGTTCCTCAATGGTAATATTGAAGAAGAGTTGTATATGATACAACCTAAGGGTTTTGTCGATCCTAAGGATGCTGATAAGGTATGCAAGCTTCAACGATCCATCTATGGACTGAAGCAAGCATCCCGGAGTTGGAATCTCTACTTTGATGAGGTGATCAAAGAGTTTGGATTTGTCCAAACTTATGGAACAGCTTGTATTTACAAGAAAGTGAGTGGGAGAAATGTGGCATTTCTGATATTATATGTGGATGACATATTATTGATTGGAAATGATTTAGATCTTTTAAACAGTGTTAAAAGTTATCTAAACAGCAAATTTTTGATGAAGGACCTTGGTGAAGCTTCATATATATTAGGCATTAAAATCTATAGAGATAGTTCAAGGCGCCTAATTGGGCTATCGCAAAGTACATACCTTCATAAGATATTAAAGAAATTTAATATGGACGGAAGTAAGAAGGGGTTCTTACCTATGTTGCAAGGAAAGACATTGAGTAAGACTTAAAGTCCGGCTACGGCAGAACAAAGAGAGATAATGGATAAGATCCCCTATGCCTCAGCCATAGGCTCTATAATGTACGCCATGCTATGTACAAGACCGGATGTGGCACATGCTATTAGTTTGACTAGTAGGTACCAATCTGATCCAGGTTCGGAACACTAGATAGCGGTCAAGAATATCCTCAAGACTTGAGAAGAACTAAGGATATGTTTCTTGTATACGGAGGTGAAGAAGAGCTAGTCGCTAAGTGTTATGTCTATGTTAGCTTTGACACCGATCCGGATGACTCCAAGTCTCAATCCGGATATGTATTTCTCTTGAACGGAGCAGCAGTTAGTTGGAGGAGTTCCAAACAACCTATGGTGGCTGGATCAACGACAGAGGCGAAGTATGTTGCTGCTTCAGAAGCGGCGCAGGAAGCGGTTTGGATGAAGGAGTTCATAATGGAAGGTGTGGTTCCTAGTGCATTGGACCCAATGGTGATCTATTGTGACAACAATGGAGCCATAGCCAACGCCAAGGAACCAAGCTCTCACAAGAATTCCAAGCATATTAAGCACCGGTTTCACTCCATCTGCGAGCATGTCAAGGATGGAGATATAAAGATTTGTAAAGTACACACGGACCTAAATGTAGCAGATCTATTGACTAAAGTTCTCCCTAGGGCAAAACATGATCAACACCAAAACTCCATGGGTGTTAGATTTATCACTATGTGAACTAGATTATTGTCTCTAGTGCAAGTGGGAAACTGAAAGAAATATGCCCTGCGAGGCAATAATAAAGTTGTTATTATGTATTCCTTGTATATGATAGATGTTTATTTTGCATGCTATAATTGTATTGATAGGAAACGTCAGTACATGTGTGTTTAATAAACAAATAAAAGGTTCCTAGTTATGCCTCTCTTATATACTAGCTCGTTGATTAACAAGATGATCAAAGTTTCCTGATCATGGACATTGGATATTGTTAACAATGAGGTCACAACATTTGTGAAATGATGTGATGAACATTCATCAGAAGTATAGCATTATGATCATAGTCATTATGTTTATATTTCTATAACATCATATGAAGTAATCTTTATCCTTAGACCATGAGATCATGTTAATTGCTGGCATCAGAAGAGTAACTTGATAACATCAAACGTCACACCGTAAAAGGGTGACTATAAAGGTTGATTCAGATACTCCGAAGACGTCATGTTGACGCTCATGGATCAAGAGTGGAATTTTTCAATCTCGATGATGGATAGATATAATCTGGGCCCTCTCAGTGATATCACATTAAGATAGCTTGCAAGCAAGTGATGTGATCACTAGAATGTTATATCACGGGAACGAGAAAAGAGTGCATGTCGGTAATGAGATCAAACTACGTATTTGGATACTGATGATCGAATCTAGGACATGTAATATATCATGAGACAAAGGGATTAAATTACTAGCATTAAAGGTTCTCACGATCATAGAAGTCATCGTTGAATGTGGAGGAGTCAGTATGGATCTCCAGGTCCCGCTTCTGATTATTGATTTGAGAGGAGTCCCAATCATGTCTGCATATTCGCGAACCGTAGGGTGACACACTTAAGGGTTACCAAACACCAATTTGGAGCACATATGTTTCAGACGAAAGAATTGCAAAGCACTGGAATTATTTTGATGGAAACCGGAATTGTTTTCGGTGAAATTGCAGAAACTGGTTCTGCATGTGATATTGAAATGTTGCAAGGGGTTTTATGTGAATGTTTGTTAATTAAAGTAATTAACAAAATTCTGAATAAAATAAATAAAAGAGTTTTATTAAATGAGAGTTGCATTAAATTTGGTGGAAATTTAATGCATGTGAGTGGAACTTTGGGTGGAGGCTAAATTGATGTGAGTGGAGCTTCCACCACATGAATGAGGAAGAGGTGGGGGCACCGGCCATGGGAGGGGAGGAGCCCCCCTCTCCTATAAAAGGCCCCCCTCTCCCTCCTCACAAAGCACACCTCCTCGTGAAGGATCTCTGTCCCTCTCTAGATATATTCCCCCATGGTCTCGGATTAGCGAGATACATGTTTCCGGTGGCATTGCGTCTGGAAGGAGTTGCTGCTTCCGCTGATTCGCTGGAGCGAGGAGGTGGAGGTTGTTCGGTGGCCTGAACGTGTGTGCGAGTACAGATGCGCTGCTGATTTGCGGCGCTAGGACTTTCACACGATCTTGAGATCGGCAAGCGTACGACTACATCATCCACGAGTACCAACTCGTTGACAAAACTCTGTTGTCTTCGAGGGTAAGTTCTCTATGGATGTATATCCACCTGTTTCTTGTATCTAGTGGATAGATCTTGGCGTATAGTTCTCATCGTAGGAATTTTTTGTTTTCTATGCTGCAAACCCAACAGGAGCAACCCTGGAGAAAGCACACATTTAGGCTTGGCTTGCTGACAAGGCAACAAGTACTGACAAACTCCTTGACAGTAGTCTTTATACCAGGCCATTTGAACAAATCAACCAGCCGTCGATAAGTTACCGGAAACCTAGAATGCCCTCCTATTGGACTAGCATGGAAAGCAAAAATATTCTGCCTTTGTAACATCAGATCAGCCCCCACCCAGATTCTCTTCTTGTAGCAAATCACACCAGCACTCAATGTGTAACCAGCACCCGATTCTGGAGCTACAACCAATTGTTGCAGGAGCTTTTGAGCGAAAGGATCAGATGCATAGCTGGCCACCACATGTTCAAGCCAGATTTGTTGCACTTCTGAGATTTGAAATATTTGGGAATCAGACGGGGGTTTATGGGATATCGAGTCTGCAGCCCCATTAAGAGTTCCCTTCTTGCACATCACCTTAAACTGTAGCCCGATCATTTTTGTCAGTGCCTTCTGGTGCCATTCAGTATGTAAGCGCTAGTCAGTGAGATGAACCAGGCTTTTGTGTTCAGTCTTGATCAAGAACTCACCCAGCTATAGGTACTATCGCCATTGTTGCACCGCAAGAAGGATGGCAAGATATTATTTTTCATAAACTGAAAGGCCACGGTTGCGAGGACCTAGGTATTTGCTAACATAAGCCAAGGCATGTACCTTTTGAGAAAGAACAACTCCAATTCCCGTATCGCAAGCGTTAGTTTCAATGACAAATTGAGCTGTGAAATCAGGGAGTGCGAGTACAGGAGTCGTGATCAAAGCCTCCTTCAAAGTATCAAAAGCAATCTACTCAACTGCAGACTAGACAAACAACACTCCTTTCTTGAGTAAAGACGTGAGCGGCTGACTGAAAATAGCATAGTGGCGAATAAATTTCCGGTAGTACCCCGTGATGCCAAGGAACCCACACAATTCCTTCAAATTAGCAGGCAAAGGCCAATTGGTAATGTCACTGATCTTGGAGTCATCGGTGGAGACGCCTTCTCCCGAGATTACATGTCCCAGGTAAGCAATTTTCTTTAGCACAAATGCACACTTCGATGGCTTCACTTGCCACTGGTCCTTGCGAAGAATTTCCAGGATGGTGGCGACGTGTTGGACATGCTCTGTGTATTCAGCACTGTATATCAAGATGTCATCAAAGAAGACCAGAGCGAATTTCCACAGGACCGGAGCCAGGGACGCATTCATCGCGTGCTAGAACATGGTCGGTGCTCTAGTCAGGCCAAATGCCATCACATGGAACTTGAAGTATCCGTTGTGCGTCTGGAACGGAGTTTTGTATTCCTCACCGGGAGCCAACCTAATTTGATGATACCCCGCCCACAAATCTAACTTGGAGAACCACTTTGCTCCAGACAATTCATCAATTAGTTCATCTATTACTGGTAAGGGGTACTTTCCTTTGACAGTGAGTGCATTGAGATGGCGGTAGTCAACTACCAGACACCAAGTCTTGTCCGGTTTCTTCACTAAGATGTCTGGCAACGCGAACGGACTGTTGTTGTGTGTTATGACACCCTGTGCCAAGAGATCATACACTTGCCTCTCAATTTCAGACTTCATTGTTGGTGCAAAACGATATGGTCTCACTAAAACAGGCCTATCCCCTGGAATTACAGGAATATGGTGATCGTATTGACGCATGGGTGGAAGTTCCTTATGTTCCTCGAAGACCGAAGCAAACTTATCAAGAAGGGACTGAATATCAACTCTCTGTTTAGTGTTATGCTCACTGTCATCTTGCTGCACAACATAGAGCTCGATGAGAGCATGAGTGATGCCCTGAGCACCATCCCCATGCAACACTACCATGTCCTTTTCACTCTGAAAAGCCAGCCACTGCTATGCCTAGTGTGTGATCATCAGACTATGCTTTGCCAGCCAATCTAGGCCAATAATACCATCATAGTTGTTGAGTTCTAGGACTCTGAATGTAGCGGTGAATGTTGACCCCTGTGCTGTCCACTGAAGCTCAGGAAAATATTCAGTACAAGCCAGAATTCTGCCCCTAGCCACTTGTACCTTAACGGAAGATCTCAGCTCTTGTGCCCTTGTCAACACCGATGCAATCTTCTTGTCAAGGAAACAGGAAGAGCTACAAGAGTCAATCAGAAACAGAAGTTGGTGCCCTTGGATTTCCACTTGGATCTTCATGGACTTCACTGAATTGGTCGCTACACAAGCAACCGCGACTGACAGCATCATCATCTGCTGGGGTTGTGGAGTTTCTTCGTCAGGTTTAGAGGTGCTGTCAGTTTTCTGATCCTGCAAACACTCTAGCATTTCTTGTACTACGTGCAACTGAATAGATTTGTTGCAGGTGTGGTCCTTGCCCCAGTTTTCGCCACAAAGGAAACATAACCCTTTTGAAATCCGGTATGCCTTCAAACTAGACAATCGATCGTCACCACCCGAGCGACCTGCTTCGGCCTGCCTCTTCTCTTCGACCAATTTGGATACCCAACAAGCTGGAGGTTGAGGTGGGGGTGGTGGTGTGTCTTGTGGGGTTTGCTGGAACTGTTGCTTACGTTGAACTGGACTATAACTCTGTTTTGCTGCCCAAGGATCCAAGCCATCTACGAGTTCTTCATACATCAGTGCTAAGGAAGATGCTGTGTCCAGATCTTCAGGTTGTTGCACTGCCACGAGCACCCTAACAACAGGTTCTAAACCATCAAGAAATCTTGTCAAGTAGTGCAAGGGATCTGGAAGAGCTTCATAAGCAGAAATTTGATCAATCAAATCAGAAAATCTCTGCACATAATTATCTACTGTCGTTGTCTGCTGAATGTGGTACAGTCGGCAGCGAAGGATCTGATGCTGGTTGCGCATGAAACGAGCTTGCACTGCCTTTACAAAATCCTGCCAACTTGATTTGGGGAAATTGTTCAAATACGCCTCTGCCAAGTCGCTGCTGCTCCAATGAATTGATTAGATCCATAAGAAACCCCTAGCTCTTCTGGCGTCCCCCATCGCTGAAAATACTCCTCACAGCGGCATTGCCAGAGTCGAGGGTCTGTACCTTCAAACAACGGCAATTCCACCCGTGGCACATAATTGGATGCATCAGAATTGTGCACAGAACAAGGAGTACTCAATGTGGGAAATTTTTTTGTGGTGACAGTTCGTACCTCATCCCGGAGGAGGCGTGGAGAATCCACAGGCCTGCCCCGGGTTTTGTGTTGCAGCACGGTGCCCATGGGGGCCGGCAGCAGTGCCTTGCTGCCCATTTGCCCTGACGGAGTTGTTCCCGTCTTGGCCACGCGGCATCGCTTGGAGAGCATGATCCAGAGCCGCTCCCAGCTGGCCGGTCTCGCTACTGAGCTTGTTCTTGGCCGCCTCCAACTCTGATCCGAGGCCCGATTTGACTTCAGCGAGCTTCGCACCCACATCGGCATGGACGGTGTCGATATTCTCGTTGATCTCCTGGATGCGCCTTCCCGTGTCCTCTTGGTAACTTGGGACTAGGTCCATGACCTCCTTCTTGTGCTCGAGGAAACGAGCTTCGTACATGTCCCGCGTCTCCGAGGGGAGCATCTCGTACAGCTTCTGGGACTCCCCGGTCAGGGACTCGATGACTTTGGCTCGGCGGCGGTGGGCGTAGCAGGTGGCGTGATGGTGGTGGGGAAGATCCAGAGTGGAATTGGGTGGAAATTCTACGGAATTTCCTGGGCTCTGATACCAGATGTAAGATCCTGGCTGGTTTATATCACGGAAACTACCAGGAATTAGGGTTGATGCTCGTTCCTCCCAACCACCCCCGAGCAGGTTCAGTACATACGGCACTACCGTCTAAATCATTCAGTTCCTTCCTACCCATTCTTGCTACCTGGGCACTGCCGTCCAAATCATTCAGTCATGGCCTGCAAGCCATCCAGGTAGTTGCGTGTTCCTCTTGGGCCTCGTCGCAGCTTCGGAAGCCTTGGCCTTGTCTTGGCTTGTTGGTTTAGAGGGCCCAGGCAGGTGGAGTCTCGCTGACATGGAGGAAGGTTGGAGGGGGGAGCGCAGGGGCAGCAATTAACTCCAATGCGTGCGAGGGCGGAGCTCCATCGCTTACCCAGGGCTATGTTCACTTGGCGGTGGCAATGTTGTTATTTCACAAATCTGCTAGGGGCAAAACGGTCAAACAATGCCAGACGGAAATTCCAGCCGACGAACGTACGAGAGCTTAAATTAAATTATATATATATATATATATATATATATATATATATATATATATATATATATATATATATATGATATATTCATACTACACCCGGGTGTAACTACACCCACACGTGTTTCACACTATATAGGCAGTATCTACCATACCGGAAGGTATGTACGCGTAGTATGAAGTATATAAAAATATTTGGGCAGTATATATACTATTTTTTGGTAGTATGTAATTTTTATTCACATACTCCTTTTGTACGTACAAATATGACGGTATTTTACATATATAGTTCAAACTATGGGTGCACTTACAATTTTTTCACCTAACTTGCTTATAAGTATCTTAGATATAGTCAGTGGCGAATCCAAGATAAAAATGTAGGGTGGGCTCAAAATACCGAGAACATAGTTCTATAAGACAATACAATTCAACCTATAACAGATTTTCCAAACTAAGATGCACAATTAGCCATGCACCTACAACATAAGGCTTACGATTGTAAATATATTCAGTTTAGCTCTATTTTAACACCTTTTTGCTGCCTTCACTAATAAAAATTTAGCCTTTTATCATCAACCATGGTTGAGGCATTCATATTTGATAGTTTCTTCCGACAAACGGAGGGTAGGCTCGAGCCTAACGAAGTATGGCTGGTAAATTCGCCCCTGGATATAGTATATGAACATACTCAAATAGATAAAATATTACAAATACTTCCGTAAGGTAGTATATAAGAGGTGGATGTAGTTACAACCGGGAGTAAGAAGGATTTTTGCTATATATATATATATATATCTCTCTCTAGAGTGGCGCTATTTGACATCCTGAGTGTAGAATAGTTATTCTTCATCCACCCTTTATCTTTCAAACCGTATAAGATTTTTACGTCACGTAAATTTTCTCTTACCTCAGAAGTTAAGAAGAACATAAGAAAATTTAGATATGTCGTAAAAAAATTGTTTATATGCCGTAAAAAAATACGGCGTAAAATGCGAATTTTCTCTATTTTTTACACTATAATGACTCATAAATCATATTTTTATGTCAATTTTTTTACGTTTCTGATGAATATGAACATAATTATTAGTATACAAAATATAAATTTATGTATGTAAGAATATAAAAATATATAGGGTGCAAAATAACTATTCTGCATCCTGAATGCTGAATATGGTTTCTCTCTCTATATATATGTTTCTCGGTCAGACAAATTTAGACCTACTCGATAAAATTATGGGTCTAATGTTTTGTTGTATTCCTACATTTAAAGAACCGACCACGCCGGCTGCTCCTGTGTGTTATATCCCTCTTGCATGTTTTCCTCCGAAACTATACGAAAGCGCAGATCCGATTCATCGCAAAGCCAAAGATATTACGGAGTTACATCTGGCTAGTTAAGCAAAGGCATAGTATTCCGTTTGGTAGTCATCCCGGTCAAGGGCGATGAGCACGTACATCAGCCACGTGGATGAGGCTGAGCACCATACACGTAGATGATGTCGGGGACGATTTACTGATTAATAATATATACTTATCTAAGCACTTTTATATGGCCTAGTGGATACTCCATAAACCAGAGCAAGCGTGAGAAAAATCATAATCCAATGAAAAATCCTCTGTCCGCCTAATTACAAGCTTCAAAGAATCTACAACCCTGTCCTGTCACCGAATTGGACTAACGTCTGTTTAAGCCGGTCGACACGAAACTACGAAAATATATGTACTCCCTCCGTTTTAAAATATAAGACGTTTTAGCTTTGTGAATGGAATGTATCTAGACTCTTTTTAGTATGTAGGTTTATTTAGGTTTAGAGTAAACTTATACACTAAAAGTAGTCTAGATACACTTCATTCACAAAACTAAAAACATCTTATATTTTAAAACGGAGGGAGTAGTATGCGCCTACTCTTCAAAATAACAGCGATATCGATCCCACGCTGAAATTGCTGATGCAGTAATGCACCAAGCTCACCATCTCTTCTCCCTCGCAGAACCACAAGGCTTTGCTCCACCTTGGGCAACAAAAATCGAATGCAAAGCCCGGAAAAAAATTGCGATTTCTCTGGAGCACAGTCGATCAGTGCGGAACGCCCAGCTGCGCCGGCGATGCCCACGCCGCTTCCTCCTCATAATTCCTGTGCCAGCGCCTCCTTGACGTTTTGACACTTCAGCGAGATCACGACATCGCGCTTCATGGCAGCGGCATACACGGCCATCGTGTCGGGCTACCTCCCCTGCCGGCTGAGCTCGCCGAGCAGCGCGTCGAACACGCTCCGGCCAGGGACGAATGAAGTAATACTCACGTAATCCTGTTGTCGACAGTAGTCTGAATTTCTTCAAACTTTGTTCTTTTTCAGTTAAGTTCAGTAGCTCAATAATCTGCCCGTAGCACGAGTCTGTTCGTGTGTGGCTTAGTTGTTGGTAGCTGTAGGCTGCCGCATCGTTTGCCTCGTAGGATAGCACGAGCAAGGCAGCGTGGACGATGTCGTGGGATGGCACGACCACTAGAAGCTTTCAGCTCCCGATCTTTTAGCTTTTCTAGTTACCTCGATCCATTTCAGTTGGATCGGCGGAATAAAAGGGGAAAAAGCTGCAAACGCAAATCTATTTGTCTGTGTGTCTCTCTCTCGTTCTGGTTCTCCCACCGAAAACTGTGAGCGAGCGTGAGAGGTTGCAACATCAAGTGGTATCAGAGCCATTCATCAGTTTTGGTAATCATGGTGGGAACTCCACCGCTGCCGACCGGCACTCAGTCGAAGTCCGTGACTCCCCAGCGCGCGCGATCACCGAGTCGCGGGCGAAGCAGGATTCAGAGGGGTGCGGCCGAGGTGGTGGTGCGCGAGATCGTGAGATAAAGCGGCGGTGGCGGCGGCGGTGCTGTGACATGGCCAACCCTCACGAAGACGAACTACACCGAGTGGGCGATTCTCATGCGGGTGCAGCTCCAGGGCGCCGGGCTGCGGGACGCCGTCGAGTCGGACGATGCGACGGAGAGGCAGGAGCGGCAGGCGCTGGGCGCCATCCTGCGCTCGGTGCCTCCCGAGATGGTGCAGGTGCTCGCCGCCAAGGACAACGCCAAGGCGGCCCGGGACACGATCAAAACCATGCGGATTAGGGTGGATCGGGTCCGCGAGGCGCACCGTCAACGGCTCCGCAAGGTGTTCGACGGCCTGGCGTTCAAGTGCGGGGAGACGGTCGAGGAATTCACCCTGCGCATGTCGAGCATCGTCACCGAACTCCAATCGCTGGGAGACAACACGACGGAGCTCGACACCGTGCAAAAGCTCCTGCGTATCGTGCCGCCCAGGTATTCACAAATGGCATGTTCGATAGAAACCTTGCTGGACTTGAAGCATATGTCGTTGGAGGAGCTCAGCGGACGCCTATCTGCATCGGAGGGACGAGGCGAGCCAGAGGCAAATGCGGGCGGCCGATTACTTCTCACGGAGGAGGAATGGCGCGCTCGCAGCTCTGGCCGGGCCTTCGGCGAAGGTTCCTCCGACAGAGGTGAAAAGGTAAGCACGACAAGCCAAAGCAGACCGGCGGCGACAGTGGAAAAGCCAAGACAAATGGTGACACACCTCCTCGTTGCAAGGGTGAATGTCGGTACTGCGGCATCAAGGGGCACTGGGCCAAGGAGTGCCGCAAGCGGGAGCGTGACTAGCGTGAAAAGGGCGATCACCAGGCGCATGTCGCTCAGGCTGAGGAGGATGCACCGGGCCTGCTACTTGCCGTGGTCGACAGGGACACTGAACCTGTGACCATGGCCATGCATGTGCATGGCACTGCCCTGCGCACCGGTGCCATGGCAGCGGGGGAGTCTGGAACATGCACCGTGGCTGTTCCCGAGCAGTACGTCTTCCTCAACGAAGAAAGGTTCATTCCTGTGCCAACTGATGATGAGCGCTGGTATTTTGATTCTGGGGCAAGTAATCACATGACAGGATCAAGGACACAGATGACTGAGCTGGATGAATCCGTGTGTGGCATGGTCAAGTTTGGTGACGGGTCAGTCATGCAAATTCAGGGCCGTGGCACCATCATGTTCACCTGCAGGAATGGTGAGCATCGTGCTCTGACAGGAGTGGACTACATTCCTCGACTTTGAACCAGCATCATCAGTCTTGGGCAGTTGGATGAGGTGGGTTGCAGGTCCGTGATCGGCGATGGCGAGCTGCGCCTATTCGACAGGAGGCGCACTCTGTTGGCAAGGGTGCCACGGGCAAGAAATCGCTTGTACCCTATCGTTCTGAACCTGGCCACTCCGGTATGTCTCTCAGCTGTCCGCGGTGACGTGGCGTGGCTATGGCATAGTAGGTTTGGACATCTGCATTTCAGAGCTTTGCACGATCTAGGTGCGAAGGGGATGGTGCGTGGCATGCCCATAGTTCAACACCCAGAGAAATTCTGTGAGGGATGTGCACTGGGCAAAATGCACCGGACGCCGTTTCCACGCGCGTCTTCTTACAGACTAGAGCATGCACTCGAGCTTGCACACGGGGATCTGTGTGGGCCAATCAGTCCAGAAACTATAGGAGGAGGAAAGTATTTTCTGTTGGTGGTTGATGATTTCAGCAGATACATGTGGCTTGAGGTTCTGAAGAGCAAGGATCAGGCATTCAGGTACTTTAGAAAAATCAAGACAGCTGCAAAGAGTGAAGGAGCCGTTAGACTCAGAGCATTTCGCACTGATAGAGGCGGTGAATTTAACTCTCTCGAGTTCACCACATTCTATGAGGAGCAAGGTGTGCAGAGAAACACAACAGCTCCATACTCACCACAACAAAATGGAGTCGTCAAACGAAGAAACCAATCTGTCATGGAGATGGCCCGCAGCTTGATGAAAAGCATGTCCGTTCCAGCATAATTCTGGGGAGAAGTAGTAAAGACAGCTATTCATATATTGAATCGCTCGCCAACCCGGAGTCTTAAAGGAATTACACCATATATGAGGCCTGGATAAAAAGGAAACCAGCTGTGGATTATTTTCGCACGTTCGGTTGCGTTGGCCACATGAAAATAGTAGGCCCTGGAGTGACGAAGTTGTCTGACAGAGCTCTGCCCGTTGTGTTTCTCGGATATGAGCCTAGATCAAAGGCTTATCGAGTGCTTGATCCCGTGAAGCGCGGTCTGCACATCACACGTGATGTAGCATTCGAGGAGGACATAAAATGGAACTGGGAAAACAAAGGAGACACAATTGAATTGCAGACAGGTTCATGGTTGTGTACCCTGACGAACAACCGTCAGTAATAGATGCAAGTTCAGATAGCACATCGTCCTCCCCGGCTCCTCTGTCAGCTCACTCTGAAACTGCTCGCAGAGAAGTGGCTCCAGATACTCCAACTGATCCATCATCAGTGGAAGAGGAAGAGGTGGCAACACCACCACCTCCCGTGCCCAGTCATACAATGCAGACAAGGGCACAACATGGAATCTTCAGACCAAATCCAAAATATGCAGAAGATTTGGAATTCAGTGAATTATGTCTGTCTACAGCTGAAAAACCCGAGAGTGTGGAAGAAGCATTTGCAGATGATTCCCGGCGCAAGGCTATGGAAGAGGAGATGAAATCAATTTTGGAGAATGATACATGGGAACTAGCAGATCTGCCAGCAGAACAAAAGGCCATTGGTTTGAAGTGGGTTTTCAAAGTAAAGAAAGATCCGCAAGGCAAAGTGTTGAAACACAAGGCTAGGCTAGTGGCAAAGGGGTATGCACAAAAGCAAGGAATCGATTTTGATGAAGTTTTTGCTCCAGTGGCAAGAATGGACACTGTCAGGCTTCTTCTTGCTCTTGCTGCACACCAACACTGGCAAGTACATCACATGGATGTCAAGTCAGCCTTTTTGAATGGAGATCTGACAGAACAAGTGCATGTTCAACAACCAGTTGGTTTTACAAATAGTGATAGTCAGCACAAGGTTTTGAAGTTGAGAAAGGCATTGTATGGCCTGAGGCAGGCAACACGTGCATGGAATTCAAAGCTGGATGAGTCACTTACCAATCTTGGTTTCGAGAAGTGCCCTTTGGAGCATGCAATGTACATGAAAGGTGACAGAAATTCCTTCCTTCTTGTAGGTGTATATGTGGATGATCTGATCATTACTGGTACTAGCTCGGAAGACATTGCAAAGTTTAAAGGCCAGATGCATGATTTGTTCCAAATGAGTGATCTTGGCCTACTGAGCTATTATCTGGGCATTGAGGTTAAGCAAGCTGGGGGAGAAATCACACTGTGTCAATCCAGTTATGCAGCTAGGATCTTGGACAGTGCTGGTATGACCTCTTGTAACCCCTGTCATACTCCAATTGAGGTGAAACTGAAACTTGGCAAGCTGAAGGAAGGGGAGCCTATGAACCCTACTCAATACAGAAGTATTATTGGAAGCCTTCGGTATCTGGTCAATTCTAGACCGGATATTGCATATGTAGTGGGAATTGCTAGCAGATATGTGGAGTGTCCGGGAGCGCATCATTGGGCAGTGGTGAAACAAATACCGCGTTATGTGAGGGGAACTCTGAATTATGGCTTCAGTTACACTGACGGAATGCAGCTGCCAGCGATAACCGGACAGTGATCTGGCCGGTGACATGGATGATAGAAAGAGCACGTCAGGCATGGTGTTTTTCCTTGATAAGCACATCACATGGACCTCACAGAAATAGAAAGTGGTAGCTTTGTCTTCGTGTGAGGCTGAATATATGTCTGCTTCAACTGTGGCATGTCAGGCTGTTTGGTTGAGCAAGATGCTCAGCGAGATTCATGGTTGTCAGCCGTCATCAGTGAAGCTCCATGTGGACAATCAATCAGCGATTGCCCTCTCCAAGAATCCGGTGTTTCATGGTCGAAGCAAACATATTGACACACGTTTTCACTTTATTAGAGAATGTGTTGCAGATGGAAAAATTAAGGTGGAACATATTGGTACCGAGGGACAACTTGCTGACATTCTCACAAAAGCACTAGGTCGCGTAAAGTTCATCGAGCTGAGGCGTAAGCTTGGTGTGATCGACGTGAAGCTGGCGAAACAGGATTAGGGGGAGATTTGAAGTACTGCTCACGTAATCCTGTTGTCGACAGCGGTCTGAATTTCTTCAGACTTTGTTCCTTTTCAGTTAAGTTCAGTAGCTGAATAATCTGCCTGTAGCACAAGTCTGTTCGTGTGTGGCTTAGTTGTTGGTAGTTGTAGGCTGCCAAATCGTTTGCCTCGTGGGATGGCACGATCAAGGCATCGATCGCGGCACGATCGGAGCGTGGACGATGTTGTGGGATGGCACGACCACTAGAAGCTTTCAGCTCCCGATCTTTTAGCTTTTCTAGTTAGCTCGATCCGTTTCAGTTGGATCGGCGGAATAAAAGGGGAAAACGGAAAAGCTGCAAACGTTTGCACGCAGCGCAAATCTCTTTGTCTCTGTGTCTCTCTCGTTCTGGTTCTCCCACCGAAAACTGCGAGCAAGCGTGAGAGGTTGCAACATCAACGAAGTCCTTCGCGATCACCGTAGCCAGCACCCGCACGGTGTCGCGCGTCCTGCTACGGTCGCACAGAGCTCGCACGACGTCTGTGTAGCGCGTACCCCTTGCGCACCATGTCGTCCAATAAGGCGACGGCCGCGTCCACCTCGCCGCCACGCGCTAGGGCCTGCGCCATCAGGCAGTACGTGTACGACACCGGCTTGTGCCCGGCCGACACCACCTTGCCGAACACCTCCTTGGCGTCCTTGAGGACCGAGATGTCCGCCGCGCACTGCCGGCACAAGCCCCGCGCGAGGGTGTCCAGCGCGCGGCCGTCCGCCTCGAACCCGGCATGCTCCTTGCGCTTGAATGTCTTCCACGCCGCGGATTTCTCGCTAGCCCGCAGCAGCGCCGGCATCACGATGGTGAAGTTGATCTTGTCCGGCGGACAGGTCTCGCTGTCGCCGCGGATTTCACGGTCTCTCTGTCGCCGCGGATTTCTCACGGCCCGCAGCAACGTCGGCAGCACGTTGGTGAAGCTGATCTTGTCCGGCGGACAGGTGCACATCTCCATGAGTAGGTCGTAGGCTCTCAGCAGGTTCCGATATATTAAAAGTATATAACGGGCAACCAGAAAAAAGATAAATAGTCTAGAAAATCCTACAAAAATCAGGAACATCTAACCACCAATTTAATTATTTAGCCTATGACAGCCAATGGATCTTAAAATTAATATATTAACATTGAAGTTAGAAAAAATTGCCCCGTATAATTTTTTTCAAAACCCTTCAATATTGCATCTAGCCACGGAAAGAAAAATAGACCTAGTCCTCCTACCCTAGCACGTCCTCACGCACGCCGCCAACGTTGTATTTGCGTCGTATTTTCCCATGTGCCGTCTGCCGGCCGGCTAGCCTCCACAAAGTATAGGCACATAGTGGCTTATGAATTAATTAATCTTGCCTCATGTCGATGCACATCAGCTGCTCTTGAAATCAATGTATGTTGCCTCATGGATTTTACAGATCACCGACGAACACACATCCCTGCATATATATCTGGATTTTGCAGTTCACCGGCCGACGTCCACCAGTCCATGCATATCAGCAGATCACGTATCAATCTGGATTGCCTCATGGATGGAACACACCAGCAGCTCCACCGGTGCATGAACATAAACAGATCACGTATATCAATCTAGCTTGCGTCATGGATGGAACAAACCGGCTGCAGACAAACACTATCTTCGCAGAGACAATTCAGAGCTAGATATGTATACATATGGTGAGTGATGTCTATCTTTTCTTTGAAATCTGTCCTAGCTGCTGCTCTTATTTCCATCATCATTCCCCCTCGCCGTTCTGCCATCACCGGAAATTCTGCGGGCCGGAAGGCCTCCGATGGCTGCTTTCACTAGGGCAGGTGACCAGGATTTGAGGTGGATCTCTACCTTCCCTGCCCTCATACCATGGATGTTAAGGTAGTTATGATTTCTCCCACTTCTAGCTTCTACAAAACCAAATTCATTTAATGACTGACATAGGAAGCGCCATCTACTAGGAGCACAAATGGTTGGATTTGTCAGCACATCCAAGATCACATATCAGCGGTTCAACAGCGAAGGAAGTGTACGTGAATAGGATCATAAATTTATGTTTTGATTTGGCAGCACATCGAAGACCACATATCAGTGGTTCAACAATGAAGGAAGTGTACATGAATGGCATCAGAGATTTATTAGTCGATCCCTTCAACAGCGCTGCCCAACCGAACACGGTAAGCTCTAGGTTTGTTTGCCCATCACAAACATCTTAATTTCCCTTCAATTTGCGCAGCTTTTTAGAATTAGACAGGTGTTCCGACGGTTTGATGTTTGCAATTCTATCTATAAAAGTGATTTATTTTCATCTACATGCCAAATTACATGTTGTATATTAGATAAGATGAGGCACTAAGTCATGATATAGCTCTTATGATAATTTTCTTACTACATATGTAATATTCAACATAGAAAAAATATACTCAGATTGCAGCAAGTTGGTGCATGCGTTATGTAGGTATTTTAAAATATTAGAGATATTCAGGTGAGAAGCTCCATAGGTTGATTTGTTTGGAAGAAAACAGTATAGAACCCATGACCCTAGATATTTATTAACTAATGCCACGATCCATATTATAAGCAGATTTTTAAATTGTTCTATATATTGACGTTTCTTTGTTGTCGGACAACTAAAAATAGTATTACGATGTTGAGAAGGTCATTAGAGATTATTGTATTGTAGTATTTTGGAAATACATAATTTGAATCTTCGTTCAATGCTTACATTTGATATTTTTTTGTTTTTCAGTATATTCTGGCCTTTCTTAGTTGTCTAGCCATTAAATATTGTACTATTTCAAAAATCCATTAGAAAATTCCGAACTATAGTATATTTTGAAAGGATTGACCTGGAATCCTTCATCATGCTTGGTTAACCATTTCTCAGCAAACTAGCTTCTACTACTAAAATTGCAATTGCACATGTACATGTTCTGCAACATAACAAGTTCAAGTTTAACTAAATAACAACCCCCATCTTCTTCGGTACTTTATAACGAGCTTATATTTATTAACACAACAAGTACCTTCAAATTTTATTTTTCTTTAACATGCTTCACTCTTCCAAGGTGTTTTACTTTTTATATACACCTATATTAGCTCATACATGTGGCAACATGATACAAATTTGTTTCAGCTGGGACTGATCAATTAATCAGGTCCTTTGATGATGTTTCCATCTTATATTATATGTATGTTAAAACCCGATTTTGAAGTAGAGTCTTTCAAAGTAGAGTAGATCTTTACATGAATATTCTCTCAAACACTTACATCTTATATAACTACAAATATTTTTGTTTAAGACACACCACATACAGATGATCTGGACATGTATAATTACCACATGTACTGCGTCCGAAGGATACTCCTTGGTACCTGAGCGATAAGTTCGCATGAATTATTTACATTAAGCTAGATTTGGTCATCACTATTACATATTAGAGATATAGTAAGATCAACCACTGTTCTGGACAATTTAGTGGTCAATTTCTGTCTCTAAATTTTGTAATATAGTATTAGTCCCTCCAATGGCAATATCTAAAAATTAAAATATTGTTGCATTGGAAGTCCGTATGTCTTCTAACTTTATGTGCAATTTAAGAGTTATAGATTCTTGTTGGGTTAGAAATTTGTCCCCTGATATGTATTTATAGCTGATGGCTATGAACATACAAAAGCAGAAACACATTTATTTATGCATAATTAGGTAAAATATTCTTCCCAGTCATGTAGTAGAATAGGAAGAACTCAACCGATCAATTGTCCTAATGTAAGTATTTGAATATGTGTAATTGATTGATTTCTGAGTAATAACTCTTATATAATCTATTCTTCATAAGTTCATCTATGCACTTGACTGGTCCTTGTACATGATTGATGTACTCCAATGTTATTGACCAATTTTTTTATCCCAATGGTAATTAGTCCTTCAATATGCCTGTTGTAAATCATTCTTCACGAAATTTAGTGTTTTTATCTAATGATCACTTGTAGATATAGTTGGAAGTATTACCAATATGTTGCTCACCACTCGTCCTATATGACTTTCCGGGATCAAAGTTCAATGTCGACATAATATTTTTCATGATGCATGCCACCGACGGTTTAGGATTAGACTGCTACATACATTGTTGTTGTAGTATTATGCTTAGAACTTTTGGTTAATGCATAATTCTAATTTTATTTTTTTGTTCTTTGGATTGTACGAAATGATTTATAGACCATTGACATATATTTGTTACATTCTAAATAAAATATTTCTGGTCTCAAGAGGACACATGTCTATCACTTGCAAGTCATCAGTTTTGTACACATGTCTATCACTTGCAAGTCATCAGTTTTGTACTTAGATTCCTGGTAACTAAAATTAAATGTGTCAGTTGACATCTTCAACTGGAAGAATTTTGCAATGCCTAGGCTCACCTCTTCATATGATAATGACATACTGCAGAATGACTGCTTGAATTGTTGATTGATGATTTTGTTTCTTGTAAGTTTCCTTTAAAAATGAAAATAATGACATATGATTGAAATGTTGGTTGATGATTTTTTCTTGTAAGTTTCCTTTAAAAAGGAAAAAGCTATTGTCCATTGTGGATGATACAAACATCATTCAGCACATAGAAGTTAAGAGTATTAAAGATGCTTCTGTTGGCTTTGATTGCTTATTCTATCATTTCACATGCTGCATAAACTATGCTATCAGAAGTCATAAATAATTTTCAGCACAAATAATCTGTTGAGATGGTCGGCTACCTATCATTTTAATTTTTCAAATGGTCCTATAGTTTATTAGTTTTTACACATCATAGCTTCTAGAATCATTGTATAAAATAAGAAGGTTGTGTCACAACAAAATAGAAAAGGCATGTATGTTAGCATTGCCTTTTTACTCAAACAAATATATTGGCCATGTATGACTAGAGATTAAGTTACTAATTTGTGTAATTTTGTGCCTTTTCAATTTTGAGGTAAAAATATTCTTATTTACCATTGCGCTCTAGGCACCTTGATCCCCTTTGATTGTTGAATCACAATTATTATGATGGGTTAAAATACACCAGGTGAAATGGTAGAGAAAACATATCTATTTATTATTCAAACGCAAATTTTGAGATGAATAATTAAAGGATGATTGTTCCGTGTCTCTAGGTAATCAACTTATGATTTTATGTTGTTCAAAATTATGAAAAACCAATAATGAAAATATATAAGATGAATATATAAGTTTCATGTGTTGTGGAAAATGGTTTCTGCAGAATACAATGCTTCCACTAAAATAGAGGGCTTTAACTTCTAAGTTATCCTTGAACATTACCTATTCTAATTATTGTGTAAGTCAATATCATTTGTTTTTCTTTCTGTAAATTCTTTTCCCATGTGCTATATTCAGATCTGAGGTCATACCAAGTAAGTTATCATGCTTACTTTTCTGTTCGGTATAAGGAAATTATTTTTGCCGTTATTGAACTTCATTTCATATACACTTTCTGTGCTTTTTGTTTGCTTCTAGGAGAAATATTGATTATTTCTAATGCTATGGTATTGTTCAGAACAAAAGGCATAGCTACAAGTGTTGACAAGTTGTGAAACTTTTCTTCTTATCATTCAAATGACTATATTGCAGCTATAGTACTTTAATATCTCCAAATACTCATTCCTCCTTTAATTTATGAAGAATGTCAACACCCGGATTTTTAATCCCAGATGCCTGTTATGCCATACATCGCAATCTCAGGATTACCATTTTTGCGAGACATAACAGAATTGGTACCACAGTACATCATCCATTACAAACCATAATAAAAGTCTTACAAATAAAGGATCTCATGATCCAGTCTTAATACAATCAAAGCGGCGGAAAGTAAATGTAGTAGGGGCTCCATCTTCAGAGTCACAGGCAATACTGACGATGGGAGATGATCCTAGTTGTCATAGACCTCCTGCTGTCCATCTTCCTGGTAGTCCTCCTCATAGTCTGGCCACGGGAATAGCCAGGGACAAAGCCATGAGTACTCTTTAAGTACTCGCAAACGATCACTAACAAGTAAGATAGTTCTAGTAGGAATCTTAAGCTCTAGGTTTATTTGCAAAAAGCCAGATTTATTTCATACTGAGTTAGAAGTAAAGAAAACTAATTTAATGTTCTACATCACCTAAGTGGGAACTTAGTTTTCATGTTCACAACCCTATTGTGGTCAAGTCAAAGTCATACTTTAATTCACAAGTCATTTTGAAAACATCTGACAACGGAACAGTATGACCACTCCAACTGTCCATGACCACAGACGCGGCTATTCGAATAGTTTGACACTCTGTAGAGGTAGTACACTTTCACCACAAAATTCGATACATCCGTTAAGGATAACCCTAAATCATCATACTTAGTATGCGGATAATCAATCCTAACCTTTCAATTACACACTCTAGTATAGGCACCTTCCCTATGAGCTTGGCCTCCCAGCCATGGCCATCTGCCATCCTAGGCACTTCATAGGTGGACATTCACACTCACGAGGTAGCCTCAGCTCAACCTCTTTCCGCGAGGGAACCCATACTAAGGCATATAAACTTCTAGTTAAGCCCTACCCAATTCAGGTATTGTGGCTGTACGGTAAAATTGGAATGGTATCGCATCCGAACCCAACCATCAGTTTTTATAAAGGGGTAAGGCTCATGCCTCAACAAGTTTCATCATCAAATCATTTTGTGTCCATAACACATGTCAAAACATTTCAATAGAATGAATCCTCATTCTAAGGTTTTCATAATCATTTTCACGAAGTATTCCCATCTAAAGTGATCAAGTTTTATGCTTAGCACTAGCCACTAAAGTTGAGGATATTCACTAATGAGGGGTGCTAATCAAGTGTAACTATTCAACTCTAGTTTTATGCCTTTTGATGACATCTAAGTATAACTAGTTAGGACTAGTTTTATACTCTTTATGGTATCTATGCTATCTTCCCAAATACTCACAAATCACTAACTAAAAGTAAAGAACTTTGGTAAAAGTAAAAGAATAAAGTTTGCAAGTAAAACTTGGGATTGGTATAATCAAGGTTGCATAACCAAGCATGCCTAATGCATCTTGCATGGGTTATCTTGCAAGGATGACTTCCATAGTTAACTTGTAGTGTTAGGCTTGCCTTGAGTAGTGCAGTGGTTGAAGTTCTCTTCTTCTTCTTCTTGGTAATACTCCTCCTCCTCGTATCTCTGGTCGGTACTATCGTCTATAAATAAATACGAGGTACACAATCACCAAATAATACTTAACTACTTCTATTTAGCACACAAAGACTCACACTAGATGATCTAGCATCATCACAATCATCACATGAAATAAAGACCTAGTTTTCTTTATCTTATTTTAGAAAAGTAATTTCTACTCATTGAAAAATACTTAAGATTTAATATTCTCCAATTAAAATATGGGATCATGTTGACACATGTCATCACCATACTTGGGAATGTGATTTAAAGTGGTGGTCATTTTTTATAAAGTTTAAGATTACTATTTAATACAATTAAAGTGACTAGAAATCCCTATATAGCATTCTTTTAGTACTAGTCCAATGTCACTGCATGTAAACCTAAATATTTTTACATATTCAGATAGATCTTGTCAAATGTGATTTTTGGGAGTTGGAATCAACTCAAAAGAATTTATGGTTGATTTTTGAAAAATGTTTGAAGTTGGAAAAGTCTCTGTCTTGTTATTTTTACTATAGGTGATCTATACTTTCAAATGGTTTGAATCCAACGGGCTTGGATAGATATTTTGAATACCTTTCTGAAAAAATTTGTATCATGCAATTTGGTTTAGTGAATATCTTTGAATTGATTTTTGAATCTACTGACAGAATCTAGTTTGAGCTAAATTGCAAAAATTATATTTGAATCTACGGGCTCTGCACGGGAAACCAAATGGGCCGGCCCAGCTGCACTGCGCGGGCGCAGTGGGCTGCTGACAGGGGTCCCACTAGTCAGTGGCTCATTTAACCCGAAACGGGATATTTCAATCTAGGCCGTGCGATTAGACTAGGATCTAACGGCTGACATGCATCGTCTACGACGAGCAGCTCCGACAAGACTGAACCCTAACGGTGACGGTGGGGCTACGTGGGGGCTCACCTGGGCTCCATCTAGGCTCGGCGATGGGGGCAAATGATGTTGTAGATGACGGCGGTTCGAATGGTGGTCGCGGCGGCTCCTAGGGCGGCTCCAAACAACGGCTTCCTTCTTCCTCTACAACGGCGGGCTCCGGCCAAATTCCGGCGGGCTGGTGCTTGCCTGTCTCCGAGGAGAGGTGTGGGAGGTTCTGTGAGGAGTGGGGAGTGGATTGGTGTGTCGAATGGAGCCTGGGGTGGCCTCTATTTATACACCGACAATGGGGACAGAGCGGGATGACTCGGGCTCATCGGTGACGACGATACAGGGGGCTAGCGGCATGGCTGCCGGTAGGGTTCGGCGCGGTGCTTCCTGGCAGTCGTCGCACGCTTAATGGCGCAGCATGGGGCGGTCTAGAATGGTCGGGACTGGTCAGTGCTCTGCGTAGGAGCGGCGGCGTTTGAGACGGCGTACAATGGCTACGGGTCGCGCGGCGGCGAACAGGCATATCTGGGAGGTAGCTAGGGTCACGGCGAGTGCGGGCACGCGTGGCGAGGGCGGGGTGCGGCGTGTGTGCGCATATCGGCTGCGGCGCTCTGGAGCGCTCTCGGCATGGCAACAGAGAAGTGGACGCGGCATTTCTGGGTGGTCCATGGCTTACCTGCGGTCGAGGGTTGGACAGGGGGTGGCGGTGGACGGTTGCCTGTCTCCCGGGCATCGTGGGAGAGGGCGGCACTGGCTGCTGCGAGCTGTCCATGGTCGATCGGCGTGGCGGCTTCGGGCGGCACGACACTGGTGCAAAATGGCCAAGGGGGAGCGTTTCCTACGCTGCTAGGTGTTGGGGGAGACCAGGGGAGTAAAATGAGGGCAAATGGTTGATTAATTACTGCTCACAACAGCAGAAGTTAGGCAAGGTTTAATCTGTGTTTGCCAGGTGCTCGACCAAATAGCCGCATGAGATTAAGATTTGAATTTTTGGCTAAATTTTGGTGAGTGTGTTTGTCACATGCTTGAGTGCCTATGGTTGCTTGGGTTTGCCAAGGTGAATTGATTTGAGTAGTTTTTGAAAAATGGTGATCTATGCATATGAACTTGATTCAATTTTGAATTGTCCTTTAAAATGATTTGGGAATTGTTTCTAGTGGTTTGTAAAATGGATTTGGGTTCACTTTTACTTGATCTGGCAAGGGGTAAAAAGAATTGAGAAAGTTTCTATTAGAAATCTTTTACTAGAGACAATCAGAGTGGTCTAGTGGTTAACTTTAGTCAAAATGACCATTTGATCATATGATTCATATTTGAATTTCTTTTCTTTGGATTTTATTTGTAATTGGCCTAGATGATGTAGTATTCATCTTTAAACCATTCCTTATCATTTGGAGCAATCAAACAAGGCAATTGCACTCATTCATACACTAATGCAATTCACACATACACCCATATTAGATTTAATAATAAAAGTTTTTGTTAACCCTAAACTTGGGTGATTAGAACTTGATAATCTTGATTAATATTTTTGGGGTGTTACAAAGAACCTAGATGTAATATTATTATTGACAAAAAATCAATTATACTTGCAGCTCCGATCAAACTCAAAAATTTATTAACTTCAAGATTACTGATGTGAGAATTTCAAACACGCCAATGTATAATTCTATCAAGGTTATGAGTTGAGCAATCATATTGGAGTTTATTTTTACACAAGCATGGACAAGAAATTATGAGTTAATATATCCATTGCACATTAGTGGTCTCATTCTTGCTATCGTTATGGCAATTTTCTTGACAACTTGGATGGTTCCTTCGATAAAATTTATTGGGGAACAAGATTGGTACTAAATGCCTTGAAATGTCCTTATTGGTGCTTTCTAAAAACTAGAGTAAATGTCTAAGTTCTGTGATAGACCTATAACTCCCATACTAATACCAAACAATCTTATGGTGTTCCTATAAAGTTGTAAATATAGGCATGTCATACATGTACTATGTGCATGCAACGTTGCTAACGTATAATGAATGGATCCCTACATACTATGATATGAGGAACATAATGAATGTTAGTTTGTGAACCGAGTCCTCATGATGGTTTTCATCTAGCTCCAACTATATGGTTGATTTGTTTCATATTTAGGGGAAATTATTCATATAGTCTCATTGTTAATTTAACTCTCTCGAGTTCACCACATTCTATGAGGAGCAAGGTGTGCAGAGAAACACAACAGCTCCATACTCACCACAACAAAATGGAGTCGTCAAACGAAGAAACCAATCTGTCATGGAGATGGCCCGCAGCTTGATGAAAAGCATGTCCGTTCCAGCAGAATTCTGGGGAGAAGTAGTAAAGACAGCTGTTCATATACTGAATCGCTCGCCAACCCGGAGTCTTAAAGGAATTACACCATATATGAGGCCTGGATAAAAAGGAAACCAGCTGTGGATTATTTCCGCACGTTCGGTTGCGTTGGCCACATGAAAATAGTAGGCCCTGGAGTGACGAAGTTGTCTGACAGAGCTCTGCCCGTTGTGTTTCTCGGATATGAGCCTAGATCAAAGGCTTATCGAGTGCTTGATCCCGTGAAGCGCGGTCTGCACATCACACGTGATGTAGCATTCGAGGAGGACATAAAATGGAACTGGGAAAACAAAGGAGACACAATTGAATTTGCAGACAGGTTCATGGTTGTGTACCCTGACGAACAACCGTCAGTAATAGATGCAAGTTCAGATAGCACATCGTCCTCCCCGGCTCCTCTGTCAGCTCACTCTGAAACTGCTCGCAGAGAAGTGGCTCCAGATACTCCAACTGATCCATCATCAGTGGAAGAGGAAGAGGTGGCAACACCACCACCTCCCGTGCCCAGTCATACAATGCAGACAAGGGCACAACATGGAATCTTCAGACCAAATCCAAAATATGCAGAAGATTTGGAATTCAGTGAATTATGTCTGTCTACAGCTGAAAAACCCGAGAGTGTGGAAGAAGCATTTGCAGATGATTCCCGGCGCAAGGCTATGGAAGAGGAGATGAAATCAATTTTGGAGAATGATACATGGGAACTAGCAGATCTGCCAGCAGAACAAAAGGCCATTGGTTTGAAGTGGGTTTTCAAAGTAAAGAAAGATCCGCAAGGCAAAGTGTTGAAACATTGTTAGTGTCTCTCTTTGTGCATTGTTAGTGTCTCTCTTTGTGCATTGCAACACGAGCATTACTCTGACATACCTCAATTTTTAGCTCATTTTCAGAGTTGCCATTGCCCCATTTTTCTCCACCATGTGTGTTTCCGTGGTTCTTTGTCATATGATCAGCACTACGATTTTTGAATTGGTGTTGTTAGGTATTCCAACAAAGCTCCACCATATACTTGGTTTGTCATGTGAAAGTTTCTTGTATCCCCGGTATTCGCTTCATCACATCCATGCACATTGTTGTTAATCAAAGTTGGTAAGCTTCTCTAATTCATTTTGGAACGGTAAGATTCCTTTTTTCTTCCGGCTGAGTGAGTTGTGAGAGTTGCACCATCAGATGTTTTTGTGCACTAATGTATTCCATCATATCTTCTAGTTCTTCTTTTGATGTACATCATAAAAAGGCGGGATGTTGTGGTTACTTGGAATGAATATGAGGCCCTTCGTGATCATTTGCAGCCGGTGTTCACTAACACTAGAGATGGCATTGACAAGGAAGTTCAGGGTGCACAACTGAAGCTGGAACAAAATAAAGTTGCTATCAACGCTATTCAAACATAAGTCACGGGGATTCAAACAAGCATCCAAACTTTGACACAGTCTGTGAATGATTTGAGGATGCTCGTGGAGCAACAACAACAACCATATGCTCAGGATGACAATGCAAGCATCAATGAATATAATGAGGTCGTTTCCCCTGCGTTTGGAAATGGCCATGGAGGTCGAGGTGGTGCTCATGGAGGCCGTGGGCATGGCTTTTCCCCCATAGGTGCCCAGCGCGTTCCTATGCATGCCCATGCACCACAAGATTATGGCTTGGGTAAGCCCAAGTTTTCTATACCCAGATTTTAGGAAGGTCCTGATGTTGAGGAATACCTCACCTAGGAACTTAAGATAGAGAAGTTGTTGCGTCTACATGACTATACTAAAGATAGAAAAATCAAGCTTGCTAGTTCAGAATTTGATGGTTATGCATTACATTGGTGGGATGGCATTGTTCGTACAAGGCAATAAGATGGTGAGCTGCCCATTATTACTTGGAGAACTATGAAGGAGGTGATGCGAAATCACTTTGTTCCTACCAATTACTTGCATTTTATCTTTGACAAGTTGCAGCAATTAAGGCAAGGTACTATGACTGTTGATGCCTATTATATGGAAATGGAGATGCTTCTACAATGAGCAAGAGTACGTGAGCCTACCGAAATGACCATGCAGCATTTTCTCCATGGACTGAAGTATAACATCAAGATCATTGTTCATCACCATCAATATCATGATAAGAATGAGATATTACATCATGCACATGAGGCTGAAGCACAATTTGTCGAAGAAGCTCAATTCAAGGATCGTTCTACTAGTGGTGGACGTTTTCCATCCAGATCCACTGCAAGTGCACCCGCACCAAGTTCCCATTCAGATGTACGTGCTACTACTTCAACACTACCGGATTCGTCCATTTCTCATGCAAAGAAATCTTCACCCTCTACTAGTGGTACAAGTTCAAATATGTCTACAACACATAACGAGGACATGGAGTGCCATACTATGGTGGCAAGGTTCACTTCAAAAGGGAGTGTCAAATAGAAAGGTGATGGTTATTAATGAACACAACGAGTATGATAGAGGAGATGATGCCGATCTGACTTCTTCGGATGATGAAGACTATATGGATGATGGCGATGATGCTTTTGCTTCACCCATACCTATTATTGTTTGTACTCCTCGTGTGCTCAGTGTGTCTCCTAATTCTAAAAGTAAGAGATGCAACTTGTTCCAAACAAAAGCACTTGTTGTCTAGGTAAAGCATGCAAGGTTATCATTGATGGTGGTAGTTGTCGCAATTTGGCCAGCAAGGAGTCGTGTGCAAACTAAATCTGAAGTATGTATCTCACCCTAATCCATACTATATTTAGTGGCCCAGTGACAGTGGAGAGATGAGAGTCAACCACGTGGTACGAGTTGATTTTCAGATTGGACCATACTGAAGGAGATATGCCCTAGAGGCCAATAATAAAGATGCTTCTATTGACATATCTCATTAGTTCGTAATAGTTTTGTATCATGCTATAACTGTATTATGTGGAAACATTAATACATGTGTGAAATATAAACAAACCAAGTCCCTAGTATCCTCTAGACTAGTTTGTTCGGCATCTGATGATCGAGATTTCCCGATCATGGACTTTACCACGTCAACTAACAATGAGGTCACTTCATGTCAACACCCGGATTTTTAATCCCAGATGCCTGTTATGCCATACCTCGCAATCCCAGGATTACCATTTTTGCGAGACATAACAGATTGGATATCACAGTACATCATCCATTACAAACCAATATAAGGTCTTACACAAACAGAGGATCTCATGATCCAGTCTTAATACAAATCAAGCAGCAGAAATAAATAGTAAGCGTAGTGGTGGGGTCCATCTTCAGGGGCACAGGCAATGCTGACGAAGGTAGATAGTCCTAGTTATCGTAGACGTCCTTCTGTCCTTCGATGACCCAGATTGAGTCATTCCCCTACTAGAAGTAGGCAAACCGGTAATAAAGTCCATTCCGGAATCTTCAATGGTTGCAACAGTCATGAGGGCCTCTGATGCTCTACTTTGACTCTTTGACAGATGTCACACTTGGCGATGTAGCTCCCGATTTCTCTCTTCATCTTGTGCCACCACAATTGCTCTTTCAAATCCTGATACATCTTCGTTCCTCCGGGGTGGATAGAATAAAGAGTATCATGAGCTTCCTGCATAATAACTTGCTTCAGTTCCGAATCTGCTGGCATGCAGATACGTCCTTTGTACCACAGAACTCCTTCTTCGTCTTTGGTGAATCCAGGTACCTTTCCTGTACCAATACGATGTTTGATTCTGTCGATACTTTCATTTCCCTTCTAGGCTTCCTTGACTTGGTTGATCAATGTGGGTTGAAGTTCAATGCTAGCTAAGAATCCTTTGCTAACTAGCTAAGTTCTAAACTTCTCCAACTCCTCATACAAACTTGGTTGCTTCTCTTTGATCATGGTCTTTAGCCTACAAGGCAATCTACTAAGAGCATCCGCTACCACATTGGCTTTGCCGGGGTGATAGTGAATGTCAAGGTCATAGTTCTTGATTAACTTATCCATCTCCTTTGCCTCATATTCAGCTCCTTCTGAGTGAAAATATACTTCAAGCTCTTGTGATCTGAGTAAATCTCACAGCGATTACCCATAAGATAATGACGCCATGTCTTCAATGCCAAAACTACGACTGCTATCTCAAGATCATGGGTCGGATAATTTTGCTCATGCTGCTTCAGTTGTCGAGACAAATAGGCGATAACTTTGCCTTCTTGCATTAATACACATCTGAGACCAATCTTGGATGCATCACAATACACATCAAACGGCTTCTTGATATCTGGCATGATCAATATTGGGGCTGATATCAATCTCTTCTTCAGTTCCTAGAAACCGGCTTCACACTTGTCGGTCCATTCAAACTTCTTGTCCTTCTTCAACAATTGGGTCATGGGTCTGGCGATGCTCGAGAATCCTTCTATGAACTTGCGGTAGTATCCCGCTAATCCGAGAAATGCACGGACTTGGGTTTGAGTGGTTGGGGCTTCCCATTCTTCGACATCTTTGATCTTGGCGGGATCAACAGAGACTCCTCCGGCAGACACAATATGTCCTAGGAATCCTACTTCTTTCATCCAAAACTCACACTTACTGAACTTGGCATATAACCGATGTTCTCTTAGGGTCTCAAGAATGATTCTCAGGTGTTGCTCATGCTCTTCTTCTGACTTGGAGTAGATAAGGATATCGTCGATAAACACAACGACAAACTTATCTAGGAAATTCATAAAGATCTTATTCATGAGATTCATGAAATAAGCAGGGCATTGGTTAATCCAAAAGACATGACCATATACTCGTACAATCCGTAGTGAGTAGTAAAGGCGGTCTTCGGAATATCCGTTGCATGAATCTTAAGTTGGTGATAACCAGTCCTAAGATCAATCTTTGAGAATACAGTTGCTCCAGTCAACTGATCAAACAGATCCTCTATCTTTGGCAGTGGGTACTTGTTTTTGATGGTGACGTCATTCAGCTTCCTATAATCGGTGCACAAATTTTTGCCTCCATCTTTCTTGTAAACGAATAGCACTGGCGATCTCCATGGCGACTCACTTGGTTGAATCAAGCATGTTGCTAACATGGCATCCAACTGCTTCTTCAACTCTACTAACTCTGAGGGGTTCATGCTATAGGGTCTATGGGCTATAGGTCCGGTTCTAGGGATTAATTCAATAATGAATTCAATATCCCTATCCGGGGGCATACCTGGTAATTCATCTGGGAATACGTCGGGGTATTCACAGACTACTCTGACCTGGTCTAGGGTAGGTAAGGCTAGACTCTTGTTGCACTTGAATTGACAAGGTAAGGTTTCAGATACATGCTCTACTGTGACTCCAGAGCTACTGGTCATGGTGATGGATTTCTTAGTACAGTCTATCAGTCCTTTATGCCTTGACATCCAATCCATACCTAGTACTACTTCCAATCCTTTGGTTCCGAGTACTATTAGATTAGCATAAAATCTATCCCATGTATTCTGATAGGCACAGATTTGCAAATATTTCTAGCTTTTGTAGTTGAACCAGGGATCTGAACTATCATGACATGCTTCAAATTGGTTGGTTGAATCTTACTAGTGCATGCAAATTCTTCGATGACAAATGAGTGTGATGCTCCCGAATCAAACAACACTCTTGCTAAAACTGAGTTGACAGAGAACATACCAAGTACGACATCGGGCGCTTCTTGGGCTTCTTTGCGTTCATGTGGAAGAGACGGCCGTTGCGGTTGTGAGGGTTCCCTAGGGAAAATCTTCTCCCTGGTTGAACACGACGCTGCTGTTGAGCTGGGGCATTCACATTGGCAGTGGCGGCAGTCTTCTTGGGACACTCATTAGAGTAGTGACCCTTAACTCCACACTCGAAACAAGTGATCTGAGACTTGTCTTTTGCTGCTACAGGCACATCATTGCTTCCAGTTCTGGGTGCAGTGTTGTTGTTATTGTTGCTCTTGGGAGGGGCACGGTTGAAATTGCTGGTGTTTACGGGGTTGTTGTGGTTTCCTCCGAACTTCACATTGCCTCTGCTACGGTTGGGGTAGCTTGGGCGAGACATTGGGGGTCGGTTGGTTCTTGGTGCATATCCAGGTGATGGGTTAGGGTGGTACTTCTGGTGACTGCTGGATCCAGCGTGGTGCATCATACGATGCTTGCGGTTATCGTTTGCCTGGTTAATCTTCCCTTCCATCTGAATGGCAGAGTCGACTAACTCTTTGAGATCCTCGAAGCGGATGTTGACGAGGACAGTCTGCATCTCATCATGCAGTTCGTTCAAGAATCTCTCCTTCTTCTTTGCCTCCGTGTTGATCTCATCTGGTGCATACCTTGCTAGGGACAAGAATCTGTCGCGGTACTCCACCACAATCATTCTGCCTTGCTTTAATTCTCTGAATTCATCCCTTATTCGGGTGACTAGGCCTTGCGGCATGTGGGTGCGGCTGAACTTGATTTTGAAGGCTTCCCATGTCATCACTTAACCATGGTTCATTGTGCGGATGCTGTTCCACCAAGCTCCTGCATCTCCTGCTACTTCTAAGTTGTTTTCCATGGTCTGTAACTAGTCATTAGCATCTAGTGGGTTCTCCAAAGTGCTGAAGATTGGGGGATTGGTGTTCTGGAAGTTTTTCAGATTGGATCCTTGATGATCCTGATTCCCATGCCCTTGGTTGTTTTGGGCCATCTAGGCAATCTGCTGTAGTGTTGCTAAGTTAGCTTGGCGCCCTGCCCTGCTTGCTTCATGGTCTGCAACTAGCATTTGCATAAGCTGCAGCATTGGGTCCTGCGATGAGCTGCTCCCTCTGGGGTTTCCACGAGTCATCTGAAGATTGAGATAGATAAAGGGGTAAGAGGGAAAGTTCTAAGGTTCATGTCTTTGGTTTCAAAGCTAAAACTTTGAGTTTGACTCAGGTTTTGTTGCAACTAACTTCTTTTCATTCATTCAAGCAAAGCACATGATACAAACGCACACACTCCACTACGATACCAACAATAAAAGGATGGCTCTGATACCAACATGTCAACACCCGGATTTTTAATCCCATAAGCCTGTTATGCCATACCTCGCAATCCTAGGATTACCATTTTTGTGATACATAACATATTGGATATCACAGTACATCATCCATTACAAACCAATATAAGGTCTTACACAAATAGAGGATCTCATGATCCAGTCTTAATAAAAATCAAGCAGCGGAAATAAATAATAAGCGTAGTGGTGGGGTCCATCTTCAGGGGAACAGGCAATGCTGACGAAGGTAGATAGTTCTAGTTATCATAGACGTCCTGCTGTCCTTCATCTTGGAAGTCTCCTTCATAGTCTGGCCATGAAAATAGCCAGGGACAAAGCCATGAGTACTCTTTAAGTACTCGCAAACTACCACTAACAGGTAAGGTAGTTCTAGTAGGAAAATGCTAACTCTAGGTTTATCTGTAAAGTTAAGTTTGAAACCTAAGCTGAGTTTAGAAACAAAGAAAGATAAAATAAAATTCTAGAATCACTTAAGTTGGGAAGCTAGTGTCATAATCACAACTCTGTTGTGGTCAAGTCAAGGTTCATCAGTCATCTCATAAGTCATTTTGAAAATATCTGACAACGAAATAGTATGGCCACTCCAACTGTCCATAACCGCGGACGCGGCTATTCGAATAGTTTGACACTCTGCAAAGGTGGTACACTTTCACCACAAGATTCGATACATCTGTCAGGGATAACCCTGAATCATCATACTTAGTATGCAGATAATCAAACATAACCTTTCAATTACACACCCTAGTATAAGCACCTCTCCTATGAGTATGGCCTCCCAACCATGACCATCTGTCATCTTGGGCATTGCATAGGTGGAAAACATTGAGAGGTAGCCTTAGCTCAAACCTCTCCCGCGAGGGAACTAATACTAATGCATATAAACTTCCGGCTAAGCCTTACCCAATTCAGGTATTGTGGTTGTACGGTAAAATTGGAATGGTATCGCATCCGAATCCAACCATCAGTTTTTGTAAAAGGGGTTAAGACTCATGCCTCAACATTTTCATCATCATAAACCATTGGTGTTTCTCAACACATGTCAAAACATCTCAATAGAATGACTCATCATTCCAAGGTTTTCACAACTCATTTTCACCAAATATTCCCATCTAAAGTGACTCAAGTTTTGATTTAGCTCTAAGCTACAAAGTTAAGAGTGTTCACTAAGGTGGAATGCTAAGCTCAATCTCATGCCATAGAATGACATCTAAGGTTATCTAGATAGGTCAAGTTTTATACTTTTTATGCTACCTTTAAAACAAGTAAGTGACTTTGGTAAAGTAAGGAAAGTAAAGCTTGGACATAAAACTTGGGGTAGGTAATATTCAAAGTGGTATAACCAAGCATGCCTAATGCATCTTGCTTAGGTTTTCTAACTTGCAAGGGTTAGCTTGCATTGTTAATGATGGCTTGCCTTGAGTAGTGCAGTGGTTGAAGTTTTCTTCCTCTTCCTCCGGGTAGAACTCCTCCTCCTCGAAGGCTTGGTTGGTACTATCTTTTATAAATACATACGGAATACACAATCACCAAACAATACTTAACTAGGCTACTTAGTACACTAAGGCACACAATTGAGGATCTATCATCATCACAAGCATCACAATATTTACTTAACTAGTTTCATTCCTTTTATTTGAGAAAAGTAATTTCTACTCATTAAAATTAACTAAGATTTAATATTCTCCAAGTCAAATATGGGATCATGTGAACACATGTCATCACCACATATTCTAACATATGGGAATGTGATTTAAATGTTGGATCACATTTTAATAAGTTTAAGTTTCATAATTAATGATTTAAAGTGACTAGAAATGCCTATATAGCATTATTTTGGTACTAGTCCAAAGTCACTGCATGTAAACCTTAATATTATTATATATTTAGATAGGTATGGTTAAATGTGATTTTTGAGAGTTGGAATCAACTCAAAAGCTATTTTGGTTGATTTTATAAAAATGTTTGAATGTGCAAAAGCTTCTGTCTTGTTATTTTTACTAGGAGAGATCTCTAACTCTAAATGAATTAAATCCAACGGTCTTGGATATATCTTTTCATAAGCTTTCCAACACAATTGGAATCACTCCATTTGGATTTGTAAATCTCTCTGAATTGATTTTCAAACTAAGGGACAGAACTAAGTTTAAACTAAAATAGAAAAATCTATATTTGAAATCGTTGGCTAGCGCGGGAAAGCTAACGGGCCGGCCCAGTGACTCTCCACGGCACGGATGACAACTAACAGGGGGTCCCACATGTCAGCGGCTCTTTCTACGTGAAGCGTTACAGGGCAACATGGACCGTGTGATTAGAAAGAAGATCTACGGCTGTGGTTCATCGTCGACGACGAACTGCTCGCTGGCGATACTTAACCCTAGCGGCTCGGTGGGGGTGCGACGGGGGCATACGAGGGCTCCAACTAGCTTGGCGTTGGGGGCGATTGAACGTGCTGTCGACGGCGGACTTAGGCATGGTCGCGGCAGCTCCTGGGGTGGACGAAATCGACGGCGCCTTCTCCTCCTCTACAGCGGGCTCCTCCGGCGCAATTCCGACGAACTAAGGCTCGAGCGGCTCCGGCGAGAGGTGGGAAAGGATCAGTAAGGAGAGGGGAGTGGAGTGGTGTGAGGAGTTTGTGCTGGGGAGGCCTCCTTTTATAGGGCGACGAGGGGTGCACTCCGGCATGGGCAGAGCTCGACGTGGTCGACGGCATAGCGAGCTATCGTCGTGGCTGGAGGTAGGGGACGGTGGCCTGCCTCCCGGCGGTGCTCTACGGTTTAAATGCACGGCTAGGGGCGGTGGCAGATGGTCGGGGGAAGCTGGTGCTCTGCGCAGCAGAGGCGGCATTTGGCGCGGCGCAAGGGGGCTGCAGGTCAAGCGGCGGCGAACGGGCATGTCCGTGTGGTTCCTGGGGTCGTGGCGACGCGGCGCAAGCAGGCTGTTGTAACTACCTCGGACCCTACGCTCTAAGTTCAAGCCTGGATGAAACGGAAGTGGTTAAAATAGTACAGCGGGGGCCCAGGGGACCGCACACGTGTAGACCCGTCGGCCGTCCTAACCACTTCCAAGACATCGGGACAAGAGCGAGCGGTGTAGGCAACATGCGAAGAGATCAAATACATACACAAGTGAGTATGTCTGCAAGCTACCATACAACAGTTCTCAGAGCCATTCCATCTAAAAGAAATAGAAATATTGCAATGCCATACGGCAAGATCCAAATATCCTAGATAGAGATAATAGTTTAGGATAGCTCCTCATACATCAACCATCAGAGTATCAGGCGGAAGTGGAAAACAAGATCCGAGTATGAATAAGAAGCAAATCGGCATAAGATGCCACATAAATAAACACTTCCCGCCCACAGATCTCGCGGATCCCCATCCCCGGAATCTCTACACCGAGTAATCGTTGCCAACATCGTCTGTCTCCTCCACCCAGTATCCATCATGCGAATACACCTATTCATCTGAATCAAACAATTTATCGTGTGAGACCCTAGGGGTACTCAGCAAGTCTTTATGCCTCTAAAGGGGACATATACCTGGGGTGACGCAATTGCAGCAAAAGATAATAACTAACAAGTCTATAGGTACTCGCTAACCATCCGCCTAACCAATGATAGACGGATGTCCGTTAATTAATAACAACAATTATAACAGTATAATAAACAGATCCATCCTCCTTCTCGCTTACCAACGAGAAAGCGGATGAACAACCCATCCGTTGGTAGTTTTATTAACCATTCCATGAGTATTGCACTATTTACTAGTCAGGTACTTAGTCAAATTAAAAGCAGTACTTTAGTTATACTTGTCTATGATCGAGAAACTGTGCTCCAAGTCGTCCATAACCGCGGACACGGCTTTCAGAAAGATTTACCCTGTACGGGTGCACAAATAGCAACACACACTCGATCAACCTCAGAAAAACCAACTCAAAACCCAACGAGGCATTCACGACAAAGCGATCACAGGATTCATAACATATTTCAGAGGGCCACCCCATTAAGCTACCCGCAACGAAGTTGGCCGGCTCTGAGACGGACCCAAGGTTTGCGTCAATGGCTGTAAACGACTGGGAACCCGAAAATGTGACTGGACTTGTCGATACCGCGAAAACATTTCGCATCCAAAACAGTACAGGTGCTCCACACACAATCTTAAATAAAACAGTAAAGCATGGCATAAGTACAGGATAGTAACAAAGCCCCAAACTACTTTGTGGTCCCAAGAAATAGAAATGAATCAAGCTCTAGCTCAGGGGGGTCCATAAGGCCTCCCGGATGTGGATAGTGCGAATAGTCAAGGAACAGGAATCAAGTACTCGGGGTCCTACGGGACACAAGTGAGCATGAAAAACAAATAGCAGATATTGCCCACCGGTGCCTCTTTTATTAGTTATCCCATTAATACTTAGGTTAAGTTGTTTAGGTACCTCGTTATCCATCAGACACTCACATACCCTAAACATGCTGTTCTACGACTCGCATGACTCAAACAACTCCTGTAGTAATGGCTCATGGGATGGAGGAACAAGCTTCAGTGGGGTTTAAAAGTAAAGGCTATGTAGTACTTGGGATTCAATTTAATGCAATCGCGACTCAATAATGCAAGAATAAGATAGAGGCAATAGGTACTATAGGTATGCAAGCATGTGGTAGTGCTTGCCTGGCAGCTCAGTTGAAGCGAGAGACGGATCTGGGTAGTACTTCTGGGATTCCTGATATTTTCCCTGCTCGGTGTCTATTCGAAGAAGAACCAAACAAACAAGGGCTAACATAAATAAAGTGCACGAGCATATGAATTAAAATGCGACAAGCAAACAAGCATGCCATGATGAATGATGCACAATTTACATGGCAATAACGTAGCATGGCATGGGTGAGGTGTGGGGTACAAGAATAAAGCATTTATTAAGTTTTTGGTCACATTTTAACCCCAAATAAGTTTCTGTATACTTTATATTTATATGATGCATGCTGCAATTCAAAACATGGAATGCATAGTTAGAACGGGCTTGTCGCGCTGATCGATTTAGACATATTATTTGTCGAATTTGGGGTTGTAGAATTAAAGTTATTAATTAATTAAGAAAAGACATTTTTATTACAATTTTAATCATCTCGAAAAGTTAAAGTGGTCAAGCATTATTTTGAATAGCATAATTGAATTCCTCACATTTTTCTGATTCAAAAACATATATCATTTGTATTATTTGGAATTACAAATTAAAAGTTATTAAAAACAGAAATAAATCATATTTAAACATTGTCTGAAAATGTTTTGTTAAAAACAGATAAACGCAGACACTTTTTATACCCAGGCAGATCTAGCCACAGTCACAGACAGGTGGGGCCGATGCTGACTGGGCGAAATGGCACGGCGAAATCCTTTTTGCACCACGTGTTCTCCTAGCCCACGGGACAGACGGGTGGGGCCTGAGGCCTCGCTGACCCACACGCCAGTGGGCGAGTGCGAGGCTGCCACGCGGCACAGCGGGGGGACTGCGGGTTGAGACTATAAAAACGCGGGAGCCCTTCTGTAAACTACCACTGAGGCAGACGTGTGGCCCGGAAGGAGCGCGGGTTGAGCAAAAAAAAGTTTAGGGGGGGGGGGGGGTATCTAAAAGAATGCCCGAGGTACTGTTTTTCTTCCCAGGTGTTGTCTGACAAAACTGACGGGCGGCACGGCGCGGCGCAGCGGGGGCTCAAACTCGCGACCTCGTGCGTGCACACGGCGGCGGTGACCACTGGGCTAGCTGGGGTTTGGTGCTGGGTTTCTGCTGCGCGGCTAGAAGTAACTACCGCGGCGCACAGCGAGCAGAAGCGCGCGCACGCCGGCGCACAGAGGCCGCTCGACAAAAAGTCCGGCGAGTACAGAAAACGAAGAGGACCGAGAGGTTGTCCAGGGGGTAGGGTGGCTCACCGCGAGGCTGATGGTGGTGGTGGAACGGGCCGGGGAGCGACGGATCGGCGATGTAGCTGACGCCAGCGAGCTAGGGTTTTGTCTCGGGCGACGTCGGCGTGCAGCGGGGGTGGCCTTCTCCTCTTCGGTGCCGTGTACAGGGGCGATGCAGGGGTGGTCCTTGTCTTCCTCGATGGCCCATGCACCACGCCCGCCTCCTCGCTGCTGCGGTGGAGAACGAAGCCGATGGCGATCATCGGAGATGGAAGGGAGAGGATGGCGGTAGGTGGGGGAAGAAGAGGGGGATGGTAGTGCCCTGGTAGATCTGGGGAAGTCACGCGAGCAGGGGAGGGATAGATAGGGACAGAGGGAGGGGTGCCGTGGGGCTCGGTGGAGAAAAAGGTGGCTCGGCCACCTTTCTCCTCCTTCTCCTCACGTGCTCGGCCAGGCACAGCAGGGGCGAGGGGCTGCAGCTGGGGCCAGGGCGAGGACAGGAAGGTGGCTTGGGTGTGGGGTCGGTGTGCAGCGAGAGAGAGAGAGAAAACAAGGGGGAGGCTCGGGGTGGCATGGAGCTAGGGTTGGCTTGGGTTAGGGTTAGGAGGAGGAGTGGCATGGGCACGGGGTGGCTACAGGCTGGGCCAGGCAGAGATGCAGGTGGCTCGGATAGGCCCTACTTGGCAGCGAGGGAGGGAGAGCAATCGAGAGGGGAAGGTGCCCGGCTAGGGTTTTTGCTAGGTGTAAAAGAGAGAAAGGGACACCACTAAGCTAGAAGAGAAAGAGAGAGGCTCACATGTGGACACACATGCATGTGTAGGTGTGGCATGAGAGATTAGAGTGTAGGGTTTTTGTTCATGATCAAAAGCATGGGGGTATGGAGGAGATGGAGATGAGGGGTGAGGCATGATGCACAAAGCAAGGAACTAGGTCCAAGATGATGAGGGTTGAGAGAAAAGGGGAGCTCACAAAAGATAAATATTCAAACAAAACAAATGAAACCAAAAGGGCACAAGATGGTGGTGACTTGCATGGCCCATGCATAATTAATAAATACCATGATCATTTTGTTAAAACAATAATAAGGTCTCATGGCATTTATTCACATGCATTCCAAAATATGGAGCTAAGGCCAAGCTAAATGAATTGAAAAGGATGCTCCATGTGGAGTAGATGGAGAAGGTCATATTTGAATAGAAATGGGACATGCTAGTGTGTATATTCCACTAGGTGTATTATATCCTCTACAATATTCCAACATGAGCAATTATTCCAAAAAAATCCATATGGAAGCTAGAAAAAGGGGTCCACTCACAAGGCATGCAAAGGTGGCTCCACATATCCAAAATGTGAAAACAACATGATGCTTGCATGGAAGCATGTGGAGTGGTAAAAAGGATCCATCCCAACCCATATGAGCTAGAGGTAAACCCAAATAAGATGCAAAGCTCATATTTAGTTGGATGGTGGAATTATAATGTGGTGACAAGGAAAAAGGTGGTGGAGTTGAATAAAAGATATGCCCCAACTCAACTTGGGCATCAAGCATTTATCAAGAACCAAATACAATATATCAAGAGGCAATACAATTAATAATGCATATGAGATAAGAACCAAATGGAAAAAGGGTTTTATATGATGCTCAAATGCAATGTGGCATGATGACATGAGCATGATATAATTATGATGCAACAATTATATGTAGGAAGTAGCAATTATATTACTAGACCATGTAGCATTACAAATGTTAGACAGATGGGATGCTACAACTCTCCCCCACTAAACAGGAATCTCGCCCCGAGATTCTAGGAAGAAGAAGAAGACACGAAGAGGGCAGGATACTTGGCACGGAGCTCGTCCTCGTGTTCCCAAGTGGCTTCATCCACAGAATGGTGCGACCACTGCACCTTGCAGAACTTGATGGACTTGTTGCGAGTCCTTCTTTCTGCGACTTCTAGGATTTTTATGGGGTGTTCTTGATAAGACAGATCTTCTTGGAGATTGATGAGTTCATGGTCCACGGCCTTGCCGGGATCCTTGAAGCACTTCTTGAGTTGAGAGATATGGAACACATCATGGACCTTGAGTTTTTCAGGGAGCTCAAGAGCATAAGCGACTTCTCCTCTTCTTCCACGAACTTTGAAAGGACCGATGTATCTAGGAGCCAGCTTTCCTTTGATACCAAACCGGTGCGTGCCTCTGGGAGTGACACGAAGGTAAACGAGATCACCAGGGACATACTCCATGTCCGTGTGCTTTCTGTCATAGTTGCTCTTCTGGCGACTTTGAACAACCTTCAGATTTTCAAGAATGATGTGAACCTTCTCCTCCGCTTGAGTTACAATGTCGGGGCCAAACAATGTTCTTTCACCTGCGCCCGACCAACCAATCAGAGTTCTGCATTTGCGACCATAGAGAACCTCAAATGGTGCCATCTTTAGACTTTTCTGGAAGCTGTTGTTGTAAGAGAACTCAGCATAAGGAATGCATTCTTCCCACTTCATGCCGAAAGAGATAACGCAAGCACGGAGCATATCTTCCAGAATCTGATTGATCCTTTCAACTTGTCCTTGCAACTGAGGATGGTAAGTTGTGCTGAAGTTCAACTTTGTTCCCAAAGCATTTTGGAAACTGCCCCAGAACTTGGAAGTGAAGATGCTTCCACGGTCTGAGCTGATCTCAAGAGGAACCCCATACAGAGAGACAATTCTGTTGATATAGAGCTCAACCAACTGAATTGCAGAAATTGTTTCCTTGACGGGAAAGAAGTGAGCCACTTTAGAAAGCCTGTCGATGACAACAAAGATTGCATTGTTGCCCTTCTGTGACCTTGGAAAACCAGTTATGAAGTCCATCTCTACTTTCTCCCATTTCCATTCCGGAGGCTTCAATGGCTATAGAAGACCGGAAGGTTTCTGATGGACAGCTTTAACTCTACGGCAGACATCGCACTCCAAGAAATACTTGGCACAATATCATTTCAACCCAGGCCACCAATATTGTGTTTTCAAGTCCATGTACATCTTAGTGTTGCCAGGGTGGATAGAAAGAACAGAATCATGCGCCCCCTTAAGAACTTGCTCTCTTAAACCCGGGTAGATCGGAACAACCATCCGGTGTTCAAAGAAAAGAGCGCCTTGGTCGTCGACGTGGAAGGACTCATACTTCGAAAGCTGAATGTGGGAGATGATCTTTTTAGTGTAAGGGTCACCGAGTTGAATGGAGCGAACGTTTTCTTCCAAGAGAGGGGTTGCCAGAAGGTTCAGAAGATACCCTTGATCCACAATTTCAAGGTTGAGCTGGCGGAATTCCTCGCACAAGAGAGGCTGTTGTTCTTCCACCATGAGGTTGTTGACATAAGCTTTTTGGCTGAGAGCATCGGCCATCACATTAGCTTTGCCCAGAGTGTAGTTGATGGTCAGATCGAAATCATTAATTGCTTCAATCCACCTCCTCTGACGAAGGTTGAGATCAGGTTGTGTGAAGATATACTTCAGACTCTTGTGATTAGAAAAGATCTCATAATGGTTGCCAAGCAAGTAGTGCCTCCATACTTTCAAAGCAAAGACAACTACTGCGAGTTCAAGGTCATGTGTTGGATAGTTGAGCTCATGAATTTTCAGCTGACGAGAGGCATATGCAACGACTTGCTTTTCTTGCATGAGGACCGCACCCAATCCTTGCAAGGAGGCGTCACAGAATATCTGGAAAGGCTTTGATGTATCTGGAGGAATCAAGACTGGTGTGGAAGTGAGCTTCTCTTTGAGGGTTTCAAAGCTTGCTTGACATGCAGGAGACCAAAGGTATTTCTTGCCTTTCTTAAGGAGATCGGTAAGAGGCTTCGCAATCTTCGAGAAATTCTGAATGAAGCGACCACAGTAACTAGACAAACCAAGGAAACTCCAGACTTCTTTGACATTTATGGGTGGAAGCCAGTCAACAATTGTCCGAACAGTTTTTGGGTTGATGGCAATGCCCTTAGCAGAGATGACGTGACCAAGATAGGTGACTTCAGGCAGCCAGAACTCACACTTGGAGAACTTTGCATACAGGCGATTCTCACGAAGCTTGTTTAGGACACACCGAAGGTGTTCTTCATGTTCTTCCTTTGACTTAGAATAGACTAGGATGTCATCCAGATAGACCACAACAAACTTATCAAGATACTCCATGAAAACCGAGTTCATAAGCCTCGAGTAGGTGGCAGGTGCGTTGGTGAGACCGAAAGACATGACCGTGTACTCATACAGGCCATAGCGGGTGGTGAAAGCTGTTTTGGGAACATCTTCTTTGCGAATCTTGATTTGATGATATCCACTTCTCAAGTCAAGTTTAGAGAATACCACAGCTCCAGCTAGCTGATCGAAGAGATCATTAATCCGCGGAAGGGGATATTTATTATTGATGGTTTTAGCATTGAGAGCCCGATAGTCAACACAGAGTCTATCAGTCTTGTCTCGCTTCTTCACAAAGATGGTTGGGCTACCCCAAGAAGAAGTACTGTGCTGAATGAAACCCAACTTCTCTTGTTCATCAAGCTGGCATTTGAGTTCAGCCAACTCAGCAGGACCCATTTTATAAGGCCGCTTGGAGATAGGAGCGGTACCAGGTTCAAGCTCAATCACAAACTCGACCTCTCGATCAGGAGGCATACCTGGCAACTCTTCAGGAAAAACATCTGGGAACTCACAGACCACCAGAACACTCTGAATAGCTTCCATAGCATCATCATTCAGAGCCTCCAAAGAGAAAAGCTGAATTGCAGGAGTCAGACTTGGAGAATAGACTATATGGCCTTCAGGAATTTTCAGAGAAACCGAGCGTTCAGCACAATCAATCACAGCTGCATTTGCTGTTAACCCATCCATGCCCAAGATAACATCAATGTCAGAGTTGCCGAGAATGATCAATGAGGCCAGAAAAAAGAACCACCAATCTCAATTTGATTGCCATGGCTGATCTTGGTAGATAACATTCTTGCCTCGGGAGAAAGAAACATTAAGTTTTTATCCAGCTGGTCTATAGCAAGCTCATGCTCATTTGCAAATTTGTGAGACACAAATGAATGTGATGCACCAAAATCAAACAAAACTCGTGCAGGTACTGAGTTAATGGGAAGCGTACCCATCACAACTCCAGGGGCATGCTCAGCTTGAGAAACATTGACACAGTTGGCACGAGCAACCGTAGACCCGGACTTGGTGTTGATGTTGAGAGCCCGCGGTGGAGGTGCACGAACCATAGAAGAACTTGCTGCAGGTCTTGGAGGTGGTGGTGGAAGAGCTTTGTTGTTCAATGGACAATTCTAGTGTTGATGCCCAGTGTTCCCACTGGTGTAACAGGCACCAGGTGGATGTGGAGCAGCGTAGCCAGGGACTCCGCCAGGCGCTCCAGGGTAGTTGTGGTTGTAGCCCCTAGGAGCCGCGGTGAAGGAGTTTGGTGGCCTTGCCGCGTAGCTTGACGGTCTTGGTGGAGCCGGGAGCGACGGTGGGGTGTTAGGAACCCACACACGGCGCTTAGAAGGAGCTATCATAGCTGAAGAGCTTGCTGCGTCGCGGCTGTGTTTCTTGGACTCCTCAAACACTTGCCTACTTGCTTCTTCCTGCAGAGCTGTATGTTGGAGTTCTAGAAAAGACCCCGGCCTTGCATGAGTGATTGCATATTTGATAGATGCATTGAGCCCTTGCCTGAACCTCTTTTGCTTCTTCTTGTCATCAGAGATCTCATCGCCACCATACCGAGAAAGGTTCATTGTAACATCCCAAAACTTTAATCCAAGCATATCAAGATCAAATCATCCAGAAATAGGGTTAACAAAAACTTTTCTAAATTTAAAATGAAAGCATTCATATGTGTATGCATTTAAAATAGGAGTTGTTTGAATTGCCATGATTGATTGATCCAATGCTTGTAAAATGTTTCTTAGGTGATTTAAACATCATCTACATCATTCCCAAACTTTTCCTAAAGAAAATCAAATCAAAAAGAATTAAAAAGAAGGAATGGTCATTTTGGCAAATTTAACTCTCATGCCTACTTTGGCTATTCGTAGTACTCAATTCTTAATAGAAACAATTCTTGATATTTGCACCCCTTGCTAGTACACATAATGAGGTACCAAGGCCCACCTTTTGATCTGCTAAAAACATTCTGTTAACTATTTTAAATGGCAGTTTAAAATTGAATCTAATGCATATGCATAGATCACACCTATTTCCAAAACCATCTATTTGAGCTCCATTTTCAAAACCCTTGCAACCAGAGACTACCTATCACTAGTGGAGATCACTCAAAATTTTTGAAACCAAAATTCAAAACTTTTTCTCTTGCGGCCATTTCATCAAACACCTTGCTGGCAAGATCATATTGGCCTAACTAATAATGTTTTGGGTTGATTTTGTCTAGCAATTGCAATGTGCTTTGATCATCTTTGTCCCCCTCAAGCCTGACCATACCAACCCCAGCCTCTTCCCTAACCCCTAGCTGCACTGCACTGCCATGCCGAGCCCTCTCTCGCCGGCCGACCATGCACTCGCAGCAGCCGCCCTCTCCAGCCTCCCTCACCATGTCTAGCAAGTTGCCTGTGGTCCACCTCCACCGCCTAACCAGCCCCAGGCCAGAGACTGAGGGAAGAGCGGCCAGGAACCGCCGCGCCCAGAGCCAGTCGAGCATGCCGACGCCGCCCCAGAGCACGCCCTGTCCCTGCTCGCACAGACCACCCCTTGGCACCAGCTCGCGCCCTCCGCTCCGCCTCGACCTAGAGAACACCCCAGACATCCCCGTTCGCCGCCCAAAGCCTCACAGCCACCGCTCGCCGTGGACACCGTCGCCTCTGCCTCTCAGAGCGCCACCTCGCCCAGACCGCGTGCCACCGCCCCTACGGCCGCATTCAATTCCTAGAGCACCGCCAGGGGACCGCCCATCGATCGCCACCCCCAGCCATGCCTCTACCTCGCCGTATTCATGTCGCCACCGTCGACTGCCCATCCCGCTCGGTCTCACCGTCGGGCCTATAAAAGGAACCCTCTCTAGCCTCTTCTCTCCACACCATTCCACTCCCCTCACCTCTCTGAACCTCACCCACCTCTAGCCAGAGCAAGTGGAGTAGAAGCTCGCCAGAATTGGAGCCGGAGCAACTGCCTCAGGAGGAGAAGGGCGCCGTCGATTTCGACCACCCCAAGCTCCACCGCAACCGCGCCTTGCCTCGCCGTCGTCTTCCACGTCGTTTGCCCGCCTCACCGACCCTGCTGGAGCCCTGGTACACCCCTAGTAGACCCCCACCGAGCCGCTAGGGTTCGAGCTCGCCGGCGACCTGTTCGTCGTCGATGACGACCCTCAGCCGTTGATCTCGCTTCTAATCCTACGGCCCACAGCGTGCGTACTGTTTCGCGTTTTAAGTGCCGCTGACACGCGGGACCACCCTGTCAGCTGAGCCTCACGCCGTGGAGCGCCACTGGGCCGGCCCAAGTCCTTTCCCGTGCTAGCCCATCGATTCAAATCTGGAGTTTTCTTTTTAGTTAAATCTAGTTTCTGTCCACTATTTCAAAAATCAATTCAGAGAGTTTTAGAAATCCAAATTGCATAAAACTAGTTTTGTCTGAAAGGTATTAAAATGATCTATCCAAGCCCATTGGATTTAATTCAATTAGAGTTATAGATCTCTCCTAACAAAAATAAGAAGACAGAAGCTTTTGCAACTTGCAACATTTTTATAAAATCAACCAAGTTAGCTTTTGAGTTGATTCCAACTCTCAAAAATCACATTTCATCATATCTATCTAAATATGTAATAATATTAAGGTGTACAGGCAGTGACTTTGGACTAGTACCAAAATAATGCTATATAGGCATTTCTAGTCACTTTAAATCATTAAATAATGAACTTAAACCAAAGTAGTATTGATCCAACCTTTAAATCTCATTCCCACATGTTAGAATATGTGGTGAGGACATGTGTCCACATGATCCCATATTTTGGTGGTGAATATTAAATGTTAGTTAATATTTCAATGAGTAGAAATTAGTTTTCTAAAATAAAAAGGATGAAACTTTTGAAATTAAACTTGTGATGCTTGTGATGATAATAGATCATCAATTGTGTGTTTTAGAATGCTACTTAGCCTAGTTAAGTATTGTTTGGTGATTGTCTACTCCCTATGTATTTATAGACGCTAGTACCAACCAAGCTTTCGAGGAGGAGGAGTTCTACCAAGAAGAAGAAGAAGAAAACTTCAACCACTGCACCAACCAAGGCAAGCTATTGTTAGGAGGTTAGAATTAAGCTAGATGAATGAGCAAGGATGCTTTAGGCATGCTTTGATCACACCCCTTTTTAACTATTAGTACCCCAAGTCTTACCTACAAGTTTTACCCCTCTTAGGTTATACAAAGTTCTTTACTTATTTTGAAGGTAGCATAAAAAGTATAAAACTTGCCCTACTTAGAAACCTTTAGATGTCATTCTATGGCATGAGATTGATCCCATCTTTCCCCTTTAGTGAACACTCTTAACTTAACATTTTAGAGTAGATCAAAAACTTGAGTCACTTTAGATGGGAACACTTGGTGAAAATGAATTGTGAAAACCTTGGAATGATGATTCATTCTATTGAGATGTTTTGACATGTGTTGAGAGACACAACTGGTTTATGATGATGAAAATGATGAGGCATGAGCCTTAACCTTTTTATAAAACCGATGGTTGGATTCGGATGCGATACCATTCCAAATTTACCGTACAACCACACTACCTGAATTGGGTAAGGCTTAGCTGGAAATTTATATACATTAGTATTAGTTCCCTCACAGGAGAGGTTTGAGCTGAGGCTACCTCTCAATGTTGTCCACCTATGCAGTGCCCAAGATGACTGATGGTCATGGTTGGGAGGCCATGCTCATAGGAGAGGTGCTTGTACTAGGGTGTGTAAAGGGAAGGTTATGTTTGATTATCTGCATACTAAGTATGATGATTCAGGGTTATCCCTGACAGATGTATCGAATCTTGTGGTGAAAGTGTACCACCTCTGTAGAGTGTCAAACTATTCGAATAGCCGCGTCCACGGTTATGGACAGTTGGAATGGCCATACTGTTTCGTTGTCAGATGTTTTCTAAATAACTTGAAGTGAATAATGAACTTTGATTTGACCACAACAGGGTTGTGTTGATGATAGTAGCTTCCCAACTGAAGTGCTTCTAGAACTTTACTTTATCTTTCTTTGCTTCTGAACTCAGCTTAGGTTTCAAACCTAACTTGATAGTTAAATTAGATTCAACACTTTAACGTAGAATTATAGTACCTGTTAATAGTAATTTGCGAGTACTTAAAGAGTACTCATGGATTTGTCCCTGGCTATTATCATGGCTAGACTATGAAGGAGATTATCAAGATGATGGTCAGCAGGACGGCTATGATAACTAGGACTATCTGCCTTCGTCAGCATTGCCTGTGCCCCTGAAGATGGACCCCACCGTTATGCTTATCTTTTATTTCCGCTGCTTGTTGTATTAAGACTGGATCATGAGATCCCTATTTGTGTAAAACCTTATGTATGGTTTGTAATGGATGAGGTACTGTTATATCCAATCCGTTATGTCTCGCCAAAATGGTAATCCTGGGATTGCGAGGTATGGCATAACGGGCATCTGGGATTAAAAATCCGGGTGTTGACATTCATGAAGTTTCTGATATAGGTATTGACATTGTCATTGCCCTGCTTGAGGTTGAGAAACGCTTCCTTCATCCTTTCCATGACAATTTCTGACAGATATTGCTCCTTGAAAGCTCCAGTGAACTGCTCCCAAGTAGGCTGAAAACCAGAGTGGTTTGCCTTGAGGTAATTCTCCCACCACAGAGCTGCATCTCCCTTCAGAAGGTGAGTGGCACATTTTACCCATTCTTGCTCAGGAACATCAGCAGTCATCAGCAACCTTGACATCTCATGCAACCAATCATCAGCATCAAGTGGCTGATCAGACACCTCAAAGCGGCACGGGTTGAACTTCAGAAAACTCTTGATGTCTCCTCGCTTGGGAGGTGGAGGTAGCGGAACAAACTCATTCCTCCTGACACTTTCTTCAAATCGCTGCTGGTTCTGCTGTATTGCTCCCAAGGCATTAGCAATACTTGCCAATGCAGCCCCCAGTTCAGGTGGTATGTCCTCCTCAGAACGGCGTGGTGATGCCATCCTGTGATTGATATAAAACTCAAGTCAGTACCATAATGGAAAATAATAATAGTCCAAAATAGTACCAAAATGGAATTAACCAAGATTAAAGGATACAAATCACTAAGATGATATTAAAATATCAACAAAGTTCAAAGCACCTAGAAGATATTAAGCATAACGCACACGACTGAACAAGGAGTGTGGTACACAAGCTAACAAAGAAAAAATTTCCGCAAATTTCGGCATTAAAATACCACTCTATGCGCAAACCCACTTAACGAATCAATATTAGTAACTCTACCAATTCAATATACAAGAGCGAATGATAAAAGTAGTGGTATGGTCGCAACTCCATCCCGCACTCAAATCATTACTCCGCACATGAATAAGTAAAATACATATCCCAACACCTTCTTCTTAAGATGAACCTAAAGATTAGTAACTACGGAAACAAACACCCCAAACAAGATAGCGTCGGATAACAAAGAGTAAGACAGATCGCGCCGGTATACAACAAGTCAGATAGATCACGTTGGTTTACAAAAGCCTGTCGGTATGGAATGTACCAACAGTTGATAACCAAAAGGCAGATAGCGATAACAAGTTGGATGCAACAGATAGACAATGAATTCACACACACACACACACACTCACACAACCTATGGTACTACGGAACCCAGAACACGTGGATCCTAGTTTGAATTTTAGAAGAGGATTGAAAACGTTACACTTCCTTACAAGAAAAATGTTGGGTGGGTGGGTATGAAGAAAAATGGAAGCAGTCCTACTCTCACGTTTTGTTTTTCCCTAGTGTAAATAGCTACCAAAATATTTGCTAGACTGACAACGACCATTTGGCTGAGACCCTGAAGGGCAGGATGGCTCTGATACCAATTGTAACTACCTCGGACCCTACGCTCTAAGTTCAAGCCTGGATGAAACGGAAGTGGTTAAAATAGTACAGCGGGGACCCAGGGGACCGCCCACATGTAGACCCGTCGTCCGTCCTAACCACTTCCAAGACATCGGGACAAGAGCGAGCGGTGTAGGCAACATGCGAAGAGATCAAATACATACACAAGTGAGTATGTCTGCAAGCTACCATACAACAGTTCTCAGAGCCATTCCATCTAAAAGAAATAGAAATATTGCAACGCCATACGGCAAGATCCAAACATCGTAGATAGAGATAATAGTTTAGGATAGCTCCTCATACATCAACCATCAGAGTATCAGGCGGTAGGGGAAAACAAGATCCGAGTACGGATAAGAAGCAAATCGGCATAAGATGCCACATAAATAAACACTTCCTGCCCACAGATCTCGCGGATCCCCATCCCTGGAATCTCTACACCGAGTGATCGTTGCCAACATCGTCTGTCTCCTCCACCCAGTATCCATCTTGCGAATACACCTGTTCATCTGAATCAAACAATTTATCGTGTGAGACCCTAGGGGTACTCAACAAGTCTTTATGCCTCTAAAGGGGACATATACCTGGGGTGACGCAATTGCAGCAAAAGATAATAACTAACAAGTCTATAGGTACTCGCTAACCATCCGCCTAACCAATGATAGACGGATGTCCGTTAATTAGTAACAACAGTTATAACAGTATAATTAACAGATCCATCCTCCTTCTCGCTTACCAACGAGAAAGCGGACGAACAACCTATCCGTTGGCAGTTTTATTAACCATTCCATGAGTATTGCACTATTTACTAGTCAGGTACTTAGTCAAATTAAAAGCGGTACTTTAGTTATACTTGTCTATGATCGAGAAACTGTGCTCCAAGTCGTCCATAACCACGGACACGGCTTTCAGAAAGATTTACCCTACAGGGGTGCACAAATAACAACACACACTCGATCAACCTCGGAAAAACCAACTCAAAACCCAATGAGGCATTCACGACAAAGAGATCACATGATTCATAACATATTTCAGGGGGCCACCCCATTAAGCTACCCGCAACGAAGTTGGCCGGCTCTGAGACGGACCCAAGGTTTGCGTCAATGGCTGTAAATGACTGGGAACCTGAAAATGTGACTGGGCTTGTCGATACCACGAAAACATTCCGCATCCAAAACAGTACAGGTGCTCCACGCACAATCTTAAATAAAAGAGTAAAGCACGGCATAAGTACAGGATAGTAACAAAGCCCCAAACTACTTTGTGGCCCCAAGAAATAGGAATGAATCAAGCTCTGGCTCAGGGGGGTCCATAAGGCCACCCGGATGTGGATAGTGGGAATAGTCAAGGAACAAGAATCAAGTACTCGGGGTCCTACGGGACACAAGTGAGCATGAAAAACCAAATAGAAGATATTGCCCACCGGTGCCTCTTTCTTTAGTTATCCCATTACTACTCAGGTTAAGTTGTTTAGGTACCTCGTTATCCATCAGACACTCACATACCCTACACATGCTGTTCTGCGACTCGCATGGCTCAAACAACTCCAGTAGTAATGGCTCATGGGATGGAGGAACAAGCTTCGGTGGGGTTTAAAAGTAAAGGCTATGCAGTACTTGAGATTCAATTTAATGCAATCGCGACTCAATAATGCAAGAATAAGATAGAGGCAATAGGTACTTTATGTATGCAAGCATGTGGTAGTGCTTGCCTGACAGCTCAGTTGAAGCGAGAGACGGATCTGGGTAGTACTCCTAGGATTCCTGATATTTTCCCTGCTCGGCGTCTATTCGAAGAAGAACCAAACAAACAAGGGCCAACATAAATAAAGTGCACGAGCATATGAATTAAAATGCGACAAGCAAACAAGCATGCCATGATGAATGATGCACAATTTACATGGCAATAACGTAGCATGGCATGGGTGAGGTGTGGGGTACAAGAATAAAGCATTTATTAAGTTTTTGGTCACATTTTAACCCGAAATAAGTTTTTGTATACTTTATATTTATATGATGCATGCTGCAATTCAAAACATGGAATGCATAGTTAGAACGGGCTCGTCACGCTGATCGATTTAGACATATTATTTGTCGAATTTGGGGTTGTAGAATTAAAGTTATTAATTAATTAAGAAAGGCATTTTTATTACAATTTTAATCATCTCGAAAAGTTAAAGTGGTCAAGCATTATTTTGAATAGCATAATTGAATTCCTCACATTTTTCTGATTCAAAAACATATATCATTTGTATTATTTTGAATTACAAATTAAAAGTTATTAAAAATAGAAATAAATCATATTTAAACATTGTCTGAAAATGTTTTGTTAAAAACAGATAAACGCAGACACTTTTTATACCCAGGCAGATCTAGCCACAGTCACAGACAGGTGGGGCCTATGCTGACTGGGCGAAACGGCGCGGCGAAATCCTTTTTGCACCACGTGTTCTCCTAGCCCACAGGACAGACAGGTGGGGCCTGAGGCCTCGCTGACCCACACGCCAGTGGGCGAGTGCGAGGCTGCCACGCGGCACAGCAGGGGGACTGCGGGTTGAGACTATAAAAATGCGGGATCCCTTCTGTAAACTACCACTGAGGCAGACATGTGGCCCGGAAGGAGCCTGGGTTGAGCAGCAAAAAGTTTGGGGGGGGGGTATCTGAAAGAATGCCCGTGGTACTGTTTTTCTTCCCAGGTGTTGTCTGATGAAACTGACGGGTGGCACGGCGCGGCGCAGTGTGGGCTCGAACATGCGACCTCGCGCGTGCGCACGGCGGCGGTGACCACTGGGCTAGCTGGGGTTTGGTGCTGGGTTTCTGCTGCACGGCTAGAAGTAACTACCGCGGCGCACAGCGAGCAGAAGCGCGCACACGCCGGCGCACAGAGGCTGCTCGACGAAAAGTCCGGCGAGTACAGAAAACGAAGAGGACCGAGAGGTTGTCCGGGGGGTAGGGTGGCTCACCGCGAGGCTGATGGTGGTGGTGGAACGGGCCGGGGAGCGACGGATCAGCGATGTAGCTGACGCCGGCAAGCTAGGGTTTTGTCTCGGGCGACGTCGGCGTGCAGCGGGGGTGGCCTTCTCCTCTTCGGTGCCATGTACAGGGGCGATGCAGGGGTGGTCCTTGTCTTCCTCGACGGCCCACACACCACGCCCGCCTCCTCGCTGCTACGGTGGAGAACAAAGCCGATGGCGGTCGTCAGAGATGGAAGGGAGAGGGTGGCGGTAGGTGGGGGAAGAAGAGGGGGATGGCAGTGCCCTGGTAGATCTGGGGAAGTCACTCGAGAAGGGGAGGGATAGATAGGGACAGAGGGAGGGGTGCCATGGGGCTCGGTGGAGAAAAAGGTGGCTCGGCCACCTTTCTCCTGCTTCTCCTCGCGTGCTCGGCCAGGCACAACAAGGGCGAGGGGCTGCAGCTGGGGCCAGGGCGAGGACAGGAAGGTGGCTCGGGTGTGGGGTCGGTGTGCAGCGAGAGAGAGAGAGAAAACAAGGGGGAGGCTCGGGGTGGCATGGATCTAGGGTTGGCTCGGGTTAGGGTTAGGAGGAGGAGTGGCATGGGCACGGGGTGGCTGCAGGCTGGGCCAGGCAGAGATGCAGGTGGCTCGGATAGGCCCTACTTGGCAGCGAGGGAGGGAGAGCAATCGAGAGGGGAAGGTTTGGGAATTTCTAACTTTTATTCATTTTGATTTGTTTTTATTTGGGATTTGTTTGGGAATGATCTAGATAATGTTTATTTCACCTAAGAATCATTTTACAAGCAATGGATCACTTAATCATGGCAATTCAAATCAACTCCTAATTTAAATGCACACACATATGTCGTCGGATTGATGACAAGTACGCCATGAGGGGGTCCTCGAGGCGTGTGGAAGAGAGGGGTCTGAGATGTACGGTATTCCGGGACGGTGAGCACACAAGTTAACCCAGGTTCGAATCCGCCAGCTTTGGACGGATCCTACTCCTGCTAGCAATCCAGTAATACGACAGAGCCGGAATATGGGTTACAAGGGTTCGCCTGTGCGAGTTGAGATTGTAGACTATTGAGGGTGCCCTAAAGGCTCTCCCTAGGACGTCTTATATAGATATCCGGCCTAGGGTTTACAGGAGAGATCTATCCGGCTACGACTAAGAGTCGGTTACAGAGTACTTCTTGAACTACAAGTAACACTATGGGCCTAAGCCGGTAAGTCTTCTGGGCCTTCCCTTAGCCGGATTGGACTACGTCTTTCTCCCTGACTGGGCCGCCCGTGAAGCAAACCTCTAACCCGAAGTGGGCCACCCTGGTCAGTGAGGAACTGTGAGGATACCCGGAAAGTATATCCCCAATAGTAGCCCCCGGAAGTCTCCAAGATCCAAAGTCGGATTCATCATTGTCTAGCTTGATCTTCGGCTTGCAGAATCTTGAAGGGTTCATGAAACTTCACAACAAAAAATACGATCTAGGTCTTAAAAATAAGTCAGACCTATCAACATGTTACTTGGATTTTCCAGCTTGATTTTCAAACTTAAGCCAGAACTTGGTCTCTAATGCCACCTGACACCAGTCATGGTCAAGTCACGTCATCTGACAAACATCCTGTCAGCACGACCGTTGGTGGGTCCGTTGTTCATGGAACCGAGGCGCCGTTTCAATGCATACGGAGAGATTGAGGCGATGTAATCATCGCGTGGATCCTTCCCAGTTCCTTCCACGACGCGTGGCAGTTATACAGTGTCATTTGCACGAATCTTGGTGCGGTTAGGTGGTTATAAGGGGTGAGTATTTCTCTTCCCTCATCTTCTTCACCTGTTCCATCGCTGTTTCCTTCTCCTTCACATCTCCCTCGCGCATAGATCTCCTCTACTTTCCCCAAAAACTCCCAGCACCACCCATCTTAGGTCACCGGCGCACCGGAGAAATGGCTTCCTCATCCTCTTTCGGTTTGGCGGTAGCGGCGACGGAGGCGGCGGCGGCTGAGAAGGAAAGCTACCGCAGTGTTTGGATCCCCTGCGTGCTTGATGACAAGAAGCTCCACGGTGTGGAGACAGAAGGGCTCCTCCGCATCGGCAACTTGCGGAGTGGTGTTGGGGAGACCATCCCAACCCACGCGTCGGCGAGCGGGTACACTTCAGCACCCACTTCGATAGAGGTTTGTCCTTTCCTCCCTCAGAATTCTTTTCCGAGGTGATAGATCACTATGGTGTCCAACTCCACCATCTTCCCCTGAACTCCATCTTAGAGATGAGTTCTTACGCAGCCTTGTGCGAGGGGTATCTCGGCATTAGGCCGAGTCTCACGTTATTTCGTTTCTACTTACATGTCCGTAGAAACTCTATCACTGCCGGTAATCCTTACATTACCGGTACCATTAGCCTTTCTCTTAGACGTGAGCGCAGTTATCCTCGAATTTCTGCCAGTGACTCGGTCAAACAATGGCCAGCCACTTTCTTCTATCATAAGGACATTCCGGCTCCTAACAAAGATACTGCTTTGCTGATTTTTGTCGACGGAGCTACCACGGCCCAACCGTCTTGGGACGAGTCCCCTCCGGTTCTCAGTGATGATCTGATCATTGCTAAAAGGCGGATCGAATATCTAATAAAGCACAAAGGACTGAAGGGATCCGACTTGGTCCAATGTTGGGTGTCACACCGGATCCAACCCCTTCAGTACCACGGAGACCGACTGATGCACTCCATCACGTCGTCCAAAAAGGATTCCCTCCGCATCAGCCCCAGAGCCTATACCTCGCAAGGTTATATAAGCCAGATTAAATGGCTGATTAAGGAGCGAATCGAGAGGAGGATCTCGGAGGTCTCTCTAGATATGCACACAACAGAAAACCCCGTTGTGCCGGTAAGCTTCTAACAATAAACCTTTTTAGGTGTTTCATTCTTTAGGTTATATCGCAATACTGATATGTTTACTTCTTTTCAGCTTGCTGACCTCCCCGAGTTGGAATTTGCTCCACTCGAGGGATATCCTCCGGAGTTTTCCCAGGAGGAGGAAATAATCCCATTGTCGGATATTGTGCCGAGGAAGCGCAAAGCTCCGACAGTGGCTGTTGGCACAAAGGAGGTGCCTGTTGTGAAGAGGTAACTTTCAACACAACTTCCGCCTTTGTTCCTTGCTCAAATTTTCTTCCGAGATGTAATGTTTTCGACTCTATTACATTCTCAGAGCTAAGCAACTCATCAAGGGCAAGGGGAAGGGAACTTCTTCGAAGCCCCTGCGATAGACGAAGCTTACCATAGCTTCTCCTGCCGTGGCTCCTCCGACTCCTGCCCCTCAACCTTCCGCAACGCCAGTGATCACTCCTTCGCCGGCTGTCGTGGAAGATCCGGCTCCTTCAATGGAGCCTGCGATCCTTGAATCACAAATTGTCGTCACCATGAGTGAGTCAGGTATAGATAAGGGTGAACCCTCTTCGGGTAATGATCCCTCGGCAGAAACCTTTGCCGAAAACCTTCTTAGTAATCCGGGACTTGCCAAGTTTGGCCTATCTCGGAAATCTGCGGAAGAGATTCATCGGCTGGCCAGGCAATGCCTAGAGAAAAGTAATCTATCTGCCGAAGAAGAAGCTCAAGAGTCAGAGTACATCAAGCACTCTGACCTTCTTGATCAAGTGCGTCTTTGCAACGAGAGGATAAAGTCCGGTGAGCTTCCAACTGCTCCAGTGACTCCTCTGACTCTCGCCGAAAAGGTTGCTGTTGAAGTGAATGCGATCTTGGATAAACTTACTCGCGAACAATATGTAATTCGGAATTCTAACTCCTGTTTTTCCTTTATTTCATATCATATCCTCTAGCCCCCAAGCATGAAGTAGGATATATAATCCGGGTTTATGCTTCCTTAGGATGCCAAAGAATGAACTCGTGTAGCCCCCAAGGCTCGAGCTGATATTAGTAAAATATTAGCCCGAGTCTTTAGTAGACTTCTGACTTTGGGTATTCTGACTTATAGAAAGTATATTCCTATAACCAGGATTTGTTGAAAAATGTCTGCAACAAGCGGAGAGAGATCAAATCTCTCCGACTTAAGAATGCTGAGCTTAAGGTATCCAAGGATGAGGCTGAAGCTAAACATTCCGAGACTCAAACCTTGTCTTTCATGTTTTCATAGTCGAGTTTTTACTGAACTGTTGTTCTTTTTGACTTACAGCGCTGGTAAAACAGTCCTGCGCTATGATTGAAGAGGCCGAGAACCTCAAAACCTTGGTGGTGGAGAACAAAGAGCTTCGCCAAGAGCTGGATAAGCTCAAGGTGGATCATGAGAAGAGCATAGCTCAGGTTCTCGAGTCCTCCTCTATGGCTACTGACGAGCGTGATTGTAAGATTGCCGCTCAGGATCAGAAAATCTCGGACCTCAATAATGAGCTATGCAGACATAAGGACCTTTCCGAGGCGCTCCGTGCTGAACTCCGGAGTCTTCGGGAAGAGAAGGCCAAAGTGGACGATGTCATCTTCGGTATGTTCCATCTGTCTGACTTGTCTATTTTCTTCGACTTCTTTCAATGTCAGATTTTCTTAATTGTTTTTGTGTATAGGTCCTCTAAACTTGACGGATTCCACCTCCACCGAGCCTCGCACCCACCGGCTTACACAAGTCGGTGACCTGCTTCATGACTTCCGTCAATCCCTTGAGGATATTGGCGAAGCTCTCAAGATTCCGGACATGCATAGCATGTCGGATTTTCAGGTGCGGGACAAGACGAAGGATATGCCGCAACTTGTCCAGGATTGGAACATGTCCTACGTGCGATCCGTAGTGCAAAACGCTCTCACCATGGTCATGAGCCACCATGGAAGCATGGAGATCTGGCAAGTGACTAGAGGGTACTACAAGGTGGACGAAGACGGACAGGAGCAAGACATCAAGGCAATCATGGACTCCTGCGCCGGATATGGGTGCCATGTGGCTGATCTAACCAGCTACGACACTCCCTTCTTCACCCGCGTGGATACGCAGCCTCCGCCTCCCGAAGAATCAGCAGAAGTTTCCGATGATGACCACACCATATCGGACGTGGACATCTCGGAACGATATCAAGGCGATGTATCTAGCGAGCCGACATCTCCTTCCTCTCCTCCTGCATCATAGATTGCCAGAAACAATTGTATTATTCTAAAAAACATGATGGGTCTATAAATATGCAGTACTATAATTTTGCTAGTGGTAAGCTTTTGATCTATTCAGCACTTTTGGCTTTAAATTTTTGTGTGCCTGAAATGTTTGCATAAGCACTTATACTTTTTTGTCTATACTTATCGTTTATCTGGCTTTCCGCCTCGTTCCTTTCGTGAGCCGGCTAAACCTTCTGCACGGAAACTTTGCCGAGCAATGGAGCTCAATTGCTAAACCAGTTTAAACTCGGAAACAAAGCCGGCTTCCAGTACCAACAATTCACTACTCGGAAAATACCTGCATCTGGCAATCAGACAAATAACCAAAGTATAGACTAGAAACTTTAGGATTATACCCGAAGGTAGCATTTTTAGAATCGGAAATCTAAACCAGAACGAACATGAGCATAAAGTACTTTCAAGCATTCTGGGATTTTCGACTGTGACATGATCATTCAGAAATAAGATGGTAAAAACTTCTCAGAAAAAACTTGAGGTAACCAAGACTTTTATTTCTGACAGAACATGTACACATATATGATTACAAAGAAGAAAAAACTAAGAATAAAAGGGATGTAGCTGAGCAATATTCCATGGTCTGTCTAACTCATCCGGATTTCTACTGCCTCCATCTCTCTTTCTCTTCTTAGTAGCAGGTCTTTCTTTGATTGGCCTCATGTCAGTCAAGTAGTACGAACCATTGTGCAATACTCGACTAACTAAAAAAGGCCCTTCCCATACTGGGGAAAGTTTGTGCTTTCTTTGTTGCACAAGCCGGAGAACCAAATCGCCTTTATTGAAAGATCTATTTCAGACTCTCTAGCTATGATACTTGCGTAACTTCTGCTGATAGGTTGTTGATCTCATTCAGCAACGACACGAACTTCTTCGACCAAGTCGAGATCATTTTGTCGAGAAATCTCGGCATCTTCTTTGATATACGCGGCCACTGTAGGAGAAGTGTGAATCGGATCACTAGGAAGAACTGCTTCTGCACCATAGACCAAGAAGAAAGGTGTGTATCCAGTTGACCTGTTCGGAGTTGTTCGTAAACTCCATATTACAGAGGGTAATTCCTCTACCCAAGCCCCTGAAGCACGTCGTAGTGGTGCTTTGAGTCTCGGTTTTAGGCCTTATAAGATTAAACCATTTTCTCTTTCCACTTGTCCATTAGCCTGTGGATGTGCGACTGACGCAATGTCAAGCTGGATATTTTGTTCATCACAGAATTCGGCCAATTCTCCCATAGAGAAATTACTCCTGTTGTCCGTGATAATGCTATGCGGATAACCATACCGGATTATAACATCCTCGACAAATCTTTTGGCTGTTGCTCCATCACAACTAGTAACGGATTTTGCCTCGATCCATTTGGTGAACTTATCCACCATCACTAAGAGGTGAGTAAATCCACTTGGAGCTCGTTTAAATGGTCCTACCATATCAAGCCCCCAGACCACGAACAACCATGTTATAGGTATTGTTCGCAGCTGATCATCCAGAACGTGAGCTTGTTTGGCGTACTTTTGGCAGCCTTTGCACGTCTTGACCAGCCGTTCGGCATCTCCTTGGCTGTAAGCCAGAAAAAACCGTTTCGAAAAGCTTTTGCCACTAAAGATTTGGCTGCAGCATGGTGAACACACTCGCCTTCGTGGATTTCTCTTAGGATTTCCACTCCTTCTTCCGGAGATACGCAACACGAAAAAACCCCAGAAACACTCCGCTTATAGAGCTCACCACTGATCACAGTATAGGATTTTGCTCGTCGGATTATCTGCCGGCTCAGAACTTCGTCTTCGGGTAATTTGCCATCTACCAAATAATCGAGGTCAGGTTGAGTCCAGCTGGGAATTACAGCTAGAACTGCTATCAAGGGTGAGTCGGATTTGGTCTGATATTCCTCGTCCACTCCTTTTATTGAGGGAACTTTGAGGTGCTCTAGAAAAGCGCCATCCGGGACCTGTTTCCGTGCAGAGCCTATCCGAGATAGTGCATATGCTTCCTGGTTTTCTGCTCGAGGGATGTGTTGAACCTCAAACCCTTCGAACGATTTAGATAAATCATCCACGACAGCTTTATATGCTGCCATGTGTTTATTTGCATTACAAATATCTGAAACTTGCTGAGCAACAAGATCTGAATCTCCATAACACATCAAACGTCGGATGCTGATATCCTTAGCAATCCGGATTCCATGCAGCAGTGCTTCATACTCGGCAATATTATTTGTCGCTGTGAAGTGGATCTGCAACACGTATAGAAGTTTATCAACTTGGGGTGATTTGAGCACCACGTCAGCCCCCGAGACCCCTCGAGCCTTAGACCCGTTAAAATATAGAGTCCAATATTCCAACTCAGGGAGGGTCATATTCTCCTTGGTCTCTGTCCAATCAGCAACAAAGTCGGCAAGGATTTGGGATTTGATTACTATCCGAGATTTGTAATCAATATCAAAAGCTGAGAGCTCTATGCCCCATTTGGCGACGCGTCCTGTGGCGTCACTATTGTTGATTATATCTCTCATGGGATCTGTGCTCACCACGGTAATTGGATGCTCCTGAAAGTAGTGTCGTTGCTTATGTGATGCTAGAAAAACACCATAAGCCAACTTTTGATAGTGCGGATATCGCTGTTTTGATTCTGTCAGGACCATGTTGACAAAGTAAGTCGAACGCTGCACCAGGTGTTCCTGATTTTCCTCCGGTCTCTCTACCACCATGACAATACTGACAACTTTGTTTATCGCAACAAGATAGAGCAACATCGGTTCCTGTGGTTCCGGCGTAGCAAGGATAGGAGCAGATGAGAGTACTTTCTTCAGGTCTTGTAGTGCAGCTTCAGCTTCGTCGATCCAAACAAAATCCTTGGTCTTTTTCAGGAGTTTGTATAATGGTGCGGCTCTTTCACCAAGCCGACTGACTACAACGATGCAACCAGTTAGTCTTTGTATGTCCTTCAGGCGAGTTGGCCTAGAAATATTGATTATAGCCTTGATTTTGTCTCGGTTCACCTCTATGCCTCTTTGAGACACGATGAAACCTAACAATTTTCCTGCTGGGATTCCAAAGAAACACTTCTTCGGATTAAGCATTATGTTGTATTTTTGTAGATTGGCGAACGTTTCCTCGAAGTCGGAAATTAATGTTTCCTTCTTTTTGGACATCACCGCAATATCATCCACATATGCATGCACATTGCGTCTGATTTGATCATGGAGGCAACGTTGCATTATGCGCTGGTACGTAGCTCATGTGTTTTTCAGCCCAAAGGGCATCGTAACAAAGCAGAAGGTTCTGAAAGGGGTTATGAATGAAGTTTTGATTTTGTCAGATTCCTTCATCCGAATTTGGTGATAACTGGAATATGCGTCGAGAAAACAGAGTAGTTCCGAGCCTGCCGTAGAATCGATAACTTGATCAATCCTAGGCAAAGCGAATGGATCTTTGGGACAAGCCTTGTTCAAGGCAGTATAATCAACACACATCCTTAAATCAGTGGTGTCCTTTTTAGGGACCATTATAGGATTAGCCGACCAATCAGTATGGATGACCTCTTCTATGAATCCGGCTAACTCGAGCCGTGCTAGTTCCTTAGCTATTTCCTTACGCTTTACATTTCCGAACCATCGCAAGGACTGTTTGACAGGTTTAGCGTTCGGGTTTACATTTAGAGAGTGCTCGGCAAGTTCCCTAGGTACTCCGGTCATGTTAGATGGCTGCCATGTGAAGATATCTTGATTTTCTTGGAGGAACTTGACGAGTGCGCTTTCCTATGCGCTACCTAGGCCTACGCCTATCTGGGTCACCTTGGAGGGGTCATCATCCTTCAACGGCGTCTTCTTCGTCTCTTTTGACGCCCTGAACTCCGGGTTCGGCTTTGTCACCTCCTTCTTCGTTGCGGGCATCTCAAACGGATCTATGCTCTTCTTGATTTCCTGGTACTCTTGGGCGTGCAGCACGGCTTCAGCAAAGGCGGCATTTCCATCCTCGCACTCTCGCGCTTTCTTCGGGTCTCCCTTGATGGTGATCACACCGTTGGGACCTGGAATTTTCATCATATTGTAAATGTAACACGGACGAGCCATGAAAGCCAAGTAAGCCGGACGTCCAAATATAGCGTGGTATGAGCTCTTGAACGGGACCACTTAGAAGGAAAGTGCTTCCGTCTGAAAGTTCTTTGAAGTTCCAAAAGTAACATCCAAAGTAATCTCTCCCAGGGAATTTGCTTGTCTTCCTAGGACAACTCCGTGAAAGATCACATAGCTATGGTTCAGATGGGTCTCCGAGATCTTCATCCGGCGTAGCGTTTCGACATATAAAATGTTAATGCTGCTACCACCGTCCATGAGGGTCTTGGAGAAACCATAACCATGAATTAGTGGATTGACGATTAAGGCATATTTTGCTCGCCTGTGCAACCTAGGCGGATGATCTGCGTGGTCAAATGTGATTGCCACTTCCGACCAGTCCAAAAATTGGGGGACAGCCGGAACTATTGCATTGAGCACGTGGAGAACTGCTTTCTTGACCTTTGCTGGCTGAGATCCGAGGAAGGTGACGTAAGTGTCTTTCTTGGTCAGAAATTATTTCTTCCCTTCCGGCTTGGGATTTGAAGCATTAGCCTCCTCCATGTCAGAATCTTCCTTGGTCTCCTTATCTTTTTCGGGATTTTTCTTTCCCTTCTTCCGCTTAGCTTTGTAGCCAGCAGTATCATCTCTTTTGATGTCGTCATTGAAACGACATTCGGCGTTGGTGTGGGACGAGCCCTCATTGGCATCTAAGTGATGCACACATGGGTTATTGGTAATGTCGGCCCAAGAGTAGGTTTTGCCTGGTTGCTGGTCTCCTCTACCTTGAACTCTCGAAGTCCCACGGCCACGCCCGCGGCCTCCGCTGCGTCCTCCACGTCCCCCAGACCCGAAAGTAGCAGTGACTACTGCCGTTTCTGCGTTGGGTTTCTCTTCCGAGGTATTCTTGCGCTTTTGAGCTTGTTGCTTTGGTTGTTTTGCCGATTGTGGCACAACTAGGGCGTTGAGTAACCCCTCTACATCGTCGTCAGCATCTGCATACTTGCTCGCTGTTTCTATCATCTCTCCCAAATCAGTGACCTTGTCACACTTCAAGCGATGACGTAGTAGACCAATTGGGAGACCTGCAATGAAAGCTTCAATCGCAGTTTGATCATTTACTCCTTCACAGGAGTTCTTGGTGTCGATCCATCGTCCAAGGTAATCCCGGCAAGTTTCTTCGGCCTTCTGGGTGCAACGCTGTAGGTCTCTGATCGTACAGGGCCTCCGGTATGTGCCTTCGAAATTCCGAAAGAACACACTTTGCATGTCATACCAATTGTGGATGGTGTTTTCCGGAAGTTCATTAAGCCATGATCGTGCCGTCTCCCGCAACATGAGTGGGAGATATCGGGTTGCGACCAGGCTGTTTCCTCCTTTGGAGATGCAACAAGCTTGGAAGAAGTCCTGTAGCCAGGTATCTGGCCGAGCAATGCTGTCGTAGGCTTGGATATGTCGTGAGATAGCAAATCCTTCCGGGAATCTTGTAGCTCTGATGCGTGGTCCGAAGCACTTTGGGCCCACGTAGATATCATCGTTTTCGTAGCGCCGCGCCTCTATGTTGGAGTTGATCCTGTGCCTTGCGTCGTTCGGGGATAGAGATCGTCTCGAATGTCGGCTATGGCTGCGGTGCCTTGGAGCCAGACTCCGGCTTCTACCACCACCTCCTCCGCCACGTCGTCCTCCTTGTCCCCCTTGAGAGCCGTTGTGATGACTGCTTGGTGGAGAGGGTGGGGTAGCTGGATTATTTCCGGATGTTCGCCGGCCTCCGCCCGGAGCGTCGTTATTCCGGTTCCGTGGAGGCTCTTCACTACGACGAGCCCCTGATACATTGCAAATGTATCTATAATTTTTGATGTTCAATGCTTGGTTTTATCTACTTTCTTATGTTTTGTCCACACTTTGGAGTACTTTTCATATGATTTATTGGACTAACCTATTAACAGGAGCCACAGTGCCAGCTGCCTGTTTTCTGCTGTTTTTGGTTCCAGGAAGTCAGAAAATGAATATTCTCTGAATTGGAAGGGACAAAAGCCAAAGTTGATATTTTCCAGGAAGACTCACGGAGCCAGAAGGAGAGTCAGAGAGGGGCCACAGGATGGCCACACCATCCCTTGGCGCGGGCCAGCCTAGGGCATGGTGTGGGCCCCCTGGCCGCCCACTGACCTTGCCTCTTCGCCTATAAGAAGCCTCCCGATGCATAAACCCTAAATAATAAATCCTCCAGCCACGATAAGTTCCGCAGCGCCGCCGCCACCGAAGGGGAGATTTGGGGGACAGAAAGTCTCTGTTCCGACACCTTGCCGGGACGGGAAAGTGCCCCCGGAGCCATCTCCATCGATCTCGACCGCCATCTCCATCACCATTGCTGATTCCCATGATGATGAGGGAGTAGTTCTCTCTCGAGGCTAAGGGTTCTACCGGTATCTATGTGTTCACCTCTCTCTCTCTATGCATGATCATATTGTGATCATGAGCTTTGTAATCTAGTAGATCTACCTTGCTACTCAAGTGCTTAATAGATCTCCGCTCTCCCCATGTGTGTGAAAGTGACAGCGTGCTCACCATGGTGGCACTTAGGCTAGAGATTACAAATACTTGTTATGAGTTATATTTGGAGTTGGATGTTTCTATGAAATTGTGGTGTTTATTGGACTCATGTAGTACTCAAGGTGACAGTGTGGGGTTTTCTAGATGGGAAAGGCTTACTTTGAGGAGTGCTGTTATAGCCCTACCAACGATTAGAGTGTCCAACCGAAGAGTAGTTCAACGTAGTATCATAAAGAATAATATATTTATATGAGAGTGTTCACTAGTGAAAGTATGATCCCTAGGCCTTGTTTCTAAACATTGATACACTGTTTGCTACTAGATCTATTACATGTTTGCTTGTTGCCATCTTTATTTCAGTTTTGCTTTAGTGTTTTCCACGCCATCAAGTTATTTTATATCACCGTTACCACTTATAATTATCCATACCACTTGCATTTTACTATCTCTTCGCCGAACTAGTGCACCTATACACCTGACAAGTGTATTGGGTGTGTTGGGGACACAAGAGACTTCTTGTATCTTGATTGCAGGGTTGCTTGAGAGGGAATACCTTTGACCACTTCCTCCCTGAGTTCGATAAACCTTGGGTGATCCACTTAAGGGAAAACTTGCTGCTGTTCTACAAACCTCTGCACTTGGAGGCCCAACAACTGTCTACAAGAATAGAAGTGCGTAGATATCAAGCTATTTTTTTGGCGCCGTTGCCGGGGAGGTAAGGTAAAAAGTATTCACACCGGAGGATTAAAGAAGAAAACCTCCCACGGCAAACGCCTATTTTCTGGCGCCGTTGCCGGGGAGGTAAGGTAAAAGGTACTCACATCCTCCGGTGTGAGTGCTCGAAGTTATTTCCTTTAGATTCTGCAATTTTGTCTTTTTGTTTCTTGTTTTCACTAGTAGGCTTAATGGAAAACAACAAAAAAATTAGAGATCTTTATATTATTTATATTGAGTTAGGACATGAAGTGTTTGAAGAGAAAATTAAAAAACCTATGGAACTTTATTTGCATGCTAATAGCAATGTTGTTAGTATGAATTCTTTGGACACCATTATTGCTAATGCTATGGAAAAGTCTAAGCTTGGGGAAGCTAGTTTTTATGAAAATGATCTTTTTAGTTCCCCAGCTTTTGAAGATAGCTATTCTATTGCTTATGATGATACCAAACCTCCAATATATGATGATTACAATGATGAATATGTTATTTTCAGTCCACCTACTATTGAGGAGAAAATTAATTATGATTACAATATGCCTCCTATATTTGACAATTATGGTGATGAGAATAATAATGATAGCTATTTTGTTGAATTTGCTCCCACTACAATTAATGAGAATGACTATGTTTATGTGGAGAGTATTAATTCTTTTATGCATGTGGCTCATGATAAGAATGTTTTATGTCATAGTTATATTATTAATTTTATTCATGATGCTACTGAAAGTTATTATGAGAGAGGGAAACATGGTTCTATGCATCTCAATAATATTAAGTTTCCCCTTTTTATGTTGAAAATTTTGAAGTTGCACTTGTTTTGCTTTCCTATGCTTATTGCTTTGTGCTTTCATGACTTGTTCCTTTACAAGATTCCTATGCATAGGAAGTGGGTTAGACTTAAATGTGCTTTGAATTTGCTTCTTGATGTTCTCTTTTACTTCAATTCATATTTCCTATGTGAGCATCTTCTCAAAATATCATGCCTAACTTAAAGGAGTTAAAGAAAAGTACTTATTGAGAGATAACCCTAAAGTTTTAGATGAGTCTTGGAAGTTATTACCTCTATAATACCCGCTCCTTATCCTTTTTATTTTCTTTTTGTGCCAAGAGTAACCTCTAATGAGAGAGAAGTAATGATTGGGAAACTTGCTGTCCCGAAACAGATTTCTGTGCTTCACCGTAAAAATTCGTGAGAGAGCTCTGTATGTCGGATTGAGCTTTAATTGTTTGTGCTTCTGGCCCAGGTTGTTATCTAACTTTAATTAGTTCAACACTTTTTGATTTGAGCAACAGAAGTTCTTAGAAAAATTTCGTCTTTACCTGCTGGTCTGTTTTGACAAATTTTTGCCATTTTCTGCATTTGCTTCTTGTTGGTTCCTTCTTGAGTTCTTTTGGGGAATTGAGCTTTTTGAGGGAAGTGCTACAGTAGATAGTGTTCTAATGGAAGTTTATTTGGTGTTATAACTGAACCTTAAGACTTATTTATCTTGAGTGCACTAATGTTGCTAATAAAGATTGTGTGAAGTTTCGTATGAAGGAAAAATTTCAGGTGTATGGAAGGAATGAGTAATGAGATGAAGGATGGACTAAAGCTCAAGCTTGGGGATGCCACGCGTGTCACCCCAAGAAATATCCAAGAAGTACAAGCGTCAAAGCTTGGGGATGCCCAAGGCACCCCCTTCTTCATCAATAAAAATCGCAGGTTTCTTCCAAATGCTTCATTTTTATTGTCTCATGCACAGTTGTGTTGTTCTTGGAGCGTCTTCTTTTTCGTTTTCATTTTGGTTTTTCGTTTGCTTTGGTTTGCTTAGTTTTCTGAATAAATTGCTTGGACCCCCTCTTTCATGCATTGGTTTGCAAATAATTTGGTTTGGTTTGGAAAAGAGTAGGAAAGTTCATACTTTTGTGGTAAAAAAGCTCGTTTTTGACTATGGCCTATGCTTTGTCATGCCATGCTTGATATTGTTTTGGATTCATGCTTAGTATTCTTTGTTGTAGCATGACTTGTTATAAACAATTTAGATTGATTAATGTGCCTTGCATGAATCATGCATTGTTTTAGCATATTAAAGCATAGTATTATGGTATTCTCCTTTGATGCTTTATTTGGCTTGACTTTGCACATGATCACACCATGTTATGACTATCTCAAGTCACCATAGACTTTATGATCATTTAGTTTTCAACTTGTAGTATCACTTTATGCTTTGATCTATGATGTTTTGTCGCTCTGCATGATTATGGCCATTATTGCTCTCTTAGTTTGTCGCTCCCAGTCTTTTGCTAGCCTCCACAACCAAGTATGAGTTCCACTCATGCATCCAACTCCCTAAACCAAGTTATTCCAAAGAGTCCACGATACCTACCTACTAGATTATGCTATTCCAAGTATATTCATGCTTTTTTACCTTTCAAATTAAACTTGTTATGAGAAAACTAGTGATTAAAGCTCTCACGAACTTGATGTCACACTTTACTTTTCTTGCCCTTAATAAACTTGAACCATTGTGTCTTCTATGTTGTATATGCTTGCACTTATTTGTTGGGAATTAGCAGAACCATGCTTTCATGGGGAACGCTTTCAACATTGCACTTGGTACTTGTACCTAGTTGATATCATGCTCTTTTGTCTATGGATGTCGTCGGTGTGAAATGAAAGGGGAGCTTGTAAGTCCATGGAGTTATGTATATGTGTTAGAGAAACGCCTGGGCCACTGGTCTAATCCATGCTGACATGGTGGAAACCTGCAGCGTAACCATAATGAGCTGTCTATGAAGCATTCTTCTTATAAAAAAAGAGTCCTATCTTGAGAAAAAAAAGAGAAAAATAAAAAAAAGAGATATTATGAAAAGAGGAAAGAGAGAAAAAAGCACCATATTCCCATGGTAAATAAGAAGAATGCTGAGATGCTCGTTGTCTGCTTGCCTTGTCATTTTGATATGGGGATTCTTCCGTATCATCGGACAAGGGGTACCCCGTTGGCGGTTCTCTATGATACACATGTACTTACAATGACAAGAACTTACCGGTGACTAAACTTGAGTAGCATGAGGAGCGGCCCTCGTATACAAGGGACATGAGATTCCTAACTTATACTTCGTCAAGCATGTACACCATAGTTTGTTCACTTTAACCTTAATCACTTCAAGATGCTTATGATAGGGGCAATGAGAGCTGAAAGCTATAAGTACCATAATTTTTGGAAGCTCTTTATGAGACTTGAATCTCTGCTTCCTTCTATGAAGGCCTTTCTCCCACTTATATATATTGAGTCTCCACCTTCTATCTTTATGCACTTACTTTGAGAGCATAGTGGCCATTCTTAGTTCTATGTGCATTGTCCTAAGACTTGTTGATTGATGCATAACTTGATATTGCTTGTTCTTAAACTATTTGTATCTAGTCACTCTTTTGAACTTTGAAGGTGTCCTATGCATTTATGTTTTGCTACTCTCTGAGGGACAAGCTGAATGCTATTATGCTATGTTTTCTTTATGTGAAACAAACAAACGTCTTGCAAAACATTGTTATTCATGAAGATTTTGTTTGTGCCTTTTCATGTTGCATCATAGTTTCTTTGTCTTATTGCTAGAACTTTGTCTTTGATGTTATGATTGAAGTACTATGATCCCAGCTTTGAATGTTTTACAAATACGTTGATCAAGTCTTTGATGGTGCATGTCACCTCAAAAATTATTCTTTCTTTTTATCACTTACCTACTCGAGGACGAGCAGGAGTTAAGCTTGGGGATGTTGATAGATTGCAAATGTATCTATAATTTTTGATGTTCCATGCTTGGTTTTATCTACTTTCTTATGTTTTGTCCACACTTTGGAGTACTTTTCATATGATTTCGACTAACCTATTAACAAGAGCCACAGTGCCAGCTGCCTGTTTTCTGCTGTTTTTGGTTCCAGGAAGTCAGAAAATGAATATTCTCGGAATTGGACGGGACAAAAGCCAAAGTTGATATTTTCCCGGAAGACTCATGGAGCCAGAAGGAGAGTCGGAGAGGGGCCACAGGGTGGCCACACCACCCCTTGGCGCGGGCCAGCCCAGGACACGCCAGGGCATGGTGTGGGCCCCCTGGCTGCCCATCGACCTTGTCTCTTCGCCTATAAGAAGCCTCCCGATGCCTAAACCCTAAATAATAAAGCCTCCAGCCATGAAAAGTTCCACAGCGCCGCCGCCACCGAAGGGGAGATTCAGGGGACAGAAAGTCTCTGTTCCGGCACCCTGCCAGGACGGGGAAGTGCCCCCAGAGCCATCTCCATCGATCTCCACCGCCATCTCCATCACCATTGTTGATTCCCATGATGATGAGGGAGTAGTTCTCTCTCGAGGCTAAGGGTTCTACCGGTAGCTATGTGTTCATCTCTCTCTCTATGCATGATCATAATGTGATCATGAGCTTTGTAATCTAGTAGATCTACCTTGCTACTGAAGTGCTTAATAGATCTCTGCTCTCCCCATGTGTGTGAAAGTGACAGCGTGCTCACCATGGTGGCACTTAGGCTAGAGATTACAAATACTTGTTATGAGTTATATTTGGAGTTGGATGTTTCTATGAAATTGTGGTGTTTGTTGGACTCATCTAGTACTCAAGGTGACAGTGTGGGGTTTTCTAGATAGGAAAGGCTTACTTTGAGGAGTGCTGTTATAGCCCTACCAACGATTAGAGTGTCCAACCGGAGAGTAGTTCAGCGTAGTATTATAAAGAATAATATATTTATATGAGAGTGTTAACTAGTGAAAGTATGATCCCTAGGCCTTGTTTCTAAGCATTGATACACCGTTTGCTACTAGATCTGTTACATGTTTGCTTGTTGCCATCTTTATTTCAGTTTTGCTTTAGTCTTTTCCACGCCATCAAGTTATTTTATATCATCGTTACCACTTATAATTATCCATACCACTTGTATTTTACTATCTCTTCGCTGAACTAGTGCACCTATACACCTGACAAGTGTATTGGGTGTGTTGTGGACACAAGAGACTTCTTGTATCTTGATTGCAGGGTTGATTGAGAGGGAATACCTTTGACCACTTCCTCCCTGAGTTCGATAAACCTTGGGTGATCCACTTAAGGGAAAACTTGCTGCTGTTCTACAAACCTCTGCACTTGGAGGCCCAACAACTGTCTACAAGAATAGAAGTGCGTAGACATCAGCCCCCTGCTGGCTTGTCTCAGCATGGTTTCCGTCGTTCCTTTGTCCGTCGTTCCCACTACGGTGAGGCTCAGCCCGACGGCTTGCATGCCTAGGAGGTGGCATTTTGTTACGATCTTCCTCCCGACGTTTTTCCTTATCTTCTCCCCTTCGATCGTTCGACTCTCGTCGGGGAGGATTCCTCGGATACAGTGCAGCAATGGCCTCTTGCTCGGTCGCTGGAGCGACGTTGCGCCAGTCACGTGCGGATCTGTGATGTTGTCCTGATGATCCGGTTCTGGAGTAGTTGTCTTCCCGTCGTTCGGAACGGTGATGCTATTCCGAAACACGCTGGGGCCTTATATCATTCTAGGATGAGTCCGTGTGACATTGGTCAGATTTGGAGACCAGCTTTCCACTTCCGGATTTTGCAGCCATTTGTTGCTCCAGACCCTTGGTGAGTAGATTGATGCCCAATCGAACCTGTTCTAGGCCTGGGTTATTTGACAGGATATCTCGAGCTGCGATAGTGTTCTGTACCGGTGTTGGGTATACCAGATCTCCTTTGCTGTCGAGACGAGGCATCCCTGGATCTCCTTCAAAGAGAACTTTGTTCACTTCCGGAAATTGACCATCACTTGTGTAACGTTTCCGTGTCTTCTGGTGCAACCAAGAGATGTAATCCTCCTTAGTTGCCATTTGTTTCTTCTCCTCCTCGATGTTTTTAGCTTCATCCAGGAGTTGTTGACGACGCACTTCTAGGGCTTGGGCCCTTTCGTCCACCTCTTCAGCAGTAAGCTCTGTAGATGTAGGGATAGGTGTGGTTAATGCAGCATCGATGAGTTTACGCGCACCTTCAGTGATCACGTGTCCATCCACCGATTCTTCTTTTTCGGCTCTTCTAGGATAAGTGCTCCATCCGGGTCTTCCTCGTACTCCTCGGCAATCACCTCCTTTGTCAGAGGGTCTTTTGCCGGGGAGTTGTTCTTCTTGTTCTTCTTCTTTGCCTTCTTGGAAGCGCCGGTAGCAAAGACGGCTTTGGGTCCGTTTCCTGGAGTCAAGCTTCTTATCGGTACTTTCAGACCTCTGGATCTCGGGATTATCTCCGATTTCCATGTCATCCTGCGCTTTGGGAGAGTATTCCCCGGATCCTTCATCCATGGCTTCTCCTTCTTCTGCAGCTTTGGAGTTGTACTCCTCTTCATATTCTGCGGAGAACTTTCGGAAATCCACTGACGTCATCGATTCATCCGAGGATGCGGGTACGTTGGCGTTTGTTCCAATTGCCTCCAGCACAGAGTCGGTGTTGTCTCCAGCATCGGCAGAGCCGGATCCGGATCCCACATATCCGACAAAGTGTGATGTATGCTTCCTGAGGTACCTGCGGCTCTCGCGATTAGCTTCGTCGAAACTTTTGATGGTCTCGAGAATTGCATCTACGCTTGAGTTTTGCATTATCATACGTTGCAGTGTGTACCTTAGAAAAGGCATGTCTGTCCCGGCGTCGTCAGAGCCGGAATCAGTGTCGTTGATATGCTCCTCCTGGATTTCGACTTCCGCGGGGGGGGGGGGGGGGGGTTGATCTAGGATTCAGCCTCCTCGAGGAGATCCACTCCAAATTCGACTTGGTTCGCTAGGTCTTCTTCAGGTTTGGATTTCTCCACTATCTCCACAACTAGTGCGGGATAGGTGGGATTAGGGTTTTCTGAGATCCGGAACTCTGCCGCCTCCGCGGACAAAGGGGACCCAAAAGATTCTTCTGCCTCTATTATGAACGCTGGGGTGGGTGGGGCAGGTTCAGCGAAACCGATGTAAACATCGATCTCGCCGAAAGACATGATGGTGTAGGCAATCATAGCCTCCCTAGCCAGAATCTAGGTCTCGTCGAGAACGATGAGAGGGACGTCACTGGCGTAGAGGATGCGACCGACGGCGATAGTCTCGCCGATTCCGATTCTTGCAGATTCTGCTCGGAACGTAGATCCAAAGCTCACTTGCCCCATGGTGCGTGCCAACTGCCATCGGATTGATGACAAGTACGCCATGAGGGGGTCCTCGAGGCGTGCGGAAGAGAGGGGTGTGAGACGTACGGTATTCCGGGACGGTGAGCACACAAGTTTACCCAGGTTCGAATCTGCCGGCTTTGGACAGATCCTACTCCTGCTAGCAATCCAGTAATACGGCAGAGCCAGGATATGGGTTACAAGGGTTCTCCTGTGCGAGTTGAGATTGTAGACTATTGAGGGTGCCCTAAATGCTCTCCCTAGGATGGCTTATATAGATATCCAGCCTAGGGTTTACAGGAGAGATCTATCCGGCAACGATTAAGAGTTGGTTATAGAGTACATCTTGAACTACAAGTAACACTATGGGCCTAAGCCGATAAGTCTTCTGGGCCTTCCCGTAGCCGGATTGGACTCCGTCTTTCTCCCTGACTGGGCCGCCCGTGAAGCAAAGTTCTAACCCGAAGTGGGCCACCTTGGTCAGTGAGGAACTGTGAGGATACCCGGAAAGTATATCCCCAACAATATATGAATGCTTTAATATTTTTAATTGGAAAAGTTTTTGTTAACTCCAAATTTGATGATTTGGATCCTAATACCTTGGATTAAAGTTTTGGGATGTTACACTTCATTAGATGAAAGAAGTGATGGACAACACCCAACCCCTAGTATTGAAATATGATCCAGTAACATAGTTCAACATTGCACTATCTAGCAAAACATAGTGATTCACTTCTTCAACCGTGAGATCATATTAATCACTCTCTCCTGGGGGCTGCTTTGATCACATCAACCGTCATGAACGTAACTGGGTGACTATAAAGGTGTGTGTTAGGTATTCCAGAGGAAATTTTGAGGCCTATGTATCAAGACCGGCATTTTCACATCCGAGTGATGGATAGATACCCTAAGCCCACTCGGTGAGATTACATCTACAAGTTTGAAACATGTTACTAGGTCACGGGGATGTAATATCACGAGAATAAGTAAATGTGTTTGTCAGTAACAAGATTCAACAAATTATATAGATATCAAAGATCAGATCTTGGAAAAAATAGTTATTGTAGAGCAAAGGGAATGAGACTCGACGAAAAGGTTTAAGCGATCAATTTATTCATGGAATGCATGGGGGCCATCATGTATTTCGAGATACCGTTGTTGGTCATTTACCAGAGAGGTGTCTCGATCATTTCTATGTATTCTCGAGCCGTAGGCTATCACACTTAAGGGTAGAAACGCTTAGGGATTGATCCAAGATCGTAGGAGAAAAGAGAGAGAACTCCGAAATAGTTCTGGAGTAATACCGGAATGGTTCCGGTGATATTTGATGGTGATCGGAGGAGTCTGAAAAGTGTTTCAGAATGATAGGTATTAAATAATATGTATTTAATATTAATTAAAAGAATTAATATTAAAAATATTATTTAAATTGGATTTTTGGGATAGCCCACCTAAATGGGCGTCACCGGAGGAGGCCCAAGAGGAGGTCGCACCCTAGGAATGGCCAAGGGTGCTATCCGGCCACCAAGTGGGCTCCCTACCATGTGGGGCCCATGTGGGGCAGCCTTCGCCACCTCCTCCACCTCCTCCCTTGATTAGGCCCACCTTGGGACTTTGAGGGAGGTAGTACCTCCCTTCCACCTATATAAAGAGGGGCATCCCTCTCCCCAAATCCATCCCATCAATTTTCTTTACCTATTCACTCTCTCTCCCCCCTCTCCCTCATGTGTGGTTCCCAAGATTGGAATTGCATACAGAGATAGGGGTTTATCCACCATACGCACACTGTCATGTTGCTGGACTCAGTCCAAATCAGTCTTCTCATGTTGTTGTGCTGGACTAGAGCTCGGGAGATGTCTCTACACCGTATGTGTGTAAGACCACAATGTACTGCCACTTGGAGCTTGGAGCATGGACTTCGACACGACCATGAGGTCGGCTACATCACACAAGGACAAGGGGTGACTTACGAGGAGCTTCACGACCTTGAGAGTGGGTGAGTATGACTACATCATCCATGTTCCCCACAGAATGTTAATCGTGTTCGGTCTTCAAAGGTATGAACATTGAATCCCCTTTCGTTACCTTACATCTGCATAGATAGATCTTGGCTAGGTGTGTTCACCATAAGATTTTTTTTCTTTTCTGCCACGAAACCCCTTCAGTGGTATTAGATCCGATCTATGCGTAGATGTTTGGTACGAGTAGAACACATGTTGATTGTGTGGGCATTGATTTTCTAGTTGCTACCCTCCCACGTGTATTTGTTCATATCGCGACAATGTCAGATGAAGCGGCCCGGATCGACCTTATGAATAACATTACGCGAGACTGGTTCCATGACTGACATATGGCTTGTACCATATAAGTGGCCAGTGGGTGTCTGTCTCTCCGACATTAGTTGATATGACAAGGGACTTAAAGCGGCAACTAGTCAATCCATATTATGGTTGGAAGTTCATAGGTAGAAACGATTCTCTTGCGAAAGCCCTAACAACCATGTAAAATATGCAAAGATAAAGTAGAGGCATCTAAATTTATTTTGCAGGGGCTTATGATACGTATGGTCAAGGTAAGTGTTTATAAGATGAACTGTCGAAGGCAAGGTGGCACCATGTACCTGGTGCAATGTCGGCGCACTCGATGGAGATCAAGGTGCGATGACCAGATCACATCGCATAAATAGTTTAGATTTGTTGTTAATTATTTGTGCATCTTATTATTCTAGGCTTTAACTACAATGGTAGCATTATAAGATGACCCCACAACATAATTCAAATATGCACATTCTCCCTTTAGTGTGCACCACCAAGAAAGTATGTCATTGTGGAGCATGCCATGATGATCGGGTGTAAACACATCGACGTTCACATATGGTGGGTGTAAGCCATGTATGCACTTCAAATACACTAAAGATTAACGTTGGTGATCCTAGCATGTACATACATGGCCTTGCAACATAGAGGACCCGATGTGATCGATATGTTGATATCTACCCTGGCAGCTGTATCAAAGGCCGTGATGATCGGATGATACGGTGTAAAGGGATTGTGTAATCAGTAAAAGAGTGTTGGGGATGTTTATCTGAGTGGGATTTTGGTATTGAACTCATATTATGAACTAAACAATCTAAGTGAATTTGCATAGTTATTGTAGTTAACATCTGTTATAGACTACCTTGGTTGTAATTGAGATAATAAAACTATAATATTCTAGATACTTACTTTACAGACTAGTGACGTATTGTTTGAGTGTCAAATTATAGATAAAAGATCTAAAGCAGACATTTAGGTAAACCTCACTTACTCCGTAAGGGTTAATAAGTGTATTAATCCTAGATTAATAGATTCCAAAGTTAGTGTAAAAAAGGATCATGCTTGCCTCCATGATACTTGATATTAGAAAGAAAATTCTTTGTATCAAGATTATCTGGGAGATGAAATACTCATTTTAGAAATCATATTGTGTAAAACATACTTTTATATCTGAAACACTGTTTGATTGTAAACATGATAAAGTATAATTTACTTGGAAGCAAATTCTCATATTGGATGAGCATTTGCAAATGATGGTGACACTAGGCGTACCTATCACCCAATAAGTTTGGGAATTAAAATTATACAAATGTTCGTCCTTATGAACTATAGTAGTTCAATCATGAAGGTTGTCATGATAGGATGAATAAGTGGCATAGGTAAAAAATACTATACTAAAAGATCATTAATGAATGAATCCAGAAGAACATGAATCATGTAATGATTGTGATCCACTTCAAGGTGTGAGTTTAAGTATATTAGTGTTTGACTAACACACTTGAACCAAGTACCATGTGATTGTGCCACTATTGATAGTGGGTGCCTCTTCTGAAAGAGAGGAAAACATTGAAAGAGAATCCTTAAATATAACTGGCAGAAATTAATGGACTGGAATTGTCTAGCTCAGGTATATAGAAGATATACATGTTATTAATAAATATATAGTTTGCATGTTAAACCAATGTAATTCTTCGATATTAGATATTTAATTGATTGGTATGAAATGCCATACAAGCAACTCAATATAAGAAATACAATGGTTCGAATAACTAGAAAAATAATATGGTAATGATGTTCATCAATAAAAAAAAGTGTTATTATGTTTGTCATCTACATCAAGAACCAAGCCATTTTAATTTTATTCTAGTAATTATTATCTACTTCCAGTATTGTGAGAACAATATGTTTTTCATATAATTACTGTATTCCATTGTTGATGGATGAACCATTATGAATCTTGTTGGTGAAATAATATTCATAAAACTAAATGCTAAAGGCATTGCAAGACAAAATAACTGGAATTTAACTTAAGTGGGACACCACCATTTAAGTTAGATTGGAAATAAATACATGAAGAAACTCCATCCTGATGGAATTTCGAACTTAAGTTTTTTTCGAATAAATTGATGTTTGTAAGACTGTCCTATAGAATACTAGAACTTTGTTCACAGAGCAAAGTTGAGCGGATGGCTAACTTACTAGAAATAAAACATATTCATGTATGAGGTCCATTATGTAAAATCACATGTGGTGGATTATTCTACGTTACATACTTCCACCAAGTACTTGAATAGATATATGAGTATATATATTTAATAAGGAAAAACTATAATACTTTTGAAACATGTTCAAAGGATTTAGTGTGAAGAAGAAATCATCCAGATTCACGAAAACAACACCATAAGAGTTATGGCACGTTCGAGTTTCTAAAGACTTTGATAAAGTCATTGCGAATAAAGAAATCATCATGACAATAAAATCAAGAGTTTATGATTAGATCATAAAAGAAGATATTGAGTTGCAAAGTTTTGCAAACATCTGAAAGTTGAGAAGTTGTTTCGTAAACTTGAGTTTCCCAAAACACCGTAGGAGTATGGAACATTTTGAGAATATAATTGAACCTAGTTTGACTTGGTGAGATCAAATATAAGCTGCCATTATGATTAAAAATACTATAGTGACATACCGTTTTTACACTGAAAAAAAAATATCATGATCCGTTGAAATGGCAAGGGGTAAAATCCAGTTGGTCTTTTCTTAAATTTTGGTATGCTAGGAATATGTAAAATCTTTACAAAACCAGCGGATATGCACGTCTTTGTAGGTTATCCCAAAAGTAATTGTTGGGAATTCCTCCATCGTAACACTAAAAGACAAAAGTGTTTGTCGGTAAAATAGTGAGTTCTTTGAGAATAAACTTTCCGTAAAAAATTAAGTGGGAGGACAATAGAAATTTTGATAAGGTTTTGAACCTAAGTGATGTGATCAGAGTAGCGCAACGCTGGAAATTGTTCTGGCGGCTACTATAATTCTCATGGCTACTGTTTCTACAAATGTTGTATGTTTCGAAAATCTAAGTTCCTATTGAACTATGTGGATCGGGTGAGAATCAAGTATCAAGATTTGAGGAAAAATGCCATTGTTGGACAATGATACCCCAAATACATGCAAAGAAGCGATGATGATCCCTGACTCCATCAGATGTCTAGAGGCCATAAGAATTCGTGATAGTATCCATATACAAAAATCAAGTTATGAACTTGGTAGAATCTCAGGATGGCATGAAGATTCTCAAAGAATATATGATCGATAAAAAAGACAAAAGATGTTTACATTTGTGAAATGTTCGAATTTTGAAAAGTAGTGTACGTCAAAGTTCAAAAGTTGGCTATGGCAAGATGGGATCTTCCACATCGATATTTAGTATGCACGGATTATTGTAGCAACCACTACATATTGAGATATGGTAGTTGAATAAACAAAAACAACATTCTTCTACCAGAATGGTTACCTAGGATGTGTACACAACACTATTCAAAGGGTTTTGTTAATTTGGGAGGTGCTAAAATATATACAAATTTCAGTGGTTGAAATAAGCGTTGTGGAGTTGGAATCTTCACCGTGATGAAACTATTAAAGAGTTTAAGGTTCATCAGGAATGATGAAGATGCTTGTGTTTACACGAAAACTAAGTGGGAGCATTAAGAAATATTTTCAATGCTTTATGCTGATTGGAAATGATGTATCTTTAATTTTACATGAATTAAGAATTTCATTAAATTTGGATTTTGATGAAAGACTTAGGAAGAACCAGAATATTAGACATATAATTCTATAGAGATAGACATAAATGCTAATATGGTTATGCTGAAGTTCATATATGAAATATCAAATTAGTCCAATATGGCGGCATATTTGAGTGGGAGTTGTGTGAGTCTCCTAGTCAATATATGGAAAGAAAAGTTCCCGCCACAAGTTAGCAAGATCAATTGTGTTGACAATTGGTATATGAAACCTCGTGCATGATTAATCATGAATGCCATGATATGTACAAATCTAGATAAGTCCTATGCTCTAAGTTTTAGGAGCATACACCAGAATGATTCATAAGATGATCATTGGACAATAGTGATGATATTCTTGTGTACTTTGGAAGAAACAATAATATGCTATGTATATAGAAGTGGAAAAATAATTCAATGTAATGTGTTACATTGATGCAAGTTTTTGTCACATATACAAATAAAGTTTATCTCAATTAGGCTATGTGTTTAATAATACGGTGGCACAGTGTGATGGAAGAAAGTTCCATGATGGATTTGGACTAGTTCCAAAGTTATATGAATGCTTTAGAAGCAGCATATATAGGTGTTTTGTGTAAGTTTTGTTATCGAAACTAGGTACAAATTCCAAGCGAGCTATACCATAAAGATCTATTGTACGACAATAGTGTTAACATTGTTTTGGCCTAAGGAATTGAAGTCTCACCAGAAGACTTAGTTTATACAATGCCATTTCATTGGGTAATGAGTGATGTGTAGTGAAGCATAGACATGCAAATACACATAGAGCTGAATGTGTCAGTTCCAGAGATTGGCTTTACCACAAGCAGCACTTGTGGATAACATCGTAATGCCATAGGTGTTAAAATGTGTGACCAGATTATTGACTCTAGTGTAAGTGGGAGACTTAAGAAGATATGCCCTATAGGCCAATAATAAATATGTTTTTATTAAAATATCTCACTACTTTGTAATAGTTTTGTATCATGCTATAAATATATTAAGTGGAAACATTAATACACATGTGATATATAAACAAACCAGGTCCCTAGTATCCACTAGACTAGTTCGTTGGGCAACTGATGATTGATGTTTCCCTATCATGGACTTTACTATGTCAACTAACAACAAGGTCACTTCATTATATGAATGAAGTGATGGACAATACCTAAACCCTAGTATTGCAATATAATCTAGTCACATAGTTCAACATTGCAATATCTAGCAAAACATAGTGATTCACTGCTTCGACCACGAGATCATATTACTCACTGTATCCCGAGGCTGCTTTGATTACATCAATAGTCATGACCATAATTTGGTGACTATAAAGGTGTGCATCAGGTATTCCAGAGGAACTTTTGAGGCCTATGTATTAAGACCAGGATTTGCACATCTGACTGATGGATAGATACCCTGGGCCCACTCGGTGAGATTACATCTACAAGTTTGCAAACATGTGACTAGGTTACAGGGATGTAATATCACAGGAACGAGTAAATGTGTTTCTCGGTAACAAGATCGAACTAGGTATATAGATACCAAATATAATATCTTGGACAACTAGGTATCATAGAGCAAAAGGGAATGAGACTCGACGAAAAGGTTTAAGCGATCAAGTTATTCGTGGAATGCATGGGAGCCATCATGTGTTTCTAGATACCAATGTTGGTCATTGATCAGAGATGTGTATCAATCATGTCCATGTATTCCCGAGCAGTAGGGTGTCACACTTACGGGTAGAGACGCTTAGGGTTTGATCGAAGATCATAGGAGAAAAGAGAGAGAACTCCAAAATAGTTCCGGAGTAATACCAAAATGGTTCCGAGGATATATGATCATGATCAGAGGGGTATGAAAGGTGTTTCAGAATGATAGGTATTAAATAATATGTATTTAATATTAATTGAATGAATTAATATTGAAAATATTAGTTAAATTGGATATTTGGGGCAGTCCACCTAAATGGGCCTCACAGGAGGAGGCCCAGGGGGGTTGCGCCCTAGGGATGTCCAGGGGGTGGCCAACCACCAAGTGGGCTCCCCATCACGTGGGGCCCATGCGGGGCTAGCCACCGTAGCCTCCTCCACCTCCTCCCTCGATTAGTCCCACCCGACACTTTGAGAGAGGTTGTACCTCCCTTCCACCTATATAAAGTGGGGCACCCTTCTTCCCAAATCCATCCCATCAATTGGGTTTGCCTATTATCTCTCCCTCTCCCTCATGTGTGGTTCTCAAGAATGGAATTTTATACAGGGATAGGAGTTTCTCGACCATACGCATGTTGTCGTGCTACTGGAATCGGTCTTGATCAATCTTCTTCCGCTTCTTTGCTAGACTGGAGCCCGGGAGAAGTCTCTACACCATATGTGTGTAAGGCCCAAGGCACTGTCACTTGTGGTGCTTTTGCTTGGAGCTTGGACTTCAACACGACCATGCTTTCGGCTACATAACACAAGGACAAGGTGTGACTTGCGAGGAGCTTCGCAACCTTGAGCTCGGGTGAGTATGACTACATCATCCATGTTCCCCGCGAAACAATAACCGTGTTCGTTCTTCAAAGGTATGAACACCGAATCCCTCTTGTTACCTTCCATCCGCATACATAGATCTTGGCTAGGTGTGTTCACCATATGATTTTTTTTGTTTTCTGCCACGGAACCCCTTTAGTGGTATCAAAGCCGATCTATGCGTATATGTTTGGTACGAGTAGAACACGTGTTGATTGTGTGGGCATTGGTTTTCTAGTTTCTATTCTCTCACGTGTACTTGTTCATAGTGACAATGTTGGATGAAACGGCCTGGAACAACCTTACACGTAACTTTACACGAGACTGGTTCCATGACTGATATATGGCTTGTACCATATAAGTGGCCAGCAGGTGTCTGTCTCTCTGACATTAGTTGATATGGCATTTACAGGATGTTCCCCTCACTTAGAGGAGAAATTGATTGGTGGGGTTAAATCTAGATCTCCTCTTTCAAATCCCTCAAAAATATGCAAGAATCATAGAAGGATTAAGCGATAGCAAGCTGAAGAAGGTAAACAACGGAGGAGGAAACTTGCAAGAATGGGTACGTAACCGTTGGGGAAGAAGGGCCCCTTATATAGGTCCTCCAAAATCGAACTGTTACAGCTCTAGAGCGTGGAGGCTGGATATTCCGGCCAGTTTCCGGGTGGTATCCGGTCTGAACATCTGAAGGGCAACCATACGACTGAAATCTGAGATTTCCGCGCAACACAGGAGACTCCGACCTTTTCACTCCGGAATTTCCGGTCAAGGCAAAACTGACAGAAATGACAATACGAAAATAACCATAACTTTTGCATCTGGATTCCAATTTTGATGATCTTAGGATTGTTTTAAAGAGGAAAAAAAGCTCTACAAGATCATGCAGGAAACCATCATAGTACAGCTGGGGAGGATAGAACAAAATGATGAAAAGTTTGACCTGTCTATAAAAGACAACCGGTAAAATCTCCAATATTGAGAATGCAATAGAGAATGCATATGAAATCCGTTTTCGATGAACTTGAGCTTGTCATGAAGATTAATATAAGCTCTAAATCTTGTCATGGACAAAAACCAAATAATAACCAGCAAATATGATGCCATGTATGCAAATGTTTGAGCTCTCTCCGAAGGACACAATCAAGTTACTCCCTCAAGATCCCGTCTTGATACTATGACTATCTATCCTATAAACCGGTCTCTACAACTAACACCACGAGACCGGTAAGAAGGAAACCCTATCAATAACATACATTTGCCTTGTGCTTATTCCACTTGAGCTTGATGACGATGATCTTGTCTACCTGAAGATGGAACACTTTTCTTGATTGCTCTAACTTGGTGAGGACTTGCAAACTACTCCCTCATACTCACCTATGGTAGAGCTTCTCTTTTGGGCATATATTCACATATCCATGAACACCATAGGATGACAAGCTTCAAGCAAATGATCTGTTCGAGATGGCTCATCTTAAACTTGCACTTCATTTCTTCTTTCTTCATCATGTTGGTGTCTTGAAGGTACATAAGAGATGTCACACCACCTTATTCTTCAAGACACACTTTCCATAGGCTCAACTCTCACATGAAAAATCTTTGGATCACTCCTTGAACACCTTGGTCATCACTTGATATTCTTCACTTGATTGTTCTCCCAACCTTGAAGCCAAAATATGGTTCAAGCATGGCCTATGGACAAATCCTACAAGTAAAACTCAATGCAAACATAAGCCCATAAATATTGTCTTTAATTACCAAAACCACACATGAGGGCACACATGCACTTTCAATCTCCCCCATTTTGGTAATTGATGACAATCCCTTTGAGAGGGTTTATATTAGGAATTAACTGAACAAATTGTTGTGCTAACGTCAAATACTACACAAGTATTTGATGTTAATACAACCACAATATAGATCAAACTCCCCCACAATCTATGCACGTGTGGATGATCTTGAATTTCATTGCATATATTGGTAACCATTACTGGTGGTGGAGTTTCCTTGATGTATACAACATGCAAAGCACAAGAGGCAAATGTTTAAGTACAAAACTCAAAGCAAAAACCAAATTCCCTTAAACCCTCTAAAACTTCTCCCCCATTGGCATCGATTGCAGAAATGGGTGAAAACTTTTAGAAGGCCAATTTAGTGAGAGTTCCTCCATATGGTGTGCATTTCTCATAATACGAGTGGAATAAAATACATGTATCCAATCATGAATAGTTAGATGGAATCAAACTAAATTGAGTATCCAATGATTGCAAAGAAATAAAATGGTGAAGAAGCATCAACGAATGAAGTAAGCTATCAAAAGATCCAAAGAACCACTTAACAAAACGAAGATACAAAAAGAAGGATATATATGATCATAAGATAGATAGGAGGGTGATTTAAATAATATGAGGACACTCCCCAAAGTTTGTGCAAAAATTATAATTTGCATTTGAATACAATATGCATAACATGGCATCCTTGTTCCCTCTATATCATTTATACCACGAGCACGAGCAATAGAGAAGATATTATGATGAGAGAAAATGAGTGCTTAGATGAAACTAGGAAGCTCTCCAAGGTTCATGCACAACAAAGTGCACAAATATGGAATCCTAACTCCCCATAATCAAACAAAACACCAAACAAGAACTAGAAAGCAAATGTGTGTTCTTAGGTAAATTAGGAAATCTCCCCAAGGTTTATGCACCAAATATAATAATTGCTTTGAATGCAAATTGCATAAACAAGGTGTACTTTCTCCCCCAAACTTACATAACAACACAGAGGCATGAGAGATCAACTTTCTTAAGACCAATGAGTGCCAAAATATGCAAATGAAAAGGTCAAGCACTCAAAGCAAAACTTTTGGAGCCACCAAAGAATAAAAAGGAGCACAAGGTGGACTCCAAAGAAAAAGGATACCAACTAAAGATTTAGCCATAATCATGTTTATAAGTTTCTAGGTAGACAACAATCATCAAGATCTACATCCAAAAAGAAACATTTACACACAAAATGGATACTCAAGAATGAACAAGATATCCAAACAAAAGTAATAGATAACTCCAATAAGATTCTTGCTAGAAAGCATAGCCGAAGGCTAAAATTTAACTTATTTAACATCAATGACCTTCAACCACCAACAAATACATCACAAATATCACAAGGGAACAAGAGATATTTGGAATGCATTGGAAAAGGAAACAAGTATCATAAAGAACAAATAAACCTTGCAATGCATATGAGAGAAATTGAGGAAATGATTGGAAATAGAATTGCTATATTGGCATATGTAGGATTGGTGAATCATAAACATGATTTTTATATACTCCCCAAAATATGCATTCATCTCAACTTACTCATATAACAATAAGGATGATAAAATAAAATCTTTAAAGAACCACAATAAAAGAAATTGAAGGAAATCATGTCATGATGCAACCATAAAGGTTGGATGCTATAAAAGTATGCATGAGAGGGATACTTGTTACCGAGATACCATTGGTAGGATGTAGTAGATATGAGTTTGTTTATCATCCTATCTTGCCTCCAATTATCATTTAGTCACCACATCTTCTTATTATTGGGACAAGCATCCAATGTATCTCTAATGCACCTAAAACACATTCAAGTACACAATCGTCCCAAAACTCATTGGGTCCAAAGTAGTTAGATACACTACAATACAGAGGACAAACTCCACAAAAACATGTGCATATTGATATGAAATTGAATTTCATGCACATCTTAGCCAAAATAGGATTTGGTCGAGTTTACCCTATATATTGGATCAAAGAAAGCAAGGATACCATAATATATACCTTTAGTAAATATGCATGCACAAGACTTTCAAGAGCCAAAAGGAGATATAGTTTGAACAAAAACACCAAGAAAGCCAAGAAGGCATACCTAAGTGTGACACGACTAATGGTTGTATAGAATATATCAAAGACAAAATCAACACATAATAGATCCCAAGTTCAACAAATGAATGAGGAAAAAACCAAAGAGCAAAAAAAGGATAAACAAATACAAATGTGCAACGATTTATTTCATTCAAATGGTTAAATAGAAAATATGGAATGAGGAAATTAACTTTGAATAAAATACCCGTTAAAAAATGGCTCCAACAAAATAACCAAACTCTCAACACTTTTCAAGATGGCACAAAGTACCACAAAAAGATTTATCTTACAAAGACATAAAACATGGTATGGATAAAAACATGTCATGAAGAAGCATAAAAGGAATGTTCTAAATAATATAGGGGAACTCCCCCATGATTAGTGCATTTTTTAAGATTTTGCATTTGAATACAAAATGCACACACATAATATCATCAACTCTACCTAATTCAAATAGACCACTAGATGAATTCAAGACAAATAAAGATCCACAAGAGTCGAAGAAGACATGGGAGACAAAACACAACAAATTCTTGGCAATATATAAGGCAAATAAAGAAAAAGCCAACATGGACATGATCAAAAATATCTACCACTTATTATAGTACTAATTGTCCAAGGACAAGGAATATGTAACTATTTCTGGGTGGTAGATAACAAAAATATCCAAGATCATATTCACAACGAGAAAGCACATGTTAAAAGATAAGAGTTAAACCCAAGACATGAAAGAGATCCTTGAGGGTTTCAACTAGTTAAACAATCATGCAAAGCAATGATTAGAATAACTAGAGGAAAAATTCTTGCCAACATAGATATAAGAATTCATATATGATGAAACCCATACCAAGGAAAGCTCTCACAAACAAGATCTAAAGGATGTGGACTAAAAGCATTAAACCAAACGAAACTTGTTTGAGGTCATGTGCCACACATGATCTAGATAATTTCCAATATCAATTATAGGTGATACAACATCAACTATTCAAATTTTCTCGGTTTGTAATATGCACAAATTATATTAATCCCCCATAATGTGATAAAACATTTATTCTCACCAGAGTCAAATAAAATACAACTAGAGAACATTAATGGATATTATAGAATATGAATTTCTCATGGTCATGGCATACCACGTAGAGACTAGATACTATAGGCTTGGCAACAAAAATGGTTCTTTTCTTGACACCACTTTGAGCACCAACATATTTAGCAAACATATTGCCAACCTCATCCTTCCTAAGAGAATAAACATCATCAATCATGATTGGGTTGGATGAGGAGTTACCAATAGTGGAAGAGGAAGAGATGTGACCCTTCTCACGACATAAGTAGCAAGTTCTTCTCTTCCCATTCTTTTAACTTGATTTCTCCATAATGGGAGCGTTAGCTTGAATATTCTTGGGAAGTGGCCTTTCTCCACCTTGAGATTGGCCATGACCTTGAACTAGAGGCTGCTTCCTTTTTTGCTTCTCACCAAGATGCTTGTCATTCAAAGGGAAAGATCTAACATGGTGCCCTTCAATTTTGCACTTGAAGCAAACAATCTTGGCCAAATTCTTGACTTGTTATAGGCCCTTCTTATTGTTGCTCTTGGACTTATTATTGATAGTGGACTTGTTCTTGACATTGGATTTGAATTCAATCCCAGTCTTGTCATTTGGAATTTTTGCATACTCAAGATATTGTTGAGTGTACTACCTTCATGACCCTTTTTCAAGTCCCTCTTCAAAGACGAGACTTGGGCCTTGAGCTCTTTGATTTCCTCTACATGGTTAGTATTAACACAAATACTAGAGGGAAACTTGGAAGTATGATTTCCTCTTTTTTATGAAGAGTTAGAGCAACAAGGCACGGAATGTGATTCATTACAAGATGTAGCAATAATATGAGATGACGAATTACTAGGACTAGCACATGGCAGTATGACATTTGTAGTGGATATAGTGCTAATGACCACATGAGGATCACTAGATGTTACCTTTGACATAATAGACTCATGAGGTAACTTTAGCCTATCATGGGAGGCTAGAAGATCCTCATGAGAGCTTGAATGCTTAACATGAATTTATTTAAATTTCCCATAATTGTTAGTTAGCAAAGAAAGTTGAGCCTTTAGCTCAACATTCTACATCAAAGTAAGATGCTTCACAAGAAATAGAGTTAGTAGCACAAGCATGATAATTAATTGCAATAGGTGAGGGAAACTTGGATAACTCTTTTGAGTATGAGGCTTTAAGTTGCTCATGTGACGTGGTGAGTTTGATGAGCTCACCCTTGATGACCCTAGAGCCATTTTTGAGGTGCTCAAGATCCTCAAGGAGATTAGCATAAGCAACTTGAAGCTCATTATTTTTACTTTTGAGATCACTTGCCACCTCAAGATCTCTATATGAGATTCCTTTACTCTAGAGAACTCTAGCGAAAGAGCCTCCTCAAGAGATCCCTGAGTGGTATGTTCCTCTTTAAGAGCTTCATTTATATTATCAATTCATTCCTTGCACTCAATTGCAAAGCCAAATTGACGTGGGCATACCCTATAGGTACTCGAGTTTGGCATATATGGTCCAAATACAGTAGAAGCCCATGGCGTTGCTAAGGCCCAATACAGGATTTGGGTGACTCACGGAAACTCCGATTGCTTACAGAAAGAAGAAGCTTAAGATAGAAAGTTCAAAGGGACGAACCCTAATCTGTAACCGACTCGACCTGCTACCTGAGACCTAGCCTATATATGTTAAGGTTAGGAGGGGCGGCGATGAGGACAATCACAACCCTAGTTTCCACAACCTTGCCAGATTGCATCTACACACCTCTGTAACTTTCGACTCCCTTGATAATTCCAAGAGCGGACAAGAAGGAGTAGGGACCTCTATGAGGCCTGAACCTAGGTAAAACTTGCGTCCATGTGTGCTTGTTTGCTAGCCGATTGATGCCTCCAGCGCTCCCTCCTTCTCCAAAACCCAAGTCCATAACAATGAGCATTGGCGAGTTAAACCCTCGTCAATTGGCACCGTTTGTGGTAATTGGGAGTGTTGATGTAGCTGATTCTTCGGCCCCATAAACCACGATCTACAACTCCGCAACAGCGGAGATTCGCCAGCTCTTTGGTGATTTCGACTTCACCGTCCATACGCCGGCCACTCGCCCGGCTTTCGAGTCTATAGGCGATGGGATCGGCCTGGAGATTGGAAGCTTCTGCTTCCAGGTCAGTCAGCTAGGCACACTTTGCCTCCTTGATCAACTGAAGACTTCCGCGATTGCTCGATCATCCTGGTTCCCGCCAACAATCGGCACCCTCAGCGATCTCAATGCCCCGGCAACGGCTGGAAGCACGGACAGCGACAGCAATCGTGAATCCTATCTAGGTGGCCTGGCCACAGAAGATGGAGCCTACAGCTCTGGATCTGAAAGTTGTGGGAGCAACAACTTCCCCAATCACTTCATGTGCATCGTCATCAACGTGGGTGACACCAACATTAATCGCGAAAATGCCGGTACGAGCACTGGACCAACCAACGCCGGTATACCAGTCGCAAACGGTGGCCCCACCAATGGTGCGCCCACCAACAATGGGACAGGAGAAGAACCGCACCTCACGGCGAATGAGAATACTGGAGAGCGCGTGCTGATCCATCTCAATGACAACGGGTGGGCTCGCTGTTGAGAAGCTCTGCGGGGTAATCCTATGCCCCCAAACTCATCGCAAGACATGCTGATGGTTTACCATTGGCTGCTCAAGGAAGAATACAGGTGCCAACATCAAGTAATCACGCATCTCGAGGCGCGTAGAAAGGCGGTGGATGAGTCGAGCCTTCGGCGCGCTCAACTTTCTTCCATGGGAGGATCCTCCTCCAAGGGCAATGACTACTTGGCCAACAAAAGACTATCTCGAATGGCCCACCTCACCGACAAGGAGCACGGAGAAGCCACGAAAGTCCTCGACTTTGGCTCTATGACGGTGGATACGCGGGGCAATGTGCTCCCGAAGACACCGCAAGTAGGGGTGACAGCAGCTACCATGTACCTCCACAACAACCAGCCACTGGCTGAAGATCCGTGAGCTGCCATGCACCAATATATGATCGCAGACCTGGGGCTAGTCGAAGCTGCCCTCGTCAAAGTGCCAACACTGGAGCCGAATAAAAGCAAGGTTCTGGCCAAACTCTACTCCTCGCACTCATCCAGCGATGATAGCCACGACCTGTCTCGACGTTGTTGCTCACGGCAGCACGATCATGACTACGACGCGCGTGATGACATCACATAGTGCAAGGTCGACAAAATGAGCACAAGGCGCGCTCATTTGACTGACTCCAAAGACGACGAGGTGGAACTCTGCGGCGCTAGATGCTTCAGCAGGGCCATCAGGCAGAAGCAAACGCCTAAAGGGTTTAATCTCCCATCGAAAAACCAAAAATTTGACGACCTACAGGACCCGAAGATTTGGCTGGAAGATCACATCTCCTCCGTCAGGCTGCACAGCGGAAGGCGAAGCACGTCCATGCAATGCCTACAACTACAGCTGCAGGGCGCCGCTCACGCATGGCTCAACAATCTCCCGCGTGGATCAATTCGCAGCTGGGAAGAGCTAGTCTACAGCTTCGTGCACAACTTCAAGGGCACTTACAAAAGGCCCACATCAATCGAAGAGCTAAGAAGCTGCCATTAGAGATCTGGCGATTCGGTGTGCTTGTATATCTAGAGATGGTCTATCATCAAGAACTCCGCAGAAGACATCTCCGAGGATCGCGCAATCGACGCGTTCAATGGCAGTGTATGCTACAGAGAGCTCAGGGAAGAGCTGGGCCGCTCGAAGCCCAAAACAATCGACCACCTGATGGAAATCACGAATCGGTGGGCCGATGGAGAGGACTCGGTGAAAAACTGCGCCTACTACAACGACGACAACGACCTCGGGCGCAGACGTGACCGCCGAGGGAAACGTCGAATGCGTGGATATGAGGACTGTGATGAGGTTGACATGGTCACAGCCGGTTACGCCGACGAACGCGACAACAACCGCAACAGTGGATATCGCAGCGGTGGATACCGCGACAGCAGGAAATCCACACAGGTGTGGCAGCACCGCATTCGCGAAGAGGCACCCACGACATCCATCTAGGACAAACTGTTCGGACCGTGCAACGTGCACTTCTACATCGACAAACATGACAACAAGAAAAAGTCCAGCCACCTCCTAAAGGACTGCCGCGAGTTCCTCAAGCTCCACGAAGGCCTGGCTCAGATGAATCACGACGCGATCAACCAAGGCTATGGAGCTGCCCCGGGTGCTGTGGCACATGGAGCTCCTCCACCACCGCCCGGACCACCACCACCTACGGCTGCACCAGCCCACAACCATGGAGGCGAGGCGTACCACCCGACCACTAGGAACATGGGGATTATCCAAAAGGGTCACCCCTCAAATCGAACACAGAAGGAAATCACTCGCCAAGTAAATTTGGTGATGAACTCTCCGCCATCCACCACTGAGTACCTCAGTGGCAGCGAGTTTTACATCACCTTCGACAAAAGCGACCACCCGCATCAAGTACCTCGCCCAGGCCACTGTCCCCTGATACTCGAGGCGCAGATCGGTGGGTTCAAGATGAGTCGCATCTTCATGGACGACGGAAGCGGCATCAACCTCATGTTCACGAGTACCTTGCGGGCAATGAGGACCCCTCTGACATATCTGGAAGTGTCAGACACGACATTCCACGGCATCGTTCCAGGGAAGGGAGTGTACCCCCTGGGCAAGATCAACCTTGACGTCATCTTTGGCACACCACAAAATTTTCAGCGAGAGCGCATCGACTTTGAAGTCGTCGACTGGCCCTCACAGTACCACTGCATCCTCGGACGTGTCGCGTTCGCGAGGTTCATGGCGGTACCACACTACGCCTATCTACAAATCAAGATGCCAGGCCCAAACAGTGCCATCACAATCAACAGAAGCTTCGAGAGATCCGATAGCTGCGACATGGAATTCAACAGAATCTCCCAGTCCTTCGGCATGCAAGAGGAACTCGCAAGATTGAAGGAGTCGACAGACAACAGTTTGCCTCTCCTGAGCAGGACAAGTTCACCCGACCTATCCTTCGACTCGTCGGTGCACAGAAAGAAGGTCCAGGTCCACCCAACGGACCCGAACAAGACGACCCTCATCGCCAACAACTTGAGTTCCACATAGGAACTCGTGCTCGTTGAATTCCTCCATGAGCACTGGGAAATCTTTGCCTGGTGTCCAGCGGACATGCCAGAAGTTCCTAGGGAATTCGCCGAGCAATCACTCAACGTTAATCCAGATGTAAGGCCAATCAAGTAGACAATACGGTGATTATCTGAACCAAGAGAAAAAGCAGTCGGTATGGAGATCAACAGACTCCTTGACGCAAATTTCATACGCGAGATCAAGGAAAGCACCTGGCTCGCAAAAACAGTGCTTGTGCCTAAAAAGCACATGAAACATTCGAAGACCTCAAGCGTCTATTGTCCACCTCGCCAGTACTGGTGAGGCCTCGCAAAAAGGAGCTGCTGCTGCTATACATCTCCGCCACCAACCATGTGGTCAGCACTCTGCTCGTGGTAGAATGAGCCGAAGAAAATAAAGTTCACGGGGTACAATGCCCAGTCTACTACCTTAGCGAGGTGCTCACGCCAACAAAACAGCGGTACCCGCACTACTAGAAGCTGGCATACGGCGTCTTCATGATAGCCAGACGACTGCACCACTACTTCCAGGAGCACCCAATCATGGTGGTGAATGACGCCCCATTCGGACATATACTCAATAATCCTGACGCTACTGGGCGAGTCGCGCTCTGGGGCATAGAGCAGTCACCACGCGACATCACATACGAGACGCGTGACGCGATCAAATCGCAAGTTCTCCCGGACTTCCTCGTACACTGGATGGATAATCAACTCCCCGACAAGCCAGATATATCCTATCTTTGGACGATGCACTTCGACAGATCCAAACGAAAGGACAGAGCAGGCGCAGGTGTCATACTGACATCGCCCCAGGGAGACAAGATGAAGTATGTTCTGCAAATGCAGTTCACAGCCTCGAACAACAAAGCTGAATGAAGCCTTAATCCATGGAATGCGGATGGCGAAAGCCTGCGGCATGAAGAGACTCGTCATCTATGGTGACTCCAAACTGGTGGTCAACCAAACAATGCATGAGTGTGATGCCCTAAGTGACAACATAATCGCCTATCGCGACCTCTACGACACACTCGAAGGAGACTTTGACGGCTGCAAGCTGCGACACGTTGGCCATGAAAGCAAGGAAGATGCGGATATACTCACCAACATCGGCTCCACCTGCGCCCCAATACCACATGGGGTATTTCTCGAGCGCATCTGCATCAAGCCCAAGGCTCTAGGAAAAAGGGAAGAACGCCAACGGACTCGGGGACTACGCCACCCAACGAGCCAATGGCAGTCGAGGACATGGAGCTTGATACAGGACTCGAAGGCCCAATGGAGGTCATGATGATCGAGCCATTTGGACACAGCCGTATATTACATACCTGCTCAGCAAAAGACTGCCAGATGACCCGACTGACACACAACACATAGCGCGACGATCCAAGGCATTCACACTCATCAATGGTGAACTATACAAGCGTAGCATCACAGGAGTTCATCAGAGGTGCGTCTCCAACAGAAACGGAAGAGCCATCCTCCTCGACATACACGAAGGCACTTGCGGACACCATGCGGGTAGTCGTGCTCTCGTCGCCCGAGCTGGATTCTACTAGCCAACGGCCATGCGTGATGCCAACGATATTTTCTAGCGCTACAACACTTGCTAGTGATTCGCGGATAAACCGCACGCACCCAGCGTGAAACTCAGGCCAATACCAATTGCTTGGCCCTTCGCACAATGGGTACTCGACATGGTCAGCAAGCTCCCGAGGTCCTCGCGAGGAGGCTACGTCTACCTCCTAGTCGCGGTCAACAAATTCACAAAGTGGATCGAGGCCATGCCAATGACGAATCAGTCAGGAGCCAGCGCTGTCAAGTTCTTCGAGTACATCGTCTACCGTTTTGGGGTGCCACATAGCATCATCACGGACAACGGGACAAACTTCACCTCCAAGGAGTTCCAGGAATTCTACGAAAACCTGGGAATAAACATTAGCTATGCGTCGGTGGCTCACCCTCAGACCAACGGTCAAGTCGAAAAGGCCAACGACCTCGTCTGTGACGGAATCAAGAAACGACTCCTCCGGCCACTCGAACAAGCCGTTGGGTGCTGGATAGACGAGATGCAGTCTATAAAATGGAGCCTACACACAACTCCAAATAGCGCGATGTGCTACACTCCGTTCTTCATGGTGCACGGTTCTGAAGCGGTGCTACCCGCAGAAGTACGCTACAAAGCTCCGTGGGTGGTTACATACAGAGAGAAGGAGTCAACTCTCGCACTCGAAGACTCCGTTGACCTCCTGGACGAGGCATGTGAGATTGCAGCGAAGAGATCCATGATCTACCAGCAGAGCCTCCACAACTACCATAGCAGAAGGATACGCCCCAGATCCTTCGTCGAAGGAGACCTGGTCCTGTGACTTAAGAAGCAAAGGCATCTCAAGTTCGAGTCCCCGTGGGAAGGACCTTATGTGATTACCGAAGTAATCCCAGGTGGCGCCTATCGTCTTAAAGATTTCAAGAGCGGAGTCGCATACTTCAACCCCTGGAACGTCGCGCAGCTGCGCCGTTTCTATCCATAGATGTTTTTACCTTACAAATAAGGCTATTCAGCCAGGCTACTTAGCCACACATTGTACCTCGTACTATTCTGCGAATAAATAAAGCTAAGTGCCCCAAAAATCTTTGTCTTTTTTTGTTTTTCATGCAATTTTATCACTCGGGCGCTGCGCCACCCTTTACACCTTCATTCCACGAACAAATCGCAGTATCCCGAGTAGCTGACATATTACCAATCGAACCCTTGATAAAACCAACCTAGCTGCAACGCACCTGATAGGTTGGCAAGGTGTTGAGATAAATACACGTCAGGCTAACGAAAAGGAACAATCACATGAACTTTACAACACATCACAGAGTACAACACACTCGCAAATAATACAAGCTAGCAAGCTCTTCACATGTTAATGGGTATTAAATACACCCGCCACAATCATATGAACTTTACAACACATATACATCTATGTGCATGATACAAATTATGCCACTACTGCAAAATAAGAACGTTTGTCTGCTCTTCAAAGAAGTCAACGATATCCTCTGCTAGACGGTCAACCGCCTGATAGTGCGGCACCATGTTCCAAGTCATCCCTTCTGGTGGTGGCGGTGGTCTAGCAGCAACAGACGCTATGTCCACATCTGGCCCATGCAGTCGCACCATCGACAGGGTATCCTTCGCGCCTGCGACTAGCTGCTGCCGCACGCACTCGCGAACCGTGTTTATATCTTGAAATTTTGCCTAAAGAGCCAACAGGCTTGAAGGTAGAACGTCCAGCGGAAACATTATCTGGTAAATATACTTTAGGCAAGATTGCGCATTCTTCAAGCATTGAAGCACCCGCGACTTGCAAAGTCGCCAACACAACTGCACAATCATGATCCACCCAGAAGTACCCACTAGCTTGTAGCTGCTCCTGGGTTAGGTCATTCATTCGAATGGCCACCCGGTCCTTCTCATCTTGCGGATCGCGAGCGCTAACAACTACAAAATGCAAGACCAAAAGTATAATCCAAGGCATCGCCACAAATGGCTAAAGAAACGATAAGAAGACAGAGAGTTAACAATTAAAGTGCTTGTTCAGCTGAGCATCCTCGTCAAGAAGATACTTCTCGCAAGCGGTGGCCTTCTTCGCCTTCGACTTCCACACATCTGCGTTACCGCAGATGATGGGCAACTCCCGCTCCAACTGCTTAATACGGTCGCGCAGTCGCGAGAGAAGCGACAGATCCTCTACCTTTAACCGCGGTTGTGCTGCGTTCTCATCGGTGGGAGGAGAGTCACGAGGATCACTCAAAGGACCCTATTACAATCAAGCAAGAAGAAAATAAGGGAACAAGAATACATTGATAAAGGTGCGAATGCATTCAAACATAGCAAAGTATTGATAGGGACACTCCCACAAAAGCATAGTTCAGACAAAAGGAAGCTACATCTATTACAGATGGCAACTAAGGAGCAATCTGCTTCTTCGACTTGGACTTCGACTTTGGGGGCTTCATCGAATCCGTGGCAACCTCCGATGCCACGAACTTTCCGGTGGTATCCCCAAATGCCGCAGTCTTTGCCGCCTTTGCTCGCCGCAGTTCCGCAGAGTACTTTGCAACTGTGTCGATGAGCTACGACCCATACTTACCACAGATACTAGCGAAGGGAGCAAACACTACCTGCTGGCCATCGGCATCGACATGCATCGCCTCCGAGATGGCACCGAGGTCCAACTCCATGCCATGAGCTTGCGCCATCGAGAGTGCCATGGTGGCGCCAACAGACCGTTCGGAGTTCTTGAAATCCATTGGAATACCTTCGGCGAAGGATTCCACCAAGTCATCAAGATTATCGATTAGGCTGGCCTTGGGGGTCAGGTCCTCCCGAAGGCGGCTTAGCACACCTTTGGCTTTCCCTAGTGTCTCTTGCAGGAATACACCGCGGTCCTCGATTGCGGCCACGGCGCCATCAAGAGCATCCTCACGATGCAAGGCCTGGGCGTTGAAGCTTAGACTAGCAGCATCTAAAGAACACAAGGTGTTATCTTAAGGACAAGAAAACCAAGGTAGGGAAAATACAAGTGAAGCAGTGCAAGTACCTGAGAGTGCCTTTGCAGTCGAGAAAAGTTGTTCCATGAACAACTTCTCCCTCTCAGCAGCATAGGCGCATAGGTCTTCCTCACGCTTCTGCGAGTCCTCCAGGGCTGCGATTGCCTCGTCGCGCTTCTTCTCCGCTGCAGAAAGCCCCTTCTTGAGGAAAGTACAGCGACAAAGAAGTTCATTATGCTCACCTACAAAGGGAAGAGCATGGCAAGTACATGAGTCTACAAATTTCAATACAAAGGAGAGTGAAAAGACAACGATTAGAACAAACCTTCGACTACACGATGGCGGTTGTCCAGCAAGGCGTGCTGTTGGCCCAAGGCAAGGATCTGCTCTGTGAGGCGAGTGGAATCCTTCACAATAGGCTACATCAAAAGAAAACAAAGCTTCAACGTCAACAAAAGGCACAAACTCCACAATTTGACTGCCAACAGCAAAAGACACACTTACGTGTTCCTCCAGGGACTCCGAAGATGCCTGTCGGGTAGGCGTCCGTGCAACCGTATGGTGGCCCCAGCATGAGGGTAACTCGAAGAGTTGGCGCCGGAGTGGGCCGCCACTGGAGGAGAAGGCGATTGTCTGGCCACCTCCTTGTTCTCGGAGTCTGCGACTCCAGATTTTTTCACAAATTGGACATCGTCGGATGACGACGACACTGTTGACTACAAAACATGCCCGGCGCTACTTCAAAAAAGAAACTTTGAAGAAAACAAGACGAACTCGTAGATATAAAAGCTCACCAGTTAAATTTGTTGAGGTCAAAGGAATCATCCGACGACTGCTTCGGCAACTGCAGCTTCTTCCGTGTGGGAGGAGCCATGGCACGCATAGGCACGGCGGGGACTGTCTCCTCTGCAACAACAGAAGGACCCTCCAACATCGTCAGTGAGGAAGCATGTGAATCCTTGCTACGGGAAAATTTATGAGTCCCATGGTCACCGGACTCGGGGGCTTCCTCTTCTTCCTCCTCGGGGACGGTGGAGCCCGACTCGTCCTCTTCTTTCACTTCGCGCGGGATAACTCCTTCAGGCAGAGGAGGAAAGCTGGCAGCCACTTTCCAGTCCTACAAGCAGAAGAAGCATCAATATATATCAAGAACCTGGCAAGCAATCGAAATTCTAGAACACTTCATATGGAAACTATACCCAGGTGTAGGATTGTTGGCATCGAAAGGAGGCACGACTGATTCGATGGGGAGATCCTCCTTGGTGGTGTACTTGGTCACTAGCCGCAACCTCCTGTCCACCTCACCCGAAGAAATGCCGTCCGCAGATATGTGAGTGACATTTCTAGTACCAATCCAGCGGTACATCAGATGGAATTTGGTTTGTAGAGGCTGAACGCGGCGGCGCAACCAGATGCGAATGAGTGCAGCGCCACCTTCCTCTTTGCCTATACGGCTTTCGAGGTCGCGGACACGCTGATACAGCATCTCCGTCTCCTCGGACTCGCCAGGCATCACGACGTTCTTCGAGGAGCGCCTCCTCTTGCAGGCAGCCATGGGATTGAAGGGAGCGAGTCTGTAGTGCTCTCCGTCGGCCTTCTGGTCACGGATGTAGAACCACTTATCTCTCCACCCTTGGAAAGATGTGGTGAGTTTGATGTCGAAATACGTGACAGAGGAGTCAACGTGAATCCCGCAGCCCCCTACATCACAGACTACAGAACCCAACCCTGACCGACGTTTAAGCTTGAAGAGTTTCTTGAAGAGACTGAAGTGTGGCTCGATTCAAAGCCAGCACTCGCAAAGTGTGATGAAACAAGTGATGTGGAGAATCGAATTTGGGGACAGCTGATGCAGCTAGAGCCCATAGAAGCAGAGAAGACCCCTAACAAAAGGATGTAGGGGGAGAGAGAGACCGTGAATGATGAACGCGTGGAACATCACTCGGAAACCCGTAGGAGGATGGGGATTACCTCTTCGCCGGGCATGCGAGAGTCATCTTCCTGGGAGGAAGCGCTCCATCTTGGCAAAGAGTAAACAGCTTGGAAGACTTGATGATGGACGAGCGCTACGACCCATTGGTGATGCGGGTGCCCGCACCCTTCTTCTTCCTAGCGCCGACGATGCTGGTGCCCGTGGTGGTGGTGCCTCCTTTCTTCTTGGCAGCGACAATGGTGGACGCAGATCTAGCGATGGCGCCTCCTTTCTTCTTGCCCATCTTACGATGGTGATGAGAGCGCATGAAATAGCTAGGGAATATGCGAAGTTGGTCCAGTGCCACGGAGAGGACGTGCGCAAGGGAGCAGCAAGAATATCAATGGCGGAGGAAGCGCAAGCAAGACGAGATATGTGGAAAATTACCGCACCTACTTAACCTCCTAGCGGATATCATCCGACGGCCAGCAGAACTCCTACTGGACGGATGGCGCACACCGACATCGACGCGTGGCAAAGGTGAATCACGAACCGTCCCCCACTACTCCCATTACGCGCAGAAATCGAGGAGACGCAGTTAAAATAGAAGATTACGCACGCCGAGTCAAATCAAAGTCAGAAAATGGGACCCACTGCTCGTCACGTCCCGTCAAAGCCGCTCACGCGGGCAACTGAAGTCATCTCATCGTCAGCACTGACATCATCAATTCCAGTAGAAGAACATTTTGACTACTTTAGTCCTTGCTCGAGTCTTCGACTCAACCAAGCACTCAGGGGCTACTCCTAACAGGAGTGTCGGCCGCGCAGCCGAAAGAATTTTTATGCAGATATACAAGCGTCACGAAAAACCCTTCACTCGAATCAACGATTCGATTGTGGACTTAGGGTTACTCCCATAGGGAGCACTGGAAGCACATTCGGCTGAAACAAACAAATAAAGACGACAGCAGTTGCAAAGTACTTATAGTCCCCACTTGAGTCTACGACTCGAATAGGCAATCGGGGGCTACTCCCATAGGGAGCGCTGGCCGCGCACCCTATGATTATTTTTTCTTATACGTTATGTCGTATGTTAATAACATCCACACTCGGATGCTACAGCGACTCTGCCTCATATTGAAGCTACAAAGAGACTATGTCTCCTAGGCCACCTGAATCATCTCCGTGATGAAAAAAATTCGGATGTTGCGCTTACAATGTGAAGATAAGACCTGAATAAGGCCTGGCAACGCATCCGATGTGCACTACCAGAAATATATCCGTGCCTATAGGTATGATGAATATGCCTTGATGGACGCATCGAGTGCTTACATTTACATACTGGAATTCGACTCCTGTAAGACCTTCGCGGCCTGAGTCGAATTACACCAGCACTTTTCCGAATTCGAGTCCGGGGACTCGAGTTTGAGTAGATTGCGTTGTTTTGCCCTAAGGCAGTTAACTGATACTAATACATCGGATAAATCAGGCACGTATATAAACAATCCCTATGACACAAAATATAACACTCGAAAATATGCTTAGCCATGCATTCGAAAGACTTCATAAAGTCTCCACTCGAATCTATGATTCCACTAGACACTCGGGGGCTACTGACGTGGGCATACCCTACAGGTACTCGAGTTTGGCATATACGATCCAAATACAGTAGAATCCCCCAGTGTTGCCAAGGCCCAATACAGGATTTGGTGACTCATCGAAACTCCGATTGATTGCAGCGCAAGAAGAAGCTTAAGATAGAAAGTTCAAAGGGACGAACCCTAATCTGTAACCGACTCGGCCTACTACCTAAGACCTAGCCTATCTATATAAAGGCTAGGAGGGGGCGGCGAGGAGGACAATCACAACCCTAGTTTCCACAACCTTGCCAGATTGCATATGCGCACCTCTATAACTTTCGACTCCCTTGATAATTCCAAGAGCAGACAAGTAGGAGTAGGGACCTCTACGAGGCCTGAACCTGGGTAAAACTTGCGTCCTTGTGTGCTAGTTTGCTAGCCGATTGATGCGTTCAGCGCTCCCTCCTTCTCCAAAACCCAAGTCCATAACAATGGGTATTAGCGAGTTAAACCCTCGTCACCAATATTTCAACAAAGTTAGAGCAAGCAACATTATTCTTAACAAGAGCATGATAAACAATCTCACCCTTTTCATGTAACGAATCAACATCAATCTCTTCTTCCTCACTATACTCATCCTCATCATCACAAAATGTATTGGGTTCCAAAGTAGGAGATATCTTTGAACCCTTAGCCACATACATGGGTACCATGAAACGATGATGATGAAGAGTTACTTGAAGCTCCATTCAAGATCTTGTATTGACCCATAGAATATTCGATCTCCTCTACATTGTTAGACACACAACAACTAGAGAAAATAGATGCATTTTTATCATGGCAACAAGGCAAAGCAAGCATATTATCATGAGATTTATTCTAAAAACTTATACATGATATGCAAGGACTATCAACACAAGCATGTAAATCATATATAGTGCTAGACGTGTTTAAGTCCAAAGATGAATCATTGGAATGTGATAGATATGAACGATCATGAAGAGTAAGCTTATATTCATCACCACTCACCATATCATTACCTTGTGTCTTGCCACACTTTGGTGAAGTGGAAGAAGATGAGAACTCATCACGGCCGGAAGTGGAAGCAATACAATCATCCTCGATAATGTTGGACACATCATATTTATCTTGAAGTTTTCTCCATAACTCATGAGCGCTCCAAAAAGGTATGATTGAAGAAGTAACTACATATCTCAAAGAATTAACAAGCACATTAGAAGCTTGAGCATCGAGATATAAGTTTTTCTCATCCTCACACGATAGATTTAGGAAATCCATTGGAGGATAAAAACATATATCTACAATCCTCTCCAAATTTGGGTCCATGGAACAAAAATGAATAAGCATACGAGACTTCCAAACATAATAATTCATGCCATCGAATATGAAAAGGTCATCGTGCACTAATCCCCTATCTACCATCTTTGCTCTCAAGGTGGTGAAGCCTAAAATAAGAGACCGGGCACTTATACTAATTGAAAGGACAAGGATGTCGCCTAGAGGGGGGTGAATAGGCGGTTTAAAACTTTTACGAGAGGGGCTTAACAAAGGCGGAATTAAACTACTGTTTACTTTGTCAAGCACAAAACATAGAATAACTAGGGTTCACCTATGCGCGCCAACAACTTATGCTAAGCAAGACAAGCAACTATGTGATAGAAAGATATAGACTTCAAGTACGAAGGCTATCACAAAGTAAGATGCATAAGTAAGAGCTCGGGTATAGAGATAACCGAGGCACGCGGAGACGACAGTGTTTACCGAGTTCCTCCCAACAATGAAGTACGTCTCATTTGGAGAGGGGGTGGTTTCAAACCACCAACGCCACTGGGCCTCCCTTGTTCTCCTATGAATCTCACCCCAACATGATCGATCCACACTTCCACTATCGGTGCACTTGTTGGTGACAATCCGGAACCTCTCACAAGATTGGGGCACTTCTCCACAACTCAATTGGAGGCTCCCAACAAAACAAGCTTGGGGAAATCTCCACAACTTAATTAGAGGCCTCAAGTAATCCACAAACCTACAATACAACTAAACCGTCTAGGTTTCCAAGAACCCAAGAGTAAAAAGCTTCTCACCTTTCACCCAATCGAATCCTCACCAAGAACTCAAACTGATGCACCAAATGCAATGGCGAGAATACAAGAAGTGATCAAGTCCTTCACTCCACCTAACATACAAAAGCTTATGGGGGAATAAGGTAGGAAGAATAATGAAGGAAATCCACAAAAGGCTCCAAGATCTAGATCCTAAGATGTTCCCCTCACTTAGAGGATAGATTTATTGGTGGGGTTGTAGATCTAGATCTACTCTTTCAAATCCCTCAAGAATATGCAAGAATCATAAGAGGGATTGAGGGATAGCAAGCTCAAGAACATCAACAATGGAAGGGAAAACTTGCAAGAATGGGTAGGTAACCGCTGGGGAAGAAGGACCCCATATATAGGTCCTCCAAAATTCAACCATTATAGCTCTAGAGCGCGCGGGCCGGATATTTCAGCAAGTTTCCGGGTGGTATCCGGTGTGGTCATCTGAATGGCAACCATACGACTGAAATCTGACATTCTGCAAGACACCGGAGACTCCGGCCTTTTCACTCCGGAATTTCCGGTCAAGGCAAAACTGATAGAAACAACAATACGAAAACAACAAAAACTTTTGCATCCGAATTCTGATTTTGATGATCTTGGGCTTGTTTTAAAGAGGACAAAACTCTCTACAAGATCATGTAGGGAACCATCATAGTCCAGCAAGGGAGGATAGAACCAAATGATGAAAGGTTTAACCTATCTATTAAAGACAACCGGTAAAACCTCCAATATTGAGAATGCAATAGAGAATGCATATGAAATCTGTTTTTGATTAACTTGAGCTTGTCATGAAGATTAACATAAGATCTAAATCCTCTCATGGATAAGAACCAAATAAGAACCAAGAAAGATGATGCCAAGTATGCAAAGGTTTGAGCTCTCCCCGAAGGATACGATCAAGTTACTCACTCGAGAGCCCCTCTTGATTGTACGACTATATATCCTATAAACCGGTCTATACAACTAACACCACGAGACCAGTAAGAAGGAAACCCTATCAAGAACATACCTTTGCCTTGTGCATATTCGACTTGAGCTTGATGACGACAATATTGTCTACCTCAAGACGGAACACCTTTCTTGATTGCTCTAACTTGGTGAAGACTTCTAAACTGCTCCCTCATACTCCACTATGGTAGAGATTCTCTTTTGGGCATATATTCACATATCCATGAACACCATATGATGACAAGATTCAAGAAAATGATCTCTTCGAGGTGGATCATATTGAACTTGCATTTCATTTCTTATTTCTTCATCATGTTAGTGTCTTGATGGTACACAAGAGATATCACTCCACCTTATTCTTCAAGACACACTTGCCATAGGCTCAACTCTCACATGACCAATCTTTGGATCACTCCTTGAACACCTTGGTCATCACTTGATCTTCTTCACTTTCTTGTTCTCCGAAACTTGAAGCCAACATATGGTCCAAGCATTGCCTATGGACAAATCCTACAGGTAAAACTCAATGCAAACATATGTCCATAAAGATTGTCATTAATTACCAAAACCACACATGGGGGCACACATGAACTTTCAAGAGGCATATAAATTTATTTTGTAGGGGCTTATGATATGTATGGTCAAGGTAGTGTTTGTAAGATGAACTGCCGAAGGCAAGGTGGCACCATGTACCTAGTGCAATGCTGCCGCACTCGATGGAGATCAAGGTGCAATGATCAGATCCAGTATTGCAAGAACAATTTGTTGTTCACATAATTACCGTATTCTATTGTTGATGGATGAACCATTATGAATCTTGTTGGTGAAATAATATTCATAAAAATAAATGCAAAAAGCAACACAAGGCAAAATGATTGGAATTTCGCTTAAGTGGGACACCACCATTTAAGTTATATTGGAAATAAAGACATGAAGAAACTCCATCCAGATGGAATTTCAAACTTAAGTTGTTTTCGAACAAATTGATGTTTGTAAGACTGTCCTATAGATAACTAAAACTCTATTCATAGACCAAAGTTGAGCGGATGACTAACTTACTAGAAATAAAACATATTGATGTATGAGGTCCATTATGTAAAATCATGTGTGGTGGATTATTCTACGTCATATACTTCCACCAAGTACTTGAATAGATATATGAGTATATATATTTAATGGGGAAAAGGATAATACTTTTTAAACATGTTCAAAGGTTTTAGCATGAAGAAGAAATCATCCAGATTCGCAGAAACAACACCATAAGAGTTATGGCACATTCGAGTTCCTAGAGACTTTGATAAAGTCGGTGCGAATAAAGAAATCATTGTGACAAGAAAATCAAGAGTTTATGATTGGATCATAAAAGAAGATATTTGAGTTGTAAAGTTTTTAAAACATCTAAAAGTTGCGAAATTGTTTTGTAAACTTGAGTTTCCCAAAACACCATAGGAGTATGGAATGTTTTGGGAATATAATTGAACCTAGTTTGACTTGGTGAGATCAAATATAAGCTACCATTATGATTTAAAATATTATGCTATAGTGGCATACTGCTTTTACACTGAAAAGAGCAATATCATGATCCGTTGAAATGGCAAGGGGTAAAACCCAATTTGTCTTTTCTTAAATTTTGGTATGCTAGGAATATGTAAAAGGTTTACAAAACCAGCGGATATGCACGTATTTGTAGGTTATCCCAAAAGTAATTGTTGGGAATTCCTCCATCGTAACACTAAAAGACAAAAGTGTGTGTCGGTAAAACAATGAGTTCTTTGAGAATAAATGTTTCGTAAAAATTTAAGTGAGAGGACACTAAATTTTGATAAGGTTTTGAACCTAAGTGACATGATCAGAGTAGCGCAATGCTGGTAAGTGTTCTGGTGGCTGCTAGAATGGATACAGTTTTTACAAATGTTGTATGTTTTGGAAATCTAAGTTCCTGTTGAACCATGTGGATCAGGTGTGAATCGAGTATCAATATTTGAGGAAAATGCCATTGTTGGACAATGATATCCCAAATACATGCAAAGAAGTGATGATGATCCCTGACTCCCTTAGATGGCTAGAGGCCATAAGGAATCGTGATAGTATCCATATACAAAAATCAAGTTATGAACTTGGTAGAACCTCAGAAAGGCGTGGAGCTTTTAAAAGCGTAAATGGATCTATAAACAAACAGACAACAGATGTTAACATCTTTGAAATGTTGTTTACGTCAAAGTTCAAAAGTTGGTTGTGGCAAGATTGACTGCGATATTTAGCAACCACTACATATTGAGATATGGTAGTTGAATAAATAAAACAACATTCTTCTAAAAGAATGGTTACCTAGGATGTGTACATAACACTATCTAAAGGGTTTTGTTAATTTGAGAGGGGCTAAAATATATGCAAATTTTAGTGGTTGAAATAAGCATTGTGGAGTTGGAATCGTCACCGTGATGAAACTATTAAAGGGTTTAAGGTTCATCAAGAACGATGAAGATGCTTGTGTTTACAAGAAACTAAGTGGGAGCGTTAAGACATATTTCCAATGCTTTATGCTGATTGGAAATGATGTATCTTTAATTTGACACGAATTAAATTTTTCATTACATTTGGATTTTCATGAAAGACTTAGGAAGAACCAGAATATTAGACATATAAGTCTATAGAGATATATCTAAATGCTAATATGGTTATGCTGAAGTACATATATGAAATATTGAATTAGTTCAATATGGTGGCATATTTGAGCGGGAGTTGTGTGAGTCTCCTGGTCAATATATGGCAAGAAATGTTCCTGCCACATGGTAGCAAGATCAATTGTGTTGACAATTGGTATATGAACCCTCCTGCATGATTAGTTATTAATGCCATGATATGTACATATCTAGATAAGTCGTATGCTCTAAGCGTTAGGAGGATACACTAGAATGATTCATAAGATGATCATTGGACAATAGCGATGATATTCTTGTGTACTTGGGAAGAAACAATAATATGCTATGTATGTATAAGTGAGAAAATAGTTCAATATAATGTGTTACATCGATGCAAGTTTTTGTCACATACACAAATAAAGTTTATCTCAATTAGTCTATGTGTTTAGTAATAAGGTGGCACGGTGTAATGGAAGAAAGTTCCATGATGGATTTGGACTAGTTCCAAAGTTATAACATTGTAACGGATACTACAATGATGGCTGGGTATATGAATGCTTTAGAAGCAACATACAGAGAGAAGTTGTGTAAAATAGTTTTGCTATCAAAACTAGGAACAAATTCCAAGCGAGCTATACCATGAAGATCTATTGTACGACAATAGTGTCAACATAGTTTTGGCTTAAGGAATTGAAGTCTCACCAGAAGACTTAGTTTATACAATGCCATCTTATTGGGTAATGAGTGATGCGTAGTGACACATAGACATGAAAATACACATAGAGTTGAATGAGTTAGTTCTAGAGATTGGCTTTACCACAAGCAACACTTGTGGATAACATCGGAATGCCATAGGTGTTAAAATGCGTGACTAGATTATTGAATCTATTGCAAGTGGGAGACTTAAGAATATATGCCCTATAGGCCAATAATAAAGATGTTTTTATTGACATATCTCATTAGTTCATAATAGTTTTATATTATTCTATAACTATATTAAGTGGAAACATTAATACATGTCTGATATATAAACAAGCTAGGTCCCTAGTATCCTCTAGCCTAGTTCGTTGGGTAGCTGATGATCGAGGTTTCCCTATCATGGACTTTTCCACATCAACTAAAAACAAGGTCACTTATTTAGATGAATGAAGTGATGGAAAACACCCAACCCCTAGTATTGCAATATAATCTAGTCACATAGTTCAACATTGTAATATCTAGCACAACATAGTGATTCACTATTCAACCGTGAGATCATATTAATCACTATATCCCGAGGTTGCTTTGATCACATCAACCATCATGAACGTAATTGGGTGACTATAAAGGTGTGCGATAGGTATTCCAGAAGAACTTTTGAGTCCTATGTATCAAGACCGGGATTTGCACATCTGGGTGACGGATAGATACCCTGAGCCCACTCGGTGAAATTACATCTACACGTTTGCAAACATGTGACTAGGTCACGAGGATGTAATATCATAGGAATGAGTAAATGTGTTTGTTGGTAACAAGATCGAACTAGGTATATAGATACCAAGGATCATATCTTGGACAAACTAGGCATCGTATAGCAAAGGTAATGAGACTCGACGAAAAGGTTTAAGCGATCAAGTTATTCATGGAATGCATGGGAGCCATCATGTGTTTCCATATATCGATGTTGGTCATTTATCAGAGATGTGTATCGATCCTGTCTATGTATTCCCGGGAAGTAGGGTGTCACACTTAAGGGTAGACACGCTTAGGTATTGATCCAAGATCGTAGGAGAAAAGAGAGAGAACTCCGGAATAGTTCCAGAGTAATACCAGAATGGTTCCAGGGATATCTGATGATGATCGGAGGGGTACGAAAGGAGTTTCAGAATGATAGGTATTAAATAATATGTATTCAAAATGAATTAATATTAAAACTATTAGTAAAATTGGATTTTTGGGGCAGCGCACCTAAATGGGCCTCACTGGAGGAGGCCCAAGAGGGGGTCACACCCTAGGGATGTCCAGGGGCGGTCGGCCACCAAGAGGGCTCCCCACCACGTGGGGCCCATGTGGGGATGGCTGTTGCCGCATCCTCCCTTAATTAGTCCCACCCCAGGACTTTGAGGGATGTTGTACCTCCCTTCCACCTATACAAAGAGGGGCACCCCTCTCCCCAAATCCATCTCATCAATTGGCTTTGCCTATTATCTCTCCCTCTCCCTCATGTGTGGTTCTCAATAATGGAATTGCATACGGGGATAGGAGTTTCTTCACCATATGCACGTCGTCGTGCTATTGGAATCGGTCCAGATCAATCTTCTTCCGCTACTTTGTCAGACCAGATTCCGGGAGATGTCTGTACACCATATGTGTGTAAGGCCACGAGGCATTGCCACTTGTGGTGTTTTCTCTTGGAGCTTGGATCTTGGACATTGACACAACCATGAGGTCGGCTACGTCGCACAAGGACAAGGAGTGACTTGCAAGGAGTTTCGTGACCTTGAGGTTGGGTGAGTACGACTACATCATCCATGTTCCCATGGAACGCTAACCGCGTTCGGTCTTCAAAGGTATGAACACCGAATCCCTTATCGTTACCTTACATATGAATAGAGAGATCTTGGATAGGTGTGTTCACTGTAGGATTTTTTTGTTTTCTGCCATGGAACCCCTTCACATACAAGGACTCCATTGAGTTTGATGTGGTGCCAATGATGGTGTGTCACCTTCTGTTGAGTCGGCCTTGGTTGTATGATCGCCATGTATAACACAATGGCCAAGCAAATACCTATCACTTGGAGTTCAAGGAAAATAAATAAATTTGCAACCTATGTCACTGTAGCAAATTGTAAATGAATCTCGTCAGAAAACTAAAGTGAATCTAGAGCATGTAGATAGGTGAGAGAATACTACTTCTGTGAGTGAGAGCCACTAGCAAACCGAGTGGTAAAAATAGGAGTGAGGGAGTGCATTCACTATTTATATTAGCTACTGTCGTGGGGTAACCTCAGCAATACCCATGGTGATGGACTTAGGGTTTCGTGGAAAATAGAATGCTAGGTATTTCGCCGGTTGATCAGACAAACAAGGGAGTCGAAGTCGTCTACTTGTGGACAATATTATTATAGATCGCTCAATGCTTTTCCCGGTACCTCTCTGTTGGCTGCTCCCAGCCTTATATAATAGGTTGGGTCCCGAGACCATATACGGATAGGTTACAAGTTACAATTACAATACTGATACAATATTGGTTCCTACTCTTTCCTTATCTACTAAGACATGTCTTCCACCGGATGCTTCTTGGGCCTTCCTTGGTTCTTCATGGGCCTTGCAGGTTGTAAGCCTTTATATAACCAGGGTAACTAATCATAATAACCCGGGTAATCATACCCATGTCAGTAGCCTCGGAGACTCCATCTGAATCATAGATTCGGGTTGAGTATCAAAGACAATGTGAGCCAAAGTTTTCTTTATAAAGTATTCTTAACTCATTTTTACTTAACTATCATAGGGATAATGGTACAACCAGTCTGATGCATCCGACGGATAAGGAATCAGTTAATTGCTCCTGAGAAGAAACACCGCAAACCTACGTCAATGTCAAGTCCCCAGGTGTGAACTTAGTATTTGCTGGCATAATTCAGTTCGAGCCTTTGAGATCTTATCGAATACTGAATTTCAGTACTATTATTTTGGGTACCCAACGCATTCGTCATGATTTTTCATTGTATCATTGATACGGATAATTTACTAGCAGAGCGCATTCATGTGTGGTTATCAGGCCACACAAGACGGATCCTGGGGTCTTAGCTTCATTTCATGGACACAACATTCAGACTTTTTATCGCGTCCGGCGGTCCGAGGATTTTTTGAAATTTATCGATGGCCTTGTTTGGCTATTGGAAATCTTGAAGTTGTCAGTTCTCAGATATTGTATAAGTGCTCCCGATGGGAGTAATCATCTGAGGATACAAATATGTAATACTCATAGGTTCATATGTTTTTCGACAATGTTGGATTTTTTTACCAAGTGCGCTCTCATCGCACGAGGATAATATTTCTTCAGGTCTGCTGGACCATCTTGTTTCTATCGGGTGCACGGCAACACTCCCGATGAGAGTAGCCCCTGAGGCTATGTTCAGATACTTACATCGGGACATAGGCTCACAATATCTCCTTTGACCAAAAACATTTTCAACTCAAAATTAATCGGGTGCGTGGCCAGCGCTCCAAATGGGAGTAGCCCCTGAGGCTATGTTCGGATGCTTGTATCTGAACATAGGCTCGAAGTACAAACCCGATAATTTATTCTAAAATAGTTGGTTGTATGTATCCGGATATTTCTTCATTCTTGGCTATTCATGACATCATTGATTATGAAGGTAGCATGTCGTGGTTTCCGAGAAACAAGTCCTGATGGGACATTATGATAGTTGGCCTGTATTGCAGTAATGATGATGCTTGAGTGGTGCGTCAGCGTAGATTTTTTGGCTGCAGGACCCCTTTATGCATGAGAAACGAGGCGTCGTGTCGATTTCCTCCGTGTTTACCATGGTATAACTGCCCATGATTTTTATCCTTTTATCAATGTTTGCCACGTGTCTTCATCCTCTGCGTCTTGACGTTCATCTATCCTTATCTAATGGTTGAGCTTCGTGATCCTTTCCCTTATAAGCGAGGGAGAATACCTTTACTATTTTTACTATTCCTTTTCACTGCATACTTCCTCTTCTTCTTTGCGCCACGACTGTGCTCTCTATGTTCTTAAATGTTCTTCTTGTACACTCTCCTCCTCCCCTCGAGGGCCACCATGGGAAGTCCAAGGTAGGGACTTCTGCTGTCGCCGCCAAGACGACGAAGAAGAGGGCCATTGGATGGGCTCCCATGAAGTGCACTCAGCGAGATCTATGTGACGCCCGCAACTACTGCCTTGTAGACGAAGGCACCTTCAAGCTTCCGGGATATGAAGCAACTCCCATGCCTAAGCTTGGATGGCGGGTAATGTTTCTGTCCTTCCTCTACCGCGGCCTTTCTCTTCCCATTCACGAATTTCTTCATAGTTTGCTCTTTGTTTACGGCGTATAGCTTTACCAGCTCATGCCAAATTATATTCTTCACATCTCCTGTTTCATCATTCTTTGTGAGTGCTTCCTTGGGATCCATCCCCACTGGGGCCTGTGGAAGTACTTTTTCTATGTTCGCCGTAACGCCTCCGACGACTTTATCCATGATGTCGGGGGTGCCATATTTTCTGTTCGTCCTAAAGTTGATTATTTTGACTTCAAAATTTCAGATTCTGTCCAAGGATGGGAAACCAAGTGGTTTTACATCAAGGACCATAAAAACGAATGCCAAACCTTCAGTTTGGCACCTTTTGACCCCAAGAAAACCTGCCGAAGACTTGAGTGATGGGACCAATGCCCTACTCCTGAAGAAATGAAGGAGGTCAAGCCCTCGGTGACATGGCTTGAAAAACTAAGCACTGAAGTTGGCAAGGAACTATTGAGTTTACATATTTTGGCGTACTTCATCCAGGTGCACATCTAGCCTATCCAGGCATTGTCTGGTATGTGGGATTTACGGGCAAGAAGGTCCCCATGAGGATTTCACCGGAAAGTATTCCTCTCCACATTTATGAAAAACGGTTCGCTTGTTTACCATGCTAACGAAGAAGAACCAAGTCCCTTCAAGTTGTCAAGTGGAACCTTTTGGCAAGAAGAATCTTCTCCCTGATGTGAGTGTTCTTCCTTTTCTTTACATGCTATAATATTTATCATCTTATTCTATCTCGTTGTGGTCTAGGATTATGATCATATTTCTGCGCTTCCACCCCTTTCCAAAAGTAGTGAACTGTCGGCCAGCACCTCCCTATTCGAAGAGTTCACCAGAACTAGAACTACACCCGATGAAGAAGAGGAGGCATCAGTTGATGAGTCTTCCTCGGATACCCATTATGTTGCTTCAGCTTAGACCAGAGATTTTCGAAGGGTGCATGCTGCTGAGAAGCGGAAACACTCTAAAGCTGTCAAAACAGATGTGGATTCTATAGTGGAAATTTGCAATTCCTATTTCTGCTGCTCCACCAAGGATGAACATCTCCGTATGACCCAAGACATTTCTTAGTAAGTGCTATATCTTTTTACTTCTATTTTGGCGGCTTTATGGAAGCCTGATTGTTTTGATTTGCTGATCCAGAGGGGATGATGAAGAAGAGCCTCCCATATCACCACATGGTGCCTCTACTGCATCCCCTCCTGCCAAATATCCCATTCCACCGTCGAATCCATAGATATCACCTGCGAAAGAAACGGGCCCAAAGAATACTAGCATGTTCTCAAGTCCCCTCTGGCTAAAAGGAGGAAATTTGTTGGTAAAGGCGTGTCCATAGCCAAAGATCCTGTTGAGGTTGATATGCAGGATGTAAGTGCTATTTCCCTGGTTTGTTTTGTAGATTGCTCTTGTTTGCTTTTATTGTGTTGACCACCTCTACTCTAGACTGCAGCCGCTGATGCGCGAGATGGTTGATGCGGCATCCTACTTTATCAAGATCCGCAACGGAGCCGAACAACTAAAAGTTTATTTTTTCACCTAAAATTTTGTTCTTTCCATTTGAGCTCTGGCTTCTTCTAATTTTGTGTGATTTTAACTATACAACCGCTACCAATGAATCCAGAGTTATTCGGGATGAGGCCTTGAAGTGTGTTGAGGATCTGGAGGCCAAACTACGGGTTGAGGAGGAGGCGCTAGAGGAGGCCAAGCAGAAAGCCAAGACTGATGCCGAGGAAAGGGAAAAATAAGCTTCTTTCCTTGCTGATCGGGATGAAAATCTCAAGAAAAGGCTAGAAGTTCTCAACACTTCCCTGACTCGTATGTTGTCTTTTCTTGTGCCACCTTTTTAAATCATTTTGTCGATCGCATCTCTTTATTTTTAATTTCTCCTGTTAGAGAGCTTACTAGCCAGTCCTTGACACAGGACGAGGACAAAAAGGTTGATCCTTTGACGGATGTTGTTGGTACTGTAGAGGCCAATAGTGTCCATGAACAAAATCTTTTGATCTGTCCACGTTGCGCTTTCAAGAGCCTTCATGCCGAAATGTTTCCAACGAAGGCAGTGCTTGTGGACCTGAATGAGCTTACTGCCATATTTGGTGTTCATCCAAGCTCGCTGATGGGATATAGCATGATCCAATCGAAGAGCGGCACTGAGACCTCCATGGCCCCGGCGATGGCGCACGACGAGAAGGTCGGCAAAGAGGTTAACCTGACTCCCTATATTAAGAAGGCCAAGAAGTATTCGTGGCTTTTTCTAGCTATAGGTGCGGGTCAAGAAATACCCGTTGCTAATCCTTCCACTGGAGCTCCTTCTGGTAGTACTACCCCAATTATCAATCCTTCGGCTGATGGTCCATTAGCCAGCGCCATGCTTTCGACTGAGAAGTCTGCCTCATAATCTAGTTTAATTTTGTAGATGTTTTTCATGCTGCTTGTAATGAACCTTGTGACCTATGTTGAACTATTATTTTGGTTGTGGAACAATTTTTTGCATGTATATAATACCTATGTCGCATTGATACGTCATAAACATATCTATAATTTTTGATTCTCCATGCTTGTTTTATATCAACTTTCTTATGTTTTGTTTACACTTTGAGGTATTTTTATACATTTTCTAGAACTAACCTATTAACAAGATTCCACAGTGCCAGTTGCTTGTTTTCTGCTGTTTTTGGTTTCAGAAAAGCTAGTAAGGAAATATTCTTGGAATTGGACAGGACAAAAGCCAAAGTCAATATTTTACCAGAAGGAACATGGAGTCCGAAGGGCAGCCGAAGTGGGGCCACGAGGTGGTCACACCTAGGGCTGGCGTGGCCACCCCCTAGGCACACTGCCCCATGTGTGGGCCCCTCATGCGGCCACCGACCTCGCCTCTTTGCCTATAAAAGTACCCCGATGCAGAAACCATAAACACCCGATCAAAAATCCATGAAAGAGTCTGTAGCCACCGCCATCTCCATCCCTAGATCAGGCAGATCCAAAGCTCTTCCTGGCACCCTGCCGGAGGAGAGAGATCATCCCGGAGGCCTTCTTCATCACCATGCCAGCCTCCGGAGTGATACGTGAGTAGTTCACCCTTGGACTATGGGTCCATATAGTAGCTAGATGGTTAGTTCTTCTCCTTTTTGCTATCATGTTTAGATCTTGTGAGTTCCGTTCATGATCAAGATCATCTATTTGGAATCCTATATGTTATGTTTGCGGGGATCTGATTGATATTGAGATACTATGTCAAATTTATTATTGATTCTATCATGTTTATATTATTTGTGATCTTGCATGCTCTCCGTTGTTAGTAGCTATCTTGGCCAAGTAGATGCTTACAACTCCAAGAGGGAGTATTTATGCTCGATAGTAGGTTCATGCCTCTAGTAATCTAGGGAAGTGACAGAAATCTCTAAGGTTGTAGATGTGTTGTTGCTACTAGGGAAAAACAACAATCCTTTGTCCATGGGGCGATTGTATTGTTTACTTTACACACTTTGCTTAATGCAATTATCTGTTGCTTGCAACTTAATACTGGAAGGGGTTTGGATTATAACCTAAACGTGGATTATTAGTCATAGATGTAGTTAGATTACGGTCTATGTATTATGTTGTAATGCCCAATCAAATCTCGTAGGAGTCAAGATGTCTAGTATATGCATTGTTATGCTTCCTCAATCTGTCAATTGCCCCGCAGGAATTTGTTCACCCAACATGCTATTTATCTTAAGGAGAAACACCTCTAGTGAACTGTGGACCCCAGTACATTCCTTTACCATTAATATACCATCTACTGTTTACCGTTTACTGTTTACTTTATGCAAGCAATTACTATCTTCCACACTATATGTTTAATCCTTTGTTTTTAGCAAAACCAGTGAGATTGACAACCTCAGTATAAGTTGGGGAAAAGTTCCGTGGTTGGGTTGTGCAGGATCCAAGTTGCTAGCAACACATTGGAGTTGTTTCCTTACTCCTATTGGTTCGATAACCTTGGTTTCATAACTGAGGGAAACTTGTTGTTTTGCTCATCATACCTTCCTCTTGGGGTTCTCAACAATCTCTACATATCTTGAGCCACTAAGCACTTTTTCTGGCGCCGTTGCCTGGGAGTTAAGGACAGCTTCAATCTCTTCCTCCTCGTCAATCACTTTTCAGGGAGAAAGAAGATTCTTACAAGGGGAGTCTCTCACTTCCAATCTTTTTTACTTTGGTATTGTTTTGCTTAGTTTCTCTACTTTATTTTCCTTGTTTATTTTTATCCAAAATACAAAAAAAATTAGTTCCTACTATAGTTGTTATTTTTGTTGGTCTGTTAGTGTCTTGCTTTATCATGCTTTCTATCAATGGTTGGTTTCTTTGAAACTAGATCTTATTGGTAAGGTGGGTTCACGGAAGAACAAAAATATTATGAGGAACACTGCTTGTCACAAAAAGGGAGACACTTACGGGAACAAATTAATAAATTGTATACCATTGCTAGAAACGTGTGCTCTACTTATAATGTTACTTATTGCTTTGATAAATCTTGTTGCTGTAGGAGGTATAAACACCTCCCTTTTCAATGTGAGTATAATGATAATGTTACCATATCTTCTTATGTTAAGGGAAATTATGACTTTTATGATGTGGAACAAATTGAAAAATTTATTGCTTGGAAGGGTGAATTCGAACTTGCTTATTTTCTTGAAAATACTGATGATGCACCTTATAAATATGAGGTTTATGATATACTTAAATTTTGCTTTCATAATTACAAGGAAGAAAATGGCTATATTCTTAAATATCTTAATAGATGCTCTCCACCAACAGAAGAGATTAATGCCTTGCAGGAACCTATGGAAGAAGAAATTGCTGAAACTGGAAGCAAATTGGATGAAAAAGAGGAGGAGATTGATGATCAAGAGGAGGAATAATGGAGCAGCTACCCATGTCTACCTCCCAATAAGAGTAACTCTTTAACTAATACCTTATTTGATCGCCCTCCATGCTTACCAAAGGAGGATGAGTGTGATATTTATATTGTTGAGTTTGTTCATGATGCTACTGAAAATCATTATGAGAGAGGAAAATATGGTTGTTGGAATTATCATGTTACTAAAACACCTCTCTTTATATTGAAAGTCCCAAAGTTGCTCTTGTTTTATCTACCCATTCTTGTTACTATGTGCTTCTTTGATTTATTTTCTTACAAGATTCCTATGCATAGGAAGTGGTTTAGACTTAAATGTGTATCATATTTTCTCCTTTATTCTCTCTTTTGCTTCAATTCATATTTCTTATATGAGCATCTTCTCAAATTACTGAGCCTAGCTCAAAGGCTTCAAAGAAAAGCACCATTGGGAGATAACCTAAATTATTATTTTTACTTTTAGTAAGTTTTCTTCTTGAGTCTTGGAAGTTATTGTCTCAGTAATAACCTCTCCTTATCCTTTTTATGTTTTTTTTGTGCCAAGAATAACCTCTAATGAGAGAGAAGTAAGACTTGGGAAAGTTGCTGTCCCGAAATAGATTTTTGTGCTTCACTATAAAAAAATCGTGAAAAATCCCTATACGTCGGATTGATCTCTAATTTTCTATGCTTATGCCCCAGGTTATTATCTAAAATTAATTAGTTTATCACTTTTTGATTTGATCAACAGAAGGTCTCCAAAAAAATCGGTTTTTACCTGCTGGTCTGTTTTGACAGATTTCTGCCATTATTTGCATTTGCCTCTTAATCTCTTTCTCTTTGAGTTCTCTTTGATCATTTGAGCTTTTAGATGGAATTGCTACAGTATATTGTGTTTTAGTGGAGGTTTTACTTGTGTTGAAACTAAACCCAAAGACTTATTATATTGAATACACTAATGTTGCTAATGAAGATTGTGTGAAGTTTTGTATGAAGGAAATTTTCAAGTGTAGGGAGGAATAATGTGATTAGATGAAGTATGGACAAAATCTCAAGCTTGGGGATGCCACCTGTGTCACTCCAAGAAATATTCAAGATGTACAAGCATCAAAGCTTGGGGATGCCCAAGGCATCCCCTTCTTCATCAATAAAAATCTCAGGTTTTCTTCCAAAACACTTCATTTTTATTGTTTCATGCACAATTGTGTTGTTCTTGGAGCGTATTTGTTTTTGTTTTTAGTTTTCTTTTGTTCGGTTTTCTTAAATAAATTGGTTGGACCCCTGCATTCATATGTTGTTTCAAATAAGTTGATTGGTGTTGGAAAAGAGTAAGAAGCTTCATGCTTATAAGTGGTACAATAGGAGCTTGTTTTGACTGTGGCCTAGACTTTATCATGTCATATTTGATGTTGCTTTGACATTATGCTTAGTGATTATTGTTGTATCATGACTTGTTCCAAACAACTGATATTGCTTAATGTGCCTTGAAAAGGATCATGTGTTGTTTTAGCATACAAAAGCATAATATTGTGGTATTCTCCTTTGATGCTTTATTTGGGTTGACTTGGCACATGCTTACACCATGTTAAGACTATGAACAAGACACCTTAGCCTCTATGATGTCTTTGACTTGTAATATCACATTATGCTTTAATTAATAATGTTTTGTCGCTTTGCATGATTATGGCCATTATTGCTCTCTTAGTTGGTCGCTCCCAGTCTTTTGCTGGCATCCACCTGTACCACGTATGAGTTCCACTCATGCATCCAACCTTCAAGAAACCAAGTTATTCCAAAGAGTCCACTATAAATTCCTATGTATGGTGTGTTACACCATTCCAAGTATATTCATTCTTTTATCTATCTTCCAAATTAAACTTGTTATGTGAAAATTAGTGATTAAAGCTCTCACAAAGTTGATGGCACACTTTATTTTATTGCACTTAATAAACTTGAACCATTATGTCCATCTATTCTTCTTAAATGCTTGCACTTTATAAGTTGTGAATTAGCAGAACCATGCTACCATGGGGAACGCTTTCAACATTGCACTTATTATTCAGTTGATATCATTTGTTTATGGATCCCCGCGGTGTGTCAAACAAAAGGGGAGCTTGTAAGCTCATGGAGATTGTATGTGTGTTAGAGAAACGCCTGGGTGGCTAGCCTAAGCCATGCCTAATCATGGTGGAAACTTGCAGCATAACCATAGTGAGCATTCTATGAAGCATCCTCAATAAAAACCTATGCAAATAGCAAATAAAAAGATTGCTGAGATGCTCATTGTCTATTGCCTTGTCATTTTGATATGGGAAAGCTCCTATGTCATGGGTCAAGGGGTACCCCGTTGGCGGTTCTCCATGATACACATGTACTTACAATGACAAGAACTTACTTGTGACTAAAGTTGAGTAGCATGAGGTTCGATACTTGTAAGCAAGGGGCATGAGATTTTTAATTTATAACTTGTCAAGCATATCCTCATATTTGTGTCACTTTAACCTTAATGACCTCAAGATGCTTATGATAGGGGCAATGAGAGCTTATAGCTAATAAGTACCATAATTTTTGGAAGCTCTTTATGAAACTTGAAATCACTGCTTCCCTCTACGAAGGGCCTTTCTTTTTACTTTTATGTTGAGTCTCCATCTTCTATCTTTATGCACCAAGAGAGAGCATAGTGGTCATTCTTAGTTTAATGTGCATTGTCCCAAAACTTATTGATTGATCCATAACTTTGATATTTCTTGTTCTTAAATTATTTGTATCTAGTCACCCTTATGAACTTTGAAGGTGTCCTATGCATTTACGTTTTGCTCTACCATGAGGGACAAGCTGAATACCACTCTTATTATGTTTTCTATATGTGAAACAAACAAACGTCTCTCAATGCATTGTTGTCATGATCTTTTGTTTGTACCTTTTCATGTTACAACATAGTTGCTATGTCTTATTGTTAGAACTCTATCTTTCATGCTTATGTTTAGAGTACTTTGATCCTAGCTATCAATGCTTTACAAATACCTTGATCAAGATTGTGATGGTGCATGTCACCTCAAAAATTATTCTTTTTACCACTTACCTACTTGAGGACGAGTAGGAGTTAAGCTTGGGGATGCTTGATACGTCGTAAACGTATCTACATTTTCTAGAACTAACCTATTAATAAGATGCCATAGTGCTAGTTGCTTGTTTTATGTTGTTTTTCGTTTCAGAAAAGCTAATAAGGAAATATTCTCAGAATTGGACGAGACAAAAGCCAAAGTCAATATTTTACCAGAAGGATCACGGAGTCCGAAGGGCAGCCGAAGTGGGGCCACGAGGTGGCCACACCTAGGCTAGCGCGACCACCCCCTAGGCGCGCCGCCCCATGGTGTGGGCCCCTCGGGCAGCCATCGACCTCGCCTCTTCACCTATAAAAGTACCCTGATACAGAAACCCTAAACACCTGATCAAAAATCCACGAAAGAGCCTGTAGCCGCCACCATCTCCATCCCTAGATCGAGGGGATCCGAAGCTCTTCCCGGCACCCTGCCGGCGGGAGAGATCATCCCGGAGGCCTTCTTCATCACCATGCCAGCCTCTGGAGTGATGCGTGAGTAGTTCACCCTTGGACTATGGGTCCATACAGTAGCTAGATGGTTGGTTCTCCTCCTTTGTGCTATCATGTTTAGACCTTGTGAGCTCCATTCATGATCAAGATCATCTATTTGTAATCCTATATGTTGTGTTTGCGGGATCCAATGGATATTGAGATATTATGTCAGATTGATTATTGATTCTATCATGTCTATGTTATTTATGATCTTGCATGCTCTCTGTTGTTAGTTGCTATCTTTGCCAAGTAGATGCTTGCAACTCCAAGAGGGAGTATTTATGCTCGATAGTAGATTCACGCCTCTAGTAATCTGGGGAACTGATAGAAATCTCTAAGGTTGTAGATGTGTTGTTGCTACTAGGGAGAAAACAAGAATCCTTTGTCCATGGGGCGATTGTATCGTTTACTTTACACACTTTGCTTAATGCAATTATCTCTTGCTTGCAACTTAATACTGGAAGGGATTCTGATGATAACCTGAAGGTGGATTATTAGTCATAGATGTAGTTGGACTACGGTCTATGTATTATGTTGTAATGCCCAGTCAAATCTCGTAGGAGTCAAGATGTCTAGTATATGCATTGTTATGCTTCCTCAATCTGTCAATTGCCTTGCTGTAATTTGTTCACCCAACATGCTATTTATCTTAAGGAGAAACACCTCTAGTGAATTGTGGACCCTAGTCCATTCCTTTACCATTAATATACCATCTACTGTTTACCGTTTACTATTTACTTTCTACAAGCAATTAGTATCTTCCACACTATACGTTTAATCCTTTGTTTTCGGCAAAACCAGTGAGATTGAAAACTTCATTGTAAGTTGGGGCGAAGTTCTGTGGTTGTGTTGTGCAGGATTCCATGTTGCTAGCAACACTATGGAGTTGTTTCCTTACTCCTACTGGTTCGATAACCTTGGTTTCATAAATGAGGGAAACTTGCTACTGTTTTCATCATACCTTCCTCTTGGGGTTCCCAACGAGCTCTACATATCTTGAGCCATCATGCATCTATTTGTCGTGTGTGCGATCCTGTATAGTCTGCTGAAGTTCCTGTCTTTTCCATTTATTCTGCCAGATTACGGCCAATTCAGCTGTTCCTTCGGGTCCTTCTCAATCTTCGGATGCTAAGGCATCTTCTTCTGGCACGGTTGCATCCAATAATGCTATTGTTCGTGTTGTGGACCTGCCGTTATATGTTGAGAAAATTGAATAAGTGAAATGCATGGAGGGCAATCTACGGATCATGCAGGCGATGGTGGACATGTCACAATAAAAAATGTGCAAAGATTTGGACCGTCAAGCGTATCTTTTAGAAGAAATCTCCTAGGAAAGCAAAAAATGCTTTGTAAGTTTTCCACAGAGCCCCGAGCCTTTCTTTTGCAGTCGGGGAAGTTGACCTTCTTCTTTTCTTCAGGTATTTGGTTGTGCGAGAGGGGGGAAACTCAGCGCCTGCAAAACGTAATGAATGATCTAATTGAGGCTTCTCGAGGTACCAACAGTGATTTCTAGACTAATCATCACCGTGCGTACACACTACCCTGCTCTAGGTTCGTGTGTCCAAGGTGGAAGAATTTGTAGAGTGTTATCGCCGGTCGCTAGCTCTTGTGTACAGTGCCATGTTTCCTTGGGATCCTCAGCCTCAGAGTCTTACCAAATTGATGGCAAAGTTTTGGCAAGGCGAGAGGATTTATCACTTTGTGAAGCTGCAAGTTGTGGCGGGTGAAAAATTTGCTCTTTCTTGGGTGCATGTACACCACCCGATGCTGGACTTGGAAGTTGTGTCGCTAGGATTACCTCCTCCTCCTGAGGGTGGGATGGTTGACATGGAGCCCCATTATGTGGTTGCTCGTAGTCCTACCATCAAAATCTTCCGAAGATTCTTGGAGGAAGACGAAGAATTTTTCCTTAATTTCGCCCTGTAGATGATTGTGTTTTCCTGTAAAACCAAACATGTGAAATGCATAGATTTCTATTTTATAGTTGGTAAATATATGTTGTACCCTTGTTCTTTGTATTTTTTGATGATAGCTTGATGCAAAATTATTTTTATGCGAGACCCTTTCGTTTGCCTGATGCCCTGGGGACAAGTCAACTATTCGGCTCAAAGCGTGTTGTGCTTTCGGTTGGCGAAGCCAAAAATCTGAGGATACCTTATTTTGGCGAAGCCCCCGAGTGCCGGGTGGATGATTTTATTCGTATGATCACTGATGTGCCCCCGAGTATCGGGTTGATGACTGAAATTGATGAAAAGAAGGATCTGAGATTTGGTTTTAGGAACTTATCTTTTATTTATCATCAAAATGTAGGAGGTGCATGTTTTGGTGTACTCGCCTAGCCGTTGGTCTTATTGAATGTAAAGTGCAGAAAAGTAAAATCCTAAGTACAGAGAGCGCGATAGCTGCATAGTGTTTTATGGATTGGAGCACATGTCGTCGTCTTTTTGTGCTTCCGAGGAGTAAGGCTTCCTGACCCGAAAAAGGACCCTTGGACTTCTTCGACTAGAGGGTGGCTTCAACATTGTGGACCAGAGGGAAGAATCACTTCTTGTGTTTAGTTGCTTGGGGTGGTGAAGTCGATACATATGCATAGTCCTATGCTTTTCTTCAAGGTGAGTACTAGGTTGGCCACCCATGTTGCCTTTGTTATTTCTGTAATGTACCATGAGTTAGTGAGGCGATGGAGCTTTTGTCCAATGGCCTTGGGATTTGGTTCCGTGGTTTGCCGGTAGATCGTATATTTAAGTTGGTGTTTAGATGTGATTTGAATAAGTGCTCGTCAGGTTCCTTCGGTATTCCCTGCATGTAGGTTGGTTCCGATGCAGAAATCTCCCAATTCTCACAGGGGAACCCAACGAGCGCGCTTTCCTATGCGAGATCAATATTGGAGACCGGATATGTCATCTTCTTTGGGTCTGTAGGGTGGACCTGATTTTCTCTTGCAGTGTCTAAAGTGAGGTCAGTCGAGACGTATCCTTCGGTTAGTATCTCCATATCTAGTATTTTCAGCTGGGCAAATTTTGTTTCTGTCCCAAAAGATTCAAATATTTTGTTGAATTCCTGGTCACAGTTATCAGAGCGAGTGAAGCTGCCTCTTACGGTTATGATTCCGTTGGGTGCTAGAATTTTTAATACCAAATATGCATAGTGAGGTACTGCCATAAATCTTGCAAAAGTTGGGCGTCCTAGGATCGCGTGGTATCGCGATGGCCAGTACATGACTTCAAACTCAAGCTTTTCACACCTGAATTTGTTCCTTGATCTGAAGACTACATCTAGATAGACTTTGCCTAGAGGAATCTCAGATTTGCCTGGGACTATGCCATGGAAAGTTGTGTATGTTGGTGCCCGGTTTGTCAAGGACTAATTCATTGCTCATAGTGTTTTGGTGTAGATTAGATTGATACTTATTCCTGCGTCCGAGAAAACTTTGCTCATGTCGAACCCGCAATTTGGGCTTCCACAATCAGAGACGAATGACCCGGTCGTGGGACTTGAAGTGGATGATCGGCCCTACTGAATGTGATTTTTCTTGCTCTGACCAATGAAAATATTTGGGTGTGGGTGGTATCATTGTTTCCTCCATGTTAACTTGTCATGTGATCAGCTTCTAGATCTTGTTGGACGGGCGCCCTTTCTGGATCATTGACATTGTGCCCCTGGACCTTGGATATTCATCCTCCTAGTTTCTGTTTATTGCGGGTTGTGGTTGCCCTGTTGGTGGTTGTACTGGAGGTGGTGGGGGCGCACCGAGGGCTAGGGTTCCGGATGCGGTGGCGTATCCTTGGTTTACTGCTTTGGCTACCTTTGCATTGCATACCTCCGGCATTTTTAGGAAAGTACGTCAATCCTTCATGAGATGGTTTCACCGCCTCCTTCATGCAGAGTCAACGTAAATATGCATATTGTAGGGTCCTTCCAACATCTGTAGTCGATACATTGGGGGCGTCTGAGCCCTTGTCTGGTACCACCGTGTAGATTGGTTTCCACCAACATCGTCTATGTTGCTACGGTATTCGCCATTACGATCATCGTTTATTCAGTTGTCCTCTCCTGAAAAGCCAGCCGCAACATAGCTTGGCACGATGTATCCGGCGTTGCTGTGTCTTCACCTGTCAATATTGCGCTTGTCTCAATCCTCTTCGGGTGAGCGCCCTCACTTGTTGTTTGATGCGTCTTCGACATCTGCCTAGCGGTTTGCCATGTCCATTAATTGCGAGATTGTTTTGGTCTTGACTTTCTCCAACTCCGCAATGAATTCTCTTCGGCAGAGGCCATTGTTGAACGCATCGATTGCCCTTTCATCAGATATAGCTTCGGCTGAATTCTTGATGATGTTCCACTGCTAGATAAGTGCTCATGTCGGTTCTCCAGATTTCTGTTTGCACGCCCATAACCTCTCTAGGGATGCGGGTCGCTTGAACATGGATGTAAAGTTTCGGATGAACTTATCTTCAAGGTCGTTCGAGCTATTGATGGATTCTTTAGGTAGCTGCCCGAGCCACGAGCGGGCAACGCCTCTTAGGTGTAACTACTAGCTTTGCATTATGGTAGCCTTGGAGCAACCCTGAAGTTTAATGGTTGCCAGGTAATCTTCTAGCCAAGCCTCGAGTTCCTCGAGACCATCGTACTTTTGGCGATCATGAGGAAGTTTGAAGTCCTTGGGTACTGGGGTCTTACGAACCCACTAGGTGAAGCAACTAGCCCAGCATAATTCATACTCATCCTTGCTTTCGACATCGTAGTACCTTCAGCCGCTATGCTCTTCCCTTGAGCTATCGACTCTGTGCTACATGATGTCATTTCTTGAATCGTCTAGGGGTTCGGAGTTTGGAAAGTGTACCCGATGTGGCGACCATGATTGTCGAGTGTCTCCCACATATCGAGGGTTGTTGCGACGACATGGCGATTTATCGAGTTTCCTTGAAGTTCCTTGTTCTCCCTGTGTGAGGGATGCTCCCACCATGCCGAGGTTCATGAGAGCGGAGCGATGGAGGGCCGCCTGGGGATCGTCGGGTGCGGTTTGAGTTGTAAGGAGGCACGTCTAGGCGGCGACAATTGCGGCTTGCGCTATTTTTGCTTTGATGTGCCCTGCCGGATCTACTGACATGAAGGACATGTCCAAATCTTGAGTCAGCTCATTTCTTTTGGCCTCCGGGATATTCTGGAGCCACAAGGTTCCTCTCCGTGGTGCGCCTCCGGTTATGCTGCCGGATCCGCTGGTAGAGCTTAGTTGTGCCTACCATATGCTAGATTCATCGGCTAACCTTTTTCTTTCATCGAGTTTTCTCTGCATCCTTGGCAGGTCCCTATTTTTGTGGTGGAGCAAGTATTGGTATGCCATCAGATCCTCAAGCGTGGCTTCCACCATCATGGGGACTACGTCCCTCACTGTTTTCCATGCTTCTGCTGACAGCCGAAGAGTTATCCATTCGCCTCGAGTGTTCCTTCTCTTCCTTGTATGACCTGATTGTTGGGTAGATCTCCTTCATTTTCGCAATTTTCTGCATCATCACCCGATAAAATGTCATTGGGATCAAGGATCGGATTACCATTGGAGTCATGCGATGTTTTTTAGTTCACCAATGATCACACATATTTTATGACGTGTCATGTATGTGCTACTGCCGTTGTCATTGGATCCATGAGAGACACTGTCTAGAAGACAGTGAAATCCTGTGGGTTCTATTCTAGGTAAATCTCATTGGATCCTGATTCCGAAGCCAATGTTTTCGTCGCTGCCCTTAGGTTCGGTGTTTGTTGGACTTGAGCCACGTGGTGGCGTTAGCTGGGAGTCTGACTCAAAGGAGAGACCGTCATATAGATCGGCCAGATCCCCTACTGCGGAGTTTCTGAAGTTTTCTTCGTCGTTTGTTGGCTGGGGTGCGGCTTCTTCAGATGAGCCGATGGAAGATGCAGGTATTGCAGAAGGCGCTGCTATTATGACCGACGGACCCAAAGAGATCAGGGCCGATGGCTAGAGATTTTCGGGTTCCTCCACCTAAAAGTGCAAGCTTCCGATGATGAGACCGGATTTGCCGTTGATACTGACAGGAACCGAAACAAGGGTGGGTGGGCGTGGATCCACTGCTATCGAGCTTTTGCTTGGTGAAGAGGGGCCACTGAATCCATGACTCCAGCGTTAAGATTTCCGACAGACGGCACCAATTGTTGGGGGGTAACCTCGGCAATGCCCATGGTGATGGACTTAGGGTTTGATGGAAAAGAGAACACTAGGGATTTTGTCGGCTGATCAGACAAACAAGGGAGTTGAAGTATTCTAATTACTTGTGGAAAATATGATTACAGATCCCTCAAGGATTTTTGCGGTACCTTTCCGTTGGCTCCTCCCAGCCTTTATATAATAGGTTGGGTCCCGAGGCCGCATATAGATAGGTTACACGTTACAATTACAATAATAATACAATGTTGGTTCCTACTCTTTCCTTATCTGGTAAGACATGCCTTCTATCGGATGCTTCTTGGGCCTTCCTTGGTTCTTCTTGGGCCTTGCGGGCTGTAAGCCTTTATATAACCAGGGTAACTAATCATAATAACCCGGGTAATCATACCCATGTCAACCACCAAAAAGATATGAGAGAATTTCGAGAGGATCCTATAGTCGTGCCTCTTGTTCTTAAGTACAGGGTGAGGTTTCACTTTCTAGTGACATGCCCCCTATTTCTCTTGGTGTTTCTGATCTTTTATAGGAATTCAGTTACGTTTTTCTGGAGGAGGTACTTGCTGGTTTGCCACCCATGCATGACATAGAGTGCTAGATAGATCTAATCCTCAGCGCCACGTTGCCCAACCGTTCCCCTTACAGAACCAACCCCGAATAAACAAAGGAAAAAGAAAACAAGTCCAAGCGCTTCTTGATAAAGGTTATATTCGCATGAGCTTAATTCCTTGCGTTGTTCCTATTATTTTAGTTCCTAAGAAAGATGGCACATGGTGCATGTGTGTAGATTGTAGAGTGATAAATAACATTAGTATTCGATATCGTCATCCTATTCCATGTTTGGAAGATATGCTATATGAATTGAGTGGTGCGGATGTTTTCTCTAAGATAGATTTGCATAGTGGTTATCATCAAATTAGAATGAAAAAGGGGTTGAATGGAAAACAACCTTTAAAACAATATTTAGTTTATATGAGTGGTTAGTCATGCCATTCGGGTTAACTAATGCACCTAGTACGTTCAAGAGATTAAGGAACCATGTCTTGAGAAATTTTATTAGCAAGTTTTTGGTTGTGTATTTTGATGACATATTAATCTACATTCGCAATAAATCTAAACACAGTGATCATATTAGACAAGTTTTGCAAGTGTCGTGTGATGCTAAACTCTATGGTAATCTTGAGAAGTGCACATTTTGCAAAGATAAGGTCGTATTTCTCGGATATGTTGTTTCTAATCATGGAGTAGAAGTAGATTCATCAAAAATTGAAGCTATTCTGAATTGGCCTACTCCAATTAATGTTAGTCAAGTATAAAGTTTTCACGGTCTTGCTGGTTTCTATAGACATTTTGTGATATACTTTAGTACTACTGCTGCACCATTGAATGAAGGGATTTCTATTTTCGTGCCCTCAGTTCCTAAGTTGTACTAAGTTTTCCCCAGCCGCTTAACTTTTCCTCCCTTTTACCCATCTCCTTATACGGAACTCTCACACGGTCTGAAACTCGTCGTCTATCATCCTTGTCGTTACATGCTGACAAGTGGGGCCGCATTCAGTCGGGTCGAGTGGAGCCTTGCCATTACGTGCTGACAAGTGGGGCCACATTCTATCGGGACCTGTAGTGGACCCTTGTCGTTACATGCTGAAAAGGAGGGCCGCGTTCATTCGGTTCCCGTAGTGGACACCTCTCTCTACTTATCCAGATCAAGATGGGACCCACAACTTATCCATGTGAGCGCCGGACCCATATCTTACCCAGGTTGGCGTTACAAGATGGGACCCCAAGCCAACCCCGCGCCCGTGTCGTTGCCTCCCCTTTATTCTTCTTCTCCGATGACGGTGGCCCTTCGTCTAGCTTCACTTCGGGCTCCCATTCGTCCTAGGCGTAGTATGGTGTCGTCCTGTTGGCCTGTATGAAGGATGACAATGGCAATCGTGCGCTTGTTGTGGACAATCAATTGGCGCAACTCGGGAGCTCAATTGGGCGCGCGCTTGCTATGGAGAATGCGGTCGGCGAGCCGTTACGATGATTTAATTGGTTTATCGAGTTAATGTCTCGGCTGCAATCAAGTGAATCTATGAGGTGAAAGTCAAACTTTGAGATCTAGGGAGATGGATGTATAAGAAATAAGAGAATGACACAACTCTTGAACACTTTTCAAATTAAAAAAATTATACATCTCTTAATGTAAAAAGTGTTTATAATTGACACAACTCTTGAACACTTTCAAATTACAATTTGGACATGATAATGTTGTCCTAGGAAAACCTTGAGAGTTTACCATTTTTAGAGCATGAAAGGTGATCCCAAACTAGAATCTTTATGCCTCGTGCATATATGAAAATTATACATGTTCTAACACTGTGAAATCGCACTTAGGACATGATAATGTTGTGCTAAGAAAATCTTGAGAGTTTGTCATTTTCATGGAGAGAAATATTATGCATAAAGTTGGATATACGAAAATTATACACCTTTGACACTCTGAAATCGCACTTAATACGTGATAATGATGTGCTAACAAAATCTTGAGAGATTATCATTTTCATATAGTGAAATGTAATGCATAAACTTGCATATATGAAAATTATACACCTTTTAACTCTTTGAAATCGCACTTAGGACATGATAATGTTGTGCTACTAAAATCCTGATCGTTCATCATTTCCATGGAGTGAAATATAATGCATAAACTTGCGTATATGAAAATTATAAACCTTTGAACACTGTGAAATCACCCTTAATACGTGATAATGATATGCTAACAAAGTTTTGAGAGATTGTCATTTTCTTCCCCATTTTCATAGAGGGGAATGTAATGCATAAACTTGCATATACAAAAATTATACACATTTGAACTCTTTGAAATCGCACTTAATACGTGATAATGTTGTGCTAAGAAAATCTTGAGATATTATCATTTTCATAGAGTGGAACGTAATGTACAAACTTACATATACTAAAATTATACAACTTTGAACACTTTCCCTTCAAATTATATTCAAAATCATTTCTTTATGGAGTTAAATTACCGATGGTTAACTTGTTATTTTGCATGGATAGAGGGGTGCCTGATACATTGTAAATGTATCTATAATTTTTGATGTTCCATGCTTGGTTTTATCCACTTTCTTGTGTTTTGTTCCAACTTTGGAGTACTTTTCATATGATTTCTTGGACTAACCTATTAACAAGAGCCACAGTCCCAGCTGCCTGTTTTCTGCTGTTTTTGGTTCCAGGAAAGTCAGAAAATGAATATTCTCGGAATTGGACGGGACAAAAGCCAAAATGCCTATTTTTCTGGAAGTGATCAAGTGCCAGAATACGAGACGAAGAAGGGCCAGGGAGCCACCACACCACCTGGCCGCGCGGCCAGGCCTGGCCCACGCCAGGGGGTGGTGTGGCCGCTCCCGGCACCCCCTCGGCCTCTCCTTCCGCCTATATATTGCCCTCGGGACAAAAACCCTAAGTACACGATCAAAAATCCACGAAAGAGTCTATAGCCGCCGTCATCTCCATCCCTAGATCGGGAGGGATCTGAAGCTCTTCCCGGCACCCTGCCAGAGAGGGGAATTCAACCTAGAGGCCTTCTTCATCACCATGCAAGCCTCCGGTGTGATGCGTGAGTAGTTCATCCTTGGACTACGGATCCATGTAGTAGCTAGATGGCTGGTTCTCCTCCTTTGTGCTTTCATGTCTAGATCTTGTGAGCTCTGTTCATGATCAAGATCATCTATTTGTAATTCTGCATGTTGTGTTTGCGGGGATCCGATGGATATTGAGATGCTATTTCAGATTGATTATTGATTCTGTCATGTCTTTGTTATTTGTGATCTTGCATGCTTTCCATTGTTAGTAGCTATCTTGGCCAAGTAGATGCTAGCAACTCCAAGAGTTAGTATTTATGATCGATAGTGGGTTCATGCCTCTGGTAATCTGGGGAAGTGACAGAAATCTCTAAGGTACTAGATGTGTTGTTGCTACTAGTGAGAAAACAACAATCCTTTGTTCATAGAACAATTGTATTGTTTACTTTACACGTAGTTCATAAAGCAATAATATGTTGCTTGCAACTTAATACTGGAGGGGGTTCGGATGATAACCTGAAGGTGGATTATTAGTCATAGATGCTGTTGGATGGCGGTCTATGTATTATGTTGTAATGCCCAATCAAGTCTCAAAGGAGTCAAGATGATTAGTATATGCATGTATTGCTTTCTCGGTGTTTGTCAATTGCCCCGCTGTAATTTGATCACCCAGCTTGCTATCTATTTAAGGAGAGCCACCTCTAGTGAACTATGGATCCCGGTCCTTTACTTTACATACAATCTACAATCTTTTACTGTTTTGTGTTTACTTTCTGCAAACTTTTACTTCTTTCCATTCGATACGTTTAATCCTTTGTTTTCCACAAAATACGGTGAGATTGAAAACCTCATCGCAAGTTGGGGACAAAGTTCTGTGGTTGTGTTGTGCAGGTCTCCACGTTGCTACTAGCACCGGTAGTGCGCCCTGCCAAAGCTCAGCTAGTAACACCTTTGGGGTGTTTCCTTGCTCCTATTGGTTTGATTAAAGCTTGGTTTCATAACTGATGGAAACTTGCTGCTGTGCTCATCATACCTTCCTCTTGGGGTTCCTAACGAGCGCTACATCAACACCACACACCAAGCACTTTTCTGGGCGCCGTGCATTGAGCCATTAAGCGATTTTCTGGCACCGTTGCCAGGGAGTCAAGGACATCTTCACAAGGGGAGTCCCTCATAACCAATCTCTTTACTTTGTTGTTTTTGTTTTGCTTAGTTTCTTTTTGCTTTGTTTGCTTGTTTTGTTCTTCAAAAACACAAAAAAAATTAGTTTTACTAGTTCGCTTTCTTATTTCAAAAAACACAAAAAAATTAGTTTTACTAGTTTGCTTTCTTATTTGAAAACCCAAAAAAAATGACTACTCTTGAAAACACTAAGTTGTGTGACTTCACTAGCACCAACAACAATGATTTTATGAGCACACCTATTGCTCCACCTGTGGCTGAAAATACTTTCTTTGAGATAAAACCTGCTTTGCTCAATCTTGTTATGAGAGAACAATATTCTGGTATTGGTAATGAAGATGCTGCTTCCCATCTAAATAATTTTGTTGAACTTTGTGAGATGCAAAAGCATAGGGATATAGATGGTGATATTATTAAGATGAATTTTTTTCCTTTCTCTTTGAGAGGAAAAGCTAAAGAATGGTTGAATTCCTTAACTAGGAATAGTATTGATTCTTGGACTAAATGCAAAGATGCTTTTATTGGAAAATACTATCCTCCTGCTAAGATTATATCCATGAGATGTGAAATAATGAAGTTTAAACAACTTGATAATGAGCATGTTGCTCAAGCTTGGGAAAGAATAAAATGTTTGGTAAAGAATTGTCCCACTCATGGACTGACTGCTTGGATGATCATCCAAACTTTTTATGCAGGATTGAACTATTCTTCAAGGAACCTATTGGATTCTTCTGCTGGAGGTACCTTTATGACCATCACGTTAGGTGTTGCAACAAAACTTCTGGACAATATGATGGTTAATTATTCTGAATGGCATACTGAGAGAGCTCCACAAGGTAAGAAGGTAAATTCTGTTGAGGAAACCTCCTCCTTGAGTGATAAGATTGATATTATTATGTCTATGCTTATTAATGGGAAAGCCCATATTGATCCAAATAATGTTCCTTTAGCCTCTTTGGTTGCTCAAGAAGAGCAAGTCGATGTGAACTTCATAAGAAATAACAATTTTGGCAACAATGCTTATGGTAATAATGTTTATAGGAACAATTTTGGTAACAACAATTATAAGCCATATACTCCCAACAATGGTAATGCTTATGGAAATTCTTACAATAATAATAAGAGTGCTCCCTCTGAACTTGAAGTTATGCTTAAAGAGTTTATTAGTAGACAAACTGCTTTCAATAAAACTATTGAGGAAAAACTATCTAACGCTGAAAGAAATATAGCATCTTTAGCTAAAGCCCAAACTACTTTGAATAAAATGGCTGCTAAACCTGAAACTAATGATAATCCCTTTGCAGCTACCAATGCTATAAAAGTAAGAATTGATGAAAATGTTAGACTATTAGCTGAATTACATGCTAAGTGGGAAAGAGAAGATGAAATTGCTAGAAACATTAGTGTTTCTACTATTACCACCACTAGTGTTGAGGCTAGTAATAGTTCTACTACTTTAGATGATAAATTTGATTTTGATCTTGATGGTTGCAACATCTCTGAAGTTTTTAAGTTCCTACAAAAGCTTGCTAAAAGTCCTAATGCTAGTGCTATGAACATGGCCTTTACAAAACACATTACTGATGCTCTCATAAAGATTAAAGAAGAAAAGATGAAACATAAAGCTTCTATTCCTATAAAGCAAGAAGATGGTTGGGAACCCATCATTAATATGAAAGTGAATGACTTTGATTTCAAAGCTTTGTGTGATCTTGATAGTAGCGTTTCTATTATGCCTAGAAGGACTTATGATATGCTTGATTTGCCTCCTCTTGAAGATTGTTATTTGAATGTCCCACTTGATGATAATGCTAAAAAGAAACTCATGGGGAGTATTAATGATGTTCTTATTATGGTTAACGATTCCTATGTCCCCGTTGATTTCTATGTTTTGGATGTTGAATACAATGCTTCTTGTCCTATTACTTTGGGAAGACCTTTTCTTAGAACTGTTGGTGCCATCATTGATATGAAAGAAGGCACCATTAAATATCAAATCCCACTCAAGAAAGGTATAGAACACTTCCCTAAAAAGAGAGAAAATATTTATTTTTCTTCTCCTATGAAAACAAAATTTGGTCTTAATGCTTCTTCATTTGATAACACTTGATTCTTTCTTTGCTTCTTATGCCTAACTTAAAGGCGTTAAAGAAAAGTACTTATTGGGAGATAACCCAAAAGTATTAGATGAGTCTTGGAAGTTATTACCTCTATAATAACCTCTCCTTATCCTTTTTATTTGCTTTTTGTGCCAAGAGTAACCTCTAATGAGAGAGAAGTAATGATTGGGAAAGTTGCTGTCCCAAAACAGATTTCTGTGCTTCACCGTAAAAATTCGTGAGAGAGCTCTGTATGTCGGATTGAGCTGTAATGTTTTGTTCCTCTGCCTCAGGTTGTTATCTATATTTAGTTAGTTCAACACTTTTTGATTTGAGCAACAGAAGGTCTTCAAAAAAATTCGTCTTTACATGCTGGTCTGTTTTGACAGATTTCTGCCATTTTCTGCATTTGCTTCTTGTTGGTTCCTTCTTGAGTTCTTTTGGGAAATCGAGCTTTTTGAGGGAAGTGATACAGTATCTAGTGTTCTAATGGAAGTTTATTTGGTTTTATAACTAAACCTTAAGACTTATTTATCTTGAGTGCACTAATGTTGCTAATAAAGATTGTGTGAAGTTTTGTATGAAGGAAAAATTTCAGGTGTATGGAAGGAATGAGTAATGAGATGAAGGATGGACTAAAGCTCAAGCTTGGGGATTCCAAGCGTGTAACCCCAAGAAATATACAAGAATTACAAGCTTCAAAGCTTGGGGATGCCCAAGGCATCCCCTTCTTCATCAATAAAAATCCCAGGTTTCTTCCAAACGCTTCATTTTTATTATTTCATGCACAGTTGTGTTTTTCTTGGAGCATCTTCTTTTTCGTTTTCGTTTTCGTTTTGGTTTTTGTTTGCTTTGGTTTTCTTAGTTTTCTGAATAAATTGGTTGGACCCCCGCTTTCATACATTGGTTTGCAAATAGTTTGGTTTGGTTTGGAAAAGAGTAGGAAAGTTCATGCTTATGTGGTAAAAAGAGCTCGTTTTTGACTGTGGCCTATGCTTTGTCATGCCATACTTGATATTGTTTTGCCTTGATGCTTAGTATTCTTTGTTGTAGCATGAATTTTTATAAACAACTGATATTGCTTAATGTGCCTTGGATGAATCATGCGTTGTTTTAGCATATTAAAGCATAGTATAGTGGTATTCTCCTTTGATGCTTTATTTGGGTTGACTTGGCACATGCTCACACCATGTTATGACTATCTCAAGTCACCATAGCCTTTATGATCCTTTAGTTTTCAACTTGTAGTATCACTTTATGCTTTGATCAATGATGTTTTGTCGCTCTGCATGATTATGGCCATTATTGCTCTCTTAGTTTGTCGCTCCCAGTCTTTTGCTAGCCTCCACAACAAAGTATGAGTTCCACTCATGCATCCTCTGAGTTTGATGATTGTGTATGCTTTCGCTCTCCTCTGAGATTGCCTGGCTAACACCTCCTCAGCGGGTAACGTTCCGTCTTTCAGGAATTGGAATATAGGCAGTGCCCAAGCTGGTATTGCTCGTGGAGGGAATATCTCCTCGTCAATTTCCATCTGATCCACTGGCATAACTTCAGCCGGATCACGCTGATCAGTCCGCGGGTCTAGCGAGGTAGTCCCCGGGTTTGCTGACGCAGTCCCTGGGTCTCGCGTACCACCTCCCATGTCAATGTCCATGGGCTCAGCTCCGGATTCCGTATTTTCAGGGACATAGATCGAGTCGGTTCCTAGGGACGGCCTGATATATGGTTTTCTGAGGTGTTCCAATGCTACACCCGGTGGAATTGCCTGTCTGGTTGATCCGAGCTTCGACAACATGTCGGCAGCCTCGTTTTCCGCCCGGGGTACATGGTGAAATTCACACCCTTCGAAGTAACCAGATATCTTCTGCACGTGAAATTTGTATAGTGCCATGTTTGGGTCCAGGGCGTCCCACACTCCGGACACCTGCTGCACCACCAGGTCTGAGTCGCCAAAGCATATTATTCGACGTATGCCAATCTCCTTTGCCACTTTGAGCCCATGCACAAGAGCCTCATACTCAGTGACATTGTTCGATGCCGTGAAATGGATCTGCAATACGTACTTTAGCTGATCCTTCTTTGGCGAGGTAAGCACAACCCCGGCGCCTAATCCGGTTTTGGTTTTCGACCCGTCAAAGTGCATCCTCCAGTAATTCGGATCTGGTGGCGGTGGTTCGTATTGTACCTTGGCCCAATCCACAAAAAAGTCCGCCATAGCCTGAGATTTGATCGCTTCTCTTCTGTCGTATTGGGGCGCATAAGGAGCTAGCTCGATTGCCCATTTTGCGATCCTGGCACTCGCGTCCTTGTTACCCATTATCTCGGATATGGGAGCTTCACATATTACTTTGATGGGGTGCTCCTCAAAGTAATGCTTTAACTTCTTCGCCGCCATATAGACACCGTATGCCACCTTTTGAAAGTGCGGGTAGTTCTGTTTTGAGGCAGACAATACCTCGCTCAGGTAATATACTGGCCTCTGCATCGACTTACCCTCTTCAGTGCGCTCCACTATGATTATTGCACTTACAACTCGGTTGGTTGCGGCTACGTAGAGCAACATTGGCTTTTTTGATAGTGGAGAGGCTAACACTGGCGCAGTGGCCAACATCTTTTTTAAGTGGGCAAAGGCTTCATCGGCCTGTGGCGTCCAAACGAATTTATCCGATTTTTTCATGAGTTGGTAGAGAGGCAGTGCCTTTTCTCCTAACCGACATAGAAATCCGAGTAATTTTCCAGCCGGGACACCGAAGGTACACTTTTCCGGGTTAAGCTTCATCCGGAACCTTCTCAAGTTCGCGAATGTTTGCCTTATGTTATCAAGGAGCGTTGCGCTTTCCTTGGTCTTGATAACCACATCATCCACGTATACTTGTACGTTTTGACCTATTTGGTCGTGCAAACATTTTTGCATACATCTTTGGTATGTTGCACCTGCATTACGTAAACCAAACGGCATAGTGCGATAGCAGTAAGCCCCGTACGGGGTAATAAACGCCATTTTTATTTGATCATCCGGGTTCAGAGGTATCTGGTGGAAGACAGAATATGCGTCAATGAATGACAACAGTTCGCATCCCGCGGTTGAGTCTATGACCTGGTCTATCCTCGGCAGTGGAAATGGATCTTTTGGACACGCCTTGTTCAGGTTCGTGTAATCAATACACATGCGCCAAACCACTGCCACGTTCGGATCGTCCTTCTTCTTTTCTACCAGCATCGGATTAGAGAGCCAATCCGGATATAGTACCTCCATGATAAATCCTGCTGCTAGTAACCGAGCTATCTCGTCTCCAATGACTTTTCTCCTATCCTCGGCGAAGCGGCGGAGAGGTTGCTTCACCGGCCTTGCTCCAGCTCTTATGTTAAAAGAGTTCTCGGCCAACTCCCTCAGAACACCTTGCAAGTCCTGTGTAGACCAAGCAAAAATATCCCGATTCTCACGGAGTAAGTTGACGAGCTCGCTTTCCTATTTGTCAGTTAACCCGGCACCAATTGTTATGGTGCGCTCCGGAAACATGTTATCAACTGGAATCTTCTTGGTGTCTTTTGCGGCTTGAAATGAAACGCTGCCATGCAGGTTACTTAATGCCGGCATATATTGCTGCGCGGACTGAGCTAGTGCCGCCACCTCTTGGATTTTTCTTTTCTCTTGCGCAATCACGAGTGACTCGGCTAGGTTAGACCCGGCTGAAGCACACTCCATGGAACGTCGGAAATCTCTAGCACTGGTAGTCACTCCATTTGGCCCGGGCAACTTCATCTTCAGATAACTGATGTGACAGCTTGCCATGAATTTGTTCAATGCTGGTCTTCCGAGTAACGCGTGATACACACTTTTCAAGTTCACCACTTCGAACTCCATATTTTCAGTTCGACAGTTATCCCTTGTGCCGAATAACACGTCGACCCAAACTTTGCCTATGGGCTCACAAGAAATGCCTGGTACTATGCCATGCAAAGTTGTTCTCGTAGCCCGGAGCATGTTATCCGAGATGCCCAACTTGCGCATCGTATCCGCATACATGATGTTAATGCTACTCCCATTATCAATCAAAACCTTGGAGAATCTCACATTGATGTTCGGTCCAATGAATGTCGGATCCAGCACTAGCGCATACGAACCTGGACTTGGCATGAGTTTAGGATGATCTTTGATGTTCCAGGTGATTTCCTGGTCCGACCAAGGCATGTACCTCGTCACTGCTGGCATGAACGCATTGACCTCCATATGTCGGCGCTGCAAGCTCTTTCTATCTGTTTCCTCAGTCGTGAACACACAATAACTCTGGTGATGTTCCCTGTACTCATTCCTTCCCTCGTTTCCGGGGTACCTCTGATCTGGTTGTTGCTGATTTTCCACCTGATGCACTGCATCCCTTCTCTCATTGTTGTCATACCTCGGCGGAGGGGGAGGCAACATTAGCTGCTGCGTGTTTGCTCCGGAGAGCAATTGTTGCCGGGGTAACTCCTGCCAAGGTTGATCATTCCGGGGTGCCTGAGCATTCCCCGAACCACCTTGCTCTATTTTACGCATCCACTCACATTGCCTCGTCGTGTGACCCGCCGGGCTATTCGGATTTGGCGTGTGAAACTTACACGGCTGGTCCAGCATCGACTCGTAGGTATACCTCGGATGGTCTTTCTTTTCCTGCCACTGTTTCTTCGTCTCCAGAGTCCATGTTTTCTTGCCATCATTTCTTGGAGTCCACTGCCCTCCAGTTCTCTGGCGTTGGTTGCTCCCTGCTCTGGGTTGATCTTGATTCACAGCTGCAACTTGTTGTGAACCGTAACGATGATCCGGTCTATCATCTCTCCTCTTTCCTCTGTAATCATTCCTCCGGGATGACCCGGCTCCATCCCTATGATAGTACTCCTCGTTTGACTCGCTTAACGTGAGCCTAGGGTGAGTCGAACCGCCCAAAGCATACGAATCAGCAATCCAGATCATTTCTGCTAGCGTAACTGGCATTTTCCTTTGCAACTTCATCCACATCTCGCTGCCGTATCTGCACCCTTGCACGAACCACGCTATGGCCTGTGACTCTATGACACCTTCACACGAGTTTCTCACGGTACACCACCGGGTCAAGAATTCACGATCCATCTCGTTAGATCTTTGCTTGCACATTGCTAGGGTCTGCGGTCTATTCGGCCTCTGATACGTACTTGAGAAGTTGCTGATAAACATTTCTTCAAAATCTATCCAGCAGTTGATGCTTCCAGGTGGTAAATTATTTAGCCATACTCTGGCCAGGCCTTCCAACATCTGGGGCACGTAACGCACAGCCCATCTCAAGTTGCCCGTTGCAATTTTCACCGCTGTAGCATAGTTTATCAGCCAATCCTCCGGCTTGGTACTGCTGTCATATGTCTCCGTGCCTCTAGGTAACTGGAAGTTAGGTACCGGTGGCTCTTTCATGATCCGGGGTCCAAAGCACGCTGGACCCGGAGGACATTGACATTCGATCTGTTCCGACCTATACAGGCGATCCAATTTTAACCTGGCGTCATCCGGCATTAAATCCCTGCTTCCCAATCTTGACCCTATCACATGATAGTCTGGTCTGGGGTACCCTGCGTTCACCATCTCCGAATCACCGTCGTTGTATTGGTTTTTCTCTCGTTGCACACCTTTCTGCTGCATACCTCTGCCGGCGCTTTGCTCTTGCCTTGGTATATTCCGCTACTGCGGTTGTCCTGCTCCTGCGGAGTTGCGCTGTCCGGCATTGCCGTTGGCAGTGTTCCCTTGACCGGCATTGCCTTGGTCGTGATTACCTCGACCAGCTTCACCTCGGCTCACACTCCGTCGATCATCATTTTTCCGCATGTCTTTTTCTTTTCCCGCACGCGTCGGGTCGTACGGGACGATCTGTTTGTTCCGTCTGGCCGAGGTTACTACCTCTTCTCTCCTTGGACCGCCATGAGGCGATGATGCGGCTCCAGCGGATTTCTCTGGGTTACCCATCACCGAATGGACGATCTTGGAAGCCCCAACTCTCTCCGGGTTAGCTCTCAGCAGCTCCTTGTTCTGTCTGTTCGTGATCCGAACCAGCTCGTTAACCCTGTCTTGCTGTCTTTGATGGGCCTCATCCGTCAGACCCTCTAGCTCGGACGAAGCGGCATCTGCTGCTCTGAGGTTCTTCGTCGGGGTACTATACCTTGGCAACCCCACAGACAGATAGTTTTCCGACCCTTCTGCTCCATCATCACCTTCTCTGTTCATCTCACTTATGAGATTTCTCCCTTTTACCCTTACTGCATCAACCTTGTTTGCCTTTGCATACTCACGCAGCGTCATGTTCAGCGACTGCGGAGCCGCGGCTATTTTCTTTGCGCCCTCCAGTATCTTTTGCCGAGTTTCCTCTAGCTCGGCATGTGCCTGAGACGGATCTACCACTGCTGTTACCAGGTTAGCCAAGCTATCCATAGCTTCCCTCAGTACGTTCTCAGGCCTCTCTAGTGGAGGTCCTCTACCTTTCCTCGGTGCCTTAGATGTTACCTCCGGGTCTGGCGCTGGATCTTTGCTCGCGCCTGCACCTGGCGCAGTCATCATCACCTCCGCATGGTCCGGGGAGCGAGCGATACGCGCCCCGCGAGCCACAGTGAGGGGTGGTTCCCCCGCCTCGACAACACGACACGGATGAACGCACGAGACGTCCATAGCAACGTAGACCTTGTGCGCGCCGAGCTTGACGAAGAGGCCGTTGCGTGGAAGTGGGCGCGTGCCGAAGCAGCCAGCGTTGTCGCTGACGAAAGCCAACGCTCCGAAGCCATGAACGAGCCCGGAGACGATGCGTTCGCCGGTGCCGATGAAGTTTCCCGTCCGGATCTTCACCCCTGCTAGCGCCGCTAGCCCCACGGTGGGCGCCAACTGTCGTGGTGGTGTCACGACAGATGCCATGGATAGGCTAAAGGTGGGGACTAATATGCGCTAGGGGAATCCAGGGAGGGATAGTAGAGTGATTCTCCACACAGAAGTTTGTATTGCTATATCTTCAAGATTACAAGTGCTCCTCGAGCTGTATTGGCGAGAGGAGGAAGAAGGAGCTCTCTTACTCTTGCCTAGATCTACTAGCCCTAAGGAATCACCCAATCAACTAGTGCTCAACCAACCAGAATTCTGCCAACCCCCTCTACCAGAACCCTAACCCCCTTATATAGAGGAGGTTCGGTCCTGGCCTAGGGCATACGTGGAGGCATATTCCTAAGAATATGCCCCCTCCCAAAGTGGTAACCCGACCAGGGTGCTTTTCCCCCGCGTCACACATGCTTAAGCGACGTAAGCCTCTGCGGCGCCCGCGTCAGCCGACGTGAGCATCGTCACCCTTGTCGACCATGACTCGGTGGTCCTGCCCTTGCTTTATTCGCTCATGCAGTGCGTACCGGACCTTCTTTTTTGACCAGAGAGATTCCTTCCTTCTCCTAGAAGCTAAGCGAGGATCCGGATCATAGTAGATCCGGCCACACCTGTTCCTGCATATAAGTTAGACAAGCACTCTTGACTTACTCCTTAAGTCGGATGAGACAATGTTAGGCGACCCCCCTGGTCCGGGTTACTCCGTGATTCGGACTGCCTTGAGGTGACCCGGTCAGCATCCGCTTTGACCTTGCCGAACCTCGGCTAACTCGGCCCTTATACCCTAGAGTGACCCTACCCGGGGGTATCCCCCCAACACCTTCCAAATTAAACTTGTTATGAGAAAACTAGTGATTAAAGCTCTCACGAACTTGATGGCACACTTTACTTTTCCTGCCCTTAATAAACTTGAACCATTGTGTCTTCTATGTTGTATATGCTTGCACTTATTTTTTGGGAATTAGCATAACCATGCTTTCATGGGGAACGCTTTGAACATTGCACTTGGTACTTGTACCTAGTTGATATCATGCTCTTTTGTATATGGATGTCGTCGGTGTGAAATGAAAGGGGAGCTTGTAAGTCCATGGAGTTATGTATATGTGTTAGAGAAACGCCTGGGCCGCTGGTCTAATCCATGCTGACATGGTGGAAACCTGCAGCGTAACCATAATGAGCCGTCTATGAAGCATTCTTATTATAAAAAAAGAGTCCTATATTGAGAAAAAAAAGAGAAAAGAGAAAAAAAAGAGATACTATGAAAATAGGAAAGAGAGAAAAAGCACCATATTCCCATGGTAAATAAGACGAATGCTGAGATGCTCGTTGTCTGCTTGCCTTGTCATTTTGATATGGGGATTCTTCCGTATTATCGGGCAAGGGGTACCCTGTTGGCGGTTCTCAATGATACACATGTACTTACAATGACAAGAACTTACCGGTGACTAAACTTGAGTAGCATGAGGAGCGGCCCTCGTATACAAGGGACATGATATTTCTGACTTATACTTCGTCAAGCATGTACACCATAGTTTGTTCACTTTAACCTTAATCACTTCAAGATGCTTATGATAGGGGCAATGAGAGCTGAAAGCTATAAGTACCATAATTTTTGGAAGCTCTTTATGAGACTTGAATCCCTACTTCCTTTTACAAAAGGCCTTTCTTCCACCATTATATTGAGTCTCCACCTTCTATCTTTATGCACTTACTTTGAGAGCATAGTGGCCATTCTTAGTTCTATGTGCATTGTCCCAAGACTAGTTGATTGATGCATAACTTGTTATTGCTCGTTTGAAACTATTGTATCTAGTCACTCTTATGAACTTTGAAGGTGTCATATGCATTTATATTTGCTACTCTATTGAGGGACAAGATGAATACTTTTATGCTATGTTTTCTTTATGTGAAACAAACAAACGTCTTGCAAAGCATTGTTATTCATGAATCTTTTGTTTGTGCCTTTTAATGTTGCATCATAGTTTCTTTGCTTATTGCTAGAACTTTGTCTTTCATGTTATGATTGAAGTACTATGATCCTAGCTTTGAATGTTTTGCAAATACTTTGATCAAGTCTTTGATGGTGCATGTCACCTCAAAAATTATTCTTTCTTTTTATCACTTACCTACTCGAGGACGAGCAGGAGTTAAGCTTGGGGATGTTGATACATTGCAAATGTATCTATAATTTTTGATGTTCCATGCTTGGTTTTATCCACTTTCTTGTGTTTTGTTCCAACTTTGGAATACTTTTCATATGATTTCTTGGACTAACCTATTAACAAGAGCCACAGTGCCAGCTGCCTGTTTTCTGTTGTTTTTGGTTCCAGGAAAGTCAGAAAGTGAATATTCTCGGAATTGGACGAGACAAAAGCGAAAGTGCCTATTTTTCCGGAAGTGATCAAGTGCCAGAATACGAGACGGAGAAGGGCCAGGGAGCCACCACACCACCTGGCCACGCGGCCAGGCCTGGCCCGCGCCAGGGGGTGGTGTGGCCACTCCCGGCACCCCCTCGGCCTCTCCTTCTGCCTATATATTGCCCTCAGGATGAAAACCCTAAGTACCCAATCAAAAATCCACGAAAGAGTCTGTAGCCGTCGTCATCTCCATCCCTACATCGGAAAGGATCTGAAGCTCTTCCCGGCACCCTGCCGGAGAGGGGAATTCACCCTAGAGGCCTTCTTCATCACCATGCAAGCCTCCGGTGTGATGCGTGAGTAGTTCATCCTTGGACTACGGATCCATGTAGTAGCTAGATGGCTGGTTCTCCTCCTTTGTGCTTTCATGTCTAGATCTTGTGAGCTCCGTTCATGATCAAGATCATCTATTTGTAATTCTGCATGTTGTGTTTGCGGGGATCCGATGGATATTGAGATGCTATTTCAGATTGATTACTGATTCTATCATGTCTTTGTTATTTGTGATCTTGCATGCTTTCCATTGTTAGTAGCTATCTTGGCCAAGTAGATGCTAGCAACTCCAAGAGTTAGTATTTATGCTCGATAGTGGGTTCATGCCTCTGGTAATCTGGGGAAGTGACAGAAATCTCTAAGGTACTAGATGTGCTATTGCTACTAGGGAGAAAACAACAATCCTTTGTTCATAGAACAATAGTATTGTTTACTTTACACGCAGTTCATAAAGCAATAATTTGTTGCTTGCAACTTAATACTGGAGGGGGTTCGGATAATAACCTGAAGGTGGATTATTAGTCATAGATGTAGTTGGATGGCGGTCTATGTATTATGTTGTAATGCCCAATCAAGTCTCAAAGGAGTCAAGATGATTAGTATATGCATGTATTGCTTTCTCGGTGTTTGTCAATTGCCCCGCTGTAATTTGTTCAGCCAGCTTGTTATCTATCTAAGGAGAGCCACCTCTAGTGAAATATGGATCCCGGTCCTTTACTTTACATACAATCTACAATCTTTTACTGTTTTGTGTTTACTTTTTGCAAACTTTTACTTCTTTCCATTCGATAAGTTTAATCCTTTGTTTTCCGCAAAACACGGTGAGAATAACAACCTCATCGCAAGTTGGGGACAAAGTTCTGTGGTTGTGTTGTGCAGGTCTCCACGTTGCTACTAGCACCGGTAGTGCGCCCTGCCAAAGCTCAGCTAGTAACACCTTTGGGGTGTTTCCTTGCTCCTACTGGTTCGATTAAACCTTGGTTTCATAACTGAGGGAAACTTGCTGCTGTGCTCATCATACCTTCCTCTTGGGGTTCCCAACGAGCTCTACATCAACACCACGCACCAAGCACTTTTCTAGGCACCGTGCATTGAGCCATCAGTGCCCCCAACAGATATAGGGGTTATCATGTCCGCCAGATCACATAGGATAAACGGTTGGTGGGCATGATCTGCTTGACAACTGTCTTAACCAATCAGAGCATAGCAGTCAGGATGAGCACAAGTGTGAGAGAGTTTGTGACTAAGAGAGAGGGGGGAATTGAGTAGAACTTAAAAACCAAGGGCAAAACTGAGTACAACTTAAAAACCAAGGGAAAAACTGACAAAGGCATTCAAATAGAAAATATGAAGAGATATAAAAATGGAAAATGCTTCTTTTATACAATAAAATACATCTTGTCATATAACAAACTATTTGCAGTTCAAATATACACCAGTTTGACAATTATTGCCTCATTTAGACAAACTATGTTTTGGGGAGGGATGTTTTGGGAAGAGGCTTGAGTAGAAAGCCATGAACCTTCATAGATAGTAGGTGATTTGAGAAGTGGTGATTTAGGTTAAAACTTGATTTCTATACATTTCTTATGGTGGCGGGTCACATAATAAGACTCCCTAGGTAGATGCCACTATGTTTTGATCTTTTTGAATTTGTTGTGCATAAAATGACCCAATTAGCTAGCTAAAACTCATTCATTGACTTTCTGTTGACCAGCCACCAGAGGGCAAAACTGAGTATATTACACACGACAGTGTTAGTACTGAGGGAAAAACTGAGTACAACCAAAGTGCCAGTGTTACACTCGAGGGTATAACTAAGCACAACTAAGTCACCAGGGTTAGACATGAGGGGAAAACGTGACTCACAGTACGCGTGTCGCTATGCATGGGGCGGTAGCGGACACGTGTGGACGCGCACGGTGCAGTAGCGTATGCGGTTACATGGTGCATGGTGGTGCAGTGAAACGTCCCTTCCCTTATCCTTTATAGAGGCCTCCTCACTCCCACTCAGTCGCTCACTCATGCGACCGTCTCCACTATCCCATCACCTTCCGCAAACCCCCAAGAAAACCCCAACCACACTGGCGATGGAGAAGAACATCACGGTGTCCATCGTCACCTCCAAGGCCACCAGTGAGGATGCCCCCATCCCCGTACAGGCCCCGTCGAGGCATCAAAGGCAGCCGTTGTCCCCGTCCAGTCCCCCGTCCCCGCTTTCACCGTAGCTACTGGCGAGGAGGCCCTCGCCGGTCTCGGGCAGATCCCGCTCGGCTAGGACCCCTACGAGGAGGATGATTACATCAGGCCGGAGAACCCCTACGACACCAGCATCGCTGATCCATGGTTGGAGGTATCTAGGGTTTTCTCCCCTTCCCTTGTTCTTCCCCCATTCCCATCATTGGATGCTAGATCGTATGTTATTAGGGTTTGGCTGTTCGTATTTTTACAATAGCTAATCCTCTTGTGTTAGATCTCGTATTTCGATGAATCCCCATGTTCATCTTTCAATCCTCTTTTATTTGTCTCCGAGTTGTAGTTAAGGGATTCCCTAGTTAGTACTAGCATTGATCTGTAGTTGGGATCAGTATTCGATTTGGTTTGAGATATGGGGATTGGGGAATAATCATGGGATCTCAATCGGTTAATTTATGCACATAATCAATCCCGATAATCAAGGTATCTCAATCATGTCCTTATTGCACTGTACTATTTTTCCAATAGGAGGATAGTAGCGACGTCTGCAGCGACGACGAGTCCAAGGACACCAAGACTCGTTAGGTGGTGAGGAGGCTGAAGTCCGTCCAGTATGACAACTTCTTCGCCGACAACATCTACATGTGCCCATTTTGCACCACCAGGAGGCTCCGTGCCATGACTTCAACTCCCTCGTGAAGCATGCCGAGGACGTGAGGACATGTGGAAAGTCCGTGAACATCTATAGCTTCAAAGCCAAGCACCAGGCGCTCGGTCTTTACCTCTGCAACCTCTAGAAGGTGGCCATCAAGGAGGGTCGCATGCCCCTGATCAAGCCCAAGGTGCCTAAGGACAAGGGACTAGGCAGCAAGAAGTGGAGGAGGCGCCAGAAGGAGGAGGCAGAGGCCCTCCTGGCGAAAGCCATGTGGGGCCACTTATCTTGTACTACTGCTGTAAAGCAGCTTCTTTTGTCTTGTCTGTGTTGAACTTGTCCGCTGCTGCTACTAAGCAGCCTAATTGTTGAACCTCGTTAAGTACCGTACTATATATTCTATATTAGCTGCTTTATCTACATCTGCTATATATCCTATATTAGCTGCTTTATCTATATCTGCTCTGTTTACTAAGTGTATTTATGGTGCTAGTTAAATTTGATGCTCTAGATTTGATACTAGATTGGGGAAAACGAAGGCCAAAAGGAACAATGAATGAAGAGAGAAGCTGCTCTATATTCGCTACCTTTTTAGGCAAAAAACACAATTGTTAGTGAGACAGAGCGGAAAAGACGCTCTTAAAAAGGCCAATCATAAAAATAACAAAAAAGTGAACTTCCAATTTAGGCAACATGGTGCATGTAACCACCAAAGGCCCACACTACGTCCCACACTACGTCCCCCATAACGCGTTCCCAATTAACAGGCCCCATGCAGTCCCACATGGCACGGCCCCACACGTCAGCATAACGCGTTCCTAACCAAATGGCCCCACATGGTCCCAAACCACGCGGCCCCACACGTCAGCCAAGGGTCAACCTGACGGCAGCTGCCATTCAAGCTATTGGATGAGTTTTCAAGAAGGAGAGGGGCAAAAGTGACGAAAAGTTAAGCGGCTAGGGAAAACTGAGTACAACTAACAAACGAGGGGCACAAAAATAGAAATTCCTTGAACGAATTAACTAAAAGGATGTAGAATTTGCATGGGGCACAACCCAAGGCCATGCATTTGAGGATCTGAAATATTTGTTAACTTCTGCACCATTGCTTGCACTACCTAATTTTAATAAGCAATTTGAGGTTGAATGTGATACTAGAGGCATAGGAATTGGTGGTGTATTGATGCAAGAGGGTCGTCCAATTGTATATTTCCTGAGAAACTATTTGGTGCAAGGTTGAATTATCATGTCTATGATAAAGAATTGTATGCACTTCTTGAAGTTCTTTAGGTTTGGCAACATTATTTGTGTCCAAAGGAATTTATCACACATTCTGATCAGGAAGCTTTGAAATAACTAAAAGCTCAGTCTAACTTGCATAAGTGTCTTGCTAAGTGGGTTGAGTTCATTGAGTCTTTCCCATACATAATTAAACATAAGAAGGGTAAATACAACATAGTTACTGATGCTCTATCTAGGAAGAACATGTTGTTAACACAATTGCATATTAAATTTCCTAGTTTAGAGAGTTTGCGTGGGTTGTATGCTACTGATCATAATTTTTACACGCCATATAACTTGTGCACTAATGGGAAGGCATGGGATAAATATCACATAGATGATGGATTTTTGTTTTATGCTAACAAACTATGTGTTCGAGAATCTTCTGTGTGTTTGTTTGTTGCAGGAATCACATGCAGGTGCTTTGATGGGCCACTTTGGGCCTGAGAAGGCACTACTCATGCTTACCGATCACTTTTATTGGCCTAGGATGAGGCGTGATTTGGACTAGTTTGAGAGACGATGCATTGCATGCAACATGTCCAAGTCCAAGTTGAAGCCTCACGGTTTGTACACTCCATTATCTGCACCTACTACACCATGGGAAGATAAATTTATGGATTTTTTACTAGGTTTCTCTAAAACTAAAAGCGGCCACGATTCTATATTTGTGGTAGTGGATAGATTCTCTAAAATGTCACACTTTATTGCATGCCACAAAAGCGACAATGCATCACATATTACTAATCTGTTTTTCAGAGACATTGTACGCTTGCATGGAGTACCCAAGACAATTATTTCTGATCGTGATGTAAAGTTTATGAGCTACTTCTAGAAGACACTATGGGGAAAGCTAGGGACGAAACTACTATTCAGCACAACATGTCATCCCTAAACTGATGGTCAAACAGAGGTGGTGAATCGCATGCTATCCACATTACTACATGCTATAATCATGAAGAACTTGCATGAGTGGGAGGAGTGTTTATCACATGTTGAGTTTGCATATAACAGGCTGGTACACTACCACATAGCTATGTCTTTTTGAGGTGGTGTGTGGCTTCAAACCCAGTACTCCACTTGATTTGTTGCCTCTTCCTGTACAAGGGAGAGTGAACATTGCAGCATCAAAGAGGGTAGATTTTGTGAGGAAGATACATGTGAAGACAAAAAATCTATTGAAAAGAAGGGCAAGAACACTGCTAATCGAGTTAACAAGAAGCGTAAGGAGGTTCTCATTCAGCTTGGCGACATGGTATGGGTACACTTTCGCAAGGACAGATTTCTAGAGTTGCATAAATCCAAGTTGCTTCCACATGGTGATGGTCCTTACAAAGTGCTTACCGAGATAAATAATAATGGGTACAAGATAGATCTTCCTACAAATGAGTTTGGTGTCAGTAATAGTTTCAATGTTGCTGATTTGACACCATATGATGGAGATGACCTTGGAGCGTTGAGGTCGACGCCTTTTGAAGGGGGAGAGATGATGAGGACATCCATACTCTTCCACTATCTCCTACTCCTATTGACAATGAATATGTTGCTACAAAGAATAAGTCTAATGAGATCATGATTGGACCCATCACAAGGGCTCGTGCAAAGATACTCGAACAACAGGTGAATTCACTCTTAACTAAACCTGATGTATTTATTAATGAGAACTTTATACCACCTAAAGCTATGCATATATGTATGATCAGGTTCATTGATAACACAAGCATTGCATGAGGAGGAGAAGAGTTGCAGCAAGAGGAACCAAACATGTTGATCACCAACGCGTGCGTGAGGGAGGAGAGGGAGGCATGTGCACTATAGGATATCAAGCAACCAACATTGAGTAAGCCAGGTGGCGCACCAGGACATGTTTGAGGTACACCATGATATATGCCATGAGTGCAAAGTAGGCTGAACCCATCTATGGGTTGGTATGTATCATTTTGAGTCAAACCGAGTCAGTTTGGGAAAAGATATGGCTGGTTTTCGACCTGGTCTTTGTGGAGGATGCTCCACCCTCCATATAAGTCGATTCAGGCACCCACAATGTAGACTATAAAGAATAGATTGAGATGCAAGATGATTTCACTGATCTCATGTAATGTACATATATAGGGGAATGTTCGTTTGCGGTACCAAACTTCTCGGGCGAGTGCATCCCGGTACCCGAGTTGTCATCAATCGCGCGGAGGGGCCGTAGTAGAATCGCCAATTGTCCAGAAGGGCCAAATGGGGGTGAATACAAATCTAACGGCCAAAGTTCGTTTGAACCAGACGAAAAACGGTTGAACTCAAATACCGTCGTTAGGTCAACTCTTCTTAGCCCACCCTGTCAGTATTCCCTGTTATCTTTTGCGGTCATGGACTAGCTTACCCCTGCGTGGACCAGATCCCTGAGTGGACCAGATCTATTTCTTTGCTCTGCTCTGGTCATCTCCCCTGCTCCCCTCCCCATAACATTTACTCACTCCGACTGCTTGTCTCAGGTCGGAGCTCGCACTTGCTCTAATTTGCATCCCCGCCATGTCTGGTCAACCTCCCACGCCTCTAATCAAAGCTTGCAGCTGTCGCCATCGCATCGTCCGCCGTATCGGAGCTTCACGTCCCCGAACTAATATCTCGCCTCTGGCTAGTCCTTCTCACACGGCGGAGCGCATCCCGTCGGGCGATCCAGGCCGGCGACCGACCTCGGGAAGTTGCGTGCTGCCACGCACCCCAGTCATGGTAGCCCTGGCACAGTAGTTCGACGACCACGCTCTCATGGCCACTGTGTTGGGCGTTCGTCCCGCCGTGTCGCTGACAGAGTTGCTGTCGGCTTTCAGGTCTCATTTTGGGATTAGACAAAATGAGGTCAAGATTGAGGTATGCGCTCTACCATTCGATTTTTACGTCCGGTTCGAGCACAGCTCAGACACCGAGCGTGTTCTGCATTCTTCCCATTCTTTCGAGTGCTACGGGGAGAAAATGAGCTTCATGCGTTGGCATCGCTCCTATGGGTGGGACGATCGCTTGGGGCAGCTTCATTTCTTCTCCAAACTCGGCTTTGACGGCCTCCCATTGGATGCTTGGGAGCCGTAGGTCCTCAAGCAAGTCGTCAGTAGCCTTGGCGGTGAGCTGGTGGAAATCGTGCCACCGAGCGACAGATGGGTCATCAAGGTAAAGTCGTGGCTGAAAGATCCTGACGCCGTTCCTAAGATGTACGAGGTGCAGATTCCAAGCAGGGCAGGGCGACAGCTTTGCTGGAAGCACCCGGTCATCATCCACCTGGAGGATGTTCTGGAATCGGTACATGGCATTCAGGGCCCCGAAGAGGCTGCTAGAAAGCGTCCTCGTCGCCTGCAGTGTTGGCCTGGAAGGATCGATGGCATAGGACCACCACCATTTCGCGATGGCGCACACAGTTTCGGTGGGGGAACTGGGCTTGGACGAGCTGGTGGTTCTGATTTCCCTCGAGTGAAGACAGAGCTCTAGTGAATTGTCGTGGTATGTGTGGCTAATGAATTTGTAGTATGGAGAGCGTAGCAGGAAGTTAGCATCGACTAAAAATATGTAATAGTTTGAATCGATCTAGTACGTGTGTGTAATAGTTTGAAGTAGTATATGTGTGTAATAGTTTGAATCGATGTAGTATGTGTGGGTAATGAATTTGATGTAGTGTGTGTGTAATAGTTTGAATCGATGTAGTTGAACACCGTGCTTTATAATTTCTGCGAATAACCAAGGACAACCTTATGAAAAGAGGGTGGTCTGGCAATGAGCAATGTCAATTCTGTGGATGCCAGGAAAATATAGTCCATCTCCTCTTCAAGTACAAGGTAGCTATATTTGTAATACGTTGAATTGCAGGACCATTTTGCAGACAACACAAGACAAAGGAAAAATGGTTTACAACACAGACAACAGACACAAAATCTATAGTCTGGGATAAAAAAATGCCAGTTAACTGGATTTAACCATGACTAGTAATTGAAGGAAATAGATACTTGATAGTATTTGCTTACAACAGTAGTACTTCCATATAAAAGGGTCTTATACCTGCACAAAAGTGGGCTAAACTTCCTACTAGTTTATAGAACAATTCGTCAGCATTTCATCTACAAAAGCCATTCTTCAGTCTGAACTTAACTATTCTACACTGAAGAAACTATAGATCTCCACCAGAAAAGTTGGCTGGCCAATTGCCTTGAGAGGACATAAGTTCTTCCCACCAAACTAATCTATTGCCTTCCCGCCAAACTACAAGAAATCTGCATCGTTCATGCACGAGCGATTTGCATGCCGCAACGATTTCTTCGAAACTGAAATTCGGCATCTTCTTCTTCGGATCGTAGGTCCGTGTGAACTCGAACCTGGATTCTGGCACTGAGCTGATGCCCGCCACCGGCTCCGGTTGTCGAACAATTCAACATGCTGAGTGTAGACGCTTGGTCGCCGCCACGGTACGGCCTCCAGCGGTGGGTTGGATGGATCATCTTTGCCATAGACGGCGTGTTCCCAGCCTCCCCCACTGCGGTAAGGTAGCCTGTGCCGAAGCGTGGACGCAAGAGTTCCTAGACCTTGGCGCTGCCCTGTTCGAGGGTGTGTACCCTCGGTGGCATGCTCTCGTGAATGATTTGATACTTACCTTGTTCCCACTGCCTAGAGCATGCCGTAATGCCGCCGCGCGATTTCTCCACATCGCTCTCTTGGCCCTGCTTGGCGAATCCGGCGCCAGCGACGCTGCCGCGGTGGCGGCCGATTCGGCACAATCGGCGAAATCATCCGCCTGGCAGTGCAATGGGAGACAGGCCTTGAAGTAAAGCTTCATGGCCTGCCTTAGAGGGGCTAAATACCCCAGTTTCGATGGCTATCGCGGCGGCGGTTGCTTAGGCAGGGCCATGTTAACCTAGGTGGTGCGGCGCGGACGAGCTGCGCAAGGTGAACCGTGGTTTGTAGGAGAAGGAGAATGAAAGACTGACAGTAGGTTTGGACTATGGGCACGCGTAAAAATAACCATCTCCCATTTACTTAGAGGGTAATAATTTGACACTCATTGCATTAACCGCTCAATCTTTATTTCCCTTCTCAGCATAAGAGTGCGAACGTATTAAAAAGATCGGTGTGGCTATCCACCTCATCGGGAAATGTACCAGGATAGGTAGGAGACCGGGTTTCATTTTAGAAATGTTGACAACTGTGTCGTTTATACGATATTATTTCTATGCAACCATGTATCGTCGATTTTAGCAACACCATGTGGCGTGGCGTGTTTTATTTTTTTAGAGGGCATCAGAAACAGGGGATGCCGACGTGGCACGTTTTCTGACTGGTGGGCCCGCCTCCTCCACCTTCGGCGATGCGCATCCCAGGTTCGAGGACTGGTGCCGCCCACCAACACATTATTGTGCAATTTTCCATGTAGAACCTGAATTCCGGCGCTGAACGGATGCCCGTCGCCGGCTCCGGCTGTCGAACACAGTGAATTCTGAAATAAGCTACTAAAAATAAATACTTTGAATTCTGAAAGTACTAAAATTAAATACATTACAATTTTGTATGAAAGGTAATACGCATACTACTGATCGAAATAATATAAATACAGTACAAATTTCTACTTCGAAAAATAGACCTGAAAATGCTAGCAAATAACCTAGGATGAATATAGGATTCATTCTTCCCTATATATTTCATCGTCGTCGGCTCTCGCATGCTGCAACACATGTTCAAAGAACTCTCTCCATCTGCAATGTGTTGCCAGTATCTCGTCCAGAGGGTAAGGCCTCGGTGTATGTTCCAGACTTAAGCCATGCATTACCATTCTTGGTTCCTCTTCCCAGGCTTGAACCTCATGATCGTACAATCTGATATAATTCCTGTAGTATATCCAACCGGGTTTGACTATGGGGTGTAACCTAGTGTCAATGGAGATAGACCGATTGTAATCAACAAAGAGGGCACGACTTCCAATGTGACTGACGGCCTCGAGAGAGCGGTTCTCCATGTCCACCCGGTACAACATCGGTTGCCCTTTGGCGAAATCCCCGTTCAACACAAGAAGCAGATCACCATCTGACTCCACAAGGTAAAATTTGTAAGTTCCACATACCTATTCAAAGACTGGGGCTGAAATTATTTTGGCCATCGTGACAGTGCTCGCGCGTTGCACTAACTAGATGTGGGTCGACAAGATGTCTCCATTCTCAATGCACATACTTCCCCTCGGAATGCCGTCATGCAGTCTAGAAGCGTATCAAGAGGTGGAGAATACAATCCTTCTCCAAATGATCCATTGATTTGCCCCGTTGGGGTGCTCTCATCAGCCCATTCAATATGACTGGATAATCAGTGCAAACGAACACCATCGTCGGGGACTTTGTCACGACGACAAATTGCTGAAGATCAGATGGTATGTGTTCTTGAAACTCGGTGTTAGACTTATGAGTGATTGGGTTCAGAAGCCGAATCTAGTATGGCTCCGCCCTCTGAGCCAGCACGATGACGCCACGAGAAACACCGACGAAGTAGAATCTTTTGGAAGAAGAGGGCATCAGTTAGCACTAAGATGCTTACAATGGAAAATACCAATAAATGAATTTTATATATATAGAATCTTTGGATGTGAATGTGAACCTGCGATGGACGTCCATTAGAGTCCTGAAGCAACAACCAGTGGCGAGGTTGAGGAAGGTGAAGTCACCAACGTATGGAAGTGTGTGATCTATCATGATCCATTTTTGAGATGGAATTTGTGTTCTTTAAAGTGTGGCGCCAATCGGTGGAGACTTCCCGACAAGCAGCATAGGTGTCGACTACTCCTCTTTCTCCAGCAAGTAGTCGGCGATCTTGCGAAGTGGGTCGGCCGGGAGATCGGACCAATTCCTCTTCATACGGCTATTGTCCATGGCTAACGTGCAGGAATGTTTTGATCGAGGAAGAAAGAAGAACTACCACTGCAAGGAGAAGAAGAAGAAGAAGAGGAGAACAGACGAGAGAGACGAAGAAGAACTGCCACTACGAGGAGACAAGGAGACGAGGGAGAAGAAGCAGAACTGCCACTTCAAGTTTGGATCAATGGGCTTTTTTCAGAACTAGCGCGTGAACCAGCCATGCACTGCATGCAAGTTTTGATCAACCAGACTGACATGTGGGGCCTGCTAAAAAATTCCATGAAGTGCTACCGTGCATAGTGCGCTGACAGGTGGCATGTTTTTTGACTGGCGGGCCCGCCTCCTCCACCTTCGACGACGCGCGTCCCAGGTTCGAGGGCTGGTGCCGCCCACCAACACATTATTGTGCAATTTTCCATGTTGTGTCGCAACCAGCTCCGCTCCACTCCGCTTCTCCGCTCTTGCCGCCACCACTCCACGCAGTCATGCACCGCTCTTGTCGTCCCCTTGGGCCGTTGTTCTCCCGCCCTCCCCTCCCTGCCATCCCCTCACGTACCCTCCCCTCCCCTCCCTGCCCTATCTCCTTACCGCCGTCCATCGCCCATGCGCATCTGGAAACGAAAACCGAGAGTTGGCCATTGGGTTAGGCGCCCAACAACGCTGGTGATCCGGATCCCGCTCGGAGATGGATCCTGTGAGGCTTGAGAACACGGAGATGGGTCCTGCGTGGCTAGAGAGCAAGGAATCTCCTTCAAGTCCGGAGAGCATAGAGGACAACAAAACAGGGGAAGAGGAAGTAGGGTGCAAAGCTTTGGAGGTATGGAGCCTGGAGAAGCTGTCATGCATCCACATTGAAGGGTAAGAACTGTGATTCCTTTTCTGCATACCCCAATTAGCGTTTCTAGTCCCGTGGTGATGGCAAGGATATGTGTTGGTAACCGCAGGACGTTTGTACAGCTTGTCCTTGAGCATGATCATTTTTCAAGCGAGCATGAAGGCACTTAAATGTGTGGCGGTGCAGATGATGATGAGAAAGCATATCCAGACATGGTTGCTGACCCTGATAGGATGGAGAGTAGGGAATATTTGGTTGATTCGAACTTTGAGCCTGACTATGGGATTGATGAGGAAGAGGAATGTGAAGATGTCAAAATGGGATGTAGATACGATGACAAAGACGAGGACAGGCCAGTAATACACTTTGACAGGGACAATCCTACAATTGATGAGGGGACTGTCTTTGAGAATGTGGAGGATTGCAGATATGCAGTTGCAACCTATGCAATCAGAGTTGGGTTCGAATTTATCATTGAAAAGAGTGACCAAAAGATATTTAGGGTGCATTGTAGGGAAAGTAATGTGTGTAAATGGAGATTACATGCATCTCCAATGCGGGGTGGACACCCATTTTAGGTTGCAATAGCTACATTTAGTTTCAGTGTTTCTCATATTTATTCTGCTGATAACTAGCTCTAAATTATTTGGATTCTTATAGAATGCAGATCAAAGTAAACACGAAGAAACACAACTGCCCTAATACTTCTTTAAGTGATAAAATTAGATCGGCGACTACAAAGTGGATTGTTGCTACTGTACTTGACTAGGTGAGGCAGGATCATAACATTGGACCTGTTGAACTCAGAGCAAAGATTAGAAAAAAGTTTAATGTTCTGATTCCTTACCACAAAGTCTTTGATGGGAAGGAGATGGCTCTAGACTTCATTCAAGGCAAGTGGAATGATAGTTTTCATATGTTGTATAGTTTCAAAGCTCAGGTAGAGAAAACATCACCTGGTAGTGTTGTTGACATCGATTACGAGGTTGTGAAAGGAAGAGAAAAGGTCTCGAGGGGGTCAGGTATAAGCAGGCAGATAATATATGCTTCAGGAGATGTTTTGGCATGCTGGAAGGGGTTCCTAGACGGCTGCAGGCCATACTTGGCAACAGGCAAAACTTCTTTACAGGGAAGTTCAGGGGACATGTTGCTTCTGCTTGTGCTTTGGACATGCATAATTGGCTCCTACCCATAGCTTATGTTGTTCTTGAGGGTGAATCAAGTGAAAGTTGGACATGGTTCATGCAGAGACTACGGGAAGTAATTGGTCACCCTGAAGGCTTGGTGATACACACCGGTGCATGCGAGGGTCTTGGGAATACTGTTGATGATGTGTTTCCTGGGATTGAGCATAGGGAATGCATGCGGGGCCTCGCTACTAACTTCACGAAGAAGTTCAAAGGAAAGATCTTTGAAGTGGACTTGTGGCGATCAGCATACACATACACCCCAAGCACGCATGCTACTTACTTGCAGAACATGTATGTAGTGCCAAAGGTGAAAAAATACCTTGAAGAACATCACACCAAGCTATGGGCCAGAAGCAAGTTTGGTGAGTTAAGCAAGATGGATTTTGTTTGCAATAATTTGGCAGACAGTTTCAATGATAATATTTCAGGCATGAAGACACTTGGAATTGTTATTTTGTTGGATGCAATAAGATAGTGCATAATGGTGACGATAGATTTAAGGCAAAGAATTTGTGCAAGAAAATTTTTAGGCCATAAAATAGTTCCAAAGGTGGTTATGTTACTGAATGCAAGAACCAGGGCAATGAGAACGATAAAGATGAGGATGGTCAGAAGTTCCCAAACATTGGCTGAGGTTTATGCAGAATACAAGTGTGGAAGTGAACGGAGGTACATTGTAGACATTGGAAACAAGACTTGTTCATGCAGGCAGTGGCAGATTACTGGTCTGCCATGTCACCATGTAATTTACTTCATTTTAAAGCTTAGAGATAGCAGAGCTGAAATAGAGAACTATGTCAACAACTATTTCTCCGTGGACAAGTTTGCTACAACTTATGCAGAAAACATACCACCTATGGTCGATGAAAATGATTGGGAGATTATCGATCCAGGGTTCAAACTTCAACCACCAGTTCTTAGGAGGCCACCTGGGAGGCCTAGAAAGCTAAGGATCGAAGCCTCGATCGATAAAGGTTCAAGGCTGGGAGCTAGGAAAGGAAATGCAAACGTTGTGGCAGGTTCGGCCATATCAAGAGGTTGTGCAAAACCCAATTACAAATGATATTGTTCCTGTTCACACCCCGGTGGCTGAAAATGAGTCTTCTCAGCCAGAACTGGAGGAAGAGCAGCGCGAAGACGAAGAACTTGAGGAAGTGCAGCAGGTGGAGGAAAACAGTGATGAGCACTTCGAGGAAAACGTACGTAAGCAGCCAATTTATAAAGAAGTGTAGGTGCCGGCGAGAAAAGGGTGTGAAAAGAAACAAAAGGGTAAGCAGAACAGGGAGGAAAGGGCAAATAATGGAGGTGTACTAGAATATGAAGAAGTTGCAGGGGTGATTGAGGATGTTCTTGAGGATATTTTGGCTAACTGCAGGAGAAATAATAAATCCCTGCCAATTTCATATTTGTACGATTCTCCAAATGAAAGGTAAGCTTAAAAATTGTTTTATTTGCCATTTTATCATTTTTTTAATCCTCATGAACTGATGCTTAATGCAGCGTGGGCTAGCAGACTAATAAGAGGAGCAGAAGGATGTGGGCACAGTAACGTCGTATGTTGAATTATATCATTGAAACTAAACTAGTCGTGTCGTCTTTATTTATATATGGCACGTGCAACGTGTCTGTGATGGGGTCATGCGGACCAGATTAATTTTTTTTTAATATTATTACATTAATTTTTTACCTGCGTATGGATGCAGCTACTAGTTCCCATCTCCCTTGGATTCACATCTCCTCTGGCGCACTCTAGAATTATGGTTGTGCCATCAAGTAGCAGAGTCAGCGTATTGCCCCATCAGATGTGAACACAATGAATTTATTTGTTCAGAATTTGACGACTTTTGATTAGTTTGAAAGACAGAGAAACCTAAAATATGTATCTAGACATGTTTTGGGTATAGACACATTTATTAAATATCTAAAAAAACTAAGTCAGTTATATCTGGACAAGAGTAGTACACTATTACAACACGCTCGATCCCTTCTCCTCTGGCGCACTCCAAATTATGGCTATGCCATCAAGTGCTGGGACAGAGTCAGCGTATTGTCCCATCCGATATGCCAGGAACGCGTGAACTTTATTTTCAGGATCGGATGAGTTTCAACTAGTTTTAAAGACAAAGACAACTAAAACATGGCCAACATATATAGATTATGATGATAATCTACTATGACTCAAGTGACCCAGATCCAAAGAGGGCATTAAGATGTTGTACATAGATTTAATTTATGCTTAAGTGGCCCTAATCGACTATGACGCTCCCGCAGTCTCCATCATCGACGACGTTGTCCGCGTCGCCGCCAGCCTCCTCCGCGTCGGAATCGATGGCGATGTTCCCGGCAGCATTCCTCCTCCTCATGGATTCTTCACGGCGTGCCGCATCGATAACGGTGGAGGTCGTACGCCCAGGCACTGCCCAGAAGCGCTGCCTCCCTTCGGGGTTGCGCAGACCCGGGTGGATCTCTCGCCGGTGGGTTCTGCACAGCTCAATCAACACAGCCCGCTCCTTCTTGAATAGCTTTCGCCAGTATGCGCTCGTGCGCGAGTATCGTGCCATTGCCCTCTTCCGCTCCGGTAGCTGGCGGCAGCGCTCCTCGATCTACTTCGCCAACGTGTTGTCGCGCAACAGCGGCGCGACAGGAACCCCAACGTAGCTTTGCTCGAAGCCAACCGGTAGCCTCGCGAACGGCGGCGCGAGTATGTCATAGTGGGCGAACAACTGAGCCTCGTGCAAGCTAAGTTTGGGCCTCTCCCTCTCCATGGAGATGAAGGAACACAATCTGAGCTTTGGCCCCGAGGTTAAGGGGATAAGGGAAAGGACGTAGGCCCAGCGTCATTGCCACTACCAATCAGTTCGCAAAACAGACTTCTCACGGATCTCCCTCGTGAAGGACATCCTTATCGTCCACGCACCCCGATCCAACGGCGCCTAACAATCGGGGATCGGGTCTTCTAGAAGCTCGGAGTAGTTGCTAGTTAGCTCTGCGTCCCGATTGTTTGTGGCCAACGACTGTCTTTGAAAATAATACACATTTCAATGACACCGGTGGATCAATATGTGGTTTGTGAAAATAACACACATGCAATGACTCTAGCTGTGGTTAATGAGAAGAACACACATGAAATGACACTGGTGGATCCATAGGTGGATTATGAAAAGAACACACATGCAATGAACTCTAGTGAAACCACATGCAACGACACTGGTAGATTCATGTGTGGTCTGTGAAGAGAACACACATTTCAATGAACTCTGTTGGATCCATATATGGTTTGTGAAAAGAATAGTCATGAAATGACTCCAGGTGTGGTTAATCGAAGAATACACATTTCAATGACAATGGTGGATTCATATGTGGTTTGTGAAAAGAACACACATGCAATGACTCTAGATATGGTTAATGAGAAGAACATATATGCAATGACACTGTGGATCCATATGTGGGTTGTAAAAATAACACACATGCAATGACTTTAGTTGTTGTTAGTAAAAATAACACACATGCAATGACACAGGTGGATCCATGTGTGGTCTCTGAAGAGTACACACATTTCAATGACACTGGTGGATCCATATGTGGTTTGTGAAAAGAATAGTAATGCAATGACTCTAGTTCTTGTTAGTAAAAAGAACACACATGCAATGACACTGGTGGATCCACGTGTGGTCTCTGAAGAGAACAGACATGCAATGACTCTAGTTGTGGTTAATGAGAAGAACACACATGCAATGACACTAGTGGATCCATAGGTGGATTGTGAAAAGAACGCATATGCAATGACTCTAGTTGTTGTTAGTAAAAAGAACACACATGCAATAACACTGGTGGATCCATGTGTGGTCTCTGAAGAGAACACACATTTGAATGACATTGGTGGATCCATATATGGTCTGTGAAAAGAACACACATGCAATGACTCCGGTGGATCCATATGTGGGTTGTGAAAATAACACACATGCAATGACTCTAGCTGTGGTTAATGAGAAGAGCACGCATGAAATGACACTGGTTGATCCATAGCTGGATTGTGAAAAGAACACACATGCAATGAACTCTGGTGAAACCACATACAATGACACTGGTGGATCCATGTGTGGTATGTGAAGGGAACACACATTTCAATGAACTCTGGTGGATCCATATATGGTCTGTGAAAAGAATAGTCATGAAATGACTCCAGGTGTGGTTAATGAAAGAATACACATTTCAATGACAATGGTGGATCCATTTGTGGTTTGTGAAAAGAACACACGTTCAATGACTCTAGATATGGTTAATGAGAAGACCACGTATGCAATGACACTAGTGGATCCATATGTGGATTGTGAAAATAACACACATGCAATGAATTCAGTTATTGTTAGTAAAAAGAACACACATGCAATGACACTGGTGGATCCATGTGTGGTATCTAAAGAGAACACACATTTCAGTGACATTGGTGGATCCATATGTGGTATGTGAAAACAATAGTCATGCAATGACTCTAGTTATTGTAAGTAAAAAGAACACACATGCAATGGCATTGGTGGATCCATGTGTGGTCTCTGAAGAGAACACACATGAAATGACTAGCTGTGGTTAATGAGAAGAACACACATGCAATGACACTGGTGGATCCATAGGTGGATTGTGAAAAGAACACACATGCAATGACTCTAGTTGTTGTTAGTAAAAAGAACACACATGCAATGACACTTGCGGATCCATGTGTGGTCTCTGAAGAGAACACGCATTTCAATGACGCTGGTGGATCCATGTGTGGTCTCTGAAGAGAACACACATGCAATGACTCTGGTGGATCCATATGTGGGTTGTGAAAATAACACTCATGCAATGACTTTAGTTGTAGTTAGTAAAAAGAACACACATGCAATGACTCTAGATGTGGTTAATGAGAATATCACACATGAAATGAAACTGGTGGATCTATAGGTGGATTGTGAAAAGAAAACACATGCAATGACTCTAGTGGATCCATATGTGGCTTGTGGAAAGAACACACATGCAATGACATTTGTTGATCCATATGTGGTTTGTGAAAATAAGACACATGAAGTGACATTGGTGGAGCCATGTGTGGTTTGTGACATGATCACACATGCAATGACTCTGGTGGATCCATGTGTGGTCTGTGGAAAGAACACACGTGCAATGACACTGGTGGATCCACATGTGGTCTTTCCACAAACCACACATGGATCCCCCAGAGTCATTGCATGTGTGATCATGTCACAAACCACACATGGAATGTGTGGTCTCTAAAGAGAACACACATTTCAATGACTCTAGTGGATCCATATGTGGGTTGTGAAAATAACACACATGCAGTAACACTGGTGGATCCATCTTTGGTCTGTGAAGAGAACACACATGCAATGAACTCTGGTGGATCCATATGTGGTCTCTGAAGAGAACACACATGCAATGACTCTGGCTATGGTTAATGAGAAGTACACACATGCAATGACACTGGTGGATCCATAGGTGGATTGTGAAATGAACACACATGCAATGACACTAGTTGTTGTTAGTAAAAACAACACACATGCAATGACACTGGTGGATCCATGTGTGGTCTCTAAAGAGAACACAATGACACTGGTGGATCCATATATGGTCTGTGAAAAGAACACACCTGCAACGACTCTGGTGGATCCATATGTGGGTTGTGAAAATAACACACATGCAATGACTTTAGTTGTTGTTAGTAAAAAGAACACACATGCAATGACACTAGTGGATCCATGTGTGGTCTCTGAAGAGAACACACATTTCAATGACACTGGTGGATCCATATGTGGTCTGTGAAAAGAATAGTCATGAAATTTCTCTAGTTGTTGTTAGTAAAAATAACACACATGCAATGACACTGGTGGATCCATGTGTGGTCTCTGAAGAGAACACACATTTGAATGACACTGGTGGAACCACATGCAATGACATTGGTGGATCCATGTGCGGTCTCTGAAGAGAACACACGTTTCGATGACACTTGTCGATCCATATGTGGTCTGTGTAAAGAATAGTCATGAAATGACTCTAGTTGTTGTTAGTAAAAAGAACACACATGCAATGACACTGGTGGATCCATATGTGGTCTCTGAAGACAACACACAATTCAATGACACTGGTGGATCCATATATGGTCTGTGAAAAGAACACACATGCAATGACTCTGGTGGATCGATATGTGGGTTGTGAAAAATAACACACATGCAATGACTTTAATTTTTGTTAGTAAAAATAACACACATGCAATGAACTCTGGTGGATCCATGTGTGGTCTATGAAGAGAACACACATTTCAATGACACTGGTGGATCCACATGTGGTCTGTGAAAAGAATAGTCATGCAATGACTCTGGTGGATCCATATGTGGGTTGTGAAAATAACACACATGCAATGACTTTAGTTGTTGTTAGTAAAAAGAACACACATGCAATGACACTAGTGGATCCATGTGTGGTCTCTGAAGAGAACACACATTTCAATGACAGTGGTGGATCCATATGTGGTCTGTGAAAAGAATAGTCATGCAATGACTCTAGTTGTTGTTAGTAAAAAGAACACACATGCAATGACACTGGTGGATCCATATGTGGTCTGTGAAAAGAGCACACATTCAATGACTCTAGGTGTGGTTAATGAGAAGAACACACATGCAATGACATTGGTGGATCCATATGTGGATTGTGAAAATAAGACACATGCAAATGGCTCTATTTGTTGTTAGTAAAAAGAAGACACATGCAATGACACTGGTTGATCCATGTGTGGTCTTTGAAGAGAGAGAGAACATATTTCAATGACACTGGTGGAACCATATGTGGTCTGTGAAAAGAATAGTCATGCAATGACTCTAGTTGTTGTTAGTAAAAAGAAGACACATGCAATGACACTGGTGGATCCATGTGTGGTCTGTGAAGAGAACACATATGCAATGAACTCTGGTGGATCCATATGTGGTCTCTCAAGAGAACACACATTCAATGACTCTAGCTGTGGTTATTGAGAAGAACACGCATGCAATAACACTGATGGATCCATAGGTGGATTGTGAAAACAACACAGATGCAATGACTCTAGTTCTTGTTAGTAAAAATAACACACATGCAATGACACTGGTGGATCCATGTGTGGTCTTTGAAGAGAACACACATTTCAATAACACTGGTGGATCCATATATAGTCTGTGAAAAGAACACACATGTAATGACTCTGGTGGATCCATATGTGGGTTGTGAAAATAACACACATGCAATGACTTTATTTGTTGTTAGTAAAAAGAACACACATGCAATGACACTGGTGGATCCATGTGTGGTCTCTGAAGAGAACACACATTTCAATGACTCTGGTGGATCCATATGTGGTATGTGAAAAGAATAGTCATGAAATGACTCCAGGTGTTGTTAGTAAAAAGAATACACATGAAATGACAATGGTGGATCCATGTGTGGTCTGTGAAAAGAACACACATGCAATGACTCTAGCTGTGGTTAATGAGAAGAACACACATACAATGACATTGTTGGATCCATATGTGGATTGTGAAAATAACACACATGAAATGGCTCTATTTGTTGTTAGTAAAAAGAACACACATGCAATGACACTGGTGGATCTATGTCTAGTCTCCGAAGAGAACACACATTTCAATGACACTGGTGGATCCATATGTGGTCTGTGAAAGGAATAGTCATGACATGACTCTAGTGGATCCATATGTGGTGTGTGAAAAGACCACACATGCAATGACTCTAGTGGATCCATATGTGGTTTGTGAAAATAACACACATGCAATGACTATGGTGGATCCATATGTGGTTTGTGGAAAGAACACACATGCAATGATATTGGTTGATCCATATGTGGTTTTTGAAAAGAACACACATGTTGTGACATTGGTGGATCAATGTGTGGTTTGTGACATGAACACACATCCAATGACTCTGGTGGATCCATGTGTGGTTTGTAGAAAGAACACACATGCAATGACACTGGAGGGTCCATATGTGGTCTCTGAAGAGAACACATATTTTAATGACTATGGTGGATCAATATGTGGGTTGTCAAAATAACACACATGCAATGACACTGGTGGGTCCATGTGTGGTCTATGACGAGAACACACATGCAATGAACTCTGGTGGATCCATATGTGGTCTCTGAAGAGAACACACATGCAATGACTCTAGTTGTGGTTAATGAGAAGAACACACATGCAATGACACTGGTGGATCCATAGGTGGATTGTGAAAAGAACACACATGCAATGACACTAGTTGTTGTTAGTAAAAAGAACACACATGCAATGACACTAGTGGTTGTTAGTAAAAAGAACACACATTTCAATGAGACTGGTGGATCCATATATGGTATGTGAAAAGAATACACATGCAATGACTCTGGTGGATCCATATGTGGGTTGTGAAAATAACACACATGCAATGACTTTAGTTCTTGTTAGTAAAAAGAACACACATGCAACGACACTGGTGGATCCATGTGTGGTCTCTGAAGAGAACACACATTTCAATGACACTGGTGGATCCACATGTGGTCTGTGAAAAGAATAGTCATGAAATGACTTTAGTTGTTGTTAGTAAAAATAACACACATTCAATGACACTGGTGGATCCATGTGTGGTCTCTGAGGAGAACACACATTTCAATGACACTAGTGGATCCATATGTGGTCTATGAAAAGAATAGTCATGCAATGACTCTAGTTGTTGTTAGTAAAAAGAACACACATGGAATGACACTGGTGGATCCATGTGTGGTCTCTGAAGAGAACACACATTTCAGTGACACTGGTGGATCCATATGTGGTCTGTGAAAATAATAGTCATGAAATGACTCTAGTTGTTGTTAGTAAAAATAACACACATGCAATGACACTGGTGGATCCATGTGTGGTCTCTGAAGAGAACACACATTTCAATGACACTGGTGGAACTATTGTCGCATCCCAAGATTTTCCAAATCTTGTAATGTGAAAAATAAATGAATAAAATAAAACTTTGTTGTTTTCAGAGCCAGAAGAAACTTTTGAATCCAATTGGGAATCTTCAAACCTATTTTGAACAATTAAATCCTAAAGGGATTTATAAAGCTAAACATTTAATAAAGGCAAATAAAATGTTTTGGAGTTACTATTTTGAATCTTTAAAATAAAAAGAGTTGGTTTTCAAAAGCAAAGATAGAATTATAAATAAAGATGATATTTTAATTTTGGCCAAGCCTTTGAAACAAAAGGTTTTGATTTGATTAAAATAGTAGAGGTTTATTTAAAATAAAATAAAAAGGATTTAAATATCCAAGTTTTATTAATAAAGGTTTTACTATTTCCAAAACATAAAAACTTATTTTTTTATTTAAAATAATAAAATATTTTGTTTTGATAAAATGAGTAAAGGTTTATTTAAATAAAATAATAAGGATGTAATATCCAAATTTTATTTAAGTAAAGGCTTTTCCCATTTTAATTGAACACTAAAACTTATTTATTTATTTTAAATAAGTTTTCCAAGTATTTTATTACTACTTTGAAATCTTTTTATAAAAGGTTTTGGTTTTCAAAATGAAATGAAATATTTTAAATAAAGATTATTTTATAAAGCCAAATTAAACCTTGGCCAAGACTTTGAAACAAAAGGTTTTGATTTGATTAAAATAGTAGAGGTTTATTTAAAATAAAATAAAAAGGATTTAAATATACAAGTTTTATTAATAAAGGTTTTACTATTTCCAAAACATCAAAACTTATTTATTTATTTAAAATAAGTTTTCCAAATATTCTATATTCTCAAATAAAACAAGTGTTTTGGTTTTATTTTAGATTTCAAAATAAAGTTTTTAAATAAACAAATCCTATTTGATTTATTAACAAAGGTCCATTCTATTTAATTATTAATGGAACCTAAAATAAAAGGTTATTTTGTTTTAAACAAGATTTCCAAATATCTTTTATTTTCAATTAAAACCTACTGATTTGGTTCTGAAAATATTTGGATTTCAAATGGAAATTTTTTATTAATTAAATCAAACCCTATTTTATTAAATAACTAAAGATCCATTTTATTTAATTGTTGAATGGATCCTAAAATGAATAAAAATATTATTTTCATTTTGGAATGTTGGTTTATGTTAATAAACAGAACCAAGTTCAAAGTTGTGAAGTGTGGTGTTTGTTTGAATTGATTTGAATGTTGTTTGATAGTTTGAAATTCAAAACAGAAAATTAGAAAAGGAAAAAGTTTCAGACAGAAAAAAATAGAGCAGTCCACCCTCTGGCCCAACTAGCCCAACAGCAGCCACCTAGCCCACCTGTTCTCCTCCCCGAAGCATTCTTTTCTCACTCAGAAACTTACCCGCACAGAGAGTGACAACTGGACCCCACCCCTACTCCCTTTCTTTCATTGCCAAGCGGACCCACTCGCCTGTTCATCGTTTTCACCCCCGCCCCGAACCGTTTTTCTCCACCGCAAACCTAACCCACACCCTCACTGACGCGCGGACCCCATCTTCCCTGTCTCTCCTCGCTGACGAGACGACCCCACCTCTACTGCTCATCGTCCTTCCCGCGACTCCTTCTTCCCCTCACCTCGCGACCGTTTCTGTCGCTAATTTCTCGCGATCAATTCGCCATAATGCCTGAGTAATTCCTCGTAGTGACCATGCTCGATAAAATGCCAGCGTTCCCTCCTCCTTTCCCCTCTGTCACCACACCTCATCTCGCCCTCAGGCTGCCGTATTTTGCCAGAAACCATCCTCTGTTCCGACGAGGTCCGGTGTCGATTCCGGCCAAGACTCACCACCCCTTGCCTCCCTGAGCACACTAGGAGACTCCCCACTCCCTGGCGCATCTCCCAGTACCCACCGTTCAACCGCGGGCGCCCCAGAGCGTCGGCAATGACCAGCTTCCGAACGCCGCCGCGTCTGTCTTCAACTCCGGCAAGCACCCAGGTAGTTTCTGACCGCCCCGAGCCTCCTCGTTCACACTCCCTCACTCGCCTCGGTCTTGTGCAACTAACCCTGACCTCTGTTTGTCTTTTCGTGACCATTAGCATCGGCTTCGACGACGACCTGCAGCACCGCCGTCTGCCATCTTTCTCCGACGACGCCCACAGGTAGATTCCGACCACCCGTGTCTCCTCGATCACGCAAACATCTTTGCCATGGCCTTGCGCACCTAACCTAGTCCTACGTTTATCTTCTTGTGGACTACAGCACCATCCCCGACCATGTCCAGAGCCAACCATCGTCAGACGCAGCTCCGGCGAGCAATCCCTGACAGCACCGTGCGCCCCTTGGACTATCACGACCACGTTGAGCACCAGCATTCCACGGTGATCACTGTGAGCATCTCCCTACCTTCCCTAGCTTCCTGTATCGCCGGCAACCTCACCGCCAGAGCGCCGCCGCCACGCGTAGCCGTCGAGCGCCGCCAGACTTTGGCAAGCGTGTTATTAACCGTAGGATCTGGATCTGACGGATACGATAGAACGTTAGCGAAGGGGTAAGTGATGATCCTGTGCCGCACGATCTAATTAGATCCAACGCACCTCGTTGCTGATCCGGCCAAACCGGTATCAGCCAGTGAGATAGCGACGCGTGGCCAGGTTTGTTTTAAAACAGAATTTGAAAAACAGATTTAAGTGCCATTTTGAAAACCCTATAACTCTGGATCCACACGTCCAAAAATTACAAATTTTATGTCGTTGGATTCAGGAGAGTAAGCCCTAACCAACCCTGCCCTTGGTTTAGCAAATAGTAACTATTAGTTTGTTTGTTTTTGCAGATTCTTTTGTGAGCTTGTTTAGAGTATAAAAATTGTTTAAAAATGATTTTAGGGTTAAAACCTTTGCAAAATGGTTTGTGAAGAACTTACTGACCCTAGGAACATCCCCATAGTTTGGAAAATGAATTTGGTAAAGTTTAGGATGGAAAACTTGATTTAGCCCATTTCTAGCCAAATGAAAATAAAGATTTTTGTTATGAAAAGGTTTTTGTAAAGAAAACTTTGGGAAAATGTTTTGGATCAAACCTACTGACCATAGGAAACACTTTGTGGTTTCAAAAATGTATTTGGTGAAGGAAAAGAATGATTCTTTGATTTAAAACCATTTCTAGTCAAATAGAAATGTGGTTTAATTATTAAAAATACTTTTGGAAGAAAACCTTTGGAAAATGTTTTTGTTTTAAACTCACTGACCCCAAACCCCAAGTTTTGTGATTTGAAAACATATTGGGTGAACCCTATAGGTTAAAGCCTTAGTAAAAATATTTCTACACCACATAAAATGATACTTTGTTTTGAAAATGGCTTATGAAGAGAAACCTTTTGCAAATGACTTTTCCACTTTATAAAATGACCATTAGGTGTTTTCAAAAGTTTATGACCCACTAGGAACCACTTTTTCAAACAAAACAAAGCTTGGCATGCTTGCATGCAATACTTTGACTTTGTCTTTTTATGTGTGTTGTTTTGCTTGGTTGGAATGTTAGTTGATTTTGTGTTTGCTTGATTGACTTGTAGTGAAGTTAGAGAAGTGTGAGACTAGCAAGATCAAGGAGTGAACCACCATTCCCTACCAAAAAGGCAAGTGATGCTTCATATCTTTTTGTCCCATTACTTTCAATATGCATTAGTGACTTTGCTAAGTAAAACTTGCATGGAATTTTGCTAAAGTATAGACCTTGCTATAGTAGCACCTAGTAGATGAAACCTTAGTGGAAATCTTCCTAAGTTAAGATTCCTATTACTATCAATCTTAGCCTAGCTAATAGAAAACATGGGTGGAATATATATTCACACTATGGAAAAATATTCTAAGTCTGAGGACTTGTGTTTTGTTTAATAAAACAACTAAGTTAATGAATCACCTGGGTGGAATGGGATTGCTTGGTGGTTTTGGTTGAGTGGTTACACAAGGCCAGGGGACTGGTGAACCTTGTGTATCACACTTGTGGATGGCCACCCAGGAACAAAGAGATTTGAGATGTCAAATGTTGAGAAGCTTCAAGTGCAACCACTTGGCAATATGGGCTCTGCCATGATCATATAGGTTGCAAGAACTTAGCCATATGGACAGTGGGTGGTAGTGTTTGATAGGATGGAGCGCGTCCATTGTGGTCTAAGGGAAAGCTTCTGAAAGATCTTGTCTTGGGAAACCAAGTCTTGTGGGGAAAGTGCACCACCTCTGCAGAGTGTAAAATCTAAGTACTTAGCCATGTCCCTGGTAAAGGACAATTTGAGCATCAAGACATGGAAGAAATCAAGAATCTCATCACTCCAACTTCTAAGTAAAACTTGTGGTTTGAACAAGGGTTGTGTGAAATCTTCAATCTTTGATTGAGAGATGCCTTGTAAAGGATCTCCAATCTTTGATTGAGAAAAATGATTTTATCAAAGCAAAAACTTAGTATTTTCAAATGTTAAGGAAAAATCTATTTTGAGAAATGCAAGCCTCAACTCCACTTAGCCAAATGCATATAGATGATAGACTCCACTATACTACCATAGTATCACTTGCCAATACAATTCAAATGTATTGACCCTTGTGGCTGTAACTTGTTGTGTTGCAGGTTTGATTGATATTAGTGAACTTTAATGATTAGGATTACAAGTCTACAACCAACATGTCTGCCTGTGGCACTTTGAAGATGGAGGACCCCATGCTTATAGATATTCTGCTGCAATGTAATGTAATATCCAAATGAGCTATGTATGATGTAATAAAATTAAGTTATTCCTGGTTATAAAGTTATATTATGACCTTTGTTTCTTGATATTACATCTAAACTGTGGATGCTAGCTATTGATCCAGGGACTAGCATTGTAAACACAGGGGGCTCTACCTTATTAAAGGTTGGGGACCCTATAAGATGGTATCAAAGCATTGTGTTGCCTGTAGGATTTGTAACCCTAGGATTGGACAAAACCCCTTAGAAAAATAGGAGTTGTATTGTTCCAAAACTTATTTACAAAACAATCTTGTAAACTCTTTCCTCAACCATTTTGGTTTCAACTCTACATCTCTTCTATTTTCAACTTGATGGAAAAACTTACCCCATGGCCAAAGACTTCACCATGTGCAAAGGACTCCATCAACTCTAATGACTTCAACTTCTTCAACTCTAATGACTTCAACATATTCAGTGTGTTCACCAAGGACTTCCAACTTGGATATCACTAAGGACTACAAGAGAGACAAGGAAATCTTGCTCAAGATTTAGAGACTGAGGGAATGCAAAAGTTAGAAGGAGCCTACCTTACTTGAAGTTTTATAACCAAGGAGTTTTCCCAAGGAAACCATGATCTCATACAAGAAGAATCAAGAAGGAAGGAAAGATCACAAGTGAACCATATAGAAGGACCACCATATCTTAGTTAAGTCAAACACACCAACTTATGTGGTGTAACAAAAATATTTTTGATTGTCTAAAAATATGCTTGAAACTTGTTCTTGAGTGGAATGATTATTTGTGATTGCTTGCACATTGCTTGGTGTGAATTGTGATGTGTGATTAGAATCATCTCCTTAGAAAATCTTTTGCCTATTCTAATCCCTATCCAACCCAAACAGATGACTTCTCCAAGAGACTCCAACATCAAGGTTGATGACAACAACAACCAAGAAGACAATATGAGAGAAATCATAGCAACCCAACACCAGTTAAACCAACTGACAGCTCAGTTCATAGCCAACAATAGTGATAAAGACCCTACCTTGCAAAAGTTTTTGGAAGAACAATCCCAACTGATGCTTAAGGTGGCTAATCAAATGATCAGCATAGAAGAAAACTATCCAAAAAGAGTGTATGACAACAAGGATGACAGGAATGTTATTCTAGATGGAGCCCCAGCTTGCATTATTTGTGGAGACAAGGATCATACTTCCAAGGAGCATGAAGATCAATGCCCTAATTGTGAAGAGAAACATCCAACAAATCAATGCCCCACATCTCAAGCTACTTGTTTCCTATGTGAAGGAAATAATCATGTCCCTATCCAATGCCCCATCTATTACATTGTTGAACAAAGGAAACAAGAAGGATCCAAGTCTACCAAAGGAAAAGGACCACTTATACCTCTAAACAAGATAACCCAATTCAAAGGATCAAAGAAACCCAAGAAACCAAGACCAGACATGAACCTTGTCCAATGTCGTAAATGTAAGGAAATGGAACACTACCCCAGTGGATGCCCAGAGAACCAGAAGAATAAGGGAATTGACCAAGTAGTGTGCAACAACTGCAAAGAGCTAGGCCATTATGTAGCAACTTGTCCACAAGAGCAACGTAAAGAACTCCAAGATATCCACTGTTTCAATTGCAAGAACCCAGGACACTATGCAAGCAACTGTCCAGAAAAGATGAAGAATAAGTTGAACAAGCCTATGGAGAAACTCAACCTTGGCCCATGAGTCAAGTATGGAAATAAAGGACACTAGGCAGATGGTTGCCCAGAGAAGTTTCCCCAGGATCCCAAGAAGGACAATGTGTAATTTTTGTTTGAAAATTTTTAAGGGTGGTAGTACCCTAGTTGTTTTGAACCTGCTTGTAACCCTAACCTTCCCAAATATCGGGGCGAGATTTATTTTAAGGGTGGTAGCCTATCGCATCCCAAGATTTTCCAAATCTTGTAATGTGAAAAATAAATGAATAAAATAAAACTTTGTTGTTTTTCAGAGCCAGAAGAAACTTTTGAATCCAATTGGGAATCTTCAAACCTATTTTGAACAATTAAATCCTAAAGGTATTTATAAAGATAAACATTTAATAAAGGCAAATAAAATGTTTTGGAGTTAGTATTTTGAATCTTTAAAATAAAAAGAGTTGGTTTTCAAAAGCAAAGATAGAATTATAAATAAAGATTATATTTTAAAAGAGCCAAATTAATTTTGGCCAAGCCTTTGAAACAAAAGGTTTTGATTTGATTAAAATAGTAGAGGTTTATTTAAAATAAAATAAAAAGGATTTAAATATCCAAGTTTTATTAATAAAGGTTTTACTATTTCCAAAACATCAAAACTTATTTATTTATTTAAAATAATAAAATATTTTGTTTGGATAAAATGAGTAAAGGTTTATTTACATAAAATAATAAGGATGTAATATCCAAATTTTATTTAAGTAAAGGCTTTTCCCATTTTAATTGAACACTAAAACTTATTTATTTATTTTAAATAAGTTTTCCAAGTATTTTATTACTACATTGAAATCTTTTTATAAAAGGTTTTGGTTTTCAAAATGAAAAGAAATATTTTAAATAAAGATTATTTTATAAAGCCAAATTAAACCTTGGCCAAGACTTTGAAACAAAAGGTTTTGATTTGATTAAAATAGTAGAGGTTTATTTAAAATAAAATAAAAAGGATTTAAATATCCAAGTTTTATTAATAAAGGTTTTACTATTTCCAAAACATCAAAACTTATTTATTTATTTAAAATAAGTTTTCCAAATATTCTATATTCTCAAATAAAACAAGTGTTTTGGTTTTATTTTAGATTTCAAAATAAAGTTTTTAAATAAACAAATCCTATTTGATTTATTAACAAAGGTCCATTCTATTTAATTATTAATGGAACCTAAAATAAAAGGTTATTTTGTTTTAAACAAGATTTCCAAATATCTTTTATTTTCAATTAAAACCTACTGATTTGGTTTTGAAAATATTTGGATTTCAAATGGAAATTTTTTATTAATTAAATCAAACCCTATTTTATTAAATAACTAAAGATCCATTTTATTTAATTATTGAATGGATCCTAAAATGAATAAAAATATTATTTTCATTTTGGAATGTTGGTTTATGTTAATAAACAGAACCAAGTTCAAAGTTGTGAAGTGTGGTGTTTGTTTGAATTGATTTGAATGTTGTTTGATAGTTTGAAATTCAAAACAGAAAATTAGAAAAGGAAAAAGTTTCAGACAGAAAAAAATAGAGCAGTCCACCCTCTGGCCCAACTAACCCAACAGCAGCCACCTAGCCCACCTGTTCTCCTCCCCGAAGCATTCTTTTCTCACTCAGAAACTTACCCGCATAGAGAGTGACAACTGGACCCCACCCCCACTCCCTTTCTTTCACTGCCAAGCGGACCCACTCGCTTGTTCATCGTTTTCACCCTCGCCCCGAACCGTTTTTATCCACCGCAAACCTAACCCACACCCTCACTGACGCGCGGACCCCATCTTCCCTGTCTCTCCTCGCTGACGAGACGACCCCACCTATACTGCTCATCGTCCTTCCCGCGACTCCTTCTTCCCCTCACCTCGCGACCGTTTCTGTCGCTAATTTCTCGCGATCAATTCGCCATAATGCCTGAGTAATTCCTCGCAGTGACCATGCTCGATAAAATGCCAGCGTTCCCTCCTCCTTTCCCCTCTGTCACCACACCTCATCTCGCCCTCAGGCTGCCGTATTTTGCCAGAAACCATCCTCTGTTCCGACGAGGTCCGGTGTCGATTCCGGCCAAGACTCACTGCCCCTTGCCTCCTGAGCACACTAGGAGACTCCCCACTCCCTGGCGCATCTCCCAGTACCCACCGTTCAACCGCGGGCGCCCCAGAGCGTCGGCAACGACCAGCTTCCGAACGCCGCCGCGTCTGTCTTCAACTCCGGCAAGCACCGAGGTAGTTTCTGACCGCCCCGAGCCTCCTCGTTCACACTCCCTCACTCGCCTCGGTCTTGTGCAACTAACCCTGACCTCTGTTTGTCTTTTCGTGACCATTAGCATCGGCTTCGACGACGACCTGCAGCACCGCCGTCTGCCCTCTTTCTCCGACGACGCCCATAGGTAGATTCCGACCACCCCGTGTCTCCTCGATCACGCAAACATCTTTGCCATGGCCTTGCGCAGCTAACCCAGTCCTCCGTTTATCTTCTCGTGGACCACAGCACCGTCCCCGACCACGTCCAGAGCCAGCCGTCGTCAGACGCAGCTCCGGCGAGCAATCCCTGACAGCACCGTGCGCCCCTTGGACTATCATGACCACGTTGAGCACCAGCATTCCACGGCGATCACTGTGAGCATCTCCCTACCTTCCCTAGCTTCCTGTATCACCGGCAACCTCGCCGCCAGAGCGCCGCCGCCACGCGCAGCCGTCGAGCGCCGTCAGACTTTGTCAAGCGTGTTATTAACCGTAGGATCTGGATCTGACGGATACGATAGAACGTTAGCGAAGGGGTAAGTGATGATCCTATGCCGCACGATCTAATTAGATCCAACGCACCTCGTTGCTGATCCGGCCGAACCGGTATCAGCCAGTGAGATAGCGACGCGTGGCCAGGTTTGTTTTAAAACGGAATTTGAAAAACAGATTTAAGTGCCATTTTGAAAACTCTATAACTCTGGATCCACACATCCAAAAATTAAAAAATTTATGTCGTTGGATTCAGGAGTGTAAGCCCTAACCAACCCTGCCCTTGGTTTAGCAAATAGTAACTGTTAGTTTGTTTGTTTTTGCAGATTCTTTTGTGAGCTTGTTTAGAGTATAAAAATTGTTTAAAAATGATTTTAGGGTTAAAACCTTTGCAAAATGGTTTGTGAAGAACTTACTGACCCTAGGAACCAACCCATAGTTTGGAAAATGAATTTGGTAAAGTTTAGGATGGAAAACTTGATTTATCCCATTTCTAGCCAAATGAAAATAAAGATTTTTGTTATGAAAAGGTTTTTGTAAAGAAAACTTTGGGAAAATGTTTTGCATCAAACCTACTGACCATAGGAAACACTTTGTGGTTTCAAAAATGTATTTGGTGAAGGAAAAGAATGATTCTTTGATTTAAAACCATTTCTAGTCAAATAGAAATGTGGTTTAATTATTAAAAATACTTTTGGAAGAAAACCTTTGGAAAATGTTTTTGTTTTAAACTCACTGACCCCAAACCCCAAGTTTTGTGATTTGAAAACATATTGGGTGAACCCTATAGGTTAAAGCCTTAGTAAAAATATTTCTACACCACATAAAATGATACTTTGTTTTGAAAATGGCTTATGAAGAGAAACCTTTTGCAAATGACTTTGCCACTTTATAAAATGACCATTAGGTGTTTTCAAAAGTTTATGACCCACTAGGAACCACTTTTTCAAACAAAACAAAGCTTGGCATGCTTGCATGCAATACTTTGACTTTGTCTTTTTATGTGTGTTGTTTTGCTTGGTTGGAATGTTAGTTGATTTTGTGTTTGCTTGATTGACTTGTAGTGAAGTTAGAGAAGTGTGAGACTAGCAAGATCAAGGAGTGAACCACCATTCCCTACCAAAAAGGCAAGTGATGCTTCATATCTTTTTGTCCCATTACTTTCAATATGCATTAGTGACTTTGCTAAGTAAAACTTGCATGGAATTTTGCTAAAGTATAGACCTTGCTATAGTAGCACCTAGTAGATGAAACCTTAGTGGAAATCATCCTAAGTTAAGATTCCTATTACTATCAAGCTTAGCCTAGCTAATAGAAAACATGGGTGGAATATATATTCACACTATGGAAAAATATTCTAAGTCTGAGGACTTGTGTTTTGTTTAATAAAACAACTAAGTTAATGAATCACCTGGGTGGAATGGGATTGCTTGGTGGTTTTGGTTGAGTGGTTACACAAGGCCAGGGGACTGGTTAACCTTATGTATCACACTTGTGGATGGCCACCCAGGAACAAAGAGATTTGAGATGTCAAATGTTGAGAAGCTTCAAGTGCAACCACTTGGCAATATGGGCTCTGCCATGATCATATAGGTTGCAATAAGTTAGCCATATGGACAGTGGGTGGTAGTGTTTGATAGGATGGAGCGCGTCCATTTTGGTCTAAGGGAAAGCTTCTGAAAGATCTTCTCTTGGGAAACCAAGTCTTGTGGGGAAAGTGCACCACCTCTACAGAGTGTAAAATCTAAGTACTTAGCCATGTCCCTGGTAAAGGACAATTTGAGCATCAAGACATGGAAGCAATCAAGAATCTCATCACTCCAACTTCTAAGTAAAACTTGTGGTTTGAACAAGGGTTGTGTGAAATCTTCAATCTTTGATTTAGAGATGCCTTGTAAAGGATCTCCAATCTTTGATTGAGAAAAATGATTTTATCAAAGCAAAAACTTAGTATTTTCAAATGTTAAGGAAAAATCTATTTTGAGCAATGCAAGCCTCAACTCCACTTAGCCAAATGCATATAGATGATAGACTCCACTATACTACCATAGTATCACTTGCCAATACAATTCAAATGTATTGACCCTTGTGGCTGTAACTTGTTATGTTGCACGTTTGATTGATATTAGTGAAGTTTAATGATTAGGATTACAAGTCTACAACCAACATGTATGCCTGTGGCACTTTGAAGATGAAGGACCCCATGCTTATAGATATTCTGCTGCAATGTAATGTAATAGCCAAATGAGCTATGTATGATGTAATAAAATTAAGTTATTCCTGGTTATAAAGTTATATTATGACCTTTGTTTCTTGATATTACATCTAAACTGTGGATGCTAGCTATTGATCCAGGGACTAGCATTGTAAACACAGGGGGCTCTACCTTATTAAAGGTTGGGGACCCTATAACTATATGCAATGACACTAGTGGATCCATGTGAGGTCTCTGAAGAGAACACACATTTCAATGACACAGGTGGATCCATATGTGGTCTGTGAAAAGAATAGTCATGCAATGACTCTAGTTGTTGTTAGTAAAAAGAACACACATGCAATAACACTGGTGGATCCATGTGTGGTCTCAGAAAGAACACACATTTCAATGACATTGGTGGATCCATATGTGGTCTGTGAAAAGAATAGTCATGCAATGACTCTAGTTGTTGTTGGTAAAAAGAACACACATGCAATAACACTGGTGGATCCATGTGTGGTCTATGAAAAGAACACACATGCAATGACTCTAGCTGTGGTTAATGAGAAGAACACACATGCAATGACACTGGTGGATCCATATGTGGATTGTGAAAATAACACACATGCAATGAATCTAGTTGTTGTTCGTAAAAAGAACACACATGCAATGACACTGGTTGATCCATGTGTGGTCTCTGAAGAGAGAACACACATTTCAATGACACTGGTGGATCCATATGTGGTATGTGAAAAGAATAGTCATGAAATGACTCTGGTGGATCCATATGTGGGTTGTGAAAATAACACACATGCAATGACTTTAGTTGTTGTTAGTAAAAAGAACAAACATGCAATGACACTGGTGGATCCATGTGTGGTCCCTGAAGAGAACACACATTTCAATGACTCTGGTGGATCCATATGTGGTCTGTGAAAAGAATAGTCATGAAATGAATCCAGCTGTTGTTAGTAAAAAGAATACACATGCAATGACAATGGTGGATCCATGTGTGGTATGTGAAAAGAACACACATGCAATGACTCTAGCTGTGGTTAATGAGAAGAACACACATGCAATGACACTGGTGGATCCATATGTGGATTGTGAAAATAACACACATACAATGACTCTAGTCATTGTCAGTAAAAAGAACACACATGCAATGACACTGGTTGATCCATGTGTGGTCTCTGAAGAGAGAGCACACATTTCAATGACACTGGTGGATCCATATGGGGTCTGTGAAAAGAATAGTCATGCAATGACTCTGGTGGATCCATATGTGGGTTGTGAAAATAACACACATGTAATGACTTTAGTTGTCGTTAGTAAGAAGAACACACATGCAATGACACTGGTGGATCCATGTGTGGTCTCTGAAGGGAACACACATTTCAATGACCCTGGTGATCCATATGTGGTCTTTGAAAAGAATAGTCATGAAATGACTCCAGGTGTTGTTAGTAAAAAGAATACACATGCAATGACAACGGTGGATCCATGTGTGGTCTGTGAAAAGAACAAACATGCAATGACTCTAGTCATGGTTAATGAGAAGAACACACATGCAATGACACTGGTGGATCCATATGTGGATTGTGAAAAGAACACACATGCAATGACTCTAGTTGTTTTTAGTAAAAAGAACACACATGCAATGACACTGGTGGATCCATGTGTGGTCTCTAAAGCGAACACACATTTCAATGACTCTGGTGGATCCATATGTGGTCTGTGAAAAGAATTGTCATGAAATGACTGTAGTTGTTGTTAGTAAAAAGAACACACATGCAATGACACTGGTGGATCCATGTGTGGTCTCTGAAGAGAACACACATTTCAATGACACTGGTGGATCCATATGTGGTTTGTGAAAAGAATAGTCATGCAATGACTCTAGTTGTTGTTATTAAAAAGAACACACATGCAATGACACTGGTGGATCCATGTGTGCTCTCTGAAGAGAACACACGTGCAATGACTCTAGATGTGGTTAATGAGAAGAACACACATGCAATGACACTGGTGGATCCATAGGTGGATTGTGAAAAGAACACACATGCATTGACTCTAGTTGTTTTTAGTAAAAAGAACACGGATGCAATCACACTGGTGGATCCATGTGTGGTCTGTGAAAAGAACACACATGCAATGACTCTAGTTGTGGTTAATGAGAAGAACACACATGCAATGACACTGGTGGATCCATAGGTGGATTGTGAAAAGAACACACATGCAATGACTCTAGTTGTTTTTAGTAAAAAGAACATGCATGCAATGACACTGGTGGATCCATGTGTGGTCCCTGAACAGAACACACATTTCAATGACACTGGTGGATCCATATGTGGTCTGTGAAAAGAATAGTCATGCAATGACTCTACTTGTTGTTAGTAAAAAGAACACACATGCAATGACACTGGTGGATCCATGTGTGGTCTCTTAAGATAACACACGTGCAATGACTCTAGATGTGGTTAATAAGAAGAACACACATGCATTGACTCTAGTTGTTTTTAGTAAAAAGAACGCAGATGTAATGACAGTGGTGGATCCATGTGTGGTCTCTAAAGAGAACACACATTTCAATGGCATTGGTGGATCCATGTGTGGTCTGTCAAAAGAACACACCTGCAATGACCCTGGTGGATCCATATGTGGGTTGTGAAAATAACACACATGCAATGACTTTAGTTGTTGTTAGTGAAAAGAACACACATGCAATGACTCTAGCTGTGGTTAATGAGAAGAACACACATGAAATGACACTGGTGGATCCATAGGTGGATTCTGAAAAGAACACAGATGCAATGAACTTTTGTGGAACCACATACAATGACACGGGTGGATCCATGTGTGGTCTGTGAAGAGAACACACATTTCAATGAACTCTGGTGGATCCATATATTGACTATGAAAAGAATAGTCATGAAATGACTCCATGTGTGGTTAATGAAATAATACACATTTCAATGACACTATTGGATACATATATGGTATGTGAAAAGAATACACATGCAATGACTCTGGTGGATCCATATGTGGGTTGTGAAAATAACACACATCCAATGACTTTAGTTGTTGTTAGTAAAAAGAACACGCATGAAACGACACTGGTGGATCCATGTGTGGTCTCTGAAGAGAACACACATTTCAATGACACTAGTGGATCCATATGTGGTCTGTGAAAAGAATAGTCATGAAATGACTCGAGTTGTTGTTAGTAAAAATAACACATATGCAATGACACTGGTGGATCCATGTGTGGTCTCTAAAGAGAACACACATTTCAATGACACTAGTGTAACCATATGCAATGACACTGGTGGATCCATGTGTGGTCTCTGAAGAGAACACACATTTTAATGAAACTGGTGGATCCATATGTGGTCTGTGAAAAGAATAGTCATGCAATGACTCTAGTTGTTGTTAGTAAAAAGAACACACATGCAATGACAATGGTGGATCCATGTGTGGTCTCTGAAGAGAACACACATTTCAATGACATTGGTGGATCCATATGTGGTATGTGAAAAGAATAGTCATGCAATGACTCTAGTTGTTGTTAGTAAAAAGAACACACATGCAATGACACTGGTGGATCCAAGTGTGGTCTGTGAAAAGAACACGCATGCAATGACTCTAGCTGTGGTTAATGAGAAGAACACACATGCAATGACACTGGTGGATCCATATGTGGATTGTGAAAATAACACACATGCAATGACTCTAGTCGTTGTTAGTAAAAAGAACACACATGTAATGACACTGGTTGATCCATGTGTGGTATTTGAAGAGAGAACACACATTTCAATGACACTAGTGGATCCATATGTGGTCTGTGAAAATAATAATCATGCAATGACTCTGGTGGATCCATATGTGGGTTGTGAAAAGAATAATCATGCAACGACTCTGGTGGATCCATATGTGCGTTGTGAGAATAACACACATACAATGACTTCAGTTGTTGTTAGTAAAAAGAACACACATGCAATGACACTGGTGGATCCATGAGTGGTCCCTAAAGAGAACACACATTTCAATGACTCTAGTGGATCCGTATGTGGTCTGTGAAAAGAATAGTCATGAAATGACTCCAGGTGTTGTTAGTAAAAAGAATACACATGCAATGACAATGGTGGATCCATGTGTGGTCTTGTGAAAAGAACACACATGCAAAGACTCTAGCTGTGGTTAATGAGAAGAACACACATGCAATGACACTGGTGGATCCATAGGTGGATTGTGAAAAGAACACACATGCAATGACTCTGGTGGATCCATGTGTGGTCTCTGAAGAGAACACACATTTCAATGACACTGGTGGATCCATATGTGGTCTGTGAAAACAATAGTCATGCAATGACTCTAGTTGTTGTGAGTAAAAAGAACACACATGCAATGACACTGGTGGATCCATGTGTGCTCTCTGAAGAGAACACACGTGCAATGACTCTAGATGTGGTTAATGAGAAGAACACACATGCAATGACACTGGTGGATCCATAGGTGGATTGTGAAAAGAACACACATGCATTGACTCTAGTTGTTTTTAGTAACAAGAACACGGATGCAATGACACTGGTGGATCCATGTGTGGTCTGTGAAAAGAACACACATGCAATGACTCTAGTTGTGGTTAATGAGAAGAACACACATGCAATGACACTGGTGGATCCATAGGTGGATTGTCAAAAGAACACACATGCAATGACTCTAGTTGTTTTTAGTAAAAAGAACATGCATGCAATGACACTGGTGGATCCATGTGTGGTCTCTGAACAAAACACACATTTCAATGACACTGGTGGATGCATATGTGGTCTGTGAAAAGAATAGTCATGCAATGACTCTACTTGTTGTTAGTAAAAAGAACACACATGCAATGACACTGGTGGATCCATGTGTGGTCTCTAAAGATAACACACGTGCAATGACTCTAGATGTGGTTAATAAGAAGAACACACATGCATTGACTCTAGTTGTTTTTAGTAAAAAGAACGCAGATGTAATGACAGTGGTGGATCCATGTGTGGTCTCTAAAGAGAACACACATTTCAATGGCATTGGTGGATCCTTGTGTGGTCTGTGAAAAAAACACACCTGCAATGACTCTGGTGGATTCATCTGTGGGTTGTGAAAATAACACACATGCAATGACTTTAGTTGTTGTTAGTGAAAAGAACACACATGCAATGACTCTAGCTGTGGTTAATGAGAAGAACACACATGAAATGACACTGGTGGATCCATAGGTGGATTCTGAAAAGAACACAGATGCAATGCAATTTTGTGGAACCACATGCAATGACACGGGTGGATCCATGTGTGGTCTGTGAAGAGAACACACATTTCAATGAACTCTGGTGGATCCATATATGGACTATGAAAAGAATAGTCATGAAATGACTCCATGTGTGGTTAATGAAAGAATACACATTTCAATGACACTATTGGATACATATATGGTATGTGAAAAGAATACACATGCAATGACTCTGGTGGATCCATATGTGGGTTGTGAAAATAACACACATCCAATGACTTTAGTTGTTGTTAGTAAAAAGAACACGCATGAAACGACACTGGTGGATCCATGTGTGGTCTCTGAAGAGAACACACATTTCAATGACACTGGTGGATCCATATGTGGTCTGTGAAAAGAATAGTCATGAAATGACTCGAGTTGTTGTTAGTAAAAATAACACACATGCAATGACACTGGTGGATCCATGTGTGGTCTCTAAAGAGAACACACATTTCAATGACACTAGTGGAACTATATGCAATGACACTGGTGGATCCATGTGTGGTCACTAAAGAGAACACACATTTTAATGACACTGGTGGATCCATATGTGGTCTGTGAAAAGAATAGTCATGCAATGACTCTAGTTGTTGTTAGTAAAAAGAACACACATGCAATGACACTGGTGGATCCATGTGTGGTCTCTGAAGAGAACACACATTTCAATGACATTGGTGGATCCATATGTGGTCTGTGAAAAGAATAGTCATGCAATGACTCTAGTTGTTGTTAGTAAAAAGAACACACATGCAATGACACTGGTGGATCCAAGTGTGGTATGTGAAAAGAACACACATGCAATGACTCTAGTTGTGGTTAATGAGAAGAACACACATGCAATGACACTGGTGGATCCTTATGTGGATTATGAAAATAACACACATGCAATGAATGTAGTTGTTGTTAGTAAAAACAACACAGATGCAATGACACTGGTTGATCCATGTGTGGTCTCTGAAGAGAGAACACACAATTCAATGATACTAGTGGATCCATATGTGGTATGTGAAAAGAATTGTCATGAAATGACTCTGGTGGATCCATATGTGGGTTGTGAAAATAACACACATGTAATGACTTCAGTTGTTGTTAGTAAAAAGAACACACATACAATGACACTGGTGGATCCTTGTGTGGTCCCTGAAGAGAACACACATTTCAATGACTCTGGTGGATCCATATGTGGTCTGTGAAAAGAATAGTCCTGAAATGACTCCAGGTGTTGTTAGTAAAAAGAATATGTGGCATCCCGCAAAACCACTACTAGAAAATCGCGTTGATTTTGTGCATTGCATCATCATGACTGCATGCTCATGTCATCATGCCACATTGCAGTTGAGCATCGTCATCATCTTGCATTTGCTTGCCTAAAACTATTTCGGGAAAACCTATTTTGTTTGCTAAACGCCCCGCCTTATTCAAACACAAAACCCGCTTCTCTGGATTATTTTGTTTTGTCTGCTACCGGTTTGTAAAAGCCCTGTTTAAAATAAATAAAATATTTAATTATTTTTAGTGGGGCAGTCGAACGGGCCGATTCGACCCGAACGACCACCCCCAGAATAAACGGTCCACCACAAACCCTTTTTCTACCAATCCTATTCTACCCACCCAACCAGCCACATCACCCCCACCTATCCCAGGCCGCCACATCACCCCTGGCCATTCCCCCCACCCTATCAAGCAACGCCACCTCACCCCTCCAACTCCCTCTCCCTCCACCCACCTCACCCGCCGGCTCCACCCCACACACGCCACCTCCCTCCCTCACACACACGCAGCACACCCCTCACACCACCACCCGGGCCCCACCCAACAACCCCCACACTCCCGCTCACCTACCCCACCCGCGCGGCCCACCCTCCTATTTCTCCCTGTCCCCCGGGTCCCGCCTGCCACCTCCCCACCTGGCCCACCCCAGGCCGCGTCCCACCCGCGTAGACGCCCCAGTGCTCGCCTTCCCCGACGCCCCTCTCGCGCGCTGCCCCTCCCCCGTATCTCCTTCCCTCTGGCCGGCTCTGCCACCCGCCTCCTCGCGCGACCACCCCGTCGAGCTCGCCTCACCGCCGCCGTTTCTCCCCCTCGCCCGGACCCGCGCTCGCCCGAGCCGTCCCGAGCCTCGCGCGCCGCGGGATCCCTCCTCCTCTGGCCGGCCGCCGGCGCCCAGCGTCCTCTGCGGCCGCCGCCGGCTCGCCCCGCCGTCCGCCTCCGCTCGGGCCGCCACCGTCGCCGGCGGGCCCCTCCGCGCGCGCCCCGCCTGCCGGAGCTCGCCTCCACCTCCTCGAGGCCGCCCCTCCCCGAGCCGCGAGGCCCTCCGCGTCGACCTCCGTGCCGGGCCCATTCTCGTCTGGACGCCGTCGTCGTGCGAAGCCAGGGCAGAGGCGCCCTCGGCCTCACTTGCGAGGCAACGCGTGGCCTCAGCCTTCCTGCAGTGCCAGAGCCGCGTGTGCTGTCCCGCGCTAAGCCCCCTCCGCGCCATGGCGTCGTCGCGAGCCGCATGTCCTCTGGCACGGTGTGTGCTCGTGGGGCCTGTTTGTGCAAGAGCTAGCGTTATCTGAGAGGTGCAAGCCAAGATCGGCCCGAAGACCATGTGCTACTACAAGTCCGTTGATGACCACGGAACCAAAACCCCCAAGATCTTCACAATCGGTGCCGCATCCATGTACCAAGAAACTATCAAAATCTTGGGGACGACAAGATCGACGCTGTGTCAAGTACGTCCTCGACATTGGAGTCGGAATGCCAAGATCACCCACACGGACCCGAAGGCCGATCCCGTACCCGGTGCCGCGCCAAGATCTCCGAAAAACCACGGTACCGGACAAGTTCGCCATCGACCTCGAGAACGCCTACACGGAACGACAAGATCGGCACCGACCCGGAAGAATCCGATGCGCCCCCGGCATCGAACCAAGTCCTGCTTCCCGGATGCGACAAGACCTACCTCCGTTATCCGAGACCGAGCCCATCGAACCCTGAACCTGAGACCGAACCCCGAACCCCTCGGAGCCCAAGTTCGTCGAACCCTAATGTGTGACCCTTATCCGAGAACCCTATTTTTTTAATATAATACAACTTGTCGCATATTATCTGTTCATCTCGCATGCATCCTGTGTGGTTTGGGGGCCTTATGCCGATTCACTGCATAATTAAATATGGGGCCCATATGCGGGCAAATCTAGTCTCATATCGGCCTCATTCAAATTGGTGTAGCAAACCGGTGCTATATTTTTGCCATGTTATAACAACATTTAAATTGCGGGGGTTCTAAATAACATGAACCATATAATTAATTGTCGGGACCCCGGTTCCGCTTAATCTGACCTAATTGCATCGCACTTTTGCCATGTCATTCATCATACATGCATCATGCCCGATCTTTTGCCGTAGTATTAAATATTGCATCCGGTGTTTCTTCTAGTGTTTTGCTTCTTCGCAGATAAGGCCGTTGAGTTGATGCGAGAGTCGACCCGATCTTCGGTTGAACCTTCGGCAATGTTTTCAGGCGAGCATCTCCCCCATTTCTACCTATCTTACTTTTATAGTATTTATTCCCTCCTGTTGATCTTTTGCTATCTGTGTTGCGATGCTCTAGTTTCCGTACCCATGGTATTCCCTTGCAGCCTTATATTGCCTTGGACACATCCTATTACCTGTTGTTTGGTAGATAGTTGGACCCGCGCGTCGTAGTCGCTTGCTCAAGTGATGTTGCGTGTCGTCAAGTACCACAGTTGTTGGAAAGTGCCGCATGTTCAATGTTGGAGATGATCATGGCTTTACTTTTCGTTCACTTTAAATATTGTATAACAACTAAAATTGAAGTAAGTGAGCAGAGGCATCGGTGGGTGATAGATAATGTTGGTTTTCCGACCGCCCACTTGTGTCCCGTAGGACCCCGAGTTCTTGACACCTGTTCCGAGATCGAGCGCGCTAACCACAGGTGGGGAGATATGGGCCCCCCATTGATTATTACCTGATTTCAAAGTATTGTACTGGGGGCCACAAACTAGTTTGAGGTTTTATTTACTATCCTGTACTTATGCCATGCTTTACTGCTTTATTTAAATTGTGCGATGGATAGCACACTGTACTGTTTAGGAAGCGGAGTGTTTTCGCAGTATCGACAGTCCCAGTTTTGGGATTTGCTGTCGTTTACAGCCACTGGCGCAAACCCTGAGTCCGTCTCGGAGACCGGCCGACTTCGTTGCGGGTGTACTTAGTGGGGTGGCCCCCCGTGCTTGCTTTGGGTCTGGGAACGTCGTGACTTAGGCCCCGCCGACATACGGATGGGTGTATGTTAACTGATCTGGCAAAAAGGGTCGAAGTGCTTGTGGATACTTTGGTGCACCCCTGCAGGGTTAAATCTTTTCGAGAAGCCGTGTCCGCGGTTATGGACGACTTGGAGCACAGTGCTTGATCATAGACAACTATAACTAAAGTTTACTGTTATAAATTGACTTGTATCCGATATGACTAGTAATCAGCTTCACCACAACGGAATGGCTAAATAAAAGTGCCAACAACTGCTGGGTTTTGGGTTATCTCATGCTAATTGTATCTGACTAGTAAGTGTTGCAACTATCACGGAATGGTCAACTAAAAGTGCCCACTGCTTATTTTATCAGGATGATTATCTAAACCTGACTAGTAATTGCTGCAACGCTAACTGAATAAATAAAACTACCAACTGTGTGAGTTCCTCGGTTGACTTCCTCGTTTGGTCTCGAGGGGGAACACCAGGATGGGATTGTTTGGTGTTGGTATCAGGCTGGTTCCGGATAGGTCTTTCTTACCCCTCTCTGATAGCCGTCAGTGACATCGGGTCTCTATAGGTTGTTTAGTGCATGCTGCCGCTGCCGCTTCAGTCCACCATACCTATGTAGGCGAGGACCGCCGAATTCTAGCCTCGCCGTGTACTGGCCTCAGTACTGACCGCTCTCTCTTTTCCCTTTGCCCTTTGTCGGCACCCCTTTTGTTTAAGCAGGTTTTGAGATTGACGTCGTTAGCAGGGTTACCCTTCCGGCTTGGCCTGGGCAGGGTTATGGACGCCATTGGTTATTCTTCAGGGCTCTTAGCCCCATTTGCATCTTGTCCGTAGTCGGGCGCTATATCGTTTTCAAGGTGATTTGGATCTTTGTATTTTATATCTGTATTCTTGACTCTTTGAGTTGTTTTTGTATATATCTGTTCTGTGGGTCCCATCGAGGACTGTTGTGTAATGTTATTACTTCGTTTTCCACCCGCACGAAAGTGCCTGGTGGGCACCTTTGAATCGTTTCTATGCGGGTTTGGCGGTATTCGCTAAAACTTGCATAGGGCCGATTCTGAGGGTGTTACAGAGTGGTATCAGAGCTCAGCAGTTGCGATACCCCACAAGTCCAGCCTGTAGGATAACCTAGCTAACGGCCGAAGTAGGGTGTCAAAACTATTTTTGCAAAATCGGTTGGATAGTTCTGATTAGGTCTGATTTTTATTCCTTACCCCTCTGCTATTCTCCTCTTACCCCTACGTGTTTTGAATCCGCTCTCTTCTCTCTCTTCGAGTCCAGGATTTCTCGTGGTTGGGTTCCGTCGTACCTTCAGGGTCTCGCTTCCTCCTTTGATAACGGTGTTCTACCATCCGGAGTTCATGCTATCTGAGTGATCCTTTATCTGTGGTACCATTCTTTGTTCTTTGTTTGCGCCTTCCGGTGTTTTCCGACGCGACGACATCATCTACGCTAGGTCCGATGCAGAGTCTACATCACGCCTTCGTTTCGGAACCTTGTTTGTCGATATCTTCAGTCTGAATTCTGAGGGTTGGCTGCATAACCTATCTGTTCGTGTACAGAGTAATGCTTTGAGTGCGGGATGGAGTCGCGACCATACCACTACTCTTATCATTTCCTTTGTATATTGAATGGTGGATCGATGCAATTTTACTCCGTCCACGGAAGCTAGAGGTGGCTTTATTTGTGGATACCTCTACCTTCGCCGTTTGTTCCCGGAGTGTTCTCTGACGATCACGGACAACGACCTCTTGTTAGTGGTGTCGCGAGGATCTACACGAAGCGCGAAGATGCAGATCGCCGAATTTCCTTCCGGTACCATGAGGCGGATGTCGAGGGCGAGATCCATTGTTAGTGGTGTCGAATTGTGGCATCCCGCAAAACCACTACTAGAAAATCGCGTTGATTTTGTGCATTGCATCATCATGACTGCATGCTCATGTCATCATGCCACATTGCAGTTGAGCATCGTCATCATCTTGCATTTGCTTGCCTAAAACTATTTCGGGAAAACCTATTTTGTTTGCTAAACGCCCCGCCTTATTCAAACACAAAACCCGCGTCTCCGGATTATTTTGTTTTGTCTGCTACCGGTTTGTAAAAGCCCTGTTTAAAATAAATAAAATATTTAATTATTTTTAGTGGGGCAGTCGAACGGGCCGATTCGACCCGAACGACCACCCCCAGAATAAACGGTCCACCACAAACCCTTTTTCTACCAATCCTATTCTACCCACCCAACCAGCCACATCACCCCCACCTATCCCAGGCCGCCACATCACCCCTGGCCATTCCCCCCACCCTATCAAGCAACGCCACCTCACCCCTCCAACTCCCTCTCCCTCCACCCACCTCACCCGCCGGCTCCACCCCACACACGCCACCTCCCTCCCTCACACACACGCAGCACACCCCTCACACCACCACCCGGGCCCCACCCAACAACCCCCACACTCCCGCTCACCTTCCCCACCCGCGCGGCCCACCCTCCTATTTCTCCCTGTCCCCCGGGTCCCGCCTGCCACCTCCCCACCTGGCCCACCCCAGGCCGCGTCCCACCCGCGTAGACGCCCCAGTGCTCGCCTTCCCCGACGCCCCTCTCGCGCGCTGCCCCCCCCCTCGTCTCTCCTTCCCTCTGGCCGGCTCTGCCACCCGCCTCCTCGCGTGACCACCCCATCGAGCTCGCCTCACCGCCGCCGTTTCTCCCCCTCGCCCGGACCCGCGCTCGCCCGAGCCGTCCCGAGCCTCGCGCGCCGCGGGATCCCTCCTCCTCTGGCCGGCCGCCGGCGCCCAGCGTCCTCTGCGGCCGCCGCCGGCTCGCCCCGCCGTCCGCCTCCGCTCGGGCCGCCACCGTCGCCGGCGGGCCCCTCCGCGCGCGCCCCGCCTGCCGGAGCTCGCCTCCACCTCCTCGAGGCTGCCCCTCCCCGAGCCGCGAGGCCCTCCGCGTCGACCTCCGTGCCGGGCCCCTTCTCGTCTGGACGCCGTCGTCGTGCGAAGCCAGGGCAGAGGCGCCCTCGGCCTCACTTGCGAGGCAACGCGCGGCCTCAGCCTTCCTGCAGTGCCAGAGCCGCGTGTGCTGTCCCGCGCTAAGCCCCCTCCGCGCCATGGCGTCGTCGCGAGCCGCATGTCCTCTGGCACGGTGTGTGCTCGTGGGGCGTGTTTGTGCAAGAGCTAGCGTTATCTGAGAGGTGCAAGCCAAGATCGTCCCGAAGACCATGTGCTACTACAAGTCCGTTGATGACCACGGAACCAAAACCCCCAAGATCTTGACAATCGGTGCCGCATCCATGTACCAAGAAACTATCAAAATCTTGGGGACGACAAGATCGACGCCGTGTCAAGTACGTCCTCGACATTGGAGTCGGAATGCCAAGATCACCCACACGGACCCGAAGGCCGATCCCGTACCCGGTGCCGCGCCAAGATCTCCGAAAAACCCCGGTACCGGACAAGTTCGCCATCGACCTCGAGAACGCCTACACGGAACGACAAGATCGGCACCGACCCGGAAGAATCCGATGCGCCCCCGGCATCGAACCAAGTCCTGCTTCCCGGATGCGACAAGACCTACCTCCGTTATCCGAGACCGAGCCCATCGAACCCTGAACCTGAGACCGAACCCCGAACCCCTCGGAGCCCAAGTTCGTCGAACCCTAATGTGTGACCCTTATCCGAGAACCCTATTTTTTTAATATAATACAACTTGTCGCATATTATCTGTTCATCTCGCATGCATCCTGTGTGGTTTGGGGGCCTTATGCCGATTCACTGCATAATTAAATATGGGGCCCATATGCGGGCAAATCTAGTCTCATATCGGCCTCATTCAAATTGGTGTAGCAAACCGGTGCTATATTTTTGCCATGTTCTAACAACATTTAAATTGCGGGGGTTCTAAATAACATGAACCATCTAATTAATTGTCGGGACCCTGGTTCCGCTTAATCTGACCTAATTGCATCGCACTTTTGCCATGTCATTCATCATACATGCATCATGCCCGATCTTTTGCCGTAGTATTAAATATTGCATCCGGTGTTTCTTCTAGTGTTTTGCTTCTTCGCGGATAAGGCCGTTGAGTTGATGCGAGAGTCGACCCGATCTTCGGTTGAACCTTCGGCAATGTTTTCAGGCGAGCATCTCCCCCCTTTCTACCTATCTTACTTTTATAGTATTTATTCCCTCCTGTTGATCTTTTGCTATCTGTGTTGCGATGCTCTAGTTTCCGTACCCATGGTATTCCCTTGCAGCCTTATATTGCCTTGGACACATCCTATTACCTGTTGTTTGGTAGATAGTTGGACCCGCGCGTCGTAGTCGCTTGCTCAAGTGATGTTGCGTGTCGTCAAGTACCACAGTTGTTGGAAAGTGCCGCATGTTCAATGTTGGAGATGATCATGGCTTTACTTTTCGTTCACTTTAAATACTGTATAACAACTAAAATTGAAGTAAGTAAGCAGAGGCATCGGTGGGTGATAGATAATGTTGGTTTTCCGACCGCCCACTTGTGTCCCGTAGGACCCCGAGTTCTTGACACCTGTTCCGAGATCGAGCGCGCTAACCACAAGTGGGGAGATATGGGCCCCCCATTGATTATTACCTGATTTCAAAGTATTGTACTGGGGGCCACAAACTAGTTTGAGGTTTTATTTACTATCCTGTACTTATGCCATGCTTTACTACTTTATTTAAATTGTGCGATGGATAGCACACTGTACTGTTTAGGAAGCGGAGTGTTTTCGCGGTATCGACAGTCCCAGTTTTGGGATTTGCTGTCGTTTACAGCCACTGGCGCAAACCCTGAGTCCGTCTCGGAGACCGGCCGACTTCGTTGCGGGTGTACTTAGTGGGGTGGCCCCCCGTGCTTGCTTTGGGTCTGGGAACGTCGTGACTTAGGCCCCGCCGACATACGGATGGGTGTATGTTAACTGATCTGGCAAAAAGGGTCGAAGTGCTTGTGGATACTTTGGTGCACCCCTGCAGGGTTAAATCTTTTCGAGAAGCCGTGTCCGCGGTTATGGACGACTTGGAGCACAGTGCTTGATCATAGACAACTATAACTAAAGTTTACTGTTATAAATTGACTTGTATCCGATATGACTAGTAATCAGCTTCACCACAACGGAATGGCTAAATAAAAGTGCCAACAACTGCTGGGTTTTGGGTTATCTCATGCTAATTGTATCTGACTAGTAAGTGTTGCAACTATCACGGAATGGTCAACTAAAAGTGCCCACTGCTTATTTTATCAGGATGATTATCTAAACCTGACTAGTAATTGCTGCAACGCTAACTGAATAAATAAAACTACCAACTGTGTGAGTTCCTCGGTTGACTTCCTCGTTTGGTCTCAAGGGGGAACACCAGGATGGGATTGTTTGGTGTTGGTATCAGGCTGGTTCCGGATAGGTCTTTCTTACCCCTCTCTGATAGCCGTCAGTGGCATCGGGTCTCTATAGGTTGTTTAGTGCATGCTGCCGCTGCCGCTTCAGTCCACCATACCTATGTAGGCGAGGACCGCCGAATTCTAGCCTCGCCGTGTACTGGCCTCAGTACTGACGCTCTCTCTTTTCCCTTTGCCCTTTGTCGGCACCCCTTTTGTTTAAGCAGGTTTTGAGATCGACGTCGTTAGCAGGGTTACCCTTCCGGCTTGGCCTGGGCAGGGTTATGGACGCCATTGGTTATTCTTCAGGGCTCTTAGCCCCATTTGCATCTTGTCCGTAGTCGGGCGCTATATCGTTTTCAAGGTGATTTGTATCTTTGTATTTTATATCTGTATTCTTGACTCTTTGAGTCGTTGTTGTATATATCTGTTCTGTGGGTCCCATCGAGGACTGTTGTGTAATGTTATTACTTCGTTTTCCACCCGCACGAAAGTGCCTGGTGGGCACCTTTGAATCGTTTCTATGCGGGTTTGGCGGAATTCGCTAAAACTTGCATAGGGCCGATTCTGAGGGTGTTACAGAATACACATGCAATGACAATGGTGGATGCATGTGTGGTCTATGAAAAGAACACACATGCAATGACTCTAGTTGTGGTTAATGAGAAAAACACACATGCAATGAAACTGGTGGATCCATATGTGGATTCTGAAAATAACACACATGCAATGACTCTAGTTGTTGTTAGTAAAAAGAACACACATGCAATGACACTGGTTGATCCATGTGTGGTCTCTGAAGAGAGAGCACACATTTCAATGACACTGGTGGATCCATATGTGGTCTGTGAAAAGAATAGTCATGCAATGACTCTAGTGGATCCATATGTGGGTTGTGAAAATAACACACATGCAATGACTTTAGTTGTTGTTAGTAAGAAGAACACACATGCAATGACACTAGTGGATCCATGTGTGGTCTCTGAAGAGAACACACATTTCAATGACTATAGTGATCCATATGTGGTCTGTGAAAAGAATAGTCATGCAATGACTCTAGTTGTTGTTAGTAAAAAGAACACACATGCAATGACACTGGTGGATCCATGAGTGGTCCCTGAAGAGAACACACATTTCAATGACTCTGGTGGATCCACATGTGGTCTGTGAAAAGAATAGTCATGAAATGACTCCAGGTGTTGTTAGTAAAAAGAATACACATGCAATGACAATTGTGGATCCATGTGTGGTCTGTGAACAGAACAAACATGCAATGACTCTAGTTGTGGTTATTGAGACACACATGCAATGACACTGGTGGATCCATATGTGGATTGTGAAAATAACACACATGCAATGACTCTAGTCGTTGTTAGTAAAAAGAACATACCAGCAATGACACTGGTTGATCCATGTGTGGTCTTTGAAGAGAGAACACACATTTCAATGACACTGGTGGATCCATATGTGGTCTGTGAAAAGAATAATCATGCAATGACTCTGGTGGATCCATATGTGGGTTGTGAAAATAACACACATGCAATGACTTTAGTTGTTGTTAGTAAAAAATAACACACATGCAATGACACTGGTGGATCCATGTGTGGTCCCTGAAGAGAACACACATTTCAATGACTCTGGTGGATCCATATGTGGTCTGTGAAAAGAATAGTCATGAAATGACTCCAGGTGTTGTTAGTAAAAAGAATACACATGCAATGACAATGGTGGATCCATGTGTGGTCTGTGAAAACAACACACATGCAATGACTCTAGCTGTGGTTAATGAGAAGAACACACATGCAATGACACTGGTGGATCCATAGGTGGATTGTGAAAAGAACACACATGCAATGACACTAGTTGTTGTTAGTAAAAAGAACACACATTTCAATGACACTGGTGGATCCGTATATGGTATGTGAAAATAATACACATGCAATGACTCTGGTGGATCCATATATGGGTTGTGAAAATAACACACATGCGACGACTTTAGTTCTTGTTAGTAAAAAGAACACACATGCAACGATACTGGTGGATCCATGTGTGGTCTCTGAAGAGAACACACATTTCAATGACACTGGTGGATCCATATGTGGTCTATGAAAAGAATAGTCATGAAATGACACTAGTTGTTGTTAGTAAAAATAACACACATGCAATGACACTGGTGGATCCATGTGTGGTCTCTGAAGAGAACACACATTTCAATGACACTGGTGGATCCATATGTGGTCTATGAAAAGAATAGTCATGCAATGACTCTAGGTGTTGTTAGTAAAAAGAACACACATGCAATGACACTGGTGGATCCATGTGTGGTCTCTGAAGAGAACACACATTTCAATGACACTGGTGGATCCATATGTGGTCTGTGAAAAGAACAGTCATGCAATGACTCTAGTTGTTGTTAGTAAAAAGAACACACATGCAATGACACTGGTGCATCCATGTGTGGTCTCTGAAGAGAACACACATTTCAATGACATTTGTGGATCCATATGTGGTCTGTGAAAAAATAGTCATGCAATGACTCTAGTTGTTGTTAGTAAAAAGAACACACATGCAATGACACTGGTGGATCCAAGTGTGGTCTGTGAAAAGAGCACACATGCAATGACTCTAGCTGTGGTTAATGTGAAGAACACACATGCATGACACTGGTGGATCCATATGTGGATTATGAAAATAACACACATGCAATGAATCTAGTTGTTGTTAGTAAAAAGAACACACATGCAATGACACTGGTTGATCCATGTGTGGTCTCTGAAGAGAGAACATACAATTCAATGATACTGGTGGATCCATATGTGGTATGTGAAAAGAGTTGTCATGAAATGACTCTGGTGGTTCCATATGTGGGTTGTGAAAATAACACACATGTAATTACTTTAGTTGTTGTTAGTAAAAACAACACACATGCAATGACACTGGTGGATCCTTGTGTGGTCCCTGAAGAGAACACACATTTCAATGACTCTGGTGGATCCATATGTGGTCTGTGAAAATAATAGTCATGAAATGACTCCAGGTGTTGTTAGTAAAAAGAATACACATGCAATGACAATGGTGGATGCATGTGTGGTCTATGAAAAGAACACACATGCAATTAGTCTAGCTGTGGTTAATGAGAAAAACACACATGCAATGACACTGGTGGATCCATATGTGGATTCTGAAAATAACACACATGCAATGACTCTAGTTGTTGTTAGTAAAAAGAACACACATGATATGACACTGGTTGATCCATGTGTGGTCTCTGAAGAGAGAGCACACATTTCAATGACACCAGTAGATCCATATGTGGTCTGCGAAAAGAATAGTCATGTAATAACTCTGGTGGATCTATATGTGGGTTGTGAAAATAACACACATGCAATGACTTTAGTTGTTGTTAGTAAGAAGAACACACATGCAATGACACTGGTGGATCCATGTGTGGTCTCTGAAGAGAACACATTTCAATGACTCTGGTGATCCATATGTGGTCTGTGAAAAGAGTAGTCATGAAATGACTCCAGGTGTTGTTAGTAAAAAGAATACATATGCAATAACAATTGTGGATCCATGTGTGGTCTGTGAAAAGAACAAACATGCAATGACTCTAGTTGTGGTTAATGAGAAGAACCCACATGCAATGACACTGGTGGATCCATATGTGAATTGTGAAAATAACACACATGCAATGACTCTAGTCGTTGTTAGTAAAAAGAACACACAAGCAATGACACTGGTTGATCCATGTGTGGTCTTTGAAGAGAGAACACACATTTCAATGACACTGGTGGATCCATATGTGGTCTGTGAAAAGAATAATCATGCAATGACTCTGGTGGATCCATATGTGGGTTGTGAAAATAACACACATGCAATGACTTTAGTTGTTGTTAGTAAAAAGAACACATATGCAATGACACTGGTGGATCCATGTGTGGTCCCTAAAGAGAACACACATTTCAATGACTCTGGTGGATCCGTATGTGGTCTGTGAAAAGAATAGTCATGAAATGACTCCAGGTGTTGTTAGTAAAAAGAATACACATGCAATGGCAATGGTGGATCCATGTGTGGTCTGTGAAAACAACACACATGCAATGACTCTAGATGTGGTTAATGAGAAGAACACACATGCAATGACACTGGTGGATCCATAGGTGGATTGTGAAAAGAACACACATGCATTGGCTCTAGTTGTTTTTAGTAAAAAGAACACACATGCAATGACACTGGTGGATCCATGTGTGGTCTCTGAAGAGAACAGACATTTCAATGAGACTGGTGGAACCATATGTGGTCTGTGAAAATAATAGTCATCCAATGACTCTAGTTGTTGTTAGTAAAAAGAACACACATGCAATGACATTAGTGGATCCATGTGTGGTCTCTGAAGAGAACACACGTGCAATGATTCTAGATGTGGTTAATGAGAAGAACACACATGCAATGACACTGGTGGATCCATAGGTGGATTGTGAAAAGAACACACATGCATTGACTCTAGTTGTTTTTAGTAAAAAGAACACAGATGCAATGACACTGGTGGATCCATGTGTGGTCTCTAAAGAGAACACACATTTCAATGGCATTGGTGGATCCATGTGTGGTCTGTGAAAAGAACACACCTGCAATGACTCTGGTGGAGCCATATGTGGGTTGTGAAAATAACACACATGCAATGACTTTAGTTGTTGTTAGTGAAAAGAACACACACGCAATGACGCTAGCTGTGGTTAATGAGAAGAACACACATGAAATGACACTGGTGGATCCATAGGTGGATTGTGAAAAGAACACACATGCAATGAACTTTTGTGGAACCACATGCAATGACACGGGTGGATCCATGTCTGGACTGTGAAGAGAACACACATTTCATTGAACTCTAGTGGATCCATATATGGACTATGAAAAGAATAGTCATGAAATGACTCCATGTGTGGTTAATGAAAGAATACACATTTCAATAAACACTAGTGGATCCATATATGGTATGTGAAAAGAATACACATGCAATGACTCTGGTGGATCCATATGTGGGTTGTGAAAATAACACACATGCAATGACTTTAGTTGTTGTTAGTAAAAAGAACACACATGCAACGACACTGGTGGATCCATGTGTGGTCTCTGAAGAGAACACACATTTCAATGGCACTTGTGCATCCATATGTGGTCTGTGAAAATAATAGTCATGAAATGACTCTGGTGGATCTATATGTGGATTGTGAAAAGAACACACATGCAATGACACTAGTTGTTGTTAGTAAAAAGAACACACATTTCAATGGCACTGGTGGATCCATATATGGTATGTGAAAAGAATACACATGCAATGACTCTGGTGGATCCATATGTGGGTTGTGAAAATAACACACATGCAACGACTTTAGTTCTCGTTAGTAAAAAGAAAACACATGCAACGACACTGGTGGATCCATGTGTGGTCTCTGAAGAGAACACACATTTCAATGACACTGGTGGATCCATATCTGGTCTGTGAAAAGAATAGTCATGAAATGACTCTAGTTGTTGTTAGTAAAAATAACACACATGCAATGACACTAGTGGATCCATGTGTGGTCTCTGAAGAGAACACACATTTCAATGACATTGGTGGATCCATATGTGGTCTATGAAAAGAATAGTCATGCAATGACTCTAGGTGTTGTTAGTAAAAAGAACACACATGCAATGACACTGGTGGATCCATGTGTGGTCTCTGAAGAGAACACACATTTCAATGACACTGGTGGATCCATTTGTGGTCCGCGAAAAGAATAGTCATGCAATGACTCTAGTTGTTGTTAGTAAAAAGAACACACATGCAATGACACTGGTGGATCCATGTGTGGTCTCTGAAGAGAACACACATTTCAATGACATTGGTGGATCCATATGTGGTCTGTGAAAAGAATAGTCAAGCAATGACTCTAGTTGTTGTTAGTAAAAAGAACACACATGCAATGACACTGGTGGATCCAAGTGTGGTCTGTGAAAAGAACACACATGCAATGACTCTAGCTATGGTTAATGAGAAGAACACACATGCAATGACACTGGTGGATCCATATGTGGATTATGAAAATAACACACATGCAATGAATCTAGTTGTTGTTAGTAAAAAGAACACACATGCAATGACACTGGTTGATCCATGTGTGGTATCTGAAGAGAGAACATACAATTCAATGATACTGGTGGATCCATATGTGGTATGTGAAAAGAATTGTCATGAAATGACTCTGGTGGATCCATATGTGGGTTGTGAAAATAACACACATGTAATTACTTTAGTTGTTGTTAGTAAAAAGAACACACATGCAATGACACTGGTGGATCCTTGTGTGGTCCCTGAAGAGAACACACATTTCAATGACTCTGGTGGATCCATATGTGGTCTGTGAGAAGAATAGTCATGAAATGACTCCAGGTGTTGTTAGTAAAAAGAATACACATGCAATGACAATGGTGGATGCATGTCTGGTCTATGAAAAGAACACACATGCAATGACTCTAGCTGTGGTTAATGAGAAAAACACACATGCAATGACACTTGTGGATCCATATGTGGATTGTGAAAATAACACACATGCAATGAATCTAGTCGTTGTTAGTAAAAAGAACACACAAGCAATGACACTGGTTGATCCATGTGTGGTCTTTGAAGAGAGAACACACATTTCAATGACACTAGTGGATCCATATGTGGTCTGTGAAAAGAATAATCATGCAATGACTCTTGTGGATCCATATGTGGGTTGTGAAAATAACACACATGCAATGACTTTAGTTGTTGTTAGTAAAAAGAACACATATGCAATGACACTGGTGGATCCATGTGTGGTCCCTGAAGAGAACAAACATTTCAATGACTCTGGTGGATCCGTATGTGGTCTGTGAAAAGAATAGTCATGAAATGACTCCAGGTGTTGTTAGTAAAAAGAATACACATGCAATGGCAATGGTGCATCCATGTGTGGTCTGTGAAAACAACACACATGCAATGACTCTTGCTGTGGTTAATGAGAAGAACACACATGCAATGACACTGGTGGATCCATAGGTGGATTGTGAAAAGAACACACATGCAATGACTTTAGTTGTTGTTAGTAAAAAGAACACACATGCAATGACATTGGTGGTTCCATGTGTGGTCCCTGAAGAGAACACACATTTCAATGACTCTGGTGGATCCATATGTGGTCTGTGAAAAGAATAGTCATGAAATGACTCCAAGTGTTGTTAGTAAAAAGAATACACATGCAATGCCAATGGTGGATGCATGTGTGGTCTATGAAAAAAAAACACATGCAATGACTCTAGCTGTGGTTAATGAGAAGAACGCACATGCAATGACACTGGTGGATCCATATGTGGATTGTGAAAATAACACACATGCAATGACTCTAGTTGTTGTTAGTAAAAAGAACACACATGCAATGACACTGGTTGATCCATGTGTGGTCTCTGAAGAGAGAGCACACATTTCAATGACACTGGTGGATCCATATGTGGTCTGTGAAAAGAATAGTAATGCAATGACTCTGGTAGATCCATATGTGCGTTGTGAAAATAACACAGATGCAATGACTAGTTGTTGTTTGTAAGAAGAACACACATGCAATGACACTGGTGGATCCATGTGTGGTCTCTGAAGAGAACACACATTTCAATGACTCTGGTGATCCATATGTGGTCTGTGAAAAGAATAGTAATGAAATTACTCCAGGTGTTGTTAGTAAAAAGAATACACATGCAATGACAATGGTGGATCCATGTCTGGCCTGTGAAAAGAACAAACATGCAATGACTCTAGTTGTTTTTAATGAGAAGAACACACATGCAATGACACTGGTGGCTCCATATGTGGATTGGGAAAATAACACACGTGCAATGACTCTAGTCGTTGTTAGTAAAAAGAACACACATGCAGTGACACTGGTTGATCCATGTGTGGTCTTTGAAGAGAGAACACACATTTCAATGACACTAGTGGAACCATATGTGGTCTGTGAAAAGAATAATCATGCAATGACTCTGGTGGATCCATATGTGGGTTGAAAATAACACACATGCAATGACTTTAGTTGTTGTTAGTAAAAAGAACACACATGCAATGACACTGGTGGATCTATGAGTGGTCCCTGAAGAGAACACACATTTCAATGACTCTAGTGGATCCGTATGTGGTCTGTGAAAAGAATAGTCATGAAATGACTCCAAGTGTTGTTAGTAAAAAGAAAACACATGCAATGACAATGGTGGATCCATGTGTGGTCTGTGAAAAGAACACACATGCAATGACTCTAGTTGTGGTTAATGAGAAGAACACACATGCAATGACACTGGTGGATCCATAGGTGGATTGTGAAAAGAACACACATGCAATGACTCTAGTTGTTTTTAGTAAAAATAACACACATGCAATGACACCGGTGGATCCATGTGTGGTCTCTAAAGAGAACACACATTTCAATGACACTGGTGGATCCATATGTGGTCTGTGAAAAGAATTGTCATGCAATGACTCTAGTTGTTGTTAGTAAAAAGAACACACATGCAATGACACTGGTGGATCCATGTGTGGTCTCTGAAGAGAACACACGTGCAATGACTCTAGATGTGGTTAATGAGAAGAACACACATGTAATGACACTGGTGGATCCATAGGTGGATTGTGAAAAGAACACACATGCATTGACTCTAGTTGTTTTTAGTATGAAGAACACGGATGCAATGACACTGGTGGATCCATGTGTGGTCTGTGAAAAGAACACACATGCAATGACTCTAGTTGTGGTTAATGAGAAGAACACACATGCAATGACACTGGTGGATCCATAGGTGGATTGTGAAAAGAACACACATACAATGACTCTAGTTGTTTTTAGTAAAAAGAACACGCATGCAATGACACTGATGGATCCATGTGTGGTCTCTGAAGAGAACACACATTTCAATGACACTGGTGGATCCATATGTGGTCTGTGAAAAGAATAGTCATGCAATGACTCTAGTTGTTGTTAGTAAAAAGAACACACATGCAATGACACTGGTGGATCCATGTGTGGTCTCTGAAGATAACACACGTGCAATGACTATAGATGTGGTTAATGAGAAGAACACACATGCAATGACACTGGTGAATCCATAGGTGGATTGTGAAAAGAACACACATGCATTGACTCTAGTTGTTTTTACTAAAAAGAACACAGATGCAATGACACTGGTGGATCCATGTGTGGTCTCTAAAGAGAACACACATTTCAATGGCATTGGTGGATCCATGTGTGGTCTGTGAAAAGAACACACCTGCAATGACTCTGGTGGATCCATATGTGGGTTGTGAAAATAACACACATGCAATGACTTTAGTTGTTGTTAGTGAAAATAACACACATCCAATGACTATAGCTGTGGTTAATGAGAAGAACACACATGAAATGACATTGGTGGATCCATAGGTGGATTTTGAAAAGAACACACATGTAATGAACTTTTGTGGAACCACATGCAATGACACGGGTAGATCCATGTGTGGTCTGTGAAGAGAACACACATTTCAATGAACTCTGGTGGATCCATATATGGACTATAAAAAGAATAGTCATGAAATGACTCCATGTGTGGTTAATGAAAGAATACACATTTCAATGACACTAGTGGATCCATATATGGTATGTGAAAAGAATACACATGCAATGACTCTGGTGGATCCATATGTGGGTGGTGAAAATAACACACATCGAATGACTTCAGTTGTTGTTAGTAAAAAGAACACACATGCAACGACACTGGTGGATCCATGTGTGGTCTCTGAAGAGAACACACATTTCAATGACACTGGTGGATCCATATGTGGTCTATGAAAATAATAGTCATGAAATGACTCTAGTTGTTGTTAGTAAAAATAACACACATGCAATGACACTGGTGGATCCATGTGTGGTCTCTGAAGAGAACACACATTTTAATGACACTGGTGGAACCATATGCAATGACACTGGTGGATCCATGTGTGGTCTCTGAAGAGAACACACATTTGAATGACACTGGTGGATCCATATGTGGTCTATGAAAAGAATAGTCATGCAATGACTCTAGTTGTTGTTAGTGAAAAGAACACACATGCAATGACACTGGTGGATCCATGTGTGGTCTCTGAAGAGAACACACATTTCAATGACATTGGTGGATCCATATGTGGTCTGTGAAAAGAATAGTCATGCAATGACTCTAGTTGTTGTTAGTAAAAAGAACACACATGCAATGACACTAGTGGATCCAAGTGTGGTCTGTCACACATGCAATGACTCTAGATGTGGTTAATGAGAAGAACACACATGCAATGACATTTGTGGATCCATATGTGGATTATGAAAATAACACACATGCAATGGATCTAGTTGTTGTTAGTAAAAAGAACACACATGCAATGACACTGGTTGATCCATGTGTGGTCTCTAAAGAGAGAACACACATTTCAATGACTTAGAGAACACACATTTCAATGACACTGGTGGATCCATATGTGGTATGTGAAAAGAATTGTCATGAAATTACTCTAGTGGATCCATATGTGGGTTGTGAAAATAACACACATGCAATGACTTTAGTTGTTATTAGTAAAAAGAACACACATGCAATGACACTGGTGGATCCATGTGTGGTCCCTGAAGAGAACACACATTTCAATGACTCTGGTGGATCCATATGTGGTCTTTGAAAAGAATAGTCATGAAATGACTCCAGGTGTTGTTAGTTAAAAGAATATACATGCAATGACAATGGTGGATGCATGTGTGGTCTATGAAAAGAACACACATGCAATGACTCTAGCTGTGGTTAATGAGAAGAACACACATGCAATGACACTGGTGGATCCATATGTGGATTGTGAAAATAACACACATGCAAAGGCTCTAGTTGTTGTTAGTAAAAATAACACACATGCAATGACACTGGTTGATCCATGTGTGGTCTCTGAAGAGAGAACACACATTTCAATGACACTGGTGGATCCATATGTGGTATGTGAAAAGAATTGTCATGAAATGACTCTGGTGGATCCATATGTGGGTTGTGAAAATAACACACATGCAATGACTTTAGTTGTTGTTAGTAAAAAGAACACACATGCAATGACACTGGTGGATCCATGTGTGCTCCCTGAAGAGAACACACATTTGAATGACTCTGGTGGATCCATATGTGGTCTGTGAAAAGAATAGTCATGAAATGACTCCAGGTGTTGTTAGTAAAAAGAATACACCTGCAATGACAATGGTGGATGCATGTGTGGTCTATGAAAAGAACACACATGCAATGACTCTAGCTATGGTTAATGAGAAGAACACACATGCAATGACACTGGTGGATCCATATGTGGATTGTGAAAATAACACACATGCAGTGACTCTAGTTGTTGTTAGTAAAAAGAACACACATGCAATGACACTGGTTGATCCATGTGTGGTCTCTGAAGAGAGAGCACACATTTCAATGACACTGGTGGATCCATATGTGGTCTGTGAAAAGAATAGTCATGCAATGACTCTGGTGGATCCATATGTGGGTTGTGAAAATAACACACATGCAATGACTAGATGTTGTTAGTAAGAAGAACACACATGCAATGACACTGGTGGATCCATGTGTGGTCTCTGAAGAGAACACACATTTCAATGACTCTGGTGATCCATATGTGGTCTGTGAAAAGAATAGTCATGAAATTACTCCAGGTGTTGTTAGTAAAAAGAATACACATGCAATGACAATGGTGGATCCATGTGTGGTCTGTGAAAAGAACAAACATGCAATGACTCTAGTTGTTATTAATGAGAAGAACACACATGCAATGACACTGGTGGATCCATATGTGGATTGGGAAAATAACACACGTGCAATGACTCTAGTCGTTGTTAGTAAAAAGAACACACATGCAGTGACACTGGTTGATCCATGTGTGGTCTTTGAAGAGAGAACACGCATTTCAATGACACTAGTGGAACCATATGTGGTCTGTTAAAATAATAATCATGCAATGACTCTGGTGGATCCATATGTGGGTTGAAAATAACACACATGCAATGACTTTAGTTGTTTTTAGTAAAAAGAACACACATGCAATGACACTGGTGGATCCATGAGTGGTCCCTGAAGAGAACACACATTTCAATGACTCTGGTGGATCCGTATGTGGTCTGTGAAAAGAATAGTCATGAAATGACTCCAGATGTTGTTAGTAAAAAGAATACACATGCAATGACAATGGTGGATCCATGTGTGGTCTGTGAAAAGAACACACATGCAATGACTCTAGTTGTGGTTAATGAGAAGAACACACATGCAATGACACTGGTGGATCCATAGGTGGATTGTGAAAAGAACACACATGCAATGACTCTAGTTGTTTTTAGTAAAAATAACACACATGCAATGACACCGGTGGATCCATGTGTGGTCTCTGAAGAGAACATACATTTCAATGACACTGGTGGATCCATATGTGGTCTGTGAAAAGAATTGTCATGCAATGACTCTAGTTGTTGTTAGTAAAAAGAACACACATGCAATGACACTGGTGGATCCATGTGTGGTCTCTGAAGAGAACACACGTGCAATGACTCTAGATGTGGTTAATGAGAAGAACACACATGTAATGACACTGGTGGATCCATAGGTGGATTGTGAAAAGAACACACATGCATTGACTCTAGTTGTTTTTAGTATGAAGAACACGGATGCAATGACACTGGTGGATCCATGTGTGGTCTGTGAAAAGAACACACATGCAATGACTAGTTGTGGTTAATGAGAAGAACACACATGCAATGACAATGGTGGATCCATAGGTGGATTGTGAAAAGAACACACATACAATGACTCTAGTTGTTTTTAGTAAAAAGAACACGCATGCAATGACACTTATGGATCCATGTGTGGTCTCTGAAGAGAACACACATTTCAATGACACTGGTGGATCCATATGTGGTCTGTGAAAAGAATAGTCATGCAATGACTCTAGTTGTTGTTAGTAAAAAGAACACACATGCAATGACACTGGTGGATCCATGTGTGGTCTCTGAAGATAACACACGTGCAATGACTCTAGATGTGGTTAATGAGAAGAACACACATGCAATGACAATGGTGAATCCATAGGTGGATTGTGAAAAGAACACACATGCATTGACTCTAGTTGTTTTTACTAAAAAGAACATAGATGCAATGACACTGGTGGATCCATGTGTGGTCTCTAAAGAGAACACACATTTCAATGGCATTGGTGGATCCATGTGTGGTCTGTGAAAAGAACACACCTGCAATGACTCTGGTGGATCCATATGTGGGTTGTGAAAATAACACACATGCAATGACTTTAGTTGTTGTTAGTAAAAAGAACACACATGCAACGACACTGGTGGATCCATGTGTGGTCTCTGAAGAGAACACACATTTCAATGACACTGGTGGATCCATATGTGGTCTATGAAAAGAATAGTCATGAAATGACTCTAGTTGTTGTTAGTAAAAATAACACACATGCAATGACACTGGTGGATCCATGTGTGGTCTCTGAAGAGAACACACATTTCAATGACACTGGTGGAACCATATGCAATGACACTGGTGGATCCATGTGTGGTCTCTGAAGAGAACACACATTTGAATGACACTGGTGGATCCATTTGTGGTCTATGAAAAGAATAGTCATGCAATGACTCTAGTTGTTGTTAGTGAAAAGAACACACATGCAATGACACTGGTGGATCCATGTGTGGTCTCGGAAGAGAACACACATTTCAATGACATTGGTGGATCCATATGTGGTCTGTGAAAAGAATAGTCATGCAATGACTCTAGTTGTTGTTAGTAAAAAGAACACACATGCAATGACACTAGTGGATCCAAGTGTGGTCTGTCACACATGCAATGACTCTAGCTGTGGTTAATGAGAAGAACACACATGCAATGACACTTGTGGATCCATATGTGGATTATGAAAATAACACACATGCAATGGATCTAGTTGTTGTTAGTAAAAAGAACACACATGCAATGACACTGGTTGATCCATGTGTGGTCTCTAAAGAGAGAACACACATTTCAATGACACTGGTGGATCCATATGTGGTATGTGAAAAGAATTGTCATGAAATGACTCTAGTGGATCCGTATGTGGGTTGTGAAAATAACACACATGCAATGACTTTAGTTGTTATTAGTAAAAAGAACACACATGCAATGACACTGGTGGATCCATGTGTGGTCCCTGAAGAGAACACACATTTCAATGACTCTGGTGGATCCATATGTGGTCTTTGAAAAGAATAGTCATGAAATGACTCCAGGTGTTGTTAGTTAAAAGAATATACATGCAATGACAATGGTGGATGCATGTGTGGTCTATGAAAAGAACACACATGCAATGACTCTAGCTGTGGTTAATGAGAAGAACACACATGCAATGACACTGGTGGATCCATATGTGGATTGTGAAAATAACACACATGCAAAGGCTCTAGTTGTTGTTAGTAAAAATAACACACATGCAATGACACTGGTTGATCCATGTGTGGTCTCTGAAGAGAGAACACACATTTCAATGACACTGGTGGATCCATATGTGGTATGTGAAAAGAATTGTCATGAAATGACTCTGGTGGATCCATATGTGGGTTGTGAAAATAACACACATGCAATGACTTTAGTTGTTGTTAGTAAAAAGAACACACATGCAATGACACTGGTGGATCCATGTGTGGTCCCTGAAGAGAACACACATTTCAATGACTCTGGTGGATCCATATGTGGTCTGTGAAAAGAATAGTCATGAAATGACTCCAGGTGTTGTTAGTAAAAAGAATACACATGCAATGACAATGGTGGATGCATGTGTGGTCTATAAAAAGAACACACATGCAATGACTCTAGCTATGGTTAATGAGAAGAACACACATGCAATGACACTGGTGGATCCATATGTGGATTGTGAAAATAACACACATGCAGTGACTCTAGTTGTTGTTAGTAAAAAGAACACACATGCAATGACACTGGTTGATCCATGTGTGGTCTCTGAAGAGAGATCACACATTTAAATGACACTGGTGGATCCATATGTGGTCTGTGAAAAGAATAGTCATGCAATGACTCTGGTGGATCCATATGTGGGTTGTGAAAATAACACACATGCAATGACTAGATGTTGTTAGTAAGAAGAACACACATGCAATGACACTGGTGGATCCATGTGTGGTCTCTGAAGAGAACACACATTTCAATGACACTGGTGATCCATATGTGGTCTGTGAAAAGAATAGTCATGAAATTACTCCAGGTGTTGTTAGTAAAAAGAATACACATGCAATGACAATGGTGGATCCATGTGTGGTCTGTGAAAAGAACAAACATGCAATGACTCTAGTTGTTATTAATGAGAAGAACACACATGCAATGACACTGGTGGATCCATATGTGGATTGGGAAAATAACACACGTGCAATGACTCTAGTCGTTGTTAGTAAAAAGAACACACATGCAGTGACACTGGTTGATCCATGTGTGGTCTTTGAAGAGAGAACACGCATTTCAATGACACTAGTGGAACCATATGTGGTCTGTGAAAAGAATAATCATGCAATGACTCTGGTGGATCCATATGTGGGTTGAAAATAACACACATGCAATGACTTTAGTTGTTTTTAGTAAAAAGAACACACATGCAATGACACTGGTGGATCCATGAGTGGTCCCTGAAGAGAACACACATTTCAATGACTCTGGTGGATCCGTATGTGGTCTGTGAAAATAATAGTCATGAAATGACTCCAGATGTTGTTAGTAAAAAGAATACACATGCAATGACAATGGTGGATCCATGTGTGGTCTGTGAAAAGAACACACATGCAATGACTCTAGTTGTGGTTAATGAGAAGAACACACATGCAATGACACTGGTGGATCCATAGGTGGATTGTGAAAAGAACACACATGCAATGACTCTAGTTGTTTTTAGTAAAAATAACACACATGCAATGACACCGGTGGATCCATGTGTGGTCTCTGAAGAGAACACACATTTCAATGACACTGGTGGCTCCATATGTGGTCTGTGAAAAGAATTGTCATGCAATGACTCTAGTTGTTGTTAGTAAAAAGAACACACATGCAATGACACTGGTGGATCCATGTGTGGTCTCTGAAGAGAACACACGTGCAATGACTCTAGATGTGGTTAATGAGAAGAACACACATGTAATGACACTGGTGGATCCATAGGTGGATTGTGAAAAGAACACACATGCATTGACTCTAGTTGTTTTTAGTATGAAGAACACGGATGCAATGAAACTGGTGGATCCATGTGTGGTCTGTGAAAAGAACACACATGCAATGACTAGTTGTGGTTAATGAGAAGAACACACATGCAACGACAATGGTGGATCCATAGGTGGATTGTGAAAAGAACACACATACAATGACTCTAGTTGTTTTTAGTAAAAAGAACACGCATGCAATGACACTTATGGATCCATGTGTGGTCTCTGAAGAGAACACACATTTCAATGACACTGGTGGATCCATATGTGGTCTGTGAAAAGAATAGTCATGCAATGACTCTAGTTGTTGTTAGTAAAAAGAACACACATGCAATGACACTGGTGGATCCATGTGTGGTCTCTGAAGATAACACACGTGCAATGACTCTAGATGTGGTTAATGAGAAGAACACACATGCAATGACAATGGTGAATCCATAGGTGGATTGTGAAAAGAACACACATGCATTGACTCTAGTTGTTTTTAATAAAAAGAACACAGATGCAATGACACTGGTGGATCCATGTGTGGTCTCTAAAGAGAACACACATTTCAATGGCATTGGTGGATCCATGTGTGGTCTGTGAAAAGAACACACCTGCAATGACTCTGGTGGATCCATATGTGGGTTGTGAAAATAACACACATGCAATGACTTTAGTTGTTGTTAGTGAAAATAACACACATCCAATGACTATAGCTGTGGTTAATGAGAAGAACACACATGAAATGACACTGGTGGATCCATAGGTGGATTTTGAAAAGAACACACATGTAATGAACTTTTGTGGAACCACATGCAATGACACGGGTAGATCCATGTGTGGTCTGTGAAGTGAACACACATTTCAATGAACTCTGGTGGATCCATATATGGACTATGAAAAGAATAGTCATGAAATGACTCCATGTGTGGTTAATGAAAGAATACACATTTCAATGACACTAGTGGATCCATATATGGTATGTGAAAAGAATACACATGCAATGACTCTGGTGGATCCATATGTGGGTGGTGAAAATAACACACATCGAATGACTTTAGTTGTTGTTAGTAAAAATAACACACATGCAACGACACTGGTGGATCCATGTGTGGTCTCTGAAGAGAACACACATTTCAATGACACTGGTGGATCCATATGTGGTCTATGAAAAGAATAGTCATGAAATGACTCTAGTTGTTGTTAGTAAAAATAACACACATGCAATGACACTGGTGGATCCATGTGTGGTCTCTGAAGAGAACACACATTTCAATGACACTAGTGGAACCATATGCAATGACACTGGTGGATCCATGTGTGGTCTCTGAAGAGAACACACATTTCAATGACACTGGTGGATCCATATGTGGTCTATGAAAAGAATAGTCATGCAATGACTCTAGTTGTTGTTAGTGAAAAGAACACACATGCAATGACACTGGTGGATCCATGTGTGGTCTCTGAAGATAACACACATTTCAATGTCATTGGTGGATCCATATGTGGTCTGTGAAAAGAATAGTCATGCAATGACTCTAGTTGTTGTTAGTAAAAAGAACACACATGCAATGACACTAGTGGATCCAAGTGTGGTCTGTCACACATGCAATGACTCTAGCTGTGGTTAATGAGAAGAACACACATGCAATGACACTTGTGGATCCATATGTGGATTATGAAAATAACACACATGCAATGGATCTAGTTGTTGTTAGTAAAAAGAACACACATGCAATGACACTGGTTGATCCATGTGTGGTCTCTAAAGAGAGAACACACATTTCAATGACACTGGTGGATCCATATGTGGTATGTGAAAAGAATTGTCATGAAATGACTCTAGTGGATCCATATGTGGGTTGTGAAAATAACACACATGCAATGACTTTAGTTGTTGTTAGTAAAAAGAACACACATGCAATGACACTGGTGGATCCATGTGTGGTCCCTGAAGAGAACACACATTTCAATGACTCTGGTGGATCCATATGTGGTCTGTGAAAAGAATAGTCATGAAATGACTCCATGTGTTGTTAGTAAAAAGAATACACATGCAATGACAATGGTGGATGCATGTGTGGTCTACGAAAAGAACACACATGCAATGATTCTAGCTGTGGTTAATGAGAAGAACACACATGCAATGACACTGGTGGATCCATATGTGGATTGTGAAAATAACACACATGCAATGACTCTAGTTGTTGTTAGTAAAAAGAACACACATGCAATGACACTGGTTGATCCATGTGTGGTCTCTGAAGAGAGAGCACCCATTTCAATGACACTGGTGGATCCATATGTGGTCTGTGAAAAGAATAGTCATGCAATGACTCTGGTGGATCCATATGTGGGTTGTGAAAATAACACACATGCAATGACTAGTTGTTGTTAGTAAGAAGAACACACATGCAATGACACTGGTGGATCCATGTGTGGTCTCTGAAGAGAACACACATTTCAATGACTCTGGTGATCCATATGTGGTCTGTGAAAAGAATAGTCATGAAATTACTCCAGGTGTTGTTAGTAAAAAGAATACACATGCAATGACAATGGTGGATCCATGTGTGGTCTGTGAAAAGAACAAACATGCAATGACTCTAGTTGTTGTTAATGAGAAGAACACACATGCAATGACACTGGTGGATCCATATGTGGATTGGGAAAATAACACACGTGCAATGACTCTAGTCGTTGTTAGTAAAAAGAACACACATGCAGTGACACTGGTTGATCCATGTGTGGTCTTTGAAGAGAGAACACGCATTTCAATGACACTAGTGGAACCATATGTGGTCTGTGAAAAGAATAATCATGCAATGACTCTGGTGGATCCATATGTGGGTTGAAAATAACACACATGCAATGACTTTAGTTGTTGTTAGTAAAAAGAACACACATGCAATGACACTGGTGGATCCATGAGTGGTCCCTGAAGAGAACACACATTTGAATGACTCTGGTGGATCCGTATGTGGTCTGTGAAAAGAATAGTCATGAAATGACTCCAGATGTTGTTAGTAAAAAGAATACACATGCAATGACAATGGTGGATCCATGTGTGGTCTGTGAAAAGAACACACATGCAATGACTCTAGTTGTGGTTAATGAGAAGAACACACATGCAATGACACTGGTGGATCCATAGGTGGATTGTGAAAAGAACACACATGCAATGACTCTAGTTGTTTTTAGTAAAAATAACACACATGCAATGACACCGGTGGATCCATGAGTGGTCTCTGAAGAGAACACACATTTCAATGACACTGGTGGATCCATATGTGGTCTGTGAAAAGAATTGTCATGCAATGACTCTAGTTGTTGTTAGTAAAAAGAACACACATGCAATGACACTGGTGGATCCATGTGTGGTCTCTGAAGAGAACACACGTGCAATGACTCTAGATGTGGTTAATGAGAAGAACACACATGTAATGACACTGGTGTATCCATAGGTGGATTGTGAAAAGAACACACATGCATTGACTCTAGTTGTTTTTAGTATGAAGAACACGGATGCAATGACACTGGTGGATCCATGTGTGGTCTGTGAAAAGAACACACATGCAATGACTAGTTGTGGTTAATGAGAAGAACACACATGCAATGACAATGGTGGATCCATAGGTGGATTGTGAAAAGAACACACATACAATGACTCTAGTTGTTTTTAGTAAAAAGAACACGCATGCAATGACACTTATGGATCCATGTGTGGTCTCTGAAGAGAACACACATTTCAATGACACTGGTGGATCCATATGTGGTCTGTGAAAAGAATAGTCATGCAATGACTCTAGTTGTTGTTAGTAAAAAGAACACACATGCAATGACACTGGTGGATCCATGTGTGGTCTCTGAAGATAACACACGTGCAATGACTCTAGATGTGGTTAATGAGAAGAACACACATGCAATGACAATGGTGAATCCATAGGTGGATTGTGAAAAGAACACACATGCATTGACTCTAGTTGTTTTTACTAAAAAGAACACAGATGCAATGACACTGGTGGATCCATGTGTGGTCTCTAAAGAGAACACACATTTCAATGGCATTGGTGGATCCATGTGTGGTCTGTGAAAAGAACACACCTGCAATGACTCTGGTGGATCCATATGTGGGTTGTGAAAATAACACACATGCAATGACTTTAGTTGTTGTTAGTGAAAATAACACACATCCAATGACTATAACTGTGGTTAATGAGAAGAACACACATGAAATGACACTGGTGGATCCATAGGTGGATTTTGAAAAGAACACACATGTAATGAACTTTTGTGGAACCACATGCAATGACACGGGTAGATCCATGTGTGGTCTGTGAAGAGAACACACATTTCAATGAACTCTGGTGGATCCATATATGGACTATGAAAAGAATAGTCATGAAATGACTCCATGTGTGGTTAATGAAAGAATACACAATTCAATGACACTAGTGGATCCATATATGGTATGTGAAAAGAATACACATGCAATGACTGGTGGATCCATATGTGGGTGGTGAAAATAACACACATCGAATGACTTTAGTTGTTGTTAGTAAAAAGAACACACATGCAACGACACTGGTGGATCCATGTGTGGTCTCTGAAGAGAACACACATTTCAATGACACTGGTGGATCCATATGTGGTCTATGAAAAGAATAGTCATGAAATGACTCTAGTTTTGTTAGTAAAAATAACACACATGCAATGACACTGGTGGATCCATGTGTGGTCTCTGAAGAGAACACACATTTCAATGACACTGGTGGAACCATATGCAATGACACTGGTGGATCCATGTGTGGTCTCTGAAGAGAACACACATTTCAATGACACTGGTGGATCCATATGTGGTCTATGAAAAGAATAGTCATGCAATGACTCTAGTTGTTGTTAGTGAAAAGAACACACATGCAATGACACTGGTGGATCCATGTGTGGTCTCTGAAGAGAACACAAATTTCAATGACCTTGGTGGATCCATATGTGGTCTGTGAAAAGAATAGTCATGCAATGACTCTAGTTGTTGTTAGTAAAAAGAACACACATGCAATGACACTAGTGGATCCAAGTGTGGTCTGTCACACATGCAATGACTCTAGCTGTGGTTAATGAGAAGAACACACATGCAATGACACTTGTGGATCCATATGTGGATTATGAAAATAACACACATGCAATGGATCTAGTTGTTGTTAGTAAAAAGAACACACATGCAATGACACTGGTTGATCCATGTGTGGTCTCTAAAGAGAGAACACACATTTCAATGACACTGGTGGATCCATATGTGGTATCTGAAAAGAATTGTCATGAAATGACTCTAGTGGATCCATATGTGGGTTGTGAAAATAACACACATGCAATGACTTTAGTTGTTATTAGTAAAAAGAACACACATGCAATGACACTGGTGGATCCATGTGTGGTCCCTGAAGAGAACACACATTTCAATGACTCTGGTGGATCCATATGTGGTCTTTGAAAAGAATAGTCATGAAATGACTCCAGGTGTTGTTAGTTAAAAGAATATACATGCAATGACAATGGTGGATGCATGTGTGGTCTATGAAAAGAACACACATGCAATGACTCTAGCTGTGGTTAATGAGAAGAACACACATGCAATGACACTGGTGGATCCATATGTGGATTGTGAAAATAACACACATGCAAAGGCTCTAGTTGTTGTTAGTAAAAATAACACACATGCAATTACACTGGTTGATCCATGTGTGGTCTCTGAAGAGAGAACACACATTTCAATGACACTGGTGGATCCATATGTGGTATGTGAAAAGAATTGTCATCAAATGACTCTGGTGGATCCATATGTGGTTGTGAAAATAACACACATGCAATGACTTTAGTTGTTGTTAGTAAAAAGAACACACATGCAATGACACTGGTGGATCCATGTGTGGTCCCTGAAGAGAACACACATTTCAATGACTCTAGTGGATCCATATGTGGTCTGTGAAAAGAATAGTCATGAAATGACTCCAGGTGTTGTTAGTAAAAAGAATACACATGCAATGACAATGGTGGATGCATGTGTGGTCTATGAAAAGAACACACATACAATGACTCTAGCTGTGGTTAATGAGAAGAACACACATGCAATGACACTGGTGGATCCATATGTGGATTGTGAAAATAACACACATGCAATGACTCTAGTTGTTGTTAGTAAAAAGAACACACATGCAATGACACTGGTTGATCCATGTGTGGTCTCTGAAGAGAGAGCACACATTTCAATGACACTGGTGGATCCATATGTGGTCTGTGAAAAGAATAGTCATGCAATGACTCTGGTGGATCCATATGTGGGTTGTGAAAATAACACACATGCAATGACTAGTTGTTGTTAGTAAGAAGAACACACATGCAATGACACTGGTGGATCCATGTGTGGTCTCTGAAGAGAACACACATTTCAATGACTCTGGTGATCCATATGTGGTCTGTGAAAAGAATAGTCATGAAATTACTCCAGGTGTTGTTAGTAAAAAGAATACACATGCAATGACAATGGTGGATCCATGTGTGGTCTGTGAAAAGAACAAACATGCAATGACTCTAGTTGTTATTAATGAGAAGAACACACATGCAATGACACTGGTGGATCCATATGTGGATTGGGAAAATAACACACGTGCAATGACTCTAGTCGTTGTTAGTAAAAAGAACACACATGTAGTGACACTGGTTGATCCATGTGTGGTCTTTGAAGAGAGAACACGCATTTCAATGACACTAGTGGAACCATATGTGGTCTGTGAAAAGAATAATCATGCAATGACTCTGGTGGATCCATATGTGGGTTGAAAATAACACACATGCAATGACTTTAGTTGTTGTTAGTAAAAAGAACACACATGCAATGACACTGGTGGATCCATGAGTGGTCCCTGAAGAGAACACACATTTCAATGACTCTGGTGGATCCGTATGTGGTCTGTGAAAAGAATAGTCATGAAATGACTCCAGATGTTGTTAGTAAAAAGAATACACATGCAATGATAATGGTGGATCCATGTGTGGTCTGTGAAAAGAACACACATGCAATGACTCTAGTTGTGGTTAATGAGAAGAACACACATGCAATGACACTGGTGGATCCATAGGTGGATTGTGAAAAGAACACACATGCAATGACTCTAGTTGTTTTTAGTAAAAATAACACACATGCATTGACACCGGTGGATCCATGTGTGGTCTCTGAAGAGAACACACATTTCAATGACACTGGTGGATCCATATGTGGTCTGTGAAAAGAATTGTCATGCAATGACTCTAGTTGTTGTTAGTAAAAAGAACACACATGCAATGACACTGGTGGATCCATGTGTGGTCTTTGAAGAGAACACATGTGCAATGACTCTAGATGTGGTTAATGAGAAGAACACACATGTAATGACACTGGTGGATCCATAGGTGGATTGTGAAAAGAACACACATGCATTGACTCTAGTTGTTTTTAGTATGAAGAACACGGATGCAATGACACTGGTGGATCCATGTGTGGTCTGTGAAAAGAACACACATGCAATGACTAGTTGTGGTTAATGAGAAGAACACACATGCAATGACAATGGTGGATCCATAGGTGGATTGTGAAAAGAACACATATACAATGACTCTAGTTGTTTTTAGTAAAAAGAACACGCATGCAATGACACTTATGGATCGATGTGTGGTCTCTGAAGAGAACACACATTTCAATGACACTGGTGGATCCATATGTGGTCTGTGAAAAGAATAATCATGCAATGACTCTAGTTGTTGTTAGTAAAAAGAACACACATGCAATGACACTGGTGGATCCATGTGTGGTCTCTGAAGATAACACACGTGCAATGACTCTAGATGTGGTTAATGAGAAGAACACACATGCAATGACAATGTTGAATCCATAGGTGGATTGTGAAAAGAACACACATGCATTGACTCTAGTTGTTTTTACTAAAAAGAACACAGATGCAATGACACTGGTGGATCCATGTGTGGTCTCTAAAGAGAACACACATTTCAATGGCATTGGTGGATCCATGTGTGGTCTGTGAAAAGAACACACCTGCAATGACTCTGGTGGATCCATATGTGGGTTGTGAAAATAACACACATGCAATGACTTTAGTTGTTGTTAGTGAAAATAACACACATCCAATGACTATAGCTGTGGTTAATGAGAAGAACACACATGAAATGACACTGGTGGATCCATAGGTGGATTTTGAAAAGAACACACATGTAATGAACTTTTGTGGAACCACATGCAATGACACGGGTAGATCCATGTGTGGTCTGTGAAGAGAACACACATTTCAATGAACTCTGGTGGATCCATATATGGACTATGAAAAGAATAGTCATGAAATGACTCCATGTGTGGTTAATGAAAGAATACACATTTCAATGACACTAGTGGATCCATATATGGTATGTGAAAAGAATACACATGCAATGACTCTGGTGGATCCATATGTGGGTGGTGAAAATAACACACATCGAATGACTTTAGTTGTTGTTAGTAAAAAGAACACACATGCAACGACACTGGTGGATCCATGTGTGGTATCTGAAGAGATCACACATTTCAATGACACTGGTGGATCCATATGTGGTCTATGAAAAGAATAGTCATGAAATGACTCTAGTTGTTGTTAGTAAAAATAACACACATGCAATAACACTGGTGGATCCATGTGTGGTCTATGAAAAGAACACACATGCAATGACTCTAGCTGTGGTTAATGAGAAGAACACACATGCAATGACACTGGTGGATCCATATGTGGTCTGTGAAAAGAATAGTCATGCAATGACTCTGGTGGATCCATATGTGGGTTGTGAAAATAACACACATGCAATGACTAGTTGTTGTTAGTAAGAAGAACACGCATGCAATGACACTGGTGGATCCATGTGTGGTCTCTGAAGAGAACACACATTTCAATGACTCTGGTGATCCATATGTGGTCTGTGAAAAGAATAGTCATGAAATTACTCCAGGTGTTGTTAGTAAAAAGAATACACATGCAATGACAATGGTGGATCCATGTGTGGTCTGTGAAAAGAACAAACATGCAATGACTCTAGTTGTTATTAATGAGAAGAACACACATGCAATGACACTGGTGGATCCATATGTGGATTGGGAAAATAACACACGTGCAATGACTCTAGTCGTTGTTAGTAAAAAGAACACACATGTAGTGACACTGGTTGATCCATGTGTGGTCTTTGAAGAGAGAACATGCATTTCAATGACACTAGTGGAACCATATGTGGTCTGTGAAAAGAATAATCATGCAATGACTCTGGTGGATCCATATGTGGGTTGAAAATAACACACATGCAATGACTTTAGTTGTTGTTAGTAAAAAGAACACACATGCAATGACACTGGTGGATCCATGACTGGTCCCTGAAGAGAACACACATTTCAATGACTCTGGTGGATCCGTATGTGGTCTGTGAAAAGAATAGTCATGAAATGACTCCAGATGTTGTTAGTAAAAAGAATACACATGCAATGATAATGGTGGATCCATGTGTGGTCTGTGAAAAGAACACACATGCAATGACTCTAGTTGTGGTTAATGAGAAGAACACACATGCAATGACACTGGTGGATCCATAGGTAGATTGTGAAAAGAACACACATGCAATGACTCTAGTTGTTTTTAGTAAAAATAACACACATGCAATGACACCGGTGGATCCATGTGTGGTCTCTGAAGAGAACACACATTTCAATGACACTGGTGGATCCATATGTGGTCTGTGAAAAGAATTGTCATGCAATGACTCTAGTTGTTGTTAGTAAAAAGAACACACATGCAATGACACTGATGGATCCATGTGTGGTCTTTGAAGAGAACACATGTGCAATGACTCTAGATGTGGTTAATGAGAAGAACACACATGTAATGACACTGGTGGATCCATAGGTGGATTGTGAAAAGAACACACATGCATTGACTCTAGTTGTTTTTAGTATGAAGAACACGGATGCAATGACACTGGTGGATCCATGTGTGGTCTGTGAAAAGAACACACATGCAATGACTAGTTGTGGTTAATGAGAAGAACACACATGCAATGACAATGGTGGATCCATAGGTGGATTGTGAAAAGAACACATATACAATGACTCTAGTTGTTTTTAGTAAAAAGAACACGCATGCAATGACACTTATGGATCCATGTGTGGTCTCTGAAGAGAACACACATTTCAATGACACTGGTGGATCCATATGTGGTCTGTGAAAAGAATAATCATGCAATGACTCTAGTTGTTGTTAGTAAAAAGAACACACATGCAATGACACTGGTGGATCCATGTGTGGTCTCTGAAGATAACACACGTGCAATGACTCTAGATGTGGTTAATGAGAAGAACACACATGCAATGACAATGTTGAATCCATAGGTGGATTGTGAAAAGAACACACATGCATTGACTCTAGTTGTTTTTACTAAAAAGAACACAGATGCAATGACACTGGTGGATCCATGTGTGGTCTCTAAAGAGAACACACATTTCAATGGCATTGGTGGATCCATGTGTGGTCTGTGAAAAGAACACACCTGCAATGACTCTGGTGGATCCATATGTGGGTTGTGAAAATAACACACATGCAATGACTTTAGTTGTTGTTAGTGAAAATAACACACATCCAATGACTATAGCTGTGGTTAATGAGAAGAACACACATGAAATGACACTGGTGGATCCATAGGTGGATTTTGAAAAGAACACACATGTAATGAACTTTTGTGGAACCACATGCAATGACACGGGTAGATCCATGTGTGGTCTGTGAAGAGAACACACATTTCAATGAACTCTGGTGGATCCATATATGGACTATGAAAAGAATAGTCATGAAATGACTCCATGTGTGGTTAATGAAAGAATACACATTTCAATGACACTAGTGGATCCATATATGGTATGTGAAAAGAATACACATGCAATGACTCTGGTGGATCCATATGTGGGTGGTGAAAATAACACACATCGAATGACTTTAGTTGTTGTTAGTAAAAAGAACACACATGCAACGACACTGGTGGATCCATGTGTGGTATCTGAAGAGATCACACATTTCAATGACACTGGTGGATCCATATGTGGTCTATGAAAAGAATAGTCATGAAATGACTCTAGTTGTTGTTAGTAGAAATAACACACATGCAATGACACTGGTGGATCCATGTGTGGTCTCTGAAGAGAACACACATTTCAATGACACTGGTGGAACCATATGCAATGACAGTGGTGGATCCATGTGTGGTCTCTGAAGAGAACACACATTTCAATGACACTGGTGGATCCATATGTGGTCTATGAAAAGAATAGTCATGCAATGACTCTAGTTGTTGTTAGTGAAAAGAACACACATGCAATGACACTGGTGGATCCATGTGTGGTCTCTGAAGAGAACACACATTTCAATGACATTGGTGGATCCATATGTGGTCTGTGAAAAGAATAGTCATGCAATGACTCTAGTTGTTGTTAGTAAAAAAACACACATGCAATGACACTAGTGGATCCAAGTGTGGTCTGTCACACATGCAATGACTCTAGCTGTGGTTAATGAGAAGAACACACATGCAATGACACTTGTGGATCCATATGTGGATTATGAAAATAACACACATGCAATGGATCTAGTTGTTGTTAGTAAAAAGAACACACATGCAATGACACTGGTTGATCCATGTGTGGTCTCTGAAGAGAGAACACACATTTCAATGACACTGGTGGATCCATATGTGGTATGTGAAAAGAATTGTCATGAAATGACTCTGGTGGATCCATATGTGGGTTGTGAAAATAACACACATGCAATGACTTTAGTTGTTGTTAGTAAAAAGAACACACATGCAATGACACTGGTGGATCCATGTGTGGTCCCTAAAGAGAACACACATTTCAATGACTCTGGTGGATCCATATGTGGTCTGTGAAAAGAATAGTCATGAAATGACTCCAGGTGTTGTTAGTAAAAAGAATACACATGCAATGACAATGGTGGATGCATGTGTGGTCTATGAAAAGAACACACATGCAATGATTCTAGCTGTGGTTAATGAGAAGAACACACATGCAATGACACTGGTGGATCCATATGTGGATTGTGAAAATAACACACATGCAATGACTCTAGTTGTTGTTAGTAAAAAGAACACACATGCAATGACACTGGTTGATCCATGTGTGGTCTCTGAAGAGAGAGCACCCATTTCAATGACACTGGTGGATCCATATGTGGTCTGTGAAAAGAATAGTCATGCAATGACTCTGGTGGATCCATATGTGGGTTGTGAAAATAACACACATGCAATGACTAGTTGTTGTTAGTAAGAAGAACACACATGCAATGACACTGGTGGATCCATGTGTGGTCTCTGAAGAGAACACACATTTCAATGACTCTGGTGATCCATATGTGGTCTATGAAAAGAATAGTCATGAAATTACTCCAGGTGTTGTTAGTAAAAAGAATACACATGCAATGACAATGGTGGATCCATGTGTGGTCTGTGAAAAGAACAAACATGCAATGACTCTAGTTGTTGTTAATGAGAAGAACACACATGCAATGACACTGGTGGATCCATATGTGGATTGGGAAAATAACACACGTGCAATGACTCTAGTCGTTGTTAGTAAAAAGAACACACATGCAGTGACACTGGTTGATCCATGTGTCGTCTTTGAAGAGAGAACACGCATTTCAATGACACTAGTGGAACCATATGTGGTCTGTGAAAAGAATAATCATGCAATGACTCTGGTGGATCCATATGTGGGTTGAAAATAACACACATGCAATGACTTTAGTTGTTGTTAGTAAAAAGAACACACATGCAATGACACTGGTGGATCCATGAGTGGTCCCTGAAGAGAACACACATTTGAATGACTCTGGTGGATCCGTATGTGGTCTGTGAAAAGAATAGTCATGAAATGACTCCAGATGTTGTTAGTAAAAAGAATACACATGCAATGACAATGGTGGATCCTTGTGTGGTCTGTGAAAAGAACACACATGCAATGACTCAAGTTGTGGTCAATGAGAAGAACACACATGCAATGACACTGGTGGATCCATAGGTGGATTGTGAAAAGAACACACATGCAATGACTCTAGTTGTTTTTAGTAAAAATAACACACATGCAATGACACCGGTGGATCCATGAGTGGTCTCTGAAGAGAACACACATTTCAATGACACTGGTGGATCCATATGTGGTCTGTGAAAAGAATTGTCATGCAATGACTCTAGTTGTTGTTAGTAAAAAGAACACACATGCAATGACACTGGTGGATCCATGTGTGGTCTCTGAAGAGAACACACGTGCAATGACTCTAGATGTGGTTAATGAGAAGAACACACAGGTAATGACACTGGTGGATCCATAGGTGGATTGTGAAAAGAACACACATGCATTGACTCTAGTTGTTTTTAGCATGAAGAACACGGATGCAATGACACTGGTGGATCGATGTGTGGTCTATGAAAAGAACACACATGCAATGACTAGTTGTGGTTAATGAGAAGAACACACATGCAATGACAATGGTGGATCCATAGGTGGATTGTGAAAAGAACACACATACAATGACTCTAGTTGTTTTTAGTAAAAAGAACACGCATGCAATGACACCTATGGATCCATGTGTGGTCTCTGAAGAGAACACACATTTCAATGACACTGGTGGATCCATATGTGGTCTGTGAAAAGAATAGTCATGCAATGACTCTAGTTGTTGTTAGTAAAAAGAACACACATGCAATGACATTGGTGGATCCATGTGTGGTCTCTGAAGATAACACACGTGCAATGACTCTAGATGTGGTTAATGAGAAGAACACACATGCAATGACAATGGTGAATCCATAGGTGGATTGCGAAAAGAACACACATGCATTGACTCTAGTTGTTTTTACTAAAAAGAACACAGATGCAATGACACTGGTGGATCCATGTGTGGTCTCTAAAGAGAACACACATTTCAATGGCATTGGTGTATCCATGTGTGGTCTGTGAAAAGAACACACCTGCAATGACTCTGGTGGATCCATATGTGGGTTGTGAAAATAACACACATGCAATGACTTTAGTTGTTGTTAGTGAAAATAACACACATGCAATGACTATAGCTGTGGTTAATGAGAAGAACACACATGAAATGACACTGGTGGATCCATAGGTGGATTTTGAAAAGAACACACATGTAATGAACTTTTGTGGAACCACATGCAATGACACGGGTAGATCCATGTGTGGTCTGTGAAGAGAACACACATTTCAATGAACTCTGGTGGATCCATATATGGACTATGAAAAGAATAGTCATGAAATGACTCCATGTGTGGTTAATGAAAGAATACACATTTCAATGACACTAGTGGATCCATATATGGTATGTGAAAAGAACACACATGCAACGACACTGGTGGATCCATGTGTGGTCTCTGAAGAGAACACACATTTCAATGACACTGGTGGATCCATATGTGGTCTATGAAAAGAATAGTCATGAAATGACTCTAGTTGTTGTTAGGAAAAAGAACACACATGCAATGACACTTGTGGATCCATGTGTGGTCTGTGAAAAGAACACACATGCAACGACACTGGTGGATCCATGTGTGGTCTCTGAAGAGAACACACATTTCAATGACACTGGTGGATCCATATGTGGTCTATGAAAAGAATAGTCATGAAATGACTCTAGTTGTTGTTAGGAAAAAGAACACACATGCAACGACACTAGTGGATCCATGTGTGGTCTCTGAAGAGAACACACATTTCAATGACATTGGTGTATCCATATGTGGTCTGTGAAAAGCATAGTCATGCAATGACTCTAGTTGTTGTTAGGAAAACGAACACACATGCAATGACACTTGTGGATCCATGTGTGGTCTGTGAAAAGAACACACATGCAATGACTCTAGCCGTGGTTAATGAGAAGAACACACATGCAATGACACTGGTGGATCCATATGTGGATTATGAAAATAACACACATGCAATGGATCTAGTTGTTGTTAGTAAAAAGAACACACTGGCAATGACACTGGTTGATCCATGTGTGGTCTCCAAAGAGAGAACACACATTTCAATGACACTGGTGGATCCATATGTGGTATGTGAAAAGAATTGTCATGAAATGACTCTAGTGGATCCATATGTGGGTTGTGAAAATAACACACATGCAATGACTTTAGTTGTTGTTAGTAAAAAGAACACACATGCAATGACACTGGTGGATCCATGAGTGGTCCCTGAAGAGAACACACATTTGAATGACTCTGGTGGATCCGTATGTGGTCTGTGAAAAGAATAGTCATGAAATGACTCCAGATGTTGTTAGTAAAAAGAATACACATGCAATGACAATGGTGGATCCATGTGTGGTCTGTGAAAAGAACACACATGCAATGACTCTAGTTGTGGTTAATGAGAAGAACACACATGCAATGACACTGGTGGATCCATAGGTGGATTGTGAAAAGAACACACATGCAATGACTCTAGTTGTTTTTACTAAAAATAACACACATGCAATGAAACCGGTGGATCCATGTGTGGTCTCTGAAGAGAACACACATTTCAATGACACTGGTGGATCCATATGTGGTCTGTGAAAAGAATTGTCATGCAATGACTCTAGTTGTTGTTAGTAAAAAGAACACACATGCAATGACACTGGTGGATCCATGTCTGGTCTCTGAAGAGAACACACGTGCAATGACTCTAGATGTGGTTAATGAGAAGAACACACATGTAATGACACTGGTGGATCCATAGGTGGATTGTGAAAAGAACACACATGCATTGACTCTAGTTGTTTTTAGTATGAAGAACACGGATGCAATGACAATGGTGGATCCATGTGTGGTCTGTGAAAAGAACACACATGCAATGACTAGTTGTGGTTAATGAGAAGAACACACATGCAATGACAATGGTGGATCCATAGGTGGATTGTGAAAAGAACACACATACAATGACTCTAGTTGTTTTTAGTAAAAAGAACACACATGCAATGACACTTATGGATCCATGTGTGGTCTCTGAAGAGAACACACATTTCAATGACACTGGTGGATCCATATGTGGTCTGTTAAAAGAATAGTCATGCAATGACTCTAGTTGTTGTTAGTAAAAAGAACACAGATGCAATGACACTGGTGGATCCATGTGTGGTCTCTGAAGATAACACACGTGCAATGACTCTAGATGTGGTTAATGAGAAGAACACACATGCAATGACAATGGTGAATCCATAGGTGGATTGTGAAAAGAACACACATGCATTGACTCTAGTTGTTTTTACTAAAAAGAACACAGATGCAATGACACTGGTGGATCCATGTGTGGTCTCTAAAGAGAACACACATTTCAATGGCATTGGTGGATCCATGTGTGGTCTGTGAAAAGAACACACCTGCAATGACTCTGGTGGATCCATATGTGGGTTGTGAAAATAACACACATGCAATGACTTTAGTTGTTGTTAGTGAAAATAACACACATGCAATGACTATAGCTGTGGTTAATGAGAAGAACACACATGAAATGACACTGGTGGATCCATAGGTGGATTTTGAAAAGAACACACATGTAATGAACTTTTGTGGAACCACATGCAATGACACGGGTAGATCCATGTGTGGTCTGTGAAGAGAACACACATTTCAATGAACTCTGGTGGATCCATATATGGACTATGAAAAGAATAGTCATGAAATGACTCCATGTGTGGTTAATGAAAGAATACACATTTCAATGACACTAGTGGATCCATATATGGTATGTGAAAAGAACACACATGCAACGACACTGGTGGATCCATGTGTGGTCTCTGAAGAGAACACACATTTCAATTACACTGGTGGATCCATATGTGGTCTATGAAAAGAATAGTCATGAAATGACTCTAGTTGTTGTTAGGAAAAAGAACACACATGCAATGACACTTGTGGATCCATGTGTGGTCTGTGAAAAGAACACACATACAACGACACTGGTGGATCCATGTGTGGTCTCTGAAGAGAACACACATTTCAATGACACTGGTGGATCCATATGTGGTCTATGAAAAGAATAGTCATGAAATGACTCTAGTTGTTGTTAGGAAAAAGAACACACATGCAACGACACTGGTGGATCCATGTGTGGTCTCTGAAGAGAACACACATTTCAATGACATTGGTGGATCCATATGTGGTCTGTGAAAAGCATAGTCATGCAATGACTCTAGTTGTTGTTAGGAAAAAGAACACACATGCAATGACACTTGTGGATCCATGTGTGGTCTGTGAAAAGAACACACATGCAATGACTCTAGCCGTGGTTAATGAGAAGAACACACATGCAATGACACTGGTGGATCCATATGTGGATTGTGAAAATAACACACATGCAAAGGCTCTAGTTGTTGTTAGTAAAAATAACACACATGCAATTACACTGGTTGATCCATGTGTGGTCTCCAAAGAGAGAACACACATTTCAATGACACTGGTGGATCCATATGTGGTATGTGAAAAGAATTGTCATGAAATGACCCTAGTGGATCCATATCTGGGTTGTGAAAATAACACACATGCAATGACTTTAGTTGTTGTTAGTAAAAAGAACACACATGCAATGACACTGGTGGATCCATGTGTGGTCCCTGAAGAGAACACACATTTCAATGACTCTGGTGGATCCATATGTGGTCTGTGAAAAGAATAGTCATGAAATGACTCCAGGTGTTGTTAGTTAAAAGAATATACATGCAATGACAATGGTGGATGCATGTGTGGTCTATGAAAAGAACACACATGCAATGACTCTAGATGTGGTTAATGAGAAGAACACACATGCAATGACACTGGTGGATCCATATGTGGATTGTGAAAATAACACACATGCAAAGGCTCTAGTTGTTGTTAGTAAAAATAACACACATGCAATGACACTGGTTGATCCATGTGTGGTCTCTGAAGAGAGAACACACATTTCAATGACACTGGTGGATCCATATGTGGTATGTGAAAAGAATTGTCATGAAATGACTCTGGTGGATCCATATGTGGGTTGTGAAAATAACACACATGCAATGACTTTAGTTGTTAGTAAAAAGAACACACATGCAATGACACTGGTGGATCCATGTGTGGTCCCTGAAGAGAACACACATTTCAATGACTCTGGTGGATCCATATGTGGTCTGTGAAAAGAATAGTCATGAAATGACTCCAGGTGTTGTTACTAAAAAGAATACACATGCAATGACAATGGTGGATGCATGTGTGGTCTATGAAAAGAACACACATGCAATGACTCTAGCTGTGGTTAATGAGAAGAACACACATGCAATGACACTGGTGGATCCATATGTGGATTGTGAAAATAACACACATGCAATGACTCTAGTTGTTGTTAGTAAAAAGAACACACATGCAATGACACTGGTTGATCCATGTGTGGTCTCTGAAGAGAGAGCACACATTTCAAGGACACTGGTGGATCCATATGTGGTCTGTGAAAAGAATAGTCATGCAATGACTCTGGTGGATCCATATGTGGGTTGTGAAAATAACACACATGCAATGACTAGTTGTTGTTAGTAAGAAGAACACACATGCAATGACACTGGTGGATCCATGTGTGGTCTCTGAAGAGAGCACACATTTCAATGACTCTGGTGATCCATATGTGGTCTGTCAAAATAATAGTCATGAAATTACTCCAGGTGTTGTTAGTAAAAAGAATACACATGCAATGACAATAGTGGATCCATGTGTGGTCTGTGAAAAGAACAAACATGCAATGACTCTAGTTGTTGTTAATGAGAAGAACACACATGCAATGACACTGGTGGATCCATATGTGGATTGGGAAAAAAACACACGTGCAATGACTCTAGTCATTGTTAGTAAAAAGAACACACATGCAGTGACACTGGTTGATCCATGTGTGGTCTTTGAAGAGAGAACGCGCATTTCAATGACACTAGTGGAACCATATGTGGTCTGTGAAAAGAATAATCATGCAATGACTCTGGTGGATCCATATGTGGGTTGAAAATAACACACATGCAATGACTTTAGTTGTTGTTAGTAAAAAGAACACACATGCAATGACACTGGTGGATCCATGAGTGGTCCCTGAAGAGAACACACATTTCAATGACTCTGGTGGATCCGTATGTGGTCTGTGAAAAGAATAGTCATGAAATGACTCCAGATGTTGTTAGTAAAAGAATACACATGCAATGACAATGGTGGATCCATGTGTGGTCTGTGAAAAGAACACACATGCAATGACTCTAGTTGTGGTTAATGAGAAGAACACACATGCAATGACACTGGTGGATCCATAGGTGGATTGTGAAAAGAACACACATGCAATGACTCTAGTTGTTTTTAGTAAAAATAACACACATGCAATGACACCGATGGATCCATGTGTGGTCTCTGAAGAGAACACACATTTCAATGACACTGGTGGATCCATATGTGGTCTGTGAAAAGAATTGTCATGCAATGACTCTAGTTGTTGTTAGTAAAAAGAACACACATGCAATGACACTGGTGGATCCATGTCTGGTCTCTGAAGAGAACACACGTGCAATGACTCTAGATGTGGTTAATGAGAAGAACACACATGTAATGACACTGGTGGATCCATAGGTGGATTGTGAAAAGAACACACATGCATTGACTCTAGTTGTTTTTAGTATGAAGAACACGGATGCAATGACAATGGTGGATCCATGTGTGGTCTGTGAAAAGAACACACATGCAATGACTAGTTGTGGTTAATGAGAAGAACACACATGCAATGACAATGGTGGATCCATAGGTGTATTGTGAAAAGAACACACATACAATGACTCTAGTTATTTTTAGTAAAAAGAACACGCATGCAATGACACTGATGGATCCATGTGTGGTCTCTGAAGAGAACACACATTTCAATGACACTTGTGGATCCATATGTGGTCTGTGAAAAGAATAGTCATGCAATGACTCTAGTTGTTGTTAGTAAAAAGAACACACATGCAATGACACTGGTGGATCCATGTGTGGTCTCTGAAGATAACACACGTGCAATGACTCTAGATGTGGTTAATGAGAAGAACACACATGCAATGACAATGGTGAATCCATAGGTGGATTGTGAAAAGAACACACATGCATTGACTCTAGTTGTTTTTACTAAAAAGAACACAGATGCAATGACACTTGTGGATCCATGTGTGGTCTCTAAAGAGAACACACATTTCAATGGCATTGGTGGATCCATGTGTGGTCTGTGAAAAGAACACACCTGCAATGACTCTGGTGGATCCATATGTGGGTTGTGAAAATAACACACATGCAATGACTTTAGTTGTTGTTAGTGAAAATAACACACACGCAATGACTATAGCTGTGGTTAATGAGAAGAACACACATGAAATGATACTGGTGGATCCATAGGTGGATTTTGAAAAGAACACACATGTAATGAACTTTTGTGGAACCACATGCAATGACACGGGTAGATCCATGTGTGGTCTGTGAAGAGAACACACATTTCAATGAACTCTGGTGGATCCATATATGGACTATGAAAAGAATAGTCATGAAATGACTCCATGTGTGGTTAATGAAAGAATACACATTTCAATGACACTAGTGGATCCATATATGGTATGTGAAAAGAACACACATGCAACGACACTGGTGGATCCATGTGTGGTCTCTGAAGAGAACACACATTTCAATGACACTGGTGGATCCATATGTGGTCTATGAAAAGAATAGTCATGAAATGACTCTATTTGTTGTTAGTAAAAATAACACACATGCAATGACACTGGTGGATCCATGTGTGGTCTCTGAAGAGAACACACATTTCAATGACACTGGTGGAACCATATGCAATGACACTGGTGGATCCATGTGTGGTCTCTGAAGAGAACACACATTTCAATGACACTGGTGGATCCATATGTGGTCTATGAAAAGAATAGTCATGCAATGACTCTAGTTGTTGTTAGTAAAAAGAACACACATGCAATGACACTGGTGGATCCATGTGTGGTCTGTGAAAAGAACACACATGCAATGACTCTAGCCGTGGTTAATGAGAAGAACACACATGCAATGACACTGGTGGATCCATATGTGGATTATGAAAATAACACACATGCAATGGATCTAGTTGTTGTTAGTAAAAAGAACACACTGGCAATGACACTGGTTGATCCATGTGTGGTCTCCAAAGAGAGAACACACATTTCAATGACACTGGTGGATCCATATGTGGTATGTGAAAAGAATTGTCATGAAATGACTCTAGTGGATCCATATGTGGGTTGTGAAAATAACACACATGCAATGACTTTAGTTGTTGTTAGTAAAAAGAACACACATGCAATGACACTGGTGGATCCATGAGTGGTCCCTGAAGAGAACACACATTTGAATGACTCTGGTGGATCCGTATGTGGTCTGTGAAAAGAATAGTCATGAAATGACTCCAGATGTTGTTAGTAAAAAGAATACACATGCAATGACAATGGTGGATCCATGTGTGGTCTGTGAAAAGAACACACATGCAATGACTCTAGTTGTGGTTAATGAGAAGAACACACATGCAATGACACTGGTGGATCCATAGGTGGATTGTGAAAAGAACACACATGCAATGACTCTAGTTGTTTTTACTAAAAATAACACACATGCAATGAAACCGGTGGATCCATGTGTGGTCTCTGAAGAGAACACACATTTCAATGACACTGGTGGATCCATATGTGGTCTGTGAAAAGAATTGTCATGCAATGACTCTAGTTGTTGTTAGTAAAAAGAACACACATGCAATGACACTGGTGGATCCATGTCTGGTCTCTGAAGAGAACACACGTGCAATGACTCTAGATGTGGTTAATGAGAAGAACACACATGTAATGACACTGGTGGATCCATAGGTGGATTGTGAAAAGAACACACATGCATTGACTCTAGTTGTTTTTAGTATGAAGAACACGGATGCAATGACATTGGTGGATCCATGTGTGGTCTGTGAAAAGAACACACATGCAATGACTAGTTGTGGTTAATGAGAAGAACACACATGCAATGACAATGGTGGATCCATAGGTGGATTGTGAAAAGAACACACATACAATGACTCTAGTTGTTTTTAGTAAAAAGAACACACATGCAATGACACTTATGGATCCATGTGTGGTCTCTGAAGAGAACACACATTTCAATGACACTGGTGGATCCATATGTGGTCTGTTAAAAGAATAGTCATGCAATGACTCTAGTTGTTGTTAGTAAAAAGAACACAGATGCAATGACACTGGTGGATCCATGTGTGGTCTCTGAAGATAACACACGTGCAATGACTCTAGATGTGCTTAATGAGAAGAACACACATGCAATGACAATGGTGAATCCATAGGTGGATTGTGAAAAGAACACACATGCATTGACTCTAGTTGTTTTTACTAAAAAGAACACAGATGCAATGACACTGGTGGATCCATGTGTGGTCTCTAAAGAGAACACACATTTCAATGGCATTGGTGGATCCATGTGTGGTCTGTGAAAAGAACACACCTGCAATGACTCTGGTGGATCCATATGTGGGTTGTGAAAATAACACACATGCAATGACTTTAGTTGTTGTTAGTGAAAATAACACACATGCAATGACTATAGCTGTGGTTAATGAGAAGAACACACATGAAATGACACTGGTGGATCCATAGGTGGATTTTGAAAAGAACACACATGTAATGAACTTTTGTGGAACCACATGCAATGACACGGGTAGATCCATGTGTGGTCTGTGAAGAGAACACACATTTCAATGAACTCTGGTGGATCCATATATGGACTATGAAAAGAATAGTCATGAAATGACTCCATGTGTGGTTAATGAAAGAATACACATTTCAATGACACTAGTGGATCCATATATGGTATGTGAAAAGAACACACATGCAACGACACTGGTGGATCCATGTGTGGTCTCTGAAGAGAACACACATTTCAATTACACTGGTGGATCCATATGTGGTCTATGAAAAGAATAGTCATGAAATGACTCTAGTTGTTGTTAGGAAAAAGAACACACATGCAATGACACTTGTGGATCCATGTGTGGTCTGTGAAAAGAACACACATACAACGACACTGGTGGATCCATGTGTGGTCTCTGAAGAGAACACACATTTCAATGACACTGGTGGATCCATATGTGGTCTATGAAAAGAATAGTCATGAAATGACTCTAGTTGTTGTTAGGAAAAAGAACACACATGCAACGACACTGGTGGATCCATGTGTGGTCTCTGAAGAGAACACACATTTCAATGACATTGGTGGATCCATATGTGGTCTGTGAAAAGCATAGTCATGCAATGACTCTAGTTGTTGTTAGGAAAAAGAACACACATGCAATGACACTTGTGGATCCATGTGTGGTCTGTGAAAAGAACACACATGCAATGACTCTAGCCGTGGTTAATGAGAAGAACACACATGCAATGACACTGGTGGATCCATATGTGGATTGTGAAAATAACACACATGCAAAGGCTCTAGTTGTTGTTAGTAAAAATAACACACATGCAATTACACTGGTTGATCCATGTGTGGTCTCCAAAGAGAGAACACACATTTCAATGACACTGGTGGATCCATATGTGGTATGTGAAAAGAATTGTCATGAAATGACCCTAGTGGATCCATATCTGGGTTGTGAAAATAACACACATGCAATGACTTTAGTTGTTGTTAGTAAAAAGAACACACATGCAATGACACTGGTGGATCCATGTGTGGTCCCTGAAGAGAACACACATTTCAATGACTCTGGTGGATCCATATGTGGTCTGTGAAAAGAATAGTCATGAAATGACTCCAGGTGTTGTTAGTTAAAAGAATATACATGCAATGACAATGGTGGATGCATGTGTGGTCTATGAAAAGAACACACATGCAATGACTCTAGATGTGGTTAATGAGAAGAACACACATGCAATGACACTGGTGGATCCATATGTGGATTGTGAAAATAACACACATGCAAAGGCTCTAGTTGTTGTTAGTAAAAATAACACACATGCAATGACACTGGTTGATCCATGTGTGGTCTCTGAAGAGAGAACACACATTTCAATGACACTGGTGGATCCATATGTGGTATGTGAAAAGAATTGTCATGAAATGACTCTGGTGGATCCATATGTGGGTTGTGAAAATAACACACATGCAATGACTTTAGTTGTTGTTAGTAAAAAGAACACACATGCAATGACACTGGTGGATCCATGTGTGGTCCCTGAAGAGAACACACATTTCAATGACTCTGGTGGATCCATATGTGGTCTGTGAAAAGAATAGTCATGAAATGACTCCAGGTGTTGTTACTAAAAAGAATACACATGCAATGACAATGGTGGATGCATGTGTGGTCTATGAAAAGAACACACATGCAATGACTCTAGCTGTGGTTAATGAGAAGAACACACATGCAATGACACTGGTGGATCCATATGTGGATTGTGAAAATAACACACATGCAATGACTCTAGTTGTTGTTAGTAAAAAGAACACACATGCAATGACACTGGTTGATCCATGTGTGGTCTCTGAAGAGAGAGCACACATTTCAAGGACACTGGTGGATCCATATGTGGTCTGTGAAAAGAATAGTCATGCAATGACTCTGGTGGATCCATATGTGGGTTGTGAAAATAACACACATGCAATGACTAGTTGTTGTTAGTAAGAAGAACACACATGCAATGACACTGGTGGATCCATGTGTGGTCTCTGAAGAGAGCACACATTTCAATGACTCTGGTGATCCATATGTGGTCTGTGAAAATAATAGTCATGAAATTACTCCAGGTGTTGTTAGTAAAAAGAATACACATGCAATGACAATAGTGGATCCATGTGTGGTCTGTGAAAAGAACAAACATGCAATGACTCTAGTTGTTGTTAATGAGAAGAACACACATGCAATGACACTGGTGGATCCATATGTGGATTGGGAAAAAAACACACGTGCAATGACTCTAGTCATTGTTAGTAAAAAGAACACACATGCAGTGACACTGGTTGATCCATGTGTGGTCTTTGAAGAGAGAACGCGCATTTCAATGACACTAGTGGAACCATATGTGGTCTGTGAAAAGAATAATCATGCAATGACTCTGGTGGATCCATATGTGGGTTGAAAATAACACACATGCAATGACTTTAGTTGTTGTTAGTAAAAAGAACACACATGCAATGACACTGGTGGATCCATGAGTGGTCCCTGAAGAGAACACACATTTCAATGACTCTGGTGGATCCGTATGTGGTCTGTGAAAAGAATAGTCATGAAATGACTCCAGATGTTGTTAGTAAAAGAATACACATGCAATGACAATGGTGGATCCATGTGTGGTCTGTGAAAAGAACACACATGCAATGACTCTAGTTGTGGTTAATGAGAAGAACACACATGCAATGACACTGGTGGATCCATAGGTGGATTGTGAAAAGAACACACATGCAATGACTCTAGTTGTTTTTAGTAAAAATAACACACATGCAATGACACCGATGGATCCATGTGTGGTCTCTGAAGAGAACACACATTTCAATGACACTGGTGGATCCATATGTGGTCTGTGAAAAGAATTGTCATGCAATGACTCTAGTTGTTGTTAGTAAAAAGAACACACATGCAATGACACTGGTGGATCCATGTCTGGTCTCTGAAGAGAACACACGTGCAATGACTCTAGATGTGGTTAATGAGAAGAACACACATGTAATGACACTGGTGGATCCATAGGTGGATTGTGAAAAGAACACACATGCATTGACTCTAGTTGTTTTTAGTATGAAGAACACGGATGCAATGACAATGGTGGATCCATGTGTGGTCTGTGAAAAGAACACACATGCAATGACTAGTTGTGGTTAATGAGAAGAACACACATGCAATGACAATGGTGGATCCATAGGTGTATTGTGAAAAGAACACACATACAATGACTCTAGTTATTTTTAGTAAAAAGAACACGCATGCAATGACACTGATGGATCCATGTGTGGTCTCTGAAGAGAACACACATTTCAATGACACTTGTGGATCCATATGTGGTCTGTGAAAAGAATAGTCATGCAATGACTCTAGTTGTTGTTAGTAAAAAGAACACACATGCAATGACACTGGTGGATCCATGTGTGGTCTCTGAAGATAACACACGTGCAATGACTCTAGATGTGGTTAATGAGAAGAACACACATGCAATGACAATGGTGAATCCATAGGTGGATTGTGAAAAGAACACACATGCATTGACTCTAGTTGTTTTTACTAAAAAGAACACAGATGCAATGACACTTGTGGATCCATGTGTGGTCTCTAAAGAGAACACACATTTCAATGGCATTGGTGGATCCATGTGTGGTCTGTGAAAAGAACACACCTGCAATGACTCTGGTGGATCCATATGTGGGTTGTGAAAATAACACACATGCAATGACTTTAGTTGTTGTTAGTGAAAATAACACACACGCAATGACTATAGCTGTGGTTAATGAGAAGAACACACATGAAATGACACTGGTGGATCCATAGGTGGATTTTGAAAAGAACACACATGTAATGAACTTTTGTGGAACCACATGCAATGACACGGGTAGATCCATGTGTGGTCTGTGAAGAGAACACACATTTCAATGAACTCTGGTGGATCCATATATGGACTATGAAAAGAATAGTCATGAAATGACTCCATGTGTGGTTAATGAAAGAATACACATTTCAATGACACTAGTGGATCCATATATGGTATGTGAAAAGAACACACATGCAACGACACTGGTGGATCCATGTGTGGTCTCTGAAGAGAACACACATTTCAATGACACTGGTGGATCCATATGTGGTCTATGAAAAGAATAGTCATGAAATGACTCTATTTGTTGTTAGTAAAAATAACACACATGCAATGACACTGGTGGATCCATGTGTGGTCTCTGAAGAGAACACACATTTCAATGACACTGGTGGAACCATATGCAATGACACTGGTGGATCCATGTGTGGTCTCTGAAGAGAACACACATTTCAATGACACTGGTGGATCCATATGTGGTCTATGAAAAGAATAGTCATGCAATGACTCTAGTTGTTGTTAGTAAAAAGAACACACATGCAATGACACTGGTGGATCCATGTGTGGTCTCTGAAGATAACACACGTGCAATGACTCTAGATGTGGTTAATGAGAAGAACACACATGCAATGACAATGGTGAATCCATAGGTGGATTGTGAAAAGAACACACATGCATTGACTCTAGTTGTTTTTACTAAAAAGAACACAGATGCAATGACACTGGTGGATCCATGTGTGGTCTCTAAAGAGAACACACATTTCAATGGCATTGGTGGATCCATGTGTGGTCTGTGAAAAGAACACACCTGCAATGACTCTGGTGGATCCATATGTGGGTTGTGAAAATAACACACATGCAATGACTTTAGTTGTTGTTAGTGAAAATAACACACACGCAATGACTATAGCTGTGGTTAATGAGAAGAACACACATGAAATGACACTGGTGGATCCATAGGTGGATTTTGAAAAGAACACACATGTAATGAACTTTTGTGGAACCACATGCAATGACACGGGTAGATCCATGTGTGGTCTGTGAAGAGAACACACATTTCAATGAACTCTGGTGGATCCATATATGGACTATGAAAAGAATAGTCATGAAATGACTCCATGTGTGGTTAATGAAAGAATACACATTTCAATGACACTAGTGGATCCATATATGGTATGTGAAAAGAACACACATGCAACGACACTGGTGGATCCATGTGTGGTCTCTGAAGAGAACACACATTTCAATGACACTGGTGGATCCATATGTGGTCTATGAAAAGAATAGTCATGAAATGACTCTATTTGTTGTTAGTAAAAATAACACACATGCAATGACACTGGTGGATCCATGTGTGGTCTCTGAAGAGAACACACATTTCAATGACACTGGTGGAACCATATGCAATGACACTGGTGGATCCATGTGTGGTCTCTGAAGAGAACACACATTTCAATGACACTGGTGGATCCATATGTGGTCTATGAAAAGAATAGTCATGCAATGACTCTAGTTGTTGTTAGTAAAAAGAACACACATGCAATGACACTGGTGGATCCATGTGTGGTCTCTAAAGATAACACACGTGCAATGACTCTAGATGTGGTTAATGAGAAGAACACACATGCAATGACAATGGTGAATCCATAGGTGGATTGTGAAAAGAACACACATGCATTGACTCTAGTTGTTTTTACTAAAAAGAACACAGATGCAATGACACTGGTGGATCCATGTGTGGTCTCTAAAGAGAACACACATTTCAATGGCATTGGTGGATCCATGTGTGGTCTGTGAAAAGAACACACCTGCAATGACTCTGGTGGATCCATATGTGGGTTGTGAAAATAACACACATGCAATGACTTTAGTTGTTGTTAGTGAAAATAACACACACGCAATGACTATAGCTGTGGTTAATGAGAAGAACACACATGAAATGACACTGGTGGATCCATAGGTGGATTTTGAAAAGAACACACATGTAATGAACTTTTGTGGAACCACATGCAATGACACGGGTAGATCCATGTGTGGTCTGTGAAGAGAACACACATTTCAATGAACTCTGGTGGATCCATATATGGACTATGAAACGAATAGTCATGAAATGACTCCATGTGTGGTTAATGAAAGAATACACATTTCAATGACACTAGTGGATCCATATATGGTATGTGAAAAGAACACACATGCAACGACACTGGTGGATCCATGTGTGGTCTCTAAAGAGAACACACATTTCAATGACACTGGTGGATCCATATGTGGTCTATGAAAAGAATAGTCATGAAATGACTCTATTTGTTGTTAGTAAAAATAACACACATGCAATGACACTGGTGGATCCATGTGTGGTCTCTGGAGAGAACACACATTTCAATGACACTGGTGGAACCATATGCAATGACACTGGTGGATCCATCTGTGGTCTCTGAAGAGAACACACATTTCAATGACACTGGTGGATCCATATGTGGTCTATGAAAAGAATAGTCATGCAATGACTCTAGTTGTTGTTAGTGAAAAGAACACACATGCAATGACACTGGTGGATCCATGTGTGGTCTCTGAAGAGAACACACATTTCAATGACATTGTTGGATCCATATGTGGTCTGTGAAAAGAATACTCATGCAATGACTCTAGTTGTTGTTAGTAAAAAGAACACACATGCAAAGACACTAGTGGATCAAGTGTGGTCTGTCACACATGCAATGACTCTAGCTGTGGTTAATGAGAAGAACACACATGCAATGACACTGGTGGATCCATATGTGGATTATGAAAATAACACACATGCAATGAATCTAGTTGTTGTTAATAAAAAGAACACACATGCAATGACACTAGTTGATCCATGTGTGGTCTCTGAAGAGAGAACACACATTTCAATGACAGTGGTGGATCCATATGTGGTATGTGAAAAGAATTGTCATGAAATGACTCTGGTGGATCCATATGTGGGTTGTGAAAATAACACACATGCAATGACTTTAGTTGTTGTCAGTAAAAAGAACACACATGCAATGACACTGGTGGATCCATGTGTGGTCCCTGAAGAGAACACACATTTCAATGACTCTGGTGGATCCATATGTGGTCTGTGAAAAGAATAGTCATGAAATGACTCCAGGTGTTGTTAGTAAAAAGAATACACATGCAATGACAATGGTGGATGCATGTGTGGTCTATGAAAAGAACACACATGCAATGACTCTAGCTGTGGTTAATGAGAAGAACACACATGCAATGACACTGGTGGATCCATATGTGGATTGTGAAAATAACACACATGCAATGACGCTAGTTGTTGTTAGTAAAAAGAACACACATGCAATGACACTGGTTGATCCATGTGTGGTCTCTGAAGAGAGAGAACACATTTCAATGACACTGGTGGATCCATAGGTGGGTTGTGAAAATAACACACATGCAATGACTTTAGTTGTTGTCAGTAAAAAGAACACACATGCAATGACACTGGTGGATCCATGTGTGGTCCCTGAAGAGAACACACATTTCAATGACTCTAGTGGATCCATATGTGGTCTCTGAAAAGAATAGTCATGAAATGACTCCAGGTGTTGTTAGTAAAAAGAATACACATGCAATGACAATGGTGGATGCATGTGTGGTCTATGAAAAGAACACACATGCAATGACTCTAGCTGTGGTTAATGAGAAGAACACACATGCAATGACACTGGTGGATCCATATGTGGATTGTCAAAATAACACACATGCAATGACTCTAGTTGTTGTTAGTAAAAAGAACACACATGCAATGACACTGGTGGATCCATGTGTGGTCTCTAAAGAGAGAGCACACATTTCAATGACACTGGTGGATCCATATGTGGTCTGTGAAAAGAATAGTCATGCAATGACTCTGGTGGATCCATAGGTGGGTTGTGAAAATAACACACATGCAATGACTTTAGTTGTTGTTAGTAAGAAGGACACACATGCAATGACACTGCTGGATCCATGTGTGGTCTCTGAAGAGAACGCACATTTCAATGACTCTGGTGATCCATATGTGGTCTGTGAAAAGAATAGTCATGAAATGACTCCAGGTGTTGTTAGTAAGAAGAATACACATGCAATGACAATGGTGGATGCATGTCTGGTCTGTGAAAAGAACACACATGCAATGACTCTAGGTGTGGTTAATGAGAAGAACACACATGCAATGACACTGGTGGATCCATATGTGGATTGTGAAAATAACACACATGCAATGACTCTAGTTGTTGTTAGTAAAAATAACACACATGCAATGACACTGGTGGATCCATGTGTGGTCTCTGAAGAGAGATCACACATTTCAATGACACTGGTGGATCCATATGTGGTATGTGAAAAGAATAGTCATGCAATGACTCTGGTGGATCCATATGTGGGTTGTGAAAATAACACACATGCAATGACTTTAGTTGTTGTTAGTAAGAAGAACACACATGCAATGACACTGGTGGATCCATGTGTGGTCTCTGAAGAGAACACACATTTCAATGACTCTGGTGATCCATATGTGGTATGTGAAAAGAATAGTCATGAAATGACTGCAGGTGTTGTTAGTAAAAATAATACACATGCAATGACAATGGTGGATGCATGTCTAGTCTGTGAAAAGAACAAACATGCAATGAATCTAGTTGCGGTTAATGAGAAAAACACACATGCAATGACACTGGTGGATCCATATGTGGATTGTGAAAATAACACACATGCAATGACTCTAGTCGTTGTTAGTAAAAAGAACACATGCAATGACACTGGTTGATCCATGTGTGGTCTTTTAAGAGAGAACACACATTTCAATGACACTGGTGGATCCATATGTGGTCTGTGAAAAGAATAATCATGCAATGACTCTGGTGGATCCATATGTGGGTTGTGAAAATAACACACATGCAATGACTTTAGTTGTTGTTAGTAAAAAGAACACACATGCAATGACACTTGTGGATCCATGAGTGGTCCCTGAAGAGAACACACATTTCAATGACTCTGGTGGATCTGTATGTGGTCTGTGAAAAGAATAGTCATGAAATGACTCTAGGTGTTGTTAGGAAAAATAATACACATGCAATGACAATGGTGGATCCATGTGTGGTCTGTGAAAAGAACACACATGCAATGGCTCTAGTTGTGGTTAATGCGAAGAACACACATGCAATGACACTGGTGGATCCATAGGTTGATTGTGAAAAGAATACACATGCAATGACTCTAGTTGTTTTTAGTAAAAAGAACACACATGCAATGACACCAATGGATCCATGTGTGGTCTCTGAAGAGAACACACATTTCAATGACACTGTGGATCCATATGTGGTCTGTGAAAAGAATAGTCATGCAATCACTCTAGCTGTTGTTAGTAAAAAGAACACACATTAAATGACACTGGTGGATCCATGTGTGGTCTCTGAAGAGAACACACGTGCAATGACTCTAGATGTGGTTAATGAGAAGAACACACATGCAATGACACTGGTGGATCCATAGGTGGATTGTGAAAAGAACACACATGCATTGACTCTAGTTATTTTTAGTAAAAAGAACACAGATGCAATGACACTGGTGGATCCATGTGTGGTCTCTAAAGAGAACATACATTTCAATGGCATTGGTGGATCCATGTGTGGTCTGTGAAAAGAACACACCTGCAATGACTCTGGTGGATCCATATGTGGGTTGTGTAAATAACACACATGCAATGACTTTAGTTGTTGTTAGTGAAAAGAACACACATGCAATGACTCTAGCTGTGGTTAATGAGAAGAACACACATGAAATGACACTGGTGTATCCATAGGTCGATTGTGAAAAGAAAACACATGCAATGAACTTTTGTGGAACCACATGCAATGACAGGGGTAGATCCATGTGTGGTCTGTGAAGAGAACACACATTTCAATGAACTCTGGTGGATCCATATATGGTATGTGAAAAGAATACACATGCAATGACTCTGGTGGATCCATATGTGGGTTGTGAAAATAACACACATGCAATGACTTTAGTTGTTGTTAGTAAAATGAGCACACATGCAACGACACTGGTGGATCCATGTGTTGTCTCTGAAGAGAACACACATTTCAGTGACATTGGTGGATCCATATGTGGTCTGTGAAAAGAATAGTCATGAAATGACTCTAGTTGTTGTTAGTAAAAATAACACACATGCAATGACACTGGTGGATCCATGTGTGGTCTCTAAAGAGAACACACATTTCAATGACACTGGTGGAACTATATGCAATGACACTAGTGGATCCATGTGTGGTCTCTGAAGAGAACACACATTTCAATGACACTGGTGGGTCCATACGTGGTCTGTGAAAAGAATAGTCATGCAATGACTCTAGTTGTTGTTATTAAAAAGAACACACATGCAATGACACTGGTGTATCCATGTGTGGTCTCTGAAAGAACACACATTTCAATGACATTGGTGGATCCATATGTGGTCCGTGAAAAGAATAGTCATGCAATGACTCTAGTCGTTGTTGGTAAAAAGAACACACACGCAATGACACTGGTGGATCCATGTGTGGTCTATGAAAAGAACAGACATGCTATGACTCTAGTTGTGGTTAATGAGAAGAACACACATGCAATGACACTGGTGGATCCATATGTGGATTATGAAAATAACACACATGCAATGAATCTAGTTGTTGTTAGTAAAAAGAAGACACATGCAATGACACTGGTTGATCCATGTGTGGTCTCTGAAGAGAGAACACACATTTCAATGACACTGGTGGATCCATATGTGGTATGTGAAAAGAATTGTCATGAAATGACTCTGGTGGATCCATATGTGGGTTGTGAAAATAACGCACATGCAATGACTTTAGTTGTTGTTAGTAAAAAGAACACACATGCAATGACACTGGTGGATACATGTGTGGTCCCTGAAGAGAACACACATTTCAATGACTCTGGTGGATCCATATGTGGTCTGTGAACAGAATAGTCATGAAATGACTCCAGGTGTTGTTAGTTAAAAGAATACACATGCAATGACAATGGTGGATGCATGTGTGGTCTATGAAAAGAACACACATGCAATGACTCTAGCTGTGGTTAATGAGAAGAACACACATGCAATGACACTGGTGGATCCATATGTGGATTGTGAAAATAACACACATGCAAAGACTCTAGTTGTTAGTAAAAATAACACACATGCAATGACACTGGTTGATCCATGTGTGGTCTCTGAAGAGAGAACACACATTTCAATGACACTGGTGGATCCATATGTGGTATGTGAAAAGAATTGTCATGAAATGACTCTGGTGGATCCATATGTGGGTTGTGAAAATAACACACATGCAATGACTTTAGTTGTTGTTAGTAAAAAGAACACACATGCAATGACACCGGTGGATCCATGTGTGTTCTCTGAAGAGAACACACATTTCACGGACATTGGTGGATCCATGTGTGGTCCCTGAAGAGAACACACATTTCAATGACTCTGGTGGATCCATATGTGGTCTGTGAAAAGAATAGTCATGAAATGACTCCAGGTGTTGTTAGTTAAAAGAATATACATGCAATGACAATGGTGGATGCATGTGTGGTCTAGGAAAAGAACACACATGCAATGACTCTAGCTGTGGTTAATGAGAAGAACACACATGCAATGACACTGGTGGATCCATATGTGGATTGTGAAAATAACACACATGCAAAGGTTCTAGTTGTTGTTAGTAAAAATAACACACATGCAATGACACTGGTTGATCCATGTGTGGTCTCTGAAGAGAGAACACACATTTCAATGACACTGGTGGATCCATATGTGGTATGTGAAAAGAATTGTCATGAAATGACTCTGGTGGATCCATATGTGGGTTGTGAAAATAACACACATGCAATGACTTTATTTGTTGTTAGTAAAAAGAACACACATGCAATGACACTGGTGGATCCATGAGTGGTCCCTGAAGAGAACACACATTTCAATGACTCTGGTGGATCCGTATGTGGTTTGTGGAAAGAATAGTCATGAAATGACTCCAGGTGTTGTTAGTAAAAAGAATACACATGCAATGACAATGGTGGATCCATGTGTGGTCTGTGAAAAGAACACACATGCAATGACTCTAGCTTGGTTAATGAGAAGAACACACATGCAATGACACTGGTGGATCCATAGGTGGATTGTGAAAAGAAGACACATGCAATGACTCTAGTTGTTTTTTGTGAAAAGAACACACATGCAATGACCCTTGTGGATCCATATGTGGTCTCTGAAGAGAAAACACATTTCAATGACACTGGTGGATCCATATGTGGTTTGTGAAAAGAATAGTCATGCAATGACTCTAGTTGTTGTTAGTAAAAAGAACACACATGCAATGACACTGGTGGATCCATGTGTGGTCTCTGAAGAGAACACACGTGCAATGACTCTAGATGTTGTTAATGAGAAGAACACACATGCAATGACACTGGTGGATCCATAGGTGGATTCTGAAAACAACACACATGCATTGCCTCTAGTTGTTTTTAGTAAAAAGAACATAGATGCAATGACACTGGTGGATCCATGTGTGGTCTCTAAAGAGAACACACATTTCAATGGCATTGGTGGATCCATGTGTGGTCTATGAAAAGAACACACCTGCAATAACTCTGGTGGATCCATATGTGGGTTGTGAAAATAACAGGCATGCAATGACTTTAGTTGTTGTTAGTGAAAAGAACACACATGCAATGACTCTAGCTGTTGTTAATGAGAAGAACACACATGAAATGACACTGGTGGATCCATAGGTGGATTGTGAAAAGAACACACATGCAATGAACTTTTGTGGAACCACATGCAATGACACGGGTGGATCCATGTGTGGTCTGTGAAGAGAACACACATTTCAATGAACTCTGGTGGATCCATATATGGCCTGTGAAAAGAATAGTCATGAAATGACTCCATGTGTGGTTAATGAAAGAATACACATGTCAATGACACTAGTGGATCCATATATGGTATGTGAAAAGAATACACATGCAATGACTCTGGTGGATCCATATGTGGTGGTGAAAATAACACACATGCAATGACTTTAGTTGTTGTTAGTAAAAAGAACACACATGCAACGACATTGGTGGATCCATGTGTGGTCTCTGAAGAGAACACACATTTCAATGACACTGGTGGATCCATATGTAGTCTGTGAAAAGAATAGTCATGAAATGACTCTAGTTGTTGTTAGTAAAAATAACACACATGCAATGACACTGGTGGATCCATGTGTGGTCTCTGAAGAGAACACATATTTCAATGACACTGGTGGAACCATATGCAATGACACTGGTGGATCCATGTGTGGTCTCTGAAGAGAACACGCATTTCAATGACACTGGTGGATCCATATGTGGTCTGTGAAAAGAATAGTCATGCAATGACTCTAGTTGTTGTTAGTGAAAAGAACACACATGCAATGACACTGGTGGATCCATGTGTGGTCTCTGAAGAGAACACACATTTCAATGACATTGGTGGATCCATATGTGGTATGTGAAAAGAATAGTCATGCAATGACTCTAGTTGTTGTTAGGAAAAAGAACACACATGCAATGACACTGGTGGATCCATGTGTGGTCTGTGAAAATAACACACATTTCAATGACATTGGTGGATCCATATGTGGTCTGTGAAAAGAATAGTCAAGCAATGACTCTAGTTGTTGTTAGTAAAAAGAACACACATGCAATGAGAATGGTGGATCCATGTGTGGTATGTGAAAAGAACACACATGCAATGACTCTAGCCGTGGTTAATGAGAAGAACACACATGCAATGACACTGGTGGATCCATATGTGGATTATGAAAATAACACATATGCAATGGATCTAGTTGTTGTTAGTAAAAAGAACACACATGCAATGACACTGGTTGATCCATGCGTGGTCTCTTAAGAGAGAACACACATTTCAATGACACTGGTGGATCCATATGTGGTATGTGAAAAGAATTTTCATGAAATAACTCTAGTGGATCCATATGTGGGTTGTGAAAATAACACACATCCAATGACTTTAGTTGTTGTTAGTAAAAAGAACACACATGCAATGACACTTGTGGATCCATGTGTGGTCCCTGAAGAGAACACACATTTCAATGACTCTGGTGGATCCATATGTGGTCTGTGAAAAGAATAGTCATGAAATGACTCCACGTGTTGTTAGTAAAAAGAATACACATGCAATGACAATGGTGGATGCATGTGTGGTTTATGAAAACAACACACATGCAATGACTCTAGCTGTGGGTAATGAGAAGAACACACATGCAATGACTCTAGCTGTGGTTAATGAGAAGAACACACATGCAATGACACTGGTGGATCCATATGTGGATTGTGAAAATAACACACATGCAATGACTCTAGTTTTTGTTAGTAAAAAGAACACACATGCAATGACACTGGTTGATCCATGTGTGGTCTCTGAAGAGAGAGCACACATTTCAATGACACTAGTGGATCCATATGTGGTCTGTGAAAAGAATAGTCATGCAATGACTCTGGTGGATCCATATGTGGGTTGTGAAAATAACACACATGCAATGACTTTAGTTGTTGCTAGTAAGAAGAACACACATGCAATGACACTGGTGGATCCATGTGTGGTCTCTGAAGAGAACACACATTTCAATGACACTTGTGGATCCATATGTGGTCTGTGAAAAGAATATTCATGCAATGACTCTAGTTGTTGTTAGTAAACAGAAGACACATGAAATGACATTGGTGGATCCATGTGTGGTCTGTGAAAAGAACACACATGCAATGACTCTAGCTGTGGTTAATGAGAAGAACACACATGCAATGACACTGGTGGATCCATATGTGGATTATGAAAATAACACACATGTAATGAATCTAGTTGTTGTTAGTAAAAATAACACACATGCAATGACACTGGTTTTTCCATGTGTGGTCTCTGAAGATAGAACACACATTTCAATGACACTGGTGGATCCATATGTGGTATGTGAAAAGAATTTTCATGAAATGACTCTGGTGGATCTATATGTGGGTTGTGAAAATAACACACATGCAATGACATTAGTTGTTAGTAAAAAGAACACACATGCAATGACACTAGTGGATCCATTTGTGGTCCCTCAAGAGAACACACATTTCAATGACTCTGGTGGATCCATATGTGGTCTGTGAAAAGAATAGTCATGAAATGACTCTAGGTGTTGTTAGTAAAAAGAATACACATGCAATGACAATAGTGGATGCATGTGTGGTCTACGAAAAGAACACACATGCAATGACTCTAGTTGTGGATTGTGAAAATAACACACATGCAATGACTCTAGTTGTTGTTAGTAAAAAGAACACACATGCAATGACACTGGTTGATCCATGTGTGGTCTCTGAAAAGAGAGCACACATTTCAATGACACTGGTGGATCCATATGTGGTCTGTGAACAGAATAGTCATGCAATGACTCTGGTGGATCCATATGTGGGTTGTGAAGATAACACACATGCAATGACTTTAGTTGTTATTAGTAAGAAGAACACACATGTAATGACACTGGTGGATCCATGTGTGGTCTCTGAAGAGAACACACATTTCAATGACACTGGTGGATCCATATGTGGTCTATGAAAATAATAGTCATGCAATGACTCTGGCGGATCCATATGTGGGTTGTGTAAATAACACACATGCAATGACTTTAGTTGTTGTTAGTGAAAAGAACACACATGCAATGACTCTAGCTGTGGTTAATGAGAAGAACACACATGAAATGGCACTGGTGGATCCATAGGTGGATTGTGAAAAGAACACACATGCAATGAACTTTTGTGGAACCACATGCAATGACACGGGTAGATCCATGTGTTATCTATGAAGAGAACACACATTTCAATGAACTCTGGTGGATCCATATATGGACTGTGAAAAGAATAGTCATGAAATGACTCCATGTGTGGTTAATGAAAGAATACACATTTCAATGACACTAGTGGATCCATATATGGTATGTGAGAAGAATACACATGCAATGACTCTGGTGGATCCATATGTGGGTTGTGAAAATAACACACATGCAATGACTTTAGTTGTTGATAGTAAAAAGAACACACATGCAATGACACTGGTGGATCCATGTGTGGTCTCTGAAGTGAACACACATTTCAATGACACTGGTGGATCCATATGTGGTCTGTGAAAAGAATAGTCATGAAATGACTCTAGTTGTTTTTAGTAAAAATAACACACATGCAATGACACTGGTGGATCCATGTGTGGTCTTTGAAGAGAACACACATTTCAATGACACTGGTGGAATCATATGGAATGACACTAGTGGATCCATGTGTGGTCTCTGAAGAGGACACACATTTCAATGACACAGGTGGATCCATATGTGGTCTGTGAAAAGAATAGTCATGCAATGACTCTAGTTGTTGTTAGTGAAAAGAACACACATGCGATGACACTGGTGTATCCATGTGTGGTCTCTGAAGAGAACACACATTTCAATGACATTGGTGGATCCATATGTGGTCTGTGAAAAGAATAGTCATGCAATGACTCTAGTTGTTGTTAGTAAAAAGAACACACATGCAATGACACTGGTGGATCCATGTGTGGTCTGTGAAAAGAACACACATGCAATGACTCTAGTTGTGGTTAATGAGAAGAACACACATGCAATGACACTGGTGGATCCATATGTGGATTATGAAAATAACACACATGCAATGAATCCAATTGTTGTTAGTAAAAAGAACATACATGCAATGACACTGGTTGATCCATGTGTGGTCTCTGAAGAGAGAACACACATTTCAATGACACTGGTGGATCATATGCGGTATGTGAAAAGAATTGTCATGAAATGACTGGTGGATCCATATGTGGGTTGTGAAAATAACACACATGCAATGAGTTGTTGTTAGTAAAAAGAACACACGTGCAATGACACTGGTGGATCCATGTGTGGTCCCTGAAGAGAACACACATTTCAAGAACTCTGGTGGATCCATATGTGGTCTGTTAAAAGAATAGTCATGAAATGACTCCAGGTGTTGTTAGTAAAAAGAATACACATGCAATGACAATGGTGCATGCATGTGTGGTCTATGAAAAGAACACACATGCAATGACTCTAGCTTTGGTTAATGAGAAGAACGCACATGCAATGACACTGGTGGATCCATAAGTGGATTGTGAAAATAACACACATGCAATGGCTCAAGTTGTTGTTAGTAAAAAGAACACACATGCAATGACACTGGTTGATCCATGTGTGTTCTCTGAAGAGAGAGCACACATTTCAATGACACTGGTGGATCCATATGTGGTCTGTGAAAAGAATAGTCATGCAATGACTCTGGTGGATCCATATGTGGGTTGTGAAAATAACACACATGCAATGAGTTTAGTTGTTGCTAGTAAGAATAACACACATGCAATGACACTAGTGGATCCATGTGTGGTCTCTGAACAGAACACACATTTCAATGACATTGGTGGATCCATATGTGGTCTGTGAAAAGAATAGCCATGCAATGACTCTAGTTGTTGTTAGTAAAAAGAACACACATGCAATGACACTGGTGGATCCATGTGTGGTCTGTGAAAAGAACACACATGCAATGACTCTAGCTGTGGTTATTGAGAAGAACACACATGCAATGACACTGGTGGATCCATATGTGGATTATGAAAATAACATATATCCAATGAATCTAGTTGTTGTTAGGAAAAAGAACACACATGCAATGACACTAGTTGATCCATGTGTGGTCTCTGAAGAGAGAACACACAATTCAATGACACTGGTGGATCCATATGTGGTATGTGAAAAGAATTTTCATGAAATGACTCTGGTGGATCCATATGTGGGTTGTGAAAATAACACACATGTAATGACTTTAGTTATTGTTAGTAAAAATAAAACACATGCAATGACACTGGTGGATCCATGTGTGGTCGCTGAAGAGAACACACATTTCAATGACTCTGGTGTATCCATAAGTGGTCTATGAAAAGAATAGTCATGAAATGACTCCAGGTGTTGTTAGTAAAAAGAATACACATGCAATGATAATGGTGCATGCATGTGTGGTCTATGAAAAGAACACACATGCAATGACTCTAGCTGTGGATAATGAGAAGAACACACATGCAATGACACTGGTGGATCCATATGTGGATTGTGAAAATAAGACACATGCAATGACTCTAGTTGTTGTTAGTAAAAAGAACACACATGCAATGACACTGGTTGATCCATGTGTGGTCTCTGAAGAGAGAGCACACATTTCAATGACACTGGTGGATCCATATGTGGTCTGTGAAAAGAATAGTCATGCAATGACTCTGGTGGATCCATATGTGGGTTGTGAAAATAACACACATGCAATGACTTTAAGTGTTGTTAGTGAAAAGAACACACATGCAATGACTCTAGCTATGGTTAATGAGAAGAACACACATGAAATGACACTGGTGGATCCATAGGTGGATTGTGAAAAGAACACACATGCAATGAACTTTTGTGGAACCACATGCAATAACACGGGTGGATCCATGTGTGGTCTATGAAGAGAACACACATTTCAATGAACTCTGGTGGATCCATATATGGACTGTGAAAAGAATAGTCATGAAATTACTCTATGTGTGGTTAATGAAAGAATACACATTTCAATGACACTAGTGGATCCATATATGGTATGTGAAAAGAATACACATCCAATGACTCTGGTGGATCCATATGTGGGTTGTGAAAATAACACACATGCAATGACTTTAGTTGTTATTAGTAAAAAGAACACACATGCAACGACACTGCTGGATCCATGTGTGGTCTCTGAAGAGAACACACATTTCAATGACACTGGTGGATCCATATGTGGTCTGTGAAAAGAATTGTCATGAAAAGACTCTTCTTGTTGTTAGTAAAAATAACACCCATGCAATGACACTAGTGGATCCATGTGTGGTCTCTGAAGAGAACACACATTGCAATGACACTGGTGGAACCATATGCAATGACACTGGTGGATCCATGTGTGGTCAATGAAAAGAATAGTCATGCAAAGACTCTAGTTGTTGTTAGTGAAAAGAACACACATGCGATGACACTGGTGGATCCATGTGTGGTCTCTGAAGAGAACACACATTTCAATGACATTGGTGGATCCATATGTGGTCTGTGAAAAGAATAGTCACGCAATGACTCTAGTTGTTGTTAGTAAAAAGAACACACATGCAATGAGACTGGTGGATCCATGTGTGGTTTGTGAAAAGAACACACATGCAATGACTCTAGCTGTGGTTAATGAGAAGAACACACATGCAATGCCACTGGTGGATCCATATGTGGATTATGAAAATAACACACATGCAATGAATCTAGTTGTTGTTAGTAAAAAGAACACACATGCAATGACACTGGTTGATCCATGTGTGGTCTCTGAAGAGAGAACACACATTTCAATTACACTGGTGGATCCATATGTGGGTTGTGAAAATAACACACATGCAATGACTTTAGTTGTTGTTAGTAAGAAGAAGACACATGCAATGACACTGGTGGATCCATGTGTGGTCTCTGAAGAGAACACACATTTCAATGACTCTGGTGGATCCATATGTGGTCTGTGAAAAGAATAGTCGTGAAATGACTCAAGGTGTTGTTAGTAAAAAGAATACACATGCAATGACAATGGTGGATGCATGTGTGGTCTATGAAAAGAACACACATGCAATGACTCTAGCTGTGGTTAATGAGAAGAACACACATGCAATGACACTAGTGGATCCATATGTGGATTGTGAAAATAACACGCATGCAATGACTCTAGTTGTTGTTAGTAAAAAGAACACACATGCAATGACACTGGTTGAACCATCTGTGGTCTCTGAAGAGAGAGCACACATTTCAATGACACTGGTGGATCCATATGTGGTCTGTGAAAAGAATAGTCATGCAATGACTCTGGTGGATCCATATGCGGGTTGTGAAAATAACACACATGCAATGAGTTTAGTTGTTGCTATTCAGAATAACACACATGCAATGACACTGGTGGATCCATGTGTGGTCTCTGAACAGGACACACATTTCAATGACATTGGTGGATCCATATGTGGTCTGTGAAAAGAATAGCCATGCAATGACTCTAGTTGTTGTTAGTAAAAAGAACACACATGCAATGACACTGGTGGATCCATGTGTGGTCTGTGAAAAGAACAAACATGCAATGACTCTAGCTGTGGTTATTGAGAAGAACACACATGCAATGACACTGGTGGATCCATATGTGGATTAAGAAAATAACATACATCCAATGAAGCTAGTTGTTGTTAGGAAAAAGAACACACATGCAATGACACTAGTTGATCCATGTGTGGTCTCTGAAGAGAGAACACACATTTCAATGACGCTGGTGGATCCATATGTGGTATGTGAAAAGAACACACATGCAATGACACTTGTGGATCCATATATGGTCTGTGAAAAGAACACACATGCAATGACTTTAGTTGTTGTTAGTAAAAAGAACACACATGCAATGATAGTGGTGGATCCATGTGTGGTCTCTAAAGGGAACACATATTTCAATGACTCTGGTGGATCCATATGTGGTCTGTGAAAAGAATTGTCATGAAATGACTCTAGTTGTTGTTAGTAAAAAGAACACACATGCAATGACACTGGTGGATCCATGTGTGGTCTGCGAAAAGAACACACATGCAATGACTCTAGTTGTGGTTAATGAGAAGAACACACATGCAATGACACTGGTGGATCCATATGTGGGTTGTGAAAATAACACACATGCAATGACTTTAGTTGTTGTTAGTAAGAAGAACACACATGCAATGACACTAGTGGATCCATGTGTGGTCTCTAAAGAGAACACACATTTCAATGACTCTGGTGGATCCATATGTGATATGTGAAAAGAATAGTCATGAAATGACTCCAGGTGTTGTTAGTAAAAAGAATACACATGCAATGACAATGGTGGATCCATGCATGGTCTGTGAAAAGAACAAACATGCGATGACTCTAGCTGTGGTTAATGAGAAGAACACACATGCAATGACACTGGTGGACCCATATGTGGATTGTGAAAATAACACACATGCAATGACTCTAGTCTTTGTTAGTAAAAAGAACACACATGCAATGACACTGGTCGATCCATGTGTGGTCTGTGAAAAGAATAGACATGCAATGACTCTGGTGGATCCATATGTGGGTTGGAAAAATAACACACATGCAATGACTGTAGTTGTTGTTTGTAAAAAGAACACACATGCAATGACACTGGTGGATCCATGAGTGGTCCCTGAAGAGAACACACATTTCAATGACTCTGGTGGATCCATATGTGGTTTGTGAAAAGAATAGTCATGAAATGACTCCAGGTGTTGTTAGTAAAAAGAATACACATGCAATGACAATGGTGGATCCATGTGTGGTCTATGAAAAGAACACAAATGCAATGACTCTAGCTGTGGTTAATGAGAAGAACACACATGTAATGACTCTGGTGGATCCATATGTGGGTTGTGAAAATAACACACATGAAATGACTTTAGTTGTTGTTAGTAAAAAGAACACACATGCAATGACACCGGTGGATCCATGTGTGGTCTCTGAAGAGAACACACATTTCAATGACATTGGTGGATCCATATGTGGTCTGTGAAAAGAATAGTCATGCAATGACTCTTGTTATTGTAAGTAAAAACAACACACATGCAATGGCATTGGTGGATCCATGTGTGGTCTCTGAAGAGAACACACATGCAATGACACTAGTGGATCCATGTGGGTAATCCCTCAAGAGAACACACATTTCAATGACTCTGGTGGATCCATATGTGGTCTATGAAAAGAATAGTCATGAAATGACTCTAGGTGTTGTTAGTAAAAAGAATACACATGCAATGACAATGGTGGATGCATGTGTGGTCTATGAAAAGAACACACATGCAATGACTCTAGCTGTGGTTAATGAGAAGAACACACATGCAATGACACTGGTGGATCCATATGTGGGTTGTGAAAATAACACACATGCAATGACTCTAGTTGTTGTTAGTAAAAAGAACACACATGCAATGACACTGGTTGATCCATGTGTGGTCTCTAAAGAGAACACACATTTCAATGACACTGGTGGATCCATATGTGGTCTGTGAAAAGAATAGTCATGAAATGACTTTAGTTGTGGTTAGTACAAATAACACACATGCAATGACACTAGTGGATCCATGTGTGGTCTCTAAAGAGAACACACATTTCAATGACACTGGTGGAACCATATGGAATGACACTAGTGGATCCATGTGTGGTCTCTGAAGAGAACACACATTTCAATGACACTGGTGGATCCATATGTGGTCTGTGAAAAGAATAGTCATGCAATGACTCTAGTTGTTGTTAGTGAAAAGAACACACATGCTATGATACTGGTGGATCCATGTGTGGTCTCTGAAGAGAACACACATTTCAATGACATTGGCGGATCCATATGTGGTCTATGAAAAGAATAGCCATGCAATGACTCTAGTTGTTGTTAGTAAAAAGAACACACATGCAATGACACTGGTGGATCCATGTGTGGTCTGTGAAAAGAATACACATGCAATGACTCTAGTTGTGGTTAAGGAGAAGAACACACATGCAATGACACTGGTGGATCCATATGTGGATTATGAAAATAACACACATGCAATGAATCTAGTTGTTGTTAGTAAAAAGAACATACATGCAATGACACTGGTTGATCCATGTGTGGTCTCTGAAGAGAGAACACACATTCCAATGACACTGGTGGATCCATATGCGGTATGTGAAAAGAATTGTCATGAAATGACTCTGGTGGATCCATATGTGGGTTGTGAAAATAACACAAATGCAATGACTTTAGGTGTTGTTAGTAAAAAGAACACACATGCACTGACACTGGTGGATCCATGTGTGGTCCCTGAAGAGAACACACATTTCAACGACTCTGGTGGATCCATATGTGGTCTATGAAAAGAATAGTCATGAAATGACTCCAGGTGTTGTTAGTAAAAAGAATACACATGCAATGACAATGGTGGATGCATGTGTGGTCTATGAAAAGAACACACATGCAATGACTCTAGCTGTGGTTAATGAGAAGAACGCACATGCAATGACACTGGTGGATCCATAAGTTGATTGTGAAAATAACACACATGCAACGACTCTAGTTGTTGTTAGTAAAAAGAACACACATGCAATGACACTGGTTGATCCATGTGTGGTCTCTGAAGAGAGAGGACACATTTCAATGACACTGGTGGATCCATATGTGGTCTGTGAAAAGAATAGTCATGCAATGACTCTGGTGGATCCATATGTGGGTTGTGAAAAAAACACACATGCAATGAGTTTAGTTGTTGCTAGTAAGAATAACACACATGCAATGACACTGGTGGATCCATGTGTGGTCTCTGAACAGGACACACATTTCAATGACATTGGTGGATCCATATGTGTGGTCTGTGAAAAGAACACACATGCAATGACTCTAGCTGTTGTTATTGAGAAGAACACACATGCAATGACACTGGTGGATCCATATGTGGATTATGAAAATAACATACATCCAATGAATCTAGTTGTTGTTAGGAAAAAGAACACACATGCAATGACACTAGTTGATCCATGTGTGGTCTCTGAAGAGAGAACACACATTTCAATGACACTGGTGGATCCATATGTGGTATGTGAAAAGAATTTTCATGAAATGACTCTGGTGGATCCATATGTGGGTTGTGAAAATAACACACATGCAATGACTTTAGTTATTGTTAGTAAAAATAAAACACATGCAATGACACTGGTGGATCCCTGTGTGGTCGCTGAAGAGAACACACATTTCAATGACTCTGGTGTATCCATATGTGGTCTATGAAAAGAATAGTCATGAAATGACTCCAGGTGTTGTTTGTAAAAATAATAGACATGCAATGATAATGGTGGATGCATGTGTGGTCTATGAAAAGAACACACATGCAATGACTCTAGCAGTGGATAATGAGAAGAACACACATGCATTGACACTGGTGGATCCATGTGTGGTCTCTGAAGAGAACACACATTTCAATGACATTGGTGGATCCATATGTGGTCTGTGAAAAGAATAGCCATGCAATGACTCTAGTTGTTGTTAGTAAAAAGAACACACATGCAATGACACTGGTGGATCCATGTGTGGTCTGTGAAAATAACACAAATGCAATGACTCTAGTTGTGGTTAAGGAGAAGAACACACATGCAATGACACTGGTGGATCCATATGTGGATTATGAAAATAACACACATGCAATGAATCTAGTTGTTGTTAGTAAAAAGAACATACATGCAATGACACTGGTTGATCAATGTGTGGTCTCTGAAGAGAGAACACACATTTCAATGACACTGGTGGATCCATATGCGGTATGTGAAAAGAATTGTCATGAAATGACTCTGGTGGATCCATATGTGGGTTGTGAAAACAACACACATGCAATGACTTTAGTTGTTGTTAGTAAAAAGAACACACATGCAATGACACTGGTGGATCCATGTGTGGTCCCTGAAGAGAACACATATTTCAACGACTCTGGTGGATCCATATGTGGTATGTGAAAAGAATAGTCATGAAATGACTCCAGGTGTTGTTAGTAAAAAGAATACACATGCAATGATAATGGTGGATGCATCTGTGGTCTATGAAAAGAACACACATGCAATGACTCTAGCTGTGGATAATGAGAAGAACACACATGCAATGACACTGGTGGATCCATATGTGGATTGTGAAAATAAGACACATGCAATGACTCTAGTTGTTGTTAGTAAAAAGAACACACATGCAATGACACTAGTTGATCCATGTGTGGTCTCTGAAGAGAGAGCACACATTTCAATAACACTGGTGGATCCATATGTGGTATGTGAAAAGAATAGTCATGCAATGACTCTTGTGGATACATATGTGGGTTGTGAAAATAACACACATGCAATGACTTTAGTTGTTATTAGTAAGAAGAACACACATGCAATCACACTGGTGGATCCATGTGTGGTCCCTGAAGAGAACACACATTTCAATGACACGGGTGGATCCATATGTGGTCTGTGAAAAGAATAGTCATGCAATGACTCTAGTTGTTGTTAGTAAAAAGAACACACATGCAATGACACTGGTGGATCCATGTGTGGTCCGTGAAAAGAACACACATGCAATGACTCTAGCTGTGGTTAATGAGAAGAACACACATGCAATGACACTGGTGGATCCATATGTGGATTATGAAAATAACACACATGCAATGAATCTAGTTGTTGTTAGTAAAAGAACACACATGCAATGACACTGGTAGATCCATGTGTGGCCTCTAAATAGAGAACACACATGCAATGACACTGGTTGATCCATGTGTGGTCTCTGAAGAGATAACACACATTTCAAAGACACTGGTGGATCCATATGTGGTATGTGAAAAGAATTTTCATGAAATGACTCTGGTGGATGCATATGTGGGCTGTGAAAATAACACACATGCAATGACTTTAGTTGTTGTTAGTAAAAAGAACACACATGCAATGACACTGGTGGATCCATGTGTGGTCCCTGAAAAGAACACACATTTCAATGACTCTGGTGGATCCATATGTGGTCTATGAAAAGAATAGTCGTGAAATGACTCAAGGTGTTGTTAGTAAAAAGAATACACATGCTATGACAATGGTGGATGCATGTGTGGTCTATGAAAAGAACACACATGCAATGACTCTAGCTGTGATTAATGAGAAGAACACACATGCAATGACACTGGTGGATCCATATGTGGATTGTGAAAATAACACCCATGCAATGACTCTAGTTGTTGTTAGTAAAAAGAACACACATGCAATAACACTTGTTGGTCCATGTATGGCCTCTAAAGAGAGAGAACACATTTCAATGACACTGGTGGTACCACATGTGGTCTGTGAAAAGAGTAGTCATGCAATGACTCTGGTGGATCCATATGTGGGTTGTGAAAATAACACACATGCAATGACTTTAGTTGTTATTAGTAAGAAGAACACACATGCAATGACACTGGTGGATCCATGTGTGGTCCCTGAAGAGAACACACATTTCAATGACATTGGTGGATCCATATGTGGTATGTGAAAAGAATAGTCATGCAATGACTCTAGTTGTTGTTAGTAAAAAGAACACACATGCAATGACACTGGTGGATCCATCTGTGGTCTGCGAAAAGAACACACATGCAACGACTCTAGCTGTGGTTAGTGAGAAGAACACACATGCAATCACACTGGTGGATCCTTATGTGGATTATGAAAATAACACACATGAAATAAATGTAGTTGTTGTTATTAAAAAGAACACACATTTCAATGACTCTGGTGTATCCATATGTGGTCTATGAAAAGAATAGTCATGAAATGACTCCTGGTGTTGTTTGTAAAAATAATAGACATGCAATGATAATGGTGGATGCATGTGTGGTCTATGAAAAGAACACACATGCAATGACTCTAGCAGTGGATAATGAGAAGAACACACATGCAATGACACTAGTGGATCCATGTGGGTAATCCCTCAAGAGAACACACATTTCAATGACATTGGTGGATCCATATGTGGTCTGTGAAAAGAATAGCCATGCAATGACTCTAGTTGTTGTTAGTAAAAAGAACACACATGCAATGACACTGGTGGATCCATGTGTGGTCTGTGAAAATAACACAAATGCAATGACTCTAGTTGTGGTTAAGGAGAAGAACACACATGCAATGACACTGGTGGATCCATATGTGGATTATGAAAATAACACACATGCAATGAATCTAGTTGTTGTTAGTAAAAAGAACATACATGCAATGACACTGGTTGATCAATGTGTGGTCTCTGAAGAGAGAACACACATTTCAATGACACTGGTGGATCCATATGCCGTATGTGAAAAGAATTGTCATGAAATGACTCTGGTGGATCCATATGTGGGTTGTGAAAATAACACACATGCAATGACTTTAGTTGTTGTTAGTAAAAAGAACACACATGCAATAACACTGGTGGATCCATGTGTGGTCCCTGAAGAGAACACATATTTCAACGACTCTGGTGGATCCATATGTGGTCTGTGAAAAGAATAGTCATGAAATGACTCCAGGTGTTGTTAGTAAAAAGAATACACATGCAATGATAATGGTGGATGCATGTGTGGTCTATGAAAAGAACACACATGCAATGACTCTAGCTGTGGATAATGAGAAGAACACACATGCAATGACACTGGTGGATCCATATGTGGATTGTGAAAATAAGACACATGCAATGACTCTAGTTGTTGTTAGTAAAAAGAACACACATGCAATGACACTGGTTGATCCATGTGTGGTCTCTGAAGAGAGAGCACACATTTCAATAACACTGGTGGATCCATATGTGGTCTGTGAAAAGAATAGTCATGCAATGACTCTGGTGGATACATATGTGGGTTGTGAAAATAACACACATGCAATGACTTTAGTTGTTATTAGTAAGAAGAACACACATGCAATCACACTGGTGGATCCATGTGTGGTCCCTGAAGAGAACACACATTTCAATGACACGGGTGGATCCATATGTGGTCTGTGAAAAGAATAGTCATGCAATGACTCTAGTTGTTGTTAGTAAAAAGAACACACATGCAATGACACTGGTGGATCCATGTGTGGTCCGTGAAAAGAACACACATGCAATGACTCTAGCTGTGGTTAATGAGAAGAACACACATGCAATGACACTGGTGGATCCATATGTGGATTATGAAAATAACACACATGCAATGAATCTAGTTGTTGTTAGTAAAAGAACACACATGCAATGACACTGGTAGATCCATGTGTGGCCTCTAAATAGAGAACACACATGCAATGACACTGGTTGATCCATGTGTGGTCTCTGAAGAGATAACACACATTTCAAAGACACTGGTGGATCCATATGTGGTATGTGAAAAGAATTTTCATGAAATGACTCTGGTGGATGCATATGTGGGCTGTGAAAATAACACACATGCAATGACTTTAGTTGTTGTTAGTAAAAAGAACACACATGCAATGACACTGGTGGATCCATGTGTGGTCCCTGAAAAGAACACACATTTCAATGACTCTGGTGGATCCATATGTGGTCTATGAAAAGAATAGTCGTGAAATGACTCAAGGTGTTGTTAGTAAAAAGAATACACATGCTATGACAATGGTGGATGCATGTGTGGTCTATGAAAAGAACACACATGCAATGACTCTAGCTGTGATTAATGAGAAGAACACACATGCAATGACACTGGTGGATCCATATGTGGATTGTGAAAATAACACCCATGCAATGACTCTAGTTGTTGTTAGTAAAAAGAACACACATGCAATAACACTTGTTGGTCCATGTATGGCCTCTAAAGAGAGAGAACACATTTCAATGACACTGGTGGTACCACATGTGGTCTGTGAAAAGAGTAGTCATGCAATGACTCTGGTGGATCCATATGTGGGTTGTGAAAATAACACACATGCAATGACTTTAGTTGTTATTAGTAAGAAGAACACACATGCAATGACACTGGTGGATCCATGTGTGGTCCCTGAAGAGAACACACATTTCAATGACATTGGTGGATCCATATGTGGTATGTGAAAAGAATAGTCATGCAATGACTCTAGTTGTTGTTAGTAAAAAGAACACACATGCAATGACACTGGTGGATCCATCTGTGGTCTGTGAAAAGAACACACATGCAACGACTTTAGCTGTGGTTAGTGAGAAGAACACACATGCAATCACACTGGTGGATCCTTATGTGGATTATGAAAATAACACACATGCAATAAATGTAGTTGTTGTTATTAAAAAGAACACACATTTCAATGACTCTGGTGTATCCATATGTGGTCTATGAAAAGAATAGTCATGAAATGACTCCTGGTGTTGTTTGTAAAAATAATAGACATGCAATGATAATGGTGGATGCATGTGTGGTCTATGAAAAGAACACACATGCAATGACTCTAGCAGTGGATAATGAGAAGAACACACATGCAATGACACTAGTGGATCCATGTGGGTAATCCCTCAAGAGAACACACATTTCAATGACTCTGGTGGATCCATATGTGGTCTGTGAAAAGAATAGCCATGCAATGACTCTAGTTGTTGTTAGTAAAAAGAACACACATGCAATGACACTGGTGGATCCATGTGTGGTCTGTGAAAATAACACAAATGCAATGACTCTAGTTGTGGTTAAGGAGAAGAACACACATGCAATGACACTGGTGGATCCATATGTGGATTATGAAAATAACACACATGCAATGAATCTAGTTGTTGTTAGTAAAAAGAACATACATGCAATGACACTGGTTGATCAATGTGTGGTCTCTGAAGAGAGAACACACATTTCAATGACACTGGTGGATCCATATGCCGTATGTGAAAAGAATTGTCATGAAATGACTCTGGTGGATCCATATGTGGGTTGCGAAAATAACACACATGCAATGACTTTAGTTGTTGTTAGTAAAAAGAACACACATGCAATAACACTGGTGGATCCATGTGTGGTCCCTGAAGAGAACACATATTTCAACGACTCTGGTGGATCCATATGTGGTCTGTGAAAAGAATAGTCATGAAATGACTCCAGGTGTTGTTAGTAAAAAGAATACACATGCAATGATAATGGTGGATGCATGTGTGGTCTATGAAAAGAACACACATGCAATGACTCTAGCTGTGGATAATGAGAAGAACACACATGCAATGACACTGGTGGATCCATATGTGGATTGTGAAAATAAGACACATGCAATGACTCTAGTTGTTGTTAGTAAAAAGAACACACATGCAATGACACTGGTTGATCCATGTGTGGTCTCTGAAGAGAGAGCACACATTTCAATAACACTGGTGGATCCATATGTGGTCTGTGAAAAGAATAGTCATGCAATGACTCTGGTGGATACATATGTGGGTTGTGAAAATAACACACATGCAATGACTTTTGTTGTTATTAGTAAGAAGAACACACATGCAATCACACTGGTGGATCCATGTGTGGTCCCTGAAGAGAACACACATTTCAATGACACGGGTGGATCCATATGTGGTCTGTGAAAAGAATAGTCATGCAATGACTCTAGTTGTTGTTAGTAAAAAGAACACACATGCAATGACACTGGTGGATCCATGTGTGGTCCGTGAAAAGAACACACATGCAATAACTCTAGCTGTGGTTAATCAGAAGAACACACAAGCAATGACACTGGTGGATCCATATGTGGATTATGAAAATAACACACATGCAATGAATCTAGTTGTTGTTAGTAAAAGAACACACATGCAATGACACTGGTAGATCCATGTGTGGTCTCTAAAGAGAGAACACACATGCAATGACACTGGTTGATCCATGTGTGGTCTCTGAAGAGAGAACACACATTTCAATGACACTGGTGGATCCATATGTGGTATGTGAAAAGAATTTTCATGAAATGACTCTGGTGGATCCATATGTGGGTTGTGAAAATAACACACATGCAATGACTTTAGTTGTTGTTAGTAAAAAGAACACACATGCAATGACACTGGTGGATCCATGTGTGGTCCCTGAAAAGAACACACATTTCAATGACTCTGGTGGATCCATATGTGGTCTATGAAAAGAATAGTCGTGAAATGACTCAAGGTGTTGTTAGTAAAAAGAATACACATGCAATGACAATGGTGGATGCATGTGTGGTCTATGAAAAGAACACACATGCAATGACTCTAGCTGTGATTAATGAGAAGAACACACATGCAATGACACTGGTGGATCCATATGTGGATTGTGAAAATAACACCCATGCAATGACTCTAGTTGTTGTTAGTAAAAAGAACACACATGCAATAACACTTGTTGATCCATGTATGGCCTCTAAAGAGAGAGAACACATTTCAATGACACTGGTGGTACCACATGTGGTCTGTGAAAAGAGTAGTCATGCAATGACTCTGGTGGATCCATATGTGAGCTGTGAAAATAACACACATGCAATGACTTTAGTTGTTATTAGTAAGAAGAACACACATGCAATGACACTGGTGGATCCATGTGTGGTCCCTGAAGAGAACACACATTTCAATGACATTGGTGGATCCATATGTGGTATGTGAAAAGAATAGTCATGCAATGACTCTAGTTGTTGTTAGTAAAAAGAACACACATGCAATGACACTGGTTGATCCATGTGTGGTATCTGAAGAGAGAACACACATTTCAATGACACTCGTGGATCCATATGTGGTCTGTGAAAAGAATAGACATGCAATGACTCTGGTGGATGCATATGTGGGTTGGGAAAATAACACACATGCAATGACTGTAGTTGTTGTTTGTAAAAAGAACACACATGCAATGACACTGGTGGATCCATGAGTGGTCCCTGAAGAGAACACACATTTCAATGACTCTGGTGGATCCATATATGGTTTGTGCAAAGAATAGTCATGAAATGACTCCAAGTGTTGTTAGTAAAAAGAATACACATGCAATGACAATGGTGGATCCATGTGTGGTCTGTGAAAAGAACACACATGCAATGACTCTAGCTGTGGTTAATGAGAAGAACACACATGTAATGACTCTGGTGGATCCATATGTGGGTTGTGAAAATAACACACATGAAATGACTTTAGTTGTTGTTAGTAAAAAAGAACACACATGCAATGACACCGGTGGATCCATGTGTGGTCTCTAAAGAGAACACACATTTCAATGACATTGGTGGATCCATATGTGGTCTGTGAAAAGAATAGTCATGCAATGACTCTAGTTGTTGTTAGTAAAAAGAACACACATGCAATGACATTGGTGGATCCATGTGTGGTCTCTGAAGAGAGAACACACATTTCAATGACACTGGTGGATGGATATGTGGTATGTGAAAAGAATTTTCATGAAATGACTCTGGTGGATCCGTATGTGGGTTGTGAAAATAACACACATGCAATGACTTTAGTTGTTGTTAGTAAAAAGAACACACATGCAATGACACTGGTGGATCCATGTGTGGTCCCTCAAAAGAACACACATTTCAATGACTCTGGTGGATCCATATGTGGTCTATGAAAAGAATAGTCGTGAAATGACTCAAGGTGTTGTTAGTAAAAAGAATACACATGCAATGACAATGGTGGATGCATGTGTGGTCTATGAAAAGAACACACATGCAATGACTCTAGCTGTGGTTAATGAGAAGAACACACATGCAATGACACTGGTGGATCCATATGTGGATTGTGAAAATAACACCCATGCAATGACTCTAGTTGTTGTTAGTAAAAAGAACACACATGCAATAACACTGGTTGATCCATGTATGGTCTCTGAAGAGAGAGAACACATTTCAATGACACTGGTGGTACCATATGTGGTCTATGAAAAGAATAGTCATGCAATGACTCTGGTGGATCCATATGTGGGTTGTGAAAATAACACACATGCAATGACTTTAGTTGTTATTAGTAAGAAGAACACACATGCAATGACACTGGTGGATCCATGTGTGGTCTCTGAAGAGAACACGCATTTCAATGACATTGGTGGATCCATATGTGGTATGTGAAAAGAATAGTCATGCAATGACTCTAGTTGTTGTTAGTAAAAAGAACACACATGCAATGACTCTAGCTGTGGTTAGTGAAAAGAACACACATGCAATGACACTGGTGGATCCTTATGTGGATTATGAAAATAACACACCTGCAATAAATGTAGTTGTTGTTAGTAAAAAGAACACACATGCAATAACACTGGTTGATCCATGTGTGGTATGTGAAAAGAACACACATTTCAATGACGCTGGTGGATCCATATGTGGTATGTGAAAAGAACACACATGCAATGACACTGGTGGATCCATATATGGTCTGTGAAAAGAACAAACATGCAATGACTTTAGTTGTTGTTAGTAAAAATAACACACATGCAATGATAGTGGTGGATCCATGTGTGGTCTCTAAAGAGAACACACATTTCAATGACTCTGGTGGATCCATATGTGGTCTGTGAAAAGAATTGTCATGAAATGACTCTAGTTGTTGTTAGTAAAAAGAACACACATGCAATGACAATGGTGGATCCATGTGTGGTCTGTGAAAAGAACAAACGTGCAATGACTCTAGCTGTGGTTAATGAGAAGAACACACATGCAATGACACTGCTGGATCCATATGTGGATTGTGAAAATAACACACATGCAATGACTCTAGTCTTTGTTAGTAAAAAGAACACACATGCAATGACATTGGTTGATCCATGTGTGGTATCTGAAGAGAGAACACACATTTCAATGACACTCGTGGATCCATATGTGGTCTGTGAAAAGAATAGACATGCAATGAATCTGGTGGATCCATATGTGGGTTGGGAAAATAACACACATGCAATGAATGTAGTTGTTGTTTGTAAAAAGAACACACATGCAATGACACTGGTGGATCCATGAGTGGTCCCTGAAGAGAACACACATTTCAATGACTCTGGTGGATCCATATGTGGTTTGTGAAAAGAATAGTCATGAAATGACTCCAGGTGTTGTTAGTAAAAAGAATACACATGCAATGACAATGGTGGATCCATGTGTGGTCTGTGAGAAGAACACACATGCAATGACTCTAGCTGTGGTTAATGAGAAGAACACACATGTAATGACTCTGGTGGATCCATATGTGGGTTGTGAAAATAACACACATGAAATGACTTTAGTTGTTGTTAGTAAAAAGAACACACATGCAATGACACTGGTGGATCCATGTGTGGTCTCTGAAGAGAACACACATTTCACTGACATTGGTGGATCCATATGTCGTCTGTGAAAAGAATAGTCATGCAATGACTCTAGTTGTTGTTAGTAAAAAGAACACACATGCAATGACACTGGTGGATCCATGTGTGGTTTGTGAAAAGAACACACATGCAATGACTCTAGCTGTGGTTAATGAGAAGAACACACATACAATGACACTGGTGGATGCATATGTGGATTATGAAAATAACACACATGCAATGAATCTAGTTGTTGTTAGTAAAAAGAACACACATGCAATGACACTGGTTGATCCATGTGTGGTCTCTGAAGAGAGAACACACATTTCAATGACACTGGTGGATCCATATGCGGTATGTGAAAAGAATTGTCATGAAATGACTCTGGTGGATCCATATGTGGGTTGTGAAAATAACACACATGCAATGACTTTAGTTGTTGTTAGTAAAAAGAACACACATGCAATGACACTGGTGGATCCATGTGTGGTCCCTGAAGAGAACACACATTTCAATGACTCTGGTGGATCCATATGTGGTCTGTGAAAAGAATAGTCATGAAATGACTCCAGGTGTTGTTAGTAAAAAGAATACTCATGCAATGACAATGGTGGATGCATGTGTGGTCTATGAAAAGAACACACATTCAATGACTCTAGCTGTGGTTAATGAGAAGAACACACATGCAATGACACTGGTGGATCCATATGTGGATTGTGAAAATAACACACATGCAATGACTCTAGGTGTTGTTAGTAAAAAGAACACAAATGCAATGACACTGGTTGATCCATGTGTGGTCTCCGAAGAGAGAGCACACATTTTAATGACACTGGTGGATCCATATGTGGTCCGTGAAAAGAATAATCATGCAATAACTCTGGTGGATCCATATGTTGGTTGTGAAAATAACACACATGCAATGACTTTAGTTGTTGTTAGTAAGAAGAATACACATGCAATGACACTGGTGGATTCATGTGTGGTCTCTGAAGAGAACACACATTTCAATGACTCTGGTGGATCCATATGTGGTCTGTGAAAAGAATAGTCATGAAATGACTCCAGGTGTTGTTAGTAAAAAGAATACTCATGCAATGACAATGGTGGATGCATGTGTGGTCTATGAAAAGAACACACATTCAATGACTCTAGCTGTGGTTAATGAGAAGAACACACATGCAATGACACTGGTGGATCCATATGTGGATTGTGAAAATAACACACATGCATTGACTCTAGGTGTTGTTAGTAAAAAGAACACACATGCAATGACACTGGTTGATCCATGTGTGGTCTCTGAAGAGAGAACACACATTTCAATGACATTGGTGGATCCATATGTGGTCTGTGAAAAGAATAGTCATGCAATGACTCTAGTTGTTGTTAGTAAAAAGAACACACATGCAATGACACTGGTGGATCCATGTGTGGTCCGTGAAAAGAACACACATGCAATGACTCTAGCTGTGGTTAATGAGAAGAACACACATGCAATGACACTGGTGGATCCATATGTGGATTATGAAAATAACACACATGCAATGAATCTAGTTGTTGTTAGTAAAAGAACACACATGCAATGACACTGGTTGATCCATGTGTGGTCTCTGAAGAGAGAACACACATGCAATGACACTGGTTGATCCATGTGTGGTCTCTAAAGAGAGAACACACATTTCAATGACACTGGTGGATCCATATGTGGTATGTGAAAAGAATTTTCATGAAATGACTCTGGTGGATCCATATGTGGGTTGTGAAACTAACACACATGCAATGACCTTAGTTGTTGTTGGTAAAAAGAACACACATGCAATGACACTGGTGGATCCATGTGTGGTCCCTGAAGAGAACACACAATTCAATGACTCTGGTGGATCCATATGTGGTCTATGAAGAGAATAGTCGTGAAATGACTCAAGGTGTTGTTAGTAAAAAGAATACACATGCAATGATAATGGTGGATGCATGTGTGGTCTATGAAAAGAACACACATGCAATGACTCTAGCTGTGGTTAATGAGAAGAACACACATGCAATGACACTGGCGGATCCATATGTGGATTGTGAAAATAACACCCATGCAATGACTCTAGTTGTTGTTAGTAAAAAGAACACACATGCAATAACACTAGTTGATCCATGTATGGTCTCTGAAGAGAGAGAACACATTTCAATGACAGTGGTGGATCCATATGTGGTCTGTGAAAAGAATAGTCATGCAATGACTCTGGTGGATCCATATGTGGGTTGTGAAAATAACACACATGCAATGATTTTAGTTGTTATTAGTAAGAAGAACACACATGCAATGACACTTGTGGATCCATGTGTGGTCTCTGAAGAGAACACACATTTCAATGACATTGGTGGATCCATATGTGGTATGTGGAAAGAATAGTCATGCAATGACTCTAGTTGTTGTTAGTAAAAAGAACACACATGCAATGACACTGGTGGATCCATGTGTGGTCTGTGAAAAGAACACACATGCAATGACTCTAGCTGTGGTTAGTGAGAAGAACACATATGCAATGACACTGGTGGATTCTTATGTGGATTATGAAAATAACACACATGCAATAAATGAAGTTGTTGTTAGTAAAAAGAACACACATGCAATGACACTGGTTGATCCATGTGTGGTCTCTAAAGAGAGAACACACATGCAATGACACTGGTTGATCCATGTGTGGTATGTGAAAAGAAGACACATTTCAATGACGCTGGTGGATCCATATGTGGTATGTGAAAAGAACACACATGCAATGACACTGGTGGATCCATATATGGTCTGTGAAAAGAACACACATGCAATGACTTTAGTTGTTGTTAGTAAAAAGAACACACATGCAATTACACTGGTGGATCCATGTGTGGTTTGTGAAAAGAACACACATGCAATGACTCTAGCTGTGGTTAATGAGAAGAACACACATACAATGACACTGGTGGATCCATATGTGGATTATGAAAATAATACACATGCAATGAATCTAGTTGTTGTTAGTAAAAAGAACACACATGCAATGACACTGGTTGATCCATGTGTGGTCTTTGAAGAGAGAACACACATTTCGATGACACTGGTGGATCCATATGTGGTATGTGAAAAGAACACACATGCAATGACACTGGTGGATCCATATGTGGTCTGTGAAAAGAACACACATGCAATGACTTTAGTTGTTGTTACTAAAAAGAACACACATGCAATAATAGTGGTGGATCCATGTGTGGTCTCTAAACAGAACACACATTTCAATCACTCTGGTGGATCCATATGTGGTTTGTGAAAAGAATAGTCATGAAATGACTCCAGGTGTTGTTAGTAAAAAGAATACACATGCAATGACAATGGTGGATCCATGCGTGGTCTGTGAAAAGAACAAACATGCAATGACTCTAGCTGTGGTTAATGAGAAGAACACACATGCAATGACACTGGTGGATCCATATGTGGATTGTGAAAATAACACACATGCAATGACTCTAGTCTTTGTTAGTAAAAGGAACACACATGCAATGACACTGGTTGATCCATGTGTGGTCTCTGAAGAGAGAGCACACATTTCAATGACACTGGTGGATCCATATGTGGTCCGTGAAAAGAATAGTCATGCAATGACTCTGGTGGATCCATATGTGGGTTGTGAAAATAACACACATGCCAAGACTTTAGTTGTTGTTAGTAAGAAGAAGACACATGCAATGACACTGGTGGATTCATGTGTGGTCTCTGAAGAGAACACCCATTTCAATGAGTCTGGTGGATCCATATGTGGTCTGTGAAAAGAATAGTCATGAAATGACTCGAGGTGTTGTTAGTAAAAAGAATACTCATGCAATGACAATGGTGGATGCATGTGTGGTCTATGAAAAGAACACACATTCAATGACTCTAGCTGTGGTTAATGAGAAGAAAACACATGCAATGACACTGGTGGATCCATATGTGGATTGTGAAAATAACACACATGCAATGACTCTAGGTGTTGTTAGTAAAAAGAACACACATGCAATGACACTGGTTGATCCATGTGTGGTCTCTGAAGAGAGAGCACACATTTCAATGACACTGGTGGATCCATATGTGGTCTGTGAAAAGAATAGACATGCAATGACTCTGGTGGATCCATATGTGGGTTGGGAAAATAACACACATGCAATGACTGTAGTTGTTGTTTGTAAAAAGAACACACATGCAATGACACTGGTGGATCCATGAGTGGTCCCTAAAGAGAACACACATTTCAATGACTCTGGTGGATCCATATGTGGTTTGTGAAAAGAATAGTCATGAAATGACTCCAGGTGTTGTTAGTAAAAAGAATACACATGCAATGAGAATGGTGGATCCATGTGTGGTATGTGAAAAGAACACACATGCAATGACTCTAGCTGTGGTTAATGAGAAGAACACACATGTAATGACGCTGGTGGATCCATATGTGGGTTGTGAAATTAACACACGTGAAATGACTTTAGTTGTTGTTAGTAAAAAGAACACACATGCAATGACACCGGTGGATCCATGTGTGGTCTCTGAAGAGAACACACATTTCAATGACATTGATGGATCCATATGTGGTCTGTGAAAAGAATAGTCATGCAATGACTCTAGTTGTTGTTAGTAAAAAGAACACACATGCAATGACACTTGTGGATCCATGTGTGGTTTGTGAAAAGAACACACATGCAATGACTCTAGCTGTGGTTAATGAGAAGAACACACATACAATGACACTGGTGGATCCATATGTGGATTATGGAAATAATACACATGCAATGAATCTAGTTGTTGTTAGTAAAAAGAACACACATGCAATGACACTGGTTGATCCATGTGTGGTCTCTGAAGAGAGAACACACATTTCGATGACACTGGTGGATCCATATGTGGTATGTGAAAAGAACACACATGCAATGACACTGGTGGATCCATATGTGGTCTGTGAAAAGAACACACATGCAATGACTTTAGTTGTTGTTACTAAAAAGAACACACATGCAATGATATTGGTGGATCCATGTGTGGTCTCTAAAGAGAACACACATTTCAATCACTCTGGTGGATCCATATGTGGTCTGTGAAAAGAATAGTCATGAAATGACTCCAGGTGTTGTTAGTAAAAAGAATACACATGCAATGACAATGGTGGATCCATGCGTGGTCTGTGAAAAGAACAAACATGCAATGACTCTAGCTGTGGTTAATGAGAAGAACACACATGCAATGACACTGGTGGATCCATATGTGGATTGTGAAAATAACACACATGCAATGACTCTAGTCTTTGTTAGTAAAAGGAACACACATGCAATGACACTGGTTGATCCATGTGTGGTCTCTGAAGAGAGAGCACACATTTCAATGACACTGGTGGATCCATATGTGGTCCGTGAAAAGAATAGTCATGCAATGACTCTGGTGGATCCATATGTGGGTTGTGAAAATAACACACATGCCAAGAGTTTAGTTGTTGTTAGTAAGAAGAAGACACATGCAATGACACTGGTGGATTCATGTGTGGTCTCTGAAGAGAACACACATTTCAATGACTCTGGTGGATCCATATGTGGTCTGTGAAAAGAATAGTCATGAAATGACTCGAGGTGTTGTTAGTAAAAAGAATACTCATGCAATGACAATGGTGGATGCATGTGTGGTCTATGAAAAGAACACACATTCAATGACTCTAGCTGTGGTTAATGAGAAGAAAACACATGCAATGACACTGGTGGATCCATATGTGGATTGTGAAAATAACACACATGCAATGACTCTAGGTGTTGTTAGTAAAAAGAACACACATGCAATGACACTGGTTGATCCATGTGTGGTCTCTGAAGAGAGAGCACACATTTCTATGACACTGGTGGATCCATATGTGGTCCGCGAAAAGAATAGTCATGCAATGACTCTGGTGGATCCATATGTGTGTTGTGAAAATAACACACATGCAATGACTTTAGTTGTTGTTAGTAAAAAGAACACACATGCAATGATAGTGGTGGATCCATGTGTGGTCTGTAAAGAGAACACACATTTCAATGACTCTGGTGGATCCATATGTGGTCTGTGAAAAGAATTGTCATGAAATGACTCTAATTCTTGTTAGTAAAAAGAACACACATGCAATCACACTGGTGGATCCATGTGTGGTCTGTGAAAAGAACACACATACAATGACTCTAGCTGTGGTTAATGAGAAGAACACACATGCAATGACACTGGTGGATCCATATGTGGGTTGTGAAAATAACACACATGCAATGACTTTAGTTGTTGTTACTAAGAAGAAAACACATGCAATGGCACTAGTGGCTCCATGTGTGGTCTCTAAAGAGAACACACATTTCAATGACTCTGGTGGATCCATATGTGGTCTGTGAAAAGAATAGTCATGAAATGACTCCAGGTGTTGTTAGTAAAAAGAATACACATGCAATGACAATGGTGGATCCATCTGTGGTCTCTAAAAAGAACAAACATGCAATGACTCTAGCTGTGGTTAATGAGAAGAACACACATGCAATGACACTGGTGGATCCATATGTGGATTGTGAAAATAACACACATGCAATGACTCTAGTCTTTGTTAGTAAAAAGAACACACATGCAATGACACTGGTTGATCCATGTGTGGTATCAGAAGAGAGAACACACATTTCAATGACACTCGTGGATCCATATGTGGTCTGTGAAAAGAATAGACATGCAATGACTCTGGTGGATCCATATGTGGGTTGTGAAAATAACACACATGCAATTACTGTAGTTGTTGTTTGTAAAAAGAACACACATGCAATGAGACTGGTGGATCCATGAGTGGTCCCTGAAGAGAACACACATTTCAATGACTCTGGTGGATCCATATGTGGTTTGTGAAAAGAATAGTCATGAAATGACTCCAGGTGTTGTTAGTAAAAAGAATACACATGCAATGACAATGGTGGATCCATGTGTGGTCTGTGAAAAGAACACACATGCAATGACTCTAGCTGTGGTTAATGAGAAGAACACACATGTAATGACTCTGGTGGATCCATATGTGGGTTGTGAAAATAACACACATGAAATGACTTTAGTTGTTGTTAGTAAAAAGAACACACATGCAATGACACCGGTGGATCCATGTGTGGTCTCTGAAGAGAACACACATTTCGATGACACTTGTGGAACCACATGCAATGACACTAGTGGATCCATGTGTGGTCTCTAAAGAGAGAGCACACATTTCAATGACACTGGTGGATCCATATGTGGTCTGTGAAAAGAATAGTCATGCAATGACTCTGGTGGATCCATATGTGGGTTGTGAAAATAACACTCATGGAATGACTTTAGTTGTTGTTAGTAAGAAGAACACACATGCAATGACACTGGTGGATCCATGTGTGGTCTTTGAAGAGAACACACATTTCAATGACTCTGGTGGATCCATATGTGGTTTGTGAAAAGAATAGTCATGAAATGACTCTAGGTGTTGTTAGTAAAAAGAATACACATGCAATGACAATGGTGGATCCATGTGTGGTCTGTGAAAAGAAAACACATGGAATGACTCTAGATGTGGTTAATGAGAAGAACACACATGCAATGACACTAGCGGATCCATAGGTGGATTGTGAAAAGAACACACATGCAATACCTCTAGTTGTTCTTAGTAAAAATGACACACATGCAATGACACTGGTGGATCCATGTGTGGTCTCTGAAAAGAACACACATTTCAATGACACTGGTGGATCCATATGTGGTCTTTGAAAAGAATAGTCATGCAATGACTCTAGTTGTTGTTAGTAAAAAGAACACACATGGAATGACACTGGTGGATCCATGTGTGGTCTCTAAAGAGAACACACGTGCAATGACTCTAGCTGTGGTTAATGAGAAGAACACACATGCAATGACAATGGTGGATCCATAGTTGGATTGTGAAAAGAACAGACATGCATAGACTCTAGTTTTTTTTAGTAAAAAGGACACACATGCAATGACACTGGTGGATCCATGTGTGGTCTCTAAAGAGAACACACATTTCAATGGCATTGGTGGATCCATGTGTGGTCTGTGAAAAGAACACACCTGCAATGACTTTGGTGGATCCATATGTGGGTTGTGAAAATAATACACATGCAATGACTCTAGTTGTGGTTAATGAGAAGAACACACATACAATGACACTGGTGGATCCATATGTGGGTTGTGAAAATAACACACATGCAATGACTTTAGTTGTTGTTACTAAGAAGAACACACATGCAATGACACTAGTGGCTCCATGTGTGGTCTCTAAAGAGAACACACATTTCAATGACTCTGGTGGATCCATATGTGGTCTGTGAAAAGAATAGTCATGAAATGACTCCAGGTGTTGTTAGTAAAAAGAATACACATGCAATGACAATGGTGGATCCATGTGTGGTCTCTGAAAAGAACAAACATGCAATGACTCTAGCTGTGGTTAATGAGAAGACCACACATGCAATGACACTGGTGGATCCATATGTGGATTGTGAAAATAACACACATGCAATGACTCTAGTCTTTGTTAGTAAAAAGAACACACATGCAATGACACTGGTTAATCCATGTGTGGTATCTGAAGAGAGAACACACATTTCAATGACACTCGTGGATCCATATGTGGTCTGTGAAAAGAATAGACATGCAATGACTCTGGTGGATCCATATGTGGGTTGTGAAAATAACACACATGCAATTACTGTAGTTGTTGTTTGTAAAAAGAACACACATGCAATGAGACTGGTGGATCCTTGAGTGGTCCCTGAAGAGAACACACATTTCAATGACTCTGGTGGATCCATATGTGGTTTGTGAAAAGAATAGTCATGAAATGACTCTAGGTGTTGTTAGTAAAAAGAATACACATGCAATGACAATGGTGGATCCATGTGTGGTCTGTGAAAAGAACACACATGCAATGACTCTAGCTGTGGTTAATGAGAAGAACACACATGTAATGACTCTGGTGGATCCATATGTGGGTTGTGAAAATAACACACATGAAATGACTTTAGTTGTTGTTAGTAAAAAGAACACACATGCAATGACACCGGTGGATCCATGTGTGGTCTCTAAAGAGAACACACATTTCGATGACACTTGTGGAACCACATGCAATGACACTAGTGGATCCATGTGTGGTCTCTAAAGAGAGAGCACACATTTCAATGACACTGGTGGATCCATATGTGGTCTGTGAAAAGAATAGTCATGCAATGACTCTGGTGGATCCATATGTGGGTTGTGAAAATAACACTCATGGAATGACTTTAATTGTTGTTAGTAAGAAGAACACACATGCAATGACACTGGTGGTTCCATATGTGGTCTTTGAAGAGAACACATATTTCAATGACTCTGGTGGATCCATATGTGGTTTGTGAAAAGAATAGTCATGAAATGACTCCAGGTGTTGTTAGTAAAAAGAATACACATGCAATGACAATGGTGGATCCATGTGTGGTCTGTGAAAATAAAACACATGGAATGACTCTAGATGTGGTTAATGAGAAGAACACACATGCAATGACACTGGCGGATCCATAGGTGGATTGTGAAAAGAACACACATGCAATACCTCTAGTTGTTCTTAGTAAAAATGACACACATGCAATGACACTGCTGGATCCATGTGTGGTCTCTGAAGAGAACACACATTTCAATGACACTGGTGGATCCATATGTGGTCTTTGAAAAGAATAGTCATGCAATGACTCTAGTTGTTGTTAGTAAAAAGAACACACATGCAATGACACTGGTGGATCCATGTGTGGTCTCTAAAGAGAACACACGTGCAATGACTCTAGATGTGGTTAATGAGAAGAACACACATGCAATGACAATGGTGGATCCATAGTTGGATTGTGAAAAGAACAGACATGCATAGACTCTAGTTGTTTTTAGTAAAAAGGACACACATGCAATGACACTGGTGGATCCATGTGTGGTCTCTAAAGAGAACACACATTTCAATGGCATTGGTGGATCCATGTGTGGTCTGTGAAAAGAACACACCTGCAATGACTCTGGTGGATCCATATGTGGGTTGTGAAAATAACACACATGCAATGACTCTAGCTATGGTTAATGAGAATAACACACATGAAATGACACTGGTGGATCCATAGGTGGATTGTGAAAAGAAAACACATGCAATGAACTTCTGTGGAACCACATGCCATGACACTGGTGGATCCATGTTTGGTCTGTGAAGACAACACACATTTCAATAAATTCTGGTGGATCCATATATGGACTGTGAAAACAATAGTCATGAAATGACTCCAGGTGTGGTTAATGAAAGAATACACATTTCAATGACAATGGTGGATCCATATGTGGTTTGTGAAAAGAATACACATGCCATGACTCTAGATATGGTTAATGAGAAGAACACATATGCAATGACACTGGTGGATCCATGTGGGTTGTGAAAATAACACATGTGCAATGACTTTAGTTGTTGTTAGTAAAAAGAACACACATGCAATGACAGTAGTGGATCCATGTGTGGTCTCTGAAGAGAACACACATTTCAATGACATTGGTGGATCCATATGTGGTCTGTGAAAAGAATAGTCATGCAATGACTCTAGTTGTTGTTAGTAAAAAGAACACACATGCAATGACAATGGTGGATCCATGTGTGGTATCTGAAGAGAACACACATTCAATGACTCTAGTTATGGTTAATGAGAAGAACACACATGCAATGACACTGGTGGATCCATAGGTGGATTGTGAAAAGAACACACATGGAATGACTCTAGTTGTAATTAGTCAAAAGAACACACATGCAATGACACTAGTGGATCCATGTGTGGTCTCTAAAGAGAACACACATTTCAGTGACACTGGTGGATCCATGGGTGGTCTCCGAAGAGAACACACATGCAATGAATCTGGTGGATCCATATGTGGGTTGTGAAAATAACACACATGCAATGACTTTAGTTGTTGTTTGTAAAAAGAACACACATGCAATGACTCTAGTTGTGGTTAATGAGAATAACACACATGAAATGATACTGGTGGATCTATTGGTGGATTGTGAAAAGAACACACATGCAATGAACTATGGTGGATCCATATGTGGTTTGTGGAAAGAACACACATGCAACGACATTGTTGATCCATATGTGGTTTCTGAAAAGAACACACCTGAAGTGACATTGGTGGATCCATGTGTGGTTTGTGACATGAACACACATGCAATGACTCTGGTGGATCCATGTGTGGTTTGTGGAAAGAACACACATGCAATGACACTGGTGGATCCATGTGTGGTCTCTTAAGAGAACACAAACTTCAATGACTCTGGTGGATCCATATGTGGGTTGTGAAAATAACACACATGCAATGACATTGGTGGATCCATGTGTGGTCTGTGAAGAGAACACACATGCAATGAACTCTGGTGGATCCATATGTGGTCTCTGAAGAGAACACACATGCAATGACCCTAGTTGTGGTTAATGAGAAGAACACACATGCAATGACACTAGTGGATCCATAGGTGGATTGTGAAAAGAACACTCATGCAATAACACTAGTTGTTGTTAGTAAAAAGAACACACATGCAATGACACTGGTGGATCCATGCGTGGTTTGTGAAAAGAACAAACATGCAATGACTCTAGTTGTGGTTAATGAGAAGAACACACATGCAATGACACTGGTGGATCCATATGTGGATTGTGAAAATAACACACATGCAATGACTCTAGTCGTTGTTAGTCAAAAGAACCCACATGCAATGACACTGGTTGATCCATGTGTGGTCTCTGAAGAGAGAACACACATTTCAATGACACTGGTGGAACCATATGTGGTATGTGAAAATAATAGTCATGCAATGACTCTGGTGGATCCATATGTGGGTTGTGAAAATAACACACATGCAATGACTTAAGTTGTTGTTAGTAAAAAGAACACACATGTAATGACACTGGTGGATCCATGAGTGGTCCCTGAAGAGAACACACATTTCAATGACTCTGGTGGATCCATATGTGGTCTGTGAAAAGAATAGTCATGAAATGACTCCAGGTGTTGTTAGTAAAAAGAATACACATGCAATGACAATGGTAGATCCATGTGTGGTCTGTGAAACGAAAACACATGCAATGACTCTAGCTGTGGTTAATGAGAAGAACACACATGCAATGACACTGGTGGATCCATAGGTGGATTGTGAAAAGAACACACATGCAATGACTCTAGTTGTTTTTAGTAAAAAGAACACACATGCAATGACACTGGTGGATCCATGTGTGGTCTCTGAAGAGAACACACATTTCAATGACACTGGTGGATCCATATGTGGTCTGTTTAAAGAATAGTCATGCAATGAATCTAGTTGTTGTTAGTAAAAAGAACACACATGCAATGACACTAGTGGATCCATGTGTGGTCTCTAAAGAGAACACACGTGCAATGACTCTAGCTGTGGTTAATGAGAAGAACACACATGCAATGACAATGGTAGATCCATAGGTGGATTGTGAAAAGAACGGACATGCATTGACTCTAGTTGTTTTTAGTAAAAAGAACACACATGCAATGACACTGGTGGATCCATGTGTGGTCTCTGAAGAGAACAAATTTTTCAATGACACTGGTGGATCCATATGTGGTCGGTGAAAAGAACACACCTACAATGACTCTGGTGGATCCATATGTGGGTTGTGAAAATAACACACATGCAATGACTTTAGTTGTTGTTAGTGAATAGAACACACATGCAATGACTCTAGCTATGGTTAATGAGAAGAACACACATGAAATGACACTGGTGGATCCATAGGTGGATTGTGAAAAGAACACACATGCAATGAACTTTCTTGGAACCACATGCAATGACACTGGTGGATCCATGTGTGGTCTCTGAAGAGAACACACATTTCAATGACACTTGTGGATCCATATATGGTCTATGAAAAGAACACACATGCAATGACTCTGGTGGATCCATATGTGGGTTGTGAAAATAACACACATGCAATGACTTTAGTTGTTGTGAGTAAAAAGAACACACATCCAATGACACTGGTGGATCCATGTGTGGTCCCTAAAGAGAACACACATTTCAATGACTCTGGTGGATCCATATGTGGTTTGTGAAAAGAATAGTCATGAAATGACTCTAGTTGTTGTTAGTAAAAAGAACACACATGCAATAACACTGGTGGATCCATGTGTGGTCTGTGAAAAGAACACACATGCAACGACTCCAGATCTGGTTAATGAGAAGAACACACATGCAATGAAACTAGTGGATCCATATGTGGATTGTGAAAATAACACACATGCAATGACTCTAGTTGTTGTTAGTAAAAAGAACACACATGCAATAACACTGGTTGATCCATATATGGTCTCTGAAAAAAGAACACACATTTCAATGACACTGGTGGATCCATATGTGGTCAGTGAAAAGAATAGTCATGCAATGACTCTGGTGGATCCATGTGTGGATCGTGAAAATAACACACATGCAATGACACTGCTGAATCCATGTGTGGTATGTGAAGAGAACACACATGCAATGAACTCTGGTGGATCCATATGTGGTCTCTGAAGAGAACACACATGCAATGACTCTAGCTGTGGTTAATGAGAAGAGCACACATGCAATGACACTGGTGGATCCATAGGTGGATTGTGAAAAGAACACACATGCAATGACACTAGTTGTTGTTAGTAAAAAGAACACACATGCAAAGACACTGGTGGATCCATGTGTGGTCTCTTAAGAGAACACACATTTCAGTGACACTAGTGTATCCATATATGGTCTGTGAAAAGAACACACATGCAATGACTCTGGTGGATCCATATGTGGGTTGTGAAAATAACACACATGAAATGATTTTAGTTGTTGTTAGTGAAAAGAACAAACATGCAATGACACCGGTGGATCCATGTGTGGTCTCTAAAGAGAACATAGAATTTCAATGACACTAGTGGATCCATATGTGGTCTGTGAAAAGAATAGTCATGAAATGACTCTAGTTGTTTTTAGTAAAAATAACACACATGCAATGACACTGGTGGATCCATGTGTGGTCTCTGAAGAAAACACACATTTCAATGACACTGGTGGAACCACATGCAATGACACTAGTGGATCCATGTGTGGTCTCTGAAAACAACACACATTTCAATGAAACTAGTGGATCCATATGTGGTCTATGAAAAGAATAGTCATGCAATGACTCTAGTTGTTGTTAGTAAAAAGAACACACATGCAATGATACTGGTGGATCCATGTGTGGTCTCTAAAGAGAACACATATTTCAATGACATTTGTGGATCCATATATGGTCTGTGAAAAGAACACACATGCAATGACTGTGGTGGATGCATATGTGGGTTGTGAAAATAACACACATGCAATGACTTCAATTGTTGTTAGTAAAAAGAACACACATGCAATGAACTCTGGTGGATCCATGTGTGGTCTCTAAAGAGAACACACATTTGAATGAAACTGGTGGATCCATATGTGGTTTGTGAAAAGAATAGTCAGAGAACACATTTGAATGAAACTGGTGGATCCATATGTGGTTTGTGAAAAGAATAGTCATGAAATGACTCGAGGTGTTGTTAGTAAAAAGAACACCACATGCAATGACTCTAGCTGTGGTTAATGAGAAGAACACACATGAAATGACACTGGTGGATCCATAGGTGGATTGTGAAAAGAACACACATGCAATGAACTTTTGTGGAACCACATGCAATGACACGGGTAGATCCATGTGTGATCTGTGAAGAGAACACACATTTCAATGAACTCTGGTGGATCCATATATGGACTGTGAAAAGAATAGTCATGAAATGACTCCATGTGTGGTTAATGAAAGAATACACATTTCAATGACACTAGTGGATCCATATATGGTATGTGAGATGAATACACATGCAATGACTCTGGTGGATCCATATGTGGGTTGTGAAAATAACTCACATGCAATGACTTTAGTTGTTGTTACTAAAAAGAACACACATGCAATGACACTGGTGGATCCATGTGTGGTCTCTGAAGAGAACACACATTTCAATGACACTGGTGGATCCATATGTGGTCTGTGAAAAGAATAGTCATGAAATGACTCTAGTTGTGGTTAGTACAAATAACACACATGCAATGACACTGGTGGATCCATGTGTGGTCTCTGAAGAGAACACACATTTCAATGACACTGGTGGAACCATATGGAATGACACTAGTGGATCCATGTGTGGTCTCTGAAGAGAACACACATTTCAATGACACTGGTGGATCCATATGTGGTCTGTGAAAAGAATAGTCATGCAATGACTCTAGTTGTTGTTAGTGAAAAGAACACACATGCTATGATACTGGTGGATCCATGTGTGGTCTCTGAAGAGAACACACATTTCAATGACATTGGTGGATCCATATGTGGTCTATGAAAAGAATAGCCATGCAATGACTCTAGTTGTTGTTAGTAAAAAGAACACACATGCAATGACACTGGTGGATCCATGTGTGGTCTGTGAAAAGAACACACATGCAATGACTCTAGTTGTGGTTAAGGAAAAGAACACACATGCAATGACACTGGTGGATCCATATGTGGATTATGAAAATAACACACATGCAATGAATCTAGTTGTTGTTAGTAAAAAGAACATACATGCAATGACACTGGTTGATCCATGTGTGGTCTCTGAAGAGAGAACACACATTTCAATGACACTGGTGGATCCATATGCGGTATGTGAAAAGAATTGTCATGAAATGACTCTGGTGGATCCATATGTGGGTTGTGAAAATAACACACATGCAATGACTTTAGTTATTGTTAGTAAAAAGAACACACATGCAATGACACTGGTGGATCCATGTGTGGTCCCTGAAGAGAACACACATTTCAACGACTCTGGTGGATCCATATATGGTCTATGAAAAGAATAGTCATGAAATGACTCCAGGTGTTATTAGTAAAAAGAATACACATGCAAGGACAATGGTGGATGCATGTGTGGTCTATGAAAAGAACACACATGCAATGACTCTAGCTGTGGTTAATGAGAAGAACGCACATGCAATGACACTGGTGGATCCATAAGTGGATTGTGAAAATAACACACATGCAACGGCTCTAGTTGTTGTTAGTAAAAAGAACACACATGCAATGCACACTGGTTGATCCATGTGTGGTCTCTGAAGAGAGAGCACACATTTCAATGACACTGGTGGATCCATATGTGGTCTGTGAAAAGAATAGTCATGCAATGACTCTGGTGGATCCATATGTGGGTTGTGAAAATAACACACATGCAATGAGTTTAGTTGTTGCTAGTAAGAATAACACACATGCAATGACACTGGTGGATCCATGTGTGGTCTCTGAACAGAACACACATTTCAATGACATTGGTGGATCCATATGTGGTCTGTGAAAAGAATAGCCATGCAATGACTCTAGTTGTTGTTAGTAAAAAGAACACACATGCAATGACACTGGTGGATCCATGTGTGGTATGCGAAAAGAACACACATGCAATGACTCTAGCTGTGGTTATTGAGAAGAACACACATGCAATGACACTGGTGGATCCATATGTGGATTATGAAAATAACATACATCCAATGAATCTAGTTGTTGTTAGGAAAAAGAACACACATGCAATGACACTAGTTGATCCATGTGTGGTCTCTGAAGAGAGAACACACAATTCAATGACACTGGTGGATCCATATGTGGTATGTGAAAAGAATTTTCATGAAATGACTCTGGTGGATCCATATGTGGGTTGTGAAAATAAAACACATGCAATGACTTTAGTTATTGTTAGTAAAAATAAAACACATGCAATGACACTGGTGGATCCATGTGTGGTCGCTGAAGAGAACACACATTTCAATGACTCTGGTGTATCCATATGTGGTCTATGAAAAGAATAGTCATGAAATGACTCCAGGTGTTGTTTGTAAAAAGAATAGACATGCAATGATAATGGTGGATGCATGTGTGGTCTATGAAAAGAACACACATGCAATGACTCTAGCTGTGGATAATAAGAAGAACACACATGCAATGACACTGGTGGATCCATGTGTGGTCTATGAAGAGAACACACATTTCAATGACATTGGTGGATCCATATGTGGTTTGTGAAAAGAATAGCCATGCAATGACTCTAGTTGTTGTTAGTAACAAGAACACACATGCAATGACACTGGTGGATCCATGTGTGGTCTGTGAAAAGAACACAAATGCAATGACTCTAGTTGTGGTTAAGGAGAAGAACACACATGCAATGACACTGGTGGATCCATATGTGGATTATGAAAATAACACACATGCAATGAATCTAGTTGTTGTTAGTAAAAAGAACATACATGCAATGACACTGGTTGATCAATGTGTGGTCTATGAAGAGAGAACACACATTTCAATGACACTGCTGGATCCATATGCGGTATGTGAAAAGAATTGTCATGAAATGACTCTGGTGGATCCATATGTGGGTTGTGAAAATAACACACATGCAATGACTTTAGTTGTTGTTAGTAAAAAGAACACACATGCAATGACACTGGTGGATCCATGTGTGGTCCCTGAAGAGAACACATATTTCAACGACTCTGGTGGATCCATATGTGGTCTGTGAAAAGAATAGTCATGAAATGACTCCAGGTGTTGTTAGTAAAAAGAATACACATGCAATGATAATGGTGGATGCATGTGTGGTCTATGAAAAGAACACACATGCAATGACTCTAGCTGTGGATAATGAGAAGAACACACATGCAATGACACTGGTGGATCCATATGTGCATTGTGAAAATAAGACACATGCAATGACTCTAGTTGTTGTTAGTAAAAAGAACACACATGCAATGACACTGGTTGATCCATGTGTGGTCTCTGAAGAGAGAGCACACATTTCAATAACACTGGTGGATCCATATGTGGTCTGTGAAAAGAATAGTCATGCAATGACTCTGGTGGATACATATGTGGGTTGTGAAAATAACACACATGCAATGACTTTACTTGTTATTAGTAAGAAGAACACACATGCAATCACACTGGTGGATCCATGTGTGGTCCCAGAAGAGAACACACATTTCAATGACACGGGTGGATCCATATGTGGTCTGTGAAAAGAATAGTCATGCAATGACTCTAGTTGTTGTTAGTAAAAAGAACACACATGCAATGACACTGGTGGATCCAAGTGTGGTCCGTGAACAGAACACATATGCAATGACTCTAGATGTGGGTAATGAGAAGAACACACATGCAATGACACTGGTGGATCCATATGTGGATTATGAAAATAACACACATGCAATGAATCTAGTTGTTGTTAGTAAAAGAACACACATGCAATGACACTGGTAGATCCATGTGTGGTCTCTAAAGAGAGAACACACATGCAATGACACTGGTTGATCCATGTGTGGTCTCTGAAGAGAGAACACACATTTCAATGACACTGGTGGATCCATATGTGGTATGTGAAAAGAATTTTCATGAAATGACTCTGGTGGATCCATATGTGGGTTGTGAAAATAACACACATGCAATGACTTTAGTTGTTGTTAGTAAAAAGAACACACATGCAATGACACTGGTGGATCCATGTGTGGTCCCTGAAAAGAACACACATTTCAATGACTCTGGTGGATCCATATGTGGTCTATGAAAAGAATAGTCGTGAAATGACTCAAGGTGTTGTTAGTAAAATGAATACACATGCAATGACAATGGTGGATGCATGTGTGGTCTATGAAAAGAACACACATGCAATGACTCTAGCTGTGATTAATGAGAAGAACACACATGCAATGACACTGGTGGATCCATATGTGGATTGCGAAAATAACACCCATGCAATGACTCTAGTTGTTGTTAGTAAAAAGAACACACATGCAATAACACTTGTTGATCCATGTATGGCCTCTAAAGAGAGAGAACACATTTCAATGACACTGGTGGTACCACATGTGGTCTGTGAAAAGAATAGTCATGCAATGACTCTAGTGGATCCATATGTGGGTTGTGAAAATAACACACATGCAATGACTTTAGTTGTTATTAGTAAGAAGAACACACATGCAATGACACTGGTGGATCCATGTGTGGTCCCTGAAGAGAACACACATTTCAATGACATTGGTAGATCCATATGTGGTATGTGAAAAGAATAGTCATGCAATGACTCTAGTTGTTGTTAGTAAAAAGAACACACATGCAATGACACTGGTGGATCCATCTGTGGTCTGTGAAAAGAACACACATGCAACGACTCTAGCTGTGGTTAGTGAGAAGAACACACATGCAATGACACTGGTGGATCCTTATGTGGATTATGAAAATAACACACATGCAATAAATGTAGTTGTTGTTATTAAAAAGAACACACATGCAATGACACTAGTTGATCCATGTGTGGTATGTGAAAAGAACACACATTTCAATGACGCTGGTGGATCCATATGTGGTATGTGAAAAGAACACACATGCAATGACACTGGTGGATCCATATATGGTCTATGAAAAGAACACACATGCAATGACTTTAGTTGTTGTTACTAAAAAGAACACACATGCAATGATAGTGGTGGATCCATGTCTGGTCTCTAAAGAGAACACACATTTCAATCACTCTGGTGGATCCATATGTGGTCTGTGAAAAGAATAGTCATGAAATGACTCCAGGTGTTGTTAGTAAAAATAATACACATGCAATGACAATGGTGGATCCATGCGTGGTCTGTGAAAAGAACAAACATGCAATGACTCTAGCTATGGTTAATGAGAAGAAAACACATGCAATGACACTGGTGGATCCATATGTGGATTGTGAAAATAACACACATGCAATGACTCTAGTCTTTATTAGTAAAAAGAACACACATGCAATGACACTGGTTGATCCATGTGTGGTATCTGAAGAGAGAACACACATTTCAATGACACTCGTGGATCCAAATGTGGTCTGTGAAAAGAATAGACATGCAATGACTCTGGTGGATGCATATGTGGGTTGGGAAAATAACACACATGCAATGACTGTAGTTGTTGTTTGTAAAAAGAACACACATGCAATGACACTGGTGGATCCATGAGTGGTCCCTGAAGAGAACACACATTTCAATGACTCTAGTGGATCCATATATGGTTTGTGCAAAGAATAGTCATGAAATGACTCCAAGTGTTGTTAGTAAAAAGAATACACATGCAATGACAATGGTGGATCCATGTGTGGTCTATGAAAAGAACACACATGCAATGACTCTAGCTGTGGTTAATGAGAAGAACACACATGTAATGACTCTAGTGGATCCATATGTGGGTTGTGAAAATAACACACATGAAATGACTTTAGTTGTTGTTAGTAAAAAAGAACACACATGCAATGACACCGGTGGATCCATGTGTGGTCTCTGAAGAGAACACACATTTCAATGACATTGGTGGATCCATATGTGGTCTATGAAAATAATAGTCATGCAATGACTCTAGTTGTTGTTGGTAAAAAGAACACACATGCAATGACACTGGTGGATCCATGTGTGGTCTCTGAAGAGAGAACACACATTTCAATGACACTGGTGGATCCATATGTGGTATGTGAAAAGAATTTTCATGAAATGACTCTGGTGGATCCGTATGTGGGTTGTGAAAATAACACACATGCAATGACTTTAGTTGTTGTTATTAAAAAGAACACACATGCAATGACACTGGTGGATCCATGTGTGGTCCCTCAAAAGAACACACATTTCAATGACTCTGGTGGATCCATATGTGGTCTATTAAAAGAATAGTCGTGAAATGACTCAAGGTGTTGTTTGTACAAAGAATACACATGCAATGACAATGGTGGATGCATGTGTGGTCTATGAAAAGAACACACATGCAATGACTCTAGCTGTGGATAATAAGAAGAACACACATGCAATGACACTGGTGGATCCATGTGTGGTCTATGAAGAGAACACACATTTCAATGACATTGGTGGATCCATATGTGGTTTGTGAAAAGAATAGCCATGCAATGACTCTAGTTGTTGTTAGTAAAAAGAACACACATGCAATGACACTGATGGATCCATGTGTGGTCTGTGAAAAGAACACAAATGCAATGACTCTAGTTGTGGTTAAGGAGAAGAACACACATGCAATGACACTGGTGGATCCATATGTGGATTATGAAAATAACACACATGCAATGAATCTAGTTGTTGTTAGTAAAAAGAACATACATGCAATGACACTGGTTGATCAATGTGTGGTCTATGAAGAGAGAACACACATTTCAATGACACTGGTGGATCCATATGCGGTATGTGAAAAGAATTGTCATGAAATGACTCTGGTGGATCCATATGTGGGTTGTGAAAATAACACACATGCAATGACTTTAGTTGTTGTTAGTAAAAAGAACACACATGCAATGACACTGGTGGATCCATGTGTGGTCCCTGAAGAGAACACATATTTCAACGACTCTGGTGGATCCATATGTGGTCTGTGAAAAGAATAGTCATGAAATGACTCCAGGTGTTGTTAGTAAAAAGAATACACATGCAATGATAATGGTGGATGCATGTGTGGTCTATGAAAAGAACACACATGCAATGACTCTAGCTGTGGATAATGAGAAGAACACACATGCAATGACACTGGTGGATCCATATGTGCATTGTGAAAATAAGACACATGCAATGACTCTAGTTGTTGTTAGTAAAAAGAACACACATGCAATGACACTGGTTGATCCATGTGTGGTCTCTGAAGAGAGAGCACACATTTCAATAACACTGGTGGATCCATATGTGGTCTGTGAAAAGAATAGTCATGCAATGACTCTGGTGGATACATATGTGGGTTGTGAAAATAACACACATGCAATGACTTTAGTTGTTATTAGTAAGAAGAACACACATGCAATCACACTGGTGGATCCATGTGTGGTCCCAGAAGAGAACACACATTTCAATGACACGGGTGGATCCATATGTGGTCTGTGAAAAGAATAGTCATGCAATGACTCTAGTTGTTGTTAGTAAAAAGAACACACATGCAATGACACTGGTGGATCCAAGTGTGGTCCGTGAACAGAACACACATGCAATGACTCTAGATGTGGGTAATGAGAAGAACACACATGCAATGACACGGGTGGATCCATATGTGGATTATGAAAATAACACACATGCAATGAATTTAGTTGTTGTTAGTAAAAGAACACACATGCAATGACACTGGTAGATCCATGTGTGGTCTCTAAAGAGAGAACACACATGCAATGACACTGGTTGATCCATGTGTGGTCTCTGAAGAGAGAACACACATTTCAATGACACTGGTGGATCCATATGTGGTATGTGAAAAGAATTTTCATGAAATGACTCTGGTGGATCCATATGTGGGTTGTGAAAATAACACACATGCAATGACTTTAGTTGTTGTTAGTAAAAAGAACACACATGCAATGACACTGGTGGATCCATGTGTGGTCCCTGAAAAGAACACACATTTCAATGACTCTGGTGGATCCATATGTGGTCTATGAAAAGAATAGTCGTGAAATGACTCAAGGTGTTGTTAGTAAAATGAATACACATGCAATGACAATGGTGGATGCATGTGTGGTCTATGAAAAGAACACACATGCAATGACTCTAGCTGTGATTAATGAGAAGAACACACATGCAATGACACTGGTGGATCCATATGTGGATTGTGAAAATAACACCCATGCAATGACTCTAGTTGTTGTTAGTAAAAAGAACACACATGCAATAACACTTGTTGATCCATGTATGGCCTCTAAAGAGAGAGAACACATTTCAATGACACTGGTGGTACCACATGTGGTCTGTGAAAAGAATAGTCATGCAATGACTCTGGTGGATCCATATGTGGGTTGTGAAAATAACACACATGCAATGACTTTAGTTGTTATTAGTAAGAAGAACACACATGCAATGACACTGGTGGATCCATGTGTGGACCCTGAAGAGAACACACATGTCAATGACATTGGTAGATCCATATGTGGTATGTGAAAAGAATAGTCATGCAATGACTCTAGTTGTTGTTAGTAAAAAGAACACACATGCAATGACACTGGTGGATCCATCTGTGGTCTGTGAAAAGAACACACATGCAACGACTCTAGCTGTGGTTAGTGAGAAGAACACACATGCAATGACACTGGTGGATCCTTATGTGGATTATGAAAATAACACACATGCAATAAATGTAGTTGTTGTTATTAAAAAGAACACACATGCAATGACACTAGTTGATCCATGTGTGGTATGTGAAAAGAACACACATTTCAATGACGCTGGTGGATCCATATGTGGTATGTGAAAAGAACACACATGCAATGACACTGGTGGATCCATATATGGTCTATGAAAAGAACACACATGCAATGACTTTAGTTGTTGTTACTAAAAAGAACACACATGCAATGATAGTGGTGGATCCATGTGTGGTCTCTAAAGAGAACACACATTTCAATCACTCTGGTGGATCCATATGTGGTCTGTGAAAAGAATAGTCATGAAATGACTCCAGGTGTTGTTAGTAAAAATAATACACATGCAATGACAATGGTGGATCCATGCGTGGTCTGTGAAAAGAACAAACATGCAATGACTCTAGCTGTGGTTAATGAGAAGAAAACACATGCAATGACACTGGTGGATCCATATGTGGATTGTGAAAATAACACACATGCAATGACTCTAGTCTTTATTAGTAAAAAGAACACACATGCAATGACACTGGTTGATCCATGTGTGGTATCTGAAGAGAGAACACACATTTCAATGACACTCGTGGATCCATATGTGGTCTGTGAAAAGAATAGACATGCAATGACTCTGGTGGATGCATATGTGGGTTGGGAAAATAACACACATGCAATGACTGTAGTTGTTGTTTGTAAAAAGAACACACATGCAATGACACTGGTGGATCCATGAGTGGTCCCTGAAGAGAACACACATTTGAATGACTCTAGTGGATCCATATATGGTTTGTGCAAAGAATAGTCATGAAATGACTCCAAGTGTTGTTAGTAAAAAGAATACACATGCAATGACAATGGTGGATCCATGTGTGGTCTGTGAAAAGAACACACATGCAATGACTCTAGCTGTGGTTAATGAGAAGAACACACATGTAATGACTCTGGTGGATCCATATGTGGGTTGTGAAAATAACACACATGAAATGACTTTAGTTGTTGTTAGTAAAAAAGAACACACATGCAATGACACCGGTGGATCCATGTGTGGTCTCTGAAGAGAACACACATTTCAATGACATTGGTGGATCCATATGTGGTCTATGAAAATAATAGTCATGCAATGACTCTAGTTGTTGTTGGTAAAAAGAACACACATGCAATGACACTGGTGGATCCATGTGTGGTCTCTGAAGAGAGAACACACATTTCAATGACACTGGTGGATCCATATGTGGTATGTGAAAAGAATTTTCATGAAATGAATCTGGTGGATCCGTATGTGGGTTGTGAAAATAACACACATGCAATGACTTTAGTTGTTGTTAGTAAAAAGAACACACATGCAATGACACTGGTGGATCCATGTGTGGTCCCTCAAAAGAACACACATTTCAATGACTCTGTTGGATCCATATGTGGTCTATTAAAAGAATAGTCGTGAAATGACTCAAGGTGTTGTTTGTACAAAGAATACACATGCAATGACAATGGTGGATGCATGTGTGGTCTATGAAAAGAACACACATGCAATGACTCTAGTTGTGGTTAATGAGAAGAACACACATGCAATGACACTGGTGGATCCATATGTGGATTGTGAAAATAACACCCATGCAATGACTCTAGTTGTTGTTAGTAAAAAGAACACACATGCAATAACACTGGTAATCCATGTATGGTCTCTGAAGAGAGCGAACACATTTCAATGACACTGGTGGTACCATATGTGGTCTATGAAAAGAATAGTCATGCAATGACTCTGGTGGATCCATATGTGGGTTGTGAAAATAACACACATGCAATGACTTTAGTTGTTATTAGTAAGAAGAACACACATGCAATGACACTGGTGGATCCATGTGTGGTCTCTGAAGAGAACACGCATTTCAATGACATTGGTGGATCCATATGTGGTATGTGAAAAGAATAGTCATGCAATGACTCTAGTTGTTGTTAGTGAAAAGAACACACATGCAATGACTCTAGCTGTGGTTAGTGAGAAGAACACACATGCAATGACACTGGTGGATCCTTATGTGGATTATGAAAATAACACACCTGCAATAAATGTAGTTGTTGTTAGTAAAAAGAACACACATGCAATAACACCGGTTGATCCATGTGTGGTATGTGAAAAGAACACACATTTCAATGACGCTGGTGGATCCATATGTGGTATGTGAAAAGAACACACATGCAATGACACTGGTGGATCCATATATGGTCTGTGAAAAGAACACACATGCAATGACTTTAGTTGTTGTTAGTAAAAAGAACACACATTCAATGATAGTGGTGGATCCATGTGTGGTCTCTAAAGAGAACACACATTTCAATGACTCTGGTGGATCCATATGTGGTCTGTGAAAAGAATTGTCATGAAATGACTCTAGTTGTTGTTAGTAAAAAGAACACACATGCAATGACACTGGTGGATCCATGTGTGGTCTGTGAAAAGAACACACATGCAATGACTCTAGCTGTGGTTAATGAGAAGAACACACATGCAATGACACTGGTGGATCCATATGTGGGTTGTGAAAATTACACACATGCAATGACTTTAGTTGTTGTTAGTAAGAAGAACACACATGCAATGACACCGGTGGATCCATGTGTGGTCTCTGAAGAGAACACACATTTCACTGACATTGGTGGATCCATATGTGGTCTGTGAAAAGAATAGTCATTCAATGACTCTAGTTGTTGTTAGTAAAAAGAACACACATGCAATGACACTGGTGGATCCATGTGTGGTTTGTGAAAAGAACACACATGCAATGACTCTAGCTGTGGTTAATGATAAGAACACACATACAATGACACTGGTGGATCCATATGTGGTTAATGAAAATAACACACATGCAATGAATCTAGTTGTTGTTAGTAAAAAGAACACACATGCAATGACACTGGTTGATCCATGTGTGGTCTCTGAAGAGAGAACACACATTTCAATGACACTGGTGGATCCATATGCGGTATGTGAAAAGAATTGTCATGAAATGACTCTGGTGGATCCATATGTGGGTTGTGAAAATAACACACATGCAATGACTTTAGTTGTTGTTAGTAAAAAGAACACACATGTAATGACACTGGTGGATCCATGTGTGGTCCCTGAAGAGAACACACATTTCAATGACTCTGGTGGATCCATATGTGGTCTATGAAAAGAATAGTCATGAAATGACTCCAGGTGTTGTTAGTAAAAAGAATACTCATGCAATGACAATGGTGGATGCATGTGTGGTCTATGAAAAGAACACACATTCAATGACTCTAGCTGTGGTTAATGAGAAGAACACACATGCAATGACATTGGTGGATCCATATGTGGATTGTGAAAATAACACATGCAATGACTCTAAGTGTTGTTAGTAAAAAGAACACAAATGCAATGACACTGGTTGATCCATGTGTGGTCTCTGAAGAGAGAGCACACATTTTAATGACACTGGTGGATCCATATGTGGTCCGTGAAAAGAATAATCATGCAATAACTCTGGTGGATCCATATGTGGGTTGTGAAAATAACACACATGCAATGACTTTAGTTGTTGTTAGTAAGAAGAAGACACATGCAATGACACTGGTGGATTCATGTGTGGTCTCTGAAGAGAACACACATTTCAATGACTCTGGTGGATCCATATGTGGTATGTGAAAAGAATAGTCATGAAATGACTCCAGGTGTTGTTAGTAAAAACAATACTCATGCAATGACAATGGTGGATGCATGTGTGGTCTATGAAAAGAACACACATTCAATGACTCTAGCTGTGGTTAATGAGAAGAACACACATGCAATGACACTGGTGGATCCATATGTGGATTGTGAAAATAACACACATGCATTGACTCTAGGTGTTGTTAGTAAAAAGAACACACATGCAATGACACTAGTTGATCCATGTGTGGTCTCTGAAGAGAGAGCACACATTTCAATGACACTGGTGGATCCATATGTGGTCCGTGAAAAGAATAGTCATGCAATGACTCTGGTGGATCCATATGTGGGTTGTGAAAATAACACACATGCAATGACTTTAGTTGTTGTTAGTAAGAAGAAGACACATGCTATGACACTGGTGGATCCATTTGTGGTCTCTGAAGAGAACACACATTTCAATGACATTGGTGGATCCATATGTGGTCTCTGAAAAGAATAGTCATGCAATGACTCTAGTTGTTGTTAGTAAAAAGAACACACATGCAATGACACTGGTGGATGCATGTGTGGTCCGTGAAAAGAACACACATGCAATGACTCTAGCTGTGGTTAATGAGAAGAACACACATGCAATGACACTGGTGGATCCATATGTGGATTATGAAAATAACACACATGCAATGAATCTAGTTGTTGTTAGTAAAAGAACACACATGCAATGACACTGGTTGATCCATGTGTGGTCTCTGAAGAGAGAACACACATGCCATGACACTGGTTGATCCATGTGTGGTCTCTGAAGAGAGAACACACATTTCAATGACACTGGTGGATCCATATGTGGTATGTGAAAAGAATTTTCATGAAATGACTCTGGTGGATCCATATGTGGGTTGTGAAAATAACACACATGCAATGACCTTAGTTGTTGTTGGTAAAAAGAACACACATGCAATGACACTGGTGGATCCATGTGTGGTCCCTGAAGAGAACACACATTTCAATTACTCTGGTGGATCCATATGTGGTCTATGAAGAGAATAGTCGTGAAATGACTCAAGGTGTTGTTAGTAAAAAGAATACACATGCAATGATAATGGTGGATGCATGTGTGGTCTATGAAAAGAACACACATGCAATGACTCTAGCTGTGGTTAATGAGAAGAACACACATGCAATGACACTGGCGGATCCATATGTGGATTGTGAAAATAACACCCATGCAATGACTCTAGTTGTTGTTAGTAAAAAGAACACACATGCAATAAAACTAGTTGATCCATGTATGGTCTCTGAAGAGAGAGAACACAGTTCAATGACAGTGGTGGATCCATATGTGGTCTGTGAAAAGAATAGTCATGCAATGACTCTGGTGGATCCATATGTGGGTTGTGAAAATAACACACATGCAATGATTTTAGTTGTTATTAGTAAGAAGAACACACATGCAATGACACTTGTGGATCCATGTGTGGTCTCTGAAGAGAACACACATTTCAATGACATTGGTGGATCCATATGTGGTATGTGGAAAGAATAGTGATGCAATGACTCTAGTTGTTGTTAGTAAAAAGAACACACATGCAATGACACTGGTGGATCCATGTGTGGTCTGTGAAAAGAACACACATGCAATGACTCTAGCTGTGGTTAGTGAGAAGAATACATATGCAATGACACTTGTGGATACTTATGTGGATTATGAAAATAACACACATGCAATAAATGAAGTTGTTGTTAGTAAAAAGAACACACATGCAATGCCACTGGTTGATCCATGAGTGGTCTCTAAAGAGAGAACACACATGCAATGACACTGGTTGATCCATGTGTGGTATGTGAAAAGAAGACACATTTCAATGACGCTGGTGGATCCATATGTGGTATGTGAAAAGAACACACATGCAATGACACTGGTGGATCCATATATGGTCTGTGAAAAGAACACACATGCAATGACTTTAGTTGTTGTTAGTAAAAAGAACACACATGCAATGATAGTGGTGTATCCATGTGTGGTTTCTAAAGAGAACACACATTTCAATGACTCTGGTGGATCCATATGTGGTCTGTGAAAAGAATTATCATGAAATGACTCTAGTTGCTGTTAGTAAAAAGAGCACACATGCAATGACACTGGTGGATCCATGTGTGGTCTGTGAAAAGAACACACATGCAATGACTCTAGCTGTGGTTAATGAGAAGAACACACATGCAATGACACTGGTGGATCCATATGTGGGTTGTGAAAATAACACACATGCAATGACTTTAGTTGTTGTTAGTAAGAAGAACACACATGCAATGACACTAGTGGATCCATGTGTGGTCTCTAAAGAGAACACACATTTCAATGACTCTGCTGGACCAATATGTGGTCTGTGAAAAGAATAGTCATGAAATGACTCCAGGTGTTGTTTGTAAAAAGAATACACATGCAATGACAATGGTGGATCCATGTGTGGTCTGTGAAAAGAACGAACATGCAATGACTCTAGCAGTGGTTAATGAGAAGAACACACATGCAATGACACTGGTGGATCCATATGTGGATTGTGAAAATAACACACATGCAATGACTCTAGTCTTTGCTAGTAAAAAGAACACACATGCAATGACATTGGTTGATCCATGTGTGGTATCTGAAGAGAGAACACACATTTCAATGACACTCGTGGATCCATATGTGGTCTGTGAAAAGAATAGACATGCAATGACACTGGTTGATCCATGTGTGGTATGTGAAAAGAAGACACATTTCAATGACGCTGGTGGATCCATATGTGGTATGTGAAAAGAACACACATGCAATGACACTGGTGGATCCATATATGGTCTGTGAAAAGAACACACATGCAATGACTTTAGTTGTTGTTAGTAAAAAGAACACACATGCAATGATAGTGGTGGATCCATGTGTGCTCTCTAAAGAGAACACACATTTCAATGACTCTGGTGGATCCATATGTGGTATGTAAAAAGAATTATCATGAAATGACACTAGTTGTTGATAGTAAAAAGAGCACACATGAAATGACATTGGTGGATCCATGTGTGGTCTGTGAAAAGAACACACATGCAATGACTCTAGCTGTGGTTAATGAGAAGAACACACATGCAATGACACTGGTGGATCCATATGTGGGTTGTGAAAATAACACACATGCAATGACTGTAGTTGTTGTTTGTAAAAAGAACACACATGCAATGACACTGGTGGATCCATGAGTGGTCCCTAAAGAGAACACACATTTCAATGACTCTGGTGGATCCATATGTGGTTTATGAAAAGAATAGTCATGAAATGACTCCAGGTGTTGTTAGTAAAAAGAATACACATGCAATGAGAATGGTGGATCCATGTGTGGTATGTGAAAAGAACACACATGCAATGACTCTAGCTGTGGTTAATGAGAAGAACACACATGTAATGACGCTGGTGGATCCATATGTGGGTTGTGAAATTAACACACGTGAAATGACTTTAGTTGTTGTTAGTAAAAAGAACACACATGCAATGACACCGGTGGATCCATGTGTGGTCTCTGAAGAGAACACACATTTCAATGACATTGATGGATCCATATGTGGTCTGTGAAAAGAATAGTCATGCAATGACTCTAGTTGTTGTTAGTAAAAAGAACACACATGCAATGATACTGGTGGATCCATGTGTGGTTTGTGAAAAGAACACACATGCAATGACTCTAGCTGTGGTTAATGAGAAGAACACACATACAATGACACTGGTGGATCCATATGTGGATTATGAAAATAATACACATGAAATGAATCTAGTTGTTGTTAGTAAAAAGAACACACATGCAATGACACTGGTTGATCCATGTGTGGTCTCTGAAGAGAGAACACACATTTCGATGACACTGGTGGATCCATATGTGGTATGTGAAAAGAACACATATGCAATGACACTGGTGGATCCATATGTGGTCTGTGAAAAGAACACACATGCAATGACTTTAGTTGTTGTTACTAAAAAGAACACACATGCAATGATAGTGGTGGATCCATGTGTGGTCTCTAAAGAGAACACACATTTCAATCACTCTGGTTGATCCATATGTGGTCTGTAAAAAGAATAGTCATGAAATGACTCCAGGTGTTGTTAGTAAAAAGAATACACATGCAATGACAATGGTGGATCCATGCGTGGTCTGTGAAAAGAACAAACATGCAATGACTCTAGCTGTGGTTAATGAGAAGAACACACATGCAATGACACTGGTGGATCCATATGTGGATTGTGAAAATAACACACATGCAATGACTCTAGTCTTTGTTAGTAAAAGGAACACACATGCAATGACACTGGTTGATCCATGTGTGGTCTCTGAAGAGAGAGCACACATTTCAATGACACTGGTGGATCCATATGTGGTCCGTGAAAAGAATAGTCATGCAATGACTCTGGTGGATCCATATGTGGGTTGTGAAAATAACACACATGCCAAGACTTTAGTTGTTGTTAGTAAGAAGAAGACACATGCAATGACACTGGTGGATTCATGTGTGGTCTCTGAAGAGAACACACATTTCAATGACTCTGGTGGATCCATATGTGGTCTGTGAAAAGAATAGTCATGAAATGACTCGAGGTGTTGTTAGTAAAAAGAATACTCATGCAATGACAATGGTGGATGCATGTGTGGTCTATGAAAAGAACACACATTCAATGACTCTAGCTGTGGTCAATGAGAAGAAAACACATGCAATGACACTGGTGGATCCATATGTGGATTGTGAAAATAACACACATGCAATGACTCTAGGTGTTGTTAGTAAAAAGAACACACATGCAATGATAGTGAGGATCCATGTGTGGTCTGTAAAGAGAACACACATTTCAATGACTCTGGTGGATCCATATGTGGTCTGTGAAAAGAATTGTCATGAAATGACTCTAGTTCTTGTTAGTAAAAAGAACACACATGCAATGACACTGGTGGATCCATGTGTGGTCTGTGAAAAGAACACACATGCAATGACTCTAGCTGTGGTTAATGAGAAGAACACACATGCAATGACACTGGTGGCTCCATATGTGGGTTGTGAAAATAACACACATGCAATGACTTTAGTTGTTGTTACTAAGAAGAACACACATGCAATGACACTAGTGGCTCCATGTGTGGTCTCTAAAGAGAACACACATTTCAATGACTCTGGTGGATCCATATGTGGTCTGTGAAAAGAATAGTCATGAAATGACTCCAGGTGTTGTTAGTAAAAAGAATACACATGCAATGACAATGGTGGATCCATGTGTGGTCTCTGAAAAGAACAAACATGCAATGACTCTAGCTGTGGTTAATGAGAAGAACACACATGCAATGACACTGGTGGATCCATATGTGGATTGTGAAAATAACACACATGCAATGACTCTAGTCTTTGTTAGTAAAAAGAACACACATGCAATGACACTGGTCGATCCATGTGTGGTATCTGAAGAGAGAACACACATTTCAATGACACTCGTGGATCCATATGTGGTCTGTGAAAAGAATAGACATGCAATGACTCTGGTGGATCCATATGTGGGTTGTGAAAATAACACACATGCAATTACTGTAGTTGTTGTTTGTAAAAAGAACACACATGCAATGAGACTGGTGGATCCATGAGTGGTCCCTGAAGAGAACACACATTTCAATGACTCTGGTGGATCCATATGTGGTTTGTGAAAAGAATAGTCATGAAATGTCTCCAGGTGTTGTTAGTAAAAATAATACACATGCAATGACAATGGTGGATCCATGTGTGGTCTGTGAAAAGAACACACATGCAATGACTCTAGCTGTGGTTAATGAGAAGAACACACATGTAGTGACTCTGGTGGATCCATATGTGGGTTGTGAAAATAACACACATGAAATGACTTTAGTTGTTGTTAGTAAAAAGAACACACATGCAATGACACCGGTGGATCCATGTGTGGTCTCTGAAGAGAACACACATTTCGATGACACTTGTGGAACCACATGCAATGACACTAGTGGATCCATGTGTGGTCTCTAAAGAGAGAGCACACATTTCAATGACACTGGTGGATCCATATGTGGTATGTGAAAAGAATAGTCATGCAATGACTCTGGTGGATCCATATGTGGGTTGTGAAAATAACACTCATGGAATGACTTTAGTTGTTGTTAGTAAGAAGAACACACATGCAATGACACTGGTCGATCCATGTGTGGTCTTTGAAGAGAACACACATTTCAATGACTCTGGTGGATCCATATGTGGTTTGTGAAAAGAATAGTCATGAAATGACTCCAGGTGTTGTTAGTAAAAAGAATACACATGCGATGACAATGGTGGATCCATGTGTGGTCTGTGAAAAGAAAACACATGGAATGACTCTAGATGTGGTTAATGAGAAGAACACACATGCAATGACACTGGCGGATCCATAGATGGATTGTGAAAAGAACACACATGCAATACCTCTAGTTGTTCTTAGTAAAAATGACACACATGCAATGACACTGGTGGATCCATGTGTGGTCTCTGAAGAGAACACACATTTCAATGACACTGGTGGATCCATATGTGGTCTTTGAAAAGAATAGTCATGCAATGACTCTAGTTGTTGTTAGTAAAAAGAACAGACATGCAATGACACTGGTGGATCCATGTGTGGTCTCTAAAGAGAACACACGTGCAATGACTCTAGCTGTGGTTAATGAGAGGAACACACATGCAATGACAATGGTGGATCCATAGTTGGATTGTGAAATGAACAGACATGCATAGACTCTAGTTGTTTTTAGTAAAAAGGACACACATGCAATGACACTGGTGGATCCATGTGTGGTCTCTAAAGAGAACACACATTTCAATGGCATTGGTGGATCCATGTGTGGTCTGTGAAAAGAACACACCTGCAATGACTCTGGTGGATCCATATGTGGGTTGTGAAAATAACACACATGCAATGACTCTAGCTATGGTTAATGAGAAGAACACACATGAAATGACACTGGTGGATCCATAGGTGGATTGTGAAAAGAAAACACATGCAATGAACTTCTGTGGAACCACATGCCATGACACTGGTGGATCCATGTTTGGTCTGTGAAGACAACACACATTTCAATGAATTCTGGTGGATCCATATATGGACTGTGAAAACAATAGTCATGAAATGACTCCAGGTGTGGTTAATGAAAGAATACACATTTCAATGACAATGGTGGATCCATATGTGGTTTGTGAAAAGAATACACATGCAATGACTCTAGATATGGTTAATGAGAAGAACACATATGCAATGACACTGGTGGATCCATGTGGGTTGTGAAAATAACACATGTGCAATGACTTTAGTTGTTGTTAGTAAAAAGAACACACATGCAATGAAAGTAGTGGATCCATGTGTGGTCTCTGAAGAGAACACACATTTCAATGACATTGGTGGATCCATATGTGGTCTGTGAAAAGAATAGTCATGCAATGACTCTAGTTGTTGTTATTAAAAAGAACACACATGCAATGACAATGGTGGATCCATGTGTGGTATCTGAAGAGAACACACATTCAATGACTCTAGTTATGGTTAATGAGAAGAACACACATGCAATGACACTGGTGGATCCATAGGTGGATTGTGAAAAGAACACACATGCAATGACTCTAGTTGTAATTAGTCAAAAGAACACACATGCAATGACACTAGTGGATCCATGTGTGGTCTCTAAAGAGAACACACATTTCAATGACACTGGTGGATCCATGGGTGGTCTCCGAAGAGAACACACATGCAATGAATCTGGTGGATCCATATGTGGGTTGTGAAAATAACACACATGCAATGACTTTAGTTGTTGTTTGTAAAAATAACACACATGCAATGACTCTAGTTGTGGTTAATGAGAATAACACACATGAAATGACACTGGTGGATCTATTGGTGGATCGTGAAAAGAACACACATGCAATGAACTATGGTGGATCCATATGTGGTTTGTGGAAAGAACACACATGCAATGACATTTGTTGATCCATATGTGGTTTCTGAAAAGAACACACCTGAAGTGACATTGGTGGATCCATGTGTGGTTTGTGACATGAACACACATGCAATGACTCTGGTGGATCCATGTGTGGTTTGTGGAAAGAACACACATGCAATGACACTGGTGGATCCATGTGTGGTCCCTTAAGAGAACACAAACTTCAATGACTCTGGTGGATCCATATGTGGGTTGTGAAAATAACACACATGCAATGACATTGGTGGATCCATGTGTGGTCTGTGAAGAGAACACACATGCAATGAACTCTGGTGGATCCATATGTGGTCTCTGAAGAGAACACACATGCAATGACTCTAGTTGTGGTTAATGAGAAGAACACACATGCAATGACACTAGTGGATCCATAGGTGGATTGTGAAAAGAACACTCATGCAATAACACTAGTTGTTGTTAGTAAAAAGAACACACATGCAATGACACTGGTGGATCCATGCATGGTTTGTGAAAAGAACAAACATGCAATGACTCTAGCTGTGGTTAATGAGAAGAACGCACATGCAATGACACTGGTGGATCCATATGTGGATTGTGAAAATAACACACATGCAATGACTCTAGTCGTTGTTAGTAAAAAGAACACACATGCAATGACACTGGTTGATCCATGTGTGGTCTCTGAAGAGAGAACACACATTTCAATGACACTGGTGGAACCATATGTGGTATGTGAAAAGAATAGTCATGCAATGACTCTGGTGGATCCATATGTGGGTTGTGAAAATAACACACATGCAATGACTTAAGTTGTTGTGAGTAAAAAGAACACACGTGTAATGACACTGGTGGATCCATGAGTGGTCCCTGAAGAGAACACACATTTCAATGACTCTGGTGGATCCATATGTGGTCTGTGAAAAGAATAGTCATGAAATGATTCCAGGTGTTGTTAGTAAAAAGAATACACATGCAATGACAATGGTAGATCCATGTGTGGTCTGTGAAAAGAAAACACATGCAATGACTCTAGCTGTGGTTAATGAGAAGAACACACATGAAATGACACTGGTGGATCCATAGGTGGATTGTGAAAAGAACACACATGCAATGACTCTAGTTGTTTTTAGTAAAAAGAACACACATGCAATGACACTGGTGGATCCATGTGTGGTCTCTGAAGAGAACACACATTTCAATGACACTGGTGGATCCATATGTGGTTTGTTTAAAGAATAGTCATGCAATGACTCTAGTTGTTGTTAGTAAAAAGAACACACATGCAATGACACTAGTAGATCCATGTGTGGTCTCTAAAGAGAACACACGTGCAATGACTCTAGCTGTGGTTAATGAGAAGAACACACATGCAATGACAATGGTAGATCCATAGGTGGATTGTGAAAGGAACGGACATGCATTGACTCTAGTTGTTTTTAGTAAAAAGAACACACATGCAATGACACTGGTGGATCCATGTGTGGTCTCTGAAGAGAACACACATTTCAATGGCATTGGTGGATCCATGTGTGGTCGGTGAAAAGAACACACCTACAATGACTCTGGTGGATCCATATGTGGGTTGTGAAAATAACACACATGCAATGACTTTAGTTGTTGTTAGTGAATAGAACACACATGCAATGACTCTAGCTGTGGTTAATGAGAAGAACACACATGAAATGACACTGGTGGATCCATAGGTGGATTGTGAAAAGAACACACATGCAAGGAACTTCTGTGGAACCACATGCAATGACACTTGTGGATCCATGTGTGGTCTCTGAAGAGAACACACATTTCAATGATACTTGTGGATCCATATATGGTCTATGAAAAGAACACACATGCAATGACTCTGGTGGATCCATATGTGGGTTGTGAAAATAACACACATGCAATGACTTTAGTTGTTGTGAGTAAAAAGAACACACATGCAATGACACTGGTGGATCCATGTGTGGTCCCTAAAGAGAACACACATTTCAATGACTCTGGTGGATCCATATGTGGTTTGTGAAAAGAATAGTCATGAAATGACTCTAGTTGTTGTTAGTAAAAAGAACACACATGCAATGACACTGGTGGATCCATGTGTGGTCTGTGAAAAGAACACACATGCAATGACTCTAGATCTGGTTAATGAGAAGAACACACATGCAATGAAACTAGTGGATCCATATGTGGATTGTAAAAATAACACACATGCAATGACTCTAGTTGTTGTTAGTAAAAAGAACACACATGCAATAACACTGGTTGATCCATGTATGGTCTCTGAAGAAAGAACACACATTTCAATGACACTGGTGGATCCATATGTGGTCAGTGAAAAGAATAGTCATGCAATGACTCTGGTGGATCCATATGTGGATCATGAAAATAACACACATGCAATGACACTGCTGAAACCATGTGTGGTATGTGAAGAGAACACACATGCAATGAACTCTGGTGGATCCATATGTGGTCTCTGAAGAGAACACACATGCAATGACTCTAGCTGTGGTTAATGAGAAGAACACACATGCAATGACACTGGTGGATCCATAGGTGGATTGTGAAAAGAACACACATGCAATGACACTAGTTGTTGTTAGTAAAAAGAACACACATGCAAAGACACTGGTGGATCCATGTGTGGTCTCTTAAGAGAACACACATTTCAGTGACACTAGTGTATCCATATATGGTCTGTGAAAAGAACACACATGCAATGACTCTGGTGGATCCATATGTGGGTTGTGAAAATAACACACATGAAATGATTTTAGTTGTTGTTAGTGAAAAGAACACACATGCAATGACACCGGTGGATCCATGTGTGGTCTCTAAAGAGAACACAGAATTTCAATGACACTAGTGGATCCATATGTGGTCTGTGAAAAGAATAGTCATGAAATGACTCTAGTTGTTGTTAGTAAAAATAACACACATGCAATGACACTGGTGGATCCATGTGTGGTCTCTGAAGAGAACACACATTTCAATGACACTGGTGGAACCACATGCAATGACACTAGTGGATCCATGTGTGGTCTCTGAAAACAACACACATTTCAATGACACTAGTGGATCCATATGTGGTCTGTGAAAAGAATAGTCATGCAATGACTCTAGTTGTTGTTACTAAAAAGAACACACATGCAATGATACTGGTGGATCCATATGTGGTCTCTAAAGAGAACACACATTTCAATGACACTTGTGGATCCATATATGGTCTGTGAAAAGAACACACATGCAATGACTATGGTGGATGCGTATGTGGGTTGTGAAAATAACACACATGCAATGACTTCAGTTGTTGTTAGTAAAAAGAACACACATGCAATGATCTCTGGTGGATCCATGTGTGGTCTCTGAAGAAAACACACATTTGAATGAAACTGGTGGATCCATATGTGGTTTGTGAAAAGAATAGTCATGAAATGACTCCAGGTGTTGTTAGTAAAAAGAACACCACATGCAATGACTCTAGCTGTGGTTAATGAGAAGAACACACATGAAATGACACTGGTGGATCTATAGGTGGATTGTGAAAATAACACACATGCAATGAACTATGGTGGATCCATATGTGGTTTGTGGAAAGAACACACATGCAATGACATTTGTTGATCCATATGTGGTTTGTGAAAAGAACACACCTGAAGTGACATTGGTGGATCCATGTGTGGTTTGTGACATGACCACACATGCAATGACTCTGGTGGATCCATGTGTGGTTTGTGGAAAGAACACACATGCAATGAAACTGGTGGATCCATGTGTGGTCTCTTAAGAGAACACAAACTTCAATGACTCTGGTGGATCCATATGTGGGTTGTGAAAATAACACACAAGCAATGACACTGGTGGATCCTTGTGTGGTCTGTGAAGAGAACACACATGCAATGAACTCTGGTGGATCCATGTGTGGTCTCTAAAGAGAACACACATGCAATGACTCTAGTTGTGGTTAATGAGAAGAACACACAAGCAATGACACTAGTGGATCCATAGGTGGATTGTGAAAAGAACACACATGCAATAACACTAGTTGTTGTTAGTAAAAAGAACACACATGCAATGACACTGGTGGATCCATGCGTGGTTTGTGAAAAGAATAAATATGCAATGACTCTAGCTGTGGTTAATGAGAAGAACACACATGCAATGACACTGGTGGATCCATATGTGGATTGTGAAAATAACACACATGCAATGACTCTAGTCATTGTTAGTAAAAAGAACACACATGCAATGACACTGGTTGATCCATGTGTGGTCTCTGAAGAGAGAACACACATTTCAATGACACTGGTGGATCCATATGTGGTCTGTGAAAAGAATAGTCAAGCAATGACTCTGGTGGATCCATATGTGGGTTGTGAAAATAACACACATGCAATGACTTAAGTTGTTGTTAGTAAAAAGAACACACATGTAATGACACTAGTGGATCCATGAGTGGTCCCTGATGAGAACACACATTTCAATGACTCTGGTGGATCCATATGTGGTCTGTGAAACGAATAGTCATGAAATGACTCCAGGTGTTGTTAGTAAAAAGAATACACATGCAATGACAATGGTGGATCCATGTGTGGTCTGTGAAAAGAACACACATGCAATGACTCTAGATGTGGTTAATGAGAAGAACACACATGCAATGACACTGGTAGATCCATATGTGGATTGTGAAAATAACACACATGCAATGACTCTAGTAGTTGTTAGTAAAAAGAACACATATGCAATGACACTAGTTGATCCATGTGTGATCTCTGAAGAGAGAGCACACATTTCAATGACATTGGTGGATCCATATGTGGACTGTGAAAAGAATGGTCATGCAATGACTCTAGTTGTTGTTAGTAAAAAGAACACACATGCAATGACACTGGTGGATCGATGTGTAGTCTCCGAAGAGAACACACGTGCAATGACTCTAGTTGTGGTTAATGAGAAGAACACACATGCAATGACAATGGTAGATCCATAGGTGGATTGTGAAAAGAACAGACATGCATTGACTGTAGTTGTTATTAGTAAAAATAACACACATGCAATGACACTGGTGGATCCATGTGTGGTCTCTGAAGAGAACACACATTTCAATGACACTGGTGGATCCATATATGGTCTGTGAAAAGAACACACATGCAATGACTCTGGTGGATTCATATGTGGTTGTGAAAATAACACACATGCAATGACTTTAGTTGTTGTTAGTAAAAAGAACACACATGCAATGGCACTAGTGGATCCATGTGTTGTCTCTGAAGAGAACACACATTTCAATGACTCTGGTGGATCCATATGTGGTCTGTGAAAAGAATAGTCATGAAATTCCTCCAGGTGTTGTTACTAAAAAGAATACACATGCAATGACAATGGTGGATCCATGTGTGGTCTATGAAAAGAACACACATGCAATGACTCTAGCTATGGTTAATGAGAAGAACACACATGCAATGACACTGGTGGATCTATATGTGGATTGTGAAAATAACACACATGCAATGACTCTAGTAGTTAATAGTAAAAAGAACACATATGCAATGACACTGGTTGATCCATGTGTGGTCTCTGAAGAGAGAGCACACATTTCAATGACATTGGTGGATCCATATGTGGTCTGTGAAAAGAATAGTCAAGCAATGACTCTGGTGGATCCATATGTGGGTTGTGAAAATAACACACATGCAATGACTTAAGTTGTTGTTAGTAAAAAGAACACACATGCAATGACACTAGTGGATCCATGAGTGGTCCCTGATGAGAACACACATTTCAATGACTCTGGTGGATCCATATGTGGTCTGTGAAAAGAATAGTCATGAAATGACTCCAGGTGTTGTTAGTAAAAAGAATACACATGCAATGACAATGGTGGATCCATGTGTGGTCTGTGAAAAGAACACACATGCAATGACTCTAGATGTGGTTAATGAGAAGAACACACATGCAATGACACTGGTAGATCCATATGTGGATTGTGAAAATAACACACATGCAATGACTCTAGTAGTTGTTAGTAAAAAGAACACATATGCAATGACACTAGTTGATCCATGTGTGATCTCTGAAGAGAGAGCACACATTTCAATGACATTGGTGGATCCATATGTGGACTGTGAAAAGAATGGTCATGCAATGACTCTAGTTGTTGTTAGTAAAAAGAACACACATGCAATGACACTGGTGGATCGATGTGTAGTCTCCGAAGAGAACACACGTGCAATGACTCTAGTTGTGGTTAATGAGAAGAACACACATGCAATGACAATGGTAGATCCATAGGTGGATTGTGAAAAGAACAGACATGCATTGACTGTAGTTGTTATTAGTAAAAATAACACACATGCAATGACACTGGTGGATCCATGTGTGGTCTCTGAAGAGAACACACATTTCAATGACACTGGTGGATCCATATATGGTCTGTGAAAAGAACACACATGCAATGACTCTGGTGGATTCATATGTGGGTTGTGAAAATAACACACATGCAATGACTTTAGTTGTTGTTAGTAAAAAGAACACACATGCAATGGCACTAGTGGATCCATGTGTTGTCTCTGAAGAGAACACACATTTCAATGACTCTGGTGGATCCATATGTGGTCTGTGAAAAGAATAGTCATGAAATTCCTCCAGGTGTTGTTAGTAAAAAGAATACACATGCAATGACAATGGTGGATCCATGTGTGGTCTATGAAAAGAACACACATGCAATGACTCTAGCTATGGTTAATGAGAAGAACACACATGCAATGACACTGGTGGATCTATATGTGGATTGTGAAAATAACACACATGCAATGACTCTAGTAGTTGTTAGTAAAAAGAACACATATGCAATGACACTGGTTGATCCATGTGTGGTCTCTGAAGAGAGAGCACACATTTCAATGACATTGGTGGATCCATATGTGTTCTGTGAAAATAATAGTCATGCAATGACTCTAGTTGTTGTTAGTAAAAAGAACAAACATGCAATGACACAGGTGGATCGATGTGTAGTCTCTAAAGAGAACACACATGCAATGACTCTAGCTTTTGTTAATGAGAAGAACACACATGCAATGACACTGGTGGATCCATAGGTGGATTGTGAAAAGAACACACATGCAATGACTCTAGTACTTTTTAGTAAAAATAACACACATGCAATGACACTGGTGGATCCATGTGTGGTTTCTGAAGAGAACACACATTTCAATGACACTGGCGGATCCATATATGGTCTGCGAAAAGAACACACATGCAATGACTCTGGTGGATTCATATGTGGGTTGTGAAAATAACACACATGCAATGAATTTAGTTGTTTTTAGTAAAAAGAACACACATGCAATGGCACTAGTGGATCCATGTGTTGTCTCTGAAGAGAACACACATTTCAATGACTCTGGTGGATCCATATGTGGTCTGTGAAAAGAATAGTCATGAAATTCCTCCAGGTGTTGTTAGTAAAAAGAATACACATGCAATGACAATGGTGGATCCATGTGTGGTCTATGAAAAGAACACACATGCAATGACTCTAGCTATGGTTAATGAGAAGAACACACATGCAATGACACTGGTGGATCTATATGTGGATTGTGAAAATAACACACATGCAATGACTCTAGTAGTTGTTAGTAAAAAGAACACATATGCAATGACACTGGTTGATCCATGTGTGGTCTCTGAAGAGAGAGCACACATTTCAATGACATTGGTGGATCCATATGTGGTCTGTGAAAATAATAGTCATGCAATGACTCTAGTTGTTGTTAGTAAAAAGAACAAACATGCAATGACACAGGTGGATCGATGTGTAGTCTCTAAAGAGAACACACATGCAATGACTCTAGCTTTTGTTAATGAGAAGAACACACATGCAATGACACTGGTGGATCCATAGGTGGATTGTGAAAAGAACACACATGCAATGACTCTAGTACTTTTTAGTAAAAATAACACACATGCAATGACACTGGTGGATCCATGTGTGGTTTCTGAAGAGAACACACATTTCAATGACACTGGCGGATCCATATATGGTCTGCAAAAAGAACACACATGCAATGACTCTGGTGGATTCATATGTGGGTTGTGAAAATAACACACATGCAATGACTTTAGTTGTTTTTAGTAAAAACAACACACATGCAATGGCACTAGTGGATCCATGTGTGGTCTCTGAAGAGAACACACATTTCAATGACTCTAGTGGATCCATATGTGGTCTGTGAAAAGAATAGTCATGAAATGACTCAAGGTGTTGTTAGTAAAAAGAATACACATGCAATGACAATGGTGGATCCATGTGTGGTCTATGAAAAGAACACACATGCAATGACTCTAGCTGTGGTTAATGAGAAGAACACACATGCAATGACACTGGTGGATCCATATGTGGATTGTGAAAATAACACACATGCAATGACACTGGTGGATCTATGTGTGGTCTCTAAAAAGAACACACATTTCAGTGACACCGATGGATCCATATGTGTTCTATGAAAGGAATAGTCATGAAATGACTCTGGTGGATCTATATGTGGTTTGTGAAAAGACCACACATGCAATGACTCTAGTGGATCCATATTTGGTTTGTGAAAAGAACACACATGCAATGACACTAGTGGATCCATGTGTTGTCTCTGAAGAGAACACACATTTCAATGACTCCGGTGGATCCATATGTGGATTGTGAAAATAACACACATGCAATGACACTTGTGGATCCATGTGTGGTCTGTGAAGAGAACACACATGCAAAGAACTCTAGTGGATCCATATGTGGTCTCTGAGGAGAACACACATGCAATGACTCTAGCTGTGGTTAATGAGAAGAACACACATGCAATGACACTGGTGGATCCATAGGTGGATTGTGAAAAGAACCCACATGCAATGACACTAGTTGTTGTTTGCAAAAAGAACACACATGCAATGACACTGGTGGATCCATGTGTGGTCTCTTAAGAGAACACACATTTCAATGACACTAGTGGATCCATATATGGTCTGTGAAAAGAACACACATGCAATGACTATGGTGGATCCATATGTGGGTTGTGAAAATAACACACATGAAATGACTTTAGTTGTTGTTAGTAAAAATAACACACGTGCAATGACACCGGTGGATCCATGTGTAGTCTCTGAAGAGAACACACATTTCAATGACACTAGTGGATCCATATGTGGTCTGTGAAAAGAATAGTCATGAAATGACTCTAGTTATTGTCAGTAAAAAGAACACACATGCAATGACACTGGTGGATCCATGTGTGGTCTCTGAAGAGAACACACATTTTGATGACACTGGTGGAACCACATGCAATGACACTGGTGGATCCATGTATGGTCTCTGAAGAGAACACACATTTCAATGACACTGGTGGATCCATATATGGTCTGTGAAAAGAAGACACATGCAATGACACTGGTGGATCCATATGTGGGTTGTGAAAATAGCACACATGCAATGACTTTAGTTGTTGTTAGTAAAAAGAACACACATGCAATGACACTGGTGGATCCATGTGTGCTCTCTAAAGAGAACACACATTTCAATGACTGGTGGATCCATATGTGGTCTGTGAAAAAAATAGTCATGAAATGACTCTAGTTGTTGTTAGTAAAAAGAACACACATGCAATGACACCGATGGATACATGTTTGGTCTCTGAAGAGAACACACATTTCAATGACACGTGTGGATCCATATATGGTCTATAAAAGAACACACATGGAATGACTCTGGTGGATCCATATGTGGGTTGTGAAAATAACACACATGCAATGACTTTAGTTGTTGTTAGTAAAAAGAACACACATGCAATGACACTGGTGGATCCATGTGTGGTCTCTAAAGAGAACACACATTTCAATGACTCTGGTGGATCCATATGTGGTCTGTGAAAAGAATAGTCATGAAATGACTCTAGTTGTTGTTAGTAAAAAGAACACACATGCAATGACACTGGTGGATACATGTGTGGTCTCTGAAGAGAACACACATTTCAATGACACTTGTGGATCCATATATGGTCTATGAAAAGAATACACATGCAATGACTCTGGTGGATCCGTATGTGGGTTGTGAAAAGAACACACATGCAATGACTTTAGTTGTTGTTAGTAAAAAGAACACACATGCAATGAACTCTGGTGGATCCGTATGTGGTCTCTGAAGAGAACACACATGCAATGACTCTATCTGTGGTTAATGAGAAGAACACACATGCAATGACACTGGTGGATCCATAGGTGGATTGTGAAAATAACACACATGCAATGACACTTGTTGTTGTTAGTAAAAGGAACACACATGCAATGACACTGGTGGATCCATGTGTGGTCTCTTAAGAGAACACACATTTCAATGACACTAGTGGATCCATATATGGTCTGTGAGAAGAACACACCTGCCATGACTCTGGTGGATCCATATGTGGGTTGTGAAAATAACACACATGGAATGACTTTAGTTGTTAGTAAAAAGAACACACATGCAATGACACCAATGGATCCATGTGTGGTCTCTGAAGAGAACACACATTTCAATGACATCGGTGGATCCATATGTGGTCTGTGAAAAGAATAGTCATGAAATGGCTCCAGTTGTTGTTAGTAAAAATAAGACACATGCAATAACACTGGTGGATCCATGAGTGGTCTCTGAAGAGAACACACATTTCGATGACACTGGTGGAACCATATGCAATGACACTGGTGGATCCATGTGTGGTCTCTGAAGAGAACACACATTTCAATCACACTGGTGGATGCATATGTGGCCTGTGAAAAGAATAGTCATGCAATGACTCTAATTGTTATTAGTAAAAAGAACACACATGTAATGACACTGGTGGATCCATGTGTGGTATCTTAAGAGAACACACATTTCAATGACACTGGTGGATCCATATATGGTCTGTGAAAAGAAGACATATGCAATGACTCTGGTGGATCCATATGTGGGTTGTGAAAATAACTCACATGCAATGACTTTAGTTGTTGTTAGTAAAAAGAACACACATGCAATGACACTGGTGGATCCATGTGTGGTCTCTAAAGAGAACACACATTTCAATGACTCTGGTGGATCCATATGTGGTCTGTGAAAAGAATAGTCATGAAATGACTCTAGTTGTTGTTAGTAAAAAGAACACACATGCAATGACACTGGTGCATACATGTGTGGTGTCTGAAGAGAACAAACATTTCAATGACACATGTGGATCCATATATGGTCTATGAAACGAACACACATGGAATGACTCTGGTGGATCCATATGTGGGTTGTGAAAATAACACACATGCAATGACTTTAGTTGTTGTTAGTAAAAATAACACACATGCAATGAACTCTGGTGGATCCATGTGTGGTCTCTGAAGAGAACACACATTTGAATGACACTGGTGGATCCATATTAGGTGTGTGAAAAGAATAGTCATGAAATGACTCTAGTTGTTGTTAGTAAAAAGAACACACATGCAATGACACTGGTGGATCCATGTGTGGTCTCTGAAGAGAAAACACATCAATGACTCTAGCTGTGGTTAATGAGAAGAACACACATGCAATGACACTGGTGGATCCATAGGTGGATTGTGAAAAGAACACACATGCAATGACACTAGTGGATCCATATGTGGTCTCTGAAGAGAACACACATTTCAATGACACTGGTGGATCCATATATGGTTTGTGAAAAGAACACACATGCAATGACTCTGGTGGATCCATATTGGGGTTGTGAAAATAACACACATGCAATGACTTTAGTGGTTGTTAGTAAAAAGAACACACATGTAATGACACTGGTGGATCCATGTGTGGTCTCTAAAGAGAACACACATTTCAATGACTCTGGTGGATCTATATGTGGTCTGTGAAAAGAATAGTCATGAAATGACTCTAGTTGTTGTTAGTAAAAAGAACAGACATGCAATGACACTGGTGGATACATGTGTGGTCTCTGAAGAGAACACACATTTCAATGACACTTGTGGATCCATATATGGTCTATGAAAAGAACACACTTGCAATGACTCTGGTGGATCCATCTGTGGGTTGTGAAAATAACACACATGCAATAACTTTAGTTGTTGTTAGTAAAAAGAATACACATGCAATGACACTGGTGGATCCATGTGTGGTCTCTAAAGAGAACACACATTTCAATGACTCTGGTGGATCCATATGTGGTCTGTGAAAAGAATAGTCATGAAATGACTCTATTTGTTGTTAGTAAAAAGAACACACATGCAATGACACTAGTGGATCCATGTGTGGTGTGTGAAAAAAACACATCTGCAATGGTTCTAGATGTGGTTAATGACTACTGGATCCATATGTGGATTGTGAAAATAACACACATGCAATGACTCTAGTTGCTATTAGTAAAAGGAACACACATGCAATGACATTGGTTGATCCATGTATGGTCTCTGATGAAAGAACACACATTTCAATGACACTGGTGGATCCATATGTGGCAGTGAAAAGAATAGTCATGCAATGACTCTGGTGGATCCATATGTGGGTTGTGAAAATAACACACATGCAATGACTTTAGTTATTGTTAGTAAAAAGAATACACATGCATTGACACTGGTGGATCCATGTGTGGTCTCCGAAGAGAACACACATTTCAATGACTCTGGTGGATCCATATGTGGTCTGTGAAAAGAATAGTCATGAAATGACTACAGGTGTTGTTAGTAAAAAGAATACACATGCAATGACACTGGTGGATCAATGTGTAGTCTCTGAAGAGAACACACATGCAATGACTCTAGCTGTGGTTAATGAGAAGAACACACATGTAATGACACTGGTGGATCCATAGGTGGATTGTGAAAAGAACACACATGCAATGACTCTAGTTGTTTTTAGTAAAAAGAACACACATGCAATGACACAGGTGGATCCATGCGTGGTCTCTGAAGAGAACACACATTTCAATAACACTGGTGGAACCACATGCAATGACACTAGTGGATCCATGTGTGGTCTATGAAGAGAACACACATGCAATGAACTCTGGTGGATCCATATATGGTCTCTAAAAAGAACATTCATGAAATGACTCCATGTGTGGTCTCTAAAGAGAACACACGTTTCAATGACACTGGTGGATCCATATGTGATTTGTGAAAAGAATAGTCATGAAATAACTCTAGTTGTTGTTTGTGAAAATAATACACATTTCAATGACATTGGTGGATCCATATGTGGTTTTTAGAAAAGAACACACGTGCAATGACTCTAGCTGTGGTTAATGAGAAGAACACACATGCAATGACACTGGTGGCTCCATAGGTGGATTGTGAAAAGAACACACATGCAATGAACTCTGGTGGAACCACATGCAATGACACTGCCGGATCCATGTGTGGTATGTGAAGAGAACACAGATTTCAATGAACTCTGGTGGATCCATATATGGTATGTGAAAAGAATAGTCATGAAATAACTCCAGGTGTGGTTAATGAAAGAATACACATTTCAATGACAATGGTGGATCCATATGTGGTTTGTGAAAAGAACTCACATGTAATACCTCTAGATATGGTTAATGAGAAGAACACAGATGCAATGACTTTAGTTATTATTAGTAAAAAGAACACACATGCAATGACACTGGTGGATCCATGTGTGGTTTGTGGAAAATAACACACATGCAATGACACTGGTGGATCCATGTGTGGTCTCTAAAGAGAACACACATTTCAATGACACTGGTGGAACCACAGGCAATGAACTACTGGATCCATGTGTGGTCTTTGAAGAGAACACACATTTCAATGACTCTGGTGGAACCACATGCAATGACACTAGTGGATCCATGTGATGTCTCTAAAGACAACACACATTTCAATGACTCTGGTGGATCCATATGTGGTATACGAAAAGAATAGTCATGAAATGACTCTAGTTGTTGTTTTTAAAAAGAACACACATGTAATGACACTGGTGGATCCACGTGTGGTCTGTGAAAAGAACACACATGCATTGACTCTAGTTGTGGTAATGGGAAGAACACACATGCAATGACACTGGTGGATCCATACGTGGATTGTGAAAATAACACACATGCAATGACTCTACTTGTTGTTAGTAAAAAGAACACACATGCAATGACACTGGTGGATCCATGTGTGGTCTCTAAAAAGAATAGACATTTCAATGACACCGATGGATCCATATGTGTTCTATGAAAGGAATAGTCATGAAATGACTCTGGTGGATCTATATGTGGTTTGTGAAAACACCACAGATGCAATGAATCTAGTGGATCCATATGTGGTTTGTGAAAAGAACACACATGCAATGACTGTGGTTGATCCATATGTGGTTTGTCGAAAGAACACACATGCAATGACATTTGTTGATCCATATGTGGTTTATGAAAAGAACACAAATGCAGTGACATTGGTGGATCCATGTGTGGTTTGTGACATGAACACACATGCAATGACTCTGGTGGATCCATGTGTGGTTTGTGGAAAGAACACATATGCAATGACTCTAGTTGATCCATGTGGTTTGCGGGAAGAACACACATGAAGTGACACTGGTGGATCCATAGGTGGATTGTGAAAAGAGATTTTCCCTCTCTCTCGGTCACAAATTTCACAAAAGTCTAAACGTGTGATCACTCTGGGTGCTACGCCCTGATTGGCTAACACAGATGTCACGCTGATCGTCTCCACCAACCGTTGATCCTATGTGATCCAACGGGCAGGATAACCCCTCCCTTCTCCACTTTTTTTATGCATGATCAATCCATGCCACCTCTCTATCCGTGCCACCGATACTTTACCTCCATAAAAAAGTGAAAATCCATGTATCTAAATAAAATAAATGATCATATTTCGAAGAAGCTATTGTCTTCGTCTTCCGGTTTGTCCTCGTCTTTGTCAACACCATGGTCCTTGCCATTGCCGCCGTCGGTGTCCTCCTCTGACGACTCAACACTTCCCCCTTCCTCGAATAAGCGCACTATCTCCTCGTCACACTCCTCCTCCTCCTCCTCGTAGTCCCACGGGTCCACGTCACTCTCCTCCGCTTCTGCCTCCAACTGATCGATGAATGCCTCCTCGTTGGCCGAGTCAGACTCGTCCAAATAGCTATCTCCTCACTTCTTCCTGGTCTTCTTCTCGTTCCTCTTCTTGTCCGTACTCGCCGGTGCAACATGCGCCCCCGTCCTGGCTGCTGCTTTGTGCTCGTCCGACACTGCATGTGCCCCATGCTCCTCCTGCGTGGCCGGTAGGAGCTTCGACGTTGCGGTGTCCTCGAGTGCCGATGTCGATGGATCCTGGCGCGGTCGAACACGACATGCTTCCTCAGCAGGCTACTCGCGAGCGCGAACGATGCAACGAAGAGCCGGGGATGCAGGACGGTCATTGGATGGCTTGGACCTGCCATTGCCACGGCGAGGGGGCATCGTGCTTGGGGTAGTTGCTCCGAATGGTCGATGGTGGGTACACAGGGTGGGGTGCCGATCTGATCAAGGATGAGCAGCTGTTTCATGCATCGTGTCCACGCATGCATCTGTTGATTATCAAAAAAAGTAATATCTCGCGTACTGAACATAATTTGATCACAAAAAAAGTGGCACGGCATATTCTAGACTCGTAAATATCCCGTGCGTGCGTGTTGACGTGGAGTTCGACGTGCCGACGTGATCGTGCAGCAGTTGCGCGTGTCATTGCCCCATCAACACGTGACACACACACGCGGGACGTGCGCGCCGATGCCCGTGATGACCACCCGACGCGCACTCCCCTTATTATATACTGGATTTTGGGCGGCGCCGAAGACCATTGAACTGTCCATCGCAATAAAGACAAGTCCCATCGATTCCCTACCCCTGCCTCCCTGGCTTCTTTGAGAAGGTAGACCGTACACGGTGGTCTTTTATAATAGTACTTGTACTACTGGACCACGTCCTGTATTCTTGGACTCTTCTCCCACACTAATCACTATCTTCTTCCTCTTGTCGCTGCCACCCTCACCCTGCAAGCCATGGCTCGTCTGAGGAGGGGGAGAGGCCGGTTGACGATCCTCGCGGAGAAAAGGGAGAGAAATCGTCGCGAGGCACTTCTTTCTCTACCAGCCGCTCAAGCACCCCCTCTCATCGAGGCCCAATCTCCCTCGACAATGGTGCCGAATGTTCTAGCAGACGAGGGCTCCTCCCGGTACGGTCTTCTTCTTCTACTTCTTCTCCATCTCCCTCTCCATCATGATCTTATTCAGCTTCTTCTTGTTTTTCTTCTTCTTGCTCTTCCTCTTCTACGTATTACAGGTCGGCCGTGGAGCTAGAATCCACCACGACGGAGGCATTGCAGGACCCGTTCGGCCCTGTTCCACATCTCAGCGAGGTAGCAAATCTCCACACTATTATTTCTCCGAGTTGTGATGTGGATTTCTTAGATCGTGTCCGCCCCGCATTGGTTTTTCTTCTTATTTTGCGAGTTGAATTAGTTTTCATGAATATGACTAGATATCTTGGTCTTTGCTTAATACCTCTGTTCATAGATTCACTATGGATTCTGTGTGATTAGGATTAGTTTATCGTGGTCATGAATAGATTTCTAGGTCCATGTTTTAACACTGCAGTCAATAGATTCAATGGGGATTTTTTGATCTGTATAAGTATTCACCTGGAATCTGGAGTGTAGTTATAGAGTTCCTATTTCAATTAACATGAACGATGCAGCGATCGAAGGCCGAGTACCGTGACAAGGTGGCCCTGATCAGTGCCAAGATTGACAACCAACATGGGCTTGCATGCTTCCTCACCCAAGCTAATGAGAGCCTACGCAAGCAATTATCTGTGTAGAAGGAGATCTCGCTAGATTTTGCACGTGACGTCGTGAGGCTGCAGAAAGTGCTCGACCGTAACTTGAACAGGCAAGAATAGGCCATCAAGTTAATCAACAATCTCATGGAGGAGAAGAAGAATGTCGTGGAAAGGTGCACTCTCCTGCAGGACAAAGTCACCTTGGCACTCAGAGGACGCGTCGAGGAAACCAAGGTTACCATCCGAGCCTACCATGATAGGAACCGTTGCCTGGATGCAGTGAAGGAGATGAAGAAGGGCATGAGCAGAGGGATCACCATACTCAAGGGTGTTCGGAAAGAGAACGAGGAGCTAAGGGCTTGTCTGGAGGCGTATCGGAGCAATGCCCAAGTCTGATTCCTGTTAGCGGGGACACGAATATCAGTTTGTCCTCCACTCCTTTTGTAATGTTTAGGGTTCAGGGAGCAATGCCCAATTCTGCTTCCCATTATAGGGTGCAATAAGAATCCTAGGGCAACTCCTTATATATCTGGACATGTGTTGGTGTTCATGTTCATGAATGGACACCATGTGCTCTTTCCATTATGTATCTGGACATGGGTTTCTGCATTATGAGTTTGCCACTAGCCCACTACTATTTGGTGATATTGGGAAAATCCCACAACACACTAAACTGCAGATAAATCTTATTTGTCTTTGAAATTGAAATTATGACAGTGCCACTAGTCGATTCATAAAATGTTGATTAGTCCTAGATTTCTTCTTCCTTGAAATTATGACAGTGCCACTAATCGATTCAGTTAATTATGGAAAATAACCAACTTGTCTTGGTGAACTGAACAAACCATATTATGTATTTTTGTTGCAGGGAAAGAGGCGAAAGCTTGACCAGGACCTGGCGACCTGGCTAAATGACAAGATAGCAATCCAAAGGGAGAAGCAGAATTCCCAGAAACTGGCCTTTGACCACCTGTGTGCTGAGCTCGTGGTCCTTTCTAACAAGTGCCATAAACTGAAGGAGTTAAACAACGGCTGGGCGAAGCTACACAGTGAAGGTCGCACCTCGGCTAGGAAGCAAACGGAGATCATGAAAGGGATCTTGAAGGAAAATCGTATGGCTATGGACCAACTTATCCAATCCGTGACAGAGTGCTGGAACCTACGGCTGAAGCATGACAAAGTACTGAAGGAGCTGGCCAATCTTAGGGAGGAAAACAAGCAGCTCCAGGCCAGGCTCGCTTGAACACAACATATGTCTATTTAGTACTGAACTGCCTGGTTTATCCTCTGCAGTGGTGATTTTGTAAGCGTGAACTTAACTCTATGCACGATATGTGTGTTCGTCTGAAATTAATTTGCTCGAGGATTGAGTTTGGCTTAGTTAAGAAAGCGCAACTACAAGTCTTACAGTTAACTAGTTTCAAGCATTGGCACAACATAAATTATTCATCTCGAATTTCCTTTATCCTCTATAGTCTGTCCTTGTTCACCCTCGCGCGCCTTCTTCAGTTCCTTCAACAGATCCACAATGCAGTACTCTAGCTTCTTCTTGTCTTCCCTGAGCTGACCCCTCTCCTTTTCTGCATTATGAATCAGCAACCTGTGACTATCCTGAAGCTTCTTTGCAGTTCCAACAACCAAGCTCCCATTGATTCCGTCAGTTAGCTCTGACTGAAAATTCTCGATTTCTTGTTCCAGCTCCTTATTTCATACCGATAGCTTGTAATTTTTTTCAGCTGCATCACTTACATCAGTAAATCTCCCCGACCTTTCCAACTCATACATCTCCCATAACTGTGCCAAACATTTCTTAAGTGCATCTGGCCACTCAAGATCCACCCACTCTACTGCTTTACACACCGGGCCAACCTAAAAACACACACACTATAGTGTTATGAACATGCACAATACATTTTACTTCATGTCACAGTTGCACATAATGTAAACAAACCTGATTTGTATAGCCCAAAAACCTTCCCAGTGTTACTGCATTCGAATGCAACATATCTCCTCAGTTTTAGCCCATGGTCACATGGCACTTCTCCATCGAGATCTAGGCCCTCCCATTCAGAGTCGTAGATCGTCCATGGTACCTATAGGTAAACGCAAAGCTGAAATCGAACATGATTGCATGCACATATGGAGCTCAGATCGAGAGATTTACCATTGCCTAACCCTAGCCCAAGAAAACAGAGGAACTCACATCATGGAAGGAATGCTCGATGTCGAAGAGAAGGCTGTCGCTGCTCGACTGGTCATCCTCGCCGTTCAAGGATAGCATGGCAAATGCGTCGTCGCAGGCGACGGCATCAGCGTCGGTGTCGGCGTTGGTGTGTGTGTGTGTGTGAGAGAGAGAGAGAGAGCAGCCCTTCTACCACTTCAACAATGACTAAATTGGCATGTACAATAGTTTAATGGATACCATGCCCTTTCCCTGGATTATTGTCTCCTGCCTAATATGGATTCTCTTCATATATTCTTATTTCAAATATTAAACCTATACTCCCTCCATCCCAATTTCATTGCCTAACGAAAACATACAGTATATTACATCATCTAAAGAAACAAAATCATGTCAACTACAAGGTACTTATGCATCACTTCTTCAGTCATGGTTTCACAAAACATTACATTACAATCTCTCAACAAACATAATCACATCATGATTTCACAAAACATCACATTACAATCTCTCAACAAACATAATCACAGAAACAAGTATATTACATCAACTCAAGAAACAAAATCATGTCGACTACAAGGTACTTACACATCACTTGTCCTGTCATGGTTTCGCAGAACATTACATTACAATCTATCAACAAACAAAATAACAGAAACAAGTATAGTACATCATCTCAAGAACATAATCATGTCAACTACAATGTATTTATGCATCACTTGTCCAGTCATGGTTTCAGAAAACATTACATTACAATGTCCCAACAAACATAATAACAAAAACAAGTACGACACGTCATCTTAAGAAACATAATCCTATCAACTACAATGTACTTATGTCTTATTACAACAATGATGGTTTCAGTGAGTGACCTGTCCGAAAATCTCAATAGCTCGCACATCATTATATCGCAATCTCTCAACAAACATAATCACAGAAACACGCTCTAAATGCAATAGCAGTCAATATTACAAATACAGGCAGGGGAACCCCGCGGTCCATATGACAAACCTAGGGTAGCAGCTCTCATCAGATCTCATCAACGTCGGCCACCTCATTCTGTTCAGCCACTACAGGGGCATCTACATCCACTATAACCTGTTCAACAACATCATAAATGGTACCAAGGAAGAACACCTTCCTGGTTCGCTTCTTTCGTCGCATAATCTGCATAAGATCTTCAGTATCCAAAACATCTATGAATTGTTGCTTCTTATGATGCCACCACCGGATTTTTGCCATCTGCTTAGGGCTAATACTGATTTCCTTACTGATCATCTCTCTCATTTCATCAAGAGTTATGTTTTTGGAATCGACAGTGATCTCCACAGTACATGACGAAACTGGCTTATTAACTCCCTCATCAAGTTTTTCCATGTATGAATCCACCTCTATGCGTATACTGAACTTATCTAGATCAGCATCTATTGGTCCGTATTCTCTAGGAGCAGAAGCTCTAGCAGTAACATCTCCAGCATCTGCATACATATCATCAATCATCGCTTCAACTTTCACCTTACGATCAGCTGCACAACACTCCCAAACCATCTGAAGCTCATGGGAGTGCTCAATTTGCTGATAGGTATCATTCATGTCGCGCCACACCAATTTTGTCCTTTGTCTAGAACCCAGGGAGTTCTAGCGGCAAGCATATCTACTAGCTGTGAAACAGACACAACCTCTTTGCAATTCATAAGAAGATGCACATCTTGCCCAAACACAACCCTCTCGCAACCAAAATTAAGTTTTGCAGTGTACTGGCAAACATGAACTGTGAACTCATATAGGTCCCTTGTATCAAAGTTGTGCCTAATTTGATTAAAAAGGGGAACTTTTCAGTTCATTCAATTCTATTATGCCGTAACTAATCTACTTGCAAGATAAGGCACAGATAAGAAAAATTCACCTCTCGCTCTTCTCCCGGGTTTTTTCTTCGAGATCTGGGTGCCGCATCTGCCCACCGGAGCCGAACAATCCGCCGCCGGCCTTGCTTTTCTCTTCAACCCGCTGCTCGTAGGTACCTTGGGAGCAGAATCCTTGCTGACCTCCTCGCTAACCGGGGCGGAAGACCTCTCCGCTGCTTCGTGTTGAGCCCCAGACATAGGCCCTGACGGACCCGAATCAGTCGGCGACGTAGCTACAACCTTCGCCTTGCAAGACATGTTGGGCCACTGCCGTCGGATTCAGTGTCGGGGGAGGGAGAAAAATGTCCTCCGCTGCCGGAAAATTTAAAGAAAAGGGACCGCCACCGCAGTAGCAAGATTCAGTGTCGAGAGTTAGGAAAGTACAGTAATGGATTTGCTCCTACAACACGTGCATGGTGGCTAAGAAGAGTGACCGGCAAAGAAGGGGCACAGCAGGAACTAGTGTAACGGAATATCCTGACTTAACGGGCGAGATTTGAAAATATTGGATTTGGCCATCATTCACTCGAAACACCCCTCTCAGCAATTGGCGCCCCAACTTTTCGAATCGCGGTGATTAAAATCAACTTGGGTACCACGTTGCCTGGGCGACCCAACTTTCGGGCAGCAAAATGATATTCTCCATATATAGGGGTACAAGTGTGACCGAAACCCTAGAGTATCCTATACAAACTCTATATAAAAAGATATACTCGGTTTTTAGTATACACACGCACGTGTATGGGTTAGACACGTATCAGCTATTTAACACCCCCCGTAGTCTGAGCGTCACCGGAGATGCATAGACTGAACTGAAAAGCTTCAAACATCATCGTGGGAAGTCCTTTCATCATGATGTGAACAAACTATTGAGAGGTCGGCACATGTAGAACACGAAGCTGGCCGAGAGCAACCTTTTCGCGGATAAAATGAATATCCAGATCAATATGTTTAGTGTGACGATGATGAACAGGGTTCTTAGTGATGTAGACAACATATATGTTGTCACATTACACCACAGTAGCCTTGGGTATCTCAAAGTGCATCTCACCAATAAGTTGACCAAGCCAATAGCATTCAGCAACAACGCGGTACTCCGCTTCCATGCTCGAGCGAGAGACAGTGGGCTATCTCTTGGAAGACCAAGAGATAAGAGAATGACCAAGGTAGACACAATAGCCAAAAGTAGACCATCGTGTGTTAGGGCAGCCAACCAAATCCACATCAGAGTAGCCGAGGAGCTCCACTGAAGAAGAAGCCATAAGACAAAGACCGTGACCAATAGTGCCCTTGATATAGCTAAGAATATGCTTAACCAAGACCCAATGAGAATTGCGAGGATCATGCATGTGAAGGCATACTTGATGAACATCATAAGCAAGGTCCAGGAAAGTCAATGTTAAGTACTGAAGAGCTCCAACAATGCCACGGTAGTGATTGGCATCTTTGGCAATAGTACCAGTGGTGTTAGAGGTCTTGGGATTCGTGTCAATCGGAGTAGTAGAAGGGTTGCAATTCTACATGCCAGCATGATCAAGAAAGTTTTCCGTGTAGCGTTCCTTAGAGAGGAAGAAGCCAGTCAAGGTACGCTGCACTTGGATGCTGAGGAAGAAGTGCAGCGGAACAAGATCCTTCATAGAGAAGGCGCACTGAAGACTCTCAATAATGTGCCGAAGGAGCAGTGTCGAGGAAGCTGTGCGAACAATATCATCGGCATAGAGAAGAATGTAGACCATGAAGCACGGACAAAGAGTAATCACAGCCGGTGGAAGTGAACCCAATTGAAACATCGGTATAAGCAACTAGATGGGGAGTGAATAGGTGCTACTCAATTTTTAGCTTCTTTTCAAATTAAGGCTTGACAAAAAGTAAGTTCTCTAGATATGCAACTAGGTAAGAGATCCTATATGACAAGAAAGCATGGAAACAACAATAGTAGAGAGTAAGGATAGAAATAACCGTTAAATACACGGAGATGTTTTCCCAAAGTTCCTTCCTTTTGAGGGGAAGTACGTTTGCGTTGGAGGGGTGGGTGGTACTAGGACCACCAGCACCACAGAAGGCTTCACCGTATTATCCCGCACAGCCACCTCACGGCAAGCACACGATCCACTATAGGGTGGCATTGAAGGCGGTGACCAAAACCATGTAAAAATCCTTGGGGCACTTCTCCACAACTGAATTGGAGGCTCCAAAGATGACCCCGAAGCTCTTACACATGAGGATAAGCTATGGAAGGAAAATTCTTCAAGTTAGGGTTTCCTCAAAACCGAGAGCAACAAATTCTTACACAAATGGTGGGGAAACACAAATCCATTTGGTGGAAAGCTAGGTCTAGGTCTCCTCCCATGATTCCCCAAGGGGCATCAAGTTCTAGTGGCTAGGGAGGGAGAAGTAGGAGGTTGGATCTCAGCAACAATGGAGGAGAGAGAGTATAAGCCACAACCTTCACTTGGGGAAGAAGGGGGTATTTATACCACCTCGAAATAAAACAGTTGTTGTCCACTTAACCCGGAACCTCTGGTTGCCACTAGATAGAGTCTCTGGGTAGGCCAAAAACTCCGCTTGGAACGGCGGAGTCTGCAAACCTCTACTAGAGGCTAGTAGCGAGCAGGCATGATAGTGAAAGCAGGAATCTTTGGGTTGGTCGAGGCGGATACTCCATGTGAGGTGGAATCTCTGGCACAGGGGTCGGAGTTTCCGACTAGACACCAGGGGCTAGCAGCTGCAGACTCAGGTAAACTAGGCCAGAGTCTTCGGCGACGTGATTCTGGAGTCTCCGGGGAACAGGGGAGCAGAAGGCTTGATTTTCAAGAAAACTTTTTTGGGATATCTCCTTTTTCTATTGCAATAAAACTGACTAGTGCAATGTCTTGAGAATACCTAAAACCACTTAGCACACAGTTAGACCAACATTGTGTTGTCAACAAACACAAAAAAAATTAATAGGGAAATTCCCTTTCAATCTCCCCCTTTTTGGTGTTTGATGACAACACAGATATTTGCATAACGGATATTATGATGAAACAGGAAAATTTGTAAAATAAAGACATGCTCCCCTAGATGTGTAAGCCCAAACTTGCTTTGCAACAAATACACACTAGGATCAACACTCCCTCTCAATTTTACATTCCAACAATAAGTGCAAAGAAGATAATTCTTGACTTGATACACACACCTTTGCACAAACATATATGTGATGAAGAGTATAAAGGAGAGCATCAATTAGATAGATCTTCATCACATAAGATAAATCTAGATAATCATAACCACATAGACTTCCACATAATAGAGCACAAATAGAGTTCACACATAGCAAATAAAGCTCACACATAATATGAGGCGAAAAATGAAGTTCACAAGCAACTAAAGAGCAAAGAAAGAACGAGTTTGTGACTTCCCATGCAAATACCTCAACCTACATAGAACTACTTCTCCCCCTTTGGCATCAAGATGCCAAAAAGGGGAAAAGAGTGATTATACTCATCCCAAAGAGATCACTCCTCCTCATAGTCGTCATCATCATCATCACAGGGGGTGGAGGCCGATGGAACATCCTTACGAGCAGTTGGACCCTCGCCGTGAGGGCGAGAGGAGGACGTCCAGGTGGATGAAACATCCGCAAAATCAGTCCAGAGGACAAGGCCTTCACTCCACTTGCCAAACGAGAGCATGCCCTCGGACTCCTCATCATCATCATCAGCCTCCGAGGACCGACCATTCTTCACATTGATGGCATTTAGAATCACTTATTGATTGGAAATGATTTTCCGAGAGTCTCAGTACTATTGGTATTGAGATTTGCGGATATCCACTTGCATGCAATAGTTTACCCTTTCCCACCAGGTGGACTTCTTGACTTCGGAGGATACAATCTCGCGAGAGGTGGGAGGCATATACGCATTGGATGAATTCTTCATACAAGCCCCCATGTGGGGAACCTCTTCCTCATCTTCTTCCTCTTGAGCTGGAGCACGAGAACCGGGCTTGGGGGCTTATTTCCTTTTGATCTTATGGAGACTATGCTCCACTAGAGAGGCCCACATAGCATAATACCTGGTTTCTCGGGAAATGAGGAGCTTCATGATGAAAGGAGCAAAGATTGGAGATTTCTTAGCAATGATGCAACTCCACATTTCCTCATAGATATAGTACATCACATCAATGTTCCTAGGAGGAGCATCAGGACCCGCAAAATAGACCTTGCAAGTGAGAGCCAAGAGATTCACATGGACACCATATATCATATCCAAATTACCAGCTTGAGAGGCAAGGTTCTCAAGGAAGCCATGAACCAACAGATTGGCAAGAGATGCATGTTCTTACATCATCAGAGTTGATGGCCAGAGAGATGCATGTTCTCACCACAGACACCATCAGAGTTGTAGAGAGGAGCCAATTGCCTTACATCATATCCACTGGTTGCATTGTGAAGCCACACACCATAGAGAGTGGAGCGAACTTCAAAGGGGAGCTCCAAAATACGAGCAAAGTCATGGAAGGAGGCTGTGCAGTGGGTATCTCTAGTCATCCAAGTCATGTTGATTGAAGAAGATATGCCCTAGAGGAAAATAATAAATAGGTTATTATTGTCATATCTCAATTAGTTCATAATAGTTTCATACTATGCTATAACTGTATTAATATGAAATGTTAATTCATGTGTGGTATGTAAACAAACCAAGTCTCTAGTTACCTCTAGCAAACTAGTTCATTGGTCATGAGGATGATCTAGGGTTTCGAGATCATGGGCATTTATGCCAATTGACAATGAGGTCATGTCATTAGTTGAATGATGTGATAGAAAAACATCCCAACAAGTTGTATCATAATGAGATCTCATTACAAATTCACAATTAATGATAAAATAAGGAATCTCGCAACCTAATCCTTAGACTGTGGGATAATGCAAATCACTATTTTGGAGGGACCTTAGATGGTTATCAAGTATCATTCTGTGACTAGATGATCAAAAAGGTGCCACTCAGGTTTCCCAAAGGGGCATGTAGAGGAGTACATATCAAGACCAGGATTTGCCCATCCATGTAACAAACAGATACATTTGTGGCCATCTCGGTGAGGTTGCATTAATGAAGCTTGCAAGCGTGTGACTGGGTCACGGAATGCAACGACATGGGAACGAGAAAACAAGTTCATTGGTAACGAGATCGAACGAAGGTATGGAGATACCATAGATCAAATCTCGGGTGAACTAGGTATCAAGTGGCAAAAGGAATGGGAAACAGCATTTATGGTTCAAACGACATTATCATCGTGGAATGCACAGGGGTCATTATGGGCATCTCGGTCCTGCTATTGATCATTGATGGAGATCATGTATGTGCCATTCCCGAGCCATGGGGAAATACAGTTAAGGGTATGATGAGATAGATATCCTATGTAAGTTGTAATCACCATATGAAAGAGAAAAGGAAACCGGAAAAGTTCCGTGAGAGAACCATAATTGTTCTGGGAAAGTTCTGAAGGCGTTTGGAGGAAATTGAAAGGGAACCAAAATGTGTTTCGGGTCAAATCGGATTTTGTAATATGTATTTACATATTAATTAATGTAATTAATATCAAATATAATATTAAAATCTAATTTGAAGGGGTATTCCACTAATGGGCCAAACTTCCTAGGGAAAAAGGGCCCATGAGGGAAAACTGTAAGGGGGAAGGGCCAAGGCCTAGCTGCCACAAGGGGGCCCACCCACCCAGCCTAGGGATGTGCGCAGGGTGGGACCCACCCCTAGACGGCTGGCCTATGAGGCCCATGCGCCTCCCCCTCTCTCCCTTGAATAGTCCCACATGGGAAACCCAAAGGGGAGGGCACACCTCCCTCCCCCTATATAAAGGGGTGCCCATGGGTGGGATAATACACACAATTTGAGATGTTCTCTAAGGCATTTTCTTTACAAAATTACTCCCTCTCTCTACATAGTTGTCTCCACGTGTTTGCATGGTCCCAAGCAAGGACTGTTCGCGCAAGATACGGTGCACCTATAGCATGTCGTTGTGCTGCAGGGATTCCAAGCCAGAGATCTACTTCCGCACTCCCGGTAGGGATCAAGGAGTTGGAGGTCATCATCATACACCGTATGTGTACGAAACCTCAAGGGTGCGTCATACGAGGGCCTCTTGGATGTCATGAGCCGGAGATGGTGCACGATGAAGAAGGAGCACGGGGTGACCTGCAAGGAGCATCGCGACGTTGAGGTCAGCTACGAGTTCGACTACTTCAACCACGTTCCCCTCAGAATGTTAACCGCGTACGGTCTACAAGGGTATGTATTCTATACGCTCCGGTCGTTACTACATTACTACATAGATAGATCTTGGGCGTTAGGAGGTTCCAACGTAGGAAATTTTTTGTATTTCTGATATGGAACCCTTCAGTGGTATCAAAGACGATCTATGCGTAGGAGTGCTGTATGGCCAGTACGCACAAGTATTGTGCGGGCATTGATCCCTTAGTTGTTACCCTCTAATGTGTACTTGTTTATATCGCGGTATTGTTTGATGAAGCGGCCTGGACCGACCTTGCGCGTATTCGTACGCGAGACTGGTTCCACGCTCGACATACGGCTTGCTCCGTATAAGTGTCTAGCGGGTGTCTGTCTCTCATTCAATTTTGTGGTTGGAAAGTTTGTAGAGTAGAAACGGTTCTATTGTGAAAGCCCTAACAACCACGTAAAACTTGCAAAGATGAAGTAGAGGCATCTAACTTTATTTTGTAGGAGGGCTTGTGTTATGATATGGTATTGGTCGTTACAAAGGAAAAGTAGTTTACTTTTATGTTACTAAGTAGTATAGTAATAGCCATCATTCCGATGGACGACCTACTGGTGGCGTCATGGACTTGGCGTCACACCAGGGGCAAGATGAAGATCATGTCGAAGCGCTCGACGGAGATCAAGGCGCAAGAAGAAGGACCATATCATACCACAATATACATGTGATGTTGATATTTGTTTTACATCTTATCGTATGCTAGTATTAGATACTCAACGGTAGCAGATAAGATAATCCCTAAATAATTCCAATTATAGTGTTCTCCTTGTGTGTGCACCACCAAGAAAGTTATCCGTTATGAGGTAGGCCGTGACGATAGGGTGTCAGACATATTTGCATTTGCATACAGTGGGTGTAAGCCATGTTGCACAGCGAATACACACAAGTTAGATTTAGCAAGCCTATCATGTTGGACACGGGGCTCAGAACACAAGAGACCGAAAGGTCGAGCATAAGTCACATGGTTGATGTGATTGACATTAGGGAATGTCTACCTTTGAAACTACATTGCCGGTCATGACGATCGGGGGTGGTGTAGCGTATTGGAATCGTGTGACCTCAGTGGGAGATCAATTAGGATTGAACTCATATTATGAACTTAGTCTATATGTATGTTTGCAAATATCTTAGTAGAGCATGGCCTATCCCATTGAGGTCCTTTGCGACCATGGGAAATTTATTGCTTGATATGGAACTTAGAAAAAGGGTCCAACTTCATAGATTAATACCCATGCCTGGGGGATATCCTCATAAAAGGTGATCTTCTCTTCTTGATACAATGACCATTAGGAGATAATCCGATGACTCCACAATGTTTGTGTGTTCTCCGTAATCATCCAATAAGCCATTCTCCATTAAATGGAGAGTTGGATTAGAATCTTGTATTCTGCAAGATCAGGCACATAAAGTATGAGCCGTTGGATGAGTTTTCTTCCATGATGGGTGAAAAAGAGAATATTTGGAGAAACACTTAGCAATCTTGCATTAGAGTTATGATCTCTCAGAAGGGCTTGATTGCAATGGAGGTCATGAATGAAAAAGGGTACATGTTAGATATACAAAGGTATAAATGTAATTCTTGCAAAACTCATTGCAGTTCACATAAGTATTGGATACTTGTCCCGTTTTGTGAAAACAGGATGGTCTGCTTAAGAATTGCTGGAATTTAGGCAATGTGACTTGATGACAGCAAGCAAAATAGTTGATGGCCAACATCACCCCTTTCCTCAAAGGATTATCATTTAGATTAGTGGACTTGAATATAATTTTGTAATCCTTGTTTGTGTGTCTTGCTTTTGGTGAGACGATTGTTCATATGAATAATTTATAGGCCAGTTGTACTGTTCTTATGAATAATACCTTTATGGTCACATTACGATTATAAATGAGTTATTCTCATCACTATGTTAATGATAATAGTTTAAACATTTATAAAGGATTAGAGTGCTAAAAGATATCCAAAGTTTAATGATGACATGACACTATAGTTTAAGTCATTTTAGTTATTGCATGTTTTTCATTATAAATGAAGATCGGGGTCTTAGATGCTTAATCTAGAGACTTTGCAAAACCGTGCCTCGTTCGGCAGAATGACTAAAACTCTGCATTTTGGGAAAATGGTGATATGCGAAGAAATGTTGAACTTTATACGCAATGATGGATAAAATTTTCAACAAATAGTGGAAATCATTATTTATACTTCATGTTGAAATTTATACATAGTGATGTATCGTATTTTCAAAAAATAGTGGAAATCATTACATACTTCATTATGGATTTAAGTGAATATGAGTATTTACTTAATGAAACATAAGTTTGAAACTATTTTGAATTGTTCAAAAGATTTCAAAGTGAAGGAGGATATTGAATTAACAAGAATACAAAAGTCTCTTCGATTTGATCGACATGACTAAAGTATTTATTTTAATTTTAGCATAAAGGGACATGTGAAAGAGGTTTCACAAATTATGATTATAGGGAAAATTCAAAGTGTATTGAAATGTCTAAATATCATAATCATTATGTATTAGATACATATGGTATAATATTATCTCTTATCGGGGTTATAGTTATTGTTTAGAGTTAGATATCGAAATGAGCAAACACTTTGTTGACATACAAAGGAACATCTAAAGATTCGTGGAAACAACACCATAAGAGTTATGGCATGTTCGAGTTTCTAGAGGTTTTGATAATTTGGAATTGTGGCTAATAAACAAGTCTTTCTAGCGTATTATTAGGCAACTATGAATACATGTTCCACAAGGGGCAAACCTGCTGTTGTCCAAAGTTGATGTGTCTTGATGAAGATACAGGTGGAAGAGAGTAAAAGATCAAAACAAGGTATTTGACCTTACCTCCTGATTGTTGAGTAGCGTAGCGAAATTTGTTTCGTGAAACCGAACTCTACAAATAGAGAAGAAACTAATGATAATGATCATAAAGTTTTAGTCAATACCTTTACTAAAGAAAGTAGGATTCAATGATATATATTATGCAAGTTTGCGTAATTATATTATTGATTCACTTGTCATGTTTATGAACAAGACATACCTACAAATTACAAAAAAGCGTGATGGACCTAAGTGCGAGAAATGACTAGGAGTCGTGAAATCCTATATTAAGTTACATTTAAGATTACAAAGTAATATGTTACTTGATCTTATTAAGTAAAGAAGTTTACTTGATATTTCTGATTGACTTCAAAGTCATTAGAGGGAAATGAAACTTAATGAAGACGTAAAGCTCGATTTGTCACAAAGTATGGGCAAATTCAAGGAGTTGACTACAATTGTAGCGATGCTTAAGTTTATTGGATTTACACGAGCAACATATGGATATTGAAATCTCGTAACTGGTATTCTCGATTTGATGGACATAAGAATTTTGGAATGTCCAAGAATATCGAGAGGACCTGCATTTGAGTGGGAGCTAAGTAGCTTGGATAAATCTTAATATGCAGCAAACATATTTTGATGGGAGCTAAGTGAAATCCCTTGATCTCATATATGGATGCCATATTTGAGTGGGAGCATGAAATCATTCTGAGATATGTGGACAACACATATGAATGATGTGATTGGTATGGATAACATTTAAGTTAGTAAATAGGGATGAAGTTGAACAAGTTATTAAATAATGAGATCTATCGAGATAGATTGGTAAGTTTGATAAACATCATAGTTGAATGCTTCCTGGACTTGATTGTGAAAATGTTTAGAATATCCTAGATAAGGTTCTAATGTAGTTCCGAATGGAACAAGGAAAATAAAGAGGTTCTTACTTGTATGAAGAATTGAGTTAGTCTTAGTATTACAATCATGGTTAAAAGAAAGAAAGAGATGTGTTGCATCTCCTATGCCTCAGTCATAGGTTCTTCCATACAACCATATTGTATACTCGACGTAATGTGACCCGAGATTCTGGTTGGAAGGACAAGCTCTTAACTGTAAGAACATGTCTTGAAGTGATTCTTGAGTTAATCAGTGAACTAGAATTAAGTTTGTCTTTAAATGGCAAGAAGCAAAGTAAGGCGCATAGTTGCATTTCATGCACTAGGATCTACATAGTTATAGAAGTATAAGGGCTCCATCTGACATGATGTATATTGTTGTGGCGGGACTAGTTCATTGTGGCTAATATAACGTCATTGTTGGCTCCTGGATACAGACTTCACTCAGTTGCCATAAATAATATATATATACACACAAAGGAGTTCACGGTGTGTTTCAAAGTTTACGTGACAATAGTGAAAGCGACCGTCATGGTAAATACTAGAAAAAAAGTCTCACTTTGTCACCAAATGAATACTTCAACCCATTATGAGATAATGGTATGAATGTCAAAGTTAGGAAGACATTAATAATTTGCAAAGACATAATGATCTGGTAAAACAGAACTTGGACAAGACGTTTTCCATAAGCGTGCATGATCAATAAACGCATATGTGATATGGTTTATGATGAGTAAAATGCGAGCTAAATTATTTGTACTCTAGTGCAAGTGGGAGACTGAAGGATATATACCCTAGAGGCAAATAATAAATTGGTTTTTATTGTCATATCTCAATTAGTTCATAATAGTTTCACATACTATGATATAACTGTATTAATACGAAACGTTAATGCACCTGTGGTATGTAAACAAACCAAGTCTCTAGTTACCTCTAGCGAACTAGTTCATTGGTCATGAGGATGATCTAGGGTTTTGAGATCATGGGCATTTATGCTAATTGACAATGAGGTTATGTCATTAGTTGAATGATGTGATAGACAAACAGCCCAACAAGTTGTATCATAACGATATCTAGTTACAAAGTTAACCATTAATGATAAACTAAGTAAATCTCGCAACCTAATCCTTAGACTGTAAGATAATGCAAATCACCATTCTGGAGGGAGCTTAGATGGTTATCAAGTATCATTACATGACTAGATGATCAAAAAGGTGCCACTTAGGTTTCCCAAAGGGGCGTGTAGAGGAGTACATATCAAGACCAGGATTTTCCCATCCATGTAATGGATAGATACATTTGTGGCCATCTCGGTGATGTTGCACTAACGAAGCTTGCAAGCGTGTGACTGGGTCACGGAATGTAACGACATGAGAACAAGAAAACAAGTTCATCGATAACGAGATCGAACAAAGTTACGGAGATACCATAGATCAAATCTTCGGTGAACTAGGTATCAAGTGGCAAAGGGAATGGGAAACGACATTTACAGTTCAAACGACATTATCATCATGGAATGCACAGGGGTCATTATGGGCATCCTAGTCCCGCTATTGATCATTGATGGAGATCATGTCTGTACCATTCCTAAGCCATGGGTAAATACACTTAAGGGTACGATGAGCTAGAGATCCTCTATAGGTTGGAATCACCATATGAAAGAGAAAAGGAAACCGAAAAAGTTCCGTGAGAGAACCAAAATCGTTTCGGGAAAGATCCAAAGGCGTTCGGAGGAAATCGAAAGGGAACCGAAAGGTGTTTCGGGTCAAATCGGATTTTGTAATATGTATTTACATATTAATTAATGTACTAATATTAAATATAATATTAAAATATAATTTTAAGGGGTATTCCACTAATGGGCCAAACTTCCTAGGGAAAAAGGGCCCATGAGGGAAAACCACAAGAGGGAAGGGCCAAGGGCCAAACGGCCAAGGCCTAGCCGCCACAAGGGGGCCCACCTGGCCAGCCTAGGGATGTGCGTAGGGTGGGGCCCACCACTAGCCGGCTGGCCCATGAGTCCCATGCGCCTCCCCCTCTCTCCCTTGAATAGTCCCACATGGGAAACCCAAAGGGGAGGGCACACCTCCCTCTCCCTATATAAAGGGGTGCCCATGGGTGGGATAATACACACAATTTGAGATGTTCTATAAGGCATTTTCCTTAGAGAATTCCTCCCTCTATCTACATAGTTGTCTCCACATGTTGGCACGGTCCCAAGAAAGGACTGTTCACGCAAGAGACGGCACACCTGTAGCACGCTGTTGCGCTGCAGGGATTCCAAGCCGGAGATCTACTTCCGCACTCCCGGCAGGGATCAAGGAGTCGGAGGTCATCATCATACATCATATGTGTACGAAACCTCGAGGGTGCCTCATACGAGGGCATATTGGATGTTGTGAGCCAAAGTTGCTACACGATGAAGAAGGGGCAAGGGTGACCTGCAAGGAGCATCGCGACCTTGAGGTTGGCTACGATTTCGACTAATTCAAACACGTTCCCCTCGGAACGTTAACCGCGTATGGTCTACAAGGGTATGTATTCTATATGCTCCGGTCATTACTTCATTACTACATAGATATATCTTGGGCGTTAGGAGGTTCCAACATAGTAATTTTTTTGTTTTCTACTACTGAACCCTTCAGTGATGTCCTCACTAGTGTGAATAACCACAGTGGCATAGAACTAATGAATGACATGAATGTTGACATTCTCCTGAGTTTCCATGATCTTGTGTAAGCCAAGCTTATCAGTGATCCATAGAAAGTCCTCAAAATAGTCCATGTGCTTCCTCATGTATGTAAAGTCCAACATAGATTGAGGGCAAACCTTGTACTTGGAGAGAGATCCATAGAATTTCCGGAAGATAACCTATTGTTCCTTCCTCCAAAAGCGAGAATCATAACAAGTGCGGGGCATCTCAGGGAAGTTGCGCTACCACATCTCAGTATAGTCACTTGGAGACATGCCCTTGAGTGTGGTGATATTATCATATCTTTGCTTCTTCGCACGTTCAGCCCTCAACTCGCGGATATCCTCTCTATCAGCCGCACTGCTATTCCAACGAGAGTACTCAGTCACATGATCCTCCACAAATCTATCACCAGTGTCATCATAGGAAAGGTTGTGCTGGCGACCATCCTACCAATCCTTAGTGAAACCTTGGTGCGACTATAGGATCCACCTCCACCTGAGAAAAAGATAAAGGGAGGTGGCAGGTGATGCATGTAAAATGCATACATGAACTTTGCACTTTATTACTTGATATTCCAACATATTTGCATCATATATGGGTTATATTCATGTTTTATAATGATTATTGGGAATAATTCACACTTCCCATATTGCTTTAGAATTAACCTTGCCGAGGCAGAAAACCCCTATTTCAATGTTTTTGACTTTCAGGTACCCAAATGATGTCCAATTGACCTGAAACTTCACGGGACCCAGCATTTATCAGAATGAAGAACAATGGTCCAAATATCCACGAGAAAAGAAGACCGAGGAGGGAACGGACACAACAACCACGACCCACCCCCAGGCCACGGTTGGTATGCTCTTTCCTCCCTCGAGTCTCCGATGCCATCGATTCTTTCGCCAAACGACTTGTCTTGACCTAAAACCTATTATATATACCCCCTTTCGGCAATCCTCGATACAAACGGAGGCGGATATCAAAAACACATAAACAAAGAGTTAGGAGGCTGCCGCTGGAGAAGATCGGAGGGGTAGATGCCGCCGGAATCGCCTCCAGAGGGCTCCACAGCCCTCCGACGTGTTCATCATCAACACCTATAGCAAGATTCTCTCCATCTCCCTATTGTAATCTCTTGGAAAACATGATATGTGAAGCAATATACTATTTTCCCTTGGTCTATTGTGTCTCCATGTCTTTGTTTGAGTAGTGAATTGTTATGGCAAAAGTGAAATAGTTCGTTTATTGGTTGCATACAGTGTTGTTATCGTTTATGATTGTCTTCTTGTACAATATATGAGTGCACGCATATGTTGGGGAATGCATGTAGGTGATCACTGTAATGTAATGGCGTGGGGAAGACCGTGGAGGACAGAAAACCGTGGTCCAATCCATAAAGTTACATTAGGGGGGACATACATCGGGGACCCTAGAGTTTATAGCTATGGTGGGACAATTATGTCTTAATAATTCCTATGTTTTCTTAGTAACATGTCCATAGGATCCATCATAAGAGTTGTGTATGCACATTTATTTGTCTGCACCTAATTAAGACTTCATCCTGGAAGAAACAATAAACAACCAAATAAATGAATGAAATAACAATTGCCTAAACATTTACTCCCTTAGAGAAACTTGCTACTTGAGAAAACTTTCCACCACTCCACTCCACTTCATTAGATCAATTTAACTTGCACTAGTTTACTTGTAGTTTCCACTAACACATACTTTATTTATTTTCTCCCTAGTACCAAAATAAAAAAACACATAGATCCTAGCTTTGCATAAAAGGCCATATAAGAGGGTTATAGGAATTTAGAGAATATATAGTTTACCTTCAGCTCCTCATGGGTTTGACACTCAAATACTTATCGAATTGTACTACGGTGATCCCCTGCACTTGGGGGTTATCAAAACACTTTTTTGGCACCATTACTAGGGAGCGTAGCGCTAGGCTTATATTCTTTCTTGTATTGCTAGTTTATTTTAGTACCTTTTCTTTTATATAAAACTAAAACCCAAAAAAAATTAGATGGATCATTTTCCCAAGATTAACCATGCGATATATGATTTTTATGTCAAATATATTCTTTTGGTCACTAACCTTTTAGATGCAAGAGATAGTGTTGAAAGTGCCAAGGAAGAAGATGACAAAACCCTAAGCTTGGGTATGTCCATGCCACCCCAAGAAGAAGAGGAAAAGGAAGAAAAAGTGGAGGAAGAATGGAGTAGATACCCATCTCCTACACCCAACAATGGTAATGAACACATTCTTATTAATGATGATGATCTTTCATTGTCTAGTAGTCCTCTATGTGGAAAAATTATGACTAATATATGGGAGGATGAAAGTCATGTAATTGAGTTAGATGATCCAATAGGCTCATTAGATGACTTGTCTTTATATGGTGAATCTATTCAAAACTATGAGATTAAGTTTGCTTTTGGTGCTTGCAACTATTATGAGAGAGGAAGAGATAAGAGCCCTCTTTATATTTCTATGTTTTTTAGAATGCAAGCTACTGGTCATTATATGCATTGGATACCACAACCTTGCTGCTATTTATAATGCCAATGCATAGGAAGAGAGTTAGACTTAAAAGTTATTGTCTATGTGCTTTGTGGTGTGCTCCACGTGCTTTCAAATACTATAAAATTTGAGCACACCTTGATATCCATGTAAAATAACTTTACCTACTGATTTCTAACTATTAGTTTAAGATTTTCACTTTTTATAAATTTTGGTAAAGTAAATGAGAAAGATGAGCAATGGAGAAGTTGGGGTCGACCTTGAACTTGTGTTGTTCATGCTACTGGAACCATTGCAAAATCTCTATCATTAAAACTTCTCCCATTATAAAAAAAATAAAAAGAGTGTTTATTACTACTATAATGTCACCCTTGTATCTTACCTTATCATCTTTGTGCCAAGAATAACCTCTTTTGAGAGGTAAAATCAAACAATTGTAACTTACTGTCTAGAAAACAGATTCCCGAGCTTCACTGCGAAAAATGTTAAAAATCACAGAAGAGAAATTTTGACCTGAAATTTCATGTAAGCCATATTCAGGTCTTTACCCACATTTCATTAGATAATAGTTTCTTGATTTAAGCAACATAAGTGCCTCTGAAAATTTGATCTTTACAGACTGTCTAGTTTTTAACAGATTTTATTTCTATTATGCATTAGTCTTGTTACCTTTGTTTTGTGCGGTTTATTTTTTTATCAAATAGCAATACGAAACCATAGTAATAGTAGCTAATGTTTATTTCATGATATGTCTTTGCTGTACCTATTGGGATTTAATTTATGGAGGCACAAACCACTCTAATCAAGTTTTATGATGAGTTTTGTGTGGAAAGAGTTTTCAAGTGAAAGAGTTGAGGGTGATGAATGAAGATTAAGAAGGACAAACGCTCAATATTGGGGATGTTACCCCTGGGAGCACCTCAAATGTATCAAAGGAATACAAGCATTCAAGATTGGGGATGTCCAAGCTACCTCATAAGCTCAAACCATCTTGATATCAAGTAAGTAAGCCTAGCTATATGACTATAAAGAAAGCGCTTTGCGGGAGGCAACCTGATTATTTTTGTTCTAATTTTCTTTGTGATCTCTTGATGTAACAAGAGACCTTAGTTTTTGTTTTTGTTCTGGAATTTTTAACAAAGTACCAACTTTTTACCCATTTTGAATTAAAAGAGTTAAACATAAATATAGAGTTGCAGATTCCTGCATGAGTCTCTGTACCGTGTGATTTTTCATATTTTTTTCTGTAACTCTGATTGAGCTCGTATTTGAACTATAGTTAAAAAAATTCATACTATGTACGTTAAACATATTTTGTTATTTTAGGACATGTCTATGTAGGGTAATTAATAATGTTTTTCTACTGCTAAAATTCTGGACATATTCTGTCCCATTTTGTTTTATATGTTGTTTGAGCTTTTAAGCTAAATCTATTTCATTAATTTGAGTTCATGAGAAAGCATACACCATTATATACCTACTGGAATCTTCATATATACAATTTTTTAAGGATTTCTTGCAGCAAATATTATGTCTTTTATGCCCACTAATGTCACCCCATAGAAAAACAAGATGGGAGAAAATTTTATGTTGAAGTTTTTTCACAGGAATTAGAGAAGCTGCACCAAGAGCTATCTAAGGATGGTGAAAACCATAATCTTGGGGATGCCCAAGGCACCCCACTTGACCAACTACACTCTCGGTTTGCACACGCCTACTTTCTGTTTTTCGAGCAACACATTACTATCGCATAAACTTGGAGTGTTTGTGTCTTACTTCCTTTATTTTTAGTTTTCATTTGTTCATGTTGCCAAGACCATTATCAATATATACTTTCTGTAGAAATGAATTAATTTGGATGCTATAAAAGAGTTGGAATAGGGATGTGATGTTGATTCAAAAAGGATACATATAGTTGCATGATTCATATGCTTTGGATTAATATTAATTTGCAAGTGAGTTATGTAGAGCTATCTTTTATTCATGTTTTGATGCTTGCTATTAGTTTACATTGTTTGACATGTATTGATTAGAACTATGGAATCTTATGCATGCATGTAGACGGTCAACTTTCTCCCTCTTGCTAACCCAAAAAAAAATCCAACAAGTTAAAACTTGTTTATCCAACTCTGTTTGAACCAAGTTTTTCCAAAGTGTCCATCATACCTATCTATTAGCATAATTGCTATTCAAAGTATATTTCTCATGCTTTATTGTTTTATCTAGCTTCCAAATTAAAATTCTTATGATTGTGTTTGCTATGAGAAAGTTAGTTAGTAAAGCTCTCATGAACTTGATGGCACATTTTATTTTCCTGCACATAATAAACTTGAAATTGTGACTATCTTATGAGGATATGTTCCCTTCAAATTATGGGTTGGGAGTTAGCACAACCATGTTTTCATGGGGCACATTTTCAACATTGCACTTATATATATTTAGTTGATATCATGTTCTTTTGTTATGGATACCTATCAGTGTGAAATAAGTTGGAAACTTGTAAGATCATGGAGTTTGTATATGTGTTAGATAAACGCCTGGGCCGCTAACCCAAGCCATGCATCATTCATGGTGGAAATTTACAGCAACCCATAGTGAGCATTCTATGAACCATCTTCAATAAAAAGCTATGCCCTAGTAAATAAAAAGAATTTCTGAGATGCTCATTGTCCGTTTGTCCTGTTGTTTTGATATGGGAAACCTCATATATCATGGGACAAGAGGTACCCCGTTGGCATTCTCAATGATACATGTATGCTTATAGTGCCAAGAACTTATTTGGGACCTAAGTTGAGTAGCATGTGGTTTAGGTACTCGTATTCAAGGGGCATGAGGCATTCAACTCACAATTTGTCAAGCATATACCTCATACTTGCCATTACATTAACGTTAACCATTTAAGATGCTAATGATAGGGACAATGAGATCTCAAAGCTAATGAGTACCATAGTTCAAACATAATCATAAGAGGAATCATTTGGAAGCTATATGAAACTTATTCATGATTAATCTCTTCTTATTATCTATCTTTCCAAAGTGTCCACTTTAACATTCAGAATTTAGAAGAAAACTCTATGACCACTATAGGATGTTTTTACTTTTACTTTTGCTATTGCACTTTGCATACATTTGGTCCATAGCTCTTTCTTCTATGTTATACTTTGTGAATTACTATTGATCATCCTTTCATTTGTATATGACATATCACTTTGTAATCTATCTTGCATATTCCTTTTACTTTAATAATGAATCATTTAACTTTGTGTAGCAGCTATAATCTCTTTTGATATCCAACATAGTAACAAACAGCAAAGTCCATGTTTAGTTTTATCACCTTCATACTTGAGGACGAGTATAGGTTAAGCTTGGGGATGTTGATGCATGTAAAATGCATACATGAACTTTGCACTTTATTACTTGATATTCCGACATATTTGCATCATATATGGGTTATATTCATGTTTTATAATGATTATTGGGAATAATTCACACTTCCCGTATTGCTTTAGAATTAACCCTGTAGAGGCAGAAAACCCCTATTTCAGTGTTTTCTACAATCAGGTACCCAAACGATGTCCAATTGACCTGAAACATCACGGGACCCAGTATTTATCAGAATGAAGAACAATGGGCCAAAGATCCGCGAGAAACGAAGACCGAGGAGGGAATAGGCATAGCAGCCGTGGCCCACCCCCTGGCCGCGGCTGGTATGCTCTTTCCTCCCTCGAGTCTCCGACGTCGATTCTTTCGCAAAACGACTTGTCTTGACCTAAAACCTACTCTATATACCCCATTTCAGCGATCCTCAACACAGACGAAGGTAGATATCAAAAACACAGAAATAGAGAGTCGGGAGGCTGCCGTGGAGATCGGAGGGGGAAATGCCTCCAGAGGGCTCCACACCCTCGAGCGTGTTCATCATCAACACCTACAGTAAGATCCTCTCCATCTCCCTACTATAATCTCTTGGCAAACATGATGTGTGAAGCAATATATTATTTGCCCTTGGTCTATTGTGTCTGCATGTCTTTATTTCTGTAGTGCATTGTTATGGCAAAAGTGAAATAGTTCGTTTATTGGTTGCATACATTGTTGTTATCTTTTATAATTGCCTTCTTGTACAATATATGAGTGAACACATATGTTTGGGAATGCATGTAAGGTGATCACCATAGTGTAATGGCGTGGGAAGACCGTGGAGGACAGAAAACCATGGTCCAATCCATAAAGATACATTAGGGGGACATATATCAAGGACCCTAGAGTTTATAGCTATGGTGGGACAATTATGTCTCAATAATTCCTATATTTTATCAGTAAAATGGCCTTAGGATCCATCATAATAGTTGTGTATGCACATTTATTTGGTTGCACCTAATTAAGGCTCCATCCTGGAAGAAACAATAACCAACCAAACAAACGAATGAAATAACAATTGCCAAAACATTTACTCCCTTAGAGAAACTTGCTACTTGAGAAAAGTTGCCACCACTCCACTCCACTTCATTAGATCAATTTAACTTGCACTAGTTTACTTGTAGTTTCCACTAACGCATACTTTATTTATTTTCTACCTAGTACCAAAACAAAACACACACTTAGATCCTAGCTTTGCATAGAAGGCCATATAAGAGGGTTATAGGGCTTTAGAGAATAGATAGTTTACCTTCAGCTCCTTGTGGGTTCGACACTCAAATACTTATCAGTGATCCCCTGCACTTGGGGGTTCTCAGCAGGGGATAAGCACACTAGTCCAGGAGATCAAAAGCTAGCAACTGGAGAAATTCAAATTGTCAGAGGGTCGAGCACCAGATTTTCCACCGCAGCAGCCACGGAGTCTCCGCACAAAGCAGATATTCTAGCCCAAAGGGTCCAGAGTTTCCACCACCACCAGAGTCTATGATCCAGAGGGACCAGAGTCTCTGACCAGAGACTTGGCTGCGTAGGGAGAGCCTCAGTGTGATAGGCAAGTGATGGATTGGGATTTTAGAAGTTGCTAGGGACACATATTGCACGTAGAAAGATGATCCATTGGACAAGAACTCAGAAAAACCATCTCAACAACGTTTCTAGGCCAAACCCTAGAAAGAAGAGAGAGACGGTTACCCTGGGGGTACCTGGCGAATCTTGGCTGACGGGGGAGCTCCCAATGGTGGAGAGGTGGCAGGGGCTGGTGGTAAAGGCAGAATCTGGGGGCTGTGATGCACCCGGTGGCGCAGTTGGTGAAGAGAGGTGGAAGGGTGGGAGTTGAGGGGCTAGGTGGTGAATGGGGGAAAATAGACCCGGAGTCCCTTAAGTAATAAGACGGAACCTCCCAGGTCCGGAGTCTCTGGGTGCAGGACACCAAAGTCTCCGTCCCATCCAGAGATTCCAGTGTGTGCACACCGGAGTCTCTGGCCTCTTCGACCAAAAACACACGAAACAAGCTGGACAAGTTCATCGTAAGAGGATCATGGCTATAGGGGTGGGAAAAATGCTTGGGATAGATCAGCAAACTGGTAGAACATCAAATCACAAGAAAAACAACCACACGATCCAAATGAAGAACCTCAAAGACACAATGGCAAAGATAAGTCAAATAAGATCCAAATCCTCAGCAAAGTGAGGGTCGATGGCTGAGACCACCATGTTTGAGTATACTTGGCTTGGAACCACGAAGATATATCTTGGGTCCATTACCAAAACTCGTTATTGAAGCTCACATATCACAAAATGATATTAAGTGGATGATTTTCTTACTTTGGGCATAATGGGGGAGGGATATCCCAATCAATTAGGACCACACTCCCCCTATATCCATGCCTACATCTATATAGGACACCATATGAATTCATGAGTGAGGGTGCATGGTCTCAAGTCATATTGCTCGAATCTATGATATTTAGCTCATGCCTAATCTCCCAAAATCTACTCTCATCAAGGGGCTTGGTGAATAAATCCGCAAGATTCTTCTCGGTGCTAACATAAGAGAGGTCAATATCACCATTGTTCACATGCTCCCGGATGAAGTGATGACGAATATCAATATTCTTCGTTCTTGTGTGTTGCACCGGGTTGTAAGTGGTCTTGATTGCACTTTCATTATCACAAAGAAGAGGCACTTTGTCACATGTGACACTATAATCCTTTAAAGTTTTCGTCATCCACAACAATTGTGTACAACAACTAGCGGCCACAATATACTCGGCCTCGGCGCATGACAAGGAGATACAATTTTGCTTCTTAGATGATCAACACACCAAGGACCTAACAAGGAATTGGCAAGCCCTGGAGGTTGATTTACTTCCAACTTTGTATCCCTAACCAATTAGAGTCTGTGAATCCATGAAGTACAAAGCTTGAGCCCTTGGGATACCATAAGACAAAGTTTGGGATATCAACTAAATATCGAAAGATTTGCTTGACCGCCACAAGGTGGCTTTATTTTGGTGCGGCTTGAAACCGTGCACAAATACCCACACTCAACATGATATCCGGTCTAGATGCACAAATAGAGTAAAGAACCAATCATAGAATAGTATACCTTTTGATCCACATCTTTACCCTTAGTATCAAGAGTGAGATCACATTTGAGAGGCATGGGAGTCTTGGCTCCATTTAAATCAGTAAACTTGAATCTCTTGAGCATATCTTGAATGTATTTGTCTTAATTAATAAAGATATCTCCAAACAATTACTTCACATGAAATCCAAGAAAGAATTGCAATTCGCCAATCATAGGAATACAAGCATTCAAGATTGGGGATGTCCAAGCTACCTCATAAGCTCAAACCATCTTGATATCAAGTAAGTAAGCCTAGCTATATGACTATAAAGAAAGCGCTTTGCGGGAAGCAACCTGATTATTTTTGTTCTAATTTTCTTTGTGATCTCTTGATGTAACAAGAGACCTTAGTTTTTGTTTTTGTTCTGGAATTTTTAACAAAGTCCCAACTTTTTACCCATTTTGAATTAAAAGAGTTAAACATAAATATAGAGTTGCAGATTCCTGCATGAGTCTCTGTACCGTGTGATTTTTCATATTTTTTTCTGTAACTCTGATTGAGCTCGTATTTGAACTATAGTTAAAAAATTTCATACTATGTACGTTAAACATATTTTGTTATTTTAGGACATGTCTATGTAGGGTAATTAATAATGTTTTTCTGCTGCTAAAATTCTGGACATATTCTGTCCCATTTTGTTTGATGTGTTGTTTGAGCTTTTAAGCTAAATCTATTTCATTAATTTGAGTTCATGAGAGAGCATACAACATTATATACCTACTGGAATCTTCATATATACAATTTTTTAAGGATTTCTTGCAGCAAATATTATGTCTTGTATGCCCACTAATGTCACCCCATAGAAAAACAAGATGGGAGAAATTTTTATGTTGAAGTTTTTTCACAGGAATTAGAGAAGCTGCACCAAGAGCTATCTAAGGATGGTGACAACCATAATCTTGGGGATGCCCAAGGCACCCCACTTGACCAACTACACTCTCGGTTTGCACACGCCTACTTTCTGTTTTTCGAGCAACACATTACTATCGCATAAACTTGGAGCGTTTGTGTCTTACTTCCTTTATTTTTAGTTTTCATTTGTTCATGTTGCCAAGACCATTATCAATATATACTTTCTGTAGAAATGAATTAATTTGGATGCTATAAAAGAGTTGGAATAGGGATGTGATGTTGATTGAAAAAGGATACATATAGTTGCATGATTCATATGCTTTGGATTAATATTAATTTGCAAGTGAGTTATGTAGAGCTATATTTTATTCATGTTTTGATGCTTGCTATTAGTTTACATTGTTTGACATGTATTGATTAGAACTATGGAATCTTATGCATGCATGTAGACGGTCAACTTTCTCCCTCTTGCTAACCCAAAAATAAATCCAACAAGTTAAAACTTGTTTATCCAACTCTGTTTGAACCAAGTTTTTCCAGAGTGTCCATCATACCTACCTATTAGCATAATTGCTATTCAAAGTATATTTCTCATGCTTTATTGTTTTATCTAGCTTCCAAATTAAAATGCTTATGATTGTGTTTGCTATGAGAAAGTTAGTTAGTAAAGCTCTCATGAACTTGATGGCACATTTTATTTTCCTGCACATAATAAACTTGAACCATTGTGACTATTTTATGAGGATATGTTCCCGTCAAATTATGGGTTGGGAGTTAGCACAACCATGTTTTCATGGGGCACATTTTCAACATTGCACTTATATATATTTAGTTGATATCATGTTCTTTTGTTATGGATACCTATCAGTGTGAAATAAGTTGGAAACTTGTAAGATCATGGAGTTTGTATATGTGTTAGATAAACGCCTGGGCCGCTAACCCAAGCCATGCATCATTCATGGTGAAAATTTACAGCAACCCATAGTGAGCATTCTATGAAGCATCTTCAATAAAAATCTATGCCCTAGTAAATAAAAAGAATTTCTGAGATGCTCATTGTCCGTTTGTCCTGTTGTTTTGATATGGGAAACCTCATATATCATGGGACAAGAGGTACCCCGTTGGCATTCTCAATGATACATGTATGCTTATAGTGCCAAGAACTTATTTGGGACCTAAGTTGAGTAGCATGTGGTTTAGGTACTCGTATTCAAGGGGCATGAGGCATTCAACTCACCATTTGTCAAGCATATACCTCATACTTGGCATTACATTAACGTTAACCATTTAAGATGCTAATGATAGGGACAATGAGATCTCAAAGCTAATGAGTACCATAGTTCAAACATAATCATAAGAGGAATCATTTGGAAGCTATATGCAACTTATTCATGATTAATCTCTTCTTATTATCTATCTTTCCAAAGTGTCCACTTTAACATTCAGAATTTAGAAGAAAACTCTATGACCACTATAGGATGTTTTTACTTTTACTTTTGCTATTGCACTTTGCATACATTTGGTCCATAGCTCTTTCTTCTATGTTATACTTTGTGAATTACTATTGATCTTCCTTTCATTTGTATATGACATATCACTTTGTAATCTATCTTGCATATTCCTTTTACTTTAATAATGAATCATTTAACTTTGTGTAGCAGCTATAATCTCTTTTGATATCCAACATAGTAACAAACAGCAAAGTCCATGTTTAGTTTTATCACCTTCATACTCGAGGACGAGTATAGGTTAAGCTTGGGGATGTTGATGCATGTAAAATGCATACATGAACTTTGCACTTTATTACTTGATATTCCGACATATTTGCATCATATATGGGTTATATTCATGTTTTATAATGATTATTGGGAATAATTCACACTTCCCGTATTGCTTTAGAATTAACCCTGTAGAGGCAGAAAACCCCTATTTCAGTGTTTTCTACAATCAGGTACCCAAACGATGTCCAATTGACCTGAAACATCACGGGACCCAGTATTTATCAGAATGAAGAACAATGGGCCAAAGATCCGCGAGAAATGAAGACCGAGGAGGGAATAGGCATAGCAGCCGTGGCCCACCCCCTGGCCGCGGATGGTATGCTCTTTCCTCCCTCGAGTCTCCGACGTCGATTCTTTCGCTAAACGACTAGCCTTGACCTAAAACCTACTCTATATACCCCATTTCAGCGATCCTCAACATAGACGAAGGTAGATATCAAAAACACAGAAATAGAGAGTCGGGAGGCTGCCGTGGAGATCGGAGGGGGAAATGCCTCCAGAGGGCTCCACACACTCTAGCGTGTTCATCATCAACACCTACAGCAAGATCCTCTCCATCTCCCTACTATAATCTCTTGGCAAACATGATGTGTGAAGCAATATATTATTTTCCCTTGGTCTATTGTGTCTGCATCTCTTTATTTCTGTAGTGCATTGTTATGGCAAAAGTGAAATAGTTCGTTTATTGGTTGCATACATTGTTGTTATCTTTTATAATTGCCTTCTTGTACAATATATGAGTGAACACATATGTTTGGGAATGCATGTAAGGTGATCACCATAGTGTAATGGCGTGGGAAGACCGTGGAGGACAGAAAACCATGGTCCAATCCATAAAGTTACATTAGGGGGACATATATCAAGGACCCTAGAGTTTATAGCTATGGTGGGACAATTATGTCTTAATAATTCCTATATTTTATCAGTAAAATGGCCTGAGGATCCATCATAATAGTTGTGTATGCACATTTATTTGGTTGCACCTAATTAAGGCTCCATCCTGGAAGAAACAATAACCAACCAAACAAACGAATGAAATAACAATTGCCAAAACATTTACTCCCTTAGAGAAACTTGCTACGTGAGAAAAGTTGCCACCACTCCACTCCACTTCATTAGATCAATTTAACTTGCACTAGTTTACTTGTAGTTTCCACTAACGCATACTTTATTTATTTTCTACCTAGTACCAAAACAAAACACACACTTAGATCCTAGCTTTGCATAGAAGGCCATATAAGAGGGTTATAGGGCTTTAGAGAATAGATAGTTTACCTTCAGCTCCTTGTGGGTTCGACACTCAAATACTTATCAGTGATCCCCTGCACTTGGGGGTTCTTAGCAGGGGATAAGCACACTAGTCCAGGAGATCAAAAGCTAGCAACTGGAGAAATTCAAATTGTCAGAGGGTCGAGCACCAGAGTTTCCACCACAGCAGCCACGGAGTCTCCGCACAAAGCAGATATTCTAGCCCAAAGGGTCCAGAGTTTCCACCACCACCAGAGTCTATGATCCAGAGGGACCAGAGTCTCTGACCAGAGACTTGGCTGCGTAGGGAGAGCCTCAGTGTGATAGTCAAGTGATGGATTGGGATTTCAGAAGTTGCTAGGGACACATATTGCACGTAGAAAGATGATCCATTGGACAAGAACTCAGAAAAACCATCTCAACAACGTTTCTAGGCCAAACCCTAGAAAGAAGAGAGAGACGGTTACCCATCGGGGTACCTGGCGAATCTTGGCTGACGGGGGAGCTCCCAACGGTGGAGAGGTGGCAGGGGCTGGTGGTAAAGGCAGAATCTGGGGGCTGTGATGCACCCGGTGGCGCAGTTGGTGAAGAGAGGTGGAAGGGTGGGAGTTGAGGGGCTGGGTGGTGAATGGGGGAAAATAGACCCCGAGTCCCTTAAGTAATAAGACGGAACCTCCCAGGTCTGGAGTCTCTGGGTGCAGGACACCAAAGTCTCCGTCCCATCCGGGTGCACACCGGAGTCTCTGGCCTCTTCGACCAAAAACACAGGAAACAAGCTGGACAAGTTCATCGTAAGAGGATCATGGCTATAGGGGTGGGAAAAATGCTTGGGATAGATCAGCAAACTGGTAGAACATCAAATCACAAGAAAAACAACCACACGATCCAAATGAAGAACCTCAAAGACACAATGGCAAAGATAAGTCAAATAAGATCCAAATCCTCAGCAAAGTGAGGGTCGATGGCTGAGACCACCATGTTTGAGTATACTTGGCTTGGAACCACGAAGATATATCTTGGGTCCATTACCAAAACTCGTTATTGAATCTCACATATCACAAAATGATATTAAGTGGATGATTTTCTTACTTTAGGCATAATGGGGGAGGGATATCCCAATCAATTAGGACCACACTCCCCCTATATCCATGCCTACATCTATATAGGACAATATATGAATTCATGAGTGAGGGTGCATGGTCTCAAGCCATATTGCTCGAATCTATGATATTTAGCTCATGCCTAATCTCCCAAAATCTACTCTCATCAAGGGGCTTGGTGAATAAATCCGCAAGATTCTTCTCGGTGCTAACATAAGAGAGGTCAATATCACCATTGTTCACATGCTCCCGGATGAAGTGATGACGAATATCAATATGATTAGTTCTTGTGTGTTGCAACGGGTTGTAAGTGGTCTTGATTGCACTTTCATTATCACAAAGAAGAGGCACTTTGTCACATGTGACACTATAATCCTTTAAAGTTTTCGTCATCCACAACAATTGTGTACAACAACTAGCGGCCACAATATACTCGGCCTCGGCGCATGACAAGGAGACACAGTTTTGCTTCTTAGATGATCAACACACCAAGGACCTAACAAGGAATTGGCAAGCCCTGGAGGTTGATTTACTTCCAACTTTGTATCCCTAACCAATTAGAGTCCGTGAATCCATGAAGTACAAAGCTTGAGCCCTTGGGATACCATAAGACAAAGTTTGGGATATCAACTAAATATCGAAAGATTTGCTTGACCGCCACAAGGTGGCTTTATTTTGGTGCGGCTTGAAACCGTGCACAAATACCCACACTCAACATGATATCCGGTGTAGATGCACAAATAGAGTAAAGAACCAATCATAGAATAGTATACCTTTTGATCCACATCTTTACCCTTAGTATCAAGAGTGAGATCACATTTGAGAGGCATGGGAGTCTTGGCTCCATTTAAATCAGTAAACTTGAATCTCTTGAGCATATCTTGAATGTATTTGTCTTAATTAATAAAGATACCTCCAAACAATTACTTCACATCAAATCCAAGAAAGAATTGCAATTCGCCAATCATAGACATTTCAAACTCATCAGACATTAGCTTAGAAAAAACATCATTGAAAGCTTTGTTAGGAGAATCAAGGATAATAGCATCAACATAAATCTAACATATGAACAAGTTTCCTCCAACTCTCTTAGTAAAAAGAGTGGGGTCTATTAGGCCAACTTCAAAACCATGGTCTACCAACAACTTTCTAAGGTGATCATACCATGCATGTGGAACGTGTTTAAGTCCATACAGTGCCTTATCAAGTTTATAGACGTGGTTTGGAAAATTGGGATCCTCAAAACCCGGAGGTTGCTTGACATATGCCAACTCATTAAGAGGACCATTAAGAATTGTCGCAACTTGAATTTATGATGAGATTCATATGCAAGAAAGATACGAATGGATTCAAGATGGGCAATGGGGGCAAAAGTTTCACCATAGTTAATACCCTTGACTTGGGAGAAGGCTTGATCCACCAATCTTGCCTTGTTGTGAATGACCATCCCATTTGCATATTGCTTGTCCTTGAAGATCCACTTTGTCCCAATGACAGTATGGAACTTCTTGGGTCTCTCCACTAATGACCACATTGTTGCGCTTGAAGGTGTTAAGCTCTTCATGCATGGAATCAAGCCAATCTGGGTCTTCAAGCGCTTCATATACCTTTTGGGGCTCTACACAAGAAATGAAACTATTGTGGCCAACAAAGTTAGCCACTTGGTTATGAGCAGTAATGCCCATTTCAAGATCACCAAAAACATTTCCAAGGGTAAGTCCTTCTCGAAAAAGCATGGCGATCCTTCTTGCTTCACGATGAGCTTGAGCTTCCTCAATGGATTCTTGAGAAGCTACTTGGTCATCACCAGAATTTTGATCCTCGCTTAACCTTGAAATTGAGCTTGCTCCTCTCCTTGAGATTCCTCGGCATTTTGGCTTTGTCCATCTTCATGAGCTTGACCTTGGTCCATATGGGGTGATTCACACCCATCATTTACTTGAGCTTGACCTTGATCATGAACTATCTCTTCAACCATGGTATATTGATGGCTATGGGGTTGGTGTAGATCTTTAGTAGGTGAGGGCTCCACTTGATTAGAGCATTTTCCTTCTCCTTCCACCACAAGGGGTTCCTCAACAGGGTGGAAAAATCCCACACCCATTCTTCTTATGGCTTGAGGAGGAATTTCGTCACCTACATCACCAAGATCAAGTTGCCCCACTTGGGATCCTTGATGCTCATCAAACTTCCCATTATAAGATACTATAACTTACCTAGTGGACTTTTTATAGACTCTATAAGCGTGAGAGTCTGATGCATAGCCAACAAATATACCTTCAGTAGCTCGAGACTCGAATTTAGATAACCGGTTACCTTTCTTGAGAATATAGCACTTACACCCAAACACTCGAAGATAGTGGACACTTGGCTTCTTGTCAGTGAGGATCTCATAGGGAGTCATGTTCAAGTTCTTGCGAAGATAAACCCGGTTGGCAATATGAAAAGCGGTTGACATAGCTTCGGCACAAAAATTATACAGATACTTGAACTCCACAATTATGGTTCTTGCCATATTCATAAGAGTCTGGTTCTTCCTTTCCACCAAACCATTTTGTTGAGGGGTATATGGAGTGGAATATTGATGCTTGAGCCCCTCATCACCAAGAACTCATCTAAGGTGTACTTATTGAACTCGATACCATTGTCACTTCTAATGGCCAAGATATTCTTGTTATGTTGATGTTGCACTTCATTAGCAAAGTATATGATGGTTTGTTGAGTCTCACTCTTTTTCTTGAAGAAATATACCCAAGTGTATCTTTAGTAGTCATCCACAATAACCAAACAATAAGTCTTTCCCCCAAGGCTATCAAAGGATGGAGGACCAAAGAGTTCCATGTGAAGAACCTCCAAGATCCCATCATAATAGAAGGTTGTTTTGGGAGGGGGTGAACCTTCTCATGGAGATTCCCTTCAATACACTCCGGAGGGGGGTGGAGCTCTCTAGAGGCAATTCAAGTTAAAAGATTTTTCATGGGAAATATAGGTATCCTCAAGAGTAACTCTTTTACTTTGCTCTTCCTCAAGATCATCGGTCAGGACGGCAATCTCCATGGCGGCCTCACGGGCATGTCCAAACATCTCCAAGATGGAATCATACCTCTCATCGATGATATAACGTGCTTCACCTAGTTGGCTCATGAGAGCCTCAACACACATCTTGGCTTCTCCTTCTAAGTTATGCAAGCAACTAGTGGATTCCACTATTTCCTTCTTAATCGCGAGACTCATATCATCATCACATGAAGATGCATCAATAGAAGGAGGGATAGTGGTTGGAGGAGTTACAATGGATGCTTTAGCCATGATACATCTAGGGTTGGTGATGTGCTTGTTCTCATTGGGAGAGTCGAAGAGAGATGTCGGTGAGGATGTTGTGGTAGTAGTAGCGGAAGCAGTAGCAATTGTGGCAATGGCGGCCACGCCCACAATCTCTACATCATCTTCATCTTCATCTTCATCATCACTCTCATTCTAATTATTCTCTTCATATCTTCACGAGCCACCAAAACATATTTTTGTGGCTCCTTCTTGATGAGGTAGTTCTTGTTTCCGAAGTTCTTGTTTTGGAATTTCTTGACGAAGTTGTTGTTTGGAGTGGGCTTGAACTTACTCCTTCCTCCATGGTCTTCTCTCTTCTCATATGGGCACTCGGCGATAAAGTGGTTGGTTCCTCCATAATTGTAACATGATCTCAACTTGGGTCTTGAGATACTTGTGGTAATCTTTGATGGATTACCCTTTCCTTGATTCTTCCAAAACCTTCTCGAGACTAAAGCCAATTGCTCATGTAAGGCACACTTGATGTCTTCGCCATCACCTTCTATCCTTCCCAATGAATCAACTTCTTCTTCATAAACATGAGCCTTGGCCTTCAAAGCAAGATTTGGAGAATTCAATCTCCGAGCACAAGCGAGAGCATCATCAACGATCTTGTTCATGAACACACTTCATTAGAGGGCATGGCATAGAAGTCTGCCCTTGAGCAGATATTGTTGGCCATTTATATTCGGAAGGGCAAGATGTCTTGCATGAACTTACGCTTGATCAAATTATCATCCACATCCCTACTTTAATCCAAGGTTATTAAGATCCAAATCATCAAAATTAGGGTTAACAAAAACTTTTCTATAAAAAATTATTAAAGCATTCATATGTGTGTGCATTTAAATAGGAGTTGTTTTGAATTGCCATGATTAAGTGATCCATTGCTTGTAAAATGATTCTTAGGTGAAATAAACATCATCTAAATCATTCCCAAACAATTCCCAAAGAAAAACAAATCAAAAAGAATAAAAAGAAAGGAATGGTCATTTGGGCCAAATTAACTACCATGCCTACTTTGGCTATTCATAGAACTCAAAACCTAAGAGAAACAATTATGGATCTTTGCACCCCTTGCTAGTACACATAATGATGTACCAAGGCCCACTTTGTGATCTGCTAAAAACATTCAAACACTAATTTTAATTGGCATTTGAAAATTGAATCTAGTGTAGGTATCAAGATCACCCTATTTCAAAAACCACTCAAATGAGCTCAAATTTCAAAACCCAAGCACCCACAGAGTCTCAAGCTTATGCCTATCACACACACCAAAAATCTTTTCAAAATTCAAAAGTAAATTTCTTGCGGCCATTTTCACAAACACATGGCAGGCAGGGTTTACACTCTAAACATAGCTCACTGTTTTGTACAGGGTTTTGCACCCATTTGTCCTCAAAACACTCCCATTGTCTCCACTTGATCTAACCATGCCATTTACACCCAATCCCCTACCCCCTAGCAAGGAATGCCAGGCCATGCCGAGCACATTCTTGCCGGCCGACCATGCCATCGCCGCAGCAGACCACTCCCCTCTCTCTCGCCATGTCTATGAGCTAGCCCGGACCTCACCGCCACCCTCTGTCCCCTCCTCGAGCACAGCCGAGCCATGGACCACCGCCAATGCGCCGCGCCCAGTGCACCTGCACCATGTCGAGCACGTGCCAGAGCGCCGCGCCCGACACCCGTACACAACCCTCGATCGCAGCCCGCGCCCACCGCTCCGCCGTGACCCCAGGAACACCGCAGACATGCCCGTTCGCCGCCCATTGCACCACAGCCACCGCTCGCCATGGAACACCGCCCGACCGCATACCACCGCTCCTAAGCCCGCTTTAAGCCATAGCACACCACCAGGAGACCAGCCACCGTCCCCTACCTCGAGCCACGCCGCTAGCACGTTGTGCAGCCATCGCCGGAGTCGCCTGCCCAGCCCTCTCGGTCGTGTCGTCGAGCTATAAATAGAGGCCCCCCCAGAACCATCCACTCACACCATTCCACTCCCCTCACATCACTAGTCCTTCCCCACCTCTAGCCGGAGCAGCGCGCGCACTTGTTCGCGGGAATTTGGCCGGAGGAGCCCGCGGCAGAGGAGGAGAAGGCGATGTTGATTGCGACCACCCCCGGAGATGCCTCGACCATTCCTGAGCTCGCCGTCGACCACCAGTTTGTTTGCCCCCATCGCCGTCATTGCTGGAGCCCTGGTATGCCCCCTAAGCACCCCCACCGAGCAGCTAGGGTTCGAGCTCGCCGGCGACCTGTCCGTCGTCGACGATGAACCCCAGCCATTGATCTTAGTTCTAATCTAACGACCCACATCGCCCAGTACCGCTTCACATATTATGAGCCTCTGACCGGTGGAGCCCCCATGTCAACTGTGCCCCGCGCCGCGTAGTGCCACTGGGCCGGCCCGTTAGCTTTCTCGCGCTAGCCCGTGAATTCAAATTAGGATTTTTCTTTTTTAGTTTGAACCTAGTTCTGTCCCTTAGTTTAAAAATCAATTCAGAGAGATTTACAAATCCAAATGGAGTGATTCCAATTTTGTTAGAAAGCTACTGAAAAGATCTATCCAAGCCGTTGGATTTAATTCAATTAGAGTTATATATCTATCCTAGTAAAAATAACAAGACAGAAGCTTTTGCACATTCAAACATTTTTCAAAAATAAACCATGATAGCTTTTGAGTTGATTCCAACTCTCAAAAATCACATTCCACCATAACTATCTGAATATGTAAGAATATTAAGGTTTACATACAGTGACTTTGTACTAGTACCAAAATAATGCTATATAGGCATTTCTAGTCACTTTAAATCATTAAATAATGAACTTAAACCAAAGTAATTGTGATCCAACCCTTAAATCACATTCCCACATGTTAGAATATGTGGTGATGACATGTGTCCATATGATCCCATATTTGAAGTGGTGAATATTAAATCTTAGTTAATATTTCAATGAGTAGAAAATACTTTTCTAAAATAAAAAGAATGAAACTAGTTAATAAAACTTGTGATGATAATAGATCATCAAATGTGTGCGTTAGAGTGATAATTAGACTAGTTAAGTATTGTTTGGTGATTGTGTACTCCGTGTGTATTTATAGAAGATAGTACCGACCAAGCCTTCGAGGAGGAGGAGTTCTATCCAGAAGAAGAGGAAGAAAACTTCAACCACTGCACCAACCAAGGCAAGCTATTGTTAGCAAGCTAGAATTAAGCTAGATATCCTAAGAAAGATGCATTAGGCATGCTTTGGTTATACCACCTTGACTACTAGTTACCCCAAGTATTATTTTCAAGTTTTACTTCTTTTTACTTTACCCAAAGTTCTTTACTTGTTTTGAAGGTAGCATAAAAAAATAAAACTTGACCTATATAGAAACCTTTAGATGTCATTCTATGGCATGAGATTGATCCCATCTTTCCACCTTAGTGAACACTCTTAACTTAGTAGTTTACAGTAGATAAAAACTTGACTCACTCTAGATGGGAATACTTGGTGAAAATGAATTATGAAAACCTTGGAATGATGAGTCATTCTATTGAGATGTTTTGACATGTATTGAGAAACACAAAGGGTTTATGATGGTGAAAATGTTGAGGCATGAGCCTTAACCCCTCTTATAAAACTGATGGTTGGATTCGGATGCGATACCATTCCAAATTTACCGTACAACCACAATACCTGAATTGGGTAAGGCTTAGCCGGAAGTTTATATGCATTAGTATTAGTTCCCTCGCAGGAGAGGTTTGAGATGAGGCTACCTCTCAATGTTGTCCACCTATGCAGTTCCCAAGATGACAGATGGTCATGGTTGGGAGGCCATACTCATAGGAGAGGTGCTTATACTAGGGTGTGTAAAGGAAAGGTTATGTTTGATTATCTGCATACTAAGTATGATGATTCAGGGTTATCCCTGACAGATGTATCAAATCTTGTGGTGAAAGTGTACCACCTCTACAGAGTGTCAAACTATTCGAATAGCCGCGTCCGCGGTTATGGACAATTGGAATGGCCATACTGTTTTGTTTCAGATGTTTTCAAAATGACTTATGAAATGAATGATGAATCTTGACTTGACCACAACAGGGTTGTGTTATGACATTAGCTTCCCAACCTAAGTGATTATAGAACTTTCTTTTTCTTTGCTTCTGAACTCAGCTTAAGTTTCAAACTTAACTTTATAGTTAAACTTAGAGTTAGCACTTTAACTTAGAACTATACTATTTGTTAGTGGTAGTTTGCGAGTACTTAAAGAGTACTCATGGCTTTTGACCCTGGCTATTCTCATGGCCAGACTATGAAGGAGACTACCAAGATGACGACCAGCAGGACGTCTATGATAACTAGGACTATCTGCCTTCGTCAGCATTGCCTGTGCCCCTGAAGATGGACCCCACTACTACACTTATCTTTTATTCCGCTACTTGCTGTATTAAGACTGGATCATGAGATCCTTATTTGTGTAAGACCTTGTGTATGGTTTGTGATGGATGATGTACTATGATATCCAATCCGTTATGTCTCGCAAAAATGGTAATCCTAGGATTGCGAGGTATGGCATAACGGGCATCTGGGATTAAAAATCCGGGTATTGACATCCTGACTCGTCGTGCCAGCCGCCTCTACATCCGACAAAGACCCCAACCTTTTCACCCTGGTTTCTAGGGCACCGAACATGCAGAGTAGCGCCCGCAAGAGCGCGGATGAACACATGAACGAAATGCCAAGGAGCCGAAGCACGAACATATCTATACGTGAACCGCCAGACATGGCCGCCGGCCAAAGCACTGACCACCCAACAAGATTCAAAGCTTTAAGGACGAGGCCACCAACCGAAGACACGGCAAAGCCGCCACTAGCAGACCAAGAACCCCGCACAACACGACAACTTCCCACTAGCCCAAGACGCCGTCTCCAAGGAGGAAACGATGACATGATGCCGCCGCCCAATCCAAAGATTTAGGATTTTCACCCGGGCATAGGAGAAGGTGGGCAGGGGGATGCACCTCGATGTCACCTCCAAGAAGGAAGACGACGCCCTACAATGTTATCGACGCCGTGACCACCACCGCCGGTCAAGGATTTCTCCCGGTCAGTCCCCCTAACACCGCCACCCAGACAAGGCCAGATCTGGCGAGCCCAGGTATCAGGCCGGAGGGTGGGAACTGCATGGGACGAGGACGCCGCCTTAAGAGCTGCCGGGGGCTAGGGGGTGACCTCCGCAACGACCACCGTCCACCACCCCCTCGCCACCCGCACGGCCGAGGAGGGCGAACTGCAGCACCGGCGTGCGCCTCCCGCCGCCAGGATCAGCGCCGCAAACCAGCTCCTAGGGCCGCCACCCTGGCTTCCATGGCTCCCACCAACGCCATCAACGCCAGCACCACACCACCGGAGGCCTCTAGTCAGGGCCGAGCTCCAACCGAGCCACCTGCCGCCACAAGAGAGGGGGAGGATGCTGGACAGGCCGGCCTGGGGAGGACGCAGAGGAGGAGGTGCCTTGGCGGTGCCGTCGGTGACGAGCGGGCCCTGGCCCGAGCAGCAGCTCCCTCCCTGCTACCGCGCAGGTTCTAGGCGGCCAGATCCCCGCAGCCCCCTTTATCGGAGTCGCGAGACTTTTATCGGCAGTCCTCCGGGGGTGACAGGGAGGGGGGAGAAGGGGGAGGGGTGGCCGCGGGGTGGTTAGGGCTTCGCCCCCTCCGTCGCCTAGAGGAGACGACGTGAGGGCGAGCGGGAGCGAATGTGTTTTTCTCTCTTGTCGTCGCGTCTCCTGGCCGGACAACTAACCAAGCGCCTACATTTTCCTGGTGGACCGATGGGTGCCACACAAAAGACAATATAGGTGGCATAAACAGTAACCATACGGTCACTTCAAATGTTACAGTATCTACAAATTTTAGATGTTTTAACAGTGGACACAATTTACAATTCGTCTTTGCTGTCAACTAGGTTCAAAACTACTGCCTTCGTTTCAAAATATAAGATGGTTTAGCTTTTATAAAACAAATATATCTAGACATTTTTTAGTGTGTAAATTCGAAGGCATAATAAAAGACATCTAGATATATTCGTTTCACAAAATGTATAAAATAGAGGGAGTAGAAGATATCGTTCCGATGATTTTTTTCGTCTTCCACGGGGTCCAAAAAATTGGAAATCCCAGACATATGATTTACTAGACGAAGATGCGCGTTTCACCATGCAGTCTACATGGCGTTGTCAAACAACATAACTGTAATAGTACACTCACAGACCCTTAAATATGTGTCACAGTTCAGCATAACACATCTGCGATTTTAGTTTTAGTATACATGGCACCACTCCAGCCCTCCATTTCTTCTGATGACACCAAATTATGATATGTCAGCAGTCGAGCCATTTCAATCTCCTCCTGCTTCTCATTGATGCTGGTTGACCAGTCGGTTAGAGGATAAAACATGACTATCTAGATAGTTACGGTTAATTATAGTTTACATGTCAAAATTTACGTTATCAAATTAATATAAGTAAATTTACCATAAAATATAATATATCATAATGTATTTACTAAATATTGTAACTATCGATATATTATCTTATATATTTGTTCAAAGCAAGTAAGTTTTGCTTTTACTAAATATTTATGCCAGAGAATAGTTTTTTTTCTTTTCAAAAAATTGAATAGATTTTTTCCTCTCAGTTGATCATCTGTTCCATTTGAGTTATCCTTCACCGCGTCATTTTTGTATGGACATGGAAGAGACACGTAGTACCAAGTGGCCTCACCATGCTTCCTTTCTCCCAAGTTTAAGTCTATAATATATATATTGGTCAGTATACATAGCAGAAAAAATACAGGATACTACCATTTGTGCATTTTCATTTGAGCCAGTCGGCCATATAAGGTCCTTTTTGTTTTGTATTTTTGATTTAGATATCAGGACGTGTGTTTGTGAGTTTTATCAGACCTTGCGACTCTCCTTCGATCTTTCCATACCGTAACTTTTCGTCTCTTCGTTTCTATCAGAAACGGAGATTAAAGCAGACACGTTGTCACCCGTCGTCTCTGACCTCTGGTCTCGCTCGCTCGCAAATCAATGTTGCTCCTTCCTTCATTTTCAAAGGACTGATGCTGGTTGCAACCCTAGTCTGGTCTGCTTAGAAGCTGTCAATCATCAGAACATTAAACATCTATGATATGTGATTTGTTGCTAATTTTTTACAGATTTGGCTATTAGTTTATGTCCTAATTCTAGTTCTGATTATCGATTAGTATTTTTTCTTTCTTATTTTCACTGGGGTTAACCGTTGTGTGGAAAGCCTAAATCTATTTTAATTTTATTGCAAATGGGTATACTTGAATATTGCAAATGGGTATACTTGAAGCATTTTAATTTTATTTTATAAATATTGCAAATGGGTATACTTGAAGCATTTTAATTTTATTTTATACATCTATATCAAAATAAAATATAGTATGGGCCTCAAATTTTAGATTTGTCCTGGCACCCGAAATCTCAGACCAGGCCTGATTATATGATTTATTTAATTCGCGGGGACAATATATGAATCTGCCACTAGAGATACCACATGACAACTTCTTACAAAATAGGTACTAGTGATGCATTATTGTCTAGTAACTTAAGAGACCCAATAAGTTTGTCCAAGCATATCTGTGTGGAAGGGCAAACCAGAACATAATCTTAGAAGGAGAAAGAAATTTAAATGGACCACTTCATTTGATATTCAAATATTTTGCAAAAGGATTCTATAGGATTTAAGAATTTGAGAGGGACCTACACCCTGTTAGAAATAATTGGGCTAAATACTTTTGGTCCATGCAGATTTCGGATTTTTCGTAAATCTCAAATCCCATTTGTGTGGAAGAAAATATGTGATCTGGCCCAAGTTGGTGACAGATCTTATATGAGTGTGGCAAGAGCAGTGGGAGCTAAAGTTTAGTCTCACATGAAAAGTTAGAGGAGAGTTGAACCAACTTATAAGGTAGAGTGTCTCACCACTTTGTAAGTGAGTGAAAAGAGTAGTGTTACACACGCGCTCCTCCGACGACGACGACGCGCGCTTGCCCGCTCGTCTCGTCACGACGCATGCGCCGCCTTTTGCGGAATGAGTCTCGAGCCGAGCTTAACCGACCCGAACTCGTGCGCGACGTGGCATCGGCCACGTTGTGCCATGTACGGTTTTCCGAGTCACTCTATATAAGCGCATGTGCGGCTTCCACTACAGACACACCGAAACCAAACTAGGATTTTGCTAGTTTCTCTGCTCATGCCGCCACTATAGTCTACTCCATCCTGTGAACCGAAGAATGGGAGAAACAGGTCTTCGTAACCACTCACCTTTGCGATCCTGTACGGGAGAGGGCGAATAAGGTTTTTGGGAAACACTCCGCGCGAATGTTCAAATTTGTCATCACAGCGCGTCTTCCTGAGAGATCTCCAGGTACACGGGTGACTCGCCTTCAATGTTATCTCTTTTGAGAAGCCGTTGCACTAACGACGACTTCATCGGCAACCGATCAGTACATATATCGTGATCTGATATGTTGCTATACTATAGTTGTTATTGTATATGCGCTGCTACTATTTATGTTGATCAATACATCTAGTATGTTAGAGTTTCACATGATCATAGCTGGTGTAAATTAATTGTAAACCTTATGCCTAATAATTCAACAATCCAAAATCCTTATTATAGAGACACCTAGCCGATGCAATGAAGCCGGATAAGTTTACTAGAGTGCATTTTATGAGGTGACAGTATAAGACCACTATGTGGATGCAAACTCTGAAAGTATTCAAGGTCAGTGAGGGTTTATCTAAAGGAACTATATCTAACGAGGTTCAGAACAAGTTCAAGGAAACCAATCTTCCCTTGACAATAAACTATTTGACGTGTACATGCAAATCAAAGATGGAAAAGAGCTCTGGTGGGCACTGAATGGTAAGTTCAGTGTATCATATGCTGGCAGTGAACTGTACATCATGGAGAACTTTCATAATTATAGGATGGTTAACAACTGTTTTATAGTCAAACAAGCTCATTAGATATGGTGCTTTGCCAAGGAGCTTGAAATCATTAGGTGTATCTTACCCGACAAGTTTGTGGTTGGCTGCATTATTGTAAAGTTGCCTTCTTCACAGAGTAACTTTGCCACAACTCTCAAGCATAAGAAACAAGAGATATCGGTTGAAAACCTGATATCGTCTCTTGATATTCAGGAGAAGGTTCAGACTAAGGACACTGCTGAGAAAAGAGGCAAGGATCAATCTAGTACTAATATGGTGCAGAAGAAAACCTTTGGGAAGAACAAAGGGAACGATAATCCCTCATTCAGCAAGCCTACATATACTACAACCTTCAAGAAGAAGCTAAACAAGGCTAAGCTAGGTTTCTATACCTATTGAGAGCTAGGCCACTTTTCCAAGGACCGCACAGTGATGTCTACGCACTTCTATTCTTGTAGACAGTTGTTGGGCTTCCAAGTGCACAGGTTTGTAGAACAACAGCAAATTTTCCCTTAAGTCGATCGCCCAAGGTTTATCGAACTCAGGGAGGAAGTGGTCAAAGGTATTCCCTCTCAAGCAACCCTACAATCAAGATACAAGAAGTCTCTTGTGTCCCCAACACACCCAATACACTTGTCGGGTTTATAGGTGCACTAGTTCGGCGAAGAGATAGTGAAGTACAAGTGGTATGGATAAAAGACAACGGTGCTAGAAAATAGCTTGATGGCGTGGAAGAAACTAAAGGCAAACTGAAATAAACATGGAAGCAAGCAAACATGTAACAGATCTAATTGCAAACGGTGTATCAATGCTTAGAAACAAGGCCTAGGGATCATAATTTCACTAGTGAACACTCTCATATAAATATCTTCTCTTTATGATACTACTCTGAACTACTCTCCGGTTGGACACTCTAATCCATGGTAGGGCTATAACAGCACTCCTCAAAGTAAGCCTTTCCCATCTAGAAAACCCCACACTGTCACCGTGATCACTAGATGGTTCCAACAAACACCACAATTTCATAAAGACATCCAACTCCAAATATAACTCATAACAAGTATTTGTAATCTCTAGACTAAGTGCCACCATGGTGTGCATGCTGTCACTTTCACACACATGGGGAGAGCAAAGATCTATTAAGGAACTTGAGTAGCAAGGTAGATCTACTTGATTACAAAGCTCATGATCATAGTATGATCATGCATAGAGAGAGATGAACACATAGCTACCGGTAGAACCCTTAGCCTTGAGGAAGAACTACTCCCTCATCATCATGGGAATCAGCAGCGGTGATGGAGATGGTGGTGGAGATCGATGGAGATGGCTCCGAGGGCACATCCCCGTCCCGGCAGGGTGCCGAAATAGAGACTTTTTGTCCCCCGAATCTCACCTTCGATGGAGGCGGCGCTGTGGAACTTTTCATGGCTGCAGGCTTGACTCTTTAGGGTTTTTGCATTGGGAGGCATCTTATAGGTGAAGAGGCAAGGTCGGTAGGCGGCCAGGGGGCCCACACCACCTGGTGGCGCAGCCAGGGCTAGCCCGTGCCACCACATGGTGTGGCCGCCCTGTGGCCCCTCCCCGTCTCGTCTTCTGGCTCTGTGAGTCTTCCGGTAAAATATCAACTTTGGCTTTTGTCCCGTCCAATTCCGAGAATATTCATTTTCTAATTTCCTGGAACCAAAAACAGCAGAAAACAGGCAAGTGGCACTGTGGCTCTTTGTTAATAGGTTAGTCCAAAAAGTGTACGAAAAGTACTCCAAAGTTGGAACAAAACATAAGAAAGTAAACCAAGCATGGAACATCAAAAATTATAGATACATTTGCAATGTATCAACATCCCCAAGCTTAACTCCTGCTCGTCCTCGAGTAGGTAAGTGATAAAAAGAAAGAATAATTTTTGAGGTGACATGCACCATCATAAACTTGATCAAAGTATTTGTAAAACATTGAAAGGTGGGATCATAGTACTTCAACATAACATGAAAGATAAAGTTCTAGCAATAAGACAAAGTAACTAAGTTGCAACATGAAAAGGCACAAACAAAAGATTCATGAATAACAATGCTTTGCAAGATATTTGTTTATTTCACATAAAGAAAACATAGCATAGTGGCATTCAGCTTGTCCCTCATAGAGTAGCAAACATAAATGCATAGGACAACTTCAAAGTTCATAAGAGTGACTAGATACAAATAGTTTAGAACAAGCAATATCAAGTTATGCATCAATCAGCTAGTCTTGGGACAATGCACATAGAACTAAGAATGGCCACTATGCTCTCAAAGTAGGTGCATAAAGATAGAAGGTGGAGACTCAACATAAAAGTAAAAGAAATGCCTTCATAGAAGGAAGTAGGGATTCAAGTCTCAAAAAGAGCTTCCAAAAATTATGGTACTTGTTAGATTTCAGCTCCCATTGCCCCTATCATAAGCATCTTTAATGTGGTTAAGGTGAAAGTGACACAACTAAGAGGATATGCTTGACAAGTTATAAGCCGAAATCTCATGCCCCTTACTTACGAAGACCGAACCTCATGCTACTCAACTTTAGTCACGAGTAAGCTCTTGTCATTGTAAGTACATATGTATCATAAAGAACCGCCAACGGGGTACCCCTTGGACATGATATAGGAGCTATCCCATAATCAAAATGACAAGGCAAGCAGACAATGAGCATCTCAACGATCTTTTTATTTGCTATTTGCATAGGTTTTTATTGAGGATGCTTCATAGAGTGCTCATTATGGTGATGCTGCAAGTTTCCACCATGATTAGGCATGGCTTAGGCTAGCGGCCCAGGCGTTTCTCTAACACACATACAAACTCCATGATCTTACAAGTTCCACTTTTATTTCACACCGCCGGGATCCATAAGCAAAAGAACATGATATCAATGGGGTACAGAGTACAAGTGCAATGTTGAAAGCGTTCCCCATGATACATGGTTCTGCTAACTTCAACTTATAAAGCGCAAGCATATACGCAACAAAGAAGGACCCAATGGTTCAAGTTTATTAAATGCAAGAAAAGTAAAGTGTGCCATCAAGTTCGTGAGAGCTTTAATCACTAGTTTTCTCATAACAAGTTTAATTTGGAAGGTAGATAAAAACATGAATATACTAGGAGTAGCATAAGCTAGTAGGTAGGTATGGTGGACTCTTTGGAATAACTTGGTTTAAGGAGTTGGATGCATGAGTGGAACTCATACTTGGTTGTGGAGGCTAGCAAAAGACTGGGAGCGACAAACTAAGAGAGCAATAATGGCCATAATCATGTAGAGCGACAAAACATAATTGATCAAAGCATAAAGTGATACTAAAAGTTGAAAACTAAAGGATCATAAACGCTATGGTGACTTTGGATAGTCATAACATGGTGTGAGCCTGCGCCAAGTCAACCCAAATAAAGCATCAAAGGAGAATACCACTATACTATGCTTTAATATGCTAAAACAACGCATGATTCATCCAAGGCACATTAAGCAATCTCAATTGTTTATAAAAAGTCATGCTACAGTAAAGAATACTAAGCATAAAGCCAAAACAATATCAAGCATGGCATGACAAAGCATAGGCCACAGTCAAAAAAAGCTCTTTTTACCACTTAAGCATGAGCTTTCCTACTCTTTTCCAACCCAAACCAAATTATTTGAAAACCAATGTATGAAAGAGGGGGTCCAACCAATTTATTCAGCAAACTAAGCAAACCAAGCAAACAAAAAACCAAAATGAAAATGAAAAATAAGACGCTCCAAGAACAACACAACTGTGCATGAAACAATAAAAATGAAGCGTTTGGAAGAAACCTGGGATTTTTATTGATGAAGAAGGGGATGCCTTGGACATCCCCAAGCTTTGATGCTTGTACTTCTTGGATATTTCTTGGGGTGACACGCGTGGCATCCCCAAGCTTGATATTTAGTCCATCCTTCATCTCATTACTTCATTCCTTCCATACACCTGAAATTTTTCCTTCATACAAAACTTCACACAATCTTTATTACCAACATTAGTGCACTCAAGATAATAAGTCTTTAGGTTCAGTTTCAACACCAATAAAACTTCCATTAAAACACAAGCTACTGTAGCACTTCCTTCAAAAATCTCAATTCCCCAAAAGAACTCAAAAAGGAACCAACAAGAAGCAAATGCCAAAAATGGCAGAAATATGTCAAAACAGACCAGCAGGTAAGACGATTTTTTTTGAAAACCTTCTGTTACTCAAATCAAAAAGTGTTGAACTAACAAAAGTTAGATAACAACCTGGGGCAGAAGCACAAAAATTCACGCCTCAAAAGGACGTTCAGAGATTTTACACGAATTTTTACGGTGAAGCACAAAAATCTGTTTCGGGACAGCAACTTTCCCAATCACTACTTCTCTCTCATTAGAGGTTACTCTTGGCACAAAAAGCAAATAAAAAGGATAAGGAGCGGTTATTACAGAGGTAATAACTTCCAAGACTCATCTAAAACTTTTGGGTTATCTCTCAATAAGTACTTTTCTTTAACGCCTTTAAGTTAGTCATGATAGTTTGAGAAGATGCTCACATAAGAAATATAAATTGAAGTTAAAGAGAGCATCAAGAAGCAAATTCAAAACACATTTAAGTCTAACCCACTTCCTATGCATAGGAATCTTGTAAAGAAACAAGTTATGAAAGCACAAAGCAACAAGCATAGGAAAGCAAAACAAGTGCAACTTCAAGACTTTCAACATAAAGAGGGGAAACTTAATATTGTTGAGACACATAAAACCATATTTCCCTCTCTCATAATAACTTTCAGTAGCACCATGAATAAAATTAACAATATAACTATCACATGAAACATTCTTATAATGAGCCACATGCATATAATCATTATTACTCTCCACATAAGCATAGTTATTCTTATTAATGGTAGTGGGAGCAAAATCAACAAAATAGCTATCATTATTATTCTCATCACCATAATCATCAAATATAGGAGGCATATTGTAGTCATAATTAATTTTCTCCTCAATAGTAGGTGGACTGAAAATATCATACTCATCATTGTAATCATCATAAATTGGAGGTTTTGTATCATCATAAGCAATAGAATAGCTATCTTCCAAAGATGGGGAACTAAAAAGATCATTTCCATAACAACTAGCTTCCCCAAGGTTAGAATTTTCCATAGCATTAGCAATAATGGTGTCCAAAGAATTCATACTAACAACATTGCTATTAGCATGCAAATAAAGTTACATAGGTTTTTTAATTTTCTCTTCAAACACTTCATGTCCTAACTCAAGATAAATACGATAAAGCTCTCTAATTTTGTTGTTGTTTTCCATTAAGCCTAACTAGTGAAAACAAGAAACAAAAAGACAAAATTGCAGAATCTAAAGGAAATATCTTCGAGCACTCACACCAGAGGATGTGAGTACCTTTTACCTTACCTCCCCGGCAACGGTGCTAGAAAAAAGCTTGATGTCTACGCACTTCTATTCTTGTAGACAGTTGTTGGGCCTCCAAGTGTAGAGGTTTATAGAACAGCAGCAAGTTTCCCCTTAAGTGGATCGCCCAAGGTTTATCGAACTCAGGGAGGAAGTGGTCAAAGGTATTCCCTCTCAAGCAACCCTGCAATCAAGATATAATAAGTCTCTTGTGTCCCCAACACACCCAATACACTTGTCAGGTGTATAGGTACACTAGTTCAGCGAAGAGATGGTGAAATAAAAGTGGTATGGATAAAAGACAACGGTGCTAGAAAATAGCTTGATGGGGTGGAAGAAACTAAAGGAAAAATGAAATAAAGATGGAAGCAAGCAAACATGTAATAGATCTAATTGCAAATGGTGTATCAATGCTTAGAAACAAGGCCTAGGGATCATACTTTCACTAGTGAACACTCTCTTATAAATATCTTCTCTTTATGATACTACTCTGAACTACTCTCTGGTTGGACACTCTAATCCATGGTACGGCTATAATAACACTCCTCGAAGTAAGCCTTTCCCATCTAGAAAACCCCACACTATCACCTTGAGCACTAGATGGTTCCAACAAACACCACAATTTCATAAAGACATCCAACTCCAAATATAACTCATAACAAGTATTTGTAATCTTTAGCCTAAGTGCCACCATGGTGTGCATGCTATCACTTTCACACACATGGGGAGAGCAGAGATCTATTAAAGCACTTGAGTAGCAAGGTAGATCTACTTGATTACAAAGCTCATGATCACAATATGATCATGCATAGAGAGAGAGAGATGAACACATGGCTACCGGTAGAACCCTTGGCCTTGAGGAAGAACTACTCCCTCATCATCATGGTAATCAACAGCGGTGATGGAGATGGTGGTGGAGATCGATGGAGATGGCTCCGGGGGTACTTCCCCATCCCGGCAGGGTGCCGGAACATAGACTTTCTGTCCCCTGAATCTCCCCTTCGATGGAGGCGGCGCTATGGAACTTTTCATGGTTGGAGGCTTGACTCTTTAGGGTTTTTGCATCGGGAGGCATCTTATAGGTGAAGAGGCAAGGTCGATGGGCGGCCAGGGGGCCCACACCACCTGGTGGCGTGGCCAGGGCTAGCCCGCGCCACCACATGGTGTGGCCGCCCTGTGGCCCCTCTCTGTCTCGTCTTCTGGCTCCGTGAGTCTTCCGGTAAAATATCAACTTTGGCTTCTGTCCCGTCCAATTCCAGGAATATTCATTTTCTGACTTCCTGGAACCAAAAACAGCAGAAAACAGGCAGCTGGCACTGTGGCTCTTTGTTAATAGGTTAGTCCAAGAAAGTGTATGAAAAGTACTCCAAAGTTGGAACAAAACATAAGAAAGTAGATAAAAGAAAGCATGGAACATCCATTATAGATACATTTGCAATGTATCACACAGAATGTGCAGATCGCAGAGGAGAAGGTGGTAAGGCCGTCAACATCGTGAACACTAGCAATACTGATGGGTACGGTAATTTATTTACTGTTCTTTCAGTATTTTAATCACCATGTTGGTAGATACGAGTGCTAATATTCATGTGTGTGATGTCATCTCTATCTTCATTTCTTATCAAGTCGCTCGGGATTCCTCCATCCTGATGGGGAATAGATCATATGCTTATGTTCATGGTGTTGGCATGGTGGATCTGAATTTCACTTATGGAAAGATTGTGCAACTGACGAACGTGCAACATGTCCCTACTATGAACAATAATCTCGTTAGCGGCTTCATTCTATGAATAGATGGGTTTAAGGCTGTCTTAGAGTCTAATAAAGTCGTAGTTTCAAAACATGGACAATTTATTGGTAAAGGTTATGATTTTGGAGGCTTGTTCTGATTCTCCCTTTCAGATTTTTGTAATAAATCCACGAATCATATTTGTGGTACTGTTAATGATGATACTGGTGTTTGGCACTCTCGTTTATCTCATATTAATTTTGATGATGTCTCAGATGTCTAATATGAGTTTCATTCAAATTTCACTATTGCCAAAGGTTCTAAGTGCCCTAGTTTTGTGCAATCAAAGCAACCTCAAAAGCCTCTAGAAACATGGAACCTCTAGAACTCATACATTCTAATATATGTGAGATGAATGGTGTGTTGACAAAAGGTGGAAAGAGATACTTCATGAGGTTGATTGATGATGCTACTAAATTCTGCTATGTTTACTTGTTGCAAACTAAATATGAGGCTTTAGACTACTTTAAAATTTATAAGGACGAAGTTGAAAATCAACTATAGAGAAAGATCAAGCGTCTTAGGTCGGATCATGGTGTGTGAGCATTTTCTCAAAATATTTGATGAATTCTGTGAGTAACATGGTGTTATTCATGAGAGGACGCATCCCTACTCGCCCCAATCAAATGGGGTTGCTAAGAGAATAAAACACATCCTGGCAGACTTCGTGAATTCCATGTAGCCACTGCAGGTTTATCAAAGGCATGGTGGGGGAGGCTTTGTTGACTTCATGTCATGTCTGGAATAGAGTTCCTAACAAGAATAAAGAAAAGACCCCTTGTGAGGAGTGGACTAGGAGAAAACCATCACTCTCTTACTTACACACTAGGGGGGCTGTTTGGCGAAGGTCAACATAATGATTCCCTAGAAATGCAAACTTGGACCTAAGACAGTGGATTGTATGTTTCTAGGATATGCTCCACGGTATGTTGGCTATAGTTTTTTAGTGGTTAAATCTGAGGTACCCGGTATGCATGTTGATACTATAATGGAATCTCGTGATGCCACATTCATTGAGAATATGTTTCCTATGAAGTATATGCATAACACTACTAGAATTTCTTCTGAAATACTTCCTAAATCTAGTGCATCTATTGAGAATTTCAAACAACCACATGAGAAAGTCCTTGAGAAGGACAACAATGAACCTCCCACGAGGAGAAAGTGAAAGAGGATTGCAAAATCCTTTGGTAATGATTTCATCGTGTACCTTGGGATGATACTCCCAGATCCATTGCTAGGGTATATGCATCTCCTGATGTAGATGATTGGAAAGAAGATGTCCAAAACGAGATGGAATCGATTCTTTCTAATGAATCTTGGGAATTATCACAATATCCCTATTGTTGTAAACCAATGGGTTATAAGTTGGTGTTCAAGAAGAACCTAATGCCTGATGGTACTTTGAAAAGTACAAGGCATGGCTTGTAGCAAAGGGCTACACCCAAAAAGAAGGAGAAGATTACTTGACACCTATTGCTAGACTGAACACCATTCGAGTACTACTTTCTCTTGCTACCTCTTATGGTATTCTTGTTCATCAAATGGACATGAAGACATCTTTCCTTAACGGAGAGTTGGAAGAGGAGATCTATATGGATCAGCCAGATGGGTTTGTGGTAAAGGGTGAAGATACAAAGGTGTGTAAGTTGTTAAAATATTTATATGCGTGAAACAAGCACCTAATCAATGGCATGAGAAGTTTGACAGAACTCTACTTTCTGCTGTTTTTGTCATTAATCAGGCTGATAGGTGTGTTTACTATCACCATGGTGGGGGCGATGGTGTTATATTATGTTTGTACGTGGATGACACTCTGACCTTCGGTAGAAATATGAATGTGATAAATGAATTAAAGTCTTTCTTATCAAATAGTTTTGATATGAAAGATATGGGAGGGGCTGATATGATTCTAAACATCAAGCTTATTAAGAATGAGAATAGGATTACTACAATGCAATACCATTATGTTGAGAAGGTCTTGAGTCGATTTGGCTTTACTGATAGCAAGACTTCTCCAACACCTTATGATCCCAGTTTGACATTACAAAGGAATATTAAGGAACCAATAAATGAGTTGAAATATTAAAAAATTGTTGGTTCTCTCATGTACTTAGCAAGCGCTACCAGACCCAATATTTCTTTTGCTGTGAGCAAGTTTAATAGGTTCAAGTCTAACCCGAGTATTGATCATCGGCATGCACTTGAAAGGGTCGTGCGCTATATATGTGGTACAATGAGTTATGTGATTTACTATTCAGGACACCCTGTCGTGCTTGAATGATAGAGTGATTCAAACTAGATTTTTCATGTTGATGTACTCTACACCACAAGAGGGTATGTGTTTACCCTTGGAGGTGGCGCAGTGTCATTAAGTTCATGTAAATAGACCATATTGATAAACTAAACCATGGAAGAAGAACTTACTGCATTAGACATTGCCACCGTTGAGTCAGAATGGCTGTGTGAGCTCTTGATGGACTTGCCTATGGTTGAAAAACCTGTGCCGACAATCCTTCTGAATTGTGACAACCAAACGGCTATTATCAAAGTGAACAATTCTAAGGATAACACGAAGTTATCAAGACATGTAAAGAGATGTTTTAAATCAGTCAGAAAATTGAGAAACTCTAGAGTAATAACTACTATGTTTATTCAAATAGATAAAAACCTGGTAGATCCCTTTATAGAGGGACTATCACGAAATGTGATAGAAAGTGCATCAAGAGATATGGGGTTGAGTCCCATGGATGTCACACCATAGTGGAAACCTGTAACACCCACAAATCGGCGCTATGCAAGTTTTAGCGATTCCCGCCAAACCCGCATAGAAACGATTCAAAGATGCCCACCAGGAACTTGTGTGCGGGTGGAAAACAAAGTAATATCATTACACAATAGTTCACGATGGAACCCACAAAACATATATATACAACAATGACTCATTGAGTCAAGAATACAGATATATACAATACAAAGATCCAAATCACCTTGAAAATTATACACCATCCGAGTACGGATAAGAAGCAATCCAGGATCAGAGAATCTCGGATCTCAATGATGAGTTGTTTAGAGAAAAGGACATCACCCAAGCTCTCCTGGATGAACTCCGTAGTCTTCGAGCGGAGTAGACCAAAGTTGACGATGCCATCTTTCGTAATTTTCCTGTCTCTAAGCTTTATTTCTTACCAATTCCTAGGAATCCAGATATAAGTTTGACTTTGCTTTTGTATATGCAGCTCCTTTGAGCTTACTGGATTCTTCCTCCACCAAGTCTCGCACCAGCTGGCTTACCGAAGTCGGTGACTTGCTTCACGATTTCCGCCAATCATTGGAGGATATTGGAGAAGTTCTCAAAGTTCCGGACATGAATAGAATGTCCGCCTTTGACGTGTGATACGAGGCGAAGGAGATGCCGCAGCTCATCAAAGATGGGAACATGTCCTATGCGCGAACCGTAGCACAAAATGCCCTTACCCTGGTTATGAGCCACCATGGAAGCATGTAGATCTAGCAAGTAACCAGGGGTTATTCAATTGTGGATGAAGATGACAAGGAGCAAAACATCAAGGCCATGATGGACTCCTGCGCCGGTTATGGATGTCTCGTAGCTGATCTGACCGACTACGACACTCCCTTCTTCACTCGCGTGGAAACGCCTCCTCCGCCTGCTGAAGAAATAACCGAAGTTTCTAAGGACGAGCAAACCGAATCCGATTTGTCTGTCTCGGAAAGATATCAAGGTGAAGGTAATGCCTCCAGTGAGTCGGCAGCTCCTACCTCTCCTCCTACATCGTAGAGTACAAGAAAAAACAGTGTGTTATTCTGAAACAATCGGATTGTAATAAGTAGTATAATATTTTTTCTAGTGCTATGTTTTGCAGGTACTGATTATTTTGACTTCTTTTTAGCACTTTTGGATTTATTTTGACGTGCCTGAAATTTTATATAAGCACTTTTGTTTTGTCTATACTTATCGCTTATCTGACTTTCCGCCTCGTCCCTTTCGTGAGACGACCAATCTTAAACACGGAAACTTTGGCAAGCAACAAAGCTAAATTGCTAAACTAGTTTAAACTCGGAAACAAATTCGGCTTCTAGTACCAACAATTCACTGCTTGGAAAATGCCCGCATCCGGCAATCAGATAAGGAACCAAAGTATAAACTAGAAAATTTTAGATTTACACCTGAAGGTAGCATTTTTAGAATCAGAAATCTAACCAGAAAAAACATGAGCATAAAGTACTTTCAAGTATTCTGGGGTTTTCGGTTTTGACATGATCATTCGGAAATAAGATGGTAATGTAAAACTTCTCAGAAAATATTGAGGCAACCAATACTTATTTATCATTGAACATGTACACATATATGATTACAAAGAAATAAATTTTAAGAATAAAAGGGACGTAGCTGAGCAATATTCCATGACCTGTCTAATTCTATCGAGTCGGTACTGCCTCCATCTCTCTTTATCTTCTTAGTATCATGTCTTTGTTTGACTGGACGCATATCAGTTAGATAGTAAGAACCATTGTGCAATACTCGGCTAACTAAAAAGGGCCCTTCCCATACTGGGGAAAGTTTGTGTCTTTTATGCACAAGCCGGAGAACCAAATCACCCTTATTGAAAGACTAGTTTCCGACTCTCTGGATATGATACTTGCGTAACTTCTGCTGATAGGCTGTTGATCTCATCTCAGCAACGACGCGAACTTCTTCGATTAAATTGAGATCATTTTGTCAAGAAATTTCAGCATCCTCTTTGATATATGCAGCAACTCGGGGAGAAGTATGAATGAAATCACTAGGAAGAACTGCTTCTACACCATAGACCAAGAAGAAATTGTGTATCTAGTTGACCTGTTCGGAGTTGTTCTCAAGCTCCATATCATAGACGGTAATTCATCTGCCCAAGATCCCGCAGCACGACGAAGTGGTGCTTCGAGTCTTGGTTTGAGGCCTTGTAGGATTAAACCATTCGCTCTTTCAACTTGTCCATTAGCTTGTGGATGTGCGATTGATGCAATGTCAAGACGGATATTTCGTTTGTCGCAGAATTCGGCAACTTCTCCCATAGAAAAATTACACCCATTGTTCGTGATAATACTATGTGGGTAACCGTATCGGATTATAACATCCTCGACAAATCTTCTGGCTGTCGCTCCATCACAACTTGTGATGGGTTTAGCCTCAATCCATTTTGTGAACTTATCCACCATCACTAAGAGGTGAGTAAATCCACTTGGAGCCCGTTTAAACGGTCCTACAATGTCAAGCCCCCAAACCGCGAAAGGCCATGTTATAGGTATTGTTCGCAGCTGATCAGCCGGAACATGAGCTTGTTTGGCGTACTTTTGGCAGCCTTTGCACATCTTGACCAGCCGTTCGGCGTCTGCCTTGGCTGTAAGACAGAAAAATCAGTGTCTAAAAGCTTTTGCCACTAAAGATTTGGCTGCAGCGTGATGGCCGCATTCGCTTTCATGAATTTCCCTTAGGATTTCCACTCCTTCTCCCGAAGATAAGCATCACTAAAAAACCCCAGATACACTCCGCTTATAGAGCTCACCACTTATTATTGTATGGGTTTTTGCTTGTTGGACGATCTGCCAGCTTAGAACCTCGTCTTCGAGTAATTTTCCGTCTACCAAGATATCAAGGTAGGGTTGAGTCCAGCTGGGATTTACATCCAGGACTGCTACTAAAGGTGAGTCGGATTTGGTCAGATACTCCTCATCAACTCCTGTGATAGAGGGAACTCTAAGATGCTCCAAAAAAGTGCCATCTGGGACCTTTTTCCAAGAAGAACCTATCTGAGATAGTGCGCCTGCTTCTTCGTTTTCTATTCGAGGGATGTGTTGAACTTCAAACCCTTCAAACGATTTAGATAGTTCATCCACGACAGCCCTATATGTTTCCATGTGTTTGTTTGCATTACAGATATCCGACACTTGCTAAGCAACAAGATCTGAATCTCCATAACACATGAGTCGTCAAATGCCGATATCCTTAGCAATCAGGATTCCATGCAGCAACACTTCATATTCGGCAATGTTGTTTGTTGCCGTGAAGTGGATCTACAACACGTAGAAAATCTTATCTCCTTGGGGTGATTCGAGCATCACGCCAGCCCCGAGCCCTCGAGCGCTTTAAACCCGGCAAAATGCAAGGTCCAGTATTCCGACTCTGGGAGGGTCATATTTTCCGTTGTCTCTGTCTAATCAGCAACAAAGTCAGCGAGTATTTGGGATTTAGTTGTTGTACGAGGGTTATACTCAATGTCAGAAGCTGAAAGCTCTATTCCCCATTTTGCGACACGTCATGTAGCGTCGTTGTTGTTCATTATGTCTCTCATGGGAGTTGTGCTCACCACGGTAATTTTATGCTCCTGAAAATAAAGTAGTAGCTTTCGGGATGCGAAGAACACACCATAAGCCAGCTTTTGATATTACAGATACAGCTGTTTTGATTCAGTTAGGACTTCACTGAGGTAATAAGTCGGATGTTGCACCAGGTGTTCCTGTTTGTCACAACGAGATAGAGCAACATCGGTTCCCGAGGTTCCGGTGCTACAAGGATAGGAGCGGACTAGAGTACTGCTTTCAGGTTGACGAGGGTTTAACTCATCAATGCCAATTGTTATGGACTTGGGTTTTGGAGAAGGAGGGAGCGCTGGAGGCATCAGTCGGCTAGCAAACAAGCACACATGAACACAAGTTTTACCCAGGTTCAGGCCTCATAGAGGTCCCTACTCCTGCTTGTCTGCTCTTGGAATTAACGAAGGAGTCAAAGATTACAGGGGCACGCAGATGCAATCTGGCGAAGGTTGTGGAAACTAGTGTTGCATGTGTCCTCCTCGCCGCCCCGTCCTAGCCTTTATATAGACAAGGTAGGTCTCGGGTAGCAGGTCAAGTCGGTTACAGATTAGGGTTTTCCCTTTGAACTTTCTATCTTAAGCTTCTTCTTGTCTCGCAAGCAATCGAGAGTCCATGTGCCACTCGAATTCTTCACTGGGCCTTGGCAACACCGTGGGCTTCTGCCGTATCTGGACCGTATATACCAAACTCGAGTACCTGTAGGGTATACCCATGTCAGTAGCCCCCGAGTGTCCAGTGGAATCACAGATTCAACTGGGGACTTTATGAAGCCTTTCGAGTGCATGACTGAGCATTTTCCGAGTGTTCTATTCATGTCATAGGGATTGTTGATATACGTGCCTGATTTATCCGATGTATCGATATCAGTTAACTGCCTTAGGGAAAAACAACGCAATCTACTCAAACTCGAGTCCCCGGACTCGAATTCGGAAAATTGCTGGCGTAATTCGACTCAGGCCGCGGAGGTCTTATAGGAGTCGAATTCCAGTGTATAAGTGTGAGCACTCAACGCGACCGTCAAGGCATGGGCGTCGTACCTGTAGGCACGGATATGTTTCTGGTAGTGCGCAGCGGATGCGTTGCCAGGCCTTATTCAGGTCTTATCTTCACGCTGTAAGCGTGGCATCCAAATTTTTGTCATCACGGAGATGATTCGGGTTGCCCAGGAGATGTAGTCTCTTTGTAGGGAAAGTATGAGGCGGATTCGCCATAGCATTAGAGTGTGGATGTTCTCAACACACAGTACGATGTACAAATAATCATAGTGTGCGTGACCAGTGGTCCCTATGGGAGTAGCCCCCGAGTGCCCTTCTTGAGTCGAACTAAAGACTTTTTGCGACTGCTGTCGTCTCTTGTTGCTTGTTTCAGTCGAATTTGCTTCTGGCACTCCCTATGGGAGTAACCCATAATCCACAATCGAATCGTAGATTCGAGTGGTGGGTATGTCCTGAATGTTCTTATACCTGCACAAAGATAAATCGTAGGGTGCGCGACCAGCGCTCCCTATGGGAGTAGCCCCCGAGTGCTTGGTTGAGTCGAAGACTCAAGCGAGGACTAAATTAGTCGGAATCTTCCGCTGCTGAAATCAATGACATCAGTGCTGACGATGTGATGACTTCGGTTACCAGCGTGAGCGGCTTTGACGAGACATGACGAGTGGTGCGTCCCACTTTCTGACTTTGATTTGACCGAGCGTGCGTAATCTTCTGTTTTAACTGCGTCTCCTTGATTTCCGCACATAATGGGAATAGTGGGGGGACGGTTCATGCTTTAGCTTCTCCACGTGTCGATGGCGATGTGCGCCACGCGTGTAGTAGGGTTTCTACTGGCCGTTGGATGTTGTCTGCGAGGAGGTGAAGTAGCAACACTGCTGCGATAATTTCCCCATCTGTCTTCTTTGCTCGTGCCTCCATTGCCATTGCTACTGCTCTCTGCTTCCTTGCGCACTTTCTCATTGCGGTGCTGGACCAGCTCCGTATGTTCCCCAGCTACTTCCTCCGTTCTCACCGCAATCGGAAGATGGGAAAGAAGAAGGGAGGCGCCGCCGCTGGGTCCGTTCCCGCCATTGCCGCCACCAAGAAGAAGGGCGGCACCACCACTGTGGGCACCAGCGCCTCCGACGCTGGGAAGAAGAAAGGTGCGGGCACCCGCATCGCCAACAACGCCTGGCGTGCCTCCGTGAGCAAGCCCGCCGAGATGCAACTTCATCGTCGAGATGGAGTTCTTCCATTCGCGGAAGACGACTCGCGAGTGCCCAGCAGGGAGGTAATTCCTTGTCCTCCTCCTAGTTTCCGGGTGATGTTCCTTGCGTTCATCATTCGAGGTCTTTCTATCCCTCTGCATCCTTTCTTTTGCGGCCTCCTTTGTTTCTATGGGCTCCAGCTTCACCAGCTATTCCCAAATTCCATTCTCCACATCTCTTGCTTCATTAATCTTTATGAGTGTTGGCTCGGAGTCGAGCCGCACTTTGGCCTCTTCATGAGGCTTTTTAAGCTAAAATGCCAGTCAGCGTCCGGCTCTATAGTTTACGATGTAGGAGGCTGCAGAATTCATGTAGACTCCTCTATCACCTACTTTGACATCAATCTCACGACGTCCGTCCAAGGGTGGAGGGACAAGTGGTTCTACATCCGCGACCATAAGGCCGACGGAGAGCACTATGGACTCGCACCTTTTGATCTCGCGGCACCTTGCAAGAGGAGGCGGTCCTGGAAGAATGTCATCATGCCCGGCGAGTCCGCGGAAACAGAAGTGTTGTATGAGCGCGTCTGCGACCTCAAAAACCGCATGGGCAAGGATGAAGGTGGCGCCGCCCTCATTCGCACCTGGTTGCACCATCGCGTCCAGCCCCTGCAGGCCAGAGTGCACCCTATGTACCGCTGGACCGACGCTGATGTTGTCACTCGCGAGTCTGCCGAGGGCATTTTCTATGGGTGATGTGGACAAGAGGGTGCGACTGGTGACCAAATACACCGCCAAGGAGGCTCTCCCACGCGAACTAGTCGTGCCTCCTTTCGACGCCTCTAACCCTCCGCCTGAGGTAGAATTGTACCGTGAAGTAGTTTCCGTTTTCGATTGCCTTTATGATGCTTTAATATATAATGTTGTATCTTCTGAATGCAGGATTGGAAGGTGTCTCCCAATTTGTCCCCTCTTCCTGAAGGGGTTATTCCTCACGAGGTAGATGAAGAGGACGAGTCAGAGTCGACCATCCCAATTGAAGAGGAGGAGGGAGCCCCCGAGTCCAGTGACTCGGACACTCGGAAGCGTTCCCACAGCAAGGACTCGGATGCCTCATCGTCGTTAACTCCGGAAGGCCCTTCTGTTGTTGTAGAGGAGCCAATCCCCACCGTTCCTGTGCGCTCTATGGCTCCTCCTGCCTGGAAGAAGCTGCGACTACCAAAGGAGTCAGCAGAGTCGGAGGAGCAAACCTTCGACCTTGATAAATTTGATTGGTAAGTTTTCGACTTTGTCTTAGTTTCTTTTTTGGAGCTGCGTTCCCTGAAGTTTCTGCTGGATGCGTGTTGTAGCCAAGCGGCGTCGTCATCTTCCGGTGATGTCCAATTTGTGAAGGAATCCAGAGTCGCAGACTCTAAGGCCAAGGAAGTGGCCGAACGATCTTCCTCTCCTCCATTGGTGTCCCACTCCGGGCACAACTCGTCGAGTTCCCCGCATGCTGGGGGACACCAGGTTGTTACCCGGATGGCTGCGCAACAGTCATATTCGGAGTCTCTGGAGGACCATGTAAGAATCCATTTGCTATTTTTGGCAGTCGAATATATACTTGGTGCTATTTTGCTGAACTTTGTTTTCTTTTGATGCAGCTCATCATGAAGGAAGCTGCCCGCCTGGCGGAGCAAGTCTTGGACATGGGGCGACAGCATGCGCGGCTAGACAATCGCCATCGCGTTATTGAAGGTTAGTTTTTCCTTTGTCTTTCTCTTGGTGGAGTTTCTGGATTTGATTGATGATACATCATTTTTTTTGCAGTTGAGCATAACGAGCTTCTGCCTTATGCTGCTTCACTCGAGAAGATGCTTGCCACGGTGACGAAGAGTCGTGATGAAGCAATCGCGGCCCTGGAGGAGTCACAAAAGCGCGAGGAAGACTTGCGAAAGCGTGAAGAGGACTTGCGCGTCTCCAATGCTGAGAGGGAGAAGTTGCTCGAGGAGCAACTTTTCTCGATTGCTAAGTCCCTCTCAGGTACTCTTTTGTCTAAATTTACGTTGTTTCTTGCTTCGTCATGTTATTGTGCTAACACCTTGCTGTATGTAGATGCCAGCGGCCTGAGCTTTGACACCCAGGCCCTTCGTCGTGATGATGCGTTGGCTGGTGTTGTCGCCGTATTCGAAGACCACAGCGCTTCCCTTCAGGGGACATTGATGAAGGCCAAGGATGTGCTCAGTCGCAGACGCAGGGACATGACCCCCAAGGCTGAGCTGATTGAGAATCTGGAGGACCTGGTGGGATCCCTTGCTGGGGGTATTCCTATGGACTTCAGGAACTCCCAGCGGTCTGTCAGCGCCACCATGGCACTCACGATGGTGCAAGACCATGGCGTGGAGCTGGACCCCACCGCGATCTCCAAGGCGATGCCCATCGGCGCGGATGGCCAACAGGTAGTGTTTGCTCCCTTCCCTACTGGCTGTGGTAAATATGGGCCGCATCTCATCAATAGAGTCACCAAATACTCCGAAGAGCTGCAGCGAGCGAAGAATGCGACGAGGGCTTTGGCATCAAGGGCTGGCACGGGAAAGTCTGTGGCGTTTGAGACCGCCACAGATTCGATGAGGCCTCCAAAGCCCAAGTCGAAGTCGAAGAAGCAGATTGCTCGCCAGTAGCTATCCTGTTATAGTTGTAGTTTTACTTTCTTGTTGAAACCATCCTTTTGTGGGAGTATCTCTGTTGAGACTTTTGGCGTGCTTGAATGCATTCGAGCCTTTTATCCATGTATTTCTTGGTCCCTTGTTCGCTCTTGCTTTGTTTGTGATAGGGTACGTCGAGTGGTCCTTCGAGTGATCCTCGTGATCCTCCACCCACCTATGAAACCTTGGTGCAGCCGCGCTCGAAGGTGGATGAGTTGTCCTTGCTTTCGTGACTGCGCGATCGCGTTAAGCAACTGGAGCGTGAATTGCCCATCCTCCACAGTAGCGCGAATGTATAGAAGTCGAAGGCGGAGAAGGCTACTGCCCGCGTGTAGTATCTCTTGGAGGAGGTGGTGCATCTGAGTGAGCAGTTCAAATGTTAGCTTTCTGCCCTCTTATCTTTTCTTTTAGTCAGCCGCGACGATGCCTTGTCATCATATTTTTCCCTTTTGCTTGGTGTAGTTGTTAGTGCTTGTCATCCGCAGGATGAGAAAGACCGGATTGCCATTCGAATGAATGGCCTGACCCAGGAGCAACTACAGGCGAGTGGGTACTTTTGGGTGAACCATGATCGTGCGATCATGCTTGCGACCCTGCAGGATCGTGCTTCTCGAGTACTTCACTTTTTGAAGAAGGCGCAATCATGCCTTAGGCATATCTATCAGATGATGTTTCCGTTGGACGCCGTCCCTTCAAGCCAGTTGGCTCTTCTGGCAAAGATCCAGGATCTGAGTTTAGTTCGCGAGTGCGTACGACAGCAGTTAGTAGCTGGTGCTAAGGCTGCGTTGTCGCTGGTGCAACTGCATAGGCCGGATGTAGATGTTGCGGCTGTTTCCGCTGGGCCGCCACCTCCGCCAGAGGGTATAATTTGGGACATGGTTCCGCACTACCAATCGGTTTATCGCTCAGCGGAAGAAATTTTTGACTTCTTTGAGGAACAAACGAACTTTCTCCTGTTGCAGCAGTAGTATGACTTGTATCCTGCACATAATTGTACAAGTGTTGTAAAGTTCATGTGAATATGTTGGATGTAATTAATACTCATTGATAGGTGAATAGCTTGCTAGCTTTTATATTTTGCGAGTGTATCTGTACTCTCTAGTTCCTTTTCGTTATCCTGACTTGTGTTATCTCAACGCCTTGCCAACCTGTCAGATGCGTTGCAACTGGGTTGGTGTTTATCAAGGGTTCGATTGATGTTGTGTCAACTACTCGGGATACTCTGATTTGTTCGAAGAATGAGAGTGTAAAGGGTGGCGCAGCCCCCGAGTGATAAAATTGCAGGAAAATAAGGGAAACACAAGGTTTGGGGCACTTAGCTTTATTTATTCGCGGAATAGTACGAGGTACAATGTGTGGCTAAGTATCCTGGCTGAATAGCCTTATTTGTAATGTAGAAAAAAACGACTAAGGGTAGAAACGATGCAGCTGCGTGACATTCCAAGGATTGGAGTATGTGACTCCTATCTTGAGATCTTTAAGGCAATAGGCGCCACCTGTGATTACTTCTGTAACCACATAGGGTCCTTCCCAAGGGGACTCGAGCTTGAGATGTCCTTGCTGTTTAGTCGCAGGACTAGGTCTCCCTCGACGAAGGATCTGGGGCGTAGCCTTTTGCTATGGTAGTTGCAGAGGCTTTGCTGGTAGATTGTAGATCTCTCTGCTGCGATTTCTCATGCCTCGTCAAGGAGGTTGAAGGAGTCTTCGAGTGCAAGTGTTATCTTCTGCTCGCTATAAGCGACCACCCGTAGGGCTTTGTAGCGTACTTCTGCGATTAGCATTGCTTCAGCACCGTGCACCATGAAGAACGGGGTGTATCCCGTGGCACTGTTTGGAGTTGTGCGTAAGCTCCATAGTACGGATTGTAGCTCGTCTGACCTGCATCCGGCAGCTTGTTCGAGTGGCCGGGCGAGTCTTTTCTTGATTCCGCCACATACGAGGCCGTTGGCCTTTTCGACTTGACCGTTGGTCTGCAGGTGAGCCACCGAGGCGTAGCTTATGTTGATTCCTAGGTTTTCGCAGAATTCCTGGAAGTCCTTAGAGGTGAAGTTTGTCCCATTTTCCGTGATGATGTTGTGTGGCACTCCAAAGCGGTAGACATGGACTCGAAGAACTTGACGGCACCGGCTCCTGATTGATTTGTCACCGGCATGGCCTCGATCCACTTGGTGAATTTGTCGATCGCGACTAAGAGGTAGACGTATCCTCCTGGCGAGGACTTTGGGAGCTTGCCGACCATGTCGAGTCCCCATTGTGCGAAGGGTCAAGCCAATGGTATTGGCCGGAGTTCCGCGCCAGGTGCGTGAGGTTTGTCCGCGAATCGCTGGCAAGCTTTGCAGTGCTGGACGATATCCTTGGCGTCGCGTATGGCCGTGGGCCAGTAGAATCCAGCTCGTAGAGCTTTGGCGACAAGGGCGCGACTGCCGGCATGGTGCCCGCAAGTGCCTTCGTGGATGTCGAGGAGGACGTCCCTTCCGTCTCTGTTGGAGACGCACCATTGGAGCACTCCTGTGATGCTATGCTTGTACAGTTCACCGTTGATGATGGCGAATGCCTTGGGTCATCGCGCGATGTGTCACGCGTCAGTCGGATCATCTGGCAGCCTTTTGCTGAGTAGATATGTGATGTAGGGTTGTGTCCAGGATGGCTCGATCATCATGACGCCGATTGGTCCTTCGAGTCCTATATCTAGCTCTAGGTCGTTGAGTGCCATTGCCTCATTGGGTGGCGTAGCCCCGTGTCCATTGATGCGTCTGCTTTCTTCTCTAGAGCCTTTGGCTTGATGGAGCATTTGCAGATACGCTCGAGAAATACTCCAGGTGGTATGGGGCCGCAGGTGGAGCCAATATTGGCGAGTAGATCCACCTCTTCATTGCTTTCGCGACCCACATGTCGTAGCTCACAACCGTCGAAGTCCCCTTCGAGTGTGTCATAGAGGTCGCGATAGGCAATCATGTTGTCACTCAGTGTGTCGCACTCGTGCATCGTTTGGTTAACCACCAGTTTGGAGTCGCCGTAGATGATGAGTCTCTTGGCGCCACAGGCTTTTTCCATCCGCATCCCATGGATTAGAGCCTCGTACTCAGCTTCATTGTTGGAGGTGGTGAACTGCATTCGCAGAATGCATTTCAGCTTGTCTCCCTGTGGCGATGTCAGTATGACACCTGCGCCAGATCCGTCCTTTTGTTTGGACCCATCAAAGTGCATTGTCTAGAGGTAGGACATATTTCGCTTGTTGGGGAGCTGGTTCTCCATCTAGTGCACGAGGAAATCAGGGAGGACTTGCGACTTGATCGCGTCGCGCTTTTCGTATGTGATTTCTCGTGGAGACAGTTCAATTCCCCAAAGGGCGACTCGCCCGGTGGCATCAGGGTTATTGAAGATATTCCCGAGCGAGGCGTCATTGACCACCACGATTGGGTGCTCCTGGAAGTAGTGGCGCAGTTGCCTGGCTTTCATGAAGACATCGTATGCCAGCTTCTGGTAGTGTGGGTACCGCTGTTTTGTTGGCATGAGTATCTCGCTGAGGTAGTAGACTGGGCGCTGGACCCCGTGGACCTTGTTTTCTTCGGCTCGTTCCACCACAAGCACCACACTGACCACCTGGTTGGTGGTGGAGATGTAGAGCAACAACGGCTCCTTTTCGCGTGGTGTCACTAGTACTGGCGAGGTGGATAATAGACGTTTGAGGTCTTCGAATGCCTCTTGCGCCTCGTCTGTCCACTCGAACTTGTCAGTTTTGCGGAGAAGTTGGTAGAAGGGCAGTGCCTTTTCGCCCATTCGACTGATGAATCGACTAAGCGCTGTGATTCTCCCAGCCAGCTACTGGACGCCTCTTATGTTCTTTGGCTTCTCCATGGCCAGTATGGCTTTTATTTTCTTCGGGTTTGCCTCGATCCCTCTCGCGGAGATGAGATACCCGAGTAGTTGCCTAGATGGTACGCCGAAGGCGCATTTGTCCGAATTGAGCTTGATCTGGTAGTGGTCTAGGTTGTCGTAGGTCTCGCGTAGATCGTCGATTAGCGAGGCTTCCTCTTTCGTTTTGATGATGATGCCATCAACGTAGATTTGGAAGTTGCGACCAAGTTGATTCTTTACGCAAGCCTGCATGCACCGCTGATAGGTGGCTCCTGTCTTTTTTAGCCCGAAGGGCATCGTGTTGTAGCAGAACACGCCAAAGGGCATCGTAAATGCCGTTTTCTCTTGGTCTTCCTCCTTCATTCGAATTTGATTGCAGCTTGAGTAGGCATCGAGGAAACAGAGACGTTCACATCCCGCGGTGGAGTCGATGATTTGGTCGATTCGCGGCAGCGGGAAGTGATGCTTTGGGCAGTGCTTATTCAACGAGGTGAAGTCCACACACATCCGTAGGATATCCGTGTCTTTTTTGGGCACCAACACTGTATTAGCGAGCCAAGTGCTTTCCTTGATCTCGCGTATGAAGTTTGCGTCGAGGAGTCTGTTGATCCCCATTCCGACCGCTTTTTCTCTTGGTTCAGACAGTCGTTGTATTGCCTTCTTGACTGGCCTTGCATCTGGATTTATGTTGAGTGCATTCTCCGCGAATTCCCTAGGAACCCCTAGCATGTCCGCTAGATACCAGGCGAAGATTTCCCAGTGCTCACGGAGGAATTCGATGAGCGCGAGTTCCTATGCGGAACTCAAGTTATTGGTGACGAGGGCCATCTTGGTCGGGTCCGTTGGGTGGACCTAGACTTTCTTTGTTTGCACTGACGAGTCGAAGGACAGGTCGGGTGAACTTGGCCTACTCAGGGGAGGCAGACTGTTGTCTGTCGACTCCTTCAATCTTGCGAGCTCCTCATGCATGCCGAAGGACTGGGAAATTCTGTTGAATTCCCTGTCACCACTATCAGACCTTTCGAAGCTTCCGTTGTTTTTAATGACGCCATTTGGACCTAGCATTTTCATTTGCAGGTAGGCGTAGTGCGGCACTACCATGAACCTAGCGAACGCGACACGTCCGAGGATGCAGTGGTATTGCAAAGGCCAGTCGATGACCTCAAAGTTGATATGCTCTCGCCGAAAGTTTTTTGGCATTCCAAAGATGACGTCGAGGTTGATTTTGCCCAGGGGTATATGCCCTTGCCTGGGACGATGCCGTGGAACGTCGTGTCTGAGATTTCCAAGCAAGTCAGAGGGCTCCTCATCGCATGCAAGGTACTTGGAAACATGAGGTTGATGCCGCTCCCGCCATCCATGAAGACGCGACTCATGTCGAAGCCTCCGATTTGCGCCTCGAGTACGAGGGGATAATGGCCTAGGCGAGGGACTTGACGCGGATGGTCGCGTTTGTCGAAGGTGATGCAGGAGTCACTTCCACTGAGGTACTTAGTGGTGGAAGGTGGGGAATTGGTCGCCAAGTTGACTTGGCGAGTGATGGCCATCTGCACGCGATTTGATGGCCGCCCTTTTTGGATCATCATGTTGCCCACGACCCGCGCGTCTGGTTCACCTCCATGGTGATGGACTGGCATAGCCACGGGTGGTGGTGGTCTGGGCGGTGGTGGAGGAGGTCCATGTGCCACAGTGCCTAGGGCGGCTCCATAGCCGCTGTTGACTGCGTCGCGATTCATCCGGGCCAGGCCTTCATGGAGTTTGAGGAACTCGCGGCAGTCCTTGAGAAGGTGACTAGATTTCTTTTTGCCATCGTGCTTGTCGATGTAGAAGTGCACGTTGCATGGCCCGGACAGTTTGTCCACGATAGATGTTGCGGGTGCCTCTTCGTGAGTGCGGCGTTGCCACACCTGCATGGTTTTTTCGCTGTCGCGGTATCCGCTGTTGTGGTTGTCGTCGCGTTTGTCGGCGTAGCTAGCTGCGACCATGTTTACCTCGTCGCGGTCGTCGTATACGCGCATTTTACGTTTGCTTCGGCGGTCACATCTATGCCCAAGGTCGTCGTCGTCGGAGTAGGTACGGTTTTTCACCGAGTCTTCTCCGTCAGCCCATCAATTTGTGATTTCCATCAGGTGGTCGATCGTTTTGGGCTTCGAGTGGCCTAGCTCCTCCCTAAGCTCTATACGGCGAACGCCGCCGTTGAATGCGTCGATTGCGTGGTCCTCCAAGATGTTTTCTGCGGAGTTCTTGATGATGGACCACCTCTGTATGTACGAGTGTAGCGATTCGCCCGACCTTTGCTGGTAGCTTCTCAGCTCTTCGATTGATGCGGGCCTTTCGTAGGTGCCCTTGAAATTGCACCAAGCTGTAGACCAGCTCTTCCCAGCTGCGAATGGATCCGCGCGGGAGATTGTTGAGCCATGCGCGAGCGGCGCCCTGTAGCTGTAGCTGCAGGCATTGCATGGCCGTGCTTTGACTCCCGCCATGTAGTCTGACGAAGGAGATGTGGTCCTCCAACCAGATTTTCGGGTCTTGTAAACCATCAAATATTGGGTTCTCTGATGGTAGTTTGAACACTTTAGGCATTCGCTTCTGCCTGATGGCCCTACTGAAGCATCTGGCACCGCAGAGCTCAGTCTCGTCCTCTTTCGAGTCAGTCGAACGAGCGCGCCTTGCCCTTGATTTGTTGACTTTGCGCTGCGTGAGGTCATTGCACGCATCGTAGTCGCGATCGTGTCGCCGTGAGCAACGACGCCGAGACAGATCGTGGCTATCGTCGCTGGACGAGGGAGAGGAGTAGTGTTTTGCCAGAGCCTTGCTTTTATTTGGCTCCGATGTAGGTTCTTTGTCGAGGGCTGCCTCGACTAGCCCCAAGCCCGTGATCGTAGATCGGTGCATGGAAGCTCGTGGATCTCCAGCCGGTGGCTGGTTGTTGAGGAGGTACATGGTGGCCGCCGTTACCGCGGCTTGCGGCGTCTTCGGGAGCACATTGCCCCGTGTATCCACCATCATTGTGCCGAAGTCGAGGACTTTTGCGACTTCCACGCGCTCCTCCTTGGTGAGGTGGGCCAATCAAGATCTTCTCTTGTTGGCCAGGTACTCATTGCCTTTGGAGGAGGATCCTCTGTGGGAGGAGAGCCCAGCTCGCCGAAGGCTCGACTCATCTGCCGCCTTTTTACACGCTTCGAGTTGCACGACTACATGTAGCTGGCATCTGTATTCCTCCTTCAGCAGCCAATGCTAGCCCATCAGCATGTCCTGCAGGGACTCGAAGGGCAGGGGATTGCCTCGTAGGGCTTCTCAACGACGGGCACACTCGTTGTCGTTGAGCCTGATCACTACGCGCTCTCCAGTGTTTTTGTTCACAATGGTTGGCGGTTCTCCTCCCGCTCCATTGTTGACGGGCGTGCCGTTGCCACCATTGGTGGGCCCCCGTTAGGTATACCGCCATTGGGTGGACCGCCATTGGGTATGCCACCGTTTGGTGGCCCAGTACCAGATCCGTTGCCAGTGTTACCACGATTGGCAGTGGTGTCACCCGCGTTGATGACGGCGCACATGAAGTGTTTGGGGAAACTGCTGCTCCCACAACTTTCAGACCTAGAGCCATAAGCTCCATCTTCTGTCGCTAGGTCACCCAGATCAGATCCGCGCCTGCTGTCGCTATCCATGCTCCCGGCTGTTGCCGAGGCATTGAGCTCGCTAAGGGTGCCGATCGGCGGAGGGAACCATGATGCTGGAGCAACCGATGGTGTTGTCGGCTGGTCAGGCATGCGAAGCATGCCTAACTGGCCCACTTGGAAGCAGAAGCTTCCGATCGCCAGGCTGATCCCGTCGCCTACGGACTCGAAATCCGGGCGAGTGGCCGGCGTGTGGACAGTGAAGTCGAAAGCGCTGAAGAGCTGGCGAATCTCCGCTGTTGCGGAGTTGTAGATCGCGGTTGATGGGGCCGAAGAAGCCGTAACATCAGCACTCCCAATTCCCACAAACGGCACCAATTGACGAGGGTTTAACTCGTCAATGCCCATTGTTATGGACTTGGGTTTTGGAGAACGAGTGTCGTGGTGGTGGCACGGCAGATGCCATGGATAGGCTAAAGATGGGGCCAATGAGTGCTAGGGGAATCTAGGGAGGGAGAACGTGGTGATTCCATGCACAGATGTTCTTGTATTTCCTCTATCAATGGTGTTTACAAGTACTCTTCAAGCTCTTGGTAAGAAGGAGACTATGTCTCTTACTCCCTACAAACTAGCTCTAGAGTTCTACCTTCGACAAATAAAATGATCCATCCCTCTCTATGGAGGCCCCGGTGCTCCTTATATAGGGCCGGCATATATTTTATGCTGGTCAGACTACCGTCAACGGGATGCTCCACAGGACGGGTCACTCCATGGTTCGGCTTGCCTTGAGGTGACCCGGTCAACACTTGCTTTGACCGCGCCGTACCCTAGCTAACTCAGCCTTTATACCCTGGCGTTACCCTACCCGGGGGTATCCCCGCAACATTAGTCCCCGCAGCTGGTGCGGTCTTAACAACTTTTGGTTTGTTAAGGCCACAATAGGTTCCCATAACCGGATCTCTGTCTCTTTGGCCGAGTTTATCCAGTAACCCGGAGCTTCTCCTCTGGGGATCCCTTGGCTCGTCCTGAGTTATTCCTCGCTGGCAAGGTTTTTGCCTGTTTATCCGGGCTACCGTTCATTCCCTTGTACGCTTCCCCACATCCTATGTGGAGGGTAATAATCATTTTGCCTCATTTTAAGGGCTACACGCATTTAATGGCCTAATCCGTGAAAAAGCAAAGCACTAAAAGAAACACCAGATGCACTATTTAATACTACGGCAGAAGATCCGGCATGTTCATGATATGATGCATGACATGGCAAAGATGCAATGCAACTAGACAATATTAAGCGGAACCAAGGGTCCCGACAATTAATTAATAGGTTCATGTTTTTTAGATACCCCACAATTTAAATGTTGTCTTAACAAGGCAAAACATGGCATCGGTTCGCTACACAAATTTAAATAGAGCCAATATATAAGACAAGAATAGCCCGCATATGGTCTCCATATTTTAATTATGAGGTAAACCGACATAATGCCCCCAAACAAATAAACATGTATGCGAGTATGGACGATTTCATATGCAACAAGTTCATATGGCATTTTATAAAATAGAGGCTCAGAAAAGGGATCACACATAGGGGACTTGACGATCTTGGGGTTCTGAGGGTTGGAGGAGTCGGTCTTCGAACTTCGGGATCGGGGTTCTCGAATCCATGAAGGGGACCTCGGCGTTCCACGGTCTCAACCATCTTACCCGTCTAGAAGATCATGGAGTTCTGAGGGTTGCGGGTCTTCGGTCTCAATCTTCAGACTCCGGGGTCTAGGGGGTTCGATCTTCGAGTCCTCAAGGTGGTCTTGATTAGCAACATCTCTTCACCACGGATACAGGACGAACTTCCGTCAGTGTTTCACCAACATATGACATCCGCAAACACGATTCGCCTCACCGTGGAGCCACAATTTTGCACTAGAGGTTGCACACGGTCTAGGACATCGGTAGCAGCAGCAGAACACCCATCATATCACCACCACAACTTCACTGAAACATCAGCACACATTGCCTCCTCAATTAACAATAGCACCATCACCAACCGAGCACCTGGCGACGGTCAACGGCGGCCCGCAGGATGGAGCAGAGGAGGGCCAGGTCTTGCGGCGCGAAGGAGGACATGGTAGTGGCCCCTGGGAGGAGACGGCGCTGGTGGCGAGGCCTGACGCGAGCGGCGACGGTAGGGCGATGCCGGTCGGCGCTTCACAGAGGAAGGGGCGTGGGCTCGGAAGTCGACGGCGAGGGGACCCGCGAGGCGTCGACCGCGAGGAGCTTAGGCGAGGAACTGCGTGGAGGAGGTCCACGTCGTGGCTGATGAAGGGGGCCAGAGGAGAGCTCGAGCAGCACCTGGGAACCAGGCGCAGCGACGGGCAGAATATAGAGGGCGCGATGGCGCATGGCCAGGCAGAGCTTCGAAGCACCGCTGTGATGGAGGCTCGCGTGGGCCCAAGCGGAGGACAGGGCGGCGGCTCACAGAGGATGCGTCAGAGGGTGACGCCGGACTTGCTGGGGCTGGCCGGTGGAGGCCGGACAGGGTCAGCGTTCGCTGAGGGGCCACGGGCGACGGTGCCTACGGGTGGAAGGCGACGCCGGGCTCGCAACACGATACCCTTGGCCACGGAAGACGACGAGCTCGGGGCGACTGGCGGCGGAGCATCACACGCATGGGAAGGCAAGATGGGAGACAGATAGAGGACCATGCGACCTTGGTGACGAAGCAGAGAGGCGGCGACGGCTGAGAGCGGTGCGTCCGTAGCAGTGGCGGTGCATGCGGTCAGGCGGAGGGGAGGGGCGAGGGCGACCGGAGGCGCTTGCAGGTGGTGGCGCCTCTCGGTGGTGAGCAGGGAATGGAGGAAGGGGATCCCGCGGGGGTAGGTAGGCTTCGAACGGGGTGGGGCTGGGAGAAAGGCACGGTCGGGGTTGGCGTGCTAGGAGCGTGCGGGCGCGCGCGTGTTACAGAGGACGGCCAGGCGGTAGCGTGTCGGGCTAGGTGCGCACGCTGGAGTGGACGTGTTGTGGAGTGTGCGCCGGTGAGGCTCGCATCGAACGTGCGGGGGCGGCTATGGCGTGGTGGAGTCTGGGGTTAGGCACAGGGTAGGGTGTGCGTGGTGTTGTCTGCTAGCTAGGTTTAGTCTAGTCTGGTTAGGGTTTGGTCAGAACGGGTCTGGGCTGGGCTGCCCGGGGTGGTAGGCGGCCTGGCTAGCTGGGCCTGGCTGGCTGGGCGGCCTCTTTTGGATAAAATTAGTTTTGCTTTATTTATTTATTTGTTTTAGTTTAATAAGACTATTTTAAATAGTTTTTTGGACAAATAAAAGATCCAGATAAGGCCGAGGTTATTAATTTGAAATAAAAACAGAAGATATTTAGAAAACAAAGATAGGCTTTTTCAAAAATAGTTTTAGGCAAAACATATGCATGATGATGACGATGCTCAAATGCAATGTGGCATGATGACATGAGCATGCGGTCATGGTGATGCACAAAACAAAATCAACCCGCGATTTTCTAGTAGTGGTTTTATCGGGGTGCTACAAGCTGGTTCTGCATACCAACCCTGCTGCAGCTCAATCCGCCAGGCAAGAGGCCCACGTCAAAGGCCTTGTGGCGAACTATTCTCCGAGCGGAAAAAGCTAGAGTCCACTGCTCCTCGAGTATGTGAAGAACTGGAATAATGTTGAATTCCTCGACCCACAAGATGATCTCCCGGAGAAGTTCAGCCCAACCAAGTTTAGCGCACAGATGAACTCCGCTACCAAGGCCATCTCTTTGGCTGGCCGGATGATGGAGGTAATTCTTTTCTTCTGCTGTTAGTACTTTGTATAGCTGAGAACTTGTAGATATATCCCCTAGTCCCCGAGCCTTCGAGGGAGTAACTTGTTACTCGGTCGGATGCTCCTTAGAGAATTTGGTTCCTGTTCGTAGTAACTTCAGATTTTAACAAATTTAGAGTCGGGTTAAGTTCCCTTGGCCTGGATCATGTACACTTCGAATATCCATACACCTAGAGCCGGTTTAAGTTCCACTTGGCCCGGATCTTGTAGACTTCGAATATCCACACACCAAGAGGGGGTTAAGTTCCACTTGGCCCGGATCTTGTGGACTTCGAATATCCACACACCTAGAGCCGGGTTAAGTTCCACTTGGCCCGGATCTTGTAGGCTTCAAATTATTTTTACTTTGCCTTTGAACTTTGCCATTTCCTTGCTTATTTCAGATTACCACTAACCACCGATCTGATGAGTTCTAGCACCTGCTGGACTAGTATAAACACATTCGAGCGCGTTATGGCAAACTCCTAGAGGAGCACCAGAAGAAGGGTAATTTTCCTTTCTTCCTCTTCCCTCTTTGTTCATTCAAACTGCCTATGATCCGTATTAATCTGCTATTCGAACCATGCAGCTGAGGTTGAAGCTGAGAATATCATTATGCGGAAGAATCTAGCTGAAATCAAAGGTAATTTTATCCCCTTCATACGATCACTGTACTTTCCTTCCTTTATCCAGTGGAGACTTATACTTTGCATCCTCCGGATCATTACATTGCTGCAGTTGCTCTCGAGGATAGCGTTTCAATGCCTGACATGATGACCCATTTCCTTGAACAAGCAGGGAAGCATGAGGTTTAGCTGAAGAAAAAGTATGACGAGATAGCTCGATTGCAGCTCTATGACTTAGAAATTACTCAGCTAAATGCCGAAATCCGGAGGCTCAAAGACCTCCACAAGACTGAGCTGGAGAAGGCAGACCAGGAGTTTGCCGAGGAAAAAGAGCGTCTGACGACTCAAATTTCGAAGGATAAGGATCTGTTGGAGGAAGCCGACGTAAAACTTATGTCGGTAACCTCCGAATACGAGAAACTCTAGGCCAGCAATGCCAACGTTGATGCCGAGCTCCAACGCCTCCTTTTCCAAATTTCCCGTGAGTATCTTTGCCCTTGCTTAATTTTCCTTCCTCCGGGTTTGATGCTTTTCCTCACTGTCTCCTCTGTGTTCTTAGGTAAATTTCTAGAAAGTGACACTCTTGCTAGCGCTGCCGTAACCTGGTCCCACGATCAACGCGGTGTTCCTACAGGTCCTAGATCCAGGTCAGTTCCTTATTCGACGGAGGATCTCCTTGTTAGCCTTGCTGCTCGCCTGGATCTGGTAAAGAACTATGGTGCTAACATCATGCCAGCTGCGACGCGGATGTTCAGCTCGCTCTGGCCCACTGAGACCATTCCAAAAAGAAGTTCGGCTTTCATAGCCAAACTAATGGAGTGCGAAACGCAACTGCATCTATGGCGCAAATCTGCCGCACGGGTTGGGGCTGACATTGCTTTGCAGTTTGTTCTTTCGTGGTATGAAGGAATTGATCTGGGGTTGCTTACTCGCATGCATACTGGGTCTAAGTGGTGCAAAAATCCGGATTGGATCGCGCGCTACAAAGCCTGTGCCAACAAGCTTAATCAATACTCCTTCTGCCATGCTTGGAACAAAGGGCCGAGTTATCTCGATGTCTTTGATGATGAAGCTGCTTCTGGAGATGAAGAAAATGAAGAAGGAAGTGAGGGTGAGGCATCCGAGCTTGGCGATGAGGCCGAAGACCCGAAGGATGGCAATGTGGTCCCTAAGGAGGAAGCCGAGGCTAGCGCCCCTCCCCCAAATTTTGAAGTGCCATCTTCCTCTGCTGAAGATTCGGCTGCTGCTCCTGCTCCTTAAAAACACTTATCATATTTGTCAGATCCCCGGAATGCCAGGCAGAAGTGTATTTGAATACTTTATTTTGGTTGTGCTACTACTTTTCGTTTGGAACTAAGTTATTAATGTTGGATTATCGTGGGCGAAGTCCCCGAGTCTCATTTTCTTGTTCCCCCAATTTTTGACTTGGCTCGCGTCTACCTTGATTCGGCTTTTCGACTTACGAGTCCGAGGTTCAAAAAATTGATTTAACAATACTTGAAACTTTGAGACTAGCTCAAAATGATCCGGCGTTTTAATGAATACAATAAACTAAGGGTTAGTTAAAATAACCAATGTCGGCTCATTTAAGTTCGTTTCCTTAGTTGTTTTTCGTGTGCTTTGCCATTCCAAACTTGTTCTCTTGCTTGCTGATATGTCCATTTTGCATCACTATTCTATGTCATAATTTACTATTATTCATTGATATATTTCGTATTGAGAGGTGATACTTATGTTATTTCATCTGTTTTTGCATGGTTGATGACTTTTGGAGCATAGACCACTGCAGTCACGATTCTGATGGAAAAGGTGTTGTTTGGAGGAAAAATTCACGAAGATCAGAAAATCCGGGAAAATATACGGAAAATCCTATTTTTCCAGAAGATGAAGGAAGCCAGAAGGGGGGCTGGAGATGGGCCACAGGGGGCCCACACCACCCCCTGGCGCGGGCCACCCTAGGCCGCGCCACCACGTGGTGTCGCCACCCTGGTCCACCCCTGGCCCTCCCCTCTGGCGTATATATTCCCCCCGAAACCCTAAGACTCGGGAAGCAACCACAAAAAGATTCCGCCGCCTCTGCAGGGCAAAACACCGAGAGAGAAAGATCTCTCCGGCAGACAGATTTCTGCCGGGGGAATTCCTTCCCGGAGAGGGGATATCGTCACCATCAACATCACCATCAAGATGGACTTCATCGGGATCATCATCATCATCATCATAACCACCATCATCACCAGCAGCACCCTCATCACCATCTCCATATTGCTGTAACAATTGGGTTGAATCTTGCATAGTTCATAGGGGAAACTTTCCCGGTGTTGATTACTCTTTGTAGTTGATGCTATTGAGTGAACCATTGAATTATTGTTTATATTCAGATTTTTATACATCATTATTCCATCTTTGATCATGATCCATATGATGTCTTGTGAGTAGATCGTTTTGTTCTTGAGGACATGGGACATGTCATGTTGTTAGTAGTGGAGTTGTGTTGAGAGAGATTCAATAGTTTGATATTTAAGTTGTGGTGTACTTCTTCTAGTGGTGTCATGTGTACATCGACTACATTACACTTCACCTATATGGGCCTAGGGGAATGCATTGTGTATTTGGCTACTAATCGTAGGGGTTGCCAGAGTGACAGAAACCTGAACCCCCATTAGGAAACCATCGCACAAGGGACGTAAGGGTCTTAGAGTTTAAAGCTGTGGTTAGGTTTCTACCTTAATTACTTTCTTGTACTTACGGATGTTTGCAAGGGGTATAATCACAAGTATGTATTAGTCCTAGGAAGGTCGGTACATTAGCACTGGTTCACCCACACAACACTTAGCAAGCTAAAGAAGATTAATCAACTATATGAAGCGAAAGCACTTGACAGTCTTCCCATGTGTCCTCGAGAACGTTTGGTCATCTTAAGAAATACAATTGGCTTGTCCTTTGCTGCATAAAGGATTGGGCCACTTGCTGCATTTATTCCTACTGTCTTTTATTTACTCGTACTTTGTTTACTTGCTTTATCAAAAACCCCTAAAAATCCGTTTGCTAAGTATTTGCAGAGAATTCCTGATCCATACCACTAGCCAGCACCTTCTGCTCCTCGTTGGGTTCGACACTCTTACTTATCAAAAATACTACGATACACCCCCTATACTTGTGGGTCAGCAAGACTATTTTCTGGTGCCGTTGTCGGGGAGTGAAGCGCTATTGGAGAGTGGAACTGGTAAAGGAAACTTCTACTGTGAGTATTGTTTACTTCTTCTAGTTGCTTTATTTTCGTTATGGATAATTCGATGAGTTTCTTATTTGGTAATGCTACTACCACTGCTAAGGTAGTAGATAAGCCACCACCTGCTGAGAATGATGCTTTCAAAATACCTACAAGAATTGTTGATCGTGTTATGGATAACTACTATGTTGGGGATGGAACTGTCCATCCGGGTGATCATTTACTCTTTATACACGAATTATGCGGGTTGTTCAAGTGTGCAGGTATTACTACAGATCAAGTTAAGAAGAAGTTATTCTCATTATCACTGAAAGGAAGAGCTGAGGAATGGTATAAGCTTCTGAAGAATGGTCAAGCTCTGGAATGGGAGGAAATAGTGCCTCTCTTTTATTCAAAATTTTCTCCTCCTAGTGAGATTCATAAAGATCGGAATCAAATATACAACTTTTGGCCTCTTGATGGAGAGAGTACAACTCAAGCTTGGGGGAGATTGAAGTTACTAATGCTCAAATGTCCCATTCATGAGATCCCCAACAATATTATTATCAATAACTTTTATGCAAGGCTCCCTCTACATGATAAGGATTTATTGGATGCTTCTTGTGCTGGATCATTCACTCGCATGGAAGAAGAAGCTAAATGGGATCTTCTAGACCATATTCAAGACAATGCTGAAGCTTGGGAGAATGACAAAGGTAGAATGTCAGGTATAAATTATGGTTATGAATGCATTGAATCTTTTATGGGAACTAATGACTTTCAAAATATTAAAAATGCTTATGGTCTAGACTCTCAAGCTATTGCTTCTTATTTTAAGGCTTTTGCTTCCTACATTGAAGTGCCTAAAAGGAAGTGGAATAAGTATCATGAACCTTATAAAGATATTGCTAAGTGTGTTCCCGCAAGAAATACTAAAGTTTGTACTACTAATCATGTTTTACCTAAACCTTACATTGAGAAAATGCCTTTCCCAGTTAAGATAAAGGAACATTCTATCATAGCTAGTATGGTTGATGAAAGTACAAGTAAAGTTGTTGAACCTGATAAACAAAAGGTTGATGAACCTATAATAGCAAATGTGAAAGACTTTGTTACCAAATATGAAAAAGAGGGACACACTATCCTTTGTAAGGATACCTCTAATTTTGTTTCACAAAGTAGTGTTATGAGAGCTAGTATTCCTGTGTTTTCTGTTAGAGTAAGTGATCATTGTTACGATGGCCCTTGTGATAGCTATATTGTTAAGTTTATGCATGATACTGAAAGCTACTATGAGAGAGGGAAAAGTGTTCTTATGCATCTCAATATTATCAAGTTTCCTTGTTTTATGCTGAAAGTTTCTATGTTGCACTTCTTTTGCCTTCTTATGCAAGTAGCCACTGGTTTCAACAACTTGTTTTTTTACAAAATTCCCTTGCATAGGAAGTGGGTTAGACTTAAATGTGTGTATTTTTTCTTCTTAATGCTATCTTTCACTTCAATTCATATTCCTATGTGAGCATCCTCAAAGTTATCATGCCCATCTTAAAGGCGATAAAGAAAGAGCTTTTTGAGAGACATCCCAATTTTGTTTTTGCTTTCAGTTTGTTTTTGTTTCTTTGAGTCTTGGAAGTTATTACTTCGGTAATAACCGCTCCTTATCCGTTTGGTTTGGTTTTTGTGTCAAGATCAACCTCTAATGAGAGAGAAGTAATATTTGGGGAAGTTGCCGTCCCGAAACAGATTTTCTGTGCTTCACCTAAAAATTTGTGAGAGATCTCTGTATGTTGGATTGAGCTGTAATTTTTTGTGCTTCTGCCCCAGGTTGTTATTTAACTTTTGTTAGTTTTGCACTTTTTGATTTGAGCAATAGAAGATTTTCGAAAAAATTGATCTTTACTATCTGGTCTATTTTGACAGATTTTGCCACTCTTTCATTTGCTTCTTTAATCGATTTACTTTTTGAATTCTTTTTGGGTTTTCGGAAGGAGTTGCTACAGTAGCTTATGTTTTGATGGTTTTCAGTTGAAAGTTGACTCAAAAGGTTTTATCACTTCATATACACTAATGTTGCTAATGAGAACTGTGTAGTGTTTTGTGTGAAAGAAATTTCCAGGTAGTGGAGATGATGGTGTAATAAGGAAGAGAAAGGTTTTGTGACTTAAGTAATAAGTGTATGAAGATTAAGATATTGATATTATTCAAGTGGTGACTGGAGAAATTGATGAAGGGCCAAATTCAGATACCTGCAGAGTCCGTTTTCAAATAGGTAACAGTTCTGGTAAGAAAAGTTCCGCGAAAATACTATTCAACTATATTTTTGCAGTGTTTAGTCAATAAGGAAAGCTATGAAGCAAAAGAGGGACATAAACGGATCCAGGGTGTCTCACACGACCCTGTGGCGCGGGCCCTCCCTAGGTCTCGCCACCAGGTGGTGTGTCCACCCCGGACTCCGCCTCCGACTCATTTTCTCCCAGTACCTTCCTTTTGATGTGAAACTTTGTAATATACAATCCCTCGGATCTCCCGAGGTTCGTATTCCATGTTTTCGTCGTGTTTTTGTTTCGATATGTTTCTTCCAGGACATACTCTTTGAAGGTTTAGAAGCACAATGGTATCCGCCAAGCATAAAGGGAAGGAGCCTATGGAGGACGATCTCCAAGACCCCAAGCAGGGGCTGGTACCTTTAGTCTCTTGCCCTGTGTCAACGGAAGCCCTACGAGTCACTAAGGAGTTCTGTGATAAGTACCGAGACTTGAAGAGGAAGGTGGACATGCTACAATGGGAGAATAATAGGCTTCGCAAGATGCTGGAAGATTTCCTCACGTCAACTAAGACAATATTACAACCACCACCAAAGGATTAATTCATCATCAGGTTTGGCATCCCCTTGGTTTGTTCCAAGCTTGGTGGAGTGCCGCGGTATCACATCACTATCCTCTATCTTTTTACCTTATTAATAGAGTCATATCATGAATAGAGAAGTTATTATGTAGCATGGTTTGCATTATGGAAGTGTCCCCTCTCTCATTAGATATGTATCCCTTGGTGTGAGTTTCCGTTATGGAATATTAATGAGAAGTTCTATCATTCACTCTTTGGCATAGATTTTATTAGTTTTCAATTCGTGGTTATACGATTGATCTTGTTGTTAGTATTGGTATCACTTTGGGATCATTGAGTTAATTTAGTTGGTTTTGGCAAACCTGGCTCGGTCAGTAGCAACACTATTTTTGAGAGTTGAATGAAAAGATAGAAGTACTGTAAAGAAAAATAATTTCATCATCTTTCTTTCTTGATTTGCTCATAAGTCTAGTATTCTCTAGTTAAGATCTTTTGTGCTTCCAAGGAAGATTACATGTTTGTTTTTATCGCTTGTATGTTTGCGTGTTTCCTTCAACTCTTATACTTGCTACCCAGCCTTGCTAGCCAAAAACCTGTACTGAGAGGGATTTCTTCTCGTGCATCCACCTCCTTAAACCAAACCATGCCATTTGTGTCCACCATACCTACCTATTAGCACTATTGCTATTCCAAGTAAATTCTTGTTTTGTCTACCTCCCAAATTAAACTTGTTATGTGAAAATTAGTGATTAAAGCTCTCACGACCTTGATGGCACACTTTAGTTTTCTTGCATTTAATAAGGCTGAACCATTGGGTCCTTTGTTGCGTATATGCTTGTGCTTTATGAGTTGAAGTTAGCAGAACCATGTATCATGAGGATCGCTTTCAACACTGCATTGGTACTTTGTACCTAGTTGATATCATGTTCTTTTGCTTATGGATCCCGACGGTGTGAAATAAAAGTGGAACTTGTAAGATCATGGAGTTTATATGTGTGTTAGAGAAACGCCTGGGCCGCTAGCCTAAGCCATGCCTAATCATGGTGGAAACTTGCAGCATAACTATAGTGAGCATTCTATGAAGCATCCTCAATAAAAACCTATGCAAATAGCAAATAAAAATATCGCTGAGATGCTCACTGTGTACTTGCCTTGTCATTTTGATTATGGGATAGCTCCTGTGTCATGTGCAAGGGGTACCCCGTTGGCGGTTCTCAATGATACACATGTATTTACAATGACAAGAGCTTACTCGTGACTGAAGTTGAGTAGCATGAGGTTCGGTACTCATAATTAAGGGGCATGGGACTTCAATTTATAACTTGTCAAGCATATCCTCTTAGTTGTGTCACTTTATCCTTAATCACCAAAACATGCCTATGATAGGGGCAATGAGAGCTGAAAGCTAGTAAGTATCATAATTTTGTGGAGCTCTTTATGAAGCTTGCAATCCCTACTTCCCTCTGCGAAGGGCCTTTCTTTTACTTTGTAGTTGAGTCAGTAAACCTATTCCCTTCTATCTCACCAAGTATTTTGAGTTGTTGTGTTTCATTCATTCATATGATGATTTATTCAATCATGTTCCTTATGTTCCTTGTTTTGCACATTGCTCTTATCTTGGTGTCTACTACTTTGAAAGCTATCATTGAAAACCAGTTATTTGTGAACTCTAGCAAATTATCAACTATTCTTTGACCAAGAGCTAAGTTTGCCATTACCAATTATGATTTACTCTATGTATCTTTATTGTGTTTCCTTTACTTATTGCAAGTTATATAATAGTGAGTTGTCTTCTATTATCATCTATGTATTTGATGAATGTGATGCTTCTTGTCCGTATTCTTTTATCGACTCTTCACTCCATAAACCTGAGGCCATGTTTATTGAGCTCAGTTTCGCCTGGGGACAAGCGAAGTCTAAGCTTGGGGGAGTTGATACATCCATTTTGCATCACTATTCTATGTCATCATTTACTATTATTCATTGATATATTTTGTATTGAGAGGTGATACTTATGTTATTTCATCTATTTTTGCATGGTTGATGACTTTTGGAGCATGGACCACTGCAGTCAGGATTCTGATGGAAAAGGTGCTGTTTGGAGGCAAAATTCGCGAAGATTAGAAAATCCGGGAAAATATACGGAAAATCCTATTTTTCCAGAAGACGAAGGAAGACAGAAGGGGGGCTGGAGATGGGCCACAGGGGGCCCACACCACCCCCTGGCGCGGGCCACCCTGGGCCGCGCCACTAGGTGGTGTGCCCACCCTGGTCCACCCCTGGCACTCCCCTCTGGCGTATATATTCCCCCCGAAAGCCTAAGACTCGGGGAGCGACCATAGAAAGATTCCGCCGCCTCTACGGGGCAGAAAACACCGAGAGAGAAATATCTCTCCGGAAGACAGATTTCTGCCGGGGGAATTCCTTCCCGGAGAGGGGATATCGTCGCCATCAACATCACCATCAAGCTGGACTTCATCGGGATCATCATCATCATCACCATCAGCACCCTCATCACCATCTCCATATTGCTGTAACAATTGGGTTGAATCTTGCATAGTTCATAGGGGAAATTTTCCCGGTGTTGATTACTCTTTGTAGTTGATGCTATTGAGTGAACCATTGAATTATTGTTTATGTTCAGATTGTTATACATCATTATTCCATCTCTGATCATGATCCATATGATGTCTTGTGAGTAGTTCGTTTTGTTCTTGAGGACAAGGGAGAAGTCATGTTGTTAGTAGTGGAGTTGCGTTGAGAGAGATTCAATAGTTTGATATTTAAGTTGTGGTGTACTTCTTCTAGTGGTGTCATGTGAATGTTGACTACATGACACTTCACCTATATGGGCCTAGGGGAATGCATTGTGTATTTGGCTACTAATCGTAGGGGTTGCCGGAGTGACAGAAACCTGAACCCCCATTAGGAAACCATTGCACAAGGGACGTAAGGTCTTAGAGTTTAAAGCTGTGGTTAGGTTTCTACCTTAATTACTTTCTTGTACTTACGGATGTTTGGAAGGGGTATAATCACAAGTATGTATTAGTCCTAGGAAAGTCGGTACATTAGCACAGGTTCACCCACACGACACTTAGCAAGCTAAAGAAGATTAATCAACTATATGAAGCGAAACACTTAACAGTCTTCCCATGTGTCCTCGAGAACGTTTGGTCATCTTAAGAAATACAACCGGCTTGTCCTTTGCTGCATAAAGGATTGGGCCACTTGCTGCATTTATTCCTACTATCTTTTATTTACCCGTACTTTGTTTACTTGCTTTATCAAAAACCCCTAAAAATCCGTTTGCTAAGTATTTGCAGAGAATTCCTGATCCATACCACTATCCAACACCTTCTGCTCCTCGTTGGGTTCGACACTCTTACTTATCGAAAATACTGCGATACACCCCCTATACTTGTGGGTCATCACTTGCCATGAAGCCAATTCTTGTTGGACAACAGCAAAGTCGAAGAGTTGGGTTTTTGGTGCTCACACATTACTAATGCGACTAAGATATAAGCGACTTAACCCAACCAACATAAAAATACGAAAACGAGAGACAATTATTACAGTAGTCCCCGAGTCTTTGCTTGGGGTGCCAAATTTTTATTAATAAGCTCATTGCCGACATACATACCGACACATGAGTATCTCAGATACATTCACCTCTTTGTTAGGTGTAGAAATGACGAAGTAGTGCTACATTTCATGGCCGCTTAGATTCCTCTCCGGATATGTCCGCCTTGTTCTTTTCCTGGGGCTGCGCATCAATAAGATAGTAGGAATCATTGTGCAAGGCTTTGCTTACAATGAAAGGTCCTTCCCATGGAGGGGATAGCTTATGCATGCCAGCTGTGCGCTGTATCAACCGAAGTACCAGGTCACCTTCCCGGAAGACTCGGGGGTTTACTTTCCGGCTATGACAGCGTCGGAGATTTTGCTGATATATGGCGGATCTGGAAAAAGCCAATTCTCTCGCTTCTTCCAGCAGATCAACATCATTTTGCCAGGCTTTGTGCACTTTGGCTTCTGTGTATTGGGTGACTCTTGGCGAATCATGCTCTATGTCGGCTGGTAATACAGCTTCTGCCCCATATACCAGAAAGAATGGCGTATAGCCTATTGATCGATTTGGAGTTGTTCTTAAACACCACAGTACCGCTGGTAGTTCTTCTATCCAGCACCCCGCTGATCTTTGCAGCGGCTCTATGAGCCGGGGTTTTATCCCGGACAATACCAATCCGTTGGATCTTTCCACTTTCCTGTTCAATGCGGGGTGGGTGACTGAGGCAACATCTAGCCGGATCTTCTTATCCTGGTAGAACCTCGCAAATGCTCCTTCAACGAAATTTGTTCCATCATCAGTTATGATGCTATGGGGATAGCCATATCTTAGTATTATATCCTTGAGGAATCTTACTGTTGTTGCCCCGTCACATTTCTGAATTGGTTTCACTTCAATCCACTTGGTGAACTTATCAACCATAACCAGCATATGGGTCATCCCTCCTTTAGCCGACTTAAATGGCCCTACCATGTCTAGGAACCATACAACAAATGGCCAGGTAATGGGGATAGTTTTCAGCCCCGACATTGGTAAATGAGTTTTCGTGGCGTATCTTTGATAGCCATTGCATTTTCTCACTAGATCATCTGATTGCTCCAGAGCACTGGGCCAATAAAATCCATGCCGGAAAGCCTTTGCCAATAACGCCCTTGAGGACGCATGGTGGCCACATTCCCCTTGGTGAATATCCCGGAGTATGTCAAGTCCTTCCTCCGGATCAACACACCGCTGCAGTACTGTTGTCACACTTCTTTTGTATAGTTTGGTGTTGATAATTGTATAGACCTTTGCCCTTCTCTGGATTTACCTTGAGATTATCTCGTCATCCGGCAAGGTTCCCTCTTTCAGGAAGTCAAAAATTGGCTTGGCCCAAGATGGTATAGTTTGGACGGGAAATGTTTCCTCGTCAATTTCCATCGCATCCACCGACATAACTCCTGCCGGGTCAGGCTGATCAGTCCCCGGGGTTGATGAGGCAGTCCCCGGGTTTGTAGAGGTGCTTCCCCACTCTTTCTCCATAGGTACAGCTCCTGATCCGGATTCTGCCGGGATATAAATTGAGTCTGATTTGGGTGATGGTGTGATAGATGGTTTTCTCAGGTGCTCCAAAGCAACATTTGGCGGGATTGGCTGCCAGGATGAGCCTAACTTGGACAGCGTATCTGTTGCCTCATTTTCAATCCGAGGTATGTGATGGAACTCACACCCCTCGAAAAACCCACTTATCTTTTGAACATGGAACCTGTATAGGGCCATGTTAGCATCCAAGGCATCCCAATTTCTAGACACTTGTTGCACCACCAAATCTGAATCTCCAAAGCATTGTATCCGACGTATCCCCACTTCTTTCGTTACCTTGAGACCATGTACCAATGCTTCGTACTCCACAACATTATTTGAGGCACTGAAGTGGATTTGAAGGACATATTTCAGTTGATCCTTCTTGGGCGAGGTAAGCACTACTCCGGCGCCCAACCCACCTTTTAGCTTTGATCCATCAAAGTGCATTCGCCAATAATTGGAGTCTGGCAGTGGTGGCTCGTATTGCATTTCAGCCCAGTCCACAAAGAAATCCGCCATAGCTTGCAACTTTATAGCATCTCTTCTGTCAAATTGTGGCGCATATGGAGCTAATCCGATTGCCCATTTTGCTATCCGGCCACTTGCATCTTTGTTACTCATAATCTCTAATATGGGTGCCTCACATATCACTTTGATGGGGTGTTCCTCAAAATAGTGTTTGAGTTTCTTGGCGGACATATATATGCCGTATGCCATCTTTTGATAGTGAGGGTAGTTCTGTTTTGAAACCGACAATACCTGACTCAGATAATACACCGGCCTTTGCACCGACTTTCCTTCTTCCTCGCCCTCCACTACGATTACTGCACTTACGACTTGGTTGGTCCGGCTACGTAGAGCAACATTGGCTCCTTGGGTAGTGGTGCTGCTAGGATCGGCGCAGTAGATAACATGTTTTTTAAGTCTTGAAACGCAAGGTCCACCTGTGGCGTCCATGTGAATTTGTCTGCCTTTTTCACTAATTGGTAGAGGGGCAAGGCCTTCTTTACCAACCGACATTCGAACCGACTTAACGATGCTAGGCAACTAGTGAACTTCTGCACATCATTAAGGCATTTTGGCAGTTCCATTCTCTCTATGGCCCGGATTTTCGTCGGGTTAGCTTCAATACTACGGCTAGACACTAGAAAACCGAGTAACATTCCGGCGGGCACACCAAAGGTGCACTTCTCCGGGTTTAGCTTCATTCGGAACCTTCTTAAGTTCGCGAATGTCTTCCGGATATTGTCTAGGAGCGTATTACTTTCCTTGGTTTTTATCACCACATCATCCACATAAACTTGCACATTCCGACCTATTTGGTCATGTAAGCATTTTTGCATGCATCGTTGGTACGTTGCTCCTGCATTACGTAGTCCAAATGACATAGTGCGATAGCAATAAGCTCCGTACGGGGTAATAAACGCAGTCTTTATTTGATCATCCGGATTCAAGGGTATCTGGTGGAAACCAGAATACGCATCAATGAATGACAGTAGCTCACATCCGGTTGTTGAGTCTATGACTTGATCTATTCTAGGGAGTGGAAATGGATCTTTGGGACATGCCTTATTCAGGTTTGTGTAATCAATGCACATGCGCCATACCACAGCCACGTTCGGATCGTCCTTCTTCTTTTCCACAAGCACCGGATTAGAGAGCCAATCCGGATAGAGTACTTCCATGATAAATCCAGCTGCTAGGAGCCTAGATATTTCATCCCTAATGACTTTCCTAATATCTTCCGCGAAACGATGGAGAGGCTTCTTTACAGGCTTAGCCTTGGGCCTTACGTTTAATGAGTGCTCAGCCAACTCCTTCGGTACACCTTGCAGATCCTAAGTGGACCAAGCGAAGATATCCCGATTCTCACGGGGGAAGTTGACGAGCTTGCTTTCCTATTTGATGCTTAACCCGTCACCAATAGTTACGGTCCGCTCTGGGAATTGATCATCGATTGGTACTTTCTCTCTATCCTTGGTTACTTGGAATGACATGCTTCCATGTGGGTTGGTCAGGGCCGGCATATGCTGTTGCGCGGATTGAGCCAATGCCATTACTTCCAGTATCTTCCTTTTTTCCTGAGCTATCATGAGTGACTCGGCTAAGTTAGATCCGGCTGAAGCGCACTCGATCGAACGCCGGAAGTCCCCTGATACAGTTATCACGCCCTTGGCCCGGGCAGCTTCATCTTAAGGTAGCTGATGTGAGTAGTTGCCATGAACTTGTTCAACGCTGGCCTGCCGAGTAACGCATGATAAACGCTCTCCAGGTTCAACACTTCGAACTCCAAATTTTCAGCCCGGCAATTATCTCTTGTGCTGAAAAACACATCAACCCAGACCTTACTAATTGGCTCACAGGAAATACCCGTTACAATGCCATGAAAGGTGGTCCTCGTTGCTTGCAACATGTTCTCTGTTATTCCCAACTTGTGCATAGTATCCTTGTACATAATGTTGATACTACTACCATTGTCAATCAGTACCTTGGAAAATCTCACATTGAGATTCGACCCGATGAACATTGGATCCAGGACCAGTGCATAGGTCCCTGGGCTAGGCATGATTTTTGGGTGATCCTTGATACTCCACGTGATTTCTTGATCCGCCCAGGGCATGTATCTCACTACTACCAGCATTACTACATTTACCTCCATATGCCGGTGCTGCAAGCTTTTCTGGTCATTTTCTTCTGTGGTAAACACACAGTAGCTTTGATGATGCTCCCTGTACTCGTTTCGTCCCTCATTCTCGTGGTAACCTTGACCTTGTTGCTGGTTGTTACATACTTGATGTACTGCATCCCTTCTTTCCTGATTTTCGTACCTAGGCGGAGGTGGTGGCAACATCAATTGCTGTCCATTTCCCCCATTAGTAACGGTTGCCGTGGTGCCTCAATCCTAGGTGCCTCGTTCCGAGGTGCCTGAGCATTCCCCGAACTGCCCTGCTCTAAGTTTCTCATCCACTCACATTGTCGGGTTGTATGATTTGCCGGACTATTCAGACTTGATGTATGGAACTTGCAAGGTTGATCCAACAAAGACTCGAACGAATACCTCGGTCTATCTTTTCACTCTTGCCATTGCTTTTTCTGCTCCGGGGTCCAAGGCTTTTTCCCTTCGTTTTTCTGTTGCCAGTTTTGTGCTCCAGTTTTTTGTCGTTGGCTGACACCAACATTAGGTTGATCTCAGTCTACCGCTGCCACTTGCTGTGAGTTATATCGTTAATCCGGGCGCTCATCCTTTCTCTTTCCTCGAAAATCGTTCCTCCTTGATGATCCAGAGCCATTGCATTGGATCTCCCAAGGCATACGATTCCGCGATCCGGATCGTCTCAGCCAAAGTGGTTGGCATATCTCGCTACAGCCTCTACCACAGCATACTTCCATATCTGCATCCCTGGGTGAACCACGCAATAGCTTGTGATTCAATTACTCCCTCGCACGAGTTACGCATGTTGCATCACCGAGTTAGGAAATCCCGGTCTGGCTCATTTGGTCTTTGCTAGCATAGCGCCAGATTCTATGGCATGTTGGGCCTCTTGTAGGTGCTTGAGAAGTTGCTAACAAACAACTCCTCAAAGTCTAGCCAACAATTGACACTTCCTATCGGCAAATTGTTCAGCCAAACTCTCGCTGGTCCTTCGAACATCTATGGCACATATCATACTGCCCATCTCAAATTTCCTGTTACGATCTTGACCACTTTGGCGTAATCAATCAGCCAATCTTCTGGCCTAGTATTACCATCATAGGTTCTAGTTCCTCTGGCCAACTGAAAGTTCGGCACTGGTGGCTCCTTCATCATCCGAGGCCGAAAGCATGCCGGACCCGGTGGACCTTGTATCTCAATTAGCTCTGACCTATAAATCCTATCTAGCTTCTGCCTCGCCTCATCTGGCTGCAAGTTCCTGCTTCCCAGCCTTGACCCAATTATGTGGTGATTCGGACTAGGGTATCCATCGTTGATCATAGCCGAATAACCATAATTGTATATTTCTTGATCCGGGCAAGCATTTTGTTGTTGTGCTGCTTGCCCTGCACTTCCCTCTTGCCGAGGTACACATTGTTGCTGTTGCCGAGGTACATTTTACCCTGTTCCCAAGGGATCATGCTGTCCGGTATTGCCATTGGCAGCGTTTCTCTGGCCGGCATTGTCTTGGTCGCGGTTACCTCGGCTGGCCACACCTTGGCTGGTACTGTGCCTATCTTCATCAACCTGCACTACTTTTCATTTTCCGTCCCTTACTGGATCATAGGGAACCATCTATTTGTCTCTTCTCCTGGAGTTTACTACTTCTTCTCTCCTAGGATTGTGACCCAGAGATGACGCGGCTCCTCCGGATCTTGCCGGGTTATTCCTAGCCGAATGTACCACATGTGACGCTCCTGGTGGTGCCTGGTTTGCCTTGTTCATTTCTTCATTTTGCTGGCAAGCGACTCTCAGCAAGTGATTCACCCTCTCTTGTTGCCTTTGCCGGGCCTCTCCAGTTAAACCTTCTAACTCGGACGCGGCCGCATTTGCCGCCCTGAGGTTCTTTGCCGGGGTACTGTACCGATCCAGCCCTCTTGTTACTATCATGGCTATCTGACCTGGCCTAGGCTCATATTCCTTGTCAATCTTAGTAATCAGGTACCTACCTCGGATTTTCACTCCATCTATGCGGTTTGCCTTGGCATATTCTCTCAAGGTAATGTTCAAAGACTGATGCAACTCTGCTACCTTCTTTGCCCCAGCTAACATTTTCCGCCTAGTTTCCTCTAACTCAGCTTGTGCCTAAGCCGGATCTACCACGGGTGCTATTGGCGTTGCTAGGCTATCTATTGCTTGCTGGAGCACATTCTCTGGCCTTTCTAGTGGAGGAAACCTAGACCTGGTCTGCTTTGGCGTGACCTCCGGCTCTAGTGCCGGTCCCTTGCTTAGTTCCGCGTCTGGCGCGGTCCTCAGGACCTCAACGCTGCTGGTGGGGCGAGCGATACACACTCCACGAGCTGCGCTGAGAGGTAGTTCGCCTTCCTCGACGATGTGCCGTGGATGGACACAGGACTAGTCCATGCTGACGTAGATCTTGTGCGTGCCAAGCTTGATGAAGACGCCGTTGCGCGGAGGGGGGTGCCTGCCGAAGCTCCCTGCATTGTCGCTGACGTAGTCCAGCGCTCCAAAGCGCTGAAGCAGGCCGGAGACGACACGCTCGCCGGTGCTGGAGAAGCTTCCCGTCTGGATTTTCACCCATGCTAGCACCGCTAGCCCCACAGTGGGCGCCAACTGTCGTGGTGGTGGCACGGCAGATGGCATGGATAGGCTAAAGATGGGGCCAATGAGTGCTAGGGGAATCCAGGGAGGGAGAACGTGGTGATTCATCGCACATATGTTCTTGTATTTCCTCTATCAATGGTGTTTACAAGTACTCTTCAAGCTCTTGGTAAGAAGGAGACTATGTCTCTTACTCCCTACAAACTAGCTCTAGAGTTCTACCTTCGACAGAGAAAATGATCCATCACTCTCTATGGAGGCCCCGGTGCTCCTTATATAGGGGAGCCCGAGTTACAATATTAGGGCACACGTGGCAGCATATTCGGAGAATATGCTCCTCGCCTAAAGTAGATGCTTCTTTATTCTCTTTAACGGCTCGTCCAGGCTTTGGATGTAACCCAGAGCGTAATCTTTGTCTTTAAGTGTCACCAGACATGGGCTACGTCATCCGACATTGCCCGCGTCATCTTGGTCGCCCCTGACCCGCTGGTCCTCTTCTTTACTTTTCTTCTCTCATGTTACAGCTAATAAAGCCACCTTTTGACCAGCGGGGGATTCCTTCTCTTGGAAGCCATAAGATAGTCCGGCTAGCATGTGGCTAATCCGGCTATCAAGATACCTGCAAAACAGATAGACAAACATGGCCGGCATATATTTTATGCCGGTCGGACTACCATCAAGGGGATGCTCCATAGGCCGGGTCACTCCATGGTTTGGCCTGCCTTGAGGTGACCTGGTCCGCACTTGCTTTGACCGCGCCGTACCCCGGCTAACTCGGCCTTTATACCCGGCATTACCCTACCCGGGGTATCCTCCCAACAAGGAGGGAGCACTGGAGGCATCAGTCAGCTAGCAAACAAGCACACAGGGACGCAAGTTTTACCCAGGTTCAGGCCTTGTAGAGGTCCCTACTCCTGCTTGTCTGCTCTTGGAATTAACGAAGCAATCGGATATTACAGGGGCGCACAGATGCAATCTGGCGAAGGTTGTGGAAACTAGGGTTGCATGTGTCCTCCTCGCCGCCCCCTCCTAGCCTTTATATAGACAGGCTATGTCTCGGGTAGCAGGTCGAGTCAGTTACAGATTAGGGTTTTCCCTTTGAACTTTCTATCTTAAGCTTCTTCTTGTCTCGCAAGCAATCGAGAGTCAGTGGGCCACTCGAATTCTTCACTAGGCCTTGGCAACACCATGGGCTTCTGCTGTATCTGGACCGTATATACCAAACTCGAGTACCTGTAGGGTATACTCATGTCATAGGTCTTGTAGTGTAGCTTCAGCTTCATCAGTCCAAACGAAATTTTTAGTCTTTTTTAGGAGCTTGTAGAGTGGTGCAACTCTTTCACCGAGCCAGCTTACAAACCGACTAATTGCAGCAATGCAACCAGTTAGTCTTTGAACGTCCTTCAGGTGAGTTGGCCTGGAAATATTGAGTATAGCCTTAATTTTGTCACGGTTCACCTCTATGCCTCTTTGAGACACGAAGAAAACTAAAAAAATTCCGGCTGGTATTACGAAGAAACACTCCTTTGGATGAACCATTATGTTGTATTCGCGTAGATTAGCGAATGTTTCCTCTAAGTCAGAAATTAAGGTTTCCTTATTTTTGGACATCATCGTTATGTCGTCCACGTATTCATGTACATTGCATCTGATTTGATCATGGAGGCAACGCTGCATAGTGTGCTGGTACGTAGCTCCTGTGTTCTTGAGCTCAAAGGGCATCGTAACAAAATAGAAGGTTCCAAAGGGGGTTATGAATGAAGTTTTGACTTTGTCTGATTCCTTCATCTGGATTTGGTGATAACTAGAATATGCGTTGAGAAAACATAGGAGTTCCGAGCCTGCCGTAGAATTGATAACTTGATCAATTCTAGGCAGAGTGAACGGATATTTGGGACAAGCCTTATTTAAGGCGGTATAATCAACACACATTCTTAATTCAGTAGTGTCCTTTTTAGGGACCATTACAGGATTGGCCGACCACTTAGTGTGGATGACCTCTTCTATGAATCCGGCTAACTCGAGCCAGGCTAGTTCCTTAGCTATTGCTTTTCGCTTTTCATCGCTGAAACGTCTTAAGGACTTTTGACAGGTTTAGCATTTGGGTGTACATTTATAGAGTGCTCGACAAGTTCCCTAGGTACTCAGGTCATGTCAGATGGATGCCATGCGAAGATGTCTTGATTGGCTTGGAGGAACATGACGAGCGTGCTTTCCTATGCGTTATCTAAACCTACACCTATCTGGGTCACCTTGGATGGGTCATCGTCCGTCAACGGCGTCGTCTTTGTCTCTTCTGATGCCTTGAACTCCGAAGTCAGCTTTGTAACCTCCTTCTTCGTTGCGAGCATCTCGGACGGGTTGATGGTATTCTTGATCTCCTGTTACTCCTGGGCATGCAGTACGGCTTCAGCAAAGGCGACATTTCCGTCCTTGCACTCTCGTGCTTTATTCGGGTCTCCCCTGATGGTGACCACGCCCTTGGGACCTAGAATTTCCATCATAGTATAAATGTAATACGGATGATCCATGAAAGCCCAGTAAGCCGGCTATCCGAATATAACATGGTATGCGCTCTTGAAAGGGACCACTTCGAAGGAAAGTGCTTTTATCCAGTAGTTCTTTCGAATTCCAAAGGTAACATCCAAAGTGATCTCTTTATGGAATTTGCTTGTCTTCCTGGGACAACTCTGTGAAATATCACAGAGTTGTGATTCAGCTGAGTTTCCGAGATCCTCATCCGACGCAGCGTTTCGACATAGAGAATATTGATGCTACTATCGCCGTCCATGAGAGTCTTGGAGAAACTATAGCCATCAATAAGATGATTGGCGACTAAGGCGTATTTTCCTCGCCTATGTAACTTAGGTGGATGATCAGCACGGTCAAAGGTGATTGTTACTTCCGGCCAGTCCAAGAATTGAGGGACAACCGGAACAATTGCGTTGAGCTCATGCAAAACTGCTTTCTTGACATTAGCTAGTTGAGACCCAAGGAAAGTGACATAAGTGTCTTTCTTCGTTGAGGAGTTGTTCTTTCCATTCGACTTGGGATTTCAAGGCTCTGCTTCCTCCATGTCGGAATCATCCTTGGTCTCCTTTTCTTTTTCGGGATTCTTCTTTCCCTTCTTCCGCTTGGCCCTGTAGCCAGTCGAATCGTCTTTTTTGATGTCATCATTGAAACGACACTTGGAGTTTATGTGGGACGACCCCCCGTTGGCATCCAAGTAATGTGCACACGGATTGTTGGCAATGTCGGCCCAAGAGTAGGTTTTGCTAGGTTACTGGTCTCCTCTAGCTTGGACTCTTGATGTCCCACGACCGCATTCGTGGCCACCTTCGCGCCCTCCTCGTCCTCTAGACCTGAAAGTGGTGGTGACAATCGCTATTTCCGTGTTGGGCTTTTCTTCCGAGATGTTCTTGCACTTCTGAGCTTGTTGCTTCGGCTATTTTGATGATTGTGGTATAGCCAGGATGTTCAGTAGTCCTTCTACGTCATCGTCAGCATCTGCATACTTGCTCGCTGTCTCTATCATCTCTCCCAGATCGGTGACCTTGTCGCACTTCAAACGGTGAGGTAGTAAACCAATTGGGAGTCCTGCAATGAAATCTTCAAACACAGTTTGATCGTTTACTCCTTCACATGAGTTCTTGGTGTCGATCCATCGTCCGAGGTAATCTTAGCAAGTTTCTCCAGCTTTCTGGGTGCAACGTTGTAGGTCTCCTATCATACAGGGCCTCCAATATGTGCCTTCAAAATTCCGAAAGAATGCACTTTGCATGTCATACCAGTTGTGAATGGTGTTTTCCGGAAGTTCATTAAGTCAGGATCGTGCCATCTTCCGGAAGTGGGAGATACCAGGTTGTGACCAAGCTGTTTCCGCCTTTGGCGACGCAGCAAGCCTAGAAAAAAATCCTAAAGCTAAGTATCTGGCCGGGCCACACCAGCGTAGGCTTGGATGTGTCTTGAGATAGCAAATCCTTCCGGAAAGTGTGTTTGTCGAATCCGTGGTCCGAACCATTTTGGACCCATATAAATATTATCGTTCTCGTAGCGCCATGCCTCTATGTTAGAGTTGATCTGGTGTCTCACGTCATTTGGTGACATAGAACACTGTCTTGGTTGTTCGTTGTTGCTGTGGTGCCTTAGAGATAGACTTCTGCTTCTACCACCACCTCCTCTGCCACGACGCACTCCTTGGCCTCCTCGAGAGCCGATATGCTGGCTGCTTGGTGGAGAGACTGGTGCAGGTGGATTTTTTTTGGCTGAGCGTCGGCCTCTGTTCGGAGCGTCGTTGCTTCGGTTCCGGGGAGGGTCTTGACTACAATGAGCCCCCTGCCATCTTGACTCGGCACAATGTCCTTCATTCCTTCATCCGTAATTTCCCCTATTATGATGAGGTTCAGCCGGATGACTTGTATGTCTAGGAGGTGGCATCCTTTGTTGGTCCTCCTGCCGACGTTGCTCTTTTTCGTCTTCCCTGCAAATGTTCGACTCTCGCCGGGGAGGGTGTCTTGGAACCAGTGCCGCAACTACGTCTCGCTCTGTGGCTGGAGCAACATTGCTCCATTCACATGTGGATCTGTGTTGTTTCCCTAAAGATCGGGTTCCTGAGTAGTTGTCTTCCTGACGGTCGGGAGAGTGATGCTATTCCGCGTCCCGTCGACCGGATTCGTGCGACACTGGGGGATTTGGAGACCAGTTTTCCGCTCCCGGATTCCGTGACCTTTTGTTGCTCCAGACCCTTGGTAAGTAGCTTTATGCCCAACCGGACTTGTTCGCCAGGATATCTCGAGCTGCTACAGTATTTTCCACTGGTGTTGAATACACCAGATCTCCCTCTCCCTCAAAGAGGATCTTGTGGACCTTCGGATATTTGTTAGCCCGCACCGGGCCTTTCCAAGTCTTCTGATGGTGCTGAGAGATGAACTGCTCCGCAGATGCAATGCACTTCTTCTCTTCCTTGAGGTTATTAGCCTCGTTCAGGAGTACTTGACGGCGTGCTTCTAGGGCTTGGGCATTGTTTTCCAATTCTGTAGGTGTAAGCTCTGCAGCGGTAGGGATTGGCGTAGTTAACACATCTCTGATGAGTTTACGAGCACCGGCGGTAGTCACGTATCCATCCACCAAAGTTTCTTTTGGATCATCTGGGATTAAGGCTCCATGCGAGTATTCCTCATAATCTTCAGCAACTACTTCCGCAGCCGGAGGATATTTTGCTGGAGTCTTCTTCTTCTTCTTTGCCTTCTTGGCCGCGCCGGTAGCAAAGACGGATTTGGGTATGTTTCCTGGAGTCAAGCTCTGATCGGTACTTTCGAACATTTGGACGTCGGGATTAGCTCCAAGATCCATATCATCTTGCGGTTTGGGAGAGTTTTCTCCAAGTCCTTCATACATGGCTTCTCTTTGTTCTGTAGCTTTGGAGTTGTACTCCGCTTCATACTCCGTGGAGAACTTTCGGAAATCCACTAACGTCATTGAATCATCCGAAGATGCCAGTAAGTTGGTGTTTGTTTTAACCGCCTCCAGCACCGAGTCTTTGTTGTCTCCAGCCTCGGCAGAGCCGGATCTGGATCCAACATATCCGACGAAGTGTGATGTGTGCGTCCTGAGGTAGTTGCGGCTTTCCTTGTGGGCTTCCTTGAAACGTCTGATGGTCTCAAGAATCTCATCCACGCTAGTGTCTTGCAGCATAATACGCCTCAACGTGTGCCTCAGGAAAGGTTGATCTATTCCGGCATTGGCAGAGCCGAAAGCAGAGTTGTTGTCTTTCTCCTCCTGGATTTAGACCTCGACAGGGAGATCGATCTGGGATTTGGCCTCCCTAGGGAGATCACTCCAGATTTGAATTGCATCATAAGATCTTCTTCAAGCTCAGCTTTCTCCACTAACTTTGCGTTAGGTGCGGGCTAGGTGGGATTGGGATTTTCCGGGATCTAGAACTCTTCCGCCTCCGTGGCCAAAGTGGACCGAGAAGCTTCTTCTGCCTCTATCATCACCGCTAGGGTGGGTGGGGTAGGTTTAGCGAAACCGATGTAAACATTGATCTCAGATAAAGACATGATGGTGTAGGCAGTCACGGCCTCCCTAGACGGAATCCAGGTCTCATCGAGAACGATGAGAGGGACGTCGTTGGTGTAGAGGTTGTGGCCGATAGCGATTGTCTCGCTGATTCCGGTTCTTGCAGATTCCACTTGGAACGCAGATCCGAAGCTCACTTTCCCCACGGTGGGCGCCAACTGTCGTTGGATTGATGCCAAGTACGCCATGAGGGGGTCCTCGAGGCATGCGGAAGAGAGGGGTGTGAGACGTACGGTGTTCCAGGATGGTGAGCACACAAATTTACCCAGGTTCGAATCCACCGGCTTTGGACAGATCCTACTCCTGCTAGCAATCCAGTAATACGGTAGAGCCAGAATATGGGTTACAAGGGTTCTGCGTGTGCGAGTTGAGATTGTAGACTATTGTGGGGTGCCCTAAAGGCTGGACCCTAGGATGGCTTACATAGATATCTGGCCTAGGGTTTACAGAAGAGACCTATCCGACTATGACTAAGAGTCGGTTATAGAGTACATCTTGAACTACAAGTAACTCTACAGGCCTATGTCGGTAAGTCTTCTGGGCCTTCCCGTAGCCGGACTGGACTCTGTCTCTTCTCCCTGACTAGGCCTCCCATAAGAAAAGCTCTAACATGAAGTGGGCCACCCTGGTCAGTGAGGATACCCAGAAAGTATATCCCCAAAAGAGTGTCTCACCATTTTGTAAGTGAGTGAGAACAAAAGTGCTACACACGTACTCTGATGACGATAACGACGCCGCTCGCTCGCCCAAGCGCGTGCGGTTTGTGGAATGAGCCTCAAGCTGAGCTTATCTTTTTGTTGCATGGGACATGTCAATAGTTAGTTAGTTCGGATTGCTTCTGGATTGTGGGCTACTGTAACCGACCCGAACTCATGCGCGATGTGGCCTCGGACCATGTTGTTCCCTATACGGTTTTTTGAGCCGCTCTATATAAGCGCATGTGCGACTTCCACTATAGACACATCAAAACCAATCTAGGGTTTTGCCAGCCTCTCTGCTTGGGCCGCCACTGTAGTCTACTCCATCCCATGCCTTGGTGTGCACCGGCAAATGGGATAGCAAGTCTCTAACACTCGCCTTTGTCATCCTGTATGGGAGAGTGCAAATAATGTTTCTGGGAAGTGATTTGCGTGACTACTCATGTTCATCATCATGGCGTGTCTTCCTCAGTGATCTCTAGGTCCACCAGCGACTTGGTTTCAACGTCATCTCCTTTGAGAAGCCACTACTGCCGCTGAACCAATGGTGACTTCATCGGCAACCAATCAATACATATACCATGATCGGATATGTTGCTATACTATGGCTGTTATTGCGTATGCACCACTACTATTCATGTTGATTAATACATCTAGTATGTTAGTGTTTCACGTGATCGTAGCTGGTGTATTTATGATTTATATTCAGGAATTAGTTTTGAAAATTCTGCCTAATAATCCAGCAGACCCCTACTAATACCTCTTTCGTATCGAGCTTGATGTAATTTTGAAGAGCTCATAGACACGAAGGCACTTGTGTAACCAGGTTCCACATGGAGCAGATGATTATTCCTATAAAACATTCTTAATCTCAAAATTCGACATGTGAAATGATACTATTCCCCCGGGGATCAAACGATATGATCCCTCAGTTAGCTCCCTCGCATCAAGTATGTGTCCCCGAGTACATGTCACACTCTCCTTAAGGAGTGGTCCCTACACACATTCTCCTTTCCAACTTCATCTGGTGACTCTACTTCAATTCCCCATTGCCTTTGCGTTATGTCCCATTGTTCCCTCATGGGATGCCACCACCGCATCCTCATGGCAATCGATGGAGCTCCACCGCACGCCCCTATGTCCCTCACCGCCGCTCATCACCAGCACCCTGTGTCACCTACCTGTCACTGACGGTTCCCTGCCCACCGATGGTGACCTCTCAGGATCCGCTCCCTCACCACCATCCCCTTGTCTCCATATCCTATACCCATCGTCCTCCATATCCATGCGCGTGCTCCGCCACGGCCGAGATCTTAGGACTGTTGATGGGTTGTGCCGCCCACCCTCTTGAAGGAGATATGCCCTAGAGGCAAATAATAAAGGGGTTTATTATTATATCTCATTACTTCATAATAGTTTTATATCATGTTATAACTATATCAAGCGGAATCATTGATACATGTGTGGTATATAAACAAACCTAGGTCCCTAGTAGCCTCTATTGAACTAGTTCATTGGGCAGCTAATGATCAAGGTTTCCTGATCATGGTGCTATTAAAGCCAACTGACATAGAAGTCATATCATCTTAAGATGATGTGATGCACATTTCCCACTGATGATTATTGCAACACAATCATGTCACATAGTTCATAGTTGCAATTTTCAGAACGATCTTGGTCTTTCGGGGCATTCCACGTAGTAAATTTTTATTTTCTGCCATAGAACCCCTTCAGTGGTATTAGAGTCGATCTATGTGTAGTAGTCTAGTACAGATATGCACATGTAGAGTGTGGGTATTGATCCTCTAGTTGTTACCTTCCCATGTGTATTTGTTTATATTGCGGCACTGTGAGATGAACCCGCCCAGACCGGCCTTACGCGAGACTGGTTCCATGCCCGACATACGACATGTACCGTATAAGTGGATAGCAGGTGTCTGTCTATCTCACAATAGTTGATATAGCATCTACAATGGAAGTCCCCAAAAGGGGTGTAGTATAGACAACTATAGGATCCATGCTGTGGTTGAAACTTCGTAGGTAAAAACGTTCTCTTGCGAAAGCCTAATGTAGAGGCGTCTAACTTTGTGATGCAGAGAGGCTTGTGATGTGATGTGTCTATAGTCGTGAATAAGGTAAGGTAGTTTACTTTTCCTATTACTAAGTTGTATAGTAGTAGTCATCGCGAGGATGAACGACAAAACCAATGGCGTTGTGGACTTAGCACCAAACTGGTGGCTTGATGGAGATCATAGCTGAGCCCATGATGGAGATCTAGGAGCATGAAGACAACCATATCATATCACATTTATATTACATGTAATGTTTAATCTTTGTGTGCATCTTATTTGATTGCTAGTATTAGATACACAACAATACCATTAAAATAAGATGATCCCTAATTAAAATCAACATAAGTGTTCTCCCATTAGTGCGCAACCACCAAGAAGTTTATAGTTATGAAGCATGCCGGGATGATCGGGTGCTAGACATCTCTTCGTTCGCATACAGTGGGTGAAATCCATATATTCACACCAAATACACTATGGTTGAGTTGGCGAACCTAGCTTTTGCAGACATGGCCTCAGAACACAGTAGATCAAAATATCAAGCACGAATCACATGGATGATGTGATCAATGGATATAGTCCACCCTGGCAGCCGCATCATAGATCGTGATGATCGGGGATGATGTGGTGTAAAGGGGTTGTGTAATCACTAAATTGTCTTTTGGGATGATAGATTAAGTGAGAGGTCATTTGTTAATATGATTGAAAATTTGAACTCCTATTATGAACTTAGTTTAAGTCCTTTACAAATGTCTTGTAGATTATGGCCATTCCCTTAGTTCAGGACACCTTTGGTCAATTTATGAACGGGAGAAACTTAAGCTAGATGGGTCAAATTTCATCGACTGGTACCAACACCTTAGGAGGACCCTCATAGAAAACCATCTCCTCTATGTCCTTCGTGAATCCCTAGAAGATTTCCCTAATGAATCCGACGGCAGAGAAGATGCGATTCTTCGTGGCCACCATGATACCTTCGTGACCATCAAGTACACCATTATCCATGCCATAGAATCTGGCTTTAGGGTGCACTTCCATGAAATCGATGCATTTTATATGCTCAATGGATTGAAGAGATTGTTCCTAGAATAGATTAGCTACATGCGATATGTGTACATGGACAAGTTTATGTCGACTAAAATGGAAGAAAACTCCATCTTGGAAATCCACCTAGATAACATGGTAGAGATCCATGAACACCTTGTCGATGCTATCAACGACTGGTTGGCCGATGACTTTATGATAGATGGGGTGTTGCGTACACTTCCTCCCAGCTACAAATACATCCTCACCGATTATGTCATGAAAGGGATATCATATACCTTTCATGAATTCATAGCAAAGCTGAGGACTACCAAGGTCGAACCCAAAGCTAGGATCGTTGTCAATGGAGAAGGTATCTGCTAATATACACGTAATAAATGTTTCCATGAAACACTTATGCAGATTTCAAGTATGTATAGTTACTCATTTTTTATTGAAAACAGGACCATCTGCGTGAGAGTTACGCAATGGAACGAGGCGCTAATGGTGTGATGAAGGGAAGAAATCTGGTTGATGGCCGATGACACTCCTTCCCTTGAAGTTTATCATTAGGATTATAAGATTTGAATAAAAGATTTGTAATCGAGTTTGTGAACCATATTAGTGCGTCTTGCTTATTGTGAGACGGTTATTCACATTAATAAGAAACAACCAGTTGTTGTTTTTTATATGAATAATTTCTTTTATGATTCACATTGTAATTACAAACAAGTTATTCTAGTCTTAATCTATATGACAGTAGGGCATTTATGAAAACTTCCAAAAAGATATCAAGGATCTTTAAGTTAAGGTAGATATAAAATTAACAAGAATTCCAAAGTCTCTATGATTTGACCAAAGTGATTATGAATTCAAGTTAATGAAAATTTGGCATGAAAGGACTTGTGAAAAACTGTTTCACAAATTATGAAGATTTGGTGAATCAAATTGTATTGATAAGTCTGAAACATCATAGTCATAGTGTATAAAATACACATGGTCCAAAATGATCTTCTAATGGATTAACGTTAAGAATTAGAGTTTAGAGATCAAAATAGTAAGCACTCAAAAGTATAAGGAACATCTAAAGATTTGTGGAAACAACAGCATATGAGATATGGCAAGCTCGACTTTCTAGAGATTTTGATAGTTCGATATTGTTACAAACAATAAATCCGTGTGGTGTATTCTTAGGAAACTATGAATGCAAATTCCAAACTAAAACCAAAGAAGTCAAAGCTTGTATTGTCTTAATGTGGTACTTCTTTGAGAAAATGTTTTATCATAAGTGTTAGTGGAAAGGGTATAAGTGTAAGCGAAGGTTTGACCTAGCCACCTAATTGTTAAGTATGTAGAACAGAACATGTTCCGGGAGAAAAACTTTACATATAGAGGGGAAACTATAATGAGATGATCATACATGTTTCAGCTAATACTTTATAAAAGTAGGATTCGAGAATTTGTTCTGTCAATTGCAGAATTTCATTCTTGATTCACTTGTCTTATTATTGGAATAAGACATACCTACGAACTACAAAGAATGTTTGATGGACCTAAGTGCAAGAAATGACTTAGAGTCATGAAATCCCAAATTAAGTTACATTTGAGATTATAAAGTAAAAGTTACTTGATCTCATTAAGTAATGGTATTTACTTAATCCTTCCCAATGAACTTTAAAGTTGAAAAGAAAGAAATGGAACTTAAAAGGAAGACATAAAAGCTCAATTTGTCACAAAGTTGTTTTTGACAAATTCAAGGGTTAACTACAGAATGTAGCGATGCTTAAAGTTTATAGGATTTTAATAGAAATTAAGTCCAATTTGGAAATTGGTAAAGAATTGTTCAAAACTGCAAAATCTCCAAAATTTGAAGAAAAGGTTGTAAGTCGTACAACATGCAGAATTTGACCAATCATGAGATTGTTGATGTATCATAGCAAAAAATTCTTGATTTGTTGAAAGATCAAAGAATTTTGGATTTTCCAAGATTATCGAAGAAATATGTAAATTGAGTGGGACCTAAGAAGTTCTCCAAGTCGAATATGTGGACGACATATTTGAGTGGGAGTTGAGTGATATCCTAGCATATCAAATATTAATGATATATTTGCATGGGAGCATAACATTGTTCTTAAATATGTAACTGACATATTAAAGAATAATGTGTTTGGTATTAGAAATGATTAGATCATTAGATGGATGAAATTTAACTTACATTAAACATAGAGGATCTATGTGAATAGAGCGGGATGTTTAAGAAACATTAAATGTCAAAATACTTGGAGTAGACTGAAAAAGTTCAGAAGGAATTAGTTAAGATTCTGAAAACAGTTTAGAATGGATTCAAGTGTAGAATTGATTCTTACTTGAGAAATTAGGAGTATTAAGTAGTGACTTAGTATTCATGACAAGAGTTGTAAAGGAAAGATAGATGCATCACATGTGCCTTGGCCATAGGTTTTCTAGAAAAAACCATGTTATTTGTACTTGACATAATGTGACTCAAGTTCGTAAGTGTAAGAATAGTTTTTTGAGTGATTAAAGTTAACCATTGCACGAGAGTTAAGTTTAGCACAAAGGAACCGCTGTTAGGGATCAACATTGCAAATATTGCAATTTGATCAAAATCTATATAGCTATAGAAGTATCAGAATACTCCAGAGTGGACGGAAGTGGTTTTTGTTGAGAAAGTTCAACTTTCAACTAAGTGTGTTTTATGGATACACATGACATCTTGAAAGTCCAATTGACTGATTGCTCGTCATTGTATACTAAAAACATAAGTCTCACTTTGTCACCAAAATGAAATGTTGTAAATGTCAAATAGGGGACATTAATGATTTGGAAATAGGACCTTATGAATCTAGTAAAACAATTTTAGGACAGCAAGTCCTCCATGAGCAAGTGTGATGAATAAACCCATATGAGATATGGTTTATGATTAAGTAGCAATGCGACTAGTTTATTTGTACTCTAGTGCAAATGGGAGACTGAAGGAGATATGTTGTAGAGGCAAATACTAAAGGGGTTCATTATCATATCTCATTAGTTTATAACTGTATCAAGCGGAAACATTGATACATGTGTGGTATATAAACAAAACCAGATCCCTAGTAGCCTCTATTCAACTAGTTCATTAGGTAGCTGATGATCTAGGTTTCTTGATCATGATTCTATTAAAGCCTATTGAAAATGAAGTCATATCATCTAAATATGATGTGATGGACATTTCCTACTGATGATTGTTGCAACACGATCATGTCACATAGTTCACAATTGCAATTCTCAGAAACAGAGTGTCCTAATCCTTAGACCGTGAGATCATATTAATCACGGTCACCCAAGGATATCTTTGACTGCATCAACCGCCATGTCCGTAACTGGGTGACCATAAAGGTGTATGTTGGGTATTCCAAACGGGCATGTTGAGGCCTATGCATCTAAATCGATATTTGTTCTCTTGTGTGATGGTAAGATACACTAGGCCCACTCGGTGAATTACATCTATAAGCTACACAGCATATGACTAGGTCATGGGGATGGAATCTCACGTGAACGAGTAAAATAGTGCTTGATGGAAATAAGATTGAACAAGGTATCATGATACCGATGATCAGATCTCGGACAAGTCTAGTATCGAAATAACAAAGGGAATTAGATATATCGTTTAAGGTTCGACACGGAGGTGATTCGTGGAGTGCATGGGGGTCATTATGGGCATCCCGGTCCCTCTATTGATCATTGATCAGAGATCGTCTCGATCATGTTTGTGACATTCCCGAACCATATGGAAACACACTTAAGGGCACTATGACGATTAGAGATCTTCTTGTAAGATGGAATTAGAGAAGAGAGAGAAACTAGAATTTTTCCAAAGAGATCGTTCAGTTGTTCGGAGAAAGAAAGAAAGGAAAAGATCGAAAGGTGTTTCTGATAAATGGCAATTTATAATATGCATTTATTATGTGTTAATTATGAATTAATATATACTAAATTAATATTTATGGGCAACTTCCTCAAGAGGGCCAAAACCCCGGAGGGAATCAGCCCAGGAGGAAGCTACCTGGAAAAAAGACAGCAAACAGCTGAAACAACTGATGATGGGCCAAATTACCCCAGCCTAGACAAGCGGATTGGCGCTAGGCACCGTGTGAGCGGCTGGTAACCAGCTGCCACTCACGGGCTGCAGCCAGCTAGCCCATCCGGGCACGCAGGCATGGGCACTGGCGAGCCAGCACATGCCAGGCCGCAAGCCGGCCCACTCGCCCGCTGCCTCCCACCCGCTTCGCCGTCGTGGGCCGTCAGGCGCTAGCAGGCCACGCACGGGTGGCTGGCCCACCCGACATGCGATTCTGCTATGCGTGCAAGCATGCTGCCGGAGCGCACCGGCCTACCCGGGCCAGGCTGCTGCTGTAGACCGCTGCCGCTATTGGGTGCTGGGCTGGCCACGGGTTGGCCCACCCGGGTGCCTAGCTGGCCCAACCGGCCAACACTCCTTTTCCCCCTATTTCTTTGTCTTTTAATAGTCCCACATGGGTAAGCCTTTGGGAAAGGCACACACCCCTCCGCCTTTGTAATGGGTGCCCATGGAAGGGATTAAACACACCAATCCAATATTCTCTAAGGCACTTTTCCTTAGAGGATAGACTATATCTCTCTTGTTTCCTTTGCGGTGTCACAGTCCCAGATAAGGACTGTACACGCAAAGTCGACACCGATGCGGCACGTCGTTGTGCTGTAGTGATTCTGGCTAGGAGATCTACTTCCGCAACCTCTGTAGGGATTAAATCCCACGAGGTGTTGTCTTCAACTGTGTGTGTGATAACTCGGGGTGGGGGTGGGGGGGCGCTACCATTAGTAGTAACCAAACCGTCGTGCTACGACCTAGACAAGGGGTGACGTGCGAGGAGCTACACGACCTTGAGATCGGACGGGTATAACTACATCGTCCATGCATATGTATGAGCATAATGCGCTTACGGTCTACAAGGGTGTGTTATCGCTGTCTTCCTCCGTTACTTCATAACTTCCTAGATAGATCTTGAGCTTTCAAGGCATTTCGTGTTGTCAAAACTTTAGTTTTTTGCCACGGAACCCCTTCACCTCTCCAAGGTGTTCTTCCCTCTCCACTTGAGACTGACGGGAGCATGCTGACCGATCTTTCCTTGCGAGTATTCTCTCGGACCGGTGGCCATCGGCGGGAGCAATTAGCCTTGTATCATGTTGTGTTGGTGTGTGTTCATCATGTTCTCTGCGAGATGTGTGTTCGCTTCCGCTACCTTCTCCCTTTCCCTCCCATTCTCCCTCGATTTGACCAAGAGATCCGTGAAGATCGGACCACCCATGAGGTTGACCCTTATCATCTGGTATCAGTAGCTTTTAGTTGCCACGGATTACACATCGATTTGGTATTTTCCCCATAAATTCCACCAAAAATAACTCAATTTCATGTTTTGGATCGATCTGTGATTTGAGTGAGTTTTGGTAGGTTTTGATCCGTGGATTACTTGCTAAACTTGTTGATCTACCTTCCCATGCGTTTCCATAGCCTAATTCCTTGATTCCCCCCCCCTCAATTTGAGGTTTTGGTTCGAGTTTTTCCACCTAAAATGCGTCCCGCATGAGTTCTTGATGTTCTGGAGTCACCTAGGCCGGGACTCCGGCCCAGGACCGGAGTCTCTAGTATTAGTGACTTCAGACTGGAGTCTCCGGCCCTCAAATCTCGGAGTCTCCGCATCCCCGTACAAAATAGAAAACACTGTTTTAGCTCCTCACGGTTGTGAGCATAACTTTTGCATTCGAACTCAGATTTTGGTGTTCTTTAGCTCGTTTCGAAGAGGACAAGGAGCTATACATCATCATCTAAGTTTTTCATGCTATATAGTCTATCCAAGTTCCATGACAAGGCGGAATCTAACAATAAAGGTTGAAGATCAGCGATGAAAGGTATAAAGATTTCGCGACTTCTCCCCACTTGCATTCCTTTGTGAACTACACTATCTTTGCGACCAACAAACACCTATTGCTTAGGATTTTCACATTTGATACCTTGTAGAATTCTGAGATAAAGTTGTGAGCACTATCTCATATTGTTAACTTGTATAGTTGTTGGCACAAGGAAGAGACAAGTGAAAAAAGATTCAAAAAAAAAGAAATAAAAAAAGAAAAGAAAAAGAAAAAGAAACAAACAAGTTCCTCATAGAATAGGAAGTGAAAGCTTGATGGATACCATATAGGTGTGGTACTTTGTGCAAATCTTTTAGCACACCAATATTATGCAATCGAGCTAGCGTCTCTCCTTGCACTTGTGCGATACAAGCTTATAGTCTTCGCTAGGTAATCATTTGGTTCTTAGCTCAATTTCTCCATAGCACAAGTCTCATTTATCCCCTGTGTGATTTTCCTTGAACATAATTCCTTCTTGTGGATTGACTTGTTTTGCTTTGTGATCATCATGGTTCTTTACTTGCCATTACAATATCTTGATTTTGGATTGTTTCTTTGACATGCCACTTTTCATACCTATCCACCATAAGCCTTTCGTGTGTGTTGTATAGTTGGGTTTAGGTTTCTTTGTAACTTCACTTTTCTTGATTTTTATTGCTCTAAAGTATGGCCACTTGCACGATACTATCTTCCAAGGTAAAGTAAGGTTTAGCATTGTTTCCCTAACACCCACCACTACTTCCATAGACACCACTTTGTCTTGTGAATCATGTCTAGGTACTTCAGAACCGAGGAGGATATCTATGAAGAATCCATGATGATCCACCATGACTATGACTCCGCAAGTATAGATGACATGTCGGAGTAATACACTAACAATGGCTTCGCGTGATTTGAGGACCCGGAGCACTACACCGACGACGACTCCACATGCATGAAAGACATGGAGATCTACATCGACAATGGCTCCTCATGCATGGAGGACATGGAGCTCTACATCGATAATGGCTCCACAAGCTTGGGTGATATGGAGTACTACAACAACAATGACTCCCTAAGCATGGGAAAATCTGAGTGCAACATCAATGATGCCTCCCTAGCATGGAGGTCATGGAGAACTTCATCGACTTTGATGGCTCTTCCATGAGCCATGAAGAATTCCTCCACCGCTTGGAGATGGAAGACTACCACGCCAAGTAAGCAGAGGTGCATCATCAAGAAACCATGACCTTCAAGGCCAAGCATGCCACACCAAAGGGCACCACCTACTTCGATGATCCACCTCCAAGGCGTCAAGCGCTACCACCTCCAAGGCATCAAGCGCCACCATCTCCAAGGCGTCTAGCACCACCCACTCTAAGAAGTGTGGTGCCCCAACAAGAGGTGCCATGAAACAAGAACGTTGATCGACATACATCCCCGATTGATCATTGTCAACATAAAGAGGATATAATACATCGTCCAAGGCATCTTCACCATGAAGACGGAGAATACATGTTTAGCACCATCCATAATGCTCAATCAAGCTCAAGAAGGAACCACCATCACAAAAAGAGTGCCAAGGAAAATGATCATCACCGCGAACGTCATGTGGATGACCAAGTGCTTCACCAACATAAACCTTCAGCAAGGAACGCTAATGACCTCCATTGACACCATCATAATAAGCAACCTTCCACTACTAGTGCCACCACAAAAATGGCACAAAGAGCAAGAGTTCTTCCACGCTATTAAGCGTCCGCCAAAACTTGAAGTCCAAGATGAAGCATCCAACTATAAGAACTTCTTCATCAAGAACTCCAAGAATATCATACAAGCAAGAGATGGACATATACTTCGCCAAGTTGAATGAGGACGTAAAAAATATGACCCCCCATGAGATAGAAGAAAATGAGTTGCTTTCCAAACAACTGAATGCAATGGTGAAAATGGAGTCAAGGAACAATACTTTCTATATGAGTGCCACCACCACAATGGCACCCAAAGTACAAGACGGCGACAAGGTTGATGATGGTGAGCATGGGACTTTCCCTTCACCAAAGGAGGCGCATGGAGTCAAGAGAACCGATCCTATCCCTATATGCTTGAGTGATGATGTGGTACCAATCCCATGTAAGTATGATAGCCACTTATCCCACTTGCGTGAGAGAAAAAATGAGATGAGTGACTCTACCATATGTGAGATTGACTGATTACACTTTGAGGGCATGAGTGATACACTGAGTGAGTTGAGAGTGATAGTTGATAGGTCAAGTGAGGCCATTTCAATTTCTAACGAATTACCCTATACCTCTAGTGTATTCAGTTATGTTGTGCTAGGTTCAATGAATGAAGACACGCCAATCCGGGAAGCGATGTTGCCTCAAATGGAGAAGATTTACATGGCGGATGAAGATGATGGTACGCCATGGCTACATCAAGAATACGAAGTCACCCACATGGAGGCCACCACTAACCCAACACACACTTCATATGAGAGGTATGAACAAGTTAAAAATAAGGGTGTTGATGATGTCATGATCCCAATAGTGGACATTATGAATTGTGATGATTGCCATGCTATGGATGACATTTGCGACATTACATATGACTTATTCATATTTCCATGTGATACTTTGCCTTTGCATAGTGTTGATCATGTGAAATTATTTGAGTATGAAGTTGTTGCCATAGACATACCATGCTATAAACGTTTTGTGTATCTGTCCATTGCTTGCAATATGATGAACAATTGCCCTTTCAAATGTTTTGCTTGCAATGATGATAAAAATGCTTGGTGTGTTGTGAAAAACTTGATGAACAATTTCTCTTTTCATATGTTTATCGGCAACCATGATATTGCTTTGAATATGATTTGTCATGTTAGTTATTCAATTTCTCTCATTGCTTGCAATAAGATGGATAATTGCTATTTCACTTGTTTTGCTTCCAACAACGCTATCATGTGATTTATAATGAGATTGCCCATAGCTTTCTCAAATTTTGGAGAATTTGATAATTTCCATGATAAGCATGTTCCCCACTTGCATATTCACCTTGGTGAACCCCAGGATCAAGAATGTCTCTCGACCTCTTCTACTTTGTGATGAGCATGTAGAGTCGAGGATGGCTCCTTTTGAAGGGGGATGACATAGCCCAACCAATGGTCCTTACCACATCAAGGTCTACAACTTATGCCAAGTCGTCATGGACTCCAAAAGTGAATCCTATCCTCTATGCGAGCCTAGTTCCTACCCTACTGAATGGTATACTACTTCATACTCTATCCCATAACGATGATATGTTCATACCGACAAGTATGGAGGCAAGGGAGGAAGTCCGGAACATCAAGCCAGACAAGACGGAGGCTTGGAAGAGGAGAAGGAAGAAGCAGTTGAAGCAGCACTGGAGTCTCCGGCCTGCGACCACCGGAGTCTTGTTGGAAATATGCCCTAGGCACAAATAATAATATGGATTATTATCATATTTCATAAAGTTTATGATTAAGTTTTATATCATGCCATAACTATATTGAAAGGAAACGTCAATACATGTGTGACATATAAACAACCAGGAGTTCCCGATGAAGCTCTAGTCACTGGTTCCTTGGTCAATAGATGATCAAGGTTTCCTGATCATTTGGCATTTATGCTAGTTGACAATGGAGTCACCCCATTGCGATAATTAGACGATGAGATATACCCAACCTAAGCATCATGACCTGATCATATCACGAAGTTCAAGTTATGATGATTAGAAAAGACCTAGTGTCCTATTTCTTAGACCGTGAGACCATATCAATCACTGTCACCCGAGGATACTTAGATTGCATCAACCGTCATCTCGTGATACGGTGATTATAAAGGTGTGTTCAGGTATTCGGAGGAACAGTTGAAGCATTATGCAGCAAGAGCGGGATTTTTCCATCCAAGTGAAGGAAAAGATACTCGAGGGCCCACTTAGAGAAGTCATATCCAATAGTTGCGCAGTGTGTGATTTGTTCACGGGGATATCACTTGTCGGAATGAGTAAAATAGCATTTGTTGGTAACAAGATTGAACATGACATCATGATGTCATTGATCAGATCTCGGATAATGCAAGTATCGAGAGACAAAAGGAATATGACATGACGTTCATGGTTTCAGCGACGAAAGATTTGTGGAATGCACCCGGGTCAACTTGGCCATCCAGGTCCCTCTGATGATCATTGGAACGGGAAGGTCCCGACCATGTCTGGAGTGTTCCCAAACCATGAGGTATTACACTTAAGGGCTTGATGATGCTTAGAGAGTGTTTTGGTATCAACAGAATCACCGAAGAAAAGAGAGAGAAAACCAGAAGGGTTTCGGTAAATCCGTAGGATGTCCGGAGTGGGGTGGAAGGAGTTCCATAACCACGTGGATTGAATATTATGTAAGCGAATGTTGAATATTGATTTAATCATTCATTTATATTTATTCAATAAAAGAAAAATAATTAAAATGTTCAAAATACTTAATTGGGCCAAAATCCCTAGGGAAAAGGGCCTGTGAGGTAAAGACCAAAGGGAGGAAGGAGGAGGGTGGCCGACTGGGCCAAGGAACCCCCTGTGGGTCCCACTTGGGCCCTAGCCAGTGGCGGACAAGCCCCCTCTCCCCTCTCCTTTGTTTAGTCCCACATGGCTAAGCCAATTACCTATGTGGGGGGGGGGGTTCTCCCCTATATAAAGAGAGGTATTTTGACAAATTAAATACACAATAATAAATAAAAGGTTTCCTCTCTTTTGGGGAGACCTCTAGTTGATTCTCTCTCTCCCTACCGTGGCCGTGGTCCCAAGTCCGGATTGCGCGAGTAGGAGTCTTCTTCATCGTGGAGCACCGTCGCATTGCGGGGTTCGGATCCAGAAGCTCTACTTTGGCAACTACTGCTAGATCGGAAGAGTGAGAGTCATCGTCAAGCACCAAATGTGTGTAACTCCCTGAGAGGTGCAACACTTGGGGCACTTGAAGTCGTTGGAGCGACAGGAGACGCCATGATTTCAACACGACCTTGAGGTCAGCTTCGGTATAACTACATCAACCACGCTCCCCGAGCGTTGACAACGCTTTTCAGTCTTCAAGGGTAAGTTCGTGAAAAGCCCCTCCTGTTATTGCATTACTAATAGATAGGTCCTGGCATTAGTGTTTTTGGTGTAGGGATTTTTTTTCATCTTTGAAACCCTTTAGTGGTATTAGAGCCAAGTTTATGTGTAGTATTGCTAGTACGGTAGAACATACGAGTTGTATCATGTGGGGGTCGATCTTTTAGTTGTTACCCTCCCTCGTGTACTTGTGTATACCACAATAATGCTTGATGAAGCGGTCCTATGGGGATATACTTTCCGGGTATTCCCACTATGACTCGCTGACCAGGGTGGCTCACTTTGGGTTAGAGATTTGCTTCACAAGCGGCCCATTCTGGGAGAGAATACAGAGGTCCATCTGACTATGGGAAGGCCCAAAAGACTTACTGACTTTGTCCTATTTAGTTACTTGTAGTCCAAGATGTAGTCTATAACCAACTTTGTATCGTAGCCAGAGAGGTCTCACCTATAACCCTAGGCCGGATATCTATATAAGCCATCCTAGGGACCAGCCTTTAGGGCACCAACAATCTAGAACCTCAAATCACACAAGCGAACCTCTATTGTAATATGTACTTCCGGCTCTACCATATTACTGGATTGCTAGCAGGAGTAGGATCCCTCCAAAGCTGGCAGATTCAAACCTGGGTAAAGCTTGTGTGCTCACTATCCGGAAACACCATCGCCTCACACCCCCTTTCCTCCACACGCCTCGAGGACCCCCTCTCGGCATACATGTCTTCAATCTGACGATAGTTGGCGTCCACCGTGGGGCAGGTGAGTTTCAAATCTTCATTCCAGGAAAAATCTGCATGAATCGGAATCGGCGATACAATCATCATCGGTCGGCTCCTCTACGCCAACATGGTCCCTCTCGTCCTTCTCGACAAGACTTGGATTCCGGCTAGGAAACCTATGACCACCTACACCATCATGTATTTCAGCGAGATCGATGTTTACCTCGGTTTCGCTGAATCCGCCCAACCCACCCTAGCGGTGATGATAGAGGTGGTAGAAATTTCTGGATCCACTTTGTCTACAGAAGCGATGGAGTTCCGGGTCCTAGAAACCCTAATCCCACCCATCCCGCACATGAAGCGGAGATAGTGGAGAAGTTCAGATCTGAAGAAAATCCCCCAAAGGCTGTTAAACCTAAATCGGATCTCCCCAGGGAGGTTGAATCTCAGGAGGATCTCCCCAAAGAAGTTGAATCTCAGGAAGATCAAAGCAGCAACAACTTTGGATCCAGCTCTACTGATGCTGGAGCGGGAAAACCACTTCTGAGCACACGTTGAGGCGTATGATGCTGGGCGGAAATGCCAGCATGGATGATATCCTTGAGACTATCAAGTGTTTCGAGGAAGTCCATGAAGAGAGTCGCAACTATCTTAGGACACACACATTGCACTTTGTTGGATACATTGGATCCGAATTCGTCTAAGCCAATGCTGGAGACGACAACGACTTGGTGCTAGGGGCAATCAGAGCAAACATAGGCTTGCCGGCATCCTTGGGTGACTCCATGATGTCGGCAGATTTCTGAAAGTTCTTGGCGGAATATGAAGAGGGATTGAACTCCAAGACTGCGGAAGAAGGAGAATCTATGGATCAAATCCCTCAAAATAGCATGGATGAAGGATCAAGAGAAAACTCCCCCAAACCACAGGACAGTATGGATCTCGGAGATAATCCCGACGTCCAAATGTCCAAGAGTACTAACAAAATCTTGACTCTAGGAGTCGGACCTAAAGCCGTCTTTTCTACCGGCATAGCCAAGAAGGCAAAGAAGAAGAAGTAGAAGACTCTGGCTAAGGACCTTCCAACTAACAAGGTAATAGCTGAAGAATACGAAGAAGACTCAGATGGAGCTTTAATCCCAGATGAGCCAAAAGGCACTCCGTTGGATGGACACGTGGTTACTCCTAGTGCCCGTAAACTCCTCGGAGAGGCGATTACCACACCTATCCTAACAATTGCAAAACTTACACCTATAGAGTTGGAGGATAGGGCCCAAGCCCTAGAAGCGCATCGTCAAGTACTCCTTGAGGAAACTACAAATATCCTCGAGGAGAAGCAGTGCATTGCAGCTGTAGGCTAGCCTACCACCCGGCAGCATCAGAAGACCTGGAACGACCCTGAGTTGGCTAATAAAAATATGGACGTTCATAAAACTCTTTTCGAAGGAGATGCAGCCATATGGAAACTTCGGATCGACAACAAGGGTAACCGGGTGTATGGCATGCTGGTAGAAAATGCTGCTATGGCTCGAGACCTCTTGGCAAACAACCCAAGTCCATAGAATATTCGGCTAAGTGTGAAGCTACTCACTAAGGGCATGGAACAACAAAAGGTCGCCACGTCCGACAGCGGAAAGCTGGTCTCCAGATCCGACCAATGCTGCACGGACATGGGATGACAGCAGGATGCAAGACCCCGATGGGAGCCAGAATAACACTACCGTCCTGACCCTCGGGAGGACAACTATTCAAGAACCGGATCGTCAGGACACCGGCATAGACCCACACGAAGCTGGAGCAACGTTGTTCCGACAGCAGAGCGAGACACCGTTGCAGCGATGGTCCAACCTCCACGGTGATAATCGAACAATCATAGGGAAGATGAAGAAGCTCAACATCGGGAGCGGGACCGGCAAAGGATGCCCCCTCCTAGACATACCAGCCGTCCGGCTGAGCCACATCACAATGACAGCAATGACGAACGAACAAAACGAAGAACATCACGCTGGGACAAGCCGGCATGATGGCCGTCAACATGAATCACCAGCTGGAGGTAACAAACCGCCATCACCACCATCTCCGCCAAGTAGCCACCATAACGGCTACGATGGAGGCCAAGGGGGGCACCGTGGCGGAGGGGATGGCAAGAATCAGAAGTCTGGCTCATGGGCACCACAGCCGCAGTGAACAACCAAGACGGCACACCCTATCACCAAGTGATGCCAGGCACCGGATCAACTCAAACAATGAGGCGCAGCGCTAAAAGTCGAATAACATCTATGTGGGTCCAAAATGCTTTGGACCTCGCATACGACAAACGAACTTTCTGGAAGGGTTTGCTTTTTCAAGGCACATCTAGCCCTACGATGGTGTCGCTCGGCCAAACAGCTGGCTCTAGGATTTCTTCCAGGCCTACTGCATCGCCAAAGGAGGAAACAACTTGGCCGCAATCCGGTATCTCCTGCTTATGCTGAGGAAGACGGTATCTTTCGGAACTTTGAGGGAACCTACCGGAGGCGCTGCACGGTCAGAGACTTGCAGCGGTGCACCGAGAAACCCGTAGGAACCTGCCGGGACTACCTCGGACGATGGATTGACACAAACAACTCCTGTGAGGGAGTAAACGATCAAACCGCGATTGAAGCATTCATTGCGGGTCTCCCAATTGGTTTATTGCGTCATCGCTTAAAGTGTGACAAAGTTACTGATTTGGGGGAGATGATAGAGACAACACGGAAATATGCTGACGCTGACGATGATTTAGAGGGTCTACCCAACATATTGGTTGTGCCACAGTCGGCAAAACAACCAAAGCAGCAAGCCCTGAAACACAAGAACACCTCGGAAGAGAAACCCAATCCGGAAACCGCAATAGACAATGCAACTTTCAGGTCTGAAGGACGAGGAGGCCACGGAGGCGGCCGGGGACGAGGTTGTGGAACTTCTAGAATCGAAGGTAGAGGAGACCAGCAACCTGGCAAAACCTACTCTTGGGCTAACATCACCAATAATCCGTGCGAACATCACCTAGATGGCAACGGGGGCTCGTCCCACACCAATGCTGAGTATCGTTCCAGTGACGACATCAAGAAAGACGAATCCGCTGGCTATAGGGCCAAGCGATGAAAATGAAAGAAAAATTCTGACAAAGAGAAAGAATCCAAGGAAGATTCCGACATGGAGGAGGCAGAAGCCTAGAATCCCAAGTCAGATGGAAAGAAGACCTTTCCAACCAAGAAATACACTTATGTTTATTTCCTTGGATCCCAACCAGCTAAATTAAAAAAGGAGTGATGCATGAGCTCAACGCAACTATTTCGGCTATCCCTCTCTATCTAAACTCTTCGGAAGTTAAAATCACCTTTGACTGAAGAGATCATCCGCCTAAGCTTAACAGGCGAGGAAAGTACGCCCTGGTTGTCAATCCAATTATTGATAGCTATGGTTTCTCCAAGACCCTCATGGACGGTGGCAGCAACATCAACATAAACTACGTCGAAACGCTGTGCCGGATGAGGATATCGGAAACACAACTGAATCATAGCTTTGTGACTTTTCATGGAGTTGTCCTCGGAAGACAAGCAAACTCTCTGGGAGATATCACTTTGGACGTTACCTTTGGAACTCCAAAGAACTACCGGACGGAAGCATTTTCCTTCGAAGTGGTCCCGTTCAAGAGCGCATATCATGCTATCTTCGGGTGTCCGGCTTAGTAGGGTTTTATGGCTCGCCCATGTTACATTTAGAATATGATGAAAATTGTTGGGGGTGACCTAGGAAGGTTCAAGCCGAGGTATAATAGCAAGGTCCACCGAGGCATAAACAGGTCAAAGTGAGATCTGGCCGAATCATAGAAGGGCCAGCCAGATTACGGCCAGGTTACCCAAAGCCAGATATCACCGGCATGACTCGGCCGACATATGCAGTATGTCGGCACGAGTAATGTAGCACCCCGGTAAAACCACTACTAGCAAATTGCTTGTTATTTTATTTCTTTGCATCATCATGACATCATCATTCATTGCACTGTTTTGTTCCCAAATTATTCTGTTAGATCCTATTTTGTTTTCTAAAATTATCCTTCTATTTTAAGACCTACAAATATTTTCATGTAATTATTCTACTATTAATTTGTTTTGCTACAAACCAAAAACTGCTGCAGGTGTACTCTGTTCTGTTTTATCTTCCTCCCAAACTTCTTAAATAGAATAAAATTCAAACCGATTTTGAAGTTATATCCTAAGAAAAACCTCCTTCTTCTTTATGCTAGCCGAGCTACTCCCAGGTGCCTGAAGTGTCATGTTTTCCTTCTTGCTTGGTTCGCACATGCCTATCAGGTGACCTGCTCCACCGTACAAGTGACCCCCTCCATCTTCTTATCTCCAAGGCAAAGCCAACCAAGTCAACTACTCCCGCTAGCCTTTTTCCTCTCTCTTTTTCCTGCTCCAAACCAAACTAGATCGAAGCCATTGACATGGCTGGGCTCGTAGTATCACTGTCGCCGCCGACGTGATTGTCAACATCAACATCCACGTCGCCGTCACGCCAGGAGCTGCGCGAGGCACACCTTCCACTCTGGCTCGCGGTGAGCAGCCGATTCTCGCCGTCCTCTTCCTCCCGCTGCCGTCTACATCTACCACGAGCACGGGCCTCTCGCCGCCGGCTTGATCTGCTGCACCACGGTCGCCGCCATCACGCAAGGAGAACCATCGAGGACCCCGCTGTCGACCGCCACCAGGAGCGAGGAGGAGGAGGAGTGGCAAGGATGTCAGGATCGTCCGCGGCTGCACGCTCCCGGTAGCCGCCGCACGCACATCTGCCTCGCCTTGATCGTCTCCGTCAACCCCGACGTTGCCCAGCTCGCCAGCAGACCCTGGGTGAGCACCGCTCCAGACCCTGTCCTGTTCGACTCCCGTTCGTCTCTGTAGCATCGCCACTGCCTGCTCGACAGTGCACATCTGCCTTAGTCGTGCCTGCACACGCGCGTTCGCTTGCGTGCTAGTTCGCTGCTGCTTCTTTTGTTCCTATTGCACACGCACTTTTCCCTGAACATGTTACACACGCCCGCACATCTCTGATCACGCGCACAACACCTTCCTGGTCGAGTACATCTAGTATTCAGCTAGCTGTTTTCATTTTGATTCAGCTGCTAGTCAGCTTGTTTGTTTAGCTAGCTAGATATGCACGGTAGTTAGCTATCTGAATTTTCTGTCGCTCGTCGCATGTCGATTGTTTTGCAGTTCAGACAACATAAACCAGTTCTTAGTTTTGAAATAACTAAAATGTGTTTCATTCCATCTTTTTGGGCAAAATCAATTTGTGTTTTGGAGGATAGAATTTGTGAGAAACTCAAGGGAAGTACCTATTTAACTTTTGACAAACTAAATTTTGACCAAATATTAAATATTTTCTACATAAGTAAAACTTGATTTTGGCCTGACTTTTGTTTTGTAAGTCCAAATTTAATAAATAAGATGTCTACGATGATTAGGAAAATGTGAGGACATGGAATCTGCAATCGAACATGGCATTTGAGCATTATATCAATTATGTACTAAATGGTTATGCAAGGAACCATTAATCAATATGGCCATTTTAATTTGATATTGCCATCTTTTGTTTGTTGGCCACTTAAAGATGATCCACTAGTGTATTAGAAGCCTTCTGCATCATATTATCTAGTCATGCATGCATATCATGATCATGTCGAATCTTTTGCATTAGTAGTAATTGTTGTATCGATTGTTCTTTTTAGTGCTTTGCTTTTTCCCGGATAGGCCGATGAGTTGACACGAGTTATGAAAAGATCTTTGGTAATGTATCTTCGGCAGTGTTTTCCAGGCGAGCATCTCTTCCCCTTCTACCTATTTTGCATTTATAGTCTTTATTCATCCTGTTGATCTATTGCTATCCATGTTGCGATGCTTTAGTTTCTGTGTACCATTTATATTCCCTGCAGCCTCTATATTGCCTTGGACACATCCTATTGCCTGTTGTTTGATAGACAGTCGGCCTTGCGAGTCGTAGTTGCTTGCCCAGGTGCTGCTTTGCGTCGATGTTATTCCACCGGTGTTGGACGGTTGGCACATGTTTAATGGTGGAGATGCTTAATTGGTGGAGATGATCATGACTTTAAATACAACTATTAAAATGCTAGATATAACTAATGTAGAGGCATCGGTGGGCAATAGATGTTATTTGGTTCTTCCACGCTCACTTGTGTCCCGTAGGACCCCGAGTACTTGATACCTGTTCCTTGACTATTCGCACTATCCATATCCGGGAGGCCTTATGGACCCCCCTGAGCCAGAGCTTGATTCATTTCTATTTCTTGGGGCCACAAAGTAGTTTGGGGCTTTATTACTATCCTATACCTATGCCATGCTTTACTGCTTTATTTGAGATTGTGCGTGGAGCACCTGTACTATTTAGGATTGCGGAGTATTTTCGCGGTATCGACAAGCCCAGTCACACTTTCGGGTTCCCAGTCGTTTACAGCCATTGGCGCAAACCTTGGGTCCGTCTCGGAGCCGGCCAACTTCGTTGCGGGTAGCTTAATGGGGTGGCCCCCTGAAATATTTATGAATCCTGTGATCGCTTTGTCGTTAATGCCTCGTTGGGTTTTGAGTTGGTTTTTCCGAGGTTGATCGAGTGTGTGTTGCTATTTGTGCACCCCTGCAGGGTAAATCTTTCTGAAAGCCGTGTCCTCGGTTATGGACGACTTGGAGCACAGTATCTCGATCATAGACAAGCATAACTAAAGTAGCGCTATAAATTTGACTTAATATGTGACTAGTAATCAGATTCAAATACAACGGAATGGATATTAAAAATGCCAACAACTGGTGGAGCTGGGTTTCCTTGTGTCTTGTTATATCTGCCTAGCAAGTTATGCAACTCCAATGGAATGAAATAAAAGTGCCAACAACTGCTGGGTTTTGGGATTCCTTAGGACAATTATATCTGACTAGTAATGTTCCCACTACAACGAAATGATTAATTAAAACTACCCACTACTTATGCTTCAGGATAACTCATGCTATCTATATCTTATTAGTAAGTGCTGCAACTATAACGGAATGAGTAAAATTGCCAACCGTGTGAGTTTCTCGATTTGACTTCCCTCGATTAGGGGAAAATGCCAGGATGGGTATGTTTGGTGTTACTATCAGGTTGGATCCGGATAGATCTTTCTTATTCCTCTCTAATAGCCGCCAGTTTTACTGAGTCTCTATAGGATGTTTAGTGCTGCTGCACTGCCGCTTCAGTCCACCATACCTATGTAGGCGAGAGCCGCCGAATTCTAGCCTCGCCGTGTACTGGCCTCAGTACTGACGCTCCTCTTTTTCCTTTGCCCTTTGTCGGCACCCCTTTTGTTTTAGCAGGTTTGAGGTCGACGTCGTTAGCAGGTTACCCTTCCGGCTTGGCCTAGGCAGGGTTATGGACGCCATTGGTTATTCTTCAGGGCTCTTAGCCCCATTTGTATCTTGTCCGTAGTCGGACGCTCTATCGTTTCGAGGTGATTTGGATCTTTGTATATTATATCTGTATTCCTGACTCATGGAGTCACTGTTGTATATATATATATCCGTTCTGTGGGTCCCATCGAGGACTGATGTGTAATGGTATTACTTCGTTTTCCACCCACACGAAAGTGCCTGGTGGGGGTCCTTGAATCGTTTCTATGTGGGTTTGGCGGAAAGGGCTAAAACTTGCATAGGGCCGATTCGAGGGTGTTACAGAGTGGTATCAGAGCTCAACAGTTACGATACCCCACTGGTCTAGCCTGTAGGATAACCTAGCTAACGGTCGATGTAGAGTGTTAAAACTATTTTTGCAAAATCGGTTGGATAGATCTGATTAGTTCCGTTTTTACTCCTTACCTCGGTGCTATTCTCCTCTTACCTCTTCGTGTTTTAAATCTGCTCTCTTCCCTTTCTCTGAGTCCAGGAATTCTCGTGGTTGGGTTTCTGTCGTACCTCCAGGGTTTCTCTTCCTCCTTTGGTAACGGTGTTTCTACATCTGGTCTTTATGCTATCTGAGGAATCCTTCATCTGTTGTACCTTTCGGTGGATCAAAATCCACTGAAATCTTTCTTTGTATCTTCCGGTGTTTTCCAACACGGCGACATCATCATCAGCTACATCAGATCCGATGAAGAGCCTGCATCACTCCTTTGTTCCAAACCTCGCTTGTCGAGATCGTCAGTCTGAATTCCGAGAATGGGTGTCATGCTTTTCTACTGCATGTGCGGAGTAATAGTTTGGGTGTGTGATGGATTGGCCCCCATGCCGACTACTCATTCTATTCGCTCTCGTACATTGAAGTGGATTAGATTGCACTTATTCTCTCCTTTCATAGAAGTTGGAGGTGGCCTTATCTTTTGAGACATCTCCCTTCGTCTTTGTCTCTCCGGAGTGTTCCCTCAACAAACGTGAGCAGCGACCCCTTGTTGGTGGTGTCGCCGATTTCAAGATGGAGCAAAAAAAATCTTTCTTAGTGGTGTCGCAAAGATCTGCATGCAGCGAGATGAATCCGATCATCAGCCTTCTCCCTGGTACCATGAGGCGGATCTCGAGGGCGAGATCCATTGTTAGTGGTATCGAATTGTAGCACCCCGGTAAAACCACTACTAGCAAATTGCTTGTTATTTTATTTCTTTGCATCATCATGACATCATCATTCATTGCACTGTTTTGTTCCCAAATTATTCTATTAGATCCTATTTTGTTTTCTAAAATTATCCTTCTATTTTAAGACCTACAAATATTTTCATGTAATTATTCTACTATTAATTTGTTTTGCTACAAACCAAAAACTGCTGTAGGTGTACTCTGTTCTGTTTTATCTTCCTCCCAAACTTCTTAAATAGAATAAAATTCAAACCGATTTTGAAGTTATATCCTAAGAAAAACCTCCTTCTTCTTTATGCTAGCCGAGCTACTCCCAGGTGCCTGAAGTGTCATGTTTTCCTTCTTGCTTGGTTCGCACATGCCTATCAGGTGACCTGCTCCACCGTACAAGTGACCCCCTCCATCTTCTTATCTCCAAGGCAAAGCCAACCAAGTCAACTACTCCCGCTAGCCTTTTTCCTCTCTCTTTTTCCTGCTCCAAACCAAACCATATCGAAGCCATTGACATGGCTGGGCTCGTAGTATCACTGCCGCCACCGACGTGATTGTCGACATCAACATCCACGTCGCCGTCACGCTAGGATCTGCGCGAGGCACCCCTTCCACTCTGGCTCGCGGTGAGCAGCCGATTCTCGCCGTCCTCTTCCTCCCGCCGCCGTCTACATCTTCCACGAGCACGGGACTCTCGCCGCCGGCTTGATCCGCTGCACCACGGTCGCCGCCATCACGCAAGGAGAACCATCGAGGACCCCGCTGTCGACCGCCACCAGGAGCGAGGAGGAGGAGTGGCAACAACATCAGGATCGTCCGCGGCTGCACGCTCCTGGTGGCCGCCGCACGCACATCTGCCTCACCTTGATCGTCTCCGTCAACCCCGACGTTGCCCAGCTCGCCAGCAGACCCTGGGTGAGCACCGCTCCAAACCCTGTCCTGTTCGACTCCCGTTCGTCTCTGTAGCATCGCCACTGCCTGCTCGACAGTGCACATCTGCCTTAGTCGTGCCTACACACGCGCGTTCGCTTGCGTGCTAGTTCGCTGTTGCTTCTTTTGTTCCTGTTGCACACGCACTTTTCCCTGAACATGTTACACACGCCCGCACACCTCTGATCACGCGCACAACACCGTCCTGGTCGAGTACATCTAGTATTCAGCTAGCTGTTTTCATTTTGATTCAGCTTCTACTCAGCTTGTTTGTTTAGGTAGCTAGATATGCACGGTAGTTAGCTATCTGAATTTTCTGTCGCTCGTCGCATGTCGACTGTTTTGCAGTTCAGACAACATAAACCAGTTCTTAGTTTTGAAACAACTAAAATGTGTTTCATTCCATCTTTTTGGGCAAAATCAATTTGTGTTTTGGAGGACAGAATTTGTGAGAAACTCAAGGGAAGTACCTGTTTAACTTTTGACAAACTAAATTTTGACCAAATATTAAATATTTTCTACATAAGTAAAACTTGATTTTGGCCTGACTTTTGTTTTATAAGTCCAAATTTAATAAATAAGATGTCTACGATGATTAGGAAAATGCGAGGACATGGAATCTGCAATCGAACATGGCATTTGAGCATTATATCAATTATGTACTAAATGGTTATGCAAGGAACCATTAATCAATATGGCCATTTTAATTTGATATTGCCAACTTTTGTTTGTTGGCCACTTAAAGATGATCCACTAGTGTATTAGAAGCCTTCTGCATCATATTATCTAGTCATGCATGCATATCATGATCATGCCGAATCTTTTGCATTAGTAGTAATTGTTGTATCGGTTGTTATTTTTAGTGCTTTGCTTCTTCCCAGATAGGCCGATGAGTTGACACGAGTTATGAAAAGTTCTTCGGTAATGTATCTTCGGCAGTGTTTTCCAGGCGAGCATCTCTTCCCCTTCTACCTATTTTGCATTTATAGTCTTTATTCATCCTGTTGATCTATTGCTATCCGCGTTGCGATGCTTTAGTTTCCATGTACCATTTATATTCCCTGCAGCCTCTATATTGCCTTGGACACATCCTATTGCCTGTTGTTTGATAGACAGTCGGCCTTGCGAGTCGTAGTTGCTTGCCCAGGTGCTGCTTTGCGTCGATGTTATTCCACCGGTGTTGGACGGTTGGCACATGTTTAATGGTGGAGATGCTTAATTGGTGGAGATGATCATGACTTTAAATACAACTATTAAAATGCTAGATACAACTAATGTAGAGGCATCGGTGGGCAATAGATGTTATTTGGTTCTTCCAAGCTCACTTGTGTCCCGTAGGACCCCGAGTACTTGATACCTGTTCCTTGACTATTCGCACTATCCACATCCGGGAGGCCTTATGGACCCCCCTGAGCCAGAGCTTGATTCATTTCTATTTCTGGGGCCACAAAGTAGTTTGGGGCTTTATTACTATCCTATACCTATGCCATGCTTTACTGCTTTATTTGAGATTGTGTGTGGAGCACCTGTACTGTTTAGGATTGCGGAGTGTTTTCGCGGTATCGACAAGCCCAGTCACACTTTCGGGTTCCCAGTCGTTTACAGCCATTGGCGCAAACCTTGGGTCCGTCTCGGAGCCGGCCAACTTCGTTGCGGGTAGCTTAATGGGGTGGCCCCCTGAAATATTTATGAATCCTGTGATCGCTTTGTCGTGAATGCCTCGTTGGGTTTTGAGTTGGTTTTTCCGAGGTTGATCGGGTGTGTGTTGCTATTTGTGCACCCCTGCAGGGTAAATCTTTCTGAAAGCCGTGTCCGCGGTTATGGACGACTTGGAGCACAGTATCTCGATCATAGACAAGCATAACTAAAGTAGCGCTATAAATTTGACTTAATATGTGACTAGTAATCAGATTCAAATACAACGGAATGGATATTAAAAATGCCAACAACTGGTGGAGTTGGGGTTCCTTTTGTCTTGTTATATCTGCCTAGCAAGTTATGCAACTCCAATGGAATGAAATAAAAGTGCCAACAACTACTGGGTTTTGGGATTCCTCAGGACAATTATATCTGACTAGTAAATGTTCCCACTACAACGGAATGATTAATTAAAACTGCCCACTACTTATGCTTCAGGATAACTCATGCTATCTATATCTTATCAGTAAGTGCTGCAACTATAACGGAATGAGTAAAATTCCCAACCGTGTGAGTTTCTCGATTTGACTTCCCTCGATTAGGGGAAATGCCAGGATGGGTATGTTTGGTGTTACTATCAGGTTGGATCCGGATAGATCTTTCTTATTCCTCTCTAATAGCCGCCAGTTTTACTGAGTCTCTATAGGATGTTTAGTGCTGCTGCACTGCCGCTTCAGTCCACCATACCTATGTAGGCGAGAGCCGCCGAATTCTAGCCTCGCCGTGTACTGGCCTCAGTACTGACGCTCCTCTTTTTCCTTTGCCCTTTGTCGGCACCCCTTTTGTTTTAGCAGGTTTGAGGTCGACGTCGTTAGCAGGTTACCCTTCCGGCTTGGCCTGGGCAGGGTTATGGACGCCATTGGTTATTCTTCAGGGCTCTTAGCCCCATTTGTATCTTGTCCGTAGTCGGACGCTCTATCGTTTCGAGGTGATTTGGATCTTTGTATATTATATCTGTATTCCTGACTCATGGAGTCACTGTTGTATATATATCCGTTCTGTGGGTCCCATCGAGGACTGATGTGTAATGGTATTACTTCGTTTTCCACCCGCACGAAAGTGCCTGGTGGGGGTCCTTGAATCGTTTCTATGCGGGTTTGGTGGAAAGGGCTAAAACTTGCATAGGGCTGATTCGAGGGTGTTACAGAGTGGTATCAGAGCTCAGCAGTTACGATACCCCACTGGTCTAGCCTGTAGGATAACCTAGCTAACGGTCGATGTAGAGTGTTAAAACTATATTTGCAAAATCGGTTGGATAGATCTGATTAGTTCCGTTTTTACTCCTTACCTCGGTGCTATTCTCCTCTTACCTTTTCATGTTTTAAATCTGCTCTCTTCCCTTTCTCTGAGTCCAGGAATTCTCGTGGTTGGGTTTCTGTCATACCTCTAGGGTTTCTCTTCCTCCTTTGGTAACGATGTTTCTACATCCGGTCTTTATGCTATCTGAGGAATCCTTCATCTGTTGTACCTTTCGGTGGATCAAAATCCACTGAAATCTTTCTTTGTATCTTCCGGTGTTTTCCAACACGGTGACATCATCATCAGCTACATCAGATCCGATGAAGATCCTGCATCACTCCTTTGTTCCAAACCTCGCTTGTCGAGATCATCAGTCTGAATTCCGAGAATGGGTGTCATGCTTTTCTACTGCATATGCGGAGTAATAGTTTGGGTGTGTGATGGATTGGCCCCCATGCCGACTACTCATTCTATTCGCTCTCGTACATTGAAGTGGATTAGATTGCACTTATTCTCTCGTTTCATAGAAGTTGGAGGTGGCCTTATCTTTTGAGACATCTCCCTTCGTCTTTGTCTCTCCGAAGTGTTCCCTCAACAAACGTGAGCAGCGACCCCTTGTTGGTGGTGTCGCCGATTTCAAGATGGAGCAAAAAAAACCTTTCTTAGTGGTGTCGCAAAGATCTGCATGCCGCGAGATGAATCCGATCATCAGCCTTCTCCCTGGTACCATGAGGCGGATCTCGAGGGCAAGATCCATTGTTAGTGGTATCGAATTGTAGCACCCCGGTAAAACCACTACTAGCAAATTGCTTGTTATTTTATTTCTTTGCATCATCATGACATCATCATTCATTGCACTGTTTTGTTCCCAAATTATTCTATTAGATCCTATTTTGTTTTCTAAAATTATCCTTCTATTTTAAGACCTACAAATATTTTCATGTAATTATTCTACTATTAATTTGTTTTGCTACAAACCAAAAACTGCTGCAGGTGTACTCTGTTCTGTTTTATCTTCCTCCCAAATTTCTTAAATAGAATAAAATTCAAACCAATTTTGAAGTTATATCCTAAGAAAAACCTCCTTCTTCTTTATGCTAGCCGAGCTACTCCCAGGTGCCTGAAGTGTCATGTTTTCCTTCTTGCTTGGTTCGCACATGCCTATCAGGTGACCTGCTCCACCATACAAGTGACCCCCTCCATCTTCTTATCTCCAAGGCAAAGCCAACCAAGTCAACTACTCCCGCTAGCCTTTTTCCTCTCTCTTTTTCCTGCTCCAAACCAAACCAGATCGAAGCCATTGACATGGCTGGGCTCGTAGTATCACTGCCGCCACCGACGTGATTGTCGACATCAACATCCACGTCGCCATCACGCCAGGAGCTGCGCGAGGCACACCTTCCACTCTGGCTCGCGGTGAGCAGCCGATTCTCGCCGTCCTCTTCCTCCCGCCGCCATCTACATCTACCACGAGCACGGGCCTCTCGCCGCCGGCTTGATCCGCTGCACCACGGTCGCCGCCATCACGCAAGGAGAACCATCGAGGAGCCCGCTGTCGACCGCCACCAGGAGCAAGGAGGAGGAGTGGCAACGACGTCAGGATTGTCCGCGGCTGCACGCTCCCGGTGGCCGCCGCACGCACATGTGCCTCGCCTTGATCGTCTCTGTCAACCCCGACGTTGCCCAGCTCGCCAGCAGACCCTGGGTGAGCACCGCTCCAGACCCTGTCCTGTTCGACTCCCGTTCGTCTCTGTAGCATCGCCACTGCCCGCTCGACAGTGCACATCTGCCTTAGTCGTGCCTGCACACGCGCGTTCGCGTGCGTGCTTGTTCGCTGCTGCTTCTTTTGTTCCTGTTGCACACGCACTTTTCCCTGAACATGTTACACACGCCCGCACACCTCTGATCACGCGCACAACACCGTCCTGGTCGAGTACATCTAGTATTCAGCTAGCTGTTTTCATTTTGATTCAGCTGCTAGTCAGCTTGTTTGTTTAGCTAGCTAGATATGCACGGTAGTTAGCTATCTGAATTTTCTGTTGCTCGTCGCTTAGTTTTAAAATAACTAAAATGTGTTTCATTCCATCTTTTTGGGCAAAATCAATTTGTGTTTTGGAGGACAAAATTTGTGAGAAACTCAAGGGAAGTACCTGTTTAACTTTTGACAAACTCAATTTTGACCAAATATTAAATATTTTCTACATAAGTAAAACTTGATTTTGGCCTGACTTTTGTTTTATAAGTCCAAATTTAATAAATAAGATGTCTACGATGATTAGGAAAATGCGAGGACATGGAATCTGCAATCAAACATGGCATTTGAGCATTATATCGATTTTGTACTAAATGGTTATGCAAGGAACCATTAATCAATATGGCCATTTTAATTTGATATTTCCAACTTTTGTTTGTTGGCCACTTAAAGATGATCCACTAGTGTATTAGAAGCCTTCTGCATCATATTATCTAGTCATGCATGCATATCATGATCATGCCGAATCTTTTGCATTAGTAGTAATTGTTGTATCAGTTGTTCTTTTTAGTGCTTTGCTTCTTCCCGGATAGGCCGATGAGTTGACACGAGTTACGAAAAGTTCTTCGGTAATGTATCTTCGGCAGTGTTTTCCAGGCGAGCATCTCTTCCCCTTCTACCTATTTTGCATTTATAGTCTTTATTCATCCTGTTGATCTATTGCTATCCGCGTTGCGATGCTTTAGTTTTCGTGTACCATTTATATTCCCTGCAGCCTCTATATTGCCTTGGACACATCCTATTGCCTGTTGTTTGATAGACAGTCGGCCTTGCGAGTCGTAGTTGCTTGCCCAGGTGCTGCTTTGCGTCGATGTTATTCCATCGGTGTTGGAAGGTTGGCACATGTTTAATGGTGGAGATGCTTATTGGTGGAGATGATCATGACTTTAAATACAACTATTAAAATGCTAGATATAACTAATGTAGAGGCATCGGTGGGCAATAGATGTTATTTGGTTCTTCCACGCTCACTTGTGTCCCGTAGAACCCCGAGTACTTGATACCTGTTCCTTGACTATTCACACTATCCACAACCGGGAGGCCTTATGGACCCCCCTAAGCCAGAGCTTGATTCATTTCTATTTCTTGGGGCCACAAAGTAGTTTGGGGCTTTATTACTATCCTATACCTATGCCATGCTTTACTGCTTTATTTGAAATTGTGGGTGGAGCACCTGTACTGTTTAGGATTGCGGAGTGTTTTCGCGGTATCGACAAGTCCAGTCACACTTTCGGGTTCCCAGTCGTTTACACCCATTGGCGTAAACCTTGGGTCCGTCTCGGAGCCGGCCAACTTCGTTGCGGGTAGCTTAATGGGGTGGCCCCCTGAAATATTTATGAATCCTGTGATCGCTTTGTCGTGAATGCCTCGTTGGGTATTGAGTTGGTTTTTCCGAGGTTGATCGAGTATGTGTTGCTATTTGTGCACCCCTGCAGGGTAAATCTTTCTGAAAGCCGTGTCCGCGGTTATGGATGACTTGGAGCACAGTATCTCGATCATAGACAAGCATAACTAAAGTAGCGCTATAAATTTGACTTAATATGTGACTAGTAATCAGATTCAAATACAACGGAATGGATATTAAAAATGCCAACAACTGGTGGAGCTGGGGTTCCTTTTGTCTTGTTATATCTGCCTAGCAAGTTATGCAACTCCAATGGAATGAAATAAAAGTGCCAACAACTGCTGGGTTTTGGGATTCCTCAGGACAATTATATCTGACTAGTAAATGTTCCCACTACAACGAAATGATTAATTAAAATTGCCCACTACTTATGCTTTAGGATGACTCATGCTATCTATATCTTATTAGTAAGTGATGCAACTATAACGGAATGAGTAAAATTGCCAACCGTGTGAGTTTCTCGGTTTGACTTCCTCGATTTGGTATCAAGGGGAAAATGCCAGGATGGGTATGTTTGGTGTTACTATCAGGTTGGATCCGGATAGATCTTTCTTATCCCTCTCTAATATCCACCATACCTATGTAGGCGAGAGCCGCCGAATTCTAGCCTCGCTGTGTACTGGCCTCAGTACTGACGCTCCTCTTTTTCCTTTGCCCTTTGTCGGCACCCCTTTTGTTTTAGCAGGTTTGAGGTCGACGTCGTTAGCAGGTTACCCTTCCGTCTTGGCCTGGGCAGGGTTATGGATGCCAATGGTTATTCTTCAGGGCTCTTAGCCCCATTTGCATCTTGTCCGTAGTCGGACGCTCTATCGTTTCGAGGTGATTTGGATCTTTGTATATTATATCTGTATTCTTGACTCATGGAGTCACTGTTGTATATATATCTGTTCTGTGGGTCCCATCGAGGACTGATGTGTAATGGTATTACTTTGTTTTCCACCCGCACGAAAGTGCCTGGTGGGGGTCCTTGAATCGTTTCTATGCGGGTTTGGTGGAAAGGGCTAAAACTTGCATAGGGCCGATTCGAGGGTGTTACAAGTAATGAGTTGTATTATATTTGCAGGTATAATATTGGCCAAATTATATAGACGAGAGCCGAAGTACGGGTTGGCGTACACAAGAAGGAAGGAATCATCTTGAAGGTCAGCGCTTTTCTCTCTCTATCGTGTTCCCCTATAGAGATAGCGCTAGAGACAAAGGTCAGAGAGACTGAGACAGAGCAGAGGCCCACGAGTGTGATGATGTTTGACCGCCAACGAACAGACAACATGGACTTTGAGGCATTTCCTCACAGAGGTTGATGAAGTACGAAAGGAGAGAACCGCTTTGCTATTTTGGAAGAGCAACTCTAGAGAATATGCTGGCCACGTATGCCCTAAGTCTAACCTGGCCACCCCTTTATAAGGTGAGCCAGGGCCTCTAAGGAGGGGCTCGATCATTTTAGCTAAGGAAAAACCCTAGTGTGTGAGTAGAGAGTAGGATAGAATTGTCTCATTCCTCTCCTCAATACAGCTCAAGGAGCATTTATAAACACCATAGATCTTGATAATAGAGATCTCAGTGTGCGGAATCACTGCACTATCCGTTCCTGGATACCACTAGTGCACATTGGCCCCACCTTTAGCATACCCATGGCATCTGTCGTGACACCACCATGATAGTTGGCGCCGACAATGGGGCCAGCAGCGGCGCTAGCTGGTGTCAAGATCTGGACGTGAAACTTCATTGCCACCGGACAACACATCGTCTCCGGGCTACTCCAGCGGTTCAGCGCGCTGGACTTCGTCAGCGATAACACGCACAACATCGACAATTGTCCGCCTCCGTGCAATAGTCTCTTCGTTAGCTACGACACGCACAAGATCTACATCAGCGTCGATGTGGTGACCCAGCATACCACTGCATGTGTAGTACACTATAGTCGTTGATATGACATTCATAGAACACCGTTCCGTAAATATCACATCCCTCAGAGTGGTACAATAGAAACATTGCGGGTCCATATTACAAACATACACACTTCATTATTACAAGCCAAGAGTTCTCAAACTTCAAGCATTATGAAATTATAAATCAACTTAAGTAGTTTCAGTGGAAGATATAAAATCCAAACTCATACTTCGAACTGAGCTCAACAACTTATTCTATATAGTTCCTACTGCTCGGCTCAACTGGTTTACTAATAACTAAGGAAACTACTCGGACTCGTTTCCCTCCACTCCATAGCGTATCTCGTAGTCCACCCCTTTAACTCCTCTGGACAGGTCTGGGTCTTCATAGCAGACATCCTCTTGTCCATCAGCTACGTACATCGAAGTGTCTTTTGGATTCTCAAAGTCTAAGCAAGCATTCAAAGGAAAGAGTGAGTAACAGCGTTACCCAACAAGTTCATTATATGAAAGGTGGGAAGTTTGATGCTCTATCTACCACCTCGGATAACATGTCCTTGGTACTATGCAATTTTTATAAACATTTCTTCAAAGATTGATTTTATTATCAAAAACTATGCCCATCAGCCTTCACAGGTTGACTAGAACTTCATGGAGTTCCTTTCCTGCTGCGTTCATAGATCCTTCCCGGAACAGGGAGTAACATGTCACAATTCTTACACTCTGCATAGGTGCGTTGCTTTACCCATGAGAGACCAACTCCTTGTTACACAACTAGGCGTACTTTCCCATCCACAATTCCATGATGTGGGGCCTAGTAGGTGATCCAAGCCAATCACTGCCCTCTCCGCGACCCCATATGTCTGCATTATCCACCGGGGCTGACTACACCTCCGTTAAGCCTCCAACTAGGGCAAGCTATAACCCTGGTGAGTTCCTGAAGACTCTATGAGTTGGTGATGCCCCTGGAAAGCTCCCTAAAAGGTCCGACTATACCTCCGGCAGCCACTCATAAATAATCTAGATACCAAAATCGTGGGGCCTAAGGGTGCCCACCCATATGTTGGATCCATAACCGAAATCCCAACGTCACGATAAGGTTATCTTGCCTCCATTTGAAAGGAAGAAGATACATCTGACTTCTCTGTCCCATTCCAAATCTCATGGTTATCGCGTAATATATGGCGCTAGAATCACTGATGACATGGGTTGTTAAACCTATGTGACTTCTGCAATTGGAACCCTAAGTGCCATTACCAATCTTCATCATCACTTAGGATGATATCTACATCTTATTTATTAGAGAAGATAACATTTTCTTTCTCCACATCATAGATGATAACACACAATTTGCAATATCTTTGATAAAGACTCTTCAAAGGACATGAGCAAGTGATGAACTTGCCTTGTGACTACATGGTAGTGAAGTCGGATGCTTCCACTTGACTTTGAGCTCCGGTTTCTACAAAGAACCATTATTGCCTAATAAGGACAATATTTAAATAAACAATATGCAATGCATAGTAATGTCATGCAATGATTTATTATTTACTTCTTTGCATGTTTTACCCTCTTAGTAAAAGTTTACTATTTTCTTTAATATCATTCTAAGAGTAAAAAATATATAAAATTATTTAATTTTTATTACTCTTTTAAATATTTTCTGAAATTTCATTAAGAAAATAAGATTTATTTTTATTACACCAAATTTACTTTTCAAAAATACATATTAGTATTTTTCTATAGTAACATATTCATTTAGGATCTTTAAAATGAATTTTATTCAATTTTAAGTGTTTCATCTATTTTTATGAAATTCAAAAGTAATTGGCAAAAATTAATAATGGATCTAATTTTTTAGTTACCAAAAATTCTATTGATTATTTTTACTCAATAGAGAATATTTTTGTGAGTTTATAGATATATTATTTATATTTTTAAGATTTTTACTTCATTTCTTAGAACCATTTAATTCCTAGGGGTATTTTGGTCATTTGTCAATTTAATTAGACGTTTCCTTTTTTAAATTAGACCCAGCCCATTGGGCTGGCTCAGCCCTAACTTGGCCCATTTGGGTTGGTCAAACCCCACTGCCACGAGCGGCCCAATACCACTCGATTCCTCACTTCTCTCTCTCTCTCTCTCGTGCCCCTCCTGTCTCGCCCGCGCGGAGCCGTCGTGTTGCTGATGCGGCCACCGTCTGATTCCGGCCACCCTGGCCTACTCTGGCCGCCGCCATAGTACATGACGAGGTAGCCGACTTGCTCCACCAACTGGTCCTACTTGATTCGTCTGCAAGTCCCTCTCCCATCCAGGCTCACTCCACCCTGAACCCTAGGGTTTGGGGTTGTCAGCGATGTGGAGCTCCGCCGTTGTGGTGGCGCTGTGCTGGGCTCCAGGCGGTCCTGTGGTGCCTCTGCTGCTGCCTATGTGACTGTGGCCACCGTGCGACGGCTTGGCGCAGGTTGCAGCGCCCTCGGGTGCTCCTCGTGCTGTTGTGTGTGCTCGCCGTTGACTCTGCTTCCTCTTCTAACTACAGCGAGGACCACGAGTGAGTTTCACTTCTCTCCCTCCCTGAATGTCTAACTTACCTTGGTACTGGCCATGTATGAACCCTAATTACATCTGGTCACGACACTAGGGTTCATCCCTCTGTGTTAGGGTTCATCCCTTGATATCATCTTTATATAAGGCGGGTTCTTGCTGAATTTAGCTGTGTATGACTTACTGTTATACTGTGATTTTCATTGTTGATAGTTGTTTCTGTCTGTAGTCGGTTAACTGAACTTTACTTACTATCATGTATGATAGCTATGATTTGATTGAGATTGGCTCTCTGGTTCTTGTTGATATACTTTGGTATGAGAGAATTGTAGTTGGATATTTAATCCAATTACCCTCTGATACTTGCCTATTACAAGATTCAGATATATTAATTATAATTCCTAATTGTTATGTTAGGAAAATGATTAGATGTTCTATTGCAATATTGAATTATGGAATCCCTGGCAGAAACCACTTGGTTAAGATAGGCTCTTGTGATACCCTCAATTGAGTGGCACACATGCTTTATCTCAGAACTGGGTTGTTTTTATTTATGTCCTATTGTACTTGAGATTGCAGATCCTTCTATTGAATAGATTAGCCTGTGATGCTGGTCTGAGGCAAAACTACAGAAAAGTAGCTATATTTACCTGCTGCTTTACGTCTTTAATGATCTGTGATGGATAGGCTATTATAAGAAGATTAAGGTGGATCCTTACTATTTAAGATAAGGCTTTAAGATGTTTCATTTCTAATATGCTACCATCCACAGGATGTGCCCAGAAATGTTTATCCAAGGATGCTTGTGTATCTAGTTATGAAACTAGAGATTTCTCTCCAAGATCAGTGATGCAAAAGCTGAACTCTTGGTAGTAGCTGGTAAAGTTTTATAATTTGCTTTTTATCTTTCTTCCAGGATGGATAGACACCCCACTTTGGTGTTTTTTTGAGAAGATCAAATAAAACAACACATGCTCCGTTGATTCTGTGATGACTTGATCATGTGGTGGTTTTATTTGTACTCACCAAATTACTCGATGGCTGATGAGGTTGTGGTGTTGCTTGCTGGCTTGATCTAGCTCTACACATCCAGGTGCTGCTCCTGTGATTTTGTGTTTGGCCTTGCTATCCACCTGCTCCACCCCCTCCTTATGTTACCATCTTGTGAAGAACTGGAAGTTGATTTGGTAATCTGGCTGAGGATTTGGCTATGGTTTTGGCAAGCTCAAGGAGCTCTGAGTGTGTGCTTGAGAAGGAGAAATGAGTTTTTGTACTATGCTTCGACTGGTGCTCTGTGTGAGTGCTTGTACTGCTGCTGCTGGCTTGACAACACACTCCATGCAGTTTGGTGACTAAGCTGTGTGTCTGTGTGAGTTGTTCATATGGATCAGCTCAAGTAACTTGGCTTTTACTATTGCTTGTTTACTTGTTGATAGCCTGGTGAAACTTACCTATCTCCACTTGGCTTCTACTGTGGCCTCTGGATATTTACTAAAAAGAACAGATACTTCACCTTTGGTGAAGCTTGCCCCTTTATTTACTCAATGATGTACTATGAACAGTGCACTTCACCGTTCACCACTGAGAGTAAAATTAGCTAACTAACCATTTAATTTCCTTTTAGTTGTTTATCTTATTTGCAGGAACAAGATCTAGACATACAAGATATAGTATAGGAGTAGATAGGTATTATAGGTTTTAATTGTAACCTTCTTTTTATTCTTTTTGTAAAGGATCCTGTATAGATATTATTACAAGTTAATGAAGTTTGATTTCTGTTTTTTTTGTAATCTTATGCTTTTGATGTATTTATCACCAGCTGTAACCTTAATATGAAATAAAGAAATAAGAATTCATTTCTTATTTAATTTTCCTTGCCTTTAATCCTTATTGTTGATTACTATTTCTATACTATAATCATACAATGTTAATAAGGGTTTTTAGAAAACCATCCAATATTAATAACTTCTGATTTTTAAATATTTTCCAATTGATTTGAATTTCAAATTTGAATTCAAAGTAATTTCCCCAAAATCTTAATACTACCTCAAGGTCATGTCAAAATTCATAGCAATCACTAACAAGAGCTATTCCTACCTCCAGTTTGCGAAAGAAACTCTGATCCCTTTAGCTTTTTGTTTGGCGAAAAATTTACCCTGATTTTATAGATGCATGCATGCACAAATTCCTATGTCTACCCTTCGTTGGATCCTAATGCTGGGATGTTACAGACTTCCCCCCCTTAAATTAAACTTCGTCCCGATGTTTGCGGGTGGGTACCTAAATAATTCTGGATATGCTTCCCACAAGTCATCTTCTTTCTCCTAGGTGGCTTCTCGCTCTAGTTGATCTTCCTACTATACCTTGCAATATTTGATTGCCCTTTTTCTCAACCTTTTCTAGTTTTCCTCTAGAATCTTACAAGGTTTTTCGACAGAAGTCAAATCTTCTTGTAACTCAATCTCTTGATGTGTGATAGCATCATCGGGTATTTTAAGACATTTCCAAAGTTGTGAAACATGGAACACATTGTGAACCTGATCTAACCTCTTTGGTAACTCTAGAGCATAAGCTATTGTTCTGTTCTGACTTAATATCTTGAATGGTCCAATGTACCTTGGACTTAATTTACCTTTGACTCCGAATATCTTCACTCCCTTCATCGGACTTACTTTGAGATATACCATATCTCCTACTTCTGGATGCCATGTTCTATGACTTTGATCAGCATAACTCTTTCGTCGACTCTGAGCTATCTTCAACCGATCTCTAATGATATCGATGATATCTTGTCTATCCTTGATATAATTTGGTGCAATTTCCTTGCTACTACTAGGTTCATACCAACATATAGGTGACCTACACCTTCTTCCATATAGTACTTGATAAGGTGCTACCTTCAGACTACTCTGATAGCTATTGTTGTAGGAAAATTTTGCCAATGGTAGATGATCTTCCCACGAACCTACAAAATCTAATGCACAAGCTCTAAGCATGTCTTCTAAGATTTGGTTGGTCGTTTCTGTCTGACCTCCAGTTTATGGATGATAAGCTGTACTAAAATCCAATTTTGAACCAAGTGATGCATGTAATTGTTTCCAAAATGCTGCTGTAAACACAGATCCTCTGTCTGATACAATCTTCTTGGGTACCCCGTGCTTACTCACAATCTCTTTGACATAAATTTCCACTAATTTTTCAGCATTATCCTTTGTTTACCGGAATAAAATGTGCACTTTTTGTGAGTGAGTCCACAATCACCCAAATCATATCCTTCCGCTTCGATGTCATGGGTAGTCATGTGATAAAATCCATACCAGTTTCTTCCCACTTCCATTCTGGAATTTCTAACGGCTATAAGGGTCCTTCTGGACTTTGATGTTCTGCTTTAACCCTTTGGCAAGTATGGCATACCGATACATATTTTGCAATATCTATTTTCATATTATTCCACCAGAACAACTCTTTTAAATCCATTTACATCTTTGTACTAGCCGGATGTATGGAATATGGTGTTTCATGGGCTTCTCGAAGTATCACTTCTCGAATCTCTGTCACATCTGGTACACAAAGACGGTTTTGAAACCATAAAGATCCATAATCTCCCAGGTGAAAAACTGAGGTTTGAGCTTGAGAGATTCTTCGAACTTCTTCAATAATGAAAGGATCTTCAGCTTGATGTCTATAAATTTCATGTTGAAGATCACTACTCTGTTCTTCAATTACTCGCATGGTAGCTAATCCTCCAAGAACTGATGTACTTCTAAATTGTATTTCCATCCTTTCCAAATCCATCTGTAGTTCTTTTGGAAGTTCTCTATTCAAAGGTTGTATATCTGTGCTTTTCTGACTTAAAGCATCTTCCGCAATGTTTGCTTTTCAAGGGGTATAATTGATTCCTAGATCATAATATTTAATCAACTCCAACCATCGTTTCTACCTCATATTCAATTCCTTTTGAGTGAACAAATATTTAAGACTTTTGTGGTCAGTATATAACTCACATCTTGCCCAGAGAGAAAATGTATCCATCCTTTTAAAGCAAACACTACTGCTGCTAATTCTAAATCATGGCTTGGATAGTTCACTTCATGTGGTTTCAATTGCCTAGATCCGTAAGCAATTACCTTACGATCTTGCATAAGCACACAACCTAATCCTTCCTTGGATGCATCACAATATACTGTGTAATCTTTTCCTGGTTCAGGAATTGCTAGGATTGGTGCTGTAGTTAATATGATTTTCAACTCTTGAAAACTTGCTTCACACTTCTCATCCCATATGAAAGGTGTATTCTTTCTTAATAATTTGGTCATTGGTCCAGCTATCTTGGAAAAACCTTCTATGAATCTTCGATAATAACCGACCATACCTAAGAAACCTCGGATTTGCTTCACATTGGTTGGTGCCTTCCAATCTAGTACTGATTGAACTTTGGACGGATTTACAGCAATTCTATCCTTACTAATCACATGACCAAGAAACTTTACTTCGTCCAACCAAAATTCACACTTACTAAACTTAGCATAAAGCTTATGTTCTCTTAACATTTGCAATGCTACTCTCAAATGTTCTGCATGCTCTTTTGTATCTTTGGAGTATATCAGAATATCATCAATGAATACTATGACAAAATTGTCCAAGCAAGGCATGAAGATTTTGTTCATCAAATTCATGAATATCGCTGGTGCATTAGTCAGACCAAAAGGTACGACTAAATACTCATGATGTCCATACCTTGATACAAATGCTGGTTTTAGGAACATCTTCAGGTTTAATTTTTATCTGATGGTATCCTGATATTAGATCAATCTTGGAGAATACTCTAGCTCCCTTGACTTGGTCAAATAGATCTTGTATCCTTCGTAATGGATACTTGTTCTTGATAGTGACATTGTTGAGATTTCTTTAATCCCCACACATTCTCCGTCCACCATCTCGTTTATCCACAAAGATCACCGGAGTTCCCCACAGAGATACACTTTCCTGTATGAATCCTTTCCGGGCTAGTTCATCAATTTTCTCCTTAAGATCTTTTAATTCCTTTGGCCCCATATTATATGGTGCTTGAGCTATTGGTGTTGTACCAGGTATCAGGTAAATAGTGAACTCTATTTCCCGATCAGGTGGCGTTCCTAGTAACTCTGCTGGTAAAACATCTTGAAACTCCTTCACCACCGGAATATCTTCCAATTTGACCTCCTTAATTGAGTTCAACTGCAGATCTATCATGATATGACTATGTTTATCCGCCTGATAGACTATCCTTCCTCCACTTGGAGACTTGATTGAAACGGTTTTCTCTTCACAATTGATCTGAGCTCCATAGTCTGTCATCCAATCCATTCCTAGCGCTACTGCTATTCCTTTTAATGGGATCACATAAAGATCCGCATAATAGGTTTGACCACAAATGGAAATGACTTGGTTTTCTTTAATGTTTTTAACTACCACGATCCCTCCAGCGGTAACTACGGTCATAGGTTTTTCTAATGGTGCCTTTCTAATCCCGAATTTATCACAAAATTCTTCAGATATGAAAGAAGTAGTTGCACCAGTATCAAATAAAACTTTTCCGGGATTTGTGAGAATATTGAGCGTACCTATCACTGCCTGATTTGAGTTATCCACCTCCTCCAATGTTGCGCAATTTAGCTTTCCAGTAGGTCTACCTCTCTTGCCATTGTTATTTTGGCATAACTTCCCCCTCGGTTTGGCTGTCCACCTCCTCCTACACTTGCTTGTCCTCCACCTTTTGTGGCCCAACCACCGGGTGGTTTGTTTGGGCAATCAGGCTTAATATGTCCCTTTTGTCCACATCTAAAACAAATGATCACTGGTTTCTGACAATCCTTGCTGATATGTCCCGGAAGTTTGCAATTATGACATATGACATTCGTTCAAGGATTGAATTGTCCTCTAGTGTTGTTGCTACTCCTGTTGTTGTTGTTGTTGTAGGGTTTGTTTCTAGGTTGAAACTTCAAATTAGTTTTGGGTTTACTTGCTTGAATCCTCTTCGTTTCCTTCTTTGCTCAATTCCTACGGTCCTCTTAGACATTTTTGTAATCATCTTCAAAGGTTATAGCTGCATCAAGCAATTGTTGAAAAGTTTGAGTGTTGGTAAACCTCAACTGCATATTCACAAATGGATTTAGTCCATGCATGAACCTCTTCTTCCTTCTCGCCTTCGTGCTAACTTCTTCAGCAGCATAACGAGATAAATCACTAAACTCCCTAATATACCTCATGACACTGGAGTATCCTTGTTGTAGTTCTTCAAACTCCCTACGCTTCAACTCTATGATACTCTCTGGATCATGGTATTCACGGAATCTTTGTTTGAACTCCTCCCGATTGTACTCTCTTCCTGGAGGTTGCATAGCTAGCTGACTCTCCCACCATGACGCTGCAGGTCCAGTCAATAGATGTGTTGCATACCTCAACTTTTCTTCCTCATTGCATCCTATAGTTCTCAACTTTCTTTCGGTATCTGTTAACCAGTCCTATGCAAACATTGGTTCAGGAGCGGATGCGAAAGGTAAAGGCCTGGTATCTTGGAAATCCGAAAGACTAACACCACGTCCTGGAGGTGCCCTCTACTATCCCACTCGGTCTACCAAACCCTCCATGAATTTGTTCTAGGACTCTTACATCATTTGCATGTACTGCATAAAGTTCTGCTCCATCAATGGCCTCATTGGTGGTGGTGGTAAATTCGCTTGCATTCTGGCGTCTTCATCCGCCTTTTCTTTGGCTTCGCGCTCAATGCACTGCTGCTCAGTCTCATTTTCTACACCCGTTTCCATACCCCCCTAGTCCTGTAACATAAAGCAAATACTCATAATTACATCATGCATATGTGTTCTAAGCTCAACTTCATGCACAGAACTAGTCACACAATGGAAAACAAGATCCAAATAAGAACCAAATATGCATTACACACATAATATACATTACAACCAATATAGTTTATACAACGTGATTACAAGCCCTTACTAATTAAGCATTACAAGCTCATGTGGTACTATCCCACTTATTTATTTACATTAAGTCCTCTGACTCTAACTCTCGTATCCTGCAGAGATACTCCTAGTCATAGTCACACTCCCCAGAAGTTGCGTCGTTCATCATACATACCCGGAGTACAACTGTGCCGATGTGAAGTACGATGCACCGTCTGTGGAACGATTTGCCTTTTAGACAGACAATATTTCGTATCAGAAGTCTCCGGACTTGACACATCATTCAACTAAAGTGTATCCATACCTTCCAACTCATATGAAGTATCTACCGAATCATCCTCATCACTTTTTTCTTCATCCATCTCCTGCATCCTGATTCTAGAGGAATCAATAGAATATTCCCCTTCCGGTGCCCCCAAGTACTCTGCTGGGTACGATAGTCCTCAGCTATGATTGGATAGTGCACGTTATCTGGAGTAGGATAATTTTCTAGTGACTCGAACACCCTTTATTCAGGATCTTCCTCCTTGGACTCTACATCCTCCACATGGACATCTCTTCCATCAATGGAATAAGATCTTACGCCCATGCGACTAGTTTGCCCGATATCTCCAACTGAATCTTCCACACGAATAGGATTCCCGGCAAATCCATCCATTGATCCGTACCTCCATCCTTTAGAATTCCCAATGGGTAATTCCGAGTCCTCAGTAATTCCGAGTCCTCAGTTCCCCAAGAACTCTGTGGTACTGGATGACTAGTGCCCTCATCAGGATATCTAATGGGTTCTGGTATCGGTGAGTAAGGATATGGTGTAAAAGATGTTGGGTCTATAGGTATATCCTTGAAAACTGGGTTAACCCTATCCACTGCTTCATTCTCCAGTTTAGATGCTAACTTCTTCCTTCTTTCAGGATTCGTTAAATCCTCTAACATATCAACCTGATATTCTATAATAACCTGATGTGTCTTATACAAAGACCCGACCATCAGTCGATATAGATCCTTAAACTTAGAAGCTAGTTTTGGATGCTTCCTTACTAAAGTAAGATGATCCAGTTACGATTCCTCGTCTATAGAGTCATGAGGAATCACAAAATATGTGCTTCCAGCTAACTCTTCTGCCTTGTGCTGCCAAACATTGGCTATCGCCTCCACAATAGCAACATGATATGCTGCTAGGTGACTTCTACCTTCCCCCATAGGTAAATTGTGATATAAACCAAGCTTCTTTGGTAGTTGGATGCTAACACGATATTTGGCTAACATTCGCCCATCATGGTATGTCATGGTATTGACTGGGATATTAATTGTGCAACCAAAAACCCTCAAAAGTTCTCGAAGCAGTTCAGTTAAAGCCCCCTGGTAGTCATCGAGAGTCTCTTCTTTCCTTGCCAAAGTCTGTTTTGGAAACTTTGGTGCCATTTCCACTTTATAGAAATAAATATAATTAGTATCCATTAATTACAATGATGCATCATAATAAAGAATTATCGCACTAAAAAATATAACGAAATATTCCCAATTGAATATTAATCATATAATCTAGAGAACTCTTTACAGTTGCTACTAGACTCCTACAGTTATTTCCCTTTACTAGGTTTCCAAACTAAGGTCAAAGCAATTGCTCTGATACCAGCTGCGGTGACCCAGCATACCACTACATGTGTAGTACACTATAGTCGTTGATATGACATTCATAGAACACCGTTCCGTAAATATCACATCCGTCAGAGTGGTACAACAGAAACATTGCGGGTCCATATTACAAACATACACACTTCATTATTACAAGCCAAGAGTTCTCAAACTTCAAGCATTATGAAATTACAAACCAACTTAAGTAGTTTTAGCGGAAGATATAAAATCCAAACTCATACTTCGAATTGAGCTCAACAACTTATTTTATATAGTTCCCGCTACTCGGCTCAATTGGTTTACTAATAACTAAGGCAACTACTTGGACTCGTTGCCCTCCACTCCATAGCGTATCTCATAGTCCACATCTTCAACTCCTCTAGACAAGTCTGGTTCTTCGTAGCATACATCCTCTTGTCCATCAGCTACATACATCGAAGTGTCTTTTGGATTCTTAGAGTCTAAGCAGGGGTTCAAAGGAAAGAGTGAGTAACAGCATTACCTAGCAAGTTCATTATATGCAAGGTGGGAAGTTTGATGCTCTATCTACCACCTCGGACAACATGTCCTTGGTACTATGCAATTTTATAAACATTTCTTCAAAGATTGATTTTATTATCAAAACCTATGCCCATCAGCCTTCATAGGTTGACCAGAACTTCATGGAGTTCCTTTCTTGCCGCATTCGTAGCGCCTTCCCGGAACAGGGAGTAACATGTCACAATTCTTACACTCTGCAGAGGTGTGTTGCTTTACCCATGAGATACCAACTCTTTGTTTCACAACCGGGCATACTTTCCTGTCCACAATTCCATGATGTGGGGCCTAGTAGGTGATCCAAGCCAATCACTATCCTCTCCGCGACCCCATATGTCTGCACGATCCTACGGGGCTGACTACACCTCCGTTAAGCCTCCAACTAGGGCAAGCTATAACCCTGGTGAGTTACCGAATACTCTATGAGTTTGTGATGCCCCTGGAAAGCTCCCTAAAAGGTCCGACTATACCTCTGGCAGCCACTCATAAATAATCTAGATCCCAAAATCGTGGGGCCTAAGGGTGCCCACCCATATGTTGGATCCATACCCGAAATCCCAACGTCACGATAAGGTCATCTTGCCTCCATATGAAAGGAAGAAGATACATCTGACTTCTCCGTCCCATTCCAAATCTCATGGTTAACACGTAATATACGGCTCTAGAATCACTGATGACATGGGTTGTTAAACCTATGTGACTTCTGCAATTGGAACCCTAAGTTCCATTGCCAATCTTCATCATCACTTAGGATGATATCTACATCTTATTTATTAGAGAAGATAACATTTTCTTTCTCCAGATCATAGATGATAACACACAATTTGCAATATCTTTGATAAAGACTCTTCAAAGGACATGAACAAATGATGAACTTGCCTTGTGACTACAACGTAGTGAAGTCGGATGCTTCCACTTGACCTTGAGCTCTGGTTTCTGCAAATAACCATTATTGCCCGATAAGGACAATATTTAAAGAAACAATATGCAATGCATAGTAATGTTATGCAATGATTTATTATTTACTTCTTTGCATGTTTTACCCTCTTAGTAAAAGTTTACTATTTTCTTTAATATTATTCTAAGAGTAAAAAAAATATTTAAGAAAATAAGATTTATTTTTATCACACCAAATTTACTTTTCAAAAATACATAATAGTAATTTTCTATAGTAACATATTCATTTAGGATCTTAAAAATGAGTTTTATTCAATTTTAAGTGTTTCATCTATTTTTATAAAATTCAAAATTAATTGGCAAAAATTAATAATGGATCTAATTTTTTAGTTACCAAAAATTCTATTGATTATTTTTACTCAATAGATAATATTTTTGTGAGTTTATAGATATATTATTTATATTTTTAAGATATTACTTTATTTATTAGAACCATTTAATTCCTAGGGGTATTTTGGTCATTTGTCAATTTAATTAGATGTTTCCTTTTTTAAATTGGACCCAGCCCATTGGGCTGGCTCAGCCCTGACTTGACCCATTTGGGTTGGTCAAACCCCACTACCACGAGTGGCCCAATACCACTCGATTCCTCACTTATCTCTCGTGCCCCTCCTGTCTCGCCCCCGCGGAGCCGCCTCGTTGCTGATGTGGTCCTTGTCCGATTCCGGCCACCCTGGCCTACTCCGGCCGCCGCCGTGGTATGTGACGAGGTAGCCGACGCTCACCAACTGGTCCTGCTCGATTCGGCTGCAAGTCCCTCTCCCATCCAGGCTGACTCCACCCCGAACCCTAGGGTTTGGGGTTGTCGGTGATGTGGAGCTCCGCTGCTGTGGTGGCCCTGTGCTGGGCTCCAGGTGGTCCTATGGTGCCTCTACTACTGCCTGTGTGACTATGGCCACCGTGTCACGGCTTGGCGCGGGTTGTAGTGCCCTCAGGTGCTCCCCGTGCCGCCATGTGCGCTCTCCATTGACTCTGCTTCCTCTTCTAACTACAGCGAGGACCACGAGTGAGTTTCATTCTCTCCCTCTCTGAATCTCTGACTTACCTTGCTACTCTCTGAGTGGTGGCCATGTATGAACCCTAATTACATCTGGTCACGACACTAGGGTTCATCCCTCTTTGTTAGGGTTCATCCCTTGATGTCATGTTTATCTAAGGAGGTTTCTTGCTGAATTTAGCTGTGTATGACTCACTGTTATACTATGATTTTCATTGTTGACAGATGTTTCTGTCTGTAGTCTGTTAACTGAACTTTACTTACTATCATGTATGATAGCTTTGATCTGACTGAGATTGGCTCTCTGGTTCTTGTTGATATACTTTGGTATGAAAGAATTGTAGTTGGATATTTAATCCAATTACCCTCTGATACTTGCCAATTACAAGATTTAGATATATTAATTATGATTCCTAATTGTTATGTTAGGAAAATGATTAGATGTTCTGTTGCAATATTGGATTATGGAATCCCTAGCAGAAACCACTTGGTTAAGATAGGCTCTTGTGATACCCTCGATTGAGTGGCACACAGGCTTTATCTCAGAACTGGGTTGTTTTTATTTATGTTCTATTGTACCTGAGAGTTGTAGATCCTTCTATTGAATAGATTAGCCTGTGATGCTGGTCTAAGGCAAAACTACAGAAAAGTAGCTATATTTACCTGCTGCTTTACCTCTTTGATGATCTGTGATGGATAGGCTGTTATAAGAAGATTAAGGTGGATCCTTACTATTTAAGATAAGGCTTTAAGATGTGTCATTTCTGAGATGCTACCATCCACGGGATGTGCCCAGAAATGTTTATCCAAGGATGCATATGTATCTCGTTATGAAACTAGAGATTTCTCTCCAAGATCAGTGATGCAAAAGCTGAGATCTTGGTAGTAGCTGGGAAAGTTTTATCATTTGCTTTTTATCTTTCTTCTAGGATGGATATACACCTCACTTGGGTGTTTTTCTGAGAAGATCAAATAAAACAATGAAGGAAATATGCCATGAGAGGCAATAATAAAGTTGTTATTATGTATTCCTTGTATATGATAGATGTTTATTTTGCATGCGATAATTGTATTGATAGGAAACATCAATACATGTGTGTTTAATAAACAAAAGGTTTCCTAGTTATGCCTCTCTTATAGACTAGCTTGTTGATTAACAAGATGATCAAGGTTTCCTGATCATGGACATTGGATGTTGTTAATAACAAGGTCACAACATTTGTGAAATGATGTGATGAAGGTGTTATGTTGAGGCTCATGGATCAAGAGTGGAATTTGTCAATCCCGATGACGGATAGATATACTCTGGGCCCTCTCGGTGATATCACATTAAGATAGCTTGCAAGCAAGTGATGTGATCACTAGAATGTTATATCACGAGAACGAGAAAAGAGTGCATGTCGGTAACGAGATCAAACTAGGTATTTGGATACCGATGATCGAATCTCGGACATGTATTATATCATGAGACAAAGGGATTAAATTGCTGATGTTAAAGGTTCTCACGATCACAGAAGTCATCGTTGAATATGCAGGAGTCAGTATGGATCTCCAGGTCCCGCTTCTCATTATTGATCTGAGAGGAGTCTCAATCATGTCTGCATTATTTGCGAACCGTAGGGTGACACACTTGAGGGTTGCCGGACACCATTTAGGAGCACATATGTTCCAGACAAAAGGTTTGCAAAGCGCAGGAAATGTTTCGATAGAAACAGGAATTGTTTCGATAGAAACCGAAATTGTTTCGGGTGAAATTGCAGAAAGTGGTTCTGCATGTGATATTGAAATGTTGCAAGGGGTTTTATGTGAATGTTTGTTAATTAAAGTAATTAACAAAATTCTGAATAAAATAAATAAAAGAGTTTTATTAATTGAGAGTTGCATTTAATTTGGTGGAAATTAAATACATGTGAGTGGGATTTTGGGTGGCGGCCATGTTTATGTGAGTGGAGGTTCACCACATGAATGAAGGAGGGGAGGAGTCCCCCCCCTGATGCGCCGGCTATGGGAGGGGAGGGGTCTCCCTCCCTCCTATATAAAGCCCCCCTCTCCCCTCTCACAAACCACACCTCCTCATGAAGGATCTCTCTCTCCCTCTAGATATTCCCCATGGTCTCGGATTAGCGAGATACATGTTCCCGGTGGCCTTGCGTCTGGAAGGAGTTGCTGCTTCCGTTGATTCGCTGGAGCGAGGAGGTGGAGGTTGTCCGGTGGCTTGAACGTGTGTGCGAGGACGGATGCGCTGCTGATTTGCGGTGCTCGGACTTCCACACGATCTTGAGATCCGCAAGCGTACGACTATATCAACCACGAGTTCCTACTCGTTAACAAAACTTGTTGTCTTTGAGGGTAAGTTCTCCATGGATGTATGTCCACCCGTTGCTCTGTATCTAGTAGATAGATCTTGGCGTATAGTTCTCATCGTAGGAAATTTTTTGTTTTCTATGCTGCAGACCCAACAGTGGTATCAGAGCCTGATCTATGCATATGTTCTTTGCACGGGTAGTACACATATGTTTATATGTGGGCGATGATGATCATGTTATTGCATCTTCTATGTACTTTGGATATTGGTGGCATAGTGGGATGAAGCGGCCCGGACCAACCTTACATGTCATCATACATGAGACCGGTTCCACGACTGACATGCAACTAGTTTTGCATAAGTGGCTAGCGGGTGTCTATCTCTCCTACTATAGTCAATATCTGATTTACAACGAGTTGCTAATAACTTGGTTATCCTTGTTTTGGTTCATGTTCGTAGGTAAGACCGGTTCTATCTCCGAAAGCCCTAAGCCACGTAAAACTTGCAATTGAGAAATTAGAGGCATCTAGTTTAGATCATTGCTGGGCTAGTGTCTTGATATGGTATTGTTGTAAGTAGATGTATGATAGATACTCTTACAACTCACTTAACGTGTAAGTTCCATAGACCTTGTCCTTACACACAAAGGAATGATAGAGATCATACCACGATGCAAATGATAGAGATCAAATGCATGGACCATATCACCTCACTTCACACATTAGATGTTAGCATCTTATATTGCTAGTTTGGCGCTTTTGGTAGCATTATAAGATGATCCCTCATTTAGATATCAAGATAAAATGTGTTCTTCCTTAAGTATGCACCATTTTGTGGATCGTGTTTTGAGGCATCACGTGATGATCGGGTGTTCTCGACTCTACGCTTTCATACAACGGGTGTAAGACAGTTTTACACACGCGAATACTAAGGTTCTTACTTGACGAGCCTAGCATGTATAGACATGGCCTCGGAACACGGACCGAAAGGTTAAGCATGAGTCATATAGTTGATATGATGCCCATATAGATGCTCGCCTTTGAAGCTACACCGACTCACGTGATGATCGAACTTGGTGTAGTGGATTTGGATCATGTAATCACCAAAAGGACACGAGGGATGTCGTTTTTGAGTGGGAGTTCATTATTAATTTGGATTAGTTGAACTCAATCTATCATAAACTTAGTCTAAATATATTTTACAAATTCTGTTGTAGATGGCACCACCTTCTTTTAATTTCAATGTGTTCATGGAGAAAGAGAAGCTTGCTACGAATGGTAGCAACTTCACCAACTGGGCTATGAATTTGAGGATTCTCCTCACTGCTGCACAAAAGCAATATGTGCTAGAGGCGCGGCTAGGCCCCCCACCAGCTCCTGATGCCCATGACAAGGAAAAGAACGTCTATATAACTCGTCAGGAGGACCACAACTTAGTTCATTGCGGCATACTGTATGGGCTAGAGCCAGAACTTCAAAAACATTTTGAAAATGGCAATGCCTTTGATACCATGGGAGAATTGAAAATGATTTTCGATACCCATGCTGCCGTAGAGAGTTATAATGCTTCTGAAAAGTTCTTTAGCTGCATGATGGAAGAGAACAGCTCCGTTAGTGAGCACGTACTCAAAATGTCTGGGTACGCCGATAAGCTTGTGTCCTTAGGAATAACGATTCCCATTGACTTAGGCATACATCGTGTTCTCCAATCTCTCCCACCTAGCTACAAGAGCTTCGTGATGAACTATAATATGTAGGGCATGAAGAAGTCTCTTCCCGAGCTTCTGTCAATGCTTAAGACTACATAAGTGGAGATTAGGAAAGAACATCAAGTGTTGATGATCAATAAGACCACCGGTTTCAAGAAGGATAAGAAAGGCAAGCAGAAGGGAAAGAAGGGCGGAAAATCTGTTGCCGCGCCTGAAAAGAAACCCCGAGCTGGCCCTAAGTCTGACACCGAGTGCTACTATTGCAAGGGGACTGGCCATTGGAAGCGCAACTGCCCCAAGTATTTGGCGGACAAGAAGGCCGGCAAGGCAAACAAAGGTATATGTGATATACATGTTATTGATGTGTACTTGACTAGTACTCGCAATGGCACCTGGGTATTTGATACGGGATCGGTTGCTAATATATGTAACTCGGTTCAGGGGCTGCGGAACAAGTGACAACTAGCAAGGGATGAGGTCACAATGCAGGTCGGCAATGGATCAAGAGTTGATGTGATCGCCGTCGGAACACTGCCTCTCCATATGCTGTCGGGATTAGTTATAAACCTGAATAATTGTTATTTGGTGCCTGCACTGAGCATGAACATTGGATCCGGATCGTGTTTGATGCAAAGTGGTTATTCGTTTAAGTCTAAAAACAATGGTTGTTCGATTTATATGAATAATATCTTTTATGGTCATGCACCTGTGTTGAATGGTTTATTTCTATTGGATCTCGATAGTAGTATTACGCATATTCATAATGTTGATGCTAAAAGGATTAAACTTGATAATGATATATCTGCATATATGTGGCACTGTCGTCTAGGTCATATTGGCGTTAAACGCATGAAGAAACTCCATTCTGATTGAATTTTGGAATCACTTGATTTTGAATCATTTGATTCATGTGAGCCACGCCTTATGGGCAAGATGACTAGAACGCCGTTTTTCAGTTCAATGGAACGGGCGACAGATTTATTGGAAATCATACATACTGATGTGTGTGGACCAATGAGTGTGTCAGCGCGAGGTGGATATCGTTATTTTGTTACTTTCATGGATGATTTGAGTAGATACAGGTATATCTATTTGATGAAACATAAGTCTGAAACCTTTGAAAAGTTCAAAGAATTTTAGAATGAAGTGCAAAATCATCGTAACAGAAAGATCAAATTTCTATGGTCCGACCGTGGAGGAGAGTATCTTAGTTATGAGTTTAGCACACATATGAAAGACTGTGGAATAGTTTCACAACTCACGCCTGCCGGAACACCACAACGTAATGGTGTGTTAGAACGTCGTAATCGTACTTTATTGGATATGGTTCGATCTATGATGTCTCTGACTGACTTGCCACTGTCATTTTGGGGTTATGCACTGGAAACCGCTGCATTCACTTTAAATAGGGCACCATCTAAATCCATTGAAAAGACACCGTATGAATTATGGTTTGGAAACAAACCTAAGCTGTCATTTCTTAAAGTTTGGGGATGCGATGTTTATGTGAAGAAACTTCAAGCGGATAAACTCGAACCCAAAGCGGAAAAATGTGTCTTCATACGATACCCTAAGGAAACGATTGGGTATACCTTCTATCACAGATCCGAGGGAAAGGTATTTGTTGCCAAGAATGGATCCTTTCTTGAGAAGGAGTTTCTCGCGAAAGGTGTGAGTAGTCGGAAGGTAGAACTCGAAGAGGTTATTGAACCTTCTCTTCATGAAATGGCGAGTAGCGCAGCACCGGAAGTTGTTTCGGAGTTGAATTCATCTAATGAAGAGAGAGCTAATGATATTGATCATGAAACTCTGAAAGAGGACACTACCGAACCTCGCAGGTCAAGCAGGACACGTGCAGCTCCTGGACTGTACGGCAATCCTGTTATGAATTTCATGATTGATGAAATAGATGACCCTACGACATATGAAGAAGCGATGATGAGCCCTGATTCCAACAAATGGCTAGAAACCATGAAATCCGAGATGGAATCCATGTACGAAAACCAGGTTTGGACCTTGGTGGACTTACCTCACGATCGAAAGGCCGTTGAGAATAAATGGATTTTCAAAAGAAAAACTGATGCTGATGGTAATGTAACCATCTATAAGGCTCGACTTGTCGCAAAGGGGTTTCGACAAATTCAAGGAGTTGACTATGATGAGACATTCTCTCCTGTAGCGATGCTTAAGTCGGTTAGGATTATGTTAGCAATTGCTGCATATTTCGATTATGAAATATGGCAGATGGATGTCAAAACTGCGTTCCTCAATGGTAATATTGAAGAAGAGTTGTATATGATACAACCTAAGGGTTTTGTCGATCCTAAGGATGCTGATAAGGTGTGCAAACTTTAGCGATCCATCTATGGACTGAAGCAAGCATCCCGGAGTTGGAATCTCCGCTTTGATGAGGTGATCAAAGAGTTTGGATTTGTCCAAACTTATGGAGAGGCTTGTATTTACAAGAAAGTGAGTGGGAGCAATGTGGCATTTCTGATATTATATGTGGATGACATATTATTGATTGGAAATGATATAGATCTTTTAAACAGTGTTAAAAGTTATCTAAACAGCAAATTTTCGATGAAGGACCATGGTGAAGCTTCATATATATTAGGCATTAAAATCTATAGAGATAGATCAAGACGCCTAATTGGGCTATCGCAGAGTACATACCTTGATAAGATATTAAAGAAGTTTAATATGGACGGCAGTAAGAAGGGGTACTTACCTATGTTGCAAGGCAAGACATTGAGTAAGACTCAAAGTCCGGCTACGGCGGAAGAAAGAGAGATAATGGATAAGATCCCCTATGCCTCAGCCATAGGCTCTATAATGTATGACATGCTATGTACAAGACCAGATGTGGCACATGCTAGTAGTTTGACTAGTAGGTACCAATCTGATCCAGGTTCGGAACACTGGATAGCGGTTAAAAAATATCCTTAAGTACTTGAGAAGAACTAAGGATATGTTTCTTGTATACAGGGGTGAAGAAGAGCTAGTCGCTAAGTGTTATGTCGATGCTAGCTTTGACACTGATCCGGATGACTCTAAGTCTCAATCCGGATATGTATTTCTCTTGAACGGAGCAGCAGTTAGTTGGAGGAGCTCCAAACAACCTGTGGTGGCTGGATCAACGACGGAGGCGGAATATGTTGCTGCTTCAGAAGCGGCGCAGGAAGCGTTTTGGATGAAGGAGTTCATAACAGAACTAGGTGTGGTTCCTAGTGCGTTGGACCCAATGGTGATCTATTGTGACAATAATGGAGCCATAGCCAACGCCAAGGAACCAAGGTCTCACAAGAATTCCAAGCATATTAAGCGCCAGTTTCACTCCATCCGCGAGCATGTCAAGGATGGAGATATAAAGATTTGTAAAGTGCACACGGACCTGAATGTAGCAGATCCGTTGACTAAAGTACTCCCTAGGGAAAAACATGATCAACACCAGAACTCCATGGGTGTTAGATTTATCACTATATAAACTAGATTATTGTCTCTAGTGCAAGTGGGAGACTGAAGGAAATATGCCTTGAGAGGCAATAATAAAGTTATTATTATGTATTCCTTGTATATGATATATGTTTATTTTGCATGCTATAATTGTATTGATAGGAAACATCAATACATGTGTGTTTAATAAACAAAAGCGTTCCTAGTTATGCCTCTCTTATAGACTAGCTTGTTGATTAACAAGATGATCAAGGTTTCCTGATCATGGACATTGGATGTTGTTAATAACAAGGTCACAGCATTTGTGAAATGATGTGATGAACATTCATCCAAAGTATAGCATTACGATCAAGTCATTATGTTTATATTGCTATAACATCATACAAAGTAGTCTTAGTCCTTAGACCATGAGATCATGTTAATTGCTAACACCGAAAGAGTATCTTGATAACATCAAACGTCACACCATAACAGGGTGACCATAAAGGTGGGTTCAGTGCTATGAAGGTGGTATGTTGAGGCTCATGGATCAAGAGTGGAATTTGTCAATCCCAATGACGGATAGATATACTCTGGGCCCTCTCGGTGATATCACATTAATATAGCTTGCAAGCAAGTGAGGTGATCACTAGAATGTTATATCACGGGAACAAGAAAAGAGTGCATGTCGGTAACGAGATCAAACTAGGTATTTGGATACCGATGATCGAATCTCGGACATGTATTATATCATGATACAAAGGGATTAAATTGCTGACGTTAAAGGTTCTCACGATCACAGAAGTCATCGTTGAATATGCAGGAGTCAGTATGGATCTCCAGGTCCCGCTTCTGATTATTGATCTGAGAGGAGTCTCAATCATGTCTGCATTATTCGCCAACCATAGGGTGACACACTTAAGGGTTTCCGGACACCATTTAGGAGCACATATGTTCTAGACAAAAGGTTTGCAAAGTGCAGGAAATGTTTCGATAGAAACAGGAATTGTTTCGATAGAAACCGGAATTGTTTTGGGTGAAATTGCAGAAAGTGGTTCTGCATGTGATATTGAAATGTTGCAAGGGGTTTTATGTGAATATTTGTTAATTAAAGTAATTAACAAAATTCTGAATAAAATAAATAAAAGAGTTGTATTAATTGAGAGTTGCATTTAATTTGGTGGAAATTAAATACATGTGAGTGGGATTTTGGGTGGAGGCCATGTTTATGTGAGTGGAGGTTCACCACATGAATGAAGGAGGGGAGGAGTCCCCCCCTCATGCGCCAGCTATGGGAGGGGAGGGGTCTCCCTCCCTCCTATATAAAGCCCCCCTCTCCCCTCTCACAAACCACACCTCCTCGTGAAGGATCTCTCTCCCCCTCTAGATATTCCCCATGGTCTCGGATTAGCGAGATACATGTTCCCGATGGCCTTGCGTCTGGAAGGAGTTGCTGCTTCCGCTGATTCGCTGGAGCGAGGAGGTGGAGGTTGTCCGTTGGCTTGAATGTGTGTGCGAGGACGGATGCGCTGCTGATTTGCGGCGCTCGGACTTCCACACGATCGTGAGATCGGCAAGCGTACGACTACATCATCCACGAGTTCCTACTCGTTAACAAAACTCGTTGTCTTCGAGGGTAAGTTCTCCATGGATGTATGTCCACCCGTTGCTCTGTAACTAGTAGATAGATCTTGTCGTATAGTTCTCATCGTAGGAAAATTTTTGTTTTCTATGCTGCGGACCCAACAAACAACACATGCTCCATTGAATCTATGATGACTTGATCATGTGGTGGTTTTATTTGTATTCACCAAATTACTTGATGGCTGATGAGGTTGTGGTGTTGCTTGCTGGCTTGATCTAACTCTGCACCTCCTGGTGCTGCTCCTATGATTTTGTGCTTGCCCTTGCTATCCACCTGCTCCACCCCCTCCTTATGTTACCATCTTGTGAAGAACTGGTGGTTGATTTGGTAATCTGGCTGAGGATTTGGCTATGGTTTTGGCAAGCTCAATAAGCTCTGAGTGTGTGCTTGAGAAGGAGAAATGAGTTCCTGTACTATGCTTCGACTGGTGCTCTGTGTGAGTGCTTGTACTGCTGCTGCTGGCTTGACAGCACACTCCATGCAGTCTGGTGACTAAGTTGTGTGTCTGTGTGAGTTGTTCATATGGATCAGCTCAAATAACTTGGCTATTACTATTACCTGTTTACTTGTTGATAGCCTGGTGAAACTTACCTCTCTCCACTTGGCTTCTACTGTGGCCTCTGGCTATTTACTGAAAAGAACAGATACTTCACCTTTGGTGAAACTTGCCCCTTTATTTACTCAATGATGTACTATGAACAATGTGCTTCAGTGTTCACCACTCAGAGTAAAATTAGCTAACTAACCCTTTAATTTCCTTTTAGTTGTTTATCTTATTTGCAGGAACAAGATCTGGACATACAAGATTTAGTATAGGAGTAGATAGGTAGTATAGGTTTTAATTGTAACCTTCTTTTTATTCTTTTTGTAAAGGATCTTGTAAAGATACTATTACAAGTTAATAAAGTTTGATTTTTTTTTGTAATCTTATGATTTTGATGTATTTATCACCAGTTGTAACCTTAATATGAAATAAAGAAATAAGAATTCATTTCTTATTTAACTTTCCTTGCCTTTAATCCTTATTGTTGATTACTATTTCTATACTATAATCATACAATGTTAATAAGGGTTTTAAGAAAACCATTCAATATTAATAACTTCTAATTTTCAAATATGTTCCAATTGATTTGAATTTCAAATTTGAATTCAAAGTAATTTACGTAAAATCTTAATTCTACCTAAAGGTCATGTAAAAATTCATAGCAATCACTAACAAGAGCTATTTGTACCTCTAGTTAGCGAAAGAAACTCTGATCCCTTTAGCGTTTTGTTTGGCGAAAAAATTACCCTGATTTTACAGATGCATGCATGCACAAACTTATATTCCTATTTCTACCCTTCGTTGGATCCTAATGCTGGGATTTTACAGTCGACGACTCCTGCATACAACCGCAGCGAGTCATTGTGGTGGGAGAACCTCAGCTCAGCGTGGCTCATGATCCGTGTATCACTCTCCCTAGCGGTTGCGCTGAGGTGATGATAACCGCACTAGATGCAGGCGTGAGCAAAGACCCGGCAGAAGAAGGAGAGGTAACTCCCAGAGCAGCTAGGGGTAGAGGTCCACCGCTCGAAAGGCCGCAGAAAATACTACAACAAGCCATAGAGAGCCTAACTACACCTTTAGCTCCCATAGTAGATCTGGCTCAGGCATATGCCAAAGTAGAATAAACCCGTCAAAAAATGTTAGCGAGGGCTAAGAAAGTAGAAGCAACTCAATAGGCGTTGAACATCATGCTGCGTGAGTATGCTAGGGCAAATAAGATAAACACTAGTCCCACCCGCATGGGTGGAGTAAAGATCAGGGGAAAGAAACTCATCAGTGAAACAGATAAGGAATATGTGCCTAGGCTAGGAGATTCGGTTAACCCCATGTCAGCAGGGCTACCGAGGTATAGCACCCTGGCAAAGAACCTAAGGGCTATAGATGCAGCAGCTGCCGAGTTAGATGGTTTGAGCGGTGAAGCCCAAGAGAGGCAACATGAAAGAGTCCTAGAGCTGGTGCGCATCACAAACCAGCAAAATGAGGAGATACACAGGACTAACCTAGCAAGGGCAGGGGGTTCCCATGTCGTTCATTCAGCTGGGGGCACTCCTGCAAAATGAGCCTGAGCAGCATCTTCACCTGTAGCAGACCCAAGGAGAGAAGAGGTGGTAACCTTGGGCAGAAGAAACAAGCAGATGGTACCCTATGACCCGGTAGTGGCCAGGAAAGGCAGAGCTGCATAGTTCAATGATGATAGAAGTAGTGTTAGCCGAGGTAACGATGGTCAAGGAAACCCCGACTAAGGCAACAAGAGTCAAGGAAACGCTAGGAATGGCCAGGCCGGACAACGTAACTCGGTAGGAGCAGAACAGTATCCCCCACAGTAGTAACAATATCTACCTCGGTAAGAGAAAAGTGCAGGGCCGGCTATGCAACAACAATATGCTCATCCGGGGCAAAACATGTACAATGATGGTTACTCTGCTATGGCAAATGCCGGGTTTCCCAGGCCGGATCATCATTCGATGCGAAATGCAATGGGATCAAGGCTAGGAAATAGGAATTTGCAGCCGGATGATGCAAGATTGAAGCTGGATAGAATTTATATGTCAGAAATAATGGAAGGACAAGGTCCTCGAGGACCTACATGTTTGGACCTCCGATTATGAGGGAACCACCTGTGCCGAACTTTTAGTTGGCTAGGGGGACGAAGACATATGACGGTAGCACTAAGCCGCAAGATTGGTTGATTGATTATGCCAATGATGTGCACATCGCACAGGGAAATCTCAGATGTGCAGTGAGATATGTGCCTCAGATGCTCGCGGGACCAACAAGGGTCTGGTTGAATAATCTACCACCGGGAAGTATCAACTCTTGGTTTGATTTTGAGGAGATGTTCATCAGTAACTTCACTAGCACGTACAAGAGGCCAAATAGGCCACAACACTTGGCAATGTGTAAGCAGAGGCCGAATGGGACCGACCGAGAGTTTTTGACTCGGTAGAGTACATTGCGCTACTCGTGTGAAGGTGTGATTGAGTCACATGCAATTACTTTGTTTGCACAAGGGTGTAGACATGCAAGTGTACTATGGAAAAGGTTACAGAGGGATATGCCAACTACATTGGCCGAGACAATCAAGATTGTAGATTCATATAATTGGAATATCCGACCCAACCCCTTCTTATGTCGGCTGAGCGGAATGAGGAGTACTACTCTAGGGACAGGGCCGGGTCATCCCGGAGAAATGATTTCCAGCGCAAAAGAAGACATGAAAGGCTACATTATCGGTATAACTCGAACCATGTTGCTGCAGTAACTCAAGATCAGTCAGAAGCTAGGAGTAACCAACGACAGAAAAATAGTAGCCAACAGTGGACACAAAAGAATGATGGCACGAAAACTTGGACCAATGAGCAGAAAAAGCAGTGGCAAGAAAGAAAAGATAGTCTGAGATATACATATGAGACTATGCTGGATCAACCATGCAAGTTCCGCACGCCCAATCCGAGTAAACCGGCGAATCATACGATCCGACAATGTGAATGGATGCAGCGTGCGGGACAAGGAAACATGGGGCCACCTTCAGAGCCTCGACAACCACAACTCACAGGGGAAAATGCTTAGAAAGTAATGTTGCCACCACCCCCGGCGAGGTATGAGAATCAGCAAAGAAGAGAAGTGCAACAGGTGTAGAACCAGAATTAGGCGAACTATGAATATGCCGGCCAAGGAGGCCAAAATGAGTACAGGGAGAACCACCAGAGCTATTGTGTGTTTACCACAGAGCAAAATGATAGGCAGAGTGTGCAAAGAAGACACATGGAAGTCAATGCAGTTATGTCGGCCGTGCCGAAGTATATGTACTAGTCAGATTAGGAGCTCACGTGGAGCATAAAGGATCACCCTAAGATCAAGCCGAGTCTTGGAGCATACGCTCTGGTACTTGACCCGCTATTCATTGGGCTGAGTCTGAACATCAAGTTCTCTAAGGTGCTGATTGATAATGGTAGCAGTATCAATATACTATACAAGGACACAATGCATAATTTGGGAATGTTAGAAAACATGCTCCAAGCGACTAAGACCACATTCCATGGCATTGTGTTGGGTTTGTCATGTGAGCCTATCAGGAAAGCTTGGATAGATGTGTTATTCGACACAAGGGAGAACTGTCGGACAGAGAACCTAGAGTTCGAGGTTGTGGATCTGGAAAGTTATTACCATGCATTGTTGGGCAGAATGACTATATCCAAGTTCATGGCAAGTTGTCACATAAGCTATCTGAAGATGAAACTACCAGGTCCTAATGGGGTCATTACTGTTGCAGAGGATTACATGCGATCTATGCAACATGCCTTGGCCGGATCAAATCTGGCCGAGTCACTCGTGATAGCGCATGAAAAGAAAAGGATCCATGATGCAGTAGCATTGGCTCAGTCGGCTCAGTTGAGTATGCCAGCATTGATTAACCCGCATGGAAGTGTCTCATTCCAACCAACAAAGGATACCAAGAAAGTTCCAATTGATGACCAGTTCCCAGAGTGCACTGTGACTATTGGTGTGGGCCTGAATGACAAATAGGAAAGCGAGCTCATCAGCTTCCTCTTTGAAAATTGGGATATCTTTGCTTGGTCTACATAGGATCTGCAACATGTGCCGAGGGAGCTAGCTGAGCACTCTTTGCATGTCAGGCCTGATGCAAGGCCGGTGAATCAACCTCACCGCCGCTTCGCTGAGGATAGGAGAAAGATCATAGGGGATGAGATAGCTCGGCTCCTTGCAGCCAGGTTTATCATGGAAGTACTTCATCCGGACTGGCTATGTAATTCGGTGCTGGTGGAAAATAAAAAGGTGAAGGGGTTTCGCAGCAGAAAACAAAAAATCCTACGTTGGAACGCCCTAAACTGCCTAGGATCTATCTATATAGTAATGTGGTAACGGCCGAAGCGTATAGAATACATACCCTTGTAGACCATACGCGGTTAATGTTCCGAGAGGAACATGGTTGATGTAGTCATACTCGTAGCCGACGTCAAGGTTGCAAAGCTCCTCATAGGTCACCCCTTGCTTCTTCTTCATCGTGCAACAGCTCTGGCTCATGACATTTAAGCGCCCCAAGTATGCCTCGTGTCTTTGTACACATCCGGTGTATGATAAGACCTCCGTATCCTAGATCCCACTGGGAGTGCGGAAGTTGATATCCGGCTAGGAATGCCTACAGTGCAACGGCGTTCTGCATGTGTGCCTTGTTCGCATAGCCCAGACTTGGGGCCATGGTCGCAAGGTATAGCGAGAGGGAAGGAGAAAGTCAACTGAAATACTTCTCAAATTGTGTGTTTAATCCCACCCATGGGCACCCCTTTATGTAGACTAAGGGGGTGTGCCTTTCTTGAAGGCTAAGCCATGTGGGACTAATTGCTAAAGGAAAATATCAGGAAAATCGTCCTAGCCGAACGGTCCAAAACAAAACCCAACAGCTCTTAGCAGCAGTGAGCAGTAGCCAATGCCCAGCGGCCAGCGAGGCAAGGGTGGTCACCCCAGGTGGGCCGGCTCTGCCTCCCGGTGGCCCAGCGCGCCTGCCAGCCTGCCCGCCTTGCCAACTCCCCGCGAGCCCACGTGGGCCGGGTCGACCAGGCAGGGTGGCGGCCCGTGGCTGCGGCCCGCCCCGTGCAGTGGATATTATCCGCCGCCCACGTGGGCTATTTTCTTTTTCCCTTTTCTTTTCCTGCAGATTTTCTCTTTGGATATTTCCCTCCGGGGATTTGGCCTAATATGAGAGTTTCTTTTATAAATATTAATTTAAATATTATTTAGAATATATTAATTCACAATTAACATATAATAAATGTATATTTAAATTCCCATTTATCCGAAAACACTTTTCTGGTCTTTTTCTTTATTCCTTCTCTGAACAACTTCGGATCTCTCTATGGAACATTTCCGGCTTTCTCTTTCTCTACTATGATTCCATCTTACAAATGATCGCTCTCATTGTACCCTTAAGTGTAACCCCTCATGGCTCGGGAATGCTCTAGACATGATCTATATCAATGATCAACAGAGGGACCAGGGATGCCCATGTGACCCCTATGCATTCCTGATGACAATGTCATTTGAACCGGTAAATGTAGCATCCAATTTCCTTTTGTTTCTTGATACGACTTATCCGAGATCCGATCATTGGTATCATATACCTTGTTCAATCTTGTTACCAACAAGTTCTATTTTACTTATTACCGTGATATTACATCCCCGTGACCGAGTCAGATGTTGCAACTTTTATGGATGTAATCTCACCAAGTCGGACTTATGTATCTTAACCCGTCATGTGGGTGAAAAAAGCCCGGTCTTGTGGTCACATGTCATCTACTGTTCCTTTGGAATACCCAACGTACACCTTTATGATCACTGTTTCACCGAGTGACGTTTGATGCAGTCAAAGCAGCCTCGGGAAACAGTGAGTAATATGAACTCACGGTCTAAGGAAAAGGAGTCTAGATTTTAGCTATCGTAATCCTTCGAGGAATGTACATCACATCATTCTCCAATGATATGACCTTGTTGTCAATTGGCATAAAAGCCCATGATCTTAAAACCTAGATCATCCTCATGACCAACGAACTAGTATGAATAGAGGCTACTACGGACCTGTTTGTTTCATACCACACCTGTACCAATGTTTCTAATTGATATAGTTATAACACAAAATGAAACTATTATAAACTAATTGAGATATGACAATAAAAACCTATTTATTATTTTCCTCTAGGGCATATCTCCTTCAATCTCCCACTTGCACAAGAGTACAAATAATCTAGCTCGCATTTTACTCATCATAAACCATATCACATATGCGTTTATTGATCATGCATGCTTACGGGAAACGTCCTGTCTATGCTCTATTTTACCAGATCATTATGTCTTTTGCAAATCGTTAATGTCTTCCTAATCTTGATATTCATACCATTATCTTATAATGTGTTGAAGTATTCATTTGGCGACAAACTGAGACTTTGTTTCTCGTGTTTATAATGACGATCGTTTTCACTATTGTCATCCAAACTTCGAAAAACACATTGAAATCCTTTGTGTATATACGGTACTTATGGCAGCAGAACGAGGATAGTTTCCAGGAGCCTACAGTGACTTTAGATCAACCTCCGGGGCTTTCTCATGGGCAATGTGCCCTGGGACACCTCATTCTACGTTAAAAGTGAACTAGCCCTTCCATAACATTATACATCACATCTGATGGAGCCTTTATACTTCTATATCTATGTAGATCCTAGTGCATCAAATGCATCTATGCCACTTACTTTGCTTCTTGCCATTTAAGTACAAACTTAATTTTGGTTCAGCGATCAACTCAAGAATCACTTTAAGACATGTTCTTATAGTTAAGAGCTAGTCCTTCCAACCAGAACCTTGGGTCACATTACATCGAGTATACAACATGGTTGTATGGAAAAACCTATGACTGAGGCATAGGAGATGCAACACATCTCTTTCTTTCAACCATAGTTGCAATATTAACTCAATGCTTCATATAGTAAGAACTTGTTTCTTACCTTGTTCCATTCTGAGCTACTTCAGAATCATCTCTTAGGACATTCTGAACATCTTTCAGAATGAAGTCTAGGAAGCATTCGATATTTGATTTTTTTACACAACTCACCAATCTATCTCTATTGATCTCATTGATTTATAACTTTTAACTTCATCCTTATTTACCTACTTAAATGTTATTAACACCAATCACATCATTCACATATGTCATCCACATATCCTAGAATGATTTCATGCTCCCACTCAAATATTGCATCCATATTTGAGATCTAGGGATTTCACTTAGCTCCCACTCAAAATATGTCAGCTACATATTATGATTTAGCCAAGCTGATTTTCTCCCACTCAAATTTAGGTCCTCGACAATTTTGGACATTCAAAAATTCCTTGATCACCATCAAATCAAGAATTCCAATTACGAGACTTCAGTATCCATATATTTCTAGTGTAAATCCAAAAGACTTAAGCATCACTACAGTTGTAGTCAACTCCTTGAATTTGTCCAAACTTGTGACAAATCGAGCTTTTTGTCATTCATTAAGTTTCATTTTCTTCTTATGACTTTGTAGTCATTCAGAAATATCAAGTAAACTTCTTTACTTTAATAAGATCAAGTAACATGTTACTTTGCAATCTTAAATGTAACGTAATATAGGATTTTATGACTCCTAGTCATTTCTCGCACTTAGGTCCATCACGCTGCTTTGTAATTCGTAGGTATGTCTTGTTCAAACAATGACAAGTGAATCAGTGATATAATTTCGCAAACTTGTAGAATATATAGTTGAATCCTACTTTCTTTAGTAAAAGTATTCACTGAAACTTTGTGATCATTATCATTGGTTTCTCCTCTATTTGTTGACTTCGGTTTCACGAAAAAAATTTGCTGCGCCACTCAACAATCAGGAGGTAATGTCTAATACCTTGTTTTGATCTTTTACTTTCTTCCACCTGTATCTTCATCAAGACACGTCAACTTTGGACAATAGAAGGTTTGCCCCTTGTGGACGATGCATTCATAGCTTCCTAAGAATTCTTTACAAAGACTTGTTTATTCGCCATGATTTCGACTTATCGAAATCTCCAGAAACTCGAACGTGCCATAACTCTTATGGTGTTGTTTCCACGATTCTTTTAGATGTTCCTTATATTATAAATGAGTGTTTGCTTATTTTGATCTCTAACTCTAAACAATAACTGTAACCCAGATAAGAGATAATATTAGATCATATGTATCTAATACAAAATGATTATGATGTTTAGACATTTCAATATAGTTTGAATTCGTCCAATTATCATAATTTGTGAAACAGCTTTCACAAGTCCCTTTTATGCCAAAATTAACTTGAATACTTTAGTTATATCGATCAAATTAAAGAGACCTTGTATTCTTGTTAATTTCAATATCCACCTTTTGCTATGAACTCATTTGAACAATTCAAATCGTTTCAAAACTTCATGTTTTATTAAGTAAATACGCTTATTCACTTAAGTTCATAGTTAACTAATGATTTCCACTACTTGTTGAAAATATGATACATCACTATGTATAAAGTTCAACATTTCTTCGCATATCACCGTTTTACCAGAATGCGGAGTTTTAGTCATTCTTCCTAACGAGGCATGGTTTTGCAAAGTCTCTAGATTAAGCATATAGGACCCCGATTTTCATTTAGAATTAAAAACATGCAAAAACCAAAATGACTTAAACTATAGTGTCATTTCATTATTGAACTTTGGATATCTTTTAGCATTCCAATCCTTTATAAATGCTTAAACTATTATCATTAATATAATGACAAGAATAACTCATTTATAATCGTAATGTGACCATAACGGTATTGTTCATAAGAATAGTACAAATTGGCTTGTAACTTGTTCATATGAATAATCGTCTTGCCAAAAGCAAGACACACAAACAAGGATTATAAAATTATATTCAATTTCACTAATCCAAATGAGAAACTTTGAGGAAAGAGGTGATGTCAGCCATCAACTATTTTGCTTTCCGTCATGAAGCCACATTTCCTCAAATCCAGCAATTCTCAAGTAGACCATCCTGTTTTCACAAAGCAGGGCAAGTATCAAATACTTTACAAACTACAACGAGTTTTTGCAAGAATTACACGTATAACTTTGTATATCTAACATATACCTTTTTCATCCATGACCTCCATTGCAATCAAGCATTTCTAAGAGTTCTCAACTCTAATGCAAGATCGCTAAGTGTTTTCCAAATATTCTCATTTCATCCATTATGGAGGAAAACCCATCCAACGACTCATACTTTATGTGCCAGATCTTGCATAATACAAAATTATCGTCCAACTCTCCATCGAATGGAGAATGGCTTATTGGATGATAATTGAGAAAACACAAACCTTGTGGAGTCATCGAATTATCTCCTAATGGTTATTGTATCAAGAAGAGAAGATCACCTTTTACGAGGATATCCCTCAGGAGTGGGTATTAATCTATGAAGTCGGACCCTTTTGCTAAGTTCCATATCAAGCAATATATTTCGGATGGTCGCAAAGGACCTCAATGGGATAGGCCATGATCTACTAAGATATTTGCAAATAGACATCTAGACTAAGTTCATAATATGAGTTCAATTTATAATTGATCTCCCACTAAAATTGTCATCCCCTAGACGGTTTTAGTGATCACACGATCCCAATCCTCCGCACCTCCCCCGATCATCACGACCATCAGTGTGGCCTCAAAGGTAGACATTCACTAATGCTAATCACATCATCCATGTGACTCATACTCGATCTTTCAATCTCTTATGTTCTGAGGCCATGTTTGTACATGCTAGGCTCGCCAAATCTAACTTGTGTGTATTCGCTGTGCAACATGGCTTACACCCACTGTATGCGAACATAGATATGTCTAGCCCCCGATCATCATGTCTGGCTTCATAACGAAGAACTTTCTTGGTGGTGCACACACAAGGGAACATGATCATTGGAATTAAATAGGGATTATCTTATTTGCTACCGTTGAGTATCTAATACTAGCACACAATAAGATGTAAAAATAGGTTCAACATCATATGTATATTGTGATATGATATGGTCCTTCTTCTTGTGCCTTGATCTCCATTGAGCGCTCCAGCATGATCTCCATCTTGCCCTTGGTTTGACAACAAGTCCACGACGCCACCACCAGGTCATCCATCGGAACAATGACTATTACTATACTACTTAGTAATAGAAAAGTAAACTACTTTAACTTTGTAACGACCAATACCATATCAAATCACATGCCCCTCCTGCAAATAAAGTTAGACGCCTCTACTTTATCTATTACAAGTTTTACATGGTTGTTAGGGCTTTCGCAACAGAACCCTTTCTAATCTACAAACTCTGCAACCACAACATGGATCCATCAGTTGTCTCTACTACACCCCTTTCGAGGCCCTCCGTTGTAATTGCTACATCAACTATTGAATGAGATATAGACACCCGCTAGCCACTTATATGGTACAAGACGTATGTTGAGCGTGGAACCAGTCTCACGTACGAATACGCGTAAGGTAGGTCCGGGCCGCTTCATCAAACAATACTGTGATATAAACAAGTACACGTTAGAGGGTAACAACTAAGGGATCAATTCCTGCACAATACTTGTGCGTACTAGCCGTACAACACTCATACGCATAGATCAGCTCTGATACCACTAAAGGGGTTTCGCAGCAAAAAACAAAAAAATTCCTATGTTGGAACGCCCTAAACTTCTGTCAACACCCAGATTTTTAATCCCAGATGCCCGTTATGCCATACCTCGCAATCCTAGGATTAGCATTTTTGCGAGACATAACGGATTGGATATCACAGTACATCATCCATTACAAACCATACATAAGGTTTTACACAAATAAGGATCTCATGATCTAGTCTTAATACATAAGCAGCGGAAATAAAAGATAAGCGTAACGGTGGGGTCCATCTTCAGGGGCACAGGCAATGCTGACGAAGTCAGATAGTCCTAGTTATCATAGCCGTCCTGCTGACCATCATCTTGATAATCTCCTTCATAGTCTGGCCATGATAATAGCTAGGGACAAAACCCATGAGTACTCTTTAAGTACTCGCAAATTACTATTAACAGGTACTATAATTCTACGTTAAAGTGCTGAATCTAATTTAACTATCAAGTTAGGTTTGAAACCTAAGCTGAGTTCAGAAGCAAAGAAAGATAAAGTAAAGTTCTAGAAGCACTTAAGTTGGGAAGCTACTATCATCAATACAAACCTGTTGTGGTCAAGTCAAAGTTTATTATTCACTTCAAGTTATTTAGAAAACATCTGACAACGAAACAGTATGGCCATTCCAACTGTCCATAACCGCGGACGCGGCTATTCGAATAGTTTGACACTCTGCAGAGGTGGTACACTTTCACCACAAGATTCGATACATCTGTCAGGGATAAACCTTGAATCATCATACTTAGTATGCAGATAATCAAACATAACCTTCCCTTTACACACCCTAGTACAAGCACCTCTCCTATGAGCATGGCCTCCCAACCATGACCATCAGTCATCTTGGGCACTGCATAGGTGGAAAACATTGGGAGGTAGTCTCAGCTCAAACCTCTTCCGTGATGGAACTAATACTAATGCATATAAATTTCCAGCTAAGCCTTACCCAATTCAGGTAGTGTGGTTGTACGGTAAATTTGGAATGGTATTGCATCTGAATCCAACCATCAGTTTTATAAAAAGGTTAAGGATCATGCCTCATCATTTTCATCATCATAAACCAGTTGTGTCTCTCAACACATGTAAAAACATCTCAATAGAATGACTCATCATTCCAAGGTTTTCACAATTCATTTTCACCAAGTGTTCCCATCTAAAGTGACTTAAGTTTTTGATCTACTCTAAAATGTTAAGTTAAGAGTGTTCACTAAAGGGGAAAGATGGGATCAATCTCATGCCATAGAATGACATCTAAAGGTTTCTAGGTAGGGCCAGTTTTATACTTTTTATGCTACCTTCAAAATAAGTAAAGAACTTTGTATAACCTAAGAGGGGTAAAACTTGTAGGTAAGACTTGGGGTACTAATAGTTAAAAAGGGATGTGATCAAAGCATGCCTAAAGCATCCTTGCTCATTCATCTAGCTTAATTCTAGCCTGCTAACAATAGCTTGCCTTGGTTGGTGCAGTGATTGAAGTTTTCTTCTTCTTGGTAGAACTCCTCCTCCACGAAAGCTTGGTCGGTACTAGCGTCTATAAATACATAGGGAGTATACAATCACCAAACAATACTTAACTAGGCTAAGTAGCATTCTAAAACACACAATTGATGATCTATTATCATCACAAGCATCACAAGTTTAATTTCAAAGGTTTCATCCTTTTTATTTTAGAAAAGTAATTTCTACTCATTGAAATATTAACTAACATTTAATATTCACCACCAAAATATGGGATCATGTGGACACATGTCCTCACCACATATCCTAACATGTGGGAATGAGATTTAAAGGTCGAATCAATATTACTTTGGTTTAAGTTCATTATTTAATGATTTAAAGTGACTAGAAATGCCTATATAGCATTATTTTGGTACTAGTCCAAAGTCACTGCATGTAAACCTTAATATTATTACATATTTAGATAGATAATATGAAATGTGATTTTTGAGAGTTGGAATCAACTCAAAAGCTAACTTGGTTGATTTTATAAAAATGTTGCAAGTTGCAAAAGCTTTTGTCTTCTTATTTTTGTTAGGAGAGATCTATAACTCTAATTGAATTAAATCCAACGGGCTTGGATAGATCATTTTAATACCTTTCAGACAAAATTGGTTTCATGCAATTTGGATTTCTAAAACTCTCTGAATTGATTTTTGAAATAGTGGACAGAAACTAGATTTAACTAAAAAGAAAACTCCAGATTTGAATCGATGGGCTAGCGCGGGAAAGGACTTGGGCCGGCCCAGTGGCGCTCCGCGGCACGAGGCTCAGCTGACAGGGGGGTCCCGCGTGTCAGCGACACTTAAAACGCGAAACGGTACGCGCGCTGTGAGCCGTAGGATTAGAAGCGAGATCAACGGCTGAGGGTCGTCGTCGACGACGAACAAGTCGCCGGCGAGCTCGAACCCTAGTGGCTCTGTGGGGGTCTACTGGGGGCGTACCAGGGCTACAGTGGGGTCGGCGAGGCGGGCAAACGACGTGGAATACGACGGCGAGGCGAGGCACGATTGCGGTGGAGCTTGGGGTGGTCGAAATCGACGGCGCCCTTCTCCTCCTGAGGCGGCTGCTCCGGCTCCAATTCCGGCGAGCTGCTGCTCCACTTGCTCCGGCTAGAGGTGGGTGAGGTTCAGAGAGGTGAGGGGAGTGGAATGGTGTGGAGAGAAGTGGCTGGGGAGGGCTCCTTTTATAGGCTCGACGGTGAGACCGAGCGGGATGGGCAGTCGACGGTGGCGACATGGCTATAGCGAGGTAGAGGCATGGCTGGGGGTGGCGATCGATGGGCGGTCCCCTGGCGGTGCTCTAGGAATTGAATGCAGCCGTAGGGGCGGTGGCACGTGGTCTGGGCGAGGTGGCGCTCTGAGAGGCAGAGGCGACGGTGTCCACCGCGAGCGGTGGCTGTGAGGCTTTGGGCGGTGAACGGGGATGTCTGGGGTGTTCTCCAGGTCGAGGCAGAGCGGAGGGCGCGGGCTGGTGCCAAGGGGCGGTCTGTGCGAGCGGGGACAGGGCGTGCTCTGGGGGCGGCATCGGCATGCTCGACCGGCTCCGGGCGTGGCGGTTCCTGGCCGCTCTGCCCTCTGTCTCTGGCCTGGGGCTGGTTGGGCGGTGGAGGTGGACAACACACAACTTGCTAGACATGGTGAGGGAGGCTAGAGAGGGCGGCTGCTGCGAGTGCACGGTCGGCCGGCGAGAGAGGGCTCGGCATGGCAGTGGAGTGCAACTAGGGTTTAGGGAAGAGGCTGGGGTTGGTCTGGTCAGGCTTGAGGGGGACAAAGATGATCAAAGCACATTGCAATTGCTAGACAAAATCAACCCAAAACAGTATTAGTTAGGCCAATATGATCTTGCCAGCAAGGTGTTTGATGAAATGTCCGCAAGAGAAAAAGTTTTGAATTTTGGTTTCAAAAATTTTGAGTGATCTCCACTAGTGATAGGTAGTCTCTGGTTGCAAGGGTTTTGAAAATGGAGCTCAAATAGATGGTTTTTGAAATAGGGGTGATCTATGCATATGCATTGGATTCAATTTTAAACTGCCATTTAAAATAGTTAACAGAATGTTTTTAGCAGATCAAAAGTTGGGCCTTGGTACCTCATTATGTGTACTAGCAACGGGTGCAAAGATCAAGAATTGTTTCTATTAAAAATTGAGTACTAGGAATAGCCAAAGTAGGCATGAGAGTTAAATTTGCCAAAATGACCATTCCTTCTTTTTAATTCTTTTTGATTTGATTTTCTTTAGGAAAAGTTTGGGAATGATATAGATGATGTTTAAATCACCTAAGAAATATTTTACAAGCATTGGATCAATCAATCATGGCAATTCAAACAACTCCTATTTTAAATGCATACACATATGAATGCTTTCATTTTAAATTTGGAAAAGTTTTTGTTAACCCTATTTCGGGATGATTTGATCTTGATAAGCTTGGATTAAAGTTTTGGGATGTTACAACTTCCTAGGATCTATCTATGTAGTAATGGAGTAACAGTCAAAGCGTATAGAATACATAACCTTGTAGACTATACGCGGTTAACGTTCCGAGAGGAACGTGGTTGATGTAGTCATACTCGTAGCCAACCGGAAGGTCGCGAAGCTCCTCGCAGGTCACCCCTTGCTCCTTCATCGTGCAGCAGCTCCGGCTCACGACATTTAAGCACCCCAAGTGTTGCACCTTGTGTCTTCATAAACATCCAGTGTACGATAAGATCTTTGGCTCCCTGATCCCGCTAGAAGTGCGGAAGTTGATATCTGGCTAGGAATCCCTGCAGCGCAACAATGTGCCATAGGTGTGCCTTGTTTGCACAGCCTAGACTTGGGGCCATGGTCACAAGGTATAGAGAGAGGGAGGGAGAAAGTCAACTAAAAGACTTCTCAAATTGTGTGTTTAATCCCACCCATGGGCACCCCTTTATATAGGGTAAGGGCGTGTGCCTTTCTCAAAGGCTAAGCCATGTGGGACTAATTGCTAAAGGAAAATATTAGGAAAATCATCCTAGACGAATGGGCCAAAACACAGCCCAACAGTTCTTAGCAGTAGTGAGCAGCTGCCAGCGTCCAATGGCCAGCGAGGCGAGGCGGTCAACCCGGGTGGGCCGGCTCTACCTCCCAGCGAATCAGCGCGCCTGCTAGCCCGCCCGCCTTGCCAGCTCCCCACGCGCCCGCGTGGGCTAGGTTGAGCAGGCAGGGTGGCGCCCCGCGGCTGCGGCCCGTCCCGTGAAGTGGATATTATCCACCACCCATGTGGGCTATTTTCTTTTTCCCTTTTCTTTTCCTGCAGATTTTCTCTTAGGCTATTTCCCTCCAGGGATTTGGCCTAATATGAAAGTTACTTTTATAAATCTTAATTTAAATATTATTTAGAATATATTAATTCATAATTAACATATAATAAATGTATATTTAAATTCCCATTTATCCGAAAACATTTTTTCGGTCTTTTCCTTTATTCCTTCTCCGAACAACTTCGGATCTCTCTACAGAATATTTCTGGCTTTCTCTTTCTCTACTGTGATTCCATCTTACAGATGATCGCTCTCATCATACCCTTAAATGTATCCCCTCACGGCTCGGGAATGCTCTAGACATGATCTATATCAATGATCAACAGAGCGACCAGGGATACCCATGTGACCCCTATGCATTCCTGATGACAATGTCGTTTGAACCGATAAATGTAGCATCCAATTTCCTTTTGTTTCTTGATACGACTTGTCTGTGATCCGATCATTAGTATCATATAACTTGTTCAATCTCGTGACCAACAAGTTCTGTTTTACTTGTTATCGTGATATTACATCCCCATGAACGAGTCACATGTTGCAATATTTATGGATGTAATCTCAGCAAGTCGGCCGTATGTATCTTAACCCCTCATGTGGGTGAAAAAATCCCGGTCTTGTGGTCACATGTCATCTACTGTTCCTTTGGAATAACCAGCGTACACCTTTATGATCACCGTTTCACCGAGTGATGTTTGATGAAGTTAAAGCAGCCTCAGGAAATAGTGAGTAATATGAACTCATGGTCTAAGGAAAATGAGTCTAGATTTTAGCTGTTGCCACAATGAACTATATGACTTGATCGTGTCGCAATCCTTCGAGGAATGTCCAGCACATTATTCTCCAATGATATGACCTCATTGTCAATTGGCATAAATGCCCATGATCTTGAAACCTGGATTATCCTCTAGGGACCTGTTTGTTCATACCACACCTGTACCAATGTTTCTACTTGATACAGTTATAACACAATATGAAACTATTATAAACTAATTGAGATATGACAATAAAAATCTATTTATTATTTGCCTCTAGGGCATATTTCCTTCAAAAGGATGATCTGCATGTTGCCGTGGTGTGGAGAATGCGCATTGATTACATGAACATGAACAAGGCATGTCCAAAGGATCGATTCCCTCTATCGAGGATAGATCATGTCATTGACTCGACTGCTAGGTGTGAGCTCTTATCATTTGTAGACGCGTATTCTGGTTTCCTCCAGATATCGTTAAACCCGGCTAATCAAATAAAAACTGCTTTTATTACCTTGTACGGGGCTTATTGCTATCTCCCTATGCCATTCTCCTTATGTAATGCAGGGGCAACATATCAAAGATGCGTGCAAAAATGCTTCCACGATCAAATTGGCAAAAATGTCCAAGTATATGTTAATGATGTGGTGATAAAAACCAAAGAGAGTCATACCCTATTAGATGATATCCGACAAACATTCGCGAACTTAAGAAGGTATCGAATGAAGCTTAACCCGAAAAAATGCACCTTTGGTGTCCTGGCCAGAAAATTACTCAGTTTCCTTGTATCCAGCCGAGGTATAGAGGATAACCCAACTAAAATCCGAGCTATCGAGCGAATGGAATTGTCGAAGTGTCTTAATGGTGTCCAGAAGTTCACAAGTTTCCTAGCATCATTGAGTCGGTTTGTATGTCGGCTGGGAGAAAAGGTTTTGCCTCTCTATCAGTTAATGAAAAAGTCGGATAAGTTCATACGGACACCGCAGGCGAATGCCGCATTTCATGAATTAAAAAAAATGCTAGCCTCTACACCTGTCTTAGCTTCACTACTATCCAGACAAATGATGTTGCTCTACATAGCAGCGACCAACCAAGTCGTAAGTGTCGTGGTAGTGGTGGAGCATGAAGAGGAAGGTAAGTCTACGCAAAGGCCAGTCTATTACCTAAGTGAGGTACTTTCTGCTTCAAAGCAAAACTATCCCTATTATCAGAAAATGGCATATGGCATCTATATGGAGGCCAAAAATCTTAAACACTACTTTGAAGAACACCCCATAAAGGAGATATGCGAATATCCGAGATAATGGGCAATAGAGACGCAAGTGGCCGAATCGCCAAGTGGTAAATTGAGTTAGCTCCATATGCTCCACAATATGATAGGAGAGATGCAATAAAGTCCTAGGCAGTGGCTGCCTTTTTTGTGGATTGGGCCGAGATGCAGTATAAACCGCCCTTACCTGATTCGAACTTCTGAAAAATGCACTTTGACGGATAAAAATTGAAGGATGGTTTAGGTGTCGGGGTAGTGCTTACCTTGCCTAAGAAAGACCAGCTGACATATGTGCTGCAGATTAACTTTAGAGCATCAAACAATGTGGCTGAATACGAGGCACTTGTGCATGGCTTAAAGTTAGCAAAAGAAATTGGAATACGTCGGATCCAGTGTTTTGGTGATTCAAATTTGGTGGTAGAGAAAGTTCCGGGGCATTGGGATGCTCTGGATACAAATATGGCTCTGTATAGATTCCATGTGCAAAAGATCTATGGGTACTTTGAAGGATGTGAGTTCCATCATGTACCTCGAGCTGAAAATGATGTGGTTGATGTATTGTCAAAACTTGGTTCATCTCGGCAAGCAATTACACCATGTGTATCTTTGGAACATCTCAGAAAACCATCTATCAACCCATCGCCAGGATTCGAGTCAATCTATATCCTGACTAATCCTGGGTCCAAGGTTGTCCCAATGGACATTGATTGGGGGAACAGTTCAAGTAACCCGAGGACTGCCTCGGCATACCCAGGGACTGTCTCACAGAACCCGGGGACTATTCAACTTAACCTAGTAGAAGTTATGTCGGCTGACCCAATGGAAGGGGATGAAGAGATTTTCCCGGCACATACTATACCAGCATGGGCGCAACCAATTTTTTGCTTATTGAAAGATGGGAGCTTGCCAAGCGATGAGGTAATCTCCAGGAAAGTTCAGAGAAGAGCAAACGGATATACCATAATAAATGCCGAGTTGTATTAAAGAAGTGTCACAAGTGTCCTTCAGCGATGTGTTGATCCGGCTGAAGGGCAGGAGATCCTCCGAGATATACATCAGGGCGAATGTGGGCATCATGCCTCGTCCAGAGCTTTAGTCGCCAAAGCATTTTGGCATGGATTTTATTGTCCTAGTGCTTTACAAGATGCTGAGGACCTTGTGAGGAAGTTCAATGGGTGTCAGAGGTATTCGAGCGAAATTCATATGCCATCTTCCGAACAGAAAACTATACCTATCACTTGGCCATTTGTTGAATGGTGTTCGGACATGGTTGGACCATTTAGGCCGGCTCATGGAAACATGACTCATATACTAGTCATGGTGAACAAGTTCACAAAGTGGATTGAGGTCAAGCCAATCAAAAAGTGTGATGGACCCACTGCCATATCATTCCTCAAGGACATCATCTTGAGGTATGGGTACCAGCACAATATCATAACAGATAATGGCACAAACTTTGCCAAAGGAGCACTTGCTTAGTTCTGCCAAGATAAAAGGATAAGACTTGATGTTGCATCAGTTGCACACCCCGCATCAAACGAGCAAGTGGAGAGATCCAATGGGCTAGTACTATCCGGGAATAAAACCCCGGATCATTGAGCCGCTACAAAGATTAGCGGGGTGTTGGGTTGACGAACTACTAGTAGTACTATGGAGTCTCGGGACAACTCCAAATCATTCAACCGGCTATACGCCATTGTTTCTGGTATATGGGGAAGAAGCTGTATTACCAGCCGACATAGAGCATGATTCGCCTAGGGTCAGCCAATACACGGAAGCTGAAGTGTAAGAAGCCCAGCAAAATGATGTTTACCTACTAGAAGAGGCAAGAGAGTTGGCATTGTCCAGATCCGCCATTTATCAACAAAATCTCCGACGCTATCATAGCCGGAAAGTGAACCACTAAGTTTTCCGGGAAGGAGATTTGGTACTTCGGCTGGTGCAATGCACTACCGGCATGCATAAGATCTCACCTCCATGGGAAGGACCATTCATCATGAGAAAAGCATTACATAATTATGCTTACTATCTTATATATGCTCAACCGCAGGAGAAGAATAAGGCGAACATGGCAGGAGAGGAGTTGAAAAGGCCATGGAATGTAGCAATTCTTCATCCGTTTTACACTTAGATGAAGTGTATGTATCTCGAACTCTCATATGTCGGCCTATGTGTTAGCAATGAGCTTATCAATGAAATCTCGGCACCTCGAGCAGAAACTAGGGGACTGCCTTAGTAGTAGTTGTCTTTATTTTGTATTTACATTTTATATATCGGTTGGCTTAAATTTCTTACCCCTTAGACAAGTTAGTAATGTGTCGGCACCAAAGGCTAACTCTTCGAATTGCTGCTGTCCAAAACGATTGGCTTCATGGCAAGCAAGAGAACAAACTTGAAAATTCTAAACACATGAAAAATGCCTAAGGAAGGAAGTATAATCGAGCCAACTTTTGTTTTCGGACTAACCACTGTATTTACTTTCTTTACTATTATGCCGAATCATTTTGAGCTAATCCTCATAAATTCAAGTATTGTTAATTTGATATTTTTACATCGGACTCGTAAATCGAATGCCAAATAATGGTAGACACGAGCCAAGTCATCAGATTGAGAGAACAAGAAAATGAAACTCGGGGACTTCGCCCAAAAGGATTCGATATAAACCATAGTAGTAGCAAAAGGACTTAAACTTTATCATACATGTTGCACCCGGCATACCGGGGATTTAACCAAGTTTTAAGTTTATGCGCTTAAGGATCGAAGGCAGTCGGATCATCTGTAGCATGAGGTGGAACACCAGATTTGGTTCGGGAACCACAACTTCCCCTTCCTCATCCAAGTTTGCCTCAGGATGCTCAACATCCTCCTGTTCTTCATCAGCTCCTTCCTCGACGTATGCATCATCCACCTCGTCAAGAAAGCTCGGCCCATCAGTCCAAGCATGGATATTTCCATATTGGATTAACTGATAGGCTCAGGCCTGGCATTGTTGGATGAGGGACGGATCGGTTGTCCACCTGGAGCCGGAGTGCATGTTCAGAAGTGTTTCCAGGTTGATACCGTCGTACCATGATAGTACAAAGGATAAAGTTATGTTGGCACCAACTCGCGCGATGGACTCCCGCCACAGATTTAAGGTTGTCTCGCTCTCCATCAATTTCTCAGTCAACTAGGAGGGGCGTTTAGGTGCAGTTTCTTGCAGCCAAAGGACATAGAAAACTAGATGGCAACATTCAGCAGATCTACCCCAAATGTCTTCATCATCTTAACCCGGGCCCAGAGACTGACCAACGAGTCATCTATGTCATATGTTGTAGAGGAACTAGCAGGAACAACCTTCTCAGCTCGAAATTTCTGAATAGAAGTGGCAGCATGAGTTTGGGATTCTAGAAAGTTGGCTCAAAGGCAAGTAAAAGGAACAAGTTAGTAAAAGAAACAGAAAACATAAGGGGAATGTCGGCAACCAAGAAAAAATCAAGAGAAAACTCACGAGATATTGTTGATTCAGGTGAGTTCCATCAATCAAGCAGTAGCCTTTTTCTAAAGATTCTCCAGCTCAAGATTCACCGAGTCAAATTTGACCTCGATCTCTTTGACTAGATCTTGCTCCTTCTCGATTTGGGTTTTGAGCCGGTCCTTCTCTTTAGCAAAGTCCCGATCAACCTTGTCAAGCTTAGCTTTATAAAGCTTCTTCAATTCTTAATTTTTGGCATGGAGCCGACAGATCTCATCATCTTTTTTCTTCAGCTGAGCCTGATGCTGGCCTCCTTGTTCGAGAAAGTGAAGCGTCAATTTAGGCGTGGAAACACAATCCTAAAGAGATAGTGACAAGATTTTGACCTGGCAGAACCGAGGTATAATTACCCGCCGAGCTAGAAAGAAGAAATGCACAGGATAAAGGGCAAAAGGAAACATACCTTTTAGCTCAGCCACTTGCTTACGTAGCTCCTTGTTCTGGGTTTCCACATCAGCTAGAAAAATCCGAGTGATAAGTTAGCTCGGCAAGTCAAAAACAAAAGGAACCGAACTGAAGGAAATAAGGCAAAGACTTACTTTTCTTCTTTAGCTCCGGTAGCACTGCCTTGTTCTTCTTGGAAATCTCCTTTTGGGCATCGAGCAGTCGCTAGAATTCGGCAGTACACCAGTTGGTGGTGATCTGAAAAAAGCAACTATTAGTCACTAAGTGGTATGGATATTCAAAGCTACTAAAGATCCGAGTCAAGTGGAACTTAACCCGGCTCTAAGCGGCTGTATATTCAAAGCTACTTAAGAATAGATTCAAGTGGAACTTAACCCGGCTCTAGGTGGATGGATATTCGAAGATACTTAAGAATCAAGTCAAGTGGAACTTAACCAAGCTCTAGGTGGCTGGATATTTAAAACTACTTAAGACCGAGTCAAGTGGAACTTAACCCAGCTCTAGGTGGCTGGATATTTGAGGCTACTCACACTACTAGGAAAACAACTATAGATAGACGTGCTAGTATGTGGCGCACATCTGGGACCATGCGCCACAGAAAAAATTCAGTGGCACACGCCAGACAATGCGCCACAGAAACCTGCACTATTATATGGTGCATTTTGGAAAACATGCGCCACAGAATTTAGGTGGGACCCGCCACCAGGGTTGGGCGAACAACTTTCTGTGGTGCATATTGACATATGCGCCACATAAATTATTCTTTCTGTGGCGCCTATAGGCATATGCGCCCTAGAAAGTGCAGGCAGGCCCCACCATAGAATCTGTTTGACCACTTTCTGTGGCGCATATGGGGATATGTTCCATAGAAATGTTTATTTTCTATGGCACATACCTCGATATGCACCACAGAAATTTGATGCGTGTCCCACCACGGAAAGTGCAGCCCCTTTTTCTGTGGCACATATAGTAGTATGCACCACAAAAATTTGAACTTCTATGGCGCATATCTGCCATATGCGCCACATAATGGTGCATTCAGATCCATGCACAAAAAGGTGGCAGCTCACCCCTTTTTATCCCACCACCCATTTCAGATCTCTTCTTCCCCTTCTCCACACCCAGCTCATCTTCCTCCTCCCTCCCACCCCATTTTGCCCATAGTTTTCTCATTTTTTTGTAATTAAACCTACTTTAGTTCATATATTGGTAAGGGGAAGCCTCTCTCCAACTTGTAGATCTAAAACACACTTACTTTTGTCTCCCACATCTTTATTTGTTCACTAATTTCCTCTCCACCAACTTGTACATCTATTTGTCCACACTCTCTCATTGTGTTCTCGTCTCGCTATTATCGAATCTACCAGGTGAGTACTTGGCATGAATAATCATGTTTTGTAGGTGAAGCTTGTCGTGTGGGCGGTGTGCGATGCATGGCGACACGGTGTTTATACAAGAAGCTTGTGTGGTGCATGAATGTTTGCATGGGAGGAAGATTTTTTTGTTTGCTTGTTTTTGCCCCGGTGTGGTGCATGGATGTTTGCCGAAATGTTGATTCATTTCCATTTCTGCAAATTTTTGCACTACCCATATGTCCTATTTTTAGTAAAGGTCATGCCGAATTTTTCCTGCGACCATGCATGTTTGTGTGTGCATATGATGTGGTTCTAACCTAGCTACTCTCTGTTGTGACAGCTCAGGCAACCATGATCGTCATGATGAGTGAAGGTCGAGTTGCTAGGTACAAGAAAGACGTGAAGGAGGACATGATTCGGAACAACAAGACCATGATGAGATGTCCATGTCGAACAGGCAAACTCCAGCGCTTAATCAACCCTGATTCTAGACAATTGGAGGGTCACCTGCTCAGGCGCAGTTTCATGTGTGACCTTAATTAGGTGCTGGCAGGACATGGTGGTCACGAAGACATGGTGGGCGAGAAGACGAAGAGTCTCCCGGGCATGATCATCATGACAAAGGAGATGCTGGCGGGCATGATCATCATGAAGAAGTAGATGCCGGTGGACATGATCATCATGAAGAAGAAGATTCCAACGGGAATGATCACCACGAAGAAGGAGAAGATGCGAACACCCAGACACTACTAACTTCGGCCTTCCAGGACCCTCATGTTCAAGAACTGCTCCTCAAGGAGACGAGTAATGCTAAAGTTGTGGCTAGAGAGAAAGCCAAGATGGCACAGGTGGAGATAGACGGGATGAATCCATTGTATCTTGGGTGCCGTCCCGAGGATACATGATTGAGTGTAATGCTCAAGGCTCTTGAGATGAAGGCCGAACACAAATGGACCAATGTGAGCTTCAAAAAGAACATGGAATACTAGCACGAATGACTTCCTAAGGGGAACACATTGCCAACAAGTATCGAGGAGGCCAGGAAAATCGTGTGCCCTCTCGACCTACCACACATTAAATACCACGCCGCGTCTGAGGAGAGGCAAATAAATCAAGGAGCTTTTGAATAATTGGGTAGATTGCCTTGTGCCAGGAAAGAAGCGACCAAGACAAAGATGCTGCTGGGTGTATGGAAAGCAATGTCTGTTTTCTAGGACCTGCCATACTGGAAGGTACTCCACACGCCCCATAGCCTCGATGTAATGCACATCACGAAGAACGTTACCGAGAGTCTGCTTGGCACTCTTCTCAACATGCCGGAGAGGACCAAGGATGGGCCGAAAGCAAGAAAGTACCTTAAATTGCTTGGCTTCAAGAAAGATCTTTAGTACCCTGATAGTGATGATGATGATGATCAGATGAAAGGGACTCAAGGTCGCCGCAAAAGTGTTAAGAAGAATGAGGTGGTGCTTCGCACTGCCTGCTTCACTCTTAGTCAGGAGGAGCTCGAGCAGTTTTTCAGGTGCCTCCTAGGAGTGAAAGTTCCTCACGGTTACTCGAGGAAGATTAGCAGATATTTGGATGTAGCAAAGAAGAGGTTCAGGGGTATGAAGTCTCATGACTGTCACGTGTTGATGACACAGATACTTCCTGTTGCGATCCGCGGGATAATGGAGGAGCATGTCTATGAGACGTTGTTTGGCCTCTACAACTTTTTTGATGCCATCTCTAGGAAGTCGATCGGCGTGAAGCACCTCGATAGGCTACAAGAAGAGATCGTGGTGATACTATGTGAGCTCGAGATTTACTTCCCGCCCGCATTCTTCGACATCATGGTGCACCTGCTTGTACATGTCGTGGATGACATCATCCAGCTCGGGCTGATATTCCTGCACAACATGATGCCCTTTGAAAGGGTGAACTGTGTCATCAAAGGATTCGTTCACAACAGGTCCCATCCAGATGGAAGCATAGGCAAGGGCTTTCTGATCTACGAGTGCATATCCTTCTACCAGAATTATCTAAGCACCAAGAAAGAGGATGTGGGAATACCCACCAAGAAGCACCACGGCAGGCTCGCTGGATATTGTCACCGCGAGGGCTACCGCTCACTCCATGTCGGCATTGAGGGCCGATGCACTAACTTTGACAAGGCACACTGAGTCATGCTACAGCACATTGAATTGGTCGGCCCTTGGGTGGAAGAGCACAAAAGCTTAATCGACCAGGAGTACGTTGACCAGGGCCGACCGAGGAAGAAGGGAGACTTAAGCATAGAGAACAACTCCAGCTTTCACGGGTTGGTTCAAGAAAATGCTAATGTACAATCCCCCATAGACGCCTTCTATGGAAGATCAAAAACTCATATTCTCCTTGTCGTAGGGCCCAAGGCACGAGAATATCATTTTGCGGCCCGAAAGTTAGGGTGGCCAGGCAAAGCGGTACCCGAGTTCCCTGATATCATCCGCGATGACTATAGTTGGTGTGCCAAATACTCAGAGGGTCCTTTTCGTCCCGAATTCAATTTTATGTTTCAATACAAAAAATCAAGCTAACGCCCGTCAAGTTGGGTCCCCCCTGTCAGCTTTCACCATTATGTCGCTGCCGTCGTCGCTGCCATGTAGGCTTGCAGCGTTGGCGCATGCATCCTTTACGCGTCTGCTTCTTCCTCCGGGGCGGCAATCTATGGTTGCGTCCATGGCGCGGAGCTAGGACTTGGACAAACCTGCTCGGCCCGTTCTCCTCCCAATCCCAAATCGGAGATCGCCCTCACCATGACCGCACCATTGGCATGGCGCGGGGACGGGAATTCATTCCCGGGTGAGATCTGTAGCCATGCCGACCATGCTCGGTCATGTTGGTCTCCTCCAGAATCCGAGCTCGCCATCGCCGTGGTCGCACACGCACCCGCCATGGCGCCTTCCTCTCCGAACCCCAAAGCCACATCCACCTAGTTCGGCACAACGCCAACAAGGTGAAAATGCATCAAGTTTTCTTCTTGTGATTGTAGAAAAACATGTACGTACCATGGCCGTAGCATACTCTAACAATGTACACATATATTGTTTACTAGATTTTCATTTGAAATTAGTAGCTCCATGATAACGAAACATAGAGAACCTAAATGGAATGACGATGACGACCATGATCTGTACTTTGCATTGCATCAACAAGTGCTCGCTGACGAAGTAAGTTACCAAGAGAGTAGAGTTCATCAGCCATTGCCAAAAAATATGTGAACAAATCAATGAGCGATTCAATGCAAATAAGCACAGAAAAGGTAGATACATGGCATCAATCATCAATAGGTGGCACATTCTAGTGATGCGTTCAAATGCGTACATGATGTATCATTTGCTTGAAGTGGTTGTTATCTTGATCAAAAATGCGTGGTATGCACATTACACTAGTGGAAAACGGGCCTCCATTCCCGGCCCGTAAGGGACTAAAGGCCCACCCACTAGTCCCGGCCCTGTTACTAGCCGGGACCAATGGGCATCCACGTGGCTGTCTCTGCGGGTGCTGGGTCCCCCCCCATTAGTCCCGGTTCGTATTACGAACCGGGACAAATGGTTCTCTGCCACGGCAGAATTTTAGGCACTTTCTCTGTCGCGGCAGAGAATTTAATTTGTATTCTTTTTTTTCATTTCAAAATATTTTTCTATGCTACCACATACCGTACATGTTCGTGCATACATAAGATAACTTCTCTTAAGATCGAGCATACAAATATATACATGATAGTTACACATGGAGATCACAATTATTGGGACTAGAGCCCGTCTATTCAATTACACGGCCGGGGATCATCGGCGCCTATTCACACTAAATTCTTCGGCGTCATCTATCATCTCATTCATCAAGAATCCTGCCAGTTCTTTAGCAATTGCTACTACGCGTTGCTGTGGTAGGAGCTGATCCCGCATTTTCTCGAACTATATAAGAAAAGGAGATCAATATGAATATCAATCATGATAACAAAAAGTGACGGTAATAAAAATAATGTTATGAATGTATTGCTTACATCGACTCTATAATCATTTAGCTCACTAGTAAACGTGCGAATGAACTCGCAAACGTAGAATCCACATAGATTCGTCCCCTGTGGCTGCCTCGCGCACTTTACGAGAATAGAATTCAATCAAAATAATAATCCAGCATCATAATTGTATTAAAACTAGAAGTAAAGAGATGCGCCTACTACTTACCGAGACCGGCTTAAACGTCAGCTTCTCAGTAAAGTCACCCGTAACCGCACTCTTGAACTGGTTCCAAACCCTACCCGGTAAAGAAAATGAATGAGTTATTTATTACGTGATATCTCAGGAAATCAACGAAAGAGACCGCTGTAGCATGAAAATTACCTCTAGAGCATGTCCTGCATGTCACTAAACTGTTCCAGGGGTCTCTTTAATGGGTCCATGACTTCAACTCTTCCCTTCTCAAGTTGAATGTCCATGAGAATCTAGTGGAAACTGTACACGTTTATATATACATTAGTAACTCATCAATTACACTTAACATCGAGTAAGCAAAAGAGAATGTGTACAATAGAGTAAGACACTCACGCGAAATTGTAAGGAAACAGTATGTGGTCACAGAAATTTTGCTCCGTTAGAAACCTTAGAAGGTTTTCCTGTGTGTCCTCGGGTTTATCCTTTAGCGTCCGACAATGTATTTTATCTGGGTCAATGAACCCAACACTGAAGATTGACCTTCTTTTACATTCCATGATCTTCATTCTGCATAATAATAGAGTACAAAAGGATATAATTAGGATAATTACATGCAATGAACTGAGCAACTGAAAAAAATGAACAGCTTATATATAGACAATGAATTCAACAACTTACAGACAATAGCAACTCATGAGGCTTTTGTCGAGGGCATCGAAAGTGTATAACTGGAAGAGTTCTGGAAACTCAACATGGACCTCTTCTTCTCGGAAGTAGTAGTCATGTGGGACTTTCGCCACGATTATTATTCTCTCCTCCTTTACGGCTTTCAAGTACCATTTATGTAAACTCCGCATTTGTGTTGGCAGTTGTTGGAACTACTCAAAGCTAACCAGGGGCTTCCCTAGGACATATGTAGGGACTACCTGAGCCTTGGATAACTTGTCCTCCTCGGAACCTAGCAATTCCTCAACAGTCACATTCATAGCGGCCGCAAGCTTGTTAGCTTGTTCCATATCCTGCTGGGGAGTGTCATAGGATACCACCTTGAGGGGTGGGGTCAATTTTTTGGCCTGTTCCTCGAGCTGGGGGACGTCCTTTCTTTTCCCGATTGCACTTTGACTTGATGATTTGCTCCCGCTTGCACTTCTACTTGATTTGCTCTTCTTCACTTCCTTCTGAAGTGTGCGTCGATAGTCATCTGGCTTATGGTGCAAGTCATATTGCGATTTTGTGTTCAGAAAAGAAAGTGCATACGCTTTTTGCTTCTCGGTGTATACCGGGGCGGGCTCGGGTTTCTTCTTTTGAAGCTGTGCAACACATTCGGCCTTTACGATCATGTCGGTTTCATCGTCAGTACGATCGTAAGTTCTGATAGGAAGATTCTTATGAGGTACTCTTGGGAGGGGCGAGATTTGTCGTTTTGGGCTCCTACGTTGTTTAGTACTAATCGGAGGCTGTGGCGGAGATCGAGATGGACTCAGGCTGTGGTGGTCGTAGTCATGGGGTGGGCTTCTTGGAGGTGATAGAGGTGAAGGTGACATGCGACCACTCGGAGGCGGTGTTGGCTTTGGCGTCCAGCCTGGAAGCTTGATGTTGTTCTTGTCCCATAGAATGATACCACCCAGTACTTCTCCGAGTGTCCTCTCACCTTCAGGTCCAGGGATGTCAAGCTCCATTGAGTCCCACCCCATTGAGATTTCATCCACACCAACTTTAGCATAGCCAGCTGGAATCTCACGGCCATGCCAGCGTGCGCCAGGTGGACAAGGTAAAGCACATCCGACCGCCACCTTGATGGATAAGTTCTTCACCTTCTGATGGAGCTCACAAGATGCCTGCTCCTTGATTCCATCCACGGTGTAGCCGGGACCGCCATCTACCATACGTGCATCGTCAGAAGGGACCTCCGATTCAGCCATGCTGCTTTTCCGCTGAGATGGGACAGCGGTAATATCGAGTACAGGATCTTACAGGCGCGCTGCTCCTTGAAGTTCGTCAATCTGTTGCTGATGCATTCGAAGTGTTCCTAGCAACTCGGTGAACCTGTCTCCCTCCTCCCTAGCACCACCACCCTAACCCTAAGTCCGGGGGCCCGCGAGCACCACCACTCTAACCCTAAGTCCGGGGGGGCGCGACCACTAGCTACTAAATAATATTACAACTACTAAATAATATTACAATTAACACTACTATTACACTAATAAATAATATTACACACAAAATTAAATAATATTACACTACAAAATAAAATTAACTATATACTACAAAATACTATTACAACTAAATATTACAACTACTACAAATAACTACTACCAAATACTACTACAATTAACTACTACAATTAACTATTACAATTACTACTACAAAATACTACTACAAAATACTACTACAATTAACTATTACAATTACTACTACAAAATACTACTACAATTAACTATTACAATTACTACTACAAAATACTAGTACAATTAACTATTACAATTACTACAAACAACTACTACAATTAACTACTACAATTAACTACTAAATATTACAAAATATTATTACAATTAACTACTACAAAATAAAAAATAGAACTTTGGCCGGGGGCGCCGCCCCGGCCGCATCGCCCGCACTGCCGCCGGCGTGCACGGCTGTCGCCGGCCCGGCCTGCTCGCCCACAGTGGCCAGCAGCGCCGTGCTGCCGCGTAGCCGACCGGACAGGGGAGCGAAGGGGAGGCGGGTCGGTGTACCTCTGCTGGCTGGGGGCGCGCATGAGGTGGCTACAGTGGCGGCGGCGGTGGCGGCTAGAGTGAGTGGTGGCGGCGGTGGTTGGGGTGGTGGCGGCCAGAGAGCGAGTCGGGCAGCCTGCCGGCGTCGATTTGTCGTCCTCGCGCGCGTGGGTGTTCTCTGCGTGGGGGAGAAGAAGGGGCGCGTGGGGAGAAGATATATATAGGTGGGGTACCTTTAGTCCCGGTCCGTATAATGAACCGGGACTAAAGGGTCATTAGTCCCGGTGCGTTATACGGACCGGGACTAAAGGTCCCCCCTTTAGTCCCGGTGCGTGGCACGCACCGGGACTAAAGGTTTTCGGCACCACCCAAAGCGCGCGCGCCAACGCCACACCTTTAGTCCCGGTGTGTATCACGCACCGGGACTAAAGGTCCTTTTTTTCAAAATTTTCACCCCAGGGGCGCGCCTGTTTAAAAAAAATTTAATTTTCTGTTTTAAACATTTGAATTTTACAGTTTTTGCATACTTATGAATTTGAGAAAAATTTCAACATGAAAAGTTCTTGAATTTGAATAAGTAATCCAAATCTATTTTCTGTTTTATAAAATAATTATTCTAACTAGTGAAACTAATAACCATTTTGCCATTTTCAATTTAAAAATACATTAAATATTATATTTTGCATATTTTTGAATAAGTGATTCAAATCAATTTTCTGTTTTCTAAAATAATTATTCTAACTAGTCAAACTATTAACCATTTTGCCATTTTCATTTCAAAAATGCATTAAACATTATATTTTGCATATTTTTGAATAAGTGATTCAAATCAATTTTCTGTTTTATAAAATAATTATTCTAACTAGTCAAACTATTAACCATTTTGCCATTTTCATGTAATTCCGACGCTCCGGTGGTCTTCCTCCAGCGAAACCCTAGACCGGGGGCCCTGGATCGTCTACTGCGCCTTATTTTTTCCCGCCCGTTCTCTTCTGGATCGTAGCCCCTTTAGGGTTTAGGGTTTAGGGATTAGGGTTTAGGGTTTTTGGTTTACGGTTTAGGGTTTAGGGTTTTTCGTTTAGGGTTTAGGGTTTAGGGTTTTTGGTTTAGGGTTTAGGGTTTTTAGTTTAGGGTTTAGGGTTTAGGGTTTAGGGTTTTTGGTTTAGGGTTTAGGGTTTAGGGTTTAGGGTTTTTGGTTTAGGGTTTAGGGTTTAGGGTTTTTAGTGATATCTGCCACCTCTCTCCACTCTATCCCATGGCTTCCACCATACCTCTAACCCCAGGGAGGCGGAGATGGAGTCTTTCACGGGCTAGCAGGAAAATATTTTCCGAGGCGGAACTTCCGAAGATGCCATAGGGCGTGTGCACCAAGGGCATCTTCGAGAAGTTCCGGCACGGGAGATTTCCCAACCCTTTCCTCCATCAATGGGGATGAAACTCTCCATCCATGTTGGCTTGGTCGTTGCCATAGCACATCTAGACTCATATCTGCCGCCTCTCTCCACTCTATCCCATGGCTTCCACCATACCTCTAACCCAGGGAGGCAGAGATGGAGTCTTTCACGGGCTAGGAGGAAAATATTTTCTGAGGCACGTGGAGGACGGCCCACCTCCTTCGAACTTAAACGAGGTCGGCCGTCGGCTGTGGTGGCGCGGCCGGACTCTCTAGAGTGTCATGGCCTACAACACGACCGGCAATAACCCCCGCCTGCGGTACCCTCAAATCCAGCCCACGCGTGCCCAACCTTCAAGGTTGGACTACGGCGACCCCGACGACGACAGCGACGACAGCGCCGGCGACTACAACGACTGAATCACTGAATCACTCCAACCATTAGGTCTAGGCAGGAGCATGACTGAATCACTCCAACCATTAGGCATGTTTCTTAATTTTCAGTTGTGCTATGTATCCTTAGTGTTTGTGGGTTCCTTCTCTTGTGATGGTTCCTTCTCTTTGTGTGATCACCTACCGCGGCTCAGAACGTCTAGTTTAATTGAGCAAGATGTATTACACGAAAGGGGACCTTTATGTCTCAAATAAAAGGTTTAATACATTACATAGATTTATGTCTCAAATAAAATTTTAATACATTATTACACATCCCCAACATCTAGTGTTGTGGTTTTCTTCTGCACCGTAGCCATGGAGAATCTTCATCATTTAATAGGATGCTTGGGTTAGTTTTCACTTTGAAGGGCGGAATTTCATGAAACTTATTGTAATTTTCTGACATATCTGTCTTCTCATCCACTCCCACGATGTTTCTTTTCCCTGAAAGAACTATGTGGCGCTTTGGCTCATCGTATTCTGTACTCTTTTGCTTATCTTTCCTTTTTCTCGGTTTGGTAGACATGTCCTTCACATAGAAAACCTGAGCCACATCATTGGCTAGGACAAATGGTTCATCCATGTATGCAAGATTGTTGAGATCCACTGTTGTCATGCCGTACTTTTCGTCTACATCTACCCCGCCTCCTGTCAGCTTGACCCATTTGCACCGAAACAAAGGAACCTTAAAAGTAGGTCCATAGTCAAGTTCCCATATCTCCTCTATGTACCCATAATATGTGTCAATCTGCCCATTGTCATCTGTTGCATCAAAGCGGAGACCACTGTTTTGGTTGGTGCTCTTTTTATCTTGGGCGATCGTGTAAAATGTATTCCCATTTATCTCGTACCCTTGGAAAGTACATATAGTCGAAGATGGTAACCTGGCCAACGAGTACAACTCATCTCCAACAGTGGTGTTATTCATGAGATGTGTCTGCAACCAATTGCCAAAATTCTTCTCGTGTTCCTCTTTAATCAAGGTTTCAGGCTTCCCCGGGTTTTCGGAGCATAGAATATTCTTGTGTTTCTCGATATACTGAGCCACCACGGTGTAATTGTGTAGAACTGTGTAGTGTGCTTGAGTGAAAGAATGCTCGTCCCTACATACCATTGATTTCCTTCCTAGTGTGCCTTTTCTAGTCATCCTCCCCTCATACCGAGATTCAGGAACACCAATCGGCTTAAGGTCAGGAAGAAAGTCAACACAAAACTCAATGACCTCCTCTGTTCCATAGCCCTTGGAGATGCTTCCTTCTGGCCTAGCATGGTTATGAACATAATTCTTTAAGACACCCATGAACCTCTCAAAGGGGAACATATTGTGTAGAAACACAGGACCGAGAATTCTAATCTCTTCGACTAGGTGAACTAGGAGGTGCGTCATAATATTGAAGAAGGATGGCGGGAACAACAACTCGAAGCTGACCAGACATTGGACCACATCAATCTGTAACCCTAATAGACTTTCTCGATCGATTACCTTCTGAGAAATTGCATTGAGGAATGCACATACCTTCACAATGGCTAGTCGAACATTTTCTGGTAGAATTCCCCTCAATGCAACCGGAAGAAATTGCGTCATAAGCACATGGCAGTCATGAGACTTTAGGTTTTGAAATTTTTTCTCTTTCATATTTACTATTCCCTTTATATTCGACGAGAAGCCAGACGGGACCTTGATACTGAAAAGGACTTCAAAAAAGATTTCCTTCTCTTCTTTGGTAAGAGCGTAGCTGGCAAGCCCTTGAAACTGCCCTGGATGCTTGCCGTCTCGTCCTTTATGATGTTGCTGGTCCTCCCGTGCTGCTGGGGTATCTTTTGACTTCCCATACAAGCCCAGGAAGCCTAGAATATTCACGCAAAGATTCTTCGTCAGGTGCATCACGTCGATTGCAGAGCGGACCTCATGCACTTTCCAATAGGGTAGCTCCCAAAATATAGATTTCTTCTTCCACATGGGTGCGTGTCCAGTAATGGGGTCTTTCGGAACAGGTTGTCCTCCAGGACCCTATCCAAAGATTACATCCAAATCCTTGACCATACCAAATACATCAGCACCACTACGGGGGACAGGCTTCATCCGAGTTTCTGCCTTGCCATTGAAATGCTTGCCTTTCTTCTTTAAGGGATGATTGGGCGAAACAAAACGACGATTGTACGGGTACACATTCTTTCTTCATTTATCCAGATATATACTTTCAGCCTCATCTAAATAGTGCGTGCATGCATTGTATCCTTTGTTCGTCTGTCCTAAAATGTTACTAAGAGCAGGCCAATCATTGATGGTTACGAACAGCAACGCTGGTAGGTCAAATTCCTGCTGTTTGTGCTCATCCCACACACATACACCTGGTTTGGCCCACAACTGTAGAAGTTCATCAACTAATGGCCTTAGGTACACATCAATGTCGTTGCCAGGTTGCTTCGGGCCTTGGATGAGCACTGGCATCATAATGAACTTCCGCTTCATGCACAACCAAGGAGGAAGGTTGTAGATACATAGAGTCACGGGCCAGGTGCTGTGACTGCAGTTCTGCTCCCCAAAAGGATTCATGCCATCGGTACTTAGACCAAACCATAAGTTCCTTGCGTCACCAGCAAAGTCCGGGAAGTCTCTCTCGATTTTTCTCCACTGCCGACCATCAGCAGGGTGCCTCAACATCCTGTCTTTCTTACGGTCTTCCATGTGCCATCGCAACAACTTGGCATGCTCTTTATTTCTGAACAAACGTTTCAACCGTGGTATTATAGGAGCATACCACATCACCTTGGCAGGAACCCTCTTCCTGGGTTGCTCACCCTCAACATCACTAGGGTCATCTTTTCTGATCTTATACCGCAATGCAGTGCATACCGGGCATTTATCCATATTCTCGTACTTCTCACCGCGGTAGAGGATGCAGTCATTAGGGCATGCATGTTTCTTCTGCATGTCTAATCCTAGAGGGCAGACAAGTTTCTTTGCTTCGTACGTACTGGAGGGCAATTGGTTATTTCTTGGAAGCAGCTTCTTCATTATTACCAACAACTTTTCAAATCCTGAGTCAGTCATACCGGTCTCTGCCTTCCACTTCAACAATTCCAGTGTGCTACCCAGCTTCTTCTGGCCATCTTCACAAGTTGGATACAGCAATGTGTTGTGGTCCTGTAACATCTGCTCGAACTGCAACCTCTCCTTTTCTGTATCGCAGTCTTGCCTTGCATCACTAATGACCCGACCAAAATCATCAACGGGCTCATCTGGTTCCCGTTCTTCACCCCCTTCTTTTTCATTATCTTCAATTGCGGTATCATCGTATTCAGGGAACATAGATCGGTAGTTGTCATCAACGTTCTCTTCTTCATCACCGTCTTCCATCATAACCCCTCTTTCTCCGTGCTTGGTCCAAACATTATAGTCGGACATGAAACCGGACCGAAGCAAGTGGCTACGAATGACTCTTGAGGAAGTGTGAGCCTGCTCATTCCGACATTCAACACATGGACAACACATAAAACCATCCCGCCGCTTGTTCGCCTCGGCCACAAGGCTAAAAGAACGCACGCCTTCTCTGTAAGCGTCAGAGCATCGTCACCGTACATCCATGGGTGGCTCATCTGCATCATACAACCATGCGTATATATCAAACGCAATCACGATGCTTAGATTAGTACCACGCAGTCCAAATCAGAAAATAGTTGCTAACCTTTTAGGACACTTCAAAACAAAGAGGAGAAACCTTAAGTGTCGCTCTGACACCTCATATCATATTTTGTCTTGTGTGAACTCAAGTGGCATCGCTCCAATAGGCATTTCACCGAACACCTCTAGTGCATATGAAGAAAAAAAGTTAGCACAAAGTTATACCCACCTCTCACATAGGAAAAAAATAGGAGAGAGTGGAGGGCTGGGTGCATATATATAGGGCCAGGCCATTAGTCCCGGTTTGAGATACAAACCGGGACTAAAGGTTCTGCCAGGAGCACGCGCGCCGGCCCAGACCCATTTGTCCCGGTTTGTATCTCAAACCGAGACTAATGGTTCCTTACGGACCGGGACAAAGTGCATCGGCCTCCTCGGGCCGTCTGGTTCGGACCACTAGTCCCGGCCCTAGCCATGGCCGGGACTAATGGCCCGAACCAAAGGCCCATTTTCTACTAGTATTGCATTTGTATGTTCTATGGTGTAATTCTGTTGTTATGGGCGTGGAAAGAAGAGCTGGGCTTCACTGAATATTACGCAGTTAGGCCTAACTTAGTCTTACACAAATAAGCACAACTTAGTCTTTACACACATAAGCGTAACTAATGATAAAGATAAAGACAAATGGTTCATCGGATCTGCCAGTATGAGCACTAGATCCCTGGAGCTGGTGGTATCGTCGGAACGAACCAGAATGCTGTGTTTGGCCGTCTTTCATTCTCCTTCAAATAATACGACCCCACTGATGAGCCAATTGTAGGCCCCCTCCTCCCAACGTGGATTCGGCTCCAGGTCGGATCTAGAGTGTCAACATGATAGGCGCGTGAGTGTGCAGCAAACACACAGTCTGTTATCAACACTGGAAGTGCTGACACCTCAGCAACAACACCAGCATGTTCTTCCTGGACTCCAGCAGTAGCCTCAGCAGGTATTTTGTCAGCTTCACCAGCAGCAGCATTAGCAAGTATTTCATCAACTTCACCAGCAACAGCATCACCAAGTATTTCGTCATCTTCACCAGGAGCAGCAGCAGCTAGTTCTTCGTCAGCTCCACCACCACCAACACCACCACCACCACGACCACCAGCAGCAGCATCAGGGGCCAGGGCTGCCTGAGCAATTATAGGTTCAACAGCTCTAGGGGCTCCGTCAAAGAAATGGTAGTTGATCCCAAGAAACACAGATTGTCCCTTCAGATTGTTGACTCTGCTCCAGACTTGCTCTACTGGGTCTTCGGATGGGCATGCGGACCTCGAGAAAACGTGACACCGCAGTGATGGGTATGAAGAAAGTTGTGTCCCCATATGTTCTATTGTATCACCAACGCTGTTTAGTGCTCCCCTGATATGAATCCACAAGAGTTCATCATTATGTTCCGTGTTGTCTCTGAGAGGTGCTAGGAACCAGCGTCGTGTCCCAAGTTCAGCATCTACTACTGCATCTTCGATGACCGGAGCTAGAATTATGCGCGGGGCTGCGTGGGTACCTGCGTGTTACTAACGGTCAGTAAGCAGAATTTTGAATGAGATTTTCCATGCTATATGACACCATGACTCACCCCAAATGGATGGCTCCCAAACACGCACGTCGCCGCTAGGTTCAGTGACCGCATAAATGCGTTGTGGTCTGTACGAAGAGCACTCGTAGGTGAAGACGGCGTCGACATACTTCTCCGGCCGCAGGAAGTCGTCGCGCAAGACTGTCCATTCATTGTCTTCTGTGCATTTAATGAATGTGATTGCCTTGTCGAACACCGCCAAGAGGTCGTACTACCAGTTCTTCCACGCCCCCTCCCGCGGTCTATGTGGGAGCTGTACCTTCATGAGCTCAAGTTCTGCCATGTTGAACCTGTAAGCGAATTCGGAAATGGGCGGTGGCCACCCCCTGTTGAATGCAGTAATGCCGACACCCTTCAAAGATGGCACTGCTAGCCTCTCCGATCTGTAGCAATTTTTTAGAGTCCAAGTACTCCCATCCTAGGATAAAAGGACCAGCCACTCGCCGTTGCCACCCACCCAGTTCTGGTCATCTCTCATTTCCGTCTCATCTTCTTCCTTCATATTCACCACTACTGATTCCGATCACTTATCCAGCAGCATCAGTTTTGCATGAATATTCTGTAGAGTTTGTTGTCAGTTGGTACAATCACCTAGCATGGATTCCATTGCAAATACAATTTGACAACTGGACCTTTAGATTAAAGTACACAAAATATCGCCTAAATACGAGTGTCTCCTCAGCTATTGCCTAAATTATGCCTGTGTCACTACGAAGATACTCAATATATGGAGTAGGAGCAGAGCCCCCCAGAACAAACTCCTGACGATGATCATAATTAAAAAGCTCGGGGCATAACAGCCTTAAATCGTCCAATCTGTTTGTTTTTATTTTAGGAAACAGAATATCACCTAGCGGTCATTCCATTGCAAAATTGAAATTTTGTGTACTCGTCTATCACCTAAAGTAAGACTGTGTCACTACGAAAATACCAGAATATCAGGTACGAGCAGAGCTTCCACTGTACAAAATAGTCTTAAATGGTTTGATTTGTTCAAATCGCGCGTGCACACAACACGTTTGACGAAAGGAACATAGGATTCCGATGAGAGTTCAACACATATGAATCAACGATATGACTGAACGAATAAGCTAGATACTAGAACTTACGTGGCCATCGTGGTCGTCTGGCCATTTGCTGTTATCGGGGTAAAGAAGGCATGGCGTGCCGAACGGTTGTTTGTCCATGTTCCGCATCGTCACGCGGTAGCCAGGGATGCAGCGAGTGAGGCAGCCGGCTGAGATGATGTCCAACTCCGAGGCGATCCTGTGCACGTTCACGGCGCTGAGGTTCGGCCATCCCCAAACCTCGTGGTAGCGGTCGCCCTGGCCATCCGCGTCGTCGTTGCATGCCTTTCGCTTCAACCTGCTACTACCCCAAGCTCTACCCATAGCGGCAAATGGAGTCTAGAATCCGGTAGATTAATGGAGGCGTTGTGATAAGGAGGCGGATGGATTCGAGAGGGGGTGGAATCAGGGATGGGGGCAGTTGTTCGAGTGGGGAGCGAATCTGCAAGGAACCGCCGCCGCCGCCGGTTCTCGTCCGCGTGGAAGAAAAGAAGGGGGCGTAATTATTGAGGGCGGGCACCGAAACCGTCTAGAGGAAGTGAAAAAATAAATCGTAAAAGGGAAATGTGCGTCCTGCCTATCAGTGAGTGAAGGTCGGCACGCGTAAACGTGCCTTTGTTTGAATTGATTCCACCGCATGCAAGTGGCGCAGAACAAATTTTAGAAAGTGCTAGCGTCGACGTGTAAAACTGTCGTTTTTCGCCACCTTCACCCTACTACGAACGGTCGTGCACCATTCCAGATATTGGTAAGGGTGGTTCCAGTCTTTCACTTCTCTGTCTCATTTCCTCCTCCATGGCCTCGTCGTCTTTCTCCTCCACGGCCTCATCCATTTCCTCCACCACCGCATCACCCTCTTCCTCCGTATCCTTTCCCTCTTGCATGTAGTCCTGGATGCTCCAGACATATGAAACAACGGCAGGCAAGAAACTGCGCACTTCGACATCGAAGTACATGGCGGGAAGAAGATCGATGTCGTCTACACCACCGACCCTCGGACGGTGAGGAACACTCTAAATAATTTCACGAGTTGGCTGTAGTTCAAAAAAAACAGGTTCGTAGGTCTCGACCTCGAGTACAGCCACGATCACCGTAGGATCACCGTGGTGTAACTCTCCATGAAGGGGCATGTCCTCGTATACTAGCCTTTTTGCGAGAAGGGGGCTGACAGGATCTGGTAAACTTTGCTGTCTTTTTGTTCCTGAACCGTCTGTTTGCAAAAGTTATGGCTATATTATTTGTCTGAATTCATTTTCATGCAGGTGGGGCGAACACATTAGGGATCTGTTTCATGACTTTCTCGTGAACCAGCACATAACATTTACCAGTGTTGACATCACGAATGACAGTAAACTGCTTGAAAGCCCGACTATCAACATTAGAATCCCAAAGGAGTGCAGAGTGGACATCCAGGAAATTTACTGGATCCCAGGGACGAAGGGCAGCAAGATCGGGATGGCCACTCTTGCCTCTGAACTCATAGACCCGTGGTACGCTGACATGAAGGACAGATTAGGGCACGATTACTGGGAGGATAAGCCAGTTTCTGAACCTAATCTGAAGTACGCTGCAATTGACAGGTATGTTAGCCACGAGCTGTACCGCCAGATTGTAAAATCTCGTTCCAGGCATCGCATCATTGAACCACCACCAAGGCAGGTTGTTTGTCCCAGATGCCGGATCGTAGATGAGTCTACAAACCGGGGCAAGCGACCGAAGGCATCCTAGGATCGGTTGCCTTCTCCAACAGGCTGGGATGTAGACTATTAGTGCATGATTGTTGTGTTTATGAAAACATGTTATTTTATAAGTACACTATGTGAGCAATTACGAACTGCTATGTATTACCTTTGTCCAACTATAATCTGGTTTATGACTGTATCCTTCTCTATAATCTGGGTTTGGTTATGACTTATGACTGTATCACACCTTATGCATGTCAGTCCTGGATTCTGCCGCATGCAAATGGCACAGACAGAATTTGTAAGAATGAATGTTTAGCATACAAAAGGGGGAATGTAATTCATACAGGTTAAGTAGCTAATAGCATAGGGATCATACGAGCTTGGTTCTTACACACAGAATGTTTAGAAAATACAGGCGAGATAAAATACAGGCGGAACGAAATGCGAAACTAGTAGTGGTAAACAGCACACTCACCCACCCGCCAGATCATGTTGCGCATCTCGTAGCAGACATACGCGTCCCTGGCTGTGTACTTGATCGCATCGTAATCCAAGTGCCTCCACTCCCATCGCTTGTGCAGGTGCTTCGGGAACTCGATTTTCATGTCGGCGTACTCGCGATCGATGATGTCGGAAGCGAGTCTAGCCATGCCGGCTTTCCCGTACCGCCATCCGGGTACCTTCACAAACGTTGGAGATCGACGTGATTGACGACATGAACGAGGAGATCCTGTTCTAGCTTCGGAGTGTCATTCTTGATGTCGATGCTGGCGAAGTAGATCTCCCTCCTGTGTAAGAACTCGCGAAGCTCCGGGCATACAGATTTGGCCCTACATACGTGATATAGTAGGCAGTGGTTGCGCATGGACAGCTGCAAAAGCGTTGTCCTCTTCCTATCTCTGGTATACTCGAGGTCAAGGCCGACGATCTTGTACCTGTCTATCGGATCTTGTAGCCACCGCTCGTACATTGCGATGACCTTGGCCACCTCCGCTAATGCATTTGTGTGGACGACCGTCAGCTTGGTGGTGCCATGGGCGGTGACAGTGTACTTGTCGGTGTAGTCGCCCCCGTCGCCGAACACACCATACTCTGTGTCCATGGCAGCAGCTAATGCCGCGGCGGTGGCCTAGTTTCGGTAGTGGTGGCTGGGACTAGGCATGGAGGTGGAGTGATCCGTTGCGGTGGTATGGCCAGGCGGAGGCGATGCCTGCGGCAGCGTCGATGGTTCTTGCGGTGGCGGCACTGGCGGAAGGAATGAGTTGGGGATTTTTGCATAGTGATGTGCTGAGGAGACAGAAGGCGATGCTTAAATTCCGTTTACCAATATTCCTGTCATACCCATGCGGAAGCAAGTTTGACCGGGAGAGCACCGATGGTTTCCAATCCGAGCGATTAAATTCGGCGTCCGTCCCGGTAGGCGATGGGACGGGTGTGCGACGTGGCTTTGGCGTGGCAGAGACCGGTCATGTAGACCACCGTCCCGTTGCCGATCCGCAGCGGGTGCGCGGTGCTGACACGACGTAACGTGACAGGACAAAAGGAAGTGTACAGTTATTATTAATTCCTAACAAGTTTAAGAAGTGTAAGCATAGACATGGACCTAGCATCCCTGCACCCCGGGGCTGCCGCCCAGCTGATCAGGCCTACCGATTGTGCAAAGCTTGTCCCGAATTTGCCAAAATGATACTCGTTTGCCCATGCTTCTATAAGTTTCTCTGCAGGCCACTTGTGTAAGCATGCACGATCAAGCAACTTTGCAACACACATGTCAGTGGAAAAGCATTAGGTTTCAACACACCACATAGTTTAGGGATTTAGAATAGCTACATTGTGGAGCTCTAGCCAAATTGCATGGTAAAGCCAAATTCAGCTTTTTGTCAGATTTAGCTATAGCAACATTGTGTCTCGTTTGTCCTCACTCTTGCCCTCCCGATATTCCGAAGCCCTCACATGCGCTCGGAGGGGGGTGCCGTCTGGTCAAAGGCTTGGTCGTACGTGTGCCATGACGCCTAAAGTGGCCTTTTTAAAGAGCGCCTTTCCCCCTCTCTCTCTAACAGTTGTGTTTTTTTTGCCCAAAATGGTAGGGAATCTAGAGCAGCTTCTCTCTTCATTCATTGTTCCTTTTGCGATCATTTTACCCCAATCTGGTAGCAAATCTAGAGCAGCAAAACGAACCAGCATCATAAATAAATTCAGTAAATAGAGAAGATGTAGATAAAGCAGCTAATATAGGTTATAAAGCACAGTATTTAACGAGGTTCGACAATTAGGCTGCTCAGCAGCAAAAGCAGCGGACTGCTTCAACACAGACAAGACAAAAGAAGCTGCTTTACAACAGCAGCAGCAGCGGATCAGTGTCCCCTCGTGGCCTCTGCCAGGAGGGCATCCGCCTCCTCCCTCTGGCGCCTCCTCCACTTCTTGTTGCCCAGCCCCTTGACCTTGGGCACCTTGGGTCTGATCGGGGGCATGCGACCCTCCTCGATAGCCACCTTCTGGAGGTTGCGGAGGTGAAGACCGAGCGCCTGGTGCTTGGCCCTGAAGCCATGGACGTTCACAGACTCGCCACAGGTCCTCACGTCCTTGGCATGCTTCACGAGGGAGTTGAAGTCTGTGCCGCGGAGCCTCCTGGTGGGGCAGAAGGGGAACCTGTACACGTCACCGGCGAAGAAGTTATTATACTAACCGGACTTTAGCCTCCTCAACACATGACGAGTCTTGGTGTCCTGCGACTCGCCGTCGCTGCGGAGGTTGCTGCTATCCTCCTGTTGGAAAAAAACAGAAGAGTGAAATAAGGACATGATTGAGATACTTTGATTATCGGGATTGATTTTTTGCATAAATTAACCGAATGAGATCTCCCGATTATTCTCCAAACCTCAAACCAAATCGAATACTGATCCCAACTACGAACAGAGGGATTCATCGAAAATCGAGATCTAACACAATAGGATTAGCTACTGTAAAAAATACGAACAGTCGAGCCCTAATAACATACGATCTAGCATCCAACGATGGGAACGGGGGAAGAACAAGGGAATGGGAGAAAACCCTGGTTACCTCAGACCACGGGTCAGCGATGCTGGTGTCGAAGGGGTTCTCCGGCCTTATGTAGACAACCTCCTCGTAGGGGTCCCAGCCGAGCGGGATCTGTCCGAGACCGGCGGGGGCCTCCTTGCCGGAGGCTACATCGGATGTGGGGACGGGGACAGGAGGCTCCTCGCCGGCTGCCTTGGAGGTGCCGATGGCCACCGCGCCCATCTTCTCCATCGCCGGCGTGGTTGGGGTTTTGTTGGGCGTTTGCAGAAGGTGATGGGATAGTTGAAATGGTTGAGTGAGCGAGTGTGTGATGAGTGGGAGTGGGAGTGGGGAGTCCTCTATTAAAGGAGAAGGGAAGCGGTGTTTCGTTGCACTACCGTGCACCGTGTATGCTAATGCACCGTGCATAGCCACACGTGTCTGCTACCGCCCCGTGCACTGCACACGCGTACCGTGTGTCAAGTTTTTTTTCTGTCGTGTCTAACCATGGCGATTCAGTTGTACTCGGTTTTGTCCACCAACCGTTGATCCTCTGTGATCTAGCGGACAGGATAACCCTTATATCTGTCGGGGGCACCCCTCTATCCATGCAAAATAACGAGTATGCCACCGGAACTTTAACAACATAAACAAATGAACTTGAATATATTTTGAAGGGTACGAAAATAGAAATCCACATAGTTTAAGGGTCTAGATACGGTAAGAGAACTAAATATTATTAGTGGTCGGGCCAACACAGTTGCGGGGTTGGTCGGCTAGGAGTTGCTGATTCCTAAGTAAGGGGACACTAGGCCGTTCTTGACATACTCCCTCAGGAATTTGCAATAAGCAACGTGCTTAGACTTGGTCGCCGACTTGTGTTTACTAGCCGGGCTTTTACCGATCCCAACCGCATGCGGGATCAAGCTGGAAATCCTCGGGTTGACTCCTTTCTTACAGAAAGGGCACCTGAGCTCCCCAAGTCGAGTGCGGAAATGGATTATCCTGCTCTTGAGCTTCTTCATGACATGGCGGCTCTTGTTGTCTCTGGTCTCCTTGTCAGAGTCATCTCACTTGAATACACCTGTAATGTATGGAATACAAACCGAAGTGAGCAACATAATAAATATATATTACTTCCACCATTCCAAGTTACTTTCGATGCAATAACATGTCTATACAGGTTCAGCAGTTCATTACGGCCGTCTCCCCAGCTCTCTCCTAAATTAATGTGGTTTGTGTTCTTGGTAACTTATTAATAAATAAATAATATGGATTCATTCAGAACAGACTAGATCTCTCCATGTACCGGTTCATACGTTGCATCTAATCATTAGGACTAGATTTTTTTACGACGCCTGGATAGATTAAGCTCGAGCAGAAAATATGAAACATGTAGAAATAGATGTACCTCCGGGTACACGAGCGGAGCGTGTTCGTCGAACTCCACGCCCTCATCGGCGCCTCCGAAGGGGTTGAACTGCACGTCCTCCTCGGCCTGTGCTGCGTGATGCTCCTCCAGATCTGCCGCGTGAAGCACCACCCCTGCGGCGATGCCCGGACACTCACCCCCACACACTGGTTTCATGGAGAAGGTTCGTGCAAGTACGTTCAAGATTGTGGTGTTTTGCTGGATAGGGAAGAGAGAGTAGTGGATGAGTGCGAATGGAGGACCCGATAGGATGGGTTTTTAATGCGGGGACGTTTAGGCCTCCTCGAGGGCCCCGGTTGACAGCTCTTCCGGCTGCGGCTGCGGCGTGGAAGGTTCGTGTGGTAGGGGCCTGACAGAAGTGAGAGTGCAGGCGCACTGCGTAGTAAAAATGGTATAGCCGGTGGTCCGTGGATGACCAGTTGCCGTGTAGTAGACTTGTAGACTTTGCAGACTAGATTAAACATGACATGACCACTCGACCACTTTTTCCATGGATGGCATCGTGTTCCTTCTTGTAAAGTCTTGTTGAGGGAGACGTCCGTTCTGTCTCGCGTTGTCCTGTGAAGGCCACGACGTGTGCAACGAGCCTCGTTGGATCACACAGGATCAACGGTTGGTGCGCACGATCCGCGTGACAGCTGTGACAACCAATCAGGGCGTAGCAGACAGAGTGGGCACAGGTTTGGGCTTCTACGAGAGAGAGAGAGAGAGAGAGAGAGAGAGAGAGAGAGAGAGAGAGAGAGAGAGAGAGAGAGAGAGAGAGAGAGGATGTTTGTTCTTATACTAAAACCACAAACAAACATGGATCAACCACTAGAGTCATTGCATGTGTGTTCTTATACTAAAACCAACATGGATCCACCAGTGGTCATTGCATGTTTGTTCTTATACTGAAACCACAAACCAGCACTAGAGTCATTGCATGTGTGTTCTTTTCCACAAACCACACATGGATCCACTAGACTCATTGCATGTGTGTTCTTTTCCACAAACAACTTACGGATCAACCAGTGGTCATTGCATGTGTGTTCTTTCCACAAACCACATGTGGACCCATTACAGTCATTGCATGTGTGTTATTTCCACAAACAACACATGGATCAATGTGGCATCCCGCAAAAACCACTACTAGAAAATCGCGTTGAATTTGTGCATTGCATCGTCATCATCATATGTTGTTTGTCAAAAACTATATTCGCAAAGCCCGTTTTGTTTTCTAAATGTCCCGTCTTTTATTCAAACGCCAAACCCCGGGTGCTGCCGGATATTTTCATTGTCTAAAAACCACTTGCAAAAGTTCATCGCAAAGTAAATAAAAAAGTTTAATTGTTTTTAGCGGGGGCAGTCGAACGGGCCAAATCGACCCGAACGACCACCCCCGTACAAAACAGATCGGTCCGCCCTTAATCCTACAGCTACCCAGAAACTTACCACCCTTGCCTCCACATCACTCCACCCAATCACCGGACGCCACATCAGCCACCCCCAGCTCCCCACCAATCCTTGGCTGCCACATCACTCCCTCTCTCCACCTCTCTCTCTCAACCACACAAACCCACACCCAGCCACGCTACACGCACGCACGCCAGACACACACACCCTGCCCAGTCCCCACTCCCTGCCCGTGGACCCCGTTCCCCCCGTGGCCCACCTGTCATACTCATACCCCCACCAGCTCACACCCCAACCCCGACCTGGCCCCGCCTGGACCCCACCCGCGCGACCCCGTCCCTTACCTCTCGCTCGCTCACCTGCCCCGCCCCGCCCCGTCTCTCTCCTCGCCGCCCACCGCCTCTACCCCTCCTGGCTCGCCCCGTCCTGCTCCTCTCCGCCGCCGTGCCCCGCATCGCCTTCCTTCGCCTCGCCGACCGCGCGCCGACCCCGTCCTCCTCCTCGCGTCCCCGACGCTGCCCACGCCCGCAACCGCGCCTCTCTCTCCCCCTGTTCATCTTCCTCGCCAGGCGCCCCGCTCGCCACCACCATGCCCAGTCGCCGGCCCGCTCCGATCTGGCCCCGCTCACCCCGCCGCCTCTCCGCCCAGGCTTCCTCCCCGCCGCGACGACCCCCCCTCGCCCCCTCTCCGACGGCCGCAACCCGCCCCTCCGGCCGCAACCCGCCCCTCCGGTCGCAACCGCCCTCCGGCCGCGCCCCGCCAAGCCGCCTCCGCGCGCCCCTGCTCTGGCTGGCCTGCTCGACGCGGACGCCCCACCGGCCACCATCCGTCTGCGCCAGGGCCTCCCGGAGCAGCTTCCGCCTCTGGCCGCGCGCGCGGCCCGCCTCGAGCTCGTCCCCGGCCCCCTCGCGGGCCCCGCGCCTGCCTCCTCCGTTCGGGTCGCCTCCGAAGCCGGCGAGCCCTCCGCGGTGACCTCCGCCTGCGGCCGCCTCCTCGCCTGCGGCCCTGCGCGTCCCTCGAGCTTACCTCGACGCGCCCCTGCCCCGTGCCCGAGCCCCGTGCCTCGTCCGCTTTGGCGTCGTTCCCATGCCCCGGACGCGCCTCCTCGCTGCCAACCTCGTCGACCCCTCCTGCCTCTCCATCGGTTGAAGACAACCAGCAATCTCCAAGTTCCACGCCTTGGTATGCGCCAAGTGAGCGAGCCACCAGAGCATCGCCAGTACAGTAGCTTCATCTCCAGATCCGAAGGCCGACCCGTAACAAGTTCCGCACCCGGACGCGCCAAGATCTCGTTCACGGAAAACCCGATGTTTTCAACCCGGCACCATCAAGACCTTCGCCAAGTACGCCGAGACCCGCGAAGACCGAACCCGGATGTCGATACCCCGAGGGCCGATCTCGCCGAACCCGAGAACTCCGTCGCGGTACCCGGGAGTCTCCTACACGGAACCATCGACGCCACACACGAGCTCGACACCGACAAACGAGTGGAACCCCGAGTACTCCGTCGTGGAAATTAGGGACGATGACGCCGAATCGACAAGCTCTCCTTCACGGAATTCGAGAAGCCTGTTCGGGTGCCTGAAGACCAAACTCCGTCGAACCCTAACCAAGTACGTCGAGACCCTGAAGACCCCGAAGCCGAAGGTCAACTACAAGGGACGTCAAGCTCGTCGAGATTGCGGAACGACAAGCACTTCACCCCGGATGTCGAGATCGACCCGACCCGCGAATGCGACAAGATCCGCCAGCGACAAGAACGACACCGACCAGGGCTAGTCCGGTGCGCCCCGGACGCCGAACCAAGTCCTGCTTCCCGGATGCGACAAGATCTACTCCGCTAACCGAGAATGATCCGTCGAACCCTGAACCTCAGATCTGGACCCTGGACCCCGTCGAATCCCGAACCCCGGAACCCCAAGATCGTCGAGACCCCTAAAGTGTGACCCTTTTCCGAGACCCCTATTTTATAAGATAATAACAACTTGTTGCATATTTAATCATTCATCTCGCATGCATATCATGTGGTTTGGGGGCCTTATGCCGATTCACCTAATAACTAAATATGGGGCCCATGTGCGGGCAAACCCAGCCTTATATTGGCCTCATTTAAATTTGTGTAGCGAACCGGTGCTATCTTTTGCTATGTTAAAACAACATTTAATTTGCGGGGGTTTCTAAATAACATGAACCACCTAATTAAATGTCGGGACCCCGGTTCCACTTAATATGACCTAATTGCATCGCACCTTTGCCATGCCATGCATCATACATGCATCATCCCGATCCGCTGCCGTTGTATTAAATATTGCATCCGGTGTTTATTCTAGCGTTTTGCTTCTTCGCGGATAAGGCCGTTGAGTTGATGCGAGTGTCGACCCGATCTTCGGTTGAACCCTTCGACAATGTTTTCAGGCGAGCATCTCCCCCTTTCTACCTATCTTACTTTTATAGTATTTACTTCCCTCCTGTTGATCTATTGCTATCTGTGTTGCGATGCTATAGTTTCCGTACCCGTGATATCCCCTTGCAGCCATATATTGCCTCGGACACATCCTATCACCTGTTGTTTGGTAGATAGTTGGACTTGCGCGTCGTAGTCGCTGGCTCAAGTGCTGTTGTGTGTCGTCAAATGCCACAGTTGTTGATGTAGTGCCGCATGTTGTTGTTGGAGATGATCATAGTTTTACTTATCGCTTACTTTAATTCCTGTTTAACAACTAAAATTGAAATAAGCAGAGGCATCGGTGGGTGATAGATAATATTTGGTTTCCGAACGCCCACTTGTGTCCCGTAGGACCCCGAGTACTTGATACCTGTTCCTTGATTTATCGCGCTATCCACATATGGGGAGTATGGGCCCCCCTTAGCCAGAGCTTGATTCCGTCTTATTTCTTGGGGCCACAACTAGTTTGAGGTTTTATTTACTATCCTGTACCTATGCCATGCTTTACTGCTTTATTTACGATTGTGCGACAGATAGCACACTGTACTGTTTAGGTAAGCGGAGTGATTACGCGGTATCGACACCCCGAGTTTTCGGGTTCCCAGTCGCTTACAGCCATTGGCGCTAACCTTGAGTCCGTCTCGGAGCTTGCTTACTCCGTTGCGGGATCTACTCAAAGGGGTGGCCCCCTGAAATATTTCTGAATCTTGTGATTGCTCTGTCGTGAGACCTCGTTGGGTTTTGATTTGGTTTTTCCGAGGTTGATCGTGTGTGTGTTGCTATTTGTGCACCCCGGCCGGGTTAAAACTTTCTGAAAGCCGTGTCCGCGGTTATGGACGACTTGGAGCACAGTATCTCGACCATAGACAAGCATAACTAAAGTTTATTGCTATAAATTTGACTTTATAATGACTAGTAATCAGCTTCACTATAATGGAATGGCTAATAATACTGCCCACAATTGCTTGTTTGAATTGTCGTTTGCGACCATTGTATCTGACTAGTAAGTATTGCAACTACAACGGAATGGCTGAATAAAAGTACCAACCACTGTTGGGTTTGGGTTATCTCATGCTACCTGTATCTGACTAGTAAGTGTTGCCACTATAACGGAATGGTTAACTAAAAGTGCCCACTGCCTACTTTATCAGGACGATTATTTAAACCTGACTAGTAAAGTGCCGCAACTATAACTGAATAAATAAAACTGCCAACTGTGTGAGTTCCTCGGTCGACTTCCTCGTTGGTTTCGAGGGGGAAACGCCAGGATGGGTTTGTTTGTTGATAGTATCAGGTTGGTTCCGGATAGGTCCTTCTTACCCCCTCTGTTTTGCCGCCAGTTGTATCGAGTCTCTATAGGTTGTTCAGTGTCTGCTGCCGCTGCCGCTCAGTCCACCATACCTATGTAGGCGAGGACCGCCGAATTCTAGTCTCGCCGTGTACTGGCCTCAGTACTGACGCTCCTCTTTTTCCTTTGCCCTTTGTCGGCACCCCTTTTGTTTAAGCAGGTTTTGAGATCGACGTCGTTAGCAGGGTTACCCTTCCGGCTTGGCCTGGGCAGGGTTATGGACGCCATTGGTTATTCTTCAGGGCTCTTAGCCCCATTTGCATCTTGTCCGTAGTCGGACGCTGTATCGTTTTACAGGTGATTTGGATCTTTGTACTGTATATCTGTATTCTTGACTCTTTGAGTCGCTGTTATTTATATCTGTTCTGTGGGTCCCATCGAGGACTGTTGTGTAATGTTATTACTTCGTTTTCCACCCGCACGAAAGTGCCTGGTGGGCACCTTTGAATCGTTTCTATGCGGGTTTGGCGAATTTTGCTCAAACTTGCATAGGTCCGATTCTGAGGGTGTTACAATCAACCACTAGAGTCATTGCATATGTGTTATTTCCACAAACCATACATGGGTCAACCACTAGAATCATTGAATGTGTGTTCTTATACTAAAACCAACACTAGAGTCATTGCATGTGTGTTCTTTTCACAAACCACACATGGATCAACCACTAGAGTCATCGCATGTGTGTTCTTTCCACAAACCACACATGGATCAACCGGTGGTCATTCAATGTGTGTTCTTTTCCACAAACCACACATGGATCCACCGGTGGTCATTGCATGTGTGTTCTTTCCACCAAGCACATATGGATCAACCAGAGTCATTGCATGTGTGTTCTTTCCACAAACCACACATGGATCAACCACGAGAGTCATTGCATGTTTGTTCTTATACTGAAACCACAAACCAGCACTAGAGTCATTGCATGTGTGTTCTTTTCCACAAACCACACATGGATCCACTAGACTCATTGGATGTGCGTTCTTTTCCACAAAGAACTTATGGATCAACCAGAGTCATTGCATGTGTGTTCTTTCCACAAACCACACATGGATCAACCACTAGAGTCATGGCATGTTTGTTCTTATACTAAAACCACAAACCAGCACCAGAGTCATTGCATGTGTGTTCTTTCCCACAAACCACACATGGATCCACCAGTGGTCATTGCATGTGTGTTCTTTCCACAAACCACATATGGATCAACCAGACTCATTGCATGTGTGTTCTTTCCACAAACCACACATGAATCAACCACAAGAGTCATTGCATGTTTGTTCTTATACTAAAACCACAAACCAGCACTAGAGTCATTGCATGTGTGTTCTTTTCCACAAACCACACATGGATCCACCAGTGGTCATTGCATGTGTGTTCTTTCCACAAACCACATATGGATCAACTAGAGTCATTGAATGTGTGTTCTTTCCACAAACCACACATGGATCAACCACTAGAGTCATTGCATGTTTTTTCTTATACTAAAACCACAAACAAGCACTACAGACATTTCATGTGTGTTCTTTTCCACAAACCACACGTGGATCCACTAGACTCATTGCATGTGTGTTCTTTTCCACAAACAACTTATGGATCAACCCGTGGTCATTGCATGTGTGTTCTTTCCACAAACCACATGTGGACACATTACAGTCATTGCATGTGTGTTATTTCCACAAACCACACATGGATCAACCACTAGAGTCATTGCATATGTGTTATTTCCACAAACCATACATGGATCAACCACTAGAGTCATTGCATGTGTGTTCTTATACTAAAACCAACACTAGATTCATTGCATGTGTGTTCTTTTCATAAACCACACATGGATCAACCACTAGAGTCATTGCATGTGTGTTCTTTCCATAAACCACGCATGGATCAACCAGTGGTCATTACATGTGTGTTCTTTTCCACAAACCACACATGGATCCACCAGTGGTCATTGCATGTGTGTTCTTTCCACAAACCACATATGGATCAACCAGAGTCATTGCATGTGTGTTCTTTCCACAAACCACACATGGATCAACCACTAGAGTAATTGCATGTTTGTTCTTATACTGAAACCACAAACCGGCACTAGAGTCATTGCATGTGTGTTCTTTTCCACAAACCACACATGGATCCACTAGACTCATTGCATGTGTGTTATTTTCCACAAACAACTTATGGATCAACCAGTGGTCATTGCATGTGTGTTCTTTCCACAAACCACATGTGGACCCATTACATTCATTGCATGTGTGTTATTTCCACAAACCACACATGGATCAACCACTAGAGTCATTGCATATGTGTTATTTCCACAAACCATACATGGGTCAACCACTAGAATCATTGAATGTGTGTTCTTATACTAAAACCAACACTAGAGTCATTGCATGTGTGTTCTTTTCACAAACCACACATGGATCAACCACTACAGTCATCGCATGTGTGTTCTTTCCACAAACCACACATGGATCAACCGGTGGTCAATGTGTGTTCTTTTCCACAAACCACACATGGATCCACCGGTGGTCATTGCATGTGTGTTCTTTCCACCAAGCACATATGGATCAACCAGAGTCATTGCATGTGTGTTCTTTCGACAAACCACACATGGATCAACCACGAGAGTCATTGCATGTTTGTTCTTATATTGAAACCACAAACCAGCACTAGAGTCATTGCATGTGTGTTCTTTTCCACAAACCACACATGGATCCACTAGACTCATTGCATGTGCGTTCTTTTCCACAAAAAACTTATGGATCAACCAGAGTCATTGCATGTGTGTTCTTTCCACAAACCACACATGGATCAACCACTAGAGTCATTGCATGTTTGTTCTTATACTAAAACCACAAACCAGCACCAGAGTCATTGCATGTGTGTTCTTTCCCACAAACCACACATGGATCCACCAGTGGTCATTGCATGTGTGTTCTTTCCACAAACCACATATGGATCAACCAGACTCATTGCATGTGTGTTCTTTCCACAAACCACACATGAATCAACCACAAGAGTCATTGCATGTTTGTTCTTATACTAAAACCACAAACCAGCACTAGAGTCATTGCATGTGTGTTCTTTTCCACAAACCACACATGGATCCACCAGTGGTCATTGCATGTGTGTTCTTTCCACAAACCACATATGGATCAACTAGAGTCATTGAATGTGTGTTCTTTCCACAAACCATACATGGATCAACCACTAGAGTCATTGCATGTTTGTTCTTATACTAAAACCACAAACAAGCACTAGAGACATTGCATGTGTGTTCTTTTCCACAAACCACACGTGGATCCACTAGACTCATTGCATGTGTGTTCTTTTCCACAAACAACTTATGGATCAACCCGTGGTCATTGCATGTGTGTTCTTTCCACAAACCACATGTGAACACATTACAGTCATTGCATGTGTGTTATTTCCACAAACCACCCATGGATCAACCACTAGAGTCATTGCATATGTGTTATTTCCACAAACCATATATGGATCAACCACTAGAGTCATTGCATGTGTGTTCTTATACTAAAACCAACACTAGATTCATTGCATGTGTGTTCTTTTCATAAACCACACATGGATCAACCACTAGAGTCATTGCATGTGTGTTCTTTCCATAAACCACACATGGATCAACCAGTGGTCATTACATGTGTGTTCTTTTCCACAAACCACACATGGATCCACCAGTGGTCATTGCATGTGTGTTCTTTCCACAAACCACATATGGATCAACCAGAGTCATTGCATGTGTATTCTTTCCACAAACCACACATGGATCAACCACTAGAGTAATTGCATGTTTTTTCTTATACTGAAACCACAAACCAGCACTAGAGTCATTGCATGTATGTTCTTTTCCACAAACCACACATGGATCCACTAGACTCATTGCATGTGTGTTATTTTCCAGAAACAACTTATGGATCAACCAGTGGTCATTGCATGTGTGTTCTTTCCACAAACCACATGTGGACCCATTACATTCATTGCATGTGTGTTATTTCCACAAACCACACATGGATCAACCACTAGAGTCATTGCATATGTGTTATTTCCACAAACCATACATGGGTCAACCACTAGAATCATTGAATGTGTGTTCTTATACTAAAACCAACACTAGAGTCATTGCATGTGTGTTCTTTTCACAAACCACACATGGATCAACCACTAGAGTCATCGCATGTGTGTTCTTTCCACAAACCACACATGGATCAACCGGTGGTCATTCAATGTGTGTTCTTTTCCACAAACCACACATGGATCCACCGGTGGTCATTGCATGTGTGTTCTTTCCACCAAGCACATATGGATCAACCAGAGTCATTGCATGTGTGTTCTTTCCACAAACCACACATGGATCAACCACGAGAGTCATTGCATGTTTGTTCTTATACTGAAACCACAAACCAGCACTAGAGTCATTGCATGTGTGTTCTTTTCCACAAACCACACATGGATCCACTAGACTCATTGGATGTGCGTTCTTTTCCACAAAGAACTTATGGATCAACCAGAGTCATTGCATGTGTGTTCTTTCCACAAACCACACATGGATCAACCACTAGAGTCATGGCATGTTTGTTCTTATACTAAAACCACAAACCAGCACCAGAGTCATTGCATGTGTGTTCTTTCCCACAAACCACACATGGATCCACCAGTGGTCATTGCATGTGTGTTCTTTCCACAAACCACATATGGATCAACCAGACTCATTGCATGTGTGTTCTTTCCACAAACCACACATGAATCAACCACAAGAGTCATTGCATGTTTGTTCTTATACTAAAACCACAAACCAGCACTAGAGTCATTGCATGTGTGTTCTTTTCCACAAACCACACATGGATCCACCAGTGGTCATTGCATGTGTGTTCTTTCCACAAACCACATATGGATCAACTAGAGTCATTGAATGTGTGTTCTTTCCACAAACCACACATGGATCAACCACTAGAGTCATTGCATGTTTGTTCTTATACTAAAACCACAAACCAGCACCAGAGTCATTGCATGTGTGTTCTTTCCCACAAACCACACATGGATCCACCAGTGGTCATTGCATGTGTGTTCTTTCCACAAACCACATATGGATCAACCAGACTCATTGCATGTGTGTTCTTTCCACAAACCACACATGAATCAACCACAAGAGTCATTGCATGTTTGTTCTTATACTAAAACCACAAACCAGCACTAGAGTCATTGCATGTGTGTTCTTTTCCACAAACCACACATGGATCCACCAGTGGTCATTGCATGTGTGTTCTTTCCACAAACCACATATGGATCAACTAGAGTCATTGAATGTGTGTTCTTTCCACAAACCATACATGGATCAACCACTAGAGTCATTGCATGTTTGTTCTTATACTAAAACCACAAACAAGCACTAGAGACATTGCATGTGTGTTCTTTTCCACAAACCACACGTGGATCCACTAGACTCATTGCATGTGTGTTCTTTTCCACAAACAACTTATGGATCAACCCGTGGTCATTGCATGTGTGTTCTTTCCACAAACCACATGTGAACACATTACAGTCATTGCATGTGTGTTATTTCCACAAACCACCCATGGATCAACCACTAGAGTCATTGCATATGTGTTATTTCCACAAACCATATATGGATCAACCACTAGAGTCATTGCATGTGTGTTCTTATACTAAAACCAACACTAGATTCATTGCATGTGTGTTCTTTTCATAAACCACACATGGATCAACCACTAGAGTCATTGCATGTGTGTTCTTTCCATAAACCACACATGGATCAACCAGTGGTCATTACATGTGTGTTCTTTTCCACAAACCACACATGGATCCACCAGTGGTCATTGCATGTGTGTTCTTTCCACAAACCACATATGGATCAACCAGAGTCATTGCATGTGTATTCTTTCCACAAACCACACATGGATCAACCACTAGAGTAATTGCATGTTTTTTCTTATACTGAAACCACAAACCAGCACTAGAGTCATTGCATGTATGTTCTTTTCCACAAACCACACATGGATCCACTAGACTCATTGCATGTGTGTTATTTTCCAGAAACAACTTATGGATCAACCAGTGGTCATTGCATGTGTGTTCTTTCCACAAACCACATGTGGACCCATTACATTCATTGCATGTGTGTTATTTCCACAAACCACACATGGATCAACCACTAGAGTCATTGCATATGTGTTATTTCCACAAACCATACATGGGTCAACCACTAGAATCATTGAATGTGTGTTCTTATACTAAAACCAACACTAGAGTCATTGCATGTGTGTTCTTTTCACAAACCACACATGGATCAACCACTAGAGTCATCGCATGTGTGTTCTTTCCACAAACCACACATGGATCAACCGGTGGTCATTCAATGTGTGTTCTTTTCCACAAACCACACATGGATCCACCGGTGGTCATTGCATGTGTGTTCTTTCCACCAAGCACATATGGATCAACCAGAGTCATTGCATGTGTGTTCTTTCCACAAACCACACATGGATCAACCACGAGAGTCATTGCATGTTTGTTCTTATACTGAAACCACAAACCAGCACTAGAGTCATTGCATGTGTGTTCTTTTCCACAAACCACACATGGATCCACTAGACTCATTGCATGTGCGTTCTTTTCCACAAAGAACTTATGGATCAACCAGAGTCATTGCATGCGTGTTCTTTCCACAAACCACACATGGATCAACCACTAGAGTCATTGCATGTTTGTTCTTATACTAAAACCACAAACTAGCACCAGAGTCATTGCATGTGTGTTCTTTCCCACAAACCACACATGGATCCACCAGTGGTCATTGCATGTGTGTTCTTTCCACAAACCACATATGGATCAACCAGACTCATTGCATGTGTGTTCTTTCCACAAACCACACATGAATCAACCACAAGAGTCATTGCATGTTTGTTCTTATACTAAAACCACAAACCAGCACTAGAGTCATTGCATGTGTGTTCTTTTCCACAAACCACACATGGATCCACCAGTGGTCATTGCATGTGTGTTCTTTCCACAAACCACATATGGATCAACTAGAGTCATTGAATGTGTGTTCTTTCCACAAACCACACATGGATCAACCACTAGAGTCATTGCATGTTTTTTCTTATACTAAAACCACAAACAAGCACTAGAGACATTGCATGTGTGTTCTTTTCCACAAACCACACGTGGATCCACTAGACTCATTGCATGTGTGTTCTTTTCCACGAACAAGTTATGGATCAACCCGTGGTCATTGCATGTGTGTTCTTTCCAAAAACCACATGTGGACACATTACAGTCATTGCATCTGTGTTATTTCCACAAACCACACATGGATCAACCACTAGAGTCATTGCATATGTGTTATTTCCACAAACCATACATGGATCAACCACTAGAGTCATTGCATGTGTGTTCTTATACTAAAACCAACACTAGATTCATTGCATGTGTGTTCTTTTCATAAACCACACATGGATCAACCACTAGAGTCATTGCATGTGTGTTCTTTCCAGAAACCACGCATGGATCAACCAGTGGTCATTACATGTGTGTTCTTTTCCACAAACCACACATGGATCCACCAGTGGTCATTGCATGTGTGTTCTTTCCACAAACCACATATGGATCAACCAGAGTCATTGCATGTGTGTTCTTTCCACAAACCACACATGGATCAACCACTAGAGTAATTGCATGTTTGTTCTTATACTGAAACCACAAACCAGCACTAGAGTCATTGCATGTGTGTTCTTTTCCACAAACCACACATGGATCCACTAGACTCATTACATGTGTGTTATTTTGCACAAACAACTTATGGATCAACTAGTGGTCATTGCATGTGTGTTCTTTCCACAAACCACATGTGGACCCATTACATTCATTGCATGTGTGTTATTTCCACAAACCACACATGGATCAACCACTAGAGTCATTGCATATGTGTTATTTCCACAAACCACACATGGATCAACCACTAGAGTCATTGCATGTGTGTTCTTATACTAAAACCAACACTAGAGTCATTGCAAGTGTGTTCTTTTCACAAACTGCACATGGATCAACCACTAGAGTCATTGCATGTGTGTTCTTTCCACAAACCACAGATGGATCAACCGGTGGTCATTGCATGTGTGTTCTTTTCCACAAACCACACATGGATCCACCAGTGGTCATTGCATGTGTGTTCTTTCCAAAAACCACATATGGATCAACCAGAGTCATTGCATGTGTGTTCTTTCCACAAACCACACATGGATCAACCACTAGAGTCATTGCATGTTTGTTCTTACACTGAAACCACAAACCAGCACCAGAGTCATTGCATGTGTGTTCTTTTCCACAAACCACACATGGATCCACTAGACTCATTGCATGTGTGTTCTTTTCCATAAACAACTTATGGATCAACTAGTGGTCATTGCATGTGTGTTCTTTCCACAAACCACATGTGGACCCATTACAGTCATTGCATGTGTGTTATTTCCACAAACCACACATGGATCAACCACTAGAGTCATTGCATATGTGTTATTTCCCCAAACCACACATGGATCAACCACTAGAGTCATTGCATGTGTGTTCTTATAATAAAACCAACACTAGAGTCATTGCATGTGTGTTCTTTTCACAAACCACACATGGATCCATTAGAGTCACTCCATGTGTGTTCTATCCACAAACCACACATGGATCAACCAGTGGTCATTGCATGTGTGTTCTTTTCCACAAACCACACATGGATCCACCAGTGGTCATTGCATGTGTGTTCTTATAATAAAACCACAAACCAGCACTAGAGTCATTGCATGTGTGTTCTTTTCCACAAACCACACATGGATCCACCAGTGGTCATTGCATGTGTGTTCTTTCCACAAACCACACATGGATCAACCACTAGAGTCATTGCATGTTTATTCTTATACTGAAACCACAAACTAGCACTAGAGTCATTGCATGTGTGTTCTTTTCCACAAACCACACATGGATCCACTAGACTCATTGCATGTGTGTTCTTTTCCACAAACAACTTATGGATGAACCAGTGTTCATTGCATGTGTGTTCTTTCCACAAACCACATGTGGACCCATTACAGTTATTGCATGTGTTTTATTTCCACAAACAATTCATGGATCAACCACTAGAGTCATTCCATATGTGTTATTTGCACAAACCACACATGGATCAACCACTAGAGTTATTGCATGTGTGTCCTTATACTAAAACCAACACTAGAGTCATTGCATGTGTGTTCTTTTCACAAACCACACATGGATCAACCACTAGAGTCATTGCATGTGTGTTCTTTCCACAAACCACAAATGGATCAACCGGTGGTCATTGCATGTGTCTTCTTTTCCACAAACCACACATGGATCCACCAGTGGTCATTGCATGTGTGTTCTTTCCACAAACCACATATGGATCAACCAGAGTCATTGCATGTGTGTTCTTTCCACAAACCACACATGGATCAACCACTAGAGTCATTGCATGTTTGTTCTTATACTAAAACCACAAACTAGCACTACAGTCATTGCATGTGTGTTCTTTTCCACAAACCACACATGGATCCACCAGCGGTCATTGCATGTGTGTTCTTTCCACAAACCAAATATGGATCAACCAGAGTCATTGCATGTGTGTTCTTTCCACAAACCACACATGGATCAACCACTGGAGTCATTGCATGTTTGTTCTTATACTAAAACCACAAACCAGCACCAGAGTCATTGCATGTGTGTTCTTTCCCACAAACCACACATGGATCCACTAGTGGTCATTGCATGTGTGTTTTTTCAACAAACCACATATGGATCAACCAGAGTCATTGCATGTGTGTTCTTTCCACAAACCACACATGGATCAACCACTAGAGTCATTGCATGTTTGTTCTTATACTAAAACCACAAACTAGCACTACAGTCATTGCATGTGTGTTCTTTTCCACAAACCACACATGGATCCACCAGTGGTCATTGCATGTGTGTTCTTTCCACAAACCAAATATGGATCAACCAGAGTCATTACATGTGTGTTCTTTCCATAAACCACACATGGATCAACCACCTGAGTCATTGCATGTTTGTTCTTATACTAAAACCACAAACCAGCACTAGAGTCATTGCGTGTGTGTTCTTTCCCACAAACCATACATGGATCCACTAGATTCATTGCATGTGTGTTCTTTTCCACAAATAACTTATGGATCAACCAGAGTCATTGAATGTGTGTTCTTTCCACAAACTACATGTGGATCAACCACTAGAGTCATTGCATGTTTGTTCTTATACTAAAACCACAAACCAGCACTAGAGTCATTGCATGTGTGTTCTTTTCCACAAACCACACATGGATCCACTAGACTCATTGCATGTGTGTTCTTTTCCACAAACAACTTATGGATCAACCAGTGGTCATTTCATGTGTGTTCTTTCCACAAACTACATGTGGATCAACCACTAGAGTCATTGCATGTTTGTTCTTATACTAAACCACAAACCAGCACTAGAGTCATTGCATGTGTGTTCTTTTCCACAAACCACACATGGATCCACTAGAGTCATTGCATGTGTGTTCTTTTCCACAAACAACTTATGGATCAACCAGTGGTTATTGCATGTGTGTTCTTTCCACAAACCACATGTGGACCCATTACAGTCATTGCATGTGTGTTCTTTCCACAAACCACACATGGATCAACCACTAGAGTCATTGCATGTTTGTTCTTATACTGAAACTACAAACCAGCACTAGAGTCATTGCATGTGTGTTCTTTTCCACAAACCACACATGGATCCACTAGACTCATTGCATGTGTGTTCTTTTCCACAAACAACTTATGGATCAACCAGAGTCATTGCATGTGTGTTCTTTCCACAAACCACACATGGATCAACCAGTAGAGTCATTACATGTTTGTTCTTATACTAAAACCACAAACCAGCACCAGAGTCATTGCATGTGTGTTCTGTCCCACAAACCACACATGGATCCACCAGTGGTCATTACATGTGTGTTCTTTACACAAACCACATATGGATCAACCAGAGTCATTGCATGTGTGTTCTTTCCACAAACCACACATGGATCAACCACTAGAGTCATTGCATGTTTGTTCTTATACTAAAACCACAAACCAGCACTACAGTCATTGCATGTGTGTTCTTTTCCACAAACCACACATGGATCCACCAGTGTTCATTGCATGTGTGTTCTTTCCACAAACCAAATATGGATCAACCAGAGTCATTGCATGTGTGTTCTTTCCACAAACCACACATGGATCAACCACTGGAGTCATTGCATGTTTGTTCTTATACTAAAACCACAAACCAGCACCAGAGTCATTGCGTGTGTGTTCTTTCCCACAAACCACACATGGATCCACTAGACTCATTGCATGTGTGTTCTTTTCCACAAACAACTTATGGATCAACCAGAGTCATTGCATGTGTGTTCTTTCCACAAACTACATGTGGATCAACCACTAGAGTCATTGCATGTTTGTTCTTATACTAAACCACAAACCAGCACTAGAGTCATTGCATGTGTGTTCTTTTCGACAAACCACACATGGATCCACCAGTGGTCATTGCATGTGTGTTCTTTTCTACAAACCACACATGGATCCACCAGTGGTCATTGCATTTGTGTTCTTTCCACAAACCACACATCGATCAACCAGTAGAGGCATTGCATGTTTGTTCTTATACTGAAACCACAAACGAGCACTAGAGTCATTGCATGTGTGTTCTTTTCCACAAACCACACATGGATCCACTAGACTCATTGCATGTGTGTTCTTTTCCACAAACAACTTATGGATCAACTAGTGGTCATTGCATGTGTGTTCTTTCCACAAACCACATGTGGACCCATTACAGTCATTGCATGTGTGTTATTTCCACAAACCACACATGGATCAACCACTAGAGTCATTGCATATGTGTTATTGCCACAAACCACACATGGATGAACCACTAGAGTCATTGCACATGTGTTCTTATACTAAAACCAACACTAGAGTCATTGCATGTGTGTTCTTTTCACAAACCACACATGGATCCACTAGAGTCATTGCATGTGTGTTCTTTCCACAAACCACACATGGATCAACCAGTGGTCATTGCATGTGTGCTCTTTTCCACAAACCACACATGGATCCACCAGTGATCATTGCATGTGTGTTCTTATAATAAAACCACAAACCAGCACTAGAGTCATTGCATGTGTGTTCTTTTCCACAAACCACACATGGATCCACCAGTGGTCATTGCATGTGTGTTCTTTGCACAAACCACACATGGATCAACCACTAGAGTCATTGCATGTTTGTTCTTATACTGAAACCACAAACCAGCACTAGAGTCATTGCATGTGTGTTCTTTTCCACAAACCACACACGGATCCACTAGACTCATTGCATGTGTGTTCTTTTCCACAAACAACTTATGGATCAACCAGTGGTCATTGCATGTGTGTTCTTTCCACAAACCACATGTGGACCCATTACAGTCATTTCATGTGTGTTATTTGCACAAAACACACATGGATCAACCACTAGAGTCATTGCATATGTGTTATTTCCACAAACCACACATGGATCAACCACTAGAGTCATTGCATGTGTGTCCTTATACTAAAACCAACACTAGAGTCATTGCATGTGTGTTCTTTTCACAAACCACACATGGATCAACCACTAGAGTCATTGCATGTGTGTTCTTTCCACCAACAACACATGGATCAACCGGTGGTCATTGCAGGTGTGTTCTTTTCCACAAACCACACATGGATCCACCAGTGGTCATTGCATGTGTGTTCTTTCCACAAACCACATATGGATCAACCAGAGTCATTTCATGTGTGTTCTTTCCACAAACCATACATGGATCAACCACTAGAGTCATTGCATGTTTGTTCTTATACTGAAACCACAGACCAGCACTAGAGTGATTGCATGTGTGTTCTTTTCCACAAACCACACATGTATCCAGTAGACTCATTGCATGTGTGTTCTTTTCCACAAACAACTTATGGATTAACCAGAGTCATTGCATGTGTGTTCTTTCCACAAACCACACATGGATCAACCACTAGAGTCATTGCATGTTTGTTCTTATACTAAAACCACAAACCAGCACCAGAGTCATTGCATGTGTGTTCTTTCCCACAAACCACACATGGATCCACCAGTGGTCATTGCATGTGTGTTCTTTCCACAAACCACATATGGATCAACCAGAGTCATTGCATGTGTGTTCTTTCCACAAACCACACATGGATCAACCACTAGAGTCATTGCATGTTTGTTCTTATACTAAACCACAAACTAGCACTACAGTCATTGCATGTGTGTTCTTTTCCACAAACCACACATGGATCCACCAGTGGTCGTTGCATGTGTGTTCTTTCCACAAACCAAATATGGATCAACCAGAGTCATTGCATGTGTCTTCTTTCCACAAACTACATGTGGATCAACCACTAGAGTCATTGCATGTTTGTTCTTATACTAAAACCACAAACCAGCACTAGAGTCATTGCATGTGTGTTCTTTTCCACAAACCACACATGGATCCACTAGACTCATTGCATGTGTGTTCTTTTCCACAAACAACTTATGGATCAACCAGTGGTCATTTCATGTGTGTTCTTTCCACAAACTACATGTGGATCAACCACTAGAGTCATTGCATGTTTGTTCTTATACTAAACCACAAACCAGCACTAGAGTCATTGCATGTGTGTTCTTTTCCACAAACCACACATGGATCCACTAGAGTCATTGCATGTGTGTTCTTTTCCACAAACAACTTATGGATCAACCAGTGGTTATTGCATGTGTGTTCTTTCCACAAACCACATGTGGACCCATTACAGTCATTGCATGTGTGTTCTTTCCACAAACCACACATGGATCAACCACTAGAGTCATTGCATGTTTGTTCTTATACTGAAACTACAAACCAGCACTAGAGTCATTGCATGTGTGTTCTTTTCCACAAACCACACATGGATCCACTAGACTCATTGCATGTGTGTTCTTTTCCACAAACAACTTATGGATCAACCAGAGTCATTGCATGTGTGTTCTTTCCACAAACCACACATGGATCAACCAGTAGAGTCATTACATGTTTGTTCTTATACTAAAACCACAAACCAGCACCAGAGTCATTGCATGTGTGTTCTGTCCCACAAACCACACATGGATCCACCAGTGGTCATTACATGTGTGTTCTTTACACAAACCACATATGGATCAACCAGAGTCATTGCATGTGTGTTCTTTCCACAAACCACACATGGATCAACCACTAGAGTCATTGCATGTTTGTTCTTATACTAAAACCACAAACCAGCACTACAGTCATTGCATGTGTGTTCTTTTCCACAAACCACACATGGATCCACCAGTGTTCATTGCATGTGTGTTCTTTCCACAAACCAAATATGGATCAACCAGAGTCATTGCATGTGTGTTCTTTCCACAAACCACACATGGATCAACCACTGGAGTCATTGCATGTTTGTTCTTATACTAAAACCACAAACCAGCACCAGAGTCATTGCGTGTGTGTTCTTTCCCACAAACCACACATGGATCCACTAGACTCATTGCATGTGTGTTCTTTTCCACAAACAACTTATGGATCAACCAGAGTCATTGCATGTGTGTTCTTTCCACAAACTACATGTGGATCAACCACTAGAGTCATTGCATGTTTGTTCTTATACTAAACCACAAACCAGCACTAGAGTCATTGCATGTGTGTTCTTTTCGACAAACCACACATGGATCCACCAGTGGTCATTGCATGTGTGTTCTTTTCTACAAACCACACATGGATCCACCAGTGGTCATTGCATTTGTGTTCTTTCCACAAACCACACATCGATCAACCAGTAGAGGCATTGCATGTTTGTTCTTATACTGAAACCACAAACGAGCACTAGAGTCATTGCATGTGTGTTCTTTTCCACAAACCACACATGGATCCACTAGACTCATTGCATGTGTGTTCTTTTCCACAAACAACTTATGGATCAACTAGTGGTCATTGCATGTGTGTTCTTTCCACAAACCACATGTGGACCCATTACAGTCATTGCATGTGTGTTATTTCCACAAACCACACATGGATCAACCACTAGAGTCATTGCATATGTGTTATTGCCACAAACCACACATGGATGAACCACTAGAGTCATTGCACATGTGTTCTTATACTAAAACCAACACTAGAGTCATTGCATGTGTGTTCTTTTCACAAACCACACATGGATCCACTAGAGTCATTGCATGTGTGTTCTTTCCACAAACCACACATGGATCAACCAGTGGTCATTGCATGTGTGCTCTTTTCCACAAACCACACATGGATCCACCAGTGATCATTGCATGTGTGTTCTTATAATAAAACCACAAACCAGCACTAGAGTCATTGCATGTGTGTTCTTTTCCACAAACCACACATGGATCCACCAGTGGTCATTGCATGTGTGTTCTTTGCACAAACCACACATGGATCAACCACTAGAGTCATTGCATGTTTGTTCTTATACTGAAACCACAAACCAGCACTAGAGTCATTGCATGTGTGTTCTTTTCCACAAACCACACACGGATCCACTAGACTCATTGCATGTGTGTTCTTTTCCACAAACAACTTATGGATCAACCAGTGGTCATTGCATGTGTGTTCTTTCCACAAACCACATGTGGACCCATTACAGTCATTTCATGTGTGTTATTTGCACAAAACACACATGGATCAACCACTAGAGTCATTGCATATGTGTTATTTCCACAAACCACACATGGATCAACCACTAGAGTCATTGCATGTGTGTCCTTATACTAAAACCAACACTAGAGTCATTGCATGTGTGTTCTTTTCACAAACCACACATGGATCAACCACTAGAGTCATTGCATGTGTGTTCTTTCCACCAACAACACATGGATCAACCGGTGGTCATTGCATGTGTGTTCTTTTCCACAAACCACACATGGATCCACCAGTGGTCATTGCATGTGTGTTCTTTCCACAAACCACATATGGATCAACCAGAGTCATTTCATGTGTGTTCTTTCCACAAACCATACATGGATCAACCACTAGAGTCATTGCATGTTTGTTCTTATACTGAAACCACAGACCAGCACTAGAGTGATTGCATGTGTGTTCTTTTCCACAAACCACACATGTATCCAGTAGACTCATTGCATGTGTGTTCTTTTCCACAAACAACTTATGGATTAACCAGAGTCATTGCATGTGTGTTCTTTCCACAAACCACACATGGATCAACCACTAGAGTCATTGCATGTTTGTTCTTATACTAAAACCACAAACCAGCACCAGAGTCATTGCATGTGTGTTCTTTCCCACAAACCACACATGGATCCACCAGTGGTCATTGCATGTGTGTTCTTTCCACAAACCACATATGGATCAACCAGAGTCATTGCATGTGTGTTCTTTCCACAAACCACACATGGATCAACCACTAGAGTCATTGCATGTTTGTTCTTATACTAAACCACAAACTAGCACTACAGTCATTGCATGTGTGTTCTTTTCCACAAACCACACATGGATCCACCAGTGGTCGTTGCATGTGTGTTCTTTCCACAAACCAAATATGGATCAACCAGAGTCATTGCATGTGTCTTCTTTCCACAAACCACACATGGATCAACCATTGGAGTCATTGCATGTTTGTTCTTATACAAAAACCACAAACCAGCACTAGAGTCATTGCGTGTGTGTTCTTTCCTACAAACCACACATGGATCCACTAGACTCGTTGCATGTGTGTTCTTTTCCACAAACAACTTATGGATCAACTAGTGGTCATTGCATGTGTGTTCTTTCCACAAACCACATGTGGACCCATTACAGTCTTTCCACAAACAACTTATGGATCAACTAGTGGTCATTGCAGTGGTCATTGCATGTGTGTTCTTTCCACAAACCACACATGGATCAACCACTAGAGTCATTGCATGTTTGTTCTTATACTAAAACCACAAACCAGCACTACAGTCATTGCATGTGTGTTCTTTTCCACAAACCACACATGGATCCACCAGTGGTCATTGCATGTGTGTTCTTTCCACAAACCAAATATGGATCTACCAGAGTCATTGCATGTGTGTTCTTTCCACAAACCACACATGGATCAACCACTGGAGTCATTGCATGTTTGTTCTTATACTAAAACCACAAACCAGCACCAGAGTCATTGCATGTGTGTTCTTTCCCACAAACCACACATGGATCCACTAGACTCATTGCATGTGTGTTCTTTTCCACAAACAACTTATGGATCAACCAGAGTCATTGCATGTGTGTTCTTTCCACAAACTACATTTGGATCAACCACTAGAGTCATTGCATGTTTGTTCTTATACTAAAACCCCAAACCAGCACTAGAGTCATTGCATGTGTGTTCTTTTCCACAAACCACACATGGATCCACCAGTGGTCATTGCATGTGTGTTCTTTCCACAAACCATATATGGATCAACCAAAGTCATTGCATGTGTGTTCTTTCCACAAACCACACATGGATCAACCACTAGAGTCATTGCATGTTTGTTCTTATACTGAAACCACAAACCAGCACTAGAGTCATTGCATGTGTGTTTTTTTCCACAAACCACACATGGATCCACTAGACTCATTGCATGTGTGTTATTTTCCACAAACAACTTATGGATCAACCAGTGGTCATTGCATGTGTGTTCTTTCTAGAAACCACATGGTCATTCCATGTGTGTTCTTTCCACAAACCACACATGGATCAACCACTAGAGTCATTGCATGTTTGTTCTTATACTAAAACCACAAACCAGCACCAGAGTCATTGCATGTGTGTTCTTTCCCACAAACCACACATGGATCTACCAGTGGTCATTGCATGTGTGTTCTTTCCACAAACCACATATGGATCAACTAGAGTCATTGCATGTGTGTTCTTTCCACAAACCACACATGGATCAACCACTAGAGTCATTGCATGTTTGTTCTTATACTAAAACCACAAACCAGCACTAGAGTCATTGCATGTGTGTTTTTTTCCACAAACCACACATGGATCCACTAGACTCATTGCATGTGTGTTCTTTTCCACAAACAACTTATGGATCAACCAGTGGTCATTGCATGTGTGTTCTTTCTAGAAACCACATGGTCATTGCATGTGTGTTCTTTCCACAAACCACACATGGATCAACCACTAGAGTCATTGCATGTTTGTTCTTATACTAAAACCACAAAGCACCACTAGATTCATTGCATGTGTGTTCTTTTCCACAAACCACACATGGATCCACCAGTGGTCATTGCATGTGTGTTCTTTCCACAAACCACATATGGATCAACCAGAGTCATTGCATGTGTGTTCTTTCCACAAACCACACATGGATCAACCACTAGAGTCATTGCACGTTTGTTCTTATACTGAAACCATAAACCAGCACCAGAGTCATTGCATGTGTGTTCTTTTCCACAGACCACACATGGATCCACTAGACTCATTGCATGTGTGTTCTTTTCCACAAACAACTTATGGATCAACCAGTGGTCATTGCGTGTGTGTTCTTTCCCACAAACCACACATGGATCCACTAGACTCATTGCATGTGTGTTCTTTTCCACAAACAACTTATGGATCAACCAGTCATTGCATGTGTGTTCTTTCCACAAACTACATGTGGATCAACCACTAGAGTCATTGCATGTTTGTTCTTATACTAAAACCACAAACCATCACTAAAGTCATTGCATGTGTGTTCTTTTCCACAAACCACACACGGATCCACCAGTGGTCATTGCATGTGTGTTCTTTCCACAAACCAGACATGGATCAACCACTAGTCATTGCATGTTTGTTCTTATACTAAAACCACAAACCAGCACTAGAGTCATTGCATGTGTGTTCTTTCCCACAAACCACACATGGATCCACCAGACTCATTGCATGTGTGTACTTTTCCACAAACAACTTATGGATCAACCAGTGGTCATTGCATGTGTGTTCTTTTCACAAACTACATGTGGACCCACTAGAGTCATTGCATGTGTGTTCTTATACTAAAACTAGCACTAGAGTCATTGCATGTGTGTTGTATCTAGAAACCACAAATGGATCCACCACTATCATTGCATGTGTGTTCTTTCCACAAACCACACATGGATCAACCACTAGAGTTATTGCATGTGTGTTCTTTCCACAAACCACATATGGAACAACCAGTGGTCATTGCATGTGTGTTCTTTTCCATAAACCACTTACGGATCCATTACAGTTATTGCATGTGTGTTATTTCCACAAACCACACATGGATCAACCACTAGAGTCATTGCATGTGTGTTATTTCCACAAACCACACATGGATCAACCACTAGAGTCATTGAAGGTGTGTGTTCTTTTCCACAAACCACACATGGATCCACCAGTGGTCATTGCATGTGTGTTCTTTCCACAAACCAAATATGGATCTACCAGAGTCATTGCATGTGTGTTCTTTCCACAAACCACACATGGATCAACCACTGGAGTCATTGCATGTTTGTTCTTATACTAAAACCACAAACCAGCACCAGAGTCATTGCATGTGTGTTCTTTCCCACAAACCACACATGGATCCACTAGACTCATTGCATGTGTGTTCTTTTCCACAAACAACTTATGGATCAACCAGAGTCATTGCATGTGTGTTCTTTCCACAAACTACATTTGGATCAACCACTAGAGTCATTGCATGTTTGTTCTTATACTAAAACCCCAAACCAGCACTAGAGTCATTGCATGTGTTTTCTTTTCCACAAACCACACATGGATACACCAGTGGTCATTGCATGTGTGTTCTTTCCACAAACCATATATGGATCAACCAAAGTCATTGCATGTGTGTTCTTTCCACAAACCACACATGGATCAACCACTAGAGTCATTGCATGTTTGTTCTTATACTGAAACAACAAACCAGCACTAGAGTCATTGCATGTGTGTTTTTTTCCACAAACCACACATGGATCCACTAGACTCATTGCATGTGTGTTCTTTTCCACAAACAACTTATGGATCAACCAGTGGTCATTGAATGTGTGTTCTTTCTAGAAACCACATGTTCATTCCATGTGTGTTCTTTCCACAAACCACACATGGATCAACCACTAGAGTCATTGCATGTTTGTTCTTATACTAAAACCACAAACCAGCACCAGAGTCATTGCATGTGTGTTCTTTCCCACAAACCACACATGGATCTACCAGTGGTCATTGCATGTGTGTTCTTTCCACAAACCACATATGGATCAACTAGAGTCATTGCATGTGTGTTCTTTCCACAAACCACACACGGATCAACCACTAGAGTCATTGCATGTTTGTTCTTATACTAAAACCACAAACCAGCACTAGAGTCATTTCATGTGTGTTTTTTTCCACAAACCACACATGGATCCACTAGACTCATTGCATGTGTGTTCTTTTCCACAAACAAGTTATGGATCAACCAGTGGTCATTGCATGTGTGTTCTTTCTAGAAACCACATGGTCATTGCATGTGTGTTCTTTCCACAAACCACACATGGATCAACCACTAGAGTCATTGCATGTTTGTTCTTATACTAAAACCACAAACCACCACTAGATTCATTGCATGTGTGTTCTTTTCCACAAACCACACATGGATCCACCAGTGGTCATTGCATGTTTGTTCTTTCCACAAACCACATATGGATCAACCAGAGTCATTGCATGTGTGTTCTTTCCACAAACCACACATGGATCAACCACTAGAGTCATTGCATGTTTGTTCTTATACTGAAACCACAAACCAGCACCAGAGTCATTGCATGTGTGTTCTTTTCCACAAACCACACATGGATCCACTAGACTCATTGCATGTGTGTTCTTTTCCACAAATAACTTATGGATCAACCAGTGGTCATTTCATGTGTGTTCTTTCCCACAAACCACACATGGATCCACTAGACTCATTGCATGTGTGTTCTTTTCCACAAACAACTTATGGATCAACCAGTCATTGCATGTGTGTTCTTTCCACAAACTACATGTGGATCAACCACTAGAGTCATTGCATGTTTGTTCTTATACTAAAACCACAAACCATCACTAAAGTCATTGCATGTGTGTTCTTTTCCACAAACCACACATGGATCCACCAGTGGTCATTGCATGTGTGTTCTTTCCACAAACCACACATGGATCAACCACTAGTCATTGCATGTTTGTTCTTATACTAAAACCACAAACCAGCACTAGAGTCATTGCATGTGTGTTCTTTCCCACAAACCACACATGGATCCACCAGACTCATTGCATGTGTGTTCTTTTCCACAAAACAACTTATGGATCAACCAGTGGTCATTGCATGTGTGTTCTTTTCACAAACTACATGTGGACCCACTAGAGTCATTGCATGTGTGTTCTTATACTAAAACTAGCACTAGAGTCATTGCATTGTGTTGTATCCAGAAACCACAAATGGATCCACCACTATCATTGCATGTGTGTTCTTTCCACAAACCACACATGGATCAACCACTAGAGTTATTGCATGTGTGTTCTTTCCACAAACCACATATGGAACAACCAGTGGTCATTGCATGTGTGTTCTTTTCCATAAACCACTTACGGATCCATTACAGTTATTGCATGTGTGTTATTTCCACAAACCACACATGGATCAACCACTAGAGTCATTGCATGTGTGTTATTTCCACAAACCACACATGGATCAACCACTAGAGTCATTGCAGGTGTGTGTTCTTTTCCACAAACCACACATGGATCCACCACTAGAGTCATTGAATGTGTGTTCTTATACTAAAACCAACACTAGAGTCATTGCATGTGTGTTCTTTCCAGAAACCACACATGGATCAACCAGTGGACATTGCATGTGTGTTCTTTTCCACAAACCACACATGGATCCACGAGTGGTGATTGCATGTGTGTTCTTTCCACAAACCACATATGGATCAACCAGAGTCATTGAATGTGTGTTCTTTCCACAAACCACAAATGGATCAACCTTTAGATTCATTGCATGTTTGTTCTTATACTAAAACCAACACATGGATCCAGTTGAGTCATTTCATGCTTGTTCTTATACTAAAACTAGCACTGCCCCCAATGGACCCACCGTTAGACCGAGTCTTCTAGAAGGCACGCCATAACACAGTTGTTCTGTGATTTTTACATACCGTTCGATTGGGGCGCTTGGACGATTGGGATGGTCTTCGCGAGAGCGATCCTCGTGTAGGCTATTCTACGGCATGATTGGCCACGCTTGCTCTGGACAAACTGGCATGTTGCGAGTGTTACGACTCACGAGTTCAGTGGGCCATATCCTGGTGTCACGTCCTCGTTACTTCTCTTCCTCCCCGTACTTCTCTTCCTTCACCTCGAAGCCACTTTCCCCACTTCACTTCCATCCTGCCGTAGCCGCAAGCCGACGACATCCGCCAATTCTCCGGTCACTACCTTCATGGTAAGAAATCGTTTTACAAGCTTTTGAACTTATCCTACACATTCCTGCTATTTGCCAATCTAACTGCTGATCTTTTTTCCGATTTCTCGACGAACTTCAGTTGTGGCAGATGTGGGAGCCCAAGAATCTGGAGATCCTCGGGTGCAACTTCGCAGCAGCGTTCCCGCTCGTGTGCTCCCACCCAGGATGCTTTCGCCGTTACTCCTACCGCGAGCTCCCGCTCCACAAGCTCGCGTGCCCGCACGGCGCGTGCGCCTGCACGGAGTCGGGCTGCAACCACACTGGCCCGCCGGCAGAGCTCGTCGTCCACCTTGCATATGGGCACTTGATCGAAGTGATTAGGATCTCCTACAGGCAAGCCCAACTTCTCCAAGAGCAGGTGCCGTTCACTGACTCGGCACGCCGCCTGCTAATTTTCCAGGGGGGGCGGCTCTATTTTCGTCCTGACCATCACCGCCGGTGTTCGGAAACCAGAGCCAGGCCCACCGTCGCGGGTGCCGTATGCGTCAGGTCGGTCTCGTGCGCCTGGCCCATATACATGGTGCGCATGTGGGCGAACGCCCAGCCGTCGTCGTCAGATAGCATTCTTGTGCTAGCCGAGGCGCCGAGCTGCCCGACGCCGCGGGAGGTGGAGTATGTGGACCTAAGGTCGATCCTATGCGTGCCATCTCAGTACCTTGTCGGTGCTGGATCGAACAGGCAAATGCATTTCTACATTTGTATCGAGAAGACCGACAGACAAATGTAGTACTTGTGTTGTCGTTACTGTTAGACTTAAGCGATGCTTCTCACGTGCTTAGAGCATACGTGTTGTGCGAGTGTACCCCAGGTTTAGTTTTCAGTACTCCTTAATACTTCGACGAGTTATTATATTGGTCCAATCAGCTTGTTGTTGTCACGTTGCAAAGTTCGCTTGCTCTAGACAGACCGGCAATACGTGTGCTCCCGCTCTCGCATGTCAGTGTCACGTGTTCCGAGGGCCCACCTGCCAGTGTCTTTCCCCTCGAAGCCACTGTCCAACTTCTCTTCCATCCTGCCACTCCCGTCCGATGGTTGTAATCTGATGATTTTCGTTGGATTGTTTACAAGTAATCTACGTTGATAATGCAACATGCAAACGGCACAGACACAATTTCTAAAGTGGAAGCACTCACCGGCTGCTATTGCACACATTTCTTAATATAGCTCGACAAACACATTACAATAATTGTACTCGCATTAAACACAACCGAAATTGCAACCATCCTAAACAACATCTAAACCCACATCACACAGCTGTCATCAGAGTCCACCTCGATTGGTGACACTGTCGTGCCCTTCCCGGCGACTTCCACTCCCACCCGTGGCTTGCCCTTCGCCAAGGAGGTAACAATGGTGTTATGCACAGCTTCGTCCCCATCGCCCTCCACAACGGAATCGACAATGACGAAGGTGATGGGGTTGGCGTGGACCGAGCGCCGTCGTGCCTAGCGGCTCCTGCTCGAGCTCGACGCCGCATAAGTCCTTCTACAGGTAGGAGGGGCCGAGCTCGCATACGTAGCGTCGTCGATCCTCTCAAGAAACCATGGCCATTTGATACTGCGACGATAGGATCTTGGGGTGGATCCACCGTGGCGAGCCCTACCAGAAGCGGTGGAGCGGATGGATCTACCGGCGCGAGCCATGACAAGTTCCTAGGAGGGAGTAAGATTGTGGGCCAGGCGTGTCTGGTTCCTGAGCAAGACCTCCCAGTGATATGTACGTGGGCAAGGTACCAAAAAAATTCGTCCAATGCACGCGACAGGGCTTTTGAACCACGAAGGCGCGAGTTTTTTTTGAAAAGTCCACACGTTAGGTCCCCCACCTGTCAGCCGAATGTGGACGGTAGGATTCTGCCCGAGTTATTAAGTAGGGATAAATCACGCTTCACCACTACCCTGACATGTGACATCCAAAGGCTCCTCTTTATTCTTCCCTCGCTCCCCTCGCTCATGGCTCGCAGCTCATGCAGTTCGTCTCGGGCGGAATCAGGGTCGGCTCAACGCCGTCAGGCGGGTGCCCCCATCAGGTACCGGAGGGCGCCCTATGATTACTACCCCGATATGCTGTGTTTGTGTGGTGAGAAGATGCCGAGATGGATTTCGTGGATTGACGAAAATACTGCAAGAAAACTCAGCAACTGCAGCATCAGAGTGGTAAGTTCCTACTGTAGGTACAATGGTATCCCGGATCCGGAAAGCGTAATGTAATTCTTTTTTTTGTTTCCTTCGATCTACTACACAGGAAGGGAGGGGGACTGGCTGTGACAAGTTTGTGTGGATCAAAAAGGCACTGACAGGTTTTCACAGAGAGCTTGTTCAGGATCTGCGTGATGTTGTGTGGGACAAGAAAGAGGAGATTCGTGCGATTGAGCGAGAGATCCGGGAGCTTCGCCAGGTGCAGGGGAGGCAGGGGCAGGGAGGTGGTGAGACAGACGGGCTCAAGATTAGGCCAGATAGTGGACACAATTTCCTCATTATCTGGGCATTATCTGTTGCATTTGCAGTTTATGTTGCCATGTCGTTGTCCAGCAGCTGAAATAAGTTGCTGCTTCGTGTAGTGTAGCGGCCAGCTTAAGAAATTGTTTTCCAGCCTAGAAACTTATCATAAGTGTAATGCCAACAGTAGGGATTTATTAAGCGCCTATAAATAAATCACGTCTGTGCCACTAACACTCATCAATTTTGGAGAGGATTTAACCGCTCAGCTATCGCGATTGTTTAGACAGTAGTGGCACAGTCACAGTTTTGGTTTCAACTAGTGGCCTCGGCCGTATCAAATCCTAAAGTCACGATATATTTTACTGCTAGTACGAGAGGCAGATTGTTTCGCCCGACAAGTTCCACGCACACAGCTCCAGAGTTTAGCTGAATTACATATATAGGTTCAAGTTCAATACATCATTAGGCTGCTACACTGCTAGCCCTCTTTCTCTGCTTGGGTGCCAACTTTCTTCCTCTTTCCTTCACGTCCACTGGCTTCTTCATCTCCTGCCTTCTTCCTCTTCCTAGGTGCCAATTTTCTTACCTTCACGTACCCTGCATCTCTGGGCCGAGGGAAGTCAGGCCAATCAGCACAAGAATCTTGTCCGGCATCATCACTCCACTCGTTTTGGTTCTTCCCGCAGCAAAATCACTGAGTCGGCTGTCTTGTTTCTTACCTTGCGCTTCCTGTAAAAAAACAGTACATGGATTACTACCTTATATCTATAGACTATAAACAATTTTTTTTTGTGAATGTACCATCTCATACCTAGGTTTGGGAGCATTAAGGGGACATCCAGCTGCTCTATGGCCTATAAGATGGCAGGTATTGCATCTGTTTTGCCCTTCTTTGTAGCACAGAAAGCCGAACCCTTCTTCTCGAGAAAATTCTTAAACCTATTCACCTGGGGTCTTCCTCTGCCCCTTTTTGTAACTGGCTGGCAAAGCTCGAAAGACAGTTGGACTTGAGGCCACTGAGATGGGTTTGTACATGGCTCGACGGATCCAGCGTACGCAACTTTGAACTTTTCCATAGAGTAGTAGTCTGACAAATACTGATCCAAATGTGGTAGAGTTCTTTTCTTCACCAAGAAGGCCAAGGCGTGGTCGCAAGGTTTCCTGGTATGCTGCCACTCTAAGCAGGTGCATTTTCGCAGCTAGATGTTCACAACATCCCTTTTGCCACTCTTGGACATATCGACCACCTCACAACTTCTGTTGGTTGACGGGAGAACCTTAAGATGAGCACGTCCTCGGCTTCTCTTGTGCAGTTGTTGTACAACTGGCGATAGCATATGTACTTTAAGTCTCCTACCGATCCCTCTCCTTATATTTAATAGCTTCATGATCATACCACGTATGTTATTCATCAGGATATGAACAGGACGCACTTTTATGTCCTTCACCTAGTTATTCAGGCATTCTGCAAGGTTGTTGTTTATGTAATCAACTTTGATGTCAGGGTTGAATTGATTCCTCTTCCATAGTTGTGAATGATGGATGGCTAAGTACCAGTTGAAGTTCAGGGGCTTCGGCAAAAATCTTGCTCATGAAATAATCGCTGCTACTAGGTTTGTAAACTCTAGCAGCAGGAAACATGTAACGAAATACGATGCCTGCATAGTGTGAGTACAAGTTGAGCATCATATGGGCATGGCATTCTCTACCTTCAGCTCGCGGGAACACCTCCTTCACTGCATTCGTCAGCCCTTTGCATGCATCCGTGGATATAGCCAATGGATCCATGTGGCCTATTGATCTCCTGAGCTGCCTCATAAACCAGACCCAGTTTTCCTCCGTTTCTGTTTCAAACAGCCTGAATGCCACTGGGAACATCTAGTTGTGACCATCAAGTGTTGTGGCAGATGGCAGGCAGCCTTTCCATTTGCCAGTTAGGACAGTGCTGTCTACACTCAGATACGGCCTACAGCCGCCCTTGAATCCATCGATGCAAGGTTTAAGCGCCATGAAAAATCTTTTGAAATATATTTTACCACCTTTTGATTCGGTGTCAATCTCCACAACACTCCCCGGACACCTAGCTTGTACCTCCGCCTTGATGTTGTACAACATCCTAAAGCTATTGGTCCAATCCCCGTGCAAGACCCCCAGAGCTTTCTCTTTACCTTTCCAAACCGTGTAATACGGAAGGACAATGTTGTATTTCGAACCGAGGCTAGTCTGGATATTCTTTGCGGTCTCCTTAGGGTTATCCTTTAGTATGGACATAGATTGCATAGCCACCCACTCCGTATCAGCCATTGAGGATTTCAGTTTGCTTCCTGTCGGACACATGTGTGCAGGGCCCATTCTATTCACCTGCAACACAGATTCATTTAAAAGATAAGAGGAGTCGACTAGTTGCCATAAAGATATCGCACATCAATTGTAGTTATATAGTGAAAAGAGAGAGAGAGAGTTCTAATGGTTTGCTGTATTCACTGCCCCAATACCCTAATTGCAGTCGACGCAGGTAAGGATCTTGTTGTGATCCTCCATGGACAATGTACCTCGGCCCGTCCATTCATCCATGTTAACTTGCAAACGGCCTCATACCTCTCGGCAGAGTTCTCCAGTCGATAAACGCCGAACTCCCCCTTGATACAAAAATGCCGGAACGACATCCTGAACTCATGCATGCTCCTGAACTCGGTGCCGACCAAAATTATATGATACTCGTGGTCATGTTTCATTTCTTCTACTTCAACACCCAAATCATCGACTGGAATACCAGCCTCATTGTTAAGTTCCTCGTCTATTTCATCATCACCAGATTCTTGATCCTCTACAGTGCCTGCTTCTTCATCTGATTCAGAATCTTCGCCATCGTCTCTAATGCCTAGTACTGCACACATCATATTGACTCCCATGGGTGGGGCTGCACCATCGTCTCCACCCGGATGGACAGGAACATTGCCACAGTCCACCTCACCGGCAACTTTGTTTTCTCCAAGACACTCAGTTGGTTCTGCTTCACATGGGGTGGTCTTACGTTTGCACACATCCCAGGTACTTAGTGGACAAACAACAGTCAGAATCAATTTCATCTTGAGTGTACAGAACCCTCTTGCTCTTCCTATGTACATCCTCCTTCCTGATGTAATCTTTCCTGATGGTATCAGTAGGGCTTGACATCTATGTTCCATTCCCCATCGAACTAGGCCTTTTGCTGCCGCTCTTGGGTGTGATCTCCTTACTGCCTCCCCTCACGGGTGTTGGCTCCAGGGTGCTGGCATTATTGCCTGACCTCTGCGGCGTGTTCTTCTTCGAATTAGCCCTTTTTCTGCTACTATTGGGCGTGTTCTCCTTCGTGGTGGCATTATTGCCTGACCCCAGCGGCGTGTTCTGCTCCAAATTAGCCCTTTTGCTGCTACTATTGGGCGTCTTCTCCTTCGTGTTGGAATTATTGCCTGACCTCAGCGGTGTGTTTTGCTCCAAATTAGCCCTTTTGCTGCTACTATTGGGCATGTTCTCCTTCGTGCTGGCATAATTCCCTGAATGCGGCGTGTTCCGCTCCAAATTAGTGTTTTTTCTGCTCCCACTAGGTGTGTAGCCTCCGTGCTGGCCATCTTCGCCTCTTTGCTACCACTCCTGGGAGTGTTCACCACCGTGCTAGCCCTCTTAGCATCTTTGCTACTACCGTTCGGTGTGGCATTTTGACTGGATCTCAGGGGTGTACTCTGCGGCGTGGTGCCTTTTATCGTGCGACTCTTGGGCGTCCTCTTCTCTGGCGTGGTCTCCTTGGTGACGTTCTTCTTCGGGGTGCCCTTTCTGGGGATGCTCTTCCTGCTCCTCTTTATGACGCTCCTCTATAAGACTCTCCTCTGTTCGAAGCCACCCTCGGTCGCACCAGCCCTAGTGATGCTATGGATCAGGTCATGCATGCCTTCTAAAAGTCCATCATCTCTATTGTCGAGTTCCAATTCCTCTCCAACCGTGAGCACTACCAAGTGGAAGTAAACTTCACCTCTATAATGTTTCCTTGTAAATGGTACGACTAAATCCCTGGTATCTTTCACTTCGATAGCCTTTTTGCTCCTGTAACCATAATATAACAAACGTGCTTCCTGGGAGGACTCCCACAGCACCTTCACACGTAACGATGCCATCAGGTCAGGTAACTCTACCACTTCAGGGTCGTATCTGCCAAGGATTACATCAAACTCATCATAGAATTTTTCTGTGCCATCATCTAATTTTTCAGTATAATCCGCGACACCGATACGAACGGTTACTTTGCCATCATCAGGTTCTTCAGGATAGAATCCTCCGAGAGGTTCGAGAGATGGAGCGGCACCATCAGACCCAGCCCCAATGCCACCGCCGCCATCACCAGCGTCATCGTTAGCTGGATCAACCTCGGTGGAAGTACCATGACCAGGATCAAGGCGAGGGCCCTTAGCAGTGGGAGCTACATTACATGGTGGACAGGCAGGGCCCCTTCTAACGGTAACCACAATAGGATCAGTTGTTGCCATGCCACCTCGACGATCAGGAGAAGTTCCCACAACAGAAGTGTTTCGAGTGCTAGCAGAGTCCAGACCATGAGCTGGCTTTAGACCAGCAGCTCGCTGAACCCGAGCACGGGTTCGAGGAGGAGAGAATGGTTCAGTCTTTGCAACAACAGTGGGGCAGCCTCCGGAAGCCTTAGTTTGCTCAACAGCGGCAGGGATTGGGTCAACAACGTCCAAATCAACAACAACACGAGGAAGGCCAGTACCAGCAGATTCCAGAGCACGAGTTCGCACAACTTGAGGACGGTTTCGAGGAGGAGCAGCACACAAGGCGGTGGTCTTGGCAACAATAGCGGGGCAGCCTCCGGACGCCTTAGTTTGCTCAACAGCGGCATGGATTGGGTGAGCAGCAGCCGCAGCAACACGAGCACGGGGACGGGGACGGGGATGACCAGTACCAGCAGATTCTAGAGCAGAGTTTTCCACAACGGCAATACGGGGACTCCTACGAGGAGGTTGCCTGACAGAAGCATGTCACGGACGAGGAACCACATTTTGCTCAACAACAACAGGGGTTCGAGTTAGACCTCCCTATCCAATAATAGTTGGGCGACTCCCAGTAGCAGGAGCTTCCTCATCCACTATGTTACACACCAGCATAACCACGCGAAGCCTAACATGTTGTTTCATCAACCCAATTAGCTGACTATCAAACGCTATAGGAACCCTGAAGCCTCGTTCATCAACGAGGCTGAACCGTGCAGTCTGCTCTGGCCTCATTTCAGCAAGTTCACACACAGTAGCTAAACCAGGGATAGTGCATAACTACACATGCGCCACTTCCATCTTCAGACTCTGAGCCTCTTTCCACGTGCTCTTCCCATGTGCTAATTTAATGAGGTGGTCGCAGATGCTCACCAGAACCGTGTAGCTAGATTCATCGGAGATCCTAGTTGACAGAAAATTGGAGACAAAAGATAAGAATTGTTTGTCAGCGTCGTGCTAGCAAACAATTCTATGTTCGATATATCTCTATAATGCCAATAGCCAGCTAGCAGTTATAGGTAATGCGAATAGCAAAGAGAAGAGTAGCTCACCCGAAATTAGCCAGAAGTACTTCTTCCTCGGCAAATGGATCTGCCATCCTCCGCGCTGCTCAGCTCGTCGGCAGTAGAGGCGGGCTAGATCGCCGCAACGGCTGGCACGGCATTCGGCATTAGAGCTCGGTAGCAGCGAGTAGGCGCAGCAACTTGGCGCCGGAAGTCAAATGCCCGACGAGATCATTCTTGTTAGAGAGGGGATTTCGACGCCGCCGGTTCTAGGGTTCATGCGAAAGGAGGGAGGGGGTGGATTTGTAAATTTGGTCAACGCACGATGCTCCTTTAGTATCTCGTTTCGCCTACGTGGTTGCCGCGTTGGCGCTCATGTCACGGAAATATTACTGACATGAGGGTCCCGACCGTCTACTTCACGAGGCAGTTTCACGGCATGTTTGGATTTGGTAGGGGTGAGACGAGTTTGCATCGAAATGTCCCCTCTCGGTATTTGGCGATCCAACTTTTCAAAACATGGTGATTTCAGGCAACTTAGGTACCGCCATGCGCTGGCCTACCAACTTTGGTACCGCAGACAAACAAGCCCCCAAGGAACAACCTAAGGACGTATCAGTCATACGACATAAACGGTTACAAATTCTACACCGAGGAAAAGGACACGAATAGCGAATATCAACTCAGGAGTAACTATATTATCCTTCGCTGATGACGAGACTACTGTCATGGAAATATTCTACAGAAGGATCGAGGAGATATGGGAGCTCGACTACTGTGGAGAGACGGTACCGATGTTCTGTGTTAGATGGGCCAAGAACGTGGAAAAAGAAGGCCGGTATTTCACCACCATGGTTATACCAGATGCCAAATCGGTGAAGAACGCCTCCGCAAAAAATGAGCCTTAGGTACTCGCTAGCCAATTTGATCAATGCTTTTTATTACCGACCCGTTGAAGACCAACCGTGTTGTAGTGAGGAGGGGGAAGACGAGCATCATAGGATGGAAGGATCCGCCAACAAGCAAGACTTCGACATGAACGGTGATCCAAAGATCGAACAGGAATTCGATAAGTACTTCGAAATGTCTACTACTACTACAGTAAGAAGGAAGACCACACTACCTACTAAAGGTTGTCCGTTCATGAGAAGAAATCACGAAGTGCCTGGGCTAAAGTATTGAACCACGATGAAAAAGGGCAAGAAGATTGTGAAGAGACTCTAACTCAACTAAAATTATATTGATGTATATGATTCAGGGGTTTTTGAGAATAATATAATTATGTAGATGATATTAATTCGTGTGTGTATACGGATATTGATGTATATGATTGGGGTTTTGAGAATAATATAATTATGTGTACGCGCAAATATGTATATATATGTTCTTGCATGATTTAACTTAATTAAAATTACTTTAAAAAAAGAAATAAAAATTGGGAGACAACCAGGATTTGAACTTGGTTGCCCCTAGGAGACAACCAACTAGCAAACTAGCTAATACCACTAGGGGATCAAATGTTTTGTGTCACAGCTAGGCGCAACTGCTATTTGACCAAGTGCCAACTTTTTGTGGCACATATTAGAGAGATGCGCCACAAAAATCTTGCAATTCTATGGTGCATCCTCCTGATATGCGCCACAGAAAGTTGGCACTTAGCGAAATAACCAGTTCGGCCCTTTCCCTTCCCCTTTCTTTCCCCAACCACGTGCTCGACGAACCCTAGCTCTCGCCCCCGCCCCCGCTGGAGCCCGTGGAGGAGAGCCTCCCCCGCCGCCGGAGCCCGTGGAGGAGGAACACGTCTGCTGCGTGCAGGAGGTGAAGAGTTGTGCATAGTTGTTGCTCGCCACCGCCACTAGCAGCCACCTCGCCGTCCACCGTCTACCAGCTAGCGTCCACCTCGCCATCCGATTCTTCCCCTAGGTAATCGATTCTTACCCTGGCCGATTTTTGTTTACTGAATTTGCGTTTTCTGAATCTGAACCAAAATGTGGTTAGCCAAGAATCTGAATATTCCAAGTAAACTCTTAGTGAATAATTTGCGTTTGCAGATGAAGTGTTGCTGCATTGATGGCTTGAATTGTGATTTTATCACTGTAAGACTATTAGTGAAGAATCTGAACCAAAATTGTGTTTTTTGATAGCAGCCATATATAAAGGATGCCAAAAAATCAACTAGTCATAACATTTGATCTACTGCTATTATTGAACATGAATCAAAAGGCTGAATCTTGTGGTGTACTACAGAAATTTGCAATACCTTCACATTGCAGACATGATTTAACTAAGTTGTATTAATAGGAATGTACATGTATATGCCTACACTTGAGCCTAAAACTATTTTTATCTAGGAACTCATGTTCAGGATCCCAGATTCCCTGCGAGGAAAATATAGGTCAACAAGAATTTCCATGGAGTACCCTCAATAAAAAAGCAACACAATAATATACCTAAGGGATAGATCCCTGATTCTATGATTAGAGAGAATGTTGGAACCATACCATTCGTTGTTACTAAAATGATAAGACCATTTCAAAGTAGATAAGATAATCAGCAATAGCATGGTGGAAATAGGCCAAAGAATATATGATGTTAGATGTATTTTCTATGGCAGCAGCATATACAATATGTAAAATAATTAAGGAGTCGTGATTCGTATCAATAGAGCATTGGATCTACTACTACTGAACATGAATCATGGAAGGTGTACACAAACTTGCGACACTTGCGCATTGTTGACTTGATATAACTAATAGTAGCTAAGATGTGTTAGTAGGACTGTTGTAGACATGTAAATGTCTACTACACCTGAGCTTGTAACGTGTAGCATACCACTTGAAACTAAGCAGGGGAATTTTTTCAACACAAGATCTACAATAGGGTGATCAATGCCTCATGATAAATTTCTATGTTTTTTGTTTGTACTTAATGGGCCTAGTTAGATTAGTAAGATAAGAATAATATGATTAGATCTTCCATGTAACTATTTGAGTAATATGATATTCTTTACTTGTTACTAGCATATAGTACATATAAAAGTTGTTGAAGCTACATATTAAAGATAATATCAAAGTATAAACTGTTCATGGGCATATAGTATGATGTCTTTTATTCATGCGTGCTGGTACGATGTATGTTGCACCTGGTACTATAGCTAGTACTATGCATACTGCACCTGGTACTATGTATGTTGTTTTGAGCTCAACTAGATTGTGTGAATACTGGCATTTAGAAAGGTTTCTTCATTTTGTTTTTTAATTAATTGCTTGCCACCTAGTACTATGATAGTATGATGTCTTTTATTCATGCATGTTGTCTTTTATTCATGTACTGCAGCTGGTACTATGACCTAAAGCACCAACTGATGAGGGTTTAACTCGCCAATGCCCATTGTTATGGACTTGGATTTTAGAGAAGGAGGGAGCGCTGGAGGCATCAATTGGCTAGCAAACAAGCACACATGGACGCAAGTTTTACCCAGGTTCAGGCCTCGTAGAGGTCCCTACTCCTGCTTGTCTGCTCTTGGAATTAGAAAGACAGAGGTGCGCAGATGCAATCTGGCAAGGTTGTGGAAACTAGGGTTGTGATTGTCCTCCTCGCCGTCCCCTCCTAGCCTTTATATGGATAGGCTAGATCCCAGGTAGCAGGTCGAGTCGATTACAGATTAGGGTTCGTCCCTTTGAACTTTCTATCTTAAACTTCTTGCGCTACAAGCAATCAGATTTTCCGTGAGTCACCCGAATCCTGTATTGGGCCTTGGCAACGCCGTGAGCTTCTACTATATTTGGACCGTATATGCCAAACTCGAGTACCTGTAGGGTATGCCCACGTCAGTATCCCCCGACTGTCCAGTGGAATCGTAGATTCGAGTGGAGACTTTATGAAGTCTTTCGAGTGCATGGCTGCGCATATTTTCGAGTGTTCTGTTTTGTGTCATAGTTATTGTTGATATACGTGCCTGATTTATCCGATGTATCTGTATCAATTAACTGCCTTAGGGAAAACCAACGCAATCTACTCAAATTGTAGTCCCCGAACTCGAATTCGGAAAAGTGCTTGTGTAATTCGACTTAGGCTGCGGAGGTCTTACAGGAGTCAAATTCCAGTATGTAAATGTAAGCACTCGACGTGTCCGTCAAGGCATATTTATCGTACCTGTAGGAACGGATATATTTTTGGTTGTGCGTAGTGGATGCGTTGCCAGGCCTTATTCAGGTCTTATCTTCACGCTGGAAGCGCGGCATCCGAATTTTTGTCATCACGGAGATGATTCGGGTGGCCCAGGAGACGTAGTCTCTTTGCAGGGACAATTGAGGTGGAGTCGCCATAGCATTCGAGTGTGGATGTTATCAACACACGGCGTAATGTATAAGAAAAAATAATCATAGGGTGTGCGGCCAGCGCTCCCTATGTGAGTAACCCTCGAGTGCCTATTCGAGTCGTAGACTCGAGTGGGGACTATAAGTACTTTGCGACTATTGTCATCTTTATATGTTTGTTTCAGTCGAATGTGCTTCTAGTGCTCCCTATGGGAGTAACCCGAAGTCCACAATCAAATCGTTGATTCGAGTGAAGCGTTTTTGTGAAGCTTTTATATCTGCATAAAAATGCTTTCGGGTGTGCGGCCTGCACTCCTGTTAGGAGTAGGCCCTGAGTGCTTGGTTGAGTCGAAGACTCCAGCAAGGACTAAAGTAGTCAAAATGTTCTTCTGCTGGAATTGATGATGTCAGTGCTGGCGACGAGATGACTTTAGTTGCCCGCGTGAGCGGCTTTGACGGGACGTGACGAGCAGTGGGTCCCACTTTCTGACTTTGATTTGACTGGATGTGTGTAATCTTCTGTTTTAACTGCGTCTCCTCAATTTCCGCGCATAATGGAAGTAGTGGGGGACAGTTTGTTATTCACCTTCGCCACACGTCGATGTCGGTGTGCGCCACGCGTCCAGTAGGATTTCTGCTGGCCGTCGGATGATATCAGCTAGGAGGTTAAGTAGGAGCGCAGATGCGGTAATTTTCCACATCTCTCTTGCTTGCACTTCCTCCGCCATTGTTGTTCTTGCTGCTTTCTTGCGCACGTCCTCTCCATGGCACTGGACCAACTTCACGTATTCCCCAGCTATTTCCTGCACTCTCATCGCCATCGTAAGATGGGTAAGAAGAAAGGAGGCGCCGCTGCTAGATCTGCGGCCACCATTGTCGCCACTAAGAAGAAAGGAGGCACCACCACCACGGGTACCAGCGCTGGGAAGAAGAAGGGTGCGGGCACCTGCCACCAATGGTTCGTGGCGCCCGTCCATCCTCAAGTCTTTCGAGCTGTTTACACTTTGCCAAAATGGAGTGCTTTCCTCCCACGGAAGATGACTCTCGCGTGCCCGGCGAAGAGGTAATCCCCCGTCCTCCTGCGGGTTTCCGAGTGATGTTCCTTGCGTTCATCATTCGCGGTCTCTCTCTCTCTTCCCCTACATTCTTTTGCTAGGGGTCTTCTCTGCTTCTATGGGCTCTAGCTGCATCAGCTGTCCCCAAATTCGATTCTCTATATCACTTGTTTCATCACACTTTGCGACTGCTGGCTCGGAATCGAGCCACACTTCGGTCTCTTCAAGAAACTCTTCAAGATTTAAATGGCAGTCGCGGTCGGGTTCTATAGTCTATGATGTAGGGGTCTGCCGGATTCACGTCGACTCCTTTGTCACGTATTTCGACATCAAACTCACTGCATCTATCCAAGGGTGGAGATATAAGTGATTCTACATCCGCGACCAGAAGGCCGACGGAGATCACTATGGATGCGTGCCCTTCGATCCCGTGGCTGCCTGCAAGAGGAGGCGCTCCTGGAAGAACGTCGTGATGCCCGACGAGTCCGAGGAGACGGAGATGCTATATTAGCGTGTCCGCAACCTCGAAAGTTGTATAGGCACAGAGGAAGGTGGCGCTGCACTCATTTGCGCCTCGTTGCGCTGCCTCGTTCAGCCTCTGAAGGCCAGAGCCCCTCCGATGTACTGCTAGATTGGTACTGGAAATGTCACTAGCATATCTGTGGAGGGAATTTGTTCGGGTGAGGTGGACATAAGGTTATGGCTGGTGACCAAGTACACCGCCAAGGAGGATCTCCTCGGCGAATCAGTCGTGCCTCCTTTCGATGCCAACAATCTTCCACCTAGGGTATAGTTTCCATATGAAGTGTTCTAGAATTTCGATTTCTTGTCAGGTTCTTGATATATACTGATGCTTCTTCGGCTTGTAAGACTGGAAAGTGGCTGCCAGCTTGCCTCCTCTGCCTAAAGAAGTTATCCTATGCCAAGCGGAAGAAGAGGACGAGTCGGGCTCCACTGTCCCCGAGGAGGAGGAAGAGGAAGCCCCCGAGTCTGGTGACCATGGGACTCGTAAACATTCCCACAGCAAGGATTCAGATGCTTCCTCGCTGATGACGCTGGAGAGTCCTTTTGTTGTGGCAGAGGAGCCAATCCCCGCCGTGCCTATGCACGCCATGGCTCCTCCCACATGGAAGAAGCCACGGTTGCCAAAGGAGTTGTCGGATTATTCCTTTGACCTCGACAAATTTAACTGGTGAGCTTTTATATCTGCGAGTTTGTCTTGTTTTCTTCGAAGTTTCTTTTCTGAAGTAGCGTTGGGCATGTTTTGCAGTCAAACAGTGTCGTCGTCATCCGACGATGTCCAATTTTTGAGAGAATCCGGAGTCACAGACTCCAAGAACAAGGAGGTGGCTAGACAGTCGCCTTCTACTCCAGTGGCGGCCCACTCTAGTGCCAACTCTTCAAGTTCCCCTCATGCTGGGAGGCACCAGATGGTTGCATGGACGCCTACACGACAGGCATCTTCGGAGTCCCTAGAGGAACACGTAAGTGTCATTTTTGCCGTTGGCAGTCGAATTGTGGAGTTTGTGCCTTTTTTGATGTTGAAGCTTTGTTTTCTTCTGATGTAGCCAATTGTGAAGGATTCCACTTGCCTCGCAGAGCAGATCCTTGCCTTGGGACGACATCACGCCTTGCAGGACAACCGCCATCATGTAGTCGAAGGTTTGTTCTAATCGTTGTCTCTTCGCTCTCCTTTGTATTGAAATTTGTAGACTCATGTACTTGTCGTGCTCTGCCCTTTGTAGGTGAGCATAATGAACTTCTCCGTCGCTTTACTTCCCTCGAGAAGGGGCTTGCTGCGGCGGAGAAGAAGCGCTACGAGGCAATCACAACCCTGGAGGAGTCGCAGAAGCGTGAGGAAGACCTACGCGCCTCTGCTGCTGAGAGGGAGAAGTTATTCGTGGAACAGCTTTTCTCGACTACAAAGGCACTCTCAAGTACTTGCACTTCTTCACTTGTATTTTCCCTATCTTGGTTTTCTTGTCCTTAAGCTAACACCTTGTGTTCTTCAGATGCTACTACTCTAAGCTTCGACGCCCAGACCATACGTCGTGAGGATGCTCTTGCTGGCGCCATGGCCGCAGTCGAGGACCACGGTGTCTCCCTCCAAGAGACACTGGGGAAAGCCAAAGGTGTGTTGAGCCGCCTCCGGGAGGACCTGACCCCCAAGGCCAGCCTAATCGACAATCTTGATGACTTGGTGGAATCCTTCACCAAAGGTATTCCCATAGATTTCAAGAACTCCCAACGGTCTGTCCGCACCACCATGGCACTCGTGATGGCACAAGCTCATGGTGTGGAGTTGGACCTCGACGCCATCTCGGAGGCAATGCCTGTCGACGCGGATGGCGAGCAGGTAGTGTTTGTTCCCTTCGCTAGTATTTGTGGTAAGTATGGGCCGCAGCTCATCGGCACAGTCGCAAAGTACTCTACGGAACTGCGGCGAGCGAAGGCGGCGAAGACTGTGGCGTCTGGGGCTACCACCGGAAAGTCCGTGGCATCAAAGATTGTCACGGATTCGATGAATCCCCCAAAGTCGAAGTCAAGGCGAAGAAGCAGATTGCTCCTTCGTTGCCATCTGTAATAGCTGTAGCTTCCTTTTGTCTAAACTATGCTTTTGTGGGAGTGTCCCTGTCAATATTTTGCTGTGTTTGAATGCATTCGCACCTTTATCAATGTATTCTTGTTCCCTTATTGGCTTCTTGCTTGATTGTAATAGGGTCCTTCGAGTGATCCTCGTGACTCGCCTCCCACCGATGAAAATGCAGCGCAACCGCGTTCAAAGGTGGAGGAGTTGTTGCTTCTCTCGTGACTGCGCGACTGTATTAAATAGTTGGAGCGGGAGTTGCCCATCATCCGCGGTAACGTGGATGTGTGGATGTTGAAGGCGGAGAAGGCCACCACTCGCGAGAAGTATCTTCTCGACAAGTTTGCTCAACTGAATGAGCACTTTAAATGTTAGCTCTCTAACTTCTTATCCTTTCTTTAGCCATTCACGGCGATGCCTTGGATTATACTTTTGGTCTTGCGTTTTGTAGTTGTTAGTGCTTGCCATCTGCAGGATGAGAAGGACCGGGTGGCCATTCGAATGAATGACCTAACCCAGGAGCAGCTACAAGCTAGTCGGTACTTCTGGGTGGATCATGACCGTGTAGTCGCGTTGGCGATTTTGCAAGATCACGCGTCGCGGGTGCTTCAATGCTTGAAGAAGGCACAATCTTGCCTAAAGTATATTTACCAGACGCTGTACCTTCAAGCATGTTGGATCTTCTGGCAAAATTTCAAGATATAAGCACAGTCTGCGAGTGCATGCGGCAGCAGCTGGTCGCAGGCGCGAAGGCTTCCCTGTCGCTGCTGCGACTTCAGCGGCTAGATGTGGACATAGCGTTTTTGTTGCTGCTGGACCACCGCCACCACCAAAAAGGGATGACTTGGAACATGGTGTCGCACTATCAGGCGGTTGGCCGTCCAGCAGAGGATATCGTCGACTTCTTTGAAGAGCAGAGAAACGTTCTTCTTTTGCAGTAGTGGCGTAATTTGTATCCTGCACATAGATGTATAAGTGTTGTAAAGTTCATATGATTGTGGCGGGTGTATTTAATACCCATTAACATATGAAGAGCTTGGTAGCTTGTATTATTTGCGAGTGTGTTGTACTCTGCAGTTCATTTTTGTTAGCCTGACGTGTATTTATCTCAGCACCTTGCCAACCTGTCAGGTGCATTGCAGATGGGTTAGTTTTTATCAAGGGTTCGATTGGTAATATGTTAGCTACTCGGGATACTGAAATTTGTTCGTGGAACGAAGGTGTAAAGGGTAGCGCAGCCCCCGAGTGATAAAACTGCAAGAAAAACAGAAAAAGACACAGAGTTTTGGGGAACTTATCTTTATTTATTCGCAGAATAGTACGAGGTACAATGTGTGGCTAAGTAGCCTGGCTGAATAGCCTTATTTTTAAGGTAAAAACATCTAAGGATAGAAATGGCACAGCTGCGCGACATTCCAGGGGTTGGAGTATGTGACTCCGCTCTTGAAATCTTTAAGGCGATAGGCGCCACCTGGGATTACTTCGGTAATCACATAAGGTGCTTCCCAAGGGGACTCGAACTTGAGATGCCCTTGCTGCTTAAGTCGCAGGACCAGGTCTCCTTCAACGAAGGATCTGGGGCGTACCCTTCTGCTATGGTAGTTGCGGAGGCTCTGCTGGTAGATCGTGGATCTCTCCACTGCAATCTCGCGTGCATCGTCCAAGAGGTCGACGAAGTCTTCGAGTGGGAGAGTTGACTCCTTCTTGCTGTATGCAACCACCCGTGGAGCTTTGTAGCTTACTTCTACGGGTACCACCACTTCAGCACCGTGCACCATGAAGAACGGAGCATAGCCCGTGGCGCTATTTGGAGTTGTGCGTAGGCTCCAAAGTACAGACTACAACTCGTCTGACCAGCACCCAGCAGCTTGTTCGAGTGGCCGGAGGAGTCATTTCTTGATTCCACCACAGACGAGGATGTTGGCCTTTTCGACTTCACCGTTCATCTGAAGGTGAGCCACCGAGGCGTAGCTAATGTTTATTCCTAGGTTTTCGCAGAATTCCTGGAACTCCTTGGAGGTGAAGTTTGTCTCATTGTCCGTGATGATGCTATCTGGCACCCCAAAATGGTAGATGATGGACTCGAAGAACTTGACAGCGCTAGCTCTTGACTGATTCTTCACCGGCATGGCCTCGATCCACTTGGTGAATTTGTCGACCGCGACTAGGAGGTAGACGTAGCCTCCTTGCTAGGACCTCGGGAGCTTGCCGACCATGTCGAGTCCCCATTGTGCAAAGGGCCAAGCCACTGGTACTATCCTGAGTTTTGCGCCGGGTGCGTGCGGTTTATCCGCGAATCGCTGGCAAGCGTTGCAGTGTTGGATGATATCCTTGGCATCACGAATGGCCGTTGGTGTTGGGTCCGCAGCATAGAAAACAAAAAATTTCCTACGATGAGAACTATACGCCAAGATCTATCTACTATATACAGAGCAACGGGTGGACATACATCCATGGAGAACTTACCCTCGAAGACAATTAGTTTTGTTAACGAGTAGGAACTCGTGGTTGATGTAGTCGTACGCTTGCCGATCTCAAGATCGTGTGGAATTCCGAGCGCCGCAAATCAGCAGCGCATCCGTCCTCGCACACACGTTCAAGTCAATGGACAACCTCCACCTCCTCGCTCCAGCGATCCAGCAGAAGCAGCAACTCCTTCCAGACGAAATGCCACCGGGAACATGTATCTCGCTAATCCGAGACCATGGGGGAATAATTCTAGAGGGGGAGAGAGATCCTTCACAACGAGGTGTGAGGATGAAGGAGGGAATGGGTGGCCTTTTATAGGAGGAGGGGGTGCCCCCTCTCTCCATGGCCGGCGCATGGGGGGTGACCCCTCACCTCCCCCATTCATGTGGTGGTAACCCCTCCACATTAAAATGCCTCTTCACATTCCCTTTTAAAGTCTCCACTTTAAATGCATTAAATTTCTCCAAATTTAATGCTCTCTCATTTAAAAAAACTCTTTTTATTAAATTTATCCAGAATTTTTGTTAATTACTTTAATTAACAAACATTCACATATAGCCCCTTGCAATATTTCAATATCACATGCAGAACCACCTTCTGCAATTTCACCCGAAATAATTTTCGGTTTCTATTGAAACAATTCCTGCGCTTTGCAATTCTTTCGTCTGAAACATATGTGCTCCAAAATGGTGTCCGGTAACTCTTAAGTGTGCCACCCTACGGTTCGCGAATAATGTAGACATGATCGAGACCCTTCTTCGATCAATAATCAGCAGCGGGACCTAGAGATCCGTACTGACTCCTACACATTCAACGATGACTCCTGTGATCGTGAGAATCTTTAACGCTTGTAACTAAACCCCTTTGTCTCTCGATATATTACATGTCCGAGATTCGATCATCGGTATATCCATACCTAGTTTGATCTCGTTACCGACATGCACTCTTTTCTCGTTCCCGTGATATAACATTCTAGTGATCACATCACTTGCTTGCAAGCTATCCTAATGTGATATCACCGAGAGGGCCCAGAGTATATCTATCCGTCATCTGGATTGACAAATTCCACTCTTGATCCATGAGCCTCAACATAACACCTTCGTAGTACTGAACCCATCTTTATAGTCACCCTGTTACGGTGTGACGTTTGATGTTATCAAGATACTCTTCCGGTGTTAGCAATTAACATGATCTCATGGTTTAAGGATAAAGATTACTTCATATGATGTTATAGCAATATAAACATAATGACTTGATCGTAATGCTATACTTCGGATGAATGTTCATCACATCATTTCAAAAATGTTGTGACCTTGTTATTAACAACATCCAATGTCCATGATCAGGAAACCTTGATCATCTTGTTAATCAATAAGCAAGTCTATAAGAGAGGCATAACTAGGAACCCTTTTTGTTTATTAAACACACATGTATTGATGTTTCCTATCAATACAATTATAGCATGCAAAATAAACATCTATCATATACAAGGAATACATAATAACAACTTTATTATTGCCTCTCAGGGAATATTTCCTTCAGTCTCCCACTTGCACTAGAGACAATAATCTAGTTTATATAGTGATAAATCTAACACCCATGGAGTTCTGGTGTTGATCATGTTTTGCCCTAGGGAGTACTTTAGTCAACGGATCTGCTACATTCAGGTCCGTGTGCACTTTACAGATCTTTATATCTCCATCCTTGACATGCTCGCGGATGGAGTGAAACCGGCGCTTAATATGCTTGGAATTCTTGTGAGACCTTGGTTCCTTGGCATTGGCTATGGCTCCATTATTGTCACAATATATCACCATTTGGTCCAACGCACTAGGAACCACACCTAGTTCCGTTATGAACTCCTTCATCCAAACCGCTTCCTGCGCTGCTTCTGAAGCAGCAACATATTCTGCCTCCATCGTTGATCCAGCCACCATAGGTTGTTTGGAGCTCCTCCAACTAACTGCTGCTCCGTTCAAGAGAAATACGTATCCGGATTGAGACTTAGAGTCATCCGGATCAGTGTCAAAGCTAGCATCAACATAACACTTAGCGACTAGCTCTTCTTCACCTCCGTATACAAGAAACATATCCTTAGTTCTTCTCAAGTACTTGAGGATGTTCTTTACCGCTATCCAGTGTTCTGAACCTGGATCAGATTGGTACCTACTAGTCAAACTGATAGCATGTGCCACATCCGGTCTTGTACATAGCATGGCATACATAATAGAGCCTATGGCCGAGGCATAGGGGATCTTATCCATCATCTCTCTTTCTTCCGCCGTAGCCGGACTTTGAGTCTTACTCAATGTCTTGCCTTGCAACATAGGTAAGAACCCCTTCTTACTTTCGTCCATATTAAACTTCTTTAATATCTTATCAAGGTATGTACTCTGCAACAGCCCAATTAGGCGTCTTGATCTATCTCTATAGATTTTAATGCCTAATATATATGAAGCTTCACCAAGGTCCTTCATCGAAAATTTGCTATTTAGATAACTTTTAACACTGTTTAAAAGATCTATATCATTTCCAATTAATAATATGTCATCCACATATAATATCAGAAATGCCACATTGCTCCCACTCACTTTCTTGTAAATACAAGCCTCTCCATAAGTTTGGACAAATCCAAACTCTTTGATCACCTCATCAAAGCGGAGATTCCAACTCCAGGATGCTTGCTTCAGTCCATAGATGGATCGCTGAAGTTTGCACACCTTATCAGCATCCTTAGGATCGACAAAACCCTTAGGTTGTATCATATACAACTCTTCTTCAATATTACCATTGAGGAACGCAGTCTTGACATCCATCTGCCATATTTCATAATCGAAATATGCAGCAATTGCTAACATAATCCTAATCGACTTAAGCATCACTACGGGAGAGAATGTCTCATCGTAGTCAACTCCTTGAATTTGTCAAAACCCCTTTGCGACAAGTCGAGCCTTATAGATGGTTACATTACCATCACCATCAATTTTTCTTTTGAAAATCCATTTATTCTCAACGGCCTTTCGATCGTGAGGTAAGTCCACCAAGGTCCAAACCTGGTTTTCGTACATGCATTCCATCTCGGATTTTATGGCTTCTAGCCATTTGTTGGAATCAAGGCTCATCATCGCTTCTTCATACGTCGCAGGGTCATCTATTTCATCAATCATGAAATTCATAACAGGATTGCCGTATAGTTCAGGAGGTGCACGTGTCCTGCTTGTCCCGCGAGGTTCGGTAGTGTCCTCTTTCGGAATTTCATGATCAATATCATTATCTCTCTCTTCATTAGGTGAAGTCAACTCCGAAACAACTTCTGGAGCTGCGCTACTCGCCATTTCATGAAGAGAAGGTTCAATAACCTCTTCGAGTTCTACCTTCCGACTACTCACACCTTTCGCGAGAAACTCCTTCTCAAGAAAGGATCTAGTCTTGGCAACAAATACCTTGCCCTCGGATCTGTGATAGAAGGTATACCCAATCGTTTCCTTAGGGTATCCTATGAAGACGCATTTTTCCGCTTTGGGTTCGAGTTTATTCGGTTGAAGTTTCTTCACATAAACATCGCATCCCCAAACTTTAAGAAATGACAGCTTAGGTTTGTTTCCAAACCATAATTCATACGGTGTCTTTTCAACGGATTTAGATGGTGCCCTATTTAAAGTGAATGCAGCGGTTTCCAGTGCATAACCCCAAAATGACAGTGGCAAGTCAGTCAGAGACATCATAGATCGAACCATATCCAATAAAGTACGATTACGACGTTCTGACACACCATTACGTTGTGGTGTTCCGGCAGGCGTGAGTTGTGAAACTATTCCACAGTCTTTCATATGTGTGCTAAACTCGTAACTAAGATACTCTCCTCCACGGTCGGACTGCAGAAATTTGATCTTTCTGTTACGATGATTTTCCACTTCATTCTGAAATTCTTTGAACCTTTCAAAGGTTTCAGACTTATGTTTCATCAAATAGATATGCCCGTATCTACTCAAATCATCCGTGAAAGTAAAAAAATAACGATATCCACCTCGCGCCGACACACTCATTGGTCCACACACATCAGTATGTATGATTTCCAATAAATCTGTCGCTCATTCCATTGAACCGGAAAACGGCGTTCTAGTCATCTTGCCCATAAGGCATGGCTCACATGTATCAAATGATTCAAAATCAAATGATTCCAAAAGTCCATCAGAATGGAGTTTCTTCATGCGTTTAACGCCAATATGACCTAGACGGCAGTGCCACATATATGTGGATATATCATTATCAAGTTTAATCCTTTTAGCATCAACATTATGAATATGCGTAATACTACTATCGAGATCCAACAGAAATAAACCATTCAACACAGGTGCATGACCATAAAAGATATTATTCATATAAATCGAACAACCATTGTTTTCAGACTTAAACGAATAACCACTTTGCATCAAACATAATCCGGATACAATGTTCATGCTCAGTGTAGGCACCAAATAACAATTATTTTAACTAATCCCGACGGCATATGGAGAGGCAGCATTCCGACGGCGATCACATCAACTCTTGATCCATTGCCGACCCGCATCGTGACCTCATCCCTTGCTAGTTGTCGCTTGTTCCGCAGCCCCTAAACCGAGTTACATATATTAGCAACCGATCCCGTATCAAATACGCAGGTGCTACTGCGAGTACTAGTCAAGTACACATCAATAACATGTATATCACATATACCTTTGTTTTCCTTGCCGACCTTCTTGTCCGCCAAATACTTGGGGCAGTTGTGCTTCCAATGGCCAGTCCCCTTGCAATAGTAATACTCGGTGTCAGACTTAGGGCTAGCTCGGGGTTTCTTTTCAGGTGCGGCAACAGATTTGCCGCCCTTCTTTCCCTTCTACTTGCCTTTCTTGTCCTTCTTGAAACCGGTGGTCTTATTGATCATCAACACTTGATGTTCTTTCCTAATCTCCACTTCTGCAGTCTTAAGCATTGATAGAAGCTTGGGAAGAGACTTCTTCATGCCCTGCATATTATAGTTCATCACGAAGCTCTTGTAGCTAGGTGGCAGAGATTGGAGAACACGATGTATGCCTAAGTCAATGGGAATCGTTATTCCCAAGGACACAAGCTTATCGGCTTACCCAGACATTTTGAGTACGTGCTCACTAACGGAGCTGTTCTCTTCCATCATGCAGCTAAAGAACTTTTCAGAAGCATCATAACTCTCTACGGCAGCATGGGTATCGAAAATCATTTTCAGTACTCCCATGGTATCAAAGGCATTGCAATTTTCGAAACGTTTTCGAAGTTCTGGCTCTAGCCCATACAGTATGCCGCAATGAACTAAGTTGTGGTCCTCCTGACGAGTTATATAGACGTTCTTTTCCTCGTCAGGGGCATCAGGAGCTGGTGGGAGGCCTAGCGGCGCCTCTAGCACATATTGCTTTTGTGTAGCAGTGAGGAGAATCCTCAAATTCATAGCCCAGTTGGTGAAGTTGCTACCATTCGTAGCAAGCTTCTCTTTCTCCATGAACACATTGAAATTAAAAGCAGGTGGTGCCATCTACAACAGAATTTGTAAAATATATTTAGACTAAGTTTATGATATATTGAGTTCAACTAATCCAAATTTCTAATGAACTCCCACTCAAAAATGACATCCCTCGTGTCCTTTTGGTGATTACATGAACCAAATCCACTACACCAAGTCCGATCATCACGTGAGTCGGTGTAGCTTCAAAGGCGAGCATCTATATGGGCATCATATCAACTATATGACTCATGCTTAACCTTTCGGTCCGTGTTCCGAGGCCATGTCTGTACATGCTAGGCTCGTCAAGTAAGAACCTTAGTATTTTGCGTGTGTAAAACTGTCTTACACCCGTTGTATGAAAGCGTAGAGTCAAGAATACCCGATCATAACGTGATGCCTCAAAACACGATCCACAAAACGGTGCATACTTAAGGAAGAACACATTTTATCTGGATATCTAAATGAGGGATCATCTTATAATGCTACCAAAAGTGCCAAACTAGCAATATAAGATGCTAATGTGTGAAGTGAGGTGATATGGTCCATGCATTTGATCTCTATCATTTGCATCGTGGTATGATCTCTATCATTCCTTTGTGTGTAAGGCCAAGGTCTATGGAACTTACATGTTAAGTGAGTTGTAAGAGTATCTATCATACATCTACTTACAACAATACCATATCAAGACACTATCCCAGCAACGATCTAAACTAGACGCCTCTAATTTATCAATTGCAAGTTTTACGTGGCTTAGGGCTTTCGGAGATAGAACCGGTATTACCTACGAACATGAACTACAACGAGGATAACCAAGTTATTAGCAACTCGTTGTAAATCAGATATTGACTATAGTAGGAGAGACAGACACCCGCTAGCCACTTATGCAAAACTAGTTCCATGTCAGTCGTGGAACCGGTCCCATGTACGATGACATGTAAGGTTGGTCCGGGCCGCTTCATCCCACTATGCCACCAATATCCAAAGTACATAGAAGATGCAATAACATGATCATCATCGCCCACATATAAACATATGTGTACTACCCGTGCAAAGCACCTACGGATAGATCAGGCTCTGATACCACTGTTGGGTCCGCAGCATAGAAAACAAAAAAATTCCTATGATGAGAACTATACGCCAAGATCTATCTACTATATACAGAGCAACGGGTGGACATACATCCATGGAGAACTTACCCTCGAAGACAACGAGTTTTGTTAACGAGTAGGAACTCGTGGTTGATGTAGTCATACGCTTGCCGATCTCAAGATCATGTGGAAGTCCGAGCGCCGCAAATCAGCAGCGCATCCGTCCTCGCACACACGTTCAAGTCACCGGACAACCTCCACCTCCTTGCTCCAGCGATCCAGCGGAAGCAGCAACTCCTTCCAGACGAAATGCCACCGGGAACATGTATCTTGCTAATCCGAGACCATGGGGGAATAATTCTAGAGGGGGAGAGAGATCCTTCACAAGGAGGTGTGAGGATGAAGGAGGGAATGGGTGCCTTTTATAGGAGGAGGGGGTGACCCCTCTCTCCATGGCCGGCGCATGGGGGGTGACCCCTCACCTCCCCCATTCATGTGGTGGTAACCCCTCCACATTAAAATGCCTCTTCACATTCCCTTTTAAAGTCTCCACTTTAAATGCATTAAATTTCTCCAAATTTAATGCTCTCTCATTTAATAAAACTCTTTTTATTAAATTTATTCAGAATTTTTGTTAATTTTAATTAAAAAACATTCACATATAGACCCTTGCAATATTTCAATATCACATGCAGAACCACCTTCTGCAATTTCACCCGAAACAATTTCCGGTTTCTATTGAAACAATTCTTGCGCTTTGCAATTCTTTCGTCTGAAACATATGTGCTCCAAAATGGTGTCCGGTAACTCTTAAGTGTGCCACCCTACGATTCGCGAATAATGCAGACATGATCGAGACCCTTCTCCGATCAATAATCAGCAGCGGGACCTGGAGATCCGTACTGACTCCTACACATTCAACAATGACTCCTGTGATCGTGAGAACCTTTAACGCTTGTAACTAAATCCCTTTGTCTCTCAATATATTACATGTACGAGATTCGATCATCGGTATCTCCATACCTAGTTTGATCTCGTTACTGACATGCACTCTTTTCTCGTTCCCGTGATATAACATTCTAGTGATCACATCACTTGCTTGCAAGCTATCCAAATGTGATATCACCGAGAGGGCCCAGAGTATATCTATCCATCATCTGGATTGACAAATTCCACTCTTGATCCATGAGCCTCAACATAACACCTTCATAGTACTGAACCCATCTTTATAGTCACCCTGTTATGGTGTGACGTTTGATGTTATCAAGATACTCTTCCGGTGTTAGCAATTAACATGATCTCATGGTCTAAGGATAAAGATTACTCCGTATGATGTTATAGCAATATAAACATAATGACTTGATCGTAATGCTATACTTCATATGAATGTTCATCACATCATTTCACAAATGTTGTGACCTTGTTATTAACAACATCCAATGTCCATGATCAGGAAACCTTGATCATCTTGTTAATCAACAAGCTAGTCTATAAGAGAGGCATAACTAGGAACCCTTTTTGTTTATTAAACACACATGTATTGATGTTTCCTATCAATACAATTATAGCATGCAAAATAAACATCTATCATATACAAGGAATACATAATAACAACTTTATTATTGCGTCTCAGGGCATATTTCCTTCAGTTGGCCAGTAGAATCCAGCTTGTAGAGCTTTGGCAACGAGAACGCGACTGCCCGCATGGTGTTCGCAAGTGCCTTTGTGTATGTCGAGGAGGATGGCTCGTCTGTCTCCGTTCGAGACGCACCTCTGAAGAACTCCTGTGATGCTGTGTTTGTACAGTTCACCATTGATGAGTGCAAATGCCTTAGATCGTCGCGCTATGTGTCGTGCGTCAGTCGGGTCATCTGGTAGCCTTTTGCTGAGCAAGTATGTGATATACGGCTGTGTCCAAGATAGCTTGATCATCATGACCTCCATTGGGCCTTTGAGTCCTGTATCAAGCTCCATGTCCTTGAGTGCCATTGGCTCGTTGGGTGGCGTAGCCCCCGAGTCTGTTGACGTTCTTCCCTTTTTTCCTGGAGCCTTGGGCTTGATGCAGATGCGCTCGAGAAATACCCTAGGTGGTATTGGGGCACAGGTGGAGCCGATGTTGGCGAGTATATCCGCCTCTTCCTTGCTTTCAAGGCCAACGTGTCACAGCTCGCAGCCGTCGAAGTCTCCCTCGAGTGTGTCGTAGAGGTCACAAGAGGCGATCATGTTGTCACTCAGGGCATCACACTCTTGCATTGTTTGGTTGACCACCAGTTTGGAGTCGCCGTAGATGAAGAGTCTCTTCACGCCACAGGCTTTCGCCACCCGCATTCCATGGATCAAGGCTTCATATTCAGCTTCATTGTTGGAGGCTATGAACTGCATTCACAGAACATACTTCATCTTGTCTCCCTGGGGCGATGTCAGTATGACACCTGCGCCTGCTCCGTCCTTTTTTTTAGATCCATCGAAGTGCATCGTCCAAAGATAGGACATATTTGGCTTGTAGGGGAGTTGATTCTCCATCAGTGTACGAGGAAGTCCGGGAGAACTTGCGATTTGATCACGTCGCACGTCTCTTATGTGATGTCACGTGGCGACAGCTCTATGCCCCAGAGCGCGACTCGCCCAGTAGCGTCAGGATTATTGAGTATATGTCCTAGTGGGGCGTCGTTCACCACCACGATTGGGTGCTCCTGGAAGTAGTGCCGCAGTCACCTGGCTATCATGAAGATGTCGTACGCCAGCTTATGGTAGTGCGGGTACTGCTGTTTTATTGGCGTGAGCACCTCGCTGAGGTAGTAGACTGGGCGTTGTACCCATGGACTTTATTTTCTTTGGCTCGTTCCACCATGTGCACAGTGCTGACCACCTGGTTGGTGGCGGAGATGTATAGCAGCAGAAGCTCCTTTGTGCGAGGCGTCACCAGTACTGGCAAGGTGGACAGTAGTCGAATGCTTCTTGTGCTTCGTCTGTCCACTCGAACTTGTCAGCCTTGCGGAGGAGTTGGTAGAAGGGCAATGCCTTTTCACCCATTCAACTGATGAATCGGCTGAGCACTGCAATTCTCCCAGCCAGCTGTTGGACGCCTTTTACGTTCTTCGGCTTTTTCATGGCCAGTATGACCTTTATTTTCTTCGGATTTGCCTCAATCCCTCTCGCAGAGATGAGATACCCGAGAAGTTGCCTAGATGGTATGCCGAAGGCACATTTGTCCGGATTGAGCTTGATCCGGTAGAGGTCGAGGTTATCGAAGGTCTCGTGGAGGTTGTTAATTAACGTGGCTTCCTCTTTGGTTTGGATGACGATGTCATCGACATAGACTTGGATATTGCGACCAAGTTGGTTCTTGAGGCAAGCCTGCATGCACCGCTAATAGGTGGCTCTTGCGTTTTTTAGCCCGAAGGGCATCGTGTTGTAGCAGAACACACCAAAGGGTGTCATGAACGCCATCTTATCTTGGTCTTCGTCCTTCATTCGAATATGATTGTAGCCTGAGTAGGCGTCGAGGAAGCAGAGGCACTCACGTCCCGCAGTGGAGTTGATTATTTGATCGATCTGTGGCAACGGGAAGTGATCCTTTGGGAAGTGCTTATTTAAGGAGGCGAAGTCCACGCACATCCACAGGATGTCCGTGTCATTTTTAGGCACAAGCATTGTATTTGTGAGCCATGTGCTTTCCTTGATCTTGCATATGAAATTTGCGTCGAGGAGTCTGTTGATCTCCATACCGACTGCTTTTGCTCTTGGTTCAGACAGTCGCTGTATTGTCTGCTTGACTGGCCTTGCGTCTGGATTCATGTTGAGTGAGTGCTTGGCGAATTCCCTGGGAACTCCTGGCATGTCCACTGGACACCAGGCGAAGATTTCCTAGTGCTCACGGAAGAATTCAACGAGCACGAGTTCCTATGTGGAACTCAAGTTGTTGGCGATGAGGGCCGTCTTGGTCGGGTCCGTTGGGTGGACCTGGACCTTCTTTGTGTGCACCACGAGTCAAAGGATAGGTCGGGTGAACCTGGCCTGCTCTGGGGAGGCAGACTGTTGTCTTTCACTCGTTCAATGTTGCGAGTTCCTCTTGCATGCCGAAGGACTAGAAGATTCTATTCAATTCCTTGTCGTAGCTATCAGATCTCTCGAAGCTTCTGTTGATTGTGATGACGCCGTTTGGGCCTAGCATCTTCATCTGCAGATAGGAATAGTGTGGTAACGCCATGAACCTCGTGAACACGACACGTCCGAGGATGCAGTGGTACTGTGAGGGCCAGTTGACGACTTCAAAGTCGATGCGCTCTCGCCGAAAATTTTGCAGCGTGCCGAGATGACGTCGAGGTTGATCTTGCCCAGGGGGTGCACTCCCTTCACTAGAACGATGCCGTGGAACATCATGTCTGACACTTCTAGACATGTCAGGGGGATCCTCATTGCCTGTAAGGTACTCGCAAACATAAGGTTGATGCCGCTTCCGTCGTCCATGAAGACGCGACTCATCTCGAACCCACCGATCTGTGCCTCGAGTACCAGGGGACAGTGGCCTAGGCGAGGTACTTGACGCGGGTTGTCGCTTTTGTCGAAGGTGATGCAAGACTCGCTACCACTGAGGTACTCAGTGGTGGATGGTGGAGAGTTCTTCTCCAAATTGACTTGGCGAGTGATTGCCTTCTGTGTTCAATTTGAGGGGCGACCCTTTTGGATCATCCCCATGTTCCCCAGTGGTCGGGGGTACGCTTCGCCTCCATGGTTGTGGGCTAGTGGAGCTCCATGTGCCACAGCACCCGGGGTAGCTCCATAGCCTTGGTTGATCGCGTCATGATTCATCTGAGCCTGGCCTTCATGGAGCTTGAGGAACTCGCAGCAGTCCTTTAGGAGGTGGCTAGAGTTTTTCTTGTCATCGTGTTTGTCGATGTAGAAGTGCATGTTGCACGGTCCGGACAGTTTGTCCTAGATGGATGTCGCGGGTGCCTCTTCATGAATGTGGCGCTGCCACACCTGCATTGTTTTCCCGCTGTCGCAGTATCCACCGCTACGATATCCGCTATTGCGGTTGTCGTCGCGTTTGTCGGCGTAGCCGGCTGCGACCATGTCGACCTCATCACGGTCCTCATATCCGCGCATTCGATGTTTCCCTCGGCGGTCACGTCTACGCCCGAGGTCATCGTCGTTGGAGTAGGCGCGGTTTTTCACCTAGTCCTCTCCATCGGCCCACCGATTCGCGATTTCCATCAGGTGGTTGATTGTTTTGGGCTTCGAGCGGCCCAGCTCTTCCCTAAGCTCTCTGCGGCGTACGCCACCATTGAATGCGTCGATTGCACGATCCTCGGAGATCTCTTCTGTGGAGTTCTTGATGATAGACCATCTTTGGATTTATGAGCGCAACGACTCGCCATATCTCTGATGGCAGCTTCTTAGCTCTTTGATTGATGCAGGCCTTTTGTAAGTGCCCTTGAAGTTGCGCACGAAGCTGTAAACTAGCTCTTCCCAGCTGCGAATTGATCCAAGCGGGAGATTATTGAGCCATGCGCGAGCGGCGCCCTGCAGCTATAGCTGTAGGCATTGCATGACCGTGCTTCGGCTTCCGCCGTGTAGCCTGACTAAGGAGATGTGATCTTCCAGCCAAATCTTTGGGTCCTATAGGCCGTCAAATTTCGGGTTTTCCGATGGGAGTTTGAACCCTTTAGGCATTCGCTTCTGCCTAATGGCCCTGCTGAAGCATCTAGCGCCATAGAGTTCCACCACTTTGTCTTCCGAGTCAGTCGAATGAGCACGCCTTGCATGCATTTTGTCGACCTTGCGCTCTGTGATGTCATCACGCGTGTCGTAGTCATGATCGTGCCGCCGTGAGCAACGACGTCGAGACAGGTCGTGGCTATCATCACTGGACGAGGGCGAGGAGTAGCGTTTGGCCAGAGCCTTGCTTTTCTTTGGCTCCAGTGTTGGCTCTTTGATGAGGGCAGCTTCGACTAGCCCAGGCCTACGATCATAGATCGGTGCATGATACCTCGCGGATCTCCAGCCGGTGGCTAGTTGTTGAGGAGGTACATGGTAGCTGCTGTCACCGTTGCTTGCGGTGTCTTCGGGAGCACGTTGCCTGGTGTATCCACTGTCATAGAGCCGATGTCGAGGACTTTTGCGGCTTCTTCGCGCTCCTTGTTGGTGAGGTGGGCTAGTCGAGATCATCTTTTATTGGCCAAGTAGTCATTGCCCTTGGAGGAGGATCCTCCCTTGGAAGAAAGTTGAGCCTGCCGAAGACTCGACTCATTCGCTGCCTTTCTGTGCGCCTCGAGTTACGTGATAACTTGCTGTTGGCGCCTGTATTCTTCCTTGAGTAGCCAATGGTAACCCATCAGCATGTCTTGCGATGAGTTCGGGGGCAGAGGATTACCCCACAGAGCTTCTCAATAGTGAGCCCACTCATTGTCATTGAGATGGATCAGCACACGCTCTCCGGTATTCTCATTCGCCGTGAGGTGCGGTTCTCCTCCCGTCCTGTTGTTGGTGGACGCACCATTGGTGGGGCCAATATTTGCGACTGGTATACCACTATTGGTCAGTCCAGTGCTGGTACCAGTGTTTTCGTGATTGACGCTGGTGCCGCCCGTGTTGTTGACGGTGCACATGAAGTGATTGGGGAAGCTGTTGCTCCCACAACTTTCAGATCCGGAGCCGTAGGCTTCATCATCTGTGGCCAGGCCACCTAGATCAGATTCGCGACTGCTGTCGCTGTCCATGCTTCCAGCTGTTGTCGGGGCATTGAGATTGCTAAGGGTGCCGATTGGTGGCGAGAACCACGATGCTGGAGCAATCGCGAAAGTCGTTGGTTGATCAGGGAGGCGAAGTGTGCCTAGCTGATCAACCTGGAAGCGGAAGCTTCCAATCACCAGGCCGATCCCATCGCCTATAGACTCAAAAGCTGGGCGAGTGGTCAGCGTATGGATGGTGAAGTCGAAAGCACCGAAGAGCTGGCGAATCTCTGCTGTTGCGGAGTTGTAGATCACGGTTGATGGGGCCGAAGAAGCCGCGACATCAGCACTCCCAATTCCCGCAGACGGCGCCAATTGACGAGGGTTCAACTCGGCAATGCCCATTGTTATGGACTTGGTTTGGAGAAGGAGGGAGCACTGGAGGCATCAATCGGCTAGCAAACAAGCACACAAGGACGCAAGTTTTACCCAGGTTCAGGCCTCGTAGAGGTCCCTACTCCTACTTGTCTGCTCTTGGAATTATCAAGGGAGTCGAAAGTTACAAAGGTGCATAGATGCAATCTGGCAAGGTTGTGGAAACTAGGGTTGTGATTGTCCTCCTCACCTCCCCCTCCTAGCCTTTATATAGATAGGCTACATCTCAAGTAGCAGGTCGAGTCGGTTATAGATTAGGGTTCGTCCCTTTGAACTTTCTATCTTAAGCTTCTTCTTGCGCTGCAAGCAATCGGAGTTTCCGTGAGTCACCCGAATCCTGTATTGGGCCTTGGCAATGTCGTGGGCTTCTACTTTATTTGGACTGTATATGCCAAACTCGAGTACCTGTAGGGTATGCCCACGTCACCAACCTATGAATTTTGTTGTGACAATGAAAGTCAAATTGATCCTGGAGTATAATTGGTGGTCTCTGAAAGTTTTAAACATATACTATTGTACCTTTTAAAGTTTTTTAAGTTCTTATACATGTATCTGTTATACTACTATGATGTGATGGTGGACTACATGGATGATGGATGGATGATAACCATTCAGTTATTTATACATGTATCTGTTATATATATATATATATCGCATGGATGATGGATAATGGATGGGGTAAATGCATGGGGATGTCAATGGGGATGCGGTTGTTTCTTGCAGGGATTTCTTTAATTGAGTTGCCCATTTCTCCCAAAGTGTCGACTCACTTATGTTTCGGTTGAGAAATGGGCACTCCTAGATTAAAAAGTTAGCAAAGGTCATGCCGAATTTTTTGGTCAATTTTTGTGCTAACATTTTTCCTCTTTTTTATAAAGTGCAAACATGTCGGCAAACAACGAGGCCCAACCTTCTAAGAACATGAGCATTGAAGAACAAGCTAGACATGCCAACGAGTTATTTTGGCGGGTGTCCCAATAGCAGCAGGAGGAAGAGGAGCAGATGAGGATGCCACCACCACCGGAGGAGGAGGCGACCGCCGCCAGAGCTGCTGGGGCAAATGAGGGAGATGATGATTACGAGGGGGACGATGATGACTATGATGAAACTAGTGAAGGTGGCGAGGATGATGACACCACCGATGGCAGCGCCCGCACCGATGGCGGCGAGCGCACGGATGGTGGTAGTGGCAACCCGACCGCTATGCAGAAGAAGAAGAAGAAGAAGAAGAAGAAGAAGAAGAAGAAGAAGAAGAAGAAGAAGAAGAAGGAAAGGAAGGATCAGAAGACGCAAGTGCTCACCAACGTCTGTGATGAGTTCACTGAAGTCGTAGAAAGTGGCCAACCCATTGTGCCTGTGGCGTTTGCCAAAGGGTACGGCATGCAACTCAGGTGCATCATCCAGGAAAGCATGTCGATCAACACGAAGTACATCACATGTGCTGCCAATGCGGCTTTGGTCGACAACCTCCTCAAGAAGCTTCACAAGTGCTACACATTCCTAGAGTGGTTTAGAAACCTGGAGAGAAAGAACCTGGTGAACAAACTATCCCTCACGAAGATGAGCAACTCCTTGAGCAGCTGGAAAACCCGGGTAAAGAAGAGCATTGACAAAGGTGAAAGCTAAGAGGTTATTAGTAAGAAAAATCCGATGCTCGACAAAGAAGAGTTTAAGATATTCAAGGCGGATATAGCTATTGATGACGCTATAAAATGGACTAACTGGGGCAGGAGTATGCGGGAATAGAACATAGGTAACCACCAGCTTGGAAGCGGCGGTTACAGAGGGAAACAACACATTTGGGACAAGGACGACGCCGATCTTGAACGCTTGGGTAAAGACAACCCATGCCTTAAAATCATGGACTTGCAACTAAGGAACTTTGTCCGGGACCGCTACTACCTGGACCCGATTATAGGGGAGTTTGTCACCGATGATCCGGAGGTGAAGGACTTTGAGCAGGAGCTGGTAAGGAATTTACCGCTGATCTCAATCTATTGTGTTCTAATTAAAATAATGAAGCCAAGAATCTAAATGGGTTCACCTTTCCTTGTCTCTGCATGAGAAGGAACTGGACGCTCCTGCCGAAGAGTCGTCCCAGGATTCGACGGAGCCATGGGACACGGTTTTCAATAGGGCGACAAATGCTTACAAGAAGAGGGACAAGGGGTTGCCACCGTCCTCAGTTGGCCGTGTGTCCGGCTTCGGTACAAGCATGAAGTTTAAGGAGTACTACAAAGCAGACACCAAGAAAAGAAGGGAGAGGAAGAACCAGTCGGCGGCTAAGGATAAAGCCGTTGTTGAAGAGCTGAAGATGAAGGTGGAGACGCTAGAGGAAAAAGCAGTGGTTCAGAAAACAGTGGGCAAGTTAGTGGAAGAGAAGATCCGCATGATGATCCCTCCTAGGTTTTTCGAGGGGATAACTGCTTACAATGCGGGAGGTCGATAGGGGTCGATACAGCTGCCCAGGTTAAGCAACAATAACTCGAGCATCAACTCTAACGTGTCATTGGACCTGGTGACCCCGCCGGCCATCAAGGTCGGGACACAGCCGCTCATTTTTGTCGCACCGACGCCCCCTCCCGCCAAAGATACTAAGGCACAGCCGACGATGGTGGTGCTTTGTAAGGCAATCGAGCGTAAGAATGCAGATGATAGTCTGGCCACCGGCACCATCCTTGTCTCTACATTAGCCGAGCTCAACGCCATCACCAAGGTAACTAATTAGTTAATGCACGTCATCTACTTTATGCCTTTGATGACTGCACAATCTCATGATGCCCAACATGTTTTGACTCAGGACACTCCTTGCATACTCCTGCTTCAAGTTGCTAGCGGGGAGTTGAAGGATGTTGCCAAGGGCACTCTCATACAACCGGCGAGCCGCACGATGCACAAAAATCCAATGGATGATGACGTGATGTGGATCAGGTTGGCTCGGGTGTTGCCAGGGTGGGATGACATGGACCCCCTTTCAACCTCAGGGAGCCAACGAACACAAGACCCTTGCAGAATACCACAACTGGCCCTTGACATGGCCAAAGATCCAGATTCGTCTTGCGGGGGAAGGGTGCACCGGCGCCACCTCGACCGTCCGGCCACCACCAGTCGTCACCAACAAATCTTGGGAGCGTGTGTACCACCCCAAGGCGAAGCCATTGCACCACAACCGCCATTTCCCCCGCCACCACCACCGCATGATGGCAACCACGAAGATGATGATGAATTGGTCAACATCGACGGCTTCATAAACACCGGAGCCGACAAAGGATTGTATATGCCTTGTGTAGATGAAGAACCGTTCACCGCTCGTGACAATCAAGCTGGTCATCTGAGTACATGCACACAACGCTTGGTCTTCCATGGTTTTTCTCAAGATACGCCTCCAGCCACCTATCCACAGGAGAAACCGGGATTGGTTTTCGGCCCTAACACACTCCGAAAGGCGGCCGATGAGCAGATGGCAGTGGAGGACCCTATTGCGAATAAGCCAAGGAAGAGAAGTAAGAATAAGAATAAGGCTGCGAGCCAGCCTCCTCCGAAGAGGATCTGGTCTCAGGACGTCGTCGTCATACCAGCCAGCCAGCATGACTTGCCCCGAGTGCATGTAGCTAGTGATCCGATATTGACTCTAGAGCTGCTCCACGTCGCGATTGGACTCATGATAACTTTGCATAAGGGAATCAAGACACTAGAGGGCCTCCTTCTTAAAGACAAAGATCCAAATTACCCGGTTTTAATGGCCAAGGTGCCATCGGACATGGGCTTCATCCATGAAGCCCCTGCAGATCTATTCTTCATAGCATATGAGGACATCTTCAATATGTTTCTCTCGAAACGTCTAGACTATAACTTGGTCCGCCTATACACTCTCAATATGGCGATGAAGATCAAGAGAGAGAGTACCCTACAAGTCGCGATAGTGGATCCCTACTACATGCGGGATAGCTAGTTGGTCGAAGGATCAGAGACACGGACCAAGGTGACGCCGTACCACGAGAAATTCATGCTAGACAACAAGAGGAAGGGCACACTTCTTTTGCCTTTCTTTCCCGAGTAAGTACACACTTGCTCGTCACCATAACTTTTTCCTTTCTTATAGATTTCTTCCTTTTCTCATTTTCCAACATCCCATTCCAACTATGTTGCACAGAGACAAATATTGCACACTCATCGTCATTTCCCCAAGGTATTCCCTAGCCACGTATTTCGACTTGGTAGGTTTGACGAAGAAGAAAGACTACACAAGAATAAGGGGTGTTCTCGATGATTATGGCCATTATTGCTCTCTTAGTTGGTCGCTCACAGTCTTTTGCTAGCCTCCGTAATCAAGTATGAGTTCCACTCATGCATCCAACTCCTTAAACCAAGTTATTCCAAAGAGTCCACCATACCTACCTACTAGCATATGCGATGCCAAGTATATTCATGTTTTTATCTACCTTCCAAATTAAACTTGGTATGTGAAAATTAGTGATTAAAGCTCTCACGAACTTGATGGCACACTTTACTTTTCTTGCCCTTAATAAACTTGAACCATTGTGTCGTCTATGTTGTATATGCTTGCATTTATTTGATGGGGATTAGCAGAACCATGCTGACATGGGGAACGCTTTCAACATTGCACTTGTACTTTGTACCTAGTTGATATCATGCTCTTTTGTCTATGGATGTCGTCGGTGTGAAATGAAAGGGGAGCTTGTAAGTCCATGGAGTTATGTATATGTGTTAGAGAAACGCATGTGCCACTAGTCTAATCCATGCTCACATGGTGGAAACCTATAGCGTAACCATAATGAGCTGACTATGAAGCATTCTTCTTATAAAAAAAGAGTCAGATATTGAGAAAAAAGAGAAAAAGAAAAGAAAAGAGATATGAGAAAAGAGGAAAGAGAGAAAAAAAGCACCATTTTCCCATGGTAAATAAGAAGATTGTTGAGATGCTCGTTGTCTGCTTGCCTTGTCATTGTGATATGTGGATTCTTCCGTATCATTGGGCAAGGGGTACCCCGTTGGTGGTTCTCTATGATACACATGTACTTACGATGAGAATAACTTACCGGTGACTAAACTTGAGTAGCATGAGGAGCGGCCCTCGTATTCAAGGGACATGAGATTTCCAACTTATACTTTGTCACGCATATACTCCATAGTTTGTTCACTTTAACCTTAATCACTTCAAGATGCTTATGATAGGGGCAATGAGAGCTAAAAGCTAATAAGTACCATAATTTTTGGAAGCTCTTTATGAGACTTGAATCCCTACTTCCTTCTATGAAGGCCTTTCTTTTACTTTTATGTTGAGTCCCCACCTTCTATCTTTATGCACCTACTTTGAGAGCATAGTGGCCATTCTTAGTTCTATGTGCATTGTCCCAAGACTTGTTGATTGATGCATAACTTGATATTGCTTGTTTTAAACTATTTGTATCTAGTCACTCTTATGAACTTTGAAGGTGCCCTATGCATTTATGTTTGCTACTCTACGAGGGACAAGCTGAATACCACTATGCTATGTTTTCTTTATGTGAAACAAACAAACGTCTTGCAAAGCATTGTTATTCATGAATCTTTTGTTTGTGCCTTTTCATGTTGCAACATAGTTGCTATGTTCTATTGTTAAAACTTCATCTTTCATGCTCATGTTTAGAGTACTTTGATCCCATCTTTCAGTGCTTGCAAATGGTTTGATCAAGATTGTGATGGTGCATGTCACCTCAAAAATTATTCTTTTCTTTTTATCACTTACCTACTAGAGGACGAGAAGGAGTTAAGCTTGGGGATGTTGATACATTGCAAATGTATCTATAATTTTTGATGTTCCATGCCTGGTTTTTATCAACTTTCTTATGTTTTGTTCCAACTTTGGAGTAATTTTTATACACTTTCTTGGACTAACCTATTAACAAGATGCCACAGTGTCAGTTGCCTATTTTTTACTATTTTTGGTTCCAAGAAAGTCAGAAAATCAATATTCTCGGAATTGGACCGGACAAAAGCCAAATTCGTTATTTTCCCGGAAGATTCACGGAGCCAGAAGGAGAGACGAAGGGGGGCCACAGGGTGGCCACACCACCCCTAGGCACGGGTCCCCCTGACCGTGCCAGGGCATGGTGTGGGCCCCCTGGACGCCAACCGACCATGCCTCCTTCGCCTATAAAGTCCTCCTGATGCAAAAACCCTAAATCGTCAATCAGAAATCCATGAATAGTTCCACTGCACCGCCGCCATCAAAGGGTTGATTCAGGGGACGAAAAGTCTCTGTTCTGGCACCCTGCTGGGACGGGGAAGGGCCCCTGGAGCCATCTCCATCGATCTCCTCCACCATCTCCATCGCCGCTGCTGATTCTCATGATGATAAGGGAGTAGTTCTATCTCGAGGCTAAGGGTTCTGCCGGTATCTATGTGTTCATCTCTCTCTCTATGCACGATCATATTGTGATCATGAGCTTTGTAATCAAATAGATCTACCTTGCTACTCAAGTGCTTTAATATATCTCTGCTCTCCCCATGTGTGTGAAAGTGACAGCGTGCACACCATGGTGGCACTTAGGCTAGAGATTACAAATACTTGTTATGAGTTATATTTGGAGTTGGATGTCTCTATGAAATTGTGGTGTTTGTTGGAACCATCTAGTGCTCAAGGTGACATTGTGGTGTTATCTGTATGGGCAAGGCTTACTTTGAGGTGTGCTCTTATAGCCCTACCAATGATTAGAGTGTCCAACCGAAGAGTAGTTCAGAGTAGTATCATGAAGATAATATATTTATATGAGTGTTAACTAGTGAAAGTATGATCCCTAGGCCTTGTTTCTAAGCATTTATACACCGTTTGCAACTAGATCTGTTACATGTTTGCTTGCTTCCATCTTTATTTCAGTTTGCCTTTAGTCTCTTCCATGCCAGCAAGCTATTGTCTGGCACCGTTAAAACTTATAATTATCTATACCACTAGTATTTTACTATCTCTTCGCCGAACTAGTGCACCTATACACCTGACAACTGTATTGGTTGTGTTGGGGACACAAGAGACTTCTTGTATCTTGATTGTAGGATTGCTTGAGAGGGAATACCTTTGACCACTTCCTCCCTGAGTTCGATAAATCTTGGGTGATCCACTTAAGGGAAAACTTGTTGTTGTTCTACAAACCTATGCACTTGGAGGCCCAACAACTGTCTACTAGAATAGAAGTGCATAGACATCAAGCTATTTTCTGGTGCCGTTGCCGGGGAGGTAAGGTAAAACGTACTGACATCCTCCGGTGTGAGTGCTCGAAGTTATTTCCTTTAGATTCTGCAATTTTGTCTTTTTGTTTCTTGTTTTTATTTTCACTAGTTAGGCTTAATGGAAAACAACAAAAAAATTAGAGAGCTTTATAGTATTTATCTTGAGTTAGGACATGAAGTGTATTTGAAGAGAAAATTAAAAAACCTATGGAACTTTATTTGTGTGCTAATAGAAATGTTATTAGTATGAATTCTTGGAACACCTTTATTGCTAATACTATGGAAAAGTCTAAGCTTGGGGAAGCTTGTTTTTATGAAGATGGTCTTTTTAGTCCCCCAAGCATGGAGGAGAATATTTACTTTGATGATACAAAACCTCCAATATATGATGATTACAATGATGAATATGATATTTTCAGTCCACCTACTATTGAGAAGGCAATTAATTATGACTACAATATGCCTCCTATATTTGAAGATTATGGTGATGAGAATAATAATGATAGCTATTTTGTTGAATTTTCTCCCACTACAATTAATAAGAATGACTATTTTTATGTGGAGAGTATTAATTCTTTTATGCATGTGGCTCATGATAAGAATGTTTTATGTGATAGTTATATTGTTGATTTTATTCATGATGCTACTGGAAGTTATTATGAGAGAGGGAAACGTGGTTTTATGCATCTCAATAATATTAAGTTTCCCCTCTTTATGTTGACAGTGTTGAAGTTGCACTTGTTTTGCTTTCCTATGCTTGTTGCTTTGTGATTTCATGACTTGTCTCTTTACAAGATTCCTATGCATAGGAAGTGGGTTAGACTTAAATGTTCTTTGAATTTGCTTCTTGATGCTCTCTTTTACTTCAATTCATATTTCTTATGTGAGCATCTTCTCAAACTATCATGCCTAACTTAAAGGCGTTAAAGAAAAGTACTTATTGGGAGATAACCCAAAAGTTTTAGATGAGTCTTGGAAGTTATTACTTCTGTAATAACCGCTCCTTATCCTTTTTATTTGCTTTTTGTGCCAAGTGTAACCTCTAATGAGAGAGAAGTAATGCTTGTGGAAGTTGTTGTCCCGAAACAGATTTTTGTGCTTCACCGTAAAATTTCGTGTAAAATCTCTGTATGTCGTTTTGAGGCATGAATTTTTATGCTTCTGCCCCAGGTTGTTATCTTACTTTAGTTAGTTCAACACTTTTTTATTTGAGCAACAGAAAGTCTTCGAAAAAATTGGTTTTTACCCGCTGGTCTGTTTTGACAGATTTCTGCCATTATTTGCATTTGCTTCTTGTTGGTTCCTTTTTGAGTTATTTTGGGGAATTAAGATTTTTGAGGGAAATGCTATAGTAGCTTGTGTTTTATTAGAAGTTTTATTTGTGTTGAAACTGAACCCAAAGACTTATTGTCTTGAGTGCACTAATGTTGCTAATAAAGATTGTGTAAAGTTTTGTATGAAGGAAAAATTTCAGGTGTATGGAACGAATGAGTAATGAGATGAAGAATGGACTAAATCTCAAGCTTGGGGATGCCATGCGTGTCACCCGAAGAAATATCCAAGAAGTACAAGCGTCAAAGCTTGGGGATGCCCAAGGCATCCCCTTCTTCATCAATAAAAATCCCAGGTTTCTTCCAAACACTTCATTTTTATTGTTTCATGCACAGTTGTGTTGTTCTTGGAGCATCTTCTTTTTCGGTTTTGTTTTAGTTTTTCGTTTGCTTGGTTTGATTAGTTTTCTGAATAAATTGGTTGGACCCCCTCTTTCATGCATTGGTTTTCAAATAGTTTGGTTTGGAAAAGAGTAGGAAAGTTCATGCTTAAGTGGAAAAGAGAGCTTGTTTTTTACTGTGCCTATGCTTTGTCATGCCATGCTTGATATTGTTTTGGCTTTATGCTTAGTATTCTTTGTTGTAGCATGACATGTTATAAACAATTGAGATTGCTTAATGTGCCTTGGAAGGATTATGCGTTGATTTAGCATATTAAAGCATAATATTGTGGTATTCTCCTTTGATGCTTTATTTGGGTTGACTTGGCACATGCTCACACCATGTTATGACTATCCCAAGTCACCATAAGCCTTTATGATTCTTTAGTTTTCAACTTGTGGTATCACTTTATGCTTTGATTAATGATGTTTTGTCGCTCTGCATGATTATGGCCATTATTGCTCTCTTAGTTGGTCGCTCCCAGTCTTTTGCTAGCCTCCGTAATCAAGTATCTGTTCCACTCATGCATCCAACTCCTTAAACCAAGTTATTCCAAAGAGTACACCAGACCTACCTACTAGCATAAGCTATTCCAAGTATATTCATGTTTTTATCTACCTTCCAAATTAAACTTGTTATGTGAAAATTAGTGGATAAAGCTCTCACGAACTTGATGGCACACTTTACTTTTCTTGCCCTTAATAAACTTGAACCATTGTGTCGTCTATGTTGTATATGCTTGCACTTATTTGTTGGGGATTAGCAGAACCATGTTATCATGGGGAACGCTTTCACCATTGCACTTGTACTTTATACCTAGTTGATATCATGCTCTTTTGTCTATGGTGTCGTCGGTGTGAAATGAAAGGGGAGCTTGCAAGTCCATGGAGTTATGTATATGTGTTAGAGAAACGCTTGGGCCGCTGGTCTAATCCATGCTGACATGGTGGAAACCTGCAGCGTAACCATAATGAGCTATCTATGAAGCATTCTTCTTATAAAAAAGAGTCGGATATTGAGAAAAGCGAGAAAAAGAAAAGAAAAGAGATATAAGAAAAGAGAAAAGAGAGAAAAAAGCACCATTTTCCCATGGTAAATAAGAAGATTGTTGAGATGCTTGTTGTCTGCTTGCCTTGTCATTTTGATATGTGGATTCTTCCGTATCATCGGGCAAGGGGTACCTCGTTGGCAGTTCTCTATGATACACATGTACTTACGATGACAAGAACTTACCGGTGACTAAACTTGAGTAGCATGAGGAGCGGCCCTCGTATTCAAGGGACATGAGATTTCCAACTTATACTTTGTCAAGCATATACTCCATAGTTTGTTCACTTTAACCTTAATCACTTCAAGATGCTTATGATAGGGGCAATGAGAGCTGGAAGCTAATAAGTACCATAATTTTTGGAAGCTCTTTATGAGACTTGAATCCCTACTTCCTTCTATGAAGGCATTTCTTTTACTTTTATGTTGAGTCCCCACCTTCTATCTTTATGCACCTACTTTGAGAGCATAGTGGCCATTCTTAGTTCTATGTGCATTGTCCCAAGACTTGTTGATTGATGCATAACTTGATATTTCTTGTTTTAAACTATTTGTATCTAGTCACTCTTATGAACTTTGAAGGTGTCCTATGAATTTATGTTTGCTACTCTACGAGGGACAAGCTGAATGCCACTATGCTATGTTTTCTTTATGAGAAACAAACAAACGTCTTGCAAAGCATTGTTATTCATGAATATTTTGTTTGTGCCTTTTCATGTTGCAACATAGTTGCTATGTTGTATTGTTAAAACTTCATCTTTCATGCTCATGTTTAGAGTACTTTGATCCCATCTTTCAATGCTTGCAAATGGTTTGATCAATATTGTGATGGTGCATGTCACCTCAAAAATTATTCTTTTGTTTTTATCACTTACGTACTCAAGGACGAGCAGGAGTTAAGCTTGGGGATGTTCATACATTGCAAATGTATCTATAATTTTTTATGTTCCATGCTTGGTTTTTATCTACTTTCTTATGTTTTGTTCCAACTTTGGAGTACTTTTTATACACTTTCTTGGACTAACCTATTAAAAAGATGTCACAGTGCCAGTTGCCTATTTTCTGCTGTTTTTGGTTCCAGGAAAGTCGGAAAATCAATATTCTCAGAATTGGACCGGACAAAAGCCAAAGTTGTTATTTTCCCGGAAGATTCACAGAGTGAGAAGGAGAGACGAAGGGGGGCCATAGGGTGGCCACACCACCCCTAAGCGCAGGTCCCCCTTGGCCGTGCCAGGGCATGGTGTGTGCCCCCTTGCTGCCCATCGACCATGCCTCCTTCGCCTGTAAAGTCCTCCCGATGCAAAAACCCTAAATCGTCAATCAGAAATCCATGAATAGTTCCTCTATGCCGCCGCCATCGAAGGGGAGATTCGGGGGATAGAAAGTCTCTGTTCCGGCACCCTGCCGGGACGAGGAAGTGCCCCTGGAGCCATCTCCATCGATCTCCTCCACCATCTCCATCGTTGTTGCTAATTCCCATGATGATGAGGGAGTAGTTCTCTCTCGAGGCTAAGGGTTCTACCGTTATCTATGTGTTCATCTCTCTCTCTATGCATGATCATATTGTGATCATGAGCTTTGTAATCAAATAGATCTACCTTGCTACTCAAGTGCTTTAATAGATCTCTGCTCTCCCCATGTGTGTGAAAGTGATAGCATGCACACCATGGTGGCACTTAGGCTAGAGATTACAAATACTTTTTATGAGTTATATTTGGAGTTGGATGTCTCTATGAAATTGTGGTGTTTGTTGGAACCATCTAGTGCTCAAGGTGACAGTGTGGGGTTATCTAGATGGGAAAGGCTTACTTTGAGGTGTGCTGTTATAGCCCTACCAATGATTAGAGTGTCCAACAGGAGAGTAGTTCAGAGTAGTATCATGAAGATAATATATTTATATGAGAGTGTTAACTAGTGAAATTATGATCCCTAGGCCTTGTTTCTAAGCATTGATACACCATTTGCAACTAGATATGTTACATGTTTGCTTGCTTCCATCTTTATTTCAGTTTGCCTTTAGTCTCTTCCACGCTAGCAAGCTATTTTCTGGCACCGTTACCACTTATAATTATATATACCACTTGTATTTTTCTATCTCTTCGCCGAACTAGTGCACCTAGACACCTGACAACTGTATTGGGTGTATTGGGGACACAAGAGACTTCTTGTACCTTGATTGCAGGATTGCTTGAGAGGGAATACCTTTGACCACTTCCTCCCTGAGTTTGATAAACCTTGGGTGATCCACTTAAGGGAAAACTTGCTGCTGTGCTACAAACCTCTGCACTTGGAGGCCCAACAACTGTCTACAAGAATAGAAGTGCGTAGACATCACTGGGGAGCTATTAGCTGAACGTCGGCTGCCGAGGCTGACACAGGCCGACGTTGCGAAGCCGATGGAGACTTGGCCTGCAGGCTCTGCTGAGGCTGGTCCTCTCGCTGAGTCTTAGAAGACTCGGATGATGATGCTGGTGCTTGTTGCTACTGAGTAGGAGCTGATGCAGAAGATGGTTAAGACTAAGGTTCTGGCTGAGTCTGAGGTTGGCCTGGTGCCGAAGTTTCCGACACCTCGGTAGAAGTTGTTTCAGCACCGACATTGCCAGCGCCATGATCTTCTTCTAGTTGGGGAACAGAAGGGTCACCCTATTGATCCGTCATAACCACATCTTCTATGGCGCCCCCTCCACCTGTGTCGATGTTGTCCTCCTCCTGCCGGGATGGGCTGTTATCCGGTGCAGCGAGAGAGTTATCTTGAATGGGGCTGAGGACGGGAGCTTCGTCACGAGGAGGAGAAGGTGGTATCTCATGGATGGGAGAGGTGATGTTGGAGACGCTCTGGGGAACATCCACGGTGGCCCTATAAAGTTAAATAGAGAAAAATATAAAGTCAAATAAGGTAGAGAGAAACAAGAAATACAGGAAAGAAGAATATGAAACACAACGTAACTCAGAGAAAGTGATTTACCCGGACACAGCAGGAGGAAATCTGGGCGCGGGAGCCCTCTGAGTCACGGGCTTCTTGCTGGGTTTCTTAGTCCTCTTCCCGGCCCGAGAAGATTCGAATGAAGGAGTCGAGGTTGCGGCACGTTTCTTCGTCGCACCTTGGCCTCCAGTGGCAATGGTGGGCATATTATGCACCTGCCTAGCCAGGTTAGCTGGAGTGGGATCAGTCAGAAAGGCGTATGAGATGGGCATCAGGTTAAATACCTCCATAATCTCAGATTCATGATCATCGTCATCGTATATCCAATCCTTTAAGATATAAGTCTTACCAGAGGATCGACCGGAGCTGGATTCCGGGATAGGCATGAATTCCTCAGAATCTGGCTCCTCGAGATCTAAGGTATCCTGATCCTTGCCCCAAGTAAGGGCTAGGGTCTGGGTGTCCTCAATCGTCTACTGAAGAAATTTCTATATAAAGGAGCACAGGAAGGTTAAATAAGTAATAAAGGCCGACATAAAATATAACTTAGAGAGGGCTCACTCGAAGGACATACCTTGGGAACGGGCCTATCTTGGCAGAAGGGTCCATTCCCCATTACCAATCCTCGGTCAAGCCCGTCTTAAAGATGGACTTGAATCGGTGATAGATTTGAGCATCGGATAACTCGACCGAGGAGACTCGGTTGGGGTCGAGGTGATCGCTCATGTAGCAGATCTTGTGGATGTGGTGCTTCAGCGGGCAAACCCGACTATGAATGAAGGTGACAATCAGGTCCTCGCCAATTAACACGACATATGTCACCTCTAGGATGCACTTCACCACGAGATTGATGAGGATATTGCCCTTGTTGGGGTCAAGGTCCCAATTCTTCTTAGTGGGGACACCAAGTGAAAAGGCCGGAAGCGGAATAAGTCCCACCCGTTGCAAGATTCAAGGCCGGTAATCCGGGGAACGATAGAGCTTTTCTGAGGTAAATGGATACGGCCCTGCACCAAGTTAAAGATTTCTCGCCAGGGCAAAGCTCTTTGTTGGGGACAACATTGGCTTTGAACTAGAAGGACTTGGCCCAGATATTAACATCAGGCCAAAGGCCGAGATATCCCTCAATGCCAGAAGCAAATGCAGAGAGAGAGAGAGGCAAGGGCATTGGTAGGAAGATGATGTGATTGCAAACCAAAAGTCTCGAGAAAATCCTTGAAAAAGTTGCTAACTGGGAGGCCGAAGCCGCGAGCAAAATGAGAGACAAAAACGACGAACTCACCGTCCTCGAGGACGGTAGCTTTCTCATCCCTGGGGAGGCGTTAGCTGACCTAGGGGGATCCGGCGCTTGCGCACTAACCATTCAAACTCCCTCTGCATAACCCTAGATCCAGCCCAGGAACCATGCTCATGGGCGGCGCCGCCCTCTTCTTGTTCTTCCACAGCGAAAACTTCCCGCGGCATCTCGAAATCCCCCTCTTCGGATGCGGAGCTCAATTTGGGGGAAAGAGGTTTGGATTGGCGCGGCCCCATAGCAGCAGTGAGAAGCAGCGCTATACTGGAGCAAGGAAGGACGAAGAGTAGAGGGGAGGCGTAGTCACTAAGAGCAGAGAGTAATGGCGGTGGCGACGCAAGGAAGAATAAGAAGAGGAGGCAGGTGGGGGAAAGTGGCTAAGGGCCTCCCCTATTTAACCACACCTAGGATCATGGGTAGTGGGATCAGTAACTCCCGCTAGCCACACGATGCGGGCATGTATTTCACCAACAGGCGCATGAGAAGCAAGCCACATAGACGGTTACACGGTGTAGAAGGTTAAACAGCAGGTCGTGGCTCTGCAGTTATCGACGGGGCACCCCATGATGTGATGGGGGCGCATTAATCCCTGACAGCACGTGGCAGTAACTGCTGACATGACTCTTCAAATGAGGCAAAGCCAATGATTACACTCCACGTAGGATACGGGGAGGAGTACATAAGAAGATAGGCATCTAAAAGGGATACTGTTACACCCCCGGGATCAGGGTTAAACAAATCCGGACCTTAGCCTGACATAAGCTTAACCTAGAGCTCGAGGATATCCAATGAAGAATCGGTAACACAACAGTAACCTTGCTACACCAAAAGTTATTACAGCAAGCTCATAACTGACTGAAGAACCAAAATATTAGAAGCAGAGGTCACTGACTACAAATATCAAACAACAGAAGGAAAATTATGCTATTAAGTATAGCAAACTTAACGAATGTCCTAAGAGGCCTGAAGCATAACGATGACGTCCTAGCCCATAGATTCCAGGCTGCCGGCCGGGAACCCCAAGCTACTTCTCAGTGTCGATGTCGTACCAAACTTGTCTTCAGGGGAATACTTACTCTGCTACAAAAGTATCAATGAAGCAAGGGTGAGTACAGGGTGTACTCTGCAAGACTTATAGCTGGTGGGGTTATTTTGCATAAAGCCATCTTTGTTTATAAAACAAGAGAGAGAGAGAGAGAGAGAGAGAGAGGAAGCTCGTCTAATCATAATATTTTAAAAGGGAATAAGAGAGCGACATCTCCGAAGAATTGATACATCATCTTCATATCCACCAATGTAATCCTGATCTCACAACTAGGATCACCCCCTCGTACCCATGAGGAAGCATCCTTAAGCATACGTTGATCTACCAATTTTTACGATTAGGTTAAAGTTCTCTATGATCTTAGAATTCGGTCACCAAGCATTCATAACCATGAAAACGGCTTTTCAAAAAGATTTAACCCTACAGGGGTGTACAACTTTACCCACACGTACCAACAAACTCTTAATGCCACAATGATTAGCCCTCTTCTTTGGAAGGCCGGTAGAGGGTGGTTGGACATGACCATTACCTTACTTTTGCCGAGACCATGAGTCACGCCCTAAGGAGGGTTCCGCGGTAATGGGTCAAATCCCGAAGCCGCTCCCTAGAGATGTGAGGCAAGGTTGGTTTACCAGGGGCTCCATCCACCCCAAGCAACCCCGGCCACGCTTACCTACCTGTTATGATGCACCTTCACCCGCCAAATCTTTCAAAACATTTTCTATGCATATGGAACGCCCGAACTATGTGACTCATGGAATCTACTAGGCAAGTTAGTTACTCGTGAGGTTTTCTAGGCCCCGTGTGGCTGTACGCTTGTCTCGGTTCCAAAGGCAAGAACTCGGTTCCTAGTAGTGGCGAGCATGGGACTACAAAAACCACATCCCACCGTGGCCTCCCATACAAGCCTTAGCATGTTTAACCTTTACCACTGATCTTACCTCATTAGTATACCTTGTTCTCCTGTCATACTAGATTCTCTACATTTGGTACATCTTCGGGATGAACCAGCACTGACAGCTAAGCATGCTTAAGCAACACACAGATATAAGCTCTAGCAGTGCACAAAAGCCAAACCTAGTTATGCTAGGAGCAGTGGATCGGGTAATATAAGCTCAAGGGAGTAATGCAACAAATAGGATACTATATCTATCAATAAAATACCATAGTAGAATCGTATGCAACATGGCAAGAATGAAATACTTTCAAAATCATAGGATTGTATAATGGTGGGGCTATGCTTGCCTTGTTTGTTGATACCTAGATATAGATCTTCAGAATCCTTGTACTTGACTTGATTACAGTTTGTCAAGTATTGTTCGTCAATCTTCAAGCTTCGATGGTGTTGATCTCGGTGTTCGATCTTGATCTTGATATCGTATTCTACCGGGAAGAAGCAAACACCGGAGAGAAAGGGGAAACAACAATCAACACATGGCATCGATGCAATGCTCAATCAAGGTTGATGATATCACAAGTTAAATAGATATTTAAATGAAACCCTAGGGCATGCTTGACAATTTAAGTGGGATCCGAGAGGTCCAAACCCTAAAACAGGAGAGACCCCGGAATCACCTGCGGGGGTTTAATTGATTCTTCTAATTAAACTTGTAATTAAAGTTTTTGAACAATGCATGAGTGTTAGTCTAAAGTGTAGATCTTGTTTTTATGAACATTTTGATATATTATACACAATTTTCTGACTTATAAATAATTAGTTATTAAATTTATAAGATTTATCCTTTTTCTGAAATTATTAAACATTTATTGCGTCAGCGTGACACAAGGCTTACATCAGCATAGGGTTGGGGCTGCGGGAGCTACGCGCGTTCGGCAGAAAGGGGAGAAGAGGAAGTTGGGCCGGCCTACTACGGCTTTGCTGCTGTTTTATTTGCAAAACACTTTTTTCCATTTAGTTTCCTCCTTTTTCTTTTGTAATTTCAAATTCATTTCTGTTTTGTATAATTTAAAAATACTAGAGCCTTTTGTAAAACTAGGGAGATATTGTGGGGCCCTTTTAGTCCATTTGGGCTCCACACTTTTGGTGGTTTTCAAAATATTCAAACCCATTTTGAATTGTTTTTAAGAGGAAGGATAAATAGCTAGGATTTAGGGTTTTGTCTTTATTTTCTTCAATGCATTTTTAAGAAATGATTCTCGTGATGCACAAACAGCCCTAAATATAATATTAACTAAAACTGGGGTGTTACAGCTCTATCCCCTTACGAGAATCTCGACCCGAGATTCCAAAGGTAGGAAGAAAGATATAGGGAGAAAGAAACAGGGTGACTCTAAAGATAAGAGGGAAACACACTAAACAACACACAGAGTATCTCATGGTCAACTCATGAAAGGAGTGTTCAAAACAACTCTGAGATGACAACATGAAACACGCCAAGGTAACAGAGGAAACAAGAGGAGATAGGTTTTCAAGTTGTTAGATAGCTGGTCTTCATAAGGATTGAGACCATGGAGTTTCAGAAGAGCTTAAGCTTCTGAAAAGGAGAGCTTACAACAGAAAGAACATGACCACAGACTTCGAAAGATGAACCTCTAGTAGACGGCTTAAGCAGAGCTTCCGGGATGCAGAGATACAGATAACCAAGTTGTTGATCTACTATTGATAGAGAAGGGTCACTCTTCCTTCAACAGAAGGTTAAGACAAAAAGGTATTTTGTGGAGAGGACTCGTAAGAGACACAAGGAACATGTAACAAGAGGAACTAATTATTACCAAAATCATAGTCACTCTATGAACATGATTGAGAAACGAAGGAAACTATTTATTCATCCAGGACTAACAAAATCTTTGCCAAAGATCATGGTATCACTTTACACCACCAGATGAATAGACAAGAAGATTCCTGATGACACGAGGAAAAAGAAACTTCATTCTCAGACTTTAATTACTTGGCACAACAATAAGCTTGCCAACATAAAAGGGTCTAGAGGATCGACCGAGAGACATTTAGCAACACTACTTTAAATGTTCTCCTTGATGTTTGAGAAGGTAGACATCAAGTAGAGGTCGGACTTCGGATACAGAGGAAACCATAAGCACCACTCGTATAATAAAATTGTAGAAGATGCATCATGAAGAGTGGTTGATATTTCTAAATCAAGATAATATGACAATAGGCCTTCTGACTAGTTGTGTCAACCATTACAACAATCTTGCCGGATTTCAAAGAAACCTATGTCAAAACCTCGAGGAACACCAGCCATCATATCTGCTTGAGATTCAGATTTGGTTAGGTGAGATGATACTACTCAACATGTCTGAATAGAAAGTGTGTAACATTTACCACAAGGTAAAGTTACTAGATTCTCAAGACATGGACTTCAGTGTCAAGCTCCAATAGACTGAGCTAGATTGCTAGACCCATGTATTAACAACTTGTCAAATGACAATTGCTTATACATGAAGTACTTGCAACAAAATACACATAAGTCCTTTAGGAAATAGAGATAACTCTACTCGAATCCATGACGACATCTTTCTACAGTTGCACGTGAATCAGAGAAGGTCACTACTAACATCCAGAACACATACTTCAAGACGACCCAAAGATGTTTCTTAGAATGTTTTCCAAGATTAATGCCAAAGGTTCCATATGAATCTAGTCTAGCTTGGAGAAGATAAGGATGTCATAGATGGGCTTAACAACAAACTTATCGAAATACTCTAGGAAGATGGACTCATATGTTGTATGAACAAGACAAAACTATTGGTCAGACCAACGGACATGAAGATGTACTCAAGTGAAACATCATGAATAGCAACATCATCAAGATTGTCCTTGGAACTGAGTTTGATTTGATAATAACCCAAATCAAAGGTGGGGACGATAACATTTCCATGAAGGAAACACTATCTTTCTTCAGCATGAACAACACTAAACATCCCTTTAGATAAACTAAGTCAGATAGAACTTTTGTCTTACAACTCTCCAAGTTGTTGTTTAAGCTCAACCAACTAGTTCAAGGGTATCCAGCATAGATCCTTGGAGAAAGGAGTAGTTCAGTGAACTAGCTTGCTTAGGAACTTGGCGAACACGGTCATGTGGAAACATGGCAATACTTCTAGTAGACATCTAGAATATCACGAACCATCGATATGTCACTTAGTTTGAGAGGAAACTTGCTTGATAAGGCAAGAAGACATAGTCATAGATCTTGGGCACAAGCCTAACTCTTTGACCAAAAAGAGTGTACCGGACTAACGACTTGGTAGTACAATCATCCTTTACTTAGTGACAAGGTTAACCAATCACGCTAAGAATGACACAAATGTCCTTGGAGTTCGAAGCAATAAAGGTTGCTAGGAACCTCAGATGGCCACATTATTACGCACACGCATCATTCGCGAGCGCAAAAGCTCGGTGGAAGGGTGGGTAATAATATGTAAGAGCATTACTTCATTAAGAGAGTCATGAAACTCAGCACTGCCTCTTAGCGTATAAAAGTCTGATACTCTAAGGTCGAACAGACAGAAGCTAATCAAGCATCTTAATCTGCGGGCTACAACACTTTGACCTGGTCCTAGATATGACGAGGTACTGGAGTTTGTTTCTCCTGATATTCCGAAATGGTTTGTCATGACGGACCACAAGAGTAACTTGCATCAGAAGACACTAATGCACATTTGCTACTTGATACCAAATGGTAGACAAAGGTCAAAAACAACAAGGGGAAAAGGAACATACTCAAGATATAATCTTGAGATGTGGATGCATAAATTATCGTTCTTCCAAAAACCCATGTAAAGAAGGTAAGGTGTGGCAGAGTCACGAGTATAGATGCGAGACTCATGAGGAGTACTCTTATCGTGATCTATTTGGTTCCACTAAAGAACATCTACCATAGCTAGTGATAGGGGAAGTCCTATGTTATCGCAATTCAATCGCGACAAAGACCACAAGCTTGAAGGCTAGAATTGTAGTACCAGCCATCCTGAGGTAATGTGTGAACATTAACAACAGGGGACAATGGAATGGACCTTGGGTTAAAGATCAGCTTCATGTACTAGATTCACAACACTAGAACCAGCACAATCTAGGATCTTCGGTTCAAGTCCGAGGGTTAAAACCCGAGAAAGAAGTAACTACTACTTGAGTGACCCAACGTACACTGCAAGGCAGTAATCACGAGGTAGCTTCTAGTAGAAGGAACGACTTATGAAGTACCCAAACAAACAAAAAGGAGGAAAACAAGGTGAAAAGAAACCTCGAAGCCTAGAACGGAACACTATGGATCCTACAATATAACATTATGGGTCCATAAGGTAGAGAGATCATGATGGAAAGGAATCTCTCAAACGAAACAGAGCAAAAGGGAACAAGGAACAGATAACACACACAACTCTAGAGAACTCTACACTAGGTCAACTGGCTGACAAACGACATGCCAAGAAGGCACCTAAGTTTTGAAAGACTAGAAGAGATATCAAAACTTTTCAAAGTCAACACAAGATAAGATGACCTAGAGTTAGAGCGATACCAAATAAGGAGAAAAAGAGGCATACTAGAGTTTTCAGAAATACTTTTCATCTTTGGAATAGTTTTCACAAGCACTAGACTCAACATCGACCAATAGAAAGGTTTTCCTACAGTCGGTACAGCTCTGATACCAAGGACTGTGACACCCCGGGATCAGGGTTAAACAAATCCAGACCTTAGCCTGACATAAACTTAACCTAGAGCTCGAGGATATCTAGTGAAGAATCGCTAACACAACAGTAACCTTGCTACACCAAAAATTATTACAGCAAGCTCATAACTAAGCGAAGAACCAAAATATTACAAGAAGAGGTCACTGACCACAAACATCAAACAATGGAAGGAAAATTATGCTATTAAGTATAGCAAACTTAACAAATGGCCTAAGAGGCCTGAAGCATAACGATGACGTCACAACCCATAGATTCCAGGCTGCTGTCCGGGAACCCCAAGCTACTCGTCAGTGTTGATGTCGTACCAAACTCGTCTTCAGGGGAACACTTACTCTGCTACAAAAGTATCAACGAAGAGGGGGTGAGTATAGGGTGTACTCCGCAAGACTTATGGCTGGTGGGGTTATTTTGCATAAAGCCATCTTTGTTTATAAAACAAGAGAGAGAGAGGAAGCTCGTCTAATCATAATATTTTAAAAGGGAATAAGAGAGCGACATCTCCAAAGAATTGATCATCATCTTGATATCCACCAAAGTAATCCTCATCTCACAACTAGGATCACCCCCTCGTACCCATGAGGAAGCATCCTTAAGCACACGTTGATCTACAATTTTTTACGATTAGGTTAAAGTTCTCTATGATCTTAGAATTCGGTCACCAAGCGTTCATAACCGTAAACACGGCTTTTCGTAAAGATTTAACCCTACAGGGGTGTACAACTTTACCCACACGTACCAACCGACTCTTAATGCCACAATGATTAGCCCTCTTCCTTGGAAGGCCGGCAGAGGGTGGTTGGACACGACCTTTACCTTTCTTTCACTTAGACCATGAGTCACGCCCTAAGGAGGGTTCCGCCGTAATGGGTCAAATCCCGAAGCCGGTCCCTAGAGATGTGAGGCGAGGTTGGTTTACCAGGGGCTCCATCCACCCCAAGCAACCCCAGCCACGCTTACCTACCTGTTATGATGCACCTTCACCTGCCAAATCTTTCAAAACGTTTTCTATGCATATGTCGAATGGAATGCCCGAACTATGTGACTCATGGAATCTACTCAGCAAGTTAGTTACTCGTGAGGTTTTCCAGGCCTCGTGTGGCTGTATGATCGTCTCGGTTCCAAAGGTAAGAACTCAGTTCCTAGTAGTGGAGAGCATGGGACTACAAAAACCACATCCCAACATGGCGTCCCATACAAGCCTTAGCATGTTTAACCTTTACCACTGATCTTACCTCATCAGTATACCTTGTTCTCCTATCATACTAGATTCTCTGGATTTGGTACATCTTCGGGATGAACCAGCACTGACAGCTAAGCATGGATAAGCAACACACAGATATAAGCTATAGCAGTGCACACAAGCCAAGCCTAGTTATGCTAGGAGCAGTGGATTAGGTAATATAAGCTCAAGGGAGTAATGCAATAGATAGGATACTATATCTATCAATAAAAGACCATAGTAGAATCGTATGCAACATGGCAAGAATGAAATACTTTCGAAATCATAGGATTGTATAATGGTGGGGCTATGCTTGCCTTGTTTTTTGATACCCAGATATAGATCTGCAGAATCCTTGTGCTTGAATTGATTACAGTTGGTCAAGTATTGTTCGTCGATCTTCAAGCTTCGATTGTGTTGATCTCGGTCTTCGATCTCGATATCGTATTCTACCGGGAAGAAGCAAACACCCGAGAGAAAGGGGAAACAACAATCAACACATGCATCAATGCAATGCTCAAGCAAGGATGATGATATGACAAGTTAAATAGATATTTAAATGAAACCCTAGGGCACGCTTGACAATTTAAGCAGGATCCGAGAGGTCCAAACCCTAAAACAGGAGAGACCCCGGAATCACCTGCGGGGGTTCAATTGATTCTTCTAATTAAAGTTGTTGAACAATGCATGAGTGTGTGTCTAGAGTGTAGATCTTGTTTTTCTGAACATTTTGATATATTATACACAATTTTCTAACTTATAAATAATTAGTTATTGAATTTATAAGATTTATCCTTTTTCTGAAGTTATTAAACTATTTATTAAATATTTATTGCGTCAGCGTGACACAAGGCTGACATCAGCATAGGGTTGGGGCTACGGGAGCTGCGCGCGTGCGGCAGAAAGGGGATAATAGGAAGTTGGGCCGGCCTACTACGGCTTTGCTGCTGTTTTATTTGCAAAACACTTTTTCCATTTAGTTTTCTCCTTTTCTCTTTTGTAATTTTAAATTCATTTATGTTTTGTATAATTTAAAAATACCAGAGCCTTTTGTAAAACTAGGGAGATATTGTGGGGCCCTTTTAGTCCATTTGGGCTCCACACTTTTGGTGGTTTTCAAAATATTCAAACCCATTTTTAATTGTTTTTAAGAGGAAGGACAAATAGGTAGGGTTTAGGGTTTTGTCTTTATTTTCTTCAATGCATTTTTAAGAAATGATGCTCATGATGCACAAACAACCCTAAATATAAGATTAACTAAAACTGGGTGTTACAAATACCCGGATGCGACACTATGACTCGTCGAATGAGATATATCTCGGATAGAGCCAAAGAAAGTCAGAGGAAAACTGAGTCGCCAAATGGTGCATCCGAGTTAAATTCGGTGTAGGATGACATATATTTATCGACAATACAGACAATGATCTGGATAAGTGTGAACCTACTGTGGCCTTTCCATCTAAGGATGATAAGACCGCACCAGCTTTGGGGACTAATGTTGGGGGGATGACCCCAGGAAGGGTCAAGCCGAGGTATAATGGCAAGGTCCACCAAGTCATAAACAGGTCAAAGCGAGAGCTGGCCGAATCATAGAAGGGCCGGCCCGGTTACGCCTGGGTTACCCAAAGCTAGATATCACTGGCATGACTCGGCCGACATATGCAGTCTGTCGGCACGAGTAGTGAGTTGTATTCTCTTTGCAGGTATAATCTTGTCCGAGTTAGACAGACGAGAGCCGAAGTACGGGTTGGCGTACACGAGAAGGAAGGAATCATCTCCAAGGTCAGCGCTTTTCTCTATCTATTGGGTTCCCCTATAGAGACAGTGCTAGAGACAAAGGTTAGAGAGACAGAGACAGAGCACAGGCCCACAAGCATGATGTGTTGGGTTCGCAGCATAGAAAACAAAAAAATTCCTACGATGGAAACTATACGCCAAGATCTATCTACTAGATACAAGCAACGGGTGGATATACATCCATAGAGAACTTACCCTCGAAGACAACAAAGCATTGTTAACAAGATGGAACTCGTGGATGATGTAGTCGTACACTTCCCGATCTCAAGATCGTGATGAAGTCCTTCAGGTCCCACAGTTCCAGCACCATCAGGTCCAGCACCATCAAGTCCAGCACTGCAAAGTAGCGGTGCATCCGTGATTGCACACACGTTCGGTCCACCGAACAACCTCCGCCTCCTCGCTCCAGTGATGCAGCGGAAGCAACAACTTCTTTCCAGATAAAGCCACTAGGAACATGTATCTCGCTAATCCGAGACCACGGGGAATAACTAGAGGAGTAGAGAGATCCTTCATGAGGAGGTGTGTGTTGTGAGGAGAAGAGGGGGGCAATCCAAGTGCCATGGCATGGCAGCCATGGTGGTGCCCCCACCTCTTCCATCATTCATGTGGTGGATGCTCCACTCACATAAATATGCCTCCACTCACACTTCCACTCACATGCATTAAATTTCCACCAAATTTAATGCAAGATCTCATTAAATAAAACTATTTTATTTATTTTATTCAGAATTTTGTTAATTACTTTAATTAACAAACATTCACATAAAACCCCTTGCAACATTTCAATATCACAAGCAGAACAAATTTTAGCAATTTCACTCGAAACAGTTTCGGTGTCTATTGAAATAATTCCAGCGCTTTCTTAAATCTTTATCTAAAACATATTTGCTCCAAAAGGTGTTGGTATCCCTTAACTGTGTCACCCTATGGTTCACAAATAATGCAGACATGATAGAGACCCCTCTCCGATCAATAATCAGCAGCGGGACCTGGAGATCCGTACTGACTCCCACACATTCAACGATGACTCTTGTGATCGTGTGAACATTTTACGCTAGTAACTTAATCCATTTGTCTCACGATATATTACATGTCCGAGATTCGATCATCAGTATCTCAATACCTAGTTTGATCTCGTTACCGACATGCACTCTTTTCCCGTTCTCGTGATATAACATTCTAGTGATCACATCACTTGCTTGCAAGCTATCTTAATGTGATATCACCGAGAGGGCCCAGATTATATCTATCCGTCATTAGGATTGACAAATTCCACTCTTGGTACATGAGCCTCAACATAACACCTTCAGAGTACCTGAACCCACCTTTATAGTCACCCTTTTATGTTGTGACGTTTGATCTTATCAAGTTACTCTTTCGATGTTAGCAATTATTATGATCTCATGGTCTAAGTACTAAGATTACTTGGTATGATGTTATAGCAATATAAACATAATGAATTTGATCGTAATGCTATACTTCGGATGAATGTTCATCACATCATTCCACCAATGTTGTTACCTCGTTATTAACAACATCTAATGTCCATGATCAAGAAACCTTGATCATCTTGTTAATCAACGAGCTAGTTTATATGAGAGGCATTACTAGGAACTTTGTATTTTGTTTATTAAACACACATGTATTAACATTTCTAATTAATACAATTATAGCATGTAAAATAAACATTTATCATAAACATGCAATAAGATAATAACCACTTTATTATTGCCTCTCGGGTATATTCCCTTCAGTCTCCCACTTGCACTAGAGTCAATAATCTAGTTTGAAAAACTTTGCGTATTGAACACCTATGGCTTTATGGTGTTGCATATATGCGATTGCTTAACATAATCTCCGGATCTGACAGTTTCAGGTCTGTGTGTATTTGCATGTCTTTGCGTCTCTACGCATCACTCATTCTCAAATGAGATGGCATTGTATAAATTTGGTCCTTTGGTGAGACCTTTAGTTCGTTCGGGTTAAAATATGTTGATATTATTGTCATACAATATATCTTCATAGTATTAGCCCACTTTGAACCACACCTAGTTTGATAACAAACTACTTAACACAAATGCCCTCCTTTGCTGCTACTATAGCAGTCATATACTTAGCCTTTTGTTGTAGTATCTGTCACAATGTCTCAACTTTGGAAATCATCCAAATCCATCATGGAACATCCTTTCCATTACATTGTGCCACCCATAGTCTAAATTAAGATAAATTTAATTTGTATCTTGTGACAAAACTAGTATCAATGTAACACTTTACAATGAACTACCTTTAACTATTTGTCACTTATACATGATATATTCTTAGTTCTTCCAAAGCTCATAAGAATATCTTTACTATCGTCCAATGATCATCTTATGAATCATTCTGGTATGTGCTCATAACATTTAGAGCATAGGACATATCTGGATATATACGTATCATGGTATAATCGATCAAAATATTCATGTGATTTTACTCACCAAATGTTGAAAAACTTGAATCTTGATACAATCCTTTCCATGCAGCAAGAACATTTATTGTTGTTTCCATATTGAACCCTTTCAATATCTCATATATGTACGTCTGGCATAACCATATTAGTGCCTCAATCTATCCATATAGACATTGATGCCAAATATTCCGGTTTTGCCCAAGTCTTTCATCGAAATCCTATTTTAATGAAATTCTTAACTTGTGTCAATAAAAGATACATCATTTCCAATCAACAATATGTACTTGTATTGGAAATTTTTCTCAATGCTCCCACTTAATTTCTTGCAAATGCAAGCATCTTCATCGTCTCTGATGAAATTAAACTCCTTTAACATTTTTATCATGGTGAAGATTCCAACTCCGCTATGCTCACTTCAACTATTGAAGTTTGCATGCCCTTTTAGCACCCTTTGAATTAATAAAACCCTTCGGACCGTGTCATGTACACGTCCTAGGTAACCATTCTATTAGAAGAACCTTGTTTTGTTTATTCAACTACCATATACCAAATTATATGTAGTGGTTGCTACATTAATCCGTCAAGACTAAATATCACTATGAAAGATCAAATCTTGTCATAGTCAACTCCTTGAACATTGCCATAAACTTCTTTCTGACATGTCGACTATTTCATAGATGTTAAAAATCCATGTCTATTTCTTTATAGATCCAAACACGACCGATAGGCTTCACGCCTTTCCGGAGGTTCTTCCAAGTTCAGAAACTTGATTTCTTGTTTATGGATACTAACACGGATTCTATGACTTCTAGTCATTTTATGGAGTCAGGGCCCATCATCGCTTCTTTGCCTATAGTCGGTTCATTATTGTCAAAAGAATAACGACTTATGTTTCAAATCTTACTATTTGATTCTTACCGACCCACATGGTTCAATAGGAACTCTAATCTCCAAGGTCACACCCTTTGTAATCACGGGAGCCATGAGCATTGTGGCCACCACCAGGACACTTTCCGGTGTTGTGATACTTAGCACATATAGCTAAGGTTCAACAACCTTATCAAAGTTCTATTGTCCTCCCACTTAACTTTTCACGAAAAATGCCTTCTCAAGAAACTTGACATTCCAAGCGACAAACTCTTTTGTCCTTGGTGTTATGGAGGAATTCCCAACAAATTCTTTGGGATAACGTACAAAGACGTGCTTATCCGACTTTGGTTGTAAACATTTTACTTATGCATAGCATACCAAAATTTAAGAAAAGACAATTCGGGTTTTATCCCAAACCATAACTCATATGGTGTCATTTCAACGGATCATGATGGTGCTCTTTTCAGTGTAAAAGCAGTAGTCTCTAAAGCTTTAATCCTTAAAACATAATTGCAGTTTTATAAATGACACCTTTGATCTTACCATGTCAAACAAGGTTTGATTTGATCTCTCGAACATACCATACTCCTGTGGTTTATCGGGAAATTCAAATTCATAGAACAATTTATAAAATCTTAGGTGTTTTGCTAAACCTGTAACTCAAATATCTTCCTTTATGATCAAATCATAAACTCTTTTATTTTCTTGTTACAATGATTTTTCACTTCATCTTGAAAGTCTTTGAACAATTTTCAAATGATCCATACTTCTTCCTTATTAAGTAAATATATAGATATATTCACTCAAGTTTCTGGAGAAAGCATATGAAGCAAAAAGATCCATCGCATATGGCTACACATAATGGACTATATACATCAACATGCATAATATCCAATAAGTTAGTCATCCGTTCCTCTTTGGCCTATGGACGGAGTTTCAATTATCTCGAGGAAAGTTTCACAAGCGTCAATTGATCAAAATCAAAAGACTCCAAAAATCCATCAACATGGAGTTTCTTCATGTTTACTTTCTAATATAATTCAAACAGCGATGTCACTTCATAAGTGATCTTCCAATCATTCGTCTTATGACATTTTAGCAATAATGTTTATGGATGTGATTTCTCCAACTAGACTTGTAAAAGTTCATCCATCCTTTATGGAATACGGTAATTATTTGAACAACTATTGTTCTCGTAATACCGGAACAAAATAACAATTATTAAAACAAATCTTGAAGGCTAGGTTTGACGACAACGAAAACGCAATAACATTTTATTTGTTTTCAATGAACATCATCACTTATTCTCTTGCCAGTTACTTAGGCTGTTGCAGTTCATGAATTGTGTTTTTCTGTATGACACTTCACACCAACCAATTCGGTATCCAATACCGGTATCCAATACCTCAGAACCACATTGTTTAACAAGCAAGGAATACAACCATAACATGTATATCTTCTATATACCTAAGTTGGACATCTCCAACCTTTTCTTTTCTGCCAAATATTTTATAGATTCTCTTTCAGCAATTCCTTTTCCTTTTAAAAGAATCTATCAACATCAATAGTGGTGTCATTCACATGACACATAGTACAAAGCGTATATAGTCAAATACTAATACCTTTGGACTTGCACTTTGAAGTGGATCACCATCATCAAATGTTTGGTGTTCTTTCAAAAATCCATGCTTTAGTAATCTATTAAGGTAGTAAACATTTTACTTACATCTTCTATTCATCCTTATCATGACAACTTTCATGATTAAGCTACTATAGCCTATAAGGAAGAATCGCGAGTACAATGTTAGTTCCCAAAACCTTTTTGGGAGATCCGGATGCCTAGCATCTCCATCTTATAATTCTACTAAAACGCCAAACTAACAATATAAGATGCAAACATCATATGTGTAAAGTGGAATCATATGGTCCATGCATTTGATCACCATCATGTGCATCATGGTATGATCTCTATCATTCCTTTGTGTGTAAGGCCAAGTTCTATGGAACTTACACGTTAGGTGTGTTGTAAGGGTATCTACCATACATCAACTTACAACATTACCATATCATGACACTAGCCCAGCAACAATCTAAACTAGACGCCTCTAATTTATCCATTGCAAGTTTTACGTGGCTTAGGGCTTTCGAAGATACAACCGGTCTTACCTACGAACATGGAACCACAACAATGATAACTAGGTTATTAGCAACTCGTTGTAAATCATATATTGACTATAGTAGGAGAGACAGACACCCGCCAGCCACTTATGCAAAACTAGTTGCATGTAAGTCGTGGAACCAGTCTCATGTGCGATGACATGTAAGGTTGGTCCAGGCCGCTTCATCCCACTATGCCACCAATATCCAAAATACATGAAAGAAGCAATAACATGATCATCATCGCCCACATATAAACATATGTGTACTACCCGTGCAAAGCACCTACGCATAGATCAGGCTCTGATACCATTGTTGGGTTCGCAGCATAGAAAACAAAAAAATTCCTACGATGGGAACTATACGCCAAGATCTATCTACTAGATACAAGCATCGGGTGGATATACAACCATAGAGAACTTACCCTCGAAGAAAACAAAGCTTTGTTAACGAGATGGAACTCGTGGATGATGTAGTCATACACTTGCAGATCTCGAGATCATGATGAAGTCCTTCAGGTCCAGCAGTTCCAGCACCATCAGGTCCAGCACCATCAAGTCCAGCACCGCAAATTAGCGGTGCATCCGTGATCGCACACACGTTCGGTACACCGAACAACCTCCGCCTCCATGCTCCAGCGATGCAGCGGAAGAAGCAACTTCTTTCCAGATAAAGCCATTAGGAACATGTATCTCGTTAATCCGAGACCATGGGGAATAACTAGAGGGGAGAGAGATCCTTCATGAGGAGGTGTGTGTTGTAAGGAGGAGAGGGGGCCTTTTATAGCGAAGAGGGGGCAGCCAAGTGCCATGGCATGGCAGCCATGGTGTGCCCCACCTGTTCCATCATTCATGTGGTGGATGCTTCACTCACATAAATATGCCTCCACTCACACTTCCACTCACATGCATTAAATTTCCACCAAATTTAATGCAAGATCTCATTAAATAATACTATTTTATTTATTTTATTCAGAATTTGTTAAATACTTTAATTAACAAACATTCACATAAAACCCCTTGCAACATTTCAATATCACATGCAGAACCAATTTAAGCAATTTCACCCAAAACAGTTTTGGTGTCTATTGAAATAATTCTAGCGCTTTCTTAAATCTTTATCTGAAACATATTTGCTCCAAAAGGTGTCGGTATCCCTTAAGTGTGTCACCCTATAGTTCGAGAATAATGCAGACATGATCGAGACCCCTCTCCGATCAATAATCAGCAGCGGGACCTGGAGATCCGTACTGACTCCCACACATTCAACGATGACTCTTACGATCGTGTGAACATTTTAGGCTAGTAACTTAATCCCTTTGTCTCATGATATATTACATGTCCGAGATTCAATCATCATTATCTCAATACCTAGTTTGATCTCGTTACCGACATGCACTCGTTTCTCGTTCCTGTGATACAACATTCTAGTGATCACATCACTTGCTTGCAAGCTATCTTAATGTGATATCACCGAGAGGGCCCAGAGTATATCTATCCGTCACCGGGATTGACATATTCCACTCTTGATACATGAGCCTCGACATAACACCTTCGGAGTATCTGAACCCACCTTTATAGTCACCCTTTTACGGTGTGACGTTTGATGTTATCAAGTTACTCTTCCGATGTTAGCAATTAACATGATTTCATGGTCTAAGGACTAAGATTACTTCGTATGATTTTATAGCAATATAAAAATAATGAATTTGATCGTAATGCTATATTTCGGATGAATGTTCATCACATCAATCCACCAATGTTGTGACCTCGTTATTAACAACATCCAATGTCCATGATCACGAAACCTTGATCATCTTGTTAATCAACGAGCTAGTTTATATGAGAGGCATTACTAGGAACTTTGTATTTTGTTTATTAAACACACATGTATTAATGTTTCCAATTAATACAATTATACCATGAAAAATAAACATTTATCATAAACATGGAATAAGATAATAACCACTTTATTATTGCCTCTCGGGCATATTCCCTTCATGATGATGTCGGACCGCCAATGGGCAAACAACATGGACTCTGGGGCATTGCCTCACAGAGGCTAACGAAGTACCAAAGGAGAGCCCCGCTTTACTATTTCAGGAAGAGCATCTCTAGAGAATATGCTGGCCACGTATGCCCTAAGTGTAACCTGGCCACCCCTTTATAAGGTGAGCCATGGCCTCTAAGGAGGGGGTCGATCATTTTAGCTAAGCAAAAACCCTAGTGTGTGAGTACAGGGAAAGATAACATCGTATCCTTCCTCTCCTCAATACAACTCAAGGAGCATTTGTAAACACCATAGATCTTGATAATAGAGATCTCAGCGTGCGGAATCACCGCACTATCCCTCCTCGGATACCACTAGTGCACATTGGCCCCATCTTTAGCCTACCCATGGCATCTACCGTGACACCACCACGAAAACAATTTCAGGTCCCAATGGCATGCTCACGATCAGAGGAGACCCAAAGAAGGCACGAGAATGCAAGGACGGAAATTTCACCTTTGCTAAAGTCATACTGCATGCTGAGGAGTACCAGGAGATCAAGAAGAACATCGACCCGTCCGAGATGCCCGCGATGAAGAACGAGGTGACAAAGCTGACTCTAGAGTTCAAGGCATCAGAAGAGACAAAGACGACGCTATTGAAGGACGATGACCCCTCCAAGGTGACCCGGATAGGCGTAGGTTTAGGCCACGGATAGGAAAGCGCGCTCGTCGAGTTCCTCAAAGCCAATAAAGATATCTTCGCATGCCAGCCATCTGACATGACCGGAGTACCTAGGGAACTTTCCGAGCACAGCCTAAATGTATACCCAAACGCTAAACCCATCAAATAGTCCTTACGATGTTTCGGCGATGAAAGCCCAAAGCAATAGTGATACATTGCAAATGTATCTATAACTTTTGATGTTCCATGCTTGGTTTTATCTACTTTCTTATGTTTTGTCCACACTTTGGAGTACTTTTCATATGATTTCTTGGACTAACCTATTAACAAGAGCCATAGTGCCAGCTGCCCGTTTTCTGCTGTTTTTGGTTCCAGGAAAGTCAGAAAATGAATATTCTCGGAATTGGACGGGACAAAAGCCAAAGCCAGTTTTTCACCGAGGGACACACGGAGCCAGAATACGAGACAGAGAGGGGCTGGGGCCCGGCCACACCACCTGGCCGCGTGGAAAGGCTTGGCCCACGCCAGGGGGTGGTCTGCTGCCCCAGGCACCCCGTTGGCCTCTCCTTCCGCCTATATATTGCCTCCGATACAGAAACCCTAAGTACCCGATCAAAAATCCACGAAAGAGTCTGTAGCCATCGTCGTCTCCATGCCTAGATCGGGAGGGATCTGAAGCTCTTCCCGGCACCCTGCCAGAGAGGGGATTTCACCCTGGAGGCCTTCTTCATCATCATGCAAGCCTCTGGTGTGATGCGTGAGTAGTTCATCTCTGGACTACGGGTCCATGTAGTAGCTAGATGGCTGGTTCTCCTCCTTTGTGCTTTCATGTTTAGATCTTGTGAGCTTCGTTCATGATCAAGATCATCTATTTGTAATTCTGCATGTTGTGTTTGCGGGGATCCGATGGATATTGAGATGCTATTTCAGATTGATTATTGATTCTATCATGTCTTTGTTATTTGTGATCTTGCATGCTTTCCGTTGTTAGTAGCTATCTTGGCCAAGTAGATGCTAGCAACTCCAAGGGTTAGTATTTATGCTCGATAGTGGGTTCATGCCTCTGGTAATCTGGGGAAGTGACAGAAATCTCTAAGGTGCTAGATTTATTGTTGCTACTAGGGAGAAAACAACAATCCTTTGTTCATAGAACAATCGTATTGTTTACTTTACACGCAATTCGTAATGCAATAATCTGTTGCTTGCAACTTAATACTGGAGGGGGTTCGGATGATAACCTGAAGGTGGATTATTAGTCATAGATGCAGTTGGATGATGGTCTATGTATAACGTTGTAATGCCCAATCGAATCTCAAAGGAGTCAAGATGATTAGTATATGCTTGTATGGTTTCTCGATGTTTGTCTATTGCCCCGCTGTAATTTGTTCACCCAACATGTTATCTATCTTAAGGAGAGCCACCTCTAGTGAACTATGGACCCCGGTCCTTTCTTTTACTTCAATCTACAATCAACTATTTACTGCTTTGTGTTTACTTTCTGCAAACTATTACTTTCTTCCATTCGATATGTTTAATCCTTTGTTTTTAGCAAAACCGGTGAGATTGACAACCTCATCGCAAGTTGGGGACAGAGTTCTGTGGTTGTCTTGTGTAGGTCTCCACGTTTCTACTAGCACCGGTAGTGCGCCCTACCAAGGCTCAGCTAGCAACACCTTTGGGGTGTTTCCTTGCTCCTACTGGTTCGATAACCTTGGTTTCATAACTGAGGGAAACTTACTTCTTTGCTCATCATACCTTCCTCTTGGGGTAACCCAATGAGCTCATCAACCACGAGCCATCAAAGTATTTTTCTGGTGCCGTTGTCGGGGAGTCAAGGACATCTTCACAAGGGGACTCCCTCATAAGCAATCTCTTTACTTTGTTATTTTTGTTTTGCTTAGTTTCTTTTTGCTTTGTTTGCTTGTTTCTTTATCAAAAACACAAAATATTAGTTTTACAAGTTTTGCTTTCTTTATTGAAAACACAAAAAAATTAAGTATCCTATAGTTGTTACCTCTTTCTTAGCTTACCATGTTGATCCCTAAGTTTACCCTGAAACACCTTTCAATAGGTAGTGGCTCTATAATTGGGAAAGATAATATTGAAGAGTTCTTTAATCATGTTAGTAAACATGAGGATACTGAAGATAAATCCCTTGCAGATCTTGCTCCAAATTATGAAATTGCTGCAGCTTTTTGAGTTCACATGTTGGAGGCTAGGTTTGTTAACCTTAACCCCTTAATGCAAGTAATGGTTCTTAAGCTTAAAGAAATTGATGACCTTGAAAAGAGAGATTTTATTCTGGAAACTTTGATTAAAGAATTCTATGATGTTGCTATGGAAGCTAGAAAAGTGTTTGACCATTTTATTATGCCAGGCTCATGCATAGATGTTATTGGTACACAAGCAAATATGAACAAAACAGAACCTAATGGGGAGGAACCTAAGATACCAATACCATTTAAACTAGTAGCAATACATGAAGCCATAGAAAAGAATATTGGTTAGATTGTTCCTGAAAACCCTTTTGATGAACATAGTGAACCTAAGAGCATTGAGAGAGGATCCTCTAGAACTCGTTTGGATGATATACCTTGCCTTGTTGAAAATATTTCTGGTATTCATCTTAATGCTTCTTCATTTGAGAATACTTGATTCTTTTTCTTGCTTCTTATGCCTAACTTAAAGGCGTTAAATAAAAGTACTTATTGGGAGATAACCCAAAAGTTTTAGATGAGTCTTGGAAGTTATTACGTCTGTAATAACCGCTCCTTATCCTTTTTATTTGCTTTTTGTGCCAAGAGTAACCTCTAATGAGAGAGAAGTAATGATTGGGAAAGTTGCTGTCCCAAAACAGATTTCTGTGCTTCACCGTAAAAATTCGTGTAAAATATCTTTAGGTCCTTTTGAGGAGTGAAATTTTGTGCTTCTTCACCAGGTTGTTATCTAACTTTCATTAGTTCAACACGTTTTGATTTGAGCAACAGAAGGTCTTCGAAAAAATTCGTCTTTACCTGCTGGTCTTTTTTGACAGATTTCTGCCATTTTCTGCATTTGCTTCTTGTTGGTTCCTTTTTTAGTTCTTTTGGGGAATTGAGCTTTTTGAAGGAATTGCTACAGTAGCTAGTGTTTTAATGGAAGTTTTATTGGTGTTGGAACTTTAAATACCTATTATTTTGATTGCACTAATGTTGTTAATAAAGATTGTGTGAAGTTTTGTATGAAGGAAAAATTTCAGGTGTATGGAAGGAATGAGTAATGAGATGAAGGATGGACTAAAGCTCAAGCTTGGGGATGCCACGCGTGTCACCCACAAAAATATCCAAGAAGTACAAGCGTCAAAGCTTGGGGATGCCCAAGGCATCCCCCTCTTCATCAATAAAAATCCCAGGTTTCTTCCAAACGCTTCATTTTTATTGTTTCATGCACAGTTGTGTTGTTCTTGGAGCGTCTTCTTTTTCGTTTTCATTTTGGTTTTTCGTTTGCTTGGTTTGCTTAGTTTGCTTAATAAATTGGTTGGACCCCCTCTTTCATACATTGGTTTTCAAATATTTTGGTTTGGATTGGAAAAGAGTAGGAAAACTCATGCTTAAGTGGTAAAGAGAGCTTGTCTTTGACTGTGGCCTATGCTTTGTCATGCCATGCTTGATATTGTTATGGCTTTATGCTTAGTATTATTTGTTATAGCCTGACTTGTTATAAACAATTGAGATTGCTTAATGTGCCTTGGATGAATCATGCGTTGTTTTAGCATATTAAAGCATAGTATTGTGGTATTCTCCTTTGATGCTTTATTTGGGTTGACTTGGCGCATGCTCACACCATGTTATGACTATCCAAAGTCACCATAGCCTTTATGATCCTTTAGTTTTCAACTTGTAGTATCAGTTTATGCTTTGATCAATGATGTTTTGTCGCTCTGCATGATTATGGCCATTATTTCTCTCTTAGTTGGTCGCTCCCTGTCTTTTGCTAGCCTCCGTAACCAAGTATGTGTTCCACTCATGCATCCAACTCCCTAAACCAAGTTATTCCAAAGAGTCCACCATACCTACCTACTAGCTTATGCTATTCCAAGTATATTCTTGTTTTTGTCTACCTTCCAAATTAAACTTGTTATGAGAAAATTAGTGATTAAAGCTCTCACGAACTTGATGGCACACTTTACTTTTCTTGCATTTAATAAACTTGAACCATTGGGTCCTTCTTTGTTGCGTATATGCTTACGCTTTATAAGTTGAAATTAGCAGAACCATGTATCATGGGGAACGCTTTCAACATTGCACGTGTACTTTGTACCCCATTGATATTATGTTCTTTTTCTTATGGATCCCGATGGTGTGAAATAAAAGTGGAACTTGTAAGATCATGGAGTTTGTATGTGTGTTAGAGAAATGCCTAGGCCGCTAGCCTAATCCATGCCTAATCATGGTGGAAACTTGCAGCATCACCATAATGAGCACTCTATGAAGCATCCTCAATAAAAACCTATGCAAATAGCAAATAAAAAGATCGCTGAGATGCTCATTCTCTGCTTGCCTTGTCATTTTGATTATGGGATGGCTCCTGTATCATGTACAAGGGGTACCCTGTTGGCGGTTCTTAATGATACATATGTACTTACAATGACAAGAGCTTACTCGTGACTAAAGTTGAGTAGCATGAGGTTCGGTCTTTGTAAGTAAGGGGCCTGAGATTTCGGCTTATAACTTGTCAAGCATATCCTCTTAGTTGTGTCACTTTAACCTTAATCACCTTAAAGATGCTTATGATAGGGGCAATGAGAGCTGAAAGCTAACAAGTACCATAATTTTTGGAAGCTCTTTACGAGACTTGAATCCCTACTTCCTTCTATGAAGGCCTTTCTTCCACTTATATGTTGAGTCCCCACCTTCTATCTTTATGCACCTTCTTTGAGAGCATAGTGGCCATTCTTAGTTCTATGTGCATTGTCCCAAGACTAGTTGATTGATGCATAACTTGATATTGCTTGTTTTAAACTATTTGTATCTAGTCACTCTTATGAACTTTGAAGGTGTCATATGCATTCATGTTTTGCTACTCTATGAGGGACAAGTTGAATGCCATTATGCTATGTTTTCTTTATGTGAAACAAACAAACATCTTGCAAAGCATTGTTATTCATGAATCTTTTGTTTGTGCCTTTCATGTTACAACATAGTTTCTTTGTCTTACTGGTAGAACTTTATCTTTCATGTTATGATTGAAGTACTATGATCCCAGGTATCCATGTTTTACAAATACTTTGATCAAGTTTATGATGGTGCATGTCACCTCAAAAATTATTCTTTGTTTTTATCACTTACCTACTCGAGGACGAGCAGGAGTTAATCTTGGGGATGTTGATACATTGCAAATGTATCTATAATTTTTGATGTTCCATGCTTGGTTTTATCTACTTTCTTGTGTTTTGTCCACACTTTGGAGTACTTTTCATATGATTTCTTCGACTAACCTATTAACAAGAGCCACAGTGCCAGTTGCCTGTTTTCTGCTGTTTTTCGTTCCAGGAAAGTCAGAAAATGAATATTCTCGGAATTGGACGGGACAAAAGCCAAAGTCAGTTTTTCACCGAGGGACACACGGAGCCAGAATACGAGACGCAGAGGGGCTGGGGCCCGGCCACACCACCTGGTTGCGCGACCAGGCTTGGCCCGCGCTAGGGGGTGGTCTAGCCACCCCAGGAACCCCCTCAGCCTCTCTTTCCGCCTATATATTGCCACCGATACAGAAACCCTAAGTACCCGATCAAAAATCCACAAAAGAGTCTGTAGCCGCTGTCGTCTCCATCCCTAGATCGGGAGGGATCTGAAGCTCTTCCTGGCACCCTGCCGGAGAGGGGATTTCACCCTGGAGGCCTTCTTCTTCATCATGCAAGCCTCCGGTGTGATGCGTGAGTAGTTCATCTCTGGACAACGGCTCCATGTAGTAGCTAGATGGCTGGTTCTCCTCCTTTGTGCTTTCATGTTTAGATCTTGTGAGCTCCGGTCATGATCAAAATCATCTGTTTGTTATTCTGCATGTTGTGTTTGCGAGGATCCGATGGATATTGAGATGCTATTTTAGATTGATTATTGATTCTATCATGTCTTTGTTATTTGTGATCTTGCATGCTTTCCGTTGTTAGTAGCTATCTTGTCTAAGTAGATGCTAGCAACTCCAAGAGTTAGTATTTATGCTCGATAATGGGTTCATGCCTCTGGTAATCTGAGGAAGTGACAGAAATCTCTAAGATACTAGATGTCCTATTGCTACTAGGGAGAAAACAACAATCCTTTGTTCATAGAACAATCATATTGTTTACTTAACACGCAATTTGTAATGCAATAATCTGTTGCTTGCAACTTAATACTGGAGGGGGTTCGGATGATAACCTGAAGGTGGATTATTAGTCATAGATGCAGTTGGATGACGGTCTATGTATAATGTTGTAATGCCCAATCGAATCTCAAAGGAGTCAAGATGATTAGTATATGCTTGTATGCTTTCTTCATGTTTATCAATTGCCCCGCTGTAATTTGTTCACCCAGCATGTTATCTATCTTAAGGAGAGCCACCTCTAGTGAACTATGGACCCCGGTCCTTTCTTTTACATTCAATCTACAATCAACTGTTTACCGCTTTGTGTTTGCTTTCTGCAAACTATTACTTTCTTCCATTCGATACGTTTAATCCTTTGTTTTCAGAAAAACCGGTGAGATTGACAACCTCATCGCAAGTTGGGGATAGAGTTCTGTGGTTGTGTTGTGCAGGTCTCCACGTTGCTACTAGCACCGGTAGTGCGCCCTGCCAAGGCTCAGCTAGCAACACCTTTAGGGTGTTTCTTTGCTCCTACTGGTTCGATAACCATGGTTTCATAACTGAGAGAAACTTACTTATGTGCTCATCATACCTTCCTCTTGGGGTTCCCCAACGAGCTCATCAACCACGAGACATCAAATAGCTAAGGAACTAGCCAGGCTTGAGTTAGCTGAATTCATAGAAGAGGTCATCCATACTGATTGGTCGGCTAATCCTGTAATAGTCCCTAAAAAGTACACCACTTATTTAAGGATGTGTGTTGATTATACTGCCTTGAATAAGGCTTGTCCCAAAGATCCGTTTGCTATGCCTGGAATCGATCAAGTTATCGACTCGACAGTAGGCTTGGAACTCCTATGTTTTTTAAAAGAATATTACGGATATCATCAAATTTGGATGAAGGAGTCAGACAAAATAAAGACTTCGTTCATCACCCCTTTCAGAACCTTCTGCTATGTAATGATTCCCTTTGGGCTCAAAAACGCAGGAGCCACGTACCAGTGCACTATACGGCATTGCCTCCATAATAAAATCGGATGCAATGTACATGCATATGTGGGTGACATAGCTATGATGTCCAAAAAGAAGGAAACACTAATTTCCGACTTAGAGGAAACATTCAGCAACCTACGAAAATACAACATAATGCTTAACCCAAAGAAGTGTTTCTTTGGGATACTAGCCAGAAAATTGTTAGGTTTCACTTTGTCTCAAAGGGGCATAGAAGTGAATCATGAAAAAATAAAGGCTATACTCAACATTGCCAGTACAACTCGCTTGAAGGACGTACAATAGCTAATTGGCTGCATTTCTGCGGTCAGTCGGTTCATAAGTCGGCTCGGTGAAAGAGCCGCACCATTATACAAGATCTTGAAAAAGAGAAAGAAATTCGTCTGGACTCATGAAGCTGAAGCTCCACTTCAGGATATAAAAGTCATACTCTCGTCCGCCCCTATTCTGGCAGCCCTGGAGCCACAGGAACTGATGGTGCTATACTTAGCTACGACAAACAAAGTCGTCAGTGTCGTCATGGTGGTGGAACAGCCGGAAGAAAAGCAAGAACACCTGGTGCAGCGTCCCACTTATTATCCCAGCGAGGACTTGACTGAATCAAAGAAAAGGTATCCACATTACCAAAAGTTAGCCTATGTTGTGTTTTCGCATCCAGAAAGATACGACACTATTTTCAAGAGTACAAGATTACCGTGGTGAGCATAGCTCCCATGAGAGACATAATCAACAACAGCGATGCCACAAGACGTGTCGCTAAGTGGGGAATATAACTAGAAGCTATTGATATTGAGTATAAACCTCGTACAACAATCAAATCCTAGATTCTTGCTAACTTTGGCGGTGATTGGACAGAGATAGTAGAACACAAGTCTCCCAGAGACAGATGTTTGGACCTTACACTTTGATGTGTCTAAAGCGCTCGGGGGCTAGGGTGGTGCTCAAGTCACCCCAAGGTGATAAAATGTTCTATGTACTGCAGATTCACTTCACAGTGACAAACAACATTGCTAAATATGAAGCCCTACTGCATGGAATTCGAATTGCAAAAGACATCGGCATTCGTCGACTGATGTGTTATGGAGACTCGGATTTAGTTGCCCAGTAACTATCCGATATTTGTAATGCAAATAAACACATCGCAGCATACAGAGCCATCGTGGATGAACTATCTAAATTGTTCGAAGGGTTTGATGTCCAAAACATTCCCTGAACAAAAAACAAGGAAGCAGATGCTCTATATAGAATAGGCTCTACGCGGAAACAGGTCCTGAACGGTGCTTTTTTGGAGCACTTAAGATTTCCCTCTATAACAGGAGTTGATGACGAGTATCCGACCAAATCCGACTCACCACTCATAGCAGTTCTGGCTGTAATTCCCTGCTGGACACAACCCTACCTTGATTTCTTGGTAGAGAGAAAATTACCCGAAGACGAAGTTTAAGCCGACAGATCGTCCAACGAGCAAAATCCTACACAGTGGTGGGAGGTGAGCTCTATAAGAGGAGTGTTTCTAGGGTCTTTCAACATTGTGTCTCTCCGGAAGAAGGCGTGGAAATCCTAAGGGAAATCCACGAAAGCGAATGCGGACATCACGCTGCAGCCAAATCTTTAGTGGAAAAATCCTTGAGACACGGATTTTAATGGCTTACAGCTAAGGAAGATGTCAAACGACTGGTCAAGACATGCAAAGATTACCAAAAATACTCCAAACAAGCCCACGTTCTGACTAATCAGCTGCGAACAATTCCGATTACATGGCCTTTTGCGGTCTAGGGCTTGTCATGGTAGGATTGTTTAAATAGGCTCAAAGTGGGTACACTCACCTTCTTGTGATGGTGGATAAATTCGCGTAATGGATTGAGGCAAAATCCGTCACAAGTTGTGATGGAGCAACAGCCAGAAAATTTATCAAGGACATGATCATCTGATTCAGGTATTCGTAGAGTATTATTACAGACAACAGGAGCAATTTTCCATGGGAGAACTAGTTGAATTTTGCAATGAACAAGGGATCTGGCTTGATATTGCATCAGTCGCACATCCAGAAGCCAATGTACAAGTCGAAAGGGCAAATGGTCTAATTCTTCAAGGCCTGCGACCAAGACTCGAAGCACCACTACATCGTGATGCGGGGGGCTTGGGCGGACGAAATACCGTCCGTGATATGGATTTTATGAACCACTCCTAACAGGTCAACCGGATATACACCTTTCTTCTTGGTTCACGGTGCAGAAGCAGTTCTTCCGAGTGATCTTATTCATACTTCTCCCCAAGTCGCAGCGTATGTCAAAGAGGATGCCAAAGTTGCTCGACAAGATGACCTTAATATGCTCGAGGAAGTTCGCATTGTTTCTGAGCAGAGATGTACAGCCTATCAGTAGAAGTTTCGCAAGTATCATAGTCAGAGACTCAAAAACCGATCTTTCAAGAAGGGTGGTCTGGTTCACCGATTAGTGCAAAAAAGAGAGCACAAACTTGCCCCTATATGGGAAGGGCCCTTTATGGTTAGTCAAGTATTGCAAAATGGTTCTTACTACCTAACTAACATGAGGCCAGAAAAAGAAAGACCTGCTACTAAGAAGAGAAAGAGAGCTAGAGGTAGTACAAATCTGGATGAAATAGACCGTCCATGGAATATTGCTCACCTACGTCCCTTTTATTCTTAAAATTTGTTTCTTTGTAATCATATACATGTACATGTTCAAAGTGAAATAAAATATTGGTCTCCTCAATATTTTTTCCGAGATGTTTTTTATGTACCATCTTATTTCCGAATCATCATGTCATAGTCGAAAATCCTAGAATACTTGAAAGTAATTTATGATCATGTTTGTTCTGGTTAGATTTCCAATTCTAAAAATGCTACCTTCGGGTATAAGTCTAAATTTTCTAAGTCTATACTTGGGTATTTGTCTGATTGCTAGATGTGGGTATTTTTCGAGTAGTGACGTGTTGGTACTGGAAGACGTCTTTGATTCCGGGTTTAAACTAGTTTAGAAATTGAGCCTTGTTGCTCGGTAAAGTTTACATGCCGAAGGTTTTCCGGATCACAAAAGGGACGAGGTGGAAAGCCATATAAACGATAAGTATAGAAAAAATAAGTGCTTAAGCTTTTTTCGAGCACAACATATAAAAATCCAAAAAGTGCTAAAAGAGTAAAGCATAAGTTCTTACTATCTTAGCACCAACAAAATAATATCCTACTTTTTACAATCAGATTGTTTCAAGAATAACACATTGTTTTCTGTCACATTCTATGATGCAGGTGGAGATGAAGCAGTCGCCGGCTTGCTAGACACATCAACAAGATGAGTATGTTAGACTTGGTCTGCTCGTCGTCTTCAGAAGCTTCAGCAACTTCTTCTCTTGAGGAAGTGGCACTTCAACGGGCATGAAGAATGGCTCATCATAGCTGGTCAACTCGGCCATGCGAGAAGTGTATCCGGCACAAGAATCCCAAATCTCTTTGATGTTCTGCGGATTGTCGTCTTCATCGACAGTCGAATAACCCTTGGTAACTTGCAATATCTCCATGATTCCATGGTGGCTCATTACCATTGTGAGGGCATTATGTGCCGCTATGCGTGCATATGACATGTTCCAATCCTTGACAAGGTTGGGAATATCCTTCGCCTTGTGTCATAGCTCAAAGGATGACACTAAGATAAAGCTGGAGAGCTGGACGGATTCACCAATTTCCTCCAAAGATTGGTGAAAGTCGTGGATCAGGTCCCCAACAGCGACAAGCCGGCTAGTACGAGGCTCGGATGAAGAGGCATCAACAATGTTGAGAGGACCTGAAGATAAGAGAACAATGTCAATGATATATATGAGTATACAAAGTCGGAAAAATTATAACTCAGTGACAGCAAAATTACAGAAGATAGCATCATCTACTTTGGTCTTCTCCTCTCGAAGACTTTCGAGTTCATTCCAAAGAGCTTCGGAGGTGTCCTTCTCCCTATCCAAGGCATTTTGCAAGTCTAAGATTGTTTTGTCTTGTTTGGCTATGGTGCGATCACGCGCATCAGTAGCGTGATTTCTAGATTCAAGAACACTGGCGATGTTGGTCTCGTGATCTACTTTGAGTTTTTCTAGCTCAGCACGCAAGTCAACATTCTCCACCTCCAAGACTTTATAATCTTCGGCTTGCTCAATCATTTTGCAGGACTGCTTCACAAGTTCTGACAATAGCAAGACATAAAGTCGAATAAATATTCGTCTACAAATTAAAAAATAGACTATGAAAATGAGGCCTTAAATGTTTACCTTCAGCTTCATCCCTTTCAACATTAAGTTGTGCATTTTCAAAGTCGGAGAGCTCTCATATCTCTTTGCTTATGCAAATATTCTTCAACAAATCCTCGCTATAAGCATTAACTTTCTATAAGTTGGAATGGTAACCAGAGTCAGAAGTCTACTAAGACTCGGGCTAATATTTTAACTAAGTTAAATATCAGCACGAGCCTTGGGGGGCTATACTAGTTCATTCTTTGGCATCCTATAAAAGCATAAATATGTATTTCTATCCAACTTCATGCTTGGCTAGAGGATATGATATGAAATACAATTAAAAAGAGTCGGATTATGACTTACATAATGTTCATGAGTCAATTTGATGAGGCTCATGTTCACCTCACAAGAAACCTTCTCGGCGAGAGTCATAGGAATTACTGGTGGCGGCGGGGCCACACCAGCCTTCAACTTCTCGTCACGAAGACGAACTTGGCCAAGAAGATCGATGAGTTTGACGTCCTCGGCTTCTTGTGCCTCCTCCTCCGCTGTGATATTCCGGGTCTCCAATCAATGGAGAGCCAGCTTCTGAATCTCTTCTGCACTCTTCTGAGTAAGGCCAAGTTTGGCAACACTTGGATTCTACAGAAGGTTCTCTGTGAAGGTCTTAGTCGAGGATCATTACCCTTTATGGGTTCACCCTTATCAAGTCTCGAGTCACCCATGGTGACGTTGGTCTGTGAATCAAGGTTCACTGGCTCTGAAAAATGAGCTGAAACATCTTCAACACGTGGAGAGGAAGTACCCTCTGGTGCTGCTGATGGCCTTGGGGTAGGAGTCAGGGGCAGGGAAGCAGGTGAAACTAGAGTCAACTTCTGCTGGCGCAAGGTCTTCCCTGGTTTTCCTGTTCCCTTACCCTTGGCAATTGTTTTAGCCCTGAATGGTAACAAAGCAAGATCATTGCAATTCAGAAAGAATACGAGTTAATATATAGAACCTTGTAAGGAAGTTTACCTCTTTACAAGAGGAACTTTTGAGTGCCCATAGTGACAGTCAGAGTTTTGCGCTTCCAGGTAAGCGCCTCCGACAATAATTCAAGATCTTCATCCTCCTGAGGAACCGGATCCTCAGGCGGATATCCCTCGAGAGGAGCAAGCTCCAACTCGGGGAGGTCGGCAAGCTGAAAGACAAGTTACCTCAGTATTGCAAACAACAAAGTACAGATGAGCAAATCATTGAGTATGAAGGAGTCAATCAGAAAACTTACTGGTGTCAAAGGTTTGTTAGTAGTATACATATCCAGAGAGATGTCTGGAATATTCTTCTCAACCCACTCCTTGATCAACCATTGAATCCGGGTCTCATAATCCTTGTCCGGGATAGGGAGCGGGCTAATCCTCAGACTGTCATTCTTGTTCTTGGTGATTGTATGCATGAGCCAATCACCATGGTATTTGAGGGGTTGAATCCGACATGCCAGCCAGCAATTGACTAAGTTGGATCCCTTTAAACCCTTATGCTTCATCAAATATTCAATCCACCTCTTGGTGTGGACCAAATATTCAGTAAGAGCTCGAGCATCTGCATCCCAAGACTCTTGGGGTGTGGCAGCACCATCGACAAAAGCTGGCAAAGCTTCTTCTCTATCGGGAGCTGGTTTTTCCTTATGGTAAAAGAACGTGGATGGCCACTTCTTCATCGACTCACTGACTATAACCTTGGGATAGACTCGGTCTTTTCTAAGGTTCAGGCTCAGTGTTCCGATAATGTAGGGATTACTAGCGGTGACAGAATTTCTTCGGGTACCAAAGTTGTACCAGAACAAAACTAGACTCGGTTTTATTCTGAGATAACCCTCACACAAGGAAGAATAGGCGCTAAGCTCTAGAATCATGCCCCCGGGGAAGTTGTGGAGTTGAACTCCATAGTGATCTATAACCTCAGAGAAGAACTCTGAGGGGGGAAACTAAAACCTCTATCAAGGTGAGTATCGAAGTGAACCTCTCGTCGGCGCGAGGAGTGGGGACGACCTCATCAAAGCCGCTCCGCCATTCACCGGTGCAGAGGAGACCTTCCTTCTCGGCACCACACAATTTCTCATCGTCGAGGATGCATGAGATCCAGACTCCACAGAAATTCTCCTTTTCTGTCACCATAGTCGTCACCGCCACGCTAGATGAGGATGCGTCATCCATTTGGGTAAAGATGGTGACCTTGGATGGGCGGCGCTATGGATTTTGGAGGAGGGAAAAGGGAGCAAGGGCACGGTGTCGTTTGGAGGAATAATAAGGCAGAGGCGCTGGTGAGAGAGAATGAGGAGATCTATACCCCTTATAAGCCTCATCCGCGTCAAGATTCGTGTGAACAAATAGTGAAACATGCCACGCATCACGGAAAGAACTGGACAACTTCCTCGAGAAGATTACGCCTCATCGATATCCATGTGCGCATTAAACGGTGCCTCGGTTCTACTATAGGTGGACCCACCAACGGTCACACTGATATGAATATCTATCAGTGACGAGACTTGACCTTGACTAATGTCAGGTTACATCGGAGACGAAGTTCCGGCTTAGTTTGAATTTCAAGCAAAAGAACCATTTAACATACTCATAGGTCCGACTCAATGTGAGACCCGGATCTTACTTTTCTTTTGGAGTTTTAGGAACCCTTCAAGACTCTACAGCCGAAGAAAGATCAAGATAGAGAATGCAATCCGACTATGGATCTTGGAGGCTTCCGGGGGCTACTGTTGGGGATATACTTTCCGGGTATACCCACTGTGACTCGCTGACCAGGGTGGCCCACTTCGGGTTAGACCTTTGCTTCACGGGAAGCCTAGTCAGGGAGAGAATATGGAGGTCAATCCGGCTACAGGAAGGCCCAAAAGACTTACCGACCTGGGCCTGTTTAGTTACTTGTAGTCTAAGATGTACTATGTAATCGACTATGTATCATAGACGGATAGGTCTCTCTTGTAACCCTAGACCAGATATATATATATAAGTCGTCCTAGGGACCATCCTTTAGGGCACCCACAATCTACAACCTCAACTCGCACAGGCGAATCTCTCTTGTAATATGTACTTCCGGCTGTGCCATATTACTGGATTGTTAGCAGGAGTAGGATCCATCCAAAGCCAACGGATTCGAACCTAGGTAAAGCTTGTGTGCTCACCGTCCCGGAACATCGTCGCCTCACACCTCATTTTATCCACACGCCTCAAGAACCCCCTCTCAGCATACATGTCTTCAATCCGACGACAGCCTCCAACCAACTTTACACATTCATTCGCGAGACTTGTCCATGCTTGGCATACGTATTGTACCGTATATTGGATTTGGGGTGTCTGTCTCTTTCGCATTAGTTGGTATACTATTTGCAAAGGAGGGCCCCCAAAGGGGTGTAGTATAGACAACTACTTGATCAGCGTTGTGGTGGAAGTTCGTAGGTAAGAATGGTTCTTGTATGAAAGCCCTATCAGCCACGTAAAACATGCAAAGATAAAGTAGAGGCGTCTAACTTTGTTTTGTAGGGGGCGTTGTGATGTGATATGGTAGTGGTCAAGGTAATGTAGTTTACTTTATGTTTCTAAGTAGTAGTAATGGTCATGATGTTGTTGGAATACCACACCGGAGGCACCAGTACCCTGGTGCCTATGGTGCCGAAACTCTAGCACCAGAATTCGGAGGCGCGGGATGGAGATCACAGCGTGAAGGACCATATCACATCGCACTTACATTCAATGTTTATTGTTTGTGCATCTTATTGTGTGATAGTATTAGATACTCGATGGTAGCCTAATAAGATGATCCCTAATCAAAATACCAATGTAAGTGTTCTCCCTTAGTGTGCACCACCAAGAAAATTCTTCGTTATGAGGCAGGATGTGACAATCGGGGTTAGACATATCTCGTTCACATATGTTGGGTGTAAGCCATGTTGCATAGTGGATACACTAAGGTTGAGTTGGCGAGCCTGATGAGTGCATATTTGCATCATGTTTTACATTATTATTTTACATTGTAGATGTAGGATCTTGATATTTTATGGCGCTCGCGCGCACATTTTATGTCTGTTTTCACCAGGATTAGGACAGATCATGGATACAATGGATACAATTCTTGGAGCAGTTGTACTATGGAGAAAAGTAACAAAAAACAACGTAAATCGCTTATTTGGGAAATATTAATAATACTAGAATAAAACCAGAAGTGAACAAGGGAGGCAGAGAGTCCAATAACCAACTATACGACCAGAGCAACTTTTCCGACCGTATAGCTCAACCGTATAGTTGGCGCCGCCTCCGCCTCGTCAAATAGTTTCACCCCATGCAATTGGTTTGAGGAGACGACATACAAAACACCCAGAAATCGCAAAAACCTCACCTCCGAAAAGCATCTGGAGGGGGAACTCATCCACAAGGGATCCATCTTCGCCCTACACAGATCCGGGAGGCTAAGGCGTCGATCTTCATCATCCACCACTGCATCACCACCATCTCCATCCATCCCATCTACATCTTTTCTAGATCTTGTTGTAATTCCTGTACTCGTTGCGAATTTATACAAGTACTATTCATCTATGATTGTTTCCATTACCATTGCTACGATGTTGATTGCCTCCATGTCTGAGTAGATCGCTAGTTCTTGGGGAGATGGAGAAACCCTAGCATATTACTGAGATGAGATAGAGATTATTATGTTATACATCATATTGTGTATGTCTTAATTGTCTTCATATTGATGTTGGGAGTTGTGCACCTCCTTAACATTCGCTTCTTATGGGGACTCGATGAAGGTGATTACTTGTTATTAGACGGAGGGATGATAGCACTTACTGTGACTATAAAGTTGTTGTCATTCTTTACGTACTAATTTGGGGAATCAAGAAGAACTCATAAAGACATGTCCATGCCATGGGAGAAATCCCTTAATAACGCAGTAATTCGATTGATGTCTGATGTGGTTATGAGGATGATGTGTGTAGCGGTTGCTAGCTATTCGTCCATATATGGAGCTCCTCCCACATACATACACATTATGAGAATATTCGTTATAATAATCTTGACTACTTAGTCTAAATTACTAGCGGTGTATCCACTATTCCCTGAGAAGGCTTTTCCCTATTGTAGTTCCAAAGTTCTATTATACACGTGATTCTTATTTTTTGCATTAAGTTTTGCTTTACTTTAAATCACCGTGTTCAACCAAAAACAACTCTACTTTCTTTGCATCTTAAAGTTATTTCTTAAGTACTTCGTTAAGTTATAGTTAAAAGCATTTCAGGCTTTCGCCTACAGCTCCCTGTGGGATCGATATCTTTATTTTGAAACTAGCTACAAACGGTCTGCGCACTTGCAGTCATCAAGCTATTTTCTGGCGCCATTGTCGGGGAGCTTAGCGCTATAAGTCACTTTACTTTTAATTATTTACTTTTGGTGTACTAATTTTTACTTGAGTTGCAGGTCCACAACAATGGACAACACTCAGCATTTAAACCAGCTTGAGGCAGTAACGAAAATGGGTTTGCCCACGGACGCTTTTATAGCTGTCAATAAAAGCATAAATCCGGATGGAGTCAAGATCCATCCTTTGTTATTTGAATTATTGCATTCTAATAAATTTGCAGGAAGGAATGAAGAGAGTCCATATGGACACTTACAATTCTTTGAAGACATTCTTAGTTCCTTTATTTTTGGCGACTGTAATCTTGATATGGTTAAAACTCAGTTGTTTAGACAAACTCTCTCGAATAATGTTCGCGACTGGTACAGATCTTTTTGTGCAGAAGCACCAAGGACTTGGGAGGAATTGACAACCAAGTTCCTATCAAAATATTATTCTGATAGCAAAGCTCATAGGATGAGAGGTATTATTATCAGTTTCAAAAATAATCCTAGTGAGGGCTTATATGAAGGATATCTGAGGTACAAAAGCTACCCAGAAAATTGCCCCATCATCATTTACCTGATTGGTTAATCACCCATACCTTTTATGGAGGGCTAAATATTGAAAATAGGATGAATCTAGACACTGCTTCTAATGGCAGTTTTTGATCTTATACCTATAATGAGGCTTGGAATCTAATAATAAAAATGAGAGAAGCAAAGGAAAATCTTAAAGATAAGGAAAACATTACAAATAGTTTTTTCTGAATATGCTTGCATTAATGATTTCCTTGCAGATGAGAGGACAGATACAATGATTAAAACCCTCGATATTGATTCTTACTCAGTATAGAAAATTATTGAGAATTATGCAGGGCATTTGCAGGTACCTACAGATTGGGAACCCCGTAAACCTCTCGAAGAAAAGAAGCGTGCAAGAGCGCTAATGGAAGAGTTCTCCTCGATACCCATACAGGGGATCTTCGAAAAAAAAGACAAAGAGAGGAAGAACAATTAAAGAAGAGATCGAAGGAACCAGGAAGGAATTCCGAAGCTACAAATATAAATAACGTTATAATAAAGGATCTTATGGAAGCACGAATAGTGGAAGATTAAGTAGTTATGTTAGACCTTGAAACCTCAGAAATCATCAAAGGTAAGATTCGAGGTAACGAAACTCTAAACCAATGACTCCTATATATTGTGGAGAAACTTTCTTATATGGAATTTGCAAACCAATTTCCACTATAAATATTATGCCTTCATCACTTTATGAGGAACTCCGGTACAATTTAAATAATCCAGATGTGGAACTAGTAGACACTATTATTAAATTGTCTAATAGAACCAATATAAAACCAGAAGGAGTAATCAGAAATATCTATGTCTTTATTGGCTCACTCATGTACCCCCTTGATTTTCATATTGTTGATATGCCTTGAGATTCTTTTTGTCCTATTCTTTTGGGTAGGCCTTTTATTTCCATTACCAAAGCTCGAGTAGATAATAAGAAGGAAACTATTTCACTGAAGTTAGGAGAAGAGGAAATGACATTCCACTTTCCCAAACTAAAGAAGAGGCCATATGAAGTGGAGGATATCAAGGAAGAGAAGACAATTGACGAGCTAGCGACAATTCATTTCAGTACTCCACAAGATGAATTAGAAAGGAGCTTGATTAATTGGGAGGAAGCACAAAATGATTAGGAGAAAGAAGACATGGATGATTACCTTGATTCAATTCCGGAAGCACAAAATCCACATGACTACGAAGAACTGGTAAGAACAGGAGATGAAGAGCCTCCACCAATAGAGTTAAAAAAAATTCAGACAATATGAGGTATGAGTTTTTAGATAATGAAAATAAATTTCCTGTCATTGTTAGCAAGAATCTATCGGAAAATGAGACAAATAAACTCATTTCAGTTTTGGTTAAGCATCATGAAGCCTTTGGATATACATTGAGTGATATTAAAGGAATAGATCCCTCTATGGTAACACATAAGATTACCATGCTTGATGATGTTGAACCTGTAGTAGATACACAAAGAAGGCTTAATCCTAAAATGAAGGAAGTAGTAAGAAAATAAGTAAGACACTTACTATATGTTGGCATCATATATCCTATTTCTGATAGTAAGTGGGTTAGCCCACCTCATTGCATACCAAGACAAGGTGGTCTTGATGCTGCTTTGAATGAGAATGGTGAGCTAGTTCCTGTGAGGCCAATTGTAGGATATCGTATGTGCATTGATATTAGGAAGCTAAACCGCGAGACATGGAAAAATCATAAACCTATACCATTCATGGATAAAATTTTAGAAAGGCTTAGTAATAATTCTTACTTTTGTTTTCTTGACGGTTATTCTAGACATTCTCAAATTGCCATACAACCGGAAGATCAAGAGAAAACAACTTTCACTTGTCCTTATGGCACATATTCTTATAGATTAATTCCATTTGGCTTATGTAATGCAGTAGCTACTTTTCAGGAATGTGTTCTAAAGATTTTTGATGATTTTGTTGAGAAGACTATGGAAGTTCTAACAAATGATTTTGTTGTTTGTGGAACAACTTTTGATAATTTCCTCTACAATTTGACCAAAGTCTTGGAGAGATGCAGGCAATCAAACTTGGTTTTGAATTGGGAACAATGTCGTTTCATGGAAAGAGAAGGTAAAGTTTTCGGGAAGAAAGTTTCGGAGAAGGGAATAGAAATAGATAAAACTAATATAAATGCTATAGAGAATCTTCCAATACCTTAGGACATCAAAAACCTAAAAATGTTTCTGGGACATGCGGGTTTTTATAAGCAGTTTATAAAAGATTTTGCTAAACTAGCTATGCCCCTCACCAATCTTCTTGATAAAGAAACTCCTTTCTATTTAGATCATGATTACATTGCAGCTTTTGAGAACCTTAAGGATAAACTAGTCTTAGCACCTATCATGCAATCTCCAAAGTGGGATGAACCTTTCGAAATCATGTGTGATGCTAGTGATTATGCTTTAGGGGCTGTTTTGGGACAGTGAGATGGAAAGAATTTGAATGTTATTTATTATGCTAGTAGACCTCTTAATAAGATTCAGAAACATTATGCTACTACAGAAAAAGAGTTTCTAGCCATAATTTTTGCGTGCGACAAATTTAGATCTTACATAATTAATTCTAAGGTAATAGTTCATACGAATCACTAAGCTTTGCCTCACCTCCTTGTGAAAAAGGATGCTAAGCGCCCAGGTTGATTAGGTGGGTTTTATTACTTCAAGAATACGATTTGCAAATAGTAGATAGGAAAGGTAAGGATAATCCGGTAGCAGATCATCTCTCTAGGATGGAGGGAATCATTAATGACCCTGTACCTATTAATGAATCATTTCCAGGAGAATATTTAGCAAACGTGGAAATTGCTGATCCTTGGTATGCAGATTATGCTAACTATCTAGCAACAAAATTTATACCTCCTTGTATGTTAACAAATCAAAGAATGAAATTATTTAATGATCTTAAATATTACTTTTGGGATGATCTGTATCTATATCGTCATGGACTTGACGGAATGATTCAAAAGTGTGTTCCTAACCATGAAATGAATGCGATATTGGAAGCTTGTCATGACGGTCCATATGGAGGGCATCATGCAGGAAAGAGAACTGTTGCAAAGCTACTTCAATCCAGATTCTATTGGCCTACCTTTATCAAGGATGCACACAGGCATGTGGAATACTGCGATGCTTGCCAAAGAAGAGGTAATATAGGTAGGAGACAAGAAATGTCAATGAATTATAGTCTCATAATTGAACCCTTTGATGTATGGGGAATCGATTACATGGTACCATTTATAGAGTCGAATGGTTATACTCATATTCTTGTTGTTGTTGACTATATCACTAAATGGGTTGAAGCTATCCCAACAAATCATGCAGATGCAGCTACCTCAGTGAAGATGATCAAGGATGGCATATTCCCCAGGTTTGGAGTTCCTAGATTTTTAATTACTGAGGGTGGTTCTCATTTTATGAAAGGGGCTTTCAGGAAAATCCTCTGCAAGTATGGAGTAACTCACCGCGCTGCTTCACCATATCATCCCCAAACAAGTGGTCTAGTGGAACTCTCTAATAGCAAACTAAAGACCATACTCGAAAAGACGGTGGACAAATCAAGAAAAGATTGGTCATACAAGTTAAATGACACTCTATGGGCATACCGTACTGCATTTAAAAATCCAGTGGGTATGACACCTCATAAGATGGTCTACGGCAAGGCATGCCATTTACCTTCAGAACTGGAACACAAAGCTTTTTGGGCAATCAAGAATCTAAATTATGATCTCAAGGCAGCAGGGGAGAAGCTTTTATTAGATATTCATGGTTTAGATGAGTTTAGAAGTGAATCCTATGAGAATGCTAGGTTGTTTAAGGAAAAAGTTAAAAGATGGCATGATAGAAAAATAGAGAATAAAACTTCTAAAAGTGGGACAAAGTGTTGCTCTATAATTCTCATCTTAAGTTGTTTCTAGGAAAACTCATATCAAAGTGGGAAGGTCCATATGTAGTTGAAGAAGCCTATTAGTCGGGAGCTGTGAAGATCCAAGGAAAACACCCTCTCTTGCATGGGTGGTAAATGGACAACGCTTGAAGCATTATCGGGTAAAAGAAGATATAAGTGTAGCCACCATATAATTGAGCACCCCCGAAGAAGTGATAAAGCAAAGATATACATGGAATGGCAATTACAAGAAAAATGGACTCGAGACAGAATGAGCAGTACTACGGTCAAGCTATTGACCATAAAAGAGCGCTTCATGGGAGACAACCCATGTGAAATAAAGGTTTGAGTAAGTTTTAAAATTTTGAGTTAAGGTCTAGTTTGAGTATTGTGTTAAAAGAGAAACAATTTATGCTCTAGCAAAGAACAAGGAAAATTGATGATACCAAAATTGGTCAAAAATCTAAGATGACATTTTTCTGTCAAAACTCGATATTTCGTTAAGTTTCAGATTAATAAAGAATCCTTGGAGAAGCAAAAAAAATTTGGTGGACACAGAAGGTTTAATGACCAACTATACAATGGGAATAAAAATTTTGGCTGTATAGTTCCGGTCATATAGTTGTTGCGACATCAACACTTCCATCCACAAAAGGTACTAAGAGTTTAACGACCAACTATATGGCCTGAATTAAAAATTCCGCCAATATAGCTGGGTCGTATAGATATCCACACCTTTGACAAAATTATTTCCTGAGTACTAAGAGTTTAACGACCAACTATATGGTCGGAATTAAAAAATCCGCCGTATAGTTTTGATCATATAGTTATCAACCCTTCTCCAAAAAAAAATCAGAATCCAGAGAATTTAACGACCAAATATATGGTGGGAATAAAAATTTCCGCCCGTATAGTTTTGGCCGTATAGTTATGTCCCACCATAGATTTAATCTATAGTCAGTTTGCAACTATACGGCGGGAGCTATACGGGTTGCGCCCGTATAGTTGCTCATTACGCAAGGCGGCTAGGGTTTTTGACCCCTCCTTTTAAAGCTGATCGCGTCTAACCTTTTTCATTAAATTTTCGCAGAGCTATAGCCTCCAGCCTCGAAAGATCTTTGCCATCCCTATACAAGACCCTTTAACAACATCCATGCAGCGAAGCCATGTAGCCCTTCCATGTCAACAAGATCTATAAGAAGAAAGAAGAGAAGCCCGTGAAGAGGATTGAAGAAGCAGAACCCAAAGGATCGTCGTCATCATCCGGCCCGGAGATCAAGCCTCTCCCAAATTGGGAGGACATGTTCCTGCAAAGGATGGAGATGATGAGACAAGCTAAGCGGGGAAGAAACAAGGATGAGTACCTCCCTAATCCTTATCATTGCAACATAGGATCCTATTATAAACCTCCTCCTGGTCCATCACCTCTTAAACCTAAGAAGGTTTGGCAAGATGACATTCATGGTAAGATATATGAGTTGGAAAAGGCTTCTAAGGCATGTGTTGAAACAATTGGAGAAGGGATTGACTTCTACTGGATGATGATCAAAGACCTTGAGAAGAAGGTCGATGACATCGATGGTAGAGTTGGTTTCTACCCAGGAGATGAAACATGAAAGAAGAAGGCGACATCTTTCTACCCAGGAGGAGGAATAGGTACCAACAAGGAGTTAATTGATCCCTCCTAGCTTGATTCCAAGCTTGGGGAGATATTTAAAGACCTTGTAATCTTTCTTACAAGTTTTATATTGTCGTTTTCGTATTAGTCCAAACTAGCCATAAAGTTTGCATCATTAGAATTCCCTTCAGTAATAGTCGATCCCTTTTATGAAATTATGATTTTATTTTTATATATGGAGTAATATTGAGTTTGTATTTTCTTTATTGATATATGAATGGCTTAGGTATAATTTTACTTGCACTTGATGATAGCAATAGGAGTCTTCCACACCATTGGTATTAATGGAACACCTAAAGATAATTTAGTCAATATGATGGAAGTCTACGATTTGATTTACAAAGAAAAATTATCTATACAGTTAAGTTGAGAAAGAAACCTTGAACAAAGGAAAATGAAAGTGCTATCAAAAGAGAATGCGAACAAGTTGAGGTAGAATCTTCAAGTCATAAGAATGCTTCGTATACAATTGGAATTTGATAATTGAGATCATTAGACTTAGAATTCCTACATGAAGTGTAATGTATGGCTAGCTCCTTTGCACATCACTTAAACAAAAGTGTGAGCATATATATAAAAGAAAAGAAAAGGAAGAATAAAAAGAGCGAGTGTGCAAAGAGCAAGTAGGCATATACCACTGTATTGTAGTAGGACAAAGATACACTTTGAGATTTTGAATCCCAAGTGAATATGTGAATTCTAAAACACTTGGGACTACGTCGCTAACTCATTCGGTTAAACTGGATACTTTTACATTATGTTGTAATTCATCTTTTATGAACTGTTGATCACTAAGGTGTCAAAGCCTGCTAATACTAATCAGATGGTTCAAGTAAGGTACTATTCATGAAACTTATTCCTATGTATCGTACATGATAAACACATGATGCAAATGCCTCATTTATTTTATTGACTCACCTTCATGAATATGAGGATCACATCCATTAAGCTAAAATTTGCTCGGGATGAGCAAGGATCTAACCTTGGGGAAGTTGATGAGTGCATATTTTCATCATGTTTTACGTTATTATTTTATGTTGTAGACGTAGGATCTTGCTATTTATGGCGCTCGCGCGCATATTTTATGTCTGTTTTCACCAGGATCAGGACAGATGATGGATCCAATGGATACAATTCTTGGAGCAGTTGTACTATGGAGAAAATGAGCCAAAAACAACGTAAATCGCTTATTTGGGAAATATTAATAATACCAGAAGAAAACCGGAAGCAAACAAGGGAGGCAGAGAGTCCAACGACCAACTCTACCACCAGAGCAACTTCTCCGACCGTATAGCTCTTGCCGTATAGTTAGCACCGCCTCCACCTCATTAAATAGTTTCACCCCGTGCAATTGGTTCGAGGATACGACATACAGAACACCCAGAAATCACAGAAACCTCACCTCCGGAAGGCATCTGGAGGGGGAACTCATCCACAAGGGATCCATTTCGCCCTGCACAGATCTAGGACGCTAAGGCATCGATATTCATCATCCACCGCTGCATCACCACCATCTCCATCCATCTCGTCTACATCTTGTCTAGATCTTGTTGTAATTCCCGTACTCGTTGTGGATTTATAAAAGTACTATTCATCTATGATTGTTTCCATTACCATTGCTATGATGTTGATTGCCTCCGTGTCTGAGTAGATCTCTAGTTCTTGGGGAAATGGACAAGCCCTAGCATATGACTGAGATGAGATAGAGATTATTATGTTACACATCATATTGTGTACGTGTTAATGGTCTTCATCTTGATGTTGGTAGTTGTGCACCTCCTTAACATTCGCCTCTTATGGGGACTCGATGAAGGTGATTACTTGTTGGTAGATGGAGGGATGATAGCACTTACTATGACTATAAAGCTATTGTCATTCTTTACATACTAATTTGGGGAATCAAGGAGAACTCACAAAGCCATGTCCATGCCATGGGAGAAATCCCTTAATAGCGCAGTATGTCGATTGTTGTCTGCTGTGGTTATGAGGATGATGTGTGCAGCGGTTGCTGGCTATTCGTCCATATATGGAGCTCCTCCCACATACATACACATTATGACAATATTCGTTATAATAATCTCGACTACTTAGTCTAAATTGCTAGCGGTGTATCCACTATTCCCTGAGAAGGCTTTTTCCCTATAGTAGTTCCAAAGTTCTATTACACACGTGATTCTTATTTTCTGCATTAAGTTTTGCTTTACTTTAAATCACCTTGTTCAACCAAAAACCCCAAAACAACTCTACTTTACTTGCATATTAAAGTTTTTCTTAAGTACTTAGTTTAGTTATAGTTAAAAGCATTTTAGTCTTTTGCCTACTGCTCCCTATGGGATTGATATCTTTATTTCGAAACTAGCTACAAACAATCTGTGCACTTGCAGTCATTAGAGCCTAGAATGTGTAGACATGCCCTCGAAACATGGATGGTCAAAAGATCGAGCATGAATGATGTGATCGACGTTTCGGCCTCCACCTTTGCAACTATATTGCCGGCTGTGACGATCGGGGGCGGTGTAGCGAATAGGGATCATGTAATCACTAAAACCCTTTTTGGGGATAGGGTGTTCTTGTTTTAACTCATATAATTATAAATATAGTCTAAATTCCTTTTTGCAATTATAAATGTAGAAAATGGTTGTCCCTGATGCTACCTTCCCGGTTGACGATTGATTAGAAGGAGAAAATCTCAAACTAGATGGATCCAACTTTTCTATGTGGGTCGCACGTCTCCATGTTCTCCTTAGTGAGAATGAGGTGGTCGACTATATACTCTATGAGATGGATTTGGAGCAGTCCTATTTCTATGAGACCCCGGAATAGCGGGAAGACTACTATTACTGTCATGAGATGTCCGCCTTCATTTCAGTGACGATGCGCTTTGGAATGGTTGATGAGCTGTGGCCAATTGTGGGTAATCTTGACCCTCGTACGATAATAGTACATATTAGATCACATTTTGTGGAACAAGTGCGCATATGGGAACATGAGCTGATGGGAGATTTCCTCTCCATAAAGATGGAAGAGAACTCTTCACTAGAGAGCCACTTGGAGCGCAGATGCGTATATGAGGCTTGCTTACTTCCTGGAGAACTGGCTGACAAGCTCTTTTGCAATAGGCGTGTTGCTATGGTCGCTGCCACCAAGCTACCAAGCACATGCTAGGACTTGCATCATGAGAGGTGATGGGGAAACACAGGATTTCCACGAGTTCATATCATATTTCAAGAATGTAAAAGTTGAACCCATTGCTGGAGAGGTCATCAATGACAAAAGTATATATTTGATATACAGTTTTATAAATGTTATAATCTTGCAAACACTTGTTGTAGTGTTAAAGTATTTGATACTTATTCTATTTTGGTGAAAACAGGTCCTTCTGCATGAGAGTTGCTTGCTGGAGAGGAGGTGACGTTGCGTGTTGATGGCAAGCATGATGATGATGGCCAACGACACTCTCCCTTGATATTTATCACTTAGTTTATCGTTTTTGGATGATTATTATAATCGATGGATTGTGAACTTCTTTAGTGTGTCTCACACTTCGTGAGACAGTTATTCATATGAGTTTGTAACAAACAGTTGTTCTGCTTCTATGAATGATTTCTATTTGCGTTCATATCTTGTTCGATTATGTGTGAACTATCCTAGTTGTGAAACTAATTGATGATGCATGAACATTTGTAAAATATTGAAAATTCCTTGAAAATACCCAACTTAATGATATATTCATTTTGAATGAAAGCATTGTTTAAATTCAAAGTTATGTTGATAATATGTGAAAGTCATTTTGATTTCTTTCGACATATGAATCATGCCCAAGTTCGGCAACATAACTTAAACACCGTGTATTGCATTAATGCAAAGTGTTTGATGAATTGTTGCAAGAAAATACATATTCAATGTATCGTATTTCAACAAAGCAATGATTATCATTTTGTGATTGTTTGAATTTTCTAAAAAGGTTTACCAAAGGAAACATGAGCATGAAACTGTTTGATGTGATCAAAGTATTTCATAATCCAAGGGTATTAAAGATAAAAGAGAATAGAATTACTACGATTTGATCAATAGTAATGAAATTCGATGTTATAAGATTGGCATAAGAAATTGTGAAATGCAATGCATTTGATACGCTGAGATGCAAAGAATCACAATGTGATATTAGTTATCAAGTGGGTGAATAGTTTGCGCCAAATAAATGTTGTAGTGTAAATGTAAAGTCCATTAGTTAGAAATAGTAAACACTCAATTAGTATATATAGTGAACCATCTAAATTCGTGAGATCGGCGCCATATATTGTATGGATCGTCGTGGAAGTTTTTGAGTTATTCGATATCACCAAAACAATAGCGAACAAGTCCTTGTAAAGTATTCATTGGAAACTTTGAGTACGAAATCCATGGCTAGAACCAAAAGAAAGGCAAAACTAGCGTTGCTTAATTTTTTGTTGCTTTCTCGAGAAAGTCTATGTTCTCGACTGTGAAGCTTATGGATGTCATGGTATTGCCGATGAGTATGCCATGGAGGGGTCCTCACAGTGCGTGTTTAGAGACGTGGGGTAAGGCGAAGAGTTGGCGGGTACGAGGTAACAGAGCTTACCTAAGTTCAAGTCCCAGAACTGTGGCGGAACTCTACTCCTGCTATAAATCACTATAATGGCAATACACCGAGTTACAGAGATAGGTTCGCTGTGCGAGGTGTTGCACATTGTACGTAGCAATCTGATTGGTTGTGCCCTAAAGGCTCCCACAAGTCCGGTTTATAAAGGCACCAGAACCTAGGGTTATGGGGAAAGGACCTTGCCGGACAAGGTAAAGAGTCCTACACTAACACTAACTAGTATTTCATGTCTTGCACTCCAAGGCTCCGAGTACGTCGGTGACTCCTGCGTAGCCTTCCTTCATCCGGCATGGGCCTCCCTTCTAGATCCATCTAACAGGGACACCTAGCAGGCCATATGCCTTGCTACCAACTGTGGGCCAACCGGGTTATCTGGATTAAGGACGATGGTCATACTATACCCATTTAGCATATCCCCAACAGTAGCCCCTAGAGGACTTCGAGATCTTGCGACGTCTTGCTTATTAATCTTGAATGCTCCGTCTAGGTGATGCTGGCAATCCATTAAGCAATATCTCAAAGGACTCCCAAAGAACCCTGTAATCCTCTCCAACTTTGTAATGTAGCCGGAGATTCCTCGAGTCTTTATTTCCAGAGCTGGATAATCTCCACCTTCGATGGAATCTTCAGACGTGACTCTCCACTACAACTGTCGGGAGGATGACATAGGGTACATCCTATGCTAACTCGAAACTCACAGAAGGTAGGTAATTAATCATTAGTTGTTTTTACGCACACGAAATCCGAAATGGTAAAGCGGGAAAGACGGAGGACGTGGCGAAATTACCGGGCACGTTTGTCTCCACATCGGCAACGTTTCGTCCATTGGATCCCTTTGCATGAATCTTGATGCTGGGTCTATATATTTTGACTGTGGCTAGGTTATTTTATTTTACCCACATTCTCATCTACGTCTTTGTCTTCCTCCAGCCGCGTGCCTGTTTGAGCTCCTCATCAGAAAACCCTAGCCAAAGCTTCCTCTTTCTCCACTCAATCCCAGATATGCAATGGCCTCCGGCAGCTATGTCCCTTCAACGACAGCGACTCCCAAGGCTACAATGGAGCTATCTCAGGGAGTGACGGTCCCACCAGAGGGGGTGTCGTCCCTATTACTGACGTGGTGGAAACCACCGGTGACGACCAAGGACGGGCGGCGCTATAAGCCGCTGAAGAGTATAATGACTCCCACAAGGGAGTGTGGAGGGGATCTGACCTCTCCACCGAGGATTTGCAAGAACTCATCGGTGAGGGGAATCTCCTCGCGGCAGAGGGTTTGGTCTAGCGGCCGGCACCGGCCGACGAGTTGACTCCTTCTCCCGAAGCCAGAGAGAAGGTGTACCTCAAAGCCCAGCTGGTACCAGGCGTAAGCCTGCCAGTCTCCGACTTCTTCCTGGACGTCCTCCGGGTACTTCCCCACAACCTCTCTCCTAACAACATCCCCGTCCTTAGCAATTTTATAGCTTTGTGTGAAGGATATCTAGGAATCAAACCTAGATTAGATCTGTTTGTATACTTTTTCACCGTCATGAGAGAGTCTGTAGAGTCCAAGGATGAATTGCGGACTTGTGGAACCAGTAGCTTTAAGATCCGGCCTATCCAGTGCTTCCCCGACATCGTAGGGCATGAATCATGCAAGAATTGGCAGCGCACATACTTCTATGGCTCAGATATTCTCCTGCCTGGTCATCTTGAGATGTATCCCGACTTCATCGATGGAGCCGCCGCCGAAGTACCTGCCTGGAGGACCCCAGCCTCCCTTCCGTCCCACAATGAGGCCAATCACGCTGTAAGGCGGATTGGATGGCTCGTAGACGGAGGTCTGATGGGTTTGGACCTAGACATGTGCTGGTTCACTAGGCGGCTTCTAGTACACCCAGAGCCAGAAGGTTCCTATGCGTATTTCACAGGACAACTTTTCCACTGATTCCATCAAGCTCCGGTTAAAGGACATAGTCAAGGTGAAAGACAGGAAGCGTGGCTTCAAGATCACCTATGACATGTTCGAAGGCGGCAAATGCCTAGAGGTAGCTTCTATTTCCATTGTTGCTCGTTATGTATATACTCTAAGGTATTTTTGTCTTGAAGTTATCAGTCTAACATACTTTTTACCCTGCAACTAGTGACCTTGGCGGCGGATCAGATGGCCTCCCAGGTCTATGATCCTAAGCTGAAGGATATCCAGGTGGTGTCCGATGATGACACACCCAAGGATCAACCAGCTCCGGCAGTGCAAAAGCGGAAGAGCTCCACCTCTGACGCTGCTACCGAGGCCAAGAATAAGAAGAAATCAGAGAGTGGAGTCTCCAGACGATCCACCACTGCCTTAGAGGTGGAGAAGAAGAAATCCATTGGCATTCCCCTAACCAAGGCTCCACCCGTGGAGTAAGTGTATTCATTCTCCGGCTTGTATTTTTAGCTCGCACCTTATTCAACTCTTGTACTTATACTTTGTACGTTTCAGGAGGAAAACCGATGTTAGCCTGAAGCGATCCTCCAGAGATGCTGGAGGGTCAAAACATATTTGTGACATGTTGACCAGGGATGTGGCTGCCAAGCCTTCTCCCGCTACTTCTCCCCCTACTCCTCCCGCCAGGCCCACTGCTGGTCCCGCTGGGCCTTCGTGCCCCATCATCCCTGAGATCTCCGCGATGGAGACAGATGTCAATCCAATCTTTTATATATTAGACTCTGTCAGGATGGACGTCACTCCTAGCGGTCAGCCGACGCAGGAGAGTACTTCCTCCAAAGTGGCTGAAGCTCCGGCTAAGGATGACACCGAGAAAGGGAAATAGGTGATGGAATGAGAGGAGGTGAGGGCAGTTGTGGCAACATACAAGGCGGGAGCCTCCGAGCCATCAACTGCTATGATAACACAGTAGGTGACTAGGGCATCATCCATGCCTCCGGCTTCAACAACTCCTCTGGCCGCGACTCCTCCGACATTGTGCCTGGATGACCTTATTGCGCAGGCAGATGCCGTGTATAACAATGTCGGCATCTTCCATACTACATATGCCAATTTGGCCAACAATCTCAAAGTTATTGCCATTGTAAGTTTTTTAAACTTTATCTTTTATCGTATAACATATCCCTCTATAGCCCCCAGGCTCTTAGGAGGATAGACAATAGTTATTGGCATGAGTGCTCTAGAGAAATAAGAGTAGAACTTGATAGTGTAGCCCTCGAGCGTCTAGGTGAAAGTAAAAAAAGTTCCAGCTAGATGCTCTAAGAGTAGCATACTTGTCTTTAAAATTTAATCCTGTAGCCCCTGAGCATGTAGTTGAAACTAGATAGTTCTGACTAGATGCTCTAGAGAGACTAAGCATATGTCTTCTTTGCAGATAGAGAATAGATAGAGGATAGCCACCAATGATAAGTTTGCTGCTTTGCGGAAGGAACTGGACATCAAACAGGGTAAAATAGCCTTCCTGAAGCAACATATCAAATATAGCCAGAGTCTATTTCTCTTAACAGCTCCTTACTCTTCCTCATAGATTTATTTCTGCCGTCTTCTCATAATGCTTTGTATTTTCTGTCTTACAGAAGCCATTGCCAAACCCAAGAGCATCGTCGAGCAATCCAAGCATATTCAGGAGCTTGACGATGAGAAAAAAATTTGAAGAAAGACCTGACTGATGTTGTCAAAGGCCATGAGGAGGCGATGAAGGCTATGCAAGAGTCTGTTGATGCTGAGATGCGCTTGAAGGAAGAAATTGAGCGCCTCAAGGAGCAAAATCAAGCTGCCCAAGAGCAAAACTCTCAGAGCCTTGAGGCATGCAAGAAGCTTCAGGACAAGCATGGCATCTTGGCGGAGACATGAAAGCAAGCCGAATCCGGCATCTTTGGTACGTTTCCTTCGTCTTGTTCAATTTTGTACCTTGGACAAATGTTTGATGTGCTTATGCTCATGATCCTTGTACCTTATGCAAACCACAGCTCCCATTGGCTTGGCCAATTTGGGTGAAGGTACGCCGGATCCTAAGGAATGCATGATTCTTGCCGTCAACTTCGTCAGCACCGCCATTTCTCAAGCCAAGGAGATAGCCCATCCTTTAGGAATAAACATCAAGGTGGCGGACTCAGCGGCCAAGTACTCGAAAATCCTCCACCGAGCCCCCGAGAAAGTCAAGGACTGGAAAGCCTCTTGCGTCCGTGCTGGTGCAAGGATGACCCTGTCCTTGGTCAAAGTACACTACGACAACACCGACATCAATCTGGTGACCTCCGGCATGCCCAAGCTAGACGAGGAAGGGAAAGAGATCGATAGAGATGCTATTTGGAACTCCCTTGCTGGCTACAACACCAGAGTTGCCAAGATGGTCAAGGCGGACGTCTTCGTGCCTGCCGAGATCCTTGATGAAGACATGGCTTCTTCTGAGTCTAGCCCCTCTCCTTACGAGTTTGATGAGCTATCCTGGTCTGGCTCTCCTGTTGTTGATGATGCCACCATGAAGTCCCCTGCAGCAGAGCCATAAACAATATTTGTATTAAATGTATCTCTGCGATGTGTATGCGAAAAGAACTGATGAATTTGTAAGGCGGAAAAACTTGTACTCAAGCTTCCTTCTACTTATTTGTTTCCAGCATGTATATATTTTTTAAGCAAGTGCTGGCTTATCCATTATTCTGGTTCGTATGCTTGACCTTTCGTGAGATGGAAGACTTGTAGCATAGAACTATGCTCTCAGGTGATGATGCTTAATAGCATCATCAAGAACCTAAGAGCAAAATCGTTAGCTTTGAGTGCCGATAATTCACTACTCTGGAATCCACATAAAAACTTCAGAAAACATGTAGTCCAGAAAACTTAAGCTAACGCCCGTAGGCGGGATTTTCACAAGTGCAAGTGCAAACTTGCACATAAAGGGTTTATATGATCGAAAAATGAACAACTAAAGGAGGTAAAAGACTCAGAGAATATGAGTGAACCAAATGCTTTATTTCACTGATCATATAAGAAACTTATTACATAATATAAAATATGCTAAGTGTAAAACGGACGTAGCTGTGCTATGTTCCATGGCTGATCTGTCTCTAGGTAATCATCATCGGAGTCACTTTGCTTGCGCTTGCGATTTTTTGGCCTATCTTTCAACTCACGAATATCGATGAGGTAATAGGAACCATTGAGCAATGCTTTGCTTATGACGAACGGTCCTTTCCAAGACGGGGATAATTTGTGTGATTTCTCCTGGTTGAGTCTAAGCACCAGATCCCCCTCTTTAAAGGAGCGAGGCTTAACATGTCGACTATGGTAGCCACGTAGCTTCTATTGGTAGATGGCGGATCTCTGGTATGCCATCACGTGCTCTTCTTCGAGTAGGTCCACAGATAAGCATCTGGATTCTTTAGCTTCATTCTCCACATAGGCGGCGACTCGGGGTGCATCGTGAAGGATGTCAGATGGAAGGATAGCTTCTGCTCCATAAACCATGAAGAAAGGAGTCAAGTCGGTGGATTTGATGGGTGTTATTCATAAACTCCACAATATAGATGGTAATTCCTCCGCCCAAGCTCCAGCTTCTCTACGTAGCGGTGCTTCTAAGCGTGGCTTGATTCCATGCAGAATTAGTCCATTGGCCCTTTCAACTTGCCCATTTGACTGTGGGTGTGCCACAGATGCTAGGTCAAGGAAGATGCCTTTTTCATGACAATACTCCTCAACTTCTCCGAGAGACAAATTTTTGCCGTTGTCGGTGATGATGCTGTGTGGGAGACCAAATCTCACCACTAGATCCTGGACAAATTTTAGGGTTGTTGCCCCATCAAGCTTTCTATTGGGTTTAGCTTTAATCCATTTTGTGAACTTATCCACTTCTACTAGCAAGTGTGTAAATCCACAGGGTGTTGTCTACAAAGGTCCCACCATGTCCAGCCCCAAGACTGTGAACGGCCAAGTTATTGGTATGGTTCGCAGTTCTTCAGCTGGACCACTTGGTTGTCTTGCATAAAACTGACACCCAAGACAGGTTTGTACCAACTTGTCGGTGTCCGCCTTGGCAGTTAGCTAGTAGAATCCTTGTCGGAAGCCTTAGCCACCAACGATCAAGGAGTGGCGTGATGCCCACAATCTCTGAGATGTATCTCTCTAAGGATGTCAATACCTTGCTGCTAGGAGACACATCAAAGGAAAACTCTTGTGGTACTTCTTTTGAATAGCTGTCCATCAATAATGATGTAGCCTTTTGCTCTGTGTACTATTTGTCGGCTTTCGACTTCGTCGGCGGGCAAAGTTCCGTCTTGTAGATAGTCCATGTATGATTTTTTCCAAGCCGGAGAGGTCACTGTTACTGCGTTAACGAATGAGTCCCCTCTATCCGGGTTGTTGCGGTCCGCTCCCTTCACGAATGGGGTCCGTAATGCTCCAGGAAAATGCCTGGCAGAATTGGTCGGCGAGCCGATCCAAGCTTTGATAGCAGATCTGCCACCTCATTCTCCTCCCTTTTGACGTACTTGACTTTGTAGCCGTCGAAGCACTTGGCAATCTTGCCTACTTCGTCTCGAGGGGTTCCGTGCGTTCCAGGTGTCAGCTACTTGTTGGGAAACCAAGTCGGAATCTCCACAACAAACTATGCGCTTGATGCCAATATCCTTGGCTACACGAAGTCCGTGAATGAGGGCCTCATATTCCGCCATGTTGTTGGTACCATTGAAGTAGATCTGCAGGACATTTTACAACTTCTCCCATATTGGTGATTGTAGTAATACACCAGCCCCCGAGCCATTGAGTAGCTTTGATCTGTCAAAGTGCATGACCCAATATTATGGCTCTGGCATAGGCGTGTCTTCTGGCAGTTCTTCCCAATCTGCAATAAAATTCGCCAATGCTTGTGTTTTGATAGCGCCACGTCTCTTGTAGGTGATTTCAAAGACGGCACTATGATGGGGTGCTCTTGGAAGTAATTCATTAGCTTCCGTGAAGCAAGGAAAACTCGGTAAGCTATCTTCTGGTAGTGCGGGTAATCCTGCTTGGATTCCGTCAAGATCTTGCTTACGTAGTAAACTAGTCGCTGAACTCCGTATTCATGTGTTGGCTCCTTGCGCTCCACCAAGATGACGATGCTGATTACTCGGTTGGTTGCCTCCATGTAAACTAACATAGGCTCCCTTGATACCGGTGCTGCAAGTATTGGCGTGGAGGAGAGTATTCTCTTCAACTCCTGAAGTGCTGCGTCAGCCTCATCCGTCCATACGAATTTGTCCGCATTCTTGAGTAACTTATATAGCGGCATAGCCTTCTCCCCAAGTCGGCTGATGAAACGACTTACTGCTGCTACGCAGCCCGTGAGCCTTTGTATGTTCTTCAGGCATGTCGGACGCTTGATGTCGAGGATGGCCTTGATTTTCTCCGGGTTCACCTCGATTCTGCGGTGTAAAACGATGAATCCCAATAGCTTGCCGGATGTACCCCGAAGACGCACTTCTTGGGGTTCAGCATCATGTTGTATTTCCATAGATTGTCGAAGGTTTCCTGCAAGTCGGCGATAAGATCGTTTGATTTCTTTGACATTACCGTGATGTCGTCCACATAAGCGTGTATGTTGCAACCTATTCAGTCATGTAGGCAGTGTTGCAATGTCCGCTAGTACAGAGCGCCAGCATTTTTCAGCCCAAAGGGCATCATGACATAGCAGTACGTGCCGTAAGGTGTGGTGAATGAAGTGGCCAGTTGGTCTGACTTTCGCATCCGGATTTGGTGGTAACCTAATTAGGCATCGAAAAAACACAGAAGTTCTGAGCTAGCCATCGATTCAATGACTTGGTCAATGCGAGGCAAAGCAAACGGATCCTTCGGACATGCTTTGGTCAAGCCAGTGTAATCAACGCACATTCTTAATTCATTGTTTCCCTTTTTGGGGACAAGTACAAGATTTGCCACCCATCCGGTGTGAATAACTTCTCGGATAAAGCCAGCCTTAAGTAACCTAGCTATTTCTTTGCCTATAGCCCTTCGTCTTTCATCACCAAAGCATCATAGAGGTTGTTTCACCGGTTTAGCATTAGGATCAATATTCAAGCTGAGCTCGGCAAGTTCCCTAGGTACACCTTTCATGTCGGCAGGTTGCCAGGCAAAGATATCCCTATTCTTACAGAGGAACTCGACGAGCGCGCTTTCCTATTTGGGATCCAGGTCCATGCCAATGACAGTGGTCTTGGAGGAATCTCCTTCAACAAGCTCCATATGCTTGGTCTTGATGGCGGCCTTGAATGTGGGTTCGGCAGCAGTGACCTGCTTCTTCGAAGCCGGCATCTCTAAGGCATCGACCTGGCTCTAGATCTCCTTGAACTCCTCACCATAGAGAACTGCTTCGGTGAAGGCATCTTCACTAATCTCTCCCTCCCGTGCCTTGGTGAAGCTTCCGTCAACGGTGATGATGTTGTTCGGTCCAGGTATCTTGAGCTTGTTGTAGACGAAGCATGGCCTTCCAAGGAAGGAGTGGAATATGTCGCGTCCAAAGATGATGTGGTGCATGCTCTTGAAAGGCACCACTTCAAAGATCATGTGTTCTTGGCAGTAATTGTTGACATCGCCAAAAGTGAACAGAAGGGTGATGCAGCCCAGGGAATTTGCTTGTTGGCCAGGAACAATGCCATGGAACATGGTGTTTCTCTTCCTTAGTTGGGTCTCCATCAAGTTCATCTTGTGCAATATATCTAGGTACATGATGTTGATGCTCCTTCCACTGTCCACGAGGCACTTGGTGAACTCTATGTAATCAATGAAAGGGTTGATGACCATGGCATACTGGTTCTCTGTTGGGATAAGATCTGGTGATCCTTCCTATCCCAAGTAATTGGAATATCCGACCACCTGACGTACCTAGGAACCGGAGGAAGGGTGGCCATCAGTATCTTCAGGGAGGTTTTCTAGGCTCGAACAATGGGGGTACCAAGGAAAGTGTGGTAGACTGGAGCCTTCTTCTCGAAGGGGTTTTTCCCTTTACCCTCCCCTTTGTCAGCGGATTTGGGTTCCATGTCTTCCTCCATATCACTCGAATCCTTGGATTCCTGCTCCTTCTTCTTCCCTTTGCCCTTTCCACGGGGTTTGTTCTTCCGACTTTGCTTGTAGCCGGACTAAGGGTCTTCCTTGAGGTCATTGACAAACTTGCATTGGCGATTGGTGTGGGTGGCTTTTCCATTTGCGTCGAGGTGGACAAAACACGGCATATCACGGTACTCTTTGTATGTTTGGGAACGCGGGGTGCTGAGGGTGTAGAATCACTCCTCTGCTGACCATGGCTAGCCCCTCGTCCACGTCCACGCTGTCCGCCTCCGTCTCTGCCAGTGAATGTTGTGGCAACCATGTCGGTTGTTTGCTTTTCTTCAGGCGGAGTCTTCCGCTTGTTATTGTTGTTCTTTCTGGCCTGGGTAGGGATTGTTATTGCCAGCAACGATCCTCGCACATCACCATCAGCAGCGGCAAACTCGCTAGCCATGGCGATCATTGCGTCGAGGTTGAGCTCATTGTTGTCTTGCTTGCGATTGAACGTATGCCGGAGAAAAGTTCCCTTCTCCAGACCGTTGATGAAGGCGGCCATAGCGGTTTGTTCGTGCACCCCTACGCAGGAAGTTTTCTTATCCAGCCAGCGAGAGAGGTAGGCACGAGAGGTTTCATCCTTTTCTTGTATGCACCACTGTAGGTCTCCGATAGTGCAGGGATGTTTATATGTACCCTCGAAGTTCTTGGTGAACGCTTCATGCATATCCAACCAATTGCATATTGATTTCTCCGACAAGTCATGAATCCATTGTCGGGCGGTTCCAGTGAGCATAGTGGGAGGTACTTGACAGCGACATTAGGGTTTCCCCCTGCGATGTGAATCGCTTTGTTGTAGTCCTACAACCATGTAACTAGTCTGGCGGTGCTGTCATAGGGCTTGATAGTCTTGTCTATCTGTAGGCCTTGGGGGTAGGTTGTGGCCCGTATTACTGGTTCAAAACAACATGGCCCAAGGTATGGGAGCTCCAATCTTCTTGGATCTTGTCCAGCCGTGAACATGCGTCATACAACTTTGGTTGCTTCCCTTTTCCGTCATGTGGAGGGGAGTTGCGGTGCGATTTATGAGATCCACCTTGTCCTCCGCCATGATGGCTGCTAGGTGGTGAAGATGGCGGTGGGTTAGCCTTCTTGCTGTTACCCTACTACGACTCCTCACACCTATCGCGGTTGCTTATCGGACGTGGCGGTTCCTTGTAGGATCTGCTACTATGTCCTTCAACGCTGCTGCGCTCTCCAGCATGTCGGGGCTGCTCGCCCTAGTCACGTATAACGATGCCAACCTGGGGACCCCTAGGCAGTGGCATGCTTGTATGGTGGCGCGAATGTCGTTCCTCGTGACGTCGGGATGGTGCTGGAGGTAGCGATCGACGAGGGCGAGCCTTTTCTCCGTGATCCAAAGATATGAGTATGGCATCAACCCTGTTGCGTCCGTCCCTCCGCCTTTGCTTTGTGGAGCCTATATGGGATCCCTCGTCACGGGGAGATCTTGGCCTTCTGCGGTTGTTTAGGGTTGACTAACAAATCTCTGGGTTGGACTCAAGCCTCTGCGAGGTAGCCTTTTCCTGTTGCTTGCATGCCTTGGCGACGAGGTCATACACCTGAGCAACTGCTTCTGGTGATCTTTCCTGGTCTAGGAGGGTCTTGGCGATGGCGATTTTGAGGGAGGGAGTTGGCATTACTTGCCTCCCCTCTGAATCAATGTATGGGGTGGCTCTTGCCGGCCTTTATCCGCCATATCCCAACTTGCGCCAAACGTCGAGGTCTTCGACGACATGAGCTGGTGCTTCTTTGCTTTGTGCTTCATTAGCAACTACTTGTATTCAGCCTCCATAGCCCTTGTCACCTTGATAGATTGTTGCGCCTTGTCCATGTATTCGTCTAGATTAGCACCCTTCTCCACGATGCACTAGGCCTCCGCTAGGATTGCTGCATGCTTCTCATCAAGCTCCATAACGCTTTGGATAAGGGCGATGGTAATGGGCTCAACGAGGAGTGCACCATGGATCGCCTTGTAGGCGGGAGTAACCAATGGGTTGCCAGCTGCAGACGTTGATGGTGGCATTGGCGGCTAGTTTCACTGCTTGGCAGTACTGGGGGCCATGGTGAGTTCCTGCGCCTACTACAGACGGATAACCGGAGGGGCATGGCCTTGGCCGGAGCCGGATGCTCAGCGGCTTTCTTGGCTGCTGCCGCTCTGGTAACCGCTAGCATGGGCAGAGCTCTCTCACGCTTTGGTTCCTATCTGTCTTCATCCATCACACTCCTAATGGAGACTAGCACCTGGTGGGATGTGTTGTCTTTCTTGGCACTCTCCTCCTTCTCGGTCTCCTGCTCGATCTCCCTCATAACAGCATCGTGTTCCATCGAATTGGCGTCTGAGCCGCCGCCATCCATATTGATGTCTACGTATAGCATGTCAAGGACGGAGTCAGAGTTGGCTTCGGTGTTGTTGATGGCGGATGTGGAGGGTGATGGAGGCATGTCATTATTGTTGTTTCCTCCGGATTCAGGCCGAGGCATAGCTTGGGTGTTCTCCTCGGCGTCCGTGTATTCATTGATGATTGCGACCACCTCGCCAAGGGTGAGAGGACCCGTGGCCTGCCGCCTTCGGAGGGTTGATACATTGCAAATGTGTCTATAATTTTTTATGTTCCATGCTTGGTTTTATCTACTTTCTTATGTTTTGTCCACACTTTGGAGTACTTTTCATATGATTTCTTGGACTAACCTATTAACAAGAGCCATAGTGCCAGCTACCTGTTTTCTGCTGTTTTTGGTTCTAGGAAAGTCAGAAAATGAATATTCTTGGAATTGGACAGGACAAAAGCCAAAGTGCCTATTTTTTCGGAAGACATCTGATGCCAGAATACGAGACGGAGAAGGGCTCGGGGCCGGCCACACCACCTGGCCGTGCGGTCATGCCTGGCCCGCGCCAGGGGGTGGTCTGGCTGACCCCAGCACCCCCTCGGCCTCTCCTTCCACCTATATATTGCCCTCGGGACGAAAACCCTAAGTACCCGATCAAAAATCCACGAAAGAGTCTATAGCCGCTGTCGTCTCCATCCCTAGATCGGGAGGGATCTGAAGCTCTTCCCGGCATCCTGCCGGAGAGGGGAATTCACCCTGGAGGCCTTCTTCATCATCATGCAAGCCTCCGGTGTGATGCGTGAGTAGTTCATCTCTGGACTACGGGTCCATGTAGTAGCTAGATGGCTGGTTCTCCTCCTTTGTGCTTTCATGTCTAGATCTTGTGAGCTTCGTTCATGATGAAGATCATCTATTTGTAATTCTGCATGTTGTGTTTGCGGGGATCCGATGGATATTGAGATGCTATTTCAGATTGATTATTGATTCTATCATGTCTTTGTTATTTGTGATCTTGCATGCTTTCCGTTGTTAGTAGCTATCTTGGCCAAGTAGATGCTAGCAACTCCAAGAGATAGTATTTATGCTCAATAGTGGGTTCATGCGTTTGGTAATCCAGGGAAGTGACAAAAATCTCTAAGGTACTAGATGTGCTGTTGCTACTAGGGAGAAAACAACAATCCTTTGTTCATAGAACAATCATATTATTTACATTACACGCAATTCGTAAAGCAATAATATGTTGCTTGCAACTTAATACTGGAGGAGGTTCCGATGATAACTTGAAGGTGGATGGCAGTCTATGTATAATGTTGTAATGCCCAATCAAGTTCCAAAGGAGTCAAGATGATTAGTATATGCATGTATTGCTTTCTCGGTGTTTGTCAATTGCCCCGCTGTAATTTGTTCACCCAATATGTTATCTATCTTAAGGAGAGCCACCTCTGGTGAACTATGGACCCCGGTCCTTTTTTACATTCAATCTACAAACTGTTTACTTCTTTGTGTTTACTTTCTGCAAACTATTACTTCCTTCCATTCGATAGGTTAAATCCTTTGTTTTTAGCAAAACCGGTGAGATTAACAACTTCATCGCAAGTTGGGGACAAAGTTCTGTGGTTGTGTTGTGCAGGTCTCCACGTTGCTACTAGCACCGGTAGTGCGCCCTGCCAAGGCTCGGCTAGCAACACCTTTGGGGTGTTTCCTTGCTCCTACTGGTTTGATTAAACCTTGGTTTCATAACTGAGGGAAACTTGCTGCTGTGCTCATCATACCTTCCTCTTGGGTTTCCCAACGAGCTCTACATCAACACTGAGCCATCAACAGTGTGCGGTTATCTAGATGGGAACGGCTTACTTTGAGGTGTGATGTTATAGCCCTACCATGGATTAGAGTGTCCAACCGGAGAGTAGTTCAGAGTAGTATCATAAAGAGAAGATATTTATATGAGAGTGTTCACTAGTGAAAGTATGATCCCTAGGCCTTGTTTCTAAGCATTGATACAACGTTTGCAATTAGATCTGTTACATGTTTGCTTGCTTCCATCTTTATTTCTGTTTGCCTTTAGTCTTTTCCTACGTCAACCACACGCCAGCAAGCTATTTTCTAGCACCGTTACCACTTATAATTATCCATACCCCTTGTATTTCACTATCTCTTCGCCGAACTAGTGCACCTATACACCTGACAAGTGTATTGGGTGTGTTGGGGACACAAGAGACTTCTTGTATCTTAATTGCAGGGTTTCTTGAGAGGGGATACCTTTGACCACTTCCTCACTGAGTTCGATAAACCTTCGGTGATCCACTTAAGGGAAAACTTGATACTGTTCTACAAACCTCTGCACTTAGAGGCCCAACAACTGTCTACAAGAATAGGAGTGCGTAGACATCAAGCTATTTTCTGGCGCCGTTGCCGGGGAGGTAAGGTAAAAGGCACTCACATCCTCCGGTGTGAGTGCTCGAAGTTATTTCCCTTAGATTCTGCAATTTTGTCTTTTTTTTCTTGTTTTCACTAGTTAGGCTTAATTGAAAACAACAACAAAATGAGAGAGATTTATAGTATTTATCTTGAGTTAGGACATGAAGTGTTTGAAGAAAAATTAAAAAACCTATGGAACTTTATTTGCATGCTAATAGCAATGTTGTTAGTATGAATTCTTTGAACACCATTATTGCTAATGCTATGGAAAAGTCTAAGCTTGGGGAATCTAGTTTTTATGAAAATGATCTTTTTAGTTCCCCAGCTTTGGAAGATACCTATTCTATTGATTATGATGATACCAAACCTCCAATATATGATGATTACAATGATGAATATGATATTTTCAGTCCACCTACTATTGAGGAGAAAATTAATTATGATTACAATATGCCTCCTATATTTGATGATTATGGTGATGAGAATAATAATGATAGCTATTTTGTTGAATTTGCTCCCACTATAATTAATAAGGATGACTATGTTTATGTGGAGAGTAATAATTATTATATGCATGTGGCTCATGATAAGAATGTTTCATGTGATAGTTATATTGTTAATTTTATTCATGATGCTACTGAAAGTTATTATGAGAGAGGGAAACATGGTTTTATGCATCTCAATAATATTAAGTTCCCCCTCTTTATATTGAAAGTCTTGAAGTTGCACTTGTTTTGCTTTACTATGCTTACTACGTTGTGCTTTCATGAATTGTTTCTTTACAAGATTCCTATGCATAGGAAGTGGGTTAGACTTAAATGTGCTTTGAATTTGCTTCTTGATGCTCACTTTTACTTCAATTCATATTTCTTAAGTGAGCATCTTCTCAAATTAGCATGCCTAACTTAAAGGCATTAAAGAAAAGTTCTTATTGGGAGATAACCAAAAGTTTTAGATGAGTCTTGGAAGTTATTACCTCCATAATAACCGCTCCTTATCCTTTTTATTTGCTTTTTGTACCAAGAGTAACCTCTAATGAGAGAGAAGTAATGATTGGGAAAGTTGCTGTCCCGAAACAGATTTCTGTGCTTCATCATAAAAATTCTTCTAAAATCTCTGCATGTCCTTTTGAGGCGTGAATTTTTGTGCTTCTGCCCCAGGTTATTATCTAACGTTCGTTAGATCAACACTTTTTTATTTGAGCAACAGAAGGTCTTCGAAAAAATTCGTCTTTACCTGCTGGTCTGTTTTGACAGATTTCTGCCATTTTCTGCATTTGCTTCTTGTTGGTTCCTTTTTGAGTTCTTTTGGGGAATTGAGCTTTATTAGGGAAGTGCTACAGTAGATAGTGTTTTAATGGAAGTTTATTGGTGTTAGAACTGAACCTTAAGACCTATTATCTTGAGTGCACTAATGTTGCTAATAAAGATTGTGTGAAGTTTTGTATGAAGGAAAAATTTCAGGTGTATGGAAGGAATGAGTAATGAGATGAAGGATGGACTAAAGCTCAAGCTTGGGGATGCCACACATGTCACCCCAAGAAATATCCAAGAAGTACAAGCGTCAAAGCTTGGGGATGCCCAAGGCATCCCCCTCTTCATCAATAAAAATCCCAGGTTTCTTCCAAACGCTTCATTTTTATTGTTTCATGCACAGTTGTGTTGTTCTTGGAGAATCTTCTTTTTCGTTTTCATTTTGGTTTTTCGTTTTCTTAGTTTGCTTGAATAAATTGGTTGGACCCCCTCTTTCATACATTGGTTTTCAAATAGTTTGGTTTGGATTGGAAAAGAGTAGGAAAGTTCATGCTTAAGTGAAAAAAAGGAGTTTGTTTTTGACTGTGGCCTATGCTTTGTCATGCCATGCTTGATATTGTTTTGGCTTTATGCTTAGTGATCTTTGCTGTAGCATGACTTGTTATAAACAATTGAGATTGCTTAATGTGCCTTGCAAGGATTATGCGTTGTTTTAGCATATTAAAGCATGTATTGTGGTATTCTCCTTTGATGTTTTATTTGGGTTGACTTGGCACATGCTGACACCATGTTATGACTATCCCATGTCACCATAGCCTTGATGATCCTTTAGTTTCCAACTTGTAGTATCACTTTATGCTTTGATCAATAATGTTTTGTCGCTCTGCATGATTATGGCCATTATTTCTCTCTTAGTTGGTCGCTCCCAGTCTTTTGCTAGCCTCCATAACCAAGTATGAGTTCCACTCATGCATCCAACTCCTAAAACCAAGTTATTCCAAAGAGTCCACCATACCTACCTATTAACATTTTCTATTCCAAGTATATTCATGTTTTTATCTACCTTCCGAATTAAACTTGTTATGAGAAAACTAGTGATTAAAGCTCTCACGAACTTGATGGCACACTTTACTTTTCTTGCCCCTAATAAACTTGAACCATTGTGTTGTCTATTTTACATATGCTTGCACTTATTTGTTGGGGATTAGTAGAACCATGTTGTCATGGGGAATGCTTTCAACATTGCACTTGTACTTTGTACCTAGTTGATATCATGCTCTTTTGTCTATGGATGTCGTCGGTGTGAGATGAAAGGGGAGCTTGTAAGTCCATGGAGTTATGTATTTGTGTTAGAGAAACGCCTGGGCCGCTGGTCTAATCCATGCTGTCATGGTAGAAACCTGTAGTGTAACCATAATGAGCTGTCTATGAAGCATTGTTCTTATAAAAAAGAGTCAGATATTGAGAAAAAAGAGAAAAAGAAAAGAGAAAAAAGAGATATATGAAAAGAGGAAAGAGAGAAAAAAGCACCATATTCACATGGTAAATAAGAAGATTGCTGAGATGCTCGTTGTCTGCTTGCCTTGTCATTTTGATATGGGGATTCTTCCGTCGGGCAAGGGGTACCCCGTTGGCGGTTCTCTATGATACACATGTACTTACGATGACAAGAACTTACCGGTGACTAAACTTGAGTAGCATGAGGAGCGGCCCTTGTATTCAAGGGACATGAGATTTCCAACTTATACTTCGTCAAGCATATACACCATAGGTTGTTCACTTTAACCTTAATCACTTCAAGATGCTTATGATAGGGGCAATGAGAGCTGAAAGCTATAAGTACCATAATTTTTGGAAGCTCTTTATGAAACTTGAATCTCTGCTTCCTTCTATGAAGGCCTTTCTTCCACCATTATATTGAGTCTCCAGCTTCTCCCTTTATGCACCTACTTTGAGAGCATAGTGGCCATTCTTAGTTCTATGTGCATTGTCCCAAGACTTGTTGATTGATGCATAACTTTGATATTGCTTGTTTGAAACTATTTGTATCTAGTCACTCTTATGAACTTTGAAGGTGTCCTATGCATTTATATTTGCTACTCTATGAGGGACAAGCTGACTGCTATTATGCTATGTTTTCTTTATGTAAAACAAACAAACGTCTTGCAAAGCATTGTTATTCATGAATCTTTTGTTTGTGCCTTTTCATGTTGCAACATAGTTTCTTTGTCTTATTGCTAGAACTTTATCTTTCATGTTATGATTGAAGTACTATGATTCCAGCTTGAATGTTTTACAAATACTTTGATAAAGTTTATGATGGTGCATGTCACCTCAATAATTATTCTTTCTTTTTTGTCACTTACCTACTCGAGGATAAGCAAGAGTTAAGCTTGGGGATGTTGATACATTGCAAATGTATCTATAATTTTTGATGTTCCATGCTTGGTTTTATCTACTTTCTTATGTTTGTCCACACTTTGGAGTACTTTTCATATGATTTCTTGGACTAACCTATTAACAAGAGCCAAAGTGCTAGCTGCCTGTTTTCTGCTATTTTTGGTTCCAGGAAAGTCAGAAAATCAATATTCTCGGAATTGGACCAGACAAAAGCCAAAGTTGATATTTTCCCGGAAGATTCACGGAGCCAGAAGGAGAGCCGGAGAGGGGCCACAGGGTGGCCAGACCACCCCTAGGCGGGGGTCCCCCCAGGCCGCGCCAGGGCATGGTGTGGGCCCCCTGGACGGCCACCGACCTTGCCCCTTTGCCTATATATTCCTCCCAATGAAAAAACGCTAGATCGTCAATCAGAAATCCACTAAAAGTTCCGCAACGCCGCCGCCACCGAAGGCGATATTCGGGGGACAGAAAGTCTCTATTCCAGCACCCTGCCGGGACGGGGAAGTGCCCCCGGAGCCATCTCCATCGATTTCCAACACCATCTACATCACCATTGCTGATTCCCATGATGATGAGGGAGTAGTTCTCTCTCGAGGCTAAGGGTTCTACCGGTAGCTATGTGTTCATCTCTCTCTCTATGCATGATCTTATTGAGATCATGAGCTTGTAATCTATAGATCTACCTTGCTACTCAAGTGCTTTAATAGATATCTGCTCTCCCCATGTGTGTGAAGTTGACAGTGTGCACACCATGGTGGCACTTAGGCTAGAGATTACAAATACTTGTTATGAGTTATATTTGGAGTTGGATGTCTTTATGAAATTGTGGTGTTTGTTTGAACCATCTAGTGCTCAAGGTGACAGTGTGGGGTTATCTAGATGGGAAAGGCTTAATTTGAGGTGTTCTATTATAGCCCTACCATGGATTAGAGTGTCCAACCGGAGAGTAGTATCATAAAGAGAAGATATTTATATGAGAGTGTTCACTAGTGAAAGTATGATCCCTAGGCCTTGTTTCTAAGCATTGATACACCGTTTGCAATTAGATCTGTTACATGTTTACTTGCTTCCATCTTTATTTCAGTTTGCCTGTAGTATTTTCCTAAGTCAACCACACGCTAGCAAGCTATTTTCTAGCACCGTTACCACTTATAATAATCCATACCACTTGTATTTCACTATCTCTTCGCTGAACTAGTGCACCTATACACCTGACAAGTGTATTGGGTGTGTTGGGGACACAAGAGACTTCTTGTATCTTGATTGCAGGGTTGCTTGAGAGGGGATACCTTTGACCACTTCCTCCCTGAGTTTGATAAACCTTGGGTGATCCACTTAAGGGAAAACTTGTTGTTGTTCTACAAACCTCTGCATTTGGAGGCCCAACAACTGTCTACAAGAATAGAAGTGCGTAGACATCAATGATCCAAGCCAATCACTACCCCTCTCCGTGACCCCGCATGAAGACACGACCCTCTAGGACATGCCCCACCTTTATCAAGCCCCATATAGGACCGGCTATAACTCTGGTAGGCACCTGAAGAATCTATGAGACGGTTATGCCCTGGCAAGCTCCCTGAAAGGACCAGCTAAACCACTGACAGCCTCTCAAGATAATCTAGACACCAAAATCATGGGAAACTATGGGGTTCCACCCATGTGCTAGGTTTCTCCATGAGAAATCCTCAGCCTCATGTATGGTCATCCGTCCATACGAAAGGAAGAAGATCCAGCTGACTTCTCTGTCCCATTCCAAATCTTATGGTTAACGCGTAATATACGGCGCTAGAATCACTAATGTCATTGGTTATTATGCCCTAGTTGTTCGACCATTGGTATCTTAGATTCCATTGTCATTCTTAGTATTTATCATCACTTAGGATGATAATAGCATTCATTTGTTTGAGAAAATATTTATTTTCTGTCTCTTTTAAAATATAGGTGATAACACACAATTTTCAATTACTTTCATAAAGACTCTTCAAAGGACACGAGCAAGTGATGAACTTGCCTTGTGATTGCAAGGTGGCGAAGTCAGATACTTCCACTTAACCCTAAGCTCCGGTTTCTACAGAAAACCATTATTGCCCAGTAAGGACAATATTTAAATATGCAATATGCAATACATAGTAATGTCATGCCATGATTTGTTTTCTTTCTTCTTTGCGTGTTTTACCCACCTTGTAAAGGTTTTAAGTTTCTTTTAATTAATAAAAGAATAGCATTACTCAAGAATCGTTAAATTCATATTATTTTGATATTTAGCATTTTTATAATAACTAGTATTATTCTAAGAGTTTAAAAATGAATTTATTAATTTTTAACTCTTTTAAGTATTTAAATAAAATTCCTTTAAGGAAATAAAACTTTATTTTTTATCATACTTGATTTACTTTTCAAAAATACAAACTAGTATTTTTCTATAATAATACTTCCTTTTAGAATCCTAAATTTGAATTTTTAAACACTAAATAAATACTAGAAAAAGAGCTATATCTCCGATTAGGGTGAATCCAATTGCTACAGGTTTGTACCGAAGCCCTTCATCCATTATAGTTTAGATACAAATTTAGTTAGACAACTAGTACAGAAGCTATAGTAGTTATGTTAAAACCTCTTTATTGGCAATCAAAATTGAATAACAAATACTTTATTGCACTAAAACACTTCTGCATGCATCATGTGATACAATACTGTCCTATGGACTGAACTAAACCCATATTCCATGTTTAAATCATCATGCATGCATTTGTGCACTTGTTTATGGTTGTTTATGTTGGTTGCTTTTATTGCACTAAAACTTTTACTTCTTTCCATTCAATACGTTTAATCCTTTGTTTTCCGCAAAACACGGTGAGATTGACAAGCTCATCGCAAGTTGGGGACAAAGTTCTGTGGTTGTGTTGTGCAGGTCTCCACGTTGCTACTAGCACCGGTAGTGCACCCTGCCAAGGCTCAGCTAGCAACACCTTTGGGGTGTTTCCTTGCTCCTACTGGTTCGATTAAACCTTGGTTTCATAACTGAGGGAAACTTGCTGCTGTGCTCATCATACCTTCCTCTTGGGGTTCCCAAACGAGCTCTACATCAACACTGAGCCATCAAGGGTATGCCGAAGGAGTATTTCGGGTGTGAGCCTTCCACGAAGTGGTACACGAGTCCGTCGGCATGGTCTCCCTCTAGGGTTTCCCTCACCCTCATCCATTTGGCAAGGTATTCGCGAGGAGGTTCTCCATCCCTTTGAACGCATCTATCCAGATTGAAGATGGTGATGACGCCGACAAAGTGTGACTTGCGCATCTCTAACGCTTGGGGAAGCCAAGCAGATTTGCGGGTCCTTCCACCATTATACCCTACACAGGGGCGGTTTGGGTGGGCCTTGAATTTTCCTGATCTGAGCCGCCATACTCTAGAGAGAGGTATGGCCCAGATCCTTCCGCGAACATGTCCTGTCCATAGGCGGTCCGTGTGGGGCTTGACGAGTTTTCGACTTCCTGGGAGCTAGGACCTGAGTTAGTTTCGCCGATGAAGATGTGGATGTCTCCGAAGGGGATGACGGAACAACACATAGGGTTCATCTTTGCCAGCACACAGAACTCATCTGGAGGGACGATCGGGAGGTTGCTAGAGAAGAGAACGTGTCCGATGGCTACGGTGTTGCCGATTCCCGCAAACAGATTGGACCTCACCGGGTGTAGAGCTCGAAGCGCCTCTTGCCCCACAGTGGGCGCCAACTGTCGTGGTATTGCTGACGAGTACGCCATGGAGGGGTCCTCACAGTGCATGTTTAGAGACGTGGGGTAAGGCGAAGAGTTGGCGGGTATGAGGTAACACAGCTTCCCAAGTTCAAGTCCCACAACGGTGGCGGAACTCTACTCTTGCTATAAATCACTATAATGCCAATACCCGAGTTACAGAGATAGGTTCGATATGCGAGGTGTTGCATGTTGTATGTAGTAATATGATTGGTTGTGCCCTAAAGGCTCCGACACGTCCGGTTTATAAAGGCACCAGAACCTAGGGTTACAAGGAAAGGACCTTGTCGGGCAAGGTAAAGAGTCCTACACTAACACTAACTAGTCTTTCGTGTCTTGCACTCCAAGGCTCTGAGTACGTCGGTGACTCCTGTGTAGCCTTCCTTCATTCGGCATGGGCCTCCCTTCTGGATCCATCTAACTAGGCCGCCTAGCAGGCCATAGGCCTTGCTACCAACTGTGGGCCACCCGGGTTATCTGGATTAAGGACATGCTATGGTCCCCAACAATGGAAGATAGTGAAAAACACGATGAGGATTCAAAACACTGCATCAGAGTGTTGAGAAGCGCAACGGAAAGTGTTCCTGAACGATTCTCTTCATAAAGGAAAGAATCAATGAGAATGATCATTGTGTTTTCCCCACTAGTGTTTTTAGTACATGAAGTAGGATTCAAAAATGTACCCCACATATTGTATGGATACATTTGTGAATCACTTCATGTTACCGAAATGTGGCATACCTACGAACTACAAAGGAAATAATGGTAAACTAAAAATTATGAGAAATCCTAGAAGCAAAATTCACTTAAGATTAGAAAGAATTACATTGCTGAATCTTACCAAGTAAAGGGTTACTTGAATTTTCCAAAAGACTGCAAGGTCATGATGGAATAGGTGAATGACAAAGGCACGATTTGTCATGAATAATGTATTAGACAAATCTAAAAATAATTTGATTCAGAAGTGCTAAAATTCTAGTGGATTTGATACTAGTAAGGTACTAGCATCTCGTAATAAAACTCTTAGTTTGATAATTGATCAAAAGATTTTGAATTTGTTAAGAATAGTGAGAGGATATGCAATTTGCATGAAATTGAGTGGGAGCTATAAAAGGCTTCCTGAAGCAATATGTGAATGACATATTTTTGAGTGGGAGCAATATAAGTCTCAGACTCAAATATGTTGGGAACATATTTTGAGTGGGAGCTTAATGATTGATTCTTAAGTGTGCACAACACATTAAGAATAAAAGCGCAGGTACCAATAAATAATGATTTATAGGGATTAAAAGTTGAAAGTAAGTATATTACAATATTATGTCATATTCCTAAAAGAGATTCTGATAATAGTTTCGGAATAGGAATTGATTAAGGAATGTTCCTTGGTCACTTGAATTAGGCATAACACTGAGTTAAACATCAATGGTTGAAAGAAAGAAAATGATGATCGTCATCCACTATATTGAGACATAGGTTCTGTCCTGGAAACCATGATGATAACTTAACATAATATATGACCCAAGAAGGAATGTTTGAAAAGTGATTAAGTATGAATCACGGAACATTGATCTAAGTTTCTCCATAGTGTCTGATGAGAACTATAGACATGTTTTCAAATCTATGAAGGATGGCATATCTTAAAACATAAAGGGTTATGTTATAAGGGCATGTGTTAACCTTAGAAGACTGGAAATCCCTGCATCGATCATACTGACTGAAGTCTAGTAGGAAGTGAGGTGGTAAAACATTGAAAGTTGCACATGGTGCACTAGTGTTTCAATGATTACATTTATAATAAAATATAATGGTACCATCTAACGTGATGTATATTGTTGTGGCAGGACTGGTTCGTCTTTATGCAGAAGGTGGGTCCGAGGGAATAGTGCCCATGAGAAAGCTTGTTATGGCTGATCTAATGTCATTGTTGGCTCCCAGAAACCGACCTCACTCTGTTGCCATGACTACGATGCATACACAAAGATGTTAGTAAGTTGCAAAGAATTTGGGGCTATAAAGTCCAGACCCAAGACTCAACCTCTTCCATGAGCAAGCATGATCAAAGGTGCCGGGATATATGGTGCAAATGATTAGTAACAAATGCAGCTAGATTATTTGTAGTCTAGTGCAAGTGGGAGACTGTTGGAAATATGCCCTAGAGACAAATAATAATATGGATTATTATCATATTTCATAAAGTTTATGATTAAGTTTATATCATGATATAACTGTATTGAAGAAAACGTCAATACACGTGTGATATATGAATAACCAGGAGTTCTCGGTGAAGCTCTAGGCACCGGTTCATTAGTCAACAGATGATCATGGTTTCCTGATCATGTTGCATTTATGCGAGTTGACAAAATATAGCGAGCTCGATACAAAACTCTGAAAAATAGACTAACAAAATAGTCACCTCATTGTGAGAATGAGATGATGAGATATACCCAACTTAAGCATCATGACCCGGTCATGTCACGAAGTTCAAGTTATAATGATTAGAAAAGACCTAGTGTCCTATTTCTTAGACCGTGAGACCATATCAATCACTGTCACCCGAGGATACTTAGATTGCATCAAACATCATCTGGTGATACGGTGATTATAAAGGTGTGTTCAGGTATTTGGAGGAACAGTTGAGGCATTATGCATCAAGAGAGGGATTTGTCCATCCGCGTGATAGAAAAGATACTCGAGGGCCCACTCAGAGAAGTCATATCCAATAGCTACGCAGCATGTGATTTGATCACGGGGATATCACTTATCGGAACGAGTCAAATAGCATTTGTTGGTAATGAGATTGAACACGACATGGTGATGTCATTGATCAGATCTCAGACAATGCAAGTATCGAGAGACAAAAGGAATATGACACGACGTTCATGATTCAGCAACGAAAGATTCATGGAATGGATAGGGGTCAACATGACCATCTAGGTCCCTCTGATGATCATTGGTACGGGAAGGTCCCGACCATGTATGGAGTGTTCCCGAATCATGGGGTATCACGCTTAAGGGCTTGATGATACTCAAAGAGTGTTTTGGTATCGGTAGAATCACCGAAGAAAAGAGAGAGGAAACTGGAAGGGTTTCGGTAAATTCGGAGGATGTCCGGAGTGGGGTGGAAGGATTTCCATAGCCACGGGGATTGAATAATATGTAAGTGAATGTTGAATATTGATTTAATCATTCATTTATATTTATTCAATAAAATAAAATGAATTAAAATGGTCGAAATATCTAATTGGGCCAAAATCCCTAGGGAAAAGGGCCCATGAGGAAAAGACCAAAGGGAGGAAGGAGGAGGGTGGCCGGCTGGGCCAAGGCACCCCACATGGGGCCCACTTGGGCCCTAGACGGCGGTGGCCAAGCCCCCCCTCTCCCCTCTCCTTTGCTTAGTCCCACATGGCTAAGGCAATTGCCTATGTGGGGGTTTTCCCCCTATATAAAGAGAGGTATTTTGACAAATTAAATACACAATAATCAATAAAAAGTTTCCTCTCTTTTGGGGAGACCTCTAGTTGATTCTCTCTCTCCCTCCCGTGATCGTGGTCCCAAATCCGGATCACGCGAGCAAGAGTCTTCTTCACCGCAGAGCGCCTCGTGCTGTGGGATTCGGATCTAGAAGCTCTACTTTCGTAACTGCTGCTGGATCAGAGGAGCGGGAGTCATCGTCAAGCACCAAACGTGTGTAACTCCCTCGGAGGTGCAACACTTGGGGCACTAGAAGTCGTTGGAGCTACAGGAGCCTCCAGGACTTCAACACGACCTCGAGGGTGGCTTCGGTACGACTACATCAACCACGCTCTCCCGAGCGTTGACAACGCTTTTTGGTCTTCAAGGGTAAGTTCGCGAAAAGCCCCTCCAGTTACTGTATTACTAATATATAGGTCTTGGCATAGGGAAAATTTATTGTTTTCATCCGTGAACCCCTTCAAGTCATTGCCCGAGGACTCTGGCCAAGACTCCGGCCCAGATACTAGGAGCTATAGCGAGCACACCGGAGTCTGCACCGGAGACTACCCCGGAGTCTCCGGCCACACGGGAGTCTCCGGCCTAAATATTGGGTCTGCGTGTCCACAGCTAGGCCTTTGTCCCATGTACCCCTTATTCTGTCCAAAACCCTAGTTTTATCCTCAAACTACCCCTTTTTAGTCGTTGGTCTATATATAGAGCCCTCACTCCCTCATGTATCCCTTAGGCATAGATGATAGACTAGAAAATAACCCCTTTATGGAATCTCTAGTTTTTCCTCATCCCCTTTACAAGGGGATCGACTATCGTCACCAACCTCGTTGGACTTTGTATAGAGCATTCATCATTGTACAAGGCCTACGTTTGCGAGTGCGTGAACCTAGCTGTCAAGACCCTATCCAAGTTGTTCTTCCGTCCCCGCTTGGGATTGACGGGAGCATGTTGACCAATCTTTCCGTGCGAGAATTCTATCGGACCCGTAACCGCGGGCGGGAGCAATTGGCTTGTATCGAAAATTGAGGGAGTTGTTCAAGATTGATAAAACTAATCATATGATCTCCATTTGTGGAAGCAATGTCCTCGGGGATCTATCATCTCCTGCAAAGGGTGGAAGTACCGTTCTCTTTTTCACAAGATGACCGGCTTATGCTAAAGACTCTTCGGAAATAGGAAGCGTCGGTTCTTGTTTCTACCAAATGCTTTTATAATAAGCGATATATATTCAACATGTTCACAAAATAATGCTTATGAACTAGTTTCCTACCGATGGCGGCGTCTTCTCGTCATTACCTTATTGAAGGCATTGCCGCTGCAGCTAACGTCTACCTTCTCGTGCTGCTCATGGGGGAAACCCTAGACCCGGGTATTCTAGATCAGATGATGGCGATGCTCTGGCGTTGCTCTCCCTCTTGGGCATAGTTTTTTGGATGGGCTGTTGGATGGTCGCAAGAAGGTGGAGCGGCGAACATCTACCTCGTCAACGATGGCGAGTCTTGGTAGCGTGGTGTAGCGGAGTCTCTGTGGTAGACATGTCGTGATGGACTCGCGCAGGGCAAGGGCGCCGACTGGTGTCGTGGTGGTGGCGTCAGCAGGACCAGCAAAGTTTATACAAATCTTAACCATGAAGACTGCTCAGAGGTTTAATGGCGGTGACGACTTCTGAGGCATTCACACAAGGTGCTTGCTAAGAGTCTGCTAATCTGGATGTACGCTCTCGTTTCGCTTAGGTGTCTCGAGGTATGCCATTGTTCCTGGTTCCTAGCTGGTCGTAGAGTGGTTAGAAGGTGTCTCGGGGTATACGATTGTTTCTGGTTACTAGCTACTGGAGTGTCTTCGTGGAATGTCTTTGTTGTCTTTCCAGGCACAGTGTCCCTGTTGACACTCCATTGTCGAGTTTGTAGGTGTTGTATGGTGGCTTCAGGTTTTGTGATATATGTTCTCTATCTATTATTTATTGATTGATTTAATAATAAAGCAATAAAGGTCGTATACATTTTTTCAATGAAGAGGCCAGGGCTTGCACCCTCCGTTTCGAAAAAAACTACTAAACTTTTTGGCCTCCACAAGCTGAAAACGTCCAGCTGTCAAAATATAATTGCATTATAATGGTGTATGTGCTCAAGCGTACCATCCAGGTGGACAGTGCATGCAAGATCACAAGCGTACAGGTCATCTGCAACCATAAACTTAGACCCATTTTGCTTCAAAACATAGGAATTCACTTTCCTTCTTCCATCCAGAAACAATTATCTCTCAACAGCTGGCTCAAATCCTCTACAAGAGCATTGCCTCAGCATCACAAATTGCTACCGATGGCCAAGTGATCATACTTTCCTGTGATCAATTTTACAAGGATCCAACAAAGAGATTTCACAACTAATCATCAGACGGAAAAAGATTTCAAAAGCATATGTGAAGTACCTGTCACATGCCCTAGCTATGGAGTCAAAGTGACCCCTAGCTGAAATCTGAATCCATGCACCACTAATCTGCACATTAAGTCATTTTTAACAATTAGGGACACTATCCAATGGCATATCTTAACAACAAAAGAAAAGCTACTAGTACATCTATATATTCCAAGTGTACTTAATTGAACCGAGGCTTAGCTAAGGCTGTATGACAATGTGATTTCTAGTTTGAGTTATTGGTCCTTCCGTTTTAAACTCTTCCTTCTTTCTCACGTAATGAAGGATCAGCTTAGCATCAGCTTAGCGCCTCCCTCGTGAATTTACTGTCGGGGCCTCCCCTGGTAAATTTTTGCTCTTCCTACCACGTAGAAGCTTAAGCTAGAAAACTAATGCCTATTGGTGTTTCAATCCTTTTGGTCCACAGTTTATTTCCTTGTTAGTGCAAAATCAAAAGGAAAGCCAATATGCATACAATACTCATCAGAAGATGACCCTAGACTCTTTTCGAGTTCTCGAGTAACTTAGTTTAGTAATGCATGGGCACGAGAAAAATTGCACGAACTCTACCAAAATGAGTTTGTTGTTTGCATAAAATCTAGGTCGTAACACCTCCCAGCAGTACCAACAACAGTACCTATGTGCTCATCAGCCAAAGCGATCACTACAGGATTTTACCTCTTTGCCGTGTACTAGAAACACACGGCAAAAAACAAGAAACGCGAGGCAATGTCTTTGCCGTGAGCCGCCGCACGGCAAAGAAATGACGGCAAAGCCGCTTTGCCGTGAGCCCTCCCGTATACGCACGGTAACGGTCTTTGCCGTGGGTTATGGATGACACTCAGCAAAAAAAAGTAGATAACGAGGAGGAGACGGTGGGACGGCGTCAATATCCTTTGCCGTGAGCACCTCATTGCCGTACGTACTGGCTTTGTCGTGCGTCCCCCTTTGCCGTGTGCATGCCGTTGTGCCGTGCGTCCCGCTTTGCCGTGCGCAGGCGCCAGAAACACACGGCAAAGCAGCTTTGCCGTGTGTGCCGCTTTGCCGTGTGCGTGCGGCTATGTCGTGGGCCCTAAACGCTGCCGTGTACTAGCTTTGCCGTGCGCTTTTCCTAGAAACGCACGGCAAAACGCCTAGAGCCACCACCCAACCGTGCCAGGAACTACAGGCTCGTGCCACGTAGTGGCCTTTTGCCGTGTGTATACGCACGGAAAAGTGACAAAATGTCCTTTGCCGTGTGCATACACGCGGCAAAGGCCCTGTTGCATTTTTTATTTGGTTTCGTTTCGCTATATTCTCTGCATTTGCAAATTTCAAACATAAATATATATAAGACCAATATTTATGGTACCACAACAGCATATATGCATGTATATAACCAAAGTTACATCAAACACACCACAATTACATAAAACACACCACAAATAGATCAAACACACCACAAAATAGCTACACATGTTCACATAGAGTTCACACGTTGATCTAGCAATATTACAAGTTTAGCAAGCTACCTTACAAGATCATGTAGCTCCAACCACAAGTCCTCACTCCATAGGAACATATAGTCAACATGTAGACCACAAACGGTGAAGATCAACCTCCGGAGTGATTCCTCCTACAAAATCGAAAGCAAATACATGAGATTCACATGCCACACTAGATATGATCAAACGAGAAACTTAGAAACCTCTACAAGTGTCTCACATGAGAGTAAATTCAATATACAAGTTATAAGCTCTACTTCTATGGAAAAGTTCATGTTTTCCTCTATGGCTATGTTTCTCTATGGCTAAGTTTGGCTAAGTTTTCTCTATGGATAAGTTTGGCTAAGTGACATGGCATATGGCTCAATAATCTACAAGTCTCGTGGCATGGCTACATTTTGAACCTAAAATTAGAAGAACTAACCTTGATGGTAGCTAACCATGTCCTTCTCCGTCTCCTCTGTGTCCTTCTCCGTCTCCTCCGTGTCCTTCTCCTATACACGGTCAAAAAAAATCATGAGATTGCTACATTTTCTACAAGTGGCATGGCTACAATTTTGCATTTTCAAGTTGAAATTCTACAAGTGACATGTTTTTAGGAGAACTCACATGGAAACTGCGTTAGGCTCCGGATGATGTTCGGATTGGCGAGGGTATGAGGAGTCATCGGGATCTGACTGGGTTGTTCCTGGAAGGGTGGCACGTTCGATCCACTCGTCGACCCACCTGGTAAGTACCCGGGCAACTACAACATGAGGAATATATTGCGACCATTAAACAATGAGACAAGATAACATAAGATGGAGATATTAAGTTAACCACTTACCCACGAGAAGGCGAAAGGAGGAGTAGGAATACTCCCTGGTGCAGCGGTCAGAAGCTGTTGGTTCACAAACGAGCTCATCATCTGCTGTTGCTGCTGCATCTGCGCCTGCTGCTGCTGGTGCTCCTTAAGCTGCTGCTCCAGCTGTGCCTGCCGCTGTTGGGACTCCTCTTGGATTCTATGTTCCCTTGCTTCCATCTCCGCCTACATTGTGTCGTCGCGATGTCATTAACATTGCAATGGAAAACATGTAATTAAGCGTAGAGTACCAAGGAAGAACACACCCGTAAGCGGTCGATAGCTATATCCGAAGCCCGTGGGCGGGTCTATACCTGAGGCCCACCACTCTTATAACCACTACGGGCCTGGCGTAGAGATGGAATTGTCATTGGGTCGACGGACCCATCACCAATCCATAGGCGATCACGCTTCAGGCCTTCTCCCGCCTGCACCGCAACCTCGGGGTCAAACTCCTCGGTGAGTGGATTGGAGTTCTCGCCGTGCTTCTCCTTGTACCCCGTGATGTATCTCTCACACTTGACCCCGGATACATCATTGATCCACATGGACCCCGTCTTAGGATGCGGCGTCTTCCTGGTCTTCATCTTTTGATAGATGCCAAATAAGCTTGGCTTCACGCCTGTTGCAGTTTCCTGTGAAAGAGAACATGTAATTAAGTGAAGGGGGACACCCTTGCGGAGTAAACAATCACATGAAAGCAAAGAATGAAGGAAACATTTGCTCACCTCTCTTTGGATGTGAAGGGCGAGGGGGATGCTGCCTTGGATATGTGATCCACCTCCCATCTCTTCCCGCCTCTTATTTTCCTCATCGTGCTTCTTGAGGTACTGGGGGGACGTCCACCACATTACCATCGCCAGAAAGCAGCGTCTGTCGCTACCGACATACTAAGGAGGGTTCTACATTCACAAGGTACACCCATTAGTACAACAGAAACTACATGGCGGTCAAGAAATTAATAACACAGAAATGCAACTACCTGCAGGTACTGCCATGGTGCCATGAGTGTTTGCCGAGCCTCGTCCTTATTCATCCAAATACGGCGGTCGGCGTGCCAGTCGCGGACGCACTGAACACGTGCCTCGTAGTGCATGTCGGTCATCCTCCTCTTGCACATCTCGTGTAGGACCACATCGCACTGCCTTTCACGACCAGTAGTCTTCGTGTAGTATCGCTAAAACCATGCACATAGGTAAACAAGGGACCAAAGCCATTAGTGCAACTAGTGTCAACCTCGGAGTGTTAAAATGCTGAGAAGTTAAAAACTCACATACCCAGAAAAGTTCTATAATCGCCTCCTGCATGTTGTCACAATCGGTGTCCAGATCCAGAGCGTAGCTGTAGTGCTTCCAAGTCCAAGCTACGTCGACGCCACCACTAGGGAGATCGACAAGCCTAGGGAATCTGCTCCTAAGAAGTCCTCCAAGGATGTTCTCGTAGAAACGTCCACCCTTTTGATTAGGATCCTTATACGTGAACGAACTGCATAATGAAAAGCCATAATTAGTATGTACGTGTTAAAAATTTCGACAGTGATGAAATTTCGTTAATGAAAAGCCAAAATCAGCATTTACCTCTTTCCAGCGGGCACGAGAACAACATGGCTATAGGGCCATGTTTTTATCCTGGGGAGTCTATTTACCCCACGCTTATACAGCTTCTTGTCACGTGGCTTCAAATTTTCGGAGCGTGGCATGTACTCCTCCTCCGCTGGCGGTACCCAAACTAGGTTGTCGTCAGCCTCAAACGATAGACCCCCCATCCCCTCATCCTCCGAGTGGTCCTCCAAGTCCTCCTCCTGGTCCTCCTCCTGCTCCTCGTGCTCCTCACTCTCCTGCTCCACCTCAGCGTCAGCAGCATCCTCCTCATCCTCGGCTGGGGGGGATAGTCTAAGGGGGAAAGTCCCTGTTCTGGTAAAACCGGGTAGGATATTGTCACTCCCCTTGTGACCCAACATGGTTTTACATCATCCTATGACCTAGACAAACACAAAACAAGAGAGATCTATACCGGGCTACCCCTGTCAGAAGAAAGTCTAGGGGGGTAGACGATCCGAGGCCCACGGGTCAGGGTTCCGCAGGGAACCGCGCTCCGGGGCATCGGAACACCTCAAGGACTTGCATGTGGCCCTAGCACATGCATGAAAGTGTGGTTCTATGTTGAAACATACAAAACCTAGTCCCCGGGTGAATGTGTCCCCCTTCGCAGGCATGCGCTGTAACCTAAAAGCGAGGGTTTTGGACTCGTCTAAGGGGAAAAGTCCCCGTTCCGGTAAAACCAGGTAGGATATTGTCACTCCCATTGTGACCCAACATGGTCTTACATCATCCTATGACCTAGACAAACACAAAACAAAAGAGAGCTACACCGGGCTACCCCTGTCAGAAGAAAGTCTAGGGGGGTAGACGATCAGAGGCCCATGGGTCAGGGTTCCGTAGGGAACCGCGCTTCGGGGCATCGGAACAAATCAAGGACTTGCATCTGTCCCTATAACATGCATGAAGGTGTGGTGCTATGTTGAAACATACAAAACCTAGTCCCCGGGTGAATGTGTCCTCCTTCACAGGCATGCGATGTAACCTAAAAGCGAGGGTTCTAGACTCGTCTAAGGGTGAAAGTCCCTGTTCCAGTTAAACCGGGTAGGATATTGTCACTCCCATTGTGACCCAACATGGTTTTACATCATCCTATGACCTAGACAAACACAAAACAAGAGAGAGCTACACCGGGTTACCCCTGTTAGAAAAAGTCTAGGGGGGTAGACGATTCGAGGCCGACGGGTCAGGGTTTCGCAGGGAACCGCGCTCCGAGGCATCGGAACACCTCAAGGACTTGCATGTGGCCCTAGCACATGCATGAAAGTGTGGTGCTATGTTGAAACATACAAAACCTAGTCCCCGGATGAATGTGTCCCCCTTCGCAGGCATGCGCTGTAACCTAAAAGCGAGGATTCTAGACTCGTCTAAGGGGGAAAGTCCCTGTTTCGGTAAAATCGGGTAGGATATTGTCACTCCCCTTGTGACCCAACATGATTTTACATAATCCTATGACCTAGACAAACACAAAACAATAGAGAGCTACACCGGGCTACCCCTGTCAGAAGAAAGTCTAGGGGGTAGACGAGCCCATGGGTCAGGGTTCCACAGGGAACCACGCTCCGGGGCATCGGAACACCTCAAGGACTTGCATGTGGCCCTAGCACATGCATGAAAGTGTGGTGATATGTTGAAACATACAAAACCTAGTCCCCGGGTGCATGTGTCCCCCTTCGTAGACATGCGTTGTAACCTAAAAGCGAGGGTTCTGGACTCATCTAAGGGGGAAAGTCCTCGTTCCGGTAAAATCGGCTAGGATATTGGCACTCCCGTTATGACCCAACATGGTTTTACATCATCCTATGACCTAGACAAACACAAAATAAGAGAGAGCTACACGGGGCTACCCCTGTCAGAAGAAAGTCTAGGGGGGTAGACGATCCGAGGCCCGCGGGTTAGGGTTCCGCAGAGAACCACGCTTCGGGGCACCGGAACACCTTAAGGACTTGCATGTGGCCTTAGCACATGCATGAAAGTGTGGTGCTATGTTGAAACATACAAAACCTAGTCCCCGGGTGCAGGTGTCCCCCTTCGCAGGCATGCGCTGTAACCTAAAAGTGAGGGTTTCAGACTCGTCTAAGGGGGAAAGTCCCCGTTCCTGTGAAACCAGGTAGGATATCGTCCGTGTTCCGATGAAACCGGGTATATATATATATATATATATATATAGAAACCCTATTCAGCATCCAGGGTGCAGAATAGTTATTTTGCACCCCACATATTTTTATGTTCTCATATATTGGAATTTATGTTTTGTATACTAGTAATTATGTTCATGTTCATTAGAAACGTAAAAAAATCGACATAAAAATATGATTTATAAGTCATTATAGTGTAAAATACATAGAAAATATGCATTTTACGTCGTATTTTTATACGGCATGTAAACGAATTTTTTTACGACATGTCTAAATTTTCTTATGTTCTTCTTGACTTCCGAGATAAGAGAAAATTTACGTGACATAAAAATCATATACGGTTTGAAAGATAGAGGGTGGATGAAGAATAACTATTCTACACCCTAGGTGTCAAATAGCGCCACTCTATATAGATATATATATATAAGCCGCCGGCTGGGATAAGTTGCATCTGAGAAAATCCCTGTTGTAGTGTAAACACTCCCCGATATAGTGAAGTTTCGCTGGCTAGCGCCCGTGATTTTTTTCTCTCTTTGTTGGAGAGGTTTTTTCACGTTAAATCTGTGTCCCCTTTACTAAATCTGTGTCCTCTTTGCTGTGATTTCTTTTCGTTCTTTGTTATTTTCGCTTGTCGCAAAGCTAACTGTTTGTCCATCATCTACCTCGAGCAATCTCTACATAATAATGGAAGGATTGCAAAGATTAGCATGAACACGGAATTCACTATGGAGCATATAAGTCAATACATTTCACTTTGGTTGCGCCTTCCGGAGATAAGCCTTCAACCCAATGTTATGGATGATATCTCTTGGCACCTCTCTGAAAATGGTCAATATTCGGTCAAATCCGCTTACAAGGCGCAATTCTTTGCAGCAACCTCCTCTCCCATTAGTTCGTCGGTTTGGAAAATTTGGGGCCCTCTCAAGGTTAAATTTTTCGCTTGGCTGGCCATTCAAAATAGGCTTTGGACCACCGACCGCCTTGCGAGAAGGGGATGGCCAAATTGTGGTACTTGTCCCCTTTGCAAGCAAGTTTCGGACTCTTCCAACCACCTCTTAATCCATTGTAGATACACGAGAAGATTATGGGGACTAATCAACGAGTGGCTTGGCCTTCACTTCATCGACACCCAAGTTTGGCCGGCGCAATCCATCCACTCATGGTGGAACCTTACGACGAAGCGCAAAGATTTGACATCAATCACACTCCTCGCTTCTTGGGAGATATGGAACAAGCACAATGTCTGGGTGTTTAAGAACAAGCATGCTCCCCCTTTGGCTATTCTTAGCAAGATTAAATTAGAGGCAAACCTTTGGGTTCTAGCGGGCACGAAAAAGATGTCTAATTTGATGCCGCGAGAGTAGAAGCCTCATATATCTTAATATTTACTTTCTTGTACACTCCTTGCTTAATTAATGAAAAGGGAAAAACTTTGGTTTAAAAAAAGTTGTGTTTGGCGGTGAATGAGTATCTGGTCCATGTAGCTGCTTGTTCCAGCCATCTGATCCTCGACAAGGTTGGAAAGAAGCAAGAAGCCTTCTCTGGGCTGCTTGCCTTGCCGTACCACGCGGTGCAGCTGGTAACATGAAAAATCCTTCTCCCTTTGGGCACTTAGTACTGTCAAGAAATTTCTCGAGTGACTGTTGTCACATTCTCTCAGCTGGATCTGAGGGATACCCCACGTCAGCAAGTACAAATCAAAATGTGGTACTAAACCCATTAGCCATGAACTTCTAATTAACTAAAATACTAGATCCTGTTCACAGAGCATACTAGAGGTATTTTTTAACATAATATAAGAAATAAATCATATCATGTTGCTGTAAATTTATATGGATTTTGTTTGCAAAAGCAAATAACAAAGAAAAGAGGAGTGAAGTATGAATCCAAAGCTGCCATTATTATTTACCAAACAGTGAGAAAAAGATACCTTTGATAGATCAAAGAAGTTTCCCAAGCTGACTACAGGAATGTCGCTCACGAGATCGGGTTGGAGCGTCCTACCTAACCATACTAGGAAGGTGAAACCATCATCAAGAAGATATAAACCAGCAGTGTCTAGGCACTGCAAGGTTAATGGCACCCGATACCCATCAATCCTTCCTGGCTACAGCATGGTGGCGGTACCGACGCCGCCCTTGCTACAGCATGGTGGCGGGAGCTTCACGGGTCCGTCTGGGTTCGGCCGGGCCTTTGGCCCCAAACTCGAGGGTAGCGGTGGCATGGTCAATGTGCAGCATCGTGGCGGTGGGGACTTTACGTGCCCGTCCACGGCTGGTCGGGCCTGTCGTCCTGGTGTGTCTTTGTTGTTGTGTCTGGATGGCACCTGTCATTGGCAGTGGAGGACGACCACCAAGTGGCTGTGTCGCTGCCGCCCTCCGGCTCCAATATGGCCTGGTGTGCTCTTGTCATTGTGTTTGGATGGCTACCGCCTATGGCGGTGGAGGTTGTTCTCTCCCGCGTGGCTAAGGAACTATCTTCCCGTATCCACGACTCTTTCATGGTTTAGTCGGTCTCACAATGTTTCCCATGGTGAGGCGATGATGGTGAATTCAAGACGGAGGTGGCGCATGTCGGTGGGAGGCAATTTGGTGGAGTGCTAGGATTGGAGGGGGTTGTGGTGTTGGGCCATGCAGATATAAACAAAACTTTTTCCCTAACACGGTACACCCAAGATCCAGCTCAGGTTATAGGCCACGAGATTACCGCTACACGTGTACATGCGGAAGTTGATATAGCGCGTCGAAGCAGTGTCGAACGATCCCATGGACAGTCCTCCGCCAGATCCCCACGAACACCTTCGCCTCCAGCACCGCACGTGCAACGCCTCTACCGGTATCCACACGTATAAGAAGGAGCTTCAGACAGTGGATTGCTAGATCCTGTCTAGCCTGAAATGGAAGTGGAGAAAGTGACGGCTAGGTCAGGGACTATCCCTTGTCAGTCCACTTATATACACTCCCAGTTGGGCTCAACGCTTGAGACCCATCTAGGCCGTACTCCAATCTCCACATGGATCTAATCCACATGGGCTCCTTACCCTTATGTGTGTACCATGTAGGTTCACATACACCTGGACACGACATGAGCTACTCATCCAAGTATCCCGTCATGACTTTGAGTCCAACTCACTCCCATGAACACTTGGTCTCAAGTCGATAGATGGTAGTGGCCTCTAGCAAGACGTGCCAACTCCCATGTGTCGTAAAGTCAGAAGATAAACCTTCAATGTGACTTTCGTCCAAGTCCCTTTGACACACGATATACCTGTTAAGCTATAGGCGAGTAGTTGCCATCCCTTAAATAGCTTAACTCTCTTCTCGTACCATGATATGTGATTCACTAGACTAACTCTTAGTCTGACTCCTCAGTTAACACTTAACTGAGTAGCGCATGGTCATGCTTCCGAATCATATCACATGAGAGGTCCTAGAGAATATCTCTCCATTACGGAGGGGCAAATCCCATCTTGGTAATCCACGTCATGCAGCTTGCTTCACAACCAACCCGAACTCTACCTTTATAACTGACCATTTACGGAACAACGTTTGATAGAACCTAAGTTGGCGATCCACAACTCAGATCATGCAATCACCTCAGGTCAAAGGATTCCATTGCTTAATACTGCATATGACAACATGCTCGTTGCATCTCAACTGTGGGTCAGTCCGACTTGCTAAACTCTTTAGCCGAATCAGTAAAAGTCGGAATAGCATCACCATGCCCATGACAAGTGGAACCGTGTCATCACCCAACTTGCACATTGGTCTAAATTGTGTGTCCAGCACAATCTTAATGACCAAGGACAATCTAATATTAACAATCATGAATATATAGTTCCACAACCGAATCACGTATTTAGTGATACATATCTGATGTTCATATAAGGACGACTTTACTTTATGAATACTTTGGGAAATATCATCAACCATGATTGCCTCTAGGGCATATTCCCAACAGTCTCCCACTTGCACTAGAGTTAATCATTCTGACATCACATGTCTAGGCATCTAATGCCCATGGCTCTTATGTGCGCCTCATGCTTAGGCTATGGAAGTGGCTTTGCCAACGGATCTGCAACATTTGCATCCGTATGTACCTTGAATAACTTGATATCACCATGATCCACGAACTAGTGAATCTGGTGGTATCGCATGAGTACATGTTTGTTCTTCTGGTATTGTCTAGGTTTCTTGGCTTGTGCAATAGCACCACTGATGTCACAATACACGTCTCTGAGGTAGCAATATCAATCAGGAAGTTCCTGATCAACACCAAGATCAATCAGGAAGTTCCTGATCCAAACAGCTTCATTTGCCGCCTCTGAGGAAGAAATATACTTAGCCTTAGTTGTAGATGCAGACATAGTCTCTTGCTTGGAACTCTTCCAGCTCATAGCCCCTCCATTCATTACGAACACGTACCTAAATTGCGAATGAGAATCATCTAAGTCAGTAAGGTAACTCGCATCCGTGTAACCCCTTACACTGAGTTCAACCTCACCTCCATAAACTAGGAACACATCCTTAGTCCTTCTCAAGTACTTAAGGATATTCTCAATCGCTGCCTAGTGGATTTATCCAGGGTCAGCCTGGTATCTGCTCACAACACTTAGAGCATAGCAAACATCTGGACTAGTACAAATCATGGCATATATGATGAATCCAACTGCCGAAGCATATGGAATCGCACTCATCCGACTTTGCTTATCAGTTGTCGAAGGACACTGAGTCTTGCTAAGTTTTATGCTATGGGACATCGGTAAGAACCCCTTCTTAGACGATTCCATGTTGAACTTCTTCAACACTTTGTCCAAATATGTACTCTGACTCAAAAAATGAGCCGCCTAGATCTATCTATATAGATCCCGATTCCTAGTATATAAGTTGCCTCACCCAAATCCTTCATTGAGAAACTCCTTTCCAATGACTCCTTGGTTTCTTGCAACATCTGGACATCATTTCCAATCAATAATATGTCATCCACATATAAGATCAGAAAGTTTACTTTACTCCCACTAAACTTCTTATATAAACAAGAATCATGATCACTCTTGATGAAGCCAAACGGTTTGACTACCTCATCAAAGCGAATGTTCCAATTCCAAGATGCTTGCTTCAACCCATAAATGGATTTTTTTAAGTTTGCATACCTTGTTAGCACTAGCCGGATCGACAAAACCCTCGGATTGTATCATATATACATCCTCGGTTAATTTTCCATTAAGGAAAGCCGTTTTCACATCCATCTGCCATATCTCATAGTCAAAATAGGCTTCTATAGCTAACGCGATCCGGACTGACTAAAGCATCGCTATGGGTGACAAAGTCTCATCATAGTCAACTCCTTGAACCTGCCGGAAGCCCTTCGAGACAAGCCGTGCTTTATAGACAGAAACATTTCCATCCATATCAGTTTTCTTCTTAAAGACCCATTTGCACTTGACGGGTCTTGCATCGTATGGCAGATCAACCAAGTTCCAAACATGATTTTCATCCATGGACTTTAACTCGGATCTCATGGCTCCAAGCCATGACTCAGAATCAGAATCCACCATCGCTTCTAAATAAGTTTCTGGCTCATCACTATCCAACAGTAATACATCACGAACACTTTGCAATTTGGCTAATCTTCGCAGTGTAGGTGCGGCTCCCGGCTTAGCTACCATGATTGGCTAACCTCCAAGGCTTTCACCAAATTGCTACTGACCGGTTCCTCTCGAACTTCTTCGAGCTGCACCATACTCCCACTAACTTCCCTACCGAGAAACTCTTTCTCAAGGAAGACACCGTTCTGAGTGACAAACACTTTGCCCTCTTCTCAGTTGTAGAAGTAGTAACCCAAGGTTTCCCTTGGATACCGAACGAAAATGCACTTATCTGACTTGGCTGCAAGCTTGTCCGACTGAAGTCGCTTGACAAATGCTTCACAACCCCAAATCTTAAGAAAAGACAAACTCGGCTTCTTGCTTATCCACATCTCATGTGGTGTCTTCTCTATCGATTTTTATGGTACTCTATTTAGTGTGAACGTCGCTGTTTCTAGACAATAACCCCAAAATGATAAAGGTAGATCTGTCTGACTCATCATCGATCGTACCATGTTCAACAAGGTCTAATTCCGCCGTTCCGACACACTGTTCCTCTACGGCGTACCCGGCGGAGTGAGCTGAGGAACTATTCCACAACTCTGCAGATGGTCATCAAACTCGTGGATCATATACTCGCCTCCTCAGTCTAACCGAAGAAACTTTATTTTCTTGACGAGTTGATTCTATACTTCATTATGGAATTCTCTGAACTTTTCAAAAGCTTCTGACTTATGTTCCATCAAGTAGATATATCCATATCTACTCAAATCATCAGTGAAGGTAATGTAGTACTCATAAGCATCCCTGGCTGTCACGCTCATTGGACCACATACATCACTATGTACTAGTCCCAACAAGTCAGATGCCCTTTCACAACTCCTTGCAAAAGGTGTCTTGGTCATCTTTCCTAGAAGGCAGGATTCACATGTCTCGAATGACTCCAAGTCGAACGAAGTTAGGAGTCCATCATCATGGAGCTTCTTCATGCGTTTCCAACTTATATGACCAAGTCGACAGTGCCAACAGTAAGTCATATTCATATCATTTGGTTTCAACCTTTTCACATTTACGTTATAGACCGACCCACCATCAAGATTCAAAATAAATAACCCACTCTGAACAGGTGCAAAGCCGTGAAACATATCATTCAAATATAAAGAACAACCATTGTTCTTAATATTAGACTCATAGCCTTGTCTCATCAAACATGAGGCAGAAATGATGTTTCGACTAAGCACTGGAACATAATAACAATTATTTAGCTCCATTAAGAATCCTGAAGGTAAATGAAGTTGCATCATGCCAACTTCCAACACAGCGACTCTCGCTTTGTTGCCGACCCGAATGTCAACCTCGCCTCTTGCTATGCCCCTAGTTCTTACTAGTCCCTGCAACGAGTTGTAGATATGAATGACTGATTTGATATCATATACCCAAGAACTGCCCGGTGCATCAGCAAGATAAAGTTCTACAACATTGCAAACAAGTGTACCTGAGTTGGAAGTCACACCTCCACTCTTGGCTTTATCCGCCAATACTTGTTGCAATTCCTCTTCTAGTGGCCATCCACCTTGCAATAGAAGCAAGCGGATCCGGTTGAAGGAGATGACTTAGTCCATGAGGAAATGCTTGGGATCTCATCCTGAGCATTACCTCCTAAATTAGAATTCTTCTTCTTAGTCCAAGAACTCTTTTAAACTTAGCCTTATTCTGTACCACTAACACTTGGTTGGTACCTTTCTTGAGATTAACCTCTGCCTGCTTAAGCATCCCATGCAATTCGGTGAGCTTCTTATCCATACCATGCATGTGGTAGTTCGATATGAACTGACCATACACACTAGGAAGAGAGTTCAGAATTGTATTCGTAGCGAACTCTTCGATAATGGGGTAACCAAACCTTTCCAGAGACTGCACGTAACCAACCATCTTGATCACATGCGGACTCAATGGATCGCCATCCTTAAGCTTACAACTCAGCAAAGCTTGAGAGACTTGATACCTCTCGGTCTTTGCTTGAGCCTAGAACATACTTTTGAGGCTTTCGATCATATCATAGGCCTCAACATTCTCGAACTACTACTGCAAGTCTGGTTCCATGTGAGCAAGCATAAGACAGCTAATTTTCGTAGACTCATCACATCTTCTATGGTAGGCATTGGTTGTTGCGACACTCGCATTCTTATCCGGTACATCTGGAAGCGGGTTGTCTATAACATGGTCCCTCTTTTCTTGTTTGAGAACAATTCTCAGATTACGATACCAGTTGGTGAAGTTTGTTCCATTAAGTTTATCTTTCTCTAGGATGGTCCTCAAAGCAAAACTGGACAACTGAGGGAGACTGCTACTAGGTGCCATTATCTACAACAGAAATATGCAAAACACTTAAGACAATTATTCATAAAAGAGCAAGCATATTAAACACTTTAATACATATGCTCCCATTAGAACCAACACCCCTTCGATGGTTTCTTAATGATTCGGGATCCTAAATAAGCAAGCCGACTAGTGAGCTTTAGCATCACGGCTAGCCGTCAAGTGATCTAGGTAGGCAACTCCTTGCCAATCGTATCTCATGCGACTCATGTTGGTCGGGTGGCATCTCATGCCCCAGATCCCGACCGACCTCTCCCCGAGCCCCACAACCGTTGTGATAGACCTGTCTAGCTTACCAAGTTCTTCTGTTGTAAGAGTCTGACTCGAGCCCATCTAGTCAAAAAGAATTGGTAGCACCTCAATTTTATGAGTCCACTACGAAGAATGTCCGACTTATGATGGTGCAGCACCGGCGGGGAGACCGACTAGACCTTCTTTGAGGGATTAAAGTTTAACCACTATCTCATAGACGTAAAACTAGAGACATAACAATAACACAAAATAATCCAATTATAATGTGAAATGGTATCGCTCCCTTCATGGCGATCTCAATCTCCATGAACCTGTTCGTCATGCCTTTGGCTGCCGTGTCCTTCAAGTCCTCCAAACATGCTACACTAGCATTAAGGAACATACAAGGAGGTGGCATCTCATGCCGACACGCAGGTCATTATACAATAACAGTGACAACACTTTGGCTTTAGCCGACTGACAAACCCGTGATACGTAGATCACGTATGGATTACACACATCACATGCACATAAGCCATACCATTCACAACTTCCTGCAAAAACAAGTTATGCATATATACGAGATCTATCGGTGTTGTGAACCTCGCAATGACATCTCATGCGCTACGACATGGCGAAGCCGGCAGTCCTGCTAGCCGGATAGCGGGCGGGGATCGAAGGAGCAACGCCCCTCGTGGGTGCGGGCAGCGCCCAGCGATTTTTCCAAAATTGCATATCTAATCCACATTCCGAACTATGGATTCCTTCATTGGATAAAACGCCATTACCCAAATATGATCCCTATGCAGATCTGACCAATCTCATTAATCATCCGCACCTGATATTCCATGCACACTGAGTGCGATTGATCCAATAATTCTTGCACAAAACCGATCTATCTCATAGATCGACCACCGAAACCCTAAGTGGATAGAATCCACCACCTCAAACATCACATACGCACAGATCTAGAGCCTAAAACTAGAAGCTTTCGCTCTGATACCACTATTGGGCCACGCAAAGATAAACAAAACTTTTTCCCTAACATGGTACACCCAAGATCCAGCTCAGGTTATAGGCTACGAGATTACCGCTAGACGCGTAGATGCGGAAGTTGATGTAGCGCGTCGAAGTAATGCCGAACGATCCCACGAACAGTCCTCTGGATCCCACGAACAATCCCCCACCAGATCCCCACGAACACCTTCGCCTCTAGCACCGCACGTGCAACGCCTCTACCGGTATCCACATGTACAGGAAGGATCTTCAGACAGAGGATTGCTAGATCCTATCTAGCCTGAAATGGAAGTGGAGCAAGTGATGGCTAGGTCAGGTGCTATCCCTTGTCACTCCACTTATACACACTCCTAGTTGGGCTCAACGCTTGAGGCACATCTAGGCCATACTCCGATCTCCACATGGATCTAATCCACATGGGCCCCTTACTCTTAAGTGTGTGACCCTATAGGTTCACGTACACCTGGACACAACATGAGCTACTCCTCCAAGTATCATGTCATGGCTTTGAGTCCAACTTACTCCCATGAACACTTGGTCTCCAGTCGATAGATGGTAGAGACCTCTAGCAAGACGTGCCAACTCCCAAGTACCATAAAGTCAGAAGACGATCCTTCAATGTGAATTTCGTCCAAGTCCCTTTGCCACACGATATACCTGTTAAGCTATAGGCCAGTAGTTGTCATCTCTTAAATAGCTTAACTTTCTTCTCGTACCATGATATGTGATTCATTGAACTAACTCTTAGTCCGAGTCCTCAGTTAACACTTAACTGAGTAGCGCATGGCCATGCTTCCGAATCATATCACACGAGAGGGCCTAGAGAATATCTCTCCATTACGGAGGGGCAAATCCCATCTTGGTAATCCACATCACGCAACTTCCTTGACAACCAACCTAAACTCTACATTTATAACTGCCCATTTATGGAACAACATTCGATAGAACCTAAGTTGGCGATCCACATCGGATCATGCAATCACCTTAGGTCAAAGGATTCCATAGCTTGAGCCTGCAAATAACAACATCCTCGTTGCATCTCAACTTTGGGTCAGTCTGACTCGCTAAACTCTTTAGCCGAATCAGTGTAAGTCAGAATAGCATCACAATGCCCATGAAAAGTGGAACCATGTGATGGCTCTAAAATATAGCCATCTACTTCCACATTTAAACTGGATATTATTCATATTTTTGATGAAATATCTCTCAAAACCCTGCCACTAATGCCTAATGATCAAAGGGGTATGCAATACTTTCTTGCTATTTTTCCATGCGCCGATAATGACGATTTGATGATGGGAATCACTACATTAAAGTAAAGATATGATATTTCCAACAACCCAAAGAAACCAGGAGTCATGAAGTGGAGACAGATGCTTCAACGACCAACTATACGATGGGAATAAAATTCCAGCTGTATAGTTCTGGTCGTATAGTTGCCATCGACACCGCTAGGTCAAACAGAACAACTTTTGTGAAGGGACCCCTACATAAAGTGGCCTCGGGCGACAAGAAAAGAGCGCCTCCTAGATCATCAGCCGCCTCTATATCTCCATCCACCACACCAAAGAGCCGCCGGAGGAATAGACTTAGATCTAATCTCCAAACCATTCTCCACCACCATAGCCATATTCCATCACTTGTAATAGTAGATGTTATCTTTGATTGGCAACATTGTAAGACTATTTGCTATCAATCTCATGATTTCCATTACAATGTTTATGATCTTTGATCTCATCTCTATGTGTGAGTAATTCTCCTTGGGCTAAGGGCTTCGGCCTAGCCATGTAGCTTTTGTGCATGTTATTAATCATAGATGGGATCATGTATTAGTTTGTATGACATGATGATTATTGTATCCTCTCTTGCCTCAATCTAAGAGATTGTCAGGTACCCAAGACCCCGGGGATTGATCTAGGTATAGGGAGTATGAGTAATGACTAATATTCTGGTTGGGAACCCTAGTGACAGAAGGGGTAGTATGGTTGTATGTGAGGGATTTACTTGGGATTAACAGTGACATCACTATGCATATCATTAGTTCTCTTTCTTCTATGGATTAGACTTGTAGGTTATTGCTATAAGCGGTTGCGGAGGCAATAGCAATTATGGACGCACTGCCCACATATAATTTATCTTGCTCTAATAATTACATGCATACTTTATTTTTATCTTTTATTCCCATTAGATGTTTTGCACAGTTACAGGTGAAACCCAACGCCCTAGGCCCTCTCTCTCATCATCGACAACAATAAAAGATGCAAACTCTTGGTCCGGTAAAAACACAAAAGGAATTTTAAAACTCCTGAAGGTCCGTTAAAGTAACTTCACTAAGCTTCTGCTTCCCGAGGATTCGATAAACCTAGGTCTACTAGGGAAAAAGATCTATACTACATCTGTAATCCGAATCGAAGGTATCAACCCTTTTTCTAGCGCCGTTGCCGAGGAAGCAATAGCTTCTCTAGTGAGGTTAGTAGGAACCTTGCTAGTTTTAATTCTTGTTTTTTATTTTGTTAGTTTGCTTTCAGCCTTTATTAGAAAAACAAAAAAAATATAGTCTTTAAATTATTGCTTTTATTATTATAAGTATCTCTATAAGAAAACCCAAAAACATAGGAAATATGGCTGAAAAGAAGCTTGGGGAGTTTTCTACTCCCAACAATGATTATTTGCGTACTCCTATTACCCAGCCAGTAATTGCTGATGATGATTATGAAATTAAGCCCCATTATTTAAGTTTGGTTCAACAGAATCAATTTGGAGGCTCTACTATTGAGGACACAGGTATGCACTTGAACACTTTCACTAAAATATGTGATATGATGCGCATAAAAGATGTTGACCCCAATGCGGTCAAATTGTGTTTAGTTCCTTTCTCTCTTAGAGGAAGAGCAAAAGAATGATTGCTATCTTTGCCTAGAAAAACTATTACATCATGGGTGGAATGTACTTCTTTATTTATGACAAAAAATTCCCACCTGCAAAGACTATGAAACTAAGATCTAATATTACTAGTTTTAGATAGGAAGAGCATGATCCACTAGCGCTTGCATGGGACAGAATGAAAGAATGCATGAGAAATTGTCCTAGTCATGGGATGGAAGACTGGTTAATTATCCATTTATTTTATAACTCTCTTAATCCTGTGTCTAAGTCTATGCTTGATACTGCTGCTGGAGGAACATTTATGGGTAAACATATTACCGAAGCAAAGTAACTGCTAGACAATATGCAAGACAACCATGCCCAATGGCATGTGGATAGATCAAACACGAAGAAGGTGAACTCTGTCTCACCACAAGAAAACGAAGAACTCAATGCTAAGTTGGATGACCTCATACTAGTCGTAAAAGGTAAGGAAAACTAGGTAAGAGCTATCCCTGAATCAAATATTGAAGAAAGAGACTTCATAGCTCATAATGATTATAACCCTGCTTGAAATAAGAATTATAATCCTAATTTTTAGAAACATTATTCTAGTCCTACATGTAACTCTAATAATAATATCGGAACTAGTAATGGTTGTCTCCAAGAAACACTTAAGTCCTTTATAGACTCACAAAATGAGCAAAACAATATCCTTGTTAAAATAATAGAGAACCATGATGCTATGCTTGGTAAATTATCTAACCAAGCTATAAGTTTGAGGAATGATTTGCAGGCCCTCCAGGAAAGAACGAGGATTGTTGAGGCACCTCTAGGTAAGATAACCGAGAGTCAAACTCTTATTCTAGCTAAATTTGTAGGTAAAGCTGAGCCCAATCATGTTGAAGACCTCTAGTTGATGAGAATCCAAAGGGAGGAGCCTGAAGAACTTGATTATAGTAATGCTCCTTCACCAAGTTACACCATTGAAGATCTTGTAAAAAGGATCAATATTACGATTATGGTAAGTGAAGGAAATGATGAAGATATGTACCAACACTTCATTAATCAGGTAGCAATAAAGGTAAGTAAGCTTGAGGAAGAATATAAGAAAATTGCTGAAAAATTACCTATTAAGCTTGATGATATATTTGAGCCTACTATTAAGATTAAAATTGGGACAAATGAGATAGCTGCACTTTGTGATGTAGGTGCAAGTGTTTGAACAATTCCAAAGAGTCTTTTTAATAAGTTAAATCTTGGCTCTTTTGAAATCACCGAGTTAAAATTGCATCTAGCAGATTCTACCTATAAACAAGCTGTAGGAATTAAGGAGAATACTTTAGTATACATTAAAGGTTGTCCTGCTCTTATTGATTTTGTTATTGTTGACATGCCTGAAGATGCTACTTCTCCTATTATATTAGGCCAACCATTTTTAAGAACTATTAAGGCTTTGATTAATCTACATGAAGGGAACGTGAAGCTTCAATTGCCTTCCCAGGATCCTTTTGTTATTCATTTCCCCAGGAAGAAGAAAGCCAAGCATGATGAAAAGGAGGCCATCACTTTGAAGGCCAACTATTTCAGAGTGCGTGTTCCACTCATCTGGCCTAAGTGAGCAACATTGAGGTTAGCCATTGACCATAAAAGAGCACTTCATGGGAGGCAACCCATGTGAAATAAAGGTTTCAGTTAAGTTTTTAAGTTTATGTTTAATAAAGAGTGCTCGAAAGGTCCAGTTGAGGAGAATAAGTTCAGTAGTACTAAAAATCCTGCTTAATACATGTTGATGTTGGTCGAACAATATTTACTATCTTTTTTCTGTCAAAAACAAGGTATTTCACTAAGTTACAGGATAAGAAAGAATTCTTGAAGAAACGGAATTTTTTTGATGTATACAGAAGGTTTAACGACCAACTATATGGCGGGAATAAAAATTCCGGCTGTATAGTTCCGGTCGTATAGATATTTTTTCCATCGACAATTTTTCTTTCATATGTACTGACGGTTTAACGACCAACTATACGACGGGATTAAAAATTCCAGCCGTATAGTTCTGATCGTATAGATATCGATGCTTTCGAACAAATTCTTTTCCAGGTATAGAGGGTTTGACGACCAACTATATGGCGGGAACATCATATAGTTCTGGCCGTATAGCTGCATCGCCAGCTGGAAACCCTAAAATTTTGACAGCAAGCCAACTATACGGCGGGAACACATTGTTCTGGCCATATAGTTCCACCCGTATAGTCGCGTCCGACCACAAAAACGCCGCGGGAAGGTACCTCCAACCCCAAAAATTCAATCCTTTTTCTCTCTTCTACCTCCAAACTCTCTCAAAACCTCAAGAGATCTTCATCTCTACTCAATTCCATTCGATTTCCTCGCATGCAAGTGATCTACGGTATGTTTCTCCTCTGATCCTCCAATTACTTTTTGTAAATTCATATTTGATCTATTTTCATTATCAGTGTAGGGTGAGACCTACTATGAACTATTGACATGATTCTCTTGCCTAGATCACCACTTTTAGGGGATTCTTTAGTGTGCTATGATGAGGAATATGTTATGTTTACTATTGTTGGATCAAAATGTTTTGTTTCTGTCTTTCTTTATTATTTTAGAAGATGAACACAAGGAGCCAAACTCATGCTCATTCCGCTGCTAGTGCTTCTCGGGTTGTCACTCAAGAATGCATGGGGATACGGTTCAGGAATGAGCTCCAATGTGATCGCTTTGATAGGATCAAGAACCGAGAAGTGAAGGCAACCAAGTGGGCTTCCCCATTATATTGAACCAAATCGGTATTTCTAATGACTTCAATTTACTTTACAATAGGGTTGGCCTTCAAAACTTTGTATTCAATGATGTGCCTACTTATGATTGGTTAACTCTTGAATTTTTAAGTTCTTTGCAAAGCACCGTTAAACTATGGCATGGAGAGGACACGATTTCTTTCTGACTTATGAACAACAATTACACTTTATCACTAAATGAATGGTGCGCATGCTTTAATCTTCCAAACAATGATGATAATGCCCTACGCGCATCCTTTACTGGCTTAGACCCTTCCCCTAATCAATATTATAATGGAATGAGCTTCACTTCTAGAGTGAGCAAGGGGAAGAATATTCAACATCCTGCAATTCGCTATTTGTTCTATGTTATTGCTAACACCTTGTAGGCACGTAATGAGTTCACAAGACTCAATGAGGAGGACATCTTAATCCTCGCAAAATCTGCTTACAACCACTGCGACTTGTCACTCAGCTTAGGTGCAATCCTTGTGCGCTACCTGGCGCACCAATCCTCCCAAAGCCAAGGACCAATCACATGTGAAGGCATCATCACCGTGCTTTCCATTGCCCTAGGCATCAACCTAGGTGAGTTTCAACCTATGCTAGGTGAGCGATGTGTTGGTTTCTCTACTTTAAAAGCTTGTGGAATGCTCACTAGGAGAGGTGGTGTTTATTACTTGCATATTGCTAGAGTTGGGCGTCTCTACCCTTCTCGTATGCCTTATGGTCGTTTCTCTGTCGAGGAAGAACGTTTGCTATATTACTTCCAGGTTGAGCAACACCAACCTGAGGAGGAAATTCCGGATGAGGATGAGGACCAAGAAGAGGAGCAAGAAGTTCCTTATCAAGAGGAGCAGCCACCAACCCGGTTCGCCACATACCAAGACTTCCAAGAACTTGGAGGGACTGTGGAGAGGATGCATAGCCTCTCCTTGAACCTCTGAGGAACAACTAGTAATTTATCAACTCAATTTGCAAACTGGAGTAATAACTTTTCCCCCGCCACCACAATGATTTGAATGGCTTGCAAAAGCCTAAGCTTGGGGAAGTTTTCTCATGTATCTTTATTTGGTGTTTATTTGCTTTTATTTATTTCGAGGTTATGTTTTTAATTCGAGTTTATAAGCACTCGTGTTGGTTTTCCCAACACTTCATCTTTAGTTATTTCTATTTTCTTTCGAGATTTTCTATCCGAGCTTTGCCGCCAATTTTTTATTCTTTAATTCCCTCTCTTAAAAACAACAAAACAAATTCTCCATTTATATTTATTTCCCCTCTTTCTTTTCTTTTCGCCTCGAGGTTCTCATGAATTTGCAGGAGAGTGATCAACTTCGAGTTTCCAAGAAACAAATAAAAAGGAATAGAGAAGTGGAACCAAACATGAGAGGTATGCCTTATGACTCCCCACTTTTGAAGTTTGAGAAACCCATGCTAGTTAGTAGTAAATGTTGAGAAATTATATTGGTGGAGTGAGTCTTTATATTGTAGTAAAGTTTTGTTTGCATGGGTATTTAATTGGGTACATTTTGTTCCAGCTCTTGTAGTTAACCAAGTCTTGCCTAAAAATTTGCTAAACAATTGTAATAAGGAAAAGTCTCACAATTGAAGGCTTGGGTGTTGTAGTGTTTAGTCTTGAAGGCCTATTTCTAGAGACACTCAACACCGCGGAATATAATGATTGACTCGATAGCTCTCTTTAAAAGGATTTGTTCGATTGAATTAATGTTTATTGGTTTTTGTGAGCATGCCAAAGTTTGACTTGTTAATCATAAGAATGATATAGCTTTATGCGTTCAAACTTCATGGGATGCCAACAACTCCGCTGGCCTACGAATGATCTTCATGGAGGAAACTCCTAGATTTTGGCTATGAGTTGATTAAACACATGTAGCAACAATGCTATGGTGGGTAAGATTCTTGGCACTCCCGGGTAGCTGGGTTCATGATGGAATCACTCCTCTAGCTATTATGAGTAATCATTGTACAAAAGGAACAAAAACCTTAGTGATGCCACGAGTGTCCATCACAACCCGATAAACTAATTTTTTTTTGGCATGCTCTCAATTACATAAAATCTGAAATTCTTGAAGGACAATGAATGGCAAAGTAGTGCTTGAAAAGTCTTGATTTATTGATGTGGGAGAATTGAGATACTCTAGTGTATATGATTTTCATGACAACTCTCACACTCTCAATTTTACATGATTATACTTTATTGTTCAAGTCAAGCCTGTGAGTTGATTACATGACATGGAATAAAGTTTATTCATTTGAATCATCCATGTTAACAATAATTTTGCTGCGCTACAAGGATGCATAAAAACCCGTATGATATGCTTGCCATTGCTCTATCTATGCTGAAGTTTTTCAGATTTATAAAGTGGAGGAAATATGAGACTACCAATCATGAGTAAGATCATCATCTCGTTATTTCAGTTTAAATGTTGAGTTCCTTTTTGATTTTGGTTTTATTACTCGAGGATGATCAAGTTTAAGCTTGGGGAGGTTGATGGCTAGGAAATATAGCCATCAACTTCCACATTTAAACTAGATATTATTCATATTGTTGATGAAATATCTCTCTAAACCCTACCACTAATGCCTAATGATCAAAGGGATATGCAATCCTTTCTTCTATTTTTTCCTGCATAGATAATGACGTTTGATGATGGGAATCACTACATTAAAGTCAAAGATACAAGATTTCCAACAACCCAAAGAAACCAGGAGTCGTGAAGTGGAGAAAGACGCTTTAACGACCAACTATACAGCGGGAATAAAATTCCGGCCGTATACTTTCAGTCGTATAGTTGCCATCGACACCACTAGGTCAAACAGAACAATTTCCGTGAAGGGACCCCTATATAAAGAGGCCTCGAGCAACGAGAAAAGAGCACCTCCCAGATCATCAGCCGCCTCCAGATCTCCATCCACCACACCAAAGAGCCGCCGGAGGAATAGACTTAGATCTAATCTCCAAACCATTCTCCACCACCATAGCCATATTCCATCACTTGTAATAGTAGATCTCATCTTCGATTGGCGACATTGTATGACTATTTGCTATCAATCTCATGATTTCCATTACAATGTTAATGATCTTTGATCTCATCTCTACGTGTGAATAATTCTCCTTGGGCTAAGGGTTGTGGCCTAACCATGTAGCTTTTGTGCATGTTATTTATCATAGATGGATCATGTATTAGTTTGTATGACATGATGATTATTGTATCCTCTCTTGCCTCAATCTAAGGACTTGTCAGGTACCCAAGACCCCGAGGATTGAGCCAGGTATAGGGGTATGAGTAATGACTAATTTGCAGGTTGAGAACCCATGTGACAAAAGGGGTAGTACGGCTGTATGTGAGGGATTTACTTGGGATTAACGGTGACGTCACTATGCACATCATTAGTTCTCTTTCTTCTATGGATGAGACTAGTAGGTTATTGCTATAAGCGGTTGCGGAGGCAATAGCAATTATGGATGCACTGCCCACATATAATTTATCTTGCTGTAGCAATTACATGCATACTTTATTTTTATCTTTTATTCCCATCAGATGTTTTGCATAGCTACAGGTGAAACCGAACGCCCTAGGCCCTCTCTCTCCAACATCGACAATAGCAAAAGACGCAAACTCTTGGTCCGGTAAAAACACAAAAGGAATTCTAAAACTCCCGAAGGTCCGTTAAAGTAATTTCACTATGCTTCTGCTTCCAAAGGATTCGATAAACCTAGGTCTACTAGGGAAAAGGAGCTATACTACATTCGTAATCCAGATCAAAGGTATCACCGTGTCATTAGCTGACTTGCACATTGGTCTAAATTGTGTGTCCAACACAACCTTAATGACGAAGGACAATCTAGTATGAACAATCATGAATATATAGTTCCACAACCGAATCACGTATTCTGTGATACATATCTGATGTTCATACAAGGACAACTTTACTTTATGAATACTTTGGGAAATATCATCAACCATGATTGCCTCTAGGGCATATTCCCAACATGTGGTTCTTGGAGGGTCGGGAGAAATCCTTGTCAGCTAGGACAGCTCCGGCGAGGTGACACTTGCGGGTGCCGCCTTCCTTCTTGAAGGGTGTTGGGTGTACCTTCTCCCTACTCCTCTATGTGTACAGGGAGAAATCCTAGGAGAAATCCGGGCAACAACGTCGCCATCATCGCACTCCTTCTTGAAGGTGTTGCTTGGTACATAGCATTCCGGAGACATAGGAGCGTGGTGGGACTACCCCAGAGGGCACAGTGGTTGCGAGTCATCGTTGTTTGTCGATCCAACACAGTTGTGCATTAGTTTCTCTCTCGTTCTTTTGTATTTCCTTTTGGGCTTCTTTTGTGCTATCGGCCCCAGCAATGATGTCAATGTATGGTGTGGTTGCTATATTAATATAGTGGGACGAAATCTTGATTCGAGGAATTATCATGAAACTAAGCAAACAATCTTTTATAGATGAAACCTTGAGCTAGGTGAACCTTTGACAATGCATCAAGTTATCATTTGTAACATAGATTTTCTCATAGAAATAAAGATATAGAGAAACTTCGAGTAGTGCATAAGCAATTTGATAGGAAAGGATACATCCACGCCACTTGGAAGTATATTGTCTGCGTGATAATTAGGGTCTCCTCTAACACTTTATCAGAGTCAGAAGCTGGAAGAGCTAACAAATATGTGGACCTTAGCACTAAAGGACCATGATATGTTGTGAAACGCACCCCTGCAAGACATCATGTCATGAGAGTTAGGTTGAATAAACTAACAAACCAATAAAATATATAGGAAATTAAGATAGAATGCATCCGCAAAACATAAATCTAGAGGTAGAACCTTTTCCACATCTGATACACATAACAGATTCCCATGCAGCCTCCTGAGTAAGGTCTCTGCTAAGCTCATGTTTAAGTTTCTCTCCCTAAGTAGTTGCCTAGAAGGATGGATAATGGTACACCTGACCACTAGTATATTTTTCTAGAGAACCTACAAATTTATATATATCGCTATAAGGAAGAGCAAAGAGAAAATATTAAACGAACTTGTCAATCAGAAGATCTACACATATCTCGAAAATGACTACCTAACTAGAATGTAAGATTATATAAGAGATGCTAGTTCTTCTACCTCAAGCATTGTATCTATACTACACCTGTTTTAGAAAAACAGGGATAGGGATCCCCGGTTCCATTGATAACTCAATGAAACCAAACAGCCACTACAGAGTCGCAAGCGTCCAGGTACAACTGATGACACAGAAAATGCTAGTTTGCTACAACCAAAAACTGAGAGTCTAAGCAACTGAAACAAGGAAACAGACTTTAAACATAAAAATGGGCTTCAAGCCGATCCATCAACGCAGAAGGATCCCGTCTCCAAAAGAGAGGCTAGCAGTGAGTCCAGGGTGGAAGTAGGAGTGGCCCGGGTTCCTTGTCTTGCCCGCTTCTTTGCTTCATGGGAAAGGCAATAGTCTTCAGGTATCAGCCACCTTCTAGCATTGGTAGCTCCCGCACCAGCAGAGACATCTGGGTGCAGAAAAGATCCATCTTGGGCAGCATGTGTTATTTGAAGACCACCCTCCATCTTTTCACCATGGCTAAGATCAAATGCCAAACCTGATAAACATTTAACCATGGTTGACCGTCAAAAATCATACCATTTCTGGTTTTCCACAGCCCCCATAGGACTGCAGCACAAACATAATTTTGAACTGCATGATTATTATTCGCCGCCCTAAATCTTGCAATGGAGATGTAATCTCTGCCCAGACTCACCCCAAAGAAGGAAGAGATAACAGACCAAATTTGTTTAGCTACAATGCATTGAACAAAGAGGTGATCTGTGGATTCCAGTTTGTTACAAAAAATACAGTCTCCAGGTTTGTTTAGATGCCTCTTTTTCAAATTATCTCTGGTCATAAGTTTGTTTTGGGCCAATAACCAGAGAAAAATGTGAATCCTAGGAGGGACATGTAATTGCAACACATTAGGGATAAAAACAGGTTGAACCCCCCCCCCCCCAAATTTATAATAGCATATAGAGAGGAAGTGGAATAAACCCCATCACTCTCATACTGCCAAAGTAAACAATCCTCACTATCATAAAAAAACAATGCTAGAGGCAATTTCTTCCAACTCATACCATTTCTGCAATAAATCAGCATTAAAGATTCTTCTGAAGGATAGCTTTAATTGGGAACCATCCTAAATTTGCTCAACAACTTTTCCATGTTCATTGCATATAACATAGATATCAAAAAATTGGACAACAAGAGGGGAGGTGCCTACCCAGGTATCCTCCCAGAATCTAATTCTAGCACCATTACTTATCTTCCATCTATAACCAAATTTGACATTTCTCACAACCCACATAAAGCCTTTCCAAACTGAGAAACCCCAGAAACAGAGCTACAAAAGATGTTGGGAGATTGTGTGCTATACTTAACATCCACAATATTAGTCCAAAGATTCCTCCCATCCCTTCTACATCTCTTAAGCCAGGAAGCTAAAAGACAAAGGTTAATATTACCCAAATCAGGGATACCCAAACCTCCCTCAGACATGTTTTTGAAAATAAGCTTCCAATTAGCCAAATGCAGATTCCTATGGCCCTCAAAATCATTCCATAAACAGTTATCCATTTTATAATTGATTAGATCTAAATCCCATTTAGGAAATTTAAAGAAAGATAGGAGATAGATGGGAATAGTGGCTAGGCGAGCTCTGATAAGAGTCAATATAGCAGCATAAGAAAGAAGTTTACCCCTCCAACCGGCTAACCTTTTAAGGATTTCATCAATCAAAGGTTGGATGTGCTCTCTCCTAAGATTATCATAGTGAAGGGGAATCCCTACATATTTTATAGGGAAACATCCCCTCACACACCCAAGGATTTCTGCAAAACTGGAAATCTCTTATTCCTCTAGGCCTAAAGGATAAGCTCACTTTTATTGTAGTTAATCCTCATCCCAGAAACCTGTTCAGAGCAGGCAAGGACCCATTTCAAATTAGTAGCCATAGTTGGGTTGCTTTCAGAAAACAGAATGGTATCATCTGCATATTGCAAGCAGATGATCCCATGAGGGAACAGATCTGAATAAAGCCCCTAATCAAATTTGCAGTAGAGGCTTTAATTAGCATTTTGGTAAGAACATCTACTACAGAATTAAAAAGAACGGGTGAAAAGGGGTCCCCCTGCCTCAAACCCTTGCTGGTAGTAAAGAAATTACCAATGCTATTATTCAGTTTGACTCCTACAGAGCCATTCTGAGTGATACTTTTGACCCAACCTACTACTAAGGGACAGAACCCCCTTTTGACTGGAAAGTCTAGGAGGAAGTCCAAGTCAACCTTATCAAAGGCTTTTGAAATATCACAGATGTCGCCTAAAAGGGGGGTGAGGCGGTTTAAAACTTTTACGAGATGGGCATATCAATGGCGGAATAAAACTAGCATTTTCTTTTGTCAAGCACAAAGCCTAGATATACTAAGGTTCACCTATGTGTACCAACAACTTATGTTAAGCAAGAAAATCAACAATGTGATAGAAATATATATTACTTCAAGCACGAAGGCTATCACAAGGTAAAGTGCATAAGTAAGTGCTCGGGTATAGAGATAACTGAGGCACGCGGGGACGACGATATTTTACCGAGTTCCTCCCAATAAGGGAGTACGTCTCATTGGAGGGGTGGGTGGTACTAAGACCACCAATGCCACAAGAGGTCTCACCCTATTCTGCCGAGCACCCACCACACGCCAAGCACCCGTTCCACTATGGGACACTTGAGGGCGATCACCAAACCCGTACAAGATTGGGGCAATCTCCACAACTTAATTGGAGACTCCCAATAATCACCACCAAGGTCACTATCTTGGGGAGACTTCCACAACTTAATTGAAGGCCCCAAGAACACGCCACAAAGGCCACACAACCGTCTAGGGTTCCAAGAACCCAAGAGGGACAATCTTCTTGATTTCACCAACCAAATCCTCCGTAGAGAACTCAAACCGATGCACCTAATGCAATGGCAAGTCCTTCTCTCTCAACTTCCACCACTACAAAAGCTATTGGGGGAATAAGAGAGGAAGAACACAAGAGGAAATCCACAAAACAAACCCCAAGATCTAGATCCCAATATATTCCCCTCACACAGAGGAGAGATGGATTGGTGGAGTTGTAGATCTAGATCTCCTCTTTCAAATCCCCAAACAAGATTCAAGAAATAAGGTAGGGATTGAGAGTATTTGCAAGATCTTGAAGGTAGAAACAATGGAGGAGAGAGAGCAAGAAACCAACCCCTTGGGGAAGAAGGAGGCTTTTATAGGTCCCCCCATGTCAACTAGACGTTGCAGACCACTTACCGCGGAGTTTCTGGCCTTTAGGACCGGAGTCTCTGGGCCCCAGCACCGGAGTCTCCGGGGTCCAGACTCTGACTAGGACTCCAGGCGAGCTCCAGATGCTCCCAGTACACCCCCCGGAGTCTGCGCCGGAATTTTGGCCAGAGTCTTCGGGTTGTCAACCCCGGAGTCTCCGGTCCTCACAAAACAAGATATATAGGATTATGCAGGGAACCATCATAGTCCAAAAAGGTAGGATAGAACCTAACGATGAAATGTTTAACCTATCTATAAAAGACAAACCGGTAAAACCTCCAACATCGAAAACACAATAGAGAATGAATATGAAATCCGTTTTCGATGAACTTGAGCTTGTTATGTAGATTAACACAAGCACTAAATCCTCTCATCGATAAGAACCAAATAATAACCAAGAAAGATGATGCAAGTATGCAAAGGTTTGAGCTCTCTCTGAAAGTTAAGATCAAGTTACTCACTTGAGAGCCCCTCTTGATAGTACGGTTATCTATCCTATAAGCCGGTCACCCAACTAACAACATGAGACCAAAAAAGGGCAAGATCATACCTTTTCCTTGAGAATTCCACTTGAGATCTATGTAGACGATCTTGTCCTTCTCAAAATGGACACCTTTCTTGATTGCGCTTCCTTGCGCTCATATGATGAAGACTTGAAACATGCTCCCCCATACACCATGGGGAAACCTCTTCTTTGACCTTGTCTTCATCGATCCATGATCGCCGAGGATGGCAAGCTTCAAGCATGAGATCTTCTAGAGATGGAGCATATTGAGCTTGCAAAACATTGCTTCTAACTCCAATTGGATGATGTCTTGAAGATACACATGAGGAACTCCATCTACTTCTTCAGGACACACTTGATCTTCTTTTCTTTATCCTTATTCTTCTACAAGATTCCAATAGGCCCAATGCTCCTGGACAATGCTTCCTCTTCATCATTTCTTCTACCTTGAGGCCAACGCATGCTCGAAGCAATGCCAATGGACAATTCCTACAAGTGCAACTTAATGCAAACATTAGTCCATAGAGATCGTCATTAATTACCAACACCACACATGGGGGGCCACATGCTCTTTCAATCTCCCCCATTTTGGTAATTGATGACAATCCCTTTGAGAGGGTTTATATAAGGAATTTTAATGAACAAAAATGGTAGCACCAATATTAGATACTACACAAATATGTGATATTGGTATAACCACACTATATAGAGCAAACTCCACCACCATCTATGCATGTGTGATGAACTTGAATTTCATTGCATATATTGCCAATCATTATCATTGGTGGAGTTTCCTCTATATAAAGCACATGCTAAGCAACAACAAATATGAAGAGCATTAAAGGGAAATGCTTAAGAACAAATTCAAACCATAAACCAACTTCCCTTAAACCCTCTAAAACTTCTCCCCCATTGGCATCGATTGCCAAAATGAGTGACAATTTCTAGAAGGCCAATATAGTGATAATTCCTCCAAAGGTGTGCATTCACACATATTCGATGATGAATACTTGGGAGGAAGCAGAACTATATAGAGGACCCAAAGATTGCCAAAGAAATAAAAAGAACGAAGCATCAACAAATGATGCAAGCAATCACAAGATTCGACAAACCAATTGACAACAATAAATGATATGAAATGGAAACAGCAAGATATTATGATACGAGCAAAATAGTGTCTTAAATAAAAATAGAGAAGCTCCCCAAAATTTTTGCACACATTAGAATAATTGTATCAGAATAAACAATGCACAAACATAGAACCCTCACTCCCCATAAGCATTTAAAAACAACAAATGAGAAAGAAGACAAATGGGCATTCTTTAATGAATTAGAGGAGCTCCCCAAGGATTATGGACCAATTATGATAATTGCATTTGGGAACAAAGTGTATAATCATGGAATCCTCACTCCTCCAAACCATTTAACAATACAAGGCATGAGAGAACAAATATGAGTGCCCGAAGATGCAAACAAAAGGAACAAGCACTCATAGGCAAATAAATTTGGAAAACCACCGAAACATCAAAACGAAATATAAAGGTGGTCTCCTAGGAATAAAATCTCAATGAAAAATATCTTCCCTTATGTGTATAAGTTTCTAAGTGGAAAACATCGCAAAGAAATATGCCCACAAGGAAACAAGCACACACAACAAAGATATACAAGAAGCACATAAAAAGAAAATGAAGTCATAACATACACCAATATTTTTTTGCTTGTAAGCATGGCCAAAGGCACAATTTTATATTATTGTTCATTAATGAGCTTCAAATACCAACACACTACATACATTACAACAATCACCAAGGGAAAAGGAGATGGTTGGAATATATGGAGAAAGGCAACAAGTATCACAAAGGAAAAATCAATTTGCAAATTCTCACTATTGCACATGAGAGAGGTTGAGGAAGATATAGGTAATGTCCTTGCTAGGAAGATACCATGCTTCCTAGGTTGACATATTTGGGAAGGTTAATCATATGTATGATTTTTTATAGTCCCTATAATATGCACTCATCTCAACTTACTCACATTTGCAATAAGAGTTATCTATTAATACCAAAACATGAACAACAATATTTGCAAATATAAGAGAGAACATGCCATGAAGCAACCTACAAGAGGTTGGAAGCAATATGTGTATGCATGATTACTTGTTACCGAGATATAATTGGTAGGATGTAGAGGATAAGAATTCGTTGATCATCCTAGATTGTCTCCATTGGACATATAGACATCACTTCTTCCTAATTTATGAGACAACCATCCAATATATCTCCGATGTACCTAAAACACATTAGGTACAACATGGTCTCCAAACATATTGGGTCCCAAGTAGTTAGAGAAACTACAATACATAGGAGGGACTCCACATAAACATGTGCATATTGATATGAAATTTAATTTCATGCACATCTTAGCCAATTAAGATTTGGTGGAGTTTCCCCTATATATTCGTACAAAGAAAGCAAACATGCCATAATATAAACAATTAGTAAATATGCATGCACAAGACTTCCAAGGACCAAAAGGAGATACAATTTAAACAAAAATATCAAGTAAACAAAGCCAGCACACAAAAGAGTGTGACACGACAAAAGGTGTCCAAATTATATGAAAGAACCATCAACACATGAAAGATCATAAGTTCAACAAAAAACTAGGCAAAAGCCAAAGAGCAAAAGATAGATAAAAATACAAATGCTCAAGGATTTATCTCATTCTAATAGGTCAAAAAACAAAACAAGGAATGAGACCAAACCAACTCCGAAAAGAGCAAGGTCCCAACACATAAACCAAAATATCAACACTTTTCATGATGGCACAAAATACCAAAATGAAAAGATAGAACTTCTAAAAACCTAAAGCACGATATGGATAAAAGAAAGAAACATAAAGGAGTGTTCTAAATAATATAGGAGAGCCCACCCATAATTAGTGCATTATATAGAATTTTGCTATTGAATGCAAAATGCACACAAATGAGATCATCACTACTACCTTCATTAAATAGAACACACAAGGATACCAATAAAATAAGAAGATCCATAAGAGGCAAGGAAAGCTTGGGAGACAACACAACACATTTTCTTGGCAAGAAATAGTACAAAATTAAGCAAAGGCCAAAGTGAATATGATCAATAAATTCTACCATAAATCTAGTACGAATTGTCCAAGGACAAGGAGTATTGGGAATAATCTTCCCGGGGTAGTTCAAAAGGATATCCAAGATCATATACACACTAATAAGCATATAAAAAGTATAAGAATTAAGTTTGATGCTTCAAAAGAGATTCTTGGTAGCTTTCAATAGTCACATAATCACTAGTGATTAGAGTAACTTGAAGCTAATGGTTTCCATGTGGATATGGAGATACAAATATGAGGAACACATACCAAGAAACACTCTCGCAAACAAGATCCAAAAGATGAGAAACAAAGGCATTGAACTTGTTTGAGCAAATGTATCACATATGAGCTAGATAATTACCAATATCAATTCTATGTGACACAACCTCGAATTTTCACATTTTCTAGGCTTGTAATATGCACTAAGCATATGACTCCCCCATAATGTGATAACCATAAATCTCAACACGAGGCAACAATATCAAAAATAGAGATAATTAATGGACACTACAGAATTTAAATTTCTCATGAGGATGACATACCACATAGAGACTAGATAATCTTGTAATATTACTCCTAAGTATTATTCCTCATGTAAACACATTTTTAGGATTGTGGAATGCACGAGCATAACACTCCCACAAAATGGGATAGTCCATTAATCTCTCACAAGAGCCAAAAAGATATCAGTTGAATTTAATAATAGCTCCAACACAAGAAACACACATACATGGTGTGCAAACCAAAAAACACAAATAAACTTGATAAGTCAAGATAAGTAAGTGGTAAGCACAACATGTACAAAAACATGCAAGGTACAAAACCAACACATGCACAAGGGGCGAGTAACTTTCAATGCAATGTGTTAAGCACATGTTACCGCAAGGAGGAACATTGGAAATATAATAGAGGCAATATGATATACATGACTTGGCTTGACACATATAATAGATGAAGATCCCTCAATTCTTCATGATGAAACCAAGTCTCCATTGTCCTCCAAAATCACCTATTGATCAAGTTTTGGCTTGTTGGTCCCCAACCAAGTTGGGTCCTAAGAAGTTAGTCACAATAGGCTTGGCAACCCAAATTGTTCTTTTCTTGACACCACTCTGGGTACCAACAAATTTGGCAAACACATTGCCATCCTCATCCTTATGAAGAGAATAAGCATCATCAATCAAGATAGGGTTGGATGAGAACATACCAATAGTGCATGAGAAAGAAATGTGCCCTTTTCACGACAAATGTAGCAAGTTATTTTCTTGCTATCGTTCTTCTTAGGTGATGCCACAACTTGAGGAAGAGCTCGAGTAGTACTCTTAGTAAGAGGCCTATCTCTAACTTGAAGAAGAGCTTGAGGCCTCTTCCCTTGTTTCTTCACACTAGGAGGCTTCTTATCCAATGGGCAGGATATAACATGATGCCATTCTTCCTTGCGCTTGAAGCAAACAATGTTGGCCGGATTCTTGACTTGATCATGGTCATTCTTATTATTGCCCTTGTGCTTCAACTTGTTAGTGGAATTTTTCTTGATATTGGAGTTGAATCCAAGTCCACTCTTGTCATTGGGGATTTTTGCAAACTCAAGATGTGGTTGAGTGTGGCCTTCCCTTTATGACCCTTTTTCAAGTCATTCTTCAAAGAAGTGACTTGAGCCTTGAGCGCTATAATTTTATCTACATGGTTAGTGTCAACAACAATAGTAGTAGAGGAAGTAGATTCTTCATTGTTAGAGCAACAAGGCAAAGAATGTAATTCATCACAAGATGTAGCAATAGCATGAGTGGATGAATTACAAGGACTAGCACATGGCAATATCACATTAGGAGTAGAAGTAGTGCTAATGTCCACATGAGGCTCACTAGATGTTACCTTTGACACAATGGCCTCATGAGCTAACTTTAGCCTATCATGAGAGACTAGAATATCCTCATGCGAGCTTGAGAACTTGACATGACTTTCTTCCAATTTCCCATATTTGCTAGTTAGATGCTTCACAAGAAATAAAGTTAGTATCACAAGCACCATTATTAATAGCAAGAGGTGAGGGCAAATTGCAAGATATTTTGAATATGAAGCTTTAAGTTGCTCATGTGACTTAGTGAGTTTGATGAGCTCACTCTTAATGACCCGAGAGACATTTTTGAGGTGCTTAAAATCCTCAACGAGTTTAGCATGGGAAAGTACAAGTTCATCATTTTTAGTTTTGAGAACTCTTGCCACCACAAGTTCCCTATCATGGTTTTCCTTTACTCTAGATAATTCGAGAGCAAAGGTCTCCTCAAGAGATTATTTGGTGGTTTGTTATTTTTCAAGGGTGCTCTCTAAATAAGCAATCTCGTTAGCATACTCACGGTCATGTTCATTTTTTGAGAAATAATATTTTCTTGCTCCTTAATAAGTTTCTTGCCTTCAATAGCACAAGTCAAAATTTCAACAAATTTGGAGGAAGCAATTTTATTTCTATGAAGAGTGGGAAAGACAATCTCTCCCATCTCTTGAATAGAGGCAATATCATAATCAACTAGATGATCATTATCATTGTCATTCTCAACCTCATCATCATCATCAACATCATCATGGGAGACAATGGGATCCAAAGAGGTTACCTTTGTTTCCTTAGCCATAAGGCATATGTGAGAACTATAAGAAGGTGGTGATGAGATTGCATTTGTAGCTCCATTCAAAACATTGTCTTGGCCCATGGAATCTTTGTTTTCCTCTACATTGTTAGCAATACAAGCACTAGAGGAAATATAAGCATTTTTATCATGGCAACAAGACAACACAAGCATATCATCATAAGATTTATTCAAGTTATTTCTACAATATATGCAAGGACTACCAACACTAGCATATGAGGAGTTTTGAGTGCTACAAGTGTTAGAGTCCAAAGATGGACCATTACAACTAGATAGAGATGAAAGATTGTCAATAGTAACCTCACTATCCAAATTGCAATTTCTATCACCACTCACCATATCATTACCTTGTAAAAAATCACATGTTCTTGAAGTGGTATAAGAATATAACTCATCACCTTCGGAGGTGGTGGGAACACAATAATCCTCAATAATATTGGACTCACTATATTTACCTTGAAGCTTTGTCCATATCTCATGAGCACTCCGATAAGGCATGATTGAAGAAATAACTACATTGCTCACAACAAGTAAAAGCATTTTAGTAGCTTGATCATCTATATAAGAGTTCATTTTCTCCTCTAAAGATTCGTTTTGGGGATCCATAGGAGAAGAGAAACCCATATATAGAATTCCCTTAATGGATGGGTGAATGTCCCGAAAATAATCTAGCATGCGAGATTTCCAAACACCATAATTTGTGCCATTGAATATATAGAAGGAATCCTGCAGTACTCCCCTAGTCGACATCTTTACTCTCAAGGCGGTGAAGCCTAAAAGTGAGAGACCTTTCTCTGATACCAATTTAAATATCACGGATGTCGCCTAGAGGGGGTGAATAGGCGGTTTAAAACTTTTACAAGATGGGCTTAACAATGGCAGAATAAAACTAGTGTTTTCTTTTGTTAAGCACAAATCCTGGATATACTAAGGTTCACCTATGTGCACCAACAACTTATGCTAAGCAAGACAAGCAACAATGTGATAGCAATATAGATTACTTCAAGCACGAAGGCTATCACAAGGTAAAGTGCATAAGTAAAGAGCTCAGGTATAGAGATAACCGAGGCACGCGGGGACGACGATATTTTACCGAGTTCCTCACAACAAGGGAGTATGTCTCGTTGGATGGGTGGGTGGTACTAAGACCACCAACACTACAAGAGGCCTCACCCTATTCTCCCGAGCACCCACCATGTGGCAAGCACCTGTTCCACTATGGGACACTTGAGGGCGATCACCAAACCCGTACAAGATTGGGGTAATCTCCCCAACTTAATTAGAGGCTCCCAATAATAACCACCAAGGCCACTATCTTGGGGAGAGATCCACAACTTAATTGAAGGCCCCAAGAACACGCCACAAAGGCCACACAACCATCTAGGGTTCCAAGAACACAAGAGGGACAATCTTCTTGATTTCACCAACCAAATCCTCCGTAGAGAACTCAAATTGATGCACCTAATGCAATGGCAAGTCCTTAACTCTCAACTTCTACCAAATCGACAAAAGCTATTGGGGGAATAAGATAGGAAGAACACAAGAGGAAATCCACAAAATAAACCCCAATATCTAGATCCCAAGATATTCCCCTGACATAGAGGAGAGATGGATTGGTGGAGTTGTAGATCTAGATCTCCTCTTTCAAATCCCCCAACAAGATTCAAGAAATAAGGGTGGGATTGAGAGTATTTCCAAGCTCTTGAAGGTAGAAACAATGGAGGAAAGAGAGCAAGAAACCAACCCCTTGGGGAAGAAGGGGGCCTTTTATAGGCCCCCCATGTCAACTAGTCATTGCAGGCCACTTACCCCAGAGTTTCTAGCCTTTAGGACCGGAGTCTCCGGCCCCCAGGACTAGAGTCTCCGGGGTCCAGACTTCGGCTAGGACTCCAGGCGAGCTCCAGATGCTCCTAGTACACCCCCGGAGTCTAGGAAGGAATTTGGGCCGTAGTATCCACCCCCCGGAGTTTTCGGGGTGTAAACCCTGGAGTCTCCGGTCCTCACAAAACTGGCAGAAACACCGATACGAAAACAATCATAACTTTTGCATCCGGACTTAGATTTTGATGATCTTGGGCTCGTTTCGAGGAGGAAAACAATATCTATAGGATTATGCAGGGAACCATAATAGTACAGCAAGATAGGATAGAACCTAATGATGAAATGTTTAACCTATCTATAAAAGACAAACCGGTAAAACCTCCAACATCAAAAATGCAATAGAGCATGCATATGAAATCTATTTTTGATGAACTTGAGCTTGTCATGGAGATTAACACAAGCTCTAAATCCTCTCATTGATAATAACAAAATAAGAACCAAGAAAGATGATGCAAGTATGCAAAGGTTTGAGCTCTCTCCAAAAGATAAGATCAAGTTACTCATTTGGGAGCCCCTCTTGATAGTACGGTTATCTATCCTATAAGCCGGTCTCCCAACTATCAACATGAGACCGGCAAAAGTCAAACCTATCAAGATCATACATTTGCCTTGAGCATTCCACTTGAGCTCGATGTAGACGATCTTGTCCTTCTCAAGATGTACACCTTTCTTGATTTCTCTTCCTTGCGCTCGTATGATGAAGACTTGAAACATGCTCCCCCATACACCATGGGGAAACCTCTTCTTTGACGTTGTCTTCATCGATCCATGATCGCCGTGGATGGCAAGCTTCAAGCATGAGATCTTCTAGAGATGGAGCATCTTGAGCTTGCACAACATTTCTTCTAACTCCAATTGTATGATGTCTTGAAGATACACATGAGGAACTCCATCTAATTCTTCGCGACACACTTGACCTTCTTTTCTTTATCCTTATTCTTCTAGAAGATTCCAATAGGCCCAAAGCCCTTGGACAATGCTTCTTATTCATCATTTCTTCTACCTTGAAGCCAACACATGCTCCAAGCAATGCCAATTGACAATTCCTACAAGTGCAACTTAATGCAAACATTAGTCCATAGAGATTGTCATTAATTACCAACACCGCACATGGGGGCCCACATGCTCTTTCAGCTTTCTCATAATCAAGTTTAATTACCAAACCTTTTGTCTTATTATGCACAATGGAATGAATGGTTTCATGAGAAGTGACAACACTCTCAAGGATAAATCTACCTTTAATAAAGGCAGATTGGTTGTTAGAAGTAATATGGTCCATGATCAAGGCAAACCTATTTGTAAGGACCTTAGTGAAAATTATAAAACTACAATTCAGCAAACTGATAGGTCTAAACATATTCATTTTATATGCATTATCTTCTTTAGGAATAAGATTGAGAATAGAAAAATTGAGCCTAAAAATGTCCAGTTTGACAGCATGGAAGTCTGCAAACATAGCCAAAATATCTCCCTTAAGCACATCCCAAAACTTTTGGTAGAAAAGAAAAGGCAGCCCATCAAGCCCTGGGGCTCCATCAGCATAGGAACCAAAAATAGCCTCCTTAACTTCATTTTCAGTGAAAGGAGCACTAAGTATCAAATTCTGATCCTCAGTGATCTTTTCCTAGGGTTTGAAAAAATCATCATGTAGAGAGAGACCAAAAGGGTCTTCCTTTTTAAATAGATCTTTGTAAAAATAAGTAGGCAAGTCCAGCATATCTTTTTCCTTAGTAATAGTCCCATCGGGACCTTCTAAGGAATGGACCAGCATCTTTATTCTCCTTTGATTTGCTATAGCATGAAAATAGGCTGTATTCCTATCTCCCTCTAAAATATCCCTATCTCTAGACCTTTGTTTGGCTTTAACTTCTTCTTTGAGCTATATGTTGTTCATCTCAGCATAGATCTTCTTGAGTCTCAACTGCTCCTTAGCAGAAAGCTCTTCAGACTCTGATTTAATGTCAAGAGTATCATACTCCTCCATCAAGTTATTTTTTAGATTTCTAAGCTTAGCTTCAATATTGAAGCTCCATCCTTTGCTAAATTTCCTAAATCTTCTAGTTTTTTCTTGCCAGATGTCCTTGGGAGTTTTGCTTTTTACAAGCATTTCCCAGTTCTTTCTCACAAGGTCAATGAAATCAGCCCTCATCAACCAGCACTTCTCAAACCTATAGATGGTGGCTCTAGGGTGTTCCCCTTCCCCTGATTCCCACAGAATAGGGGTGTGGTCACTACCAAGCCTTGGTAAAGCCCTAACAGAAGCAAGAGGGAAAATGGAATCTAGCTCCACATTACAGAACACCCTATAAATATTTGACATGATCAAGTTCTCTTGATTATTCCCCCAAGTAAACCTTCTACCACAAAGTCTGACCTCCAGCAGACTCCAAATCTCAACCCACTCATTAAACTTGTCAATGCATCTATGATCAATTACTCCATTACTCTTGTCAGTTTGAAATCTGACAAGATTAAAATCACCCCCAATGATGGTATGCCCCTAATAATCTACAAAGAGACCATGGAGCTCATAAATAAAGGCCTCTTTCCTATATTCATAAGAAGAACCATACACATAAACCAATCTTAAAACCAGACCTTTAGTTTTAAGCTTAACAATAGCAGAGACTAAGAAAACCTTACATTCCTAGCTAAGAATTTCAAAAAAAAAATCAGTGTCCACTCCCAGCAAAATGCTCCCTGCATAGTCAATTGCTGGTAGGGCTTTCCACTCAAAGAATATGTTCCCCACTAGGGATTTCAAATAACTATCAGAAATAGTTTCTTTTTTAGTTTCCTGGAAATCTATAATCTTTGCATGAGTTTTATTCATTAAATCAATGGTGGCTTGTGATACGTCGTAAACGTATCTATAATTTTTGATGTTCCATGCTTGTTTTATATCTACTTTCTTATGTTTTGTTCATAGTTTGAGGTATTTTTCTACATTTTCTGGAACTAACCTATTAATAAGATGCCACAGTGCCAGTTGCCTGTTTTCTGCTGTTTTTGGTTTCAGAAAAGCTAGTAAGGAAATATTCTTGGAATTGGACGGGACGAAAGCCAAAGTCAATATTTTACCTGAAGCAATACGGAGACCGAAGGGGAGACAAAGTGGCGCACCAGGGCAGCCACACTTGGTGGCCGTGCGGCCTGGGGGCACGCCACCAGGGGGTGTGAGCCCCCTGGTACTCCATCGACCTTGCCCATTCGCCTATAAAATCCTCCCAGGACAAAAACCCTAAGGCCCCGATCAAAATTCCACGAAAGAGTCTGTAGCCGCCACCATCTCCATCCCTAGATCGAGAGGGATCTGAAGCTCTTCCTGACACCCTACCAGAGGGGAGAGATCACCCCGGAGGCCTTCTTCATCACCATGCATGCCTCCGATGTGATGCGTGAGTAGTTCATCCTTGGACTATGGGTCCATGTAGTAGTTGGATGGTTGGTTCTCCTCCTTTGTGCTATCATGTTTAGATCTTGTGAGCTCCGTTCATGATCAAGATCATCTATTTATAATCTTGCATGTTTTGTTTGTGGGGATCCGATGGATATTTAGATGCTATTTCAGATTGATTATTGATTCTATCATGTCTATGTTATTTGTGATCTTGCATGCTCTTTGTTGTTTGTAACTATCTTGGCCAAGTAGATGTTTGCAACTCCAAGAGGGAGTATTTATGCTCGATAGTGGGTTCATGCCTCTAGTAATCTAGGGAAGTGATAGGAATCTCTAAGGTTGTAGATGTGTTGTTGCTACTAGGGAGAAAACAGCAATCCTTTGTCCATGAGACAATCATATTGTTTACTCTACACACTTTGCTTAATGCAATTATTTGTTGCTTGCAACTTAATACTGGAAGGGGCTCGGATGATAACCTAAAGGTGGATTATTAGTCATAGATGCAGTTGGATTACGTTCTATGTATAATGTTGTAATGCCTAATCAAATCTCATAGGAGTCAAGATGTCTAGTATATGCATTGTATGCTTTCTCAAATCTGTCAATTGCCTTGATGTAATTTGTTCACCCAGCATGCTATTTATCTCAAGGAGAATCACCTCTAGTGAACTATGGACCTAGTCCATGCTTTTACCATTACTATACTTTCTACCGTTACTGTTTACTATTTACTTTCTGCAAGCAATTACTATCTTCCACACAATACGTTTAATCCTTTGTTTTCAGCAAAACCGGTGAGATTGACAACCTCACTATAAGTTGGGGCAAAGTTCTGTGGTTGTGTTGTGCAGGATTCCAAGTTGCTAGCGACACCTTGCAATTGTTTCTTGCTCCTACTGGTTCGATAACCTTGGTTTCATAACTGAGGGAAAACTTGCTGATGTGCTCATCATACCTTCCTATTGGGGTTCCCAATGAGCTCTACATTTTGAGCCATCAAGCACTTTTTCTAGCACCGTTGCTGGGGAGTCAAGGACAGCTTCACAAGGGGAGTCCCTCACAACCAATCTCTTTACTTTGTTTTTTTGTTTTGCTTAGTTTATTTTTGCTTTGTTTGCTTGTTTCTTTATCAAAAACACACACAAAAATTAGTTGTACTAGTTTGCTTCCTTTAATCAAAAACACAAAAAAATGACTACTCTTGAAAATACTAAGTTGTGTGACTTCACTAGCACCAACAACAATGATTTCATGTGCACACCTATTGCTCCACCTGTTCTTGAAGCTACTTCCTTTGAAATTAAACCTGCTTTGCTCAATCTTGTTATGAAAGAACAATTCTCTGGTGCTGGTATTGATGATGCTGTAGCTCACCTTAATAACTTAGTTGAACTTTGTGAGATGCAAAAACATAGGGATATAGATGGAGATATTATTAAGCTTAAATTGTTTCCTTTCTCTTTGAGAGGAAAAGCTAAAGAATGGTTGTTATCCCTACCTAGAAATAGTATTGATTCCTGGATTAAATGCAAAGATGCTTTCATTGGAAAATACTATCCTTTTGCTAAGATTATATCTATGAGAAGTGAAATAATGATATTTAAACCATTTGATAATGAACATGTTTCTCAAGCTTGGGAAAGATTGAAATCTTTGGTAAAGAATCGCCCCACTCATGGACTGACTACTTGGATGATTATCCAAACCTTTTATGTAGGACTCAATTATTCTTCAAGAAATCTGTTGGATTCTGTTGCTGGAGGCACCTTTATGACCATTACTTTGGGTGTTACAACAAAGCTGCTTGATAATATGATGGTTAACTATTTTGAATGGAACACTGAGAGAGCTCCACAAGGTAAGAAGGTAAATTCTGTTGAGGAAACCTCCTCCTTGAGTGATAAAATTGATGTTATTATGTCTATGCTTGTTAAGGGAAAACCTCATATTGATGAAAATCATGTTCCCTTAGCCTCTTTGGTTGCTCAAGAAGAGCAAGTTGATGTGAACTTCATTAGAAATAATAATTTTAGCAACAGTGCCTATAGGAATAATTTTGGTAATAACAGTTATAGGCCATATCCTCCCAATAATGGTAATACTTATGGAAATTCCTACAACAACAATAGAAGTGCACCCTCTGAACTTGAATTCATGCTTAAGGATTTTATTAGTAAACAAATTACTTTCAATAAAACTATTGAGGAAAAACTTTCGAATGCTGAAAAAATATGATCTTTGTCTGAAGCACAATCTTCTTTGATTAATAAAATGGCTGCTAAACCTGAAACTATGGAAACCCCCTTTGTTGCTACTAATGCCATACAAGTTAGAATTGATGAAAATATTAGACTGTTAGCTAAATTGCATGCTAAGTGGGAAAGTGAAGATGAAATTGCTAGAAATAGTAGTATTTGTACTATCACCACCACTAATGTGGATGTTAGCAAACCACATGAAGTCCCCATTAATATGGGAGACAATAGTTCTACTACCTTGGGTGGTAATTTTGATTTTTATATAGATGGGTGCAATATTTCTGAAGTAATTAAGTTCCTACAAAAGCTTGCTAGAAGTCCTAATGCTAGTGCTATGAATATGGCCTTTACAAAACACATTACATATGCTCTCATGAAAATTAAAGAAGAGAAGTTGAAGCATAAAGCTTCTATTCCTAGGACATTAGAAGATGGTTGGGAACCCATATTAATATGAAAGTGAATGATTTTGATCTCAAAGCTTTATGTGGTCTTGATACTAGTGTCTCTATTATGCCTACAAGGATTTATGAAATGCTTGATTTGCCACCATTAGAAGATTGTTATTTAGATGTCCAACTAGATGATAATGCTAAAAAGAAACTCATGGGGAGTATTAATGATGTTCTTATTATGGTTAACAATACCTATGTCCCTGATGATTTCTATGTTTTGGATGTTGAATGCAATGCTTCTTGTCCTATTACCTTGGGAAGACCTTTTCTTAGCACAGTTGGTGCTATTATTGATATGAAGGAAGGCACCATTAAATATCAACTCCCACTCAAGAAAGGTATAGAATACTTCCCTAAGAAGAGAAATAAGATACATTTTGCCTCTCCTATTGAAACAAAATTTGGTCTTAATGCTTCTTCATTCGAAAATACTTGAATCTTGCTTCTTATGCCTAGCTCAAAGGCATTAAAGAAAAAAGCACTATTGGGAGATAACCCAAATTTCTATTCACTAAGTTTTTATTTTGTTGAGTCTTGGAAGTTATTAGTTCTGTAATAACCTCTCCCTTATCCTTTTTGTGTGGTTTTTGTGCCAAGAATAACCTCTAATGAGAGAGAAGTAAGACTTGGAAAAGTTGCTGTCCCGAAACAGATTTTTGTGCTCCACTGTAAAAAATCGTGAAAAATCTCTGAACATCGGATTGAGTTGTAATTGTTTGTGCTTATGACCCAGGATACTATATAACTTTCGTTAGTTAAGAACTTTTTGATTTGAGCAACAGAAGGTCTTCGAAAAAAATGGTTTTTACCTGCTGACCTATTTTGAAAGATTTCTGCCATTATTTGCATTTGCCTCTTAATCTCTTTCTCTTTGAGTTCTGTTTGATCGCTTGAGCTTTTAGAAGAAATTTCTACAGTAGCTTGTGTTTTGATGGAAGTTTTAATTCTGATGAAACTAAACCATAGGACCAATTATCTTGAATACACTAATGTTGCTAATGAGGATTGTGTGAAGTTTTGTATGAAGGAAAATTTTCAAGTGTAGGGGAAGAATAATGTGATAAGATGAAGTATGCACAAAAGCTCAAGCTTGGGGATGACACCCATGTCACCCCAAGAAATATTCAAGAAGTACAAGCGTCAAAGCTTGGGGATGCCCAAGGCATCCCCTTCTTCATCAATAAAAATATCAGGTTTTCTTCCAAAACACTTCATTTTTATTGTTTCATGCACAATTGTGTTGTTCTTGGAGCTTCTTCGTTTTTGCTTTTAGTTTTCTTTTGTTTAGTTTGCTTTAATAAATTTGATGGACCCCTGCATTCATATGATATTTCAAATAAGTTGATTGGTGATTGGAAAAGAGTAGGAAACTTCATGCTTATAAGTGGTACAAAAGGAGTTTTGTTTTGACTGTGGCCTAGACTTTATCATGTCATGTTTGATATTGCTTTGACTTTATGCTTAGTAATTATTGCTGTAGCATGACTTGTTCCAAACAATTGAGATTGCATAATGTGCCTTGAAAGAATCATCATTGTTCTAGCATACAAAAGCATACTATTGTGGTATTGTCCTTCGATGCTTTATTTGTGTTGACTTGGCACATACTTACACCATGTTAAGATTATGTACCAGTCACCTTAGCCTCTATGATTATTTAGTTTATTGACTTGTAATATCACTTTATGCTTTAATTAATAATGTTTTGTCACTTTGCATGATTATGGCCATTAGTGCTCTCTTAGTTGGTCGCTCCTAGTCTTTTTCTAGCCTCCACATGTACCAAGTATGAGTTCCACTCATGCATCCAACCCCCAAGAAAACCAAGTTGTTCCATAGAGTCCACTATAAATTCCTATGCATGGTGTGTTACACCATTCCAAGTATATTCATGCTTTTATCTACCTTCCAAATTAAACTTGTTATGTGAAAATTAGTGATTAAAGCTCTCACGAACTTGATGGCACACTTTACTTTCTTGCACTTAATAAACTTGAACCACTGCGTCCATCTATGTTGCGTATATGCTTACACTTTATAAGTTGATAATTATCAGAACCATGTTGTCACGGGGAACGCTTTCAACATTGCACTTATTATTCAGTTGATATCATGTTCTTTTGTTTATGGATCCCGGCGGTGTGAAATAAAAGGGGAACTTGTAAGCTCATGGAGTTTGTATATGTGTTAGAGAAACGCCTGGGCGGCTAGCCTAATCCATGCCTAATCATGGTGGAAAGTTGCAGCATAACCATAGTGAGCATTCTGTAAAGCATCCTCAATAAAAACCTATGCAAATAGCAAATAAAACGATCGTTGAGATGCTCATTGTCTGTTGCCTTGTCATTTTGATATGGGATAACTCCTGTATCATGGGGCAAGGGGTACAGCATTGGCGGTTCTCCATGATACACATGTACTTACAATGACAAGAACTTACTTGTGACTAAAGTTGAGTAGCATGAGGTCCGGTACTCATAGGCAAGGGGCATGAGATTTTCGACTTATAATTTGTCAAGCATATCCTCATATTTGTTCACTTTAACCTTAATCACCTAAAGATTCTTTTGATAGGGGTAATGAGAGCTAAAAGCTAATAAGTACAATAATTTTTGGAAGCTCTTTATGAAACTTGAAATCCCTGCTTCCCTCTTATGAAGGGCCTTTCTTTTTTACTTTTATGTTGAGTCTCAATCTTCTATCTTTATGCACCAATTGAGAGAACACAGTGACCATTCTTAGTTTAATGTGCATTGTCCCAAAAATTGTTGATTGATTCATAACTGTGATATTGCTTGTTCTTAAATTATTTGTATCTAGTCACCCTTATGAAGTTTGAAGGTGTCCTATGCATTTATGTTTTGCTATGCCATGAGGGACAAGCTGAATACCATTCTTATTATGTTTTCTATATGTGAAACAAACGAATGTCTTTTAATGCATTATTATTCATGAACCTTTTGTTTGTACCTTTTTCATGTTACAACTAAGTTGCTATGTCTTACTATTAGAACTCTGTCTTTCATGTTCATGTTAGAGTACTATGATCCCAGGCATCAATGATTTATAAATACCTTGATCAAGATTATGATGGTGCATGTCACCTCAAAAATTATTCTTTTTATCACTTACCTACTCGAGGACGAGCAGGAGTTAAGCTTGGGGATGTTGATACGTCGTAAACGTATCTATAATTTTTTATGTTCCATGCTTGTTTTATATCTACTTTCTTATGTTTTGTTCATACTTTGAGGTATTTTTATACATTTTCTGGAACTAACCTATTAACAAGATGCCACAGTTCCAGTTGTCTGTTTTTTGTTGTTTTTGGTTTCAGAAAATCTAGTAAGGAAATATTCTCGGAATTGGACAAGACAAAAGCCAAAGTCAATATTTTACCCGAAGCAATACGGAGATCGAAGGGGAGACGAAGTAGCGCACTAGGGCAGCCACACCTGGTGGCCGCGCGACCTAGGGGCGTGCCACTAGGGGTGTGGGCTCCCTGGTACTCCACCGACCTTGCCCTTCGCCTATAAGCCTCCTAGGAAAAAAACCTAAGGCCCCGATCAAAATTCCACGAAAGAGTATGTAGCCGCCGCCATCTCCATCCCTAGATCAAGAGGGATCTGAAGCTCTTCCCGGCACCCTGCCGGAGGGGAGAGATCACCCTGGAGGCCTTCTTCATCACCATGCCTACCTCCAGTGTTATGCGTGAGTAGTTCATCCTTGGACTATGGGTCCATGTAGTAGCTAGATGGTTGGTTCTCCTCCTTTGTGCTATCATGTTTAGATCTTGTGAGCTCCGTTCATGATCAAGATCATCTATTTGTAATCTTGCATGTTGTGTTTGTGGGGATCCGATGGATATTGAGATGCTATTTCAGATTGATTATTGATTCTATCATGTCTATGTTATTTGTGATCTTGCATTTCTCTGTTGTTTGTAACTATCTTGACCAAGTTGATGTTTGCAACTCTAAGAGGGAGTATTTATGCTCAATAGTGCGTTCATGTCTCTAGTAATCTGGGGAAGTGACAGGAATCTCTAAGGTTGTAGATGTGCCGTTGCTACTAGGGAGAAAACAACAATCCTTTGTCCATAGGACAATCGTATTGTTTACTTTACACACTTTTCTTAATGCAATTATTTGTTGCTTGTAAATTAATACTAGAAGGGGTTCGGATGATAACCTGAAGGTGGATTATTAGTCATAGATGCAGTTGGATTACGTTCTATGTATAATGTTGTAATGCCCAATCAAATCTCATAGGAGTCAAGATGTCTAGTATATGCATTGTATGCTTTCTCAAATCTGTCAATTGCCTCGCTGTAATTTGTTCACCCAACATGATATTTATCTCAAGGAGAATCACCTCTAGTGAACTATGGACCCTGGTCCATGCTTTTACCATTGCTATACTTTCTACTGTTACTGTTTACTATTTACTTTCTGCAAGCAATTGCTATCTTCCACACAATACATTTAATCCTTTGTTTTCAGCAAAACCAGTGAGATTGACAACCTTACTGTAAGTTGGGGCAAAGTTCTGTGGTTGTGTTGTGTAGGATTCCAAGTTGCTAGCGACACCTTGCAGTTGTTTCCTTGCTCCTACTGGTTCAATAACCTTGGTTTCATAACTGAGGGAAAACTTGTTGTTATGCTCATCATACCTTCCACTTGGGGTTCCCAACGAGCTCTACATTTTGAGCCATCTGCTTGCTTTCTACCCTTAGCCTGAATATCTCTAGGGTTCCAAAAGCAGCAATTCATTTAGATTTCCTTGTCCTGGGGTGCTTCCCCCGCCTATTCTTATGTGAGCCAATAATAGACCAGGATTTTTCAGTGTCAAAAGATTCCACCTAGCCCTCATCCAACAGATGGTCTGGAGAAACATCTTGAGCAATATCTATGTTGTCCCTAAAATGGCCCTCAACACCTACAGTGTTATCAGACTGCACTTTGCTAGTTTGATCATAAGACATACTGCTAGAAGTAGAACAAACAACACCTCTATAATTAAGAGTAGGAGAAGCAGTAATAGAATAATTTATAGAAGGCAGACTAACACCTACACTGTGTGCCATATGAGAGAGATTTTCTTGGGATAAAATAGAGAAAGGATTCTAGGAAATTATACCTTTGAGTTTTGTAGCAGCTAGGAGAGGACTTTCCAGGTTTTTCCTTTTAGTTATCTCCTGAGCCATTTCTAGAATTGTCTTGCCTTTGTTCTGTCCACATCTCACACTCTGCTTGGTACTACAAATAGTCCCCCATTTCTGCTTCTGAGTAGCTTGCTGTACATGAGCTTCTTCCTCATGTTCAGAGCCAGCTATTTCAAACATGAAGTCATTGTTAGAACCAACAAGGAAGGATCCATATTCATTTGCCAGTTCCATCTGTTGCAGCAGATTAGCACAAGCATCACCATCACCCTTGTTACCTGTGATCCAGTCAATCACTTTTTCATCTGAGGAAGTAAATTCTTTCAAGGGACTCAAAATACTTGGACCTAAATCCACAAAATCCCTCTTCCTGATGTAAGTCGTAGCAACTTCTCTAGCTTTCTCAGAAAGGTTTGTTGCAACCCTAGACTTGTCTCAGAATTGGAGGAACCTGCAGCTCCCCCACTCATTTGTCCTGCAAGAGAAGGTCCTTTTACTTCCTGAGACTCTTTGGTTTTATTAGTGTCCATATCTCCATTCCTCTTCTCCTTTTCTTGGCCCTCATGGTCACCAGGGGGAGGTGGATGCACATCAACCTCACCCAAAGAGTTACTCAAGGCTCTGGGAGAACTTTCCACCTCAAAAAAGATTTGATACAAGTGGTCTTGGACTTCAAAAATCCTGGAAGCAGGGATTCTAGAGTTGTCCCTACATTTGATCTTAACTCTGGCTGTTTCAAAGAAACATTTGAACATGCCTATCCAATCTACATCAATCAGTAGATCAAAAGTAGTGACAAATTGAAGAAGGACACTCCATCTACACCATAATGGGTTTAGACCTCTAATCTGCACCCAAACCTCCTAAAGCTCAGCAAAGAAGACCAACTCTCCATTCCAAACATGCACTTTTACAAACACTCCCTTTTTTGGCTAACCAAAACTAGGGTACCTATCCACCTCTTCAACCTTCAGATGTGGTGGGAACTTTACCAAAAAATTCCACTCATCCAGCTATCTAATTTTCCATGGCCAGTTGGTTTTATAGATGGCAGCAAAGCCTTGACAAAGTTCTTCCTTAGAAACTTCCCCTTCATCAACATAAACCAGGCCAACATTCTGGACGGCAGGCATATCAATCTGCTAGAAGGGCAACTCAATGTGGTAAAAACCTAAACCAGAAGCAACACTACCTATGACTTGGCTAGCATCTGAGGTTGATTCCTGACAGGGCACGCTTCTACCTCATGTTCCAGTGACCTACAGATGAAACATGTCTTGGGCAGAGTACAAGCAGCTTTATGATGACCAGGTTCACTACAGTTGTAGCACACCACCTCAGCATAACCACCTCATTTTTCATTAGAAACTGAGTTTGAATCCACAGAGTTGGCTTTACTAGACTGACCATCAGAGGACTTGACAAATAGAGATTCATCAACAGCTGACCCAATTTTCCCTTTCTCTGTGTTCTTCTTTAACATGTTTTTCCACCAGTCTGTTTAGGCTGGCTTTGCTATTGTCCAGGTTGCCAGTTCCCCCGAGGCATAGGAGGTTGCCATTGATTTGGGCATAGACCTTGGAAGCACGTGGGAGGAAAACCATTGGGAAATTGTTGCCAGGGAACAAAACCAAAAGGGGGAATTGGGGGAAAGGACCTTGTTGCTACATTTATGGCTGCAAACCCATTGGCTACTGGGGGAAGATGAACGGGAGCTGCTGCTGCTGCCAGTTGTTCATCCCTCTAGCACCCCGACATCTAGGCTTGCTCATCCTCCACTCCTCTTTGACACAGTGCTGAAAAATCTGCTGGATTGTGGGTTTGGGGGAGGAGTTCCACTCCAGATCTTAGAGATGGAGGTGGCGGATAGGGACAAGCAGGTTGTCCCGAGAGGTGGTGGGGATACGGTCCTGAATCGAGAAACCTCTCGCCGCCACCAGATCCGCCCTTATCCAGACCGTGACCGAGGCAGGGGTAGGTGGCATGGGCAATGAAACCCTAGGTGGGGGGAGGGGGCAGCATTGTCTTCCCACATGTGCCCAAAAAATCCCCCAACCCATCTTCTTCTCCCTCCTTCCGTACCATCATAGCACGTGTTGGCCACCTTTTCCCCCTTCCCTCCATTGCTTGGTCCACAATCCTCAGAGGCCTGTCTCTAGGCAGAGGGGCTTGCTGCGCTGCTTCTTCGGATAAAGCGGCAAGGAGCCAAAATTGGTGCCTCCATTACAATGGGGATCTCCACAGGGGCTTTCCTCGGCCTGAGTAGAGCAGTTACGGCCTGTCTCTCCTGATAGTCGAACAACACATGTGAAATCTGAGTTCATTTTCCTACGCCTCTGAACCTATTCCCAGCCAAAGCAGTTGGATCCGATGCAGAGGATCGCCACCGACGACAAAGGATTTTTGGTGCCTGGGCCACCAACTGTGCCTGCTTCACAAGGACTAGAGCGTATAGGGAGAGGACCCCTCTGTTGGGCCTTCGTCTCCCCAGCAGCTTCCCATGCTTCACCTCCGAAACCTTGGTCGACGCTGGCCTCATCGAAGGAGTCAACAAAATCCATGGCTCTAGAGAGGTGGGACGCCTTCCTCTTCCTTGCCGGCCACGCCCGCGCCGGCCGGCACACCTCCTAATCGATGTATCCTTGCGGCCTCTAGAGGCCAACACAATCTCCACGAATTTGGATCCCCAGGCCTTGCTTCCTCCCTCCCTCCCGATCCAGATCTGACGAAAATGCACGCTTGCTGCAGCATTCGGGCCTTCGCCCTCTCCATCTTATCCCTCATTCGATCGGAACGCCAAGGTTAATCTCCGCGTCGCAAGTGATTTGATCGGGAACTTAACCAGAGCAGAATGGAGATGAGAAGGAGCAGGGGATAGCGTGCATCGAGTGTGCGGTGGGGGTGTGGAGGAGAAGGAGAAGAATTTGTTGGGGGTAGGTGGGGCCGAAGCGCCATGGACGGTAACCGAGGTGGTTTCGCCATGAGCAGTGCTCCGAGCTGCTATAGGAGGAGCCATGAATCTATTTTTCTCCGCACCTATACTACACTTGTCGAAAACTCAAACATGTTTACTTAATCTTGTCAATCAGAAGATCTACCAACACTTCCTTGTCGGAAAATTTTATGAAAGTATAAACAAAACTGTGTCTCTGGAAGAAGCAACCACTCTCCACTAATGTATGTTCAGCCTTGATCCTTCCATGCAGTTTACAAGTTAAATACATATCTTATAAAAATTAAATTACTAAAATACGCATTGTAGCTTCTAAAAGCTTCAACCTTATAATCCTATGGATCCTATGGATTTCCTGTAACAACTTCAACTTCACTTTGAAGAAAAATCGAGCATAAATTTATTCTAAGAGCCCACTTTTGGGTACAAGCTTAAGTTGGTTTCTATCGTAATGAGCCTAAGTTTAACCTAGGATGATAGGAGGCATACACAGTGGTATTTCTTTGATTACTCCATATACCTCATTGTGTTACATAGAGAGTACCAAGCATTTCCGTGACTGCTATTTTCTTGAAAAACAACAACGGTCCATTGGATACATATGAAGGTGGCCAACTTAATTTTTTTTCAGATGTGCCTAGTTATTTCAGTTGTTAAATAAGATATGCCAGACGTGGAGCATGCCCTGGGTGACAGGTCCTATTTTTTATTTGTCACGTGTATTGGCATAAAAAGGTGGCATACTGGCTAATGACTACAAGAGCACATATCGTTTGTAGCTAGTTTTAAAATAAAGATATCGATTCCACAGGGAGCAGAAGTCTAAAGTCTAATAACTCTTGAAATAAATATTACGATAGAAATGCTAGATAAAGTTCTAAGTGACAAGATAAAATGCGAGTATTATGTAAAAAAGTGTTTTGGGGTTTTGGGTATAAAATCAATAATGTAAAGTAAAATAACTAAGTACAGAAAACAAGTATCGCATATGTAAAAGAGATTGAAATTGCAGTAGGGAAAAAGACGTTCTCAGGGAGTAGCGGATACACCACTAGTATTGTAAAGATTTAAGATAAAGATTATCATCATGGACATTCTCAACTATGTATGTGTGGCAGGAACTTCGTATTTGAACGAATAGGTAACAACCGCTGCTCACATCATCCTCATAACCATAACAGTCAGCAATCGACATCAATCGAATTACTGCGTTATTAAGGGACGTAATCCCGTAAGACGTATCCCATGGTATGGATAGTGTTCCGTGAGTTTCCTCGGTTTCCCAAGTTGATACGTAAGGAGTGCCAACAGCTTTATAGTCACTGTAAGTACTAGCACGCCACAAGTAGTTTTCTCCATCAAATCCCCACAAGAGGAAAATATTGAGAGATCGACTTCTCTCAACATCAAGATGTAGAAAATCTAACACATGATCACAGCGATAAATATTATAATAGAGTTTATCTTATTTCAATCTCATACTAGGGTTTCTTCCTCTCCCCAAGAACTAAAGATCTACTCAGACATGGAGGCAATCAACATCATGACAATGGTAATGGAAACAATCATAGATGAATAGTACTTGTATAAATCCACAACGAGTATAAGAATTACAACAAGATCTAGACAAAATGTAGATGGAATGGATGGAGATGGTGGTGATGCAGTGGTGGACGATGAAGATCGATGTCTTAGCCTCCCGGATCTGCGCAGGGCAAAGATGGATCCCCGGTGGATGAGTTCCCCCTCCAGATACCTTCCGGGGGTGAGGTTTCTGCGATTTCTGGTGTTTTGTATGTCGTCTCCTCGAACCAATTGCACGGGGTGGAACTATTTGACGAGGTGGATGCGGCGCCTGCTATACGGATGGAGCTATACGGCGGGAAAAATTGCTCCGCCCGTATAGTTGGTCGTTGCGCTCTCTGTCTCCTTTGTTCGCTTCTGGTTTTCTTCTGATATTACTAATATTTTCCAAATAAGTGATTTACGTTGTTTTCTACTCCTTTTCTCCACAGTACAACTGCTTCAAGAATTGTATCCATTGAATCCATCATATGTCCTGATCCTGGTGAAAACAGACATAAAATGTATGCGCGAACACCATAAAATACCAAGATCCTATATCTACAATGCAAAATAATAATGTAAAACATGATGCAAATATGCACGCATCACTAGCATCAAGTATATTCCTAGTGACATCATAAAACAGAGAAAAAAACAATTTCAAGTTGTCTCTAATGATATGTACAATCTTTACAGAGAGTAAAGAACGACCGCCCCTCTCTTTATTTGCCTCAAGAAAACATTAGCTCAATATGAGATGCTTTGTATATTACATTCTGCCAATAATTACTTGAATCATCTTAATGTGCACCTCTCCTGCGCTTCATACGATAAGAGGGTTTCTTTGATTTGTGCAATTCAATAAAAAGTCAAGTTTCAGAATTTATATCAATTTTATTTTTGTTTTATAAGTCAGTGCCTAGTTATTTCAGTTGCTAAATAGGATATGCCAGACGTGGAGCATGCCCCGTGTGACAGGTCCTCTTTCAGAACAGGTTTAAACCAAGCTTAATGTCCGCCAAATCTTAGATATTTCCAATTCTCATTTTCACTTGAACATTTAAACTTTTGCATTAAAAGATGGTAGGTTTAACCCTCCGGAGAATACAAAAAAAGGTGGCATACTGGCATCAAGTATATTCCTACTGATAAAACAGATAAAGAAAACAATTTTAAGTTGTCTCTAATGATATGTACAAACTTTACAGCAAGTAAAGAACGACTGCCCTCTCTTGATTTGCCTCGAGAAAACATTAGCTCAATATGAGATGCTTTGTACTTCCTCCGTCTCAAAATAGATGTCGGGAATTTGTGTAAATCTGAATGTATCTATATACTAAAAGTATATAGATACATCTAAATTTAGATAAATTTGCGACATCTATTTTTAGATGGAGGGATTATATTACCTTCTGCCAATAATTACTTGAATCATCTTAATGTGCGCCTCTCCTGCGCTTCATACGATAAGAGGGTTTCTTTGATTTGTGCAATTCAATAAAAAATCAAGTTTAAGAATTTATATCTATTTCATTTTTGTTTTATAAGTCAGATTAATAACCGAAAACATATTTTTTGTGTTGCAAAAAGGAAATATTTCAGGTATGCGTCAAAATAGATATCTCTAAGACTACTACTCTAGAAAGTAGGTGTTTTAAATGGAGCAGATATTATATTTAGTTTTTTTCCCTATCAAAACCAGACAAAATACTGCTAGAGTTTTACATGGATTTGATATTTTATTTAGTTTAACCCTATCTAAACCAGATAACAAACCACATGAGCATTGATCTAATAAATTTAATGGATAGTTGAATACTTCATCTGAATATTTTCCTTTTACCAAACAGGTCCCAATACAACAAAAAAACTGTCAGAAACTCAGAACATGATATGCAGTCATTCAGCAGTAGTGAGTAGTAAGAAAGAATCTGACAGTAGGTGTGAACTGTCCCATGTCTAAAAGGATCGCCGAGCAAAGAAATGATGAATACAGGGCATCATATTACATGAAACAGTTGCATCATCCATAACGGAATCACGTGGACCATCAAAAAATATGTAAATTGGGAGTAAAGTGAACAAAGCGTGCACATAAGTTTTACATGTTAACACCATGGACACAGTTTACAGGATGTCACAGAAACAGGTAAGGAATCAATCTGAGGAATAGGGCTATCACACCCGCCCCCTTTCCGGTATGATTGCCGACGTGAGGCACGATCGATCACGTGAATTCAGCAACAGAGAGAACAGCAGCAAGAGAGATAGCAAGTAGAGTTGGTTCTGTTCCTTTCTTCAGACTTGTTCCCTGCCATTCTTGTGCAGCTCCTCTGGCCTATATATTCTACGATGTATCCATCTAGAAGCAAGGATGGCCCAAGACCCAGATCGACAAGGCCCAGCACACTTACATGTGTAGTCATGGCATTACCACCCCCAAGAAACATTGCTTGCCCCAAAGCAATGGAGGTCGACACAGTCTGAAGGTACCATATAGATATTCCAAGCAACCCTGGAACTTTGCAGGTAGTATTTGTTGATCTTGCTTCAAGAAGTATTCTAGAACCTTTGGGCTGATGCCAGGATCCCATTTCTTGTACCCAAGCGCTTGACATACCAAAGAATGGGTATAAATTTCTGCACTTGCATGGTTCTTGCACTTGTACATGGCAGGACATGTCATTTTTCTAGGACAAAAACGACAGACTGACGAAAATATGTTCAAGTGCACATATGCACTTGTTCACAGACCAATGTCAACACTTATATGTACTTGGAAATCTAGATTCAAATTTCTGCTGTTCAACATCATACGCATTTGACACCAACAAGTAAGAGCTAAGCTTAGGCCATGTACATACTGAAAGATATTCATTGGACAAAGTACTGAATTCACAGCTTTCTTGATGCATATGGAATATCCAGACTCCCGCTGCTTCCATTTTTCTACCATGAATACATGAACAACTTGGAAGCTCAAACTGCTCGTAGAACCAAAGTGTTGGTTGACACTGTTTAGCCACAATAATTTAATTTGACATTCTTTGCAACCTAGATGAGATGGTAGGGTATTTTTCAATGGACACACAACTGTAACAGATTCTCATGAACAACCTGCTTGAGCTTGGTATCTTTGTCATTATGTAAGACAGACATAAGAGCTCTAAGCAATAATACTAGAATACCATGTATATATTGTGCCAACCAGTGAATTAAGTCCATCTGCATATTATCTGGTGGCTTGTTCTTCACTAAATTTTGAACAAACTGACAAGACCGTGGTACAAACAATTTGCTCTCATAGATTGCGACAATACCTGGATCCTAAAGTCGTTGTCGAACGATAACCAATTTATTTGGGTTAGTTGAAAGACAAGTACCTTCTTGTTTCCCTGGAATCACCCACATGATATTGCCTAACCATGGACTAAAAGGACTTCTATCCCAACTGGCTATCCTGTCAAGCACCAGTTGATCACATTCTGCCAAAAAATCCAAGGTGAAAGAAGATTGTTTCTGCTAGAGAACCTGGATCCTACAACCTGATAATACCACAAGGTTTCTGCGCGATTTTATCATTGTTGGGGGAGACCCAATCATGTTAATGCTCACGTTTCCCTAGTCTGAACTAACTTGTCTCCATGGTGGAATTTTCCAACCACGAGCCAAGCACCTACTTCTTTCCTTTCACCAATGCCCATGCTATTATTCGCATTATCATTCATCTCCAGGTCAACACTACTTGCGTGAAATATGAGATTTATTGGACAACCACCTGGATCCCATGAAAAGGAAAAGGAAACAATATTGCTGCCATATTGCATCCCCCTTAACAGTAGATGTCATAGCTTCCATTCTTCTGACATAAGCAATACCACTCCAATTCCACCTATTCCATTCTCCAAGCACGTTGGCTTGTCAATCTCCCCCTCCAGTCCATGGTGAGTATCAATGATCTGCTCAAGGAACAACGATGAGCTAACACTGTGAGTGACGACGCAGTCGGCAAACTCCTCGCCCCACAATACATCTTTGAGAGGACAGTCCTCATCTGTCGAATGCATCTCAAGCTCTTCAAATAGGGACAAACCACCAACATGGGTCAGCACCTCCATACACAGGTGGTGTCGACGTCCAGCGCACATGCACCTGGATCATCCGGGGAGCAATAGAGAACTTGGGTCGAACAGTCTGCATGCTTGCGATAGACCCAACCACACCTCCCAGTGTGTTGTTCCCGGAGGTTGTAGCACAAAGATTCGTCATGCCACTAGTCGGAAACGCCACCGCGACATGGTTGCTACCGACGTTGATAGCCGAGCCAATTTTCAAACACCTTGTGGGTGAGGAGGAAACAAGGACCGTGTCCGCATGTAGAGCAGAAGAAGAAATGAACTAATGTGTGGACATGAGTAAGAGAGGCGAATGATTGATCTCCGGCTGCTTGCGTACTCGATCTGGCATGGATAATGACAGGGTGGTGCCCGCAAACAAAGATAGGGATGCAGAGGTGGGACAAATACGACAAGTGGGATCACCACTGCATCCTTAAACAAAGACATGGTGTCCGCCTTCTGTTCCTACTCCTTGACGCCCAATTGCACACAAGAAGCGAGCAACTTGCACGACTCATTGAGGCTCTTTGTCATTGCCGCTAGTCTCGCTTCCATTATTGCTTTTGTCTCACTCATCGCCTCCACAACCTCAACTGAAAACCAAATCGAATCAGTGAAAAAATTTGGGAAATTTTTTTGGGTCAGATTTTGAGAAGGAAATCCGTGTGATTTTGTGGAGCGAACCTAGCTCTGTTACTAAATTGTCAAGCCCGCCCCCTTCCAGTATGATTGCCAACATGAGGCACGATCGATCGCCTGAATTCAGCAACAAAGAGAACAACAGAGAGATAGTGAGTTGAGTTGGTTCTATTCCTTTCTTTAGACTTGTTCCCTGTTGTTTCTCTGCAGCTCCTCTGGCCCAAGGCCTAGAGCGACAAGGCCCAGCACACTTACATCTGTATCCATGACAAGGGCAAAAGCGTGACAAATGAAACACTTCAAACAATGGACACATTGATCTAAACTAAATAAGTTAGTGAGTCGAGGAGGTCCTTATAACTATAGTGTGGCTATACGTTTGTCTTGGTTCCAGTGGCAAAAACTCGGATCCTAGGGGTGGCTAGTATGGGACTACAAAAGGCACATCCCACTGTGGCCTGCCATACAAGTCTTAGCATGTTTAACCTCCATCATCGTCATACCACGTTCTTCTGTCATACTAGATTCATTTGCATAATTTTTATAAAATGCCATTTTGTAAAATAGCGTGTTAAGGTGGAACGGCTCCTCCTCCTTAGCCCTCTAGGTACAGCCCCTACCGCCAGCGATCTCCTTCTCCGACATCCAAACCCCATTTCTGTTCCAATCAAATTGTTCTCCTCCATCATACCTTTCTTTCGACCCCTAATTGTTGGGATTCCATGGCACTTCGAACGGATTGTTGGAAGGTTTCATACACTAGAGCCACAGAGGAGGGTAAATTTATCGAAGGTACGCTGGTGTTCTGGCCCTCTAAGAATTGGTTGGTTCTGAATAATACAAAAGGTTTTGCTTTGGAAGGAAGGGAATATCAGAAGGGAGAATTATTCAACATTGGTACAGTGGTACGTCTTCCTTTTCACCTTGCCAGAATCAATGAGAATTTAAAAGATGGTTCACTATCTTTACCTAGATCTCCTAGATCCTTTTCTGGCTCAGAATTACTTCCTTTGAGATGGAAGGTTTCTTGTGGAGCTATTGGTTCAGATATGGTCACCATGAGAGATGATTTTCTTATTCTTCGTCCGCAAGCTAGACGGATTGTTCTTCTTGATCTCAAGGAAGTGGTTCTTGATGCAAGTTTTTTGCTGAAAGATGAGACAATTGGTAGTGGTTGCATCATAGTTATGCCAGTACACAAAGTTATAATTGGTGATCAAAATTTTGTGAATTCAATTGAAGTTTCTAGCAATGATACTCCCAAGATTGTTAATTCTCCTGCTTCTGCAGCACCTACTCTTGATTTCTCTATTGGACAGAATTTTGAAGTGAACATTCAAAGGAAATTTGGATATTCTGTTAATTTCGTTGGTGGCTTTAGGAAGAGGGATTTCTTCTTGGTTATTTCCTTTGGAAGAGCTCAGTTTAAGTTGGACTTTCACACTATTGGGCTAGCCATTCAATCTATTTTTGGAGGCAAAGAAAATTTGTAACGTGTCAAGCCTCTGCAGGACAGATCCTTTAAATTTTTAGTCGCTTCCAGATCAGTGGGGTTCAAAATTTACAATATGGGAAAATTTTCTACTGATTGTTTTGACTGCTTCAACCTCTGGGGTAATGGTGGTCCAAATTGGAGAGCTGAGGAAAAAGCATTATCAGGAAATTGATTCTGAGTGGCAAGTGGTTTCAAGAAAAAAAAGAAAAAATTAGTCTTCAAACGCCTGTCTGGCCTAATGTCGGATCTCATGGCATTAATTGCCTTACTTTCCCCAATAATATTGCTGTTGGACAGAATAAATTGGGCTTATGTCAGGGCGCCAATCAAGCGGCTAGGAAATCACCTTTGAATGGACACCATATTGGCACCCTTAATGGGCTTTCTTTCGTTGACATGGTTAAGTCTCAGACAAGCAATAAATCCATTCCATTCAAACCATGCACAAAATCCGCAAATGCCAATCAGCAGGACCATTTCCTAATCGGGAGTCCGTGTCCTTTCCTCAAAAGGAGTGGCCCAACAGGGGCTATCTCAATTGGTTCAAGGCCCAAGAGCCCAGGTAGTTTTCCAGCTTTAATGACTTCAAAAAAATTGGGAATGGTAAAAAGAAATTAGACCCTGTCTTCTCGCCTTCCTCGCCGGTCAGAAACCCCATTTCCTCTGACACACTCTTCCGAAAATCTTCTCCGCCGGCTGCTCCGCCTGCGACAATGGCGAATATCCCCATTGATCCTAGACCTTTTGTTCCACCCGGCTTTGAGATTCTTCAAGTTCCAAGAAGAGTGGGAGTCAAGAGAGTGGTTGTTGCTCATCACCCTCACCTGCACGAGCAATATGCTATCACAACAATTGCTCTGGTTCCACCAGGTCAGATTCCATTCGAAAATATTAGAGAAGTTCTTCAAGATTTTCTGGTCAATGAGGATCAAGTGGGTTTTAGAGAGATTCATGCCTGTCCTTTTGGGTTTGCTTATGTTTAGTTCGCTCTTACCAGTGATAGAGATAGACTGGTTAGAGAGAGACCAATTCCATTTGAAGATGTTCACATTTCCTTTTCAATTCATACTGTAGGTATAAACTTGAGAGGAGCACAATTTAACAGAGAAGTTTGGGTACTTTTAGTTGGGCCACCCCTTGATCATTGGTACACTTAGGATCTTAATGCCATTTTCTCTGATTTTGGAAAACTTATAATGTGGGAAAATGTTCCCAACCACAAGGGCAAGATCATGGCCAAAGTCAAGGTGACAAATCTTGAAGATATCCCCAAAAGTGTCAGATTCACAGAAGGTGACAACCCTGGATCATAGTCCTGGACTTTCTCTATTGAGCTACTTTTGCAGAATATGTTAGGTGGTGGCCCACCAAATGAATACCCATTGCCTGATGACGGGGTGGACCCACATCCACTGCCTAACTTGCACACTGCTACTGACCAGTTTTAGCCTCCACCTACTAATAATTCAAGAGGCAAACCTTAACAATCCTGATGATGATGGCTGGGGACACTGGGCTATGGGGAATAATAATGATAATGCTCAACATGTCCAACCTAATGCTGCTTTTAATCAGGAATTGGATCCTATTATGGAGGAGTTGCCTGGAGACCCCCTAAATTCTCCTTCTCAAGATAATAGTGGTGTTACCATGTCACCATATGTTCATGAAATCAATGGTTCTGACAACAGTGTGGTGCAGATGCAGAACAACAATATGGCAATTGATGAAGATGAGGTTGACCAAGAGGGGCCAAATGCAGTTCTTGGAGATGGTTTGGAAAATTTGATGAATGCTTACATCTTAGAGTCAGGTACATCCGATAGTGAGGCCAATTCAGGGGATTTTCTTGATGATGCTGAGATGCTTTCTCCAAACATTACACATCTTCAGGTTGGCTTTGTGCACACACACTTTGCTTAGATTCCTAACATTCATGCTATCAAGCAAACTTTTTCCAAACAAGAATTATATCTATGGGATAGATTCTTTGCTCCACACTCTTGCAAATCAAGTGGAAAAGTTAGAAGCTTTGACATACTTGTAAGTTGGTTCAATTTCATCACTTTAATGCTCCTAACACCTGGAAAGTTTGACTGGACCAATCATTTCTTGCAATCTCCTCTATGGGACATCCTAAGAGAATCAACCATTAATGAACAACCATTATATTTCTCTATTCCTGATTCCTGTGTAATTCAGGCTGCCCCTGCTTGAATTCTTCATGAGAAGGAAGAAACTCTTGATGAGAAAAAAGGGACAACTCCTTCACCTGCTACCCCAAAAAGGAAAAGAAAGGAAAATAATACTCTTATGGAAAATGAGGTGAGAAGGAGTCCTAGAATCATTGAGCTAAATGATGGATTTAAAAGTCACTCTAATTGTGTTAATAAAGATTGTCACACTTGCAATGCTGCTCCACCTGACATCAGTACAAAAACTATTAAAAACCTTGCTACTTCCTTTTGCAAGGTTTCTGATGAGGGCATTGAAAAGAAGCTGCAAAAGAAGAGAAAAATTACTGAGAAAGATAAGTTGGTACCTGGACCAAGAAGCTCAACAATCCCTAGTGGAAGGGGAAGAGGTTCTGCTACAAATTCAAACAAGGAGAGTGAGAACAAGAATAATGATGCTAGAGATGGTTCCCAACAGCACAAGAAGGCATCCAAGAAATAACCTAAATGTATTGCAATAATAGCTATCTGGTGGGATGTTGGGACAAATTTGAATGCCCTGGCTTTTGTGATATCCTTCTATTTCTCCATCTATGGCTGACCTTAAACATTATGTGGATGTGGATGTTGATGTTAAGATGGATCTGCAATTATTTTGGGAAAATTTGCCTCATCTCTTTTGCCTGTCTGGGTTGGGAGTATTTCTTGGTACCCACCATTTAATGTCACCAGACATCTTTGAATGGATAATACAAGAAATTGGAAAGTTATGAATTGGAATATAAGGGGCATAAATTCTGAAAAAATGGGTGGCTTTATATAACAAAATTGAAGAATCAGGTTGTGACATCATCTATCTGCAAGAAACAAAGAGAGAGAATTTTGATCTTGCTTATATACAGAAATTCTATCCTAAGAAGTTCAATAAATTTGAATCCATACCTTATGTTGGTGCTTCTGGTGGAGTAATTACCATTTGGAATGGAGCTTTATTCACTAGAGAATTTGATTTTACAAATGATCTTTCAATATCCATCAAATTCATCTCTAATCTTTCAAAGGATACTTGGTTTCTCACAACTATTTATGGACCTTGTGATGCTTAAACAAAAGCTATTTCATACATTGGTTTCACAACATTGATGTAAATGATCCTCTGCTGGAAAGACTAGATTGGTTCTTCACCTCAAGCTCCTGGACTACCTCTTACCCATAAACTTTTGTATATCCTCTTGTGAGACCTACCTCTAATCATTCCCCATGTGTGATCAACATTGGCACCAAGATCCCTAGAGCCAGCATCTCCAGATTTGAAAACTACTAGTTACAACACAGTGATTTTTTAGAATTGTTCAAAATGCTTGGAATATCCCAATTGGACACCATGATAGTGCAAAAAACATCAATGCAAAGCTAAAAAATGTTAGAAGAGGTCTAAAACTTTGGGCACAAAACCTTCCTTGCCTCAAAAAACAAATTGCTAGTGTTAATCTGGTTATTGAACTCTTGGACAAACTTGAAGAGTTAAGATGCCTTAATATTTCTAAATGGAACCTTAGAGATATTCTGAAGAATCATGTCATTACTTTGCCTCAAAATCAGAAATCCTATTGGAAACAAAGAGGCAAAATCAAATGGGTAAAGCTTGGAGATGCCAATACAATATTCTTCCATACAAAGGCAACTATCAACTATAGGAATAACTACATCTCAACTCTCAAGATCTCTGACGAAACTGAAATCCCTGACCATGATGGTAAAGCAGCAATTCTGTGGACATCATGCAAAACTAGAATGGGCACTTCTGATAATACAACCATGCACTTTAATCTAGCTGACTACTTTGGTGATGGAATTGAGCACAACCATGAGTTCAACCTTGGAAATACCTTTCTCTGATAAAGAAATTGAGGATGTGCTTAAAGAACTTCCCAATGATAAATCCCCTAGGCCAGATGGCTTCAATAATGAATTCATCAAAGTTTGTTGGCCTATTATTGGAAAGGACATCAAGAATTTGATACAAGATTTCTATGACCATAAGATGTCACTTGAAAGCATAAATTCTTCTCTCATCACCTTGATACCAAAAAAGGACTGTCCTAAAACACCCTCTGACTTTAGACCCATCTCTCTTCTCAACAGTGTGCTAAAGATTATAACTAAATTGCTTGCTAACAGATTACAAAAGATCATTATAAAACTGGTTCACAAGAACCAATATGGATTCCTTAAGCAAAGGTCCATTTAGGACTGCCTTGGATGGGGTTTTTGTAACATCCCAATTTCAGCAACCCTGATTAGTTGTCTAGAATGCAAAAATCAGGGGGAACAAAAACTTTTTCTTGTTCCTTGATGCAGTGCTTGCTTTCTGTTTGTTTGTACTTGAGCATGTGAGTGTATACCATATGATACTCCTTACCTAACCATCAGTTAACAAAAGCTATTTAACAAAACTATCCTGGCTCATTCTACATATTCTCAAACGTTCTGGCACTTCAAAACATGAGCCAAGATGCTTATGTAACCAAAACTATTTTAGTAGCTTCTATTGATCAAACTATGGAGAACTATAGAATACTATCTCCTTATGTTTTCAAGACAGAACCTTCAAATACTCTTACCTCTAGGTTTTCCAAAACCTTTTCTTTAAGCTGTTGAATCTCACTCTTAGTAGAGATACCAAGGAATCTCATCTTATTCAAAATCCAACCTTTCAAAATTACCCATCCTTACCTCAAGCTAAGCTTGATGGTAACCCTAGTAGTAATGGACTTGCTTGTAAGATGAATTGCCTTGATCTGCTGTTTGACTTGATTTCTTAGAAGTAGTATGAGCTACTCTAGAAGCTCATCCACTAGTATCAAGATACTTTAAAATCACCAAACCCTAAGCAAGAATACAACCTGGATCTAATCTCTAGCCACCAGGTGATCATCTAACACCCTTAACCAGATCAATTCTGCAGTGATCCATTCTAGAAGTTCCCAAGTCAATGAAGACCAATATCAAGCATGGATCCCTTCTACTCAATATACACTTCAACATCATCCACTTGATGATGCCTTGGTACCTTGCAACCCACCAAAATCACCACCACCCACATTCTAGTCAAAAAACCCTAAATCTGCCAAATTTGGCTAAGTCTGGAAATTTGTTTCCAACATCACCTTTTTGAATGCCTCCCTTTCTCAACCCTTGTGCATTTTTGGAAATGCATCTGAACCATATTGTTAACCATCCTAAGGACTACCAAGGCCCACTATTTCCCTTGGTTAGATCATCCTCCTACCCACTTGTTCTTGATGGTTTTGCAGGCAAGAAAATAACTTTTCCTGCAAATCTAGTCAGCATGCCTACTCTGGTAGAAGCTCACACCACCATCCAACCTTCTTTGGACCAAATCTTTTTCATGGTTGTGTGGTAGTCATATATTTATATCCTTACCTATTTCACTTGTTCCAATTGGATCCTTGAGCTGTTTAAACCCACAAGGTTTTGAAGGCTAGTTGATAATCTGCTTTGGCAGGCTGGTTTTATTCAACATTTGAAAGCTTGTCTTGGTGAGCTCAAGCAGGATTTAGCTCAAACCCCTACACCATTGCAATCTACATCACTTGGTATATCCATCCATATATCCCATGCCCTAAGGGGAGCCCTGAGCTCCAAGATCCAACAAGGTTTTGGCGGCATGAAAACAATCTTACCCAAGATCCTTAAATCTCTAGTTTTCACCAAAATCAACTTGGATTCCAAAATCCCAAGGTTGCAAATGCTTGTTACACCTTGTATACATCATCTACCTTGATCATCAAGATTTATCAATAATTATCCATATTTATTATGGACCAAAACTATTTAATTCCCTTAATCAAACCTCTTCCATAAAGGAAAGTTTGGTTTTTGCCAAAACACCTCTCCAACCTTTGACTCAATTGAGGTCCACATATCATATCCCATCTTCCCACTTCAAGAATAAATATTTTTGAAGAGCTTTATTATTTCTTTTTGCCCATTTTCTTAAATGGTTGAATTGGAATAATAATTGTTTTAAATACTTTTATCCTCTAATAAATCTTGGGAAAATTTCCCTAAGTGTGTATTCCCATTTGGGACCCTCTCACACCAAAAACCAGCCTTGTCCAATGTAAAAATATCAAATGAACTCCAAGAATTCACTTTTGCACTTTTTGAATAAAGGATTCTAAGGGAACTAAAAATCTTCAGAAAAATCCCAAATAATTCCTGGATATCTACCTTGACCTCATCTATCTACCAGTACCATCTTCCCACCTTGTCCTATGCAAAATTTTGAACTTCCTTCACAATCACCTATTTACTCAATTTAGCAAATCTAGCTAGTATTGAGTTGAATCAAGACCAAACCACCACCAATCTTGCAAAGCAATGCACCACAGCACCCACCCCTCCTCTGGTCGACCATCACTGTAGCTAAGCTAATGTAGCACCACCTCCCCCTTGTCTTTTGTCCTTGGAAAGAGAAAAAGAGAGATATGGCATCATCCAAATCTTGGATATCTTGTGCAACAGCAAACACCACCCCTTCCTCCACCCAGTGCTCGAATCAGAGGCCCCATCACCCCTCACTACACCTCCCTTATTTCCCAACCACTGGCCAGCACCTCCCTCCCATGTCCAAAATGGGCATTTCACATCCCCATCTCTCTCCTCAAGATAAATAGGCCACAGGCCAGTACAGCCCCCTCTCGGCCTCTCATTTGCCCCTCCCACTCCCACTCTCCTCCCCCGAGCACCACTCCCTCTCCCCTGCCCTGTTCTGCTCGAAAGAAGGAGAAACAGGAGCTCTTGGCCTCCTCAAGAAATCAAGCCAGGAGCTCTCTTCTCTGCCCCTCCCTCTCTGCATGTCACGTGCTACACTCCCCTCCTTCCCCTCTCTCTGATGCTGCTGTTTTGGTGGCCAGGTACTGCCCCTTTCATCGCCGGCGTCGAGCTCCGACGAGATCACTCTCGGGCGTCCTCGCGCGAGCCCCGCACCAACGTCGAACCACCTCATGCCGCCCTCCCTAGGATCGCCGTCGAGCGCCACATCGCCTCCACCCCTCCTCGCCACCTCCCGAGCCCCGGTGAGCCTCCCTGACCCCGCCGTCGCCGCCCCTAGGGTTTCCCCTTTGTTTTCTCTGGCCCAGTGAGGAAGAAGCGCCCCCGCCATCCATCGCGGCTTGATCCAACGGCGGAGAGTGCTCCATACTCCCCTCGTGCCCTGCTGTCACTGATGCTGGGCCCCGCCTGGCAGTTTAAGCCGCGGGCTCCACGCGCTGCCCCAACCCGGGTGGGCCGACAAGGCCCACTACGGTTGCAGATCCGGCCCGGCCACCCTTGCCTCTTTTCCTTTTCTTAATTCCTTTTTCTAGATCTATTTAGTAGACTGTTTAGTTTAATTCCTTTTTAAATCGAAAAACAACTCTAATTGCCTTGAAACAAATTTTCCCAGGTAAATGAATGTTTTCTTAAACATTGAGAGACTAGAGTTTAACCAAATATTAATTTCACAATTCCTGGAAATTAATCTACCAGAACATATCCTGTTTAGTAAATAAATTCCTTAGAGAGTTTCACATTTCCAAATTGGGTAAACCAAACTTTCTACGGTGGGTATATCAGATACCTACCTCATGGCATTAATATTTTCCCAGGGTGAACAGTAGTTTGCCTATGGCAATATTAACAAGTAGTCCCTAGTTTTGTCTTTAGAAAATTCCTGAGATCAAACCAACTTGGTTATGACCTAAATCAACCTAGCAGTGATGTGGTACATCAGTCCCTATCAAGATCTAGGAGGTATCTATTTGTTGTTCTTCTGTTGATTTTTAAGGAATTAAACAGTTCTGTATATAAGGTTATCACTAGATAAATCACCCCAATAGCTCTGTAACTCCAAAAGAGTTGATTCCAATTTCTACAGAAAGGTATTCTAAATACCTACCATGTGCCCTTGTAATCAAATCAAAAGATTTTGTAGATTAAATCTGGTGAAAAAGATAATTTGTCTATAGAACTGCCTTTGGGAATTTCCTGAGGGCATTATGGTAATTATTTTGGAGTGATTCCAACTCTCAGTGAACAAGGACATCAAGACTTAAGTAACTATCCAATGAAATAGTTTTTGGAGCTCCAGAACTTTTCTGGTGAATTATTTCCTAAAACTAGAGTCTGATTCACTATAAAAATCACTTTAAATCCTTGGTAAGTGATAAATTAGTGAAACCACTTTTGTTGGTTTCATTTTATCAACACCTATCTGTTGGTCTCATTTTTACACAATGGTATTATACAAATTATGTCCTTGGTCCAAAACCCCTCTTAGGTAATTCCCTAGACTATAAATCCTAAGGGATTTTCTTCCATATTTTCCAAGACAAGGCCAATCTCATTAATCCATTCTCCCTGAGACCTACTGATTTGTAAACTTGTATTTTTCATTGCTTGTTGTATGCATTGATGTTTGTATGCCTTGTTTTGATTGTGGTCTCGTTTGTTTGCATGTATACTCGATGACGACGATAGTTGCGCTTGTATTGACGCCGAGAAGAAGAGATCTTACTATTGGTATTGGTATTCTTGGTTATATAAAGAAGAAGTCCAGGGACATTATGCCATATTGCTGATCTCAGGCAAGCCACCTTCTTTCTCATAAGCCTTGCCCTACTATTTTACTTATGCATGTTTTGTCTACTGTTTATTAAAACTGGATGTTGTATATCGGGTAGTGGTTTGGCTCTTCCAAACCATTACTCAATGGTACTACTAGGTACAACCCCCTTGGTGATACCTATTTGTCTGTAGTGGAATAGATGGCGTATAACACCATAACCCTTTGGAGACCCCGTTTTAGCCGAGGCAAAAATGGAGGATGGGAAGACCCCGGAAAAAGTTTTACCAAATGTTTTATGATAAAACCTTGGTGAGGTGGGACCTCCCAAGAGATGTTGAGAAAGAAAAAGGTTTTTGTTTTAGAAAATGTTGAAGGAAATCTGGAGGAAAAAGATTTACAAAAACACACCCGGTTCTTTGCAGTTTAGCTATAACAACTTAACCATGTGCAACCACATTACTCTGGAATGGGACAGGGCTGGATTTGATGGTTGTCTATTCTAGTATAAGCTGCCTCGCAACTACTACAGGGGATCGGGGATCCCTGGAGGGTGGGCCTTCTCCGATAAAGGTCCATGTGGGACATCGACCTGGAGAAGGAATGAAGGGTCTGCTGGCCTCCACACGTTACTATGAGCCCCTCATTGAAAGCGCACACTCGAGAAGTGGAAAAAGCGCTCCGGTTGGTCCTCGGTACCCAACGTCCCAGTTTTGAGGGGAATAACACTCATAGGGTAGGCACTTATATTAGAGTGGGCATCCGGAGAGTCTTGATCGGTTACTTGACCCACGATCGGTGAGGATCATGGTAGTGTACCCGGATGGTGTGGATAAAGTGTACAACCTCTACAGAGTGTAAATCTATTCGAATAGCCATGTCCGCGGTTAAGGACGGGTTGGACAAACTTCTGTAGAGCGGTGTTGGTTTTGTTTTCAAAAAGGACTTCGAAAAAGAAATGGATTTGGAAATGTTTTGACCATGGGATGGTCATAAAGGAGAAAGGTTTTGACCATGGGATGGCCGGAAGGAGGAGAAAGGAGTTTGGTCGTGGGACGACCTGAAGACGGGAACAAATGGCTGACCCAGTCCTGATGTTTTCCAAAACTTTTCAAAAAGGTTTCCAAAATGTTTACAAAGGTTTTCAACAAAGATATGTAGATGCTATATCAAGAGAAACTAATTGAGAAAAGAACCTCTCTTGGAGCCCTCCTACTATCACAGCCATACTGCATACCCTCTTGTTATTATTGTTATCTTAAGGTGGTTTGCGAGTACATTCAAAGTACTCACTGGCATTGTCCCTAGCTATTAACTTGGTTAGATATCAAGAAGTTGATGACGTTGGCGACTATGCGAGCTAGGACGTTCTCCCAGTCAGCTGCCTGTAGGTTAAGGAATGGATTGGGCTCTACGCTTGATGAAGTTCCGCTGATGATTATTGATGTAGCCATACGACATTTATGTAAGTCTTGTAAATTCGGTATGTCTTGGATGTTGTAATGATACTTGTCGGTTATGTGCCACGACTAACTGATCATGGGATCGTGGTTGTATGCATAACAGGGATTCTTGGAGGATTAATCTAGGGCCCCCACAGTTTTGAACATCTATTCCAATGTCATCACTCAAAAGAGGAAATTCTGGTTTTAAAATTGGATTTTGAGAAAGCTTTTGACATGATTGAGCATAATGCTATCATTGAGATTCTTAAAGTAAGAGGATTTAGGGTGAGATGGATAAAATGGATTCAATCTATCCTAAGTTCTGGTACCTCTTATGTTTTACTTAATGGTGTCCCTAGGAAAACGTTTTCCTATAGAAGAGGAGTGATACAGGGTGATCCATTATCACCACTGCTCTTTGTGCTGGCTGCTAATCTGTTACAATCAATAATGAACAAGGCAATGGCTCAGCACCTGGTTTCAGCTCCTCTCAACTGCCCAGCTTGTCCTGATTTTCCTGCCATTCAGTATGCTGATGATACACTTCTTTTCATGAAGGCTAATTCTCATGAACTGCTATGTTTAAAATTTTTACTAAATAATTTTGCTGCCTCTACTGGGCTTAAGGTGAATGTTGGGTCCGCAACATAGAAAACAAAAAAATTCCTATGGTGTGAACTACACGCCAAGATCTATCTACTAGGTACAAAGCAACGGGTGGACATACATCCAACGAGAACTTACCCTCGTAGACAACGAGCTTTGTTAATGAGTAGGAACTCGTGGTTGATGTAGTCGTACACTTGCCGATCTCAAGATCATGATGAAGTCTAGCAGGTCCGGCTCCAACACGTCCATCAGATCCAGCTCCAGCACCACCAAGTCCAGCACCGCAAAGCAGCGGTGCATCCGTGATCGCACACACGTCCGGTACCCCGACAACCTCCGTCCCTCGCTCCAGCAAAGCAGCGGAAGCAGCAACTCCTTTCCAGATAAAACCACCGGGAACATGTATCTCGCTAATCCGAGACCATGGGCAAATAATACTAGAGGGGGAGAGAGATCCTTCACAAGGAGGTGTGTGTGAGAAGTGAGGAGAGGGTGGCCTTTTATAGGAGGAGGGGAGGGTACCCCTCCTTCATGGCCGGCGCATGGGAGAGGTGACCCTTCACCTCCTCCATTCATGTGGTGGTAACCCCTCCACATTAAAATGCCCCTTCACATTCTCTTTTAAAGTCTCCACTTTAAATGCATTAAATTTCTCCAAATTTAATGCTCTCTCATTTAATAAAACTCTTTTATTATTTTTATTCAGCAATTTGTTAATTACTTTAATTAACAAACATTCACATAAAACCCCCTACGACATTTCAATATTACATGCAGAACCAATTTCAGCAATTTCACCCGAAACAGTTTCGGTGTCTATTGAAATAATTCCAGCGCTTTCTTAAATCTTTGTCTGAAACATATTTGCTCCAAATGGTGTCGGTATCCCTTAAGTGTGTCACCCTGCGGTTCGCGAATAATGCAGACATGATCGAGACCCCTCTCAGATCAATAATTAGAAGCGGGACCTGGAGATCCATACTGACTCCTACACATTCAACGATGACTTCTGTGATTGTGAGAACCTTTAACGCTAGTAACTAAATCCATTTGTCCCGCGATATATTACATGTCCGAGATTCGATCATCGGTATCTCCATACCTAGTTTAATCTCGTTACCGACATGCACTCTTTTCTTGTTCCCGTGATATAACATTCTAGTGATCACATCACTTGCTTGCAAGCTATCTTAATGTGATATCATCGAGAGGGCCCAGAGCATATCTATCCGTCATTGGGATGGACAAATCCCACTCTTGATCCACGAGCCTCAACATAACACCTTCGTAGCACTGAATCCACCTTTATAGTCACCCTGTTACGGTGTGACGTTTGATGTTATCAAGATACTCTTCCGGTGTTAGCAATTAACATGATCTCATGGTCTAAGGACTAAGATTACTTCGTATGATGTTATAGCAATATAAACATAATGACTTGATCGTAATGCTATACTTCGGATGAATGTTCATCACATCATTCCACCAATGGCGTGACCTTGTTATTAACAACATCCAAGGTCCATGATCAGGAAACCTTGATCATCTTGTTAATCAACAAGCTAGTCTATAAGAGAGGCATAACTAGGAACCCTTTTTGTTTATTAAACACACATGTATTAATGTTTCCGATCAATACAATTCTAGCATGTAAAATAAACATTTATCATAAACATGGAATAAGATAATAACCACTTTATTATTGCCTCTCGGGCATATTCCCTTCAGTGAATTACCAGAAATCAAGCATGATCCCCATCAACATTGATTATGAAAGGCTGACACACTTTGCAAACACCATAAACTGTTTGAAAGGATCTTTTCCTTTCACATACCTTGGTCTACCTTGGGTCTTACAAAACCTACCCTAGAATATTTCATACCAATGGTGCAAAGGGTGGAGAGGAGATTACGTGGAATTGCTAATTTCCTAAATTATGGTGGTAAATTATAAATGGTCAAGTTAGTGTTTTCTTCTTTGCCAATGTTCTACATGAGTTTCCTGGAAATACCACCTATAATCAAGAATCAAATTATCAAATATTTCATACATTGTTTATGGAGAAAGAAAGGTGCAGATAGTGCAGCGGTTCATGCTAATGGCTCTGCTCTTATAGCTTGGGATAAGATCTGTAGGCCAAAAATCAAGGTGGTCTAGGTGTTTTAAACCTGAATATTCATAATAACGCCATGTTGCTAAAAAACTTGGACAACTTCTATAATGATCATGATATTCCATGGGTCAAATTGGTGAAAAGTTCATATTATGTTGATGGTTCAGTAACCAATAATCATTTGTAACGATCATTCTGGTGGAGAGCTCATTTAAAACTACTTGACACATACAAAACAATGGCTAGAGGTGTCCTGGGTAATGGTAATTCTATCTTATTCTGGACTGATTTATGGGAAGATCAATGCCTTCATCACAAACTTCCACACCTCCTTTATTTTGCAAAAACACAAACCTTACCATCCATGATGTGATGCAAACTGGATATCTTGAGGATATGTTTCATCTGCCCTTATCGCAGCAAGCATTTTGTGAGTTTGAACAGATGGAATCCATATGCCAACATGCTACAATAAAAATCTAGGAAGGCACATCTGATGTTTGGACCTACATTTGGGGTAATAATAAATTCACCTCACAAAAGGCTTACAAGGTTATGATTGGATATCAACCCAAACCACCTCATTTCTCATGGATTTGGAATACTTCTTATCAACAAAAACACAAGTTCTTCTGGCTGCTACTTCAAGACTGTTTAAATACTAGAAATCTCCTTAGAAGAAAGAACATGCAGCTGCAGTCTTATTCTTGTGCAGTTATGGGATGTTCAAAAGAAGAAACTTTGTCACATCTATTTTGGACATGTCCTTTTGCTGAGAATTGTTGGGATTTGATATGCACACAAAGAGACAGAAGGTTATCAATCTTTGAAGCTATTGAGGACATCAAGTAGAAAATAAATTTGCCTTTTGCAATGGAAATTATTATTCTAGCAGCTTGGGGAATTTGGATTGTCATAAATAACTGGATCTTCAATAATCAAAGGCCAAGATTTAATAGTTGGAAAGCAATTTACGAAGAAGAGCTAAGATGGATTAGCTTTAGAATGAAGAGAAATCTTGCTGAAAATTTCAAAGCTGGGCTACAGTCTCAGACTTAGTCTATACACTAGCTTTTCCTTCTTCTTCTTTCTTCTTCTTCTAGCTAGACCTTTGTATATAACTTTGATATAATATAATATAAAAATTGTAGTGGGGTTTTTAGCTCACTGTTCATCCTCAAAAAAAAGATTCATTTGCATCTCTAATATATCTTCTAGATAAACCAGATTCAACAGCTAGGCATGGCTAAGCAGGACACGGATATAAGCTCTAGCAGTGCACACAAGCCAAACCTAGTTATGCTTCAAGCATTGGATTAGGTAATATAGACTTCAAAAGGGAGTAATGCAACAAATAGGATACTATATCTATCGATAAAAGACCATGGTAGAATCGTATGCATCATGGAAAAAATTGAAATACTTTTGAAAGCATGAGATTATAATGGTGGGGCTATGCTTGCCTTTACCCGTTGATATCCAATATATAGACCTTCAGAATACTTGTAGTTGACTTAATCATGGTTTCTCAAGTATTGATCCTCGATCTTTGATGGTGTTGATCTCTGGCTTCGATCTCAGACTCGTTCTTGAGTTCTACCGGGAAGAAGCAAAATAACTGAGAAAAGGGAAACAATAAACACATGGCATCGATGCAATGCTCAAGCAAGTTGTCATAGCCTCTACTCTAGAGTTGGGATCAGCAGTGCCAGGAAAGCGCAAGCTCAAGAAGTAAAGGCGGGAACTAGTGAAGTAGGCTCAAAAGACGACCAGACTAATGGGCTAGAGTAGGTGTGGATGTGGGTCGTGGGACAGTGAGTGGTTGTGTGCTAGGGAGGCAAGGTTGAGTCACGAAGATAAGTTATAAGCTCGAGCATGTTCCTTGTAGTTCCTCGCTTGATGAATGAAGTAAAAAATACTTCCGACCTCCTCCTTCTCTCTTTCTTACTTCTTCTTCTCCAATCCAAATCAGCGATCCCAAATCCTACAGGGGAAACTCTAGGCAAGGATATTACACCTGGTATTAGAGCCTAGTTTAATCCGACCCTGCTTAGCACTCGAGATTTTTCGGTAACATCGAATGGTCAATTGGATATTTGCTTGCTGAGCGATCGTCTGTAAATCTGAGATCAGCGTTTGGAAATTTGAGGGGAAGTGGCAATGACAAGTGAGCACACAAAAATGGCACCTAGTAGCAGCAATGGGAACATTTAGGAGATTGTCATGAAGGAGTTTGAGGCACTACATGTGATCCAACAGAAGATGGAGGGGATTGAGTTAATTCAGGCTCGAATTGAAAATTTGGATGCCAAGTTGGTGGAGCATGTCGCTAGATTAGATCAGGTCTAGTCCAAGGTGGATCTGACGGTGAATTTAGTGGGGGTGATCCACCAGGAGCAAGTAAAGGTGGCACAAGTACTAAAGGAGTCGTCAAGTACCATGGATGCTGAACTGGAGCGGATGGCGACGGAGCAATGCTTCACAAGCTTACCGTCGCACGTGGGAGGACAGGGGATGGTATCACCGTCGACTGCGACAAATTTGGGTGACCACCACCACCACTGCAACCTCGTCATCAGTATCGTCCACCTGAAGAGGGTCAGGTATCTCACCACACCCAACACCAGGACGAAGGGGGCGGTAGAAGTAGGAGATCATGGATGTCGAAGATGGAGTTTCCTAGGTTTAATGGAGAAGGCGCGCGCATCTAGCTAGACAATTGTGAAGCATACTTTTAGGTGTACCATATTCCTGGAAAATTCAAGTCAATGTCAGCATCTGTTCATATCTAAGGGAATGTTGCGCACTGGTACTAGTCTATGAAACTTACCGTTGGCAAGCATTTTGTATAGCTGTCTTGGCTGAATTTGATGTGAATGTGCATATAAATTGCATGAGGGAGCTACTGGCATTGAAACAAACTAGAATAACACAGGAGTACTGCACTGCATTTAACTAACTAGTATACTAAGTGGGGCTATATGAAGGTACTATAAGTGAGACACTTATGGTGACTCAGTTTGTGTTGGGTTTGAAGGAGGAAATCGACATGCAATGGAAATTCAGTTGCCTTCCACAATGCAAACCTCAACAAAATATGCTCTAGTGCAAGAGGTTGTTCTGGAGAGAGGGAAGTTCCATGGAGGTCGAATTCACAAACCATTCTAACCCATAAATGTGTTATTTAAATCAGAGGCAGGGCATAAATCTCACACTACAAGAAATGCATCAACCTATGACCTTTTGATATTGATCGTGGATAAAATCATCATAGATTTATGATGATTTCACATCATAAGGTCATAAGCGGTTTGAGAGAGTCAAAACCCTAAATAATTAAGACGATTTGGCTAAAAAACGTCATTGTTTCAATACGTCAAATCGTCATAACCAACGAGATATAAGAGAGGGCAATACTGGCCATTGGATATGAATGTGATGAACGGCTGAGATAGTGATGTGTGGGAAGTTCCATGGATCGATGACCTGACACCGATTCATCGCGCGTGGAACCGGAAAATATTTCCTTTGCCGCCGACCTCACGCCTAGTCACGTAAAGGAAACCACGATAGACCAAATTTTTCATCAAGTCCTGTCATGAACCCTAGATTTCAATTGGGAAAATTGGATCCATACCATTAAAAGATGCAATCTTTATAAAAATACCACTCAAAGTTTATGAGCTAGAAAAATACCATTGAAAGGTTGCTACGTTATTGATTTGTACCACTGCCGTGATCTGGATGTGAACTCACGAAACGATCAGGCTTCAGCTCAAAAAGAAAATCGATCAGGCTTAGACGGTTAGAGCCAGCTAGCTAGACTTGAACACAACGCATCGCACATACGTATCCAGCCCAGACCGACCGAACGAAGACCAGCTATCTACTCTCGCCTCTCCCGCGATGGACCTGCCGGCGGCGCGCCTCCCCGCGACGGACCTCCCCGGCGGCGCACCAACGCAGCGGCTGCGCTCCTTCTCCGAGCGCTCCTCTATGGTAAACACCATCTTCACCCTGTTTCTCTCCCGTTCCCTCTCCTTCCCGTCCTCTCTTGAAGGGTCTAAAACCTAACTTTGTGAATTTTGTAGTGTTGATACGAGGGGTCATCAATCTGAGTAGGGATGGATACTGATAAACTTTCAGAAGGGTAATTTCACCTGAATCTCTCTAGATTTTTCCAATTTGTACTTATTTTTCTTTTATTTGTGTGTGGCACATGCTGCGTGAAGGGGATAAATGAGCTCCTTATATTTCTGGCTTGCATATTGCAGGATTGATCCAAAATTTGCTTGTAGAATAGAGATTATTGTCAACTCCTACTTCAGTATTATAGATGGCAAAAAGGTGTACAATAAGGGTAGGACTGTAAGCTGGGTTATTGATGCAGAAGAGTATGCAATTCTTGATCTGGAGAAGGATATTGGTTTGTACTTCACATGGGCTAGTAACCAAAAGCCAAATTTTTGGGTTGTTGATTCAAGGCTGAATGCGACATGCAGGTTAGCTACTGATGGTCAGCTCCTTGACTTACTAAGGGGATTTCAAGATGTTAAATTGTTCATGGTAGTTGGTGCACGTGGGGAGGGCACAGGTGCTGCAGCTAATGAGGCCGAGGAGGGTATGAATGTTTCATCGAACGTGGATGGGGAAGGGACACAAGCTACAACGAACCTGGTTGAGGAGGAGATCAAAATTGAGGGATTTACATGGGCAGAAGTACCGGAATATGGAGAAACAACTGCAGGGCCAGCAATGGCTGAAGAAGAAGAGAAGGAACACTTCATGACTGTTGGGTGTGATCCTCATGGAGATGAGCCAGCTGGTGCAAATAAAGAGTGGAGGTACTTCAAAAAGGTTGATGATGTAGTCCATGATGCTCGACCAACAGACAATAGTCAAATAAAGGTGCAGAAAAGAAAGAGGACAATACCAACTCAGGAGTTTGATCCTGAATGTGTTCCTGATGACGAGGCCGATATGGTAGGTGATTATTTTGCACCTCACACAACACATGATCCAGAGAATCCAATCATTAAAGAAAAAGACACATTTGAAGACAAGAAAGAGTTTATCCAGAGTATGAGAACATATGCCATAAAAAATAACTTTGAGACTATGGTTGAGCATAGCGACACAACACGGTATAGGGCAAGGTGTGCAGATGAAACTTGCGAGTGGAGAGTTTATGCGAAGAAACTCCATGGTGGCAGCACGTTCATGGTTAGTATTATTTCTTTGTTAGCTTATAATGATTGTTAATTATTTTATTTGTAGCACATTTGTCCAAGACTTATCTAAATTTGTAAATCGTGTTTATTTACAGGTGCTAAAAATATCTTCATTGGATGATCACACATGTTCCGGTTCAGCCACACTAAAGGGACACCAAGCTTCCACGTCTTGGATATCTCGAAGAGCAAAAGATATTATTAAAGAGGATCCCACTCTTAGTGCAAAGAAATTACAGAAACGATTGGAGAAAGAATACCATATTGAGATGTCATATTTTAAAGTGTGGGCTGGGAAGAAATCTGCAATGAATGAGCTTCATGGTACTTGGGAGGAGAGCTTCGCAATGTTATGGAGATTCAAAGCAGCTCTAGAAGAAACTTGTCCAGGAAGCATTGTTGAGATCGACTGCAAGAAAATCAATGGACAAATGCATTTTTCAAGGATGTTTGTGTGCATTAGAGCATGTGTTGATGGATTTTTGGCTGGGTGCAGACCATATCTTGGTGTTGATTCCACTCACCTCACCGGTAAGTACAATGGACAATTGGCTTCAGCAACTGCCATTGACGGACACAACTGGATGTATCCAGTTGCATATGGTATATTTGGGAAGGAAAACAATGCAAATTGGGCATGGTTCATGAGCAACCTAAAGAAAGCTGTTGGCACTCCACCTGGATTGACAATCCACACTGATGCCTGTAAGGGATTAGCATATGGTGTCAAGAAAGCTTTTGGAGCGGATGCAGAGCACCGTGAGTGTTTTAGACACCTAATGGCTAATTTTCGAAAGAAGTTCAGAGGTGAGGTACTGAAGTACATGTGGCCATGTGCATGGGCATGTACAACTCGCAGACATGATGCATTGATGGGAAAAATTGCAGCTGATTGTCCTAAAGCTATTCCCTTCTTAGATATGCATCACAAGCAGATATGGAGCAGATCTAAATTCTCCAAAGAGTGCAAAGTTGATTATGTTAACAACAACATATCAGAATGCTTCAACAATTGGATCAAGGATTATAAAGACCTTCCGGTTGATTTTTTGATGGACAAAATTAGGGAGATGATCCAGGAGAAGATGTACACGAGGAAAGAGATAGCCAAAAGACTTGAAGGCATTATCCTCCCAAGTGTTTTACATGAGTTGAACATGAAGAGTCGAGCCTTGCACTATGATATCCAGAAAAGTGGCCCCATGTCAGCTGAAATATCAGGAACAACAAAAGAAGGGAAGACATGGAGGTACGCGGTCGACCTTGAGAAAAGAGAATGTGGTTGTGGACAATGGGAGGTGTCTGGAAAACCATGTCCTCATGCTATATATTTGCTTGGAAAATTTAGACAACTAAAGACTGAGGACTTCGTGCATGACTACTATTCAGTAGAGAGATTCAAGATGGCTTATCAGTTTGAGATTGCTCCAATGAATGGAAGGTCTGAATGGCCTAAGGTTGATGTTGGTTTTGAAATGATTCCTCCGCCTCTACAAAGGGCTGCTGGCAGGCCAAGGAAACAAAGAATCAAGGCTAGTGGAGAGCCAGGAAAAAGAGGACCATATCAATGCAAAAGGTGTTATCAGTTTGGACATATAGAGAAAGGTTGTAATGCTACTCAAGCTGAACTAGAACAAGAGCTTCCTCCTCCTCGTCCAAAGAAAGTAAAAAAGCCAAGGTAATGTAGTATTATCGGTTCTTACATGTGCTGCATATTTTCGCTTCTTATATATGCTGCAATTTTTTTGGTACGAATCTTATATGTGGTGCAACCTTTTCCTTCACAACCCATGTTGCCTTGTAGGAAAACCCTATTGGAAGTTGGTGAGGCCTCCACAACAGTTGTTGAACCCTCTTTGATGCCGCATTCAAGCCCAAGTGTAACAACTCGAAGGGTTGCTGCTCTTTCTCTAGCTAGCCAAGGTGTAACAACTAGAAGGATGTCGTCTCTTTCTCCAACTAGCCCAGGTGTAACAACTAGAAGTATGGATGCAATCTCACCTGGGGGAATCAACCGTAGGCTCATCATTGAGTAGATGATTTCCTTTTGAGCTAATTGAGTAGATGAATTAGATATCGCGGTACTTCTCCATGAACCATGGTCTTTTGTGTGAACAACCTGTAGAAGTATGGCTGTTGAAACTTGTGTTCTTTCTTTTGAAACTTGTGTTATATATCTCGTTGAGATGGTTTGCTATATCCTACTAAAATCTTGTGTCATATGTCCTTACATATCTTGATGTAGTGTTGTTGATCTATTGCTGAATTGTTGCTGTAAATTGGGCTGGAATGATGCCGTCATGCTGCTCGATTGGTGACTGAATACCTGATCAAATGGAGTCTGGGATTGTTTTGTATTGACCAAAGGTTCAGTCCAGGAGCTGAACACTGTTCAAATGTCAACTGGGAATGAGTTTCAAAACGTTTTCCTCAGTAGATCACGTCCACATAACGGCAGTGGTAGAAATCAATAACAGAGCAACCTTTTAATGGTATTTTTCTAGCTCAAGAACTTTGGGTGGTATTTTTCTAAAGATTGCACCTTTTAATGGTATGGATCCAATTTTCCCATTTCAATTATCTCCCTGCCGCCGCCCACTCTATTCGTCTCTTCACCGCCGCCACCCCGTCACCCACCGCAGCACACCGTCTCCCCCACCACCGCCCTCACCTCTCTACTGGGAGGAGTGGAGAGGGGCGGAGAGCTACCTCCTCCCGCCTCTCCTGACTCGATCTTGATCCCTAGGTAGCATGCTGCCTTCGATTTCACTCCTCGGGCCCAACCTCGTAGTGTCCGCCGAGCAAGACCGCGCGCTTGCGCTCCTCCGCCACGGTTCGGATCCCGCCGTCGCTGACACCAGGTGCGTGTGAGCAAATCCTATTCCCATCTCGCAAATCCATTGTAGGGTCAGAGGAGCTTATTCCTTCTCGCTGCTCCAAGGCCAGCCGACCAATCTGCGCAGCCAAGCCAAGCCATGGCCGCAGCCCCGCTGAGGTCCGCGAGACAGGTTAGAGTCCGGCGGCGATGGGCGTCATCCTCCAGGATGCTCCGGGATGGTGGTACTCGGCCACCAGGACGCTCCGGCGGCAGCGAGCGTTGTCCTTCATGCATTGCTCGTTGCTGTCTGTCTACTTGCTCGCAAAAAGGATCATGGGAGAGCCGACTAGCAGAGGAGACAGCGGCCAACTCATCATCTCGGATCCATCATGGACGTTTCCTCCGAGTTTCTCGCTGGGAACAAGGACGACCATGACACAGGTACCCCTCCCCTGTCCTCCTGGCTTGGTTTCCGGTGTAGAGGGACTCAAATCTCAACTTTGACCCTTTTTTAATTTTTTTGGTGCAGAGGGATTTAGATCTCGGCGAGGATGAGGCCAATTTCTGCAGGGAACCTGGACAACGGCATCAGCCACTCGGAGCCCGACCATGAACCTGAACAACGACACCCACCAGGGTTTTCTGGTGCATAGGGACAAGGATGAGCTCTTCGTATTTCCCTAATCCCCTCTATTTGGATGGTTATTATTTATGTAGTATAGAAATTATGTTCTATTTGAGTTCCTTGTTAGTTGGACATGTAATTGTTCTGCCAGTGAGCTCCTAGTTAGTTTTGATTGATCATGTAATTTTTAGGCATCATAATTGATCATGCAGTGTTCTACCGGTGTTGGTGTCTCCTCGCGCTATGTTAATGTTGTGTTCATATAATTGTTCTCCACCACAAACTAATTGAAATTTGATTGCGAATTGTGCATTAAACATGTATTGTCCAGTTCTCTGTACAGAATGTCCGGTGTCCTCTCCTTCTCATGCATGTATTCTATCTAAAAGTCTTTTTTTACTGTTGAACCGAATTTGTGCATAGACAGTAGAGAAAAGCATGCATGTATGGGGGACATAAATCCATTCCACTCAATAAAACTTGTTGATTGTTATGCATAGGCAGTAGTATTGAAACTTGTATATTTTCTATTTCACAGCTTATATGTTTTTCCTGATTAAGCATAGATTGTTATATATAGGAAAACTAATTTGGCATGTACTAGCTTCTATTTATTTTGGACATACTACTCACTAGTTTTTATGTTTAAGTTTTATTTATGGTTTGCTTGCCAATGGGTTGCAGGCTTGCAGCTATCCATGGCCACGGCTGCCGATGTGTACCGTAACCTAGGGTTCTTGGGCCGGTGCGCTCCGGCTGCTGGCATGGTTGCCCTGACCTTGGATGCTCCCCTGGAGGCCGCCGCTAGTCTTCAGCGCTGACGGCGAGGTCATATACCAATATTGTAAAGCACAACCAAGGCTTAAAGGTATGCAGTAACAGTTTTACATATAGTACATAAAAGAGAAACCAAGCTACTTATGAAGCAAGCCACCAGCCACCAGGGTTGTATGCACAAGTTCATACTTATGGTCCTAAATAAACAAAAATAACTTCACATATATACAGGAAAGGCACTAGTACACTCTCATATATGTCTCTGGTGGTCTACGAGTTTGTGTAGGGTGGTTCTGTGAGTTCTGATATCTGCTTCTTGCCTATTTGTTTGTAATGAATTTAGAAATGACTTTAAGTATCAAAATGATGTACTAATGTGCAGTTATTACGACCATAGTTGTTGCGTTACTGATCAAATCGTTGTCTGTTTTTAGTTTCAAAACTGTATACTTGTAGTGTTGTTTCAATATTTTTTAAGACTATTGTTTCCTTATCGAAACTGCCCTGGTACGTGCTACATGCTGTTGAATGCATGCCCAGCTATACCAATGCTGACTATTGTTTCTCACCTAATGGATAATGTGTACACTTAGGCATGCCTGAATCAAGTACAAGTCTATACTAAATTTGGTGCCATCGATGGTCTGTGACAGAGCTTACCAAATTTCTAGTATTACCGATTTTCATCTGTTGCCTGCTCCGTTTTTATGGCTACAAATTTAATAATGGCACTGCAATATTGCATGAGGTTTATTTTTTCGCATGTTTCTATGGTTAGCTATTGATCTTATACGCATTCTTGATACATACAAGAAAAATCCCTATAAGGTAGTACACCATTAGATCTTTTCAGCAATCAGTTTTGACATAGATTTGAAGTTGTGTATACATTTATCAGCAAGAGTGCAGACGTACTCTTTATTCTTTTCAGTTTGATGGTCACATGACACTTAAGTTTTTATGGTTATGCTTGTCCTCTTAATAAATGGACCTTGCCAATTGACAGTTTTCTTAGAACAAGGTTTGATAAATTATATATGTTTGGTTAACTCTTGTGGTTAATCACACTTCCATTTCTTGCAATACCGCAGGACTAGAGGAAGAAGAGACATGATTATCCATACATTTGTTATGTTGCTGACTAACATCACTTTGGCTTGTTGACGACATCATTTGAGGTACATCTTATATAAAATAAGAAGTGCTTGAATATTCACGGCTAGGATATTTTCTTTAGCTTCACTACTAGGGAAACAATGCGAGAAATTCTTTGCATCATGCGACATAAAATATTAATCTTGTATTGTCATGACTATTAGGCCATTATATTCTGCTTTCGTAGAAGGTAAAGGAGAAGGAATTTGCTAGTTATCGAGTACAAGATAAACTGCTGCTACTATTATCTATCAGAGTTGCTACTAGTTTTTAGGAGTACCGTCTACATTCTATATGATGATAATCTTAGCAGGCCCCATTCCTCAATTGATAGCAGCTAGATTCATGTTCTCGTGTCGTGGATAAAATCTGCACTACATTTTTCTTTCTTTGTTTATTTATTATTGAGTTGTTGGTCTCACTTGTATGTCACTTGTATCATCCATCGACCTCAAGTCATCATCTTATAGTACTGCTACTATAGTATTAAGTATTCAGTCACTCTTCTACAACAATGTTATGACCTTGTAGCGCATTCCTTAATTTGTAACTGTTGTGTAGACTTGCTTCTGCAGTTCCTTCTTTAATCTATTCTTACTGTGTAACTGTACCATAAATGTATTCTTATTCTTATATCTGTGCACTTCTTATACAAGAAATAGACTTTCTTCTGCAGTTCCTTCTTTCTATTCATCCGAGATATGGTATACAGCAACACTTCCTCCGGTAGCAGTAGCACTAAACTAGCAAATGACCTCTAGCGTGGTAACGAGCAATGTAGTTTGTAGTTAGCAATATGACCTGTACCAAATGTTAGATGTTCGTCTTGTCTATTTTGTTAAGGTTTAAGAGTAATTTGCAGATGTTTACCAAAACAATTACCTAGTTATACCTCATGATACCTTTACCTACCTTTCTATCCCACATATGTTATTCTACATTTGGGTGCTGCTGCTTTTCATCTTTTACGTACATAATAGTTCAAGTAGACTTGCTGTTTAAATAAATGCTTTAACTTATCACTTCTATTGTTGCTTAACTATAAGCTTAGCATGACTGATATATCAATATGTGCTACTGTGAATCGAGAATACGCGGACTCTCGAATCTGCGGGGTCGGGGGTTCTCTTGTTTGTTGCATCTACCTCTACATCGGATGGATCATGCGCAAGCTCCCCGCCAGTGAGTTCCAGACCGTCCACCGCAACATGGTTCCAGGCTAGATGGATTGATTACACCCTCCCAGCTATTTGCGTTTGATGGATTGTTCGTTTCGATTTATTCGAGGCTAGCTCTGATGGTAAATTTAGTCCTGATTAGATGATAAGTTTAGTGTTGGTTATCTGACCAGGTTTTTTTTGTGGGTGGAAAACCATCTCGTCTCCATGTTTGCTGATTATCTAGACCAAGATCTCCTGCTAGCGGTGTTTCTCAACTATATCACTGCATTTTCTAGTGTCTATAATTCCTGCTGACCTATATCACTCCATCAAAATAAAATAGATGAAAAATTTTCCATGACAACCAGGAACAAACACATGGTTGTTTAAGAGTTTGTGAATTTGTACCATGGCTAGTTTCTATTCGTATGTCTATACAAAAGGATGCCAAAATGTTGATTATAGCATGCTTGTTAATTTGTTGTCCTGTTTGTTTCTGTACATGTTTGAGAGGTTATTGCTGTGTGCCCGAAGTTGCTTGGAGCTGGGACAACTACCCCCTTTGTCCTGTAGTTGATAGACTGGAGGATATTCTGGATTCTTGAATTTGATATCTTGGGTCCCCCTTTTTGCATTATCAATGTCAATTACTAAAGTATTGCCTGGTGTTTGTTTGTTTATTTGTAAGATGTTCGAGACAAATGGAACAACAACATTGCATGAAATAATGTCCTTCCGAGGAAGTTACATGGTGTCATCTCTACTTAATTATAAATGGCAAGGGAATTGGTGGCTGGAGATGGTACATAATTACATTGTACTCGATGTAGAGACTTGTTACTAGGAGATACTTTTTTGTTACTAGGAGATACTTTTATGTAATATAATATTGTTATATGTGAACCTGGATGTATGTTATGGTGCCTTGTAATTCAAATGGAGTCGGACCTTTTCAGTTATTTAGATTCTATTTGTTGTTCATTGTATATTTATTGGAAACATTTACCTTATTTAATATATACATTGTTTGATCTATATAAATGGGCAACTGAACCTAAAGAGGCCATGGCCCAAACAGTATTGTACTATTAAAAGGCCACATATGTATTATACTGGACCAAATAATAGTTTCGTAACAAGGCCATGGCCCATAAAATTATGGATAAAAAGGTTGGAAATAGAAAACTAAATGGACGTGAAAAAGACAAAGCCCCCTGATAAATGATCCTAAAAGCATAGAAGAATAAATGCTAAATTAATGGGCTTGGCCCATATAAGAAACCAAGCCAGACTGGGCTGAATTTGCACTACGCCGGTCTCATTTCGTCATAATTCTGCCACCTCATATTGGCCACTAGCTAGATTTTTTTTTTTGCAAAAAGGATGATGTATTAATTCTCCGAACTTACAGAAAGGTTCAGAAATAAAGGAAAAATTACAAGGAAGCCCTCTGGATCCCAACGACGACGACGAGCCGGAGCTGACGATGGCGCGCCGCTGCTGAAGCTCCCCAAACATTGGATCGCCGGAGCCCACCACGCCGCATACGGGAAGTCACCGAGCACCGCCTCCGAAGAGACTACTGCCGGGAACGCCGGCGCCGCCGCGAAGAACCTCTGTATCATCCTCTTATTGAACTGCATCCAGATCCACCGTATACTTGGATCTGGCCGTGGTGCAGGGGAGGTCGCGCGCAGGTCGGTGAAGCCCACCACGCCGCATACGGGAAGTCACCGAGCACCGCCTCCGAAGAGACTACTGCCGGGAACGCCGGCGCCGCCGCGAAGAACCTCTGTATCATCCTCTTATTGAACTGCATCCAGATCCACCGTATACTTGGATCTGGCCGTGGTGCAGGGAAGGTCGCGCGCAGGTCGGTGAAGCCCCAGGGAACGCCACCGCCGGAGGGGATCTGCGCGGACAACAGACGAACCAACAGCACCTCCGCCTCCGAAGCGCCGCCGGCCGAACACCTGCCAAACCCTACCATAAAAACACGCTGTGAGACGGGCTTCCCCCACCCTCCCGTCGCCGGAGCAGCTGATGGAGGGGAGGGAACCCACGCCTCACCGGCGGAAGAGGTGGATTGACGGTGGACTCTCAAAATCGCCTCTCAGATCTGTATCGGGGAGAGGAAAAGGAGGGCGACGCTCTAGGTTCGCGTACGTGCGGGAGATTGGCCACTAGCTAGATGGTTTGTGACGATATTGAATCGTCATAGAGGTTATGACGATCCAATATTATCATAGACAGTTACGACGATTTTGGAAAAAACATCGTTATAGTTCATTAGTGATGGCCAACTTTCGACGATTTCATTTTCGTCATAGAATCGTCATAGATGGACTACTGCGATAATTCTGTGACGAAAATGGAGGGTCATAGAAGCCCAGATTCCTTGTAGTGTCAATTTGCAGCTGGTGACCTATGGAAAGCAAAGCAAAGCAATTTAAAGATTATAGGAGGGCTAATGGTTTATGATAGTTGTCGGAAAAATATACTCCAAGACATCCGTGTGCCCAAAAGCAAGGAGCACAAGCAAAGGTAATTGAAATAGAGGATGGTGAGTTACTCATTAATTCTATGTTAAATGCACTTGATGTGGAAGAGAATATGGAAGAAGCAGCCATTTTCTCACTGCTAATGCCATAGCTGGAACAACACATGCCAGGTTAATCAAATTGAGGGAACTGGTAGTAAATCAAATGATGTTATTACTAGTGGATCCTAGGTGTCGTCGGATTGATGACAAGTACGCCATGAGGGGTTCCTCGAGGCGTGCGGAAGAGAGGGGTGTGAGACGTACGGTGTTCCGGGACGGTGAGCATACAAGTTTACCCAGGTTCAAATCCGCCGACGTTGGACGGATCCTACTCCTGCTAGCAATCTAGTAATACGGCAGAGCCGGAATATGGGTTACAAGGGTTCGCCTGTGCGAGTTGAGATTGTGATTGTAAGGGGTTCCCTAAAGGCTCTCCCTAGGACGGCTTATATAGATATCTGGCCTAGGGTTTACAGGAGAGATCTATCTGGCTATGACTAAGAGTCGGTTACAAGGTACATCTTGAACTACAAGTAACATTATGGGCCTAAGTCAGTAAGTCTTCTAGGCCTTCCCGTAGCCGGATTGGACTCCGCCTCTTCTCTCTGACTGGGCCGCCCGTGAAGCAAAGCTCTAACCTGAAGTGGGCCACCCTGGTCAGCAAGGAACTGTGAGGATACCCAGAAAGTATATCCCCAACAGCAGCCCCCAAAAGTCTCCAAGATCTAGAGTCAGATTCATCATCGTCTAGCTTGATCTTCGGCTTGCAGAATCTTGAAGGGTTCCTGAAACTTCAAAACAAAAAATACGATTCGGGTCTCAAATATAAGTCGGACCTATAAGTATGTTATTCGGATTTTCCAGCTTGATATTCAAACTAAGCCGAAACTTGATCTCTGACGTCACCTCATGCTGGTTATGGTCAAGTCATGTCATCTGACAAATATCCTATCAGCACGACCGTTGGTGGGTCCGCCGTTCGTGGAACCGAGGCGTCGTTTCAATGCGTACACAGAGATCGAGACGACGTAATCATCGCGTGGGACCTTCCCAGTTCCTTCCATGATGTGTGGTGGTTACACTGTGCCATTTGCACGAATCTTGGCACGGTTAGGTTGTTATAAGGGGTGAGGATTTCCTGGTCCCCATCTTCACCTATTCCCTTGCCGTTTCCTCTCCTCCACTTCTCCCCCGCGCACAGAGCTCCTCTGCTTCCCAGATTCCCAGCGCCGCCCATCCAAGGTCACTGGTGCACTGGAGAAATGGCTTCATCTTCATCGTCCGGCTTGGCTGGCTTCGCAGCAGCGGCGACGGCGGCGGAGAAAGAAAGCAACCGTGGGGTTTGGATCTCGTGTCTCCTCGATGACGAGAAGCTCCACGGTGTGGAGAATGAAGGGCTCCTTCGCGCTGGCGACTGGCGGAGCAGTTTCGGTGAAACCATCCCCAACCCGCACGCCGATGAGCGGGTACACTTCGGCACCCACCTCGACAGAGGTTTGTCTTTCCCTCCCTCGGAATTCTTTTCCGAGGTGATTGATCACTACGACGTTCAGCTTCACCATCTTCCTCCCAACTCCATCTTAGAGATGAGCTCTTATACAACGTTGTGTGAGGGATACCTCGACATTAGGCCGAGTCTCACTTTGTTCCAGTTTTATTTTCATGTCCGGAGAAATTCCATCACTGCCAGTAATCCTTATATTACCGGCACCATTAGCCTTCCAGTTAGACGCGAGCGTGTTTATCCTCGCATTTTAGCTAGTGAGTCGGTCAAACAGTGGCCAGCCACATTCTTTTACCATAAGGATATTCCTGCTCTCGGTAAAGCTACTGCTTTGCAGGCTTTCGTCGATGGAGCCTCCACGGCCCTAGCGTCTTGGGACGAGGCTCCTCTGGCTCTCAGTGATGAACTGATCCTCGCCAAGAGGCGGATCGAATACCTGATGAAGCACAAGGGCTTGAGAGGATCCGACCTGGTCCAGTGCTGGGTGGCACGCCGGATCCAACCTCTCTAGCACCACGGCGACCGACTGATGCATTCCATCACGGCGTTGAAACAAGACTCCCTCCGCATCAGCCCCAAGGCCCTAAAGCCACAGGACTACATAAGCCAGATTAAATGGCTGATTAAGGAGCGGATTGAGAGAAAGATTCCGGACGTGTCTCTGGACATGCACACAGTGGAAGAGCCTTTAGTACCGGTAAGCTTTTGAATAGTAAACCCTTTTTATTTGTTTCACCTTTAAGCTATTTTGCAACACTGAGATATTATCTTCTCTTCAACTTGCCGACCTCCCCGAGTCGGAATTTGCTCCTATCGAGGGATATCCTTCGGAGTTTTCTCAGGAGGAGGAACTGGTCCCACTACCGGACGTTGTGCCCAGGAAGCCCAAAGCTCTGACAGTGGCCATCGGCACAAAGGAGGTGCCAGTTGTGAAGAGGTAACTTTCAACATAACCTCCGTCTTTGTACTTTACTTGTAATTTCTTCCGAGATGTAACGTTTTCCATTTTATTACATTCTCAGAGCTAAGAAGCTCATCAAGGGCAAGGGGAAGGGAACTTCTTTGAAACCCCTTCGGCAGACGAAGCTGACTATGGCTTCTCCTGCCGCGGCTCCTCTGACTCCTGTCCCTCAACCTTCTGCAACACCGGTGATTACTCCATCGCCGATTGTCGCAGAAGATCCGGCTCCTTCAACGGGGCCAGCGACCCTTGAGTCGCAGACTGACGCCACCATGGGTGGCTCAGGTTTAGATAAGGGTGAACCCTCTTCGGGTAATGATCCCTCGGCAGAGACCTTCGCCGAGAACCTCCTGAATAATCCGGGACTTGCCAAATTTGGCCTGTCTCGGAAATATGCGGAGGAAATCCAGCGGCTGGCCCGGCAATGCCTGGAAAGCCGAAATCTCTCTGCCAAAGAAGAAGCACAAGAAGCGGAGGACATCAAGTACTCTGACCTTCTTGAACAAGTCCGCCTTCGCGACGAGGGACTAAGAGCTGGTGTGCTTCCACCACCTCCAGTTATTCCACTCACCCTCGCCGAGAAGGTTACCACCGAGGTGAACATGTGCCTGAGCAAGCTCACACATGAACATCATGTAAGTCAGAATTCCAACTCATGTTTTTATTTTATTGTACTTTATATCATATCCTCTAGCCCCCAAGCATGAAGTTGGATATACAATCCGGGTTTATGCTTCCTTAGGATGCTAAAGAACGGACTAGTGTATCCCCTAAGGCTCGTGCTGATATTAGTAACAATATTAACCCGAGTCTTCAGTAGACTTCTGACTCTGGGTATTCTGACTTACAGAAAGTTAATTCATATAACCAGGATTTGTTGAAGAATATCTGCAACAAGCGGAGAGAGATCAAAGCTCTCCGGCTTGAAAATGCTGAGCTAAAGGTTTCCAAGGATGAGTCCGAAGGTAAACATTCCGAGACTCAAACCTTGTCTTGTGTTTTCATAGTCGAATATTTTTTGCTGAACTATTGTTCTTTTTGATTTACAGCACTGGTAAAGCAGTCCTATGCTACGATCGAAGAGGCCGAGAATTTGAAGACCTTGTTGGTGGAAAACAAGGATCTCCGCCAAGAGCTAGACCAGCTTAAGGCGGATTATGAGAAGAGCATAGCTCAAGTTCTCGAATCCTCCTCCATGGCCACCGTGGAGCGTGATCACAAGATTGCACTCCACGAGAAGAAAATCTCTGATCTCAACGACGAGCTTTGCAGAGAGAGGGACCTTTCCGAGGCACTCCAGGCTGAACTCCGGAGTCTTCGAGAAGAGAAGACCAAAGTTGATGACGTCATCTTTGGTAAGTTTTCGTCTTTCTGGCTTGTCTACATTCTTCGACTCTTTCGATGTCGGATTTACTTAACCATTTTTGTTTTATATGCATAGGTCCTCTGAACCTGACGGACTCCACTTCTGCCAAGCCTCGCACCCATCGGCTTACCCAAGTCGGTGATTTGCTTCATGACTTCCGCCAATCCATTGAGGATATTGGCGAAGCTCTCAAGGTTCCGGACATGCATAGCATGTCCGACTTTCAGGTGCGGGACAAGGAAAAGGAGATGCCGCAGCTTGTCCGGCACTGGAACATGTCCTACGCACGAACCACAACGCAAAATGCTCTCACCATGGTCATGAGCCACCATGGAAACATGGAAATCTGGCAAGTGACCAGAGGGTACTGCAAGGTGGACGAAGACGGACAGGAGCAAGACATCAAGGCAATCATGGACTCCTGTGCCGGATATGGGTGTCATGTAGCTGATTTAACCAGCTACGACACTCCCTTCTTCACCCGCGTGGACACGCCGCCTCCGCCTCCCGAAGAAGCAGCCGAAGTTTCCGATGATGACCACACCATGTAGGATGTGGACATATCTGAACGATATCAAGGCGATGTATCCAGCGAGCCGACAGCTCCTTCCTCTCCTCCTGCATCATAGACTACCAGAAACAAATGTATTATTCTGAGAAACATGATGGGTCTGTAAATATGCAGTATGATACTTTTGCTAGTGCCAAGTTTTAATCAATTTAGCACTTTTGACTTTAAATTTTTATGTGCCTAAAATGTTTGCATAAGCACTTATACTTTTTCATCTATAATTATCGTTTATCTGGCTTTCTGCCTCGTCCCTTTCGTGAGCCGGCTAAACTTTCTGCACGGAAACTTTGCCGAGCAACGGAGCTCAATTTCTAAACCAGTTTAAACTCGGAAACAAAGCCGGCTTCCAGTACCAACAATTCATTACTCGGAAAATGCCCGCATCCGGCAATCAGACAAATAACCAAAGTATAGACTAGAAACTTTAGAGTTATACCTGAAGGTAGCATTTTTAGGATCAGAAATCTAAACTAGAACAAACATAAGCATAAAGTACATTCAAGTATTCTGGGATTTTCAACTATGACATGATCATTCGGAAATAAGATGGTAAAAACTTCTCAAAAAAACTTGAGGCAACCAAAACTTTTATTTCTCATAGAACATGTACATATATATGATTACAAAGAAGGATAAACTAAGAATAAAAGGGACGTAGCTGAGCAATATTCCACGGTCTGTCTAACTCATTCGGATTTGTACTGCCTCCAGCTCTCTTTCTCTTCTTTGTAGTAGGTCTTTCTTTGACTGGCCTCATATCCGTTAAGTAGTACGAACCATTGTGCAATACTCGACTAACTAAAAAGGGCCCTTCCCATACTAGGGAAACTTTGTGCTTTCTTTGTTGCACAAGCCGGAGAACCAAATCGCCTTTATTGAAAGATCTGTTTCTGACTCTCTAGCTATGATACTTGCATAACTTCTGCTGATAGGATGTTGATCTCATTTCAGCAATGACGCGAACTTCTTCGACTAAGTCGAGATCATTTTGTCGAGAAACCTCGGCATCCTCTTCAATATACGCGGCCACTCTAGGAGAAGTGTGAATCAGGTCACTAGGAAGAACTACTTCCGCGCCATATACCAAGAAGAAAGGTGTGTATCCGGTTGACCTGTTCGGAGTTGTTCGTAAACTCCATATTACAGAGGGTAATTCCTCCGCCCAAGCCCCCGCAGCACGTCGTAGTGGTGCTTCGAGTCTCGGTTTTAGGCCTTGTAGGGTTAAACCATTTGCTCTTTCAACTTGTCCATTAGCCTGTGGATGTGCGACTGACACAATGTCAAGCAGGATATTTTGTTCGTTGCAGAATTCGGCAAGTTCTCCCATAGAGAAATTACTCCCGTTATCCGTGATAATACTATGCGGATAACCATACCGGATTATAACATCCTCGACAAATCTTTTGGCTGTTGCTCCATCACAACTAGTGACAAGTTTATCCTCAATCCATTTGGTGAATTTATCCACTATCACTAAGAGGTGAGTAAATCTACTTGGAGCTCGTTTAAAAGGTCCTACCATATCAAGCCCCGAGACCACAAAAGGCCATGTTATAGGTATTGTTCGCAGCTGATCAGCCGGAACATGAGCTTGTTTGGCGTACTTTTGGCAGCCTTTTGGCGTACTTGTTCGGCATCTGCCTTGGCTGTAAGCCAGAAAAAACCGTGTCTGAAAGCTTTTGCCACTAAAGATTTGGCTGCAGCATGGTGATCACACTTGCCTTCGTGGATTTCTCTTAAGATTTCCACTCCTTATTCCGGAGATACGCAGCGCTAAAAAACCCCAGACACACTCCGCATATAGAGCTCACCTTTAACTATGGTATAGGCTTTCGCTCGTCGGATAATCTGCCGGCTCAGAACCTCGTCTTCGGGTAATTTGCCATCTACCAGAAAGTTCAGGTAGGGTTGAGTCCAGCTAGGAATTATAGCCAGAACTGCTATCAAAGGTGAGTCAGATTTGGTCGGATATTCCTCGTCTACTCCCTTTATTGAGGGAACTTTGAGGTGCTCTAAAAAAGCGCCATCCGGGACCTCTTTCCGTGTAGAGCCTATTCGAGATAATGCATCTGCTTCCTTATTTTCTGCTCGAGGGATGTGTTGAACCTCAAACCCTTCGAACGATTTAGATAAATCATCCACGACAGCTTTATATGATGCCATTTGTTTATTTGCATTACAAATATCCGACACTTGCTGAGCAACAAGATCCGAATCTCCATAACACATCAAACGTCGGATGCCGATATCCTTAGCAATCCGGATTCCATGCAACAGTGCTTCATACTCGGCAATATTATTTGTCGCTGTGAAGTGGATCTGCAACACGTATAAGAGTTTATCTCCTTGGGTTGATTTGAGCACCACGCCAGCCCCCGAGCCCCCGCGAGCCTTAGACCCATCAAAATATAGGGTCAAATATTCCAACTCAGGGAGGGTCATATTTTCCTTCGTCTCTGTCCAGTCAGCAACAAAGTCGGCAAGGATTTGGGATTTGATTGCTGTCCGAGGTTTGTACTCAATATCGAAAGCCGAGAGCTCTATGCCCCATTTGGCGACGCGTCCTGTGGCATCACTGTTGTTGATTATATCTCTCATGGGAGCTGTGCTCGCCACGGTAATTGGATGCTCCTGGAAATAATATCGTAGCTTACGAGATGCCAAGAACACACCATAAGCCAGCTTTTGATAGTGCGGATACCGCTGTTTTGATTATGTCAGGACCTCGCTGACAAAGTAAGTCGGACGCTACACCAAGTGTTCCTGATTTTCCTCCGGTCTCTCCACTACCATAACAATACCAACGACTTTGTTTGTCGTAGCAAGATAGAGCAACATCGGTTCCTGTGGCTCCGAGGCAGCAAGGATAGAAGCAGACGAGAGTACTTTCTTCAGGTCTTGTAGTGCGGCTTCAGCTTCGTCGGTCCACACAAAAATCCTTGGTCTTTTTTAGGATTTTGTATAATGGTGCGGCTCTTTCACCGAGCCGGCTTACGAACCGACTGACTGCAGCAATGCAACCAGTTAGTCTTTGTACGTCCTTCAGGCAAGTTGGCCTGGAAATATTGAGTATAGCCTTGATTTTGTCTCGGTTCACCTCTATGCCTCTTTGAGACACGATGAAACCTAACAATTTTCCGGCTGGGATTCCAAAGAAACACTTCTTCGGATTAAGCATTATGTTGTATTTTCGTAGATTGGCGAATGTTTCCTCCAAGTCGGAAATCAGTGTCTCCTTCTTTTTGGACATCACCGCAATATCATCCACATATGTGTGTACATTGCGTCCGATTTGATCGTGGAGGCAACGCTGCATTGTGTGTTGGTACGTAGCTCCTGCGTTCTTTAGCCCAAAAGGCATCGTAACAAAACATAAGGTTACGAAGGGGGTTATGAATGAAGTTTTGACTTTGTCAGATTCCTTCATCCGAATTTGGTGATAACCGGAATATGTGTCGAGAAAATAGAGGAGTTCCGAGCCTGCCATAGAATCGATAACTTGATCAATCCTAGGCAGAGAGAACGGATATTTGGGGCAAGCCTTGTTCAAGGCAGTATAATCAACACACATCCTTAAATCAGTGGTGTCCATCTTAGGGGACCATTACAAGATTGGCCGACCACTCAGTGTGGATGACCTCTTCTATAAATCCGGCTAACTCGAGCCGTGCTAGTTCCTTAGCTATTGCCTTACGCTTTTCATTGCCAAAACGTTGTAAGGACTGTTTGATGGGTTTAGCGTTCGGGTTTACATTTAAAGAGTTCTCGGCAAGTTCCCTAGGTACTCCGGTCATGTCAGATGGCTGCTATGCAAAGATATCTTGATTTGCTTGGAGGAACTTGACGAGCGCGCTTTCCTATGCGTTATCTAGGCCTACACCTATCTGGGTCACATTGGAGGGGTCATCATCCTTCAACGGCGTCTTCTTCGTCTTCTTCGGTGCCTTGAACTCCGGATTTGGCTTTGTCACCTCCTTCTTCGTTGTGGGCATCTCAGACGGATCTATGCTCTTCTTGATCTCCTGGTACTCCTGGGCGTGCAACACGACTTCAGCAAAGGCGGCATTTCCATCCTCGCACTCTCGCTCTTTCTTCGGGTCTCCCCTGATAGTGATCACACCGTTGGGACCTGGAATTTTCATCATATTGTAAATGTAACATGGACAAGCCATAAAAGCCCAGTAAGCCGGACGTCCGAATATAGCGTGGTATGCGCTCTTGAACGGGACCACTTCGAAGGAAAGTGCCTCCGTCCGATAGTTCTTTGGAGTTCCAAAAGTAACATCCAAAGTGATTTCTCCCAGGGAATTTGATTGTCTTCCTGGGACAACCCCGTGGAAGATCACAGAGCTGTGGTTCAGCTGGGTCTCCGAGATCTTCATCCGGCGTAGCGTTTCGACATATAGAATATTAATACTGCTGCCACCGTCCATGAAAGTCTTGGAGAAACCATAACTGTCAATAAGTGGGTTAACGATTAAGGTGTATTTTCCTCGCCTGTGTAGCTTAAGCGGATGATCAGCGCGGTCAAATGTGATTGCCACTTCCGACCAGTCTAAGAATTGAGGGACAGCCGAAACTGTTGCATTGAGCTCATGTAGCACTGCCTTTTTAACCTTTGCTGGCTGAGATCCGAGGAAGGTGACATAAGTGTCTTTCTTGGTCAGAAAATTTTTCTTCCCTTCCGGCTTGGGATTTGAAGCATCAGCTTCCTCCATGTCGGAATCTTCCTTGGTATCTTTATCCTTTTCAGGATTCTTCTTTCCCTTCTTCCGCTTAGCTTTGTAGCCAGCGGTATCATCTCTCCTAATGTCGTCGTTGAAACGACACTCGGCGTTTGTGTGGGACGAGCCTCCATTAGCGTCTAGGTGATGCACACATGGGTTATTGGCAATGTCGGCCCAAGAGTAGGTTTTGCCAGGATGCTGGTCTCCTCTACCTTGAACTCTTGACGTCCCACGATCGCGTCCGCGGCCACCGCCACGTCCTCCTCGTCCTCCAGACTTGAAAGTAGCAGTGACCACTGCCGCTTCCGCGTTGGGTTTTTCTTCCGAGGTGTTCTTGCGCTTTTGAGCTTGTTGCTTCGGTTGTTTTTACGACTGTGGCACATATAAGGCATTCAGTAATCCCTCTGCGTCGTCGTCAGCATCTGCATACTTGCTCGCTGTTTCTATCATTTCTCCCAAATCAGTGACCTTTTCATGCTTCAAGCGATGATGTAGTAAACCAATTGGGAGACCTGCAATGAAAGCTTCAATCGCAGTTTGGTCATTTACTCCTTCGCAGGAGTTCTTGGTGTCGATCCATCGTCCGAGGTAATCCCGACAAGTTTCTCCGGCTTTCTGGGTGCAACGTTGTAGGTCTCCAACCGTACTGGGCCTCCGGTATGTGCCTTCGAAATTCCGAAAGAACACACTTTGCATGTCATACCAGTTGTGCATGGTGTTCTCCGGAAGTTCATTGAGCCATGATCGTGCCGTTTTCTACAACCTGAGTGGGAGATATCGGGTTGCGACCAGGCTATTTCCGCCTTTGGCGATGCAGCAACCTTGGAAGAAATCCTGTAGCCAAGTATCTGGCTGAGCTATACCGTCGTAGGCTTGGATATGTCTTGAGATAGCAAATCCTTCTGGGAATCTTGTAGCTCTTATGCGTGGTCCAAAGCACTTTGGGCCCACATATATGTCATCATTTTCATAGCGTCGCGCCTCTATATTGGAGTTGATCCTGTGCCTTGCGTCATTCGGTGATAAAGATCGTCCCGAATGACGGCTATGGCTGCGGTGCCTTGGAGCCATACTTCGGCTTCTGCCACCACCTCCTCCACCACGGCGCCCTCCTTGGCCTCCTTGGGAGCCGTTGTGATGGCTACTTGGCGGAGAGGGTGGAGCAGCTGGGTTATTTCTGGCTGATCGCCGGCCTTCATCCAGAGCGTCATTATTCCGGTTCCGGGGAGGGTGTTCATTGTGACGAGCCCCCTGGCGGCTTGACTCGGCATGGTTTCCGTCATTCCTTCGTCCGTCGTCCGGATGGCTTGCATGTCTAGGAGGTGGCATTCTTTCTCGGTCCTCCTCCCGACGTTTCTCTTTATCTTCTTCCCTGCGGTCTTTCGACTCTCGTCGAGGAGGGTTCCTCGGATTTAGCATAGCAATTGCCTCTTGCTCCGCAACTGGGTTAACGTTACGCCAACCACGCGCAGCTTTGTGGTGCTGTCCTGAAGATCCGGTTCTTGAGTAGTTGTCTTCCCGACGGTTGGAACGACGATGTTGCTCCGGAACACGTTGGGGTCTTACACCGGCCCATGCCGGATCTGTGCGACATTGGTCAGAATCTGAGACCAGTTTTTGACTTCTGGACAGGGCGACCTTTTGCTCCTCCAGTCCTTTGTTGAGTAGTTTGATTCCCAACCGGATCTGCTCCGGGCCTGGGTTAGCCGATAGGATTTCCCGAGCCGCAACGGTGTTCTGTACTGGCGTTGGATACACCCAATCCCCATTATTGTCGCATCGAGGCATCCCAAGTTCTCCCCCGAAAAGGACTTTGTGAATCTTTGGGAATTCGTTGTCATGAGTATGATGTTTCCTGGTCTTCTGATGTTCCCTGGAATTATATTTCTCCGCAGTTGCCATGCGTTTCTTCTCCTCCTCGATGTTTTTGGCTTCATCCTGGAGTTGTTGTCGACGCGCTTCTAGTGCCTGGGCCCTTTCATCCAGCTCTTCGGCAGTAAGTTCTGCAGCTATAGAGATAGGTGTGGTTAATGCAGCATCGATGAATTTACGCGCACCTTCAGTGATCATGTGTTCATCCACCGGTTCTTATTTTTTGGGCTCGTCTAGGATAAGTGCTCCATCCGAGTCTTCTTCGTATTCCTCGGCAATCACCTCTTATGCCGGAGGATCTTTTGCCGGGGTCTTGTTCTTCTTCTTTGCCTTCTTGGCAGCGCCGGTAGCAAAGACGGCTTTGGGTCCGTTTCCCGGAGTCAAGCTCTGATTGGTACTTTCGGACATTTGGACCTTGGGATTATCTCTGATTTCCATGCCGTCCTGTGCTTTGGGAGAGTTTTCCCCGGATCCTTTATCCATGGCTTCTTCTTCCTCTGCAGCTTTGGAGTTATACTCCTCTTCATACTCTGCGGAGAACTTTCGGAAATCTGCTGACATCATCAATTCATCTGAGGATGCGGGTACGTCGGCGTTTGTTCCGATCGCCTCCAGAACTGAGTCGGTGTTTTCTCCAGCATCGGCAGAACCGGATCTGGATCCAACATACCCGACGAAGTGTGATGCACCCCTCCTGAGATAACTGCGGTCTTCATAGTAGGCTTCGTCAAAACATTTGATAGTCTCGAGGATTTCATCTACGCCTGAGTTCTGCATCATCATACGCTGCAGCATGTACCTCAGAAAAGGCCTGTCCATCCCGGTGTCGTCAGAGTCGGAACCGTTGTTGTTGTTGTTATGCTCCTCCTGGATTTCGACTTCAGCGGGTGGGTTGATCTGGGATTCGGTCTCTCCAGGGAGATCCACTCCAGATTCAACTTGGACCGCCAGGTCTGCCTCAGGCTCAGATTTCTCCACTATCTCCGCAATTGGTGTGGGCTGGGTGGGATTAGGGTTTTCTGAGATCCGGAACTCTGCCGCCTCCGCGGACAAAGGGGACCCAGAAATTTCTTCTGCCTCTATCATCATCGCTGGGGTGGGTGGGACAGGTTCAGCAAAACCGATGTAAACATCGATCTCGCCAAAATACATGATGCTCTAGGAAGTCACAACCTCCCTAGCCGGAATCCAGGTCTCGTCAAGAACGATGAGAGGGATGTCGCTGCCGTAAAGGATGCGACCGACTGTGATAGTTTCGCTGATTCTGATTCTTGCAGATTCCACTCGGAACGTAGATCCGAAGCTCACTTGCCCCACGGTGGGTGCCAGCTGTCGTTGGATTGATGACAAGTACGCCATGAGGGGTTCCTCGAGGCGTGTGGAAGAGAGGGGTGTGAGACGTATGGTGTTCCGGGACGGTGAGCACACAAGTTTACCCAGGTTCGAATCCGCTGGCTTTGGACGGATCCTACTCCTGCTAGCAATCCAGTAATACAGCAGAGCCGGAATATGGGTTACAAGGGTTCGCCTGTGCGAGTTGAGATTGTGATTGTAAGGGGTGCCCTAAAGGCTCTCCCTAGGACGGCTTATATAGATATTCGGCCTAGGGTTTACAGGAGAGATCTATCCAAATACGACTAAGAGTCGGTTACAAAGTACATCTTGAACTACAAGTAACACTATGGGCCTAAGTCGGTAAGTCTTCTGGGCCTTCCCGTAGCCGGATTGGACTCCGCCTCTTCTCTCTGACTGGGCCGCCCGTGAAGCAAAGCTCTAACCCGAAGTGGGCCACCCTGGTCAGTGAGGAACTGTGAGGATACCCGGAAAGTATATCCCCAACACTAGGAGCTCTCACACTTTCATTGACAGACATCTGGTGGACAAACTCAACTATCAAACAACTGAATTATCGGCCGCTCTCAAGGTTAAAGTGGCCAATGGACAGTACATAAAATGTACTACATAAGTGAAACAACTAGAGTGGTAGATTCAAGAAACAACATTCTAAACAAACATGAAAGTAATATCACTGGGAGGATATGACACTACACTGGGCATGGGTTGGCTGTCACAGTGGGGTGCTATGACCTGCTATTAGGAACAAAGGTGGATCAAGTTTAACAAGCAAGGCATTGTTATCTAGCTATAGGGAATGTCTGATAGACTTGTCACTGAGTTAAAAGAACTAACCATTGAACAAGTGGAAAAATGGAATGAAGGAAATTTTATCTGGGCTACTATGGTGGTGACGTTGCCTAATAATAGTGATCAACAACCAGTACCAGAAGGTGTATAGGGGATTTTGGAACAGTTTTAGGATGTATTTCAGAATCCAAATACTCTGCCTCCTCATAGGGCTTTTGACCATGCCATATCACTTTTACTAGATAGTACTCGTGTCAACTCTAGACCTCATAGGTACTCACCCATACAGAAGGATGAAATTGAAAATCAAGTTAAGGAAATGATTGCTTTAGGACTGATAACACCAAGCATGTCACCATTTGCTTCACATGTGCTACTAGTGAAGAAGTTGGATGGTACATGGAGGTTCTGTGTGGATTATAGGAGATTGAACCACATCATAGTGAAGAGCAAATTTCCAATGCCAATTGTGGATGAATTGGCTGGCACTAAATATTTCTCCAAATTAGACTTGAGAGCTGGATACCATCAAATTAGGATGGTGGAAAAGGATGAAGACAAAACATCATTTAAGACTCACCATGGGAAGTTTCAATTCAAGGTGACGCCCTTTGGGCTCACAAGTGCACCAGCAACATTTTTGTGTCTAATGAATGTAGTGTTTGCTAAGCATATCAGACAATTTATGTTGGTATCTATCGATGACATAGTGATGTACAGATAAAGTCTAGAAGAGCATATGAATCATCTGCAAACAGTCGAGATTCTCAGGCTAAACAAGTTGTATGCCAATAGGAACAAATGCTCTTTTGCACAAAAATAATTGGAATATTTGGGACATATCATCTCAAATAAACGGGTAGCCACTAATCCAGGAAAGACAAAGGCAATGGCAGAATGGCCAATACCAATCACAGTCACTGAACTAATATAATTCTTGGGACTCACGGGATATTACAGGAAATTCGTAAAACATATGGCATCATAGCAAAACCACTTACATCCTTGTTAGAAAATAAGGCATTCCAGTGGGACAATGAAGCTCAACAAGCATTTGATTAACTCAAAGTAGCTATGACTTCACCCCTATTCTTACATTATCAGATTTATCCTTACCATTTTGTGTGGAAATAGATGCTTGCGATAGTAGAATTGGAGTAGTGTTAAGCCATCAATGCCACCCTGTTGCTTAATATAGCAAATCCTTGGGACCCAATAATCAGAATATATCTATTTATGAAAAGTAGTTCCTAGCTAACATGATGGCAGTTGACAGGTGGAGACCTTAATTATCTAGAGGTCCATTCACTATCCATACTAACCACAAAAGCTTGTGCCATATGGAGGACCAGGTATTGCATTATGATCTTCAAAAGAAAGCAATGACCAAATTGGTGGGCTTGCAATACAAGTTCCAATTCAAGAAAGGAATTGACAACAAAGTTGTTGATTCTCTCTCAAGAATTGGACATGTGTATGACTTGCATACATCTCCACAGCTCAGCCTATTTGGCTACAAGAAGTACTGAACTCTAATGTTGTTGATCAACAAGATGAATAGTTACTGCAGCAACTGGCCATTTAACATGCTGATGATCCTTCCTTCTCCTTAGATAAAGGTCTCATCAAACATAATGACAGAATATGGGTAGGAGCCAATACTGGGTTGTAGACCAAGGTAATTGAAGCATTCCATTCTTCTCCTATCGGGGGGCACTTAGGTGTGCTGGTAGCATACCCTGGGTTACCCAGTCCTTTGCTAATACCAGATGGGGCATGTGAGGACATTTCTATGGATTTTAGTGTAGGGCTTCCAAAGTCCAAAGGCTACTCTGTGATTCTGGTAATTGTGGATATATACACAAAGTATAGCCATTTCATTTCTTTGAAGCATACTTTCATAGATGAAGTGGTAGCTGAAAGGGTGCTAGATAATATGGTCAAGTTACATAGTATACCCTTGACCATCACTTCAGATAGAGATAAATAAATTCACAAGCAAGTTCTAGAAGGAGTTGTTAAATTTATGAGGCACAAAGCTACAGATGTCCACAACCTATTATCCACAAACTGATGGTCAAACAGTGAACCAATGCTTGGAAATGTACTTGAGGAGTGTTGTGCATGATACACACAAACAGTAGGCTCATTGGTTGCCATTGGCTGAATTTTGGTATAATACATCTTACCATTCTTCATTGGGGTGTTCTCCTTTCAAGGCTGTTTATGGGAAATGATGCAGCCTGTCCTACGGATGCTACTACATCCTCACCACTAAGTATCCCAAGTGGCCCCATGACTCATGCCCGAGCCAAGTTACTCCATGACAAGGTTAACTCACTCATATCCTCGTGTGACTTCAATACCCCCTTGAATAGCCTGCTACTTCATTCCAATACATTGTGTACCCTGATATGTGAATCTCAAGAAGAATCACCAAGAGGAGAAGCCAAGGACGCACAAGAAGGAGTTTCTACTAAAGTCGGCACTAGGTTCAATGAACCGACCCCACCGTCGTAATCCCTCTACTCATCGGGTGCCAGGCCCAGTCCAACCGACCCAGTTCAACGCGCCATCAAATCACTCCTCTGAATATCGGTTCATTAAAACCGATTCGGCGCCGCCAAAGCCAATCTGGTGCCACGGCCGGTTCACCAAACTGGTCCCCGAACTAGTTCAGTTCCACATCCGATTCACCGAACAAGCCACCAATTTCCACTATCTACGCACAGCTTTGGGTTTGATGCCCCAGAATATTCTCTTTAGCTACCCTTTTGCCCCTAGCACTATAAATATCCTCTACATCTCTTCCCTTTGACTTAGACTTGATAATAGACTATAAGGAGAACCCCTTGTGGAATCTATCTAATTGGTCTCATGCTCCTTGCCAAGGAGCACCTATTAACACAAACCTCTTGAATTTTGCCTCGTTGCGTTCAATTTGTACAAGGCCTTGATATGAGTGGTCTCTATCCAAGTTGTCAAGATCATACCAAGATCCTCGTATCGCTGTTCTGGTTAGAGAGAGAATTATTGCCCAACACCGATCATAGGGATTGTGTTGGACTGGTAGCCACCAGCGTGAGCTATAGGTTGTCTTGTGTATCACGTGTGCGTGCGTTCATCATGTTCTTCATGAGTGTGTTTGCTTGGATTTCATCCTCCCTCTCTCCCCTCACAATTCTACCTCGATTCCCAAAGATTCGTGAAAGATCATGCCACCCTAGAGGGTCACCCCCTAGCATATTGGTATCAAGAGCCTCATTCATCACGAATTTCTCCCCCAATTTTTCTTCTATCCACCATAAATTCGAAAAATTCCTAAAAAGAGCCCCATGGCCTTCAGATCAATCTCGAGTTTTGGTGAGTTTTCTATGGTTTTGGTATGTGGATATGTTGCATTTGGTGTCGATCTACCTTCCTTGACCTTCCGTAGTCCCAATTTTGGGCAATTTTCGAAGAATTTATCCAGGTGAATTTTTGGTGTTCTTCATGAACACAATTCGGTGGTCAATCTGGTGAACCGACCCTCCTGCCAAACGGTTCGGCGAGAAGTCCAATCCACCAATTTCATCCCTAGTCCCTTCCTTGTTGATGAAGTCGAGCATATCATACCTCAAAGTATAGAAGGCTTTAAGTGTCCATCACCACTAATGGCGGTGCCTCCGAAGTTTTACAAACGTTCGGTGTAAAATACATCTCCTGGGCCCCGTTCCAGCAAGGTAGCGAAAGAAGAAGATCCAGACCAACTCTAGATGCACGACGACATGCTTTTGGTGGAGAATTCTCTACCTTGTAGAGCACGTTCCAAACCGGGGAACACACACGAGAGGGAGAGAGGGAGGGAGGTTGGGAGAGAGAGGCGAATGGCTAATTGTGGGATGATATTTGGAGGAGGAATGCCCCCTTTATATAGGGAAAAACTAGGAACTCCCATGACTCCAAGTCTCGGGGTGGGACTAAACTTGGGTGAGGTGGGAGGAGGAGGCGGCAGAAGGACTGTGGGGTGGCCCCCACCAGCGCGCCTAGCCCACCTCGGGGCTGGTGGCAGTGGGTGCCCCCACCACGCGTGCCCTACCCCCCAAGGGGGCGGCGGATCCCTCTTGGGCCCTCTACCTACGGGGAGGGCCCATGTAGGGGTATTGCAGAATTTTATTTATTTAAATAAATATATTTAATATTAATTCCATTAATTAAATATTAAATACCTTTTATTTAATTCCCTTTATTCAAAACTCCTTTTGAATAACCTCCAAACACTTCGGTATCTCTCCGGGATATTTTTGGTTCTCTCTCTGCATATTTCTTTTTTGGTCACGGATCAACCCGCAACGTCTCTATCCTTAAGAGTGACACTCTTACAGTTCGGGAATGCTCAGACATGATCAAGAGACCTCCCCGATCAATGACCAACAATGGTGTCTAGAAACTCATGATGGTCCCTTCACATTCCACGAATTTGTTTGATTGCTTCAACCTTTTAAATGTTGAGTCTTATTCCTTTTGCACAACGATAACTAGTTTTTCCAAGATCTGATCTCTAGTATCGACATACTAGTTCGATCTTGTTACTGACAAACATGTTTACTCATTCTGATGATATTACATCCTTGTGACCTAGTCACATGCTTGCAAGATCATCGATGTAATCTCATTGAGTGGGCCTAGAGTATCTATCTATCACTCGGATACGAAAATCCCCATCTCGATACATACGCCTCAACCTATTCCTTTGGAATACCCGGTACACACCTTTATAGCCACCTAGTTACGGTCATGGTTGTTTATGTGAACAAAGAAGTCACGGGAGATATTGATTAAATATGATCAAAGTCGTTACATAGTAACACTTATTCAAAATCAAAACTAATCCTGAAGGGAGACATAGAGGGAGAGTGCCAATAGCTAGTCTTCAACTTTGTGGCTATTGCCGACACACATCGCCACCTCGTCCTTCACCTTATGTCGCTTATTCCAAAACTCCTGTTGAGAGTTACATATATGAGGAATAGAACTAGTTTCAAATACCCAGGTGTTGCTACTGCCACCAGTGAGGAAACCATCAATAACATGTATATCACATATACCTTTCTCTTTGGCAACAATCTTTCCAGCCTTCTTATCATCCAAGTACTTGGATCAGTTGCATTTCTAGTCACCCTCGCCCTTGCACTAGAAGCACGTGACGCCGGGCTTGGCCTTGGGCGCCCTAGAAGAAGTGTCCACAAGCTTGCCATCCTCTTGGGTTTTCCCCTCTTTCCCTTGCCCTTCTTGACGGACTTCTTGAAGTCAATAGTCCTGTTGACCATCAAGACGGTGCGCTCCTTCTTGATTTCCACCTTAGTATGCTTGAGCATGGCGAACAACTCAGATAGAGTTTTGGCCATAACCTACATGTTGTAGTTCAGCACAAAACTATTGTAGCTAGCACTACTAGGGAAAACCCTACGCGAGGCGCACCAAAAAGGCTATTCGAGGCGCATATGGGATGCGCCTCGAGGCCCGCGTCGCTAGTATTTTTTATACGAGGCACATATCGATATGCGCCCCTCGCATATCTAGGGTATACAAGGCGCATATCTAGGGTATACAAGGCGCATATCAGATGTGCCTCGAGTATATCTGCATATGCGCCTCGCATATATTTGACAGATGCGCCTCCAATAGCTTTACATATGCGCCTCCAATCGCATTTTCAAAATTCAAATTTTACAGAACCATAGTTGAAAGGGCATTTATGCCCTTCCTATGATTTTGATGTTTATTGACAACACTTGGATAGTTTAATCTGCTATTCAATGCTGCATGAGATATCAGATACTCGGGAGTTTTGTGCACTGAATAAATTGTGCTGTCCTATGATTATTTATGTGTAGGAACAGTGTCCATGCCAGACTGTCCGGCTGGCTCGCGCCGGAGTGTCCAGCCCTGACCGGACTGTCCACCCCTAGGAAGTGGGCGACCTGCTCGGACATTCTCTGTGCCACTTCAGACTCTACCCGGACACAGTCTGGACACTGACTGGAAACTTGGCCGTGCCGGAGTGTCCGGTTGGTCTCACCCGGAGTGTCCAGCAGGGCCAGACTGTCCGACTGGTGTTGGCCGGACTGTCCAGGGTAAGTGGCTCCCAACGGCTCTAATTCCAGGGGGGGCTATATAAAGGCCCCTTCTTCTACCTTGGAAGCTACTCGTCCACCTCAAGAACTCCAGCACCATTTGATCCACCAAATCCACAAGATCTCTTCACTCAACCATCCAAAGTCCTTGATCTTTGGAGAATCGAAGGACGAGGCCTTTATCTACAACTTCACCAAGGGAGATCTTAATTTCCCCCTCATTCACTTGAGGGCCCCTTGCTCTAGTGTTTCATTGGAAACCCTAGCTTGTGATTTGGTTCTTACTAGCTTGTCTTTGATTTTTGACAACTTGCTTGTATTCGGGAGCCTCCAATTAGGTTGTGGATGTGTGCATCGAACTTGTTGTAAAGGTTTCGGCTTCCACCTCGAAGGTTTCCGTATAGTGGAAGAGGTGAATCGAACCCGTTGGGGTGAGGTTTATCGGAGAACAAGGGAGGCCTCTCATGGCGTTGGTGGTTTGAAACCACCCCCTCTCCAAATGTAGATGTACTTCCCCTCAAAAGGAAGGAACTATGGGAAACAAATCCTTGTGTCTCCGCGTGCTCCACTTTGGTTACTTCTATCCTTTACCGCACTTTACTTATCTAGTTCTTGTTTAGTGTTTGTGCTAGATTGACATATAGGGAAATTCACCATAGTTGCATGATCTAGAGAATTTACCTTTTGTGTCAAACGCTAACTTGTAAAAAGAGTAAAATTTGAAGTAGCACCTATTCACCACCCTCTAGGTGCCCATACGATCCTTTCAATTGGTATCAGAGCCTCGACTCTTTATTCGGGCTTAACCGCCTAAGAGACTATGGGCGACCCTATAGAAGAGGGAGAGAGTGAGGCTAGCATATCGGTGACCATGGTACATCTCAAGAACTTGGAAACGAGTTTGAGCTCTACCTTGGGCAACGAAATCCAACAGTTGCATCAACTTGTTGAGCGACTTGTTTCAGAAAAGTTGGCCTCACCACCTCCCTCTCAAGAGGAAACACCACCAAACCCTAAGGCAAATGCTCTGGCTAAGCCTATGGATGTAGGAGTGGGGGATGAACATAATTCCACTGACTCCACCGCCAAAAAGGTTGAAGGGAAGGAAGATTATCATGCGATTCCCGGATGGTACTCTCCCGACCCTCCAATCCCTCACCCCCATATAAATAATAGAGGTGACCCACCTAAATTAGCTGCACATACTTTTGCTCAATGGCAAGTTTTAATGAAATCTCATGTGCGTAGCTCTTGCATTGATTTGTGGAACATTATTGAAGAAGGACTCAGAATTGAGGATCGAACCAACTTGACTAGAAGAGAAGTGGTCAATAGCCAACTCAATGCGATTGCCTTGCACATGATCCAACTTGGAGTGGGGCCAAAGTACTTACCCATATTGAGCACTACAATACTGCAAAGGAAGCTTGGGATGCACTCATTGACTTGTTTGTTGGCAATGAGAGCATGAGAAGAAATAGGTATGATGCCTTAAGCAATGAGACAAAAGGATGCTTTATGAAGGATGGTGAGGATCATGAAGACATGTATCAAAGACTCAAATCCACAGCCACCACCTTCAGGAATGTTGGTGCCTCTCACATTGATGATGCTTAGATCAAGATGAAGTATGTGAGTGCTCTCATGCCTTTCGAGCCCACTGACTTGAAGAGTCTCCAAGGAAGACAAAACTACCATCTCATGACCTCCAATGAAGTTATGCAAGAGATGGCCGCTTTCAAGGTTGCTGCCAAAGATGCCCATGCTCGTGCCATTGGAATGAGTAGTGGTGTCAATCTTGCCTTGAAGGCCAAAGTTGTGGAGTATGATGAAGATGAACAGAGTGATGAGGGACTTTCAATGAGCCACCCCGATAATGTCAAGGTTTCTCATGGTGAATACATGGCCTTCTATGCAAGAAACTTTTGGGAAGATCCTGCCAAGGCCAAGATGGAGATGCAACAAAGAAGCAACCCTAATGGGAGAAGATACAATGGGTCAAAGTTGAGAACTTGCTTCAATTGTGGTGACCACTACCACTTTGTTGCCAGTTGTCCCTATGAGAAAATAGAAGATCATGGGGGGTAAACTTGTGTTGAAGAAGACCTCCAAAGCACCTTTCAAGAAACCCTTCATCAAGAAAAATCCCATGAACAAAAAGTCGGGTGAAATTGTCTTGATAACACATGAAGAATTCTCCTTCGATGATGATGATGATGAAGATGAAGATGATACATCAAGTGGTGTGGCTGCTCTTGCCACTACATATACACCTACATTCTCACTCTTCAACTCTCCAAATGAAAATATCTTCAACAAGAACGTCACTTGTCTTATGGCAAGAGGAACAGAGGTATTATCATCGTCACACCCCACCTCCTTAGTTGATGATGAGTTATCTCTAAAGGCAAAAAGGAATTAGTTTATTTTGATGTGTTTATGAACAACTTGCAAGGGGAGCAGAAGAAATATTTTGTGGACCTCTTAAATCAACTTGCACACACATAAGAGCTTCTAGATGAGAGATGCAAATTAGGAAGAGAGCACATGATTGAGGTAGAAGCACTAAATAAAGCTCTAGAAGAGGAACAAAAGTCTAGGATGTCTCTTGAACTAAACTTTAAGGGCTTGATGAAGCTAATGACCTAATTATCAATAAACTCATCAAGGAACATGACCATGCTATTGCTAAATATAAAAAGGCTAAAAATGACAAGATTGAGTTTGATGTTGTTCATGAAAAACTTGCCGAGGACTTTAGGATGCTTGACAATGCTCACAAGGCCTTGGAGAGTGAACTCTTGTTGCTCACAAAGTCTCGTGAAAAGCCTCAAACTCACTTGACCAATATTCCTTCACCTAGTACTTTTATACCTTCTAGTTGTACAAATATACTTGAAGAAAATGCTAGGTTGAAGGGGGAGCTAGCTAAAGCCACCTTCCCTAAAGGGGACAAGTCAATTGATGACCTCTTGAGTAAGCAAAGGCCAAATGGTGAGAAATGGGGCATTGGATTTGTCTCTAAAGCCAAGAAGAAAAGGAACAACAAGAAAAAGAAGGCCAAGCCCGCAGAAGAAAAGGACAAGGTCCTTGTGGGTAGTAAGACCATGAGTGGTAAAACTATGTCTCATGATGACTTTGCGAGAAGTGCTGACCCTCGGTATGTTTTAATGCGTGATTATTATGGTGATGTATATGCACAATATGTTGGTCCATTTGATGGTTATATTGCTTGGTCTATTTGGGTTCCCAAGACCCTTGTTGCTAACAAAATAGGACCCATTGAAAAATGGGTACCTAAAAACTAGTTTGATCTTTTACAGACCTATGCTTCCGGAGGGTCAAAATGGGTGCTTGATAGTGGATGCACAAGTCATATGACCGGAAGCGCATCTAGTGTCAAGGAGTTGAGACCAAATATTGACCAAATATCCGTGACATATGCCGACAAGTCAAAGTCTAAGGTAATGGGTTTCAGCAAAGTTGTGGTTGCACACGATATCACTCTCGTGATGTCATGCTTGTTGAGACCCTTGGCTATAATTTACTTTTAGTCCATGATCTTGGAAAGATGGGTTTTGCCGTCTTTATTGATAATGATATTGTGATCCTCATGTGGATTAAGTCTCTAAAGGTCGCTTCCGTTGGGTACGTCGAAAATGACTTGTATGTGGTGGACTTTTCGAGGAAAACCACTACAAGTGCGATGTGCTTATTCGGAAAGGCCGATGTGGGTTGGCTATGGCATCGCCGTCTAGCCCATGTCAACATGAGAACTTTTTCAAAGCCTCCACAAGGATGGTCATATTGTTGGACTAAAAGAAAATGTTTGCTTTTCCAAAGATCATGTTTGCAGGGCATGTGTTGAAGGAAAGATGCATGATTCTCCCCATAAGCCAAAGAACTACATCAAGTCCAAGAGGATCTTGGAGCTCCTTCATGTGGGTCTCTTTGGTCCTCCATCTCATGCAAGCCTTGGTGGGAGAAATATTGCTTGGTGATTGTTGATGACTACTCAAGATACATATGGGTATATTTCTTCAAGCTAAAAAGTGAGACCCAAGAAAACTTCATTGACTTCATCAACATGGCTCAATGTCAACACAATGTCCCCGTGTTAACAATAAGAAGTAACAACGGTACCGAGTTGAAGAACTACACATTGAATGGATTTGTTAGTGATGAGGGAATTAAACATCAATATTCCGCTGCATATACCCCTCAACAAAATGGTGTAGCTGAAAGCAAGAACCGGACTCTTATTGATATGGCAAGGACCATGTTGGAGGAGTTTAAATCTCCATACAATTTTTGGGCTGAAGCAATCTCCACTGCATGCCATGCATCAAATCGTCTCTACCTCCGCAAAGAATTGATCACGACTCCATATGAAATTCTTACCGGTAACAAGCCCAACGTTTCATACTTCCGAGTGTTCGGTTGTAAGTGTTTCTATCGCATTAAGGGTGTTCGTTTGTCCAAGTTTGATTCCAAAGAATTAGAGGGTATTTTTGTTGGCCATGGTCTCGAATCCCACACTTATAGAATCTATGACAAGCTCTCTGAAACTGTCATAGAATCTTGTAGTGTGGTTTTTGAAGAATATGATGGTCCCCAAGCGGGGCGTGTTGATGTCTGTGATGTAGATGATGAAATGCCTCAGGATGCCATAGGAAGAATGGGTGCGGGATTCATCCGCCCTGTTGAGGAACCCCTTATGGCAAATCGAGAAGAACTATGCTCTACTCAAGTGGAGCCCTCATCTTCACAACATCAACAAGCTCCTATCGAGGAGGACAATGAGCCAAACCAAAGACAAGCTATGGACCCTCAATCAGTTGATCAAGAAGAAACCTCTAGCCAGGAGGTGCTTGAGTCTCCATTTGCTAGAATGTCTAGCAGTGCTAAGTCTCACACAAGGAAGTCTATAGAAACTGCCATAAGGGAAGCCCAACGCATGTCTAGAAGTATGCTTGATCAAGACCAAGGTTAATCTTTTCCTCTTGTAGAAGAGAATGATTCCAATAATGATCAAGGTCAAGTTAATGGTCAAGACGAGGACCAAAATGATGAAGTGATCCCCACAAGAAACAACAAGGAGATCGAAACTCGTCGCCAAGCTAGAATGGATAGAATATTGGAATTAAGAGACCACACTCTTGAGAATGTGGTAGGAGATCTAAGAAGAGGGATATCCACTCGAGCTCAACTAAAGAACTTTGGTGAACACCAAGCACACATTTCCATGGTGGAACCAAAGAAAGTATTGGAAGCTCTTGAAGATTCGGATTGGTTGGATGCAATGCACAAAGAGCTCAACTTTGAGGGAAACAAAGTATGGAAATTAGTTAAAAAAGCCAAAAGATTGCCGCAATGTTATAGGCACCAAGTGGATATTCAAGAACAAGCAAGATGAGCATGGAATTGTGGTGAGGAACAAGGCAAGTTTGGTTGCACAAGGGTTCTCTCAAATGCAAGGCATTGATTATGGAGAGACATATGCACCCGTGGCTTGCCTTGAGTCCATCCGTATCCTTCTTGCTTATGCGGCACATCATAAATTTAAATTACAACAAATGGATGTAGAAAGTGCATTTCTTAATGGTCCTTTGCATGAGTTGGTATACGTAAAGAACCTCCGGGGTTTGAGGATCCCAACTTTGCAAACCACATCTACAAACTTGATAAGGCGCTCTATGGGCTCAAACAAGCTCCACGCACGTGGTATGAGCACCTTAGAGAGTTGTTGCTAGATCGTGGGTTTGAGGTTGGGAAATCGATCCCACTCTTTTTACTAAGAAAGTAAATGGGGAGCTTTTTGTATGCCAAATATATGTAGATGATATTATATTTGGCTCATCTAACAAAGCTTTTAATGATAAATTCTCAAAGCTTATGACTAACAGGTTCAAGATGTCTATGATGGGATAATTGAGGGTATTTCTTGGTTTTGAGATCAAGCAAGTAAGAGGAGGAATATTCTTCAACCAAGCCAAGTATACTCAAGATATGCTTAAGAGATTCAACATGAAAGATCTAAATGGAGCCCCACTCCCAGGGCAACAAAGACCCATCTTGAACTAAACCCAAATGGTAAAGATGTGGATCAAAAGGTATACCGGTCCATGATTGGTTTGTTGCTTTACCTGTATGCATATAGAACCGATATTGTGTTGAGTGTAGGAGTGTGTGCAAGATATCAAGCGGCTCCTAAAGAAAGCCATTTGATGGCGGTCAAGAGAACTTTTTGATATTTGGTTCATACCCCAAACTATGGTATTTGGTATCCTAGGGGCTCAACTTTCTCTCTTTGTGGATAGAACGATTCGGATTGGGATGGTGACAAGGATGATAGAAAATCAACCTCCGGGGCTTGCTAATTCCTTGATAGGTCCTTGGTGTGTTGGTCTTCTAAGAAGCAAAATTGTATATCCCTCTCCACCGCCGAAGCCGAGTATGTGGCAGTTGCTAGTGCTTGTACTCAATTGCTATGGATGAGGCAAACTTTAAAGGAATACGGTGTCCATTATGACAAAGTGCCTCTTCTATGTGACAGTGAAAGTGCTATCAAGATTGCCTATAACCTAGTGGATCATATAAGGACAAAGCATATTCGTCATCACTTCATTAGAGAACATGTTGCTCGAGGTGATATTGAGCTATCCTATGTGTCAACCAAAGACCAGCTTGCGACATTTTCACGAAGCCACTTGATGAAGCAAGGTTTTGTTATTTGAGGAATGAACTAAATATCGTAGATTCTAGGATCTTGACTTGATCACCTTGCATACTCACCCATGTCTTGACTCTTGTTTGGTTTAGGTGCAGGCATGGAGATAGTTGGAGTGCGGTCCTAATACATTGGACTATCCCTCCCCCCATAATGCCAACATTAAGAAAATCAATTCTCTTAATATCATTTTAGTGATATGTGAGCTTCATTGATGAGTAGTGGCAATGAACCCAAGGATAATTCTTCGCGGTGTCATGCCACAAACTCTTACATGGTGGCCTCGGCCACCGCCCTCTTCATATTTGAAGAGTCGGTTCTTGAATTGTTTGGTTTGGACCTTAATTTGTCATCTTTGTTACTATCTATGGTTTCTTGGTTCTTCATGGTACATATTCTGAATCCCAGGCCTATACTCATCCCTAAACTTTCTCCTCTTGCCACACATTTATCCACTATTGAATCTGGGGTTTTCTAGTCGTGGGGTCCAGACTGTCCGCACTGAACCGACCGGAGTGTCTAGCCAAGCTGGACACTCTGCTCGACTTAGTCCGGACACTCCGGACGGGCCGGACACTCCGGTGAATCTCACCCGGATAGTCCGGCCCCAGCGGTTTCGATCTTGTAAAAGGGGTCGGGGAGAAGTGGACGGTATAGTCCTCCTTCTCCTCCCCGACTTCCTCTTCTCCAAAACGCTGCTGCCCCGACCAGGATCTCCACCGGGAAGGCTCCTCCACCCTAGATCCGGCCGTTGCCGCTGGCCATTACCGCCCCTTTGCCGCTGGGACCCGTTCCCCTCCGGTGAAGGCATCCATGGATGCTGGTATTTTGCCTCCCCCTTCTCCATCTCTAGGGTTTCCTCTAGATGCATTTTTGGAGGTAATGACCCATCTAGATCCATGGATACATCATACTGAGTGCAATACTCGTCATTGTAGTAGTTCTAGCAATCCTGATCTGCTCCGGTTGAACATTCTCGCACTGTCTGAAAATCCACCAAGGCTCCAGCCGGAATGTCCGGCATGTAGAGGGCAGACACTCCGATCCAGCCGGAATGTCCGGCCTGTACACACTGGACTGTCCGGGTCATGCGGAGTCTCCGGGGTGTTTTTGCCGGACAGTCCGGGTTTTCTCAACCAGTGTTGATCCTACATTACTTTAGCTACTGCTATGTACCTACACCTCCTGGACAAATGTGCTTACCCATATGCTACCCTTCTACTCAAAATTCACAGGTATCTCCCATCCTCGTGGCTCTAGGGCTGCTCAGAAAGCCCATCCTCGTGGCTCTAGGGCTGCTCAGAAAGCCCATCCTCGCAGGTACCATGATGAAGAGAGTGAGGTTCATGTTGATCCTTCCATGATCAGACAGGCTTCTCGTGACCGTGCTGCAGCTAAGCAAGAGAAGGTCAGAAAACTAAAAGGGATGAAGCCAAGCGCATGAAGTTTGAGGCACTGACCATATTGGCAGATTTGGGCACCGAGGAGTTTGTGGAGATGCGTGTCCAGCAGTTCTATTCTCTGCAGCACACTTCTGAGGATGATCGCTTCTCAAGGAATGAGCAGGCCCTACTCTTTTCTGAGGTGTTTTATGCTTTCAGGACTCCTGTGTGCCCCATGCAGTGGTTGGATATTCCGATGCTCCAAGCTCACAGGTACTTTGAGGATGCTCTCTGGGTGACTGAGAAGATGGGGCTGCCCACCATCTTTCAAGCAAGAGAAAACTACAATGTTGAGTTGGTCCAGCAATTCTATGCCACGGTGGTCTTTGGGGACACTACTGATATTCCCCTTGAGTGGATCTCTGGCACTACTAGGTGTCGTTCCATCATGGCTCAGTTTGCACACATCCCTGGAGTGCCTTTCAACCCCAATGCTCCTAGTGGTTACCAGATGCATGTACATGGTCAGGCATATGACAAGAAGCTGTTGGCCCCAATCTACTCTCAGAATGGTGTGGTTGGCAAAACCACCAATATCAAGCTCATCTACAACATTCTGCTACGCATGTTTCGCCACACTCTCACTCCGAAGGCGGGCAACAAGGATGAGATGAGAGATTTAGAGATCAATCTTATGGCCCATGCTCACTCAGTATATGCTCACGGTCCAAACCATCTAGGTGGTTCCATAGATGTCATAGATTTCATCTATCAGGACATGTAGAAGTGCATCACTGACAAGAAGTGTCCTCTGTTTGCTCCATATGTGATGAAGCTCATTGTTGCTCAGGCTCCAGCCACTCCACTACTCTACACTGACCTTGTTGCACATCTTCCTGCCAAGCTACAGAGGAAGGGTGCCCCACCACCAAGGCACCTCGTGGCTACCCCCTGCCCAGGACATATTTGAGGATGATGAGATATATGTAGATGCCTCTGACAGTGATGATGGGTCTGAGGAGGTACCAGAGGATGTGACTCATGGCCCTCGCATGACGCATGACAATAATGCATATCGCTTCACCACCTTCAAGGAGGAAGTGCATAAGAAGGTGAAGAAGGCCTATGATGCATACAACGCAAACCAGAATGTGATGAAGGAACTCAAGCGGATTAACCATCCCATGGATGTTGATCCTGCTCAGCAGCAGGCGTCAGATGGCACTCTGTCCTATGGTCACTGGAGTTAGGGACGTGTGGACTAGTCCATGTTTGAGGACGTGTCTTCTTTTTCTCGCCCTCACGGCCAGAGCTCTACTCAGGAGGATCAGGATGATGAGGACGGCAATGAGGACGAGGATGAGGACGACGATGACTACAGTGGCTAGAGTTGGCTTTGGGACGCTTTAGTCATGCTCTTTTCCCTTTTTGGCATCTCGATGCCAAAGGGGGAGAAGTAGCCCATTTATTAGGTTGCTACCGGGGATTTGCATGGGTGCACGAGCTTCACGTTATTTCGATTTTCCACTTTGAAGCCTTGTGTCGTTATCCTACTTGTTTGACTACTTGTTGAGTACTATGCCTAGTTTATCGATCTAGTTGTTATTATATCATGTCATAACTTGTTCGCTTCAAAATTTAGTGAGGATATGATCCTAGGATGTGTGATCTTGTATTCAAATGCAAAGCTAAAAATGGTCACACATCTAGGGGGAGCCTTACTATATTTTGTAAATCTCCTGTTGTGAAAATTATTATCTATCCTATATGCAAATCCATGGGTTGTCATCAAACACCAAAAAAAGGGGACATTGAAAGGGCATTTATGCCCTTCCTATGATTTTGATGTTTGTTGACAACACTTGGATAGTTTAATCTGCTGTTGAATGCTGGAGGAGATATCAGATACTCAGGAGTTTTGTGCACTGAAGAAATTGGGTTGTCCCAGGATTATGTATGTGCAGGAACAGTGTCCATGCCGGACTGTCCGGCTGGCTCGCGCTGGAGTGACCGGCCCCGGACGGACTGTCCGGTTGAATTCGGCTGGACTGTCCGCCCCTGGGAAGTGGGCGACCTGCTCGGACATTCTGTGTGCCACTTTGGACCCTACCCGGACATAGTCCGGACACTGGCCGGAAACTTGGCCGGGCCAGAGTGTTCGGCTGGTCTCGCCTAGAGTGTCTGGCTGGGCCGGACTGTCCGGCTGGTGTTGGCCGGACTGTCCGGGGTAAGTGGCTCCCAACGGCTCTAATTCCAGGGGCCCTATATAAAGGCCCCTTCTTCTACCTTGGAAGCTGCTCATCCACCTCAAGAACTCTAGCACCATTTGAGCCACCAAATCCACAAGATCTCTTCACTCAACCATCCAAAGTCATTGATCTTTAGAGAATCAAAGGAGGAGGCCTTGATCTACAGCTTCACCAAGAGAGATCTTCATTTCCCCCTCATTCACTTGAGGGCCCCTTACTCTAGTGTTTCATTGGAAACCTTATCTTGTGATTTGGTTCTTACTAGCTTGTCTTTGATTGTTTGACATCTTGCTTCTATTCGAGAGCCTCCAATTAGGTTGTGGATGTGTGCCTCGAACTTGTTGTAAAGGTGCCGACTTCGACCTCGAAGGTTGTCGTATAATGGAAGAGGTGAATCGAACCCGTTGGGGTGAGGTTCATCTGAGAACAAGGGAGGCATCTCGTGGCGTTGGTGGTTTGAAATCACCCCTCTCCAAATGTAGACGTACTTCCCCTCGAAAGGAAGGAACTACGGGGAAGAAAATCCTTGTGTCTCCGCGTGCTCCACTTTGGTTACTTCTATCCTTTGCCGCACTTTACTTATCTAGTTCATGTTTAGTGTTTGTGCTAGATTGACATATAGGGAAATTCACCATAGTTGCATGATCTAGAGAATTTACCTTTTGTGTCAAACCCTAACTTGAAAAAGAGTAAAATTTGAAGTAGCACCTATTCACCCCCCCTCTAGGTGCCCATACGATCCTTTCAACAGTACAGTCTAGAATACACAGTACACATGTATTATATAGTCCATAATAAAATATAAACAACACAAATTTCTAGAAAGTTGCAATTGGCTAATAGTAGAACCAACACGAATACAAGAACATCACACAAAAACTTGAATTAATCCGTGACATACGAGTTCACACAACAAACAGAACCAACTAGTACATCACATAACACCAAGTGTGTGCCAAATTCACATCTCTCGGGGACCGAGTACAAGTTCATAATCACATCACAACTACGACGGAGCTCTAGGTGAAGTAGAACACACAACCTACCATAAAGAGCAAGGTAGTGATCATGACGAAGTAGCAGCACCTCACTGGCTTCCTCCTTGCCACCAAGGGTGTTCCTCCTTGCTCTGCACCTCGCCGCTAGTGAGGTAGCAGAAGCACCACACTAGCCTCCTCCTCGCTCTGCACCTCGGCATCGGGCGATCCACAACAGTAGCACCTCACATGCTTTCTCCTCACAGCCCGGGGTGTTCCTGCTCACTTAGCACCTCACCACCGGTGATCCAGAGTAGGACCACACTGACTTCCTCCTCACCGCCCGGTGTGTTCCTCCTTGTTCTGCACCTCATCGTCGGTGGTCCGCAGCAGCAACACCTCACCGGCTGCCTCCTCGCTGCCAGACAAGTTAAGGAGCCTACTCCGGCAAGGCACGGGAGGGCACGGACCTCAATGGCGAGAATGGGGCTACCACGTTTTGACCTCAACTTCACTCCACCACCTAAAGAACAAGATCACAATTAGAATCAAGAATATTGAGTAAGTAACCAACACTGAATATTGACAACAATTCAAGAATATTGTTATGTTGTTGTAGATGAATCACTAGAGTAGATGAATCACAATAAATGGGTTGATCATTTACTGAAAAATGCAATCAAAATGGAGTGGTAAATGGAGTAGTTGCTCATTATTCTGACAGAATTAGAAGAACATAGGTCAAAGACACACATACTTCTTGAAAAGGGGGACAAAATTAGAAGAACATAGCCAAATTTTATTCATCAACTCAGCAACAATATACATCCTGGATTACATACTCTTGCCACTATGAGTTTTTAAGAGTTGAGGTTATAGGACAAAGAGTAGTAGAGTGAGATAATGAAGAACAACAGAAGGTAGGTGAAGGAGGCTTTTTCCTAAGCACCTGACGAGCACATTTGTTGGCTACTCCATTGATTTCCCTTTTAACATGGTACACGGTTGCCTGCATTTTTGGGGTTAAGGAGAGGATCTTTGCTAGTGTGTCCCTGTAACTCTAGTGCATATACCTAGAGTCAGCTTCCATACTTGCAACAACTTTGGCAAGGAGAAGATTATCTGTCATCATTCTTGGGCCTTAAATGTTCAGCAAGTTTGTAATGTAAGCTGCAAGTAGAAAATCTTTGGCCTCTACCTCTAGGACTGATGCAGTCCTGCATGTGGTTGCTTGGATCATGATCATGTTCTCCCGTCCACCCCTGTTAAATTGAATGAATATTCCAATGCCTATATCTCCTGATTCTGCAAGAGTAGAGCTTCTCTTATTCTTCCAAGATGCATCCGAGAAGATCTTTGGTCCTTTGATGCTAAAGTCCGTCGTGATTGTTTGTCCCTACGCAAGATGCTTCCTGCTTTGTTTTCTTTGAGCTCCACTCTCTCCTTGCTGCTTAGAAGGTTCATGTATGTTAACCAACTCCAGATTGTTTTTTAAGGCCTGTGAATTTATTTGGTATGGCTCACCTTTCTTCCTGTCAAACAAGCAGTCATTTCTAGATTTCCATATGCACCACATGAAGGTCAGCACATTTGGTAAGGTGGCATGAGGGTGGGACATAGAGAGCAGGTTTAAAAGGATTTGAGTTATAGAAGGAGAGTTTTGAATTACCATCTTAGTACTAATGTACCAGGGAGCAGAGAACCATGCAGCTTTGACAAAATCACAAGTAAAGAAGATATGGATGTCATCTTCTTCTAAACCAGACCTGCAGCATAACTTACCAATATGTTTAGAATATTTACCTACCCTAGCACTGGTAGGGATGGATCTTTGTAGTAGACGCCAAGCAAAGGTTTGTACCCTTGGGAGAATGTTCTTTGCCTTCCAAATATGTTTCAGTAGATCAATCATTTGCTGTGAGATTGGTTTCGGTTTTGGTTCTCCCATTTCCTGCAAAAAAATTAAGCAGGCGTAGTATGCGCTTTTTGAGTTACATCTGCCATCTGTAGTTAACTTCCAGCACAACATGTCTTGATTATTAGAGCATATGATAGGTGTATTCTTTATATTGTGAGCCATCTGCTGGTTAAATAGAGTGTTTATGAGTTGTTCATTCCAGGCTTTTTGATCTGGGAGAAAGAGATTACTAACTTTGTCTGGGTAGGTATATGGATGTGGTTGAATGATCATATTGTCATAGATTTTGCCCCAATCAGGACACCATGGAGAGCTCCAAACAGAGATGTCGCCTTGCGTGATTTGGTAGAAGGTATGGGTTTTAAGGACAGGAAGAACTTTGAGGATGGAGGCCTAGAAGGCCGACTTCGGGACATTGGAATTTGGGTGCCAAATGGAAGTATCATAGAAATACTTGGCTTTCAGAACCCTGTGCAGGAAGTCTTCTGGATCTTGTGCTATACGGCAAGCAGCCATAAGAATGAGGGCATGATTTACAGCTTGCAGACTCCTGATACCTAAACCCCCTTCCTTTTTAGGAGTGCAGATATCCTTCCAGGATTTCAGGCAGAGAGCTCTTGTCGACTTGTCTTCCCTAACTCCAGTCCACCAAAAATTATGAATGATGGCAGTGAGTTTGGCCATAATTTTTTTGGGAATAGAATGTTGGACATGTAGTAGACAGGTATGGACACAAAGACAGATTGAATGAGAGCCAAGCGAGCTACATGTGAAAGCTGGCCTGCCTTGTAGGTGTTTAACTTGGCCCTGAATTTGTCAATGACAAAGTCGTAAGCAGAAGCTCTGTCCTTGCTAGGAAGAATAAGAGGATGGCCAAGATGGATGAAAGATGAGTTAATGGGTTCCACAGGGAAGATTTCCTTTATAGTGTCAATGGTGTGTTGATCAACTTTTTTACTAAAAATGATACCCAATTTAGACCATCTCAGAATTTGACCGGAGACCTTACAGAAAGATTGGAGAATATCGTTCATGATGATAGCTTCTTGAACCTCTACCTTTCCACAAATAAGAAGGTCGTCTGCAAAAATAAGTGAATGGATAGGAGGGGAATTTGGTCTGATAATAATACATGTCATAGCGGCGCTAGACATAACTTCCTGCAAGGCAATGGACAGTTCATTGATAGTAAGAACAAAAAGGTAGGGAGAGAGGACAACCCTATATGATGCCCTTGTCACTTCGGAAAGTTGCAAAAGGTTAACCATTAATAACCACTGAAAAAGTAGGCGAGGAGATGCAAGCATGGATTAAATTAATGAAATGACCATGCAACCCTTTATGAGTGAGCGCCCTAACAATCAAATCCCATTCGATGCGATCAAAAGCTTTCGCAAGATCAATTTTGATCATAAAAGCTTTTTCCTTCCAAGAGGAGATATTGAAAGAGTGAGTTATTTCTTGGGCGATAATAATGTTGTTACTTATGCGGCGCCCTTTAATGAAAGCTTGTTGTGCAGGGTGAATATAATCAGGAAGGTGGGGTTTGATTCTGTTAGCTAGTGTTTTATAGACAACATTACAGAGACTAATGGGTTTATAATCAGCAGGAACCAGAGGCACAAGCTTTTTCAGGATTAAGGCAATGTGTGTTTCATTTATGTGATCGGGGAGGATGCCAGTTTGGTAAAAAGATCTTACTAGAGCATAAATGTCATCTCTAATCCAGTCCCACGTAGACAAGTAGAATTCAACATTAAAGCCATCTGGTCCCGGAGATGCATTCCTCTTGATCTCTTTTATTGTTTACCATACCTCTTCCTTATTAGGAGTCGTGTAAGTGTAGTCCTGCGTGCATAGAGGAGGTTGGGCTTGCACATAAGGCTTGCCATGGTTAGTGTGCTAAGAAGCAAATATGTGCCTGAAATAATTGATAAAAAAATTCCCAATCTTCTCAGGCATAAACTGAATGACATCATTGTAACATCCCAATTTCAGCAACCCTGATTAGTTGTCTAGAATGCAAAAATTAGGGGGAACAAAAACTTTTTCTTGTTCATGGGTGCAGTGTGTGCTTGTTGTTTGTTTGTGCTTGTGCATGTGAGTGTATGTCATATGCTACTCCTTACCTCGCCATCAGTTGACAAAAGCTATTTACCAAAACTATCCTGGCTCATTTTACATATTCTCAAATGTTCTGGCATTTCAAAACATGAGCCAAGATGCTTATGTAACTAAAACTATTTTAGTAGCTTCTATTGACAAAACTATGGAGAGTTATATAATATAACCTCCTTATGTTTTCAAGACAGAACCCTCAACTAATCTTATCTCTAGTTTCCCAAAACCTCTTCTCAAACTTTTGAATTCTACTCTTGGTAGAAATACCAAGGACTCTCATCTTATTCAAATCCCAAACTCTTCAAAATGCCCCAACCTTACCTCAAGCTAGGCTTGATGGTAACCCCAGCAGTGGATTTGCTTAGTTTATAATATGAGTTGTCTTGATCTGCTGTTTGAGTTGTTTGCTTAGGAAGGAGTATGAGCTACTCTAGGAGCTCATCACTAGGACCAAGATGTTTCCAAACCATCACCCCTAAGCAAGAATACAAATCTGGATATGATCCCTATCTACTAGGTGATCATCTAAAACCCTTAACCAGATCAATTCTGCAGTGATCCATTCTAGAAGCTTCCAAGTCCATGAAGATGAATATCAAGCATGGATCTATTCTACTCAATCTACACATCAACATCATCCACTTTATGATGCTTTGGTACCTTGCAACCCCTCCAAAAACATTCCCTCTCTTACTCTAGGCAAAATCCTCAAAACTGCCATATTTGACTAAGTCTAGAAACTGTTTACAACATCACCTATTTGAATGCCTCCCTTTCTCAAACCATGTGCATTTTTGGAAATGAATTTTAACCATATTGTTAACCATCCTAAGGACTACCAATGACCACCCTTGCCCTTGGTTATATCATCCTCCAACCCACTTGTCCTTGATGGTTTTGTAGGCAAGAAAATAACATTTCCTGCAAATCTAGTCATCATGCCTACCTTGACAGAAGCTCACACCATCATCCAACCTTCTATGGACCAACTATCTGCATGGTTGTGTTCTACTCATATAGGTATATAAAAATCTACTTCACTTGTTCCAAGTAGGTCTATGTGCTTCTTAAACCCTTTTGGTTTACAAGGCATCATGGCTCATCTGGTATGGCAGCCTTATTTTCAACAAAGTTTGCCATCACTTCTAGATCACCCCAAATGCAATTAATCTGAAATCCTTCTGCCATGATCATCTATATGACTTGGTCTACCTATCCATCTATCCCTTGCATCAAGGTGAGCTCTGAGCTCCAAGATCCAACAAGGTTTAGGTGGTATAAAAATAACATCACCCTAGATCCTCAATGCCTTGTTCTTCCATTTAATTCAAGTTGGAATTCCAATTCCCAAGGTTGCAAATGCTTGCTACACCTTGTCTACATCATCTACCTTGATCATCAGGATTTATCAAATATTACCCATAATTATTATGGCTCCAAATCTATTTAATTCCTTTAATAGATAAAATCTCAAAACCCCCTTTCCCAATGGAAGGTTTCGTTTTGTCAAAACACTTCCCCAACTTTTGGCTCATGTGAAATCCATCTATCATACCCTACCTTCCAACTTCAAAAATAAATATTTTTGAAGAGCTCTAATAATTATTTTTGCCCTTTTTCCTAAATGGCAGAAATGGAATAATATTTTTTTAAATACTTTCAAGCCACCATAAATCTTGGGAAAATTCCCCTAAGTATGCATCCACATTTGGGACCCTCTCACACCAAAAACCAACCTTGTCCAATGTAATAATATCAGATGATCTTGTAGAAACTACTTCTGCACTTTTTGAATAAATAGTGTTAAGTGGACTAAAACTCCTTTGAAAAATCCCAAATAATTCCTAGAGAGGCCATTTAACCTCATCTATCCACCAGTACCATCTTCCCCATCCTTTCCAATGCAAATCTCTGAACTCCTTCACAAGCTCTCTTGTGATCAAAATCTTGCAAAACAATTAAACTTGAACAAAACTAGGACCAAACCACCACCAAAGCTTGTCAAGCACACCTCCACAGCACCCAACACTCCCTTGGTCGTGAGCACTGTAGATCCACCCCAGCATTGCCCCTTTTTACCCCTAGATTAGTGGAGAGAGAGAGACACCCATATCTTACAAGGATTTACCCCAATTAATTACCACAGCAGCCCTACGCCTCTCTGCCCGACCAAATCCCACTCCTACCCCTCCCCACCATCCTCCAAGCCAACCACAGGCCAGCACCACCCCACCCCCATGTACAAAGTGGACATTTCCTCCATCTAGCTCTCCCCCTTGGTATAAAGGCCAGAGGCCACCCCCGGTAAGCCCCTGCCCCTCATTTCTCCCCCTCCCACTCCACTTACTTCCCCAGAGCCCCCTCTCCTCCTCCCTGGCTCAGTTCTGCTCGAGAGAAGGAGGAAGAAGAGCCTCGGGCCTTTTACAAAAATCGAGCAAGGCCTCCCCTCCCTCTGCTTCTTCCTCTGCATGTTACCTAGATGAGCTCCCCTCCTTCCCCTACATCTGACCTGGCCTCTCTTTTCTTACAGATTCCTCTCTGGCGCCGCCGTGGACGAGCTCGGAGCCGCCGCCCTCTGCCCAACAGCGGACTCCACAGATCTGCATCAAACGGGGCCCTTCTGCCCCTCGCCGAGGTTGTCTCCGGTCACCGCGTCGCCCCAGCACATCCCCGACGGCCCTCCCATACTCTGGTGAGCACCTCGACCCATTTCTCCCCCGCCTACGGTTCCGACGAGCCAGTCCAGCGTCGAAGGTTAAAGAAGCCCCTGCGCCGTTCGATCCTCCTTAGCCCAATGGCCTAGATCTGCGGATACCTGTTCGACCGCTTGCTTCCCACTAACCCCGGGGCCCCAACCTGTCAGGTTCAAAGCCGCCACCTCCCGCGTGCCGCACCTCCCGGGTGGGCCGAATTCCCCTCTGCGGCCCAGTCTCCCCAGAGACCCCGGCCCAGTACCCCCTTTCTTTTAGACATTTACTCCAGAGCTGAAAACTACCTGTTTGGTTTAAATTCAAATGAAATTGTAAAAAGATGTTTTTGACTAGATCCAAAATCCTGGTGGTACTTACACTTTTTTCCTAACATAAAACACCTTTGGATACCCCAGGCTAGGTCTAGTTTAAATATGGTAAATAAATTTCAACAAAGTACCTTGTCACCTAAATAAATTCCTCAAAGAGTTCTACATATCCAATTGGGGAGAATCCAAACTCTACTGGAAGATATTTGATATACCTGTCACCTAGCATAGGCCATATGCCAAGGTGAATAGTAGTGTGTCTTTAGAAAAAATAACAAAAACAGATTTTATCTGCCTTGGGTAAATTCTCTAGGTCAAACCAAATGTGGTATTGACCTGATTCCACCTCCCAGTACATCATAATATCAACATCTATCAAACCCCAGCAACTCAGATTTTATTGAGCTCTGGTTGAATTCTAGTGAATTAAACTTGTCTGTGTACCCCTTTTTCACTAAATAAATCACTCCAGGAGTTTGACAACTCCAAAAAGAGTGAATACAATTCCTACATAAAGGTATTCTAAATTCCTACTACATGCACTTGGAATCAACTCAAGAGCTTTTGTAGAATTAATTTTGTGAAAAAGACAAAATAGTTCCAGAACTATCTTTGGGATTTTCCTACGGGCATTCTGGAAATTCTTTTGACAAGATTCCAACTCTATGTGGTTCAGTACATCAAACCCTACCTAACCACCCATGGAAATAATTTTTGGGCCACCAGATAAATTCTGGTGAATTATTTCCTCAAACTAGAGTTTATTCCACTATAAAAAGCATAGCTAAATCTAGGTAAATGATAATCTAGTGAAACCACTTGTGTTGGTCTTGCTTTGTCATGACCTATCGGAGGATATCATGGTTGAACATTTATATCCTACAGACCTCAAGTCTCCACCACAAGTCCTGGATATATACCCTAGACAACTATCTTCCAAGGGAAAAACATCTCTATGGCAATTTAGTAATTCCACTCCTAGTACCCAACTCCTCCCAAAACCTACTAATGTAAGTAGGATTCCTTATGCTTGTTTGCTGTATGGTTTGATGCATGTATGCCCTGTATTGATTGTGATATTGTTTGCTTGCATGTATACTCGATGACGGCGATAGTGTGATTGTTTTTTGACGAGAAGAAAGGGACTTCTTATTATTTATTGGGTATTCTTGGTTATCTAAAGAAGTCTAGGGACTTATTGCTGATCACAGGCAAGCCACCATTCCTGAATTCCGATACTTTTCCTAGTCTTACCTGTTTTGTATCTCATTTATAAATTGCATTGTTTATCTGCATGTCTTGTTTTATAAATACTGCACGAATAACTTGGCTCCTCCAAGTTATGACCTTGTGTCCCTCGTGGCACCACCCTGATGTACCTACCATTTTATCCCTTTAGACCGAGAGTACGATGGTCAGCATCCTACCTCATTGAAAACCCCGGCTTTGAGAAAATGAACTGTTTTGGGATTTACCCTACTACAAATGTTTCAAAACTTCTTTGTAAAACCCTTGGAAAGAGCCCTCATTTCAAGCAGATGTTTTAACTACAGAAATGGTGTTGATGAGAAATGAGAAAGTTAAGGGATGTTCCACGCCTTTACCGGAACAATTTTTATCCGTGCAACCACATTACCCCAAGTGTTAGGGCTTAACTCGTAGTTTGTCTTCATTAGCCCGAGCAGCTTGTACCATGCTTATAGGGAGAGATCCCTTGAATTCCGGGCAGGCGCTAACAGGTCTACGGATCTGGAGCCTGTAGCTTGCTTCGGCAAGAGTGAGCCTGTCTTGGCAGGAGTGCCGGTGCAACAATTGGGTCTCCCGCGGACGGTATGACTTAGGTGGTATAGAAGGAAGTGGAGTCACCAAGTTAAGGTATACGCCAAGCTACGGTTGGGTATACGCGTGTAAGGAAGGACTATGGCTGGGAGCCACATACTCGTTGCCGAGGAGAACAAACCCAAAAGGAAAAGCAGCCTTTGCTAGGGCCGACAAGCGAAAGGTTAGGTTTGATTATCCGGACCCCCATCTACGGTGGTAGTGGGCCGTGGTTTTATCCCGGTGGATGTATTGATTCTTGTGGGGAAAGTGCGCAAACTCTGTAGAGTATAATCTATTCGAATAGCCATGTCCACGGTCAAGGACGGTTGGAAAGGTGTTAGCTAGGAGTACCCAAACGGTGTTTGTTTGGAACCATGGATGGAAACATGGAGGTTCCGGGGGAACCTGCATCGAAAGTTTCGCTTTGACCAAAGGTGGTCAAAGAGGTTTACAAAAGGGTTTTTACTCCAAAACTGTTTTGAAAAAGGTTTTCAACAAATATATAGGGATATCTTGATTTATAAAACATAGGCATGTTTGCAAAACTCTTTTTCAACAAAGATATGAAGATGCCATAACTACAAGAGATCGTCTAGGCTTTTCAAAAAACAACCTTAGATAGAGCTATCTCGCCACAACCAGAATTGCATTCCTTAATTTACTTATCTTGGTGAATTGCGAGTACATTCAAAAGTACTCATGGCTTCATCCCTAGCTATTTACTTGGCCATACTTTCAGAGGTTCGACATCAGAAGATTAAGGTGACGTCCAGCGAGCTAGGCCGTCTTCCCAGTCAGTCGCCTGTAGGTTGAGGCACGATTGGGCTCTGCGCGTGATGTTGTTCCGCTGTTGGCAATGGTTTAGCCATAATAGCATTTATGTAAGTCTTGTAAATTCGTTATGTTTCGAATGTTGTAATGATACTTGTCAGTTATGTTCCACGGCTCACTGATCATGGGAACGTGGATATATGCATAACAGGGATTTCTCGGATGGTTAATCCGGGGAGCCCACAATCATTTTCATCCTTAACCGAGACAGTAGTGTTCTTTCTTCTCCTTTTAGTGATTGCCTTATGGAAGAAAGAGGTGTTTTTGTCACCTCTTTAATCCAATTCTTTTTGGATTTTTGTGCATAGTAGTCTGTGAGTTTTGTAAGGTTCTGTTCATACCTTGTTGCAAGAGTGATCCCAAGTTGATGATCTTGATGGTGTAAAGGTTTCATCTGAATTTGTTGAATTTGGTCTTGTATATCGTTCAGCTCCTGTTGTAGAGGCTTTTTCTTTTTACACCAGATCCTCAGTTGCCCTGCAAGATATTTAATTCTTCTCAAGAAAGGACAGTTAGTAGTTTTTGCGCAGGCTGTTTTGGCCATAGCATTGAAGTCTTCTTCCTTAAGCCACCATTTTTCAAATTTAAAAGGATGTTTTGGTTTACGGATATGACCATCAGTAGATAAAAGAATAGGAGCATGGTCACTAAGAGAAAAAAATTGAAGGCATGTTATAAACATTTGAAGTAGGTAAAGTATCACACCACTCAGCATTAACAAGACAACGGTCAAGCCTTTCAAAAGTGGGTTTAGTGGTAAAACGTTTGTTAGTCCAGGTGTAGGCAGGACCACTATAACCAAGATCAAAAAGACCACGATTTTTTATCATAAGACAAAAAGCATTCATACGAGAATGATTGATATTCGGGGAGTTCTTGTCTATATCATACAAAAGCTCGTTCATATCCCGATACACATGACAGACATGCTAGCATTATCAGACATAAAAGAAGCTACCTGGTCCAAGATATGACTAGTACTACAGTGGTAGGGATTGCCATATATACAGAAAAGACCAAACAACTAGTTGCTACTTCTAATAAGGATAGTGGCTAGGATTATATGGAAATTAAAGCTATGAACACTAACTTGGATTTCATCATTCCACATTAGCCAAAGCCCCCCCGAGCGTCTTCGAGAAGGCACTACAATACTATCAGCCATATTAAATCTAGAATTTTATGGTACCCTCAATTGAATAATACCATTTATTTTCGTCCATCCAAAGGTCTACAGCGTTTTGTACTAGTGCTAAAAAGACAGACTAGTACAATTTATACAGTGGTGTCCTGTGACAAAATCTGCACCGGAAAATAAAAAGGCCGTAAACAGGCCCAGCCCAATAGAGCCTCGCACATGGCCGGGTGGTATTGCTGTCAATGATTGTAACGCTCGTGCCAACCTCAGGCGCAGTTTCACAGCCTTCCTCGCGACCGCCGCCTTCGATCTCTGATCCTCTGCTCCGGCGCCACCGCCGCCTCGGCCCCTCCCGCCGGGTATACGACTCCTACGCTACCTACCACCCTCCGCCGTCCTCGTACCCAAAAACAGTCCCTTGCCTCAGCCCCAATCCCAGATCCCACGACACTGTCATCCTCCATCTCCAAAGGCGATCGAGTTCGTCATGGATCCAGGAGCTGGGTTCGAGGACACACGGCCGCTGTCTAAGCTGGCAGACGAATCCGTCCTACAGGATGCCAGCGCAAGTAGGAGGTGGTGGCGGCGTTCCACGTCGTGCTCAGCTGCGTCGAGGCCGACCTGGAGTGGCGGCTACAGATGAGAGCGCCACCGAGTCCGCCATCTCAAGGCCTGCTTGGCGTGCCCTGACGGTGCGGATGGTTTCTGGCCTGCTCCAGCGACGTCGCGTGCGCGCTTCTCTCGGGCTGTGCACCCGTGTTTGGCGAGTTCATTGCAAGAAGGTGGTGTCGCTGGTGTCCGGGCTGATGCTGCCGCTGGTGGCGTCGTGGGGGCCACTGCCACAAGTCTGACCCTCCGGGAGGGCGGCATCAACGACGGTGGGGTGGGGAATGGAGGGCAGCATCAAAGTAGGCCAGGTGGGAATGCATGCCATCGATGGACATCACCTTGTCGATATTGAGAATAGGATGTGGGGAATGGAGGGTGAAATTGACGGTGACGAGGAGGGTGTCCAGCATTGCGACGATGCCCTAAGGCCGTTGTGGTGAGTTCTGCTATGTTCTCCAATGCATGCAGCATGGAGTTGAACTTAATTTCTTAGATATCTGATTATTCAGTTGAGGTCTAAACTTAGTTTGTGGTCCATTTCAAGATGATAAATACCTGGAATTCTACACTGTTTCTGGTCGATTTCTGATAACATTTCCCGAACGCTGCTTCTCGCACTTACATTTTTCGTTAACCAACTGACCTGTGAAATGGATGAATCTGCAACCAAAATAAAATATCAGTAGCTAAAAACATTTATACCAAGTGCGGACTACATAATTGAAATGGAAGAACATTTCTATATCATGGTATTATACATAAAAATGTTAAAGCAGATCAAGCTTTTTTCCAAACAAAGATACCAATGAAAGTAAGAAACCTGATGCTTTGTAAAAAAGCACCCATTGATGTGTGCATATCTTAAACAGAGTTAGTAAAATGGGGAATTTTGCAATGTGAAGTAGAGATATAGAACAAGAACTTGGGGGACTGTAGGAGAGTCGGAATGGTGTGCTATGCTCAGCAAGCATGAACAACCATTGGAGGTGATAGTGTGTTGTGGTTGTAGGCTTGTAGCTAACGAGTAGCACATGTTGATATAATTATGATCAGGTGCTACAAGAACAATAATGTGTTGAAAATCAAAACTAAAGCATTGTTTTTCTCTTCTATTTTTGTGTGTTACACTAATGATCTGAAGCTATGGGAATTAATCTCTATATTCAGACTATAGTATGAAAATCAAAACTAAAGCATGCATTTTTTGGTCTAATGTTGCAGGATGCTTGGAACAAGTTCACCTCGGAGGAGCGTTAGGATGAATAGTTGGAAGCGAAGAAGCCAGATTATTTTGCTAGCAATTTGTGTAGCCATATTGTTAGATTTTGCATTCGATATTGTTGTAAATATGCAGCTCTAGGTATTATGTAGTATGGAAAATCGACGGTGCATGTTGCTCCTTAATTAGTAGTTGTTCCTTATGTTGACTCGAAGTTCAATACTTTGTTATGATCGGCTTTTGAAAACAAGTTATGTTCCAGGACAGGTAGCCTGTTGCCATTTTCTTTATTTGTTTCACGGGAGGTAATCAGCCTAGCAGGACAAGCTGAACAGGCAGTGATAAGCTAAACTCATTGTTCTTGCTTCGGCCCTAGATTATCTTGTTCTGAACTTCTGATTTTTTATTCATTTTGAATACTTGTGCCTCCAAACTGTGGTATCATGTTTAGTCATGTTGATGCCTCTTTGTCTACCCTAGTTTGTTTTTCTGATAACATCGACCAACGTCCAACTTATGGAGGACAACTAAAAAATTTCTAAAAAAAAAAAGACCACTTAACCCAGCCAACCATTCAGTCATTCAGGAGGCAACAGAAAAATCCCATAATTCAAATTTATAATTTACAGGATAGATCCCGCAAAAGCATCTACTGCCACTTTGACTGGATGCACGCATCTTACTATTACAGGTGAAGAATGACTACTACTACTTGCTTTGCTACTGATGCTTGCTTCCTTCGCCGTATCTTCTTTCTCGTCCGAGTGAAATCCAGGTCAGCAGCTCCGGGCTGCGGTGCACGTGGCAGTCTACACAACGGTGCCATCTTTCACCATCACGTTCTTCAGTATCCCGACGTGCCATCTTTCACCATCACGTTCTTCAGTATCCCGACGGTCCTGGACCTGATGTAGTACCCTTCCTCTGGTCTGTCCACCTCCTGGACGAGTAGTCAGATCGTTCTAGATAGGAGTGTTCTTTTTTTAAGAACTTTGGGTTCAGAAGAGTTTGAGCTCCACAATTTGTGATAACCACGTCCTTTCTGATCCTCACGTTCATATAGATGATGGAGTTTCTACACATACAACACATCAGCAAATGGATCAGATCATGTGCTAAACAACAGTACATAAGTGTTTCAGGATCCAGGCGAATATCTCACCTGAGCTTTATGTTCTCCCTGGCACCGATGTGGGACCTTGCCCACGGACAGCAGCCTCAAGATCTCATCCTCTTTTTCATACAGGGTCCGCGCCCATCATCATCACATTCTGCAAATATAATTGTAGTCATGTAGAGCTCTCAGGAGGATTTCGGATCCAAAGTTTCTGTGTGTCTTGACCTAAGAACTCCAACATTAGAATATACAGCCCAAGGAGAAATCACACATCGCAAGACTAGGTTCTTACTTTAGAAGGTTCATACGAACTTCTCTTTCGAAGACATAAACACCCATCGAAGCAATGTGGGGATTTTTAGCTGGATCATCTATGGCAAAGTAGACTAATTTGTGTCGGAGGGAGTAGTATAAACAGGTGTCTCAATGTGAGCTAAATGAGTGCAAACCATTGCTTCCAAGTCGGCACCCTTTGGGTTTTCAGAAAACTGGATCACGCGACCTGAACTGTAGAACTTCACTAGTCCATGTTCAGATGCCTAGCTTCCACAACAAATAAAACCAAATCAGGATGCAGTGCAACTTCATAATAAAGAGAATGACACATTCAGGAATTTGGGATACAAAAACAATAGTCAATACCTCTCTCCAACAGGGACGCGTGATGATAGAGTAATGTCAGCATTGTCATCAACATGTTTCTGTACATGATGTGTGTCACAGGGCCAACCAGTTCAAAATAAAGTAAATCATACTGTAGTGTGGGTCAAAGAGACGATCACAAACCTGCGCAAGCTCCATGTAATCCATACAGTAAAGCTGATAGACCGACAAGATCAAAATGTGCTCTATATATGCTTATATAGTCCTGGAAAGGTACATACAACATTAGAAACACCACTTTAACAATCCAAATTCTCATGTGAACGAGCAAGTTATTGTCAGTTACTATAGCTTGCAGGCGTGCAGAAGCCGCTGCGTTTCGTTTCACTATTTTTAGTGCAAGACAAGTTATTCAGCTTTGTCAATTGATGCAGAAGTACACAAGTTTCTCCAACAGACACTGCACCCTTGCATGCTTGCGCAATATAACTCCTTTTGTCTATCTCACAGAGGATAATCGTGCCATGTACAAGAAATAAATGCTCTCAAGCAGTCTCCAACATATACATTGCACAAACTTGTAGCTAGCATTACACCTTTTCTCTCCATGTTTACAAGAAAGAAAATCTTTCAAAGCATGCACACGTATTCAAGGTAGTACAACGTCACCCCGTCAAATTTCATGATAAGAAGATATCAAATTTAGTAGCTAATTTATGAATTAAATTGGCTAGAGTAAAAGTATATGTTTGTGCTAATTAAGTCCTATCTCTTTTGCCAGGACAAACTTTTGTTGTGACCTGGCACTATTGTGTCTGCCACAGGCAATCACAAATCAGCCTCTTAATTCCGGGCCTCTATAATTAATCTAGCAATTGAACAACTTTGAATAAACATAAGTATGTCTTGATGGCACATTTAAACCCTTGGTGGCTCAATAACAATTGCATAATCTGATACTTAGATAGTTAGATTGAAATCATAAACATGAGTATGGAAAAACGTTCTTAATGCGAACAGTACCGCGCCGAGGGCATCATGTGGGTCGGTGTTGGTGTCGGGTGTGTCGGATGGGTGCGGAAGCGGCCGCGGAGGCGTGTTCTAGCATCACGGAGATCGGATCGATGGTTTGGCAGCGTGGATGGCTATGGACGCGAGCTCCCTTCTGGAGGCTGCGGCGAGCAGGCAAAGTTCGAGAGCGGAGGGTATGCGGCGGCGCAAGTAAGGGGAGGTGGCAGCGCGAGTAAGGCCTAGAAACAATGGCGACGGCATTATGTTCTGTTTCTTGCAGTAAACAAAACAAGTCCATTTTCTGTCCAGTATCTACAACAGAATAGTCATGATATTATCAAGTCGCTTCTTTTAGCAGCAAACCTATGGGGACGGTGAGGAAATGCACAACTAGAGATTCATATGCTAATTCTCCGCAGAGAGCCGGGGTGAGGAAATGCACAACTACAGATCGATATAAGAGAGTGGGAGAGGGGTGGCGTCGCGAACCTGGGGTACGAGCTCTGTCAGCGGAGCCTTTCCGGGGGAGATCGGCGGCGCGCGACGGCGGATAGCTGCGGCTCGCGTCCGGCGACGAGCTCTGTCAGCGGAGACCGTCCGAGGTAGAGCGGCGGCTCGCGTCCGGGTACGACTGCGGCGGAGGGCGTCCGGGAACAGCGACGCGGCCTCGCGGCCGGCAACGGCTGCGGCGGAGGGCTTCCGGGACAGCAACGGGGATAATTCACGATTGAGTTAGGTTCAGATCAGTCCTGTGTCTCGTTCTGGTCGGTCCCGTGTAATTACTTTTTTTTAATCCCTTAATAATTACTAAGTGGACTTATTGGGCCAAATCTCTGTCAGCCGTCGGATTAGATTATACTAGTCATTTTTTAGGAGTAGTAAAAGGTACCGTAAAAGATGCCTAAATAATCTAGCATTAAGATCAGATGATTTGATTTTAGAAGATTCAATTTCGGAAACAAAAGTTACCTGCGCTTTTGTGGAGTGGAGCATGTTGGCAAGATGACACATTTAGGAGTGCCTAGTTTCTTGCCCATACCTTGGCAGTTCCATCCAATGGTCTTCATGGCGCCTGTGGCGCCTTGAGGCTGGCGCCAAAGCCTCATCAGTAGCTGCCAAATTCCCAGTTATGCTATCATGTAGATGGTTCCTATTATTCTGTAGATGATCATCTTGCATAGCATCTTCCCCGCATCCAATATCGCCTGCAAGTTGAGCTTGATTTCCAGTTCCTTCCTTACTTCCCCTACTAGTATCTACAGCAGGAACGTCCAGAGCCACATAGTAGTCGTTAACCATCTGAGGAGGTGGGAAAACTTCAATATGAGAGTCATGCGTGTCAGATGAGAGGGCCTAAGACACAGGGGCAAGCGGCCATGGATTGTACTCTGTCGGGCTTCCCATGCTGAGTCTTGAAGGCGATCTACGAGGCGACGAAGCATAGGGATGAATCATTGACCCCATATGAACACCCCTATCTCGACTATGAGGCCCTCCTTGCCCCAACACATCAGGGACTTTGATACGCTTCCAAGTGGCAGAGCCTTGCTGATATTGAGTAATCCCCATAGGAAATGGGTCGTGAGCTCGAGCTTGGGAGCAATCCACTAGGCCGACAGCGAGACTTGTTCTCTGGACTGGCAACTCTGGTTCCACTAATTGGTTCCGCGAGATCTGATGGTCTTCCTCCTCTTGTTGATGATTCTCTTCCTGATTCTCCTCTTGGTCCTGGCCCAAGAATTCCAAGCCCAATGGCGGCATTTGGATGATATTGTGCAGCAGCGACAAAGCGGCTTTGCTCCTGGTCGGGTCGGGCGGCGCTGAGTGGCGTCTCATCTACAGGTTGTGGCATTTGGGGGAGGGTGAGTTCATAGGGAGGGATTTGCTGCGGCATCTGGGTAGCAGTTCCATCGATGCCTTCTGCCAGCAAAGGCGAATGGCGTTTAGCTAGGGGTAGTTGACTGGGGATTGGATTGGGGGCAGCATGTTTGGAGCTGAATTGTTGCTCGGAATCAATGTTGGTAGGGGGTGGGTTCCTGACAGGGGAGTTGAGAGTAAGGGATCTGAAGAGGCACGATATGGCATTTGGGCACAAGGATCTTAAGGGATCTGTGCATTTATAAATTTTTGTTTCGAGCTTTTTTCTATTTGTTTGGAGTGTTCTTCAATGTCTCTGTCTGTGGAGTTAATTCCTTGTCTCAGTTGGTGAGGAGGATGTTGTTGGATGAGGAGGTGGTGAGCATGCAAGCCTTGTTCACTGCCTTGCCGCGTTTGGTCTGTGTAGATGGTTCTCCCTGTCCGAGAAATGCTGACCAATATTGACCGTACCACTAGATGAACAAAAATACCCTTGGTAGTTGGAACTTGCTTTGTTTCTCTACTCTTCAACATTCTTATCATTTTTTCCTTTCCCTTTTGGATCATCCGCAAATAATCTCTGCAATCTAGTAAGAATCGCATTTCCAGTTTGACTCATACCTGTGTTGCCAATTCTTGCGCTCTGGAGTGCCTCCACTGGAATTAGTTTTTCATCATTCACCCATTTGCGAAACCTTTGAACTGGGATCTCTGGCCCTGCATCTTTGCTTCTCGATATCTCAGTGATTAAGTTGTTCCTGATGGTGCAATTCTGTGCACTATGAAACATAATTCCACAGAAGAGGCAGACTCTTTTGATTTTTTCATAATGGAGATATGCAAGCCCATTAGAATTATCAGCGTAGACAAGAACAACTCTATCCTTCACAAGATTATTCACCATCATTTTTGCTTTCCCCCATATGTAATCCTTCTTGCATAGAGATTATTCTCTTGCAAGATATGGAATTCAGAGACTGTGCCTACTTGATTCAAAATATCTCTCAGCAAGCTTATAGATCTTGTAAATCTTGGAATTCCATAAGCTCTAACAGTAACAAGGATATATTTAAATTTGTAATCACTGCTAGAGTTTGCATTGTTATTTGAATCAAACCAGTCTATAAGCAGATTTTCTGTGTTCATCACCCAAGGCTGCCCAGTGTACCCTGAAATCATATCTTCCTGAGATCTAAAGTGAGCCATAAAGACTGAGCTAGATACCTGAGAGATTGCATAGAATCTGTCCCTCCAAGCTCTTGACATCGCTTGCTCCACTGCCTGCTGTGAAATCTTCCTTGGTACCCCTGCCGTGCAAGCAATTTTCATGAGCAAACATAATGAGAAGTCCAGATCCTATTCTTGAGTTTCCTGATTACTAGTAAGTTTGCACGTGCAACGCACGTCTCTATAAAGGCACAAACACATATACGAAAAATTAAAAATCATAGAAACACCCTACCTTGTATAACCGAGGTAATAAGAACAATCAATAAAAATACATGCTTTTGCATTTAGAACTATGATTTGACTTTGCATAACACTCAACATCTAAACTCATACAAATAGACTGGTTGTTCTAAGGGTAATTGCAAAACATGCTTTTGCATGAACCAATTGTTCAAGGATTGTTCAAACAATTATGCTTTGATTGCTCCTGTTTGTTAGTACAAGGTTGTCAGATCATGAAAGCTTCAAAAACTTCAGTCTTGTGCCTTCTTTGAAATAAGTGCATCACCAAGGAAAGAGCTTCCTATAAAACTCAATATGAGTGTTGGCAACTCTCCAAGTCAATGAACTCATATAAATACACCACAAACAATGTCTATTCTTCATTCAGTGCACAATGTTTTTAGTAAAGGATCAAACGAGGAGTAACAATTCTAATAAATGGCAAGCAAAAAAAGTCCTATGGGGGCAGTCAACCATTTTTTCATGATAGGAAGCATTTAGTTTTAACACAATCCAACAATAATAGAACAATACAAGTGATTTTTAAAAGATGGTTCAACAACATCAGATGAACTTCGCAGGGTACCAAAAAGAAATGTTTGGTCATACTGGCATTAATAGGTGTTGGTATAAGCTTCAAATAGACCATTGATTAGGTCATTTGATTATAGAAAGTTGTCCTGAGATGTTATAGTAAAATGCATCATGAAACATGTTCTCCGCTGAATTAACATGATGACATCAACAGTCACCAATAGGACCCAGCATGTTCTCCGCTGAATTAGAACCCTCGTTATGGTTTCTCAACTGCAACATTCACTTGGAGTGGAGGGCCATTGAACTCCTATAGTTCAGATAAAAACATATTAGCAGCAGTGTGGTGAAAACTATTTTGCTTCCATGTTGTAGTTTATGAAAATGGTATGATGATATTTTTTCCTGCCCATCAAGTGGCAAAATAGCACAGTTAAGCCCATCCTTTCAAGACATAGTTAAAAACGCAGATAAACGTGACCACCTAGTTTCAATGTTGATTGTGGCATTTAGTTCTTCTCCATGCTTACCGAACAAATTGGCCCAACCTAGAGTTTTCCGCCTACCATGGCAGGTTGCCAACCTAAGCCCTGGAAGCATATGCAAATTGTCGAGGAGGTATCTCCATGCGGGAAACCCTTTGGGCTCCTTTGTTTATGTTAAGAAGCCTTTCCCTAATGTCTAGTTAAAACATAAGCCAATAAGATTATGGTCAAATAAACCCTCCAGTAGCAAAAATCCTTTCACTAATATCTAGAAGGGATGAGCCAAGAACAGAGAATCTACTACACTCTAGTTGACAAACATATAAACCCTCTAGTAGCAAGAAGAGTGTGATCATTTATCCTTTATAATAGGCAACCAACAATTCAAAAATAAAAAGGCATTACCAAATAATGGGAATGAAGCTAAACAATAACATCATCGTTGTACTGAAATAGCACACTGAAAATCATAGCGAATGAACATAGACACAACCAATCATTGCGTATGTATATATATTGATCTGATAAAATGATACACACAACTTGAGAGTTTCTTATGTAACTCCAAGAACATTGAAAAAATTGATATATTTGTGCTACCGAATCGGCAAGCCTACAATGCGCCAACTACTGGATTATATAAGTACCTGAGGTATGGATGATCGCACCTCAATATATTGTTCTATGCGCAAGGCAAATTTTGAATTACTCTGTAGACATACGTACTACATACATAAGTCACTGTTGATCAAATGAGCCAATTTGTCTCCCTGTAAAAACATTCAAATTTCACCTATGGCGACATACAAATGCATGTTGCACAGTTGAGAATGGTCTTAATTCGATCCTATACTCCTTTATGACGCCAAAAATTTAATCATTCATCTAAACTAACATGATAATATCTCATCAAAAACCATTCTCACAAATAGATAGCATGTAACCAAGAGAAATAAGTAGCATTGTAATTAATTTGAGAGCCATAAATCACCTTAATCAAACAAAGCTTCATGTTCAGAGGTTTCTCAAATCTCATACATCTACAAGTAACCTTGTTCTCTGTTGGGGACACCAATTACAGTAGGGCCCCCATCCCTCCCACTATTCTTTCTATTCTTAGCTGCAATGAAACAAATATTGTTCAAAATTTAGTTACGTGAAATCTGGAGAAATCATCCTTAATCTCAGATGAGTCATCTTCTGTACCCTTGGCATAATTTATATTTCAGTATGAAGTAGAGCTATTACAAACCTATATATAGATTTCTGCAAAAATAAATGAATAATGGTATGTGTGCCATTATTACCTTATTGCTGAAACTGGTATTCTCAATAGCTTTAGTATAATATGACACGGACCTATTCTTCCTCATTGATTCCAATTATGTTCATTGCCCTCCTTGTTGCTAAATTCTCTCCTACATCATTAATTCCTTTGACCTTGATTGATTGAGGTAATGAAAAGATCTAGCATAAGACAACTTATACCTCTGAGTATCCTGCAAGTTACATAAATCCATTGTAAGAAGTGGACCTTTTAGACTACATTCAACTAATCCAAAAGAAAAATAGTTAGGTATTAATTGTTAATCAATCAGAGAATTCATCTCATGTTGTGTAGCACAAAGAAAATTAAAGCTATGATTCATATCGGCCCCTTGTAATGTAAAAGTCGGTTCCAGCTTAATCGTTGCTTGAAGAGACATCGTGAACCCAACATGTTTACAATCTTATGATTAAGTAATAATGCAAAAAAAATCTTAACAGATTGATATACATATTGCATCATTAGTATAATTTAAGAGATTAACCAGAGACAGAGGAAGGCATCGAACCTGGAGAAAATGTGGGATCTGATCATCAAGCTTCAGGGAAGATGTCGAGCTGCAGGCAGCCTGTGGGTGCAGGGGATGTCACGGCAGCGGCCGTAGTGTGCAGGGTGGCATGCGGGTGCAGGGGACGTCGCGGCAGAGGCCGCGCGTGCAGGGCGGCGCGGGTGTCGGGTGGCGACGTGCAGGACGCATACCACACGTGAAGGATCTCGTGGTGTGTGCAGGCTCGCCCACCACGGCGATGTAGATTCTCGCCAGGTCAGGCTATCGGCGCGGGGCGGCAGTGGGCAGACGGGTGCAGCGGCGGCGGGGCGTAAGGCGTGGGGCGGCGGTGGCCAGATCTGGGTCAAGTGCAAGAGGGAATTTTTTGTTTTTCTTCCTTGGAGACGGACTGTGCGTGCGGGAATTTTCCTCTGCCCGGCGGAGTGCGGTCAGGCAATCTAAATTACTAACTGCACCCTGGATAATGCTAGCGGTTAGATTGAGTTTTCTGGTCCTAATCACACGATGGTAATAGGCATGTGTATGTTTCGTGGGGTTCGCATAGAAAAATTCATGTTTGCTCTTTTATTAGTAGTAGAGATGAAATAGCACACTGAAAATCATAGCGAATGAACATAGACACAACCAATCATTGCGTATATATATATATTGATCTGATAAAATGATACACACAACTTCAGAGTTTCTTATGTAACTCCAAGAACATTGAAAAAATTGATATATTTGTGCTACCGAATCGGCAAGCCTACAATGCGCCAACTACTGGATTATATAAGTACCTGAGGTATGGATGATCGCACCTCAATATATTGTTCTATGCGCAAGGCAAATTTTGAATTACTCTGTAGACATACGTACTACATACATAAGTCACTATTGATCAAATGAGCCAATTTGTCTCCCTGTAAAAACATTCAAATTCCACCTACGGCGACATACAAATGCATGTTGCACAGTTGGGAATGGTCTTAATTCGATCCTATGCTCCTTTATGACGCCAAAAATTTAATCATTCATCTAAACTAACATGATAACATCTCATCAAAAACCATTCTCACAAATAGATAGCATGTAACCAAAAGAAATAAGTAGCATTGTAATTAATTTGAGAGCCATAAATCACCTTAATCAAACAAAGCTTCATGTTCAGAGGTTTCTCAAATCTCATACATCTACAAATAACCTTGTTCTCTGTTGGGGACACCAATTACAGTAGAGCCCCTATCCCTCCCACTATTCTTTCTATTCTTAGCTGCAATGAAACAAATATTGTTCAAAATTTAGTTACGTGAAATCTGGAGAAATCATCCTTAATCTCAGATAAGTCATCTTCTGTATCCTTGGCATAATTTATATTCCAGTATGAAGTAGAGCTATTACAAACCTATATATAGATTTTTGCAAAAATAAATGAATAATGGTATGTGTGCCATTATTACCTTATTGCTGAAACTGGTATTCTCAATAGCTTCAGTACAATATGACACGGACCTATTCTTCCTCATTGATTCCAATTATGTTCATTGCCCTCCTTGTTGCTAAATTCTCTCCTGCATCATTAATTCCTTTAACCTTGATTGATTGAGGTAATGAAAAGATCTAGCACAAGACAACTTATACCTCTGAGTATCCTGCAAGTTACATAAATCCATTGTAAGAAGTGAACCTTTTAGACTACATTCAACTAATCCAAAAGAAAAATAGTTAGGTATTAATTGTTAATCAATCAGAGAATTCATCTCACGTTGTGTAGCACAAAGAAAATTAAAGCTATGATTCATATCGGCCCCTTGTAATGTAAAAGTCGGTTCCAACTTAATCGTTGCTTGAAGAGACATCATGAACCCAATATGTTTACAATCTTATGATTAAGTAATAATGCAAAAAAAATCTCAATAGATTGACATACATATTGCATCATTAGTATAATTTAAGAGATTAACCAGAGACAGAGGAAGGCATCGAACCTGGAGAAAATATGGGATCTGATCATCAAGCTTCAGGGAAGATGTCGAGCTGCAGGCAGCCTGTGGGTGCAGGGGATGTCACGGCAGCGGCCGTAGTGTGCAGGGTGGCCTGCGGGTGCAGGGGACATCGCGGCAGAGGCCGCGCGTGCAGGGCGGCGCGGGTGTCGCGTGGCGGCGTGCAGGACGCATACCACACGTGAAGGATCTCGTGGTGTGTGCAGGCTCGCCCACCACGGCAATGTAGATTCTCTCCAGGTCAGGCTATCGGCGCGGGGCGGCAGTGGGCAGACGGGTGCAGCGGCGGCGGGGCGTAAGGCGTGGGGCGGCGGTGGCCAGATCTGGGTCGAGTGCAAGAGGGACTTTTTGTTTTTCTTCCTTGGAGACGGACTGCGCGTGCGGGAATTTTCCTCTGCCCGGCGGAGTGCGGTCAGGCAATCTAAATTACTAACTGCACCCTGGATAATGCTAGCGGTTAGATTGAGTTTTCTGGTCCTAATCACACGATGGAAATAGGCATGTGTATGTTTCGTGGGGTTCGCTTAGAAAAATTCATGTTTGCTCTTTTATTAGTACTAGAGATGAAATAGCATACTGAAAATCATAGCGAATGAACATAGACACAACCAATCATTGCGTATGTATATACATTGATCTGATAAAATGATACACACAACTTCAGAGTTTCTTATATAACTCCAAGAACATTAAAAAAAATAATATATTTGTGCTACCGAATCTGCAAGCCTACAATGCGCCAACTACTGGATTATATAAGTACCTGAGGTATGGATGATCGCACCTCAATATATTGTTCTATGCGCAAGGCAAATTTTGGATTACTGCAGACATACATACTACATACATAAGTCACTGTTGATCAAATGAGCCAATTTGTCTCCCTATAAAAACATTCAAATTCCACCTACGACGACATACAAGTGCATGTTGCACAGTTGGGAATGGTCTTAATTCGATCCTATGCTCCTTTATGACGCCAAAAATTTAATCATTCATCTAAACTAACATGATAATATCTCATCAAAAACCATTCTCACAAATAGATAGCATGTAACCAAGAAAAATAAGTAGCATTGTAATTAATTTGAGAGCCATAAATCACCTTAATCAAACAAAGCTTCATGTTCAGAGGTTTCTCAAATCTCATACATCTACAAGTAACCCTGTTCTCTGTTGGGGACACCAATTACAGTAGGGCCCCCATCCCTCCCACTATTCTTTCTATTCTTAGCTGCAATAAAACAAATATTGTTCAAAATTTAGTTACGTGAAATCTGGAGAAATCATCCTTAATCTCAGATGAGTCATCTTCTGTACCTTTGGCATAATTTATATTCCAGTATGAAGTAGAGCTATTACAAACCTATATATAGATTTCTGCAAAAATAAATGAATAATGGTATGTGTGCCATTATTACCTTATTGCTGAAACTGGTATTCTCAATAGCTTCAGTATAATATGACACGGACCTATTCTTCCTATTGATTCCAATTATGTTCATTGCCCTCCTTATTGCTAAATTCTCTCCTGCATCATTAATTCCTTTGACCTTGATTGATTGAGGTAATGAAAAGATCTAGCATAAGACAACTTATACCTCTGAGTATCCTGCAAGTTACATAAATCCATTGTAAGAAGTGGACGTTTTAGACTACATTCAACTAATCCAAAAGAAAAATAGTTAGGTATTAATTGTTAATCAATCAGAGAATTCATCTCACGTTGTGTAGCACAAAGAAAATTAAAGCTATGATTCATATCGGCCCCTTGTAATGTAAAAGTTGGTTCCAGCTTAATCGTTGTTTGAAGAGACATCGTGAACCCAACATGTTTACAATCTTATGATTAAGTAATAATGCAAAAAAAATCTCAATAGATTGACATATATATTGCATCATTAGTATAATTTAAGAGATTAACCAGAGACAGAGAAAGGCATCGAACCTGGAGAAAATATGGGATATGATCATCAAGCTTCAGGGAAGATGTCGAGCTGCAGGCAGCCTGTGGGTGCAGGGGATGTCACGGCAGCGGCCGTAGTGTGCAGGGTGGCCTGCGGGTGCAGGGGACGTCGCAGCAGAGGCCGCGCGTGCAGGGCGGCGCGGGTGTCGCGTGGCGACGTGCAGGACGCATACCACACGTGAAGGATCTCGTGGTGTGTGCAGGCTCGCCCACCACGGCAATGTGGATTCTCGCTAGGTCAGGCTATCGGCGCGGGGCGGCAGTGGGTAGACGGGTGCAGCGGCGGCGGGGCGTAAGGCGTGGGGCGGCGGTGGCCAGATCTGGGTCGAGTGCAAGAGGGACTTTTTGTTTTTCTTCCTTGGAGACGGACTGCGCGTGCGGGAATTTTCCTCTGCCCGGCGGAGTGCGGTCAGGCAATCTAAATTACTAACTGCACCCTGGATAATGCTAGCGGTTAGATTGAGTTTTCTGGTCCTAATCACACGATGGTAATAGGCATGTGTATGTTTCGTGGGGTTCGCTTAGAAAAATTCATTGTGCCATGCTTCTCCTTTTGTAGGTATATTAATTTTTATAACTCCCAAATACATTGTGAAATATGTATCTGGCTCGACTGACCAGGTCTGTTGCATCGGTTCAACCAAAGGATCCAGCTCTAGTTACTTGGACGGGAGTGCTGTCGGCAGCGGAGAGAAAGTGTAACATCCCAAAACTTCAATCCAAGCTTATCAAAATCTAAATCATCAAATTTGAGGTTAACAAAAACTTTTTCAAATTAAAAATGAAAACATTCATGTGTATGTGCATTTAAAATAGGAATTGAATTGAATTGCCATGGTTGTGTGATCCTTTGCTTCTAAAATGTTTCTCAGGTGATTTAAACATCATCTATAACATTCCTAAGCTTTTCCTAAAGAAAATCAAATAAAAAAGAATTAAAAAGGAGGAATGGTCATTTTGGCCATTTTAATCCACTACACTATTTTGAGTGTTCCTAGCACTCATTTCTTAACAGAAACAATTCATGATCTTTTCACCCCTTGCTAGTACACATAATGAGGTACCAAGGCCCACCTTTTGATCTACTAAAAACATTCTTTTACTTATTTTAAATGGCATTTGAAAATTGAATCCAATGCATATGCATAGATCATCCCTATTTTAAAAACCATCTATTTGAGCTCCACTTTCAAAACCCTTGTAACCAGAGACTACCTAGCACCAGTGGAGAACACCCAAAAAATTTGAAACCAAAATTACAAAGTTTTTCTCTTTCGGCCATTCCATCAAACACCTTGTGGGCACAAATCTGGCCAAATTCAAAACACTGTTTTAAGCAGTGATCTTGGTCACCATTTGGGCCTAACCCTGTCCCCTTGTTCCCCCAGTGTAAACCCTACCCTTTGCTAGCTCGACCAAACCCTGTGCACACGACCAAATGGTCATGGCCATTAAGGCCGAGCACCTTGAGCACCCCCACCCGCGACATCGCGCCACAACAGCCTCCAGCCTCTCTCACCTTGTCTAGCACGTCGTCAGTGGTCCACTACCACCGGCCAACCAGCCCCAGGCCAGAGCCAGAGACAGGAATGGCCAGGAACCGCCGCGCCCGGAGCTGGTCGACCATGCCGTCGCCGCCCATAGAGCATGCTCTGTCCCCGTTCGCGTAGACTGCCCAGATGGCCCAGCCATGAATCTCATAGCAGACCATGAAGCAAGCAGGGCAGAACACCAAGCCAACTTAACAACACTTCAACAGATCGCCCAGATGGCTCTCAACAACCAAGGGCATGGAAATCAGGATCACCAGGGATCCAAACTCAAAAAATTTCAGAACACCAATCCCCCAATCTTCAACCAATCTGAGAACCCATTAGATGCTGATGACTGGTTACTAACCATGGAAAACAACTTAGAAGTTGCAAGAGTTGATGAAAATGAGAAAGTTCTCTTCGCCACCCACTATCTGGCAGGAGATGCAAGAGCTTGGTGGAATAGCATCCGCAATATGAACCATGGTCAAGTGATGACATGGGAAGCATTCAAAGTCAAGTTCAGCCGCACCCACGTGCCGCAAGGTCTAGTCAATAGAATGAGGGATGAATTCCGTGAATTGAAGCAAGGGAGAATGACTGTGGTGGAGTACTGTAACAGATTCCTGTCACTTGCCAGATATGCACTTGATGAGATCAACACGGAGGCCAAGAAGAAGGAGAGATTCTTGAACGGACTGCATGATGAGATGCAGACTGTCCTCGTCAACATCCGTTTCCAGGATCTCGAAGAGCTAGTCGACTCTGCCATTCAGATGGAAGGGAAGATTAACCAGGCAAACGACAACTGCAAGCGTCGTATGATGCAGCAGTCTAGATCCAACAGTCACCAGAAGTACCGTCCCAACCCTTCACCAGGATATGCACCAAGGAACAACCGACCCCCAACGTCTCGCCCAAGCTACCCCAACCGTAGCGGAGGCAATGTGAAGTCCGGAGGAAACAATCACAACTCCGGTAATGCCAACAATTTCAACCGTGCACCTCCCAAGAACCACAACAACAACAACACTGCACCCAGAACTGGCAGCAATGCTGTGCCTGTCGCAGTCAAGGACAAGTCCCAGATCACTTGTTTTGAGTGTGGAGTGAAGGGTCACTACTCCAATGAGTGTCCCAAGAAGACTGCAGCCAATGCCAATGTGAATGCCCCAGCTCAGCAGCAGCGTCGTGTTCAACCAGGAAGGAGATTTGCCCCAGGGAACCCTCACAACCGCAACGGCCGTCTCTTCCACATGAATGCAGAAGAAACCCAGGAAGCGCCAGATGTAATGCTAGGTATGTTTTCTGTCAACTCAGTTTTAGCCAGAGTATTGTTTGATTCGGGAGCATCGCGTTCATTTGTCACCGAAGAATTTACATGCACTAGTAAGATTAGTCCAACCAACCTGAAGCATGCCATGATAGTTCAAATCCCCGGTTCAACCACCAAAGCTAGAAAAATTTGCAAAGTTGTACCTATCAGAATACATGGGATAGATTTTTATGCCAACCTAATTGTACTTGGAACCAAAGGATTGGAAGTAGTACTAGGTATGGACTAGATGTCAAGGCATAAAGGAATGATAGACTGTGCTAAGAAAGCCATCACCATGACCAGTAGTTCTGGAGTAACAGTAGAGCACATCTCTGAAACATTACCCCGTCAATTCAAGTGCAACCAGAGTGTAGGCTTGCCCACCATAGACCAAGTCAGAGTAGTCTGCGAATACCCCGACGTATTCCCAGATGAATTGCCAGGTATGCCCCTGGATAGGGATATTGAGTTCATTATCGAACTAATCCTCGGAACCAGACCTATAGCCCAGAGACCCTATAGCATGAACCACTTAGAGTTAGTGGAACTGAAGAAGCAGTTGGATGCCATGTTAGAGAAAGGCTTGATTCAACCAAGCGCATCGCCATGGAGATCACCAGTGTTATTCGCCGAGAAGAAAGATGGAGGCAACCGTCTGTGCACAGATTACAGAAAGTTGAATGATGTCACCATCAAGAACAAGTACCCATTGCCAAAGATAGAGGATCTATTTGATCAGTTGACCGGAGCTCAGGTATTCTCAAAGATTGATCTTAGGACTTGTTATAACCAACTTAAGATTCGTGCAACGGATATTCCGAAGACCGCCTTTACTACTCGCTATGGTTTATACGAGTATACGGTTATGTCTTTTGGATTAACCAATGCCCCTGCTTATTTCATGAATCTCATGAATAAGATCTTTATGAATTTCCTAGATAAGTTTGTAGTTGTGTTTATCGACGACATCCTTATCTACTCCAAGTCAGAAGAAGAGCATGAGCAACATCTGAGAGTTATCCTAGAAACCTTGAGAGAGCATCATTTATATGCCAAGTTCAGCAAGTGTGAGTTTTGGCTGAAAGAAGTAGGATTCCTAGGACATATTGTGTCTGCCGAAGGAGTCTCTGTTGATCCCGCCAAGATCAAAGATGTCGAAGAATGGGAAGCCCCAACCACTCAAACCTAAGTCCGTGCATTTCTCGGATTAGCGGGATATTACCACAAGTTCGTAGAAGGATTCTCAAGCATCTCCCGACCAATGACCCAATTGTTGAAGAAGGACAAGAAGTTTGAATGGACAGACAAATGTGAAGCCAGTTTCCAAGAGCTGAAGAAGAGATTGATATCAGCCCCAATATTGGTCATGCCAGACATCAAGAAGCCATTTGATGTATATTGTGACGCATCCAAGATTGTTCTCGGATGTGTGTTGATGCAAGAAGGCAAAGTCATCACGTATCTGTCTCGACAACTGAAGCAGCATGAGCAGAACTATCCGACCCATGATCTTGAGCTAGCCGCTGTAGTTTTAGCATTGAAGACATGGCGTCATTACTTGATGGGTAATCGCTGTGAGATTTACTCGGATCATAAGAGCTTGAAATATATCTTCACTCAGAAGGAGCTGAATATGAGGCAAAGAAGATGGATAGAGTTAATCAAGGATTATGACCTTGACATTCACTATCACCCCGGCAAAGCCAATGTGGTAGCGGATGCTCTTAGCAGATTGCCGTGTAGGCTTAACACTATGATCAAGGAGAAGCAACTAAGTTTGTATGAAGAGTTGGAGCAGTTCAGGACGGAATTAGTTAGCAAAGGATTCCTAGCTAGCATTGAACTTCAACCCACTTTGATTAGCCAAATCAAGGAATCCCAGAAGGGGAATGAAAGTATCGACGGAATCAAACGTCGTATTGGTACAGGAAAGGTACCTGGATTCACTGAAGACGAAGAAGGAGTACTGTGGTACAAATGACGTAGCTGTGTGCCAGCAGATTCGGAGCTGAAGGAAGTTATCATGAAGGAAGCTCATGATACTCTTTATTCTATCCACCCCGGAGGAACAAAGATGTATCAGGATTTGAAAGAGCAATTTTGGTGGCACAAGATGAAGAGAGAGAGAGATTGGAAGCTACATCGCCAAATGCGACATCTATCAAAGAGTCAAAGCAGAGCATCAGAGACCTGCAGGACTGTTGCAACCATTACAGATTCCGGAATGGAAATGGGATTCTGTCGGAATGGACTTTATCACCGGCTTACCTACTTCTAGTAGGGGGAATGACTCAATCTGGGTCATAGTTGATCGACTGTCCAAGGTAGCCCACTTTATACCTGTCAAGACAACCTACCAAAGTGCAAAGTTAGCAGAGCTATACATTGCTAGGATTGTTAGTCTACATGGAACCCCCAAGACCATCGTATCAGATCGAGGAACCCAGTTTACCTCAAGATTTTGGCAGAAAGTCCAAGAAGGACTAGGAACCAAGTTGAATTTCAGCACCACTTATCACCCGCAAACTGATGGACAGACTGAGAGAGTCAACTAGATCCTAGTGGATATGCTTAGAGCTTGTGTTTTGGAATACAGATCAAAATGGGAAGACTGCCTGCCTTTCGCAGAATTCTCATATAACAACAGTTATCAAGCTAGTTTGTATATGGCACCATTTGAATTCCTATACGGAAGAAAGTGTCGTACCCCTTTGAATTGGTCGCAAGTAGGAGAGAGTCAGATCTTCGGACCCAACATTCTCCGAGAAGCAGAAGAGAAAGTTCACAAAGTCCGTGAGCACCTCAAGACCGCCCAATCTAGACAGAAGAGTTATGCTGACAAAAGAAGGAGAGACCTGACTTTCAATGTCAGAGATTTTGTATATCTCAAGGTTTCACCATTGAAAGGAACTCAACGCTTTAGTCTGAAGGGAAAGTTAGCCCCCAGATATATCGGACCTTTCAAGATTCTGAACCGTCAAGGAGAAGTATCGTATCAACTGGAACTACCTGAAGAGATGTCAGCCATCCACGATGTGTTCCATATCTCGTTACTTCGCAAATGTTTGGAAGTGCCCGAGAAGACTGAAGTTTTCAAGAACATCGATCACAAAGCTGTGGAAATCAACAATGACCTGACCTATAGAGAAGTACCCATCCGTATCTTAGAGGAATCCTACAGAACCACCAGGACCAGGAGTATCAAGTTTCTCAAGATTCAGTGGAGCAACCACACCGAGGAGGAAGCTACTTGGGAGCGCGAAGATTACATTAGGACAGAGTTCCCAGATCTCTTTAGTTCCTAGTTTTCCTTGTAAATCTCGGGTCGAGATTTTGTTTAAGGGGGGAAGGTTTGTAACATCCCAAAACTTCAATCCAAGCTTATAAAAATCTAAATCATCAAATTTGGGGTTAACAAAAACTTTTCCAAATTAAAAATGAAAGCATTCATGTGTATGTGCATTTAAAATAGGAATTGAATTGAATTGCCATGGTTGTGTGATCCTTTGCTTCTAAAATGTTTCTTAGGTGATTTAAACATCATCTATATCATTCCCAAGCTTTTCCTAAAGAAAATCAAATCAAAAATAATTAAAAAGGAGGAATGGTCATTTTGGCCATTTTAATCCACTACACTACTTTGAGTGTTCCTAGCACTCATTTCTTAACAGAAATAATTCATGATATTTTCACCCCTTGCTAGTACACATAATGAGGTACCAAGGCCCACCTTTTGATCTGCTAAAAACATTCTTTTACTTATTTTAAATGGCATTTGAAAATTGAATCCAATGCATATGCATAGATCACCCCTATTTCAAAAACCATCTATTTGAGCTCCACTTTCAAAACCCTTGTAACCAGAGACTACCTAGCACTAGTGGAGATCACCCAAAAATTTTGAAACCAAAATTCCAAATTTTTCTCTTTCGGCCATTCCATCAAACACCTTGTGGGCACAAATCTGGCCAAATTCAAAACACTGTTTTAAGCAGTGATCTTGGTCACCATTTGGGCCTAACCCTGTCCCCTTGTTCCCCTAGTGTAAACCCTACCCTTTGCTAGCCCGGCCAAACCCTATGCACACGACCAAATGGTCATGGCCATTAAGGCCGAGCACCTTGATCACCCCCACCAGCGACATCGCGCCACAGCAGCCTCCAACCTCTCTCACCTTGTCTAGCATGTCGCCAGTGGTCCACTGCCACCGTCCAACCAGCCCCAGGCCAGAGCCAGAGACAGGAATGGCCAGGAACCGCCACGCCCGGAGCTGGTCGACCATGCCGACGCCGCCTGCAGAGCATGCTCTGTCCCCGCTCACGCAGACCGCCCCTTGGCCGCAGCCCGTGCCCACTGCTCCGCCATGACCTGGGAAACACCCCAGACACCCCCGCTGGCTGCCCAACGCCTCACAGCCACCGCTCGCCGTGGACACCGCCGCCTCTGCCGCTCAGAGCGCCAGCTTGCCCAGACCGCATACCACCGCCCCTATGCCCGCATTCACTTCCTAGAGCACCACCAGGAGACCACCTGTCGATCGCCATCCTCCGCCATGCCGCTAGCCGCCTGTAGCCGTGTCGCCGGAGTCGCCTGCCCATACCCTTCGGTCTTACCGTCGGGCCTATATAAACCAGCCTCCCCAGCCTCTTTTCTCCACACCCACTCACTCCCCACCTCTCACTGACCGTCCCACACCATTAGCCGGAGCAAGGGGAGCAGCAACTCGCCTGAATTGGAGCCGGAGCCGCCGCCTCTAGAGGAGAAGGGCGCCGCTGATTGTGACCACCCCCGGAGCTACCTCGACCGTCCCTAAGCTCGCCGTCGTCTCCCAGTTTGTTTGCCCGCCTCGCCGTTGTTGCTGGAGCCCTGGTACGTCCCCAGCAGACCCCCACCAAGTCGCTAGGGTTCGAGCTCGCCGACGACCTGTTCGTCATTGACGACGACCCTCAGCCGTAGATCCCCCTTCTAATCCTACGACCCACAGCGCGCATACCGTTTCACGTGTTAAGACCCACTGACAAGTGGGATCCCCCTGTCAGCTGAGCCCCACACCGCGGAGCGCCACTGGGCCGGCCCAAGTTCTTTCCCGCGCTAGCCCAACCGTTCAAATCTGGATTTTTCTTTTTAAGTTGAATCTAGTTTTTGTCCACTAGTTTAAAATTCAATTCTAGGAGTTTTACAAATCCAATTTGCATGAAACCAATTTTGCCTGAAAGGTAGTAAGATGATCTATCCAAGCCTGTTTGATTTAATTCAATTAGAGTTATAGATCTCTCCTAATAAAAATAACAAAACAGAAGTATTTGCAACTTGCAACATTTTTATAAAATCAACCAAGTTAGATTTTGAGTTGATTCCAACTCTCAAAAATCACATTTCATCATATCTATCTAAATATGTAATAATATTAAGGTTTACATGCAGTGACTTTGGACTAGTACCAAAATAATGCTATATAGACATTTCTAGTCACTTTAAATCATTAAATAATGAACTTAAACCAAAGTAATATTGATCCAACCTTTAAATCTCATTCCCCCATGTTAGAATATGTGGTGATGACATGTGTCAACATGATCCCATATTTTAGGTGGTGAATATTAAATTTTAGTTAATTTTTAAATGAGTAGAAATTACTTTTCTAAAATAAAAAGGATGAAATTGTTGAATTAAACTTGTGATGCTTGTGATGATAATAGATCATCAAATGTGTGCCCTAGAATGCTACTTAGCCTAGTTAAGTATTGTTTGGTGATTGTGTACTCCATATGTATTTATAGACGATAGTACCGACCAAGCTTTCGAGGAGGAGGAGTTCTACCAAGAAGAAGAAGAAGAAGAAAACTTCAACCACTGCACTAACCAAGGCAAGCTAGCACTATCCAAGATTAACCCTTGCAAGTTGTACTTGCAAGCAACCATTAACAGTGCAAGCTAACACTTGCAAGTTTAGTGCTTAGCAAGTTAGGATCAAACTAGATGGTTTAGCAAAGATGCCTTAAGCGTGCTTTGATCACACCCCTTTGACTATTAGTACCCCAAGTCTTAATTACAAGTTTTACCTCCCTTAGTTTACACAAAGTTCTTTACTTGTTTTGAAGGTAGCATAAAAAGTATAAAACTTGACCTATTTAGAACCCTTTAGATGTCATTCTATGGCATGAGATTGAACCCATCTTTCCACCTTAGTGAACACTCTTAACCTAGTAATTTAGAGTAGATCAACAACTTGAGTTACTTTAGATGGGAACACTTGGTGAAAATGAATTATGAAAACCTTGGAATGATGAGTCATTTTATTGAGATGTTTTGACATGTGTTGAGAAACACAAATGGTTGATGATGATGAAAATGTTGAGGTATGAGCCTTAACCCTTTTATAAAACTGATGGTTGGATTCGGATGCGATACCATTCCAAATTTACCGTACAACCACACTACCTGAATTGGGTAAGGCTTAGATGGAAATTTATATGCATTAGTATTAGTTCCCTCACGGGAGAGGTCTGAGCTGAGGCTACCTCTCAATGTTGTCCACCTATGCAGTGCCCAAGATGACTGATGGTCATGGTTGGGAGGCCATGCTCATAGGAGAGGTGATTATACTAGGGTGTGTAAAGGGAAGGATATGTTTGATTATCTGCATACCAAGTATGATGATTCAGGGTTATCCCTGACAGATGTATCGAATCTTGTGGTGAAAGTGTACCACCTCTTCAGAGTGTCAAACTATTCGAATAGCCGCGTCCGCGGTTATGGACAGTTGGAATGACCATACTGTTTCGTTGTCAGATGTTTTCTAAATACTTTGAAATGAATGATGAATCTTGACTTGACCACAACAGGATTGTGTTTATGACAATAGCTTCCCACCTTAAGTGATTCTAGAACTTTACTTTATCTTTCTTTGCTTCTGAACTCAGCTTAGGTTTCAAACTTAACTTTATAGTTGAACTTAGATTTAGCACTTTAACTTAGAATTATAGTACTTGTTAGTGGTAGTTTGCGAGTACTTAAAGAGTACTCATGGCTTTTGTCCCTGGCTATTATCATGGCCAGACTATGAAGGAGACTATCAAGATGATGGCCAACAGGACGGCTATGATAACTAGGACTATCTGCCTTCATCAGCATTGCCTGTGCCCCTGAAGATGGACCCCACCGCTACGCTCATCTTTTATTTCCGCTGCTTGTTGTATTAAGACTGGATCATGAGATCCTTATTTGTGTAAGACCTTATGTATGGTTTGTAATGGATGATGTACTGTGATATCCAATCCGTTATGTCTCGAAGAAATGGTAATCCTGGGATTGCGAGGTATGGCAGAACAGGCATCTGGGATTAAAAATACGGGTGTTGACAGAAAGAGAGAAGATGGGTCGGGAGCGCTGCCGCCGCCGGACACCACAGATAGCCTAGCGCAACGAACTTCCTCCCGACGGTGACCACGAACGATACGCCGACCACGAACGGCGGAGGAGATACAGAGCTGCCGCCCGCCACTCCGCCAACGATGCTGACCGCACCAAGGGCAGAGGCCCTCCTCGAGGTAGCACCTCCTTCTTCTCCTAGAGGTGGATTCGCAGATTGAGCGGAAGCACTGTTCTATGACCAAGATTGGAAGATTGCAAACTGTCAAGTAGAATTTTGCGTGTGGTTGTTCTTGCTGGCGGTGGAGGCAATGTTCCTGTTGTTGGCAGTCTTCCGGCATCGCGGGATGGCTATGCTGGATTTTGTTTCTGCATATTAGGTTGGCTCCATATGTAACAGCTCCTGTGTGGGCTTCCTATTGTACACAAATACATGTAGTAGGCTGAACCTGAAGATTTTGTAGCATTATCATCCGGCACATGGTGTCAAGCTTCAGAATAGCAAGTCTCCTCCAAAACAGAGCATAACGAGTGATTCCTCATTGTCGATTTTTTTTTCTTTTGCCTTCTGCATTGTAAACTGGTGTTCCAGTAACCTGTGATGCTTTCTTATAAAGCAGGGCTGTGAAGCCTCTTCTCCAAAATAATTGTCCCGTTGTTGTAGATAGTCCATCAGTGACCAAGATTCAGGTTTAGAAACTACCATTTAAATTGACTCACTAGCATTGTAAAATTAATCTGGCGGCTCTTCTAGTTCACATATTGCAATGACAATAGGCATATAGCAAAACTTCGTGCTGACATTTGATACAACATATGGAATGAGAAAAGTCATATAGCCAAACTTCATGCTAGAGATGCACTAGTTGTGCCAGATCTGAAATTTTGACTGCATCCATCCATATACCACAAAATCTGTGTGACTACACAAAATTGACATTATTCATCACACGACGATACCAACCTCGTCACGAGCAATATGTTGAGCAAATTAATTTATGGCTTATACCAGTTTAACTAACTGTGATATTATTCAACAAATAGAGACAATCCAAACACATCTATCTCGGAATTGAAAACAAACTGTTTGGAGTTAATTTTTTGCGGTGACCAAGCATACCACTACATGATGTAGTACACTATAGTCGTTGGCATAAGACCAATGAAATATCGTTCACTAGTATTACATCCCTCAGAGTGGTACAACAGAAACACAGCAGGTCCAAGACATGACTATAAATTACAACTCGACTCTTTACAAAAGATCTGAAATATCGTTCACTAGTTTAACTAAGACTAGCATCTAAACTATTTGGCTTGCCATTGCTTCTATTGCAATGCTCTATAGAAATAGGTTTTATGGCTAGAGAATCTCCTCCTATCTAAACCGACACTTTATCTTCACTACAGCTCATGTATATGTTGACTTTATTAAAGAACTTGAGTTGTCGATGATGGTTTCTTGAGCAGAAATTGATGTTGACGCGTCTTCAACATCTTAGAACCTAGCAAGGGTTAAGAAGGTACGGTTGAGTACGAGCGTACTCAGCAAGTTCACTAAAAAGGAGTGTATGATGCACTATCTCTACAGCCACAGACCATAGGTCATAGGCAATGCCAGTTTTCATAAACATTTCTTCAAAGGTTGCTTTTATTCTGAAAACTATGTCTGACAGCCTTCACAGTTTGACCAGAACCTTCGTGGGGTTCCTTTCCTGCCGCGTTCATAGCTCCTTCCCGGAACAGGGAGTAACATGTCACAATTCTTACACTCTTCAGAGGTGCGTCACTTTTCCCATAAGAGACCTTAGCCTTGTTGCACAACCGGACGTACTTTCCCGTCCACAATTCCGTGATGTGGGGCTTAGTCTAAGATCCAAGCCAGTACCGCCCTCTCCGCAACCCCGCATGAGACACGATCCCCCGAGACAACTACCACAGTTACTCTTTGGGTAGCCTCTCAGAGACTCCATACGCAACTCTGTCTGGCGGTCACCATCAACTATGGTGAACTCAGACCTAGTCAGAGATGCATAGACAATCTAGACACCTAGCTCGTGGGGAACTAAGGGGTCCCACCCATGTGCTGGATTCTCTGGAACTCCACGAGAAATCAACAGCGTCACGAAAAGGTCATCCGTCCATGCGAAAGGGAGAAGATACAACTGACTTTCCCGTCCCATTCCAAGTCTTATGGTTGACGCGTAATATACGATGCTAGAATCACCGGTGACATTGGTTGTTAAGTCCTAGATGATACATTACTGTACAATGGCGTTTCCATTGCCAGTTATGATAGATTAGCTGATCACCCTGGATCAGTAACTGATATTTTCAGTTAATTGTGAAAAAATGTTTTCGATCTTTTTGAAATGCAGGTGATGACACAGTTGAGTTACAAGCATAGAAAATAATCGAAGGACATGAGCAAGTTGTGAACTTGCCTTTTGTGATTGCAAGATTATGCACTCACGGTCTTCGAGATACTAGAAGATCCAAATTCTATAAATAGCATCACTGGTCCGATAAGGACTAATGTTTAAAGACGCAAAATGCAATTATGCATAAGTAATGTAATGCGGTTTGATCAACGCGAATTCCCGTAACAATCGTACCTAATCTAGGGTTTGGAGTTTGTAATGAGTTCTTTGGAATGAGTGGTACTTTTATATCAGCTTTACACATGTGCTTCTTGTTAAGGCTTGTGAGAGTGTGTGCAACAATATGTAAGTATAACAAGTAGTATACAATACGAAAACATTCAAATGGAGCATGGTATCTGAAATATTTCTTAAACAAGATTAAGAATCAATTAGAGCTTTTAAAAAAATATACAAGAATTACTTTTAATATTTCTTAAAATAGTTAGACCTATTTTGACTTCATTTAAACATCAATTGAACTTGTTGTTACACTATTAGACTCTAAATAAAGAATGCTAAAAGCAATAGTAAAGATTTATATATCTTTAATGAATTAAAATAAAATAAAAGGGTTAAAATAAGATTTATTAGACCTTTACCTTTTATTTGACTTCAAAAGTGAGAGTTGATATTTTTATTGTCTAGATTTCATTTTTGTGATCATGTTGGTATATTATAAGTATTTTTGTGATTTTTAAATAATAAGATATGATTTTTACAAGTTTTAATCACTTATAAATACTAAATAAATAATAAATAATTAGTTAAGTAACATAATATTTTTAAGTTTATATTTTTACATTTTGGTTCTTATTTTTCCAAGAATTTTAGTATATTATTTATATTTTCTTTATTTACCAATATTAAAGTATGAATTTGCAAAGTATTATTACTTATAAAATCTTTATTAAATACTAATTATTTAAATAGTTATCACAATAATATTCGATAATAAGTTTATAATATAGATTTTATTTTTCTAAATATTTTGATATATTATACATATTTTTATAAATTATAAAACAAAAGATATGCAATTTCTAAGATTTAGTCTTTTCCCTAAATTCCTGAATTTGATTTATATTTAAATTTATATTGTTTATTCATTTCTTATTGAATTTTAAACCGAAGAGTACTTTTTATACCGCCCTAAACATACCCTAGGTCACTGACCAGTGGGGTCAGTGGCCACGTCATTACCAGAACTAAAAAACAATAAATAAAACGGCCTTATGACATCGACACGACGTCATGCTGACATCACTCTAGCTCGATCCTCCCAGGTGGATGATTGATCCATCGATCGAGAGCCTACGGTGCAAAATAGAGGGTACTACGCGGCAGAGTAGACCAAGGCGGTTCTAAGAGTGGTGTCGCTGCCCCTTTTTGGTCACCGGAGGTACTCCAGCGACCAACTTCTACGGCGGACGACGACAGCGCACAGCGATAAGATGGCTCAGAGCGCTAGGAAGAAATCGAGAAGGTGCACGAGCATCGGTAGCTCACCACGAAGCTGAAGAGCGCGCTGGCGAGGTCGGAGGAGCACAGTAGCAACGGGAATCGACGACGGTCGGCATCAAAGAAGAAGCGGTCGGGACGCTTGATTAGGGTGCGCGACTTTGATTCCTTCCATGAGATGACCGAGAGAAGCACGGGGAACTCAACGGCAACCTCGGCTTTCCTCGGGGCGACCGAAAACGGCAACGCGGCGGAGCACCGGTGAGGTTAGGGTTTCTGACACAGAGGGGAGGAGAGAGAGGAATACTGGCTAGGGTTCGTCCTTGGCAGCGCACATACGACTTTATATACGACCGAGGGAGGCGGCACAGATCTTGGCGCACGCCGGCGGCAAGGACACGGCCAGTGAGCTGCTTGGCTCGATCGGGAGGTGGAAGACGGCCGGAGGAAACGACGAAACGGTATCGGGCCAGGTGGGCCGACTTGGGCTGCATACGGGCTGCGACCAAGTTTGCATAGCAAATTTCTCCAGCTGCTCGTGAGCGACAAATAAGTGACAAACTTCTCTAGGCCGTGGGCCGAAACGGCTGGCTGCTCCTCTTTTTCTTATTCTTTTTTTTCTAGTTTCTATTTTCTTTTCTATTTATAAATTCACTTTAAATTTGATTTCTACAAGAGTTTTAAAATGTCCAGAAATCTTGTAAGACATTGATATATAATAGAGGTTAATTATAACCCATTCCTCTACACTTCTTGTTGTATGGACACAATATGTTATTATATGAAGGGTTCTTTTATTTAATAAAGTAGATATAATTTAGGGTTTTAGGGTTTACTTCCTATAAGAAAATTTTGTAGAAATGATTTGTATTACCATAAAAAGAATGTATTAGTAATGGTTTAAGATGTATATTTATAAGTACATAATCTTATTGCTATTTATCTTCATAAATGATTTATCTAAATACATTATAAAGGATTAATCTTTGTGGTTCATAATATGATGATTTTGTTTTCATGGTCCTCCATATTTGGTGATTTGCCAAATCCAATTCTACTTGATTTGTAAAGTTTAGAATTACCACATAACACTTTTGGTTAGGTCATTATGAATCAACAACAATCATGGATAGAGAAACATTAAGGTTTATACAAATATAGATATATGGGTTTTGAGAGGATGTAATATTCATGTTCAATTATCGATATATATGAATATGAAGGCTAAGTTTCTCTTATTGTTTAAGATAATAAAATAGACAAGGTTTTCATACATAAACACTCATCTGAAATTCTACTTATCTCTTAGAAATCTCATTTGACTAAGAGATACTATCCATTGGCTGCCTAAAAATAGGAATTGGTTACTACCCTCTTTATTCTACGATGTTAAACAAAGATGTAGACATGGTTCTTGTCATGGATAGATATATTGTTGGTTAAGGCTTCTAAAGAATCCTTACCTTAATATCTCCCTAAGGTTATCTTTAGATAAGGAATTCCTTTCCTAGTTATACTCCATATATCTTTCTTATCTTATTCACAAAGATCACATCTTCCTGAGTAAGACAATCATATGATTCCACCATATCCATCATCACATGATGACATGGTCATGTCACTTCAACAATACTCCATTCTTACCCCTAGTATATAACTCCTCTTAATTAACTACCATTGATACACCTATCAACGTAGCTACTGGTAACTCCATCTACTAACTTCCTTAAATCCATCTAGCAACTATATCCAAGGCTTACAAGATTACAATCCTCACTGTAGATAACAAGGGATATTAATCTTCTAGAATAAGTATGGTTCTTCACCCATAATACAAGTTTGTTCTTGTATTAGCTTGATCAATCTACTATGCCTCCAACTACTTCATAAAACTTATTTTATATACTTCATCATACTCTAGCTTTACTTCTCATGTTCAAGCTAGATGATTCAGCTTACTAGGCTTTACCTGATTTTGTATACTCACAAGTATTCTTCAACACCTAGTCATCTATTCCCAAGTGATTTGAGAATAATGACCACCATCATTTGATCAAACCAAGCTTAGGCTTCTATTTGTCTGATCAAGATCTATACTCAACTAAGTAGTAAACTTGTATTAGTCTCTCTATAGACTTATCTTGTTAATCAAGCTTATTCTAAGTCTATATCCACTTGTCCTAACAAGATTGTTATCTAATGTACTAATACAACTAGTTTTCTCATAGCTCCTCAATTACTAGCTCAACGCTTGAGTTTAGGTACTCCTTCTAGTTAACTCATGAGTGAGTTAACTCCTCCAACATCAAATGGTTTGATCACCACTAAGGATCACATTCCATTGATGATGGTACACTCAACCATATCTAGTTCTTACTTCGGATTAATTTACTTAAGGTATTTGGAAAGTCAACACAATAAGTCAAAGGCTATGAGTCAATAAGTTCTAGATCAGGAATTGATCACCCAATATTGATGATTAATTGATACTAGGACTTGGTTAAATAGATATCGTATCTCTTAATAACATATTAAGAGTATGTGCTGGATGGTCTTGGCTTGACTTCCTTTCTACTCTATCTATGACAAGAGTTAATGTTTAAGAACTACCATGATACCCATGGTAAGAGTAACTATGGCAAACAAGTGTTTCAAGATTTAGTTATAGAGTTTATTTTACTTAAGTTATGTACTTAGCTTGCTATTCAAGGTTTGTGGTAGATAATACCTTGATATCATCTTTAGAACATTAAGTATTCATCTTTGAGTTGTGGTATGTAATACCATGTAATGATCTCTAGAAGATCTAGTACTCCTTATTAAGTAGTGTGTTGTGACTTAGTTTTATTACATTTGATCTACCCTTAGATCAAATTATATTACCCAAAGATAAGGTTTTAGCAAAGGTCATATTGAAACTTATCGCAGTCAACTTGATGATCTACTTCAGTTCCACCAAGTTAAGAGAAGCTTCAATCAATTTGATAAGTTTTATTTAAAATCGCGAAAATTATCCGGATTTTCTATGCATGAATGCAATGCACACACCTGTGTTCAGCTTATTTCTAAGCTCTAATGCTGGGATGTTACAGACTCTCCCCCTTAAAATAAACTTCATCCCCGAAGTTCGTACTCTCTTGTGTTTTGGAATGAGGTATTGACTTGTATTAATCACACCATTTCTCAAATCCATAGTGATCATAATTGGGGATAATTGTGATATCCCGTATCCAAATCTTTTTCCTTGAATCCTCTTCATTTTTTACAATATCCACTATCACTTCTAAGTTATCCTATGGCTTCTTTTACCATAATTTCTTGGATTATGTCCTTATATTTCTATTTAGAATTGGTTTAGGACACATTCAGTCCATTCCAATTCGACTTTCTTATTACACTACACCAATCTATATTGGAATACTCTCTTTACACTAAAGGATAACTTACCAGCTGTTTCCCCCTTATAACTAGTCTATTAGGGTTAAGAAGTTATATCGCCTTCGATCTTTCATCCGGACTTACTCTAGGGAATACTTTATAATGATGGCTTCGTATAGCCATATGAGAATAAGACTTAATCTCACCATAAATTTGTACTTCTCTTCCACCTTTAGTCAAAAAGTTAGACAACAACACTTCAATGTTTATTGTTTACTCTCCCCCTTGGGGTTTCCTAATGGTCTCTAAACTAATGTAGAATACCCATTAACTCAATAGTTAGGATATTGGTCTCCGTCTAGCTTATACTTTATCTCTATAAGGCTTCACGAAAGAATTTGCGGTACACCCACACGGTTGTGGATCTCCGAAATGAATCTTCTGACACTATTTGTATTACTTCTAACCTTTTGGACATTTTCGCTTTGGTAAGCCCGATTTCACGAAGCGTCTAGAAAGACGATCTTTTAATTTCATACTTCCTTAGATCTAACTTAACTTAGGCCAAGTTTTATGCTCTTTAAATTACACAAAGATGACCTACTTAGCTAAACTGCTAGGATACCAACGACGGATACCAACTACGGATACTACCTGCAGATCCTCCTGGGTATATGGATTACCTGATAGGTTCTTGACTTACTATTGGAATTCTCTCCGAGTTGTCAAAGCTTGAATACCACCTTTATTCCAAGACTTCTTCTTTTCACTTATTCATGATACTTCCATGAACTAGGTACAACTACTTCATCAGCTTCTTAGCAACATCACCTATTTTGAGTGAACTTAAGTTCATTCCTTTATGTTGCTCCACACCTTTTTCAACACTACTATTCCTTTTTATTGCCAGCTCATAGTGAGTTGGGATTGATTCATCCTTCAAAATAGTGTTGATACTACTTATATTCAGCTTCCTTCTTCGTGCAATTCTTCAACTTGATCTTTGGAACTCGTCACTCCCTTACACGAATTCCCTGATTCCTTAAATGCATGTACGAAGCATCTTATACAACTAATATTGTATTGACTTACCACTTGGTTCATTGCGATTGACTTGAGTCGTGGTCTCAAACTTCCATTTTCCTGAAGATGTACCTTCTTCAATAACACCCTCCTTTGAAGATGATCTAGGGGATGTTAGGTTTCCTCCTACGGATGTTCCATATTTATCCCTATGTTCTGGACAACATGATTTCTTGTGTCCTATAATTCCACACTTGTTACACTTTCCTAGAAATGCTCTTGCATTTCTCTTCATTGGAGTAGGATGAATGTTTGGACTAGATGGTAGCCCCATTATTGGTCCTATTTGTAACATGCCAATTTCAGCAATCCTAATTTTTTGTCTAGAATGCAAAAATCAGGGGGAACAAAAACTTTTTCTTGTGCTTTAGTGCAGTGCTTGCTTGTTGTTTGTTTGCACTTGTGCTTATGAAGTGTATCGTAGGATACCCCTTACCTCAACCTCAGTTGACTTTACATATTCTCAAACGTTCTGGCATTTCAAAACATGAACCAAGATGCCCATGCAACCAAAACTATTTTGGTAGCTTCCATTGACAAAACTATGGAGAGATATATAATACAATCTCCTTATGTTTTCAAGATAGAACACTCAACTAATCTTACCTCTAGTTTTCCCCAAACTCTTGTTCAAAGCATTTAAATTCTACTCTTGGTAGAGATACCAAGAAACCCTCATCTTATTCAAAACTCAACCTCTTCAAAATTCCCCAACCTTACCCCAAGCTAGGCTTGATGGTGACCCCTAGTACTAGTTGATTAGTGTGTAAGATGAGTTGCCTTGATCTGCTGTCTGATGAGTTGCCTTGATCTGCTGTCTGATGAGTTGCCTTGATCTGCTGATTGATTTGTTTGCTTAGGAAGTAGAATGAGCTACTCTAGGAGCTCATCACTAGGACCTAGGTGTTTCCAAATCAACACACCCTAAGCAAGAAGACCAATCTACATATGATCCCTAGCTACTAGGTGATCATCTAACACCTCTAACCAGACCCCTTCTGAAGTGACCCCCTTCAAGAAGTTTCCAAGTCAATAAGGACCAGTACCAAGCCAGGATCCCTCCTACTCAATCTACAATCCAAAATCATTCACTTGATGATGCTCTGATACCTTGCAACCCCTCCATGAATTTTCCCTCTCATACTCTAGTTAAACTCCTCAAGACTGCCAATTTTGACTAAGCCTAGAAACAGTTTCAACATCACCTTTTTGAATGCCTCCTTTCCTCAAACCATGTGCATTTTTGGAAATGCACTTGAACAATTTTGTTAACCATCCTAAGGACTACCAAGGCCCACATTTTTCCTTAGATAGATCCTCCTTCAACCCACTGGTCCATGATGGTTTTGCCAACCAGAAAATAACATTTCTTGTAAAACTAGTCATCATGCCTACTTTGGTAGAAGCTCACACCCTCATACAACCTCCTATGGACCAACTCTCTGCATGGTTGTGTTCTAATCATTGATGTCTATCAAAGCCTACTTCCCTTGTTCCCAATGGACCATTGTGCTTATTAAACCCACCTGGTTTAGAAGGCCTCATGGCACTTTTTGCATGGCAGTCTTAATTTCAACAAAGTTTGCCATCATTTCTAGAACACCCCAAATACAATTACTTAAAACTCCTTCTGCCATGATCATCTACATGACTTGGCCTACTCAACCATCTATCCCTTGCACCAAGGTGAGCTCTCAGCTCCAAGATGCTAGCATGTTTTGGTGGTATAAAAATAACACCACCCTAGATCCTCAACTCATTGTTTTCCATCCTTCTCTAGTGGGGATCTCCTTCCATAAGGTTGCAAATGCTTGCTACACCTTGTCTACACCCTCTACATTGATCCTCAATATTTATAAAATATTATCCATAATTATTGTGGCCCCAAAACTATTTAATTATTTAAATAGTCAAAATCTCCAAAATTCCCTCCATCAAGGAAAGTTTGGTTTTTACCAAAACACTTCCAAAACTTTTGGCTCATGTGAGTTCCACATATCATCCCCTATCCTTCCCTCTCAAAAATAAATATTTTTGAAGCTTTATTATTTATTTTTGTCCATTTTCTTAAATGGTTGAATTGGAATAATAATTGTTTTAAATACTTTTAATCCCCAATAAATCTTGGGAAAATTTCCCTAGGTGTGTATTCACAATTGGGACACTCCCCCCATCAAAATCCATCCTTGTCTAATGGAAATTTATCAAAAGATCTCCTAGAAATCATTTCTGTTCTTTTTGAGTAATTGATTTTAAGAGGACTAAAACTCCTATGAAAAATCTCAAATAATTCCTAGGAGCCTACTTTTACCCCATCTATCTACCAGTACCAATTTCCCCTCTGGTCCAATGCAAATATTTGGACTTCCTTCACAACCATCTACTAGATCAATAATTGTCAATTAAGGAAACCACCACTCTAACCACTTCCAAAAATCCATCAAACCTGGATCAATGCTTATCCTCAGCACCATGACACATCCTTGGTCGACCACCACTGTAGCTACACCTCAGTCTTGATCATTTTGCCCTTACCATAGTAGAAAGAAGGGAAATCACCCCAATTCCTACAAGGGTCAACCTAACTTAATTACCACTGATGCCACCCCCTCTCTCTCTGGTCCAGCACTACCCAATTACTATCCTACCCCTCTCCACCTCCCCTTAGACCAATCACTGGCCAGCATTGCTCTCCCCCTTGTCCAATTTGGTAAATTATTCCCTCCACTCCTCTCTCTTGGTATATATGGCCAGAGGCCTTCCCCAGCTAGCCTCTGCCCTCATTTGCTCCCCTCTCCACCCCACTTACCTCCCCCGAGCACCCCACCCTCTCTCCAGCCCTGTGTTGCCCGAGAGAAGAAGAGGGAGAAGCTTCGGCTCCTCCCAAAAATCGAGCAAGGCTCTCTCCTCCCTCCCCCATTCTCTGTGCATGTCAGCCCACGTGACCCCATGCTCTCCTGCATCTAACAGTGCTCCTTTTTCTGTCCAGGACCCTCTCCTCCACAGTCACTGTTGAGTTCCGACGAGGTTGCCCTCAGCCTCCGACGCGCTGTCCCGCCGTGGGCCGAATCCTCCCCCTGTAGCCAGTTCTCCCCAGACCCGGCCCGCTGCACATCCTTTTCTTTTTTTAGCTAACCTATTATTCCATAAAAGATTCTACTAGGTTTAAATCCAAATAAAATGGTAAATCAAGTCCAAATGCCTAGATCAAATTTTTCTGGTGGTTCTCCGATGTTTTCTCAAACATGCAGAGGCAACCCCATGTCCAAAATAATTTTCTTCAATTACTGATGATTATTCTGCTAAAATGTGTCTAGAACACTAATTAAAATCCACAGTGAGTTCTACATCTCCATTTGAGATGAACCAAAGACCTGCTGGAAGGTATTTGAAATACCTATCATCCAACACATGTCTCATACCAAGGTGAACTGTATCCTGCCTTTAACAAAAATAATAAAATTAGCAACTTTCTGTCTTAGATAAATTCCCCAGGTCTAACCAAAGGTGGTATTGACCTGATTCCACTTCCCAGTACTCACTAGGATCATTATCTGTCCAACCCCAGTAGCTCTGAATTTATTGAGCCCTGGTGGAATTTTAGTGATTGAAATACCTCTGTGATGGGTATTTTCACTAATTAAATCACTCCAGGAGTTTGGCAGCTCCAAAATGAGTGAATCCAATTCCTATAGAAAGGAATTGTACATACCTAGCACATGCCCCTAGAACCAACTCAATACCTCCTGTAGTTTTAATCTGGTAATACAGAGAAGATCCTTATAGAACTGCCTTTGGGAATTTCTTGAGGGCATTCTGGTAATTATTTTGACCCAATTCCAACTCTAGGTGGTTCAGTATATCAAGTACAACCTAACCATCCAAGGAAATAATTTTTGAAGCTCCAAAACTTCTCTGGTGCATTATCTCCTCAAACTAGAGTTTAATCCACTATAAAAAGCATAACTAATTCTAGAAAAGTGATAATCAAGTGAAACCACTTGTGTTGGTTTTGTCTTAATCAAACCTATATGAGGATATCACCTTGGCACATTGATATCCTACTGACCACAGATCCCTAATCCAAGCTCTTTGTATCTAGTCTTGACAACTATCTTCCAAGAGAAAACACCCAGTGGCAATTTAGTAAATTCCACCACCAATACCCAACTTCTCCAAAATCTCCCAAGTCTAGTAGTATTTCTCATGATTGTTTGCTGTATGATTTGATGCTTGATTGTCTTGTATTGATTGTGGACATTGTCTGCTTGCATGTGTACCGATGCCGATGATAGTGTGAGTGTTTGACGACAAGAAGAACGGGACTTCTTATTATTATATTATTGGGTATTCTTGGTCATCTGAAGAAGTCCAGGGACTTATTGCTGATCACAGGCAAGCCACCTCCTTGCTCCAAAGCCTTGTCGTACTACTTTACTTATGCATGCTTTATCATCTGCTTATTAAAATTGCCTTGTTTTGCTATATATTGATGTATATATACGGTAGTGGTTTGGCTCCTCTGAACTATTACACTTTGGTACTACTAAGTAAAATCCCCTTGACGATACCTACTTGTCCCTAGTATGGTAGATGGTGTTATACACCATACCCCTTTGGAGACAACGATTTAGCCAAAGCAAAAGCTAGAGGATGGGAAGACCCTGGAAAAAGTTTTACCAAATATTTTATGATAAAACCTTGGTGAGGTGGGACCTCCCAAGAGTTGTCGAGAAAGAAAAATGTTTTGTTTTACAAAAAGGCTGGAGGAAAACCGGAGGAAAAAGGTTTACGACAACGCACCTGGTTCTTTGCAGTTTAGCTATAACAACTTAACCCTGTGCGACCACATTACTCTGGAATGGGACAGGGATAGATTTGATGGTTGTCTATTCCGGTATAAGCTGCCTCGCAACTACTACAGGGGATCTAGGATCCCTGGAGGGTGGGCCTTCTTCGATAAAGCTGGGACCTGGAGAAGGAACGAAGGGTCGGCAGGCCTCCACGCGTTACTATGAGCCCCTCATTGAAAGCGCACACTCTCGAGGAGTGGAAAAAGCGCTCCGGTTGGTCCTCGCCTGACGTCCCGGTGTTGAGGGGATTAACACTCATAGGGTAGGCACTTATACTAGAGTGGGCATCCGGAGAGTCTTGATCGGGTACCCGACCCACGATCGGTGAATATCAGGGTAGTGTACCCGGATGGTGTGGGTAAAGTGTACAGCCCCTTCAGAATGTAAATCTATTCGAATAGCCGTGTCCGGGGTTAAGGACGGATTGGACAAACTTCTGTAGAGCGGTGCTGGTTTTGTTTTCAAAAAGGATTTCTGAGAAGAAATGGCTTTCAAAATGTTTTGACCATGGGATGGTCGGGAAGGATACCTGTCTTGACCATGGGATGGTCGGGAAGGTATGGAAGGGGTTTGGTCGTGGGACGACCTAAAAACAGGAACAAATGGGTGACCCATTCCTAATGTTTTCTAAAACCTTTCAAAATAAAAAGGTTTCCAAAATGGTTTACAAAAGTTTTCAACAAAAATAGGTAGATGCTATATCTACAAGAGAAACTATTTGAGAAAAGAACCTCTCTTGGAGCCCTCCTACTACCACAGCCAAAATGCATATCCTCCTGTTGTTATTAATATTTTAAGGTGGTTTTGCGAGTACATTCAAAGTACTCACCGGCATTTTCCCTGGCTATTAACTTGGCCAGATCTCAAGAAGAAGATGGTGTTGGCGACTATGCGATCTAGGACATTCTCCTAGTCAGTTGCCTGTAGGTTAAGGCATGGCTCGGGATCTATGCTGGGTGAAGCTCCACTGATGATTATTTGGTGTGGCCATAATGGAAATTATGTAAGTTTTGTAATTCGGTATAATCTCGGATGTTGTAATGATACTTGTCGGTTATGTGCCATGACTAACTGATCATGGGATCGTGGTTGTATGCATAACGGGGATTCTCGGAGAATTAATCCGGGGGCTGATGTCTACGCACTTCTATTCTTGTAGACAGTTGTTGGGCCTCCAAGTGCAGAGGTTTGTAGAACAGCAGCAAGTTTTCCATTATGTGGATCACCCAAGGTTTATCGAACTCAGGGAGGAAGTGGTCAAAGGTATTCCCTCTCAAGCAACCCTGCAATCAAGATACAAGAAGTCTCTTGTGTCCCCAACACACGCAATACACTTGTCAGGTGTATAGGTGCACTAGTTCGGCGAAGAGATAGTGAAATACAAATGGTATAGATACTTATAAATGGTAACAGTGCTAGAAAATAGCTTGATGGCATGGAAAAGACTAAAGGCAAACTGAAATAAAGATGGAAGCAAGCAAACACGTAACAGATCTAGTTGCAAATGGTGTATCAATGCTTAGAAACAAGGCCTAGGGATCATACTTTCACTAGTGAACACTCTCTCATATAAATATCTTCTCTTTATGATACTACTCTTAACTACTCTCCGGTTGAACACTCTAATCGATGGTAGGGCTAGAACAACACACCTCAAAGTAAGTCTTTCCCATCTAGAAAACCCCACACTATCACCTTTAGTACTAGATGAGTCCAACAAACACCACAATTTCATAAAGACATCCAACTCCAAATATAACTCATAAAAAGTATTTGTAATCTCTAGCCTAAGTTCCACCATGGTGTGCACGCTGTCACTTTCACACACATGGGGAGAGCAGAGATCTATTAAAGCACTTGAGTAGCAAGGTAGATCTACTTTATTACAAAGCTCATGATCACAATATGATCATGCATAGAGAGAGAGATTGACACATAGCTACCGGTAGAACCCTTAGCCTCGAGAGAGAACTACTCCCTCCTCATCATGGGAATCAGCAATGGTGATGGAGATGGTGGTGGAGATCGATGGAGATGGCTTCGGGGGCACTTCCCCGTCCCGGCAGGGTGCCGGAACAGAGACTTTTTGTCCCCCGAATCTCCCCTTTGGTGGCGGCGGCGCTGCGGAACTTTTCATGGATTTCTGATTGACGATCTAGGGTTTATGCTTCGGGAGGCTACTTATAGGCCAGAGGGCAAGGTCGGTGGGCGGCCAGGGGGCCCACACCATGCCCTGGCGTGGCCTGGGGGGACCCACACCATGGGGTGGTGTGGCCACCCTGTGGCCCCTCTCCGACTCTCCTTCTAGCTCCGTGAGTCTTCCAGGAAAATATCAACTTTGGCTTTTGTCCGGTCCAATTCCGAGAATATTGATTTTCTGACTTTCCTAGTACCAAAAACAGCAGAAAACAAGCAACTGGCACTATGGCACTTGTTAATAGGTTAGTCCAATAAATCATATAAAAAGTACTCCAAAGTGTGGACAAAACATAAGAAAGTAGATAAAACCAAGCATGGAACATCAAAAATTATAGATACATTTGCAATGTATCAGGGCCCCCACAGACTTGGTATCAGAGCCATCCTGACTGTAGGAGACCTTAGTTAGCATGGACGTTAGACACGAAATGACAAACCTATTTTCCAAAAGACAAGGGAGAAAGGATGACTATTTGCAAAAGTGCTTATGTCTTCTCCCCCTCTATTTCGAAAAACTACTTGCATTAATAAGATTTCATAAGCTTAAAATCCTGCACACTGTCACTAACCCAACCCCATCTCACAAACCTTCTATAGATGGCCTCTTTCCGCTCAGAGCGCATCATTGTCGGAGAAAGTTTCTGGCCCTTTGAAGAGCAACTTCACAACCTACTGAAGATAGTCAAGAGACCCGCGCCAACTATTGATGGAACAAAACTTCCTCGCAGCAACAACAATGTAATGCAATGGGTCATCAAGGCTGTTATTCCTTCCCCTGATGACGACACCTTGCCCACAATCTTCACTTTCCTCGACAGCAACTGGGTAGATAGCGTGGTGCGAGCCATATAAGAGATCATGGCGTGCCTCTTCAAGATCCACGAAGATGAATTGAAAGATACTCCCTACCACTTGTTCGGAAAGAGAGACGAAGACGGACTCCCCACTGAGTCCTTCCTCACCTGCTGCATTGGGAACCGGCTGGAGAATATGGAATACCTACTCCAACGTTCCCAGGAAGATCTTGACAAGGCCAGACGCGACAATCTGCTTCTAAAGATGGATATCAACCTACTCCATAAGCGCGAAAGAAGTCTCCAAGCCACCAATGCCCGCTTGGCAAGGAAGCTGATCACTGAAGTACCTCTAACCCCTGAAGACGAGAACCCCGGGACTAACGACGAACTCTCCTTCCTCAATGAGTACCACCCTATCGTCCAGTCACCCACGCCGACCAAGTCAACCTCCAACCCTGCACCAGGGGAAGGCACCACTCTCACCTTCACCGAAGACGAGCTGGATATCCCGCAGACCCTAGAGGATCTGCAGTAGTTCGAGACCCCGAAGCTAGCCTCGACTCCGCAGATGCACCCTCCGAGTAATCACCCATGTCGCGGTACTCACCCAACTAGCATTAGGGTAATGTCATGTATCGCCCCTAAACACGTTTTGTAATGCCTAAGTACTATTAGCACCCTCGGGTGCAGATTTGGTTGGTATGTAATGACTTCCTTGATTGCTATGCTTGCTTAAATTGTTCCTTTTTGCGTGTTTTACCCAAGTCGTTGCATCAGACCCAACCCGAATCTTCTGCCACCAACCAGACCTCCCCCAGGATGGCCATGAAGACCGGAAGCTCGAAGAAGGCATGCATCCGCTGCGGAGAAGAAGGACACCAAGCCAAACCGATGCTCCGGCCACTGCCCCAACTGCGGAGAACCCCTTTCCCAAAAAGTTTGCCCAACTCGACTTATCACTTGTTTCCTCTGTGAAGGCCAAGACCATGTCCCCATCAAATGCCCAATATATCCCCTCTTTGTCAAGGCCCGTCAACCTCCCGATGCCAGCCTAGAAGAGTCGTCAACTCAGCCACGACGAAACAGGAACCCCTGCTTCACGTGCGGACTACCCGGTCACTTCAAGAGAGAATGCCCTGAGAGAAAATCTGCCAAGACTTCCGCGAAAGAGAAGCTCGAAGACATCCAAGGTCCCCTCCCTCATAAAAGATGGTCACCCTACCTCTCGCTGCCGCGCGGCTCAAGACTGAAGATGTCCCGCGCCTTCCTAAGTGACAGCATCCCGTGGAAGTAAAGATAGAGAGAAGCCCTTTCACCCACTCCAGGACTTCCTGGAAGTCGACGAGTGCAGCCTGTAGTGAACTAGTCCATGTCCCCCTAGAACGCCACCTCTATTGATACCCTCTCTTAAGTCGATGTCCGCTACCTTAAGAACCCTCTCTTGTCACCCTCCTAAGAAAATCCCCTATTTGTAACTCTCCGACCTACCCAAGTCTAATCCTAAGGGGGAAAGACTGCATCTTTCCCACAAACTAGATAACCTCTCTGCCCGATTGTGAGACCCGAGGACACAGATCTCAAGAGCACCGACTTGTCACAGACTTGGATACAATAACCCACTTAAGAGAAGTGTCGTAGACCCTTACAGAAGGAAGATCCCTTCCCGCAACCATGGTTGAAGCCAGCTCGACCCCCCCGAGTTTTAAGAAGTTTGAAGTTCAACCTCGCTGTCAAGGTGTTTCGGTTCGAAGACAAGGTCGACAAGCTAGCCCGCCAGAAACTCATAGCACTAACTAAGACAAAGCCCCTAACCGTACTCTCCGGAATCTCGAGACGAGATTCTTTTAAGGGGGAAAGGTCTGTAACATCCCAATTTCAGCTATCTTGATTTGTTGTCCAGAATGCAAAAATCAGGGGGAACAAAAACTTTTTCTTGTGATTTAGTGCAGTGCTTGCTTGTTGTTTGTTTAAACTTGTGCTTATGAAGTGTATCGTAGGATACCCCTTACCTCAACCTTAGTTGACTTTACATATTCTCAAACGTTCTAGCATTTCAAAACATGAACCAAGATGCCCATGCAACCAAAACTATTTTGGTAGCTTCCATTGACAAAACTATGGAGAGATATATAATACAATCTCCTTATGTTTTCAAGATAGAACACTCAACTAATATTACCTCTAGTTTTCCCAAAACTCTTGTTCAAAGCATTTAAATTCTACTCTTGGTATAGATACCAAGAAACCCTCATCTTATTCAAAACTCAACCTCTTCAAAATGCCCCAACCTTACCCCAAGCTAGGCTTGATGGTGACCCCTAGTACTAGTTGATTAGTGTGTAAGATGAGTTGCCTTGATCTGCTGTCTGATGAGTTGCCTTGATATACTATCTGATGAGTTGCCTTGATCTGCCGTCTGATGAGTTGCCTTGATCTGCTGATTGATTTGTTTGCTTAGGAAGTAGAATGAGCTACTCTAGGAGCTCATCACTAGGACCTAGGTGTTTCCAAATCAACACACCCTAAGCAAGAAGACCAATCTACATATGATCCCTAGCTACTAGGTGATCATCTAACACCTCTAACCAGACCCCTTCTGAAGTGACCCCCTTCAAGAAGTTTCCAAGTCAATAAGGACCAGTACCAAGCCAGGATCCCTCCTACTCAATCTACAATCCAAAATCATTCACTTGATGATGCTCTGATACCTTGCAACCCCTCCATGAATTTTCCCTCTCATACTCTAGTTAAACTCCTCAAGACTGCCAATTTTGACTAAGCCTAGAAACAGTTTCAACATCACCTTTTTGAATGCCTCCTTTCCTCAAACCATGTGCATTTTTGGAAATGCACTTGAACAATTTTGTTAACCATCCTAAGGACTACCAAGGCCCACATTTTTCCTTAGATAGATCCTCCTTCAACCCACTGGTCCATGATGGTTTTGCCAACCAGAAAATAACATTTCTTGTAAAACTAGTCATCATGCCTACTTTGGTAGAAGCTCACACCCTCATACAACCTCCTATGGACCAACTCTCTGCATGGTTGTGTTCTAATCATTGATGTCTATCAAAGCCTACTTCCCTTGTTCCCAATGGACCATTGTGCTTATTAAACCCACCTGGTTTAGAAGGCCTCATGGCACTTTTTGCATGGCAGTCTTAATTTCAACAAAGTTTGCCATCATTTCTAGAACACCCCAAATACAATTACTTAAAACTCCTTCTGCCATGATCATCTACATGACTTGGCCTACTCAACCATCTATCCCTTGCACCAAGGTGAGCTCTCAGCTCCAAGATGCTAGCATGTTTTGGTGGTATAAAAATAACACCACCCTAGATCCTCAACTCATTGTTTTCCATCCTTCTCTAGTGGGGATCTCCTTCCATAAGGTTGCAAATGCTTGCTACACCTTGTCTACACCCTCTACATTGATCCTCAATATTTATAAAATATTATCCATAATTATTGTGGCCCCAAAACTATTTAATTATTTAAATAGTCAAAATCTCCAAAATTCCCTCCATCAAGGAAAGTTTGGTTTTTACCAAAACACTTCCAAAACTTTTGGCTCATGTGAGTTCCACATATCATCCCCTATCCTTCCCTCTCAAAAATAAATATTTTTGAAGCTTTATTATTTCTTTTTGTCCATTTTCTTAAATGGTTGAATTGGAATAATAATTGTTTTAAATACTTTAGTCCCCAATAAATCTTGGGAAAATTTCCCTAGGTGTGTATTCACAATTGGGACACTCACCGCATCAAAATCCATCCTTGTCCAATGGAAATTTATCAAAAGATCTTCTAGAAATCAGTTTTGTCCTTTTTGAGTAATTGATTTTAAGAGGACTAAAACTCCTCTGAAAAATCTCAAATAATTCCTAGGAGCCTACTTTTACCCCATCTATCTACCAGTACCAATTTCCCCTCTGGTCCAATGCAAATATTTGGACTTCCTTCACAACCATCTACTAGATCAATAATTGTCAATTATGCAAACCACCACTCTAACCACTTCCAAGAATCCATCAAACCTGGATCAATGCTTATCCTCAGCACCATGACACATCCTTGGTCGACCACCACTGTAGCTCCACCTCAGTCTTGATCATTTTGCCCTTACCATAGTAGAAAGAAGGGAAATCACCCCAATTCCTACAAGGGCCCGCTGCACATCCTTTTCTTTTTCTTTTTAGCTAACCTATTATTCCATAAAAGATTATGCTAGGTTTAAATCCAAATAAAATGGTAAATCAACTCCAAATTCCTAGATCAAATTTTTCTGGTGGTTCTCCGATGTTTTCTCAAACATGCAGAGGCAACCCCCTGTTCAAAATAATTTTCTTCAATTACTGTTGATTATTCTGCTAAAATGTGTCTAGAACACTAATTAAAATCCACAGAGAGTTCTACATCTCCATTTGAGATGAACCAAAGACCTACTGGAAGGTATTTGAAATACCTATCATCCAGCACAGGTCTCATACTTAGGTGAACTATATCCTGCCTTTAACAAAAATAACAACATTAGCAACTTTCTGTCTTAGATAAATTCCCCAGGTCTAACCAAAGGTGGTATTGACCTGATTCCACTTCCCAGTACTCACTAGGATCAGTATCTGTCCAACCCCAGTAGCTCTGAATTTATTGAGCCCTGGTGGAATTTTAGTGATTTAAATACCTCTATGATGGGTATTTTCACTAATTAAATCACTCCAGGAGTTTGGCAGCTCAAAAATGAGTGAATCCAATTCCTACAGAAAGGCATTGGACATACCTATCACATGCCCCTAGAACCAACTCAATATCTCCTGTAGTTTTAATCTGGTAATACAGAGAAGTTCCTTATAGAACTGCCTTTGGGAATTTCCTGAGGGCATTCTGGTAATTCTTTTGACCAAATTCCAACTCTAGATGATTCAGTACACCAAGTACTACCTAACCATCCAAGGAAATAATTTTTGAAGCTCCAGAACTTCTCTGGTGCATTATCTCCTCAAACTAGAGTTTAATCCACTATAAAAAGCATAACTAATTCTAGAAAAGTGTTAATCAAGTGAAACCACTTGTGTTGGTTTTGTCTTAATCAGACCTATCTGAGGATATCACCTTGGCACATTGATATCCTACTGACCACAGATCCCTAATCCAAGCTCTTTGTATCTAGCCTTGACAACTATCTTCCAAGAGAAAAGACCCTAGTGGAAATTTAGTAAATTCCACCACCAATGCCCAACTTCTACAAAATCTCCCAAGTCCAGTAGTATTTCTCATGATTATTTGCTGTATGGTTTGATTCTTGATTGTCTTGTATTGATTGTGGACATTGTCTGCATGCATGTGTACCGATTACGACGATAGTGTGAGTGTCTAACGACAAGAAGAACGTGACTTCTTTTTATTATATTATTGGGTATTCTTGGTCATCTGAAGAAGTCTAGGGACTTATTGCTGATCACAGGCAAGCCTCCTCCTTGCTCATAAGCCTTGTCCTACTACTTTACTTATGCATGCTTTATCATCTGCTTATTAAAATTGCCTTGTTTTGCTATATATTGATGTATATATACGGTAGTGGTTTGGCTCCTCCGAACTATTACACTTTGGTACTACTAAGTACAAGCCCGTTGACGATACCTACTTGTCCCTAGTATGGTAGATGGTGTTATACACCATACCCCTTTGGAGACCCCGATTTAGCCAAAGCAAAAGCTAGAGGATGGGAATACCCCAGAAAAAGTTTTACCAAATATTTTATGATAAAACCTTGGTGAGGTGGGACCTCCCAAGAGTTGTTGAGAAAGAAAAATGTTTTGTTTTACAAAAAGGCTAGAGGAAAACCGGAGGAAAAAGGTTTACGACAACGCACCTGGTTCTTTGCAGTTTAGCTATAACAACTTAACCCTGTGCAACCACATTACTCTGGAATGGGACAGGGCTAGATTTGATGGTTGTCTATTACGGTATAAGATGCCTCGCAACTACTATAGGGGATCTGGGATCCCTGGAGGGTGGGCCTTATCCAATAAAGGTGGGACCTGGAGAAGGAACGAAGGGTCGGTAGGCCTCCACGCGTTACTATGAGCCCCTCATTGAAAGCGCACACTCTCGGGGAGTGGAAAAAGCGCTCCGGTTGGTCCTCGCCCGACGTCCTGGTGTTGAGGGGATTAACACTCATAGGGTAGGCACTTATACTAGAGTGGGCATCCGGAGAGTCTTGATCGGGTACCCGACCCACGATCGGTGAATATCAGGGTAGTGTACCCGGATGGTGTGGGTAAAGTGTACAGCCCCTTCAGAATGTAAATCTATTCGAATAGCCGTGTCCGGGGTTAAGGACGGATTGGACAAACTTCTGTAGAGCGGTGCTGGTTTTGTTTTCAAAAAGGATTTCTGAGAAGAAATGGCTTTCAAAATGTTTTGACCATGGGATGGTCGGGAAGGATACCTGTCTTGACCATGGGATGGTCGGGAAGGTATGGAAGGGGTTTGGTCGTGGGACGACCTAAAAACAGGAACAAATGGGTGACCCATTCCTAATGTTTTCTAAAACTTTTCAAAATAAAAAGGTTTCCAAAATGGTTTACAAAAGTTTTCAACAAAAATAGGTAGATGCTATATCTACAAGAGAAACTATTTGAGAAAAGAACCTCTCTTGGAGCCCTCCTACTACCATAGCCAAAATGCATATCCTCCTGTTGTTATTAATATTTTAAGGTGGTTTTGCGAGTACATTCAAAGTACTCACCGGCATTGTCCCTGGCTATTAACTTGGCCAGATCTCAAGAAGAAGATGGCGTTGGTGACTATGCGAGCTAGGATGTTCTCCCAGTCAGTTGCCTGTAGGTTAAGGCATGGCTCAGGCTCTATGTTGGGTGAAGCTCCACTGATGATTATTTGGTGTAGTCATAATGGCAATTATGTAAGTTTTGTAATTCGGTATAATCTCGGATGTTGTAATGATACTTGTCTGTTATGTTCCACGACTAACTGATCATGGGATCGTGGTTGTATGCATAACAGGGATTATCGGAGAATTAATCCGGGGGCCCCACACTATTCCTCCTGTTGACAACCCACGAGTTAACGGTCGGTTTAGGCAGTTCATCATCCTGTGTCTAGGATCTCCACATTGGTAACATAATATCTTAGGGTTTGGGCACTCCTTAATAACGTGGCCCCTGATTCCACAATTGTGACATATCTTCTTTGTGTTGTACATCAGATGTGGATCCGGACATGTTGTGGTTTGTTTTTGAACTTTCTTCCTCTTTCCTTCAGGTACAACAATCTCATCACCTTCTGATATATGTGCACTATCCAATAATTATTGAAACTCCTTTGTACGCACAATCCTAAGCCGCATCCTCATAATTGCTTGTAGTCTCTTCATGAACTTCCTTTGTCGTTTCGCTTCCATGTTTACTTTCGCTCTAATGTACTTGGATAAACGATTAAACTCTCGTACATGTTTCAGAACTGGAAGATTCTTCATTTCTAAGGTTTCATCCTCCTTCCTTTTCCCATTGTTCCGATGAACAAATTCTTCACGCAACTTCTTTTTGAACTCAACCCAGGTACTAACACCTTCTCCCAATGTTGTGAACCTTGACTTCTGCCAATACGTGGCTGCAGTTCCGGTCAATAGATAAGTTGCATATCGCACCTTTTCTTCATCCTTACATCCCACACTTTTAAGCTTCCGAGATGTATCCATTAACCAATTGTCCGCCTCCAAAGGTTCTTCTACCATGGAAAACCTCCACGGCTTGGTTTGTAAGAACTTCACTAGTTTAACCCTTGGATATAATTCCTTAGGTTGCTTCTCTTGCATTTTATTTAAAGTCTCCTTATAGAATTGATCCTGCCTCTCTATTTCAGCATTTCTCCTATCTTCCATACCCTTCATATACTGAAGAACTCCTTCGTTGGGAATTAAATGCAGCATTTGAATTTCTACTTATTTTGGAATTGGATCTCTAACCTCCTTTTGTTGTGTCAGCATCATCTCATGAGCCTTCACCTTCCCTTCATCAGAGTGATAATTCGCCTCTCCCTCACGCGAACCCATTTTCCCTACTAGACCTGTACATCAAGTAAGAACTCCATGAAACAGCATGCATATGCCCATAAAGTTCCACTTCATGCATAGACCTAGTCAATCAAGAAGATGCAAGAAAAACCAAAAATCCAAATGTGGTACATATAACACACATCACTCTAAGCCCGGAATATAGTAGTTGAGTATAATACCTCTAAATTCAGGCTTAGCTGTGTAGTACATGACACATCCTAGTATAGGTTTACCTCGTGATACTTAGCACTTAGGGTTACACTACTCTTTGTCTCATTACTTACCCAATTTGCTCAGTTCCAACTGGATAATCTTGAGCAAAGTGGTCTCACTTTGGTTTTGACTAACCACTTACCTTTCTTTCAGGACTACTAAAGACTACGAATCTTCCATTCTATCATAAACTATCCTCACATGATCTCTCGAAACCACTAACAAAATTTCAGTTACTAATTTAATCCAAAATTATCTTAATATTATAATACCTTATGACTTATGTCATAGACCTACACTGTTCTTTACTTACTGTTGTTACAAGATTATTTACTAAGTACTTGTCCTAATTACAGACTTATCATGGTCTCGAAGTTATTCTCACCATGAACTTGTTCAGATTTACCTAGTCATCATGATTAAAAAGCTAATCTCACCATGACAACTCTTCTTATTAGCTTACTATTAATGATTCTTAACAAAATTCTACTCCATCACATGGAATTCTCAAGTAAATGCCCCATGATTCACTTCCAGTTGTATTTATACATACTCTAATGGTCTACCCTGTATGATATAGTGATATCAACTAGTAGTAAGATTCTACTACTTCACAGGGGTTCTAAATATAGACTCCATCACTAATACTACTCCACATGATATCCTAATCTTAGTCCTGATCTTCTTTGATATTTTATCTTACTTAAGATAACTTAATGGTGTTATACCTATTTAGATCTATACTAAAATGACATTTCTCTAGAGAATACATATAACTAATCCTTAAGAAAGATGACAAGAACATCCAACTTAAGTGTGACAAGGTTTATCCTCAAGTGGATATCCATCACAAGTCTTGGTTTAGATAAGATGGCTCCTATAGTCACTATCCAACCTACAGATCTTCCTAAAAGGGTTTTAATCCTAAGGTCAAAGCATATGCTCTGATACCAGCTGTGGTGACCCAGCATATCACTGCATGATATAGTACACTATAGTCGTTGACATAACACCAATGAAACACTATTCACTAGTATTACATCCCTCAGAGTGGTACAACAGAAACACAGCAGGTCCAAGACATGACTATAAATTACAACTTGACTCTTTACAAAAGATCTAGAGAACTATCTAGGTTAAAGAGAGAGAAAGAACTTCTTACAAAGAAGAACCAGAAATAATAACTCAGAAATATCTAGTAACTAAGACTAGCATCTAAATTATTTGGCTACCATTGCTGCTATTGCAATGCTCTACAGAAATAGGTTTTATGGCTAGAGAATCTACTCCTATCTAAACCGACACTTTATCTTCACTTTAACTGATGTATATGTTGACTTTATTGAAGAACTTGAGTTGTCGATGATGGTTTCTTGAGCAGATATTGATGTTGACGTCGTCTTCAACAGCTTAGAACCTAGCAAGGGTTAAGAAGGTACGGTTGAGTACGAGCATACTCAGAAAGTTCACTAAAAAGGAGTGTATGATGCACTATATCTACAGCCATAGACCATAGATTATAGGCAATGCAGGTTTTCGTACACATTTCGTCAAAGGTTGCTTTTATTCTGAAAACTATGTCCGACAACCTTCATAGGTTGACTAGAACCTTCATGGGGTTCCTTTCATGCCGCGTTCGTAGCTCCTTCCCGGAATAGGGAGTAAGATGTCACAATTCTTACACTCTGCAGAGGTGCGCCACTTTTCCCCTAAGAGACCTTAGCCTTGTTGCACAACCGGGTGTTCTTTCCCATCCACAATTCTGTGATGTGGGGCTCGGTCTAAGATCCAAGCCAGTACTGCCCTCTCCGCGACTGTAACATCCCAAAACTTCACTCCAAGCTTATCAAGATCACATCATCCAAAAATAGGGTTAACAAAAACTTTTCCAAATTTAAAATGAAAGCATTCATATATGTGTGCATTTAAAATAGGAGTTGTTTGAATTGCCATGATTAAGTGATCCAATGCTTGTAAAATGTTTCTTAGGTGATTTAAACATCATCTACATCATTCCCAAACTTTTCCTAAAGAAAATCAAATAAAAAAGAATTAAAAAGGAGGAATGGTCATTTTGGCCATTTTAATCCACTACACTACTTTGGCTATTCCTAGTACTCAATTCTTAACAGAAACAATTCTTGATCTTTGTACCCCTTGCTAGTACACATAATCAGGTACCAAGGACCACTTTTGGATCTGCTAAAAACATCCTTTTACTTATTCTAATTGTCATTTGAAAATTGAATCTAATGCATATGCATAGATCACCCCTATTTCAAAACCCATCTATTTGAGCTCCACTTTCAAAACCCTTGCAACCAGAGACTACCTAGCACTAGTGGAGATCACTCAAAAATTTTGAAACCAAAATTCAAAACTTTTTCTCTTACGGCCATTTCATCAAACACCTTGCTGGCAAGATCATATTGGCCTAACTAATACTGTTTTGAGATGATTTTGTCTATCAATTTGGAGGTGCCTTGATCATCTTGTCCCCCCTCAAGCCTGACCAGACCCACACCAGCATCTCCCCTACCTCCTAGTTGCACTGCACTGCCATGCCGAGCCCCCTCTCGCCGGCCGACCATGCACTCGCCGCAGCAGCCCTCTCCCGCCTCTCTCTCCATGTCTAGGAGGTAGCTCACACCTCACCGCCACCCCTGTCCCCTGCCCGAGCCCAGCCCTGAAGTGGACCACCGAGGATACCACGCACTCAATGCCACCGCACCATGCCGGTGCCGCCCCCAGAGCGCGCTCTATCCCCGCTCGCACAGACCGCCCCTTGACCGCAGCCCGCGCCCGCCGCTCCGCCACGACCTGGAGAACCCCCTAGACACCCCCGTTCACCGCCCAAAGCACCACAGTCACCGCTCGCCGTGGACACCGCCGCCTCTGCCGCTTAGAGCGCCACCTCGCCCAGACCGCATGCCACCACCCCTACGGCCGCATTCAATCCCTAGAGCACCGCCAGGGGACCACCCGTCGATCGCCACCCGCAGCCATGCCTCTACCCCGCCGTAGCCTTGTCGGCGGAGTCCCCTGCCCATCACGCTCGGTCTCACCGTCGGGCCTATAAAAGGAGCCCTCCCCAGCCTCTTCTCTCCACACCACTCCACTCCCCTCACCTCTCTGAACCTCACCCACCTCTAGCCGGAGCAAGGGGAGCAGCAGCTCACCGGAATTGGAGCCGGAGCAGCCGCAGCAGGAGGAGAAGGGCGCCGCTGATTGCGACCACCCCAAGCTCCGCCGCAACTGCGCCTCGCCTCGCCATCGTCGTCCAGTTTGTTTGCCTGCCTCGCCGACCCCGCTGGAGCCCTGGTACGTCCCCAGCAGACCCCCACCGAGCCGCTAGGGTTCGAGCTCGCCGGCGACCTGTTCGTCGTCGACGACGACCCTCAGCCGTAGATTCCCATTCTAATCCTACGGCCCACAGCGCGCGTACCGTTTCGCGTGTTAAGTTCCGCTGACAAGCGGGACCCCCCTATCAGCTGAGCCCCGCGTCGCAGAGCGCCACTATGCCGGCCCAACTTCTTTCCTGCGCTAGCCCCAACGTTCAAATCTGGATTTTTCTTTTTAGATTGAATCTAGTTTCTGTCCACTAGTTTAAAATTCAATTCAGAGAGTTTGACAAATCCAAATTGCATGAAACTAGTTTTTTTCTGAAAGGTATTCAAATGATCTATCCAAGCCTATTGGATTTAATTCAATTAGAGTTATAGATCTCTCCTAATAAAAATAACAAAACAGAAGCTTTTGCAACTTGCAACATTTTTATAAAATCAACCAAGTTAGCTTTTGAGTTGATTCCAACTCTAAAAAATCACATTTCATCATATCTATCCAAATATGTAATAATATTAAGGTTTACATGCAGTGACTTTGGACTAGTACTAAAATAATGCTATATAGGCATTTCTAGTCACTTTAAATCATTAAATAATGAACTTAAACTAAAGTAATATTGATCCAACCTTTAAATCTCATTCCCACATGTTAGAATATGTGGTGAGGACATGTGTCCATATGATCCCATGTTTTAAGTGGTGAATATTAAATGTTAGTTAATTTTTCAATGAGTAGAAATTACTTTTCTAAAATAAAAAGGTTGAAACTATTGAATTAAACTTGTGATGCTTGTGATGATAATAGATCATCAATTGTGTGTCTTAGAATGCTATCTAGACTAGTTAAGTATTGTTTGGTGATTGTCTACTCCGTTTGTATTGTTATAGAAGATAGTACCGACCAAGCTTACGAGGAGGAGGAGTGTTATCAAGACGAAGACGAAGAAAACTTCAACCACTGCACCAACCAAGGCAAGCCACCATTAACAGTGCAAGCTACCCTTAGCAAGCTAGCAATACCCAAGATTAACCCTTGCAAGTTTAGTGCTTAGCAAACTAGAAACAAACTAGATGGTTTTGCAAAGATGCCTTAAGCATGCTTTGATCACACCCCCTTTAACTATTAGTACCTCAAGTCTTATTGACAAGTTTTACCTCCCTTAGTTTACACAAAGTTCTTTACTTGTTTTGAAGGTAGCATAAAAAGTATAAAACTTGACCTACTTAGAAACCTTTAGATGTCATTCTATGGCATGAGATTGATCCCATCCTTCCACCTTAGTGAACACTCTTAACTTACTATTTAGAGTAGATCAAAAACTTGAGTCACTTTAGATGGGAACAATTGGTGAAAATGAATTGTGAAAACCTTGGAATGATGAGTCATTCTATTGAGATGTTTTGACATGTGTTGAGAAACACAACTGGTTTATGATGATGAAAATGATGAGGCATGAGCCTTAACCCTTTATTAAAACTGATGGTTGGATTCGGATGCGATACCATTCCAAATTTATCGTACAACCACATTACCTGAATTGGGTAAGGCTTAGCTGGAAATTTATATGCATTAGAATTAGTTCCCTCACGGGAGAGGTTTGAGCTGAGGCTACCTCTCAATGATGTCCACCTATGTAGTGCCCAAGATGACGGATGGTCATGGTTGGGAGGCCATGCTCATAGGAGAGGTGCTTATACTAGGGTGTGTAAAGGGAAGGTTATGTTTGATTATCTGCATACTAAGTATGATGATTCAGGGTTATCCCTGACAGATGTATCGAATCTTGTGGTGAAAGTGTACCACCTCTGCAGAGTGTCAAACTATTCGAATAGCCGCGTCCGCGGTTATGGACAGTTGGAATGGCCATACTGTTTCGTTGTCAGATGTTTTCTAAATAACTTGAAATGAATGATGAATCTTTGACTTGACCACAACAGGGTTGTGTTTATGATAATAGCTTCCCAACTTAAGTGATTCTAGAACTTTACTTTATCTTTCTTTGCTTCTGAACTCAGCTTAGGTTTCAAACTTAACTTTAGAGTTAAACTTAGATTTAGCACTTTAACTTAGAACTATAGTACCTGTTAATAGTAGTTTGCGAGTACTTAAAGAGTACTCATGGATTTTGTCCCTAGCTATTCTCATGGCCAGACTATGGAGGAGACTATCAGGAGGATGGTCATCAGGACGGCTATGATAACTAGGACTATCTGCCTTTGTCAGCATTGCTTGTGCCCCTGAAGATGGACCCCACCGCTACGCTTATCTTTTATTTCCACTGCTTGTTGTATTAAAGACTGGATCATGAGATCCTTATTTGTGTAAGACCTTATGTATGGTTTGTAATGGATGATGTACTGTGATATCCAATCCGTTATGTCTCGCAAAAATTGTAATCCTGGGATTGCGAGGTATGGCATAACGGGCATCTGGGATTAAAAATCCGGGTGTTGAAAAGTTGGTATCAGAGCCATCCTGACCATAGGAAAACCTAGTTAGAATGGACGTCCAAACCAAAAACTTAGCTTCAAAATCAAAGTGAGTATTTATGAAAAACTATTTCCTCTCTTACCCTTGTGAACTCATTCTTTCTCAAAAATTCATGTTCCTCAAATTTTTTACATTATGACTTAAAACTTGACACACTTGATCACTTCACTAACTTCCTCATCCTTAATTCTTGTAGATGGAGACTCAGTTCAGCAAGTTTTACCAGTTTGGAAATGGAGGTCAGCTGATCTTCGAGAGGGATCTGGATTCACTGTCAGAGTTACTGGGACGCCCACATCCGGACTTTCTTGGAGCTCAACTTCTAGGACCCCCAGGAGGAGACCTACAGTGGCTAGTCACCGTAGATCTTCGAGGAAGCATCGAAGCACCAACATCTGGAAGAATTCAGTTCTCCGTGAGAGAGAACAACTGGCTAGATGGATTAGCCAAGGCAATGCATGAAGCTCTCGCACGTCTATGTGCCCTCAGCGTCAACAAGATCCAAGGAACCCGTTTTGCCCACTATGCAAGGCGTGACTTCATAGGAATGCCGATGGAGATGCCAAGTCACCCAGAATTGAGGCGTCAAGTGGAGAACCTTGACTTCTTTCTACATGACAGACAACAGGAACTGGTCAATGCCAGGGAGTTAGCCAACCAGAACCGTGCCATTGCCGACCAGAAGGCCCAGACTTTCGCACTCCTTGTCCAAGACGGCCAGGCTCTTCGCCGCCAGTGTGCAAAGAAGGATCGCACCATCGCTCGACTTCACAAGAAGGTGGCCGACCTGGAGAAGACCGTCAAGGAGCAGGAAGCTCAGCTTGCCGCCAAGGACGAAGAATATGAGGGTGAAGACATCCAGGGAGACATGGATTCTTACCTCAGCAACGATGATGACTTTCTGGAGGAGGATGCTGTGGACTTCTACACTGAGGATGAGGACTCTGATTTCATCGATGATGAGTAGATGCACTAGGGCACTGTCGTAGCATGAGATGTATCATCTCATTGTATCGTAGCTTACAGAATGGTTCATCAAACCATCTGTTTTCCCCTTTGATTGTTGTGGTGTGTGTTGTATCGGGTGCTTGCATGCATGAATGAAAATGAAGTTAGTTGAAAAACCTTAGTCTAACTCAAAGTTTTATCTTTGAAAACCCAAAACCATGAACCTTAAAATTTCCCTTTTACCCCTATATCTATCTCAATCTTCAGATGACTCGTGGAAACCAAGGAGGGAAAAGCTCATCGCAGGACCCAATGCTGCAGATCTTGCAGAATCTCATCGCAGACCGTGAAGCAAGCAGGGCCGAGCGCCAAGCCAACTTAGCAACCTTGCAAAAAATCGCCCAAATGGCTCTCAACAACCAAGGACATGGAAATCAGGATCACCATGGATCCAAACTCAAAAAATTTCAGAACACCAATCCCCCAATCTTCAACCAATCTGAGAACCCATTAGATGCTGATGACTGGTTATAGACCATGGAAAATAACCTTGAAGTTGCAGGAGTTGATGAAAATCAGAAAGTTCTCTTCGCCACCCACTATCTGGTGGGAGATGCAAGAGCTTGGTGGAATAGCATCCGTAATATGAACCATGGCCAGGTGATGACCTGGGAAGCATTCAAAGTCAAGTTCAGCCGCACCGACGTGCCGCAAGGTCTCGTCAATAGGATGAGAGATGAATTCCGCGAATTGAAGCAAGGAAGAATGACTATGGTGGAGTACCGTGACAGATTTCTGTCACTTGCCAGATATGCACCTGATGAGATCAACACAAAGGCCAAGAAGAAGGAGATATTCTTGAACGGACTGCATGATGAGATGCATACTGTCCTCGTCAACATCCGTTTTCAGGATCTCGAAGAGCTAGTCGACTCTGCCATTCAGATGGAAGGGAAGATTAACCAGGCAAACGACAACCGCAAGCGTCGTATGATGCAGCAGTCTGGATCCAGCAGTCACTAGAAGTACCATCCCAACCCTTCACCAGGATATGCACCAAGGAACAACCGACCCCCAAATCCTCGCCCAAGCTACCCCAACCGTAGCGGAGGCAATGTGAAGTCCGGAGGAAACAATCACAACTCCGGTAATGCCAACAATTTCAACCGTGCACCTCCCAAGAACCACAACAACAACAGCACTGCACCCAGAACTGGCAGCAATGCTGTGCCTGTCGCAGTCAAGGACAAGTCCCAGATCACTTGTTTTGAGTGTGGAGTGAAGGGTCACTACTCCAATGAGTGTCCCAAGAAGACTGCAGCCAATGCCAATGTGAATGCCCCAGCTCAGCAGCGTCGTGTTCAACCAGGAAGGAGATTTAACCCAGGGAACCCTCACAACCGCAACGGTCGTCTCTTCCACATGAACGCAGAAGAAACCTAGGAAGCGCCAGATGTAGTGCTGGGTATGTTTTCTGTCAACTCAGTTTTATCCAGAGTATTGTTTGATTCGGGAGCATCGCGTTCATTTGTCACCGAAGAATTCGCATGCACTAGTAAGATTCATCCAACCAACCTGAAGCATGCCATGATAGTTCAAATCCCCGGTTCAACCACCAAAGCTAGAAAAATTTGCAAAGTTGTACCTATCAGAATACATGGGATAGATTTTTATGCCAACCTAATTGTACTTGGAACCAAAGGATTGGAAGTAGTACTAGGTATGGACTGGATGTCAAGGCATAAAGGATTGATAGACTGTGCTAAGAAAGCCATCACCATGACCAGTAGTTCTGGAGTCACAGTAGAGCATATCTCTGAAACCTTACCCCGTCAATTCAAGTGCAATAAGAGTGTAGCCCTGCCCACCGTAGACCAAGTCAGAGTAGTCTGTGAATACCCCGACGTATTCCCAGATGAATTGCCAGGTATGCCCCCGGATAGAGATATTGAGTTCATTATCGAACTAATCCCCAGAACCGGACCTATAGCCCAGAGACCCTATAGCATGAACCCATCAGAGTTAGTGGATCTGAAGAAGCAGTTGGATGCCATGTTAGCAATAGACTTGATTTAGCCAAGCGCATCGCCATGGAGATCACCAGTGTTATTCATCGACAAGAAAGATGGAGGCAATCGTCTATGTACAGATTACAGAAAGTTGAATGACGTCACCATCAAGAACAAGTACCCCTTGCCAAAGATAGAGGATCTATTTGATTAATTGACTGGAGCCCAGGTATTCTCAAAGATTGATCTTAGGACTGGTTATCATCAACTTAAGATTCGTGCAACGGATATTCCGAAGACCGCCTTTACTACTCGCTATGGTTTATACGAGTATACGGTTATGTCTTTTGGATTAACCAATGCCCCTGCTTATTTCATGAATCTCAGGAATAAGATCTTTATGAATTTCCTAGATAAGTTTGTAGTTGTGTTCATCGACGACATCCTTATCTACTCCAAGTCGAAAGAAGAGCATGAACAACATCTGAGAATCATGCTAGAAACCCTAAGAGAGCGTCAGTTATATGCCAAGTTCAGCAAGTGTGAGTTTTGGCTGAAAGAAGTAGGATTCCTAGGACATATTGTGTCTGCCGGAGGAGTCTCTGTTGATCCCACCAAGATCAAAGATGTCGAAGAATGGGAAGCCCCAACCACTCAAACCCAAGTCCGTTCATTTCTCAGATTAGCGGGATATTACCGCAAGTTCGTAGAAGGATTCTCGAGCATAGACCGACCAATGACCCAATTGTTGAAGAAGGACAAGAAGTTTGAATGGACAGACAAGTGTGAAGCCAGTTTCCAGGAGCTGAAGAAGAGATTGATATCAGCCCCAATTTTGATCATGCCAGACATCAAGAAGTCGTTTGACGTATATTGTGATGCATCCAAGATTGGTCTAGGATGTGTATTGATGCAAGAAGGCAAAGTCATCGCGTATCTGTCTCGACAACTGAAGCAGCATGAGCAGAACTATCCGACCCATGATCTTGAGCTAGCAGCTGTGGTTCTAGCATTGAAGACATGGCGTCATTATTTGATGGGTAATCGCTGTGAGATTTACTCAGATCATAAGAGCTTGAAGTATATCTTCACTCAGAAGGAGCTGAATATGAGGAAAAGAAGATGGATAGAGTTAATGAAGGATTATGACCTTGACATTCACTATCACCCCGGCAAAGCCAATGTGGTAGCGGATGCTCTTAGCAGATTGCCGTGTAGGCTTAACACCATGATCAAGGAAAAGCAACCAAGTTTGTATGAGGAGTTGGAGCAGTTCAGGACTGAGTTAGTTAGCAAAGGATTCCTAGCTAGCATTGAACTACAACCCACGTTGATTAGCCAAATCAAGGAAGCCCAGAAGGGAAATGAAAGTATCGACGGAATCAGACGTCGTATTGGTACAAGAAAGGTACCTGGATTCACCGAAGACGAAGAAGGAGTATTGTGGTACAAAGGACGTATCTGTGTGCCAGCAGATTCAGAGCTGAAGGAAGTTATCATGAAGGAAGCTCATGATACTCTTTATTCTATCCACCCCGGAGGAACAAAGATGTATCAGGATTTGAAAGAGCAATTTTGGTGGCACAAGATGAATTGAGAAATCAGAAGCTACATCGCCAAATGTGACATCTGTCAAAGAGTCAAAGCAGAGCATCAGAGACCTGCAGAATTGTTGCAACCATTGCAGATTCCGGAATGGAAATGGGATTCCGTCGGAATAGACTTTATCATCGGTTTACCTACCTCCAGCAGGGGGAATGACTCAATCTGGGTCATCGTTGATAGATTGTCCAAGGTAGCCCACTTCATACTTGTCAAGACAACCTACCAGAGTGCAAAGCTAGCAGAGCTGTATATTGCTAGGATTGTTAGTCTGCATGGAACCCCCAAGACCATCGTCTCAGATCGAGGAACCCAGTTTACTTCAAGATTTTGGCAGAAAGTTCAGGAAGGATTAGGAACCAAGTTGAATTTCAGCACCGCTTATCACCCACAAACAGATGGACAAATGGAGAGAGTCAACTAGATCTTGGAGGATATGCTTAGAGCTTGTGTTTTGGAATACAGATCAAAATGGGAATACTGCCTGCCTTTCGCAGAATTCTCATATAACAATAGTTATCAAGCTAGTTTGTAGATGGCACCATTTGAATTCCTATACGGAAGAAAGTGTCGTACCCCTTTGAATTGGTCGCAAGTAGGAGAGAGTCAGATCTTTGGACCCGACATTCTCCGAGAAGCAGAAGAGAAAGTTCACAAAGTCCGTGAACACCTCAAGACCGCCCAATCCAGACAGAAGAATTATGCTGACAAAAGAAGGAGAGACCTAACTTTCAATGTCGGAGATTTTGTATATCTCAAGGTTTCACCATTGAAGGGAACTCAACGCTTTAGTCTGAAGGGAAAATTATCCCCTAGATATATTGGACCTTTCAAGATTCTGAACCACCAAGGAGAAGTATCGTATCAGCTGGAACTGCTTGAAGAGATGTCAGCCATCCACAATGTGTTCCATATCTCGTTACTTTGCAAATGCTTGGAAGTGCCTGAGAAGACTGAAGTTTTCAAGAACATCGATCACAGAGCTGTGGAAATCAACAATGACCTGACCTATCGGGAAGTAACCATCCGTATCTTAGAAGAAGCCTACAGGACCACCAGGACCAAGAGCATCAAGTTTCTCAAGATTCAGTGGAGGAACCATACCGAGGAAGAAGCCACTTGGGAGCGCGAAGATTACATTAGGACAGAGTTCCCAGATCTCTTTAGTTCCTAGTTTTCTTTGTAAATCTCGGTACGAGATTTTGTTTAAGGGGGGAAGGTTTGTAACATCCCAAAACTTCAATCCAAGCTTATCAAGATCACATCATCCAAAAATAGGGTTAACAAAAACTTTTCCAAATTTAAAATGAAAGCATTCATATATGTGTGCATTTAAAATAGGAGTTGTTTGAATTGCCATGATTAAGTGATCCAATGCTTGTAAAATGTTTCTTAGGTGATTTAAACATCATCTACATCATTCCCAAACTTTTCCTAAAGAAAATCAAATAAAAAAGAATTAAAAAGGAGGAATGGTCATTTTGGCCATTTTAATCCACTACACTAGTTTGGCTATTCCTAGTACTCAATTCTTAACAGAAACAATTCCTGATATTTGTACCCCTTGCTAGTACACATAATGAGGTACCAAGGCCCACTTTTGGATCTGCTAAAAACATCCTTTTACTTATTTTAATTGGCATTTGAAAATTGAATCTAATGCATATGCATAGATCACCCCTATTTCAAAACCCATCTATTTGAGCTCCACTTTCAAAACCCTTGCAGCCAGAGACTACATAGCACTAGTGGAGATCACTCAAAAAATTTGAAACCAAAATTCAAAACTTTTTCTCTTGCGGCCATTTCATCAAACACCTTGCTGGCAAGATCATATTGGCCTAACTAATACTGTTTTGAGATGATTTTGTCTAGCAATTTGGAGGTGCCTTGATCATCTTGTCCCCCCTCAAGCCTGACCAGACCCACACCAGCATCTCCCCTACCTCCTAGTTGCACTGCACTGCCATGCCGAGCCCCCTCTCGTCGGCCGACCGTGCACTTGCCGTAGCAGCCCTCTCCCGCCTCTCTCTCCATGTCTAGGAGGTAGCTCACACATCACCGCCACCCCCTGTCCCCTGCCAAAGCCCAGCCCTGCAGTGGACCAGCGAGGATACCACGCGCCCAATGCCACCGCACCATGCCGGTGTCGCCCCCAGAGCGCGCTCTATCCCCGCTCGCACAGACCGCCCCTTGACTGCAGCCCGCGCCTGCTGCTCCGCCACGACCTGGAGAACCCCCTAGACACCCCCGTTCACCGCCCAAAGCACCACGGCCACTACTCATCGTGGACACCGCCGCCTCTGCCGCTCAGAGCGCCACCTTGCCCAGACCGCATGCCACCGCCCCTCCGACCGCATTCAATCCCAAGAGCACCACCAGGGGACCGCCCGTCGATCGCCACCCTCAGCCATGCCTTTACCCCGCCGTAGCCTTGTCGCCGGAGTCCCCTGCCCATCCCGCTCGGTCTCACCATCGAGCCTATAAAAGGAGCCCTCCCCAGCCTCTTCTCTCCACACCACTCCACTCTCCTCACCTCTCCTCACCTTACCCACCTCTAGCCGGAGCAAGGGGAGCAGCAGCTCGCCGGAATTGGAGCCAGAGCAGCCGCAGCAGGAGGAGAAGGGCGCCGCTGATTGCGACCACCCCAAGCTCCGCCGCAACCGCGCCTCGCCTCGCTGTCATCGTCCAGTTCGTTTGCCCGCCTCGCCGACCCCGCTGGAGCCCTGGTACGTCCCCAGCAGACCCCCACCGAGCCACTAGGGTTCCATCTCGCCGGCGACCTGTTCGTCGTCGACGACGACCCTTAGCCGTAGATTCCTATTCTAATCCTACGGCCCACAGCGCGCATACCGTTTCGCGTGTTAAGGGCCGCTGACAAGCGGGACCCCCCTGTCAGCTGAGCCCCGCGCCGCGGAGCGCCACTGGGCCGGCCCAACTTCTTTCCCGCGCTAGCCCACCCGTTCAAATCTCGATTTTTCTTTTTAGATTGAATCTAGTTTCTGTCCACTAGTTTAAAATTCAATTCAGAGAGTTGGACAAATCCAAATTGCATGAAACTAGTTTTGTCTGAAAGGTATTGAAATGATCTATCCAAGCCCATTGGATTTAATTCAATTAGAGTTATAGATCTCTCCTAATAAAAATAACAAAACAGAAGCTTTTTCAACTTGCAACATTTTTATAAAATCAACCAAGTTAGCTTTTGAGTTGATTCCAACTCTCAAAAATCACATTTCATCATATCTATCCAAATATGTAATAATATTAAGTTTTACATGCAGTGACTTTGGACTAGTACCAAAATAATGCTATATAGGCATTTCTAGTTACTTTATCTTTCTTTGCTTCTGAACTCAGCTTAGGTTTCAAACTTAATTTTAGAGTTAAACTTAGATTTAGCACTTTAACTTAGAACTATAGTACCTATTAATAGTAGTTTGTGAGTACTTAAAGAGTACTCATGGCTTTTGTCCCTGGCTATTCTCATGGCCAGACTATGGAGGAGACTATCAGGAGGATGGTCATCATGAGGGCTATGATAACTAGGACTATCTGCCTTCGCCAGCATTGCCTGTGCCCCTGAAGATGGACCCCACCGCTACGCTTATCTTTTAGGGTTTTTATCATTTTTGCCACTATGACCAACCCAAAACTTAGTTTTGCCATTTGACCAATCGAAACTCCAATTTTGCCCCTACTCCGTTACAATACTCCTCAATTTTGTCATTCCGTCATCTTTCTACCGTTAGTCTATAATCATTTTTGCCATTATATTACCATGACTTGCCACATCGACAATAAACATCCGCGCGATCATCCCAGTAGCACCACTTTACCGTTTGGAATATATTAGCATTGCTAGTCTGTGTGGAGCAGCCTAGCAGTACACCAAATCCATCTCGACTGTACGTAGATGCATGACAGGCTAGTTGAGAGCGCGTAGTCATGTTGTATACCCGATTACTCCGTTAGTGTTCGATAAGGAGCAACAGATGACAAACATCCTGATACGGTCCACGTGATCCTCCATGAGCCGTAGTTTTCCAAGATCATCGGCGACCTTGTGCCAAACGTTTTAAGACGAGGGCAGAGGCCATGCTTGGTGCTCGGTCAAACAAGTCCTAGGCGCTTCTCGTTCTACCGCCGATTGAACTTATTAGTCTTACTGTATGGCAGGGACGGAACTGCAAATACTATAATGACGTTTGATGCGGATACGTCGAGATAACACTTCATAGAACATGTAAAATTTTATAATGGGTAAAACCGTCATAAGTTTTACTAAATGGGAAAATATAAGTAATTTCTACTATGTAGGATAAATATTGTTAGAAGCATATACATGTTAGAAATGAAATTAACTCTAAATAAAAAGGGGTGAAAAAACTAAAATGGCAAAACTGATTACAGATTAAGATAGAAAGATGACGGAATGGCAAAACTGAGGAGTGTTGTAACGGAGTAGTGGTAAAATTGGAGTTTCGATCGGTCAAATGGCAAAACTGAGTTTTGGGTTGGTCATAGTGGCAAAAATGATAAAAACCCTATCTTTTATTTCCACTGCTTGTTGTATTAAAGACTGGATCATGAGATCCTTATTTGTGTAAGACCTTATGTATGGTTTGTAATGGATGATGTACTGTGATATCCAATCCGTTATGTCTCGTAAAAATGGTAATCCTGGGATTGCGAGGTATGGCATAACGGGCATCTGGGATTAAAAATCCGGGTGTTGACAGCGAGCCTGCATGAGACATGATCCCCCGAGACAACTACCACGGTTACTCCTTGGGTAGCCTCTCGGAGACTCTGTACGCAGCTCTGTATGGCAGTCACCATCAACTATGGTGAACTCAGACCCAGTTAGAGATGCACAGATAATCTAGACACCTAGCTCGCGGGGAACTAAGTGGTCTCACCCATGTGCTAGATTCTCTGGAACTCCACAAGAAATCAACAGCCTCACGATAAGGTCATCCGTCCATGCGAAAGGGAGAAGATACAACTGACTTTCCCGTCCCATTCCAAGTCATATGGTTGACGCATAATATACAGTGCTAGAATCACTGGCGACATTGGTTGTTAAGTCCTAGATGATACATTACTGTACAATAGCGTTTCCATTGCCAGTTATGATAGATTAACTGATCACCCTGGATCAGTAACCGGTATTTTCAGTTAATTGTGAAAACAATGTTTTTGACCTTTTTGAAATGCAGGTGATGACACAGTTGAGTTACAAGCATAGAAAATAATCAAAGGAATGAGCAAGTTGTGAACTTGCCTTTTGTGATTGCAAGATTATGCACTCATGGTCTTCGAGATACTAGAAGATCCAAATTCTGCAAATAGCATTATTGGTCCAGTAAGGACTAATGTTTAAAGACGCAAAATGCAATTATGCATAAGTAATGTAATGCGGTTTGATGAACGCGAATCCCCGTAACAATCTTACCTAATCTATGATTTGGAGTTTGTAATGAGTTCTTTGGAATGAGTGGTACTTTTATATCAGCTTTACACATGTGCTTCTTGTTAAGGATTGTGAGAGTGTGTGCAACAATATGTAAGTATAACAAGTAATATACAATACTAAAATATTCAAATGGAGCATGGTATCTAAAATATTTCATAAACAAGATTAAGAATCAATTAGGGCTTTTAGAATAATATACAAGGATTACTTTTAATATTTTTAAAACAGTTAGACCTATTTTAACTTCATTTAAACATCAATTAAACTTGTTGTTACACTGTTAGACTCTAAATAAACAATGCTAAAAGAAATAGTAAAGATTTATATATCTTTAATGAATTAAAATAAAAGAAAAGGGTTAAAACAAGATTTATTAGACCTTTACCTTTTATTTGACTTCAAAAGTGAGAGTTGATATTTTTAATGTCTAGATTTCATTTTTGTGATCATGTTGGTATATTATAAGTATTTTTGTGATTTTTAAATAATAAGATATGATTTTTACAAGTTTTAGTCACTTATAAATACTAAATAAATAATTAGTTAAGTAACATAATATTTTAAGTTTATATTTTTACATTTTGGATCTTATTTTTCCAAGAATTTTAGTATATTATTTATATTTTCTTTATTTACCAATATTAAAGTATGAATTTGCAAAGTATTATTACTTATAAAATTTTTATTAAATATTAGTTATTTAAATAGTAAAAAAAATTCGATAATAATTTTATAATATAGATTTTATTTTTCTGAATATTTTGATATATTATACATATTTTTCTGAATTATAAAACAAAAGATATGCAATTTCTAAGATTTAGTCTTTTCCCTAAATTCCTGAATTTGATTTATATTTAAATTTATATTGTTTATTCATTTCTTATTGAATTTTAAACCGAAGAGTACTTTTTATACCGCCCTAAACATACCCTAGGTCACTGACCAGTGGGGTCAGTGGCCATGTCATTACCAGAACTAAAAATAATAAATAAAACAGCCTTATGACATCGACACGACGTCATGCTGACGTCACTCTAGCTCGATCCTCCCAGGTGGATGATCGATCCATTGATCGATAGCTTGCGGGGCAAAATAGAGGGTACTACGTGGCAGAGTAGACCAAGGCAGTTCTAAGAGTGGTGTCGCCGCCCCTTTTTGGTCATCAGAGGTACTCCGGCGACCAACTTCTGCGGCGGCCGACGGCAGCGCACGGCGGTAAGACGGCTCAGAGCGCTTGGAAGAAATCGAGAACATGCACGAACATCGGTAGCTCACCACGAAGCTGAAGAGTGCGCTGGCGAGGTCGGAGGAGCGCTGTAGCAGCGGGAATCAATGACGGTCGGCGTCAGAGAAGAAGCGGTCGGGACGCTCGATTAGGGTGCGCGGCTTCGATTCCTTCCGTGAGATGACTGAGAGAAGCACGGGGAACTCAACGGCAACCTCGGCTTGCCTCAGGGCGACCGGAAATGAGGACACGGTGGAGCACCGATGAGGTTATTGTTAGGGTTTCTGGCACAGAGGAGAGGAGAGAGAGGAATAGTGGCTAGGGTTCGTCCTTGGCGGCGCACAGACGACTTTATAGATGACCGGGGGCGGTGGCACGGATCTTGGCACACGCTGGCGATGAGGACACGGCCAACGAGCTTCTTGGCTCGATCGGGAGGTGGAAGACGGCCGGACGAAACAACGAAACGGTATCAGGCTAGTTGGGCCGACTTGGGATGCATACGGGTTGCGGCAAAGTTTGCGTAGAAAATTTCTCCAGCTGCTCGCGAGCGACAAATAAGCGAGAAACTTCTCTGGGCCGTGGGCCGAAACGGCTGGCTGCTCCTTCTCTTTTTCTTATTCTTTTTTTTTCTAGTTTCTGTTTTCTTTTCTATTTATAAATTCACTTCAAATTTGATTTCTACAAGAGTTTTAAAATGTCCAGAAATCTTGTAAGACATTGATATATAATAGAGGTTAATTATAACCCACTCCTCTACACTTCTTGTTGTATGTACAAAATATGTTATTATATGAAGGGTTCTTTTATTTAATAAAGTAGATATAATTTACGGTTTTAGGGTTTACTTGCTATAAGAAAATTTTGTAGAAATGATTTGTATTACCATAAAAAGAATGTATTAGTAATGGTTTAAGATGGATATTTATAAGTGCATAATCTTATTCCTATTTATCTTCATAAAGGATTTATCTAAATACATTATAAAGGATTAATCTTTGTGGTTCATAATATGATGATTTGGTTTTCATGGTCCTCTATATTTGGTGATTGCCAAATCCAATTCTACTTGATTTGTAGAGTTTAGAATTACCACAGAACACTTTTGGTTAGGTCATTATGAATCAACAACAATCATGGATAGAGAAACATTAAGGTTTATACAAATATAGATATATGGGCTTTGAGAGGATGTAATACTCATATTCAATTACTGATATATATGAATATGAAGGCTAAGTTTCTATTAGGGTTTAAGATAATAAAACAGACAAGGTTTTCATACATAAACACTCATCTGAAATTCTACTTATCTCTTAGACATCTCATTTGACTAAGAGATACTATCCATTGGCTGCCTAAAAATAGGAATTGGTTACTGCCTTCTTTATTCTAGGATGTTAAACAAAGAGGTAGACATGGTTCTTGTCATGGCTGGATATATTGTTGGTTAAGGCTTCTAAAGAATCCTTACCTCAATATCTTCCTAAGGTTATCTTTAGATAAGGAATTCCTTTCCTAGTTATACTCCATATATCTTTCTTATCTTATTTACAACGATCACATCTTCCTGAATAAGACAATCATATGATTCCACCATATCCATCATAAGATGATGACATGGTCATGTCACTTCAACAATACTCCATTCTTACCCCTAGTATATAACTCCTCTTAATTGACTACCATTGATACACCTATCAATGTAGCTATTGCTAACTCCATCTACTAACTTCCTTAAATCCATCTATCAACTATATCCAAGGCTTACAAGATTACAATCCTCATTGTAGATAACAAGGGATATTAATCTTCTAGAATAAGTATGGTTCTTCACCCATAATACAAGTTTGTTCTTGTATTAGCTTGATCAATCTACTATGCCTCCAACTACTTCATAAAACTTATTTTATATACTTCATCATACTCTAGCTTGACTTCTCATGTTCAAGCTAGATGATTCAGCTTACTGATGGCTCAATGCACGGCGCCTAGAAAAGTGTTGATGGCTCATGGTTGATGTAGACCTCGTTGGGAACCCCAAGAGGAAGGTATGATGAGCACAGCAGCAAGTTTCCCTCAGTTATGAAACCAAGGTTTAATCGAACCAGTAGGAGCAAGGAAACACCCCAAAGGTGTTACTAGCTGAGCTTTGGCAGGGCGCACTACCGGTGCTAGTAGCAACGTGGAGACCTGCACAACATAACCACAGAACTTTGTCCCCAACTTGCGATGAGGTTGTCAATCTCACCGAGTTTTGCGGAAAACAAAGGGTTAAACTATCGAATGGAAAGAAGTAAAAGTTTGCAGAAAGTAAACACAAAGCAGTAAAAGATTGTAGATTGTATGTAAAAGATAAGGACCGGGATCCATAGTTCACTAGAGGTGGCTCTCCTTAAGATAGATAACATGCTGGGTGAATAAATTACAGCGGGGCAATTGACAAACACCGAGAAAGCAATACATGCATATACTAATCATCTTGACTCCTCTAAGACTTGATTGGGCATTACAACATAATACATAGACCGCCATCCAACTGCATCTATGACTAATAATCCACCTTCGGGTTATCATCCGAACCCCCTCCAGTATTAAGTTGCAAGCAACAGATTATTGCTTTACGAACTACGTGTAAAGTAAACAATACGATTGTTCTATGAACAAAGGATTGTTGTTTTCTCCCTAGTAGCAACAACACATCTAGTACCCTAGAGATTTCTGTCACTTCCCCAGATTACCAGAGGCATGAACCCACTATCAAGCATAAATACTAACTCTTGGAGTTGCTAGAATCTACTTGGCCAAGATAGCTACTAACAACAGAAAGCATGCAACATCTCAAATAACAAAGACATGATAGAATCAATAATCAATCTAAAATAGCATCTCAATATCCATCGGATCCCCGCAAATACAACATGTATGAATTATAAATAGATGATCTTGATCATGAACGGAGCTCACAAGATCTAAACATGAAAGCACAAAGGAGTAGAAACCAGCCATCTAGCTACTACATGGATCCGTAGTCCAAGGATGAACTACTCACGCATCACACCGGAGGCTTGCATGGTGATGAAGAAGGCCTCCAGGGTGAATTCCCCTCTCCGGCAGGGTGCCGGGAAGAGCTTCAGATCCCTCCCAATCTAGGGATGGAGATGACGGCGGCTACAAACTCTTTCGTGGATTTTTGATCGGGTTCCTTAGGGTTTTCGTCCCGAGGGCAATATATAGGAGGAAGGAGAGGCCGAGGGGGTGCCAGGAGCGGCCACACCACCCCCTGGCGCGGGCCAGGCCTGGCCGCGCGGCCAGGTGGTGTGGTGGCTCCCTGGCCCTTCTCCGTCTCGTATTCTGGCACTTGATCACTTCTGGAAAAATAGGCACTTTGGCTTTTGTCCCGTCCAATTCCGAGAATATTCATTTTCTGACTTTCCTGGAACCAAAAATAGCAGCAAACAGGCAGCTGGCACTATGGCTCTTGTTAATAGGTTAGTCCAAGACATCATATGAAAAGTACTCCAAAGTTGGAACAAAACACAAGAAAGTGTATAAAACCAAGCATGGAACATCAAAAATTATAGATATATTTGCAATGTATCAACATCCCCAAGATTAACTCCTGCTCGTCCTCGAGTAGGTAAGTGATAAAAAGAAAGAATAATTTTTGAGGTGACATGCACCATCAAAGACTTGATCAAAGTATTTGCAAAACATTCAAAGCTGGGATCATAGTACTTCAATCATAACATGAAAGAAAATGTTCTAGCAATAAGCAAAGAAACTATGATGAAATATGAAAAGGCACAAACAAAAGATTCATGAATAACAATGCTTTGCAAGACGTTTGTTTGTTTCACATAAAGAAAACATAGCATACTAGTATTCAGGTTGTCCCTCAATAGAGTAGCAAATATAAATGCGTAGGACACCTTCAAAGTTCATAAGAGTGACTAGATACAGTAGTTTAAAACAAGTAATAACAAAGTATGCATCAATCAACTAGTCTTGGGACAATGCACATAGAACTAAGAATGGCCACTATGCTCTCAAAGTAGGTGCATAAAGCTAGAAGGTGGAGACTCAATATAATGGTGGAAGAAAGGCCTTTTGTAAAAGGAAGTAGGGATTCAAGTCTCATAAAGAGCTTCCAAAAATTATGGTACTTATAGCTTTCAGCTCTCATTGCCCCTATCATAAGCATCTTGAAGTGATTAAGGTTAAAGTGAACAAACTATGGTGTACATGCTTGACGAAGCATAAGTCAGAAATCTCATGTCCCTTGTATACGAGGGCCGCTCCTCATGCTACTCAAGTTTAGTCACCGGTAAGTTTTTGTCATTGTAAGTACATGTATCATTGAGAACCGCCAACGGGGTACCCCTTGCCCGATGATACGGAAGAATCCCCATATCAAAATGACAAGGCAAGCAGACAACAAGCATCTTAGCATTCTTCTTATTTACCATGGGAATATGGTGCTTTTTTCTCTCTTTCCTCTTTTCATAGTATCTCTTTTTTTCTTTCTTTTCTCTTTTTTCTCAATAGGACTCTTTTTTTATAAGAAGAATGCTTCATAGACAGCTCATTATGGTTACACTGCAGGTTTCCACCATGTCAGCATGGATTAGACCAGCGGCCCAGGCGTTTCTCTAACACATATACATAACTCCATGGATGTACAAGCTCCCCTTTCATTTCACACCGACGACATCCATATACAAAAGAGCATGATATCAACTAGGTACAAGTACCAAGTGCAATGTTGAAAGTGTTCCCCATGAAAGCATGGTTCTACTAATTCCCAACAAATAAGTGCAAGCATATACAACATAGAAGACACAATGGTTCAAATTTATAAAGGGCAAGTAAAGTAAAGTGTGCCATCAAGTTCATGAGAGCTTTAATCACTAGTTTTCTCATAACAAGTGGAAGGTAAACAAAAGCATGAATGTTGGGGATATACTTTCCGGGTATCCTCACAGTTCCTCACTGACCAGGGTGGCCCACTTCGGGTTAGAGCTCTGCTTCACGGGCGGCCCAGTCAGGGAGAAAGACGGAGTCCAATCCGGCTACGGGAAGGCCCATAAGACTTACCGACTTAGGCCCATAACGTTACTTGTAGTTCAAGATATACTCTGTAACCGACGTAGCTGGATAGATCTCTCCTGTAAACCCTAGGCCGGATATCTATATAAGCCGTCCTAGGGAGAGCCTTAGGGCATAACCTCAATAGTCTACAATCTCAACTCGCACAGGCGAAACCCTTGTAACCCATATTCTGGTTCTGTCGTATTACTGGATTGCTAGCAGGAGTAGGATTCGTCCAAAGCCGGCGGATTCGAACCTGGGTAAACTTGTGTGCTCACCGTCCCGGAATACTGTACGTCTCACACCCCTCTCTTCCGCACGCCTCGAGGACCCCCTCATGGCGTACTTATCCTCAATCCGACGACAGTTGGCGCCCACCGTGGGGCAAGTGAGCTTCGGATCTATGTTCCGAGCGGAATCTGCAAGAATCGGAATCGGCGAGACTATCGCCGTCGGTCGTATCCTCTACGCCAGCGACGTCCCTCTCATCGTTCTCAACGAGACTTGGATTCTAGCTAGGGAGGCCATGACTGCCTACACAATCATGTCTTTTGGCGAGATCGATGTTTACATCGGTTTCGCTTAAACTGCCCAACCCAACCCAGTGGTGATGATAGAGGCAGAAGAATTTTCTGGGTCCCCTTTGTCCGCGGAGGCGGCAGAGTTCCGGATCTCAGAAAACCCTAATCCCACCCAACCTGCACCAGTTGTGGAGATAGTGGAGAAATCTGAGCCTGAAGAAGACCTTGCGGTCCAAGTCGAATCTGGAGTGGATCTCCCTGGAGAAGCCGGATCCCAGATCGACCCACCCGTGGAAGTCAAAATCCAGGAGGAGCATATCAACGACAGTGATTCCGGCTCTGATGACGCCGGGATAGACAGACCTTTCCTAAGGTACACACTAAAACGTATGATACTGCAAGGCGAAAGCGCAGATGCAATCCTCGAGACCATCAAAAGTTTCGATATGGCTGATCGCGAAAGCCGCAGGTACCTCAGGAAGCACGTGTCACACTTCGTCGGATACGTAGGATCTGGATCCGGCTCTGCAGATGCTGGAGAAAACACCGACTCTGTGCTGGAGGCAATTGGAACAAACGCCGACGTACCTGCATCCTCAGATGAATCGATGACGTCAGCAGATTTCCGAAAGTTCTCCGCAGAATATGAAGAGGAGTACAACTCCAAAGCTGCAGAAGAAGGAGAAGCCATGGATGAAGGATCCGGGGAACACTCTCCCAAAGCGTAGGATGACATGGATGTCGGAGACAATCCCGAGGTCCAGATGTTCGAAAGTACCGATCAGAGCTTGACTCCAGGAAACGGACCCAAAGCCGTCTTTGCTACCGGCGCTGCCAAGAAGGCAAAGAAGAAGAACAAGAAAAACAAGACCCCGGCAAAAGACCCTCTAACAGAAGAGGTGATTGTCGAGGAATACAAGGAAGACTCGTTTGGAGCACTTATCCCAGAAGAGCCGAAAATAGAAGCATCGGTGGATGGACACATGATCACCGAAGGTGCACGTAAATTCATCGATGCCGCATTAACCACACCTATCCCTACAGCCGCAGAACTAACTGTGGATGAGCTGGACGAAAGGGCGCAGGCCCTAGAAGCGCGTCATCAACAACTCCTCGATGAAGCCAAAAACATCGAGGTGGAGAAGAAACGCATGTCAAACAAGGACTACATGTCTCGGTTACACTAGAAGACATGGAAGCGTCACATAGATGACAACCAATTCCCACGTGTCCGTGCCGTCCTTTTTGGATATGAGATGGGGATGCCACGGAAAGATAGCAAAGGATATTGGGTATACCCAACACCAGTACAGAATACCGTGGCAGCCCGAGAAATTCTATCGGCTAATCCAGGAGCGGAGGAGATCCATTTGGGTATCAAACTACTCAACAAGGGACTGGAGCAGCAAAAGGTCGCCCTATCCGGAAGGCAAAAACTGGTCTCGGATTCTGACCAATGTCGCACAGATCCGGCATGGGCTGGCGTAAGATCCCATTACGTCCGGGCGCAGTATCATCACCCCGAACACCGAGAAGACAACTATTCAAGAACCGGATCTTCAGGACAGCATCACAAAACTTCGTGTAACTGGAGCAACGTCGCCCCAACGGCCGAAAAAGATGCCATTGCTGCCCTGAATCCGACAAACCCTTCCCGACGAGAATCTAACGATCGAAGGGGAGAAGATAAAGAAAAACGATGGGAGGAGGACCGTCAAAAAATGCCACCTCCTAAACACACAAGCCGTCCGACTGAGCCTCACCATGGTGGGAACGATGGACGAAGAAACGCTGGAAACCATGCTGGTACAAGCCGGCAGGGGGCTCGTCGTAGTCAAGATCCTCCCCGGAACCGGAATAATGACGCTCCGGACGGAGGCCGGCGATCAATCGGAAACTATCCAGCTGCACCACCCTCTCCACCACACAGTCATCACAATGGCCCCCATGGAGGGCAAGGAGGACGACATGGCAGAGGAGGTGGTGGCAGAAGCCGAAGTCCGGCTCCACGGCACCGCAGCCACAGCCGGCATTCGGGACAGTCTCTATCCCCGAACAACACAAGGCACAGGATCAATTCCAACATAGAGGCGCGACACTATGAAAATGATGATATGTACGTGGGCCCAAAGTGCTTAGGACCACGCATCAGAGCTACAAGATTCTCGGAAGGATTTGCTATCTCAAGACACATCCAAGCCTACGACGGCATTGCTCGGCCAGACACTTGGCTACAGGATTTTTTCCAAGCTTGCTGCATCGCCAAAGGCGGAAACAGCCTGGTCGCAACCCGATATCTCCCACTTATGCTATGGAAGACGGTGCGATCATGGCTCAATGAACTTCCGGAGAACACCATCCATAACTGGTATCACATGCAAAGTGCGTTCTTTCGGAATTTTGAAGGCACATATCGGAGGCCCTGTTCGGTCGGAGACCTACAACGTTGCACCCAGAAAGCCGGAGAAACTTGCGGAGATTATCTCGGACGATGGATCGACACCAAGAACTCCTGTGAAGGAGTAAACGATCAAACCGCGATTGAAGCTTTCATCGCAGGGCTCCCAATTGGTCTACTACGTCACCGCTTGAAGTGCAACAAGGTCACTGATCTGGGAGAGATGATAGAAACAGCGAGCAAGTATGCAGATGCTGACGACGATGCAGAGGGATTACTCAACGTCCTGGCTGTGCCTCAGTCAGCAAAAACAAAGCAACAAGCTCAGAAGCGCAAAAATACCTCGGAAGAAAAACCTAACACAGAAACAGCAGTGGTTACTACTGTCTCCGGGTCTGGAGGACGAGGAGGACGTGGCGGAGGCCGCGGACGTGGCCGTGGGACGTCAAGGGTCCAAGGTAGAGGAGAACAGCAACCAGGCAAAACCTACTCTTGGGCTGACATTGCCAATAACCCATGTGTGCATCACTTAGACGCCAGTAGGGGCTCGTCCCACACCAACGCTGAATGTCGTTTCAATGATGACATCAAAAGAGATGATACCGCGGGCTACAAAGCTAAGCGGAAGAAGGGAAAGAAAAATCCCGAAAAGGAAAAGGAGACCAAGGAAGATTCTGACATGGAGGAAGCTGATGCTTCAAATCCCAAGTCAGAAGGGAAGAAGACTTTTCCCACCAAGAAGGACACTTACGTCACCTTCCTCGGATCTCAACCAGCAAAGGTCAAGAAAGAAGTTCTCCACGAGCTCAATGCAACAGTTCCATTTGTCCCTCAATATCTGGACTGGTTGGAAGTGGCAATCACATTTGACCGCGCTGATCATCCGCCTAAGTTGCACATGCGAGGAAAATACGCCTTAATTGTCAATCCACTTATTGACGGTTATGGTTTCTCTAAGACCCTCATGGACGGTGGTAGCAGCATCAATATTCTCTATGTCGAAACGCTACGCCGGATGAAGATCTTGGAGACCCAGCTGAACCATAGCTCTATGATCTTTCACGGAGTTGTCCCAGGAAGACAAGCCAATTCCCTGGGAGAGATTACTTTGGATGTTACCTTTGGAACTCCAAAGAATTACCGGATGGAGGCACTTTCCTTCGAAGTGGTCCTGTTCAAGAGCGCATACCATGCTATATTCGGACGTCCGGCTTACTGGGCTTTTATGGCTCGTCCATGTTACATTTACAATATGATGAAAATTCTAGGTCCCAACGGCGTGATCACCATCAGGGGAGACCCGAAGAAGGCGCGAGAGTGCGAGGATGGAAATGCCGCCTTTGCCGAAGCCGTGCTGCACGCCCAAGAGTACCAGGAGATCAAGAAGAGCATAGATCTGTCCGAGATGCCCGTAGTGAAGAAGGAGGTGACAAAGCCAAATCCGGAGTTCAAGGCATCAGAAGAGACGAAGAAGGCGCCGCTGAAGGATGATGACCCCTCCAAGGTGACCCAGATAGGCGCAGGCCTAAGTAGCGCATAGGAAAGCGCGCTCGTCAAGTTCCTCCAAGCAAATCAAGATATTTTCGCTTGGCAGCCATCTGACATGACCAGAGTACCTAGGGAACTTGCCGAGCACTCTCTAAATGTAAACCCGAACGCTAAACCCGTCAAACAGTCCTTACGACGGTTTGGCAACGAAAAGCGTAAGGCAATAGCTAAGGAACTAGCGTGGCTCGAGTTAGCCGGATTCATAGAAGAGGTCATCCACATTGAGTGGTCGGCCAATCCTGTAATAGTCCCTAAAAAGGACACCACTGATTTAAGGATGTGTGTTGATTATACTGCCTTGAACAAGGCTTGTCCAAAAGATCCGTTCGCTCTGCCTAGAATTGATCAAGTTATCGATTCTACGGCAGGCTCGGAACTCCTCTGTTTTCTCGACGCATATTCCGGTTATCACCAAATCCGGATGAAGGAATCCGATAAAGTCAAAACTTCATTCATAACCCCCTTCGGAACCTTCTATTTTGTTACGGTGCCCTTTGGGCTGAAGAACGCAGGAGCTACGTACCAGCGCATGATGTAGCATTGCCTCCACGACCAACTTGGACGCAACGTACATGCATACGTGGATGATATCGCGGTGATGTCCAAAAAGAAGGAAACGCTGATTTCCGACTTGGAGGAAACATTCGCCAATCTACGAAAATACAACATCATGCTTAACCTGAAGAAATGCTTCTTTGGCATACCAGCTGGAAAATTGTTAGGTTTCATCATGTCTCAAAGGGGCATAGAGGTGAACCGAGACAAAATCAAGGCTATACTCAATATTTCCAGGCCAACTCGCCTGAAGGACGTACAAAGATTAACTGGCTGCATCGCTGCGGTCAGTCGATTTGTAAGCCGGCTTGGTGAAAGAGCCGCACCATTATACAAACTCCTGAAAAAGACCAAGGATTTTGTTTGGACTGACGAAGCTGAAGCTGCACTACAAGACCTGAAGAAAGTACTCTCATCTGCTCCTATCCTTGTAGCGCCGGAACCTCAGGAACCGATGTTGCTCTACATTGCTGCGACAAATAAGGTCGTTAGTATCGTCATGGTGGTGGAGAGACCAGAGGAAAATCAGGAGTACCCGGTGTAGCGTCCGACGTACTTTGTCAGCGAGGTCCTGACAGAATCAAAACAGCGGTATCCGCACTATCAAAAGTTGGCTTACGGTGTTTTTCTAGCATCTCGTAAGTTACGACACTATTTTCAGGAGCATCCAATTACCGTGGTGAGCAAAGCTCCCATGAGAGATATAATCAACAACAGTGACGCCACAAGACGCGTCACCAAATGGGGCATAGAGCTTGCAACTTTCGATATTAAGTATAAACCCCGGACAACAATCAAATCCCAGATCCTTGCTGACTTTGTCGCTGATTGGACAGAGACGAAGGAGAACATGATCCTCCCTGAGTCGGAATATTGGACCCTCTTTTTTGATGGGTCTAAGGCTCGAGGGGGCTCGAGGGCTGGCGTGGTGCTCAAATCACCCCAAGGAGATAAACTTTTATAAGTGTTATAGATCCACTTCACAGCGACAAACAATATTGCCGAGTATGAAGCACTGCTGCATGGAATCCGGATTGCTAAGGATATTGGCATCCGATGTTTGATGTGTTACAAAGATTCGGATCTTGTTGCTCAGCAAGTGTCGGATATTTGTAATGCAAATAAACACATGGCAGCTTATAAAGCTGTTGTAGATGATCTATCTAAATCGTTCGAAGGGTTTGAAGTTCAACACATCCCTCGAGCAGAAAATGAGGAAGCGATTGCACTATCTCGGATAGGCTCTACGCAGAAAGAGGTTCTGGATGGCGCGTTTTTAGAGCACCTCAAAGTTCCCTCGATAAAGGGAGTAGATGAGGAATATCCGACCAAATCCGACTCACCTTTGATAGCAGTTCTGGCTGTAATTCCCAGCTGGACTCAACCCTACCTCGATTATTTGGTAGATGGCAAATTACCCAAAGACGAGGTGCTGAGCCGACAGATTATCCGACGAGCAAAAGCCTATACTATTGTTAAGGGTGAGCTCCATAAACAGAGTGTTTCTGGGGGTTTTTAGCGCTGTGTATCTCCGGAAGAAGGAGTGGAAATCTTAAGGGAAATCCACAAAGGCGAGTGTGGTCACCACGCTGCAGCCAAATCTTTAGTGGCAAAAGCTTTTAGACACGGATTTTTCTGGTTTACAGCTCAGACAGATGCCGAACGATTAGTCAAGACGTGCAAAGGCTGCCAAAAGTACGCCAAACAAGCTCATGTTCCGGCTGATCAGCTGCGAACAATACCTATAACATGACCCTTTGCGGTCTGGGGGCTTGATATGGTAGGACCTTTTAAACGAGCTCCAAGTGGATTCACTCACCTCTTAGTGATGGTGGATAAATTCATACAATGGATTGAGGCTAAACCCGTCACTAGTTGTGATGGAGCAACAGCCAAAAGATTTGTCGAGGATGTTATAATCCGGTATGGTTACCCGCATAGCATTATCACGGACAACAGGAGTAACTTTTCTATGGGAGAACTGGCTGAATTCTGCGACGAGCAAAATATCCGGCTTGACATTGCATCAGACACACATCCATAGGCTAACGGACAAGTCGAAAGGGCAAATAGTTTAATCTTGCAAGTCCTGAAACCGAGACTCGAAGCACCACTACGACGTGCTGCGTGGGCTTGGGCAGCGGAATTACCTTCTGTAATTTGGAGTTTACGAACAACTCCAAAAAGGTCAACAGGGTACACACTGTTCTTCTTGGTCTATGGTGCAGAAGCAGTTCTTCCTAGTGATTTGATTCATACTTCTCCTAGAGTGGCCGCGTATATCGAAGAGGATGCCGAGATTTCTCGACAAAATGATCTCGACTTAGTCGAAGAAGTTCGCGTCATTGCTGAAATGAGATCTACAGCCTATCAACAGATGTTACGCAAGTATCATAGCCAGAGAGTCCGAACTAGATCTTTCAATAAAGGTGATTTGGTTCTCTGGCTTGTACAACAAAGAAAGCACAAACTTTCCCCAGTATGGGAAGGGCCCTTTTTAGTTAGTCGAGTATCGCACAATGGATCGTACTACTTAACTGACATGAGGCCAGTCAAAGAAAGACCTGCTACTAAGAAGAGAAAGAGAGCTGGAGGCAGTACAAATCCGGATGAGTTAGACAGACCGTGGAATATTGCTCATCTACGTCCCTTTTATTCTTAGTTTATCCTTCTTTGTAATCATACATATGTACATGTTCTGTGAGAAATAAAAGTTTTGGTTGCCTCAAGTTTTTCTGAGAAGTTTTTACCATCTTATTTCCAAATGATCATGTCATAGTCGAAAATCCTAGAATGCTTGAAAGTACTTTATGCTCATGTTCGTTCTGGTTTAGATTTTCGATTCTAAAATTGCTACCTTCGGGTATAACTCTAAAATTTCTAGTCTTTACTTTGGTTGTTTGTCTGATTGCTGGATGCGGGCATTTTCTGAGTAGTGAATTGTTGGTACTGGAAGCCGGCTTTGTTTTCGAGTTTAAGTTGGTTTAGCAATTGAACTCCGTTGCTCGGCAAAGTTTTCGGCGGAAGGTTTAGCCGGCTCACGAGAGGGACGAGGCGGAAAGCCAGATAAACGATAAGTAGAGACAAAAAAGTATAAGTGCTTGTGTAAACATTTCAGGCACTCAAAATTTTTAAAGCCAAAAAGTGTTGAATAGATTAAAAGCTTAGCACTAGCAAAAGTTAAAGTACTACATATTTACAAACGCATCATGTTTTTTCCGGAATAATACATAAATTTCTGGTCTATGATGCAGGAGGAGATGAAGGATCTGCCGGCTCGCTGGTCACTCCGCCTTGATATCGTTCTGAGATGTCCGCATCCGAGGTGGTGCGTTCATCGTCGGAAACTTCTTCGGTTTCTTCTGCAGGAGGAGGCGGAGTATCCATGCGGGTGAAGAAGGGGATCTTGTAGCTAGTCAGATCAGCCACGTGACACCCGTATCCGGCACAGGAGTGCATGATGGCTTGAAGGTCCTGCTCCTAGCCGTCTTCATCTACCTTGCAGTACCCTCTGGTCACTTGCCATATCTCCATGTTTCCATGGTGGCTCATGACCATGGTGAGAGCGTTCTGCGTAGCAATCCGCGCGTAGGACATGTTCCAGTCCCGAACAAGTTACGACATCTCCGTGGCCTTGTCCCGCACCTAAAAGTCCGACATGCTTGGCATGTCCGGAATCTTGAGAGCTTCGCCGATGTCCTCAAAGGATTGGTGGAAGTCATGAAGCAGGTCACCGACTTGGGTAAGCCAGTGGGTGCGGGGCTCGGAGGAGGAAGAATCCGTCAGGTTCAGAGGACCTATACACAGAACAAGTTAAGAAAAATCCGACATTGATAAAATGTCGAAGAAAGAAATAAGTCGGTTAGATGGAACGTACCGAAAATGACGTCATCAATTTTGGTCTTCTCCTCCCGGAGACTCTGGAGTTCAGCCCGGAGCGCCTAGGAGATATCCTTCTCTCTGCCAAGCTCATTCTTGAGATCCGAGATTATTTTATCTTGAGCAGCGATCTTGCGATCACGCTCATCAGTGGCCATGGAGGAGGATTCAAGGACTTGAGCTATGCTCCTTTCATGATCCGCCTTGAGCTTATCTAGCTCTTGGCGAAGTCCCTTGTTCTCCACCACCAGGGTCTTGAGGTTCTCGGCCTCTTCAATCATGGCGACGGATTGTTTCACTAGCGCTGTAAGTCAAAAAAGAACAACAGTTCAGAAAAATTCGACATTGAAAATAACAAAGACAAGGTTTGAGTCTCGGAATGTTTACCTTCGGCCTCATCCTTGGCAACTTTAAGCTTAGCATTTTTAAGCCGGAGAGCTTTGATCTCTCTCCGCTTATCGCAAACATTGGTAAGTAATTCCTGGTTATAGGAACATACTTTCTGTAAGTCAGAATACCCAAAGTCAGAAAGCTACTTAAGACTCGGGCTAATATTTTTGCTAAATATCAGCACGAGCCTTGGGGGCTACACTAGTTCGTTCTTTGGCATCCTAATGAAGCATAAACTCGGATTATATATCCTACTTCATGCTTGGGGGCTAGAGGATATGATATAACATAATAAAAAAACAAGAGTTGGAATTCTGACTTACATATTGCTCGCGGGTGAGTTTATCCAAACCCGCGTTCACTTCAGCGGCCACCTTCTCGGCAAGAGTAACAGGGATCACTGGGGCTGTTGGAAGCTCTCCAGTCCTAATCCTCTCGTCCCGAAGGCGGACTTGGGCAAGAAGGTCAGAGAACTTGACATCCTCTGCTTCTTGCTCTTCTTCTTCGGCAAATAGATGGCTTTTCTCCAGGACTTGCCTGGCGAGCCGCTGAATCTCTTCTGCAGATTTTCGGGACAGACCAAACTTGGCGAGTCCCGGATTGCTGATGAGGTTTTCGGCAAAAGGTTTCTGCCGAGGGATCATTACCCGAAGAGGGTTCACCCTTATCTTGATCTGACGCACCCATGGTGACGTTAGTTTGCGACCCAAGGATCGTAGGCTCCGTTGGAGGAGCTGGATCTTCTGCAACCACCGGAGAAGGAGTGATCACGGGAGTTGCAGAAGGTTGAGGGGCAGGAGTCGGAGGAGCCACGGCAGGGGAAGCTATGGTGAGCTTTGTCTGACGCAAGGGCTTTGAAGAAATCCCTTTTCCCTTGCCCTTGATGATCGATTTTGCTCTGAGAATGTAGTAAATTCGGAAATGTTACATCTCGGAAAGAAATTTGAGTAAAGTGCAAAGGCGGAAAGTTGTGATTGAAAGTTACCTCTTCATGACAGGCACCTCCTTTGTGCCAACAGCCACTGTTAGAGCTTTGTGCTTCTTAAGCGCAAGGTCCGGCAATGGGACCACTTCTGTCTCCTGAGAAAACTCAGGAGGATATCCTTCAAGCGGAGCAAGTTTCGACTCGGGGAGGTCAGCAAGCTGCAAACAAGAAAACATATCAGTATTGCAGTATAACTCGAAGATTGAAACACATAAAAGGTGTACTGATGGAAGCTTACCGGCACCATGGGGTTTTCTGCCGTGTGCATATCCAGAGAAACCTCCGGAATCCTCCTCTCGATCCGCTCCTTGATCAGCCATTTGATCTGGCTTATGTAGCCTTGAGTGGTGTAGGCTTTGGGGCTGATGCGGAGGGAGTCTTTTTTGGATGACGTGATGGAGTGCATCAGTTGATCCCCGTGGTACTGAAGGGGCTGGATCCGACAAGAGACCCAACACTGGACCAAGTCAGATCCCTTCAGACCCTTGTGCTTGATCAAATATTCGATCCGCCTCTTAGCGAGGATCAGATCATCGGTGAGAGCTGGAGCAGCCTCGTCCCAAGAAGGTTGGGCTGTGGCAGCTCCATCGACAAAAGTCGGCAAAGCAGTAGCTTTGTCAGGAGCCGGAATATCCCTATGATAGAAAAATGTGGCTGGCCATTGTTTGACCGAGTCACTGGCTAGAATTTTGGGATATGCCCGGTCACGTCTAAGTGAAAAGCTGATAGTGTCGGTGATGTAAGGAACACCGGCAGTGATGGAATTTCTCCGGACATGAAAGTAGTATCGGAAGAGAGTCAAACTCGGCCTAATGCCGAGAAAGTCCTCACAAAGCGAAGCATACGCACTCATCTCTAAGAGAGAGTTGGGAGGAAGATTGTGGAGTTGAACTCCATAATGATCTATCACCTCGGAGAAGAACTCCGAGGGAGGAAAAGATAGACCTCGGTCAAGATGGGTGTCGAAGTGGACCCGCTCGCCGTCGCGTGGATTGGGGACGGTTTCCCCGTAGCCGCTCCGCCAGTCGCTGGCGACAAGAAGCCCCTCCTTCTCCACGTTCTTGAGGCCCTCCTCGTTGAGGGCGCAGGGGCTCCAGATTCCCCGTAAGCTCTCCTTCTCCGCTGTTGCTTCCGCCGTCGCCACCGCCGCTGCTACCGCCAAGCTGGAGGAAGAAGATGAAGCCATTTCTCCGGTGAGAAGATGACCTAAAAGGGGCAGCGCTGGGAGTTCTATGGGGGAAGGACGAGGATGCTATGTGCGCGCAGGAGGATTGGGAGGAAAGGAAACGGCAAAGAACTGGTGGAAAGGAGAAGGAAAAATCCAAACCCCTTATATCCACCTAACTGCGCCAAGATTCATGCAAATGCTACAGTGTAACCGCCACGTGTCGTGGAAGGAACTGGGAAGGACCCACGCGATGATTGCGTCGCCTCGATCTCCACGCACGCATTGAAACGGCGCCTCGGTTCCGTGAACTGCGGACCCACCAACGGTCGTGCTGATGGAACGCCTGTCAGATGACGTGACTAGACCATGCTTGTGTTAGGTGGCGTTAGAGACCAAGTTCCAACTTAGTTTGAAATCGAGCTGGAAAATCCGAGTAAACCTGTTGATAGGTCCGACTTACTTTTAAGACCCGGATCGTATTTTTTGTTGTGAAGTTTCAGAAACCCTTCAAGATTCTGCAAGCCAAAGATCAAGCTAGACGATGATAAATCCGACTTTGGATCTTGGAGGCCTCCGGGGGCTGCTGTTGGGGATATACTTTCCGGGTATCCTCACAGTTCCTCACTGACCAGGGTGGCCCACTTCGGGTTAGAGCTTTGCTTCACGGGCGGCCCGGTCAGGGAGAAAGACGGAGTCTAATCCGGCTACAGGAAGGCCCAGAAGACTTATCGACTTAGGCCCATAACGTTACTTGTAGTTCAAGATATACTCTATAACCGACTCTTAGACGTAGCCGAATAGATCTATCCTGTAAACCCTAGGCCGGATATCTATATAAGCCGTCCTAGGGAGAGCCTTAGGGCATAACCTCAATAGTCTACAATCTCAACTCGCACAGGCGAAACCCTTGTAACCCATATTCCGGCTCTGCCGTATTTACTGGATTGCTAGCAGGAGTAGGATTCGTCCAAAGCCGGTGGATTCGAACCTGGGTAAACTTGTGTGCTCACTGTCCTGGAATACTGTATGTCTCACACCCCTCTCTTCCGCATGCCTCGAGGACCCCCTCATGGCATACTTATCCTCAATCCGACGACAATGAATATACTTGGAATAGCATAAGCTAATAGGTAGGTATGGTGGACTCTTTGAAATAACTTGGTTTAGGGAGTTGGATGCATGAGTGGAACTCATACTTTGTTGTGGAGGCTAGCAAAAGACTGGGAGCGAAAAACTAAGAGAGCAATAATGGCCATAATCATGCAGAGCGACAAAACATCATTGATCAAAGCACAAAGTGATACTACAAGTTGAAAACTAAAGGATCATAAAGGCTATGGTGACTTGAGATAGTCATAACATGGTGTGAGCATGCGCCAAGTCAACCCAAATAAAGCATCAAAGGAGAATACCACTATACTATGCTTTAATATGCTAAAACAACGCATGATTCATCCAAGGCACATTAAGCAATCTCAATTGTTTATAACAAGTCATGCTACAGCAAAGAATACTAGGCATAAATCCAAAACAATATCAAGCATGGCATGACAAAGCATAGGCCACAGTAAAAAACGAGCTCTTTTTACCACATAAGCATGGACTTTCCTACTCTTTTCCAAACCAAACCAAACTATTTGCAAATCAATGTATGAAAGAGGGGGTCCAACCAGTTTATTCAGCAAACTAAGCAAACCAAAGAAAACTAAAACCAAAACGAAAACGAAAAAGAAGACGCTCCAAGAAAAACACAACTGTGCATGAAACAATAAAAATGAAGCGTTTGGAAGAAACCTGGGATTTTTATTGATGAAGAAGGGGATGCCTTGGGCATCCCCAAGCTTTGACGCTTGTACTTCTTGCATATTTCTTGGGGTGACACGCGAGGCATCCCCAAGCTTGAGCTTTAGTCCATTCTTCATCTCATTACTCATTCCTTCCATACACCTGAAATTTTTCCTTCATACAAAACTTCACACAATCTCATTAGCAACATTAGTGCACTTAAGATAAATAAGTCTTAAGGTTCAGTTCTAACACCAAATAAACTTCCATTAGAACACTAGCTACTGTAGCACTTCCCTCAAAAAGCTCAATTCCCCAAAAGAACTCAAGAAGGAACCAACAAGAAGCAAATGCAGAAAATGGCAGAAATCTGTCAAAACAGACCAGCAGGTAAATACGAATTTTTTAGAACACCTTATGTTGCTCAAATAAAAAAGTGTTGAACTAAAGAAAGTTAGATAACAACCTGGGGATGAAGCACAAAAAATTACAGCTCATTCCGACATACAGAGATCTCTCACGAATTTTTACGGTGAAGCACAAAAATCTGTTTCGGGACAGCAACTTTCCCAATCATTACTTCACTCTCATTAGAGGTTACTCTTGGCACAAAAAGTAAATAAAAAGGATAAGGAGAGGTTATTACAGAGGTAATAACTTCCAAGAGTCATCTAAAACTCTTGGGTTATCTCCCAACAAGTATTTTTCTTTAACGCCTTTAAGTTAGGCATAAGAAGCAAAGAAAGAATCAAGTGTTCTCAAATGAAGAAGCATTAAGACCAAAATTTGTTTTCATAGGAGAAGCAAAAGAAATATTTTCTCTCTTTTTAGGGAAGTGTTCTATAAATTTCTTGAGTGGGAATTGATATTTAATGGTGCCTTCTTTCATATCAATGATGGCACCAACAGTTCTAAGAAAAGGTCTTTCCAAAGTAATAGGACAAGAAGCATTGTATTCAACATCCAAAACATAGAAATCAATGGGGACATAGGAATCGTTAACCATAATAAGAACATCATTAAGACTCACCATGAGTTTCTTTTTAGCATTAGCATCAAGTGGGACATTCAAATAATAATCTTCAAGAGGAGGCAAATCAAGCATGTCATAAATCCTTCTAGGCATAATAGAAACACTACTATCAAGATCACACAAAGCTTTGAAATCAAAGTCATTCACTTTCATATTAATGATGGGTTCCCAACCATCTTCTTGCTTTATAGGAATAGAAGCTTTATGTTTCATCTTTTCTTATTTAATCTTTATGAGAGCATCAGTAATGTGTTTTGTAAAAGCCATGTTCATAGCACTAGCATTATAACTCTTAGCAAGCTTTTGTAGGAACTTAATAACTTCAGAGATGTTGCAACCATCAAGATCAAAATCAACTTTATCATCTAAAGTAGTAGAACTATTACTAGCCTCAACACTAGTGGTGGTGATAGTAGAAACACTAATGTTTCTAGCAATTTCATCTTCTCTTTCCCACTTAGCATGTAATTCAGCTAATAGTCTAACATTTTCATCAATTCTTACTTGTATGGCATTAGTAGCTGCAAAGGGATTCTCATTAGTTTCAGGTTTAGCAGCCATTTTATTCAAAGTAGATTGAGCTTCAGCCAAAGATGTTATATTTCTTTCAGCATTAGAGAGTTTTTCCTCAATAGTTTTATTGAAAGTAGTTTGTTTACTAATAAACTCTTTAAGCATAACTTCAAGCTCAGAGGGAGCACTCTTATTATTGTTGTAAGAATTCCCATAAGCATTACCATTGTTGGGAGGATATGGCTTATAATTGCTGTTACCAAAATTGTTCCTATAAGCATTATTACCATAAGCATTGTTGCCAAAATTGTTATTTCTTATGAAGTTCACATCAACTTGCTCTTCTTGAGCAACCAAAGAGGCTAAAGGAACATTATTTGGATCAATATGGGCTTTCCTATTAAAAAGCATAGACATAATAATATCAATTTTATCACTCAAGGAGGAGGTTTCCTCAACAGAATTTACCTTCTTACCTTGTGGAGCTCTCTCAGTATGCCATTCAGAATAATTAACCATCATATTGTCCAAAAGTTTTGTTGCAGCACCCAAAGTGATGGTCATAAAGGTACCTCCAGCAGCTGAATCCAATAGGTTCCTTGAAGAATAGTTCAATCCTACATAAAAAGTTTGGATGATCATCCAAGCAGTTAGTCCATGAGTGGGACAATTCTTTACCAAAGATTGCATTCTTTCCCAAGCTTGAGCAACATGCTCATTATCAAGTTGTTTAAACTTCATTATTTCACTTCTCATGGATATAATCTTAGCAGGAGGATAGTATTTTCCAATAAAAGCATCTTTGCACTTAGTCCAAGAATCAATACTATTCCTAGTTAAGGAATTCAACCATTCTTTAGCTTTTCCTCTCAAAGAGAAAGGAAACAATTTCAGCTTAATAATATCACCATCTATATCCCTATGCTTTTGCATCTCACAAAGTTCAACAAAGTTATTTAGATGGGAAGCAGCATCTTCATTACCAATACCAGAAAATTGCTCTCTCATAACAAGATTGAGTAAAGCAGGTTTTATCTCAAAGAAAGTATTTTCAGCAACAGGTGGAGCAATAGGTGTGCTCATAAAATCATTGTTATTGGTGCTAGTGAAGTCACACAACTTAGTGTTTTCAAGAGTAGTCATTTTTTTTGGGGTTTCAAATAAGAAAGCAAACTTGCAAAACTAATTTTTTTTGTGTTTTTTTTGTGTTTTTTTTTGAAGAACAAAACAAGCAAACAAAGCAAAAAGAAAACTAAGCAAAACAAAAACAACAAAGTAAAGAGATTGGTTATGAGGGACTCCCCTTGTGAAGATGTCCTTGACTCCCCGGCAACAGCGCAAGAAAAGTGTTGATGGCTCGTGGTTGATGTAGAGCTCGTTGGGAACCCCAAGAGGAAGGTATGATGAGCACAGCAGCAAGTTTCCCTCAGTTATGAAACCAAGGTTTAATCGAACCAGTAAGAGCATGGAAACACCCCAAAGGTGTTACTAGCTGAGCTTTGCAGGGCGCACTACCGGTGCTAGTAGCAACATGGAGACCTGCACAACACAACCACAGAACTTTGTCCCCAACTTGCGATGAGGTTGTCAATCTCACCGTGTTTTGCGGAAAACAAAGAGTTAAACGTATCGAATGGAAAGAAGTAAAAGTTTGCAGAAATTAAACACAAAGAAGTAAAAGATTGTAGATTGTATGTAAAAGACAAGGACCGGGATCCATAGTTCACTAGAGGTGGCTCTCCTTAAGATACATAACATGCTGGGTGAACAAATTACAGCGGGGCAATTGACAAACACCGAGAAAGCAATACATGCATATACTAATCATCTTGACTCCTCTGAGACTTGATTGGGCATTACAACATAATACATAGACCGCCATCCAACTGCATCTATGACTAATAATCCACCTTCAGGTTATCATCCGAACCCCCTCCAGTATTAAGTTGCAAGCAACAAATTATTGCTTTACAAACTGCGTGTAAAGTAAACAATACGATTGTTCTATGAACAAAGGATTGTTGTTTTCTCCCTAGTAGCAACAACACATCTAGTACCTTAGAGATTTCTATCACTTCCCCAGATTACCAGAGGCATGAACCCACTATCGAGCATAAATACTAACTCTTGGAGTTGCTAGCATCTACTTGTCCAAGATAGCTACTAACAACGGAAACCATGCAAGATCTCAAATAACAAAGACATGATAGAATCAATAATGAATCTGAAATAGCATCTCAATATCCATCGGATCCCCGCAAACACAACATGTATGAATTACAAATAGATGATCTTGACCATGAACGGAGCTCACAAGATCTAAAATGAAAGCACAAAGGAGGAGAAACCAGCCATCTAGCTACTACATGGATCCGTAGTCCAAGGATGAACTACTCACGCATCACACCGGAGGCTTGCATGGTGATGAAGAAGGCCTCCAGGGTGAATTCCCCTCTCCGGCAGGGTGCCGAGAAGAGCTTCAGATCCCTCCCGATCTAGGGATGGAGATGACGGCGGCTACCGACTCTTTCGTGGATTTTTGATCGGGTTCCTTAGGGTTTTCGTCCCGAGGGCAATATATAGGCGGAAGGAGAGGCCGAGGGGGTGCCGGGAGCGGACACACCACCCCCTGGCATGAGCCAGGTGGTGTGGTGGCTCCCTGGCCCTTCTCCGTCTCATATTCTGGCACTTGATCACTTCCAGAAAAATAGGCACTTTGGCTTTTGTCCCGTCCAATTCCAAGAATATTCATTTTCTGACTTTCCTGGAACCAAAACCAGTAGAAAATAGGCAGCTGGCACTGTGGCTCTTTTTAATAGGTTAGTCCAAGAAATCATATGAAAAGTACTCCAAAGTTGGAACAAAACACAAGAAAGTGGATAAAACCAAGCATGGAACATCAAAAATTATAAATACATTTGCAATGTATCACTTACTAGGCTTTACCTGATTTGGTATACTCACAAGTCTTCTTCAACACCTAGTTATCTATTCCCAAGTGACTTGAGAATAATGACCACCATCATTTGATCAAACCAAGCTCAGGGTTCTATTTGTCTAATCAAGATCTATCCTCAACTAAGTAGTAAACTTGTATTAGTCTCTCTATAGACTTATCTTGTTAAGCAAGATTATTCTGAGTCTATATCCACTTGTCCTAACAAGACTATTATCTAATGTACTAATACAACTAGCTTTCTCATAGCTCCTCAATTACTAGCTCAACCCTTGAGTTTAGGTACTGCTTCTAGTTAACTCATGAGTGAGTTAACTCCTCCAACATCAAATGGTTTGATCTCCACTAAGGATCACATTCCATTGATGATGGTACACTCAACCATATCTAGTTCTTCCTTCAGATTAATTTACTTAAGGTATTTTGAAAGTCAACACAATAAGTCAAAGACTATGAGTCAATAAGTTCTAGATCAGGAATTGATCACCCAATATTGATGATCAATTGATACTAGGACTTGGTTAAATAGATATGGCATCTCCTAATATCATATTAAGAGTATGTGCTGGATGGTCTTGGCTTGACTTCCTTTCTACTCTATCTATGGCAAGAGCTAATGTTTAAGAACTACCATGATACCCATGGTAAGAGTAACTATGGCAAAAAAGTGTTTCAAGATTTAGTTATAGAGTTTCTTTTACTTAAGTTATGTACTTAGCTTGCTATTCAAGGTTTGTGATAGATAATACCTTGATATCATCTTTAGAACATTAAGTATTCATCCTTGAGTTGTGGTATGGAATACCATGTAATGATCTCTAGAAGATCTAGTACTCCTTATTAAGTAGTGTGTTGTGACTTAGTTTTATTACATTTGAGCTACCCTTAGATCAAATTATATTACCCAAAGATAAGGTTTTAGCAAAGGTCATATTGAAACTTATCGCAGTCAACTTGATGATCTACTTCAGTTCCACTAAGTTAAGAGAAGCTTCAATCACTTTGACAAGTTTTATTTAAAATCGTGAAAATTATCCGGATTTTCTATGCATGAATGCAATGCACACACATGTGTTCAGCTTATTTCTAAGCTCTAATACTGGGATGTTACATTTTTCCTCCTCTTTGGAGTTAATTTTTTTCTGCCTGCATTTGAACTTGACGGCTCCTCAAATGTAGGTCTCGCTGGAGATGCATTAGTTGTCACAGGTTGTGATGCAGCATCTCCAACCGTGGCCATAGCAAGTCTCCTATAATATAAAAATCAGGTTAGAAAATAGCTTTTCCCCATGATTTTGTGCATATGAAGCCAAGCAGAAGAATTACCTCCTTGTAATAGGCCCCGGGCTGTTATGAAGGCTAGGAGGCAACGTGATTGTAGTTCTTTGTGGTGTCCCAACAATAGCTAAAATACATCTTGCTCAATCAGCTCTCTAGAAATGTGATCCTCACTTTTATGAACTTTTTCTTCCTTTTCTTTCTGTTTCAATGCACACGATATTAGAAATAAGAGATTAATATAGATGTGATACTCATACAACAATACAAATGTTACCTTTTTGTAAGTTCATTTTGTGGACATGATGTTTTCCTATGCCCCAACTCTCCACATTGTTTGCATGTGTTTATGGTGCCAAATCTTTTTTTCTCTTTTGCCTTCCCTTTGACACCATTTTCTTGCATCTTCTCTTCATCTCCATCGTCCCGATCTTTTCCTTTGCCATCTACATTTTTCTTTCCTTTACCGCTACTACCACCATCTTTAAGACAACCTTTGATTCTCAGTTTCCTCTGTCTCCCAATGGTTCTCTTTGAGATCGATGGCACCATCTCAAAATCTAGAGTAACCTGAGGCCACTAAGACTTATCTGTGATGGGTTCAATCTCTCCAGCATAGGCTGCTCGGAACATACTCACTGAGTAGTACTGATGCACGTATGGATGAAAGTTTGTATTTGCGGTCCCTATAAGAAATGCAAGTACATGATCACAAGGCTTCCTAGTGTGCTGCCATTCTAGGCAGGTGCACTCACGACTGCCTATCTTCACAACATGCCTAAGGTTATTTTTTTTGGTGTCCTTTACCTCACAACTTTCTCCTGTTGATCTTCCGACATCCAAATGATCAAGTTGTCTAGTCCTATTATTTATCTGTTGAATAATAGCAGGTAGTATAATTCCACGAAGCATTTTTCCAACCTCTCTCCGCCTATGAAAAAGCTTCATGATTTTCTCTCTTAGTGAGTCTACTAGCTCATTTGGGGGAAGGTCCTTCATTCCTCTGGTCCAGCTATTGAAGCTCTCAGCTAGATTATTGTGAATGTAATCACACTTTATTTCCATGTTGAAGTCACATCTCATCCACTTCAAGTTATGATAAGTACTCAAGTGGGTACCTACCTTAGGTTTAGCCTCAAATATCTTGGACATATGGTGGTTAAATGTGTCCACACGATAAGCCTTGGCTGTTGGCCACAATCGACCAAAAACATCTCCATGAAACTTTTTTTTGAAGTTTCCCATCAGATGCCTAAAGCATTCCCTTTGCTTAGCTTGAGGAAAAACATGTTTAACTACATTCTCTAATCCTTTACATGCATCTGTACAGATAGCTATTACTTTGAAGATGTCCTATTGCCCTATGGAATTGTTGCATAAACCAAATCCAATTATCCTCGGTCTCAGAAGCAAAAAATCCAAATGCTAAGGGAAACATCCAGTTATGTCCATCTAGTGATGTACATAGACCATTCCACTTTCCATCCATAAAGGTAGAGTCTATACTAACATATGGCCTACAGCCGTTCAAAAAGCTGTCAATGCATGGCTTGAGTGCCATAAAAATCTGCAGAAATACACTTTACCCCCCTTCACTCTTAACATCGACCTCTACAATGCTTTCCGGAGATCTCTTCTCGATCTCAGCTTTGAAGTTCCACAGATTTTGACAGCTATGTTCCCATGTACCAGATAATTTATCCATGGCCTTTTATTTGGCCTTCCAAACAGTCTGATACCCAGTAGTAACTTTGTACTCGACTTTTAACCTTTTTTGCAGCTCACTAGAACCGATGTTTGGTTTAGTTTGGAGTATGCCCATTGAATTTTCTGCGACCCATGCTTGGTCTGCATGCTTGAGATCACTTCAGCGGTTGATACATAATTATGAGGCTTTACTATTTTGTTAACCTGTAGGAACACATAATACCATCCATTAGTTGCATATAACTTTATAAAATAGTTGCAATATGCAACACCAAAGGTTCTTATTAGATAAGTTAATACCAGACTATTTTTCCATCTTCTATTGTCCTAGCTGTTATTCTCCAACGATATATTTATCCTTTGCAGTGACCAATAAATCTACTAGTATCACTATCTTTTATCTGAATGTCAAACTTCCCTGTAATAGGAAATGTTCTGAAGAGCATCTTGAACTCATCCATCGAAGGAAACAAGGAACCTTCCTCTATCACATGATGTTCTTTGTCATACCAAAAGTGATTCTCTTCGGGCATATGGTCAGGCACAGGGAGAGCCGCATTAGCAAGTAAATCCTCATTAATATTATCCATACAAGCATTGATATTCGCAATGGATGCTTCAATAGCTGTTGCAGATTTAGCTCGTCGATGCCCGGATTTATCATTAATTCGAAGCATCAAGCACAAGTTCTCTTCTGCTACAGGATCAATTTCATCTTCATTAGCAGGTGCTATCTCAATTTGGGACCAATCAATGACTCTATCAATTTAACCACTTCCATCATTAGATTGGACAATATTCGAAGTAAACATGTTGGTAGAATCCGTCGTCGATGCCCTACTCGAAAAAAAATAGCAATGTTCAGTTTGTGAGGAAACATAGCAGGGAGCCAACGGAATATTGTACTGGAGGGGAGGGATAACAAAACTATTCAAGAAATTTGATCATGCATTAAACACAAGATTAGATTAAAATGAGATAGTTAAACAACTTTCTTTGAGAAATTAACTACTAATAACCCTCTAAACTAGAAGTACATAGCGTTGCTTGTATTGGACTGTATTATTACTAGTCTCTAATTACTATGTGTTCTGAACTATCGACTCACTTTGTAAAACTAAGTTAACACCTCGTTACTTTTAGAAATCATCTACCATTTCCATGTATAAACTTTCTGATCACTCAATTTTCTATACTTGATCTGATTTCAGGTACACTTCCATTGCTGTCAGATGGAACACTTGCTAATTCCCGTTGTTAGTAAATGCATTACAAATTCCTAGTGAAAATTCAAGCATCCTAGATAAAACTTAAGCCTTGTTGTGCTTGCCTTGTATGAAGATAATTTAGCAATTTTGCCTCCGCCCCTGGCCATGATCTGAGAGTATATTCCGAGCATGATACGTGCTGCCGTTCATGCCCAGGATCGGAGGGAGAGAAGGCGAGTGATGGGAGAGGAATGGATTACCTGAATTGTGGCTCCTGGTCGTCGTCGCTGATCATGGCTGCGCTGGTCCGGCCACTACTGCCGCCGGCGCACCCGGCCTCCTCTGTTTATCCTCCGCTGTTCAAGGCAACTAGGTTCTTTGACTGATCAATCGAATCAGTAGGGGCCTTCCCTACCGTTTTTTGTCAAAAAAATCAATCGAATCAGACTTGGTTCAGTCCAACCAGGTAGGTCCTTTGACTGATCAATCGAATCAGACTTGGTTCAGTCCAACCGGGTATTATTTTCCATGTGGTACAAAGATACGTATTTCACAATGTATTTGGGAGTTATAAAAATTAATATACCTACAAAAGGAGAAATAAGGCAAATTAGAAAGGAACCCGTGTAATGTGTGGCAAAAAGTAAAAGACAAAGTAATGTGTGGCAAATTATAAAGATCCTAACTAATCTATGGCAAATAATAAAATATCCCGGCTTCGTTCGGGGTGGGATTTTGGGGGTGGTTCTGGCTTGGGGAATGGAAGGAAAAGGGTGGATTTATACGTGCCAGTGAAAAATTTGGGCGGGAGAGTTCGAATTGGAATTTGGATTTGGAAGGGAGGGAAGGAGCAGGAGCGGATAAGGGTGGCGCCGTGAGGCGGAAGAACGGGCGAAATTTCGAATGATTTTGCCGGGTGTTTCGGGGTAAGAAACGAGGGTTCGCGCCGCGCCGTGGAGTCGTGCTTGGTTGGGCTTGGGCCGGTTCGGTTCATGTTGTCATAGATCTAGTTGTGAACAGTGCAAATTTGAACGGGTCTTTGTTTTCCCAAAAATCATCATGTTTGTCTTTTTTTCTGCGTCCGAGATACAAAATATTTTTCATTGAAAATTTCCATACTCCCCTCGACCCATATTATTGTTCTAAACTTTGTCTAGATTTGGATGTATCTAGTTAAAGATTTAGACTAGATGTATTTGTATCTAGATAAAGTTGAGAACGTTAATATGGACCGGAGGAAGTATATCTATTTCGTGTTGGTTTCTACAAGTACGTATTATTTTCGATTTTTTTTGATTTTTTTGAAAAATTCAGATATAGAACCCGTCCCCTAATTTAATTTTCCGACCTATGTAATGCCTTTTAGGTGATATTATGATGTACCGTGATGCAAAATCAAGTACTATGCCATAAAACTTCATATTAAAATTCAATCTACATTAGAAGAACAAAAAAGTAGGAAATTTGTTGAACAATAACTCAAAAATTAAATGAACAAGAAAGAGGTACTACTATATGAATTTGTCGTTTTCCTTTACCTTGGTGTACATATCAGTTTTGATTCAAACTTTGCATGGTATTCTCTATCTCAATCCATGTATGTACCTTTCGCTAGAATATGTCATGGTTATTCGGACTACTTTTAAAAAGTTTGTATCATTATATCATTTGAAGTCTGGTACCAAATGATGCAGGGCCGGACTACTTTTAAAAGTTTTGAGTCATTTCCTCCGTCCCGCCTCCGCCTCTTGTCACGCCTTGCAGGGCAGTGGCTCACGGACCCGCAGAAACCGGGTCGCGGCAGCCGCCCTGCCTCGGCGCTGCGAGGATGCATGGCCTCCGCCACACACACGGCTTCGTCCATGGACGCGAACAAGGAGACCATCGCGGAGCCTTACCTCTTCTGCTCACGTGGCCACAGTGCACTTGATCCCCTCCCACAGGGGCGGGCGAGCTCCTGCAGGGGGCGACGCGAGCGAGCTCCGGACAGGGTGGAGTGGGCGAGCTCCGCCAGGGCGGCGCAGGCAAGCTCTGGCAGGCGCGGGCGAGCTCCGACTAAGGGCGACGCGGCAAGCTCCGGCAGGCACGTGCGAGCTTCTTCGGCCAGGGGCGGCGCGGGTGTGGGCGAGCTTCGGCAGGCACGGGCGCAGGCGAGCTTCGGTCAGGATGGCGTGAAAGAGCTTCCGCAGGCGGGGCGCATGACCATCAGGACAAAGGAATTCCCCCCTCTTTCCCTGTTATTCGGCCCTAATCTTTGCCTGTATGGTGGGCTCGAGATATCGGAAAATGGTTTAACACGATTTCCGAGCAATAGCACTAAAAAACTAAAGTCCACAGTTATGTGAAAACGTTGTCCCAAATATTTTATTTTACGTTACGTTATCTAGTAGATTGAACTTTTATTTCCGATGGAGAGTATATAGTAAACTTATTTTGCAAGAATATATAGTAAACATAAGGTCTGGCACCATTCAATGTGTGGTATCACTATATGTTACTTTAACTAGGTATCACTAGATATGTTCTCATTGATCCTAGTATAGAGTGGGCCTTTATTCTCTTTGAAGAGTATACACTAAACTTTCTGTTCCCGACGAGAGTATATAGTAAATCTTTCTCATTAATTCTAGTATAGACTGTCTCAGTTTCATGAGCTGCCTTAGAGAGTTAGAGGTTCGGGTAGGTTTTTTTTGAAGAGGGGCAGGTTCCAGAGGGACCTAGAAGCTTTTATTATTTTAACATGTCAAAACTTTTCAAATTTTGAAAAAATAAATTATATAAATTATTTAATTAAAATTTTATTTTCTTTATTTCAAATTTCGAAAGAAAATGACTTTTTGAATGTTTATTAAAATAATGCAAATTTTGCGTACTGATAAAACAATTATGGTTCAAATGAGTGGAGAAAACTATTTTTCAGAACTTAATAATAAAAATTATAATCTTGTTGTGAAATAGTTTTCCTAATATTCAAGCCAACCATTTTGCTTTTATGAATTTTTCTATTACATGCTAAAATCCTAAGAAAAACATTGCATTCTTCAAATTAGCCATATAGACATTAAATGCTCAGTGGCAATCTTGATAATTTTCCTTTGATCAAAAATATTTTATTTAAATCCTTTGTGATGTGGATTGAATTTAGAAAAATAGAAATTAGATTTACACCTGACGAGGGTTCAACTCGTCAATGTTCATTGTTATGGACTTGAGTTTTGGAGAAGGAGGGAGCGCTGGAGGCATCAATCGGCTAGCAAACAAGCACATAGGGATGCAAGATTTATCCAGGTTCAGGCCTTGTAAAGGTCCCTACTCCTGCTTGTCTGCTTTTGGAATTAACAAAGGAATCGAAGATTATAGGAGCGCGCAGATGCAATCTGGCGAGAGTTGTGAAAGCTAGGGTTGTGATTGTCCTCCTTGTCGCCCCCTCCTAGCCTTTATATAGATAGGCTAGGTTTCGGATAGCAGGTCGAGTCGGTTACAAATTAGGGTTCACCCTTTGAACTTTGTATCTTGAACTTTTTCTTGTCTCTCAAGCAATCAAAGAGTCCGTGGGTCACCCGAATTCTGCATTGGGCCTTGGCAACGTCGTGGGCTTCTGCCGTATCTGGGCCGTATATACCAAACTCGAGTACCTATAGGGTATACCTATGTCAGTAGCCCCTGAGTGTCCAGTGGAATCGCAGATTTGACTGGGAATTTATGAAGTCTTTCGAGTGCATGACTGGGCATTTTTTTGAGTGTTCTATTTGTGTCATAGGGATTATTGATATACGTGCCTGATTTATCCGATGTATTGGTATCAGTTAACTGTCTTAGGACAAAACAATGCAATCTACTCAAATTCGAGTCCCCAGACTCGAATTCGGAAAAGTGCTGGCGTAATTCGACTCAGGCCGCGGAGGTCTTACAGGAGTCGAATTCCAGTGTATAATTGTGAGCACTCTACGCGCCCGTCAAGGCTTGTTCATCGTACCTGTAGGCACGGATATATTTCTGATAGTGCGCAGCAGATGCGTTGCCAGGCCTTATTCAGGTCTTATCTTCATGTTGTAAGCGCGACATCCAATTTTTTTGCTATAGCGGAGATGATTCGGGTGGCCCAGGAGACGTAATCTCTTTGTACGGAAAATATGAGGCAGAGTCGCCAGAGCATTCGAGTGTGGATGTTATCAACACATAGTACGATGTACAAGGAGAGATAATCATAGGGTGCGCGACTCGAGTGGGGACTAAAAACATTTGTGACTGCTGTCGTCTTTGGTTGCTTGTTTCAGTCGAATATGCTTCCCGCGCTCCCTATGTGAGTAACCCGTAATTCACAATCGAATCGTTGATTCAAGTGATGGGTTTGTCTTGAATGTCCAAACACCTGCATAAAAATTCTTTCGGGTGCGCGGCCAGCGCTCTTGTTAGGAGTAGCCCCCGAGTGCTTGGTTGAGTCGAAGACTCGAGCAAGGACTAAAGTAGTCGGAATCTTCTGCTGCTGGAATCGATAACATCAGTGCTGATGATGTGATGACCTCAGTTGCTCGCGTGAGCGGCTTTGACGTGACGTAACAAGCGGTGGGTCCCACTGTCTAACTTCGATTTGACTGGGTGTGCGTAATCTTCTGTTTTAACTGCGTCTCCTCGATTTCCGCGCGTAATGGGAGTAGTGGGGGACGGTTCGTGGTTCATCTTCGCCACGTGTCTATGGCGATGTGCACCACGCGTGTAGTAGGGTTTCTACTAGCCGTTGGATGGAATCCGCGAGGAGGTTAAGTAGCAGCGCAGCTGCGGTAATTTTCCCCATTTGTCTTCTTGCTTGTGCCTTCATCGCCATTGTTGCTCTCTCTGCTTCTTTGCACGCTTCCTCTTCGCGGCACTGGACTAGCTCCGTGTCTTCCCTAGTTACTTTCTCTGTTCACACCACCATCGAAAGATGGGCAAGAAGAAGGGAGGCACCACCGCTGGATCTGCGGCCACCAAGAAGAAGGGTGTTACCACCATCGTGGGCACCAGCGCTGCCAGCGTAGGGAAGAAGGGTGCGGGCACCCGCGTCACCAATAGCGCTTGGCAAGCGTCCATCATCAAACCTTCCAAGCTGCATCTTCATCGTCAAGATGGAGTTCTTCCACCCGCGGAAGACGACTCACGAGTGCCCGGCGACGAGGTAATCCCTTATCCTCCTCCGGGTTTCTAGGTGATGTTCCTTGCGTTCATCATCTGAGGTCTTTCTCCCTCCTACATCCTTTCTTCATGGGTCTCCTTTGTTTCTATGGGCTCCAACTGCACCAGTTGTCCCCAAACCATTCTCCACTCCTGCTTCATTACGCTTTGCGAGTGCTGGCTCAGAATCGAGCCACACTTTGGCCTCTTCAAGAGGCTTTTTAAGCTGAAACATCAGTCGGCGTCCGGTTCGGTAGTCTATGACGTTGGAGGCTGCGGGATCCACGTCGACTCCTCGGTCACCTATTTTGACATCAAGCTCACCGCGTCCGTCCAAGAGTGGAGAGACAAGTGGTTCTACATCCGCGACCAGAAGGCCGACGGAGACCACTACGGACTTGCGCCCTTCGATCCTGCAGCGACTTGCAAGAGGAGGTGCTCCTGAAAGAATGCCATGATGCCTGGCGAGTCCGAGGAGACGAAGGTGCTGTATAAGCGCATGTGCGACCTCGAAATCCACATAGAAAAAGAAGAGGGTGGCGCTGCTCTCATTCGCACATGGTTGTGCCGCTGCGTCCAGCCTCTGCAGGCCAGAGTGCACCCTATGTGTTGCTCGACCGGTGCTGACGATGTCACTCGCGTATCTGCCAGGGCATTTTTGCGGGTGAGGTGGATAGGAGGGTTCGATCGGTGACAAAGTACACTGCCAAGGAGGTTCTCCCAGGCGAACCAGTCGTGCCTCCTTTCGACGCCTCTAACCCACCTCCTGAGGTAGAACTGTACTACGAAGTAGTTTCTTTGTCGATTGCCACCAAGCGCTTGATATATAATGATGCATCTTTTGATTGTAGGACTGGAGCATGGCTTCCAGTTTACCTCCTCAGCCTAAAGGGGTTGTTCCTCCCGAAGCAGAGAGGAGGGCGAGTCGGGGTCTACAGTTCCCATGGAGGAAGAAGAGGAAGCCCTCGAGTCTGCTGATCACGGAGCCCACAAGCGTTCCCATAGTAAGGTCTCGGATGCGTCCTCTCCGTCGATGCCGGAGGATTCTCCTGCTGCGGTTGCAGAGGAGCCCATCCCTAGCGTTCCTTTGCGCGTAGTGGCTCCTCCCGCTCGGAAGAATCTGCGACTTCCGAAGGAGTCGTCGAAGGAATCCTTCGACCTTGATAAATTTAACTGGTGAGTATTACCTTTACGAATGCGTCTTGCTTTCTTTTTTAGAGTTTGCTTTTTCTGAAGTTTTTGCTGGATGTATTTTGTAGTCAAGCGGCGTCATCGTCTTCTGACGACGTCCAATTTGTGAAAGAGTCCGGAGTCGCAGACTCCAAGGCCAAGGATGTGGCCGAGCGGTCTCCTTCTCCTCCAGTGGTGGCCCACTCCAGGCATAATTCTTCGAGTTCCCCACATGCTGGGGAACACCAGATGGTTGCCCAGACGACTATGCGGAAGTCATCTTCGGAGTCCCTGGAGGATCACGTAAGCGTCCTTTTTGCTGTTTTGCTAGTCGAATTTATACTTTGTGTTGCGACTGAACCTTTGTTTTCATTTTGATGCAGCTCATTGTGAAGGAAGCTGCTCGCCTGGCGCAGAAAGTCCTTGTCATGGTTCGAAAGCACGCTCTGCTAGATAATCGCCATCGTGTCGTCGAAGGTTAGTTTTGGCTTCGTCTTTGTCTTCGTGAAATTTATAAATTCGATTGATGATACACCCTGTGCTTTGTAGTTGAGCACAATGAACTTCTTCGTCGTTCTGCTTCCCTCGAGAAGGCGCTTGCCGCAGCAGCGAAGAATCGCGACGAAGCAGTCGTAGCTCTGGAGGAGTCGTGAAAGCGCGGGGAGGATTTGCACGCTTCCACTGCTAAGAGGGAGAAGTTGTTCGAAGAACAGCTTTTCGAGATTGCCCAGTCCCTCTCAGGTATTTTTTCAGCTGGATTTGCGTTGCTCCTTGTTTGATGTCGTATTGATGTGCTAACACCTTATGTATGCAGATGCCGGTGGCCTGCGCTTCGACGCCCAATCCCTTCGCCGCGAAGATGCGTTGGCTGGTGCCGTGGCTGCAGTCGAGGGCCACAGCGTTTCCCTTTAGAAGACATTGACAAAAGCCAAGGGTGTGCTCAGTCGCATCCGTGAGGATCTAACTCCCAAGGCGAGCTGATTGACAACCTTGAGGACCTGGTGGAATCCCTTGCTAGGGGTATTCCCATGGACTTCAAGAATTCCCAGCGGTCTGTCGGTGCTACCATGGCACTCGTGATGGCACAGGCCCATGTCATGGAGCTGGATCCCTCCGCGATCTCCAAGGCGATGCTCGTCGACGCAGATGGCCAACAAGTAGTGTTTGCTCCCTTCGCTACTGGCTGTGGTAAATATGGGCCGCAGCTCATCGATACAGTCGCGAGATATTCTGCGGAGCTGCAACAAGCGAAGAAGGAGGCGAAGACTGCGGCATCAAGGGCTACCACCGGAAAGTCTGTGGCATCAGAGGCTGCCACGGATTCGATGAGGCCTCCGAAGTCAAAGTCCAAGTCGAAGAAGCAGATTGCTCCTTAGTTGCCAATCTGTAATAGTTGTAGTTGCCTTTTGTTGAAACTATGCTTTTGTGGGAGTGTCCCTGTCAAGACTTTGTTGTGCCTGAATGCATTCATGCTTTTAGCGATGTATCCTTGGTCCCTTATTTGCTTCTTGCTTGATTGTGATAGGGTACATCGAGTGGTCCGCGTAACTCTCCTCCCACCGATGAAACCACGGCGTAGCCGCGTTCAAAGGTGGAGGAACTGTCGTTGCTTTCACGATTGCGCGACCGCATTAAGCAGTTAGAGCGCGAGTTGCCCATCATCCGCGGTAGCGCGGATGTGTGGAAGTCGAAGGTGGAGAAGGCCACCGCCCATGAGAAGTATCTCTTGGAGGAAGTGGCGCAGCTGAATGAGCAGTTCAAATGTTAGCTTTATGCCTTGTCACCTTTTCTTTTAGTCAGTCGCGGTGATGCCTTGTCTTCACACTTTGCCATTTTGCTTGGTGTAGTTGTCAGCGCTCGTCATCCGTAGGATGAGAAGGACCGGGTTGCCATTCAAATGAATAACCTAACCCAGGAGCAACTGCAGGCGAGTGGGTACTTTTGGGTGGACCACGATCGTGCGATCACGCTTGCGACCCTACATGATCGTTCTTCTCGAGTACTTCATTATTTGAAGAAGGTGTAGTCGTGCCTTAGGCATATTTATCAAACGATGTTTCCGCTGGACGCCGTCCCTTCAAGCCTGTTTGCTCTTCTGGCGAAGTTTCAAGATTTGAGTGTGGTCCGCGAGTGCGTGTGGCAGCAGTTAGTAGCTGGTGCTAAGGCTGCGTTGTCGCTGATGCGACTACATAGGCCGGATGTAGATGTTGCGTCTGTTGCTGCTGGGTCGTCACCTCCGCCAGAAGGTATGACCTGGAACATGGTTCCGCACTATCAAGCGGTTGATCGTCCAGCAGAGGGCATTGTCGATTTCTTCGAGGAGCAGACGGACGTTCTTCTTTTACAGTAGTAGCATGATTTATATCCTGCACATAATTGTATAAAGTGTTGTAAAGTTCGTATGATTATGTTGGGTGTAATTAATACCCATTGATATGTGAAGAGCTTGCTAGCTTTTATATATTGCGAGTGAATTGTACTCTACAGTTCCTTTTTGTTAGTCCGACTTGTGTTTATATCAACATCTTTCCAACCTGTCAGGTGTGTTGTAACTGGGTTGGTGTTTATCAAGGGTTCGATTGATGTTGTGTCAGCTACTCAGGATACTGCGATTTGTTCGTAGAATGGAAGTATAACCGGTGGCGCAGCCCCCGAGTGACAAAATTGCAACAAAATAAGGAAAACACAGAGTTTTTGGGGAACTTAGCTTTATTTATTCACGGAATATTACGAGGTACAATGTGTGGCTAAGTAGCATGGCTGAATAGCCTTATTTGTAATGTAAAAATGAATAGGGGTAGAAGCGACGTAGTTGCACAACGTTCCAGGGGTTGGAGTATGCGGCTCCTGTCTTGAAATATTTAAGGAGATAGGCGCCACCTGGGATTACTTCTGTAATCACGTATGGTCCTTCCCAAGGGGACTCGAGCTTGAGATGCCCTTGTTGCTTCAGTCGCAGGACCAGGTCTCCTTCGACGAAGGATCTGGGGCGTAGCCTTCTGCTATGGTAGTTGCGGAGACTTTGCTGGTAGATCGTTGATCTCTCCGTTGTGATTTCCCATGCTCGTCAAGGTGGTCGACGGAGTCTTCGAGTGCGAGAGTTGACTCCTTCTCACTGTATGCAACTACCCATGGGGCTTTGTAGCATACTTCTGTGGGTAGCACCGCTTCAGCACCGTGCACCATGAAAAACGGGGTGTATCCCGTGGTGTTGTTTGGAGTTGTGCGCATGCTCCAAAGTACGGATTGCAGATCATCTGGCCATCATCCGGCGGCTTGTTCGAGTGGCCAAAGGAGTCGCTTATTGATTCCACCGTAGATGAGGCCGTTGGCCTTTTTGACATGACCGTTGGTCAGTGGGTGAGCCACCGAGGCGTAGCTTATGTTGATTCCCAGGTTTTCATAGAATTCCTGGAACTCCTTAGAGGTGAAGTTTGTCCCATTGTCCATGATGATGCTGTGTGGCACTCCAAAGCGGTAGACAATGGACTCGAAGAACTTGATAGCGCTGGTCCCTGATTGATTTGTCACCGGCATGGCCTCAATCCACTTGGTGAATTTGTCGACTGCAACCGAGAGGTAGACGTAACCTCCTCGCTAGGATTTTGGGAGCTTGCCAACCATGTCGAGTCCCCATTGCATGAAGGGCCAAGCCAATGCTATTGGCCGAAGTTCCGCGCCAGGTGCGTGAGGTTTGCCTACGAATCGCTGGCAAGCGTTGCAGCGCTAGATGATGTCCTTGGCATCACGCATGGCCATGGGCCAGTAGAAGCCAGCTCGTAGAGCTTTGGCAACGAGGGCGCGACTTCCAGCGTGGTGCCCGCAAGTGCCTTCGTGGATGTCGAGGAGGACGGCCCTTCCATCCCCGTTGGAGACGCATCATTGAAGTACTCCTGTGATGTTGCGCTTGTACAGTTCGCCGTTAATGAGGGCGAATGCCTTGGATCGTCGCGTGATGTGTCGCGCGTCAGTCGGATCATCTGGCAGCCTCTTGATGAGTAGATATGTGATGTAGGGTTGTGTCCAAGATGGCTCGATCATCATGACGCCCATTGGTCCTTCGAGTCCTGTATCGAGCTCCAGGTCGTCGAGTGCCATTAGATCGTTAGGTGGCGCAGCCCCCGAGTCCATTGGCGTGCTTGCTTTCTTATTTGGAGCCTTGGGCTTGATGAAGCGCTCGCAGATGCGCTCGAGAAATACCCTAGGTGGTATGGGGGCGCACGTGGAGCCAATATTGGTGAGTAGATCTGCCTCTTCATTGCTTTGGCGGCCCATGTGTCGCAGCTCACAGCCATCAAAGTCTCCTTCGAGTGTGTCATAGAGGTCGCGATAAGCGATCATGTTGTCGCTCAGTGCGTCGCACTCGTGCATCGTTTGGTTGACCACCAGTTTGGAGTTGCCGTAGATGATGAGCCTTTTGGCGCCGTAGGATTTCGCCATCCGCATCCCATGGATTAGGGCTTCGTACTCAGCTTCATTATTGGAGGCGGTGAACTGCATTCGCAGAATGTATTTCGTCTTGTCTCCTTGGGGCGATGTTAGTATGACACCTGCGCCAGCTCCGTCCTTTCGCTTGGACCTATCGAATTGCATTGTCCAAAGATATGACATATCTAGCTTGTCGGGGAGCTGGTTCTCCATCGAGTGCACGAGAAAGTCCGGGAGAACTTGCGACTTGATCGCGTCGCGCTTCTCGTATGTGATGTCTCGTGGAGATAACTCAATTCCCTAGAGCGCGACTCGTCCTGTGGCGTCGAGATTATTGAGTATATGCCTGAGCGGGGCGTCGTTTACCACCATGATTGGGTGCTCCTGAAAGTAGTGACGCAGTTGCCTGGCCGTCATGAAGACGCCATACACAAGCTTCTGGTAGTGTGGGACCGCTGTTTTGTTGGCATGAGCACCTCGCTGAGGTAGTATGCTGGGCGCTGGACCCCGTGGACTTTATTTTCTTCGGCTCGTTCCACCACGAGCAACGTGCTGACCACCTAGTTGGTGGCGGAGATGTAGAGCAGTAGTGGTTCCTTTTCGCGAGGCGTCACCAGTACTGGCGAGGTGGATAGTAGGCGCTTGAGCTCTTCGAATGCTTCTTGCGCTTCGTCTGTCCACTCGAACTTGTCAGTTTTGCGGAGAAGTTGGTAGAAGGGCAGTGCCTTTTCGCCCATTCAACTGATGAATCGACTGAGCGCCGCAATTCGCCCAGCCAGCTGCTAGACGCCTTTTACGTTCTTCAGCTTCTCGATGGCCAGTATGGCCTTTATTTTCTTCGGGTTTGCTTCGATCCCTCTCGCAGAGATGAGATACCGCAGTAACTACCCAGATGGCACGCTGAAGGCGCATTTGTCCGGATTGAGCTTGATCCGGTAGCGGTCGAGGTTGGCAAAGGTCTCGCGTAGATCGTCGATTAGAAAGGCTTCCTCTTTGGTTTTGATGACGATGTCTTCAACATAGACTTGGATGTTGCGTCCAAGTTGGTTCTTGAGGCAAGCCTGCATGCACTACTGATAGGTGGCTCCTGCGTTTTTTAGCCCGAAGGGCATCGTGTTGTAGCAGAACACACCAAAGGGCGTCGTAAACGCTATTTTCTGCTGATCCTCCTCCTTCATTCGAATCTAACTGTAGCCTGAGTAGGCGTCGAGGAAGCAGAGGCGCTCACATCCCGCGGTGGAGTCGATGATATGGTCGATTCGTGGCAGCGGGAAGTGATCCTTTGGGCAGTGCTTATTCAAGAAGGTGAAGTCCATGCACATCCGTAGGATATCCGTGTCTTTTTAGGCACAAGCACTGTGTTAGCAAGCCAAGTGCTCTCCTTGATCTCGCGTATGAATTTTTCGTCGAGGAGTCTGTTGATCTCCATTCTGACTGCCTTTGCTCTTGGTTCAGACAGTCGCCGAATTGTCTGCTTGACTGGCCTTGCGTCTGGATTCATGTTGAGTGAGTGCTCGGTGAATTCCCAGGGAACTCCTGGCATGTCCGCTGGACACCAGGCGAAGATCTCCCAGTGCTCACAGAGGAATTCGACGAGCACGAGTTCCTATGCGGAACTCAAGTTGTTGGTGATGAGGGCTGTCTTGGTCGGGTCCATTGGGTGGACCTAGACTTTCTTCGTGTGCACCGACGAGTCGAAGGACAGGTCGGGTGAACTTGGCCTGCTCAGGGGAGACAGACTATTGTTTGTCGACTCCTTCAATCTTGTGAGTTCCTCCTGTATGCCGAAGGACTGGGAGATTCTGTTGAATTCCCTGTCGCAGCTGTCGGACCTCTCGAAGTTGCCATTGATTGTGATTATGCCATTTGGACCTGGCATTTTCATCTGCAGGTAGGCGTAGTGCGGCACCGCCATGAACCTAGCGAACGCGACACGTCCGAGGATGCAGTGGTATTGCGAGGGCCAGTCGACGACCTCAAAGTTGACGCGTTCTCGCCGAAAGTTTTGCGGCGTGCTGAAGATGACATCGAGGTTGTTTTTTCCTAGGGGATATATGCCCTTCCCTGGGACGATGCCGTGGAACGTCGTGTCTGAAACTTCCAGACAAGTCAGAGGGATCCTCATTGCTTGCAAGGTACTCGCGAACATGAGGTTAATGTTGTTGCCGCCGTCCATGAAGACGCGACTCATATCGAAGCTCCCGATCTGCGCCTTGAGTACGAGGGGATAGTGGCCTGGACAAGGAACTTGGTGCGGGTGATCGTGCCTGGAGTGGCTTCCGCTGAGATACTCAATGATGGAGGGTGGATAGTTTATCACCAGATTGACTTGGCGAGTGATGGCCTTCTGCACTCGATTTGAGGGACGCCCTTTTTGGATCATCCACATGTTACCCACGTCTCGTGGGTATGGCTCGCTTCCGTGATGCTAAACTGGTGCGGCCGCGGGTGGTGGTGGTCCGGGCGGTGGTGGAGGAGATCCATGTGCCACAACGCCTGGGGCGGCTCCATAGCCCCTGTTGACCGCGTCACGATTCATCCGAGCCAGGGCCTCGTGGAGTTTGAGGAACTCGCGGCAGTCCTTGAGAAGGTGGCTGGATTTCTTCTTGCCGTCGTGCTTGTCGATGTAGAAGTGCACGTTGCATGGTCTGGACAGTTTGTCCTCGATAGATGTTGCGGGTGCCTCTTCACGAGTGCGGCGCTGCCACACCTGCATGGTTTTTCCGCTGTCGCGGTATCCACCACTGCGATATCCGCTGTTGCGGTTGTCGTTGCGTTAGTCGGCATAGCGGCTGTGACCATATTGACCTTGTCGCGGTCATCGTAGACGCGCATCCGACGTTTGCATCAGCGGTCGCGTTTGCGCCCGAGGTCATCATCGTCATCGGAGTAGGTACGGTTTTTCACCGAGTCTTCTCTGTCAGCCCACCGATTCGCGATTTCCATCAGGTGGTCGATCATTTTGGGCTTCGAGCGGCCTAGATCCTCCCTGAGCTCTATACGGTGAACGCCGCCATTGAATGCGTCGATTGCGTGGTCCTCCGAGATGTTTTCTGCGGAGTTCTTGATGATGTACGAGCGCGGCGATTCGCCAGATCTTTGCTGGAAGCTTCTCAGTTCTTTGATTTATGTGGGCCTTTTGGAAGTGCCCTTGAAGTTACGCACAAAGTTGTAGACCAGCTATTCCCAGTTGTGAATGGATCCGCGCGGGAGGTTGTTGAGCCATGCGCGAGCGGCGCCCTGCAGCTGGCATTGCATGGCCGTGCTTCGACTCCCGCCATGTAGCCTAACGGAGGAGATGTTGTCCTCCAACCAGATTTTCGGGTCCTGCAGAATGTCAAATTTTGGATTCTTCGACAGGAGCTTGAACCCCTTAGGCATTCGCTTCTGCCTGATGGTCCTACTGAAGCATCTGGCGCCATAGAGCTCAGTCTCGTCTTCTTCCGAGTCAGTCGAACAAGCACGTCTTTCCCGCATCTTGTCGACTTTGTGCTGCGTGAGGTCATCGCGCACGTCGTAGTCACGGTCATGCCGCCGTGAGCGACGTCTCCATGACAGATCGTGATTGTCGTCACTGGAGGAGTACGAGTAGTACTTTTCCAGAGCCTTGCTTTTCTTCGGCTCTGGTGTTGGTTCTTTTTCGAGGGTGGCCTCGATTAGCCCCAAGCCCACGATCATAGATCGGTGCATGGCAGCTCGCGGATCTCCAACCGGTGGCTGGTTGTTGAGGAGGTACATGGTAGCCGCGGTCACCGTGGCTTGCTGCGTTTTTGGGAGCACGTTGCCCCGCGTATCCACCGTCATAGAGCTGAAGTCGAGGACTTTCACAGCCTCTACGCGTTCTTGCTCGGTGAGGTGGGCCAGTCGAGATCGCCTCTTGTTGGCCATGTACTCGTTGCCTTTGGAGGAGGATCCTCCGTGGGAGGAGATCCCAACTCGTCGAAGACTCGACTCATCCGCCGCCTTTCTGCGTGCTTCAAGTTGCGCGATCACCTGTTGCTGGCGCTTGAATTCCTCCTTTAGCAGCCAATGGTAGCTCATCAGCATGTCCTACGGTGTGTTGGGGGGTAGAGGACTGCCCGCAGAGCTTCACGACAGCGAGCCCACTCGTTGTCGTTGAGGTGGATCTGCATGCGCTCACCGGTGTTCTCATTCGTCGTAAGTCTTGGTTCTTCCCTCGTCCCGTTGTTAACGGGCGCGCCATTACCACCGTTGTTGAGGCCGCCATTTGTGACTGGTATGCCACCATTGGGCGTACTGTCGTTGGGTGGTCCGGTGCCAGATCCGGTGCCAGTGTTTTCGCGATTGACGCCGATGTCGCCCGTGTTGATGATGACGCACATGAAGTGGTTGGGGGAAGCTGTTGCTCCTGCAACTTTCAGATTCAGAGTCGTAGGCTCCATCTTCTGTGGCTAGGTCACCCAGATCGGATTCACGACTGCTGTCGCTGTCCGTACTCCCAGCTGTTGCTGAGGTGTTAAGTTCGCTGAGGGTGCCAATTGGTGGCGGGAACCACGACGCTGGAGCAATCGCGGGTGCCGTTGGCTGGTCAGGCATGCGAAGCGTGTCGAGTTAACCAACCTAGAAGCGGAAGCTCCCAATCGCCAGACTGATTCCATCGCCCACGGACTCGAAAACCAGGCGAGTGGCCGGCGTGTGGACAGTGAAGTCAAATGCACCGAAGGGTTGGCGAATCTCTGTTGTTGCAGAGTTGTAGATAGCGGTTGACGGGGCCAAAGAAGCCGCGACATCAGCACTCCCAGTTCCCACAGACGGCGCCAATTGACGAGGGTTCAACTCGTTAATGGCCATTGTTATGGACTTGGGTTTTGGAGAAGGAGGGAGCGTTGGAGGCATCAATCAGCTAGCAAACAAGCACACATGGACGCAAGATTTACCCAGGTTCAGGCCTCGTCGAGGTCCATACTCTTGCTTGTCTACTCTTGGAATTAACGAAGGAATCGAAGATTACAGGGGCGTGCAGATGCAATCTGGCGAGAGTTGTGGAAGCTAGGGTTCTGATTGTCCTCCTCGCCGCCCCCTCCTAGCCTTTATATAGATAAGCTAGGTCTCGGGTAGCAGGTAGAGTCGGTTACATATTAGGGTTCACCCTTTGAACTTTCTATCTTAAACTTCTTCTTGTCTCGCAACCAATCGAGGAGTCCATGGGTCACCCGAATTCTGCATTAGGCCTTGGCAACGCCGTGGGCTTCTGCTGTATCTGGGCTGTATATACCAAACTTGAGTACCTGTAGGGTATACCCATCTCAACACCAATTGGAGTTACACAACTAAAACCTAACTGACCAGCCACGTGAGCGGCGCATAGAAGTGCAGTAGTAGCCCGCTACCATCCCACCTGGGATCCATCTCTCCCTCTCTCTCTCTTTGACCAATAGATGGGCTCCACCCATCAGTCATCGTCCCCTTCTTCCTCAACCGCTCACACCCTCGCATGGTGACGCTCTGCGCCATGTCACCCTCACTCCCCACTAGCCTGAGCCGCCTCGCACGCCCCTTTAAGATCCATGCACCCGCTCCTTCGTCCTCCCCACCAAGAACACCACCCAGCATCGCCAGGCTGTCGGGAATTTTCTCGTCGGAGTCCCGCCCACCACCGTGTAGTCTTGGTAAAATTCCGGCCAGTACACATAGTCCCCGCCTCATTTCTCTTCCCTTTCTCTATGTTTTTCCCATGCGCACCTTCTCGTACCACCATCTTGACTCAACTAGTCGCACGATGACGCCCTCGTCGACGACCGGTGTCGCTGCTCCTATCAAAGACCGACGCCATTCCAAGAAACAATCGGTGGCTCCACCATCACCTTCGAATTCCCTAGGTTGTGTTGTTCCCCATCATCTACCTCCCGGAGTGCGAGAACCACAAGAATGTTGAGGCTATCCACATCAGAGTAGCCGCCGTCATCTTCTCCGTCACCGGCGACCTACACATCTCGGTGAGCTCGCCTCCCCCTTTCCATGCCATTCGATCCCGCTTCGATGGAAGGATTAGACAGAGTCGAGCCCAGCCACGAGCCCCTAGCCGTTAGCCGCATCGCAAGCCAATCCAAATCCTAGCCGGGTACAAATGATCGTTTTTATGAAGATCGGATGGTCCGTAACGAACCGGACCACAAGCGGGTACCGTCCAATCAGGCGGCACCACATGCCCACCCACTCAGTGTGTTGTGTCAACACAGTCATCGCAGCCAACCACTCGCATGCTGCCACGTGTGCAACCTTATCTAGTCAATTTCTTCTTTATATTTAATTGGACACAAAATACCCTGATTTGTAAAATTCATAATAAATTGTACACTGAACTTAAAAATGCATATAATATATGTATGGAATCAAAAAATTGTGTGCAACGGTAATATTAAATAAAATTTGAATTTTGGATAAGATGAAAAAAATTTAAAATTTAAAATATAAGTTCGAGCATTTTTATTATAAATATAATTATGTAAATCCAAATTTTGATAAGGATATATTTTTAGAATCCTTGAAGAAAGTAGAATATGTTCCCACTGTTATAATTAAAATTTGAGTAGTTTAAATGGAACAATATTGCAGGACTATCATTTAGGTATTTTGGGAATAACTTTAATTCTAAACATGATTTTAATGTGATTCTTTTTGCTAAATGCTTATATTTTAGCCCCCTTTCCAATAGTACGAGGATAAATTTTTAATTATGTCTACAACAAATTTATTTAAATATGAACCTACACATTTTTGATAGCTAGTTTGAACATAACTTTAGTTACAAAAATGATTTTTATATGAATCTTGGTGCATTATGCATCTTATAACTTTTATAAACCATAATCATGATTTTGTAATACATGTCAAATGTTTTGTATGAATATCATGTTTGACTTACTTGTGCATGATGTTTGTGGTGTGAATGGTTGTTCATTGAAATTCTTTGTCATATAGATTGTGAATTGTGCAATCTCTATGATTGTTAGAAGTGAGCAAACATCCATCATCAATAAGGCAAGTGGAACTTTACCATTGACTATTTTATGCTTACTATGTGAGAGTAGAAGTAATTTTCTTTCTATGATGATACACTATGAAACCTGGAGAGGATAGCCATATGGATATTCAATTTGTTGGTTATGTGGCCAATGTTTGTATTGGGAATATTGACTAAGCTAATTAGACACATGGGTGAAAACCTATGATAAGACTTGGACTTAGTGGGACAGTGAGATTGGTTGGACATAGTAAGTGAATCAGCTAGGAAGAATGGAGGAGATTTTCTAGGATTGAGTTGCATGGTAAGGGCCACGACCTGTCTTGCTGACATGTTGAGCTGAGTGATTGGATGGAGTGCATGTAAGGGTCGTGACCTGACTTACTTACTGACATGTTGATATTTTGGGGTTTGACAAGTAGCATGGTTAGGGCACTGAGTCTGATTTATTGACATGTTGAGCTTGGCCTCTAAGGAGAAGCATGGTAGGGGTAGTGGACCTGACTTACTACATATTTGGAGTAGTTGAGTGAGGAGTGACATGGTAGAAGGCTTTGGACTTGGCCTATAGACCAGTACGCTAATATATAAGAAGACTTAATCGATTTTACCTTGTTGGATTTTTATATTGATAACTCGTGGATGCAACGTTTCATATTGCAGGTTGCCCTGAAGATGGATCAAGTATGATATTAGGGTTGCGAGTCTCCACTCAGCATTCTTCGCATATGGCATTTGAATGGAGATCCTTATCTAGCCTTCCGCTGATGAACTTTGATTGTGAGAAGCTAGCCCTTTTGCTATGCGACTTGTATGAGACTATTATACTCTGGATCATTCGATGTAATAGAATTATGACCTTTGTTTAGTGACATTACATCCTGAATTGTGTGATCTAGGGAGTCGATCTAGGGACTAACACTAAATAGCATAGAGACTTGGACCCCTACCGGGTCGGGTCACTTCAATTATGCAGTGGTGGAACAGTTACATGGCAGACTATAGAGAATAAGAGAATTGCAAACAAGCCCACAACTTTTGCATAGGGGACCTTGGATACGGAGAAGAAAATGCAATTGAGTCCATCTCCAACACCACCTTTGGTACGACTGACTGCACATAAAAGCATCGCACCGCCGGGGACGAAACCATTTGGGGTGGGGCGTCAGGATCTTTCTGGGTAGGAGCGGAAGAGCCTCCGTCTTGGAGTCTTGGCATGGAGGTTGTTGAACACCTGTTGTCGTCGGTCGGAGAAAACTATCGCCAACACAGAGGGTGGGAGTGGTCACCGCATGACCATCATGAACAACAGTCGACGAAGAGCCATCATGGATGCACTCCCGGGACTAGCTTCTTTGCTCCCTGCTTTCGATATAGGCTCTAAATTCTCTAGGGCGTGCACACCTTATTCATCCCGTCACCATGACGAGCAAGCAGGAGAGAGATCATGCCTCGAGCTCCTGCGATAGATCGGCCAATAGGGCCGTCCAGAACCCCTAGATCTGAATCAGGAGGCCAGACCCCAAGCTTATTTTTTAGTTGAGCCATGGAGAGCTCGAGAAGCATACACAGAGTCCACGTCTCCGCTACCTTCGAGATATCCATTGTTGGCCGTCAGGCACCGCTCACCAACACCAAAGGCACACAGTCGTACGACATATCGCCAGATGATACGTTGCTAATGTATCCATAATTTTTGATATTCCATGCTTGGTTTTATCTACTTTTTTATGTTTTGTCCACACTTTGGAGTACTTTTCATATGATTTCTTGGACTAACCTATTAACAAGAGCCACAGTGCCAGCTGCCTATTTTCTGCTGTTTTTGGTTCCAGGAAAGTTAGAAAATGAATATTCTCGGAATTGGATGGGACAAAAGCCAAAGTCAGTTTTTCACCGAGGGACACGCGAAGCCAAAATACGAGACGGAGTAGGGCCAGAGGGAGGCCACACCACCTAGCCGTGCGGCCAGGCCTGGCCCATGCTAGGGGGTGGTGTGGCTAGCCCAGGCACCCCCCCTCGGCCTCTCCTTCCGCCTATATATCACATCCGATACAGAAACCTTAAGTACCCGATCAAAATTCCACGAAAGAGTCTGTAGCCGCCGTCATCTCCATCCCTAGATCGGGAGGGATATGAAGCTCTTCCCGACACCCTGCCGGAGAGGGGAATTCACCCTGGAGGCCTTCTTCATCACCATGCAAGCCTCCGGTGTGATGCGTGAGTAGTTCACCTCTGGACTACGGGTCCATGTAGTAGCTAGATGGCTAGTTCTCCTCCTTTGTGCAATCATGTTTAGATCTTGTGAGCTCCGTTCATGATCAAGATCATCAATTTGTAATTATGCATGTTGTGTTTGCGGGGATCCGATGGATATTCAGATGCTATTTCAGATTGATTATTGATTCTATCATGTCTTTGTTATTTTTGATCTTGCATGCTTTCCGTTGTTAGTAGCTATCTTTGCCAAGTAGATGCTAGCAACTCCAAGAGTTAGTATTTATGCTCGATAGTGGGTTCATGCCTCTGCTAATCTGGGGAAGTGACAGAAATCTCGAAGGTACTAGATGTGATGTTTCTACTAGGGAGAAAACAACAATCCTTTGTTCATAGAACAATTGTATTGTTTACATTACACGCAATTCGTAATACAATTATCTGTTACTTGCAACTTAATACTAGAGGGGGTTCAGATGATAACCTGAAGGTGGATTATTAGTCATAGATGCAGTTGGATGGAGGTCTATGTATAATGTTGTAATGCCCAATCGAATCTCAAAGGAGTCAAGATGAGTAGTATATGCTTGTATGATTTCTCGATGTTTGTCAATTGCCCCGCTGTAATTTGTTCACCCAACATGTCATCTATCTTAAGGAGAGCCACCACTAGTGAACTATGGACCCCCGTCCTTTCTTTTACTATCAATCTACAATCAACTATTTACTGTTTTGTGTTTACTTTCTGCAAACTATTACTTTCTACCACTCGATACGTTTAATACTTTGTTTTCAGCAAAACCAGTGAGATTGACAACCTCTTCGTAAGTTGGGGGTAGAGTTCTGTGGTTGTGTTGTGCAGGTCTCCACATTGCTGCTGGCACCGGTAGTGCGCCCTGCCAAAGTTCAGCTAGCTACACCTTTGGGGTGTTTCCTTGCTCCTACTGGTTCGATTAAACCTTGGTTTCAAAACTGAGGGAAAACTTGCTGCTGTGCTCATCATACCTTCCTCTTGGGGTTCCCCAACAAGCTCGATATATTTTGTGCCATCAAGTTATTTTTCTGCCAGGGAGTCAAGGATATCTTCACAAGGGGAGTCCCTCATAACCAATCTCTTTACTTTGTTATTTTTGTTTTGCTTAGTTTACTTGTGCTTTGTTTGCTTGTTTCTTTATCAAAAACACAAAAAAATAGTTTTACTAGTTTGCTTTCTTTATTAAAAACACACGAAAATGACTACTCTGGAAAATACTAAGTTGTGTGACTTCACTAGCACCAACAACAATGATTTTATGAGCACACCTATTGCTCCACCTGTTCCTGAAGCTACTTTCTTTGAGATAAAACCTTCTTTGATCAATCTTATTATGAGAGAACAATTTTCTAGTATTGGTAATGAAGATGCTGCAGCCCATCTAAATAACTTTGTTGAACTTTGTGAGATGCAAAAGCATAGGGATATCGATGGAGATATTATTAAGCTTAAATTGTTTCCTTTCTCTTTGAGAGGAAAATCTAAAGAATGGTTGAATTCCTTAACTAGGAATAGTATTGATTCTTGGACTAAATGCAAAGATATTTTCATTGGAAAATACTATCCTCCTGCTAAGATTATATCTATGAGAAGTGAAATAATGAAGTTTAAACAATCTGATAATGAACACGTTGCTCAAGCTTGGGAAAGAATGAAATCTTTGGTAAAGAATAGTCCCACTCATGGACTGACTGCTTGGATGATCATCCAAACATTTTATGCGGGATTGAACTATTCTTCAAGAAATCTATTGGATTCTACTGCTGGAGGTACCTTTATGACCATTAATTTGGGTGCTGCAATGAAGCTTCCGGATAATATGATGGTTAACTACTCTGAATGGCACACTAAAAGAGCTGCACAAGGTAAGAAGGTAAATACTGTTGAAGAAACCTCCTCCTTGAGTGATTAGATTAATGTTATTATGTCTATGCTTGTTAATGGGAAAGCCCTTATTGATCCAAATAATGTTTCTTTAGCCTCTTTGGTTGCTCAAGAAGAGCAAGTTGATGTGAACTTTATAAGGAATAATAATTTTAGCAATAATGCCTACAGGAATATTTTTGGTTACAACAACTATAAGCCATATCCTCCCAACAATGGTAATGCTTATGGAAATTCCTACAACAATAATAGGAGTGCTCCCTCTGAACTTGAAGTTATGCTTGAAGACTTTATTAGTAAACAAACTGCTTTCAATAAAACTATTGAGGAGAAACTCTCTAATGCTGAAAGAAATATAGCATCATTGGCTGAAGCTCAATCTTCTTTGAATAAAATGGCTGCTAAATCTGAAACTAATGATAATACCTTTGCTGCTACTAATGCCATACAAGTTAGAATTGATGAAAATGTTAGACTATTAGCTGAATTGCATGCTAAGTGGGAAAGAGAAGATGAAATTGCTAGAAACATTAGTGTTTCCACTATCACTACCACTAGTGTTGAGGCTAGTAATAGCTCTACTACCTTAGATGATAACTGTGATTTTGATCTTGATGGTTGCAATATCTCTGAAGTTATTAAGTTCCTACAAAAGCTTGCTAAAAGTCCTAGTGCTAGTGCTATGAATATGGCCTTTAGAAAACACATTACTTATGCTCTCATAAAGATTAAAGAAGAAAATATGAAACGTAAAGCTTCTATTCCTATAAAACAAGAACATGGTTGGGAACCCATCATTAATATGAAAGTGAATGATTTTGATTTCAAAGTTTTATGTGATCTTGATAGTAGTGTTTCTATTATGCCTAGAAGGATTTATGATATGCTTGATTTGCCACCACTTGAAAATTGTTATTTGAATTTTCCACTTGATGATAATGCTAAAAAGAAACTCATGGGGAGTATTAGTGATGTTCTTATTATGGTTAACAATGCCTATGTCCCTGTTGATTTTTATGTTTTGGATGTTGAATACAATGCTTCTTATCCTATTACTTTGGGAAGACATTTTCTTAGAACTGTTGGTGCCATTATTGATATGAAAGAAGGCACCATTAAATATCAACTCCCCCTCAAGAAAGGTATAGAACAATTCCCTAAGAAGAGAGAGAAGATTTCTTTTGCCTCTCCTATGAAAACAAAATTTGCTCGTAATGCTTCTTCATTTGAGAACACTTGATTCTTTTTCTTGCTTCTTATGCCTAACTTAAAGGCGTTAAAGAAAAGTACTTATTGGGAGATAACGCAAAAGTTTTAGATGAGTCTTGGAAGTTATTACTTCAGTAATAACCGCTCCTTATCCTTTTTATTTGCTTTTTGTGCCAAGAGTAACCTCTAATGAGAGACAAGTAATGATTGGGAAAGTTGCTGTCCCAAAACAGATTTCTTTGATTCACCGTAAACATTCATGTAACATCTCTGTACATCCTTTTGAGGCGTGAAGTTTTGTGCTTCTGCCGCAGGTTGTTATCTAACTTTCATTAGTTCAACACTTTTTGATTTGAGCAACAGAAGGTCTTCGAAAAAATTCGTCTTTACCTGCTGGTCTGTTTTGACAGATTTCTGCCATTATTTGCATTTGCTTCTTGTTGGTTCCTTTTTGAGTTCTCTTTGGGGAATTGAGATTTTTGAGGTAAGTGCTATAGTACCTTGTGTTTTAATGGAAGTCTTATTGGTGTTGGAACTGAACCTAAAGACCTATTATCTTGAGTGCACGAATGTTGCTCATAAAGATTGTGTGAAGTTTTGTATGAAAGAAAAATTTCAGGTGTATGGAAGGAATGAGTAATGAGATGAAGGATGGACTAAAGCTCAAGCTTGGGGATGCGACGTGTGTCACGCCAAGAAATTTCCAATAAGTACAAGCATAAAAGCTTGGGATGCCCAAGGCATCCCCTTCTTCATCAATAAAAATCCCAAGTTTCTTCCAAACACTTCATTTTTATTGTTTCATGCACAATTGTGTTGTTCTTGGAGCGTCTTATTTTTCATTTTCGTTTTGGTTTTTTGTTTGCTTAGTTTGCTGAATAAATTGGTTGGACCCCCTCTTTCATACATTGATTTTCAAATAGTTTGGTTTGGAGTGGAAAAGCGTAGGGAAGTTCATGCTTAAGTGGTAAAGAGAGCTTGTTTTTGACTGTGGCCTATGCTTTGTCATGCCATGCTTGCTATTGTTTTGTCTTTATGCTTAGTATTCTTTGCTGTAGCATGACTTGTTATAAACAATTGAGATTGCTTAATGTGCCTGGAAGGATCATGCGTTGTTTTAGCATACATAGTATTGTGGTATTCTCCTTTGATGCTTTATTTGGGTTGACTTGGCACATGCTCACACCATGTTATGACTATCCCAAGTCACCATAGCCTTTATGATCCTTTAGTTTTCAACTTGTAGTATCACTTTATTCTTTGATCAATGATGTTTTGTCGCTCTGCATGATTATGGCCATTATTGCTCTCTTAGTTGCCCGCTCCCAATCTTTTGCTAGCCTCCGCAACCAAGTATGAGTTACACTCATGCATCCAACTCCTAAAACCAAGTTATTCCAAAGAGTCCACCATACCTACCTACTAGCATATGCTATTCCAAGTATATTCATGTTTTTATCTACCTTCCAAATTAAACTTGTTATGAGAAAACTAGTGACTAAATCTCTCACGAACTTGATGGCACACTTTACTTTTCTTTCCCTTAATAAACTTGAACCATTGTGTCGTCTATGTTGTATATGCTGACACTTATTTGTTGGGGATTAGCAGAACCATGCTGTCATGGGGAACGCTTTCAACATTGCACTTGTACTTTGTACCTAGTTGATATCATGTTCTTTTGTCTATGGATGGCGTCGGTGTAAAATGAAAGGGGAGCTTGTAAGTCCATGGAGTTATGTATGTGTGTTAGAGAACCGCCTAGGCCGCTGGTCTAATCCATGCCGTCATGGTGGAAACCTGCAGCGTAACCATAATGAGCTGTCTATGAAGCATTCTTCTTATAAAAAAAGAGTTAGATATTGAGAAAAAAGAGAAAAAGAAAAGAGAAAAAAGATATATGAGAAAAGAGGAAAGAGAGAAAAAAGCACCATTTTCCCATGGTAAATAAGAAGATTGCTGAGATGCTCGTTGTCTGCTTGCCTTATCATTTTGATATGGGGATTCTTCCGTATCATTGGGCAAGGGGTACCCTGTTGGCGGTTCTCTATGATACACATGTACTTACGATGACAAGAACTTACCGGTGACTAAACTTGAGTAGCATGAGGAGCGGCCCTCGTATTCAAGGGACATGAGATTTCCAACTTATACTTCGTCAAGCATATACACCATAGTTTGTTCACTTTAACCTTAATCACTTCAAGATGCTTATGATAGGGGCAATGAGAGCTGAAAGCTAAAAAGTACCATAATTTTTGGAAGCTCTTTATGAGACTTGAATCCCTACTTCCTTCTATGAAGGCCTTTCTTTTACCTTTTTGTTGAGTCTCCACCTTCTATCTTTATGCACCTACTTTGAGAGCATAGTGGCCATTCTTAGTTCTATGTGCATTGTCCCAAGACTTGTTGATTGATGCATACCTTGATATTGCTTGTTTTAAACTAATTGTATCTAGTTACTCTTATGAACTTTTAAGGTGTCCTATGCATTTATGTTTGCTACTCTATGAGGGACAAGCTGAATGCTACTATGCTATGTTTTCTTTATGTGAAATAAACAAAAGTCTTGCAAAGCATTTTTATTCATGAATCTTTTGTTTGTGCCTTTTCATGTTGCAACATAGTTTCTTTGTCTTATTTCTGGAACTTTGTCTTTCATGTTATGATTGAAGTACTATGATCCCAGCTATCAATGTTTTACAAATACTTTGATCAAGTTTATGATGGTGCATGTCATCTAAAAAATTATTCTTTCTTTCTTGCCACTTACCTACTCGAGGATGAGCAGGAGTTAAGCTTTGGGATGTTGATATGTTGCTAACGTATCCATAATTTTTGATGTTCCATGCTTGGTTTTATCTACTTTCTTATGTTTTGTCCACACTTTGGAGTACTTTTCATATGATTTCTTGGACTAACCTATTAACAAGAGCCAAAGTGCCAGCTGCCTGTTTTCTGCTGTTTTTGGTTCTAGGAAAGTTAGAAAATGAATATTCTCGGAATTGGACGGGACAAAAGCCAAAGTCAGTTTTTCACCGAGAGACACCCGGAGAAAGAATACGAGATGGAGAAGGGCCAGAGGGCGGCCACACCACCTGGCCGCGCGGCCAGGCCTGGCCCGCGCCAGGGGGTGGTGTGGTTAGCCCAGGCACCCCCTCGGCCTCTCCTTCCGCCTATATATCGCCTCCGATACAGAAACCCAAAGTACCCGATCAAAATTCTACGAAAGAGTCTGTAGCCGCCATCATCTCCATCCCTAGATCGGGAGGGATATGAAGCTCTTCTCGGCACCCTGCCGGAGAGGGGAATTCACCCTAGAGGCCTTCTTCATCACCATGCAAGCCTCCGGTGTGATGCGTGAGTAGTTCATCTTTGGACTACGGGTCCATGTAGTAGCTAGATGGTTGGTTCTCCTCCTTTGTGCTATCATGTTTAGATCTTGTGAGCTCCGTTCATGATTAAGATCATCTATTTGTAATTCTACATGTTCTGCTTGCAGGGATACGATGGATATTGAGATGCTATTTTAGATTGATTATTGATTTTATCATGTCTTTGTTATTTTTGATCTTGCATGCTTTCCGTTGTTAGTAGCTATGTTTGCCAAGTAGATGCTAGCAACTCCAAGAGTTAGTATTTATGCTCGATAGTGGGTTCATGCCTCTCGTAATCTGGGGAAGTGACAGAAATCTCGAAGGTACTAGATGTGATGTTGCTACTAGGGAGAAAACAACAATCCTTTGTTCATAGAACAATTGTATTGTTTACATTACACGCAATTCGTAATACAATTATCTGTTACTTGCAACTTAATACTAGAGGGGGTTCAGATGATAACCTGAAGGTGGATTATTAGTCATAGATGCAGTTGGATGGCAGTCTATGTATAATGTTGTAGTGCACAATCGAATTTCAAAGGAGTCAAGATGAGTAGTATATGCTTGTATGCTTTTTCGATGTTTGTCAATTGCCCCGCTTTAATTTGTTCACCCAACATGTCATCTATCTTAAGAAGAGCCACTACTAGTGAACTATGGACCCCGGTCATTTCTTTTACTATCAATCTACAATCAACCGTTTACTGTTTTTTGTTTACTTTCTGCAAACTATTAATTTTTTCCACTCGATATATTTAATCCTTTGTTTTCAGAAAAACCGGTGAGATTGACAACCTCATCGTAAGTTGGGGGCAGAGTTCTGTGGTTGTGTTGTGCAGGTCTCCACGTTGCTGCTGGCACCGGTAGTACGCCCTGCCAAAGTTCAGCTAGCTACACCTTTGGGGTGTTTCCTTGCTCCTACTGGTTTGATTAAACCTTGGTTTCATAACCGAGGGAAACTTGCTGCTGTGCTCATCATACCTTCCTCTTGGGGTTCCCCAACAAGCTCGTTATATCTTGGGCCATCACTAGACACCACTACGGATGTGTTTGTTTCCATCAACGGTAACGTAAACGGTAAGGGAACCATGTAACGGTGGGATTGCGGTGTAATGATTCTTTTTCTTATTTTGTTTGGTTCCCACTTGGTAATGGTATTAAACTTCAGAACAATGGTGTAGGATCTAGAAAACCTCAAGCACTGCAGCCGCCTCTGGCTCTCACGCAGGACTGCTTGTCTCGTTCATGCGATGCCACTGCTGCTTCTTCCTGCGGCGAGTGCCCGGCTGCAAAGAGGAACTCGATGGGGAAATCGGGATCCACCAACTTCGGTTAGTAAAGGGGATCGGCAGCCGCCGTCCGTCGACTGCTCCTCTCGTAACGCGGGGAGATCTGCCTTCATGGTCACCATCGCCAGCGACGAAGATTGGGGGTAGAGACCAGAGGGAATCGGGGGCGGAGGCGGAAGCTTCGGTTCGGGTCATCCCTATCGCTAACGGTGGTAACAAAATCTGTTTCCGAAGGGAGTGGGCGGTATCAGGTTAAAGCTGGCCTGTAATCTGTTTACACGGTATCTGATACTAGGTCGAGCCAACCAAACGTGGTTAACAGAATCAGATCGCACTGTAATTGGATAACTGGGGAAAATAGTCGAACCTAACACGTTCTAGAAGTGTTCAACACATCGTCTGATCTATTCATGTGAACGGACTTGAGACATAGTGAGAGGCAAAGTTCCTCGAGTGAAACCATTCACGCACAAAGAAACACTATTCGTATTTTTTCTTAAAATTTCATCTATCTATTAAAAATCGTCAAGAGTACAAACGGTCTAAAAGTACAAATAGTTTATTGGACCACCGATAGCTGCAGACCAATAGTCAGCCCTGTCAGCCCGTTAACCATTTTTCCAGTTTTTTTTTGCTCATGAGGTCGCTGAACGGTTGTCGGGCTCCCCGATCGGGGATTGATCTATCGATCCGGCTCCCGTACTGCGCCGACGCTCGCTTCCTATTCCGCCCAGGTCGATCTCGGCTTCCCACTCGCGTGGCGCCGGCCGGCCGGCCGGCGTGTCCTTCCTTTTTTTTCGAGAATTCCGCGTGTCTTTCCTGGCTTCCTCTAATACTCTTCCTGTTTGACCTATTCCAGAAACTAGTAGCAAGGGCTTGGACGGTTGGACCTTAGATGCAACAGATCGATCGCCGGACTTGTTTCCAGCAACCCAGAGAGAGGCGGCAGATCAATCTCCTTGCCGAGGGTAGCTCATCGTCTCTCTCAAGCTCAAATTTGAAACTAAATTGTTTTATTAATTTATTCATCCGTAAACAAGACAAATAATGAGGAAAACAAAATTTGAGTCTGGTGCTGAAAAGAAGAAAAGAAAAAGACAAAGATTATAAATAGCTGCTCAGTCTTAAAAGAGTGCTCTAGATAGATTTGTCGAAAGAGCCTCAAATAGGACTTGCGAATGATACCTTGGAGAAAATTAATTATAAGGACATGATGAATGAAGATTTTATTTAAAAAATATGAGAAGATGATGTTTTTTGGTAGAACATGAGGTTCATTTACTACTTTAATGGATATACTATTTACTTTTGAGAATGAATGCTTGATATATCATATATTCCTGAATATTGTACAGAATAGCACGTTTTGAAGTTATATAATTAGTAGACATATGATATCGTTGTACTAGTTATGGAGTTTGAAAAAAATAAGAGCCCTTTTTGTAACTCGCACCGGAGCCCCCAAAATCTGGAGACGGGGTTGGTTTTAGCTTTGTGAATGGAGTGTATCTAGACCATTTTTAGTGTGTAGATTCACTCCAACCTACACACTAAAAGGGGTCTAGATACACTTCTTTTACAAAATTAAAACATCTTATATTTTGAAACAGAAGGAGTACATGGTTAGTTTTGAAGGAAATTGAAATCCGCCAAGTTAAGCTTTCACAACCATAGACACGGCATGAAGCCATGAAAGATGGATTTTGTTCATCCGAGACTATACACAGATAGGTTAGTTAAGTTTGTATCTACCTTGCTCAACAAAGTTTCATGTCATCCAGAATTGGAGTAAAACTTTTGGGCTCCCCCAGGCGATAGAATTGATCCATCGTCCAGGTCGGGAGTACGAACTAGTTTCCTCCGCGGCATAGGTATGATGGGGCATTGGTGGCAGATTGTTGCGCTTAAGGCGAAGGACATCTATGATGGGGAATTGGTGAAAACTCGCGCTCAGGCAGAGCAAGAGAGGCCGACAGTTCCCTAGGCCACCACTAGCCCAGGGCCGCAGGACCCAATGACTAGTGAGGGCACTCTCCCTTTCCCTTCGGGTGTGGAGACCTCTCTAGCGACCCCCAGTTGGGGGGAGGCGTGGGAGGCCTCCAAAAACCCCATCCAGGCCCTCGACGGTTGGTAGGGCCTGATTGGTCCCCCGTAAGGGGAGAACCCCCATTAATGTTTCTCAATGATTAGCCCGAGCTTTGCTTTCATTTGGAACATTAAGGGCTTTGGGAATGATGGTTGGAGACTGTAACTGCGAAAATATTTGAGGCAAGAAGATGTGGGCATCGTGGGCCTATAGGAGACGACCAGACAGGACTTCTCTATCCCTGAGTTGCAGGAATTGAGCCACCATAGGTTTATTTGGCATTGGCTGCCAGCAGATGGTCATTCCGGAGGGATCCTCCTAGGCATTATGGAGGATATCTTCGAGGTACAAGACATGGACCGGGGGGATTTTTTGTGAGCATGTTACTCACCCATAGACGATCGAGCCTCCGATGGGAGGTTATCTGCGGTGACCCAGCATACCACTGCATGATGTAGTACACTATAGTCGTTGACATAACACCAATAAAACATTATTCCACTAGTATTAGATCCCTTAGAGTGGTACAACAGAAACATCGCGGGTCCAAGACATGACTATAGATTACAACTCGACTCTTTACAAAAGATCCAGAGAACACTCTAGGTTATAGAATAAGAAAGCAACTTATTACAAAGAAGAACCAGAAATAACAACTCGGAACTATCATACTTATAAGACTAGTATCTAATCTATTTATCTTGCAGTTGCTGCTATTGCAATGCTCTACAGAAGTAGGTTCTAGGGCTAGAGTTTATTCCCCTATCTACCCAGGAACTTAGTCTTCACTTTAATTGAGGTGTTCGATGACTCCACTGACTTCATTGAAGAACTTGAGTTTTTGGTGGCGATTTCTTTGAGCATTCGTTGGTGTTGATGACGTCTTCATAGCTTTAGAATCTAGCAAGGGTTAACAAGATACGGTTGAGTACGAGCGTACTCAGCAAGTTTACTAAAAAGAGTGTTTGATGTACTATCTACAACCACGGACCAAAGGTCGTAGGCTATACAGGTTTTCGTAAACATTTTTTTAAAGGTTGTTTTTATCCTTAAAAGTTATGTCCGTCAGTCTTCATAGGTTGATAAGAACTTCGTGGAGTTCATTTCCTGCAGCGTTCGCCTCCTTCCCGGAATAGGAAGTAACATGTCACACTTTTTTACACTCTACAAAGGTGCGTTGCTTTATCCATGATAGATCATTATCCATGTTGCACAATCGGGAGAATCTTTCCCGTCCACACTTCCTTAGGTATGGGGCCTAGTAGAAGAATCCAAGCCGATCAGTGCCCTTCTCCGTGACCCGGCATACCCACCCTTTTGTACATGTAGTCCAACGGACTCTTTCAAAGTTGATGCTCTCTCCCAAGTTTTACGGTCTGAACATATACAATCCATCAAAGACACTAGGAGCACACTCGTCTGGCCGAGTGAAGATATCGCCTCCAAGTTGTGGTCCCCTGACACAACCCGACTCAATCAAGTGTCCGTTGATATGCGTAAGGAAGAAGATCCAGCTGACTTCCCTAGTGCCCATATAGATCTCATGGTTAATGCATAATATACGGCGCAAGAATCATTGACGATATTTGTTATTAATTCCTAGATGATATTTACGCGTGCAAATGGAACCACCACCAAACCACAAACCTTTCCATGGTTCCATTTGCCTACCATACTAGGTTAACACCACTCGGGTCGATAACCATAAAGTCATATTATTAAAAAAATAGAATTTTCTTCCATCCTTTTTGAAACGCAGGTGATGACAACAACAATTTTCAAACACTTGATAGAAAATAACCAAATGACATGAGCAAGTATGAACTTGCCTTTTGTGATTGCAAGATTATGCAATCACGGTCTCCGAGACAGTTAGAAGATTCAATATCTAAAAATAGCATCATTGGTCTGGTAAGGACTAATGTTTAAAGAAACAAGATGCCATTATGCATAAGTAATGTAATGCAATTTTGTAAACTCGGATCCCCGGACCAACGTTAATGATATAGGGTTTGGGAGCTTGTGATGATTTCTTTAAAGTGTGTTGCCCTTTTATATCAATTTCACACTGGTGCTTCTTATTAAGGCTTATGAGTGTAACAAGAATGCATATAACAACAAGGCACACAAGTGATGAGGAAGAGTGAAAAACTTTTTCAATGCATGTTTGTTACTTATGTTGAAATTTAAAGAAATGCCGAAAGTTGGTTTATAATGTTCTTTAAAAAGAATAACTTTTGAAGAAAGCTTACTTGCACAACAAAAGGTATTTCAGTTTATAGATACTTAGTTTTGATTAGGGTTAGTCCTAGTTTTAGCGCAATAAACCAACTTTATCAATGAGTAAAACATTGTGTAGTTTATTTAAGACTTGAAAATCTATTTATAAAATATGGTATTACACATGGATAATTTCACATACTCCTTATGATTGAAATAGGATTAGCGTTACTTTTATTGAATTTCTAGTATAATTAATGGAATATTTATTATTATTATTATTAATAGAGAACTCATTTTTTTATTACTAAGAAAGAAGTATTACTTGAGTTTCTTTCGGATTTTTCCTTAGATCTCTAATGAGTTCATTACTTTGTAGAGAGAAAGAATAAGAAGTATGGTTAGTCCTTTAAAGACAATATTTTTATGATGTGATGATTTTAGAAAACATTTAAATAGTTTTATAAAATTAACAATGGTAATTTTAGGAAATATATTTATGTTAGTTAAATCTTGGTTTTATTTAAAATAAATTACATTTTATATTATTATCACCACCTAGAACTTAAGTGACCAATAATAAAACTTAAACTCCTTTTATTTGATTTTTATGAATTAAAAATAAAATATTTTTTTTAAATAAGACCTATTAATGTATTAAAAATTTATTTACTTCAAAAGTAAAATCTTATATTTTTAACATGTCGATCTTATTTTTGTGATCAGTTTGGTATATTATATGTATTTTATGGTTTTGTTTAGATTATAGGGATTTCTAATTTCACACCCTCGGTTCATTAGCTGTACTCAATTTTCCCCAGCCGATTAGTTTTTCCTCACTTTTGCCCATCTTCTTGTACGAAATTCTCACATGGTTTGGAACTTGCCGTCCGTCAGCCTTGCCGTTATGTGCTTACAAGTGGGGTCGCGTTCAATCGGGTCCCGTAGTGGACCCTCGCTGTTACGTGCTGACGAGTAGGGCTGTGTTCTATCGGGTCCCGTAGTGTACCCTTGCCGTTACATGCTGACAAGTGGGGCCGCGTTCAGTTGATTCACATTGTGGATACCTCTCTCAACTTATCCAAATAAGCATCGGACTCACAGCTTATCCACGTGAGCACCGGACCCACAGCTTATCCACGTGAGCGCGGACCCATAGCTTACATAGATTAGCGTTGCAAGATGGGACCCCAAGCCAGCCCCGCGCCCGCGCCATTTGTCTAGTTTCATTTTCATATAGTAAAATGAAATACATATACAAAAATTATACACATTTGAACTCTTTTAAATCGCACTTAGGACATGATAATGTTGTGTTAATAAAATCCTGATCATTTATCATTTCCATGGAGTGAAATATAATGCATAAATTTGTGTAAAAAATATACACCTTTGAACTCTTTGAAATCGCAGTTAATACGTGATAATGTCGTGCTAATAAAATCTTGAGAGATTATCATTTTCATAGAGTGGAATGTAATGCACAAACTTGCATATGCGAAAGTTATAAACCTTTGAACACTTTTAAATCGCACTTAATACGTGATAATGATGTGCTAACAAAATTTTGAGAGATTATTATTTTCTCCCCCATTTTCATAGAGTGGAATGTAATGCATAAAATTGCATATACGAAGTTTATACACCTTTGAACTCTTTGAAATCGCACTTAATACGTGATAATGTTGTGCTAAGAAAATCTTGAGAGATTATTAGTTTCATAGAGTGTAATGTAATGCATAAATTTGCATATACGAAAATTATACACCTTTGAACTCTTTGAAATCGCACTTAATACGTGATAATGTTGTGCTAAGAAAATTTTGAGAGATTATCATTTTCATATAGTGAAATATAATGCATAAATTGGCATATATGAAAATTATACACCTTTGGACTCTTTGAAATTGCAGTTAGGTCATGCTAATGTTGTGCTAATAAAATCTTGATCATTTATCATTTCCATGGAGTGAAATATAATACATAAACTTGCGTATACGAAAATTTTAAACCTCTGAACACTGTGAAATCACACTTAATAAAGAGATAATGATGTGCTAGCAAAATTTTGAGAGATTATCATTTTCTCCCCCATTTTCATAGAGTGGAATGTAATGCATAAACTTGCATATACGAAAATTATACACATTTGAACTCTTTAAAATCGCACTTAATATGTGATAATATTATGCTAAGGAAATCTTGAGAGATTATCATTTTCATAGAGTGGAATGTAATGCACAAATTATACACCTTCGAACATGTTCCCTTCAAATTATATTCAAGTTCATTTGTTTATGGAGTTAAAGTACCGGTGGAAAACTCGTTATTTTGTATGGATAGAGGGGTGCCCCCAACAGATATAGGGGTTATCCTGTCCGCTAGATCACATAGGATCAACGGTTGGTGGGCACGATCCGCGTGACAACTATCTCAACCAATCAGAGCCTAGCAGCAAAGATGAGCACAAGTCCGAGAGATTGATACTAAGAGAGGGGAAAACTGAGTAGCACCTAAGAACCAAGGGCAAAACTGAGTAGAACTTAAAAACCAAGGGAAGACTGACAAAGGGATTCAAATAGAAAATAGAAAAAGATTTAAAAAATGGAAAATGCGTCTTTTATATAATAAAATACATCTTGGCATACATCAAACTATTTACAATTTAAATATAAACCAGTTTGATAATTATTGCCTCATTCAGACAAACTATGTTTTGGGGAGGTATGTTTTGGGAAGAGGCTTGAGTAGAAAGCCATGAACCTTCATAGATAGTAGATGATTTGAGAAGTGGTGATTTAGATTAAAACTTGGTTTATATACATGTATTATGGTGGTAGGTCACATAATAAGACTCTCTGGAAAGATGCCACTATGTTTTGCTCTTTTTGAATTTGTTGTGCATAAAATGACTCAATTAGCTAGCTAAAACCTATTCGTTGACTCTCTGTTGACTAGCCACCAGAGGATAAAACTGAGTGTATTACACACGACAGTGTTAGTACTGGAGGGCAAAACTGAGTACAATCAAACTGCATGTGTTACACTCGACGGAAAAACTGAGCACAACTAAGTCACCAGTGTTAGACACGAGGGAAAAAATATGACTCATGGTACATGTGTGCGGTGCACGGGGCGGTAACGGACACGTGTGGCCGTGCACGGTGCGGTAGCATATGCGGTTACGTGGTGCACGGTGGTGCAAAGAAACATCGCTTCCCTTCTCCTTTAATAGAGGCCTCCTCACTGCCACTCATCACTCACTCGCTCACTCAACCGTCTCCACTATCCCATCAACTTTTGCAAACCACCAAGAAAACTCCAACCACACCGACGATGGAGAAGAACGGCGCGGTGGCCATCAGCGCCTCCTAGGCTGCCAGCGAGGAGCCCCCCGTCCCTGTACAGGCCCCCGTTTAGGTATCGAAGGCAGCCGCCATCCCCGTCCCCGCATCTACCGTATCCGCTGGCGAGGAGGCCCCCGCTTATCTTGGGTAGATCCCGCTTGCTAGGAACTCTATGAGGAGGTTGATTACATAAGGCCGGAGAACCCCTACGACACCAGCATTGTCGACCCATGGTCGGAGGTAACCAGGGTTTTATCCCCTTCCCTTGTTCTTCCCCCGTTCCCATCGTTGGATGATAGATCGTATGTTATTAGGGCTCAAAAGTTCATATTTTATAGTAGATAATCCTCTTGTGTTAGATCTCGTATTTCGATGAATCCCCCTGATCGTATTTGAACCCCCTGTTCGTAGTTGGGATCAGTATTCGATTTGGTATGAGATTTGGGGAATAATCAGGAGATCTCAATCGGTTAATTTATGCAAATAATCAATCCCGATAATCAAAGTATCTCAATCATGTCCTTATTGCACTCTACTGATTTTTCCAATAGGAGGATAGCAGCGACATCCATAGCGACGACAAGTCCAAGGATACCAAGACTCGTCATGTGCTGAGGAGGCTGAAGTCTGGTCAGTACAACAACTTCTTCGATGACGACGTGTACAAGTGCCCCTTCTGCCCCACCAGGAGGCTCCACGCCACGGACTTCAACTCCCTCGTGAAGCATGCCGAGGACGTGAGGACCTGCGGCGATGCCGTGAATGTCCACGACTTTATAGTCAAGCACCAGACACTCGGTCTTCACCTCCACAACCTCCAGAAGGTGGCTATCGAGGAGGGTCACATGCCCCCGATCAAGCCTAAGGCGTCCAAGGTCAAGGGACTAGGCAACAAGAGGTGGAGGAGGCGCCATAGGGAGGAGGCGGAGCCCCTCCTGGCAGAGGCCATGAGGGGCCACTGATCTGTTACTGCTGCTATAAAGCAGCTTCTTTTGTCTTGTCTATGTTGAACTTGTCTGCTGCTGCTGTTGAGCAGCCTAATTGTCGGACCTCGTTAAGTACCGTACTATATAACCTATATTAGTTGCTTTATCACATCTTCTCTGTTTACTAAATTTATTTGTGGTGCTGGTTAGATTTGTTGCTCTAGATTTGCTACCATATTTGGGAAAAATGAGGGCAAAAGGAACAATGAATAAAGAGAGAAGCTGCTCTAGATTCACTACCTTTTTGGGAAAAAACATAGCTGTTAGCGAGAGAGAGGAGAAAAGGAACTCTTAAAAGGCCAATCATAAAAATAACAAAAAATAAAACTTCCAATTTAGGCGACATGGTGCATGTCACCACCAAACATGCCCCACATGGTCCCACACCATGTTCCCCATAATCAGCGAGAGATGGATGGCGGATCCGCTGTGTATCCTGGCCTCGCATGTCAGCATGTAATGGCTGAGGCGACGTAATGTAACGCTCAATGCACGACCCGCCCGACGCGGTCCCGCTGGTCATCATGTAGCAGTCAAGCCTTTGACCTGACGGTATCCCCCTGTCCGAGCGCATGTGAGGGTTTCGGAATAGAGGGATTGCAAAAGTGAGGAAAATTAAGTGGCTGGGGAAAACTGAGCCTACATTATATATGTATTTTATAGGTTGAACATATTTTTATTTGTTCGATTTCATTTTATTGTTACAGATTTTATATGTTAAAAGAATAGAAATACTAAATTACAAATTTGGCTAGCCTAGCTAGTCTTGCTAGACCGAATCGTCCATTAGAGCCCACTCCGGTTGGGTCAACCCGACTGATGCGTTCAAAATTGAAGCATATTTACCTTTTCTTTTTGCATAAATAGAGTAGGGATTTTTGTATTTCACTGCGCCTCTGTGCGCTATTTCGTTCTTGTTTCAACAGGATCCAAAATCTTGGAATCATATATGAACATATCAAATAGAGCTATCATATTGTGTAATTTTATGATATTTCTAAGTGATAAAAGTTATTTTATGGATTTACCTTCGCACCGGGAAGAATACCAATCAAGGAGGAGGCATCAGTATGGTTAACGACCACTAGTACGAGCGAAGCGCACCCGTACCATCCTCCTGTACCAGGCGCCATCGCGACCGCCTCATCACATAGTTTTACCTAGCAAAGACGACAGAGAGATCCGACATTCACAGCCACCAGAAACCACGAAACACCACATCCGAGAGGGATCTGAAGGAGGAACTCGGCTGGAGTAAAATCCTGGCTGCTTCACGGATCATTGGAGGACAACACATCATCCCCTTCATCATCAATCGCCGCATCTTCATCACCACCATTACTCCATATTCATCTATTAGATCTCTTTGTAATTCTAGATCCAATTGTGGTTTGCATTAGATCCACCCCTGTACTTTAATCCATTCATTTGATTATGATGATGTTGTTGATTGCTTCCATGAGTGAGTAGTTCCTTTGTTCTTGGGGAGATGGAGAAACCCTAGCACCACTATGAACTTGTAATAAAGATGATCTATTCTTGTGTCCATATGACTTGTTTGTCTATGATTTAATTATGACTTGTGTTTGATTTCTCTCTTTAGATGATATGTGAAGTCGACCAGATATCATTTGCCTTCAGGACTAAAGGAAGGAAAAAACCTTTTGGACGTGTTTTGGAAGCGTACCCGAAATGCCCCATGGTAGATTGGCGTCGACTCGTAACCTACATGGTCAAAGGGGGATTAAAGAGGGACTCCCTAAGCTAATTACAATATCCATGGGGAAACCCTTAATTGCGGTGGTCTGTATGGGTGATTGGTCTCAGACATTGCAGTGGTTATTTAGAGGTGACCTCACACTTGGCTCAACAAAGTGGCTTCCTACGAGCCTTGTCGTGAACATCTTATTATGGGGCTCTCTCCACACATATCATGACATAATAAGTATGTTATCTTGATTACATATAACAATAGTACTATGCTAGTGGTGTATCCTACATTCCTGAGAACGTTTTAGCCCTATTGAGTTCAACCACACTTTCATACGATCTAGTTACTTGTTTTCTTTTACTTGTTTTAATTACTTTTCTGCAAACAACCATAAACCATTCAAACAACCTTTACTTGAGATCGAAGACAACTTACAAGTACTCTTTCGTAGATAGTAACGAGGGGCATAAAGACCCTTACGAATAGCTCTATGTGGGTTCGATATCTTTACTTTGAAACTAGCTACAATTGGTTTGTGCACTTGCAGTCATCAAGCTATTTTTTGGCACCGTTGCCGGGGAGCTAAGTTCTTTTGGTATTTGTTCTTAGTTACTTATTTTACTCATTGTTCTACTAAAGTTGTTTACTAGTTTTAGGTAAATACCATGGCTATACTCGGACTGATCAATCAGATCGATGCTACTAAATACCTCGGGAAATTCAATAGAGGATTAGTTAAAAAATTCCCGAGAAGGAGCAAACCAGAGTATGAGGTTAATGCACTTTACCGAGCTATGTTGTACTCTGAAATTGAGAGGCTATTCTGATGAAGAATTGAAACTTAAACTGTTTAGCCAATCTCTAACCAACACTTCTTTGGCTTGGTATAGATTTTGCCCTATAGAAAAAATTGATACCTGGGAAAATCTTAAAATAGAATTTGTGTCTTGATTCTTTCCCAAGGTAAAGACTACTGAGGTAAGAAGGGCAATTACAAACTTCAAGAACCACCCAGGTGAAGGTTTGGTAAGAGCCTATAAAAGGTATAAGTCTTTACTTCACAAATGTCCCCATCATGATTTACCAGAATGGTATGTACTGCATATTTTTTTCGAGGACTTAATCAAGAAATTAAACATGAGCTTGACACGAATTCAGGAGGTTCTTTCTTGGAGTTAACTATAATAAAAGCTTGGGAACTTTTAGAACGAATTCACCGTAATAGAGAAACATGGGGATTTGATTATCTCAATGTTTATAAATTGAGTATGATTATCTCAATGTTTATAAAGACTCTGGTAAGGTAAAAGAAACTGCTAATGAAATGCAACTTGATGATGATATTGTCTTGTAAATCCTTTCAGTCTTTTACAGAACATATTGAAGCTCCAAAGAAGGTCTGGCTTCATTATACTCCGCCACCGGAGCCAGTTGTTGAAGAAGATCCAATAATTATGGCCCCTGTCGAGCCAATGAGGGAGGTGCCGTCGTATGTTGAACCCTTTCCTTTTCCAAGGACGGTAAGAAGACACATGATGGCTTAGCAACTTGAGGACCAACACAAAGAGGAATAATTATTTCTCAAGGAGCTAGAAGAGGAAACACTAATAAGCAAAAACTAAGGTAGAACGTGAACAAGAGGTATATGCATCAATAAAAGAAGGTATTTTAACCATGTTTGCATACTGCAATGTGATTGAGTTAGATTTCGAAGCCTCGCAATTTGTTTAGGGAAAGGTAAAAGCTAAAGAAGTGGGTAAGCATATCCTTCCATGCACTTTCGGAGGAACTTCCTATTATGGTCTTTGCGATATCGGTACAACTATTAATGTTATACCTTTTAACTTTTATTTAAAAATTCAAAACGAATTAGCCCCAACTGAATTGGAAGATACATATATGACTATAATGCTTGCAGATAAAACTCTAAGAATCACTATGGGTATAATTAGGGACGTACCAATATGTATTGGACCCCACAAATATCCTATTCATTTTGTGCTTATTGATATGCCCACTGACGTTTATTGTCCCATCATCTTTGTAAGAACTTTTCTAAATACCACAGGAGCAAACATAGACTACAAGAACCAAACTATGTCTCTCAAGTTTGGTGAAGATAAAATTGATTTTCATTTATCCAAATTTGACCATAAACTGGCTATTGAAGAATTAGATGATGATGAGTACGAACGTGAGGAAGAAGGCAATATCATAAACTTAGCCTCAATAATCATCGAGACTCCAGATGATGATCTAGCAAGAAGTTTAGTCAACAATAATAACATTCTTCAAGACATAGAGAAAACCTGAAATAGATAACTTGAAGGAAATATGTCCTGAGAGGCAATAATAAAGTTGTTATTATATGTATTCCAAGTATATGATAGATGTTTATTTTGCATGCTATAATTGTATTAATAGGAACCGTTAATACATGTGTGTTTAATAAACAAATAAAGGGTTCCTATTTATGCCTCTCTTATAAACTAGCTCATTGATTAACAAGATGATCAAGGTTTCATGATCATGGACATTGGATGTTGTTAATAATGAGGTCACACCATTGGTGAATGATGTGATGAACATTCATCCGAAGTGTAGCATTACGATCAAAGCCATTGTGTTTATATTGCTATAACATCATACTAAGTAATATTAGTCCTTAGATCATGTTAATTGCTAACACCGGAAGAGTGACTTGATAACATCAAACGTCAGACTGTAAAAGGGTGACTATAAAGGTGGGTTCAGATACTCTGAAGGTGTTATGTTGAGGCTCATGGATCAAGAGTGGAATTTGTCCATCCAAATGATGGATAGATATTCTCTAGGCCCTCTCGGTGATTTCACATTAAGATAGCTTGCAAGCAAGTGATGTGATCACTAGAATGTTATATCACGGGAACAAGAAAAGAGTGCATGTTGGTAACAAGATTAAACTAGGTATTGAGATACCGATGATAGAATATCGGATATGTAATATGTCGCGAGACAAAGGGATTAAGTTACTAGCATTAAGGGTTCTCACGATCATAGAAGTCATCATTGAATGTGTGGGAGTCAGTATGGATCTCCAAGTCTCGCTTCTGATTATTGATCCGAGAATGGACTCGATCATGTCTGCATTATTCGCGAACTATAGGGTGATACACTTAAGGGTTGCTAACACCATTTGGAGGAAATATGTTCTAGACGAAAGAATTGCAAAGCACTGGAATTATTTCAATGGACACCAGAATTGTTCCGGGTGAAATTGCTGAAATTGGTTTGGCATGTGATATTGAAATGTTGCCGGGGTTTTATGTGAATGTTTGTTAATTAAAGTAATTAAAAAAATTAAGAATAAATAAATAAAAGAGTTTTATTAAATGAGAGTTGTATTAAATTTAGTGGAAATTTAATGCATTTTGAGTGGGATTTTGAGTGGAGAAAATGGAGGGGAAAATTTATGTGAGTGGAGCTTCCACCACATGAATTAGGAACAGGTGGGAGGATATCATTTTGCGGCCCGAAAGTTGGGAGGCCCAGGCAACACGGTACCCAAGTTGCTTACAATCAGCTGCGTTGCCCAAAGTTGGCATGCCAAATACTAGAGGGTCTTTTTTGGCACGAATTAAACTTTATATTTCAATTAAAAATATCAGGCTAACGCCTGTCAAGTTGGGCCCCCTGTCAGCTTTCACTGTTATGTCGCTGCTATCGTGGCTTCCATGTAGGCTGCCATGTAGGCTTGCAACGTTGGCGCATGCATCCTTTACGCGTCTTCTTTTTCCTTCGGGGCGGCAATCTGTGGTCGCAGCCATGGCATGGAGCTAGGACTTGGACGAACCTGCTCGGCCCCTCTCTTCTCCCCATCCCGAATCAGATCTCACCCTCACCATGGCCGCACCCATGGCATGGCGCGGGGACGGGAATTCATTCCCGGGTGAGATCTGTGACCATGCCAACCATGCTCGGTCCTGTTGGCCTCCTCCAGAATCCGAGCTCACCGTCGCCGTGGTCGCACACACACCAGCCACGACGCCTTCCTCTCTGAACCCCAAAGCCACATCCACCCAGTTCGGCACAATGCCAACAAGGTGAAAATGCATGAAGTTTTCTTCTTGTCATTGTAGAAAATATGTATGTACCGTGTCTGTAGCATACTCTAACAATGTACACATATGTTGTTTACTAGATTTTCATTTGAAATTAGTAGCTCCGTGATGACGAAACATAGAGAACCTAAATGGAATGACGCTGACGACCATGTTTTGTACTTTGCATTGCATCAACAAGTGCTCGCTGACGAAGCATGTTACCAAGAGAGTGGAGTTCATCAGCCATTGCCAAAAAATATGTGAACAAATCAATGCACGATTCAATGCAAATATGTGCAGAAAAGCTAGATCCATGTCATCAATCATCAATAGGTGGCACATTCTAGTGATGCATTCAAATACGTACACCATGTATCATTTACTTGAAGTGGTTGTTACCTAAGCAAAAATGCCTAGTATGCACATTACCTTTGTCTGTTCTATGCTGCAATTCTACTGTTATGGGTGTGGAAAGAAAAGTTGGGCTTCACTAAATATTACGCAGTTAGGCCTAACTTAGTCTTACACAAATAATCACAGCTTAGTCTTTACACAAATAAGCGTACTAAAGATAAAGATAAAGACAAATGGTTCATCGGATTTGCCAGTATGAGCACTAGGTCCCTGGAGCTGGTGGTATCATCAGAACAAACCAGAATGCTGCATTTGGCCGTCTATCATTCTCCATCAAATCGTACGACCCCACTGATGGTCCAATTGTAGGCCCCCTCCTCCCGACGTGGATTCGGCTCCAGGTCGGATCTGGAGTGTCAACATGATAAGCGCGTGAGTGTGCAGCAAACACACAGTCTGCTATAAACACTAGAAGTGCTGGCACCTTAGCAACAACACCAGCATGTTCTTCCTAGACTCCGGCAGCAGCCTCAGTAGGTATTTCGTCAGCTTCACCAGCAACAGCCTTAGCAGGTATTTCGTCAGCTTCACCAGCAGCAACATTAGCAAGTATTTCGTGAGCTTCACCAGCAGCAACATCACCAAGTATTTCGTCAGCTTCACCAGGAGTAGCAACTAGTTCTTCGTTAGCTCCACCACCACCACCAGCAGCACCAGCAGCTTCAGGAGCCAGGGCTGCCTGACCAATTACAGGTTCAACAGCTCCAGGGGCTCCTACAAAGAAAGGGTAGTTGATCCCAAGAAACACAGATTGTCCCTTCAGATTGTCGACTCTGCTCTAGACTTACTCTATTGGGTCTTCGGATGGGCATGCAGACCTCAAGAAAACGTGACACCGCAACGATGGGTATGAAGAAAGTTGTGTCCCCATATGTTCTATTGTATCACCAACGTTGTTTAGTGCTCCCCTGATATGAATCCACATGAGTTCAACATCCTGTTTCATGTCGCCTCCGAGAGGTTCCAGGAACTAGCACCGTGTCCCAAGTTCAGCATCTGCTACTCCATCTTCGATCACCGGAGCTGGAATGATGCGCGGGGCTGTGTGGGTACCTGCGTGTTACTTACAGTCAATAAGCAGAATTTTGAATGGAATTTTACATGCTATATGACACCATGACTCACCCCACATGGACGGCTCCCAAACACGCACGTCGCCGCTAGGTTCAGTGACCGCATAAATGCGTTGCGGTCTGTACGAAGAGTAGCCGTAGGTGAATGACATACTTCTCCGGCCGCAGGAAGTCATCACGCAAGACTGTCCATTCCTTTTCTTCTGGGAATCTAATGAATGTGATTGCCTTGTCGAACATCGCTAAGAGGTCGTACTCCTAGGTCTTCCACACCTCCCGTGGTCTATGTGGGAGTTGTACCTTCAGGAGATCAAGTTCTGCCATGTTGAACCTGTAAGCGAATTCAGGAATGGGCAGCGGCCACCCGTTGTTGAATGCAGTAATGCCGACACCCTCCAAAGATGGCAATGTAAATCTCAACAATCTGTAGCCATTTTTTAGAGTCCAAGTACTCCCATCCTGGGATAAAAGGACCAGCCAGTTGCCGTTGCCATCCACCCAGTTCTGGTCATCTCCCATTTCCGTCTCTTCTTTGTCCTTGATATTCACCACTACTGATTCCGACCACTTATCCAGCAGCATCAGTTTTGCATGAATATTCTGCAGCGTTTGTTGTCAGTTGGTACAATCACCTAGCATGGATTCCATTGCAAATACAATTGGACAACCGGACCTTCAGATTAAAGTACACAATATATCGCCTAAATACAAGTGTCTCCTCAGATATCGCCTAAATTGTGCCTGTGTCACTACGAAGATACCCAATATATGGAGTAGGAGCAGAGCCCTCCCCCCAGAACAAACCCCTGACGATGATCATAAACAGCTCGAGGCATAACTGCCTTAAATCATCTAATATGTTTGTTTTTATTTTAGGAAACAAAATATCACCTAGCAGCCATTCCATTGCAAATCTAAATTGACAACTCGTCTATCACCTAAAGTAAGACCGTGTCACTACGAAAATACCAGAATATCAGGTACGAGCAGAGCTTCCACTGTACATAATAGTCTTAAATGGTTCAATTTGTTCAAACTGCGCCGTGCACACAACACGTTCGACGAAAGGAATATAGGATTCCGATGAGAGTTCAGCACATATGAATCGATGATATGACTGAACCAATAAGCAAGATACTGGAACTTACGCGGCCATCGCTGTCGTTTGGCCATTTGCTGGTATCAGGGTAAAGAAGGCCTGGCGTGCCGAACGGTTGTTCGTCCATGTCCCGCATCGTGAAGCGGTAGCCAGGGATGCAGCGAGCGAGGCGGCCGGTAGAGATGATGTGCAACCCCGTGGCGATCCTGTGGATGTTCGTGGCGCTGAGGTTCGGCCATCCCCAATCCTCACGGTGGCGGTCACGCTGGCCATCCGCGTCATCGTCGCATGCCTTTCGCTTCAGCCTGCTGCTACCCCAATCTCTACCCATAGCTACAAATGGAGTCTGGAATCCGGTAGATTAATGGAGGCGTTGTGATAAGGAGGCGGATGGATTCGAGAGGGGATGAAATCAGGGATGGGGCAGTTGTTTGAGTAGGGAGTGACCCGGTGAGGAACTGCCGTCGCCGCTAGTTCTCGTCCGCGTGGAAGACAAGGAAGGGGGCGTAATTATTGAGGGCGTGCACCGGAACCGTCTAGAGGAAGTGAAAAAAATAAATTGTAAGAGAGAGAAATGTGCAGCCCGCCTGTCAGTGAGTGAAGGTCGGCACGCGCAAACGTGACTATGTTTGACTTGGATCGTGCATGGCAGACCTTGATTCCACCGCATGTAAGTGGCACAGAACAAATTTTAGGCAGCGCTTGTGTCGACGTGTGAAACCGCCATTTTTCTCCACCTTCACCCTACTACGAATGGTCGTGCACCATTCCAAATATTGGTAAGGGCGATTCCAATCTTTCACTTCCCTGTCTCATTTCCTCCTCCACGGCCTCATCGTCTTTCTCCTCCATGGCCTCATCCATTTCCTCCGCCACAACATCGCCCTCTTCCTCCATATCCTTTCCCTCTTGCCTATAGTCATGGAATTTTCGGATGTCCAAAATGATGGCAGGCAAGCGACTGCGTACTTCGACATAGAAGTACATGGCGGGAAGAAGATCAATGTCGTCTACACCACCGACCCTCGGACGGTGAGGAACACTCTGAGTAATTACACGAGTTAGCCGTGGTTCAAAGAAAACAGGTTCGTAGGTCTCGACCTTGAGTACAACCGTGATCACTGTAGGATCGCCGTGGTGCAACTCTCCATGAAGGGGCACATCCTCGTATACCAGCCTTTTTGTGAGAAGGGGGCTGACAGGATCTGGTAGACTTTGCTGTCTTTTTGTTCCTAAACCGTCTGTTTGCAAAAGTTATTGCTATATTATTTGTCTGAATTCATTTTCATGCAGGTGGGGCGAAAGGATTAGGGATCTGTTTCATGACTTTCTCGTGAACCAACACATAAAATTTACTAGTGTTGACATCACGAATCACACTAAACTGCTTGAAAGCCCGGCTGTCAACATTAGAATCCCAAAGGAGTGCAGATTGGACATCTAGGAAATTTACTGGACCCTAGGGACGAAGGGCGGCAGGACCAGGATGGCCGATCTTGCCTCCGAAATCATCGACCCATGGTACGCTAACATGAAGGGAAAATTGCCGAGATGTTCGTGGAGGAGTTTAGGGCATGATTACTGGGAGGATAAGCCGCTTTCTAAACCTAATCTTAAGTATGCTGCAATTGACGGGGTATGTTAGCCACGAGCTGGACCGCTAGATTGTAAAATCTCGCTCCAGGCATCGCATCATTGAACCACCGCCAAGGCAGGTTATTTGCCCCAGATGCCGGAGTGTAGATGGATCTACAAGCTGGGGCAAGCGACCGAAGGCATCCTGGGATCGGTTGCCTTCTCCAATAGGCTGGGATGTAGAATTTTAGTGCATGATTGTTGTGTTTGTATGGGGCTTGTTATGTTTATGAAAACATGTTATTTCAGAAGTACACTATGTGAGCAATTACGTATTACTGTGTATTACCTTTGTCGAACTATAATCTGGGTTTGGTTATGACAGTATCCTTCACTATAATCTAGGTTTGGTTATGACTTATGACTGTATCACACCTTATGCATGTCAGTCCTGGATTCTGCCGCATGCAAATGGCACATATAAAATTTGTAAGAATGAATATTGAGCATACAAAAGGGGGAAATGTAATTCATACAGGTTAACTACCTAATAGCACAGGGATCATACGAGCTTGGTTGTTACACACAAAATGCTTAGAAAATACATGCGAGATAAAATACAGGCGAGATAAAACTAGGAACGAAATGCGAAACTAGTAGTGGTAAACAGCACACTCACCCACCGCCATATCCTGTTGAGCATCTCGTAGAAGACATACGCGTCCCTGGCTGCGTACTTGATCACATCGTAATCCAGGTGCCTTCACTCCCATCGCTCGTGTAGGTGCTTCGGGAACTCGACTTTCATGCCGGCGTACTCGCGGTCGATGATGTGGGCAACGAGTTTAGCCATACTAGCTTTCCCCGTGTCGCCATCCGGGTACCTCCACAAACGTTGGAGATCGACGTGATTGACGACATGACCGAGGAGATCTCGCTCTAGCTTCGGAGTGTCGTTCTCATGTCGACGCTGACGAAGTAGATCTCCCTCCTATGTAGGAACTCACGAAGCTTCGGGCATACAGATTTGGCCCTACATACGTGGTATAGGAGGCAGTGGTTGTGCATGGACAACTGCAAAAGCGCCGCTCTCTTCCTATCTCCGGTATACTCAAGGTCAAGGCCGATGATCTTGTAGCTGTCCATCGGCTCCTGTAGCCACCTCTCGTACATTGCGATGACCTTGGCGACCTCCGCTGACGCATTTGTGTGGACGACCGTCATCTTGGTGGTGCCATGGGCGGTGATGGTGTACTCGTCGGTGAAGTTTCTCCCGTCACTGAACACGCCATACTTTGCGTCCATGGCAGCAGCTAATGCGGCGGTGGTGGCCTAGGGTCGGTAGTGGTGGCTAGGACAGGGCGTGGCGGTGGAATGATCTTTTGCGGTGGTATGGCCCGACAGAGGCGGTGCCTGCGGCAGCATCGATGGTTCTTGCGGTGGCTGTGGCGGCGGTGGAAGGAAAGAGTTGGGGATTTTTGCACAGTGATGCGCTGAGGAGATGAAAGGCGATGCTTAAATTGCGTTTACCAATATTCCGGTCATACCCAAGCGGAAGCAAGTTTGACCGGGCGAGCACTGTTGGTTTCCAATCCTAGTGATTAAATTCGTGGTCCGTCCCGGTAGGCGATCGGACAGGTGTGCGACGTGGCTTTGGCGTGGAAGAGACCGGTCACGTAGACCACCGTCCTGTTGCCGATCCGCAGTGGGTGCACAGTGCTGACACGACGTAACATGACAGGACATAAGGAAGTGTACAACTATCATTCCTAACAAGTTTAAGAAGTGTAAGAATAGACAGGGACCTAGCATCCCTACACCCCGGGGCAGCCGCCCAACAGCTCAGGCCTGCCGATTGCGCAAAGCTTGCAATTTCCTTCCTTTAATTTGGTGATTTTGTCCAAAATTTGCCAAATTGTAGCTCGTTTTCCCATGCTTCTATAAGTTTCTATGTAGGCCACTTGTGTAAGCATGCACGATCAAGCAACTTTGCAATACACATGTCGGTGGAAAAGCATGAGGTTTCAACACACCACATAGTTTAGGGATTTATCTTTTCCCCAGCAAAAGTGGTTCCATATTTACTTTTTGGCTTTTGGAACTAGTTCCCTATACTGTGGAGGTGGTTCCAAATTGAGAAAAAGAGGGAACCTAAGCAAGAGGGTGCTCCGATGCCAAATGTGGTTCCAAATTGATTAGCCAACCTGTGTGTGACATGTGTCCTCTGCTCCCATATCTTTAGACAAAAAATAAGGCTATTCTTGTCAGCGGTGGGACCGCATGGTGCAGGAATTTAGAATAGCTACATTGTGGAGCTCTAGCCAAATTGCATGGTAAAGCCAAATTCAGCTTTTTGTCAGATTAAGCTATAGCAATATTGTGTCTCGCTTGTCCTTACTTTTTCCCTCCCTCTATTCTGAATCCCTCACATGCGCTCGGAGGGGGGTGTCGTCTGGTCAAAGGCTTGGCCGTTACGTGCGCCCTGACGCCTAAATTGGATGTTTTTTTGTTATTTGGCCTTTTTAAGATCGCCCTTTCCCCTCTCTCGCTAATAGTTGTGTTTTTTTGCCTAAAAAGTAGAGAATCTAGAGAAGCTTCTCTATTCATTCATTGTTCCTTTTGCCCTCGTTTTTCCCCAATCTGGTAGCAAATCTAGAGCAGCAAAACTAACCAGCACCATAAATAAATTCAGTAAACAAAGCAGAAGTAGATAAAGCAGCTAATATAGGTTATATAGTACAGTACTTAACGAGGTTTGACAATTAGGATGCTCAGCAGCAACAACTGATAGGTTCAACATAGACAAGACAAAAGAAGCTGCTTTACAGCAGCAACAGTAGTAGCTTATTAGTGGCCCCTCGTGGCCTCTGCCAGGAGGGCCTCCGCGTCCTCCCTCTAGTGCCTCCTCCACTTCTTGCTGCCCACTTCCTTGACCTTGGGCGCCTTGGGTTTGATCGGGGGCATGCGACCCTCCTCGATAGCCACCTTCTGGAGGTTCCGGAGGTGAAGACCGAGCGCCTGGTGCTTGGCTATGAAGCCATGGATTGTAACTACCTCGGTGAATTACGCTCCTAGTTACAAGCCTGGATGAGCAGAAATGGTTGAAATAGTACGGTGGGGCCCAAATGCCACTCACAGGTAGACCTTTCGGCCGTCCCAACCATTTCCAAACACCGGGACAAGAACGGGCGGCGTAATCGGCAGGCGAAGGGATCAACTACATACACAAATGAGTATGTATGCAAGCCACCATACAATAGTACATCAGAGCCATTCCATCTAAAAAGAAAGGAAATATAGCAACGCCATACGGCAAGATCCAAATATCCTAGATAGATATAATAGTTTAGGATATCTCCTCATACATCAATCAACAGAGTATCAAGCGGAAGCGGAAGACAAAATCCGAGTACGGATAAGAAGCAAATCGGCATAAGATGCCCCATAAATAAGCAGATCCCGCCCACAGATCTCACGGATCCCCGTTCCCGGAATCTCTACACCAAATGATCGTTGCCCACATCGTCCGTCTCTTCCACCCAGTATCCATCTTGCGAGTGTACCTGTCCATCTGAACCAATAATTTATCGTGTGAGACCCTAGGGGTACTCAGCAAGTCTTTATGCCTCTAAAGGGGACACAACCTGGGGTGACGCAATTGCAGCAAAAGATAAACCCTAGCAATTCTATAGAAACTCGCTAACCATCCGCCTAACCAGAGATAGACGGATGTCCGTGAATTAATATCAACAGTTATAACAGTTATAAAGGTAATATCCACAGATCCATCCTCCTCCTCGCTTACCGACGAGGAAGCGGACGAACAACCCCCATCCGTTGGCAGTTTTATTATCCATTCCGTGAGTGTTGCACTATTTACTAGTCAGGTACCTAGTCTAGTCAAATTAAAAGCGGTACTTTAGTTATGCTTGTCTATGATCGAGAAACTGTGCTCCAAGTCGTCCATAACCGCGGACACGGCTTTCAGAAAGTTTTACCCTGCAGGGGTGCACAAATAGCAACACACACTCGATATGCCTCGGAAAAACCAAATCAAAACCCAACGAGGCAGTCACGACAAAGCAATTACAGGATTCAGAAATATTTCAGGGGGCCACCCCATTGAGCTACCCGCAACAAAGTTAGCTGACTCCGAGACGGCCTCAAGGTTTGCGTCAGTGGCTGTGAACGACTGGGAACCCGAAAATGTGACTGGGCTTGTCGACACCGCGAAAACACTCCGCTTTCCTAAACAGTACAGTGTGCAGTACCTCGCACAATTTAAATAAAGCAGTAAAGCATGGCATAAGTACAGGATAGTAAATAAAACCTCAAACTAGTTTGTGGCCCCAAGAAATAAGAATGAATCAAGCTCTAGCTCAGGGGGGTTCATAAGCCTCCCGGATGTGGATAGCGCGAATATTCAAGGAACAGGAATCAAGTACTCGGGGTCCTACGGGACACAAGTGAGCCTGAAAAACCAAATAGCGAATATGGCTCACCGATGCCACTTTCATTAGTTATCCCATTACTACGCAGGTTAAGTTGTTTAGGTACCTCGTTATCCATCAGACACTCACATACCCTACACATGCTGTTCTACGACTCGCATGGCTCAAACAACTCCTGTAGTAATGGCTCGTGGGATGGAGGAACAAGCTTCGGTGGGGTTTAAAAGTAAAGGCTATGCAATACTTGGGATTCAGTTTAATGCAATCGCGACTCAATGATGCAAGAATAAGAAAGAGGCAATAGGTACTATATGTATGCAAGCATGTGGTAGTGCTTGCCTGGCAGCTCAGTTGAAGCAAGGGATGGATCGGGGTAGTGCTCCTGGTTCTCTTGATATATCCCCTGCTCAGCGTCTATTCGAAGAAGAACCAAACAAACAAGGGCCGACATAAATAAAGTGCACAAGCATATGAATAAATGCATCAAGCAACAATCATGCCATGATGAATGATGCACAATTTGCATGGCAATAAAGTAGCATGGCATGGGTGAGGTGTGGAACACAATAATAAATCATTTTATTGAGTTTTGGCCCCATTTTATCCTCATATTAGTTGCTGTTCACATTATAATTATATGATGCATGCTTCAAAACAAACCATGGAATGCATAAACAGAAAGGTCTCGTCGAGCTAATCATTTTAGACATATTATTTATTAAATTTGGATTTATAAAACAAAAGTTATTAATTATTTAAAGAAAAAGGGCATTTTATTGTAATTTTAATTAACTTGGAAATTTAAGTGTTCAAAATATATTTTGAAGGCCATATTTGAATTCCTCATATTTTTCTGATTTGAAAACATATATTATTTGTATTATTTGGATTTGTATTTTAAAAGTTATTTAAAAACAGAAATAAATTTGAATTTGAATTAAATTTGAAAAGGTTTGAATTTAAACAGATTACAGAAAAGTTTTTGTTACTCAGCCCAGTGCTAGCCAGAGACAATGACAGGTGGGTCCCGAGCTGACTCAGCAGCACACGCGCGCGAAAAGCTTTTTACACCGGGGCTGCTCTAGTCTCGGAGACAGATAGGTGGGACCCGCTGGCTCGCAGGCCCACTTGACAGAGGGATGCTGAGGGCTGACCACGTGGCTCAGGGGGGACTGCGGGTTGAGGCCAGAGAAACGGGGGGGCTCTTCTGCAAGATTGCTCGGCGGCTGACTGGTGGGCCAAAAAGTACCGCGGATTGATGCAGAAAAAGAGACAGGGGGTTATGCGCAAAAGGGTGCCGTACTGTGGATCTTCCTCGCGAGCAGAGGACAGATCGGTGCACGGCAGCGACAGGACGCGACGCACGGGCTCGAACCTGGGATCTGGGGCTCGTGTGCGGAGGCGGAGCCACTGCGGTGGGCTCGGGTTGGTGCCAGGAGGGTGGACGGGGCCTAGATGAGGGCTATGCGATGCGGGAGCGAGCGGACAGACGCGAGCGGCGGCGCGCAGAGGGCGCTCGAAGAAAGGACCGGCGAGGCTAGGGCAGCACGGCTAAGCGGACCATGTCAGGGGGGTAGAGGAGCTCACCGCGAGGTTGCTGGAGGTGTTAGCTCGGGCAGAGGCGCTGGCGATCGTCGTCGAGGCAGACGTCCAGAGGATCTAGGGTTTCGGCGGCGGACGCGTCGGTGATCTTCGGCTCCAGCCCTTCTCCTCCTCGATGGCGGGTACAGGCGGCCTCCTAGGAGTCCCCTCGTTCTTCCTCGACAACCAGAGCTCCTCGCCACCGACTGCAGGTAAGAGGAACGGAGGAGACCGACGGTGGCCGGCGAGAGAGGGTAGGCGGTTGTAGGGGTAGACGGAGAGGAAGGGGTCGGTCTGAGGAGATCTGGGAGAGGCAGAGGGGTGGTGGGGCGAAGGGAAAAACCAAGAGGGAGAGGGAGGAGCCGTGGGGAGGTGGTGAAGGAAAAAGGTGGCTCGGCCACCTTTTCTTCCTCCTCCTCACGTGCTCGGGCAGGGAGGCCAGGGCAGGGGCAGGCAGGTGGGGTAGGGTGAGGCTAAGGAGGCCAGGCTCGGTGTGGTGAGGTCGCACGGCAGAGAGAGGGAGAGGGGAGGCTCGGGTTAGCATGGAGCTAGGGTTGGATGGAGTGGGTAGTTTAGCTAGGGTAGGAGGGAGTGGCTCGGGTTAGGGTTTGTGTGGGGTTAGCTAGGGCAGGGAGAGGGTAGCTCGACCAGGGGGAGGGTGGCTAGGTGGGGTAGCCTTGGCAGGGAGAGAGGCCGAGAGAGAGGGGGACTAGGGTTGGTCATGGGTTAGATGGAGGGTTAGGTTTAGGGTTTAGCTTAGGTGAGAGGTGGTGGTAGAGAGGGTATGGTGATGATGGGGTAGGTGATAGATAGAGGATAAGAGAGGGAGGTTGATGGATTAGGGTTTATGAAGCTAGCATGCTCCAAACTAGAGCAAGCAAGAACATGTGGATAGATGTAGGGTTTGGGTTTAGCTTAGATAGAGATAAGGAGAGAGGTTTAGAGGGAGAGGAGAGATTAGATGGAGTGGTCCTTTGATAAGATCAAGCATGAACAAGGCTAGCTCAAGCAAGATCTAAGCAAGGAAAGGAGAGGGATGTGATGATAGGGTTTAAGCAAGATCACTAGAACCAAGCCAAAAGGGGTGGTAGAGAGAGAGATGATGATCCACTCAGGATTCAAATAAAAACCAAAAGACAAGCAAAAAGGTGGTACTTGCATGGCCCATGCATAAATATTTAATGCCATGTTTATTTTTGTGAGACAATAATATCACATGGCATTAATCTTAGGCATTCCCACAGTGGAATAAAGCCAAGCAAGAATTTAAAGGAAAGTCCCAAGTGGAATAGATGGAGATGATCATATTTGGTTAAAATTGGGACTTGCTAGTGTGTAGGTGCCACTAGGTATTTAGTAATCCCAAAATTATCCCAACATGATGATAACCCCCAAAACAACCCATATGGGAACTTAGAAAAGGGTTCCACTCACAAGGCATGCAAAGATGGCCATGTGGCTCTCATAAACCAATAATGTGAAAACAATATGGTGCATATATGAAAGCATGTGGAAAAGAATTGGATCCATCCCAACCCACATGAGCTAGAGGTAAACTCAAATAAAGTTCAAAGCTCATATTTAGCTGGATGGTGGAATTATGGGGTGATGACAAGAAAGGTGGTGGAGTTAATAAAAGATATGCCCCCAACTCAACTTGGGCATTAAACAATATATCAAGAACCAAATACAATATCAAGAGGCAAATACAATTTACAATGCATATGAGATAAGAACCAAATGAAAAGGGTTTTATATGATGCTTAAATGCAAGGTGGCATGATGACATGAGCATGATATAATTATGATGCAACAATTATATATTTGAAGTAGCCATTATATAGACTAGGCTAGTAGCATTGCAATTGTTAGACAATTGGGATGCTACATGGACGTTCATGGACTCGCCGCAAGTCCTCATGTCCTCGGCATGCTTCACGAGGGAGTTGAAGTCCGTGGCATGGAGCCTCCTAGTGGGGTGGAAGGGACACCTGTACACGTCGCTGGTGAAGAAGTTGTTGTACTGGCCGGACTTTAGCCTCCTCGGCACAGGACGAGTCTTGGTGTCCTTGGACTCGTCGTCGCTGCGGACGTCGTTGCTATCCTCCTGTTGGAAAAAATAGTAGAGTGCAATAAGGACATGATTGAGATACTTTGATTTTCGGGATTGATTATTTGCATAAATTAACCGATTGAGATCTCTCGATTATTCCCCAAATCTCAAAGCAAATCCAATACTGATCCCAACTACGAATAGGGGGATTCATCGAAAATCGAGATCTAACACAAGAGGATTAGCTACTGCAAAAATACGAACAGCGGAGCCCTAATAACATACGATCTAGCATCCAACGATGGGAACGGGGGAAGAACAAGGGAAGGGGAGAAAACCCTGGTCACCTCCGACCATGGGTCGGCAATGCTGGTGTCGTAGGGGTTCTCTGGCCTTATGTAGACAACCTCCTCGTAGGGGTCCTAGCAGAGCGGGATCTGTCTGAGACCAGCGAGGGACTCCTCGCCGGCGGCTATGGCGGATGCGGGGATGGGGACGGGGGCCTGTACGGGGACGAGGGCCTCCTCGCCGGCGGCCTTAGAGGCGCCGATGGCCACCACGCCGTTCTTCACCATCGCCGGCGTGGTTGGGGTTTTGTTGGGGGTTTGCAGAAGGTGATGGGACAGTGGAGACGGTTGAGTGAGCGAGTGCGTGATGAGTGGGAGTGGGGTGGCCTCTATTAAAGGAGAAGGGAAGCGGCGTTTCGTTGCACTACCATGCACCGCGTACGCTACTGCACCGTGCACGACCACACGTGTCCGCTACTGCACCGTGCACGGCCACACGTGTCCGCTACCACCCCGTGCACTGCACATGCATACCGTGAGTCTCATTTTTTTCCCTCGTGTCTAACCCTGGTAGTTTGGTTTCATTTTTTAAATAATTTTCTATTTTCTATTTGAATCCCTTTGTCACTGTTGCCCTTGGTTTTTAAGTTCTACTCAGTTTTGCCCTTGGTTTTTAAGTTCTACTCAGTTTTGCCCTTGGTTCTTAAGTGCTACTCGGGTTTCCCCTCTCTTTGTATCCATCTCTCGCATCTATGCTCATCTTCGCTGCTACGCTCTGATTGGTCGAGACAGTTGTCACACGGATCGTGCCCACCAACCGTTGATCCTCTGTGATCTAGCGGACAGGATAACCCTTATATCTGTCGAGGGCACCCCTCTTTCCATGCAAAATAATGAGTATGCCACCGAAACTTTAACTCCATAAACATATGAACTTGAATATGATTTGAAGGGTACGAAAATAGAAATCCCCATAGTTTAAGGGTCTATATACGGTAAGAGAACTAAATATTATTAGTGGCTGGGACAGCACAGTGACGGGTTGGTCGGCTAGAAGTTGTTGATTCCTAAGTAAGGGGACACTAGGCCGGTCTTGACATACTCCCTCAGGAATTTTCCATAAGCAGCATGCTTAGCCTTGGTCGCCGACTTGTGTTTACTAGCCGGGCTTTTACCGATGCCAATCGCATGGGGAATCAAGCTGGCAATCCTCAGGTTGACTCCTTTCTTACAAAAAGGGCACCTATGCTCCCCAAGTCGAGTGTGGAAAGGGATTACCCTGCTCTTGAGCTTCTTCATGACATGGCAGCTCTTGTTGTCCCTATTCTCCTTGTCATAGTCCATCTCACTTGAATCTACCTGTAATGTATGGAATGCAAACCGAAATGAGCAAAATAATAAATATATATTCCTTCCACCATTCCGAGTTACTTTCGATGCAATAACATGTCTATACAGGTTCAGCAGTTCATTACGGCCGTCTCCCCAGCTTGCTCCTAAATTAATGTGGTTTGTGTTCTTGATAACTTATTAATAATTAAATAATGTGGATTCATTCAGAACAGACTAGATCTCTCCATGTACCAGTTCGTACGTTGCATCTAATCATTAGAACTAGATTTTTTTATGAAGCCATGATAGATTAAGCTCGAGCAGAAAATATGAAACATGTAGAAATAGATGTACCTCCGGGTACACGAGCGGAGCGTGTTCATCGAACTCCACGCCCTCATCAGGGCCTCTGAAGTCGTCAGCAACGGCGAGCACATGGTCCCCCAAGGGGTTGAACTGCACCTCCTCCTCGCCTTGTGCTGCGTGATGCTCCTCCAGATCTGCCGCGTGAAGCACCACCCCGGCGGAGATACCCGCATACTCACCCCCACTCACTAGTTTCATGGAGAAGGTTCGTGCATGTACTTTCAATATTGTGGGGTTTATCTAGATAGGGAAGAGAGAGGAGTGGATGAGTGCGAATGGAGGACCCGATAGGCTGGGTTTTTAATGCGGGGACGTTTAGGCCTCCTCGAGGGCCCTGGTAGGCAGCTCTTCTAGTTGCGGCTGCCGTGTGGAAGGTTCGTGTGGTGGGGGCCTGTCGGAAGTGAGAGTGCATGCGCGTTGCGTAGTAAAAATGGTATAACCCGTGGGCCGTGGATGACCAGTTGCCGTGTAGTAGACTTATAGCCTTTGCAAACTAGATTACACGTGACATGACCACTCGACGACTTTTTCCATGGATGGCATCGTGTTCCTTCTTGTAGAAGTCTCGCTGAGGGAGATGTTCGTGTTGTCTCGTGATGACCTGTGAAGGGAACGACATGTGCAATGAGCCTCGTTGGATCACACAGGATCAACGGTTGGTGTGCACGATCCACGTGACAACTGTGACAACCAATCAGGGCGTAGCAGACAGAGTGGGCACAGGTTTGGGCTTCTACGAAAGAGAGAGAGGGGCAAAACTGAGTAGTATCAAAAAACCAAGGGCAAAGCTGAGTATTATAAAAATGGAAAGTGAGTGTCTTTTACAATGAAATACATCGTAGCATACATCAAATTATGCCAAGATAGATCCACTAGAGTTCATTGCATGTTTGTTCTTTTCCACAAACCACATATGGATCAACAAATGTCATTGCATGTGTGTTCTTTCCACAAACCAAATATGGATACACCAATGTCATTGCATGTGTGTTCCTGTCATGAACCACATATGGATCCACCAGTGTTCATTGCATGTGTGTTTTTTCCACAAACCACATATGTATCCACTAGAATAATTGCATGTGTGTTCTTTTCACAAACCACACATGGATCAACCAATGTCATTGCATGTCTGTTCTTTCCACAAACCACATATGGATCCACCAATGTCATTGCATGTGTGTTCTTTTCACAAACCACATATGGATCAACCAATATCATTGCATGTGCGTTCTTTCCACAAACCACATATGTACCCACTAGAGTAATTGCATGTGTGTTCATTTCCACAAACCACATATGGATCCACCAATGTCATTGCATGTGTCTTCTTTCCACTAACCACACATGGATCCACCAGAGTCATTGCATGAGTGTTCTTTCCACAAACCACACATGGATCCACTAGAGTCATTGCATATGTGTTCTTTTCCACAAACCACATGGATCAACCAATGTCGTTGCATGTGTGTTATTGTCGCAAACCACATATGGATCAACCAATGTCATCGCATGTATGTTCTTGTCATGAACCACACATGGATCCAACAAAGCTATTGCATGTGTGTTCTTTCCACAAACCACATATGTATCCACCATAGTCATTGCATGTGTGTTCTTCTCACTAACCACATATGGATCCACTAGATTCATTGCATGTGTCTTCTTTCCACAAACCAAATATGGACCACTAGAGTCATTGCATGTGTGTTCTTTTCACAAACCACGTATGGACCCACCAGAGTCATTGCATGTGTGTTCTTTCCACAAACCACATATGGACCCACCAATGGCATTGCATGTGTGTTATTTTCATAAACCACATATGGATCAACCAATGTCATTGAATGTATGTTCTTGTCATGAACCACACATGGATCCACCAATGCCATTTCATGTGTGTTCTTTCCACAAACCACATATGTATCCACCAGAGTCCTTGCATGTGTGTTTTTCACACTAACCACATATGCATCCATTAGAGTCATTGCATGTGTGTTCTTTCCAGTAACCACACATGGATCCACCAGAGTCATTGCATGTGTGTTCTTTCCACAAACCACACATGGATCCACCAGAGTCATTACATGTGTGTTCTTTTCCACAAACAACATGGATCAACCAATGGCATTTCATGTGTGTTATTGTCACAAACCACATATGGATCAACCAATGTCATTGCATGTATGTTCTTGTTATGAACCACACATGCATCCACCAATGCCATTGCATGTGTGTTCTTTCCATGAACCACACATGGACCCACCAGAGTCATTGCATGTGTGTTCTTTCCACAAACCGCATATGGACCCACCAATGGCATTGCATGTGTGTTCTTTTCCAAAAACCACATATGGATCAACCAGTGGAATTGCATGTGTGTTATTGTTACAAACCACATATGGATCAACCAATGTCATTGCATGTGTCTTCTTTCCACAAACCACATATGTACCCACTAGAGTAATTGCATGTGTGTTCTTTTCCACAAACCACACATGGATCCACCAATGCCATTTCATGTGTGTTCTTTCCACTAACCACACATGGATCCACCAGAGTCATTACATGTGTGTTCTTTCCACAAACCACAAATGGATCCACCAGAGTCATTGCTTGTGTGTTCTTTTCCACAAACCACATGGATCAACTAATGGCATTGCATGTGTGTTATTGTCACAAACCACATATGTATCAACCAATGTCATTGCATGTGTGTTATTTCCACAAACCACATATGTACCCACTAGAGTAATTGCATGTGTGTTCTGTTCCACAAACCACATATGGATCCACCAATGTCATTGCATGTGTGTTCTTTCCACTAACCACACATGGATCCACCAGAGTCATTGCATGTGTGTTCTTTTCACAAACCACATATGTACCCACTAGAGTAATTGCATGTGTGTTCTTTTGACAAACCACATATGGATCCACCAATGTCATTGCATGTGTGTTCTTTCCACTAACCACACATGGATCCACCAGAGTCATTGTATGTGTGTTCTTTCCACAAACCACACATGGATCCACCAGAGTCATTGCATGTGTGTTCTTTTCCACAAACCACATGGATCAACCAATGACATTGTATGTGTGTTAATGTCACAAACTACATATGGATCAACCAATGCCATTGCATGTATGTTCTTGTCATGAACCACACATGGATCCACCAATGCCATTTCATGTGTGTTCTTTCCACAAGCCACATATGTATCAACTAGAGTCATTGCATGTGTGTTCTTTCCACAAACCATACATGGATCCACCAGAGTCATTGCATGTGTGTTCTTTTCCACAAACCAAATGGATCAACCAATGGCATTGCATGTGTGTTATTGTCACAAACCACATATGGATCAACCAATGACATTGCATGTATGTTCTTGTCATGAACCACACATGGATCCACCAATGCCATTACATGTGTGTTCTTTCCACAAACCACATATGTATGCACCAGAGTAATTGCATGTGTGTTCTTTTCACAAACCACGTATGGATAAACAAATCTCATTGCATGTGTGTTCTTTCCACAAACCAATTATGGATCCACCAGAGTCATTGCATGTGTGTTATTTCCACAAACCACAATGTACCCACTCGAGTCATTGCATGTGTGTTGTTCTCACAAACCACATATGGACCCACCAGAGTCATTGCATGTGTGTTCTTTCCACAAACCACATATGGATCAACCAATGTTATTGCATGTGTGTTCTTTTACCAAACCACATATGGATCAACCAATGCCATTGCATGTGTGTTATTTTCCACAAACCACATATGGATCCACCAGAGTCATTGCATGTGTGTTCTTCTCACTAACCACATATGGATCCACTAGAGTCATTGCATGTGTGTTCTTTCCAAAAACCATATATGGTTCCACTAGAGTCATTGCATGTGTGTTCTGTTCACAAACCACATATGGACCCACCAGAGGCATTGCATGTGTGTTCTTTCCACAAACAACATATGGATCAACCAATGTCATTGCATGTGTGTTGTTTTCACAAACCACATATGGATCAACCAATGTCATTGCATGTGTGTTCTTTTCCACAAACCACACATGGATCCACTAGACTCATTGCATGTGTGTTCTTTCCACAAACCACATATGGATCCACTTGAGTCATTGCATGTGTGTTCTTTCCACTAAACCACGTAATATCGCGTCTTCTAGAAGCCCCGCTAAAGAACTAGTTGTTCGGTCCGATTGTTGCAGACCGTTCGATTGGGGCGCTTGGACAAATAAGATGGTTCTTCATAAGAGCGATCCACGAGTAGGCTGTTCCGCGACATGATTGGCCGCGCTTACATTTTCACTTATATTACTATTATTTCCACTCCCCTATAGCCTACTAGTAATATCATAGAGCTCATGAGTGAGCATGTCTACTCCGCAACCCCCTCTCCCCTCATCCACCACACGTCACTATGCTCGGACGATGCCACCAACTTTTGTGCGCCATGCCCGGACGATATTCGCTAATTCTCGGGCCGCTACCTTCATTTTACAAGCTTTTGAATTTATCCTACATATTCCTGCTATTCGCTGATCTAACTGCTGATGTTTTTTCCGATTTCTCGATGAACTTCAGATGTGGCAGATGCTGCAGCCCAAGAATCTGGAGATCCTCGCGCGCAACTTCGTAGCGACATTCCCGCTCGTGTCCTCCCACCCAGGATGCTTTTGACGTTACTCCTACCATGAGCTCCCGCTCCACAAGCTCGCGTGCCCACACGGCACGTGCTCCTGCACGGAGCCAGGATGCAACTACATAGGCCCACCGATCGAGCTCGTCGCCCACCTTGTAGAGGAGCACTTGATCGAAGTGATTAGGATCTCGTACGGGCAAGACCAACTTCTCCAAGAGCAGGTGCCGTTTACTGACTCGGCACGCCACCAGCTAATTTTGCAGGGGGGACGGCTCTGTTTTCGTCATGACCATCACCGCCGGTGTTCTGGGAACCAGAGCTGGGCCCACCTTCGTGTGTGTGGTATGCGTCAGGTGGTCTCGTGCGCTTGGCCCCTATGCACGATGCACATGTGGGCAAACGCCCAACCGCCATCTTCTGATAGCATTCTTGTGCTAGCCGATGCGCCGAGCTGCCCGACACCGCGGGAGGTGGAGTATGCGGACCTAAGGTCGATCCTATGTGTGGCATCTCAGTACCCCTTCGGTGCTGGAGCAAATAGGGAGATGCATTTCTACATTTGTATTGAGAAGACCGACAAAGAAATGTAGTACTTATGCTATCATTACTGTTAGACTTAAGCGATGCTTCTCAGGTGCGTAGAGCATACGTGCTGTGCGAATGTACCCCAGTTGTAGTTTTTTTAGTAATCCTTAATAATTCGACGAGTTATTGGTCCAATCAGCTTGCTGTTGTCACGTTGCAAAGTCTGCTTGCTCTAGACAGACTGGCAATACCACGTGCTCCCGCTCCCGCATGTCAGTGTCACGTGTTCCGTGGGCCCACCTGCCAGTGTCACGCTCCCCTTACTTTTCTTCCTTCCCTTTGAAGCCACTGCCCCAACTTCTCTTCCATCCCGCCACTCCCGTCTGATGGTTGTAATCTGATTTTCGTTGGATTGTTTACATGTAATCTATGTTGATAATGCAACATGCAAATGGCACAGACACAATTTCTAAAGTGGAAGTACTCACACACTGCTATTGCACATATTTCTCAATATAGCTTGACAAACCAATTACAATAATTGTACTCGCACTAAACACAACCGAAATTGCAACCATCCTAAACAACATCTAAACCCACATCACAACGCTGTCGTGGGAGTCCACCTCGATTGGTGACACCGTTGTGCCCTTCCCAGCGACATCCACTCCCGCCCATGGCTTGCCCTTCACCAAGGAGGCAACAATGGCGTTCTGCACAACTTCGTCCCCGTCATCCTCCACATCGGAATCGACAATTTCGAAGGTGACGGGGTTGGCATGGACCAAGCGCCATTGCGCCTGGTGGCTCCTGCTCGAGCTCGACACCGCATCAGTCCTTCTACAGGTAGGAGGGGCCGAGCTCAGACACGTAGCATCGTCGCTCCTCTAAAGAAACCATGGCCATTTGATACTGCAACGACAGGATCTTGGAGTGGATCCGCCACAGCGAGCCCTACCGGAAGCGGTGGTGTCGGGGGGATTATCTCCGGGTACCCCAAAGAGGCACTCAGGACAGACAAAAAAGGAAAAATGGTAAAGGAAAAAGCGGCAGCAGACAACCTAGGCCGGCTGGAGCCTCTCAGCCGGCCCACCACCTCGCAGGCGCCACCTCTCCCACTGCAGATTCCTGGCTGGGCCACCTCCGGCCGGCCCACCTGGCACCATCCCTATCTCCACCTTGGCATCCTCGCCTAGGGCCCTTCCCGCGCCCCCGGCTGGGCCTCCTCCGGCTCCACGCCTCGGATGGGCTGCTTCCCCTCCTCCGGCCAGGCCGCCGCTTCCCGGCTGGGGCGTCCGGGTCGCACACCCAGATGGGCTCGTTCGCTACCTCCCGGCCCGCTGACCGTTCACCCGGTTAGGCCGCCGCATCCCGCCCCGGATGGGCCTGTCCCTCGGACCCCGGCTGGGCTGCGCCATCCTCCTTCCCGGGCAGGCCTCCGGTCTCCTTGGTCGGTTCGGTGGGATCAAGGGGATCGATCCCTTCGCCCTGGACGTTCCGCTCGCCCCGGCTGGGCCTCAGTCGGCTGCCACGATGGCTACTGCCCCCATCCGGATCGATCTAGGGGATCGATCGCTACCTTAGCCGGCCTCACCGCTGCTACTACACCTCACGATCAAGATCAGGTACGAGAAGAGATAAGAAGAGGGACATCGACAAGGACTGGACAACGAGAATACATCGACAAGACCAAGACCATGCTACTTTATCAGATGACATGCCAAATAGTATACACTATGCATGACATATTGTACCACAATCAGATGACATACTACATAGTGATAGTTAGGCCAAGTGGGCCCTTTGTGTTCCCTGGGCATGCCTTTATAAGTGCACCAGGGAAGGCTCTCTCAGGGACGGATTCAACCATCGATCGATCACTAGATCACTCCCTGCTAGCTAGTTCACTCTCTCACAGAGACACACACATACAGATAGGTTGTTCTCAGTGCATTTAAGGCAGTAGCTAGAGAATACAGCTCGAGGAGCACTTGTAGTTCGTATATCCCTCATAGTCAGATCCGACAGGAGTAGGAGTTTTACCTCACCACGAGGGCTCCGAACCTGGGTACTTCTTGCCTCCAGCTACGCTTGCTTGTATCCAATCCTGCCTGTGGACGCCGTCGATAGCTTCCCTGCTAGTCCCCACATCTCTATCTAACCTTCTTGGGTACTGCCGTTCCCAATACAACGAGAGGTGGAGCGAATGGATCTGCCGGCACGATCCATGACAAGTTCCTAGGAGGGAGTAAGATTGTGGGCCAGGTGTCTGGTTCCAGAGCAAGGCCTCCCAGTGATATGCACTACCATGCACCGCGTACGCTACTGCACCGTGCACGACCACACGTGTCCGCTACTGCACCGTGCACGGCCACACGTGTCCGCTACCACCCCGTGCACTGCACATGCATACCGTGAGTCTCATTTTTTCCCTCGTGTCTAACCCTGGTAGTTAGGTTTCATTTTTTAAATAATTTTCTATTTTCTATTTGAATCCCTTTGTCACTGTTGCCCTTGGTTTTTAAGTTCTACTCAGTTTTGCCCTTGGTTTTTAAGTTCTACTCAGTTTTGCCCTTGGTTCTTAAGTGCTACTCGGGTTTCCCCTCTCTTTGTATCCATCTCTCGCATCTGTGCTCATCTTCGCTGCTACGCTCTGATTGGTCGAGACAGTTGTCACACGGATCGTGCCCACCAACCGTTGATCCTCTGTGATCTAGCGGACAGGATAACCCTTATATCTGTCGAGGGCACCCCTCTTTCCATGCAAAATAATGAGTATGCCACCGAAACTTTAACTCCATAAACATATGAACTTGAATATAATTTGAAGGGTACGAAAATAGAAATCCCCATAGTTTAAGGGTCTATATACGGTAAGAGAACTAAATATTATTAGTGGCTGGGACAGCACAGTGACGGGTTGGTCAGCTAGAAGTTGTTGATTCCTAAGTAAGGGGACACTAGGCCGGTCTTGACATACTCCCTCAGGAATTTGCCATAAGCAGCGTGCTTAGCCTTGGTCGCCGACTTGTGTTTACTAGCCGGGCTTTTACCGATGCCAATCGCATGGGGAATCAAGCTGGCAATCCTCAGGTTGACTCCTTTCTTACAAAAAGGGCACCTAAGCTCCCCAAGTCGAGTGCGGAAAGGGATTACCCTGCTCTTGAGCTTCTTCATGACATGGCAGCTCTTGTTGTCCCTATTCTCCTTGTCAGAGTCCATCTCACTTGAATCTACCTGTAATGTATGGAATGCAAACCGAAATGAGCAAAATAATAAATATATATTCCTTCCACCATTCCGAGTTACTTTCGATGCAATAACATGTCTATACAGGTTCAGCAGTTCATTACGGCCGTCTCCCCAGCTCGCTCCTAAATTAATGTGGTTTGTGTTCTTGATAACTTATTAATAATTAAATAATGTGGATTCATTCAGAACAGACTAGATCTCTCCATGTACCAGTTCGTACGTTGCATCTAATCATTAGAACTAGATTTTTTTATGAAGCCATGATAGATTAAGCTCGAGCAGAAAATATGAAACATGTAGAAATAGATGTACCTCCGGGTACACGAGCGGAGCGTGTTCATCGAACTCCACGCCCTCATCAGGGCCTCCGAAGTCGTCAGCAATGGCGAGCACATGGTCCCCCAAGGGGTTGAACTGCACCTCCTCCTCGCCTTGTGCTGCGTGATGCTCCTCCAGATCTGCCACGTGAAGCACCACCCCGGCGGAGATACCCGCATACTCACCCCCACGCACTAGTTTCATGGAGAAGGTTCGTGCATGTACTTTCAAGATTGTGGGGTTTATCTAGATAGGGAAGAGAGAGGAGTGGATGAGTGCGAATGGAGGACCCGATAGGCTGGGTTTTTAATGCGGGGACATTTAGGCCTCCTCGAGGGCCCTGGTAGGCAGCTCTTCTAGTTGCGGCTGCCGTGTGGAAGGTTCGTGTGGTGGGGGCCTGTCGGAAGTGAGAGTGCATGCGCGTTGCGTAGTAAAAATGGTATAACCCGTGGGCCGTGGTTGACCAGTTGCCGTGTAGTAGACTTATAGCCTTTGCAAACTAGATTACACGTGACATGACCACTCGACGACTTTTTCCATGGATGGCATCATGTTCCTTCTTGTAGAAGTCTCGCTGAGGGAGATGTTCGTGTGGTCTCGTGATGTCCTGTGAAGGGAACGACATGTGCAATGAGCCTCGTTGAATCACACAGGATCAACGGTTGGTGTGCACGATCCACGTGACAACTGTGACAACCAATCAGGGCGTAGCAGACAGAGTAGGCACAGGTTTGGGCTTCTACGAAAGAGAGAGAGGGGCAAAACTGAGTAGTATCAAAAAACCAAGGGCAAAGCTGAGTATTATAAAAATGGAAAGTGAGTGTCTTTTACAATGAAATACATCGTAGCATACATCAAATTATGCCAAGATAGATCCACTAGAGTTCATTGCATGTTTGTTCTTTTCCACAAACCACATATGGATCAACAAATGTCATTGCATGTGTGTTCTTTCCACAAACCAAATATGGATACACCAATGTCATTGCATGTGTGTTCCTGTCATGAACCACATATGGATCCACCAGTGTTCATTGCATGTGTTTTTTTTCCACAAACCACATATGTATCCACTAGAATAATTGCATGTGTGTTCTTTTCACAAACCACACATGGATCAACCAATGTCATTGCATGTCTGTTATTTCCACAAACCACATACGGATCCACCAATGTCATTGCATGTGTGTTCTTTTCACAAACCACATATGGATCAACCAATATCATTGCATGTGCGTTCTTTCCACAAACCACATATGTACCCACTAGAGTAATTGCATGTGTGTTCTTTTCCACAAACCACATATGGATCCACCAATGTCATTGCATGTGTCTTCTTTCCACTAACCACACATGGATCCACCAAAGTCATTGCATGAGTGTTCTTTCCACAAACCACACATGGATCCACTAGAGTCATTGCATATGTGTTCTTTTCCACAAACCACATGGATCAACCAATGTCATTGCATGTGTGTTATTGTCAAAAACCACATATGGATCAACCAATGTCATCGCATGTATGTTCTTGTCATGAACCACACATGGATCCAACAATGCTATTGCATGTGTGTTCTTTCCACAAACCACATATGTATCCACCATAGTCATTGCATGTGTGTTCTTCTCACTAACCACATATGGATCCACTAGATTCATTGCATGTGTCTTCTTTCCACAAACCAAATATGGACCACTAGAGTCATTGCATGTGTGTTCTTTTCACAAACCACGTATGGACCCACCAGAGTAATTGCATGTGTGTTCTTTCCACAAACCACATAAGGACCCACCAATGGCATTGCATGTGTGTTATTTTCATAAACCACATATGGATCAACCAATGTCATTGAATGTATGTTCTTGTCATGAACCACACATGGATCCACCAATGCCATTTCATGTGTGTTCTTTCCACAAACCACATATGTATCCACCAGAGTCATTACATGTGTGTTCTTCTCACTAACCACACATGGATCCACTAGAGTCATTGCTTGTGTGTTCTTTCCACAAACCAAATATGCATCCACTAGAGTCATTGCATGTGTGTTCTTTTCACAAACCACGTATACATCCACCAGAGTCATTGCATGTGTATTCTTTCCACAAACCACATATGGACCCACCAATGGGATTGCATTTGTGTTATTGTCACAAACCACATATGGATCAACCAATGTCATTGCATGTATGTTCTTGTAATGAACAACACATGGATCCACCAATGCCATTGCATGTGTGTTCTTTCCAAAAACCACATATGTATCCACCAGAGTGCTTGCATGTGTGTTTTTCACAATAACCACATATGCATCCATTAGAGTCATTGCATGTGTGTTCTTTCCAGTAACCACACATGGATCCACCAGAGTCATTGCATGTGTGTTCTTTTCACAAACCACACATGGATCCACCAGAGTCATTACATGTGTGTTCTTTTCCACAAACAACATGGATCAACCAATGGCATTGCATGTGTGTTATTGTCACAAACCACATATGGATCAACCAATATCATTGCATGTATGTTCTTGTCATGAACCACACATGCATCCACCAATGCCATTGCATGTGTGTTCTTTCCATGAACCACACATGGACCCACCAGAGTCATTGCATGTGTGTTCTTTCCACAAACCGCATATGGACCCACCAATGGTATTGCATGTGTGTTCTTTTCCAAAAACCACATATGGATCAACCAGTGGCATTGCATGTGTGTTATTGTCACAAACCACATATGGATCAACCAATGTCATTGCATGTGTCTTCTTTCCACAAACCACATATGTACCCACTAGAGTAATTGCATGTGTGTTCTTTTCCACAAACCACATATGGATCCACCAATGTCATTGCATGTGTGTTCTTTCCACTAACCACACATGGATCCACCAGAGTCATTACATGTGTGTTCTTTCCACAAACCACAAATGGATCTACCATAGTCATTGCTTGTGTGTTCTTTTCCACAAACCACATGGATCAACTAATGGCATTGCATGTGTGTTATTGTCACAAACCACATATGTATCAACCAATGTCATTGCATGTGTGTTATTTCCACAAACCACATATGTACCCACTAGAGTAATTGCATGTGTGTTCTGTTCCACAAACCACATATGGATCCACCAATGTCATTGCATGTGTGTTCTTTCCACTAACCACACATGGATCCACCAGAGTCATTGCATGTGTGTTCTTTTCACAAACCACATATGTACCCACTAGAGTAATTGCATGTGTGTTCTTTTGACAAACCACATATGGATCCACCAATGTCATTGCATGTGTGTTCTTTCCACTAACCACACATGGATCCACCAGAGTCATTGCATGTGTGTTCTTTCCACAAACCACACATGGATCCACTAGAGTCATTGCATGTGTGTTCTTTTCCACAAACCACATGGATCAACCAATGACATTGTACGTGTGTTAATGTCACAAACTACATATGGATCAACCAATGCCATTGCATGTATGTTCTTGTCATGAACCACACATGGATCCACCAATGCCATTTCATGTGTGTTCTTTCCACAAACCACATATGTATCCACTAGAGTCATTGCATGTGTGTTCTTTCCATAAACCACACATGGATCCACCAGAGTCATTGCATGTGTGTTCTTTTCCACAAACCAAATGGATCAACCAATGGCATTGCATGTGTGTTATTGTCACAAACCACATATGGATCAACCAATGACATTGCATGTATGTTCTTGTCATGAACCACACATGGATCCACCAATGCCATTACATGTGTGTTCTTTCCACAAACCACATATGTATCCACCAGAGTAATTGCATGTGTGTTCTTTTCACAAACCACGTATGGATAAACAAATCTCATTGCATGTGTGTTCTTTCCACAAACCAAATATGGATCCACCAGAGTCATTGCATGTGTGTTCTTTCCACAAACCACATATGTACCCACTCGAGTCATTGCATGTGTGTTGTTCTCACAAACCACATATGGACCCACCAGAGTCATTGCATGTGTGTTCTTTCCACAAACCACATATGGATCAACCAATGTTATTGCATGTGTGTTATTTTACCAAACGACATATGGATCAACCAATGCCATTGCATGTGTGTTATTTTCCACAAACCACATATGGATCCACCAGAGTCATTGCATGTGTGTTCTTCTCACTAACCACATATGGATCCACTAGAGACATTGCATGTGTGTTCTTTCCAAAAACCACATATGGATCCACTAGAGTCATTGCATGTGTGTTCTGTTCACAAACCACATATGGACCCACCAGAGTCATTGCATGTGTGTTCTTTCCACAAACAACATATGGATCAACCAATGTCATTGCATGTGTGTTGTTTTCACAAACCACATATGGATCAACCAATGTCATTGCATGTGTGTTCTTTTCCACAAACCACACATGGATCCACTAGACTAATTGCATGTGTGTTCTTTCCACAAACCACATATGGATCCACTTGAGTCATTGCATGTGTGTTCTTTCCACTAAACCACGTAATATCGCGTCTTCTAGAAGCCCCGATAAAGAACTAGTTGTTCGGTCCGATTGTTGCAGACCGTTCGATTGGGGCGCTTGGACAAATAAGATGGTTCTTCATAAGAGCGATCCACGAGTAGGCTGTTCCGCGACATGATTGGCTGCGCTTACATTTTCACTTATATTACTATTATTTCCACTCCCCTATAGCCTACTAGTAATATCATAGAGCTCATGAGTGAGCATGTCTACTCCACAACCCCCTCTCCCCTCATCCACCACACGTCACTATGCTCGGACGATGCCACCAACTTTTGTGCGCCATGCCCGGACGATATCCGCTAATTCTCGGGCCGCTACCTTCATTTTACAAGCTTTTGAATTTATCCTACATATTCCTGCTATTCGCCGATCTAACTGCTGATGTTTTTTCCGATTTCTCGACGAACTTCAGATGTGGCAGATGCTGCAGCCCAAGAATCTAGAGATCCTCGCGCGCAACTTCGTAGCGACATTCCCGCTCGTGTCCTCCCACCCAGGATGCTTTTGACGTTACTCCTACCATGAGCTCCCGCTCCACAAGCTCGCGTGCCCACACGGCGCGTGCTCCTGCACGGAGCCAGGATGCAACTACATAGGCCCACCGATCGAGCTCGTCGCCCACCTTGCAGAGGAGCACTTGATCGAAGTGATTAGGATCTCGTACGGGCAAGACCAACTTATCCAAGAGCAGGTGCCGTTTACTGACTCGGCACGCCACCAGCTAATTTTGCAGGGGGGACGACTCTATTTTCGTCCTGACCATCACCGCCGGTGTTCTGGGAACCAGAGCTGGGCCCACCTTCGTGGGTGTGGTATGCGTCAGGTCGGTCTCGTGCGCTTGGCCCCTATGCACGGTGCGCATGTGGGCGAACGCCCAACCGCCATCTTCTGATAGCATTCTTGTGCTAGCCGATGCGCCGAGCTGCCCGACACCGCGGGAGGTGGAGTATGCGGACCTAAGGTCGATCCTATGTGTGGCATCTCAGTACCCCTTCGGTGCTGGAGCAAATAGGGAGATGCATTTCTACATTTGTATCGAGAAGACCGACAAAGAAATGTAGTACTTATGCTATCATTACTGTTAGACTTAAGCGAGGCTTCTCAGGTGCGTAGAGCATACGTGTTGTGCGAATGTACCCCAGTTGTAGTTTTTTTAGTAATCTTAATAATTCGACGAGTTATTGGTCCAATCAGCTTGTTGTTGTCACATTGCAAAGTCTGCTTGCTCTGGACAGACTGGCAATACCACGTGCTCCTGCTCCCGCATGTCAGTGTCACGTGTTCCGTGGGCCCACCTGCCAGTGTCACGCCCCCCTTACTTTTCTTCCTTCCCCTTGAAGCCACTGCCCCAACTTCTCTTCCATCCCGCCACTCCCGTCTGATGGTTGTAATCTGATTTTCGTTGGATTGTTTACATGTAATCTATGTTGATAATGCAACATGCAAATGGCACAGACACAATTTCTAAAGTGGAAGTACTCACACACTGCTATTGCACATATTTCTCAATATAGCTTGACAAACCAATTACAATAATTGTACTCGCACTAAACACAACCGAAATTGCAACCATCCTAAACAACATCTAAACCCACATCACAACGCTGTCGTGGGAGTCCACCTCGATTGGTGACACCGTTGTGCCCTTCCCAGCGACATCCACTCCCGCCCATGGCTTGCCCTTCGCCAAGGAGGCAACAATGGCGTTCTGCACAACTTCGTCCCCGTCATCCTCCACATCGGAATCGACAATGACGAAGGTGACGGGGTTAGCATGGACCAAGCGCCATTGCGCCTGGTGGCTCCTGCTCGAGCTCGACACCGCATCAGTCCTTCTACAGGTAGGAGGGGCCGAGCTCAGACACGTAGCATAATCGCTCCTCTAAAGAAACCATGGCCATTTGATACTGCAACGACAGGATCTTGGAGTGGATCCGCCACAGCGAGCCCTACCGGAAGCGGTGGTGTCGGGGGGATTATCCCCCGGTACCCCAAAGAGGCACTCAGGACAGACAAAAAAGGAAAAATGGTAAAGGAAAAAGCGGCAGCAGACAACCTGGGCCGGCTGGAGCCTCTCAGCCGGCCCACCACCTCGCAGGCGCCACCTCTCCCACTGCAGATTCCTGGCTGGGCCACCTCCGGCCGGCCCACCTGGCACCATCCCTATCTCCACCTTGGCGTCCTCACCTAGGGCCCTTCCCGCGCCCCCGGCTGGGCCTCCTCCGGCTCCACGCCTCGGATGGGCTGCTTCCCCTCCTCCGGCTAGGCCGCCGCTTCCCGCCTGGGCCGTCCGGGTCGCACACCCAGATGGGCTCATTTGCTGCCTCCCGGCCCGCTGATCGTTCACCCGGTTAGGCTGCCGCATCCCGCCCCGGATGGGCCTGTCCCTCGGACCCCGGCTGGGCCGCGCCATCCTCCTGCCCGGGCAGGCCTCCGGTCTCCTTGGTCGGTTCGGTGGGATCAAGGGGATCGATCCCTTCGCCCTAGACGTTCCGCTCGCCCCGGCTGGGCCTCAGTCGGCTGCCACGATGGCTACTGCCCCCATCCGGATCGATCCAGGGGATCGATCGCTACCTTAGCCAGCCTCACCGCTGCTACTACACCTCACGATCAAGATCAGGTACGAGAAGAGATAAGAAGAGGGACATCGACAAGGACTGGACAACGAGAATACATCGACAAGACCAAGACCATGCTACTTTATCAGATGACATGCCAAATAGTATACACTATGCATGACATATTGTACCACAATCAGATGACATACTACATAGTGATAGTTAGGCCAAGTGGGCCCTTTGTGTTCCCTGGGCATGCCTTTATAAGTGCACCAGGGAAGGCTCTCTCAGGGACGGATTCAACCATCGATCGATCACTAGATCACTCCCTGCTAGCTAGTTCACTCTCTCACAGAGACACACACATACAGATAGGTTGTTCTCAGTGCATTTAAGGCAGTAGCTAGAGAATACAGCTCGAGGAGCACTTGTAGTTCGTATATCCCTCATAGTCAGATCCGACAGGAGTAGGAGTTTTACCTCACCACGAGGGATCCGAACCTGGGTACTTCTTGCCTCCAGCTACGCTTGCTTGTATCCAATCCTGCCTGTGGACGCCGTCGATAGCTTCCCTGCTAGTCCCCACATCTCTATCTAACCTTCTTAGGTACTGCCGTTCCCAATACAACGACAGGTTGAGCGGATGGATCTGCCGGCACGATCCATGACAAGTTCCTAGGAGGGAGTAATATTGTGGGCCAGGTGTCTGGTTCCGGAGCAAGGCCTCCCAGTGATACGTACGCAGGCAAGGTGCCAAAAAAATTCATCTAATGCACACGAGAGGGTCTTTGAACCACGAAGGCGCGAGGTTTGGTTGACAAGTCCGCATGCTAGGTCCCCCACCTATCAGCCGAATGTGGATGGTAAGATTATGTCCGAGTTATTAAGTCGGGATAAATCACGCTTCACCACTACCCTGACATCCAAAGGCTCATATTTCCTCTACCCTCGCTCCCCTCGCTCATGGCTCACAGCTCATGCAGTTCGTCTCGGGCGGAATCAGGGTCGGCTCAACACCGTCAGGCGGGTGCCCCCATCAGGTACCGGAGGGCGCCCTACGATTACTACCCCGATATGCTGTGTTTGTGCAGCGAGAGAATGCCGAGATGGATTTCGTGGACCGATGAAAATACTGCAGGAAAATTCAGCAATTGCAGCATCAGAGCGGTAAGTTCCTACTGTAGGTACAATGGTAACCCGGATCCGTAAAGCGTAATGTAATTCTTTTTTTTGTTTCCTTCGATCTACTTCGCAGGAAGGGAGGGGGACTGGCTGTGACAAGTTTGTGTGGATCGAAAAGCCACTGACAGGTTTTCACAAAGAGCTTGTTCAGGATCTGCATGATGCTGTGTGGGACAAGAAAGAGGAGATTCGTGCGATGGAGCGAGAGATCGGGGAGCTTCGCCAGGTGCAGGGGAGGCAGGGGCAGGGAGGTGGTGAGACAGACAGACTCAAGATTAGGTCAGATAGTGGAAACAATTTCCTCATTATCTGGGCTTTATCTGTTGCATTTGCAGTTTATGTTGCCATGTCGTTGTCCATCAGTTGAAACAAGTTGCTGCTTCGTGGAGTGTAGCAACCAACTTAGAAATTGTTTTTCAGCCTAGAAACTTATCATAAGTGTAATGACAATAGCAGGGATTTATTAAGCACCTATAAATAATTCATGTCTGTGCCACTAACACCCATCGATTTTGGAGACCCCTTAACCGCTTAGCTATCGCGATTGTTCAGATAGTAGTGGCACAATCACAATTTCGGATTCAACTAGTGGCCTCGGCCGTATCCAATCCTAAAATCACGATACATTTTACTTAGAGTACGGGAGGCATATTGTTTCGCCCGACAAGTTCCACACACACAGCTCCAGAGTTTAACCGAACTACATATATAGGTTCAAGTTCCATACATCATTAGGCTTCTACACTGCTAGCCTTCTTTCTCTGCTTGGGTGCCAACTTTGTTCCTCTTGCCTTCACGTCCACTGGCTTCTTCATCTCCTGCCTTCTTCCTCTTCCTGGGTGCCAATTTTCTTACCTTCATGTACCCTGCATCTCCGGGTCGAGGGAAGTCAGGCCAATCATCAGTCCACTCGTTTTGGTTTTCTTCCCGCAGCAAAATCACTGAGTCGGCTGTCTTGTTTCTTACCTTGTGCTTCCTGTAACAAAACAGTACATGGATTACTACCTTATATCTACAGAGTATAAATATTTTTTTTGTGAATGTACCATCTCATACCTAGGTTTGGGAGCATTAAGGGGACAACCCGCTGCTCTATGGCCTATAAGATGGTAGGTCTTGCATCTTTTTTTGCCCTTCTTGGTAGCACAGAAAGCCAAACCCTTCTTCTCGAGAAAATTCTTAAACCTATTCACCCGAGGTCTTCCTCTGCCCCTTTTTGTAACTGGCTGGCAAAGCTCGAAAGATAGTTGGACTTGAGGCCATTGAGATGGGTCTGTACATTGCTCGACGGATCCAGCGTACGCAGCTCTGAACTTTTCCATAGAGTAGTAGTCTGACAAATACTGATCCAAATGTGGTAGAGTTCTTTTCTTCACCAAGAAGGCCAAGGCGTGGTCGCAAGGTTTCCCGGTATGCTGCCACTCTAAGCAGGTGCATTCTCGCAGCTGGATGTTCATAACATCCCTTTTGCCACTCTTGGACATATCGACCACCTCACAGCTGCTGCTGGTTGACGGGAGAACCTTAAGATGAGTAAGTCCTCGGCTTCTCTTGTGCAGTTGCTGTACAACTGGCGGTAGCATATGTCCTCTAAGTCTCCTACCGATCTCTCTCCTTATATTTAACAGCTTCATGATTATACCACATATGTTGTCCATCAAGATATGAACAGGACGCACTTTTATGTCCTTCACCCAGTTATTCAGGCATTCAGCAAGGTTGTTGTTTATGTAATCAACTTTGATGTCAGGGTTGAATTGACTCCTCTTCCATAGCTACGAATGATGGATGGCTAAGTACTCTGGAAGTTTAGGGGCTTCCGCAAAAATCTTGCTCATGAAATATTCGCTGCTACTAGGTTTGTAAACTCTAGTAGCAGGAAACATGTAACGAAATACGCTGCCTATGTAGTGTGAGTACAAGTTGAGCATCATATGGGCATGGCATTCTCTACCTTCAGCTCGCGGGAATACCTCCTTCACTACATTCGTCAGCCCTTTGCATGCATCCGTGGATATAGCTAATGGATCCATGTGGCCTATTGATCTCATGAGCTGCCTCATAAACCAGACCCAGTTTTCCTCCGTTTCTATTTCAAACAGCCTGAATGCCACTTGGAACATCCAGTTGTGACCATCAAGTGTTGTGGCAGATGGCAGGCAGCCTTTCCATTTGCCAGCTAGGACAGTGTTGTCTACACTCAGATACGGCCTACAGCCGTCCTTGAATCCCTGGATGCAAGGTTTAAGCACCATGAAAAATCTTTTGAAATATATTTTACCACGTACTTATTCGGTGTCAATATCGACAACACTCCCCGGACACATAGCTTGTACCTTCACCTTGAAGTTGTATAACATCTTGAAGCTATTGGTCCAATCCCCGTGCAAGACCCCCAGAGCTTTCTCTTTACCTTTCCAAACAGTGTAATACGGTAGGACAATGTTGTATTCAGAACCGAGGCTAGTCTGAATATTCTTCGCGGTCTCCTTAGGGTTATCCTTTAGTATGGACATAGATTGTATAGCCACCCACTCCGTATCAGCCATTGAGGATTGCAGTTTGCTGCCTGTCGGACACATGTGTGGAGGGCCCATTTTGTTCACCTGCAACACAGATTCATTTAAAAGATAAGCAGAGTCGACTAGTTGCTAGAAAGATATCGCACAACAATTGTAATTATAGAGTGAAAAGAGAGAAAGTTCTTATGGTTTGCTGCATTCATTGCCCCAGTACCCTAATTGCCTTCGACGCAGGTAAGGCTCTTGCTGTGATCCTCCATGGACAATGTACCTTGGCCCATCCATTCATCCACGTTAACTTGCAAACAGCCTCATACCTCTGGGCAGTGTTCTTCAATCGATAAATGTCGAACTCCCCCTTGATACAAAAATGCCGAAACGACATCCTGAACTCCTGCATGCTCCTGAACTTGGTGTTGACCAAAATTATAGGATACTCATGGTCATGTTTCATTTCTTTCTACTTCAACAACCAAATCATCGACTGGAATACCAGCCTCATTGTTAAGTTCCTCGTCTATTTCATCATCACCAGATTCTTGATCCTCTATAGTGCCTTCTTCTTCATCTGATTCAGAATCCTGGCCATCGTCTCTAATGCCTAGTACTGCACACATCATATTGACTCCAATGGGTGGGGCTGCACCATCGTCTCCACCCGGATGGACCAGAGCATTGCCCCAATCCACCTCACCGGTATCTCTGTTTTCTCCAAGACACTCGGTTGGTTCTACTGCAACCACATGGGGTGGTCTTACCTTTGCACACATCCCAGGTACTTCAGTAGAAAAACAACAGTCAGAATCAATTTCATCTTGATTGTACAGAAGCCTCTTGCTCTTCCTATGTACATCCTCCTTCCTGATGTAATCTTTCCCGATGGTATCAGTAGGGGTTGACATCTGCATTCCATTCCCCATCGAACTAGGCTTTTTGCTTCCGCTCTTGGGTGTGACCTCCTTACTGCCTCCCCTCACGGGTGTTGGCTCCAGGGTGCTGGCATTATTGCCTGACCTCTGTGACGTGTTCTTCTTTGAATTAGCCCTTTTGCTACTACTATTGGGTGTGTTCTCCTTCGTGCTGGCATTATTGCCTGACCTCAGCGGTGTGTTCCGCTCCAAATTAGCCCTTTTGCTACTACTATTGGGTGTGTTGTCCTTCGTGCTGGCATTATTTCCTGACCTCAGCGGCGTGTTCCGATCCAAATTAGTACTTTTTTCTGCTCCCACTGGGTGTGGTAGCCTCCGTGCTGGCCATCTTTGCCTCTTTGCTACCACTCCTGGGAGTGTTCACCACCGTGCTACCCCTCTTAACGTTTTTGTTGCTACCGTTCGGTGTGGCATTTTGATTGGATCTCAGGGGTGTACTCTATGGCGTGGTGCCTTTTTTCGTGCGATTCTTGGGAATCCTCTTCTCTGGCGTGGTCTCCTTGGTGACGTTCTTCTTCGGGGTGCCCTTTCTGGGGATGCTCTTTCTGCTCCTCTTTATGACGCTCCTATGTAAGTCTCTCCTCTGTTCGAAGCTACCCTTAGTCGCACCAGTCCTAGTGATGCCATGGATCAGGCATGCCTTCTAAAAGTCCATCATCTCTATTGTCGAGTTCCAATTCCTCTCCAACCATTTTCACTATCAAGTGGAAGTACACTTCACCTCTATAATGTTTCCTTATAAACGGTACGACTAAATCCCTTGTATCTTTCACTTCGATAGCCTTTTTGCTCCTGTAACCAAAATATAACAAATGTGCTTCCTAGGAGGACCCCTACAACACCTTTACACGTAACGATGCCATCAGGTCAGATAGCTCTACCACTTCAGGACCGTATCTGCCAAGGATTACATCAAACTCGTCATAGAATTTTTATGTGCCATCATCTAATTTTGTAGTATAATCCGTGACACCGATATGAACTATTACTTTGCCATCATCAAGTTCTGCAGGATAGAAACCTCCGAGAGGTTCGAGAGGTGGAGCGGCACCATCAGACCCAGCCACAATGCCACCATCGCCATCACCAGCATCATCGTTAGCTGGATTAACCTCGGTGGAAGTACTAGTACCAGGACCAGGAGCAAGGCGAGGGCCCTTATTAGCGGGAGCAACATTACATGGTGGACAGGCAGGGCCCCTTCTACCGGCAGCCACAATAGGATCAGTTGTTGCCATGCCACATCAACGATTAGGAGCAGTTCCCACAACAATAGTGTTTCGAGTGCAAGCAGAGTCCAGACCATGAGCTAGCTCCAGACCAGCAGCTCGCTGAACTAGAGCACGGGTTCGAGGAGGACACAAGACAGCAGTCTTTGCAACAATAGTGGGGCAGCCTCCGGAAGCCTTAGTTTGCTCAACAGCGGCAAGGATTGGGTCAACAGCGGTCAGATCAAAAACAACACAAGGACGACCAGTACCAGCAGATTCTAGAGCACATGTTCGCACAACTTGAGGACGGTTTCAAGGAGGAGCAGCACACAAGGCATCGGTCTTGGCAACAATAGCGGGGCAGCCTCCCGAAGCCTTAGTTTCCTCAACAACTGCATGGATTGGGTCAGCAGGAGCCAGAGCAACAACACCACGGGGATGACCAATACCAACAGATTCCAGAGCAGAGTTTTCCACAATGGCAATACGGGGACTCCTACGAGGAGGTTGCCTGACAGAAGCATGTCGTGGACGAGGAACCACATTTTGCTCAACAACAGGAGGGGTTCAAGTTAGACCACCCTGTCCAATAATAGCCGGGCGACTCCTAGTAGCAGGAGCTTCCACATCTAGTATGTTACAAATCAGCATAATCACGTGAAGCCCAGAATACTGTTTCATCAACCCAATTAGCTAACGGTGACACGCTATAGGAACCTTGAAGCCTCGTTCATCAATGAAGCTGAACTGTGCAGTCTGCTCTGGCCTCATTTTAGCAAGTTCACGCACAGCAGCAACCAAACCAGGGATAGTGCATAACTGCATAGGCGCTACTTCCATCTTCAGATAGCTATCTTGATTCCACGTGCTCTTCCCGTCGGCTAATTTAATGTGGTAGTCGCAGAGGGTAACCATAACCGTGTATTTGGGTTCAGCGGAGATCCTATTTGACAAAAAATTGGGGACAAAAGATAAGAATTGATTGTCAGCGTCGTGCTAGCAAACAATTATATGTTTGATATATCTCTGTAATGCCAATAGCAGCCAGCAGTTATAGATAGTGCGAATAGCAAAGAGAAGAGTAACTCACCCGCAATTAGCCAGAAGTACTTCTTCCTCGGCAAATGGATCTGCCATCCTTCACGCTACTTAGCTCGTTGGCGGAAGAGGCGGGCTAGATCGTTGCAACGGCTGGCATGGCATTCAGCATTAGAGCTCGGTAGCAGCGAGTAGGCGCAGCAACTTGGCACCAGAAGTCAAATGCCCGAAGAGATCATTCTAGTTGGAGAGGGGATTTCGACGACGCTGGTGCTAGGGTTCATGCAAAAGGAGGGAGGGAGTGGATTTGTGAATTTCGTCAACAAACCATGCTCCTTTAGTCCCTCGTTTCGCCTACGTGGTTGCCGTGTTGGTGCTCGCGTCATGGAAATATTACTGACATGAGGGTCCCGACCGTCTACTTCACGGGGCAGTTTCACGGAATGTTTGGATTTGGTAGGGGTGAGATGAGTTTGCATCAAAATGGCCCCTCTCGGTAGTTGGCGGCCCAACATTTCGAAACACGAAAATTCAGGAAACTTAGGTACAGCGGTGGACTCGCCCGGGAACTTTGGTACCGCAAACGAACAGCCCCAGAGGTGGGGGCACCCCCCATGGGCGCCAGCCATGGGAGGGGGATGCCCCCTCTCCTATAAAAGGCCACCCTCTCCCTCCTTCTCACTCACACCTCCTCGTGAAGGATCTCTCTCCCCCTCTAGAATTATTTCCCCATGGTCTTGGATTAGCGAGATACATGTTCCCGGCGACATTTCATCTGGAAGGAGTTGCTCCTTCCGCTGCATCACTGGAGTGAGGAGGTGGAGGTTGTTTGGTGGCCTGAATGTGTGTGTGATCACAGATGCGCTGCTGAGTTGTGGTGTTGGACTTCTTCTCGATCCTGAGATCAGCAAGCGTTCGACTACATCATCCACGAGTTCAACCTCGTTACACTTTGTCGGTCTTCAAAGGTATGTTCTCTATCGATGTATATCCACATGTTTCTTGTATCTAGTAGATAGATCTTGGTGTATAATAGTTCCCACTGTAGGAATGTTTTTGTTTTCTATGCTGCGAACCCAACATAACTATCTCGACTCCACACCAGAGGTGGAAATCGAGATTAATCAAAAATATGAAGAACCCATAAGGAAAGGATATGAGGCTCTTCCTCCTACAACCCTTAAAACTCTACCAAAGGAACTAAAATATAGGTTTCTCGATGATACAAATAATTTCCCTGTTATTGTAAGTGCTAACCTCGCAGAAAAAGAGGAGGAAAATTTAATGAAGGTTCTCCACATGCATCGAAATGCTCTTGGGTATTCGATGAGTGACTTGAAAGGGATTAGTACTTCGATAGCCACCCATAGAATATTCATGGAAGAAGGATCTCAGTCGGTTGCGGACTTTCAGTGACGTCTTAAACCTCATATGAAAGAAGAGGTAAGAAAAGAAATAATATGATTGTTGGATGCATGTGTCATATTTCATGTGGAGGAGAGTGAATGGGTAAGTCCTGTTCATTGTGTTCCAAAGAAAGGTTGGTTCACGGTTGTAGAAAATGAACATAATGAAATGGTACCAACTAGAACTATTGTTGGCCACAAGATGTGCATTGACTATAGAAAACTTAACAAGAAAACTAGGAAGGATCATTATCCTTTACCATTTATAGACCAAATGTGAGAAAGGCTTGCCATGCATTCTCATTTTTGCTACCTAGACGGTTATTCCGGTTTTTCCCAAATTTATGTACATGCTGATGATCAACTAAAAAATACTTTCATTTGTCCATATGGCCTTTATGCCTATCATCGTATGCTTTTGGTCTTTGCAATTCTCCTGCCACTTTTCAAAGATGCATGACTACTACTTTTGCCGATTATGTTGAAAGTATTATGGAGGTGTTCATGGACGATTTCTCTGTTTATGGAACCTCCTTTAATCATTGTCTCCATAATCTTCATAAAGTTTTGCAGAGATGCGAGGACACTAATTTAGTCTTGAACTGGGAGAAATGTCATTTCATGGTCCAAGAAGGCATAGTACTCGGTCACAAAGTCTCATGTAAGGGCATTGAAGTCGATAAGGCGAAGATTGAAGTAATAGAAAGATTGCCCTCTCCTCGATATAGAAAAGGTATAAGAAGCTTTTTAGGTCATGTAGGGTTTTATAGAAGATTCGTTAAGAATTTTTCGAAAACTGTAGACCATTAACTAACCTTCTTCAAAAGGATGTTCGTTTTAATTTTGATGAAAAATGTCTTACTTCTTTCAACATATTAAAACAAGCCCTTCTTGAAGCTCCAGTTATTAAACCACCTAATTAGAAGAAACCTTTTGAGCTATTTTGTGAAGCTAACCATGAAGCTGTAGGAGGAATTCTTTGTCAGTATGATGGTGATGATCTTAATATCATTGATCATGTTAGTTGCACCTTAAAGAGGGCCCAAAAGAACTATTCTATGGCTGAAAAAGAATTCTTTGTTGTAGTCTTCTCTTGTGATAAATTCAGATCTTATATCATGGACTCCAAAGTTAGAGTACATACTGATCGTGTTGGCTTGAAAGAAATCTTGGAAAGGACTGATGTTAAGCCAAGAATGATCCATTGGACTCTACTTCTGCAAGAGTTTGATTTACATATCTTTCAAAGGAAGGAAGAGGTGGCGGAAGTGCTCGTGGATACTCAAGGATTTCTCATCCTAAAGAGGTATCATCCCTATGTGTATGTGTGGGAGCCCCACAACTAAAAATGAAGTTCCCTATTTCCTCTTACAATGGTTTTGGCGATTTTCTACGACCTGTTTTATTCAAAGAGAGGAAGAAAAGGAATTCAAATGAGACCATATTCCCTCGATGAACATGACTTATAAAATCCTAAACACACCTTTGTTCTGGATGATTTTCTGCTATTTCTTGTTGCATATTTGAATTCCTTACGTGTTTCTGAATCCATTTTCGGTCTTACGAGATCGGTATGGGCGGACGGTATGGCCAGATCCGCTTGTACTGATGGTCGTTAAGCCCACTGATGCCTCGATGAGTTTCTCGCGGAAGCGGTATGACCGTGCGGTACGGGAACACTCCCCTGTACCGCCGGTCATTATCGGTTCGGTGACTTCCTTCTTCTATTTTTCATTTTGCACCTTTGTGTCCCAAAAAAAGAAGAAGAGAGGGAGAAGTTACAAAGTCAGTACAGACGGGTAGTACGGGCGGAACCCGCCTGTACCACTTAGTCGGTTAACCTTTTACTGACTTCGTCCCGTGGTATTTTTGGAAACGACCCGATACAAGCGCACCATATGGCGTCGCCCATACCGAGTTGGTCATTATGACCCGAATTTCCTTCTTTTGCATTTATTTGTTTCCTTATTTGTTAAGATTCTTTTCTTGGGTGACCCTTTTCCTCTCAATATGATTTTTACCTTTCCTCTAGCCCTTTATAAGTCTCCCGGAAGTGTTCTATCTTTGCCTTGCTAATACAGATCTTCTCCGCGATCTACTTCTTCCTCATAAACTCTTTAGAGACCATGATCTCTACATGGAGCACCCTTCAAGAGAAGGAAGATTTCTATGGATCATCTTCAAGGATTATGGAGGAAGACAAAGTTGTTATACCATAGGAGAATAAGCTGGAAGATGAGGATGGATTCAAGTTGATGGAAACAATAAAGGAAGGGCACAAGGTGTTTAGCCTGGGCACTGGAAGAGAAATTGAGTTTGATCAAGTTCAACTAGATTTAGAAGGAGATGGGGAGTTTTTTGAAAAGGGTGAAGATACAATGGGAGGTGATTCAAGCCTCCCTGGACAAGCTCGATCATCCCATCAAGAACATTGAGGTAACATCTCCAGGATCTTCCAAACATATTGAACTATTACGCCGCTACCTAGACCAGATGGACTTGAAGATAATGAAGGGGTTAGACGAGAATCTCAACATCAGCCTTAGATCCATCAATGCTCAGAAAGAAACAATAGAGATGTGCAAGGCTCTTGTTGAGAAATTGGAGAAAGTTAATGAGCAACGTTGGATCTACATCCTGATATCGGAGACATCAAACAAGATGCTTCGTACAAGTCTTCGTGATTCTGGAGCCTCTTCACCATGAAGCACGCCACGGTATCAAATAATCGTCATGGATTTTTTGATACACCTGACTTGACTCCAAGCTTGGGGGGATATGTGAGAACCTTGTAATCTATCTTACAGTTTTAGCATGTTTACTTTTCTGCACGCATGGTTAGGTTTAACTTTCCGAATTTGCATTAGTTGCATCAATTTCGAGTTCCCTTTGTTCAAGAGAAGAATTATATCCGTTGAGTTATGAGACTTTATGATAATTGAAGCTGTGTTTGATTCATGATTATTATATTAGATGATTGAACTAGGTTGAGGGTTACGATACTTGTACAACTGTCATAATTTTAGGGACTTCCACACCTATAGAAGTATTGATTAAGTTATGATAAGAAGAATTCTGGTAGCATATTATTATTAAGAGTTTTCCAAAGCCATTGAAGTAGTGAGCATGATCAAATATCTTGATGAAAAGAAAAAGAGAAAAAGGGAGCAAGGAAAAATATAGATATGCAAGTATCAAGAGAGAAAAAGAAAGCAGCTATCAAAAGAATCAAATATATAAAAAAGAGAAAGAAGAAAAGATAAAATGATCATGAATCTTCACTATTAAACTTAGTGCTACACATCTCTAAACTCCGTGATTATATGATATGTTGAATTACTAGTAGCTTCTTATAATTTTATTGATACTAGAAAAAGGTGTGGAAGCCCCTAAGTTATGTAATGTGTAAGGGTATGGTAATACCCTCGACGTATCTCTACGTTCGATGTTGTACTCATGTTTAAAATTTTGCCTCATTTATTGTAACATCTCGTGTCTCATGAACATGATGGTCTTGTCCATAAGCCACCATCTTGCTCGGGGACGAGCAAGACCCTAGCTTGGGGAGTTGATGGGTCCAAAATTAAAGCATATTTACCTTTTGTTTTTGCATAAATAAAGTAGGGATTTTTTATTTCACTATGCCTCTGTGCGCTATTTCGTTCAATAGGATCCAAAATCTTGGAATCATATATGAACATATCAATTAGAGCTGTCATATTGTGTAAGTTTATGATATTTCTAAGTGATAAAAGTCATTTTATGGATTTACCTTCGCACCGGGAAGAATATCAATCAAGGAGGAGGCATCAGTATGGTTAACAACCACTAGTACGGGCGCAGCCCACCCGTACCATTCGCCCATACCAGGTGTCATCGCGACTACCTCGTCAAATGGTTTCACCTGGCAAAGACGAGAGAGAGATCCGACATTCACAGCCACCAGAAACCACGAAACACCACATCTGAGAGGGATCTTAAGGAGGAACTCGGCTGGAGTAAAATACCAGTTGCTTCACGGATCATTGGAGGACAACGCATCATCCCCTTCATCATCAACCGATGCATCTTCATCACCACTATTACTCCATCTTTCATCTATTAGATCTCTTTGTAATTCTAGATCCAATTGTGGTTTGCATTAGATCTACCCCTGTACTTTAATCCATTCATTTGATTATGATCATGTTGTTGATTGCTTCCATGAGTGAGTAGTTCCTTTATTCTTGGGGAGATGGAGAAACCCTAGCACCACTATGAACTTGTAATAAAGATGATCTATTCTTGTGTCCATATGACTTGCTTGTCTATGATTTAATTATGACTTGTGTTTGATTTCTCTCTTTAGATGATATGTGAAGTTGACCACATATCATTTGCCTTCGGGACTAAAGGGAGGAAATAACCCTTTGGACGTGTTTTGGAAGCGTACCTAGAATTCCCCATGACAGATTGGCGTCGTCTCGTAACCTACATGGTCAAAGGGGGATTAAAGAGGGACTCCCTAAGCTAATTACGATATCCATGGGGAAACCCTTAATTGCGGTGGTCTGTATGGGTGATTGCTCTCAGACATTTCCGTGGTTATTTAGAGGTGACCTCACACTTGGATCAACAAAGTGGCTTCCTACGAGCCTTGTCGTGAACATCTTATTATGGGGCTCTCTCCACACATATCATGACGTAAGAAGTATGTTATCTTGATTACATATAACAATAGTAATGTGCTAGTGGTGTATCCTACATCCTCGAGAATGTTTTAGCCCTATTGAGTTCAACCACGCTTTCTTACGATCTTGTTACTTGTTTTAATTACTTTTCTGCAAACAACCATAAACCATTCAAACACCCTTTATGTAACATTCCAATTTCAGCAACCTGATTAGTTGTCCAGAATGCAAAAATCAAGGGGAACAAAAACTTTTTCTTATTTAATTGTGCAGTGCTTGCTTGTTGTTGTCTATGCTTATGCTTCTGATTGTATAGCTTATGATATACTCCTTACCTCAACATCAGTTGTCAAAAGCTATTTAACAAAACTACCATGGCTCATTTTACATATTCTCAAATGTTCTGACATTTCAAAACATGAGCCAAGATGCTTATGTAACCAAAATGATTTTAGTAGCTTCTATTGACAAAACTATGGAGAGCTATAATCTCCTTATGTTTTCAAGACAGAACCTTCAACTACTCTTACGTCTAGGATTTCCAAAACCTTTTATGAAGCTTTCGAATTCTACTCTTGGTAGAGATACCAAGGACTCTTACCTTATTCAAACTCCAAACTTTCAAGATGCCCATCTTTACCTCAAGCTAAGATTGATGGTAACCTTAGTAGTAGTTGATTTGCTTGTAAGATGAGTTGCCTTGATCAGCTGTCTGATGACTTCCCTTGATCTGTTGTCTGACTTGTTTGCTCAGGAAGTGGTATGAGCTACCCTAGGGGCTCATCATATAGCATATAGCTAATCCAAGAGTGTCAACCCTAAGCAAGTTAACCAAGCTGCATCTAATCTATAGCCACTAGGTGATCATCTAAAACCATTAACCAGATCACTTTTGAAGTTATTCCTTCTAGAAGTTTCCAAATCAAAATAGACAAATACCAAGAATGAATCCTCTATACTCAATCTACACTTCAGCATCATCCATTTAATGATTCTTTGGTGCCTTGCATCATATCCAAAGCCACCTTCTCTTACATCCTAGTCAAATCCCCAAATCTACCAAAATATGACTAAGTCTGGAAATCTGTAACAATATCACACCTTTGGGACCCCCTCTCTCAAAACCCTTGTGCATTTTTGGAAAGGCAACTGAACCATCTTGTAAACCATCCTAAGGAATACCAAGGCCCACTCTTTCCCTTTTCTATATCACCTTTTACCCCCTTTAGATCGAGGTTATGATGATTAGCATCCTACCCCGTTGGAAACTATAGATTTTTTATGAATAAATTGTTTTGGGGTTTACCCTACTACAAATGTTTCTAAATGCTTTGTAAAACCCTTAGGAAGAGGCATCGTTTCCAAGTGGATGTTTTAACTAAAGGAGTGGTGATGATGAGAAATGAGAAGATGGGCAAGAGAAAGAGAAGGGATGTTCTACGCCTTTACCGGAACAATTTATTCGTGCAACCACATTACCACATGTGCTGGGGCTTAGCTCGTAGTTTGTTGTCTTTAGCAGGGGCATCTTGTACATTGCTAATTGGGAGAAACCCCTTGAACTCCGGGTGGGATCTAAAACAGATCTACGGATCTAGGGCCTGCAGCTTGTTTCAGTAGGAGTGCAGGTGCAACAATTGGGTCTCCCGCGGACGGTATGACTTAGGTAGTATGGAAGGAAGTGGAGTCACCAAATTAAGGTATACGCCAAGCTGTGGTTTGGGTATACGCGTGTACGGAAGGCAGGACTATGGCCGGGGCCACATACTCGTTGCCGGGGAGAACAAACCGAAAGGGAAAAGCCGCTTTTGCTAGGGATGACAAATGAAAGGTTAGGTTTGATTATCCGAACCCCTGTTACCATGTGTAGCGGGCTGTGGTTGTATCCCGGTGGATGTATTGATTATTGTGGGTAAAGTGCACAAACTCAGCAGAGTATAATCTATTCGAATAGCCGTGTCCATGGTCAAGGACGGTTGGAAAGGTGATGGCTAGGAGTACCCAAATGGTGGTTTTGGAAAGATGAATGAATGTATGGAGGTCCTGTGAGGACCTGAGAGTAATGGTTTTGGTTTGACCAGAGATGGTCAAAGATGTTAAAAATGGGTTTTAATCCAAAACTGCTTTCAAAAGGGTTTTCAACAAGGATATGGAGATATCCGGATTTATAAAACGGAGGCATGTTTTCAAAACTCTTTTTCAACAAAGTTATAGAGATGCCATATCTACAAGAGAAATCTAGACTTTTCAAAAACAACCCTAGATAGAGTTATCTCGGCACAGCCTAACTGCATTATCTTGTTTACCTTATCTTGGTGGTTTGCGAGTACATTCAAAGTACTCATTGGCATTGTCCCTGGCTATTTAATTGGCCAGACTTCCAGAAGCACGGAGCATATTGGAGTCGATGACGTCTATGCGAGCTAGGCCATCTTCCTAGGCAGCTGCCTGTAGGTTAAGGCATGATTGGGCTTTGTGTTTGATGAAGATCCGCTGCTAAAGTTTATGAGCCATAATGGCCTTTATGTAAGTCTTGTATTCGTTAAGTTATGGATGTTGTAATGATACTTGTCGGTTATGTTCAACGGCTCACTGATCATGGGAACATGGATGTATGCATAATAGGGATTTCTCAGACGATAATCCGGGGATCCCACAGACATGGTATCAGAGCCATCCTGACTGTAGGAGAACCTTAGTTAGCATGGACGCTAGACAGGAAAACTATTTTTGGAAACACCAGCTTTAGGAAACTACTTTCAAAAAGTTGTTTGAAAGATTCTACTTCTTATATGCTCCTAATTTAAAAGTACATCGAAAATAACAGGATTTAGCATAGAAGATTGAAGCACACACAAGAACAAGTGATATTCAGTTAATTGCTTGCATATCTTAAGATGCATATATTCCACACAAATATTTTTCAGATCATGTGTGTGAGGTGTTGTAGTATATACACATAAGTAATACATGTTGGAACAATTTATTAGTATCATAGAGGTGCGATTAATCAATTTTATACACATATATGATGCATTGTTGGTATACTTGTTGTGATACATATTATTTATTCTAAATTAGCAAGTTCTTGTTTGTTGGGAATGAATCTCTTGAGAGGAATATATTATCAGATGATTATAGGCATGCTAGATTTATATGATTTACTTCTATTTATGTTTAGGGATGTTTCTTGCAAATCACTTGATCACCCAAATGCATGGGTTATGCTCCACATTGATGTATATATTTTATTTGGGAATTCCTATTGGTTGTGGTGTACTCGTGTTACTTACAATTAGATTCTGGATGGATTTAATTGTTGTCTAACAATTATGTATATTTCTACAGCAACCCTACTCTCTCATAAATTTATCAAAAACATATCTTGCTCACTTTCTTGGGTAGCCAGGTATGCAAAGGCTGAGGCAAGATTTCATTTAAGAACATATACTACTACTTGATGGTTGGTTTAACTCTTTATGATGATCTTGCATAGAATCACTATGCAAGACTGAGAGAAATCCTCACAACCCAAAGTTATGAAGGATGTAGTTGTTAGTTGTCTGATTTCTAGACATGGTTTATTTGGTGGCTTCTACTATTGTGAATCTTCTATTGTGGTGCCTTACTAGAGTGTCCACAATAGTGTATTTCACAGCTGTATGATCTGCTGCTGATTTTGCATAGTCTGGAATATCATGGATCATTAGTTCTTGATGATTTGTGAGTACGCATGCCCCAGCCTATGATGCAATGGCTGAGGTTGTCGTCGAAATAAGGACAAGTACACCATGAGGGGTTCCTTAGGGCATGTGGAATAGAGGGGTGTGAGTCGTATGGTGCTCCGGGATGGTGAGCACACAAGTTTACCCAGGTTCGAATCCGCCGATGGTGGATGAATCCTACTCCTGCTAGTAATCCAGTAATACGGCAGAGCGGGAATATGGGTTACAAGGATTTCACCTGTGCGAGTTCAGATTGTATACTATTGTGGGTGCCCTAAAGGCTAGTCCCTAGGACAGCTTATATAGATATCTGGCCTAGGGTTTACAGGAGAGACCTATCTGGCTACGACTAAGAGTCGGTTACAAATTACCTCTTGAACTACAAGTAACTACTCAGGCCTATGTCGGTAAGTCTTCTGGGCCTTCCCATAGCCGGACTGGACTCCGTCTCTTCTCTCTGACTGGGCCGCCCGTGAAGCATAGCTCTAACCCGAAGTGGGCCACCCTAGTCAGTGTTGGGGGGATACCCCCGGGTAGGGTAACACCGGGGTATAAGGGCCGACTTAGCCGGGGTACATCACGGTCAAAGCAAGTGCTGACCCAGTCACCTCAAGGCAGGCCGAATCACGGTGTGACCCGGCCCATGGAGCATCTCCTTGACTATGGTCCGGCCGGCATAAGATTTATGCAGTCCCTGTCTATCTGTTTTGCAGGTGGCTTGGTAAGCCGGATTAGCTGTATGCTAGCCGGATTATCTTAGCTTCCAAGAGAAGGAACCCCCTGCTGGTCAAAAGGTGGCTTTATTAGCTGTGGCATGAGCAAAGTAAAGTAAAGAAGAGGACCAGCAGGTAAGGGGCGACCAAGGTGACGCGGGCAAAGCCGGATGACGTAGCCCGTGTCTGGTGACGCCAAAAGACAAGGATGACGCTGTGGGTTACGTCCAAAGCCCGGACGAGCCGTTAAAGAGAAATAAAGAAGCATCTACCTGTAGACAAGGAGCATATTCAGAGAATATGCTGCCACGTGTGCCTTAAGTTTGTAACCCGGGCTACCCTATATAAGGAGCACCAGGGCCTCCATAGAGAGGGTTGGATCATTCTCTGTCTAAGGTAGAACTCTAGGGCTAGTTAGTAGGGAGTAAGAGACGTCGTCTCCTTCCTGCTAGGAGCCTCAAGAGCACTTGTAAACACCATTGATAGAGAAATTATAAGAAGTTCCGTGCGTGGAATCACCACGTTCTCCCTCCCTAGATTCCCCTAGCACTCATTGGCCCCATCTTTAGCCTATCCATGGCATCGGTCGTGCCACCACCACGACAGTCAGCGAGGCACAGTGAGGATACCCAGAAAGTATATCCCCAATAGCAGCCCTGGAAGCCTCCAAGATCCAAAGTTGGATTTCATCGTCTAGCTTGATCTTTCTTTGTCTTGCCAAATCTTGAAGCGTTCCTAAAACATTCAAAACAAAGGGTAGGATCCAAGTCTCAAGTTGTCAATACTTCACTTGTTCCTTTCCCTACTCAATTTAAAACTAAGCCGGAAGATTCTACTGACATCATATGACATCAGTCAAAGTCTGGTCATATCACTGACAGACATTCCTGCCAACGTGACTGTTGGAGGGCCCGGTTTGTGCAGAACCGAGGTGCCGTTTTAATGCATGCTCGAAGATCGAGGAGGCATAATCTTCACGAGGAAGCTACCCTACCTACTTCCATGATGCGTGGCTAACACCATAGTGTTCATACACGAATCTTAACGCAGAGCAGGTACATAAGGGGTTGAGATTTTCTTCTTTCTCCTCCACATGTCTTTGCCTTCTCCTCCCTCCAGCAGGCAACGCTCCCCAGCCTCCTTTTACTTCCCCAAACTCCACAGCGCCGCCCATCCTAGGTCACCGCATTAAACCAAATGGATGATGCCTCTTCTTCTGGCACGACGGCGACGACGGCGATGGAAGCGGCAACAGACAAGGAGAACTTCCGCGGGCTCTGGATCCCCTGTGTTCTTGATGATGAGAAGTTGCGCTTCATCGATAAAGAAGGTCTTCTCCATGCCGGTGAGTGGCGGAGTGGATTTGGATAAATCACTCCCTCCCCTCACGAAGACGAGAGAGTTCACTTTGGTACGCATCTCGACCGAGGTTTCAGTTTTCCTCCTTCGGATTTCTTCTTCGAAGTGATCCAGCATTATGGAGTTCAACTCCATAACCACAAGAGGCGGCTCAAATACTTGATGAAGCACAAGGGTATGAAAGGATCCGATCTTGTCCATTCCTGGCTCGCAACCCGGATTCAGCCCCTCCAACACCATGGTGACCGTCTCATGCATACGATTACCAACAATAAGAAAGATAGCTTGAGAATTAGCCCAAAGCCAATCCCGGATAAGGAATACAAATCCCGAATTAAATGGTTGATTAAGGGGCAGGTTAAGAGGAAAATTCTGGAGATTTCTCTAGATATGTACACAGCTAAACACCCTCTCACTCCCGTAAGTGTTTCGACTTACTCTTCCTTATTGTTGAATTGGTTTTCTCTTTGCAACACTTAGATATATCTTTGTCTTTCAGCTTGCTAACCTCCCTGAGTCGGAGCTTGCTCCTCTTGAGGGATATCCACCTGAGGAACCGTCTCTTCAGGAGGATGGAGATTTTGAATTGCTGCTGGAGGCGTTTACCCGGAAACGCAAAACTCCGACTATTTCCATTGGCACGAAAGAAGTGCCTGTTGTGAAGAGGTAATTTTCTTCACAAGGTCTTATATTTTATTTCACATTCTTTCTGAAGTGTAACAGTCTTGATCTATCACTCTTCAGAGCTAAACAACTTGCCAAGGGCAAAGAGAAAGGCAACACAGAAAAGCCCCTGCGCCACTCAAAGCTAGTTTTGACTTTCCATGCTGCTCCGCCTCCGACTCCTACCCCAACGCCCTCTATAGCATCAGAGGCTACTTCATCTCCACGTGCTGCAGAAGATCCGGATCAACATTCTGAGTCAATGATCTTTGACTCATAGGCCAGCATCACCATGGGTGACTTGTCAACTGATAAGGGTGAACCCTCAAAGGGTAATGATCCCTCAGCAGAGACTTTTGCAGATAACCTCCTTAATAATCCAGGTGTTGCCAAGCTCGGTCTTACTCGGAAAAGTGTAGAAGAATTCTAGAGGTTGGCTCAACAATGTTTGGAAAGCCGAAATATCACTGCTAAGGAGGAGGAACAAGAAGCCGAGGACATAGAACTCATCGAGCTTCTTAACCAAGTTTGTCTTCACGACGACAAGCTGAAGGCTGGCGTGGCTCCTCCACCACCAGTAATCCCTCTGACTCTCGCCGAGAAGGTTTCTTCTGAGGTGAATATGAGTCTCAACAAATTGACCCATCAACACCATGTAAGTTGTAATTTGACTCTCTTTTTACTTTATTTCATATCATATCCCCTAGCCCCCAAGCATGAAGTTGGATAGGAAATCCGGATTTATGCTTTCATAGGATGCCAAAGAATGAACTAGTATAGCCCCCAAGGCTCGTGCTGATATTTAACTTAGTTAAAATATTAGCCAGAGTCTTTAGTAGACTTCTTGTAGGGGTTCCGCATATGAAAACAATAATTTTTTACCCTACGCCCCTGAACCCCTGATGTTGCCAGGACCTATCTATTAGTAATGCAGTAACGGGAGGGGATTTTCACGAACTTACCCTTGAAGACCGAAAAGCGTTGTCAACGCTTAGGAGATCATGGTTGATGTAGACGAGCTGAAGCCGACCTCAAGGTCGTGATGAAGTCCTTGCGCTCTTGCGGCTCCAATGACTTGAGTGCCTCAAGTGTGACACCTCGCGGGGAGTTACACACATCCGGTGCCTGACGATGACTCTCACTTCCCCGATCCAGCAGTAGTTGTGGAAGTAGATCTCCTGGATCCAAATCGCGCAGCGCGACGGTGCTCCGCGTGAAGATGCCTCTCGTTCGTGCAGTCCGAACTTGGGACCACGGTCATGAGAGAGAGAGAGAGAGAGAGAGAGAGAGAGAGAGAGAGAGAGAGAGAGAGAGAGAGAGAATATCAATTGGAGGTCTCCCCAAAAGAGAGGAAACCTTTTATTGAATATTGTGTGTATTTATTTGGCCAAATACCCCCACTATATATAGGGGGAGGGGAGGTACTACCTCCCTCAAAGTCCCGGGGTGGGACTAAAGGAGAGGGAGAGGGGGAAGCCGCCGGCCGGCCCTAGTGGGCCCCGCACGAGGGGGCTTAGCCTAGCCGGCCACCCCCTTGCCCCTTCTCCCCTCTTGCCGTTCCCTAGTGGGCCCTCTTCCCTCCGGAATTGGCCCATTAAGCCTTTTTGACCTTTAAATGATTTTCTCTTTTATTAAATAATTATGAATAAATGATGAAATCAATATCTAACATTCAGTCACATATTATTCAATCTCCGTGGCTATGGAACACCTTCCACCTCCACTCCGGACATCTTCCAGACTTACCGAAACCCTTCCGGTTTTCTCTCTTCTATTCTTTGGTGATTCTCCTAATCCTATAAACACTCTCTAAGCATCATCAAAATCTTAAGCATGATACCATACGGTTCGGGAACACTCCAGAGATGGTCGGGACACTCCCGGACCAATGATCAACAGAGGGACCTAGATGGCCATGTGATCCCTGTGTGTTCCACAAAGATCTTTCGTAGTTTGAACTAGGACGGTCATGTCTTATTCCCTTTGTCTCTTGATACTTGCATTGCCCGAGATCTGATCAATGACATCACCATGTCGTGTTCGATCTCATTACCAAACAATGCTACTTGACTCGTTCGACAAGTGATATCCCTGTGATCAAATCACACGCTGCGCAACTACTGGATATAACATCTCTTGAGTGGTCCCTTAAGTATCTTTCCGTCACATGGACGGACAAATCTCGCTCGACATATATTGCCTCAATGATTGATATAGCCTCATGGTCTAAGGAATAGTCTACGAGGATCCATTCTAATCATCGTAACTTGAACTTCGTGACATGATCGGGTCATGATGTTTAGGTTGGGTATTGGTTCATCATCTCATTCTCAGAATGAGTTGACTCCATTTCCAACTGGCATAAATGCCACATGATCAGGAAACTTGATCATATGTTGACCAATGAACCAGTGACTAGAGTTTCACTGGGAACCCTGGTTGTTTATATATCACACGTGTATTGATGTTTCCACTTAATACAGTTATAGCATGATATAAAACTTAATAATAAACTTTATGAAATATGATTATAGTCCTTATTACTATTTGTCTCTAGGGCATATTTCCAACACTTCTGACTCTGGGTATTATTTTGACTTATAGAAAGTTAATGCATATAACTAGGATTTGCTGGAGAATGTCTGCAATAAACGGAGAGAGATCAGAGCTCTCCATCTAGAGAATGCTCAGTTAAAAATTTCCAAGGGGGAAGCTAAAGGTAATCATTTCAGTCCTCATTCTTGGTCTCTGATTTTTGTTTTTCAGTCGAATGTTCTATTCGACCGTTTTCTTGCTTTTACAGAACTGGTCAAATAGTCATGAAAAATGATTGAAGAGGCCGAGAATTTCAAAACCCTGGAGGTGGAGAATGCCAACTTAAGTCAAGAGCTGAATAAGCTTAAGGAAGATCATGAGTGCAGTATTAACATCATTCTAGAATCATCCAACATGGCCACCGAGGAACGTGATTGCAAGATCGCCATCTAGGACAAGGAAATCTCAGATCTAAAAGATGATCTAGACAGGGAGAAGGACACCACGCAAGCTCTCCAAGATGAACTCCAGAGTCTTCGAGCGGAGAAGGCCAAAGTATACGATGCCATCTTTGGTAAGTTTTCCTTTCTCTATCCTTTCATTTTTTTTCTTGACTCTAGAAGTCCGGATATGTTATCTCACTTTACTTTATATATGTGGTTACTTTTAATATGCTGGATTCTTCCTCCTCTGATTCTCGCACCAGCCGGCTTACTTTAGTCGGAGATCTGCTTCACGATTTCCGCTAGTCATTGGAGGACATTGGTGAAGCCTTAAAGGTTTTCGACATGAACAAAATGTCTGCCTTTGAGGTGCGGGACAAGGCAAAGGAGATACCCCAGCTCATCCAAGATTGGAACATGTGATATGCATGAATCGCAGTACAGAATGCCCTAACAATGGTTATGAGCCACCATGGAAGCATGGAAATATGTCAAGGAACCAAGGATTATTCAACTGTTGATGAAGACGACAATGAGCCGAACATAAAGGACATCATGGATGCTTATGCTAGATGTGAGTGTCATGTAGCTGAACTGACCAGTTACGACATGCCATTCTTCACTCCTATGGAAGTGCCACCTCCGCCTCAAGAAGAAGTTGTTGAAGTTCTCGACGACGAGCAGACCGAGTCTGATATCCTCGTCGTAGAATGATATTAAGGCGGAGGAGATGTTACTAGTGAGAGAATTGATCCTCTATATTCACCTGTGTCATAAGAAGTGCTAGAAAAACAATGTGTTATTCTAATAAACAAATCTTGATGTCTAGAATATTTATTTTGACATGCTAGCTAGTAAGATTTGAATGCTTTTACTTCTTTAGCACTTCCAGTTTTTAAATTGTTTTGAGCTTGAAAACTACATAAGCACTTGTTGTCATTTGTACTTATCATTTATATGGCTTTCTGCCTCATTCCTTTTGTGAGTCAACAAACTTTCAGCACGGAAACTTTGCCGAGTAATGGAGCTCAAATGCTAAACTAGTTTAAACTCAGAAACAAAGCCGGCTTCCAATACCGGCAATTCACTACTCAGAAAATACCCACATCCGACAATCAGACAAGAAACCAAAGTATAAACAAAAAAATTGTCTTACACCCTAAGGTAGCATTTTAGAATCAAAAATCTAACCAGAACAAACATGAGCATAAAAAACTTTCAGGTATTCTGGGATTTTCAACTTATGTCATGATCATTCGAAAATAAGATGGTACTATGAAACTTCTCACAAAATATTGAGGCAACCAATACTTCATTTCTCATTAAACTTGTACATATATATGATTACAAATAAAGATAATTTTAAGAATAAAAGTGACGTAGTTGAGCAATATTCCATGGTCTGTCTAATTCTTCTGGGTTTGTACTACCTTCAGCTCTCTTTCTTTTCTTAGTAGCAGGTCTTTCTTTGACTGGCCGCATATCAGTTAGATAGTAAGAACCATTGTGCAATACTCGGCTAACCAAAAAGGGTCCTTCCAAAACTAGGGAAAGTTTGTGCTTTCTTTTTTGCACAAGCCAGAGAACAAAGTTGCCTTTATTGAAAGATTGATTCCTGACTCTCTGACTTTGATACTTGCATAACTTCTGCTAATAGGCTGTAGATCTCTGCTCAGCAACGACGCAAACTTCTTCGAATAAATCGAGATCATCTTGTCGAGAAATTTCAGCATCCTCTTCGATATACACAGCAACTCAGGGAGAAGTATGGATTAAATCACTTGGAAGAACTACTTCTGTGCCATAGACCATGAAGAAAGGTGTGTACCCTGTTGACTTGTTCGGAGTTGTTCTCAAGCTCCATATTACATACGGTAATTCGTCCGCCCAAGCTCCCCCAGCACAGTGAAGTGGTGCTTCGAGTCTTGGTTTGAGGGTTTGAAGGATTAAACCATTTGCCCTTTTGACTTGTCAGTTGGATTGTGGATGTGCGACTGATGCGATATCAAGCTGGATTTTTTGATCGTTGCAGAATTCGGCAAGCTCTCCCATAGAAAAATTACCCCTGTTGTTCGTGATAATACTGTGCGGATAACCGAATCGGATTATAATGTCCTCGACGAATCTTTTGGCTCTTGTTCCATCACAACTTGTGACGGGTTTAGCCTCAATCCATTTCATGAACTTATCCACCATCACTAAGAGGTGAGTAAATCCACTTGGATCCCGTTTGAATGGTCCTACCATGTCAAGCCCCCAGACCGTGAAGGGCCATGTTATCGGAATTGTTTGCAGCTGATCAGCCAGAACATGAGCTTGTTTAGCGTACTTTTGGCATCCTTTACACGTCTTGACCAGCCGTTCGGCATCTGCCTTGGCTGTAAGCCAGAAAAATCCGTGTCTAAAATCTTTTGCCACTAAAGATTTGGTTGCAGCATGATGCTCGCATTCGCCTTCGTGGATCTCCATTAGGATTTCCACTCCTTCTTCTAGAGAGACACAACACTGAAAAACCCCATACAGACTCCGCTTATAGAGCTCACCCTTTATTACCGTGTAGGATTTTGCTCATCGAACGATCCTGCGGCTCAGAACCTCATCTTCGGGTAATTTTCCGTCTACCAAGAAATCAAGGTAGGGTTTTGTCCAACTGGGAATCACAGCCAGAACTTCTATTAATGGTGAGTCGGATTTGGTCGGATGCTCCTCATCAACTCCTGTGATAGAGGGAACTTTAAGTTGTTCTAGAAAAGCACCATCTAGGACCTATTTCTGTGCAGAGCCTATTCGAGATAATGCATCTGCTTCCTCATTTTCTGTTTGAGGGATGTGTTGAACCTCAAACCCTTCGAACGATTTAGATAGTTCATCCACGATAGCCCTGTACGCTGCCATGTGTTTGTTTGCATTACAGTGATCCGACACTTGTTGAGCAACAAGATTAGAGTCTCCATAACACATAAGTCATTGGATGCCGATATCCTTAGCAATCCGGATTCCATGCAGCAGTGCTTCATAGTCGGCAATGTTGTTTGTTGCCGTGAAGTGGATCTGCAACACATAGAAAAGCTTATCTCCTTGGGGTGATTTGAGCACCACGCTAGCCCCCGAGCGCCTTAGACCCATCAAAATGTAAGGTCCAGTACTCCGACTCTGCTAGGGTCATGTTCTCTCTTGTCTCTATCCAATCAGCGACAAAGTCAGCGAGGATTTGGGATTTGATTGCCGTACAAGATTTATACTCAATGTTGAAAGCTGAAAGCTCTATTTCCCACTTTGCGACATGTCCTGTAGCATCGCTATTGTAAATTATGTCTTTCATGGGAGCTGTGCTCACAACGGCAATTTGGTGCTCCTGAAAATAATGCCGTAGCTTGTAGATGCCAAGAACCCACCATAGGCCAGCTTTTGATAATGCGGATACCGCTGCTTAGATTCAGTTAGGACCTCGCTGAGGTAGTAGGTTGGACGCTGCACCAGTTGTTCCTGTTTTTCCTCTAGCCTTTACACCACCATGATGATGTTGACGACCCTGTTTGTCGCAGCTAGATAGAGCAACATCAGTTCCTGAGGTTCTGGCGCTGCAAGGATAGGAGCAGACGAGAGTACCACTTTTAGGTCTTGTAGTGCAGCTTCAGCTTCATCAGTCCAAATGAATTTTTAGTCTTTTTCAGGAGCTTGTAAAGTGGTGCGGCTCTCTCACTGAGCCGGCTTACAAACCGACTGACTGCAGCAATGCAATCAGTTAGTCTTTGCACGTCTTTCAGGCGAGTTGGCCTGGAAATGTTGAGTATAGCCTTAATCTTTTCCTAGTTTACCTCTATGCCTATTTAAGACACGATGAAACCTAACAATTTTCTAGCTGGTATTCCAAAGAAACACTTATTCGGGTTAAGCATTATGTTGTATTTGCGTAGATTGGCGAACATTTCCTCCAAGTCGGAAATTAGAGTTTCCTTCTTTTTGGACATCACCGCTATGTCATCCACATATGCATGCACATTGCGTCCGATTTGATTGTGGAGGCAACGCTGCATAGTGCATTGGTACATAGCTCCTGCGTTTTTAGCCTGAACGGCATCGTAACGAAATAGAAGGTTCCGAAGGGGTTATGAATGAAGTTTTTACTTTATCTGAATCCTTCATTCAAATTTGGTGATAACCGGAATATGCGTCGAGAAAATATAGGAGTTCCGAGCCTGCCGTAGAGTCGATTACATGATCAATTCAAGGCAGAGCGAACATATCTGTGGGACGCCTTGTTCAAGGCGGTATAATCAACACACATCCTTAAATCAGTGGTGTCCTTTTTAGGGGCCATTACAGAGTTGGCCAACCAATCAGTATGGATGACCTCTTCTACGTATCCGGCTAACTCGAGCCAGACTAGTTCCTTAGCTATTGCTTTTCTCTTTTCATCGCCGAAACATTGTCAGGACTGTTTGACGGGTTTAGTGTTTGGGTGTACATTTAGAGAGTTCTCAACAAGTTCCCTAAGTACTCCAGTCATGTCAGATGGCTGCCACTACTAGGAAACAGCTTATAGGTAGACAAGATATTTAGTGGCGCATATGTAAAACCGTACGCCACAGATATGTATCAGTGGCGCACTAGAAAAAATGCGCCACAGAAGTTTGGCACTTCAGTGGCACACAAAACCAATATGCGCCACAGAAGTCCACATTTCTGTGGCGCATATTTTCGTGTGCGCCACAGAAAGTGATGATTCTTTGGAGCATATAGATGTATGCGCCACAGAAGGTTGATGGGACCAAGCACCAAAAAAAGAGGGAGAAACTTATGTGGCGCATATGTCCATATGCGCCACAGGAAGTGATGTTTCTGTGGCGCATATAGGTGTATGCGCCACAGAACAAGCTAAAACAGACCCCCCTGTGGATCGCCTTTTCAGTTTTGTAAAAAATAAACAAAAATGATAGAAACTTCAAAAAAAAATTCCTTCGAGTTGTAGTTAGATTTTAGGGTATAGATCTAGACAAAATTGAAAAACATGAATTTCGATGTATGCATACGATGTCGGAAAAAAATCTTTAACCTATCAAATGATCGTCTGGAAATTCCCTACTCGAATTCAACCACCTATGGTCGTTCTGAATTTTACAGAATCCCTAAATTCGAAAAGAGTAAAAAGTTATTTAGGGTAGAAGATTTTTTACTACAAAAAAAATTAAAAAGGGGGAGAAATTCTCTGGCGCATTTCCCCCATATGCGCCACAGAAGTCTTGGGTGAGATTCAAAATTTGAATCCCGCCGGCGCCCTTCTCCCTCCCTTTTTCCTTTTTCTCCCCCTTCCTACTTTTTCTCCCCTCCCTACTTTTTCTCGCCTCCCCACTTCTCCTCCCCTCCACACTTCTCCCCTTCTCCTCCCTCCTCCTTCTCCACTCTCTGGCGACCTCCTCCTCCTCCTCCTCCACCACCAACTCCGGCGACCACCTCCTCCTCCACCACCAACTTCAGCGACCTCCGGTGACCTCCTCCTCCTCCACCACCACCAACTCTGGTGACCTCCTCCTCCTCCTCCACCACCAACTTCAGTGACCTCCTTCTCCTCCTCCTCCACCTCCAACTCTGGCAACCTCCTCCTAGCCCTCCTCCAGCCACCACCAGCCATCACCAGCCACCACCACCAACTCCGGCCAAATCTAGATTTGGCCCAGGTTTTTTTTTGAAATTTGAAAAAAACTTCTGTGGCGCATATTGGCCATATGCGCCACAGAAGTTTGAGATCTGGCCCGCCTTTTTTTTAATTTTGGAAAAAAACTTCTGTGGTGCATATTGGCCATATGTGCCACTGAAGTTTGAGACTTCTATGGCGCATTTTGAAATGCGCCACAGAAGATAGTTATCAGTGGCGACGTATCAGTGGCGACTAAGATATGCGCCACGGATAGTGAAAAAAGGTGCGCCACTGATAAGGGGTTTCCTAGTAGTGTACCATGCAAAGATATATTGATTGGCTTGGAGGAACTCGACGAGCGCACTTTCCTATGCGCGGTCTAAACCTACACCTATCTAGGTCACCTTGGAGGGGTCATCATGCTTCAAAGGCATCATCTTCGTCTCTTCCGATTCCTTGAACTCTGGAGTTGGTTTTGTCACCTCCTTCTTCATCGCGGGCATCTCAGACAGGTCGATGGTCTTCTTGATCTCCTAGTACTCCTGGGCATGCAGTACGACTTCGGCAAAGGCGACATTTCCGTCCTTGCACTCTCGTGCTTTCTTCGTGTCTCCCCTGATGGTGATCACGCCCTTGGGACCTGGAATTTACATCATATTGAAAATGTAACATGGACGAGCCATAAAAGCCCAGTAAGCTGGTCATCCAAAGATAGCGTGGTATTTGCTCTTGAACGGGACCACTTCGAAGGAAAGTGCTTCTGTCTGATAATTCTTTGGAGTTCCAAAAGTAACATCCAAAGTGATCTCTCCCAGAGAATTTGCTTGTCTTTCGGGGACAACTCCGTGGAAAACCACAAAACTATGATTCAGCTGTGTCTCCGAGATCCTCTCATCCGACGCAGCGTTTTGACGTAGAGGATGTTGATGCTGCTGCCGCCGTCCATGAGGGTCTTGGAGAAACCATAGCCATCAATAAGTGGATTGACGACTAGACCGTACTTTTCTCGCCTTTGAAACTTAGGCGGATGATCAGCACGGTCAAAGGTGATTGTCACTTCCGACCAGTCCAAAAACTGAGGGACAGCCGGAACAGTTGCATTGAGCTCGTGCATTACTGCCTTCTTGACCTTGGCTGGTTGAGACCCACGGAAAGTGACATAGGTGTCTTTCTTCATTGGGAAGGTATTTTTTCCATCCGACTTGGGATTTGAAGCTTCCGCCTCCTCCATGTCGGAATCTTCCTTGGTCTCCTTTTCTTTGTCGGAAATTTTCTTTCCTTTTCGTCGCTTGGCCCTGTAGCTAGCGGATTTGTCTTTTTTGATTTCGTCATTGAAACGACATTCAGTATTTGTGTGGGACGAGCCACCGTTGCCGTCTAGGTGATGTACACATGGATTGCCTGCGATGTTGTCCCAAGAGTAGGTTTTGCCAGGTTGCTAGTCTCCTCTACCTTGGACTCTGGATGTTCCATGGCCGCGTCCACGGCCGCCTCCGCACCCTCCTCATCCTCTAGACCCGAAATTAGCGATTGACTACTGTTGTTTCCGCGATGGGCTTTTCTTCCGAGGTATTCTTGCGCTTCTGGGCCTGCTGCTTCAGTTGCTTTGCCGTCTGTGGCACAACCAGAACGTTTACCAGTCCCTCTGAATCATCGTCGGCATGTGCATATTTTCTTGCCATCTCTATCATTTCCTTCAGATTGGTAACTTTGTCGCACTTCAAGCGGTGACACAGCAAACCAATTGGGAGTCCCGCAATGAAAGCTTCAATCGCGGTTTGATCGTTTACTCCTTCACAGGAGTTCCTGGTGTCGATCCATCATCCGAGATAATCCCAGCAAGTTTCTCCGGCCTTCTGGGTGCAACGTTGTAGGTCTCCTACCGTACAGGGCCTCAGATATGTGCCTTCGAAATTCCAAAAGAATGCACTTTGCATGTCATACCAATTGTGGATGGTGTTTTCCGGAAGTTCATTGAGCCATGATCGAGCCGTCTTCCTCAGCATAAGTGGGAGATACCGGGTCGCGACCAGGCTGTTTCCTCCTTTGGCAATGCAGCAAGCCTGGAAAAAATCCTAGAGCCAAGTGTCTAGCCGAGCTACACCATCATAGGGCTGGATGTGCGTTGAAATAGCAAATCCTTCCGATAAGTTTGTTTGCCGAATGTGCAGTCTGAAGCATTTTTGACCCACATAGGTGTTGTTCGACTCGTAGCGCCATGCCTCTATGTTAGAGTTGATCCGATGCCTCGCGTCACTAGGTGACAAAGAACACCGTCAAGGATGTTCGTTGTGGCCGCGGTGCCTGGGAGCCAGACTTCTGCTTTCGCCACCACCTCCTCCACCATGATGCCCTCCCTGGCTCCCTCGAGAGCCAAGATGATGGCTTCTTGGTGGAGAAGGTCACACAGGTGGATTGTTCCCGGCAGATCGCCGACCTCCATCCAGGGTGTCATTATTCTGGTTCAGGGGAGGGTCTTGATTATGGCGAGCCCCTTGCCGGCTTGACTCGCATGGTGTCTATCGTTCCTTCGTCTATTATTTCCGCCATTGTGGCGAGGTTCAGCTGGATGGCTTGTTTTTCAAGGAGGCGGCATCCTTTGATGGTCCTCCTCCCGACGTCACACTTCTTCATCTTCCCTGCAATTATTGGACTGTTGCAGGGGAGGCTATCTCAGAACTAGTGCCACAACTGCATCTCGCTCAGTGGCTGGAGCAATGTTACTCTAGTCTCGTGCAGTTCTGTGTTGTTGTCCTGAAGATCCGGTTCTTGAGTAGTTGTCTTCCCGACGGTCGGGACAGTAATGTTGCTTCGGGTCCCGCCGGGCCTTATGTCATGCCAAGCTGGATCCGTGTGGCATTGGTAAATCTGGGAATAGTACGGTCTCAAACTGGCCAAACTGCGAGGCCAACCCACACCGCACCATATAATCAGTTTCTGTCGGGTTCCACATAATAAACGAACAAAACCGAAATTAAAAACTCTAAGCTGGTTTGGGGCAGGTTGGACCCGGAGAAACCGACCAAACCGTCAACTCCCGCATTGCAATCATCTCACACATTGCTGCCGGCGTTAGGGCATGGCGGAGGCGAGGGCACGGCCGTCGGAAGAGGCTGCGAACGCTGATGCCAGGGCTGCGGCGGACTTGGAGTACCATAGCGGGGGTTGCTGGAGGCTGGGGGGTTCGGCGGAAGCGAAAGGAACCATCGGTGACCATGATGGAGAATGTATGAGTACCCCGTGCCACGGAAGCGGCGAGGGTTAGGTGGCGACGAATTTTACGCCATCCTCTCAGCGCTCGCCTGATTATCGAAGCAAAATTCGCATGCCAAAGGTCCATCTCCCTTCTCCCCTATTTCTCGCATCTGTATCCATCTGTGGTGAAATCTCGGTGTGGTAGTACCAGTTCTTCACCTAATCCAATCCTTGCATCGGATCATTCTTGAAGTACCTATATGTGTCGTCCATTGATTTGATATTCGTTGGCTCCCTTGGTCTAGCCGAATATCTGTTTTGGATTTCTCTATTGTGAAGAGGTTTCTTGCATCTGTATCTATATGTGGTGAAATCTTGAAGTATCAATGTTGAGAGAGAAGCATGTGAAGAGGAGCGGTGATTAGCTGCATGTGAAGAGGAGCAGTGATGTAGATGTCATGCTACCATCTTTTTATGTTTTGGTCCTCTTTGGGTATTCTGCTCTTTCCTGAAACATAAATAACTTCAGCTATCATAGAACTAATATTTCACATAATATATGAATATTAGCACCATGGTGTGTCAAGTATTTAGATAGCTAACCCTTTTTGCTTGCATGAACAAGGCTGCAATCCTGCCAATCGGGAGTCGTGGTAAATGCATGAACTTTCTTCCATGAATTGAGATTAACAATGTTATTTTTCTTTATGTAATAATCTAATTTCGATACTACATCCCATCTTCATTGGTGTTATTTCCCCAGTGATAGATCATGAATCACATTCTCATATCATGTCACATTATCAGAAGTGCTCCAATTGACACTGTTTCTTTTCATCTCTAGATTCACTTGTGATTGTTGTTTACCTGCTCTTTATGTGTGCATCAACATGGATATTCACCTTGGCTAAGAAGCTTCCTAGAGAAGCACAAAACGGTCAAAACTGGGACTAGGCTTCTCCTTGTTTTCTTCGAACATGAAGGCATGCTACAACAAATGGAAGCTAGCCTTTTTCTAGTACTCTGATTTTTTACCGAAACTATTATATATGAAGGCCAGATGATGTTTGCTAGTACTCTGATTATTTAACACTATTTTTTGCTACTCTAAATTTGTATATGAAGCCACATGGAGTATCTCAAGAAACTATTGGTACATCACGGCGTTCGAGAGCCATGGAGATGGAAGCCGCGAGGTGTCGGCGGTGGGGTGGATGTGTGACGGGTGGACGAGCGGCGGGAGGCCGGCGTGGATGGCGTAGGTCCTCTATGACGGGTGCGTGACGGAGGCCAAGATCCAAGAATGATGTCTGAAACTTGAAATTTAAGCCTAATTTGAAGCGTTTTGAATGATTTATGGACTTTGCAAAACCGAAATTGAACCAGCCCTCCGACAACTTTTTGGACGAAGAGAGTAATATTTATTCTACACAATTGCTACCTATGATTTTCTATAATTATTTAGTTATAGTGACTTGTGCATGTCAGCATATGAACAGAGACCTTTTTTCCGTATGGTGTACATGCCTACACAGACTTGTGCATGTGCGTCTGGGAGCATGTGTTTTGTTGAGCATTCAATGGTGTCAAACCATATAAACCGTGTAACCAACTCACACCAGACCGTCATTTCACCTCCTGCCTAAGGAGTGTAAACCAAACCAACCCAGTTCAAACTGGTAGCTACAGACTGGTTTGAGTAACCTATAGAAGCTGTTTTAAACCGGGAATACTAAGGTTTAGACATTGGTCAGATTTAGAGACCAGTTTTCCGCTTCTGGATTTTGCGGCCTTCTGCTGCTCCAGGCCCTTGGTAAGTAGCTTTACGCCCAACCGAATTTGGTCTAGGTTTGGATTGTTCGCCAGAATATCTCGGGCTATAGCAGTGTTTTCCACTGGTGTTCCATACACCAGATCTCCCTTGCTGTCGAGCCGAGGTTCTCCTTTGACGGCGTCATCTCCCTCAAAAAGGGTCTTGTGGACTTCCGGATTTTTGTTGGCCCGTACAGGACCGTTCCGGGTCTTCTGGTCCTGCAGGGAGTTGAACTGTCCCACGGATGCAATGCGCCTTTTCTCCTCGAGGATATTGTTAGCTTCATCCAGGAGTACTTGGCGATGCGCTTCTATGGCTTGGGCCCTGTCTTCCAACTCTACACGTGTAAATATGCAACAGTAGGGATTGGTGTAGTGCGCGCATCTCTGAGGATTTTACGGGACAAGGGGTAACCACGTTTCCATCCACCAAAGAGTCTTTCGGCTCGTCTGGGATTAGAGCTCCATCCGATTCTTCTTCGTATTCTTCAGCGATGGCCTCCTCAGCCGAAGGGTCTTTCGCCGGAGTCTACTTTTTCTTCTTTGCCTTCTTGGCAGCGCTAGTAGCAAAGACGGCTTTGGGTCTGTTTCCTAGAGTCAAGCTCTGATCAGTACTTTCACACATTTGGACGTTGGGATTGTCTTCGAGATCCATATCATCCTATACTTTGGGAGAGTTTTCACCAGATCCTTCATCCATGGCATCTCCTTCTGCATCCTTGGAGTCGAACTCCTCTTCATACTCTGTGGAGAACTTTCGAAAATCTGCCGATGTCATTGAATCATATGAAGGTGCCGGTAAGTCGGTGTTTGTTCCAATCGCCTCCAACACCAAGTCCTTGTTGTCTCCAGCATCGGCAAAGCTGGATCTAGATCCAATGTATCCGACAAAGTGCGATGTGTGCGCCATGAGGTAGTTGCGGCTTTCTTCGTTTGCTTCCTCGAAACAATTGATGGTCTCAAGGATATCCTCCATGCTAGCGTCATGCAACATCATGTGCCTCAACGTGTGCCTCAGGAAAGATTGACCTGCTCCAGCATTGGTAGAGCCGGATCCAGTGCTATTATTGCTTTGTTCCTTCTGAGTTTCGACCTTGCCAGGGAGATCGCCCTGAGATTCGACCTCGCTAGGGAGATTGTAAAATCTCACCCTAATAAGGTAAAGATCCCTGTGATTACAGTGCTAGTCCCTAGATCGAAATGCTAGCACCCAGAGTTTAAGATGAAGTACATAGATACAAAGATCATTATTACATCGCATATCTAGGAATATAATGGTTCTTACAACTCACTTAGACCAAGGCTAACATTATTCAAATTTCACGAGACATAGTATAATAATAGAGTCTTGTCTTCATGCGCCATAGGCAAACATGTCAAGTGTAGACCCGTAACCCTACTCATCATCAGAGTATCATGCAACATGATAAGTTACAGCCACAAAGGGTCAATACAGTTGGAATTGTATTGGCAAGTGATACCATAGTTACTTAGTAAATCCAACAACTAGTACATGAATATATGGCTAAGTGTGGTTTTGGCTGACTTTGCTAAAAGCAAGGTTTTATCTTATAGTTTTTGAAGATTAGGTTTTCCCTTACAAAACAGTAAGGTACCATTGATAGACATCAATGAACCTCTACCCTTGTTCTCCCACAAAATTTTAACTTAGAGAAATTTAGATGAGGAGAATTTTGAACTGCTTCAATGTCTTGACGCTCAAAAATTGTCCATAACCGGGGACACGGCTAAGTACTTAGTTTTTACCCTCTCGAGAGGTGGTGCACTTTCCCCACAAGACTCGACATGCATCGAGATGAGACTTTTCAGAAGCAATCCATTAGACCACCACGGACGCATTCCATCCTATCATAACTACCACCCTTTGTCCGTCTGGCTGAGTTCTCACAACTAATCGGTCAAGGCAGAGCCCATATGCCATGTGGTTGCACTAGAAGCTTCACGACAAGAACGTCTCCAATCTCTTTGTTCCTGGGTGGCCGTCCACAAGTCCGATACACCAGGGTAAACCATAGACATGGGCCCTGAGTAACCACTCAACATAATCCATACAAGTCCCATTTCCACCCAGGTGTTTCATTAACATTAGTTGTTTTTCTTAGTCAAAAAGATATATACTTCCACACTATCTTAATATGAATTTCCACCCACGAAATCGAAATAGCATGGCTAAGCACTCTAGCATACGGTGTCTCCTAACTAGGAAAATACTACCAAGGTATAATCTATAGGATAGCCATAGCATAGTAACATATATAAACTATCATGCAAAGATCTACTAAAATAGCACTAGTGCAATAGTGAAAATAATAGGACATATGATGAATTATCACTTGCCTTGGTAGCTAGGGGAGTAGGTACAATCCTCACAGCAACAAACTTCACAATCCACACAATCTACACAAAAATAAAACCAACAACAATAATACAATCAATATAGGCACCACAAAAATATGAATACATGCAAAATGCAATGAGATGAACCACACTCTTTAATAATCAGAGTCTACAGTACAGAGGTTAAAATACTCCATCTAAAGTCATAAGGGTTACTCAAAAACAATTTATGAAGTAATTTTTATGGGAAAAATACTCCTAAGAAGGTTCTGCCTAGAACTCCATTTTTTCAGAAGCTAAAGGGTGAAATAAGGCCTCTACAGTTAAGTTCTCAATTTTCTGAATCCATGGACACCAAATTTATATTTTTTTGATTTGTGGATCAAAAGTTATTGAATTTCTAAGTTAAACATGTTTTCTGTCTATTTTCTAATGTTAACAGAGGCATTAACTGACGTGGCGTGTCCCTATTGACCCATACCGGTTCGGTTGAATCGATCAACATGGGCTGTTGGATTTTATGGAGAACGAATAAACCAGATCAGTCGGTACCGCTTCGTTTAAGTGATCTATCCTAGCCTTTGGATCTGGATCCGACAGATCTCAGCGCTTGTTCAAGAACTGGTGGCACTGGCCTACTGTGCATGGTGGTGGTGCGTCAGGAGGGTGGTGCTCCGGCGATTCTAAAGGGATAGGGAGACCGTGGACTATTATCAAAGGTTGCTGCGGTCGAGGTGGTTTCGGTGCTGGTCGCGGTTGAGGGAGGGGCGCTCGGCTTCTTCCTGGATTCCTCGCCGGAGTTCTCGCCAAAGTCGGAGCTCGCACCTCATGACGTTGGAGTCGTCCTGGGCTCGAGCAGAGAAAACAAGATATCAGTGAGGTGCGCCAGGTCCTGTACAAGCTAGCGGTGGCCAAAAGAGGGCGGCGGGAACCCGTGTCTCACCAGATTTCATCGGCGAACAGTGGCGGCAGAAAGAGCTCTGATGGTGACCGTGGCGACGACCTGGGGCATGATAAATCGAACGAAGGGGGTTAACAGATGTGCCTGAGGCTGGCGAAAATCATAGGCTAGAGAGGAGGGCGCGGGGTAGCCGGTTCTCACTGGAATCATCGCCGAAGCTCGTCGGTGGCCGCGGCGGTTCGAGCTCAAAATCGGAGAGCCTAGGGGATCTCTGGTTGCGGTGTCTGAGGGGGAAACGGAGAGGAGGGAGTGGGATTTAAGAGGCAGGGGTCAGAGTGGGGAATTACTCCCATAATTGTGCGAATTTACTCAAATTGAATCGGGTGGAAACGGCCGGGAGTGGGGCGGGCTCTCCCGTCGTTCGGTTGAAGACAACTAGGTGGAGAGTGACGGGGAAGGTGGGGCCGAGGTGTCAGCGAGAGGGGGTGTGCAGGGGACAGTGAGAAAAGAAGTAGGGGGAGAAGGGGGGAGCCGGGTGGGCTTTAGTGGGCTGGGGGTTTGGGCCGAGCAGGCCAGCTGTGCTGTTGCTGCTGTTTTTTCCTTTTGCTTTTCTTTTTAGTTTTTATTTTTACAAAGATTTGAATTAGCAAATGAGATTCAAATAACTCAAATTTTCACCAGAATTTTGGGGGATAAAACTAAATGAAATGCAACACATGCCATGCTGATATGAGTGCAATGATGATGTATTCAAAAGAAATTTTTTGGGATGTTACAAATCGAACCCCCTTATGATGAATCTCGCCCTCGAGATTCGGTTGGCCAGCAAATAGGTGAGGGTGATCTTTTCGAAGTTCATCTTCCCGTTCCCATGTTGCTTCTAATTCAGTGTGATGGTTCCAATGTACTTTGCAGAATTTGATTGTCTTGGTACCTGTAATTCTTTCTACTGTCTCCAGAATCTTGATAGGTTTCTCTTCATAAGTAAGATCATTCTCCAGCTGAATCTCTTCTAATGGTATAGTGTCTTTCAACGAAGTTTCTTCCATCTCTGGGTGACACTTTTTTAGCTGACGGACATGAAATACATTATGAACTGCTGACAGAGATTCTGGTAATTCTATCTCATATGCCACTTCTCCTTTGCGGCCCAGAATCTTGAATGGTCCTACATAATGAGGTGCTAATTTTCCTTTGATTCCAAATCTCTTCACACCACAAAGTGGTGATACTCTGAGATAAGCTCTATCACCAACCTCATAGGTGACCTCTCTACGCTTTGGATCTGCATAGCTCTTTTGTCGAGATTGGGCTACCTTTAGTCTATCCCTCACCATCCTGACTTTCTCTTAAGCCTCCTTGATTAGGTCTAGTCCGAACAAGTTTCTTTCTCCCACTCCATTCCACATCAATGGTGTAGTACACTTCCTTCCATAAAGGAATTCAAACAGAGCCATTTCTATGCTTGATTGATAGCTATTATTGTAGGAAAATTCCATGTATGGTAGACTTTCGTCCCAACTAGATCCATAGTCTAACGCACAAGCTCTCAACATATCTTCCAAAATCTGATTGGTCCTTTCTGTCTGCCCATCAGTCTGTGGATGAAACGCAGTGCTGAATTCTAGCCTAGTTCCCAACGACTCTGTAGTTGTCGCCAAAAGTGCGAAGTGAACTGAGTTCCTCTATCCGACACAATACTCTTAGGCACCCTGTGTAAACATACAATTCTATTCATGTAGATCTTGGCTAGATTGGAACTTGTATAAGTGGTCTTCACCGGTATGAAATGAGCCACTTTTGTCAAGCGATCAACGATAACCCATATAGAATCGTATCCAGATCTAGTCCTTGGCAGCCCGGTTATAAAATCCATACCGATTTTATCCCATTTCCAATCAGGTATTGGCAGTGGTTGTAATAATCCTGCCAGTTTCTGATGTCCTTCCTTTACGCGACTACACACGTCGCACAAGGCAATGTGCTCTGCAATATCTTTCTTTACATTATTCCACCAAAATCTTTCCTTTACATCCATATACATCTTGGTGTTGCCAGGATGAATCGAGTACGGTGAATTGTGAGACTCTTGTAGGATCAACTTCTTAAGTTCAGGATCCTGGGAAATACAGATACGTTTTCCATATCATAAGGTTCCTTGTTCGTGTACCTGAAATCCTTTTGCCTTGCCTTCACTAATTTTACTTCTGATTTCTTCTATTTCTTTGTCCATCTTTTGAGCTTCTCGGATTATGTTCATTAGTGTTGGCTGCACTTACAAAGATGCAAGGTATTCTTCAGGCACAATCTCTAATCTCAACTCCTTAAATTGGGCACATAATTCTTCTAGCAATTCTCCTTTGTTGAGGCCATTTACATAAACCTTGCGGCTTAATGCATCGGCTATGACATTTTCTTTTCTGGGATGGTATTGCAAACTTAAGTTGTAATCTTTGATAAGTTCTAACCATCTTCTCTATCTCATGTTGAGCTCTTTCTGTGTGAAAATATACTTCAAACTCTTGTGATCGTTGAACATTTCACAACGTTTGCCCATAAGATAATGCCGCCATGTCTTTAGTGCATGAACAACTGATGCCAACTCTAAGTCATGAGTAGGATAATTCACTTCATGATTTTTGAGTTGTCTTGATGCATAAGCTACAACTTTACCTTCCTGCATTAGTACACCTCCCAGTCCCTGGTGAGATGCATCATAGTAAACATGAAAGTCTTTTTCAAGATCTGGCAAACATAACACTGGTGCCGACACTAATCTCTTCTTCAACTCCTAAAAACTAGCTTCACACGCTTCTATCTAGTCAAATTTCTTCTCTTTCTTTAGCAGATCGATCATAGGCTTTGCTAACTTTTAGAAATTCTCAATGAACCTCCGATAGTATCCTGCTAGGCCTAGGAAACTACGGATTTCTTTAATTGTTTTAGGAGGTTCCCATTCCGTTATAGCTGGCACTTTTGTTGGGTCAACAGCTATACCACTTCCACATACTATATCTCCAAGAAATCCCACTTCATTTAGCCAAAATTCACATTTACTGAACTTAGCATATAGTTTGTGTTCCCTGAGTTTTTCTAGAATTAGACGCAGATGTTCTTCATGTTCTTCGTTGCTCTTGGAATATATCAATATGTCATCAATGAATACCACTACAAACTTGTCAAGAAATTCCATGAATACCTTGTTCATCATGTTCATAAAATAGGCCGGTGCATTAGTCAATCCAAACGGCATCTCTGTATATTCATACAACCCATATCTAGTGGTAAATGCAGTCTTTGCTATATCATGTTCTCTAATCTTTAGTTGAAAGTATCCTGATCGAAGATCAATTTTTGAGAACACACATGCTCCTTCTAGCTGGTCAAAAAGATCATTAATTCTAGGTAGGGGATATTTATTCTTTATGGTCACTTCATTAAGCGATCGATAGTCTATGTGTCGTGGTGGTGTCACGGCAGATGCCATGGATAGGCTAAAGGTGGGGACTAATATGCGCTAGGGGAATCCAGGGAGGGATAGTAGAGTGATTCTCTACACAGAAGCTTTGTATTGATGTTAAATCTCCAAGATTACAAGTGCTCCTCGAGCTGTATTGACAAGAGGAGGAAGAAGAAACTCTCTTACTCTTGCCTACCAACTAGCCCAAGAACCCTAGATCCTCTAGTGCTCAACCAACTAGAATTCTCCTTGCTCTGTATCCCAAAAAACCCAACCCCCTTACCAGAACCCTTACCCCCCCTTATATAGAGGTGGTTCGGTCCTGGCCTAGGGCATACGTGGAGGCATATTCCTAAGAATATGCCCCCTCCCAAAGTAGTAACCCGATAGGGGTGCTTTTCCCCCGCGTCACACTTGCTTTAGCGACGTAGCCTCTGCGGCGCCCGCGTCAGCCGACGTGAGCGTCGTCGCCCTTGTCGGCCACGATCCGGTGGTCCTGCCCTTGCTTTATTCGCTCATCCAGTACGCACTGGACCTTCTTTTTTGACCAGAGAGATTCCTTCCTTCTCCTAGAAGCCAAGCGAGGATCCGGACCACAGTTGATCTGGCCACACCTGTTCCTGCATATAAGCTAGACGAGTATTTCCGACTTACTCCTGAAGTCGGACGAGACAATGTTAGGCGACCCCCCTGGTCCGGGTTACTCCGTGATCCGTCCTGCCTTGAGGTGACTTGGCCAGCATCCGCTTAGACCTTGCCGACCCTCGGCTAACTCGGCCCTTATACCCCGGAGTGACCCTACCCGGGGTTATCCCCCCAACATTAGTCCCCGAAGCTGGTGCGGCCTTAGCGGCCTTGGTCGTTAAGGCCACATCAGGTTCATTCGTATTCGAGCCTTGGACATCTAGTTCCGGGTTAACTTCTTGTCTCGGATTGTATGGATTTACGTTCCCTTCGCACGTTCCAAGTTTTCACTTGCCGACCGGGTTACCATTGTAGCTCGGATCCTATGGTTTTACTTTCCCTCTGCACATTTCAAGTTTTCACTTGTCGGCCGGGTTACCATGGAGGCTCGGATCCGGGCCTTGCTTCCTTCTCTCATACGCCAACCCACGTAAGGGTTAATCAGTGCGTTGCCTCATTTTAAGGGCCTGCACTGTAACTGTCGCAGTAACTGTCAGTGATTACTGTGCGTTGGTTATGTCACGCCTGTCTCCTTGTTTACCGCAACTTCACGTCGTGTCATGAGATCATATTTACTCTGTGGCCTCCGTTGTGGCTTCTCTCTGATTGGCTAATGCCGGTGATACACGGCCACAACGCGTGGCTCTCCAGCGCAGCGCGATCCCACTTGTTGATTACTGGGGAGAGATAAATAGGGGAGGGGCGCGCCCCTTAGCACTTTTCCATCTCCGCGCCCCTTCGCCCATTCCTCTTCTTCTGCCTCGCGACCGCGCCGCCGCCAGTGCCCGTTGCAGCAGCGCCGCCGCCGCACCTTATCCGTGCCTCCGCACCGCAGCCACCACTGCACCACTGCTTAGCCACGGGTCCTCGTCAATCTAGACCACAGAGTCCCGCCGCCGCCAGCTCCAGCGAGGACAGCGGATTCGAGATGACGGAGGAGGAGCTCATCGTCGTCGAGCAGGAGATGGCGGAGGACGCCGGTGCGGCGGACCGCGGCGCGTGGGCCGGTTCGTGGGTCTGCCAGGATGACATCGACTGGCTCTACCAGACCCGGCGTATTCCCGCCGGCGTCGCCGCTCGTCTCCCCTCCTTGGAATTGGCCCCCTCACCCAATCCGGATGAGTTCGTTGTTTTCTTATCCCATTTCCAACGGGTATTTGGTCTTCCGGTGAGTGATTTCTTCCGGGACTGGGTCCGGACCTATCACCTGCAACCACATCATCTCCCGGCAAACGCCATCACCTCTCTGTCCGCTTTCGTCTCTTCGATCGAGGGCTACACCGGACTATGGCCCACGAAGGAGCTGTGGATCTGGTTCTTCGGCCTCTGTCACAACGTCGTCCCCAACATCCACGTCGAGTCGGAGGACAAGCAGCTCACCCAGTTCGGAGCTGCCTCGATCTCGCCCCGGAGGTTTTCAATCTTTCCCTGGGTCACCGGGCTTGACTCCTGCAAAGGATGGGACCGGACCTTCTTCTATGTCCGGAACGAAGGCACCGAAGACTTGATCCGGTTGCTGCCCTACGCTCCGGGTCCCCCGAACACGAATTTCTGGGAGGAGGTCGCCAAAAAACCTACAGCTCTGGCCAACCAAGTCAATAAAAGGTTTGCGGAGCTGAAGAAGCTCGGATTGCACAACGAGGATGCCATGATCACATTCGTGCGCAACCGAATCTCTCCCCTCCAGCGGCGCACTCACAAGTTGTGCCATATGAGCTTCAGCCGCGACCCCAACCGAACCTCCTCGTTCGAGTTGAGCAATACGGAGATCTTCCGCCGGGTCAAGGCTCTTTTCACCACCCATAAGGATTTTTCCGCCGAATGGACGTGGGGAATCGAGCATTACTGCCGTGACAGGCTCCCTCCCGTGGTAAGCTTCGCGGAGTAAACTTATTTCGGATCAATTACGTGTCGGTTCTTATCGTATTTTTGACTCTGCTCCTTGTGCTTTTTTCTCAGCTGTTTCTCCAGCAAACCCTCGAGGATGGTACTGATCCGACCCTTAAGTGGGCCCCGGACCGAGAAATCCCGGATGAGGAGGAGCCGGACCAGGAGATGTTCCTCCCCACAACCGACGCCACCAAACGACCCAGCGGTAAATTCTCTTCTCTTAGAGATTGGCCCGACGATGAGGATGACTCGGATATCGACGTGATTGAACCCATTGAGGCTGTCCCTCTTTCTTTTGCCTTCCCGACATCAGCTAACCCCGGTGGGCACATCCACGAGGATTCTCCACTTGCCACGGGCGAGCCTGTTCCGGTGGCGTCGAAGAAGAAGCACGGATCCGCGTCAAGTTCTTCTTCGGAACCTTCTCAGCCTACCAAAAGGCAAAAGAAGGCCGGAGACAAGACTGCCTCCAAACGGGCAGGCAAAGCCCCGACACGGAGGGCCCGGAAACCTAAGGAGGCCGAGACCTTGGATGCGTAAGTCATTTTTCACTGCACAACACACTTCTCCCTGCATCGGGGTAATTTCACTCCTGACATTATTTTCTTTTGCAGGGCTCCTGTGGAGGTCCCTCGGAGCAAATTGAGCATCTTCTCTCCCCTTCGGTCCGGTCCTTCCCCTCCTCGCGATGACGAGTCACGCCGGCTGAGCCCTATTCCGGAGGGCTCTGCGGCCGCTCCAGGTTCCGCAGTACCTCCTTCAGAGGAACGCGACCTCGGATCGGGAGAGGTCGGATCGGCCGAGGCAATGGCGTCCGTCACTTCGGCATTGCCGCAACCAGCAACCACCAAGTCTACCGCAACTCCAGCACCAGCAGCAGCTCCAGCACCAGCCAACGAACCAGCGCCTGTCCCGGTTCTGAAGAAACCAACAGCAGCTCCAGCACCAGCCACCATAGCTCCCGTGCCAAGTTCGTCTGCCTCGTCCGAGTCGTCCCAAGCTCGGCGAGGAACCACTCCAGCGGCTTCCAAGGGCAAGTCCACTGTGGTCACATCCTCCCAGCAAGCCAAAGGCAAGTCCACCTCCGTCGAGGCCGGGCAGCGAACCTTGTCGTCAATGCTTCCAAAGAAGTCACCAGCAGCGACGGATCCTCCTGCCGAGCCAGCTGATTCGCAGCAGATGGTTCTTCACACTAGCCCAGCTCTTGCCCTGATTGAAAGGAAAGAAGCTCACGCAAAGGGCTTGGTGGCACCCCACATGCCCACTGGCGAACGGTACCCTCCGAGCCTCATCGAGTTCGTCATGAACTGGAATAAGGCGGAGTTCGTGTACAACGACGATCTCCCGGAAAAGTCCGGCCCCGCTGAATTTTCCGCTTAGATGAATACCGCCGCCAAGGCCATTAACCTCGCTGGGAGAATGATGGAGGTACGCCATTTCTTCTTTACATGCTGTAGATAATAGCCATTAGTCCCCGAGCCTCCGGCGGAGTAACTTGTTACTCGGCCGGATGCTCATTAGAAGACCAACGTAGCTGCATGTAAACTTCAAATATGCACACACCTAGAGTCGGGTTAAGTTCCACTTGGCCCGGATCTCGTGTACTTCGAATATGCACATACCTAGATCCGGATTAAGTTCCACTTGGCCCGGATCTCGTGTACTTCGAATATGCACACACCTAGAGCCGGGTTAAGTTCCGCTTGGCCCGGATCACGTATACTTCGAATATGCACACACCTAGAGCCGGGTTAAGTTCCGCTTGGCCCGGATTTCGTATACTTCGAATATGCACACACCTAGAGCCGGGTTAAGTTCCGCTTGGCCCGGATTTCGTATACTTCGAATATGCACACACCTAGAGCCGAGTTAAGTTCCGCTTGGCCCGGATTTCATATACTTCGAATATGCACACACCTAGAGCCAGGTTAAGTTCCGCTTGGCCCGGATTTCGTATACTTCGAATATGCACACACCTAGATCCGGGTTAAGTTCCACTTGGCCCAGATTTTGTATACTTCGAATATGCAACGAACTAATTTTACACGCCTGTACCTTTGTCAGGTAACCACCAATCGCCAGAGCGCTGAGTTTCAGCGCCTGCTTGATACCCACAAGATCTTGCGCGCAAAACACGTTGCACTTGGCGCGGAGCATGAAAAGAGGGGTAATTTCCTCTCTTAACACCTCTCCGTTTCATTTGTTTCTGCCGGACAAACCTCCTTATTCGGTTTTTTGCAGCTGGGGTGGAGGCTGAAAACAAGATTATGCGGAAGAACTTGGAGGAAATCCGAGGTATGTCCTATTTCGGCCAACGTTGTTGTGTTTTCCATTCCTTCTTCTCCTTGGCTCCGCAAACATTCACTCCTCGGCTTTGCCGGGTCAATACACTATTTCAGCATCGCTTGAGGATAGTGTGCCCGTGCCTGATATGATGCTGCATTTTCTCGAACAAGCAGGACAGCATCAAGCCGAGCTGAAGAAGAAGAACGATGAGCTCGCCCTCCTCTGGACCAAGGACGACGTAATAGCCAAACTCAAGGCCGAGATGGAGAAGATGAAGGCCCAACACAAAACCGAGCTCCAAAAAGTTGGTCAAAACTTCACCGAAGAGCGTGAGCGCTTTACCCTCCAGATCTCCAAGGACCAGGACCTGCTCAAGGAATCCGAGGTCTAGCTTGGGTCGGCGCTTGCTGAGCTTGAACAACTTCCCCAGAGACGCGACAGTTGTATCAAGGAGTTGACCCGGATCCATCGTCATATCTCCCGTAAGTTTCTTCCCCTTGTCCGACATAATTTTCCAGGTTAGCTCATATGCCTTTGCTTTAGCATCTTCCCTTTCCTTATTTTCAGATAACTACCCGGAGGGTACTCCCATCGCCAGTGCTGCCGTTGCCAAATTCCGCCAAGAAAGGGGTACTCCCGTCGCTCCTGATGGTGAGAGCATCCCCTTAGACATGGAGGACCTGCTGGTCAGCGTGTCAGCTCGGGTGGAAACCATCAAGAACTATGGGAAAGATCTCCTCGATGTTGCGGTCCGGATCTTTAACACTTTCTGGCCAAGCGAGAGCGCTCCGAAAAGGATCACACTCCTTGCTGAGAAGCTATTGGAAATCGAGACACAGCCTGATCTCTGGAGAGAATCTGCCGGGTGTGCCGCAGCAGATACCCTCCTCCATCATATCCTTACATGGTACAAGAAGATCGACCTGAGCCTCCTCACACGTCGGCGCACCGGATCCAAATGGACTGATGATCCAGAGTGGGTAGCTCGGCGCCAGGCTTGCGCCTATAGCCTTATTGAATATTCTCCCATCCATGACTAGGTTGAGGGGCCGAGCTTTCTGGAATCCGGCGAGGAGGAGCAGATGGAGAACGTGGAGGATGGGTCGGGCGATGATGGAGAAGATGCTGCTTCAGATATTGAAGACAGTGATGATGACGCCGAACTTCCTCCTCCTGCCGGTCCTTAGTGGAAAAAAACTTGAAAATTTATCAGATCCCCGGTATGCCGGGTGCAATTGTATGCTGAATACATGATACTTTGCTAATATGCTTGAATGCCGGATTAACTTGGGCGTAGTCCCCGAGTTTCATTTTCTTGTTCGTCCAATTCTCCGGCTCGATCCGTGCCTACCTTGATTCGGTTTTACGACTTACGAATCCGAACCTCAAGAATCATTTTAACAATACTGAGAAACTTTGAGGCTTGGCTCAAAATAACATAATAGCTTGAAAGTAAAGACGGGGTTAGTCCGGAAAAAACAAACGTTAGCTGGAATAGGATTGTTTCCTTAGTAGTTTTTCATGTGCTACGCAATTCCAAACTTGTTCCTTTGCTTGCCATGAAGCCAATTCTTGTTGGACAGCAGCAAGTCGAAGGGTTGGGTTTTTGGTGCTCACACGTTACTAATCCGGGTTAAGCGAAACGAGTCATTCCAGCTAACGCATAAAAAGTAAGAACAATCATTTATTAAGGCAGTCCCCGAGTTACTGCCCGAGGCTCTGCTATTTCATTGATAAGCTCATTGCCGACATACATACCGACATATGAGATGACTCGGATACATACACTCCTTAGCTAAGTGTAGAAGGGACAAAGTAGTGCTACATTCCATGGTCGCTTCGATTCCTCTCCGGACCTGTCCGCCTTGTACTTTTCCTGTGGCTTTGCATCTATGAGATAATAAGAGTCATTGTGCAATGCTTTGCTCACAATAAATGGTCCTTCCCATGGGGGATAATTTATGCATGCCAGTGGTACGCTGTACCAACCGGAGCACCAGATCGCCTTCCAGGAAGACTCGGGGTCACACTTTCCGGCTATGATAGCATCGGAGATTTTGCTGATATATGGCGGATCTGGACAGTGCCAGTTCTCTCGCTTCTTCCAGCAGATCAACATCATTTTGCCGGGCTTCTTGCACTTCGACTTCTGTGTATTGGGTGACTCTAGGCGAATCATGCTCTATGTCGGCTGGTAATACAGCTTCTGCTCCATATACCAGAAAGAACGGCGTGTAGCCTATTGATCGATTCGGAGTTGTTCTTAAACTCCACAATACCGCTGGTAGTTCTTCTATCCAGCACCCCGCTGATCTTTGCAGCAGCTCAATGAGCCGGGGTTTTATCCCGGATAATACTAATCCGTTGGATCTTTCCACCTGTCCGTTCGATGCGGGGTGGGCTACCGAGGCGACATCGAGTCGGATTTTCTTGTCTCGGCAAAAGCGCGCAAATGCTCCTTCCGCGAAATTTGTTCCATTATCAGTTATAGTGCTGTGTGGATAACCGTATCTCAAGATGATGTCTTTGAGAAATGTCATGGCCGTAGCTCCATCACATTTTCTTATAGGCTTCACTTCGATCCATTTTGTAAACTTGTCCACCATGACCAGAATGTGTGTCATGTTTCCTCTTGCTGGTTTGAACGGGCCAACCATATCCAAGCACCACACAGCAAATGGCCATGTAATTGGTATGGTTTTGAGTTCTGACATAGGCATATGTGTCTTAGTGGCGTACCTTTGACAACCATTGCATTTTCTCACCAGATCTTCTGCTTGCTCCAAGGCACTTGGCCAGTAGAATCCATGCCGGAACGCCTTTGCCACTAAGGCCCGGGATGAGGCATGATGCCCGCATTCTCCTTGGTGTATATCTCGGAGGATGTCAAGTCCTTCTTCCGGGTCAACACACTGCTGGAGGACATTGGTTACACTCCGTTTGTATAGCTCGGAATTGATGATTGTGTAAGCTTTGGATCTCCTCTGAGTTTGCCTGGCTAGCACTTCCTCAGTGGGTAACGTTCCATCTTTCAAGAACTGGTATATAGGCAGTGCCCAAGCTGGTATTGCTCGCGCAGGGAACATCTCCTCATCAATTTCCATCCGATCCACCGGCATAACTTCAGTCGGATCACGCTGAACAGTCCCCGGGTCTAGCGTTTGCCGAGGTTTGCCGAGGCAGTCCCCGGGTTCGGCGTGCTACCTCCCATGTCAATGTCCATGGGCTCAACTCCGGATTCCGTGTTTTCCGGGACATAGATTGAGTCGGTTCCTGGGGACGGCCTGATAGATGGTTTTCTAAGGTGCTCCAATGCTACGCCCGGTGGAATTTCCTGTCGGGTCGATTCGAGCTTTGATAGCATGTCGGCAGCTTCGTTTTCCACGCGAGGTACATGGTGAAATTCTCATCCCTCAAAGTAACCCGAGATCTTCTGCACATGAAATCTGTATAGTGCCATGTTTGGATCCAGGGCGTCCCACACTCCAGACACTTGCTGTATTACTAGATCCGAGTCGCCAAAGCAGATTATCCGACGTATGCCAATCTCCTTTGCCACTTTGAGACCATCACAAGAGCCTCGTACTCAGCGACATTGTTTGATGCCACGAAATGGATCTGCAATACGTACTTGAGCTGATCCTTCTTTGGCGAGGTAAGCACAACCCCGGCACCTAACCCGGTTTTGGTTTTCGATCCGTCAAAGTGCATCTTCCAGTAGTTCGGATCTGGCGGCGGTGGTTCGTATTGTACCTCGGCCCAATCCACGAAAAAGTCCGCCACAGCCTGGGACTTGATCGCTTCTCTCCTATCATATTGAGGTGCGTAAGGTGCTAGCTCAATTGCCCATTTCACAATTCTGCCATTCGCATCTTTGTTACCCATTATCTCGAATATGGGGGCTTCACATATCACTTTGATGGGATGCTCCTCAAAGTAGTGCTTTAACTTCTTTGCCGCCATATAAACACCGTATGCCACCTTTTGAAAATGCGGGTAGTTCTGTTTTGAGGCAGACAATACCTCGCTCAAGTAATACACTGGCCTCTGCACCGACCTACCCTCTTCATCTCGCTCCAATACAATCACTGCACTTACAACTCGGTTGGTTGCGGCTATGTAGAGCAACATTGGCTCCTTTGACAGTGGAGAAGCTAACACTGGTGCAGTGGCCAACATCGTTTTCAAGTGGGCAAAAGCTTCATTGGCCTGCGGCGTCCAAACGAATTTATCTGACTTTTTCATGAGTTGGTAGAGAGGCAGTGCCTTTTCCCCTAACCGACATACAGACCGACTCAACGACGCCAGGCATCTAGTGAACTTCTGGACGTCGTTGAGACACTTCGGCAGCTCCATTCGTTCGATGGCTCGGATCTTAGTTGGATTAACCTCGATACCTCGGCTGGAGATGAGAAATCCGAGTAATTTCCCAGCCGGGACACCGAAGGTACATTTCTCCGGGTTAAGCTTCATCCGGAATATCCTCAAGTTCGCGAATGTTTGCCTTATGTCGTCAAGGAGCGTTGCGCTTTCCTTGGTCTTAATAACCACATCATCCATGTAGACTTGTACGTTTTGACCTATTTGATCATGCAAACATTTTTGCATACATCTTTGGTATGTTGCTCCTGCGTTTCGTAAACCGAACGGCATAGTGCGATAGCAATAAGCCTCGTACGGGGTAATAAAGGCAGTTTTTATTTGATCATCCGGGTTCGGAGGTATCTGGTGGAAACCAGAATAGGCGTCAATGAATGACAACAGTTCACATCCCGCGGTAGAGTCGATGACCTGATCTATCCTCGGCAGTGGGAATGGATATTTTGGACACGCCTTGTTCAGGTTCGTGTAACCGATACACATACGCCAAACCACTGCCATGTTTGGATCATCCTTCTTCTTTTCTACCAGTACCGTATTAGAGAGCCAATCCGGATACAGCACTTCCATGATAAATCCTGCTGCTAGCAACCGAGCTATCTCGTCACCAATGACCTTTCTCCTATCCTCGGAGAAGCGTCGGAGAGGCTGCTTCACCGGCCTTGCTCTGGGTCTTATGTTTAAAGAGTGCTCGGGCAACTCCCTCGGAACACCTTGCAAGTCCTGTGTGGACCAAGCAAAAATATCCCGATTCTCACGGAGGAAGTTGATGAGCTCACTTTCCTATTTGTCAGTTAACCCGGCACCAATTGTCACGGTACGCTCCGGAAACATGTTATCCACTGGAATCTTCTTGGTGTCCTTCGTGTCTTGAAACGAAACGCTTCCATGCAGGTTACTTAATGCCGGCATATACTGCTGCGCGGACTGAGCCAATGCCGCCACCTCTTGGATTTTTCTTTTCTCTTGGGCAATCAAGAGTGACTCGGCTAGGTTAGACCCGGCTGAGGCGCACTCAATAGAACGTCGGAAATCCCCAGCGATAGTAATTGCTCCATCTGGCCCAGGCGACTTCATCTTCAGATAACTAACGTGGCAACTTGCCATGAATTTGCTCAGTGCTAGTCTCCCGAGTAATGCATGATACGCTCTCTCCAAGTTCACCACCTCAAACTCCAGATTCTCAGTTTGGCAGTTATCCCTCGTACTGAATAGCACGTCGACCCGGACTTTGCCTATGGGCTCACAGGATATGCCTGGTACGATACCATGGAAAGTTGTTCTTATAGCCTGGAGCATGTTCTCCGAGATGCCCAACTTGCGCATCGTATCCGCATACATGATGTTAATGCTACTGCCATTGTCGATCAGTACCTTGGAGAACCTCACATTAATGTTTGGTCCAATGAATGTCGGATCTAACACTAGTGCATACGAGCCCGGACTTGGCATAAGCTTGGGATGATCTTTGACGCTCCAGGTAATTTCCTGGTCCAACCAAGACATGTACCTCATCACTGCAGGCATAACCGCATTAACCTCCATATGTCGGCGCTGCAAGCTCTTCCTATTTGTTTCCTCTGTTGTGAACACACAATAGCTCTGGTGATGTTCCCTGTACTCATTCCTTCCCTCGTTTCTGGAGTACCTCTGATCCGGTTGTTGCTGGTTTTCCACCTGATGCACTGCATCCCTTCTCTCACTGTTGTCATACCTCGGCGGAGGAGGAGGCAACATTAGTTGTTGCGTGTTTGCTCCGGAAAGCAATTGCTGTCGGGGTAACTCCTGCCGAGGTTGGTCATTCCGGGGTGCCTGAGCATTCCCCGAACCACCTTGTTCTATCTTACGCATCCACTCACATTGCCTCGTTGTGTGATCTGCCGGGCTGTTCGGATTTGGCGTGTGAAATTTACACGGCTGGTCCAACATTGACTCATAGGTATACCTCGGACGATCTTTCTTTTCTTGCCATTGCTTTTTCTGCTCCGGAGTCCATGTTTTCTTGCCATCGTTTCGAGGAGTCCATTGCCCTCCCGTTTTCTGGCGTTGGTTGCTCCCTGCTCCGGGCTGATCTTGATTCACAGCTGCAACTTGTTGCGAACTATACCGATGGTCCGGTCTATCGTCTCTCCTTTTTCCCCTGTAATCGTTCCTCCGGGATGACCTGGCTCCGTCCCTCGGATAGTACTCCTCATTTGACTCGTTCGACGCGACCCTAGGTTGAGTCGGATCACCCAAAGCATAAGAATCCGCGATCTGGATCATCTCTGCCAATGTGACTGGCATTTTCCTTTGCAATTTCATCCACAAATCGCTGCCATATCTGCACCCTTGTGCGAACCATGCTATAGCCTGTGACTCTATGACTCCCTCACACGAGTTTCTCACGGTACACCACCGGGTCAAAAATTCATGATCCGTTTCGTTAGATCTCTGCTTGCACATCGCCAGGGTTTGCGGTCTATTCGGTCTCTGATATGTACTTGAGAAGTTGCTGATAAACATTTCTTCAAAATCTATCCAGCAATTGATGCTTCCGGGTGGCAAATTATTCAGCCATACCCTAGCCGGACCTTCCAACATTTGGGGTACATATCGTACAGCCCATCTCAAGTTGCCAGTTACAATTTTCACAGCTGTTGTGTAGTTTATCAGCCAATCCTCCGGCTTTGTACTGTCGTCATACGTCTTCGTGCCCCTGGGTAATTGGAAATTGGGTACTGGCGGTTCCTTCATGATCCGGGGTCCAAAGCACGCTGGACCCGGAGGACCTTGACATTCGATCTATTCTGACCTATACAGGCGATCCAGCTTTAACCTGGCGTCATCTGGCATCAAATCCCTGCTTCCCAATCTCGACCCTATCACATGATAGTCCGGTCTTGCGTATCTCGCATTCATCATCTCCGAGTCTCCGTCATTGTATCGGTCTTGCTCTCGTTGTGCTCCTCTCTGTTGCATACCACGGCCGGCACTTTGCTCTTGCCTTGGTACATTCCGCTGCTGCGGTTGACCTGCTCCTGCCGAGTTTCGCTGTCCGGCATTGCCGTTGGCAGCATTCCCTTGACCGGCATTGCCTTGGTCGTGGTTAACTCGGCCAGCTTCACCTCGGCTCACACTTCGTCGATCGTCCTTTTTCCGCATCTCTTTTTCTTTTCCCGCACGCGTTGGGTCGTACGGAACGATCTGCTTGTTCCGTCTGGCCGAGGTTACTACCTCTTCTCTCCTTGGGCCACCATGAGGCGACGATGTGGCTCCAGCGGATTTCTCTAGGTTACCCATCGCCGAATGGACGATCTTAGAAGCTCCAACTCTCTCCGGGATACCTCTCAGCAGCTCCTCGTTCTGCCTGTTCGCGATCCGAACCAGCTCGTTAACCCGGTCTTGCTGTCTTTGACGGGCTTCACCCGTCAGACCCTCTAGCTCGGATGCCGCGGCATCTGCTGCTCTGAGGTTCTTCGCCGGGGTACTATACCTCGGCAACCCCACGGACATATAGTTTTCCGACCCTTCTGGTCCATCATCACCTTCTCTGTTCATCTCACATATGAGATTTTTCCCTTTTACCCTTACTGCATCAACCTTGTTTGCCTTCGCGTACTCACGCAGCGTCATGTTCAACGACTGCTGAGCCGCTGCTATTTTCTTTGCGCCCTCCAGTATCTTTTGCCTGGTCTCCTCTAGCTCGGCCTGTGCCTGAGCCGGATTTACCACTGCTGCCACCGGGTTTGCCAAGCTATCCATAGCTTCCCTCAGCACGTTCTCAGGCCTCTCTAGCGGAGGACCCCTAGCTTTCCTTGGTGCCTTAGGCGTTACCTCCGGGTCTGGCGCTGGATCCTTGCTCATGCCCGCACCTGGCACAGTCATCATCACCTCTACATGGTCCGGGGAGCGAGCGATACACGCCCCGCGAGCCACAGTGAGGGGTGGTTCTCCTGCATCGACGATGCAACGCGGATGAACGCAAGACACGTTCACAACAACGTAGACCTTGTGCGCACCGAGCTTGACGAAGATGCCGTTGCGTGGGAGGGGGCGCGTGCCGAAGCAGCCAGCGTTGTCACTGACATAGTCCAGCGCTCCGAAGTGCTGAACAAGCCCGGAGACGATGCGTTCGCCGGTGCCGATGAGGTTTCCCGTCTGGATCTTCACCCCTGCTAGTGCCGCTAGCCCCACGGTGGGCGCCAACTGTCGTGGTGGTGTCCCGCAGATGCCATGGATAGGCTAAAGGTGGGGACTAATATGCGCTAGGGGAATCTAGGGAGGGATAGTAGAGTGATTCTCTACACAGAAGCTTTGTATTGATGTTCAATCTCCAAGATTACAAGTGCTCCTCGAGCTGTATTGACAAGAGGAGGAGGAAGAAACTCTCTTACTCTTGCCTACCAACTAGCCCAAGAACCCTAGATCCTCTAGTGCTCAACCAACTAGAATTCTCCTTGCTCTGTATCCCAAAAAACCCAACCCCCTTACCAGAACCCTTACCCCCCCCCTTATATAGAGGTGGTTCGGTCCTGGCCTAGGGCATACGTGGAGGCATATTCCTAAGAATATGCCCCCTCCCAAAGTAGTAACCCGACAAGGGTGCTTTTCCCCCGCGTCACACTTGCTTTAGCGACGTAGCCTCTGCGGCGCCCGCGTCAGCTGACGTGAGCGTCGTCACCCTTGTCGGCCACGATCCGGTGGTCCTGTCCTTGCTTTATTTGCTCATCCAGTATGCACCGGACCTTCTTTTCTGACCAGAGAGATTCCTTCTTTCTCCTAGAAGCCAAGCAAGGATCCGGACCACAGTTGATCCGGCCACACCTGTTCCTGCATATAAGCTAGACGAGTATTTCCGACTTACTCCTTAAGTCGGACGAGACAATGTTAGGCAACCCCTCTGGTCCAGGTTACTCCGTGATCCGGCCTGCCTTGAGGTGACTCGGCCAGCATCTGCTTAGACCTTGCCGACCCTCCGCTAACTCGACCCTTATACCCTAGAGTGACCCTACCCAGGGTTATCCCCCCAACACTATGCATAGTCTTTGACTTCTATCTTTCTTCTCAACAAACAAAACTAGTGCTCCCCAAGACGAATAACTTGGTTGGATAAATCCCTTCTTCAACTATTCTCCAAGCTATTTCTTGAGTTCTTTTAACTCGTCCACTGACATTTTGTAAGGTCTCTTTGCTATAGGTCCAATTCTTGGTAGTAAGTCTATCAGAAACTCCACATCCCTATCTGGTGGCATGCCAGGTAATTCTTGTGGAAACACATCAGGGTACTCCTTCACTATTGGTACTCTGTCTAGGCTCACCCCCTTAAGAGAATTAATCTTGCTCCCCTTGGGTTCAAAGTTAGACTTGAACCTGATCTGTTTCTTTTCTAGGGTTGTGAGCATAACAATTCGTTTGGCATAGTCTATCACTCCCTCATAACATGTCAACCAGTCCATCCCTAATATTACATCTGATCCTTGGGACTCTAGGATTATTAAATTAACTGGAAACTTGTTCTTTCCAATCTCTAGGATTATCTGTCGACACCCAAAATTTACTATCATTTCTCCACCCGGGGAACTTACCTTAATGGGACATCCGATAGTTTCAGTGAAGAGTTAATTTTTGTCTATAAATGCTCTTGAAATGAATGAATGCGATGCGCCGGTGTCGAAAAGGATAAGTGCTGGAAAGGAATTAATCTTGAACTTACCAATTACGGCATCAGATCCTTCTTGGATTTCCTCCACATTGATGTGATTCACATGACCCTTTTGAAAAGGATTCAGCTTAGCCCCATCAGTTTTCTTTTCCGGGCATCCATTAGCATAGTGCCCTGTCTTCTTGCACTTGAAACATTCCACCTAACTAATGTCTTTCTTTGCCATTGATTATGGCGATTCTGACCATTCTGATTCCCATTGCCATGACCATTATGGTTATTCATGTATCCACCTTTGTTGTGTCCATGATGATTATTTCCATCATGGTGGTGGTTATTGTTACGATGGTTGTTATGATTCCCATTCTTGTGGGATCCGGAACTCCCACTATCTTCACCATAAGAATGCTTATGAGGTGATCCTGGTCCATACTTATCAAAATGGTGTTTCCTCTTCCTACTCTCAACCTGCTTCATCTTGTTTTCTAGGATGGTAGCTTTGTCACACAGAGATTGATATGTTGGAACATAAGCAACAGATAGTTGCATAGATATTTCATCATTATATCCAGCAAGGAACTTCTCTTTTCTCTTTGCGTCAGTGTCAACATCATCTGGTGCATAACGTGATAGATTGTTGAACTCTTCGATGTACTCAGAAATACTACGATGGCGTTGTTTAAGGTTGTGAAACTCCTTTTTCTTCAACCCCATTATTCTAGAAGAGATGTGAGTGGTGCAAAATCCATCCTCAAACATTGCCCATGTTACTTCTTCAATAGGGTGAGTAACCTAGAAATTGTCCCACCAAGTAGCTGCATGACCTTCTAGTAAGTGTGCTGCAAACCTGACCTTCTCTGTGTCATTGCATCCAACTATGACTAAGTCCTTGTTCATAGAACATAGCCAGTCATTTGCTACCATGGGATCAGTAGTACCAGAGAACTTAGCAGGTCTCAGCCTTAGAAATCTTGTGAGCATATCAAGAGGTGTTGGATTGTTCTGTTTGTTATTATTGTTATTGTTGTTGTTCTAATTCTGATTCTGGTTCACCATGAACTGAGTCATCATTTGCATCAACTGTGCCTGTGCAGTCATCATTTGTTGCATCTCATTGTCATTATTGTTGTTGTCATTGTTGTTGGGACGACGGGGAGGCATCTGTGGGTTTAATAAGGGTAAGTAATGATAGATAACCCAAATAGAATAACAACTATCAAACAAACAAGCACATGTAGGTTCAACATCATGACAATAACAAAGTTTGCAAAGATAAACAACATACTAGCATAGTCACCCACAAGTTGGTATGATCTATGCGACTCGATAATAAAACGATAGATAGATGGATATCACTACTCCTCCATGTCGACTTCCTCCTCCACTAGCGCAAGTCCTGCTGTGGCGAATCCTGCCATGTATTCCTCCAAGCTTGTAGACAAAGCATTGATCCTCGCCTGTAACTCTCTCTTTTGTGTGCGCCGCCTCTCTATCACCTCGTGATCCGTATCTATCTCAATATCCTCAAGCTCTAACTTGGTCTCCAAATCTCTAATTTTTTATTCTTCTCTTGAACCCTCTTCTCTTGACTCTTGAATTTCTTCTCTTGATCTTCAAACTTCTTCTCAATGTCCTTGATTCGCTTCTCCTGTTCCTGGAAGGCCTTGTCCTTCTCCTTAAGTTGGAGTCGTAGTTCATCGTTGCTAAGCATCACATTAGTACTATCAGTATCAAGATTCTTGATGAGGCTCTCTAAGTCCTGGAGGTAGTGTCGCATGGGCTTGCTGGTCTCCTTAGTGGCCTCGTCCAACACAATAGGATCTCCGTCCTCGTCGTGCCTCCCAAAGAAGTGGAAGTAGTAGCTCTTAATCTTAGAAGAGTGACGTCCACATAGGCGTCCTATCAGCTCCTGCATAGCAACATCGAGGCCCTTCTCCAAGTCATCGTGGAGTATCTTGAAGGCGATCTCCTTAGTTGGGGGCTCTGTCTGGCGTCCTGGCTGGATAACTCTGAATCCCCATAAGTCCTTCCTCTGAAATTTCCTCAGCTGAAGTCCCTTAATGGTAGGGATTGGAAGAGCGAGCACCTGGACGAGCTCCAAAATGCGAGTCCCGAAGCGAGTTCCCTTGAAATCTTCGACCGTGTTGTAGACAAAATTCGGCATCTTTTGCATGGAATGGAGAAAAATTAGAGATAACACAAGTCTAGAAAAAAACACAAGTCTAGAAAAAAACACAAGTAGCAATAGATGCAAATATTAAAATAAAAACCAATAGCAACCAACAAAACATTTATCAACCCAAGTAGCAGCATACATTATTCAACTCAAGCAATCAAGATCCAAACCATAACTTAGACAAATTTTTGCCATACCACATAGGTTGGTATGATCAAAATACTAACGTGATAAAACGCCAAGTGTGGTGGTCCAACTAGGATACGTCACGTTCATCTCACTCCTTATTAACCATGGTAGAAATCTGGGCGTTCTTGGCAGTAATCTGTTTGTCTTGCTCGTATAACTCCAAAGCCAAGTCTATGATATATTTCCTTAGTCGATCTACTGTAGCCTTTGAATCTTGGACACGATGTTTCTCCTCCCTGATATCCTCCTGAGTATTGAGCATTCCATACTTAAGTCTTTCCCCAAGTTCCTCAATGGCTTTCCAAAGAATGACGTATGCATTTCAGAGTTGGTGAACATGCAGAATCCCATACTCTTTGGGTCATCTTCCTTGTTCTTATATAAATGGAGTTGCACCCACCAATACTCTTGTCCTTCATCTATCACTGGAAATCCCTTGTACACGGCTTCACCATCTATCCCCAAGCCGATCATGAGGTTTTTGAGTGCCTTGGGAAATTCCGTCTCACACTCAATTTTCATAGTCATTAGTGGTCCCTTCTTGATAGATTCATTGATGGTGGACATCTACAAAAATATATGAGGAAGGATGATTAGGAGAAGTTTTACGAGATGAAAAGACAAGTGTATAGTTTGAAATAGAATTATCTTTCCTAACGGCTTTCCTTAGTCTAATCCAACCTAGGGTCACGAACCTACAGGCAACACAGTGCTCTGATACCATCTGTAAGATCTCACCCTAATAAGGTAAAGATCCCTGTGATTGTAGTGTTAGTCCCTAGATCGAAATGCTAGCACCCACAGTTTAAGATGAAGTACACAGATACAAAGGTCATTATTACATCGCATATCCAGGAATATAATGGTTCTTACAACTCACTTAGCCCATGGCTAACATTATTCAAAGTTCACAATACATAGTATAATAATAGAGTCTTGTCTTCATGCGCCACAGGCAAACATGTCGAGTGTAGATCCGTAACCCTACTAATCGTCAGAGTATCCTGCAACATGATAAGTTACAGCCACAAAGGGTCAATACAGTTGGAATTGTATTGGCAAGTGATACCATAGTTACTTAGTAAATCCAACAACTAGTACATGAATATATGGCTAAGTGTGGTTTTGGCTGACTTTGCTAAAAGCAAGGTTTTATCTTATAGTTTTTGAAGATTAGGTTTTCCCTTACAAAATAGTAAGGTACCATTGATAGACATCAATGAACCTCTACCCTTGTTCTCCCACAAAATTTTAACTTAGAGAAATTTGGATGAGGAGATTTTTGAACTGCTTCAATGTCTTGACGCTCAGAAATTGTCCATAACCGGGGCACGACTAAGTACTTAGTTTTTACCCTCTCGAGAGGTGGTGCACTTTCCCCACAAGACTCGACATGCATCGAGACGAGACTTTTCAGAAGCAATCCCCCAGACCACCACGAAAGCGTTCCATCCTATCATAACTACCACCCTATGTCCGTCTGGCTGAGTTCTCACAACTTAGTCGGTCAAGTCAGAGCCCATATGCCATGTGGTTGCACTAGAACCTTCGCGACAAAAACGTCTCCAATCTCTTTGTTCCTGGGTGGCCGTCCACAAGTGCGATACACTAGGGTAAACCATAAACATGGGCCCTGAGTAACCACTCAATATAATCCATACAAGTCCCATTTCCACCCAGGTGTTTCATTAACATTAGTTGTTTTTCTTATACGTCCACACTATCTTAATATGAATTTCCACCCATGAATTCTAAATAGCATGGCTAAGCACTCTACAATATGATGTCTCCTAACTAGGAAAATACTACCAAGGTATAATCTATAGGATAGCCATAGCATAGTAACATATATAAACTATCATGCAAAGATCTTCTAAAATAGCACTAGTGCAATAGTTAAAATAATAGGACATATGATGAATTATCACTTGCCTTGGTAGCTAGGGGAGTAGGTACTGATGGGTTCGTAGCATGGAAAACAAAAAATTTCTACCGCAAGAACGAATAAAACCCAGATCTAATCTAGATAAAAGCCAAGATCTAATCTATTAGACATGTGCAACGAGATAGATCTGTACTAACCCACGTAGATCCGAAAGTTACGAGATTGGATCTCGGGGTTGATGTAGTCGATCACTTGCCGATCTCAAGATCGTGTGGACGATCCTTCCGGCGCCGCGTTCCGGCAGCGCTTCCGTAGTCGGTCACACGTGCGGAGTCGAAGCAAACCTTCCTCTCCCCGTTCCAGCGAGCAGCGGAGGTAGTAGATCTTCTCCACAGAATAACAGCAGCACGACGGTGTGGTGGTGGTGGTGTAGAGAATTCTGCAGGGCTTCGCCTAAGCCAGAGCAGAGGGAAGGAGGAGGAGAGAGGCAACTTGAGATCTAGAGAATAGAAGGGGCAAGGGGGCTTGTGCCTCCACCCCTCTATTTAAAGTAGGGAGGCGCCATGGGGAGGTGGAGTCCTTGTAGGACTCCCCTCTCCCTTGGCCGGCGGATCAAGGAGGTGGGGGGAGAGTCCTACTCCCCCACGAATCCTTGTCTTACCCCACAAGGATTCCTTGATCCTTTCTTGGTTTTCAAGCAAACTCCAAGAAATCTTCTAGAACCTTCCGGATCATTCTGAAACCTTCTAGAATCCCCATACAAATACTCCGAAACATTTCCTAACTTAGAAAATGATCCCCAATATATGAATCTTATTCTCCAGACAATTCCGAATCTCCTCGTGATGTCCCGGATCCAATCCGAGACTCCGAACAACATTCAGTCTCCAACGCACATTCCATATCTACTTAAAACAACTTCGAACCTTAAGTGTGTCACCCTATGGTTCGTGAATATGCAGACATGATGGAGACACATCTCCGATCAATAACCATTAGCGGGATCTGGAGATCCATAACAGCCCCCACATACTCAACGATGACTTTGTGATCGATAGAACCATTTAACATACGAAACCAATTCCCTGTGTCACGCGATACTCTACTTATCCAAGGTTTGATCGTCGGTATCTCCATACCTAGTTCTACCTCGTTACTGACAAGTACTCTTTACTCGTTCCGTGATATGTCATCCCTTGTGATCTAGTCACATGCTTGCAAGCTAACTAGATGACATTCCACCGAGAGGGCCCAGAGCATATCTATCTGTCATATGGATGGACCAATCCCAATCTTGGTCCATGCGCTTCAACACATACTTTCAGAATACCCAATGACACCTTTATAACCACCCAGTTACGAAGCAGCGTTTGATGTCATCAAAGTACCCATCCGGTGATGGTGATTAACATAACCTCATGGTCAAAGGATTAAGTTACTATGCATTTGAAAAGCTTGTAGCAAAACGAACTTAATGACTTGATCTTATGCTATGCTTACTATGGGTGTGTGTCCATTACATCATTCTCCTAATGACATGATCTTGTTATTAACAACATCCAATGCCCATGATCAGGAAACCATGATCATCCATTAATCAACAAGCTAGTTTAACAAGAGGCTTACTAGGGACTCTTTTATGTTTACAAAACACACAAGTATTAATGTTTCCTGTTAATACAATTATAGCATGGGATGTAAACATTTATCATAAACATAAAGATATAATAATAACCACTTTATTATTGCCTCTTGGGCATATCTCCAACAGTCTCCCACTTGCACTAGAGTCAATAATCTAGTTAAAAACTTGTGCATTCAACACCTATGGCTTTCTGGTGTTGTATAGACACTATTGCTAGTGGTAAACATAATCTTCGGATCTGACACTTCCAGGTCCGTGTGTATTTGCATGTCCTTGCGTCTCTACGCATTACTCATTCTCCAATGAGATGGCATTATATAAATTTGGTCCTTTGGTGAGACCTTTAGTTCCTTGGGATTAAATCATGTTGATACAATTGTCGTACAATGTATCTTCATAGTAGTATCCCGCTATGAACCACACCTAGTTTGATAACAAACTACTTGATGCAAATGCCCTCATTTGCTGCTACAATAGCATTCATATACTTAGCCTTTTGTTGTAGTATCTGTCACAATGTTTTAACTTTGGTACTCAACCAAATCCTTTATGGAACTTCCTTTCCATTACATTGTGCCACCCATAGTTTAAATTGAGATAAACTTAATCTGTGACAAAACTAGTATCAATGCAACAATTTACAATGAACTATTTGTCACCACTATATAAATAATATATTCTTAGTTCTTCCAAAGATCATAGGAATATCCCTACTATTGTCCAATGATCATCTTATGAGTCATTCTGGTATATGCTCATAACATTTAGAGCATAGGACATATCTGGATGTGTACATCTCAAAGAACGATTGATCAAAATATTCTTGCGATTTCACCAAGTGTCAAAACACTTGAATCTCGTGTCAACACACTTGAATCTTGATTCAGTACTTTCCGTGCGTCAAGAACCTTTCTTGTTGTTCCCATATTGAACTCATTCAACATCTTATCTATGTACATTTGGCAAAACCATATTAGCGCCTCAATCTATCCATATAGACATTGATGCCTAATTCTTGGGTTATGCCTAAGTCTTTCATCGAAATGAAATTCTTAACCTGTGTCAATAAAAGATACATCATTTCTAATCAACAATATGTCTTTCACATAATGTATTAGAAATATGTCTTAGCGCTCCCACTTAATTTCTTGCAAAATGCAAACATCTTCATCTCTCTGATGAAATTAAACCTTTTAACTGTTTCATCACGGTGAAGATTCCAACTCCCCGATGCTCACTTCAACCATTGAAGTTTTGCATACTCTTTTAGCATCCTTTGAATTAACAAAACCCTTTGGATCATGTCATGTACACGTCCTAGGTAACCATTCTATTAGAAGAACTTGTTTTGTTTGTTCAACTACCATATACCAAAATATATGTAGTGGTTGCTATATTAATCCGTCCAGACTAAATATCGCTATGAAAGATCAAATCTTATCATAGTCAATTCCTTGAACATTGTCGTAAACTCTTTCCGACATGTCGACTATTTCATAGATGTGAAACATCCATGTCTATTTCTTTATAGATCCATATACGACTGTAAGGTCTTGCACCTTTCCAGAGGGTCTTTCAAATTCAAAGCTTGATTTCTCGTGTATGGAATTATCACGGATTTTATGGCTTCAAGCCACTTAACGAAGTCAGGGCCCATCATTGATTATTTGCATGTAGTCGGTTCATCATTGTCAAACAACAATGATTTAACTCTCAAATCTTGGCATTTGATTACTTACCCGACCTACTTGGTTCAATAGGAACTTAGATCCCTGTGACCACATCCTTTGAGGTATGTGAGCCATGAGCATTGTTGCTACCTCCGAGACACTTACCGACGCTACGCAACTCAGCACATATTAGCCAAGGTTCAACAACCTTGTCAAAGTTCTATTGTCCTCCCACTTAACTTTTCACCAAAAATTCCTTCTCAAGAAACTTGACATTCTAAGTGATAAACATTTTTGTCTTCGGTGTTATGGAGGAATACCCAATGGTTATTCGAAATAACCTACAAAGACATGCTCTTCTGACTTTGGTTGTAAACACTTTACTTATGCCTAGCATACCAAAAATTTAAGAAAAGACAACCTGGGTTTTATCCCAAACCATAACTTATATGGTGTCATTTCAACGGATCACGATGGAGCTCTTTTCACTGTAAAAGCGGTAGTCACTAAAGCTTTAATCTTTAAAATATAATGGCAGTTTTATAAATGACACATTTGATCTTACCATATCAAACAAGGTTTCATTACATATCTTGAACACTCCATACTCCTATGGTGTTTTGGGAAATGCAAATCAATGGAATGATTCCTCAAATCTTAGGTGTTTTGCTAAACTTGTAACTCAAACATCTTTATGATCCAATCATAAACTTTTTTACTTTCTTGTTACAATAATTTTCCACTTCATCTTGAAAGTCTTTGAACATTTTCAAATGTTTCATACTTCTTCCTTATTGAGTAGGTATATACATATACTCACTCAAATCTTCGGAGAAATCATATGAAGTTGAAATCCATCGCCCACGACTACACATAATGGACTATATACATCAATATGTACAAATTCCAATCAGTTAGTCGTCCGTTCCTCTTTTGGCCTACGAACGGAGTTTTAATTATCTCCAGGAAAGTATCACAAGCGTCATTTGATCAAAATCAAAGACTCCAAAAATCCATCAACATGGAGTTTCTTCATGTATCCCTAATATAATTTAAACGGTGATGTCACTTCACAAGTGATCTTTCAATAATTTGTCTTGCGAATTTTTAGCATTAGTTTTATGGTCGTTATTTCTCCAACCAGACATGTATATCATCCATCTGTTATGCAATACGGTAATTATTTGAACAACCTTTTGTCGTCATAATACCTGATCAAAATAACAATTATTGAAACAAATATTGAAGGCAAGCTTTGATGTTAACGAGCAACACCACAACCCTTTGTTTGTTTTCGATGAACATCATCACATATTCTCTTGCTAGTTACTTAGGCCATTGCAGTTCATGAATTGTGTTGTCCTGTATGACACTTCATACCAACCAATTTGGTATCCAATACCGCAGAACCACATTGTTTAACAACCAAGGAATACAGCCATAACATGTATCTTCTATATACCTAAGTTGGACATCTCCAATCTTTTCTTTTCTGCCAAATATTTTATAGATTCTCTTTCAACAATTCCTTTTCTTTTAAAAGAATCAATCAACATCAATAGTGGTGTCATTCACATGACACATAGTACAAAGTGTGTATAGTCAAATACTAATACCTTTGAACTTGCACTTTGAAGTGGATCACCTTCATCAAATGTTTGGCATTCTTTCAAAATTCCATTCTTTAGTAATATTTTAGTGTAGTAAACATTTTACTTACATCTTATATTCATCCTTATCATGACAATTTTCATGATCAAGTTGCTATAGCTTATAAAGGTGAATTGCGAGTATAATGTTTCTTTTCCAAAACCTTTTGGAGGATTAGGATGACTGGCGTCTCCAATCTTCAGAAATTCTCATCAAATATGAGGACGTATACTCTATCATGTTGTAACCAACACATTGTTTTAGATATCGCAATACCTTTCACATATGATGGTTTCTAAAACATTGCTTTCAGCTCTTAGATAAACTTGATATTAAAAACAATCTTTTGAGTATCAAGAATCATGGAGGCAAACATGATACATTAGATACTAACACTGGAATTGCTACTCTTGATTTAATACTGTTTATTAAACTTCACAGAGTAAACGGAGTTTGCTGAAAGTTTGCAATATGACTTTTAAACTTTAGATTGGCACTCAAAACAATACGATACCAGTTCGTAAAGCAAATATCCAGAATTTCTATAGTTCTACTATCTCAACTATAACTAAGCGTAAGGTGGTGAACGGATGCCAATCACTACAACAAACTATGCAAATTCACTTTGATTGTGTTTATGATAAATTGAGTTCGACTAATCCAAATTACAAATAAACTCCCACTCAAAACAACATCCCTCGAGTTGTTTTAGTGATTACACGAACCAAATCCACTACACCAAGTCCGACCATCACGTGAGATGATGTAGCTTTAAAGGCGAATAATCAACATGTTCAGCATATCATCCATATGACTCATGCTTTACCTTTCGGTATTCCGTGTTCCGAGACCATGTCTATACATGCTAGGCTCGTCAAGGTTAACCTTAGTATCCGCATGTGCAAATCTGGCTTGCACCCGTCGTATGCACACGTAGAATCTATCACACCCGATCATTACGAGATGCTTCGAAACAACGAGTCTTAGCAACGGTGCCTACTAAGGACGAACACTTTATTACTTGATATTTAGTGAGAGGGATCATCTTATAATGTTACCGTCGCGATCTAAGCAATACAAGATGCATAAAGGATTAACATCACAGGCAATTCATAATTAGTGTGATATGATATGGCCCTTTCTTCTTATGCCTTTGATCTCCATCTCCAAAGCACGGACATGATCTCCATCATCACCAGCATTGCGTCAAGGTCAGTGGCACCGCTTCATGGTTGTCCATCATCACTAGCAACTATTACAATTACTTGGAATCAAGCTATTACAAGATGAATAGACACGCAGGTCTTAACAGAATTAAAGACAACCATTAGGCTCCTGCCGGTTGCCACATTACAACAAGGATCATTGCATACATCAAATATAATCACAATCACATGATGGCCATATCACATCACAAAACCCCTGCAAAAACAAGTTAGACGCTTCTAATTTTCTTTGCATGTTTTACGTGGTTTGGGGCTTTCGAATAAGAACGGATCTTACCTACGAAACTGAACCACAACGTTGATACAAGTGCTATCAAGTGCAAAGTGTAGATTGGATATATACTATGATGGGAGAGACAGACACCCGCAAAGCCACTTGTGCAATACGAGTTGCATGTCAACTATGGAGCAAGTCTCATGTGCGATGACATGTAAGGTTAGCCCAAGCCGCTTCATCCCACATACCGCAAGATGCAAAGTACACAAAGCAAAAGACGGCACGAGCACCAACGCCCACAAAACCATTGTGTTCTACTCGTGAAACAGATCTACGCATAGACACGGCTCTGATACCACTGATGGGTTCGTAGCATGGAAAACAAAAAATTTCTACCGCAAGAACGAACAAAACCCAAATCTAATCTAGATAAAAGCCAAGATCTAATCTATTAGACATGTGCAATGAGATAGATCTGTACTAACCCTCGTAGATCCGAAAGCGTTACGAGATTGGATCTTGGGGTTGATGTAGTCAATCACTTGCCGATCTCAAGATCGTGTGGATGATCCTTCCGGCGCCGCGTTCCGGCAGCGCTTCCGTAGTCGGTCACACGTGCGGAGTCGAAGCAGACCTTCCTCTCCCTGTTCCAGCGAGCAGCGGAGGTAGTAGATCTTCTCCACGGAATCCCAGCAGCACGACGGTGTGGTGGTGGTGGTGTAGAGAATTCTGCAGGGCTTCGCCTAAGCCAGAGCAGAGGGAAGGAGGAGGAGAGAGGCAACTTGAGATCTAGAGAATAGAAGGGGCAAGGGGGCTTGTGCCTCCACCCCTCTATTTAAAGGAGGGAGGCGCCATGGGGAGGTGGAGTCCTTGTAGGACTCCCCTCTCCCTTGGCCGGCGGATCAAGGAAGTGGGGGGAGAGTCCTACTGCCCCACGAATCCTTGTCTTACCCCACAAGGATTCCTTGATCCTTTCTTGGTTTTCAAGCAAACTCCAAGAAATCTTCTAGAACCTTTCGGATCATTCTGAAACCTTCTAGAATCCCCATACAAATACTCCGGAACATTTCCTAACTTAGAAAATGATCCCCAATATATGAATCTTATTCTCCGGACAATTCCGGATCTCCTCGTGATGTCCCGGATCCAATCCGAGACTCCGAACAACATTCGGTCTCCAACGCACATTCCATATCTACTTAAAACAACTTCGAACCTTAAGTGTGTCACCCTATGGTTCGTGAATATGCAGACATGATGGAGACACATCTCCGATCAATAACCATTAGTGGGATCTGGAGATCCATAACAGCTCCCACATACTCAACGATGACTTTGTGATCGATAGAACCATTTAACATACGAAACCAATTCCCTTTGTCACGTGATACTCTACTTATCCGAGGTTTGATCGTCGGTATCTCCATACCTAGTTCTACCTCGTTACTGATAAGTACTCTTTACTCGTTCTGTGATATGTCATCCCTTGTGATCTAGTCACATGCTTGCAAGCTAACTAGATGACATTCCACCGAGAGGGCCCAGAGCATATCTATCCGTCATATGGATGGAACAATCCCAATCTTGGTCCATGCGCTTCAACACATACTTTCAGAATACCCAATGACACCTTTATAACCACCCAGTTACGAAGCAGCATTTGATGTCATCAAAGTACCCATCCGGTTATGGTGATTAACATAACCTCATGGTCGAAGGATTAGGTTACTATGCATTTGAAAAGCTTGTAGCAAAACGAACTTAATGACTTGATCTTATGCTATGCTTAATATGGGTGTGTGTCCATTACATCATTCTCCTAATGACATGATCTTGTTATTAACGACATCCAATGCCCATGATCAGGAAACCATGATCATCCATTAATCAACAAGCTAGTTTAACAAGAGGCTTACTAGGGACTCTTTTATGTTTACAAAACACACAAGTATTAATGTTTCCAGTTAATACAATTATAGCATGGGATGTAAACATTTATCATAAACATAAAGATATAATAATAACCACTTTATTATTGCCTCTTGGGCATATCTCCAACAGGTACAATCCTCACAGCAACAAACTTCACAATTCACACAATCTACACAAAAATAAAACCAACAACATAATACAATCAATATAGGCACCACAAAAATATGAATGCATGCAAAATGCAATGAGATGAACCACACTCTTTAATAATCATAGTCTACAGTACAGAGGTTAAAATACTCCATCTAAAGGCATAAGGATTACTCAAAAACAATTTATGAAGTATTTTTATGGGCAAAATACTCCTAAGAAGTTTCTTCACAGAACTCCAATTTTTAGAATATAAAGGGTGAAATAGGTCCTCTACAGTGAAGTTCTCAATTTTCTGAATCCATGGACACCAAATTTGTATTTTTCTGATTTGTGGATCAAAAGTTATTGAATTTCTAATTTAAACGTGTTTTCTGCCTATTTTCAAATTTTAACAGAGGCATTAACTGACGTGGCGTGTTCCTATTGGCCCATACCGGTTCGGTTGGATCGATCAACGTGGGCCATTGGATTTTATGGAGAACGAACGGACCAGATCCACCGGTACCGCTTCGTTTAAGTGATCTATCCTAGCCTTTGGATCTGGATCCGACGGATCTCAGCGCTTGGCCAAGAACTGGCAGTGCTAGCCTACTGCGCATGGTGGCGGCGCGTCAGGAGGGTGGTGCTCCGGCGATTCTAAAGGGGTAGGGAGACCATGGACAATTATTAGAGGTTGCGGCGATCGAGGTGGTTCTGTGCTGGTCGCGGTTGATGGAGGGGCGCTCGGCTTCTTCCTAGATTCCTCGCCGGAGTTCTCGCTGAAGTCGGAGCTCGCACCTCATGACGGTGGAGTCGTCCTGGGGCTCAAGAAGACAAAACAAGATATCGGTGAGGTGCGCTAGGTCCTGTACAAGCTAGCGGTGGCCAAAAGAGGCCGACGGGAACCTGTGTCTCACCGGATTTCATCGGTGAACAGTGGCGGCAGAAAGAGCTTTGATGGTGACCGTGGCGACGACCTGGGGCATGATAAATTGAACGAAGGGGGTTAACAGATGCGCCCGAGGCTGGTGAAAAAGACAGGATAGAGAGGAGGGCGCGGGGCAGTCGGTTCTCACCGGAATCATCGCCGAAGCTCGTCGGTGGCTGCGGCGGTTCGAGCTCAAAATCGGAGAGCCTGGGGGATCTCTGGTTGCGGTGTCTGAGGGGGAAACGGAGAGGAGGGAGTGGGGTTTAAGAGGCAGGGGTCAGAGTGGGGAATTACTCCCGTAATTGTGCGAATTTACTCAAATTGAATTGAGTGGAAATGGCCAGGAGTGGGGCCGGCTCTCCCGTCGTTCGGTTGAAGACGACCAGGTGGAGAGTGACGGGGCAGGTGGGGCCGGGGTGTCAGCGAGAGGGGGTGTGCAGGGGGCGGTGAGAAAAGAAGTAGCGGGGGAGAAGGGGGGAGCCAGGTGGGCTTTAGTGGGCTGGGGGTTTGGGCCGAGCAGGCCAGCTGTGCTGCTGCTGCTGTTTTTTTCCTTTTTCTTTTCTTTTTAGTTTTTCTTTTTACAAAGATTTGAATTAGCAAATGAGCTTCAAATTAACTCAAATTTTCACCAGAATTTTGGGGGATATAACTAAATGAAATGCAAAACATGCCATGCTGATATGAGTGCAATGATGATGTTTTCAAAAGAAAAATTTTGGGATGTTACAGAGATCCACTTCAGTTTCGACACCCATAGGAAGATCCGCTCTAGGCTCCTTTTTCTCCACTATCTCCGCATCAGGTGCGGGCTGGGTGGGATTAGGGTGTTCCGGGATCCAGAACTCTACCGCCTATGCGGAGAAAGTGGACCCAGAAACTTCTTCTGCCTCTATCGTCACCACTGGGGTGGGTGGGGCAGGTTTAGCGAAACCGAGGTAGATATCGATCTTGCCGAAAGACATGATGGTGTCGCTAGTAACGGACTCCCTAGCCGGAATCTAGGTCTCGTCGAGAAGAACGATAGGGACGTCGCTGGCATAGAGGACACGACCGACGATGATTGTCTCACCGATTCTGATTCTTGCAGATTCCACTTGGAACGCAGATCTAAAGCTCACTTGCCCCACGGTGGGTACCAACTGTCGTTGGATTGAGGACAAGTACGCCATGAGAGGGTCCTCAGGGTGTGTGGAAGATAGGAGTGTGAGTCATACAGTGTTCCGGACGGTGAGCACACAAGTTTACCTAGGTTCAAATCCGCCGACGGTGGACGGATCCTACTCCTGCTAGCAATCTAGTAATACGGCAGAGCCGGAATATGGGTTACAAGGGTTTTGCCTGTGTGAGTTGAGATTGTAGACTATTGTGGGTGCCCTAAAGGCTAGTACCTAGGATTACTTATATAGATATCCGACCTAGGGTTTATAGGAGAGACCTATCTGGCTACAACTAAGAATTAGTTACAGAGTAGATCTTAAACTACAAGTAACTACACAGGCCTATGTCAGTAAGTCTTCTGGGCCTTCCTGTAGCCGGACTGGACTCTGTCTCTTCTCTCTGACTAGGCCACCCATGAAGCATAGCTCTAACCCGAAGTGGGCCACCCTGGTCAGCGAGTTACAGTGAGGATACCCGGAAAGTATATTCCCAACATAGGCCATTCTTTAATTAAGAACAAATGCTATTGTTGCCCCTTTATAGACCCTAGGATGACTTTGCATACTAACTACATATAGATGTGAGGGTATTCCTCCAGAATTTATATTAATAATAATTTGATAAGAACATATACTTGTGTGAACTAAAGCTCTATGATGAGCCTTGCATACCACCTATACGCAGGACTGAGAACAATTCTCCCCAACAACATCCCTTGTGCTTAAACTAAATAAAAACAGTGATGCAATTTAGCTTAGATCTGAACCTGTTATGCATAGTAGAAAAATGGATGGATCTGGATATGTTTGTGGTCAGCTTGTTGATCAACTCCTTCTAGTACTCCTAACTTGTTCTTCATGTGTTCTTGATCTTGTTCTACTCCCTTGAGCTCATGCCAGGTCTTGATGAGGTTGACCTGCTCTACTGGCCAGCATCTTTAATTGGATCAGAGTGAAAGTTCAAGAACTAATGATGCTTTTCTTGATGAGATGTTAAATTGTGATGGTGTAAGGCTATGGATTTGGTGTGAAGATAGAAATGGATGGATGTGGTTGTGAAGTGTAAACAGTGTATGGTGCTATGGCTGGTGAATTCACTTTTTAAGCATAAGACCCTTGTCTTGTGGTGTTGATAGCACACCAGTGCATGCTGATATGTGCGTTGCCTGCTTGCATGTTGCTTGATATGGATCAGATCATGTAAGAATATGATATTTTCTTGGGTTTTTTACCTCTTTTCCTTTTACCTACCCTTGGTGAAACTTGCCCCTGCATAAGCATGTGATGCACTAGTCTGTGGCTACACATCTGATAAGAACAGATGCTCTATTTGGTGAAAATTGCCCCTAATTCCTTTTTAGCTCAATGATGAATATCAATAGAGCATTTCATTGTTAAGGCTGAGAGCAAACTTATTAACACTAACCCTTTTATTTTTATTCTTTAGTTATCTTTTTGTTTGCTTTCAGGTACAAAAGAAGCTAAGAAGATACAAAAACTTAGTTTAGGGTTTCCTTTAATATTTTGTAATTCATTATTGTAATTATTCTTTTTTTATTTAGACATTTGTAAAATAGTATAATATTTGTATGATTGTAATAAAATGATTCTTTTCTATTTCCTTAAAATTGTAAAAATAATAACATAATATTGTGTGATTTAAACAAGATAGTCTTTTATCGATTCTTAATTATTATTTCTTTATTGTAATAACATATTACATTACTCAATTAATCATTTCTTTGTAACACTATCTTATTCTTGAATGTTGTAAGAACAAATGTAATATTACTGATGTAGTGCATATTATTCTTTTGTAACTTGCTTTTCTTTCAAACACTTATAAATATTGCGTAATGTTATTATTATATTAAAGATTTTATTTTATTAATTTATTTAATTGTTTCAATCTACTTTACTTGAAACAATGTAAAAACATTATTGTTTTCATAATGTGATAAAGCCAACTACATATGTAATCTTTACTTTTACACGTAGATTGCAATAACCAAGTACTCTTATTATTATAATGAAGTATATATTATCTATCCATATCTGAGCTTCAATTATAAAATGCCTTAATTATTCATAATGCAATTCCATTTAGTTTTGAATCCAATATAATATTAAAATAATTTACGAATTGAATTGTTTTCTCCAAGTCAAATAATTCAACAAGGCTCCTGTCGAAATCCATCGCACTTGCCCTAATGTTTCCATTAGCACAAGAGAGATCTCGATCCCCTACACTCCTTTAGTTTCTGCGCGAAAATTCTCTGGATTTTCTTATGCATGAATGCAATGCACAAACATGTGTCCTCTCTATTTCTTGGTGCTAATCCCGAGATGTTACATTATCATTGTCTATGGCCATACAGACCATAGGAGGTCCCTTGTGTTCCTGGCTGAACTATCAGTCAAGGTGGAGCAGTGTACCACTCCAGTAGTGGTGGCGGGAGATTTCAACCTTATTCGCTCCTCGGATGATAAGAGCTCGAATAATGTGGACCTGCCAAGGAGGTGCATGTTTAATGACTGCATTTCTGATCTTGCCCTTAGAGAGATCACCCGGGTGGGTGCGATACACCTAGTCTAATAATCGGGTGGAACTATCAGGAGTGTGCTGGATAGAGTCCTTGTATCGGTGGAGTGGGAGTTAGCCTTTCCCTTCTAATCCCTACGAGCAGTCACGAGGATTGGGTCAGATCACTGCCCACTCCTACTATCCACCGGAACGGCGCCCCGCCGAGGATTAATCAGTTCCACTTCGAGAACTTCTGGCTCTAGCAGCCATGGTTTGTGGATATGGTATAGGAAAAGTGGGGAGCCATGGCAGCGTCTTTCCCGAGAGTGCGCACGACCGTGGATGTTTGGCACTTCTATGCTATGATAGCTCGCCAGTTCATGCACGTGTGGTAGGCTAACCTTGGCTCCCGAGGTGCGATGCAAAAAAGGTGACCTTCTTAGTGCGATACAGGACCTGGACCGGGCTTCACATTCTGTAGGCCTCTCGAGTGAGGAGTGGCTCCAGAGGTATGCTATGGAGGAATCCCTTATGGCGATCTATAAGGGCGAGGAGACATTCCAGCGACAACGGAGTCATTAGAACTGGCTCCTCAAAGGGGATGCAAACACCGCCTACTTCCATGCCATTGCTAATGGCTGATGTAGGAAGTGTTCCATTCCCTGCCTCTGGGAGGGCGGACGTATCTTGGAGGATGCCATATATGCCACCTCCCGTATTTACTCCTTATACAAGGAGCTCTTCACGGCAGGTCCCTATACAGGGGTAGTGTTAGTAGTAAACCTATGGCTAGAGGGGGTCGGGGTATCCGAGGAGGAGAATGTTGAGCTTACGCTGCCTTTCCTGCCAGGTGAGTTGGCCCAAGCTATCATGGATATGAAGGCGAACTAAGCTCCAGGGCCGTCTGGCCTCCCCGTAATTTTCTTCCAGAAGTTTTGGGACAAGACACATGGAGTCATTATGCCATTGTTTCAGGAACTATATGTCGGGACTGTTGGAAAAATGCCCTAGAGACAAATAATAATATGGATTACTGTCATATTTTGTAAAGTTTATAATTAGATTTTATATCATGATATAACCATATTAAAAGGAAATTTCAATACACGTGTGATATATAAACAACCAGGAGTTCCCGATGAATCTCTAGTCACTGGTTCATTGGTCATTCGTAATTATTTAATAAAATAAAAGGAATTAAAGCTCAAAATCCCTAAGGGAAGGGCCCATGAGGGGAAGGACCAAAGGGAGGAGAGGGAGGTGGTGGCTGGATAGGCCTTGGGGTACCCGCACGGGGCCCACAAGGGCCTTGTCCTGCAGCGGGCAACCCCCTCTCTCAACTCCGTTTTATAGTCCCACATGGCTTAGCTAATGAGTTTTGGGGTCCCCTTCCCCCTATATAATGAGAGGCATATGGAGCAAACAAAATACAAGAAAACAAATAAAGGTTTCCTTGGTTTGAGGAAAGCCTCTGGCCGCCTTTCTCTCTCCCCTCTCTTTCCCGTGACCATGGTCCCATGTTTGGACAACGCGAATGAGGAGTTCTTCATCGTGGAGCACTGTCGTGCTGCAGGGTTCGGATCCAGAAGGTCTAATTCCGCAACCTCTGCTGGATCGGAGGAGCGGGAGTCATCGTCAAGCAGCAGACGTGTGTGTGACTCCCTCGGAGGAGCTACACTGCGGTGCTAGGAATTGTCGGAGCCATCGGAGCCATCCGAGTTCAGCACGACCCCGAGGTTAGCGTCGGTACAACTACATCGCCAACACTCTCTTGTGTGACAAAGCTTTTCGTAAAGGTAAGTTTTCAAAAAGCCCCCCGTTACTACATTACTAATAGATAGATCTTCACATTAGGGTTCTTAGCATAGGAAAAAATATTTTTTTAGGCACGCAACCCCTACAGTGGTATCAGAGCTAGATCTATGCGTAGTATTGCTAGCACGGGTATAACACAGGAGTTGTAGCGTGTGGTCATTGATTTTATAGTTGTTACCCTCCCACATGTACTTGTGCATACCACAACAATGCTTGATGAAGCGGCCCTCAACCGACTTTACGCCTTAATTCATGAGACTGGTTCACAAGTGCAAGTGGCTTTGGGGGTTCTGTCTCTCTCACATTAGTTGGTACGCCATTTGCAATGGAGGGCCCCAAAAGGGGTATAGTATAGACAACTATTTAATCAATGTTGTGGTTGAACTTCGTAGGTAAGAACGGTTCTTGCACGAAAGCCCTAACAACCACGTAAAACATGTAAAGATAAAGTAGAAGCGTCTAGCTTTATTTTACAGGGACGCTGCATTGTGATATGGTCATAGTCAAGGTAAAGTAGTTTATTTTCTATTGTTAAGTAGTAGTAATGGTCATCATGATGGTGGACTACAAGCCGGAGGCGCCGATACCCTAGTAAAAGGAATATGGAGAGGCAATAATAAAATGGTTATTATATTATATTCCATGTTTATGATAAATGTTTATGTCTCATGCTATAATTATGTTAACCGGAAAAGTTAATACACATGTGTTTAATAAACAAAGAAAAGGTTCCTAGTAATGCCTCTCATTACACTAGCTTGTTGATTAACCGATGATCAAGGTTTCCTGATCATGACATTAGATGTTATTAATAACAAGGTCACGATATTGGTAGAATGATGTGATGAACATTCTCCCAAAGTATAGTAACATGAACATGCAATTATGTTTACACTACTATAACGTCATTTGAAGTAAATCTAATCCTTAGATAATGAGATCACGTTAATTACTGACTCTAGAAGAGTACCTTGATTACATCAAACGTCACACCATAACAGGGTAATTTTAAAGGTGTCGCCAGGTACATGGAAAGTGTTAGTTGAGGCTTGTGGATCGAGAGCGAGATTTGTCCATCCTGATGACGGAGAGATATACTCAGGGCCCTCTCGGTGATATCACATTAACATAGCTTGCAAGCAAGTGATAACGATTACTAAGAATGGTATATCAGAGGAACAAGAAAAGAGTACTTGTCAATAACAGGATCGAACTAGGTATGGATAATGCTGAATGATTGGATCCCGGACAAGTAAAATATTGCAAGACAAAAGGAATTGGTTACTACGAATAAAGGTCACGCGATCACTAAGTCATCGCTTGAGCTGGTGGGAGTCATTATGGATCTCCAGGTCCCGTTAATGATTATTGATCAGAGAATGTCTTGATCATGTCCTCTCAATTCGCGGCCCGTAGTGAGACACACTTAAGGGTAGTCGGTGCATTTGAGTGGATAGGGAACACCAGAGAAAATACTGGACAACTCAGGAATTGTTCTGATAAATCTGTCGGAATAGTTTCAGAGTATGGGAATATTACCGGGGATTGAATTGTTAATGTGTTCATTAAATGAAGTATTCGTTAAATGAAGTACTTATTAAATGAAGTGTTCATTAAATGAGTGACATTAAATCAAGTTAATTAAAAGTGGTTTGAATGAAGAGACTCTTGATTTTTGAGTGGAGAATAAATGGAAGAAAGTGGATAGTGAATTTTTGTGAGTACCCGCATAATTGGGGGAGAGGTGGGGGCATCACCATGGCTGTGCATCATGCCCCCTTGGGCTCCCCCCTCACATATAAAAGGTCTCCCTCCTCCTCTCTCTTTCACACACACTCACCTCTCCTCTCATATGCCCTTTGGTTGGCATCTTCCTCCCCTTCTAGCCTTGTCCATTGCCACGAGCGAGGTGCTTAGGCCAAGCCCTTCTCAAGATCTTCTCCACCACCATCACCACCATGTCGTAGTGTTGGTGGAGTTCCTGAGGATCCCCTACTTCCGCTGCCGCACTGGAGCGAGGGACGGAAGTCGTCGGCACACCGTATGTTTGACCGATTACAGAGATACTGTACGTGTGGTACTATCATCACATCCTTGAGGATGGTTGTGTACACTCTACAACAACCATGTTTGTTTGTGGGAACATTATCTCGTGTTATGATCTTCTGATGACTGCAAGTGCACATATTGTTTGTAGCTAGTTTCAAAATAAAGATATCGATCCCACAGGGAGTAGGAGTCTGAAATTTAATAACTCTTTGAACTAAATACTGAAATAGTAATGCTAAATAACGTTCTAGGTAACAATATAAAATACGAGTTTTGTATAAAATATATTTTTGGGTTTTCAAATAAGAGAACAACAAGTAAACTAAAGTTGTAAGTAAACAATAGCATGCACGTATGATTACGAAAGTCTGGAAGATGATGGAAAGAGTTCTCAGGGAGTAGTGGATCCACCGCTAGTATTTAGAAAGAGTGATCAAAATTATTATAATGAATAAGACCATTTATGATATGTGTGGGAGGAGATCCAAATATGGACAGATAGCCAGCAACCGCTGCACACATTATCCTCATAACCACAACAGACAGCAATCGACATCAATCGAATTACTCTACTATTAAGGGATTTCTCCCGTGGCATGGAGATGGCTTTATGAGTTCTCCTTAATTCCCCTAAGTTAGTACGTAAAGAATGATAACAACTTTATAGTCACAGTAAGTGCTATCATCCCTTCGTCTACCAACAAGTAATCCTCTTCATCGAGTCCCCATAGGAGGCAAATATTAAGGAGGTGCACAACTCCCAACATTAAGATGAAGACAATTAACAAAGACACATAATGAACAATATCACATAATAATCTTTATCTCAATTCAATCTCATGCTAGGGTTTATCCATCTCCCCAAGAACAAAGGAAACTACTCACACATGAAGGCAATCAACATCATGGATAGCATATGGATGAAGTATGATGATACAATTGAAGACAAGTGAAAATCCAAGATTTAATCTAGAATTACAACAAGTTACCAAAGGGGATCAGTGATGGAGACGTTGTTAATGAAGATGACGATGTAGATCGATGTGGAGGCCTTCAAGATCCTAGTCCCTTCTCATCTTGTGTGATGGTGATGGTGTAGATTTGTTTGGAGGCGGTGGCACGGCGGCAGGGCTCCGCCATGGTGGAGGATATGGCTTGGTGGCTCTCTCTTGGGTCCTCCCTCCTTTATATAGGACTTGGGGGTGCCCTAGGGTTCCCCCAATATCGTCATATGACTTAGGGAAGGTTACGGAGCTTTTCTGGAGCGAAATCCCGTTGTTTGTGATATTTTTGGCAACTATACGGGTGGAGCTATACGACCAGAAAAATAGCTCCAGCCGTATAGTTGCTCGTCAAACCGTCTGTACCCTTTAGTATTTTGGCTGTCATTTCTTCATACGAACTCCATTTTGGGTGTTCTTGAGCTCATTGAGTTTGTATCATCAAGGTCTACAACCTTATGGTCTTTGATCTTTATTTTGAGAAGTTGGAAAAAATCACCTTTCCAATACCTCAAATGGCTAAGTCTGGTCCCTGCAGCTCCTCCATACTATGCTCTCTTTGTTCCTTTTGCCTTTGTTTTATCCATAATCATAATCAACACCTACACACATGTCATAGACAAGTAAAGTGATAAAATTCTACCTAAACTACTAAATTTGCAAAGCTCATATGAAAGTAAATGAGAAATAGAAATCATGCATATAAGTCATAGCTATAGCTGGAAGAAACATGATATGAGAGATAAATGGCACAATTTATATGGATAAAAGAGGTGGTATTTCACAGCCATCAACTTCCCAAGCTATACCTTGCTCGTCCTCGAGCAGGAAGGGTTGATAATAAATTAATGGTTGTGAAATAGCTTATCATTGGAAATTAGTGCCTTGCATCCTTATTTCTTTTACAAGCTCGAAGAGAGAAAACATGTATTCATACAAGGCAGCACAAGATCAGTTATAAAGACCACTAAAGATTCATCAAAACTTTTATGCTCCATGTCAACAGTGAATCTACTTGCAGATAAACTTGTGATCTCTTATTGCACCTTTTGTATAACTTTTCATATCATTATTTTTATGAGGCAAAACTTAGTAAAAAGTAGATGTCAAGCATAAATAGGAATGTTTATCGATTCTAACCAATCATGTCATCTAGTTAAGGCTCTCAAGTGCAAACATCAGTTATTGAGCTTTTAGAAAGTTTATCTCTTAGTAACGAGATTTATGCCAAAAGGAAATGCGAGAACATGTCAAAAGAAGCATAGCATTAGAGTGTCTCATTTGGTCATCCACATAAATGAATCATGGATATCAAACACTCATTTTCTATTATTTGTCTTTTTTAAACTTCAGTTCATCAGTAATGAGATCATGCCAAAACTTAGTGTGTTTAATCAGACTGTGCAGGCTAAGAATGGATACTCGTGACCAGTACCAAGGTTTCCCTTTTCGGTATAATGATTTCTCATAACGGTCAGAGGAGTATTCCCTCTTTCGCTTTGAACGCGGGCCCATGGGAATACCAATGCATACCCCAAATATAGCATTTATGCTACATATGCTGGGCAACTCATAGCCAAACTCCAAGAGTTTCCTCATTTTGGATTGTTCAAAGGCCAGCGTAGTTGTTAGCATCCCATGTTGTGAGACAGTGGTGCAGACACGCATAAAGCAATATCATACTTTAATCAACAGGTCAAGATTTGGCATGCATCTCAATTACCGCTAAATATTAGTTTCTTCAAACAAATAATATCAAAGAGTATTATCAAGTCGATCATCACATCTATGGTGTTGAGTATCTTTAAGGCTAAACTCTTAAGATAATTAAACAACACCTTATTTAGCATAGAACTCAAAACTTCGAAATATCATTTCCAATTGACAAATCCTTCCGTAAGCAAACTATCAAGTCTATTGTTTTGACATTATGGGGTCGAGCATAACCTATTCATTTAAGACAAAGCTATTTAGTGACAACCAACAAATTTCAAAAGATCTTGATCAAGTATTCATTCTTTCCAAGTGTAGAGATTGTGGAAATGTTTTCTATAGGATCACAAATAGTGTCACAAGCTTGATAAACAATTTGGCAAGATACATACAATCTCTAAGTCAACTCCTATGGTGCCTATCATGAGCAAGTGTATCCCCATATGAATACATAACTAGACTCACTTAAACAAGCATTCAAAAATAGCGGGATACATGATTGAATTAAACCTTCATCGAATACGAACATTGCACAAGACTCTACACATGTAGAAGTAACCTCCCCAAGCTTAGAACTTTGAAAGAACCAAACTTGAGTATATCACCAAAAGAAAAGAGAAAATATAGTTTCCAAAAGTGAGTGTGATAAGTGGTTACCTCCCCAAGCTTAGTTGAAAACAAGGGTGACACACTTTACCGTTGAGGTACAAGTAACCTCTCTTTTGATGGACAAAGAACCTTTGCTTCAACATGTATTTCTTGATATGTCCCGGTGTGCCGTCCCTGAGGACCTTCTTAAAAACTAAAAAGAAAATGAAATATTTTTGTATTTTTTAAGACACGAGTTTAGCTCACAAGTGATAAAAATATAAGTCCCACTGAGTCGGTTCATCAACCTAAGCACCACGCTTAAGTCAACAAACTAGTTATGGAAGATGCCTCTCCTAGATTGTGATGAGGTACAAGTGAAACAGGATACGAGACACGAGTGTGCAGCCCCTATGCGCTTATTAAAAGAGGTTCGAGTTGGAAGGTTTTACTAGACACGATTGTCGAAGTGTTGAATTGAAGCAACCAAGTGGCTCATGCGAGTGTTTGCACGGTTGGCACTACCGTACACGTCGTCACACAAGGTTCAAGTCCCTACAAAAATAACACACAAACTAAAATGCATCGGTTTGGTATACGAACATAGTTCATTTACCCCACCGATAAAAGGAAAGTAAAAAAGAAAACATGAACTTCTATAGAGAATTACATTCTAGGAGGTTTATAAGGTAGAAATTTATTGCTTACATATGCTCGGCTTCTCTAGATCATGGGAGAAGCTCCCAGGTGGTGTTTCGAGGTTTTTAGAAGAAGAAAGATAACATTTTGAGCAATGGTTACCTTCCAGTTAGTGTTTGAGGGGTTTTCTCAACTATACGGGGGCAACTATATAGCCAGACCAAAAAGGTCCCACCGTATAGTTGGTCGTTAAACCCTATGTATCCTGGAAAAGTAATTTTACAAAGGCATCAATAACTATACGGCCAGAATTTTTATTCCCACTGTATAGTTGGTCATTAAACCTTTAGTACATTTTGGAATAAATTTTACAAAGGCATTGATATCTATACGACCGGAATTATATGGCCGGAATTTTTATTCCTGCCGTATAGTTGCTCGTTAAACTGCCAGTACATTGAAAAAGAATTTGTACGGAGGCACTGATATCAATACTGTAGGGGTTCCGCGTGTAAAAACAATAAATTTTACTCTACGCCCCTAAACCCCTAAAGCTGCTAGGACCTATCTATTAGTAATACAGTAACGGGAGGGGCTTTTCGCGAACTTACCCTTGAAGACCGAAAAGCGTTGTTAACACTCAGGAGAGCGTGGTTGATGTAGACGAGCCGAAGCCTACCTCAAGGTCGTGATGAAGTCCTTGCACTCCTTCTGGCTCCAACGACTTGAGTGCCTCAAGTGCGACACCTCGCGGGGAGTTACACATGTCCGGTGTCTGACGATCACTCCCACTTCCCCGATCTAGCAGCAGTTGCGGAAGCAGAGCTCCCGGATCCGAATCCCGCAGCGCGACAACGCTCCACGATGAAGATGTCTCTCGCTCGCGCAGTCCAGACTTGGGACCACGGTCACGAGAGAGAGAGGGGGAGAGAGAAAATATCAATTAGAGGTCCTCCCAAAAGTGGGAGACCTTTATTGATTATTGGTGTATTTTTCTAGGCCAAATACCCCACTTTATATAGGGGGAGGGGAGGCACTACCTCCCCTCAAGTCTCGGGGTGGGACTAAAGGAGAGGAGGGGCTGGGGTGGCCGCCGGCCAGCCCCTAGTGGGCCCCGCGGGGGGAAAGGCCCAGCCAGCCTCCCCCTTGGTCCCTCTCCCTCTCTCCTTTCCCCTAATGGGCCCTCTCCCTCCGGAATTGGCCCATTAAGCCTTTTTGACATTTAATTGATTTTATCTTTATTAAATAATTATGAATAAATGATTAAATCAATATTTAACATTCATCCACATATTATTTAATCTCCGTGGCCATGGAACACCTTCCACCTCCACTCCGGACATCCTCCGGACTTACCGAAACCCTTCCGGTTTTCTCCCTTCTTTTCTTCGGTGATTCTACCGATCCTAAAAACACTCTCTAAGCATCATCAAGCCCTTAAATGTGATACCCCATGGTTCGGAAACACTCCAGACATGGTCGGGACACTCCCGCACCAATGATCAACAGAGGGACCTGGATGGCCATGTGACCCCTGTGCGTTCCACGAAGATATTTCGTCGTTTGAACCGGGACAATCGTGTCTTCTTACCTTTGTCTCTTGATACTTGCATTGCCCGAGATCTGATCAATGACATCACCATGTCGTGTTCAATCTCGTTACTGAACAACGCTACTTAACTCGTTCCGACAAGTGATATCCCCGTGATCTAATCACAAGCTGTGCAGCTATTGGATATAACTTCTCCGAGTGGGCCCTTGAGTATCTTCCCGTCACATGGATGGACAAATCCCGCTCTTGACATATATTGCCTCTACGGTTTCCTCCGAATACCTGAACACACCTTTATAACCACCGTTTTACCAGATGGCGTTTGATGCTATCTAAGCACTCTCGGGAGACAGTGATTGATATAGTCTCACGGTCTATGGAATAGTCTATGAGGGTCCTTTTCTAATCATCGTAAGTTGAACTTCGTGACATGATCGAATCACGATGTTTAGGTTGGGTATTGGTTCATCATCTCATTCTCAGAATGAGATGACCTCATTTCCAACTGGCATAAATGCCACATGATCAGGAAACATGATCATCTATTGACCAATGAACCAGTGACTAGAGTTTCACTGGGAACCCCTGGTTTGTTTGTATATCACACGTGTATTGATGTTTCCACTCAATACAGTTATAGCATGATATAAAACTTAATCATAAACTATATGAAATATGATAATAGTCCTTACTACTATTTTACTCTAGGGCATATTTCCAACAGTCTCCCACTTGCACTAGAGTACAAATACACTAGCTGCATTTGTTCTTAATTATTGGTACCATATAACCGGTGCCTAGAACATGCTTGCTCATGGAAGAGGTTGAGTCTTGGGTCTGTACTTTACAGTCCCAAATACTTTGCAACTTACTAATGTCACTTTGATTGACATTAATATTCTATCATCACATGACAGCATCTGTGTGTATGCATCGTTGCTATGGCAGCAGAACGAGGCCTGATTCCAGGAGCCTACAGTGACGTTAGATCAACCTCGAGGGCTTTCTCATGGGCACTGTGCCCTGGGACACATCATTCTACGTTAAAAGCGAATTAGCCCCGCCATAACATTATACAACACTTTAGATGGTACCCTTATCTATTATTATAAATGTATTCATCGAAACACTAGTGCACTCGGTGCAACTTTCGATGTTTTTGTTCACCTTGCTTCCTATTTGACTTTAATTGGTATCTACAGGAGTTTCCAACATATTCCCTTATAACATAATTCTTTATGCTTTAAGATATGTCATCCTTTATGGATTTGGAAAACATGTCTACAGTTCTCTACTTAGACACTGCAGACAAGACTTAGCTCAACGTTCCGTGATTCAAACTTAATCACTTTTAAACGTTCCTTATTTGGATCACATATTATGCTAAGTTATCATCATGGTTTACTAAGATAGAACCTATGTCTTAACATAGTGGATGATGATCATCCTTTCTTTCTTTCAACCATTGATGTTAAACTTAATGCTATTCCTAACTCGAGTTATTAAGGACTAGTTCCTTAATTAACTTCTATCCTGAAACCCTTTTCAAAATCCCCTAAGGAATACTACATAATATCATAATACACTTATTATTAACTTCTTCATCTTATAAATCATTATTCATAAGTATTTGCGCTTTCATTCTTAACATACTTAAGAATTACTCCTATAAGCTCCCACTCAAACTATGTTGCTAACATATTTGGGTATGAGTCAGTACTCTTACTCCAACTATGTTCCTACATATTTGAATTTGAGTCTTATATTGCTCCCACTTAAAAATATGTCAATCACATATTGTTTCAGGAAGACTTTCACAGCTCCCACTCAATTTTATGCAAATTGCATATCTCCTTACTATTTTTGAATAACTTCAAAATCCTTTGATCAAATATCAAACTTGGAGATTTATTATGAGATACTAGTACTTTACTAGTTTTAAATCCACTAGACATTTCGCACACATGAATCAAATTCATTTGAATTTTTCCAATACTTGACAAATTGTGCTTTTGTCATTCACCCCTTTTTCCTACTATGGCTTTGCAGTCATTTGGGAAAAATCCAAGTAACTCCTTTTACTTGTGAGATTCAGCAATGAATTGCTTTATAATCTCAAGGGAATTTTCCTTCTAGAATTTCTCATAATTTAAGTTTACCATTATTTCCTTAGTACTTCGCAGGTATGTCATATTCCAAAACTCATGACAAGTGATTCACAAATGTTTCCATACAAGATATGGATTTACATTTTGAATCCTACTTCATGTAGTGAAAAACAATAGTGGAGGGAAAAACACAATGATCAAAATCACTGATTCTTTCCTTCCGTGAAGAGAATCATTCAGGAACATTGTTCGTTGCGCTTCTCAACACTCTGATGCAGGGTTTTGAATCCTCATCGTGTTTCACACTAATTTCCATTTGCTCCATAATTGAGAAACTTCACTAGAGGTGAGCTTTCTCAATAATGCACCAAAATCCCAGTAATACGAATCTTGCTTTCCTTTTGGTTTGAGCTATGGGTTTCGTATTCAAAGTTTCCAATGAATACTATACAAGGACTTATTTGCTATTGTTTTGGTTATATCGAATAACCCCAAAACTTTCACGAATTAAAATGGTTTACCAATTCTAATTGAGTGCTAACTATTTCTTAACTAATGGTCTCTACATATACACTACAACGATTTATTTGGTGCCTCCTATTCAACCCCCTTTGATATCTAATATCACATTGTGATGCTTTGTATTTTGACGTTTCAAAACACTTTGCATTCCACAATGTCTTTTATGCCATTCTTATAAATTTGAACTTCATTACTATTGATCAAATCATAGTAATTGGATTCTCTTTTATATTTATACCCTTTGTTGATGAAACACTTGTTGGAGATATGCCCAAGAGACAATAATAAAGTGGTTATTATTATATCTTTATGTTTATGATAAATGTTGACATCCCATGCTATAATTGTATTAACCGGAAACATTAATACTTGTGTGTTTTGTAAACATAAAAGAGTCCCTAGTAAGCCTCTTGTTAAGCTAGCTTGTTGATTAATGGATGATCATGGTTTCCTGATCATGGACATTGGATGTCGTTAATAACAAGATCATATCATTAGGAGAATGATGTGATGGACACACACCCATAGTAAGCATATCATAAGATCAAGTCATTAAGTTCGTTTTGCTACAAGCTTTCAAATGCATAGTAACTAATCCTTCGACCATGAGGTTATGTTAATCACCATCACCGGATGGATACTTTGATGACATCAAACACCGCTTCGTAACTGGGTGGTTATAAAGGTGTCATTGGGTATTCTGAAAGTATGTGTTGAAGCGCATGGACCAAGATTGGGACTTGTCCATCCATATGACGGATAGATATGCTCTGGGCCCTCTCGGTGGAATGTCATCTAGTTAGCTTGCAAGCATGTGACTAGGTCACATGGGATGACATATCATGGAACGAGTAAAGAGTACTTATCAGTAATGAGGTAGAACTAGGTATGGAGATAAGGACGATCAAACCTCGGATAAGTAGAGTATCGTGTGACAAAGGGAATTGGTTTCGTATGTTAAATGGTTCTATCGATCACGAAGTCATCATTGAGTATGTGGGAGCCGTTATGGATCTCTAGATCCCGCTAATGGTTATTGACCGGAGATGTGTCTCCATCATGTCTACATGTTCACGAACCGTAGGGTGACACACTTAAGGTTCGAACATGTTTTAAGTAGATATGGAATGTGCGTTGGAGACCGAATGTTGTTCGGAGTCTCGGATTGGATCCGGGAAATCACGAGGAGATCCGGAATTGTCCGGGGAATAAGATTCATATATTGGGGATCATTTTCTAAGTTAGGAAATGTTCCGGACTATTTGTATGGGGATTCTAGAAGGTTTCGGAATGTTCCGGAAGGTTCTAGAAGATTTCTTGGAGTTTACTTGAAAACCAAGAAAGGATCAAGGAATCCTTGTGGGGTAAGACAAGGATTCGTGGGGGAGTAGGACTCTTCCCCCACCTCCTTGATCCGCCGGCAAAGGGAGAGGGGAGTCCTACAAGGATTCCACCTCCCCATGATGCCTCCCTCCTTTAAATAGAGGGGTGGAGGCACAAACCCCCAAGCCCCTTCTATTCTCTAGATCTCAAGGTGCCTCTCTCCTCCTCCTTCCCTCTGCTCTGTCTTAGGCGAATCCCAGCAGAATTCTCTACTCCACCACCACCACCACACCGTCGTGCTACTGGGATTCCGTGGAGAGATCTACTACCTCCGCTGCTCGCTGGAACAGGGAGAGGAAGGTCTGCTTCGACTCCGCACGTGTGACCGACTATGGAAGCGCTGCCGGAACGTGGCGCCGGAAGGATCGTCTACTCGATCTTGAGATCGGCAAGTGATCGACTACATCAACCACGAGATCCGATCTCGTAACGCTTTCGGATCTACAAGGGTTAGTACAGATCTATCTCGTTGCACATGTCTAATAGATTAGATCTTGGCTTTTATCTAGATTAGATCTGGGTTTTGTTCGTTCTTGCGGTAGAATTTTTTTGTTTTCCATGCTACGAACCCATCAGTGGTATCAGAGTCTTGTCTATGCGTAGATCTGTTGCACGAGTAGAACACAATGGTTTTGTGGGCATTGGTGCTCGTGCCGTATTTTGCTTTGTGTACTTTGCATCTTGCGGTATGGTGGGATGAAGCGGCTCGGGCTAACCTTACATGTCATCACACATGAGACTTGCTCCACGCTTGACGTGTAACTTTCTTTGCACAAGTGGCTTTGTGGGTGTCTGTCTCTCCAACCATAGTATAGATCCAATTTACACTTTGCACTTGATATCACTTGTATCAACGTTGTGGTTCAGTTTCGTTGGTAAGATCCGTTCTTGTTCGAAAGCCCCAGACCACGTAAAACATGCAAAGAAAATTAGAGGCGTCTAACTTGTTTTTGCAGGGGTTTTGTGATGTGATATGGCCATCATGTGATTGTGATTATATTTGATGTATGCAATGATCCTTGTTGTAATATGGCAACCGGCAGGAGCCTAATGGTTGTCTTTAATTCTGTTAAGACCTGCGTGTCTATTCATCTTGTAATAGCTTTATTCCAAGTAGTTGTAATAGTTGCTAGTGATGATGGACAACCATGAAGCGGCGCCACTGACCTTGACGCAATGCTGGTGATGATGGAGATCATGTCCGTGCTTTGGAGATGGAGATCAAAGGCATAAGAAGAAAGGGCGATATCGTATCACACTAATTATGAATTTCCTGTGATGTTAATCCTTTATGCATCTTGTATTGCTTAGATCATGACGGTAGCATTATAAGATGATCCCTCTCACTAAATATCAAGTAATAAAGTGTTCGTCCTTAGTAGGCACCGTTGCTAAGACTCGTCATTTCGAAGCATCTCGTGATGATCGGGTGTGATAGATTCTACGTGTGCATACGATGGGTGCAAGCCAGATTTGCACATGTGGATACTAAGGTTAACCTTGACGAGCCTAGCATGTACATACATGGTCTCGGAACACGTAATACCGAAAGGTAAAGCATGAGTCATATGGATGATATGATGAACATGTTGATTGTTCGCCTTTAAAGCTACATCATCTCACGTGATGATCAGACTTGGTGTAGTGGATTTGGTTCGTGTAATCACTAAAACAACTCGAGGGATGTTTTTTTGAGTGGGAGTTCATTTGTAATTTGGATTAGTCAAACTCAATTTATCATAAACACAATCAAAGTGAATTTGCATAGTTTGTTGTAGTCATTGGCATCCGTTCACCACCTTACGCTTAGTTATAGTTGAGATAGTGGAACTATAAAAATTCTGGATATTTTCTTTACGAACTGGTATCGTATTGTTTTGAGTGTCAATCTAAAGTTTAAAAGTCCTGTTGCAAACTTTCAGCAAACTCCGTTTACTCTGTGAAGTTTAATAAACAATATTAAATCAAGAGTAACAATTCCAGTGTTAGTATCTAATGTATCATGTTTGCCTCCATGATTCTTGATACTCAAAAGATTGTTTTTAATATCAAGTTTATCTAAGAGCTGAAAGCAATGTTTCAGAAACCATCATATGTGAAAGGTATTGCGATATTTAAAACAATGTATTGGTTACAACATGATAGATTATACGTCCTCATATTTGATGAGAATTTGTGAAGGTTGAAGACGCCAGTCGTCCTAATCCTCCAAAAGGTTTTGGAAAAGAAACATTATACTCGCAATTCACCTTTATAAGCTATAACAGCTTGATCATGAAAGTTGTCATGATAAGGATGAATAGAAGATGTAAGTAAAATGTTTACTACACTAAAAGATTACTAAAGAATGGATTTTTGAAAGGATGCCAAACATTTGATGAAGGTGATCCACTTCAAAGTGCAAGTCCAAAGGTATTAGTATTTGACTATACACACTTTGTACTATGTGTCATGTGAATGACACCACTATTGATGTTGATAGATTCTTTTAAAAGAAAAGGAATTGTTGAAAGAGAATCTATAAAATATTTGGCAGAAAAGAAAAGATTGGAGATATCCAACTTAGGTATATAAAGGATACATGTTATGGCTGTATTCCTTGGTTGTTAAACAATGTGGTTCTGCGGTATTGGATACTGAATTGGTTGGTATGAAGTGTCACACAGGACAACACAATTCATGAACTGCAATGGCCTAAGTAACTAGCAAGAGAATATGTGATGATGTTCATCGAAAACAAACAAAGGGTTGTTGTGTTGCTCGTTAACATCAAAGCTTACCTTCAAGATTTGTTTCAATAATTGTTATTTTGATCAGGTATTATGACGACAAAAGGTTGTTCAAATAATTATCGTATTCCATAATAGATGGATGATATACAAGTTTGGTTGGAGAAATAACGACCATAAAACTAATGCTAAAATGTCGCAAGACAAATAATTGAAAGATCACTTGCGAAGTGACATCACCGTTTAAATTATATTAGGGATACATGAAGAAACTCGATGTTGATGGATTTTTGGAGTCTTTGATTTTGATCAAATAAAGCTTGTGATACTTTCCTGGAGATAATTAAAACTCCGTTCGTAGGCCAAAAGAGGAACGGACGACTAACTGATTGGAATTTGTACATATTGATGTATATAGTCCATTACGTGTAGTCGTGGGCGATGGATTTCAACTTCATATGCTTTCTCCGAAGATTTGAGTGAGTATATGTATATACTTACTCAATAAGGAAGAAGTATGAAACATTTGAAAATGTTCAAAGACTTTCAAGATGAAGTGGAAAATTATTGTAACAAGAAAATAAAAAAGTTTATGATTGGATCATAAAGATGTTTGAGTTACAAGTTTAGCAAAACACCTAAGATTTGAGGAATCGTTCCATGGATTTGCATTTCCCAAAACACCATAGGAGTATGGAGTGTTCAAGATATGTAATGAAACCTTGTTTGACATGGTAAGATCAAAGGTGTCATTTATAAAACTGCCATTATATTTTAAAGATTAAAGCTTTAGTGACTACCACTTTTACACTGAAAAGAGCTCCATCGTGATCCGTTGAAATGACACCATATAAGTCATGGTTTGGGATAAAACCCAGGTTGTCATTTCTTAAATTTTTGGTATGCTAGGCATAAGTAAAATGTTTACAACCAAAGTCGGATGAGCATGTCTTTGTAGGTTATTTCGAATAACCATTGGGTATTCCTCCATAACACCGAAGACAAAAGTGTTTGTCACTTAGAATGTCGAGTTTCTTGAGAAGGAATTTTTGGTGAAAAGTTAAGTGGGAGGACAATAGAACTTTGACAAGGTTGTTGAACCTTGGCTAATATGTGCTGAGTTGCGCAGCGTCGGTAAGTGTCCCAGAGGCAGCAACAATGCTCATGGCTCACGTGCCTCAAAGGTTGTGGTCACGGAGATCTAAGTTACTATTGAACCAAGTAGGTCGGGTAAGTAATCAAATGCCAAGATTTGAGAGTTAAATCATTGTTGTTTGACAATGATGAACCGACTACATGCAAATAATCAATGATGGGCCCTGACTTCATTAAGTGGCTTGAAGCCATAAAATCCGTGATAATTCCATACACGAGAAATCAAGCTTTGAATTTGAAAGACCCTCTGGAAAGGTGCAAGACCTTACAGTCGTATATGGATCTATAAAGAAATAGACATGGATGTTTCACTTCTATGAAATAGTCGACATGTCGGAAAGAGTTTACGACAATGTTCAAGGAATTGACTATGATAAGATTTGATCTTTCATAGCGATATTTAGTCTGGACGGATTAATATAGCAACCACTACATATATTTTGGTATATGGTAGTTGAACAAACAAAACAAGTTCTTATAATAGAATGGTTACCTAGGACGTGTACATGACACGATCCAAAGGGTTTTGTTAATTCAAAGGATGCTAAAAGAGTATGCAAAACTTCAATGGTTGAAGTGAGCATCGCGGAGTTGGAATCTTCACCGTGATGAAACCGTTAAAAGGTTTAATTTCATCAGAGAGATGAAGATGTTTGCATTTTGCAAGAAATTAAGTGGGAGCGCTAAGACATATTTCTAATACATTATGTGAAAGACATATTGTTGATTAGAAATGATGTATCTTTTATTGACACAGGTTAAGAATTTCATTTCGATGAAAGACTTAGGCATAACCCAAGAATTAGGCATCAATGTCTATATGGATAGATTGAGGCGCTAATATGGTTTTGCCAAATGTACATAGATAAGATGTTGAATGAGTTCAATATGGGAACAACAAGAAAGGTTCTTGACGGACGGAAAGTACTGAATCAAGATTCAAGTGTGTTGACACGAGATTCAAGTGTTTTGACACTTGGTGAAATCGCAAGAATATTTTGATCAATCGTTCTTTGAGATGTACACATCCAGATATGTCCTATGCTCTAAATGTTATGAGCATATACCAGAATGACTCATAAGATGATCATTGGACAATAGTAGGGATATTCCTATGATCTTTGTAAGAACTAAGAATATATTATTTATATAGTGGTGACAAATAGTTCATTGTAAATTGTTGCATTGATACTAGTTTTGTCACAGATTAAGTTTATCTCAATTTAAACTATGGGTGGCACAATGTAATGGAAAGGAAGTTCCATAAAGGATTTGGTTGAGTACCAAAGTTAAAACATTGTGACAGATACTACAACAAAAGGCTAAGTATATGACTACTATTGTAGCAGCAAATGAGGGCATTTGCGTCAAGTAGTTTGTTATCAAACTAGGTGTGGTTCAAAGCGGGATAATACTATGAAGATACATTGTATGACAATTGTATCAACATAATTTAATCCCGAGGAACTAAATGTCTCACCAAAGGACCAAATTTATACAATGCCATCTCATTGGAGAATGAGTAATGCGTAGAGACGCAAGGACATGCAAATACACACGGACCTGGAAGTGTCAAATCCGAAGATTATGTTTACCACTAGCAATAGTGTCTATACAACACCAGAAAGCCATAGGTGTTGAGTGCACAAGTTTTTTAACTAGATTATTGACTCTAGTGCAAGTGGGAGACTGTTGGAGATATGCCCAAGAGGCAATAATAAAGTGGTTATTATTATATCTTTATGTTTATGATAAATGTTTACATCCCATGCTATAATTGTATTAACCAGAAACATTAATACTTGTGTGTTTTGTAAACATAAAAGAGTCCCTAGTAAGCCTCTTGTTAAGCTAGCTTGTTGATTAATGGATGATCATGGTTTCCTGATCATGGACATTGGATGTCTTTAATAACAAGATCATATCATTAGGAGAATGATGTGATGGACACACACCCATAGTAAGCATAGCATAAGATCAAGTCATTAAGTTTGTTTTGCTACAAGCTTTCAAATGCATAGTAACCTAATCCTTTGACCATGAGGTTATGTTAATCACCATCACCGGATGGATACTTTGATGACATCAAACACCGCTTCGTAAGTAGGTGGTTATAAAGGTGTCATTGGGTATTCTGAAAGTATGTGTTGAAGCGCATGGACCAAGATTGGGATTTGTCCATCCATATGACGGATAGATATGCTCTGGGCCCTCTCGGTGGAATGTCATCTAGTTAGCTTGCAAACATGTGACTAGGTCACAAGGGATGACATATCATGGAATGAGTAAAGAGTACTTATCAGTAATGAGGTAGAACTAGGTATGGAGATACCGACGATCAAACCTTGGATAAGTAGAGTATCGCGTGACAAAGGGAATTGGTTTCGTATGTTAAATGGTTCTATTGATCACGAAGTCATCGTTGAGTATGTGGGAGCCGTTATGGATCTCCAAATCCCGCTAATGGTTATTGATTGGAGATGTGTCTCCATCATGTCTACATGTTCACGAACCGTAGGGTGACACACTTAAGATTCGAAGTTGTTTTAAGTAGATATGGAATGTGCGTTGGAGACCGAATGTTGTTCGGAGTCTCAGATTGGATCCGGGACATCACGAGGAGATCCGGAATTGTCCGGGGAATAAGATTCATATAATGGGGATCATTTTCTAAGTTAGGAAATGTTCCGGAGTATTTGTATGGGGATTCTAGAAGGTTTCGGAATGTTCCGGAAGGTTCTAGAAGATTTCTTGGAGTTTACTTGAAAACCAAGAAAGGATCAAGGAATCCTTGTGGGGTAAGACAAGGATTCATGGGGGAGTAGGACTCTCCCCCCACCTCCTTGATCCGCCGGCCAAGGGAGAGGGGAGTCCTACAAGGACTCCACCTCCCCATGGCACCTCCCTCCTTTAAATAGAGGGGTGGAGGCACAAACCCCCAAGCCCCTTCTATTCTCTAGATCTCAAGTTGCCTCTCTCCTCCTCCTTCCCTCTGCTCTGGCTTAGGCGAAGCCCTGCAGAATTCTCTACTCCACCACCACCACCACACCGTCGTGCTGCTGGGATTCCATGGAGAGATCTACTACCTCTGCTGCTCGCTGGAACAGGGAGAGGAAGGTCTGCTTCGACTCCGCACGTGTGACCGACTGCGGAAGCGCTGCCGGAACGCGGCGCCGGAAGGATCGTCTACTCGATCTTGAGATCGGCAAGTGATCGACTACATCAACCACGAGATCCGATCTCGTAACGCTTTCGGATCTACAAGGGTTAGTACAGATCTATCTCGTTGCACATGTCTAATAGATTAGATCTTGGCTTTTATCTAGATTAGATCTGGGTTTTGTTCGTTCTTGCGGTAGAAATTTTTTGTTTTCCATGCTACGAACCCATCAACACTTTGATCAAATCAAATAGTTTCATATTCATGTTTCCTTTGGTAAACTAGTTTACACATTTAAACAATCATTTAATGATAATTACCATTGATGTTAAACTCCAATACATCGAATATGTATTTACTTTTAACAATTATTTAAACACTTTGTATTCAAGTAATACACGGTGTTCAAGTTATTTAGCCGAACTTAGGCATGATTTATATGTGAGAAGAAATCGAATGACTTTCACATATTATCACATAACTTTGAATCTAAACAATGGTTTTTCATTCATTAATGAAATATCATTAAGTTGGGTATTTTCAACAAGGCATTTTAATGTTTTACAAATGTTCATACATTATCAATTAGTTTCAAACAACAAGGATAATTCACACATAATGAAACAAGATATGAACACGAATAGAAATCATTCATAAAAGCAGAACAACTGTTTGTTACAAACTCATATGAATAACCGTCTCACGAAGTGTGAGACACACTAAAGAAGTTCAAATCTCTCGATTACATTAATCATCCTAAAACACAAACTAAATGATAAATGTCGAGGGAGAGTGTCGTTGGCCGTCATCATCATGCTCGCCATCAACACACAACGTCACCTCCTCTCCAGCAAGCACCTCTCATGCAGAAGGACCTGTTTTCACCAAAACAGAACAAGTATCAGATATACTTAACACTGCAATGTGTTTGCAAGATTATAACATTTATAAAACTATATATCAAATATATACCTTTGTCGTTGACGACCTGAGCGACATCTGGTTCAACCAACACATTCCTGAGATGTGTCATGAACTGGTGGAACTCCATTTCCGTGTCGCGCCTCATTACGCAAGTCCTGACTTGTGCTTGGTAGCTTGGTGGCAGCGACCGCAGCACAACATCATTTGCGAAAGAGCCTGTAATCCAGACGTCCAGGAAGTATGCTGGCCTCATGTACACATCATGCATGTGCTGCAAGTGGCTGTCCAGTGACGAGTTCTCCTCCATCTTAATGGAGAGGAAGTCTCCCATCAACTCATGCTCCCAAATGTGTGTCTGATCCACGAAATGTGTCCTCAGCTGCAGCATCACCGAACGAGGGTTGACATCACCCACGAAAGGCCACAGCTCGTCCACCATTCCGAAACGCATCACAACTGAAATATAGGAGGCCATCTCCCGACGGAGATAGTGGTCTTTCCGCTCCTCTAGGTCTCAAGGTCTGTGGATGGATCTAAATCCATCCCGTCGAGTATGTAGTCGACCATGTCGTTCTCGCTAAGGAGAACATGGAGACTGGCAACCCAAATGGAGAAGTTCGATCCATCTAATTTGAGCTTCTCTCCTTCTAACCATTCGATTGTCAACACGAAAGAGCCCATCTACATTTATAATTGCAAAAGGAATTTAGACTAAGTTTATAATTAAATGAGTTAATAATAACTCCACTCAGAAACACCTATCCCCACTGAGGGTTCCTAGTGATAACACACCCCTATCAGCCACATCTCCCCCGATCGTCACGGCCATCAATGTGGGTTCAAGGGTGGACGCTAAACGTTGGTCACATCATTCATGCGACTCGTGTTCGATCTTTCGACCATCCGTGTTCCGAGGCCACGCTTCTCTAGCGTGCTAGGCTTGCCAACTCAACCTTAGTGTATTCCCTGTGCAACATGGCCTACACCCACTGTATGCGAACTTAGATATGTATGACACCCAGGCCTGTAACCCTGGATCGCCTCATATCGAAGAACTTTCTTGGTGGTGCACATTAAGGGGGAACACAATCGTTGGTAAATTTAACAGGGATCATCTTATTAGGCTACCGTCGAGTATCTAATACTAGCACACAATAAGACATACAAACAATAACATTGAATGTAAATGCTATGTGATATGGTCCTTCATGTTGTGATCTCCATCCGTCGTCACCGGGTTCCGGCGCCAGGGTTCCGGCGCCGTAGACACCAGGGTACCAGTGTCATTCCGGCGTGGTAGTTTGTCATTACCGTGACTATCTACTACTATGCAACAAAAGGTAATTACTTTACCTTTGCCTCAACCATATCACAAAGCAACGCCCCCTGCAAAACAAAGTTAGACGCCTCTACTTTATCTTTGCATGTTTTACGTGGCTGAATGGACTTTCGTACAAGAACCGTTCTTACCTACGAACTTTCAGCACAACGTTGATCAAGTAGTTGTCTCTACTACACCCCTTTTGGGGCCCTCCATTGCAAATGGCATACCAACTAATGCGAGAGAGACAGACACCCCCCTAAGACACTTTATACGGTACAAGCCGTATGTTAAGCGTGGACCAATCTCGCGAATGAACATGTAAAGTCGGTTGGGGGCCGCTTCATCAAGCATTACTACGGTATACACAAGTACACGTGGGAGGGTAACAACTAAAAGATCAATGCCCACACGCTACATCTTGTGTGTTCTACCCGTACTAGCATTACTACGCATAGATCTAGCTCTGATACCACTGTAGGGGTTCCGTGCATAAAAACAATAAATTTTACTCTACGCCCCTGAACCCCTAAAGCTGCCAGGACCTATCTATTAGTAATACAGTAACGGGAGGGGATTTTCGCGAACTTACCCTTGAAGACCGAAAAGCGTTGTCAACGCTCAGGAGAGCGTGGTTGATGTAGACGAGCCGAAGCCGACCTCAAGGTCGTGATGAAGTCCTTGCGCTCCTTATGGCTCCAACGACTTGAGTGCCTCAAGTGTGACACCTCGCGGGGAGTTACACACGGCCGGTGCCTGACGATGACTCCCGCTTCCCTGATCCAGCAGTAGTTGCGGAAGTAGAGCTCCCGGATCCGAATCCCGCAGCGCGACGGCGCTCCGCAGTGAAGATGTCTCTCGCTCGCGCAGTACAGACTTGGGACTACGGTCACGAGAGAGAGGGGGAGAGAGAAAATATCAATTAGAGGTCCTCCCAAAAGTGGGGAGACCTTTATTGATTATTGGTGTATTTTTCTAGGCCAAATACACCACTTTATATAGGGGGAGGGGAGGTACTACCTCCCCTCATGTCCTGGGGTGGGACTAAAGGAGAGGAGGGGGTGGGGTGGCCGCCGGCCAGCCCCTAGTGGGCCCCACGGGGGGTCAAGGCCCAGGCGGCCTCCCCCTTGGTCCCTCTCCCTCTCTCCTTTCCCCTAATGGGCCCTCTCCCTCCGGAATTGGCCCATTAAGCCTTTTTGACCTTTAATTGATTTTCTCTTTATTAAATAATTATGAATAAATGATTAAATCAATATTTAACATTCATCCACATATTATTTAATCTCCATGGCCATGGAACACCTTCCACCTCCACTCCGGACATCCTTCGGACTTACCGAAACCCTTCCGGTTTTCTCCCTTCTTTTCTTCAGTGATTCTACCAATCCTATAAACACTCTCTAAGCATCATCAAGCCCTTAAGTGTGATACCCCACGGTTCGGGAACACTCCATACATGGTCGGGACACTCCCGCACCAATGATCAACAGAGGGCCCTGGATGGCCATGTGACCTCTGTGCGTTCCACGAAGATCTTTCGTCGTTTGAACCGGGACAGTCGTGTCTTATTCCCTTTGTCTCTTGATACTTGCATTGCCCGAGACCTGATCAATGACATCACCATGTCGTGTTCAATCTCGTTACTAAACAACGCTACTTAACTCGTTCCGACAAGTGTTATCCCCGTGATCTAATCACACGCTGCGCAGCTATTGGATATAACTTCTCCGAGTGGGACCTTGAGTATCTTCCCGTCACATGGACGGACAAATCCCTCTCTTGACATATATTGCCTCTACGGTTTCCTCCGAATACCTGAACACACCTTTATAACCACCATTTTACCAGATGGCGTTTGATGCTATCTAAGCACTCTCGAGAGACAGTGATTGATATAGTCTCACGGTCTAAGGAATAGTCTACGAGGGTCCTTTTCTAATCATCATAACTTGAACTTCGTGACATGATCGAATCACGATGTTTTGGTTGGGTATTGGTTCATCATCTCATTCTCAGAATGAGATGACCTCATTTCCAACTGGCATAAATGCCACATGATCAGGAAACATGATCATCTGTTGACCAATGAACCAGTGACTAGAGTTTCACTGGGAACCCCTGGTTTGTTTGTATATCACACGTGTATTGATGTTTCCACTCAATACAGTTATAGCATGATATAAAACTTAATCATAAACTATATGAAATATGATAATAGTCCTTACTACTATTTTACTCTAGGGCATATTTCCAACAAATACGACCAGAGCTATCCTACCAAATTCTTGCCGTATAGTTGGTCATTAAACTCTCAGTACATATGAAAGAAAAGTTGTCGATGGCAAAATATCTATACGAATGGAACTATATGGCCGGAATTTTTATTCCCGCCGTATAGTTGGTCGTTAAACTCTCTATATGCATCAAAAAAAATCTATTTCTTCGAGAATTCTTTCTTAACCCGAAACTTAGCGAAACACCATGGTTTGACAGTAAAATATCAATTTTAATTTTTGACCAACAACAACATGTACAAAATGGGATTTAGGTACAACCGAGTTATGCAACACATAGTAACAATAAATTCTACCTTTTGAAAACTACAACAAGATAACTCTAATAGCAAATCATGCAAAGAATAAAAATTCCAATGCAACATGAATGCATCCAGACTCAAGACACAAAACTAAGAAAGACACCTAATGACTTCCGGGTTGCCTCCTAGGAAGCGCTTTCTTATAACCAAGTAGCCAGGCTTTTCTCCAATATGATTTCAATAGATAGGAGCCATAGAATTATTTATTCTTACCTCCAAAAGAGGTTTGGAGCACTTACTATTATAGCCTGGTCGAAGTCTCACCCGCTTGCGGTGCATTGGAGTCTTGTAGATAAATGTGTTATTGCTCGCAAATGATAATTGATGCGCCATGTGTGGTGAGCATACCTCCCTAGATAGATTCAACAAAAGGATTAGATATTGACATGTAAAGTCAAACATTTTACCTTTGACAGCATCATCGGGATACAATTCATAATACTCTTCTTGGGCTACACTATCACGAGTGAACACTTCATAATACTCATCTTTAGCAGCAGGGAAAATTCAAAAGTATCTCTATTCTCTAGTTCATCACCCTTACTATCAAGATCATCAGTTCTAGAGTTATCAATCCAATCACAAAAACAAGCATCATCAACAAATGTTTCATCAAAGATGTGCTCTCCAAAACCTGCTCATTAATACTACAAGGATTTATCTCCAGTTCATCATTATTAGTGTTCTCCAAATGAGTATCTAGGCATAAAGCCTCCGTAGATAAATTATCTTCAGTTTCAACACAATAAGAATCATTACTAGAGACTGAGGCATCATAAACAAACTTATTACTAGTAGAATGATGGTTATCTTCAACCTCACCTTTCTGGTGTTCCTCCTTGTTATCCAGTGGTTCATGCAAAATGTTAGTTTCGGGAACTATTGTTTTACATAGCTCCTTACTTTTATCACAAGTGCATTCCCACTAAAATGTTCTTGACAATAATTGACAATATAATCCATAATATTATGATACCTCGCTAATTCCTCATTATCGCTACTTTTCATAATAATACCAATTTTTCTAAGCAGCTCATGAGACCCTTCATAAACTATGTATTCCAAGAGTTTATCATTATTACCGTTTATGTGAGTATTGGTTGATAAAATTCTTTAAAGAGAGGAATGCATTCATAATCATAAAGCTTGTTAGGCTTACCATTATATTTCCTCATCCCTTCGAATAAATTTAACAAATTACCAAAATAGTAATCCACCTGCTCCCACATGTCAATTAGTTGCATATCCTCAAGGATTAGTGGTTCTTCTTCGTGTTCATCCTCCTCTTGGGAAGGAACTTCGTCCTTCTCCAATGAGAGTTCCTCCAAACAAGTAACTTTGTGCGCTACGGGTTTCTCTATGCCTTACTCCTCATAATAAGTGTATTCTCACTAAAACGTTCATGAGAAAACCAAGAAATATTTTCTAGGATTTTATAAGTTGTTTTTATGAGAACACTATCTTCATTATTAATACGTGTTATCAACTCATGGGCACCTTCAAAGCTAATATACTCTAATACTTCACTAGTAACGTCACCATTATTATAAGACACTTAAGATTGATTAAAGGTATCAGAGCATTGAAAATGAAAGTAGTTCCCAAGTTTCATACATTGAGGACATATTATTGGATTGTCTATCATATCCGAAGAAATTAACTTTTTAGCATATTCCACTATTTGGTAATACATTTCTCTTCCAATGAGGATTCATGTACCATGTTAATAGCATCACAATATTCATAGAAAGATTCATCTTTTAGTCCCTCACCAAAGTCCCCAAAATCACTGTCTAGGCACGAATCCTCCTCAGAACAATCATCATAAGTTTGGGACTTATATAAATCAATACTAGGTAATGAGATATTGTTTGCATGCATACTATTTGTGTGTGGAAAGTTATTTTCAAAAGCAGGAGATTCAAGTGGTTGATCAAGTTGCTCCTCTTCATTCTTACTAAGATAATTTGTGAGTAGCTCAGTGATAGTCTTACCTTCAGGCTTACCTTCCACTAGTTGAGAGGGTGCAACATAAAGTGCCACCTCTTTATTAACAACATGTTCTAGTGGTTTAGGTGGAGGCTCTTTATTAACAACATGTTCCAGTTCCCTCCACATTAACTTTTAAAGCACCCTACAAAAGGTTAGATTCTTCCATGGCGGCTTTAATCTAGCCAACAATAAATTCATTATCATGGAAGTTATCTTGGAAATAGCAGAATAGAGGGTGTACTTCTTTATAGATCATATCGAGTGGTTTACTTTCTACATGTATATTTCTTAAATGAAATAACAACTCTTGGCAACCAGTAAAAATCACAAATTGTAATGTGTCCTCCCCAGCAAGGCATTTAGACTCATCTCTATTATAGTCTGCTAGTTCAGTATCAAAATAATTATACTTACATAGTGTGGAGAGGCACATAGTGTGGTGATCTGGAGATCCGCAATAATCACAACATAATTGATAAGAGGCACATAGTGTGGATGAATACTTGTCCACCCAAGTCAACCATTCTTTTAATATGCCTTTCCTCTTATGAATATCTCCCAAAGTACGTCCTTTTGACTCCTTCATTATAGATTTCATCTGTTGGAAGGTAGTTATCTCGGAAGACACGATTAGTAACAAAAATTTTATGGGTTTTTTGTTTGTAAACAAAAGCAAAATTCAAATGCAGCAAATAAAGAAAGCTTAAAACAAAATCTAGCAAAACTAAAATAAATAAACAAAAGCTAAAAGACCTACAGCGCTTAGCTCCCCGGCAACGGTGCCAGAAAATAGCTTGATGACTGCAAGTGCACAGATTGTTTGTAGCTAGTTTCGAAATAAACATATTGATCCCACAGGGAGCAGGAGTCTGAAGTCTAATCACTCTTTGAACTAAATACTGAAATAGTAATGCTAAATAACGTTCTAAGTAACAATATAAAATGTGAGTTTTATATAAAATATATTTTTCGGTTTTCAAATAAGAGAACAACAAGTAAACTAAAGCTGTAAGTAAACAAGAGCATGCACGTATGATTACGAAAGTCTGGAAGATGATGGAAAGAGTTCTCAGGGAGTAGTGGATCCACCGCTAGTATTTAGAAAGAGTGATCAAAATTATTATAATGAATAAGACCATTTATGATATGTGTGGGAGAATCTCCATATATGGACAGATAGCCAGCAACCGCTGCACACATCATCCTCATAACCACAGCAGACAGCAATCGATATTAATCGAATTACTCTGCTATTAAGGGATTTCTCCCGTGGCATGGAGATGGCTTTATGAGTTCTCCTTAATTCCTCCAAGTTAGTACGTAAAGAATGATAATAGGTTTATAGCCACAGTAAGTGTTACCATCCCTCCGTCTACCAACAAGTAATCCCGTTCATCGAGTCCCCATAGGAGGCAAATATTAAGGAGGTGTACAACTCCCAACATCAAGACAAAGACAATTAACAAAGACACATAATGAACAATATCACATAATAATCTTTATCTCAATTCAATCTCATGCTAGGGTTTCTCCATCTCCCTAAGAACAAAGGAAACTACTCACACATGAAGGCAATCAACATCATGGATAGCATATGGATGAAGTATGATGATACAGTTGAAGACAAGTGAAAATCCAAGATTTAATCTAGAATTACAACAAGTTACCAAAGGGGATCAGTGATGGAGACGTTGTTGATGAAGATGACGATGTAGATCGATGTGGAGGCCTTCAAGATCCTAGTACATTTTACTCTTGTGTGATGGTAATGGTGTAGATCTGTTTGGAGGTGGCTATGGTGGTGGCATGGTGGCACGGCTCCGTCGTGGTCGAGGATATGGCTTGGTGGCTCCCTCTTGGGTCCTCCCTCCTTTATATAGGCCTTGGGGTTGCCCTAGGGTTCCCCCAATACCATCATATGACTTAGGGAAGATTCTGGAGCTTTTCTGGGGCAAAATCCTGTCGTTTGCGGCCTTTTTTAGCAACTATACAGGCGGAGCTATACGACCAGAAAAATAGCTCCGGCCGTATAGTTGCTCGTCAAACCGTCTGGCCCCTTTAGTATTTTGGCCACCATTTCTTCATACGAACTCCGTTTTGGGTGTTCTTGGGCTCGTTGAGTTCATATCATCGAGGGCTACAACCTTGTGGTCTTGGATCTTTATTTTGAAAAGTTGGAAAATTCACTTTTCCAACACCTCAAATGGCTAAGTCTGGTCCCTACAGCTCCTCCATACTATGCTCTCTTTGTTCCTTTTGCCTTTGTTTTATCTATAATCATAATAAACACCTACAAACATGTCATAGACAAGGAAAGTGATAAAATTCTACCTAAACTACTAAATGTGCAAAGCTCATATGAAAGTAAATGAGAAATAGAAATCATGCATATAAGGCATAGCTATAGCTGGAAGAAACATGATATGAGAGATAAATGGAACAATTTATATGGATAAAAGAGGTGGTATTTCACAGCCATCATATTCGAGGGTGAGTCCATCTGAAACCATTACATGTACTAGATATGATCTTGGTGGTTGCAATCGTAGGAATTATTTGGTTTCCATGCAACGAACCCCATCACCTTTTGCCCACGGCACCGGAACCCTGGTGTCGGACCCGGAGGTGCATGATGGAGATCACAGCACGAAGGACCATATCGCATCGCATTTACATATGGTGTTTATTGTTTGTGCATCTTGTTATGTGCTAGTATTTACTCGACGATAGCATATATAAGATGATCCCTAAAACATAATACCAACAAAAGTATTCTCCTTTAGTGTGCAGCACCAAGAAAGTTTTCCGTTATGAGGCACACTATGACGATCGGGTGTCAGACATATCTGCATTCACATACGGTGGGTGTAAGACATGTTGCACAGCTATACACGTAGGGTTGAGTTGGCGAGCCTAGCATGTACAGACATGGCCTCGAACACAGGATGATTGAAAGATCAAGCACGAGTCGCATGAATGATGTGATTGATGTTTCAATGTCCACCTTTGCAACTATATCGTTGTCCGTGACGATTGGGGGCAGTGTAGTGAATAGGGATCGTGTAATCACTAAAACCTTTTTCGGGATAATAGTTTTAGTGGAGTTCTCTTTTAAATTGAACTCACATAATTATAAACTTAGTATAAATCCTTTGCAATTGTTAAATGTAGAAGATGGTTCGCCATGAAGCTTCTTTTGGGGTTGATGAATGGGTAGATGATGAAAAGCTCAAACGAGATGCACCCAACTTCCTTGAGTGGTATGCGCGTCTGAATGACCTCCTTAGTCAGAATGACATGGTCAACTACATACGCTACACGATTTAATTTGGCTCATCCAGATTACTATGAGACCCCATAGTAGCGGGAAGACCGCTATTATTGTCGTGAAATGTCCACCTACATTCAAGTAATAATGCACTACGGGATGGTGGACGAACTGTTGGAAATATGCCCTAGAGACAAATAGTTATAAGGACAATTATCATATTTCATGAAGTTTATGATTAAGTTTTATATCATGCTATAACTGTATTGAGTGGAAACATCAATACATGTGTGATATATAAACAACCAGCGGTTCCCAGTGAAACTCTAGTCACTGTTTCATTGGTCAACAGATGATCAAGTTTCCTGATCATGTGGCATTTATGCTAGTTGGAAATGGAGTCAGCTCATTCTGAGAATGAGATGATGAACCAATACCCAACCTAAACATCATGACCCGATCATGTCACGAAGTTCAAGTTATGATGATTAGAAATGGATCCTCATAGACTATTCCTTAGACCGTGAGGCTATATCAATCACTGTCTCCCGAGAGTGCTTAGATAGCATCAAGCGCCACTTGGTAATACAGTGGTTATAAAGGTGTGTTTAGGTACTCGGAGGAAACCGTAGAGGCAATATATGTCAAGAGCGGGATTTGTCCATCCACGTGACAGAAAGATACTCAAGGGCCCACTCGGAGAAGTTATATCCAATAGCTGCACAGCATGTGATTTGATCACATGGATATCACTTATCGGAACGAGTTAAGTAGCGTTGTTCGGTAACAAGACTGAATACGACATGGTGATGTCATTGATCAGATCTCGAGAAATGCAAGTATCGAGAGACAAAGGGAATAAGACACAACCGTCCTGGTTCAAACGACAAAAGATCTTCATGGAACACACAGGGGTCACATGGCCATCCAGGTCCCTCTGTCGATCATTGGTCCGGGCGTGTCCCGGCCATGTATGGAGTGTTCCCGAACCGTAGGGTATCACACTTAAGGGTTTGATGATGCTTAAAGAGTGTTTATAGGATCAGAAGAATCGCTGAAGAATAGTAGAGAGAAAACCGGAAGGGTTTCGGTAAGTCCGGAGGATGTCAGGAGTGGAGGTGGAAGGTGTTCCATAGCCACGAAGATTGAATAATATACGAATGAATGTTAAATATTGATTTAATCATTTATTTATAATTATTTAATAAAAGATAAAATCAATTAAATGGTCAAAGGGCTTAATGGGCCAATTCCCGGAGGGGAAGGGCCCAAGAGGGGACCACACCCCTAGGAGAGGCCTAGGGGATGGTCGGCGACCCTAGTGGGCCTGCCCCACGTGGGGTCCATGGGTGGGGCTGGCCGGCACGCCTCCCCACCTCTCCCTCTCCTTTAGTCCCACCCCGGGACTTTGAGGGAGGTAGTACCTCCCCTCCCTCTATATCAAGTGGGGGTATTTGGCTAGATAAATACACACAATATTCAATAAAGGTCTTCTCACTTTTGGGAAGACCTCCAATTGGTATTCTCTCTCTCTCTCGTGACCGTGGTCCCAAGTTCGGACTGCGCGAACGAGAGACATCTTCACTGTGGAGCGCCATCGCGTTGCGGGATTCGGATCCAAGAGCTCTACTTCCACAACTGCTGCTGGATCGGAGATGCGGGAGTCATCATCAGGCACCGGACGTGTGTAACTCCCCGCGAGGTGTCACACTTGAGGCACTCAAGTCGTTGGAGCCACAGGAGCGCAAGGACTTCATCACGACCTTGAGGTCGGCTTTGGCTCGTCTACATCAACCACGCTCTCCCGAGCGTTGACAACGCTTTTCGGTCTTCAAGGGTAAGTTTGCAAAAATGCCATGTCGTTACTGTATTACTAATAAATAGGTCCTGGCAACATCTGGGGTTCAGGGGCGTAGGATAAAAATTATTGTTTTCATACGCGGAACACCTATAGTGGGATCAGAGCTAGATCTATGCGTAGTAATGCTAGTACGGGTAGAACACACGAGATGTAGCGTGTGGGCGCTGATCTTTTAGTTGTTACCCTCCCACGTGTACTTGTGTGTACCACAGTAATGATTGATGAAGCGGCCCCCAACCGACTTTACACGTTCATTCGCGAGACTGGTCCATGCTTGACATATGGCTTGTACCATATAAAGTGGCCCAGGGGTGTGTCTATCTTGCTCGCATTAGTTGGTATGCCATTTGCAATGGAGGGCCCCGAAATGGGTGTAGTAGAGACAACTACTTGATCAGCACTGTGTTGAAAGTTCGTAGGTAAGAATGGTTCTTGTGCGAAAGCCCATTTAGCCACGTAAAACATGCAAAGATAAAGTAGAGGCATCTAACTTTGTTTTGCAGGGGGTGTTGCTTTGTGATATGGTTGTGGAAAAGGTAAAGTGATTACCTTATGTTATGTACTAGTAGATAGTCACGGAGGTGGTGGATTACCACGCCGGAATGACACTGGTACCCTGGTGTCTACGGCGCCGGAACCCTAGCGCCGGAATCCGGTGACGACGGATGGAGATAACGATGTGAAAGACCATATCACATCGCATTTACATTCAATGTTATTGTTTGTATATCTTATTATGTGCTAGTATTAGATACTCGACGGTTATTCATATGAGCTTGTAAGAAACAGTTGTTCCACTTTTATGAATGATTTCTATTTATGTTCATATCTTGTTTGATTATGTGTGAATTATCCTTGTTATGAAACTAATTGATAATGCATGAACATTTCTAAATATTGAAATGCCTTAAAATACCCAACATAATGATAAATTCATTAATGAATTAAACTTGTTTAAATTCAAAAGTTATCTTGATAATATGTGAAAGACATTCGATTTCTTGTCACATATAAATCATGCCCAAATTCGGCAAAATAACTTGAACACCGCGTATTACTTGAATACATAGTGTTTTGATGAATTGGTAAAAGTAAATACATATTCGATGTATTGTGTTTTAACAAAAATGGTAATTATCATTATATGATTGTTTAAATGTGTAAAGAAGTTTACCAAAGGAAACATGAGTATGAAATTATTTGATTTGATAAAAGTGCTTCATCAACAAAGGGTATAAATATAAAATAGAATCTAATTACTACGATTTGATCAATAGTAATGAAATTCAACTTTATAAGATTGGCATAAAAGAAATTGTGGAATGCAAAGCGTTTTGAAACGTCAAAATGCAAAGCATCACACTATGATATTAGATATCAAAGTGGGTGAATAGATGGCACCAAATAAATCATTGTAGTGTAGATGTAGAGACCATTAGTTAAAAATAGTTAGCACTCAATTAGAATATATAGTGAACCATATAAATTCGTGAGATCGGCGCCATATCTAGTATGGATCATTGTAAAAGTTTTGGGGTTATTCGATATAACCAGAACAATAGCGAATAAATCCTTGTAGTATATTCATTGGAACTTTGAATACAAAATCCATAGCCAAAACCAAAAAAGAAGCAAAACTTGTATTGCTTGGATTTTGGTACATTTTCGAGAAAGTTTGCATTCAGTGATTTTTCTCGATTATGGAGCAAATGGAAGATAGTGTGAAACACGATGAGGATTGAAATCCCCGCATCAGAGTATTGAGAAGCACAATGGAAAATGTTCCTGAACGATTCTCTTCACAAAGGAAAGAATCAATGATAAGGATCATTGTGTTTTCCCCACTGGTGTTTCCACTACATAAAGTAGGATTCGAAATGTAACTCATATCTTGTATGGAGACATTTGTGAATCAGTTATCATGATTCTTGGAATATGACATACCTACGAACTACTAAGGAAATAATGGTAAGCTAAAGATATGAGAAATCCTAGAAGCAAAATTCCCTTGAGATTAGAAAGCAACTCGTTATTGAATCTCACAAGTAAAAGGAGTTACTTGGATTTTCCCAAATGACTGCAAAGCCATAGTGGAAATGGGGGCGAATGACAAAATCACAATTTTTCAAGTAATGGAGGAATTCAAATGAATTTGATTCAAATGTGCTCAATGTCTAGTGGATTTAAAACTAGTAAAAGTACTAGTATCTCATAGTAAATCTCCAAGTTTGATATTTGATCAAAGTATTTTGAAGTTGTTCAAAATAGTAAGTGGATATGCAATTTGCATGAAATTGAGTGGGAGCTATAAAAGTCTTCCTAAAACAATATGTGAATGACATATTTTTGAGTGGGAGAAATATAAGTCTCAAATTCAAATATGTAGGGACATAGTTTGAGTAAGAGTAGTGACTCATACCCAAATATGTTAGGAAGATATTTTGAGTCGGAGCTTATAGGAGTGATTCTTAAGTGTGTTAAGAATAAAAGCGCAAGTACCAATAAATAATGATTTATAAGGTGTAGAAGTTAATAATAAGTGTGTTATGATATTACGTAGTATTCCTTAAGGGATCTTGAAAAGGGTTTCAGAATAGAAGTTAATTAAGGAACTCGTCCTTAATAACTCAAGTTAGGAATAGTATTAAGTTTAACATCAATGGTAGAAAGAAAGAAAGGATGATCATCATCCACTATGTTGAGACATAGGTTCTACCTTAGAAAACCATGATGGTAACTTAACATAATATATGATCCAATAAGGAATGTTTAAAAGTGATTAAGTTTGAATCACAGAACATTGAGAAAGGTTTGTCCACAGTGTCTAATAGAGAAATGTAGACATGTTTTTCCAAATCCATAAAGGGTTATGTTATAAGGGAATATGTTGGAAACTCCTGTAAATACCGATTAAAGTCAAGTAGGAAGCGAGGTGAACAAAAACATCGAAAGTTGCACAGAGTGCACTTGTGTTTCGATGAATACATTTATAATAATAGATAAGGGTACCATCTAAAGTGTTGTATAATGTTATGGCGAGGCTAGTTCGCTTTTAACGTAGAATGATGTGTCCTAGGTCACAGTGCCCATGAGAAATCCCTCAAGGTTGATCTAAAGTCACTGTAGGCTCCTGGAATTAGGCCTCATTCTTATGCCATAGCGACAATGCATACACACAGATGTTATCATGTGATGATAAAGTATTAATGTCAATCAAGGTGACATTAGTAAGTTGCAAAGTATTTGGGACTGTAAAGTACAGGCCCAAGACTCAACCTCTTCCGTGAGCAAGCATGTTCAGGGTATCGGATATATGGTGCCAATGATTAAGAACAAATGACACTAGTTATTTGTACTCTAGTGCAAGTGGGAGACTGTTGGAAATATGCCGTAGAGACAAATAGTTATAAGGACTATTATCATATTTCATAAAGTTTATGATTAAGTTTATATCATGCTATAACTGTATTGAGTGAAAACATCAATACACGTGTGATATATAAACAACCAGGGGTTCCCAGTGAAACTCTAGTCACTGGTTCATTGGTCAACAGATGATCAAGTTTCTTGATCATATGGCATTTATGCCAGTTGGAAATGGAGTCAACTCATTCTAGGAATGAGATGATGAACAATTACCCAACCTAAACATCGTGACCCGATCATGTCACAAAGTTCAAGTTACGATGATTAGAAATGGATCCTCGTAGACTATTCCTTAGACCATGAGGCTATATCAATCACTGTCTCCCGAGAGTGCTTAGATAGCATCAAGCGCCACTTCGTAATACAGTGGTTATAAAGGTGTGTTCAGGTACTTGGAGGAAACCGTAGAGGTAATATATGTCAAGAGGAGAATTTGTCCGTCCACGTGACAGAAAGATACTCAAGGGCCCACTCGGAGAAGTTATATCCAATAGCCGCGCAACATGTGACTTGATCACGGGGAAATCACTTGTCGGAATGAGTCAACTAGCGTTGTTCGGTAACGAGGTTGAACACGACATGGTGATATCATTGATCAGATCTCGGGCAATGCAAGTATCAAGAGACAAAGGGAATAAGACACGACCGTCCCGGTTCGAACGACGAAAGATCTTCGTGGAACGCACAGGGGTCACATGGCCATCTAGGTCCCTCTGTCGATCATTGGTCCGGGAGTGTCCCGACCATGTCTGGAGTATTCCCGAACCATAGGGTATCACGCTTAAGGGTTTTATGATGCTTATAGAGTGTTTATAGGACCGTAAGAATCGCCGAAGAATAGTAGAGAGAAAACCGGAAGGGTTTCGGTAAGTCCAGAGGATGTCCGGAGTGGAGGTGGAAGGTGTTCCATAGCCATGAAGATTGAATAATATGTGAATGAATGTTAAATATTGATTTAATCATTTATTCATAATTATTTAATAAAAGATAAAATCAATTAAATGGTCAAAGGGATTAATGGGCCAATTCCCGGAGGGGAAAGGGCCCAAGAAGGGACCACACCCCTAGGAGAGCCTAGGGGATGGCCGGCGGCCCTAGTGGGCCTGCCCCACATGGGGCCCATGGGTGGGGGGTTGGCCAGCACGCCTCCCCACCTCTCCCTCTCCTTTAGTCCCACCTTGGGACTTTGAGGGAGGTAGTACCTCTCCTCCCTCTATATAAAGTGGGGGTATTTAACCAGATAAATACACACAATATTCAATAAAGGTGTTCTTACTTTTGGGAAGACCTCCAATTGATATTCTCTCTCTCTCTCTCTCTCTCTCTCTCTCTCTCTCATGACCGTGCTCCCAAGTTCGGACTATGCGAACGAGAGACATCTTCACCGTGGAGCGTCGTCGTGCTGCGAGATTCGGATCCAGGAGCTCTACTTCCGCAACTATTGCTGGATCGGGGAAGCGGGAGTCATCATCAGGCACCGGACGTGTGTAACTCCCCGCAAGGTGTCACACTTGAGGCACTCAAGTCGTTGGAGCCACAGGAGCGTAAGGGCTTCATCAGGACCTTGAGGTCGGCTTCAGCTCGTCTACATAAACCACGCTCTCTTGAGCGTTGACAACGCTTTTTGGTCTTCAAGGGTAAGTCCGGGCAACATCTGGGGTTTAGGGGCGTAGGGTAAAAATTATTGTTTTCATACGCAGAACCCCTACACGAACTGCATCCCCTCATGGGTGATCTTGACCCATACGCGATGGTGGATCAGCTGAGAGTGAAGTTCGTGGGCCATGTGCGCATTTGGAGGAACGAGCTGCTTAGATATTTCCTTTCCATAAAGATGGAGGAAAACACTTGTCTAGATAGTCACTTGGAGAATATGCATGATGCATACATGATACTGGTTCATTTCATGGACTACTAGATGACTGATGCCTTTGCAATAAGCGTATTGCTATGGTCGTTGCCTCCCAGCTACCAAGGACATGTCTGGACCTACATCATGAGAAGTGATGGGGAAACACATGATTTCCATGAGTTCATATCACATTTCATACATGTGAAGGTTGAACCCATTGCCGGAGAGGTCATCGATGATGAAGGTATATATGATATACAGTTTTATAAATTTTATAATTTTGCAAACACTTATTGTAGCTTCGAAGTATCTAATACTTGTTATGTTTTATGAAAACATGTCCTTCTGCATGGGAGCTTGTTTCTGGAGAGGAGGTGACATTGCATGTTGATGGTGAGCATGATGATGATGGCCGGTGATACTCTCCCTCGACATTTATCATTTAGTTTATTGGTTTTGGATAATTATTGTAATTGATGGATTGTGGACCTTATTAGTGTGTCTCGCACTCCACGAGACGGTTATTCGTATGAGTTTGTAACAAAACAGTTATTCCACTTTTATGAATGCATTCTATTCATGTTCATATGTTGTTCGATTATGTGTGAATTATTCGTGTTGTAAAACTAATTGATAATGCATGAACATTTGTAAAATAGTGAAATACCTTGAAAATACCCAACTTAATGATATGTTCATTTTGAATGAAACCATTGTTTGAAATTCAAAGGTTATGTTGATAGTATGATAAGATGGTAGATATTTGATCTCTTGTCACATACAAATCATGCCCATATTCGGCAAGATAACTAAAACACCATGTATTGTAAAAGATAAAGTGTTTGATGAATTGTTGAAAGAGAATACATATTCGATGTACCATATTTCAATGAAGTGGTGATTATCATTTTGTAATTGTTGATTTTAGAAAAAGAGTTTGCCAAATGAAACATGAGCATGAAACTATTTGATATGATCAAAGAATTTCAGCATCAAAGGGTATTGAAAATAAAAGAGAATCAAGTTACTACGATTTGATCAATAGTAATAAAATTCGATGTTATAAGATTGGCATAATAACTTGTGAAATGCATTTCACAAAATTTTGATGCATTTTGATTTTCAAGTACGTTGAATTGCAAAGCGTCACAATATAATATTTGATATTGAGTAGGAGAATAGCTAGCGCCAGATGAAGCGTTTTAGTGTTAGTGTAAAGATCATTAGTTGGAAATAGCGAACACTCATTTAGAATAAAGCAAACAATCTAGAATTCATGAGAAATGACATCATATTTGGTATAAATCATCGTGGAAGTTTTGGAGTTATTCGATATCACCAAAGCAACAACAAACAATTCCTTGTAGTGTATTTATTGAAAACTTTGAAATACCAAAATTCATGACTGGAACAAAAAGAAGGCAAAAAGTTTGGTGCATTCTCGAGAAAGTGTGTTCTTGACAATGAAGTTAGTGGAAGAAAGTGAGAGCACAGTCCATGACCATACATCAGAGTGTTGAGAAGCGCAACAGAACATGTTCCAGAATGCATCTCTTCACATAGAAGGAAAGGATCAATGATAATGATCATTGTGTTTTTCCAATAGTGCTTTTACTAGTGAAGTAGGATTCGCAAATATGCCCTACACCTTGTGTGGGGACATTTGCGAATCACTTGTCATATTATCAGAATATGCCATACCTACTAATTACAAAGAAATGATGGTAAACTAAAATTATGAGAAATCCTAGAAATAAATTTCACTTAAGATTATAAAGTAAAGTGTTACTGAATCTTGTCAAGTAAAGGGGTTACTTGATTTTTCCAAAGGACCAGGAGGTCATACGAAATAGGTGGAAGACAAAGCACGATTTGCCACAAATAATGTCTTGGGAAATTTTAAATGAATTTGATTCAGAAGTGCTGAAGTCTAGTGGATTTAATAGTAGTAAAGTACTAGAGTCTTGTAAAAGAAATTCTCAATTTGATAGTTGATCAAGGGATTTTGAAGAAGATATGAAATTTGTATAAAATTAAGTGGGAGCTATAAATTCTTCCTAAATTAATATATGTATGTCATATTTTTGATTGGGAGCAATGCAAGTTTCGATCTCAAATAGATAGGTGACATATTTTGAGTGGGAGCTTGATGTAATTCATATGTGTATATGACACATTAAGAATAAGAACACACATCTTATTTATATATATATATATATATATACACACTAATTGGAAGCATCGTAGGAGGCACCACATTGATCCTCAGAAACTAAGATAATCATCCATCCGTTCTGGTGTTTACTTAATTACTACCGTCCAATGAATATCTAAGGAGTCCTGGCTCAATGTCCCACCTGCATGTTTTTATCTCTTCCAACAATTATTACCCCAAAAGATACGTCTCCTCGGATGGAATTGGCTGACCTATAGATTTCTCTCCCACGAGTCACCGCCCCTCTTGACCTCTCTGAGCCAATCTCCAATCCTTCGTGTGGCGCATGCCCTCCGTCTTTCATGTCTCCTACGTCTCCATACCTCACGGTATTTCTTGGTTGCCTGGCACGAGCGACCAAGCAAGTGGCTGCTCAAACGACTTGGTCAATAGCGATAGCCCACATCTACTAAACTTGCTGTGGCACATCGGTTGCATGTTGCATCTCAATCTCTACTTTGCAAAATTGTATTAGGATTATTCCACGTCCAACTTTCAGTAGTTATCGTGTATTTGTGTGATTGAAATATATACACACAGCCAGGTGGGATTTCATCCCCAATTTCGCTCGGGAAGACAACGTCCGGCTTCTGTTAATCCAATGCCTCCGGTATGGAAGCCTACAAATTAACTGTTTCTATTTTTATTCTACCAGATAGGAGAAATTACTATGTTATACATCAAATTAGATGAGTGCAAATTGGAAATTTGATTACTAGAGACTTTTACTACAAATCTAATTAAGAGTCCATTATCCGTGTACACCAAAAGTTTGATGATTTGTTTGAAAATTTTGTATGGATAAAAGCTTGCGCAGACATCTGTCACGGTATTGGCCAGTACTGTATGCTCGGGTCTGCTGCCGACGGGCTTGGAGTTCAGGTACCTAACAAGATGCTTGCCTATTTCCTGTCTGAGATAGAAATATGTTGGGTAGGCAGAGCTAAGATTTAGTTTTTTTATCCTGTGATTTATTTATAACGTACATATCCTGGTGAGTAGATCGAATAAACGTGGATAGAGCAAGAGAAGAAATTACATCCAGACTGAAATCCGTAGCATGAATGTTCAGTAAGATATACGATCTCAATGCCCATGGTTTCTTTAGCTATTGCATAGTCTTTATTCCTTAATTTTATATGCAATCAACTTAGGTTTGCAAAAGTTAATGGTACACAACGGACTCTTTTTTCTAATAAGACCCGTAAGCTGCTCAATACGAGTTGATCGTCTCAGGTCGCCACATGCTTCCAACGATTGTATAAGCTTGCGGTTCAATTGTGTGTATGGTAAGAGAGCCTATCGAGATTAATCTCCCAGCGATTGGCTGCATGGTCATGCTTGGTTTTATCCCAATGGCTGCATTGTTTCTCAGATTTTGTACTCAGCCAAGCAGTTTCTTTTCTATTCAGCCCTACTAGCTGATCTCCTCTATGATTTAATTAAGGCATTTGATGCATGTGCTAAATCGATATTATACTACGTACGTGCCAAAACAGATCTAGGTGTTGTTGGATTAACCACGCTGCACTTTCTGTTTATTGCCAACTTATAATATGCGCAGCTTTGTGGTAATGTTCTCCAGTTTTTCAGATCGTGTAAAGGAGTGTTGGCAACAAAATATTAGTTTTTAACTGCATGTCTGCTCCCATCTCGGTAACTTTGGACATTCGTCCACACAGTTGAAATTTCAACACTGTATCATTCCCAACATGCTTGCTAAAACTTTGTTTTTCAGATCTACATACTTCATCCATCTACGTTTCATAAATCTTAGTTCTCTTGGCATCTTTCCTTCGGATCACTTGCCGGTCTACTGTATTTCTGGTCTTCTGGATTTTGCTGAAATTCTTCAACCTAAAACAGCTTTCTTCCACATAAGTCTGATAGTTTTTGTAAGATTGACGTAAGATTGATAGCACCGATGGTGCTACACCAATACAAATTTCCAATTTGTGCAAACATGTGTTAATAGTTTTTCTTTTTTTATGTGTGGCGTGTTTAGTATGTTGATGATTTGTCCGCGATTTTTTATTTCAGTTTGTCTTATGATTGTCTAAACTAACAATATATATATATTTACTTTTTAAATCAAAATTATGATAATGTCTAAAATTGACTCTATAAATAAATGTAGATAGTTTGTGTTCACTGGTGGAAAATGGCTTCTAGTCCCGGTTCATAAGGGTCATTGGTCCCGGTTTCAGAACCGGGACCAATCACTCGGGACTAATGCTAGTCCCGGTTCGCGCACGAATCGGGATCAATGGGTATCCACGTGGGCGGGCGAGCTACGAGGGGGGTGGATCATTGGTCCCGGTTCGTGGGAAAAAACGGGACCAATGGGTCCCCACGTGGCAGCGCCAGAGACGGGCGGGGGTGGATCATTGGTCCCGGTTCTTGGCACGAACCGGGATCATTGGTCTCTGTGCCGCGGCAGGATTTCGGGCTATTTTTCTGCCACGACAGGATTTTTTTATAAATTTAATGGTACTACATATATACAGCAATAATGAAACCACGATATATATATTACACATCATGCATGATCACAAATATATCTCATCCGTCTTCTTGGTCGAAACATATTATAATTACAAACGATACTCTCACACGAATTTGATCTAATTTACACTTCTTTTGTACACTTCACCCTTCCAAATGAAGTGGGTAATAGTATTGTCCTTTCGGATCTATGACTTGTTCTAACAAAAATCCGGAATTTCCTCTTGAATTTCTTGCACGCGTTCTTGTGATAGAAGACCGTCCCGCATTCGTTCGATCTAATATAAAGAAGGGGATCAATATATATGAATGAAACTAAACACAATTGGTGGTAATAAAATAAAGTTATGATTATTGTTTATCTACTTCAATTTTTTTGATGTTCCGGTCTGCCCCTTCTCTTTGGTCGTCTGGCGAATGAACTCGTAGACATAGTATCCACATAAGTTATTCCCGGCTTCCTGCCTCAAGCACTTTACGAGAACAGAGTTCAATCAAAATAATAATCAAGCATGATAATGGTGGTATTGAAACTAGAATCAAAGAGATGCGTGGATCTAGCAAGTAGTACTTACAGTCAATGGTTGAAATGTAAGCTCTGGCTTACAAACACCCCTAGTTTTCGCGGTGAACCGTTTCCAAGCCCTCTGGAGGCATTCCTGCATGTCTGCCCACTTTTTTAATGGCGTGCGTTTCGAGTCCAGGACTTTTACTACTCCGGTGTCAATAGAAATGATTAAGAGAATATAGTGAAAGCTTGACACACTAACAAAATATAACACGAGTCAATTATACGCTTAACATCGAGTAATCGAAAATAGAATGTGTACAAGACAGTAACACTCACGCAGCGTTGTTAGGAAATAGTATTTCCCTTCTATTGCTGAAATACTTCAACGCTCGAAACAAGTTATCCTCTGTCTCTTTGGGATTTGTTTTTAGAGTAACTTCATGAACGGAATTACAGTCAACAAACCCAAGGTCAAAGATTTGTCCTTTGTTGCATTCTTGAATCTTCATTCTGCATATATAATTAGTATAGTGATTAGTAAGATTATACAAGCAACGAATGAGATGAGCTAGAAAGACTTAATTATAGAAATTAATAATACTTACAAACAATAGGCACTGACGATAGCTTTGTCGAGGGCGTCTTGTTGGTAAAACTGGAATAATTCTGGAAATTCAATCAGTATGAAGCCATCTCCATGACCGTAATGGTGGTGTTTATATGCAGCATAGATCCAGTTTTTGGAATCAGCACAGGCTTGGATGTACCATTTATGCAATCTTCGCATTTTTTTGGTAGATCTTTGACTAACTCGGGTTTGACGAGAGGAGCCTCGTACTGGTACACGTATGCTGTTTCTTGGTACCCCTCGAACTCATGCATACGGCTCATGTACTCAGTAATAGACAGTCCATATAATTGGGCTTTTTCTCCGTACAGTAGAACAAACTCTGGATCAATGTTCGGATCATGCCGCTCCTGGATCATCCACTCATTGGTATCGTACACTTTGAGCGGTTTGATCAATTGATTTTTCTGTTGTCTGAGCTGGGCAACTTCTTTCCCGACTCTCCGCTCTTTTGCCTCAGCCGACTTGGTAATAGAGCGATTATAGTCTGATGTGAGCGCTATGGGTTGGTGAAGCTGAATCTTAAGCGTGGCTGCTTTGGCTTTATCTTCTGCGGTGACCGGGAAAATGACTCTATCGGCTTTTTCTTCTTAGCCATGTCAATCTTTCACTTTTCATAATGGGCAGCCGCGGCCGCATCAGTTTCCTCATCTGTCTTCTCGCAAGGTAGCTTCTTCATATTCTGATGAGGTACTCTTGGGAGGGACGATTGCTTATGTTTCTGTGATCGGAACGTGCTCTTGCTGCTGTTGGTGGTGCTGCCCCCCTTAGTATACTTTCGCTTTTGTCTCTGAGGCTCAGGGGACGGAGACGGCTGACGCGGCAGTGGAGACGGCTGAGGCGGCGATGGAGACGGTTGCGCTGAGCGATGAGGCGGTGAAGGCGACGGTTGCGCTGGAGAATGGTGAGGTGGCGGCAAAGGTGGATTGCTGCTCTAAGGAGTGGGTGGCCTTGGCGGCACATAATTTGGAAGCATGATGCGCTCCTTTAACCATAGAATAGTCCTCCCTTTGGCTTCTCCTAGTTGAGTCAGCTCCATATCTTCTCCTGCAGGGTGGTCTAGCTTCAGCTCCTCAAAATCTTCCTTCACCTCATCCACCATGACGACAGCGTACCCTTTTGGAACCGGTTTGCAATTCCAAGTTGGGTTAGGCCCAATTGGTACTGCCATGCCGACCACCGCCGTCACCCTTAAGTTCATAACCTGCACCTTTAGCTCACAAGCTGTTGTCTCCGTGATATCATCCACTGGGTAGCGTTTAGGAGGAGATGTCGTCGGTGCATCATCATCAACATCATGGAGCTGCGTGGAAGCGACGCAGCTTTTCTTATTCGATGGGGCGCCGGTACCCCCGAATGCAGCTTCTACCACGTGCCGCTGAGATTGGCCGCTAGTACCTTGCTGGCTAAGTATGTCGAGTTGATCCTGGTGCCACTTTAATGCTTCTTATACATTACGCAGCCGGTCTGCAGCGGCCGCTTTCTCAGCTACCTCCCTTTCCTTTCTCCTCTGATGGCTTTTATCGGGATATCTCTTCATTTCCGGGGGGAAGGCAACCTTCCACGACTTGGAGTCTGGTGTGCTTCGTGCTCGTCCGTCGTGTTCAGGATTTTTAAGGGCCCGTGTGAGCTCGTCGTTCTCTCTATCGGGAACGAATCGTCCCGCTGCAACATCATCTACTGCATTTCTAATATCGTCGATGGGTAGTAGGGGATCATCTTTGTGTTTCTGATTATATATTGCCCTCCCTTCTTTGTCCAACATGCCCCCATGGCCGTAAAACCAGTTTCTCGCCCGTGTTGTCCATGTTGCGGGCTCTGGTCTGATCCCAGCAGCTATGTAATTGACCTCAAGTGCATCCCACTTAGGCATGCAACTGGCGTAGCCAGCAGGCCCCATGTTATGATGGTACAGTTTCTTAGCAGCGTTCTCCGTATTTATTCTAGACCTTTCCTTAGCTTTCTCCGATGTCTTGTACTTCACAAAATCCTCCCACTGGTGTCTTAACTTAGCATAGTCGGCTTCATTGAAATTTGGAGTCTTCTCTACCTTGACAAAGTTATGATACAGTTTCTTCTTCCAGTTCTTGAATGCATCGGCCATCTTGCTGAGAGCAAACTTCTTGACTCTTTGCACAAGCTCCCTTCTTGCTCTCTCCTCCTCATCTAGAGGCACATCTGGTTCCGGCAGGAGGAAATTAGTCATGAGCTTGTCAAAAAGCTTATCTTTGGCATTGTCGCCGACATACGGGACTCCACCGCCGCTTGGCCGATTCCATTCTTGAATGGTGATCGGGATGTAGTCCCTCACAAGAACTCCGCATTGCTTGACAAATTTTCTTGCGACATCTACGGGAGCTTGCGGTTCGCCATCTACACCGACCACGTCGATCCTATACCTCACAGTATCATCCAACTTTTTTGTTGGGCCTCGTTTCGTTCTTACGGAAGAAGTTCTCGATCCGGAGGGCTAAAAGAAGAAAGAGTGTTAATATATGCATGTATATATAGATAGTAGCATTTTAATTACAAAAATACATATATACACCTCGCCGGTGTTTCCCCTGTCGGAGCCGTCGCCTTCTTCCTTATCGGCTTCTCCCCTGTCCCAGGCTTCGGCTTCTACCTCACCGGAGTCGTCTCCTCGGTTGAGAGACTCATCTCCCTGACCGGAATCGTTCAGAAACTCACTCGTGACATCGATATCGATATCTTCATTTTCGCAGATCATCCCTTGGAGGATGTTTTCCTGATGTGTTGGATCCATAGTATCTGCAAGTTAAACAATCAACACATGGCATCGATAATTATATGACAATTTAAACATAGTTGAAATTTAACCCTAAGGCATGCTTGGCAATTTAAGTGAGATCCGAAGGGTCCAAACCCTATTACAGGAGAGACCCCGAAATCACCTACGAGGGGTTGATTTCAATCTCTTATTAAACTTGTAATTAAAGTTGTTGAACAATGCATGATTATGAGTCTATTGTGTAGATCTTATTTCTCTAAACATTTTGATATATTATATATATTTTTCTGACTTAGAAATAATTAGTTATTGAATTTATAAGATTAAACTCTTTTCTGAAATTATTTAAACAAATATTAAACTTTTACTGCGTCATTATGACGTCAGCTCGGGGTGGGGTTTTTTTCTCCACGGCTAAACTAGCCAGAGAGACTGATGCGGGGGGCCCAAGCCACCTCAGATGCCACGCTGGCGGGGCTTAGTCAGCGCCCACGTCACGCACACGCGACGCCACATCGACGCCATCGTGGCGCCACGTAGGCTCGCCGGCGAACTGCCAGGCGGTGGTGGAAGACGGCGGAGAGAAGCGCGTGGGGTGACGCCACTGTCTCGGTTCAAACCAGCGCGTCGCGGGCTACCTAAAACGGGCGGCGCCGCTACGGGAGGTGCGCCGGAGCAAGCCATTTGACGGTGGCCGGCGGCCGGCGGCGGTAGGTGCTCGTGGGGAGGACGATACAATGAGGGAGGGAGACGTAGGAGTGGTGCTAGAGCACCAGTGGCTCACCAGGAGGCCGATGGAGGGTGTTGCGAGGCTGGAGGAGGCCGGGCACTGCCGGAATCAGTGGAGAACGCGGCGGCTGGAGTCGGGGAAGGTGGGGTCGATTGCAGCGAGGCGGAGCTTCCTTGCCTGCTCGCGGCGGCGGACAGTGGCGCTCGGCGACGGGTGTCGACGACGTGAAGCGGACGCTCTGGATTTGGGCAGCTTGCCGGCGTGATTTTGCTCCGCCGCAAATTTTCCTTAGCCGCGCGTCGATGTGCTCTGTGAAATAGGGGAGTTGGGGAGGAGGAAGGCCGGAACTGTTAACTGTACAAACCATTGGCCCCGGGTCATCCCAATAACCGGGACCAAATGACCAACGGTCCCAGTTCGTGCCACCAACCGGGACCAAAGGTCTGGGCCATGAGCGTTGTTGTGCTGCCACGTGCACGGCCGTTGGTCCCGGTTAGTCCTACGACCCGGGACCAAAGGATCAACGGTCCCGGTTCGTGCCAACAACCGGGAGCAAAGGCGTGTTAATGACAGGGCGCGCATCCAGGATCATCGGTCCCGGTTCGTGGGCCGAACCGGGATTGTTGACCCGTTTTTTCATATTTTGGCAAACCTTTTGATCTTCCCGCCATTTTCAAATTTGTTTCTTCTTTAATTAATAAGATGTTTCAATTTAAGATGATTATTTATTTGGAATTTTAAAAAACTTTTAACAAGAAAAGTGCTTCAATTTCAATAACTAATCAAAAACCATTTTCCGTTTTCAAATATTTTTATTTGAACTATACAATTCTACTATTTACAATTAAAATTGCATTAACAAAATATTTATTGAATAATTTTGGAATTTTAAAAGACTTTTAACATGAAAAGTGCTTCAATTTAAATAACTAAACCATTTTCTGTTTTCAAATATTTTTATTTGAACTATACAATTGTACTACTTACAATTAAAATTGCATTACAAAATATTTATTCCATAATTTAGAATTTTAAAAAACTTTTAACAGGAAAAGTGCTTCAATTTAAATAACTAATCAAAAACCATTTTCTGTTTTCAAATATTTTTATTTGAACTATACAATTGTACTATTTACAATTAAAATTGCATTAACAAAATATTTATTGCATAATTTGGAATTTTAAAAAACTTTTAACAGGAAAAGTGCTTCAATTTAAATAACTAATCAAAAACCATTTTCTGTTTTCAAATATTTTTATTTGAACTATACAATTGTACTATTTACAATTAAAATTGCATTAACAAAATATTTATTGCATAATTTGGAATTTTAAAAAACTTTTAACACGAAAAGTGCTTCAATTTAAATAACTAATCAAAAAACCATTTTATGTTTTCAAATATTTTTATTTGAATTATATAATTGTACTATTTACAATTAAAATTGCATTAACAAAATATTTATTGCATAATTTGGAATTTTAAAAAACTTTTCAAGATTTGAACTACAAGTACATGATATAATGCTTGTGAATTTTTAAAAAATCATTTATAGGTTCACACATGTGCATCTTGGGATGGCTTACGATGTTGCAGGAGGAAGTTTTCCCTTTCGACACACGAAAAAGCCAATTTCCATTTTTGAGGTGCCGAAATCGGGGTGTTCTGTGAAGCAACCACCAAATTAAAGTTTGGCATTGGTACCAAACCATTTTTCAAAAATACTATACCACCTTATATGGACAATTTCCCAACCGGTGTATCTAGAACCTTTCTATCCATCCCTCATGAAAAAGACAAATTCCTGTCGAATCGGTAGGAGGTTGCCAAGATTTGAACTACAAGTACATGATATAATGCTTATGAATTTTTTTAAAAATCATTTATAGGTTCACAACATGCTATTTCATCAGAGATCCACTTCAAGTTCAGCGAGGCTCAGCCCCGGGCTAAGAAGCTTCATGCCCGCCGTTTTGAATATAGTTTGAAACGGGCATAAGAAATTCAAAAATGATCCAAACAATGAGAAACCTTCGCGTGGTGTCATATTATGTGTCACAGTTGCAAGGAAAAATATTGAACTTGAAAAATTGCAAACATCATAAAAAATCCTTCACAAAATGACCTATCATGTTCGAGGTTTCATGGCATTTAGGTCAAACCACCAATGTTATGGCTAGAATCAGGGCATAGTTTGTGATAATGTGCCCATATTGTGCACACATGTGCATCTTGGGATGGCTTACGATGTTGCAGGAGGGAGTTTTCCCTTTGGACACACGAAAAAGCCAATTTCCATTTTTGAGGTGCCGAAATCGGGGTGTTCTGTGAAGCAACCACCAAATTAAAGTTTGGCATTGGTACTAAACCATTTTTCAAAAATACTATACCACCTTATATGGAAAATTTCCCAACCGGTGTATCTGGAACCTTTCTGTCCATCCCTCATGAAAAAGACAAATTCCTGCCGAATCGGTAGGAGGTTGCCAAGATTTGAACTACAAGTACATGATATAATGCTTGTGAATTTTTAAAAAAATCATTTATAGGTTCACAACATGCTATTTCATTAGAGATCCACTTCAAGTTCAGCGGGGCTCAGCCCCGGGCTAAGAAGCTTCATGCCCGTCGTTTTGAATATAGTTTGAAACGGGCATAAGAAATTCAAAAATGATCCAAACAATGTGAAACCTTCGTGTGGTGTCATATTATGTGTCACAGTTGCAATGAAAAATATTGAACTTGAAAATTTTCAAACATCATAAAAAATCCTTCACAAAATGACCTATCATGTTCGAGGTTTCACGGCATTTAGGTCAAACCACCAATGTTATGGCTAGAATCAGGGCATAGTTTGTTATAATGTGCCCATATTGTGCACACATGTGCATCTTGGGATGGCTTACGATGTTGCAAGAGGGAGTCTTCCCTTTCGACACACGAAAAAGCCAATTTCCATTTTTGAGGTGCCGAAATCGGGGTGTTCTGTGAAGCAACCACCAAATTAAAGTTTGGCATTGGTACCAAACCAGTTTTCAAAAATACTATACCACCTTATATGGACAATTTCCCAACCGGTGTATCTGGAACCTTTCTGTCCATCCCTCATGAAAAAGACAAATTTCTGCCGAATTGATAGGAGGTTGCCAAGATTTGAACTACAAGTACATGATATAATGCTTGTGAATTTTTAAAAAAATCATTTATAGGTTTACAACATGCTATTTCATCAGAGATTCACTTCAAGTTCAGCGAGGCTCAGCTCCGGGCTAAGAAGCTTCATGCCCGCCGTTTTGAATATAGTTTGAAACGGGCATAAGAAATTCAAAAATGATCCAAACAATGTGAAACCTTCACGTGGTGTCACATTATGTGTCACAGTTGCAAGGAAAAATATTGAACTTGAAAAATTGCAAACATCATAAAAAATCCTTCACAAAATGACCTATCATGTTCGAGGTTTCATGGCATATAGGTCAAACCACCAATGTTATGGCTAGAATCAGGGCATAGTTTGTGATAATGTGCCTATATTGTGCACACATGTGCATCTTGGGATGGCTTACGATGTTGCAGGAGGAAGTTTTCCCTTTCGACACACGAAAAAGCCAATTTCCATTTTTGAGGTGCCGAAATCGGGGTGTTCTGTGAAGCAACCACCAAATTAAAGTTTGCCGAAATCAGGGTGGAACCGAGACTAAAGATGCCGGTGGGATAACCTTGGGTAACCTTTACTCCCGGCTGGTGGGTGCAACCGAGACTAAAGATGCCGGTGGGATAAGGACGCGTGGGTAACCTTTAGTCCCGGCTGGTAGGTGCAACCGAGACTAAAGCTGTCGGTGGGATAAGGACACGAGGGTAACCTTTAGTCCCGGCTGGTGGGTGCAACCGAGACTAAAGTTGTCGGCGGGATAAGGACGTGTGGTTAGACGCACTGCTCGATGAGATAAAGCATGTAGCGCATGACGCCCTATCGGAGGAACAAGACAAAGTAGAAGCGGCGTCGTGCCTATAAAAGGACCATCGATACGCCATGGCAAGCAGCTCAACAAGCCAACATAGGTAGAGAGAGTTTCATCCCCATGGATGGAGGGTTAGGAAATCTCCTGTGGCGGAGCTTCTCGAAGATGTCGTTGGTGCACACGCCCTACGGCATCTTCGGAAGCTCCGCCTCGGAAAAATTTCCCTGCAAGCCCATGAAAGACTCCATCTCCTCTAACAGTGTTGGGGAAAGGGTTGAGAAATCTCCTGTGGCGGAGCTTCTCGAAGATGTCGTTGGTGCACACGCCCTATGGCATCTTCGGAAGCTCCGCCTCGGAAAAATTTCCCTGCAAGCCCGTGAAAGACTCCATCTCCTCTAACAGTGTTGAGGAAAGGGTTGATAAATCTCCCGTGGCGGAGCTTCTCGAAGATGTCGTTGGTGCACACGCCCTACGGCATCTTCGGAAGCTCCGCCTCGGAAAAATTTCCCTGCAAGCCCGTGAAAGACTCCATTACATAAAGTTTCGATACATCACATAAAGTTTCCATACATCACATAAAGTTTCCATACATTACATAGATTTACATAGGGTTTAGGGTTTAGGATATGAATCCTTCGTTGCGTATGTCGATCCCTTGCCTATGATCGCTTCTTAGGCCGTAACCATGGGGCATCTTCTTTGCTTAACAGGATGCTTGGGTCAGTTTTCACGGTGAAGGGCGGAATTTCATCAAACTTATCATAATCTGCTGACATGTCTGTCTTGTCCTCGACTCCCACGATGTTTCTTTTCCCTGAAAGAACTATGTGATGCCTGGGCTCATCGTCTGATGTATTCGATTCCTTATTTTTTCTTTTTTCGGTCTAGAGGACATGTCCTTCACATAAAAAACCCGAGCCACATCATTGGCTAGGACGAATGGTTCGTCTCTGTAACCAAGATTCTTGTGATCCACTGTTGTCATTCCGTACAGCTGGTCTACCTTTACCCCTTCTCCATTCACGTTGACCCAACTGCACCGAAACAATGGGACCTTAAAAGTAGGTCCATAGTCAAGTTCCCATATCTCCTCTATGTAACCATAGTATGTGTCCTTTTTCCCATTCTCGCATGTTGCATCAAAGCGGACACCACTGTTTTGGTTGGTGCTCTTTTTATCTTAGGTAATCATGTAAAATGTATTCCCATTTATCTCGTACCCTTGGAAAGTCAATACAGTCGAAGATGGTGTCACGGCCAACAAGTAGAGCTGATCTCCAATAGTGGTGTCATTCATGAGATGTAATTGCAACCAAGTGCCGAAAGTCTCCATGTGATTTTTTTTAATCCAGTAGTCATCCTTTCCCGGGAACTTGGAGCATACAACATTCATGTGTTCCTCGATATACGGAGCCACGAAGGTAGAACTTTGGAGAACTATGTAGTGTGCTTGATTCAAAGAATGTCCGTCCCTAAATATCATTGCTTTCTTTCCTAGCGTGCCTTTTCCACTCAGTCTCCCCTCATACCGTGATTCAGGAACACCAATCGGCTTAAGGTCAGGAAGAAAGTCTACACAGAACCCAATGACCTCCTCTGTTCCATAGCCCTTGGAGATGCTTCCTTCTGGCCTATCACGGTTACGAAGATATTTCTTTAAGACTCCCATGAACCTCTCGAAGGGGAACATATTGTGCAAAAATACAGGACCGAGAATGTAAATCTCATCGACTAGGTGAACTAAGAGATGCGTCATAATATTGAAGAAGGACGGGGGGGGACACCAACTCAAAACTGACAAGACATTGGACCACATCCTTCTGTAGCCTTTCCAGACTTTCTCAATCGATTACCTTCTGAGATATTGCATTGAGGAATGCACATAGCTTCACAATGGCTAATCGAACATTTTCCGGTAGAAGCCCTCTCAATGCAACCGGAAGAAACTGTGTCATAATCACGTGGAAATCATGAGACTTCAGGTTCTGAAATTTTTTCTCTGCCATATTTATTATTCCCTTTATATTTGACGAGAAGCTAGCCAGGACCTTGATACTGTAAAGGACTTCAAAAAAGATTTCCTTCTCTGCTTTGGTAAGAGCGTAGCTACTTAAGTATTTATGTCCTTTATCAGTATGCTTGTTGTGTGGGTCTTTGATATGTTGCTGGTGTATCTTTTGTCTTCCCATACGCGCCCAGGAAGCCTAGCAGGTTCACGCAAAGATTCTTCGTCACGTGCATCACGTCGATTGAAGAACGGACCTCTAGGTCTTTCCAATACTCAAACTCCCAAAATATAGATTTCTTTTTCCACATGGCCGTGTGTCTGGTAATGGGGTCTTTCGGAACAGATTGACCGCCAGGACCCTTTCCAAAGATTACTTCTAGGTCCTTCACCATACCAAATACATCAGCACCTTTAGGGAGCTTAGGCTTCTTCCGGTAATCTGCCTCACCGTTGAAATTCTTGCCTTTCTTTCTTACTTGATGATTGGTCGGAAGAAATTTACGACACCCTAGGTACACAACCTTCTTACATTTATCCAAATATGTACCTTTAGTATTATCTAAACAGTGCGTGCATGCATTGTATCCCTTGTTTGACTGTCCTGAAATGTTACTAAGAGCAGGCCAATCATTGACGGTTACGAACAACAACGCTCGTAGGTCAAATGGCTCCTGTTTGTGCTCATCCCACACCTTTACACCTGGTTCTGCCCACAACTACAAAAGTTCATCGACTAATGGCCTTAGGTACACATCAATGTCGTTGCCGGGTTGCTTCGGTCCTTGGATAAGCACTGGCATCATAATGAACTTCCGCTTCATGCACAACCAAGGAGGAAGGTTGTAGATACATAGAGTCACTGGCCAGGTGCTGTGACTACAGCTCTGCTCCCCAAAAGGATTCATGTCGTCTGTACTTAGACCAAACCATAAGTTCCTCCGTCACCTGCAAAGTTCGAGTACTTTCTCTTGATGTTTCTCCACTGCGACCCATCGGCAAGGTGTCTCAGTTTCCCGTCTTTCTTACACTCTTCTTTGTGCCATCACAATAACCTAGCATGCTCTTTATTTCTGAACAGACGTTTCAACCGTGGTATTATAGGAGCATAGCACATAACCTTAGCAGGAACCCTCTTCCTGGAGGGCTCGTCATCTCCCTCAACATCACCAGGGTCATCTTGTCTGATCTTGTATCGACATGCATTGCATACCGGTCATTTATCCATATTCTCTTACTTCTCACCGCGGTACAGGATGCAGTTATTAATGCATGCATGTATCTTCTCCACATCTAATCCTAGAGGGCAGATAGTCTTCTTTGCTTCGTACGTTGTCTCGGGCAGCTCGTTATTCTTTGGAAGCTTCGGCTTCATTATTTTCAGTAACTTCTCAAATCCCTTGTCAGATAAGCCAGTCTCTGCCTTCCATTTCAGCAGTTCAAGTGTTGTACCGAGCTTTGTGCTGCCATCTTTGCAATTTGGGTACAAGAACTTTTTGTGATCCTTTTGCATGGCCTCCAACTTAAGCTTCTCCCTTTCTGTATCACATTGTTGCTTTGCATCAGAAATGACCCGACCAAGACCATCAGCGGGCTCATCTGATGCCCGTTGTTCTTCTTCATTGCCGCCTCCCTCTTCTTCATTGTCTTCCATTGCAGTATCACCGTATTCTTCAGGGGACATAGGATAGCTGTCATCTTCCTCCTCTTCTTCATTTTCTTCCAGCCTAACCCCTCTTTCTCCGTGCATGGCCCAACAATAATATCCGGGCATGAAACCTCTCCGAAGCAGATGGCTTTGAAGGATTCTCGGGGCAGAGTGCTCCGCCACGTTCCGACAGTCGACGCAGGGACAAGGCATAAAATTATCCACTTTGTTTGCCTTAGCCAAATCGATAAATTTATGGAGGCCTGCAATAAAATCGGAATGGCGTCGGTCGCCATACATCGATCGCATCCGTGCATCGACCTGCGTCATAATAATTAACCATTACAATAATATCATCAATAGTAAAATGACCATCCTACATGGACATATGCAATATTTTTGTATCAGTTACAGATAAAGAAGATAAGGTTGCTAACCTCAGCCGAGGATACCGTGTTGTGCGAACTAAAGTGTGGCTCGGACATTTCGTCGAACACCTTGTGTGGAATCAAAGAAAAAAAAGCTAGCACCCACTCCTCACACACAATCCAGCAAAATTTGGTGGGCAAAGGGCTGGGCTTATATATAGCCAGGGGAGGGTTTTTGGTCCCGGTTATTGCCACGAACCGGGACCAAAGCCCCTTCCTCGCGACACGTGGCCGCCCAGCAGCTCGTACCCTACCCAGGTCATTGGTCCTGGTTAATGGCACGACCTGGGACCAATGACTTCGGTGGGGGGCGCTCTGCTGGGCCGCCACGTGTCGCGCGGGAGGGGCTTTGGTCCCGGTTCTTGGCAATAACCGGGACCAATGCTTCCGTCGCTTTGTCGTCCCCGTGCATAAATATGCTGCCTCTCTGCAGTCCCTCTCCACCCTACCACTTTGCCTCTCCTCTCCACCGCGCCGTCGTTTCGCCTCCCCTCCCTCTCCAATCTAGCTCCACCGTGCCGTCATGGAGGTGCCCACGCTCAACCACTACGAGACGGCTGTGTTTGCGATCCATGGCATCCTCGCGCTGCCGCGCGACCCTTCCCGGTGGCTCCGCTCCTCAACTCCCGTGGATACGAGATGGAGTACGTCATTGCGGAGCATCGTCGCCAACTGCCCGCGTGCTTTAGGGCGTTGCCCCGGTACGCGGCGGGCAGCGAGTATTGGCCCCGGCTGTTCAAGAAGGAGCGGAAGGCCAAGCTTGGCAACCGTTTCGTGGACGGGCGCCTGGTGCACCCGGATCGCCGCAACCAAGAAGGGCGGGAGTTGTTCTGGTCTGTCCCTGGACGGACCATCTACATCGCCATTGACGCCGCTATGCGCGCAGACGAGCTCCCGTCTCCTGAACAACGCCGAAATCGTGGAGATTTCGTCCGACGACGACGAGGAAGCCGGCGGCACGGAGGACAACGGCTCGGAGGACAGCGGCAACGGAAGTGTTGTCGACTAGAAATTTAATTATAAATACGCATCTTTATTTGTATGGAAAAATTTGTGGTCGAATAATTTAGACCTTTGTCTCGATTAATTCGTGAAAGATTTGTTTAAAAATAGTGATCAATTCAATTTCTACCTCGAATTAATTTCTGCCTCGAATTAATTTCTACGCCGAATTAATTTACATTAATTCCTGGACTGCTGACCGTCACGGGGTTTTTGGTCCCGGTTGTTGGCATGAACTGGGACCAATGCCTCACAGAGAGCCACGTGTGCATCACGGGGTCATTGGTCCCGGTTCGTGCCATAAACCGGGATCAATGCTTACAGATGAACCAGGACCAATGCCCTGGCGGCATGAACCGGGACCGGTGTCTGGCATTGGTCCCGATTACGGAAACAAACCGGGACCAATGGAATTTGGGCGCTGGACCAAAGGCTCTCTTTCTACTAGTGGTTTCCTAGGATCTACAAAACTCATTTCTTAGTGGTGCTTGCAAAAGGACTTATCCGAATATTTTGTATTTCTAAATTATACCGTACAAACCATATCAAGCTTTCTTCATTGCATTGTCATTTACCATGATGTTAGAAGTACACACTAGATTTTTTTCTCTCCCTCTTAAAACTTCCGAATGTGGAATCCTCCTATTTTTGGATAATATTTCTTTTTGCATTATACTATGTAGTCTGTAAATTATTTTTGCAGGTTGTATTTCTATTAGTTTCAATATAATTTAGTTTATATTGCAGACTTGCAACCACAAGGGTAGTGGTTTTACTCAAGTAGCAACCCCCGGCAACATAGACTATTGTATGATACAAAGTCACTTTATCATAATATTGTCTGCTGTATACGATATATACCAAATGTATTTCTGAGTTTTAATACATAAGTATTTTTGTCCTTAATTATGAGGATTTTATGTAGAAAATAAGCTTTCTTTTTTTTGCATGGTTCAAATATAGTTCACTGTTTGTTTAAATCCTAACATTTATACATGACTCTGCTTGGCTGCTTAATCTAAAACATTTTTTGCTATTTGCAATGAATACCGTCTCCATAGGTAGATATACGTATATAATATTAGTGTTCATTCAGATGTTTTAAATTAAAATCTAATTGCAATATCTCCAATTTAACAATATAAACACATCTTCCGATTAATTTAGTATTGTTCTTCAATAGAATTTTTTCCACAATGAAGCGAGATATCTAACAATGATACCTACCAACTTAATTTTTTTCCAACGACATGTATGGTTTGTGTACTAGAGTCACCAGGAACCAAGATGTTGATTTGATATTGATAATTCCATCTCTCCTTTTGCAAAACATGCAATTTCTACTATATCCAACCTACATCACTTAGTTCTCTAAAAAATGACATCACTTAATACGGTCTAATGAGAAACAAATTAAAGAAAGTAATATATAATTGACCTCCGGTTGACATAGAAAGATATTACATGTTATAAGTTAAATCATTTAAAAAACACATTCCTCAAATTTCTACCTATATTTCTATTGGTTTACCATACATTTGTTATTTTCAAGATTTTCTAGCCCGTGCAGGCGCACGGGTTGATGACTAATAGTAATAAATGTTTATTTATAAGGGTAAAAGTTTACAGAGAATTTCATATGATATTATGTTGGAATGTATTCCTGAAGGAGATTCTGAATTAGTTTCGGAATATGAATTGATGAAGGAATGGTCCTTGATCATTCGAATCAGGAATAACATTAAGTTCAACATCGACGGTAAAGAAAGAAAAGGTTGTTCGACGTTCACTATATTTTAACATAGGTTATGTCTTGTAAACCATGATAAGGACTCAACATAATATGATCCAAGTTCTTATCAAGAAGAACAAGTTCAGAAGTTATTAAATGTAAATCGCTGAACAATGAGCTAAGATTTCCACGGTGTCTAATGAGAACTGTAGACATGTTTCCAGATCCATGAAGGACGATATGGATAAAAGCGTAAAGTGTTATGCTATAAGGACGCATGTTGACCTTAAAAGTTTGGAAATTTCTGCATTGAAATACTGCATGGAAAAGGAAGCATGGTGATAAACATAAAAAATTGCACATAGGTGCACTATTTGATTTGATATCTACATTTAAATATAAGTATATGGATACTTCTTAGTGTTATGTATAACATTGTGGCTGGGGAAGTTCGTCTTCTCACGGAGTGTGTTTTCCAGAGCATAGTGCCCATGATAAATTCACATTAACTGATCTAACGTCACTACTGGCTTTAGGAATCGAAGACCTCACTCTGTTGCCATAACTAATTTACATACACAAGATGTTATCATATGATGATAAAGTATTAATGTCAATTAAGGTGACATTAGTAAGTTGCAAAGGATATGAGGGGTTGCAAAGTCCAGACCCTAGACTCAACTTCTTCCATGAGCAAAGGATGATCAGAAGTGCCAAGTTCTATGGTGCCTATGATTGGTAAACAAATGCAGCTAGTTTATTTGTACTCTAGTACAAGTGGGAGAATATTAAAAATATGCCCTAGAGATAAATAATAATATGGATTATTGTCATATTTCATAAAGTTTATAATTAGATTTTATATCATTCTATAAATATATTGAAAAGGAACTTCAATACACACGTGATATATAAACAACCAGGAGTTCCCGGAGAATCTCTAGTCACTGGTTCATTGGTCAACAAATCAAGGTTTCCTGATCAAGTGGCATTATGCTAGTTGGAAATGGAGTCACCACATTGGGAGAATGAGATGATAAGCATACTCAAACTAAGTATCGTAACACGATCATGTCACATAGTTCAAGTTATGATAATTAGGAAACGTGGTGTTTTGTTCCTCATACTATGAGACCATATTTAATCACTGTCACCCGAGAGTGCCTTGTTCGTATCAAACGTCACTCGGTGAAACGGTAATCATAAAGTTGTGTTTCATCAGGTACATCAAAGGGGCATGTAGGGGTGTGTAACACCCCAGTTTTACTTAAATAGTATTTAGGACTTTGATTGTGCATTCATGAGCATCATCCCTTAAAATGCATGCAAAGAAAAGAATGCAAAACTCTAAACCCTAGCTATTTTCCCTATCTCTCTAAAAGCAATTCAAAATGGTTTTGAATTTTGAAAACCCAAAATGTTTGGAGCCCAAACTGAATACCAGGCCCTAGAGTATTTCATATACATTGTAAACCTTCTGGTATTTTTGAAATAATCCAAAACAGGTTTGAAATTTAAATACAAACTCAAAGAGAAAACAGAAATAGAAAAAGGTTTTGCAAATAAAAATAAGCAGCCGAGCCGCAGCAGGCCGGCCCATCTATCCTCTTCCCTCCCCACCGCTCGTGCGTGCTAGCTAGCAGCCCAGCAGCCAGCCCAACCTAGGCCCAATACCCCTTCGGCCTAACTCCCCCTCTTCGTCTTCCTCATCAGCGGGCAAGCAGCTACCTGGCCACACCGATGCTGTCCGACGCCCGCCACGCCAAGATTTTCACCTTGCCGCTGTTCTGGAGGAAGATTAGACCGCGTCGAGCCATTCTTATCTTCTCCTCGACCTCTCACTCTCCCTCGACCTCTCTCTCTCGTTCCCCTTTGAGGCCGAAAACCTAGCCCGCCATGGCCTCGATCTAGAGCTCGCTCCTGGCCACCCTGTGCCCTGCCGACTGCGCCACAAGCTCCGCCTTGCTCTCCTCTTTCGTTTGCCCCTACTCGCGTGAGCCGGCGTGCTCCTAGGAGCTCCAATAGGAAGCTCCCTCATCGACTCCGGCCACCACCGTCGTCGTCAATTGCCGTCATTCCCGACCGCACCCCGCCTCGCCGTAGCCCCGTTCAATTCGTGGTGAGCTTCTGGTCGTCATGGACCTCCCCACCCTATCCCTCTCGCTCTGTTTCGCGCCCGCCATGCGCTGCCGTGCTCCACCAACAGTCACCGCCGCAGCCGATGTTCCGGTAACTGTTAGCAAGCGGTGCCGCCTCATTTAGTTCCGCCTTGTTGCGCCGAGTCGAACACACCTAGTCCCGCAGTCCCGCGCATACCCTAGCATCATCACCGGTGACCACCTGATGGTGGACGCCATGTTGACGTCACTGTGACGTCGTGATGACGTAGCCCGTGGGCCCGCTGACCATTGACCACCACGATGGCAGCTGATGTGGCCCTAGGATAATAGTCAGCCACTATGGCTAGCCCAGCCCCAGTGAGAAAAGTATTAAAAGCCCTCGCTGACGTCATACTGACGCAGTAAATCTTTTTAAATAGTTTAATAATTCAGAAAATGGTTTAAATCTTATAAATTTAATAACTAATTATTTATAACTCAGAAAAATGTGTACAATATATCAAAATGTTCAGAAAAATGAGATCTTTACAATAGACTCATATCATGCATTGTTCAACAAATTTAAATACAAGTTTAATTAGAAGAACAATCAACCCCTCGCAGGTGATCTGTGGTCTCTCCTGTATTAGGGTTTGCACCCTTCGGATCCCGCTTAAATTGCGAAGCATGCTATAGGGTTTCATTTAAATACTATCTAACTTGTCATATCATCATTATTGCTTGAGCATTGCATGTGTTGATTGTTGTTCCCCCTTTCTTTCCGGTGTTTGCTTCTTCCCGGTAGAATACGATATCGAGCTCAAGATTGAAGATCGAGATCAACACCATCGTAGATCGACGAACAATACTTGACCAACTATAATCAAGTCAAGTACAAGGCTTCCAAAGATCTTCTTATTTGGGTATCAACAAACAAGGCAAGCATAGCCCCACCATTATACAGTCCCATGGTTTCAAAGTATTTCATTCTTGCCATGATGCATATGATTCTACTGTGTTCTTTTATCGATAGATAGAGTATCCTATCTATTGCACTACTCCCTTGATCTTATATTACCTGATCCACTACTCCTAGCATAACTAGGTTAGGCTTGTGTGCACTGCTAGAGCTTTTATCTATGTCTTGCTTAGCCATGCTTAGCTATCAGTGCTGGTTCATCCAGATGATGTACCAAATGCAGAGAATCTAGAATGATAGGAGAATGAGGTATACTAATGAGGTAAGATTAGTGGTAAAGGTTAAACATGCTAAGGCTTGTATGGGAGGCCATGATGGGATGTGGTTTTTGTAGTCCCATGCTCGCCACCACTAGGAACCGAGTTCTTGCCTTTGGACCAAGACGAGCATACAGCCACACGGGGCTTGGGAACCCCTCCACTGATTAACTTGCCTAGTAGATTCCACGAGTCACATAGTTCGGGCGTTCCATTCGACATATGCATTTTGGTTGTTCTCAAAGGCGGTGAAGGAGGTGCATTCATACAGGTAGGTAAGCGTGGCCGAGGTTGGGGAGGCAGTTCCTCTGGGTAAACCAACCTCGCCTCACATCTCTAGGGACCGGCTTTGGGATTTGACCCGTTACGGAGGAACCATCCTTAGGGCGTGACTCATGGTCTCGGCAAAAGCAAGGTAAAGGTCGTGTCTAACCACCCTCTGGCGGCCTTCCAAGGAAGAGGGCTAATGTACTGGCACTAAGAGTCGGTTAGTACGTGTGGGTAAAGTTGTACATCCCTGCAGGGTTAAATCTTTTCGAAAAGCCATGTCCACGGTTATGGACGACTTGGGAATAAACGTGAGATCATAGAGAACATCAACCTAATCATTAAACTTAGCAACTAATGTTTTTAAGGATGCTTCCTCATGGGTACGAGGGGGTGATCCTAGTTGTGAGATAAGGATTACTTTGGTGGATATCAAGATGATGATCAATTCTTCGGAGATGTTGCTCTCTTGTCCCCTTTTAAAATATTCTGAGTAGACGACCTTCTTCTCCCTCTTGTTTTATAAACAAAGATGGCTTTATGCAAAATAACCCCACCATCCATAAGACTTGCGGAGTACACCCTGTACTCACCCTTTCTTTGTTGATACTTTCAGAGTAAGTGTTCCCCTGTAGACAAGTTTGGTACGACATCGACACCGATGAGTAGCTTGGGGTTCCCGGCCGGCAGCCTGGAATCTATGGCTGGGACGTCATCGTTATGCTTCAAGCCTCTTAGGCCATTTGTTAAGTTTGCTATACTTAATAGCATAATTTGCCTTCCATTGTTTGATGTTTGTGGTCAGTGACCTCTGCTTGTAATATTTTGGTTCTTCGCTCAGTTATGAGCTTGCTGTACTAAATTTTGGGTCGCAGGGTTACTGTTGTGTTACCAATTTCTCACTCGATATCCTCAAGGTCTAGGTTAATACTATGTCAGGGTAAGGTCTGGATTTTTTTAACCCTGATCCCGGGGGTGTCACGGTTCTTGGTATCAGAGTAGTACCAACCATAGGAAAACCTTGCTATTGGTCGATGTTGAGTTTAGTGATTGTGAAAACTATTTCAAAGGTGAAAAGTAGTTGCGAAAACTCTAGTATGCTTCTTTTGCTCCTCAGCTGGTATCGCTCTAACTCTGGGTCATCTTATCTTGTGTTGACTTTCAAAAAGTTTTGATATCTCTTCTAGACTTTCAAAACTTAGGTGCCTTCTAGGCATGTCGTTTCTCAACCAGTTGACTGATACATTGCAAATGTATCTATAATTTTTGATGCTCCATGCTTGGTTTTATCCACTTTCTTGTGTTTTGTCCACACTTTGGAGTACTTTTCATATGATTTCTTGGACTAACCTATTAACAAGAGCCACAGTGCCAGCTGCCTATTTTCTGCTGTTTTTGGTTCCAGGAAAGTCAGAAAATGAATATTCTCGGAATTGGACGGGACAAAAGCCAAAGTGCCTATTTTTCCAGAAGACTCACGGAGCCAGAATACGAGACGAAGGAGGGCTAGGGGCTGGCCACACCACCCCCAGGCGCGGGCTGGGCCTGGCCGCGCCAGGGCATGGTGTGGTGGCCCCAGGCACCCCCTCGGTCTCCCTCTTCTCCTATAAGAAACCTTCCGACCTAAAAACTCCGGGGGGGTCGACGTTTTTCATGAAAAGTTCCGCTGCGCTGCCACCACCGAAGGGGAGATTCGGGGGACAGAAAGTCTCTATTCCGGCACCCTGTCGGGACAGGGAAGTGCCCCCGAAGCCATCTCCATCGATCTTCACCATCATCTCCATCGACCATCCATATTTCCCCCATCTCTGAGTGAGTAATCCCCCGCTGTAGGCTATGGGGATGGTAGGGATTGGATGAGATCGTTCATGTAATGGCATCAGATTGTTAGGGCATGGTGCCTAGTATCTTCTATTAGTGCTTTATGACTTTGTTGCGACTTGTTGTGCTTAATGCTTGTCACTAGGGCCCAAGTGCCATGATTTCAGATCTGAACTTATTATTGATTCATTATGATAGTATTGTTTTTGGTCTTATCTACAAGTTGTATACACACGTTGTTGTCCGGAACCTATGGCCCCGAAGTGACAGAAATCGGGATAATCGGAAGGGAAAGGCTTTGATGTGAGGATCACATGTGTTCACGGAGTGTTAATGCTTTGCTCCGGTGCTCTATTAAAAGGAGCACCTTAATTGTCAGTAGTTCCCTAGAGGCCCCACTGCAAACGGGCTGGCAGGACAAAAGATGTTGTGCAAGTTCTCATTGCGAGCACGTATGACTATATATGGAACACATGCCTAGGATTGTCTAGTACTTGGGTGCTTTATCTTATTCTGCAATTGCCCTATGTTCTGATTGTTATGTGAATTGTCTTGTCCATGCAACGCCCGTACATCCATCCCTATGCCTACCGCACTCGAATCCCGCTGTTACTTCTTTCGTCACTACTATCTTTGCTTTACTACTGCTGTTACTTTGCTATTCCTACTACAAAACTGTTGCTACTGATAAACTGTTGTGAGCAAGATTGATTCCAGGTACAGCTGAATTGACAACTCAGTTGTTAAGGCTGATAAATATTCTTTGGCTCCCCTTGTGTCAAATCAATAAATTGGGTTTCACTTCCCTCAAAAATACTGCGATACACCCCCTATACTTGTGGGTCATCATTGACCTAGTGTTGAGTTCTCTAGAGTTGTGTGTGTTGTGTGTTCCTTGTTTCCTTTGTTGTGCTTCAGCTGAGAGATTCCTTTCCATCATGATATCTCTGTCTTTTGGAACCTACAATATTACATTGAAGGATCCATAGTGTTCTATTCTAGGCTTCGAGGATTCCCTTTGCCTCGTGAGCCTCCTTTTTATTTGTTTGGGTACTTTAGAAGTTCTTTCTTCTTTTGGAAGCTACCTCGTGATTACTATCTTGCAGTGTACGCTGTGTCACCCAAGTAGTAATTACTTCTTTCTCAGGTTTTAACTCTTGGACTTGAACCGAAGATCCCGGATTGTGCTGGATTCTAGTGTTATGAATCTTGTACATGAAGCTGATCTTTAACTCAAGATCCATTCCATTGACCCTTGTTGCTAATGTTCACACATTACCTCATTATGGCTGGTACCACAATTCTGGTCTTCAAGCTTGTGGTTATTGTCGTGATTAAATTTTGACAATTAAGGACTTCCCCTACCACTAGCCATGGCAGATGTTCTTTAATGGAACCAAATAGATCACGACAAGAGTACTCATCGTGAGTCTCGTATCTATACTCGTGACTTTGCCACACCTTACCTTCTTTACATGGGTTTTCGGAAGAATGATAATCTATACATCCACCTCTCGAGATTCTATCTTGAGCATGTTCTTTTTCCCTTGTTGTTTCCGACCTTTGTTTATCAGTTGGTAGCCAAGTAGTAATGTGCATGGGTGTCTTCCGATGCAAGATACTCTTGTGGTCTGTCATGACAAACCATTTCGGGATGTCAAGAGAAACAAACTCCAGTACCTCATCATATCTAGGACCAGGTCAAAGTGTTGTAGTCCGCAGATCAAGAGGCATTGATTAGCTTCTATCTGTTCTACCTTAGAGTGTCACACCCTTATATACTAAGAGGTCGTGCTAAGTTTCATGACCCCTTAATGAAGTGATGCTCTTACACATTATTACCCACCCTTCCTCTGAGCTTTCACGCTCGTGAATGATGCGTGTGCGTAATAATGTGGTCATCTGAGATTCTTAGCAGTCATTATTGCTTCGATCTCCAAGGACATTTGTGTCATCTTTAGCGTGATTGGTTAACCCTATCACTAAGCGAAGGATGATTGTGCTACCAAGGCCACTATTCTGGTACACTCTCCCCAGTCAAAGAGTTAGGCTTGTGCCAAAGCTCTGAGACTATGTCTTCTTGCCTTACCAAGCAAGTCTCCTCTCGAACTAAGTGACATATCGGTGGTCTATGATATTCTAGACGTCCTCTAGAAGTATCACCATGTTGCCACATGATCGCGTTGTCAAGTTCTAGAGAAAGCAAGTTCTCTGAAGTTCTCCTTTCTCCAAGGATCCGTGTTGGACACCCCTAAACTAGTTGGTTGAGCTTAAACAACAACTTGGAGAGTTGTAAGACAAAGGTTTTATCTGACTTAGTTTATCTTAAAGGGATGTCTAATTTTGTTCGTGTTGAAGAAAGATAGTATTTCCTTCATGGATATGTTATCTTCTCCCGCCTTTGATTTGATTTGGGTTATCGTCAAATCAAACTCAGTTCCAAGGACTATCTTGACGATGTTGCTACTCGTGACATTTCACTTGACTACATCCTCATGTTATTTGGTCTGACCAATACCGTTGCCTTGTTTATACAACACATGAGTCTATCTTCCTAGAGTGTCATGATAAGTTTGTTGTTGAGCCCATCGATGATATCTTTATCTTCTCCAAGCTACACTAGATTCATATGCAACCTTTGGCATGAACGTTGGAAACTTTCTAAGAACCGTGTTCGGGTCGCCTCGAAGTATGTGTTCTAGATGTTAGAAGTGATCCTCTCTGATTCACAAGCAAATGTTGAAAGATGTCGCTGTGGATTTGAGTAGAGTTAGCTTTGCTTCCTTAAGGACACAGTTATATTTAGTTGCAAGTACTTGATGTATGTGCACTTATCATTTGACAAGTTGTTAATACATGGGTCTAGCAATGTAGCTTAGTCTATTGGAGCTTGACAAGTTGTCCATGTCTTGAGAATCCAGTAACTTTACCTTCGTGGTAAATGTTGCGAGCTTTCCAGTCGGACATGCTGAGTCTAAAGTATCATTACACTTAACCAAATCTGAATCTCAAGAAGATGTGATGGTTGGTGTTCCTCAAGGTTTTTACATATGTTTCTATGTAAGTCTGACATGATTGATGTAATGGTTGGCACAATCAGCCGGAAGACCTATTGCCACATTACCTTGAATCATCCATAAAAACCACCCTTCATGAGGCATCTTCTATGATTCATTATAGGAGTTGTGCTTATGGTTTACTTTGTCTCCGAAGTCCGACCTTTACTTGATGTTTCTTTCCTCGAACATCAAGGAGAACATTTAAAGTAGTGTTGCTAAATGTCTCTCGGTCGATCCTCCAGACCCTTTTATGTTGCCAAGCGTCTTGTGGTGCCAAATAATTGAAGTCTGAGAATGAAGTTTATTTTTCCTCATGTCATCAAGAATCTTCTCACTTGTTCATCTGGTGGTGTAAAGTGATATCATGATCTTTGGCAAAGATTTTGATAAACCTAGATGAATAAAGATTTTCCTTCATATCTCGATCATGTTCATAGAGTGACTATGATTTTGGTAATTAGTAGTTCCTCATGTTACATGTTCCTTGTGACTCTTACAAGTCCTCGCCACAAAACACCTTTCTGTCTAGACCTTCCGTTGAACGAAAGAGTGATCCTTCCGTATCAAAAGTAGTTCAATAGCTTGGTTATTCGTATCTTTGTACCTGTGAAATCTCTACTTAAGTCGTTAGTAGAGGTGCATCTTTCGAAGTCTGTGGTCATGTTCTTTATGTTGAAAGCTTTACTTTTTAGAAGCTTAAACTCTTCTAAATCTCCATGGTCTCAATCCTTATGAAGACCAGCTATCTAACAACTTGAAACCCATCTCCTTATGTTTCCTCCATTACCTTGATGTGTTTGATGATTCATCATCTCAGAGTTGTTCCTGAACACTCTTTCACGAGTTGACCATGAGATACTTTGTGTGTTGTTTAGTGTGTTTCCCTCTTATCCTTAGAAGTGACCATGTTTCTCTTCCTTCTTCCTACCTGCGGAATCTCGGGTCGAGATTCTCGTAAGGGGGATAGAGCTGTAACACCCCATTTTTACTTAAATATTATTTAGGAATTTGATTGTGCATTCATGAGCATCATCCCTTAAAATGCATGCAAAGAAAAGAATGCAAAACTCTAAACCCTAGCTATTTTTCCTATCTCTCTAAAAGCAATTCAAAATGGTTTTGAATTTTGAAAGCCCAAAATGTTTGGAGCCCAAACTGAATACCAGGGCCCCAGAGTATTTTATATACTTTGTAAACCTTCTGGTATTTTTGAAATAATCCAAAAACAGGTTGGAAATTTAAATACAAACTCAAAGAGAAAACATAAACAGAAAAAGGTTATGCAAATAAAAATAAGCAGCCGAGCCGCAGTAGGCCGACCCATCTCTCCCCTTCCCTCCCTGCCGCTCGCCTGCGCTAGCTAGCAGCCCAGTAGCCAGCCCAACCTAGGCCCAATACCCCTTCGTCCTAACTCCCCCTCGTCATCTTCCTCATCGGAGGTCAAGCAGCTGCCTGGCAACGCCGATGCCGTCTGACGCCCGTCGCGCTAAGATGCTCGCCTCGCCGCCGTTCTAGAGGAAGATAAGACCGTGTCGAGCCGTTCCTATCTTCTCCTCGACCTCTCACTCTCCCCCGACCTCTCCCTCTCTCGTTCCCCTTCGAGGCCGAAACCCTAGCCCACCATGGCCTTGAGCTAGAGCTCGCTCGTGGCCACCCCGTGCCCTGACGACCACTCCACAAGCTCCGCCTTGCTCTCCTTGTTTGGTTTCCCCTACTCGCATGAGCCAGCATGCTCCCAGGCACTCCAATCGGAAGCTCCCTCACCGACTCTGGCCGCCACCGTCGTCGTCAATCGCCGTCGTTCACGACCGCACCCTGCCTCGCCATAGCCCCATTCGATTCGTGGTGAGCTTCTAGGTGTCATGGACCTCCCCACCCTCACCCTCTCGCTCTATTTCGCGCTTGCGCCGTGCGCCGCCATGCTCCACCGACAATCACCACCGCAGTCGATGTTCCGGCAACTATTAGCAAGCAGTGCCGCCTCATTTAGTTCCGCCTTGTTGCACCGAGTCGAACCCACCTAGTTGTGCAGTCCCGCGCGCACCCTAGCATCATCGCCGGTGACCACCTGAAGGTGGCCGCCGCATTGACGTCACTGTGACGTCGTGATGACGTGGCCGATGGGCCTGCTAACCATTGACCACCACGGTGGCAGCTGATGTGGCCCTGGGCCCATCAGTCAGCCACTATGGCTAGACCAGCCCTAGTGAGAAAAGTATTAAAAGCCCCTGCTAACGTCATAATGACGCAATAAATCTTTTTAAATAGTTTAATAATTTAGAAAATGGTTTAAATCTTATAAATATAATAACTAATTGTTTATAACTCAGAAAAATGTGTACAATATATCAAAATGTTCAGAAAAATGAGATCTTTACAATAGTCTCATATCATGCATTTTTCAACAACTTTAAATACAAGTTTAATTAGAAGAACAATCAACCCCTCGCAGGTGATTCCAAGGTCTCTCCTATATTAGGGTTTGCACCCTTCGGATCCCGCTTAAATTGCCAAGCATGCTATAGGGTTTCATTTACTATCTAACTTGTCATATCATCATTCTTGCTTGAGCATTGCATCGATGCCATGTGTTGATTGTTGTTCCCCCTTTCTTTCTGGTGTTTGCTTCTTCCCGGTAAAATACGATATCGAGATCAAGATTGAAGACCGAGATCAACACCATCGAAAATGGACGAACAATACTTGACCAACTGTAATCAAGTCAAGTACAAGGCTTCCAAAGATCTGCTTATTTGGGTATCAACAAACAAGGCAAGCATAGCCCCACCATTATACAGTCCCATGGTTCCAAAGTATTTCATTCTTGCCATGATGCATATGATTCTACTGTGTTCTTTTTTATCGATAGATAGAGTATCCTATCTATTGCACTACTCCCTTGAGCTTATATTACCTGGTCCACTGGTCCTAGCATAACTAGGTTAGGCTTATGTGCACTGCTAGAGCTTTTATCTGTGTCTTGCTTAGCCATGCTTAGCTATCAGTGATGGTTCATCCAGATGATGTACCAAATGCAGAGAATAGAATGATAGGAGAATTAGGTATACTAATGAGGTAAGATTAGTGGTAAAGGTTAAACATGCTAAGGCTTGTATGGGAGGCCACGATAGGATGTGGTTTTTGTAGTCCCATGCTCGCCACCACTAGGAACCGAGTTCTTGCCTTTGGACCAAGACGACATACAGCCACACGGGGCTTGGGAACCCCTCCGTTGATTAACTTGCCTAGTAGATTCCATGAGTCACATAGTTCGGGCATTCCATTTGACATATGCATTTTGGTTGTTCTCGAAGGAGGTGAAGGAGGTGCATTCATACAGGTAGGTAAGTGTGGCCGAGGTTGGCGAGGCGGTTCCTCTGGGTAAACCAACCTCGCCTCACATCTCTAGGGACCGGCTTTGGGATTTGACCCGTTACGGTGGAACCATCCTTAGGGCATGACTCATGGTCTCAGCGAAAGCAAGGTAAAGGTCGTGTCTAACCACCCTTTGCCGGCCTTCCAAGGAATAGGGCTAATGTACTAGCACTAAGAGTCGGTTAGTACGTGTGGGTAAAGTTGTACATCCCTGCAGGGTTAAATCTTTTCGCTCTCTTATCCCCTTTTAAAATATTCTGAGTAGACGAGCTTCTTATCGCCCTTGTTTTATAAACAAACATGGATTTATACAAAATAACCCCACCATCCATAAGACTTGCAAAGTACACCCTGTACTCACCCTTGCTTTGTAGATACTTTTAGAGTAAGTGTTCCCCTGAAGACAAGTTTGGTATGACATCGACACCAACGAGTAGCTTGGGGTTCCCAGCCGGCAGCCTGGAATCTATGGATGGGACGTCATCGTTATGCTTCAGGCCTCTTAGGCCATTTGTTAAGTTTGCTATACTTAATAGCATAATTTGCCTTTCGTTGTTTGATGTTTGTGGTCAGTGACCTCTGCTTGTAATATTTTGGTTCTTCGCTCAGTTATCAGCTTGCTGTACTAAATTTTGGGTCGCAGGGTTACTGTTGTGTTACCGATTTCTCACTGTATATCCTTGAGTTCTAGGTTAAGATTATGTCAGGCTAAGGTCTGGATTTGTTTAACCCTGATCCCGGGGGTGTCACAAGGTGTATGTGTCAAGAGCGGTATTTTTCCATCCACGTGACGGAAAGATACTCTAGGCCCACTCGGAGAAGTTATATCCAATAGTTGCATAGCGTGTGACTAGATCACATGGATATTACTTGTCGGAACGAGTTAAGTAGCATTTGTCAGTAACGAGATTGAAATCGACATGGTGATGTCGTTGATCAGACCTCAGACAATGCAACTATGGCAGAGGCAAAAGGAATAGAACATAGCATTGATTGTTCAACAACAAAGATTTCGTGGAATGCACAGGGGTCATTATGGGCATCCAGGTCCCGGCGATGATCATTGGTCCGGGAGGGGTCTCGACCATGTCTAGAGCGTTCCTGAACCGTAGGGTAGCATGCTTAAGGGTTTGACGAAGCTTGGAGACCATTTTGGTATCATCGTAATCACCAAAGAAAGTAGAGGGAGAAACTATAAGGGTTCCGGGAAGGCCGAGAGGATGTCCGGAGTGGGATGGAAGGAGTTCCATAGCCATGGGAATTAAATGTTATGTGAATATATGTCAAATATCGATTTAATCATTTATTCATAATTATTTAATAAAAGAAAAGGAATTAAAATGTCAAATTCCTTAAGGGGAAGGGCCCATGAGGGGAAGGACCAAAGGGAGGAGAGGGAGGTGGTGTTGGGAATATGCCCTAGAGGCAATCATGGTTGATGATATTTCCCAAAGTATTCATAAAGTAAAGTTGTCCTTATATGAACATCAGATATGTATCACTGAATGCGTGATTCAGTTGTGGAACTATATATTAATGGTTGTTCATACTAGATTGTCCTTGGTCGTTGAGGTTGTGCTGGACACACAACTTAGACCAATGTGCAAGTCGGCTGATGACACGGTTCCACTTGTCATGGGCATGGTGATGCTATTCCGACTTACACTGATTTGGCTAAAGAGTTTAGCGAGTCGGACTGACCCAAAGTTGAGATGCAACGAGCATGTTGTCATTTGTAGTCTCAAGCAATGGAATCCTTTGACCTGAGGTGATTGCATGATCCGAGTTGTGGATCGCCAACTTAGGTTCTATCAAACGATGTTCCGTAAATGGGTAGTTATAAAGGTAGAGTTCGGGTTGGTTGTGAAGCAGGCTGCGTGATGTGGATTACCAAGATGGGATTTGCCCCTCCATAATGGAGAGATATTCTCTGGGCCCTCCCGTGTGATATGATTCGGAAGCATGGCCATGCGTTACTCAGTAAAGTGTTAACTGAGGAGTCGGACTAAGAGTTAGTCCAGTGAATCACATATCATGGTACGAGAAGAGAGTTAAGCTATTTAAGGGATAGAAACTACTCGCCTATAGCTTAATAGATATATCATGAGGTAAAGGGACTTGGATGAAAGTCATATTGAAGGTTCGCCTTCTAACTTTACGACACTTGGGAGTTGGCACGTCTTGCTAGAGGCCGCTACCATCTATCGACTTGATACCGAGTGTTCATGGGAGTGAGTTGGACTCAAAGCCATGACGGGATACTTGGAGGAGTAGCTCATGTCGTGTCCAGGTGTACGTGAACCTACAGGGTCACACACTTAAGGGTAAGGAGCCCATGTGGATTAGATCCATATGGAGATTGGAGTATAGCCTAGATGGGCCTCAAGAGTTGAGCCCAACTAGGAGTGTATATAAGTGGAGTGACAAGGGATAGTCCCTGACCTAGCCGTCACTTTCTCCACTTCTATTTCGGGCTAGACAGGATCTAGCAATCCTCTGTCTGAAGCTCCTTCCTGTATGTGTGGATACTGGTAGAGGCGTTGCACGTGCGGCGCTGGAGACAGGGAAGCTCGTGGGGATCTGGCAAAGGAGTTCGTGGGATCTGGTGTGGTTGTCCGTGGGATTCAGAGGGCTGTTCGTGGGATCATTCGGCACTACTTCAATGCGCTACATCAACTTCCGCATATGCGCGTCTAGCGGTAATCTCGTGGCCTATTACCTGAGCTGGATCTTGGGAGTACCGTGTTAGGGAAAAAGTTTTGTTTATCTCTGCATGGCCCAGCAGTGGTATCAGAGCGAAAGCTTCTGGTTTTAGGCTCTAGATCTGTGCGTATGTGATATGCACAAGGTGGTGGATGAGATCCACTTAGGGTTTCGGTGGTCGATCTATGAGATAGATCGGTTTTGTGCCAGATTGATTGGATTAATCGCACTTGGGGGTGCATGGAAGATCAGGTGCAGATGATCAATGAGATTGGTCAGATCTGCACAGGGATGAGATTTGGGTAAAAGTGTTTTATCCAATGAAGGAATCCATGGTTCGGAATGCAGATTAGATCTGTGATGTCGGAAAAATCGTCGGGCGCTGCCCCTTCGATCCCCGCCCGCTATCCGGCTAGTGGGACCGCCGGCTTCGCCCTGTCATAGCACATTAGATGTCATTGCGAGGTTCACAACGCCGGTAGATATCGTATCTATGCATAACTTGGTTTTGCAGGAAGTTGTGAATGGTATGGCTTATGTGCATGTGATGTGTGTAATCCATATGTGATCTGTGTATCACGGGTTTGTCAGCCGGCTGGAGCCAAAGTGTTATCACCTGCGTGTCGGCATGAGATGCCATCTTCTTGTATATTCCTTAGTGCTAGAGTATCATGTTTGGAGGACTTGAAGGACACTGCAGCCAAAGGCATGACAAACAGGTTCATGGCGATGGAGATCACCATGAAGAGAGCCATACCATTTCATATTATAATTGGATTATTTTGTGTGATTGTCATCTCTCTAGTTTTACCCCTATAAGATAGTGGTTAAACTTTAATCCCTCAAAGAAGGTCTAGTCGGTCTCCCCGCCAGTGCTGCACCATCACAAGTCGGACATTCTTGGTAGTGGGCTCATAAAATTGAGGTGCTACCAATTCTTTTTGACTAGATGGGTTCGAGTCAGACTCTTACAGCGGAAGCACTTGGTAAGCTAGACGGGTCTATCACAACGGTTGTGGGACTCAGGGAGAGGGCGGTCGGGAGCCGGGGCATGTGATGCCACCCGACCAATAGGAGTCGCATGAGATGCGATTGGCAAGGAGTTGCCTACCTAGATCACTTGACGGCTAGCGGTGATGCTAAAGCTCACTAGTCGGCTTGCTTATTTAGGGTCCTGAATCACTAAGTGGCCATCGGAGGGATGTTGGTTCTAGTGGGAGCATAAGTATTAAAATGTTTAATACGCCTGCTCTTTTATGAATACTTGTCTTAAGTGTTTTGCATATTTTTGTTGTAGATAATGGCACCTAGTAGCAGTCTCCCTCAGTTATCCAGTTTTGCGTTGAGGACCATCCTAGATAAATATAAACTTAATGGAACAAACTTCACCAACTGGTATCGTAATCTGAGAATTGTTCTCAAACAAGAAAAGAGGGACCATGTTCTAGACAACCCGCTTCTAGATGTGCCGGATGAGAATGCGAGTGTCGCAGCAACCAATGCCTACCGTAGAACATGTGATGATTCTACGGAAATTAGCTATCTTATGCTTGCTCACATGGAACCAGACTTGCAGCAGCAGCAGTTCGAGAATGTTGAGGCCTACGATATGATCGAAAGCCTCAAAAGTATGTTCTAGGCTCAAGCAAAGACCGAGAGGTATCAAGTCTCTCAAGCTTTGCTGAGTTGTAAGCTTAAGGATGGTGACCCACTGAGTCCGCATGTAATCAAGATGGTTGGTTATGTGCAGTCTCTGGAAAGGCTTGGCTACCCCATTAGCGAAGAGTTCGCTACAGATATAATTCTGAACTCTCTTCCTAGTGAGTATGGTCAGTTCATATCGAACTACCACATGCAATGTATGGATAAGAAGCTCACTAAATTACATGTGATGCTTAAGCAGGCAGAGGTTGATCTCAAGAAAGGTACTAGCCAAGTGTTGGTGGTACAGAATAAGGCTAAGTTTAAGAAGAGTTCTTGGACTAAGAAGAAGAAGGCTAAGTCAGGAGGTAAGTCATCTCCTTCAGCCGGATCCGCTTGCTTCTATTGCAAGACGGATGGCCACTGGAAGAGGAATTGCAGCAAGTATTTGGTGGATAAAGCCAAGAGTGGAGGTGTGACTTCCAACTCAGGTACACTTGTTTGCAATGTTATAGACCTTTATCTTGTTGATGCACCCGGTAGTTGATACATTGCAAATGTATCTATAATTTTTGATGTTCCATGCTTGGTTTTATCCACTTTCTTGTGTTTTGTTCCAACTTTGCAGTACTTTTCATATGATTTCTTGGACTAACCTATTAACAAGAGCCACAGTGCCAGCTGCCTGTTTTCTACTGTTTTTGGTTCCAGGAAAGTCAGAAAATGAATATTCCCGGAATTGGACGGGACAAAAGCCAAAGTGCCTATTTTTCCGGAAGTCATCAGATGCCAGAATACAAGACGGAGAAGGGCTAGGGGCCGTCCACACCACCTGGCTGCACGGCTAGGCCTGGCCCACGCCAGGGGGTGGTCTAGCCAACCCCAGCACCCCCTCGGCCTCTCCTTCCGCCTATAAGATGCCCTCGGGACGAAAACCCTAAGGGCCCGATCAAAAATCCACGAAAGAGTCTGTAGCCACCGTCATCTCCATCCCTAGATCGGGAGGGATCTGAAGCTCTTCCTGGCACCCTGCCGGAGAGGGGAATTCACCCTGGAGGCCTTCTTCATCACCATGCAAGCCTCTGGTGTGATGCGTGAGTAGTTCATCCTTGGACTATGGATCCATGTAGTAGCTAGATGGCTGGTTGTCCTCCTTTGGGCTTTCATGTCTAGATCTTGTGAGCTCCGTTCATGATCAAGATCATCTATTTGTAATTCTGCATGTTGTGTTTGTGGGGATCCGATGGATATTGAGATGCTATTTCAGATTGATTATTGATTCTATCATGTCTTTGTTATTTGTGATCGTGCATGCTTTCCGTTGTTAGTAGCTATCTTGGCCAAGTAGATACTAGCAACTCCAAGAGTTAGTATTTATGCTCGATAGTGGGTTCATGCCTCTGGTAATCTGGGGAAGTGACAGAAATCTCTAAGGTACTATATGTGCTATTGCTACTAGGGAGAAAACAACAATCCTTTGTTCATAGAACAATCGTATTGTTTACTTTACACGCAGTTCGTAAAGCAATAATCTGTTGCTTGCAACTTAATACTAGAGGGGGTTCGGATGATAACCTGAAGGTGGATTATTAGTCATAGATGCAGTTGGATGGCGGTCTATGTATAATGTTGTAATGCCCAATCGAATCTCAAAGGAGTCAAGATGATTAATATATGTATGTATTGCTTTCTCGATGTTTGTCAATTGCCCCGCTGTAATTTGTTCACCCAGCATGTTATCTATCTTAAGGAGAGCCACCTCTAGTGAACTATGGATCCCGGTCCTTTTTCTTTTACATACAATCTACAATATTTTACTGCTTTGTGTTTACTTTCTGCAAACTATTACTTCTTTCCATTCAATACGTTTAATCCTTTGTTTTCCGCAAAACACGGTGAGATTGACAAGCTCATCGCAAGTTGGGGACAAAGTTCTGTGGTTGTGTTGTGCAGGTCTCCACGTTGCTACTAGCACCGGTAGTGCACCCTGCCAAGGCTCAGCTAGCAACACCTTTGGGGTGTTTCCTTGCTCCTACTGGTTCGATTAAACCTTGGTTTCATAACTGAGGGAAACTTGCTGCTGTGCTCATCATACCTTCCTCTTGGGGTTCCCAACGAGATCTACATCAACATCGCACCAGCATTTTTTTGGCGCCGACACTGAGCCATCAGTAGTTCTTGGGTATATGATACCAGATCAGTCATTCATATCTGCAACTCGTTGCAGGGACTAGTAAGAACTAGGGGCATAGCAAGAGGCGAGGTTGACATTAGGGTCGGCAACAAATCAAGAGTTGCTGCGTTGGAAGTCGGCATGATGCAACTTCATTTACCCTCAGGATTCTTAATGGAACTAAATAATTGTTATTATGTTCCAGTGCTTAGTCGAAACATCATTTCTGCCTCATGTTTGATGAGACAAGGCTATGAGTCTAATATTAAGAACAATGGTTGTTATTTATATTTGAATGATATGTTTCACGGCTTTGCACCCGTTCAGAACGGGTTATTTATTTTAAATCTTGATGGTGGGTCGGTCTGTAACGTAAATGTGAAAAGGTTGAAACCAAATGATATGAATATGACTTACTTTTGGCACTGTCGACTTGGTCATATAAGTTGGAAACACATGAAGAAGCTCCATGATGATGGACTCCTAACTTCGTTCGACTTGGAGTCGTTCGAGACATGCGAATCCTGCCTTCTCGGCAAGATGACCAAGACACCTTTTGCAAGGAGTTGTGAAAGGGTGTCTGACTTGTTGGGACTAGTACATAGTGATGTATGTGGTCCAATGAGCGCGACAACCAGGGGTGGTTATGAGTACTTCATTACCTTCACTAATGATTTGAGTAGATATGGATATGTCTACTTAATGAAACATAAGTCGGAAGCCTTTGAAAAGTTCAAAGAATTCCAGAATGAAGTACAGAATCAACTCGGCAAGAAAATAAAGTTTCTTTGGTCGGACTGAGGAGGCGAGTACATGAGCCATGAGTTTGATGACCATCTGAAGAGTTGTGGAATAGTTCCTCAACTCAGTCCACCGGGTACACCGCAGAGGAACGGTGTGTCGGAACGGCGGAATCGGACCTTTTTGGACATGGTACGATCAATAACGAGTCAGTCAGATCTACCTTTATCATTTTGGGGTTATTGTCTAGAAACGGCGGCGTTCACACTAAACTGAGTACCATCAAAATCGGTAGAGAAGACACCACATGAGATGTGGACTGGCAAGAAGCTGAGTTTGTCTTTTCTTAAGATTTGGGGTTGTGAAGCTTTTGTCAAGCGACTTCAGTCGGACAAACTTACAGCCAAGTCGGATAAGTGTATTTTCGTTGGGTATCCAAGGGAAACCTTGGGTTACTACTTCTACAACTGAGAAGAGGGCAAAGTGTTTGTCGCTCGGAACGGTGTCTTCCTTGAGAAAGAGTTTCTCAGTCGGAAAGTCAGTGGGAGTACAGTGCGGCTTGAAGAAGTTCGAGAGGAACCGGTTAGTAGCGATTTGGCAAAAGCCTTGGAGGTTGAGCCAGTCGTGGTAGCTGAGCCGGCAGCTGCACCTACACTGCGAAGATCAGCAAGATTGCTAAGTGTTCGTGATGTATTGCTATTAGACAGTGATGAGCCGACAACTTATTCAAAAGCGATGATGGGTTCTGATTCTGAGTCATGGCTTGGAGCCATGAGATCCGAATTAAAGTCCATGGATGAAAATCAAGTTTGGAACTTGGTTGATCTGCCAGATGGTGCAAGACCCGTCGAGTGCAAATAGGTCTTTAAGAAGAAAACTGATATGGATGGAAAGGTTTCTATCTATAAAGCATGGCTTGTCGCGAAGGGCTTCTAGCAGGTTCAAGGAGTTGACTACGATGAGACTTTCTCACCCGTAGCGATGCTTAAATCAGTTCGGATCATGTTAGCTATAGCAGCCTATTTCGATTATGAGATATGGCAGATGGATGTCAAAACGGCTTTCCTTAATGGAAAATTAACCGAGGACGTGTATATGATACAACCCGAGGGTTTTGACGATCCGGCTAATGCTGACAAGGTATGCAAACTTCAGAAATCCATTTATGGGTTGAAGCAAGCATCTCGGAGTTGGAACATTCGCTTTGATGAGGTAGTCAAATCGTTTGGCTTCATCAAGAGTGATCATGATTCTTGTTTGTACAAGAAGTTTAGTGGGAGCAAAGTAAACTTTCTGATCTTATATGTGGATGACATATTATTGATTGGAAATGATGTCCAGATGTTCCAAGAAACCAAGAAGTCACTAGAAAGGAGTTTCTCAATGAAGGACTTGGGTGAGGCAACTTACATACTAGGAATCGGGATCTATAGAGATAGATCCAGGCGGCTCATTGGATTGAGCCAAAGTACATATTTGTACAAAGTGTTGAAGAAGTTCAACATGGAATAGTCTAAGAAGGGGTTCTTACCGATGTCCCACGGCATAAGACTTAGCAAGACTCAGTGTCCCTGGACAACTGATGAGCGAAGTAGGATGAGTGCGATTCTGTATGCTTCGGCAGTCGGGTCCATCATGTATGCCATGATTTGTACTAGGCCAGATGTTTCCTATGCTCTAAGTGTTGTGAGCAGATACCAGCTGATCCTGGAAAAATCCACTAGGCAGCAGTTAAAAACATCTTTAAGTACTTGAGAAGGACTAAGGATGTGTTCCTAGTTTATGGAGGTGAGGTTGAACTCAGTGTAAGGGGTTACACGGATGCGAGTTGCCTTACTGACTCTGATGATTCTCGTTTGCAATCTGGGTACGTGTTCATTTTGAACGGAGGGGCTGTGAGCTGGAAGAGTTCCAAGCAAGAGACTGTGTCTGCATCTACAACAGAAGCTGAGTATATTGCTGCCTCGGAGGCGGCAAAGGAAGCTGTTTGGATCAGCAATTTCCTGATTGATCTTGGTGTGGTTCAAGGCTTGTCCAATCCGTTAAACGTGTATTGTGACAACAATGGTGCTATTGCACAAGCCAAGGAACCTAGACAACACCAGAAGAACAAACATATACTCATGCGATACCACATGATTCGCCAGTTCGTGGATCATGGTGATATCAAGTTATGCAAGGTACACACAGATGCAAACGTTGCAGATCCGTTGACAAAGCCACTTCCACAGCCTAAGCATGAGGCGCACGTAAGAGCCATGGGCATTAGATGCCTAGACATGTGATGTCGGATGATTGATTCTAGTGCAAGTGGGAGACTGTTGGGAATATGCCCTAGAGGCAATCATGGTTGATGATATTTCCCAAAGTATTCATAAAGTAAAGTTGTCCTTGTATGAACATCAGATATGTATCACTGAATACATGATTCAGTTGTGGAACTATAAATTCATGGTTGTTCATACTAGATTGTCCTTGGTCGTTGAGGTTGTGCTTGATGGGTTCGTAGCATGGAAAACAAAAAAATCGTTATCCCAAAGTTCGTAGCATGGACGATAGTTCAGGCAACATCTTGTTCATGCAGTGCATATTGTAGTTCATCACAAAGTTCTTATAACTCGGTGTCAGTGATTGGAGGACACGGTGGATCCCTAACTCATTAGGAATCGTTATCCCCAACTCTTGGAGCTTGTTTGCGTGCCCAGACATGGTGAGCACATGCTCGCTAACGGAGCTTCCCTCTTCCATCTTACAGTTAAAGAACCTTTCGGAGGCCTCATAGCTCTCCACGGCCGCGTGAGTCTCAAAAATCAGCCTGAGCTCCTTAATGATCTCGAATGGGTCGTGGTGCTCAAAGCGCTTCTGAAGCTCCGTTTCTAAACCGTACAGGATGGCACACTGAACTGTGGAGTAGTGATTTTTCTGAGTGGCGTAAACATTCTTTACGTCATCGGTGGCATCTTCTGCAGGTGGGTCACCTAGCGGTGCTTCGAGCACATAGGTCATCTGACCAGCCCTGAGGACAATCTTCAGTCCACGGAGCCAGTCCGTGAAGTTGCTTCCATTGTTCTTAAGCTTTTCTTTCTCTAGGAACGCATTGAAATTGATGGAGAGGTTCGCCATAATCTACAACAAATTTGCAAGTAGTTTATACTAAGTTCATGATAAATTGAGTTCCCACTCAAAAAAACATCCCTCGCGTTGTCTTAGTGATTACACGAACCAAATCCACTACACCAAGTCCGATCTTCACGAGAGAAGATGTAGTTTCATTGGCGAACAATCTTCATGTTCATCATATCATTTATATGACTCATGCTCTACCTTTCGGTATTCCGTGTTCCGAGACCATGTCTGTACATGCTAGGCTCGTCAAGATTAACCTTAGTTTCCGCATGTGCAAATCTGGCTTGCACCCATTGTATGCACACGTAGAATCTATCACATCCGATCATCACGAGATGCTTCGAAACGACGAGTCTTAGCAATGGTGCCAAGTAAGGACGAACACTTTATTACTTGATATTTAGTGAGAGGGATCATCTTATAATGCTACCGTCGCGATCTAAGCAATACAAGATGCATAAAGGATTAACATCACAGGCAATTCATAATTAGTGTGATATGATATGGCCCTTTCTTCTTATGCCTTTGATCTCCATCTCCAAAGCACGGACATGATCTCCATCATCACCAGCATTGCGTCAAGGTCAGTAGCGCCGCTTCATGGTTGTCCATCATCACTAGCATCTATTACAACTACTTGGAATAAAGCTATTACAAGATGAATAGACACGCAGGTCTTAACAGAATTAAAGACAACCATTAGGCTCCTGCCGGTTGCCATACTACAACAAGGATCATTGCATACATCAAATATAATCACAATCACAGGATGGCCATATCACATCACAAAAACCCCTGCAAAAACAAGTTAGACGCCTCTAATTTTCTTTGCATGTTTTACATGGTTCGGGGCTTTCGAATAAGAACGGATCTTACCTATGAAACTAAACCACAACGTTGATACAAGTGCTATCAAGTACAAAGTGTAAATTGGATCTATACTATGGTGGGAGAGACAGACACCCGCAAAGCCACTTGTGTAAAGCAAGTTACACGTCAAGCATGGAGCAAGTCTCATGTGCGATGACATGTAAGGTTAGCCCGAGCCGCTTCATCCCACCATACCGCAAGATGCAAAGTACACAAAGCAAAAGACGGCACGAGCACCAACGCCCACAAAACCATTGTGTTCTACTCGTGCAACAGATTTATGCATAGACATGACTCTGATACCACTGATGGGTTCGTAGCATGGAAAACAAAAAAATCCTACCGCAAGAACGAACAAAACCCAGATCTAATCTAGATAAAAGCCAAGATCTAATCTATTAGACACGTGCAACGAGATAGATCTGTACTAACCCTTGTAGATCCAAAAGCCTTGTGCGAGATCGGATCTCGTGGTTGATGTAGATGATCACTTGCCGATATCAAGATCGAGTAGACGATCCTTCCGGCGCCGCGTTCCGGCAGCGCTTCCACAGTCGGTCACACGTGTGGAGTCGATGCAGACCTTCCTCTCCCCGTTCTAGCAAGCAGCGGAGGTAGTAGATCTCTCCACGGAATCCCAGCAGCACGACGGCGTGGTGGTGGTGGAGTAGAGAATTCTGCAGGGCTTCGCCTAAGCCTGAGCAGAGCGATGGAGGAGGAGAGAGGCGGCTAGGGCAAGAGTGGAGGGGCAAAGGGGGGGTGGCGCCTCCACCCCTCTATATATAGAGGGAGGGGTGCGGCCTAGGGTTCCCACCCCTAGGCCCACCTCCTAGGGCCGGCGCACAAGGGAGAGGGGGGGAGTTTCCTTCCCCCCCCCCCAAGTCTCCCCTTTTCCTTTCTTGGTTTTCAAGTAAAGTCCTCGGAACCTTCTGGAACTTTCCGGAACATTCCGAAACCTTCTAGAACCCCCATATAAACACTCCGGAACATTTCTGAACCTAGAAAATGATCTCCATTATATGAATCTCATTCTCCGGACAATTCCGGATCTCCTCGTGATGTCCCAGATCCAATCCGAGACTCCGAACAACATTCGGTCTCCAACGCACATTCCATATCTACCTAAACAGCATCGAACCTTAAGTGTGTCACCCTACGGTTCGTGAATATGCAGACATGATGGAGACACCTCTCCGATCAATAACCATCAGCGGGATTTGGAGATCCATAATGGCTCCGACATATTCAACGATGACTTCGTGATCGATATAACCATTAACATACGAAACCAATTCCCTTTGTCACGTGATATTTTACTTATCCGAGGTTTGATCGTCGGTATCTCCATACCTAGTTCTACCTCGTTACTGATAAGTACTCTTTACTCGTTCCATGTTATGTCATCCCTTGTGACCTAGTCACATGCTTGCAAGCTAACTAGATGACATTCCACCGAGAGGGCCCAGAGCATATCTATCCGTCATATGGATGGACAAATCCCAATCTTGGTCCATGCACTTCAACACATACTTTCAGAATACCCAATGACACCTTTATAACCACCCAGTTATGAAGCGGCGTTTGATATCATCAAAGCACCCATTCGGTGATGGTGATTAACATAACCTCATGGTCGAAGGATTAGGTTACTATGCATTTGAAAGCTTGTAGCAATACGAACTAAATGACTTGATCTTATGCTACACTTACTATGGGTGTGTGTCCATCACATCATTCTCCTAATGATATGACCTTGTTATTAATGACATCCAATGTCCATGATCAGGAAACCATGATCATCTATTAATCAACAAGCTAGTTCAACAAGAGGCTTACTAGGGACTCTTTTATGTTTACAAAACACACAAGTATTAGTGTTTCCTAATAATACAATTATAGCATGGGATGTAAACATTCATCATAAACACAAAGATATAATAATAACCACTTTTATTATTGCCTCTTGGGCATATCTCCAACAGTGCTGGACACACAACTTAGACCAATGTGCAAGTCGGCTGATGACACGGTTCCACTTGTCATGGGCATGGTGATGGTATTCCGACATACACTGATTTGGCTAAAGAGTTTAGCGAGTCGGACTGACCCACAGTTGAGATGCAACGAGTATGTTGTCATTTGTAGTCTCAAGCAATGGAATCATTTGACCTGAGGTGATTGCATGATCCGAGTTGTGGATCGCCAACTTAGGTTCTATCAAATGTTGTTCCATAAATGGGAACGGTAGAGTTCGGGTTGGTTGTGAAGCAAGCTATGTGACGTGGATTACCAAGAAGGGATTTGCCCCTCCATAATGGAGAGATATTCTCTGGGCCCTCTCGTGTGATATGATTCAGAAGCATGGCCATGCGCTACTCAGTTAAGTGTTAACTGGGGAGTCAGACTAAGAGTTAGTCCAGTGAATCACATATCATGGCACGAGAAGAGAGTTAAGCTATTTAAGGGATGGCAACTACTCGTCTATAGCTTAATAGATATATCGTGAGGCAAAGGGACTTGGACGAAAGTCACATTGAAGGTTCGTCTTCTGACTTTACGACACTTGGGAGTTGGCACGTCTTGCTAGAGGCCGCTACCATCTATCGATTTGAGACCGAGTATTCATGGGAGTGAGTTGGACTCAAAGCCATGACGGGATACTTGGAGGAGTAGCTCATGTCGTGTCCAGGTGTACGTGAACCTACAGGGTCACACACTTAAGGGTAAGGAGCCCATGTGGATTAGATCCATATGGAGATTGGAGTACAGTCTAGATGGGCCTCAAGAGTTGAGCCCAACTAGGAGTGTATATAAGTGGAGTGACAAGGGATAGTCCCTGACATAGCCGTCACTTTCTCCACTTCCATTTCGGGCTAGACAGGATCTAGAAATCCTCTATCCGAAGCTCCTTCTTGTATGTGTGGATACCGGTAGAGGCGTTGCACGTTCGGCGCTGGAGACAGGAAAGCTCGTGGGGATCTGGCAAAGGAGTTCGTGGGATCCGGTGTGGCTGTCCGTGGGATTCGGAGGGATGTTCGTGGGATCGTTTGGCACTGCTTCGATGCGCTACATCAACTTCCGCATCTGCGCGTCTAGCGGTAATCTCGTGGCCTATTACCTGAGCTGGATCGTGGGAGTACCGCGTTAGGAAAAAAGTTTTGTTTATCTCTGCATGGCCCAATAGGTGGTGGACGGATGGGCCTCAGGGCACCCACGCGGGGCTCACAAGGGCCTTGGCCGGCGGTGCCCAGCCCCTCTCTCCTCTCCTTTGTTTAGTCCCACATGACTTAGCCAATGAGTTTTGGGATCCCCTTCCCCCTATATAATGAGAGGCATATGGAGCAAATGAAATACAAGAAAATAAATAAAGGTTTTCTCGCTTTGAAGAAAGCCTCCAACCACCTTTCTCTCTCCCTATCTCTTTCGTGACCATGGTACCAAGTTTGGACTACGTGAACGAGGAGTTCTTCACTGTGGAGCACCGTCGCGCTGCGCGCTTCAGATCCAGAAGGTCTACTTCCGCAACCTCTACTAGATTGGAGGATTGGGAGTTATCGTCAAGCACCGGACATGTGTGACTCCCTCGAAGGTGCTTCACCTATGGCGCTAGGAGTTGTCAGATCCACCTGAGCCATCGGAGTTCAGCATAACCCCGAGTTCAGCGTCGGTACGACTACATCGCCAACACTATCCTGAGTCAGGGCCGGCCCTGACATGCCAGGGGCCCGGTGCAAGAAAAAAATTTGGGCCCTGTCCATAAGTTATATAGGTGTTTGCCTTTTCGACTTTGTGTATTGAACAAAATCATCTAGTGTCTAAATATATTCAAGTTTAGACAAACTTTGAACATTCTTTTTGGGACGGAGGAAGTATAATATTTATATTAAACAAAAATATTCAAATTGTTTTTTTAAACACACCCGGAGAAACCGAGAATTCTACTAACCATTGCAGACCGAGGAAGAATTTATAGAAAAATCAACTCTTTCATTAATCACCTCAAAATGGGTATTTCTTTGTTCAATATATGTTATATTTATCCTACCCGTCCAAAAATAATTAACTTGCATTTGTCTAGATTCACATATATCTATAAACTAAAATGCGTCTAGATGCATGCGAATCTAGACAAACTTAAATCATTTATTTCTAGATGGAGACAGTAGGAAAATCAAATCCAAGGGAAGAGGGCCCCTAACATTGGCGATGGAAACAAATCGATTTGACGAGGGACGCGACCAGGCATAGAACTCTTCTTCGTTAGCGATACATTTATGCGTGCGTACACGGGCCTGAATAGGTGAGCTGCTAGTAAGTAGGAATTGAACTGATCGGTTGATCAATTTTCTGTCTCTCATCTAACATGCGTGAACTGATCGGTTGATCAATTTTTTGTCTATCATCTAACATGCGTGAAGTGCATTCTTGGGTGGGGCCCCTAGCAATTTGGGGCCATGTGCCACTGCACCGGCTGCACAGGCCCAGGGTCGGCGCTGTCCCGAGTGACAAAGTTTTTTGTGAAGGTAAGTTTTCAAAAAGCACCTCCCGTTACTGCATTACTAATAGATAGATCCTGGCATTAGGGTTCTTGACATAGAAAAAAAAATTGTTTTCAGGCGCGCAACCCCTACAGGGACCCTCGTGATGTCACGCTTGAAATTTGGTGTTATAACCTTGATCCTCAAGGTGGTGGGGGCCACAAACATACGCCAATTTAGGCCCATCACGGTAATAAATGTGATCCAACGAATCATGTCCAAGGTGTGTCCATGCAGGCTGGCTCCAATAATGGAGCGTCTGACACACCCATACCAGTTCGCCTTTCTCAAAGGCAGGTATATCCATGATGGGATTCTGGCGCTTCATGAGATTATCCATGAGGTGAAGGTTAGGTGTCAGAGGTGCGTCTTCCTGAAGCTAGACTTCTAGAAGGCATATGACCATTTAGACTGGGCCTTCCTCCGACAGGTTCTTCAATGTCGGGGTCTTGATGATCACATGATAGGGTGGATCATGCATATTTTCATGAGTGCGAACATGGCTATAAACATAAATGGAGAGGTGGGCCCCTACTTTAAACCCTCTTGTGGGGTTAGGCAAGGGGACTCGATCTCCCCTATTATGTTTAATGCTGCTGTGGATTCCCTTTCAGAATTATTAGAGAGAGCCAAGACTTTTGGCCACCTTTCGGAGGTGGTAGGGAATCCCATCCCTAGGGGTGGGGTAATCCACCTCCAATATGCAGATGATACTATGATCATGGTAGAGAGATTGGAACCAGACATCATTAACCTAAAGTTCCTACTCCTATGCTTTGAGTCCATGTCGGCCCTCAAGATGAATTTCGAAAAGAGCAAAGTGATGGTGTTGGGCTACTGCCAGGAGGACCAGCAGAAGATTGCTGATAAACTGAACTGTCAGCTGGAGGTTTTTTCCCTTAACTACCTAGGGATGCCAGTCAGGGATACCAGAATCCTGTGTAAGGACCTGGAACCCCTTATGGGGAGGGTTAAGGGGAAATGCGAGCCATGGCAAGAAAGGTTTACCTCCATAGGCAGTAAGATCATCCTTATCGACTATTGCCTTTCCCGCCACCCCATGTATATCATGGGGTTGTATGTCCTGCAGGAAGCTGTCCATGCTTCCTTCGATAAAGAGCTTTCGTGGTTCTTTTGGATGGCTAACAATGGACACCAAAAATACCACATGGTCAAATGGGATGATATTTGCGCCCCCAAAGATCTTGGGGCATAAGCATCATTTCCTCTCACCACATGAATGTGGCCTTGATGTTAAGATGGGTGTGGCGGATCCGAACAGATGATGGTGGCCTTGGCTATAGCTAGTGAAATCTAAGTACCTTCAGGGGCAACCACTGATGGCTTGTGAGTGTCAGGAGGGGTCTCAGTTTTGGAGATCCATCCAGGACATCAATCCAACAATACGGAAGGGACTGTATATCTCCATAGGCAATGGAGGGGACACCCTTTTCTGGTTAGACCCCTGGGTTGGAGGATGCCCCCTTCATCATGAGGTCCCTGCATTATTCACAATTTGCTCAGACCCGATGTTGTTGGTGGCTGAGGCATTCTAGGAGGGGTCCTGGAATGTCAAGTTTCGGCGAAACCTTGGTGTGGCAGAGATGATTTCCTGGGATGGGCTTCGGGACAGCCTCCTGTTGTCTCTCTCCCATTCGGGGATCTTAACCATGAGTTCGTCCTATAGGGCCTTGTTTAGCGATCCATCTCTATCCTAGACCTCCCCTCTCTGGAAAGCTCCCTTGCCCTTGAAATTTAAAATCTTCTCGTGGGAATTGTTGCATGACCGGCTTTCCTCTAGTGTAGAGGTGGCCAAGCGGCATGGCCCTAGTAATGGCATGTGCCCTTTGTGTGTGGTCCCGGAGTCGGGTTCCCACATTTTGTTCTCTTGTCCCGTGGCTTGCTTCCTTTGGAACTTTACTTGTGAAGCGCTAGGGCCTAAATGGTAGGCCACAGATCTCGGGGAATTCCTGGAAGCAAATTCAAACCGTACCAAAAGAAGGAGGCACCTCTTCTGGTTAGTGTTTGAAGCAATGACCTTGACCCTATGGAATATCAGAAATAAAATGGTCATAGAGCATGTCTTCCTGCGCCATGCCTCTGACTCGATCTTCAATTTTTTGGCTTTTTTGCAGTAGTGGTACCCGCTGTGTAGACATCAAGATAGGTAGTGGCTAGACGTGATGATAGAGCACTTACTAGTGGTAGCACGCCACTTTTCTACTCTGTCTGGCCACTAACAGTCGTTCCTAGACGGCGTTGTATCGTGGTATGTGTGTGTTTTTCATACTTTTCTGAACTTGGGCTTGTCTATGCTGTTTGCCCTAGCTCTTGGTGTTTTTTTTGCTTTGGCTGTTTTCCTAGTTTGTACCGAATCTTGTATGGATGTTGCTTTATTTATAAAGCCGGGCGGAATCCTGTTTCAAGGAGGTCTCTCCTGGCCTTATCTCTTTTTATTTAATTGTTTTAGCGAGCCCCGCATCCTAGATCTCCCCACGTCGGCCATCCACGCCAGGAAGCTCCTGCTACCTCCATGCTCTCGCGATTAAGCATGCTAGCGGCCTACCACACTTTGCTTGCTCCATCTTGATCCCTCTCTCTCCCACCTCTAGCGAGGATCAATCGCTTGCCGGCAACGGTCGCAGCTCACGGCGGAGCTTCCTCGCTGGTGGCAGTCAGAGCTCACGGCAGACTTCTCTCGCTGATGGTAGCCACACCTACGTCACCCGTCGTTACTCCCTGTAGAGGGAGGCGTTGTTGCAAAATGCAGGCGGCGTAGATGTGGGACGGCGGGTGGTGATGCTACTTTTGTTTTTTCAAAATGCTTCAATGCTTTTTTGTACATTTTTAACTCGTTGAGGAAAATTTCTCCAACAATGCTACAATAGCACAATTCTTTTGGTAAAATATTTTTGTGGTTTTCCTACAATAGTGAAAAGTTTTTTGCTCTGAGGTCTTCAGCGATGTTTGGCGATGTCTCCAGCAATGTCTTCGGTGAAATTGGGCTTGATACAACAACATAATTGTTTAGCTACAATAGTTCACCCATTTTGCTATAGTACCACAACTATTTTTCTACAGAGTATCCGACGAGAGTCTCCAGAATGTATTCGGTGAAGTCGAATTTTGCTAGAATAACACAACTTTTTTGCTCCTAAGTCTCTAGAGAGACCTTCGATGAGGTCTGTATTTTTATTTCTATTTTCATGGATGAACCTTTTTTGCCACATAGTAGCAAAACCGGGCTTTTGTTGGCTACATACTAGCAAAACCTCGATTTGGGGGAGAAAAGAGGACACATGTCAGCCTATTGATGAGTCCAAAATTGAAGCATATTTACCTCTTGTTTTTGGATAAATAGAGTAGGATTTTTGGTATTTTACTGCGCTCTCGCGCACCTTTTTGTCCTTGCTTCAACAGGATCCCAAATTACTAAGTCTCTTGTGAACATATTAATTGGGACTATCATATTGTGCAGTAATATAATATTTCTAAGTGATAAATATCATTTATTTGATTTTTCCTCCTACCTAGGAGAATAGCAAACATGGAGGAAGACTATAGAGGGCTTAACGACCTATGGTATGGGCGGAGCTTGCCCCAAACATCCGCATGTACCACCTATTAGCGCATTTGCCTCGTCAAATACTATCACCACGTAAAGATGGATCTGAGATCTGACATTCAGAGAAACTTTCAGCCGCAAAATACCACGTCAGAGAGGGATCTGGAGAAGAAACTAGGAGAAGGGCAAATCCATGCTGCTTCACGGATCATATCGCGTCATCCCCTTCATCATCAACTGCTGCATATCCATCAACATTACTATTCCCCTCTTCCATACTTTAGATCTTGTTGTAATTCGAAATTCATTTGTGGTTTGCACTAGACTTATCTCCATACTTTTATCTATCCATTTAAATATGATGATGTTGTTGATTGCTTCCATGTGTGAGTAGTTCACTTTGTTCTTGGGGATATAGAGAATGCCTGGAATTATTATGAAGTGAAATAAATATTATCTATTACTTTTGCCCATGATCCATTGATCTATGATGTTGTGTTTGATCTCTCTCGTTAGATGGTATGTGTAGTCGGTCACATATCATTTTCCTCTAGGTCTAAAGAAAGGGTGGTATCCTTAGGACGTGTATGAGAGTATGTCCAGTGTTACTTTTGTGACTACAAGCATTGGCTTATAACTGCACGGTCAAGGGGAATGAAGAGAGATTCACTAACCTAATTACGATATCCATGGGGAAACCCTTAATTGTGGTGGTCTGTATGAGTGATTGTTCTGAGTCATCGCAATGGTTATTTAGAGATGACCTCATTACCTGACACAAGAAAGAGACTGCCCACGAGTCTTGTAGTGAGCATCTTATTATGGAACTCTCTCCATACATATCATGACACAAGAAATAGATTATCCTAATTATGATTAATTACCACATGCTAGAGGTGTATCCTACATCCCCAAAAACGTTTTAGCCTTATTGAGTTCTAACACCACTTCTAACGCTTTTGTTACTTGTTTTTATTACTTTCTTGCACACAAACACAAAACCTTTCAAATACCCTTTACTTGAAATTAAAGGTACCTTACAAGTATCCTTTGGTAGATAGTGACGAGGGACATAAGGATCTTAACCAAATAGCTCTTTGTGGGTTCGATATTCTTATTTTAAAACTAGTTACAATCGATTTGTGCACTTGCAGTCATCACTTGTCCACGGGGGAATCATGTGTTTTACCCCCACAAAGAACACCTAGTACTGTCCTTAGACTAACGGAACTATGTGCCACGTGTTAGAGAAACACGGGTGCACAGTTGCACCACTTACTCTTTTTATATAAAGGAGATATATTAATATCGCAATTATATCCAGCATCTGCACCAATAAGATGTCCAGAGACATCAACGATACACACAATCTAAGAAAATAAAAATAAAGAAAAAACTTTGTCATGGTGACCAATCACTCCCAACTATAACATTTTAACCACCACAAAAGACAACACACGGACTACAAAAGAGGTTCTCCAAAAGCAACGCCTTCAAGAAGAAAACATGCAGAAAAGTTGTCGTCGCCCTATCGAAGATCTTAGGTTTTCACCCCTCGAGAAAGTTTGAGTTCCCGAAACAATGTCTTCAGCAAGGCCATTGCCAGGTACAACTGTCGAAGGTCATACCATGGGTTTTTACCTTGAAAATCGAGACCCGGTGCTCAAGTATAACCACCAAAAATGAAGACCTCTAGTGCTTTTGTCCCCTATTGTCGAGGCCGCTGCCACAAGACACTAAACACCCTACACACAGATATTCCAGAATGACAAGAACATCGCCCAACAAGCCATATCCGTACAACAGCCGGTGAAGCTTCGTCTTCATCGCATCCAAAACTCCCCTCTGACATACTCCTGGTCCTCTAGTCGCAACCGACATGACTTTCTTCGCCTCTGTCAATACCATGGGAATCGAGGGTTTGACATGTCCCATGGCATCCACAAGAAAGTGAAGCTCCGTGCCGCGCCCTCTTGAAGCCACATGGGCCAATGAAGTGGGAGTAGGCGACCGTATCTCATCTGTCCGGATATCTATGAGCGCAATACGCCAAGCTACGATCTCTAGCAGAGAAGACTAAAAATCGTTGATAGCCAGATCGAGGAGAGCCGACATCAGACAAATCAACATCTTGGCACAAGAAGAGCTAGGGTAAAACACCAGTATTCAATTTGAGCCAGCAGCCCCCACATCGCCCACCGGCTCCCAATGGGTCCGACCGGCCGATCCCCTCACCGGTAGCCCATAAGGCCAGGCTGGTAGAAAACAAGGCAACCCGGTCCGTTATGACCGCGGCTGCCGATGATTCCAAGAGAATATTACATTACCACAGTGGAGATCCACAGGGCTACAAGGGCCCAGGAAGCCCAACCACTACATGCACCACTACCACCGACGAACTATGTCACGCTGCCACGTTCACCGCCCTGTGCCGCCATGCGCTCTGCCTTGAGCGCGCCCGTAGAAACGCCACCTATGGCCGACGCCTCCTCAACGTGCCAAACTCCCAACGGCCACGGGCAAGAGTCGCACCGCCAGCAATAGGAGGAAGCTCCCTGCCATCACCTTCCCCGGGGCATGCCCGACCAGTGTCAACGACCCCTCCGGTGACAGTGAGAGACTGGGGAGGAAAGGGGTGGATTAGTGGTGGCGGCTAGGGTTCCCCGCATGTCTCCGGAGGAGGGCGACGCGGGGGACAGTTCAACTCTTCAGATTGGTTCTACGCTGCTTCCTTTTGTTACAGTCCTATCTACTTATGAAATTACAACAAAAAAAGTCATGAATTTTTTGTTCACAACACTGATACAAGATGTACGTACTACCTTCGTTCCATAATGTAAAACTTTCTAGCAGTTCAAATAATTTCAAGTTTAAAGTACAGTACACATGCTCATGTAAATCTCTTTGTTAGATGGAACACACGGATCAACTCTAGGGGAAGTTGAAACCGAGTGCAGCCCGAGCTCGGGCTACAGATATTTCAAAGTTTTTCAAGATCCCCAATAAAAGTCTACGTGTAGCCAATGTTGTATACTACAAACATGCAGAATATCAAGACGAAATATTTTGTATTTTAGACCACAGAAAAATGATTTTTTTTAGGATAAACAGTGGGAGAGCTTCCCACAGCAATTTTTATAAAAATTTAAGGTATAATGTACGGCAATATTTACAAAGCACATAAAAAAGGGGGAAAGGTATAATCTATCAATCTAAGCCTTCTACCCAATCTTTGTATTCATGAGCATACTTGCTCTTGATTCTGTGAACAAATAGCTGTAATTCTTGATTGTAAATGGCCTTCCATCTTGCAAAGCTTGGTCTCTGGTTTTTGAAAAATTTATTATTCCTGACTATTCAAATCCTCCGTGCTGCAAGAATCATGATTGCCATGAAGAAAGGTTTTCTGAGCTTATCCTTGATATCATAAAAAGCTTCCAAGACTATTGAGTTCTTTGTACGTTGTGGGCATACAAAATCCCGACACGGCGACACCTACTAGCAAAAGGACATTTCCAGAACATGTGTACCAAAGTTTCCTCCTGATCACATTGAAGGGTTGCACAAGAGTATGACTGCAGCTTAAAAAATCAAGCAAGAAGATTTCTTGTGTTAAGTCTGTCTTGCAATAGTAGCCAAGAGAATAGAGGAGGTGCCGTTTGATACCCAATCATGATTTTATATGATTTTATGGATGAGAAGCTAAAGTTTCCCTGGATATAAGTCCATTCATCTAATTCATTGGTTGTACTATTAGCAGCAGCCTGCATACAGATCCCCTGTAATTGAATAAATTCAGTGTATGCTTGTTGGGGAAGTGGCAGATGAAAATGATACTCCAAGTGTTCCAACTGCAGAAAACCTTGTACTGTAATATGTTTCTCCTTTGCAAAAGAGCACATATAAGAAAATTTATGGAAGAGGCAATTATCTTACTAAAGATCTATCCAGAAGTAAACTGATTTTCCATCTTTCAAATTGCATTTTTTCGAAATGGCGATTTCCCCGGCCTCTGCATCCATCCTGGGATGCACACAGCCCTTTTTATTAAAATATTAAAAGGTATTTAAAAAGTATTATAGATCACTTGATAGACCTGGTTGATACATACACCATCCGTCTGACCAAAACACAAGAGGTTCTTACATGAGATAAAACCTAGAACAACTAGGCATATGTCAGTCTGCTAGAAAGACGCCACGAAGCTTGGCTGAAAAAAATCCAAAGTAACCGTCACAAGACGGGTGCACCCAGAAATCATGGGTTGCCGCAGATGCTCTGGGAGGAGAAAATCCTAGAGCTGAATCCAATGAACCGCCATAAGAACAACCTGCAAAAAGATGAAACTCCAGCATGGTTAAAAATAAAGTTATTCCGACATTTCTAAATTGACTAACATATGGCCGAAATGTCAATTCTGATTATGTCCTTGTTTGTTTTATCTACCCCATTTAACCAGTTACCAAACATATTAGTAATATTAGTTGGAGGTGGTAAATTATAAGTGCAAAAAGTCAAACGCCAAATAACTTTAGCAAAAGGGCATGAAAGAAAGAGATGTTCTATTGTTTCGTCTTCGTCACAAAAGCAACATTTCCTTGATCCATTCTACAAACGCCTAGCAAAATTATCTTTTGTTAACAACGCTCCTGTATTAAGAAACCACATGAAAATATTTATTTTCAAGGGAATCTTTATTTTCAAATTGCATTTATCCATAGATTTATGATGACCCACTAGCTTTAGATGTGCTTTCCACCAAAAGGATCCCTCAATGTGCCTTCCAGGAATAGTCCCATTTGCATAATATTTTTTTTCGCGAAAATGCAAAAAGTCTTGCGTTTCGATTCATTGACAGAAAAAAGAGTCACTGTACAACATATACAAGCTCAGCCGAGCCAACACCCTTACAACTCAACCCACCGGACCTACGGGGCCGCGGGTAGCAAGGCACGTAGCCCGAGCGCACCTTCAGCCACCCAAGATCGAGCCTCAGAGGGAATCGTGTCGAGAAGACTACCTAGGTTGGGTGACGCATTGTCAAAGACAACCGTGTTGCGATGCTTCCAAATCCACCAAGCCATCAGCATGATGAGCAAGGACGCCTCCTTCCGCAAAGCCCGAGGTGTGGCTAAGGAAGCCTGCATCGACCAATCCACGAAGTCGTCTTCTCCATCTGGTGGTGTGGCCGTTGATCGAATCCAGGAAAGCACCTCGCGCCAGGTCGCCCGGGAGAAGGGGCAACCTACCAGGAGATGAGTCATGATCTCGACCGTCTGGTCACAGAGGGGGAAGCGCGGGGGTGTTCTAGGCCCCGTCTCACAAGCCGCTCAGCCGTCCAACAACGGTCTTGGTAGGCAAGCCACACAAAGAACTTGACACAAGGTGGTGCCCACACGTGCCAGTTCAGCTTCCAGGATCTGGAGGTGATGGATCCCATTTGCATAATATGAATTCTAAACTAGATTTACCCAGGAGATATCATGTCTGTTATAGAACTTGTGCAGATTCTTCGGTAGCAAGGCATTATTCTGAACCTCTAGGTTGAGTACCCCTATTCCCCTTGTTCTTTTGGTATGAGATATTTTTGTCCAAGCAACTGGAGCATTTCCTTTGGCTTGAAATTCAGTATTCTTCTTTCTCTAGAGACAATGACTCATATACTTAATCACCTAATTTTTTATTGTAACAGTGACATCCAAACAACATATGAAGAATATTGATAAGGATGCTAGGACAGATTTAACCATGAGCAGTTTCCCTCCATAATATGACACATAATCTTCTTTCAAATCTCTGTACCATAGGCAAAAAATACTCTACTAAAGGTTTGGTAATCCCAAGTGGTAGGCCAAGATAGGTGACTCTGAGTCCAGTAGATGCAACAAAAGTTTGGGGCAGAACTTAGAAGCTTCAGCTTGCATCACCACTAAAGTGTCATCTGCATATTGTATAACATGGAAGCTAGGGCAAGCGGTACATTTATTTCACTGGAGGTGTTAAAATTCCTTGACCCATAACTCTATTAAGGTTGACTTCTTTTGTGCTTCTACTTCTGGAGGATCTAGCTTTTGGAGAATGGCGGGGAGAAGCTCAGAAGATGTTGCCTTATATTCATTTTGGCTTTTGAAGATTTCGCGTGTTGAGTTATGAAATATGGATAACTGATAATACCATGTATAAGCTAGTTTTTAGTACAGATAAAAATGAAAAATAGGATTATAAATAGTCAGATGATATACCATCGATTGTATAATTCAGTAAATGCCAAAATACATGAAACGTCTTTTAGTCATTGCAAAATTACAATAACAGTAACTTCTCAGGCAATTTTTTAGCAATTCTTTATCACAGCGCACCCATGATGCTATCAGAAGAAGATGGAGCGTTTCACCGACATAAGATGCACTATCCTCAGATATATGAGCCTCGCTCAATCGTGTCGAAATGGCCATCATATAGCTTACTATCACGAATGAAGTTATGCAAATACATGCATGCAGTGATGATCTTCGTTTGCGTCTATGGAGCGGGGTACTATGGTATAGAAAGCAAGTGGTGGGTGGGCGTCGACGATGGTCCTTGGCAGCAAGTCGCAGGAGCCGTTACAAGCAGGCGTCGGAGCGGCGGACAAAGGTGGTAGGTGGGAGGCGCGTGTGAAGGGGTTCCAAAGAGACATACTTTATAAACGAAACAGAGTTGAGTTTTCGTTAGCTTGACTACACAACCCCTAGCAAGGGGCTCCGAAAGTGATAATAAACGAACTGGGTTCCAGTTCTCATCTACCCAACCCCTATCAAGGGGCTTCCCTAATACTGGAACAGAAAAAACAAGACAAGAAGATAAACAACAAGAAAGGAGTCGGAATTAGAAGATAAACCTAACGAACAAAGGTTAGCCTCTCTTTGTTTTATTTGTCTTTCGCCCCCGAGGCTACCCACGTTCAGATCTGCTCTCCTCTCTTTCCTCGATAGATATACCACTCACATCGCCTACTGTTGCAGGGCAGTTTGTGACGCTCCGAGATGAGGCGTCTCTCCACTCTCGAGCCATTACGACCGCTCACTTTACTTTAGCGGTCTAGATGTCTCAACTACGGACTTTCACTCGCTCTATGACTAGTAGAGAACTTAGAGTCCTTGCCTGCTAACTAGTAGTAATCTCGGATTGGTATATCTATCTCTCTACCGTTTAGATCACAGATCTTCTCTCCCCCAACTACAACTGTCTTCTCACTCCGTTCGTTGGATCAACCTATGCCCCTAATCTTGGGGTTCTAGAAAACAAAACAGGACAGTCACTAGTGAACGAGGTGGTGGTAGTCGGTCGTCGAAACGGCGAGCCGAGAGCGGCGGCGGCGGTGGAACCCTAGCTGGGACTCGCTGCGGCCGAGTGTGGAGTTGATGCGAGTGTCTCGGCGTTGACACACAACCACGAAATGTTTCCCCTTTTTCTTTTTCTACTATCTCCAATTATTCTCTACGGTGGCATTATCATGTAAAATACAACCAACAAGTGGCAGCTGCGGAGGAGGAGGGCTCACTTCTAGGAATTAAGGTTTGTCGTGATGCTCCTGCAGTGTCCCATCTCCTTTTTGCTAACGACTCCCTAATTTTAATGAAGGCAGACGAGAGTAATGCAAGGTGCCTAAAAGATATCTTGGAATTATATTGTGCCTCATCAGGACAAATGGTGAGTGTAGGTAAATCTAGTGTGTTTTTCAGCTCTAACACGAGAGTGGAAATGAGAGAGGAAATCTGTACCTTGCTTGATATCATGACAGAAGCTATTTCTGATAAATATTTGGGGCTACCAACTATGGTTAGAGCGGACAGAAGTGATTGTTTCAAATACTTGATTGAAAGGGTGTTGAAGATTATCATGGGTTGGAAGGAAAAGGTTTGTCTATTGGTGGGAAGGAGGCTCTTCTAAAGGCAGTGGCTCAAGCTATATCAGTTTTTGCGATGTCTGTATTCAAAATTCCAAAAAACATTTGCAAAGGAATAATGGATGCAATATCACAATTCTGGTGGGGTGACGATGCTGACAATAAGAAGATGCATTGGTGCGCGTGGTGGAAGTTATGTATCCCGAAGAAGAGAGAAGGCCTTGGTTTCAGAGATTTACATAGTTTTAATTTGGCTATGTTGTCCAAACAGGTATGGCGTCTATTGAGAAATCCTGACTCTTTATGTGCACGTGTCCTCCGTGCAAAATACTATCTGGATGGAAAACTCCTAAAAGCAAATGTGAAGAGTGGTGCATCGTTTACTTGGCAAAGTATATTGGCAGGTATCCAAACTTTCAATAGAGGGTGTATATGGCGTGTTGGAGATGGATCTCAGATTGATATTTGGAATGATCCGTGGGTTCCAAATAGTCATGATGGCATGGTTATATCTAGGAGGGGAAATACTATTTTGTCAAGAGTGGAGGAGCTTATTAATCCAGTGGATATTGGGATGAAGATTTGATAAGGGAAAATTTTCTGTCTATCGATGCTAATAGAATCCTTGCTATACCACTATCAACAAACGGTATGGATGATTTTGTTGCATGGAGGTATACAAAGAACTCTCTCTTCTCAGTCCGATCCGCTTATCATGGTGAATGGCTACACAGGTTCGGTAGAAAAGAAAGAGATTTACATGCCCCGGGACAATCAACGGTAAATAAAGTGTGGGATAAGTTATGGAAAACATAGGTCTCGGCAAAGGTAATAAAATTTGGTTGGAAAACATTACATGGTATATTACCTTGCTATTTTGTCCTAGCTAATCGCCACATACCGGTTTTGAGCCAATGTCCGAGATGCAACACTTTTTGTGAGGACATAAGGCATACGCTATTCACATGCGATCATGCTGCAGATATTTGAAAGAAACTTGGCTTGACAGTGAAAATTAAAGAAATTTTGGTGGTGGATAGATCAGGAAGCACGGTTCTTGAAGAGTTGATTATAAAGCAACATGAGCATGGCATGAGGGAGTTGATCTTGACAATGGCATGGTATATCTGGTGGATGCGTCAGCAAGTTGTTCATGGTGAGAATCTTCCGCCAAGTTCTATTGCTGCCATATCAATTCAGGTTATTACGACAAATAACATCAGGGCTCTGAGGAAAAACTCGAAAAAGAAAAAGAGCACTTGGATAAAGCCACGAGAGGGGAACATGATGATTAATGTTGATGCTAGCTTTGACCCTGAAAGACTATCAGGTGGCCTCGGTGCGGTGATCAGGGATGATGCAGGTCGGTTCGTGGCGGCATGCAATAAAAATGTACATTATGGTGTTGATGCTAATACGATGGAGACTAATGCTATCTCAAAAGGTATTGCGTTGGCAAACCAGTTAGAGTGTTCTAAGATTGTTATACAGTCTGATTGCTTGTAAGTCATTGAGACGCTACAAAAAGGAGATTTCCCGTCTACTGCTGCTGCAGCTCTTTTCGACGATATCTATGTTCAAGCTTCTATTTTTTCGTTTTGTGAGTTTAGTCATTGTAATAGGAAAGCAAGCTGTGTTGCTAATTTGTTGTCGAGAGAGACGGAATCACTCCCGAATGTTTGGGTAGATAATTCGCCGAGCTTTTTAGTTTCTCTTTTAATTGACGCTGTATCCACTATTTGATTAATATAGATCGCAGCGGGATGAAGTCCTAGCTGTTTCCTCAAAAAAAGTGGCAGCCGCGGATACCGTTTGGGCCCAAAGGAGAGAAGCTCGGGAGAAGTTGGTCGCTAGGCCAATTCCGAGTTTGCATGTTATTTCAGATTCCCGGTGCGGATAAGCAGCCCGGGAGGTGGACCCTTCTTTTGGTCTTGTGTTTTGGTGGACCACGAAGCTATCCAGGAACCCAAAAGAAGTCGACTGATCGACTGTAGTAAATCAGCTGCCAACACAAACAAAATACTCTCTCCGATTCGTATTAATGTTCTCAACTTTATCTACTCTCTCTGTCTCAAAATAAGTGACGTGGGTTTGTCTAGATTCGGATGTATCTAGACACATTTTAGTATATAGGGACATTTAAATTTAGACAAACTCAAATCATTTATTTTGGGACGGAGAGAGTATATACAAATACATCTAGTCTAAATCCTTAACTAGGTATATCCAAATCTAGATAAAGTTGAGAACAATAATATGGGTCAGAGGGAGTATGAGAAAGTGGATCTCCTCGTCTTACACCCTTATTGCAATAAAATTTCTTTCTTGGCACGCCATTAAGAAGCACAACAGAAGTACCAGTGCTTAATATCATCCCAATCCATTTTGGTCCAAACCCTCTAGCTTTGAGAATCTCAAGAATAGTTGAATGTTTAATTTTATCAAATGCTTTTTCAAAGTCCAATTGAAGTGTATAAGAATTTCTTCCTTTGAGTTATGACAATGAAATAGATATTCAAGAGCCCAACCAAGACAATCTTGTATTGATCTATTCTTCAAGAAACCATATTGATTTTTGTGTACTAGTTTCCGAATGGTTTCCTTTAATCTGTTGGCTAGCAACTTTGTGATGAAAATTTTAGATTTACACAAAAATAATAAAAGTATAACAGTGCACATTTTCAGAATTTGAGATTTTTTGAATTTTTTGTACTCCCTCCGATCCAAATTAATTGACTTGGATTTATTCAGATTCCCAGGGAGTAGTAAGTTGAAACCTTATGCTCCAATATAGTGTCAGTGGAATAAAGATAACATATGAAGACCACCACCACCAACCTCTTGCAGTCTTGCTCAACAAACAGAAGCACCTCGCGTTTTATACAACCGAAGTGTGCACACATGAAATTGTTGGCAAACATAATACAGGAGCAGCAGCAGGCCAGCAGCCGCACACATGACATACTCCCTCCGGTACGGTTTACATGGCGCGCTGGAGAATTCTCTGGGACCTAGGCATGCGGTGATTGGTTTTGATTAGGACGCGAATTTAGCAGGTTTTGCTAGGCCCACCAAACCCACGGCGCCTAATTGTATGTAATTAAATCATTTGGAACTCCTCACGTCCAGTAAACGAACCGTTTCTACGCATGCGAAGTGCCTAACCCCGTTCACACCTACAAAAGCAAACTGTGTTCACACTTGCATGCACAACCAATTCACACAGCGGAATGGAAAATGAAGGAGAGAAAATTGCGGGCCAAACGCTCCAATTAACTCGGCAGTTAATGCCCCGCGTCTAATCGAGCACTCCTGGTGAAACTGCATGAAAATGGAAGGACGCCCTGTAAACCGTACCGGAGGGAGTAACAATGATGATGATGAATTAAACATTTGGAACACTGGACCACCAACAACCCCACTTTCTCCAACAGAATTTCGGAAATGGCAAAACTTAAGAAACTGGCTGCAAATGGAACAGTACTCTGGCTAGACACATAAGGGCACCGGCATTTTTATTTCATTGTTACAAATAATTGTGCCAAAAACTCAAATGTTCTATAAAGCAAGACTTATGTAAGGAAATTTCAGGCACCCGTGCACCATATATGCAGCACTTTTGTCAGCTATCCAACAATGGAATTCCTGGCAAGGTATTTTCAAGCATGTACTCCCTCCGTTCAGAAATATAACACGTTTTAGCTCTGTGAATCGAATGTATCAGACATCTTTTAGTGTATAGGTTCGTAGAGGTTCAGAGTGAACCTATACACTAAAAAATGTCTAGATACAATCATTTCACAAAGCTAAAATGTCTTATATTTCTGAACGGAGGGAGTAGTAACTATGAACAAATGTAGGCAATAGCATGTAATAATGTAATAGATGGCCATACGTCAGTAACAAGTAAGCATCACACAGGTGCTCAAATATTCATGATAGATGACAAATCATACTACCAAACTCAGAAAAGCCGTGTGATGCAATGAGCAGCACGAGAACAGCTGTTACCCATAACAAAGATGGCACATATATCCTAGACTCATGTTCAATCAGCACAGGATGATATATATATATAGTCCTTCCATCAGTGAGCCAATAATACAGTGAGCCAATAATACAGTGAAGCTAAAACTTTATATGCTGTTCTTATCAGGACTCTTGCAGACCAAAAAGCTAAGCACAAAAGGAGCACGCTCCCACTAGTAAGCAGATTAATGCACTCTCGACCTACATTGACCAAACCCTCCGTTTCCACTTTGGAAAAATAGACAAGAAATAGCACCACCCATTCACCATCAACATCATCTTCCATCTGAAACATTCTTTCAGATTTTGTCAACCATTTGCGCAGACTTCATACATACATCAGCGTCTTTTCATTAGTCCAAATGTCCACTACTAAAAAGGCGACCAGCCGACCCCACCACAAAGTGTATGGGTAGTGCACTACAGACCCCAAAAGGAAACAAAATGAGAGCATACCAGACTCTTTGGTAGCTCTACCCATCACTCACACTCATAGGGGCATTGAAAGACATAGATGCATGAACAGAGCCATACCCTTGCAATCAAAGCACCTTTGAACCAAAAAAGAAAAGGGACGGCACATCATATATCATATACCATGGGTACTACTTCGAGAGGAGAGGATCTTTAGGTCCTTCGCCTGCTCTCTGTTAGCAAATCAAAGTGTTCAGTATATCCTACACTTTGGATAGGTCCACGCCTAGTGGTAGTAGGGGTGCATGCTAGTGTTACCGTTCCTATACTAAGGATGAGTGTTGGGTTCAGGCTTCATTGAGTGGCCATCCTGCAGATGTTGTGTGTCATAGATCGCCATTGCAAGCGAGATTGGCATCATGCATAGCGCTTTGGATTGCAGGAATTGCATCGCTGCCCCGATGTCTTCTTCCATCAGCTTTGCTACCTGCTTTTCCGTGCCATCGGTCGACCACTTCTCCCAAATCTGTTGTTTGCCCCCACTGTCACTTGCCTCCCCCTAGGGTGTCATTCCAGCAAGATTCAGTTTAGACCGAAAGATATGGTATGACTAGTGGATGAAGATTCATAAGTACCACAAGTCTTATGATTATTAAAAAATGAATTACTGCTACTTTGTTCTTAATCATTGCCACTATCAGGTCATCTATGCTATGGCATGCTATGGGGGTACAAAATGGCAAACGGGTGTTTTCGTGATTGATTGCTGGAATCAAAGGAGCCTTGTGTTCTACCAATCAAAATGGATCAAGAAAATATAGCTAAAATATTTCAACTGGTCAACCCATTAGCAAATATCAATTATTTTTAGTGCCAAGAAAAGATATGCTTCTCGCTGACAGCACAAAACACCAATAGTGTATGCTGACACGTACTCCCTCCGTCTAGAAATATAAGACGTTTTAGCTTTGTGAACCCAATGTATCTAGACTACTTTTGTGTATAGATTCGGAGTGAACCTATACACAACAAGACATCTAGATACATTCGTTTCACAAAGCTAAAATGTCTTATATTTCTGAACGGAGGGCGTATAAACAGATGATCAAAGAATTAAAGGGCAAGAAATAGAAAACTAGACTGTACACAACAAACTTTCTACACTATTTGACTCTGAAAGAAGGACCAACTGAACTACAACCATAGAAATATAGAGATCAGGAAATAATATCTAAAAACCTAGTGATTATTATTTTGGTATGTTTTGTTGGAAACGACAATTAGAATGCCATTCCTATAGCTGGTTCATCAAATTTCATAAAAATGGATTCAGCGTAAGAGTACAAGATTCTATCTTTTTGTCAGAGGGTGTGACCTTAACTGAGAGTGGGATATCAGCAATCAGCTGCGCAACTGCACCAGCACCACCAAGTCTGCTCATACTCAAAACCTGACATTATAGAACAATGATCAATATCAAATAGCTAGAAGTAGCAGTTAGTTTCAGTTTGTGCTGTTTTAGACAATAGTACATAAGAAAGCATACCTTTACTTGAAGCCTAAGGAACTTCACATAATCTAGGATCTCATCTAGCATCGCTGCCCTATCGGTCTGCATTTAAGATAAGACATTTAAAAATAAAATTAAGATAAGCTCATTACATTTGCTAATTGACTCTTCATAGATCAGCAGAACAAAACTATATCCAGTAACTACATAAATTATGTGATGCTACATTGTTTTCAAATTACAAGACAATAATTAACATGGTATGAATGCAAAGGTATCTGTATACAACTAGCAAACATATTTATGTACTTATTTGGGTAGTAGATACAAAGATATCAGGTCTTAAGAGTCGTTCTTATTTGTCAGGACAATATGAAGTCCAATGGGGTGAAAATCTACTGTCAGGACATCATAACTCTGGACCACATCCAATTGTGGTAGGCATGTGCAGCACGCAAGTCTTTAGCTTATTATGATTCTCGATGCGAAAAATTGCATGCACACCTTGTTTGTGTTGGGGACCAATTCCTGCAAGGCCCTCATCCTTTCTGCTATTCTCTCTCTTCTCAGCTGCATTTGAACAGACAAAGATTCAAAACACAGCTAAGAACCAAAGAGTTATAAGAAACAAGAAATGTCTAATGAAAATATAAAATCTAGCTATAAGTAAGGCTAACACTTTTACAGAACAACAAGAGGCAAGATGCTAGACATCCCATATTGCAGAAACTATAAGAAGCAAGCACGCCCTTAAACCATATTTATTAATACCTTGGGTGGTAATCATATCACATTCACTAGAAAACAAAGTTCCAGTTTGGTATAAGAATTGCCAAAAGCTGGTGACTTCCAATACAATGCAACATCATTGTTAAAATATTCCGCGATGCTTAAAAGACACTACACCATATGCCTCCACCACATAGCTGCTCAACACGGCAACACCTAGCTATGGAAAGAACCTTTTCCGTAATCTTCCCAATTACTTGCACAGCAACACCCGCTAAATCTAACTTAAGACGGCAAGGAACTCATACGAAGGTTATCTTGTTGTGAATAGCGTAATCACGCCAACAATCATTTGGTCACTACCACAATTTTCAAGCTTCTAAAACTTATGCACCAAACATGAATGTGCTTAAGTTGGTCAATTTCAATTTGCAAGTGTAAGTTGATTAGCCATCATTACCCTCTCAGCGATACTATGGGGATCGGTTGCCTGCCCCCGACGTGCCCGCACCTTAGGCCGGGGCGGTGGCGGCTGGTGTGGCTGTGGCACCATGGCTCCTTCACCCAGCCTCGGCTGGGCGTGGAACACCTGAACACAAACACAACGGATCAATACCTGCCTTGACAAATCAAAATAAAAGTACACAACATTCACTTAAATTCGAATCAACCTGAGGAGGCGGTGCAGGGCGGAGGTGCGGTGCCGCACCAGCGAACACCGGAGAGAAGAGTCCGGCGAGCTGCACGGGGTCCCGGTCCTGCAAGAACAAAGCCCAGAACGCCTCAGTCAGTCCCCTCCCATGTGGCGCCACTCGCAACCACGGCCGACTCCAAGGGCAGGGTAAGTGAGCTCACCGCCCTGGCGCCATCGGGGCCGTCGTGGAGGCGCCTTGCCCCGCCGGAGGCCTCAGCGGCGGCGTCGAGGCTGAGGGCGAGCGGGAAGGGGTGGTGGTCCCCAGGCGCAGCAGCTGTGCCTTGGCCGGCAGGGAACGAGGAGGGGATGCTAAAGAAGTGGTCGAGGAAGTCGTCCTCGGCACCAGGCGGCGGCTGCCCCGCCATGGAAACGGCCGACGGCGAGTCGGTGCCCCCACCTGTCAGCCGGCGGAAGCTTCGGGAGTTACGAGGGGAGGATGAGTGAGATGGAGGAGTGGGGTTTGCTCGGGGAGCGTGGAGAGAGGCCGGGGAGGCTTGGTTTGGCGTTTCTTTAGTATAGACGATGGACAGAGAAAGTTGGGGAGAGAGAAAAAGAATGGGTTTCTAGGTTGTGAGTCTTGTAAGGAAGTGAGAATATTGGACCTATCTATATACGATTTACATCGCGCAATATACAAAGGGGGGAAATATTTGAGTTCCTTTCATTTGGGCCAAAAATGTTCCTTATATTTCTTGTTAGACACTTTATTTTTACCTACCCACTCCTTGAAGATATGATATACTTCATCCGTTCATAAATATAAAGCATTTTAGTTTTATGAAATAAATATATCTACACGATTTTTAGTGTGTAGGTTCACTCCGAATCTCTACGAACATATACACTAAAAGTCGTCTAGATATACTTTATTCATAAAGCTAATATGTCTTATATTTCCAAGTAAAGAGAGTATTCAATATAATAGATAAAAAGGGACGCGTGGCATCATAATGGTTCCTTGATTCCAATAGGTCTTTTTTCCGGTTCCTTTTCTCTAACGTTGTAGTGTACTTCCTCAGTTTAGAAATAAGACTTTTAACTCCGTGAAGTCAATGTATCTAGACGTATTTAGTATATAGATTCGTAGAGATTTGGAGTAAACCTATATACTAAAAAACGTTTAGAGACATTCATTTCACAAAGCTAAAGAGTCTTATATTTTTAAATGGGGGAGTAGTATCTAGTGATCCATTGCTGACAATCCTACTGGCGACCAAACGTTTGTCATTAGCTTTTATATTGTTGTTGGGATATACCAAACATGTATATCCATGATATAGACATATATTTTAGCAAGTTGGGTGGTCCATTGCTTGTGAAGCCTTATGGCTCATCGAGCGGCCCAGTTGCTAAGGACGAAGATGGAAGCCCAAGATGGAAGCTCAGCTGCCTCCAGCCTCCGCGCTCCTCGCCCCCCTCCCTCCCCGGCCTCCTACGACCATGGCATCGTGGCCACCCCGGAATCGATACCCCCTGCTCCAATGGCGCGCCTCGGCGGTGTCCTCCTTCCCGGGATGCCGCTCGTCCCCCGATCCGACGTTCCTCTTGCTCCGCATGGAGGCTCGGAGGCTTGTCCTCCTCAGCAGGGTGGAGGTGGTGATCGATGCCCGTGATCTCGTTCGCGGCAAATTCATATGTGAGGGTGTTGTCGTCGTCTTCCCTTCCCACCACATGTAGGTCGGTCGCCAGGTAAGGTCTAACTCATCTCGCTTTGTGCGCAGGTGTTGGGGGGATACCCCCGGGTAGGATAACACCGGGGTATAAAGGCCGAGTTAGCCGAGGTACGGCAAGGTCAAAGCGAAAGCTAGCCGGGTCACCTCAAGGCAGGCCAACTTACGGAGTAACCCGGACCGGAGGATGTCCACCTGACTGTGACCCGGCCGACGTATGTCGTATGCCGGCGGGCTATTTGTAATTTGTATGCAGGTACCCACGGGGCCGGATCATACTAGGCTTGCAAGAGAAGGAAGGTATCTCGCTGGTCAAAAGGTGATCTCTGTGCGCTAGAGCGTGAGCGAAGCAAACAGAGGGAGGGACCAGCGAGGCGTGGACGACAGAGGTGACGCAACCTATGTCGGCTGACGCTGGCGCCGCAGAGGCTTACGTAGCCTCTGAATGGCTTACGATGACAAAAGGAGACCCGGTCGCTTTGCTATTTTAGGAGAGGGATATTCCCTGAAATATGCCTCCACGTATGCCCTAACTGGAGACCTAGCCTCCCCTTTATAAGGGGCACTAGGGCCTCTGTAGTTGGGGCTGGCTGGTTGGCGCGTGAGTAGTTGGTTCATGGAGTAGAAGTAGTGGTGAGAGTAAGAGAGCTCCGTCTTCCTCCTCTCCCCAATACAGCTCAAGGAGCATCTGTAAACTTGGTGAACTGAGAGAATACAAAACATCAGTGTGTGGAATCACCACACTATCCCTCCCTGGATTCCTCTAGTGCATATTGGCCCCACCTTTAGCCTATCCATGGCATCTGTAGTGACACCACCACGACAGTTGGCGCCCACCATGGGGCTAGCGGCGCTAGCAGGAGTGAAGATCCGGACGGGAAGCATCATCAGCAACGGCGAGCGCATCGTCTCTGGGCTCATTCAGCGCTTTGGAGCGCTGGACTACGTTAGCGACAATGCCGGTAGCTTCGGCAAGCGACCTCCACCGCGCAATGGCGTCTTCGTCAAGCTTGGCGCCCACAGGATCTACGTCGGCATCGATGTGTCTTGCGTTCACCCGCGGCACGTCGTCGAAGGAGGCGAGCCACCCCTTAGCGCGGCCAACGGTGCGTGTATCACTCGCTCTCCTGACCGCGCTGAGGTGATGATGACAGCGCCTGACGCTGGTGCGAGCAAGGACCCGGCACCAGATCTAGAGGTAACACCCAAGGCATCCAGGAAAAGTAGTGGTCCTCCGCTAGAGAGGCCAGAGAATGTGCTGCAGCAGGCAATAGATAGCTTAGCTAGCCCCATAGCACCTATGGAAGATCCGGCTCAGGCACAGACCGAGTTAGAGGAAACTAGGCAGAAAATACTAGAGGGTGCGAAAAAGATAGCCGCGACTCAGCAGTCGTTGAACATGACGCTGCACGAGTATGCAAAAGCAAATAAGGTAGATGCTGTAAAAGTAAAAGGGAGAAACCTCATCAGTCAAATGAACAAAGAGGGTGAGACTAGAGTTGAGGAATCAGAAAATATTTTGTCCATGGGGCTACCGAAGTACAGCACCACGGCAAAGAACCTCAGAGCAGCGGATGCAACTACATCCGAGTTAGAAGGTTTGACGGGTGAAGCCCGGCAAAGACAGCAAGAGAGGGTCAACGAGTTAGTTCGGATCGCTAACAGACAGAATGAAGAGTTACTTAGGGTTAACCCGGCAAGAGCAGGGGCTTCCAAGGTCGTTTATTCGGCAGTGGGTAACCCGGAGAAATCTGCTGGACAGCGTGACTCGGCGGGTGCAGGGCAAAATCTACCTCGGCAACAGCAACAACGGAGTGTACCTCGGCAAGAGCAGAATGTTGGCCAGGGTATGCGGCAAAATTGTGCTCAACAAGAGAAAGACAGATACAACGACGGTGATTCGAAAATGGTGAATGCAAGATATCATAGGCTGGATCATCATGTGATAGGGTCAAGGTTGGGAAGCAGGAACTTGTTGCCTGATGACGCCAGGTTAAAACTAGATCGGCTCTATAGGTCGGAGCTAATTGAGGGGCAAGGTCCTCCGGGTCCAGCGTGCTTTGGGCTCCGGATCATGAAAGAGCCACCGGTACCTAACTTCCAGTTACCCAGAGGCACGAAAACATATGATGGCAGCACCAAGCTGGAAGATTGGTTAATCAACTACGCAATGACAGTAAAAATTGCGACAGGCAATTTGAGATGGGCAGTAAGATACGCACCTCAGATGCTGGAGGGGCCAGCGAGGGTATGGTTAAACAATTTACCACCCGGTAGTATCAACTGTTGGATCGATTTTGAGGAAATGTTCGTTAGTAACTTCTCGAGCACGTATCAGAGGACGAATAGGCCATAGACCCTAGCAATGTGCAAGCAGAGACCAAATGAGATAGACCGATAATTCCTAACTCGCTGGTGCAATGTGCGAAACTCATGCGAGGGCGTGATTGAGTCATAGGCCTTAGCTTGGTTTGCACAAGGGTGTAGATATGCAAGCATGATGTGACAAAGGTTACAAAGGGACATGCCAACTACCTTGGCAGAAACAATCCGGATTGCTGATTCGTATGCCTTAGGCGACCCGACTCAACCCCGGCTTGTGTCAAACGAGTCAAATGAGGAGTACTACCAGCGAGATGGAGCCGGATCATCCCGACGAAATGATTACCGGGGTAAGAGAAGAGACGATAGACCGGATTACAGGTACAGTTTGCAACAAGTTGCTGCTGTAAATCAAGATCAACCCGGAACAGGGAGTAATCAGCGTCAGAAAACTGGAGGGCAACAGTGGACTCCAAGAAATGATGGCAAGAAAACTTGGACGCCTGAGCAAAAGAGACAGTGGCAAAAAAAGAAAGACCGACCAAGGTATACGTATGAGGCAATGCTAGATCAGCCGTGCAAATTTCACACGCTAAATCCGAGTAACCCGGCGGGTCATACAACCCGGCAGTGTGAGTGGATGAGGAAGATAGAGCAAAGTGGCTTGGGGAATGCTCAGGCACCTCGGAATGATCAACCTCGACAGGAGTTACCTCGGCAGCAGTTGCTCTCCGGAGCAAATACGCAACAGTTAATATTATCACCACCTCTACCGAGGTATGAGAATCGTGAAAGAAGGGATGCAGTGCATCAGGTGGAAAACCAGCATCAGCCAGATCAAAGGTATTCCGGCAATGAGGGGAGAAATGAATACAGAGAGCATCACAAGAGTTATTGTGTGTTTACCACGGAGGAAACGGATAGAAAAAGCTTGCAACACCGACATATGGAAGTGAATGCGATTATGCCGGCAGTAACGAGGTATATGCCTTGGTCAGATCAGGAAATTACCTGGAGTATCAAGGACCATCCCAAGATCATGCCAAGTCCTGGTTCGTATGCATTAGTGCTGGACCCAACGTTCATCGGGCCAAATATCAATGTGAGGTTCTCTAAGGTGCTGATTAACAATGGCAGCAGCATCAATATCATGTATGTGGATACAATGCGCAAGTTGGGTATCTCGGAGAACATGCTCCAAGCTACAAGGACAACTTTCCATGGCATTGTGCCTGGTATCTCCTGTGAGCCCATTGGCAAAGTCTGGGTTGACGTGTTATTCGGCAAGAGAGATAACTACCGAACTGAGAATTTAGAGTTTGAGGTTGTGAACTTAGAAAGCGCATATCACGCGTTACTCGGCAGGTCAGCCCTGAACAAATTCATGGCAAGTACTCACATCAGTTACCTGAAGATGAAGTTGCCTGGGCCAAATGGAGTAATTACCATAGCTGGGGATTTCCGACGTTCCATTGAGTGTGCATCAGCCGGGTCTAACCTGGCCGAGTCACTCGTGATTGCACTAGAAAAGAGAAAGATCCAGGAAGTAGCGGCATTGGCTCAGTCCGCGCAGCAATATATGCCAGCGCTGAGTAACCCGCATGGAAGTGTCTCATTTCAAGCAACAAAGGATACAAAGAAAGTGCCCGTTGATGATCTGTTCCCAGAGCGCACCATAACAATTGGTGCCGGGTTAAATGAGAAATAGGAAAGCGAGCTCGTCAACTTCCTCCGTGAGAATCGAGATATCTTTGCTTGGTCAACACAGGACTTGCAAGGTGTTCTGAGGGAGTTGGCCGAGCACTCTTTGAATGTGAGAACCGGAGCAAAGCCGATGAAGCAACCTCTCCACCGCTTCACCGAAGATAGGAGAAAAGTCATTGGTGATGAGATAGCTCGGCTCCTAGCAGCTGGGTTCATCATGGAAGTGCTTTACCCAGATTGGCTATCTAATCCGGTGCTGGTGGAAAAGAAGAAAGATGATCCGAATATAGCAGTGGTTTAGCGTATGTGCATCGATTACACGAACCTGAATAAGGCGTGCCCAAAAGATCCATTCCCACTGCCAAGGATAGATCAGGTCATAGACTCTACTGCTGGGTGTGAGTTATTGTCATTCATAGACGCATATTCTGGTTTCCACCAGATACCTCTAAACCCGAATGATCAAATAAAGACTGCGTTTATTACCCCGTATGGGGCTTATTGCTATCGCACCATGCCTTTCGGTTTATGTAATGCAGGGGCAACGTACCAAAGATGTATGCAAAAATGTTTACATGACCAAATTGGCCGAAATGTGCAAGTGTATGTGGATGATGTGGTTATAAAAACCAAGGAAAGCAAAACGCTCCTTGATGATATCAGGCAAACGTTTGCGAACCTAAGGAGGTTACGAATGAAGCTCAACCCGGAGAAGTGTACCTTCGGTGTCCCGGCTAGAAAATTACTCGGATTTCTTATCTCCAGCCGAGGTATCGAAGCTAACCCAACTAAAATACAAGCCATAGAGCGAATGGAATTGCCAAAGTGTCTTAACGATGTCTAGAAGTTCACTGGTTGTCTGGCATCCTTAAGTCGGTTTATATGTCGGATGGGAGAAAAGGCATTGCCTCTCTATCAACTAATGAAAAAGTCGGACAAGTTCGTATGGACGCCATAGGCCAATGGAGCCTTCATCCAGTTAAAGAAAATGTTAGCCACTGCATCAGTCTTAGCCTCTCCACTATCAAAAGAGCCAATGTTACTCTATATAGCCGCAACCAACCGAGTTGTAAGTGAAGTAGTAGTGGTAGAGCGCGACGAACAGGGTAAGTCAGCGCAAAGGCCAGTCTACTACTTGAGTGAGGTATTATCAGTGTTAAAACAAAACTATCCTCACTATCAGAAGATGGCATATGGTGTGTATATGGCAGCAAAGAAGCTGGAGCACTATTTTGAAGAACACCCAATCAAAGTGATATGTGAAGCCCCCATATCTGAAATAATGAGCAACAAGGATGCAAGCGGCCGGATCGCAAAATGGGCAGTCGAGCTAGCCCCTTATGCTCCACAATACGACAGGAGAGATGCGATCAAGTCTCAGGCTATGGCCGACTTTTTCGTGGATTGGGCCGAAATGCAATATGAGCCACCGTTGCCAGATCCGAACTACTAGAGAATGCATTTTGACGGATCAAAAACGAAAACCGGGTTAGGCGTCGGAGTTGTGCTTACCTCACCCAAGAAAGACCAGCTGAAGTATGTGCTACAGATCCACTTTGCAGCATCAAACAATGTTGCAGAGTATGAAGCACTTGTGCATGGGCTCAAAGTGGCAAAAGAAATTGGAATACGTCGGATCCAATGCTTTGGTGACTCGGATCTGGTAGTTCAGCAAGTCCCAGGGAAATGGGATGCTTTGGATGCAAACATGGCATTGTACAGATTTCATGTGCAGAAGATATTAGGATACTTCGAGGGCTGCGAATTTCACCATGTACCTCGGCTGGAAAATGAGGCTGTCGACGTACTGTCGAAGCTCGGATCAACCCGACAAGCGATTCCACCGGGTGTAGCACTAGAGCACCTCAGAAAGCCATCTATCAGGCCATCCCCAGAATCTGAGTCAATCTATATCCCGGCAAATCCGGAGTCGGAAGCTGTGCCCATGGACATTGATGTGGGAAGTGGTCCAGGAAACCCGGGGACTGCTTCGCAGGACTCAGGGACTGCGCAGCTTGACCCGGGGGAGGTTATGTCAGTGGATCAAATGGAAATTGACGAGGATGTGTTTCTAGTGCGAGCTATACCAGCTTGGGCACTGCCCATATTCTAGTTCTTGAAGGATGGAACTTTGCCCAATGAAGAAGTGCTTTCAAGGCAAATTTAGAGGAGGGCAAAGGCATACACGATTATCAATGCCGAGCTATACAAGAGGAGTGTCACAAATGTCCTCCAACGGTGTGTTGACCCGGAAGAAGGGCTTGACATCCTCCGAGATATACATCAAGGGAATGTGGGCATCACGCCTCATCCAGAGCCTTAGTGGCAAAAGCTTTCCGGCATGGGTTTTACTGGCCAAGTGCCTTGGAGCAAGCAGAGGATCTAGTAAGAAAATGCAATGGTTGTCAGAGATATGCTACCAAGACACACATGCCAATGTCGGAGCTCAAGACCATACCAATTACCTGGCCATTTGCCGTATGGTGTTTGGATATGGTTGACCCATTTAAGCCGGCGAGAGGAAACATGACCCATATCCTAATTATGGTTGACAAGTTTACAAAATGGATTGAAGTAAAGCCAATAAGAAAATGTGATGGAGCTATAGCCGTGACATTCCTCAAAGATATAATCCTGAGATATGGCTACCCTCATAGTATCATAACAGATAACGGCACTAATTTTGCTGAAGGAGCATTTGCGCGATTCTGCCGAGATAAGAAGATCCGGCTGGACGTTGCTTCAGTAGCCCACCCTGCATCGAACGGACAAGTGGAAAGATCCAACGGATTAGTTTTATCCGAGATAAAACCCCGGCTCATTGAGCCGCTACAAAGATCAGCTGGGTGCTGGATAGAAGAACTACCAGCAGTACTGTGGAGTTTAAGAACAACTCTGAATCGATCAACAGGCTATACGCCATTTTTCTGGTATATGGGGCAGAAGCTGTATTACCGACATAGAGCATGATTCGCCTAGGGTCACCCAATACACAGAAGCCGAAGTGCGAGAAGCCCGGCAAAATGATGTTGGTCTGCTGGAAGAAGCGAGAGAATTGGCATTGTCCAGATCCGCCATATATCAGCAAAATCTCCGACGCTATCATAGCCGGAAAGTAAACCCCCGAGTCTTCTAGGAAGGTGATCTGGTACTCCGGCTGGTACAACGTACTACTGGCATGCATAAGTTATCCCCCCCATGGGAAGGGTCATTCATTGTGAGCAAAGCATTGCACAATGACTCTTATTATCTCATTGATGCGCAACCACAGGAGAAGAACAAGGCGGACAGGTCCGACGAGGAATCTAAGCGTCCATGGAATGTAGCTCTACTTCGTCCGTTCTACACTTAACAAAGAAGTGTGTGTATCCGAGTCTCTCATATGTCGGTATGAATGCCGGTTATGAGTTTATCAATGAAATCTTGGCACCTCGAGCAGTAAGTCGGGGATTGCCTTAGTAATGTTTGTTGTCTTCTGTGTTTGTTATTCTTATGTCGACTAGCTTAAGTTGCTTCTGCCTAAGCCGGATTAGTAGTGTGTGAGCACCAAAAACTCAACTCTTCGAATTGCTGCTGACCAACAAGAATTGGCTTCATGGCAAGCAAGAGAACAAGTTTGGAATTGCGAAGCACACGAAAAACGACTAAGGAAAAGAACGTAATTGAGCCAACATTCTTTATTCGGACTAACCTTATGTTTACTTTACTTTTACTATGCTGGAGTATTTTGAGCTAATCGTAAAGTTTCCAAGTATTGTTAAGTCAATTTTTGAAACTCGGACTCATAACTCACAAAACTGAATCAAGGTAGACGCGAGCCGAGCCATGAAATTGAAGAAACAAGAAAATGAAACTCAGGGACTACGCCCAAGTTAATCCGGCATGAGCAGCTTAGTAGAAAAATATAATCAGTATGATTGATACATCTGCACCCGACATACCAACGATCTGATAAATTTCAAAGTGTTTTTCATGCTCAAGGAGCAGCAGCAGGAGGAGGTAACTCGGCGCCAGCGGGAGGAACTCCGGCTTCAGTCTCGTCATCATCTTCGTTATCTTCGAGATCCGAGGCTTCATCCTCTTCCTCGTCACCCGAGTCATCTTCAACATATTCATCATCAACAATGCCGAGGAAGCTTGGTCCTTTGTTCCATTCATGGACAGGGGCAAACTAGATAAGGTTATGGGCATAAGCTTTGCGCCGAGCTACCCAATCCGGATTATTCGACCACCTGGACCCGGTGCGCAAGCGCTCGAGAACCTTCAGATGCAGTTTTTCATACCACGTGAGCACGAAGTGGAGGACAGTATCAGCTCCGGCACGTGCGGCGGATTCCCTCCAAAGGTCAAGCTAGGTCTCGCAATCCATTAATTTGTTGATCAGAGCAGTGGACCCCTCCAGAGGATCCTCACCAGGCCAAAGGGCACGGAAGATTCGGACAGCTGAATCCAGGAGACCCAAACCATAGTTCTTCACAATTTCAATGCGAGAGGATAGGATGACCAACAAGTCCTCCATGTCATAGGGAATGTTTTTAGAGCCAGGACCAGTTGGGGTACCCCTCTGCTGGCGGAACTTGGTAACCGCAGCAACCGCAATGGCATCGCCCTCTGGGAATTTGCTTGGAAACAAGGCAAGTGAAATGAGTAAAGGAGTATAACCTGGAGAAGTACATGTCGGCTGAAGGAAAGGAACTTACGGGAGATGTGACTGTGGATCCGGATCAGCTCTACGGTGCAATCAGCACGCCTCTTCCGGAGCTTCTCAAGTTCAACATTAGCCGAGTCAAGCTTGACGTCGGCCTCCTTCAGCAATTCTTAATCCTTTGCAAGTTGGAGGCTAAGACGTTCTCGCTCTTCGGTGAAGTCCTGGCCAGCCTTGTCCATTTCAATCTTGTGGAGCTCCTTGAGTTTTTTCATCTCAGCCTTGAGCTTGGTGAGTTCATCATCCTTAGCTTGGAGCTTGGCAAGCTCGTCGTCCTTCTTCTTGAGGTCGACCTGGTGTTGCCCTGCTTGTTCAAGAAAATGCAGCATCATATCAGACACGGGCACACTATCTTCAAGGGAGGCTGCAACAGTGTGTTAACCCGGCAGAGCCAAGGTATAAATATCTGCCGAGCCAAGAAGAAAGGAGAAAGAGCGCAGAAGAGGGTTGACCAAACTGAATTACCTTTTATCTCGTCTAAGTTTTTCCTCATGATAGTATTTTCGGCCTCCACTCCGACTGTGCAATCCGAATGATAGATTAGTTCGGCGGGAAAAGACAAAGAAAGATGGGGGGAAGTCAAAGAGAAAACTTACCCCTTTTCTCGAACTCAGCGAGAAGCACAACATGTTTCGAGCGCAACACCTTGTGTGAGTCCAAGAGGCGCTGAAACTCAGCAGTCCGACGATTGGTGGTGACCTGAAAAGAGCAAGGTTGGCTCAGCTATATGCATATTCGAAGTGTACAAAATCCAGGCCAAGTGGAACTTAACCCGGATCTAGGTGTGTGCATATTCGAAGTGTACAAAATCCGGGCCAAGTGGAACTTAACCCGACTCTAGGTGTATGCATATTCGAAGTGTACAAAATTTGGGACAAGTGGAACTTAACCCGACTCTAGGTGTGTGCATATTCAAAGTGTACAAAATCTGGGCCAAGTGGAACTTAACCCGGCTCTAGGTGTGTGCATATTCGAAGTGTACAAAATCCGGGCCAAGTGGAACTTAACCTGGCTCTAGGTGTGTGCATATTCAAAGTGTACAAAATCCGGGCCAAGTGGAACTTAACCCGACTCTAGGTGTGTGCATATTCGGAGTGTACAAAACCCAGGCCAAGTGGAACTTAACCCGGCTCTAGATGTGTGCATATTCGAAGTGTACAAAATCCGGGTCAAGTGGAACTTGTAACACCCTCGAATCGGCCCTATGCAAGTTTTAGCCCTTTCCGCCAAACCCACATAGAAACGATTCAAGGACACCCATCAGGCACTTTCGTGCGGGTGGAAACACGAAGTAATACAATTACACAACAGTCCTCGATGGGACCCACAGAACAGATATATATATATACAGCACGACTCCAAGAGTCAAGAATACAGATATACACTTCAAAGATCCAAATCACCTTGAAAACGATACAGCGTCCGAGTACGGACAAGATGCAAATGGGGCTAAGAGCCCTGAAGAATAACCAATGGCGTCCATAACCCTGCCTAGGCCAAGCCGGAAGGGTAACCCTGCTAACGACGTCGATCTTAAACCTGCTAAAACAAAAAGGGGTGTCGGCAAAGGGCAAAGGAAAAAGAGGAGCGTCGGTACTGAGGCCAGTACACGACGAGGCTAGAATTCGGCGGCTCTCGCCTACATAGGTATGGTGGGCTGAAGCGGCAGCGCAGCGGCACTAAACAACCTATAGAGACTCGATACAACTGGCGGTTATCAGAGAGGGATAAGAAAGACCTATTCGGATCCAACCTGAAGCTAACACCAAACAAACCCATCCTGGTGTTTCCCCCTCGAGACCAAACAAGGAAGTCAGACTAAGGAACTCACACAGTTGGCAATTTTACTCATTCCGTTATAGTTGCAACAATTACTAATCAGATATAGATAGCATGAGTCATCCTAAAGCATAAGTAGTGGGCAGTTTTAATCACCATTCTGTTATAGTTGGGAACATTTACTAGTCAGATATAATTATCTTGAGGAATCCCAAAACCCAGCATTTGTTGGAACTTTTATCACATTCCATTGGAGTTGAAATACCTACTAGGCAGATATAACAAAACTACCCAGGTCCACCAGTGGTTGGCATTTTTAATATCCATTCTATTATAGTGAAGCTGATTACTAGTCGGATATATTAAGTCAAATTTATAACACTACTTTATTTATGCTTGTCTATGATCGAGATACTGTGCTCCAAGTCGTCCATAACTGCGGACACGGCTTTCAGAAAGTTTTACCCTGCAGGGGTGCACAAATAGCAACACACACTCGATCAACCTCGGAAAAACCAACTCAAAACCCAACGAGGCATTCACGACAAAGCGATCACAGGATTCATAAAATATTTCAGGGGGCCACCCCACTAAGCTACCCGCAACGAAGTTGGCCGGCTCCGGAACGGACCTAGGGTTTGTGACAATGGCTGTAAACGACTGGGCTTGTCGATACCACAAAAACATTCCATGTTCCAAAACAGTACAGGTGCTCCACGCACAATCTTAAATAAAGCAGTAAAGCATGGCATAAGTACAGGATAGTAATAAAGCCCCAAACTACTTTGTGGCCCCAAGAAATAGAAATGAATCAAGCTCTGGCTCAGGGGGGTCCATAAGGCCTCCCGGATGTGGATAGTGCAAAAAATCAAGGAACAGGTATCAAGTACTCGGGGTCCTACGGGACACAAGTGATCGTGGAAGAACCAAATAACATCTATTGCCCACCGATGCCTCTGCATTAGTTATATCTAGCAATTTAATAGTTGTATTTAAAGTCATGATCATCTCCACCATTAAACATCTCCACCATTCCAACAACTGTAGTACTCGACAACACAAGATCACACCTGAGCAAGCAACTACGACTCGCAAGGCCAGCTATCTACCAAACAACAGGTATTAGGAGGTGTCCATGGCAATATAGAGTCTGCACGGGATATAACTGGTGCACGGAAACTAAAGCATCGCGACACGGATAGCAATAGATCATCAGGAGGAAATAAAGACTATAAATGCAAAATAGGTAGAAAGAGGGAGAATGCTCGCCTGGGGAAACACTGCCGAAGGATCATATCCGGAGAACTTGTCGATAATCGCATCAACTGATCGGCCTAATCCACGAAGAAGCAAAGCACTAAAAGAAACACCGGATGCAATATTTAATACTACGGCAGAAGATCCGGCATGGTTATGATATGATGTAGATGCGGTGCAATTAGACAATATTAAGCGGAACCAGGGTCCCGACAATTAATTAAGTGGTTCATGTTGTTTATCTACCCCGCAAATTAAATGTTGTATTGACAAGACAAAACATGGCATCGGTTCGCTACACAAATTTAAATGGAGTCCGGAATAAGACAAAGATATCCCACATGAACACTCCATATTTAAGTATGAGGTGAATCGGCATAATGCCCCCAAACCACAGACAGGTATGCATGCATGAACAATTTAATATGGGATAGTTGATAATGTCATATTATAAAATAGGGGCTTAGGGGCACACATCTAGGTTCGGAAGACCTTGGTTCCGGGGGGTCCAGGGTCCGGTCTCAGGGTTCGACGAGATCGGGGGGTTCGGTTCGAGGGGATCGGTCTTGGACAACGGAAGGAGAGCTTGGCGCATCTGGGAAGAAGGACTTGGTTTGGCGACAGGGGCGCATCGGACTTGCCCTGGTCGGTGTCGATCTTGCCATCGCGAAGATCTTGTCGGGTCCGCATATCGGGTCGGTCTTGGCATCCGGGGTGAAGTACTTGTCGTCCTTCGGTTCCATGTCGACGTGCTTGACGTCCTCGATGGAGAACTCGGTGTTCCGCGGCAAAGACCTTGGCATGTTGAGGGCTCGGCCTTCGGATCCATGTCGGTGCACTCGGCGTTCCGGGTTGGAGATCATGGTGTTCCGTGATGTAGACCTTGGCGTCATTTGTTGAGGTTCTCGGGTGTCGGTGCCAGACTCGGTTGTGGCGTCGATGGTCTTGCGTGGGCTGACGGTTCCATGTAGGAGATCCCCGGGCACCGCGGCGGAGTTCTCGGGGTTTTCGATGAAGATCTTGGCGAGGGTTTTGTCGGCCAGAAGTCTTGGCGAGGATCGACGTGCTTGACATGGGTCGGTCTTGTATCTCTACGGGCGACAGAGATCTTGCCGAGGTAACCAATCCCACCATGCGGCCAACACATCTTAGGCATCTTCATCTCAAACATCATTGTATTTCACCACACATGTAGCGCCACTAGCACTTGAAGAGATACATAAGCCCACGTGGGGACGAGTCAGCATGGAGCAAGGCCAGGAGCATAGGGTAGCCGCGTGGGCGTGCTCAGCCGGGCGATACACACGCGGAGGCGGGCACGGGCGTTGCAGGGAGGCCGAGGGCGACACAATGCAGGCGGAGCCTCGCGGGGCAGAGGAGCTTGGGAGCTCGGGCGGTGGCGGCAGAGAACAACGGGAGGGCCGCGGCCACGACAAGGGACGAGGAGGCTGAGGAAGGAGACCCGGAGAGGGCGGCGGCGCCCAGGGCTTGCGGCGGGGAGGAGCTCTGCGGGGCGGAGCCAAATGGCGTCGTTGAACGGGTCCAAGGCAGTCTTGAGGGGAACACGATCGAGACGGCACGGAGGAGGCGAGGTACTGGCCGCGGGGCCCGACGAGGACGGCAGCGAGGCCGGGCCGGTGAGACGGCGCCAGGGGAAAAGGAGGGTGCCGAGGAGGCGGGGTGGTCGGGGTCACAGGAAAGAGGCGGCGACCGAGCTCGAAGCGACGACCATGCGAGGAGGTCGAAGAGGACGCGGCGGAGGTGGGATCCGCGGGAGAAAGAGGAAGCAGGGTCGGCCCGGTGGGGAGAAAGGAGAGGTCCGAGCGTGGGCCGGCCGGCAGCACGGCTGGGAGGAGCAGGGGTCGAGGACGGACCTCCCTAGCGGAGCCGGGAGGAGGAGCGGCGGGCGGCGGCGGTTGCCGATGGGGAGGAAGGAGGCGGTGGTGCCTGGCGGCAGGGAAAGAGAGAGGCGCGGGGCGACGGGTGGTGGGGCCACGCGGGGGAGGCGCGGTTGGTGGGGTGAATGGACCAGGGGAGCAGACGGGAATCCCGGGGTGGGTTGTCGGTGGAGCAGGTGGGGCGGGCCCGCCTGGCGGTTGGTGGGGAGTGGGGCCCAGGCGCGTGGGAGTGCGGCAGGTGGACGGGAGAGAGCTGGGGAGGCGTGCGACGCGGGGTGAGCTGGTCGTGTTGGGTGCGGGGTGTAGGGGAACGGCACGAGGCGCGCGCGCTGGGGTGGTGCGGTGCACGGCGCGGGGTGGGGCCAGGGAACAGGTTAGGGCGGTAGGTGGGGTTGGCTGCAGCGGCAGGTGCGGTAGGTGGCCCGCGGGGGAGACGTGGTCGTGCGGTGCAGCGTGTGCGTGTGTTGTGTGCTGCAGCCGCTGGGTAGGGAAATAGGTGGGGTGGGGGTTTGGCTGGGTGAGAGGGATTAGGATTAGGGTTAGGGGAGGAACTAGATAGGGTTTTGGTTAGGCTAGGATTTTATTTGGAGGTGGCCGGCTGGGCTTTCGGGCCTAGCGGGCTGCCTCCTAAAAATAATATAAAATTTTATTATTTAAAACGGGGCTTTTGCAAACCGTATTTAGACAAACCAAAATATTCCGGAGGCCCGGGTTTTGTATTTGAATAAAGGCTAGGTATTTAGAAAATAGAAATAGGGTTTTTCGAAAATAGTTTCAGACAACAGATGCATGATGATGACGATGCTCAAATGCAATGTGGCATGATGACATGAGCATGCGGTCATGATGATGCAATGCACAAATTCACAGCGATTTTCTAGTAGTGGTTTTAGCGGGATGCCACAGAACTTAACCCGGCTCATATTCTAAGCTACTAAGGAGCTACGCTAGTTCGCCAAGGAGCATCCGACCGAGTAACAAGTTACTCCCCTGGAGGCTCGGGGACTAATGGATATGTCTCTAAGCAATTGTACGTATTAAGTAAAAGACAAAGTAGCGTACCTCCATCATCCGGTCAGCAATGTTGATAGCCTTGGCTGCTATGTTCATTTGTGCGCTAAATTCGGTGGGCCCAAAATTCTTCGGGAGATCGTCGTTGGGATTGACGAACTCCGCTCTGTTCCAATTATTGACATATTCGATCAGAGCCGGAGGATAGCCCTCTCCACTAAGCATGTGGGGCGCGACCAAGCCTTTGGCGCGGGCCTCCCTCCTTGCAACTTGGGCGGTAGCAGGGCTGGTATGTAGTGCGAGTTGCTTGCTGCTAGCTGACCCGGAGGGGACATATTTCTTCGGTAGCATGGACGCGAGCGTGCGCTGTCCAGCCTCGATGGTTGTTGCCTTGGTGGCTCCAGAACCTTTCTTAGCCTTGGGTTGTTGTTGGGAGGCTGAAGCTTGAGCTGCAGATTTGGACTTGGGCGTAGCCTTGGTGCTAGCGGGGTCTTCTCGCTAGGTCTTGGAAGACTCGGACGAGGCAGAAGAAGTTGTTGCTAGTGCCACTGCTGGTGTTGGCGCTGGTGTTTGTGCTGGTGCTGGTGCTAGTGTTGGCGATGGTGCTGCTGCTGCTGGTACCTCGGAGGTGACGGGTTGCGGCTGAGCCGATGAAGAGCTGGGAGCATCCGCTACCTCGGCCATGCTACTTCCCCCTGCTCCGATGTTGCCCTCCTCTGGACGAGGTGGACTAAGGTTCGGTGTAGCCACTGAGCCTTCCTGAATTGGGCTCAGTGGGCGCGTGTCATCATCGCGAGGGGGAGATGGGGTACGCCGGAGGGGCGAAGCGATGCTGGAGCCGCTCTAGGGAACCTCCATCGCAGCCCTGCCGAATCAAACAACGAATAACAAGTTATAACTAAAAGAAAGGCATATAGATAGAGAAGCATGAAGCAGAGAATTGGACAAAAGAAAAAAGTGACTTACTCGTCAGAAGTCAAAGGCTCCTTGGGATTTCGAGATCTCCGAGCTATGGCCTTAGTCGGAGGCTTGGTGGCGGCCTTGTCAGCGGACTTCTTCTGCCTTTTGGTTGCTTGGGGAGGCTTGGAAGAAGCAGCCGAGGTAGCGGCCCGTTTCTTAGACACAACAGGAACTGGCTCACCCGTAGCAAGAGGGGGATCCTCGTGGATCTGCCCAGCTGGGTTAGCTGAAGCCGGAAATGCGTAAGAAATAGGCGCCGGGTTATATACCTCCAATATCTCAAAATCGGAATCATCTTCATCGTCAGGCCAATCCCTTAAGGAAAGGAAGTTACCAGTGGGTCGCTTGGTTGCGTCCGGAGCAGGCAAGAACATTTCCTGATCCGGCTCCTCCTCGTCTGAAACTAGCCGATCCTTCCCCATTTGAGGGAAGGCTTGGTGCCATCTTCAATGGTCTGCTGAAGAAACCGCTAAAAGGAAAATGCAAAGGGATCAAATAAACAACATACTCCGACATAGGATTTAACTTGGAAAAGGATTGAGTAACGAGATTTACCGCAGGAGGAGGCTTGTCCCGGCAGTAATGCTCCAACCCCCACTCCCACTCAGCGGAGAAGTCCTTATCGGTCGTGAAAATGGCCTTGATCCGGCGGAAGATCTCAGTGTTGCTCAACTCAAAGGAGGAGGTCCGGTTGGGGTCAAGTCGCCCGCTCATATGGCAGAGTTTGTGTGTACGCTTCTATAGGGGGAAAATCCGGCTGTGGACGAATGTGATCATCACATCCTGGTTGTGCAGCCCAAGATCCTTTAGTTACTTGAACCGCTTATTGACCTGATTTGCCAAGGCAGTTGGTGTCTTGGAAACCCGGTCCCACAGAGCTGGATTAGGAGGACCTATCGCGAAGGGGCGCAGCCGGATCAGGTCCTCATCTGAACCATTCCTCACATAAAAGAAGGTCCGGGCCCAGCCCTTGCAAGATTCAAGCCCCGTGACCCGGGGGAAGACAGATTGTTTCCGGGAAGAGATGGAGGCGACACCACATTGGGTCAGGTGCTTGTTTTCCGGGGCACGCTCCTTACTCGGAATCACGTTTCTCCGCAGACCGAAGAACCGGATCCAGAGATCCTTGGTAGGCCACAGGCCGACGTATCCTTCTATGGTAGATGCGAAGGAGGAAAGGGAAGTGATGGCGTTCGCCGGGAGATGATGAGGTTGGAGTTCGTAGATATTGACAAAATCATGGAAGAAGTCACTCACTGGCAGGCCGAAGCCGCGCTGGAAGTGGGACAGAAAGACGGTGAACTCACCCGGATTGGGTGAGGGAGCAATCTCTTCATAGGGGAGGCGCGAAATCACACCTTGGGGAATGCGGCGGGTGCGGTAGAGCTAATCCAGATCATCTTGGCACACCCAAGAGCCGGCCCAGCCACCGTGCCCCTGCACCTCACTCTCCTCCTCCATCTCTTCTTCCTCGACGACGGCGAGCTCCTCCTCAGTCATCTCAAGGTCACTGTCCTCACCGGCCCAATCAGAGGTGGGGGACAGTGATTTAGACTGGTGCGGCCCCGTGGCGATGAGACAGCGTGGGAGCAGTAGCAAGGAAACGCGAAAGCGAGATGCGGCGGCGGCGCTGCAGAGCAGAAACGGCGGCGGCGGCGTTGTCGCAAGGAGGAAGAAGAGGCAGAGAGGCAGAGGGGCGCGAGAAGGGGGAAAACACCCAAGGGACGCGCCCCCTCCCCTATTTAACCACGCCCTTGCAATGGGTAGTGGGATCGGGCGGTGCATTGAGGCCACACGGTGTGGCCGTGTATCAGCTGAATCAGCCAATCAGAGGCAAGCCACAGGAAGGGCCACAGGAAACAAGGGATCCCATGACGTGACGTGGTGATACAGTTAACGAGGAGGCAGTTGTGACGTGATGTTTGCAGTAGTAACCCCTAACAATAATTGCAGTAACTGGCGCAGGCCCTCAAAATGAGGCAAGATAATGATTACCCTCCACGTGGGACGTGGGGAAGTGTTTGAGAGAAGGAAGGATAACCCAGAAAACTAAGGGGTAGCCCGGCCAACGAGTGATGACTCGGAATGTGCCAAGGGAATGCTATGACACGAAATCCGAGATACAAGTTAACTCAGAAAAGGGAACAAAAATCTCAATAGATTGAACCTGCCGTGGCCTTAGCAGCTAAAGTTGCTAAGACCGCACCAGCTTCAGGGACTAATGTTGGGGCGATACCCCCGGGTAGGGTAACGCCAGGGTATAAAGGCCGAGTTAGCCGAGGTATAGCAAGGTCAAAGCGAAAGCTAGCCGGGTCACCTCAAGGCAGGCCGACTTACGGTGTAACCCGGACCGGAGGATGTCCACCTGACTGTGACCCGGCTGACGTATGTCGTATGCCGGTGGGCTATTTGTAATTTGTATGCAGGTACCCACGAGGCTGGATCATACCAGGCTTGCAAGAGAAGGACGGTATCTCGCTGGTCAAAAGGTGATCTCTGTGCGCTGGAGCGTGAGCGAAGCGAATAGAGGGAGGGACCAGCAAGGCGTGGCCGACAGAGGTGACGCAACCTATGTCAGCTGATGCTGGCGCCGCAGAGGCTTACGTAGCCTCTACATGGCTTATGATGGCAAAAGGAGACCCGGTCGCTTTGCTATTTTGGGAGAGGCATATTCCCTGGAATATGCCTCCACGTATGCCCTAACTGGAGACCTAGCCTCCCCTTTATAAGGGGCACTAGGGCCTCTGTAGTTGGGGCTGGCTGGTTAGCGCGTGAGTAGTTGGTTCATGGAGTAGAAGTAGTGGTGAGAGTAAGAGAGCTCCGTCTTCCTCCTCTCCCCAATACAGCTCAAGGAGCATTTGTAAACTTGGTGAACTGAGAGAATACAAAACATCAGCGTGTGGAATCACCACACTATCCCTCCCTGGATTCCTCTAGTGCATATTGGCCCTACCTTTAGCCTATCCATGGCATCTGCCGTGACACCACCACGACAACAGGTCAAAGACTCCCATATCGCCTCCTTTGCCGATGGAGCCGCCGTAGTCGGTGCTCCCCCCGCTATCACCGGAGGAGATTGTGTCTTTGGGAAACCTGCAGGGGCGGCGCTAGGGGGGATGTCTAGGAAGAGAGGAAGCGGTGACTCCAGCGGCTCGGAGCCTTCATCCTCGGTGCTGTCTAGCTAGGAGCTGGCCGTGCCGGAGCGTGGCGTGGCGACCCTGCACTGCCTCTCCGCCCTTCGTCGGCCGTCGCCTGGGGAATTCCTCTCCTTGGCGCAGCCCGTGCGAGGTGGAAGGCGGCCTAGTCCTCCCATGGCGGCCAGGGGAGCGCGCGAGAGTGACGCTCGCCGACGGTGCCTAAGGGGAAGGGATTCGGGTCCTGTTTCATGGGCTGGCCGGTGCACGGTTGGTGGGCTTCTGACGGGTCTCGGACTATTAGGGGCCTCCAAGCCGTTTCTGAGCCGCGGCCCACGGACAGGCTCGACGCACCCCGGTCACTTGGACCAATAAGCATCTTCATGATTCATAGTGTCCTCGATAGAGTCTTTGTCTCGGTGGAATGGGTGGTGGCGTTCGCACTGTGCTCGCTCTGCGCTGTCAATAGGGATGGCTCTGACCATACTCCCCTCCTTCTGTCCTCAGGAGGAGGGACCCCCCTTAGATTGAACCGCTTCCACTTTGAGAACTTCTAGCTGACACATCAAGGTTTTGTGGAGACTGTTCGGTCTAGATGGTCAGAGGCAGCCGCCTCGACTACCCATGTGTACTGTGTGGTTGATGTTTGGAACCACTATGCTAAGATGTCACGCTAACTCATGCGGGTTTGGGGCAAACCTGGGGGCCGCAATTAGAGGCCAGAAGGACTCTATCCTGTAGGAGATCTAGGTGCTGGACCAAGAAGCTGACCTGGTGGGGCTTTCGACAAAGGCCTGGACCCATAGATACTCTCTGGAGACCTCTATTATTGAGATCTACAAGGGGGAAGAGGCATTCTAGAGACAACGGAGTGGTCAGAACTGGACCCTCCAGGGGGATCTAACACGGACTATTTCCATGCAATCGCAAATGGCAGACATAGGAAGTGCTCAATCCCATGCCTCTGGTACGCGGACTCCCTACTAGAAGACCATAGGGAGATCTCGTCCCATATTTATGTGATTTACAAGGACCTCTTGATACAGCCCGACCTTAGGTCGTTACCATATCAAGGTCTCCAACTTATGCCAAGTTGTCATGGACTCCAAAGGTGAATTCTATCCTCTATGTGAGTCCACTTCTTACCCTATTGAATGGTATACTACTTCATACTCCATCCCATGACCATGATAGGTTCACACCAACAAGTATGGAGGCAAGGGAGGAAGCCCAGAGCACCAACCCGTCAAGGTGGTGGCTTGGAAGAGGAGAAGGAATAAGCAGCATCCACAACACGGGAGTCTCCGGCCTACGAACCCTAGAGTCTCCGGCCTGCGCACCCTAGAGACTCTGTTCGAGGACTCCGGCCAGGCCTCGGGACCAAGTAACAGAAGCTACAACGATCACCCCGGAGTCTGCCATAGACTACACTGGAGTCTCCGGCCACCCCGGAGTCTCTGGCCTAAGTATTGGGCCTGCGCATCTACAGCTGGGCCACGACCCATGTAACCCCTTATTCTGTCCAAAACCCTAGTTTTATCCCCAAAATACCCTTTTTATGTGGTTGGCCTATAAATAGCCCCACCCTTCCATTGTAAACCCTAGACATAGATGATAGACTAGAAACCCCTAAGATGGATCACTTCTAGTTCCTTCCCTTCATAGGGAACCCTATCATCACCCACCTCTATGGATTGTGCCTTTGAGCATCCTTAGTTGTACAAGGTCTGTACTTTGAGTTGGCTCTAGTAAAGTTATCAAGATCCTCCCCAAGGTGTTTTTCCCTCTCCAATATGGATTTGTCAGGAGCACATTGGCTGATCTTTCCTCGCGAGAATTCTATCGGACCGGTGGCCGCTAGAGGAAGCAATAGGTCTTGTATCGTGTTTGTGTTTGCGTGTGTTCATCATGTTCTTCGCGAGTGTGTGTTCGCTTCTGCTACCTTCTCCCTTTCCCTCGCTTTTCCCATCGATTTGACCATGAAATCCGTGAAGATCGGGCCATCCTTGAGGTTAACTCCTATCATCTGGTATCAACATCTTTTGGTTGCCACGGATTTCACTTTGTTTTGGTCTTTTCCCCATAAATTCGAAAATTCCACCAAAAATAGCCAATTTCATGTTTTGGATCGATCTATGATTTTAGTGAGTTTTGGTAGGTTTTGATTGGTGGATTACTCGCTAAACTTGTTGATCTACCTTGTAACATCCCAAATCTTTAATCAAGGTTATTAAGATCCAAATCGCCCAATTTAGGGTTAACAAAAACGTTTTATCATTAAAATAATTAAGAATGCATATGTGTGTTGCATTAATATAGAATTGTTTGGAATGGCCATGTTTGTTTATTATAATGGTTGTAAAATGATTCAAAGGTGAATGCCACATCATCTACATCATTCCAAAACCAAATCCAAAGAAAAAGAAATCAAATGGAATTAATAAAGGCAAATGGTCACTTTTGCCATTTTAATCCACCAGGCCACTTTAGGTGTTCCTAGAAGTCAATTTTAAACAGAAACAATTCTAACTCTTTTCACCCCTTGCTAGTACAAGTAATGATCTACCAAGGCCCACTTTGAATTCTTACAAATACATTTAAACACTAATTTTAAATGGCAATTGAAAATGGAATCAAGTGTATGTGCATAGATCCCACTTTTTCAAAAACCACTCAAATGAGTTCACCTAGACAATCCCAAGCAACCACAGATGCTCAAGCATATAACTAACGCACCCACCAAAAATCTTTTCAAAATTCAAACAAAACTTTCTTGCGGCCATTTTGTCAAACAGTTGGCAGGCAGAGAAAGTTTGGCCTAACTAATACTGTTGCTAATCAACTCTTTGTCCCCCTTCTTGGCCCCCTCTACTCTTCCCTGTCTCCCCTAGTTCCAACCAAGCCATCAAGGAGATACCCCTTAGCCTCCAGCAGCAGTGCCGCACAGCCCGTTCTTGGTCGTCGCCGACCAAACGTGAGCAACGCGCCAGAGACCAAGCCGCGCCAATCCAACATCGCCCTAGCTCCGCCGCACCCTACCACGACCCCCTGTCCACCCCACGGAAGCAACCGAGCCCTAGACCACTGAGGCACGCCCGCGCACCGAGCCTCTGCGCCATGCACAGAGCACGCCAGAGCATCGTCCCTGACAGGCCAGCACACGCCGCGCCTTGCCCTCAGCTTTCACGCGCCGCTCCACCATAACCCAAGCATGCTCCAGGACATGCCCTTTCCCCCGCATGACCAGCAGCCATCGCACGCAGCATCGAGCACCGCCTCTGCCGCTCAGAGCACCAGCCTCGCCCGACCAGACGCCACTGCCCCTAGCAGCGCCATTACCCCATAGCTGACCGCCAAGAGGCAGCGCACCGTCCGCCTACCTCGCCCATGCATTTAGCACCCTGTACCACCATCACCGATGAGCTCGTCGTCGCACCCCACGGTCCCCTTGTCGACCTATATAAGGAGTCCTCCCCAGCACCATTTATCCATACTCCAACACTCCCCACCTCCCACTGAGTCCCTCACACCATCCCCGGAGCCACTCGAGCCACCATTCGCCAGAATTTCCACCGGAGCCGCCGCATTAGAGGAAGAAGGGGGCAGTCGATTTCGACCACCCCAGGAGCCACCGCGACCACGCTTGAGTCCATCGTCATCTCCACGATCGATCACCCCCATTGCCACGTTAGCTGGAGCCCTGGTAAGCCCCCAATCGACCCCCACCGAGCCACTAGGGTTCAGTCTCGTCGGCGACCAGTTCGTCGTCGACAATGAGCCAGAGCCGTTGATCTAGGTTCTAATCGCATGGTCCACATCGCCCCGTACAGCTTCGCGTTTAGTTGTGCCGCTGACATGCGGGACCCCCTGTCAGCTGCCCTCTGCGCCGCGGAGTGTCACTGGGCCGGCCCATTTAGTTTCCCACGCTGGCCCTAGAATTCAAATAAGTGTTTTTTAATTTAGTTTTAAACTCAATTCTGTCCACTAATTTGAAAATCAATTCAGAGAATTCTACTAAACAAAAATGAATGATTCAAATTTTGTTAGAAAGATAATCAAAATATCTATCCAAACCCGTTGGATTTAAATCAATTGGAGTTAGAGATCTCACATAGCAAAAATAACAAGACAGAGACTTTTTCACATTCAAACATTTTTTTAAAATCAACCATAATAGATTTTGAGTTGATTCCAACTCTCAAAAATCACATTTGACAATACCTATCTGAATATGTAAAAATAATTAGGTTTGCATGCAATGACTTTGGACTAGTACCAAAATAATGCTATATAGGTATTTCTAGTCACTTTAAATCTTTTAAATAATGAACCTAAACTTATTGAAATGTGAGAAAACATTTAAATCACATTCCCATGCATTAGAATATGTGGTGATGACATGTGTCCACATGATCCCATATTTTAGTTGGAGAATATTAAATCTTAGTTATTTTCAGTGAGTAGAAATTACTTTTCTCAAATAAAATAAATGAAACTAGTTCATTAAATCTTGTGATGATTGTGATGATGCTAGCTCATCAAGTGTGTGCATTAGTGTGCTAAATAGACTAGTTAAGTATTGTTTGGTGATTGTGTATTCCGTATGTATTTATAGATGATAGTACCGACCAAGTCTATGGAGAGGAGGAATTCTACCCCGAGGAAGAAGAGGAGAATTTCAACCACTGCACCAACCAAGGCAAGCCATCATTAACAATGCAAGCTAACACTTGCAAGCTTGATAACCTAAGCAAATGCCTTAAGCATGCTTTGGTTATACCCTTTGGAGTTATACCCATCCCAAGTTTTACTTATAAGTCTTACCTTTTACTTTACCAAAGTTCTTTACTTTCTTTATAGATAGCATAAAGAGTATAAAACATGGCCTATCTAGTTAGACTTAGATGTCATTCTATGGCATGAGTTTGAGATTAGCATTCCACCTTAGTGAACACTCTTAACTTAGTAGTTACAGCTAAACCAAAAACTTAATCACTTTAGATGGGAATACTTGGTGAAAATGATTATGAAAACCTTGGAATGATGAGTCATTCTATTGAGATGTTTTGACATGTGTTGGGAAACACAAATGGTTTATGATGATGAAAATGTTGAGGCATGAGCCTTAGCCCTTTATAAAAACTGATGGTTGGGTTCGAATGTGATAACATTCCAATTTTACCGTACAAACACAATACCTGAATTTGGTAAGGCTTAGCCGGAAGTTTATATGCATTAGTATGAGTTCCCTCGCGGGAGAGGTTTGAGCTGAGGCTACCTCTCAATGTTGTCCACCTATGCAGTGCCCAGGAAGGCAGATGGCCATGGCTGGGAGGCCAAGCTCATAGGAGAGGTGCTTATACTGGGGTGTGTAATTGAAAGGTTATGATTGATTATCCGCATACTAAGTATGATGATTCAGGGTTATCCCTGATGGATGTATCGAATTTTGTGGTGAAAGTGTACCACCTCTGTAGAGTGTCAAACTATTCGAATAGCCGCGTCCGCGGTTATGGATAGTTGGAGTGGCCATACTGTTCCATTGTTAAATGTTTTCAAAAGGACTTATGAAATGAATTGTGACATGACTTGACCACAATAGGGTTGTGACTAGGAAAACTAAGTTCCCACTTAGGTGATTTAGAACTTTATTTTACCTTTCTTTGATTCTAAACTCGGCTTAGGTTTCAAACTTAACTTTACAAATAAACTTAGAACTTAGCATTCCTACTAGAACTACCTTACTTGTTAGTGATAGTTTGCGATTACTTAAAGAGTACTCATGGCTTTGTCCCTGGCTATTCCCGTGGCCAGACTATGAAGAGGACTATCCGGAAGAAGGATAGCAGGATGGCTATGACAACTAGGACTATCTCCCATCGTCAGCATTGCCTGTGACACTGAAGATGGAGCCTACCACTACACTTATTATTCCACTACTTGTTTGTATTAAGACTAGATCATGAGATCCTTTATTTGTGTAAGACCTTATTATGGTTTGTAATGGATGATGTAATGTGATATCCAATATGTTATGTCTCGCAAAAATGTTAATCCTGGGATTGTGATGTATGGCATAACAGGCATCTGGGATTAAAAATCCAGGTGTTGACAAGTTGGTATCAGAGCCATCCTGACCATAGGAGACCCTAGTTAGAATGGACGTCCATACAAAAACTTAGTTTCAAAAACAAATGAGGTGAGTATTTATGAAAACGTATTCCCCTCTTACCCTTGAGATTCTTTCAAAAAGATTCATGTTCCTCAAAAATTCTTACATTACTACATACAATTTGACACACTTGATCACCTCACTAACTTACTCATCCTAAATTCTTATAGATGGAGGTTCAGTATTGCAAGTTCTACCAGTTGGGCAACGGAGGCCAACTGATCTTCGAGAGGGATCTTGATGCACTGTCTGAGTACCTTGAGCGCCCGCATCCAGAATTCTTCGGAGCTCAACTCAATGATCACCCAGGAGGAGATTTACAATGGCTGATAGTTGCTGATCTTCGAGGCAAGATGGAAGCACCCCTTTCGGAGAAGATTCAATTCACCATGAGAGAGAACAACTGGCTACATGGATTAGCTAGGGCCATGCATGAAGCTCTCGCCCGTCTTTGCGGACAGAACGTCAACTTGATCCAGGGAACTCGCTTTGCTCACTACGCAAGGCGTGATTCCATGGGAATGCCATTGGAGATGCCAAGTCACCCGGAGTTGAAGCTCCAAGTAGAGAACCTTGACTTCATACTGTACGATAGGCAGAAGGAATTGGACAATGCTCGAGAGTACGCCAACCACAACCTTGCCATTACCGCTCAGAAGGCCCAGACTTTCTCACTGCTCGTCAAGGATAGCCAATAACTTCATCGTCAGCGTGCGAAGAAGGATCGCACCATCGATCGTCTTTGCAAGAAGGTGGCCAACCTTGAGAAGACCATCAAGGAGAAAGAAGCTCAGCTTGCAGCAAAAGAAGAAGAAGAGGAAGAAGGTGAAGACATCCAGGGGATATTCACTCGTACCTCATCAATGATGATGATTACCTGGAGGATGATGCCATGGACTTCTACACCGACGATGATGACTCCGACTTTATCGATGATGAATAGATGCACCTGATCACTATCGTAGGAGGGAGAAGTATCGGTCCCATTGTATCTTAGCTCATAGAATGGTTCTTAAAACCATCTGTTTTTCTTTTGTTGAGGTGTGTGTGTGTGTTTGTATCGTGTGCTCTGCTTGAATGAATGAGAAGTTGTTAGTTGGCCAAAACTGAGTCAAACTCAAAGTTTTTGCTTTTGAAAACAAAACCATGAACCTTAGAACTTTCCCTCTTACCCCATTATCTATCTAAATCTTCAGATGACTCGTGGAAACCCCGGAGGAAGCAGCTCATCGCAGGACCCGATGCTGCAGATTCTGCATATGCTAGTTTCGAACTGCGAAGCTGGTAGAGCAGAGCGCCAAGAAAATCTAGCTACCCTGCAACAGATAGCCCAGATGGCCCACAATAATCACGGCCATGGAAATCAGGATCATCATGGATCCAAACTCAAAAACTTCCAGAATACCAATCCCCCTATCTTTAGCAAGAGTGAAAACCCATTAGATGCAGATGATTGGTTACAGACCATGGAGAATAACCTAGAAGTAGCAGGAGTGGACGCAAATGAGCAACTTCTGTTAGCCACCCACTATCTGGCAGGAGATGCAAGATCATGGTGGAACAACACCCGTAACATGAACCATGGTCAAGTGATGACGTGGGAAGCTTTCAAGACTAAGTTTAGCCGCACCCATGTGCCGCAAGATTTAGTCACCAGAATGAGAGATGAGTTTAGAGAACTGAAGCAGGGCAGAATGACTATAGTAGAGTACCATGACAGATTTCTATCTCTCGCTAGGTATGCACATGATGAGATCAATACTGAAGCCAAGAAGAAGGAGAGATTCCTAAATGGATTGCATGATGAGATGCAAATGGTGTTAATCAACATCCGTTTTGAAGATCTCGAGGAGCTAGTCAACTCTGCCATCCAGATGGAAGGAAATATCAACCAAGCCAATGACAACCGCAAGCATTGCATGATGCACAAGAGTGGATCCAACAGTCACCAGAAGTATCGCCCCAACCCGTCTGCAGGATATGCCCCATGGAACAATAGACCCCCAATGTCTCGCCCAAGCTACCCCAACCGTAGCGGAGGAAATGTGAAGATCGGAGGGAACCACAACAACAACCCCGGCAACTCCAACAACTTCAACTGTGCACCGCCCAAGTCCAACAACAACAACAACAATACTGCCCCAAGGACTGGAAGCAATGCCATGCCTGTTGCAGCCAAAGACAAGTTTCAGATCACTTGCTTTGAGTGTGGAGTGAAGGGTCACTACTCCAATGAGTGTCCCAAGAAGATTTCCGCCATGGCCAATGTGAATGCCCCAGCTCAGTAGCAGCGCTGTGTTCAACCCGGAAGGAGATTCGCCCCAGGGAACCCTCAAAACCGCAATAGCCGTCTTTTCCACATGAACGCCGAAGAAGCCCAAGAAGCGCCTGATGTCGTGCTGGGTATGTTTTCTGTTAACTCAGTATTAGCAAGAGTGTTGTTTGATTCTGGAGCATCGCACTCGTTTTTTACAAAAGAATTTGCATGCACTAGTAAGTTTCACCCAACCAACCTGAAGCATGTAATGATAGTTCAAATCCCTGGTTCAACCACCAAAGCTAGAAAAATTTGCAAGGCTGTGCCTATCGGGATACATGGGATAAACTTTTATGCCAATCTAATAGTACTTGGAACCAAAGGTTTGGAAGTAGTACTAGGAATGGATTGGATGTCGAAACATAAAGGATTGATCGACTGTGCCAAGAAAGCCATCACCATGACCAGTAGCTCTAGAGTATCAGTAGAGCATATATCTGAAACCTTACCCCGTCAATTCAAGTGCAACAAGAGTCTAGCCCTACCCACCATAGACCAAGTTAGAGTAGTCTATGAATACCCCGACATATTCCCAGATGAATTTCTCGGTATGCCCCCAGATCGGGATATTGAGTTCATTATTGAACTAATTCCTAGAACTAGACCCATAGCTCAGAGACCCTATAACATGAACCCCTCAGAGTTAGTGGAGCTAAAGAAGCAACTTGATGCTATGCTGGCAAAAGGTTTGATTCAACCAAGCGCATCGCCATGGACATCACCTGTTCTGTTTGTTGACAAGAAAGATGGAGGTAACCATTTGTGCATAGATTACCGGAAGCTGAATGATGTCACCATCAAGAACAAGTACCCATTGCCAAAGATAGAGGATCTATTTGATCAGTTGACTGGTGCCAAAGTGTTCTCTAAGATTGATCTTAGGACTGGTTATCACCAACTTAAGATTCGTGCAGCGGATATTCCAAAGACCGCCTTTACCACCGGATATGGATTGTATGAGTATACGGTCATGTCTTTTGGATTAACCAATGCCCCCGCTTATTTCATGAATCTCATGAATAAGATCTTTATGGACTTTCTAGATAAGTTTGTCGTTGTATTTATCGACGATATTCTTATCTACTCCAAGTCAGAAGAAGACCATGAGCAACATCTGAGAATCATCCTTGAAACCTTGAGAGAACATTGGTTGTATGCCAAGTTTAGCAAATGTGAGTTCTGGCTGAAGGAAGTAGGATTCCTCGGACATATTGTGTCTGCCGGAGGAGTCGCTATTTATCCTGCCAAGATCAAAGATGTTGAAGAATGGGAAGCCCCAACCACTCAAACCCAAGTCCGTGCATTTCTCGGATTAGCGGGATATTACCGCAAGTTCGTAGAAGGATTTTCGAGCATCGCAAGACCCATGACCCAATTGTTGGAGAAGGACAAGAAGTTCGAATGTTGGGGGGATACCCCCGGGTAGGGTAACACCGGGGTATAAGGGCCGAGTTAGCTGGCGTACGGCACGGTCAAAGCAAAGTGCTGACCGGGTCACCTCAAGGCAGGCCAAATCACGGTGTGGCCCGACCCATGGGGCATCTCCTTGACAATGGTCCGGCCGGCATAAGATCTACGCCGGCCATGACTATCTGTTTTGCAGGTAAAAGGGTAAGCCCTATTAGCTATATGCTATCCGGACTATCTTAGCTTCAAAGAGAAGGAATCCCTCACTGGTCAAAAGGTGGCTTTATAAGCTGGAACATGTGCAAAGTAAAGCAAAGGAGAGGACCAGCGGGTCAGTGGCGACCAAGGTGACGTGGGCAAAGCCGGATGACATAGCCCGTGACGCCAAAAGACAAGGATGACGCTGCGGGTTACGTCCAAAGCCCAGACGTGCCGTTAAAGAAGAATAAAGAAGCATCTGCTTTAGGAAAGGAGAATATTCGTAGAATATGCTGCCACCTGTGCCCTAGAATTGTAACCCAGGCTCCCCTATATAAGGAGCACCAGGGCCTCCATATAGAGGGATGGCAAATAGAGGAATCACTCTCTGTCTAAGGTAGAACTCTAGGGCTAGTTAGCGGGGGGTAAGAGACATTGTCTCCTTCTTGCTAAGGGCCTCAAGAGCACTTGTAAGCAACATTGAAATAGAGAATAGAAGAACTTCTGTGCATGGAATCACCACGCTCTCCCTCCCTGGATTCCCCTAGCACTCATTGGCCCCATCTTTAGCCTATCCATGGCATCTGCCGTGCCACCACCACGACAGTTGGCGCCCACCGTGGGGCTAGCGGTGCTAGCAGGGGTGAAAATTCAGACAAGAAACTTCTCGAGCACCGGCAAGCGTATCGTCTCAGGCTTGGTTCAGCGCTTTGGAGCGCTGGACTACGTCAGTGACAACGCGGGAAGCTTCGGCAGGAACCCTCCACCGTGCAACGACGTCTTCATCAAGCTTGGTGCGCACAAGATCTATGTCGGCATGGATGAATCCTACGTCCATCCACGGCACATCGTCGAGGGTGGCGAGCCTCCTCTCAGTGCCGCTCGTGGAGTGTGTATCGCTCGCCCCACTAGCAGCGTTGAAGTCCTGATGACCGCGCCAGATGTGGGACCAAGCAAAGATCCGGCGCCAGAGCCGCAGGTAACGCCCTAACCGACCAGGTCTAGGTTTCCTCTGCTAGAGAAGCCAGAGAATGTGCTCCAGCAGGTAATAGTTAGCTTAGCAACACCAATAGCACCTGTGGTAGATCCGGCTCAGGCGCAAGTTGAGTTAGAGGAAACTAGGCAGAAGATGTTAGCTGGAGCAAAGAAGGTAGCTGAGTTGCATCAGTCGCTGAACATCACCTTGAGAGAGTACGCTAAGGCGAACCGTATCAATGGAGTGAAAATCCGAGGCAGAAACCTGAACACTGAGATTGACAAGGAGTACGAGCCTAGGCCGGGTCAGACAACTACATAGTAACAGGAGGGTTGGATCGATACAGTACCCCGGCAAAGAACCTCAGAGCAGCAAACGCGGCAGCATCCGAGTTAGAAGGCTTGACCAGTGAGGCTCGACAGAGGCAGCAAGAGAGAGTGAATCACTTGTTGAGGGTTGCGTGCCAACAAAATGAAGAGATAAACAAAGCTAACCCAGCACCAACAGGGGCCTCACAAGTGGTACATTCGGCAAGAAATAACTCGGGGAGATCCAGAGGAGCCGCGTCATCTCCGGGTCATGACCCCAAGAGAGAAGAGGTAGTGGACTCCGGGAGAAGAAACAAGAAAATGGTCCCTTATGACCCGGTAAGAGCTGGAAAAGGAAAAGCAGTGCAAGTTGATGAGGATCGCCATAGTACCAGCCGGGGTGTGGCTGCACGGGGTAACCATGACCAAGGCAATGCCGGTCAAAGAGATGCTGCCAACGGCAATGCCGGACAGCGTAATCCTGTGGGAGCGGGGCAAAATGTACCTCATGCGCAACAGCACGAACCTTGGCAAGGAGGAAGTGCAGGACAAGCAGCACAACAGCGTCATGCACATCCGGATCAAGAAAGATACAATGATGGTTATTCGGCTATGGTTAACGATGGATACCCCAGACCGGATCACCATGTAATTGGATCACAGTTGGGAAGCAGGAACTTGCAGCCAGATGATGCGAGGTTGAAGTTGGATAGGATTTATAGGTCGGAGCAAATCGAGTTACAAGGTCCACCGGGTCCAGCATGTTTCGGGCCCCGTATCATGAATGAGCCACCAGTGCCGAACTTTTAGCTGGCTAGGGGAACCCGAACTTATGACGGAAGTACCAGGCCAGAGGATTGGTTGATTGATTATGCCACAGCCGTGAAGATCGCAACAGGAAATTTGAGATGGGCGGTGAGATATGTACCACAAATGCTGGAAGGACCAGCGCGAGTTTGGCTAAACAATTTGCTGCCAGGGAGTGTCAACTTTTGGTTGGATTTCCAGGAACTGTTTGTTAGTAACTTTTCAAGCACTTACAAGAGACCCGACAGACCACAGACCCTTGCGTTATGCCGGCAGAGACCGAATGAGCCAGATAGAGATTTCCTGACTCGGTGGTGCGATGTGCGAAACTCGTGCGAAGGGGTGATTGAATCACAAGCGATTGCGTGGTTCGCTCAGGGATGCAGATATGGAAGTATGTTGTGCCAAAGGTTACAGCGAGATATGCCAACTACCTTGTCTGAGACGATCCGGATTGCAGATTCATATGCCTTGGGAGATCCAACGCAACCCCGGCTAATGTCTAGCGAAGCAAATGAGGAATATTACAACCGAGATATCTCTGGGTCATCAAGGAGGAATGATTTCCGAGGAAAAAGAATGGACGAGCGTCCGGACTATCGGTATAACTCGCAGCAGGTTGCAGCAGTGGACCGGGATCAACCCAGTGCCGGAGCAAGCCAACGCCAGAAAACTGGAGGGCAAAACTGGCAGCAGAAAAGCGAAGGGAGAAAGCCTTGGACCCCGGAGCAGAAAAAGCAATGGTAGGAACGAAAGGATAGGCCGAGGTATACATTCGAGTCTATGCTAGATCAACCTTGCAAATTTCATACGCCAAGTCCGAACAGTCCAGCGAATCATATGACCCGGCAGTATGAATGGATGAGGAAATTGGAACAGGTGAGTTCGGGGAATGCTCAGGCACCTCGGAACGAAGCACCTAGAAATGAAACACCTCGGCCACCATTACTAACAGGGGAAATGGATAGCAACTGATGCTTCCACCACCTCCGCCGAGGTACGAAAATCCGGAAAGAAGGGAAGCTGTACATCAAGTGGGCAATAACTAGCAACAAGGCCAAGGTTACAACGAGAATGAGGGACGAAATGAGTACATGGAACATCATCAAAGCTATTGTGTGTTCACCACGGAAGAGAATGACCGGAAAAGCTTACAGCGCCGGCATATGGAGGTGAACGCGGTAATGCCGGTTGTGCCGAGATATATGCCTTGGGCGGATCAAGAGATCACATGGAGTGTCAAGGATCACCCAAAGATCATGCCAAGCCTAGGAACCTACGCTCTAGTCTTGGATCCGATGTTCATCAGACCGAATCTCAATGTTACATTTTCCAAGGTATTGATTGACAATGGCAGCAATATCAACATTATGTACAAGGATGCTATGCACAAGTTGGGGATAAAAGAGAATATGCTGCAAGCAACAAGGACCACTTTTCACGGTATTGTGCTGGGAATCTCTTGTGAACCAATTGGTAAGGTCCGGGTTGACGTGTTATTCGGCACAAGAGACAATTGCCGCACTGAGAACTTGGAATTCGAAGTGGTAAATCTGGAAAGTGCTTATCACGCGTTACTCGGCAGGCCAGTGCTGAACAAATTCATGGCAACAACCCACATCAGCTACCTTAAGATGAAATTGCCCAGACCAAGGGGCGTGATAACTATATCAGGGGACTTCCAGCGTTCGATCGAGCGCGCATCAGCCGGATCTAATTTAGCCAAGTCACTCGTGATAGCTCAAGAGAAAAGGAAGATACTAGAGGTGGCGGCATTGGCTCAATCCGTGCAAGGACATATGCCGGCCCTGACCAACCCGCACGGAAGCGTATCGTTCCAAGCGACTAAGGATACGAAGAAAATGCCAATTGATGATCTGTTCCCAGAGTGCACCGTCACCATAGGTGCCGAGTTAAGCAGCAAATAGGAAAGCGAGCTCGTCAACTTCCTCCGCGAGAATCGGGATATCTTTGCTTGGTCTATGCAAGATCTGCAAGGTGTACCGAGGGAGTTGGCTGAGCACTCATTGAATGTAAGACCCGGGGCTAAGCCGGTAAAGCAGCCTCTTAGGCATTTCGTAGAAGATAGAAGAAAAGTAATTGGAGGTGAGATAGCAAGATTGCTAGTGGCCGGATTTATCACGGAGGTACTCTTTCCGGATTGGCTCTCTAATCCGGTGCTGGTGGAGAAAAAGAAAGATGATCCGAACGTGGCAGTGGTATGGCGAATGTGTATTGACTACATGAACCTGAATAAGGAGTGTCCAAAAGATCCATTTCCACTCCCTAGAATAGATCAGGTCATAGACTCAACTGCCGGATGTGAGCTACTGTCATTCATTGACGCGTATTCAGGTTACCATCAGATACCCCTAAACCCGGATGATCAAATAAAGACTACGTTTATTACCCCGTACGGGGCTTATTGCTATCGAACTATGCCATTTGGATTACGTAATGCAGGAGCAACGTACCAACGATGTATGCAAAAATACTTGCATGACCAAATAGGTCGGAATGTGCAGGTGTATATGGATGATGTGGTGATAAAAACCAAGGAAAGCAATACGCTCTTTGAGGATATCCGGCAGACATTCGCGAACCTAAGAAGGTTCCGAATGAAACTAAACCCGGAGAAATGCACCTTCGACGTACCAGCCGGAAAGTTACTCGGTTTCTTGGTATCTAGCCACGGCATTGAAGCTAACCCAACGAAAATCCGGGCCATAGAAAGAACGGAGTTGCCAAAGTGTCTTAACGATGTCCAGAAGTTCACTGGCTGCCTGGCATCGTTAAGTCGGTTCGTATGTCGGCTGGGAGAGAAGGCCTTGCCCCTCTATTAGCTAATGAAAAAGGCAGATAAGTTCACATGGACACCACAGGCGGATCTTGCATTTCGAGAATTGAAAAAGATGCTATCTACCGTGCCAATCCTAGCTGCACCACTACCTAAGGAACCAATGTTGCTTTACGTAGTCGCGACCAACCGAGTCGTAAGTGCAGTAATCGTAGTGGAGCGTGAAGAGGAAGGAAAGTCGGTGCAAAGGCCGGTGTATTATCTGAGCAAAGTATTGTCGGTGTCAAAACAGAACTATCCTCATTATCAGAAGATGGCGTATGATGTATATATGTCGGCCAAGAAGCTCAAGCATTATTTCGAGGAACACCCCATCAAGGTGATATGTGAGGCGCCTATTTTAGAGATCATGAGTAACAAGGACGCAAGCGGCAGAATAGCAAAATGGGCTATCGAGTTAGCTCCATAAGCGCCATAGTTTGACATAAGAGAGGCGATCAAGTCACAAGCTGTGGCGGATTTCTTTGTGGACTGGGCTGAAATGCAATACGAGCCACCCCTGCCGGACTCCAATTATTGGCAAATGCACTTTGACGGATCAAAATGGAAAGATGGATTAGGTGCTGGAGTAGTGCTTACCTCGCCCGAGAAGGATCAACTGAAGTACGTCCTTCAAATTCATTTCAGTGCCTCGAATAATGTGGCGGAATACGAAGCACTGGTACACGGTCTCAAAGTGGCAAAGGAAGTGGGGATACATCGGATACAATTCTTTGGAGACTCGGATTTGGTGGTGCAGCAAGTGTCTAGAAACTGGGATGCCCTGGATGCTAACATGGCCCTGTGTAGGTTCCATGTTCAAAAAATAAGCAGGTTCTTTGAGGGATGCGAGTTCCATCACATACCCCGGATTGAAAGCGAGGCAGCGAATACACTATCCAAGCTAGGCTCATCCCGACAACCTATCCCGCCAAATGTTGCCTTGGAGCACCTGAGAAAACCATCAATCACACCATCGCCCGAATCAGATTCCATTTACATCCCGGCACTCCCCGGATCAGGAGTTGCACCAATGGAGATAGAATGGGGAAGCACCTCAGCAAACCCGGGGACTGCTTTAGTAAACCCGAGGACTGCTTCAGCAAACCCAGGGACTGTGCAGCTTGATCCGGCGGGAGTTATGTTGGTGGATGCAATGGAAGTGGACGAGGAACCATTTCCCGTCTGACCTATACCATCTTGGGCCAAGCCAATTTTTGATTTTCTGAAAGAGGGAATCCTGCCAGATGATGAAATAAGTTCAAGGCAAATTCAGAGAAGAGCAAAGGCATATACCATAATCAATGCCGAATTATACAAAAGGAGTGTGATAGCGGTACTACAATGGTGTGTTGATCTGGAGGAAGGACTCGACATACTCCGAGATATTCACCAAGGGGAATGTGGCCACCATGCCTCCTCAAGGGCCTTAGTAGCAAAAGCTTTCCGGCATGGATTTTATTGGCCCAGTGCTTTGGAGCAAGCAGAGGACTTGGTGAGAAAATGTAACGGTTGTCAAAGATACGCCACGAGAACTCACCTGCCAATGTCGGAGCTGAAAACTATCCCCATTACATGGCATTTGTTGTATGGTGCCTAGACATGGTAGGACCATTTAAGCCGGCCAAAGGAGGGATGACCCACATGCTGGTCATGGTTGACAAGTTCACCAAATGGATTGAAGTAAAGCCGATTCGGAAATGTGATGGGCAACAACAGTAAGATTCCTCAAGGATATAATCCTAAGGTATGGCTACCCCCATACCATCATAACTGATAACAGGACAAATTTTACTGAAGGAGCATTTGCGAGGTTCTGCCAGGAAAAGAAGATCCGGTTAGATGTCGCCTCAGTCGCCCACCCCGTGTTGAACGGGCAAGTGGAAAGATCCAACGGACTGGTATTGTCCAGGATAAAACCCCGGCTCATAGAGCCGCTGCAAAGATCAGCGGGGTGATGGATAGAAGAGCTACCAGCGGTACTATGGAGTTTAAGAACAACTTCGAATCGATCAACAGGCTATATGCAGTTCTTTCTGGTATATGGGGCAAAAGCTATATTACCACCCGACATAGAGCATGATTCGCCTAGGGTCACCCAGTACACAGAAGCCGAAGTGCGTGAAGCCCGACAGAATGATGTTGATCTACTGGAAGAAGCGAGAGAACTGGCCTTGTCCAGATCCACCATATACCAGCAAAATCTCCGACGCTATCATAGCCGAAAAGTAAACCCCCAAGTTTTTCGGGAAGGTGATTTGGTGTTGAGGCTAATACAGTGCGCCGCTGGCATGCACAAGTTATCCCCCATGGGAAGGACCCTTCATTGTGAGCAAAGCTTTGCGCAATGATTCCTACTATCTTATTGATGCACAGCCCCAGCAAAAGAACAAGGCGAACAGGTCCGGAGAGGAATCCAAAAGACCATGGAACGTAGCACTGCTGCGTCCTTTCTACACCTAAGAGGTGAATGTATCCGAACTACTCATATGTGGGTATGTATGTCGGGAGTGAGCTTATCAATAAAAACTTTGCCACCCCGAGCAGAGAATCGGGGACTGCTATAGCACTTGTCTTGATTTCGTATTTTTTGTGTCGACTGGGTTAAGTCACTTATGTCTTAGTTGGTTTAGTAATGTTTTAGCACCAAAAACCTAACTCTTCGACTTTGCTGCTGTGCAACAAGAATTGTCTTCATGGCAAGCAAGAGAACAAGTTTGGAATGGCGAAGCACATGAGAAACAACTAAGGAAAAAGAGCTTAAGCAGGCCGACATTGGTTTTTTGTCTAACCCTTAGTTTATTTCTTCACTAAAGTGCCAAATCATTTTGAGCTAATCTCAAGGTTTCAAGTATTGTTAAGTCAATTTTTTGAACCTCGGACTCGTAATCAAAAAACCGAATCAAGGTAGACGCGAGCCGAGTCAAAAATTGGGGGACCAAGAAAATGAAACTCGGGGACTTCGCCCACGATAATCCGGCAATATAAACTTAGTTCGTAACATAAAATTGTAGCACAAACAAACCAAAGTGTTAAAGTACATCCGCGCCCGGCATTCCGGGGATCTGATAAATGTGATTGAGTGTTTTTCAAGGGGCAGGAGCAGCAGAGGAATCATCTGCGGAGGAGGGAGGTACTACGGAGTGTGCAGGAGGAGCGCTAGCCTCGGCTTCGTCCTTCGGGTCAACTTCGTTGTCCTCCGGGTCTTCATCCTTGTTGCCTAGCTCGGAGCCCTCGCTCTCATTCCCTTCCTCTTCAGCTCTAGAGACAATCTCGTCATCAACAGCATCAAGGAAGCTCGGCCCCTAATTCCAGGCATGGCAGAATGAGTACTGAATGAGATTGTTCGCACAGGCCTGGCGGCACGTGATCCACTCTGGATCCTCGCACCACATAGACCCGGTGGGCATATGCCTGAGCAATGCAAGTCAATCCCTTCATACCATGAAAGCGTAAATTTCAGAGCAATGTCGGCTCCAGCCCGTGCCGCAGATTCGCGCCACAAGTGCTGTTGCGTGTCACATTCCATGAGCTTGGCTATGAAGTCCGAGGTTCTCTTGGGAATGGTCTCACTGGGCCAGAGGCAGCCGAACATCCGTGTTTCCGCTGGGAGAATGTCCACGCCGAAATTCTTTACTATCTCAAGACGAGTGGTGAGACTCGCCAGGAGATCCTCTGTGGTATAGGGAATTGGCTCGGCATCAGGGCCAACAGGAACTCCACGCTGCTCACGGGATTGGCATACGGTAGAGGCGGCAAACATATCGCTCTCTGGAAATTTTCCTAAGGATAAGAGGAGCAACGTTAAGCGGATGGACCAAATACGAATTTTAACAAATCAAGCTACGATGCAAAACTTACGCGCAATTTGGAAGAGGAGTCACTGAAGCTCGGAATCAGTGTTGGCGTTGTGGACCGGAGTTTCTCGTACTCAGTGGTTGTCGATGTAAGTTTGACTTCGGCTTCCTCCAGTAGGCTCTTGTCCTTAGAGATTTGCGTAACTAAACGCTCCTTCTCTTCGGCAAACTCCTGATCGGCCTTCTCCAGCACGGACTGATGAGAGCTCGTGAGCCTCTGGATTTCGGCATTCAGCCGACTAATCTCCGAGTCCTGCTGCTAGAGCCGAGCTATCTCAGCGTCCTTCTTCTTTAGTTCAGCTTCATGCTTCCCTGATTGTTCGAGGTAGTGGGTCATCAGTTCAGGCATAGGGACACTGTCCTCCAGATCAACCGCAACATGATCCGGAGGACCCAAAATGTGAGTGTCCATCGGATAAAGCACGGAGGGTACAATGATCATGTAAAGGGGATGAAGTTACCTTTGTTCTCCGCAAGATTCTTCCTCATAATTATATTATCAGCCTCAACCTCCACTGTGTAATCCGGACAAAACATTCATATAAGTTCTAAGAAGTTTGAATGATCAAGGAAGGGAGAGAAATGGAAACTAACCCCTCTTCTGGTACTCCTCCAGGAGTCTACCATAACACCCACGTATGTCTTTGTAGGAGTCCAGCAGGCGCTGGAACTCAGTGGTTCGGTGGTTAGTGGTAATCTGAAACAAGAAAGAGACAAAAGTTCAGAGGCAAAGTAGAAATTATTCGAAGTCTATAAGATCCGGGCCAAGTGGAACTTAACCCGGCTCTAGGTGTGTGGATATTCGAAGTCTACAATATTCGGGCCAAGTGGAACTTAACCCGGCTCTAGGTGTGTGGATATTCGAAGTCTACAAGATCTGGGCCAAGTGGAATTTAACCCGGCTCTAGGTGTGTGGATATTCGAAGTGTACATGATCCAGACCAAGTGGAACTTAACCCGGCTCTAGGTGTGTGGATATTCAAAGTCTACAAGATCCGGGCCAAGTGGAACTTAACCCGGCTCTAGGTGTGTGGATATTCGAAGTCTACAAGATCCGGGCCAAGTGGAACTTAACCCGGCTCTAGGTGTGTGGATATTTGAAGACTACATGATCCAGGCCAAGGGAACTAGACCCGGCCCAAAATTTATTGCAAATTAATTACATTATGAACAAAAACTAGGGAGCATCCGACCGAATAACAAGTTATTCCCTCGGAGGCTCGGGGATTGAGATATACCTACAAATGCTAAGTTATGAAAACCATCAACATCAGAGAAAAAGGAATACCTCCATCATCCGGCCAGCCAGGGAGATAGCCTGAGTAGCGGAGTTCATCTGCGCGCTGAACTCGGCAGGGCCGAACTTTTCTGGGAGATCGCCCTAAGGGTCGACGAATTTGGCGTTGGTCCAGTTCTTCATGTACTCAAGGAGTAATGGACTATAACTCTTGCCACTCGCAGAATGGCTCGTCACTAGGCCTCTCACATGGGCCTCGCGCCTGGCGGATTGAGCCACAGCGGGGCTGGTGTGCAAAACCAGCTGTTTGCTGCCCTCTGATCCAGAAGCTAGCCCGGACAAAGCTAACCCGGAAGTCTTCTTAGCTTTGCCGGAGGAGGGTTGAGGAGCGTGTTGAAAGAAGTCAGTGATTGAAGGGGCAGACCCAGTGGGGGCCGAAGGAGCTTTCCCCTTAGGAGGCTCTTGATGGTGCTATTGTTGCTGGTGCTGGTGCTGGTGTTGTTGCTGCTGATGTTGCTGGTGCTGGTGCTGGTGTTGCTGTTGCTGGTGCTGTTGCTGCTGCTACTTCTGCTGGTGTTGCTGGTGCTGTTGCTAGTCCTGGGGATACTGGGGGCGGCGCCGATGAAGCTGGCACCTCAACGTTGGGCACAGAGGCCGAGGAGCTGGAGAGATCCGACATTGCCGTATCCAGATCTGGCCCACTACCCCCCGCACCGACGTTGCCCTCCTCTTGGCGAGGTGGGCTCTGGTCATGCGCGGCCGCAGAGCCCTCTTGAATAGGGCTAAGTGGACGATGATAATCGTTGCGAGGAGGGGAGAGGGACCGCTCCGGAGTGGGGAGGGTTATGCCAGAACCTCTCTGGGAAATATCCACAGGAGCTCTGGGAAAAAGGAAGGATAGCAAGTCAAAAAGAGAGAACCAACCAGAGACTAAAGCAAGCAACGGAAGAATCCGAGGTAGAAAAGCTAAAAGGACTTACTCGTCAACGGTAGGAGGAGCCCGAGGTTTGGGTGCCCTCCGAACTGTGCTCTTGGCGGCAGGTTTGGCCGAGGGTTTAACCCCGGACTTCTTTTGCCTCTTCTTGGGCGGCGGCACCTCCAAAGCTGCAGCCGGGGTAGCTGCGCGCTTCTGGGAAGGGGCCAGGGCCGGGCTACCAGTGGCGAGCAGAGGAACCTCACGGACCTGAGCGTCCGGGTTAGCTGAACATTCGAACATAAGCCAGGTGCAAATAAGAGATAAGAACCGGATCAAGTAACTCAGGGACCTCATTGTCCGAATCATCATCGTCTAGCCAATCCCTTAGAGAAGAGGCCTTACCAGCGCTGCGTTTGACGACGTCCAGGGCAGTCAAGAAGGCCTCCGGATCAGTCTCCTCCGCATCTCCCTCGGGGCGGTCCTCCAACCACTTGCTGGCCAGAACCGCGCTATCCTCCAGTGGTTTCTGGAGAAATTTCTAAAAGAATAATCACCAAGTTACAAAGGGAAATCAACATACAAAGAGAATCTGAAAAACAAAGAAGGGTTAACTTACCTTTGGAGGAGGGTTGGCGCGAGTGAAGGGCTCAAGTCCCCACTCCCAGGCCTTAGAGAACTCCTTCTCCATGTTTAAGATGGACTTAACCTGGCGGAAAACCGCCGAGTTATCCAGCTCAAAAGAGGAGGTTCGGTGAGGGTCAAGAGGACCGCTAAGATAACAGATCTTGGGGGATCGCTTCATGAGGGGGGAGACTCGGCTGCGGAGGAAAGTGATCATAATATCCTCCCCCGGAGGTGCTCCTTAAGCAGCTCCGTGAACCAGTGAGCCACTTGATTCACCAGGGCCGTGGCGCGCTTGGGAATGCTTTCCCAAAGCGAGGTGTATGGAGGACCGAGTCTGAAGGGGAGCGGCCGGATCTGGTCCTGCTTGGTGGTGTTCTGGACGTAAAAGAAGGTCCAGGCCCAGCCCTTGCAAGATTCGAGCCCTGTGATTTGGGGGAAAACGGACTATTTCCGGGGCGAGATGGAGGCGGCGCCACATTGGGTCAGGTTCTTGTCCTCCGGGGCAAGCTCCTTATCCAGAACCACATTCCTCCGCAGACCAAAGAACTTGATCCAAAGTTCTTTGGTTGGCCAGAGGCCGATGTATCCCTCAATGCCAGAGGCAAAGGAGGACAGAGATGTGATAGCGTTTGCGGGAAGATGATGCAGTTGCAGTTTGTAGGTGGAAATGAAATCTAAGAAGAAATCAGAGGTGGGGAGGCCGAAGTCGCCTTAGAAATGCGACAAGAAAACCACATATTCCCCAGATTTGGGGGCAGGAGTAATCTCACCGGCGGCGAGGCGGCAGGCGACGCTGGCGGGGATGCGACGGGAGGCATGGAGCCACGCCAAATCCTCCTCGCGGACGATGGAGCCATCCTAGCATCCGCGCTCGCGGCCCTCCATCCCTTCCTCCTGCTACACCACCATAGAAGCTTCTTCCTCAGTCATGGGAGATCAAAGCTTTCGAGGGGTAATCGGAATAATGGTAGCCGGAAGAGGGGAAACGGGAAGCGCAAGACCCCGTGGTGGAGATTGGCACTGGAAATGGTGGCGCTGGCGTGAAATACCGCCGGAGCACGGTCGCAGTAGCGCTCATGGAGAATAAAAACGGCGGCGGCGGAGTCGCAGTGAAAGATAGAGAGCAATGGAGCGCGGCGTGAATGGGGGAACTTCCACTGGGAGTGCACCGCATCCTCTACTTAACCGCCCCGCGTTGTGGGATCATTTACGGGTGGCAGGCCTCACGCAGCGAGCGTGTATGCGGCCCGAGCGACCAATCAGAACACGGCCACAAAAGGGGCCACGGGAGCAAATGATCCCATGACGTGACATGGCTTTACGGTTAACGAGGCGCTGCAGTGATGGGACGTTCACAACAGTTATGCCTGACGCAACGACAGTAACCGGCGCGGTAAATGTGCATGGCCCTTAAAATGAGGCAAATGATGATTACCATCCACGTAGGATGTGGAGAAGCGTACGAGAGAAGGAAAAACAACCCGGATAAGCAAGCGAGATACCAAGCCAACGAGGAATGGCTTGGATAAAGCGAAAGGGTCGCAAGAAAAGAAACTCCAGGAAACGAGGTAACTTGGCCAAAGGAGCGAAAGATCCGGATATGGGAACCTGCTGTGGCCTTAACAACTAAAAGTTGCTAAGACCGCACCAGCTTCGGGGACTAATGTTGGGGGGATACCCCTGGTAGGGCAACACCGGGGTATAAGGGCCGAGTTAGCCGGGGTACGACACGATCAAAGCAAAGTGCTGACCGGGTCACCTCAAGGCAGGCTAAATCACGGTGTGGCCCGGCCCATGGGGAATCTCCTTGACAATGGTCCGACCGGCATAAGATCTATGCCGGCCATGACTATCTGTTTTGCAGGTAAAAGGGTAAGCTAGATTAGCTATATGCTATCCGGACTATCTTAGCTTCAAAGAGAAGGAATCCCCCACTAGTCAAAAGGTGGTTTTATAAGCTGGAACATGTGCAAAGTAAAGCAAAGGAGAGGACCAGTGGGTCAGTGGCGACCAAGGTGACGCGGGCAAAGCCAGATGACATAGCCCGTGACGCCAAAAGACAAGGATGACGCTGCGGGTTATGTCCAAAGCCCGGACGTGTCGTTAAAGAAGAATAAAGAAGCATCTGCTTTAGGAAAGGATCATATTCGTAGAATATGCTACCACCTGTGCCCTAGAATTGTAACCTGGGCTCCCCTATATAATGAGCACCAGTGCCTCCATAGGGAGGGACGGCAAATAGAGGGATCACTCTCTGTCTAAGGTAGAACTCTAGGGCTAGTTAGTGGGGGGGGTAAGAGACATTCTCTCCTTCTTGCTAAGGTCCTCAAGAGCACTGGTGAGCAACATTGAAACAGATAATAGAAGAACTTCCGTGCGTGGAATCACCATGCTCTCTCTCCCTGGATTCCCCTAGCACTCATTGGCCCCATCTTTAGCCTATCCATGGCATCTGCCGTGCCACCACCACGACATTGAATGGACCGACAAATGTGAAGCTAGTTTCCAGGAGCTCAAGAAGAGGTTGATTTCAGCCCCAATATTGATTATGCTAGATATCAAGAAGCCTTTTGATGTGTATTGTGATGCATCCAAGATTGGTCTCGGATGTGTGTTGATGCAAGAAGGAAAAGTCATAGGATATTTATCAAGACAACTGAAGTAGCATGAGCAGAACTATCCTACCCATGATCTCGAACTAGCAGCCGTAGTTTTGGCATTGAAGACATGGCGTCATTACCTTATGGGTAACCGCTGTGAGATTTACTCAGATCACAAGAGCTTGAAGTATATTTTCACTCAAAAGGAGCTGAATATGAGGCAAAGGAGATGGATAGAGTTAATCAAGGATTATGACCTTGACATTCACTATCACCCTGGCAAAGCCAATGTGGTAGCGAATGCTCTTAGCCGATTGCCGTGTAGGATAAACACCATGATCAAGGAGAAGCAACCAAGTTTACACGAGGAGTTGGAGTATTTTAGAACCGAGCTAGTTAGCAAAGGGTTTTTAGCTAGCATTGAACTTCACTTTGATCAGTCAGATCAAGGAAGCACAGAAAGGAAATGCAAGTATCAACGGAATTAAGCGTCGTATCAGTACAAGGAAGGTACCCGGATTCACCGAAGATGAAGAAGTAATTCTGTGGTACAAAGGACGTATCTGTGTGCCAGCAGATTCGGAGCTAAAGCAAGTTATCATGTAGGAAGCTCATGATACTCTTTATTCTATCCACCCCGGAGGAACGAAGATGTATCCGGATTTGAAGGAGCAATTTTGGTGGCACAAGATGAAGAGAGAAATCGGAAGCTACATCGCCAAGTGTGACATCTGTCAGAGAGCCAAAGCGGAACATCAGAGACCTTCAAGATTGTTGCAACCATTGCAGATTCCGGAATGAAAATGGGATCCCGTCGGAATGGACTTTATCACCGGTTTGCCTACTTCTAGTAGGGGAAATGACTCAATCTGGGTCATTGTTGATAGACTGTCCAAGGTAGCCCATTTTATACCTGTCAAGACAACCTACCAGAGTTCTAAGCTAGCAGAGTTGTACATCACTAGAATTGTCAGATTGCATGGAACCCCCAAGACCATAGTGTCGGATCGAGGAACCCAATTTACCTCGAGATTTTGGCAGAAAGTCCAAGAAGGATTGGGAACCAAGTTGAATTTCAGCATAACTTATCACCCGCAAACCGATGGACAGACTAAAAGAGTCAACCAGATCTTAGAAGATATGTTGACAGCTTGTGTGTTACAGTATGGATCAAAATGGGAAGATTGTCTGCCATTCGCAGAATTCTCATACAACAACAATTATCAAGCCATTTTGCAAATGGCCCCTTTTGAGTTCTTGTATGGAAGAAAGTGCCGTACCCCTTTGAATTGGTCACAAGTAGGAGAGAGTCAGATTTTTGGACCAGACATCCTACGAGAAGCGGAAGAGAAGGTTCACAAAGTCCGTGAGCACCTCAAGACCGCCCAATCCAGACATAAGAGTTATGCCGACAAGAGACATAGAGACCTGACTTTCAATGTTGGAGAATTTGTATATCTCAAAGTGTCACCGTTGAAGGGAACACAACGTTTTAGTCTAAAAGGGAAGTTAGCCCCCAGATATATCGGACCCTTCAAGATTCTGAATCGTCGAGGAGAAGTATCGTATCAACTAGAACTACCAGAGGAGATGTCAACCATCCATGATGTGTTCCATATCTCGTTACTTCGCAAATGCTTAGAAGTGCCAGAGAAGACCGAAGTGTTCAAGAACATCGATCACCGAGCCATTGATATCAACAAGGATCTGACATATCGTGAAGTGCCCATCTGTATCTTGGAAGAAGCTTACAGAACCACCATGACCCGGAGTATCAAGTTTCTCAAGATCCAATGGAGCAACCATACCGAAGAGGAAGCCACTTGGGAGTGAGAAGATTACATTAGGACCAAGTTTCTAGATCTCTTTAGTTCCTAGTTTTCTTTCTTAAATCTCGGGACGAGATTTTGTTTAAGGGGGGAAGGTATATAACATCCCAAATCTTTAGTCAAGGTTATTAAGATCCAAATCACCCAATTTATGGTTAACAAAAACTTTTTATCATTAAAATAATTAAGAATGCATATGTGTGTTGCATTAATATAGAATTGTTTGGAATGGCAATGTTTGTTTGTTCTAATGGTTGTAAAATGATTCAAAGGTGAATGCCACATCATCTAGATCATTCCAAAACCAAATCCAAAGAAAAAGAAATCAAATGGAATTAATAAAGGCAAATGGTCACTTTTGCCATTTTAATCCACTAGGCCACTTTAGGTGTTCCTACAAGTCAATTTTAAACAGAAACAATTCTAACTCTTTTCACCCCTTGCTAGTACAAGTAATGATCTACCAAGGTCCACTTTGAATTCTTACAAAAACATTTAAACACTAATTTTAAATGGCAATTGAAAATGGAATCAAGTGTATGTGCATAGATCCCACTTTTTCAAAAACCACTCAAATGAGTTCACCTTGACAATCCCAAGCAACTACAGATGCTCAAGCATATGACTAACATACCCACCAAAAATCTTTTCAAAATTCAAAAAAAACTTTCTTGCGGCCATTTTGTCGAACAGTTGGCAGGCAGAGAAAGTTTGGCCTAACTAATACTGTTGCTAATCAACTCTTTGTCCCCCTTCTCGGCCCCCTCTGCTCTTCCCTGTCTCCCATAGTTCCAACCAAGCCATCAAGGAGCTACCCCTTAGCCTCCAGCAGCAGTGCCGCGCCACCCGTTCTTAGTCGTCACCGGCCAAACATGGGCAACGCGCCAGAGACCAAGCCGCGCCAATCCAGCACCGCCCTAGCTCCGCCGCAGCCTACCGCGACCCCCTGTCCACCCCACAGAATTAACCGAGCCCTGGACCACCGAGGCACGCCCGCGCATCGAGCCTCTACACCATGCACGGAGCACGCCAGAGCGTCATCCTCGACAGGCCAGCACACACTGCGGTTTGCCCTCAGATTGCACGCGTCGCTCCACCATAACCCCAACATGCTCCAGGACATGCCCTTTTCCCGCCACGCGACCAGCAGCCACCGCACGCAGCGTCGAGCACCGCCTCTGCCGCTCAGAGCACCAGCCTCGCCCGACCAAACGCCACCGCCCCTAGCAGCGCCATTACCCCGTAGCTGACAGCCAGGAGGCAGCACACCGTCTGCCTACCTCGCCCATGCCTATAGCACCCTGTTCCACCATCACCGACGAGCTCACTGTCGCACCCCACGGTCCCCTCGTCGACCTATATAAGGAGCCCTCCCCAGAACCATTTCTCCACACTCCAACATTCCCCACCTCCCACTGAGTCCCTCACACCATCCTCAGAGCCACTTGAGCCACCATTTGCCGGAATTTCCACAGGAGCCACCGCAGCAGAGGAAGAAGGGGGTAGTCGATTTCAACTACCCCAGGAGCCGCCGCGACCACACCTGAGTCCACCATCGTCTCCACGATCGATCGCCCCCATCTCCACGTTAGCTGGAGCCCTGGTAAGCCCCCAATCGATCCCTACCAAACCACTAGGGTTCAGTCTCGCCGGCCACCACTTCGTCGTCCACGATGAGCCAGAGCCGTTGATCTAGGTTCTAATCGCACGGTCCCCATCGCCCCATACCGCTTTGCTTTTAGTTGTGCCGCTGACATGCGGGACCCCCTTGTCATCTGCCCTCTGCACTGTAGAGTGTCACTGGGCCGGCCCATTTAGTTTCCCGTGCTGGCCCTAGAATTTAAATAAGTGTTTTTCTAATTTAGTTTTAAACTCAATTCTGTCCACTAGTTTAAAAATCAATTTAGAGAATTCTACTAAACCAAAGTGAATGATTCTATTTTTGTTAGAAAGATAATCAAAATATCTATCCAAGCCCGTTGGATTTAAATCAATTGGAGTTAGAGATCTCACATAGCAAAAATAACAAGATAGAGACTTTTTCACATTCAATCATTTTTCAAAAATCGACTATAATAGAGTTTGAGTTGATTCCAACTCTCAAAAATCACATTTGATAATACCTATCTGAATATGTAAAAATAATTAGGTTTGCATGTAGTGACTTTGGACTAGTACCAAAATAATGCTATATAGGCATTTCTAGTCACTTTAAATCTTTTCAATAATGAACCTAAACTTATTGAAATGTGAGCAAACATTTAAATCACATTCCCATGCATTAGAATATGTGGTGATGACATGTGTCCACATGATCCCATATTTAGTTGGATAATATTAAATCTTAGTTATTTTCAGTGAGCAGAAATTACTTTTCTCAAATAAAATAAATGAAACTAGTTCATTAAATCTTGTGATGATGCTAGCTCATCAAGTGTGTGCATTCGTGTACTAAATAGACTAGTTAAGTATTGTTTGGTGATTGTGTATTCCGTATGTATTTATAGATGATAGTACCGACCAAGTCTATGGAGAGGAGGAATTCTACCCCGAGGAAGAAGAGGAGAATTTCAACCACTGCACCAACCAAGGCAAGCCATCATTAAAAATGCAAGCTAACACTTGCAAGCTTGATAACCTAAGCAAATGCCTTAAGCATGCTTTGGTTATACCCTTTGGAGTTATACCCATCCCAAGTTTTACTTATAAGTCTTACCTTTTACTTTACCAAAGTTCTTTACTTTCTTTATAGATAGCATAAAGAGTATAAAACATGGCCTATCTAGTTAGACTTAGATGTCATTCTATGGCATGAGATTGAGATTAGCATTCCACCTTAGTGAACACTCTTAACTTAGTAGTTACAGCTAAACCAAAAACTTAATCACTTTAGATGGGAATACTTGGTGAAAATGATTATGAAAACCTTGGAATGATGAGTCATTCTATTGAGATGTTTTGACATGTGTTGTGAAACACAAATGGTTTATGATGATGAAAATGTTGAGGCATGAGCCTTAGCCCTTTATAAAAACTGATGGTTGGGTTCGAATATGATAACATTCCAATTTTACCGTACAAACACAATACCTGAATTTGGTAAGGCTTAGCCGGAAGTTTATATGCATTAGTATGAGTTCCCTCGCGGGAGAGGTTTGAGCTGAGGCTACCTCTCAATGTTGTCCACCTATGGAGTGCCCAGGAAGGCAGATGGCCATGGCTGGGAGGCCAAGCTCATAGGAGAGGTTCTTATACTAGGGTGTGTAATTGAAAGGTTATGATTGATTATCCGCATACTAAGTATGATGATTCAGGGTTATCCCTGACGGATGTATCGAATTTTGTGGTGAAAGTGTACCACCTCTGCACAGTGTCAAACTATTTGAAGAGCCGCGTCCGCGGTTATGGACAGTTGGAGTGGCCATACTGTTCCGTTGTCAGATGTTTTCAAAAGGACTTATGAAATGAATTGTGACATGACTTGACCACAATAGGGTTGTGACTAGGAAAACTAAGTTACCACTTAGGTGATTTAGAACTTTATTTTACCTTTCTTTGTTTCTGAACTCAGCTTAGGTTTCAAACTTAACTTTACAAATAAACATAGCACTTAGCATTCCTACTAGAACTACCTTACTTGTTAGTGATAGTTTGCGAGTACTTAAAGAGTACTCATGGCTTTGTTGTTGGCTATTTCCATGACCAGACTATGAAGAGGACTATCCGGAAGAAGGATAGCAGGATGGCTACAACAACTAGGACTATCTCCCATTGTCAGCATTGCCTGTGACACTGAAGATGGAGCCTACCGCTATGCTTATTATTCTACTACTTGTTTGTATTAAGACTGGATCATGAGATCCTTTATTTCTGTAAGACCTTATTATGGTTTGTAATGGATGATGTAATGTGATATCCAATCTGTTATGTCTCGCAAAAATGGTAATCCTGGGATTGTGATGTATGGCATAACAGGCATCTGGGATTAAAAATCCGGGTGTTGACATACCTTCTCCTGCGTTCCCATAGCCTAATTCCTTGATTTCTCCCATCAATTTGAGGTTTTGGTTCGAGTTTTTCCTCCCAAAACACGTCCCAGATGAGTTCTTAATGTCCTAGAATCAACCGGACCAGAGTCTCGCCCCCCAACCCAGGAGTCTTCGGCCCCCAACCTGGCGTCTCCGCCCCCTCTAGACAGGAAATCTCTTTCATGGTTTTGAGCATAACTTTTGTATTCAAACTCAGACTTTGGTGTTCTTAAGCTCGTTTCGAAGAGGATAAGCAGATCTACATCATCATCCATGCTGTTCATGCTATCTACTTCATCCAAATTCCGTGAGCAAGGCAGAATCCAATAATAAAGGGTGAAGATCATCGACGAAAGGTACAAACGTTCTACGACTTCTCCCCACTTGCATTCCTTTGTGAACTACACTATCTTTGTGATTAACAAACACCTGTTGAGACCAGTTCCTCTTATGATTGCTTTGGCTTTACACAGTTGATACCTTGTAGAATTTTGAGCAAAAGTAGCATGCGCTATCTTATATATCACTACAAGGAATCTGCTGATACATGACCCTCGATTTTTGTCACTAAATCGTCATTGTCTACAATATATGACGATCTTATGTCAAAAAATAGATCGTTAAAAACTGAGCGTCAGTAATTGAACACAACGACGTTTTCCACGAAATCATTATAACCGTCTATGATGATATCTAATCATCATAACCGTTATGATGATCCGATATCGTCGCGGGCAAACTGGCATGGCCAGGTCAGATCCTACGTGGCCAATCCGACATGGAAAAATTATGATGAAATGAGATTGTCGTAGTATGAATTTAGCCTGGTCCATTTGATCATTTATGTGGGCCAAAGCCCAATATTTCTAGCGTTTTTCAGTTCATTTAGATGGGCCGCACCCAATATTTCTAGCCTATTGCTCAGTCATAGACTATTTTACGATGTATTTTGTTTTAAGATCTATTTCTATCTATGGGCTTCGAGTCATTTCCCTTTTTATTATTTAGCCATTTAATCATGTTTTATTCAAATTTGAATTATATTCCAGTCCAACACCTTGTTTAGATCCAGTTACGCATAGCTTCAAAAAGTTACATCAATATTTCAAAACATACACAGGAACAAAACATCAATTTTTCAATATTGCAATATTTCCAATCATACACAGGAATAGAACAGTCTAAACTCCATTACACTACTATCACATCGGCAAGGTTTAGGGCCAAGCTCTCCCACCGCTTCCCCACTTCACTGGACCGATGCAATCAACTCGTCTCCTCCTGTTCTGGAGCATCAACACTAAAATTAAGATGAAGCATGATTATGAACAACAATTATGAACCATATAAATATGTAAATGTGTAATTCTAATTGATGTGCATGTTTTGAAATGTAAAATCATGTTTCTAGTACTAGTTCATACTCATTTGTCTATATCCATAAATTGACACCAATAGATAGAATTTCTAAACTATACTACTGGTCCATATTTTAAGAACTGCCGTTGAATTAAACAGTAGAAAAAATCAAACTACAGAAAATGGGACGATCAAAGAAATAAAAAGGACTTATTACATTGAGCTTCACGAACACCTAATCAACCAACACCACCAACTAGCTATGCATGACACAGAAATGCAGACGTTCCAGGGGATGAGCATAGTATTAGAAGAGCTACATAGAATGTGTCCTTTCACTCTTTTGTTCACGAAAACAGACATGAGCAGATTGTGTGTGTCTATCAGTCTAATGATCCAAGGTTAGTTTCAGGTGCACCACAAGGTTTTAATAATATTCAACATCAACAGGTTTTAGTTCAAACAACATAGTGCACTACTAATAATATTCAACGGGTTCTAGTTCAAACAACACAGTATCTACTTTTTGTCACCTTGTAGAGGAAGGAGCTGGCCAGCTTCTGGGGCTGCATGGCGCAGGAAAAGATGATGATTAAAATATCGGTGTAAGAGACTAGAGGGGGGTGAATAGGCGCTACTCAAATTTTAACTCATTTTCAATTTAAGGCTAAACACAAAGTAAGTTCTCTAGATGTGCACTAGGTGAGAGAACTTAAAGGACAAACAAGCAAGCAAGTAATAAAAAGTAAAGGGTAAAGGATAGAAGTAACCGAGAGTAGACACGGAGATGTTTTTCCGAAGTTCCTTCGTTTTGAGGGGAAGTACGTCTCCGTTGGAGGGGTGGGTGGTACTAAGACCACCAACGCCACAGAAGGCCTCACCCTATTCTCCCAAGCACCCGCCTCACGGCAAGCACCCGTTCCACTATGCGGTGACCTTGAAGGTGGCAACCGAAACCTTTACAAACTTGTTGAGAAGACCTCCACCACACTCGAAGTATCCCAACACAATCCTGAAGCTTTACAACAAATGCCCAAGCTCTGAGATCGACCTCTTCCGTCTAGGGTTCAAAGAACCCAAGAGTAACAAGATTCACAAAGGAAAACACGGGGGAATCAACTTTGCTTTGGTGAAAACCTAGATCTAGAGCTCCTCCACCAAGCCCCAAAGTATCAAGGAGATTGGAGGGCTAGGGAGGGAGATCTAGTAGAAATGAAGCTCAAGAACAATGGAGGAGAGAGATAAAAGAGTCAAACTTCTCGTTGGAGAAGAAGGCTCTATTTATACCCCCAAGGAGAATCTTCCCGTTGCAGCTAGGCGCCAACCAGTAGTACCGGTACCAAGAGTGGTAGTACCGGATGACTGCGGTACTACCGGTCAGGTACCAGACCAGGTACCGGGCTGGCGCTAGCGATGTGGCGTGGCTTCTGCCCCCCGCGGTAGCAGTGGCTCGAGGAAGCGGTGCTACCGCCAAACGGTAGTACCGTGCAACAGAGCGGTACTACTGGGCGGGGGAATGGTGGTACCGCTTGGTGGTACTGGGGAGAACTGAGGGGAACATAGCTCGCTAATATGGTTCAGACTCCCGCGGTACCGCCAACCGGTACTACCGGTTGCAGAGCGGTAGTACCGGTGGGAAACCCGGTACTACCGGACCGCACAGAGGCAACGGCCACAGCCATAGGGGCAGACACCTCCTGAGATCTCCACCAAAGGGAAGACTTGAGGTTTTGCAACACAGAGATGATTCCACCCAAACTTTCCAACACGGACCCCCTCTTGATAGTACGGTGTTCCTATGACTCAAGAAAAAAGCCCTAGAAAACTATATCTTGAGAGAACTTTTGAGAGGGGAACCGAATGCCTTTTCCTTCGTTAAAACCCAAGACACACTTAACAAATGATTAGTCAAACACATGTGTTGTCAACAAACATCAAAATCACATAGGATAGGAAATGCCCTTTCAATCTCCCCCTTTTTGGTGTTTGATGACAACACACATTTGCATGATAAATATTATGATAGAGCACATGGTTTGAAAAATAGAGACGGGCTCCCCTAGATATGTGCACAAGTTGCTAGTACAATCTAGGATCAATACACACCCTCTATTTTACAAGCCAACCAAAAGTGCAAAGACATAGATAGAAAAGCGAGGAGTTCATACCTTTGCACAATGTGTGATGAAAACTAGAATGATAATACAATAGATAGCATTCACACACGAGATGGATCCATATAATAATACCCATAAGACACATAGGATGGATCCAAAAGATAACCACATAGTCTCGACTTACATAGCACAAATAGTTAGCACAAAGAGTTCACGAATAATATGCGGTAATAAAAAGTTCACAAGCGACCAAAGATCAAAGCAAGAACAAGCTTGTGACTTTCCCATCCAAATCATGTAACCTACAATCCTTCTCCCCCTTTGGTATCAAGACACCAAAAAGGGAGTAGAACAAGACTAGCACCCCTAAGATCACTCCTTATCATCACCATGGGACGGCGGAGCATGGAAGGAGGAAGAGGCATCATCAAACTCCCAATTGTTATGTTTGGAGATCCATTGCTCTTCCAGAGTGATGTTGTTCTTGGATCCTTCAGAGACGGTCAACTATTGGGCTTCCATCAATTCTTTATGACGAGCAGCAGCTTTCTTGGCATAGACATGGGCTTCATACATGCGCTTCTGGTTGTCAACTTGGAAGAAAAACACCTTCTTGATCTTGGCTTCCATCCTCTTTGCCCATGAGGGCTGCACATGCTCGCGACAGGATACAACAAAGTCTTGGTCACGGCCACTATCTTCATCACCCGAGTCCGCTTCAACCACATTGCCATCTTCATCCACCTCTTGACCGGCTGCATTCCGAGGGTTAACGTGCTTCTTGATCAACAAGGCCTTACTCCTCTGTTTGACAAGCCGGAGAGAGGAGAGGTTCCGAGAGACACGCTCGCTCTTGGAGATGATAAGAGCCATGATATACGGGGCAAAAGGAGGCACCCACCAAGTGCAAGTGGCAACAACCATCTCATTCCATATGCAATCCATAACATCAAGAGGAACACCGGTGTCACGGTTGGAATAGGTGTGGAACATGATATCCACCAAGAAGCCATGAATCTCATCTTGATTCCCCACATGAGGAGCAACAGTCTCACGAAGGATGCGGTTCACAATATCATACGTGGGGAGGAGGTCCTTGATCTTACCAGCAACACCGCGGCCTCGAATATAAAGAGGAGCAAGGACTTCCTTTTTCATGGGGTGCTCATTATTGTGACAACAAAAGACGCATGGATGGCGCCAAACTCAGCCAGAGCAGCCTGCTTCACAAAACCCTGATTCATCCAAATGAAGGTCCTTGTCTGATTCTTCTTGAAGTGGACAGTGGCATAGAACTGAGCAATGAGAGAAAGATCATAGTCTTCCTGGAACTGCATGATGGGAAGCAAGCCAATATTGGTGCCAATCACCTTAGCTTCCCCAAAGTAGCCAAGATTCTTGTTCACATGAGCATGTCAATCCATTTCTATGCCACAACAATCTTGTCATTGTTCATGATGACCTCATTGTACACACACTCTTGAAACTCGCTATAGAACAAACTGTCTTCCCTGTCACGGCCACGATTCATGACATATGAATTCTTAGACCTTAAGGCAGCAAAGTCAGCATCAGACAAATCACACAACAGCTTAGGCCCTGATGGCCCAGAGCTCTCGATCTTGGTGCGACTCAGAGATGGAGGAGGAGGAGGTGCCTCCCCACGGCCGGAGGACTGCTTGGAACCACCTCCACGACCACCCCGAGTAGACTTCATGTCGTGGTGGTGTCACAGCAGATGCCATGGATAGGCTAAAGGTGGGGACTAAATGCACTAGGGGAATCTAGGGAGGGATAGTGTGGTGATTCCACACACAGTAGGTTTGTATTCAATTCACTTCCAAGGTTTACAAGTGCTCCTCGAGCTGTATTGGAGAGAGGAGGAAGAAGGAACTCTCTTACTCTCTCCGCTAGCTAGCCCTCAGGAACCAAGTAAAATCTAGCCAATAGAGATCAACCCTTTCTATAGAGGCCCTAGCCCCCCTAATATAGGGGTGGCTAGGTCTCTAACTAGGGCATACGTGGAGGCATATTCTAGGCAATATGCCTCCTCCCAAAATAGTAAGCCGACCGGGTCGCTTTTCCCCCGCGTCATCCATGCAGAGGCTACGTGAGCCTCTGTGGCGCCTGCGTTAGCCGACATTGGCGTCGTCACCTTTGTCGGCCACGCCTCGGTGGTCCTGCCTCTGTCCGCTTCGCTCATGCTATGCATACCGGGGTTACCTTTGACCAACGAGATACCTTCCTTCCCCTAGAAGCTTGATATGACCCGGATCGTAGTTGATTCGGCCACACCTGTTCCTGCATACAAGTTACATTCATCCATCGGACTTACGGCTTAAGTCGGTTGAGACCCAGTTAGGTGGACATCCCCTGGTCCGGGTTACCCCGAGATTCAGCCTGCCTTGATGTGACTCGGCCAGCATTTCGCTTTGACCTTGCCGTACCTCGGCTAACTCGGCCTTTATACCCCTGCATGACCCTATCCCGGGGTATCCCCCCAACGTTAGTCCCCGAAGCTGGTGCGGTCTTAGTTGCCTTAGCCGCTAAGGCCACAACAGTTTCAATTTCACCGAGATTTGAGTTTCATTTCCGAGTTACCTCCTCATCTCGGATTCCATGGGTTTACTTTCCCTTGGCACATTCCAAGTTTTCACTTGCTGGCCGGGTTACCACATTCTCATCCGGGTCATTCTTCCTTCTCTCGTACGCTTCCCCACGTGGAGGCTAATCATCACACCACCTCATTTTAAGGGCCAGCCACAGTAACCGCCGCAGTAATTGTCAGTTATCACTGTAGCGCACGTCACATCGTGCCTGCCTCCTCGTTAACTGCATCATAACGTCACGTCATGGGATCCGCTGCGCCCTGTGGCCTTCCGTGTGGCTTGATGCTGATTGGTCAATCTGGTTTGTACACGGCCACACGATGTGGCCCGCCCGCAGACGTGATCCCACTACCTTGCTGAGGGAGTGGTTAAATAGGGGAGGGGTGTGACCCTTGGGTCCTTTCCCCATTTCCGTGCCCCTCTACCCTTTCTTCTTCCTCGTCTTCTCCCGCGACAGCGCCGCCGCCACCGCGTTTGAGTAGCAGCACCGCCGCCGCACTGCTTCCACACGCATCCGCGTAGCCGCCACCGCTGCGCACCTCCTCCGCCACGGGTCCTCGTCTGTCTAGGCCACTGCCACCCCCACCGCTAGCGCCAGTGAGGGCAGCGACCTCGAGATGACAGAAGAAGAGCTCATCATCACCGAGCAGGAGATGGAAGAAGACGCTGCAACGACGGACCGCGGTGCGTGGGCTGGATCCTGGGTCTGCCAGGATGACCTGGATTGGCTCTACTGCACCAGGCGCATCCCTGCAGGCGTCACCGCACGCCTCGCCTCCGCCGAACTTGCCCCCTCACCCAACCCGGGTGAGTATGTGGTGTTCCTGTCACATTTCCAGCGGGGATTCAGTTTACCAGTTAGCGATTTTTTCCATGACTGGTTGAACACCTACGAACTCCAGCCGCACCACCTTCCTGCCAATGCCATCACATCTCTTTCTGCTTTCGCCTCCACGATCGAAGGCTATGCTGGATTATGGCCCACAATGGAGCTATGGATCCGGTTCTTTGGCCTTCGTCGGAACATAATTCCGAATGTTGATCTAGAGCCGGAAAACAAACAACTTACGCAGTTCGGCGCTGCGTCCATTTCTTCCCGGAGGTTCTCCGTCTTTCCCCGGGTTACCGGGCTGGACTCATACAAGGGATGGGCCCGGATTTTCTTTTATGTTCGGAACGACGGCACCGAAGACCTGATCCGGCTTCGCCCCTATGCTCCGGGTCCTCCTGACCCGGAGTTGTGGAACTTCATCCCCAAGAAGCCCACAGTCTTGGCCAACCAGGTCAACAAAAGGTTCGCGGAGCTGAAGGATCTCGGGTTACGCAATGAGGACGCCATGATCACATTCGTCCGCAACCAGATCTCACCTCTCCAGAAACGCACTCATAAAGTGTGCCATATGAGCTGGGGCCGCGACCCCAACCGGACCTCGTCTTTCGAGTTGAGCAACACAGAGATCTATCGCTGGGTCAAGGCCCTCTTAACCACCCACAAGGACTTATCCTCTGAGTTGACGTGGGGAATTGAGCACTATTGCCGAGATAGGCTTCCTCCCGTGGTAAGCTTCGTGCCACAAACTTTCTCCGAATTAAATCTTATGTCGGTCGCTGTTGCATTTTTAACTCTGTCGTCTTTTCTCTCCCTTAGCAATTCCTTCAGCAAACTATCGAGGATGGCACCGATCCCACCCTCAAATGGGTGCCTGACCGGGACACCTCGGACGAGGAAGAACCGGATCAGGAGGTGTTCCTTCCGATGATGGACGCGACCAAGCGACCCACCGGTAAACTCTCTTCCATTAGAGATTGGCCCGACGATGAAGATGACTCAGATGTTGAGGTGATGGAAGCTTTTGACGCTGTCCCCCTTTCTTATGCTTTTCCGGCATCAGCTAACCCCGGTGGGCAGATCCATGAGGACCCTCCCCTTGCCGTGGGTGACCCTGTTCCGGTTGCACCGAAGAAGAAGCGGGGAGCTGCATCAACTTCTTCCTCCGAACCTTCTCAGCCAACTAAAAGGCGAAAGAAGTCTGGGGACAAAACTGCCTCCAAGCCCGCAACCAAGGCCCCAGCACTAAGACCTCGGAAGCCCAAGGAGCCCCTGACCTCGGATGAGTAAGCCTCTTTTCCCTTTGCCATTTACTTGTTCTCTTATTGTTATAGTTTCTCATCCGACACTGTTTGATTCGGCAGGGCCGCGGTGGAGGTCCCCCAGAGTGGATCTAGCATTGCTTCACCGCTCCGACGCAGCCCTTCTCCCCCTCGTGGCGACGATTCACGCCCGCTGAGCCCTATTCCGGAGGGTTCTGCGGCTGCTCCGAGTTTCACTCCACCTCGTCAAGAGGGGGGCAACCTTGGAGCGAGGGAGACTGGCCCAGCCGAGGTAGCGGCATCCACCACTTCGGCTCCGCCGCAACCAGCTACTACCGAGACTACCTCAACACCTCCACCGAAGAAGAAACCAGCACCAACACCAGTACCAACTCCAGCACCAGCACCAACTCCAGCAGCAAGAACAATAGCAGCAGCACCAAACTCCTCCGCCTCGACCGAGACTTCTCAGTCTCGGCGAGAAAGTACCCAGGCAGCTCCCAAGGGTAAATCTGCTGCAACCACTTCCTCCTCTCAGCATCCCAAGGGAAAAAGGCCCCTGACGCCACCCGGGCAGCGTCCGTCGAGGCTAGACAGCGCACTCTCGCATCCATGCTTTCCAGGAAGCCTCCAGCACCGAAGGACGCCCCTGCCGAGCCAGCTGATGCGCAGCAACTTGTTTTGCATACTAGTCCGGCCCTTGCCCAGGTTGAGAGGAGGGAAGCACATGCCAAGGGCTTGGTGGCGCCCCACATGCTCAGCGGCGAACGATACCCTCCGACCCTGATTGAATTTGTCAATAATTGGAACAAGGCGGTGTTCGTCCACAATGACGATCTCCCGGAGAAGTTCGGTCCCGCTGAATTTTCCGCTCAAATGAACACGGCTGCTAAGGCAATTAACCTTGCGGGTCGGATGATGGAGGTACGTTACTTCCCCTTTTCCTTAGCATGTTGTAGATATTAGTGATATAACCATTAGTCCCCGAGACTCCGGGGGAGTAACTTGTTACTCGGCCGGATGCTCCTTAGAAAACTGACGTAGCTCTTGATAACCTCAAATATGCACACACCTAGTTCCACTTGGCCCGGATCTTGTACACTTCGAATATGCAGACACCTAGAGCCGGGTTAAGTTCCACTTGGCCCGGATCTTGTACACTTAGAATATGCACACACCTAGAGCCGGGTTAAGTTCCACTTGGCCTAGATCTTGTACACTTCGAATATGCACACACCTAGAGCCGGGTTAAGTTCCACTTGGCCTGGATCTTGTACACTTCGAATATGCACGCACCTAGAGACGGGTTAAGTTCCACTTGGCCCGGATTTTGTACACTTCGAATATGCACACACCTAGAGCTGGGTTAAGTTCCACTTGGCCCGGATTTTGTACACTTCGAATATGCACACACCTGGAGCTGGGTTAAGTTCCACTTGGCCCGGATTTTGTACACTTCGAATATGCACACACCTAGAGCCGGGTTAAGTTCCACTTGGCCTGGATTTTGTACATTTCGAATATGCACACACCTAGATCCGGGTTAAGTTCCACTTGTCCTGGATTTTGTACACTTCGAATATGCACAAGGCTAAGTTTTATTTTTGTACTCTTTTCAGGTGACCACCAACCGCTGGAGCGCTGAGTTTTAGCGTCTCCTGGACACTCATAAGATACTGCGTGCAAAACATAATGCACTTCTTGCTGAACACGAGAAAAGGGGTAAATTTCTTCCTTGACATTTCTCCGTTCTTCTTCATCTTTTTGTGCTGAGCTAACCCATCATTCGGTTTACGCAGCTAGGGTGGAGGCTGAGAATACCCTCATGAGGAGGAGCTTGGACCAGATCAAGGGTAAGTTGCTTTTGTGCGACCTTGCTATGCTTTCCATCTCCTTTCCTCCTTGGCTCGGCAAACATTCATACCTCTGCTCTGCCGGGTCAATAAACTATTTCAGCATCTCTTGAAGATAGTGTGCCCGTTCCTGATATGATGCTACATTTTCTCGAACAAACAGGACAACATCAGGCCGAGCTCAAAAAGAAAGATGATGAGCTTGCCCTCCTTCGGACCAAGGATGACGAGATTGCCAAGCTAAAGGCAGAAATGAAGAAATTGAAAGCAGAGCACCAAACCGAACTCCAAGAAGCTGGCCAGGACTATACTGAAGAGCGTGAGCGCCTCAATCTCCAGATCGCCAAGGACCAGGATTTACTCAAGGAGGCCGACATCAAGCTTGAGTCGGTGAATGCTGAGCTTGTGCAACTCCGGGAGAGACGTGACAACTGCATCCATGAGCTGTCCCGGGTTCACAGCCATATCTCTAGTAAATTATTTTCCTTCAACCGACATTGACCTTTCCGGGTCTGCTTCCTTTACTCATTCCACCTGTGCTATTTTTTTCAGATAAGTTCCCAGAGAGCGATGCTATTGCCTCCAAGGCTGTTACCAAGTTCCGGCAGCAGAGGGGTACTCCGTCAGGTCCTGGCTCGATCCCCTTGGACCTCGAAGATCTGGTAGTCAGCTTGTCTTCCTGAATTGAGACTGTGAGGAACTATGGCAAGGATGTTATGGACGTGGTAATCCGGATCTTCAATGCCTTTTGGCCTGAAGAAGATACTCCCGAGAATCTGTCTGTTCTCTTTGCCCGGCTTATGGACTGCGAGACTCAGCTCGATCTCTGGAGAGAATCTGCTGGGCGCGCCGGAGCTGAGATAGTTCTCAACTATGTGCTCACGTGGTACGAGAAGATCAACCTCAACCTCCTCGCATGCATGCGGACTGGATCAAAGTGGTCTACTGACCCGGATTGGGTGGCTCGGCGCAAGGCTTGCACTCACAGCTTTATCCAATACGCCCCCGTTCACCAGTGGAACGAAGGACCAAGCTTTCTAGATGCTGCCGACGAAGAGAATGCTGAAAACGTCGAAGATGGCTCAGATGAAGACGAAGATGATGAGGCTTCGGACGTTGAGGAGGGTGAAGATGATGCCGAACTTCCTCCTGTTGCCCCTTGATCGAAAAAAACTTTTAAATTTCATCAGATCCCCGGTATGCCGGGTGCAATTGTATCAAGTGCACAAGCGATATTTTGCTACTAAGTTTCTATGCTGGATTGACTTGGGCGTAGTCCCCGAGTTTCGTTTTCTCGTTCTTCCAATCTTTTGGCTCGTCTCGCGTCTACCTTGGTTCGGTTTTACGACTTACGAATCCGAGCTTCAAAAATTGTCTTAACAATACTTGGAAACTTTAGGCTTAGCTCAAAATAATTCAGCATAATAATTCGAAAGTAAACACAAGATTAGTCCAAAAACAAACGTCGGCTCGATTAAGTTCTTTTCCTTAGTCGTTTTTCATGTGCTAGGCAATTCCAAACTTGTTCTCTTGCTTGCCATGAAGCCAATTCTTGTTGGACAGCAGCAAGTCGAAGAGTTAGGTTTTTGGTGCTCACACACTACTAATCCGAGTTAAGTAGAACAACTTACTCCAGCCGACGTATAAATAATAGAAGACAACAAATATTATTAAGGCAGTCCCCGAGTTACTGCTCGAGGTGCCAATATTTCATTGATAAGCTCATTGCCGGCATACATACTGACATATGAGAAGACTCGAATACATACACTTCTTTGCTAAGTGTAGAAAGGATGAAGTAGAGCTACATTCCATGGACGCTTAGATTCCTCGCTAGACCTGTCCGCCTTGTTATTTTCCTGTGGCTTTGTATCGACAAGATAATAAGAATCATTGTGCAATGCTTTGCTCACAATGAATGGCCCTTCCCATGGGGGGATAACTTGTGCATGCCAGCAGTACGTTGTACTAACCGGAGTACCAGATCACCTTCCCGGAAAACTCAGGGCTTACTTTTCGGCTATGATAGCGTCGGAGATTTTGCTGATATATGGCGGATCTGGACAATGCCAATTCTCTTGCTTCTTCCAGCAGATCAACATCATTTTGCCGGGCTTCTTGCACTTCGGCTTCTGTGTATTGGGTGACCCTAGGCGAGTCATGCTCTATGTCGGCTGGTAATACAGCTTCTGCCCCATATACCAGAAAGAATGGCGTATAGCCTGTTGATCGATTCGGAGTTGTTCTTAAACTCCATAGAACCGCTGGTAGTTCTTCTATCCAGCACCCCGCTGATCTTTGCAGCGGCTCAATGAGCCAGGGTTTTATCCTGGATAATACTAATCCATTGGATCTTTCCACTTGTTCGTTCGATGCGGGGTGGGCTACCGAGGCAACGTCCAGCCGGATCTTCTTATCTCGGCAGAAATGCGCAAATGCTCCTTCTACAAAATTTGTGCCAATATCAGTTATGATACTGTGAGGATAACCGTATCTCAAGATGATGTCTTTGAGAAATGTCACGGCCGTAGCTCCATCACATTTTCTTATTGGCTTCACTTCGATCCACTTTGTAAATTTGTCCACCATGACCAAAATGTGAGTCATATTTCCCCTTGCTGGTTTAAACGGGCCAACCATGTCCAAACACCACACGGCAAATGGTCAGGTGATTGGTATGGTCTTGAGCTCTGACATTGGCATATGTGTCTCGGTAGCATACCTCTAACAACCATTGCATTTTCTCACCAGATCTTCTGCTTGTTCTAAGGCATTTGGCCAGTAGAATCCGTGCCGGAAATCTTTTGCCACCAAGGATCGAGACGAGGCATGATGCCCGCACTCCCCTTGATGTATATCTCGGAGGATGTCAAGCCCTTCTTCCGGGTCAACGCATCGCTGGAGGACATTGGTCACACTCCTTTTGTACAGCTCGGAATTGATGATTGTGTATGCCTTTGCTCTCCTCTGAGTTTGCCTGGATAGCACCTCCTCAGTGGGTAAAGTTCCATCTTTCAGGAATTGAAATATGGGTAGTGCCCAAGCTAGTATTGCTCGCACAGGGAACACATCCTCATCAATTTCCATCTGATCCACCGGCATAACTTCAACTGGATCATGCTGAGCAGTCCCCGGGTCCTGCGAGGCAGTCCCTGGGTTCGCTGAGGCAGTCCCCAGGTCTCACACACCACCTCCCATGTCAATGTCCATGGGCACAGCTCCGGACTCCGGATCCTCCGGGACGTAGATTGAGTCGGTTTCTGGGGACGGTCTGATAGATGGTTTTCTCAGGTGCTCTAATGCTACACCCGGTGGAATTGCTTGTCGGGTTGATCCGAGATTCGACAATACGTCGGCAGCATCATTCTCCACCCGGGGTACATGGCGAAATTCGCATCCCTCAAAATAACCAGATATTTTCTGCACATGGAATCTGTATAATGCCATGTTTGGATCAAGAGCGTCCCACAGCCCCGACACTTGCTGAACTACCAAATCCGAGTCGCCAAATCATTGGATCCGACGTATCCCAATTTCTTTTGCCACTTTGAGCCCATGCACAAGTCCTTCATATTCAGCAACATTGTCCGACGCTGCGAAATGGATCTGTAGCACATACTTCAACTGGTCATTGTTTGGCGAGGTAAGCACAACTCCGGCGCCTAACCCTGTTTTTGTTTTTGACCCGTCAAAGTGCATTCTCCAGTAGTTCGGATCTGGTAGCGGTGGTTCATATTGTACCTCGGCCCAGTCCACAAAAAAGTCGGCCACAGCCTGAGACTTGATTGCTTCTCTTCTGTCATATTGTGGCGCATAGGGAGCCAGTTCAATTGCCCATTTTGCAATCCTGCCACTTGCGTCTTTGTTACTCATTATCTCGGATATGGGAGATTCACATATTACTTTGATGGGGTGCTCCTCAAAATAATGTTTTAGCTTCTTTGCTGACATATACACACCATACGCCACTTTCTGATAGTGCGGATAATTTTGCTTTGATGCTGACAATACCTCGCTCAGATAATACACTGGCCTTTGCACTGACTTACCCTCTTCGTCGTGCTCTACCACAATTACCGCACTTACAACTCGGTTGGTTGCGGCTATATAGAGCAACATTGGATCCTTTGATAGTGGAGAGGCTAACACTAGTGCAGTGGCTAACATTTTCTTTAATTGTATAAAGGCTTCATTGGCATGCGGCATCCAAATGAACTTGTCCGACTTTTTCATGAGTTGATAGAGGGGCAATGCCTTTTCTCCCAACCGACATACAAACCGACTTAACGATGCCAGGCAACCAGTGAACTTCTGGACATTGTTAAGACACTTCGGCAGTTCCATTCATTCAATGACCCGGATTTTAGTTGGATTAACTTCGATACCTCGGCTAGATACAAGAAATCCGAGTAATTTTCTAACCGGGACACTGAAGGTACATTTTTCCGGGTTAAGCTTCATCCGGAACCTTCTTAGGTTCACGAACGTCTGCCTGATATCGTCAAGGAGCGTTTTGCTTTCCTTGGTTAACCACATCATCCACATACACTTGTACATTTTGACCAATTTGGTCGTGCAAACATTTCTGCATACATCTTTGGTACGTTGCCCCTGCATTACGTAAACCAAACAGCATGGTGCGATAGCAATAAGCCCCATACGGGGTGATAAATGCAGTCTTTATTTGATCATCCGAATTCAGAGGTATCTGGTGGAAACCAGAATATGCATCAATGAATGACAACAGTTCACATCCAGCAGTTGAGTCTATGACCTGATCTATCCTTGGCAGTGGAAATGGATCTTTTGGACACGCCTTGTTCAGGTTCGTGTAATCGATACACATACGCCAAACCACTGCCACATTCGGATCATCCTTCTTCTTCTCCACCAGCACCGGATTAGATAGCCAATCCGGGTAAAGCACTTCCATGATAAATCCTGCTGCCAGTAACCGAGCTATCTCATCTCCAATGATGTTTCTCCTATCCTCGGCGAAGCGGCGGAGAGGTTGCTTCACCGGCCTTGCTCTGGGTCTCATGTTCAAAGAGTGCTCGGCCAAATCCCTCGGAACACCTTGCAAGTCCTGTGTGGACCAAGCAGAAATATCCCGATTCTCACGGAGGAAGTTGATGAGCTCGCTTTCCTATTTATCATTTAACCCGGCACCAATTGTTACGGTGCGCTCTGGGAACATATCATCAACATGCACTTTCTTGGTATCCTTTGTGGCTTGGAACGAAACGCTACCATGCGGATTACTCAACGCTGGCATATATTGCTGCGCGGACTGAGCCAACGCTGCCACCTCGTGGATTTTTCTTTTCTCTTGCACAATCAAGAGTGACTCGGCTAAGTTAGACCCGGATGACGCACACTCAATGGAACGTCGGAAATCTCCAGCAATGGTAATCACTCCATTTGGCCCGGGTAACTTCATCTTCAGATAACTGATGTGGCAGCCTGCCATGAACTTGTTCAGTGCTGGTCTTCCGAGTAACGCGTGATACGCACTTTCCAAGTTCACTACTTCAAACTCCAAATTCTCAGTTCGGCAGTTATCTCTCGTGCCAAACAATACGCCAACCCGGACTTTGCCTATTGGCTCACAACAAATACCTGGCACAATGCCATGGAAAGTGGTCCTCGTAGCTTGGAGCATGTTCTCCGAGATACCCAACTTGCGCATTGTATCCGCATACATGATGTTAATGCTACTGCCATTGTCAATCAGTACCTTGGAGAACCTTACATTGATGTTAGGCCCAATGAATGTCGGATCCAGCACTAGCGCATACGAACCAGGACTCGGCATAAGCTTGGGATGATCTTTGATGCTCCACGTAATTTCCTGGTCCGACCAAGGCATATCCCTCGTCACTGTTGGCATTACCGCATTGACCTTCATATGTCGGTGCTGCAAGCTCTTTCTATCTGTTTCCTTAGTGGTAAACACACAGTAACTCTGATGATGCTCCCTGTACTCATTCCTCCCCTCATTTCCAAGGTACCTCTGATCCGGCTGATGCTGGTCTTCCACTTGATGCACTGCATCCCTTCTCTCATGGTTATCATACCTCGGCGGAGGGGGAGGCAACATTAGCTGTTGCGTGTTCGCTCCGGAGAGCAATTGCTGCCGGGGTAACTCCTGCCGAGGTTGATCATTCCGAGGTGCCTGAGCATTCCCCGAACCACCTTGTTCTATCTTACGCATCCACTCACATTGCCTCGTTGTATGACCCGCTGGGTTACTCGGATTTGGCGTGTGAAACTTGCACGGCTGATCCAACATTGACTCATAAGTATACCTCAGACGGTCCTTCTTTTCCTGCCACTGTTTCTTCTGCTGTGGCGTCCAAGTTTTCTTGCCATCATTTCTTGGTGTCCATTGTTGCCCTCTAGTTTTCTGACGTTAATTTCCCCCTGCTCCGGGCTGATCTTGATTCACAGCAGCAACTTGTTGCGAATTATACCAGTAATACGGTCTATCATCTCTCCTTTTACCCCGGTAGTCATTCCTCTGGGATGACCCGGATCCATCTCTCTGGTAACACTCCTCATTTGACTCGTTTGACACGAGTCTAGGTTGAGTCGGATCACCCAAAGCATACGAATTTGCAATCCGGATCGTCTCTGCCAATGTAGTTGGCATATCCCTTTGCAATCTTTGCCATAACATGCTCGCGTATCTGCATCCTTTCGCAAACCACGCTATGGCCTGTGACTCTGTTACACCCTCACACGAGTTTCTCACGGTACACCACCGGGTTAAAAACTCTCGGTCCGTCTCGTTCGGTCTTTGCTTACACATAGCTAGGGTCTGTGGCCTATTCGGCCTCTGATACGTACTTGAGAAATTGCTGATAAACATTTCTCAAAATAGATCCAGCAGTTAATACTTCCGAGTGGCAAGTTGTTTAGCCATACCCTTGCTGGCCCCTCCAACATCTGGGGTACGTATCTCACATCCCATCTCAAGTTTCCTGTAGCAATTTTCATAGCTTTAGCATAGTTTATCAACCAATCTTCCGGCTTAGTACTGCCGTCATACGTCTTTGTGCCTCTAGGTAACTGGAAGTTGGGTACCGGAGGCTCCTTCATGATCCGGGGTCCAAAACACGCAGGACCCGGGGGACCCTGACATTCAATCTGCTCCGACCTATACAGCCAATCCAGTTTTATCCTGGCATCATCAGGCATCAAATCCCTGCTTCCCAATCTTGACCCTATCACATGATAGTTCAGCCTTGGGTATCCTGCGTTCACCATTTCCGAATCTCCATCGTTATACCGGTCTTGCTCTCGTGGTGCACCTCTCTGTTGCATACCTCGGACGACACTTTGCTCTTGCCTTGGTATATTCCGCTGCTGCGGTTGTCCTGCCGAGTTGCGCTGTTCGGCATTGCCATTTATAGCGTTTCCTTGACCGGCATTGCCTTGGTCACGGTTACCTCGGCCAGCTTCACCTCGGCTCACACTTCGTCGATCATCATTTCTATGTACTTCTTTTGCCTTCCCTGCCCTTGTCGGGTCATACGGGACGATCTGTTTGTTTCTCCTGGCCGAGGTTACTACCTCTTTTCTCCTAGGACCACCATGAGGAGACGATGCAGCTCCAGCAGATTTCTCTGGGTTACCCATCACCGAATGAACAATCTTGGAGGCCCCAGCTCTCTCCGGGTTAGCCCTGAGAAATTCCTCATTTTGCCTGTTCGCGATCCGAACCAACTCATTGACCCTATCTTGCTGTCTTTGACGAGCTTCACCCGTTAGACCCTCTAACTCGGATGCAGCTGCATCCGCTGCTCTGAGGTTTTTCGCCGGGGTACTATACTACGGCAGCCCCACGGATAAACAGTTCTCTGACTCCTCAATCCTAGTATCACCCTCTTTGTTCATTTCACTCATGAGATTTCTCCCATTCACTTTTACAGCATCTACTTTATTTGCCTTTATGTACTCACGCAGCGTCATGTTCAACGACTGCTGAGCCGTGGCTATCTTTTTTGCTCCCTCTAGAATTTTTTGCCTAGTTTCCTCTAGCTCGGCCTCTGCCTGAGCCGGATCTACCACTGCTGCTACCGAATTTGCCAAGCTATCCATCACTTCCCGCAGCACATTCTCAGGCCTCTCTAGTGGAGGACCTCTACCTTTCCTCGGTGCCTTAGGCGCTACCTTTGGATCTGGTGCCGGATCCTTGCTTGCGCCTGCACCAGGCGCAGTCATCATCACCTCAGCATGGTCCGGGGAGCGAGTGATACGCGCCCCGTGAACCACGCTAAGGGGTGGCTCCCCTTCCTCGACGAAGTGCCGCGGATGAACGCATGACACATCGACAACAACGTAGACCTTGTGCGCGCCGAGCTTGACGAAGAGGCCGTTGCGCGGAAGTGGGCGTGTGCCGAAGCAGCCAGCATTGTCGCTGACAAAGTCTAGCGCTCCAAAGCGCTGAACGAGCCCGGAGACGATGCGTTTGCTGGTGCCGATGAGGTTTCCCATCCGGATCTTGACCCCTGCTAGTGCCGCTAGCCCCACGGTGGGCGCCAACTGTCATGGTGGTGTCACGGCAGATGCCATGGATAGGCTAAAGGTGGGGACTAAATGCACTAGGGGAATCCAGGGAGGGATAGTGTGGTGATTCCACACACAGTAGCTTTGTATTCAATTCACTTCCAAGGTTTACAAGTGCTCCTCGAGCTGTATTGGAGAGAGGAGGAAGAAGGAACTCTCTTACTCTCTCCGCTAGCTAGCCCTCAGGAACCAAGTAAAATCTAGCCAATAGAGATCAACCCTTTCTACAGAGGCCCTAGCCCCCCTTATATAGGGGTGGCTAGGTCTCTAACTAGGGCATACGTGGAGGCATATTCTAGGGAATATGCCTCCTCCCAAAATAGTAAGCCGAACGGGTCGCTTTTTCCCCGCGTCATCCATGCAGAGGCTACGTGAGCCTCAGCGGCGCCTGCTTCAGCCGACATTGGCGTCGTCACCTTTGTCCGCCACGCCTCGGTGGTCCTGCCTCTGTCCGCTTCGCTCATGCTGTGCGTACCGGGGTTACCTTTGACCAGCGAGATACCTTCCTTCTCCTAGAAGCTTGATATGACCCAGATCGAAGTTGATCCAGCCACACCTGTTCCTGCATACAAGTTAGATTCATCCATCCGACTTACGGCTTAAGTCGGTTGAGACCCAGTTAGGTGGACATCCCCTGGTCCGGGTTACCCCGAGATTCGTCCTGCCTTGAGGTGACTCGGCCAGCATTTCGCTTTGACCTTGCCGTACCTCGGCTAACTCGGCCTTTATACCCCGGCGTGACCCTATCCGAGGGTATCCCCCCAACACTTCAACTTCATGCGGGCACTAGGCTGAGGCAAGACCTCTTGTTCTGACTCTGAACCTTCCTCCTCAATCTCATGGTGTGACTTGGAGTGCTTCCTAGCACCCCTAGAACCACCTGCACCTGTGAAAGCAATAGGAAGAACAACATGGAGATAAGGGCACAAGAACCCGAAGAAAAAGAAACCACATAGGAGTCACGTCTTGGGAAAAAGGTGAAATCGGTCGGGTCTGGTAGTACCGGAGTCGGCGAGCGGTAGTACCGCACACGAGCGGTAGTACCGGAGAATCTCAAGGTACTATCGGTCGGTCGGGAGCTCGCACGAATCCGATACAAGCGGACAACAAATCCATGGCACTAAGTCCCCAGAACGTGATTTCTACATGAATGGAGTGGAGATAGGCAGGATACACGCAGTACAAACCCCTAGATACAAGCTTATAGCCATGAATCGAGTAGATCTAGACTCATGGTAAGAAGCAAGAAAATAAAGGGAGGGGAGGTTGTACCGGTGTCCATGGAGGTGGAGAGGGAGGACGAGCCTGCAAGGTGGCCGGATCCGGTGAGAATCCGGTGGAAGAGGTGGACGTGGACTCCAGCGGCGACTTTCCCTAGCGATGACGACGGTAGAGTGAAGGGGGAGTTGGGGGAAAATGAGGCATAGGCGGTGCCTCACCCCTCGATCCACCCTCTAGCTAGAACGCTGACTGGTAGTACCGGTTAGGGGAACCGGTAGTACCGGTGACCGGGACTACCTCTAGACGACCCGGTAGTACCGCACCAGAATAGTTTCTAGGAAGCAACCTGGGACTAGTTCGGTCTGGTAGTACCGCGGTACATCTAGTAGTACCGGTTGCACTAGAAGAAAAATGCCAGATTCAGGTGGAAGGTTCTTGTGCGAAAGAGACGGGGCTTCAAGATAGAGAGAAGGGGGCTTGGGTTGAGATTCCAAATTGATAAAGGAACTACTGCACTCTAAAAGAGGAGAAAACACGAAAGAACCAATTGGGAGTGCAAGTCACCAAAAACATGTCAACCAAAGGATGACAAACAAGAGGAAAGCTCGACCTCTCAAAGGATAGGGTTGTGACCTAGGCCACCATGTATGAGTATACTTGGCTTGGTACCGTGAAGATGTATCTTGGGTCCATTACCAAAACTCATCATTGAAGCTCACATATCACATAATGATATTAAGAGAATGATTTGTGTCGCTTTGGGCATAATGGGGGGGAGGGATGGCCCAATGAATTAGGACCGCACTCCCCCTATATCCATGCCTACATCTAGATGGAATAACATATGAATCATGGTTATGGGTGCATGATCTCAAGCCACATTACTCGAATCTATGATATTTAGCTCATGCCTTAACTCTCGGAATCTCTTCTCATCAAGGGGCTTGGTGAATAGATCCGCTAGATTCTTCTTGGTGCTCACATATGAGAGGTAAATATCACCATTGTTCACATGCTCCCGGATGAAATGCTGACGAATATCAATATGCTTCGTTCTTGTGTGTTGCACCGGGTTGTCGGCGATCTTGATGGCACTTTCATTATCACAAAGAAGAGGCACTTTGTCACATGTGACACTGTAATCCTTCAAAGTTTGCCTCATCCACAAAAGTTGAGCATAACAACTAGCGGCCGCAATATACTTGTCTTCGGCGGAGGACAAGGAGACACAATTTTGTTTCTTTGATGACCAACACACCAAGGACCTACCAAGGAATTGGCAAGCCCCGGAGGTTGATTTCCTCCCAACTTTGGGGTACCATAAGCCAAAGTTTGGGGTATCAACTAAATATCTAAAGATTCGCTTGACCATCACTAGGTGGCTTTATTTTGGGGCGGCTTGAAACCGTGAAGAAATACCCACACTTAAATGATATTTGGTCTAGATGCACAAAGATAAAGCAAAGAACCAATCATAGATCGATATACCTTTTGATCCACATCTTTACCCATTATATAAGGAGTGAGATCACACTTGAGAGGCATGGGAGTCTTGGCTCCATTTAGGTCCATCAACTTGAACCTCTTGAGCATATATTGAATGTACTTGGCTTGATTAATCAAGATACATCCAATCAATTGCTTCACTTCAAATCCAAGGTAGAATCGAAATTCACCCATCATAGACATTTCGAACTCATCGATCATTAGCTTAGCAAAGACATCATTGGAGGCTTTGTTAGGAGAACCAAATATAATATCATCAACATAAATTTGGCACATGAACAAGTTTCCTCCAACTCTCTTAGTAAAAAGAGTAGGGTCGATTAGCCCAACTTCGAAACCACGGTATACTAACAACTTTCTAAGGTGCTCATACCATGCACGTGGGGCTTGCTTAAGGCCATAGAGTGCCTTATCAAGTTGGTAGACGTGGTTTGGAAACTTGGGGTCCTCAAAACCCAGAGGTTGCTTGACATACAACAACTCATTTAAGGGACCATTAAGAAATTCACTCTTGACATCCATATTTTGTAACTTAAAGTTATGATGAGATGCATATCCAAGCAAGATACGAACGGATTCAAGACGGGTAACGGGGGCGAAAGTTTCACCGTAGTCGACACCCTCGACTTGAGAGAAGCCTTGAGCCACTAATCTTGCCTTGTTGCGAATAACCATCCCATTTGCATCTTGCTTGTTCTTAAAGATCCACTTTGTTCCGATGACATTACAACACTCCTTGGGTCTTTCCACCAATGACCACACTTTGTTGCGCTCGAAGTTGTGAAGTTCTTCATGCATGGCCTTAAGCCAATCCGGGTCTTCGAGCGCTTCATACACCTTTTGGGGCTCTACACAAGAAATGAAACTATTGTGGCCAACAAAGTTAGCCACTTGCTTACGGGTAGAAATGCCCCTTTCAAGATCACCAACAACATTTTCAAGAGTAATTCCTTCACATATGAGCTTGTCGATCCTTCTTGCTTCATGACAAGCATGAGCTTCTTCAATGGATTCTTGAGAGGCTACTTGGTCATCACCACTATTTTGATCCTTGTCTTGAACTTGAAATGGAGCTTGCTCCTCTGTTTGAGCTTGCTCGATATTTTGGCCTTTATCACCTTCATGAGCTTGACCTTGGTCATTATGGGGTGAAGAACACCCCTCATTAGCTTGAGCTTGGCCTTGATCACGAGTTATCTCTTCAACAATGTCATCTTGATGGCTATGGGGTTGATGTAGATCTTGAGTAGGTGAGGGCTCCACTTGAGTAGAGAATTGTCCTTCTCCTTCCACCACAAGGGGTTCCTCAATGGGCGGAAAAATCCAACACCCATTCTTCTTATGGCTTGAGGAGGAATTTCATAACCTACATCACCAAGATCAGTTTGCCCCACTTGGGAGCCATTATGCCCATCAAACTTCAAATTATAGGATACTATAACTTGTCCGGTGGACTTGCTATAGACCCTATAGGCGTGAGAGTCCGATGCATAGCCAACAAAGATACCTTCAATAGTGGGAGTCTCGAACTTAGATAACCCGTTACCTTTCTTGAGAACGTAGCACTTGCACCCGAACACTCGAAGATAGTGAGAACTTGGCTTCTTGCCGGTGAGGATCTCATATGGAGTCATATCCAAATACTTGCGAAGATAAACCCGGTTTGCAATATGACATGCGGTAGAGATTGCTTCGGCCCAAAAGTTATAAGGAGACTTGAACTCCGCAATCATGGTCCTTGCCATATCCATAAGAGTCCGGTTCTTCCTTTCCGCCACACCATTTTGTTAAGGGGTATAAGGAGCGGAATATTGATGCTTGATCCCCTCATCACCAAGAAACTCATCAAGGGTGTAGTTCTTGAACTCGGTCCCATTGTCACTTCTAATGGCCAAGATCTTCTTATTATGTTGACGTTGCACTTCATTGGAAAAATTGATGACAGTTTGTTGAGTCTCACTCTTCTTCTTGAAGAAATATACCCATGTGTATCTTGTGTAGTCATCAACAATAACCAAACAATACTTCCCCCCAAGTCTATCAAAGGATGGTGGACCAAAGAGGTCCATGTGAAGGAGCTCCAAGATCCCATCGGAGTAGATAAATGTAGTTGGGGGGGGGGGGGGTGTGCCGTCTCATGGAGCTTTCCTTCGATGCATGCCCTACACACAGTGTCTTTGACAAAACACACGTTATGTTTTAAACCAAGGACATGGCTTCCTGTGTGGAGACTTTGCAAAGACCTCATGTTGATGTGGGCAAGACGGCGATGCCAAAGCCATCCCACGTCACCTTTAGCCATTAGGCATGTCATGGACGGTGTGGGTTTCTTATCAAAATCTACCACATACAAACCGTTCTCGGCATACCCAACAAAGGCTATAGAGAGAGTCTTGCTCCACATGAGAACCATAACCTTCGGGGTAAAGTAGACATTAAAGCCCATCAGCGTGAGTTGATGAACTGAAAGTAAATTGTACGAAAGGTTTTTTACAAGCATAATGTTCACTATGGATATATCCGGAGTGACCACTACCTTACCCAAACCCAATACCTTAGAAGTTGATCCATCTCCATAAGTGACACACATATTGGAAGTATTAGGTATTTTTTCATCAAGCATCTCATTGCTTCTGGTCATATGACTCATGGCACCACTATCAACCACCCATTTTATCCCACCGGAAGCATAGCCCTACTCGTTGAATGGGTCCTCTTTTGTTAGTCACAAGTATCTTAGGAACCCAAATGGCCCAATGGTAATCATCACCATAAGAGGTTCCTACATATTTAGCATAGACATGACCATCATAAGATTTCATAAGAACATAGGAAGGATTATATTTTTCCCGCAAAACTATTGTGAGAGGGTTCATCTCCACCCTTAAGGATTCTTGGCTCCTTCTCTTTCTCCACCTCCCCCTCCTTCTAAAAAGTGATCATTTTGGAAGGGGGAGTTGTCAACGTCTTCTTCTTCTTCTTCTTCTTTGAATTGGGTGCAAATCCAAGTCCTTCTTTAGCCACATTGTCCCTTTTATTGCTCAAAAGGTCATTGAGGCTTTTCTCGCCACGTATGCACGAGACAAGGCCTTTCTCAATGGTATCTTTCAACTTCTTGTTCTCCTTGAAAAGATCTCCATGCTCACAACAAGAGTTAGTAGAACATGAAACACTACTAGACGACAAGGTTGAACCATTTTTTGTCACTTGAGTTGGAAGTTCCTCATGTGACTTTGAAAGAGTAGATAATTTTCTCAACAAGGCCTTATGGTCCTTCTTGAGTTTCTCCATTCCTTCCTTTAGTCTATCATGACCAACCCCAAACTCAAGTTTTTCCCTTTTAAGCACATTAGTTAGGGAAATAGCATGATCACGTTCTTTAACAAGTTTCGAGATATTCAAGTGAAAAGATTCTTCATGGGCAACATAGATTTTCTCAAGAGCAAATCTTTTCTTTTGCTCTTCCTCAAGAGCATCGTTTAAGGCAGCAATCTCCATGGCGGCCGCCCGAGCTGCCCAAACATTTCTGAGATGGAATCATCCCTCTCGTCAATGATGTCGTGAGCTTCACCTAGTTGACTCATCAAAGACTCAACACATATTTTAGCTTCACCCCCTAGGTAATTCAAGCAACTAGTGGACTCCACTATTTACTTCTTAATCTTAAGACTCATCTCATCATCAAGTGTAGATGTATTAATAGTGGAGAGGATAGTAGATGGAGGGGTTACCATAGAGGCTTTGGCCATAAGGCACGTGGCCTTGGTGACGAGCTTGTCCTCATTGGGTGAGTCAAAGAGGGATGTTGGTGGAGAGGTTGATGGAGTAGTAGTAGCCATGAGACACGTAGACTTGGATGTCTGCTTGTTCTCATTGGGAGAATCGAAGAGAGACGTCGGTGAAGAGGTTGAGGGGTTGGTAGCGGAGGTAGTGGCAATTGTAGCAATAGCAGCCACACCAACTATTTCTCCATCATATTCATCATCACTATCATTGTCATCATTCTCTTCATATTCTTCACGGGCCACTAACACATATTTTTGCGGCTCCTTCTTGTTGGGGAAGTTCTTGTTTCCAAAGTTCTTGTTTTGAACTTTCTTGATGAAGTTCTTGTTGGGAGTTGGCTTGAACTTAGATTTCAATATAAGTCTTCCACCATGGTCTTCTCTCTTCTCATATGGGCACTCGGTGATGAAATGGTTGGTTTCTCCACAATTGTAACATGACCTCAACTTGGGACTTGAGGTAGTTGTGGTAGTCTTTGACAAATTGCCCTTCCCTTGGTTCTTCCAAAACCTCCTAGAGACTAGAGCCAATTTCTCATGGAGAGCACACTTGATGTCTTCATCATCACCTTCAATCTTCCCCAATGTGTCAAAATCTTCTTCATAGACATGAGCCTTGGCCTTCAAAGCAAGAGTGGGAGAGTCCATTCTACGAGCAAGAGAAAGAGCATCATCGGCAGTATTGTTCATGATTCCAAGAGCCACAAACTCATTCAACACTTCATGGGAGGACGTGGCATAGAAGTACGGTCTTGAGAGAATGTTGTTGGACAACTCTCGTTGGAAGGGCAAGATGGCTTGCATGAACTTGCGCTTGATCCACTTGTCATCCACATCCCTACTCCCATGATCAATCACCCTAATTGAAAGAGCCGTGACCCTTCGATAGAGATCTTCGGGAGTCTCATCCTCCTTCCCAACAAAAGCATCGGCTTCATAGTGCATTTCTTCAAACTTGGAGTTTTGAAAGCTTTGATTGCCAAGATATACACGTTGAAGAGCATTCCAAGCTTCCTTGGTGGCGTCATAAGCTCGAATGCGTGTCATTTGCTCATGAGTCAATGCATCTTGGAGGATTGCCATCGTGGTGGCATTGAGTTGATTGTTGATTTCCTCGGTGGGAGTCATGTTGTAGGGGTCACATGGATAGAAGCCGAACTCCACAAACTTCCAAAGAGTAACACTAAAACTTTTGAAGTGAGAGCACATGAGATATTGCCAATTGGCGAAATTAGATACATCAACCTTAGGTGGTGGACCATGATGATTGATATGTGGCATAGGAAGCGGGGAATTATTATAACTAAGTGGTGGTGGCATGTTTCCCATGGGGTTTCCTTTAGCCTTATTGCCCTCATCGCCGTTGGGAGATTCCTTGTGAGGATCTTCCATCGGTTTTGAGCCACTTGATGGATTATCAATGGCGTCGGCAACAACAACTTCCTTTTTACCAAGATATAATTCAAGCAAGTCTTTCATTTCTTGAAGAAGCATATCCATGGATGCGGATAGCTCGCTCTTAGAGACGGGTGTTACTTTGGAGGTGGCTTCATTCCCCTAGAGTTACTCATACTTCTCTTAGGCGGTTAAGCCAAAAAGAGCACCTTGCTCTGATACGAATTGAAAGATCGGTATAAGCGACTAGAGGGGAGGGGGTGAATAGGCGCTACTCGAATTTTAACTCCTTTTCAAATTAAGTCTAAACACAAAGTAAGTTCTCTAGATGTGCACTAGGTGAGAGAACTTAAAGGACAAACAAGCAAGCAAGTAACAATAAGTAAAGGGTGAAGGATAGAAGTAACCGAGAGTAGACACGAAGATGTTTTCCCGAAGTTCCTTCCTTTTGAAGGGAAGTACGTATCCATTGGAGGGGTGGGTGGTACTAAGACCACCAACGCCACAGAAGGCCTCACCCTATTCTCCCAAGCACCCGCCTAGGCAAGCACCCGTTCCACTATGCAGTGACCTTAAAGGTGGAAACCGAAACCTTTACAAACTTGTTGAGAAGACCTCCACCACACTCGGAGTCTCCTAACACAATCCCGAAGCTTTAGAACAAATGCCCGAGCTCAAGGATCGACATCTTTCGTCTAGGGTTCAAAGAACCCAAGAGTAACAAGATCCACAAAGGAAAACACGGGGGAATCAACTTTGCTTTGGTGAAAACCTAGATCTAGAGCTCCTCCACCAAGCCCCAAAGTATCAAGGAGATTGGAGGGCTAGGGAGGGAGATCTAGTAGAAATGAAGCTCAAGAACAGTGGAGGAGAGAGATAAAAGAGTCAAACTTCTCGTTGGAGAAGAAGACTCTATTTATACCCCCAAGGAGAATCTTCCCGTTGCAGCTAGGCGCCAACCGGTGCTAAGAGTGGTAGTACCGGATGACTGTGGTACTACCGGTCAGGTACCAGACTAGGTACCGGGCTGGCGCTAGCGATGTGGCGTGGCTTCTGCCCCCTGCGGTAGAAGTGGCTCGAGGAAGCGGTGCTACCGCCAAGCGGTAGTACCATGCAACAGAGCGGTACTGCCGAGCGAGGGAGCGGTGGTACCGCTTGGTGGTACCGGGGAGAACTGAGGGGAGACATAGCTCGACAATATGGATCAGACTCCTGCGGTACCGCCAAGCGGTACTACCGGTTGCAGAGCGGTAGTACCTGTAGGGAAACCCGGTACTACCGGACCGCACAGAGGCAACGACCACAGCCACAGGGGAAGACACCTCCTGAGATCTCCACCAAAGGGAAGGCTCGAGGTTTTGCAAAACAGAGATGATTCCACCCAAACTTTCCAATGCGGACCCCCTCTTGATAGTATGGTGTTCCTATGACTCAAGAAAAAAGCCCTAGAAAACTATATCCTGAGAGAACTTTTGAGAGGGGAACCGAATGCCTTTTCCTTCATTAAAACCTGAGACACACTTAGCAAATGATTAGTCTGACACATGTGTTGTCAAAAAATAGCAAAATCACTTAGGATAGGAAATGCCCTTTCAACGATATCTGCATGCAACAAATGTAAAAGAAAACCCATAGGAGGATCAGATCGATGAAACAGATCATCCATTAATGTAGCAATGGTTAACACGCAAAGAGCTAAAAAAGGGAAGTCCCCATCCTTGCACACAATACTCTAACAGAGAAGGAACCATCCATCCTTAGCACTTGGCATATAACACAAACAGATGCATTCCTCATACAAGAGAGCTGAAAGAGTACTGGAAGAGAAGTTTGCATGCCAATATTTCAAGCCACAAAAATGCTATGACGCTAGATTTTGCATGAGAAATAACACCACGATAAATGATAAGAGGAACACATACTCTATGCTAAAAGTTCCTTATTCCTCACCCTCTCCTGCTACCGTTTCATATCTTAACATGGCACGTAAGCTTGTACTCCTAGTAGAAGTTCTAGAGCACTTTCATGTCATTCCGACTATCGATTGAGGCGTCGTCCTTATAGTTAAGCAACAACAGAAGTGATAAGTTAAAGACTTTATTTAAATAGTAACGAAAGATCATCTTTGTGAATGAAATAAGGAATGAAATTAAGCATGTGTGATACTTTGTTGTGTTTGGACTTTGGCATGCTTATGAAAAAGAGCTCTATGTATCATAACTTGTCATATTTAATGGTTTCAACTTTCAGCCGTTCAAGACTCATCTAAGTATAATAGACAGTTACCAAATACAAGCTAAAATAGGATGCTTTGTCCCAAATTGCAATGGTTATTGCACTTATTACCAATACATGTGTATGAAATAGGGATGGGGCAGGGGTAGTACCAATCCCAACACACCAAGGGACTGCATGGGATGCCTGAGCCATGTCACCACTATTTTCCAAGCCAACTATGGTAGCATTCAGACTACGCCATATCTCAACACAAGGTACCTAAACAAGGTGCCTTGGTGTCCGCGAGTAGGTCCTCCTCGGGAGGGAGCACCGGGCACGGTGGCTCCTCCTATTCTTGCAACCGCGTATTGAAGCTTATATTGAAGCAGAATAAACATGCAGTGATCAGATCATAGTATGAGGATGCAACAAGTATCAACAACAGTGGTCACAACCCTAAATTGCACGAGATCCTAAAATTTCACATGAATTAGTCATTCATACAGTAATACCACACAACAAATCACACAAATTCCATGGTCATGAACAAATATTTGCATGTCGAGTGTCTAGTTAAATGAAATTGGCAACCCGTAATCTGCTAATGATATCATAAACAACTCTTTCCTACTTTCCTGTTTCAGCCACATCAATAACTCATGATATCGCAACCAGATTCAATTATGTAGGATCTTAATGATTGAAGGAAGCTAAAGTATGAACAAGAAAGCACAAGTCACATACTACTAACTCCCATGATTATCTAGCTTACCAACAGTACATGAAAATTTTATATGCATTGTTGAGGAATAATAATCTGCTAACAAAACAGGCTTAATGCTCATGAAAAATACAAAATATTCCATATAAGAAGAGTGTTATGGCAGTAGATCCTTCTCCAAGCAGCAGCATTCCGTGCCCCTCTACACATGAATACATCAAATTCGAGCTAATTACTAGAACAGTAGAACTAGATTCTAGTAAATCTACACATATACACCAATTAGTGCCAATGTTTCTATCAAATATTCAAATTTGAGATTGCTAGATTAGAGACTAAGAGAGGGAGAAAATAAACCATATCGTTGGTGGCCGGGGACAACTGCTGATGGAGGAAGGGGCTGGCCGTCCTACTGCCACTGGAGGAAGGGGCCGACCGTCGTGCTGCCTCTGGAGGAAGGGGGCCGGCCGTCGTGCTGCCGCTGGAGGAAGGGGCCGGCGTCGTGCTGCTTCTAGAGGAAAGGGGTCGGTTGTCCTGCTGTCGCTAGAGGAAGGGCGGCGTGGTGCTGCCTCTAGAGGAAGGGGGTCGGCGTCTTGCTGCCGCTGGAGGAAGGGGTCAACATCATGCTGCCGCTGGAGGAAGGAGCGACATTGTGATGCCTCTAGAGGAAGGGGTCAACGTCGTGCTGCCACTGGAGGAAGGGGTGGCTGCTGTGCTGCCGCTGGACCGGGATTAGCTTCATCGTCTATCATGCTGGGAGCTGCTCCTCTTGGGGTCGTAGCTAGTAGGGAAGATGGGGAAGGGCTGAAGGGGATATCTAGACGGCAGGGGGAGGTCGAGCTGGCTCTGGCCACCGGAGGTGACCATGGTGGCGGCAGCGTGGTACATCTGGGGCTGGTGGATTGGTTAGGGTTAGCGAGGCAGTGACAGGGTACATCTGGTCCTGGGAGCGAGCTATGTCTAGGGTTAGCGAGGAGGCAGCGGTGTGAGGGTTCGCGATACGATCGGAAAAGGGGGTGTGGAGATTGAGTGCTCTTGTCTCTTGTGAGTCGTGACGTGTCATCTATGTTTTCTTCTACTGTGTGAGCGTCCTTGGATCAGCGGGGTGAGACATGGACGACTGAGATTGGTTCTAAGTTGGCCTGATCCGCGAGAGCCATTTGTTGCGACGTGATTGGTTGTGCATAAAAAGTCATTTTTCATTTTCTGGGTGCAAAAAGGGGTGTTTTGTAAATCAACCACCAAATGAAAGTTTCAAAATGGTGCCAGCTCATTTTAACAAAATACTAGACCATCTTACATTGACAATGTCACAATCGGGAGATCTCAAACTTTTCCGTCCACCCATGGCGAAAAGGACAAATTTCTACCGAATCGGTAGGAAGTGGGTCCGATTTGAACTACACATACATTATCAGATGCCCATGATTTTTTGCAAAATTCATTTCTAGACTCACAATATGCTATTTCTTCAGAGATCCAGTGCAAGTTTAGCGACGCTCATCCCCTAGCTAAGAACCTTCATGCCCATCGTTTTGACCTAGTTTGAAACAAGCATAAGAAATTTAAAAACGGTCCAAATAATATAAATCCTTCGCGTGGTGTCATATTATGTGACATAATTGCAAGGAAAAATACCAGACTTAGTATATTGATTATATCTCGAAAAGTCCTTCTCAATATGAGCTATCATGTTCGAGTATTCATGGTTTTCGGTCCAAATGAACAATGTTATGGCATGAAACGTGGCATAGTTTGTCATAATGTTACCATATTGTGTATGCATGTGCATCTTGGGATGGCGAACAATGTTGCAGGAGAAAGTTTTCCTTTTCCTCGCATAGAAAAGCCATTTTCTATTTTCCGAGTGCAAAATCGGGGCGTTTTGTGAAGCAACACCAAATGGTGAATAGAAAAATGCCACCACCCCATTTTTCAAAAATACTAGACCACCTTACATGAACAATGTCCCAACTAGGGATTCAAAAACCTTTCCGTCCACCCCTGATGAAAAAGACAAATGTTTGCCGAATTGGTATAAAGTGGGTCCGGTTTGAACTACAGGTACATGATCTAAAGCTCATGATTTTTTGAAAAAAACATTTTTAGACTCACAATATGATGTTTCTTGAGAGATCCAATCCAAGTTTAGGGAGCCTCATCCCCTATCTTCATGCCCGCCGTTTTGACCATAGTTTGAAATAAGAAAATTTAAAAACGGGAATAAGAAATTCAAAAATGGTCCGAACAATGTAAATCTTTCGTGTGGTGTCATATTATGTGTCATAGTTGCAAGGGAAAATACCAAACTTGGTATATTAATTATATCTCGAAAAGTCCTTCTCAAAATGACCTATCATGTTCGAGTATTCATGGTTTTCGGTCCAAATGAACAATGTTAGGGCATGAATCGCGGCATAGTTTGTGATAATGTGTCCATAATGTGCATGCATGTGCATCTTGGGATGGCGAACAATGTTGCAGGAGGAAGTTTTCCTTTTCCTTGCATGGAAAAGCCATTTTCTATTTCTGAGTGCAAAAATCGGGGTATTTTGTGAAGCAACACCAAATGGTGAATACAAAAATACCACCACCCCATTTTTAAAAAATACTAGACCATATTACATGAACAATGTCCCAACCGGGGATTCGAAAACCTTTCCGTCCACCCCTAGTGAAAAAGACAAATGTATGATGAATCGGTATAAAGTGAGTCCAGTTTGAAATATAGGTACATGATATAAAGCTCATGATTTTTTGAGAAAACATTTTTAGACTCACAATATGATGTTTCTTCAGAGATCCAATACAAGTTTAGCGAGCCTCATCCCTTATCTTCATGCCCGCCATTTTACTTTGAAATAGGAAAATTTAAAAATGGGCATAAAAAATTCAAAAACGGTCCAAACAATGTAAATCCTTCACGTGGTGTCATATTATATAACATAGTTGCAAGAAAAAATACCAAACTTGGTATATTGATTGCATCTCGAAAAAACCTTCACAGAAATGACCAGGTTTCATGGCTTTCAAGACAAACGACCAATATTATGGCCAGAATCGCGACATAGTGTGTGATAATATGTCCATATTGTGCACTCATCTGCCTCCTAGGACGGCGAACAATGTTGGAGGAGGAAGGTTTCCTTTTCGTCGTACAAAAAAACCATTTTCTATTTTCTGAGTTCCAAAATCGGGGTGTTTTGTGAAGCAACAGAAAATGTTCAATTCAAAAATGCTACCACCCTATTTAAATAAAATACTAGACCACCTTACATTAATAATAACCCAACTGGAGATTTTAAAACATTTTTGTCCACCCCTGGTGAAAAAGACAAATCTCTACCGAATCGGTAGGAAGTGGGTCCGATTTGAACTACAAGTACATGATCTGATGCTCATGATTTAAAAAATAATAATTTTAGGCTAACAATATGATGTTTTTTCAGGGACTCAATTCAAGTTTAGCGAGGCTCATCCCCTATCTTGTTTAGCGAGGCTCAACCCCTATCTTCATGCCCGCTGTTTTGGCCATAGTTTGAAACGGACATAAGAAATTCAAAAACGGCCTAAACAATGTAAATCCTTCGTGTGGTGTCACATTATGGGACATAGTTGCAAGTAAAAATACCAAATTTGTTATATTTATTGCATCTCGAAAAACCTTCATAGAAATGATCTATCATGTTCGAGGTTTCATGGCTTTCAATACAAATGACCAATGTTCTGGCCAGGATCGGGACATAGTTTATGATAATGTGCCCATATTGTGCACTCATGTGCATTTTGGGATGGCGAACAATGTTGCAGAAGGAAGTTTTCCTTTTCGTCGCACGGAGAAGCCATTTTCTATTTTCTAAGTGCCAAAATTGGGGCGTTTTGTGAAGCAACACCAAATGTTCAATTCAAAAATGCTACCACCCCATTTTTCAAAAAATACTAGACCACCTTACGTGAACAATGTCCCAACCGGGGATTTTAAAACCTTTTCGTCCACCCTTGGTGAAAAAAACAAATGTCTGCCGAATCGGTAGGAAGTGGGTCCGGTTTGAACTACAGGTACATGATCTAATGCTTGTGATTTTTAAACAAGATCATTTTTAGACTAACAATATACTTTTGTATCATACATCTAATGCAAGTTTAGTAAGAATTAAGGCCAAATTTTTTGAATCCAAAACCCTAGTTTCAAAATCATATTTTGAATTATGATACTGTCCCTACCATGGACTAATGTGAGATTATTAAATCCACTATTTTGAAATAATAAAAGTATTTATAATTAACAACCTAGGAGGATATAACTGAATTTTATAAAAAATTAGAACCAAAAATCAATTCATTTAGACTTTTTTTGAAAAAGATACAAAAGAATTAAGAAAAATAGAAAAGAAAAAGAAAAAACTTTGCTAAATGGACCACTGAGCTAGACCGGATCTTATCTACTGGCCACTGGGTGCCAAGGCCCATCCTGCAGTTAAAAAGAAAAGAGACAGAAGGCATGCAGACTCCCTTCACTAAGGCCTAGGCCAAACAAATAAGGTGAAAACATTTATAGAGATGTAGCGTGATAGTATGATTGGAAAGTGTAGGTGGTGGGATGGTTACACCCTTCCGTATGGTGGTGGAGGTCCTTGGTTTGACCCTCGCGTTCACCTTATTTTTGCTCCATTTGTTTGCAGGTTTGTCAAAGCCCAACGTTATAGTAAAACAACTTCGCAAGTATAACATGAATGCGGCTGTGGCGTGGTGGTTGTCCACCAGTGAGCTTGTTCGCATCATCGCTTGTTCAATCCCTTATTCTCCACCTACTTTTTGCCATTATTTCCTGAAGATGATTAGACATATATTGACACATGGATATATACATATATAAAAATTGACACGTAGATATGCCACATAAGCATAATTGCTGATGTGGCCAACTAGTTAATTCAATGTATATTATTTTAGATGATATGACGATTTAAATTGGTCATAATGGATATAAATAAGGCTCTAAGAGGTATTGTAGGTTATGACGATTTCATGTGATAAAATTACGATGATTTGACACAAATCGTCATAATTTTATAGGATTTTGACCTCTCTAAACAACGTATGACCATCTTGTATGAAATCATCATAAATCTATGACGATTTCATTCCTCGTCTCTGTGAGAAGGTCACAAGTTAACACTATATAGTTGTTGGCACAAGGAAGAGGTAAGTGAAAAATAAAAAGAAAAGAAAAGTGTGATACAAAAATCGAAAAAAAGAGGAAAATAGAAAAGGAAAAAGAAAGATACAAGTGCCTCATAGAATAGAAAGCGCAAGCTTGATGGACATCTCGTAGGTGTGGTACTTATTGTGCAAATCTTGTAGCCCATCAATTGTATGCAATCGAACTAGTTTCTCTTCTTGTACTTGTGTGACACAAGCTTATAGTCTTCGCTAGGCAATTCTTTGGTTCTTAGCTCACTTTCTTCATCACACAAGTCCCATTATCCCGCCGTGTATGTTTCCTTAAACACAATTTCTATATCTTGTGGATTGACTTGTTTTTTCTTTGTGATCATCGTGGTTCTTTACTTTCCATTATAATATCTTTATTTCGAATTGTTGCCTTGACATGCCACTTTCCGTACACATCTTCCATAAGCCTTGTGTGTTTTTTTTTGGTCGTTAGTTCGGTTTAGGTTGCCTTGTCACTTCACTTTTCTTAGTTTATTGCTCTCAAGTGTGTCCACTTGCACGATACTATCTTTTAAGGTAAAGTAAGATTGGCGTTGTTTCTCTAACTCCCACTACCAATTCCATATACAACACTTGGCCTTGTGAATCATGTCTAGTAATTCCAGAACCAATGATGAATACTATAGAGAATCCATGATGAGCCACACTAATGAGTCCAAAATTGAAGCATATTTAAGTATCGAAATTATTCATATTGTCACTTATTATACGCTATATCTAGCTACAATTATGCCTATTGTGTATGATTACAAGTTATCATTCATTTTCTCATGGACTTTGCACAATTAGTAGTGTTATTAGGATTTTATTACTTTTTCTTGTCTTTGACTTGTGTGTATGTGTTGTACAGTTGATACCTTGTCGAATTTCGAGCAAAAGTAGCATGCCCTATCTTATATATCACTACAAGGAATCTGCTGATATATGACCCTCGATTTTTGTCACTAAATCGTCATTGTCTACAATATATGACGATCTTATGACAAAAAATAGATCGTCAAAAACTGATCGTCAGTAATTGAACACAACGACGTTTTCCACAAAATCATTATAACCGTCTATGATGATATTTAATCATCATAACCATTATGATGATCTGATATCGTCACGGGCAAACTGGCATGGCCAGGTCAGATCCTATGTGGCCAATCCGACGTGGTAAAATTATGATGAAATAAGATCGTCGTAGTATGAATTTAGCCTGGTCCATTTGATCGTTTATGTGGGCCAAAGCCCAATATTTCTAGCGTTTTTCAGTTCATTTAGATGGGCCGCACCCAATATTTCTAGCATATTGCTCAGTCATAGACTATTTTACAATGTATTTTGTTTTGGGCCCTAGCCTTTTAAGATCTATTTCTATCTATGGGCTTCGGCCTTTTTGCAGTCATTTCCCTTTTTATTATTTAGCCATTTAATCGTGTTTTATTCAAATTTGAATTATATTCCAGTCCAACACCTTGTTTAGATCCAGTTACGCATAACTTCAAAAAGTTACATCAATATTTCAAAACATACGCAGGAACAAAACATCAATTTTTCAATATTGCAATATTTCCAATTATACACAAGAATAGAACAGTCTAAACTTCATTACACTACTATCACATCGGCAAGGTCCAGGGCCAAGCTCTCCCACCGCTTCCCCACTTCACTGGACTGACGCAATCAACTCGTCTCCTCCTGTTCTGGAGCATCAACACTAAAATTAAGATGGAGCATGATTATGAACAACAATTATGAACCATATAAATATGTAAATGTGTAATTCTAATTGATGTGCATGTTTTGAAACGTAAAATCATGTTTCTAGTACTAGTTCATACTCCTTTGTCTATATCCATAAATTGACACCAATAGATAGAATTTCTAAACTATACTACTGGTCCATATTTTAAGAACTGCATTAACTGATCGTATCAACAGAAAAATCTTCCGTTGAATTAAACAGTAGAAAAAATCAAACTATAGAAAATGGGAAGATCAAAGAAATAAAAAGGACTTATTAGATTGAGCTTCACGAACACCTAATCAACCAACACCACCAACTAGGTATGCATGACACAGAAATGCAGACGTTCTAGGGGATGATCATAGTATTAGAAGAGCTACATAGAATGTGTCCTTTCACTCTTTTGTTCACGAAAACAGACATGAGTAGACTGTGTGTGTCTATCAGTCTAATGATCCAAGGTTAGTTTCAGGTGCACCACAATGTTTTAATAATATTCAACATCAACAGGTTTTAGTTCAAACAACATAGTGCACTACTAATAATATTCAACGGGTTCTAGTTCAAACAACACAGTATCTACTTTTTGTCACCTTGTAGAGGAAGGAGCTGGCCAGCTTCTGGGGTTGCATGGCGCAGGAAAAGATGACGATTAAAATATCGGTATAAGAGACTAGAGGGGGGTGAATAGGCGCTACTCAAATTTTAACTCCTTTTCAATTTAAGGCTAAACACAAAGTAAGTTCTCTAGATGTGCACTAGGTGAGAGAACTTAAAGGACAAACAAGCAAGCAAGTAATAAAAAGTAAAGGGTAAAGGATAGAAGTAACCGAGAGTAGACACGGAGATGTTTTTCTGAAGTTCCTTCGTTTTGAGGGGAAGTACATCTCCGTTGGAGGGGTGGGTGGTACTAAGACCACCAACGCCATAGAAGGCCTCACCCTATTCTCCCAAGCACCCGCCTCACGGAAAGCACCCGTTCCACTATGCGGTGACCTTGAAGGTGGCAACCGAAACCTTTAAAAACTTGTTGAGAAGACCTCCACCACACTCGAAGTCTCCCAACACAATCCTGAAGCTTTACAACAAATGCCCAAGCTCCAAGATCGACCTCTTCCGTCTAGGGTTCAAAGAACCCAAGAGTAACAAGATCCACAAAGGAAAACACGGGGGAATCAACTTTGCTTTGGTGAAAACCTAGATCTAGAGCTCCTCCACCAAGCCCCAAAGTATCAAGGAGATTGGAGGGCTAGGGAGGGATATCTAGTAGAAATGAAGCTCAAGAACAATGGAGGAGAGAGATAAAAGAGTCAAACTTCTCGTTGGAGAAGAAGGCTCTATTTATACCCCCAAGGAGAATCTTCCTGTTGCAGCTAGGCGCCAACCAGTAGTACCGGTACCAAGAGAGGTAGTACCGGATGACTGCGGTACTACCGGTCAGGTACCGGACCAGGTACCGGGCTGGCGCTAGCGATGTGGCGTGGCTTCTGCCCTCGCGGTAGCAGTGGCTCGAGGAAGCGGTGCTACCGCCAAACGGTAGTACCATGCAACAGAGCTGTACTACTGGGTGGGGGAGTGGTGGTACCGCTTGGTGGTACCGGGGAGAACTGAGGGGAGACACAGCTCGCCAATATGGATCAGACTCCCGTGGTACCGCCAACCGGTACTACCGGACCGCACAGAGGCAACGGCCACAGCCATAGGGGCAGACACCTCCTGAGATCTCCACCAAAGGGAAGACTTGAGGTTTTGCAACACAGAGATGATTCCACCCAAACTTTCCAACACGGACCCCCTCTTGATATTACGGTGTTCCTATGACTCAAGAAAAAAGCCCTAGAAAACTATATCTTGAGAGAACTTTTTAGAGGGGAACCGAATGCCTTTTCCTTCATTAAAACCTGAGACACACTTAGCAAATGATTAGTCGAACACATGTGTTGTCAACAAACATCAAATCACTTAGGATAGGAAATGCCCTTTCAATCTCCCCCTTTTTGGTGTTTGATGAGAACACACATTTGCATGATAAATATTATGATAGAGCACATGGTTTGAAAAATAGAGACGGGCTCCCCTAGATATGTGCACAAGTTGCTAGTACAATCTAGGATCAACACACACCCTCTATTTTACAAGCCAACCAAAAGTGCAAAGACATAGATAGAAAAGTGAGGAGTTCATACCTTTGCACAATGTGTGATGAAAACTAGAATGATAATACAATAGATAACATTCACACACGAGATGGATCCATATAATAATACCCATAAGACACATACGATGGATCCAAAAGATAACCACATAGTCTCGACTTACGTATCACAAATAGTTAGCACAAAGAATTCACGAATAATATGCGGTAATAAAAAGTTCACAAGCGACCAAAGATCAAAGCAAGGACAAGCTTTTGACTTTCCCATGCAAATCATGTACCCTACAATCCTTCACCCCCTTTGGTATCAAGACACCAAAAAGGGAGTAGAACAAGACTAGCACCCCTAAGATCACTCCTTATCATCACCATGGGACGTCGGAGCACGGAAGGAGGAAGAGGCATCATCAAACTCCCAATTGTTATGTTTGGAGATCCATTGCTCTTCCGGAGTGATGTTGTTCTTGGAGCCTTTGGAGACGGTCAACTGTTGGGCTTCCATCAATTCTTTATGACGAACAGCAGCTTTCTTGGCATAGACATGGGCTTCATACATGCGCTTCTGGTTGTCAACTTGGAAGAAAAATACCTTCTTGATCTTGGCTTCCATCCTCTTTGCCCATGAGGGCTGCACATGCTCGCGACAGGATATAACAAAGTCTTGGTCACGGCCACTATCTTCATCACCCGAGTCCGCTTCAACCACATTGCCATCTTCATCCACCTCTTGACTGGCTGCATTCCGAGGTTTAACGTGCTTCTTGATCAACAAGGCCTTGCTCCTATGTTTGAGAAGCCGGAGAGAGGAGAGGTTCCGAGAGACACGCTCGCTCTTGGAGATGATAAGAGCCATGATATATGGGGCAAAAGGAGGCACCCACCAAGTGCAAGTGGCAACAACCATCTCATTCCATATGCAATCCATAACATCAAGAGGAACACCGGTGTCACGGTTGGAATAGGTGTGGAACATGATATCCACCAAGTAGCCATGAATCTCATCTTGATTCCCCGCACGAGGAGCAACAGTCTCACGAAGGATGCGGTTCACAATATCATACGTGGGGAGGAGGTCCTTGATCTTACCAGCAACACCGCGGCCTCGAATATAAAGAGGAGCAAGGACTTCCTTTTTCATGGGGTGCTCATTATTGTGACAACGAAAGACACATGGATGGTCAATGCCACAATGCTCATAGCCTAGAATGGCGCCAAACTCAGCTAGAGTAGCCTGCTTCACAAAACCCTGAGTCATCCTAATGAAGGTCCTTGTCTGATTCTTCTTGAAGTGGACAGTGGCATAGAACTGAGCAATGAGAGAAGGATCATAGTCTTGCTAGAACTGCATGATGGGAAGCAAGCCAATATTGGTGCCAATCTCCTTAGCTTCCCCAAAGTAGCCAAGATTCTTGTTCACATGAGCCATGTCAATCCATTTCTATGCCACAACAATCTTGTCATTGTTCATGATGACCTCATTGTACACACGCTCTTGAAACTCGCTATAGAACAAACTGTCTTCCCTGTCACGGCCATGATTCATGACATATGAATTCTTAGACCTTAAGGCAGCAAAGTCATCATCAGACAAATCACACAACATCTTAGGCCCTGATGGCCCAGAGCTCTCGATCTTGGTGCGACTCAGAGATGGAGGAGGAGGAGGTGCCTCCCCACGGTCGGAGGATCGCTTGGAACCACCTCCACAACCACCCCGAGTAGACTTCAACTTCATGTGGGCACTAGGCTGAGGCAAGACCTCTTGTTCTAACTCTGAACCTTCCTCCTCAATCTCATGGTGTGACTTGGAGCGCTTCCTAGCACCCCTAGAACCACCTACACCTATGAAAGCAATAGGAAGAACAACAGGGAGATAAGGGCACAAGAACCAAAAGAAAAAGAAACCACATAGGAGTCACGTCTTGGGAAAAAGGTGAAATCGGCCGGGTCTGGTAGTACTGGAGTCGGCGAGCGGTAGTACCGCACACGAGCGGTAGTACCGGAGAATCTCAAGGTACTACTGGTCGGTCGGGAGCTCGCACGAATCCGGTACAAGCGAACGACAAATCCATGGCACTAAGTCCCCAAAACATGATTTCTACATGAATGGAGTGGAGATAGGCAGGATACACGCAGTACAAACCCCTAGATACAAGCTTATAGCCATGAATCGAGTAGATCTAGACTCATGGTAAGAAGCAAGTAAATAAGGGGAGGGGAGGTTGTACAGGTGTCCATGGAGGTGGAGAGGGAGGAGGAGCCCGCAAGGTGGCCAGATCCGGTGAGAATCCGGTGGAAGAGGTGGACGTGGACTCCAGTGGTGACTTTCCCTGGCGATGACGGTGGTAGAGTGAAGGGGAGTTGGGGGAAAATGAGGCACAGGCGTTGCCTCATCCCTCGATCCACCCTATAGCTAGAACGCTGACCGGTAGTACCGGTTAGGGGAACCGGTAATACCGGTGACCGGGACTACCGCTAGACGACCCGGTAGTACCGCACCAGAATAGTTTCTAGGAAGCAACATGGGACTAGTTCGGTCTGGTAGTACCGCGGTACATCCGGTAGTACCGGTTGCACCAGAAGAAAAATGCTAGATTCAGGTGGAAGGTTCTTGTGCGAAAGAGACGGGGCTTCAAGATAGAGAGAAGGGGCTTGGGTTGAGATTCCAAACTAATAAAGGAACTATTGCACTCTAAAAGAGGAGAAAACGCGAAAGAACCAATTGGGAGTGCAAGTCACCAAAAACATGTAAACCAAAGGATGACAAACAAGAGGAAAGCTCGACCTCTCAAAGGAGAGGGTTGTGGCCTAGGCCACCATGTATGAGTATACTTGGCTTGGTACCGCGAAGATGTATCTTGGGTCCATTACCAAAACTCATCATTGAAGCTCACATATCACATAATGATATTAAGAGAATGATTTGTGTCGCTTTGGGCATAATGGGGGGAGGGATGGCCCAATGAATTAGGACCGCACTCCCCCTATATCCATGCCTACATCTAGATGGAATAACATATTAAGCATGGTTATGGGTGCATGATCTCAAGCCACATTACTCGAATCTATGATATTTAGCTCATGCCTTAACTCTCGAAATCTCTTCTCATCAAGGGGCTTGGTGAATAGATCCGCTAGATTCTTCTCGGTGCTCACATATGAGAGGTTAATATCACCATTGTTCACATGCTCCCGGATGAAATGGTGACGAATATCAATATGCTTCGTTCTTGTGTGTTGCACCGGGTTGTTGGTGATCTTGATGGCACTTTCATTATCACAAAGAAGAGGCACTTTGTCACATGTGACACTGTAATCCTTCAAAGTTTGCCTCATCCACAAAAGTTGAGCATAACAACTAGCGGCCGCAATATACTCGTCTTCGGCGGAGGACAACGAGACACAATTTTGTTTCTTTGATGACCAACACACCAAGGACCTACCAAGGAATTGGCAAGCCCCGGAGGTTGAGTTCCTCCCAACTTTGTCTCTCGCCCAATCCGAATACGTGAAACCATGAAGAACAAAGATTGAGCCCTTGGGGTACCATAAGCCAAAGTTTGCGGTATCAACTAAATATCTGAAGATTCGCTTGACCGTCACTAGGTGGCTTTATTTTGGGGCGGCTTGAAACCGTGAAGAAATACCCACACTTAACATGATATTCGGTCTAGATGCACAAAGATAAAGCAAAGAACCAATCATAGATCGATATACCTTTTGATCCACATCTTTACCCTTTATATAAGGAGCGAGATCACACTTGAGAGGCATGGGAGTCTTGGCTCCATTTAGGTCCGTCAACTTGAACCTCTTGAGCATACATTGAATGTACTTGGCTTGATTAATGAAGATACATCCAATCAATTGCTTCACTTCAAATCCAAGGTAGAATTGAAATTCACCCATCATAGACATTTCGAACTCATCGGTCATTAGCTTAGCAAAGCCATCATTGGAGGCTTTGTTAGGAGAACCAAATATAATATCATCAACATAAATTTGGCACATGAACAAGTTTCCTCCAACTCTCTTAGTAAAAAGAGTAGGGTCGATTAGCCCAACTTCGAAACCACGGTATACTAACAACTTTCTAAGGTGCTCATACCATGCACGTGGGGCTTGCTTAAGGCCATAGAGTGCCTTATCAAGTTGGTAGACGTGGTTTGGAAACTTGGGGTCCTCAAAACCTAGAGGTTGCTTGACATACACCAACTCATTTAAGGGACCATTAAGAAATGCACTCTTGACATCCATTTTTTGTAACTTAAAGTGATGATGAGATGCATATCCAAGCAAGATACGAATGGATTCAAGACGGGTAACGGGGGCGAAAGTTTCACCGTAGTCGACACCCTCGACTTGAGAGAAGCCTTGGTCACCAATCTTGCCTTGTTGCAAATAACCATCCCATTTGCATCTTGCTTGTTCTTAAAGATCCACTTTGTCCCGATGACACTACAACACTCCTTGGGTCTTTCCACCAATGACCACACTTTGTTGCGCTCGAAGTTGTGAAGTTCTTCATGCATGGCCTCAAGCCAATTCGGGTCTTCGAGCGCTTCATACACCTTTTGGGGCTCTACCCAAGAAATGAAACTATTGTGGCCAACAAAGTTAGCCACTTGGTTACGGGTAGAAATGCCCCTTTCAAGATCACCAACAAAATTTTCAAGAGTAATTCCTTCACGTATGAGCTTGTCGATCCTTCTTGCTTCACGACGAGCATGAGCTTCTTCAATGGATTCTTGAGAGGCTACTTGGTCATCACCACTATTTTGATCCTCGCCTTGACCTTGAAATGGAGCTTGCTCCTCTGTTTGAGCTTGCTCGATATTTTGGCCTTGATCACCTTCATGAGCTTGACCTTGGTCATTATGGGGTGAAGAACACCCCTCATTAGCTTGAGGTTGACCTTGATCACGAGTTATCTCTTCAAAAATGTCATCTTGATGGCTAAGGGGTTGATGTAGATCTTGAGTAGGTGAGGGCTCCACTTGAGTAGAGCATTGTCCTTCTCCTTCCACCACAAGGGGTTCCTCAATGGGCGGAAAAATCCAACACCCATTCTTCTTATGGCTTGAGGAGGAATTTCATAACCTACATCACCAAGATCAGTTTGCCCCACTTGGGATCCATTATGCTCATCGAACTTCACATTAGAGGATACTATAACTTGTCCGGTGGACTTGTTATAGACCCTATAGGCGTGAGAGTGCGATGCATAGCCAACAAAGATACCTTCAATAGTGCGAGTCTCGAACTTAGATAACCGGTTACCTTTCTTGAGAACGTAACACTTGCACCCGAACACTCGAAGATAATGAGAACTTGGCTTCTTGCCGGTGAGGATCTCATATGGAGTCATATCCAAATACTTGCGAAGATAAACCCGGTTCGCAATATGACATGCGGTAGAGATTGCTTCGGCCCAAAAGTTATAAGGACACTTGAACTCCGCACTCATGGTCCTTGCCATATCCATAAGATTCCGGTTCTTCCTTTCCGCCACACCATTTTGTTAAGGGGTATAAGGAGCGGAATATTGATGCTTGATCCCGTCATCACCAAGAAACTCATCAAGGGTGTAGTTCTTGAACTCGGTCCCATTGTCACTTCTAATGGCCAAGATCTTCTTATTATGTTGACATTGCACTTCATTGGAAAAACTGATGACAGTTTGTTGAGTCTCACTCTTCTTCTTGAAGAAATATACCCATGTGTATCTTGTGTAGTCATCAACAATAACCAAACAATACTTCCCCCCAAGTCTATCAAAGGATGGTGGACCAAAGAGGTCCATGTGAAGGACCTCCAAGATCCCATCGGAGTAGATAGTTGTAGTTGGGGGGGTGCCGCCTCATGGAGCTTTCCTTCGATGCATGCCCTACACACACGGTCTTTGACAAAACACACTTTATGTTTTAAACCAATGACATGGCTTCCTGTGTGGAGACTTTGCAAAGACCTCATGTTGATGTGGTCAAGACGGCAATGCCAAAGCCATCCCACGTCACCTTTAGCCATTAGGCATGTCATGGACGGTGTGGGTTTCTTATCGAAATCTACCACATACAAACCGTTCTCGGCATACCCAACAAAGGCTATAGAGAGAGTCTTTCTCCACATGAGAACCACAACCTTCGGGGTAAAGTAGACATTAAAGCCCATAAGCGTGAGTTGATGAACTGAAAGTAAATTGTACGAAAGGGTTTTGACAAGCATAATGTGCACTATGGATATATCCGGAGTGACCACTACCTTACCCAAACCCAATACCTTAGAAGTTGATCCATCTCCATAAGTGACACAAATATTGGAAGTATTAGGTCTTGTTTCATCAAGCATCTCATTGCTTCTGGTCATATGACTCGTGGCACCACTATCAACCACCCATTTTATCCCACCGGAAGCATAGCCCTACTCGTTGAATGGGTCCTCTTTTGTTAGTCACAAGTATCTTAGGAACCCAAATGGCCCAATGGTAATCATCACCATAAGAGGTGCCTACATATTTATCATAGACATGACCATCATAAGATTTCATAAGAACATAGGAAGGATTATATTTCCCCGCAAAACTATTGTGAGAGGGTTCATCTCCACCCTTAAGGATTCTTGGCTCCTTCTCTTTCGCCACCTCCCCCTCCTTCAAAAAAGTGATCATTTTGGAAGGGGGAATTATCAACGTCTTCTTCTTATTCTTCTTCTTCTTCTTCTTCTTCTCCTTCTTTGACTTGGATGCAAATCCAAGTCCTTCTTTAGCCACATTGTCCCTTTTATTGCTCAAAAGGTCATTGGGGCTTTTCTCGCCATGTATGCACGAGACAAGGCCTTTCTCAATGGTAGCTTTCAACTTCTTGTTCTCCTCGAAAAGATCTCCATGCTCACAACAAGAGTTAGTAGAACATGAAACACTACTAGACGACAAGGTTGAACCATTTTTTGTCACTTGAGTTTGAAGTTCCTCATGTGACTTTGAAAGAGTAGAGAATTTGTTCAACAAGGCCTCATGGTCCTTCTTGAGTTTCTCCATTCCTTCCTTTAGTCTATCATGACCAACCCCAAACTCAAGTTTTTCCCTTTTAAGCACATTAGTTAGGGCAATATCATGATCACATTCTTTAACAAGTTTCGAGATATTCAACTGAAAAGATTCTTCATGGGCACCATAGATTTTCTCAAGAGAAAATCTTTTCTTTTGCTCTTCCTCAAGAGCATCGTTTAAGGCAGCAATCTCCATGGCGGCCGCCCGAGCATGCCCAAACATTTCAGAGATGGAATCATCCCTCTCGTTAATCATGTCGTGAGCTTCACCTAGTTGACTCATCAAAGACTCAACACATATTTTAGCTTCACCCTCTAGGTAATTCAAGCAACTAGTGGACTCCACTATCTACTTCTTAATCTTAAGACTCATCTCATCATCAAGTGTAGATGTATTAATAGTGGAGAGGATAGTGGATGGAGGGGTTACCGTAGAGACTTTGGCCATAAGGCACGTGGCCTTGGTGACGAGCTTGTCCTCATTGGGTGAGTCAAAGAGGGATGTTGGTGGAGAGGTTGATGGAGTAGTAGTAGCCATGAGACACGTAGACTTGGATGTCTGCTTGTTCTCATTGGGAGAATCAAAGAGAGACGTCGGTGAAGAGGTTGAGGTGTTGGTAGCGGAGGTGGTGGCAATTGTAGCAATAGCAGCCACACTAACTATCTCTTCATCATATTCATCATCACTATCATTGTCATCATTCTCTTCATATTCTTCACGGACCACTAGCACATATTTTTGCGGCTCCTTCTTGTTGGGGAAGTTCTTGTTTCCAAAGTTCTTGTTTTGGACTTTCTTGATGAAGTTCTTGTTGGGAGTTGGCTTGAACTTAAATTTCAATATAAGTCTTCCACCATGGTCTTCTCTCTTCTCATACGGGCACTTGGTGATGAAATGGTTGGTTTCTCCACAATTGTAACATGACCTCAACTTGGGTCTTGAGGTAGTTGTGGTAGTATTTGACAAATTGCCCTTCCCTTGGTTCTTCCAAAACCTCCTAGAGACTAGAGCCAATTTCTCATGGAGAGCACACTTGATGTCTTCATCATCACCTTCAATCTTCCCCAATGTGTCAACATCTTCTTCATAGACATGAGCCTTGGCCTTCAAAGCAAGAGTGGGAGAGTTCATTCTACGAGCACGACAAAGACCATCATCGGCAGTATTGTTCATGATTCCAAGAGCCACAAACTCATTCAACACTTCATGGGAGGACATGGCATAGAAGTCCGGTCTTGAGCGAATGTTGTTGGACAACTCTCTTTGGAAGGGCAAGATGGCTTGCATGAACTTGCGCTTGATCCACTTGTCATCCACATCCCTACTCCCATGATCAATCACCCTAATTGAAAGAGCCATGAACCTTCGATAGAGATCTTCGGGAGTCTCATCCTCCTTCCCAACAAAAGCATCGGCTTCATAGTGCATTTCTTGAAACTTGGAGTTTTGAATGCTTTGATTGCCAAGATATACATGTTGAAGAGCATTCCAAGCTTCCTTGGTGGCGTCATAAGCTCGAATGCGAGTCATTTGCTCATGAGTCAATGCATCTTGGAGGATTCCCATCGCGGTGGCATTGAGTTGATTGTTGATTTCCTCGGTGGGAGTCATGTTGTAGGGGTCACGTGGATAGAAGCCGAACTCCACAACCTTCCAAAGATTAACACTAAAACTTTTGAAGTGAGAGCGCATGAGATATTGCCAATTGGTGAAATTAGATACATCAAGCTTAGGTGGTGGACCATGATGATTGATATGTGGCATAGGAAGCGGGGAATTATTGTAACTAAGTGGTGGTGGCATGTTTCCCATGGGGTTGCCTTTAGCCTTATTGCCCTCATCGCTGTTGGGAGATTCCTTGTGAGGATCTTCCATCGGTTTTGAGCCACTTGATGGATTATCAATGGCGTCGGCAACAACAACTTCCTTTTTACCAAGATATAATTCAAGCAAGTCTTTCATTTCTTGAAGAAGCATATCCATGGATGCGGATAGCTCGCTCTTAGAGACGAGTGTTACTTTGGAGGTGGCTTCATCCCCCTAGAGTCACTCATACTTCTCTTAGGCGGTTAAGCCAAAAAGAGCACCTTTCTCTGATACGAATTGAAAGATCGGTATAAGCGACTAGAGGGGAGGGGGTGAATAGGTGCTACTCAAATTTTAACTCCTTTTCAAATTAAGTCTAAATACAAAGTAAGTTCTCTAGATGTGCACTAGGTGAGAGAACTTAAAGGACAAACATGCAAGCAAGTAACAATAAGTAAAGGGTAAAGGATAGAAGTAACTGAGAGTAGACACGAAGATGTTTTCCCAAAGTTCCTTCCTTTTGAGGTGAAGTACGTATCCATTGGAGGGGTGGGTGGTACTAAGACCACCAGCGCCACAGAAGGCCTCACCCTATTCTCCCAAGCACCCGCCTAGGCAAGAACCCGTTCCACTATGCGGTGACCTTGAAGGTGGCAACTGAAACCTTTACAAACTTGTTGAGAAGACCTCCACCACACTCGGAGTCTCCTAACACAATCCCAAAGCTTTACACAAATTCCCGAGCTCCGAGATCGACCTCTTTCGTCTAGGGTTCAAAGAACCCAAGAGTAACAAGATCCACAAAGGAAAACACGGGGGAATCAACTTTGCTTTGGTGAAAACCTAGATCTAGAGCTCCTCCACCAAGCCCCAAAGTATCAATGAGATTGGAGGGCTAGGGAGGGAGATCTAGTAGAAATGAAGCTCAAGAACAATGGAGGAGAGAGATAAAAGAGTCAAACTTCTCGTTGGAGAAGAAGGCTCTATTTATACCCCCAAGGAGAATCTTCCCGTTGCAGCTAGGAGCCAACCGGTCCTAAGAGTGGTAGTACCAGATGACTGTGGTACTACCGGTCAGGTACCAGACTAAGTACTGGGCTGCCGCTAGCGATGTGGCGTGGCTTCTGCCCCCCGTAGTAGAAGTGGCTCGAGGAAGCGGTGCTACCGCCAAGAGGTAGTACCATGCAACAAAGCGGTACTGCCGAGCGAGGAAGCGGTGGTACCGCTTGGTGGTACCGGGGAGAACTGAGGGGAGACATAGCTCGACAATATGGATCAGACTCCTGCGGTACCGCCAAGCGTTACTACCGGTTGCAGAGCGGTAGTACCTGTAGGGAAACCCGTTACTACCGGACCGCACAGAGGCAACGGCCACAGCCACAGGGGAAGACACCTCCTAAGATCTCCACCAAAGGGAAGGCTTGAGGTTTTGCAAAACAGAGATGATTCCACCCAAACTTTCCAATGGGGACCCCCTCTTGATAGTATGGTGTTCCTACGACTCAAGAAAAAAGCCCTAGAAAACTATATCTTGAGAGAACTTTTGAGAGGGGAACCGAATGCCTTTTCCTTCGTTAAAACCTGAGACACACTTAGCAAATGATTAGTCTGACACATGTGTTGTCAAAAAACATCAAAATCACTTAGGATAGGAAATGCCCTTTCAATGATATCTGCATGCAACAAATGTAAAAGAAAACCCATAGGAGGATCAGATCGATGAAACAGATCATCCATTAATGTAGCAATGGTTAACACGCAAAGAGCTAAAAAAGGGAAGTCCCCATCCTTGCACACAGTACTCTAACAGAGAAGGAACCATCCATCCTTAGCACTTGGCATATAACACAAACAGATGCATTCCTCATACAAGAGAGTTGAAAGAGTACTGGAAGAGAAGTTTGCATGCCAATATTTCAAGCCACAAAAATGCTATGACGCTAGATTTTGCATGAGAAATAACACCACGATAAATGATAAGAGGAACACATGCTCTATGCTAAAAGTTCCTTATTCCTCACCCTCTCCTGCTACCGTTTCATATCTTAACATGGCACGTATGCTTGTACTCCTAGTAGAAGTTCTAGAACACTTTCATGTCATTCCGACTGTCGATTGAGGCGTCGTCCTTATAGTTAAGCAACAACAGAAGTGATAAGTTAAAGACTTTATTTACATAGTAACGAAAGATCATCTTTGTGAATGAAATAAGGAATGAAATTAAGCATGTGTGATACTTTGTTGTGTTTGGACTTTGGCATGCTTATGAAAAAGAGCTCTATGTATCATAACTTGTCATATTTAATGGTTTCAACTTTCAGCCGTTCAAGACTCATCTAAGTATAATAGATAGTTACCAAATACAAGCTAAAATAGGATGCTTTGCCCCAAATTGCAATGGTTATTGCACTTATTACCAATACATGTGTATGAAATAGGGATGGGGCAGGGGTAGTACCAATCCCAACACACCAAGGGACTGCATGGGATGCCTGAGCCATGTCACCACTATTTTCCAAGCCAACTATGGTAGCATTCAGACTACGCCATATCTCAACACAAGGTACCTAAACAAGGTGCCTTGGTGTCCGCGAGCAGGTCCTCCTCGGGAGGGAGCACCGGGCACGGTGGCTCCTCCTATTCTTTCAGCCGTGTATTGAAGCTTATATTGAAGCAGAATAAACATGCAGTGATCAGATCATAGTATGAGAATGCAACAAGTATCAACAACAGTGGACACAACCCTAAATTGCATGAGATCCTAAAATTTCACATGAATTAGTCATTCATACAGTAATACCACACAACAAATTACACAAATTCCATGGTCATGAACAAAGATTTGCATGTCGAGTGTCTAGTTAACTGAAATTGGCAACCCGTAATCTGCTAATGATATCATAAACAACTCTTTCCTACTTTCCTGTTTCAGCCACATCAATAACTCATGATATCGCAACCAGATTCAATTATGTAGGATCTTAATGATTGAAGGAAGCTAAAGTATGAACAAGAAAGCACAAGTCACATACTACTAACTCCCATGATTATCTAGCCTACCAACAGTACATGAAAATTTTATATGCATTGTTGAGGAATAATAATCTGCTAACAAAACAGGCTTAATGCTCATGAAAAATACAAAATATTCCATATAAGAAGAGTGTTATGGCAGTAGATCCTTCTCCAAGCAGCAGCATTCCGTGCCCCTCTACACATGAATACATCAAATTCGAGCTAATTACTAGAACAATAGAACTAGATTCTAGTAAATCTACACATATACACCAATTAGTGCCAATGTTTCTATCAAATATTCAAATTTGAGATTGCTAGATTAGAGACTAAGAGAGGGAGAAAATAAACCATATCGTTGGTGGCCGGGGACAACTGCTGATGGAAGAAGGGGCTGGCCGTCCTACTACCACTGGAGGAAGGGGCCGACCGTCGTGCTGCCTCTGGAGGAAGGGGCCGACCGTCGTGCTGCCGCTGGAGGAAGGGGCCGGCGTCGTGCTACTTCTAGAGGAAAGGGGTCGGTTGTCCTGCTGTCGCTGGAGGAAGGGCGGCGTGGTGCTGCCTCTAGAGGAAGGGGGTCGGCGTCTTGCTGCCGCTGGAGGAAGGGGTCAACATCATGCTGCCGCTGGAGGAAGGAGCGACGTTGTGATGCCTCTAGAGGAAGGGGTCAACGTCATGCTGCCACTGGAGGAAGGGGTGGCTGCTGTGCTGCCGCTGGACCGGGATTAGCTTCGTCGTCTATCATGCTGGGAGCTGCTCCTCTTGGGGTCATAGCTAATAGGGAAGATGGGGAAGGGCTGAAGGGGATATCTAGACGGCAGGGGGAGGTCGAGCTGGCTCTGGCCACCGGAGGTGACCATGGTGGCGGCGGCATGGTACATCTGGGGATGGTGGATTGGTTAGGGTTAGCGAGGCAGCGACGGGGTACATCTGGTCCTGGGAGCGAGCTATGGCTAGGGTTAGCAAGGAGGCAGTGGTGCGAGGGTTCGCGATAGGATCGGAAAAGGGGGTGCGGGGATTGAGTGCTCTTGTCTCTTGTGAGTCGTGATGTGTCATCTATGTTTTCTTCTACTGTGTGAGCGTCCTTGGATCAGCGGTGTGAGACATGGACAACTGAGATTGGTTCTAAGTTGGCCTGATCCGCGAGAGCCATTTGTTGCGACGTGATTGGTTGTGCATAAAAAGTCATTTTTCATTTTCTGGGTGTAAAAACGGTGCGTTTTTTAAAGCAACCACCAAATGAAAGTTTCAAAATGGTGCCAGCTCATTTAAAAAAAATACTAGACCATCTTACATTGACAATGTCACAATTGGGAGATCTCAAACTTTTCCGTCCACCCATGGCGAAAAGGACAAATTTCTGCCGAATGGGTAGGAAGTGGGTCCGATTTGAACTACACATACATTATCAGATGCCTATGATTTTTTGCAAAATTCATTTTTAGACTCACAATATGCTATTTCTTCAGAGATCCAGTGCATGTTTAGCGACGCTCATCCTCTAGCTAAGAACCTTCATGCCCATCGTTTTGACCTAGTTTGAAACAGGCATAAGAAATTTAAAAATGGTCCGAACAATGTAAATCCTTCACGTGGTGTCATATTATGTGACATAGTTGCAAGGAAAAATACCAGACTTAGTATATTGATTATATCTCGAAAAGTCCTTCTCAATATGAGCTATCATGTTCGAGTATTCATGGTTTTCGGTCCAAATGAACAATGTTATGGCATGAAACGTGGCATAGTTTGTGATAATGTTACCATATTGTGTATGCATGTGCATCTTGGGATGGTGAAAAATGTTGCAGGAGGAAGTTTTCCTTTTCCTCGCATTCTATTTTCCGAGTGCAAAATCGGGGCGTTTTGTGAAGCAACACCAAACGGTGAATAGAAAAATGCCACCACCCCATTTTTAAAAAATACTAGACCACCTTACATGAACAATGTCCCAACCAGGGATTCGAAAACCTTTCCGTGCACCCCTGATGAAAAAGACAAATGTCTGCTGAATTGGTATAAAGTGGGTCCGGTTTGAACTACAGGTACATGATCTAAAGCTCATGATTTTTTGAAAAAAACATTTTTAGACTCACAATATGATGTTTCTTGAGAGATCCAATCCAAGTTTAGCGAGCCTCATCCCCTATCTTCATGCCCGCCGTTTTGACCATAGTTTGAAATAGGAAAATTTAAAAACGGGAATAAGAAATTCAAAAATGGTCCGAACAATGTAAATCCTTCGCGTGGTGTCATATTATGTGACATAGTTGCAAGGGAAAATACCAAAGTTGGTATATTAATTATATCTCGAAAAGTCCTTCTCAAAGTGACCTATCATGTTTGAGTATTCATGGTTTTCGGTCCAAATGAACAATGTTAGGGCATGAATCGCGGCATAGTTTGTGATAATGTGTCCATACTGTGCACACATGTGCATCTTGGGATGGCGAACAATGTTGCAGGAGGAAGTTTTCCTTTTCCTTGCATGGAAAAGCCATTTTCTATTTCTGAGTGCAAAAATCGGGGTGTTTTGTGAAGCAACACCAAATGGTGAATACAAAAATACCACCACCCCATTTTTCAAAAATACTAGACCACATTACATGAACAATGTCCCAACCGGGGATTCGAAAACCTTTCCGTCCATCCCTAGTGAAAAAGACAAATGTATGATGAATCGGTATAAAGTGGGTCCAGTTTGAAATATAGGTACATGATATAAAGCTCATGATTTTTTGAGAAAACATTTTTAGACTCACAATATGATGTTTCTTTAGAGATCCAATACAAGTTTAGCGAGCCTCATCCCCTATCTTCATGCCTGCCATTTTACTTTGAAATAGGAAAATTTAAAAATGGGCATAAAAAATTCAAAAACGGTCCAAACAATGTAAATCCTTCACGTGGTGTCATATTATATAACATAGTTGCAAGAAAAAATACCAAACTTGGTATATTGATTGCATCTCGGAAAAACCTTCACAGAAATGACCAGGTTTCATGGCTTTCAAGACAAACGACCAATATTATGGCCAGAATCGCGACATAGTTTGTGATAATATGTCCATATTGTGCAGTCATCTGCCTCCTAGGACGGCAAACAATATTGCAGGAGGAAGGTTTCCTTTTCGTCGTACGAAAAAGCCATTTTCTATTTTCTGAGTCCCAAAATCGGGGTGTTTTGTAAAGCAACACAAAATGTTCAATCCAAAAATTCTACCACCCCATTTAAAAAAATACTAGACCACCTTACATTAACAATAACCCAACCGGAGATTTTAAAACATTTTCGTCCACCCCTGGTGAAAAAGACAAATCTCTAACGAATCGGTGGGAAGTGGGTCCGGTTTGAACTACAAGTACATGATCTGATGCTCATGATTTTTTTAAAAAATAATTTTTAGGCTGGGAATATGATGTTTTTTCAGGGACTCAATTCAAGTTTAGCGAGGCTCATCCCCTATCTTGTTTAGCGAGGCTCATCCCCTATCTTCATGCCCGCCGTTTTGGCCATAGTTTGAAACGAGAAAACTTTGAAACGGACATAAGAAATTCAAAAACAGCCTAAACAATGTAAATCCTTCATGTGGTGTCACATTATGGGACATAGTTGCAAGTAAAAATACCAAATTTGGTATATTTATTGCATCTCGAAAAACCTTCATAGAAATGATCTATCATGTTCGAGGTTTCATGGCTTTCAATACAAATGACCAATGTTCTGGCCAGGATCGGGACATATTTTGTGAAAATGTGCCCATATTGTGCACTCATGTGCATTTTGGGATGGCGAACAATGTTGCAGAAGGAAGTTTTCCTTTTTGTCGCACGGAGAAGCCATTTTCTATTTTCTAAGTGCCAAAATTGGGGCGTTTTGTGAAGCAACACCAAATGTTCAATTCAAAAATGCTACCACCCCATTTTAAAAAAAATACTAGACCACCTTACGTGAACAATGTCCCAACCGGGGATTTTAAAACCTTTTCGTCCACCCCTGGTGAAAAAACAAATGTCTGCCGAATCGGTAGGAAGTGGATCCGGTTTGAACTACAGGTACATGATCTAATGCTTGTGATTTTTAAACAAGATCATTTTTAGACTAACAATATACTTTTGTATCATACATCTAATGCAAGTTTAGTAAGAATTAAGGCCAAATTTTTTGAATCCAAAACCCTAGTTTCAAAATCATATTTTGAATTATGATACTGTCCCTACCATGGACTAATGTGAGATTATTAAATCCACTATTTTGAAATAATAAAAGTATTTATAATTAACAACCTAGGAGGATATAACTGAATTTTATAAAAAATTAGAGCCAAAAATCAATTCATTTGGACTTCTTTTGAAAAAGATACAAAAGAATTAAGGAAAATAGAAAAGAAAAAGAAAAAACTTTGCTAAATGGACCACTGAGCTGGACCGGATCTTATCTACTGGCCACTGGGTGCCAAGGCCCAGCCTGCAGTTAAAAAGAAAAGAGACGGAAGGCACGCGGACTCCCTTCACTAAGGCCTAGGCCAAACAAATAAGGTGAAAACATTTATAGAGGTGTAGCGTGATAGTATGATTGGAAAGTGTAGGTGGTGGGATGGTTAGACCCTTCCGTATGGTGGTGGAGGTCCTTGGTTTGACCCTCGCGTTCACCTTATTTGTGCTCCATTTGTTTGTAGGTTTGTCAAAGCCCAATGTTATAGTAAAACAACTTCGCAAGTATAACATGAATGCCGCTGTGGCGTGGTGGTTGTCCACCAGTGAGCTTGTTCGCATGGTCGCTTGTTCAATCCCTTATTCTCCAACTACTTTTTGCCATTATTTCCTGAAGATGATTAGACATATATTGACACATGGATATATACATATATAAAAATTGACACGTAGAAATGCCACATAAGCATAATTGCTGATGTGGCCAACTAGTTAATTCAATGTATATTAGTTTAGATGATATGACGATTTAAATTGGTCATAATGGATATAAATAAGGCTCTAAGAGGTATTGTGTAGGTTATGACGATTTCATGTGATAAAATTACGATGATTTGACACAAATCGTCAAAATTTTATAGGATTTTGACCTCTCTAAACAGCGTATGACCATCTTGTGCGAAATCATCATAAATCTATGACGATTTCATTCCTCGTCACTATGAGAAGGTCACAAGTTAACACTATATAGTTGTTGGCACAAGGAAGAGGTAAGTGAAAAATAAAAAGAAAAGAAAAGTGTGATACAAAAAGAGAAAAATAGAAAAGGAAGAAGAAAGATACAAGTGCCTCATAGAATAGAAAGCTCAAGCTTGATGGACATCTTGTAGGTGTGGTACTTATTGTGCAAATCTTGTAGCCCATCAATTGTATGCAATCGAACTAGTTTCTCTTCTTGTACTTGTGTGACACAAGCTTATAGTCTTCGCTAGGCAATCCTTTGGTTCTTAGCTCACTTTCTTCATCGCACAAGTCCCATTATCCCACCGTGTATGTTTCCTTAAACATAATTTCTATATCTTGTGGATTGACTTGTTTTTTCTTTGTGATCATCGTGGTTCTTTACTTTCCATTACAATATCTTTATTTCGAATTGTTGCCTTGACATGCCACTTTCCGTACACATCTTCCATAAGCCTTGTGTGTTTTTTTTGGTCATTAGTTCGGTTTAGGTTGCCTTGTCACTTCACTTTTCTTGGTTTATTGCTCTCAAGTGTGTCCACTTGCACGATACTATCTTTTAAGGTAAAGTAAGATTGGCGTTGTTTCTCTAACTCCCACTACCAATTCCATATACAACACTTGGCCTTGTGAATCATGTCTAGTAATTCCAGAACCAATGATGAATACTATAGAGAATCCATGATGAGCCACACTAATGAGTCCAAAATTGAAGCATATTTAAGTATCGAAATTATTCATATTGTCACTCATTATACACTATATCTAGCTACAACTATGCCTATTATGTATGATTACTAGTTATCATTCATTTTCACATGGACTTTGCACAATTAGTAGTGTTATTAGGATTTTATTACTTTTTCTTGTCTTTGACTTGTGTGTATGTGTTGTGTTGGATTATGGATAAAGCAAGGCAAAAGGAACCAAGAAGATGCAATAAGGAGGAGCCGCAGGCACCAAACTTAGCCATTTGAGAGGTGGAAAAAGTGGATTTTCCATAAAATCCAAATAATTATCCAAGGCCATGGTGTTGTATTCCTCGTACATACAATTCCAACGAGCCAAAGAACACCCAAATCGGATTTCATATGAAGAAATAAAGGCCAAATTACGAAAGCATACTCAAGGTTTAACGACCACTGGTACGGGCAGGTACGGTCGTACCATCCACACGTACCACGGGTCTGGATGCACGGAAACAGCTATTCTAGATCCATTTCTTCACATAATCCATCCCTGTTTGTTCCTAGACTTTCCTTAGGTCATAAGGAACGTATTGAGGGCTCTCCTAGGCCTACATAAAGAGGCAATGAGCCAAGGGAGAAGGATCCTTCTCCACATACATACACGACGGAGCCCTGCCACCTTGCAAACTCCATAGCTGCTGCCTCCACAAGATCTCCACCATCACCATTTCTCAAGAGGAGAAGGGTAATTGGATATTGAAGGCCTCAACACCGATCTACATCACCATAATCATCACCAACATCTCCAACATTGACCCCCTTCGTCTACTTGGTTGTAATCCAAACCCCAGTGTGGATCTTCACTTGTATTCGATTGTACTCTCATATCCATCCATATTATTGCCATGGTGTTGATTGCCTTTATATGTGAGTAGTTCCTTTGTTCTTGGGGAGATGGAGAAACCCTAGAATTATTATGAGATGAAATAAAGATGATCTATTACTTGTGTCCATGATCTATTGATTTATGATATTGTGTTTGATCTCTCTCTTTAGATGGTATGTGTAGTCAGCCACATATCATTTTCCTTTGGGACTAAAGAGAGGGTGAAATCCTTAGGACATGTTTGGAAGTATGCCCATTGTTATCCGTGACTACAAGCATTGGCTTATAACCTACACGGTCAAAGGAGGAACAAAAAAAGATTCACTAAGCTAATTATCCATGAGAGATCCTTAATTGTGGTGGTATGTATGTATGGCTGCTCTCAAACATCACAGTGGTTATTTAGAGATGACCTCATTCCTTGGCTCAAGAAAGTGACTGTCTACGAGCCTTGTGGTGAACATCTTATTATGGAACTCTCTCCACACATGTCATGACATAAGAAATAGATTATCCTAATTATGAGTAATTGTTCCATGCTAGTGGCATATCCTACAGTCCTCGAGAACTCCTTGACCATATTGTCACAACCACAACCACACTCGCATCTTATTGTTTACTTCAGCAATTTACTTTGTTCTTGTTTACTTTAGCACTTACTAAAACACACTCTTTATACACCATTACTTGGAATTAGAGATAACCTACAAGTACTCTCCAGTGAATAGTAACGAGGGGAATAAAGACCTCTACCAACATCTCTCTATGGGATCGATACTCTTATTTCGAAACAATTGATCTGTGCACTTGCAGTCATCAAGCTTTTTCTAGCGCCGTTGTTAGGGAGCTAAGCACTTTTGGTCTTTATTCTTAGTTTCTAATTTATTGTTGTTGTACTAAAGTTGTTTACGAGTTTCAAGTTATTTCTGTTTATTGCTTTTTATCTTTTTGCTGTTACTTATTTGAAAAGAACAAAAAAAGTACAAAAACAAAAATTTATAAAAACTATCGTTACTAATCGTGTATTCCAAGATGACTATCTTTCAATAGATGAAATTTGTAATAGAGGAGTCACAGGGAGAGATTATGGAAGATGTGATGAAGAGGCATGGCATATTGAAAGAATGGCTGACTTGGGTGGACAAGTATTCATCCATACTATGTGCCTCTTATCAAGTTTATTGTGATTGCTATGCATCTCTAGATCACCTCAATTATCAATATGAGTATAATTTCGATACCAAACTAGCAAACTATAATAGTGATGAGTCTAAATGTCATGCTAGAGAGGACATATTACAATTTGTGCTTTTTACTGGTTGCCAAGAGTTGTTATTTTGTTTGAGAGATATATATAGATAGAAAATAAACCACTTGATATGATCTATAAAGAAGTTCACCCTATATTCTGCTATTGCCAAGACAACTTCCTTTATAATGCATTTATTGTTGAGCGGATTAAAGCCGCCATGGAAGAATCTAACCTTTTGCAGGGTGCTCCAAAGGATGATGTGGAGGGAACTCTACTCAAAGAACCTCCACCTAAACCACCGGAATATATTGTTAATAAAGAGGTGGCACTTGACGTTGCACCTTCTCAACTAGTGGAAGGTAAGCCCGAAGGTAAGACTACCACTAATCTACTCACAAATTATCTTAGTAAGAATAAAGAGGAGCAACTTGATCAACCACTTGAATCTCCTAGTTCTCAAAATAACTTTCTACAAACAAATAGTATGCATGCAAATGATATCTCATTATCCAGTAATGATTCTGATGATGATTGGCCTGAGGAGGACATGTACCTAGCTACTTATCCTAGGAACTTTGGTGAGGAACTAGAGAAGGAATCTTTCTATGAATATTGCGATGCAGCTTTGCAACAAGAATCCTCAATAGAGGAGAATTAAGAATGGTACGAATAATATATTACCGATGGTGTGATGATGGAGGTACAAGATGAAATGATGGAAAAGGCCCATTTTGGAATTGAACTTAATAAAGAGGATCCTATATTATATGATTGCTTAAGAAAATTTCTAGCATCTCATAGAGTAGAGAAACTAATTGGAACTTTTAATCTCGATCCTCGTATAATTGTTCAAATTGTCAAAACCTATGCTGAGCATTTGCAGATTCTAAAGGAGTGGGAATGTTACACACAACCTTGTAATGTTAAACCCCCTAAGGATGATCCCAAGAAACAAGTTATGTCTTTACAATTTGGAGAAGAAGATCTCAAGGTAAATTGCATCCAATTCAAAAAATTCCATATGAAAAGAAGATTGAAATCAAGGAAGAAAAAACTATTGAAGAGCTGGTAGAAATTTATTTTGGCACCCCACAAACTGAACTATAAAGAAGCCTGACAAATAATGACTCGCTCCCAAATGATTTTGCAAAACAAGATCTGGATAATATCCTCGACACGACCCCTGAAGTGGAGAATCTTCTTAAAGATGAATTAATGAAAGGCGAGGAACAAGAAGAGGAGGATGAGCTAAGTGATCACACACCTATACCCTCTACTCCAAATCCTATTTACATATTTGATACTCATGAGCATGAACCAATATGGCATATTAAAAATGACAAATTTATTTATGCTGCCTATATCTCTAGGAATGATTCTTATTATATTGAAACTATAATTTATCTACGGAGGCCTTGTGCCTAGATACTCATTTGAAGAATATAAATAATGATGATTTGGAGATAGAATCTTGTAGTACCGATGTGCAGGGACAATAAGAGCACATTGCGAGTGAAATATTTGGTGATGATGCTTCCTTTTGTGAGTGGCTTGATATCTCTAGAACAGATGAACTTGCTAGAAAGTGTGATGAACTAGAGGAGAAAGACACCTTTGAATTTCCCCCTGTTACAGAAGGAAGGTGCTACAGAGTGTTTCCCCATGAGAGTGCAATTAACGAGGAGTATTATGAATTATATCCTTATGATGCTAAGCAAGGTAAAACATTACTTGGAAACAATAATTTATTCATCTACCAAACTCCTATGCACCATAAGAGGGTGCGACTTCGACTGAACTATGAGAGTAAGTGCTCCAAACTTCTACGCTAGGTAAGAATAAATAATTCTGTAGTTGATATCTATTGAAATTATAATGGATCTTCGAATCCTAGCTATGGATTTAAAGAAAGCACTTTCTGGGAGGAAACCCAGAAATTTTTAGGTGTCTTTATTAATTTTGTGTCTTGAGTCTATTTGTATTCATGTTGCATTGGCACTTATATTTATATGCATGATTTCCTATTAGAGTTGACTTGGGACGTACTATTTTCCAAAGGTAGAATTGTCTGTTGCTCTAATCCTGTGTTACTTATCTTGGTTAAAATCTTCTTCACAAAAATATATGTTTGCTTTGTTTGGATGCTAGACTAATGTTTCAGGTCTAATAAAAAATTCGGAGAAAATAACTTGTTTCGGAGCTCAAAGTGAGCTTAACGAGCAGTAGTACGGGCGAAACCGTCCATACCGCATGCTCGTACCGCTCATGCGACGCGTCAGAAGAAGTAGTAAAATTTTCGGAAATTTTACTACAATCTTAACGAGCATTGGTACGGAGGGACGCGTTGATACGTTGCAGACGTATCTATAGTTTTTAATGTTCCATGCTTGTTTTGTATCTACTCTCTTATGTTTTGTCCATACTTTAGAGTATTTTTACACATTTACTGGAACTAACCTATTAACAAAATGCCATAGTGCTAGTTGATAGTTTTCTTCTGTTTTTGGTTCCAGAAAAGCCAGAAAATAAATATTCTCGAAATTAGACCGGACAAAAGCCAAAGTCGATATTTTACCAGAAGACTCATGGAGCCAGAAGACGAGACGGAGAAGGGCCACGGGCTGGCCACACCATGTGGTGGCGCGGGTCCCCCTGGCCGCTCCACCACGTGTTGTGGGCCCCTGGTCCACCCTCTGACATCGCCCCTTCGCCTATAAGAAGCCTCCCGATGAGAAAACCCTAAAGAATCAAGCCTCCAGCCACGAGAAGTTCTGCAGCGCTGCCGCCACCGAAGAGGAGATTCAGGGGACAGAAGTCTCTGTTCCGGCACCCTGCCAGGATGGGGAAGTGCCCCCGGAGCCATCTCCATCGATCTCCACCACCATCTCCATCACCATTGCTGATTCCCATGATGATGAGGGAGTAGTTCTTCCTCGAGGCTAAGGGTTCTACCGGTAGCTATGTGTTCATCTCTCTCTATGCATGATCATATTGTGATCATGAGCTTTATAATCAAGTAGATCCTCCTTGCTACTCAAGTTATTTAATAGATCTCTGCTCTCCCCATGTGTGTGAAAGTGACAGCGTGCATACCATGGTGGCACTTAGGCTAGAGATTACAAATACTTGTTATGAGTTATATTTGGAGTTCGATGTTTCTATGAAATTGTGGTGTTTGTTGGAACCATCTAGAGCTCAAGGTGACAGTGTGGGGTTATCTAAATGGGGAAAGTGAACTTTGAGGTGTGCTGTTATAGCCCTACCATGGATTAGAGTCTCCAACTAGAGAGTAGTTCAGAGTAGTATCATGAAGAGAAGATATTTATATAAGAGTGTTCACTAGCAAAAGTATGATCCCTAGGCCTTGTTTCTAAGCATTGAAACACCGTTTGCAACTAGATCTGTTACATTTTTGCTTGCTGCCATCTTTACTTCAGTTTGCCTTTAGTCTCTTCCACGCCATCAAGATATTTTATGGCACCGTTGTCCTATATCCATACCACTTGTATTTTACTATCTCTTCGCCGAACTAGTGCACCTATACACCTGACAAGTGTATTAGGTGTGTTGGGGACACAAGAGACTTCTTGTATCTTGATTGTAGGGTTTCTTGAGAGGGATACCTTTGACCACTTCCTCCCTGAGTTTGATAAACCTTGGGTAATCCACTGAAGGGAAACTTGCTGCTGTTCTACAAACCTCTCCCTTGGATGCCCAACAACTGTCTATAAGAATAGAAGTGCATAGACATCAAGCTATTTTCTGGGACCGTTGTCGGGGAGGTAAGGTAAAAGGTACTCACATCCTCCGGTGTGAGTTCTCGTAGTTATTTCCTTTAGATTCTGCAATTTTGTCTTTTTGTTTCTTGTTTTCACTAGTTAGGCTTAATGGAAAACAACAACAAAATTAGAGAGCTTTATAGTATTTATCTTGAGTTAGGAAATGAAGTGTTTGAAGAAAAAATTTAAAAACCTATGGAACTTTATTTGCTTGCTGATAGCAATGTTGTTAGTATGAATTCTTTGGACACCATTATTTCTAATGCTATGGAAAAGTCTAAGCTTGGGGAAGCTAGTTTTTATGAAAATGATCTTTTTAGTTCCCCAGCTTTAGAAGATAGCTATTATATTGCTTATGATGATACAAAACCTCCAATATATGATGATTACAATAATGAATATCATATTTTCAGTCCACCGACTATTGAGGAGAAAATTAATTATGATTACAATATGCCTCCTATATTTGATGATTATGGTGATGAGAATAATAATGATAGCTATTTTGTTGAATTTGCTCCCACCATAATTAATAAGAATGACTATGCTTATGTGGAGAGTGATAATCATTTTATGCATATGGCTCATGATAAGAATGTTTTATGTGATAATTATATTATTAATTTTATTCATGATGCTACTGAAAGTTATTATGAGAGAGGGAAACATGGTTTTATGTATCTCAATAATATTAAGTTTCCCCTCTTTATGTTGAAAGTCTTGAAATTGCACTTGTTTTGCTTTACTATGCTTATTGCTTTGTGCTTTCATGACTTGTTTTTTTACAAGATTCCTATGCATAGAAAGTGGGTTAGACTTAAATGTGCTTTGAATTTGCTTCTTGATGCTCTCTTTTACTTCAATTCATATTTCTTATGTGAGCATCTTCTCAAACTATCATGCCTAACTTAAAGGCATTAAAAAAAAGTACTTCTTGGGAGATAACCCAATAGTTTTCTTGAGTATTGGAAGTTATTACTTCTGTAATAACCACTCCTTATCCTTTTTATTTGATTTTTGTGCCAAGAATAACCTCTAATGAGAGGTAAGTAATATTTGGGGAGGTGCTGTCCCGAAACAGATTTTTGTGCTTCGCTGTAAAAATTCATGAGAAATCTCTGTACGTCGATTTGAGCTGTAGTTTTTTGTTCTTCTGCCCCAGGTTATTATCCAACTTTCGTTAGTTCATTTCGATTTGAGTAACATAAGGTCTTCGAAAAAATTGGTTTTTACCTGCTAGTCTATTTTGACAGATTTCTGCCATTATTTGCATTTGCCTCTTAATCTATTTCTCTTTGAGTTCTCTTTGCTCACTTGAACTTTTTAAAGGAAGTGCTACAGTAGCTTGTGTTTTGATGGAAGTTTTACTTGTGTTGAAACTGAACCAAAAGACTTATTATCTTGAGTGCACTAATGTTGCTAATGAAGATTGTGTGAAGTTTTGTATGAAGGAAATTTTCAGGTGTAGGGAAAGAATGATGTAATGAGATGAAGAATGGAGAAAAAATCAAGCTTGAGGATGCCACCCGTGTCACCCCAAGAAATATCCAAGAAGTACAAGCATAAAAGCTTGGGGATGTCCAAGGCATCCCCTTCTTCATCAATAAAAATCTCAGGTCTTTCTAGACACTTCGTTTTTATTGTTTCATGCACTGTTGTGTTATTCTTGGAGCGTCTTTGTTTTTGTTTGGTTTTCTTAAATAAGTTGGTTGGATCCCAACACACTTCTTTTGGAGAGATACACACCCCGTTATTCATTGCCTAGAACACTCTAGTTTTCATTCTTATTGTTTTGTGACTGTTCTCTTTTGCTAGCACTTTGTTTAGCCTTAGTTTTCTTGTGCTTTTAGCTTAGTACTTTTTAGTTCTTGTTTTTGGATTTGTGAGACAAGCTCACTGATCTTTATTTATTATTATCTTTGTGAGTTCTTTCAAATAGGTTGATTTGGATTGGAAAAGAGCAGGAAAGTTCATGCTTAAGTGGTATAAAAGGAGCTTGTTTGTGACTTTGACTTAGACTTTATCATGTCATGCTTGATATTGTTTTGGCTTTATGCTTAGTGATTTTTTCTATAGCATGACATGTTATAAACAATTGAGATTGCTTATTGTGCCTTGAAAGAATCATGCGTTGTTTTAGCATATTAAAAGCATAATATTGTGGTATTCTCCCTTAAATGCTTTATTTGGGTCAACTTGGCGCATGCTCACACCATGTTATGACTATACCAAGTCACCATAGCCTCGATGATCATTTAGTTTTCGACTTGTAATATCACTTTATGCTTTAATTAATGATGTTTTGTCGTTTTGCATGATTATGGCCATTATTTCTCTCTTAGTTGGTCGCTCCCAGTCTTTTGCTAGCCTCCATAACCAAGTATGAGTCCCACTCATGCATCCAACTCCAAATAAAACCAAGTTATTCCAAAGAGTCCACCATACCTACCTATTAGCATTTGCTATTTCAAGTATATTCATGTTTTTATCTACCTTCCAAATTAAACTTGTTATGAGAAAACTAGTGATTAAAGCTCTCACGAACTTGGTGGCACACTTTACTTTTCTTGCACTTAATAAACTTGAACCATTGTGTCATCTATGTTGTATATGCTTGCACTTATATGTTGGGGATTAGTAGAACCATGTTGTCATGGGGAACGCTTTCAACATTGCACTTGCACATTGTACCTAGTTGATATCATGCTCTTTTGTCTATGGATGTCGTCGGTGTGAAATGAAAGGGGAGCTTGTAAGTCCATGTAGTTATGTATGTGTGTTAGAGAAACGCATGGGCCATCGGTCTAATCCATGCCTAATCATGGTGGAAACCTACAGCATAACCATAATGAGAAATCTATGAAGCATTCTTCTTATAAAAAAGAGATAGAGATTGAGAAGAAAAAAAGAAAAAGGGAAAAAGAAAAAAAAAGAGATGAGAAAAGAGGAAATAGAGAAAAAGTACCATTTTCCCATGGTAAATAAGAAGATTGTTGAGATGCTCGTTGTCTGCTTGCCTTGTCATTTTGATATGGGGATTCTTCCGTATCATCGGGCAAGGGGTACCCGTTGGAGGTTCTCTGTGATACACATGTACTTACTATGACAAGAACTTACCGGTACCTAAACTTGAGTAGCATGAGGAGCGGCCCTCGTATTCAAGGGACATGAGATTGCAAACTTATACTTTGTCAAGCATATACTCCATAGTTTGTTCACTTTAACCTTAATCATCTAAAGATGCTTATGATAGGGCAATGAGAGCTGAAAGCTAATAAGTACCATAATTTTTGGAAGCTCTTTATGAGACTTTAATCCCTGCTTCCTTCTATGAAGGCCTTTCTTTTACTTTTATATTGAGTCTCCACCTTCTATCCTTAGGCACCAATTAAGAGAGCATAGTTGTCATTCTTAGTTCTATGTGCATTATCCCAAAACTTATTGATTGATTCATAATGTTGATATTGCTTGTTCTTGAACTATTTTTATCTAGTCACCCTTATAAACTTTGAAGGTGTCCTATGTAATTATGATTTGCTACATTATGAGGGACAAGCTGAATGCCACCATGCTATGTTTTCTTTATGTGAAACAAACAAACGTCTTGCAAAGCATTGTTATTCATGAATCTTTTGTTTGTGCCTTTTCATGTTACAACATAGTTGTTATGTCTTATTGTTAGAACTTTATCTTTCATGCTATGTTGAAGTACTATGATCCCAGCTATCAATGTTTTACAAATACTTTGATCAATTTTATGATGGTGCATGTCACCTAAAAAATTATTCTTTCTTTTTTTATCACTTACCTACTTGAGGACGAGCAGGAGTTAAGCTTGGGGATGTTGGTACGTTGCAAACGTATCTATAATTTTTGATGTTGTATGCTTGTTTTATATCTACTTTCTTATGTTTTGTCCACACTTTGGAGTACCTTTACACATTTTCTAGAACTAACCTATTAACAAGATGCCATAGTGCTAGTTGCCTGTTTTCTTCTGTTTTTGGTTCCAGAAAAGCCAGAAAATGAATATTCTCGGAATTGGACCGGACAAAAGTCAAAGTCGATATTTTACCAGAAGACTCTTGGATCTAGAAGACGAGACGGAGAGGGGCCAGGGGCTGGCCACACCATGTGGTGGCGTGGGTCCCCCTGGCTGGTGGCGTGGTTCCCCTGGCCACACCACCAGGTGGTGTGGGCCCCTGGTCCACCCTCTGACATCGCCCCTTCGCCTATAAGAAGCCTCCTGATGAGAAAACCCTAAAGAATCAAGCCTCTAGCCACGAAAAGTTCCGCACTGCCGCCGCCACCGAAGAGGAGATTCGGGGGACAAAAGTCTTTGTTCCGACACCCTGCCGGGACGGGGAAGTGCCCCCAAGCCATCTCCATCGATCTCCACCACCATCTCCATTGTCGTTGCTGATTCCCATGATGATGAGGGAGTAGTTCTTCCTTGAGGCTAAGGGTTCTACCGGTAGCTATGTGTTCATCTCTCTCTCTATGCATGATCATATTGTGATCATGAGATTTGTAATCAAGTAGATCTACCTTGCTACTCAAGTGCTTTAATAGATCTCTGCTCTCCCCATGTGTGTGAACGTGACAGCGTGCACACCATGGTGGCACTTAGGCTAGAGATTACAAATACTTGTTATGAGTTATATTTGGAGTTCGATGTTTCTATGAAATTGTGGTGTTTGTTGGAACCGTCTAGAGCTCAAGGTGACAGTGTGGGGTTATCTAGATGGGGAAAGCGAACTTTGAGGTGTGCTGTTATAGCCCTACCATGGATTAGAGTGTCCAACCCGAGAGTAGTTCAGAGTAGTCTCATGAAGAGAAAATATTTATATGAGAGTGTTCACTAGTGAAAGTATGATCCCTAGGCCTTGTTTCTAAGCATTGAAACACCATTTACAACTAGATCTATTACATGTTTGCTTGATGCCATCTTTATTTCAGTTTGCCTTTACTCTCTTCCATGCCATCAAGCTATTTTCTGGCACCGTTGTCCTATATCCATACCACTTGTATTTTACTACCTATACACCTAACAAGTGTATTGGGTGTGTTGGGGACACAAGAGACTTCTTGTATCTTGATTGCAGGGTTGCTTGAGAGGGATACCTTTGACCACTTCCTGCCTGAGTTCGATAAACCTTGGGTAATCCACTTAAGGGAAACTTGCTGCTGTTCTACAAACCTCTGCACTTGGAGGCCCAACAACTGTCTACAAGAATAGAAGTGCATAGACATCACGCGTCTGTACCATCCGCCTGTACCAACCTCTTTACTAGGTGAAGAAAACATGAAGATGATCCATAGGATGTAATGACCACCCTTACGGGCGCATCCTCCCGTACCACCCGGTCATACCAACTTCAATGGAACCCTATTAAAAAAATAAAGGGGAGAGACAAGGTGCAGTACGGGCGGAGCCCGTCCATAACATGTGCCCGTACCAGGGGCAGCACCACGCTGCAAGGGCATGAACTGGTACTAAAAACGTTATAACCCCTCCAATCCTTTTATTTTGGCAATCTCAGGTTAGTAGGTTACCTTCTACATGTTCTATTGTACTTCATTTTCTTTTACCTACCTTCAAAACCTCCCTAGACTATAATTCTCTGTAGTGCTTCATGTTTCTTTTACTTTTATGGTTGGGTGAACAAACTCTGTTCGTACACCGAATCATTTGCTTTTACTTTGTTTATTATTTTCGTAGGGACTTGAACCTTGTGCGATGACGTGCATGGTTTGTCTCAACTGTGCAAATATTTGCATAAGCCACTTAGCTATTTCAACTCAACGCTTCAACAAGGAAGTATTCGTCGAACCAAAGGTCCATGTCCATCAAAAGTAAGGTTATTCGTACCTCAGCAGTAAAGTGTGTCACCCTTGCTTTGTTCAAGTTTGGGGAGGTAACCACTTCTCACACTCTCTTTTGATAACTACATTTTCCCTTTCTTTATGGTAATCTATTCAAGTTTGGTTCTTGCAAATTTTCTAGCTTGGGGAAGTTACTTCTGCATATGTAGAGTCTTGTGCAATGTTCTTCTTTGATGAAACTTTTTGTGCAATCATGTAACCCGCTGTTTTTGAATGCTTGCTTAGGTAAGTTGTGTTTCATGTTTATATAATGGATGCACTTGCTTTTGTTAGGATTCATAAGAGTTGACTTAGATATTTCATTCACTATGTTAAAATCTTTATCCATCTTGAGAAGAACTTTATGATCCTCTAGAATATATTGCCATGATTTCTACACTTAAAGTGAATAAAAGAATATTTATGAAGCCTCTAAATAATTTCTTGAGTGATGTTTAATTGTCTTAAGAGTCTAGCCTTATAGATACTCAACCCCATAGATTTATTGATAGAGACTTGATGACACTCTTGAAAGGATTTGTTTGATAGAGATGAAGTCTAGGGGTGTTTGCGATTCATGCCAAAGCTAACCTTGTGGATCAAACTGTTCTACTATTTAAAAAAGTTCTATGTTCTTGATGCACACCTTTGGATGCTAACAACTCTGCTGGCCTACAAACGATCAATGGTACAACCCCTGATTTCGGCTATGATTTGACGATATGGGTGGCACTTGTCACCATAATGGACAAAAGTATTGGTACTATCAAAGGCTGTGAAAACTATTGTTTAAAAGAATCACTCAATGATCCTTGTTTAGAATTATCCTTGAAAAAAATGAAGATCCACACAACAAGTCTTTGGCATGGTCACATTTCTACTACATGAATTTTCTTGAAAGACAACAAATGGAATAGTAGTGTTTGATAGTCTTTATCTATTGATATGGGGGGTTCTAATGAGACACTCTAATTCTAAGCTTCTTATCACATGATCTCCCACTCTTAATTTCTAAAGCCCTTACTTTACAAAGGTGAGGAGATACAAAACATAAAAGGCGCAATAGGAGGATCACAAGTTTGCTTTCAAAGCTAGATTGAGTTTTGACATGGAGCATTGGAGTTTTGATTGATCTTTTATGGATTGACATAACTGAGCTTGTTGCCTTGTATGAATATGTTCTTTCTTACTTTGAGCTTGCAGGGAAAATAAGGATACAAGGCATCGAACTTCTACATCCAATATTGTACTTTTGTTTCATTTTTTGCCTCATTTATTTTAACGACTCGTGCCTCATGAACATGACGACCTTGTCCATAAGCCACCATATTGCTCGGGATGAGCAAGGGTGTAGCTTGGGAAAGTTGATGAGCCCAAAATTGAAGCATATTTTAGTATACAAATTATTCATATTGTCACTCATTACATGCCATATCTAGCTACAACTATGCCTATTATGTATGATTACTAGTTCTCATTCATTTTTACATGGACTTTGCACAACTAGTAGTTTTATTAGGATATTATTACCTTTTCTTGTCTTTGACTTGTGTGTAGGTGTTGTGTTGGATTATGGATAAAGCAAGGCAAAAGGAACCAAGAAGATGCAATATGGAGGAGTTGTAGACACCAGACTTAGCCATTTGAGAGGTGAAAAAAAGTAGATTTTTTAATAAACTCCAAATGAAGATCCAAGGCAATGGTGTTGTAGCCCTCATACATATGATTCTAACGAGCCAATGAACACCCAAATCGGAGTTTGTATGAAGAAATAGCGGCCAAAATACGAAATCATACTCAAGGTTTAAAGTCCACTCGTACGGACGGGTATGGTCGTACCGTTCGCCCGTACCAAGGGTCAAGATGCACGGAAACAACTATCCTGGACACATTTTCTTTACAGAATCCATCCCTGTTTATTCCTAGACCTTCCTTAGGTCATAAGGAATGTATTGGGGGCTCTCCTAGGCCTATATAAAGAGGCAAGAAGCCAAGGGATAAGGAACCCTCTCCACATACCTCCACGGTGTAGCCCTGTCACCTTACAAACTCCATAGCCACCGCCTCCACAAGATCTCCACCATCACCATTTCTCAATAGGATAAGGGGACTTGGATCTTGAAGGCCTCAACACCGATCTACATCACCATCATGATCACCAATATCTCCAATATCGACCCCCTTTGTCTACTTGGTTGTAATCCAAACCCTAGTGTGGATCTTCACTTGTATTCGATTATACTCTCATATCCCATCCATATTATTTCCATGATGTTGATTGCCTTTATATGTGAGTAGTTCCTTTGTTCTTGGGAGGATGGAGAAACCCTAGCATTATCATGAGATGAAATAAAGATGATCTATTACTTGTGTCCATGATTTATTGATTTATGATATTGTGTTTGATCTCTCTCTTTAGATGGTATATGTAGTCGGCCACATATCATTTGCCTTCGGGACTAAAGAGAGGCTGAAATCCTTATGACGTGTTTGGAAGTATGCCCAGTGTTATTCGTGACTATAAGCATTGGATTATAACCTACACGGTTGTCAGGGGGATGACCTCCGGATACCCCAATCAGACAAGAACTACGACAGTCGGTTCGCGTCCGTCTAGCTGAGCGCAGCCGGACACGAGCAGGTCACGCTGGCTACTTCATGGTAGATGGAACCATGAGGAGCAGCAAGGCACGGGACCGGCTACAACGGCGTAGCTGGACTCAATCAGGAGGACAGAGTGGCGTGCGGTACAATGCGCAGTACGCCCTGGTACGATGGCAAGACCCTCAACTACACGGCCATACCGAAGAGTTTGCTAGGTGACGCGGGAACAGTGGCCAGATGCTGACGACAGGGTCGCACGGCATTCACTGTACCCACTACAACCCTATTTCATGTACTCTGATGGGATGTAAGTGTACCGGATACTATAGATGACCAGCCGGCTGGGACCCGCCTATGGGGCCCGCCAGCTGGACTGGACAGTGAGACCGTTGCCTCTCTGCCTATCTAAGGAGAGGCAAGGCTCTTGTAGCAAGGGTTGGTCTCAGTGCATTTAAGGAGGTAGCTAGAGAATACAGCTCGAGGAGCGATTGTAGCCCGTATACTACTCATAGTCAGATCGGCAGGAGTAGGAGTTTTACCTCACCATGAGGGATCCGAACCTGGGTACTTCCTGTGTCTCGCTACACTTGCTCGTATCCAATCCCGCCTGCGGACGCTGTCGAGAGCTTCCCTGCTAGTCCCCACACCTCTTTCTCACCTGCTTAGGTACTGTCATTCCCAATACAACGACAGTTGGCGCGCACCGTGGGGCAAGATGGCTTCGACCGGAGTCATGTTCCGCACGGGACCCCGCACTTTAGCCGGTGAGCACGTGGCCTCTGGCCTAGTGCTTACGCTCGGCGAGTTTGACTTTGTCATCGACAACGCTTCCTGCTTAACCGGATCCATGTTTCCGGCAAACGGTTCTATTCTGCTTTTTGGCGACCTCCCCGTCTACGTCGCCACCGTGCCGGAGCGCTTCCCTAGGGAGATCGTTTCCGTCACGGAACCGCTGCACCTCGGCAGCTGTGCCGCCATCGCTCCTCGCAGCATTGAGGGATGATGGCCGGCTCCAGCTCTTAGCACTGCCAGCCGCGGGAGCGAGGCACAGACGAGGTCGTCACTTCTGCTCCGCCGCGGCCTAGGAACCCGGTGGAGGAGGCCATCGACCGGCTCCTCATGCCACTTAACCTCGAGGACAACCCTGAGGAGGCGGAGGCCAACTTCGCCATGGAGAGATAGCTTCTCCTCCAGGAGGCTATGGAGCTGGCAGCGACCAGGAAGCAGATCGAGATCACCCGGCGCAAGTACGACCGCGCGCACGGCCTCACTCCGGCTACCGTGGAGCTAAGCCGACGCGGACAGGTGCGGTGCCAGGGCGGCGATCTAGGCGGCAGGATGGAGAGGGATGGCGAGCCAGATCTGCTACCTGCTCTCATCCGGCCCACCAACAGCACACCCATCAAGAACCTCCGCGCGGTGCGAGCCGTTGCAGACGGATTGCCCAACTTGGAGGGCGAGGAGCGAGACTGACAGCATGCCCAGGTGCAGGAGCTCCTCCGGATCGCGGACGAGCAGGCCGATGCCAACCGGCAGATGCAAAAGGACCCCAAATGCTCCAAGGGAAGCAAGCCGCCTACCAATAGCAAGGGCGCGCCCCACGAGACCCAGCAGGCATCCTCTCCTCTGGCTAAGGCCCGCAGCAAGCGCCGCAACTCTAGAAACAAGGACCAGCCATGCTAGGAGCAAACGGTGAAAAGCAACCCACCGCCTCCCCCTCCACCAACCGCAGTACCAAGACCTATCGGTTCCCGTCTCTTGATCCGGGTAGGAGCGTCCAACCCGGATCATCCGGATGCCTGCGACCGCATCGAGCTCCTCGCTCAAGCGCGCGTAACAGAAGAGGAAGACTCCACCATACCGGTTTGTTTCGGACCCTGCATCCGGAACGATCCATTTTCGGATAAGTTCACCCTGCCCAGGGATACCCCCAAGTACGACAGCAGCATGAAACCGGAAGACTGGCTGACCGACTACACCACGGCAGTTGGCATCTCCCATGGGAATAAGCGCACAACTGTGCGTTACGTCCCCCTCATGCTAACTGGGTCGGCGATCGGCGAGGACATGGCTCAATAGCCTCGCGCCCAACAGCATCAACGCCTGGCCAGACTTTGAGAAGGTGTTCGTCCGCAACTTCAACGGCACGTACAAGCGTCCGGGCCGCCCGCGCGACCTGGACTTGTGCGTCTAGGGAGACCGCGAGACAGACCGCGAGTACCTCGCTAGGTGGATGAAGCTGCACAACACCTGCGAGGGCATCCTAGAGAGCCAGGCGATCGGCTTCTTCGTCAAGGGGTGCCGAGAAGGCACCATGCTTTGCCACCGGCTACTGTGTTATGAGCCGAAAACCATAGCAGAGCTCATGATGGTTACGGACCAGTACGGCACGGCGGATGCCACCATGAAGAAACCCCTCTAAGTAAGTGTTAACAAGCGTCCGACTCCTTTGGAGCCGACTCGCGACCATCCAAGCAATCTGACTGGAGAAGCCGGATCCTCTAGGTGCCATGGCAACGACAACCGGTTCCATGGGGACCCCCAAGCCGTACAGCAGAAGCCTCGTTACCACGCGCAGAAGGTCAATGTTGTGGAGGGCGCGCCTGACTCACCGGCTAATGATGCAAGAAGGCAGAAGCCACGGCTCACCTTCGACCAGATGTTTGACGGCTCGTGTAAGTGGCATAGCGGTCCCTTCAAGCCGGCTACACACACCACCCGGAACTGCAGCTGGACCCACCAGCTAAAGGACCAAGGCAACCAGCAACATCTTCCCCCGCCCCCTCCCGATGGACCCCCACCATCGGCTAGGGGAGCCAGCAATGATGGAAACGGTGGCAACAACAACAATGGCTACCCCTAGCCGCACGCCGCCTACCACATCTTCGTGACGAAGTAGGACGACAAGCACATCCATAGGCGGCGCTCCAAGGAGGTCAACGCCATCGTCTCCCTAGTCCCCCAATACCTAAACTGGTTAGAGACCCCCATCATCTAGAGCCGCGAGGATCAGTCGGATCAGCTTCCGATTCCCCGGTTCTATGCCATGGTGCTCGGCCCCCTCATCATCTCCAACGAGCGCACCTGCCGCTTTTCGCGCGTCCTCATCGACGGAGGCAGCAGCCTCAACCTTCTCTACCGGTCTTCCCTGGAGAAGCTCGGCATCCGCGAGTGCGACCTGCGCCTGACTACCATGACATTCCATGGCGTACTTCCAGGACCGGCTTGCGCCCCGCTGGATGTCATTTTTGGGACCGAGGAGAACTTCCGGCGCGAGCCGATATGGTTCAAGGTGGTGAACCTATCAAGCTCCTACCATGCTCTCCTAGGGCGTCCCGCCCTCGCCAAGTTCATGGCCGTCCCACACTACACGTATCTCAAGACGAAGATGCCGTGACCAAACGGCGTGATCACCGTCGTCGGCTGCTTCAGATGGTCCATGGAGTGCGCCTCGGTCGGCTCCAAGCTGGCCGAGGCCTTCATCATAGCCGAAGAGAAGCGCGTGATCATGCGCAATGTGGCCATGGCCCATCAAGAAATGCTGGCTAGTAGCAAGCTAGCTGGAGAAGCAACTTTCCAGCCGGCAAAGGAGACGAAGAGGATTCTGCTCGACCCCTCCAACCTGACCAAGTTTGTCACCATTGGTACCAACTTGGACAACAAATAGGAAGGCGTGTTCGTCGACTTCCTCTGTGAGAATCGGGACATCATTGCATGGTCACCCAAGGACATGCCAGGTGTGCCGAGCGAGTTCGCCGAGCACTCACTTCATGTGCGGCCGGATGCCAAGCCGGTCAAGCAGCCTCTACGCCAATTCGCAGAGGAGAAAAGAAAGATCATTGGTGACAAGATCACCTAGCTCCTTGCGGTCCTGTTCATTATGGAGGTATACCACCCGGACTGGCTGGCCAACCCAGTCCTGGTGTTGAAGAAGAATAAGACCTGGCGCATGTGTATCGACTACACCAGTCTGAACAAGGCGTGCCCGAAAGACCCCTTCACTTTGCCCCATATCGATCAAGTTATCGATTCCACGACCGGCTGTAATTTGTTGTCCTTCTTGGATTATTACTTCAGTTACAATCAGATCCAGCTAAACCTGGCTGACCAGATAAAGACATCGTTTATCACCCTGTACGGGGCTTTCTGCTATGTAACCATGCCTTTCGATCTAAAAATGTAGGCGCTGCCTATCAGCGCTGTATGCAGAAATGCTTGCACTCGCAGATCGGCCGAAACAAGCATGCCTATGTGGACAATGTGGTCATCAAGACAAAGGAGAAGCGCACCCTCCTCGAGGACTTGGGAGAGACGTTTGGCAACCTCCGTCAGTACCAGATGAAGCTGAACCCAGAGAAGTGCGTCTTCGGCGTCCCATTCGGCTAGCTACTCAGTTTCCTCGTTTCACAGCGAGGGATCAAAGCGAACCCGGAGAAGATCGTGGCCATCGAGAGGATGCAGCCGCCCAGGAGCTTGCTTGGAGTCCAGAAGTTCACCAGATGCTTGGCATCCCTCAGCCGTTTCGTCAGCTGGTTGGGGGAGAAAGCACTTCCGTTGTACCAGCTGATGAAGAAGACGGACAAATTCTCCTGGACCTCGCAGGCCGACGCCGCCTTTCATGACCTCAAGCACATGCTATCCACAGCGCCGGTTCTAACCACGCTGGCTAGCAAGGAGCCAATGTTGCTCTATATAGCAGCCATCAGCCGGGTCGTTAATGTTGTCCTGGTGGTGGAGCACCCCAAGGAAGGCAAGGCTCAGCCGGTTCAACGACCCGTCTACTACCTTAGCGAGGTTCTCTCCCTCTCCAAGTAGAACTACCCCCACTACCAGAAGATGTGTTATGGTGTGTACCTGGCATGCAAGAAGCTCAAGCACTACTTCTAGGAGCATCCAATTAAGGTCGTGTGCACCGCACCCCTTTCGGAAATCATCGGCAACAAGGACGCCACCGGCCGAGTTGCAAAGTGGGCCATCGAGCTCGCCGCCTACTCCATCTAGTATGAGCCCCGACTCACGATCAAGTCGCAAGCTCTGGCAGACTTCCTCGTCGACTGGGACGAGACCCAATACCTCCCACCGGTTCCCGATTCGGACCACTGGAGGATGCACTTCAATGGCTCGAAGATGCTCGGGGGCTTGGGAGCCGGCATCATCCTCACCTTGCCCAAGGGAGACTGGCTGGAGTACGTCCTCCAGATCCACTTCAAGGCCTCCAACAACGTTGCCGAGTACGAGGCGCTGGTGCATGGCCTCCGGCTATCTAGGGAGATTGGCGTCAACCGGATCCTTTGCTTTGGCGACTCGGATCTGGTGGTGCAGCAGGTATCCGAAGAGTGGGATGCCCGCGATGCAAATATGGCTCTCTATCGGTTCCACGTACAGAAGCTCAGCGCCTGCTACGATGGATGTGAGTTCCATCACGTCCCCTGTGCCAACAACGAGGTAGCCGATTCGCTCGCCCGAATCGGATCCACCAAGCAAGCGATCCCACTAGGGGTCTCCTTGGAGCATCTACGCAAGCCCTCCATCAACCCGTCTCCCGAGTCGAATTCCATTATCTGGGCGGGAAGCACTCCGGTTGACGGCACGGCAGACGTGGAACCGATAGAGCCCGCGAAGAAGAAGGCTCGTACCAACTCCGGCAAGTCCGTACCCTCTGGCTCGCAAGACCCAGGGTCTATCGAGTCATCAAGCGGCTCGGGGGCTGCCGTTCCGGGTACTTCATCCGGATGACCCCCCGACGTCCCTCAACCGAAGACCGAGAGCGTCCTCACTATTCGGGAGATACCATCCTGGGCGCACCCCTTCATGAACTACATCGCTAATGGAGAACTTCCGGATGACGAGGTGGAAGCCAGGCAAATCCGGTGATGCGCCCACACGTACACCATCATCAATAAGGAACTGTACAAGCGCAGCATATCCGGCATCTTCCAGCGGTGTGTTGACGTGGACACAGGCTAACAGCTACTCAAGGACATTCACTAGGGCGAGTGTAGACATCACGCCTCATCCAGGGCAATGGTCGCCAAGGCGTTCCGCCACGGCTTCTATTGGCCCACCGCCCTCGAGGATGTCGAGCAGCTAGTCTGCGTGTGCAATGGGTGCCAGCGCTTCGGGCAGCTCAGGCACATGCCGGCTGCGGTGCTCAAAACTATACCGATCACCTGGCCCTTTGCTCTCTGGGGCCTCGACATGGTCGGTCCCTTCAAGCGGGCGCGCGCAGGCATGACCCATCTGCTGGTGGCGGTGGACAAGTTCACAAAGTGGATAGAGGCCAAGCCTATCTAGAGGCTGGATGGGGCAACAATTATCACCCTCTTCACCGACATCATTAACCGGTTCGGCTACCCCAAAAGCATCATCACCGACAATGACACGAATTTTGCCAAGGGGGCCTTCGCCCAGTTCTGCAGCAACAAGGGCATCCGGCTGAACCTCGCTTCCGTTGTGCACCCGCAATCCAACGGGCAAGTTGAAAGGGCAGATGACCTAGTGCTAGCCAGCATCAAGGTGCGCCTCATCCAGACCTTGGAGCAATCGCCCGGATGCTGGATTGAGGAACTTCCGGCTGTGCTGTGGAGCCTCTGCACCATGCCAAATAGGTCAACCGGCTTCACCCTGTTCCTCCTTGTCTATGGCTCAGGAGCCATCCTATCCGTGGACATCGAGTTCGACTCACCATGCAAGCTCCTCTACAACGAAAAATCCAACCACAAGGCGCGGGAGGATGGCGTGGACCTCCTCGAGGAGGCCCGCGAGCTGGCACTATCTAGATCGGCCCTGTACCAGCAGCGCCTACGCCACTACCATTCGAGCCGGATCCGCCCCATCGCATTCCGCGAGGGCGATCTGGTTCTCTAGCTGGTGCAAGACACGAAGGGCATGCACAAGCTGTCACCTCCTTGGGAGGGCCCCTTCATCATCAGCCGGGTGCTGCACAATAACTCCTACTACCTCATCAACACGCAACAGCCGTGCAAGAACAAGATGGACAAGTCGGATGAAGAGACAGAATGACCCTGGAACGCGGCCCTGCTCCGCCCGTTTTACACCTAGTCATCAGACAGTGTATGTATCCCGCAAACTCTATGAATGAAAATGTGGACACCTGCGAGATACTCGGGGGCTCCTTGCTAGAAATTTGTGTGTATGTGTTACCGGTTCAGATTTTCTGGCTCCGGCAACCCCTACCCGGGGGCTTGCCGGCTAGCCCGACCTGCTAACTCAACAAACCGGCTGAGTAGTGTGCGACGATGTCAGAGGCCCACTCTTCATCTTAGCACAGACCGCAACCCAGCTGTCTGGCTAGCAAGAGCAAAAGCCCGAGGCATCCCACATGAAAAACGGGGAGGAGACGCGACGGATCGGGCGTCCCGGCCTTGCAACTAGTTTGAGGTGATTCGGCTACTAAGTCTTCAGTACCGTGCGCAATGTATTGTCAGCTTCCTTCGATTCTGACTGCAGACCAGAACCCGGCTGCCCGGCAAGGACGCAGCATAAACAGCAGAACGCACGGGAAAGTGGCTAAGTGTCCAGAGAGGCGCAAGCTAGTTTTCAAAAAACTAAAACTGCTTCCCGGCTGACAGGCTCTACCTTAACCAACTAACCTATTAATGAATGGGTATGCATATGTGTTTGTTTTGTACGGCAACATCGAGTTGGATTTCAAGGAGAGGGAAGATTCGAAGTCCTTGCGTTCATCAAGCGCTCTGAATCTCGAGGGCTACACCCACTAGGTGTGCTCGTGCGCCCCCAGTGGAACCATGTAGTTCCGACCGGCTAAAAGGATTTTAGCCGGATATTTGGAGCCCAGGTGAGGGCAAGGGCAGGAAGAGAAAGAAGAAGATTCGAAGCACCTGGCTATGCCAGCTACTCCGAATCTCGGGGGCTACACCCAGTGGTTGCGCTGGTGTGCCCCCACGGGAGTTGAGGAGCCCCAGCTAAAGGTGTTCAACCGGATATCTCCCGGTTGCGTTAGCCGGCTAGAGGCGTCTAGCCGGACGATGCTAAGGACTTGAAGAAAAGAAAGACGAAGATACAAAGCACCTGGCTACGCCAGCTACTCCGAATCTCGGGGGCTACACCCAGTGGGTGCACTGGCGTGCCCCCGCTGGAGTTGGAGTTCCCCCGGCTAAAGGTGTTCCGCCGAGTGAAGGTAGCCGGATAAGCTCAACCAGCAAAATATCAAAACTTCAAAGCATGCAGAAAATCACAAGATAGAAGCAAGCCAAATAAGTGTGATTGAATAAAAAGGGAGACAAAGCTCCCATAGGTTCACCCAGCGTTAGAGATAGCCAACACAGACGACAAGGTTCAAACAAAACAAGATAAATATAAGTTCACCCGGCATTCCGGGGATTAGGCCCTTGCCATGGGGGGATCCTGGCTAGAGGCGGTCTCGGGAGGCGGAGGAGGTGCGTTGGCAGATCCGGCTCCGACGTCCCCGACAATCGGCTGCGACAAGCCTTCCGCATCAGGCGTCCCGGCATACTCTGAGTCAGTGAGGACCTCGTCGACGTCCGTGTAGTCGGTGATCTTGATGGCGGAGGCCTAGAGCTCCGGATAGGCTTGGCGGATAGAGGCGAGGTCGACGCCGACATGGAAGCCCCTGTCGATCTTCTCGACGCGGGCGCCCTTGTACCAAGAAAGCATCAGGGCCAAGGTCATTTCTGCCCCGGCTCGTGCCGCCAGATCACTCAGGCGATCGATGGTAGCCGGCACCTCCGCCACCTTGGCCGCCAGCTGCGCCATCGTCTCTAGAACTAGCGCTTCCGGCCACAGGAACATGAAGATCGCCTGAGCCGCTTGGCGAAGCTTGGCGGCCTCCTCGCCAAGGAGAACGACCAACTCCTGGGCGGTCGGCTGCTCCCCCGGCCAGTTCTCCTATAGCCGGTTATACGCCAGCAGGTCTACGCCAGGATAAAATGCTGTTAGAAAAGAGGAATGTCAGATCCGGCTACCGGATCCGGAAAGACGAAGATAGTCGGAGAAAAGCCTACCCTTGGCCGTGGGCCCGACCTGCATTACCTCCTCCACCAGAGCCTTCTCCCGAACTGTCAGCCGCTTGACCTCCTTCTCTTGGTCCTTGCTTTGGGCTTCGAGGAGGTCAAAGGCCTAGGCCCGGCTGGCGAGGGCGGCATCACGCTCCTTGATGGTGGCCTCCAGAGCATCCATCTTGGCGTGCCAATCCTTATTCTGCAGCCGGAGCGTAGAATTGGACTTGCTCAGCCGGTCGTTCGCCTTCTTCAGGCGATCAATTTCCCGCTGAGCGCACACCATGATGGATGCGAAAACCGACTATCAGCAAAAAAAGGAGAAGGGAAAGACCAAAGTATCCGGCAATTGAATCCGGATGAGGGGACTTACTCTGGGAGGTCTGTCGTGGTATTGACCACGGCAGATGCTACAGGGTAGCTTACGTAGAGAAAAGGGCAAGGCGACGTAGGAGAATCCGGGAGCGAGATTGGCACGCGATGTACCCAGGTTCACGTTCCCTCGATGGATGATCGCTATGTCCTGCTGTCAATTTAGTATATGATCATAGATAGGTTTACATGGAGCCACCGGAGGCGGAGGGGGAGATTGGATTTTTAGGAGTTCCCCTGGTGGCTTTATATATACAGCCAGTTAGGGTTTACAAGTGCTAATGGGCCTTTTATTGGAGTCACCGTCTTGGGCCTCCAATCAGCGTGGCGTCTGGGTCCAGTACGTTCCAGTCGCCATATTCGGCGAGTCGATCCGCTCTGGCTTAGCTTCAGTCGGCTCGCTCCAGCTGGCGACTCCACTTCGTGGGCATACCCCGATTGGTGTTCCCCCATCAGTAGTCCCCGAGCGCGTCAGGGACTCGGCGATGACTTTAAGCCGCTGAATCGGTGCAGGCGGTTCCAGGATGGAGTCGATGGCGAGTCATTGGCGAGCTCCTAAAACAGAGAAATAGCTCATGAATTAGCCTAATCGCCAAGGCGCGCCAACGCGTCGGGCGAGTCATCATTGGACGGAGTCGCCCCTTGGAGAAGTTTGACCGGTGCCTTGTCAACTTGCTATTGTAGAGGACGTGGAGGCCACCAAACTATTGATGGTGAAGTCGCCAAGTTGGTGCAGGGGAATACGCGAGGGCGAGTCCGCGGTGGTGAGTCCTCGAGCATGTTGAGCACGCGAGGGCGAGTCCGCGGTGGCGAGTCCCCGAGCGTGTTGAGTATGTGAGGGTGAGTCCACGGTGGCGAGTCCTCGAGCATGGAGAGTACGCGAGGGAGAGTCCACGATGGTGAGTCCCCGAGCGTGTTAAGTACACGAGGGCGAGTCCGCGGCGGCGACTCCTCGAGCGTGTTGAGTATGCGAGGGCGAGTCCGCGGTGGCGAGTCCACGAGCGTGGCGAGTACGCGAGGGCGAGTCCGCGGCGGCGAGTCCCCGAGCGTGGCGAGTACGCGAGGGCGAGTCCACGGTGGCGAGTCCCCAAGCGTAGCGAGCCGTGGTGGTGGAACCATGCGCACACGCAGTATGCCTAGGAGTAGTCCCCGAGGCTCGAGTTGGCTTGTAGAGGCGACTTGAGGCTCTTTAGAGATGCATATTCTGAAAATAGTAGTGGTTGTTGCTGAGCATAGCGAGTCCGCGTGGGGAGAGTTCGCGGTGAGTGATTCCGCGAGGGTAGAGTCCCCGAGTGTGGCGAGTCCGCGAGGGGAGAGTCCCCGAGTGTGGCGAGTACGTGATGATTGCGAGTTCGCGAGGGGAGAGTCCCCGAGTGTGGCGAGTCCGCAATGATTGCGAGTCCGCGATGACGTTGATTGTGCTGTTTGTGTTAGCGAGTCTCTCATCTTGGCCCGGGGGGCCAGTCGCCTGGCGACTCCAAAGATGGCTCTCGGCTTAGCATTCTTCCTGGACGATCTGAGGCTTAGTTTGTAAGTCCTCGTCCGCAGTACTTGGCCGTGTGAGTCGCACTGTCTAAGGTTGAGGAGGATATGGTGCTGTTTGTGTAGCACTGCCATTTGTCTTGGCCCGGAAGGCCAGTCGAGCAAGGCGACTCTAATGATGGCTCTCGATTAGCGTTTTTCATGGACCATCCGAGGCTCGGTTTGTGAGTCCTCGTCCGCACTACTTGACCATTGCGAGTCGCTCTTTCAAAGGTTGACAAAGGCGAATTGATTTTTCTCGTAGGGAAGAGACACCCAGTGGTGAGTCCATGCAGCATGGCATGCGACCCTCTCTGGCGACTCAGACGATGAAGGTCCCTTAGTAGGCGCGGCATACGCATTTGACATAGCCAGTAAGAGTTGACGTGGCGGACACGGGGTCACGCTATGGCGAAGTCGACGCGTCGGACACGGGGTCGACGCAGCGGACGGAGGTCGCGCTATGGCGAAGTTGGCGCGGCGGACACGGGGTCATCAGGGCGGACGGAGGTCGTGCTATGACGAAGTCGACGCGGTGGACACGGGGTCGACGCGACGGACGGAGGTCGTGCTATGGCGAAGTCGATGCGGCGGACATATGGTCGACGCAGCGGACGGGGGTCGTGTGGCAGTTAGCCGGTACCATGGCGAGTTCACGGCCGGCGAGACGCCGAATGTGGAAAATCCGCGAGGGCGGCGAGTCCGCGACAAGCGAGGCGAGTGGACTCCTCGAAGGTGGCGAGTCCACGGTGGCGAGTCCCCGAGCATGGAGAGTCCATGAGGGCGGCGAGTAGTGTTAGCAAGCTCGATCGGACCATTGGTCGGACGAATTCGCGTGGCGGAGTTTCTTTTGCAGAGATGTTCGGTAGCCGGTACCATGGCGAGTCGGCGACGGGGGAGACGCCGAACGTGGCGAGTCCGCGACCATGGTGAGTTCGCTGCGGGCGAGTTCCCGGATGTGCCAATCTACGAGGGCGAGCTCGCGGCAGGAGAGTTCTGCGAGGGGCAAGTCGCCAAACGTGGCGAGTTCGCTGCAGGCGAGTCTCCCAGTGTTGCGAGACCGCGAAGGCGTTCGCAGCGGGCGAATCGCCAAGCAGGGCGAGTCCGCGGCGGGAGAGTTCCCATGTGTGTGGCGAATCCGCGATGGTGAGTCCGTGAACATGGATTCGACGCATTAGAGTGTAGTTGATGCGTCGGACGGGGTCGACATGATGGATGAGTCGTCTCCACGTCTTGAGTATCACGGTTGTACCGGTACAGCCGTGCTGATGTTCTTGTTGCTGGATTAGTAAGCGTTGCGATCGCTAGGCCGCGTACATGCCGATTAGGATTAGATCCAAAGAAACTAATTAATTATTATAGTAATCGGAATCGTGAGTTTGATGAGGTTGCCGTACACATGATGGGTGAATCTGCGTGCACAGTGTAGTGCAAGACAGAGAAATCTTCTTTGTAAAGTTAAATTTGGAGACATAACAAATTAGGAAAATATCATCTGATGGTTGCAAACGACCGAAGCCTCCTCTTATATTTATTCATCTAGGCAAAGTGTGGTCTGATAGAGTCGCTTGATTTAATCGGCTAGCAGGCCAGCTCCGATCTACGTGATCCGAAGTGCGTTTGTCTCTCTTTTGTACCAATTGTTTCTTTTTCTTTGATTTATAATTCTGCACACAGAAAATACAAACAGAAAAGGGGAAAATATCTCAAGACTTAACTTTATGAAGCTTAGTGATTAGTTAGAAAATATAACACCTGATATATGCACACAGGAACTGAAATTCTGAAGCGGCTTGGCTTGCTGATTGATTTTTCAGATCAGACGTGGTCTTCTTGATGCACGTGAGTTAACTGAGAAACTTGCTTCTTTGTCTCGGGACTTGATGCAGGGGACACGTAAGTCTTGGAGTCAGCTGACTGCGTAGATGGTCTCGATCTGGTGAGTTTTAGACGACAATTGACACACGTGTCCGGCCACTCGCCGCCGGTCGGCCTTCTCAAGCCTCTAAGCCCAGTCCGCTAAGGACAAGATCGGCCGCCGCAAGTTGACAAAGCTGAATTGCTCAGATCCCGCCCGGATCATCACCTCCATGCACCGCTTGGCCCACGGTGGGCGCCAACTGTCGTGGTATTGACCACAGCAGATGCTACGGGGTAGATTACGTAGAGGAAAGGGCAAGGCGACGTAGGAGAATCCGGGAGCGAGATTGGCACGCGATGTACCTAGTTTCACGTCCTCTCGATGGAGGATCGCTATGTCCTGCTGTCAATTCAGTATATGATCATATATTGGTTTACATGGAGCCGCCGAAGGCTGAGGGGGAGATTGGATCTAATGAGAGATGATTTTTAGGGGTTCCCCTGGTGGTTTTATATATGCAGCCAGTTAGGATTTACAAGTGCTAATGGGCCTTTTATCGGAGTCGCCGTCTTGGGCCTCCAATCGGCGTGGCGTCTGGGTCCAGTACGTGCCAGTCGCCGTATTCGACGAGTCGATCCACTCTGGCTTAGCTTCAGTCGGCTCGTTCCAGCTGGCGACTCCACTTCATGGGCATACCCCGATTGGTATTCCCCCATAAAGGTCCCATTGGCAGCCGCGAGCTTCTGCTCCAGGGTCCGGTTGTCGCCGGCTGCGGGCTTGAGCAGCCGGATCTCCTTCACCGCCAGCTTGAGGGTGGCAGCAAGATCTGCCAGCGAGGCGGCAGAGGAGGCGTCGTTGTTGATGGCATTATCGACCAGCGACTCCTTCGCCTCTGCCAACACCGTCCGCCACTCCTCCCCCGGCTCATTGTCAGAGTTGTCGTCGGTGACGACCACAAGCTCCTTGCTGGTGGAGGCTCTCCTCGCTGCCATAGGAAAACTACCTCCACTTTGTGAAGAAGGCACAGCCGTTTCCGGCTGCATCACCATGGTCGGCGGGGCGTCCCCTGCTCCGGCTGCGGCAGCCGGATCAGCTTGAAGCGGCGGAGGCGATGGTGCCTTGGGCGAAGGAGGGGGAGCGGAAGCAGATGGGGGTGGCGTGGTGTCCGGCACGCGGGGCGGCGAGCTAGTGGGCGCCCGCGCTGGGCTCGCGGCACCAAAGGAAACCAGCATGGTGAACAATAGAAGACAAGAAAGAAACAAAGGCAAATAAGCAAAAGACAGAAAAATTGGCACAAAGAAGGGAGGAAAAGGCATAAGGGCCAGCGAATAGCTTACCCCGGCACCACGGGGGGGCGGCCCCTTCTTGCGAACAAGGAGGCTGGGCGGAAGGGCACCGATCCGGCTCCTCCATGGCGGGCGGGCTGGCCCCACCACCTCCTCCGCTGGACCGGCTGGAGCCACTCCCGCCGGCGTCGGACCGGCTAGAGCCGCTCCCACCGGCGCTCGACCGGCTGGAGTCACCGTCCGTTGCACCGCGCCGAGTCGATTTGGGAGCTGGCGTGGCCTCCTCCTCCTTATCAACCTCCGCGTGGGGGTCATGAGCCAACTCGTCGTTCTAGCTGGGGAAGACGTCACCGTCCCCATCCGAATCCTCGCCGGACCGGCGAGCGCGCGGCTCGGGAAGGTCTGGCATGAAGTTTTGGAGGGGGGCCTCACCCTCCTCCCGGATGATGCAGGGGAAGGTCTACGAAAGAAAGAGACAAGGGTCAGCCGGATAAAAAGGCAAAGAAAGAAAGAAAACCGGCTGGCGAGACTTACCCGGGGCGCGCGGTTGTCGCGGCAGTAAGGAGCCAACCCGAACTTCCAATGCTCCGGCAACCGCTCCTTCATGATCGTCCACACCCACTCCTTCAAGTTGTGGTAGCAGGGATCGTAGCGGGACAGCCAGGTCGGGTCCAGCCGACCGGAGTAATAGCACATCTTGTGTGCATGTTGATGCAGCGGCATCATCAGCTGGTACATCCAGCTGAGCGTGATGTCCAAGCTGGTCAAGCCGGCGGTGACGAGGGAGCGCATCCGCTGCAGCATGGCATCCAACTCCGCCTTCTCGCCGTGGATCTTCAGGTCCCAATGTTGTCGGCTAGATTCCACGTCCTGGAAAGCCGGCAGATTGATCCGGTCCATGTCGCCAAGGTTGTGGACGTAGAAGTACGACTGCTGCCACAATCGCACTATGTCCTGCAGCCGGAACTTGGGGTAGCCGATCTGCGTGCGGGAGTAGATGGAGGCGCCGCCGCATGTCACCAGCGGCCCCTGGGTGAACTGGACCTACGGCCGGACTCGGAAGAGCCGGCAGAAGAGCACGAGATCCGGCTGGATCCCGAGTTAACTCTCGCAGAAGGACACGAAGTGCGCCAGCGTCCTGATGGCGTTGGCACCGAGGTGATGGAGGCGGAGGTCGAAGAAGGCGAGGAACGTAAGGAAGAAGGGGTGCACTGGCAGCGCGAAGCCGCGGACGAGGTGCGACAAGAAGATCACCCGCTCCCCCTCCGGGCGACCTTTTAAAGACCCGGAAGCGCAACCGTCCGCGGTGCCACGCGGGACCCATCGAGCTGCACCCCACCCTCCCCACCGCACATGATCCCTTGTGCAGGCGCGGGATGCACAGAAGATCTCGGAGCGGAAACCGAAGAGGCAGGCGGCAGTTTCCTGAGGCGACGTGCGACAGAACGTTACGCTGCCTGCCGCAGTGCAATGATGGTGAGTGCATGCGTGATCGGCATCAGCACTGACGTCATGAGTAGCACAACCGCCAGATGTAGCCGGCCAGAAATTTCAAAGTTGGAGAAGAGCGCGCGGACATTTCACCTAAGGGCGAAATCTACACGCGCTCAGGGGCTAGTGTCAGGGGGATGACCTTCAGATACCCCAATCAGACAAGAACTACGGTAGTCGGTTCGCGTCCAGCTGGCTGAGCGCAGCTGGACACGAACAGGTCACGCCGGCTACTTCACGGTAGCCAGAACCATGAGGAGCAGCAAGGCACGGGACCGGCTACAACGACGTAGCCGGACTCAATCAGGAGGATAGAGCGACGTGCTGCACAATGCGTGGTGCACCCTGGTACGATGACAAGACCCGCAACTACACGGCCATACCGAAGACTTTGCTGGGTGACGCGGGAACAATGGCCAGATGCTGACGACAGGTTTGCACGGCATTCACTGTACCCACGACGATCCTACCGCATGTACTCTGATGGGATGTAAGTGTACCGGATACTGTAGATGACCAACTGGCTGGGACCCGCCTATAGGCCCGCCAGCCGGACTGGCCAGTGAGACCATTGCCTCTCTGCCTATATAAGGAGAGGCAAGGCTCTCGTAGCAAGGTTGGTCTCAGTGCATTTAAGGAGGTAGCTAGAGAATACAGCTCGAGGAGCAATTGTAGCCTGTATACTACTCATAGTCAGATCAGCAGGAGTAGGAGTTTTACCTCACCATGAGGGCTCCGAACATGGATACTTCCTGTGTCTCGCTACACTTGCTCGTATCCAATCCCGCATGCGGACGCCATCGTGAGCTTCCCTTCTAGTCCCCACACCTCTATCTCACCTGCTTAGGTTCTGCCGTTCCCAATACAACGACAACGGTCAAAGGAGGAATAAAGAGAGATTCACTAAGATAATTACCATATCCATGGGGAGACCCTTAATTGCAGTGGTCTATATGGGTGACTGCTCGCAGACATCGCGGTGGTTATTTAGAGATCACCTCATTCCTTGGCTCAAGAAAGTTACTACATACGAGCCTTGTGGTGAACATCTTATTATGGAACTCTCTCCACACATGTCATGACATAAGAAATATGTTATCCTAATTATGAGTAATTGTCCCATGCTAGTGGTGTATCCTACACTCCTTGAGAACTCCTTAACCATATTGTCACAACCACAACCACACTCGCATCTTCTTGTTTACTTCAGCAATTTAGTTTGTTCTTGTTTACTTTAGCACTTATTTAAACACACTCTTTATACACCATTACTTGGAATTATAGATAACCTACAAGTACTCTCTAGTGAATAGTAACGAGGGGCATAAATACCTCTACCAACAGCTCTCTGTGGGATCAATCCCTGTGAAGTCATCACACACCGACATCAACTCCACAAGCATAGATGACATGATGGAGCACTACACCGGAAATGGCTCCACATGCTTGGCAGATACAGAGTACTACATAAACAATGACTCCCCAAGCATGGATGACTTCAAGGATGACAACTTCGACAAGCTCATGAACATCATGGACGACAACTTTGCAAAGACCATAGGAATGCTCAACAAACTCAAGGAGTCAACTTCAAGAAGGCGCCACCATCACAAGAAGAGTGCCAAGACAAATGACCATCATCGCGAGCGTCATGTGGATGACCAAGTGCTTCGCCAACATGAACCCTTGACAATGCACGTCAATGACCTTCTTTGAAACCATCATAAGGCACCTTCCACTACTATTGCCACCACCAAAATGGCACCAAGAGCAAGCCTTCGTCCATGCCATCAAGCTTCAATGCCAAGACTTGACGTCCAAGATGAAGCATGCAACTTCATGAACGAGGAAAATGGAGACCTCTACTTCACCAAGTTGGACAAGTACGTCAATAGGATGTCTACACATGAACTTGAAGAGTGCAAGGCATCAAGGACCAATACTTCCTATACGAGTGCCACGCCACAATGGCACCCAAAGTACAAGATGGCAATAAGACGGTCGAGCATGGGATTTTTACTTTGACCAAGGAGGCGAGTGATGATGCCCATCTTATGGCATCTAACTTTGGAGGCGATAGAGTTGAGAATGGTGAGCATGAGATTTTCCCTTCACCAAAGGAGGCGCATGGAGTTGAGAAAACTGAGCCTATCCCTATATGCTTGAGTGATGAGGTGGTACCAATCCCATGTGAGTATGAGAGTCACTTAGCCCACTTGAGTGAGAACAAGAGTGATATGTGTGACTCCACCATATGTGAGATTGAGTTCTTCCACTTGGAGGGCATGAGTGATACACCGAGTGAGTTGAGAGTGGTAGTTGATAGGTCAAGTGAGACCATTTTGATTTCTAACGACTTACACTCTACCTCTATTGTGTTCTCTTATGTTGTGATAGGTTCCATGAATGAAGAAGCGCCACTCCATGAAGCAATGATGCCTCAAATCGAGAAGATGTACATGGTGGATGATGCTACGCCATGGATACATCAAGAAGATTAAGTCAGCCACATGGAGGCCACTACTACCACAACACCCACTTCATATGAGAGGTATGAACAAGGTAAAAATAAGGGTGTTGATGATGCCATGATCCCACTAGTGGACATGATGACTTGTGATGATTGGCATGCTATGTATAATATTTGTGACATTGCATATGAGTCTTTCATGTTTCCTCTGATACTTTGCCTTTGCATAATGTTGATCATGTGAAATTATTTTATTGTGATGATGTTCCCACAGACATGCCATGCTATAAATGTTTTGTGTATCCGTCCATTGCTTGCAATATGATGAACAATTATGCTTTCAAATGTTTTGCTTGCAATGATGATAAAATTGCTTGTAGTGTTGCAATGAACTTGATGAACAATTTCTCTTTCCCTATGTTTGTCGGCAACCATGCTATTGCTTTGGACATGTTGTGTCATGATAGTTTTTTAGTTTCTCCCATTGCTTGAAATAAGTTGAATAATTTTTCTTTCACTTGTTTTGCTTGCAACAACACTTATCATATGTCTTATAATGAGATTGCCCCATAGCTTTCTCAAATTTTGGAGTTTTTGATGATTGTCATGGTACGCATGTTCCCCACTTGCCATATTCACCATGCACATATATTAACTTGATTGACCCTAATGGTGATGTGCACAAGAAAAGATACATCACGATGGATAATGTGTTTATCTACCATGCACACATGTTCTTCCTTTTATCTATGATGTGTGTAGGTACCCGCACTACAATGTCAACCTCGATTGAGCACGAGTTGACAAAGAGAGCTCTTGAGAGCACCCCCATTGTGCGTTCTTGATCAAACCTGGCTCTAATACCTTTCTCATGCTTTGCATCAATCATGTTGAAAAATTGCTCTTTCCTATGGTTTGTATGCAAGCATGTTGTTTTTCTTCTTCTTGTGATATTCATATTCACATGATCTTTGCTTTCGATTATTTCTGTGTGGCATCCAACATATTGAACAATTTCTCTTTCCAATGGTTGGTTTGCACACATAATGATGTGGCTTTGGACATTCTTCCTCGTGTGTTTTTGTCGAATTTTCCTATTCTCACATCAAATAAGTTGATCAAAATTTTAGTCCAATGCTTTGAATGCCACACTAAGATGTTATATGGAGTTTTTGAGTTCGCACATTTGGATGACGTTCAAATGATTTCCATGAACATTGACCTTGCATATGCATTCCATTTGCTATACTTGTAGTGTGTTAATAGTGTTGTGAACAAGAATGGACATGCCACAAATAACATGCTCCTCTATCACACTCAAAAATATTTTTCTTGGTCAATGTCATGTGAAGGTACAAATGCATACACGTCAACCACTACCAACCATGAATTGACAAGACGAACCAAAGAGAGTTACCTATGGCTGCCCTTCATTGAGTTATCTCTACATGCTAAGGTGACTTCCTTCTACTTGAGGACTCATGCTATAATCTTCATGAATTGGCTACTCTTTGAGTGTTGCTTCGCTTTTATTGTGATCTTTGTAGGCTTCATGGGAAGTGAAGGAACTTTCAAGAGTTGCCACATCAATCTTCCCGAGGACAACTATGTGGTAAACCCCAAGATCAAGAATGTCTCTCGACCTCCTCTACATGGTGATGAGCGTATAGAGTCGAGGACGACTCTCTTTGAAGCGGGGGGAGATGATACGGCCCGACCTTCAGTCATTACCATATCAAGGTCTCCAACTTATGCCAAGTCATCATGGACTCCAAAGGTGAATCCTATCCTCCATGCGAGTCCACTTCCTACCCTATTGAATGGTATACTACTTCATACTCCATCCCATGACCATGATAGGTTCACACCAACAAGTATGGAGGCAAGGGAGGAAGCCCAGAGCACCAAGCCCGACAAGGCGCTGGCTTGGAAGAGGAGAAGGAAGAAGCAGAATATGCACCACCGGAGTCTTCGGCCTGCGAACCCCGAAGACTCTGCCCGAGGACTCCGGCCAGGCCTCCGACCCAAGTAACAGAAGCTACAACGAGCACCCCAGAGTTTGTCCCGGAGACTACAACGGAGTCTCCGGCCCCCAGACCCCGGAGTCTCCGGCCCCCACACTCCGGAGTCTTCGGCCTAAGTATTGGGCATGCGCGTCTACAGCTAGGCCACGACCCATGTAACCCCTTATTCCGTCCAAAAACCTTGTTTTATCCCCAAACAACCCTTGTTTATGTGGTTGACCTATAAATATCCCTACCCCTCCATTGTAAACCCTAGACATAGATGATAGACTAGTAACCCCTAGGATAACTTCTAGTTATGTCTCCTTCCCTTCATGAGGGAACCCTATCATCACCCACCTCTATGGATTGTGCCTTTGAGCATCCTTAGTTGTACAAGGTCTTTATTTTGAGTTGGCTCTAGTAAATTTATCAAGATCCTCCCCAAGGTGTTCCTCCCTCTTCGATGTGGATTTGACTGGAGCACGTTGACCGATCTTTCCTATCGAGGATTCTATCGGACCGATGGCTGCCGTAGGGAGAAATAGGTCTTGTATCGTGTTTGTGTTTGCGTGTGTTCATCATGTTCTTAGCGAGGTGTGTGTTCGCTTCCGCTATCTTCTCCCTTTCCTTCTCTTTTCCCATCGATTTGACCATGAAATCCGTGAAGATCGGGCCACCCTTGAGGTTAACCCCTATCACCTCTCCTCAGCTACCACCAGGTCAGGGCTGGCACTGGCTTTGGACTTTTGGCTTGAGGGTCTAAAAGTTTCCATGGAGGATAATATGGAGCTCACACTCCCTTTTCTCCATACTGAGGTAGCCGAGGCCATCAAGTCCATGAAATTCAACTCGGCGCCCGGCTGGGATGGGTTGCCGGTGGTTCTAGACTTTCTAGGAGCAGCTTTGCCCGGTCATTATGCCGATGTTTCAGGAGTTCTACTCAGGGACCCTAGTGATGTCTAGGATTAACTTTGGTGTGATTACCCTGATCCCCAAGCTAGTGGGGGCCACAGATATTCACCAATTTAGATCGATCACAGTGATCAATGTCATACAACGCATCTTTGCAAAAGCATGCGCCATTAGACTTGTCACGGTTATGGAATGCCTCACTCATCCCCTTAAGTTTTTCTTCTTGAAGGGATGCTTGATTCATGATGTCATTCTTGCCCTCCATGAAATTATTCATGAGGTTAAGGTACGCCATCAGAAAGGAGTGTTCCTCAAACTATACTTTCAGAAGGCATATGACATGATGGATTGGGCATTCCTGAGACATGTGCTAGAGCGAAGAGGACTAGACGATAGGGTGATATGTTGGATTATGCAGTTCGTTATGAGTGGTAGCACCGCTATCAATATTAACGAGGAGGTTGGTCTGTATTTTAGACCCTCCTACAGAGTGAGACAAGGGGGCCTGATTTCCCCTCCACTCTTCAACTTTGCGGTAGATGACTTGGCCGAGATCCTGGATAAGGCCAAACTTGTTGGCCACATCTCGGGACTGGTAGGGCATCTGATCCCCGGAGGTGTTATCACCCACCTCCAATATGCGTATGATACTATGATCATGGTACATCGATCGTACATTGACATCATTAATCTCAAGTTCCTGCTCTTGTGCTTTGAGTCCATGTCAGGGCTCAAGATTAACTTCGACAAGAGCGAGGTGATGATCCTGGGCTTCTCAAATGAGGACATGCAATGCATTGCGGATCAACTAAACTGTCGATTGGCGGACTTACCTATAACCTATCCGGGGATGCCCATGGAGACACTCTAGGGTGCTGATCAAGGATCTTGCTCCCATGGTTGCAAAGGTTCGGTCAAAAGCCGAACTGTGGCGAGCACGCCTTCCTTCCAAGGGGAGCAAGACTATCCTGATCAACTCCTGCCTGTCCAGCCTCACCATGTATCAGATGGGCCTATATCTACTACCTGAGGGGACCCATGCAGACTTTGCCGAAGAGTTGTCTAGGTTCTTTTGGGTAGCTAGATGGGCACCAGAAATACCATATGGTGAAATGGGCGGATATGTTCATCCCCAAATCCCTGGGGGTCTAGGAGTCCTAGTCTCATGCTGCTTCAATGTGGCCCTTTTCCTGAAGTGGGTCTGGCGTATCCTACGAGACGGTGGGGGCCGCTGGTTACAACTCATCAAGGCCAAGTATCTTCGGGGCCGTCCCCTGTTGGCATGCGAGTGCCGAGAAGGGTCACAATTCTAGCGGGCCATACAGGACATTAAACATGCCATTCGCATGAGGGCTCTCTTTGTGGTGGGCGATGGCCGGGAGGTTCTATTTTGGTTAGACCCTTGGTTATATGGATCCCCCTCTGCCGGGCTTTACCGGCTCTGTTTGCAATCTACGCAACTCCCACGATGTTAGCGGCTGAGGCAGTTCAGGGAGGCCACTGGAACATCCCGTTCCGGAGGACCTTCAATGATGCTGAAGCTTCTGACTTTGTGAGGCTGCGAGGCTCCCTGTCTGTGTCGCTCTCTGAGGAGAGAGAGACAGTGTGTCCTGGAGCCAGTCTCCCTCGGGAGCCTTCTCAGTTTGTTCGGCTTATAGGACCCTCTTCCAGGGTCCTGAGCTGCCCTGGACGACCCATCTCTCGAAGGAACCCCTACCCCTGAGCTTGTGTATCTTCTTGTGGCAACTGCTTCGGGATCGCATGCCTTCTAGGGTAGAGGTGCGTAATGGCCCGGGCAATGGGATGCCCTCTATGTGGTACACCCGAGACGTGCACCCATATCATGTTCACGTGCTCTGCCAGTTAGTTTTTGTGGAACTTCATCCGAGAAGCGCTTGGGCCGGCCTGGCAGGCCCAAGACCTCGGCGAGTTCCTAGAGACGGAGGCAAACCATACCGGAAGGAGCGCCACCTCTTATGGTTGGTGTTTGCGGCCATTACGTGGACGCTTTGAAACATTTGTAATAATATGGTGATCGAGAGGATCTTTCCTCGCCGTGGGTCTGACTCGATTTTTTTGTTGCTTGCCTACCTTCAGCAGTGGTACCGTTGTCTAGGCAGCGGGACCGGGAGAGAGTGGACGACATCATGCATGCTCTCAAGGCGTCAGCGCAGCGCTTCACGGCTCCTGTCCTAGGCTCTTCAGCTTCGTAGTGCGAGCTTCCATTTAGCTATCTTTTTCCTTTTTTCGGTGCATTGGATGTTCATGTGTTGTTGCCCCACCTCTTTTTCCTTTTTTTTCTTTGATGTGCTAGCGTCGGTGATTTATTGTACTCTGTATGAATTTGGCTTTACTTATAAAGCAGGACGAAATCCTATTTCGAGTGATGTATTTAAAAAAGAGAATGCTAGAAATAGCGGCCCACGAGGCGCATGTCCAATTTGATTAGTAGTAAAGCCCGTATGTTTTATTGAGCAAATATTGGGCCGACGAGATGGGTTGCGGGAGCAAACCATTGCATTAGCAATCTAGACATCGAAGACTGGTGTTTATAGTAAACGCGTGCGCACGTCTTTCAAATATATATTTTTTTCTTATCCAGTATACTCCATATGTTTAAGATCCACAAAGCAAGATGTGACACACGTGATTACAAAACTTTGATCTACACATTACTGTTCAATTGAAAAATATTATCAATGTAATTTCTTATTCTATTGAAATGATGGAGTTAAGCAGGAGAATTTCGCTGATAATTCTAGGAGTGACCAAAACATGAGCGAAGTATGTTTGAGCCTGTTCATGATTGAAGTTGTTTAAATACACTATTGGAAAAAAAATGGCTATAATAGAACGAAGAAATCCAGATTACATTAATGGAAGGGCAATTAACTCTCGTCCTCCGGGTCAAGAATTTCATTGTAAAAGAAATACATCGGTGTATCTATGAGAATTGAGAGGGGAACTCCGTTGACAATCATGGTGTCAAATCTCAAAAAGAATATGAAGAAAGCAAATCAGGCCTAATAATAAACACCTTTCCTATTAAACAGCTAGCTGTTTTATAATTGAGGAACAGTCACTTTTTGAACCGTTGGATTTTGTGCCGAATCTCCGCGTCTCTCTCTCATTTCTTTTCTGGCTTAGTCTTCGTGTACCTTGGACTAGCTTTGGAGCGGCGAGTTTTGCGCATGTGTCCTTTTTGACCCCTGTTTCGCCCCTTCTCGAACCTTTCATCGCCCCCCGCTCTGGCCTCCCTCTCTCCTCACCGATGTATGCCCGTTGTTTCCATGGTGGTTGGGAGTTGGGACAGACGTGATTTCACAGCTGTTTGGCCTCATACGAGGTGTGGTGGTGGGATCCTATTTTTCCCACACCTTCTGTTCTCTGGGATGCTGATTTTGGGCCGGATAGGGTCAGCCGTGGCCGTCCCATCGGAAAGCTGTGGCTGCGCCCTAGGGACTCGATGGCCCTTGAATCTTGATCTGAGTCATCTTCCTTCACGGATGCAGTTCTTTACTGCTACCTCATGTGCGAATCTTATCGGGTATAGCCGGTTTGGGAGCAGCACCTGGTGATGGTGTCTTTCGGTTGTAGGAAGCTGCACTGCGACGGGAGCATCATGGAGAGAGACCTTGGTCGCCCTGGAAGGTTTGTGCCACTATACTAAAAATTATCCATCGTTCTCTGTTTTCAATGTTGGTTAGTCTAAGAATGCTGAGATGATTCAACTTTGGAGCTTTCAACATAATGCTGAATCTTAGTGTTTGCTGCTTGACCCATACAAAAATTATGAGAATAACTCCAATGATTTCCCCGAATAGTAGTGCATGTTTGTTTGTCTGATTACATTGCTTGCTTTGCAGGTGTCTAGAGTTGCATTCCGGTGGCTGAGATGCAGTAATGAGTTGTTGGATGCAGTAATGCAGTAACTAGTGCTCGAATAGGACCCTATGCACCGGTCAGCTATGAAATAAACTTGAAGGAAATAATTTCTTAATACGCCCACTCCAGTTTATTGTTTTATTTATGTAGACATTCTTCAACTGGCATAAATGTTGGAGGCACATAGTCCTTCTTCGGTTAATTAGCAATTACATTGTGGTTCATTTAATTTTCTTTGTAATTTTCATACCTTTTGGGCCGACCTAACATGTCAATTGATCTTGCTTGCGTTTTAGTGTTTGTCGTAGTGTGCGCGCCATTGATAATCTTCTGGGTGCTTAGTATCATGGCAGGAGATTCTGGATTTCTGCTCATGCTACACGATGTCTTGTTTCATGTGTCTTTGTTGAGTTCCTATCTGGTTCGGGACTTGATATTTAGAAGCTTAGTTCCGACCGATGAATGTTTAATTGCATGAATAGTCTGACTTGGGAGCAAGGAAGAATGTACTACATGTTGCTTACTTTAAGATTCAGTAGCATTGATTCTAGCACATATCTTTTCTTCTTTGATTGAGGTGTGGCGAATGTTTCGATATTTTTTGTCACTTTTTCCTCCCAAAAAAATAAAAATAAAATTGAGCTGCTCCTACAATCACTTGTTTTATTGGTTGTGCACTAGGACAAGATAACTCATTTTATTTGTCTGAATGGTCTTATGTTTGATAAGCTCTTCCAGCATGCTTCTCTTCTTTCTCCAAAAAAGCATGCTTCTCTTCTTGAAATGTATTGTATTTATCTTGTTGATGGATGCGGTGGGGATCCTGGCTGTAGTGGCTGCTGCCGCCATGATCTCAAGCTTGGGCATCCCCATCGACTAAGCTATCCCGTGCCCTGCAGCAAGCCTCCCATGACGTGATGTTGATCTTCTAGATGTGAGTGCTATGCCTTCTTTGTTGAGCCTGAGGCTGCTTCGGTGAAGCTATTGGATGTGATATATTGTTGGCTCAAGTGTGAAGGCGTTGATCATGGGTGTGGTGTCAGTGCATTCTCATATGCTGAGTATGGTGTTGCAGACCTCTCTGCACATGCGGGAGGGGACTCTCTTCGTGTCCCAAGTTTTTCTGCTCAGCTACTGTTGATGCCAGATGATCTTCACATAGCTGGAAGATCTTGTGTGAGGCTTCATTTTGTTTATTTCTTAGCATGTCAGTATTTTTGGATTCATTTTCTTTGTCACTTGCTCTTCAATTTTTCAGGTTTCTATGTTTCTCTCTATCTTTTATTTCTTCAGTGTTTCAGGCTCACTATTTTTTGGGCAGTCTTCATTATCTTATTTACTCTTTCTTCAGTCTATAGAAGTTGAGTCCCTCTGTATTCAGTATCACAGTTCTCTTGTTTTCAGCCTTTAGTTATCATTTCTCATTGTCCTTTCTCAGTCTTTCGATCGTCGGTCCCAAGATTTCAGTTTTTTATTTTATCAGGATTTGAGTCCTTAGTTTTCATTTAGTTCTGGAGTGTACTCTATCTGTAGTCATTGTTTTCTCAGTCCATTCCTAGTTCATGAATCTTCATTTTCGCGAGTCTTTTAAGTTTTTCCTATTTTCATCTATACTTTTATCCAGTCTTTAAGTATTTCAGTTCCTATTTTATCAGTCTCTTAGTATTTTTGATAGTATCCCAGTCCCTCAATTTTCAGTCTCTCTTCCATCGGTCACTCTCTTTCTCTTCCTTCAGTCTTCAATCCCATGTAGTCATTTTTCTTTAGTCCATAGTGGACATTTTGAGATGCAAGTATATGCTTATTCAGTTTTTCTTCAAGAACTAGATTTCTTTTGGTGTCCGCGTATGATTTTAGCTCAAAAGAGAGCAGCTTGAGTGCTTTGTTTGTCACTTGCGTGGTGGGTTTTTGCTGGAGAAGATAGCGTGGGAGTTGCTGTAGGGGGTCTTTTTAGATACAAACTGAGACTCAATGTTGGACTGCTGAAATAGGACGCCAAAAATGTGTCTGTTCGGTTTAAATGAAACATACAGTTTTTTTTCTCATTCCCTTGAGTTTTGAGTCATACGGCTGTCAACTCCTAATTGGTTGGAAAATGTGCCTGTTTCTGAATTTTGAAATTTCAATAGTCACTCTCATAATAAAAAGCACGCAAGGGCACGTATGTAACACTGGGATGGAAACCAGCACGCAAATTTCTCCAAAAATTCTGCTGAAATTTATAATTAAAAAATTGACTGTTAACATCTTACCATAGTTTTTTTTGAAAATTCCTACTCCCTCCGACCCATAATTTATCTAGATTCGGATGTATCTAGTACTAAAACATGTCTAGATACATCTGAATTTAGACAAATACGAGTCAACTAATATGGGTCGGAGGTAGTAATATAATAGCAGAAGGACACGCACATACGCTCCCCACTCTCACATCTTCCTCTAACCATAGTTTAAAAAACCAGACCGGTGAGTGAACCGGTGAGACGACTGGTTTACTGGTTCGCTGGTTGGACCACCGGTTCAATCGGTTCGATAGCGACAAAAAAAGTTTGTTTTAATTAAAATTTAAGTAAATTTCAGAACAAAACGATAATAAAATGTATATTAAGCGTATATTTCAGTATGTTATTGCAAAACATGGTGTATCCAAGCGGTATTGGGCCTTGTGTGGTGGTATTTCTATCTAGCATAAGGTCTTGAGTTCAATTTCTCTTATAACTTCTTCTTTTCCTAGTTTTTTGCTATTTGGACCGGTACCTCTTAAAAAACCAGTGAGATCATGGGTTCAGGTTTTTTCCGGTTAAACCACCAAACCGATCCGATTTTTAAAACTATGCCTCTGACTCTATCTCACTCTCTCACTGAAACAACAAAGAAAGGACGACCATCCTCTCACACTGCCTCCCCACCACCGGCGAGAAGACCACCCCCTATCAGCATGCTGCTGCAGCGACGACCCCTCTCCCCTGCCTCTCTACCGCTGCTGTGACGACCACCTATCAACAACCGAATTTTTAATCCCAGATGCATGTTATGCCAAACATCGCAATCCTAGGATTACCATTTTTACGAGACATAACAGATTAGATATCACAGTACATCATCTATTACAAACCATAATAAGGTCTTACACAAATAAAGGATCTCATGATCCAGTTTTAATACAAACAAGTAGCGAAATAATAAGCATAGCGGTAGGCTCCATCTTTAGTGTCACAGGCAATGCTGACGATGGGAGATGATCCTAGTTGTCATAGTCGTCATGCCGTCCTTCTTCCGGATAGTCCTCTTCATAGTCTAGCCACGGGAATAGCCAAGGACAAATCCATGAGTACTCTTTAAGTACTCGCAAACTATCACTAACAAGTAAGGTAATTCTAGTAGGAATGCTAAGTTCTAAGTTTATTTGTAAAAGTTAAGTTTGAAACCTAAGCTGAATTCAGAAACAAAGAAAGGCAAAATAAAGTTTTAAATCACCTAAGTGGGAACTTAGTTATCATAGTCACAACCCTGTTGTGATCAAGTCATGTCACAATTCATTTCACAACTCATTTTGAAAACATCTGACAACGGAACAGTATGGCCACTCCAACTGTCCATAACCGCGTACGCGGCTATTCGAATAGTTTGACACTCTGCAAAGGTGGTACACTTTCACCACAACATTCGATACATCTGTCAGGGATAACCCTGAATCATCATACTTAGTATGCGGATAATCAACCATAACCTTTCAATTACACACCCTAGTATAAGCACCTCTCTTATGAGCTTGGCCTCCCAGCCATGGCCATCTGCCATCCTAGACACTGCATAGGTGGACAACATTGAGAGGTAGCCTCAGCTCAAAACTCTCCCGCGAGGGAACTCATACTAATGCATATAAACTTCCGGCTAAGCCTTACCCAATTCAGGTATTGTGGTTGTACGGTAAAATTGGAATGGTATCGCATCCGAACCCAACCATCAGTTTTTATAAAAGGGCTAAGGCTCATGCCTTAACATTTTCATCATCATAAACCATTTGTGTTTCCCAGCACATGTCAAACCATCTCAATAGAATGACTCATCATTCCAAGGTTTTCATAATCATTTTCACCAAGTATTCCCATCTAAAGTGATCAAGTTTTTGGTTTAGCTCTAACTACTAAGTTAAGAGTGTTCACTAAGGTGGAATGCTAATCTTAACCTCATGCCATAGAATGATATCTAAGTCTAACTAGATAGGCCAACTTTTATACTCTTTATGCTATCTATAAATAAAGTAAAGAACTTTGGTAAAGTAAAAAGTAAGACTTGTAAGTAAAACTTGGGATGGGTATGACTCCAAAGGATATAACCAAAGCATGCTTAAGGCATTTGCTTTGGTTATCAAGCTTGCAAGTGTTAGCTTGCATTGTTAATGATGGCTTGCCTTGGTTAGTGCAGTGTTTGAAATTCTCCTCTTCTTCCCCGGGGTAGAATTCCTCCTCTTCGTAGACTTGGTCGGTACTATCGTCTATAAATACATACAGAATACACAATCACCAAACAATACTTAACTAGTCTATTTAGTACACTAATGCACACACTTAATGATCTAGCATCATCACAATCATCACAAGATTAAATGAACTAGTTTCATTTATTTTATTTGAGAAAAGTAATTTCTACTCACTGAAAATAACTAAGATTTAATATTCTCTAACGAAAATATGGGATCATGTGGACACATGTCATCACCACATATTCTAATGCATGGGAATGTGATTTAAATGTTTGCTCACATTTCAATAAGTTTAGGTTTATTATTTAAATGATTTAAAGTGACTAGAAATGCCTATATAGCATTATTTTGGTACTAGTCCAAAGTCACTATATGCAACCTAAATATTATTACATATTTAGATAGATATTATCAAATGTGATTTTTGAGAGTTGGAATCAACTCAAAATTTATTATGGTTGATTTTTGAAAAATGTTTGAAAGTGAAAAATTCTTTGTCTTGTTATTTTTTCTATGTGAGATCTATAAATCCAATTGATTTAAATCCAACGGGCTTCGATAGAGATTTTAATTATCTTTCTAACAAAATTTGAATCATTCATTTTGGTTCTGTAGAATTTCATGAATTGATTTTTAAACTAGTGGACATAATGTAGTTTAAATCTAAATTAGAAAAACACTTATTTGAATTCTAGGGCTAGCACGGGAAACTAAATGGGCTGGCCTAGTGACACTCCACGGCGTAGCTGACAGCTGATAGGGGGGTCCCGCATGTCAGCGGCACAACTAAACGCGAAGCGGTATGGAGCGATGTGGACTGTGCGATTAGAACCTAGATCAACGACTATGGTTCATCGTCGACAACGAACAAGTCGCGGCGAGAATGAATCCTAGCGGCTCGGTGGGGGTCGATTGGGGGCTTACCAGGGCTCCAGCTAACGTGGCTATGGGGGCGATCGAACGTGTGGACGACGGCGTACTCAGGCGTGGTCGCGGCGGCTCTGGTGGAAATTCCGGCGAACGGTGGCTCGACTGGCTCCGGGGATGGTATGGGGTGGTTCTGAGAGAGAGGGGAGTGTTGGAGTGTGGATAAATGGTGCTGGAGAGGGCTCCTTATATAGGGTTGACTAAGGGGAAGAGCGGCATGGGCGCGGCTCGTCGGAGACGATGGTACAGGGGGCTAAAGGCATGGGCGGGGTAGGCAGACGGTGCGTTGCCTCCTGGCGGTCATCTACGGTGCACTGGCGCAGCTAGGGGCGGTGGCTTTTGGTAGGGCGAGGCTGGCGCTCTAAGCGACAGAGGCGATGCTCGACGCTACGTGAGGGGGTTGCTAGTCGCGCGGCAGAAAAAGGGCATGTCCTGGAGCATGCTGGGGTTATGGCGGAGCGGCACGTGCAAGCTGAGGTCGAGGCGTGGCTTGTGCTGGCCTGTCGGGGATGGCGCTCTGGCGTGCTCCGTGCATGGCACAAAGGCTCGGTGCGCGGGCGTGCCTCGGTGGCTCGACTACTTCCGTGGGGTGGACAGGGGATCGCGGTAGGGTGCGACGGAGCTAGGGGCGGTGCTGGATTGGCGCGACTTGGTCTTTGGCGCGTTTCCCACATTTGGCCAGCGGTGACCAAGAACGGGCGGCGCGGCACTGCTGCTGGAGGCTAAGGGGTAGCTCCTTGATGGCTTGGTTGGATATAGGGGAGACAGGGAAGAGCAGAGGGGGCATAAAGGGGGACAAAGAGTTGATTAGCAACAGTATGAGTTAGGCCAAACTTTCTCTGCCTGCCAACTATTCGACAAATTGGCCGCAAAAAAGTTTTGTTTGAATTTTGCAAAGATTTTTGGTGGGTGTGTTAGTCATATGCTTGAGCATATGTGGTTGCTTGGGATTGTCAAGGTGAACTCATTTGAGTGGTTTTTCAAAAAGTGGGATCTATGCACATACACTTGATTCCATTTTCAATTTCCATTTAAAATCAGTGTTTAAATGTTTTTGTAAGAATTCAAAGTGGGCCTTGGTAGATCTTTACTTGTACTAGCAAGGGGTGCAAAGATTTAGAATTGTTTCTGTTTGAATTTGACTTCTAGGAACACCTAAAGTGGCCTAGTGGATTAAAATGGCAAAAGTGACTATTTGCATTTATTAATTCCATTTGATTTCTTTTTCTTTGGATTTGGTTTTGGAATGATCTAGATGATGTGGCATTCACCTTTGAATCATTTTACAACCATTAGAATAATCAAACATGGCATTTTCAAACAATTCCATATTAATGCAACACACATATGCCTTCCTAATTATTTAAATGATAAAAAGTTTTTGTTAACCCTAAATTGGGTGATTTGGATCTTAATAACCTTGATTAAAGATTTGGGATGTTACAAACCTTCCCCCCTTAAACAAAATCTCGTCCCGAGATTTGAGAAAGAAAACTAGGAACTAAAGAGATCTGGAAACTCAGTCCTAATGTAATCTTCTCGCTCCCAAGTAGCTTCTTCTTCGGTATGATTGCTCCATTGGATCTTGAGAAATTTGATACTCCAGGTCCTGGTGGTTCTGTAAGCTTCTTCCAAGATACGGATGGGCACTTCACGATATGTCAGATCCTTGTTGATATCAACGGCTCGGTGATCGATGTTCTTGAACACTTCGGTCTTCTCTGGCACTTCTAAGCATTTGCGAAGTAACGAGATATGGAACACATCATGAATGGCTGACATCTCCTCTGGCAGTTCCAGTTGATACGATACTTCTCCTCGGTGATTCAGAATCATGAAGGGTCCGATATATCTGGGGGCTAACTTCCCTTTCAGACTAAAACGTTGTGTTCCCTTCAACAGCGACACTTTGAGATACACAAAATCTCCGACATTGAAAGTCAGGTCTCTACGCCTCTTGTCAGCATAACTCTTCTGTCTGGATTGGGCGGTCTTGAGGTGCTCACGGACTTTGTGAACCTTCTCTTCATCTTCTCGTAGGATGTCGGGTCCAAAAATCTGACTCTCTCCTACTTGTGACCAATTCAAAGGGGTACGACACTTTCTTCCATATAAGGACTCAAATGGGGCCATCTGCAAACTGGCTTGATAATTGTTGTTGTATGAGAATTCTGCGAAAGGCAGTCAATCTTCCCATTTTGATCCATACTCTAACACACAAGCTCTCAACATATCTTCTAAGATCTGGTTGACTCTTTCAGTCTGTCCATCGGTTTGTGGGTGATACGCTGTGCTGAAATTCAACTTCGTTCCCAATCCTTCTTGGACTTTCTGCCAAAATCTTGAGGTAAATTGGGTTCCTCGATCCGACACTATGGTCTTGGGGGTTCCATGCAAACTGACAATTCTAGTGATGTACAACTCTGCTAGCTTAGAACTCTGGTAGGTTGTCTTGACAGGTATAAAATGGGCTACCTTGGACAGTCTATCCACGATGACCCAGATTGAGTCATTTCCCCTACTAGAAGTAGGCAAACCGGTGATAAAGTCCATTCCGACGGAATCCTATTTCCATTCCGGAATCTGCAATGGTTGCAACAATCCTGCGGGTCTCTGATGTTCCGCTTTGACTCTCTGACAGATATCACACTTGGTGATGTAGCTTCCGATTTCTTTCTTCATCTTGTGCCACCAAAATTGCTCCTTCAAATCTTGATACATCTTCATTCCTCCGGGGTGGATAGAATAAAGAGTATCATGGGCTTCTTGCATGCTAACTTGCTTCAGCTCCAAATCTGCTGGCACACAGATACGTCCTTTGTACCGTAGAACTCCTTCTTCATCTTCGGTGAATCCGGGTACCTTCCCTGTACCGATACAACACTTAATTCCATCGATACTTGCATTTCCTTTTTGCGCTTCCTTGATCTGACTGATCAAAGTGGGTTGAAGTTCAATGCTATCTAAAAACCCTTTGCTAACTAGCTTAGTTCTAAATTGCTCCAACTCCTCGTGCAAACTTGGTTGCTTCTCCTTGATCATGGTGTTTAACCTACATGACAATCGACTAAGATCATCCGCTACCACATTGGCTTTGCCGGGTGATAGTGAATGTCAAGGTCATAATCCTTGATTAACTCTATCCATCTCCTTTGCCTCATATTCAGCTCCTTTTGAGTGAAAATATACTTCAAGCTCTTGTGATCTGAGTAAATTTCACAGCGGTTACCCATAAGGTAATGACGCCATGTCTTCAATGCCAAAACTACGGCTGCTAGTTCGAGATCATGGGTAGGATAGTTCTGCTCATGCTGCTTCAGTTGTCTTGATAAATATGCTATGACTTTGCTTTCTTGCATCAACACACATCCGAGACCAATCTTGGATGCATCACAATACACATCAAATGGATTCTTGATATCTGGCATAATCAAGATTGGGGCTGAAATCAATCTCTTCTTGAGCTCTTGGAAACTTGCTTCACATTTGTCGGTCCATTCAAACTGCTTGTCCTTCTTCAACAATTGGGTCATGGGTCTTGTGATGCTCAAAAATCCTTCTACGAACTTGCGGTAATATCCCGCTAATCCGAGAAATGCACGGACTTGGGTTTGAGTGGTTGGGGCTTCCCATTCTTAAACATCTTTGATCTTGGCGGGATCAACAATGACTCCTCCTGCCGACACAATATGTCGGAGGAATCCTACTTCCTTCAGCCAGAACTCACATTTGCTGAACTTGGCATACAACCGATGTTCTCTCAGGCTTTCAAGGATGATTCTCAGGTGTTGCTCATGGTCTTGTTTTGACTTGGAGTAGATAAGAATATCATCGATAAATACAACGACAAACTTATCTAGAAAGTTCATAAAGATCTTATTCATGAGATTCATGAAATAAGCGGGGCCATTGGTTAATCCAAAAGACATGACCGTATACTCATACAATCCATATCTGGTAGTAAAGGCGGTCTTTGGAATATCTGTTGCACGAATCTTAAGTTGGTGATAACCAGTTCTAAGATTAATCTTAGAAAACACTCTGGCACCAGTCAACTGATCAAATAGATCCTCTATCTTTGGCAATGGGTACTTGTTCTTGATGGTGACATCATTCAGCTTCCGGTAATCCGTGCACAAACGGTTACCTCCATCCTTCTTGTCGATAAACAAAACGGGCGATCTCCATGGTGATGCGCTTCGTTGAATCAAGCCTTTTGCTAGCATAGCATCAAGCTGCTTCTTCAGCTCCACTAACTATGAGGGGTTCAAGCTATAGGGTCTCTGAGCTATGGGTCTAGTTCCAGGAATTAGTTCAATAATCAACTCAATATCCCGATCCGAGGGCATACCGAGCAATTCATCTAGGAATACGTCGGGGTATTCATAGACTACTCTGACTTGGTCTATGGTTGGTAGGGCTAGACTCTTGTTGCACTTGAACTGACGGGGTAAGGTTTCAGATATATGCTCTACTGATACTCCAGAGCTACTGGTCATGGTGATGGCTTTCTTGGCACAGTCGATCAATCCTTTATGTTTTAACATCCAATCCATTCCTAGTACTACTTCCAAACCTTTGGTTCCAAGTACTATTAGATTGGCATAAAAATCTATGCCATGAATTCTGATAGGCACAGCCTTGCAAATTTTTCTAGATGGTGGTTGAACCAGGTATTTGAACTATCATGACATGCTTCAAGTTGGTTGGGTGAATCTTACTAGTGCATGCAAATTCTTCTGTAACAAACGAGTGCGATGCTCCAGAATCAAACAACACTCTTGCTAATACTGAATTAATAGAAAACAAACCCAGCACGACATCTGGCGCTTCTTGGGCTTCTTCGGCGTTCATGTGGAAAAGACAGCCATTGCGGTTGTGAGGGTTCCCTGGGGCGAATCTTCTTCCGGGCTGAACACGGAGTTGCTGCTGAGCTGGGGCATTCACATTAGCAGTGGCGGCAATCTTCTTGGGGCACTCATTGGAGTAGTGAGCCTTCACTTCACATTCAAAACAAGTAATCTGGGACTTGTCTTTGGCTGCAACAGGCACGACATTGCTTCTAGTCCTTGGGGCAGTATTGTTGTTGTTGTTGTTGGACTTGGGCGGTGCACAGTTGAAATTGTTGGAGTTGCCGTGGTTGTTGTTGTGGTTTCCTCCGGTCTTCACATTTCCTCCGCTACGGTTGGGGTAGCTTGGGAGACATTGGAGGTCTACTGTTCCGCGGGGAATATCCTGCAGATTGGTTGGGATGATACTTTTGGGCACTGTTGGATCCACTCTGGTGCATCATTCTAAGCTTGCAGTTGTCGTTGGCTTGGTTGATCTTTCCTTCCATCTGGATGGCAGAGTTGACTAGCTCTTCGAGATCATCAAAACGGATGTTGATTAACACCGTTTGCATCTCATCATGCAATCCATTTAGGAATCTCTCCTTCTTCTTGGCTTCAGTATTGATCTCATCAGATGCATACCTAGCGAGAGATAGAAATCTGTTACGGTACTCTACTACAGTCATCCTGCCTTGCTTCAATTCTCTGAACTCATCTCTCATTCTGGTGACTAAACCTTGCGGCACATGGGTGCGGCTAAACTTAGTCTTGAAAGCTTCCCACGTCATCACTTGACCATGGTTCATGTTACGGGTGATGTTCCACATGCTCTTGCATCTCCTGCCCGATAGTGGGTGGCAAACAGAACCTGCTCATTTGCGTAAACTCCTGCTACTTCTAGGTTATTCTCCATGGTCTGTAACCAATCATTAGCATCCAGTGGGTTTTCAGACTGGCTAAAGATAGGGGGATTGGTATTCTGGAAGTTTTTGAGTTTGGATCCATGATGATCCTGATTTCCATGGCCTTGATTGTTGTGGGCTATCTGGGCTATCTATTGCAGGGTGGCTAGATTTGCTTGGCACTCTACTCTACTAGCTTCGCGGTCTGAAACTAGCATCTGTAGAATCTGCAGCATCGGGTCCTGCGATGAGCTGCTTCCTCCAGGGTTTCCACGAGTCATTTGAAGATTGAGATAGATAATGGGGTAAGAGGGAAAGTTCTAAGGTTCATGGTTTTGTTTTCAAAAGCTAAAACTTTGAGTTTGACTCAGGTTTGGCAAACTAACAACTTCTCATTCATTCATTCAATCATAGCACACGATACAAACACACATATCACAACATGAAAGGAAAACAGATGGTTTTAAGAACCATTCTATGAGCTAAGATACAATGGGACCGATACATCTCCTTCCTATGATAGTGATCAGGTGCATCTATTCATCATCGATGAAGTCAAAGTCATCATCGTCGGTGTAGAAGTCCATGGCATCATCCTCCAGGTAATCATCATCATTGCTAAGGTACGAGTGAATATCCCCCTGGATGTCTTCACCTTCTTCCTCTTCTTCTTTGGCTGCAAGCTAAGCTTCTTGCTCCTTGATGGTCTTCTCGAGGTCGGCCACCTTCTTGTGAAGACGATTGATGGTGCGATCCTTCTTTGCGCATTGACGACGAAGTGATTGGTGATCCTTTATGAGCAGTGAGAAAGTCTAGGCCTTCTGGGTGGAAATGGCAAGGTTGTGGTTGGCGTACTCTCGAGCATTGTCCAATTCCTTCTGCCTATCATACAGTAGGAAGTCAAGGTTCTCCGCTTGGCGTCTCATCTCTGGGTGACTTGGCATCTCCAATGGCATTCCCATAGAATCACGCCTTGCATCGTGCACAAAGCGGGTTCCCTGGATCAAGTTGATGTTCTGTCCGCAAAGACGGGCGAGAGCTTCATGCATTGCCCTGGATAATCCATCTAGCCAGTTGTTCTCACTCACGGTGAATTGAATCTTCTCAGACATGGGTGCTTCCATCTTGCCTCGAAGATCAACAACTATCATCCATTGTAAATATCCTCCTGGGTGGTCATTGAGTTGAGCTCCGAAGAATTCCGGATGCGGGCGCTCAAGGTACTCAGACAGTGCATCAAGATCCCTCTCAAAGATCAGTTGGCCTCCGTTGCCCAACTGGTAGAACTTGCAGTACTAAACTTCCATCTATAAGAATTTAGGATGAGTAAGTTAGTGAGGTGATCACGTGTGTCAAATTTTATGTAGTAATGTAAGAATTTTTGAGGAACATGAATCTTTTTGAAAGAATCTCAAGGGTAAGAGGGGAATATGTTTTCATAAATACTCACTTCATTTGTTTTTAAAACTAAGTTTTTGTTTGGACGTCCATTCTAACTAGGGTCTCCTATGGTCAGGATGGCTCTGATACCAACTTGTCAACACCCGGATTTTTAATCCCAGATGCCTGTTATGCCATACATCGCAATCCTAGGATTACCATTTTTGCGAGACATAACAGATTGGATATCACAGTACATCATCCATTAAAAACCATAATAAGGTCTTACACAAATAAAGGATCTCATGATACAGTCTTAATACAAACAAGTAGCGGAATAATAAGCGTAGCGGTAGGCTCCATCTGCAGTTTCACAGGCAATGCTGACGATGGGAGATGATCATAGTTGTCATAGCCGTCCTGCTGTCCTTCTTCCGGATAGTCCTCTTCATAGTCTGGCCACGGGAATAGCCAGGGACAAAGCCATGAGTACTCTTGAAGTACTCGCAGACTATCACTAACAAGTAAGGTAGTTCTAGTAGGAATGCTAAGTTCTAAGTTTATTTGTAAAGTTAAGTTTGAAACCTAAGCTGAGTTCAGAAACAAAGAAAGGTAAAATAAAGTTCTAAATCACCTAAGTGGGAACTTAGTTGTCATAGTCACAACCCTGTTGTGGTCAAGTCATGTCACAATTCATTTCACAAGTCATTTGAAAACATCTGACAACGGAACAGTATGGCCACTCCAACTGTCCATAACCGCGGACGCGGCTATTCGAATAGTTTGACACTCTGTAGAGGTGGTACACTTTAAACACAACATTCGATACATCCGTCAGGGATAACCCTGAATCATCATACTTAGTATGCGGATAATCAATCATAACCTTTCAATTACACACCCTAGTATAAGCACCTCTCCTATGAGCTTGGCCTCCCAGCCATGGCCATCTGCCATCCTGGGCACTGCATAGGTGGGAAACATTGAGAGGTAGCCTCAGCTCAAAACTCTCCCGTGAGGGAACTCATACTAATGCATATAAACATCCGGGCTAAGCCTTACCCAATTCAGGTATTGTGGTTGTACGGTAAAATTGGAATGGTATCGCATCTGAACCCAACCATCCATTTTTATAAAAGGGCTAGGGCTCATGCCTTAACATTTTCATCATCATAAACCATTTGTGTTTCCCAAAACATGTCAAAACATCTCAATAGAATGACTCATCATTCCAAGGTTTTCATAATCATTTTCACCAAGTATTCCTATCTAAAGTCATCAAGTTTTTGGTTTAGCTCTAACTACTAAGTTAAGAGTGTTCACTAAGGTGGAATGCTAATCTCAATCTCATGCCATAGAATGACATCTAAGTCTAACTAGATAGGCCAAGTTTTATACTCTTTATGCTATCTATAAATAAAGTAAAGAACTTTGGTAAAGTAAAAGGTAAGACTTGTAAGTAAAACTTGGGATGGGTATAACTCCAAAGGGTATAACCAAAGCATCCTTAAGGCATTTTCTTAGGTTATCAAGCTTGTAAGTTTAGCTTTCATTGTTAATGATGGCATGCCTTGGTTAGTGCAGTGGTTGAAATTCTCCTCTTCTTCCTCGGGGTAGAATTCCTCCTCTTCGTAGACTTGGTCGGTACTATCGTCTATAAACACATATGGAATACACAATCACCAAACAATACTTAACTAGTCTATTTAGTACACTAATGCACACACTTGATGATCTAGCATCATCACAATCATCACAAGATTTAATGAACTAGTTTCATTTATTTTATTTGAGAAAAGTAATTTCTACTCACTGAAAATAACTAAGATTTAATATTCTCCAACTAAAATATGGGATCATGTGGACACATGTCATCACCACATATTCTAATGCATGGGAATGTGATTTAAATGTTTGCTCACATTTCAATAATTTTATGTTTATTATTTAAATGATTTAAAGTGACTATAAATGCATATATAGCATTATTTTGGTACTAGTCCAAAGTCATTTCATGCAACCTAAATATTATTACATATTTAGATAGATATTATCAAATGTGATTTTTGAGAGTTGGAATCAACTCAAAAGCTATTATGGTTGATTTTTGAAAAATGTTTGAATATGAAAAAGTCTCTGTCTTGTTATTTTTGCTATGTGAGATCTATAACTCCAATTGATTTAAATCCAACGGGCTTGGATAGAGATTTTAATTATCTTTCTAAAAAAATTTGAATCATTCATTTTGGTTCAGTAGAATTCTCTGAATTGATTTTTAAACTAGTGGACATAATCTAGTTTAAATCTAAATTAGAAAAACACTTATTTGAATTCTAGGGCCAGCGCGGGAAACTAAATGGGCCGGCCCAGTGACACTCCGCGGTGCAGCTGGCAACTGACAGGGGGTCCCGCATGTCAGCGGCACAACTAAACGCAAAGCGGTACGGGGCGATGTGGACCATGCGATTAGAACCTAGATCAATGGCTATGGTTCATTGTCGATGACAAACAGGTCACCGGCGAGAATGAACCCTAGCGGCTCGGTGGGGGTCGATTGGGGGCTTACCAGGGCTCCTTCTAACGTGGCTATGGGGGCGATCGAATGTGTGGACGGCGGCGGACTCAGGCATGGTCGCGGCGGCTCCTGGGGTGGTCGAAATCGACTGCCCCCTTCCTCCTTTGCTGCGGCGGCTTCGGTGGAAATTCCGGTGAACGGTGGCTCAAGTGGCTCCGGGGATGGTGTGGGGTGGTTTTGAGAGAGAGGGGAGTGTTCGAGTATGGAGAAATGGTGCTAGGGAGGGCTCCTTATATAGGATCGACTAAGGGGCAGAGCGGCATGGGTGCGGCTCGTCGGAGACGACAGTATAGGGGGATAAAGGCATGGTGGGGTAGGTGGACGGTGCGCTGTCTCCTGGCGGTCATCTACGGCACAATGGCGCAACTAGGGGCGATGACTTTTGGTCGGGCGAGGCTGGCGCTCTGAGCGGCAGAGGCGGTGCTCGACGCTGCGTGCGGGGCTGCTGGTCGCGCGGTAGGAAAAGGGCATGTCCTGGATCATGCTGGGGTTATGGCGGAGCGGCGCGTGCAAGCTGAGGTCGAGGCGCGGCTTGTGCTGGCCTGTCGGGGACGGCGCTGTGGCGTGCTCCGTGCATGGCGCAGAGGCTCGGTGCGCGGGCGTGCCTCGGTGGTCCAGGGTTCGGCTGCTTCCGTGGGGTGGACAGGGGGTCGCGGTAGGGTGAGGTGGAGCTAGGGGCGGTGCTGGATTGGCGTGGCTTGGTCTCTGGCGCGTTGCCCATGTTTGGCCGGCGGTGACCAAGAACGGGCGTCGCGGCACTGCTGCTGGAGGCTAAAGGGTAGCTCCTTGATGGCTTGGTTGGAACTACGGGAGACATGGAAGTGCAGAGGGGGAATACAGGGGGACAAAGAGGTGATTAGCAACAGTATGAGTTAGGCCAAACTTTCTCTGCCTACCAACAGTTCGACAATATGGTCGCAAAAAAGTTTTTTTGAATTTTGAAAAGATTTTTGGTGGGTGTGTTAATCATATGCTTGAGCATCTGTGGTTGCTTGAGATTGTCAAGGTGAACTCATTTGAGTGGTTTTAAAAAAAGTGGGATCTATGCACATACACTTGATTCCATTTTCAATTGCCATTTAAAGTCAGTGTTTAAATGTTTTTGTAAGAATTCAAAGTGGGCCTTGGTAGATTTTACTTGTACTAGCAAGGGGTGCAAGGATATAGAATTGTTTCTGTTTGAATTTGACTTCTAAGAACACCTAAAGTGGCCTAGTGGATTAAAATGGAAAAAGTGACCATTTGCATTTATTAATTCCATTTGATTTCTTTTTCTTTGGATTTGGTTTTATGTGGCATTCACCTTTAAATGATTTTACAACCATTAGAACAATCAAACATGGCATTTTCAAACAATTCCATATTAACACACATATGTCTTCCTAATTATTTAAATGATAAAAAGTTTTTGTTAACTGTAAATGGGTGATTTAGATCTTAATAACTTTGATTAAAGATTTGGGATGTTACACCACCCATCTCCTTTTCTCCCCGCCGAAGGGGGCGGAGACACAGGCACAGAAGTTGTTAGCTACCTGCACTGAATCTTCGGCCGTGGCTTCGTGCAGGCCTTGGATGGCTCTACATAGATTCCCGAAGTGGATAAGCGATGCACCTCTCCACTGTTGAAATATAGATTATTTCATCAGTTTGGACTTTTGGTTGCGTTGGGTAGTGCATGTAATTCAATATGGTATCAGAGCAGGAGGTCATTGGATCAAATTCTGACCAACGCAAGAATTAAAAATAAATATTACTGCTTCCCAAACATGCGTCACAATAGGCCAAAGGAAGAAAGACATAAGATAAATGTTAAAATATATTATCAAGCATTTTTTATCAGTTTGGACTTTTGGTTAAGTTGACAAGTGCATGCAATTCAATACCACCTCGCCTGCGATTGGAGGAAAAAATCGACGGCGCCATGGCCCAGGCTCCAAGCACGACTGGCCCTCCTACTTCGCGCTGTCCCAGCCCTGCCGGCACCGCCCTGTACCTTCTTGAGCGGAGGGATGAGGTTGCTGCCACCCCATGGGCTCTACGGCAACAAAGAGCGCCACCGCGTCCGCCCTGGGTACTCCTGCTTAGCATGCTTCGTCGACGGTGAGAAATCCAAAATACCTATTATGATAGGTTCAGACATAATATTCTCCAAATATTACCAAACTGATGTACCTGAGTAGATTAATTGTCAGAAGATAAAAAACCAAATGATTGTGGGCGCTGCTGCAATTTCTTGGAATCAATTACAGTCACATGAGAACGTGTATAGGAACTGTAGAAGTTTCTCATGCTATTCGGTGTAGTTTTCAATTTCTGTTCACAAGTAACATCAGACACCAGACATGTCCCATTGAGCTGTTTCTAGAAACAGAGCGCCCCCACGTGATTGGGAGATGACATATCATCGTCTTCCTGTGAATGTGAATGTTCATGTCATCTAAATTATAAAAGCCTAGATATGTGGATTATAATCATGAACACCACAGTTAGATGGAAGGTTAGGTTACCGCAATGTAATATTTCAAATAATGTATAATGCATTTGCTACTTCTCTAGGTATTTAGATGACATGGACCCTTTTTTAGCCATATTAATGTATGTTTTCTAGGCTTGTCAGCTCATTGATCTCGATGCTAAATATTTTTTTGAAGTATTGAGAAGAGTTGGTGTAAAAACAAAATGTTGCATCCAACTTCGACACCTGCCTTTGGCCACTTGTACAGGTCTTGAAATGATCACTTGTTATTCTAATGCAAAAGCTCACTGTTAACAGAGTGAATGTTCATCGACCTCCAATATTAACATGCTACTACGTTTTATGACACATATATATTCATATTGTCTCACAGGAAACCTCTTATTCTGAATATATATAGGAAATGAAGGTGAAACCGGAGAGGAGAACAATACAACTATGGGCATGCACCCGACAATGGACGCCATGATCTGGGTGTTGTATAAAATTTATGATATATAGCAGGGTTTTACACTGGCAGGTAATCCTTGAAACTCTCGATTCCCACTCGTCAGATTCCAAAGATGTACTTTTACCATGTGGTCATCCACATTTACTTTGTGATCCTTTGTTAGCTCCTGTTTATTATTTTTTTCATATCTAGGAAGATATGTGGCCCATCCTTCTATTTGGAATCTAAAAGAACTCAGACATCTACTGAAACTTCCCTCTGTTATAAAATATAAGATGTTTTAGATTTGTGAAAAAAGTGTATCTAGATCCCTTTTAGTGTAAAGATTCAGAGTGAACCTACACATTAAAAGGGGTCTAGATACACTCCTTTCATAAAGCTAAAACATTTTATATTTTGAAACAGAGGGAGTACTATAAATCTGTTATCTTGGAGGTCAGCATGCATTGTCTTGTGCTATTCAATGCCGTAGTCATCATTTGGGTGATCGAATTGTAGAGTTACGATTTGGTATTATGTGGAAATATGAAATACATATCTCCAGGACTAAAATATTTAAGCTATCAAAGTGTTGTGTCTTGTCTCTACTTTAGGTCTGTATAGGAGCAAGATAGTAGCTTGACTTGTACTCAAGGTATGTATAGGAGCAGAACAGGAAAAATAATACCTGGCTGATCTGATGGGGCTGACTGATACTTGCAAGATAGTAGCATGGCCCTCGAGATGAATAGTATAAATTCAGATTTTTTTCTATGCATTCATGTCTGGCATGTTCCTGTAATGTTTGATAATATATAGGCAAGAGAGAAATTAATAGCTTTCCATTTCATCCGAGAGCTATACTGCATGCTATGGTGTTCATTGTGCCAATCCCTGACACCACCGCCATTTTGGCTAGTAAACCTAGAGCAGAATCAATAAGACATCCATTTAATGAAATTAATAAAGCATCTTTTCAAGGTTAATAAGCTCTGAAGGAAAGAGAAAATAGAGATTGGCACTTAACTTGGCAAACCTGACATGTAAATATACACGTGTGCAATCAGATCAAGCTATAAGCTAATAACTTATCATCCAAAAACAATAGGAGCTCTTTAAGAGTTGGTATACATAACCATCTGATCACTTGTAACTATAGAGAGGAAATACGTAGCTCACGTGCTAGCAAATCAGCCCTCCGCTTTGTGTAGTCGGAATTGCTACAATCTACTTCCTCCATTTCAAAATATAAGATGTTTTAGCTTTGTGAAAGGAGTATATCTAGACTCCTTTTAATGTGTAGGTTCCTCACATGTGCTAGCAAATCCACCCTCTAGCCAAGGAGAGCCACATGGAAAAGCATGTAGTTAGACATCTGCTAGAAATCAATGTGGTAGATTTTAGGTCACGTAACCAGCAAAATAGATAGTACATTAAATTTACATGTTACCCTTTACATCAGACAGTTCTATGCAAAACTATTTTCCACGGAGTGAGACATTAGTTCAGACATCACATTATGAAATATTAGCATCAAATAGGTTGACCCACAAAACATGATCCATCGTCCAATGGCTCTTCGTTTCGAGCAGATCAAACCATTCCCTCTAGTGGCAGCAACAAAACAAATTATTTTGAAGCTTCACTTGTAGCTTAACATCAGATGAAGACATAGTAATGTTTAAGTTGCATTGCATACGAAACACAATATTTTTATTTTTCCTGAACATGCAGTCAAGCTGTGCTATGTCAATTATCTTGTAAGTGTGAAAACAACCATCAGTTTTTTTGTATTTTTGACGAACCATAGTAGCCCCTGATTTTTTATTACTCTAGCCCCGCAGAAAAACAAAATAGAGAACTGAATCGATAAAGCTCAGGGCAAAGGTCAAATGAAAGCATGGAAGGTTAGATCACAAGTTACAAGGACGCTCGAGGATCCGATAGCATAGCAGAGGAGGCGGTGGGTCATGCGAGGATCAGCCGCGGAAGGTTCAACGGCTCGCCTCAGGATAAAGGCGGTGTCTCCCGACATGTCTGTGGTTGCACCGGGCGAAGATGTAGGATGTAGGCAGCGGATCGCGGGAGGAGGCGGCAGCTGTCATTTTATTGATGACAAGTACGCCATGAGGGGGTCCTCGAGGCGTGCGGAAGAGAGGGGTGTGAGACGTACGGTGTTTCGGGACAGTGAGCACACAAGTTTACCCAGATTTGAATCCGCCGGCTTTGGACGGATCCTACTCCTGCTAGCAATCCAGTAATACGGCAGAGCCGGAATATAAGTTACAAGGGTTCGCCTGTGCGAGTTGAGATTGTAGTCTATTGAGAGTTGCCCTAAAGACTCTCCCTAGGACGGCTTATATAGATATCCGGCCTAGGTTTACAAGAGAGATCTATCCGGCTACGACTAAGAGTTGGTTACAGAGTACATCTTGAACTACAAGTAACGCTATGGGCCTAAGTCGGTAAGTCTTCTTGGCCTTTCCGTAGCCTGACTGGCCTCCGTCTCTTCTCTCTGACTGGGCCACCCGTGAAGCAAAGCTCTAACCCAAAGTGGGCCACCCTGGTCAGTGAGGAACTGTGAGGATATTCGGAAAGTATATTCCCAACATCAGCCCCTGGAAGTCTCCAAGATCCAAAGTCGGATTCATCATTGTCTAGCTTGATCTCCGGCTTACAGAATCTTGAAGGGTTCCTGAAACTTCACAACAAAAAATACGATTCGGGTCTTAAAAATAAGTCGGACCTATCAATATGTTACTCAGATTTCCTAGCTTGATTTTCAAAACTAAGCCAGAACTTGGTCTCTGACGTCACCTGACACTGGTCATGGTCAAGTCACGTCACCTGACAAATATCCTGCCAGCACGACCGTTGGTGGGTCCGCCGTTCACGGAACCAAGGCACCTTTTTAATGCGTACGCGGAGATCGAGGCGACGTAATCATCGCGTGGGTCCTTTCCAGTTCCTTCCACGATTCGTGGCATTTATACAGTGCGATTTGCACGAATCTTGGCGCGCGTAGGTGGTTATAAGGGGTGTGGATCTTTCTTCTCCTCTCTTCACCTATTTCCTCTGCCGTTTCTTCTCCTCCACATCTCCCCAGCGCACAGAGCTCTCCCTCCTCCCAGATTTCGTAGCGCCGCCCATCTAAGGTCACCGGCGCACCGGAGAAATGGCTTCCTCTTCCTATTTCGGCTTGGCGTCGGCAGCGGCAGAGAAGGAGAGCAACCGGGGAGTTTGGATCCCATGCCTCCTCGGCGACGAGAAACTCCAAGTCGTGGAGAATGAAGGTCTCCTCCGTGCCGGCGAATGGAGGAGCGGTTTCGGCAAAACCATCCCCCACCCGCGCGTCGGCGAGCGGGTCCACTTCGGCACCCACCTCGACAGAGGTTTGTCCTTTCCTCCCTCGGAATTCTTTTCCGAGGTGATTGATCACTACGGTGTACAACTCCACCATCTTCCCCCGAACTCCATCTTAGAGATGAGTTCTTACGCAGCTTTGTGCGAGAGGTATCTTGGCATTAGGCCGAGTCTCACCTTGTTTCATTTCTACTTCCATGTCCATAGAAACTCCATCACTGCCGGTAATCCTTACATTACCAGTACTATTAGCCTTTCTCTTAGACGTGAGCGTAGCTATCCTCGTATTTCTGCCAGTGACTTGGTCAAACAACGGCCGGCCACTTTCTTCTACCATAAGGATATTCATGCTCCCGACAAAGCTACTGCTTTGTCGGCTTTCATCAACGGAGCCGCCACGGCCCACCCGTCTTGGGACGAGGCTCCTCCGGCTCTCAGTGACGATCTGATCCTTGCTAAGAGGCGGATCGAATATCTGATAAAACACAAGGGCTTGAAAGGATCCGACCTAGTCCAATGTTGGGTCGCACGCTGGATTCAGCCTCTCCAACACCACGGCGACTGTCTGATGCACTCCATCACGGCATCGAAGAATGATTCCCTCCGCATCAGTCCTACGGCTTTAAAGCCACATGATTATATAAGCCAAATTAAATGGCCGATCAAGGAGCGGATTGAAAAGAAGATTCCGGACTTGTCTCTGGATATGCATATAGTGGAAGACCCTGTGGTTCCGGTAAGCTTCAATGATAAATCTCTTTATGTGTTTCACTCTTTAAGTTATTTCGCAATACTGAGATGTTTTCTTTCTTTTCAGCTTGCCGACCTCCCCGAGTTGGAATTTGCTCCACTCGAGGGATATCCTCCGGAGTTTTCTCAGGAGGTTGAACTAGTTCCACTGCCGGACATTGTGCCCAAGAAGCACAAGGCTCCGACCGTGGCCGTCGGCACAAAGAAGGTGCTAGTCGTGAAGAGGTAACTTTCAACACAACTTCCGCCTTTGTTCCTTACTCGAATTTTACTTCCGAGATGTAATACTTTCCATTCTTATTACATTCTTAGAGCTAAGCAACTCATCAAGGGTAGGGGGAAGGGAACTTCTTCGAAGCCCTTGCGGCAGACGAAGCTGACCATGGCTTCTCTTGCCGTGGCTCCTCCGACTCCTGCCCCACAATCCTCTGCAACGCTGGTGATTACTCCATCGCCGGTTGTCGCAGAAGATCTGGCTCCTTCAATGGGGCCAGTGATCCTCGAATCACAGACTGACGCCACCACAGGTGGCTCAGGTTTAGATAAAGGTGAACCCTCTTCGAGTAATGATCCCTCGGCAGAGATCTTCGCCGAAAACCTCCTTAACAATCTGGGGCTTGCCAAGTTTGGTTTGTCCCAAAAATCTTCGGAGGAGATCCAGCGGCTGGCCCGACAATGCATGGAGAAGAGAAATCTCTCTTCCGAAGAAGAAGCACAAGAGGTGGAAGACATCAAATACTCCGACCTTCTTGAACAAGTTTGCCTTCACGACGAGGGACTTAGAGCTGGTGTACTTCCACCACCTCCAGTTATTCCACTCACCCTCGGCGAGAAGGTTACCACCGAGGTGAACATGTGTCTGAGAAAGCTCACACATGAACATCATGTAAGTCGGAATTCCAACTCACGATTTTCTTTATTGCATTTCATATCATATCCTCTAGCCCCAAGCATGAAGTAAGATATACAATCCGGGTTTATGCTTCCTTAGGATGCCAAAGAATGAACTAGTGTAGCCCCCAAGGCTCGTGCTGATATTAGTAATAATATTAGCCCGAGTCTTCAGTAGACTTCTGGGATTTTCGACTATGACATGATCATTCGGAAATAAGATGGTAAAAGCTTCTCAGAAAAAACTTGAGGCAACCAAGACTTTTATTTCTCACAGAACATGTACACATATATGATTACAAAGAAGGATAAACTAAGAATAAAAGGGACGTAGCTGAGCAATATTCCATGGTCTGTCTAACTCATCCGGATTTCTACTGCCTCCAGCTCTCTTTCTCTTCTTAGTAGCAGGTCTTTCTTTGACTAGCCTCATGTCAGTTAAGTAGTACGAACCATTGTGCAATACTCGACTAACTAAAAAGGGCCCTTCCCATACTGGGGAAAGTTTGTGCTTTCTTTGTTGCACAAGTCGGAGAACCAAATCGCCTTTATTGAAAGATCTGTTTCGGACTCTCTGGCTATGATACTTGCGTAACTTCTGCTGATAGGCTGTTGATCTCATTTTAGCAACGACGTGAACTTCTTCGACTAAGTCGATATCATTTTGTCGAGAAATATCGGCATCCTCTTCGATATACGCGGCCACTCTAGGAGAAGTGTGAATCAAATCACTAGGAAGAACTGCTTCTGCGCCATAGACCAAGAAGAAAGGTATGTATCCGGTTGACTTGTTCGGAGTCGTTTGTAAACTCCATACTACGAAGGGTAATTCCTCCGCCCAAGCCCCCGCATCACGTCGTAGTGGCGCTTCGAGTCTCGGTTTTAGGACTTGTAGGATTAAACCATTTGCCCTTTCAACTTGTCTATTAGCCTATGGATGTGCGACTGACTCAATGTCAATCCGGATATTTTGTTCGTTGCAGAATTCAGCCAATTCTCCTATAGAGAAGTTACTCCCATTGTCCGTGATAATGCTATGCGGATAAGCATACCGGATTATAACATCCTCGGCAAATCTTTTGGCTGTTGCTCCATCACAACTAGTGACTGGTTTAGCCTCAATCCATTTGGTGAATTTATCCACCATCACTAAGAGGCGAGTAAATCCACTTGGAGCTCGTCTAAACGGTCCTACCATGTCAAGCCCCCAGACCGCAAAAGGCCATGTTATAGGTCTTGTTCGTAGCTGATCAGCCGGAACATGAGCTTGCTTGGCGTATTTTTGGCAGCCCTTGCACGTCTTGACCAGCCGTTTGGCACCTGCCTTGGCTGTAAGCCAAAAAACCCGTGTCTGAAGGCTTTTGCCACTAAAGATTTGGCTGCAGTGTGGTGACCACACTCGCCTTCATGGATTTCTCTTAGGATTTCCACTCCTTCCGGAGATACGCAGCGCTGAAAAACCCCAGAACACTCCGGTTATAGAGCTCACCTTTAACTAGAGTATAGGCTTTTGCTCGTCGGACGATCTGCCGGCTCAGAACCTCGTCTTCGGGTAATTTGCCATCTACCAGATAATCAAGGTAGGGTTGGGTCCAGCTGGGAATTACAGCCAGTACTGCTATTAGAGGTGAGTCGGATTTGGTCAGATATTCCTCATCTACTCCCTTTATTGAGGGAACTTTGAGGTGCTCTAAAAAAGCACCATCCGGGACCTCTTTCTGTGTAGAGCCTATCCGAGATAGCGCATCTGCTTCCTCGTTTTGTGCTCGAGGGATGTGTTGAACCTCAAACCCTTCCAACGGTTTAGATAATCATCCACGACAACTTTATATGTTGCCAGTGTTTATTTGCATTACAAATATCCGACACTTGCTGAGCAAGAAGATCCGAATCTCCATAACACATCAAACATCAGATGCCCATATCCTTAGCAATCCGGATTCCATGCAGCAGTGCTTCATACTCGGCAATATTATTTGTCGCTGTGAAGTGGATCTGCAACACGTATAGAAGTTTATCTCCTTGGGGTGATTTGAGCACCACGCCAGCCCCCGAGCCCCCTCGAGCCTTAGACCCATCAAAGTATAGGGACCAATATTCCGACTCCGGGAGGGTCATATTCTCCTTCATCTCTGTCCAATCAGCAACAAAGTCGGCAAGGATTTGGGATTTGATTGCTGTCCGGGGTTTATACTCAATATCGAAAGACGAAAGCTCTATGCCCCATTTGGCGACGCGTCCTGTGGCGTCGCTGTTGTTAATTATGTCTCTCATGGGAGCTGTGCTCACCACGGTAATTGGATGCTCCTGGAAATAGTGTCGTAGCTTACGAGATGCTAGGAAAACACCGTAAGCCAACTTTTGATAGTGCGGATACCGCTGTTTTGATTCTGTCAGGACCTCGCTGACAAAGTAAGTCGGACGCTGCACCAGGTGTTCCTGATTTTCCTCCAGTCTCTCCACCACCATGACGATACTAACGACTTTGTTTGTCGCAGCAAGATAAAGCAACATCGGTTCCTCTGGTTCCGGTGCAGCAAGGATAGGAGTATATGAGAGTACTTTCTTTAGGTCCTGTAACGCAGCCTCAGCTTCGTCGGTCCATACAAAATCCTTGGTCTTTTTCAGGAGTTTGTATAATGGTGCGGCTCTTTCACCAAGCCGGCTTACAAATCGACTGACTGCAGCAATGCAACCAGTTAGTCTTTGTATGTCCTTCAGGCGAGTTGGCCTGGAAATATTGAGTATAGCCTTGATTTTGTCTCGGTTCACCTCTATGCCTCTTTGAGACACGATGAAACCTAACAATTTTCCGGCTGGAATTCCAAAGAAGCATTTCTTCAGATTAAGCATGATGTTGTATTTTCGTAGATTGGCGAACGTTTCCTCCAAGTCGGAAATCAGTGTTTCCTTCTTTTTGGACATCATCACAATATCATCCATGTATGCATGTACATTGCGTCCGAGTTGGTCGTGGAGACAACGCTGCATCGTGCGCTGGTAGGTAGCTCCTGCGTTCTTCAGCCCAAAAGGCATCGTAACAAAACAAAGAAGGTTCCGAAATGGGTTATGAATGAGGTTTTGACTTTGTCAGATTCCTTCATCCGGATTTGGTGATGACCGGAATATGGGTCGAGAAAACATAGGAGTCCCGAGCCTGCGGTAGAATCGATAACTTGATCAATCCTAGGCAGAGCGAACGGATCTTTTGGACAAGCCTTGTTCAAGGCAGTATAATCAACACACATCCTTAAATCAGTGATGTCCTTTTTAGGGACCATTACAGGATTGGCCGACCACTCAGTGTGGATGACCTCTTCTATGAATCCGGCTAACTCAAGCCGTGCTAGTTCCTTAGCTATTTCCTTACGCTTTTCATTGCCGAAACATCGTAAGGACTGTTTGACGGGTTTAGCATTCGGGTTTACATTTAAAGAGTGATCGGCAAGTTCCCTAGGAACTCTAGTCATGTCAAATGGCTGCCATGCGAAGATACCTTGATTTGCATTGAGGAACTTGACGAGCACGCTTTCCTATACGCTATCTAGGCCTACACCTATCTGGTTCACCTTGGAGGGGTCATCATCCTTCAACGGTGTTTTCTTCATCTCTTCTGATGCCTTGAACTCCGGATTCGGCTTTGTCACCTCCTTCTTCGTTGCGGGCATCTCGGACAGATCTATGCTCTTCTTGATCTCCTGGTACTCCTGGGCGTGCAGCACAACTTCAGCAAAGGCGGCGTTTCCATCCTCGCACTCTCGCGCTTTCTTCGGGTCTTCCCTGATGGTGATTACGCCGTTGGGACCTGGAATCTTCATCATATTGTAAATGTAACACGGACGAGCCATAAAAGCCCAGTAAGCCGGACGCTCGAATATAGCATGGTACGCGCTCTTGAACGGGACCACTTCGAAGGAAAGTGCCTCCGTCCGATAGTTCTTTGGAGTTCCGAAGGTAACATCCAAAGTGATTTCCCCCAAGGAATTGGCTTGTCTTCCTGGGACAACTCCGTGAAAGATCACAGAGCTATGGTTCAGTTGGGTCTCCGAGATCTTCATCTAGCGTAGCGTCTCGACATACAGAATATTGATACCGCTGCCGCCGTCCATGAGGGTCTTGGAGAAACCATAACCGTTGATAAGTGGATTGACGATTAAGGCGTATTTTCCTCGCCTGTGCAACTTAGGCGGATGATCAGCGCTGTCAAATGTAATTGCCACTTCCGACCAGTCCAAAAATTGGGGGACAGTCGGAACTGTTGCGTTGAGCTCATGTAGAACTGCTTTCTTGACCTTTGCTGGTTGAGATCCAAGGAAGGTGACATAAGTGTCTTTTTTGGTCGGTAAATTTTTCTTCCCTTCCGGCTTGGGATTTGAAGCATCGGATTCCTCCATGTCGGAATCTTCCTTGGTCTCTTTATATTTTTTAGGATTCTTCTTTCCCTTCTTTCGCTTAGCTTTGTAGCCAGTGGTGTCATCTCTTTTGATGTCATCATTGAAACAACACTCGGCGTTGGTGTGGGACGAGCCCCCATTGGCATCTAAGTGATGCACACATGGGTTATTGGCAATGTCGGCCCAAGAGTAGGTTTTGCCTGGTTGCTAGTCTCCTCTACCTTGAACTCTCGAAGTCCCATGGCCATGCCCGCGGCCTCCTCGCCCTCCAGACCTGAAAGTAGCAGTGACCACTACTGTTTCCGCGTTGGGTTTTTCTTCCGAGGTATTCTTGCGCTTCTGAGCTTGTTGCTTTGGTTGTTTTGCCGACTGTGGCACAACCAGGGCGTTGAGTAATCCCTCTGCATCATCGTCAGCATCTGCATACTTGCTCGCTATTTCTATCATCTCTCCCAAATCAGTGACCTTGTCACACTTCAAGCGATGACGCAGTAGACCAATTGGGAGACCTACAATGAAAGCTTCAATCGCGGTTTGATCATTTACTCCTTCACAGGAGTTCTTGGTGTTGATCCATCGTACGAGGTAATCCCGGCAAGTTTCTCCGGCCTTCTGGGTGCAACGCTGTACGTCTCCGACCGTACAGGGCCTCCGGTATGTGCCTTAGAAATTCCGAAAGAACGCGCTTTGCATGTCATACCAGTTGTAGATGGTGTTCTGCGGAAGTTCATTAAGCCATGATCGTGCCGTCTTTCGCAACATGAGTGGGAGGTATCGGGTTGCGACCAGGCTATTTCCGCCTTTGGCGATGCAACAAGCTTGGAAGAAATCCTGTAGCCAGGTATCTGGCCGATCAATGCCGTCGTAGGCTTGGATATGTCGTGAGATAGCAAATCCTTCTAGGAATCTTGTAGCTCTGATGCGTGGTCCGAAGCACTGCCCACGTAGATATCATCGTTTTCATAGCGTCGCGCCTCTATATTGGAGTTGATCCTGTGTCTTGCGTCATTCGGGGATAGAGATCGTCCCGAGTGTCGGCTGTGGCTGTGGTGCCTTGGAGCCGGACTTCGTCTTCTGCCACCACCACCTCCACCACGACGTCCTCCCTGGCCTCTTTGAGAGCCGTTGTGATGGCTACTTGGTGGAGAGGGTGGAGCAGCTGGGTTATTTCCGGCTGATCGTCGGCCTCTGTCCGGAACATCATTATTCCGGTTCTAGAGAGGGTCTTCATTGTGGCGAGCCCTGAAGGAAATATGCCCTAGAGGTAATCATAGAGATGATTGTATTTCATGTGTATACATGGGTTATTATAATGTTCCTTGAATATCCATATACCAGGCAACTTGTATTGATTGGCAATTATGTGAATTGTTTGTGAAACTCTTTACTTGTATGGTTATCTAATAGTTGTCCCTAGTCAGAGTTCATGTGAGGACACACGTGAATATTAGACTAGCACATCGATTGTTGATGACTAAGTTTCACAAGTCATAGACATAGAGATGTCAAACCAATGATGTGGACACATGTTATGAACATGGGGTTGGACTGACCCAACTTGAGACTAGCAATAATACTTGCAACTCTCTCTACACATTGTGTACGTTTTGTCCTTAGACCTGAGATTGTCACATGTACTTGAGATGTGGATCGACCTACTTTGGGGCTATCAAACACTACTCCGTAGCTAGGTAGTTATAAAGGTAGCTTTCGGGTTTGTCCTAATACATGTTGCAAGGCATCGGTCAATCAAGATGGGATTTGCCCCTCTCTACTTGAGAGAGATATCTCTGGGCGAGTGATCAGATCCAGAAATGCATGGCCATGCTACATATGGTTAAAAGTTAACCTAGTAAAGGGATTCCAAATCATAGTATCGAGAAAGAGAGGTCAGCTTGGAGCTAGACCAAATATCATGAGGCAAAGGGAAAGACATGTACTCAACCTTGTGATGGTTCGTCCGAATGATCTTTATATGCGTTTAGGAGTTGGCATGTCTTGCTAGAGGCCGCTACCAACTATTGACAGAGTAAGTGTACTCGTGTCATGACTATACGTGTATGAACCTATAGGGTCACACACTTTAGGGGCTGGAAGCCTAATGAGGATTGGATCCGAATTAGACCAGGCTTAGGCTGCTAATGTAGAAGCCCACCAGGGATGCCTATATAAGAGAGAGTGAGGCGAGCTTAATAGGGTTGAGCATTCCACCCAGCCGCCACTCCTCTTCCGCCTGTATTGCACGTGCAGACCTAGCAGTCTGGCGTGTGACGGCTTCCACTCCGGATGTGTGGATACCTCGGAGGTGCTACAACTGTAGCACTTGGATGAGCCACGCAAAGGGGAGCTGCTCGAGGGACGAGGACGAGGAGGAGACATAGAACATCTACACTGCCCCGACGTACTTCATCGAGTTCCGCAACTACGCGTCTAGTGGTAATCCCGTGATCTATGACCACAATATTCTTGGTTGGTGCAGTAGAAAATTTTGATTTTATGCTAGTGTAGCCTACCCGTTCCCCTACAATGGTATCAGAGCCGATGTTGTTCAGTCATAGGTTCAGGAAGTTTTCATATGGTGATATGTAGATTGATATGGATGATGTGATCGTCTGTATGGTGGTGGTTCTGGATTGATCTATGATCTTATTTTCCGTGATTGTGATTCTAAGGTCGTCAAACGACTTACCCCTACCGGTCGGTTTCCGCCATCGGGGTAGACAGTGACACATAAATCCTTTTGAATCACGCGAAGATCAATATGATTGATCAAATCGGGAATTAGATCTGAATCGACGTACCGTGATCAAAGGAGTTTGGTCGAATCGGAACTATGGTCGGTTTATGGCAAATTTGATTTGCCGATCAAAATCCTTAAAGAAAATTGTATAGATACCGCGAGGGGTGCTGCCCCTTCAAACCCCGCAGGAGGAGACCCCCTAGACCCCCCTTAGTCGTAGCCCCTTTTGTATCACGTTAAGGTTCATAGGTGCTACGATTTCACATGATCCGGTAGAATGCGATTCTATGCACAACTTGTTTTTTCAGGATGTATGTGATCAGTATGGCCCAAAAATGTATGTGATGGATGTATGTATTTCTTTTCATGACCTGCGTGTCGTGAGTAGGGCAACACGGCTGGAGCCATATGTGTTGTCAATTATTGTAATGGTTTGCATGCCAACTTGTGATGATCCCAATACCATGTAATTTTGATTACTAGCTGTTAGGAGTAATAGCTTGTATTAGTTCTTGGAGAACTCATCACTTGGAGGATGGCTCGCATAGAGCATGAAGATGGAGATCATCATGGTGGACAGGTTCTATGGCGATGGAGATCACCATGAGAAAAATGGGCCATACTATATCACATCTATGTGAATGATATTCTTATAAGTTTTACTACTATGCATGCTTAGATGATAGAAGTAGAACGATCCCTCACAAAGTTTAAGTTAAACCATGCCCTCCCAACCAAACCTTGCACCATCCTATGCCATGTACAATCGTTGGTGGGTCTATGAAATTAGGGTGTAGCGGTTTTCCTTGGCTGGATGGGTTTGTATCGGATACCTACACGCATAAGGGTTGGTGAGCTTAACAAGGTCATCTTAATAGTTAAGGACCATGGGGCATAAAGGTTGGCCCCCTAGTTTTGACATAGAGATGTTACCCAAAAACAAGAGTCATATGTGATATGATTAGCAAAGGTTGCTTACCGATTTACCTTGTCTTCTAGCAGTGATGCTAAAGCTCACTAGTCGACTTGTTAATTGTGGATCTTGGATCACTTAGTATCAATAGAGGGATGTTGATTTAAGTGGGAGTATATGCTATTAAATTGTTTAATATGTTTTACTCTTTCATGGTTACATGGCTTAGTATTTTGCATTTTTTTTGTAGATCAAGGGCACCAAACAATTCATCACCTTTTGCTTTGCGTTCGATTCTTGAAAAGGATAAACTAAATGGAACAAACTATTCAGACTGGGTCCGTAACCTAAGAATTGTTCTCAGGGCTGAGAAAAAGGAAACTGTTCTGGATACCCCAATCCCGGATGAACCTACTGATAATGCAACTGCTGCCCTTAAGAATGCCTACAAGAAAGCATGTGATGAATCTCTTGAGGTTAGTTGTCTTATGCTTGCATGCATGGAACCTGATCTTCAAAAGCAGTTTGAGGATCAGGAAGCGTATGACATGATCGTTGCGCTTAAGGACATGTTCCAGACTCAGGCTAGGACTGAGAGGTACAATGTCGCTAAGTCCTTTGTGGAATGCAAGATGGCAGAAGGAGCAGCTGTAGGCCCCCATGTGATCAAAATGGTTGGTTACAGTCAGACTTTAGAAAAGCTTGGTTTTCCATTAGGCCAAGAGTTGGCCACTGATTTCATTTTGGCATCTCTTCCATCTAGCCATGGGCATTTCATTTCGAACTACCATATGAATGGGGTGGAGAGGGGCCTTAATGAATTATGTGGGATGCTGAAAACAGAAATTTGTGACATTAAGAAGTGTGCAGGGCATAGCCATGTGATGGCTGTGCAGAACAAGCACAGCTTCAAGAAAAAGGGCACTTCTTGGCAGAAGAAGAAGGGAAAGGCTAAGGATACGATCCCTAAGCCAAACCCTGCACCCAAGCAAAAGGCTGGACCTGCAGGAGACACTGAGTGTTTCTTTTGTCATGAATATGGCCACTGGAAGAGAAACTGCAGCAAGTACCAGGCTTCTTTGAAGAAGGGTGGAAGTAAGAGTACTTCCCACTAAGGTGCGCTTGTTGTAAATGTTGTGGACATTTTTCTCGCAGATTCTTATGTTAACTCTTGGGTATTTGATACCGGATCGGTTGCTCATATTTGGAATTCGATGCAGGGGCTAATCAGAACTAGAGAAGTGCAGAAAGGCGAAGTGGATTGTCCTCATCGAAAATAAAGCAAGGGTTGCTGCATTGTTCGTCGGCGTCATGCAACTTCACCTTCCGTCAGGATTTATTATGGAGTTAAATAATTGTTATTACATTCCTAGTATGGGTCGAAACATTTTATCACCTTCATGTTTGATGAGGGATGGTTATTCATTCGCGAGTACAAACAATGGTTGTGTAATCTCTAAGAATGCTATGTTTGTGGCTGATGCTCCCATTGTGAATGGGTTATTTATTTTAAATCTTGATAATGCATGTGTTTACAATGTTAGTGCTAAAAGGCTTCGGCCAAATGATTTGAGTCCTACCTATTTATGGCATTGTCGTTTGGGGCATATAAGTGAAAAGCACATGAAGAAGCTCCATGGTTATGGTCTTCTAACTTCGTTTGATTTTGAATCATACGAGACATGTCAAGCTTGTTTACTTGGAAAGATGACCAAGACGCCTTTTACGGGGTTTCCTGAGAGAGCGACAGACTTGTTGGAACTCATACATACTGATGTATGTGGACCAATGAGCACGACAGCCACATGAGGATATCACTACTTCATTACTTTCACTAATGATTTCAGTAGATATGGCTATGTGTACTTGATGAAGCATAAGTCTGAAACTTTTGAAAAGTTCAAAGAGTTTCAGAATGAGGTAGAGAATCAACGTGGCAAGAAAATAAAGGCCTTGCGATCTGATCGTGGAGATGAATATTTGAGTCACGAGTTTAGCAATCATCTTAAGAGTTGCGGAATTGTTCCACAACTCATGCTGCCCGGAACGCCTCAAAGAAACGGGGTCTCTGAACGGCGTAATCGAACTTTGTTGGACATGGTTCGATCGATGATGAGCCAGTCAGATTTACCATTATCATTTTGGGGTTACGCGCTAGAAACAATAGCTTTCACACTAAACAGGGTACCGTCTAAATCCATAGTTAAGACCCCATATGAGATGTGGACTAGAAAGAATCCTAGTTTGTCTTTTCTAAAGATTTGGGGTTGTGATGCATTTGTCAAGCGACTTCAGTCGGACAAGCTAACACCCAAATCGGATAAGTGCATTTTTGTGGGATACCCAAGGGAAACCTTAGGGTATTACTTCTACAATCGAGAAGAGGGCAAAGTGTTTGTCGCTCGTAAAGGTGTTTTCCTAGAGAAAGAGTTTCTCACAAAGGGAACGAGTGGAAGGTCGGTGCGACTTGAAGAAGTTCAAGATGAGCCAGTCGGGGATGCTTCTACGAGTGATGCTATTATAGCAGAACAAGTTGAGGAACCCGTGGCAATAAAAGCACCACAACCACGAAGGCCGGCGAGGCTTCGCGAAGCGCGAGAGTTATTATTGTTAGACAATGATGAGCCTGCGACCTATGAAGAAGCGATGGTGGACCCAGACTCTGACAAATGGCTGATTGCCATGAGATCCGAGATAGAGTCCGTGGGAGACAATCAAGTTTGGAACTTGGTTGACCTGCCTGATGGTTTTAAAGCCATCGAGTGCAAGTGGATCTATAAGAAGAAGATTGATATGGATGGAAATGTTCACATCCATAAAGCTCGACTTGTTGCAAAAGGTTTTCGACAAGTTCAAGGAGTTGACTACGATGAGACTTTCTCGCCCGTAGCGATGCTTAAATCTATACGGATCATTCTAGCCATTGCTGCATATTTCTATTATGAGATATGGCAGATGGACATCAAGACGGCTTTCTTAAAGGGAATCCTTACTGAGGACGTGTATATGATGCACCCTGAAGGTTTTGTCGATCCAAACAATGCTGGAAAGGTATGCAAACTTCAAAAGTCTATTTATGGGCTGAAGCAAGCATCTCGGAGTTGGAACATTCGATTTGATGAAGTTGTAAAGGAGTTTGGCTTCACCAAAAACAAACAAGAACCTTGTGTGTATAAGAAAGAAAATGGGAAATCACTTGTGTTTCTAATCTTATATGTGGATGACATATTACTGATTGGAAATGACATTCCTATGCTCGAGTCTGTTAAGACCTCATTGAAAAATAGTTTTTCTATGAAGGACTTGGGAGAAGCGGCATATATTCTGGGCATCAAGATCTATAGAGATAGATAAAGGAGGCTAATTGGATTAAGCCAGAGTACGTACATTGACAAAGTGTTGAAATAGTTCAGCATGGAAGAAGCTAAGAAGGGGTTCTTGCCCATGTCTCACGGCATTAAACTTAGCAAGACTCTGTGTCCTTCGACCACTGATGAGCGAGAGCGCATGAGTAGGGTTCCATATGCTTCGGCTATTGGATCCATCATGTATGCGATGACATGTACTCGCCCAGATGTTTCCTATGCTCTAAGTGTTACGAGCAGATACCAGGCCGATCCAGGTGAGAGTCACGGGACAACGGTAAAGAATATCCTTAAGTACTTGAGAAGGACTAAGGATATGTTCCTAGTTTATGGAGGTGAGGTTGAACTCAGTGTAAAGGGTTACACAGATGCGAGTTACCTTAACGACTCAGATGACTCGAAATCGCAATCAGGTTATGTGTTTGTCATGAATGGTGGTGCTGTGAGCTGGAAAAGTTCTAAGCAAGATACAGTGGCCTCCTCTTCAACAGAAGTTGAATATATTGCTGCCTCGGAGGCTGCAAAGGAAGCTGTTTGGATTAGGAATTTCCTGATCGCTCTTGGTGTGGTTCAGGGCTCGTCCAATCCCTTGGACGTTTATTGTGACAACAATGGTGCTATTGCACAAGCCAAGGAACCTAGACAGCACCAGAAGAACAAACATATTCGCATGTGTTACCATCTGATTCATGAGTTCATTGATGATGGTAGTGTCATGTTATGCAAAATACATACAGACTCAAATGTTGCCGATCCCTTGACTAAGCCACTCCCGCAGCCTGCGCATGAAGCACACACAAGAGCAATAGGTATTAGATACTATCTAGATTGACTCTAGTGCAAGTGGGAGACTAAAGGAAATATGCCCTAGAGGCAATCATAGAGATGATTTTATTTCATGTGTATCCATGAGTTATTATAATGTTCCTTGAATATCCATATACCAGGCAACTTGTATTGATTGGCAATTATGTGAATTGTTTGTGAAACTCTTTACTTGTATGGTTATCTAATAATTGTCCCTAGTTAGAGTTCATGTGAGGACACACGTGAATATTAGACTAGCACATCGATTGGTTGATGACTATGTTTCACAAGTCATAGACATAGAGATGTCAAACCAATGATGTGGACACATGTTATGAACATGGGGTTGGACTGACCCAACTTGAGACTAGCAATAATACTTGCAGCTCTCTCTACACATTGTGTACGTTTTGTCCTTAGACCTGAGATTTTCACATGTACTTGAGATGTGGATCGACCTACTTTGGGGCTATCAAACACTACTCCGTAGTTGGGTAGTTATAAAGGTAGCTTTCGGGTTTGTCCTAATACATGCTGCAAGGCATCGGTCAATCAAGATGGGATTTGCCCCTCTCTACTTGAGAGAGATATCTCTAGGCCCCTCGAGTGATCGGATCCGGAAATGCATGGCCGTGCTACATATGGTTAAGAGTTAACCTAGTAAAGGGATTCCAAATCATAGTATCGAGAAAGAGAGGTCACCTTGGAGCTAGACCAAATATCATGACGCAAAGGGAAAGACATGTACTCAACCTTGTGATGGTTCGTCCGAATGATCTTTATATGCGTTTAGGAGTTGGCATGTCTTGCTAGAGGCCGCTACCAACTATTGACGGAGTAAGTGTACTCGTGTCATGACTATACGTGTATGAACCTATAGGGTCACACACTTTAGGGGCTAGAAGCCTAATGAGGATTGGATCCGAATTAGACCAGGCTTAGGCTGCTAATGGGCTGCTAATGTAGAAGCCCACCAGGGATGCCTATGTAAGAGAGAGTGAGGCGAGCTGAATAGGGTTGAGCATTCCACCCAGCCGCCACTCCTCTTCCGCCTGTATTGCACATGCAGACCTAGCAGTCTGGCGTGTGAGGGCTTCCACTCCGGACGTGTGGATACCTCGGAGGTGCTACAGCTGTAGAACTTGGACGAGCCGCACAAAAGGGAGCTGATCGAGGGACGAGGACGAGGAGGAGACGTAGAACATCTACACTGCCCCGACGTGCTTCATCGAGTTCCGGAACTTCGCGTCTAGTGGTAATCCCGTGATCTATGACCACAGTATTCTTGGTTGGTGCTGTAGAAATTTTTGATTTTACGCTAGTGTAGCCTACCCGTTCCCCTACAAGCCCCCTACCGGCTTGTCCCAGCACGGTGTCCATCGTTCCTTCGTCCGTCATCCGGACGGCTTTCATGTCTAGGAGGTGGCATTCTTTGTCGGTCCTCCTCCCGATGTTTCTCCTTATCATCGTCCCTGTGGTCCTTTGACTCTCGCCGGGGCGGGTTCCTCGGATTCAGTGCAGCAATTGCCTCTTGCTATGCAACTGGGTTAACGTTACGCCAGTCACGGGCAGCTTTGTGGTGCTGTCCTGAAGATCCGGTTCTCGAGTAATTGTCTTCCCGGCGATCGGGCGGTGCTGCTGCTCCGAAACACGCTGGGGTCTTACGTCGGCCCATGCCGGATCTATGCGACATTGGTCTGAATTAGAGACCAGTTTTTGACTTCCGGACATGGCGACCTTTTGCTATTCTAGTCCCTTGTTGAGTAGTTTAATTCCCAAACGGATCTCCTCCGGGCCTGGATTAGCCGATAAAATTTCTCGGGCCGCCACGGTATTCTGTACTAGGGTTGGATACACCCAATCCCCTCTGCTATCTTTCCGAGGCTTCCCCATTTCTTCTCTGAAAAAGACGGCATGAATCTACGGGAATTGGTTGTCATCGGTATGACGCTTCCTGGTCTTCTGGTATTGCCTGGAGTTGTACTTCTCCGCAGATGCTATGCGTTTCTTTTCCTCCTCAATGTTTTTGGCTTCATCGAGGAGTACTTGACGATGCACTTCTAGGGCCTGTGCCCTCTCGTCCAGTTCTTCAGCAGTAAGTTCTGCAGCTGTAGGAATAGGTGTGGTTAATGCAGCATCGATGAGTTTACGCGCACCTTCAGTGATCACGTGTCCATCCACCGATTCTTCTTTTTTGGGCTCTTCTAGGATAAGTGCTCCATCCGAGTCTTCCTCGTATTCCTCGGCAATCACCTCCTCTGCCAGAGGGTCTTTTGCCGGGGTCTTGTTCTTCTTCTTTGCCTTCTTGGCAGCGCCGGTAGCAAAGACGGCTTTGGGTCCATTTCCCGGAGTCAAGCTCTAATCGGTACTTTTGGACATCTGGACTTCGGGATTATCTCCGACTTCCATGTCATCCTGCGCTTCGGGAGAGTGTTCCCCGGATCCTTCATCCATGGCATCTCCTTCTTCTGCAGTTTTGGAGTTGTACCCCTCTTCATATTCCACGGAGAACTTTCAAAAATCTGCCGACGTCATCGATTCATCCGAGGATGTTGGCACGTCGACGTTTGTTCCAATTGCCTCCAGCACCGAGTCGGTGTTATCTCCAGCATCGGCAGAGCCAGATCCGGATCCCACATATCCGACGAAGTACGATGCGTTCTTCCTGAGGTACCTCCCACTCTCGTGATCAGCTTCATCGAAACTTTTGATGGTCTCGAGAATTGCATCTACACCCGAGTTTTGCATTATCATACGCCGTAGTGTGTACCTCAGGAAAGGCCTGTCTGTCCCGGCGTCATTAGAGCCGGAATCAGTGTCGTTGATATGCTCCTCCTGGATTTCGACTTCTGCAGGTGGGTCGATCTGGGATTCGATCCCTCCAAGGAGATCCACTCTAGATTCGACTTGGACCACTAGGTCTGCTTCAGGTTCAGATTTCTCCACTATCTTCGCGACTGGTGCAGGCTGGGTGGGATTAGGGTTTTCTGAGATCCGGAACTCTGCCGCCTCCTTGGACAAAGGGGACCCATAAGATTCTTCTGCCTTTATCATCACCGCTGGGTGGGTGGGACAGGTTCAGAAAAACCGATGTAAACATCGATCTCGCCAAAAGACATGATGGTGTAGGCAGTTACAGCCTCCCTAGCCGGAATCCAGGTCTCGTCGAGAATGATGAGAGGGACGTCGCTGGCGTAGAGGATGCGACTGACGGTGATAGTCTCGCCGATTCCGATTCTTGCAGATTCCACTCGGAACGTAGATCCGAAGCTCACTTGCCCCACGGTGGGCGCCAAATGTCGTCGGATTAATGACAAGTACGCCATGAGGGGGTCCGCGAGGCGTGCAGAAGAGACGGGTGTGAGATGTACGGTGTTCCGGGACGATGAGCACACAAGTTTACCTAGGTTCAAATCCACCATCTTTGGACGGATCCTACTCTTGCTAGCAATCCAGTAATACGGCAGAGCAGGAATATGAGTTACAAGGGTTCGCCTGTGCGAGTTGAGATTGTAGTCTATTGAGAGTTGCCCTAAAGGCTCTCCCTAGGACGGCTTATATAGATATCTGGCCTAGGGTTTACAAGAGAGATCTATCCGGCTACGACTAAGAGTTGGTTACAGAGTACATCTTGAACTATAAGTAATGCTATGGGCCTAAGTCGGTAAGTCTTCTGGGCCTTCCCGTAGCCGGACTAGACTCCGTCTCTTCTCCCTGACTGGGCCGCCCGTGAAGCAAAGCTCTAACCCAAAGTGGGCCACCCTGGTCAGTGAGGAACTGTGAGGATACCTAGAAAGTATATCCCCAACAGCAGCGGCGAAGCACACGATGAATAACATACAACAACTAGTGAATTGGTGAAGCCAATCAGCTGAGCATGGTGGCAATTTCATTCGTGGTGTAGGCGCTCGACTCTTCCTGATTTGGTAAGGCGAGGCACGAGGTGGTTAGCGATCCTGACTATTTTTTAAAGGAGCGGTCCTGATTTTTAGGAGCGGTAGGTTTTAGGGGCGTGAAATCAGCCTAAATTGGTGATCCTTTCTTGAGCGTCATTTTTCCGAAAACCAGTAATCAGTGTCGTGGGTGGCTCTGCGGGTTAAGTGTTCCATCCTGCGGGTTAAGTGTTCCGTCTGTCTTTCTAAATTGCTAAATGCACACGAAGATCTGACTAGTGGGCCCAACTTTGTGGGTTTACTCTGCTATGTATGATTTTTAGGATACATTTAGCGAAGTTCTTGTTCGCGCCTTTATAAGTAGCAGAGATAGAGATATCAATTTTTTTAAGCAAGTCTAACTGGGTTTTGGCGCCTGAACGCACCCCTAAGGGGATGGCGGCTCGGGTGTTAGGAAAGATATTTTTAAGGGCATCTCCACCGACACAACCCAAATGGGCGATCTAAACCGTTCGATTTTGTTCGTTTGGGTCAGACCACGAATAATTTGGATTGTGGCCCGACCTATCCAACCAGCCGTGTCCTACGGAGCGATCCATCTGTCCGCGCTGGCCAGCGCTAGCTAGAATTCATCTTTCCACATTTTAGCACAAAGTACATAGACAAATGTACAATTTGACAAGCAAATAAACTAGATTAGGGAATCAAGTTAAAATAGTGCTTACATATAAATAGTTCACACTCATATGGTTCGATAAAAATAACCAAACATCATTCAAATTACAAGAAACAAATAAGGGATTAACCGTTTTGGTTTCCCGCACGAGCCCATATATGCTCTATCAAATATAATTGAAGTCGGTCATGAGGGTGCCTGTGATGCAAATTTTCATGCACTTGCATGAAATTTTCCCAAGACGCTAGACTTGGCTCTAGCTCAACCAACTGACCCTGAAAAATCCTAGCCTTGGTCGAAAATGATGTCATCACGCTCATCCTTGATGATCATTTTGTGCATGATCGCACAAGCAGTCATAACATCCCACATCCTCTCTATGGAGACTATCATTTTGCGGCCCGAAAGTTAGGTCGCCCAAGCAACGCGGTACCCAAGTTGATTTTAATCACCGCGATTCGAAAAGTTGGGGCGCCAATTTCTGAGAGGGGTGTTTCGAGTGAATGATGGCGAAACCCAATATTTTCAAATTGCGCCTATTAAGTCAGTTTATTCTGTTACACTAGTTCCTGTTGTGCCCCTTCTTTGTCGGTCACTCTTCTTAGCCACCCTGCACGTGTCGTAGGGGCAAATCCATTACTGTACTTTCCTAACTCTCGACACTGAATCTTGCTGCGGCGGCGGCGATCCCTTTTCTTCCCTTCCCCGACCCTAAATCTACCGGCGGCGGAGGACCTTTTTTCTCCCTCCCCCGACACTGAATCCGACAGCGGCGGCCCAGCATGTCTTGCAAGGCGAAGGTTGTAGCTACGTCACCGACTGATTTGGGTCCGTCGGGGCCCAAGTATGGGGATCAACATGAAGCAGCGGCGAGGTCTTCAGCCCCGGTTAGCGAGGAGGTCAGCAAGGATTCTGCTCCCAAGGTACCTACGAGCAGCGGGTTGAAGAGAAAAGCAAGGCCGGCGGTGGATTGTTCGGCTCCGGTGGGCGGATGCGGCACCCAGATCTCAAAGAAAAAAACTCGGGAGAAGAGCGAGAGGTGAATTTTTCTTATCTGTGCCTTATCTTGCAAGTAGATTAGTTACGGCATAATAGAATCGAATGAATTGAAAAGTTCCCCTTTTTAATCAAATTAGGCACAACTTTGATACAAGGGACCTATATGAGTTCATAGTTCATGTTCGCCAGTACACTGCAAAACTTGATTTTGGTTGCGAGAGGGTTGTGTTCGGGCAAGATGTGCATCTGCTTGTGAATTGCAAAGATGTTGTGTCTGTTTCGTAGCTGGTAGATATGCATGCCGCTAGAATTCCCTGGGGTTCTAGACAGAGGACAAAATTGGTGTGCCGCAACATGAATGATACCTATCATCAAATTGAGCACTCCCATGAGCTTCAGATGGTTTGGGAGTGTGCAGCTTATCGTAAGGTGAAAGTTGAAGTGATGATTGATGATATGTATGCAGATGCTGGAGATCTTGCTGCTAGAGCTTCTGCTCCTAGAGACTATGGACCAATAGATGCTGATCTAGATAAGTTCAGTATACGGATAGAGGTGGATTCATACATGGAAAAACTTGATGAGGGAGTTAACAAGCCAGTTTCGTCATGTACTGTGGAGATCATTGTCGATTCCAAAAAACATAACTCTTGATGAAATGAGAGAGATGATCTGTAAGGAAATCAGTATTGGCCCTAAGAAGATGGCAAAAATCCAGTGGTGGCATCATAAGAAGCAGCAATTCATAGATGTTTTGGATACTGAAGATCTTATGCAGATTATGCGATGAAAGAAGTGAACCAGAAAGGTGTTCTTCCTTGGTACCATTTCTGATGTTGTTGAACATGTTATAGTGGATGTAGATGCCCCTGTAGTGGCTGAACAGAATGAGGTGGTCGACGTTGATGAGATATGATGAGAGCTGCTACCCTAGGCTTGTCATATGGACCGCGGGGTTCCCCTGCCTATATTTGTAATATTGATTGTTGTTGCATTTAGAGTGTGTTTCTGTGATTATGTTTGTTGGGAGATTATGATATAATGCTCTACGAGCTGTTGAGATTTTCAGACATGTCACTCACTGAAACCATCGTTGTTGTAAAGACATAAGTAAATTGTAGTTGACATGATTATGTTTCTTAAAATGACATACCATACTTGTTTCTGCTATTATGTTTGTTGGGGCATTGTAATGTAATGTTTTGTGAAACCATGACTAGACAAGTGATGTATAAATACATTGTAGTTGACATGATTATGTTTCTTGAGATGATGTACTGTACTTGTTTCTATTATTTTGTTTGTTGAGAGATTGTAATGTAATGTTTTGCGAAACCATGACAGGACAAGTGATGCGTAAGTACCTTGTAGTCGACATGATTTTTTTCTTGAGTTGATGTAATATACTTGTTTCTGTGATTATGTTTGTTGAGAGATTGTAATGTGATGTTTTGTGAAACCATGATGTGATTATGTTTGGTGAGAGATTGTAATGTAATGTTTTGTGAAACCATGACTGAAGAAGTGATGCATAAGTACCTTGTAGTTGACATGATTTTGTTTCTTTATATGATGTAATATACCGGTATGTTTTCGTTAGGCAATGAAATTGGTATGGAGTGAGTACAGGTTTAATATTTGAAATAAGAATGTATGAAGAGAATCCATATTAGGTAGGAGACAGTAATCCAGGGAAAGGGCATGGTATCCATTAAATTATTGTAACATGACAATTTAGTCATTGTTGCAGCGGTAGAAGGGCTTCTCTCTCTCTCTCTCTCACACACACACACACACCGATGCCGACACCGACACCGACACTGTCGCCTGCAACAATGCATTCACCATGCTATCCTTGAACGGCGAGGACGACCGGTCGAACATAGATAGCCTTCTCTCCGACATCGAGTATTCCTTCCACGATGTGAATTCCTCTATTTTCTCGAGCTAGGGTTAGGAAATTGTAAATCTCTCGATCTGAGCTCCATATGTGCATGCAATCGTGTTCGATTTCAGCTTTGCGTTTACCTATAGGTACCACGGATGATCTACGACTCCAAATGGGAGGGCCTAGATCTCGATGGAGAAGTGCCATGTGACCATGGGCTAAAAATTGAGGAGATATGTTGCATTCGAAGGCAGTAACACTGGGAGAAGGTTTTTGGGCTGTACAAATCAGGTTTGTTTACATTTTGTGCAACTATGACATGAAGTAAAATGTATCGTGTATGTTCATAACACTATAGTATGGTTGTTTTTAGGTTGGCCCGGTGTGTAAAGCAGTAGAGTGGGTGGATCTTGAGTGGCCAGATGCACTTAAGAAATGTTTGGCATAGTTATGGGAGATCTATGAGTTGGAAAGGTTGGGGAGATTTACTTATGTAATTGATGCAGCTGAAAAAAATTACAAGCTGTCGGTACAAAATAAGGAGCTAGAACAAGAAATCGAGAATTTGCAGTCAGAACTAACTGACGAAATCAATGGGAGCTTGGTTGTTGGAACTGCAAAGAAGCTTCAGGCTAGTCACAGGTGGTTGATTCATAATGCAGAAAAGGAGAGGGATCAGCTCAAGGAAGACAAGAAGAAGTTAGAGTACTGCATTGCGGATCTGTTGAAGGAACTGAAGAAGGCACGCGAGGGTGAACAAGGACAGACTATAGAGGATAAAGGAAATTCGAGATGAATAATTTATGTTGTGCCAATGCCTGAAACTAGTTAACTGTAAGACTTGCAGTTGCGCTTTCTTAACTAAGCCAAACTCAATCCTCGAGCAAATTAATTTCAGACGAACACACATATCGTGCATAGAGTTAAGTTCACGCTTACAAAATCACCACTATAGAGGATAAACCAGGAAGTTCAGTACTAAATAGACATATGTTGTGTTCAAGCGAGCCTGGCCCAGAGCTGCTTGTTTTCCTCCCTAAGATTGGCCAGCTCCTTCAGTACTTTGTCATGCTTCAGCCGTAGGTTCCAGCGCTCCGTCACTGATTGGAGAAGTTGGTCCGTAGCCATACGATTTTCCTTCAAGATCCCTTTCATGATCTCCATCTGCTTCCTAGCCGAGGTGTGACCTTCACTGTGTAGCTTCACCCAGCCGGTGTTTAACTCCTTCAGTTTCTGGCACTTGTCAGAAAGGACCACGAGTTCAGCGTGCAGGTGGTCAAAGGCTAGTTTCTGGGAATTCTTCTTCTCCCTTTGGATTGCTATCTTGTCATTTAGCCAGATCGCCAGGTCCTGGTCGAGCTTTCGCCTCTTTCCCTGCAACAAAAATACATAGTATGGTTTGTTCAGTTCACCAGGACAAGCTGGTTAGTTTCCATAATTAACTGAATCGACTAGTGGCACTGTCAAAATTTCAAGGAAGAAGCAATCTAGGACTAATCAACATTTTATGAATCGACTAGTGGCACTGTCATAATTTCAATTTCAAAGATAAATAAGATTTATATTCAGTTTAGTGTGCTGTGGGTTTTTTCCAATATCACCAAATAGTAGTGGGCTAGTGGCAAACTCATAATGTAGAAACCCATGTCCAGATACATAATGGAAAGAGAACATGGTGTCCATTCATGAACATGAACACCAACACATGTCCAGATAGATAAGGAGTTGCCCTAGGATTCTTATTGCACCCTATAATGGGAAGCAGACTTGGGCATTGCTCCCTGAACCCTAAACATTACAAAAAGAGTGGAGGACAAACTGATATTCGTGTCCCCACTAATAGGAATCAGACTTGGGCATTGCTTCGATACGCCTCCAAACAAGCCCTTAGCTCCTCATGTTGGGGATATACTTTCCGGGTATCCTCACTGTACCTTGCTGACCAGGGTGGCCCACTTTGGGTTAGAGCTTTGCTTCACGGGCGACCCAGTAAGGGAGAAGATAGGGAGTCCAATCCGGCTACGGGAAGGCCTAGAAGACTTACCGACATAGGCCCGTAGTGTTACTTGTAGTTCAAGATGTACTCTATAACCGACTCTTAGTCATAGCCGGATAAATCTCTCCTGTAAACCCTAGGCCGGATATCTATATAAGCCATCCTAGGGGGAGCCTTTAGGGCACCCTCACAATAGTCTACAATCTCAACTTGCACAGGCGAAACCCTTGTAACCCATATTCCGGCTCTGCCGTATTACTGGATTGCTAGCAGGAGTAGGATCCATCCAAAGCCGGTGGATTCGAACCTAGGTAAACTTGTGTGCTCACCGTCCCGGAATACCGTACGTCTCATACCCCTCTCTTCCACACGCCTCGAGGACCCCCTCATGGCGTACTTGTCATCAATCCGACGACAGTTGGCGCCCACCGTGGGGCCAGTGAGCTTCGAATCTATGTTCCGAGCGGAATCTGCAAGAATCGGAATCGGCGAGACTATCGCCGTCGATCGCATCCTCTATGCTAGTGGCGTCCCTCTCATCGTTCTCGACGAGATGTGGATTCCGGCTAGGGAAGCCGTGACCACCTACACCATCATGTCTTTCGGTGAGATCGATGTTTACATCGGTTTCATTGAACCTGTCCCACCCACCCCAGCGGTGATGATAGAGGCAGAAGAAATTTCTGGGTCCCCTTTGTCCATGGAGGCGGTAGAGTTCCAGATCTTAGAAAACCCTAATCCCACCAAGCCCGCACCCGTTGCGGAGATAGTGGAAAATCCAAGCCTGAAGCAGACCTTGCGGTTCAAGTCGATACTGGAGTGGATCTCCCTAGTGATGCCGAATCCCAGATCGATCTACCCGCTGAAGTCGAAATCCAGGAGGATCACAACAACAACCTTGGTTCTGGCTCTGCCAATGCCGGAATAGATCAACCGTTCCCGAGGCACATGTTGAGGCGCATGATGATGCAAGACGCAAGCGTGGATGAGGTTCTCGAAACCATCAAGATCTTCGAGGAAGCCCACAAGCAAAGCCGCAACTACCTCAGGACCCACACATCGCACTTCATCGGATACGTTGGATCCGGATCCGGCTTTGCCGATGCTGGAGACAACACTGACTCAGTGCTGGAGGCGATCGGAACAAACACCGACTTACCCGCATCCTCGGATGACTCGATGACGTTGGCGGATTTTCGGTAGTTTATTCTGTGGAGTATGAAGAGGATTATAACTCCAAAGCTGCAAAACAAGGAGAAGCCATGGATGAAGGATCTAGAGAAAACTCTCCCAAAGTGCACGACGACCTGGATATCAGAGATAATCTCGAGGTCCAAATATCCGAAAGTACCGATCAGAGCTTGACTCTGAGAAACGGATCCAAAGCCGTCTTTGCTACCGGCGCTGCCAAGAAGGCAAAGAAGAAGAACAAGACCCCGACAAAAGATCTTCTGGCAGAGAAAGTGATTGCCGAGGAATATGAGGAAGACTCGGATGGAGCATGTATCCCAGACGAGCCCAAAGAAGAGTCGGTGGATGGACACGTGATGACCGAAGGTGCGCGTCAACTCAATGATGCTGCATTAACCACAACTATCCCTACAGCTGTAGAACTTACTGTTGAAGAGCTGGATGAAAGGGCCCAGGCCCTAGAAGCGCTTCGCCAAGTACTCCTGGATGAAGCCAAAAACATAAAGGAAGAAAAGAAACGCATGGAAACTGTGGAGAAGTACATCTCTCGGCAGCATCAGAAGACCCGGAAACGTCACACTCGTGACGACCAATTCCCGGAAGTTCACAAGGTTCTCTTTGAGGGAGACCCGGGGATGCCTCGACTCGACAGCAAGGGACATCTGGTGTATCCAACACCGGTGCAAAACACTGTTGCAGCTCGAGATATCCTTTCAAATAATCCAGACCCAGAATAGGTTCGATTGGGCATTAAGCTACTCACCAAGGGTCTGGAGCAGCAAAGGGCCGTGAAATCCGGAAGCGGAAAACTGGTCTCCCAATTCGACCAATGTCGCACGGATCCGCCTTGGAATGACATAAGACCCCAACGTGCTCCAGAACAGAATTACCGTTCCGACCATCGTGAAGCCAACTATTCAAGAACCGGATCTTTAGGGCAGCATCACAGAACTGCACGTGACTGGTGCAACGTTGCTTCAGCTGCTGAGAAAGAGGCAATTGCTGCACTGTATCCGAGAAATCCTCCCCGACGAAGGTCAAACGATCGCAGGGAAGAAGACAAAGAGAAATGTCGGGAGGAGGACCATCAAAGAATGCCACCTCCTAGACCTACAAACCGCCCGGCTGAGCCCCACCGTGGTGGGAGTGACGGACAAAGAAACGATGTAAACCGTGCTAAGACAAGCCGGCAGGGGGCTCGTCGTAATGAAGACCCTCCCCGGAACCACAATAATGACGCTCCGGATAAAGGCCGGCGATCAGCCAGAAACAATCCAGCGGCCCCACCCTTTCCACCAAGTAGCCATCACAACGGCTCTCAAGGAGGCCAAGGAGGGCGTCGTGGCGGAGGAGGCGGTGGTAGAAGCCGAAGTCCGGCTCCAAGCCACCGCAGTCATAGACGTCACTTAGGACGGTGATCTTTGTCTCCAAGTGACGCGAGACACCGGATTAACTCCAACATAGAGGCGCGACGCTACGAAAATGATGACATATACGTGGGCCCAAAGTGCTTTGGACCACGCATAAGAGCCACAAAATTCCCAGAAGGATTTGCTATCTCAAGACACACATCCAAGTCTACGACAGCATAGCTCGGCCAGATACTTGGCTCCAGGATTTTTTCCAAGCTTCCTGCATCGCCAAAGGCGAAAACAGCCTAGTCGCAACCCGATATCTCCCACTCATGTTGCGGAAAACGGCACGATCATGGCTCAATGAACTTTCGGAGAACACCATCCACAATTGGTATGATATGCAAAGTGTGTTCTTTCGGAATTTTGAAGGCACGTATCGGAGGCCCTGTACGGTAGGAGACCTACAACGTTGCACCCAGAAAGCTGTAGAAACTTGCCGAGATTCTCTCGGACGATGGATCGACACCAAGAACTCCTGTGAAGGAGTAAATGACCAAACTGCGATCGAAGCTTTCATTGCAGGACTCTCAGTTGGTTTACTATGTCATCGCTTGAAGTGTGACAAGGTCACTGATTTGGGAGAGATGATAGAAACAGTGAGAAAGTATGCAGATGCTGACGACGACGTAGAGGGATTACTGAACGCCCTAGCTGTGCCACAATCAGCAAAACAACCAAAGCAGCAAGCTCAGAAACACAAGAACACCTCGGAAGAAAAGACCAACGTGGAAACATCAGTTGTTACTGCTACTTTCAGGTCTAGAGGACAAGGAGGACACGGTGGTGGCCGTGGACGTGGTCGTGGGACATCAAGAGTCCAAGATAGAGGAGACCAGCAACCTGGCAAAACCTACTCTTGGGCCGACATTGCCAATAACCCATGTGTGCATCATTTAGATTCCAATGGGGGCTCATCACACACAAACGTCGAGTGTCGTTTTAATGAAGACATCAAGAAAGATGATACTGCTGGCTACAGGGCTAAGCGGAAGAAGGGAAAGAAGAATCCCAAAAAAGATAAAGAGACCAAGGAAGATTCCGACATGGAGGAAGCTGACCCTTCAAATCCCAAGCCAGAAGGGAAGAAAACCTTCCCCACAAAGAAAGACACCTACGTCACTTTCCTCTGATCTCAACCAGCTAAGGTCAAGGAAGCAGTTCTGCATGAGATCAACGCAATAGTTCCGGCTGTCCCCCAATATCTGGACTAGTCGGAAGTCGCAATCACCTTTGACCGTGATGATCATCCGCCTAAGGTTCATAGGCGAGGAAAATACGCCTTAGTCATCAATCCACTTATTGACGGCTATGGTTTATCCAAGACTCTCATGGACGGTGGTGGCAGCATCAATATTCTATATGTCGAAACGCTACGCCAGATGTGAATCTCGGAGACCCAGCTGAATCACAGCTCTATGATCTTTCATTGAGTTGTCCCAGGAAGACAAGCAAATTCCCTAGGAGAGATCACTTTGGATGTTACCTTTGGAACTCCAAAGAACTATCGGACGGAAGCACTTTCCTTCAAAGTGGTCCCGTTCAAGAGCGCGTACCACGCTATATTCGGACGTCCGGCTTATTGGGCTTTTATGAGTCGTTCGTGTTACATTTACAATATGATGAAAATTTCAGGTCCCAACGGCGCGATCACCATCAGGGGAGACCCGAAGAAAGCGCGAGAGTGCAAGGATGGAAATGCCGCCTTTGCCGAAGTCGCGTTGCACGCCCAGGAGTACCAGGAGATCAAGAAGACCATAGATCCGTCCGAGATGCCCACAACGAAGAAGGAGATGACAAAGCCGAATCCGGAGTTCAAGGCATCGGAAGAGACGAAGAAGACACTGTTGAAGGATGATGACCCCTCCAAGGTGACCCAGATAGGCGTAGGCCTAGATAGCACATAGGAAAGCGCGCTCGTCAAGTTCCTCCAAGCAAATCAAGATATCTTCGCATGACAGCCATCTGGCATGATCGGAGTACCTAGGGAACTTGCCGAGCACTCTCTAAGTGTACACCCGAATGCTAAACCCGTCAAATAGTCCCTAGGACGTTTTGGCGATGTAAAGTGTAAGGAAATAGCTAAGGAACTAGCTCGACTCGAGTTAGCCGGATTCATAGAAGAGGTCATCCATACTGATTGGTCGGCCAACCCTGTAATGGTCCCTAAAAAGGACACCACTGATTTAAGGATGTGTGTTAATTATACTGCCTTGAACAAGGCTTGTCCCAAAGATCTGTTTGCTCTGCCTAGAATTGATCAAGTAATCGATTCTACGGCAGACCCGAAACTTCTTAGTTTTCTCGACGCATATTCCGGTTATCACCAAATTCGGATGCAGGAATCAGATAAAATCAAAACTTCATTCATAACCCCCTTCAGAACCTTCTCTTTCGTTACGATGCCCTTTGGGCTCAGGAACGCAGGAGCTACGTACCAGCACACTATGCAGCGTTGCCTCCACGACCAAATCGGACGCAACATACATGCATATGTGGATGACATTGCAGTGATGTCCAAAAAGAAGGAAACACTAATTTCTGACTTGGAGGAAACGTTCGCCAATCTACGAAAATACAACATAATGCTTAATCTGAAGAAATGTTTCTTTGGAATCCTAGCCGAAAAATTGTTAGGTTTCATCGTGTCTCAAAGAGGCATAGAGGTGAACCGAGACAAGATCAAGGCTATACTCAATATTTCCAGGCCAACTCGCATGAAGGATGTTCAAAGACTAACTGGTTGCATTGCTGCAGTCAGTCGGTTTGTAAGCCGGCTTGGAGAAAGAGCCACACCACTTTACAAGCTCCTGAAAAAGACCAAAAAAATCATTTGGACTGATGAAGCTAAAGCTGCACTACAAGACTTAAAAGAAGTACTCTCGTCTGCTCCTATCCTTGAAACACCGGAACCAAGGGAACCAATGTTGCTCTATATCGCTGTGACAAACAGGGTCGTCAGTGTCGTCATGGTAGTGGAGAGACCAGAGGAAAATCAGGAACACCTGGTGCAGTGTCCGACGTACTACCTCAGTGAGGTCCTAACTGAACCGAAGCAGCGGTATCCGCGCTACCAAAAGCTAGTTTATGGTGTGTTTTTTGCATCCCGTAAGTTACGGCATTATTTTCAGGAACACCCAATTACCATGGTGAGTACAACTCCCATGAGAGATATAATCAATAACAGCGAGGCTACAGGACGCGTCGCAAAATGGGGCATAGATCTTTCAGCTTTCGACATTGAGTATAAACCTCGAACAGCAATCAAATCCCAAATCCTTGCTGACTTTGTTACTGATTGGACAGAGATAAAGGATAATATGACCCTCCCAGAGTCGGAATATTGGACCCTATATTTTGATGGGTCTAAGGCTCGAGGGGGCTCGGGGGCTGGTGTGGTACTCAAATCACCCCAAGGAGATAAACTTCTATATGTGTTGCAGATCCACTTCACGGCGACAAATAACATTGCCGAGTATGAAGCACTCCTGCATGGAATCCGGATTGCTAAGGATATCGGCATCCGACGTTTGATGTGTTACGGAGATTCAGATCTTGTTGCTCAACAAGTGTCGGATATTTGTAATGCGAATAAGCACATGGCAGCATATAAAGCTGTCGTGGATGATCTATCTAAATCATTCGAAGGGTTTGAGGTTCAACACATCCCTCGAGCAGAAAATGAGGAAGTAGATGCATTATCTCGAATAGGCTCTACATGGAAACAGGTCCCGGATGGCGCTTTCCTAGAGCACCTCAAAGTTCCCTCTATAAAAGGAGTAGACGAGGAATATCCAACCAAATCTGACTCACCTTTAGTAGCAGTTCTGGCTGTGATTCCCAGCTGGACTCAACCTACCTTGATTACTTGGTAGATGGCAAATTACCGAAGATGAGGTTCTGAGCCGGCAGATCGTCCAACGAGCAAAGACCTATACTATAATTAGTGGTGATCTCTATAAGCGGAGTGCGTCTAGGGTCTTTCAGCGCTGCGTATCTCCGGAAGGAGTGGAAATCTTAAGAGAAATCCACGAAGGTGAGTGTGGTCACCATGCTGCAGCCAAATCTTTAGTGGCAAAATCTTTTCAACACGGTTTTTTCTCGCTTACAGCCAAGGCAGATGCCGAATGGTTGGTCAAGACGTGCAAAGGTTGCCAAAAATATGCCAAGCAATCTCATGTTCCGGCTGATCAGCTGCGAAAAATACCTATAACATGGACTTTTGCGGTCTGGGCTTGACATGGTAGGACCGTTCAAACGGGCTCCAAGTGGATTTACTCACCTCTTAGTGATGGTGGATAAATTCACCAAATGGATTGAGGCTAAACCCGTCACTAGTTGTGATGGAGCAACAGCCAGAAGATTTGTCGAGGATGTTATAATCTGGTATGGTTATCCGCATAGCATTATCACGGACAACAGGAGTAACTTCTCTATGGGAGAACTTGCCGAATTCTGCAACGAACAAAATATTCGGCTTGACATTGCGTCAGTTGCACATCCACATGCTAATGGACAAGTCAAAAGAGCAAATGGTTTAATGCTACAAGGCCTAAAACCAAGACTCGGAGCACCACTAAGACGTGCTGCGGGGGCTTGGGCAGAGGAATTACCCTCTCTAATATGGAGCTTGCGAACCACTCCGAACAGTTCAACCAGATACACACCTTTCTTCTTGGTCTATGGTGCTGAAGAAGTTCTTCCTAGTGTTTTGATTCACAATTCTCCTAGAGTGGCCGCGTATATCGAAGAGGATGCCGAGATTTCTCGACAAAATAATCTCGACTTAGTCGAAGAAGTTCGTGTCGTTGCTGAAATGAGATCAACAGCCTATCAGCAGAAGTTACGCAAGTATCATAGCCAGAGAGTCAGAAACCGGTCTTTTAATAAGGGCGATTTGGTTCTCCGGCTTGTGCAGCAAAGAAAGCACAAACTTTCCCTAGTATGGGAAGGGCCCTTGTTGGTTAGTCGAGTACTGCACAATGGTTCATACTACCTAACTGATATGCGGCCAGTCAAAGAAAGACCTGCTACTAAGAAGAGAAAGAGAGCTGGAGGCAGTACAATCCCGTAAGAATTAGACAGACCATGGAATATTGCTCAGCTACGTCCCTTTTATTCTTAGTTTATCCTTATTTGTAATCATATATGTGTACACGTTCAAAAAGAAATAAAGTATTGGTTGCCTCAAATTTTTTCTGAGAAGTTTTTTACCATCTTATTTCTGAATGATCATGTCATAGTCGAAAATCCCAGAATAATTGAAAGTACTTTATGCTCATGTTTGTTCTGGTTTAGATTTCCGATTCTACAATTGCTACCTTTGGGTATAAGTTTAAATTTTATAGTCTGTGCTTTGGTTATTTATCTGATTCCTAGATGCTGGCATTTTCTGAGTAGTGAATTGTTGGTACTGGAAGCCGGCTTTGTTTCCGAGTTTAAACTGGTTTAGCAATTGAGCTCCATTGCTCGGCAAAGTTTCCGTGCTAAAGGTTGGCCGGCTCACGAAAGGGACGAGGCGGAAAGCCAGATAAATGATAAGTGCAGACAAAAAACACAAGTGCTTATGCAAACATTTCAGGCACATAAACATTTAAGCCAAAAGTGTTGAATAGATAAAATAAAACTTGGCACTAGCAAAAGTATCATACTACTTATTTACAGACCCAAATTGTTTTCAGAATAACACAATTGTTTTTTCTGATACTCTATGATGCAGGGAGGGAGGTAGGAGCTGTCGGCTCGCTGGATACATCTGCCTCCCCTTGATAATGTTCCGAGATGTTCAAATATGATGCGTTTTGTTCATTGTCGGAAACTTCTGCTATTTCTTCGGCAGGCGGAGGTGGCGTGTCCACGCGGGTGAAGAAAGGAGTGTCGTAGCTGGTTAAGTCAGCTACGTGACACCCATATCCGGCACAGGAGTCCATGATAGCCTTGATGTCTTGCTCCTGTCCGTCTTCATCCACTTTGCAGTACCCTCTGGTTACTTGCCAAATTTCCATGTTTCCATGGTGGCTCATAACCATGGTGAGAATGTTCTGTGCTGCTGTTCGCGCGTAGGACATGGTCTAGTCCTGGACAAGCTGTGGCATCTCCTTGGCCTTGTCTCGCACTTCAAAGCTGGACATGCTATGCATATTCGGAACCTTGAGAACTTTGCCAATATCCTCGATGGATTAGTGGAAGTCATGAAGCAGATCGCCGACTTGTGTAAGCTGGCTGGAGCGAGACTCGGCAGAGGCTGAGTCCAGTAAGTTCAGAGGACCTATGCATGTAATGCAAAATGGTTAATAAAAGAAATCCGACTTCTAAAAGTTGAAAGATGCAGTAAAGTCAGAAAGATGGGAACATAGCAAAGATGACATCATCGACTTTGGTCTTCTCTTCTCGAAGACTCTAGAGTTCAGCTCGGAGTGCCTCGGCAATATCCCTCTCTCTGAACAAGTCGTTGCTAAGATCCGAGATTTTCTTATCCTGGAGCGCAATCTTACGACCACGCTCCTCGGTAGCCATGGAGGAGGATTCGAGAACTTGAGAAATGCTCTTCTGATGATCCTCCTTAAGCATACCAGCTCTTGGCGGAGATCCTTGTTTTCCACCACCAAGGTTTTAAGATTCTCGGCCTCTTCAATCATAGCACAAGACTGTTTTACCAGTGCTGTAGTCAAGAGAACAAAAGTTGAACAAAAATTTCTACTGTGAAATACAAGACAAAGTTTGAGTTCTGGAATGCTTACCTTCAGCCTCATCCTTGGAAACTTTCAATTGTGCATTTTCAAGATGGAGAGCTTTGATTTCTTTCTGCTTGTTGCAAACATTCTTCAATAAATCCTGGTTATAGGAATATACTTGCTATAAGTCAGAATACCCAAAGTCAGAAGTCTACTAAAGACTCGGGCTAATATTTTTACTAATATCAGCACGAGCCTTGGGGGCTACACTAGTTCATTCTTTGGCATCCTAAGGAAGCATAAAACCGGATTTGACTGTCCAGCTTCATGCTTGGGAGCAAGAGGATATGATATAGAATAAGGAAACATGTGAGTTGGAATTCCGACTTACATATTGTTCACGAGCGAGCTTGTTCAAACTCGCATTCACTTCGGTGGTAACCTTCTCGGTGAGGGTTTGGGGGACCACTGGCGCAGTTGGAAGCTCGCCGGTCCTTAGCTTCTCATCACGAAGACGGACTTGTTCAAGAAGATCAGAGTGCTTGATGTCCTCTGTTTCTTGTGCTTCTTCTTCGGCAGAGATGGTCCGGCTTTCTATGCATTGCCTGGCCAGCCGTTGGATCTCCTCCGCAGATTTCTGAGATAAGCCAAATTTGGCAAGTCCTGGATTGTTTAGGAGATTGTCAGCGAAAACCTCTGCCGAGGGATCATTACCCGAAGAGGGTTCACCCTTATCAAGACCTGAGTCACCCATGGTGACATCAGTTTGCGATTCAAGGATCGCTGGCTCTTTTAAAGAGCCGAATCTTCTACGACGATCAGAGATGGAGTAATCTCTGGTGTTGCAGAAGGTTGAGGGGCAGGAGTCAGAGGAGCTACGGCAGGAGAAGCCAATGTTAGCTTTGACTGGCGCAGGGGCTTAGAAGTAACTCCCTTCCCCTTGCCCTTGATGAGTTGTTTAGCTCTGAGAAGGTAATAGAACAAAGAACATTACATCACGGAAATAATTACAAATGAAGTACAAAGGCGGAAGTTGTGAGGAAAGTTACCTCTTCACAACGGGCACCTCCTTTGTGCCGATAGCCACTGTCGGAGCTTTACGCTTCCAAGGAACAATGTCCGGCAGTGGAACCAATTCTCCCTCCTCTTGAGAAAATTCAGGAGGATATCCCTCGATAGGAGCGAGCTCCAACTCGGGGAGGTCGGCAAGATGAAAAGAAGATAGTATCTTAGTATTGAAAAATTATGTAAAGATGAACACATGAAATAAGTTGTTGCTGAAACTTACCAGTACAACGGGGTTTTCTACCTTATGCATGTCCAGAGACAGATCCAGAATCTTCTTCTCGATCCGTTCCTTTATCAGCCATTTGATTTGGCATATATAGTCCTTTTCCAAGTAGGTCTTGGGACTGATTCGGAGCGTATCTTTCTTGGACGACGTGATGGAGTGCATCGGTCGATCTCCATGATGTTGGAGAGGCTGGATCCGGCGTGCCACCCAATATTCGACTAAGTCGGACCCTCTAAGGCCCTTGTGTTTCATCAAATATTTGATCCGCCTCTTGGCGAGAAGCAGATCGTCACTGAGAGTCAGAGCGACCTTATCCCAGGATTTTTGGGGCGTGGCGGCTCCATCGACGAAAACCGGCAAAGTAGTAGCTTTGCCGGGAGCGGGAATATCCTTGTGGTAGAAGAAAGTGGACTACCATTGCTTGACCGACTCACTGGCCATAATCCGAGGATATACGCGCTCTCGCCTAACCGAAAAACTAATAGTACCGGTAATATAAGGATTACCGACAGTTATGGAATTTCTCCGGACATGGAAGTAGTACAGAAAAAGAGTAAGGCTTGGCCTAATGCCGAGATACCCCTCACACAAAGATTAAAACGCACTCATCTCTAAGATGGAGTTTGGGATAAGATGATGGAGATGAACTCCGTAGTGATCAATAACCTCGGAAAAGAAATATGAGGGAGGAAAGCTCAGACCTCTATCAAGGTGAGTGCAGAAGTACACTCGCTCTCCGTCGGGAGAGATGTAGATGGTTTCGTCGAGGCCGCTCCGCCAGTAGCCGACACGGAGGATCCCTTATTCTTCCACGCCACGGAGCTTGGCATCGCCGATGACACACAGGATCCAAACCCCGCGATTGCTCTCCTTTTTCGCTGCTGCTGCCGTCGCTGCTGCGCCAGAAGATGATGTGGAAGCCATTTTTTCCGGTGCGCCGGTGACCTTGGATGGGCGGCACTGAGAATTTTTGGGGAGCAGGGAAGCTCTGGGTTCGTGGGAGGAGTAGAGGAGAAGGAAATGGTGCAAGGAACTGGTGAAGGAGATGGGGAAAAGAATCCTCACCACTTATATCCACCAACTGCGTCAAGATTCGTGTAAGAACTACAGTAAATATGCCATGCATCATGGAAAGAACTGGGTAACCCCCCGCGCGATGATTACGCCCCCTCGATCTCCATGCATGCATTGAAACAGCGCCTCGGTTCCGCGAAAGGCGGACCCACCAATGGTCGTGCTTACAGGAAATGTCTGTTAGTGATGTGACTTGACCATGACTAGTGTCAGATGACGTCAGAGACCAAGTTCTCGCTTAGTTTGAAATTCAAGCTAGAAACCCGAATAATGTATTTGTAGGTCTGACTCATTTTTGAGACCCGGATCGTATATTTTCTTTTGAAGTTTCACGAACCCTTCAAGATTCGTCAAGCCGAAGATCAAGCTAGACGATTATGAATCCGACTTTGGATCTTGGAGGCCTCCGGGGGCTGTTGTTGGGGATATACTTTCGAGGTATCCTCACTGTACCTCGCTGACCAAGGTGGCCCACTTTGAGTTAGAGCTTTGCTTCACGGGCAGCCCAGACAGGGAGAAGAGAAGGAGTCCAATCCGGCTACGGGAAGGCCCAGAAGACTTACCGACATAGGCCCATAGTGTTACTTGTAGTTCAAGATGTACTCTGTAACTGACTCTTAGTCGTAGCCGGATAAATCTCTCCTGTAAACCCTACCCCGGACATCTATATACGCCGTCCTAGGGAGAGCCTTTAGGGCACCCTCACAATAATCTACAATCTCAACTCGCACAGGCGAAACCCTTGTAACCCATATTCCAGCTCTACCGTATTACTAGACTGCTAGCAGGAGTAGGATCCGTCCAAAGCCGGCAGATTTGAACCTAGGTAAACTTGTATGCTCACCGTCCCGGAATACCGTACGTCTCACACCCCTCTCTTCCATACGCCTCGAGGACCCCCTCATGGTGTACTTGTCATCAATCCGATGACACCTCGTTCTCTTTCCAAACACCCTCGAGTAAGGTGATCCCTCTGCTCATGTCCTGCTTCATCTCCTTCACTGCATCCAGGCAATGGTTCCTGTCATGGTAGGCTTGGATGGTAGCCTTGGTTTCCTCGACGCGTCCTCTGAGTGCCTCGGTGACTTCGTCCTGCAGGAGAGTGCACCTTTCCACGAGATTCTTCTTCTCCTCCATGAGCTCATTGATTATCTTGATGGCCTGTTTTTGCCTGTTCAAGTTACGGTCGAGCACTTTCTGCAGCCTCACGACGTCACGTGCAAAATCTAGCGAGATCTCCTTCTGCACAGATAATTGCTTGCGTAGGCTCTCATTAGCTTGGGTGAGGGAGCGTGCAAGCCCATGTTGGTTGTCGTTCTTGGCACTGATCGCGGCCACCTTGTCATGGTACTCGGCCTTCGATCGCTGCATCATTGATGTTAATTGAAATAGGAATTCTATAATTACACTCCAGGTTCTAGGTGAATACTGATACCGATCGAAAAATCCCTGTTGAATCTATTGACCGCAGTGTTAAAAAATGGACCTAGAGATCTATTCATGACCACGATAAACTAATCCTAATCACAAAAAATCCATAGTGAATCTATGAACAGAGGTATTAAGGAAAGACCAAGACATCTAGTCATATTCATCAAAACTAATTCAACTCACAAAATAAGAAGAAAAACCAATGCGGGGCAGAGAAATCCACATCACAACTCAGAGAAATAACAGTGTGGATATTTGCTACCTCGCTAAGATGTGGAACAGGGCCAAACGGGTCCTGCAATGCCTCCGTCGTGGTGGATTCTGGCTCCATGGCCGGCCTGTAATACATAGAAGAGGAAGAGCAAGAAGAAGAAAAGAACAAGAAAAAGCTGAATAAGATCATGATGGAGAGGGAGATGGAGAAGAAGTAGAACAAGAAGACCGTACCGGGAGGAGCCCTCGCCTTCTAGAACATTCGGCGCCATTATCGGTGGAGATTGGGCCTCGATGAGAGGGGGGCTTGAGCGGCTGGTAGAGCAAGAAGTGCCTCGCGACGATTTCTCTCCCTTTTTCTCCGCGAGGATCGTCAACCTGCCTATACCGCTCCTCAGGGGAGCCATGGCTTGCAGGGTGAGGGTGGCGGCGACAGGAGGAAAAAGATAGTGATTAGTGTGGGAGAAGAGTCAAAGAGTACAAGCTGTGGTCCAGTTGTACTAGTACTATTATACAAGACCACCGTGTACGGTCTACCTTCTCAAAGAAGCCAGGGAGGCAGGGGTAGGGAATCGATGGGACTTGTCTTTATTGTGATGGACATTTCAATGGTCTTCGGTGCCGATATATAATAAGGGGAGTGCGAGCCAGATGGTCATCATGGGCATCGGCGCGCACGTCCCGCGTGCGTGTGTCACGTGTTGATGGGGCAATGACGCGCGCAACTGCTGCACGATCACATCGGCACGTCGAACTCCGTCGAACTCCACGTCGACAGGCATGCATGGGATATTTACGAGTCTAGAATATGCTGTGCCACTTTTGTTGTGATCAAATTATGTCCAGTACGCGAGATATTACATTTTTTTGGTAATCGACAAATTCATACGTGGACATGACGCACGAAACCGTTGCTCATCCTTGATCATATCAGCACCCCACTCTGTGTACCCGCCATCGACCATTCAGAGCAACTACCTCGAGCACGATGCCCACTCGCCGTGGCAATGGCAGGTCCAAGCCGTCCACTGACCGTCCTGCGTCGCCGGCTCTTCGCTGTATCGTTCGTGCTCGCAAGTTGCCTGCTGAGGTAGCACGTCCTGTCCGACTGTGCCAGGATCCATCGACATCGGCACTCAAGGACAACGCGACATCGAAGCTCGTACCGGCTGCGCAGGAGGAGCGTGGGGTACCTGCAGCGTCAGACGAGCGCAAAGAAGCAGCCAGGACGGGGGCGCGTGTTGCACCGATGAGTACGGAGAAGAAGAGGAACGAGAAGAAGACCAGGAAGAAGAGAGGAGATAGCTATTTGGACGAGTCCGACTCGGCCAACAAGGAGGCGTTCATCGATCAGTTGGAGGTAGAAGCGGAGGAGAGTGACATGGACCCGTGGTACTACGAAGAGGAGGAGGAGCACTCCGACGAGGAGATAGCGCGCTTATTCAAGGAAGGGGCGGTGTCGAGTCGTTAGAGGAGGACACCGACGGCGGCGATGGCAGGGACCATGGCATTGACGAAGACGAGGACGAACCGGAAGACGAAGACGATAGCTTCTTCGAAATATGATCATTTATTTTATTTAGATAGATGGATTTTCACTTGTTTATGGAGGTAAAGTATCGGTGGCACGGATAGAGAGGTGGCAAGATTGACCATGCATAAAAAAAGTGGAGAAGAGTGGGGTTATCCTGCCCGTTGGATCACACAGGATCAACGGTTGGTGGAGACGATCCGCATGACATCTATGTCAGCCAATCAGGGTGTAGCACCCAGAGTGAGCACATGTTTGGGATCTCCACACGTTTGGGCTTTTGTGAGATTTGTGACCGAGAGAGAGGGCAAATCTCTTTTCACAATCCACTTATGGATCCACCAGTGTCACTGCATGTGTGTTCTTTCCAGAAACCACATGGATCAACCAGAGTCATTGCATATGTGTTCTTTCCACAAACCACATATGGATCCACCAGAGTCATTGCATGTGTGTTAATGTCACAAACCACACATGGATCCACCAATGTCAATACATGCGTGCTCTTTTCACAAACCACATATGGATCAACAAATGTCATTCCATGTGTGTTCTTTCCACAAACCACATATGGATCCACCACAGTCATTGCATGTGTGTTCTTTTCACAAACCACATATGGATCCACCAGAGTTCATTGCATGTGTGTTATTTTCACAACCCACATATGGATCCACCAGAGTCATTGCATGTGTGTTCTTTTCGCAGACCATATATGGATCCACTAGTGTCATTGAAATGTGTGTTCTCTTCAGAGACCACACATGGATCCACCAGTGTTATTGCATGTGTGTTTTTTTACTACCAACAACTAGAGTCATTTCATGACTATTCTTTTCACAGACCACATATGGATCCACCAGTGTCATTGCATGCATGTTCTTTCCACAAACCACACATGGATCCACCAGTGTCATTGCATGTGTGTTCTTTTTACTAACAACAACTAAAGTCATTGCATGTGTGTTATTTTCACAACCCACATATGGATCCACCACTGTGATTGCATGTGGGTTCTTCTCATTAACCGTATCTAGAGTCATTGCATGTGTGTTCTTTTCACAAACCACATATGGATCCACCATTGTCCTTGAAATGTGTATTCTTTCATTTACCACACCTGGAGTCATTTCATGACTATTCTTTTCATAGACCATATATGGATCCACCAGAGTTCATTGCATGTGTGTTCTCTTCACAGACCACACATGGATCCACCAGTGTCATTGCATGTGTGTCCACCAGAGTTCATTGCATGTGTGTTCTTTTCACAATCCACATATGGATCCACCAATGTCATTGCATGCGTGTTCTTCTCATTAACCACATCTAGAGTCATTGGATGTGTGTTCTTTTCACAAACCACATATGGATCCACTAGAGTTCATTGCATGTGTGTTCTCTTCACAAACAAAACCTAGATTCAATTCATGATTATTCTTTTCACAGAACACATATGGATGTACCAGTGTCATTGCATGTGTGTTCTCTTCAGAGACCACACATGGATCCACCAGTGTCATTGCATGTGTGTTCTCTTCATAGACCACACATGGATCAACCAGTGTCATTGCATGTGGTTCCACCAGAGTTCATTCCATGTGTTTTCTTTTCACAATCCACCTATGGATCCACCAGAGTCATTGCATGTGTGTTCTTCTCATTAACCACAGCTAGAGTCATTGCATGTGTGTTCTTTTCACAAACCACATATGGATCCACTAGTGTCATTGAAATGTGTATTATTTTCACAAACAACAACTGGAGTCATTTAATGACTATTCTTTTCACATACCACATATGGATCCACCAGTGTCATTGAAATGTGTGTTCTTTTCAGAGACCACACATGGAGTCATTTCATGACTGTTCTTTTCACAAACCATATATGGATCCACCAGAGTTCATTGCATGTGTGTTATTTTCACAACCCACATATGGATCCACTAGAGTCATTGCATGTGTGTTCTTTTCACAGACCATATATGGATCCACCAGTGTCATTGAAATGTGTGTTCTCCTCAGAGACCACACATGGATCCACCAGTGTCATTGCATGTGTGTTATTTTTACTACCAACAACTAGAGTCATTTCATGACTATTATTTTCACAGACCACATATGGATCCACTAGTGTCATTGCATGTGTGTTATTTTTACTAACAACAACTAAAGTCATTGCATGTGTGATATTTTCACAACCCACATATGGATCCACCAGTGTCATTGCACGCATTTTCTTCTCATTAACCATATCTAGAGTCATTGCATGTGTGTTCTTTTCACAAACCACATATGGATCCACCATTGTCCTTGAAATGTGTATTCTTTCATTAACCACACCTGGAGTCATTTCATGACTATTCTTTTCACAAGCCATATATGGATCCACCAGAGTTCACTGCATGTGTGTTCTCTTCATAGACTACACATGGATCCACTAGTGTCATTGCATGTGTGTACACCAGAGTTCATTGCATGTGTGTTATTTTCACAACCCACATATGGATCCACCAGTGTCATTGCATGTGTGTTCTTCTCATTAACCATATCTAGAGTCATTGCATGTGTGTTCTTTTCACAAACCACACATGGATCCACCAGTGTCCTTGAAATGTGTATTCTTTCATTAACCACACCTGGAGTCATTTCATGACTATTCTTATCAGAGACCATATATGGATCCACCAGAGTTCATTGCATGTGTGGTCTCTTCACAGACCACACATGGATCAACCAGTGTCATTGCATGTGTGTTCTTTTCACAATCCACCTATGGATCCACAAGTGTCATTGCATGTGTGTTCTTCTCATTAACCACACTTAGAGTCATATGGATCCACAAATTTCATTGCATGTATGTTCTTTCCACAAACCACATATGGATCCATCACAGTCATTGCATGTGTGTTATTTTCACAACCCACATATGGATCCACCAGAGTCATTGCATGTGTGTTCTTTTCACAGACGACATATGGATCCACATTGTCATTGAAATGTGTATTGTTTCATTAACCACACCTAGAGTCATTTCATGACTATTCTTTTGACAGACCATATATGGATCCACCAGAGTTCATTGCATGTGTGTTCTCTTCACAGACCACACATGGATCCACATGTCATTGCATGTGGTTCCACCAGAGTTCATTGCATGTGTGTTCTTTTCACAATCCACCTATGGATCCACCACTGTCATTGTATGTGTGTTCTTCTCATTAACCACAGCTAGAGTCATTTCATGACTGTTCTTTTCACAAACCATATATGGATCCACCAGAGTTCATTGCATGTGTGTTATTTTCACAACCACATATGGATCCACTAGAGTCATTGCATGTGTGTTCTTTTCACAGACCATATATGGATCCACCAGTGTCATTGAAATGTGTGTTCTCCTCAGAGACCACACATGGATCCACCAGTGTCATTGCATGTGTGTTATTTTTACTACCAACAACTAGAGTCATTTCATGACTATTATTTTCATAGACCACATATGGATCCACTAGTGTCATTGCATGTGTGTTATTTTACTAACAACAACTAAAGTCATTGCATGTGTGATATTTTCACAACCCACATATGGATCCACCAGTGTGATTGCACGCGTTTTCTTCTCATTAACCATATCTAGAGTCATTGCATGTATGTTCTTTTCACAAACCACATATGGATCCACCATTGTCCTTGAAATGTGTATTCTTTCATTAACCACACCTGGAGTCATTTCATGACTATTCTTTTCACAAACCATATATGGATCCACCAGAGTTAATTGCATGTGTGTTCTCTTCATAGACTACACATGGATCCACTAGTGTCATTGCATGTGTGTACACCAGAGTTCATTGCATGTGTGTTCTTTTCACAACCCACATATGGATCCACCAGTGTCATTGCATGTGTGTTCTTCTCATTAACCATATCTAGAGTCATTGCATGTGTGTTCTTTTCACAAACCACACATGGATCCACCAGTGTCCTTGAAATGTGTATTCTTTCATTAACCACACCTGGAGTCATTTCATGACTATTCTTATCAGAGACCATATATGGATCCACCAGAGTTCATTGCATGTGTGGTCTCTTCACAGACCACACATGGATCAACCAGTGTCATTGCATGTGTGTTCTTTTCACAATCCACCTATGGATCCACAAGTGTCATTGCATGTGTGTTCTTCTCATTAACCACACTTAGAGTCATATGGATCCACAAATTTCATTGCATGTATGTTCTTTCCACAAACCACATATGGATCCATCACAGTCATTGCATGTGTGTTATTTTCACAACCCACGTATGGATCCACCAGAGTCATTGCATGTGTGTTCTTTTCACAGACGACATACGGATCCACATTGTCATTGAAATGTGTATTGTTTCATTAACCACACTTGGAGTCATTTCATGACTATTCTTTTGACAGACCATATATGGATCCACCAGAGTTCATTGCATGTGTGTTCTCTTCACAGACCACACATGGATCCACATGTCATTGCATGTGGTTCCACCAGAGTTCATTGCATGTGTGTTCTTTTCACAATCCACCTATGGATCCACCACTGTCATTGTATGTGTGTTCTTCTCATTAACCACAGCTAGAGTCATTGCATGTGTGTTCTTTTCACAAACCACATATGGATCCACCAGTTTCATTGAAATGTATGTTCTTTTCACAAACCACATCTGGATCCACTAGAGTCATTGCATGTGTGTTCTTTTCATAGACCATATATGTATCCACTAGTGTCATTGAAATGTGTGTTCTCTTCAGAGACCACACATGGATCCACCAGTGTCATTGCATGTGTGTTCTTTTTACTAACAACAACTAGAGTAATTGCATGTGAGTTCTTTCCACAAACCACGTATGGATCAACCAAAGCCATTGCATGTGTGTTCTTTCCACAAACCACACATGGATCCACTAGAGTCATTGCATGTGTGTTCACGTCACAAACCACACATGGATCCACCAATGTCACTGCATGTGTGTTCTTTCCACAAACCACATGGATACCCCAGAGTCATTGCATATGTGTTCTTTACACAAACCACACATGGATCCACCAGAGTCATTGCATGTGTGTTCATGTCACAAACCACACATGGATCCACCAATATACTACATGTTTGTTCTTTTCACAAACCACATATGGATCAACAATTGTCATTGCATGTGTGTTCTTTCCACAAACCACATATGGATCCACCATAGTCATTGCATGTGTGTTCTTCTCACGAACCACATATGGATCAACCAGAGTTCATTGCATGTGTGTTATTTTCACAACCCACATATGGATCCACCAGAGTCATTGCATGTGTGTTCTTTTCAAAGACCATATATGGATCCACCAGTGTCATTGAAATGTGTGTTCTCTTTAGAGACCACACATGGATCCACCAGTGTCACTGCATGTGTGTTATTTTTACTAACAACAACTAGAGTCATTTAATGACTATTCTTTTCATAGACCACATATGGATCCACCAGTGTCATTGCATGTATGTTCTTTCCACAAACCACACATGGATCCACCAGTGTCATTGCATGCGTGTTCTTTTTACTACAAGAACTAAAGTCATTGCATCTGTGTTATTTTCACAACCCACATATGGATCCACTAGTGTCATTGCATGTGTGTTCTTCACTTTAACCATATCTAGAGTCATTGCATGTGTGTTATTTTCACAAACCACATATGGATCCACCATTGTTCTTGAAATGTGTATTCTTTCATTAACCACACCTGGAGTCATTTCATGACTATTCTTTTCACAGACCATATATGGATCCACCAGAGTTCATTCCATGTGTGTTCTCTTCACAGACCACACATGGATCCACCAGTGTCATTGCATGTGTGTCCACCAGAGTTCATTGCGTGTGTGCTCTTTCCACAATCCACTATGGATCCACCAGTGTAATTGCATGTGTGTTCTTCTCATTAACCACATCTAGAGTTATTGCATGTGTGTTCTTTTCACAAACCACATATGGATCCACCAGAGTTCATTGTATGTGTGTTCTCTTCACAAACAACAACAAGAGTCATTTCATGAATATTCTTTTCACATTCCACATATGGATCCACCAGTGTCATTGCATGTCTGTTCTGTCACAAACCACACATGGATCCACCAATGTCACTGCATGTGTGTTCTTTTCACAAACCACATATGGATCAACAAATGTCATTGCATGTGTGTTCTTTCCACAAACCACAAATGGATCCACCATAGTCAATGCATGTGTGTTCTTTTCACAAACCACATATGGATCCACTAGAGTCATTGCATGTGTGTTATTTTCACAACCCACATATGGATCCACCGGAGTCGTTGCATCTGTGTTCTTTTCACATACCACATATGGATCTACCAGAGTCATTGCATGTGTGTTCTTTTCACAGACCATATATGGATCCACCAATGTCATTGAAATTTGTGTTCTATTCAGAGACCACACATGGATCCACCAGTATCATTGCATGTGTGTTCTTTTCACTAACAACAACTAGAGTCATTGCATGTGTGTTCTTTTGATAATCCACCTATGGATCCACCAGTGTCATTGCATGTGTGTTCTTCTCATTAACCACAGCTAGAGTCATTGCATGTGTGTTCTCTTCAGGGACCACACATGGATCCACCAGTGTCATTTGATGTGTGTTATTTTTACTAACAACAACTATAGTCATTTCATGACTATTCTTTTCACAGACCACATATGCATCAACCAGTGTCATTGAAATGTGTGTTCTCTCTACAGACCACACATGTATCCACCAGTGTCATTGCATGTGTGTTCTTTATACTAACAACAACTAAAGTCATTGCATGTGTGTTATTTTCACAACCAACATATGGATCCACCAGTGTCATTGCATGTGTGTTCTTCTCATTAACCATATCAAGAGTAATTGCATGTGTATTCTTTTCACAAACCAAATATGGATCCACCATTGTCCTTGAAATGTGTATTCTTTCATTAACCACACCTGGAGTCATTTCATGAGTATTCTTTACACAGACCATATATGGATCCACAAGAGTTCATTGCATGTGTGTTCTTTTCATAGACCACACATGGATCCACCAATGTCATTGCATGTGTGTTCTTTTTACTAACAACAACTAGTGTCATTGCATGTGTGTTCTTTTCACAATCCACCTATGGATCCAGCAGTGTCATTGCGTGTGTGTTCTTCTCATTAACCACATCTAGAGTCATTGCATGTGTGTTCTCTTCAGAGACCACATATGAATCCACCAGTGTCATTGCATGTGTGTTCTTTTTACTAACAACAACTACAGTCATTTCATGACTATTCTTTTCACAGACCACATATGGATCCACCAGTGTCATTGAAATGTGTGTTCTCTTCAGAGACCACACATGGATCCACCAGTGTCATTGCATGTGTGTTCTTTTTACCAACAACAACTAAAGTTATTGCATGTGTGTTATTTTCAGAACCCACATAAGGATCCACTAGTGTCATTGCATGTGTTTTCTTCTCATTAACCATATCTATTGTCATTGCATGTGTGATCTTTTGACAAACCACGTATGGATCCACCATTGTCTTTGAAATGTGTATTCTTTCATTGACCACACATGGAGTCATTTCATGACTATACTTTTCATAGACCATATATGGATCCACCAGAGTTCATTGCATGTGTCTTCTCTTCACATACCACACATGGATCCACCAATGTCATTGCATGTGTGTTCTTTTTACTAACAACAACTAGTGTCATTGCATGTGTGTTCTTTTCACAATCCACCTCTCCATCCACCAGTGTCATTGCATGTGTGTTCTTCTCATTAACCACAGCTAGAGTCATTGCATGTGTGTTCTCTTCAGAGACCACATATGATCCACCAGTGTCATTGCATGTGTGTTCTTTTTACTAACAAAAACTAGAGTCATTTCATGGCTATTCTTTTCACAGACCACATATGGATCCACCAGTGTCATTGAAATGTGTGTTCTCTTCAAAGACCACACATGGATCCACCAGTGTCATTGCATGTGTGTTCTTTTTACTAACATCAACTAAAGTCATTGCATGTGTATTTTTTTTCACAACCCACATATGGATCCACCAGTGTCATTGCATGTGTGTTCTTCTCATTAACTATATCAAGAGTCATTGCATGTGTATTGTTTTCACAAACCACATATGGATCCACCATTGTCCTTGAAATGTGTATTCTTTCATTAACCACACCTGGAGTTATTTCATGACTATTCTTTTCACAGACCATATATGGATCCACCAGAGTTCATTGCATGTGTGTTCACTTCACAAACCACACATGGATCCACCAGTGTCATTTCATGTGTGTTCTTTTTACTAACAACAACTACTGTCATTGCATGTGACTCTTTTCACAATCCACCTATGGATCCACCAGTTTCATTGCATGTGTGGTATTCTCATTAACCACAACCAGAGTCATTGCAATATGGATCCACCAGTGTCATTGCATGTGTGTTCTTTTTACTAAAAACAACTAGAGTCATTTCATGACTATTCTTTTCACAGACCACATATGGATCCACCAGTGTCATTGAAATGTGTGTTCTCTTCAGAGACCACACATGGATCCACCAGTGTCATTGCATGTGTGTTCTCTATACAGACCACACATGGATCCACCAGTGTCATTGCATGTGGTTCCACCAGAGTTCATTGCATGTGTCTTCTTTTCACAATCCACCGATGGATCCACTAGAGTCATTGCATGTGTATTCTCCTCATTAACCACATCTAGAGTCACTGTATGTGTGTTCTTTTCACATACTACATATGGATCCACCAGTGTCATTGAAATGTGTATTATTTTCACAAACAACAACTGGAGTCATTTCATGATTATTCTTTTCACAGACCACATATGGATCCACAAGTGTCATTGAAATGGGTGTTCTTTTCTGAGACCACACATGGAGTCATTTCATGACTGTTCTTTCACAAACCATATATAGATCCACCAATGTCATTGAAATGTGTGTTCTATTCAGATACCATACATGGATCCACCAGTGTCATTGCATGTGTGTTCTTTTTACTAACAACACCTAGAGTCATTGCATGTGTGTTCTTTTCACAATCCACCTCTGCATCCACCAGTGTCATTGCATGTGTGTTCTTCTCATTAACCACAGCTAGAGTCGTTGCATGTGTGTTCTCTTCAGAGACCACAAATGGATCCACCAGTGTCATTGCATGTGTGTTATTTCTACTAACAACAACTAGAGTCATTTCATGACTATTCTTTTCACAGACCACATATGGATCCACTAGTGTCATTGAAATGTGTGTTCTCTTTAGAGACCAGACATGGATCCACCAGTGTCATTGCATGTGTGTTCTTTTTACTAACAACAACTAAAGTGATTGCATGTGTGTTATTTTCACAACCCACATATGGATCCACCAGTGTCATTGCATGTGTGTTCTTCTCATTAACCATATCAAGAGTCATTGCATGTGTATTCTTTTCACAAACCACATATGGATCCACCATTGTCCTTGAAATGTGTATTCTTTCATTAACCACACCTAGAGTCATTTCATGACTATTCTTTACACAGACCATATATGGATCCACAAGAGTTCATTGCATGTGTGTTCTCTTCACAGACCACACATGGATCCACCAATGTCATTGTATGTGTGTTCTTTTTACTAACAACAACTAGTGTCATTGCATGTGTGTTCTTTTCACAATCCACCTATGGATCCACCAGTGTCATTGCGTGTGTGTTCTTCTCATTAACCACATCTAGAGTCATTGCATGTGTGTTCTCTTCAGAGACCACATATGGATCCACCAGTGTCATTGCATGTGTGTTCTTTTTACTAACAACAACTAGAGTCATTTCATGACTATTCTTTTCACAGACCACATATGGATCCACCAGTGTCATTGAAATGTGTGTTCTCTTTAGAGACCACACATGGATCCACCAGTGTCATTGCATGTGTGTTCTTTTTACTAACAACAACTAAAGTCATTGCACGTGTGTTATTTTCACAACCCACATAAGGATCCACCAGTGTCAGTGCATGTGTTTTCTTCTCATTAACCATATCTATAGTCATTGCATGTGTGTTCTTTTGACAAACCACATATGGATCTACCATTGTCTTTGAAATGTGTATTCTTTCATTAACCACACATGGAGTCATTTCATGACTATACTTTCATAGACCATATATGGATCCACCAGAGTTCATTGCATGTATGTTCTCTTCACATACCACACATGGATCCACCAATGTCATTGCATGTGTGTTCTTTTTACTAACAACAACTAGTGTCATTGCATGTGTGTTCTTTTCACAATCCACCTATGGATCCACCAGTGTCATTGCGTGTGTGTTCTTCTCATTAACCACATCTAGAGTCAGTGCATGTGTGTTCTCTTCAGAGACTACATATGGATCCACAAGTGTCATTGCATGTGTGTTCTTTTTAATAACAACAACTAGAGTCATTTCATGACTATTCTTTTCAAAGACCACATATGGATCCACCTGTGTCATTGAAATGTGTGTTCTCTTCAGAGGAAACACATGGATCCACGAGTGTCATTGCATGTGTGTTCTCTACACAAACAACACATGCATCCACCAGTGTCATTGCATGTGGTTCCACTAGAGTTCATTGCATGTGTGTTATTTTCACAATCCACCTATGGATCCACCAGAGTCATTGCATGTGTGTTCTTCTCATTAACCACAGCTAGAGTCATTGCATGTGTGTTCTTTTCACAAACCACATATGCATCCACCAGTGTCATTGAAATGTGTATTATTTTCACAAACAACAACTGAAGTCATTTCATGACTATTCTTTTCACAGAACACATATGGATCCACCAGTGTCATTGAAATGGGTGTTCTTTTCTGAGACCACACATGGAGTCATTTCATGACTGTTCTTTTCACAAACCATATATAGATCCACCAGAGTCATTGAAATGTGTGTTCTATTCAGATACCACAAATGGATCCACCAGTGTCATTGCGTGTGTGTTCTTTTTACTAACAACAACTAGAGTCATTGCATGTGTGTTCTTTTCATAATCCACCTCTGCATCCACCAGTGTCATTGCATGTGTGTTCTTCTCATTAACCACAGCTAGAGTCGTTGCATGTGTGTTCTCTTCAGAGACCACACATGGATCCACCAGTGTTATTGCATGTGTGTTATTTCTACTAACAACAACTAGAGTCATTTCATGACTATTCTTTTCACAGACCACATATGGATCCACTAGTGTCATTGAAATGTGTGTTCTCTTTAGAGACCACACATGGATCCACCAGTGTCATTGCATGTGTGTTCTTTTTACTAACAACAACTAAAGTCATTGCATGTGTGTTATTTTCACAACCCACATATGGATCCACCAGTGTCATTGCATGTGTATTCTTCTCATTAACCATATCAAGAGTCATTACATGTGTATTCTTTTCACAAACCACATATGGATCCACCATTGTCCTTGAAATGTGTATTCTTTCATTAACCACACCTGGAGTCATTTCATGAGTATTCTTTACACAGACCATATATGGATCGACAAGAGTTCATTGCATGTGTGTTCTCTTCACAGACCACACATGGATCCACCAATGTCATTGCATGTGTGTTCTTTTTACTAACAACAACTAGAGTCATTGCATGTGTGTTCTTTTCACAATCCACCTCTGCATCCACCAGTGTCATTGCGTGTGTGTTCTTCTCATTAACCACATATAGAGTCATTGCATGTGTGTTCTCTTCAGAGACCACATATGAATCCACCAGTGTCATTGCATGTGTGTTATTTCTACTAACAACAACTAGAGTCATTTCATGACTATTCTTTTCACAGACCATAAATGGATCCACTAGTGTCATTGAAATGTGTGTTGTCTTTAGAGACCACACATGGATCCACCAGTGTCATTGCATGTGTGTTCTTTTTACTAACAACAACTAAAGTCATTGCATGTGAGTTATTTTCACAACCCACATATGGATCCACCAGTGTCATTGCATGTGTGTTCTTCTCATTAACCATATCAAGAGTCATTGCATGTGTACTATTTTCACAAACCACATATGGATCCACCATTGTCCTTGAAATGTGTATTCTTTCATTAAACACACCTGGAGTCATTTCATGACTATTCTTTACACAGACCATATATGGATCCACAAGAGTTCATTGCATGTGTGTTCTCTTCACAGACCACACATGGATCCACCAATGTCATTGCATGTGTGTTCTTTTTACTAACAACAACTAGTGTCATTGCATGTGTGTTCTTTTCACAATCCACCTATGGATCCACCAGTGTCATTGAAATGTGTATTATTTTCACAAACAACAACTTGAGTCATTTCATGACTATTCTTTTCACATACCACATATGGATCCACAAGTGTCATTGAAATGTGTGTTCTCTTCAGAGACCACACATGGAGTCATTTCATGACTTTTCTTTTCAAAGACCGCATATGGATCCACCAGTGTCATTGAAATGCATGTTCTGTTCAGAGACCACACATGACTCCACCAATGTCATTGCATGTGGTTCCACCAGTGTCATTGAAATGTGTGTTCTCTTCAAAGACACCACATGGATCCAGTAATGTCACTGCATGTGTGTTCTTTTCACAAACCACATATGGACCAACAAATGTCATTGCATGTGTGTTATTTCCACAAACCACATATGGATCCACCATAGTAATTGCATGTGTGTTCTTTTCACAAACCACATATGGATCCACCAGAGTCATTACATGTGTGTTATTTTCACAACCCACATATGGATCCACCAGAGTCATTGCATGTGCGTTCTTTTCACAGACCATATATGGATCCACCAGTGTCATTGAAATGTGTGTTATCTTCAGAGACCACACATGGATCCACTAGTGTCATTGCATGTGTGTTCTTTTTACTAACAACAACTAGAGTCATTGCATGTGTGTTCTTTTCACAATCCACCTATGGATCCACCAGTGTCATTGCATGTGTGTTCTTCTCATTAACCACAGCTAGAGTCATTGCATGTGTGTTCTCTTCAGAGATCAGACATGGATCCACCAGTGTCATTGCATGTGTGTTATTTTTACTAACAAAAACTAGAGTCATTTCATGAATATTCTTTTCACAGACCACATATGGATCCACCAGTGTCATTGAAATGTGTGTTCCCTTTAGAGACCACACATGGATCCACCAGTGTCATTGCATGTGTGTTCTTTTTACTAACAACAACTAAAGTCATTGCATGTGTTTTTTTCACAACCCACATATGGATCCACCAGTGTCATTGCATGTGTTTTCTTCTCATTAACCATATCTATAGTCATTGCATGTGTGTTCTTTTGACAAACCACATATGGATCCACCATTGTCTTTGAAATGTGTATTCTTTCATTAACCACACATGGAGTCATTTCATGACTATTGTTTTCATAGACCATATATGGATCCACCAGAGTTCATTGCATGTGTGTTCTCTTCACAAACCACACATGGATCCACCAGTGTCATTACATGTGGTTCCACCAGAGTTCATTGCATGTGTGTTCTTTTCACAATCCACCTATGGATCCACCTGTGTCATTTCATGTGTGTTCTGCTCATTAACCACAGCTAGAGTCATTGCATGTGTGTTGTTTTCACAAACCACATATGGATCCACTAGTGTCATTGAAATGTGTATTATTTTCAACGACAGCCGTTGGCCACAAACAATCGGGACATAGAGCCAACCAGCAACCGCTCCGGGCTTCTAGAAGACCCGATCCCCGATTGTTAGACGTTGTTGGATCGGGGTGCCTGGACGATAAGGATGTCCTTTGCGAGGGCGATCCGCAAGAAGTCTGTTCTACGAACTGATTGGCAATGGCAACGACGCTCTGCCTACGTCCTTTCCCTTATCCCCTTAACCTCAGGGCCAAAGCTCAAATCGTGTTCGTTCATCGCCATGGAGAGGGAGAGGCCCAAACTCAGCTTGTACGAGGCTTAGATGTTTGCCCACTACGACATACTCGCGTCGCCGTTCGCGAGGCTTCCAGCCGGCTTCGAGCTCAGCTACGCCAGGGTTCTTGTAGCGCCGCTCTTGCGCAACAATGTGTTGGCGAGGCAGATTGATGAGCGCCGCCACCACCTGCCGGAGCGGAAGAGGGCAATGGCATGGTACTCGCGCACGAGCACGTACTGGCGAAAGCTGTTAAAGAAGGAGCGGGCTGTGTTGATTGAGCTGTGCGGAACCCATCGGCGGGAGATCCACCCAGATCTGCGCAACCCCGAAGGGAGGCAGCGCTTCTAGGCATTGCCTGGGCGTACGACCTCCACCGTTATCGATGCGGTGCACCGTAAAGAATCCATGAGGAGGAGGAATGCTGCCGGGAAGGTCGGCATCGATTCTAACGCGGAGGAGGCTGGCGGCGACACGGACAACGTCGTCGATGATGGAGACTGCGGGAGCGTCATAGTCGATTAGGTCCACTTAAGCATAAATTAAATCTATGTACGTTATCTTAATGCCCTCTTTGGATCTGGGTCACTTGAGTCATAGTAGATTATCGTCATGATCTATATATGTTGGCCATGTTTTAGTTGTTTTTGTCTTTGAAACTAGTCGTTTGATCCTGAAAATAATGTTCGCGCGCTCCTGGCATATCGAATGGGACAATACGCTGACTCTGCTCCCAGCACTTGATGGCACAGCCATAATTTGGAGTGCGCCAGAGGAGAAGGGATAGAGCGTGTTGTAATAGTGTACTACTCCTGTCCAGATATAACTGACTTAATTTTTTTAGATATTTAATAAATATATCTATACGCAAAACAAGTCTATATACATGTTTTAGGTTTCTCTTCTTTTAAACTAATCAAAAGTCGTCAAATTCTGAACAAACAAAGTCATTGTGTTCACATCTGATGGGACAATACACTGACTCTGCTACTTGATGGCACAACCATAATTCTGGAGTGCGCCAGAGGTGATGGGAATCCAAGGGAGATGGGAACTAGTAGCTGCGTCCATACGCAGGTAAAAAATTAATGTAATAATATTTAAAAAATTGTAATCTGGTCCACATGACCCCATCAGAAACACGTTGCACGCGCCAGATATAAATAAAGACGACACGACTAGTTTAATTTGAAAGATATAATTCAACATACGACGTTACTGTGCCCACATCTTTCTGCTCCTGTTATTAGTCTGCTAACCCACGCTGTATTAAGCATCAGTTGATGAGGATAAAAAAAATGATAAAATGGCAAATAAAACAATTTTTAAGCTTACCTTTCATCTGGGGAATCGTACAAAGATGAAATTGGCAGGGATTTATTATTTCTCCTGCAGTTAGCCGAAAGATCCTCAAGAACATCCTCAATCACCCCTGCAACTTCTTCATATTGTAATACACCTCCATTATTTGTCCTTTCCTCCCCGTTCCGCTTACCCTTTTGTTTCTTTTCACACCCTTTTCTCGCCGGCACCTCCACTTCTTCATAAATTGGCTGCTTACGTACGTTTTCCTCTGAGTGCTCATCACCGTTTTCCTCCACTTGCTGCACTTCCTCAAGTTCTTCGTCTTCGCGCTGCTCTTCCTCCAGTTCTGGCTGGGAAGCCTCATTTTCTACCACCAGGATATGAATAGGGACAATATCATGTGTAACTGGGTTTTTGCACAACCTCTTGATATGGCCAAATCCGCCACAACGTTTGCATTTCCTTTTCCTAACTCCCAGCCTTGAACCTTTATCGGTGGAGGCTTCGATTCTTAGCTTTCTAGGCCTCCCAGGTGGCCTCCTAAGAACTGGTGGTTGAAGTTTGAACCCTGGATCGACAATCTCCCAATCATTTTCATCGGCCCTAGGTGGTACATTTTCTGCATAAGTTGCAGCAAACTTGTCCACGGAGAAATAGTTGTCGACATAGTTCTCTATTTCAGCTCTGCTACCTCTAAGTTTTCAGATGAAGTAAATTGCATGGTGACATGGCAGACCAGTAATCTGCCACTGCCTGCATGAACAAGTCTTGTTTCCAATGTCTACAGTGTACCTCCATTCACTTCCATGCTTGTATTCTGCATAAACCTCAGCCAATGTTCTGGAACTTCTGACCATCCTCATCTGTATCGTTCTCATTACCCTAGTTCTTGCATTCAGTAACATAACCACCTTTGGAACTATTTTATGGCCTAAAAAGTTTCTTGCACAAATTCTTTGCCTTAAATCTATCTTCACCATTATGCCCTGTCTTATTGCATCCAACAAAATAATAATTCCAAGTGTCTTCATGCCCGAAATCTTATCACCGAAACTCTCTGCCAAATTATTGCAAACAAAATCCACCTTGCTTAACTCACCAAACTTGCTTCTGGCCCATAGCTTGGTGTGATGTTCTTCAAGGTATTTTTTCACCTTTGGCACTACATACATGTTCTGGAAGTAAGTAACATGCGTGCTTGGGGTGTATGTGTATGCTAATCGCCATAAGTCCTCTTCAAAGATCTTTCCTTTGAACTTCTTCGTGAAGTTAGTAGCGAGGTGCCGCATGCATTCCCTATGCTCAAGCCCTGGAAACACAGCATCAACATCATTCTCAAGACCCTCGCATGCACCGGTGTGTATCACCAAGCCTTCAGGGTGACCAATTACTTCACGTAGACTCTGCATGAACCATGTCCAGCTTTCATTTGATTCACCCTCAAGAACAGCATAAGCTACGGGTAGAAGCCAATTATGCGCGTCCAAAGCACAAGCAGAAGCAACATGCCCCCTGAACTTCCCTGTTAAAGAAGTTGCGCCTATTGCCAAGTATGGCCTACAGCCATCTAGGAAACCCTTCTAGCATGCCTTCTGGCAGACAAAACATCTCCTGAAGCATATCTTATCTGCCTGCTTATACCTAACCCCCTCGAGACCTTTTCTCTTCCTTTCACAACCTCGTAATCGATGTCAACAACACTACCAGGTGATGTTTTCTCTACCTGAGCTTCGAAACTATACGACATATGAAAACAGTCATTCCACTTGCCTTGAATGAAGTCTAGAGCAATCTCCTTCCCATCAAAGACTCTGTGGTAAGGAATCAGAACATTAAACTTTTTTCTAATCTTTGCTCTGAGTTCAGCAGGTCCAATGTTATGATCCTGCCTCACCCAGTCAAGTACAGTAGCAGCAATTCACTTGGTACTCGCCGATCTAATTTTATCACTTAAAGAAGCATTAGGGCAGTTGTGTTTCTTCGTGTTTACTTCGGTCTGCATTCGATAAGAATCCAAATAATTTAGAGCTAGTTATCAGCAGAATAAATATGAGAAAGGCTGAAACTAAATGTAGCTATTGCATCCTGAAATGGGTGTCCACCCTGCATTGGAGATGCATGTAATCTCCATTTACACACATTACTTTTCCTACAGTACACCCTAAATCTCTTTTGGCCGCTCTTTTCAATGATAAATTCGAACCCAACTCTGATTGCATAGGTTGCAACTGCATATCTGCAGTCCTCCACATTCTCAAAGACAGTCCCCTCATCAATTGTAGGATTGTCCCTGTCAAAGTGTATCACTGGCATGTCCTTGTCTTCGTCGTCGTATCTACATCCCATTTCCACATCTTCACATTCCTCTTCCTCATCAGTCCCATAGTTAGGCTCAAAATTCGAATCAACCAAATATTCCCCACTCTCCATCCTATCAGGGTCAACAGCCACATCTGGATATTCTTTCTCATCATCATCCGCACCGCCACACATTTCACTGCCTTTATGCTCGCTTGAGAAAGCATCATGCTCAAGGACAAGCTGTACAGACGTCCTGCGGTTACCAACACATATCCTTGTCATCACCACGGGACTAGAAACGCTAATTGGGGTATGCAGAAAAGGAATCACAGTTCTTACCCTTCAATGTGGACGCACGGCACCTTCTCTGGGATCCATACCTCCAAAGCTCTGCACCCCTCTTCCTCTTCCCCTGTTTTGTTGTCCTGTGTGCTCTCCAGACTTGAAGGAGATTCCGTGCTCTCCAACCGTGCAGGACCCATTTCCGTGTTCTCAAGCCTCGCAGGATCCATCTCCGAGCGAGATCCGGATAACTAGCGTCATTGGGCGCCTAACCCAAGGGCCGACTCTCGGTTTTCGTTTCCAGACGTGCCTGGGTGGTGGACGGCGACAAGGAGACAGGACAGGGAGGGGAGGGGAGCGGACGTGAGGGGATGGCAGGGAGGGGAGGGCGGGAGGATGACGTACCAAGGGGACGACGAGAGCGGTGCACGACTGAGCTGAGTGGCGGCGGCAGGAGCAGAGGAGCGGAGCGGAGCAGAGCTAGTTGCGACAAAACATGGAAAATTGCACAATAATGTGTTGGTGGGCGGCACCAGCCATCGAACCTAGGACGCGCACCGTCGAAGGTGGAGGATGCGGGGCCCCCAGTCAGAAAACATGCCACCTGTCAGCGCACTATGCACTGTAACACTTCACGGATTTTTTAGCAGGTCCCACATGTCAGTCTATTTGATCAAAACTTGCATGTAGTGTATGGCTGGTTCACGCACTAGTTCCGAAAAAAGCTCGTTGATCCAAACTTGAAGTGGCAGTTCCGCTTCTTCTCCCATGTCTCCTCGTCTCCTTGCAGTGGTAGTTCCGCTTTGTCTCCCTCGTTTGTTCTCCTCTTCTTCTTCTCCTCGTAGTGGTAGTTCTTATTTCTTCGTCGATCAAAACATTCACACACATTAGCCATGGCCAGTAGCCAGATGAAGAGGAACTGGTCCGATCTCCCGGCCGACCCACTTCGCAAGATTGCCGACTACTTGCTGGAGAAAGAGGAGTACGTCGACACCTATGCTTCTTGTCGGGAAGTCTGCATAGATTGGCGCCGCACTTTAAAGGTGCCCGAATTCCATCTCAGCAACTGGATCATGATAGATGACACACTTCCAGATGTTGGCGACTTCACCTTCCTCAACCTCGCCACTGGTCGTTGCTTCAGGATGAGTCTAATGGACGTTCATCGCAGGTTCACATTCACATCCGAAGATTCTATATATATAACATTCATTTATTGGTATTTTCTATTATAAACATCTTAGTGCTAACTGATGCCCTCTTCTTCCAAAAGATTCTACTTCGTCGGTGTTTCTCGTGGCGTCATCGTGCTTGCTCAGAGGGTGGAGCCATGCCCGATTCGGCTTCTGAACCCAATAACTCATAAGTATAACACTGAGTTTCAAGCACACATACCATCTGATCTTCTGCAATCTGTCGTCGCGACGAAGTCCCTAACGATGGTGTTCGTTTGCACTAATTATCCAGATCATATTGCATGGGCCGATGAGAGCACCCCAACATGTCAAATCAATGGATCATTTGGAGAAGGATTGTATTCGCCACCTCCTGATATGCTTCTAGACTGCATGACAGCATTCCGAGGGGAAGTATATCCATTACTTGAGAATGGAGACATCTTGTCGACCAACATCTAGTTAGAGCAGCGCGCGAGCACTGTCACGATAGCCAAAATAATTTCAGCCCTAGTCTTTGAACAGGTACGCGGAACTTACAAATTTTACCTTGTGGAGTCAGATGGTGATCTGCTTCTTGTGTTGAATGGGGATTTTACCAAAGGGCAACCGATGTTGTCCCGGGTGGACACAGATAACCGCTCTCTCGAGGCCATCGGTGACATTGGAAGTCTTGCCCTCTTTGTTGATTACAATCGGTCTATCTCTATTGACACCAGGTTACACCCCATAGTCAAACCCGGTTGCATATACTACATGAACTATATCAGACTGTACAATCATGAGGTTTAAGCCTGGGAAGAGCAACCAACAATGATAATGCATGTCTTAAGTCTAGAACATACACCGAGGCCTTACCCTCTAGACGAGATACTGGTAGCACATTGCAGATAGAGAGAGTTCTCTGGACATGTGTTGCAGCACGCGGGAACCGACGATGACGAAATATATAGGGGAGAATGAATCCTATATTCATCCTAGGTTATTTGCTAGCATTTTCAGGTCTATTTTTCGAAGTAGAAATTTGTACTGTATTTATATTATTTCGATTAGAAGTATGCGTATTACCTTTTAGAAAAATTGTAATGTATTTAATTTTAGTACTTTCAGAATTCAAAGTATTTATTTTTAGTAGCTTCTTTCAGAATTCTCTATGTTCGACAGCCGGAGCCGGCGACGGGCATTAGCTTAGCGCTGGAATTCAGGTTCTACATGGTAAATTGCACAATAATGTGTTGGTGGGCGGCACCAGCCCTCGAACCTGGGACGCGCGCCGTCGAAGGTGGAGGAGGCGGGCCCGCCAGTCAGAAAACATGCCACGTCGGCATCCCCTGTTTCTGATGCCCTTTTAAAAAACAAAACACGCCACACCACATGGTGTTGCTACAATCGACGGTACATGGTGGCATAGAAATAATATTGTATAAACATAAGGGCACAGTCGTCAACATTTCTAAAATCAAACCCGGTGTCCTACATGTCCTGGTACATTGCCCGATGAGGTGGATAGCCACGACCAATCTTTTTAATATGTTCGCACTCTTATGCTGAGAAGGGAAATGAAGATTGAGCGGTTAATGCAACGAGTGTCGAATTATTACCCTCTAAGGAAATGGGAGATGGTTATTTTCACGCGTGCCCGTAGTCCAAACCTACTGTCAGTCTTTCACTTCCCTTCTTCGACAAACCACAATTCACCTTGCGCAGCTCCTCCGCACCACACCACCTAGGGTAACATGGCCCTCCTAAGCAGCCGCGCGACAGCAACCAAAACTGGGGTATTTAGCCCCTCTAAGGCAGGACATGAAGCTCTACTTGAAGGCCGGTCTCCCATTGCCCTGCCAGGCGGATGACTTTGTTGATTGTGCCGAATAGGCTGCGGTGGAGGTGGCGGCGCTAGCGGCGCCGGTGCTGGATGCGCCAAGCAGAGCCAAGAGAGCGATGTGGAGAAATCACGCGTCGGCATTACGACATGATCTAGGCAGTAGGAACAAGGTACGCATCAAATCATTCATGAGAGCATGATGTCGAGGGTACACACCCTCGAACACGGCAGCGCCAAGGTCTAGGAACTCTCGCGTCCACGCTTCGGCGCAGGCTACCTTACCGCAGTGGGGGAGGCAGGGAACATGCCGTCTGCGGCAAAGACGCTCCATCCAACACACCGTCGGAGGCCGTACCGTGGCGGCGACCAAGTGTCTACACTCAGCATGCTGGATTGTTCGATAGCTAGAGCCGGCGGCGGGCATCAGCTCAGCGCCGGAATTTAGGTTCGAATTCACACGGACCTACGATCCCAAGAAGAAGATGCCGAATTTCAGTTTCGAAGAAATTGTTGAAGCGGCGCGGAGGGTCCAACTGAACCGGGACTGGCGCACGCAAATCGCTCGTGCATGAACGATGCAAATTTCTTGTAGTTTGGCAGGAAGGCAACAGATCAGTTAGGGATAAATGATCAAAGAACTTATGTCCTCTCAAGGAAATTGGCCAGCCAACTTTTCTAATGGAGATCTGTAGTTTCTTCAGTGTAGAATAGTTAAGTTTAGACTGAAGAATGGCTTTTGTAGATGAAATGTTGACGAATTGTTCTATAAACTAGTAGGAAGTTTAGCCCACTTTTGTGTAGGTATAAGACCCTTTTGTATGGAAGTACTATTGTTGTAAGCAAATACTATCAAGTATCTATTTCCTTCAATTACTAGTCATCATTAAATCCAGTTAATTGACATTTTTTTATCCCAGAATATAGATTTTGCATCTGTTGTCTGTGCTGTAAACCATTTTTGCTTTGTCTTGTGTTGTCTGCAAAATGGTCCTGCAGTTCAACGTGTTACAAATATAGCTACCTTGTACTTGAAGAGGAGATGGACTACGTTTTTCTGGCATCCACAGAATTGACATTGCTCATTGCCAGACCACCCTCTTTTCATGAGGTTGTCCTTGGTTATTCGCAGAAATTATAGAGCACGGTGTTCAACCACATCGATTCAAACTATTACACACACATACTACTTCAAACTATTACACACACGTACTGCATCGATTCAAACTATTACACATTTTTAGTCGATGCTAACTTCCTGCTACGCTCTCCATACTACAAATTCATTAGCCACACATGACACGGCAATTCACTAGAGCTCTGTCTTCACTCGAGGGAAATCAGAACCACCAGCTCGTCCAAGCCCAGTCCCCCACTGAAACTGTGTGTGCTGTCGCGAAACGGTGGTGGTCCTGTGCCATCGATCCTTCCAGCCCAACACTATAGGCGACGAGGACGCTTTCTGGCAGCGTCTTCAGGGACCTGAATGCCATGTACCGATTCTAGAACCTCCTATAGGTGGATGATGACTGGGTGCTTCCAGCAAAGCTCTCGCCCTGCCCTGCTTGGAATCTGCACCTCGTACATCTTAGGAACGGCGTCAGGATCTTTCAGCCACGCCTTTACCTCGATGACCCATCTGTCGGTCGGTGGCACGATTTCCACCAGCTCGCCGCCAAGGCTACTGACGACCTGCTTGAGGGTCTCCGGCTCCCAAGCATCCAATGGGAGGCCGTCAAAGCCGAGTTTGGAGAAGAAATGAAGCTGCCCCAAGCGATCATCCCACCCACAGGCGCGATGCAAACGCATGAAGCTCATTTTTTCCCCGCGGCACTTGAAAGAACGGGAAGAATGCAAAACACACTCGGTGTCTGAGTTGTTCTTGAACTGGACGAAAAAATCGAATGGCAGCGCACATACCTCAATCTTGTCCTCATTTCGTCTGATCCCAAAACGAGACCTGAAAGCCGAAAGCAACTCTGCCGGCAACACGGTGGGATGGACGCCCAACACGTTGGCCATGAGAGCATGGTCGTCGAACTGCTGTGCTAGGGCTACTATGCCTAGGGTGCGTGGCAGCACGCAACTTCCTGAGGCCGGTCACCGACCTGGATCGCCCGAGGGGACACGCTCCGCTGTGCGAGAAGGACTAGCTAGAGGCGAGATATTAGTCCGGGGATGTGAAGCTCCGATACGGCAGACGATGCGATGACGACGGCTGCGATCTTCAATTAGAGGCGTGGGAGGTTGACCGGACATGGCGGGGACGCAAATTAGAGAAAGTGCGAGCTCCGATCTGAGACGAGCAGCCGGAGCTGAGCAAATGTTATGGGGAGGGAAGCAGGGGAGAATACTAGAGCTGAGCAAAGAAATAGATCTGGTCCACTCAGGGATCTGGTCCATGTAGGGGTAAGCTAGTCCACGACCGCAAAAGATAACGGGGAATACTGACAGGGCAGGCCAAGAAGAGTTAACCTAATGGCAGTATTTGAGTTCAACCGTTTTTCGTCCGGTTCAAATGATCGTTTGGTCATTAGATTTATATTCACCTCCATTTGGCCCTTCTGGACAATTGGCGATTCTACTAGGGCCCCTCTGCACGATTGATGACAACTCGGGTACCGGGATGCACTCGCCCGGGAAGTTTGGTACCGCAAACGAACAATCCCCTCTCTGTGCTCCATGTTCTAGCAGGGTATCAAACAATAGCCCACCTTGACTAAAGGACACCAAATGCTCGCTCCACATCCTTCCTAGCGGCCTCTTTCTCTTTCGCAAATCTCTTAAATTTCTCATCTCTAGGCCATTGTCCGCTTTCTGCCAATCTAGCAAACACAGAGACCGCTGCAACACATTGACATCATTGTTTGATCCAACCATCCTAAAAAATGAGTGCCAAATCTAGAGATCATGTGATGCAACAACCTCTAGTATGACGGTGCATCCCTTCTCATGCCCTTTGAACTGCTCTTGCCAACCAAAAGGACCTTTCTTCCACTTGCACATGTAGTCGATCCTGCCAAGCATCCTAGGAAACTCCCTACTCTCGTTGATGGACAAAAGGCGGACAGTGTCTTTGGTGATCTCTCAGGTAAACTTTGACAAACACCACAATAATTGTGCTAGAAAACCGATACATGGACTCATGACATGTGGACTCTCATGCGCATGTAGTCGTCGAGGAGATCACTGGGATCTCCATATGCAAGCTGCCGAAGGGCAGCGGAACATTTATGGTAAGACGAGAAGCTAATCTTACTGGTACAATCATACTTGGCCTTGAAATAGTCATCATACTACCTCAACCCATTGAGAATGTCCATGAACAGGTTCTTGGACATCTGATAGCGGCGAAGGAATGCCTTCTCTTTGAAGACCAAATCAGTTGGGTGAAAGTAGTCCTTGTAAAGGCTCAGGTGGCCAGCTTCTCGGTCGCGTTCATAGTTGGCTTCGTGCCGCTTCACTGAGCCACCTCTATGAGGCGAAAGGAGGTATTGGTCATGCACCATCTGTGCAGTGACCAACAGAACTTTGGTCTCACCGCCAGACTCCTCTTCGGATGATGACTCGATGAAATTCTTGTAGAAGAATACGATTGCCCTTCGACTGCTATCCATATGTTAAAGTATACGACTGTCAATGGCAACGTCAACTCCCATAGGGACCAGATAACCTAGAAATGACTGGCGAACGTACCTCAAGCATGGTCAGGCAAAAGACCGAGCAGGTTGTGCGCAACGTACCTAGAATCTATCGTGCGTCTAGTACACAGGCGGTGGCCGGGCCGCAGGATGCACTACAAGAAAAGTTGGCTTTTACAATGGATGATTTTTGTGGTTCAAGGCCTGTTTTTCGTGGCTAAAAAGTCTTCTACGACGGATGCCCTTCATGGTAAAAGTCCCATCACAAAAGAATCTACCACAATTTTTTTCCTGACCATGGCGGATCACACCCTTCAGCCACGAAAACTTGTTCCATCATAAATCTGTTCGCCAGCCGCGTTGACTGCTAACATCATGCAAAATGCCACGTGGCACCCGTCGTTAATGGCCGGTTACCGTTGTTAACGGTCACAGAAACCACTGGCAGAAGCCTGGCCCAGACGAAACCTTCTAATTGTTAAGTGGACCGGCCCACAAGGAGAGCCCAATAAGATGAAGACCATTTACTCTTTCGCCATGCACTGTTTGACATGGCCCATTAATGAATCCATCGAGGGCCCATATAATTTTCAGGCTTGTTACTGTTTCAGACTAAAGACAGCCCACTTTGGTAGAATAATATGCGGCCCATTCGGGGCCTGCACCAGTAGGTGAGGCACTGCTAAGGCCTACAGGCGACTTGTTATTGTTCCTACAGCTTGTGGGGTCCGCTCCTGTTCTACCCATTTACTGTTATGGCCTTTTACATTTTTGGGTTGCCAGTGCTAGGATCCTTTATTGTTTTGGCTTTTCACTATTCTGGCCTTTTAATGTTCTGGCCATTCACTGTTTAGGCCTTTTGCTCTTATGGTCTTCTACTATTCAAGCCTTTTTACTCTTCTGTTCATTTTTCTCTGCTGGCCCCATGCCTTTTATAGTTTCAGGTCTTTTACTGTTTCAGGTCTTTTACTTTTCAGGTATATTAATCTTTGGGTCCATTACTATTTGGGCCTTTTACTGTTCTAGCCTGTTGCTGTTTGGCCCTATGTGTTTTAAGGGCCTTGGCCGCTTATGAGGCCCACCAATATTCTGACCTGCCACTTACGACCTTTTACTGTTTATTGGGCCCATCTACTAGCCAGCATAATTGCGTATTCTATAACTATGGCGCAATTCTGATTTTAAACAATCCGTTAATGTTTCCGCCCGCTAATGGCCATGCTAGGATCACCCTATTACATCAATATATATTTTTTGAAATTTATTACTGAAATGGGTATGCCCAATAGGCACTCGACTACAACCTACCTGGTGCGGCTCGATGGAAGGCTCACTCAACAAATTGCCAAGGTCCATGACGCCTATGACGGTTCGAGTGGTATGAAGCCCATATGTACACGGACTCGCAAACGCACAAGACAAGGAAAGCTCAAGACTAGAGTTCTAATCTAACTTGTAACCAACTCGTATTGGTACCTGAGACCTAGCCTCCCCATATATAAAGGCTAGGAGGGTCCAACGAGGAGGAGAGGATACGCCACAATAGATCTAGACACCGCAAAACCTAGCACATACGCCAGATCCAATCCGCGCGACACCGCCATCGGCGACATTGTAATCCTTCGGATCATCATCAATCAAGAGCAGACAAGCAGGAGTAGGGTCCTCTACGAGTCCTGAACCTGGGTAAACCTCGTGTCACCTGTGTGCTTGTTTGCTAGCCAATCGAGACTTCCAGCGCTCCTCAATTCCTCGAACCTAAGTCCATAACAATGGGCATTGATGAGTTAAACCCTCGTCAATTGGCGCCGTCTGTGGGAATCGGGCGCGCTGATGTTGCGATCTCGACGGCTCCATCAACCCAGCGATCTACGATCACTCGCCGATCTCAGGGGATCGATCTCAAGATGCAAAGAAATTGGTGATGCGTGATCACAGGATCAATATCGCCGTTGCCCCCATCTGCAGATGCATTCTTAAAGATCAATCTCGAAGAAAAGCTACTTCAAATCGATCATCACGCCAAAGTACCAGGGAGAAGACCTTTTCGTGCAAACATAGCAGCAATAATCCAAATCGATATGGAAGCAACAAAGCTTGCAGTCAGCAGAAGGTGGTCGCGATATCTTTGTTCCCGTGCGTGTCTACTGGGCTTAGCTGAATCAATCTAACCAAATACACGAGTGTCAACCACTGGACAGATCCGTCTGATTGGAGTCTCTAGAGGAAAAAAGCAAAATCATCTACTCCAACATGACGTGACGCTAATCAATTGCTGGGACTAGCAGTGCTCGGTTATTACGTATTGGTAAATACACACGAGCCAGATCCCGAGAAGTGGTTCAGCTTCAAACATCAACAAAATTGGCCATGTACAGACTAGTACGTAATTACTGGATGCATTACAAGATCTGTCAATGAAAGGTCGACGACGACAAGCAACGGAAGATAAAATTATGAATAAAATTATGATTTTCAGCTCAAAGCCCGCGGAACGACAGACAAACATGGACGTCTGACCACAATGTCCTCGTCATGACCAACATGATACATGGGATGACCGAGTCCAGCGAGAATTCTGGTTACAAGACGTGTTATATGAATTACCATGGAATGACAAGGACACGGATCATTAACAGCTCAAATCCAATATGACTGTAAGGACATGGAAAGTTGGAAAGAAAATCAATACTCGTTCGTATGGTAACCACGGCCAAAAAGATCTTGTTTCAATTGTTACCGAATAATAAGATTGAGGAAAAAAGGTAATCAACTACATCAAGCTTCCCAAGAGGAAAAAGAGAAATTAAAACAGAATACAGATAGCTACGTACGACCCCGTCATGGCCTACTCCAACTGAATTTCTCGACTAGATCGAACGATCCAACACGTCAACAAGCACTCAGAACCAGCGACTGGTCGATACTCCGGTGGCTCGACTTCAACATTGCCACCGCGGTACACTTTCGCTTCACCATGGTCTACTTTATCGCTGTTGTACCCACTACTCCAGCTATCGCAGTATCGACCTCGTCCGCAGTGCGACTTCGCCTCCATCGCGACGACTCCGATCCATCGACCTCGACTACACAATCACAATGACTCTACGCTCGGGGGCTACGCCAACCCACTACTGCGTGAACTCCCATCCGTCGGCGACCCGCTGCCGTGTCGACTCCTTTCCGTTGGATCAGCTCTCGAACGCCGCCTCGACTACATCGACCACCTCGACGCTACACTCGGGGGCTCCTTCGACTCCACCATACGACCCGCCACAGTCTTCGACTCCACCATGCGACTCGTTGCTATCTTCAGCTCTAGCGACTCGGGATCCCTCCTCTACGGCGACCCGCCGCGTCCTTCGATTCCGGTGACCTTCTGCAGTCTTCGGATGAGGCGACCCGATGCGGTCTTCGACTGTTGTGGCCCGTTACAGTCTCTGGATGCGGCAACTCGTCATCACCACGCGACTTCGATCTTCCGCGTCGACTACGTCCGCCGCGTGACCCGCTGCTACGTCAACTACATGACCGCTGCACAACTCTCGACCGCCACGTTGACTACTCATTTGGTGTCAATCTCGCGACCTGCTACAGTCTTCGACTCCAGTGACTCGCTACGATCTTCGGCTCCGATGACTCGGGGGCTCGGGGCTCCCTCCGCTTCGGCGACCCGCCGCGGTCTTCAACTTCAACGACCGACTGCGGTCTTCATATCGGGTGACTCAGGGGCTCCCTCGACTCCTGCGACCACGAGCCGCTACAATCTTCGACTCCCGTGACCCGCCGATTGCATCGGATCTTGCGACTCGTTCATCACGACAACTATTAATAAAGCTAAGTTTCTCTCTACTTAGAGCTAATTTCTTTTTAACTCGCACTCGATACACTCAGGGGCTGCGCCTCTTCGAGTAACCTAATGTGCCGTCGACTCCGTGCACTCGAGCACCTCATACACGACAGTCCGAGTAGCTAATTCTGCCTAATCGTCGAATCCTTAAACTCCGAGTGCCTCGGCAAGGTACTGAGACTAAGGTTAATCAGGCTAACGAAAAGGCCTAGCATACAGTGCAAAAGTGTTGACTCGATTGGCACCCGAATCTTACTTTACAAGTCGACAGGCAAATATTCTTTACAAGATACCGGTACTTCACAACTCTATATGTTTTCTGCAGCTTACAAGGACGTCGACTGCGTCGAGCTATTCTATCGGGGTCCTCCAACAGGAGTCGACAAAACAACTGGCTACGACATACACTCAAGACCCAATTTGAGTCCCTCCTCGGATGATTGGATCGCTTGATGCTACACACACGCGACATTGGCCGCGCACCTGATAGAATTGACTGTGTCGAATCCATCCGCATCATCGACTCACCTGGCTAGAACTCTGGGATTCTCCTCGCATTATTTTCAACTGCGTCTACAAGATATAATACTCTAGTCTCTGTCCGAGTCTATGACTCCGCCAGACACCCGGGGGCTACTCCAAACTGGAGCATTGAATGTGCATATACAAGATCCTCAAGTGGCACGCTCTGAATCCTCACTCGAATGTACGATTCGACTAAGGACTCGGGGGCTACTCCCATATGGAGCGCTGGCCGCGTACCCAAAGAAATTTGTGAAGAATCCAAGCATTATGAAAACCCTTCACTCGAATCTATGATTCGATTGTAGGCTTCGGGTTACTCCCATAGGGAGCACTGAAAGCATATTCGACTGAAATAAGCAAAAGAGCATAGCAGTCGCAAAGTACTTATAGTCCCACTCGAGTCTACGACTCAAATAGGCACTCGGGGGCTACTCCCATAGGGAGCGCTGGTCGCGCACCCTATGATTATTTTTTCCATGTACATCATACTGTGTGTCGATAACATCCACACTCGAATACTATGGCTACGTCATATTTTCCCTGCAAAGAGACTGCGTCTCCTGGGTCACCCGAATCATCTCCGCGATGACAAAATTCGGATGCCGCGCTTACAGCGTAAAGATAAGACCTAAATAAGGCCTGGCAACTGTCAACACCCGGATTTTTAATCCCGGATGCTTGTTATGCCATACCTCGCAATCCCAGGATTACCATTTTTGGGAGACATAACGGATTGGATATCACAGTACATCATCCATTACAAACCATACATAAGGTTTTACACGAATAAGGATCTCATGATCCAGTCTTTAATACAACAAGCAGCAGAAATAAACGATAGCGTAGCGGTGGGGTCCATCTTCAGGGGCACATGCAATGCTGACGAAGGCAGATAGTCCTAGTTATCATAGCCATCCTGCTGACCATCATCTTGATAATCTCCTTCATAGTCTGGCCATGATAATAGCCAGGGACAAAAGCCATGAGTACTCTTTAAGTACTCGCAAACTACTACTAGCAAGGGTTATGATTCTAAGTTAAAGTGCTGAATTGAAAGAATAACTATCAAGTTAAGTTTGAAACCTAAGCTGAGTTCTGAAGCAAGAAAAGATAAAGTAAAGTTCTAGAATCACTTACGTGGGGAAGATATTATCATCTACACAACCCTGTTGTGGGCAAGTCAAAGTTCATCATTCATTTCAAGTTATTTAGAAAACATCTGACAACGAAACAGTATGGCCATTCCAACTGTCCATAACCGCGGACGTGGCTATTCGAATAGTTTGACACTCTGCAGAGGTGGTACACTTTCACCACAAGATTCGATACATCTGTCAGGGATAACCCTGAATCATCATACTTAGTATGCAGATAATCAAACATAACCTTCCCTTTACACACCCTAGAACAAGCACCTCTCCTATGAGCATGGCCTCCCAACCATGACCATCAGTCATCTTGGGCACTGCATAGGTGGACATCATTGAGAGGTAGCCTCATCTCAAACCTCTCCCGTGAGGGAACTAATACTAATGCATATAAATTTCCAGCTAAGCCTTACCCAATTCAGGTAATGTGGTTGTACGGTAAATTTGGAATGGTATCGCATCCGAATCCAACCATCAGTTTTATCAAAGGGTTAAGGCTCATGCCTCATCATTTTCATCATCATAAACCAATTGTGTTTCTCAACACAGGTCAAAACATCTCAATAGAATGACTCATCATTCCAAGGTTTTCACAATTCATTTTAACCAAGTGTTCCCATCTAAAGTGACTGAAGTTTTGATCTATTCTAAAACACTAGGTTAAGAGTGTTCACTAAGGTGGAAAGGTGGGATCAATATCATATCATAGAATGACATCTAAAGGTTCCTAAGTAGGTCAAGTTTTATACTCTTTATGCTACCTTCAAAATTAATTAAAGAACTTTGTGTAAACTAAGGGGGTGTGATCAAAGTATGCTTAAGGCATCTTTACTAAACTATCTAGTTTTATTCTAGATTGCTACAATAGCTTACTAAAGCATGTTTGCAAGGGTTAGCTTGCCACTAATAGCTTGCCTTGGTTGGTGCAGTGGTTGAAGTTTTCTTCTTCTTCTTCTTCTTCTTCTTGGTAGAACTCCTCCTCCTCGAAGGCTTGGTCGGTACTAGCATCTAGAAATACATAGGGAGTGCACAATCACCAAACAATACTTAACTTAGGCTAAGTAGTATTCTAAACCACACAATTTATGATCTATTATCATCCCAAACATCACAAGTTTTAATTCAATAGTTTTAACCTTTTTATTTTGGAAAAGTAATTTCTACACATTGAAATATTAACTACACTTTAATATTCACCACCAAAATATGGGATCATGTGGACACATGTCCTCACCACATATTCTAACATGTGGGAATGAGATTTAAAGGTTGGATCAATATTACTTTGGTTTAAGTTCATTATTTAATGATTTAAAGTGACTAGAAATGCCTATATAGCATTATTTTGGTACTAGTCCAAAGTCACTACATGTAAACCTTAATATTATTACATATTTGGATAGATATGATGAAATGTGATTTTTGAGAGTTGGAATCAACTCAAAAGCTAACTTGGTTGATTTTACAAAAATGTTTCAAGTTGGAAAAGCTTCTGTCTTCTTATTTTTATTAGGAGAAATCTATAACTCTAAATGAATTAAATCCAACGGTCTTGGATAGAGCATTTCAATACCTTTCAGACAAAATTAGTTTCATGTAATTTGGATTTGTCAAACTCACAAAATTAAATTTTGAAACACTGGACAGAAACTATATTCTAACTAAAAAGAAAAACCTAGATTTGAATCTACGGGCTTGCGCGGGAAAGGAAATGGGCCAGCCCAGTGGCGCTACGCGGCACGGGGCTCAGCTGACAGGGGGGGTCCACTTGTCAGCGGCTCTTTAAAACGCGAAACGGTACGCGCGCTGTGGGCCGTGCGATTAGAGGCTAGATCTACGGCTGAGGGTCGTCGTTGACGACGGACGGGTCGCCGGCGAGCTCGAACCCTAGCGGCTCGGTGGGGGTCTACTGGGGGCGTACCAGGGCTCCAGCAGGGTCGGCGATGCGGGCGAACGAAGTGGAAGACGACGGCGAGGCGAGGCGTGGTCGCGGCGGAGCTTGGGGTGGCCGGAATCAACGGCACCCTTCTTCTCCAGAGGCGGCGGCTCTGGCTCTAATTCCGGCGAGCTTCTTCTCCACTTACTCCGGCGAGGGGTGGTTGAGGTTCAGGGAGGTGAGGGTAGTGGAATGGTGTGAGTCTTTGGTGCTGGGAAGGGCTCCTTTTATAGGCTCGACGGTGAGACCGAGCGGGATGGGCGGTCGACGGTGGCGACATGGCTACGGCGAGCTAGCGTCATGGCTGGGGATGGCGATCGATGGGCGGTCCCCTAGCGGTGCTCTAGCGCTTCAATGCGGCCGTAGGGGCGGTGGCATGCGGTCGGGGTGAGGTGTCGCTCTACGTGGCCGAAGCGGCTGTGTCCACGGCGAGCGGTGGCTGTGGGGCTTTGGGCAGCGAACGGAGGTGTCTTGGGTGTTCTCTAGGTCGAGGCGGAGCGGTGGGCGCGGGCTGGTGTCGAGCGGCGGCTTGTGCACGCGAGGATAGTGCGCGCTCTGCGGGAGGCGTCGGTATGGTTTGGTGGCACTGAGCACGGGTTCTCCTCTGTGGTCCATGGCTGGTCTTGGCTCGGGCAAGGGACAGAGAGGGGCGGTGCGGTGCTGGCTGCCTCCTAGAAGTGGAGAGGGGGAGAGGGGTGGTCTGCTATAGTGGTTGCAAGTTTGGGCAGCGAGGCATGGCTCGGGTCGGCATGGCATTGTTGCTAGGGGTGTAAGCGGATGGCTGTTTAGGCTTTGGTTAGATCATTGGGAGACAGAGGGAGTAAATGGGGATGAAATGGGGGCAAAACTCTATTCAAAAAGAGTGAGCTAGGATTAGAGGTGTGATTCTGCCTGCCAAGTGTTTGATGAAATGGCCGCAAGAGAAAAAGTTTTGAATTTTGAGTTCAAAAATTTTGGGTGATCTCCACTAGTGATAGGTAGTCTCTGGTTGCAAGGGTTTTGAAAATGGTGCTCAATTTGATGGTTTTTGAAATAGGGGTGATCTATGCATATGCATTAGATTCAATTTTAAACTGTCATTTAAAATAGTTTACAGAAGGTTTTTAGTAGATCAAAAGGTGGGCCTTGGTACCTCATTATGTGTACTAGCAAGGGGTGTAAAGATCAAGAATTGTTTCTGTTAAGAATTGAGTACTAGGAATAGCCAAAGTAGGTATGAGAGTTAAATTTGTCCAAATGACCATTCCTTCATTTTAATTCTTTTTGATTTGATTTTCTTTAGGAAAAGTTTGGGAATGATGTAGATGATGTTTAAATCACCTAAGAAACATTTTATAAGCAAAGGATCACACAATCATGGCAATTCAAAACAACTCCTATTTTAAATGCACACATATATGAATGCTTTCATTTTAAATTTGGAAAAGTTTTTGTTAACCCCATTTTTGGATGATTTGATCTTGATAAGCTTGGATTGAAGTTTTGGGATGTTACAAACCTTCCCCCTTTAAATAAAATCTCATCCCGAGATTTACAAGAAAACTAGGAACTAAAGAGATTTGGGAACTCTGTCCTAATGTAATCCTCGCGCTCCCAAGTGGCTTCCTCCTCGGTATGGTTGCTCCACTGAATCTTGAGAAACTTGATACTCCTGGTCCTGGTGGTTCTGTAGGCTTCTTCTAAGATACGGATTGGTACTTCCCGATAGTTCAGGTCATTGTTGATTTCCACTGCTCTGTGATCGATATTCTTGAAAACTTCAGTCTTCTCAAGCACTTCCAAACATTTGCGAAGTAATGAGATATGGAACACATTGTGGATGGCTGACATCTCTTCAGGCAATTCCAGCTGATACGATACTTCTCCTCGACGGTTCAGAATCTTGAAAGGTCCGATATATCTGGGAGCTAACTTACCCTTCAGACTAAAGCGTTGAGTTCCCTTCAATGGTGAAACCTTGAGATATATGAAATCTCCGACATTGAAAGTCAGGTCTCTCCTCTTGTCAGCATAGCTTTTCTGTCTGGATTGGGCGGTCTTGAGGTGCTCACGAACTTTGTGAACTTTCTCTTCTGCTTCTCGGAGAATGTCGGGTCCAAAGATCTGACTCTCTCCTACTTGCGACCAATTCAAAGGGGTACGACACTTTCTTCCGTATAGGAATTCAAAGGGTGCCATCTGCAAACTAGCTTGATAACTGTTGTTATATGAGAATTCTACGAAGGGCAGACAGACTTCCCATTTTGATCCGTATTCCAACACACAAGCTCTAAGCATATCCTCCAAGATCTGGTTGACTCTCTCAGTCTGTCCATCTGTTTGCGGGTGATAAGCGGTACTGAAGTTCAACTTGGTTCCTAAACCTTCCTGAACTTTCTGCCAAAATCTTGAAGTAAACTGAGTTCCTCGATCTGATACGATGGTCTTGGGGGTTCCATGCAGACTAACAATCCTAGCAATGTACAGCTCTGCTAGTTTTGCACTCTGGTAGGTTGTCTTGACTGGTATGAAGTGCGCTACCTTGGATAGTCTATCAACTATGACCCAAATTGAGTCATTTCCCCTACTAGAAGTAGGTAAACCGGTGATAAAGTCCATTCCGACGGAATCCCATTTCCATTTCGGAATCTGCAATGGTTGCAACAATCCTGCAGGTCTCTGATGCTGCGCTTTGACTCTTTGACAAATGTCACATTTGGCGATGTAGCTTCCGATCTGTCTCTTCATCTTGTGCCACCAAAATTGCTCTTTCAAATCCTGATACATCTTTGTTCCTCCGGGGTGGATAGAATAAAGAGTATCATGAGCTTCCTTCATGATAATTTCCTCCAGCTCTGAATCTGCTGGTACACAGATACGTCCCTTGTACCACAGTACACCTTCTTCGTCTTCGGTGAATCCAGGTACTTTGCCTGTACCAATACGACGTTTGATTCCGTCGATACTTTCATTCCCTTTCTGGGCTTCCTTGATTTGGCTAATCAAAGTGGGTTGAAGTTCAATGCTAGCTAGGAATCCTTTGCTAACTAACTTAGTCTTGAACTGCTCCAACTCCTCATACAAACTTGGTTGCTTCTCTTTGATCATGGTGTTAAGCCTACACGGCAATCTGCTAAGAGCATCCGCTACCACATTGGCTTTGTCGGGGTGATACTGAATGTCAAGGTCATAATCCTTGATTAACTCTATCCATCTTCTTTGCCTCATATTCAACTCCTTCTGGGTGAAGATATATTTCAAGCTCTTATGATCTGAGTAAATCTCACAGCGATTACCCATCAAATAATGCCGCCATGTCTTCAATGCTAGAACCACCGCTGCTAGCTCAAGATCATGGGTCGGATAGTTCTGCCCATGCTGCTTCAGTTGTCGAGACAGATATGCGATGACTTTGCCTTCTTGCATCAATACACATCCTAGACCAATTTTTGAGGCATCACAATACACATCAAACGGCTTCTTGTTGTCTGGCATGATCAAAATTGGGGCTGATATCAATATCTTCTTCAGCTCCTGGAAACTGGCTCACTTGTCTGTCCATTCAAACTTCTTGTCCTTCTTCAACAATTGGGTCATTGGTCGGGCTATGCTTGAGAATCCTTCTACGAATTTTCGGTAATATCCCGCTAATCCGAGAAATGAACGAACTTGGGTTTGATTGGTTGGGGCTTCCCATTCTTCGACATCTTTGATCTTGCTGGGATCAACAGAGACTCCTCCGGCAGACACAATATGTCCTAGGAATCCTACTTCTTTCAGCCAAAACTCACACTTGCTGAACTTGGCATATAACTGATGCTCTCTCAGGGTTTCTAGGATGATTCTCAAATGTTGCTCATGCTCTTCTTCTGACTTGGAGTAGATAAGGATGTCGTCGATAAACACAACTACACACTTATCTAGGAACTTCATAAAGATCTTATTCATGAGATTCATGAAATACGCAGGGGCATTGGTTAATCCAAAAGACATAACCATATACTCGTATAAACCATAGTGAGTAGTAAAGGCGGTCTTCGGAATATCCGTTGCACGAATCTTAAGTTGGTGATAACTAGTCCTAAGATCAATCTTTGAGAATACCTGAGCTCTAATCAACTGATCAAATAGATCCTCTATCTTTGGCAAGGGGTACTTGTTCTTGATGGTGACATCATTCAACTTTCTGTAGTCTGTACACAGACGGTTGCCTCCATCCTTCTTGTCGATGAATAACACTGGTGATCTCCATGGCGATGCACTTGGTTGAATCAAGCCGGTTGCTAACATGGCATCCAACTGCTTCTTCAGTTCTACTAACTCTGAGGGGTTCATGGTATAGGGTCTCTGGGTTATAGGTCCGGTTCCGGGGATTAGTTCGATAATGAACTCTATATCCCTATCCGGGGGCATACCTGGCAATTCATCTGGGAATACGTCGGGGTATTCACAGACTACTCTGACTTGGTCAATGGTAGGCAGGGCTACACTTTTGTTGCATTTGAATTGACGGGGTAAGGTTTTAGAGATATGTTCTACTGTTACTCCAGAACTACTGGTCATGGTGATGGCTTTCTTAGCACAGTCTATCAGTCCTTTATGCTTTGACATCCAGTCCATACCTAGTACTACTTCCAAACCTTTGGTTCCAAGTACAATTAGGTTGGCATAAAAATCTATCCCATGTATTCTTATAGGTACATCTTTGCAAATTTTTCTAGCTTTTGTTGTTGAACCGGGGATTTGAACTATCATGACATGCTTCAGGTTGGTTGGGCGAATCTTACTAGTGCATACAAATTCTTCGGTGACAAACGAATGCGATGCTCCAGAATCAAACAATACTCTTGCTAAAACTGAGTTGATAGAAAACATACCCAGCACGACATCTGGTGCTTCCTAGGCTTCTTCTGCGTTCATGTGGAAGAGACGACCGTTGCGGTTGTGCGGGTTCCCTGGGGCAAATCTCCTGCCTGGTTGAACACGACGCTGTTGCTAAGCTGGGGCATTCACAGGGGCATTGGCGACAGTCTTCTTGGGACACTCATTGGAGTAGTGACCCTTTACTCCACACTCGAAACAAGTGATCTGGGACTTGTCCTTGACTGCGACAGGTCAGCATTGCTGCCAGTTCTGGGGGCAGTGTTGTTGCTGTTGCTCTTGGGAGGGGCACGGTTGAAGTTGTTGGCGTTGCCGGAGTTGTGATTGTTTCCTCTGGGCTTCACATTTTCTCCGCTACGGTTGGGGTAGCTTGGGCGAGAATTTGGGGGTCGGTTGTTCCTTGGGGCATATCCTGGTGAGGGGTTGGGACGGTACTTCTGGTGACTACTGGATCCAGACTGCTGCATCATACGACGCTTGCGGTTGTCGTTTGCCTGGTTAATCTTCCTTCCATCTGAATGGTAGAGTCGATTATCTCTTCAAGATCCTGGAAACGGATGTTGACGAGGATAGTCTGCATCTCATCATGCAGTCCGTTTAAGAATCTCTCTTTCTTCTTGGCCTCCGTGTTGATTTCATCCGGTGCATATCTGGCAAGTGACAAGAATTTGTCACGGTACTCTACTACAGGCAATCTTCCTTGCTTTAGTTCACGGAATTCATCTCTCATCCTGTTGACAAGACCTTGCGGCACGTGGGTGCGGCTGAACTTGACCTTGAATGCTTCCCAGGTCATCACCTGGCCATGGTTCATGTTGCGGACGCTATTCCACCAAGCTCTTGCATCTCCCGCCAGATAGTGGGTGGCGAAGAGAACTTTCTCATTCTCATCAACTCCTACAACTTCGAGGTTGTTTTCCATGGTCTGTAACCAGTCATCAGCATCTAATGGGTTTTCAGATTGGTTGAAGATTGGGGGATTGGTGTTCTGAATTTTTTTGAGTTTAGATCCATGGTGATCCTGATTTCCATGTCCTTGGTTGTTGAGAGCCATTTGGGCGATCTGCTGCAATGTCGCTAAGTTGGCTTGACGCTCGGCCCTCCTTGCTTCATGGTCTGCGATGAGATTCTGCAAGATCTGCAGCATTGGGTCCTGCGATGAGCTGCTCCCTCCTAGGTTTCCACGAGTCATCTAAAGATTGAGATAGATATAGGGGTAAGAGGGAAATTCTAAGGTTCATGGTTTTGGGTTTTCAAAGCTACAACTTTGAGTTAGACTCAGGTTTTTCAACTAACTTCTTTGTCATTGATGCAAGCAAGCACACGATACAACACACACCACAACAAGCAAAGGGGAAAACTAGATGGTTTGAAGAACCATTCTGCAAACTACGATACAATGAGATGATACATCTCATGCTACGACAGTTCTCTAGTGCATCTACTCATCGTCGATGAAGTCGGAGTCTTCATCATCAGTGTAGAAGTCCACAGCATCCTCTGCTAGTAAGTCATCATCGTTGCTGAGGTAAGAATCTATATCTCCCTGGATGTCTTCTCCCTCATCATATTCTTCCTTGGCAGCAAGCTGAGCTTCCTGCTCCTTGACGGTCTTCTCAAGGTCGGCCACCTTCTTGCGAAGACGGGCGATGGTGCGATCCTTCTTTGCACACTAGCGACGAAGAGACTGGCGATCTTGGACGAGCAGTGTGAAAGTCTGGGCCTTCTGGTCGGCGATGGCACGGTTCTGGTTGGCTAACTCTCTGGCATTGTCCAGTTCCTGCTGTCGGTCATGAAGCAAGAAGTCAAGGTTCTCCACTTGACGCCTCAACTCTGGGTTACTTGGCATCTTCATCGGCATTCCCATGAAGTCACGTCTTGCATAGTGGGCAAAACGGGTTCCTTGAATCTTGTTGACGCTGAGGGCACATAGACGTGCGAGAGCTTCATGCATTGCCCTGGATAATCCATCTAACCAGTTGTTCTCTCTCACAGAGAACTGAATTCTCCCGGAAGTTGGTGCTTCAATGCTTCCTCGAAGATCTGCAGTGACTAGCCATTGTAGGTATCCTCCTGGGGGTCCTGGAAGTTGAGCTATGATACCAACTTATCAACACCCGGATTTTTAATCCCGGATGCCCGTTATGCCATACCTCGCAATCCCAGGATTACCATTTTTGCGAGACATAACGGATTGGATATCACATTACATCATCCATTACAAACCATAAATAAGGTTTTACATGAATAAAGATCTCATGATCCAGTCTTTAATACAACAAGTAGCGGAAATAAACGATAGTGTAGCGGTGGGGTCCATCTTCAGGGGCACAGGCAATGCTGACGAAGGCAGATAGTCCTAGTTATCATAGCCATCCTGCTGACCATCATCTTGATAATATCCTTCATAGTCTGGCCATGATAATAGCCAGGGACAAAAGCCATGAGTACTCTTTAAGTACTCGCAAACTACTACTAGCAAGGGTTATGATTCTAAGTTAAAGTGCTGAATTGAAAGAATAACTATCAAGTTAAGTTTGAAACCTACGCTGAGTTCTGAAGCAAGAAAAGATAAAGTAAAGTTCTAGAATAACTTACGTGGGGAAGATATTATCATCTACACAACCCTGTTGTGGGCAAGTCAAAGTTCATCATTCATTTCAAGTTATTTAGAAAACATCTGACAACGAAACAGTATGGCCATTCCAACTCTCCATAACCGCGGACGCGGCTATTCGAATAGTTTGACACTCTACAGAGGTGGTACACTTTCACCACAAGATTCGATACATCTGTCAGGGATAACCCTGAATCATCATACTTAGTATGCAGATAATCAAACATAACCTTCCCTTTACACACCCTAGTACAAGCACCTCTCTTATGAGCATGGCCTCCCAACCATGACCATCAGTCATCTTGGGCACTGCATAGGTGGACATCATTGAGAGATAGCCTCAGCTCAAACCTCTCTCTTGAGGGAACTAATACTAATGCATATAAATTTCCAGCTAAGCCTTACCCAATTCAGGTAATGTGGTTGTACGGTAAATTTGGAATGGTATCGCATCCGAATCCAACCATCAGTTTTATAAAAGGGTTAAGGCTCATGCCTCATCATTTTCATCATCATAAACCAATTGTGTTTCTCAACACAGGTCAAAACATCTCAATAGAATGACTCATCATTCCAAGGTTTTCACAATTCATTTTAACCAAGTGTTCCCATCTAAAGTGACTCAAGTTTTGATCTATTCTAAATCACTAGGTGAGTGTTCACTAAGGTGGAAAGGTGGGATCAATCTCATGTCATAGAATGACATCTAAAGGTTCCTAAGTAGGTCAAGTTTTATACTCTTTATGCTACCTTCAAAATTAATTAAAGAACTTTGTGTAAACTAAGGGGGTGTGATCAAAGTATGCTTAAGGCATCTTTACTAAACTATCTACTTTTATTCTAGCTTGCTACAATAGCTTACTAAAGCATGTTTGCAAGGGTTAGCTTGCCACTAATAGCTTGCCTTGGTTGGTGCAGTGGTTGAAGTTTTCTTCTTCTTCTTCTTGGTAGAACTCCTCCTCGAAGGCTTGGTCGATACTAGCGTCTAGAAATACATAGGGAGTGCACAATCACCAAACAATACTTAACTTAGGCTAAGTAGTATTCTAAACCACACAATTGATGATCTATTATCATCCCAAACATCACAAGTTTTAATTCAATAGTTTCAACCTTTTTATTTTGGAAAAGTAATTTCTACTCATTGAAATATTAACTACACTTTAATATTCACCACCAAAATATGGGATCATGTGGACACATGTCCTCACCACATATTCTAACATGTGGGAATGAGATTTAAAGGTTGGATCAATATTACTTTGGTTTAAGTTCATTATTTAATGATTTAAAGTGACTAGAAATGCCTATATAGCATTATTTTGGTACTAGTCCAAAGTCACTGCCTGTAAACCTTAATATTATTACATATTTGGATAGATATGATGAAATGTGATTTTTGAGAGTTGGAATCAACTCAAAATCTAACTTGGTTGATTTTACAAGAATGTTTCAAGTTGCAAAAGCTTCTGTCTTCTTATTTTTATTAGGAGAAATCTATAACTCTAAATGAATTAAATCCAACGGGCTTGGATAGAGCATTTCAATACCTTTCAGACAAAATTAGTTTCATGTAATTTGGATTTGTCAAACTCACAGAATTAAATTTTGAAACACTGGACAGAAACTATATTCTAACTAAAAAGAAAAACCTAGATTTGAATCTACGGGCTTGCGCGGGAAAGGAAATGGGCCAGCCCAGTGGCGCTACGCGGCACGGGGCTCAGCTGACAGGGGGGGTCCACTTGTCAGCGGCTCTTTAAAACGCGAAACGGTACGCGCGCTGTGGGCCGTGCGATTAGAGGCTAGATCTACGGCTGAGGGTCGTCGACGACGACGGACGGGTTGAAGGGTTTCGCAACATAGTAAATCAAAATTTTCTACGGAAGCGAACAGAGGGAAAGCCAAGATCTAATCTAGGAGATGCAAACAATGAGAAATATTGGATTAGATCTTCATACCCTTGAAGATTCGCACAGCGGAACGTTCGTCGGAACGTGGGTGATGTAGTCGTACTCGCTTCTCCTCCTCGCGGTCCGATCCGATCTAGCACCACAAGTGGCGGTGCCTCCGTGAGATGCACACGTGCAGCACCTCGATGTCTCCTCCTTCCTCGGACCAGCAAGTATGGTGGAGAGATAGATTGGATCTACAACGCGACGGCGCGGTGTATATGGTGGAGAATTTCTGCAGCAGGGCTTCGCCTACAAACAGTCGGGAGGGAGAGAGGAAGGCAGCAGGGCTACTAGGTCTTGGAGGGAGGTGTGTGTGTGGGGGGGGAGGGGGCGCACCAGCCCTCTATATATAGAGGGGGGTGCGGCCAGCCCTTGCCCATCCTCCAAGCCTATCTCCAGTTTAAACGATTTAAACTTTCCCTTATCTAGAAACCCTATCTCTAGTTTAAACGAGTTTAAACTTATCTAGGATCGGCTGGGACCTATGGGGCCTTGTGCCCCTGGCCCAATGCGGCCAGGACACTCCCTCATAGGCCCATGCCCCCTCCCGGAAGGTGGGGCCACGTTGGTCCCCTTCCAGAAGGTTCTAGAAGCTTCCGATACAATACCGATTAACCCGGAACTATTCCGAACTCCAAAAACTGCACTATGAATCTTATTCTCCGGACCATTCCGGAACCTCTCGTGATATCCCGGATCCCATCCGAGACTCCGAACAAAAATTCATAAGCCAATTATCCAATCTATCCTAGCGTCGAGACACGTTAAGTGTGTGACCCAGCGGGTTCGAGAATATGCAGACATGGTCTTCTATCAATAATCAACAGCGGGGTCTGGGCACCCATATTGACTCCCACACATTCATCGATGATCATATCGGATGAACCACGATGCCAGGATTCAATCAATCCTATATATATATTCCCTTCGTCTCACGATATTTAACTTGCCCGAGATTCGATCGTCAGTACCGTCATACCTAGTTCAATCTCGTTCACAGCAAGTACTTTACTCATTCCGTAATCCGATATCACTTTGTGATTAACTCCTTAACCACATGCTTGCAAGCGGTGTTGATATCGATTACCGAGTGGGCCCGAAGTATATCTCTCCGACTTGGGAGGGACAAATCCCATCTCGATACATACAACCCAACAGATACTTTCCGATCACCTGAGAGACACCTTTATGATCACCCTCTCATAGGATGACGTTTGATGACCTCAAAGCTTTCTTCCGATACCAGGGAGTTGTATTATCTCATGGTCTAAGGAATACAATATTTGACATAGGAAAAGCTTCACAAAGATGAACACAATGACACGATCTAATTGCTTCGCTTAGTTTGGGTCTGTCCACCACATCATTCTCCCAATGATATGATCTCATTATCAATTTACAACTCATGTCTATGGTTAGGAAACCTTAACCATCATTGATCAATGAGCTAGTCCATAGAGGCGTACTAGGGACACGGTGTTGTTCACAAACCACACAAGTATTAATGTTTCCGCTTAATACAATTCTAGCATGGAATATAAACTTTATCATGAACAAGAATTATAATAATAACATCTTTATTATTGCCTCTAGGGCATAATTCCAACAGTCTCCCACTTGCACTAGAGTCAATAATCTAGTTTACATTTGGCAACAATCTCACACCCATGGCACTGAGGTGCTGATCATGTTTTACACGTGAAAGAGGTTTAGTCAATGGATCAGCGACATTCAGATCTGTATGTACTTTTCTGATCTTCAGATCTCCATCTGCTATATAATCTCGGATTATATGAAACTTGCGGTTGATATGCTTGGTCTTTGGATGATATCTTGGTTCCTTAGCGAGTGCTATGGCGCCAGTGTTGTCACACAATATCTCTAGTGGGTCCAATGCACTTGGAACCACGCCAAGCTCAGTGATGAAGTTTCTGATCCAAACTCCTTCACTTGACGCTTCTGCAACAGCCATGTATTCCGCTTCTACTGTAGATCCCGCGACCACGCTTTGCTTGCAGATTCTCCAGCTCACAGCTCCTCCATTCAAAATATATACGTATCCTGTCTGAGATTTAGAATCATCCTTGTCGGTGTCGAAACTAGCATCGACGTAACCTTTTACGACAAGCTGTTCATCACCCCCATAGACCAAGAACATTTCTTTAGTCCTATTTAGGTACCTTAGGATGTTCTTCACGGCTGTCCAGTGTTCCACTCCTGGATCACTTTGATATCTGCTCGTCAAACTAAGAGCATTGGACACATCCGGTCTAGTACACAGCATGGCATACATGATGGAACCTATGGCCGAGGCATAAGGCACTTTGCTCATAGCTTCCCTATCATTTACCGTAGCTGGACACTGAGACTTGCTCAATATCTTACCTGACAACATAGGCACTGAACCTTTCAATGCTTTATCCATTCTGAACCTTTTCAGAACTTTGTCTAGGTATGTACTCTGGCTTAAAGCTATCAGGCGTCTTTGTCTATCTCTATAGATTTTGATGCCCAATATATAAGCAGCTTCACCTAGGTCTTTCATTGAAAAACACTTGTTCAAATAACTCTTCACATCGTTAAGCATGTTGATGTCATTTCCAATAATCAATATGTCATCCACATATAGTACCAGAAACGTCACCGAGCTCCCACTCACTTTCTTGTAGATGCAAGCTTCGTAGAAATTTGGAACGAATCCAAAGCTTTTGATCACTTGATCAAAACGAAGGTTCCAACTCCGAGATGCTTGCTTCAGTCCATAAATGGAACGCTGAAGTTTGCATACTTTATCAGCATCCTTAGGATCGACAAAACCTTCGGGTTGCATCATATACAACTCTTCATCAATGTTGCCATTGAGGAATGCAGTCTTGACATCCATCTGCCATATTTCATAATCATGAAACGCAGCAATTGCTAGTAGAATCCGAATAGACTTAAACATCGCTACAGGAGAGAAAGTCTCATCGTAGTCAACACCTTGAACTTGTCGAAAACCTTTCGCGACAAGCCGTGCTTTATAGACGGTAACATTACCATCCACGTCCGTTTTCTTCTTGAAGATCCATTTGCACTCAACGGCCTTTCGGTCGCTAGGAGGGTCCACCAAAGTCCATACTTGGTTTTCGCTCATGGATCCCAATTCGGATTTCATGGCCTCTAGCCATTTCTCAGAGTCTGGGCTCATCATCGCTTCCTCATAGTTCGTAGGTTCGCTGTCTTCTACTAACAAGACAGTCAAGACAGGGTTGCCGTACCACTCAGGAGGGGCATGCGACCTTGTCGACCTGCGACGTTCAGTAGCAGCATCGTCCGAAGCTTCATGATCCTTGTCATTAGCTTCCTCTATTGTTGGTGCAGGCGGCACTGGAACAATTTCAGGTGCTGCGCTACTCTCCAATTCAAGAGAAGGTTCAATAACCTCGTCTAGCTCTACTTTCCTCCCACTCACTTCTTTCGAGAGAAACTCCTTCTCAAGAAAGGAACCGTTCTTTGCGACAAACACTTTGCCTTCGGTTCTGTGATAGAAGGTATACCCAATAGTTTCCTTAGGGTATCCTATGAAGACGCATTTCTCCGCTTTGGGTTCGAGCTTGTCGGGCATCAACTTCTTGACGTAAGCTTCGCATCCCCAAACTTTAAGAAACGACAACTTAGGTTTAGCACCAAACCACAGTTCATACGGTGTCGTCTCAATGGATTTAGATGGAGCCCTATTTAAAGTGAATGCAGCGGTTTCTAATGCATAACCCCAAAAAGATAACAGCAAATCAGTAAGAGACATCATCGATCGGACCATATCTAATAGGGTTCGATTTCGGCGTTCAGACACACCATTGCGCTGTGGTGTTCCGGGTGGCGTGAGTTGTGAAACAATTCCACTTGCTTTGAGATGCGTGAGAAAATCATAACTCAAATATTCGCCCCCACGATCGGATCGTAGAAACTTAATCTTTCTGTTACGATGGTTCTCCACTTCATTCTGAAATTCTTTGAACTTTTCAAACGTTTCAGATTTATGTTTCATTAAATAGATATACCCATATCTACTTAAGTCATCGGTAAAAGTGAGAAAATAGCGATATCCACCGCGCGTCGAAACACTCATCGGTCCGCATACATCAGTATGTATGATTTCCAACAAGTCCGTTGCTCGCTCCATCATACCGGAGAACGGGGTTTTGATCATCTTGCCCATGAGGCATGGTTCGCATGTGTCAAATGATTCAAAATCAAGAGACTCCAAAAGTCCATCAGAATGGAGTTTCTTCATGCGCTTTACACCAATATGACCTAGACGACAGTGCCACAAATAAGTAGTATTATCACTATCTACTTTGCATCTCTTAGCCTCAATGTTATGAATGTGTGTTTCATCCCTTTCGAGATTTAGAAGAAATAAACCATTCACAAGAGGTGCATGATCATAAAAGATGTTACTCATATAAATAGAACAACCATTATTCTCCGGTTTAAATGAATAACCGTCTTGCAATAAACACGATCCAGAAATAATGTTCATGCTCAAAGCAGGCACATAATAACATTTATTAAGGTTTAAAACTAATCCCGAAGGTAAAACTAAGGAGAGCGTGCCGACGGCCATCACATCAACTCTTGATCCGTTGCCAACGCGCATCGTCACCTCATCCCTCGCAAGCCGCCGTCTATTCCGTAGCTCCTGTTTCGAGTTACAAATATTAGCAACCGAACCAGTATCAAATACCCAGGCACTACAACGAGGGCTAGTAAGGAAAACATCAATAACATGTATATCAAATATACCTTTGATGGTGCCAGCCTTCTTGTCCGCTAAGTACTTCGGACAGTTGCGCTTCCAGTGACCCTTGTCCTTGCAATAGAAGCACTCAGTTTCCGGCTTGGGTCCAGCCTTGAGCTTCTTCTCAGCAGGGGCAACACGTTTGCCGCCTCCTTTCTTGAAGGGCTTCCTTGCACCCTTACCTTTCTTAAAGGTGGGGGGCTTGTTGACCATCAACACATGATTATTCTTTTTGATGTTCACCTCCGCTACTTTCATCTTAGCAAAGAGCTCAGTGATCATATCAGTGGAACCAATCTGATTGTGATCAACTACAAAACTTTTGCAGCTAGGAGTGTCAATCTTGAGCTCCTCTGGAATCTTGCAGTCCAGTTGCTCAAGGCGTTGAGTGTAGCCCGACATCTTAATGGCGTGCTTACTAACGGAACTCCCTTCCTCCATCTTGTAGTTAAAGAATTTCTTAGAGATCTCATATCTCTCAGAACGGGCTTGAGTCTAAAACATGTTTTTCATCTCCTCGAGAATCTCAAAGGGCCCGGCGAACTCCTCAAAACGATTTTGAATATCTGATTCCATAGCATACAACATGGCGATCTTAATCAAATCATAATCATCCTTGCGCGATTGATAAACAGCTTTTTCATCAGCCGGCGCATCTACAGCAGGGGCGTCACCTAGCGCTTTCTCAAGGACATAGTCCTTTTGTCCGCCAGCGAGAATGATTTTCAGAATGCGGAACCATTTGGTGAAGTTATACCCATTGTTTCTAAGATTTTCTATCTCAGCAAAAACGTTGAATTTGAAGTTGGACTTGGCCATGTGATCTACAGTGTTTGCAAGTACAATTTAGACTATGTTCATGATAAATAGTTCAACTTAATCAAATTACTAGATGAACTCCCACTAAATTCAACATCCCTCAAGTTGTTTAGTGAACACGATCCAAATTCACCACACCTAATCCGATCTTCACGAGAAGAGATGTGGTTTCAATGGTGGACAACGAAGTGTCGATCATATCATTCATATGACTCATGCTTAACCTTTCGGTTCTTGTGTTCCGAGGCCATGTCTGTACATGCTAGGCTCGTCAAGTTAGACCCAAGTATTTCCGCGTGTGCAAAACTGGCTTGCACCCGTTGTATGTGAGCGTAGATTCTATAGCACCCGATCATCACGTGATGCTTGGACACGACGAACTTTCGCAACGGTGCATACTTGGGGAGAACACAGCTTTTATCTTGATCTTTAAGTGAGGAATCATCTTATAATGCTACCGTCGCGATCTAAGCATAATAAGATACATAAAAGGATAAACATCACATGCATATAACTTTATGTGACATGGTATAGCCAATCTTCGCGCAATGATCTCCATCTTGTGCGTTCCGGCATGATCTCCATCACATCACCATGATTGCCTCCACCACGAATAGCAACTACAACTATTGCTAACTACTTAGCGATAAAGTAAAGCTATTACATGGCGTATAAGAAGTTGACTCGCAGGTCATACACAATTATAAAGACAACCATATGGCTCCTGCCGGTTGTGTACTCATCGACATGCAAGTCGTGAAACATTACAAAACATGATCATCACATACAATATACACATCACATCTTGGTCCATACCATATCACAGAAAACACTCCCTGCAAAAACAAGTTAGACGCCTCTACTTTGTTGTTGCATGTTTTACGTGGCTTATGGGAGTAGATGCTAAGAACGATTCTTACCTACGGAAAGCCACAACGGTGATATTATGGTTGCCAAACTCCGGTGTTAATCCCATGACAACTATAGTGAGAGAAACTGACATCCACCAGCCGCATGTGTGGAACAAGCCACACGTCAAGTGCGGAGCCGGTATCGCGAACAACGTCGCGTAAGGTTGGCCTGAGACGCTTCAATCTCACTATCCCGCGTCATAAGAAGAACACAAACAAGAGGATTGCAACAGAAAACATCAACGCCCGCAACAACCATGTTGCGTTCTACTCGTGAAACACATCTACGCATAGATCTAGCTCTGATACCACTGAAGGGTTTCGCAGCATAGTAAATCAAAATTTCTACGGAAGCGAACAGAGGGAAAGCCAAGATCTAATCTAGGAGATGCAAACAACGAGAAATATTGGATTAGATCTTCATACCCTTGAAGATTCGCACAGCGGAACGTTCGTCGGAACGTGGGTGATGTAGTCGTACTCGCTTCTCCTCCTCGCGATCCGATCCGATCTAGCACCACAAGTGGCGGTGCCTCCGTGAGATGCACACGTGCAGCACCTCGACGTCTCCTCCTTCCTCGGACCAGCAAGTATGGTGGAGAGATAGATTGGATCTACAACGCGACGGCGCGGTGTATATGGTGGAGAATTTCTGCAGCAGGGCTTCGCCTACAAACAGTCGGGAGGGAGAGAGGAAGGCAGCAGGGCTACTAGGGCTTGGAGGGAGGTGTGTGTGGGGGGGGGGGGAGGGGGCGCACCAGCCCTCTATATATAGAGGGGGGGTGCGGCCAGCCCTTGCCCATCCTCCAAGCCTATCTCCAGTTTAAACGATTTAAACTTTCCCTTATCTAGAAACCCTATCTCTAGTTTAAACGAGTTTAAACTTATCTAGGATCAGCTGGGCCCTATGGGGCCTTGTGCCCATGGCCCAATGCGGCCAGGACACTCCCTCATAGGCCCATGCCCCCTCCCGGAAGGTGGGGCCACGTTGGTCCCCTTCCGGAAGGTTCTAGAAGCTTCCGGTACAATACCGATTAACCCGGAACTATTCCGAACTCCAAAAACTGCACTGCCTTATATGAATCTTATTCTCCGGACCATTCCGGAACCTCTCGTGATATCCCGGATCCCATCCGAGACTCCGAACAAAAATTCATAAACCAATTATCCAATCTATCCTAGCGTCGAGACACATTAAGTGTGTGACCCTGCGGGTTCGAGAATATGCAGACATGATCTTCTATCAATAATCAACAGCGGGGTCTGGGCACCCATATTGACTCCCACACATTCATCGATGATCATATCGGATGAACCACGATGCCAGGATTCAATCAATCCCATATATATATTCCCTTCGTCTCGCGATATTTTACTTGCCCGAGATTCGATCGTCGGTACCGTCATACCTAGTTCAATCTCGTTCACAGCAAGTACTTTACTCGTTCCGTAATCCGATATCACTTTGTGATTAACTCCTTAACCACATGCTTGCAAGCGGTGTTGATATCGATTGCCGAGTGGGCCCGAAGTATATCTCTCCGACTTGGGAGGGACAAATCCCATCTCGATACATACAACCCAACAGATACTTTCCGATCACCTGAGAGACACCTTTATGATCACCCTCTCATAGGATGACGTTTGATGACCTCAAAGCTTTCTTCCGATACCAGGGAGTTGTATTATCTCATGGTCTAAGGAATACAATATTTGACATAGGAAAAGCTTCGCAAAGATGAACACAATGACACGATCTAATTGCTTCGCTTAGTTTGGGTCTGTCCACCACATCATTCTCCCAATGATATGATCTCATTATCAATTGACAACTCATGTCTATGGTTAGGAAACCTTAACCATCATTGATCAATGAGCTAGTCCATAGAGGCGTACTAGGGACACGGTGTTGTTCACAAACCACACAAGTATTAATGTTTCCGCTTAATACAATTCTAGCATGGAATATAAACTTTATCATGAACAAGAATTATAATAATAACATCTTTATTATTGCCTCTAGGGCACAATTCCAACACGGGTCACCGGCGAGCTCGAACCCTAGCGGCTCGGTGGGGGTCTACTGGGGGCGTACCAGGGCTCCAGCGGGGTCGATGATGCGGGCGTACAAAGTGGAAGACAACGTCAAGGCGAGGCGTGGTCGCGGCGGAGATTGGGGTGGCCGGAATCAACGACACCCTTCTTCTCCAGAGGCGGTGGCTCCGGCTCCAATTCCGGCGAGCTGCTGCTCCACTTGCTCCGGCGAGGGGTGGTTGAGGTTCAGAGTGGTGAGGGGAGTGGAATGGTGTGAGTCTTTGGTGCTGGGGAGGGCTCCTTTTATAGGCTCGACGGTGAGACCGAGCGGGATGGATGGTCGACGGTGGCGACATGGCTACGGCGAGCTAGCGGCATGGCTGGGGATGGCGATCGATGGGCGGTCCCCTGGCGGTGCTCTAGCGCTTCAATGCAGCCGCAGGGGCGGTGGCATGCGGTCGGGGTGAGGTGGCGCTCTGCGTGGCCGAAGCAGCTGTGTCCACGGCGAGCGGTGGCTGTGGGGCTTTGGGCGGCGAACAGAGGTGTCTGGGGTGTTCTCTAGGTCAAGGCGGAGCGGTAGGCGTGGGCTGGTGTCGAGCGGCGGCTTGTGCACGCGGGGACAGTGCACGCTCTGCGGGCAGCGTCGGCATGGTTCGGTGGCACTAGGCGCGGTTTCTCCTCTGTGGTCCATGGCTGGTCTTGGCTCGGGCAAGGGACAGAGAGGGGCGGTGCGGTGCTGGCTGCCTCCTAGACATGGAGAGGGGGAGAGGGGTGGTCTGCTGCAGCGGTTGCAAGTTTGGCCGGCGAGGCATGGCTCGGGTCGGCATGGCATTGTTGCTAGGGGTGTAGGGGATGGGTGTTTAGGCTTTGGTTAGATCATTGGGAGACAGAGGGAGTAAATGGGGATCAAATGGGGGCAAAACTCTGTTCAAACAGTGAGCTAGGATTAAAGGTGTGATTCTGCCTGCCAAGTGTTTGATGAAATGGCCGCAAGAGAAAATGTTTTGAATTTTGAGTTCAAATTTTTTGGGTGATCTCCACGAGTGATAGGTAGTCTCTGGTTGCAAGCGTTTTGAAAATGGTGCTCAATTTGATGGTTTTTGAAATAGGGGTGATCTATGCATATGCATTAGATTCAATTTTAAACTGTCATTTAAAATAGTTTACAGAAGGTTTTTAGTAGATCAAAAGGTGGGCCTTGGTACCTCATTATGTGTACTAGCAAGGGGTGTAAAGATCAAGAATTGTTTCTGTTAAGAATTGAGTACTAGGAATAGCCAAAGTAGGTATGAGAGTTAAATTTGTCCAAATGACCATTCCTTCATTTTAATTCTTTTTGATTTGATTTTCTTTAGGAAAAGTTTGGGAATGATGTAGATGATGTTTAAATCACCTAAGAAACATTTTAGAAGCAAAGGATCACACAATCATGGCAATTCAAAACAACTCCTATTTTAAATGCACACATATATGAATGCTTTCATTTTAAATTTGGAAAAGTTTTTGTTAACCCCATTTTTGGATGACTTGATCTTGATAAGCTTGGATTGAAGTTTTGGGATGTTACAGCAATGCATCTGCTGCGCTCTACTAGAAATAATCCGTACCTACCGGTACGATGAATAAGCCTTGACGGACGCGTCGAGTGCTCACATTTACACACTACGATTCGAGTCTATAAGACCTCCGCGGCCTAAGTCGAATTACACCTGCACTTTTATGAATTCGATTCTGGGGACTCGAGTTTGAGTAGGTAGCATTGTTTTTGCCCTAGAGTAATTAACCGGTCCTGATCCGTCGAGCGCACCAGGCACGTTTACCATCATCCCTATGAACTACTATAAATTCGACTGACCCGATGAACTTCTGGGTGAAGTGCTTCGCACTCGACATAATTGTCGACTCCGACATCCTAATGCAAGACTCAGGACTTTTGAGTCTCCATCCGAATCTATGATTCACATGGACACTGGGGGGCTACTGACATGGGTATGCCCAATAGGCACTCGACTACAACCTACCTGGTGCGGCTCGACGGAAGGCTCACTCAACAAATTGCCAAGGTCCATGATGCCTATGACGGTTCGAGTGGTATGAAGCCCATATGTACACGGACTCCCAAATGCACAAGACAAGGAAAGCTCAAGACTAGAGTTCTAATCTAACTTGTAACCAACTCGTATTGGTACCTGAGACCTAGCCTCCCCATATATAAAGGCTAGGAGGGTCCAACGAGGAGGAGAGGATACGCCACAATAGATCTAGACACCGCAAAACCCAGCACATACGCCAGATCCAATTTGCGTGACACCGCCATCAGCGACATTGTAATCCTTCGGATCATCATCAATCAAGAGCAGACAAGCAGGAGTAGGGTCATCTACGAGGCCTAAACCTGGGTAAACCTTGTGTCACCTGTGTGCTTGTTTGCTAGCCGATCGAGACTTCCAACGCTCCTCAATTCCTCGAACCTAAGTCCATAACAATGGACATTGATGAGTTAAACCCTCGTCAATTACAGACCAGAGTTTTAACAAAAACAAGATGAAGCATTATAGAGACATCGCTAGACATGGGATGGAACAGGGTTTCTGCCATGGAGCTTACACCCCCATACAAGTAACAACGGACATACCATGACAACTGCAGAAGAGATTATCTAGTAGACGGTCCATCAAATCCTATCGATCTTTCAGTTCCTGTATCTGTTCACGTGTAATCATGATTATTCCATCTATTTGCTCTATTTCTTGTTCAATTAAATCAATTATTTCGAGTGCAGCTGTAACACCTCTTTCTGCTGGAAAAACTAAAACCGTGGACCGATGCAAGCAATAATCATTGTTAGTGCTGCTTTGTGAAATGACCTCAATACTTAACGTAGGATTCCTCCCTTCTGCCCCCATACCTTCATGTGCAGCCTGAAACAAAGAAAACAAGTCAGCACAGCGTGCCAGCTAACTGGCGGCCATCTTATATATAAAATAATTTTAATTCATTATTGGCCAGGAACAATCAATGATGTGTCTCGTACATCTCTTTTCGAAATAGCAGGAACTGTCAATGTACTAGACCGATGCGTACATGTGCCATTATCATAGCCACTCTAGAACAAACACTATAGGTTATTTGCATGCTGAAACTAAGACATATTAAGTTAGAGTAGCAAAGCAGGCAAAAAACACCATGTTTGTTGTCAAACAATTTCAAAATTAGCATTGTCCTAATATAACAAATCAAGCCATCAACATGTGTGTCTCATGCAGACTAACTAAACTAGTGTGGCAATGAATGTAGGGAATCAAGCAACTCGACTCTTTCCCCCATAAACTAATCATATCACTGCATAACAGAAATAAAGAAAATATAACAAAGAGGTGCGTGAGATTCCTTCAACTACTTAGAATTGGTTGGGACAACAAAGCATTAACCTAAAATATAAAAATAGCGTTTAAAAATGGTCTATAGTATGAACTATCCAAAAAAGTGACCTCCAACCACATGTGGCATTGCTTTAATCATCAGGGAACTATGATAGTACCTTGGAAAAACAAGCAATAGATCAAGTGTCTTAAATAGTCTAGTAGAGTCATTTCAGACAAACAAGATATCAACCATTCCTTTTCAGTAGCTAGATCATTCAAATATTTTGATCGTTCGGCCAGTAAATAAAAAAAGAAGAGAAACAAAGAGATGGGTCATTTGCTACCAAAACAATAGTTGGATGCATCCAAAAAGTAGCACAAACCTTTTTTGTAATGGCTACAGCTATTATATTTCCAACTACTGTAGTATCATTGTACATATAACCAGGAAAGAAAATCCAGTAGACAAACAAGCAAATGATACATTGTGCACCTTGCAAGGTCAATGAAGTATTTAAACAATGTATGTCTAGGAACCACGTCAGAATATAGCATTGATGCAGTCACAAGTCAACTAGAAATTCATAGGAACCATAACCAATTTAACCATCTGGTGGCTAATATTAAACTCACAAGATCATCTGATCATGTATAGATGAAAATCTCTTGTTTATTATTAATCAAACATTGTATTTCTCATGGAAATTGCCATACCTAGTTTGGGACTTATGGGGCTCAAACCCGCAGCTTCTGCCTTGACAGGGCGTTGCTCTGACCGTTTAAGTTAAGAAAATCATTACATTGCTTTAATCATGAGCAAACTAAAGAATCAAATTGGCAATAGAACCTATATGTGCATCATGTAGAGTAGTTATTGAGGTAATGAAGTAAACAATCAAACACCAGGTGCACGATAGAATTACAGGTCATATTAAGATGGTTATAGTACATACATATAGTAACTGGGGATCATATTAGATGATAATATCTATGACAATCTCACTATGAGTAGTCTAGATAGAACTCCCGCCATTTCAAAATATAAGATATTATGGCTTTTGTGAAACGAATGTATCTAGACACCCTTTAGTGTTGCTAGAGTAACTTGGACTAGTATTGTATGCATTTTTACTAGTCCAAGTTACTCCCCACTAAGACCAAGTAATTTATGCTAGTCTCATACATATAACACTAGACTATGTTACTACCTCCAGAGTGCATATAAGCTCAATCATGGTGGCGATCTCAAATATTATAGTAGAATATAGATTAACATAAAAGTAGATATACTTCAATCACCACTACCTAGTCATGGTCTAGTTACGTATATATATATATAGAAGATCATCAGTCAAATATAGCAAAAAGAGATCTCCACCATGATTGAGTGAGCAAATTGAATTATCAATCAAGGGATTCACGTTTGGTCTTTGTGCAGTACCGGTAAAGGTCATCTTGTTCTATTCATTGGCCAACTCATGTTGTGCTGACACTAGACAATGTGACTACCTCCAGAGTGCATACAAACTCTTAAATATAGCAGAAAAATACAATAATAGACTATAAATTAGCATAAAAGTGGATATACTTAAATTACCACCACATAATCATAGTCTAGTTGACGCATATGTAGATAGATAGATACATAGATATGATGATGAGTCAGATATAGCAAAGAATAGATCATCACGATGATTGTGTGAGAAAAATGAATTATAAATCGAGAGATTTACAATTGGTCTTTGTTACATAGCAGAAAAATATAGCATAAAAGTGGATATACTTAAATCACCACCACCTAATCATGGTATAGTTAACATATAGATAGATAGATAGATAGATGAACACAAGTCAAATATAGAAAGAATAGATCATCACCAAAATCAAATGAGCACATTAAATTATAAATCGAGAGATTTACATTTGGTTTTGTCCAGTCTTGTTTAATGTCAACCTTATTCTAATCACTAGCCGAATCATGTGGTACCTCATACAAACAAGCATCTGACACTAAGCACATCTCGGTAAAAACAAGAGACTTACTATTTCTCTTTGTGCAGTACTGTTGGAGGACATCCTGTTGTCAGTTTGTTCTTTGAAGACATCCACTGCATCCAGTACTTGGATAAACGATCCATCTACTTTATTTTTTCTCCTCTACATATAGGTTCAGGCCACTCATTCACATAAAACAGGTTTGCATTTAGCAATAGAAAACAACAGGTACTTACAAGATTGTAGGGGCGATTCACTCTACGATTCTTCGTGTTCCCTGTGAGAGGAAATAATATCAAATAGTGGTTGTTGCTGTTTACAAAGAACTAGATAGACATTATAGTATAATCATTTGTGAACAGGTAGAGCAGGGAATGGCGGAGTATAAACAAATATTTAACTAACATAAAGATTGCCATGGCGACAAAATAGAATACAGTTATAGTCACTCCTTAGCACGAACAAGAGAAAAATTACAATGATTTAACTTGTGAAATATGATTGCAAACAAATATGAGAAGTGCCACAAAATTTGTCACCATCTACAGAGTGCAGCTGTAACACCTCTTTCTGCTGGAAAAACTAAAACCGTGGACCGATGCAAGCAATAATCATTGTTAGTGCTGCTTTGTGAAATGACCTCAATACTTAACGTAGGATTCCTCCCTTCTGCCCCCATACCTTCATGTGCAGCCTGAAACAAAGAAAACAAGTCAGCACAGCGTGCCAGCTAACTGGCGGCCATCTTATATATAAAATAATTTTAATTCATTATTGCCCAGGAACAATCAATGATGTGTCTCGTACATCTCTTTTCGAAATAGCAGGAACTGTCAATGTACTAGACCGATGCGTACATGTGCCATTATCATAGCCACTCTAGAACAAACACTATAGGTTATTTGCATGCTGAAACTAAGACATATTAAGTTAGAGTAGCAAAGCAGGCAAAAAACACCATGTTTGTTGTCAAACAATTTCAAAATTGGCATTGTCCTAATATAACAAATCAAGCCATCAACATGTGTGTCTCATGTAGACTAACTAAACTAGTGTGGCAATGAATGTAGGGAATCAAGCAACTCGACTCTTTCCCCCATAAACTAATCATATCACTTCATAATAGAAATATAGAAAATATAACAAAGAGGTGCATGAGATTCCTTCAACTGCGTAGAATTAGTTGGGACAACAAAGCATTAACCTAAAATATAAAAATAGCATTTAAAAATGGTCTATAGTATGAACTAGCCAAAAAAGTGACCTCCAACCACATGTGGCATTGCTTTAATCATCAGGGAACTATGATAGTACCTTGGAAAAACAAGCAATAGATCAAGTGTCTTAAATAGACTACTAGAGTCATTTCAGACAAACAAGATATCAACCATTCCTTTTAAGTAGCTAGATCATTCAAATATTTTGATAGTTGGGCTAGTAAATAAAAAAAGAAGAGAAACAAAGAGATGGGTCATTTCCTGCCAAAACAATAGTTGGATGCATCCAAAAAGTAGCACAAACCTTTTTTGTAATGCCTAAAGGTATTATATTTCCAACTGCTGACAGTATCATTGTACATATAACCAGGAAAGAAAATCCAGTACACAAACAAGCAAATGATACATTGTGCACCTTGCAAGGTCAATGAAGTATTTAAACAATGTATGTCTAGGAACCACGTCAGAATATAGCATTGATGCAATCACAAGTCAACTAAAAATTCACTGGAACCATAACCAATTTAACCATCTGGTGGCTAATATTAAAGTCACAAGATCATCTGATCATGTATAGATGAAAATCTCTTGTTTATTATTAATCAAACATTGTATTTCTCATGGAAATTGCCATCCCTAGTTTGGGACTGATGGGGCTCAAACCCGCAGCTTCCGCCTTGACAGGGTGGTGCTCTGACCCTTTAAGTTAAGAAAATCATTACATTGCTTTAATCATGAGCAAACTAAAGAATCAAATTGGCAATAGAATCTATATGTGCATCATGTAGAGTAGCTATTAAGGTAATGAATTAAGCAATCAAACACCAGGTGCACGATAGACTTCCAGATCATATTAAGATGGTTATACTACATATATATATAGTAACTAGGGATCATATTAGATGATAATATCTATGACAATCTCACTATGAGTAGTCTAGATAGAACTCCCTCCGTTTCAAAATATAAGATGTTATGGCTTTTGTGAAATGAATGTATCTAGACACCCTTTAGTGTTGCTAGAGTAACTTGGACTAGTATTGTATGCATTTTTACTAGTCCAAGTTACTCCCACTAAGACCAAGTAATTTATACTAGTCTCATACATATAACACTAGACTATGTTACTACCTCCAGAGTGCATATAAGCTCAATCATGGTGGCGATCTCAAATATTATAGTAGAATATAGATTAACATAAAAGTAGATATACTTCAATCACCACTACCTAGTCATGGTCTAGTTACATATATATATATATATATATATATATATATATATAGAAGATCATCAGTCAAATATAGCAAAAAGAGATCTCCACCATGATTGAGTGAGCAAATTGAATTATCAATCAAGGGATTCACGTTTGGTCTTTGTGCAGTACCGGTAAAGGTCATCTTGTTCTATTCATTGGCCAACTCATGTTGTGCTGACACTAGACAATGTGACTACCTCCAGAGTGCATACAAACTCTTAAATATAGCAGAAAAATACAATAATAGACTATAAATTAGCATAAAAGTGGATATACTTAAATTACCACCACATAATCATAGTCTAGTTGACGCATATGTAGATAGATAGATACATAGATATGATGATGAGTCAGATATAGCAAAGAATAGATCATCACGATGATTGTGTGAGAAAAATGAATTATAAATCGAGAGATTTACAATTGGTCTTTGTTACATAGCAGAAAAATATAGCATAAAAGTGGATATACTTAAATCACCACCACCTAATCATGGTATAGTTAACATATAGATAGATAGATAGATAGATAGATAGATAGATGACCACAAGTCAAATATAGAAAGAATAGATCATCACCAAAATCAAGTGAGCACATTAAATTATAAATCGAGAGATTTACATTTGGTTTTTATCTAGTTTTGTTTAATGTCAACCTTATTCTAATCATTAGCCGAATCATGTGGTACCTCGTACAAACAAGCATCTGACACTAAGCACATCTCGGTAAAAACAAGAGACTTACTATTTCTCTTTGTGCAGTACTGTTGGAGGACATCCTGTTGTCAGTTTGTTCTTTAAAGACATCCACTGCATCCACTACTTGGATAAACGATCCTTCTACTTTATTGTTGCTCCTCTGCATATAGGTTTAGGCCACTCATTCACATAAAACAGGTTTGCATTTAGCAATAGAAAACAACAGGTACTTACAAGATTGTAGGGGCGATTCACTCTACGATTCTTCGTGTTCCCTGTGAGAGGAAATAATATCAAATAGTGGCTATTGCTGTTTACAAAGAACTAGATAGACATTATAGTATAATCATTTGTGAACACGTAGAGCAGGGAATGGTGGAGTAAAAACAAATATTTAACTGACATAAAGATTGCCATGGCAACAAAATAAAATGCAGTTATAGTCACTCCTTAGCACGAACAAGAGAAAAATTACAATGATTTAACTTGTGAAATATGATTGCAAACAAATATGAGAAGTGCCACAAAATTTGTCACCATCTACAGAGTGCACCTGTAACACCTCTTTCTGCTGGAAAAACTAAAACCGTGGACCGATGCAAGCAATAATCATTGTTAGTGCTGCTTTGTGAAATGACCTCAATACTTAACGTAGGATTCCTCCCTTCTGCCCCCATACCTTCATGTGCAGCCTGAAACAAAGAAAACAAGTTAGCACAGCGTGCCAGCTAACTGGCGGCCATCTTATATATAAAATAATTCTAATTCATTATTGGCCAGGAACAATCAATGATGTGTCTCGTACATCTCTTTTCGAAATAGCAGGAACTGTCAATGTACTAGACCGATGCGTACATGTGCCATTATCATAGCCACTCTGGAACAAACACTATAGGTTATTTGCATGCTGAAACTAAGACATATTAAGTTAGAGTAGCAAAGCAGACAAAAAACACCATGTTTGTTGTCAAACAATTTCAAAATTGGCATTGTCCTAATATAACAAATCAAGCCATCAACATGTGTGTCTCATGCAGACTAACTAAACTAGTGTGGAAATGAATGTAGGGAATCAAGCAACTCGACTCTTCCCCATAAACTAATCATATCACTTCATAATAGAAATATAGAAAATATAACAAAGAGGTGCATGAGATTCCTTCAACTGCTTAGAATTAGTTGGGACAACAAAGCATTAACCTAAAATATAAAAATAGCGTTTAAAAATGGTCTATAGTATGAACTAGCCAAAAGAGTGACCTCCAACCACATGTGGCATTGCTTTAATCATCAGGGAACTATGATAGTACCTTGGAAAAACAAGCAATAGATCAAGTGTCTTAAATAGACTACTAGAGTCATTTCAGACAAACAAGATATCAACCATTCCTTTTAAGTAGCTAGATCATTCAAATATTTTGATAGTTGGGCTAGTTAATAAAAAAAGAAGAGAAACAAAGAGATGGGTCATTTCCTGCCAAAACAATAGTTGGATGCATCCAAAAAGTAGCACAAACATTTTTTGTAATGCCTACAGCTATTATATTTCCAAATGCTGACAGTATCATTATACATATAACCAGGAAAGAAAATCCAGTAGACAAACAAGCAAATGATACATTGTGCACCTTGCAAGGTCAATGAAGTATTTAAACAATGTATGTCTAGGAACCACGTCAGAATATAGCGTTGATGCAATCACAAGTCAACTAAAAATTCACAGGAACCATAACCAATTTAACCATCTGGTGGCTAATATTAAAGTCACAAGATCATCTGATCATGTATAGATGAAAATCTCTTGTTTATTATTAATCAAACATTGTATTTCTCATGGAAATTGCCATCCCTAGTTTGGGACTGATGGGGCTCAAACCCGCAGCTTCCGCCTTGACAGGGCGGTGCTCTGACCCTTTAAGTTAAGAAAATCATTACATTGCTTTAATCATGAGCAAACTAAAGAATCAAATTGGCAATAGAATCTATATGTGCATCATGTAGAGTAGCTATTGAGGTAATGAATTAAGCAATCAAACACCAGGTGCACGATAGACTTCTAGATCGTATTAAGATGGTTATACTACATATATATATAGTAACAAGGGATCATATTAGATGATAATATCTATGACAATCTCACTATGAGTAGTCTAGATAGAACTCCCTCCGTTTCAAAATATAAGATGTTATGGCTTTTATGAAATGAATATATCTAGACACCCTTTAGTGTTTCTAGAGTAACTTGGACTAGTATTGTATGCATTTTTACTAGTCCAAGTTACTCCCACTAAGACCAAGTAATTTATACTAGTCTCATACATATAACACTAGACTATGTTACTACCTCCAGAGTGCATATAAGCTCAATCATGGTGGCGATCTCAAATATTATAGTAGAATATAGATTAACATAAAAGTAGATATACTTCAATCACCACTACCTAGTCATGGTCTAGTTACGTATATATATATATAGAAGATCATCAGTCAAATATAGCAAAAAGAGATCTCCACCATGATTGAGTGAGCAAATTGAATTATCAATCAAGGGATTCACGTTTGGTCTTTGTGCAGTACCGGTAAAGGTCATCTTGTTCTATTCATTGGCCAACTCATGTTGTGCTGACACTAGACAATGTGACTACCTCCAGAGTGCATACAAACTCTTAAATATAGCAGAAAAATACAATAATAGACTATAAATTAGCATAAAAGTGGATATACTTAAATTACCACCACATAATCATAGTCTAGTTGACGCATATGTAGATAGATAGATACATAGATATGATGATGAGTCAGATATAGCAAAGAATAGATCATCACGATGATTGTGTGAGAAAAATGAATTATAAATCGAGAGATTTACAATTGGTCTTTATTACATAGCAGAAAAATATAGCATAAAAGTGGATATACTTAAATCACCACCACCTAATCATGGTATAGTTAACATATAGATAGATAGATAGATAGATGAACACAAGTCAAATATAGAAAGAATAGATCATCACCAAAATCAAGTGAGCACATTAAATTATAAATCGAGAGATTTACATTTGGTTTTTGTCCAGTCTTGTTTAATGTCAACCTTATTCTAATCATTAGCCGAATCATGTGGTACCTCGTACAAACAAGCATCTGACACTAAGCACATCCCGGTAAAAACAAGAGACTTACTATTTCTCTTTGTGCAGTACTGTTGGAGGACATCCTGTTGTCAGTTTGTTCTTTAAAGACATCCACTGCATCCAGTACTTGGATAAACGATCCTTCTACTTTATTGTTGCTCCTCTGCATATAGGTTCAGGCCACTCATTCACATAAAACAGGTTTGCATTCAGCAATAGAAAACAACAGGTACTTACAAGATTGTAGGGGCGATTCACTCTACGATTCTTCGTGTTCCCTGTGAGAGGAAATAATATAAAATAGTGGCTGTTGCTGTTTAAAAAGAACTAGATAGACCTTATAGTATAATCATTTGTGAACAGGTAGAGCAGGGAATGGCGGAGTATAAAGAAATATTTAACTAACATAAAGATTGCCATGGCGACAAAATAGAATACAGTTATAGTCACTCCTTAGCACGAACAAGAGAAAAATTACAATGATTTAACTTGTGAAATATGATTGCAAACAAATATGAGAAGTGCCATAAAGTTTGTCACCATCTACAGAGCAGGAAGTTACTGTACTAACATTTGGATTAATAATATAGACATTACAATGGTATATCTCGTGAACTTATAGAGCATGGAATGCTAACCCATCTGTGAAGTGACTTAAAATACCATGAACTACATAATAGAAGGTAGATACTGCTACATAAATTATAATTGAGAGACTTGAATTTATAGAGCAGGGCATGCAGATAACCATGTTAAGTGCCTTAAAACATGCCATGTAATACTACATCCAATCCAAAGTAAATAAGGCATATAAATTTTCCACAAGTCAATCGACACAAAATTAGACTAAGTTTGTAGAACATATCAGGAACAACTACCATGCCAAACCAACGCCATTCGATACATCGGGGCATATATTTTCATAGACGCAAATGCCACAAATTAACCCTTAATTTATTTTTCTATGAGCTTGGTAAAAGTCATCATTGTTTGACTTTAAAAAAGATTAGGCCTTCTTTTACGGAATGGATGTACTCCCTCTGTTTCAAAATGTAAGATGTTTTAGCTTTGTGAAAGAAGTGTATCTAGACCACTTTTAGTCTGTAGGTTCATGTAGGTTTGGAGTAAACCTACATACTAAATGGTGTCTAGACACAATCCTTTCACAAAGCTAAAACATCTTATATTTTGAAACGGAGGGAGTAGTACACAATAGGCGGCAGCTACTGTCGGAGCTTAATTTCAACAAATAATAATGGCATAACTTGTAGAGGGAATGCAAAACCAACAAGTTCAATGACATAAAATTTGTGATGAATTACATAAGAGAAGGCAGTTACTGTGGTTGCTTAGGAGAACCAGATTGAAATTAAAATAGCATAAAATCTGAACTTGTAGAGCAGGGAATGTTAACATACATGTTCAGTGGCTTAAAACTACCAATGAACTCCAAAATTACATGTAGTCAGTATTGTAGTAATAGACAAAGCAAATGCACATTATGATGACATAACTTGTGAACTTGTAGAACAGGTAGACTGCTTCAGATGTTCAGTGAATTAACATTTTCCATGAAGTGCATAATACCAATGAACTCTAATGATGTTAGTTTTGTACTACCAAAATTGTTTATGTATATTAATAGTAATTGTTGGTTAAAGAAAAAACACGCATAACAAGGATGCCTTATACCTCGAAACAGAAGGAGTAGTTTAACGCCTGGATTTAGCATAGACTACACCGAATTTATCAAGGGAGAGTGGGATATCAATTAAGCCAGTATTGAGGTAGGAATTTACCACCAATATAGAAATGGAGTTCACTATTGCAGGCTTATACCTGCTATATTGAAACGAACGAACAAGCATGTCTGGTTTACCTAGGTCACAGCGTCATTTATGCATACATGACATCTTTGCGGGTCACGTCAAGGATGCCGAGGGTGCCCGATAGTGGTGAGTCGGGCTGAAGCAGATACATCTCGGTGGCGTCTGTGAAGCAGATCTGTGGAGGTTTTTGATGGGTCTAGCTTCTTGACAAGATGGCCGGTGAAGGAGATCCAGTGTAGTGCATGGCATTGTTGGTGAAGCAGATCTATTATGACCGATTATGGATTCGAGGTTCTACACAAGAGCATCGGTGAAGCAGATCTGGTGTAGTGGACTATTGAGTCCGTGAAGCAGATCTAATGCAGCACACATCAACATAGGTGAAGCAGGTCAGGTGATGTGGATGATTGAGTAGGCTAAACTAACACAGTTGTATGGAAGAGGGTGTCAGCGAACTAGGTTCGGTAAGGTGGACCTCGGATGATCCCGTAGACTGGTCAGGAGTATATGGTATCGAGGTATGGCGTGTAGGCCGGCGAAGTGCGGTGGTGCAGGAGCTGGAGATGGGATAGGGGGTTTGGGGTGGCGTGTGGGCGGGCGAAGTGCGGCGGTGATATTTTAGTGCAGTGGTGCAGGAGCTAGAGGTGCGATAGGGGGTTGGGTGGCGTGTAGGCGGGCGAAGTGTGGCAGAGATGATTACGGTGTGGTGGTGCAGTTGCTGGAGGTGAGATAGGGGTTGGGTGGCGTGTAGGTGGGCGAAGTGTAGCAGAGAAGATTACAGTGTGGTGGTGCAGTTGCTGGAGGTGAGAGGGGTTTGGGTGGCATGTAGGCCGGCAAAGCGCTGCAGGGATGCTCCGGTGCGGTGGTGAAGGAGCCGGAGGTGAGAAAGGGGTTAGGGTTTTTCGGAGTGCTATGAGGGAAATGGCGTCTGTGGAAGGTGGAATACCCACCTTCAGAGCTGTGGGGACCCCCCCGGGGGAGGGGGTTAAGAACCATACCCACGCCACAACATTAGTATATAGGCCATTGTGAGGGGTAGAAAAGGAATTTCATATAGCTACAACTTGGCGCGTGTGACCACTCGAAATATTTAGGTGGATGTGAGGCGGTAGAATTTGCCGCTCTGAGATTCTGAATTTGGCTATACAGTTCAAAAGATATAGAATAATAATAGTCTATCCTATCCTAGGAGTAGCTATAGTCCAATGACTAGAAAAGATAGTTTACTGTAATGTCCTAGCATTTCTAGGTACAGAGTATTTCTGGAGCCATTTCTGCAAAAATAGGGTCTCTACCTTCGGCTCAATTACGTACACAAATGAAGGTAGTAACATGAACTAGTATGTTTCCCACTATGACCAGCCTAAGAGCATCTCTAGTGGCTAGTGTATCTAGTAGTCAAGCCAAGTATAGACCACCATGGACCAAAAAATGCCTCCGGTGGCTTGTGTATCCGGTGGTCTAAAATTTAGATATCCTCCAAACTAGCTACTCGTTGTCCATATTTGGACAATCGAGCCACCATGTCTAAAGCAAAGTTGGTCACTCGCAAGCTCGCTCCCGTGCCAAATCAGAGCATTTGTTATACTGATTTGCTATGTATATTTACTATTTGTGTGCAGATAGACATATAGACTATCAATTTTAGACTATCCACTAGAAAACTAAAGTCGTGTAAAAAAGAATCTTTTTACACCATTATCTATGTGAAGATGTAGACTACCAAATTTACACAAGCCACTAGAGATGCTCTAAGAGACTACCAAATTTAGACAAGCCACTAGAGATCAAAGCAAAAAATACTAGCATGCTATTTAATTTAGCATGACTTTTCTCCAAACGATATGAAAGTTATAGTGTGCTAATAATGCGCTATTTTACAAAACATATTTTTATAAAAATTAAAAAATATAACAGGTATATCATGAATATAAAGGATTTCAGCATCTAATGAATTGCCTATAGTAATACTTGTACATGCATAATCGATTCTGGCGCTATCCAAGTTTGAGGATAACTAGCAGGGCTGAATCTAGGTACAGCGTCAGGTGCTGCAGGAGGAGGCGGCGGCTTGACGCGATCACTTAAGTTTAACAATCAAATTTTCATTGTATGTTTTCTTACTCGACACATTCATCATATGTTATCTTACTCCACACCCACCAATAAAAAAATAACATCCTATACTTGAAATAGCGCTAACGCTATCATGTTTTAGCGTGATATAGCAAGTTATTTAAAAAATAGCGCCACAGCGAGCAAAATCTTTAAAAAATATCATGGACTCTCCAAATATACTATATCACGCTAAATAGCGTGAAATTGCGCGCTAGTTTTTTCATGCTAGAGATGCTCTAAGGTTGGTCTAAGTGGTAAGTAACTTGGAGTAGTAATATTCATACATTGTGCTAAAGACTATCAAAAGTACTCCCTTCATCCAGAAATAACTGAGTTGATTTTGTTTAGATTCGAATGTATTTATATGCATTTTAGTGTATAGATACATTCGTATCTAGACAAACCCAAGTCAGTTATTTATGGACGGAGGGAGTAGTATTTTTAGATGCTAAAATGGAAAAGAAGATCCAACTGCTGGCACTATTAGGATTCGAGAGTCTTGATCCAACGCTCAATATTTGAAGTTATTTATACACTGTATATAACTAGTAAATTGCACGTACCCTGCATATGAGACTCAGATAATAGACGTCTGACATATCATCACTATATAAAATTATAATATGTAAAGCAGAAAAAATATAAATTTGATCAACATCTATAAAGTATGGATGTATATTTGGTTCTTGTACTTTGTATATCATGTAGAAGTCAATTATTATTAGCTATATAAAACTTTAAAATTTTAGTAACATGGTCTAGAAAAACAAGGGAGAAGATTCTAGAATGATGGAGAAGTGTGTTTTGAGTTTTGTGCATAGCATTTAGTGTGATGAAGACTATCAATTGAATCTTCTAGATGCTAGAATGGAAAAGAAGATACACCGGCTGGAAATGTTGGGATTCGCGAGTCTTGATCCAACGATATTCAAAGTTATTCATACAGTATATAGTGGTAAGATAAGATAAGATAAGAAATAACTAGTGAGTTACAAGTTCCTTGCACGTGAGAATCAGATAATATAAGTATGACATAAAAAAATTTATATAAATTATAATACTCCCTCCGATCCAAATTAGTTGACTTAGATTTGTCTAGATCGAATGTATCTAGACATGATTTAGTATTAGATACATCCATATCTTTGACAAATTTGAGTTAACTAATTTGGGTTGGAGGGAGTAGGTGAAACACAAAAAAAATTATAATTTGTAGCCACGTTCATAAAGTATCTCGTGTGTTTGGTTCTTGTACTTTTTCTATAATCTAGAAAACAATCTATAGCTATTTAAATAATTCGCGTTCGTAAAACTGATCCGTAAATAAATTCTATCATATAGGAGTACGTGGGCGGGGCCAGGGGTAAACTGCATGCCCTTTCGTCTCCAGAACCGTTCATGCATGCATCTCCCGATCTTCCTAGCGGTTCCTTTCTTCTCTATCCCATTCCTTTTCTGTCACCCAGCCGAACCTCTGCAAAACAAAATAAGGTGCCAATCAACATCCATGGCGGCGTTGTTGGACAAGATGTACTACTTCCTGGACCCTGGCAACACCACACTACAGGTGGCGTATACCAACAGAGCGTCGGTGGTGAACGATTACATCGAGAAAATCCAAAAGCTCCTGGAGGAAACGGACGACAAGATTGTTGGCCTTGACATCGAGTACACCAACGAGCAATCATCGACGCAGAAGGCTGCTATCATCCAACTATGTGTGGGCATGGATTGTCTGGTCTACCAGATCTACTAGGCCAACTAGCCATGCTCCAAGCTAGCAGAGTTCCTTGCCAACCCTAACATTTCCTTTGAAGGCATAGACATCGGCAACGACGGTATCAGGCTTAGGCATTCTCTAGTGCCAGTGATGAACTTCGTGGGCATCCAGAAGAGGTGGAAGCCTGCCGGCTCTACGGATGAGAAGGATTCTTTGGCTGACTATGCGGTGGCCCTCATAGACATCCGTTACAAAGTCATGAAGAAGAAGAAGAAGGATGTGGACCATAAGCAGTGGGGGAACATGCCCTTGACCAAAGATTAGATCAAGTATGCAAGCCTCGATGCTGAAGCGATCTACAAGGTATACATGCGGATAGTGAACTTCGAGAGGGGTCAACAATCTCTCAAAATGTTCAACAAAAAAAGAACTAAGGAAGAAGGGCAAGAGAAAGGGCAAGCGCAAGTAGACCAAAGAAGAAGAAGAAGACGAAGACTAAGAATGGTACACCATGTGACCTAAAAGTATATCTTTGCGTTTCGATATATCATTACTTGTACTACTACTCGCAGAAGTTAATGCATATATATACTGTAGGCATGCAAGGGGCGGAGGCAATAATTAATGTAAGGAATTTTAGTTGTTTCTTTTATTTTCACTACAGAGTGATAGTAGGAGTAGGCATCGTAGCATGCTAATAGCCATCCCACCTCAATGAATTGTCTTGTCAATCAACAGCCATGGCATATTATAATTTTATAGTGGTAAAGACTTTCTTTGAGTAATTCCATTTATACTGCTTAAGGGCGGAGTACTGCTGAAAGACAGAGGGTGAATGGGCACCTGAAAAACTGCTAGTAGCACTGTAGCAGTAGAACCACAAGATAAACTTTTGTCGATTGCCCGAATGTATATTGAGTTAGTACAGTATAAACATATATATTACTACTACCTGCTATGTACTAGTACTACTAGCAAAAAACCACCGTCCCTACTACGGAAAGAATATGATTTCTTCCAAAAATGGCTATATTTACTTGTCACGAAAATGGATGTATCTAGACATGTTTTAGTGCTAGATACGAGTACATCCAGACTAGTGAAAAATTAATATGAATCGGATGGGAGTACTACTACTACCGTACTCCACTATTGTACTACTACTACATACTAGTACTCCCGAATGTATGTTGACCAGTACTCCTACCTTTGTTTGGGATTATTAGGCTAGAGAGCTTTTTAAAATTGTTAGAAATTATAAGACCTATCTTCTTTATTGTCTTAATTCTCGTGACTCATTAATTTAGATATCTCTCTTTTCTCTCAATCTCCCAATGCATGTTGTTTCATCTCTCATCATGTCCCCTTTTTTATCTAGCGTCTCATGCATGTAAAACTAGTGGTGCATGCATAAATTAATTAGAGTGAATAATTCATCTACTTGGTATTATTGCGAATTGGCCCTCTAGCCTTCCTAAACAGAGAGCCTTAAAATCCTATGAAGCTTACTACTCAGCAGAGTATATCCACCCAACCCATCGGAAGTTAAGACTTCATGAAAAATACTCAGGAGAGTACATCCACCGAACTCATCTACCTCCATTTCAAGGAATAAGGCACACACGCACTCCAAAGTAAAGTTTGACCGAATAAATAGAGTAACTAAAATTTACTTATATTGTGTAAAATTTGTTTCGTTGAGTTCGTATAGAAACACACATTCCATTGGTGCTAAATTTTTGCAGTACCAACATTCTTTATATATATTTAGAGTAAATCTTGCTCCAACAAAAAACAAGAAAAATAAGGGAGCCTTATTTCTTGGGACGGAGATAGAGTACTACTACTACTACAAAATCCACCATTCCTGGTATGCAAATGATCTTTCTGCAATTAAACCAATTAACAGAAGCTTACATCACCACTAAAAATCGACGCGAAAGAAGAAACGCAGCTCCTTCGACATAGCAGGACCGACCAGGTAATGCGGCAGCGCTGCCAGGTAAGACGTAAGGTCCTCAAACACGACGTCGCCCGGCTTAGCGGAGCTCGACGCGTCGAGCTCCGCCGTCACGGTGTCGATCCTCCTCCTGCCGTCCGTCCACGAGAGCAGCAGCAGGCATTCCGCCCATATCCTCACCCTATACACTGGCAAGACACGCATCACGGCCCTAACACAGACCACAGACACAAGGAGGACCGGGCTTACCGTGCAAATCGTCAAGACGAACACGGTGTCGTCCTGCTCGCCGACGAGTATGAGCCGGCGGGACCCCTCGCCCGACAGCAGCACCAGCTCCTGGAAAGCTTTGGTGGTGGCATACTGGATCTTGTGCACTTGGATCGAGTGGACCGCTTCGAGGTGCACGACGAGCGCTGGCGGCGGGGCGGCAAAGTCACAGCCCGTCTCCGTGCAAGTGCAAGGAGCATACCGACACGTGATTTCATGCTCGTGGAGTTCGTAGTAGGGCAACAAACTATTGCAGCCTTTATGGGTGCACTCAACCCTAGCCGCTGATAGGACGGCGTCCATGGCGGGCTCGTGGGTGAATCCACCGCTAGGGCGCTCGCACTTCTAGCAGGAGGTGATCTTACGGACGCAGCGGTGGCAGACTAGATGAATATCCACGCACTATAGAAATGAAAGTTTGAAAAATAAAATAGTTGCATGGACGAACCGACAAAAGAAAAATCAATGGATTGTGAGGGAGAAATGGAGAGACCTTGTAGACCCACCGGGGATGGAGGGGCTGGGAGCAGGAGGAACAGTAGAGAACTATGGCTTCCATCTTCAGAGTGACCGTCCCAAGCATTGCGATTTGGTTGGGGGGAAATGAGGACTCTCTGATCCGGCCTCGAGTCGTGCCCTTCTTTTATATACCACCGCTAATAATAAATGAAGCTCTACCTGATTGCGCCTTTCCTTTCTGTCCTAGGATCCTTTTTGTATATTTTGAGGCCTTATTATCTACAAATTCCTGGTTTAGTTAGACAAGATTAGCGGCCTCTTTGTATTTGTGCACCATCCTTTTATTAGTAAGTTGCACGCGTCTTGCACGTGAGAGTCACATAATAATAAAGTATGACATATCATCACTATATAAAATTATGCTTTGTAATAGGTAAAGCTCAAAAAATATGAAAGAGCCACATCTATAAAAAGTAATGGTGTATATTTGGTTCTTGTACTTTATATCATGTAGAAATAAATGTTTATTAGCTACCTAATACTTGAAATTTTTGGGAGCATGGTCTAGAGAAATGACGGAGGTGATTCTAGAATCATCAAGAAGTGTGTTTTCAGGTTTGCGCATAGTCATTCTGCTAAACACCATCAATATAATCTTCTAGATCCTAGACTGGAAAAGAAGATCCAATGGTTGGAAATATTGGGATTTGCGAGTCTTGATCCAACGTTGAATATTCAAAGTTATGCGTACATTTTACTACGCTAAGATTTGATGCAGATCCACAACTAAAAACTAAATGTTCGTGTGATGTTCTATGCGATCTTATTCGAGAATAAAAATCAAATATGAGGATTGGGAGATAAATTTTCGGATCATGCTAGATTTTATCTCAATGGAAAACATTGCTCACGCGATGGGGGTCTGTTTTCTCTCTACCGCTAGGCTTCATATGTGGTAGAACTGCCAGACTAGTACTCTTTGAACTATAATCATGCATGAAAGCACTATGCGTAACTGATGGGTGTTGTGAAGCTTTCTAAGAGGAGACAGGTACAGAAGAGAGGGAAGAGCATGGATCTATGATGATTTTCCTTCAACTTCAGCAGCGAGGACATAATTATAGTGATTGTAAGAACGAATAATGATGAATTTTGTGTGCATAGACATTGCAAGAAGTTGAATTTTTCAAACCTGATGGTGGTTTTTAGATATTCAAATCTTGGGTACCTTAAACGATTTTGGAACCTATAACGCACTCGTCGTGCAAATTTGATATATATAATTTTGGTATATCAACATGAACTAGTTCCAATCGGAGAAAATAGCTACTAGACGGATTGAAAATTCATGTTATTACTTGAAAATAGCCCATAAACATAGTTTGCTATGTGCAAATAATGGGGTATTACCATTCTAGGCCTTATTCTTCATGTTTTAACTTAACAAATAAACATTGTCTATCACTTACAAAATTGAAAACTATTTTTTATCCATGAAAATTGGAAACTTCGATTATAAACACATTCTCCCATACTAAATGCACTCATATACTAAATATGGGCACACTATTCGTCTACTACAATGTAGATATAGCCATGACCCTAGTCATTTGATTTGGAGGCTAAGCATCTTCACAACATGGTAGACCATATTGCGAACCAAGATTTTAGAAAGTAATAAAAACTCATACTTATCACAACTAGTATGCTCAAGAGAACGTGATGCACAAGTTATAAATTATTTTGATTTATCTTTATTTTTCTTGAAAAAGTTATAACTAGTTCAAGCTTGTCATCTGTTGTGTAATTCTTTGAAAGAACTTGATGATTTCAAACCTCTAGTTGTTTTTTATAGATTGACTACTCTAGTACCTTAAAGCGATTTTACGTGAATTAGAGAGCTAGCAACCTATCATGCAGTCATAGTTAAAATTCGATCTGATTTTAATAAAACAACAACAAGTACTTTAAGTGGTTGAAATTAGCTAGAAAGGTCAAAAGTTCATGTAATTGGAGAATTTCCCATAAAACATGGTCCACTTTTGTGTACAAATGGAAGGCTAGTAGCTAGCTTTATGAAATTCGTCGTGTACTTTGTTAAATAATCTATAAATGTAAACATTTTTATCATGCCAGATGCGCATTTACCGAATACGAGCATTATTCCCACAATGTTGCCATTGCCAAATCTGACGTAAAGGTAAATTTGTCTTTGGTATAAAATATAGCAGGATCTCCACAATGTAGTGGTTCCAAATATTTATAAAGTGGGTCCCACCATCTAGCTAAAACAACACATGAAACAAATATGGAACTACCTTCATAGTGTAGGGAACTAGTTCCAAAAGCCAAAAAGCAAATTTGGCATCGGAGAAACTACTTGCTCTGGTTACTAGTTTTATCTCATTTGGAACCACCTCCACGGTGTAGGGAACTAGTTCCAAAATACAAAATACAAATATGGAACTACTTTTGGCTACACATTGTGGGTGCCCGCATAAGCATGACCATTATTTTGATACCCAGGTACGTCCGCACATGGTATGCCATATTGCGAATAAATACTCTCAAGAGTTATCCAAACTAAAGCTTGCCATTATTTTGCATGGCAGGTGGGAATTCGTGCAAGAGGATATCATGCGTAAGTACTATAGTTTTTTTTGTTTTTCCTTATTTTTTTAAAACTCATAGGAATTTGCTGGCCAACATGTAAATTCATTGTAAGTCGAACCTTTCAAACCTCCTAGTGTTTGTCGATATTGTATTAACTAACTTGGGTCTCTTAAAACGATTTCACGGATCTAGCTCAACATGTGAGGGCAGTCCAACAGGGCAATTTTCATTTAATAATGTTTTTATTTTTTCTTTATAACATATAGGCTATTTAGAAATCTTAAGGTGGTCCATTCATCTCCCTAGCCACCATTTGGATCCACCACTTTGTAGGTGAAGCTTAGGACGAGAAGCCTATCATACGATCGTAGTTCAAGTTTGACATAATTTTGGTAAATCGATAGAGGGAGTTAAGTGGAACAATTAGATAGCTTGTAAATTCATGTAACTTCAGAATTTCCCATAAATTTGTGTGCACTATGTGTGAAAAATAGGGTTGCAAATGGGCCTTATTCCACGTGTGCTTCCTTATAAAAACAGTTACTTAGAAAATTGTAACTAATTTTTCTAGTCATAAAAATTGGAAAATTACAATTGTAATAAACATTGTTTACCATGCCAAGATGTGCCAATATATCGAATAAGGGGACCTTATCATAAATTACAATGTAAATGTGGTCATACCTTGGTTGTTTGGGTTCCTACATGGTAGGCCACTAGGCCATATTGCGAAGGATTTACGGAAGTTACCAAAACTCGTGTTTATCATTCCTTGTGGCAACCAAGGTAGTATGTTCCTACTACATGGTTGGCCATATTTCTCCTAGGCACTTTGTGAGTATGTGAGATGGGCCATTTACACATAAAGTAGTCATGTGTAAGTACAGTAAATCTTTTGAGGTAACTAGTGTATTGTACACGCAAGTTGTTGACTATACTATTGGAACTGCTAAGGACTAGTCAGCATGCTATAAGTAAAATAGTAGGGCGTGTACTCCATGCATTTAGGGTTCGCTCGATTCAATGGATTTGTAAAACATAGGAATAAGAGAAGTGCAGGAATAGAATGACATGACACTTATAAATAAAAGATGAAACAGTGCTAGGAGGAACTAGACACTTTTGTATATATATAGTAGAAGCGGGTCAGCGTGAGAATTCTAGAAATTTGTCCCTGACAGGGATCGAACTCTAGTCATTGGGATGCGCCAACTGCGACCCAACCACTAGGCTATTGCCTCATTCTCACTTATAATCCTCTAGAGATGAAAAATGCAGGAATCAGTAAGATAAGGTGTTTGATTGCACCGTAGGAAAAACGCATGAAATTTTATACGGTTTAGGTACATGTCATAGACACATAGGAACTTTTCCAAGAGGTCTCACCTCTTGTTATAAATCCAGGGAACGAAAGCATAGGAGTTTTATTCCTTTGAGACAAACACATTCTATTGAAAAAATTCCTATGGATTGGAATTCTATAGAATTCCTCTGGAAATCCTTTGAATCCAATAGATTGTGGTGGAGTCGAGTCAACGAAACCAAGTTCCATATGAGCTACTCCTACAACCTAATTAATTAGGCTTTGCATGCCACTAGATACATGTTATTACCCAATACTGTGAAGGTAGTAACATGTGAAAGTTTTGCTAGTCTAAGTTATTTAGCACTTGAGCAGCCTAAAATATGGGTGGAAGCACAAGGCAAAGAGAAGGAAAGTTGGGCTGGACCACCAATGGCCACAGCTTCTGCACTAATGCGCCTGCATGGTTGTACTACTCCGTACTCCATGGGAAGGAAGAGGTGGTGACAGTGATTCGCCAAAAGAAAAAGAGGAAGAGGTGACTACTGCAATGCTACCCACCTAAACAAGTCCCATTAAAGTCATATATTCATTGATGCATGAGCAGAGTAGCCAATACCGCATTGAAGAGGAGAGAGGGAGGATGATTCTCCTTCATCCAGGAGATATGAGATACTCCTGCAAGTAGGCCTAAGTAACATGACACTAGACACATGTTATTACCCAATACACTTTGAAGGTACTGTAGTAACATGTGAAAGTTTTACTAGCCTAAGTTATTTAGCACTATGAAGAGCAGCCTAATATGGAAGAGAAAGAAAACAACTAGCCAGAGCTCATTTTTGGATGGAAGCATGAGGCAAACAGAAGGAAAGTTGGGCTAGACCACCACAGGCCCCAACTTTCTCTGCACTGATGCGCATGCACGGTTGTACTCCATTGCACGGAAGCTTACATCGGAAGGAAGAGGTGACTGCTGCGATGCTTCCCACCTGAACAAGTGATAGGCATAGATGCATGAGTGGAGCATAGCATCCAATGCCGCATTGAGGAGGAGAGAGGGAGGATGATTCACCTTCATCTAGGAGCCTTTTCTCTCATGAAAGGCAGTGACGAGACAAAATTTTGGGTGGAGGAGCATTTTTTAAACAAGGCAAAAGATTTGTAGTGGAAGGAGCCCTTTATCGCCTTGCCAGTAGTACCTGATTGACTAGGCACCAAAAGCTGAGTACTAATAATACAAACATGATTAATACTTGAGTAATAGTACTAGTACTAGTTGCTATAAAGTTCCATAGTTCCATCCAGGAGCAATAGTGGCTAGTAGTATAAATACAGTAGCTTGTCAGGATCCTTCTTGCTTCCTCGAATGCCTCCTTAAGGCTTGAATACAAGTTCGATGGTATTCATATCAACTTGCAATGAAGTGGGATATATTGAGTAATAAAGTAAACAATAGTACTAGAGGGAGTAGGAAAGAACTCACTTTATCAATTTGTTTTCACCCATCAACTCAATCATCCACGTAGGGCCCACATATTAGGGAGGTCGCGGTCGCCTTGGATGCACCACAAAATTATGACTGGGCCATCGAGGGCGGGAAGTAGAGTCAGCGTTCCATCCAATCGCTTACCCTAGTCATCATCATCGATATTTCCTACACGCATCGGCTTCATCAGCAACATTGATTGTCCCCTAGCTTCGGTAATCTGCCACATTAATGTCGGATCATCTCCTTCCTATTTATCCTCTCCCCTTCCCCGCACCAATCCATCTCTAATCCCCCACTTCCGGCAACCATCTTCGTCCTCGTCTGTCATACATGGCCACCTTCCGGCTGCCGCTCGCCGTATTGGAGCGCAAAGACCTGACATCGCCACACAGGAGGATAATGCCCTACACATTTGGGCCTTCTCCCCATGAAGAACATTGTGGTAGCTGGCGTGTGCCTTCCTCGATGCTGGGTACGGTCGTCGCAAGTACTATATGTACCGCCTCCACGACAATCCGGACAGGGCGTTGAAGGTCAAGTTCATCAACTTTAGGGACATCTGTCTCCTCTACGGCCAGGCCTTCCACTGCGTCTGCAAGATGGTGGTGTTCACCGGTGCCAACATTTTCACCAACTACTGGGACCGGTTCCCCAACAACAGCAACTTCATCCACAGTGTCCTTCCGGAGCTGCCGATGGCTCTAGAGGTGCCGCCGCCTTATCCGGAGGTGCCGCCGATGGCTTAGGAGGTACTTCTACTTTTTCTAGAGGTGTCACCACATTATCCAGAGGTGCCGATGAGTCAGGAGCCGGTTGTGTCGCTGGAGCCGGCGTTGGTGCCGATATCACGAGTTGCCGCTGGCGACGCGGACTAGGTGCTAGGAGGCGCTAGACCTGCACTAGTTCAGCAGCGAGTCCTATATATGTAAACTCGTGCTGTTATGTTAATGGTTTAATGAAGTTTCTTTTGGGACGTCATTTCTTTTGGTACTATCATAAAAAAAGTTTCTTTTGGTACTACTCACTGTACCCTGTAGTACTAGTAGTACTACGAATGGCGATCTATTGAATATCCTTCCCCCGGATGTTTGTGAAGGAAGTGAAAATTTCTAAACCGGGAAAGTTTGAATTGCTACTCTATTGTACTCCCTCAAATTACTTGACTCGAATTTGTCTAGATTCTGATGTATCTAAACATGTTCTAGTGCTAGATGCATTCGAATCTAACAAATGCAAGTCAATTAATTTGGGTCGGAGGGAGTAGTAGTAATACTTTTTACTGCCAAGGACCAAAATGGAAATAAATTCTTCTTACTTGCTTTTTGGAAAATAAATTCCTGTCACTTGAAATATTGAAATTGATTTTTTTAATATCTTCGATTGTTTTCAAAAGATGGCCAAATTTTTCGGCATGTAAATTCTTGGATATAGGATCGTAAGAATAAAGTATGATGTAGATATGGCCTTGACATTGGTCGTTCATCTTGAAATCCAAGAATTTTTTGTACTCATCGACAACTATGCTTAAATTCGTTTCAATTTCACCCCTTACTTTTAGGTTAGAATTTTACACGGGCGGTGGGAGTACATTTTACATCAAGGACCTAATAAAGGGAAAATTACATTGAGGTCCATACATTTAGCACAAAGGACCCTAAAATTGAGCAAAGAAAATAGTCAGGTTCGGCTCCCTCTCGAGAGAGCAGCTGATCGAGCACAACGTTTCATACTACTTCCTCTTCGATTGTTTTACAAATATGACCAAATCTGTCGCCATGCAAATTCTTGGATATGGGACCATCAACATAAAGTATGATGTAGAGATATGGGCTTGACCTTGTGGTCGTTTGGCTTGAAATCCAGGAAAGTTCATACTCGTTGACGACTAAAGCTTAAATTCATTTAAATTTCACCACTTACTTTTAGGTTAGCATTTTACACGGTCGGTGGGAGCATATTTTACATCAAAGACCTAAAAAAGTGAAATTTACACGGAGGTCTATACATTTAGCCCAAAGGACCATAAAAGGAAAGTTTTCTGGTTTGGCTCCTTCTCGAGAGATCAACTGATCTGAGCCAAACTCTTCAAACTACTTCCTCTTCGATTGTTTTCAAAATATGGCCAAATTGGTTGTCATGCAAATTCTCTCATATGAGGCCATCGGCATAAAGTATGATGTTGATATGGCCTTGACCTTGGTCGTTCGGCTTGAAATCCAAGGATGTTCATACTCGTTAACAAGTAAGCTTAAATTCGTTTAAATTTCACCACTTACACTTTTTGGTTAGAAATTTACACGGATGGTGGGATTACATTTTACATCAAGGACCTGAAAAAGGGAAAATTCACTACAACAGATGTGATATTTATTGACAAAATGGCTTGTTGACAAAGTTGTGAACCGTCATATATTATCTTAATCATTCACGGTTTGGTTATGGCGTCAAGGATTAAGCGTAATGCGCGGCGGTTTAGTATTTTTTTCATTGTTATATCATCATGGATTACTCTTCCGGGTGGTTTGTCGATGTTGGTGACAAATTTTTATCGTGGTGCATTTAAATTCTCACTGAAAATCACGCGGGACCAAGTTGTCAGTAGGGGAAAATAGTTTATCAAAATTAAAATGACGCTTTATAAAACAATGAGGCAAAGAAACTAAATGTAAAATATCGTCTTACGTGGGGTTTGAGCTTGCAACCACGAGTTGATTAGTGCTGCTGCCGCTATGGTAGAGGTAATGTGTTTACCATGTATAGTTGTCGAATAGTTTTGTAATAGAAATTAATTGTTATAGGATATGTCATAATTACGTGATCTTTAACTATGTGAATAGTACAAAAGATCTGACAAAACCACGTTACCGTGAGAGTCCTCCCAAGTTGAGGCGGTGTGAGGCAGGATAGGAGGAGGTGAGAACGGTCGCCGTTGGTCCGATCCCAGTCATCGTCGATCTGATCCCGGTTGCCATTGATAGTAGGAGAGGTTGTGGACACGGCTATTGTAGTTAATCAGAAGGCTATTTGGAAGGCGGTGCACGGGTAGGCTTTGCTAGGAGGCGAGTTTCATTTACATGTCGGCTTGTACCTGATCTATGAGATTTTCCTTTCAGAACTAGGTTCACACAATTTTAAAGGTTAGATCGCATGACAATGCCAACAGATTCTATAATTATTGTTGTTTTCAACCAGTCGAACGATGTAACTATGTAATCTACATATCATGTACCGTATGTAGATTAGTTTATGCGTTTGCAAATATTGAATTCATATATTAGTATTAATGATTTGTAATTACTACTGATAATGAATTTGATTCTATAAGTTGTATTGCAGGTAATGGATCATGATTGGATTAAGAATGCGAATAAGTTCACCGGTCCATACATGAAAGGTTGTAATGAATTCATGAAGTTTGTGCAACAACATAAGACCGAAGATGAAGCAATTTCATGCCCGTGCACTCACTGCCTTAATCTTGTACCTCGTGATCAGAAAAAAGTGCTGCGAGACATAAATTGTAATGGTATGTCCATGCATTACAATAAATGGATATTTCATGGGGAGGCATTTAGTGATAATGAAAACGATAGTGATGGCCAGCACAGTGAGGGTCATGGTGCATATGATAGTGACAATGATGAAGAATATGATGAATTCAATGAGAATAATTATGTTGATGATGCATATAATATGGTTCATGAGTTGAAGAAGTCTGGAAAGAATGGTAATAATGAGCCTATTTTTTTCAAAGCTACTGGAAGAAGCCAAGAGAGAGCTTCATGAGGGATGCAACACTTATAGAAGGTTGGCATTTATTATGGGGCTTCTTCATATCAAAACAAACAACCAGGTCACAAACAAAGTATTTGACCTTTTTATTTCCCTGTTATGTGATGCTTTGCCATGGGTGGATTTCCCAAAATCTTATGCTGATGCCAAGAAAGTACTTTCTGAAGTTGGGCTTGGTTATGAGACTATACATATGTGCAAGTTTGATTTTTCTTTGTTTTGGGGAGATCAAGAGAAGAATACACATTGTCCTGTCTGTGGATTTTCTAGATGGAGATACCCAAATGGAATCAAGAAGGTGCCTCACAAGGTTTTGAGGTACTTTCCTTGATTCCACGATTACGAAGATTTTTTGTTTCAACGGAATTGTCAACACATACGAGGTGGCACAAAGCAAAGAGGGTTGTTGAGGATGATGTTTTGAGGCACCTCGCTGATGGAAAGGCATGTAAACACTTTGATGAGAAGTTTGGTTAGTTTTCTGATGACCCCAGGAGCATACGGCTAGGCATCGGCACAGATGGATTCAACCCCTATACTAGTAACATGAGCAGTTGATACAGTATGTGGCCAGTATTTGTGATTCCATATAACTTCCCACCATGGATGTGCATGGATCAATCCAACTTTATGTTGTCATTGCTTATACCAGGGAAATATTCACCAGGGAAGGATTTTAATGTATTTATGTAGCCTCTTATTAAAGATATGATGAAGCTATGGGCAGGTGTTAACATATATGATGTTCTTGTAGAGGATGACTTCAAATTGCACGCTGCTTTCCTATGGTCTATTCATGACTATGCAAGGTATGCTACCATATCTGGCCGTAGCACTAGAGGATTTTATCCTTGTGTGTATTGTGATGAGAATCCTTGCTATGATCCATTAAAAACAAAATTGGGTACTTTGGACATCGTCGGTTGCTTCCTAAGGATCACCCCTATAGGAGAAGTAAATTGTTCAATGGTAAAGTTGAGAAAAGGGATCCACCAAGGTAGTTCAGTGCAGAAAAAAGGAGAAACTAGAATCAATTAAGGATTACATACATGGTAAAAAATCCAACATGTAAGAAGCAAGCATGTTGTTAAAGGTGAACCAACCTGGCACCTTAGGGTTAGCTTACATGATTTACCTTATTGGTCCACACTTTTGTTATCACACAACCTTGATGTGATGAACATCGAGAAGAACATATGTGACAACATAGTAGGTACACTTCTTGAAATTGATGGAAAAAACAAGGACACTGTCAGTGCTAGAGTTGATTTGAAGAAAATGAACATTAGGAGGAAATTTTGGATGTAAGAAGAAGGGGATAGCTATTTGAAGCCACATGCCACTGGACGCTTGAAAAGGAAAAGAAGAAATGTGTTTGTAGGTTTTTGGCAAAAACTAGGTTCCCAGATGGTTTTTGTTCAAACTAGGAAAGGTGTGTGGACATTGAAGCTGGAAAAGTACATGGTATGAAGACACATGACTGTCACATTCTTCTGCAGCGTATTTTGGCAGATGGCTTGAAAGGTGTTGCACCAAAAGAAATGTATGAGGTTATTGCTGATTTGGGGAGTTTTTTAGAGAGTTGTGTGCCAGAACTCTTCATGTCAAAGTCCTAGAACGACTAAAGGTAGAGATAGTTTTAATTATTTGCAGACTTGAGAAGCTCTTCTCCCTGCATTTTTTGATATCATGGTGCACTTAGCTGTTCATCTTCCTGAGGAGGCTATTCTAAGGGGGCCTGTCCATTATGGCTGCATATATCCAGTTGAGAGAAGGCTAGGTTATCTTAAGTCTATTGTTCGTAACGAAGGAATGTCTGAAGGCTAAAGGGTATATCGTTGATGAATGCATCACATTTTACTCTAGATATTTTAATGATGACATGGAAACAAGATTTAACAAAGCTGAAAGGAACCAAGATATCCAAAGGGAAGTTAGTGCTAATGAGTTCAAAGTTTTCTCTGATGGAGACAAAGGGTTTGGAAAATCATATCTAAATTTTTTGAGAAGGAATTTGATAGCATGGTTTGGTATGTTCTGTACAATTGTGAAGAGGCAGAACCTTGTATCAAGTAAGTTTTTTGGACATGATTATGCATAATAATTGCTGGCACTTATACTTAATACCATATTGTCTCATTTTTATTCATTTATTCCAGCATTTGCCAAGAAGAATTACTTGTTAGGGGTGCTAATAACATATATGAGGCACTCAAGAAAGTGTTCCCAACATGGTTTAAAAACCATGTGACTCAACTGAACAATGTATCTAAATATTTGAAGTCACTTGCAGATGGGCCAGACAAGCGTGTAATTGTACACTCTGCTTGCAATATAAAGGGTGCTAGGTTTCGTACGGTCACTCGGGAGAAGAACCTAAGAACTCAGAATTGTGGGGTAATGAATAAGGCATCTATTGGTGCTCAACAAGATAATGAGTTTTATGGTGTTTTGCAGGAAGTTCTAGAGCTCAAGTATGTGCCTAATAAGCATGGTCCCAGATCAGTATTCCTGTTTCGCTGCGTCTGGTTTGATCTAGATAGCAAAAAATTGAAGATGAAAGATGATGGACACTACAAAAGAGTTAATACTTCTGTTCTTTGGTACAAGAATTCCCCCTTCATATTGGCAGATCAAGCAGAATCATGTTTTTGTTTGGAAGATATTGAGTTTGGTTTCCCTTGGAAAATTGTGTAGACATTCAACAATAGGAATGTCTATGATGTACCATAAATTGAATTTGGTAATGAAGCTACTGATCAAGAGAACTTGGCATACCAGGAGGACATATGTCAAATGGATCGTAGATTTCAACATGTAATTGTCAAAGAAGATGAAGATGATGATGTCGAGGTTGTTGATCGTCCAGACAAAGTGGAATGTGTTGTAGCTAGATTTTTCCAAGATATAGAAAAGGAAGACAATAGTACAGAGGACATGGACATAAGTGATGATGAACATGTTTACAACCTGGAATATCTTGCAAATGATGCTGAAGGCAGGAACTCTGATTATGACACAGATGTTGAGGATTAGATATGTGTACTCAATTATTCATAATTTTGGGAAAACTTGTTGGATTATGAACCAAACTCATGTGTTGTAACCATAACCAGGTATACCAGTGCATCTTGATAATTATAAATCAAAAGGCAGGGCACATAGTTTTCTCCACACATGGTACACTATTCCTAGAGTTAGAAACACATACTACTGCCAACAAACAGGACTAGCTTCTTGCAGATGTTATGGTAGATTAGTTCTAATAACCACGACGACGCTTGGCCCCCTTGTTTGAAGGAGTACCCTGGGTCACTAAATTGATGATGCGAAACAGTTCATACGCGACATATGCATCAGTGGCAGCATACTCTAGGTTCTTCTCTGCAAGCAGCTTCCATTCCTAGTAGTCATGGCCTTGGTGTTTAGCAATTTCCTTGACAAAGGAATCCTTCATGCCACTGTACCTGTGGTGGATGAGGTTTGCAGCCATGGTAGCCATCCCAGCACTATCTCCATGACCTTTCAGTTTGAAGATGTCCTGGATGTCGATGTGTTTGCCTTCTCGAATGTACAACCATTCTTCTCGCATCAATTTGTTGTCTTTCCTTATGTCCACAACAACAAAAGTTACATTTCTCTGATAAAGTAAATCCCGAAGGCTACGAACATAGTCCTTGCACCTACATTGCATTATTTAACTCATGAAGTTCAAAATATGTTGTAGTAAAAAATACAATGATTCTCTATTAAAAGAATGAAATGGCATGCTCGAACTGTGCCATTTAAGTACTGGAAAAGGTTTAAGCATGTTCAAAGATTGAAACGGCTATCCAATGTAACATTACAACTAGGATTATTACAAGGTGTACTAGCAAATCTGATTTGAGGAAGCACATTCACAAATATAACCCAAGAATTTCTGATCTCCAAATTAAGTTTACAGATAAGACTATAGAATTGCCTACTTAGGCATTCACAAATATAACACAAGAAATTCATAGTGTTATTGTCTCCAAAAGATGCATATATTGCAACAAGGAACATTCCTGGTATTTTTTGTTCATTTACCAATTTTGATTACAACATTCTGTGCCTACAATTGGGCCAATGGGTTGGGGTGGCAAATGGGTCATGGACACCTTTTGGGCCACTTTTGGGGGAAATGGGCCAAATATGTCTACATCAGGAGCGACATTACCTTAATGGGAAAAAGGATAAAAAACTGCAGCATAATCAGATGAACTGCAACAAATCGAACCTGATTATGTGGAAGATGAGGACGTGCTCCTTCATCGCAATCTGCATGACCGCAATCTTCCTCTGCGTGATTTCGTACTCCAAATCACGGCGGACAAACCTGACCTCCTCGTCCTTGAGCCACTCCAGGTACATGGCGAGGACGTCGACGATGGTGCTGCCCTCGTTGGTGTAGACTGCTTCGATGCAAGTGTCGCTGGGGACACAGAACTGATAAACCTCCATAGTCTGCTTGCCGTCGTCCATGTTGTCCACTAGGCGGTCCAGTGCTTCAAGGCCGAGCCTCCCGAACCCATGGAGGAAGAGGATCGACATCAAGAAGAGGAAGAGAGGATTGGAACCGCCGTAGAAGAAATGGAAGGCTAGCGGCGCTATCTAGAACCACCGTAGAAGAAATGGAGATGATAAATTGGGGCTTTTGCGAGGACGCGGTTTATCCCTAGTTTTTTGGACCGTTTGTTCGGTTATCGAGGAGATAGTCACATTTTAGCACTGTAAGCAGGAGAATAAAAAATAATTTTATTCTCTACCTACCGCAGTAACTAGTGGCACATTAAAACGTGTAGAGAACAAATATGCACTTCTATTCATTACGTACTTAATTATAGTACTGTTTGAACAACCTAGTCTACACACATATGAAAATGTCATGCACATTACTTGTGCATCGTCATTTGTTAATTACGTAGTAAAATGAGTAAATTTATGAAGATTACCGTAAGTGCACACATTAAATGTTGCAAACTCAATCATTGAAAAGATTAACTTGTAGCCATATTAATGTATTGCAACCATACACACATGTTGCAAATCATGCATAAATAATAGTCTTCAAGAAAAATATGACATTACTAGTTGAAGCAACATTGTAATGTCCTAAAACTACTGTCCAAGTTCAACATCTCGCACATGAGAGATAAATAGATAGGCGCCATGATCACCAAGGTAGAGCATCATGAACAACCTGTGTCCAATCTCAAAACTATGTTCCTTCTCCATGAATTTGTCCCATCTGTTGACGCACGCACAACCATCATCAGTAGAAATGGTGTACATCGATTGCACTGTCGTCCTAGGATCGCAAACTATAATAATAGCACCTTCTTGGTCCATTCCGTTTGGAAGAAGACAACGAGGCAGTTTCTGTTGAAAATTTGCAAACAATGGTGTTTGTGACAACTCAAAAACATTAATAAAGTCAGTTGAATTATGATGTAATAAAAAATACCATAAAATTCTTGGTGTAGTTGGACAAATTCAAGGTATCAAGCAATCCATAAGCTCTTCCAAGATCATAGTCTCTAGCATCATGATGGTCTACAAACACGCCAAGCTTTCCTACCTCTGTGCACACCTTCCCCATCATTCTCCAATTAAATTGGGTTCCGTTAGTTGTAATGAGACGATCAACTATGTCTCTCCCCTTATTACCCAAATGGTAGTATGCTACAAACAAAATGTGACAAAAATCGTTATGCATTAAGCTTTTGGCACATTAGTAAAATCACAATATGTTAATCAAACCGAGAATAAAATTAAGATAGAAGTATTACTTGGATGGATTATAGGTAAATTTCCATAGACAACAATGTTTGATTCACAAAGATTTTTGTGAATGGTGAAATTCACATGTTGTTCCCTTTGAAGTTTGTACACTCTACAAAATTCTTTCCAACCATCACCACTGATAGAAGTTACATTTGGTTCATTCATAACCATCAACACAAATTCAAAATTCTCTGGTGTAGTAAAGAACGTGTAGCATCTCCTTTTTCATGCTTTTTCACTGAATACTTATTGAGCAAACTAGATCTTGAATATCATGGAAGAATCTGCCTAGCATGTATGACACATTGAGAGGAAGGCACTTACATGGATTATTAATATATAACCCCTCAAAGAATTTTTATGTACATGATAGTCCCTTTAAATCTACCTTATATTTTCGATTTGTTCTGAAAAAAACTATAGCAACTTGAAAGGAATGGAAGGAGTATAAAACAATCTGCGCATTCATATTTTTTTGATAAGAAAATTGTACCGCCCTCTCCTCGAATCCTCGACGTAGGGTAAATGCGAAAAATTGTGCTTCTGACTCGCAGTAGTGCACAAACCCTTCGTGTCAAAATAAACACCACACTACATGATAATATTAGATCGTGAGTGTGAAGTCAGATCTTGAGTGCAATCGCTTAGATCTACAAGATATGCTGACCACTTTCACAACCAAAACCACAAACTATCTCAACTAGTAGAGTTCACACCACGTTGGGTCAAGATGACATACGTACCTCGGCAGTCATCGCCATAGTTCTCCTGGTGGTGTAGGACCGTTTGCCGTCGGCAGATGAAAGAGTGAGGTCACGACAGAACAAGACGATGACGAGATGGGAGCAGGCGTTTGTGAAAGAGGGAGGACACGAGATTGTTAGGACCCCCTATATAATAATGCTCCGATATTTGTGTGTACAGTTTTTTGAAAAAGTAATAAGTATTAGCCTTTTGCATCCGATTGTGGGCCGATTCTCATCAAGATTTGTCAACCTTTAACTTTGTGGTCAAATATCTCATTTTCCCAAGTTTCTCAATTTTTCCAAGTTTCTCATTTTTCAAAGTTTCTCATTTTTTTCAAGTTTCTCATCAAGATTTGTCAACCCTTAACTTTGTGGGCAAATATCTCATTTTTTCAACTTTCTCAATTTTTTTCCAAGTTTCTCATTTTCCATGCAAAGTATTTGCCACATAGTGATCAAATTCGAAGGTTTCAAGAGATTTTGAGAATTTCTCATTTTTCTATGAAATTCACAAGTTTTTGTTAACCTAGGGTTGACCAGAGTGTTTTGAGAGATTGCAGAAGAATCTAAAAGGTACAACTGTTGTTATATGGTCCCAATGTGATGTACAACCACTCAAGCATGCAAATTGAAGGTCTCATATTGTAGTTTTGGTACTTGCTTCACAAATGGTTCAATGTTTTCGAGTTTGAATGTTAAATTTTTGATTTTTTAAACCAAAACGGCTAGATACAATGCTAGCATCATTAGCCACATGGTGATACACCCTTGTGCCAAATTTTAGTCCATTTGAAGAAAGGTAGATGAAAACATGGTACACAAGTGGCTCTTTCTAGTAGTCGGACATGATCGTTGACCAAACTACACCACATTTGAGAGTGGACTGCTACGGGAACATTTTTTCCAAGTTTCTTATTTTTCATGCAAAGTATTTGCCACACAGTGATCAAATTCGAAGGTTTCAAGAGATTTTCAGAATTTCTCATTTTTCTATGAAATTCACAAGTGTTGACCAAAGTGTTTCGAGAGATCGCGAAAGCATATGAAAGGTATGACTACTGTTATGTGGTCCCAATGTGATGTACAAACACTCAAGCATGCAAGTTGAAGGTCTCAAATTGTAGTTTTGGTACTTTCTTCACAAATGGTTCCATGTTTTTGAGTTTGATGGTTAAAATTTTGAATTTTCCAAACCAAAACAGCTATATACAATGCTAGCATCATTAGCCACATGGTGATACACCCTTGTGCCAAATTTGAGTCTATTTAAAGAAAGGTATGTGAAAACATGGTACACAAGTGGCTCTTTCTAGTAGTCGGACATGATCGTTGACCAAACTACACCACATTTGAGAGTGGACTTCTAGGGGGAAAAATTTTCCAAGTTTCTCATTTTTCATGCAAAGTATTTGCCACACAGTGATCAAATTCGAAGGTTTCAAGAGTTTGTAAGAATTTCTCATTTTTCTATGAAATTCACAAGTTTTGGTCAACCCAGGGTTGACCAGAGTGTTTCGAGAGATTGCGAAAGCATATGAAAGGTACAACTACTGTTATGTGGTCCCAATGTGATGCACAACCACTCAAGCATGCAAATTGAAGGTCTCAAATTGTAGTTTTGGTACTTCCTTCACAAATGGTTCCTTGTTTTTGAGTTTGAGGGTTAAATTTTTGAAATTTTCATAACAAAATGGCTAGATACAATGCTAGCATCACTAGCGACAAGGTGATAAACCCTTGTGCCAAATTTGAGTCCATTTAACTTGCATCAATAGATCAAAACATGGCTTATAAACTTGTAATTTAAACAATATGAATATTTCACTATTCTTAGATATGATTTAGGGACAGGTAATGTATGCATCATTCAGGTCTAATAGTAGGACTTTGTAATGTAATATTAATTTTAAACTTTTTAGTACTTCATTTCATTTTTTTATACCAACTGTGTAAAACTTATATATACGAATTAAGCCAAATTTCAAGATTTTTTTTTGCCTCAATCATCAAAATTAACAACTAAACAGAACCTCCCTCCAAAATTTTCGACACATTCATGTTCCCTCATTTTTCCGCCTCACCCCACCGCCAAAATTTAAAACCCCGCAACATTAGAGTGGCACACGAATCCCTCCCACGATTTGCATCTCATCTTAACTCCCAAAACCCATTCCCCTCTAGCGCCTCATCCTTCTCCTCCCCCGGATCCGATCTCGTCCATGGAGGATCAGAACTCATCGTCACATCTGATCAGCGATCTCCTTGGCCGACGCCATGATCGGGACTCTTCGCAGCAGTAAGGCACGCGAACCAATGAGGTCTACACCGAATAAGAAGCCTGATACGTCCATTTTGCATCACTATTCTATGTCTTAATTCACTATTATTCATTGATATATTTCGTATTGAGATGTGATACTTATGTTATTTCATCTATTTTTGCATGGTTGATGACTTTTGGAGCATGGACCGCTGCACTCAGGATTCTCATGGAAAAGGTGCTGTTTAGAGGCAAAATTCGCGAAGATCAGAAAATCCGGGAAAATGTACGGAAAATCCTATTTTTCCAGAAGAATAAGGATGCCAGAAGATGGAGTGGAGGTGGGCCACAGGGGGCCCACACACTCCATGGCGCGGGCAGGCCTAGGCCGCGCTTGGAGGTGGTGTGGCCACCCTGGCCCACTCCAGCCTCTCTCCTCTGGTGTATATCATCCTCCCGAAACCCTAAGACTCGGGGAGCGACCACAGAAAGATTCCGCCACCTCTGCGGGGCGGAAAACACCGGGAGAGAAAGATCTCTCCGGCAGACAGATTTCTGCCGGGGGAATTCCTTCCCGGAGAGGGGAGATCGTCGCCATCAACACCACCATCAAACTAGACTTCATCGGGATCATCATCATCACCACCATCATCACCATCAGCACCCTCATCACCATCTCCATACTGCTGTAACAATTGAGTTGCATGTTGCATAGTTCATAGGGGAAACTTTCCCGGTGTTGATTACTCTTTGTAGTTGATGCTATTGAGTGAACCGTTGAATTATTGTTTATGTTCAGATTGTTATACATCATTATTCCATCTCTGATCATGATCATTATGATGTCTTGTGAGTAGTTCGTTTTGTTCTTGAGGACATGGGAGAAGTCTAGCTGTTAGTAGTGGAGTTGCGTTGAGAAAGATTCAATAGATTATTATTTAAGTTGTAGTGTACTTCTTCTAGTGGTGTCATGTGAACGTCGACTACATGAAACTTCACCTATATGGGCCTAGGGGAATGCATTGTGTATTTGGCTACTAATCGTAGGGTTTGCCGGAGTGACAGAAACCTGAACCCCCGTTAGGAAACCATTGCACAAGGGACATAAGGGTCTTAGAGTTTAAAGTTGTGGTTAGGTTTCTACCTTAATTACTTTCTTGTACTTACAGATGTTTGCAAGGGGTATAATCACAAGTATGTATTAGTCTTGGATGGGGCGGTACATTAGCACAGGTTCACCCACACAACACTTAGCAAGCTAAAAAAGATTAATCGACTATATGAAGCGAAAGCACTTGACAGTATTCCCATGTGTCCTCGAGAACGTTTGGTCATCTTAAGAAATTCAACCGGCTTGTCCTTTGCTGCATAAAGGAGTTGGGCCACTTGATGCATTTATTCCTACTGTCTTTTATTTACTCGTACTTTGTTTACTTGCTTAATCAAGAAACCCTAAAAATCCGTTTGCTGAGTATTTTGCAGAGAATTCCTGATCCATACCACTATCCAGCACCTTCTGCTCCTCGTTGGGTTCGACACTCTTACTTATCGAAAATACTGCGATACACCCCCTATACTTCTGGGTCATCAAGACTATTTTATGGCGCTGTTGCCGGGGAGTGAAGCGCTATTGGAGAGTGGAACTGGTAAAGGAAACTTCTACTGTGAGTATTGTTTACTTCTGCTAGTTGCTTTATTTTCGTTATGGATAATTCGCCGAGTTTCTTATTTGGTAATGCTACTACCACTGCTAAGGTAGTAGATAAGCCACCACCTGTTGAGAATGATGTTTTCGAAATACCTACAAGAATTATTGATCGTGTTATGGATAACTACTATGTTGGGGATGGAACTGTCCATCCCGGTGATCATTTACTCTTTATACACGAATTATGCGGGTTGTTCAAGTGTGCAGGTATTACTACAGATCAAGTTAAGAAGAAGTTGTTCTCTTTATCACTGAAAGGAAGAGCTGAGGAATGGTATAAGCTGCTGAAGAATGGTCAAGCTCTAGAATGGGAGGAAATAGTGCCTCTCTTTTATTCAAAGTTTTATCCTCCTAGTGATATTCATAAAGATCGGAATCAAATATACAACTTTTGGCCTCTTGATGGAGAGAGTATAGCTCAAGCTTGGGGGAGATTGAAGTTACTAATGCTCAAATGTCCCATTGATGAGCTCCCCAACAATATTATTATCAACAACTTTTATGCAAGGCTCCCTCTACATGATAAAGATTTATTGGATGCTTCGTGTGCTGGATCATTCACTTGCATGGAAGAAGAAGCTAAATGGGATCTTCTAGACCGTATTCAAGACAATGCTAAAGCTTGGGAGAATGACAAAGGTAGAAAGTCAGGTATAAATTATGATTATGATTGCATTGAATCTTTTATGGGAACTGATGACTTTCAAAATATTAAAAATGCTTATGGTCTAGACTCTCAAGCTATTGCTTCTTATTTTAAGGCTTTTGCTTCCTACATTCAAGTGCCTAAAAAGAAGTGGAATAAGTATCATAAACCTTATAAAGATGTTGCTAAAAGTGTTCCTGCAAGAAATACTGAAGTTTATACTGCTAATCATGTTTTACCTAAACCTTATATTGAGAAAATGCCTTTCCAGTTAAGGTAAAGGAGCATTCTATGATAGATAGTATGGTTAATGAAAGTATGAATAAAGCTATTGAGCCTGATAAACAAATGGTTGATGAACCTATAATAGCAAATGTGAAAGACTTTGTCACTAAGTATGAGGAAGAGGGACACACTATCCTTTGTAAGGATACCTCTAATATTGTTTCACATAGTAGTGTTATGAGAGCTAGTATTCCTGTGTTTTCTGTTAGAATAAGTGATCATTGCTATGATAGTCCTTGTGATAGCTATATTGTTAAGTTTATGCATGATATTGAAATTTATTATGAGGGAGGGAAAAGTGTTCTTATGTATCTCAACAATATCAAGTTTCCTCGTTTTATGCTGAAAGTTTTTATGTTGCACTTCTTTTGCCTTCTTATGAAAGTTGCCTTTGGTTTCAATAACTCCCCTTGCATAGGAAGTGGGTTAGACTTAAATGTGTGTGTCTTTTTGCTTCTTAACGCTCTCTTTCACTTCAATCCATATCCCTATGAGAGCTTCCTCAAAATTATCATGCCCATCTTAATGGCTATAAAGAAAGAGCTTTATGGAAGACAACCCAATTTGTTTTTGCTTTCAATTTTTTTTTGTTTCTTTGTGTTTTGGAAGTTATTACTTTGTTAATAACTGCTCCTTATCCGTTTTGTTTGGTCTTTGTGTCAAGATCAACCTCTAATGAGAGAGAAGTAAGATTTGGGGAAATGCTGCCCCGAAACATATTTTTGTGCTTCACCGTAAAAATTCGTGAGAGATCTCTGTACGTTGGATTGAGCTGAAATTTTTTATGCTTGGGCCCCAGGTTGTTATTTAACTTTCGTTAGTTTTGCACTTTTTGATTTGAGCAACAGAAGATTTTCGAAAAATTTGATCTTTACCTGCTGGTCTGTTTTGACAGATTTTGCCATTCTTGCATTTGCTTCTTTATTCTATTTCCTTTTTGAATTCTTTTTGGGCTTTCGGAAGGAGTTGCTACAGTAGATTTTGTTTTGATGGTTTTCAGTTGAAAGTTGAACTCAAAAGGTTTTGTCACTTCACTTATACTAATGTTGCTAATGAGAATTGTGTGAAGTTTTGTGTGAAAGAAATTTCGAGAAAGTGGAGATAATGGTGCAATAAGGAAGAGAAAGGTTTTATGACTCAAGTAATAAGTGTATGAAGATGAAGATATTGATTTTATTAAAGTGGTGACTCCGGAAGGATCCACTAAATACCAAATTCAGAGACCTGTAGAGTCTGTTTCCAACTAGGTAACAGTTCTGGTAAGAAAAGTTCCGCGAAAATACAATCCAACTATATTTTTGCAGTTTTCAGTCAATAAGGAAAGCTACTAAGCGAAAAAGGGACAGAAACGGAGCCAGGGTGTCTCACACTACCCTGTGGCACGGGCCCACCCCTGGCCACGCCACCAGGTGGTGAGTCCACCCCGGACTCTGCCTCCGACTCATTTTCTCCTAGTACCTTCCTTTTGATATGAAACTTCGTACTATATAACCCCCCGGATCCCCCGAGGTCTATATATCGTGTTTTCATCGTGTTTTTGTTTCGATCTGTTTCTGTCAGGACATACTCTTTGAAAGCTTAGAAGCACAATGGTGTCTGCCAAGGATGAAGGAAAGGAGCCTATGGAGGAAGACCTCCAAGACCCCGGGAAGGAGAAGGAGATCAAGAGTGAAGGTGAAGAGGAGCAAGGACAATGTCCACACACCGGCACTACCATTGCAAGCATTAGAGTGGTGGCAAACCCAGCCATTGGAGGGAAGCCTCCTCATCACCGTTCAGATCCCTGGTCACTTCCTCCATGCACCAAGAATCCTTTCCACACTCTTATTCATGAGCATCAATACCAGAATATGCCCAAGGGGAAATTACCCTCCAATTGGGATTTGCCTCGTTCTAGCCATGCAGGAAAAGAAGACTTCAAGGAGGAAGAGTGGGGAAAGAATAGCAAGAGCTGGGATTCTCAACACGACATGATCATGAGCCGCATTGAGCAAAACTCACAGCTGATTCATAATCTCACCTTCGAGATTGAGTACTTGGGGAAACTGATCAGAGAGCTCATCAAGAGGATACCACCACCACCTCAGGAGTAATTCGTCATCAGGTTTGGCATCCCCTTGGTTTGTTCCAAGCTTGGGGGAGTGCCGCGGTATCATATCACTATCTTATATCTTTTTACCTTATTAGTAGAGTCATATCATGAATAGAGGAGTTATTTTGTAGTATGGTTTGCATTATGGAAGTGTCCCCACTCTCGCTAGATATGTATCCCTTGGTGTGAGTTGCCGTTATGGAATATTAATGAGAAGTTCTATCATTCACTCTTTTGCATAGCTTATTTTAGTTTTCAATTCATGGTTATATGATTGATCTTGTTGTTAGTATTGGTATCACTTTGGGATCATTGAGTTAATTTAGTTGGTTTTGGCAAACCTGGCTCGGTCAGTAGCAACACCTTTTTGAGAGTTGAAAAGAGAAAGATAGAAGTACTCTAAAGAAAAATAATTTCATCAACTTTCTTTCTTGATTTGCTCATAAGTCTAGTATTCTCTAGTTAAGATCTTTTGTGCTTCCAAGGAAGATTGCATGTTTGTCTTTATCATTTGTATGTTTGGTTGTTTCCTTCAACTCTTGTACTTGCTACCCAGCCTTGCTAGCCAAAAACCTGTACTGAGAGGGTATTCTTCTCGTGCATCCACCTCCTTTAAACCAAAACCCATGCCATTTGTGTCCACCATACCTACCTAGTAGCATTATTGCTATTCCAAGTAAATTCTTGTTTTATCTACCTCCCAAGTTAAACTTGTTATGTGAAAATTAGTGATTAAAGCTCTCACAAACTTGATGGCACACTTTAGTTTCTTGCATTTAATAAACTTGAACCATTGTGCTCACCTATGTTGCGTATATGCTTGCGCTTTGTAAGTTGTGAATTAGCAGAACCATGCTATCATGGGGAACACTTTTAACATTGCACTGGTACTTTGTACCAAGTTGATATCATGTTCTTTTGTCTATGGATGTCATTGGTGAGATATGAAAGGGGAGCTTGTAAGTCCATGGAGTTATGCATATGTGTTAGAGAAACACCTGGGCCGCTGGTCTAATCCATGCTGACATGGTGGAAACCTGCAGCGTAACCATAACGAGTATCTATGAAGCATTCTTCTTATAAAAAAAGAGATAGAGATTGAGAAAAAAGAAAAAAAGAGAGATATTATGAAAAGAGGAAAGAGAAAAAAGCACCATATTCCCATGGTAAATAAGAAGATTGCTGAGATACTTGTTGTCTGCTTCCCTTGTCATTTTGATATGGGGATTCTTCCGTATCATCGGGCAAGGGGTACCCCGTTGGCGGTTCTCAATGATACACATATGCTTACGATGACAAGAACTTACCGCTGACTAAACTTGAGTAGCATGAGGAGCGGCCCTCGTATTCAAGGGACATGAGATTCTCAACTTACAACTTGTTAATGCATATCCTCATTTTTGATCACTTTAACCTTAATCACCTAAAGATGCCTATGATAGGGGCAATGAGAGCTGAAAGCTAGTAAGTATCATAATTTTTGGGAGCTCTTTATGAGACTTGCAATCCCTGCTTCCCTCTGCGAAGGGCCTTTCTTTTACTTTGTAGTTGAGTCAGTAAACCTACTCCCTTCTATCTCAGCAAGTATTTTGAGTTGTTGTGTTTCATTCATTCATATGATGATTTATGCAATCATGTTTCTTATGTTCCTTGCTTTGCACATTGTTGTTATCTTGAAGTTTACTACTTTGAAAGCTATCATTGAAAAACCAGTTATTTGTGAACTCCAGCAAATTATCAACTATTCTTCAACCAAGAGCTAAGTTTGCCATTACCAATTCTGATTCACTTTATGTATCTTTATTGTGTTTCCTTTACTCATTGCAAGTTGAGTTGTATAGTGAGTTGTCTTCTATTATGATCTATGTATTTGATGAATGTGATGCTTGTTGTCCGTATTCTTTTATCGACTCTTCACTCCATAAACTTGAGGCCATGTTTATTGAGCTCAGTTTCGCTTGGGGACAAGCGAAGTCTAAGCTTGGGGGGAGTTGATACGTCCATTTTTCATCACTATTCTATGTCTTAATTCACTATTATTCATTGATATATTTTGTATTGAGAGGTGATACTTATGTTATTTCATCTATTTTTGCATGGTTGATGACTTTTGGAGCATGCACCGTTGTAGTGAGGATTCTGATGGAAAAGGTGCTGTTTGGAGGCAAAATTCGCGAAGATCAGAAAATCCGGGAAAATATACGGAAAATCCTATTTTTCCAGAAGACTAAGGATGCCAGAAGATGGAGTGGAGGTGGGCCACAGGGGGCCCACACCACCCCATGGCGCGGGCAGGCCTAGGCCACGCCTGGAGGTGGTGTGGCGACCCTAGCCCACTCTAGCCTCTCCCCTCTGGCGTATATCATCCTCCCAAAACCCTAAGACTCGGGGAGCGACCACAAAAAGATTCCACCGCCTCTGCGGGGCGGAAAACACCGGGAGAGAAAGATCTCTCCGGTAGACAGATTTCTGCCAGGGGAATTCCTTCCTAGAGAGGGGAGATCATCGCCATCAACATCACCATCAAACTGGACTTCATCGGGATCATCATCATCACCATCATCACCATCAGCACCCTCATCACCCTCTCCATATTGTTGTAACAATTGAGTTGAATCTTGCATAGTTCATAGTGAAAACTTTCGTAGTGTTGATTACTCTTTGTAATTGATGCTATTGAGTGAACCGTTGAATTATTATTTATGTTCAGATTGTTATGCATCATTATTCCATCTCTGATCATGATCATTATGATGTCTTGTGAGTAGTTTGTTTTGTTCTTGAGGACATGGGAGAAGTCTTGTTGTTAGTAGTGGAGTTGCATTGAGAAAGATTCAATAGATTGTTATTTAAGTTGTGGTGTACTTCTTCTAGTGGTGTCATGTGAACGTCGACTACATGACACTTCACCTATATGGGCCTAGGGGAATGCATTGTGTATTTGGCTACTAATCGTAGGGGTTCCCGGAGTGACAGAAACCTGAACCCCCGTTAGGAAACCATTGCACAAGGGACATAAGGGTCTTAGAGTTTAAAGTTGTGGTTAGGTTTCTACCTTAATTACTTTCTTGTACTTACAGATGTTTGCAAGGGGTATAATCACAAGTATGTATTAGTCTTGGATAGGGTGGTACATTGGCACAGGTTCACCCACACAACACTTAGCAAGCTAAAGAAGATTAATCGACTATATGAAGCGAAAGCACTTGACAGTCTTCCCATGTGTCCTCGAAAACGTTTGGTCATCTTAAGAAATTCAACCGGCTTGTCCTTTGCTGCATAAAGGAATTGGGCCACTTGATGCATTTATTCCTACTGTCTTTTATTTACTCGTACTTTGTTTACTTGCTTAATCAAGAAACCCTAAAAATCCGTTTGCTGAGTATTTTGCAGAGAATTCCCGATCCATACCACTAGCCAGCACCTTCTGCTCCTCGTTGGGTTCGACACTCTTACTTATCGAAAATACTGCGATACACCTCCTATACTTGTGGGTCATCAAACCCCAACGTCAAACAACCGTCAGTTGATAATTCAATCCCCTGATCCTTCCCATATGCAGTAGATCTGCTAGAACCATTCATTACAAAGTGGTTAAACATCTTGTTTCCGTCATTCTAATTAAAATATTAGCGATCTACTCCCTACATTGTTTTCCTGCACAGACAATGATATTGTTTCGAAGTAGACATATTGAGTTCAGTCTACTCCCTACATCTACTCCCTAGAGTAAATCACATTTGTAGAGATAAAAACAGTATAGCTCACTCCTATGCTCATAAGGTACAGATAACTACTTCTACTCTACCTACTTTAGTTTGCTTTTCAACATCACACTCTTAATATGTATGCCCTTGGGTAGGTTATTTTAGAAATTAAAATTGTTGGGACTTTGTAATTCATGATGTAATCTGCTGTTGAGTTGTAATACAATTGTGACCATCCCTTGTCAAGCGCCAAAAACAACCAACAAATCCGTATGAGGCAAACAAGTACGAAAATTTGGAAGAAAATAAAGCTCGTATGATGGAAGTTTTGAATGAAGCGCAAGTCACCAGAGGTCTGCCTCTATAAAATATAGAAGAGGTAGCACATAAATTCGTGTACAGCGGCATTTGCAAATTGACAGAGGCCACCAAAAAAAGTAAACAAAAGGATGCTAAACACGCTCAACCAGACCCTACATATGAACCCAGTGCTGAAGAAATGGCCACAGCTAATGACGAGCCGACTTCAGATGACAAGGACCAGAATGTCGGTAACCCTAAAACAAAGGTTATCATATCTTCTTTTCACTGAATTTTAATCCCTGTAAAGTACTACAGTTTTGTTACTAACTATTATTTTTTAAAAAAATAGGCTACTAATGGAACAACAACTACAGCACAGAAGAAGTCTACAACAACAACTGTACCTCAATCTACCGTAACAACTAGATCAAGAGCACCTCATCTCATAGAAGCAACTGAAACTGTCGCGTGTCAGACCCCTACACGCCTAGAGGGTGAGAACACAGAAGTTCAAATATCAGCAATGTTGAACCTAACATCTAGGGGAAGCAACTCACCTAATGATAATCAACTTGTCATTACAAAACAGAAAGGTATTAACAATTGCACTTAAATAATTGTACTTATGGTTAATCCTATAATATGTACTCTAATTTTAACTTTCTTCCTACCATGTTTCAGAGGTAACTTCTTACGGTTCAAAGCGTAAGCGTGGGGAACATGACACTAGAAGAAATGGTGGGAATAAAATGATAATTGAATTTACGGAGGGGGTAGAAGGCCCAAAAATCCTCTTCAAGCAGCAAAACTAAGCTCTAAGGTTGGAATACAAATCCAAGACAACTGCATCTAGCAACCAACTGGATTCAATACAAAAAGATGAGACTCTGAAAGATGTTATTCCAGGTGCTATTCGCAAAGTGGCGGTGAGCCCTAACTCTACAGTTTTACATCATAGCTATTTATCTTGTCTACCTATGTAACTACATAATATGCATCTCCATTTTTCAGGGAAATGTTGAAATCGACACAAATGGTGTAGTGACCAAGACATTGTGCACTAATATTATACAGAGTAGTACACGCCAACTACGCTACAAGCTTAAGAAGGAGAATTGGGACAAGATTAAAGATATGATCCCCCAGGAAGCATATAAGATGAAGCCAGCAAATGTACTAGAGAGAAGTTGGAAAGATCTTGTGGACAAATGGTTTTATGCCCACTATCAGGTACTAACATTTAAACTTACAAATACTCAGCACATAAATCTCTACTACAAAAAGAAAACTCACAAGTTCATTCTCAAATTTAGGAAATGTGTATGAAGAATCAAGCGAATAGAGAAGCTATGAAGAAGAACCATACAACTGGATCGAGATGCTTCGTTGCACACTACAAAGCTCTTTTACGTTTTTGAGTTCATATATGAAACAATTGTTCTACTAAGCTCAGTATAAATTTTGCTAACTCATGTTCATAATTCCAATTTTCTTTGTAGAACTTGGAGGAGGTGACATCTCCTATTGAATTCTATAGACTTACTCACACTAACAAGGAAGGCATCATGACTATGGAAGCCAAAGATGCTTATGTAATACATTTTTAATACTGCTAATATTTTGTAATGAATAAGATTTGTATTTCAATATTTCTTATGCTTTCATTTGGACTTATTTGCAGGATGCAATGATGACCATGAAAAATATACCACACCTAGAAGATGAGACTGAAAAAACTAAATTGCAGATTATTGAAGAAGTCTTGAAGGAGAAGAGAACAACAAGCTCAAGCACAGGCACGTTCCTCTCAAATTTGGGAGTTGGATCAATCCCAAGCAAGAGCTCTATGTCCACAACACGCACCCGAGAACTAGAAAACAAGCTTACTGAATAGGAGGAACAATCACTCCTCGCAGATGAAAGGTACAAACAAGAGATGCAGGAAAGGATGGAAGCCGAGGATAAAAGATTATGAAGAAATGAAAAAAAACAAGAAGAGGACCATGCAGCTCTGGTGAAAGCACAGGAAGAGAAAAATAGAACAGCTGAAAAGAAGCAGCAAGAATTAGAAGCCACACTTAGTTTCATCTTAAGGACATCACAGCAGCAATGACAGGGCAACAACTCAACATCACCTCCATCTTGATGAAATTGTTCATCAATATGATTTACTTAGTAGTTTCTTCATGTTAAAATTATTGCATAGAATTTTATCGCTGCCATTTCATATATTGGTTCTAAATTTTATTTGTCTGTATGATATTTTTTTAATTTTCTGCAGAATTATTAACGTAACGAAAATACTGACACTGTCATCGAATCATGGACACACCTGTCTGAACCGTCTGTGTCCTACCTATCAGAACCCTCTGGGTCCCACCTGTCCGAACCCTCTGGGTCCCACCTGTCCGAACCCTCCGGGTCCAACCTGTTTGAACCCTCCAGGTCCCACCTGTCCGAACCCTCTGGGTCCCACTTGATAGAACCCTTTGGGTCCCACCTATCAGAATCCTCCGGGTCCCACATGTCCAAACCCTATGGGTCCCACCTGTCCGAACTCTCTGGGTCCCACCTGTCCAAGTAGGCTTGGACCCGCCGTTGGTGCACCTGTAAGAACCACTTTGTCCCATTGGCCATAATGCCATGTCAGTTAATTGCAAAAAATAAACAAAATGCCACGTCTGTAATGATGACCTGTCCTACACTCCCTTCTAATTTACGATGACAAACTTTTTATATATATCATGACAAATATTTCCGTCACCGGTTGCACACGATTGTTGACAAAACTAACATCGTCAACTAATATAATTTAACAATGAAAAAAAATGTAAATTGTGGTTATGGATTTTTTATGACGCGACTTTTATGACAAAATTAGTGACAACCCATTTTTGTCAACAACATATATTCATTAACAAAATATGGATATTAAGTGACAAAAGGGGTCTGTTAGTAAATACTATTTCTGTTATAGTGATTACATCGAGGTCCATACATTTAGCACAGAGGACCCTAAAACCAAGCAAGGAAAACAGTCGGGTATGCTCCTTGAGAGAGCAGCTGATCGAGCAATACTCTTCATACTAATTCTTATTTCCCAAATTAGGACGCATATTAGGTTTGGTCAAAGTCAATCTTTATAAAGTTCGACCAACTATATGTAAAAACATACTGACTTTTCTAATGACAAATGCATATAATATGAAAATATAGTTCATGATGATTCTAATAACATTGAGTTGATGTCGTACACTTAGTCAAAGTTTATTAAATTTGAATCTGACCAGAAGTAATATGCGTCCTAATTTGGGAAGGAGGGAGTACTACTTGCTTCACGGAAAAAATGAGCGCTCCTCTCTTTTGAACCAGCTTGATGCGGGCATGCTTGGTGCTTCCTCTTCCTAGGGTATGGAGGTGGTGTAGTGTGGATTAGGAAGGTTGTCCATATCATAATGGTGAGCATCCAATGCGATGGGACTTTTTTGTTTTTTTGGCTGGCCAGATCAACCAGTCCCTTGTCCAGCACTTAAGTAGTACTCGTACTTGTACTAGTAGTACTGTGAATCATGATCTTTTGAATATCCTTCCCCCGGATGTTTGTGAAGGAAGTGAAAATTTCGAAACCGGGAAAGTTTGAATTGCTACTCTAGTGTAATGTAGTAGTAGTAATACTTTTTGCCACCAAGGACCAAAATGGTCCCCACAAATGCAGCTGACGAACATGCCAGACACAGACACGGAGCCGCCGACACATGGTAGGTCATCAGTCGACGCGCGTGCACAGCACCACATTGTGGACGAGGGAGAGATCAGCCCACCAGGGTGTGGGGTGGTGATAAGGGTGTGAAGGAGATAGTAATATATATTGTGGTCCAGAAATTTACTCTACTCACTGTACCCTGTACCTCGTGTCAAGAACCCATCCCAGCTTTGCTTTGACATCGCACTGCCTTCAAATCATCCTCTTCATAGCTCTCTCGCTGCCTCCTCTATGCTCATATGGTTTCTTCTCGCTCTTTATTTTTTTAACAGAAAAAAGGAAATAAATTCTTCTTACTTGCTTTTCAGAAAATAAATTCATGTCACTTGGAAAGTTGAAATTGATTATTTTTATTTTTTATTATCTTCGATTATTTTCAAAAGATGGCCAAATTTGTCAGCATGTAAATTCTTGGATATGGGATCATAAGCATAAAGTACATTCTACATAAAAGACCTAAAAATGGAAAATTACATCGAGGTCCATACATTTAGCACAAAGGACCCTAAAATTGAGCAAAGAAAATAGTCGGGTTCGGCTCCTTCTCGAGAGAGCAGCTGGTCGAGCCATACTCTTCACACTACTTCCTCTTTGATTGTTTTCAAAATATGGCCAAATCTGTCGCCATGCAAATTCTTAAATATGGGATCATCAATATAAAGTATGATATGGAGATATGGCCTTGACCTTGTGGTCATTCGGCTTGAAATCCAAGATTTTTTCATACTCATTGACAAGTATGCTTAAATTCGTTCAAATTTCACCACTTACTTTTAGGTTAGCATTTTACACGGTCGGCAAGAGTACAGTCTATATAAAGGACCTAAAAAGGGAAAATTACATCGAGGTCCATACATTTAGCACAAAGGACCCTAAAATTGAACAAAGAAAACAGTCGGGTTTGGCTCTTTCTCGAGAGAGCAGCTGGTCGAGCCATACTCTTCATACTACTTCCTCTTTGATTGTTTTCAAAATATGGCCAAATCTGTCGCCATGCAAATTCTTGAATATGGGATCGTCATCATAAAGTATGATGTAGAGATATGTCCTTGACCTTGTGGTTGTTCGGCTTGAAATCCAAGATTTTTTCATACTCGTTGACAACTAAGCTTAAATTCACTGAAATTTCACCACTTACTTTTATGTTAGCATTTTACACGGTCGGTGCGAGTACATTCTACATCAAGGACCTAAAAAAAGGGAAAATTACATCGAGGTCCATACATTTAGCACAAAGGACCCTAAAACTGAGCAAAGAAAACAATTGGGTTCGGCTCCTTCTCGAGAGAGCAGCTGAACGAGCCATACTCTTCATACTACTTTCTCTTCGATTGTTTTCACAATATGGACAAATCTATCAACATGCAAGTTCTTCGATACATGATCATAAGAATAAAGTATGATGTAGAGATATGGCCTTGATCTTGTGGTCATCCGGCTTGAGATCAAAGAATGTTCATACTCTTTGACAACTATAAGCGGAAATTCGTTTAAATTTCACCACTTACTTTTAGGTTAGAATTTTACACGGTCGGTGGGAGTACATTTTACAACAAGGACCTAACAAGGGTGAAATTATATCAAGGTCCATACATTTAGCACAAAGGACCCTAAAATTAAGCAAGCAAAACAGTTGGGTTTGGCTCCTTCTCGAGAGAGTAGCTGATCGAGCCACTCTCTTCATACTACTTTTTTTGACTGAACTACCGTAGGGGAAGCCCCTAAAGTTATATTTTATTTATATTTATATTCACACACAAAATACAAAACTGTACAGAAGGCACAAAGGATAGGTTACATCTTATCTAAAGGGAAATAGAAGAAAGCCAATCCAAGAGAGGCTGCACAAAACTAGGCTTAACCCTAAATTGATGTAGGAGAATGCCCTTCTGAAATTTTTGCTTCCAACGATTGAAAGACGCCTCAATCCCTTGAAATATGAGCTCGTTACGTACTTTCCAGATGTTCCAGACCACTGAAATGGAAATCTCAATGAAACAGGGACCATTAAAATTATCTTTAGCCTCTTGAAATCTTTTTCTAATCGCACCTTGTCCCCACTGAATGTTAACATGATTCCAACATTGTTGTGCAAAGTTGCAAGTAAGAAAGAGATGATCCCCACATTCCAAGGTGCCATTAGAGCATAAGACACAATCACTTCCAGAATCAAGGTGCCATTGCTGATGCAACATCATGTCCCTAGTGTTGAGTCTATCCATAAAAAATAGCCATGCAAACAACTTTAACTTAGGCAAACATTTTGAATTCCAAATACTGAACAAGACCTTGTCATCCGGCAAGCCCCCAAACATATATTGATAATATTTGACCGAGGTAAACTCCGAGGATCCCTAGACAAATTTTCTATTGTCAGGTTCTTGCGAATCAGCGAGAGGGGTCAATGCAGCACATATATCATTTACTTCCCATAGTTCATCAAAACCTTGCGAAGAGAGAGGCAACACAAATAAGGAAGATGGTTGGATGGAAGAGACAAAATCTTTCAAGATGATATCTTTGTTCAAAGCAAAAGAATATAGTTTGTCATATTTATCAGCAAGTAAATATTCTTCCTTCCAAAAGTCTTTCCAAAAGAGAAACGAAGACCCACTGCCAGGCTGAGATATAGTAATGCTGCGATAAGTGTCAACTAGGGACATAATGTCACGCCACCAAAAAGAACTAAATGTCTCTGCGCATGTGGAACAACATGAACACCATAGTAGGACCACACCAAACCAACCAATAGTATGTTGGTCTTGGAGAAGAATTTGTGTAGTTGTTTTAGAAGAAGTCCCTCGTTCTGAATTTGCAAATTAATCAACCCAAGACCACCCTTGCATTTCGGTTTGCAGACTAATCCCCACGGAGCCAGAGATTGATGAGGAGTACCATCCTCCTTATCCCCCCAAAGACAATGTCTACGAGCTCTGTCAACTGTTTTTTTGACAGATTTATATAGCTTCAGAGAACACATAAAATAAGTTGCCATTGATGACATAACAGAATTCGTATATAGCACTCTCCTAGCCGAAGTTAAGAATCTAGCACTTGCATTTAGCCTCCTCTCCACCATGTCAACCAAAGGGGAGCAATCTTCCACCGATGGTCTGGTTGTGCCTACTGGCAGGCCGAGATAAGTAAAAGGTAACTTCCCAACTTGGCAACCAAAAGCTTTGGCCAGAGAAACAATTCTATCATCTGAAACATTAATTGGCATAATGCAAGATTTATTATAATTCGCGCTCAACCCTGTTAACTTTGCAAAATCCTCGAGCAGATGTTTCAAATCCACAAGTTGATGTTCACATGATTACATCATTAATAGCGTATCATCTGCGTACTAAACGATCGGAAAGTCATTACCAGGGATAGGGAGAGGTGCAGCTAAGAATCCTTGATGAAACAGATCATTGACCATGGTTTGTAACAAATCTGCAGGATTGACAAAGAGCAAGGCGCAGAGCAGATCTCCTTGCCTAACACCTCGTTTGCAATCAATTTTTTTACCAAGCACACCATTCAAAAGTACTAAGGAAGTACCAGAAGACAAGATATCCCTTACCCAAGAAATCCACTTCTCATTAAAACCCTTGGCTCCCAAGATCCGCAATATTGCCCCGTGCTCGATTGTATCAAAAGCTTTAGCAAAGTCAAGCTTTAAAATAATAGTTTTAGATCTTGTTTGCTTGCACTGATGAATATATTCATATTCCCAAGCAATACAATCTTGTATTGTCCTAGATTTCAAAAATCCATATTGATTCATATGTACCAACTCTAGTATTTTCTTTAGAAGCCTATTGGCCAGCAACTTTGTCAACAACTTTAGACAAGAATTTAGAGGAGGAATAGGCCTATAATCGTTTGGACCCTCGGGGGAATTAATATTTGAAATAGGAGTGATCAAAGAATCATTAATGCTTTGTAAGTTAACTGCACCAGCCTCAAAATCATGACATAATTGATAGAAGTCTTATTTGATAATTGGCCAGCAAGTTTTCATAAAGAACCCTGTGAATCCGTCTGGTCCAGGATATTTACTTACAGACATTGAAGCAACAACAGAATTAATCTCTTCATGCGTAAAGGCCACCGACAAAGTATCGAGATCCTGAACAGAGATTAAAATTGCATCTAGCTGAACCGATTCATCAATTGGAACTGAAACACCTAGTCCCTGTTTATAGGTTGACCAAAGCAGAGATGCCTTTTCCTCATGATCCGAAGTTATAGACCCATCAGCAGTAAGGAGTGAGGTAATTGAATTTTTTCTATAACGTATGGTTGCCATGGAGTGAAAAAAGAGGTATTTTCATCCCCATGCTTAACCCAACGAGCCGTACATCATTTCTTCCAATAATCTTGCTTACATGATAGCAATGATGAAGCTGCTCTTTAACTATTACCTTGAAATTCTATTTAGAAACATGTAGAAATCTAGCTTCCTCAATCTGATCAAGCATTAGAATAACAGAGTTGCAGTTGGAGATTAAACCATTAAGGACAGAAACACTCATTGACCATTTTTTCAAAGATTTCAGAAGCAATTTAAATTTCCCAGCAATCCTTTTAGCACTATTACCATGACAGTTTAAATTCCATATATTGTCCACCCCATCAATGATAGTTTAAACTCTTCATACTACTTCATCTTCAATTGTTTTCAAATTATGGCCAAATTTGTCGGTATGCAAATTCTTGAATATGGCATCATCAGCATAAAGTATGATGTAGATATGGCCTTGACCATGGCCGTTCGTCTTGAAATACAAGTGAAAGATCATGGATGTCGCCTAGAGGGGGGTGAATAGGCGATTAAAACTGGGCTTAACAATGGCGTAATAAAACTAGCGTTTTCTTTTGTTAAGCACAAAGCCTAGATATACTAAGGTTCACCTATGTGTACCAACAACTTATGCTAAGCAAGACAAGCAACAATATGATAGCAAAGAGATTACTTCAAGCACGATGGCTATCACAATGTAAAGTGCATAAGTAAATAGCTCGGGTATAGAGATAACCGAGGCACGCGGGGACGACGATGTTTTACCGAGTTCCTCCCAACAAGGGAGTACGTCTCGTTAGAGGGGTGGGCGGTACTAAGACCACCAACGCGACCAAGGCCTCACCCTATTCTCCTGAGCACCCACCACGTGGGCAAGCACCCGTTCCACTATGGGACACTTAAGGGTGGTCACCAAACCCATACAAGATTGGGTCTATCTCCACAACTGAATTGGAGGCTCCCAATAATCGCCACAAGGCCTCAAACTTGGGGGAGCTTCACAACTTAATTGAAGACCCCAAGAACACGCCACACAACCATCTAGGGTTCCAAGTACCCAAGAGGGACAAGCAACAATGAATATCACTGAACAAATCCTCCGTAGAGAACACAAACTGATGCACCTAATGCAAAAGGCAAGAACACCACAAAGATGCTCCAATTCTTCACTATCAAGTTCCAACAAGGCTACTAAAGCACTTGGGGGAACAAGAGAGGAAGAACACAAAAGGGGAACACAAAATGCCCCAAAGATCTAGATCCCAGTGAATCACTCACAAAGAGTTGATTTGGTTTGGTCAAATTATAGATCTAGATCTCCTCTATCTACCCCTCAAATATTGGCAAGAATTATTGGAGGGGGGGTCAAGAAATCAAGCCAAGAGATGTGTCAAATACTAGGCAAAGCTTGAGCAAAGAAGGAGAAGAAGCAACCTTAACAAAAGAGAGAAAGAAGGCTATATAAAGGGGCCCAAATTTTCTGCCTGTTGGGGCCTAAAAACGGCCCGGTCCCGTAGTACCATAAATCCAAGTACTACCCCCAGCCTTGGGCAACACGCAGCAGCGAGCAAAAGCGACAAGGGGATCGGGCGGGCAGCTAGCGAGCAGGGCGGCCAACGAGAGGGGATCGGGCGGACGCGCAACGCTAGCGATGCGCAGGCCAGCGCAAGGGAAGCGGCCCAGCAAGCGGGAGCGCGGGGCGGCCTACAAGGCCCGCGGCGGAGACCAGGGCGCTGGGCCAACCCGAAGCAAGCGAGGGGAACGGAAGGGGAGCGAGCGAGAGCCAGGGCGAGCGGCTGCGCGGGGCCAGAGCGAGGTGAGCAGGAGCGAGCAACGTCAGGGAGGAAATGGGAAGATATAGCTGGGCTGGCGCTGGGTCGGCCGGTAGTATCGGCCCGCCCGGGCGGTACTACCGGGCTAGGCCAGTAGAACCGGAGGGAGCTACCGGATGGGCCAGAGAAGAAGAGCCACGCACTGCCTTGCACGGTAGCCAGTCCGGTACCACCGGTTAGCCTAGAAAAATACTTTTTTCCTTTTCTTTTTCCAAATAAAACAAAGGCAAAGAATCAAACGGCTATAAGTTGAGTTAGGAAGCTCCGATCTATATGAAACCAATTGCGTTGGAAAGATGATGACAAGGGCTATCCAACCAAAAATGTATCAAGTAGTATAATGTGAGATACCTCACTCAGTGAGAATCTGGAAAACCGCCAAGATCAAAATTGCAACAAGATATAAAAGGGGGATCCGATTTTGATGAACACAATCTTGTTATGAAGAATACCACAAGCTCTATATCCTCACATGGATAGGACCAAATCACAACCAAATATGATGGTGCAAGTATGCAAAGTTTTGAGCTCTCTCCGAACGATATGATCGAGATACCTACTCGAGAGCCCCTCTTGATAGTACTGCTATCTATCCTAAACCCAGTCAACACGAGACCAACAAAAGGGAAAACCTATCAAGAATACCTTCGCCTTGAGCATACTTTGGCCTTGTCTTCATTGATCCATAAACACCGAGGACGGCAAGCACCAAACATGAGATCTTCTAGGGATGGTGCATATTGTGCTTCCACAATGCATCTTCTTCATTTTATCGACCTTGAAGCCAACACATGCTCCAAGTGATGCCAATGGACAAATCCTACAAGTACACCTTAATACACACATTAGTCCACCCGGATTTTTAATCCCAGATGTCTGTTATGCAATACATCGCAATCCCAGGATTGCCATTTTTGCGAGACATAACAGATTGGATATCACAGTACATCATCCATTACAAACCATAATAAGGTCTTTACACGAATAAAGGATCTCATGATCCAGTCTTAATACAACAAGCAGCAGGATAAATAATAAGTGTAGCAGTGGGTTCCATCTTCAGGGTCACAGGCAATGCTGATGATGGGAGATGATCCTAGTTATTGTAGCCGTCCTGCTGGCCTTCCTCTTGGTAGTCCTCCTCATAGTCTGGCCACAGGAATAGACAGGGACAAAGCCATGATTACTCTTTAAGTACTCGCAAACTATCACTAACGAGTAAGGTAGTTCTAGTAGGAAATGTTAACACTAAGTTTATTTGCAAGGTTAAGTTTGAAACCTAACCTGAGTTCATGAACAAAGAAAGATAAAATAAAGTTCTAAAATCACCTAAGTGGGAAATTAGTTGTCATAGTCACAACTCTGTTGTGGTCAAGTCATGTCACAATTAATTTCATAAGTCATGTTGAAAACATCTGACAACGGAATAGCATGGCCACTCCAACTGTCCATAACCACGGACGCGGCTATTTGAATAGTTTGACACTCTGCAGAGGTGGTACACTTTCACCACAAAATTCGATACATCTATCAGGGATAACCCTGAATCATCATACTTACTATGCAGATAATCAAACATAACCTTTCCTTTACACACTCTAGTACAAGCACCTCTCCTATGAGCTTGGCCTCCTAGCCATGGCCATCTGTCATCCTGGGCACTGCATAGGTGGACAACATTGAGAGGTAGCCTCAGCTCAAACCTCTCCCGCGAGGGAACCAATACTAATGCATATAAACTTCCGGCTAAGCCTTACCCAATTCATGTATTGTGGTTGTACGGTAAAATTGGAATGGTATCGCATCTGAACCCAACCATAAGTTTTTATAAAAGGGTTAAGGCTCAGGCCTCAACATTTTCATCATCATAAACCAATTGTGTTTCTAAACACATGTCAAAATATCTCAATATAATGACTCATCATTCCAAGGTTTTCATAAGTCATTGTCACCAAGTATTCCCATCTAAAGTGACAAAGTTTTTGGTTTGGCTCTAATCACCAAGTTAAGAGTTTTCACTAATGTGGGATGCTAATATCAATCTCATGCAATAGAATGACATCTAAGGCTAACTAGATAGGACATGTTTTATACTCTTTATGCTATATATAAACAAAGTAAAGAACTTTGGTAAAGTAAAAGAAAGTAAAGCTTGTAAGTAAAACTTGGGGTAGGTAGAAGTCAAAATGTACAACCAAGCATGCCTATTGCATCTTGCTTAGTTCATCTTGTATAATTCTATCTTGCAAGTGTTATATTGCATTATTAATGATGGCTTGCCTTGGTTGGTGAAGTGGATGAAATTCTCCGCTTCTTCCTCGGGGTAGAATTCCTCCTCTTCATAGAATTCCTCCTCTTCATAGACTTGGTCGGTACTAAATACATACGGAATACACAATCACCAAACAATACTTAACTAGTCTATTTAGTACACTAAGGCACACACTTGATGATCTAGTATCATCACATTCATCACAAGATTTAATAAACTAGTTTCATTTATTTTATTTGAGAAAAGTAATTTCTACTCATTGAAAATAACTAAGATTTAATATTCTCCAATTAGAATATGGGATCATGTGGACACATGTCATCACCACATATTCTAATGCATGGGAATGTGATTTAAATGTTGGATCACATTTTAATGAGTTTAAGATTAATATTTAATGATTTAAAGTGACTAGAAATGCCTAAATAGCATTATTTTGGTACTAGTCCAAAGTAACTTCAGGCAAACCTAAATATTATTACATATTCAGATAGGTATATTCAAATGTGATTTTTGAGAGTTGGAATAAACTCAAAAGCTATTATGGTTGCTTTTTGAAAAATGTTTGAATGTAGAAAAGTCTCTGTCTTGTGATTTTTTCTATAGGTGATCTATAACTCTAAATGATTTAAATCGAACAGGCTTGGGTAGAGATTTAAAGTATCTTTCCAACAAAATTGGAATCATTCAATTTGGTTAGGTAAATCTTTCTGAATTGATTTTTAAACCAGTGGACAAAATCTAGATTAAGTCTAAATAGATAAATACTTATTTGAATTCTAGGGCCAGCGCGGGGATACTAATGGGCCGGCCCAGTTTCACTCCACGGCGCAGAGGACAGCTGACAGGGGGTCCCGCATGTCAGTGGCTCCTCTAACACGAAGTGGTACGGGGCGATGTGGACCGCATGATTAGAACTACGATCGACGGTTCTGGTTCATCGTCGATGACGGACAGGTCGCCGGCGAGACAGAACCCTAGCAGCTCGGTGGGGGTACAATGGGGGCATACCAGGGCTCCAAGAAGCTTGGCGATGGGGGCGATCGAACAAGGAGACGACGGCGGACTCGGGCGAGGTCGTGGCGGCTCCTGGGGTGGACGAAATCGACGGGGCTCTTCCTACTTTGTTGCGGTGAACTCTGGCGCGATTCCGGCGAACTGCTGCTCGAGCAGCTCCGGTGATGGGGTGAGGTGGTTCTGAGGGAGAGGGGAGTTGACTGGTGTGAGGAGTTTGTGCTGGGGAGGGCTCCTTTTATAGGCTCGACGAGGGGACCGAGAGGGCGATGGTGAGCTCGTCGATGACGACGATATAGGGTGCTAGAGGTATGGGCGGGGTAGGTGGACGGTGGCTTGCCTCCTGGCGGTCAGCTACGGCATGATGGAGACTCTAGGGGCGGTGGCATGCGGTCGGGAAAGGCTGTCGCTCTGTGCAGCAGAGGCGGTGCTCGACACGGTGTGCAGTGGTTGCTGGTCGCCCGGCGGGAAATGGGCGTGTATGGGGAGGTGCTGGGGTGATGGTGGAGCGGCGAATGCGAGCTGAAGGCAAGGCACGGCTTGTGCGGGCCTATCAGGGACAACGCTCTGGCGTGAGCTAGGCACGGCGCAGAGGCGGTGGGCGCGAGATTTCCTCGCTGGTCCAGGGGCTGGCTGCGTCCGTGGGGTGGACAGGGGAGTGCGGTAGGGTTCGGCAGAGCTAGGGATGGGGCTGGTTTGGCACGGCGGTGTCTGTGGCGCGTTGTCCATGCTTGGCCAGCGATGACCAAAGTTGGGTGGCACGCTACTGCTGCTAGCGGTGAAGGGGGAGCTAGTCTAGGTTAGGGTAGATGCTAGGGGGACATGGGATTAAGTGGGAGACCAAATTGGTCGATGATCACTATGGAAACAGTGAAGCTACTCTAGTATTTGATCTGTGTCTGCCATGTGTTCGACAGAATGGCCGCAAGAATAAAAGTTTTGAATTTTGGATACAAAATTTTTTAGTGTTCTCCACTTCAGCTTGATATTCTATGTCTGCTTGGAAAGGTCAAGGGGAATTCATTGAAGTGGCTTTTGAAAAGGTGTGATCTATGTACCTACACTTGATTCCATTTTCAATTGTCATTTAAATTTAGTGTTTAAATGTTTTTGTAAGAATTCAGAGTGGGCCTTGGTAGATCATTACTTGTACTAGCAAGGGGTGAAAAGAGTTAGAATTGATTCTATTTGAATTTGAGTTCTAGGAACACCCAAAGTGGCCTAGTGGATTAAAATGGCTAAAGTGACCATTTGCCTTTATTAATCTTATTTGATTTCTTTTCTTTGGATTTCGCTAGGGAATGATCTACATGATGTGGCATTCATCTTTGAATCATTTTACAACCATTAGAACAAAAAAACATGGCAATTTCAAAACAATTCCATATTAATGCAACACGCATAAGCATGCTTAATTGTTTTAATAATAAAAAGTTTTTGTTAACCCTAAATTGCGTGATTTTGATCTTGATAACTTGGATTAAAATTTTGGGATGTTAGAAACCTCCCCCCTTAAACAAAATCTCGTCCTGAGATTTAAGAAATTAAACTAGGAACTAAAGAGATCTGGAAACTCAGTCCTAATGTAATCTTCTCGCTCCCAAGTGGCTTCTTCTTCGGTATGGTTGCTCCATTGAATCTTGAGAAACATGATACTTCGGGTCCTAGTGGTTCTATAAGCTTCTTCCAAGATACGGATGGGAACTTCACAATACGTCAGATCCTTGTTGATATCAATGGCTCGGTGATCGATGTTCTTGAAAACTTTAGTCTTCTCCGGCACTTCTAACCATTTGCGAAGTAACGAGATGTGGAACACATTATGGATGGCAGACATCTCCTCTGACAGTTCCAGTTGATATGATACTTCTCCTTGACGATTCAGAATCTTGAAGGGTCCGATATATCTAGGGGCTAACTTTCCTTTTAGACTAAAACGTTGCGTTCCCTTCAATGGCGAAACTTTGAGATACACAAAATCTCCGACAATTGAAGTCAGGTCTCTCCTTCTCTTGTCAGCGTAACTCTTTTGTCTGGATTGGGCGTCCTTGAGGTGTTCACGGACTTTGTGAACCTTCTCTTCGACTTCCCGTAGGATGTCGGGTCCGAAAATCTGACTCTCTCCTACTTGCGACCAATTCCAAGGGGTACGACACTTCCTTCCATATAAGAACTCAAAGGGGGCCATTTGCAAACTGGCTTGATAACTGTTGTTGTATGAGAATTCTGCGAAAGGCAGACAATCTTCCCATTTTGATCCATACTCTAACACACAAGCTCTTAACATATCCTCTAGGATTTAGTTGACTCTTTCAGTCTGTCCATCGGTTTGCGGGTGATACGATGTGCTGAAATTCAACTTGGTTCCTAATCCTTCTTGGACTTCCTGCCAAAATCTCTAGGTAAATTGGGTTCCTCGATCCGACAGTATGGTCTTGGGGGTTCCATGCAAACTAACAATTCTAGCAATGTACAACTCTGCTAGCTTAGAACTCTGGTAGGTTGTCTTGACAGGTATAAAGTGGGCTACCTTGGATAGTCTATCAACGATGACCCAGATTGAGTCATTTCCCCTACTAGAAGTAGGCAAACCGGTGATAAAATCCATTCCAACGAAATCCCATTTCCATTCTGTAATCTGCAATGGTTGCAACAGTCCTGCAGGTCTCTGATGTTCTTCCTTGACTCTTTGAAAGATATCACACTTGGCGATGTAGCTTCCGATTTCTCTCTTCATCTTGTGCCACCAAAATTGCTCCTTCAAATCCTGATACATCTTTGTTCCTCTAGGGTGGATAGAATAAAGAGAATCATGAGCTTCTTGCATGATAACTTGTTTCAACTCCGAATCTGCTAGCACGCAGATACGTCCTTTGTACCACAAAACTCCTTCTTCATCTTCGGTAAATCCAGGTACCTTTCTTGTACAAATACGACGCTTGATTCCATCGATACTTGCATTTCCCTTCTAGGCTTCCTTGATTTGGCTAATCAAAGTGGGTTGAAGTTCAATGCTAGCTAAAGATCCTTTGCTAACTAACTCAGTTCTAAACTGCTCCAACTCCTCATGCAAACTTGGTAGCTTCTCCTTGATCATGGTGTTTAGCCTACACGGCAATCTGCTAAGAGCATCCGCTACCACATTGGTTTTGCTAGGGTGATAGTGAATGTCAAGGTCATCATCCTTGATTAACTCTATCCATCTCCTTTGCCTCATATTCAGCTCCTTCTGAGTGAAAATATACTTCAATCTTTTGTGATCTGAATAAATCTCACAGCGATCGACGCCATGTCTTCAAGGCTTAAACTACAGCAGCTAGTTCCAGATCATGGGTAGGGTAGTTTTGCTCATGCTGCTTCAGTTGTCGGGACAGATATGCTATCACTTTGCCTTCTTGCATCAACACACATCGAGACCAATCTTGGATGCATCACAATACACATCAAACGGCTTCTTGATATCCGACATGATCAATATTGGGGCTGAAATCAATCTCTTCTTGAGCTCTTAGAAACTTGCTTCACATTTGTCGGTCCATTCAAACTTCTTGTCCTTCTTCAACAGTTGGGTCATTGGTCTTGCGATGCTCGAAAATGCTTCTAAGAACTTACGGTAATATCCTGCTAATCCAAGAAATGCACGGACTTGGGTTTGAGTGGTTGGGGCTTCCCATTCTTCAACATGTTTGATCTTGGCGGGATCAACAGCGACTCCTCCTACAGACACAATATGTCCGAGAAATCCTACTTCTTTCAGCAAAAACTCACATTTGTTGAACTTGGCATACAAGTGATGCTCTGTAAGGGTTTCAAGGATGATTCTCAGATGTTGCTCATGGTCTTCTGACTTGGCGTAGATAAGAATATCGTCGATAAACACAACGACAAACTTATATAGAAAATTCATAAAGATCTTATTCATGAGATTCATGAAATAAGCGGGAGCATTGGTTAATCCAAAAGACATTACCGTATACTCATATAATCCATATATGGTGGTAAAGGCGGTCTTTGGGATATCCGTTGCATGAATCTTGAGTTGATGATAACCAGTCCTAAGATCAATCTTAGAAAACACTCTGGCACCAGTCAACTGATCAAACATATCCTCTATCTTGGGCAGTGGGTACTTTTTCTTGACGGTGACATCATTCAGCTTCCGGTAATTTGTACACAAGCGGTTACCTCCATCTTTCTTGTCGACAAATAGAACTGGTGATCTCCATGGCGATGCGCTTGGTTGAATCAAGCCTTTCTCCAGCATAGCATCAAGTTGCTTCTTCAGCTCCACTAACTCTGAGGGGTTCATGCTATAGGGTCTCTGAGCTATGGGTCTGGTTCTAGGAATTAGTTCAATAATGAACTCAATATCCTGATCCGGGGGCATACCGGGCAATTCATCTAGGAATACGTCAGGGTATTCATAGACTACTCTGACTTGGTCTATGGTGGGTAGGGCTAGACTCTTGTTGCACTTGAATTGATGGGGCAAGGTTTCAGATATATGCTCTACTGATACTCCCGAGCTATTGGTCATGGTGATGGCTTTCTTGGCACGGTCTATCAATCCTTTATGCTTTGACATCCAATCCATTCCTAGTACTACTTCCAAACCTTTGGTTCCAAATACTATTAGATTGGCATAAAAATCTATCCCATGTATTCTGATAGGCACAACCTTGCAAATTTTTCTAGCTTTGGTGGTTGAACCAGGTATTTGAACTATCATAACATGCTTCAAATTGGTTGGGTGAATCTTACTAGTGCATGCAAATTCATCGGTGAAAAACAAGTGCGATGCTCCAGAATCAAACAACACTCTTGCTAAAATTGAGTTCACAGAAAACATACCCAGCATGACATCTGGCGCTTCTTGGGCTTCTTTGGCGTTCATGTGGAAGAGACGGCCGTTGCGGTTGTGAGGGTTCCCTGGGGCGAATCTTCTTCCGGGCTGAACACGACACTGCTGTTGAGCTGGGGCATTCACATTGGACGTGGCAGCAATCTTCTTGGGTCACTCATTGGAGTAGTGACCCTTCACTCCACACTCAAAACAAGTAATCTGAGACTTGTCTTTGGCGGCCACAGGCACAACATTGCTTCCAGTCCTCGGGGCAGTGTTGTTGTTGGACTTGGGCGGTGCACGGTTGAAGTTGTTGGAGTTTCCAGGGTGGTTGTGGTTGTGGTTCCCTCCGGTCTTCACATTTCCTCCGCTACGGCTGGGGTAGCTTGGACGGGACATTGGGAGTCGATTGTTCCGCAGGGCATATCCTGTAGACGGTTGGGGCGATACTTCTGGTGACTGCTGGATCCAGCTTGGTGCATCATCCGACGTTTGTGGTTGTCGTTCGCTTAGTTGATCTTCCCTTCCATCTGAATGGTAGAGTCGACTAGCTCTTCGAGATCCTCAAAACCGATGTTGACTAGCACCGTCTACATCTCATCATGCAGTCTGTTTAGGAATCTCTCCTTCTTCTTAGCTTCAGTGTTGATCTCATCAGGTGCATACCTGGCTAGGGACAAGAATCTGTCACGGTACTCCACTGCAGTCATTTTGCCTTGCTTTAGCTCTCTGAACTCATCTCTCATTCGGGTGACTAAACCCTGCGGCACATGGGTGCGGCTGAACTTGACTTTGAAGGCTTGCCACGTCATCACTTGACCATGGTTCATGTTACGGGTGCTATTCCACCATGCTCTTGCATCTCTTGCCAGATAGTGAGTGGCAAACAGAACTTTCCCATTGGCATCCACTCCAGTGACTTCTAAGTTATTCTCCATGGTCTGTAACCAGTCATCAGCATCCAGCGGGTCTTCAGACTTGCTAAAGATGGGGGGATTGGTATTTTGGAAGTTCTTGAGTTTGGATCCATGATGATCTTGATTTCCATGGCCTTGGTTGTTGTGAGCCATCTGGGCAATCTGTTGCAGGGTGGCTAGATTGGCTTGGCGCTCTTCCCTACTAGCTTCGCGGTTGGCAATTAGCGTTTGTAGAATCTGCAACATTGGGTCCTGTGATGAGCTGCTCCCTCCTTGGTTTCCACGAGTCATCTGAAGATTGAGATAGATAATGGGGTAAGAGAGAAAGTTCTAAGGTTTATGGTTTTGTTTTCAAAGCTAAGACTTTGAGTTTGACTCAGGTTTTGCAAACTAACTTCTTTTCATTCATTCAAGCAAAGCACACGATATAAACACACACACCACAACAAAAGGAAAACATATGGTTTTAAGAACCATTCTATGAGCTACGATACAATGGGACCGATACTTCTCATTCCTACAATGGTGCTCTAGTGCATCTACTCATCATCGAGGAAGTCAGAGTCATCATCGTCGGTGTAGAAGTACATTGAATCATCCTCCAAGTAGTCATCATCATTGCTGAGGTACGAGTGAATACCCCCTGGATGTCTTCACCTTCTTCCTTTTCTTCTTTTGCTGCAATCTGAGCTTCTTGCTCCTTGATGGTCTTCTCGAGGTCGGCTACCTTCTTGCAAAGACGGTCGACAGTGCGATCCTTCTTTGCGCGTTGACGGCGAAGTGACTGACGATCCTTCACGAGCAGTGAGAAAGTATGGGCCTTCTGGGCGGCAATGGCAAGGTTGTGATTAGCGAACTCTCGAGCATTGTCCAATTCCTTCTGTCTGTCGTACAGCAGGAAGTCAAGGTTCTCCACTTGACGCTTCAACTTCGGGTGACTTGGCATCTCTAGAGGCATTCCCATAGAATCACGCCTTGCATAGTGAGCAAAGCGGGTTACTTGGATCAAGTTGACATTATGGGCGCAAAGACAGGCAAGAGCTTCATGCATTGCCCTGGCTAATCCATCTAGCTAGTTGTTCTCTCTTACGGTGAATTGAATCTTCTCGGAAATAGGTGCTTCCAGCTTGCCTCGAAGATCAGCAACTACTAGCCATTGTAAATCTCCTCCTAGGGGACCATTGAGTTGAGCTCCAAAAACTTCCGGATGTGGGTGCTCCAAGTACTCAAATAGTGCATCAAGATCCCTCTCGAAGATCAGTTGGCCTCCGTTGCCCAACTGGTAGACTTGCAGTACTGAACTTCCATCTATAAGAATTTAGGATGAGTAAGTTACTGAAGTGATCAAGTGAGTCAAATTTTAGGTAATAATGTAAGAATTTTTGAGGACATGTATTTTTTTGTGAGAAAGAATCCCAAGGATAAGAGTGGAAATAGTTTTTCATAAATACTCACTTCTTTGTTTTTGAAACTAAGTTTTTGTTCGGACGTCTATTCTAACTAGGTTATCCTATGGTCAGGATGGCTCTGATACCAACTTGTCAACACCCGGATTTTTAATCCCAGATGCCTATTATGCCATACATCGCAATCCCAGGATTACCATTTTTGCGAGAAATAACAGATTGGATATCATAGTACATCATCCATTACAAACCATAATAAGGTCTTTACACGAACAAAGGATCTCTTGATCCAGTCTTAATACAACAAGCAGCAGGATAAATAATAAGCCTAGCGGTGGGTTCCATCTTCAGGGTCACAGGCAATGCTGACGATGGGAGATGATCCTAGTTGTCATAGCCGTCCTGTTGACCTTCCTCTTGGTAGTCCTCCTCATAGTCTGGCCACAGGAATAGACAGGGACAAAGCCATGAGTACTCTTTAAGTACTCACAAACTATCACTAACGAGTAAGGTAGTTCTAGTAGGAAATGTTAACACTAAGTTTATTTGCAAGGTCAAGTTTGAAACCTATCCTGAGTTCAGAAACAAAGAAAGATAAAATAAAGTTCTAAAATCACCCAAGTGGGAACTTAGTTGTCATAGTCACAACTCTGTTGTGGTCAAGTCATGTCACAATTCATTTCATAAGTCATGTTGAAAACATCTGACAACGGAACAGTATGGCCACTCCAACTGTCCATAACTACGGACGCGGCTATTCGAATAGTTTGACACTCTGCAGAGGTGGTACACTTTCACCACAAAATTCGATACATCTGTCAGGGATAACCCTGAATCATCATACTTAGTATGCAGATAATCAAACATAACCTTCCTTTACACACTCTAGTACAAGCACCTCTCCTATGAGCTTGGCCTCCCAGCCACGGTCATCTGCCATCCTGGGCACTACATAGGTGGACAACATTGAGAGGTAGCCTCATCTCAAACCTCTCCCGTGAGGGAACCAATACTAATGCATATAAACTTCCGGCTAAGCCTTACCCAATTCAGGTATTGTGGTTGTACGATAAAATTGGAATGGTATCGCATCTGAACCCAACCATCAGTTTTTATAAAAGGGTTAAGGCTCAGGCCTCAACATTTTCATCATCATAAACCAATTGTGTTTCTCAACACATGTCAAAACATCTCAATAGAATGACTCATCATTCCAAGGTTTTCATAAGTCATTGTCACCAAGTATTCCCATCTAAAGTGACCAAGTTTTTGGTTTGGCTCTAATCACTAAGTTAAGAGTGTTCACGAATGTGGGATGATAATATCAATCTCATGCCATAGAATGACATCTAAGGATAACTAGATAGGCCATGTTTTATACTCTTTATGCTGTCTATAAACAAAGTAAAGAGCTTTGGTAATGTAAAATAAAGTAAAGCTTGTAAGTAAAACTTGGGGTAGGTAGAAGTCAAAATGTATAACCAAGCATGCCTCTTGCATCTTGCTTAGTTCATCTTTTATAATTCTAGCTTGCAAGTGTTAGCTTACATTGTTAATGATGGCTTGCCTTGGTTGGTGTAGTGGTTGAAATTCTCCTCTTCTTCCTCGGGGTGGAATTCCTCCTCTTCGTAGACTTGGTCGGTACTATCGTCTATAAATACATACGGAGTACACAATTACCAAACAATACTTAACTAGTCTATTTAGTAAACTAAGGCACATACTTGATGATCTAGTATCATCACATTCATCACAAGATTTAATAAACTAGTTTCATTTATTTTATTTGAGAAAAGTAATTTCTACTCATTGAAAATAACTAAGATTTAATATTCTCCAATTAAAATATGGGATCATGTGGACACATGTCATCACCACATATTCTAATGCATGGGAATGTGATTTAAATGTTGGATCACATTTTAATGAGTTTAAGATTAATATTTAATGATTTAAAGTGACTAGAAATGCCTAAATAGCATTATTTTGGTACTAGTCCAAAGTCACTACACGCAAACCTAAATATTATTACATATTCAGATAGGTATATTCAAATGTGATTTTTGAGAGTTGGAATCAACTCAAAAGCTAGTATGGTTGATTTTTGAAAAATGTTTGAATGTAGAAAAGTCTCTGTCTTGTTATTTTTGCTATAGGTGATCTATAACTCTAAATTATTTAAATCCAACGGCCTTGGGTAGATATTTAAAGTATATTTCCAACAAAATTGGAATCATTCAATTTCATTAGGTAAATCTTTCTGAATTGATTTTTAAACTAGTGGACAAAATCTAGATTAAGTCTAAATAGATAAATACTTATTTAAATTCTAGGGCCAGCGCGGGAATACTAATGGGCCGGCCCAATTTCACTCCGCGGCACAGAGGACAGCTGACAGGGGGGTCCCGCATGTCAGCGGCTCTTCTAACGCGAAGCGGTACGGGGCGATGTGGACCGCACGATTAGAACTACGATCGACGGGTCTGGTTCATCGTCGACGACGGACAGGTCGCCGGCGAGACGGAACCCTAGCGGCTCGGTGGGGGTGCAATGGGGGCATACCAGCGCTCCAGCAAGCTTGGCGAATGGGCGATCGAACAAGGAGACGATGGTGGACTCAGGCAAGGTCGCGGTGGCTCCTGGGGTGGACGAAATCGATGGGGCTCTTCCTCCTCTGCTGCGGCGAACTCTAGTGCAATTCCGGCAAACGGCTGCTCCAGCGGCTCCAGCGATGGGGTGAGGTGGTTCTGAGGGAGAGGGGAGTTGAGTGGTGTGAGGAGTTTGTGCTGAAGAGGGCTCCTTTTATAGGCTCGACGAGGGGACCGAGAGGGCGATGGTGAGCTCATCGGTGACGACGATACAGGGTGCTAGAGGTATGCGCAGGGTAGGCGAATGGTGGCTTGCCTCCTGGCAGTCAGCTACGGCGTGATGTCGATGCTAGGGGCGGTGGCATGTGGTCGGGAAAGGCTGGCGCTCTGCACGGCAGAGGTGGTGCTCGACACGGCGTGCGATGGCTACTGGTAGCGCGATGGGAAATGGGAGTGTCTGGGAGGTGCTGGGGTGATGGCAGAGCAGCGCACGCGAGCTAAAGGCAAGGCACGGCTTGTGTGGGCCTTTTGTGGACGGTGCTCTGGCGTGAGCTGGGCACGGCGCAGAGACGGTGGGCACGAGCTTTCCTCAGTGGTCCAGGGTTTTGCTGCGTCTGTGGGGTGGACAAGGGAGTGCGGTAGGGTTCGGCGGAGCTAGGGACGGGGCTGGTTTGGCGCGGTGGTGTCTGTGACGCATTGTCCATGCTTGGCCGGCGATGACCAAAGTTGGGCGGCGCGCTACTGCTGCTAGCAGTGAAGGGGGAGCTGGACTGGGTTGGGGTAGATGCTAGGGGAACAGGGGATTAAGTGGGAGACCAAATTGGTCGATGATCAGTGTGGAAACAGTGAAGCTACTCTAGTGTTTGATATGCGCCTGCCATGTGTTCGACAGAATGGCCACAAGAAGAAAAGTTTTGAATTTTGGATTCTAATTTTTTGAGTGTTCTCCACTTCAGCTTGAGATTCTATGCATGCTTGGAAAGTTCAAGGGGAATTCATTTGAGTGGCTTTTGAAAAGGTGTGATCTATGTACCTACACTTGATTCCATTTTCAATTGTCATTTAAATTTAGTGTTTAAATGTTTTTGTAAGAATTCAAAGTGGGCCTTGGTAGATCATTACTTGTACTAGCAAGGGGTGCAAAGAGTTAGAATTTATTCTGTTTGAATTTCAGTTCTAGGAACACCCAAAGTGGCCTAGTGGATTAAAATGGCAAAAGTGACCATTTGCCTTTATTAATCTAATTTGATTTCTTTTCTTTGGATTTTGCTTGGGAATGATCTAGATGATGTGGCATTCATCTTTGAATCATTTTACAACCATTATAACAAACAAACATGGCAATTTCAAAACAATTCCATATTAATGCAACACACATATGCATGCTTAATTGTTTTAATAATAAAATGTTTTTGTTAACCCTAAATTGGGTGATTTTGATCTTGATAACTTGGATTGAAGTTTTGGGATGTTACAATCTTGTTATGAAGAATACCACATGCTCTATATCCTCACATGGATAGGACCAAATAACAACCAAATATGATGGTGCAAGTATGCAAAGGTTTGAGCTCTATCCGAATGATATGATCGAGATACCTACACGAGAGCCCCTCTTGATAGTACGGCTATCTATCCTAAACCTAGTCAACACGAGACCCGCAAAAGGGAAAACCTATCAAGAATACCTTTGCCTTGAGCATACTTTGGCCTTGTCTTCATCGATCCATAAACACCGAGGACGGCAAGAACCAAACATGAGATCTTCTAGGGATGGTGCATATTGAGCTTCCACAACGCATCTTCTTCTTCATTATATCGACCTTGAAGCCAACACATGCTCCAAGCGATGCCAATGGACAAATCCTACAAGTACACCTTAATACACACATTAGTCCATAAAGATTGTGATTAATTACCAAAACCACACATGGGGGCCCACATGCTCTTTCAACAAGAATGGTTCATACTCATTGCCAACTAAGCTTAAATTCGTTTAAATTTCACCACTTACTTTTAGGTTAGAACTTTACATGGTCGATTGGAGTACATTTTACGTTAGGGACCTCAAAAAATAAAAAATGACATGGAGGTCCATACATTTAGCATAAAGACCCTACAAGGAAAATTTTCTGGTTCCTCTCCTTCTCGAGAGTTCAGCTGATCTGAGCAAAACTCTTGATGCTACTTCCACTTCGATTGTTTTCAAAACATGGCCAGATCGATTGCCATGCAAATTCTCTGACATGTGATCATCAACATATAAAGTGTGATGTTGATATGGCCTTGACCTTGGTCGTTCAGCTTGAAATCTAAGAATGTTCATACTCGTTGACAAGTAAGCTTAAAATAATCGTCTAAATTTCACCACTTACACTTTTAGACCTAAAAAGAGGAAAATTACATCGAGGTCCATACATTTAGCATAAAGGACCCTAAAATTAAGCAAGGAAAATAGTCAGGTTTGGCTCCTTCTCACGAGAGTAGCTGATCGAGCCATACTCTTCATATTACTTCATCTTTGATTGTTTTCAAATTATGGCCAAATTTGTCGGTATGCAAATTCTTGAATATGGGCTCATCACCATAAAGTATGATGTAGATATGGCCTTGACCTTGGTCATTCTTCTTGAAATACAAGAATGTTTCATACTCGTTGACAAGTAAGCTTAAATTTGTTTAAATTTCACCAGTTACTTTTAGGTTAGAACTTTACACGGTTGGTTAGATTACATTTTACATCAGGGACCTCAAAAAAGCAAAAATTACATTGAGGTCCATACATTTAGCATATAGGACCTAATAGGAAAAAAATTTGGTTCGGCTCCTTCTTGAGAGATCAGCTAATCTGAACAAAACTCTTAGTACTAATTCCTCTTCGATTGTTTTTAAAACATGGCCAGATCTATTGCCATGCAAATTCTCTGACATGGGATCATCAGCATATAAAGTATGATGTTGATATGGCCTTAACCTTGGTCGTTCGGCTTGAAATCCAAGAATGTTCATACTCGTTGACAAGTGATCTTAAAATAATCGTGTAAATTTCACCACTTACACTTTTAGACCTAAAAAGGGGGAAAATTACATCGAGGTCCATACATTTAGCACAAAGGACCCTAAAATTAAGCAAGGAAACTAGTCGGATTCGGCTCCTTCTCACGAGAGTAGCTAATCGAGCCATACTCTTCATACTACTTCATCTTCGATTGTTTTCAAAATATGGCCAAATTTGTCGGCATGCAAATTCTTGGATATGGGATCATCAGCATAAAGTAAGATGTAGATATGGCCTTGACCTTGGTGGTTCGTCTTGAAATAGAAGAATGGTTCATACTCGTTGACAAATAAGCTTAAATTTGTTTAAATTTCACCACTTACTTTTAGGTTAGAACTTTACATGGTTGATCAGAGTACATTTTACATCAGGGACCTCAAAAAAGCAAAAAATTACATCGAGGTCCATACATTTAGCATAAAGGACCCTAAAAGGAAAAATTTCTAGTTTGACTCCTTCTCGAGAGATCAGTTGATCTGAGCCAAACTCTTAATACTACTTCCTCTTTGATTATTTTAAAAACATGGCTAGATTTGTTGCCATGCACATTCTCTTACATGGGATCATTATCATATAACGTATGATGTTGATATGGCCTTGACCTTGGTCTTTCAGCTTGAAATCCAAGAATGTTCATACTCGATGACAAGTAAGCTTAGAATAATCGTATAAATTTCACCACTTACACTTTTAGACCTAAAAAGGAGGAAAAATACATCGAGGTCCATACATTTAGCACAAAGGACCCTAAAATTAAGCAAGGAAAGTAGTCGGGTTCGGCTCCTTCTCCCGAGAGTAGCTGATCTAGCCATACTCTTCATACTACTTCATCTTTGATTATTTTCAAAATATGGCCAAATTTATCTGTATGCAAATTCTTAAATATGGGATCATCAGCATAAAGTATGATGTAGATATGGCCTTGATGTCGTCGGATGGATGACAAGTACGCCATGAGGGGGTCCTCGTGGCGTGTAGAAGAGAGGGGTGTGAGACGTACGGTATTCTGGGACGGTGAGCACACAAGTTTACCCAGGTTCAAATCCGCCGGCTTTGGACAAATCCTACTCCTGCTAGCAATCCAGTAATATGGCAGAGCCGGAATATGGGTTACAACGGTTTCGCCTATGCAATTTGAGATTGTAGACTATTGTGAGGTGTACTAAAGGCTCTCCCTAGGATGTCTTATATAGATATCCAGCCTAGGGCTTACAGGAGAGACCTATCCGGCTACGACTAAGAGTTGGTTACAAAGTACATCTTGAACTACAAGTAACACTATGGTCCTATGTCGGTAAGTATGAAGAGTCGGACCAGTTAATACATTATTCGGGTTTCCATCTTGAAATTCAACTAAGTCGGGACTTGGTCTCTGACGTAACCTAACACCAGTCAAGGTCAAGTCACGTCAGTGCCAGACATTCCTAACAGCACAACCGTTGGTGGGTCTGCTTCGCGCGGAACCGAGGCCTTGTTTTAAGGCGTGTGCGGAGATCAAGGTGGCGTAATCCTCGCGAGGAGGTTACCCAGCTCCTTGCATGACGCGTGGCATGTTTTACTATTGCATTTCCACGAATCTTGGCATAGCTGGAGGATATAAGTGGTTAGGATTCTTTCCCATCTTCTTCACCAGCACTTGCGCTCCTTCCTTCCTCTCGACGCTTCCCATGAAACAGAGTTCCTCTGCCTCCCCAACTCCCACCGCGTCACCCCTTTAAGGTCACTGGAGGCCACAAGATGGCTGAAGCCTCATCCTCTATAGCAGCGGCGGTGGCAGCGACGACAACGGCGATGGTGGAGAAAGAAAGTTTTTGCAGGGTTTGGATCTCGTGCGTCCTTGATGATGCCAAGCTACGCCTCGTGGAGCACGAAGGACTCCTCCGCGCTGGTGACTGGCAGAGCGGTTATGGAGAAACCATACCCATCCCCAAGGCCGGCGAGCGAGTGCATTTCGGCACCCACCTCGACAGAGGTTTGAGCTTTCCATCCTCAGACTTCTTTTCTGAGGTTATAGATTACTACGGAGTTCAACTCCACCATCTCCCCCTGAACTCTATTTTAGAGATGAGTTGTTATGCTTCTTTGTGCGAGGGGTATCTTGGCATTAGGCTGAGCCTTCTTCTTGTCTGATTTTACTTCGGTACTCGGGAAAATTCCATCACCGCCAGTAATCCCTACATTACTGGTAGGCTCGGCATTTCTGTTAGGAGAGAACACGTCTATCCTAGGATTAAGGCTAGTGAGTCAGTTAAACGGTGGCCGTCCATGCTCATTTACCATAAGGACAGACCGGCTCCCGGTAAAGCCACTACTTTGCGGGATTTTGTCGACAGTGCTGCCACGCCCCAAGAGTCCTGGGACGTGGATGCTCCGGCTCTCATGGACGATCTTCTTCTTGCAAAGAGGCGGATCGAATATTTGATGAAGCACAAGGATCTGAAAGGATCTGACTTAGTGCACTGCTGGCTAGCGCGCCGGATCCATTCTCTCCAACACCACGGTGATCGGCCCATGCACTCCATTACCAAGAGCAGGTCGAACTCTCTCCATATCTGCCCCATGCCATATTCGGAAAAAGACTATCAGTCCCAAATCGAATGGCTAACCAAGGAGCAGGTTGATAAGAAAATTTTGGGTCTGTCTTTGGAATGCATACGGCTGACAACCCTGTGACACTAGTAAGTTTTCCAACAATAACTCGAATTATGTGTTCATCTATACATTTATATATTTTTCCAATACTGAGATACTTTTACTTTTCAGCTTGCTGACCTCCCCGAGTTGGAGCTTGATCCTCTCGAAGGATACCCTCCTGAGTTCTCTCAGGATGATGCAGAATTGATCCCACTATCGGAGACAATTACTCGAAAACGTAAAACTCCAACAGTGTCTATCGGCACAAAAGAAGTGCCTGTTGTGAAGAGGTAACTTTCTTCACACGGTCTTTGTTTCTTATTCTTTCTAAAGTGTAACAATCTTCGTTCTATTACTTCTCCAGAGCTAGACATCTCACCAAGAGCAAAGGGAAAGGAGGCTCGTCGAAGCCCCTGCACCAGTAAACGCTGAAGTTGATCTCTCCTGCCACAGCACCTCCGACTCCTGCCCCCTAGCCTTCCGCAACGCTAGAGATTACTCCATCTCCGCCTATTGTGGAAGATCCGGCTCAACCAGCAGAGCCAATGATCCTTGGGCCGCAAACTGACGTCACCATGGGTGACTCAGGTTTTGATAAGGGTGAACCCTCTGCGGGAGAATATCATTTTGCGGCCCAAAAGTTGGGGTGTACAGGCAATGCGGTACCCAAGTTCCCTGAAATCAGCCGGGATGACTACAGTTGGTGTGCCAAATACTCAGAGGGTCTTTTTCGGCACGAATTCAACTTTACGTTTCAATACAAAAAATCAGGCTAATGGCCGTCAAGTTGGGCCCCCCTGTCAGTTCTCGCTGTTATGTCACTCCCATCGCTTAGGCGGGGTGGCTGTCACGTAGGCTTGCAGCGTTGGCACAGTGGATAGGACAACACCCGCTGCCCACCCCCTACCCAGTGTATTGACGTGACAAAACAGGGCACATGTATCGGCGTTATAATTATTTTTTGTTTACTTAGAAGATGGAACAGCCACCACCACGCGTCTCTCCTTGGACTTCCGTCCCAATCGTTAACCACTACCTTAAAAGCGCATTGACGGTTCCACCGTTCCCATGCATTGCAGAAACCACTCTTCTTCTTCCTGTCATCTATCTTCTTCCCGTCTTCTCCTTGCCGCCATGGAAGATCTACGCACTTTAGAGACAAGCTTCACTACCCATGACAATAAGAAGATAGACGTTTTCTACACCAACGAGGAGGAGATAGTGGTGCGTGTCCTGAGGATGTACGAGGGTTGGCTTGGGATAGACAAGGACAAGTTTGTGGGATTGGACCTCAAGTACACCCCGGAGCACGCATATGAAGGGACTGAAGTCATCATCGTTCAATTGGCCATGCGGAAACACGTCCTCGTCTACCACCTCTCCTGGTTTGTAGATCTACTCTCTATAGCTAACCGCTTTTAGGGTTTTCTCCTCTTGTTCTTTATCCACTTGCTCATCTTGCAACTGCTGGATTTTATTTAGGACCAAATAAATTAGGGTTTGCGTATGTCTTAATCGACTGAGATTTTCTTTAGTCTCAATCACCTTAGAAAAGTGCAACTGTAGTTAAAAGAAACGTGCAACTCGTTCAGTCGACTGAGAAATAGCAAAACCGAATAAATTATGACAATACAATGTTGAGAGTCTTGATCTTGCATTTACTAAACTTTTCAAAATTATACTGAGATGATGATCTTGCATTGACAAAATATTTGTAGTTACAAATTTTGGTGATGACAAACTACATACTTTTAGGACTGACAGGAAATGTCCGGCGCTGCGCCAGTTCCTTGTAGAAAAGGGAATTGTTTTCTGCACTGTCCACACAACAACTGAGTTTTCGAAATTTTATCAAGAGGAAATTATAATTCCTGCGCACAACTGGATCGATATTCAGAGTCTCATCAAGATCCTAGGAGTCTCGAGGAAGGATGGAATGGCATCACTCGCAACTAGAATCCTCGATGAGGCATACGACAAAATGAAGGAAGATTTCCCTACGGATAGGCACGATTTCTGGAACGAGTGGCCGTTGTCTGATATAAACCTGAAGTATGCAGCCATAGATGTTTACGTGACCTACCAGCTATACAAGAAGATCCATTTTTTTCTATGTTACCTCGTGTTTTGCCCTATTTCCAAGAGGGAAGACGAGCTTAGGGGAGCCCTTTGTAGAAAATGCAGAATAGCTAAGTTTGAAGCTTCATATGCAAAGAAAATGGCTGCATCTGAAGCAGCTGACAGAGAGGCTGCAGAAGCAGCTGAAAGAGAGCTTGTAGCTGCAGCTGAAGCAGCTGACAGAGAGGCTACAGCTAAAGCAGCAAACAGAGAGGCTGCATCTTCTAGCGGCAACAATCAGGCCTGTGATGCACCGCTAATTGTGTCGCAGGACGTTGAAGATAGGGAAGCCAAGTCGATCCCAGGTGGGGCGAAGCATTTCGTGAGCTGTGGAGTACCTGGAATGGTCGTAGTTTGTCGCCTAGGAATGATGGCAAGCGCCTCAAGTGGTGTGATGAGAAGTGAATTAAATTTTACTTGTCAGTGTTATGTTTCTGTTTTGTGGAACTCAGTTAGCTTTTCAAGATGTCTAGCACCTCAAGTGATACTAGTAAAATAAATTTAACCCTCGTTGTGTTATGTTTATGTATGTGTCTTGTAGCTTGTCAAGATGGTAGCTTGTTAACTGGCAGTTTGAAAGAGTGCCCTTTTCCTCTCTCGCTAAACAGATATGTTTCATTTTGCCAAAATTGGTAACAAATCTAGAGAAGATTGTCACTTCGATAATTCGTTCCCTTTTGGACCTCTTTTTGCCTCCGATCAGGTAGCAAATCTAGAGAAGCAAATCACACCAGGCAGAATACATTCATTCAGAAAACAAAACAAATGTAGATATAGCTGTGCGGAGTTAAATAGGATATAGCAATAGAAAGTAGGTTGCTTAACGAGGTTCAATGCATTTAGATAGAAGTAGGATATAGCTAGAAAGAAGCTGCTTAGCAGCTGCTGCTGCTTAGCAGCTGTAGGCACATCCTGCAAGCGCCCGCACCTCCGCCTCCTCCCTCTAGTGCTTCCTCCACTTCTTGCTGCCCAATCCCTTGATCTTGGGGGCCTTGGGCCTGATTGGAGGCATGCGACCCTCTTTGATGACCACCCGCTGGAGGTTTCGGAGGTGAATGCCGAGAGCCCGTTGTTCAGCGATGTAGGCGTTAATGTTCACGGTCTCGCTCTTGCCGCCTTTGTGGATGCCGGAGCCCACGGCCTCTGCATGCTTCAGTAAGGTGTTCAAGTCGGTGCTGCCGGCGTGACTCGTCAAGGAGTAGGTGATGCCATTTCGGAAGGGGCAGCTGTAGTCGCCGCGCCTGAGGAAGGCGTCGTACTGGATGGCCTGCAGCCTCCTCAGCACCGGACGAGCCTTGGTGTGAATGGACTCGTCATCGCTACAGACGTCGCTGCTGGAAACCTATTGGAAGAAAAGGAAAATGGGGGAGTAGATGATGTAAGAAGATCGAGCAATCGAAATGCGAACAAGAGAATCCTAATAAACCAAGATATAGCATCCAACGAAATGATAGAAGAACTAGGGGAGGGGAGCAAACCCTAGTTACCTCCGACCATGGGTCGTCGATGCCGATGTCGTAGGGGTTCAGCGGAGCGATGTACTTATCTGGATCGTAGGTGCCCAAGAAGTGCTTGATCTGCTTGTGACCAGCAGGGGGCTCCTCGCCGGCGGGGGACACCTCTTAGGCGGCTCCGTCAGTAGCGGGGACGGGGGCCTGGACGGGAACGGCGGCAGCCATCGATACCTCGACTGGGGCCTGGACAGGACGGCGGCTGCTTTCAACGCGCCGAGGTGGACCGGTGAGGAGACGGGGGCCTCCTCGCCGGCGGCCACGGAGGCGACGATGGCCACCTTATCCTCCTCGGCCATCGCCGGCGTGGACGGGGTATTCTTGGGAGTTTGCGGGTGCTGGTGGGACAGTGGAGAGGGTTGCGTGAGGACAGTGAGTGAGAGTGAGAGTGGGTGCGCGGAGAGGGGCTCTATAGTTAAGGTGGATGGAAGCAAGGCACGTTTCGTTGCACCACCGTGCAATGCGCCGTGCCGTCTACTGCACCGTACACCGCGACACGCGCACGGTACGTCATGTTTTTTCCCTGGCCATGCATGGCAGTTCTGTATTGAGCCGCATGAAAAGGGCGCACCGACAATTTCTATGTACGAAGTTTGACACGGCCCTAAAATTGGTGATAGTTAAAAGTGGAAATGTAGAGGGTAAGGTAGGTGGCTGTACGGCGAGATTTGTGGGGTTGTGACAGATTCGGTAAAGGGATGTTGATGGCTACGAGTGACTCGATGAAGCCGAAGACGTTAGGTCTCGTTGAGCTCAGCTGTTCGGCCTCTGGCTAGCACGTGCAAGCTTCTTACGGTGGGCCCCAATTGGAAGTGAGATTGAGAGCCGCTGCGTAAAAAATAGGATGTGTCTTATCAAAATCAAGTGGCAATAAATTGCAGCTGTCCATTAACGACCATGCACTCAATGACGCATGTGTTGTGGCGTAGTAGTAGAAGTAGTAGGATTTTTAGACTTGATTAAACGTGATATGACCGCTCGACGACTTTTTCCATGGACGGCATCGTGTTCCTTCTTGTATAGGGAGAAGTCAAGATGGGGCCTCGTCAAGATGGTAGCTTGTTAACTGGCAGTTTGAAAGAGTACCCTTTTCCTCTCTCGCTAAACAGATATGTTTCATTTTGCCCAAATTGGTAGAAAATCTAGAGAAGATTCACTCTTCGATAATTCGTTCCCTTCTGGACCTCTTTTTGCCTTCGATCGGGTAGCAAATCTAGAGCAGCAAATCACACCAGGCAGAATCCATTCATTCAGAAAACAAAACAAATGTAGATATAGTTGTGCGTAGCTAAATAGGATATAGAGATATAAAGTAGGTTGCTTAACGAGGTTCGATGCATTCAGCCAGAAATAGGATGCAAGCAAAATATAGAAAACCAAAAGAAGCTGCTTAGCAGCAGCAAACGCCCCAGCAGCAGGTACATTCAGGGAGACATCCAACCCGTTCATTCACCAGCGCCTCCGCCTCCCTCCGGCGCCTCCGCCACTTCTTGCTGCCCAGTCCCTTGATCCTGGGGGGCTTGGGCCTGATTGGAGGAATGCGACCCTCTTTGATGGCCAACCGCTGGAAGTTTCGGAGGTGAATGGCGAGAGCCCGGTGTTCAACGATGTAGGCGTTGATTTCATGTAGTAGCTAGATGGCTGGTTCTCCTCCTTTGTGCTTTCATGTCTAGATCTTGTGAGCTCCGTTCATGATCAAAATCATCTATTTGTAATTCATACATGTTGTGTTTGCGGGGATCCGATGGATATTGAGATGCTATTTCAGATTGATTATTGATTATATCATGTCTTTGTTATTTGTGATCTTGCATGCTTTCTGTTGTTAGTAGCTATCTAGGCCGAGTAGATGCTAGCAACTCCAAGAGTTAGTATTTATGCTCGATAGTGGGTTCATGCCTCTGGTAATCTGGGGAAGTGACAGAAATCTCTAAGGTACTAGATGTGTTGTTGCTACTAGGAAGAAAACAACAATACTTTGTTCATAGAACAATCGTATTGTTTACTTTACACGCAGTTCGTAAAGCAATAATCTGTTGCTTGCAACTTAATACTGGAGGGGGTTCGGATGATAACCTGAAGGTGGATTATTAGTCATAGATGCAGTTGGATGGCGGTCTATGTATAATGTTGTAATGCCCAATCAAGTCTCAAAGGAGTCAAGATGATTAGTATATGCATGTATTGCTTTCTCGGTGTTTGCCAATTGCCCCGCTGTAATTTGTTCACCCAGCATGTTATCTATCTTAAGGAGATCCACCTCTAGTGAACTATGGATCCCGGTCCTTGTCTTTTACATACAATCTACAATCTTTTACTGCTTTGTGTTTACTTTCTGCAAACTATTACTTCTTTCCATTCGATATGTTTAACCCTTTGTTTTCTGCAAAACACGGTGAGATTGACAACCTCATCGCAAGTTGGGGACAAAGTTCTGTGGTTGTGTTGTGCAGGTATCCATGTTGCTACTAGCACCGGTAGTGCGCCCTGCCAAAGCTCAGCTAGTAACACCTTTGGGGTGTTTCCTTGCTCCTACTAGTTCGATTAAACCTTGGTTTCATAACTGAGGGAAAGTTGCTTCTGTGCTCATCATACCTTCCTCTTGGGGTTCCCAACGAGCTCTACATCAACACCGCCATCAAGCATTTTTTTTGGGCGCCGTGCATTGAGCCATCAAGCGATTTTCTGGCGCTGTTGCTGGGGAGTCAAGGACATCTTCACAAGGGGCGTCCCTCATAGACAATCTCTTTACTTTGTTGTTTTTGTTTTGCTTAGTTTCTTTTTGCTTTGTTTGCTTGTTTTGTTCTTCAAAAACCCAAAAAAAATTAGTTTTACTAGTTTTCTTTCTTATTTGAAAACCCAAAAAAATGACTACTCTTGAAAACACTAAGTTGTGTGACTTCACTAGCACCAACAACAATGATTTTATGAGCACACCTATTGCTCCACCTGTGCCTGAAGACGCTTTCTTTGAGATAAAACCTGCTTTGCTCAATCTTGTTATGAGAGAACAATTTTCTGGTATTGGTAATGAAGATGCTGCTTCCCATCTAAATAACTTTGTTGAACTTTGTGAGATGCAAAAGTATAGGGATATAGATGGTGATATTATTAAGCTGAAATTGTTTCCTTTCTCTTTGAGAGGAAAAGCTAAAGAATGGTTGAATTCCTTAACTAGGAATAGTATTGATTCTTGAACTAAGTGCAAAGATGCTTTTATTGGAAAATACTATCCTCCTGCTAAGATTATATCCATGAGAAGTGAAATAATGAAGTTTAAACAACTTGATAATGAGCATGTTGCTCAAGCTTGGGAAAGAATGAAATCTTTGGTTAAGAATTGTCCCACTCATGGACTGACTGCTTGGATGATCATCCAAACTTTTTATGCAGGATTGAACTATTCTTCAAGGAACCTATTGGATTCTGCTGCCGTAGGTACCTTTATGACCATAACTTTGGGTGCTGCAACAAAACTTATGGACAATATGATGGTTAATTATTCTAAATGGCATACTAAGAGAGCTCCACAAGGTAAGAAGGTAAATTATGTTGAGGAAACCTCCTCCTTGAGTGATAAGATTGATATTATTATGTCTATGCTTGTTAATGGGAAAGCCCATATTGATCCAAATAATGTTCCTTTAGCCTCTTTGGTTGCTCAAGAAGAGCAAGTTGATGTGAACTTCATAAGAAATAACAACTTTGGTAACAATGCTTATGGTAATAATGCTTATAGGAACAATTTTGGTAATAACAATTATAGGCCTTACCCTCCTAATAATACTTATGGCTATAATGGTAAACCTGAATTACCTAGTGAAGGAAGAATTTTAGAAGTTGAAAGAGCCACTAAAAACTTCATGGAAAAGCAATATGAGCAAAATAAACTATTCACTAAAACTATGGAGGAACAATCTATCATTTTGAAGAACATTAGCCATAAACTTGAGAGTCTAAATAGGGAAATTCCTAGTTTACAATTGAAACTCTCTAATGCTGAAAGAAATATATCATCTTTGTTTGAAACTCAATCTTCATTGCTTAATAAAATGGCTGCTAAACCTGAAACTAATGATAATCCCTTTGCAGCTACTAATGCTATACAAGTAAGAATTGATGAAAATGTTAGACTATTAGCTGAATTACATGCTAAGTGGGAAAGAGAAGATGAAATTGCTAGAAACATTAGTGTTTCTACTATTACCACCACTAGTGTTGAGGCTAGTAATAGTTCTACTAATTTACATGATAAATTTGATTTTGATCTTGATGGTTGCAATATCTCTAAAGTTATTAAGTTCCTACGAAAGCTTGCTAGAAGTCTGAATGCTAGTGCTATGAACATGGCCTTTACAAAACACATTACTGATGCTCTCATAAAGATTAAAGAAGAAAAGATGAAACATAAAGCCTTTATTCCTATAAAACAAAAGGATGGTTGGGAACCCATCATTAATACGAAAGTGAATGACTTTGATTTCAAAGCTTTGTGTGATCTTGATAGTAGTGTTTCTATTATGCCTAGAAGGATTTATGATATGCTTGATTTGCCTCCTCTTGAAGATTGCTATTTGAATGTCCCACTTGATGATAATGTTAAAAAGAAACTCATGGGGAGTCTTAATGATGTTCTTATTATGGTTAACAATTCCTATGTCCCCGTTGATTTCTATGTTTTGGATGTTGAATACAATGCTTCTTGTCCTATTACTCTGGGAAGAACTTTTCTTAGAACTATTGGTGCCATCATTGATATGAAAGAAGGCACCATTACATATCTACTCCCACTCAATAAAGGTATAGAACACTTCCCTAAAAAGAGATAAAAGATTTCTTTTGCTTCTCCTATGAAAACAAAATTTGGTCTTAATGCTTCTTCATTTGAGAACACTTGCTTCTTATGCCTAACTTAAAGGCGTTAAAGAAAAGTACTTATTGGGAGATAACCTGTAGCATCCCATCTGTCTAACATATGTAATGCTACATGGTCTAGTAATATAATTGCTACTTCCTACATGTATTGTTGCATCATAATTATATCATGCTAATGTCATCATGCCACCTTGCATTTGAGCATCATATAAAACCCTTTTCATTTGGTTCTTCTCTCATATGCATTAGTAATTGTTTTTGGCTCTTGTTATATTGTATTTGATTCTTGATAAATGCTTGATGCCCAAGTTGAGTTGGGGGCATATCATTTATTCGACTCCACCACCTTTTCCTTGTCACCACCTTATAATTCCACCATCCTAATTATCCATGAGCTTTTACACTTTTCCTTTGGCATTTAAATCTAGCTCATGTGGGTTGGGATGGATCCACTTCTATTTATTCCACATGCTTCCATATATGCACCATGTTGTTTTCACATCATTGATATGTGGAGCCACCTTGCATGCTTCATGAGGGTACCCTTTTTCTAGCTTCCATATGGATTATTATGAATGTATGCCCACGTTGGAATATTTGAGACTATTAAACATCTAGTGGAACATACACACTAGCATGTCCCAATTATATTCAAATTTGAGAATCTCCATACACTCCACATGGAACATCCATTTTAATTCCATTTTAATTCTTTTAGCTTGGCCCTACTCCATATTTTGGAATGCATGTGTATAAATGCCATGATTATTATTTTGTTTTCACAAGATTGGACATGACATTTAATGCCCATGCATGGGCCATGCAACAAGCCTCACCATCTTATCCTTCTTTGGTTTTCTTGGATTTGAGTGCACTCCTCTTTTGAGCTCTCTTTCTCTCAAACCTTCTCACCTTGATCTTGTTCCTTGCCATGTGCATCAAGCCTTCCTACCACTCGCCTCCTACATGCATGCTCATGTGAGACCACCCCATATCCATTTTCCCCCCCTATACTTGCTCATGCACATGACCATGCATCACCAAAACCTACCCCATCTCACCTCCCCTCCTTGCTTGATCTAGTTGGATCATGCTAGATCCCTACCCCTACCCTCTCTCCCTAACCCCTCTCTCTAAACCCAAACCCTAACTACCTTGCTCTCACCATGCCAAGCACCCCCTAGCTGCTCTCTCTCTCTCTGCCAACCAGGACCCACCCCCATCTACTCTAACCTAACCGAGCTAGTCCCAACCCTAGCTCCATGTCGAGCACCTCCCTAGCTAACCTCCCCTCTCCCTTCTCTCTGCCAGCCAGGCCCCACACCCGAGCCACCCTGCGCCCCTGGCCCAGTTGCAGCCCTTGTCCTCCCTACCCCTGCCCTAGCCATGCCCAGCATGTGAGGGAGAAAAGGTGGCCGAGCCACCTTTTTCCTCCACCACGCCTCCCATGGCACCCCCTCTCCCCGTTCCTATCTACTCCCCCTCTCTGCCTGTCGACGCCAGATCCACCAGGGCCTAGCCCTTCTTCCCCATCTTCCCCTGCAGCCACCTGTCCACCACCGATCACCAACCCCACCATCGGCATCCACCTCTTACGCCAGTTCAAGGAGGCGGGCGGTCGTTGAGGCGTTGGGGAAGGCCATGGAGAACCCTTGCATCGCCCCTGTCCACGTCGTCGAGGAGGAGAAGCCCCAGACCTGCCGTAGATCCGCGATGCCGACGAGCAAATCCTAATCGCCGGCCGTCTGGATCGTCGCCGATCCCCTTCGTCCCAAGCCGTTCTGCCACCACCGACCCACTCCCGGTGAGCGCCCGAACCTCCCAGACACCTCCGCTAGCCGATCTGTTGCCTGGTCGTGCCGTGCGTTTTGTCGAGCGCTCTCGGCGCAGCGAGCTCACGTCGTCGAGGACCGTCCTCTCGTCGCGAGAACCTTACCTAGCCGCGCCACAGCAACCTACCAACAACCCCTCCGAGCTGTAGCGGTCACCGCCGCCGCGCGCGCGCACCATATCATGGGTTCGATCCCCCGCCGCGCGCTATCGCCGTTCTCTGTCAGTTTCGTCAGAAACCGCGAGAAGAGAAACAGTAGCCCGTGCGCACTTTGCAAATTCCCCCCTCCCCCACCTTTTTGATTCCTCAACCCGCGCTCCTCTCGGTCCCACATGTCTGCCTCCGCGGGAGTTTTGCAGAAAAGCCCCCCAGTTTCCAGGACCTTAACCCGTGCTCCCCAGCCTCGCCGCGTGGCAAACCCCTCGTTCCCCGTTGGCGCGTGGGCCCGCTCGAGCACCGGGTCCGCCTGTCAGTTGCTGTGGCTAGCCTTCCGCGCGGTGAGAAAAGCTATTGTGCGCCGTTTACGCCCAGTCAGCAACGGTCCCACCTGTCTGTGGCTATGGCTAGGAGTGGCTGAGTATAAAAAGCTTTTCCGTTTTCCAGTTTTATAAAACAATTTCAGAGATGTTTTAATACAAATTTAAATCTGTTTTTAATAACTTTTAAATTGTAATTCCAAATAGTACAAATAATATATGTTTTGGAATTAGAAAAATGTGAGGAATTCAAATATGCTATTCAAAATATGTTTTGGGCAAATTAAATTTTCGAAAATGTTTAAATGCAATAACAATGCCTTTTCTTAAATAATTAATAACTTTAATTCTACAACTCCAAATTCGACAAATAATCTGTCTAAATCGATCAGCGCGACGAGCCCGTTCTAACTATGCATTCCATGTTCTGAATTGCAGCATGCATCATATAAATATAAAGTATACAGCAACTTATTTGGGGTTGAAATGTGACCAAAAACTTAATAAATGCTTTATTCTTGTACCCCACACCTCACCCATGCCATGCTACATTATTGCCATGCAAATTGTGCATCATTCATCATGGCATATTTGTTTGCTTGTCGCATTTTAATTCATATGCTTGTGCACTTTATTTATGTTGGCCCTTGTTTGTTTGGTTCTTCTTCGAATAGACGCCGAGCAGGGGATATATCAGGAATCCTAGGAGCACTACCCAGATCCGTCTCTCGCTTCAACTGAGCTGCCAGGCAAGCACTACCACATGCTTGCATACATATAGTACCTATTGCCTCTATCTTATTCTTGCATCATTGAGTTGCGATTGCATTAAATTGAATCCCAAGTACTGCATAGCCTTTACTTTTAAACCCCACCGAAGCTTGTTCCTCCATCCCATGAGCCATTACTACAGGAGTTGTTTGAGCCATGCGAGTCGTAGAACATCATGTGTAGGGTATGTGAGTGTCTGATGGATAATGAGGTACCTCAACAACTTAACCTGAGTAGTATGGGATAACTAATGAAAGTGGCACCGGTGAGCAATATCTGCTATTTGGTTTTTCATGCTCACTTGTGTCCCGTAGGACCCCGAGTACTTGATTTCTGTTCCTTGACTATTTACACTATCCACATCCGGGAGGCCTTATGGACCCCCCCTGAGCCAGAGCTTGATTCATTTCTATTTCTTGGGGCCACAATTAGTTTGGGGTTTTATTACTATCCTGTACATATGCCATGCTTTACTGCTTTATTTAAGATTGTGCGAGGAGCACCTGTACTGTTTAAGAATGCGGAATGTTTTCACGGTATCGACAAGCCTAGTCACATTTTCGGGTTCCCAGTCGTTTACAGCCATTGTCACAAACCCTGGGTCCGTCTCGGAGCCGGCCAACTTCGTTGCGGGTAGCTTATTGGGGTGGCCCCCTGAAATATTTCTGAATCCTATGATCGCTTTGTCGTGAATGCCTCGTTGGGTTTCGATTTGGTTTTTCCGAGGTTGATCGAGTGTGTGTTGCTATTTGTGCACCCCTGCAGGGTAAATCTTTCTGAAAGCCGTGTCCGCGGTTATGGACGACTTGGAGCATAGTTTCTCGATCATAGACAAGTATAATTGAAGTACCGCTTATAATTTGACTAAGTACCTGACTAGTAAATAGTGCAATACTCATGGAATGGTTAATAAAACTGCCAACAGATGGGTTGTTCGTCCGCTTTCTCGTTGGTAAGCGAGAAGGAGGATGGATCTGTTAATTATACTGTTATAACTATTGTTACTAATTAACAGACATCCGTCTATCATTAGTTAGGCGGATGGTTAGCGAGTATCTATAGATTTGTTAGGTATTATCTTTTGCTGCAATTGCGTCACCCTAGGTTATGTCCCCTTTAGAGGCATAAAGACTTGCTGAGTACCCCTAGGGTCTCACACGATAAATTGTTTGATTCATATGAACAGGTGTACTCGCAAGATGGATACTAGGTGGAGGAGACAGATGATGTTGGCAACGATCACTCGGTGTAGAGATTCCGGGGATGGGGATCCGCGAGATCTGTGGGCGGGATGTGTTTATTTATGTGGCATCTTATGCCGATTTGCCTCTTGTCCGTACTCGGATCTTGTTTTCCGCTTCCGCCTGATACTCTGATGTTTGATGTATGAGGAGCTATCCTAAACTATTATCTCTATCTAGGATATTTGGATCTTGCCATATGGCGTTGCAATATTTCTATTTCTTTTAGATGGAATGGCTCTGAAAACTGTTGTATGGTGGCTTGCATACATACTCACTTGTGTATGTAGTTGATCCCTTCGCCTGCCGATTACGCCGCTCGTTCTTGTCCTGATGTTTTGGAAGTGGTTAGGACGGCCGAAAGGTCTACCTATGAGTGCCCCCTGGCCCCACCGTACTATTTTAACCACTTTCGCTCATCCAGGCATGCAACTTAAAGCATAATTTACCGAGGTAGTTACATAACCCAAAAGTTTTAGATGAGTCTTGGAAGTTATTACCTCTGTAATAACCTCTCCTTATCCTTTTTATTTGCTTTTTGTGCCAAGAGTAACCTCTAATGAGAGTGAAGTAATGATTGGGAAGGTTGATGTCCCGAAACAGATTTTTGTGCTTCACCGTAAAACTTCGTGAGAGATCTCTGTATGTCGTATTGAGCTGTAATTTTTTGTGCTTCTGCCCCAGGTTTTTATATAACTTTCGTTAGTTCAACACGTTTTAATTTGAGCAACAGAAGGTCTTCGAAAAAATTCGTCTTTACCTGCTGGTCTGTTTTGACAGATTTCTGCCATTTTCTGCATTTGCTTCTTGTTGGTTCCTTCTTGAGTTCTTTTGGGGAATTGAGCTTTTTGAGGGAAGTGCTACAGTAGCTATTGTTCTAATGGAAGTTTATTTGGTGTTAGAACTGAATCTTAAGACTTATTTATCTTGAGTGCACTAACGTTGCTAATGAGATTGTGTGAAGTTTTGTATGAAGGAAAAATTTTAGGTGTATGGAAGGAATAAGTAATGAGATGAAGGATGGACTAAAACTCAAGCTTGAGGATGACACGCGTGTCACCGCAAGAAATATCCAAGAAGTACAAGCGTCAAAGCTTGGGGATGCCCAAGGCATCCCCTTCTTCATCAATAAAAATCCCAGGTTTCTTCCAAACGCTTCATTTTTATTATTTCATGCACAGTTGTGTTGTTCTTGGAGCGTCTTCTTTTTCGTTTTCATTTTGTTTTTCATTTGCTTAGTTTTCTGAATAAATTGTTTGGACCCCCTCTTTCATACATTGGTTTGCAAATAGTTTGTTTTGGTTTGGAAAAGAGTAGGAAAGTTCATGCTTATGTGGTAAAAAGAGCTTGTTTTTGACTGTGGCCTATGCTTTGTCATGCCATGCTTGATATTGTTTTGGCTTTATGCTTAGTATTCTTTGCTATAGCATGACTTGTTATAAACAATTGAGATTGCTTAATGTGCCTTGGATGAATCATGCGTTGTTTTAGCATATTAAAGCATAGTATTGTGGTATTCTGCTTTGATGCTTTATTTGGGTTGACTTGGCGCATGCTCACACCATGTTATGACTATCCCAAGTCACCTAGACTTTATGATCCTTTAGTTTTCAACAACAAAACTGTTGTGAGCAAGATTGTTTCCAGGTGCAGCTGAATTGACAACTCAGTTGTTAAGGCTGATAAATATTCTTTGGCTCCCCTTGTGTCGAATCTATAAATTGGGTTTCACTTCCCTCGAAAATACTGCGATACACCCCCTATACTTGTGGGTCATCAAGACTATTTTCTGGCGCCGTTGCCGGGGAGCATAGCTTTATTTATCAAGTTCACTTGGATTCTTTATTGTTTGCTGCTATCCATCCATCATGGGTAAGTCTCGTGATGGCAAGGTTCCTATTTTACCATCCACTACAAGAAGAGGTACGGTTCTAAACACCTCTGCTGCTCTTGATTCACCATCTGTTATAAGTAATCTCATTACACCACCACATACACATGCTACACACACTGCTACTACTGCTGAATCTGAAACTTCTGATGCTTATGATGCTGCTTCTACTGTGCTTGATAAGAGTGGTTCATTAGGTCCTTTCCTAGATGCTACGATTGCTAGAACTATAGCTGGAAATACCGAAACTCCTAATAAAGACACTACTACGCCTGTTAGCTCACCTGAGTCTAGTAAGAGTTATGATGCTGAAGAAGTTTATGTTGAGATGACTGATGAGTTTATTGAAGAATGTAGGAACACCCATGATAGGAGCGCTGCTAAGAATCTCCTTGAGAGGCGTACTATTAGACCCAAATTATCTCCTAATGCTAAGTTTGCTGCTTCTCCCATAAACATTATAGATGAAGATTATGATTTCTCTCTCGATCTATCTTACATAGCTATTGTCGAGAAAGAACCTTTTTGTGGGACTAAGAATGAAACTGCGGTAGCACATATGAATGAACTTTCTACCATGAGTGGCTTGTTTTCTGATGATATTAAGATGCGTACTTACTTTGTTGCTAAGATTTTCCCTTTTTCACTGAAAGGAGAATCTAAAACTTGGTTTAGTAATTTACCTCCTGGATCTATTGATAGCCCTGAGTGCTTGATTAGTAATTTCCTATAGAAATATTTTCCTCCCAGTGCTAGACATGCTATTTTGCAGGAACTTGATTTCAAACAGGGAGAAAAAGAGGTATTGCCCGAATCTTGGGCAAGGTTTTGTGCTTTGATTCATGCACAGGATGGAAGTCCATTACTTAAGAATGAGCTTCTTGATATATTTTATAATGGCCTAACCGAGGAATCTAGGACATACCTAGATAGTTGTGCTGATTATGTTTTCAGGAATAGGACTCCGAAGGAAGCTGAGGAATTAATGGCTAAAATAAGCAAGAATTATGAAGATTGGGCTCCTCCTAAACAAGCTATACCTGAAGTAATTGTACCTGAACCATCTATTCCTGTGCCTATTCCAACATCAAAGAAGAGGGGAGTTATTGAATTAAATGATGAAGTGATGAAGGAAGCTAAGAAATGTCTTAAGGAGAAGGGAATTAAAGCTGCAGATGTCAAGAATTTACCTCCTATAGAAGAATTATGTAAGCCTATTCCCTACTCACCCACTATTGAGGTACACTCTCTCCAACACTTTGATGAAGGTGATATCCCTTACTCTAAACCTCCTAATCAATGCTTAGAAGAATTTGATATCTTTATTGTTAAGCAAGATAAATTTAATAAAAGGGTGCAAAATCATCTAATGGAAAACACTAGAGCTATTGTTGAGTTGAAAGATATTATGGAAAGAACCTCTAATGATGTTAAAATGATTGTTAAACACTTTCAAATGGTTCAAACTAAAATAGATCAACTCGTTAAAGTGCAAAATGACTTGCTAGTTAATGTTGCTAAAGAAAAACATGCTTATGAAATTAGAACTAGAAGTGGTGCTGCTACCCAGGATCCTCTATATACTGAGGGGCATCCCAAAAGAATTGAGCAAGATTCTCAACAAGCTGAAAATAGTGGTTTTACTCGTAAGAAAAGGAAAAAGAAACATAAAACTGTTGTAGAACCCTCTGAACCTGCTATAGATCCTAATAGTATATCTATCTCTTATGCTGAAACTAAAAGTGGTAATGAAGAAAATGAAGTGCCTAATGAAGAAAAAGTTGAAGAAGAACCTGAAAACCACATTAAGAATACAAAATACACTAAAGAAGATTTTATTGCTAAGAAACATGGTAGTGAAAGAGAACCTTGGGTCCAAAAACCTATGCCTTTCCCTGATAAGAAACACAAGTCAAAAGAAGATGAACACTATAATAAGTTTTGTGAGTGGATGAAGCCTTTATTCTTGCAAATTCCTTTGACTGATGCTATTAAATTGCCTCCTTACTCAGAGTATATGAAGGACATTGTCTCGAATAAAAGGAAGATCCCTAATGAAGAAATTTCTACTTTGCTTGCTAATTATTCCTTTAATGGTAAGGTTCCTAAGAAACTTAGAGACCCAGGGATTCCAACTATCCCTTGCTCTATTAAGAACATTTATGTTAGAACTGCTTTGTGTGACTTGGGAGCTGGATTTAGTGTTATGCCTTTCTCTCTCTATAAGAGGCTTCATCTTGAAAAATTGATTCCAACTGATATATCTTTGCAAATGGCTGATAAATCTACCACTGTTCCTGTGGGTATATGTGAGGATGTACCTGTTTAGGTGGCTCACAATTGCTTGATATTAACTGATTTTGTCGTGCTTGAAATGCCAGAAGATGATAATATGTCTATTATTCTTGGGAGACCTTTTCTTAATACTACAGGAGCTGTTATTAATTGTAATCAAGGAAAGGTGACCTTCAATGTTAATGACAAGGAACATACTGTGTATTTCCCCAAGAAGATTGAAAGGACTTATGGTCTGAATTCAATTGAACATGTTGAAGGCATTCAAGTTGGAGAAATATATTGTCCCATACCAAGAGAAAAATTTGAAACTATTATGATTGGGACCATTGCTATCAAGGTTAAGGTAACATAATCATTAGTGGAGTACAAAGTCTTGTCTCATATGCAATTGTTTTGGTAGCAAGACTTGATCAACCTTGCTAGCAAAAGGATTCCATTGAACAAAACAATGTTTTCACTATGATTAGCTCCGTTTATTTCTATCCTTTGCATTTTAGTTTTTGCTTTCGTTTAGTTTTCTTTGTGTTGCTAGTTGCTTGCATGCTAGAACTTCTGTAGTTCTAGCCTTGTTTTGTCCTTGCATCTTGTTTCCAAAAGAAAAAGAAAAAAATCTGTCTGTCAGAAAAATCATTCTTCTATTTCTGAAAAAAGCCCAAAAATAAAGTGTCTCGAAAAATTCCAGAAAATTCATATTAAATTTTTACGTGAAAAAAGGGGCAGAGGAGTACCTGGTAGGTACCAGGGGGGCCCACCAGGCAGGCACACCATGTGGTGGCACGGCCAGCCCTGGGTGGCGCCATGCCCTGGTGTGGGCCACCCCTGGCCCCCCACTACTTCTCTCACCTGCCACTTTTTTCTCTCTCCCGAGTAAGCTCCAGTTCATAGCTCAAAATCGCGTTCTTTCTGTGCTTGCTCTCGATTTTTTTGATCTCCTTGCTCAGCCCATCTTTCTTGCTGAAATTTGGAGCAATTGTTCCCTGGTATGTGACTCCTCCCCTTGTCCAAGTAGATTTGTGTTTAGTGGATTATATGTTGAGTATTTTGCTGCTGTAGGTGACTGGTTATGAGAGCTTGTAAGCTTGTTTGATGCTTAGATATATAGTTTTGAATCATGTTTAGGCCTCTTGCAAGTCCCTATGAGTAGAATCCTTCATTATATTTACTTTGCAATCACTTGTTTAATAGGTGTTTAAATTTCAGAATAGAAGATGAGTGAACACCACCTAAACCAACATGAGCTTTGGGTGCCTAAGGTCATGAAGGTCCATCGGGAGGAGGAAGTTTTTCCCTCCATTTATCCATGTCCTGAGTTCATGAGAGTTGCAGGAATTCTACAAGATTTCCACACTTTGGTTTCTAATGCAGGGTTAGAGCGTTTCTTGGAAGATGAACCTTGTCAATTTGTGAAACTAACCATGTCTGTGGTGCAGGATTTCCAATTTAGTCACTCTTTGCCTAACCCCATGGTCCATTACAAAATTTACAATATTGCTGTCAATATTTCTCTTGATGATTTTTGTGCAGCTATTAAGGTACCTCAATGGGGATCATGTAAGAAGATTAAAGAGAGACCGGAACCACTCATGGATTTATACGCAGAAATTTGTCAAGGGAGTAGCTTTTCGAAAGAGAATGGAAAAATTCGTAACATTCATCTTCCCTCCATTCGCTACTTTGCCTACTTTATTGCCAAGTGTGTTCTTGCTAGGAAAACTGCCAATAAGTTATCTTCGTTTGATCTAGCATTTATCTCTGCTGCTCTTAGACGAGATAGGTCTTACAACTTGGGTTCTTTGATAGCCTTCCGTCTTGCTGCTAACTGTGAGAAAGGTGGAATTTTTGGAGGCCTCATTACTTCTCGTTTGCTAGCATTGCATGGTTTAGTGCCTCATCATCTAGACCTACAGTTCCCCATAGAGAGGCTTGATCTTAATTCCATGATACAGCATAAATTTATTTCCTCGTGGGCTAGTTTGAGTGAGTTATCTTATGAAATAACATTTCTTAAGGCTGGCTGGAGAAAGAGCAAGTCCGAGCGTGTTGTTCTTTTGCCTGCACCTATTTTGTTTAACCTTGATAACAGGGAAGGATGGTCCCTCACTGAGGAGGAGCTTGACACGTACTTGGGAGAGCTTTCCCAGCAGGAGCAGGACACTAGAAGGGAGGTCACGGATGATTCGGTCCAGCCCTCGAATGAGGGCGAGTCTTCATATCAGCAGCCCTCTTATGATTGGGGAGCTTCTTCTTCATCTCATGGGCCCAGTTACGACCATTCTTACCAAGATCCGCCCGCTTGGAACCCCTATTCGTACATGGATTGATACCCACTTAGGACAAAAGCCTAAGCTTGGGGGGAGGTACGTCGACACCGCACTCATCTCCATAACATGTTGCGTCAGTACTTTGTATATTCATGTTTTCGTTCTCTTTTTAGTTTTTGTTCTTCTTTGCTTTTGCTTTCTAAAAACACAAAAATACCAACAAAAAAAATTGTTTCTCTTTGGTTTGCTTCTTCTTTTCGCCTTGGTTTGCTTTTCCCTTTTTGTTTTGTTTGAACTATTGGAAAAACCCAAAAAGATTTTGCTTTGCTTGTTTTTCTCTTTTGATTCTTGTTTAAAAATCGAAAACACCAAAAATATTTGTCGTTCTTCTTTGGTTTTTGCAAGTTTGCTACAGGGTTCGGCAGTTCTCAGTGGATTATTGGTTTCATATTATTATTCAAGCCACACAAGTGAAGAGCAATAATGAGGATTAATGACAACTTGAGGCGTGGTAAGAGGCTGGTAACGAACTCTATTTGTCTTCAGTTTTGTACATATACTCATCATTGTGATCTTGTTTAGTCCGTTCATGTAGAGTGTATGTTATCTTTGGATGCTTAGTAGTTTTTGCTTTCTTGTGATTAGCTCCAGCCCGCTAATAGTTTGTAGCATGTCTCATGAATGTTTGCTTGCATTACTCTATTCATAAATTGGTATGACACCATGGTATCCTCCTCTGAATGTTTCATTTGATTGACTTGGCACATGCTCACGCATGCACATGACTGTGATAATTAGTTAAGCCTTGATGAATTATTTTGCCTTGAGGATCTTGAAACACTTTCATGCCATGAGTAGTCCTATTTTGTTGCAAGCATGATAATGGCAGCTATTGCTCTCTCGTTTGTCGCTCCCTTACTATTGCTACCCTTCACTTCCACTGAGTGTTTTACTCAAATTTCCAACTCCCTAAACCAAATATTTACAAAGTGTCCACCATACCTACCTATTAGCATCATTTGCTATCTCTGTGCATATTCAATATGCCTTGTTTTCTTCCGAATAAAATGTTTGCTTGTTATGAGAAAGTTAGTTAGTAAAGCTCTCACGAACTTGATGGCACACTTTACTTTATTGCACTTAATAAACCTGAACCATTGCGTCCTTCTTTGTTGCGCATATGCTTGCGCTTTATGAGTTGAAGTTATTAGAACCATGTATCATGGGGACCGCTTTCAACGCTTCATAGGTACTCTGTACCTAGTTGATATCATGTTCTTTTGCTTATGGATCCCGGCGGTGTGAAATAAAAGTGGAACTTGTAAGATCATGGAGTTTGTATGTATGTTAGAGAAACGCCTGGGACACTACCCTAAGCCATGCCTAATCATGGTGGAAACTTGTAGCATAACCATAATGAGCATTCTATGAAGTATCCTCAATAAAAATATATGCACATAGTAAATAAAAAGATTGCTGAGATGCTCAATGTCTGCTTGCCTTGTCATTTTGATCATGGGATAGCTCCCGTGTCATGTGCAAGGGGTACCCCGTTGGCGGTTCTCTATGATACGTATGTACTTACAATAACAAGAGCTTACTTGTGACTAAAGTTGAGTAGCATGAGGATCGGTCTTCATAAGTAAGGGGCATGAGACTTCAATTTATAACTTGTCAAGCATATCCTCTTAGTTGTGTCACTTTCACCTTAACCACATTAAAGATGAATATGATAGGGGCAATGAGAGCTCAAAGCTAACAAGTACCATACTTTCAGCATTTGGAAGCCTTTCAAATTATTCAAAACCTTTTCTTCTACTTGTTGAGTCTCCACTTATTCTTTGAGCACCTTCTTGAGAGCATAGTTGTCATCCTTTGTGTTTGTTCCAATACTTGATTATTTGTGTTATGACTTTGATGCTTGTATCTTTGATATCTTTACTTCTAGTCATCACTTGAACTTCAGAGGTGCCTTGGCATTCATAATCAAAGGCAAGCGAGATACCACTCTATCATACCTTTCTATGAGCATTGTAATGTTGCTTATGTTTGTGCTTCATGCTACTTATTATTCTTGAGTTAGAATCTCTTCATAGCTTGCAATGACTATTAAGTAGACTCAGTTGCATACTCTTTATTATGAATTGTCTAGGTAGTTGATCACATTGCTGAGAATATTTACATCATATGAAGCAAATGTGTTCGTGAAAGTTCTTTTATCGCACTCAGTTTTCAACTGAATTGCTTGAGGACAAGCAATAAGCTAAGCTTGGGGGAGTTGATACGTCCAAAACGTATCTACTTTCCCGAACACTTTTGCTATTGTTTCTCCTCTATACTTGTGTGATTTGGATGCAACTAATGCGAACTGACACTGTTTTCAGCAGAATTGCCTTGGTGTCTACTTTTTGTGCATAAAATCAACTATCAGGAAAAATCCCGGAAAATATGCCAAAAATCCTATTTCACCCGAAGACTCTAGGAGCCAGAATACGAGACGGAGAAGATCCCTGGGGTGGCCACACCACCTGCTGGTGTGGGCCAGGCCAGGCCGCGCCAGGGGGTGGTGTGTGCCCCCCAGGCACCACCTCGGCCTCTCTCTTCGCCTATAAGGAGCCTTCTGACCTAAAAACTTCAGGGGGTTCGACGTTTTTCCAGAAGGAGTTCCGCTCCGCCGCCACCACCAGATTCCACGAAACAGCACCAGAAACTCCGTTCTGGCACCCTGCTGGGATGGGGAATTGGAGGGGATCATCACCATCATCATCACCATCGCTTCTCCATCGACCATCCATGTTTCCCCCATCTATGAGTGAGTAATCCCCCGCTGTAGGCTATGGGGATGGTAGGGATTGGATGAGATCATTCATGTAATGGCATCAGATTGTTAGGGCATGGTGCCTAGTATCTTTTATTAGTGCTTTATGACTTTGTTGCGACTTGTTGTGCTTAATGCTTGTCATTAGGGCCTGAGTGCCATGATTTCAGATCTGAACATGTTATTGATTCATTATGATAGTATTGTTTTGGGTCTTATCTGCAAGTTGTATACACACGTCGTTGTCCGGAACCTATGGCCCCGAAGTGACAGAAATCAGGATAACCAGAAGGGAAAGGCTTTGATGTGAGGATCACATGTGTTCACGGAGTGTTAATGCTTTGCTCCGGTGCTCTATTAAAAGGAGCAGCTTAATTGCCAGTAGTTCCCTAGAGGCCCCGCTGCAAACAGGCTCGTAGGACAAAAGATGTTGTGCAAGTTCTCATTGCGAGCACGTATGACTATATATGGAACACATGCCTAGGATTGTCTAGTACTTGGATGTTTTATCTTATTTATCTGCAATTGCCCTATGTTCTGATTGCTATGTGAATTGTCTTGTCCATGCAACGCCCGTCCATCCAACCCTATGCCTACCGCACTCGAAACCCACTGTTTACTGCTTTTGTTACTACTATCTTTGTTTTACTACTGCTGTTAATTTACTATTTCTACTACAAAACTGTTGCTACTGATAAACTGCTGTGAGCAAGATTGTTTCCAGGTGTAGCTGAATTGACAACTCAGTTGTTAACGCTGATAAATATTCTTTTGCTCCCCTTGTGTCAAATCAATAAATTGGGTTTCACTTCCCTCGAAAATACTGCGATACACCCCCTATACTTGTGGGTCATCAGGATCCAGCAGTGTCATTGGATGTGTGTTCTTCCCACGGACTACACATGGATCCACCGGTGTCATTGCATGTCTTCTCTTTTCATGAACCACAGTTAGAGTCATTGCATGTGTGATCCTCTCACAGACCACACATCGATCCACCAGTGTCATTGGATGTGTGTTCTTCTCATGAACCACAGCTAGAGTCATTGGATGTGCGTTCTTTCCATGAAACACAGCTAGAGTCCTTGCATGTCCGCTCTTTTCATGAACCACATAAGGATACACCAGTGTCATTGCATGTGTGTTCTTCCCATGAACCACAGCTAGAGTCATTGCATGTGTGTTCTTCTCACAAACCATATCATGAACCACACCTAGTGTCATTGCATGTGTGTTCTTCTCATTAACCACACATGGATCCACCAGTGCCATTGCATGTCTGCTCTTTTCATGAACCACAGTTAGAGTCATTGCATGTCTGTTCTTTTCACAAACCACATATCACCAGTGTCATTGCATGTGTGTTCTTCCCATGAACCACACATGGATCCACCAGTGTCATTGCATGTGTGTCCTTCTCACAAACCACATATGGATCCACCAGTGTCATTGCATGTGTGTTCTTTTCACAGACCACATATCACCAGTGTCATTGCATGTGTGTTCTTCTCACAAACCACATAAGGATCCACTGGTGTCATTGGATGTGTGTTCCTCTCATAGACCACACATGGATCCACCGGTGTCATCGCATGTCTGCTCTTTTCATGAACCACATCTAGAGTCATTGCATGTGTGTTCTTCCCACAGACCACACATGGATCCACCAGTGTCATTGCATGTGTGTTCTTCTCACAAACCACATATGGATCCAACAGTGTCATTGGATGTGTGTTCCTCCCACAGACCACACATGGAACCACCGGTGTCATTGCATGTCTGCTCTTTTCGTGAACCACAGTTAGATTCATTGCATGTGTGATCCTCTCACAGACCACACATGGATCCACCAGTGTCATTGGATGTGTGTTCTTCTCATAAACCACAGCTAGAGTCATTGGATGTGTGCTCTTTCCATGAACCACAGCTAGAGTCCTTGCATGTGCGTTCTTCTCACAAACCACATAAGGATACACCAGTGTCATTGCATGTGTGTTCTTCTCATGAACCACAACTAGAGTCATTGCATGTGTGTTCTTCTCACAAAGCATATCATGAACCACACCCAGTGTCATTGTATGTGAGTTCTTCTCATTAACCACACATGGATCCACCATTGTCATTGCATGTCTTCTCTTTTCATGAACCACAGTTAGAGTCATTGCATGTCTTTTCTTTTCACAAACCACATATCACCACCGGCATTGCATGTGTGTTCTTCCCATAGACCACACATGGATCCACCAGTGTCATTACATGTGTGTCCTTCTCACAAACCACATATGGATCCACCGGTGTCATTGCATGGGTGTTCTTTTCACATACCACATATCACCGGTGTCATTGCATGTGTGTTCTTCTCACAAACCACATAAGGATCCACCGGTGTCATTGGATGTGTGTTCCTCTCATAGACCACACATGAATCCACCAGTGTCATTGCATGTCTGCTCTTTTCATGAACCACATCTAGAGTCATTGCATGTGTGTTCTTCCCACAGACCACACATGGATGCACCAGTGTCATTGCATGTGTGTTCTTCTCACAAACAACATATGGATCCAGAAGTGTCATTGGATGTGTGTTCCTCCAACAGACCACACATGGATCCACCGGTGTCATTGCATGTCTACTCTTTTCATGAACCATAGTTAGATTCATTGCATGTGTGATCCTCTCACAGACCACACATGGATTCACCAGTGTCATTGGATGTGTGTTCTTCTCATGAACCACAGCTAGAGTAATTGAATGTGTGTTCTTTCCATGAACCACATCTAGAGTCCTTGCACGTGTGTTCTTCTCACAAACCACCTAAGGATACACCAGTGTCATTGCATGTGTGTTCTTCTCATGAACCACAACTAGAGTCATTGCATGTGTGTTCTTCTCACAAAGCATATCATGAACCACACCCAGTGTCATTGCATGTGTGTTCTTCTCATTAACCACACATGGATCCACCAGTGTCATTGCATGTTTGCTCTTTCATGAACCACAGTTAGAGTCATTGCATGTATGTTCTTTTCACAAACCACATATCACTAGTGTCATTACATGTGTGTTCTTCCCATGAACCACACATGGATCCACCAGTGTCATTGCATGTGTGTCCTTCTCACAAACCACATATGGATCCACCAGTGTCATTGCATGTGTGTTCTTTTCACAGACCACATATCACCAGTGTCATTGCATGTGTGTTCTTCTCACAAACCACGTAAGGATCCACTGGTGTCATTGGATGTGTGTTCCTCTCATAGACCACACATGGATCCACCGGTGTCATCGCATGTCTGCTCTTTCCCTGAACCACATCTAGAGTCATTGCATGTGTGTTCTTCCCACAGACCAAATATGGATCCACCAGTGTCATTGCATGTGTGTTCTTCTCAGAAACCACATATGGATCCAGCAGTGTCATTGGATGTGTGTTCCTCCCACAGACCACACATGGATCCACCGGTGTCATTGCATGTCTGCTCTTTTCATGAACCACAGTTAGATTCATTGTATGTGTGATCCTCTCACAGACCACTCATGGATCCACCAGTGTCATTGGATGTGTGTTCTTCTCATGAACCATAGCTAGATTCATTGGATGTGTGTTCTTTCCATGAACCACAGCTAGAGTCCTTGCATGTGTGTTCTTCTCACAAACCACATAAGGATACACCAGTGTCATTGCATGTGTGTTCTTCTCATGAACCACGACTAGAGTCATTGCATGTGTCTTCTTCTCACAAAGCATATCATGAACCACACCCAGTGTCATTGTATGTGAGTTCTTCTCATTAACCGCACATGGATCCACCAGTGTCATTGCATGTCTTCTCTTTTCATGAACCACAGTTAGAGTCATTGCATGTCTGTTCTTTTCACAAACCACATATCACCAGTGGCATTGCATGTGTGTTCTGCCCATAGACCACACATGGATCCACCAGTGTCATTGCATGTGTTTCCTTCTCACAAACCACATATGGATCCACCAGTGTCATTGCATATGTGTTCTTTTCACAGACCACATATCACTAGTGTCATTGCATGTGTGTTCTTCTCACAAACCACATAAGGATCCACCGGTGTCATTGGATGTGTGTTCCACTCATAGACCACATGTCGATCCACCAGTGTCATCGCATGTCTGCTCTTTTCATGAACCACAACTAGAATCCTTGCATGTGTGTTCTTCCCACAGACCACACATGGATCCACTAGTGTCATTGCATGTCTGTTCTTCTAACAAACCACATATGGATCCAGCAGTGTCATTGGATGTGTGTTCCTCTCATAGACCACACATGGATCCACCGATGTCATTGCATATCTGCTCTTTTCATGAACCACAGTTAGAGTCATTACATGTGTGATCCTCTCACAGACCACACATGGATCCACCAGTGTCATTGGATGTGTGTTCTTCTCATGAACCACAGCTAGAGTCATTGGATGTGTGTTCTTTCCATGAACCACAACTAGAGTCCTTGCATGTGTGTTCTTCTCACAAACCACGTAAGGATACACCAGTGTCATTGTATGTGTGTTCTTCTCATGAACCACAGCTAGAGTCATTGCATTGGTGTTCTTATCACAAACCATATCATGAACCACACCCAGTGTCATTGCATGTGTGTTCTTCTCATTAACCACACATGGATCCACCAGTGTCATTGCATGTCTGCTCTTTTCATTAACCACAGTTAGAGTCATTGCATGTCTGTTCTTTTCACAAACCACATATCACCAGTGTCATTGCATGTGTGTCCTTCTCACAAACCACATATGGATCCAACAGTGTTATTGCATGTGTGTTCTTTTCACAGACCACATATCACCAGTGTCATTGCATGTGTGTTCTTCTGAAAAACCACATAAGGATCCACCGGTATCATTGGATGTGTGTTTCTCTCATAGACCACATGTCGATCCACTAGTGTCATCGCATGTCTACTCTTTTCATGAACCACATCTAGAGTCCTTGTATGTGTGTTCTTCCCACAGACCACACATGGATCCACTAGTGTCAGTGCATGTGTGTTCTTCTGACAAACCACATATGGACCCAGCAGTGTCATTGGATGTGTGTTCCTCTCACAGACCACACATGGATCCACCGGTGTCATTGCATGTCTGCTCTTTTCATGAACCACAGTTAGACTAGTTCCATGTGTGATCCTCTCACAGACCACACATGGATCCACCAGTGTCATTGGATGTGTGTTCTTCTCATGAACCTCAACTAGAGTCATTGGATGTGTGTTCTTTCCATGAACCACAACTAGAGTCCTTGCATGTCTGCTCTTTTCATGAACCACATAAGGATACACTAGTGTCATTGCATGTGTGTTCTTCCCATGAACCACAGCTAGAGTCATTGGATGTGTGTTCTTTCCATGAACCACAACTAGAGTCCTTGCATGTGTGTTCTTCTCATGAACCACGTAAGGATACACCAGTGTCATTGTATGTGTGTTCTTCTCATGAACCACAGCTAGAGTCATTGCATTGGTGTTCTTATCACAAACCATATCATGAACCACACCCAGTGTCATTGCATGTGTGTTCTTCTCATTAACCACACATGGATCCACCAGTGTCATTGCATGTCTGCTCTTTTCATTAACCACAGTTAGAGTCATTGCATGTCTGTTCTTTTCACAAACCACATATCACCAGTGTCATTGCATGTGTGTTCTTCCCATGAACCACACATGGATCCACCAGTGTCATTGCATGTGTGTCCTTCTCACAAACCACATATGGATCCACCAGTGTTATTGCATGTGTGTTCTTTTCACAGACCACATATCACCAGTGTCATTGCATGTGTGTTCTTCTGACAAACCACATAAGGATCCACCGGTGTCATTGGATGTGTGTTCCTCTCATAGACCACATGTCGATCCACCAGTGTCATCGCATGTCTGCTCTTTTCATGAACCACATCTAGAGTCCTTGCATGTGTGTTCTTCCCACAGACCACACATGGATCCACTAGTGTCATTGCATGTGTGTTATTCTGACAAACCACATATGGATCCAACAGTGTCATTGGATGTGTGTTCCTCTCACAGACCACACATGGATCCACCGGTGTCATTGCATGTCTGCTCTTTTCATGAACCACAGTTAGACTAGTTCCATGTGTGATCCTCTCACAGACCACACATGGATCCACCAATGTCATTGGATGTGTGTTCTTCTCATGAACCATAGCTAGAGTCATTGGATGTGTGTTCTTTCCATGAACCACAACTAGAGTCCTTGCATGTCTGCTCTTTTCATGAACCACATAAGGATACACCAGTGTCATTGCATGTGTGTTCTTCCCATGAACCACAGCTAGAGTCATGGCATGTGTATTCTTCTCACAAATCATATCATGAACCACACCCAGTGTCATTGCATGTGTGTTCTTCTCATTAACAACACATGGATCCACCAGTGTCATTGCATGTCTGCTCTTTTCATTAACCATAGTTAGAGTCATTGCATGTATGTTCTTTACACAAACCACATATCACTAGTGTCATTGCATGTGTGTTCTTCCCATGAACCACACATGGTTCCACTAGTGTCATTGCATGTGTGTCCTTCTCACAAACCACATATGGATCCATCAGTGTCATTGCATGGGTGTTCTTTTCACAGACTACATATCACCGGTGTCATTGCATGTGTGTTCTTCTCACAAACCACATAAGGATCCACCGGTGTCATTGGATGTGTGTTCCTCTCATAGACCACACATGAATCCACCAGTGTCATTGCATGTCTGCTCTTTTCATGAACCACATCTAGAGTCATTGCATGTGTGTTCTTCCCACAGACCACACATGGATGCACCAGTGTCATTGCATGTGTGTTCTTCTCACAAACAGCATATGGATCCAGAAGTGTCATTGGATGTGTGTTCCTCCAACAGACCACACATGGATCCACCGGTGTCATTGCATGTCTACTCTTTTCATGAACCATAGTTAGATTCATTGCATGTGTGATCCTCTCACAGACCACACATGGATTCACCAGTGTCATTGGATGTGTGTTCTTCTCATGAACCACAGCTAGAGTAATTGAATGTGTGTTCTTTCCATGAACCACATCTAGAGTCCTTGCACGTGTGTTCTTCTCACAAACCACCTAAGGATACACCAGTGTCATTGCATGTGTGTTCTTCTCATGAACCACAGCTAGAGTCATTGCATGTGTGTTCTTCTCACAAAGCATATTATGAACCACACCCAGTGTTATTGCATGTGTGTTCTTCTCATTAACCACACATGGATCCACCAGTGTCATTGCATGTTTGCTCTTTCATGAACCACAGTTAGAGTCATTGCATGTATGTTCTTTTCACAAACCACATATAACTAGTGTCATTACATGTGTGTTCTTCCCATGAACCACACATGGATCCACTAGTGTCATTGCATGTGTGTCCTTCTCACAAACCACATATGGATCCACCAGTGTTATTGCATGTGTGTTCTTTTCACAGACCACATATCACCGGTGTCATTGCATGTGTGTTCTTATCACAAACCACATAAGGATCCACCTGTGTCATTGGATGTGTGTTCCTATCATAGACCACACACGAATCCACCAGTGTCATTGCATGTCTGCTCTTTTCATGAACCACATCTAGAGTCATTGCATGTGTGTTCTTCCCACAGACCACACATGGATGCACCAATGTCATTGCATGTGTGTTCTTCTCACAAACCACATATGGATCCAGAAGTGTCATTGGATATGTGTTCCTCCCACAGACCACACATGGATCCACCAGTGTCATTGCATGTCTACTCTTTTCATGAACCACAGTTAGATTCATTGCATGTGTGATCCTCTCACAGACCACACATGGATCCACCAGTGTCATTGGATGTATGTTCTTCTCATGAACCACAGCTAGAGTCATTGGATGTGTGTTCTTTCCATGAACCACAGCTAGAGTCCTTGCATGTGTGTTCTTCTCACAAACCACATAAGGATACACCAGTGTCATTGCATGTGTGTTCTTCTCATGAACCACAAGTAGAGTCATTGCATGTGTGTTCTTCTTTTTTTTCGAGGTGAAGCAGTAGGGAGAATCCCCACTGCAATTTTTTTATTATAAGGTATGGTTATGTTACAAGGATAAATACAGATAGTCTATTGATCTAAGGTAGATCAAAACAGTAAAGTAAAACCATTCTAAGGTGGGTAAAGTCTACCCTATCCCTGATCTAATTGCTGGTTCAGCCAGGCTTTGAATTTCTCCTTGTATTTTCTTTTGATTCTCAGCTATAACCATCTCATTTCTTGATAGAAGATTGCTTTGGATCTTTCAAGTGTGGGTCTTTTGTCATTAAAAATCTTCTCATTTCTGCATATCCATATACCCCAGGTAGTCTTGATAATGATTTCCATTGCAAATGGTAGGTGTAACTTTTCTTTGATGTCTAAAATAGTTTCCAATCCTGATAGGTTTTCAGTTCTATTTCTGTAAATATGGTCCTGACATTTGTTTGCAAATGAGCATTCCCAGAAAAGATGATTTACTGACTCTTCCAAGTAACAGTTGGAAGTTACAAAGTTGTAGTCAGGCAGGATGAACTGCTTTCTTTTCAGAAGATTCCTTGTATTCAATTTGTCTAGAAGCAAAAGCCAGAAGAAGAACTTGTGTTTATTTTGGCAAGAGGATGTCCATACCCAAGAGAAGTGTGGTGGTGATGGTGAATATCCAATCATGGCTGAGTAGGCCTTTTGTACTTCAAATTTATCTGACCCCCAAATATAGCTCCAATTATCATGGGTATCCCCACGAGTGGTATGCATGATTTCCTGGCATCTTTCTTCCATGATTATAAATTCAGAGTATGCTTGTTGAGAAAGTGGTAGGTGAGAATTATCCTCCAAGAAATCAGCATGTAAGAAGTCATGTACACTGATATTTGAAAACTTAGCATAGGACAGAAGGTGAGGGAATTTATTCATCAGGCACTCATCTTGCCAAAGGCCAGACCAAAATATGCAGACTTTCCTGAATTTAGATTGCACTTAGCCATGCCTTTAAAATTATCAATTAATTTGATATGAGATTTCCACCAGAATGATCCTTCCATGCTTCTTCCAGGTAATTTTCCATTTTTGTAGTAAGTTTCCCATATGAGATGAACCCAAGGGATGTCATGGTGATTGTAGAATGTGTCCAGGGTTTTTAGAAGGAGGGCAGTATTTTGAATCTGTAGGTTTAGTACCCCTAGACCCCCCTGATTTTTAGGACGGCATATTTTATCCCAAGACACTAGAGCTTATCCTTTTGCTTGAACATCTTCAGTCTTTTTTCTCCATAGACAATGTCTCATGTATTTTATAATTTGATCCTTGATGGCATTGGTACCTCCAAACAACTCATGAAAAATAGTGGGAGTGAGGACAGAACAGATTTTACCAGTTGCAATTTTCCTCCATAGTTCAAGAAATCAGCTATACCACATAATCTTCTTTCAACTCTTTGAACAATGGGCAAAAAGTGTTCCATAGGTGGTTTTGAAATGCTTAGTGGCAAACCAAGGTAGGTGAAAGGGAGGCTACCAGTTTGACAATTGATTTTCATAGCAAAATGCATTAACCTCTCATCACATAAGTTTATTGGCATCATGCTAGATTTCAAATAATTGACTTTGAGCCTAGTGGAATTTGCAAATGTTTGAAGAAGTGCTTTCAAGCACAATAATTGAGTAGCATCTGCCTTAAGTACCACCAATGTATCATCAGCATATTGAATAACAGGGAAATCACTGTTGGGTGGTCCATCTATAGGGGGTGTTAGAAGGTTCATATGCATGGCCTTATTCAAGACAGATTGTAGAAGGTCAGCAGCAAGAACAAATAGTAGTGGTGAAAGAGGATCTCCTTGTCTCACACCTCTCCTACAATAGAACTTTTTCCCAGGCACTCCATTTAGTAGGATTTCACAGGTTCCAGATTCAAAGATCATTTCAATCCATTTGATCCATTTCCTGCCAAATCCTCTAGCTTTAAGGATATTTATGATGGCAGAGTGCTCAATTGTATCAAATGCCTTCTCAAAATCAAGTTTTAGAATTAGGATTTCCTCCTTTGACATGTGGCATTGGAATAGGTATTCAAATGCCCATCCAAGGCAATCCTGAATAGATCTATTATTGAGAAAACCATATTGATTTTTATGCACCAATTCCAGAATAACAGATTGCAGTCTATTTGCAAGAAGTTTGGTAATGATTTTGAACACACAGTTCAATAAGGAAATTGGTCTGAAATCAGCAGAGGTAGAAGGGCATGTGGCTTTAGGAATGAGAGTAATGTAGGATGAGTTGATTCTCTCAAGAGATACTTTCTCATTGAAGAAATCATGAATCAGTAATTTGATATCATTTCCAATGATTTACCTGCAGCTTTTGAGAAATTCATTATTAAAACCATCAGGACCAGGTGACTTGACATTTGGCAAATCAGAGATAACCTCCTCAATTTCTTTGTCAATAAAAGGTTTTTCAAGTGAATTATTCATCTCATCAGTCATTCCATTTCCATAGAAATCTGCTAGGTTGTAATGTATCTCAGTTTTGTTTGATGTACCCATTCTTGCTCTGAAGTCATTCCAAAGAATATCAGCCTTGTCATAGTGATTGAAAAATTCATGGCCATTTTCATTCTTGATCATTGAAATATAATTGTGCCTATAACTGATGGTAGCTTTGGAGTGAAAAAACTTTGTGTTTTCATCCCCTAGTTTTACCCATTTAATTTTTCCCCTTTATTTCCAATAGGTGTTTTGGTTCTGGAGTAGAGAGATAATATGGGATTTCATAATATCTCTGAGGTGCCATTCATTGATGGTTAAGGTTCTAGATTCTTAAAGTAGATCCAGAAGGTCAATTGTGTCATTCACCTTAGCAATTTGGTCCCTTAAGCATGGTAACTACTTGGCCCATATCTTGATGCCTCTCCTCACATTTTTCAACTTGGCACATATCCTTTTTTCCAAGTCCTGATAATTCACTGGTATATTCTAGGCATTTTGCACAATCATCTTAAAATCAGAATGATGAAGCCAGTAATTTTCAAATCTAAAAATTTGTGTCTTGGGAATGTTAGTTCCAATAGAGATGACACAAGGTAGATGATCAGAAGTAGGCTTGGATAAGGGGGTAACCAAAGTATATGGATATTTGGTTGTCCATGAGCTAGAAGTAAAGAACCAATCAAGTCTTTCCAGAAGTGGATCTTTTTGCATGTTACTCCAAGTGAATTTCCTTCCTTTCAGTGGTAGTTCAATAAGTCCCAGGTTGCTGATAGCATCATTAAAAAGAATAGTTTCATTAACATCCCCCCCACTTTTATTTCTATCAGTAAGTCTTCTGATAAGATTAAAATCCCCTAAGACAAGCCAATCTACATTATCAGGCATAGAGATGTTGGAAAACCAGTCCAAAAATTCAATTTTCCTATCAGCTTGACATGGACCATAGATATTTGTAAGAGTCCAGGAGTCATTAGATAGTTGTGAGGTGAAAGTGACAGAAGTGGAGAATTCATTTTGGAATGCTCTGATGCCCTTAAATAGTGAACTGCTTCATATGATGATGATCCCTCTAGAAGCACCAATTGAAGGTAGGAAGTCAAAGTTGTCAAACTTATTTGGACAGAATTTATTTAAATAATTGGTATCAAAGATTGCTCTCTTGGTTTCTTGGAGACAAATGATATCACATTCAGATTCACTGATTTTACTTTTTAATGCCAACCATTTCTTCTCAGAGTTAATTCCTCTAAGATTCCAGTTCAGAATCTTCCAATGTCTGTTGTTACTCATTGATAAACAGGTTGAGTGAGTAATGGGGTGACACAAGGTTTGTAGTCACACAAACAAGATTGTAAATATCATAGGGTACTGAATTCATAAACATGCATAGCAGCATAATGGTTTTAAACCACACATAACAGACTCCAGGGGTAAAAGATCCAGTCACAAAAGGACAATATTTTGCAGACATTAAAAACATTATTTAGGTGCTTTCTTCTTAGACTGCTGTCCACAAGATTCAGCAGCTCCACATTTCTTCTTGCTTGGAAGGTTTGTGTCAGAACCATTCTTCTTTGGTCCAGGTTTTCCAGGTGGCTTGATGATCATATCATTGACCCTGCTCTTCTTCAGCTGCCTTTTTTCAAGTTCCCCCTCCTTAACCTTGCAAAATGAATCAGCAAGGTTCTTAACAACTTTATTACTGAGACAAGGTGGTGCAGCATTTCACAAGAGACAATTAGGATTAGAACAATTCACATGGCTTTTAAATCCCCCATTAAGTTCCACAATTCTGGGGCTCCTTCTCACCTCAGAGTCCACCAATGGTTCTTTACCCATCCTCTTTTTTGCAGGAGCATTTGGCACCATCAAGTTTGATGGAGATTCATTCAGGCAGTGAGGAGGCATCTGTCCAACACATTCATCAGGGATAATGAAAGTGAAAGTATTTTCTTCTACAATTGGCTCCTTAATAATATCCCAAAGGGGAGAAGTAAGAAAGTGTCTTGCCCAACTGAATTTTTCAGGAGTGATGAGCATGAGGGTGATAAAGTTAAACCAACTTACAGGGATATCACATTGCAGTTTTCCTTTGTCAGGTGAGGGATTGATGTGTGGAGCAAAGAATCTGTCCCAGAGTTCCAGTCCTTGCTTGGAGAAGGACTGCCTAGCAGATAGTACTTCAGAGGAATTGACAAATGGAATGATGGCCATCCCAACTTGCAGGTGTGCCTCATTGGGGGAGAGAAGGTTTGTGTCTTCAATCATCCAGTCATCCTGTTGATTTCCTTCATTAGCATGGTGGTTCTCTTCCTCATCATCCTGGTAATTCTACAGAATATTAAGCAGTCCCTCTCCCATGCCCACATCCTGGTTAGCATCAGCAATCATTTGTTCCACTTCAATATCATTAGCTCCATGGACAGATGCTTTGTCATTGTCAGAAGAAACATTGGCAACAGGAATGGAACCAGTAACAGCACTGTCAGCCTCCTGAGGTGGCAAATCCAGGTTATCAATAGGCATGTCAACACCCTCAGCAAACACAGGTCCTTGAACTGCATTCCAATTCCCCAACCAGCATTATTTTGTTGATGAGCAGGCTCAACCCATTGGTCCCATCCACCAATGTCCCCTATTAACAAGAGCCATAGTTCCAGCTGCCTGTTTTCTACTGTTTTTGGTTCCAAGAAAGTCAGAAAATGAATATTCTCGGAATTGGACGGGACAAAAGCCAAAGTCATTATTTTACCGAGGGACACCTGGAGCCAGAATACGAAACGGAGAGGGGTTGGGGCCCTGCCACACCACCTGGCCGCGTGGCCAGGCTTGGCCCGCGCCAGGGGGTGGTCTGGCCGCCCCAGGCACCCCCTCAGCCTCTCCTTCCGCCTATATATTGCCTCTGATACGGACACCCTAAGGACCCTATCAAAATTCCATGAAAGAGTCTGTAGCTATCGTCATCTCCATCCCTAGATCGGGAGGGATCTGAAGCTCTTCCCGGCACCCTGCCGGAGAGGGGAATTCACCCTGGAGGCCTTCTTCATCATCATGCAAGCCTTCGGTGTGATGCGTGAGTAGTTCATCTCTAGACTACGGGTACATGTAGTAGCTAGATGGCTGGTTCTCCTCCTTTGTGCTATCATGTTTACATCTTGTGAGCTTCGTTCATGATCAAGGTCATCTATTTGTAATTCTGCATGTTGTGTTTGCGGGGATCCGATGGATATTGAGATGCTATTTTAGATTGATTATTGATTCTATCATGTCTTTGTTATTTGTGATCTTGCATGCTTTCCGTTGTTAGTAGCTATCTTGGCCAAGTAGATGCTAGCAACTCCAAGAGTTAGTATTTATGCTCGATAGTGGGTTCATGCCTCTGGTAATCTGGGGAAGTGACAGAAATCTCTAAGGTACTAGATGTGTTGTTGCTACTAGGGAGAAAACAACAATCCTTTGTTCATAGAACAATCGTATTGTTTACTTTACACGCAATTCGTAATGCAATTATCCGTTGCTTGCAACTTAATACTGGAGCTGGTTCGGATGATAACCTGAAGGTGGATTATTAGTCATAGATGCAGTTGGATGGCGGTCTATGTATAATGTTGTAATGCCCAATCGAATCTCAAAGGAGTCAAGATGAGTAGTATATGCTTGTATGCTTTCTTGATGTTTGTCAATTGCCCCGCTGTAATTTGTTCACCCAGCATGTTATCTATCTTAAGGAGAGCCACCTCTAGTGAACTATGGACCCTGGTCCTTTCTTTTACAATCAATCTACAATCAACTATTTACTGCTTTGTGTTTACTTTCTGCAAACTATTAATTCCTTCCATTCGATACGTTTAATCCTTTGTTTTCAGCAAAACTGGTGAGATTGACAACCTCATCGCAAGTTGGGGACAGAGTTATGTGGTTGTGTTGTGTAGGTCTCCACGTTGCTGCTGGCACAGGTAGTGCGCCCTGCCAAGGCTCATCTAGCTACACCTTTGGGGTGTGTCCTTGCTCCTACTGGTTCGATTAAACCTTGGTTTCATACCGAGGGAAAACTTGCTGCTGTGGTCATCATACCTTCCTCTTGGGGTTCCCCAACAAGCTCGATATATTTTGGGCCATCAAGATAGCAAATCCTTCTGGAAATCTTGTGGCTCTAATGCATGGTTCAAAGCATTTTGGACCCATGTAGATTTCGTCATTCTCGTAGCGCCGCGCCTCTATATTAGAGTTAATCCGATGTCTCGTGTCACATGGTGAAAGAGATCGCCGTCCTAATTGATGGCTATGGTTGTGGTGCCTTGGAGCCGGACTTCGACTTCTACCACCACCTTCTCCACCACGGCGCCCTCCTTGAGAGCCGTTGTGGTGGCTACTAGGGGGAGAGGGTGGATCGGGTGGATTGTTTTCGGCTAATCACCGGCGTCCATCCGGAGCGTCATTATTCTGGTTCCACGGAGGGTCTTCATTACGACGATCCCCCTGCCGGCTTGACTCGGCATGGTGTACATCGTTTCTTCATCCGTGTTCCCTGTAGCTTGGTGAGGTTCAGCCGGACAGTTTGCATGTCTAGGAGGTGGCATCCTTTGACGGTCCTCCTCCCGATGTTTCAACTTTTCTTCTTCTCTGCGATTGTTCGACTCTCACCGAGGAGGTTATCTCGGATACAATGCTGCAACTACATCTTTCTCTACGGCTGGGGCAACATTGCTCTAGTTACGTGTGGTTCTGTGTCGTTGGCCTGAAGATCTGGTTCTTGAGTAGTTGTCTTCCCGATGGTCGGAACGATGATGCTGTTCCGGCATCTGTTGGGGCCTGATATCGTCCCAAGCCGGATCTGTGCGACATTGGTTAGATTGAGAGACCAATTTTCCGCTTCCGGATTTCATGACCTTCTATTGCTCCAGACCCTTGGTAAGTAGTTTTATGCCTAAACAAACCTCTTATGGGCCTAGGTTATTTGCTAGGATATCTCGAGCAGCAGCGGTGTTCTGCACTGGTGTTGGGTATACCAGATCTCCACTGCTGTCGAAACGAGGCATGCCCGTGTCTCCCTCAAAGAGAACCTTGTGGACTTCCGGAAATTTGTCGGCCCGTACGTGGCCTTTTCGGGTCTTCTGATGCTGCAGAGAGATGAGCTTCTCCACAGTAGCCATGCGCTTCTTCTCTTCCTCGATGTTTTTGGCTTCATATAAGAGAACTTGGCGACACGCTTCTAGGGCCTGGGCCCTTTCTTCCAATTTTGCAGCAGTAAGTTCTGCCGCTGTAGGGATAGGTGTGGTTAACGCAACGTCGATGAGCTTACGGGCACCGGCGATGACCACATGTCCATCCACCGAAGCTTCCTTGGGCTCGTCTGGGATTAAATCTACATCCGAGTCTTCTTTGTAATCCTCGGCCACCACTTCCTCCATTGGAGGATCTTGCGCCGAGGTCTTGTTTTTCTTGTTCTTCTTCTTTGCCTTCTTAGCAGCGCCGGTAGCAAAGACCGCTTTGGGTCCGTTTCCGGGAGTCAAGCTCTGATCGGTACTTTCGGACATCTGGATATTAGGATTGTCTCTGAGATCCATGTCATCCTGCGCTTTGGGAGAGTTTTCTCTAGACCCTTCGTCCATGGCTTCTCCTTCTTCTGGACCTTTGGAGTTGAACTCCTCTTCATATTCCACGGAGAACTTTCGAAAATCTGCCGACATCATAGAGTCATCCGAATATGCCAGTAAGTCAGTGTTCGTTCCAATCGCCTCCAGCACCGAGTCCTCGTTGTCTCCGACGTCGGCAGAGCCGGATCCGGATCCAACATATCCGACAAAGTGTGATGTGTGCGTCCTGAGGTAGTTGCGGCTTTCCTCGTGGGCTTCCTTGAAAATTCTAATGGTTTCGAGAACCTCATCCATGCTTGCGTCTTTCATCATCATGCGCCTTAACATGTGCCTCAGGAACGGTTGATCTGTTCCGATGTTAGAAGAGCCAGAACCAGCGTTGTTGACTTGTTCCTCCTGGACTTCGACATCGGCAGGTGGGTTTATCTGTGATTCGGCTTCTCTAGGGAGATCCACTCCAGATTCGACTTGTGCCGCAAGATCTGCTTCAGGCTCAGCTTTCTCCACTATCTTCGCAATAGGTGTGGGTTGGGTGGGATTAGGGTTTTCTAGGATCCGGAACTCCGCCACCTCCATAGATAGAGGGGAGCCAGAAACTTCTTCGGCCTCTATCATAACCGCTAGGTGGGTGGGGCAGGTTCAGCAAAGCCGATGTAAACATCGATCTCACCGAAAGACATAATGGTGTCGGTAGTTACAACCACCCTAGCCAGAATCCAAGTCTCGTCGAGAACGATGAGAGGGACATCACTGGCGTAGAGGATGCGACCGACGATGATGGTCTCGCCGATTCCGATTCTTGCAGATTCTGCCCGGAATGCAGATCCGATGCTCACTTGCCCCATGGTGGGAGCCAACTATCGTCGGATTGATGACAAGTACGCCATGAGGGGGTCCTCGTGGCATGCACAAGAGAAGGATGTGAGACATACGGTATTCCGGGACAGTGAGCACACAAGTTTACCCAGGTTCGAATCCGTCGGCTTTGGATGGATCCTACTCCTGCTAGCAATCTAGTAATACGGCATAGCCGGAATATGGGTTACAAGGGTTTCTCCTATGCGAGTTGAGATTGTAGACTATTGTGAGGTGCCCTAAAGGCTCTCCCTAGGATGGATTATATAGATATCTGGCCTAGGGATTACAGGAGAGACCTATCCGGCTACGACTAAGAGTCGGTTATAGAGTACATCTTGAACTACAAGTAACACTATGGGCCTATATCGGTAAGTTATCTAGGCCTTCCCGTAGCCGGACTGGACTCCGTCTCTTCTCCCTGACTAGGCCGCTGATATGTCCATTTTGCATCACTATTCTATGTCATAATTCATTGTTATTCATTGATATATTTTATATTGAGAGGTGATACTTACGTTATTTCATCTGTTTTTTGCATGGTTGATGACTTTTGGAGCATGGACCGCTGCAGTCAGGATTCTGATGGAAAAGGTGCTGTTTGGAGGCAAAATTCACGAAGATCAGATAATCCGGGAAAATGTACGGAAAATCCTATTTTTCATGAAGACGAAGGAAGCCAGAAGGGGGGCTGGAGATGGGCCATAGGGCCCACACCACCCCCTGGCACGGGCAGCCCTAGGCCATGCCAGTAGGTGGTGTGGCCACCCTGGCCCACTCCAGGCACTCCCCTCGGGCGTATATTATCCTCCTAAAACCCTAAGACTCGGGGAGTGACCACAGAAAGATTTCGCCGCCTTTGCAGGGCGGAAAACACCGAGAGAGAAAGATCTCTCCGGCAGACAGATTTCTGCCGGGGGAATTCCTTCCCGGAGAGGGGAGATCGTCGCCATCAACACCACCATCAAGCTGGACTTCATCGGGATCATCATCATCATCACCACCATCATCACCATCAGCACCCTCGTCACCATCTCCATATTGTTGTAACAATTTAGTTGAATCTTGCATTAGTTCATAGGGGAAACTTTCCTGGTGTTGATTACTCTTTGTAGTTGATGCTATTGAGTGAACCATTGAATTATTGTTTATGTTCAGATTGGTATACACCATTATTCCATCTCTGATCATGATCCATATGATGTCTTGTGAGTAGTTCGTTTTGTTCTTGAGGACATGGGAGAAGTCATGTTGTTAGTAGTGGAGTTGTGTTGAGAGAGATTCAATAGTTTGATATTTAAGTTGTGGTGTACTTCTTCTAGTGGTGTCATGTGAACGTCGACTACATGACACTTCAGCTATATGGGCCTAGGGGAATGCATTTTGCATTTGGCTACTAATCGTAGGGGTTGCCAGAGTGACAGAAGCATGAACCCCCGTTAGGAAACCATTGCACAAGGGACGTAAGGGTCTTAGAGTTTAAAGATGTGGTTAGGTTTCTACCTTAATTACTTTCTTGTACTTACGGATGTTTGCAAGGGGTATAATCACAAGTATGTATTAGTCCTAGGAAGGTCGGTACATTAGCACAGGTTCACCCACACAACACTTAGCAATCTAAAGAAGATTAATCAACTATATGAAGCGAAAGCACTTGACAGTCTTCCCATGTGTCCTCGAGAACGTTTGGTCATCTTAAGTAATACAACTGGCTTGTCCTTTGCTGCATAAAGGATTGGGCCACTTGCTACATTTATTCCTACTGTCTTTTATTTACTCGTACTTTGTTTACTTTCTTTATCAAAAACCCCTAAAAATCTGTTTGCGAAGTATTTGCAGAGAATTCCTGATCCATACCACTAGCCAGCACCTTCTGCTCCTTGTTGGGTTCGACACTCTTACTTATCGAAAATACTGCGATACACCCCCTATACTTGTGTGTCATCAAGACTATTTTCTGGCGTCGTTGCCAGGGAGTGAAGCGCTATTGGAGAGTGGAACTGGTAAATGAAACTTCTGCTGTGAGTATTGTTTACTTCTGTTAGTTGCTTTATTTTTGTTATGGATAATTCACTGAGTTTCTTATTTGGTAATGCTACCACCACTTCTAAGGTAGTAGATAATCCACCACCTGCTGAGAATTATGTTTCCAAAATACCTACAAGAATTATTGATCGTGCTATGGATAACTACTATGTTGGGGATGGAACTGTCCATCCCGGTGATCATTTACTCTTTATACACAAATTATGCGGGTTGTTCAAGTGTGCAGGTATTACTACAGATCAATTTAAGAAGAAGTTATTCTCATTGTCACTGAAAGGAAGAGCTGAGGAATGGTATAAGCTACTGAAGAATGGTCAAGCTCTAGAATTGGAGGAAATAGTGCCTCTCTTTTATTCAAAGTTTTATCCTCCTAGTGAGATTCATAAAGATCGGAATCAAATATACAACTTTTGGCCTCTTGATGGAGAGAGTACAGCTCAAGCTTGGGGGAGATTGAAGTTACTAATGCTCAAATGTCCCATTCATGAGCTCCCCAACAATATTATTACCAATAACTTTTATGCAAGACTCCCTCTACATGATAAGGATTTATTGGATGCTTCTTGTGCTGGATGACACTCGCATGGAAGAAGAAGCTAAATGGGATCTTCTGGACCATATTGAAGACAATGCTGAAGCTTGGGAGAATGACAAAGGTAGAAAGTCTTGTATAAATTACGATTATGAATGCATTGAATCTTTTATGGGAACTGATGACTTTCAAAATATTAGTAATGCTTATGATCTTGATTTGCAAGTTATTACGAATTGCTTTAGATCCTTTTCTTCCTATATCAAAATTCCAAAAAGGGGATGGCATAAATACCATGCACCTTACAAAGATATTGTTGACTGTGTTCCTATTGGGAGTGCTGAGTATTGCATTATTGATCCCGTCTTACCTGAACCTTATATCGAGAAGATTCCCTTCCCAGAAAAGGTAATGGATCATCCTATGATAACTAATATAATCACCAAAAGTGAAAAGAGAACTGTAAAACCTGATGAACAAATAAGCGTTGAATCTGTGCTGGCAATTGTGAAAGACCTTGTCACTAAAAGCATAGAAGATGGACACATAGTCTTTTGTGAGGATGCTTCTAATATTTTTTCACATCCTAATAGAACTAAAAAATCTAGTGTTCATGTGCTTTCTGTTAGAATTGGTGATCATTGCTATTATGGTTGAGGTGATATTGGTGCAAGTTCTAGTGCTATTCCTTATGAGCTTTACAGAGAAATTATGCATGAAATCAGTCCTTGCGAGTTGGAAGAGATTGATGTGGTTATTCACCTTGCTAATAGAGAGATCATCTCTCCAATTGGTATTGTACGAGACGTGGAAGTTCTTTGTGGTAAGATTAAGTACCCTGCTGATTTTCTAGTACTCGGTTTAGCTGCTAGTAAAACTTATCCTATTATTTTGGTAGACCTTTCTTGAGTACTTGTGGAGCCATTATAGATTGCAAAAGGGAGAAAATCTTGACTAAGTTTGCTGGGGAATCTTATGATTTTAATTTCTTGAAATTTGCTAAAGAACCTTGTGAAGGGGAAACCCATAATGAGGATTTTAGAGTTGAACAACTTGCTTCTATTTCTCTTGCTCCTAACAATGCTTTGCAGCAATTTATGGAAGATCGTGAAAGTGAAATCTTCATGGAAGAAAGGAATGAGATTGACAGGATTCTCCGTGATCAGCCGAAGATGCTTAAGCATAACTTGCCTGTAGAAGACTTGGGTACCATGTTGCCACCTAAAAAGGATCCGGTTTTCGATCTAAAACCTCTCCCTGATGATCTTAAATATGCTTATATTGATGATAAAAAGATATATCCTATTATTATTAGCGCTAAACTTTCAGGAAGGGAAGAAGAAAGGCTATTGGAGGTGTTGAGGAAACACCGAGGAGCTATGGGCTATACTCTCGATGATTTAAAAGGGATTTCACCCGCTATATGTCAACATTCTATCAACATAGAACCATATGCAAAGCCGGTAGTAGAGCAGCAACGACGTTTAAATCCTAGGATGAAGGAAGTGGTAAGGAATGAGGTATTGAAACTCCTTGTTGCTGGTATTATTTACCCTATTGCTGATAGTGAATGGGTTAGTCCTGTTCATTGTGTTCCTAAAAATGGAGGTATTACCGTTGTTCCTAATGATAATGATGAGCTTATTCCTCAAAGAATAGTAGTAGGCTATAGGATGTGCATCGATTTTAGAAAAGTCAATAAAGTTACTAAGAAAGATCACTACCCGCTTCCTTTTATTGATCAAATGTTGGAAAGGTTGTCTAAAAAGACCCATTTTTGTTTTCTTGATGGTTATTCTGGTTTCTCTCAAATTGCTGTTAAACAACAAGATCAAGAAAAAACTAAGTTTACTTGCCCTTACAAAACTTATGCTTATAGACGTATGCCTTTTGGTTTATGTAATGCTCCTGCTACTTTTCAAAGGTGCATGTCTGCTATCTTTCATGGTTTTTGTGAGGAAATTGTAGAAGTGTTCATGGATGACTTTTCGGTCTATGGAACTTCTTTTGATAATTGTCTGCACAACCTTGATAAAGTTTTGCAGAGATGTGAAGAAACTAATCTTGTTCTTAATTAGGAGAAATGCCACTTCATGGTTAATGAAGGGATTGTCCTCGAGCATAAAGTTTCTGAAAGAGGCATAGAAGTTTATAGAGCTAAGGTTGAGGCAATTGAGAAGATGCCATGTCCAAGAGACATCAAAGGTATTTGTAGTATCCTTGGTCATGCTGGTTTCTATAGAAGGTTTATTAAAGACTTTTCTAGGATATCAAAACCCCTCACTAATATTCTTCAAAAATATGTACCCTTCGTTTTTGATAATGATTGTAAGGAAGCTTTTGAAACTCTTAAGAAGGCTTTAACTACAGCCCCTATTGTTCAACCACCTGATTGGAGTTACCCTTTGAAATTATGTGTGATGCTAGTGATTTTGCTGTAGGTGCTGTCCTTGGGAAACAAATTGATAAAAAGTTAAACGTTATCCATTATGCTAGTAAGACTCTAGACGCTGCTCAAAGGAATTATGCTACTACTGAAAAGGAATTTCTAGCTGTCGTTTTTGCTTGTGATAAGTTTAGGCCCTATATTGTAGACTCAAAAGTCACCATTCATACTGATCATGCAGCTATTAAATACCTTATGACGAAGAAGGACGCTAAGCCTAGGCTTATTAGATGGGTGCTGCTTTTACAAGGGTTTGATCTACATATAGTAGATAGGAAGGGTGCTGAAAACCCTATAGCTGATAATTTATCTCGAGTGGAAAACGTCTCTTTTGACCCTATGCCTGTTAATGATAGCTTCCCAAATGAGAAGTTAGCCGCGGTAGGGGTAAGCTCGTGAGGGAGCCCTTGGTATGCTGATTATGCAAACTTTATTGTCTCCAAGTATTTGCCTCCAACTTTTACAGCTCAACAAAGGAGGAGGTTCTTCTATGATTTGAGGCATTATTTTTGGGATGACCCACACTTATACAAAGAAGGAGTGGATGGTATTATGCGAAGATGTGTTCCAGAATATGAACAAAAGGAGATATTGCATAAATGTCATGGTAGTGCTTATGGAGGACATCATGCAGGAGATAGAACTGCACAAAAGGTGCTATAATCAGGTTTCTACTGGCCTACCCTTTTTAAAGATGCAAGCAAATTTGTTTTATCTTGTGATGAATGTCAGCGTGTTGGTAATATTTCTAGACGCAATGAAATGCCTATGAACTACTCTCTAGTTATTGAACCTTTTGATTGCTGGCGATTTGACTTTATGGGTCCTTTCCCTCCCTCGAAAGGTTATACTCATATTCTTGTTGCCGTTGATTATGTTACTAAGTGGGTAGAAGCCATTCCTACGAAGAGTGCTGACGGGGAAACTTCTCTAAAAATGCTTAAGGATGTTATCTTTCCTAGGTTTGGAGTGCCTAGGTATCTCATGACTGATGGGGGTTCTCATTTCATTCATGGTGGTTTTAGAAAGACCCTTGCTAAATATGATGTTAATCATAGAATTGCTTCAGCCTATCACCCCCAAACTAGCGGGCAAGTAGAGTTATCAAATAGAGAAATTAAATCCATCTTGCAAAAGACTGTTAATAGATCTAGAAAAAACTAGGCTAAAAAGTTGAATGATGCTTTATGGGCTTACAGAACTGCCTACAAAAATCCTATGGGGATGTCTCCTTACAAAATGGTTTATGAGAAAGCTTGTCACCTACCTTTAGAATTAGAACATAAAGCCTACTGGACAGTTAAAGAACTAAATAGAGATTGTAAGCTCGCTGGTGAGAAAAGATTATTTGACTTAAGTTCTTTAGATGAATGGAGGAGTGAAGCCTATGAAAATGCTAGGCTCTTTAAGGAAAAAGTTAAAAGATGGCATGACAAGCGAATACTTAAGAGAGAATTTCATGTTGGTGAGAAGGTTCTATTGTATAGGTCTCGTCTCAGATTTTTTGCAGGAAAACTACTGTCAAAATGGGAAGGACCTTTCGTTATTGAAGAAGTATACCGTTCAGGAGCAATAAAAATTTCTTCTTTAAAAGACAATACTACACAAGTAGTGAATGGGCAGCGACTCAAACACTATATTGCTAGAGATTCTTATAATAAAGATGTTGATTCCTTTCAAGTTATAACTCCGGAAAGATTTATTAAAGACTGAATTCAGAGACCTCCAGAGTCTGCTTTCGAATAGGTAACAATTCTAGTAAGAAAAGTTCCATGAAAATACGATCCAATTATATTTTTGTAGTTTTCAGTCAATAAGGAAAGTTACGAAGCAAAAAAGGGATGGAAATGGAGCCAGGGTGGCCCACACCACCCTGTGGTGCGGGCCCACCCCTGGCCGCGCCACCAGGTGGTGAGTCCACCCCGGACTCTGCCTCCGACTCGTTTTCTCCCAGTACCTTCCTTTTGTCATGAAACTTCATAATATATAACCCTCCGGATCTCCCGAGGTTCGTATATCGTGTTTTCGTCATGTTTTTGTTTCGATCTGTTTCTGCCAAGGCATACTTTTTGAAAGTTTAGAAGCAGAATGGTGTCTGCCAAGGATAAAGGGAAGGAGCCTATGGAGGAAGACCTCCAAGACCCCAGGAAGGAGAAGGAGATCAAAAGTGAAGATGAAGAGGAGCAAGGCCAACATCCGCGCACCGGAACTACCATTGCAAGCATTGGAGTGGTGACAAAACCTGCCAGGGTTAGAATGACTGCACGGATGCAGACTGGGGGGGAAAGCTCCTCTTCACTGCTTGGCTCCACGTTCACCTTCACCAAGTACCAAGAGTCCCTTCCATACCTTTATCCATAACCATGCAGGAAAAGAAGACCGCAAGGAAGGAGGGCGGAAAAAGAATCACAAGAGCTGGGATCCACAATCTAACATGATCATGCACCGCATCGAGCACAACTCGGAGTTGATTCGTACCCTCACCTTCGAGATTGAGGACTTGGGGAAATTGGTCAAGAAGCTCATCGAGAGGATACCACCACCACCGAAGGAGTGATTCGTCATCAGGTTTGGCATCCCCTTGGTTTGTTCCAAGCTTGGGGGAGTGCCGCGGTATCACATCACTATCTTCTATCTTTTTACCTTATTAGTAGAGTAATATCATGAATAGAGGAGTTATTATGTAGTATGGTTTGCATTATGGAAGTGTCCCCTCTCTCGTTAGATATGTATCCCTTGGTGTGAGTTGCCGTTATGGATTATTAATGAGAAGTTCTATCATTTACTCTTTTGCATAGCTTATATTAGTTTTCAATTCGTGGTTATATGATTGATCTTGTTGTTAGTATTGGTATCACTTTGGGATCATTGAGTTAATTTAGTTGGTTTTGGCAAACCTGGCTCGGTCAGTAGCAACACTATTTTTGAGATTTGAATGAAAAAGATAGAAGTACTCTAAAGAAAAAATAATTTCATCATCTTTCTTTCTTGATTTGCTCATAAGTCTAGTATTCTCTAGTTACGATCTTTTGTGCTTCCAAGGAAGATTGCATGTTTATTTTTATCACTTGTGTGTTTGGTTGTTTCCTTCAACTCTTATACTTGCTACCCAGCCTTGCTAGCCAAAAACCTGTACTGAGAGGGAATTCTTCTCGTGCATCCACCTCGTTAAACCAAAAACCATGCCATTTGTGTCCACCATACCTACCTATTAGCACTATTGCTATTCCAAGTAAATTCTTGTTTTATCTACCTCCCAAATTAAACTTGTGATGTGAAAATTAGTGATTAAAGCTCTCACGAACTTGATGGCACACTTTACTTTCTTGCATTTAATAAACTTGAACCATTGGGTCCTTCTTTGTTGCGTATATGTTTGCGCTTTATGAGTTGAAGTTAGCAGAACCATGTATCATGGGGACCGCTTTCAACACTTCATTGGTACTTGTACCTAGTTGATACAATGTTCTTTTGCTTATGGATCCCGACGGTGTGAAATAAAAGTGGAACTTCTAAGATCATGGAGTTTATATGTATGTTAGAGAAACGCCTAGGCCTCTAGCCTAAGCCATGCCTAATCATGGTGGAAACTTGCAGCATAACTATAGTGAGCATTCTATGAAGCATCCTCAATAAAAACGTATGCAAATAGCAAATAAAAAGATCGCTGAGATGCTCAATATCTGCTTGCCTTGTCATTTTGATTATGGGATAGCTCCTGTGTCATGTGCAAGGGGTACCCCGTTGGCGGTTCTCAATGATACGCATGTATTTACTATGACAAGAGCTTGCTTGTGACTGAAGTTGAGTAGCATGAGGTTCGGTACTCATAAGTAAGGGGCATTAGATTTCAATTTATAACTTGTTAAGCATATCCTCTTAGTTGTGTCACTTTAACCTTAATCACCTAAAGATGCCTACGATAGGGGCAATGAGAGCTGAAAGCTAGTAAGTATCATAATTTTTGGGAGCTCTTTATGAGACTTGCAATCCCTACTTCCCTCTGCGAAGGGCCTTTCTTTTACTTTGTAGTTGAGTCAGTAAACCTATTCCCTTCTATCTCAGCAGGTATTTTGAGTTGTTGTGTTTCATTCATTCATATGATGATTTATTCAATCATGTTTCTTATGTTCCTTGTTTTGCACATTGCTCTTATCTTGATGTTTACTACTTTGAAAGCTATCATTGAAAACCAGCTATTTGTGAACTCCAGCAAATTATCAACTATTCTTCGACCAAGAGCTAAGTTTGCCATTACCAATTATGATTCACTTTATGTATCTTTATTGTGTTTCCTTTACTCATTGCAAGTTGAGTTATATAATAGTGAGTTGTCTTCTACTATGATCTATGTATTGATGAACGTGATGCTTCTTGTCCGTATTCCTTTATCGACTCTTCACTCCATAAACCTGAGGCCATGTTTATTGAGCTCAGTTTTGCTTGGGGACAAGCAAAGTCTAAGCTTGGGGGGAGTTGATACGTCCATTTTGCATCACTATTCTATGTCATAATTCAATGTTATTCATTGATATATTTCGTATTGAGAGGTGATACTTATGTTATTTTATCTGTTTTTTGCATGGTTGATGACTTTTGGAGCATGGACCGCTGCAGTCAGGATTCTGATGGAAAAGGTGCTGTTTGGAGGCAAAATTTGCGAAGATCAGATAATCCGGGAAAATATATGGAAAATCCTATTTTTCTAGAAGACGAACGAAGCCAGAAGGAGGGCTGGAGATGGTCCATAGGGGCCCACACCACCCCCTGGCGTGGGCAGCCCTAGGCCACGCCAGTAGGTGGTGTGGCCACCCTGGCCCACTCCAGGCACTCCCCTCTGGCGTATATTATCCTCCCGAAACCCTAAGACTCGGGGAGCGACCACAGAAAGATTCCGCCGCCTTTGTAGGGCGAAAAACACCGAGAGAGAAAGATCTCTCCGGCAGACAGATTTCTGCCGGGGGAATTCCTTCCCGGAGAGGGGAGATCGTCGCCATCAACACCACCACCAAGCTGGACTTCATCAGGATCATCATCATCATCACCAACATCATCACCATCAGCACCCTCGTCACCATCTCCATATTGTTGTAACAGTTTAGTTGAATCTTGCATTAGTTCATAGGGGAAACTTTCCCAGTGTTGATTACTCTTTGTAGTTGATGCTATTGAGTGAACTATTGAATTATTGTTTACGTTCATATTGTTGTACACCATTATTCCATGTCTGATCATGATCCATATGATGTCTTGTGAGTAGTTCGTTTTGTTCTTGAGGACATGGGAGAAGTCATGTTGTTAGTAGTGGAGTTGTGTTGAGAGAGATTAAATAGTTTGATATTTAAGTTGTGTTGTACTTCTTCTAGTGGTGTCATGTGAATGTCTACTACATGAAACTTCACCTATATGGGCCTAGGGGAATGCATTGTGTATTTGGCTACTAATCATAGGGGTTGCCGAAGTGACAGAAACCTGAACCCCCGTTAGGAAACCATTGCACAAGGGACATAAGGGTCTTAGAGTTTAAAGTTGTGGTTAGGTTTCTACCTTAATTACTTTCTTGTACTTACGGATGTTTGCAAGGGGTATAATCACAAGTATGTATTAGTCCTAGGAAGGTCGGTACATTAGCACAGGTTCACCCACACAACACTTAGAAATCTAAAGAAGATTAATCAACTATATGAAGCGAAAGCACTTGACAGTCTTCCCATGTGTCCTCGAGAACGTTTGGTCATCTTAAGTAATACAACCAGCTTGTCCTTTGCTGCATAAAGGATTGGGGCACTTGCTGCATTTATTCCTACTGTCTTTTATTTACTCGTACTTTGTTTACTTGCTTTATCAAAAAACCCCTAAAAATATGTTTGCTAAGTATTTGCAGAGAATTCCTGATCCATACCACTAGCCAGCACCTTCTGCTCCTCGTTGGGTTCGAAACTCTTACTTATCGAAAATACTGCGATACACCCCCTATACTTGTGGGTCATTAGCCGCCCGTGAAGCAATGCTCTAACCCAAAGTGGGCCACCCTGGTCAGTGCGGCACAATGAGGATACCTGAAAAGTATAGCCCCAACACTTGACCTTGCTCATTTGTCTTGAAATACAAGAATGGTTCATACTCTTTGACAACTAAGCTTAAATTCGTTTAAATTTCACCACTTCCTTTTAGATTAGAACTTTACATGGTCAATCGGATTACATTTTACATCAGGGACCTCAAAAAAGCAAAAATTTACATCGAGGTCCATACATTTAGCATAAAGGACCCTAAAAGGAAAAAATTCTGGTTCGGCTCCTTCTCGAGACATCAGCTGATCTAAGCCAAACTCTTGATGCTACTTCCTCTTCGATTGTTTTAAAAACATGGCCAGATCTATTGCCATGCAAATTCTCTTACATGGGATCATCATCATATAAAGTATGATGTTGATATGGCCTTGACCTTTGTCGTTCGGCTTGAAATCCTAGAATTTGCATATTCGTTAACAAGTAAGATTAAAATAATCATCTAAATTTCACCACTTACACTTTTAGACCTAAAAAGGGGAAATTATATCGAGGTCCATACATTTAGCACAAAGGATCCTAAAATTCTTGGATACTCGATCATCATAATAAAGTATGATGCAGAGATATGGCATCGACCTTGTGGTCTCGTTCGGCTTGAAATCCAAGAATTTTTCATACTCGTTGACAACTAAGCTTAAATTTATTTAAATTTCACCACCTACTTTTAGGTTAGCATTTTACGCGATCGGTGGGAGTACATTCTACATCAAGGACCTAATAAAAGGGAAAATTACATCGAGGTCCATACATTTAGCACAAAGGACCCTAAAATTGAGCAAAGAAAACAGTCGGGTTTGGCTCCTTCTCGAGACAGCAGCTGATCGATCCATAATCTTCATGCTACTTCCTCTTTGATTGTTTTCAAAATATGGCCGAATCTATCTCCATGCAAATTCTTGGATATGTGGATCATCGGCATAAAGTATGATGTAGATATCTGGCCTTGACCTTGTGGTCGTTCAGCTTGAAATCCAAGAATTTTTCATACTCATTGACAACTAAGCTTATATTCATTTAAATTTCACCACTTACTTTTAGGTTAGAATTTTACACGGTCGGTCAGAGTCCATTTTACATCAAGGACCTCAAAAGGGGGAAAATTACATCGAGGTCCATACATTTAGCACAAAGGACTCTAAAGTTAAGCAAGGAAAACATTCTGGTTCGGCTTCTTCTATAGAGAGTAGCTGATCGAGCCATACTCTTCATACTACTTCATCTTTGACTGTTTTCAAAATATGGCCAAATTTGTCGGCATGCAAATTCTTGGATATGGGATCATGACCTTGGTCGTTCATCTTGAAATCCTAGAATGGTTCATAATCATTGACAACTAAGCTTAAATTTGTTTAAATTTCACCACTTACTTTTAGGTTAGATTTTTACATAGTTGGTTGGAGTACATTTTACATCATGGACCTGAAAAAGCAAAAATTACATTAAGGTCCATACATTTATCATAAAGCTTCCTAAAAGTAAAAATTTCTGGTTTGGCTCCTCCTCGACAGATCAGATGATCTGAGAGCCAAACTCTACATACTACTTCCTCTTTGATTGTTTTCAAAATATGGCCAAATTTGTCGCCATACAAATTCTCTCATATGGGATCATTAATATAAAGTATGATGTTGATATGGCCTTGACCTTGGCCGTTCGGCTTGAAATCCAATAATAGTCATACTCGTTGACAAGTAATCTAAAATCGTCGAAATTTCACCACTTACACTTTTAGGTTAGAATTTTACACGGGCGTGGAAGTACATTTTAAATTAAGGACCTAAAAAGGGAAAATTACATCCAGGTCCATACATTTAGCACAAATGACCCTAAAATTAAGCAAGGAAAACTGTCGGGTTCGGCTCCTTCTCGAGAGAGTAGCTGATCGAGCCATACTCTTCATACTACTTCATCTTTGATTGTTTTCAAAATATGCCCAAATTTGATGGCATGCAAATTCTTGGATATGGGATCATGACCTTGGCCGTTCATCTTAAATTCCTAGAATGGTTCATACTCGTAGACAACTAAGCTTAAATTCATTTAAATTTCACCACTTACTTTTAGGTTAGATTTTTACATGTTTGGTTGGAGTATATTTTACATCAAGGACCTAAAAAAAGCAAAAATTACATCGAGGTCCATACATTTATCATAAAGCTCCCTAAAAGGAAAATTTTCTGGTTCGGCTCCTTCTCGATAGATCATCTGATTTGAGCCAAACTCTAAATACTACTTCCTCTTTGATTGTTTCCAGAATATGGCCAAATTTGTCGAGATGCAAATTCTCTCATATGGGATCATCAACATATAGTATGATGGTTGATATGGCATTGACCTTGGTTGTTCGACTTGAAATCCAATAATGGTCATACTCGGGTACAAGTAAGCAAAAAATTCGTCGAAATTTCAGCACTTACCATTTTAGGTTAGAATTTTACACGGGCATGGAAGTACATTTTACATCAAGGACCTAAAAAGGGACAATTACATCGAGGTCCATACATTTATCACAAAGGAACCTAAAATTAAGCAAGGAAAACAGTCGGGTTCAGCCCCTTCTCGAGAGAGTAGCTGATCGAGCCATACTCTTCATACTACTTCATCTTTGATTGTTTTCAAAATATGGAAAAATTTGTCGCCATGCAAATTCTTGAATATGTGATCATGACCTTGGTCGTTCATCTTGAAATCCTAGAATGGTTCATACTTGTTGACAACTAAAATTAAATTCATTTAAATTTCACCACTTACTTTTAGGTTAGATTTTTACACGGTTCGTCGGAGTACATTTTACATTAGGGACCTGAAAAAGCAATAATTACATCGAAGTCCATACATTTATCATAAAGCTCCCTGGAAGGATTTTTTGGTTCAGCTCCTTCTCTAGAAATCAGCTGATCTGAGCTAAACTCTACACACTACTTCCTCTTCGATTGTTTTCAAAATATGGCAAATTTGTCAGCACGCAAATTCTCTCATATGGGATCATCAACATAAAGTACTATGTTGATATGGCCTTGACCTTGGTCGTTCGTCTTGAAATCCAATAATGGTCATACTCATTGACAAGTAAGCTTAAAATCGTCGAAATTTCACCACTTACACTTCTAGGTTAGAATTTTACACGAGTGTGGAAGTACATTTTACATCAAGGACCTAAAAAGGTGAAAATTACATTGAGGTCCATACATTTAGCACCAAGGACCTTTAAATTAAGCAAGGAAAACAGTCGGGTTTGGCTCCTTCTCTAGAGAGAAGTTGATCGAGCCATACTCTTCACACTACTTCATCTTTGATTGTTTTCAAAATATGGCCAAATTTTTCGGCATGCAAATTCTTGGATATGGGATCATATGCATAAAGTATGATGTAGATATGGCCTTGACCTTGGCCATTTGTCTTGAAAATCCAAGAATATGGTTCATACTCATTGACAACTATCCAAGAATATGGTTCATACTCATTGACAGCTAAGCTTAAATTCATTTAAATTTCACCACTTACTTTTAGGTTAGAATTTTACACGGTCGGTGGGAGTACATTTTACATCAAGGACCTAAAAAGGGAAAATTACATGGAAGTCCATACATTTAGCACAAATGACCCTAGAAAGGAAAACTTTCCATTTCGGCTCCTTCTTGAGAGACCAGCTGATCTAAGCCAAACTCTCTATACTACTTCCTCTTTGATTATTTTCAAAATATGGCCAAATCTGTTGCCATGCAGATTCTATGATATGGGATCATCAGCATAAAGTATGATGTTTATATGGCCTTGACCTTGGTCGTTCGGCTTGAAATCCAAGAATTTTCATACTCGTTGACAACTGTGCTTAAATTCGTTCAAATTTCACCACTTACACTTTTTGGTTAGAATTTTACATGGATGGTGGGAGTACATTTTACATCACGGGCCTGAAAAGGTAAAATTACACTGAGGTCCATACATTTAGCATAAAGGACCATAGAATTTTGCAAAGAAAATAGTCGGGTTTGGCTCCTCGAGAGAGCAGATGATCAGGCCCTACTCTTCATACTACTTCCTCTTCGATTGCTTTCAAAATATGGCAAAATTTGTCGCCATGCATATTCTTGGATACGGGACCATCGGCATAAAGTATGATGTTGATATGGCCTTGAACTTGGTCGTTCGTCTTGAAATCTAAGAATGTTCATACTCACTTTTATCTTTAAACAGTTTTCAAAACTCATGTTTACCTTCATGGAAAGTAGTGCATGCAGGAGAACGCCATGTGAATTCTTTTGTTATTAGTACTCATTATTTTTTGTTTGATTGTTTTTAAAACAAGGACAATTTTTTTGGTAGCCTTTCAAAAACAATGTTTCGCAATATGTCCTACTATATGGGCTTGTTGGTTTGCAGCCCAAAAGTTCCCGGGCGAGTGCATCGTTGTACCCAAGTTGCCTGAAATTGCCGCTTTTCGCAAAGTTGGGCTGTCAACTACCGAGAGGGGCCATTTCGAGGCAAACTCATCTAGTGGTGGTTTAGGAGAAGAACACACATGCAATGACACTAGTGGTGGTTTAGGATAAGAACACACATGCAATGACACTGGTGGATCCATGTGGTTTATGAAAAGAACACACATGCAATGACTCTAGTTGTGGTTTATGAAAAGAACATAAATGCAATGAACTCTAGTGGATCCATGTGGTTTATGAAAAGAACACACATGCAATGACTCTAGTGGATCCATGTGCTTTATGAAAAGAACACACATGTAATGAACTCTAGTGGATCCATGTGGTTTATGAAAAGAACACACATGTTGTGGTGGCATCACTGCATGTGTTCTTTTCCTAAAACCACAATGATGCACACTGATACACTCACACATCCAATGAGGTGTGGGGATGCAGCATCTTTCAACCTGGTGGTACAATGCATGCTGCAGTTGAATCCCAGCATGTTGCCAGGGTTCCTAGACATGGTCGGACACCATAAATGATGTGGTGGCATCACTGCATGTGTTCTTTTCCTAAAACTACAATGATGCACACTGATACACTCACACACACATCCAATGAGGTGTGGCGATGCAGCATCTTTCAAGATGGTGGTAGAATGCATGCCGCAGTTGAATCCCAGGATGCTGCCAGGGTTCCTGGACATGGTTGGACACATGCCGTGGTGGCATCACTGCATGTGTTCTTTTCCAAAACCATAATGATGCACACTGACACACACACACATCCAATGAGGTGTGGTGATGCAGCATTTCATTGTATAAGACACTCACTTTCCATTTTTATACTACTAAGTTTTGCCCTTGGTTTTTTTATACTACTCAGTTTTGCCCCCCTCTCTCTCTCGTAGAAGCCCAAACTTGTGATCACTCTGGCTGCCATGCCCTATTGGTTGTCATAGTTGTCACGCGGATCGTGCGCATCAACCATTAATCCTGTGTGATCCAACGCGGATCGTTGCACACGTCGTGCCCTTCACAGCACAGCGTGAGACAGCATGGACGTCTCTCTTAGTGAGACTTCTACAAGAAGGAACATGAAGCCGTGCATGGAAAAAGTTGTCGAGTGGTCATGTCATGTTTAATCACGTCTGAAAAGCCTACTACTACTACCACAACACATGCATAGGGCAACAGGGTCATCGAGTGCACGGTTATCAACGGGATGCTGCAAATTACTGCCACTTGATTTTAATAAGACATATCCCATTTTTACACAGCACGCTCTCAATCTCACTTCCAACTGGGCCCTACCGCAAGTAACTTCCACGCGTCAGGGGGCCCCTCGAGAAGACCTAATGTTGCTAGAAATTTGTTCTACGCCACTTGCATGCAGTGGAATCAAGGTCTGCCATGCGTGTGTTTTCAATGCAGTTATAAAGTTGAGATCATGGTTGTTTCAAAAAAAGTGGAGATCATGGTAGCCCCATCCCCCCGCCCACCACACGTGTCCACTCGAGGACTACCAATGGTCCAGCGTTCATAAACCAGCTCGGCGTTCTTCTTCCATGAGCTCGTGTCATTTTCCCCAATCTATCTAGTCCCAAAACCCCAATCTTCACCTACCGCATGCACCGAAGCTCCTTCGCTTGCACCACCGCCTTCCCTAGGTGCGCCATGAAGCATACACGTGGAGACGAGCCGGAGGTGAAGCCAGTTGAAGGCGCGATAGCAGATGGCTCGGTCATTTCCAAGCAGGTGGAGGCGTCTTCTTCGGGCACACACGCCGCTCGTCGCCACGCCATCAACGCTTCAAGCTCATCCGTCTAGCCAGTAGCCGTCACCGTCGAGCAGTAGGTGGCCGACAACATCGTGGTGCCAGCGGCAGATCTAGATGAGGGGCAGGCGACAGGCGGAGGCAATCCAGTGCTCTACATCAACGACCCCATCGCCATCCAAGAAATCATCGATGCAATCGCAGAGAATGACGAGTTCGAGGAGGAGGTCCCTGATGAGGAGTCCAAGGTACTACATTGCTAGCTTCTCTAGTCGCAGTCGTAGATTTTACTGTTCATACATAGGATTTGCTCAATCGTGTATATATCCTTTTGCTCTTGAAGTAGGGTAGTATATATATGGTTCAAACGGTCGATTGATGCATCTACAATCTAGTCACGAAACCCCAATCCGTCTAGTCACAAAACCCCAATCTGCTCATCTGTCATCTAGTAAATTTACATTTGCTTAACTCGTTGTTCCTATGGTTCTTCTTGTGCTATAAATTTAATCGATCTATAACATTTGATTTAGGGGTTTTAGGGTTTGCTAGTTGAGTGTTGATTTTGATACACAACTTCATATAACATTACATTTCTATTCCTTACTGAGCCCAATAATTTAATTTTGCCCCAAAAGAGTGCAAGGGAGACACATCTAATGATGTCATTTTCTTAGGGACGGTTAGTGAACCTAAGGTAGCAATGTACATAAACAATATAGGTTGTGTTGTTGGTATTTTGGTTCTCCAGCTCCATCTCTATAAAAATAATGAGGCCCTTGATTTATTCTCATATGGAACCTATATATATAATACTTGTATTGTTTCTGATCTTTGAATGAGTCTTATGATGCATATATATATCCCTGAATATTGTTTCGTGGGATTACATTTCAACTTCTTATTGTGGCCAATGATTCAAATTTTCCCCAAAAGAGAGACAGACACATTGGTGTCAGATTTTTTCAGGGATGAGTTAGTGAACCTGGGGCGATGTACAAGAACAATATAGGTTGTGTAATTGTTACTTGGTTTGCTAACGCCATCCCTGAAGAAACTTATGAGGCCATGATCTTTATTCTACATTCATAGAACTATGATATTTGAATTATGTATTGCATGCATTCATAGTGCATAAGAATTACTTTTCAGTTTGTCACCGAGGCCGATGATTGAAATTTTCCCCAAAAGAGTGCAAGGGGAGGCACATATGATGGTGTCATTTTTTAGGGATGGGTTGGTGAACCATGTAGTAATGCACACAAACAATATAGGTTGTGCTATTGGTACTTTGGTTCACCGCCTCCTTCTCTAGAAATAATTATGAGGCTCTTGATTTATTCTCATATGGAATTACATATATGATCCTTGAATTTTTTCTGATCTTTGAATGATTCGTATGATGCATATGTATATGCATGGTTTTGATGATAAGTATTTTTAACATGTACCTGAAGACTAATTGTTTGGTTTTTATTTATATTACAAGATTTAGGATTGTTTTTGTACCTAAATGTGTATATCCCTGAATATTGTTTCATAGAATTACATTTCAATTTCTTATTGTGGCCAATGATTCAAATTTGCCCCGAAAGAGAGGCATACACATTGGTGTCAAATTTTTTCAGGGATGAGTTAGCGAACCTGGGGCGATGTATAAGAACAATATAGGTTGTGCAATTGTTACTTGGTTCACTAATGCCATCCCTGAAGAAACTTATGAGGCTACAATCTTTATTCTACATACACTCTAATCCAATTAATTGTCATTTTGTTGAGATGAAATGATATATGAACTGATCAAACTATTGCTGAGATGCTTTCTCTTTGATATCAACTTAATTTTGTCTTACATATATGTTGTCAATTCTTGAGTTGTAATACAATTGAATCATATTTATGAGTTCTAAGTTATGTGCTTAAAAATCAACAGGAGGATGATGATGAAGTGGACGATATCAAGGAATCCGGGGACAACAAGAGCCGCTATGTGCTAAGGAGGTTACGGTGTGGGCAAATCCCTTTCTACCGTAGGGGAGACTGTTTTGCGCATTCTGTGGCAGAGCAATCAACGTGGACCTCGACAGCATGATCCAGCACGCGGCAGGCGTTGGCAGAGGTGGAGGCAGAAGGCATAGGCCGATTACCTTGGCACGACACGCAACCTTCTATAAATTCCTCCAGGATTATGTCAGGACTGGCATGTATCCCTTAACTAGGTTGTCCCTGCCTCTTGTTGCTGCTCCTGCCCTGCTAGGCGACTCTGTATCCCAGCCTCCTACTACTGCCCCTGCTTTTATTTTGTTTTAGTTAATTATTATCTGTGTGTTACATGTCAGACAATATATTCGTGTTGTCTCTGGTGAACCTTCTATATATATATTAATCTACTCCTTTATATGGAGTGCCCTAAAATTTCTAGTGTTCAGTTATATTACTGATCATGCTCATGCACACTACCAAATATTTCTAGTGCTCGATTATAATATAATTGTCAAGGAATACATCAGCAAGTTAAATTTGTCGAAATTTCGTATTGAAGTAACTAAATGATCTCACATTGGCGATGGACGTTGGCAGAAGCCAATGCCGAAGGAATTAGCTGAAGACCTTGGCGCGACACGCATCCTTGAGCAAATTCCTTACAGGTTCAACAACGGGTTGCCGCCGCCCAGCTCCGAATTCGCTAACAGGTTCAACGTGGCAAAACTTGAGCTACCACAGAGACCTCGGTAGGGGTGGTAAAATTGGTGCAAGTGCGACCATGGCGACGGCGCGCTCGGATTCTGGAGGAGGAAAATAGGACCGAGCATGATCGTCACGGTGATAGATCTCACCGGGAACCAATTCTCGTCCCCGCACCATGCCATGGGTGCGGCCATGGTGAGGGCGAGGTCCGACTCGGAATGGGGAGGAGAGTGAGGCCAAGCAGGTTCGTCCAGGTCCTAGCTCTGCGCCATGGCCGTGACCACAGATTGCCGCTCCGGAGAAGAAGAAGATGCGTAATGGATGATGCGCCAATGCTGCAAGCCTATAGGGAGGAGAGCGGAGCCGAGCAGGTTCATCCACGTCCTAGCTCTACGCCATGGCCATGACCACAGATTGCCGCTCCAGGAAAGAAGAAGACGTGTAATGGATGCAGGTGCCAACACTGCAAGCCTACATGGCAGTCACGACGGCAACGACATAACAGCGAAAACTAACAGGCGGGCCAACTTGATGGGCATTAGCCTGATACTTTGTATTCAAACGTAAAGTTGAATTCATGCCGAAAAAGACCCCTTGAGTATTTGGCACACCAACTGTGGGCAACACGGATGATTACAAGCAACTTGGGTACCGCTTTCCCTTGGCGCCTCAACTTTCGAGCCACAAAATGATATTTTCCTACTATATGTACACAAGAGTTTTTTGTTGGAAACTAGTACCACAAAATAGCTTGAGAACGGGAGAAATTATTATTACAGGTGGATCACTACTCCTATAGCTACCCCTACATTCGAGTACTCTGTTTTAATTTTACAAGAAAGATTTATTGTCGAGGGAACTAGAGCAAAGTAGTATTATTCTAAAGGGAGCTGGAGCAGAGGAACATCTGTCCGTTTTCATTTTATTCAACCTTGCCTATACGCTCTATCCCTAGTTCCCCATTACTCTACCTCTACGCCAAGCGCCACCATACTTCTCCTCCACAATGCCACTTTTTTTATCCTATTCACCGTACTGTTTGAGTGTGTTTGTTCTTCTCCCTATCTCGCATGCAGCCATCGATCTTCCCTCTTTTCCAGAAATCCAAATCAATCCACCGTCCCAACTTCCATCAGCTTTGTTGCGATGGCAGGACCGAGCAAGGACAGTGATGATTCTGAGATGTTCCAGGATGTTTTTACCGAATGACCGCTTGAAGAACTCATAACCAGATGTGACGTCATCACCACCGCAAGCCTCACCGGTTCGTCCAAACATCTCTTGACTCGGAAAAATATAGTGCAACTTTACATGCTTCTCAGCCGTTTGGCCTTCCCTGTGTTCTTCATTCTCACCCGACTAAGAAACCATGGGAATGCAACGAGTACTTCGAGGGCAAGGGCACGACATGCAAGCTGATGCCACTAGACAGGTTCTCCTCCGATGTTGTGTTCCCAAATTGTATGGGTAAGCAGTGGGTAGGTGCCAATGGATATTGGATCGCCACTGTTGGGTCCGAGTGTAAGTGGGAGCTTGAAAATGTGTACACTAATCAACGCGTTTCTGTCCCACAAGTCAATGAGTTTGTACCCACCAACAATCCGTTTACATTCATGCATAATTATCGCCCTATTCTCCTCCGGAAGATTACGATTTGCCGAGCTCCCACGGATGTGGTGGATTATTTAGATTTCTCTCTTGTCGCTATCTTCGACTACTCAATTGCTACCTTGGAGATGAGTATGCATGGGCAGTTTTTGAGAACCAGTTCCAGTGCTGTTTCACATAAAGTGATGTACCTATCCACAAGGGTCAGTAGTTTGCAGCCATTGAGAGTGGCAGTGTTTATGCCTAGAATCATCTGTATTTTGGTAAGTTTGATCCATTCCTGTTCTAAACACTAGCTTCAGTTTTAATGGATGTAAACTAGTGTTGGCTGATTTGGCCGTCATTTCTTTTTAAAGGTCCTATTCTGCTCCTGTCACCACCTATCGCCATCTCGAGGAGAGCAACCTTGATGCCATAGATGATGACGAGCACGGAACTGGTTTATGGTTCTTAGCAATATCTACAGATGAATCTCGTCTGCTTCTTATCCATACTGTGGGAATTACTGATGAGGAGTTTTATGGCAGTACTTATTATGGTCATGGCAATCCTGTTGCTGATCATAGTGTTGATTGTTGTGGTTGCACTTTTGGCACCTATGCTACTGGGTTTGGCTGCAAGGTGTACTCAAAGGACACTGATTACTTGTATCCACCTAAGCCATGGATAGCGATTGTTGACATGGGAGCATATTCCCTTTTCCTTGGATTGAACTATCCGATTAACATTGCAGTAGGCGGTGCAGATGTTGCCCCAGGATATCTGACGAGAAGCAACCGTGTCTACACCTCCCACCATGCAATAGGACTTGGATATACGTTGTTTCCTAAAATATGTTGCTTCAGTCTAAATAATGAAGAATCAGCTGTTGTATTCTCAACCAACGTTGCATGGAAATCAATGGAGACTCCATTATGGTTCATCCCGAGCTTCGCCAATTCCCGCGATTGGAACCAAACTACCGTATGTAATCGTAATACTATGTAATAGGATAGCTCAGTTTAGATCAAGTGCAGTAGATGGTCTTGCTTTTCTTTTGTAACTTGGCCTTGTCATGAACTCATAATCTAGACAAGGCTTTGGGCATTTTGAGTTGCCTATGGAGGTCACACACATGCATTTATGTGAGAAGGAGGCATGCACACAAAAGCAGACTTGATCGTCGGTTTTGTTTCTTCCAATGACGAGTGTTCGGAGAAAACGGCAAACTGAATCTATCACTTTGAAATGTTGGTGAATATGTCCAAGTGTAGCTGAATGTGAAAAGGGAATCTGTCGATATTTTTCTTTTCTTATTATGTACTGCTGAATCTTTCAAATGCTACTGAACCTGCCAAAAGTTTTGTTCGGTACTTGTTCAAATCGACCTGCCGAGTGCAGAATATGGTCTCGCTTTCCTTTTGAATCAGGCCTTGCTACATCTATTGAATTTCAATGTCCGCATTATTAATCTGTCAATTATTTTGGTGACTATCTGTGTACTGCTAACCGTTCACTTTGAATGTTGTGCTGACTCTGTCAAGTGTTGCTGAATATCAACCGGGAATATGTTTGATATTTTCATGGTCTTATTCTATACTGCTGGATCTTTCAAATACTACTGAATCTTTCAAATGCTTTCTCGTTATTATTAGTACAATATTTTGTAGAACAAACTGTGATGTACTGGTACTTGTTTAGATGAAGTGCATTAGATTGTCTTGCTTTTGTTTTGAAACTTAGCATTGTCGCAATTATCTACATTAGTCTTGGGCAGTTTGGGTTGCATATGGGCGGTCACACATGCATTGATGTAAGGAGGAGGTATTCACACAAAAGCAGACTTGATTGTCAGTTTTGCTTGCTCTGATGGTCTCTTCGAAGAACAGGCCAAACCGATCGTGCGCCAAGTTTTTTTTATCTAGAACAAGAACTAATTCTCTCTGTACGGCTATAGAATTTCAAGCAGGAAAGCTACTGAATCTCTCAAATGTTCTGTCATTGCGATTACTAAAGCATTTTGTGGAACTAATACTAATGTACTGGTACTTGTTTAAATCAAGGGTTCTAGATAGTCTTGCTTTTCTTTTGAAACATGCCCATGTCACAATCTAGATGATACTTGGGAATTTTGGATTGCATACGAGGGTCACACAGGCATTGATGTGAGAAGAAGGTACTCAAAGCAGACTTGATCCTCAGCTTTTCTTGCTCCAATGTTTAAGTGTGTTTGGTGGAAAGGACAAACTGATCGTGTGATAAGGTTTTTAGAGCTAAAACAAGAACTGGTTCTCTCTGTACTGCTATTGTATTTTATTGTTTGTATTGCTGAATTGGTCATTTTGAAATTCTATTGAATTGGTCAAATGCTCATGAATATGAACTTCGAATCTGTTGATAATTTCTCTACCTTATTTTGTACTGCTGAATTTTGACATGAATAGCTGCCAAAAAGAATTATTGCTTTTCCCCTCCCTCTCTAGGGTCTTTGTTTCGAATCTGGCCGAGCACATCACAATGCAATTTTTATTAACCAGGAGAAGAAATCTAGTAGCTCATTTGGCCCCTCTTTAGCCCAGAACATTTTTATTCAGCCTTTTCGGGGTCCAGGGACTACTAACCACAGCCTAGTGAAGTTTGAGAAAGGAGCCCATGGAGCATAGCTGAGAACATATTAATTTGGCCTTTTAGGGGTCAGGGGACTGCTGAGCACAACCTAGTAAAATTTGGGAATGAAGCCCATGGAGCATAGCCTACGGAGTATAACCCACGTAGAGAAGCCTATGTAGAATAGCCAAACTCTTTTTAATTTGGCATTTTGGGCATTGCCCCCACCTCTCAAAATAAATAAATAAACTCTGCCTACCCATGTTTTTAAGAAAATACTCAATTATGTGGCATTTTATAAATTGAGATGCCAGGACCGTTGCCCTTTTATATTTAAAAAAAGAGAAACATAGACACACAAAATATTTTTAAGAAGACTAATACATAAATTGTAGTACTAATAAAAGTTTAATGATATTTATTCTATAAATATCTTTGTTGTAGTGGCAATGCACTCAATTTACGTTTATTTGATTTGAACGTCTTTTGTTCGAATCGTATCTTGGGTTTACATTTTTTTTCTTGTAGCAATATCACATTATGGAGAGGCTGACATCACGGACCCACCAGCATGCAGCGTCCCTGGAGTTTGTTTTGAGAGTGGGTTCGGAAAAAAAATACTTGTATAGAGAGGCTCGCATTGGGGACCCACCAGACAGAACATACAAGGCTGCATCAAGGACCCACAAGCCAGAACATGCTAGAGAGGCTGGCATAAGGGCCCCAGCAGTAAGACCATATACGGCTGCCACGGTGAAAATAGCGGACGCGGCCGAAAAAAGTCCATCATACACACGTTGCACTTATAGAGAAGCTGACATGTCGGACCCAGTAGGCCCAATCATAGCCCATGAAATTAGTCTATTAGCCCCAAGCATAGCCCAGTACGTTCTAATTCGGCCTTTTGTGGTCTTGTGGCAACCAACCATAACCCATTCAATTTAGGAGTGAGCCCATGGAATATAAGCCATGACAAATAGGGCATCCGCCCCGAGTTAGCCTAGAATCTTTTTAATTCGGCCTTTATGAGCATTTTGTGTACTCTGAGGCTGGCATCTGGGACCCGAAAAAACAGTCCAACATACACACATTTCTTTCAAATAGAGGTTGTCAATTGGGACCCAGAATAGACACGTTTCCTACACAGAGGTGGTTCACATTTGGGATCCAGCAAGTTGCCAAGGTCAAAACAGCAGACATGGACAAAAATGTCCATCATACGCACATTTCATTTACAGAGTGGCTGATATATGGGACCCAGCAGCATGACCTTATACAGATGCCGCATCGAGCAACGTTGCCAGTTCGAAACAGGGAGGCGCGAGCGAGAAAAAGTTCAGCATGCACACGTTTCTTGTAATGAGAGTCTGAAATGGGGGACCCAGCAGCGTGAGCAAACGGCAGATTTGTCGAGCAACACTATCTAGTTCGAAATAGGGTAGCGCTAGAGAAGAAAAAATTCCATCATACCAACAATTCTTCTAATGTGAGGTTGACATAACGGACCCACCAACCTGAATAAACGGCTGATGCAGCGAGCAACGCTATCAAGTTTGGAACACGAAGGCGCGACAGAGGGTAAAAATCCATCATACACATATTTCTTCTAATGAGAGGATGACATGTGGGGCCTAGTAGCATGATTAAAAGGTAGATGCATCCAACATCGCTATCAAATTCGGAACAGGGTAGCACGAACGAAGAAAAAATCCATCATAGACATGTTTCTTCTAATGAGACGATTACAGTGGAGCTCAGGAGGTTGGTTAAATGGTAGATGCGTCGAGCAGTGCTATCAACTTCGGAATAGGGTAGCGCCAGCGAAGGAAAAATTCCATCATACACGCGTTTCTTCTAATGAGAGAATGACATGTGGGTCCTAGGAGGTTGATTAAATGATAGATGCGTCGACCAACGTTATCAACTTTGGAACAAGGTAACGCGAGCGAAGGAAAAAATTCCATCATACACACGATTCTTCTAATCAGAGGTTGACATGTGGGACCTAGCAGCCTGACTAAATGGCAGATGCATCGAACAACGTTATTAAGTTCAAATTAGGGAGGCGCGACCGAAAAGTATGGTCCGCTAGAGACACTGACGTCCGGGACCCACATGCCTCAAAAGACTTCGGTGAGTCAACATCGCACGAGGAAAGGAAAATCTTGCTTCTACCACGCGCCAGCCGAGCTTCCTCCATGTTTTTAGCGGTTCCGTCATAGTAGAGGGCCGGGAAACTAGAAAAAAAAGTTTTCCATCAGCCACGACCGAGCCGAGAATTTCGTTACGGAAGACGCGCCTTCTACGATGACCGTCAGGCCAAGTCATTGCGGAATGAAACTTTTCTTGTAGTGATGGACATGCTCAACTCCGGCAACGCGTGTTGCCTGTGGTGTTGCTCGATATTACGGGGGGACGGCGGTAGCGGGCAGTGGCGGCGGCAACGGTTGTGCCTGCTCTTGCTGCCGATGACTGCAAGTTCACATATCGATTGTAGCTAGTTTCGAAATAAGAGTATCGAACCCAAAAAGAGCTATTTGGTTAAGGTCTTTATGCCCCTTGTCACTATCTACCATAGGATACTTATAAGCTTCCTTTGATTTCAAGTAAAGGATGTTTGAAAGGTTTTTGGGTTGAATGCAGAAAAGTAACTAAAACAAGTAAAAGGAAACAAGTAACAAAAGCATTTGGAATGGTGGTTGAACTCCATAGGGCTAAAGCATTCTTGGGGATGTAGGATACACCACTAGCATGTTGTAATTAATCATAATTAGGTTAACCTATTTCTTATGTCATGATATGTGTAGAGAGAGTTCCATAATAAGATGTTCATTACAAGGCTCGTAGACAATCATTTTATTGAGCCAGGAATGAGGTCATCTCTAAATAACCACCGCGATGTCTAAGATTAGTCACCCATATAGACAATCTCAATTAAGGGTCTCCCCGTGGATAACGTAATTATCTTAGTGAATCTCTCTTTGTTCCTCCTTCGACCGTGCAGGTTACGAGCCATGCTTCTTCTAGTCACAATAGCTCCGGGAACACTTCCAAACATGTCCAAAGTATGGCACCCTCTTCTTTAGACCTAAAGGCAAATGATATGTGGCCGACTACACATACCATCTAAAGAGAGAGATCAAACACACATCATATATCAATAAATCATAGACACAAGTAATAGATCATCTTTATTTCATTTCATAATAATGCTAGGGTTTCTCCATCTCCGCAAGAACGAAGGGAACTACTCACACATGGAAGCAATCAACAACATCATCATAATCAAATGGATGGATAAAAGTACTGGAGTAAATCTAGTGCAAACTACAACTGGATCTAGAACTACAACAAGATCTAATGGATGGAAGATGGGGGTAGAGATGGTGATGGTGGTGCATCAGTTGATGATGAAGGGAATGATGTGTTGTCCTCCAATGATCTGTGAAGCAGCAAGGATTTGTCCTTATCAAAATCCCTCCTTCAAATCCCTTTCTGGTGTGTTTTTGTGGCTGGAGGTTTTTGCGAATGTTGGATCACAGAGCCGTCTTTGCGAGGTGGAAGTATTTGACGAGATGGTCATGCTGCCACATCGTACGAGCGGACGGTACAGGCGGGCTCCGCCCATACCAGTGGTCATTAAGTGCCCTGTGACCTCCTATGCGCAAGAAATTCCTCCAGGTGCTAAGATAAATCAATTAAATGACTTTTATCACTTAAAAATATCATATTATAGTATAATATGATTGACATGGGTATACCCTATGGGTACTCATGTTTAGCCTATACAGTCCAGCCCAAGAGGAACCCACGGAACAATTGAAGCCCAACAAGGATTCAGGTGGCCCAAGTCCGGAGGAAGGCGAATCCTTGAAGGACACGACAAACAATAGATAGATTTTCAAATGGGTAAAACCCTAATCTGTAACCGACTCGACCTTCTATCTCGAGACCTAGCCTCCCTATATAAAGGCTAGGAGGGGCATCGAGAAGGACATCCACAACCCTAGCATACACCTCGCCAAATTAGATTTGTGCACCCCCTATAACCTTCAACCCTCGATAATCTAAGAGGAGACAAGTAGGAGTAGGGTCCCTTCCGAGGGCCTGCACCTAGGTAAACCGTGTGTCCCTGATGTGCTTGTTTACTAGCCGATCGACGCCTCCAGCGCTCCCCAATCCCTCGAACCTAAGTCCATCAACGATGGGCATTGACGAGTTAAGCCCTCGTTAATTGGCGTCGTCTGTGGGGATCGGGAGCACTCATGTTGCGGCTTCCTCGGCCCCATCAACTGTGATCTACAGAAGAGAATATGCCCGAGAGGCAATAATAAAGTGGTTATTATCTTATTCCATGTTTATGATAAATGTTTATTTTGCATGCTATAATTGTATTAATTGGAAACGTTAATACATGTGTGTTTAATAAACAAAATACAAAGTTCCTAGTACTACCTCTCATATAAACTAGCTTGTTGATTAATAAGATGATCAAGGTTTCCTAATCATGGACATTGGATGTTGTTAATAACGAGGTCACAACATTGGTGGAATGATGTGATGAACATTCATCCGAAGTATAGCATTACGATCAAAGTCATTATGTTTATATTGCTATAACATCATACGAAGTAATCTTAGTCCTTAGACAATGAGATCATGTTAATTGCTCACACCGGAAGAGTATCTTGATAACATCAAATGTCACACCGTAACAGGGTGACTATAAAGGTGGGTTTAGTACTACGAAGGTGTTATGTTGAGGCTCATGGATCAAGAGTGGGATTTGTCCATCCCGATGACGGATAGATATACTCTAGGCCCTCTCGGTGATATCACATTAAGATAGCTTGCAAGCAAGTGATGTGATCACTAGAATGTTATATCACGGGAACGAGAAAAGAGTGCATGTCGGCAACGAGATCAAACTAGGTATGGAGATACCGATGATCGAATCTCAGACATGTAATATATCGCGAAACAAAGGGATTTAGTTACTAGCGTTAAAGGTTCTCATGATCACAGAAGTCATCGTTGAATGTGTAGGAGTTAGTATGGATCTCCAGGTCCCGCTTCTGATTATTGATCTGAGAGGGGTCTCGATCATGTCTGCATTATTCGCGAACCGTAGGGTGACACACTTAAGGGATACCGACACCACTTGGAGCAAATATGTTTCACATAAAGATTTAAGAAAGCGCTGGAATTATTTCAATAGACACCGAAACTGTTTCGGGTGAAATTGCTGAAATTGGTTTTGCATGTAATATTGAAATGTTGCAGGGGGTTTTATGTGAGTGTTTGTTAATTAAAGTAATTAACAAAATTCTGAATAAAATTAATAAAAGAGTTTTATTAAATGAGAGAGCATTAAATTTGGAGAAATTTAATGCATTTAAAGTGGAGACTTTAAAAGAGAATGTGAAGGGGCATTTTAATGTGGAGGGGGTTACCGCCACATGAATGGGGGAGGTGAAGGGACACCCTCCCCTCCTCCTATAAAAGGCCCCCCTCTCACTCCTTCTTCCTCACACCTCCTCGTGAAGGATCTCTCTCCCCCTCTAGTATTATTCCCTAATGGTCTCGGATTAGCGAGATACATGTTCCCGGTGGCTTTATCTAGAAAGGAGTTGCTGCTTCCGCTGCTTTGCTGGAGCGAGGGACAGAGGTTGTCGGGGTACCGGACGTGTGTGCGATCACGGATGCACCGCTGCTTTGCGGTGCTAGACTTGGTGATGCTGGACTTGCTGGAGCTGGATCTGAAGGACGTGCTGGAGCTGGACCTGCTGGACTTCATCACGATCTTGAGATCGGCAAGTGTACGACTACATCATCCACGAGTTCCAACTCGTTAACAAAGCTTTGTTGTCTTCGAGGGTAAGTTCTCCATGGATGTATATCCACCCATTGCTTGTATCTAGTAGATAGATCTTGGCGTATAGTTCCCATCGTAGGAAATTTTTTGTTTTCTATGCTGCGAACCCCAACATCTACAACTCCACAACAGCAGAGACTCGCCTCCTCTTCTGCACCTTCGACTTCACCGTCCACTCACCGGCGACTCGCTCGGACAGCGATGGGATTACAATGATGATCGGAAGCCTACGCTTTTAGGCCGGTCAGATCGGCATGCTCCGCTTCCCTGATCACCTGGAAGCCCCTTCGATTGCCCCTGCATCATGGTGCCCACCACTGATAGGCACCCTGAGCGAGCTTAATGCCTCGACATCTACTTATGATACGGATAGCAACAATGGTTTCGAGTCCAATATGTGTGATCTGACATCACAAGATGGCGCCTATGGCTCCAGATCTGACAGCTACGGGAGCAGTGGTTTCCCCAACCATCACAAGTTCACCGTCATCGGCAACGACAATGGAGGCACTCAAGGGGACACTAACAATGGCGGGCCTACTAACAACAAGCTTGCTAATCGAGTCCCCACCATCGGTCCCGTCAACGACGAGCAGCCACAACCGCCCAACCTAGATAATCAGGGCGGACCCACCAACAATAGGACGAGGCGAGAGGAGATCCACCTCAACAACGTTGAGTGGGCGCATAGCAGGGAAGCCCTACAGGGCAACCCCCTGATACATTGCAAATGTATCTATAATTTTTGATGTTCCATGCTTGGTTTTATCTACTTTCTTATGTTTTGTCCACACTTTGGAGTACTTTTCATATGATTTCTTGGACTAACCTATTAACAAGAGCCACATTGCTAGCTGCCTATTTTCTGTTGTTTTTGGTTCCAGGAAGTCAGAAAATAAATATTCTCGAAATTGGACGGGACAAAAGCCAAAGTCGCTATTTTACCGGAAGTCATCTAGAGCCAGAATACGAGACGGAGAGGAGCCAGGGGCCACCACACCACCTGGCTGTGCGGGCCAGGCCTGGCCGCGCCAGGAGGTGTTGTGGCCGACCCCCAGCACCCCCTCGGCCTCTCCTTCTGCCTATATATTTCCTTCGGGACCAAAACCCTACGTACCCGATCAAAAATCCACGAAAGAGTCTGTAGCCGCCGTCATCTCCATCCCTAGATCGGGAGAGATCTGAAGCTCTTCCCGACACCCTGCCGGAGAGGGGAATTCACCCTGGAGGCCTTCTTCATCATCATGCAAGCCTCTGGTGTGATGCGTGAGTAGTTCATCTCTGGACTACGGGTCCATGTAGTAGCTAGATGGCTGGTTCTCCTCCTTTGTGCTTTCATGTCTAGATCTTGTGAGCTCCGTTCATGATCAAGATCATCTATTTGTAATTCTGCATGTTGTGTTTGCGGGGATCCGATGGATATTCAGATGCTATTTCAGATTGATTATTGATTTTATCATGTCTTTGTTATTTGTGATCTTGCATGCTTTCCATTGTTAGTAGCTATTTTGGACAAGTAGATGCTAGCAACTCGAAGAGTTAGTATTTATGCTCGATAGTGGGTTCATGCCTCTGGTAATCTGGGGAAGTGACAGAAATCTCTAAGGTACTAGATATGTTGTTGCTACTAGGGAGAAAACAACAATCCTTTGTTCATAGAACAATCGTATTGTTTACATTACACGCAGTTCGTAAAGCAATAATTTGTTGCTTGCAACTTAATACTGGAGGGGGTTCGGATGATAACCTGAAGGTGGATTTTTAGTCATAGATGTAGTTGGATGATAATGGTGTAATGCCCAATCAAGTTCCAAAGGAGTCAAGATGATTAGTATATGCTTGTATGCTTTCTCAATGTTTGTCAATTGCTCCGCTGTAATTTGTTCACCCAGCATGGTATCTATCTTAAGGAGAGCCACCTCTAGTGAACTATGGACCCTGCTCCTTTCTTTTACATACAATCTACAAACTATTTACTGCTTTGTGTTTACTTTCTACAAACTATTACTTCCTTCCATTTGATACGTTTAATCCTTTGTTTTCAGCAAAACCGGTGAGATTGACAACCTCATCCTAAGTTGGGGACAGAGTTCTGTGGTTGTGTTGTGCAGGTCTCCATGTTGCTACTAGCACCGGTAGTGCGCCCTGCCAAGGCTCAGTAGCAACACCTTTGGGGTGTTTCCTTGCTCCTACTGGTTCGATTAAACCTTGGTTTCATAACTGAGGGAAACTTACTGCTGTGCTCATCATACCTTCCTCTTGGGGTTCCCCAACGAGCTCGTTAATACACGAGTCAGCACCCCCTGCTGCCAAACACATCACAATAGATGCTGATGGGATACCATTGGCTACTCATCCAGGAATTCAACCGCCAGGTGGCGTTCAATGCGCAAATCGAGGAACACAAGAAAGTTGTGGAGGAGTCGAGCCTCTGGCGGGCAACACTCTCCTCTATTGGTGGATCCTCCTCCAAAGGTAACGACCTTGCAGTCGCCAAAATGCACTCTTGGCTGACCAACCTCGACTACAAAGATCGGGATGAGGCAACCAAAACCCTCGAATTCTCATTCATGTTAGTGGACTTGCGGGGCAATATGATCCTGAAAACGCCACATGCAGTGGTGATAGCAGCCACCATATATGTGCTCACCAATCAGTCGCCAGCCGAAGATCCACGATCTGCTATGCACCAGTCCACAATCGCTGATCTTGGACTGGTCAAGGCTACGCTGGCCAAGGAGCCAACATCGGAACCGAAGAAAAGCAAGGCTCCACCCAAGTACTAATCGCTATCTTCCAGCGAGGACGAGCATGACTTGTCGCGGCGATGCCACAGCTCACAACGACATGACCACGATTATGACGTGCATGACAAAATCACCTAGTGCAAGGTCGACAAGATGCATGTCAAGCGCGCCTACTCAATAGAGTCAGAAGATGAAATAACAGAGCTCTGATGCGCCCGCTATTTCAGTAGAGCCATACGGCAGAGGCGAATGCCGAAGGGATTCAAACTTCCTTTGAAAAACCCGAAGTTCGATGGCCTCAAGGACCCGAAGGTCTGGTTGGAAGACCACATCTCTTCCGTCAAGTTGCAAGGCAGCAATAAATGCACAGCCATGCAATGCCTTCAGTTGCAGCTGCATGGTGCTGCTCACGCATGGCTCAACAAACTGCCCTGCAGATCGATCCACGGCTAGGAGGAGCTGGTATACAGCTTTGTCCAAAATTTCAAAGTCACCTACAAGCGGCTTGCATCAATCGAAGAGCTCAGGGTCTGCTGCCAAAAGCCGAGCGAATTCCTTCGCTCCTATATCCAAAGGTGGTCCATCATCAAAAACTCGACGGAAGATAACTCTGAGGATCACGCAATCAACACGTTCAATGGTGGTGTCCTCCACAGAGAGCTCAGGGACAAGTTGGGCCGCACGAAGCCCAAGACCATCGACCACCTGATGGACATCACGAATTGGTGGGCGGATGGAGAAGACTCACTGAACAACAACCGCGTCCGTTCATACGATGAGGATGACCTTGTCCACAGACGTGACCACCGAGGAAAGCGTGGGATGCATGGCTACGAGGACCACGAGGAGGTTGACATGGTCGTGGCCGGCTACACTGACAAACGCGACAAGGGAAACCGCAGCAGCGTGTACCGTAGCAGCAGCTACCGTGATAGCGGGAAACCCGCACAAGTGTGGCAACACTACACCCGCGACGATGCACCTGGAACATCCATCCAGGAGAAGTTGCCTGGACCTTGCCACGTTCACTTCTACATCGACAAACACGATGGCAAGAAGAAGTCCAGCCATGCTCTCAATGACTGCCGTGAGTTCCAAAAGCTCCACGAGGGTTACGCCCAACTACATCGCGATGCAATGACTCAGGGGCATGGAGCTTCCCTCAGCACCATAGCTCATGGAGCACCACCACCACCCGGAGGACCCATGCAGGTTGCGGCTATGCCAGTACAAAACAACGGAAGCAAGCAATACCCACGCCCACTTGGGAACATGGGTAGATCTAGAAGGGGCACACGTCAAACAGGGTGTAGAAAACAATCACCTGCCAGGTCTATTTGGCGGCCAATGCACCTCACTCAACCCCTGAGTACCTCAGCGGGTCGGAGAGCTGCATCACCTTCGACACCACCCGTGTCAGGTCCCTCGCCCAGGCCACTCTCCCCTAGTGCTCAAGTGTGGCGCCCCGCAAAACCACTACTAGAAAATCGCGTTGTTTTTGTGCATTGCATCATCATGATTGCATGCTCATATCATCATGCCACCTTGCATTTGAGCATCGTCATGTCGTCTTGCATTTTGTTTGCATAAAACTATTTTCGAAACGCCTGGTTTTTGTTTTCTAAACGCCCCGACTTTTATTCAAACTAACAAAACCCGGGTCTCCGGAATATTTTGCTTTGTCTACCAACGGTTTTCAAAAGCCCCATTTTAAATATTAAAATATTTATTTTATTTTTAGGGGCAGCCGTACCGGGTCGATCCGACCCAGTCGGCCACCCCCAGTACAAAACCGGTCTACCTAAACCCTTTTCCTACCCCAAACTAATCTACCCACCCTTCCTCCACCTCATCCCCTCCAATCGTTGCTCGCCACCTCAGCTATCCTCCCTCCATCCACCAACCACCATCTGCCACCTCGCTCCCCCACCAGCACCCACCGCCTTCCCTGGCCCACCTCTTTTTCCCGCTCACCCGGTCGTGTTCCACCCACCTGGGCGCGCCGCCCCATCCACCGCCTCGGGATCGTCGCCCACTCCCCCAAACCCCACCTGGTCCCACCACCGGTACCCCCGCGACCCACACCCCGACCCGATCCCCACCTCTCCCGCATCGAGCCTCCCCCACCAACCATCTCTCCCTCGTCCGTGCCCCCGTCGGCCCCGCCCTCCTCTTCCTCTCCGGCTCGACCGCCGCCGCACCCTCCGCCCCTGTGGCCGCGTGACGCCGTCCCCGGCGCCACCCCGGGCCTCCTCTACGTCACCGCCTTGCAGCTCGACCTCACCCGCGTCCTCGTGGCCGCCACCGGCTGTCCGCTGTCCCGGCTCCTCTTCCCCATCGTCGCGCAAGCCGAGCTGCCTCTGTCCTGTGCCGACAAGCGTCCCTCCTCACGCGGTCGTGCCCGCGTGACCTCCTCCCGTTCGGACGCCGCCTCCCACGGCCTCCGCGGCCCTCGCCTCGCCTTGCCCAGCGCCGGTGGCCCCCTCGCCCTCTCTGCGCATCCTCGCGACCCCGCGCCTCCTTGCTGTTCCCCGCCGCAGTGCCTCGCCGCCCAAGCGCCTCCTCGACCTGGGCGTCCGCGTGCGCCTTCGCCGGCTACCAGGAGCTTCGCCGCGTTCCTGTTTCCCCTCCGACCGCCTCGCCTCAGCCCTGACCAAGCACCGCCGTCGCTGGCCCCGCTCTCCCTCGCGTCTCGCCCGCCGCCAGGGGCGCCCTCGCCGCCTCTGCCTCGCTCGTCGCTCGAATCCACCGCCTGTGCCTCCGTGTCGGCCGGCCGCCTTCGTCTCTGTCTCGCAGGACCGCGCCCCTAGCGTTGCTCCCTCTGCGTGCTTGCCTCCGTGCCTGGTTGTTCTCGCGAAGGAGCTTGCCTCTGCGGATCAGTTGTTTGCTCCTACAAAATGTGAGCCTTGCTTTGGTTGTATCGGTAATCCTCTTTGTCGCTTCGTTGATGTCCAAGGACCAAGACCGACAACCGAACCCGAGAACTCGAAGTGTGTCGGTGCTCGAATCAAGTCTGCCATACTCCCTGGAGGTGGAATTTCAAGGCCTTCGTCATGGATGCCACAAGAGCTTGACAAGATCCCCTTCTTGGGACCGAAGGCGTCGAGACCCTGAAGACCGATCCCTCGTCGAACCCCTAAGACTGAACCAAACCCTCGGATCCAAGACCATCGACGCGTACACCGAGCTCTTCCCCGGAACCCGAAGGCCGTTCCCCTGGACCGCCATGATCTTCTTCTCGGATCTGAAGACCCCGGTAACCGATCCACCCAAGTCCGACATCGACAAACGAAGACGGCACCATCAAGACCTTCGTCACGGGACACCGAGATCTGCTACCCGAACCCGAAGATCTTCTAAGGGGAACATCAAGTAGTCCACCGACACCCGACCCCGAACCCGAGTTCTTCGACGCGACGACAAGATCTCCTACATGGGAGCCCGGAGAACCCGTACCCGAAGACCGCGGGTGCGACAAGATCGTCTCTCGGACGCCAAGGTCATCCACACGGATACGCCAAGTACTTCCTCGAGGACGCCAAGTTCTTCATCCCGAACGCCAAGACCGATCCGATACGAGGACCCGACAAGATCTTCGCAACGACAAGAACGACATCGACCAGGGCGAATCCGATGCGCCTCGACGCCGAACCAATTCCTTCTTCCCGGATGCGACAAGATCTACTTCCGTTGTCCGAGACCGTTCTCGTCGAGCCGTTCTCCCGTCGAACCCTGAGACCGACCCCGAACCCCTCGGAGCCCAAGTTCGCCGAGCCCTAATGTGATTCCCTATCCGAGACCCCATTATTTTTTATAATATGACATTATCAACTGATGCATATTAAATCATTCATGCATGCATACTTGTCTGTGGTTTGGGGGCATTAGGCCAATTCATCTCATAATTGAATATGGAGTCGATATGCGGAGTACCTTTGTCTTATTCCGGACTCCATTTAAATTTGTGTAGCGAACCGGTAACTTATCTTACCCTGTTAATACAACATTTAAATTGCGGGGTATCTAGAACAACCATAACCATATACCTAATTGTTGGGACCCCGGTTCCGCTTAATATTGCCTAATTGCATCACATCTTGCCATGTCATACATCATATCATAATCATGCCGGATCTTCTGCCCTAGTATTAAATATTGCATCCGGTGTTTCTTCTAGTGTTTTGCTTCTTCGCGGATAAGATCGATGAGTTGATGTGAGATTCGCCCCGATCTTCGGATGAACCTTCGACAATGTTTTTCAGGCGAGCACCTCCCCCTTTCTACCTATCTTACTTTTATAGTCTTTATTCCCTCCTGTTGATCTATTGCTATCTGTGTTGCGATGCTCTAGTTCTCGTAACCGTGATATCCCTTGCAGCCTTATATTGCCTTGGACACATCCTATTACCTGTTGATTGGTAGATAGTTGGACTTGCGCGTCGTAGTCGCTTGCTCAAGTGCTGTTGCGTGTCGTCAAGTACCACAGTTGTTGGGGTATTGCCGCATGTTTAATGTTGGAGATGATCATGGCTTTAATTATTGTTTAATAACTAAAATTGAAGTAGGTAATTAATGCAGAGGCACAGGTGGGAAATAGATGTTATTTGGTTGTTAACCGTCCACTTGTGTCCCGTAGGACCCCGAGTTCTTGACACCTGTTCCGAGATCGAGCGCGCTAACCACAGGTGGGGTGTGTGGGCACCCCCATCGATTAGTACCTGATTTCAAAGTATTGTACTGGGGGCCACAAAGTAGTTTGGAGCTTTATTACTATCCTGTACTTATGCCATGCTTTACTGCTTTATTTAAAATTGTGCGAGGTACTGCACCTGTACTGTTTAGGGAAGCGGAGTGTTTTCGCGGTATCGACAAGCCCAGTCACATTTTCGGGTTCCCAGTCGTTTACAGCCACTGGCGCAAACCCTGAGTCCGTCTCGGAGACCGGCCGACTTTGTTGCGGGTAGCTTAGTGGGGTGGCCCCCATGTACTTGCTTTGGGTCTGGGAAACGTCATGACTTAGGCCCCGCCGACATACCGATGGGTGTATGTTAACTGATCTGGCAAAAAGGGTCGAAGTGCGTGTGGATACTTTGGTGCACCCCTACAGGGTTAAATCTTTTCGAAAAGCCGTGTCCGCGGTTATGGACGACTTGGAGCACGGTTCTCGATCATAGACAACTATAACTAAAGTTTACTATTATAATTTAATCTGTATCTGATATGACTAGTAATCAGCTTCACTACAATGGAATGGCTAAATAAAAGTACCAACAACTGCTGGGTTTGGGATATCTCATGCTTATTGTATCTGACTAGTAAGTGTTGCAACTACAACGGAATGGTTAACTAAAAGTGCCCACTGCTTATTATATCAGGATGACTATCTATACCTGACTAGTAATTGCTGCAACGATAACCGAATAAATAAAACTGCCAACTGTGTGAGTTCCTCGGTTGACTTCCTCGATTGGTCTCGAGGGGGAAATACCAGGATGGGTATGTTTGGTGGTAGAATCAGGTTGGTTCCGGATAGGTCTTTCTTATCCCTCTCTGATAGCCGACAGTTATCTCGAGTTTCTATAGGTTGTTTAGTGCATGCCGTGCTGCCGCTCAGTCCACCATACCTATGTAGGCGAGGACCACCGAATTCTAGTCTCGCCGTGTACTGGCCTCAGTACTGACGCTCCTCTTTTTCCTTTGCCCTTTGTCGGCACCCCTTTTGTTTAAGCAGGTTTTGAGATCGACGTCGTTAGCAGGGTTACCCTTCCGGCTTGGCCTGGGCAGGGTTATGGACGCCATTGGTTATTCTTCAGGGCTCTTAGCTCAATTTGCATCTTGTCCGTACTCGGACGCCGTATCGTTTTCAAGGTGATTTGGATCTTTGTACTCTATATCTGTATTCTTGACTCAGGGAGTCGTTGTTGTATATATCTGTTCTGTGGGTTCCATCGTGGACTGTTGTGTAATGTTATTACTTCGTTTTCCACCCGCACGAAAGTGTCTGGTGGGCGTCCTTGAATCGTTTCTATGCGGGTTTGGGGGAAAAGGCTAAACTTGCATAGGGCCGATTCGAGGGTGTTACATCAAGGCGCAGATCAGTGGATTCGAGATGAGTCGAGTCTTCATGGCCTTTGGAGTTTGCTGCTACACCACAATGCCCTTCGGGCTAAAGGACGCAGGAGCTACCTATCAGTGATGTATGCATGCCTGCCTCAAGAGCTAGCTCGGTCGAAACATCTAGGCCTATGTCAATAACATAGTCGTCAAGACCAAGGAGGAAGCTACACTCATCGACAATCTCCGTGACACTATCAACAACCTTGACCACTATCGAGTCAAGCTGAATCCGGAGAAGTGTGCCTTCGGCGTACCATCCGGGCAATTACTCGGGTACCTCATATCCATCAGGGGAATCAAGGCTAACCCGAAAAATATAAGGGCCATACTAGCCATGGAGAAGCCAAAGAACGTCAAGGGCATCTAGCAGCCGGCTGGGCGAATCGCGGAAAGGTGCTCAGCCGATTCATCAATCAAATGGGCGAAAAGGCACTACCGTTTACCAGATCCTCTGTAAGACCGACAAATTCGAGTGGACAGACGAGGCGTAAGACGCGTTCAAAGACCTCAAGCGCTTGCTCTTCACCTCGCATGCGCTGGTGACCCCCAGGGAAAAGGAGCCAATGTTGCTATATATCTCCGCCACTAACCAGGTCGTCAGTACCATTCTAGTGGTAGAACGAGCAGAAGAAAACAAGATCCATGGGATGCGACACTCAATATACCACCTCAGGGAGGTATTGACATCAACAAAGCAATGGTACCCGCATTACCAGAAGCTGGCATACGGTGTCTTCATGACAGCACGGTGACTGTGCCACTACTTTTAGGAGCACCCCATAGTCGTGGTGAATGATGCACCGCTGTACCACATACTCAACAACCCCGATGCTACGGGGTGGGGCACCCTTTGGGGAATCGAGTTAGCCACACGAGACATCACATACGAGCAGTGAGTGGCGATCAAGTCGTAGGTCTTACCGGACTTCCTTGTCCACTGGATGGAGAACCAGCTCCCTGACATACCATACATGTATAACCTCTGGACCATGAACTTTGATAGATCCAAACGCAAGGAAGGAACTGGTGCAGGCGTCATCCTGACATCTCCTCAAGGTGACAAGATGCAATACATCCTTCAGACGAAGTTCCACACGTCGAACAAGGAGGCGGAGTATGAGCTGCTGATCCACGGGATGTGGATGGCCAAGGCCTATGGTGCCACACGGCTCATCATCTACGGCGACTCCAACATCGTGGTCCAACAAACCATGAACATGTGTGATGCTCTGAGTGATAACATGGTTGCGTACCACGACCTCTACAACACACTCGAAGCAGACTTCGACGGCTGCGAGCTACGACATGTAGGATGTGAAAGAAACGAGGAAGCCGATGTACTCGCCAACATAAGCTCCACCTGTGCCCCGGTTCCACCAGGCATATTCCTCGAGCAGATGTGCGAGCGCTCCATCAAGCTAAAGATTTTTGCAGGACCATCCGGTGTGGGAGTGGACTCTGGGGCTACGCCACCCAAAGAAGCTGAGGGATCCAATGATGCAGAACAAGGGACCGCACTCAAGGTCCCATGGAGGTCATTCTCATTGAGCCATCCTACATGCAGCCATACATCACATACTTGCTCACCAAAAGGCTGCCAGCTGACCCAATAGATGCGCGACACATAGCGTGACGCTCCAAGGCCTTCACCATCATAAATGGCGAGTTGTACAAATGCATCATCACGGGTATCCTCCAACGATGCATTACCAATGGTGACGGAAGGGGCATCCTCCTCGAGATACACGAGGGCACCTGCGGACAACACGCCGGCAGTCACGCCCTTGTCGCTAAAGCTCTACGAGTTGGCTTCTACTGGCCCACCGTGATGCGTGACGCCAAGGACATCGTTGAACGGTGCAACGCCTGCCAGAGATTTGTGGATAAGCCGCATGCACCAGGCATGGAACTCAAGCCAATACCCGTGGCCTGGCCCTTTGCACAATGGGGACTCGACATGGTCGGCAAGATGCAAAAGTCATCACCTGGAGGATACGTCTACCTCCTTATCATCGTCGACAAGTTCACCAAGTGGATCGGGGACATGCCGGTGACTAACCAGACCAGCGCCAGTGCCATCAAATTCTTTGAGTCCATCGTATCCAGGTTCGGGGTGCAACATAGCGTCATCGCCGACAATGGGACGAACTTCACCTCGAACAAGTTCTAGAATTTCTACAAAAACTTGGGAATCAACAGCAGCTACGCCTCGGTGGCACATCCCTAGACCAATGGTCAAGTCGAAAAGGCCAACAGCCTCGTCTACAACGGCATCAAGAAGAGACTTATTTGACCACTCGAGCGAGCAACTAGTTGTTGGGCTAAGGAGATGCCCTCCGTACTATGGAGCCTACGCACAACTCCGAACAGCGCCACGGGATACACACCGTTCTTCATGGTGCATGGCGCTAAGGCGATACTACCTGCAGAAGTGTGCTACAAAGCCCCAAGGGTTGTCGCTTACATTGAGACCGAGTGCATGGCCGCACTCAAAGACTCCATCGACCTTCTCAACGAAGCACGCGAAATTGCAGCGGAACAATCAACGATTTACCAGCAGAGCCTCCACAACTACCACAGCCGATGGCTGTGTCTAAGATCCTTCGTATAAGGATACCTCGTCCTACCTCTAAAACAGAAAGTGCACCTCAAGCTCGAATCTCCATGGGAAGGACCCTACGTGGTCACTGAAGTAATCCCAGGTGGCGCCTATCACGTGAAGGACATAGAGAGTGGAGTAGAATACTCTAACCCATGGAACGCTGTGTTGCTACAACGTTTCTACCCCTAGATGTTTTTGCTTTACAATAAGGCTACTCAGCTAGGCTACTTAGCCGAACAATGTATCTCCTGCTATTCTCCAAATAAATAAAGCTAAGTGCCTCCACTATGAGTCTTGTTATATTTACTTTTATTCGCATTTTACACTCGGGGGATGCGCCTTCCTGACAACCTTGTCTCATGCATAACTCCACACTACAATGACCCGAGTAGCTGACTTTGCTTTCCAATCAAACCCTTCATGAATTCCAACCTAGTTGCAACCCAACTAACAGGCTGGCAAGGTGCTGAGATCCAAAACCATCAAGCTAACAAAAAGGCATCGCACAAGAAACACACTTGAAAAACACATAAGCTAACAATCTTGCATACTGCAAGGGCGGCAAAAAGCCCAGCTGAAAAATTATACAATCTTTACAACACCTACACATCATGTGTAGGTTAAAAACTTCCCTAATAGCGCTGAAGAAGTATATTGGTGTGCTCGTCGAACAGGTTCACAACATTCTCCGCTGGCTCGATGACTGCTCGATAGTGTGGAACCATGTTCCATGCCATTCCCACCGGAGGCCCTGGCGGTCCTTCTGTGATAGCGCCCAAGTCCATGTCCGGGTGTTGCATATGCATAAGCGCAAGCGCGGCTTTAGCACCTGCAACAAGCTGCTGGTACACACACTCGAGAATAGCATCAGCATCGTGGAACTTCCGCAGTAGCAATAATAGAGTCGCAGGGACTATGTCTAGCAGATACATCTCCCTGAAGATATACCTAGAAGATGAATGTGCCATGTTCAAGAAATGTAGCACCTGGGAGATGCGATCCTGCAGGGTCGCCAATGTGGTCACCCGATATCGATCGGTCTAGAAGAAACCCCCAACTTCTAGATCCTCCTGAGTCAGGCAGTTCAGTCGAACACTAATTCGATCCCTCTCTTAATGCGGAATGAGATTGACAACTGCACATACAGAACAAGATACATCAGTCAAAACTACGAGAACAACATATGACAGCCGAATAATGCTCACATCGCAGTTGTTCATTGATCTGAGCAACCTCACCAAGGAGATACTTCTCCCGCTCGATGTCTTTCTCCACCCTCGACTTCCACACATCGGCATTAGCACGGATGATCAATGTGTGCCGCTACAACTGCTTTACGTGGTCACGCAGGCGGGACAGAAATGACAACTCTTCCACTCTAGATGGTGGAGAGACCAAGGGCGTGGCCACAGATGGCATATCTTGCGTGCCACTCGAAGACCCCTAACTAATCAAAAATTCAAAGTGTAAGAGTCCTCGAACATTGAATTCAATTCCAATAGAAGCAAACAGAAATTCATACATCAAACTTAAATATAAGTTCTGATACGGGCACCACCACAAAAGTACTTCAGGACAACCAAAAGTTCTAACGATGCTACATAGAAAACAGAAAGACAGCTACGCCTATGCATCAGCACCCAAGGGCCTCGCGGACTCCGTGGTGGCCTCCAACGTTGTGGCCTTTGCAGAAGTATCCCTGACACTATGGCCTTAGACGCGCTCAATTGCTTCTGCTCTGCAGAGTACTTCGCGAGCATCTCTATTAGCCGGGGCCCATACTTATGATAGCGAGCAGCGAAGGGAGCGAATGTTAACTCTTCACCGTCTGCGGTCACTAGCATCCTCTTCATGATCTTGCTCATGTCGAGATCGGTGCCACAAGCTTGCTCCATCGCCAAGCCAAAGGGCGCGCCCACTTCTTTCTAAGCCTGCTTGTACTCCGCATGTACGCCTCTAGCGAAGGAATCTGCAAGGTCGCCCAGATCTTCAATAGCCTTGGACTTTAGCAGCATTTCCTCTTGGAGACGGCGAAACACAGCCTTGGACTTTTGAAGTGCATCGGTGGTGGAGGCACTGCCATCCTCGACTGCGGCCACAACGCCAGCCATCATATCCTCGCGGGCAAGCACTTGACGGTCGAAGTCCATTCCGCATCTTTGAAAGCCTAGAAGTCAGTGGCTAATGAAAAAACAAAATAAATGCCATAGTCGTATGAACCATTGAAATAAAGACCTACCCCCGAGAGCCTGGGCAGCCGAGAAGTTGTTCTATGAACATCTTCTCTCTATTAGCTTCAGTAGCCAGGAGATCCTCCTCGAGCTTCTTCGATTCCGTCTTTAAGCGCTCGAGGGTGTCGAGCGCTTCGTCTCGCTTGGTATCCATTGCACTAAGACCATTTTCAAGGGAGCTCAGCCGACGAAGAACATCATTGTTCTCCCCTGGTATATGAGGAAAGCATACCAAGCACAGTTGAACCCAGTTTTCAGCAAACTATGCAAAGGAAAAGTAACATAGTCTAGGCGGTGTTCAGTATCTAGGCGAACATGCTCCCGGCCAAGGCGAACCATCTCCTCGCCTAGGAAAATAGTCTCCTGAAGGAAGGGCTGCAGAATAAGACATGTTAAGGGAATAATGCGACTCGGGGGCTTTTCGAGTGACTTCAAATGAGCACTTACATGGTCACCCAAAGACTCCAAAGGTTCTTTCTCGAACGTCCAAGCAATGACCCTGTGTTCTCCCATATTGGGAGAACTTGAGGAGCTTGCATCGGAGGTGGCCACCATCTTTGGGAAAGGCTTGGACTTCTCCACATCCTTACCTATGGAGGCCACGACTTCTTCATCCTCTAGTTCGTGGCAAGTGCCGGAGGATGACGTTGTAGTCATACTTCATCAGACATAGAAAGCATTTAGCACAAGGAAATCAACAAAAATTATCGACAATAGACGACACAGACTCACCCGTCAAAATTATCAAGATCAAAGATCTTATCCTACTTCTTCTTCAACATCTTCAACGGGGGAGGAGCTACACTGCGAACAGGCACCATTGGAATCGGGTCCATGGTGCCCACCTCAGGCGCGGAATTTTTTGGCACTCCTGGTGTGGAAACATCTAAATCATCGCTCCGAGAATGCTTGTGAGTCCTATCCTTGCTAGACTCGGGGGCTCCATGTGCCTCGGCAACAGGCATAGTCGAATCTGACTTGACTGCCTCTGTGGCTTTAGGAGGAATGACGCCTTCCGGATGCGGAGGTATGATAGTTGCAACCTTCTAATCCTACAATAGTAGTGACAAGGTCGTCAGTCAACCATTCAAATAAACTAGCGAACAAAAGAAAACGTACATCAACAAAAACTACCTTCAGCGGATCAAATGAAGCACAAAAAGGAAGGGTGCTTAACTCAGCGGGCAGAAGCTCCTTCATGGTGATCTTGGTCAATGACTTGATTTTGTTGTCCAGCTCCGCCGAGGTCATGTCCTCCTGACAGACGCGTGTCAGGTCCATTACGCTTGGCCAAAGAAACATCGGGTGAGCCCTAGCATGCAGAGGTTGCATTCGACGCTTCAGCCAGGTTCGGATCTGTTGGGTCCGCAGCATAGAAAACAAAAAAATTCCTACGATGAGAACTACACGCCAAGATCTATCTACTAGATACAGAGCAACGGGTGGACATACATCCATGGAGAACTTACCCTCGAAGACAACGAGCTTTGTTAACGAGTAGGAACTCGTGGTTGATGTAGTCGTACACTTGCCGATCTCAAGATCGTGAGGAAGTCCGAGCGCCGCAACTCAGCAGCGCATCCGCAGTCGCACACACGTTCAAGCCACCGAACAACCTCCACCTCCTCGCTCCAGCGATCCAGCGGAAGCAGCAACTCCTTCCAGACAAAATGCCACCGGGAACATGTATCTCGCTAATCCGAGACCATGGAGGAATAATTCTAGAGGGGGAGAGAGATCCTTCACAAGGAGGTGTGTGGATGAAGGAGGGAATGGGTGGCCTTTTATAGAAGGAGGGGGGTGCCCCCTCTCTCCATGGCCGGCGCATGGGGGGGTGACCCCTCACCTCCCCCATTCATGTGGTGGTAACCCCTCCACATTAAAATGCCTCTTCACATTCCCTTTTAAAGTCTCCACTTTAAATGCATTAAATTTCTCCAAATTTAATGCTCCCTCATTTAATAAAACTCTTTTTATTAAATTTATTCAGAATTTTGTTAATTACTTTAATTAACAAACATTCACATATAGCCCCTTGCTATATTTCAATATCACATGTAGAACCACCTTCTGCAATTTCACCCGAAACAATTTCCGGTTTCTATTGAAACAATTCCTGCGCTTTGTAATTCTTTCGTATGAAACATATGTGCTCCAAAATGGTGTCCGGTAACTCTTAAGTGTGCCACCCTACAGTTCGCGAATAATGCAGACATGATCAAGACCCTTCTCCGATCAATAATCAGCAGCGGGACCTGGAGATCCATATTGACTCCTACACATTCAACGATGACTCCTGTGATCGTGAGAACCTTTAACGTTTGTAACTAAATCCCTTTGTCTCTCGATATATTACATGTCCGAGATTCGATCATCGATATCTCCATACCTAGTTTGATCTCGTTACCGATATGCACTCTTTTCTCGTTCCCGTGATATAACATTCTAGTGATCACATCACTTGCTTGCAAGCTATCCTAATGTGATATCACCGAGAGGGCCCAGAGAATATCTATCCGTCATCTGGATTGACAAATTCCACTCTTGATCCATGAGCCTCAACATAACACCTTCGTAGTACTGAACCCATCTTTATAGTCACCCTGTTACGGTGTGACGTTTGATGTTATCAAGATACTCTTCTGGTGTTAGCAATTAACATGATCTCATGGTCTAAGGATAAAGATTACTTCGTATGATGTTATAGAAATATAAACATAATGACTTGATCGTAATGCTATACTTTGGATGAATGTTCATCACATCATTTCACAAATGTTGTGACCTTGTTATTAACAACATCCAATGTCCATGATCAGGAAACCTTGATCATCTTGTTAATCAACAAGCTAGTCTATAAGAGAGGCATAACTAGGAACCCTTTTTGTTTATTAAACACACATGTATTGATGTTTCCTATCAATACAATTATAGCATGCAAAATAAACATCTATCATATACAAGGAATACATAATAACAACTTTATTATTGCCTCTCAGGGCATATTTCCTTCAGTCTCCCACTTGCACTAGAGACAATAATCTAGTTTATATAGTGATAAATCTAACACCCATGGAGTTCTGGTGTTGATCATGTTTTGCCCTAGGGAGTACTTTAGTCAACGGATCTGCTACATTCAGGTCCGTGTGTACTCTAAAAATCTTTATATCTCCATCCTTGACATGCTCGCGGATGGAGTGAAACCGGCGCTTAATATGCTTGGAATTCTTGTGAGACCTTGGTTCCTTGGCGTTGGCTATGGCTCCATTATTGTCACAATAGATCACCATTGGGTCCAATGCACTAGGAACCACACCTAGTTCCATTATGAACTCCTTCATCCAAACCGCTTCCTACGCTGCTTCTGAAGCAGCAACATATTCCACCTCCGTCGTTGATCCAGCCACCACAGGTTGTTTGGAGCTCCTCCAACTAACTGTTGCTCCGTTCAAGAGAAATACGTATCCGGATTGAGACTTAGAGTCATCCGGATCAGTGTCAAAGCTAGCATCGACATAACACTTAGCGACTAGCTATTCTTCACCTCCGTATACAAGAAACATATCCTTAGTTCTTCTCAAGTACTTAAGGATATTCTTGACCGCTATCCAGTGTTCCGAACCTGGATCAGATTGGTACCTACTAGTCAAACTAATAGCATGTGCCACATCCAGTCTTGTACATAGCATGGCATACATTATAGAGCCTATGGCTGAGGCATAGGGGATCTTATCCATTATCTCTCTTTCTTCCGTCGTAGCCGGACTTTGAGTCTTACTCAATGTCTTGCCTTGCAACATAGGTAAGTACCCCTTCTTACTTCCGTCCATATTAAACTTCTTTAATATCTTATCAAGGTATGTACTCTGTGATAGCCCAATTAGGCATCTTGATCTATCTCTATAGATTTTAATGCCTAATATATATGAAGCTTCACCAAGGTCCTTCATTGAAAATTTATTGTTTAGATAACTTTTAACACTGTTTAAAAGATCTAAATCATTTCCAATCAATAATATGTCATCCACATATAATATCAGAAATGCCACATTGCTCCCACTCACTTTCTTGTAAATACAAGCCTCTCCATAAGTTTGGACAAATCCAAACTCTTTGATCACCTCATCAAAGCGGAGATTCCAACTTCGTGATGCTTGCTTCAGTCCATAGATGGATCGCTGAAGTTTGCACACCTTATTAGCATCCTTAGGATCGACAAAACCCTTAGGTTGTATCATATACAACTCTTCTTCAATATTACCATTGTGGAATGCAGTTTTGACATCCATCTGCCATATTTCATAATCGAAATATGCAGCAATTGCTAACATAATCCTAACCGACTTAAGCATCACTACGGGAGAGAATTTCTCATCATAGTCAACTCCTTGAATTTTTCGAAACCCCTTTGTGACAAGTCGAGCCTTATAGATGGTTACATTACCATCAGCATCAGTTTTTCTTTTGAAAATCCATTTATTCTCAACGGCCTTTCGATCGTGAGGTAAGTCCACCAAGGTCCAAACCTGGTTTTCGTACATGGATTCCATCTCGGATTTCATGGCTTCTAGCCATTTGTTGGAACCAGGGCTCATCATTGCTTCTTCATACGTCGCAGGGTCATCTATTTCATCAATCATGAAATTCATAACAGGATTGCCGTATAGTTCAGGAGCTGCACGTGTCCTGCTTGACCTGCGAGGTTCGGTAGTGTCCTCTTTCGGAGTTTCATGATCAATATCATTAGCTCTCTCTTCATTAGGTGAAGTCAACTCCAAAACAACTTCTAGAGCTGCGCTACTCGCCATTTCATGAAGAGAAGGTTCAATAACCTCTTCGAGTTCTACCTTCCGACTACTCACACCTTTCGTGAGAAACTCCTTCTCAAGAAAGGATCCATTATTGGCAACAAAGACCTTGCCCTCGGATCTGTGATAGAAGGTATACCCAATCGTTTCCTTAGGGTATACTATGAAGACGCATTTTTCCGCTTTGGGTTCGAGTTTATCCGGTTGAAGTTTCTTCACATAAATATCGCATCCCCAAACTTTAAGAAATGACAGCTTAGGTTTGTTTCCAAACCATAATTCATACGGTGTCTTTTCAACGGATTTAGATGGTGCCCTGTTTAAAGTGAATGCAGCGGTTTCCAGGGCATAACCCCAAAATGACAGTGGCAAGTCAGTCAGAGACATCATAGATCGAACCATATCCAATAAAGTACGATTACGACGTTCTGACACACCATTACGTTGTGGTGTTCCGGCAGGCGTGAGTTGTGAAACTATTCCACAGTCTTTCATATGTGTGCTAAACTCGTAACTAAGATACTCTCCTCCACGGTCGGACCGCAGAAATTTGATATTTCTGTTACGATGATTTTCCACTTCATTCTGAAATTCTTTGGACTTTTCAAAAGTTTCAGACTTGTGTTTCATCAAATAGATATACCCATATCTACTCAAATCATCCGTGAAAGTAACAAAATAACGATATCCACCTCGCGCCGACACACTCATTGGTCCACACACATCAGTATGTATGATTTCCAATAAATATGTCGCCCGTTCCATTGAACCGAAAAACGGCGTTCTAGTCATCTTGCCCATAAGGCATGGCTCACATGTATCAAATGATTCAAAATCAAGTGATTCCAAAAGTCCATCAGAATGGAGTTTCTTCATGCGTTTAACGCCAATATGACCTAGACGGCAGTGTCACATATATGTAGATATATCATTATCAAGTTTAATCCTTTTAGCATCAACATTATGAATATGCGTAATACTACTATCGAGATCCAACAGAAATAAACCATTCAACACAGGTGCATGACCATAAAAGATATTATTCATATAAATCGAACAACCATTGTTTTCAGACTTAAATGAATAACCACTTTGCATCAAACACGATCCGGATGCAATGTTCATGCTCAGTGCAGGCACCAAATAACAATTATTTAGGTTTATAACTAATCCCGACGGCATATGGAGAGGCAGCGTTCCGACGGCGATCACATCAACTCTTGATCCATTGCCGACCCGCATCGTGACCTCATCCCTTGCTAGTTGTCGCTTGTTCCGCAGCCCCTGAACCGAGTTACATATATTAGCAACCGATCTCGTATCAAATACCCAGGTGCTACTTCGAGTACTAGTCAAGTACACATCAATAACATGCATATCACATATACCTTTGTTTGCCTTGCCGGCCTTCTTGTCCGCCAAATACTTGGGGCAGTTGCGCTTCCAATGGCCAGTCCCCTTGCAATAGTAGCACTCGGTGTCAGACTTAGGGCCAGCTCGGGGTTTCTTTTCAGGCGTGGCAACAGATTTGCCGCCCTTCTTTCCCTTCTGCTTGCCTTTCTTGTCCTTCTTGAAACCGGTGGTCCTATTGATCATCAACACTTGATGTTCTTTCCTAATCTCCACTTCTGCAGTCTTAAGCATTGACAGAAGCTCGGGAAGATACTTCTTCATGCCCTGCATATTATAGTTCATCACGAAGCTCTTGTAGCTAGGTGGCAGAGATTGGAGAACACGGTGTATGCCTAATTCAATGGGAATCGTTATTCCCAAGGACACAAGCTTATCGGCATACCCAGACATTTTGAGTACGTGCTCACTAACGGAGCTATTTTCCTCCATCATGCAGCTAAAGAACTTTTCTATAGCATTATAACTCTCTACGGCAGCATGGGTATCAAAAATCATTTTCAATTCTCCCATGGTATCAAAGGCATTGCCATTTTCGAAATGTTTTCGAAGTTCTGGCTCTAGCCCATACAGTATGCCGCAATGAACTAAGTTGTGGTCCTCCTGACGAGTTATATAGACGTTCTTTTCCTCGTCAGGGGCATCAGGAGCTGGTGGGGGGCCTAGCGGCGCATCTAGCACATATTGCTTTTGTGCAGCAGTGAGGAGAATCCTCAAATTCATAGCCCAGTTGGTAAAGTTGCTACCATTCGCAGCAAGTTTCTTTTTCTCCATGAACACATTGAAATTAAAAGCAGGTGGTGCCATCTACAACAGAATTTGTAAAGTATATTTAGACTAAGTTTATGATAGATTGAGTTCAACTAATACAAATTACTAATGAACTCCCACTCAAAAACGACATCCCTCGTGTCCTTTTGGTGATTACATGAACCAAATCCACTACACCAAGTCTGATCATCACGTGAGTCGGTGTAGCTTCAAAGGCGAGCATCTATATGGGCATCATATCAACTATATGACTCATGCTTAACCTTTCGGTCCGTGTTCCGAGGCCATGTCTGTACATGCTAGGCTCGTCAAGTAAGAACCTTAGTATTTGTGTGTGTAAAACTGTCTTACACCCGTTGTATGAAAGCGTAGAGTTGAGAACACCCGATCATCACGTGATGCCTCAAAACACGATCCACAAAACGGTGCATACTTAAGGAAGAACACATTTTATCTTGATATCTAAATGAGGGATCATCTTATAATGCTACCAAAAGCGCCAAACTAGCAATATAAGATGCTAACATCTAATGTGTGAAGTGAGGTGATATGGTCCATGCATTTGATCTCTATCATTTGCATCGTGATATGATCTCTATCATTCCTTTGTGTGTAAGGACAAGGTCTACGGAACTTACACGTGAAGTGAGTTGTAAGAGTATCTATTATACATCTACTTACAACAATACCATATCAAAACACTAGCCCAGCAACGACCTAAACTAGACGCCTCTAATTTATCAATTGCAAGTTTTACGTGGCTTAGGGCTTTTGGAGATAGAACCTGTCTAGCCTACAAACATGAACCACAACGAGGATAACCAAGTTATTAGCAACTCATTGTAAATCAGATATTGACTATAGTAGGAGAGACAAACACCCGCCAGCCACTTATGCAAAACAAGTTGCATGTCAGTCGTGGAACCGGTCTCATGTACGATGACATGTAAGGTTGGTCCGGGCCGCTTCATCCCACTATGCCACCAATATCCAAAGTACACAGAAGATGCAATAACATGATCATCATCGCCCACATATAAATATATGTGTACTACCCGTGCAAAGCACCTACGCATAGATCAGGCTCTGATACCATTGTTGGGTCCGCAGCATAGAAAACAAAAAAATTCCTACGATGAGAACTACACGCCAAGATCTATCTACTAGATACAGAGCAACGGGTGGACATACATCCATGGAGAACTTACCCTCGAAGACAACGAGCTTTGTTAACGAGTAGGAACTCGTGGTTGATGTAGTCGTACACTTGCCGATCTCAAGATCGTGAGGTAGTCCGAGCGCCGCAACTCAGCAGCGCATCCGCACTCGCACACACGTTCAAGCCACCGGAAAACCTCCACCTCCTCGCTCCAGCGATCCAGCGGAAGCAGCAACTCCTTCCAGACAAAATGCCCCGGGAACATGTATCTCGCTAATCCGAGACCATGGGGGAATAAATCTAGAGGGGGAGAGAGATCCTTCACAAGGAGGTGTGCGGATGAAGGAGGGAATTGGTGGCCTTTTATAGGAGGAGGGGGGTGCCCCCTCTCTCCATGGCCGGTGCATGGGGGGTGACCCCTCACCTCCCCCATTCATGTGGTGGTAACCCCTCCACATTAAAATGCCTCTTCACTTTCCCTTTTAAAGTCTCCACTTTAAATGCATTAACTTTCTCCAAATTTAATGCTCTCTCATTTAATAAAACTCTTTTTATTAAATTTATTCAAAATTTTGTTAATTACTTTAATTACCAAACATTCACATATAGCCCCTTGCTATATTTCAATATCACATGCAGAACCACCTTCTGCAAGTTCACCCGAAACAATTTCCGGTTTCTATTGAAACAATTCCTGCGCTTTGCAATTCTTTCGTCTGAAACATATGTGCTCCAAAATGGTGTCCGGTAACTCTTAAGTGTGCCACCCTACGGTTCACGAATAATGCAGACATGATCGAGACCCTTCTCCGATCAATAATCAGCAGCGGGACCTGGAGATCCGTACTGACTCCTACACATTCAACGATGACTCCTGTGATCGTGAGAACCATTAACGCTTGTAACTAAATCCATTTGTCTCTCGATATATTACATGTCCGAGATTCGATCATCGGTATCTCCATACCTATTTTGATCTCGTTACCGACATGCACTATTTTCTCGTTCCCGTGATATAACATTCTAGTGATCACATCACTTGCTTGCAAGCTATCCTAATGTGATATCACCGAGAGGGCTCAGAGTATATCTATCCGTCATCTGGATTGACAAATTCCACTCTTGATCCATGAGCCTCAACATAACACCTTCGTAGTACTGAACCCATCTTTATAGTCACCATGTTACGGTGTGACGTTTGATGTTATCAAGATACTCTTCCGGTGTTAGCAATTAACATGATCTCATGGTCTAAGGATAAAGATTACTTTGTATGATGTTATAGCAATATAAACATAATGACTTGATCGTAATGCTATACTTTGGATGAATGTTCATCACATCATTTCACAAATGCTGTGACCTTGTTATTAAGAACATCCAATGTCCATGATCAGGAAACCTTGATCATCTTGTTAATCAACAAGCTAGTCTATAAGAGAGGCATAACTAGGAACCCTTTTTGTTTATTAAACACACATGTATTGATGTTTCCTACCAATACAATTATAGCATGCAAAATAAACATCTATCATATATACAAGGAATACATAATAACAACTTTATTATTGCCTCTCAGGGCATATTTCCTTCAGGATCAGGTCCACATCGGTGACCTCCTTCACTCGAACAAGTTGAAGGTCCAACACTCACTTGTATAGGACCTCAACATCTTCCGACTCTCCTGGCATCACGACATTCTGGCAGGACCTCCTCTTCTTTAGCTCCACATCCAGGTCAATGAGGCAAAGCCGAATAACTGCCCATGTGCCTTCTTGTCCCGGGTGTAGAACCATTTGTCCATCCATCCTTGGTTGGAGTCGACCAGGCCAAGGGTAAAATACTAGACATGAGGGTCTACGTATATACCGCACCCGCCAAGATCATACACCTCTGAACCAGACCTTGACTGCCTCTTCAACTTGAACAATTTTTTAAAAATACCAAAGTGTGGAGCGATTCCGAGCAGAGGGTGATAAAGCACGCAATGTGCAAGATGGAGTCCGGAGTTAGTTGGTGGAGCTGAATCCCATAGAAACAAAGAAATCCAAGAACGAATTCCTAGAGGGGAAGCGACAAACCATGGAGAATAAAAGCAACGGACATCTCGTAGAAACAAGCGAGAGGATCGGGAATTACCTCTGGGCCAGGCATCTAGCAATCGCTTTCGTTGGCCGGAATCAATCCGGCCAGGCAATGCGCATGGCGATCGTGGGCTTCAAGGTGGAGCGCCGCCAAGACCCATTGGTCATGCGAGTCCCAGCGCCTTTCTTCTTCATGGCCACGGCAGCAGTACCGAACCAAGTGGCGGCGGCCTTCTTCTTCGTCACGGTGGCGGAGGCACCAAAACCCGCGACAGCAGCGCCTTTCTTCTTCCCCATTCTTTGGCGGCACAGGGACCAAAGGAAATAGCTAGGAAAAGCTTTAAGGACGTCCAACACAGCGAGGAAGTGTGGAGCAGTAAAGCAGAGGAGAGAAACAATGGCAGCGGCGCGAGGAATATGAAGATGCAAAGTGCGAAAGTTACTGACTGAACTCGCTACTTAAGCGAGGGTAAAAACCCATCCGACGATTGGCATTTCTATGCTTCAATGCGTACACTGAATCATCGCTGCATGATCCCCACTCAGCGTGAAAATCGAGGGGGCGTAGTTAAACCCCAAAAATTACACATGACTAGTCAAATTCTGGTCAGACACTAGGACCCACCATCGTATGTCCCATCAGCACCTCCCATGCTGGCAGATAAGCTCATACAATCTTAAGCAATGACGTCATTTGCACTGGCCTTGGCAGCACTCCTTTTAGTTTTTTCTCGAGTCTATGACTCGACCAAACTCTCGGGGGATACTCCTAACAGGAGCGCTAGTATTATGCACCCGAGTATTTTCTGGGTCATGTGAGCATGCCACTTGTTTAAGAATACAAGACACTTACACCTCAACCCCTCCTCGGGATCAATGATTCGATTACGAACTTGGGAGCTACTCCCATAGGGAGCGCTGGAAGCTCAATCGACAGCAGTCGCCAAAGTTCAAAGTCCTCACTCGAGTCTACGACTCGAATAAGCACTCGGGGGCTACTCCCATAGGGAGTGCTGGTCGCGCACACTATGAAAAGAAAAAATAGTTATCCATGGAAAAAAGCATTGTACACGTCCGCACCATGAGCATTTGAAAAATTCGGTGACTCCGTCTCACAATCATTGGAAATACCCTACAAGGAGACAACGTCTCCAAGCCACCCGAATCACCTTCGCGTTGAATAAACATTCGGATGCCGCGTTTACAACATGAAGATAAGACCTGCGAAAGGCCTAGCAACACACCTACTATGCTCTACCAGAAATAAACCATGCCTATAGGCACGATGAAAAAGCCTTGACGGACACGTCGAGTGCTCATATCAAAACACTAAAATTCGACTCTATAAGACCTTCGTGGAAGGAGTCGAATTATGCTAGCAATATTCCGAATTCGAGTCCCGGGACTCGAGTTTCAGTAGATAGCGTTGTTTTCCCCTAAGGCAGTTAACTGATCCAACTTTGTCAGATATATCAGGCATGTATATCGATGATACCTATGACACAAACCGCGGCACCCGAAAGCGCTTTCGAATGAACTTGCATTCCAGACACTCGAAGACTTTATAGTCTCCACCCAAATCTATGATTCGGCTGGACACTCTGGGGCTACTGACATGGGTATACCCTACGTGTACTCGTGTTTAGCCTATACGATCCAGCCCAAGAGGAACCCGCAGGACAACTGAAGCCTAACAAGGATTCGGGTGGCCCAAGTCCGGAGGAAGGCGACTCCATGAAGGACACGACAAACAATTTATAGATTTTCAAATGGGTAAAACCCTAATCTATAGCCGACTCGTCCTGCTATCCCGAGACCTAACCTCCCTATATAAAGGCTAGGAGGGGCAACGAGAAGGACATCCACAACCCTAGCATACACCTCGCCAGATTACATCCGTGCACCCCCTGTAACCTTTGACTCCTCGATAATCTAAAAGCAGACAAGCAGGAGTAGGGTCCTTTTGATACATTGCAAATGTATCTATAATTTTTGATGTTCCATGCTTGGTTTTATCCACTTTCTTGTGTTTTGTCCACACTTTGGAGTATTTTTCATATGATTTCTTGGACTAACCTATTAACAAGAGCCATAGTGCCAGCTAACTGTTTTCTGCTGTTTTTGGTTCCAGGAAAGTCAGAAAATGAATATTCTCGGAATTGGACGGGACAAAAGCCGAAGTGCCTATTTTTCCAGAAATCATCAGATGCCGGAATACGAGACAGAGAAGGGCTAGGGTCCAGCCACACCACCTGGTCGCGCGGCCAGGCCTGGCCTGCGCTAGGGGGTGGTCTGGCCGACCCCAGCACCCCCTCAGCCTCTCCTTCCGCCTATAAGATGCCCTCGGGACAAAAATCCTAAGTACCCAATCAAAAATCCACGAAAGAGTCGGTAGCCGCCGTCATCTCCATCCCTAGATTGGGGGTATCTGAAGCTCTTCTCGGCACCCTGCCGGAGAGGGGAATTCACCCTGGAGGCCTTCTTCATCATCATGCAAGCCTCCGGTGTGATGCGTGAGTAGTTCATCTCTGGACTACGGGTCCATGTAGTAACTAGATGGCTGGTTCTCCTCCTTTGTGCTTTCATGTCTAGATCTTGTGAGCTCTGTTCATGATCAAGATCATCTATTTGTAATTCTGCATGTTGTGTTTGTAGGGATCCGATGGATATTGAGATGCTATTTCAGATTGATTATTGATTCTATCATGTCTTTGTTATTTGTGATCTTGCATGCTTTTCGTTGTTAGTAGCTATCTTGGCCAAGTAGATGCTAGCAACTCCAAGAGTTAGTATTTATGCTCGATAGTGGGTTCATGCCTCTGGTAATCTGGGGAAGTGACAGAAATCTCTAAGGTACTAGATGTGTTGTTGCTACTAGGGAGAAAACAACAATCTTTTGTTCATAGAACAATCGTATCGTTTACATTACACGCAGTTCGTAAAGCAATAATCTGTTGTTTGCAACTTAATACTGGAGGGGGTTTAGACGATAACCTGAAGATGGATTATTAGTCATAGATGCAGTTGGATGGCGGTCTATGTATAATGTTGTAATGCCCAATCAAGTTCCAAAGGAGTCAAGATGATTAGTACATGCATGTATTGCTTTCTCGATGTTTGTCAATTGCCCCGCTGTAATTTCTTCACCTAGCATGTTATCTATCTTAAGGAGAGCCACCTCTAGTGAACTATGGACCCCGGTCCTTTCTTTTACATTCAATCTATAAATTGTTTACTGCTTTGTGTTTACTTTCTGCAAACTATTACTTCCTTCCATTCGATACGTTTAATCCTTTGTTTTTAGCAAAACCGGTGAGATTGACAACCTCATCGCAATTTGGGGACAGAATTTTGTGGTTGTGTTGTGCAGGTCTCCACGTTACTGCTGACACCGGTAGTGCACCTTGCCAATGTTCAGCTAGCTACACCTTTGGGGTGTTTCCTTGCTCCTACTAGATTGATTACCTTGGTTTCGTACTGAGGGAAAACTTGCGGTTATGCTCATCATACCTTCCTCTTGGGGTTCCCCAACGAGCTCGATATAATTTGGGCCATCAAGCATATTTTCTGGCACCGTTGCCAGGGAGTCAAGGACATCTTCACAAGGGGAGTCCCTCATAACCAATCTCTTTACTTTGTTTTTTTTGTTTTGCTTAGTTTCTTTTTGTTTTGTTTGCTTGTTTCTTTATCAAAAAACCACAAAAAATTAGTTTTACAAGTTTGCTTTCTTATCCAAAAACACAAAAAATTACTACTCTTGAAAACACTAAGTTGTGTGACTTCACTAGCACCAACAACAATGATTTTATGAGAACACCTATTGCTCCACCTATGCCTAAAGATACTTTCTTTGAGATAAAACCTGCTTTACTCAATCTTGTTATAAGAGAACAATTTTCTGGTATTGGTAATGCAGATCCTGCTTCCCATCGAAATAACTTTGTTGAACTTTGTGAGATGCAAAAGCATAGGGATGTAGATGGCGATATTATTAAGTTGAAATTGTTTCCTTTCTCTTTGAGAGGAAAAGCTAAAGAATGGTTGAATTCTTTAACTAGGAATAGTATTGATTCTTGGACTAAGTGCAATGATGCTTTTATTGGAAAATACTATCCTCCTGCTAAGATTATATCTATGAGAAGTGAAATAATGAAGTTTAAACAATCTGATAATGAGCATGTTGCTCAAGCTTGGGAAAGAATGAAATCTTTGGTAAAGAATTGTCCCACTCATGGACTGACTGTTTGGATGATCATCCAAACTTTTTATGCAGGATTGAACTATTCTTCAAGGAGCCTATTGGATTTTGCTGCTGGAGGTACCTTTATGACCATCACTTTGGGTGCTGCAACAAAAATTCTGGACAATATGATGGTTAATTATTCTGAATGGCATACTGAAAGAGCTCCACAAGGTAAGAAGGTAAATTCTGTTGAGGAAACCTCCTCCTTGAGTGATAAAATTGATATTATTATGTCTATGCTTGTTAATGGAAAAGCCCATATTGATCCAAATAATGTTCCTTTAGCTTCTTTGGTTGCTCAAGAAGAGCAAGTTGATGTGAACTTCATAAGAAATAACAATTTTGGCAATAATGCTTATAGGAATAATTTTGGTAACAACAATTATAAGCCATATCCTCCAAACAACGGTAATCCTTATGGAAATTCCTACAACAATAATAGGAGTGCTCCCTCTGAACTTGAAGTTATGCTTAAAGACTTTATTAGTAAACAAACTGCTTTCAATAAAACTATTGAGGAAAAGCTCTCTAATGCTGAAAGAAATATAGCATCTTTGGTTGAAGCTCAATCTTCTTTGAATAAAATGGCTGCTAAACCCGAAATTAATGATAATCCCTTTGCAGTTACTAATGCTATACAAGTAAGAATTGATGAAAATGTTAGACTATTGGCTGAATTACATGCTAAGTGGTAAAGAGAAGATGAAATTGCTAGAAACATTAGTGTTTCCACTATCACCACCACTAGTGTTGAGGCAATTAATAGTTCTACTACTCTAGATGATAAATTTGATTTTGATCTTGATGGGTGTAATATCTCTGAAGTTATTAAGTTCCTACAAAAGCTTGCTAAAAGTCCTAATGCTAGTGCTATGAACATGGCCTTTACAAAACGTATTACTGATGCTCTCATAAAGATTAAAGAAGAAAAGATGAAACATAAAGCTTCTACTCCTATAAAACAAGAAGATGGTTGGGAACCCATCATTAATATGAAAGTGAATGACTTTGATTTCAAAGCTTTATGTGATCTTGATAGTAGTGTTTCTATTATGCCTAGAAGGATTTATGATATGCTTGATTTGCCTCCACTTGAAGATTGTTATTTGAATGTCCCACTTGATGATAATGCTAAAAAGAAACTCATGGGGAGTATTAATGATGTCCTTATTATGGTTAAAAATGCTTATGTCCCTGTTGATTTCTATGTTTTGGATGCTGAATGCAATGCTTCTTGTCCTATTACTTTGGGAAGACCTTTTCTTACAACCGTTGGTGCCATTATTGATATGAAAGAAGACACCATTAAATATCAACTCCCACTCAAGAAAGGTATAGAACACTTCCCTAAGAAGACAGAGAAGATTTCTTTTGCTTCTCCTATGAAAACAATATTTGGTCTTAATGCTTCTTCATTTGAGAACACTTGATTCTTTTTCTTGCTTCTTATGCCTAACTTAAAGGCGTTAAAGAAAAGTACTTATTGGGAGATAACCCAAAAGTTTTAGATGAGTCTTGCAAGTTATTACTTCAGTAATAACTGCTCATTATCCTTTTTATTTTCTTTTTGTGCCAAGAGTAACCTCTAATGAGAGAGAAGTAATGATTGGGAAAGTTGCTATCCCGAAACAGATTTCTGTGCTTCACCGTAAAAATTCGTGTAAAATCTCTGTACGTATTTTTGAGGCGTGAATTGTTTTGCTTCTGCCCCAGGTTGTTATATAACTTTTGTTAGTTCAACACTTTTTGATTTGAGCAACAGAAGGTCTTCAAAAAAAATCGTCTTTACCTGCTGGTCTATTTTGACAGATTTCTGCCATTTTCTGCAGTTGCTTCTTGTTGGTTCCTTTTTGAGTTCTTTTAGGGAATTGAGATTTTTGAGGGAAGTGTTACAGTAGCTAGTGTTTTAATGGAAGTTTATTTGGTGTTAGAACTGAACCTAAAGACTTATTATCTTGAGTGCACTAATGTTGCTAATAAAGATTGTGTGAAGTTTTGTATGAAGGAAAAATTTCAGGTGTATGGAAGGAATGAGTAATGAGAGCAAGGATGGAATAAAGCTCAAGCTTGGGGATGCCACGCGTGTCACCCCAATAAATATCCAAGAAGTACAAGCGTCAAAGCTTGGGGATGCCCAAGGAATCCCCTTCTTCATCAATAAAAATCCTAGGTTTCTTCCAAACGCTTTATTTTTATTGTTTCATGCACAGTTGTGTTGTTCTTGGAGCGTCTTCTTTTTTTTTGGTTTTTCGTTTGCTTTGGTTTTCTTAGTTTGCTGAATAAATTGGTTGGACCCCCTCTTTCATACATTGGTTTGCAAATAGTTTGATTTGGTTTGGAAAAGAGTAGGAAAGTTCATACTTATGTGGTAAAAAGAGCTTGTTTTTGAATGTGGCCTATGCTTTGCCATGCCATGCTTGATATTGTTTTGGCTTTATGCTTAGTATTCTTTATTGTAGCATGTTTTTTTATAAACAATTGAGATTGCTTAATGTGCCTTGGATGAATCATGTGTTGTTTTAGCATATTAAAGCATAGTATAGTGGTATTCTCCTTTGATGCTTTATTTGGGTTGACTTGGCACATGCTCACACCATGTTATGACTATTTCAAGTCACCATAGCCTTTATGATCCTTTAGTTTTCAAATTGTAGTATCACTTTATGCTTTGATCAATGATGTTTTGCCGCTCTGCATGATTATGGTCATTATTGCTCTCTTAGTTTGTCGCTCCCAGTCTTTTGCTAGCCTCCACAACCAAGTATGAGTTCCACTCATGCATCCAACTCCTTAAACCAAGTTATTCCAAAGAGTCCACCATACGTACCTACTAGCTTATGCTATTCCAAGTATATTCATGCTTTTGTTTACCTTACAAATTAAACTTGTTATGAGAAAACTAGTGATTAAAGCTCTCACGAACTTGCTGGCACACTACTTTTCTTACCCTTAATAAACTTGAACCATTGGGTCCTTCTTTGTTGCGTGTATTCTTGCGCTTTATAAGTTGATATTAGCATAACCATGTATCATGGGGAACGCTCTGAACATTGCACTTGTACTTTGTACCCCGGTGATATCATGTTCTTTTGCTTAAGGATCCCGGCGGTGTGAAATAAAAGTGGAACTTGTAAGATCATGGAGTTTGTATGTGTGTTAGAGAAACGCCTAGGCTGCTAGCCTAAGCCATGCCTAATCATGGTGGAAACTTGTAGCATCACCATAATGAGCACTCTATGAAGCATCCTCAATAAAAACCTATGCAAATAGCAAATAAAAATATCGTTGAGATGCTCATTGTCTGCTTGCCTCGTCATTTTGATTATGGGATAGCTCATGTATCATGTGCAACGGGTACCCCGTTGGCGGTTCTTTATGATACATATGTACTTACAATGACAAGAGCTTACTCGTGACTAAAGTCGAGTAGCATGAGGTTCGGTCTTAGTAAGTAAGGGGCATGAGATTTCGGTTTATAACTTGTCAAGCATATCCTCTTAGGTGTGTCACTTTAACCTTAATCACCTTCAAGATGCTTATGATAGGGGCAATGAGAGCTGAAAGCTATAAGTACCATAATTTTTGGAAGCTCCTTATGAGACTTGAATCCCTACTTCCTTCTATGAAGGCCTTTCTTCCACCATTATATTGAGCCTCCACCTTCTATCTTTATGCACCTACTTTGAGAGCATAGTGGCCATTCTTAGTTCTATGTGCATTGTCCCAAGACTAGTTGATTGATGCATAAATTGATATTGCTTGTTTTAAACTATTTGTATCTAGTCACTCTTATGAACTTTGAAGGTGTCCTATGCATTTATATTTGCTACTCTATGAGGGACAAGCTGAATACTATTATGCTATGTTTTATTTATGTGAAACAAACAAACGTCTTGCAAAGCATTGTTATTCATGAATCTTTTGTTTGTGCCTTTTCATGTTGCATCATAGTTTCTTTGTCTTATTGCTAGAACTTTGTCTTTCATGTTATGATTGAAGTACTATGATCCCAGCCTTGAATGTTTTACAAATACTTTGATCAAGTCTTTGATGGTGCATGTCACCTCAAAAATTATTCTTTCTTTTTATCACTTACCTACTCGAGGAGGAGCATGAGTTAAGATTGGGGATGTTGATACATTGCAAATGTATCTATCATAGATGAAGTTGGATGGCGGTCTATGTATAATGTTGTAATGCCCAATCAAGTCTCAAAGGAGTCAAGATGATTAGTATATGCATGTATTGCTTTCTCGATGTTTGTCAATTGCCCCGCTGTAATTTGTTCACCCAGCATGTTATCTATCTTAAGGAGAGCCACCTCTAGTGAACTATGGACCCTGGTCCTTTCTTTTACATTCAATCTATAAACTGTTTACTGCTTTGTGTTTACTTTCTGCAAACTATTACTTCCTTCCATTCGATACGTTTAATTCTTTGTTTTCAGCAAAACCGGTGAGATTGACAACCTCATCGCAAGTTGGGGACAGAGTTCTGTGGTTATGTTGTGCAGGTCTCCACGTTGTTGTGGCACCGGTAGTGCGCCCTGCCAACGTTCAGCTAGCTACACCTTTGGGGTGTTTCCTTGCTCCTACTGGATTGATAACCTTGGTTTCGTACTGAGGGAAAACTTGTTGTTGTGCTCATCATACCTTCCTCTTGGGATTCCCCAATGAGCTCGATATAATTTGGGCAATCACCCTTCCGAGAGAATATCATTTTGCGGCCTGAAAGTTGGGGTGTACAGGCAACGCGGTACCCAAGTTCCCTAAAATCAGCCGGGATGACTACAGTTGGTGTGCCAAATACTCAGAGGGTCTTTTTTGGCACAAATTCAACTTTACGTTTCAATATAAAAAGTCAGGCTAACGGCCGTCATGTTGGGGCCCCCTATCAGTTCTCGCTGTTATGTCGCTCCCGTCACTTAGGCGGGGTGGCTGCCACGTATGCTTGCAGTGTTGGCACAGTGGATAGGACAACACCCCCTACCCAGTGTATTGACTTGACAAAACAGGGCACATGTATCGGCGTTATAATTTTTTTTGTTTACTCAGAAGCTGGAACGGCCACCGCCACGCGTCTCTCCTTGGACTTCCGTCCCAATCGTTATCCACTACCTTAAAAGTGCATTGACGGTTCCACCGTTCCCCTGCCTCGCAGAAACCACTCTTCTTCTTCCTGGCATCTATCTTCTTCCCGTCTTCTCCTTGCCGCCATGGAAGATCTACGCACTCTAGAGACAAGATTCACTACCCATGACAATAAGAAGATAGACGTTGTCTACACTAACGAGGAGGAGATAGTGGTGCGTATCCTGAGGATGTACGAGGGTTGGCTTGGGATAGACGAGGACAAGTTTGTGGGATTGGACCTCGAGTACACCCCGGAGCACCCATATGAAGGGAGTGAAGTCACCGTCGTTCAACTGGCCATGCGGAAACACGTCCGCATCTACCACCTCTCCTGGTTTGTAGATCTGCTCTCTGTAGCTAACCGCTTTTAGGGTTTTCTCCTCTTGTTCTTTATCCACTTGCTCATCTTGCAACTACTGGATTTTATTTAGGACCAAATAAATTAGGGTTTGCCTATGTCTCAATCGACTGAGATTTTCTTTAGTCTCAATCACCTAAGAAAAGTGCAACCGTAGTTAAAAGAAATGTGCAACTCGTTCAGTCGACTTAGAAATAGAAAAACCGAATAAATTATGACAAGACAATGTTGAGAGTCTTGATCTTGCATTTACTAAACTTTTCAAAATTATATTGAGATGATGAGCTTGTATTGACAAAATATTTGTAGTTACAAATTTTGGTGATGACAAACTACATACTTTCAAGACTGACAGGAAATGTCCGATGCTGCGCCAGTTCCTTGTAGAAAAGGGAATTGTTTTCTGCACTGTCGATACAACAACTGATTTTCCGAAATTTGATCAAGAGGAAATTATAATTCCTGCACACAACTGGATCGATATTCAGCGTCTTTTCAAGATCTAGGGGGCTCGAGGAAGGATGGAATGGCATCACTCGCAACTAGAATCCTCGATGAGTCGTACGACAAAATGAAGGAAGATTTCCCTATGGATAGGCACGATTTCTAGGACGAGTGGCTGTTGTCTGATATAAACCTGAAGTATGCAGCCATAAATGCTTACGTGACCTACTAGCTGTACAAGAAGATCCATTTTTTTCTACGTTACCTCGTGTTTTGCCCTATTTGCAAGAGGGAAGACGAGCTTAGGGGAGCCCTTTGTAGAAAATGCAGAATAGCTGAGTTTGAAGCTGCATATGCAAAGAAATTGGCTGCATCTGAAGCAGCTGACAAAGAGGCTGCAGAAGCAGCTGAAAGAGAGCTTGCAGCTGAAGAAGTAGCTGACAGAGAGGCTGCAGCTGAAGCGGCAAACAGAGAGGCAGCATCTTCTAGCGGCAATAATCATGCCTGTGATGCACCGCTAATTGTGCCGCAAGATGTTGAAGATAGGGAAGCCAAGTCAGATGCTAGGTGGGACGAAGCATTTCATGAGCTGTGGAGTACCTGGAATGGTCGTAGTTCATCACCTAGGAACGATGGCAAGCGCCTCAAGTGGTCTGATGAGGAGTGAATTAAATTTTACTTGTTAGTGTTATGTTTTTGTTTTGTGGAACTCAGTTAGCTTGCCAAGATTTCTAGCACCTCAAGTGATACTAGTAAAATAAATTTAACCCTCGTTGGGTTATGTTTATGTATGTGTCTTGTAGCTTGTCAAGATGGTAGCTTGTTAACTGGCAGTTTGAAAGAGTGCCCTTTTCCTCTCTCCCTAAACAGATATGTTTCATTTTGCCAAAATTGGTAGCAAATCTAGAGAAGATTCTCACTTTGATATTTCGTTCCCTTTTGGACCTCTTTTTGCCTCCAATCAGGTAGCAAATCTAGAGCAGGAAATCACACCAGGCAGAATACATTCATTCAGAAAACAAAACAAATGTAGATATAACTGTGCGTAGCTAAATAGGATATAGCGATAGAAAGTAGGTTGCTTAACGAGGTTCGATGCATTCAGCCAGAAATAAGATAGCTAGAAAGAAGCTGCTTAGCAGCAGCAGCCGCCGCAGTTGCAGGCACATCCTGCAAGCGTCCGCGCCTCCGCCTCCTCACTCCGGCGCTTCCTCCACTTCTTGCTGCCCAGTTTCTTGGACTTGGGGGCCTTGGGCCTGATTGCAGGCTTGCGACCCTCTTTGATGGCCACCCGCTGGAGGTTTTGGAGGTGAATGCAGAGAGCCCGGTGTTTAGCGATGTAGGCGTTGATGTTCACGGTCTCGCGCTTGCCGCTTTTGTGGATGCCGGAGCTCGAGGCCTCTGCATGCTTCAGTCAGGTGTTCAAGTCGGTGTCGCCGGTGTGACTCGTCAAGCAGTAGGCGATCCCCTTGCGGAAGGGGCAGCTATACTAGGGGCCCCTAAAGAAGGCGTCGTACTGGCCGGCCCGCAGCCTCCTCAGCACCTGACAAGCCTTGGTGTGAATGAACTCGTCATCACTCCAGACGTCGCTGCCGGAAACCTATTGGAAGAAAAGGAAAATAGGGGAGTAGATGATGTAAGAAGATCAAGCAATCAAAATGCGAACAAGCGAATCCTAATAAACCAAGATCTAGCATCCAACAATGGGAACGGTAGAAGAACCAGGGGAGGGGAGCAAACCCTAGTTACCTCCGACCATGGGTCGTCGATGCCGGTGTCGTAGGGGTTCAGCGGAGCGATGTACTTATCTGGATCATAGGTTCCCAAGAAGTGTGTGATATGCTTTTGACCGGCGGGGGCCTCCTCGCCGGCGGGGGGCTCCTCTTCGGCGGCTCCATCGGTAGCGGGGACGGGGGCCTGGACAGGAACGACGGCTGCCATCGATGCCTCGACAGGGGCCTAGACAGGGACGGCGGCTTCTTTCAACGTGTCGAGGGGGACCGGCGAGGAGACGGGGCCTCCTCGCCGGCAGCCACGAAGGCAACGATGGCCACCTTATCCTCCTCGCTGGCGGCCACGGAGGCGACGATGGCCACCTTATCCTCCTCGGCCATCGCCGGCGTGTATGGGGTGTTCTCGGGAGTTTGCGGATGCTGGTGGGACAGTGGAGAGGGTTGCGTGGGGTCAGTGAGCGAGAGTGGGAGTGGGTGTGCGGAGAGGGGCTCTATAGTTAAGGTGGATAGAAGCAAGGAACGTTTCGTTGCACCACCGTGCAACGCGCCGTGCAGTCTAGTGCACCGTGCACCGCGACACACGCACGGTACGTCATGTTTTTTTCCCGGGTCATGCATGGCAGTTCTGTATTGAGCTGCATGCAAAGGGCGCACACACAATTTCTATGTACGAAGTTTAACACGGCCCTAAAATTGGCGATTGAGAGCCGTTGCGTCAAAAATGGGATATGTCTTATTAAAATCAAGTGGGAATAAATTGCAGCTGTCCATCGACGACCGTGCACTCGATGACGCATGCATTGTGGCGTAGTAGTAGTAGCAGTAGTAGGACTTTCAGACTTGATTAAACATGACATGACCACTCGACGACTTTTTCCATGGACGACATCGTGTTCCTTCTTGTAGAAGTCTCGCTGAGGGAGACGTCCATGCTGTCTCACGCTGTACTGTGAAGGGAACGACGTGAGCAACGATCATCATTGGATCACAGAGAATCAATGGTTGGTGCGCACGGTCCGTGTGACAACTGTGATAACCAATCAGGGAGTAGCAGACAGGGTGAGCACAGGTTTGTGCTTCTATGAAAGATAGAGAGGGGGGCAAAAAGTGAGTAGTACCACATAAAACCAAGGGCGATACTGAGTAGTATAAAAATGGAAAGTGAGTGTCTTGTACAATGAAATACATCGTGGCATACATCAAATTATGCCAAGATAGATCAACAAGTGTCATTGCATGTGTGTCCTTCTCACAGACCACGTATGGATCCACCGGTGTCATTGCATGTGTGTTCTTCTCACAGACCACGTAAGGATCCACCGATGTCATTGCATGTGTGTTCCTCTCATAGACCACACATGGATCCACCAGTGTCATCGCATGTCTGCTCTTTTCATGAACCACAGTTAGAGTGATTGCATGTCTATTCTTTTCACAAACCACAGCTAGAGTCATTGCATGTGTGTTCTTATCACAAACCATATCATGAACCACACCCAGTGTCATTGCATGTGTGTTCTTCTTATTAACCACACATGGATCCACAAGTGTCATTAGATGTCTTCTCTTTTCATGAACCACAGTTAGAGTCATTGCATGTCTGTTCTTTTCACAAACCACATATCACCAGTGCCATTGCATGTGTGTTCTTCCCACAGACCACACATGGATCCACCAGTGTCATTGCATGTGTGTCCTTCTCACAAACCACATATGGATCCACCGGTGTCATTGCATGTGTGTTCTTCCCACAAACCACACATGGATCCACCAGTGTCATTGCATGTGTGTTCTTTTCACAGACCACGTAAGGATCCACCGGTGTCATTGCATGTGTGTTCCTCTCATAGACCACATATGGATCCACCGGTGTCATCGCATGTATGCTCTTTTCATGAACCACAGTTAGAGTCATTGCATGTGTGTTCCTCTCATAGACCACGGCTAGAGTCATTGCATGTGTGTTCTTCTCACAAACCATATCATGTACCACACCAAGTGTCATTTTATGTGTGTTCTTCTCATTAACCACACATGGATCCACCAGTGTCATTGCATGTCTGCTCTTTTCATGAACCACAGTTAGAGTCATTGCATGTCTGTTCTTTTCACAAACCACATATCACCAGTGTCATTGCATGTGTGTTCTTCCCACAGACCACTGATGACCCACAAGTATAGGGGGTGTATCGCAGTATTTTCGAGGGAAGTGAAACCCAATTTATTGATTCAACACAAGGGAGCCAAAGAAATAGTTATAAGCCTTAACAACTGAGTTGTCAATTCAGCTGCACCTGGAAACAGTCTTGCTGACAACAGTTTATCAGTAGCAACAGTTTTATAGTAGGAATAGCAAAGGAGCAGCAGTAGTAAAGTAAAGACAGCAGTAACAATAGCAGTAACAATAGGATTCGAGTGCGGTAGGCATAGGGATGGATGGATGGGCGTTGCATGGACACGACAATTCACATGGCAATCAGAACATAGGGAAATTGCAGATAAATAAGATAAAGCAACCAAGTACTAGATAATCCTAGGCATGTGTTCCATATATAGTCATACGTGCTCGCAATGAGAACTTGCACAACATCTTTTGTCCTGCAAGCCCGTTTGCAGCAGGGCCTCAAGGGAACTACTGGCAATTATTGTGCTCCTTTTAATAGAGCACCGGAGCAAAGCATTAACACTCCGTGAACACATGTGATCCTCACATCAAAGACATTCCCTCCGGTTATCCCGATTTCTGTCACTTCGGGGCCATTGGTTCCGGACAACAACGTGTGTATACAACTTGTAGGTATGACCATAAACAATACTATCATAATGAATCAATAACATGTTCAGATCTGAAATCATGGCACTCGGGCCCTAGTGACAAGCATTAAGCATAAAAAGTCGCAACAAAGTCATAAAGCACTAATAAAAGATACTAGGCACCATTCCCGAACAATCTGATGCCATTACATGAACGATCTCATCCAATCCCTACCATCCCCATAGCCTACAGCGGAGGATTACTCACTCATAGATGGGGGAAATATGGATGGTCGATGGAGAAGCGATGGTGATGATGATGGCGATGATCTCCTTCAATTCCCCGTCCCGGCAGGGTGCCAGAACGGAGTTTCTGGTGCTGTTTCGTGGAATCTGGTGGTGGCGGCGGAGAGAAACTCCTTCTAGAAAAACGTCGAACCCCCTGGAGTTTTTAGGTCAGAAGGCTTCTTATAGGCGAAGAGGGAGACCGAGGGGATGCCTGGGGCAACCAGACCATGCCCTAGCGCGGCCAGGCCCAGCCCGCGCCCAGGGGGGTGTGGCCAGCCCCTGGCCCTCCTCCGTCTCGTATTCTGGCTCCGTGAGTCTTCCGAAAAAATAGGCACTTTGGCTTTTGTCCCGTCCAATTCTAAGAATATTCATTTTCTGACTTTCCTGGAACCAAAAACAGTAGAAAACAGGCAACTAGCACTGTGGCTCTTGTTAATAGGTTAGTCCAAGAAATTATATAAAAATTACTCCAAAGTGTGGACAAAACACAAGAAAGTAGATAAAACCAAGCATGGAACATCAAAAATTATAGATACATTTGCAATGTATCAACCACACATGGATCCACCAGTGTCATTGCATGTGTGTCCTTCTCACAAACCATAGATGGATCAACCAGTGTCATTGCATGTGTGTCCTTATCATAGACCACGTATGGATCCACCGGTGTCATTGCATGTGTGTTCTTCTCACAGACCACGTAAGGATCCACCGGTGTCATTGCATGTGTGTTCTTCTCACATACCACGTAAGGATCCACCGGTGTCATTGCATGTGTGTTCCTCTCATAGACCACACATGGATCCACTGGTGTCATCGCATGTCTGCTCTTTTCATAAACCAATGTTAGAGTCATTGGATGTGTGTTCCTCTCATAGACCACAGCTAGAGTCATTGCATGTGTGGACAAAACACAAGAAAGTATATAAAACCAAGCATGGAACATCAAAAATTATAGATACATTTGCAATGTATCAACATCCCCAAGCTTAACTCATGCTCGTCCTCGAGTAGGTAAGTGATAAAAAGAAAGAATAATTTTTGAGGTGACATGCACCATCATAAACTTGATCAAAGTATTTGTAAAACATTCAAAGCTGGGATCATAGTACTTCAATCATAACATGGAAGACAAAGTTCTAGCAATAAGACAAAGAAACTATGATGCAACATGAAAAGGCACAAACAAAAGATTCATGAATAACAATGCTTTGCAAGACGTTTGTTTGTTTCACATAAAGAAAACATAGCATAATATTATTCAGCTTATCCCTCATAGAGTAGCAAATATAAATGCATAGGACACCTTCAAAGTTCATAAGAGTGACTAGATACAAATAGTTTAAAACAAGCAATATCAAGTTATGCATCAATCAGCTAGTCTTGGGATAATGCACATAGAACTAAGAATGGCCACTATGCTCTCAAAGTAGGTGCGTAAAGGTAGAAGGTGGAGACTCAATATAATGGTGGAAGAAAGGCCTTCATAGAAGGAAGTAGGGATTCAAGTCTCATAAGGAGCTTCCAAAAATTATGGTACTTATAGCTTTCAGCTCTCATTGCCCCTATCATAAGCAGCTTGAAGTGATTAAGGTTAAAGTGAACAAATTATGGTGTACATGCTTGATGAAGTATAAGTTAGAGATCTCATGTCCCTTGTATACGAGGGTCGCTCCTCATGCTACTCAAGTTTAGTCACCGGTAAGTTCTTGTCATTGTAAGTACATGTGTATCCTAGAGAACTGCCAACGGGGTACCCCTTGCCCGATGATACGGAAGAATCCCCATATCAAAATGACAAGGCAAGCAGACAACAAGCATCTCAGCAATCTTCTTATTTACCATGGGAATATGGTGCTTTTTTCTCTCTTTCCTCTTTTCATAATCTCTTTTTTTCTCTTTTCTCTTTTTTCTCAATATAGGACTCTTTTTTTATAAGAAGAATGCTTCATAGACAGCTCATTATGGTTACGCTGCAGGTTTCCACCATGTCAGCATGGATTAGACCAGCGGCCCAGGCGTTTCTCTAACACATATACATAACTCCATGAACTTACAAGCTCCCCTTTCATTTCACACCGACGACATCCATAGACAAAAGAGCATGATATCAACTAGGTACGAAGTGCCAGTGCAATGTTGAAAGCGTTCCCCATGACAGCATGGTTCTGCTAATCCCCAACAAATAAGTGCAAGCATATACAACATAGACGACACAATGGTTCAAGTTTATTAAGGGCAAGAAAAAGTAAAGTGTGCCATCAAGTTCGTGAGAGCTTTAATCACTAGTTTTCTCATAACAAGCTTAATTTGGAAGGTAAACAAAAACATGAATATACTTGGAATAGCATATGATAATAGGTAGGTATGGTGGACTCTTTGGAATAACTTGGTTTAGGGAGTTCGATGCATGAGTGGAACTCATACTTGGTTGCGGAGGCTAGCAAAAGACTGGGAGCGACAAACTAAGAGAGCAATAATGGCCATAATCATGCAGAGCGACAAAACATCATTGATCAAAGAATAAAGTGATCCTAAAAGTTGAAAACTAAAGGATCATAAAGGCTTATGGTGACTTGAGATAGTCATAACATGGTGTGAGCATGCGCCAAGTCGACCCAAATAAAGCATCAAAGGAGAATACCACTATACTATGCTTTAATATGCTAAAAGAACGCATCATTCATCCAAGGCACATTAAGCAATCTCAAATGTTTATAACAAGTCATGATACAGCAAAGAATACTAAAGCCAAAACAACATCAAAGATGGCATGACAAAGCATAGGCCACAGTCAAAAACAAGCTCCTTTTACCACATAAGCATGAACTTTCCTACTCTTTTCCAATCCATACCAAACTATTTGAAAACCAATCATGAAAGAGGAGGTCCAACCAATTTATTCAGCAAACTAAGAAAACAAAGAAAACGAAAAACCAAAACGAAAACGAAAAAGAAGACGCTCCAAGAACAACACAACTGTGCATGAAACAATAAAAATGAAGTGTTTGGAAGAAACATGGGGTTTTTATTGATGAAGAAGGGGATGCCTTGGGCATCCCCAAGATTTGACGCTTGTACTTCTTGGATATTTCTTGGCGTGACAAGTGTGGCATCCCCAAACTTGAGTTTTAGTCCATCCTTCATCTCATTACTCATTCCATCCATACACCTGAAATTTTTCTTTATACAAAACTTCACACAATCTTTATTAGCAACATTAGTACACTCAAGATAAATAAGTCTTAAGCTTCAGTTCTAACACCAAATAAACTTCCATTAAAACACTAGCTACTGTAGCACTTCCCTCAAAAAGCTCAATTCCCCAAAAGAACTCAAAAAGGAACCAACAAGAAGCAAATGTAGAAAATGGCAGAAATCTGTCAAAACGGACCAGCAGGTAAAGACGATTTTTTTCAAAGAACTTATGTTGCTCAAATCGAAAGGTGTTGAACTAATGAAAGTTATATAACAACCTGGGGAAGAAGCACAAAAATTCATGCCTCAAAAGGACATATAGAGATTTTACACGAATTTTTATGGTGAAGCACAGAAATCTGTTTTGGGACAGCAACTTTCCCAACCATTACTTCTCTCTCATTAGAGGTTACTCTTGGCACAAAAAGCAAATAAAAAGGATAAGGAGCGGTTATTACTGAGGTAATAACTTTAAATACTCATCTAAAACTTTTGGGTTATCTCCCAATAAATACTTTTCTTTAACGCCTTTAAGTTAGGCATAAGCAAAAACTAAAATGGATAGAATAGAAGTAAGCGGAGATAATCATGGTGAAAACATTATTTTGTTCAATGAAATCCTTTTGTTAACAAGGTTGATCAGGTCTTGGTACCAAAACAATTTTATATGAGACAAAACTTTGTATTCCACTAATGATTATGTTACCTCAACCTTGATAGCAATGGTCCCAATCATAATAGTTTCAAATTTTTCTCTTGGTATGGGACAATATATTTCTCCAACTTGAATGCCCTCAACATGTTCAATTGAATTCAAACCATAAGTCCTTTCAATCTTCTTGGGGAAATAGACAGTATGTTCCTTGTCATTCACATTGAAAGTCACCTTCCCTTGATTATAATTAATAACAGCTCCTATAGTATTTAAGAAAAGGTCTCCCAAGAATAATAGACATATTATCATCTTCAGGCATAATAGTTTGAGAGGATGCTCACATAAGAAATATGAATTAAAGTAAAAGATAGCATCAGGAAGCAAATTCAAAACACATTTAAGTCTAACCCACTTCCTATGCATAGGAATCGTGTATGCAAATAAATTCGCAAAGAACAAAGTGACAGGCATAGGAAGATAAAACAAGAGTAACTTCAAAACTTTCAGCACATAGAGAGGTGTTTCAATACCATGAAAACTTCTACAACCATATTTTCCTCTCTCATAATAATTTTCAGTAGCCTCATGAATAAACTCAACAATTTAACTATCACATAAAGCATGCTTTTCATGATCTACAAGCACTAGAGCTTTATTATAAACATTTTCAAAAGAATCCTCAGGAACATAACATTCATCCTTCTTTAGTAAGCATGGAGGACAATCAAATAATGTAAGGGATAAAGAGTTACTCTCATTAGAAGGTAGGCATGGGTAGCTAATCCATTCTTCCTCCTTTTGTTCATCACTCTCCTCCTCTTTTTCATCTAATGAGATTTCAGGTTCATCAATTTCTTCTTCCATAGGATCCTGCAAGGCATTAGTCTCTTCCATTTGTGTATTAATATATTCAAGAATATAGCCATTTTCATCCTTGTAATTATCAAAGCAAAATTTAAGTATACCATAAACCTCATATTTGTAAGGTGAATCATCAATATTTTCAAGCAAACTAGCAAGTTCAAAAGCACCCTTCCAAGCAAAAAAATCTTCAATTTGTTCCGCATCATAAAAGTCATAAATTCCTTTAGCATAAGAAGATATGGTAACATTATCATTATACTCACATTGAAAAGCGAGGTGTTTATACCTCTTTCTGCAACAAGATTTATCACAGCAATAAGTAACATTATAAGTAGAGCACACGTTTCTAGCAATGGTATACAATTTATCAATTTGTTCCCATAAGTGTTTCCCTTTTTGTTACAAGCGGTGTTCCTTATAATAATATTTTTGATCTTCCGTGAACCCACCTTGCCAATAAGATTCAGTTTCAAAGAAACCAACCATTGACAACAAGCATGATAAAGCAAGACAATAACTGACCAATGAAAATAACAGCTAGAGTAGGAACTACCCTTTTTTTATAAAGAAACAAGAAAACAAGGCGAAAATAAACTTAGCTTGAACAATAGTGATTCCAAGTGGACTTGATAAATAAAGCTATGCTCCTCGGCAATGACGCCAGAAAATAGTCTTCATGACCCACAAGTATAGAGGGTGTATCGCAGTATTTTCGAGGGAAGTGAAACCCAATTTATTGATTTGACACAAGGGGAGCCAAAGAATATTTATAAGCCTTAACAACTGAGTTGTCAATTCGGCTGCACCTGGAAACAATCTTGCTCACAGCAGTTTATCAGTAGCAACAGTTTTGTAGTAGGAATAGCAAAGTAGCAGCAGTAGTAAAGTAAGGACAGCAGTAACAAAAGGATTCGAGTGCGGTAGGCATAGGGATGGATGGAAGGGCGTTGCATGGACAAGACAATTCACATGGCAATCAGAACATAGGGCAATTGCAGATAAATAAGATAAAGCATCCAAGTACTAGATAATCCTATGCATGTGTTCCATATATAGTCATACGTGCTCGCAATGAGAACTTGCACAACATCTTTTGTCCTGCTAGCCCGTTTGCAGCGGGGCCTCAAGGGAACTACTGGAAATTAAGGTGCTCCTTTTAATAGGGCACCGGAGCAAAGCATTAACACTCCGTGAACACATGTGATCCTCACATCAAAGACATTCCCTCCGGTTATCCCGATTTCTGTCACTTCGGGGCCATTGGTTCCGGACAACAACGTGTGTATACAACTTGCAGGTAAGACCATAAACAATACTATCATAATGAATCAATAACATGTTCAGATCTAAAATCATGGCACTCGGGCCCTAGTGACAAGCATTAAGCATAAAAAGTCGCAACAAAGTCATAAAGCACTAATAAAAGATACTAGGCACCATGCCCTAACAAATTGATGCCATTACATGAACGATCTCATCCAATCCCTACCATCCCCATAGCCTACAGCGGGGATTACTCACTCATAGATGGGGGAAACATGGATGGTCGATGGAGAAGCGATGGTGATAATGATGGCGATGATCTCCTCCAATTCCCCGTCCCGGCAGGGTGCCAGAATGGAGTTTCTAGTGATGTTTCGTGGAATTTGGTGGTGGCGGCGGAGCAGAACTCCTTCTAGAAAAACGTCGAACCCCCCGGAGATTTTAGGTCAGAAGGCTTCTTATAGGCGAAGAGGGAGACCGAGGGGATGCCTGGGGCGGCCAGACCATGCCCTGGCACGGCCAGGCCTAGCCCGCACCTGGGGGGTGTGGCCAGCCCCTGGCCCTCCTCCGTCTCATATTCTGGCTCCGTGAGTCTTCCAGAAAAAATAGGCACTTTGGCTTTTGTCCCGTCCAATTCTAAGAATATTCATTTTTTGACTTTCCTAGAACCAAAAACAGCAGAAAACAGGCATCTCGCACTATGGCTCTTGTTAATAGGTTAGTCCAAGAAATTATATAAAAAGTACTCCAAAGTGTGGACAAAACACAAGAAATTATATAAAACCAAGCATGGAACATCAAAAATTATAGATACATTTGCAATGTATCAACCACACATGGATCCACCAGTGTCATTGCAAGTGTGTCCTTCTCACAAACCACAGATTGATCAACCAGTGTCATTGCATGTGTGTCCTTCTCACAGACCACGTATGGATCCATCGATGTCATTGCATGTGTGTTCTTCTCACATACCACGTAAGGATCCACCGCTGTCATTACATGTGTGTTCCTCTCATAGACCACACATGGATCCACCGGTGTCATCGCATGTCTGCTCTTTTCATGAACCACGGTTAGAGTCATTGCATGTGCGTTCCTCTCATCGACCACAGCTAGAGTCATTGCATGTGTGTTCTTCTCACAAACCATATCATGTACCACACCTAGTGTCATTGCATGTGTGTTCTCCTCATTAACCACACATGGATCCACCAGTGTCATTGCATGTCTGCTCTTTTCATGAACCACAGTTAGAGTCATTGCATGTTTGTTCTTTTCACAAACCACATATGGATCGGCCGGTGTCATCGCATGTCTGCTCTTTTCATGAACCACAGTTAGAGTCATTGCATGTGTGTTCTTCTCATGAACCACAGCTAGAGTCATTGCATGTGTGTTCTTCTCACAAACCATATCATGAACCACACCTAGTGTTATTGCATGTGTGTTCTTCTCATTAACCACACATGGATCCACCAATGTCATTGCATGTGTGTTCTTCCCATGAACCACACCTAGTGTCATTGCATGTATGTTCTTTTCACAAAGCAGATATGGATCCAGTGTCATTGCATGTGTGTTCCTCTCATAAACCACACATGGATCCACCAGTGTCATTGCATGTGTGTTCTTTTCACAGACCACATATCCACCAGTGTCATTGCATGTGTGTTCTTTTCACAAACCACGTAAGGATCCACGGGTGTCATTGCATGTGTGTTCCTCTCATAGACCACACATGGATCCACCGGTGACATCGCATGTCTGCTCTTTTCATGAACCACAGTTAGAGTCATTGCGTGTGTGTTCTTCTCATGAACCATAGCTAGAGTCATTGCATGTGTGTTCTTATCACAAACCATATTATGAACCACACCTAGTGTCATTGCATGTGTGTTCTTCTCATTAACCACACACGGATCCACCAGTGTCATTGCATGTGTGTTCTTCCCATGAACCACACCTAGTGTCATTGCATGTCTGTTCTTTTCACAAACCACATATGGATCCAGTGTCATTGCATGTGTGTTCCTCTCATAAACCATACGTGGATCCACCAGTGTCATTGCATGTGTGTTCTTATCACAAACCGCATATGGATCCACCAGTGTCATTGGATGCATGTTCTTTTCATAAACCACATATGGATCCTAATTAACCTTAGGAGAGCCCTAACCTTAGCGTTAGACCGAGTCTTCTAGAAGGCACGCCCTAACACAGTTGTTTTGCTTGACGATTGTTACATACCGTTCGATCAGGGCGCTTGGACGATTGGGATGGTTTTCGTGAGATCGATCCGCGAGTAGTCTGTTCTGCGGCATGATTGGCCACGCTTGCTCTGGACAAACTGGCAACACCGGGGGCTCCCCTGTTGCGAGTGTCACGACTCACGAGTCGAGTGGGCCATATCCCAGTGTCACGTCCCCATTACTTCTCTTCCTCCCCGTACTTCTCTTCCTTCCCCTCGAAGCCACTTTCCCCACATCATTCCCATCATGTCGTAGCCGCAAGCCGATGGCGCCTCCATCCCAATCCCCTCTTCGGTAGCCACCCCCCACCCCCCTCCCCTCTAGCCATGGGTTCAAGGGGAGACGGCGAGGAAACGCGTCGTGACGATAGGGACGGTGATCTCGATGTGAGTCGTCTCATATCTATCTCTATCATCCGTGGCCAGTTATCTATTTTTTGAGCCAGATCTACTCCGTTTACTCATGCGCGTATGATGTGTTAGGCCAACCAGATGATGTATGACGCTGACTATCACGGTTTAGCGGATGGAGACAGTCCTATGCTATGTAAACATGGATATGTGCCTGCTAAATTTGTAGCGTTCGAAGGACGAAACGTAGGAAGGAGGTTTCTATGGTGTCAAGGACATCGTGCAATGATGCGAGGCGGAAGTTGCGGTGTTGTCAAATGGGTAGATCCAGAGTGGCCCAAATCGATGTAGAAAACGCTGGACAAACTATGGGAAATGACTGTTGAGTTGAAAGAATCCGCATTCAGCTCACTTCTTGACAGTGTTGAGATCAAGCTATGGGAACCAGTTGACACGACCAAGCATAAGCGAGATCTCATGGGGGTGGAAGACAAGGTTAGCAAAGTCGAGAAGGGGAGGGACGCGGTGTTGGCCTTGAAGGCTAAAGCAGAGCAAGAACTGACTCAAGCAAGGAAGGATCTTTACCAGGCCAAAGTCTTGTAGTTCACAACTACGAGTATTGACAAGTGCATGAGGAAAGATGCAGAGAAACAATTGAAGCTGTGCAAGGAAGATGCTAAAAGGAAGGAGCAAACGATTCGATCCTTGCTCTCGCAGAAAGATGTGTATCGGGTTAAGATTAGGAAGATCAAGGAGATGTGTGATAACTAGTTCTATTTATATTAAGCTCTGTGCCTTTTTTAAGTTGTAATAATTGTACTTGTTGACCTAGCGGTCTAAACTATTGGCCCCGGAGTCCTGGGAGTAAAAAAATTGGTCGCCCATTAATCTGTCTTAACCCTGCATTACTTCCTTTTGTCTGACCAATACCCCTTGGATATTCCGTCCGTCGCTTCGTCGTCCTCGTGTACAAATAGGAGGCACCACAGCGCGTCGCTTCGTCGCCCATCCCCTCGCCCTCTCCAATCTCCACCGCATCGTCGCTTCATCGTCCACCCTCTCGCTCCCTCTCCAATCTCCACGGCGCCGCCATGGAGATGCCCTTGCTGAACTTCTATGAGGCGGTGATGTTCGCGTACTTCAACATCCTCGTGCCGCCGGCCACGACGGTGCCCCACAGATGGCGCATCAGCTATGCGGGGGTGCTGGTGGCACCGCTCCTCATCCCCGGAGGAGCCGTGATGGAGAGCGAAATCATGGCGCGCCGCCGCCAGATGCCCGCGTGGAAGAGGGCGCTGCCCCGATACGCGGCAGCCAGCCCGTATTGGTTGGCGCTGTTTAAGAAGGAGCGGAAGGCCAAGATTGGCAACCGCATCGTTTACAGGCGCATGGTGCACCAGGATCTCCACAACCGAGAAGGGCGGGAGAGGTCCTGGTCCGTCCTTGGATGGACCAAGTTCACCGTCATCGCCGCCGCTCACCGTGAAGAGGTGCTCCGTCTCGCGAACAATGCGGAAATCGTGGAGGTTCCGTCTGATGACGACGAGGAAGCCGGTGGCTCGGAGGACAGCGGCAGCGGAAGTGAAATTATTGACTAGTGGTTGAATTAATGTAGGATGTGAAATCGCACCTTTGTTTAGAAGAATTTGTGGTTGAATTGATGAAATACCTCAATTTAGATCTCTGTCTCGAATAATTTGTGGAAGAATTTGTGATTTAGATGAATTTCTGCCTCGATTTAGATCTCTGTCCCGGATTGGGAACGTGACCGTGGACCAAAGACCCCTTTTCTACTAGTGTATTCTGACATTGGTGGTTTGTTTAAACGTAATCTACGTGGATTTGGCCGCATGCAAATGGCACAACCACAATTTATAAAGTGGAAGCACGTACACCCGATTACTGGAGATCCAGGAGCTTCGCCAGATGTAGGGGATGCAGGAGCAGAGAGGCGGTGAGATAGACGGGCTCAAGATTAGGCCAGAAAGTGGTACTGATTTCCTCCTCATCTGGGCATTATCGGTGAGAACATTGATGTTTATGTTGCCACGTCATTGTGCAGCATCTGAAATAAGTTGCTACTTCGTGGAGTGTGGCAGCTTAAATAATTTATTTTTGTGTCACTTACATTCCGTCGTATTTGGAGACCTCCTGCCCCTTAGCAATCGTGGAATCGGTGGATCCTTGTTTTCAGATAATAGTGGCACAATCACAATTTCGGATTCAACTACTGACTCGGGCATTTCCAAACCCTAAGTCGTGGTACATTTTACTCAGAGAACGTGGGTAGATTGTTTCGCCCAGCAACGTGCACACACAGAGTTCCAGAATTTAACAGAATTATAAATATAGGTTCAAGTTCAACACATTACTATGCATCTTCATTGCCAGCAGCCTTCTTCTGCAGCCTGGGTACCAAGCCTTCGCATCCACTGGCTTCTTCATTTCCTGCCTTCTTCCTCTTCCTCGGTGCCAATTTTCTTAGCTTCATGTACTCTGCATCGCCGGGACAATGGACACCAGAATCGTGTCTAGCATCATATTTCCACTCGTTTTTAATTTCTTCGGGCAGCAAAATGACTGATCCGGCAGTCATGTTTCTAACCTTGTGGCGCTTCCTGTCAAAGAAACAAGACTATTGCATAACTGCCCAATATCTACAGAGTAAATAAAATAAAAATTACAATTCAGCACAAACATACGAACCCCAAGCGACCTTTGCTTACCAGGAGCTAATTGGGTTTGAGAAACCACCCTGTCCAAGAATAGAAGGGCGACTCCCAGTTGTAGAAGCTTCCACATCCAGTACATGACATTTCAGGTCAACATGGCAGCCGAAGCATACCTTTTCATCAACCCAATTAGCTGACTGTCACACGTTATAGGAACCATGATGCCACGTTCATCCATGAAGCTGAACTTTGTTGTCTGTTTCGGTCATAATTCAACATGATTACGTAGAGAAGCAACCATACCAGATATAGTGCAGATCTACGCAGGCGCTTCTTCCATCGTGAAACAATGGCTTCCATACCACTTGCCCTTAGAGTCGTACCTGTAGAGGACTATCGTAACCAGGTAAGGGGGGTCCGCGCAGATCGCACTTGATAGAAAACTGTGGACAAAATATGTTTGTCAGTGTTGGGCTAACAAACAATTTGAGGTTCAGTAGCCACCTAGCAGTTATAATTAGTGCGAATAGCAAAGAGAAGGGTAGCTCACTCGCTTGTAGCCAGACCTTCTTCTTCCTTGATAGTAGGATCTGCCATCCTCCGAACTGCTCGGCTCATCAGCGGCGGAGGCGGGCTAGAGCCTCGCAACGGCGGCTACGGCATGCTCCATTGGAGCTCGGTATCAGCGACTAGGCGCAGCAACTGGGGGCAGCAACTTGGCCCCGGAAGTCAAATGTCTGAAGGGATCGTCCTGCCTGGAGGGTGGATTCCGACGTCGTCGGTGCTAGGGGAAAGCTGGGAATGGATTTGTGAAATTGGTCAATACATCCAATCCACTTAGCTGCTCGATTTGCCTAAAAGAGGTTACCGCGTTGGCGCCCGCGTCACGGATAGATGACCGATATGAGGGTCCTGACCGTCTACTTCACGGAGCGGTTTAACGGAATGTTTGAATTTGGCAGGGGTGTGATGAGTTTGCCTCGAAATAGCCCCTCTCAGTAGTTGGCGGCCGAACTTTTCGAAACGCAGTAATTTCAGGCAACTTAGGTACCGCCATGCGCTGGCCTGCAAACTTTGGTACCGCAGACGAACATGCCCCCCTTCCGAGGGCCTGAACCTGGGTAAACCGCGTGTCCTTGATGTGCTTGTTTGCTAGACGATCGACGCCTCCAGCGCTCCCCAATCTCTCGAACCTAAGTCCATCAACGATGGGAATTGACGAGTTAACCCCTCGTCAATGATAGTTTCAACTGATATGTTCATAAGAGACTTATTAAGTTGGGATCCTATTGAAACAAGGACAAATGGTGTGTGTGAACACTGTAAAATACTAAAAACCCTAATCTACTTATGCAAAAAATAAGAGGTAAAAATGCTCCAATTTTGGACTCATCGGTCATAGATATGGAGGGAAAGGGTTTGGGGAAGGAGAGTGCCTATTGTGCCACTTGCGAGAGGGCCCGAGTGAATTAGGGAGGATGCGGGAAGACAAGTGCGCTCTCCGGAGCAACGCAGCCGTGACCCAAATTTGGTACATGGATGGGTCGATCCGCGCGAGTCAGTCTGGATGGATCACCCCGCTGGATCGGCGCGCAGCTATCCATCCGCGCGGACCGGTTCAAACACGCTCAAACCGTTTGGCATGTGCCGGTGGAGATGGCCTAAGGGAATGGGCATGGTAGCATCACATATGTGTTGTTCCCAATGCTATCATGTTGATATGAGAACGGTGGCACATGTTTATTTATTTCCCATCCAACCCCAAAAATTGAAGCCACAACTCTATTTCACTTTCTTTCCTCAAATGTATTTGTTGTTTCTCTATATCTTTCGTATATATCCTCATCTTTTCCTAGGTTTCAAGAGGCAGCCTCCTGCGGAGGAGTCTCTAACAGCTGCAGGGCAACACCAAACCCCTCTCCTGAAGCCCGAGCCAAGCTAGGCTTGTGGGTAGTAGGTTCAGAGCATCTCTAGCAGATACCGCATCCGGCTCCATCCCACAAAATAACCGTTTGTTTGCGGTATGAAGCTAAAAAAAGAGTCATTCTAGATAGCCTAAACCGTACCGCATCCAAAATATTTTTGCGGTTCACCGCAAAAGGTCGTTTACATGCTGCATATTTCCCGCATCGAGGGATGCGGATGTGGTGAACCGCATCCTGACGCTTTGATTGGCAGGAGGGAAATTTCCCTTCCCTACTCCCCGCACAGCCGCCACCACCGTCAATCTACCGCTGACGGCCGTTTCCACCCACTCTCTCTCTCCTCCCTACCATCACTCTCTCTCTCTCTCTCCTCCAACTACCATGGAGAGACCCAATTTAAACTTCTACGAGGCCGCAATGTTCGCCCAATACGACATCCTCATGCCGCCTCGTAGATTAGGGTTTTACTTTAATCGTTTGTTATTACTATGATTGAGAAGCTTCTCATTGAATTATGTCGCCTAATTACTAATACCAATGGCCAAATTCTGTTCTATTTCTCGTTCTAACACTGAATTATGTGCTTTGAGGTAAAATTTGTTTTGTGGTACATGCGACGGGGCGGAACAGATATGGCATACCTGACCCTAAAAAATAATATTCTGTTTTGCGGTACACTATGTGGCATCTGCTCCACCGGCCTTTTTCTGCCGCAAACGCGAAGTGCGGTTCACCGCAAACGCGTTTTGTGGGATGGCCGAATGTGGTATCTGCTAGAGATGTTCTCATGCCATCCGAAGGCCATGCCCTTACAGTTGTTAGAGACTCCTTTGCGGGAGAATTTATCCTTGGAAAGAAAGTTGAGAAAAGGGAGAGAAAATGAGAGACATGAAGAAACAATTGGTACTTATTTGGGAAGATGATGACGATGAGGTCCACTTGATGGTGGTCTCAGATTTTGGGTTTAGGATTAATATAAAATGAAAGGAGATGTCCTCCCTTCATACAATGGTGGAAGCACTTGGGCAGCATGTGTCCCAAGTGAGCCGCACTGAGGCAGATTTTTTGTAAATAGTACAAATTATATTTACGTCCTATAAATAAATTTGTATAAAAATGTAATGTAAAAGATAAATGTTCCTATGCTGAAAGTCACTATAACCGTGCAGGCATGCGCTGGCGGGTATAAAGGCCAAGTCAGGTGCCGTGCTCGCTCTAAGATGACAATTAGAGCACGATGTGTCCCCAGCTATCCACCTAGACAAAACTGAATGAGGCCACTGGTGTGAAATATATTCCCCAATGGAAGCTACTCCACTCCTACATTTTTTCAGTTGCGTGGTCCTGAATCCCTTCGTCCGCCCGGGCGACTGATTCCCACACCGCGATGCCGCAGCGGTTGCCTCGTCACTTTTGTCGGGGGAGAGGCGGGATTTTCTGCAAGAGACCGCTTTTCTCTGACAATTGTTGGTTTGGTCGAGTTGGCACCTAGAGTCCTCCATGAGCGTGAGGCAATGGTCCGCCGTGGAGTGTTGGATGTGTTTTTAGAAGCCACCAAGAATAACTACATTGGAAAAGCTGAACATGACACTTTTTCTCTTTGGCATATGCGATCCGCCATATGGTGACAGCAAATCGATGCATCTGGGTAGATTAAAGACGCCAAAAGTTTTAGTGTCGTGCAGAGATAAGGTGCAGCGTAAGATTTTAACGTGTTTGGAAATTAGTGCTAACAGAAATAAATTCGACCAATAATTAACAGATAGATTAATTTATGTTAGGAGGCTAGAAAATAGGTGCGGGTTTAAACCGGACCAAAATTGCGCACCGGAGAATGGAGTAGCGTGGACATGTACTCCCTAAATATAAGATATTTTATCTTTATAAAATAAATATATCTAGACACATTTTGGTATATGTGTTCACTTCGAACCTCTGCGAACCTATACACTATAATACGTCTAAATACATTCGATTTACAAAACTAAAACGACTTATATTTCTAAACAGAGGGAATAGAAGAGAAGGGATCTAAGAACCTCAATGGGCTCATCTAGATTCGTATTGAACTTCTATTTTTGCCAAAGAAGAATTTTGTGTCAGCCTTAGGACGGTTTATGAAGAGTTTGCACCCACATCACAACTCCATGTGTCGCGGGACCCTGAATTTTAACTTTTTATACTAACTAGTATAAGGTGAACAAGTATATGTACCATCGGTGTTGTTATCTGTAACACCCTTATCTGATAAGACTGAGTTCATGTGTATAGTGCTAATCCATAGATCTGTTCACTAACACACACAATATAAAATGATACTAAATATAACCATGTATCATAAATATAACGAATATAATCTAGAATTTACATTATATTACAGCGGAAAGCAATACAAGGTAGATCTACATCCTTTAAATGTGCTAACATGCGAATAATTGTTGAGTAGAGTCTCGCGACCTATGAACAATCACTTAGAATAATATAACCTGCAACATGAAACATTGCATCCACGAATGGTCAATACATTAAATGTATGGCAAGTAGTCTAAAGTGGATTACAATAGACCTAGCATCTACATGCTTATTTGACTAGGTGGAGTTTGAGATCATTTGCATAAAATAATAGTTTTCTCCTAACATTTGTAACAAAATAGTTTTTCAATATGATAAATAGGACACTCTAGTTCACTCCCAGTTGCTTCTACCCAATTAAGTTCACCCAACAAGTTTTGAGTAATTGAGAAATTGGGATGGGTGATAAATATGTCATAGCATCAATATCAGGTCGCTCAAATTGTCCATAACCGGAGACACAACTAAGTACTTAGTTTAGACACCCTATAAGGGTTTGTACACTTTACCCATGTAACCTGGTCAACCCTCTCTTACCACTACACTTATTTTGTACCATGGTAGGGAGAAGTTCAAGAAGAGACAATTCAGGAAGAGCTTCCCAAACCCAGCCATATGTCGTACCAACCTACACTATTCTACTCCCTCTGTTTCAAAATATAAGATGTTTTAGCTCTATAAAAGGAGTGTATCTAGACCCCTTTTAGTGTCTAGGTTTACTCCAAACCTAGATGAACCTAAACACTAAAAGAGGTCTGGATACACTTCATTCACAAAGCTAAAACATCTTATATTTTGAAATGGAGGGAGTACATCTCTAGCCACGTCGAGTTCGAGTCACCATAGCCTACTAAGTCCAGCCAACCACCCATAACCCATTGGCACATGGTTGCACACATAAGCTACCAAACAAAGAAATCAATCCTTTCTTAGTTCCCTGGGTGGCATTCCCCACCATAAATCTTCGCTCCGATTACACTCAAACCATTCCGCCCAGATGGTTCATTAAAATTATGTTGTTTTAGTTTGATCAAAACAAATATACTACCATAGCATGGTGTAATACCTTCCTCATCTAAAATGGCATGGCTAAGCACATCTATCATATGGTGGAAAAAGCCCTCGTGTGCTCGTGTGCGGTGTGAGGTGGTGACATTGGAGTGCTTCCTGGTGGTCTACAACGAAGAAGATAGGATTGACGAGATGTGGACCAGAATGACGGTGTCCCTCGTGTGCTCTTTGGCTCCTCTCGGTGTCCCCGGCAGCGGTAGAGGTCGACTGAAACTTCTCGGTTCCTGACGTGCTTCGGAGGCATGGTGCAGACGGTCCAGTGCCCTACATATGGGGGAAACAAGTCAGTGCGGCGAGGTGATTCATAGGGAGGAGGATAGGGAGGTTGGGATCGATGGAAACAAGGTGTACCTCGCGATTTGATGCTTTAGAAGTGGCGGAGAGATTGGAATCAACTGAGCAAAGGCTAGGGTTCGACTTGCGAACAACATTCGCACGGAAAGAAGGGTAGGGGGTTATATGGGAAGGGATACGTGGAGGAGGGGCAACATCCGAACGGAATTGGTGGGGAATTAGGGAATCATGTTCATTGTGGTCTCCTCGTCGGGAGGAAGAAGGAGGCGGGGTGGGGTCCGGTTGTTAGTGGGAGTAGGGAGGGAAAAATAGGGGCGAATGGGTATCTATGTGCGGGCTCGTGCGAGCTGGCTATTGGGCTGCTACGCATTGCGCCGGCGCGGGTGCGAGCAGTAGATAGGTACGGCGCTAGTTGGCTGGGCCACTACGGTTAGGTCCTGGTAGGTTTAGTTTAGTTTCTTTTTTCCAGATTCTTTTTCTCATTTCTGTTTTAGCATTTTCTTCGTAACTTTTTCATACTAATTCCAAAAGACTTGAAATCTATTTCTAAAATTTTCTAAAATCTAGATCATATTAATGTAGTTTTTAGCAATATTGCTCTCTTAATGATAATGAGTTTTATAAACCTATTTAATTCCCTATGGGAATAAGGTAGCGCATTGGCCTTTTAGGGTTCTTTTTAATATTGGAATTTGAAATCTTGCAAATTTTTGCATCGATAAAATGCAACGCTCATGAATGACTTGTAAAATTAATTTTTTTCTAGTCCCGATTTCTAAAATCTTGGGATGTGACATTATCTCATGTAAGCTCAATAGTGTCGGTACAGTCCCCACAAAAAATAGTGTCGGTACAGTACGGTAAATACATGCTATGTGATAATCCATGAATGAGGAGGCACCGGTCGTCTTTCTGCCCAAACATAGTGATGATGCCTCGGTAGCTGACTACCGGTCGATTAGTATCATCCACATCTTTGCCAAGCTAGGGGCGAAGATGTTGGCTTCCATACTATCCCCCATGATGGGAGGCTTAGTTGACCTGAACCAATGCGCCTTCATATAGAAGCACTGCATACATGATAATTTCATGTTAGTTTAGCACACGGCGTGCCTGCTACATAGGATCAAGAATCCCAGAGTCATGCTAAAGTTGGAAATTGCTAAGGTATTCTACTCGGTGTCCTAGGAGTTGTTGTTTGAGGTGATTCAGATGGTTGTCTTTGGCCCTAGAATTTGGGACCTCGTGGTTATCCTTTTCACCACGACTTCCACTAGGGTGATGCTCAATGGCAAGCCAGGACTGGAGGGGCCTAAGACAGGGACATCTACCCTCGTTGATGTTGTTTGTGTTATTAATTAGCATGCTCCTCAGGCTGTTGAATAAGGCCATGGAGCTCAGGGTGCTTAGGCACATTACAACCCGGGAACTGGTCACATTCGTCTCCCTCTATGTTGTAACATCCCAGGATTAGCACCTAGAAATAGTGAGGACACATGTGTGTGCATTGCATTCATGTATAAGAAAATTCGGAGAACTTTCGTGCAAAAACTAAAAGAACCGTAGAGGGATCAACGACTGTCTTGTTCTGATGGAAACGTCAGGACAGGTGTGACAGATTCTGACATGGCCTCTATTGAATATTTGTGTTGTGAGGAAAATAATCTAAATTTGATTATTCAAATGGTATATTTTAATTCAAAAGGAGTATGAAATTAAAGTATCAATTATAAATGGTAATTGAATTATATTAATAACTAAAGGGATTAAATTCCCCAAAAATAAAGGAGTTCTATAATGAATTCCAAATTCAAATAAAGAATGGTATTCTTTATTACACAACTAGTATTCAACCATTTAAAAATTTCAAGGAATAACAATGAATATATATTACAAGTATGTGGATAAAGAAATGCTAAACTTTACTACTTAATATAATATTACATTCTATTTTCAATAAAGAATGGAACACTCCTTTGTTATTGAGATACAACATTTACAAGTTTCTACTAACAAAAAGAAAACGAAAAGGAACTTTATTACATTAATATAAGAATACAATATTATGTTAATAACAAAATAAAGTTTAAATTTTATAAATAAGATACAACTAGAAAGAAAGAATGGCATTATTTATTACAAAATGTGAGTTCAATGATTTACAAGTCTCAAATAATAAAACAAAACTTATAAAAATGAAATGAATAATTGAGTAATGTAATATGGTATTACAATAAGGAAATAATAAACAAGAACTGATAAAAGACTATCTTATTTACATCACACATTATGACATTATTTTTACAATTATTAACAAAAGGGTTAATAAGACAAATGAAATAGAAAAGCATCGTTTTATTACAATAATACAAATATTACACTATTTTTACAAATGACTAAATAAAATAATGAAAGATTACAATAATGAATAAAAGAAAATTACAAAATAATAAAAGGAAGTCCTAAATTCCATTTCCTAAACTAAGTTTTGTATCTTTTCATCTTCTTTTGTACCTGCAAGCAAACAAAGAGAAAACAAAAGAATAAAAATAAAAGGGTTAGTGTATTAGTTTTACTCTCAGATTTGGGAAAAGTAATATTTTGCCTAAACTCATCATTGAGTGTATTTAGGGGCCATATTGTAGTATCTGCTCATAGCAGTATTTTTTGCCTTAGCACCCCATCATTAGCTATTTAAGAAATCCACTTGGCAACATAGAAAATAATGTCCTATTCAAGATAGTATCAGCCAGCCAAGCTCATCCACAAAGAAGAGTGTGCCTAACATTAATAATTGAACCAAAAGGGTCCCACATGTAAGCATCTTACACCACAGCATGCATCTACTATGTTGTCGACACAATAGGGCAGCAGCAGGAAGTAGATAAGGAGAGAAGGTGAAGTGAGTAGCCGCATCACACTTCTCTTTCCACTTTCCCATTCATCCAATAACACCGTACAAAGAACACCATTAGTATACCACGATCCATCCACCACAAAATAGCTAACATGATATCCTGAAACAAGGAGGAGCCTAAGATATCACCAGTAGTAGCAGCACAAGCTTGCATCAGAAGGTGGTGGAAAAGCAACATCTAGGAATAGTGCTAGTTGATCACCAGGAGGAGCAAGCCATCAGTAGAAGCGAGAGATGATCAAGATCCACTCAAGAAGTGGGAAACTATAGCAAACACTTCATCAGAGCAAGTTGTTACATATGTTCTTACCAGCATATGAAATACCACCAAATCTTGTAGCATCCATTTTTATCAGCTTGCACCATCAATATTAGGGGTAAATAAGGAAAAAGCATCCAAAATAAGTCATTACATCTACACTTCAACATGATCTGGTTTAGGAGGATGGGAAGTAAGATTTTTCTCTCAGTATTGCATACAAGTTCTATGCACAAATATGACAAATAAATTAAAGATTTATACTATAAGTATAACAATTAAACCACGTGCTTTTATGTCATTCAGAGAAGCATCCAAGTAGCCAAATTAAGCATGTTATGGATCCGTCTTTGTTATCCAAATAGAACCTCATCTTTTCTTGCATCATAGGCAGAGGCAGAAGTAGTGGATCATGCTGTCAAGCTCAATTATTATGCACACTCAGAATAGGAAACACCACAGTAGCAAAGACTAAAGTAGCAGTAACAACCCTTAATTACAGCAGCAACACCATGGTAGAATTTCCATACTACAGTATCATTTATAAGCCAACCTGATCAGCCCAAATCATTTTCCTAGCTAAAGAAGACCAGGAATCATTTTTCGTGTGGTTATCTATCATAATGGACAAAACACATCCAAAATGGTATCCACCATCAAATTTGGAATTGAAGTTCACAATTATTCCACTTCTTATATCCCTATGGACAATATAAAATTAGCAGGCAATCATAGATGCACACTGTCATAGCTATAGTATAATCATTTTCCTAGGGAAGCACCATTAGGAATCATCTTTTCTATGTTCAAAGGAGAGTTCCAACTACATATCGTAATGAAATCACCAAATACATTTCACTAGAACCTATACTGAAGTGAGCATTCTCTCAGTATCATACATGATGTGATCCAAATCACAAGTAGACGTGCACAATTGTGGAACATAAGAAACTAGGACTCGATCTTAGCTTAGGATCACCAACAACCAAGAGTGACAACGAATATTTGCAAGTATATAACCAATCTTGGCTAGTATCAAGCTACAAAAATTAACCAATATAATAATATGTAATCAAGACCAAGATGAACACTCTAATTGAGGCACCAATTGAGCACACAGAAAACCAGCAAGTATAACTGCGACTCTAGAGATTTTAGTAGGTGAAGAAGGAGTATAAGGTGGTACCTATCTAGGACAAGTTCATGGCTCGCCGAAGAGGAAGTATGCGGTGGAGTTAAGACAGATGGTGGCGGCTGAAAAAGACGATTCCTGAAAAAATAAGGCGGCAATAAACAACCACCGCACCAAGCCTCACCAGCAGCCATCCATCAAAAAATAAGGCGGCAATATACAACCACCGCACCACCTGCACATCACCCTGACGACACTGAGGCAGCTGAACCCTAGTCAAGAGTGGGTTGGGGGCGAGCTCAATCGGGCATCATACACAAATCAAATGGGATGGAAAAGTAGGTCAATGTATGGTGGAGCTTTGTTGACCAGCGGGGGCAACCACAACGGGTTGTGCTCGCCAGAATCGAGCAGCCATGGCGTCGGACCATCATAGGAACGAAACATAGTAGATCTGGTGGGGGAGAAGAGGGGATCGAGCAGGTCGGGTTGACCAGCTCGGTCCACTGACCGGGTTGGTCTAGCCCAGCCGTGGGCCAGACTGACTGGTGGTCCCTAGAACTGCTCTAAAAGTGAATAAAAATAAAATGAAACAATAATAAACAAATTACTAAAATAACCATGTTAATACTTTAAGCTCTACAAAAATGTATAAAATCCTGAAAATACATATAATACATCAAAATGATCACAAAAATAATCTCTACTTTAGAAAAATATAACATTACTTATTTAAGTTAAATAAAATACAACTAAATAATAAAGACACCAAATCCTAAATTAATTAAATATAATAAAATAAGTAAAAGTACTAAAAATGAATAAAATCATTTTTGTATATAAAAATAAATCTACTATTTTATAAAAATACTAATTCTAAAATTCCAATTCATTTTAGGATTGATAAATAAATAAGTGTTATAATTGACTTTGTAGTCCTTTTCTTTTATTAAAATATAATAGATATATTTCTCTTATCATTTAAAAATCAATATTAGCTTTAATTGAATACTCGGGATTTATTGAAACATAGAATGTAATTATTTAAGAATTAAATATATATAAATTATATAATGCTATTTCTTTAAACAATGGAATTAACTCTTATGTTTGTATAAATACTTCAAACCCTAACAAATTAATAAGATCATCTAATTATGCTTCCATCAATAAGTTACATATTATTTTTAGGATTATAATAGAAAATAAATTTCCGAACTCATCATTCACTTAAATTGGAAGTATGATCTCACACTCCTAATCATACTTATAAAAACCCTAAAGCTTGGTAATGATTTAGACACATTACACCTTATGTCTATTCCTATTTTTTATAGTTAACTTAGGTCTATTTTACAATCCACCAAAAAATAACTCAGCATTAATTATACTCTATCAAAGACCATAGTTTTAGTCCTAACAACCTTCCAGATTGATAAAATTAACATAAATTTTTTTCTTTGAAGTTTATTCTTTTTGCCGCTTCAAATAACAACTCTATAATAGTTCCTTCAACTCTTAACAACACAACGCATGGATTTTCATCAAAGTTACCAGATGGCAATTAGCCTCAGTCTTAGATTGATTTGTACTCTACCTTATATATCTTGTATGTTAACACGTAAGTTCCTTATAGATATATTTGCTTATGCAGAAAAATTGAAGTTAAACCAAATCTTAAAGAAATCACCTAAGTTCAATTCACTTATTGACGAGGGTTTAACTCATCAATACCCACTGTTATGGACTTGGGTTTTGGAGAAGGAGGGAGCGCTGGAGACATCTATCGGCTAGCAAACAATCATACAGGGGACAAAGGATTTACCCAGGTTCAGGCCTCGTAGAGGTCCCTACTCCTGTTTGTCTGCTCGTGGAATTATTGAGGGAGTCGAAAGTTATAACGGTGCGCAGATGCAATCTGGCGAGGGTTTGTGGAAGCTAGGGTTGCGTGTGTCCTCCTCGCCGCCCCCTCCTAGCCCTTATATAGATAGGCTAGGTCTCGGGTAGCAGGTCGAGTCGGTTACAAGTTAGGGTTTTCCCCTTTCAAACTTTCTATCTTCAGCTCTCGCTTGATCTCCAAGCAATCGAGAGTCCGCAGGTTACTCGAGTCCTTCTATCTGAGCCTTGGCGACACCGTGGGCCTATACGTATTTGGACCGTATATACCAAGTTCGAGTACCTGCAGGGTATACCCATGTCAGTAGCCCCCGAGTGTCTAGTGGAATCGTAGATTCGACTGGAGAATTTTTTGAAGTCTTCGAGTGCCTGAATGAGCACATTTTCGACTGCATTTATTTATGTCATGTAACACCCCGTCCACTCCTGGGCCCGGGGGGTGTCACTCCTGGCAGCTTAATAGGATATCTAGACTGGCCCCACAGACCAACACTAGTCTTTTCTGTGCACTTTATCCTCACTCGTGCGCACCCGGTTACCCACTTCCCAGTCGGTCACCCATCCTAGAATTGCTCTAGGCCAAGCACGCTTAACCTTAGAGTTCTTTTCGAATGAGCTTCCGGAAAAGAAGTTACAACTTGTTGGTATCAGTATTCTATCAATCCTATTAAGCCACGTGCCTGGTCTCACATACACCCACCCTTTAGAAGATCGATGCCCTCATCGATCAAGCACACTCCAGGAACGTTCCCTCTTGGCACGCGTATGTGCGTCCAGTGCCGGCACATGTGCCATGTCGTGTCCACTCCGGACCACGCGCGCCATGCTCCACATGTCCCGCCACTGACCCGCACACACCCGTGTAATCGCAAGGGTCGGCTCTGATACCACTTTGTAACACCCCGTCCACTCTTGGGCCCGGGGGGTGTCACTCCTGGCAGCTTAATAGGATATCTAGACTGGCCCCATAGACCAACACTAGTCTTTTCTGCGCACTTTGTCCTCACTCGTGCGCACCCGGTTACCCACTTCCCAGTCGGTCACCCATCCTAGAATTGCTCTAGGCCAAGCACGCTTAACCTTAGAGTTCTTTTCGAATGAGCTTCCAGAAAAGAAGTTGCAACTTGTTGGTATCAGTATTCTATCAATCCTATTAAGCCACGTGCCTGGTCTCACATGTCATAGGGATTGTTGATATACGTGCCTGATATAACCGAAGTATCGGTATCAGTTAACCACCTTAGGGTGAAACAACGCAATCTACTCAAATTCGAGTCCTCGGACTCGAACCCGGAAAAGTGCTGGTGTAATTCGACTCAGGTCGTGGAGGTCTTATAGGAGTCGAATTTCAGTTATATGGGTGTGAGCACTTGACGCGTTCGTCAAGGCATGTTCATCATGCCTGTAGGCACGGATATGTTTCTGGTAGTGCGCAGTTAAATGCGTTGCCAGGCCTTATTCAGGTCTTACCTTCACGCCGTAGGTGCGGCATCCGAAATTTATCATCACGGAGACGATTCGAGCATCCCAGGAGACGTAGTCTCTTTGTAGGAAAAATTTGTGAGGCGGTGTCGCCAAAGGTTGTGAGTGCGGATGTCATCAATACACAGTTTTTGTGCAAATAATCATAGGGTACGCGACCAGCGCTCCCTATGGGAGTAGCCCCTGAGTGCCTGGTTGAGTCGAAGACTCAGGCAGGGACTAAAAACTTTTGCGACTGTTGTCGTCTTTTTGCTTACTTGTTTCAGTCGATAACTTAGGCAGGGACCAAAGAACTTTCGTGACTGCTGTCGTCTTTTGCCTGCTTGTTTCAGTCGAATTTGTTTCCGGCGCTCCCTATGGGAGTAACCCATGTCCATAATCGGACTGTGTTTCGAGTGGTTGGGTTTGCTTTTGTGATTGTCCATGTTCCTGCAAAAAGAAAAAGAAGAGTCGTAGGGTGCTTGGTGGAGTCGAAGACTCTAGCAAGGACTAAAAATAGTCGAAGTTTTCCACTGCGTAGCCTTGGTGACGTCAGTGCTAACGCTTTGTATGACCTTAGTTGCCCGCGTGAGCGAGTTTGACGGGACGTGAGGAGCGGTGGGTCCCACTTTCTGACTTTGATTTGACTGGGCGTGCGTAATCTTATTTTTAACTATGCCTCCTCGATTTCCACGCGTAATGGTAGACGTGGGAGGACGGTTTGCGCTTCCTCTTCTCCACGTGTCCAGCGTGATGCGTGCCACGCGTCCAATAGGGTTTTTGTCAGCCGTTGGATTGCATCTCCCAGGGGTTAAGTAGCGGTGCTGCGGCGGTAATTTCCCATCTGCGCTCCTTCTTCCTTGCTGCCATCGCCATTCCTGCTGCTTTTCTGCTTTCCCCTGCGCCCATCTTCTCCACGACGCTGGACCAGCTCCGTTCGTTTCCGAGCTACTTCCTTCGCTCACATCGCCGCCGCATAATGGCGAAGAAGAAGGGAGGCGCTGCCGCTGATTCCGCAGCCACCGTCGCTGCGGCGAAGAAGAAAAGTGGCTCCGCTGCTGCGGGCACCAGCACCGCCGCCGGCGGGAAGAAGAAAATCGCGGGCACCTGCGTGACAAATGGTGCATGGCGTCCTTCCATCATCAAGGCGTCGGATCTCCGTCTTCTTCGCCAAGATGGAGTGATCTCCGCAGCAGTCGCCGATGCGCACGTCCCCAACGGTGAGACCATTCCTGCTCCTCTCGCTGGTTTTCGAGTGATGTTTCTTGCATTCATCATTCGCGGTCTTTCCTTGCCTCTTCACCCCTTTCTTAGGGGTCTTCTTTGTTTCTATGGGCTCCAGCTCCATCAGATGTCCCCAAATTCGCTCCTCCACATCACTTGTTTCATCACTCTCTGCGAGTGCTGGCTCGGAATCGAGCCATACTTTGGTCTTTTCAAGCGCATCTTTAAATTGAATCGTCAGTCCGCATCTGGCTCTTTAGTTTATGACGTAGGTGGTTGCGGAATCCACGTCGACCCATCCGCCACCTACTTCGACATCAAGCTTACCAAGTTCGTCCAGGGATGGAGGGACAAATGGTTCTATGTTCGCGACCAGAAGGCCAAGGACAAGCACTTTGGACTCACGCCTTTCGATCCCGCGACTCTCTGCAAGAAGATGCGTTCTTGGAAGAACGTGATCATGCCTTCCGAACTCGCGGAGACAGACGTGCTATATCAACGCGTCTGCGACCTCGAGAGTCGCATAGGCGCAGAAGAGGGAGGCTGCGCCCTTGTCAGCACTTGGCTGCATCGTCGCGTCCAGCCTCTCCAGGCCAGGGTCCATCCCATGTTTCAATGGGGTGGCGCTGATGATGCCACTCGTGTGTCTGCTGATGGCATGTCCGCGAGTGAGGTAGATAAGAGGGTGCGACTGGTCACGAAGTACACCCTCAAGGATGTGCTTCCGAACGAGCCAGTCGTTCCTCCTTTTGATGCTTCGAATCCTCCTCCTGAGGTACAGTTGTGCTAGGCGGAGTCGCCAATTCCAGTTGTTCCTGTGAGGGCTGTGGCACCATCTTCTTTCAAGAAGATGCGATTGCCCAAGGAGTCTTCGTCAGAATCGGCGGCTGCCACGTTTGATCTTGACAACTTTAACTGGTAAGTTTGCTGGGTTATTCATTCTTTTCTGTTTTCTTCTTGTTGGTTTTTGCTCTGGAGTTTGCCCTTTTCTCAATGTGGACTTTGTCTTGTAGTCAAGAGGCGTCGTCATCTTCTGGCAACGTCGAGTTTTTGAAGGAATCGGGAGTCGCGACTTCAAGGGCCAAGGTAGAGGTCGAGCGCGCTCCTTCTCCTCCGGCGGCGGCCCACTCCGGGCACAATTCTTCGAGCTCTCCTCACGTGGGGGAGCACTACAAGGAATATGGCTGTATATGACCCTCCATTTTCGTCACAAAATTGTCATAGTAGTCCGTTTATGACGATTCTATGACGATTTTGAGATCGTCGAAAGCTAGGCGTCGCAAATGAACTATAACGACGATTTTTGCAAAATCGTCATAACCATCTATGACGATATTGGATTGTCATAACGACTATGACGATCCAATATCGTCACGGGACATTTAGCGTGGCCACATCAGATCCTACGTGGCAGATCCGATGTGGCAACATTTCAGCCCGGTCCACTTCACCTATTTAAATGGGCCAAGCCCAACAATTCAATACATTTATACTTATGTTCCTACCAATTCTGGTCTCAGCTACATGGGCCAAATCCAACATTTTAGCCTGTTTGTTTTATGTCTTGGCCTTTTAATAGTCCAATTATTTTCTATTCTCGCCTTTTTACAATCCATTTATTTTCCAATTTTGGCCTTTTTGTCAATGGGTCCCAATTGTCAGATCGTTCTACAATGGGTCCGAACTGTCAGGTTATTCTAGACTGTGGGTCCAAATTGTCAGTTCACCTGATTTGTAAGGTTTTGATTTTTTTCCACATCAAATTAATGACGAATATACCAATTAGAACGGAGAAAGACTACAAATGAAAATCTATAAATTACAGCCAAAATCGCTTTGTTACAGTATGATTGTCGGAAAAGTTATAACACATGTGAAATTGCACAATTAACATCACAACGAATGCAACTATGAAATCTTTCATACCCTACAGTTTACAAATAGAACTCTCAGAAAGTACTAAAGCTAGCTACTCTTGAACTTCATCAGCATGTAGCGCTTGTAAAAGATGATTTTAATGGTGTACTCGGCCATGAGCTTCTAAGCCTTCTCCTGCAACAAAAACAGAAAAGCACCATTAACACGCTCTAGTACAATAGAATTTACTGCAAAAATGCCCAAACAATAGGATCATGCTGTAGTTCAAAAGAAACAGGCATATCCATAAAACTTTCAATCTGAGATAATATAACCATACCGGAGCAGTTTACCACCAATCCGTCCAGTGACAGTCTGGGATAGCACTATCTAACTAATTGATAGAAATGAAGAAAACGATATTTCACACTTAAGAAACATGCTGAGCAGTGTAGTCAATCACGCAAAATAAGACTTGAGACTGATATTAGCAGAATTATCATGGAACTCGTTAAGACAGCATTTCTTCAAGCCTAGCAAAGTTAAGATGAACAAGCAATGCCATCACCATGATTAGCAGAATTATTTTACATGATTACTCCATCACAACAACAAAAACTACACATATCATACAACATGGTCTTATATTCACAAGTAACAAAGTCTAGTCATAATGAAACAGTGGCGCTTATCCTAAAAATAAACACAAGTCCTAACTGTACCAGCTAGAATAAGATGACCTGAATGTATTGGAGTAAATAGACAAATAACAGACAGTTATTGAATATAGACTAGTACTTCAACCGCAATGAGATATGTTAGTCGAATCACCACTTCAATAGGCGACAAATATGTATTAGAGTAAACCATTTGGGGAACTAATTCTACTATTATTCCCCAAGTACACGCAGCAGTAGCATCACTAAGTTCTACTGTTTCTATTTCAGCAGCAGCACCACCAAGTGAGTATGGGACTGGAGTACCTTACCACTGAGCATGTCGATGCAGCAGTCGCCGATCTTGCCGCTGTAGAGGTGAACGAGGTGAAGGCAGAGGTGGTCTTGGGAAAACTGATGTTCACTTTGTCCTCCACGATCTGCTCTTGTCCGCCGAACGGCAGGCTACTAGAGACCTCCGCCGCTGCCGCATCCTCCCAGTCCGTCGTCTGGTAGTCACCCCTTCCTTGCTCCTCCATTATGATTCCAACCTGAAAAAACACAGCCCTGCAAGTTCAGTTATACAAATCAGCAATTGAGGAAATCTAATAAGTTAAGATGGTATTATTCACATTCTCCATCATCAAGTAGACAAAATCACAACCTATACTACTATGCTACTTTTTTCAATCACAGGGAGATAATATGCGCATTTCAAGATAACTAAATTCCAGCCTTTCAGGTGTGCTTCATCTACAGCTAACATCAGAAACAAAACAACAGTTGAGGATGCCAAGCACTTCATAAAACTCTAGCACTTATATGGTTCTCAATTTCTTATCAAACTTACAACCCGACAAATAACAGTGTGAGCTACTGAAGTTCCTAAGACCCTGACCATCTGGGATTAACAAAAGACCAGGTGTGCCTCTTAATTTAGCATCTAAAGTTTCCATTCATTGACATCAGCTCGAAAATAGGCAGCAGTTTGAGGGTCAATCGATTAGCGGGGATGCGGCAGGACAACCCGTACCTGTTGGCGGGGACGCGACCTAGGTAGGCGGCATCGGTGGCTTGTTAGGCTTCCCGTTCTTGTCCTCCCCGTCCGCGATCACACCGATCGACTGCCCCTCTCTGTACGGGATCTCGCCTGCCAATCAGTTTCACCAATTCAAAATTAGGTACAGTTCACGATTTTATCCTCCATGATAGATCGATCGACAGAGAAGAAGATGGATGGGACGTATACCTTAGGTGTTGAAGACCATGTGCCAGGTCTCGGAGCTCTCGTTGTCGCTGGTGATGCGGGTGTTGAGGAGGCACCGGCAGGCGTACGGCTCCTTGGAACGGTACTTGTTGGTCACCACGCCCTTGTCCTGCACCGGCGCGGCCGCGGAAGGCTCCGCGGTCTCCGTGGTCGACCTGCAGCGCTGCACATGGTGCCCCTACTCGCATTGCGGAGGCGGCTCGGGTAAGCCAGGAAGCACAGCGGCACGGCGGAGGAGGAGACCGCGGCCTTGGCTGTGGCAGGGGAGGACGGGAGCACGGCGGTAAGGGCGGCGAGTTGGAGAAGAACGAGTGGGCGACGTGAGAAGGAGGAGGCACGAGCTAGGTGAGGAGGAGAAGGATGGAGATCGCGATCTAGAAGAGCAAAGTGGCGGCGGGGCGCTGGGAGGAAGGTAGGTCGTCGGGGTAGGGTTAGGGTTAGGGCTGGGACTGGGAGCCTGGGAACCACACGAGGGATATAGTGGGCTTTTTTTTAAAGATGGTTATCGGTGTGGTGGGTTTCTGGCAGTTAGATCATGTCGTGGACGTGTCAGATCAGCTTCCTGGGGTTGATCCGTGGGTAGGCTAGTTCTTCTTCCTTATTGGCTGGATTTAGGTGTTTATTTTTCGAGTGTAAAAACAGTTTGTTTTGTTAAATAGCCATCAAATGAATTTTGCAAAATGCTACATTCCGTTTAAAAAAATACTAGATCACCTTACGTGGACAATGTTCCAACCGGAGGTTTTCAAACTTTTCCGTCCACGCCTGGTGAAAAAGACATATTCCTGCCAAATCGCGACATAGTTTGTGATAATGTGCCCATATTATGCACGCATGTGCACCTCGGGACGGCGAACAATGTTGCAGGAGAAAGTTTTCATTTTAATCGCACAAAAAAGCCATTTTCTATTTTTTGAGTGTCAAACAACGGAATATTTTGTGAAGCAACCACCAAATGAAAGTTTCAAAATACTACCATCCCATTTCCCAAAAATAATAGGACACCTTACATGGACAAATGTCCCAACCGGGGTATCTCAAACCTTTCCGTCCACCCCTGGCGAAAAAGACAAATTCCTGCTGAATCGGTAGGAAGTGGGTCCGATTTGAACTACAGGTACATGATCTGATGCCCATTATTTTTTGAAAAAATTATTTTTAGACTCATAATATCATGTTTCTTCAGAGATCCGATGCAAGTTTAGTGAGGCTCGGCCCCGACCTAAGAACCTTCATGCCCGCCGTTTTGACCATAGTTTGAAATGGGCATAAAAAATTAAAAAATGGTTTGTTCAATGCAAATGATTCGCGTGCTGTCTTATTATGTGACATAGTTGTAAGGAAAAATACCAAACTTGGTATATTGCAAGTGTCTCGAAAAAATCTTCTCAGAAATAACCTATCATGTTCGAGGTTTCTTGGCTTTCGGACCAAACGACCAATGTTATGGCTAGAATCACGGCATAGTTTGTGATAATATGTCCATATTATGCACCCATAGGTATCGTGGGATAGCGAACAATGTTGCAGGAGGAAGTTTTCCATTTCGTCGCACAAAAAAACCATTTTCCATTTTCTGAGCGCAAAAAAGGGTCGTTTTGTGAAGCAACCACCAAATGAAAGTTTCAAAATGCTACCATCCCATTTTCCAAAAATAATAGGACACCTTACATGGACAAATGTCTCAACTGGAGTATCTCAAACCTTTTCGTCCATCCCTGGCGAAAAAGACAAATTTCTGCTGAATCGGTAGGAAGTGGGTCCGATTTGAACTACAGGTACATTATCTGATGCCCATTATTTTTTGAAAAAATGATTTTTAGACTCACAATATCATGTTTCTTCAGATATCCGATGCAAGTTTAGCGAGGCTCAGCCCCGACCTAAGAACCTTCATGCCCGCTGTTTTGACCATAGTTTAAAACGGGCATAAAAAATTTAAAAATGGTCCGTTCAATGCAAATCATTCTCGTAGTTTCTTATTATGTGACATAATTGTAAGGAAAAATACCAAACTTGGTATATTGCGAGTGTCTCGAAAAAACCTTCTCAGAAATGACCTATCATGTTCGAGCTTTCATGGCTTTCGGGCCAAACGACCAATGTTATGGCTAGAATCACGGCATAGTTTGTGATAATGTGCCTATATTGTGCACTCATAGGTATCGTGGGATGGAGAACAATGTTGCAGCAGGAAGTTTTTCATTCTGTCGCACAAAAAAACCATTTTTCATTTTCTGAGCGCAAAAAACGGGTCGTTTTGTGAAGCAACCACCAAATAAAAGTTTCAAAATGCTACCATCCCATTTTCCAAAAATAATAGGACACCTTACATGGACAAATGTCTCAACCGGAGTATCTCAAATCTGTCCGTCCATCCCTGGCAAAAAAGACAAATTCCTACCGAATTGGTAGGAAGTGGGTCCGATTTGAACTACAGGTACATTATCTGATGCCCATTATTTTTTGAAAAAATGATTTTTAGACTCACAATATCAAGTTTCTTCAGAGATCCGATGCAAGTTTAGCGAGGCTCAGCCCCGACCTAAGAACCTTCATGTCCGCCGTTTTGACCATAGTTTGAAACGGACATAAAAAAATTTAAAAATGGTCCGTTCAATGCAAATCTTTCGTGTGGTGTCTTATTATGTGACATAGTTGCAAGGAAAAATACCAAACTTGGTATATTGCGAGTGTCTCAAAAAAACCTTGTCAGAAATGACCTATCATGTTCGAGGTTTCATAGCTTTCGGGCCAAACGACCAATGTTATGGCTATAATCACGGCATAGTTTGTGATAATGTGTCCATATTGGGTACCTATAGGTATCGTGGGATGGCGAACAATGTTGCAGGAGGAAGTTTTCCATTTCGTCGCACAAAAAAACCATTTTCCAGTTTTTGAACGTAAAAACGGATCGTTTTGTGAAGCAACCACCAAATGAAAGTTTCAAAATGCTACCATCCCATTTTTCAAAAATAATAGGACACCTTACATGGATAAATGTCCCAACCTGGATATCTCAAACCTTTTCATCCACCCCTGGCAAAAAAGACAAATTCCTATCGAATCGGTAGGAAGTGGGTCCGATTTGAACTACAGGTACATTATATGATGCCCATGATTTTTCAAAAAAACATTTTTAGACTCGCAATATACTATTTCTTCAGAGATCCAATGCAAGTTTAGCAAGGCTAAGCTCCTAGCTAAGAACCTTCAAAACCCTAGTTTCAAAATCATATTTTGAATTATGATATTGTCCCTACTATGGACTAACATGGTATTAGTAGATCCACAATTTAAAGTAATCATACTATTCATAATTAATATCCTAATATGATCTAATAAAATTATAAAAATTTAGAGACAAAAATCAATTATTTTGGAGTTCTTATGAGAAAGATACACCAGAATTATGAAAACACAAAAAGAAAAAGGAAAAAACGTAACCGGACCTAATCTACTGCGCCCAAGGTCAAAGACCGCCTATACCTTCCCAGCAAGGCCCATTAGGGGGAACCTGGCCGCAAGGCCCAGTTTTGATCGCGGGTAATAGTCAAATTGGTTGAGCGCGGCTATGGGACAACTAAGTTGTGTTGCTCTGGTGGTTAGCTGGATTCTATCTATCGGGGAGGTCTCTGGTTCGAGTCCCCTGCAACCCCCTTTTGGCTTATTATTCCCGCGCGCTCTTGAGATGGCCTAAACCCAGCCTAGTGCGTGCAAGGCCAAGGCCCGCCCACCGTGGCCCATCTCGCCTCCTACCGAGGCGCAGTCTAGTGATAAATCGACCCAGCCCAACAGATGAATTAAGTATATAAGGCCGTGAGTTGTTTATACAACAAGTAAGGTTCCTTAGTCTGGTGGTAAAGGGTGTGCTACTCTAGGTGGAGGTCTGGGGAGTCTTATTTTTTGGAATAACCGAAATAACTCAGGATTTGTGTCATTCCTATGTGTCTCTGCTATGTGAGTCCCATATGTCAGTTCAATGTGGTAGATTAAATCATGTAGATTTAAACAGTGCCACATAAGGTCATATTGACACATGTATATGACACGCAGTCAAAAGCTGACACATAAACATGACACATAGGCGCAATTGGTGATGTGGCTGAGTACCTATTTCATCTTATCCTAATTTGGACGCTATGACGATTTTAAATCGTCATAGTGAGCTACAAATAACGTCTTAGGCTATATCTGCTAGGTTATGACGATTTCAGCTAATGAAACTATGACATTTCTGAATAAAATCATCGTAAATTTCTAAGGTTTTGAACCTCTAAAATATCTTACGACCATCTGGTGCGAAATCGTCATAACTCTATGACGATTTTGTTCACGGTCACTATTAGAAGGTCATAGAATAACACATTCCTTGTAGTGGAGTATCGAGTAGTTGCTCGGATGACAGTTCAGCAAACTTCTTCGGAGTCGCTGGAGGACCATGTAAGTATATCTTTCCTTCTTTTTTAATGTGGTAGTCAACGCCTTCTGCTACCCTCTGCTGACGCCTTGTTTTGTGCGACAGCTCCTTGTAAAGTGTAACATCCCAAAACTTCAATCCAAACTTATCAAGATCAAGTCATCCAAAAATGGGGTTAACAAAAACTTTTCCAAATTTAAAATGAAAGTATTCATATATGTGTGCATTTAAAATAGGAGTTGTTTTGAATTGCCATAATTGTGTGATCCTTTGCTTCTAAAATATTTCTTAGGTGATTTAAACATCATCTACATCATTCCCAAAATTTTCCTAAAGAAAATCAAATCAAAAAGAATTAAAATGAAGGAATGGTCATTTGGACAAATTTAACTCTCATACCTACTTTGGCTATTCCTAGTACTCAATTCTTAACAGAAACAATTCTTGATCTTTACACCCCTTGCTAGTACACATAATGAGGTACCAAGGCCCACCTTTTGATCTACTAAAAACCTTCTGTAAACTATTTTAAATGACAGTTTAAAATTGAATCTAATGCATATGCATAGATCACCCCTATTTCAAAAACCATCAAATTGAGCACCATTTTCAAAACCCTTGCAACCAGAGACTACCTATCACTAGTGGAGATCACCCAAAAAATTTGAACTCAAAATTCAAAACTTTTTCTCTTGCGGCCATTTCATCAAACACTTGGCAGGCAGAATCACACCTCTAATCCTAGCTCACTATTTTGAACAGAGTTTTGCCCCCATTTGATCCCCATTTACTCCCTCTGTCTCCCAATGATCTAACCAAAGCCTAAACACCCATCCCCTAAACCCCTAGCAACAATGCCATGCCGCCCCGAGCCATGCCTCGCCGTCCAAACTTGCAACCGCTGCAGCAGACCACCCCTCTCCCCCTCTCCATGTCTAGGAGGTAGCCAGCAACGCACTGCCCCTCTCTGTCCCTTGCCCGAGCCAAGACCAGCCATGGACCACAGAGGAGAACCCGTGACCAGTGCCACCAAACCATGCTGACGCCGCCCGCAGAGCGCGCACTGTCCCCGCGTGCACAAGCCGCCGCTCGACACCAGCCCGCGCCCACCGCTCCGCCTCGACCTAGAGAACACCCCAGACACCTCCGTTCGCCGCCCAAAGCCCCACAACCACCGCTCGCCGTGGACACAGCCGCTTCGGCCGCGTAGAGCGCCACCTCACCCCGACTGCATGCCACTGCCCCTACGGCCGCATTGAAGCGCTAGAGCACCGCTAGGGGACCGCCCATCGATCGCCATCCCCAGCCATGCCGCTAGCTCGCCGTAGCCATGTCGCCACCGTCGACCGCCCATCCCGCTCGGTCTCACCGTCGAGCCTATAAAAGGAGCCGTCCCCAGCACCAAAGACTCACACCATTCCACTCCCCTCACCTCTCTGAACCTCAACCACCCCTCGCTGGAGCAAGTGGAGCAGCAGCTCGCCGGAATTGGAGCCGGAGCCGCCGCCTCTGGAGAAGAAGGGTGTCGTTGATTCCGGCCACCCCAAGCTCCGCCGCGACCACGCCTCGCCTCGCCGTCGTCTTCCACTTTGTTCGCCCGCATCACCGACCCTGTTGGAGCCCTGGTACGCCCCCAGTAGACCCCCACTGAGCCGCTAGGGTTCGAGCTCGCCGGCGACCCGTCCGTCGTCGACGACGACCCTCAGCCGTAGATCTAGCCTCTAATCGCACGGCCCACAGCGCGCGTACCGTTTCGTGTTTTAAAGAGCCGCTGACAAGTGGACCCCCCTGTCAGCTGAGCCCCGTGCCGCGTAGCGCCACTGGGCCGGCCCATTTCCTTTCCCGCGCAAGCCCGTAGATTCAAATCTAGGTTTTTCTTTTTAGTTAGAATATAGTTTCTGTCTAGTGTTTCAAAATTCAATTCTGTGAGTTTGACAAATCCAAATTATATGAAACTAATTTTTTCTGAAAGGTATTGAAATGCTCTATCCAAGCCCATTGGATTTAATTCATTTAGAGTTATAGATTTCTCCTAATAAAAATAAGAAGACAGAAGCTTTTGCAACTTGAAACATTTTTGTAAAATCAACCAAGTTAGCTTTTGAGTTGATTCCAACTCTCAAAAATCACATTTCATCATATCTATCCAAATATGCAATAATATTAAGGTTTACAGGCAGTGACTTTGGACTAGTACCAAAATAATGCTATATAGGAATTTCTAGTCACTTTAAATCATTAAATAATGAACTTAAACCAAAGTAATATTGATCCAACCTTTAAATCTCATTCCCACATGTTAGAATATGTGGTGAGGACATGTGTCCACATGATCCCATATTTTGGTGGTGAATATTAAAGTGTAGTTAATATGTTAATGAGTAGAAATTACTTTTCCAAAATAAAAAGGTTGAAACTATTGAATTAAAACTTGTGATGTTTGGGATGATAATAGATCAGCAATTGTGTGGTTTAGAATACTACTTAGCCTAAGTTAAGTATTGTTTGGTGATTATGCACTGCCTATGTATTTCTAGACGCTAGTACCGACCAAGCCTTCGAGGAGGAGGAGTTCTACCAAGAAGAAGAAGAAAACTTCAACCACTGCACCAACCAAGGCAAGCTATTAGTGGCAAGCTAACCCTTGCAAACATGCTTTAGTAAGCTATTGTAGCAAGCTAGAATAAAACTAGATAGTTTAGTAAAGATGCCTTAAGCATACTTTGATCACACACCCTTAGTTTACAAAAAGTTCTTTAATTAATTTTGAAGGTAGCATAAAGAGTATAAAACTTGACCTACTTAGGAACCTTTAGATGTCATTCTATGACATGAGATTAATCCCACCTTTCCACCTTAGTGAACACTCTTAACCTAGTGTTTTAGAATAGGTCAAACTTGAGTCACTTTAGATGGGAACACTTGGTGAAAATGAGTTGTGAAAACCTTGGAATGATGAGTCATTCTATTGAGTTGTTTTGACATGTGTTGAGAAACATAATTGATTTATGATGATGAAAATGATGAGGCATGAGCCTTAACCCTTTTATAAAACTGATGGTTGGATTCGGATGTGATACCATTCCAAATTTACCGTACAACCACATTACCTGAATTGGGTAAGGCTTAGCTGGAAATTTATATGCATTAGTATTAGTTCCCTCACGGGAGAGGTTTGAGCTGAGGCTACCTCTCAATGATGTCCACCTATGCAGTGCCCAAGATGACTGATGGTCATGGTTGGGAGGCCATGCTCCTAGGAGAGGTGCTTGTACTAGGGTGTGTAAAGGGAAGGTTATGTTTGACTATCTGCATACTAAGTATGATGATTCAGGGTTATCCCTGACAGATGTATCGAATCTTGTGGTGAAAGTGTACCACCTCTGCAGAGTGTCAAGCTATTCGAATAGCCGTGTCCGCGGTTATGGACAGTTGGAATGGCCATACTATTTCATTGTCAGATGTTTTCTAAATAACTTGAAATGAATAATGAACTTTGACTTGCCCACAACAGGGTTGTGTAGATGATAATAGCTTCCCCAGTTAAGTGATTCTAGAACTTTACTTTATCTTTTCTTGCTTCAGAACTCAGCTTAGGTTTCAAACTTAACTTGATAGTTATTCTTTCAATTCAGCATGTTAACTTAGAATCATAACCCTTGCTAGTAGTAGTTTGCGAGTACTTAAAGAGTACTCATGGCTTGTTGTCCCTGGCTATTATCATGGCCAGACTATGAAGGAGATTATCAAGATGATGGTCAGCAGGACGGCTATGATAACTAGGACTATCTGCCTTCGTCAGCATTGCCTATGCCCCTGAAGATGGACCCCACCGCTACACTATCGTTTATTTCCGCTGCTTGTTGTATTAAAGACTGGATCATGAGATCCTTATTTGTGTAAAACCTTATGTATGGTTTGTAATGGATGATGTACTGTGATATCCAATCCGTTATGTCTCGCAAAAATGGTAATCCTGGGATTGCGAGGTATGGCATGACGGGCATCCGGGATTAAAAATCCGGGTGTTGACAAGTTGGTATCAGAGCCATCCTGACCATAGGAGACCCTAGTTAGAATGGACGTCTAAACCAAAAACTTAGCTTCAAATCCAAAGTGAGTATTTATGAAAAACTATTTCCCCTCTTACCCTTGTGAACTCATTCTTTCTCAAAAATACATGTTCCTCAAAATTCTTACATTACTACTTAAAATTTGACACACTTGATCACTTCACTAATTTCCTCATCCTAAATTCTTGTAGATGGAGACTCAGTTCAGCAAGTTTTACCAGTTGGGAGATGGAGGTCAAATGATCTTCGAGAGGGATCTGGATTCACTGTCAGAATTACTGGGACGCCCACATCCGGAGTTTCTTGGAGCTCAACTTCCAGGACCCCCAGGAGGAGACCTACAATGGCTAGTCACCGCAGATCTTCGAGGAAGCATTGAAGCACCACCTTCCGGGAGAATTTAGTTCTCTGTGAGAGAGAACAACTGGCTAGATGGATTAGCCAGGGCAATGCATGAAGCTCTCGCACGTCTATGTGTCCTCAGCGTCAACAAGATTCAAGGAACTCGTTTTGCCCACTATGCAAGACGTGACTTCATGGGAATGCCGATGGAGATGCCAAGTCACCCAGAGTTGAGGAGTCAAGTGGAGAACCTTGACTTCTTGCTTCATGACCGACAGCAGGAACTGGACAATGCTAGAGAGTTAGCCAACCAGAACCGTGCCATCGCCGACCAGAAGGCCCAGACTTTCACACTGCTCGTCCAAGATCGCCAGTCTCTTCGTCACCAGCGTGCAAAGAAGGATCGCACCATCGCCCGTCTTCGCAAGAAGGTGGCCACCTCGAAAAGACCGTCAAGGAGTAGGAAGCTCAGCTTGCTGCCAAGGAAGAAGATGATGAGGGAGAAGACATCCAGGGAGATATGGATTCTTACCTCAGCAACGATGATGACTTTCTGGCAGAGGATGCTGTGGACTTCTACACTGATGATGAAGACTCCGACTTCATCGACGATGAGTAGATGCACTAGAGCACTGTCGTAGCATGAGATGTATCATCTCATTGTATCGTAGTTTGCAGAATGGTTCTTCAAACCATCTGTTTTTCCCCTTTGCTTGTTGTGGTGTGTGTTGTATCGTGTGCTTGCTTGCATGAATGACAAAGAAGTTAGTTGAAAAAAAATGAGTCTAACTCAAAGTTGTAGCTTTGAAAACCCAAAACCATGAACCTTAGAATTTCCCGCTTACCCCTATATCTATCTCAATCTTCAGATGACTCGTGGAAACCAAGGAGGGAGCAGCTCATCGCAGGACCCAATGCTGCAGATCTTGCAAAATCTCATCGTAGACCGTGAAGCAAGCAGGGCCGAGCGTCAAGCCAACTTAGCGACATTGCAGCAGATCGCCCAAATGGCTCTCAACAACCAAGGACATGGAAATCAGGATCACCATGGATCTAAACTCAAAAAATTTCAGAACACCAATCCCCCAATCTTCAACCAATCTGAAAACCCATTAGATGCTGATGACTGGTTACAGACCATGGAAAACAACCTCGAAGTTGCAGGAGTTGATGAGAATGAGAAAGTTCTCTTCGCCACCCACTATCTGGCGGGAGATGCAAGAGCTTGGTGGAATAGCGTCCGCAACATGAACCATGGCCAGGTGATGACCTGGGAAGCATTCAAGGTCAAGTTCAGCCGCACCCACATGCCGCAAGGTCTTGTCAACAGGATGAGAGATGAATTTCGTGAACTGAAGCAAGGAAGATTGACTGTAGTAGAGTACCGTGACAAATTCTTGTCACTTGCCAGATATGCACCGGATGAAATCAACACGAAGGCCAAGAAGAAAGAGAGATTCTTAAATGGACTGCATGATGAGATGCAGACTGTCCTCGTCAACATCCGTTTCCAGGATCTTGAAGAGCTAGTCGACTTTGCCATTCAGATGGAAGGGAAGATTAACCAGGCAAATGACAACCACAAGCATCGTATGATGCAGCAGTCTGGATCCAGTAGTCACCAGAAGTACCGTCCCAACCCCTCACCAGGATATGCACCAAGGAACAACCGACCCCCAAATTCTCGCCCAAGCTACCCCAACCGTAGCGGAGGAAATGTGAAGCCCAGAGGAAACAATCACAACTCTGGCAACGCCAACAACTTCAACCGTGCCCCTCCCAAGAGCAACAACAACAACACTGCCCCCAGAACTGGCAGCAATGCTGTACCTGTCGCAGTCAAGGACAAGTCCCAGATCACTTGTTTCGAGTGTGGAGTAAAGGGTCACTACTCCAATGAGTGTCCCAAGAAGACTGCCGCCAATGCCCCTGTGAATGCCCCAGCTCAGCAGTAGCGTCGTGTTCAACCAGGCAGGAGATTTGCCCCAGGGAACCCGCACAACCGCAACGGTTGTCTCTTTCACACGAACGCAGAAGAAGCCCAGGAAGCACCAGATGTCGTGCTGGGTATGTTTTCTATCAACTCAGTTTTAGCAAGAGTATTGTTTGATTCTGGAGCATCACATTCATTTGTCACCGAAGAATTTGTATGCACTAGTAAGATTCGCCCAACCAACCTGAAGCATGTCATGATAGTTCAAATCCCCGGTTCAACAACAAAAGCTAGAAAAATTTGCAAAGCTGTACCTATCAGAATACATGGGATAGATTTTTATGCCAACCTAATTGTACTTGGAACCAAAGGTTTGGAAGTAGTACTAGGTATGGACTGGATGTCAAAGCATAAAGGACTGATAGACTGTGCTAAGAAAGCCATCACCATGACCAGTAGTTCTGGAGTAACAGTAGAACATATCTCTGAAACCTTACCCCGTCAATTCAAATGCAACAAAAGTGTAGCCCTGCCTACCATTGACCAAGTCAGAGTAGTCTGTGAATACCCCGACGTATTCCCAGATGAATTGCCAGGTATGCCCCCGGATAGGGATATAGAGTTCATTATCGAACTAATCCCCGGAACCGGACCTATAACCCAGAGACCCTATACCACGAACCCCTCAGAGTTAGTAGAACTGAAGAAGCAGTTGGATACCATGTTAGCAACCGGCTTGATTCAACCAAGTGCATCGCCATGGAGATCACCAGTGTTATTCATCGACAAGAAGGATGGAGGCAACCGTCTGTGTACAGACTACAGAAAGTTGAATGATGTCACCATCAAGAACAAGTACCCCTTGCCAAAGATAGAGGATCTATTTGATCAGTTGACTGGAGCTCAGGTATTCTCAAAGATTGATCTTAGGACTGGTTATCACCAAGTTAAGATTCGTGCAACGGATATTCCGAAGACCGCCTTTACTACTCACTATGGTTTATACGAGTATACGGTTATGTCTTTTGGTTTAACCAATGCCCCTGCGTATTTCATGAATCTCATGAATAAGATCTTTATGAATTTTCTAGATAAGTTTGTAGTTGTGTTTATCGACGACATCCTTATCTACTCCAAGTCAGAAGAAGAGCATGAGCAACATTTGAGAATCGTCCTAGAAACCCTGAGAGAGCATCAGTTATATGCCAAGTTCAGCAAGTGTGAGTTTTGGCTGAAAGAAGTAGGATTCCTAGGACATATTGTGTCTGCCGGAGGAGTCTCTGTTGATCCCAGCAAGATCAAAGATGTCGAAGAATGGGAAGCCCCAGCCAATCAAACCCAAGTTCGTTCATTTCTCGGATTAGCGGGATATTACCACAAATTCATAGAAGGATTCTCAAGCATAGCGCGACCAATGACCCAATTGTTGAAGAAGGACAAGAAGTTTGAATGGACAGACAAGTGTGAAGCCAGTTTCCAGGAGCTGAAGAAGAGATTGATATCAGCCCCAATTTTGATCATGCCAGACATCAAGAAGCCGTTTGATGTGTATTGTGATGCATCAAAGATTGGTCTAGGATGTGTATTGATGCAAGAAGGCAAAGTCATCGCGTATCTGTCTTGACAACTGAAGCAGCATGAGCAGAACTATCCGACCCATGATCTTGAGCTAGCAGCCGTGGTTCTAGCATTGAAGACATGGCGTCATTATTTGATGGGTAATCGCTGTGAGATTTACTCCGATCATAAGAGCTTGAAGTATATCTTCACCCAGAAGGAGTTGAATATGAGGCAAAGAAGATGGATAGAGTTAATCAAGGATTATGACCTTGACATTCACTATCACCCCGGCAAAGCCAATGTGGTAGCGGATGCTCTTAGCAGATTGCCGTGTAGGCTTAACACCATGATCAAAGAGAAGCACCCAAGTTTGTATGAGGAGTTGGAGCAGTTCAGGACTGAGTTAGTTAGCAAAGGATTCCTAGCTAGCATTGAACTTCAACCCACTTTGATTAGCCAAATCAAGGAAGCCCAGAAGGGGAATGAAAGTATCCACGGAATCAAACGTCGTATTGGTACAGGCAAAGTACCTGGATTCACCGAAGACGAAGAAGGTGTACTGTGGTACAAGGGACGTATCTGTGTACCAGCAGATTCGGAGCTGAAGGAAATTATCATGAAGGAAGCTCATGATACTCTTTATTCTATCCACCCCGGAGGAACAAAGATGTATCAGGTTTTGAAAGAGCAATTTTGGTGGCACAAGATGAAGAGAGAGATCGGAAGCTACATCGCCAAATGTGACATTTGTCAAAGAGTCAAAGTGGAGCATCAGAGACCTGCAGGATTGTTGCAACCATTGCAGATTCCGGAATGGAAATGGGATTCCGTCGGAATGGACTTTATCACCGGTTTACCTACTTCTAGTAGGGGAAATGACTCAATCTGGGTCATAGTTGATAGACTATCCAAGGTAGCCCACTTCATACCAGTCAAGACAACCTACCAGAGTGCAAAACTAGCAGAGCTGTACATTGCTAGGATTGTTAGTCTGCATGGAACCCCCAAGACCATCGTATCAGATCGAGGAACTCAGTTTACTTCAAGATTTTGGCAGAAAGTTCAGGAAGGTTTAGGAACCAAGTTGAACTTCAGTACCGCTTATCACCCGCAAACAGATGGACAGACTGAGAGAGTCAACCAGATCTTGGAGGATATGCTTAGATCTTGTGTGTTGGAATACGGATCAAAATGGGAAGACTGCCTACCCTTCGCAGAATTCTCATATAACAACAGTTATCAAGCTAGTTTGTAGATGGCACCCTTTGAATTCCTATATGGAAGAAAGTGCCGTACCCCTTTGAATTGGTCGCAAGTAGGAGAGAGTCAGATCTTTGGACCCGACATTCTCCGAGAAGCAGAAGAGAAAGTTCACAAAGTTCGTGAGCACCTCAAGACCGCCCAATCCAGACAGAAAAGCTATGCTGACAAGAGAAGGAGAGACCTGACTTTCAATGTCAGAGATTTCGTATATCTCAAGGTTTCACCATTGAAGGGAACTCAACGCTTTAGTCTGAAGGGAAAGTTAGCTCCCAGATATATCGGACCTTTCAAGATTCTGAACCGCCGAGGAGAAGTATCGTATCAGCTGGAATTGCCTGAAGAGATGTCAGCCATCCACAATGTGTTCCATATCTCGTTACTTCGCAAATGTTTGGAAGTGCCTGAGAAGACTGAAGTTTTCAAGAATATCGATCACAGAGCAGTGGAAATCAACAATGACCTGACCTATCGGGAAGTACCCATCCGTATCTTAGAAGAAGCCTACAGAACCACCAGGACCAGGAGTATCAAGTTTCTCAAGATTCAGTGGAGCAACCATACCGAGGAGGAAGCCACTTGGGAGCGCGAGGATTACATTAGGACAGAGTTCCCAGATCTCTTTAGTTCCTAGTTTTCTTGTAAATCTCGGGACGAGATTTTATTTAAGGGGGGAAGGTTTGTAACATCCCAAAACTTCAATCCAAGCTTATCAAGTCATCCAAAAATGGGGTTAACAAAAACTTTTCCAAATTTAAAATGAAAGCATTCATATATGTGTGCATTTAAAATAGGAGTTGTTTTGAATTGCCATGATTGTGTGATCCTTTGCTTCTAAAATGTTTCTTAGGTGATTTAAACATCATCTACATCATTCCCAAACTTTTCCTAAAGAAAATCAAATCAAAAAGAATTAAAATGAAGGAATGGTCATTTGGACAAATTTAACTCTCATACCTACTTTGGCTATTCCTAGTACTCAATTCTTAACAGAAACAATTCTTGATCTTTACACCCCTTGCTAGTACACATAATGAGGTACCAAGGCCCACCTTTTGATCTACTAAAAACCTTCTGTAACTATTTTAAATGACAGTTTAAAATTGAATCTAATGCATATGCATAGATCACCCCTATTTCAAAAACCATCAAATTGAGCACCATTTTCAAAACCCTTGCAACCAGAGACTACCTATCACTAGTGGAGATCACCCAAAAAATTTGAACTCAAAATTCAAAACTTTTTCTCTTGCGGCCATTTCATCAAACACTTGGCAGGCAAAATCACACCTCTAATCCTAGCTCACTGTTTTGAACAGAGTTTTGCCCCCATTTGATCCCCATTTACTCCCTCTGTCTCCCAATGATCTAACAAAAGCCTAAACACCCATCCCCTACACCCCTAGCAACAATGCCATGCTGCCCCGAGCCATGCCTCGCCGGCCAAACTTGCAACCGCTGCAGCAGACCACCCCTCTCCCCCTCTCCATGTCTAGGAGGCAGCCAGCACCGCACCGCCCCTCTCTGTCCCTTGCCCGAGCCAAGACCAGCCATGGACCACAGAGGAGAACCCGCGCCCAGTGCCACCGAACCATGCCGATGTCGCCCGTAGAGCGCGCACTCTCCCCGCGTGCACAAGCTACCGCTCGACACCAGCCCGCGCCCACCGCTCTGGCTCGACCTAGAGAACACCCCAGACACCTCCGTTCGCCGCCCAAAGCCCCACAGCCACCGCTCGCCGTGGACACAACCGCTTCGGCCGTGCAGAGCGCCACCTCACCCCGACCGCATGCCACCGCCCCTACGGCCGCATTGAAGCACTAGAGCACCGCCAGGGGACCGCCCATCGATCGCCATCCCCAGCCATGCCGCTAGCTCACCGTAGCCATGTCGCCACCGTCGACCGTCCATCCCGCTCGGTCTCACCGTCGAGCCTATAAAAGGAGCCCTCCCCAGCACCAAAGACTCACACCATTCCACTCCCCTCACCTCTCTGAACCTCAACTACCCCTCGCCGGAGCAAGTGGAGCAGCAGCTCGCCGGAATTGGAGCCGGAGCCGCCGCCTCTAGAGAAGAAGGGTGCCGTTGATTCCGGCCACCCCAAGCTCCGCCGCGACCACGCCTCGCCTCGCCGTCGTCTTCCACTTTGTTCGCCCGCATCGCCGACCCTGCTGGAGCCCTGGTACGCCCCCAGTAGACCCCCACCGAGCCGCTAGGGTTCGAGCTCGCCGGCGACCCGTCCGTCATCGACGACGACCCTCAGCCGTAGATCTAGCCTCTAATCGCACGGCCCACAGCGCACATACCGTTTCGCGTTTTAAAGAGCCACTGACAAGTGGACCCCCTGTCAGCTGAGCCCTGTGCCGCGTAGCGCCATTGGGCCGGCCCATTTCCTTTCCCACGCAAGCCCGTAGATTCAAATCTAGGTTTTTCTTTTTAGTTAGAATATAGTTTTTGTCCAGTGTTTCAAAATTCAATTCTGTGAGTTTGAAAAATCCAAATTACATGAAACTAATTTTGTCTGAAAGGTATTGAAATGCTCTATCCAAGCCTGTTGGATTTAATTCATTTAGAGTTATAGATTTCTCCTAATAAAAATAAGAAGACAGAAGCTTTTGCAACTTGAAACATTTTTGTAAAATCAACCAAGTTAGCTTTTGAGTTGATTCCAACTCTCAAAAATCACATTTCATCATATCTATCCAAATATGTAATAATATTAAGGTTTACAGGCAGTGACTTTGGACTAGTACCAAAATAATGCTATATAGGCATTTCTAGTCACTTTAAATCATTAAATAATGAACTTAAACCAGAGTAATATTGATCCAACCTTTAAATCTCATTCCCAGATGTTAGAATATGTGGTGAGGACATGTGTCCACATGATCCCATATTTTGGTGGTGAATATTAAAGTGTAGTTAATATTTCAATGAGTAGAAATTACTTTTCCAAAATAAAAAGGTTGAAACTATTGAATTAAAACTTGTGATGTTTGGGATGATAATAGATCAGCAATTGTGTGGTTTAGAATACTACTTAGCCTAAGTTAAGTATTGTTTGGTGATTGTGCACTCCCTATGTATTTCTAGACGCTAGTACCGACCAAGCCTTCGAGGAGGAGGAGTTCTACCAAGAAGAAGAAGAAGAAAATTTCAACCACTGCACCAACCAAGGCAAGCTATTAGTGGCAAGCTAACGCTTGCAAACATGCTTTAGTAAGCTATTGTAGCAAGCTAGAATAAAACTAGATAGTTTAGTAAAGATGCCTTAAGCATACTTTGATCACACACCCTTAGTTTACACAAAGTTCTTTAATTAATTTTGAAGGTAGCATAAAGAGTATAAAACTTAACCTACTTAGGAACCTTTAGATGTCATTCTATGACATGAGATTGATCCCACCTTTCCACCTTAGTGAACACTCTTAACCTAGTGTTTTAGAATAGATCAAACTTGAGTCACTTTAGATGGGAACACTTGGTGAAAATGAGTTGTGAAAACCTTGGAATGATGAGTCATTCTATTGAGATGTTTTGACATGTGTTGAGAAACACAATTGATTTATGATGATGAAAATGATGAGGCATGAGCCTTAACCCTTTTATAAAACTGATGGTTGGATTCGGATGCGATACCATTCCAAATGTACCGTACAACCACATTACCTGAATTGGGTAAGGCTTAGTTGGAAATTTATATGCATTAATATTAGTTCCCTCACGGGAGAGGTTTGAGCTAAGGCTACCTCTCAATGATGTCCACCTATGCAGTGCCCAAGATGACTGATGGTCATGGTTGGGAGGCCATGCTCCTAGGAGATGTGCTTGTACTAGGGTGTGTAAAGGGAAGGTTATGTTTGATTATCTGCATACTAAGTATGATGATTCAGGGTTATCCCTGACAGATGTATCGAATCTTGTGGTGAAAGTGTACCACCTCTACAGAGTGTCAAATTATTCGAATAGCCGCGTCCGCGGTTATGGACAGTTGGAATGGCCATACTGTTTCGTTGTCAGATGTTTTCTAAATAACTTGAAATGAATAATGAACTTTGACTTGCCCACAACAGGGTTGTGTAGATGATAATAGCTTCCCCACTTAAGTGATTCTAGAACTTTACTTTATCTTTTCTTGCTTCAGAACTCAGCTTAGGTTTCAAACTTAACTTGATAGTTATTCTTTCAATTCAGCACTTTAACTTAGAATCATAACCCTTGCTAGTAGTAGTTTGCGAGTACTTAAAGAGTACTCATGGCTTGTTGTCCCTGGCTATTATCATGGCCAGACTATGAAGGAGATTATCAAGATGATGGTCAGCAGGACGGCTATGATAACTAGGACTATCTGCCTTCGTCAGCATTGCCTGTGCCCCTGAAGATGGACCCCACCGCTACGCTGTCGTTTATTTCTGCTGCTTGTTGTATTAAAGACTGGATCATGAGATCCTTATTTGTGTAAAACCTTATGTATGGTTTGTAATGAATGATGTTCTGTGATATCCAATCCGTTATGTCTCGCAAAAATGGTAATCCTGGGATTGTGAGGTATGGCATGACAGGCATCCGGGATTAAAAATCCGGGTGTTGACATAAAGGAAGCCGCGCAGGTGGCGGAGCAGGTGATGGCGATGGGTCGCCAGCATGCGATGCTGGAGACGCGCCACCGCATGGTCGAGAGTGAGTGCTCTATACTTATTCTTTTCTTCTTCTCTCTGTTTTGGTATAATCGACTGACAGCCAATTATTGACTGCCATGTAGCTGAGCATAACGCTTTACTGCGTGATGTCGCCACATTGGAGAAGACACTAGCCACAGCTGTGAAGGGGCGCGACGAGGCAATCGCGGCTCGTGATGATGCCCGGAAGCGCGAAGAGGATATGCGTGCCTCCTTTGCGGCCAGGGAGAAGTTGTTTGAGGAGCAACTGTTCTCAGTCGCCAAGGCCCTCTCAGGTACCTTTACTGGTAGATATTTTATTGATGTTCTTCTCTGCATCTGGAGTGCCGGTGGCACTAGAAGTTTGATCCATGTGTGTATTTTGGTGTAGATGCTGGCGACTTGAGTTTTGATCCACAAGTCCTTTGCCGCGATGATGCTCTGGCGGGCGTGGTGTCTGCGATCGAGGATCGTAGCGTCGCTGTCCAAAATACGTTGTCCAAGGCCAAGGCCACCCTGAGTCGCCTCCGGGAGGAGTTGATGCCGAAGGCGGAGCTGGTCGACAATGTGGAAGAGCTGGTGGAGTCGCTCGCTGGGGGTGTGCCTGCCACGTACAAGAACTCCCTCCACGCAACTGGCGCGACCATGTCACTTGCCATGGTGCAAGCCCACAGAGTCAAAGTAGATCCTTCTGCAGTGTCGAAGACGATGCCTGTTGGCGCGGATGGTCAGCAGGTAGTATTCGCTCCCTTTGCGACTGCCTGTACCAAATGTGGCCATTCCTTGATAAATATTGTTGCCAAGTATTCGGAGGAGCTCAATCTTGCGAAGAAAGCGGCGAAAGCTTTGGTCTCAGGGGCTGGCGGAAAGTCAGTGGCATCTGATACTGCCATGGACTTGATGAAGCCCCCGAGGTCATCGAAGTCGAAGAAGCCAGCTGCTTCGTAGTTAGTTTCTTTTAATAGTTGATGAATTTCCCTTTTGACTGGAGAACATGCCTGTTGGCGAGTGTGTTTTGTGAATACTTTATGCTGATCCTGAATGCATCTGTTACTTTTGACTTTTGAGTTGGTCGCCTTATTTGCCTCTGGCTTGATTTTTGGTAGGATACATCAAGTGGTCCTGTGGGGGGAACCCCGGACTCGCCATCTCTTGAGGATACAGTGGCACCACCACGCTCCAGGGTAGAGGAGTTGTCCTTGCTTTCGCGACTTCGTGATCGCGTTAAGCAACTGGAGCGTGAGTTGCCCGTGATCCGCGGTAGCGCGGACGTGTGGAAGTCAAAGGCTGAAAAAGCCGCCGCCCGCAAGCAATATCTGCTTGGCGAGGTGACGCAGCTGGGTGACCAGTTTAAGTGTTAGTTTGCTCATCCCCATCTTTTCCTTTGTAGTTAATTGCAATGGTACGTTTGTACTCATGTTGTTGATGCTGCTTCGTGTAGTTGTTAGCGCACGCCATCCGCAAGAGGAGAGGGATAGGATTGCCATCCGCCTTCATGATCTCACCCAGGAGCAACTTTAGGAGAGTGGATACTTCTGGGTAGATCATGATCGTGCGACTGTGTTGGCGACCCTGCAGGATCGTGCCTCGCAAGTGCTGCTCTTTCTGAAGAAGTCGCAGTAGTGTTTGAAGAACATCTATCGGGCGATGTTCCCACTGGATGATACTCCATCAAGCCTGCTGGCTCTCCTGACCAAATTTCAAGATATGTCCGCGGTTCGCGAGTGCGTGAGGCAGCAGTTGGTGGCTGGTGCCAAGGCTGCCCTCTCCATGGTGCGTTTGCACAGGCCTGACGTGGATGTCGCCGCCATTGCCTCTGGGCCACCGGTGCCACCAGCAGGATCTTCCTGGAACATGGTGCCGCACTATCAGGCGGTGGACCGTCCAGCCGAGGAGGTCGTCGACTTCTTCGAGGAACAGACTAATGTTCTTCTGTTGCAAGGGTAGCCAAATATGTATCCTGCACATAAGTGTACTAGTATTGTAAAGCTCGTATATATTTGTAGATAATTTACTGTTGAATGTGTACAAATAGCTTTAAGCGTGGGGTGCGTTGCACTTATGCGAGTCCTTTTCATTAGCCTGGCCATCTTTGTATCGTTCCCTTGTCAACCTGTCAGGTGCGTTGCAGCTGGGTTGAGTTTGTGTTAAGGGGTTCGATTGATGTGCCAGCTACTCAGGATGTCGCATTATTGTTCGAAGAACATACGTGTATAGGGTGGCGTAGCCCCCCGAGTATGAAAATTGATAAAGTAAAGGAGGGCATAGAGTTTCGGGGCACTTAGCTTTTATTTATTCAAAGAATAGTACGAGGTACAATGTGCGGCTAAGTAGCCTTGGCTGAATAGCCTTATTTGCAATGTAAAAGTAAAGAAAAAACGACTAAGGGTAGAAGCATCGCAGTTGTGCGACGTTCCAAGGGTTGGAGTGTGCGACTCCTGTCTCTAAATCTTGAAGGCGATAGGCGCCACCTGGGATTACTTCTATAATCACGTTCGGTCCTTCCCAGGGGGATTCGAGCTTGAGATGCCCCTGCTGCTTGAGTCGCAGGACCATGTCACCTTCGACGAAGGATCTGGGGTGAAGCCTTCTACTGTGGTAGTTGCGCAGGTTCTGCTGGTAGATCGTGGATCTTGCTGCGGCGATTTCTCTTGCCTCATCGAGGAGATCGACGGAGTCTTCGAGTGCAAGAGATGACTCTTGTTCGCTGTAAGCGACTACACGCGGCGCCTTGTATCGCACTTCGGCGGGTAGTACTGCTTCTGCTCCGTGCACCATAAAGAATGGTGTGTAGCCCGTGGCGCTGTTTGGAGTTGTTCGTAGGCTCCAGAGTACGGATTGGAGCTCATCTGGCTAGCAACCCGCGGCTTGCTCGAGTGGTCAAAGGAGTCACTTCTTGATGCCGCTGCAGACGAGCCCGTTTGCTTTTTCCACCTAACCGTTGGTCTGTGGATGCGCGACTGAGGTGTAACTGATGTTGATCCCCAGGTTTCCGCAGAATTCTTGGAACTCCTTGGATGTGAAGTTCGTCCCGTTGTCAGTGATGATGTTGTACGACATGCCGAAGCGGTAGACAATGGATTCGAAGAACTTGACCGCGCTGTGTCCTGATTGCTTGGTCACTGGCATGGCCTCGATCCATTTGGTAAACTTGTCGACTGCGACCAAGAGGTAGACGTAGCCTCCTTGCAAGGACCTTGGGAGCTTGCCCACCATGTCAAGCCCCCATTGTGCGAAGGGCCAGGCCAATGGAATGGGCCGTAGTTCTACGCCTGGTGCGTGTGGCTTGTCCGTGAATCGCTGACAAGCGTTGCACTTTTGGACTATATCCTTGGCGTCGCGCATGGCCGTGGGCTAGTAAAATCCAGCTCGTAGAGCTTTGGCAACGAGGGCGCGACTGCCAGCGTGGTGCCCGCAGGTCCCTTCATGGATGTCGAGGAGGACTGCTCTTCCATCGGCTAGGGAGACACATCGTTGTAACACGCCTGTGATGCTGCGTTTATACAGTTCGCCGTTGATAACAACGAATGCCTTGGAGCATCGCGCGATGTGTTGTGCGTCTGTCGGGTCGTCCGGTAGGCGCTTGCTGAGGAGGTACATAATGTACGGCTACGTCCATGATTGTTCGATCATCATGACGCTCATTGGTCCCTCGAGTCCTGTGTCGAGCTCCAAGTCATCGAGTGTCATTGGCTCATTGGGTGGCGTAGCCCTCGAGTCTGTTGCTGCACTTGTTTTCTTCTCTGCGGCCTTTGGCTTGATGGAGTGTTCGCATATGCGCTCGAGAAATACCCCAGGTGGTATGGGTGCGCAGGTGGAGCCTATGTTGGCGAGTGCGTCCGCCTCCTCATTGCTTTCGCGGCCTATGTGTCTCAACTCGCAACCATCGAAGTCTCCTTCAAGTGTGTCGTAGAGGTCGCGGTATGCGATCATGTTGTCGTTCAGTGCGTCGCACTCGTGCATTGTTTGGTTGACGACCAGCTTGGAGTCGCCATATATGATTAGCCTCTTTGCGCCGCAGGCTTTTGCCATCCTCATCCCGTGCAACAGGGCCTCGTATTCAGCCTCGTTGTTTGAGGTTGTGAACTGCATTCGCAGGATATATTTCAGCTTGTCCCCTTGAGGTGATGTCAGTATGACACTTGCTCCTGCTCCATCTTTCCTCTTGGACCCATTGAAGTGCATTGTCCAGAGGTAGGACATATCTGGTGTGTCCGAGAGTTGGTTTTCCATCCAATGCACGAGGAAGTCAGGGAGAACTTGCGACTTGATTGCGTCGCGCTTTTCATATGTGATGTCTCGTGGAGACAGTTCGATTCCCCAAAGCGCGACTCGCCCCGTGGCATCGGGTTTATTGAGGATATGTCCCAATGGGGCGTTGTTGACTACCAAGATTGGGTGTTCCTAGAAGTAATGGCGCAGTCGCCGGGCGGTCATAAAGACGCCGTACGCCAGCTTCTGGTAGTGCGGGTACCGCTGTTTTGTTGGCGTGAGGACCTCGCTGAGGTAGTATACCGGGCGTTGTACGCCGTGGACCTTGTTTTCCTCGGCCCTCTCGATGACGAGCACTGTGTTAACCACTTGGTTGGTAGCGGAGATGTACAGCAGCAGTGGTTCCCTTTCTCGTGGAGTCACCAATACTGGCGAGGTGGATAGCAGGCGCTTGAGTTCTTCGAATGATTCTTGCGCTTCATTGGTCCACTCGAATTTGTCAGCTTTCCGGAGGAGCTGATAGAAGGGCAGCACCTTTTCTCCCATTCGACTGATAAATCGACTGAGGGCCACGATTCGTCCGGCTAGTTGCTGGACGCCTCTTTTGTTCTTAGGCTTCTCCATGGCCAGTATGGCCTTTATCTTTTTCGGGTTTGCCTCAATCCCCCTCGCGGAGATGAGATAGCCGAGCAACTGCCCAGATGGTACGCCGAAGGCGCATTTGTCCGGATTGAGCTTTATCCGGTAGCGATCGAGATTGGCGAAGGTTTCAAGCAAGTCGTCGATTAGCGAGGCTTCTTCCTTGGTTTTAATTACTATGATGTCGACATAGACTTGGATGTTGCGACCTAGTTGCTCCTTGAGGCAAGCCTTCATGCACCATTGGTATGTGGCTCCCGCGTTTTTTAGCCCGAAGGGCATTGTGTTGTAGCAGAACACACCGAAGGGCGTTGTAAACACGGTCTTCTCCTGGTCTTCCTCCTTCATTCGAATTTGGTTATAGCCTGAGTAGGCGTCGAGGAAGTAGAGGCGCTCGCATCCAGCGGTGGAGTCGATGATTTGATCGATCCGTGGTAGCGGGAAGTGATCTTTTGGGCAGTGTTTGTTTAAAGAAGTGAAGTCCACGCACATCCGTAGGATATCCGTGTCCTTTTTTGGTACCAGCACCGTATTTGCGAGCCAAGTGCTTTCCTTGATCTCGCGTATGAATTTGGCCTCGAGGAGTCTGTTGATCTCCATTCCGATTGCCTGCGCTCGTGGCTCAGACAGTCTCCTGATTGTTTGCTTGACCGGCCTTGCGTCGGGGTTGACGCTGAGTGCGTGCTCGGCGAATTCCCTAGGAACTCCTGGCATGTCCGCAGGACACCAGGCGAAAATTTCCCAGTGCTCACGGAGGAATTCGATGAGCGCGAGTTCCTATGTGGGACTCAAGTTGTTGGCGATGAGGGCCGTTTTAGCGGGATCTGATGGATGGACCTGCACCTTCTTTTTCTGCACATATGAGTCGAAGGAGAGGTCAGGTGAGCTTGGCCTACTCAAGGGGGCAGACTGTTGTCTGTCGTTTCCTTCAATCGCGTGAGCTCCTCCTGCATGCCAAAGGACTGGGAGATTCTGTTGAATTCCCTGTTGCAACTGTCAGATCGCTCGAAGCTCCCGTTGATCGTAATGATGCTGTTGGGACCTGGCATTTTCATCTACAGGTAGGCGTAGTGGGGTACCACCATGAACCTAGCGAACGCGACGCATCCGAGGATGCAGTGGTATTCTGAGGGCCAGTCGACGACCTCAAAGTCGATGCGCTTGCGCCGGAAGTTCCTTGGCGTGCCGAATATGACGTCGAGGTTGATTTTTCCCAAGGGGTATACGCCTTTCCCTGGAACGATGCCGTGGAACGTTGTGTCCAATGCCTCCAAGCAGGTTTGAGGTATCCTCATTGCTCGCAAGGTACTCGCGAATATGAGGTCGATACCGCTTCCGCCATCCATGAAGACGCGACTCATGTCGAAGCCTCCAATTTGCGCCTCGAGTACAAGGGGGCAATGACCTGGGCGAGGTACTTGAGGCGGGTGGTCGCGTTTGTCGAAGGTAATGCACGACTCACTGCCACTGAGGTACTCAGTGGTGGATGGTGGCGAGTGTGTGGCCAAGTTGACTTGGCGAGTGATGGCCTTCTGCACCCTATTGGAGGGGCGCCCCCTTTTGGATCATCATGGTACCCATGGCCCGTGGGTACGGTTCGCCTCCGTGGTGTTGGTCCGGTGCAGCTCCGTTCGGGGGTGGCCCAGGTGGTGGTGGTGGTGCGCCATGTGCCACGGTGCCTGGAGCGGCTCCGTAGCCACTTTCGACTGCATTGCGGTTCATCCAAACCAATCCCTCATGTAGCTTGAGGAACTCGCGGTAGTCCTTGAGGAGGTGGCTGGATTTTCTCTTGCCATCATGCTTGTCGATGTAGAAGTGTACCATGCATGGCCCGGACAGTTTGTCCTCGATGGAGGTCGCGGGTGCTTCATCGCGAGTGCGGTGTTGCCACACTTGCGTGGTTTTCCCGGAGTCGCGGTATCCGCCGCTGCGGTATCCGCTGTTGCGGTTATCGTCGCGTCTATCGGCGTAGCCAGCTGCGACCATGTTGGCATCATCGCGATCGTCGTAGACGCACATGCGACGCTTACTCCGGCGGTCGCGTATTCGTTCGAGTTCTGCCTCCTCGTCAGAGGGAACGCGATTCTTCACCGAATCTTCTCCATCGGCCCACCGATTCGCGATCTCCATCAGGTGTTCGATGGTCTGGGGCTTTGAGCGGCCTAGCTCCTCCCTGAGTTCCATGCGGCGGACACCACCATTGAATGCATCAATCGCGCGGTCATCCGAGATGTTCTTCGCGGAGTTCTTGATGATGGACCACCTTTGGATGTAAGAGTGCAGCGATTCGCCAGATCTTTGCTGGCAGCATCTTAGTTCTTCGATTGAGGCGGGGCGTTTGTACCTGCCCTTAAAGTTGTGCACGAAGCTGTATACCAGCTCATCCCAGCTGTGAATGGATCCGCATGGGAGGTTATTGAGCCATGCCTGGGCGGCGCCCTGCAGCTGTAGCTGCCAGCATTGCATGGCAGTACTTCGACTGCCTCCATGTAGCCTGACGGAGGAGATGTGATCCTCCAGCCAGATCTTGGGGTCCTGCAGACCGTCAAATTTCGGGTTCTCCGATGGGAGTTTGAACCCTTTAGGCATTCACTTTTGCCTGATGGATCTGCTGAAGCATCTAGCGCCGCAGAGCTCCCCATCTTCTTCTTCCGAGTCAGTCGACCGAGCATGTCGTGCCCTTGACTTGTCGACCTTGCGCTGCGTGAGTTCATCGCGTGCATCGTAGTCGCGATCGTGTCGCCGTGAGCGGCGGCGCCGAGACAGGTTGTGACTGTCATCGCTGGACGAGGGCGAGGAGTAGCGCTTTGCGCTTTGCCCTTTTTCGGGTCTGGTACCGGTTCCTTGTTGAGGGCGGCCTTGATTAGCCCCAGGCCCACGATCGTAGATTGGTGCATGGCCGTTCGAGGATCTCCAGCTGGTGGCTGGTTATTGAGAAGGTACATGGCGGCCGCTGTCACCGCGGCCTGCGGTGTCCTAGGAACCACGTTGCCTCTCGTGTCGACTGTCATAGAGCTGAAGTCGAGGCTTTCACGCGTCTATGCGTTCTTGTTCGGTGAGGTGAGCCATCCGCGATTGCCTTTTCCTGGCGAGGTGCTCGTTGCCTCTTGAGGAGGATCCTTCGTAGGAGGAGAGCCCAGCGCGACGAAGGCTCGACTCGTCCGCCGCCTTTTTACACGCCTCAAGTTGCGCGATTGCTTGTTTTTGGCGCTTGAATTCCTCTTTTAGGAGCCAGTGGTAGCCCATTAGTAGTTCCTGCGGGGACCCGAAAGGTAGAGGTGCACCTCGTAGGGCTTCGCGGCAGCGTTCCCACTCTTGCTCGTTGAGCCTGATTACGACGCGTTCGCTGGTTTGCTCGTTGATTATGCTAGGAGGTTCGACTACTCCTCCGTTGCCACCGTTGCCGGCGTTGGGAGCGTCGGTGCCGTTGCCGGTGTTACCACTGTTGCCGTGATTGGGTGGATCGGTGTCGTTGCCGGTGTTGCCACCATTGCCACGGTTGGCAGAGGTGTCGCCCGCGTTGATGACGGCGCACATGAAGCGATTTGGAAAGCTGTTGCTTCCACAACTTTCAGATCTGGAACCGTAGGTTCCATCTTCAGTGGCCAGATCGCTTAGATCGGAGTCGCGGCTGCTGTCGCTGACCATGTTCCCAACTGCCACCGGAGCATTGAGCTCACTGAGGGTGCCGATCGATGGAGGGAACCATGATGCTGGCGCAATCGCCGGTGCCGTCGGCTGATCGGGCATGCGAAGCGTGCCCATCTGACCAACTTGGAAGCGGAAGCTCCCAATCGCTAGGCTGATTCCATCGCCCATGGACTCGAAGGCCAGGCGAGTAGCCGGCGTGTGGACGGTGAAGTCGAACGCGCCGAAAAGCTGACGAATCTCCGCTGTTGCAGAGTTGTAGATCGCATTTGATGGGGCCGAAGAAGCCGCAACATCAGCACTCCCAATTCCCACAGACGGCGCCAATTGACGAGGGTTTAACTCATCAATGCCCATTGTTATGTACTTGGGTTTTGGAGAAGGAGGGAGCGCTGGAGACATCTATCGGCTAGCAAACAAGCACACAGGGGAAAAAGGATTTACCCAGGTTCAGGCCTCGTAGAGGTCCCTACTCCTGCTTGTCTGCTCGTGGAATTATTGAGGGAGTCGAAAGTTACAACGGTGCGCAGATGCAATCTGGCGAGGGTTTGTGGAAGCTAGGGTTGTGTGTGTCCTCCTCGTCACCCCCTCCTAGCCCTTATATAGATAGGCTAGGTCTCGGGTAGCAGGTCAAGTCGGTTACAAGTTAGGGTTTTCCCCTTTCAAACTTTCTATCTTCAGCTCTCTCTTGATCTCCAAGCAATCGAGAGTCTGCAGGTTACTCGAGTCCTTCTATCTGAGCCTTGGCGACACCGTGGGCCTATACATATTTGGAACGTATATACCAAGTTCGAGTACCTGCAGGGTATACCCATGTCACTTATAATATTGGGGATCCACTTCAGGAATTTTATGAAATGCACAGCATTACTTATGTATAATAGCATACTTCTTTTTTGTGGGGCGCCATATTGCTTCTTTAAACATTAGTCCTTACCGGACCAATGATGCTAATTTTAGATATTGGACCTTCTATTGTCTCGAAGACCGTGATTGCATAATATTGTGATCACAAAAGGAAAGTTCACACTTGCTCATGTCCTTTGGTTATTTTCTATCAAGTAGTTGCAATCTACTGTTGTTATCACCTACATTTCAAAAAGGTCAGGAAACTCTATTTTCAAAATGATATGATTATGGGTTATTTACCAAGAGGCAATGACCTACTATGAAAGTTCTAGTGGTAAAGGAACATAATACCTAGGACTTGACAACCAATGTCACCAGTGAGTCTTGCGCCGTATAATATGCGTTAACCATGAGATTTGGAATGGGACGGAGAAGTCAGCTAGATCTTCTTCATTTCGCATGGACATATGACCATCTTGTGGCGCTGGTGTGCCTTTCACAGCCTAGCATATTGGTCGGACCCCTTAGCTCCCCGCAATATTGGTATCTAGACTATCTGCGAGGAACAGTCGTAGGTAGGTCCTCATATTGATGGGATGACTAGGGACATTGTCTGCTCACTAGAGTCTCCAAGGGGTCTACAAGAGTTACATTTGCCTATATGGGGGTTAATAGAGGTATTTCTGCTTGGAGTGTCATGTTTACATGTGGGGTCACAGAGAAGGGCAGTGACTGGCTTGGATCTTAAGTTGGGACTCAAACCTTGGAAGTTTGAACAGGGACATACTCCCAATTGTGCAACAAAGCTTAAGATCTCTTATGAGAAAAGTGACGCACCTCTATAGAGTGTGAGAAATGTGACATGTTACTCCCTGTTTCGGGAAGGAGCTACGAACATGGGAGGAAACGATCTCCACGATGTTCTGGTAAACCTATGAAGGCTAACGGACATAGCTTTTCATAATAAAAGCAATATTTAAAGAAATGATTATGAAAACCTGCATAACCTACGACCTTTGGTCTGTGGTTGTAGATAATGCATCAAACAATCCTCTTTAGTGAAGTTGCGGAGTATGCTCGTACTCAACCATATCTTCTTAACGCTTGCTATATTCTGAAGCTATTAAATACGACGTCTACATCAACTTATGCTCAAGGGCATCATCACCGAAATCTCAAGTTCTTCAATGAAGTCAACATATACATCAACTATGAAGTGAAGGCGAAGTTCCTAATTAGATAGGAGTATTATTTCTAACCATAGAACCTATTTCTGTAGAGCATTGCTATAGCAGCAATTTCCAGTCAAATAGTTTAGATACTAGTCTATTAGTATGATATTTATGAGTTGTTATTTCTGGTTCTTCTTTGTAAGAAGTTGATTTATCTCTATAACCTAGAGTATTCTCTGGATCTTTTGTAAAGAGTCGAGTTGTAATCTAGTCATGTCTTGGACCTGCTATGTTTCTTTTGTACCACTCTGATGGATATAATACTAGAGGAACAATGTTTCATTTGTGTTATATCAACGACTATAGTGTACTACATCATGTAGTGGTATGCTGGGTCACCGCAGCTGGTATCAGAGCATACGCTTCGACCTTAGGATTAAAACCCTTTTAGGAGATATGTAGGTTGGATAGTGACTATAGGAAGCCATCTTATCTAAACCAAATATTCTTATGACTTGTGATGGGTACCCACTTGAGGATAACCTTGACATACTTGAGTAGAATATCCTTGTTTATTTTCTTAGGAGTAGTTATCTATCTTCTCTCGGTAAAATACTACTTTAGTGTCTTTCAAAGTAAATATAACCCCATTAATATACCTTAGGAAAGCTAATTGGTCATAGTAGATTAGGATCAAGATTAGGATATCAATTGAAGTAATATAAATGGTGTAGTCTATCAATAGAATCCATGTAAGGTAGCAGAATCTTGTCATTAGTTGATAAAGATAGACAACATAATGAAGACCATTAGAACATGTATAGATGTAATGGGAAGTAAATCATGAAGGATTCATTTGAGAATTCTATGTTATGGAATGTAATTTTGTTAAGAATCAACAATATTAAGATAAGAAGAAGAGTTATTATGGTGAGATTAGCTCTTCAATTATGATGAATAGGTAAATCATAACAAGATTGTGGTGAGATTAGCTCCGAAACCATGATGAATTGGTAATTATGACAAGTACTTCGTAAATAATCTTGAAGTTGAAGTAAGAAAAGAACAGTGTAGCACCATGATAGAAGTCATAGATGTTAGAAATCTTCAATCGTCTTTGGTTTAAGGTAGTAAACAAAATCTGATTAGCCATTTGAAGAGATCATGTGAGGATAATTTATCATAGAATAGAAGGTTAGTGGTAATTGTAATCCTACAAAGGAGGTAATGAGTTAGTTAAAACCAAATTGAGACCACCTTGCTAAACAAATATCCAATTGCAATTGAGAAATTTGGGTAAATATTAAGACAAAGAGTAGTTGCTCTATAAGTTCTAAATATCACAATGTAAACCTATACTAGGAGGTGTCATATACTACACAACTAAGCCTAAAATTTAGAGATGTTTTACTCAACTACTATATTACGGGCTTAGAATAATGTGTGTTATATGTACCACATTTGGATTTCTTGGTTTTTCTTGAATCTTCTTGATTGACTAGATCTGTACATGAAGTTGACTTGGTGTGCAAATGCATGTTGCATCATCTAATTATTACTTTATGTTATAGACCTAGATAGAAAAGGGAATTTGCGTAAGGGAGTGACGAGGTTCCAAGTGCAAGATGAAGATTTACATGAGGAGTGAGGTCAATTATAGAAAGTATCAACACAACATTGAAGGTGGATCAAGTTCAGATCATTATTAGTCGGCAACAAGAAGTAAGATTAGTGCATAAAAGGTATGGAGCAACATGAAGTGATGGATCTAGGTTACTTGAAGTACGTGGTACTACTGAGGAGCTGATGAAGTAGTAATAACTAGTTTCATGGAAGTATCATGAATTGGTGTAAAAGAAGAATTCTTGGAACAAAAATGGTACTCAACATCTAAAATTTCAGAGAGAATACTAGTAGTAAGTTGAAACCTGTAGGGTAATCTATAGACCATACAACCTTGTATGATCCGAAGCTAGTATCCTATTGGTTTAGCTAACTAGATCATCTTTGTATGACATAAAAAGTATAAAACTTGGCCTATGTTAGAGTAGATAGTAAAAGTAAAGCCATATTATCAACCATTTTAAGACTCTGAGGTATAGTAAAAGTAAAGCCATATTATCAACCGTTTTAGGACTCTGAGGTAAGTTATCTACCTTTAAAAGAGATAAGTAATCCTTATATAGGTGAATCGTTGTTTGGAAGATTCATTTGGGATATTCACAATTGTGTGGGTATACCACAAATTCTTTCATAAGCCCTAAAATATGTATGATGTGAGCTAAACACAAACCGACATTCTAACTACAGTACTTCAAAAAAATCCCAACTATAGATTCAATTGTTATTATGCATGAAGATTAAACACCATTAGGACACCCCAAGGGGGAGAGTAAATAGTAAATGGAAGTATTGAGATTTGATTTCCCGAGTAAAGGCTGGAGAAGAAGTACTAGACTATGATGAGAGTAAGCCTTATTTTCATAAGGTTATCAGAAGTCATCACTATAAAAGTACTCTCAGAAGTATGACAATGTGGAAATAGAAATTTATATCTCAAGATAGTAAAGGGTAGATATTTAGTTAATCAATAAAAGGAAGTTAGAGAAGTACTGAAGAAGTTGTCAATAAATCTACTGAATCTTAGTAGGGTAAAAACTCGAAACAGATAAGGTAGTTTGACTTCGAAAACCCAAATACTCTTAAGTTAGATATAGAGTACCAAAATAGACATGTAGCAAGGAATCGGAAACTATGAATGATTTGAACTAAATGAGTCCAAAACATTCTTAGTAAGTTTACCATAAGTACTAAAGTATACCATAAGTAGGTTAATAGTTGATCCAACGCTATTGTTGGTTGAAACCTAAACCAAGATCTTACCCTAGTTAGAATTCTCAGAAGCCAGACACTTCTTAAATAGATGTCCTAAACCAAAGACGCTTAAAAGTACATGTTCGGGTTGGAGTGTCGAATTCAAAGTAATCATTGTATCAAATGGGATTGACAGTTGGCCATTGTCAAGTTAGAAGAGGATTCAAGGAAAAGTTTGAATGAAGATATACAAATTATCTTCATCATGGATTTAGAGAACAACCATGGTCTAGAGAGGTCAATCCTACCTTCTGAAACGTAAGAGAGTACGGACTTCAGGGATGAAGTTGAGTTTAAGCGAGAGAGACTGTAACATCCCAGGATTAGCACCTAGAAATAGTGAGGACACATGTGTGTGCATTGCATTCATGCATAATAAAATCTAGAGAATTTTCACGCAAAACTAAAAGAACTATAGAGGGATTGAGGACTCTCTTGTTCTAATGGAAATGTCAAGACAAGTGTGATAGATTTTGACATGACCTCTATTGAATCTTTGTGTTGTGAGGAAAATAATATAAATTTGATTATTCAAATGGTATATTTGAATTCAAAAGGAGTATGAAATTGAAGTATCAATTATAAATTGTAATTTAATTATATTAATAACTAAAGGGATTAAATTCGCAAATAATAAAGGACTTCTATAATGAATTCCAAATCCATATAAAGAATGGTATTCTTTATTACACAACTAGTATTCAACCATTTAAAAATTTCAAGGAATAATAATAAATATATATTAAAAGAATGTGGATAAAGAAAAGATTAAACTTTACTACTTAATATAATATTACATTGTCTTTTCAGTAAAGAATGTAATACTCCTTTGTTATTGACATAAAACATTTACAAGTTTCTACTAACAAAAAGAAAAGGAAAAAGAACTTATTACATTAATATAAGAATACAATATTATGTTAATAACATAATAAAGTTTAAATTTTATAAATAAGATACAACTAGAAAGAAAGAATGGCATTATTTATTACAAAATGTGAGTTTAACGATTTACAAGTCTCAAATAATAAAATAGAACTTATAAAAATGAAGTGAATAATTGAGTAATGTAATATGATATTACAATAAATAAATAATAAACAAGAATTGATAAAAGACTATCTTATTTACATCACACAATATTACATTATTTTTACAATTATGAACAAAAGGGATAATAACACAAATGAAATAGAAAAGAATCATTTTATTACAATAATACATATATTACACTATTTTTACAAATGACTAAATAAAAATGAAAGATTACAATAATGAATAAAAGAAAATTACAAAATAATAAAAGGAAGTCCTAAACTACATTTTCTAAACTAAGTTATGTATCTTCTCATCTTCTTTTGTACCTGCAAGCAAACAAAGAGAAAACAGAAGAATAAAAATAAAAGGTTAGTGTATTAGTTTTACTCTCGGATTTGGGCAAAGTAATGCTCCCTAAAATCATCACTGAGTGTATTGAGGGGCCAACTTGTAGTATCTTCTCATATCAGTATTTTTTCCTCATCACCCCATCATTGCTATTTAAGAAATCCACTTAACAACATAGAAAATAATGTCTAATTCAAGATAATATCAGCCCAGCCAAGCTCATCCACAAATAAGAGTGCGCCCAACATTAAGGATTGAACCAAAAGGGTCCCACATGTAAGCATCTTACACCACATCATGCAGCTGATGTGTTCTATACACAACAGGGCAGCAACATGAAGTAGATAAGGAGATAAGGTGAAGTGAGTAGTTGTAGCATAATTCTATGTCCACTTTCCCATTCAGCCAAGAGCACCAAGAACACCATTAGTATACCACGGATCCATCCACCACAAAATAGCTAGCATGATCTCCTGAAACAAGGGGGAGCCCAAGCTATCACCAGGAGTAGCAGCACAAGCTTGCATCAGAATGAGGTGGACAAGCAACAGCCAAGAATAGTGCTAGCTGATCACTAGGAGGAGTAAGCTAGCAATATAAGCAAGAGATGAACAAGATCAACTCAAGAAGCGGGAAACTATAGCAACCACTTCATTAGAGTAGGTTTGTAACATCCCAAAACTTCAATCCAAGCTTATCAAGATCAAATCATCCAAAAATGGGGTTAACAAAAACTTTTCCAAATTTAACATGAAAGCATTCATATATGTGTGCGTTTAAAATATGAGTTGTTTTGAATTACCATGATTGTGTGATCCTTTGCTTCTAAAATGTTTCTTAGGTGATTTAAACATCAGCTACATCATTCCCAAACTTTTCCTAAAAGAAATCAAATCAAAAAGAATTAAAATGAAGGAATGGTCATTTGGACAAATTTAACTCGCATGCCTACTTTGGCTATTCCTAGTACTCAATTCTTAACAGAAACAATCTTGATCTTTGCACCCCTTGCTAGTACACATAATGAGGTACCGAGGCCCACCTTTTGATCTACTAAAAACCTTCTGTAAACTATTTTAAATGACAGTTTAAAATTGAATCTAATGCATATGCATAGATCACCCCTATTTCAAAAACCATCTAATTGAGCACCATTTTAAAAAACCCTTGCAACCAGAGACTACCTATCACTACTGGAGATCACCCAAAAATTTTGAACTCCAAATTCAAAACTTTTTCTCTTGTGGCCATTTCATCAAACACTTGGCAGGTAGAATCACACCTCCAATCCTAGCTCACTGTTTTGAACAGAGTTTTGCCCCCAATTGATCTCCATTTAATCTCTATGTCCCCCTCTGATCAAACCATGCCATTTGCAACCCATCCCCTACACCCTAGTAGCAATGCCATGCCATGCCGAGCACCACCCTGGCCAGCCAAACTTGCCCCGCTGCAGCAGACCACGTCCTCGTTCCTCTCCATGTCTAGGAGGTAGCCAGCACCGCACCGCCCCTCTTTGTCCCTTGCCCGAGCCAAGAGCCACCATGGACCACAGAGGAGAACCCGCACCCAGTGCCAATGAACCATGCCGACGCCGCCCGCAGAGCGCGCACTGTCCTCGCTCGCACCGACCGCCCCTTGGCACCAGCCCGTGCCCACCGCTCCGCCTCGACCTGGAGAACACCCCAGACACCTCCGTTCGCCGCCCAAAGCCCCACAGCCACCGCTCGCCGTGGACACAGCCGCATCGGCCACGCAGAGCGCCACCTCGCCCCGACCGCATGCCACCGCCCCTACGGCCGCATTGAAGCGCTAGAGCACCGCTAGGGAACCGCCCACCGATCGCAATCCCCAGCCATGCCGCTAGCTCACCGTAGCCATGTCGCCACCGTCGACCGCCCATCCCGCTCGGTCTCAACGTCGAGCCTATAAAAGGAGCCCTCCCCAGCACAAAAGACTCACACCATTCCACTCCCCTCACCACTCTAAACCTCACCCACCTCTCGTCGGAGCAAGTGGAGCAGCAGTTTGCCGGAATTGGAGCCGGAGCCGCCGCCTCTAGAGAAGAAGGGTGCCGTTGATTCCGGCCACCCCAAGCTCCACTGCGACCACGCCTCGCCTCGCCGTCATCTTCCACTTCGTTCGCCCGCATCTCCGACCCCGCTGGAGCCCTGGTACGCCCCCAGTAGACCCCCACCGAGCCGCTAGGGTTCGAGCTCGCCGGCAACCCGTTATAGATTTCTCCTAATAAAAATAAGAAGACAGAAGCTTTTGCAACTTAAAACATTTTTATAAAATCAACCAAGTTAGCTTTTGAGTTGATTCCAACTCTCAAAAATCACATCTAATCATATCTATCCAAATATGTAATAATATTAATGTTTACTGGCAGTGACTTTGGACTAGTACCAAAATAAGGCTATATAGGCATTTCTAGTCACTTTAAATCATTAAATAATGAACTTAAACCAAAGTAATATTGATCCAACCTTTAAATCTCATTCCCACATGTTAGAATATGTGGTGAGGACATGTGTCCACATGATCCCATGTTTTAGTGGTGAATATTAAATTGTAGTTAATTTTTCAATGAGTAGAAATTACTTTTCCAAAATAAAAAGGTTGAAACTATTGAATTAAACTTGTGATGATAATAGATCATCAATTGTGTGGTTTAGAATAATACTTAGCCTAGTTAAGGATTGTTTGGTGATTGTGCACTCCCTATGTATTTCTAGACGATAGTACCGACCAAGCCTTCGAGGAGGAGGAGTTCTACTAAGAAGAAGAAGAAGAAGAAGAAAACTTCAACCACTGCACCAACCAAGGCAAGCTATTAGTGGCAAGCTAACCCTTGCAAACATGCTTTAGTAAGATATTGTAGCAAGCTAGAATAAAACTAGATAGTTTAGTAAAGATGCCTTAAGCATACTTTGATCACACCCCTTTAACTCTTAGTACCTCAAGTCTTATTAACAAGTTTTACCCCCTTAGTTACACAAAGTTCTTTAATTAATTTTGAAGGTAGCATAAAGAGTATAAAACTTGACCTACTTAGAAACCTTTAGATGTCATTCTATGGCATGATATTGATCCCATCTTTCCACCTTAGTGAACCCTCTTAACTTAGTATTTTAGAATAGATCAAAACTTGAGTCACTTTAGATGGGAACACTTGGTGAAAACCTTGGAATGATGAGTCATTCTATTGAGATGTTTTGACATGTGTTGAGAAACACAATGGGTTGATGATGATGAAAAAGATAAGGCATGAACCTTAATCCTTTTATAAAACAGATGGCTGGATTCGGATGCGATACCATTCCAAATTTACCGTACAACCACATTACCTGAATTGGGTAAGGCTTAGCTGGAAATTTATATGCATTAGTATTAGTTCCCTCACGGGAGAGGTTTGAGCTGAGGCTATCTCTCAATGATGTCCACCTATGCAGTGCCCAAGATGACTGATGGTCATGGTTGGGAGGCCATGCTCATAGTAGAGGTGCTTGTACTAGGGTGTGTAAAGGGAAGGTTATGTTTGATTATCTGCATACTAAGTATGATGATTCAGGGTTATCCCTGACAGATGTATCGAATCTTGTGGTGAAAGTGTACCACCTCTGCAGAGTGTCAAACTATTCGAATAGCCGCGTCCGCGGTTGTGGACAGTTGGAATGGCCATACTGTTTCATTGTCAGATGTTTTCTAAATACCTTGAAATGAATGATGACCTTTGACTTGACCACAACAGGGTTGTGTTAATGAAATTAGCTTCCCAACTTAAGTGATTCTAGAACTTTACTTTATCTTTTCTTGCTTCAGAACTCAGCTTAGGTTTCAAACTTAACTTGATAGTTATTCTTTAAATTCAGCACTTTAACTTCGAATTACAATCCTTGTTAGTAGTAGTTTGCGAGTACTTAAAGAGTACTCATGGCTTTTGTCCCTGGCTATTATCATGGCCAGACTATGAAGGAGATTATGAAGATGATGGTCAGCAGGACGACTATGATAACTAGGACTATCTGCCTTCATTAGCATTGCATGTGCCCCTGAAGATGGACCCCACTACTATGCTATCGTTTATTTCCACTGCTTGTTGTATTAAAGACTGGATCATGAGATCCTTCTTTGTGTAAAACCTTATGTATGGTTTGTAATGGATGATGTACTGTGATATCCAATCCGTTATGTCTCGCAAAAATGGTAATCCTGGGATTGCGAGGTATGGCATAACGGGCATCTGGGATTAAAAATCCGGGTGTTAACAAGTTGGTATCAGAGCCATCCTGACCATAGGAGACCCTAATTAGAATGGACGTCCAAACCAAAAACTTAGCTTCAAAACCAAAGTGAGTATTTATGAAAAACTATTTCCCCTCTTACCCTTGTGAACTCATTCTTTCTCAAAAATACATGTTCCTCAAAATTCATACATTACTACTTAAAATTGGACACACTTGATCACTTCACTAATTTCCTCATCCTAAATTCTTGTAGATGGAGACTCAGTTCAGCAAGTTTTACCAGTTGGGAAACAGAGGTTAGCTGATCTTCGAGAGGGATCTGGATTCACTGTCAGAGTTACTGGGACGCCCACATCCGGAGTTTCTTGGAGCTCAACTTCCAGGACCCCCAGGAGGAGACCTACAATGGCTAGTCACCGCAGATCTTCGAGGAAGCATTGAAGCACCAACTTCTGGAAGAATTCAGTTCTCCGTGAGAGAGAACAACTGGCTAGATGGATTAGCCAAGGCAATGCATGAAGCTCTCGCACGTCTATGTGCCCTCAGCGTCAACAAGATTCAAGGAACCCGTTTTGCCCACTATGCAAGACGTGACTTCATGGGAATGCCGATGGAGATGCCAAGTCACCCAGAGTTGAGGCGTCAAGTGGAGAACCTTGACTTCTTGCTTCATGACCGACAGCAGGAACTGGACAATGCTAGAGAGTTAGCCAACCAGAACCGTGCAATTGCCGACCAGAAGGCCCAAACTTTCGCACTGCTCGTCCAAGATCGCCAGTCTCTTCGTCGCTAGCGTGCAAAGAAGGATCGCACCATCGCCCGTCTTCGCAAGAAGTTGGCCGACCTCGAGAAGACCATCAAGGAGCAGGAAGCTAAGCTTGCCGCCAAAGAAGAAGATGATGAGGGTGAAGACATCCAGGGAGATATGGATTCTTACCTCAGCAACGATGACGATTTTCTGGCAGAGGATGTTGTGGACTTCTACACTGATGATGAAGACTCTGACTTCATCGACGATGAGTAGATGCACTAGAGCACTGTCGTAGCATGAAATGTATCATCTCATTGTATCGTAGTTTGCAGAATGGTTCTTCAAACCATCTGTTTTCCCCTTTGATTGTTGTGGTGTGTGTTGTATCGTGTGCTTGCTTGCATGAATGAGAATGAAGTTAGTTGAAAAACCTGAGTCTAACTCAAAGTTGTAGCTTTGAAAACCCAAAACCATGAACCTTAGAATTTCCCTCTGACCCCTATATCTATCTCAATCTTCAGATGACTCGTGGAAACCAAGGAGGGAGCAGCTCATCGCAGGACCCAATGCTGCAGATCTTGCAGAATCTCATCGCGGACCGTGAAGCAAGCAGGGCCGAGCGTCAAGCAAACTTAGCGACATTGCAACAGATCGCCCAAATGGCTCTCAACAACCAAGGACATGGAAATCAGGATCACCATGGATCTAAACTCAAAAACTTTCAGAACACCAATCCCCCAATCTTCAACCAATCTGAAAACCCATTAGATGCTGATGACTGGTTACAGACCATGGAAAACAACCTCGAAGTTGCAGGAGTTGATGAGAATGAGAAAGTTCTCTTCGCCACCCACTATCTGGCGGGAGATGCAAGAGCTTGGTGGAATAGCATCCGCACTATGAACCATGGCCAGGTGATGACCTGGGAAGCATTCAAGGTCAAGTTCAGCCGCACCCACGTGCCGCAAGGTCTTGTCAATAGGATGAGAGATGAATTCCGTGAACTGAAGCAAGGAAGATTGACGGTAGTAGAGTACCGTGACAAATTCTTGTCACTTGCCAGATATGCACCGGATGAGATCAGCACGGAGGCCAAGAAGAAAGAGAGATTCTTAAACGGACTGCATGATGAGATGCAGACTGTCCTCGTCAACATCCGTTTCCAGGATCTCGAAGAGCTAGTCGACTCTGCCATTCAGATGGAAGGGAAGATTAACCAGGAAAACGACAACCGCAAGCGTCATATGATGCAGCAGTCTGGATCCAGTAGTCACCAGAAGTACCGTCCCAACCCCTCACCAGGATATGCACCAAGGAACAACCGACCCCCACCTTCTCGCCCAAGCTACCCCAACCGTAGCGGAGGAAATGTGAAGCCCGGAGGAAAAAATCACAACTCCGGCAACGCCAACAACTTCAATCGTGCCCCTCCCAAGGGCAACAACAACACTGCCCCTAGAACTGGCAGCAATGTTGTACCTGTCGCGGTCAAGGACAAGTCCCAGATCACTTGTTTCGAGTGTGGAGTGAAGGGTCACTACTCCAATGAGTGTCCCAAGAAGACTGCCGCCAATGCCCCTGTGAATGCCCCAGCTCAGCAGCAGCAGCGTGTTCAACCAGGCAGGAGATTTTCCCCAGGGAACCCGCACAACCGCAACGGTCGTCTCTTCCACACGAACGCAGAAGCTGTACCTATCAGAATTCATGGGATAGATTTTTATGCCAACCTAATTGTACTTGGAACCCAAGGTTTGGAAGTAGTACTAGGTATGGACTGGATGTCAAGGCATAAAGGACTGATAGACTGTGCTAAGAAAGCCATCACCATGACCAGTAGTTCTGGAGTAACAGTAGAACATATCTCTGAAACCTTACCCCGTCAATTCAAATGCAACAAAAGTGTAGCCCTGCCTACCATTGACCAAGTCAGAGTAGTCTGTGAATACCCCGACGTATTCCCAGATGAATTGCCAGGTATGCCCCCGGATAGGGATATAGAGTTCATTATCGAACTAATCCCCGGAACCGGACCTATAGCCCAGAGACCCTATACCATGAACCCCTCAGAGTTAGTAGAACTAAAGAAGCAGTTGGATGCCATGTTAGCAACAGGCTTGATTCAGCCAAGCGCATCGCCATGGAGATCACCAGTGCTATTCGTCGACAAGAAGGATGGAGGCAACCGTCTGTGTACAGACTACAGAAAGTTGAATGATGTCACCATCAAGAACAAGTACCCCTTGCCAAAGATAGAGGATCTATTTGATCAGTTGACTGGAGCTCAGGTATTCTCAAAGATTGATCTTAGGACTGGTTATCACCAACTTAAGATTCGTGCAACGGATATTCCGAAGACCGCCTTTACTACTCGCTATGGTCTATACGAGTATACGGTTATGTCTTTTGGATTAAACAATGCCCCTGCTTATTTCATGAATCTCATGAATAAGATCTTTATGAATTTCTTAGATAAGTTTGTAGTTGTGTTTATCGACGACATCCTTATCTACTCCAAGTTAGAAGAAGAGCATGAGCAACATCTGAGAATCATCCTAGAAACCCTGAGAGAACATCAGTTATATGCCAAGTTCAACAAATGTGAGTTTTGGCTGAAAGAAGTAGGATTCCTAGGACATATTGTGTCTGCCGGAGGAGTCTCTGTTGATCCTAGCAAGATCAAATATGTCGAAGAATGGGAAGCCCCAACCAATCAAACCCAAGTTCGTTCATTTCTCGGATTAGCGGGATATTACCGCAAATTCGTAGAAGGATTCTCGAGCATAGCCCGACCAATGACCCAATTGTTGAAGAAGGACAAGAAGTTTGAATGGACAGACAAGTGTGAAGCCAGTTTCCAGGAGCTGAAGAAGAGATTAATAACAGCCCCAATTTTGATCATGCCCGACATCAAGAAGCCGTTTGATGTGTATTGTGATGCATCAAAGATTGGTCTAGGATGTGTATTGATGCAAGAAGGCAAAGTCATCGCGTATCTGTCTCGACAACTGAAGCAGCATGAGCAGAACTATCCGACCCATGATCTTGAGCTAGCAGTCGTGGTTCTAGCATTGAAGACATGGCGTCATTATTTTATGGGTAATCGCTGTGAGATTTAATCAGATCATAAGAGCTTGAAGTATATCTTCACCCAGAAGGAGTTGAATATGAGGCAAAGAAGATGGATAGAGTTAATCAAGTATTATGACCTTGACATTCACTATCACCCCGGCAAAGCCAATGTGGTAGCGGATGCTCTTAGAAGATTGCCGTGTAGGCTAAACCCCATGATCAAAGAGAAGCAACCAAGTTTGTATGAGGAGTTGGAGCAGTTCAGGACTGAGTTAGTTAGCAAAGGATTCCTAGCTAGCATTGAACTTCAACCCACTTTGATTAGCCAAATCAAGGAAGCCCAGAAGGGGAATGAAAGTATCGACGGAATCAAACATCGTATTGGTACAGGCAAAGTACCTGGATTCACTGAAGACGAAGAAGGTGTACTGTGGTACAAGGGACGTATCTGTGTGCCAACAGATTCGGAGCTGAAGGAAATTATCATGAAGGAAGCTCATGATACTCTTTATTCTATCCACCCCGGAGGAACAAAGATGTATCAGGATTTGAAAGAGCAATTTTGGTGGCACAAGATGAAGAGAGAGATCGGAAGCTACATCGCCAAATGTGACATCTGTCAAAGAGTCAAAGCAGAGCATCAGAGACCTGCAGGATTGTTGCAACCATTGCAGATTCCGGAATGGAAATGGGATTCCGTCAGAATGGATTTTATCACCGGTTTACCTACTTCTAGTAGGGGAAATGACTCAATCTGGGTCATAGTTGATAGACTATCCAAGGTAGCCCACTTCATACCAGTCAAGACAACCTACCAGAGTGCAAAACTAGCAGAGCTGTACATTGCTAGGATTGTTAGTCTGCATGGAACCCCCAACACCATCGTATCAGATCGAAGAACCCAGTTTACTTCAAGATTTTGGCAGAAAGTTCAGGAAGGTTTAGGAACCAAGTTGAATTTCAGTACCGCTTATCACCCGCAAACAGATGGACAGACTGAGAGAGTCAACCAGATATTGGAGGATATGCTTAGATCTTGTGTGTTGGAATATGGATCAAAATGGGAAGACTGCCTGCCCTTCACAGAATTCTCATATAACAACAGTTATCAAGCTAGTTTGCAGATGGCGCCATTTGAATTCCTATACGGAAGAAAGTGTCGTACCCCTTTGAATTGGTCGCAAGTAGGAGAGAGTCAGATCTTTGGACCCGACATTCTCCGAGAAGCAGAAGAGAAAATTCACAAAGTTCGTGAGCACCTCAAGACCACCCAATCCAGACAGAAGAGTTATGCTGACAAGAGAAGGAGAGACCTGACTTTCAATGTCGGAGATTTCGTATATCTCAAAGGTTCACCATTGAAGGGAACCCAACGCTTTAGTCTGAAGGGAAAGTTAGCTCCCAGATATATCGGACCTTTCAAGATTCTGAACCGCCGAGGAGAAGTATTGTATCAGCTGGAATTGCCTGAAGAGATGTCAGCCATCCACAATGTGTTCCATATCTCGTTACTTCGCAAATGCTTAGAAGTGCTTGAGAAGACTGAAGTTTTCAAGAATATCGATCACAGAGCAGTGGAAATCAACAATGGCCTGACCTATCGGGAAGTGCCCATTCATATCTTAGAAGAAGCCTACAGAACCAACAGGACCACGAGTATCAAGTTTCTCAAGATTCAGTGGAGCAACCATACTGAGGAGGAAGCCACTTGGGAGCGCGAAGATTACATTAGGACAGAGTTCCTAGATCTCTTTAGTTCCTAGTTTTCTTGTAAATCTTGGGACGAGATTTTATTTAAGGGGGGAAGGTTTGTAACATCCCAAAACTTCAAACCAAGCTTATCAAGATCAAATCATCCAAAAATGGGGTTAATAAAAACTTTTCCAAATTTAACATGAAAGCATTTATGTGTGCATTTAAAATAGGAGTTGTTTTGAATTACCATGATTGTGTGATCCTTTGCTTCTAAAATGTTTCTTAGGTGATTTAAACAACATCTACATCATTCCCAAACTTTTCCTAAAAGAAATCAAATCAAAAAGAATTAAAATGAAGGAATGGTCATTTGGACAAATTTAACTCTCATGCCTACTTTGGCTATTCCTAGTACTCAATTCTTAACAGAAACAATTCTTGACCTTTGCACCCCTTGCTAGTACACATAATGAGGTACCAAGGCCCACCTTTTGATCTACTAAAAACCTTCTGTAAACTATTTTAAATGACAGTTTAAAATTGAATCTAATGCATATGCATAGATCACCCCTATTTCAAAAACCATCTAATTGAGCACCATTTTCAAAACCCTTGCAACCAGAGACTACCTATCACTAGTGGAGATCACCCAAAAAATTTGAACTCCAAATTCAAAACTTTTTCTCTTGCGGCCATTTCATCAAACACTTGGCAGGCAGAATCACACCTCTAATCCTAGCTCACTGTTTTGAACAGAGTTTTGCCCCCAATTGATCTCCATTTAATCTCTATGTCCCCCTCTGATCAAACCATGCCATTTGCAACCCATCCCCTACACCCTAGTAGCAATGCCATGCCATGCCGAGCACCACCCTGGCCGGCCAAACTTGCCCTGCTGCAGCAGACCACCTCCTCGTTCCTCTCCATGTCTAGGAGGTAGCCAGCACCGCACTTCCCCTCTCTGTCCCTTGCCCGAGCCAAGAGCCGCCGTGGACCACAGAGGAGAACCCGCACCCAGTGCCACCGAACCATGCCATCGCCGCCCGCAGAGCGCGCACTGGCCCCGCTCGCACCGACCGCCCCTTGGCACCAGCCCGCGCCCACCGCTCCGCCTCGACCTGGAGAACACCCCAGACACCTCCGTTCGCTGCCCAAAGCCCCACAGCCACCGCTCGCCGTGGACACAGCCGCTTCGGCCGCGCAGAGCGCCACCTCGCCCCGACCGCATGCCACCGCCCCTACGGCCGCATTGAAGCGCTAGAGCACCGCCAGGGAACCGCCTACCAATCGCAATCCCCAGCCATGCCGCTAGCTCGCCGTAGCCATGTCGCCACCGTCGACCGCCCATCCCGCTCGGTCTCAATGTCGAGCCTATAAAAGGAGCCCTCCCCGGCACAAAAGACAAACACCATTCCACTCCCCTCACCTCTCTGAACCTCACCCACCTCTCGCCGGAGCAAGTGGAGCAGCAGTTCGCCGGAATTGGAGCCGGAGCCGCCGCCTCTGGAGAAGAAGGGTGTCGTTGATTCCGGCCACCCCAAGCTCCACCGCGACCACGCCTCGCCTCGCCGTCATCTTCCACTTTGTTCGCCTGCATCGCCGACCCCGCTGGAGCCCTGGTACGCCCCTAGTAGACCCCCACCGAGCCGCTAGGGTTCGAGCTCGCCGGCGACCCGTCCATCATCGACGACGACCCTCAGCCGTAGATCTAGCCTCTAATCGCACGGCCCACAGCACGCGTACCGTTTCGTGTTTTAAGTGCCGCTGACAAGTGGGACCCCCCTGTCAGCTAAGCCCCGTGCCGCTTAGCGCCACTGGGCCGGCCCATTTCCTTTCCCGCGCAAGCCCGTAGATTCAAATCTAGGTTTTTCTTTTTAGTTAGAATATAGTTTCTGTCCAGTGTTTTAAAATTCAATTCTGTGAGTTTGACAAATCCAAATTACATGAAACTAATTTTGTCTGAAAGGTATTGAAATGCTCTATCCAAGCCCGTTGGATTTAATTCATTTAGAGTTATATATTTCTCCTAATAAAAATAAGAAGACGGAAGCTTTTGCAACTTGAAACATTTTTATAAAATCAACCAAGTTAGCTTTTGAGTTGATTCCATGTTTTAGTGGTGAATATTAAATTGTAGTTAATTTTTCAATGAGTAGAAATTACTTTTCCAAAATAAAAAGGTTGAATCTATTGAATTAAACTTGTGATGCTTGCGATGATAATAGATCATCAATTGTGTGGTTTAGAATAATACTTAGCCTAGTTAAGGATTGTTTGGTGATTGTGCACTCCCTATGTATTTCTAGACGATAGTACCGACCAAGCCTTCGAGGAGGAGGAGTTTTACCAAGAAGAAGAAGAAGAAGAAGAAGAAGAAGAAAACTTCAACCACTGCACCAACCAAGGCAAGCTATTAGTGGCAAGCTAACCCTTGCAAACATGCTTTAGTAAGATATTGTAGCAAGCTAGAATAAAACTAGATAGTTTAGTAAAGATGCCTTAAGCATACTTTGATCACACCCCTTTAACTCTTAGTACCTCAAGTCTTATTAACAAGTTTTACCCCCCTTAGTTACACAAAGTTCTTTAATTAATTTTGAAGGTAGCATAAAGAGTATAAAACTTGACCTACTTAGAAACCTTTAGATGTCATTCTATGGCATGAGATTGATCCCATCTTTCCACCTTAGTGAACACTCTTAACTTAGTATTTTAGAATAGATCAAAACTTGAGTCACTTTAGATGGGAACACTTGGTGAAAATGAGTTATGAAAACCTTGGAATGATGAGTCATTCTATTGAGATGTTTTGACATGTGTTGAGAAACACAATGGGTTGATGATGATGAAAAAGATAAGGCATGAGCCTTAACCCTTTTATAAAACTGATGGCTGGATTCGGATGCGATACCATTCCAAATTTACCGTACAACCACATTACCTGAATTGGGTAAGGCTTAGCTGGAAATTTATATGCATTAGTATTAGTTCCCTTACGGGAGAGGTTTGAGCTGAGGCTATCTCTCAATGATGTCCACCTATGCAATGCCCAAGATGACTGATGGTCATGGTTGGGAGGCCATGCTCATAGGAGAGGTGCTTGTACTAGGGTGTGTAAAGGGAAGGTTATGTTTGATTATCTGCATACTAAGTATGATGATTCAGGGTTATCCCTGACAGATGTATCAAATCTTGTGGTGAAAGTGTACCACCTCTGCAGAGTGTCAAACTATTCGAATAGCCGCGTCCGCGGTTATGGACAGTTGGAATGGCCATACTGTTTCGTTGTCAGATGTTTTCTAAATAACTTGAAATGAATGATGACCTTTGACTTGACCACAACAGGGTTGTGTTAATGAAATTAGCTTCCCAACTTAAGTGATTCTAGAACTTTACTTTATCTTTTCTTGCTTCAGAACTCAGCTTAGGTTTCAAACTTAACTTGATAGTTATTCTTTAAATTCAGCACTTTAACTTAGAATTACAATCCTTGTTAGTAGTAGTTTGCGAGTACTTAAAGAGTACTCATGGCTTTTGTCCCTAGATATTATCATGGCCAGACTATGAAGGAGATTATCAAGATGATGGTCAGCAGGACGGCTATGATAACTAGGACTATCTGCCTTTGTCAGCATTGCCTGTGCCCCTGAAGATGGACCCCACCGCTATGCTATCGTTTATTTCCGCTGCTTCTTGTATTAAAGACTGGATCATGAGATCCTTATTTGTGTAAAACCTTATGTATGGTTTGTAATGGATGATGTACTGTGATATCTAATCCGTTATGTCTCGCAAAAATGGTAATCCTGGGATTGCGAGGTATGGCATAACGGGCATCTGGGATTAAAAATCCGGGTGTTGACAAGGTTGTTACATATGTTCTTACCAACATATGAAATACCACCAACGCTTGTAGCATCCATTTTTATCATCTTGCACCATGAATATTAGCGGTAAATAAGGGGAAAAGCATCCAAAATAAGTCATTACAGCTACCCTTCAACTAGATATGGTCTAGGAGGATGGGAAGTAAGATTTTCTCTTAGTATTGCATAGAAGTGCTATGCACAAATGTCACAGAAAAATTAAAGATTTATACTAGAAATATAACAATTATACCACATGATTGTATGTCATTCACAGAAGCATCCAAATAGCCAAATTAAGCATGTTGTGGATCTGTCTTTGTTACCCAAATAGAGCCTCAACTTTTCTTGCATCATAGGCAGAGGCAGAAGTAGTGGATCATGTTGTCAAGCTCAATTACTATGCACACTTGAAATAGGAGGCACCACAGTAGCAAAGACTAAAATAGTAGTAACAACCGTTAATTACAGCAGCAATGTGAGGGTAGAATTTCCATACTACAGTATCATTTCTAAGCCACCATGATCTGCCCAAATCATATTCCTAGCTAAAGCTGACCAGGAATCATTTTGTGTGTGGTTATATATCATAATGGACAGAACACATCCAAAAAGGTATCCACCATCAAAATTGGAATTCAAGTTCAACTATTGACAGCGAACAAGATAAGTTTATGTCTCAGCCTTCTGCATCCCTGGCGAGCTAAGAAACCAAGGTGTAGAATACCCTCAGTTATACCCTAGTAGATAGTCATTAGTCCTAATCCAAAGCAATCATAGAGCTAAGCACATCATTTATCCATAATCAAGCAATTGAAAATAGGGATTTCTATTTTTGTGCCCCTGGTTCGTTAGTTGTACTCACTTTCCGCAGACGCTTAACTTTTCCTCACTTTTGCCCATCTCCTTCTCCAAACTCATCAAAGAGCTCGAACGGCAGCTGCCGTCAGGTTGACCATTGGCTGACGTGTGGGGCCGCGTGGTATGGGACCATGTGGAGCCGGTTGGTCGGGAACGCGTTATGGTGATGTGTGGGACGTAGTGTGGGACCATGTGGGACGTGTTTGGTAGTTACATGCGCACCTGTCGCATAAATTGGAAGTTTTAATTTTTATTATTGTTATGATTATCCTTTTTCAGAGTACCTTTTCCCTCTCTCTCTGTCGCTAATAGCTGTGTTTTTTGCCCAAAAAGGTAGCGAATCTAGAGTAGCTTCCCTCTTCATTCATTGTTCCTTTTGGCGCTCGTTTTTTCCAATCTGGTAGTAAATCTAGAGTAGCAAATCTAACCAGCACCATAAATACATATAGTAAACAAAGCTGATGTAGATAAAGCAGCTAATATAGGATATATATATAGTACGGTACTTAACGAGGTTCGATAATTATGCCGGTCAGCAGCAGTAGTAGATAAGTTCAACACAGACAATACAAAAGAAGCTGCTTTACTACAGCAACAGCAGTAGCAGCACAAGATTAGTGGCCCCTCCTGGCCTCCGCCAGGAGGGCCTCCCTCCTCCCTCTAACACTTCCTCCACTTCATGCTGCCTAGTCCCTTGACCTTGGGCGCCTTGGGCTTGATCGGGGCATTCAACCCTCTTAGATGGCTACCTTCTTTAGGTTGTAGAGGTGAAATCCGAGCGCCTTGTGCTTGGCTCTGAAGGTGTTGACATTCATGGACTAGACGGAGGTGGTCACATCCTCTGCATGCTTCACGAGGGATTTAAAGTCGGTGGTGAGGAGTCTCCTATTGCAGAAGGGGCACATGTAGACGTCGCTGATGAAGTAGTCATCATATTGGACGGACTTCAGCCTCCTCAGCACCTGACAAGCCTTGGTGTGTTTGGACTCATTGTCACTGCAGATGTCGCTGCTATCCTCCTGTTGGAAAAAATAGTAGCGTGCAATAAGGACATGATTGAGATATCTTGATTATCGGGATTGATTATTTGCATAAATTCACTGATTGAGATCCCCTGATTATTCGCATAAATTAACCGAGTGGGTTAAATTCCCCAGTCCCCAAATCTCAAACATAATCAAATACTGATCCCAACTACAGATCGGTGCTAGTACTAACTAGGGAATCCCTTAACTACAACTCAGAGGACAAATAAAATAGGATTGAAATTTGAACAGGGGGATTCACCGAAATACGATATCTAACATAAGAGGATTATCTTCCATAAAAAGACCTAGCATCCAACGATTGAAAATATGAACAGTCGAACCCTAATAACACACAATCTAGCATCCCACAATGGGAATGGGGGAAGAACAAGGGAAGGGGAGAAAACCCTAGTTACCTCCAACCATCGGTCGACGATGCTGGTTTCGTAGGGGTTCTTCGGCTTGATGTACTCATTCTTCTCGTAGGGGTCCCAACCGAGCGGGGTCTGCCCAAGAACGGCGAGGGCCTACTCGCCGACGGCTATGGCGGAAGCAAGGACGGGGGCCTAGACTGGGACGGGGGCTGCCTTCTATGCCTCGACGGGGGCCTGTACAAGGATGGGTGCCTCCTCGCCGGCGGCCTTGGAGGTGAAAATGGCCACCGCACCATTCTTCTCCATCGCCAGCGTGGTTGGGGTTTTCTTGGGGGTTTGCAGAAGGTGATGGTACAGTGGAGACGGTTGCGTGAGTGCGCAAGTGAGTAAGTGAGTGAGTGAGGAGTGAGAGTGAGGAGGCCTCTATAAAGGTGAAGGGAAGGGACGTTTCGTTGCACCACCATGCACCACATAACCGCATATGTTACTGCAGCGTGCACGACCACACGCGTCCGCTACCGCCCCGTGCACCGCGACACGCGTACCATGCGTCACGTTTTTCCCTCGTGTCTAACCCTGACGACTTAGTTGTTCTCAGTTATACCCTCGAGAGTAGCATTGGCAATTTGGTTGTACTCAGTTTTTCCCTCTAGTACTAACACTTTCACGTGCAATATACTCAGTTTTACCGTCCGGTGGCTTGTCAACAGAGAGTCAATGAATCGGTTTTAGCTAGCTAATTGAGTCATTCTATGCACAACAAATTCAGAAAGATCAAAACATAGTGGCACCTACCTGGGGAGTCTTCTTATGCGACCTGCCACCATAAGAAATGTATAGAAATCAAGTTTAACCTAAATCACCACTTATCATATCACCTACTATCTGTGAAGGTTCATGGCTTTCTACTCAATCCTCTTCTCAAAACAACCCTCCCAAAACATAGTTTGTCTGAATGAGGCAATAGTTGTCACACTCGTGTATATTTGAATTACAAATAGTTTGATGTATGCCAAGATATATTTTATTGTATGAAAGATGCATTTTCCATTTTTTAAATCTCTTTCTATTTTCTATTTGAATCCCTTTATTAGTTTTTCCCTTGGTTTTTAAGTTCTACTAAGTTTTCCCCTCTCTCTTAGTCACAAACTAACACACATGTGCTCATCTTGGCTGCTACGTTCTGATTGGTCGAGATAGTTGTCACGCGGATCGTGTCCACCAACCATTGATCCTCTGTGATCTAGCAGACATGATAACCCCTATATCTGTTAGGGGCCACCCCTTTATCAATGCAAAATAACGAGTTTGCCATCGGTACTTTAACTCCATAAATAAATGATTTTGAATATAATTTGAAGGTAAAGTGTTCAAAGGTGTATAATTTTCGTATATACAAGTTTATGCATTACATTCCACTCTATAAGAATGATAATCTCTCATGATTTTGTTAGCACAACATTATCATGTCCTAAGTGCGATTTCACAGTGTTCAAAGGTGTATAATTTTCGTATATGCAAGTTTATGCATTATATGTCACTCTATGAAAATGATAAACTCTCAATATTTTCTTAGCACAACATTATCACATCCTAGGTGCGATTTCATAGTGTTCAAAGGTGTATAAGTTTCATATATCCAAGTTTATGCACTACATTCAACTTTGTGAAAATGATAATCTCTCAAGATTTTGTTAGCACAACATTACCATGTCCTAAGTGCGATTTCACAGTGTTGAAAGGTGTATAATTTTTGTATATGAAAGTTTATGCATTATATTTCACTCTATAAAAATGATAAACTCTCAATATTTTATTTGCACAACATTATCATGTCCCAAGTGCGATTTCACAGTGTTCAAAGGTGTATAATTTTTGTATACGCAAGTTTATGCATTATATTTCACTCTATGAAAATGATAAACTCTTAAGATTTTCTTAGCACAACATTATCATGTCCTAAGTGCGATTTCATAGTGTTCAAAGGTGTATAATTTTTGTATACGCAAGTTTATGCATTATATTTCACTCTATGAAAATGATAAACTCTCAATATTTTCTTAGCACAATATTATCATATCCTAAGTGCGATTACACAGTGTTCAAAGGTGTATAAGTTTCATATATGCAAGTTTATGCATTATATTTCACTATATGAAAATGATAAACTCACAAGATTTTCTTAGCACAACATTATCATGTCCTAAGTGCGATTTCATAGTGTTCAAAGGTGTATAATTTTTGTATACACAAGAGGCATAAAGATTTGGGAAAATTTTAGTTAGGGATCCCTGTAGTTTATGCATTAATTTTCACGCTCTAAAAATGGTAAGCTCTGAAGATTTTCTTAGGACAACATTATCATGTCCAAATTGTAATTTGAAAGTATTCAAAAGTTGTGTCAATTATAAACTCTCTTTTGCATTAAGAGTTGTATATTTTTTAAATTTGAACAGCTCCTCTGTAGAACGCATTCTCCACAGCAAGCGCACGCCCAATTGAGCTCCCGAGTTGTGCCAATTGATTTTCCAGAGCAAGCGTCCCCCTCTAATTGGAAAAATTTGGTGCGAGATCTAACCTTCCTTGCACACGGTTGCCATTGTCATCCTTCATACAGGTCAACGGGACGACACCATACTGCAGCCAGGATGAACGGGAGGCCAAAGTGAAGCTAGACAAAAGGCCGTCGTCGCTGGAGAAGAAGAAAGGGGAGGCAACGACATGGGCGCGGGCCTGGCCCAGGGTCCCAACTTGCAACACCAACCTGGGTAAGCTGTGGGTCCGGTACTCACGTGGATAAGCTGTGGGTCCAACGTTGATCTGGATAAGTGGAGAGAGGTGTCCACTATGGGACCTGACTAACAAGCGGCCCCACTTGTCAGCACATAACGGCAAGGCTGACGGATAGCGAGTTTCAGACCGTGTGAGAGTATCGCACAATGAGATGGGAAAAAGTGAGGAAAAGTTAACTGGTTGGGAAAAGTGAGTACAGCTAACGAAACAAGGGCACGAAAATAAAAATCCCTTGAATATAATTGAAATCAGATTTCTATAAAATTTTCTAGAAATCATTTTATCCAGCATGTCTCCGTCATAACTGACAAATATAGTTCAGAATTATTCCACGCCTTATAACCTATGTACATTATCAAATTAGCAGGCAATCATAGTTGCACACTATCATAGCTATAGTATAATCATTTTCCAAGGGCAACACCATGAGGAATCAACTTTTCTATGTTCAAAGGCGAGTTCCAACTACTGATAGTAATGAAATCACCAAATACATTTCATTAGAACCTATATTGAGGTGAGCATTGTCGCAGTATCATACATGATGTGATCCAAATGACAAGTTGACATGCATAATTGTGGAACATAAGCAACTGGGACTCGAGCTTAGCTTACGAGCACCAACAACTAAGAAAGTCAAGGAATATTTCCAAGTATATAACCAATCTCGGCTAGTATCAAGCTACAAAAATTAACCACTATAACGATATGTATTCAAGACCGAGATGAACACTCTAATTGAGGCACCAATTGCTCATAGAGAAACTAGCAAGTAGATTTGTGAGTCTAGAGATTGCAATAGGTCAAGAAGGAGTATAAGGTGGTATGTACCTGGGAAAGTTCATGACTCACCGAAGAGGAAGCAGGCGGTGGAGTTGAGACAATCGGTGGCGGCAAAAGAAGGCGACCACGGTGAGGCGGCACAAGGAGCACCGAGGCGCCCAACCCATACCAGGCCTCACCAGCAGCCATCCATTGACGAATAAGGCAGCAATAAACGACCATCACACCACCTCCACATCACCCAGACGACACTGAGGTACCTGAACCCTATTCAAGAGTGGGTTCAGGGCGAGATCAATCGGGCATCATACACAAATCGAATGGGATGGAAAGGTAGGTCAATGTGTGGTGGAGCTTTGAAAGCCGGTGGCGGCAGCCACAACAGGTTGTGCTCACTGGAATCGAGCCACGGCGTCGGGCCATCACAGGCGCGGAGCGTAGTAGATCGCGTGGGAGAGAAGATGGGATCGAGCGGGTCAGGATGACCGGCTCGGTCCACTAACCGGGTTGGTCTAGCACAACCGTGGGCCAGACTGGCTGGTGGGCCCTAGTACTTTTCTAAAAAGGAAATAAAAATAAAATGAAACAATAACAAACAAATTACTAAAATAACCATGTCAATACTTTTAGCTCTACAAAATGTAGAAAAATCCTAAAAGTACATATAATATATTAAAATGATCACAAAAATAATATCTACTTAGGAAAAATATAACATTGCTTATTTAAGTTAAATGAAATACAACTAAATATTAAAGACACCAAAATCCTAAATTAAATATAATAAAATAAGGAAAAGTAGTAAAAATGAATAAAAAACATTTTTGTATATAAAAATAAATCTACTATTTTATAAAAATACTAATTCTAAAAAACCAATTCATTTTAGGATTTATAAATAAATAAGTGTTATAATTGACTTTATAGTCATTTTCTTTTGTTAAAATATAAGAGATATATTTCTCTTATCATTTATAAATCAATGTTAGCTTTAATTGAATACTTGGGATTTATTGAAACATAGAATGTAATTATTTAAGAATTAAACATAAAGAACTTATATAAAGCTATTTCTTAAATAATAGAATTAACTCTTTAAGTTTGTATAAATACTTCAAACCCTAACAAATTAATAAGATCATCTGATTATGCTTCCATCAATAAGTTACATATTATTCTTAGGATTAAACTAGCAAATCAAAATTTGAACTTATCATTCACTTAAATTAAAAGTGAATGATCTCACACTCTTAATCATACTTATCCAAACCCTAAAGATGGGTAATGATTTAGAGCATTACACCTTAAGTCTATTCCTATTTTTTATAGTTAACTTTGGTCTATTCTACAATCCACCAAAAATATAATAACTCAACATTAATTGTACTCTATCAAATACCATAGTTTTAATCCTAATAAACTTCCAAATTGATAAACTTAACATAAACAACATTTCCTTCGAAGGTTATTCTTTTTGCCACTTCAAACAATAACTCTATAATAGTTCCTTCAACTCTTAACAACCCAACACATGGACTTTCATCATAGTTACTAGATGGAAATTAGCCTCAATCTGAGATTGATTTACACTCTACCTTTATATCTTGTATGTTAAGACTTAAGTTCCTTATGGATATATTTGCTTGTGAAGAAAAATCAAGACAAACCAAATCTTAAAAAAATCACCTAAGTCCAATTCACTTATAATATTGGGGATTAACTCGGGAATTTTATAAAATGTATAGCATTACTTATGCATAATAGCATATTGATTCTTTACAAAATAGTCCTTACTGGACCAATGATGCTAATTTCAGATACTGGACCTTTTATTGTCTCGAAGACTGTGAATGCATAATCTTGTGATCACAAAAGGCAAGGTCACACTTGCTCATGTCCTTTGGTTATTTTCTATCAAGTATTTGCAATCTACTATTGTTATCACCTGTATTTCAAAAAGGTTAGGAAACTCTATTTTCATAATGATATGATTATGGGTTATTTACCAAGAGGTAATAACCTACTATGAAAGTTCTAGTGGTAAAGGAACATAATTCCTAGGACTTAACAACCAATGTCGCCAGTGATTCTTGCACCGTATAATACGCGTTAACCATGATATTTGGAATGGGACTGAGTAGTCAGCTGGATCTTCTTCATTTCACATGGATGGATGACCATCTTGTGGCGCTAGTGTACCTTTCGAGGCACAACATATGGGTGGGACCCCTTAGCTCCTCGCGATATTGGTATCTAGACTATCTGTGTGGGACGGTACTAGGTAGGTCCTTATATTGATGGGGCGACCAAGGACATTGTCTGTTCACTAGAGTTTCCAAGGGGTCTACCAGATTTATATCTACCTATATGGGATTTAACAGAGGTATTTCTACTTGGAGGGTCATGTTTACATGTGGGGTCACGGAGAAGGGCAGTGATTGACTTGGATCTTAGGTTGGGACTCAAACCATGGTTGTTTGAACGGGGACATACTCCCGGCTATGCAACAAAGCTTAAGATCTCTTATGGGAAAAGTGACGCACCTCTACAGAGTGTAGAAATGTGACATGTTAATCCCAGTTCTAGGAAGGAGCCACGAACACAGCAAGAAATGAACTCCACGAAGTTCTGGTAAACCGGTGAAGGCTAACGGGCATAGCTCTTTATAATAAAAGTAATCTTTGAAGAAATGTTTATGAAAACCTGCATAACCTACGACCCTTGGTCTGTGGTTGTAGATAGTGCATCAAACAATCCTTTTTAGTGAATTTTCTGAGTACGCTCATACTCAACTCTATCTTCTTAACCCTTGCTATATTCTGAAGCTATTAAAGATGACGTCTACATCAACTTATGGTCAAGGGCATCGTCACCGAAAGCTCAAGTTTTTCAATAAAGTCAATGGAGTCAACATATACATCAACTATGAAGTGAAGGCGAAGTTTCTAATTAGATAGGAGTATTATTTCTAACCATAGAACCTATTTATGTAGAGCATTGCTATAGCAGCAATTGCCAGCCAAATAGTTTAGATACTAGTCTATTAGTATGATATTTATGAGTTCCTATTTCTTGTTCTTGTTTGTAAGAAGTTGATTTTTCTCTCTATAACCTAGAGTATTCTCTAGGTCTTTTGTAAAGAGTCGAGTTGTAATCTATAGTCATGTCTTAGACCTGCTATGTTTCTGTTGTACAACACCGAGGGATGTAATACTAGTGGAATTGTGTTTCATTAGTGTTATATCAACGACTATAGTGTACTACATCATGAAGTGGTATGCTGGGTCACCGCATATGTGGATGATGTGGTGATCTTTTGCCACCCCGATACGCTGGAATTGTGCATGGTGCACGCACTAGTGGAGGTCTCCAGGGAGGCATAATCAGGGCTATGGATAAACTACGCCAAATGCTTGGTATCCCTAGTCACCTGATCTAAGGAGGTGGCCCAGCAGGCGATAATGGTCATTGAGTGCCAGTTGGCACCCTTCCCTGTCAGATACTTTGGGACCCCCCTGTCTCTTCACCGGCTACATGCATCGACACTCCAGCTCTTATTGGATAGCATCACCAACCTTGTCAATTTAGAAGCCTCCAAGATGATGAATGTCGAGTGCCTCACACTTGTTAAATCGGTGCTCATGACAATTCCCCTTCATCAAATCATCGTGTTGGGACTTAACAAGACAACCCTCAAGCAGGTCTAGAAGATATTCAGGGACTTCCTCTGGGCCGGCCGGGTGGATGCAAAACGGGGGCACTCCCACACCAATTAGGCAAAGGTGAGCATACTACTATGTTTTGGCGGCCTAGGGGTGCCAGATCTCGAGCTCACCGCGATCATCCTGCGAACCCGTTGGACCTGGAGCATGCAAACAGACCCGTTGCAGTTCTGGCATGGCCTTGACATGCGCTTCTCCAACATCGAGCTCTAGGTGTTTGACGCCTCCATGACAATGGAGCTTGGCGACAGAGCGACAACCTTATTTTGGTTGGATAGATGGCTGGATGGGACGACCATGGAGGATCTAGCACTAGAACTTTCACGGTGATCCTCAAGAGTGATCATAAGCACCGTACTGTTAGTGAGGCATTGTTGGAGCATCATTGGATTACCGACATTCAGGGCACGCTCAATGAGCTGGCCCTTTCACAGTACGTGCATATGTGGATAATACTATGTGTCTTTGAGCTTACGGGTGAGCCTGACAAACTCATTTGGAGATGAACGATGGATGAGTACTCTGTCAAGTCTTGTTACGAGTTCCTATTTTAGGGCTCGCTTGCATGGAGATCTTGGAGGATCAACTAGAAGGTATGGGAACCTCCACGCATCAAGTTCTTCATTTAGCTTGCCTGTCAGGACCGGTGTTGGACGACTGGGCGGCTTGCAAGAAGGGACCTAATTCACCCCTCGTGTGGTCCCCTCTATGATTAATCGGCTGAGACCATGACACACCTTCTGGTAGGTTGCCCTTCTCCAAGACAATCTGGCATGCAATGCTATCTTGTATTCGATCGATGGCCACACCTTCGAATGGAGAAGATGACTTTGAAGATTGGTGGCTGCAGACATCCTGGTTGACCCCCGAGCTCTTCGCAAGGGGACTTCCTCCCTAAACATTCTCATGACGTGGTGGATTTGGAAGTAGCACAACTCGATGGTTTTTGACAATGCGTCGCCGAACATTTGTAATCTTCTCTCTATGATTCGATCTGATGCTCGATCATGGGCCGTTGCCAGAGCACTTGGCCTTCACGTCTTGATTCCCGCGACATCGTAGATCTAGTGGATTGAGTTCTAAAAGGTGGACGCCTTTTGTGCATGTGTACGGTTGTATAGAACTCTTTTTTCTATCAATGAATCGAAATGCAAGACTTTTGTGTTCTTGCAAAAATAATTACCAAAAAGTGTTATTTGTCTTTTAACAACACTCATAATGTAACAACATATGAGCATGTCGGTGGTACGAAAATCATCTCAAAGATTGGGAGAATGACGTACTCCCTCCAATTCATAATAAGTGTCGACACTTATTATGGATCCGAGGGAGTAGTACATATCACCATAACGGAACACCCCTTTGATAGTTATGAGTGGGATGGAATTGGGTGTAGTGAGTTTCAAACTTTGCAAATATGTATGACTTTGGTTTCCTTTAATGTGAGTACGGGAAATTCATGCGCGAAAAATGCAAAATGCTATGCCCAATCCATCTATCACACCCACAACCAAAGAGAGGAAAATCTCCTCGTGTGTTTTTGGTTGGTCGTTTTCCCGTTTCTCGCACCGGATCGGAAGAAATAAGCATGTTTGTTTTTCTAGGTTGCATGGTTTCCTTGCACCGCACGAGATTTAAAGCAACCCAAAACTTGGTTCGCTTGGAACACCCAAATCGAGCGTTTCCGTGGGGACAGCTTGCCTAGTGCAAAAGCAGGAGAAATAGCGCGCCGCCCACGCGAGAAAGGCGATGGCGCGAGGCGCAGCTTTTCCCCAAAAGCTGGCAGGAGAAATTTTGTCACCGTCTGCGGAAGCGTGGCGGTATATATCACCGACTCACCATGTAGTGTCGCGCCACCATTTCCCCCATTTTTTGAGGTCTCAAGCCCACAAAGATCTTCATCGGCTAGTAGGTAAGCGATGATGGTGGTTGTAGATCGGCTGGTGCTGGCATTCTTCTCCAAGATCTTCAGCTGTGACATGCTCTGCTCCTCCGATGACAGTGAGTTTCATCAAACCCCAGGTTTAGTAGTTTCGATCTGTTAACACCTCCTAGATCTAATTGTAGTTTTTTGGGGGAAAATGCAATGACATTGCGTTTCTTTTCGTTGAAAAGAAGGGTTCAGGTTACAGATCCACCAAGCAGGTGTTGACAAGTTACAAGCATGTATCTAATTAATGTGCATCCCAGTCTGTAGGGATCAAGACTCGGAGGCCGACAACTCAAATCCTTCCCCAGAGCGTCGCTTCTTCTCTGGTCAACCTGTTCAGCTACAAGATCGACGGGCGAGTCCCTTCAAATACACAGGCGTTCCAGTATTTCCAGATTAGCCAGGCCACAAGATGTGTCGCTGAAGCGAGGCCTTTGCGGAGAGGCTTGGGTATTGCTTGCCTGGCTACAATCCACCAATCATGAAGAGAGGGCTCGTTTTCCGGCAGTATGCATGGTATCCTTAGCCACGCTAACGTGGCGTACCAGATTTGTCTCGAGAAGGGACATGCTAGTAGCAGGTGATGCATGGACTCCGGATCTTGGTCGCAGAGTAGGTAGTGTACATGGTAGGGAAGTCCATGGCGTCGTCGTCTCTTCGCGGTCCAGCATTCGTCCTTGTTGGCGAGCCATAGAAAAAACTTGACCCGCGGCGGTGCCCAGGTTTTCCAGATGAGCTTCCAAGTGTTGCAAGTTTTGGATCCCTGGAAAGTGGCAAGGTAGCACGACTTCGCTGAGTAGGCGCCACTTGAGTTCCACTTTCAAATGAGTTGGTATGGCTGGTTGCTACGCCTGATGTTCTGAATTTTTCTCCACAACATCAGATATTTGCCAATTTCCTGAATGCCCATGACCCCCTAGCTGTCGCGCGCCCAACTGTAAGGCCATCTGCGATGGTTCTGGCCTTGCGATGTTGCTTGGGGATACAAGCGAATAGCTGTGGCGCGAGCTCACTGATCGAGCGACCGTTGAGCCAGCGGTCCTCCCAGAATTTGCCGCTGCGCCCGTCGCCTATGGTCAAGTATGTGGAGGCAAAGAACATGTCCTTCTCATGTGCCATGAATTGCAAATCTAGTCCATGCCAAGGGCGTCCAGTAGATCTATGGTAGTATGCCCAATGAACTGCTTGGTGTAGTCATAGATCGGTGTTTTTGTGTCCTTATTGCATCTTTAGGTAGGTAATTTTGTCTACGTTATGTATGCGTGTGTTCATGTCTAAGTAGTCTAGGTACTCATATGTGCAACCGTGATTCATGTAGGACATGACCCCTAATGATTTCAACCAGGCCCTCGTGGATTCTCAGGAGACCTTTGTCACTGAGACCTGACCCTAGCTCCCGCGTTTGAGGCTCTCCTATCCTCAGCGCTCGTAGATCGTGTCTCTCCCTCCGATGACCGGGTACACGGTGGATCAGATTGCAGAGGAAGCTGCCAATATCGTGGCCAAGAAGAAGGCCATCAAGGCTGGCAAAGCCCACAACATAGGCCATGACAATAGGGTGAATGGCACCATGAAGTGGGAACCGTTACTCTCCTCGTTCATGCTCAGCAATATGTGTGAGATCATCAAGAGTGGCACGAGGACGGAGAAGGGTTTCAAGGAGGTACACCTAAACACTGTTGCCCGGAAGGTGTTTGAGTTTTGTGGCATCGAGGTGTCCTCATAGCATGTGTACAACTACCTGCGTAAGTGGAGCACCGAGTGGATCCATGTCTCTAAGCTCAAGGACCTTAGCGGAGCTAGCTGGGATGAGGAGACCTGCACCATCATCTTGGAGGACGCCCACTATAGGGGACACATCTCGGTACTAACTTATTTCAGTTCTTGCACTAACAACCCTACAATTCCCTTTTGTAACCTCCCTAACTACCACTAACCTCGCTGCAATTCCCTGTCTTAGGATCACCACAAGGATGCTGAGTATCTGAGCAAGTCAATCGCCAACTATGTCTAGATGTAGACCATCTTCTCCTACGGTCTTGCCACTAGCAGGTTTGCCATGGGCTCTAGTGATCCTCTTGGTGAACCAAGCCCTGAATACATGCAGACCCAGGAGTCCGAGATAGTGGTACTTGATGATGAGGGTGAGATCGATGATGCCGCTAGTTCTCCTGCTCCAGGCATTGGTCCTGGCAGCAGCATAAATGTCTACATTGCTGGTGGCTTGGATCGTTCCAACAAGAGGAAGAGGTCGCACTGCTTCCCCTCCAGATGTGCAACGGTGAAAGCGGTGGCGGCTTCCATCACCACTGCTTCCCCTCCAGATGTGCACTCATCCCTGTACACCGCCATCATGAGCGCCTCTGGCTTTGGCCCTGAGGCACTGATGGTGGCGCTCAGCCACCTCTTCGACAACAGGGCCCAGGGCAATGACTTTGTTCAGATGGCTGAGGACCACATGGTGCTCAGGCTCAGAACCTTCCTGACCAAGCACTGTTACGTGTAGTGTTTGCTCCCTAAGCATGGAGATGGTGACGGTAGAAGTTGTATATTTTAAAGGAGCTAGGGACTTGATTAAAACGTATGACTGTTTATTGTGAGGTGGTATATACTAACCTCTCACATGATGGAGAACTTATGCGGTGGTAGGATTACAACCCTTTTTAATGTGGTGGTAGGATGACAACATGGAAATTGGTGGTGATCAGTAGGATCACACTAACTTGGTAGATTGGAACCGCTAATGTTTTTCTTTTATGATCATGCATGCTTAACTAGCTTATGTTTATTGCCTTGTGTTTGTGAACTTGATTTGCCTGCTTTAGTCGTGATTCTTATGTTGCATATGTTGTTATGTCTCATAAAAATACAACTGGTACGTGGTGTACTACGACAAGCAGCCGGGAATCTACAAGACATGGAAGAAATGCAGCCAACAAGTGACAAGTTATAATTAAAACCTCCATAAGGAGTTTAAGACTCTTGATGACACACAATTAGCCTACTCTGAGTTCTTAGCAGAGGGTCTACAGGCCATGAACAACAATGTCGCTCCACAGCCACCACAGGCCATGGACAACAATGTCCCTCCGCAACCTGCAGCTCAACTGGTACATCCGGAACAACATGTTGCACCTCAACAAGGTGAAAGTATGATCAAAGACCTCATCATCGTTGGCCTAATCATGTGGATTATGTACTATCACTTGTTCTGATGCGTGTGATCGATCATGTAAGACGTTGAACCCTTAAACTCTCATGAGTAGTTGCCGGTAAGCTTACCACTTTGCTACGCGAGGTAATCATATCGGACCTTATGCGGGCTCCCAAACATGCAGCTTTGCATCAGACTAGCCCAATCTTGAAAAACCGAATCTTGAAAAACCGGGGTCATATATGCTCCCCACGTCAGGAAAGCAAAATACAGGCTACCAAATAAAAAGGCAATCCTAACCTGAACTCAATCTTTCTACATGCAGCTTTTCAGGCTACCAAATAAAAAGGCAATCCTGACCTGAACTCAATCTTTCTACATGCAGCTTTTCTCGGACCAACTAGAAAAAACGAGAAATTCCGGGCCGATCAACCTGACACGCCCCTCGTGACCGTAGTACATCCATGCCGGCGTGAAGCTGCACAGCATAGTCATACCAGGTACGCTGCACGCAGATCGATCGACATATTTCCGCCTGTGGGAGCTAGACTTTGCAGCTTAATTTCTTCTTGTTTGATTTCCAGATGTTCTGCAAAACTGTAGTGACAAATATTGATATGAGATGCTTGCGCAAATTGCCGAAACTTCAGACTTGAGATAACATGAAACAAACACAACTGGGATTCCATACAATGCACCGCTCGATCTTCCAAAGAAGCACACACACCATCTTTTCTTTGATGGTGTCAGATCAAAGCAATTCTGCCTTGTGATTGGTGATCAACCTGAATTGTATCAGTGCACTAATATTTTCACATCTGCTGATCTATGGCTAGTATGGGACTTGCGAAACAACCAGTGTTTTCAGGGGAAAGCATACACCGATGCTGGTCTGTGGTCTGCGCCTCGTGGAGAAAATGAGGGGCAAACCGCTACCAGTTTCTTAAGGCCTACACCAACTGGTTCAGAAGAATCTGAATGTTCGTGACAAGTTAGAACGTGCGATGGTTTTTTAGCACGGATTTGCTGCAGTAGAAATTCATGGTCAGAATAGATGGTCAGAATGTCTGATGTTGCTGAGATGCTCTGCTGTCCACCAAACACCTGAGTTGCCATGCCACACGACTTCCCAGCATAGTCTTTGTCCTGTTTGATTTGGTGGTTGCATATCGCCGGCGGTACATTTGACTGCATTTCGCGGCCAGTTTATTTTAACAAATCTCTGAATATCTTTACGCTCTCGCGGACGATATCACGTTTCCGCAACGCGTCGTCACGTTTCCAGCCTTTTTTCTGGGTTGCTTGCTGGGCGGTGGGCGCGCAGCTAGCGGCGAAGAACCGGCATCCATGTACAACCATGGTCGGAAATGTGACAGCAATGGTCCTTATGTACGTACACGAGATATGTGCACATGAGCAACTTATTCGGATCTGTCGGAAGTGCAGTAATTTGAAACAAAGAATCATACTGTGTACATGCGATACTTACAGCTCGCAAGTATTATGATCAAAAGAAAAACACAGCCGCCCGCGAGAGCTTTAAGGCTATGTACAATGAAACGTGCTTAGAGGGGTGCTTATAAAAATAAACCAACCACTTTATTAGACATTGGTGCTTATATTTCTATAAAAGAGATGCCTAGTTATGGATCTACCTAGTATAAATAGACATCATATCGGTTAATTTTTCTAAACATTGTTCTAAGCATCTTGCATTGTCCATGCTCTAATAATTTTAACTATCTTCCTTAACACCGAAAGGTTAAGGAACCACCCCGTCTTGTACTACGGTTGTTTACCAAGCTTGTGATACAATAAGATAAGTAGACACGGGGAAAATGTACATGTATTATCAGCATGATTTTACCACAATACAACCAACACTAGTATTTCCTCCGTGTGGAAATAAGCGAGTTGAGTTTGTCTAAATTTACATATATCTATACACATTAAAACGTTTATAGATATATATATGAATCTAAATAAATCAAAATCACTTATTTCTAGACAAGAGAAAGTACGAAACATAATCCGTGTGGGACATGTGAAAATTCGGACAAACGAGTCTGGCTTAGATGGCGTTGCAATTCCATGTCTCGATTTCGCCACATTCATCTTGAGATGTTAGACTGTATATATATATTTTGTACTATATACATATTGGGTATCCCTCTATATAATGAGATAGCCGCAACCACGTTTAGGGAGTCTAGCAGTTGCCCCAAATCATGTTTTACATGATATCAGATTAGGTTTAGGTCATGTCTTCTGCTGCCCTAGATTCGGCCGCCGCCGCTAGCGCACCGCCGCCCGTGGTGCCTGCCGCCACCGCTGCTGTGCCGCCCTCCGTGGCGCCCCAGCCTCGCCGTTCCTCTCGTCCTAGTCTCTCCTCTAGAGGGGATCGCGCCCGCATCCGCACGTCGTGGCGGCGCCCCTGCTCGCGTCGGTCGCCTCGACGACCATGGCGCCGCCGCCGCTTGCGTCCTCGACGGTCGTCTCCACCGAGGCCCCTGCTTCCGTCAGCCCCGGATCTCCTGTGTCGCACCTCCCTGCGATACCAGCGAGGCCGGACGATGGCGCGTCTGGATGGTGGCCGCCCGCGCCGCTCCCGCACGTCTATGGCGCCCAAGGGGGGTGGCTGCCTGTCCCGCGGCCGATTCCCTACGGTACTTCCGGGGGCTGGCCGCATCCGCCGACCACCTAAGGCGTCTCGGCACTGATGGTGCCGGCTTCGTACGGCGCCTCTACCCCGTCTGCATACGGTGCCGTCGCCTGCGGCGGGTTTTCGTCGCCGCCTTACGACGCTTCTGGGGGGTGTTCGACCACCCCCCCCCCCCACCTGCTGCTACTGCCTCGTCCACGGACCTCGGCTTTTATGCGCCGCCGTACTCTATGTCGGTGCCACCTCCGCCTCCGGAGCACACTGGCAGTTCCTATGGACCCTTCTACTTCGCTTACCTCATATCGGTGAAGCTCAAGGTGGACAACTATCTTGCGTGGCGCGCACAGGTGCTTCTCCTTCTTCATAGCCGCTACCTGGAGGGTTACATTGACGGCACCTACCTATGCCCCTCCCCGTATGATCTAGCATACCATGCTTGGGTGGCCCAGGATCAGGCCATCCTCTCTGTCATCCAGTCCTCACTCACGGAGAACGTGTCATCGCTGGTCATCTTCGCCACCACGTCACAGGATGCGTGGGGTGCTCTTCACGCGAGCTTCGCGTCACAGTCTCAAGCTCGGGCTCACACCATCCGCACTCAGCTTGGCAAGGTTAAGCTGCTCGATCGCACCGTCACCGAGTACTTCAACAAGGTCACAGGCCTCACCGACACCCTCGCTGCCATTGGCCAGCCGCTCCATTATGACTGCAAGTGCACAGATCGTTTGTAGCTAGTTTCGAAATAAAGATATCGAACCTACAGGGAGCAGGAGTCTGAAGTCTAATAACTCTTTGAACTAAATACTGAAATAGTAATGCTAAATAACGTTCTAAGTAACAAGATAAAATGCGAGTTTTATGTAAAAGATATTTTTGGGTTTTCAAATAAGAGAACAATAAGTAAACTAAAGCTGTAAGTAAACAGGAGTATGCAAGTATGATTACGAAAGTCTATAAGGTGATGAAAAGAGTTCTCATGGAGTAGTGGATCCACCGCTAATAATTAGAAATAATGATCAAAATCATTATAATGAATAAGACCATTTATAATATGTGTGGGAGGAGCTCCATGTATGGACGAATAGCCAGCAACCGCTGCACACATCATCCTTATAACCACAGTAGACAGCAATCGACACTAATCGAATTATTGCGCTATTAAGGGACTTTACCCCATAGGGTGTATCCCATGGCATGGACAAGGTTCCGTGAGTTCTCCTCGGTTCCCAAGTTGATACGTAAGGAATGACAATAGCTTTATAGTAACTATAAGTGATGTCATCCCTCCCTCTACCAACAAGTAGTTCCCTCCATCTAGTCCTCAGTGAGGCAAATATTGAGTGGCGTGCTTCACCCAACATCAAGATGAAGGAAATCTAACACAGACACATAATGAACAATATCACATAATAATCTTTATCTCAATTCAATCTCATACTAGGGTTTATCCATCTCCCCAAGAACAAAGGAAACTACTCACACATGAAGGCAATCAACATCATGGGTAGAATATGGATGAAGTATGATGATATAATTGAAAACAAGTGCAAATCCAATATTCAATCTAGAATTAAAACAAGTAACCAAAGGGGATCGGTGATGGAGACGTTGTTGATGAAGATGATGATGTAGATCGATGTGGAGGCCTTCAAGATCCCAGTACCTTCTCCTCTTGTGTGATGGTTATGGTGTAGATCTGATTGGAGGCGGCTATGGCGGTGGCACGGTGGCAGGGCTCCGCCGTGGTGGAGGATATGGCTTGGGTGGATCTCTCTTGGGTCATCCCTCCTTTATATAGGCCTTGGGGTGCCCTAGGGTTCCCCCAATACCGTCATATGACTTAGGAAAGGTTCTGGAGCTTTTCTAGGGTCAAATCCCGTCGTTTGCGACCTTTTTGGCAACTATACGGGCGGAGCTATACGATCAGAAAAATAGCTCTGGCCGTACAGTTGCTCGTTAAACTCTCATATCCTTTTAGTATTTTGGTTGCCATTTCTTCATACGAACTCCATTTTGGGTGTTCTTAGGCTCATTGAGTTCGTATCTTCGAGGGCTACAACCCTGGTCTTGGATATTTATTTTGAGAAGTTGGAAAAATTGACTTTTTCAACCTCTCAAATGGCTAAGTCTGGTCACTACAGCTCCTCCATACTATGCTCTCTTTGTTCCTTTTGCCTTTGTTTTATCCATAATCATAATCAACACCTACACACATGTCATAGACAAGGAAAGTGATAAAATTCTACCTAAACTACTAAATGTGCAAAACTCATATGAAAGTGAATGAGAAATAGAAATCATGCATATAAGGCATAGCTATAGCTGGAAGAAACATGATATGAGGGATAAATGACTCAGTTTATATGGCTAAAAGAGGTGGTATTTCACAGCCATCAACTTCCCCAAGCTAGACCTTGCTTGTCCTCGAGCGGGAAGGGTCGATAATAAGTTAATGGTTGTGAAATAGCTTATCATTGGAAATCAATGCCTTGTATCCTTATTTCTTTTACAAGCTCGAAGAGAGAAAACATATATTCATACATGGAAACACAAGCTCAGTTATAAAGACCACTAAAGATTCATCAAAACTTATATGCTCCATGTCAAGAGTGAATCTACTTGCAGACAAACTTGTGATCCTCTTATTGCACCTTTTGTATAACTTTTCATATCATTATTTTTATGAGGCAAAACTTAGTCACAAATAGATGCCAAGCATAAATAGGAATCGATTCTACCCAATCATGTCATCTAGTTAAGGCTCTCAAGTGCAAACATCATTTATTGAGCTTTCAGAAAGTTTATCTCTTAGTAACGAGATTTATACCAAAAGGAAATGCGAGAACATGTCAAAAGGAGCATACATTAGAGTGTCTCATTTCGTCATCCACGTCAATGAATCATGGCTATCAAACACTCATTTTCTATTCTTTGTCTTTCTAAAACTTCAGTTCATCAGTAATGAGATCATGGCAAAACTTAGTGTGTTTAATCAGACTGTGCGGGATAAGAATGGATACTCGTGACCATTACCAAGGTTTCCCTTTTCGGTATAATGATTTCTCATAACGATCAGAGGAGTATTCCCTCTTTTGCTTTGAACGCATGCCCATGAGAATACCAATGCATACCCAAATATAGCATTTATGCTACATATGTTGGGCAACTCATAGCCAAACTCCAATAGTTTCCTCTTTTTGGATTGTTCAAAGGCTAGCGGAGTTGTTAGCATCCCATGTTGTGCGACAGTGGTGTAGACGCATAAAGCAATATCATACTTTAATCAACAGGTCAAGATTTGGCATGCATCTCAATTACCGCTAAATATTAGTTTTTTCAAACAAATCCTTTCAATGAGTACTATCAAGTCGATCATCACATCTATGGTGTTGAGTATCTTTAAGGCTAAACTCTTAAGACAATTAATCAACACCTTATTTAGCATAGAACTCAAAACTTCGAAATATCATTTCTAATCGACAACTCCTTCCATAAGCAAACTATCAATTCTATTGTTTTGACATTATGGGGTCGATGATAAATTGTTCATTTAAGACAAGGTTATTTAGTGACAACCAACAAATTTCAAAAGATCTTGATCAAGTATTCATTCTTTCCAAGTGTAGATATTGTGGCAATGTTTTCTAGAGGATCACAAATAGTGTCACAAGATTAATAAACAATTTGGCAAGATGCATACAAGCTCTAAATCAACTCCTATGGTGCCTATCATGAGCAAGTGTATCCCCATATGAATACAGAACTATACTCACTTAAACAAGCATTCAAAAACAGCGGGATACATGATTGCATTAAACCTTAATCAAATACGAACATTGCACAAGACTCTACACATGCAGAAGTAACTTCCCCAAGCTTAGAACTTTGCAAGAACCAAACTTGAGTATATCACCAAAAGAAAAGAGAAAATACAATTTCCAAAAGAGAGTGTGATAAGTGGTTACCTCCCCAAGCTTAGTTCAAAACAAGGGTGACACACTTTACCGTTGAGGTACAAGTAACCTCTCTTTTGATGGACAAAGAACCTTTGCTTCAACATGTATTTCTTGACATGGCCTGGTGTGCCTTCCTTGAGGACCTGCTTAAAAACTAAAAAGAAAATAAAATATTTTTGTGTTTCTAAAGACACGGGTTTAGCTCAAAAGTGATAAAAATACAAGTCCCACTGAGTCGTTTCATCAACCTAAGCACCACGCTTAAGTCAACAAACTAGTTCTAGAAGATGTCTATCCTAGATTGAGATGAGGTGCAAGTGAAACAGGATGCGAGACACGAGTGTGCAGCCCCTATGCGCTTATTAAAAGAGGTTCGAGTTGGAAGGTTTTACCAGACACTGATTGCTGAAGCATTGAATTAAAGCAACCAAGTGGCTCATGCGAGTGTTTGCAAGGTCGGCACTACCGTACACGTCATCACACAAGGTTCAAGTCCCTGTAAAAATAACACACAAAATAAAATGCATCGGTTTGGTATACGAACATAGTTTGTTTACCCCACTGATAAAAGGAAAGTAAAAAAGAAAACATGAACTTTTATAGAGAATTACATTCTAGGAGGTTTCTGAGGTAGAAATTTATTGTTTACATATGCTCGGCTTCTCTAGATCATGGGAGAAGCTCCCACATAGTATTTCAAGGTTTTTAGAAGAAGAAAGAATAAAATTTTAAGCAATGGTTACCTTCTAGTTGGCGTTTAAGGGGTTTTCTTAACTATACGGGCGCAACTATACGGCCAGAACAGCGTTCCCGCCGTATAGTTGGCCTTCTGTCAAAATTTTAAGGTTCCCCCTAGTGGCGCAGCTATATGGCCGGAACAATATATTCTCGCCGTATAGTTGGTCGTCAAACTGTCTGTCCCTGGGAAAGAAAATATACAAAGGCATCGATATCTATATGACCGGAACTATACGGCCGGAATTTTTATTTCTGCCATATAGTTGGTCGTTAAACTCTCACTATATTGGAAAAGAATTTGTACGGAGGCACCGATACCTATACGACCGGAACTATACGGCCAGAATTTTTATTCCCACTGTATAGTTGGTCGTTAAACTCTCAATACATATGAAAGAAAAAATTTCGATGGCAAAGATATCTATATGACCGGAACTATACGGCCGAAATTTTTATTTCCGCTGTATAGTTGGTCGTTGAACTCTCTGTATGCATCAAAAAATTCTATTTCTTCGAGAATTCTTTCTTAACCTGAAACATAGTGATATACCTTATTTTTACAGTAAAATAACAACTTTAATTTTCAACCAATAACAACATGTAGTAACAATAAATTCTACCTTTTGAAAACTACAACAAGATAACTCTAATAGCAAATCATGCAAAGAATAAAAATGCCAATGCAACATGAATGCATCAAGACTTAAGACACAAAACTAAGAAAGACACCTACTGACTTCCGGGTTGCCTCTCGGGAAGCGCTTTCTTATAACCAAGTAGCCAGGCTTTTCTCCAATATGATTTCAATATATAGGAGCCACAGAGTTATTTATTCTTACCTCCAAAAGAGGTTTGGAGCACTTACTATTATAGCCTGGTCAAAATCCCACCCGCTTGCGGTGTATTGGAGTCTTGTAGATAAATGTGTTATTGCTCACAAATGATAATTGATGCGCCATGTGTGGTGAGCATACCTCCCTAGATAGCTTGAACAAAAGGATTAGATATTTACATGTAAAGTCAAACATTTTACCTTTGATAGCATCATCGGGATACATCATAGTACTATTCTTGGGCTACACTATCATGGGGGAACACTTCATAATACTCATCTTTAGCAGCAGGGAAAAATTCAAAAGTGTCTCTATTCTCTAGTTCATCACCCTTACTATCAAGTTCATCAGTTCTAGAGTTATCAATCCAATCACAAAAAGAAGCATCATCAATAAAATGTTTCATCAAAGATGTTCTCTCCCAAAACCTGCTCATTAATACTACAAGGATTTATCTCCAGTTCATCATTATTAGTGTTCTCCAAATGAGTATCTAGGCATAAAGCCTCCGCAGATAAATTATCTTCAGATTCAACATAATAAGAATCATTAATAGAGACTAAGGCATCATAAACAAACTTATTATTAGTAGAATGATGTTTGTCTTCAACCTCACCTTTTTTGTGTTCCTCCTTGTTATCCAGTGGTTCCTGCAAAATGTTAGTTTCAGAAACTATTGTTTTACATAACTCCTTAATCTTTCTCGCAAGTGCATTCCCACTAAATGTTCTTGACAATAATTGACAATATAATCCATAATATTATGATACCTTGCTATATCCTCATTATTGCTACTTTTCATAATAATACCAATTTTCCTAAGAAGCTCATGAGACCCTTCATAAACTATGTATTCCAAGAGTTTTACATTATTACCGTTTATGTGAGTATCGGTTGATAAAAATTCTTTAAATAGAGGAATGCATTCATAATCATAAAGCTTGTTAGGCTTACCATTATACTGCCTCATCCATTCGATAATTTTAACAAATTACCAGAACAGTAATCCACCTGCTTCCACATGTCCCGTAGTTGCATATCCTCAAGGATTAGCAGTTCTTCGTCGTGTTCATCCTCTTCTTGGGAAGGAACTTCGTCCTTCTCCAATGAGATTTCATGTCCCATGTTAATAGCATCACAATATTCATAGAAAGATTCATTTTCTAGTTCCTCCTCGAAACAATCATCATAAGTTTGGGACTTATAGAAATCCTTACTAGATAATGAGATATCGTTTGCATGCATACTATTTGTGTGTGGAAAGTTATTTTCAGAAGTAGGAGATTCAAGTGGTTGATTAAGTGGCTCCTCTTCATTCTTACTAAGATAATCCACGAGTAGCTCAACGGTAGTCTTACTTTCCACTAGTTGAGAGGGTGCAACATCAAGTGCCACCTCTTTATTAGCAATGTGTTCGGGCGGTTTCGGTGGAGGTTCTTCATATGATGTTGCCTTCTCTTCAGCTTTTTGACCCTGCAAAAGGCTAGGATTTTCCATGCGGGCTGAAATCCGCTCATAAACAGTGCAAGCTAAAACATTATCCATAAAGTACTCATAGCAACATGAATATATAGGATAAACTTCTTCAATTATTTCATCAACCTCCTGGCATCTTTCTCGAATATTATTTTATTATAGAAGAAAACAATTGTGAACAACCAGTATAAAGCGCAAATTCTAGAACTTCCATATCAACTAAGATTTTAAACTCATTTCTATTATAAGATTCTAATGCCGGATCAATGTTATACTTACATTGGTAGGCGATATGATCTTTGGATCCGCAGAATCTACAAGCAAACCGATATGAGGCACATAGCATGGATGTATAATCATTCACCAGAGCCAGCCATTGATTCAATATTTCTGGCAACTTCTCCTTCCTTGCGAGCTTCTCCTGTTCAAAAGTAGTCTTCTTGGAAGACATGATTAGTAACAAATATTTTTATGGGTTTTTGATTTGTAAAGAAAAGCAAAAATACAAATGCAGCAAATAAAGAAAGCATAAAACAAAATCTAGCAAAACTAAAATAAATAAACAAAAGCTAAAATACCTACAACACTTAGCTCTCCAGCAACGGCGCCAGAAAATAGCTTGATGACTGCAAGTGCACATATCGTTTGTAGCTAGTTTTGAAATAAAGATATCGATCCCACAGGGAGCAGGAGTCTGAAGTCTAATAAATCTTTGAACTAAATACTGAAATAGTAATGCTAAATAACGTTCTAAGTAACAAGATAAAATGCGAGTTTTGTGTAAAAGATATTTTTGGGTTTTCAAATAAGAGAACAATAAGTAAACTAAAGTTGTAAGTAAACAAGAGCATGCAAGTATGGTTACGAAAGTCTGCAAGATGATGGAAAGAGTTCTCAAGGAGTAGTGGATCCACCGCTAGTAATTAGAAAAAGTGATCAAAATTATTATAATGAATAAGACCATTTATGATATGTGTGGGAGGAGCTCCATGTATGGACGAATAGCCAGCAACCGCTGAACACATCAGTCCTCATAACCATAATAGACAGCAATCGATATTAATCAAATTATTGCGCTATTAAGTGACTTTACTCCGTAGGATGTATCCCATGGCATGGACAAGGTTCTGTGAGTTCTCCTCAGTTTCCAAGTTGATACGTAAGAAATGACAATAGCTTTATAGTCACTGTATGTGTTGTCATCCCTCCATCTACCAACAAGTAGTTCCCTCCATCTAGTACTTAGTGAGGCAAATACTGTGTGCCGCGCTTCACCCAACATCAAGATGAAGGAAATCTAACACAGACACATAATGAACAATATCATATAATAATATTTATCTCAGTTCAATCTCATACTAGGGTTTCTCCATCTCCCCAAGAACAAAGGAAACTACTCACACATGAAGGCAATCAACATCATGGAAAGAATATGGATGAAGTATGATGATACAATTGAAAACAAGTGCAAATCAAAGGTTCATTATAGAATTACAACAAGTAACCAAAGGAGATTGGTGATGGAGATGTTGTTGATGAAGATGACTATATAGATCAATGTGGATGCCTTCAAGATCCTAGTACCTTCTCCTCTTGTGTGATGGTGATGGTGTAGATCTGATTGGAGGCGGCTATGGCGGTGGCACGGTGGCAGGGCTCCGCCATGGTGGAGGATATGGCTTGGGTGGCTCTCTCTTGGGTCCTCCCTCCTTTTTATAGGCCTTGGGGTGCCCTAGGGTTCCCCCAATACCGTCATACGACTTAGGAAAGGTTATGGAGATTTTCTGGGGTCAAATCCTGTCGTTTGCAACCTTTTGGCAACTATACGGGCGGAGCTATACGATTAGAAAAATAGTTCCGGCCGTATAGTTGCTCGTTAAACTCTCATATCCTTTTAGTATTTTGGTCGCCATTCTTCATACGAACTCCGTTTTGGATGTTCTTGGGCTCGTTGAGTTCGTATCGTCGAGGGCTACAACCCTGTGGTCTTGGATCTTTATTTTGATAAGTTAAAAACATTGACCTTTTCAACCTCTCAAATGGCTAAGTCTGGTCCCTGCAGCTCCTCCATACTATGCTCTCTTTGTTCATTTTTCCTTTGTTTTATCCATAATCATAATCAACACCTACACACATGTCATAGACAAGGAAAGTGATAAAATTCTACCTAAACTACTAAATGTGCAAAGCTCATATGAAAGTGAATGAGAAATAGAAATCATGCATATAAGGCATAGCTATAGCTGGAAGAAACATGATATGAGAGATAAATGACTCATTTTATATGGATAAAAGAGGTGGTATTTCATATCCATCACTCCACCTCGAGGAATTTACCTCGTATGTCCTGAACGGGCTGGACGATGACTATGATAATCTATGTGAGAACATTAATGCTCGTGAGACTCCTATTCTGCCACACGAGCTATACTCGCACCTCCTCGCGATGGAGTCGCGTGTTAAGAACAAGCATTCCACTCCCTCAACGGGAAACGATGTATATCGTGGTGGCTGCAAACCCCCGAAGATACCCGCAGGTGGGGGAAAGCTACCGATCGCGCCTTCATCGATGTAGCAGCCACCATCCATGCCTCCCCACTGTCACCACAGGGGGCCGCCCGCGTGCCTGTTGTCCCTGCTGTGGCGCTCAGCAGCCCTGCCAGCTGCGTGGTCTGGAGGGTCACATTGCCTCCTGCTACCATCGACGCTTCAAGCAGGACTTCCTAGGTATCGACAACAATGGTAAGGGTAATGACAAACATGCGGCCTTTGCGAGTCATGAGCAAGTGAGCACCCCAATCATACCCCATTGATCCTCCATGGTACATGGATACAGGAGCTACCAATCACGTGGCAAGTGAGATGGGAAAGCTCTCTACTTAGGAGCCGTACCGCAGTAATGATCAGATTCTCACTACCAACAGAGCAGGTATGCACATCTCCCATATTGGCCAGGCCTCGCTTCTTGCACATAATTCTAGACAATTGTGTTTCCTCAATGTCCTTAGAGTTCCTTCTGCTACATGTAGTCTGTTGTCTGCTCCTCAACTTACTCGTGATAATAATATCTTTGCTAAATTTCACCGTTTTCATTTTTATATCAAGGATCTGGATATGAGGGTCGTGCTTCTTAGAGGTCGTCTACGCCATGGGCTATATGCGCTTGATGTGCTACCAATCTCCCAGGTTTTCAGCGGTGTGCGTGTACCGTCCACTCACTGTCATGCACGTCTTGGTCATCCTGCTACAACCATAGTTCGCTATGTTATCCGTCGCCATGAGCTCCCAGTAGTGTCCAATAATAATGATGATTCAGTTTGTGATGCCTGTCAGCAGGGCAAGTGTCATCAGCTTCCATTTTCAGAGTCGAGTCGTGTAGTCAACACTCCACTTGAGCTAATTTTTTCTGATGTGTGGGGTCCTACCCAAACATCTGTCAGTGGCCATAATTACTATGTCAGTTTTATTGATGCTTATAGTCAGTTTACTTGGCTTTACCATCTTAAGCATAAATCTGTTGTGTTTAATGTTTCTCTTCAATTTTAAGCACATGTTGAGTGTCTTCTTAAGCATAAGATTATTCATGTTCAGTATGATTGGGGGTGAGTATCGCAACCTCAATTCTTTCTTTAATAAGATAGGGATTTTGTACCGTGTAGCTTGTCCTCATACACATCATAAGAATGGCGCAGCCAAATGTAAGCATCATCATGTTGTAGAGACCGACCTTACTTTGCTAGCTCATGCATCTTCCCCTTTTTGTTTCTGGAGTGATGCATTCTTTACAGCTAGTTTTTGATAAATAGGCTTCCTAGATGACTAATTCAGATGAAAACTCCTTTAGAACTCTTGCTCAATGAAACTTCAGATTATACTTTTCTGAAAGTTTTTGGATGTTTGTGTTGGCCTCATCTTCGGCCCTATAATAAACATAAACTTGAGTTTTGGTCTAAGAAGTGTGTCTTTCTTATGTATAGTGCTCTTCATAAAGGGTACACATGTCTCCATGTTCCGTCTAACCATGTCTACATCTCTCATGACACTATGTTTGATGAGAACGTTTTCCCTTTTTCTTCACTTCCGACCACCACCACCACATCCAATACACCTGTGCATTCATATTTACTGTCATCTGGACAGTTTGTAGATATTGCACACTCTCCTGCTTTGCTGCCTAATCATGGTCGTCGTCGTCATTCCATTTAGATTCTCTATGTTTCGTCATCATAGAGCTACTAATTTCAAATAAAAATCTAGTAAACAATATATGTGTACATTGTTAGAGTATGCTACGGCCACGGTACATACATGTTTTTCTACAATCACAAGAAGAAAACTTTATGCATTTTCACCTTGTTGGTGTTTTGTCAAACTGGGTGGATGTGGCTTTGGGGTTCGGAGAGGAAGGCGCCATGGCTGGTGCGTGTGCGACCACGGCGACGACGAGCTCGGATTCTGGAGGAGACCAACAGGACCGAGCATGGTCGGCACGGGTATAGATCTCACCCGGGAATGAATTCCCGTCCCTGCACCGTGCCAATGGTGCGGTCATGGTGAGGGCGAGCTCCGATTCGGGATGGGGAGGAGAACGGGCCGAGCAGGTTTGTCCAAGTCCTAGCTCCGCGCCATGGCCGCGACCACAGATTGTCGCCGCGGAGGAAGAAGCAGACGCGTAAAGGATGCATGCGCCAACGCTGCAAGCCTACATGGCAGCGACATAACGGTGAAAGCTGATAGGGGGGACCCAACTTGATGGCCGTTAGCTTGATTTTTTATATTGAAACGTAAAGTTGAATTCGGGATGAAAAGGACCCTCTGAGTATTTGGCACGCCAACTATAGTCATCGCGGATGATATCAGGGAACTCGGGTACCACGTTGCCAGGCCACCCCAACTTTTGGGCCACAAAATGATATTCTCCTCGATATTCCCCATTGGCGTAGTGCTATGTAACATGAGTTTCAGACGCTCCATAAAAATGATACTTGGTAGCTGGTTCCTCCTATTTCTGGGGTCAATATTATTGATTCCAAGTGGGTCTTCAAAGTTAAGAGACATGCTGATGGTTCTATTGAACGATACAAGGCACGATTAGTGGCCAAGGGCTTCAAATAGAGATATGGACTTGATTACGCGGATACGTTTAGTCCAGAAGCCTACGACCATTTGTTTGCTACTCTCTTTGGATGTTACAAGAGGGTGGTCATTGCGCTAGCTGGATGTTCAGAATGCTTTTTTGTATGGTGTATTGGAGGAAGAGACCTATATGCGTCAGCCCACAGGATTTGTTGATCCTTCTCGCCATCATCATCTATGTCATCTTGTTAAGGCGCTCTATGGTCTAAAGCAGACTCCTCGTTCTTGGCATGCACGCCTTGGCTCTGTTCTTTAGGCTCATGGGTTTGTTCCATCCATTGCTGACACATCCTTGTTTCTCCTCCAGCGTCCTGAGGTTACGATGTACCCGCTGGTCTATGTTGATGACATTATTCTCATTAGCTCCTCAGATGCTGCTGCTGATTGTCTATTGTCTGCTCTGAGTGGTGATTTTGCTGTGAAGGACCTGGGCACTCCACACTACTTCCTTGGATTGGAAGTCTCAAGGTCTTCTGTTGGGTTATCTCTTACTCAGCATAAGTTTTCTATGGATTTGCTGTGACGAGCTGGTATGCTCAAGTGCAAACATGCCTCTACTCCTATGTCTGCCACTAACTGATTGTCTGCTCCTGATGGGAACATTCTCTCTTCTGATGATGCCACTGAGTACCATAGTACTGTTGGTGGTTTGCAGTACTTGACTATCACCAGGCCTGACATCTCCTATGTAGTTAATCGTGTGTGTCAGTATCTTCATGCTCTCATGACTTCACACTGGTCAGCTATGAAGCGCATCTTGCGCTATATCTATCTTACTGTCTCGTATGGACTGCATCTCCAACCTGCACCGTCTTGTGATCTCTTAGCTTTCTTAGATGCAGATTGGGATGGAAATCTTGATGACAGGCGATCCAAGGGGGGCTATGCGGTCTTCTTTGCTCCCAATTTGATTGCATGGAATGCTCGCAAGCAAGATACAGTATCACACAACAGTAGTGAAGCTGAGTACAAGGCAGTTGCTAATGCCACAACTGAGATCATATGGGTATAGTCGCTATTGAGAGAGTTGGGAATCTCTCAATATCAGCCGCCAGTTCTTTGGTGTGACAACATCGGTGTTCCATACTTTTCATTGAATTCGGTATTTCATACCCAAACGAAACACATCTAAGTTGACTATCATTTTGTGAGGAAACGTGTTGCTTAGAAGCTAGTCCAAATCAAGTTCATCTCCTCCAAGGATCAACTTGCTGACATCTTCACGAAGCCTCTTCCGCAGCCTCATTTTTTAGGTTATAGGCACAATCTTAACTTGCTTTGTACCTCAGGCCATAGTTAAGTTTGAGGGAGGATGTTAGATTGTACATATACGGAGTAGTTGTACATTAACTTGTATTTTGTATTGTGCACATATTGTGTATCCCTCTATATAATGAGATAGCCGCACCCATGTTTAGGGTGTCGAGTAGTTGCCCCAAACCACGTTTTACAAGACAATATAACCAGTTGCCACCGATGCTTATTCACATCTATTGTACAAGACTAGATTCTTGCTTCGACAATCGTATGGTGATTTCGCCTACAACGATGAGCCTAAGAGCAAGAACAATAGTATATCCAGCAGCTGGCTACAAGAAATTGCCATGTCACCAAAAGTTAGCTTTGTACAATAGTGTTGGCTCTAAGGTTGGCTATTAGATTAGTACTACTCTCATTTTCGATCTTTCTCTACCATCTCATTTAATGTTTCTAACTAGAAGCACTATAGAGCAGGCTATTGCATGAGAGTCCACTTCCCCTCTTTTATCTTATCCCTCTCCTTCACATAGATCAAAATACCATGTCAGCAAGCTTATAGCCTATTATTGTACTTGCTCCCACAGTTGATTATCGGTGAAACTCCTACATTGAGGGAATATGGCAAAGCAACATCAAGTGATATCATAACATATTAATATCTCTAGATTTAGATGTATCTAGCATTAATTTGTATCAGAAGGAGTACATCATTCGGGGTGTCTGGAAGAAAAGGAATAGAAGGGCCTTTTCTGAAGAGACCCTTCCAGTGACCTTTTTGGTGAAATTCTACATATCTATTAATAATCATCAGCAGCAGTAGAAAGAGTCACAGAAGTAATAAAATTACAAATAGGTCAATGCACCACCTAGCGAAGACTACTGACACTAGTACGAGCCGAAGGCGCGGTGCCGTCCTTGCCCCTCCATCGCTGGAGCCAGGCAAAGCTTGTCGAAGTAGATCTTGTTGTAGTAGACAGATGAGAAGTCATCGTGCTAAGACCCCAAAGGACCACCGCACCAGAGGTGCAACCATCGCCGAAGATGACAACCGTAGATCTGAAGAGACTAACCTCAGACCACACCAACAAATACGAAAAAGGACAAGACCGCAAGAGATCTATCGGACATATGACTCCACGCGCAACCTTTTCAGAACATTGTCATAATAGTGAACATGTGCAACTTCCAAATAGCATGGTGTGTACTGCTCAACGATGGATTCCACCAAATCCTTATAATTTGTTAAATCACTATCAATAACCTTTTCAAAATAGAAGTATCTAATGGCCTTTCTAGCTCTTTTGGGGTCTCCAAACATTCTAATTTTCAGCAAATAGTATGAGTTTGATCCATCCTATCAAAAGCAGAAACATATTTTACTAGAAAAGCAGCAGACAACATAGCAATTACAGAGAAATTGGTCAAAACCACTCGCCCTTCCATGTCCAAATTTGTAGAGAAATTGGTCGAACATTTAAGTTTAAGCATTTCAAAATTAATCACCCTTCCATGTACTCTTTGTGCAAAAAACCTTTTTTTTCGAGGAAAAAAAACTTGATATATGCCTCGCCCTCAGGCGCCCGTACGACGCATCCACCTCACCCCATCAAACCCGACCCTACCACCACTCCCGGCCCGGGTGCCAACTGCCAACTTACTAATACGACCACGTCGCTGCCTATCCGATTCAGTCGAGCCCGGCGTCGAACACCTCGCGTGCAGAGTCCCAGCTGCTTCCACTGTCGCCGCCTCTGTCCGAACGCAGGCACGAATGTTCGTCTGCGGTACCAAAGTTGGCAGGCCAGCGCATGGCGGTACCTAAGTTGCCTGAAATCACCGCGTTTTGGAAAGTTGGGCCACCAACTACCGAGAGGGGCAATTTCGATGCAAACTCGTCTCACCCTACCAAATCCAAACATGCCGTGAAACTGCCCCGTGAAGTAGACGGTCGGGACCCTCATGTTAGTAATATTTCCGTGACGTGAGCACCAACGCGGCAACCACGTAGGCGAAACGAGATACTAAAGGAGCATCGTGCGTTGACCAAATTCACAAATCCACCCCCTCCCTCCTTTCGCATGAACCCTAGCACCAGCAGCATCGAAATCCCCTCTCCAACCAAAATGATCTTGTCGGGCATTTGACTTCCAGCGCCAAGTTGTTGCGCCTACTCACTGCTATCGAGCTCTAATGCTGAATGCCGTGCCAGCCGTTGCGACGATCTAGCCTGCCTCTACCGCCGATGAGCTGAGCAGCGTGGAGGATGGCAGATCCATTTGCCGAGGAAGAAGTACTTCTGGCTAATTTCGGGTGAGCTGCTCTTCTCTTTGCTATTCGCACTACCTATAGCTGCTAGCTGGCTATTGGCATTACAGAGATATATCGAACATAGAATTGTTTGCTAGCACGACGCTGACAAACAATTCTTATCTTTTATCTCCAATTTTCTGTCAACTAGGATCTCCGCTGAACCCAGCTACACGGTTCTGGTGAGCATCTGCGGCCACCTCATTAAATTAGCACATGGGAAGAGCACGTGGAAAGAGGCTCAGAGTCTGAAGATGGAAGTGGCGCCTGTGCAGTTATGCACTATCCCTGGTTTGGTTGCTGCTGTGCGTGAACTTGCTGAAATGAGGCCATAGCAGACTGCACGGTTCAGCCTCGTTGATGAACGAGGCTTTAGGGTTCCTATAGCATGTGACAGTCAGCTAATTGGGTTGATGAAACAACATGTTAGGCTTCACGTGGTTATGCTGGTGTGTAACATAGTGGATGAGGAAGCTCCTGCTACTGGGAGTCGCCCAGCTATTATTGGACAGGGAGGTCTAACTCGAACCCCTGCTGTTGTTGAGCAAAATGTGGTTCCTCGTCCGCGACATTCTTCTGTCAGGCAACCTCCTCGTAGGAGTCCCCGTATTGCCGTTTTGGAAAACTCTGCTCTAGAATCTGCTGGTATTGGTCGTCCCCGTCCTCGTGCCCGTGTTGCTGCGGCTGCTGCTCACCCAATCCATGCCACTGTTGAGCAAACTAAGGCGTCCGGAGGCTGCCCCGTTGTTGTTGCCAAGACCGCCGCCTTGTGTGCTGCTCCTCCTCGAAACCGTCCTCAAGTTGTGCGAACCCGTGCTCTGGAATCTGCTGGTACTGGTCGTCCTTGTGTTGTTGTTGATCTGGACGCTATTGACCCAATCCCTGCCGTTGTTGAGCAAACTAAGGCTTTCGGAGGCTGCCCCACTGTTGTTGCAAAGACTGAACCATTCTCTCCACCTCGAACCCGTGCTCGGGTTCAGCAAGCTGCTGGTCTGAAGCCAGCTCATGGTCTGGACTCTGCTAGCACTCGAAACACTTCTGTTGTGGGAACTGCTCCTGATCGTCGAGGTGGCATGGCAGCAGCTGATCCTATTGTGGCTGCCGTTAGAAGGGGCCCTGCCTGTCCACCATGTAATGTAGCTCCCGCTGCTAAGGTCCCTTGTCTTGCTCCTGGTCATGGAACTTCCACCGAGGTTGATCCAGCTAACGATGACGCTGGTGATGGCGGCGGTGGCATTGGGGCTGGGGCTGATGGTGCCGCTCCATCTCTCGAACCTCTCGGAGGTTTCTATCCTAAAGAACCTGATGATGGCAAAGTAATCGTTCGTATCGGTGTCGCGGATTATACTGCAAAATTAGATGATGGCACAGAAAAATTCTATGACGAGTTTGATGTAATCCTTGGCAGATACGACCCTGAAGTGGTAGAGTTATCTGACCTGATGGCATCGTTACGTGTGAAGGTGCTATGGGGGTCTTCCTAGGAAGCACGTTTATTATATTATGGTTACAGGAGCAAAAAGGCTGTCGAAGTGAAAGATACCATGGATTTAGTCGTACCGTTTACAAGGAAATATTATAGAGGTGAAGTTTACTTCCACTTGGTAGTGCTCACGGTTGGAGAGGAATTGGAACTCGACAATAGAGATGATGGACTTTTAGAAGGCATGCATGACCTGATCCATGGCATCACTGGGGCTGGTGCGACTGAGGGTGGCTTCAAACAGAGGAGAGTCTTATAGAGGAGCGTCATAAAGAGGAGCAGGAAGAGCATCCCCAGAAAGGGCACCCCGAAGAAGAACGTCACTAAGGAGACCACGCCAGAGAAGAGGACGCCCAAGAGTCGCACGACAAAAGGCACCACGCCGCAGAGTACACCCCTGAGATCCAGTCAAAATGCCACACCGAACGGTAGCAGCAAAAACGCTAAGAGGGCTAGCACGGTGGTGAACACTCCCAGGAGTGGTAGCGAAGAGGCGAAGATGGCCAACATGGAGGCTACCACACCCAGTGGGAGCAGAAAAAACACTAATTTGGAGTGGAATATGCCGCTGTCAGGAAATTATGCCAGCACGAAGGAGAAGACGCCCAATAGTAGCAGCAAAAGGGCTAATTTGGAGCGGAACACGCCGCTGGGGTCAGGCAATAATGCCAGCACGAAGGAGAAGACGCCCAATAGTAGCAGCAAAAGGGCTAATTCGAAGAAGAACACGCCGCAGAGGTCAGGCAATAATGCCAGCACCCTGGAGCCAACACCCGTGAGGGGAGGCAGTAAGGAGATCACACCCAAGAGCGGCAGCAAAAGGCCTAGTTTGATGGGGAATGGAACGCGCATGTCAAGCCCTACTGATACCATCAGGAAAGATTACATCAGGAAGGAGGATGTACACAGGAAGAGCAAGACGGTTCTGTACACTCAAGATGAAATTGATTATGACTGCTGTTTGTCCACTGAAGTACCTGGGATGCATGTAAACGTAAGACCACCCCATGTGGTTGCAGCAGAACCAACCGAGTGTCTTGGAGAAAACAGAGTTGCCAGTGAGGTGTACTGGGGCAATGTTCCTGTCCATTCAGGTGGAGACGATGGTGCAGCCCCACCCATGGGAGTCAATATGATGTGTGTAGTACTAGGCATTAGAGACGATGGCGAAGATTCTGAATCAGATGAAGAAGCAGGCACTGTAGAGGATCAAGAATCTGGTGATGATGAAATAGACGAGGAACTTAACGATGAGGCTGGTATTCCAGTCGATGATTTGGGTGTTGAAGTAGAAGAAATGAAACATGACCACGAGTATCCTATAATTTCGGTCGGCACCGAGTTCAGGAGCATGCATGAGTTCAGGATGTCGTTCTGGCATTTTTGTATCAAGGGGGAGTTCGACGTTTATTGACTGAAGAACTCTGCCAAGAGGTATGAGGCCGTTTGCAAGTTAACGTGGATGAATGGACGGGCCAAGGTACATTGTCCATGGAGGATCACATCAAGATCCTTACCTGCGTCGACTGCAATTAGGGTATTGGGGCAATGAATGCAGCAAACCATTAGAACTCTCTCTCTCTCTCTTTTCACTCTATAACTACAATTGATGTGCGATATCTTTCTGGCAACTAGTCGACTCCGCTTATCTTTTAAATGAATCTGTGTTGCAGGTGAACAGAATGGGCCCTGCACACATGTGTCCGACAGGAAGCAAACTGAAATCCTCAATGGCTGATATGGAGTGGGTGGCTATGCAATCTATGTCCATACTAAAGGATAACCCTAAGGAGACCGCGAAGAATATTCAGACTAGCCTCGGTTCTAAATACAACATTGTCCTTCCGTATTACATGGTTTGGAAAGGTAAAGAGAAAGCTCTGGGGGTCTTGCACGGGGATTGGACCAATAGCTTCAGGATGATGTACAACTTCAAGGCGGAGGTACAAGCTAGGTGTCTGGGGAGTGTTGTGGAGATTGACACCGAATCAGAAGGTGGTAAAATATATTTCAAAAGATTTTTCATGGCGCTTAAACCTTGCATCGATGGATTCAAGGGCAACTATAGGCCATATCTGAGTGTAGACAGCACTGTCCTAACTGGCAAATGGAAAGGCTGTCTGCCATCTGCCACAGCACTTGATGGTCACAATTGGATGTTCCCAGTGGCATTCGGGCTATTTGAAACATAAACGGAGGAAAACTGGGTCTGGTTTATGAGGCAGCTCAGGAGATCAATAGGCCACATGGATCCATTGGCTATATCCACGGATGCATGCAAAGGGCTGACGAATGCAGTGAAGGAGGTGTTCCCGCGAGCTGAAGGTAGAGACTTCCATGCCCATATGATGCTCAACTTGTACTCACACTACGCAGGCAGCGTATTTTGTTACATGTTTCCTGCTGCTAGAGTTTACAAACCTAGTAGCAGCGATTATTTCATGAGCAAGATTTTTGCCAAAGCCCCTGAACTTCCAGAGTACTTAGCCATCCATCATTCACAGCTATGGAAGAGGAGTCAATTCAACCCTGACATCAAAGTTGATTACATAAACAACAACCTTGGAGAATGCCTGAATAACTGGGTGAAGGACATAAAAGTGCGTCATGTTCATATCTTGATGGACAACATACGTGGTATGATCATGAAGCTGTTAAATATAAGGAGAGATATCGGTAGGAGACTTAGAGGACATATGCTACCACCAGTTGTACAACAACTGCACAAGAGAAGCCGAGGACTTGCTCATCTTAAGGTTCTCCTGTCAACCAACAGAAACTGTGAGGTGGTCGATATGTCCAAGAGTGGCAAAAGGGATGTTGTGAACATCTAGATGCGAGAATGCACCTGCTTAGAGTGGCAGCATACCGAGAAACCTTGCGACCACGCCTTGGCCTTCTTGGTGAAGAAAAGAACTCTACCACATTTGGATCAGTATTTGTCAGACTACTACTCTATGGAAAAGTTCAGAGCTACGTACGCTGGATCCGTCGAGCCATGTATAGACCCATCTAAGTGGCCTCAAGTCCAACTGCCTTTCGAGCTTTGCCAGCCAGTTACAAAAAGGGGCAGAGGAAGACCCCATGTGAATAGGTTTAAGAATTTTCTCGAGAAGAAGGGTTCGGCTTTTTATGCTATAAAGAAGGGCAAAAACAGATGCAAGACCTGCTATCTTATAGGCCATAGAGCAGTTGGATGTCCCCTTAATGCTCCCAAACCTAGGTATGAGATGGTACATTCACACAAAAAAATTGTTTATAGTTTGTAGATATAAGGTAGTAATCCATGTACTGTTTTTTATAGGAAGCGCAAGGTAAGAAACAAGACAGCCGACTCAGTGATTTTGCTACAGGAAGAAAACCAAAACGAGTGGAGTGATGATGCCGGACAAGATTCTGGTGCTGATTAGCCTGACTTCCCTCGGCCCGGAGATGCAGGGTACGTGAAGGTAAAACAATTAGCACCCAGGAAGAGGAAGAAGGCAGGAGATGAAGAAGCCAGTGGACGTGAAGGAAAGAGGAAGAAAGTTGGCACCCAAGCAGAGAAAGAGGGCTAGCAGTGTAGCAGCCTAATGATGTATTGAACTTGAACCTATATATGTAGTTCGGTTAAACTCTGGAGCTGTGTGCGTGGAACTTGTCGGGCGAAACAATCTGCTCTCGTACTCGGAGTAAAATGTATCGTGACTTTAGGATTTGATACGGCCGAGGCCACTAGTTGAATCCAAAACTATGACTGTGCCACTACTATCTGAACAATCGCGATAGCTGAGCGATTAAATCCTCTCCAAAATCGATGGGTGTTAGTGGCACAGACATGATTTATTTATAGGCGCTTAATAAATCCCTGCTGTTGGCATTACACTTATGATAAGTTTCTGGGCTGGAAAACAATTTTTTAAGCTGGCCGCTACACTCCACGAAGCAACAACTTATTTCAGCTGCTGGACAACGACATGGCAACATAAACTGCAAATGCAACAGATAATGCCCAGATAATGAGGAAATTGTGTCCACTATTTGGCCTAATCTTGAGCCCGTCTATCTCACCACCTCCTTGCCCCTGCCTCCCCTGCATCTGGCGAAGCTCCCGGATCTCTCGCTCCATCGCACGAATCTCCTCTTTCTTGTCCCACATAGCATCACGCAGATCCTGAACAAGCTCTCTGTGAAAACCTGTCAGTGGCTTTTCGATCCACACAAACTTGTCAGTCCCCCTCCCTTCCTGCATAGTAGATCGAAGGAAACAAAAAAAAAGAATTACATTACGCTTTCCGGATCCAGGTTACCATTGTACCTACAGTAGGAACTTACCGCTCTGATGCTGCAGTTGCTGAATTTTCTCGCAGTATTTTCGTCGGTCCACGAAATCCATCTCGGCATCTTCTCACCACACAAACACAGCACATCGGGGTAGTAATCATAGGGCGCCCTCCGGTACCTGATGGGGGCACCCGCCTGACAGCGTTGAGCCGACCCTGATTCCGCCCGAGACCTGCACGAGCTGCGAGCCATGAGCGAGGGGAGCGAGGGAAGAAGAAAGAGGAGCCTTTGGATGTCAGGGTAGTGGTGAAGCGTGATTTATCCCTACTTAATAACTCGGGCAGAATCCTACCGTCCACATTCGGCTGACACGTGGGGGACCTAGCGTGTGGACTTGTCAAAAAAAACTCGCGCCTTCGTGGTTCAAAAGCCCTGTCGCGCGCATTGGACGAAATTTTTTGGTACCTTGCCCGCGTACATATCACTGGGAGGTCTTGCTCAGGAACCAGACATGCCTGGCCCACAATCTTACTCCCTCCTAGGAACTTGTCATGGCTCGCGCCGGTAGATCCATCCACTCCACCGCTTCCGGTAGGGCTCGCCGCGACGGATCCACCCCAAGATCCTACTGTCGTAGTATCAAATGGCCATGGTTTCTTGAGAGGAGCGACGACGCTACGTATGCGAGCTCGGCCCCTCCTACCTGTAGAAGGACTGATGCGGCGTCGAGCTCGAGCAGGAGCCGCCAGGCGCGACGGTGCTCGGTCCACGCCAACCTCGTCACCTTCGTCATTGTCGATTCCAATGTGGAGGGTGACGGGGACGAAGCTGTGCAAAACGCCATTGTTGCCTCCTTGGCGAAGGGTAAGCCACGGGCGGGAGTGGATGTCACCAGGAAGGGCACGGCGGTGTCACCAATCGAGGTGGACTCCGACGATAGCTGTGTGATGTGGGTTTAGATGTTGTTTAGGATGGTTGCAATTTCGGTTGTGTTTAATGCTAGTACAATTATTGTAATGTGTTTGTCGAGCTATATTAAGAAATGTGTGCAATAGCAGCCGGTGAGTGCTTCCACTTTAGAAATTGTGTCTGTGCCATTTGCATGTTGCATTATCAACATAGATTACTTGTAAACAATCCAACAAAAATCATCAGATTACAACCATCGGACAGGAGTGGCAGGATGGAAGAGAAGTTGGGACAGTGGCTTCGAGGGGAAGGACACTAGCAGGTGGGCCCTCGGAACACGTGACACTGACATGCGGGAGCGGGAGCACACGGTATTACCAGTCTGTCTAGAGCAAGTGGACTTTGCAACGTGACAACAACAAGCTGATTGGACCAATATAATAACTCGTCGAAGTATTAAGGAGTACTGAAAACTATAACTCGGGTACACTCGCAAAACACGTATGCTCTAAGCACGTGAGAAGCATCGCTTAAGTCTAACAGTAACGACAGCACAAGTACTACATTTGTATCGTTTGTCTGTCGGTCTTCTCGATACAAATGTAGAAATGCATCTGCCTGTTCGGTCCATCACCGACAAGGTACTAAGATGGCACGCATAGGATCGACCTTAGGTCCACATACTCCACCTCCCGCAGCGTCGGGCAGCTCGGCGCCTCGGCTAGCACAAGAATGCTATCCGACAACGACGGCTGGGAGTTCGCCCACATGCGCACCGTGTATACGGGCCAGGCGCACGAGACCGACCTGACGAATACGGCACCCACGACGGTGGGCCCGGCTCTGGTTCCCGGAACACCGGTGGTGATGGTCAGGACGAAAACAGAGCCGTCCCCCTAGAAAATTAGCAGGCGGCATGCCGAGTCAGTGAACGGCACCTGCTCTTGGAGAAGTTGGGCTTGCCCGTACGAGATCCTAATCAGTTCGATCAAGTGCCCATCTGCAAGGTGGACGACGAGCTCTGCCGGCGGGCCAGTGTAGTTGCAGCCCGGCTCTGTGCAGGCGCACGCGCCGTGCGGGCACGTGAGCTCGTGGAGCGGGAGCTCGCGGTAGGAGTAACGTCGAAAGCATCCTGGGTGGGAGCACACGAGCGAGAACGCCGCTGCAAAGTTGCGCGCGAGGATCTCCAGATTCTTGGGCTCCCACATCTGCCACAACTGAAGTTCGTGGAGAAATCGGAAAAAAGATCAGCAGTTAGATTGGCGAATAGCAGGAATGTGTAGGGTAAGTTCAAAAGCTTGTAAAATGATTTCTTACCATGAAGGTAGCGACCGGAGAATTGGCGGATGTCGTCGGCTTGCGGATACGGCAAGATAGAAGTGAAGTGGGGAAAGTGGCTTCGAGGGGAAGGAAGAGAAGTACGGGGAGGAAGAGAAGTAACAGGGACGTGACACTGGGATATGGCCCACTGAACTCGTGAGTCGTAACACTCGCATCATGCCAGTTTGTCTAGAGCAAGCGTGGCCAATCATGCCGCAGAATAGCCTACTCGAGGATCGCTCTCGCGAAGACCATCCCAATCGTCCAAGCGCCCCAATCGAACGGTATGTAACAATCGTCAAGCAGAACAACTGTGTTATGGCATGCCTTCAAGAAGACTCGGTCTAACGGTGGATCCATTGGGGGGCAGTGCTAGTTTTAGTATACGAACAAGCAAGAAATGACTCAAATGGATCCATGTGTTGGTTTTAGTATAAGAACAAACATGCAATGACTCTAGTGGTTGATCCATGTGTGGTTTGTGGAAAGAACACACATGCAATGACTCTGGTTGATCCATATGTGGTTTGTGGAAAGAACACACATGCAATGACTCTAGTGGTGGATCCATGTGTGGTTTGTGGAAAAGAACACACACATGCAATGACTCTAGTGGTCGATCCATGTGTGGTTTGTGGAAATAACACACACGCAATGACTCTAGTGGTTGATCCATCTGTGGTTTGTGGAAATAACACACATGCAATGACTGTAATGGATCCATATGTGTTTTATGGAAAAGAACACACATGCAATGACCACTGGTTGATCCATATGTGGTTTGTGGAAAGAACACACATGCAATAACTCTAGTGGTTGATCCACGTGTGGTTTGTGGAAAGAACACACATGCAATGACAGTGCTGGATCCATGTGTGGTATGTGGATATAACACACATGCAATGACTCTAGTGCTAGTTTCAGTATAAGAACACACATGCAATGACTCTAGTGGATCCACATGTAGTTTGTGAAAAGAACACACATGCAATGACTCTAGTGGTTGATCCATGTGTGGTTTGTGGAAAGAACACACATGCAATGACTCTGGTTGATCCATATGTGGTTTGTGGAAAGAACACACATGCAATGACCACTGGTGGATCCATGTGAGGTTTAGTATAAGAACAAACATGTAATGACTCTAGTGGTTGATCCATGTGTGGTTTGTGGAAAGAACACACATACAATGACTCTGGTTGATCCATAAGTTGTTTGTGGAAAAGAACACACATGCAATGAGTCTAGTGGATCCATGTGTGGTTTATGGAAAAGAACACACATGCAATGACTCTAGTGCTGGTTCGTGGTTTCAGTATAAGAACAAACATGCAATGACTCTAGTGGTTGATCCACATGTAGTTTGTGGAAAGAACACACATGCAATGACTCTGGTTGATCCATAAGTTGTTTGTGGAAAAGAACACACATGCAATGACCACTGGTGGATCCATGTGTGGTTTGTGGAAAAGAACACACATGCAATGACTCTGGTGCTGGTTTGCAGTTTTAGTATAAGAACAAACATGCAATGACTCTAGTGGTTGATCCATGTGTGGTTTGTGGAAAGAACACACATGCAATGACCATTGGTTGATCAATAAGTTGTTTGTGGAAAAGAACACACATGCAATGAGTCTAGTGGATCCATGTGTGGTTTGTGGAAAAGAACACACATGCAATGACTCTAGTGCTGGTTTGTGGTTTTAGTATAAGAACAAACATGCAATGACTCTAGTGGTTGATCCATGTGTGGTTTGTGGAAAGAACACACATGTAATGACTCTGGTTAATCCATATGTGGTTTGTGGAAAGAACACACATGCAATGACCACTGGTGGATCCATGTGTGGTTTGTGGGAAAGAACACACATGTAATGACTCTGGTGCTGGTTTGTGGTTTTAGTATAAGAACAAACATGCAATGACTCTAGTGGTTGATCCATGTGTGGTTTGTGGAAAGAACACACATGCAATAACTCTGGTTGATCCATAAGTTGTTTGTGGAAAAGAACACACATGCAATGACCACAGGTGGATCCATGTGTGGTTTGTGGAAAAGAACACACATGCAATGACTCTAGTGCTGGTTTGTGGTTTCAGTATAAGAACAAACATGCAATGACTCTAGTGGTTGATCCATGTGTGGTTTGTGGAAAGAACACACATGCAATGACTCTAGATGATCCATATGTGGTTTGGGGAAAGAACACACATGCAATGACCACTGGTGGATCCATGTGTGGTTTGTGGAAAAGAACACACATGCAATAACCACTGGTTGATCCATGTGTGGTTTGTGGAAATAACACACATGCAATGACTCTAGTGGTTGATCCATGTGTGGTTTGTGAAAAGAACACACATGTAATGACTCTAGTGTTGGTTTTAGTATAAGAACACACATGCAATGACTCTAGTGGTTGATCCATGTGTGGTTTGTGCAAATAACACATATGCAATGACTCTAGTGGTTGATCCATGTGTGGTTTGTGGAAATAACACACATGCAATGACTGTAATGGGTCCACATGTGGTTTGTGGAAAAACACGCATGCAATGACCACTGGTTTATCCATAAGTTGTTTGTAGAAAAGAACACACATGCAATGAGTCTAGTGGATCCATGTGTGGTTTGTGGAAAATAACACACATGCAATGACTCTAGTGCTTGTTTGTGGTTTCAGTATAAGAACAAACATGCAATGACTCTAGTGGTTGATCCATGTGTGGTTTGTGGAAATAACACACATGCAATGACTGTAATGGGTCCACATGTGGTTTGTGGAAAGAACACACATGCAATGACCACTGGTTGATCCATATATTGTTTGTGGAAAATAACACACATGCAATGAGTCTAGTGGATCCATGTGTGGTTTGTGGAAAAGAACACACATGCAATGACTCTAGTGCTGGTTTGTGGTTTTAGTATAAGAACAAACATGCAATGACTCTAGTGGTTGATCCATGTGTGGTTTATGGAAAGAACACACATGCAATGACTCTGGTTGATCCATATGTGGTTTGTGGAAAGAACACACATGCAATGACCACTGGTGGATCCATGTGTGGTTTGTGGAAAAGAACACACATGCAGTGACTCTAGTGCTAGTTTGTGGTTTTAGTATAAGAACGAACATGCAATGACTCTAGTGGTTGATCCACATGTAGTTTGTGGAAAGAACACACATGCAATGACTCTGGTTGATCCATAAGTTGTTTGTGGAAAAGAACACGCATGCAATGAGTCTAGTGGATCCATGTGTGGTTTGTGGGAAAGAACACACATGCGATGACTCTAGTGCTGGTTTGTGGTTTTAGTATAAGAACAAACATGCAATGACTCTAGTGGTTGATCCATGTGTGGTTTGTGGAAAGAACACACATGCAATGACTCTGGTTGATCCATATGTGGTTTTTGTAAAGAACACACATGCAATGACCACTGGTGGATCCATGTGTGGTTTGTGGAAAAGAAAACAGATGGAATGACTCTAGTGCTGGTTTGTGGTTTCGTATAAGAACAAACATGCAATAACTCTAGTGGTTGATCCATGTTTGGTTTGTGTAAAGAACACACATGCAATGACTCTGTTTGATCCATATGTGGTTTGTAGAAAGAACACACATGCAATGACCACTGGTGGATCCATGTGTGGTTTGTGGGAAAGAACACACATGCAATGACTCTGGTGCTGGTTTGTGGTTTTAGTATAAGAACAAACATGTAATGACTCTAGTGGTTGATCCATGTGTGGTTTGTGGAAAGAATACACATGCAATGACTCTGGTTGATCCATAAGTTGTTTGTGGAAAATAACACACATGCAATGAGTCTAGTGGATCCATGTGTGGTTTGTGGAAAAGAACACACATGCAATGACTCTAGTGCTGGTTTGTGGTTTTAGTATAAGAACAAACATGCAATGACTCTAGTGGTTGATCCATGTGTGGTTTGTGGAAAGAACATACATGCAATGACTCTGGATGATCCATATGTGGTTTGGGGAAAGAACACACATGCAATGACCACTGGTGGATCCATGTGTGGTTTGTGGAAAAGAACACACATGCAATGACCACTGGTTGATCCATGTGTGGTTTGTGGAAATAACACACATGCAATGACTCTAGTGGTTGATCCATGTGTGGTTTGTGAAAAGAACACAGATGCAATGACTCTAGTGTTGGTTTTAGTATAAGAACACACATGCAATGACTCTAGTGGTTGATCCATTTGTGGTTTGTGCAAATAACACATATGCAATGACTCTAGTGGTTGATCCATGTGTGGTTTCTAGAAATAACACACATGCAATGACTGTAATGGGTCCACATGTGGTTTGTGGAAAGAACACACATGCAATGACCACTGGTTGATCCATAAGTTGTTTGTAGAAAAGAACACACATGCAATGAGTCTAGTGGATCCATGTGTGGTTTGTGGAAAATAACACACATGCAATGACTCTAGTGCTGGTTTGTGGTTTTAGTATAAGAACAAACATGCAATGACTCTAGTGGTTGATCCATGTGTGGTTTGTGGAAAGAACACACATGCAATGACTCTGGTTGATCCATATGTGGTTTGTGCAAAGAACATACATGTAATGACCACAGGTGGATCTATGTGTGGTTTGTGGAAAAGAACACACATGCAATGACCACCGGTTGATCCATGTTTGGTTTGTGGAAAGAACACACATGCAATGACTCTAGTGGTTGATCCATGTGTGGTTTGTGGAAAGAACACACATGCAATGACTCTAGTGTTGGTTTTACTATAAGAACACACATGCAATGACTCTAGTGGTTGATCCATGTGTGGTTTGTGGAAATAACACATATGCAATGACTCTAGTGGTTGATCCATGTGTGGTTTGTGGAAATAACACACATGCAATGACTGTAATGGGTCCACATGTGGTTTGTGGAAAGAACACACATGCAATGACCACTGGTTGATCCATATGTTGTTTGTGGAAAATAACACACATGCAATGAGTCTAGTGGATCCATGAGTGGTTTGTGGAAAAGAACACACATGCAATGACTCTAGTGCTGGTTTGTGGTTTTAGTATAAGAACAAACATGCAATGACTCTAGTGGTTGATCCATGTGTGGTTTGTGGAAAGAACACACATGCAATGACTCTGGTTGATCCATATGTGGTTTGTGGAAAGAACACACATGCAATGACCACTGGTGGATCCATGTGTGGTTTGTGGAAAAGAACACACATGCAATGACTCTAGTGCTGGTTTGTGGTTTTAGTATAAGAACAAACATGCAATGACTCTAGTGGTTGATCCAATGTAGTTTGTGGAAAGAACACACATGCAATGACTCTGGTTGATCCATAAGTTGTTTGTGGAAAAGAACACACATGCAATGAGTCTAGTGGATCCATGTGTGGTTTGTGGGAAAGAACACACATGCGATGACTCTAGTGCTGGTTTGTGGTTTTAGTATAAGAACGAACATGCAATGACTCTAGTGGTTTATCCATGTGTGGTTTGTGGAAAGAACACACATGCAATGACTCTGTTTGATCCATATGTGGTTTTTGGAAAGAACACACGTGCAATGACCACTGGTGGATCCATGTGTGGTTTGTGGAAAAGAAAACAGATGGAATGACTCTAGTGCTGGTTTGTGGTTTTCGTATAAGAACAAACATGCAATGACTCTAGTGGTGGATCCATGTTTGGTTTGTGTAAAGAACACACATGCAATGACTCTGGTTGATCCATATGTGGTTTGTAGAAAGAACACACATGCAATGACCACTGGTGGATCCATGTGTGGTTTGTGGGAAAGAACACACATGCAATGACTCTGGTGCTGGTTTGTGGTTTTAGTATAAGAACAAACATGTAATGACTCTAGTGGTTGATCCATGTGTGGTTTGTGGAAAGAATACACATGCAATGACTCTGGTTGATCCATAAGTTGTTTGTGGAAAATAACACACATGCAGTGAGTCTAGTGGATTCATGTGTGGTTTGTGGAAAAGAACACATATGCAATGACTCTAGTGCTGGTTTGTGGTTTTAGTATAAGAACAAACATGCAATGACTCTAGTGGTTGATCCATGTGTGGTTTGTGGAAAGAACAGACATGCAATGACTATGGTTGATCCATATGTGGTTTGTGGAAAGAACACACATGCAATGACCACTGGTGGATCCATGTGTGGTTTGTGGAAAAGAACACACATGCAATGACTCTGGTGCTGGTTTGTGGTTTTAGTATAAGAACAAACATGTAATGACTCTAGTGGTTGATCCATGTGTGGTTTGTGGAAAGAATACACATGCAATGACTCTGGTTGATCCATAAGTTGTTTGTGGAAAATAACACACATGCAATGAGTCTAGTGGATCCATGTGTGGTTTGTGGAAAAGAACACACATGCAATGACTCTAGTGCTGGTTTGTGGTTTTAGTATAAGAACAAACATGCAATGACTCTAGTGGTTGATCCATGTGTGGTTTGTGGAAAGAACACACATGCAATGACTCTGGTTGATCCATATGTGGTTTGTGGAAAAACACACATGCAATGACAACTGGTGGATCCATGTGTGGTCTGTGGGAAAGAACACACATGTAATGACTCTAGTGCTGGTTTATGGTTTTAGTATAAGAACAAACATGCAATGACTCTAGTGGTTGATCCATGTGTGGTTTGTGGAAAGAACACACATGCAATGACTCTGGTTGATCCATATGTGGTTTGTGGAAAGAACACACATGCAATGACCACTGGTGGATCCATGTGTGGTTTGTGGAAAAGAACATAGATGCAATGACTCTAGTGCTGGTTTGTGGTTTTTGTATAAGAACAAACATGCAATGACTCTAGTGGTTGATCCATGTGTGGTTTGTGGAAATAACACACATACAATGACTCTGGTTGATCCATAAGTTGTTTGTGGAAAAGAACACACATGCAATGAGTCTAGTGGATCCATGTGTGGTTTGTGGAAAAGAACACACATGCAATGACTCTAGTGCTGGTTTGTGGTTTTAGTATAAGAACAAACATGCAATGACTCTAGTGGTTGATCCATGTGAGGTTTGTGGAAAGAACACACATGCAATGACTCTGGTTGATCCATCAGTTGTTTGTGGAAAATAACACACATGCAATGAGTCTAGTGGATCCATGTGTGGTTTGTGGAAAAGAACACACATGCAATGACTCTAGTGCTGGTTTGTGGTTTCAGTATAAGAACAAACATGCAATGACTCTAGTGGTTGATCCATGTGAGGTTTGTGGAAAGAACACACATGCAATGACTCTGGTTGATCCATATGTGGTTTGTGGAAAGAACACACATGCAATGACCACCGGTGGATCCATGTGTGGTTTGTGGAAAAGAACACACATGCAATGACCACCAGTTGATCCATGTGTGGTTTGTTGAAATAACACACATGCAATGACTCTAGTGGTTGATCCATGTGTGGTTTGTGAAAAGAACACACATGCAATGACTCTAGTGTTGGTTTTAGTATAAGAACACACATGACATGACTCTACTGGTTGATCCATGTGTGGTTTGTGGAAATAACACATATGCAATGACTTTAGTGGTTGATCCATGTGTGGTTTGTGGAAATAACACACATGAAATGACTGTAATGGGTCCACATGTGGTTTGTGGAAAGAACACACATGCAATGACCACTGGTTGATCCATAAGTTGTTTGTGGAAAAGAACACACATGCAATGACTCTAGTGCTGGTTTGTGGTTTTAGTATAAGAACAAACATGCAATGACTCTAGTGGTTGATCCATGTGTGGTTTGTGGAAAGAACACACATGCAATGACTCTGGTTGATCCATATGTGGTTTGTGGAAAGAACACACATGCAATGACCACTGGTGGATCCATGTGTGGTTTGTGGAAAAGAACACACATGCAATGACTCTAGTGCTGGTTTGTGGTTTTAGTATAAGAACGAACATGCAATGACTCTAGTGGTTGATCCACATGTAGTTTGTGGAAAGAACACACATGCAATGAATCTGGTTGATCCATAAGTTGTTTGTGGAAAATAACACACATGCAATGAGTCTAGTGGATCCATGTGTGGTTTGTGGGAAAGAACACACATGCGATGACTCTAGTGCTGGTTTGTGGTTTTAGTATAAGAACAAACATGCAATGACTCTAGTGGTTAATCCATGTGTGGTTTGTGGAAAGAACACACATGCAATGACTCTGGTTGATCCATATGTGGTTTTTGGAAAGAACACACGTGCAATGACCACTGGTGGATCCATGTGTGGTTTGTGGAAAAGAAAACAGATGGAATGACTCTAGTGCTGGTTTGTTGTTTTCGTATAAGAACAAACATGCAATGACTCTAATGGTTGATCCATGTTTGGTTTGTGTAAAGAACACACATGCAATGACTCTGGTTGATCCATATGTGGTTTGTAGAAAGAACACACATGCAATGACCACTGGTGGATCCATGTGTGGTTTGTGGGAAAGAACACACATGTAATGACTCTGGTGCTGGTTTGTGGTTTTAGTATAAGAACAAACATGCAATGACTCTAGTGGTTGATCCATGTGTGGTTTGTGGAAAGAACACACATGCAATGACTCTGGTTGATCCATAAGTTGTTTGTGGAAAAGAACACACATGCAATGAGTCTAGTGGATCCATGTGTGGTTTGTGGAAAAGAACACACATGCAATGACTCTAGTGCTGGTTTGTGGTTTCAGTATAAGAACAAACATGCAATGACTCTAGTGGTTGATCCATGTGAGGTTTGTGGAAAGAACACACATGCAATGACTCTGGTTGATCCATATGTGGTTTGTGGAAAGAACACACATGCAATGACCACCGGTGGATCCATGTGTGGTTTGTGGAAAAGAACACACATGCAATGACCACCAGTTGATCCATGTGTGGTTTGTTGAAATAACACACATGCAATGACTCTAGTAGTTGATCCATGTGTGGTTTGTGAAAAGAACACACATGCAATGACTCTAGTGTTGGTTTTAGTATAAGAACACACATGACATGACTCTACTGGTTGATCCATGTGTGGTTTGTGGAAATAACACATATGCAATGACTTTAGTGGTTGATCCATGTGTGGTTTGTGGAAATAACACACATGAAATGACTGTAATGGGTCCACATGTGGTTTGTGGAAAGAACACACATGCAATGACCACTGGTTGATCCATAAGTTGTTTGTGGAAAAGAACACACATGCAATGACTCTAGTGCTGGTTTGTGGTTTTAGTATAAGAACAAACATGCAATGACTCTAGTGGTTGATCCATGTGTGGTTTGTGGAAAGAACACACATGCAATGACTCTGGTTGATCCATATGTGGTTTGTGGAAAGAACACACATGCAATGACCACTGGTGGATCCATGTGTGGTTTGTGGAAAAGAACACACATGCAATGACTCTAGTGCTGGTTTGTGGTTTTAGTATAAGAACGAACATGCAATGACTCTAGTGGTTGATCCACATGTAGTTTGTGGAAAAAACACACATGCAATGAATCTGGTTGATCCATAAGTTGTTTGTGGAAAAGAACACACATGCAATGAGTCTAGTGGATCCATGTGTGGTTTGTGGGAAAGAACACACATGCGATGACTCTAGTGCTGGTTTGTGGTTTTAGTATAAGAACAAACATGCAATGACTCTAGTGGTTGATCCATGTGTGGTTTGTGGAAAGAACACACATGCAATGACTCTGGTTGATCCATATGTGGTTTTTGGAAAGAACACACGTGCAATGACCACTGGTGGATCCATGTGTGGTTTGTGGAAAAGAAAACAGATGGAATGACTCTAGTGCTGGTTTGTTGTTTTCGTATAAGAACAAACATGCAATGACTCTAATGGTTGATCCATGTTTGGTTTGTGTAAAGAACACACATGCAATGACTCTGGTTGATCCATATGTGGTTTGTAGAAAGAACACACATGCAATGACCACTGGTGGATCCATGTGTGGTTTGTGGGAAAGAACACACATGCAATGACTCTGGTGCTGGTTTGTGGTTTTAGTATAAGAACAAACATGTAATGACTCTACTGGTTGATCCATGTGTGGTTTGTGGAAAGAATACACATGCAATGACTCTGGTTGATCCATAAGTTGTTTGTGGAAAAGAACACGCATGCAATGAGTCTAGTGGATCCATGTGTGGTTTATGGAAAAGAACACACATGCAATGACTCTAGTGCTGGTTCGTGGTTTCAGTATAAGAACAAACATGCAATGACTCTAGTGGTTGATCCACATGTAGTTTGTGGAAAGAACACACATGCAATGACTCTGGTTGATCCATAAGTTGTTTGTGGAAAATAACACACATGCAATGAGTCTAGTGGATCCATGTGTGGTTTGTGGAAAAGAGCACACATGCAATGACTCTAGTGCTGGTTTGTGGTTTTAGTATAAGAACAAACATGCAATGACTCTAGTGGTTGATCCATGTGTGGTTTGTGGAAAGAACACACATGCAATGACTCTGGTTGATCCATATGTGGTTTGTGGAAAGAACACACATGCAATGACCACTGGTGGATCCATGTGTGGTTTGTGGAAAAGAACACACATGCAATGACTCTGGTGCTGGTTTGTGGTTTTAGTATAAGAACAAACATGTAATGACTCTAGTGGTTGATCCATGTGTGGTTTGTGGAAAGAATACACATGCAATGACTCTGGTTGATCCATAAGTTGTTTGTGGAAAATAACACACATGCAATGAGCCTAGTGGATCCATGTGTGGTTTGTGGAAAAGAACACACATGCAATGACTCTAGTGCTGGTTTGTGGTTTTAGTATAAGAACAAACATGCAATGACTCTAGTGGTTGATCCATGTGTGGTTTGTGGAAAGAATACACATGCAATGACTCTGGTGGTGGATCCATGTGTGGTTTGTGGAAAAGAACACACACATGCAATGACTCTAGTGGTTGATCCATGTGTGGTGTGTGGAAATAACACACACGCAATGACTCTAGTGGTTGATCCATCTGTGGTTTGTGGAAATAACACACATGCTATGACTGTAATAAATCCATATGTGTTTTATGGAAAAGAACACAAATGCAATGACCACTGGTTGATCCATATGTGGTTTGTGGAAAGAACACACAAGCAATAACTCTAGTGGTTGATCCACATGTGGTTTGTGGAAAGAACACACATGCAATGACAGTGCTGGATCCATGTGTGGTATGTGGATATAACACACATGCAATGGCTCTAGTGCTAGTTTCAGTATAAGAACACACATGCAATGACTCTAGTGGGTCCACATGTAGTTTGTGAAAAGAACACACATGCAATGACTCTAGTGGTTGATCCATGTGTGGTTTGTGGAAAGAACACACATGCAATGACCACTATTTGATCCATAAGTTGTTTGTGGAAAAGAACACACATGCAATGATTCTAGTGGATCCATGTGTGGTTTGTGGAAAAGAACACACATGAAATGACTCTAATGCTGGTTTGTGGTTTTAGTATAAGAACAAACATGCAATGACTCTAGTGGTTGATCCATGTGTGGTTTGTGGAAAGAACACGCATGCAATGATTCTGGTTGATCCATATGTGGTTTATGGAAAGAACACACATGCAATGACCACTGGTGGATCCATGTGTGGTTTGTGGGAAAGAACAGACATGCAATGACTCTGGTGCTGGTTTGTGGTTTTAATATAAGAACAAACATGCAATGACTCTAGTGGTTGATCCATGTGTGGTTTGTGGAAAGAACACACATACAATGACTCTGGTTGATCCATAAGTTGTTTGTGGAAAAGAACACACATGCAATGAGTCTAGTGGATCCATGTGTGGTTTATGGAAAAGAACACACATGCAATGACTCTAGTGCTGGTTCGTGGTTTCAGTATAAGAAAAAACATGCAATGACTCTAGTGGTTGATCCACAGTTTGTGGAAAGAACACACATGCAATGACTCTGGTTGATCCATAAGTTGTTTGTGGAAAAGAACACACATGCAATGACCACTGGTGGATCCATGTGTGGTTTGTGGAAAAGAACACACATGCAATGACTCTGGTGCTGGTTTGCGGTTTTAGTATAAGAACAAACATGCAATGACTCTAGTGGTTGATCCATGTGTGGTTTGTGGAAAGAACACACATGCAATGACCATTGGTTGATAAATAAGTTGTTTGTGGAAAAGAACACACATGCAATGAGTCTAGTGGATCCATGTGTGGTTTGTGGAAAAGAACACACATGCAATGACTCTAGTGCTGGTTTGTGTTTTTAGTATAAGAACAAACATGCAATGACTCTAGTGGTTGATCCATGTGTGGTTTGTGGAAAGAACACACATGTAATGACTCTGGTTAATCCATATGTGGTTTGTGGAAAGAACACACATGCAATGACCACTGGTGGATCCATGTGTGGTTTGTGGGAAAGAACGCACATGTAATGACTCTGGTGCTGGTTTGTGGTTTTAGTATAATAACAAACATGCAATGACTCTAGTGGTTGATCCATGTGTGGTTTGTGGAAAGAACACACATGCAATGACTCTGGTTGATCCATAAGTTGTTTGTGGAAAAGAACACACATGCAATGAGTCTAGTGGATCCATGTGTGGTTTGTAGAAAAGAACACACATGCAATGACTCTAGTGCTGGTTTGTGGTTTCAGTATAAGAACAAACATGCAATGACTCTAGTGGTTGATCCATGTGTGGTTTGTGTAAAGAACACACATGCAATGACTCTGGATGATCCATATGTGGTTTGGGGAAGGAACACACATGCAATGACCACTGGTGGATCCATGTGTGGTTTGTGGAAAAGAACACACATGCAATGACCACTGGTTGATCCATGTGTGGTTTGTGGAAATAACACACATGCAATGACTCTAGTGGTTGATCCATGTGTGGTTTGTGAAAAGAACACACATGCAATGACTCTAGTGTTGGTTTTAGTATAAGAACACACATGCAATGACTCTAGTGGTTGATCCATGTGTGGTTTGTGCAAATAACACATATGCAATGACTCTAGTGGTTGATCCATGTGTGGTTTGTGGAAATAACACACATGCAATGACTGTAATGGGTCCACATGTGGTTTGTGGAAAGAACACACATGCAATGACCACTGGTTGATCGATAAGTTGTTTGTAGAAAAGAACACACATGCAATGAGTCTAGTGGATCCATGTGTGGTTTGTGGAAAATAACACACATGCAATGACTCTAGTGTTGGTTTGTGGTTTCAGTATAAGAACAAACATGCAATGACTCTAGTGGTTGATCCATGTGTGGTTTGTGGAAAGAACACACATGCAATGACTCTGGATGATCCATATGTGGTTTGGGGAAAGAACACACATGCAATGACCACTGGTGGATCCATGTGTGGTTTGTGGAAAAGAACACACATGCAATGACCACTGGTTGATCCATATGTGGTTTGTGGAAAGAACACACATGCAATGACTCTAGTGATTGATCCATGTGTGGTTTGTGAAAAGAACACACATGCAATGACTCTAGTGTTGGTTTTAGTATAATAACACACATGCAATGACTCTAGTGGTTGATCCATGTGTGGTTTGTGGAAATAACACATATGCAATGAATCTAGTGGTTGATCCATATGTGGTTTCTGGAAATAGAAACATGCAATGACTGTAATGGGTCCACATGTGGTTTGTGGAAAGAACACACATGCAATGACCACTGGTTGATCCATATGGTGTTTGTGGAAAATAACACACATGCAATGACTCTAGTGGTTGATCCATGTGTGGTTGGTGAAAAGAACACACATGCAATGACTCTGGTGCTGGTTTTAGTATAAGAACACACATGCAATAACTCTAGTGGTTGATCCATGTGTGGTTTGTGGAAAGAACACACATGCAATGACTCTGGTTGATCCATATGTGGTTTCTGGAAAGAACACACATGCAATGACCACTGGTGGATCCATGTGTGGTCTGTGAAAAAGAACACACATGCAATGACTCTAGTGCTGGTTTGTGGTTTCAGTATAAGAACAAACATGCAATGACTCTAGTGGTTGATCCATTTGTGGTTTGTGGAAAGAACACACATGCAATGACTCTGGTTGATCCATATGTGGTTTGGGGAAAGAACATACATGCAATGACCACTGGTGGATCCATGTGTGGTTTGTGGAAAAGAACACACATGCAATGACCACTGGTTGATCCATGTGTGGTTTGTGGAAAGAACACACATGCAATGACTCTAGTGTTGGTTTAAGTATAAAAACACACATGCAATGACACTAGTGGTTGATCCATGTGTGGTTTGTGGAAATAACACATATGCAATGACTCTAGTGGTTGATCCATGTGTGGTTTGTGGAAATATCACACATGCAATGAATGTTATGGGTCCACATGTGGTTTGTGGAAAGAACACACATGCAATGACCACTGGTTGATCCATAAGTTGTTTGTGGAAAAGAACACACATGCAATGAGTCTAGTGGATCCATGTGTGGTTTGTGGAAAAGAACACACATGCAATGACTCTAGTGCTGGTTTGTGGTTCCAGTATAAGAACAAACATGCAATGACTCTAGTGGTTGATCCATGTGTGGTTTGTGGAAAGAACACACATGCAGTGACTCTGGTTGGTCCATATCTGGTTTGTGGAAAGAACATAGATGCAATGACCACAGTGGATCCATGTGTGGTTTGTGGAAAAGAACACACATGCAATGACCACTGGTTGATCCATGTGTGGTTTGTGGAAAGAACACACATGCAATGACTCTAGTGGTTGATCCATGTGTGGTTTGTGAAAAGAACACACATGCAATGACTCTAGTGTTTGTTTTAGTATAAGAACACACATGCAATGACTCTAGTAGTTGATCCATGTGTGGTTTGTGGAAATAACACATATGCAATGACTCTAGTGGTTGATCCATGTGTGGTTTCTGAAAATAACACACATGCAATGACTGTAATGGGTCCACATGTGGTTTGTGGAAAGAACACACATGCAATGACAACTGGTTGATCCATATGTTGTTTGTGGAATATAACACACATGCAATGACTCTAGTGGTTGATCCATGTGGGGTTTGTGAAAAGAACACACATGCAATGACTCTAGTGTTGGTTTTAGTATAAGAACACACATGCAATGACTCTAGTGGTTGATCTATGTGTGGTTTGTGGAAAGAACACACATGCAATGACTGAGGTTGATCCATATGTGGTTTGTGGAAAGAACACACATGCAATGACCACCTGTGGATCCATGTGTGGTTTGTGGAATAGAACACACATGCAATGACTCTAGTGTTGGTTTGTGGTTTCAGTATAAGAACAAACATGCAATGACTCTAGTGGTTGATCCATGTGTGGTTTGTGGAAAGAACACACATGCAATGACTCTGGTTGATCCATAAGTTGTTTGTGGAAAAGAAGACACATGCAATGAGTCTAGTGTGGTTTGTGGAAAAGAACACACATGCAATGACTCTAGTGCTGGTTTGTGGTTTCAGTATAAGAACAAACATGCAATGACTCTAGAGGTTGATCCATGTGTGGTTTGTGGAAAGAACACACATGCAATGACTCTGGTTGATCCATATGTGGTTTGTGAAAAGAACACACATGCAATGATCACTGGTGGATCCATGTGTGGTTTTTGGAAAAGAACACACATGCAATGACCACTGGTTGATCCATGTGTGGTTTGTGGAAATAACACACATGCAATGACTCTAGTGGTTGATCCATGTGTGGTTTGTGAAAAGAACACACATGTAATGACTCTAGTGTTGGTTTTAGTATAAGAAAACACATGCAATGACTCTAGTGGTTGATCCATGTGTGGTTTGTGGAAATAACACATATGCAATGACTCTAGTGGTTGATCCATGTGTGGTTTGTGGAAATAAGACACATGCAATGACTGTAATGGGTCCACATGTGGTTTGTGGAAAGAACACACATGCAATGACCACTGGTTGATCCATATGTTGTTTGTGGAAAAGAACACACATGCAATGACTCTAGTGCTGGTTTGTGGTTTTAGTATAAGAACAAACATGCAATGACTCTAGTGGTTGATCCATGTGTGGTTTGTGGAAAGAACACACATGCAATGACTCTGGTTGATCCATATGTGGTTTGTGGAAAGAACACACATGCAATGACCACTGGTGGATCCATGTGTGGTCTGTGGGAAAGAACACACATGTAATGACTCTAGTGCTGGTTTGTGGTTTTCGTATAAGAACAAACATGCAATGACTCTAGTGGTTGATCCATGTGTGGTTTGTGGAAAGAACACACATGCAATGACTCTGGTTGATCCATAAGTTATTTGTGGAAAAGAACACACATGCAATGAGTCTAGTGGATCCATTTGTGGTTTGTGGAAAAGAACACACATGCAATGACCACTGGTTGATCCATGTGTGGTCTGTGGAAAGAACACACATGCAATGACTCTAGTGGTTAATCCATGTGTGGTTTGTGAAAAGAACACACATGCAATGACTCTAGTGTTGCTTTTAGTATCAGAACACACATGCAATGACTTTAGTGGTTGATCCATGTGTGGTTTGTGGAAATAACACATATGAAATGACTCTAGTGGTTGATCCATGTGTGGTTTGTGGAAATAACACACATGCAATGACTGTAATGGGTCCACATGTGGTTTGTGGAAAGAACACACATGCAATGACCACTGGTTAATCCATATGTTGTTTGTGGAAAATAACACAGATGCAATGAGTCTAGTGGATCCATTTGTGGTTTGTGGAAAAGAACACGCATGCAATGACTCTAGTGCTGGTTTGTGGTTTTAGTATAAGAACAAACATGCAATGACTCTAGTGGTTGATCCATGTGTGGTTTGTGGAAAGAACACACATGCAATGACTCTGGTTGATCCATATGTGGTTTGTGGAAAAAACACACATGCAATGACCACTGGTGGATCCATGTGAGGTTTGTGGAAAAGAACACACATGCAATGACTCTAGTGCTGGTTTGTGGTTTTAGTATAAGAACAAACATGCAATGACTCTAGTGGTTGATCCACATGTAGTTTGTGGAAAGAACACACATGCAATGACTCTGGTTGATCCATTAGTTGTTTGTGGAAAAGCACACACATGCAATGAGTCTAGTGGATCCATTTGTGGTTTGTGGGAAAGAACACACATGCAATGACTCTGATGCTGGTTTGTGGTTTTAGTATAAGAACAAACATGCAATGACTCTAGTGGTTGATCCATGTGTGGTTTGTGGAAAGAACACACATGCAATGACTCTGTTTGATCCATATGTGGTTTGTGGAAAGAAGACACATGTAATGACCACTGGTGGATCCATGTGTGGTTTGTGGAAAAGAACACACATGCAATAACTCTAGTGCTGGTTTGTGGTTTTAGTATAAGAACAAACATGCAATGACTCTAGTGGTTCATCCATGTGTGGTTTGTGGAAATAACACACATGCAATGACTCTGGTTGATCCATATGTGGTTTGTGGAAAGAACACACATGCAATGACCACTGGTTAATCCATATGTTGTTTGTGGAAAATAACACAGATGCAATGAGTCTAGTGGATCCATTTGTGGTTTGTGGAAAAGAACACACATGCAACGACTCTAGTGCTGGTTTGTGATTTTAGTATAAGAACAAACATGCAATGACTCTAGTGGTTGATCCATGTGTGGTTTGTGGAAAGAACACACATGCAATGACTCTGGTTGATCCATATGTGGTTTGTGGAAAGAACACACATGCAATGACCACTGGTGGATCCATGTGAGGTTTGTGGAAAAGAACACACATGCAATGACTCTAGTGTTGGTTTGTGGTTTTAGTATAAGAACAAACATGCAATGACTCTAGTGGTTGATCCACATGTAGTTTGTGGAAAGAACACACATGCAATGACTCTGGTTGATCCATAAGTTGTTTGTGGAAAAGAACACACATGCAATGAGTCTAGTGGATCCATTTGTGGTTTGTGGGAAAGAACACACATGCAATGACTCTGGTGCTGGTTTGTGGTTTTAGTATAAGAACAAACATGCAATGACTCTAGTGGTTGATCCATGTGTGGTTTGTGGAAAGAACACACATGCAATGACTCTGTTTGATCCATATGTGGTTTGTGGAAAGAAGACACATGTAATGACCACTGGTGGATCCATGTGTGGTTTGTGGAAAAGAACACACATGCAATAACTCTAGTGCTGGTTTGTGGTTTTAGTATAAGAACAAACATGCAATGACTCTAGTGGTTGATCCATGTGTGGTTTGTGGAAAGAACACACATGCAATGACTCTGGTTGATCCATATGTGGTTTGTGGAAAGAAAACACATGCAATGACCACTGGTGGATCCATGTGTGGTTTGTGGAGAAGAACACACATGCAATGACCACTGGTTGATCCATGTGTGGTTTGTGGAAAGAACACACATGCAATGACTCTAGTGTTGGTTTAAGTATAAGAACACACATGCAATGACTCTAGTGGTTGATCCATGTGTGGTTTGTGGAAATAACACACATGCAATGACTCTAATGGGTCCACATGTGGTTTGTGGAAAGAACACACATGCAATGACCACTGGTTGATCCATATGTTGTTTGTGGAAAAGAACACACATGCAATGACTCTAGTGATGGTTTATGGTTTTAGTATAAGAACAAACATGCAATGACTCTAGTGGTTGATCCACATGTAGTTTGTGGAAAGAACACACATGCAATGACTCTGGTTGATCCATAAGTTATTTGTGGAAAAGAACACACATGCAATGAGTCTAGTGGATCCATTTGTGGTTTGTGGAAATGAACATACATGCAATGACCACTGGTTGATCCATGTGTGGTCTGTGGAAAGAACACACATGCAATGACTCTAGTGGTTAATCCATGTGTGGTTTGTGAAAAGAACACACATGCAATGACTCTAGTGTTGCTTTTAGTATCAGAACACACATGCAATGACTTTAGTGGTTGATCCATGTGTGGTTTGTGGAAATAACACATATGAAATGACTCTAGTGGTTGATCCATGTGTGGTTTGTGGAAATAACACACATGCAATGACTGTAATGGGTCCACATGTGGTTTGTGGAAAGAACACACATGCAATGACAACTGGTTAATCCATATGTTGTTTGTGGAAAATAACATAGATGCAATGAGTCTAGTGGATCCATTTGTGGTTTGTGGAAAAGAATACACATGCAATGACTCTAGTGCTGGTTTGTGGTTTTAGTATAAGAACAAACATGCAATGACTCTAGTGGTTGATCCATGTGTGGTTTGTGGAAAGAACACACATGCAATGACTCTGGTTGATCCATATGTGGTTTGTGGAAAGAACACACATGCAATGACCACTGGTGGATCCATGTGAGGTTTGTGGAAAATAACACACATGCAATGACTCTAGTGCTGGTTTGTGGTTTTAGTATAAGAACAAACATGCAATGACTCTAGTGGTTGATCCACATGTAGTTTGTGGAAAGAACACACATGCAATGACTCTGGTTGATCCATAAGTTGTTTGTGGAAAAGAACACACATGCAATGAGTCTAGTGGATCCATTTGTGGTTTGTGGGAAAGAACACACATGCAATGACTCTGGTGCTGGTTTGTGGTTTTAGTATAAGAACAAACATGCAATGACTCTAGTGGTTGATCCATGTGTGGTTTGTGGAAAGAACACACATGCAATGACTCTGTTTGATCCATATGTGGTTTGTGGAAAGAAGACACATGTAATGACCACTGGTGGATCCATGTGTGGTTTGTGGAAAAGAACACACATGCAATAACTCTAGTGCTGGTTTGTGGTTTTAGTATAAGAACAAACATGCAATGACTCTAGTGGTTGATCCATGTGTGGTTTGTGGAAAGAACACACATGCAATGACTCTGGTTGATCCATATGTGGTTTGTGGAAGGAACACACATGCAATGACCAATGGTGGATCCATGTGTGGTTTGTGGGAAAGAACACACATGCAATGACTCTAGTGGTTGATCCATGTGTGGTTTGTGGAAATAACACATATGCAATGACTCTAGTGGTTGATCCATGTGTGGTTTGTGGAAATAACACACATGCAATGACTATAATGGGTCCACATGTGGTTTGTGGAAAGAACACACATGCAATGACCACTGGTTGATCCATAAGTTGTTTGTGGAAAAGAACACACATGCAATGGTTTGTGGAAAAGGACACACATGCAATGACTCTAGTGCTGGTTTGTGGTTTTAGTATAAGAACAAACATGCAATGACTCTAGTGGTTGATCCATGTGTGGTTTGTGGAAAGAACACACATGCAATGACTCTGGCTGATCCATATGTGGTTTGTGGAAAGAACACACATGCAATGACCACTGGTGGATCCATGTGTGGTTTTGTGAAAAGAACACACATGCAATGACCACTGGTTGATCCATGTGTGGTCTGTGGAAAGAACACACACGCAATGACTCTAGTGGTTGATCCATGTGTGGTTTGTGAAAAGAACACACATGCAATGACTCTAGTGTTGGTTTAAGTATAAGAACACACATGCAATGACTCTAGTGGTTGATCCATGTGTGGTTTGTGGAAATAACACATATGCAATGACTCTAGTGGTCGATCCATGTGTGGTTTGTGGAAATAACACACATGCAAGGACTGTAATGGGTCCACATGTGGTTTGTGGAAAGGACACACATGCAATGACCACTGGTTGATCTGTAAGTTGTTTGTGGAAAAGAACACACATGCAATGAGTCTAGTGGATCCATGTGTGGTTTGTGGAAAAGAACACACATGCAATGACTGTAGTGCTGGTTTGTGGTTTTAGTATAAGAACAAACATGCAATGACCACTGGTGGATCCATGTTGGTTTTAGTATAAGAAAACACATGCAATGACTCTAGTGGTTGATCCATGTTTGTTTGTGGTTTTAGTATAAGAACAAACATCCTCTCTCTCTCTCTCTCTCTCTCTCTCTCTCGTAGAAGCCCAAACATGTGCCCACTCTATCTGCTACGCCCTGATTGGTTGTCACAGCTGTCATGCGGATCGTGCGCACCAACCGTTGATCCTATGTTATCCAACAAGGCTCGTTGCACATGTCGTGCCCTTCACAGGACAGCGCGAGACAGCACGGACGTCTCCCTCAACGAGACTTCTACAAGAAGGAACACGATGCCGTCCATGGAAAAAGTGGTCGAGTGGTCATGTCATGTTTAATCTAGTCTGCAAATGCTACAAGTCTACTACACGACAACTGGTCATCCACGGACCATCGGCTATACCATTTTTACTACGTAGCACGCCTGCACTCTCACTTTCGTCAGGCCCCCACCACACGAACCTTCCACGCGGCATCCGCAGCCAGAAGAGCTGTCAACCGGGGCCCTCGAGGAGGCCTAAACGTCCCCGCATTAAAAACCCAGCCTATCGGGTCCTTCATTCGCACTCATCCACTACTCTCTCTTCCCTATCCAGCAAAACACCACAATCTTGAACGTACTTGCACGAACCTTCTCCATGAAACCAGTGCGTGGGGGTGAGTGTCCGGGCATCACCGCCGGGGTGGTGCTTCACGCGACAGATCTGGAGGAGCATCACGCAGCACTGGCCGAGGAGGACGTGCAGTTCAACCCCTTCGGAGGCGCTGATGAGGGCGTGGAGTTCGACGAACACGCTCCGCTCGTGTACCCGGAGGTACATCTATTTCTACATGTTTCATATTTTCTGCTCGAGCTTAATCTATCCAGGCGTCATAAAAAAATCTAGTCCTAATGATTAGATGCAACGTACGAACCGGTACATGGAGAGATCTAGTCTGTTCTAAATGAATCCACATTATTTATTTATTAATAAGTTACCAAGAACACAAACCACATTAATTTAGGAGCGAGCTGGGGAGACGGCCGTAATGAACTGTTGAACCTGTATAGACATGTTACTGCATCGAAAGTAACTTGGAATGGTGGAAGGAATATATATTTATTATTTTGCTCACTTCGGTTTGTATTCCATACATTACAGGTGTATTCAAGTGAGATGGACTCTGACAAGGAGACCAGGGACAACAAGAGCCGCCATGTCATGAAGAAGTTCAAGAGCGGGATAATCCCTTTCCGCACTCGACTTGGGGAGCTCAGGTGCCCTTTCTGTAAGAAAGGAGTCAACCCGAGGATTGCCAGCTTGATCCCGCATGCGGTTGGCATCGGTAAAAGCCCGGCTAGTAAACACAAGTCGGCAACCAAGTCTAAGCACGCTGCTTATGGCAAGTTCCTGAGGGAGTATGTCAAGAACGGCCTAGTGTCCCCTTACTTAGGAATCAGCAACTCCTAGCCAGCCAACCCCGTCACTATGTTGGCCCGACCACTAATAATATTTAGTTCTATTACCGTATCTAAACCCTTAAACTATGTGGATTTCTATTTTCGTACCCTTCAAAATATATTCAAGTTCATCTGTTTATGTTGTTAAAGTTTTGGTGGCATACTCGTTATTTTGCATGGATAGAGGGGTGCCCCCGACAGATATAAGGGTTATCCTGTCCGCTAGATCACAGAGGATCAACGGTTGGTGGACAAAACTGAGTACAACTGAATCGCCATGGTTAAACACGACGGAAAAAAACGTGACTCACGGTACGCGTGTGCGGTGCATGGGGCGGTAGCGGACACATGTGGCCGTGCACGGTGCATTAGCCTACGTGGTGCACGGTAGTGCAACGAAACGCCGCTTCCCTTCTCCTTTAATAGAGGCCTCCCCACTCCCACTCCCACTCATCACGCACTCGCTCACTCAACCGTTTCCACTGTCCCATCACCTTCTACAAATGCCCAACAAAACCCCAACCACGCCGGCGATAGAGAAGATCGGCGCGGTGGCCATCGGCGCCTCCAAGGCAGCCGACGAGGAGCCCCCCGTCCCCGTCCCCGCATCTGACGTAGCCTCCGGCGAGGAGGCCCCCGCCAGTCTCGGACAGATCCCGCTCGGCTGGGACCCCTACGAGGAGGTTGTCTATATAAGGCCGGAGAACCCCTTCGACACTAGCATCGCTGACCCGTGGTCTGAGGTAACCAGGGTTTTCTCCCTTCCCTTGTTCTTCCCCCGTTCCCATCATTGGAAGCTAGATTCGTATGTTATTAGGGCTCGGCTGTTCGTATTTTTTACAGTAGCTAATCCTATTGTGTTAGATCTCGATTTTCGATGAATCCCCCTGTTCATAGTTGGGATCAGTATTCGATTTGGTTTGAGATTTGGGAAATAATCGGGAGATCTCATTCGGTTAATTTATGGAAAAAATCAATCCCGATAATCAAAGTATCTCAATCATGTCCTTATTTCACTCTTCTATTTTTTTCCAACAGGAGGATAGCAGCGACCTCCGCAGCAACGACGAGTTGCAGGACACTAAGACTCGTCATGTGCCGAGGAGGCTAAAGTCCGGTCAATACCATAACTTCTTCGCCGGCGACGTGTACAGGTGCCCCTTCTACCCCACCAGGAGGCTCCGCGGCACGGACTTCAACTCCCTCGTGAAGCATGCCAAGGACGTGAGGACCTGCGGCGAGTCCGTGAACGTCCACGGCTTCAGGGCCAAGCACCAGGCGCTCGGTCTTCACCTCCACAACCTCCAAAAGGTGGCTATCAAGGAGGGTCGCATGCCCCCGATCAGACCCAAGGTGCCCAAGGTCAAGGGGCCGGGCAGCAAGAAGTGGAGGAGGCGCCAGAGGGAGGAGGCGGATGCCCTCCTGGCAGAGGCCACGAGGGGCCACTGATCAGCTGCTGCTGCTGTTGTAAAGCAGCTTCTTTTGTCTTGTCTGTGTTGAAGCAGTCCGCTGCAGTTGCTGCTGAGCAGCCTAATTGTCGAACCTCGTTAAGTGTCGTGCTATATAACCTATATTAGCTGCTTTATCTACATCTGCTCTGTTTACTGAATTTATTTATGGTGCTGGTTTGTTTTGCTGCTCTAGATTTGCTACCAGATTGGGGTAAAACGATCACAAAAGGAACAATGAATAAAGAGAGAAGCTGCTCTAGATTCCCTACCTTTTTGGGCAAAAAAAACACAACAGTTAGAGAGAGAGGGGAAAAGGCGCTCTTTAAAAAGGCCACTTTAGGCGTCATGGCGCACGTAACGGCCAAGCCTTTGACCAGACGGCACCTCCCTCCGAGCGCATGTGAGGGCTTCGGAATATCGGGAGGGCAAGAGTGAGGACAAACGAGACACAATGTTGCTATAGCTAAATCTGACAAAAAGCTGAATTTGGCTTTACCATGCAATTTGGCTAGAGCTCCACAATGTAGCTATTCTAAATCCCTAAACTATGTGGCGCGTTGAAACCTAATGCTTTTCCACCGACACATGTGTTGCAAAGTTGCTTGATCATGCATGCTTACACAAGTGGCCTACAGAGAAACTTATACAAGCATGGGCAAACGAGTTTCATTTTGGCAAATTCGGGACAAGCTTTGCGCAATCGGCAGGCCTGATCGGCTGGGCGGCAGCCCCGGGGTGCAGGGATGCTAGGTCCATGTCTATGCTTAGACTTCTTAAACTTGTTAGGAATTAATAATAATTGTACACTTCCTTCTGTCCTGTCATGTTACGTCGTGTCAACACCGCGCACCCGCTGCGGATCGGCAACGGGATGGTGGTCTACGTGACCGATCTCTGCCACGCCAAAGCCACGTCGCACACCCGTCCCATCGCCTACCGGGACGGACACTGAATTTAATCGCTAGGATTGGAAACCATCGGTGCTCGCCTGGTCAAACTTGCTTCTGCATGGGTATGACCGGAATATTGGTAAACAGAATTTAAGCATCGCCTTCTGTCTCCTTAGCACATCACTGTGCAAAAATCCCCAACTCATTCCTTCCGCCGGCGCCGCCACCGCAAGAACCATCGACGCTGCCGCAGGCACCGCCTCCGCCTGGCCATACCACCGCAACAGATCACTCCACCTCCACGCCCAGTCCCAGCCACCGCTACCGAAACTTGGCCACCGCCGCCGCATTAGCTGCTGCCATGGACGCAGAGTACGGCGTGTTCGGCGACGGGAGCGACTAAACCGATGAGTACACCGTCACCTCCCATGGCACCACCAAGCTAACAGTCGTCCACACAAATGCGTCAGCGGAGGTGGCCAAGGTCATCGCAGTGTACGAGCGGTGGCTACAAGATCCGATGGATAGGTACAAGATCGTCGGCCTTGACCTCGAGTATACCAGAGATAGGAAGAGGACGGCGCTTTTGCAGCTATCCATGCGTAACCACTGCCTACTATATCACGTATGTAGGGCCAAATCTGTATGCCCAGAGCTTCGCGAGTTCCTACATAGGAGGGAGATCTACTTTGCCAGCGTCAACATCAAGAACGACACTACGAAGCTAGAACGGGATCTCCTTGTTCATGTCGTCAATCACGTCGATCTCCAACGTTTGTGGAGGTACCCGGATGGCGGTATGGGGAAAGCCGTCACGGCTAGACTCGCTTCCGACATCATCGACCGCGAGTATGCCGGCATGAAAATCGAGTTCCCGAAGCACCTGCACGAGTGATGGGAGTGGAGGCACCTGGATTACGATGCGATCAAGTACGCAGCCAGGGACGCGTATGTCTGCTACGAGATGCTCAACAGGATCTGGCGAGTGGGTGAGTGTGCTGTTTACCACTACTAGTTTCGTATTTCGTTCCTAGTTTTATCTCGCCTGTATTTTATCTCGCCTGCATTTTCTAAGTATTCTGTGTGTAAGAACCAAGCTCGTATGATCCCTGTGCTATTAGCTACTTAACCTGTATGAATTACATTCCCCCTTTTGTATGCTCAATATTCATTCTTACAAATTCTGTCTGTGCCATTTGCATGCGGCAGAATCCAGGACTGACATGCATAAGGTGTGATACAGTCATAAGTCATAACCAAACCCAGATTATGGAGAAGGATACAGTCATAAACCAGATTATAGTTTGACAAAGGTAATACACATCAGTTCGTAATTGCTCACATAGTGTACTTATGAAATAACATGTTTTCATAAACACAACAATCATGCACTAATAGTCTACATCCCAGCCTATTGGAGAAGGCAACCGATCCCAGGATGCCTTCGGTCGCTTGCCCCGGTTTGTAGATTCATCTACGATCCGGCATCTGGGACAAACAACCTGCCTTGGTGGTGGTTCAATGATGCGATGCCTGGAACGAGATTTTACAATCTGGCGGTACAGCTCGTGGCTAACATACCCGTCAATTGTAGTGTACTTCAGATTAGGTTCAGAAAGTGGCTTATCCTCCCAGTAATCGTGCCCTAAACGCCTCCACGAACATCTCGGCAATCTGTCCTTCATGTCAGCGTACCACGGGTCTATGAGTTCGGAGGCAAGAGCGGCCATCCCGGTCTTGCTGCCCTTCGTCCCTGGGATCCAGTAAATTTCCTAGATGTCCATTCTGCACTCCTTTGGGATTCTAATGTTGACAGTCGAGCTTTCAAGCAGTTTACTGTCATTCGTGATGTCAACACTGGTAAATGTTATGTGTTGGTTCACGAGAAAGTCATGAAACAGATCCCTAATGCGTTCGCCCCACCTGCATGAAAATGAATTCAGACAAATAATATAGCAATAACTTTTGCAAACAGACGGTTCAGGAACAAAAAGACAGCAAAGTCTACCAGATCCCGTCAGGCCCCTTGTCGCAAAAAGGCTGGTATACGAGGACGTGCCCCTTCATGGAGAGTTGCACCACGGCGATCCTACGGTGATCGCGGCTGTACTCGAGGTCGAGACCTACGAACCTGTTTTCTTCGAACTGCGGCCAACTCGTGAAATTATTCAGAGTGTTCCTCACCGTTCGAGGGTCGGTGGTGTAGACGGCATCGATCTTCTTCCCGCCATGTACTTCCATGTCAAAGTGCGCAGTTTTTTGCCTGCCGTCGTTTCGGACGTCCGGAGCATCCATGACTACAGGCAAGAGGGAAAGGATATGAAGGAAGAGGGTGATGCGGTGGTGGAGGAAATGGATGAGGCCATGGAGGAGAAAGACGATGAGGCCATGGAGGAGGAAATGAGACGGAGAAGTGAAATATTGGAACCGCCCTTACCAATATCTGGAATGGTGCACAACCGTTCGTCGTAGGGTGAAGGTGGCGAAAAACGGCGGTTTTACACGTCGACGCTAGCACTTCCTAAAATTTGTTCTGTGCCACTTGTATGTGGTGGAATCAATTCAAACGTAGGCACGCTTACGCGTGCCGACCTTCACTCACTGACAGGCGGGCCGCACATTTCCCTTTTACGATTTATTTTTTCACTTCTTTTCTTCCACGCGGACGAGAACCGGCGGCGGCGGCGGTTCCTTGCAGATTCGCTCCCCACTCGAACAACTACCCCCATCCCTGATTCCACCCTCTCTCGAATCCATCCGCCTCCTTATCACAACGCCTCCATTAATCTACCGGATTCCAGACTCCATTTGCTGCTATGGGTAGAGCTTGGGGTAGCAGCAGGCTGAAGCGAAAGGCATGCAACGACGACACGGATGGCCAGGGCGACCGCTACCGCGAGGATTGGGGATGGCCGAACCTCAGCGCTGCGAACATGCACAGGATCGCCTCGGAGTTGGACATCATCTCAGCCGGCCGCCTCGCTCGCTGCATCCCTGGCTACCGCGTGACGATGCGGAACATGGACAAATAACCGTTCGGCACGCCAGGCCTTCTTTACCCTGATAACAGCAAATGGCCAGACAACCGCGATGGCCACGTAAGTTCCAGTATCTAGCTTATTCGTTCAGTCATATCGTTGATTCATATATGCTGAACTCTCATTGGAATCCTATGTTCCTTTCGTCGAACGTGTTGTGTGCACGAGCGGTTTGAACAAATCGAACCATTTAAGACTATTTTGTACAGCGGAAGCTCTGCTCGTACCTGATATTCTGGTATTTTCGTAGTGACACGGTCTTACTTTAGGTGATAGACGAGTACACAAAATTTTGATTTTGCAATGGAATGCCCGCTAGGTGATATTCTGTTTCCTAAAATAAAAACAAACAGATTGGACGATTTAAGGTTGTTATACCCTGAGCTGTTTAATTATGATCATCGTCAGGAGTTTGTTCTGGGGGGCTCTGCTCCTACTCCATATATTGATTATCTTCATAGTGACACAGGCACAATTTAGGCGATATCTGAGGAGACACTCGTATTTAGGCGATATTTTGTGTACTTTAATCTAAAGGTCTAGTTGCCAAATTGTATTTGCAATGGAATCCATGCTAGGTGATTGTACCAACTGACAACAAACTCTGCAGAATATTCATGCAAAACTAATGCTGCTGGATAAGTGGTCAGAATCAGTAGTGGTGAATATCAAGGAAGAAGAAGAGACGAAAATGAGAGATGACCAGAACTGGGTGGGTGGCAACGGCGAGGGGCTGGTCCTTTTATCCCAGGATGGGAGTACTTGGACTCTAAAAAATTGCTACAGATCGGAGAGGATAGTAGTGCCATCTTTGAAGGGTGTCGGCATTACTGCATTCAACAGCGGGTGGCCGCCGCACATTTCCGAATTCGTTTACAGGTTCAACATGGCAGAACTTGAGCTTGTGAAGGTACAGCTCCCACATAGACCGCGGGAGGGGGCGTGGAAGAACTGGGAGTACGACCTCTTAGCGGTGTTCGACAAGGCAATCGCATTCATTAGATGCCTAAAAGACAAGGAATGGACAGTCTTGCACGACGACTTCCTGCGACCGGAGAAGTATGTCGACGCCGTCTTCACCTACGGCTACTCTTCGTATAGACCACAACGCATTTATGCAGTCACTAAACCTAGCGGAGACGTGCGTGTTTGGGAGCCGTCCATTTGGGGTGAGTCATGGTGTCATATAGCATGTAAAATCCCATTCAAAATTCTGCTTACTGACACGCAGGTACCCACGCAGCCCCGCACATAATTCCAGCTCCGGTCATCGAAGATGCAGTAGTAGATGCTGAACTTGGGACACGACGCTGGTTCCTGGCATCTCTCGGAGACAACACGGAACAGCATGATGAACTCTTGTTGATTCATATCAGGGGAGCACTAAACAACATTGGTGATACAATAGAACATATGGGGACACAACTTTCTTCATACCCATCGCTGTGGTGTGACATTTTCTCGAGGTCCGCATGCCCATCCGAAGACCCAGTAGAGCAAGTCTAGAGCAGACTCAACAATCTGAAGGGACAATCTGTGTTTCTTGGGATCAACTACCCTTTCTTTGTCGGAGCCCCTCGAGCTGTTGAACCTATAATTGCTCAGGCAGCCCTGGCCCCTGATGCTGCTGCTGCTGGTGGTGGTGGTGTTGGTGGTGGTGGAGCTGACGAAGAACTAGCTGCTGCTGCTGCTCCTGGTGAAGTTGACGAAATACTTGGTGATGCTGCTGCTGGTGAAGCTGACGAAATACTTGCTAATGCTGCTGCTGGCGAAGCTGACGAAATACTTGCTGAGGCTGCTGCCGGAGTCCAGGAAGAACATGCTGGTGTTGTTGCTGAGGTGCCAGCACTTCCAGTGTTGATAGCAGACTGTGTGTTTGCTACACACTCACACGCCTATCATGTTGACACTCTAGATCCGACCTGGAGCCGAATCCACGTCGGGGGAAGGGGGGCTACAATTGGCTCATCAGTGGGGTCGTACTATTTGAAGGAGAATGAAAGACGGCCAAACGCAGCATTCTGGTTCGTTCCGACGATACCACCAGCTCTAGGGACCTAGTGCTCATACTGGCAGATCCGATGAACCATTTGTCTTTATCTTTATCATTAGTTACGCTTATGTGTGTAAAGACTAAGCTGTGCTTATTTGTGTAAGACTAAGTTAGGCCTAACTTCGTAATATTCAGTGAAGCCCAACTTTTCTTTCCACGCCCATAACAACAGAATTGCACCATAGAACATACAAATGTAATGTGCATACCACACATTTTTGCTCAGGATAACAACCACTTCAAGTAAATGATACATCGTGTACGCATTTGAACGCATCACTAGAATGTGCCACCTATTGATGATTGATGCCATGGATCTAGCTTTTTTGCACTTATTTGCATTGAATCGCTCATTGATTTGTTCACATATTTTTTGGCAATGGCTGATGAACTCCACTCTCTTGGTAACTTGCTTCATCAGCGAGCACTTGTTGATGCAATGCAAAGTACAGAACATGGTCGTCATCGTCATTCCATTTAGGTTCTCTATGTTTCGTCATCATGGAGCTACTAATTTCAAATGAAAATCTAGTAAACAATATATGTGTATATTATTAGAGTATGCTACGGCCACGGTACATACATGTTTTTCTACAATCACAAGAAGAAAACTTTATGCATTTTCACCTTGTTGGCGTTTTGCCGAACTGGGTGGATGTGGCTTTGGGGTTCGGAGAGGAAGGCGTCGTGGTTGGTGCGTGTGTGACCACGGCGACGGCGAGCTCGGATTCTGGAGGAGACCAACAGGACCGAGCATGGTCGGCATGGGTATAGATCTCACCCGGGAATGAATTCCCGTCCCCGCACCGTGCCAATGGTGCGGTCATGGTGAGGGCGAGCTCCGATTCGGGATGGGGAGGAGAACGGGCCGAGCAGGTTTGTCCAAGTTCTAGCTCCGTGCCATGGCCGCGATCACAGATTGCCGCCCCGGAGGAAGAAGCAAACGCGTAAAGGATGCATGCGCCAACGCTGCAAGCCTACATGGCAGCGACGACGGCAGCAACATAACGGCGAAAGCTGACAGGGGGGACCCAACTTGATGGCCGTTAGCCTGATTTTTTGTATTGAAACGTAAAGTTGAATTCGGGATGAAAAGGACCCTCTGAGTATTTGGCACGCCAACTATAGTCATCGCGGATGATATTAGGGAACTCGGGTACCGCGTTGCCTGGCCACCCCAACTTTCGGGCCGCAAAATGATATTCTCCTCGATATTCCCCATTGGTGTAGTGCTATGGAACATGAGTTTCAGATGCTCCAGAAAAATTATACTTGGTAGCTGGTTCCTCCTATTTCTAGGGTCAATATTATTGATTCCAAGTGGGTCTTCAAAGTTAAGAGACATGCTGATGGTTCTATTGAACACTACAAGGCACGATTAGTGGCCAAGGGCTTCAAATAGAGATATGGACTTGATTACGAGGATACGTTCAGTCCAGAAGCCTACTACCATTTGTTTGCTACTCTCTTTGGATGTTACAAGAGGGTGGTTGTTGCGCTAGCTGGATGTTCAGAATGCTTTTTTGTATGGTGTATTGGAGGAGGAGACCTATATGCGTCAGCCCACAGGATTTGTTGATCCTTCTCGCCATCATCATCTATGTCGTCTTGTTAAGGCGCTCTATGGTCTGAAGCAGGCTCCTCGTTCTTGGCATGCGCGCCTTGGCTCTGTTCTTCAGGCTCATGGGTTTGTTCCATCCACTGCTGACACATCCTTGTTTCTCCTCCAGCGTCCTGAGGTTACGATGTACCCGCTAGTCTATGTTGATGACATTATTCTCATCAGCTCCTCAGATGCTGCTGCTGATCGTCTATTGTCTGCTCTGAGTGGTGATTTTGCCGTGAAGGACCTGGGCACTCCACACTACTTCCTTGGATTGGAAGTCTCAAGGTCTTCTATTGGGTTATCTCTTACTCAGCATAAGTTTTCTATGGATTTGCTGTGACGAGCTGGTATGCTCAAGTGCAAACATGCCTCTACTCCTATGTCTGCCACTAACTGATTATCTGCTCCTGATGGGAACATTCTCTCTTCTGATGATGCCACTGAGTACCATAGTACTGTTGGTGGTTTGCAATACTTGACTATCACCAGGCCTGACCTCTCCTATGTAGTTAATCGTGTGTGTCAGTATCTTCATGCTCTCATGACTTCACACTGGTCAGCTATGAAGCGCATCTTGCGCTATATCTATCTTACTGTCTCGTATGGACTGCATCTCCAACCTACACCGTCTTGTGATCTCTCAACTTTCTTAGATGCAGATTGGGATGGCAATCTTGATGACAGGCGATCCAAGGGGGGCTATGCGGTCTTCTTTGCTCCCAATTTGATCGCATGGAATGCTCGCAAGCAAGATACAGTATCACACAGCAGTACTGAAGCTGAGTACAAGGCAGTTGCTAATGCCACAACTGAGATCATATGGGTATAGTCGCTATTGAGAGAGTTGGGAATCTCTCAATATCAGCCGCCAGTTCTTTGGTGTGACAACATCGGTGCTCCATACTTTTCATCGAATTCGGTATTTCATACCCAAACGAAACACATCTAAGTTGACTATCATTTTGTGAGGAAACGTGTTGCTTAGAAGCTAGTCCAAATCAAGTTCATCTCCTCCAAGGATCAACTTGCTGACATCTTCACGAAGCCTCTTCCGCAGCCTCATTTTTTAGGTTATAGGCACAATCTTAACTTGCTTTGTACCTCAGGCCATAGTTAAGTTTGAGGGAGGATGTTAGATTGTACATATACGGAGTAGTTGTACATTAACTTGTATTTTGTATTGTACACATATTGTGTATCCCTCTATATAATGAGATAGCCACACCCACGTTTAGGTGTCGAATAGTTGCCCCAAACCACGTTTTACAAGACAATATAACCAGTTGCCATCGATGCTTATTCACATCTATTGTACAAGACTAGATTCTTGCTTCAACAATCATATGGTGATTTCGCCTACAACGATGAGCCTAAGAGCAAGAACAATAGTATATCCAGCAGCTGGCTACAAGAAGTTGCCATGTCACCAAAAGTTAGCTTTGTACAATAGTGTTGGCTCTAAGGTTGGCTATTAGATTAGTACTACTCTCATTTTCTATCTTTCTCTACCATCTCATTTAATGTTTCTAACTAGAAGCACTATAGAGCAGGCTCTTGCATGAGAGTCCACTTCCCCTCTTTTATCTTATCTCTCTCCTTCACATAGATCAAAATACCATGTCAGCAAGCTTATAGCCTATTATTGTACTTGCTCCCACAGTTGATTATCGGTGAAACTCCTACATTGAGGGAATATGACAAAGCAACATCAAGTGATATCATAACATATTAATATCTCTAGATTTAGATGTATCTAGCATTAATTTGTATCAGAGGAGTACATCATTCGGGGTGTCCGGAAGAAAAGGAATAGAAGGGCCTTTTCTGAAGAGACCCTTCCAGTGACTTTTTTTGGTGAAATTCTACATATCTATTAATAATCACCAGCAGCAGTAGAAAGAGTCACAAAAGTAATAAAATTACAAATAGGTCAATGCATCACCTAGCGAAGACTACTAACACTAGTACGAGCCGAAGACGCGGTGCCGTCCTTGCCCCTCCATCGCTGGAGCCGGGCAAAGCTTGTCGAAGTAGAGCTTGTTGTAGTAGACAGATGAGAAGTCATCGTGCTAAGACCCCAAAGAACCAGCGCACCAGAGGAGCAACCATCGCCGAAGATGACAACCGTAGATCTGAAGAGACTAACCTCAGACCACACCAACAAATACGAAAAACGACAAGACCGCAAGAGATCTATCGGACATATGACTCCGCGCGCAACCTTTTTAGAACATTGTCATAATAGTGAACATGTGCAACTTCCAAATAGCGTGGTGCGTACTGCTCAGCGATGGATTCCACCAAATCCTTATAATTTGTTAAATCACTAACAATAACCTTTTCAAAATAGAAGTATCTAATGGCCTTTCTAGCTCTTTTTGAGTCTCCAAACATTCTAATTTTTAGCAAATAGTATGAGTTTGATCCATCCTATCAAAAGCAAAAACATATTTTACTAGAAAAGCAGCAGACAACATAGCAATTACAGAGAAATTGGTCAAAACCACCCGCCCTTCCATGTCCAAATTTGTAGAGAAATTGATCGAACATTTAAGTTTAAGCATGTCAAAATCAATCACCCTTCCATGTACTCTTTGTGCAAAAAACCTTTTTTTTCGAGGAAAAAAAAACTTGATATATGCCTCGCCCTCAGGCGCCCGTACGACGCATCCACCTCGCCCCACCAAACCCGACCCTGCCACCACTCCCGGCCCGGGTGCCAACTGCCAACTTACTAATACGACCACGTCGCTGCCTATCCGATTCAGTCGAGCCCGGCGTCGAACACCCCGCGCGCAGAGTCCCAGCTGCTTCCATTGCCGCCGCCTCTGTCCGAACGCAGGCACGAACGTACCCATGGCGTTCGCGCTCAAGGCCTCGTCCTCCCTCACCGCTTCCTCGGCGGCGGCGGCGGCGTCGTCCGCCTCCCCCGCGCCGAGGGGGCGCACCGCGGCGAGCAGGGTCTCGTTCCGTGGGGTCGCGCCCGTGGCCGCCATCTGGGCGGATGCGTCAGCCGCCGCTGCCACGGCCGTGGCCGGGGACAAGCGCACCATCTCGGGTACATTCACCAAGCTCAAGGAGCAGGGCAAGGTTAGTTCCCAGCCCGCCCCGACGATTGCGCGTGTATCGATTCTGGATTGCGATTTGTTACTCCGTGTGCGTTGGCTAGACGGAGGGCACGGTCCGATGCTGGTAGGGAGCTGCGTATTTCACTTCTGGATGGATAGGTTGGATCAACCAGGTTGGGGTGGGGTCAAACCTTTCCGGATTTGCCGGGTCGTTCTACCACTGAATTTTGTCATTTAGGATATGATCGATAAGATTGATGAGGGCTGCAGATGAAAAATCGTCTATTCCAATTTTCGCTCAGGCTCGTGTTAAATTTGTGCTGCCATGCTCCAGGTCGAACATTTGTTTTTGTATGATACAGTTTGTGCTGATACAAACCAGGATTATCCATTCCTGTGTTGGACCATATTGTTAATTTGCTAGAGTTTTGCGAGAGTAAGGATTATCTAAGCGCTAATGATATGATTTACAAACAGTGTGCCAGTAAAAGATACTAGTAGTTCTTATAAGAGATTAGCATGTAAATGAGTCTCAACACTCTGTGTTAGTATAGTACTGTATTCATTTCTCCAAATGGGTTTTATCGCTTTGCCGTGCTTCATTTTCTCGGCAATTTGTAGTGCCCCCATGTGTTCGTGTTATAATAATTATACTGAAACTCTGAGAGGATATAATTATGTTACCTATGATATGATATTTCCAGATCAGCGTTTATGTTCATAACACTTTTCAACCATATTAATATTCATCTTATATTATTTTTTGTTTTCTAATAATATTTGGAACTTGTAGGTTGCGTTCGTTCCATTCATCGTTGCTGGTGATCCTGACTTAGCAACCACACTGAAAGCATTGAAGGTTCTTGATGCATGTGGTTCAGATGTGATTGAATTGGGTGTGCCTTATTCTGATCCATTAGCTGATGGCCCTGTTATCCAGGTATGCTACAATGCTATGTATATTCTGTAGTATCCCTGTTCTTCAGCTTACGTGTTTTCACATTTTTTTCTTGCATCATTTTAGGCTTCCGCTACACGTGCACTAAGAAAAGGCACCACATTTGAAGATGTTATCTCTATGGTAAAGGAGGTGGTACCTGATCTGTCCTGCCCTCTAGCACTTTTCACATACTATAACCCAATTCTGAAGCGTGGTGTCGCAAACTTCATGTCTGTTGTAAAAGAAGCTGGTGTACATGGTAATGCCTTATATAGTTTTTTATAGCTCTAGTACCTCTTTATATAGTGAACCATATACTGTTGTTATTCTACATTAAAATGCCACTGAAATCATATGGTCACCTAGTTATCTGAAGTATGGTATCGGTTCTCCTGTATCTTAGTTTGACTAGCACATGAGTAGACAATTGAGAAATTGTAATTGGGATAACAACAAAGACATATTTTTAGAACTATATTTTACACACTGTACACTGATCTTAATATATGCCACTTTCTTGTGGTTACAAAGTTCTATTTTATTGTAAAAATCAAGTTACATATGTATTGCTATGTTGCAGGTCTTGTGGTACCTGATGTTCCTCTAGAAGAGACAGATATTTTGAGAAGTGAAGCTGCCAAGAACAACCTAGAGTTGGTAGGCCCTCTTTCCTGATATGATAATCCTAACCTTATAATTGGTCTTTTCGTCTCTTGTGTCTTAACCAAAGAGAGTCAAATATTCTCGTTAGCCCTCTATCTTTGAAGAAAGACCCCATTTGATATTTCTTATTTAAATGCTTCTGCAACATGATGCGTTATGGTCCTTGGTTCATTGCTTTGCTGCAATTGTAAATTTGACTCGTGACTCATGTTCCTTTGCCCCTTTCGTTTTCTTCTCACAATAAGCTAATCTGGTTCCTGTGGTAGCAGCCAAACTTCAAATATTAATTGTTATTCAGCATTAGGTGCTGATTAGTATGGAGGATGCCTCTTTTGTTTGGGTGGTTTGAGTTTACATCATTTTTGTTATGTCTTATAAGTTATTTCATAGTACCTTTTGCATGAATGCCTGCAGGTGTTACTGACAACACCAACTACACCAACAGAAAGAATGGAGAGAATTACAAAGGCTTCAGAAGGATTTGTTTATCTTGTAAGTGTCCAGAACTCGCTAACTATTTTCTCTCAAAATCTGTTCCCATAGTGTATTCTCCTTAACGGAAATAAAAATAGGCCTCATGTCCAGAACTCCCTAACTATTTTCCCTCTCTTAAAATCTGCTCCCATAGTGTATTCTCCTCAAATAGGCCTCATGTCAATTAGAAATTAAAAATAATTAAAAATATATATTAATGTTTAAAAGAATCTGATTTTTTTCACAAGCACATGTACATTCTCACTACGTACCTGTGAAATTTCACGAAGAAATATGTTTATTTGAGGGCTACACAAATAGGCCTCATGTCCAGATCTCACTAACTATTTTCTCTCTCTTACAATCTGTTCCCATAGTGTATTCTCCTTAACAAACACAATAGGCCTCATGTCAATTGGAAATTTAAATAATAAAAAACACATTTAATGTTTAAAAGGATCTGTTTTTTTGACAAGCACGTGTACATTCCCACTACATACCTGTGAAATTTCACAAAGAAATATGTTTATTTGAGTGCCACACCAAAAAAGGCAAATATATGGATCTGTAATGGATGTACTATCTGCCATTATAGATCCACGCATTTTGTTTAATTGTGCAGTGCACATATGAGCATATTTATTTATGAAATTTTACAGTTATGTAGATCATATCTAGAGGTACATGTGGGATTGTTTTGAAACTTCGGAATACGAGTTTTCATTTTTGAAAGTTTTAGGCTCCAACTGATCCGGGAGCCAAAACACCCCACTCATTCTCCTTATTCCTAATCAGAAAGGTTTCAAAATGGTCAACCTAGTATATATAAGATTTAAGAAGAGTATAGCAGTTTAACATCTCAAAGTTTTTTTTGAGGGAATTTACCATCTGATGTTGACTTCCTAAACTTAAAGATAAACAAATGTTTCTGTGATGTCATGCTTTCTTCTCCAAAAGGAGCCCTGCTTGACATGCTTCTGTGATGTCATGCTTTCTTTTCCAAAAGAAGTCCTTGACATGCTTCTGTGCTTACATGTAATCTGGTGCTAGACTGCCAGCTGTGCCAATTGCAAAAACGGAATTGGAGACTCCTCTTTTAGTTGCTTTCACTTCTCCACTTGGCTTTATGAATGATGCACAATTGGAGTTCACTTGACACTGTTTTCTGATTCTACTGAATCTGGTCGAGGATAACCAGTTACATACATGATTGGCTACTTGCTAAGCTGTAATGTTTGATATTCAGGTAAGCACTACTGGAGTTACTGGGGCACGTGCAGACGTAAGTATGAAGGTGAAAGCTCTTCTTCAGGAAATCAAGCAGGTTTGCAAAATCCTTGTTTATTGTTACCCAGTGAATCTTTGGTCTGCTAACTTATTGTGTATTGGACATCTTGTCTGGCAATTCTTATAGAACTCGTTTGATCATTACAGGTCACAGATAAAGCTGTTGCTGTTGGCTTTGGAGTGTCGACTCCAGAGCAAGTGAAGCAGGTAATCATATCCAGCAACTCTCTGCTCAGCAAAATATCTTGTTTTATCCTCCTTCATTTGCATGAACCTTGACAACCACGTTGTTTCAATTTATCTATAATGCAGATTGCGGGATGGGGTGCAGATGGTGTGATCGTTGGGAGTGCAATGGTAAGGCAGTTGGGGGAATCTGGTTCTCCTGAAGAAGGATTGAAGAAGCTAGAAGAATTAGCTAAGAACCTAAAGGCCGCATTTCCATGAAACATGCATTTTTTTTTGGCGGAAAACACATAAATATCATTTTTTGGTAGTTCTGTTTTGGAGTGTAGTATTGCAATCTTGGCTTTTGTTTTCGAAGGTGGTTGTTGTGTCCTGAGAATAATTGTATCATTGTGTTGAATGCTCGAGTGAATAAATTGAGGTTAATGTTACAAATGGTGCTGAAGTTAGTGTCTCTGTCCCTTACTGTACGAGGATTGACCCAACATGAGACACGACGGTGCTAAAATGCACGTATCTGATACCGTATCAATAAATTCGTCTCCTAAAAGAAAACAGTATAAAATTGAGAAATGAGCCGGTACACCATGCTTACTCTTTCTATATTTTTATTTTAAATAGCGCTAACACTTGTTAACTTAAAGCACCCTCCGGGGATGGAAACTTTCCGTCCTCCCGGGGATGGAAAATATCCCGGGTCCCCAGCCGTCCGATCAATCAGATTGACGGTCAGATCTTCTTCTTGTCCCGTTTTTGCTACATGTAGCAGAAAACGGTCCGGTCCAGAAAAAGAATATACAGACTAGACACCTCGCCGGAGACGTCGCCGGTGACCTTGTAGCAAAAAATATGTCCTAATGTAGCAAAATCGACTTCGCCGGAGACATCGCCGGAGAGTCGCCAGAAAAAATGTCGCCAGAGACCTTATAGCAAAAAATTTACGCTATTGTAGCAAAACCAGAAAACTGTTGTAGCAAAATATTTTTTCTAATGTAGCAAAGAGACGTCGTCGGAGATATTGCCGGAGACTCTTGCCGGAGATCTCATAGCAAAATCGTAGGGATTGGCCGTAGCAAAAAAATTGTGCGAAAATAGCAAAAAATATATGAATACATAGCGAAAATAATATGATAAGTTAGCAAAACGCTCGTAGCAAAGATAGGTTATCGTGTTTCCTCAAACGGGAGGAGAGGTGACATTCATTAGATGGAACCTAAACTGAATAGCTGGTTTTGAACCATTGTATTGGCATCCGTTAGCCTATCGAAATAAGGTCAAAAAGTGGGCATCTCTCATTTGAACAAGAAGGCCAGTTCAAACAAGTCCTCGGCTGATCGTATTCAAGACATAAACAGGAGATCAGAGGCCTTTTTTCACTAATAAAACCTCGTGTTACCCTTCTTTAGGAAACCCTTATTTTCGGATCACTCAATTATTCGAGTTGCCGGGACAACTATTATTGATAGGTTTGCCAAGTCTAGTGAGTTCGTTTCCCAGAAATAAATAAAGTATCCGAACTTTGGGAGGACTTCCCCTTAGTAAGGAATGCTATCAATTAGTTCGTCTTTCTGTTTCGGACAGGTTGATATCCATCTAAGTTTTGTTTGTATAAAAATACATACCTCGAACTTTTGTGATCTTTGAATCCCAGGAACCAGGAATAGGTGGTATTTCCCTTTTCTTATTGGGGTTATAGGAATGCACTTTCCAAATGGAATGACGCAGATGCTTTAATAACATTCCAATTCAACACCGGACGACTAGGGTAGCAAGTGCTATAAACTGTAGTAGCAACACCGGACGCCTACGAAGCATTGCCGTCACCGGGACCATGGTTGCGTGTTATCACGTCGTGGTCGCGCAGCCATGGCCTGCTCCACCCCACAGGAGTGAAGGAAATATGCCCGAGAGGCAATAATAAAGTGGTTATTATCTTATTTCATGTTTATGATAAATGTTTATTTTACATGCTAGAATTGTATTGATCGGAAACATCAATACATGTGTGTTTAATAAACAAAAAGGGTTCCTAGTTATGCCTCTCTTATAGACTAGCTTGTTGATTAACAAGATGATCAAGGTTTTCTGATCATGGACATTGGATGTTGTTAATAACAAGGTCACACCACTGGTGGAATGATGTGATGAACATTCATCCGAAGTATAGCATTACGATCAAAGTTATTATGTTTATATTGCTATAATATCATACGAAGTAAACTTTATCCTTAGACCATGAGATCATGTTAATTGCTAACACCGGAAGAGTATCTTGATAACATCAAATGTCACACCGTAACAGGGTGACTATAAAGGTGGGTTCAGTGCTAGAAGGTGTTATGTTGAGGCTCATGGATCAAGAGTGGGATTTGTCCATCCCGATGACGGATAGATATACTCTAGGCCCTCTCGGTGATATCACATTGAAATAGCTTGCAAGCAAGTGATGTGATCACTAGAATGTTATATCACGGGAACGAGAAAAGAGTGCATGTCGGTAACGAGATCAAACTAGGTATGGAGATACCGATGATCGAATCTCGGACATATAATATATTGCGGGACAAAGAGATTTATTTACAAGCGTTAAAGGTTCTCAAGATCACAGAAGTCATCGTTGAATATGTAGGAGTCAGTACGGATCTCCAGGTCCCGCTGCTGATTATTGATCGGAGAGGGGTCTCGATCATGTCTGCATTATTCACGAACCGTAGGGTGACACACTTAAGGGATACCGACACCATTTGGAGCAAATATGTTTCAGATAAAGATTTAAGAAAGCGCTGGAATTATTTCAATAGACGCTGAAACTGTTTCGGGTAAAATTGCTGAAATTGGTTCTGCATGTAATATTGAAATGTTGCAGGGGATTTTATGTGAATGTTTGTTAATTAAATTAATTAACAAAATTCTGAATAAAAAATAATAAAAGAGTTTTATTAAATGAGAGAGCATTAAATTTGGAGAAATTTAATGCATTTAAAGTGGAGACTTTAAAAGGGAATGTGAAGAGGCATTTTAATGTGGAGGGGTTACCACCACATGAATGGAGGAGGTGAAGAGACACCTCCTCCATGCGCCGGCCATGAAGGAGGGGCACCCCCCTCCTCCTATAAAAGGCCACCCTCTCCTCACTTCTCACACACACCTTCTTATGAAGGATCTCTCTCCTCCTCTAGTATTATTCCCCCATGGTCTCGGATTAGCGAGATACATGTTCTCGGTGGCTTTATCTGGAAAGGAGTTGCTGCTTCTGCTGCTTTGCTGGAGCGAGGGACGGAGGTTGTCGGGGTACCGGACGTGTGTGCGATCACGGATGCACCGCTGCTTTGCGGTGCTGGACTTGGTGGTGCTGAAGCTGGATCTGATCATGGACGTGCTGGAGCCGGACCTGCTGGACTTCATCACGATCTTGAGATCGGCAAGTGTACGACTACATCAACCACGAGTTCCTACTCGTTAACAAAGCTCGTTGTCTACGAGGGTAAGTTCTCGTTGGATGTATGTCCACCCGTTGCTTTGTACCTAGTAGATAGATCTTGGCGTGTAGTTCACACCGTAGGAATTTTTTTGTTTTCTATGCTACGGACCCAACAGTGGTATCAGAGCCTGATCTATGCGTAGGTGCTTTGCACGGGTAGTACACATATGTTTATATGTGGGCGATGATGATCATGTTATTGCATCTTCTATGTACTTTGGATATTGGTGGCATAGTGGGATGAAGCGGCCCGGACCAACCTTACATGTCATCGTACATGAGACCGGTTCCACGACTGACATGCAACTTGTTTTGCATAAGTGGCTGGCGGGTGTCTGTCTCTCCTACTATAGTCAATATCTGATTTACAACGAGTTGCTAATAACTTAGTTATCCTCGTCGTGGTTCATGTTCGTAGGTAAGAACGGTTCTATCTCTGAAAGCCCTAAGCCACGTAAAACTTGCAATTGATAAATTAGAGGCGTCTAGTTTAGATCGTTGCTGGGCTAGTGTCTTGATATGGTATTGTTGTAAGTAGATGTATGATAGATACTCTTACAACTCACTTAACGTGTAAGTTCCATAGACCTTGGCCTTACACACAAAGGAATGATAGAGATCATACCACGATGCAAGTGATAGAGATCAAATGCATGGACCATATCATCTCACTTTACACATTAGATGTTAGCATCTTATACTGCTAGTTTGGCGCTTTCTGTAGCATTGTAAGATGATTCCTCATTTAAATATCAAGATAAAATGTGTTCTTTCTTAAGTATGCACGTTCTATGGATCGTGTTTTCGAGACATCACGTGATGATCGGGTGTACTCAACTCTACGCTTTCATGCAACGGGTGTAAGACAGTTTTACACACGCGAATACTAAGATTCTTACTTGGCGAGCCTAGCATGTACAGACTTGGCCTTGGAACACGGACCGAAAGGTTAAGCATGAGTCATATAGTTGATGTGATGACCATATTGATGCTCGCCTTTGAAGCTACACCGACTCACGTGATGATCAGACTTGGTGTAGTGGATTTGGTTCATGTAATCACCGAAAAGGCACGGGGGATGTCGTTTTTGAGTGGGAGTTTATTTCTAATTTGGATTAGTCGAACTCAATTTGTCATAAACTAAATCAAGGTGAATTTGCATAGTTTGTTGTAGTCATTGGCATTCGTTTTCTACCTTATGCTTAGTTTTTAATTGAGATAATAGAACTATAGAATTCTGGACATTTACTTTACGAACTGGTATCGTATTGTTTTGAATGTCAATTTAAAGTTTATAAGTCCTATTGCAAACTTTCAGAAAACTCTATTTACTCCATGAAGTTTAATAAGTAGTATTAAATCAAGAGTAAGAATTCCAATGTTAGTATCTAAAGTATCATGTTTGCCTCCATGATTATTGATATTCAAAAAGTTGTTTTAATATCAAGATTATATTGGAGCTAGAAATTGTTTCAGAAACCATCATGTGTGAAAGATATTGTGATATCTGAAACAATATTTTTTGGTTGCATTATGATAGAGTATAATTTAGCAAAATACATGTTCTCATATTGTATGAGAATTTGTGAAGGATGGAGATGCTAGGCATCCGAATCTACCAAAAAGGTTTTGGGAACTGATATTATACTCGCGATTCTTCCTTATAGGCTATAGTATCTTGATCATGAAAGTTGTCATGATAAGGATGAATAGAAGATGTAAGTAAAATGTTTACTACACTAATAGATTACTAAAGAATGGATTTTTGAAAGAACACCAAACATTTGATGATGGTGATCCACTTCAAAGTGCAAGTCCAAAGGTATTAGTATTTGACTATATATGCTTTGTACCATGTGTCATGTTGATGACACCACTATTGATGTTGATAGATTCTTTTAAAATAAAAGGAATTGCTGAAAGAGAATCTATAAAATATTTGGCAGAAAATAAAAGGTTGGAGATGTCCAACTTAGGTATATAGAAGATATACATGTTATGGCTATATTCCTTGATTGTTAAACAATGTGGTTCTTAGGTATTGGATACCGAATTGGTTGGTATGAAGTGTCATACAGGACAACGCAATTCATGAACTACAATGGCCTAAGTAACCAGCAAGAGAATGAGTGATGATGTTCATTGAAAACAAATAAAGTGTTATTGTGTTTTTCGTTGGCATCAAACCAAGCCCTCAAGATTTGTTTAAATAATTGTTATTTTGTTCCGGTATAATGAGAACAATGGCTGTTCAAATAATTACCGTATTCCATAAAGGATGGATGAACTTTTACAAGTCTAGTTGGAGAAATCACATCCATAAACACTATTGCTAAAATGTCGTAAGACAAATGATTGAAAGATCACTTATGAAGTGACATCGCTGTTTAAATTATATTTGAAAGAAAACATGAAGAAACTCCATGTTGATGGATTTTTGGAGTCTTTGATTTTGATCAATTGACGCATGTGAGACTTTCCTCGAGATAATTGAAACTCCGTCCATAGGCCAGAGAGGAACGGATGACTAGCTTATTGGAAATTGTGCATGCTGATGTGCATAGTCCATTATGTGTAGCCATATGCGATGGATCTTTTCGCTTCATATGCTTTCTCCGAAAATTTGAGTGAATATATCTGTATATTTACTTAATAAGGAAGAAGTATGGAACATTTGAAAATTGTTCAAAGACTTTCAAGATGAAGTGGAAAATCATTGTAACAAGAAAATAAAGAGTTTATGATTCGATCATAAAGGAAGATATTTGAGTTACATGTTTAGCAAAAACACCTAAGACTTGAGGAATTGTTCCATGATTTGTGTTTCCCGATAAACCATAGGAGTATGGCATATCCGAGAGATAAAATCAAACCATGTTTGACATGGTAAGATCAAGGGTGTCATTTATAAAACTGCCATTATGTTTTAAGGATTGAAGCTTTAGAGACTACCGCTTTTACACTGAAAAGAGCACCATCGTGATCCATTGAAATGACACCATATGAGTTATGGTTTGGGATAAAACCCGAATTGTCTTTTCTTAAATTTTGGTATGCTATGCATAAGTAAAATGTTTACAACCAAAGTCGGATAAGCACGTCTTTGTAGGTTATCCCAAAGAATTTGTTGGAAATTTCTCCATAACACCAAGGACAAAAGAGTTTGTTACTTGGAACGTCAAGTTTCTTGAGAAGGAATTTTTCGTGAAAAGTTAAGTGGGAGGACAATAGAACTTTGATAAGGTTGTTGAACCTTAGCTATATGTGCTAAGTAGCGCAGCGCTGGAAAGTGTCCCGGTGGCGGCCACAATGCTCATGGCTCTCGTGATTACAAAAGGTGTGATCTCGGAGATTAAAGTTCCCATAGAACCGTGTGGGTCGGTAAGAATCAAATAGTAAGATTTGATAAGCAAGTCGTTATTGTTTTGACAATGATGAACCGACTACATGCAAAGAAGCGATGATGGGCCCTGACTCCATAAAATGACTAGAAGTCATAGAATCCGTGATAGTATCCATACACGAGAAATCAAGTTTCTGAACTTGGAAGACCCTCCGGAAAGTTGTGAAGCCTATCGGTCGTGTTTGGATCTATAAAGAAATAGACATGGATGTTTGACATCTATGAAATAGTGGACATGTCGGAAAGAAGTTTACGGCAATGTTCAAGGAGTTGACTATGACAAGATATGATCTTTCATAGCGATATATAATCTTGACGGATTAATGTAGCAACCACTACATATAATTTGGTATATGGTAGTTGAATAAACAAAACAAGGTTCTTCTAATAGAACGGTAACCTAGGACATGTACACGACATGGTCCAAAGGGTTTTGTTAATTCAAAGGGTGCTAAAAGGGCATGTAAACTTCAATAGTTGAAGTAAGCATAGCGGAGTTGGAATCTTCACCATGATGAAACTGTTAAAAGAGTTTAAATTCATCGGAGATGATGAAGATGCTTGCATTTGCAAGAAATTAAGTGGGAGCGCTGAGACATATTTCTAATACATTATGTAGAGGACATATTGTTGATTGGAAATGATGTATCTTGAATTGACACAAGTTAAGGATTTCATTAAAATAAGATTTCGATGAAAGACTTGGGCAAACCCAGAATATTAGGCATCAATATTTATATGGATAGATTAAGGCGCTAATATGGTTGTGCCAGACATACGTATATAAGATATTGAAAGGGTTCAATATGAGATATTGAAAGGGTTCAATATGGAAACAACAAGAAAGGTTCTTGCTGCATGGAAAGAATTGTATTCAGATTCAAGTGTTTCAACACTTGGTGAGTAAAATCACATGAAGATTCTGATCGATTATACCATGATATGTATATATCTAGAATGTCCTATGCTCTAAATGTTATGAGCATATACCAGAATGATTCATAAGATGATCATTGGACAATAGTAAAGATATTCTTATGAGTTTTGGAAGAACTAAGAATATATCATGTATAAGTGACAAATAGTTAAAGGTAGTTCATTGTAAAGTGTTACATTGATACTAGTTTTGTCACAAGATACAAATTAAATTTATCTCAATTTAGACTATGGGTGGCACAATATAATGGAAAGGATGTTCCACGATGAATTTGGGTGAGTTCCAAATTTGAGATATTGTGACGGATACTACAATAAAAGGCTAAGTATATAACTGCTATAGTAGCAGCAAAGAAGGGCATTTGTGTTAAGTAGTTTGTTATCAAACTAGGTGTGGTTCAAAGTGGGCTAATACTATGAAGATATATTGTGTGACAATAATATCAACATATTTTGAGCCTAACGAACTAAAGATCTCACCAAAGGACCAAATCTATACAATGCCATCTCATTTGAGAATGAGTGATGCGTAGAGATGCAGAGACATGCAAATACACACGGACCTGAAACTGTCAGATCCAGAGATTATGTTAACCACTAGCAATAGCGTATATGCAACACCAGAAAGCCATAGGTGTTCAATACGCAAAGTTTTTCAAACTAGATTATTGACTCTAGTGCAAGTGGGAGACTGAAGGGAATATGCCCGAGAGGCAATAATAAAGTGGTTATTATCTTATTCCATGTTTATGATAAATGTTTATTTTACATGCTAGAATTGTATTGATCGGAAACATCAATACATGTGTGTTTAATAAACAAAAAGGGTTCCTAGTTATGCCTCTCTTATAGACTAGCTTGTTGATTAACAAGATGATCAAGGTTTCCTGATCATGGACATTGGATGTTGTTAATAACAAGGTCACACCATTGGTGGAATGATGTGATGAACATTCATCCGAAGTATAGCATTACGATCAAAGTTATTATGTTTATATTGCTATAATATCATACGAAGTAAACTTTATCCTTAGACCATGAGATCATGTTAATTGCTAACACCGGAAGAGTATCTTGATAACATCAAACGTCCCACCGTAACAGGGTGACTATAAAGGTGGGTTCAGTGCTACGAAGGTGTTATATTGAGGCTCATGGATCAAGAGTAGGATTTTTCCATCCCGATGACAGATGTATATACTCTAGGCCCTCTCAGTGATATCACATTGAAATAGCTTGCAAGCAAGTGATGTGATCACTAGAATGTTATATCACGGGAACGAGAAAAGAGTGCATGTCGGTAACAAGATCAAACTAGGTATGGAGATACCGATGATCGAATCTCGGACATATAATATATTGTGGGACAAAGGGATTTAGTTACAAGCGTTAAAGGTTCTCACGATCACAGAAGTCATCGTTGAATATGTAGGAGTCAGTACGGATCTCCAGGTCCCGCTGCTGATTATTGATCGGAGAGGGGTCTCGATCATGTCTGCATTATTCGGGAACCGTAGGGTGACACACTTAAGGGATACCGACACCATTTGGAGCAAATATGTTTCAGATAAAGATTTAAGAAAGCGCTGGAATTATTTCAATAGACACCGAAATTGTTTCGGGTGAAATTGCTGAAATTGGTTCTGCATGTAATATTGAAATGTTGCAGGGGGTTTTATGTGAATGTTTGTTAATTAAAGTAATTAACAAAATTCTGAATACAAAATAATAAAAAAGTTTTATTAAATGAGAGAGCATTAAATTTGGAGAAATTTAATGCATTTAAAGTGGAGACTTTAAAAGGGAATGTGAAGAGGCATTTTAATGTGGAGGGGTTACCACCACATGAATGGAGGAGGTGAAAAGACACCTCCTCCATGCGCCGGCCATGAAGGAGGGGCACCCCCCTCCTCCTATAAAAGTCCACCCTCTCCTCACTTCTCACACACACACCTCCTTGTGAAGGATCTCTCTCCCCCTCTAGTATTATTCCCCCATGGTCTCGGATTAGCGAGATACATGTTCTCGGTGGCTTTATCTGGAAAGGAGTTGCTGCTTCCGCTGCTTTGCTGGAGCGAGGGACGGAGGTTGTCGGGGTACCGGACGTGTGTGCGATCACGGATGCACCGCTGCTTTGCGGTGCTGGACTTGGTGGTGCTGGAGCTAGATCTGATCATGGACGTGCTGGAGCCGGACCTACTGGACTTCATCACGATCTTGAGATCGGCAAGTGTACGACTATATCAACCATGAGTTCCTACTCGTTAACAAAGCTCGGTGTCTACGAGGGTAAGTTCTCATTGGATGTATGTCCACCTGTTGCTTTGTACCTAGTAGATAGATCTTGGCGTGTAGTTCACACCGTAGGAATTTTTTTGTTTTCTATGCTGCGGACCCAACAAGGAGCACCTCCACGGTGAAGCCCGTCTCCGGCAACAATGGGAGAGCACCACCTTTGTGGCCTTGCCTCTGACGATATCTAGTTGTGAGGCGGTAGGTTGCAGGGCGCGTGGCAATGGAGGTCGGGCTCCGGCGGCCTAGTCCGGCCGCGACGACGGCTGCGTGGCGACGGAGGCCGGGCTCCGGCGGCCTAGTCCGGCCGTGCGACGACGGCACGCAGCAAGGGCATGGCGGAGTCCGTCGGTGACGGCAGCACGACAGCGACACAATGGCGTGCAGCAAGGGGCCGAGCACACACGGAAAGGGCATCGAGGCGGCGGCAGTAAGTCCTTCGCGAGAAACGGGAGAAGGTGAGTCGTGGGTAGGCCCACTTAGCGCGAGGGAGCGACGACCCCGGGGATCGTTTCGTTCGATCCCCTTGGAGAGTTGTATCATTGTCCTAACTTAAATAGCCCAGGTCAGCACCCGATTAACTTCTTGGGGTCCGTCTAAACCTCCTCAAAATAGGCTTCTGCCCCGCTTGGGATCCGTCTAAACCTCCAAGTCGTAATTTTCCTTTTAGATCTGATAACTAATGGAGTAGTCAATTTGCTAATCCAGCCCAAACTCTCAGTTACACCTGAATTTCGTTCTCAAAAGCAAAATCAAACATCTCCATTTTGACAGGTGCCACTAAGAGTAAGTACAATAGGATGTCATCAGCTGACTATAAGAGTTAAAATAGTATATTTTAGCTGAGTTGGAGGTGAGAGAAGAGGAGAGAGAAGAGCTGGTTGTAAGTTAAAAGCCAGCTACAACACGTGCTCCTAGGCATTCTGTGGAAGTGACATGTGGATCATATATTACTATAATAGTACTACATGTTTATAGTTAACTATTATACTTGTTAGTGATAGTTACGTGTGATATGGTAATAGCTTATAGCTAACAATATGTTATACTATTAAACTTGCTCTAATAAAAGATTACCCTTCGCAAAGGTCACCAGTGGGCGGGACAGTACCTGACGCGTGGGAGACGACTGTACTTACGGAACCAGCTCATGCGTGACTTGTTCGTACTCTTTTCTTTTGGATAACTTGCTCGAGTAGCATACTCCGAGTACATTTACTAGAAAGTACAACGTGTACTCCGTACAAATCACAAAACATAAGAAGGAAAGTTTTCTCATTCGACGCACCAGAAGTCTCATTTTGTTTCTTCGGTTTGGTCGCCTACTTGCCTATATTTTCTCAGAACTCGCCACGACCGCTTCGCCTGCACCTACAACGCTTTCAAATTTTCATATAGCACCTATTTATCGTTTCTCCAATTTGTCGTAGCGCATTTTACGGTTCAGCTTCGCCTCGAATTAAAACGCATCAAAATATAGAAGTATTAGGGTATCAAGATACAAAGTACACGTACAAGCATATGGAGATCCAAAATATACGGTCACAATCAAAGTAGAGCGATAGTACAACTGTACTCAAAATCAAAATAAGCGAAAGTACAACTCTACTCAAAGCCAAAGCACGCGAAAGTACAAATCTATTAAGAGTCAAAGTACTCGGAACAACAATTTTACTAAGAGGCAAAATACATTGAACTACAAGTACTCCCTCCATCCCAAGGCTTAAGGCGTATAATTTTTTTCGAATTTTCCCAGGGCATAAGGCGCATACACAGTCAGGTGTGAATCACTCAGCTAATATTCCAAAACTGCCCTCCAATCTTTTGTTCTCGGCTCCTCAAAACTTGCAGACAATTATTGCTAAGAGTTATAGTGCATGGCTGGATGCACGGGAGAGGAGAAAAACGAGACCACACCAATTAATGTAGCATTTTTATTGGCTCTCCATGTTGCATGCATGGAGAGAGAGAAAATAATCGTGCATGCTCACCCGTTTTAATAAGGATACATTAGGAAACTTTGTCTCACCGGGAACCTCCTTAATAAGCGAGCCAAAAAAAATACGCCTTATGCCTTAGGATGGAGGGAGTATATGCAAATTTAAAGTACGCGGAAGTACAATTATGCTCACGCACAAAGTACATACTCAAAATCGAAATACACGAAAGTAGAACTCTACTCAAATCCGAAGTACGCAAAAGTACAAATCTACTAAGAGTCGAAGTACGCGGAACAGTAACTGTATTAAGTGCCGAAGTACACATAACTGCAAGTGTACTCATATCCGAAATACACAAAGGTACAAAGATACTCATAGACAAGTACATTAAAGTACTACTGTACTAAGAGTCAAAGTACAGAAAAGTACAAGTGTACTCACTATCAAAGTACGTGAAAGTACAAGTGTGTAGTAACCCAAGTATAAAGTACACTAAAAACCTGAAGTACAACAAATACATAACTGAAGTAATCTAAAATACGAATGCACCGATTTTGAAATTATAAAAAAAACTTGTCCAAAACCTATTAACATGGGATATAGTTTTAAACCTCTTGACACGAGGAGGTCAAAAATAAAAACGTTGAAAGGGTAATGTACCATATACTGTTTTTGGTTGACAATGACACCGTAGTTAGTGCGGACTAATGCTACCTTACCAGTGTCTTGAACAGGTTTTAGTCTGCCGGTATGTCGCCGGTATGTTGGAAGATCATCGAAGACCCCCCCATTTCGATAATGAAGAGAAGTGCCGGAGTTTTACCTTTTATATATTTCTTGAGTTTTTAGGAACACCGCACTATTAAGAGGGGTTTTCTCGATGAGCTTGCTGGGGATGTTTTTCTAAGACTTATACACATCCTATACACCCACTTGTTCCATCACCAAAGAGAGAGGAGAAAGAATGATAACATCTCTGCCAAACTCGGTTCTCAGGCCGGTTGAACCAGTTCCCAGAACGGACGGTCCGGTACCAGCGCCGGTCAACCGAACTCAAACCGGGATTCTCGGTTTGGGAGGACTTCCCCTTAGTAAGGAATGCTATCAATTAGTTCGTCTTTCTGTTTCGGACAGGTTGATATCCATCTAAGTTTTGTTTGTATAAAAATACATACCACGAACTTTTGTGATCTTTGAATCCCAGAACCAGGAATAGGTGGTATTTCCCTTTTTTTATTGGGGTTATAGGAATGCACTTTCCAAATGTAATGACGCAGATGCTTTAATAGCATTCCAATTCAACACCGGACGACTAGGGTAGCAAGTGCTATAAACTATAGTAGCAACACCGGACGCCTACGAAGCATTGCCGTCACTGGGACCATGGTTGCGTGTTATCACGTCGTGGTCGCGGCAGCCATGGCCTGCTCCACCCCACAGGAGCACCTCCACGGTGAAGCCCATCTCCGGCAACAACGGGAGAGCACCACCTTTGTGGCCTTGCCTCCGACGATATCTAGTTGTGCGGCGGCAGGTTGCAGGGCGCGTGGCAACGGAGGTCGGGCTCCAGCGGCCTAGTCCGGCCGCGACGACGGCTGCGTGGCGACGGAGGCCGGGCTCCGGCGGCCTAGTCCGGCCGTGCGGCGACGGCACGCAGCAAGGGCATGGCGGAGTCCGTCGGTGACGGCAGCACAACGGCATGCTGCAAGGGGCCGAGCACACGCGGGAAGGGCATCGAGGCGGCAGCAGTAAGTCCTTCGCGAGAAACGGGAGAAGGTGAGTCGTGGGTAGGCCCACTTAGCGCGGGTGAGCGACGACCCCGGGGATCGTTTCGTTCGATCCCCTGGGGGAGTTGTATCATTGTCCTAACTTAAATATCCCAGGTCAGCACCCGATTAACTTCTTGGGGTCCGTCTAAACCTCCTCAAAATAGGATTCTGCCCCGCTTGGGATCCGTCTAAACCTCCAAGTCGTAATTTTCCTTTTAGATCTGATAACTAATGGAGTAGTCAATTTGCTAATCCGGCCCAAACTCTCAGTTAGACCTGAATTTCGTTCTCAAAAGCAAAACCAAACATCTCCATTTTGACAGATGCCACTAAGAGTAAGTACAATAGGATGTCATCAGCTGACTATAAGAGTTAAAATAGTATATTTTAGCTGAGTTGGAGGTGAGAGAAGAGGAGAGAGAAGAACTGGTTGTAAGTTAAAAGCCAGCTACAACACGTGCTCCTAGGCATTCTGTGGAAGTGACATGTGGATCATATATTACTATAATAGTACTACATGTTTATAGTTAACTATTATACTTGTTAGTGATAGTTACGTGTGATATGGTAATAGCTTATAGCTAACAACATGTTATACTATTAAACTTGCTCTAATAAAAGATTACCCTTCGCAAAGGTCACCAGTGGGCGGGGCAGTACCTGACGCGTGGGAGACGGCTGTACCTACGGAACCAGCTCATGCGTGATTTGTTCGTACTCTTTTCTTTTGGATAACTTTCTCGTAGCATACTCCGAGTACATTTACTAGAAAGTACAACGTGTACTCCGTACAAATCACAAAACAGAAGAACATTAAAGGAAAGTTTTCTCATTCGACGCACCAGAAGTCTCCTTTTGTTTCTTCGGTTTCGTCGCCTACTTGCCTATATTTTCTCAGAACTCGCCACGACCGCTTCGCCTGCACCTACAACGCTTTCAAATTTTCATATAGCACCTATTTATCGTTTCTCCAATTTGTCGTAGCGCATTTTACGGCTCAGCTTCGCCTCGAATTAAAACGCATCAAAATATAGAAGTATTAGGGTATCAAGATACAAAGTACACGTACAAGCATATGGAGATCCAAAATATACGGTCACAATCAAAGTAGAGCGATAGTACAACTGTACTCAAAATCAAAATAAGCGAAAGTACAACTCTACTCAAAGCCAAAGCACGCGAAAGTACAAATCTATTAAGAGTCAAAGTACTCGGAACAACAATTTTACTAAGAGGCAAAATACATTGAACTACAAGTACTCCCTCCATCCCAAGGCTTAAGGCGTATAATTTTTTTCGAATTTTCCCAGGGCATAAGGCACATACACAGTCAGGTGTGAATCACTCAGCTAATGTTCCAAAACTGCCCTCCAATCTTTTGTTCTTGGCTCCTCAAAACTTGCAGGTAATTATTGCTAAGAGTTATAGTGCATGGCTGGATGCACGGGAGAGGAGAAAAACGAGACCACACCAATTAATGTAGCATTTTTATTGGCTCTGCATGTTGCATGCATGGAGAGAGAGAAAATAATCGTGCATGCTCACCCGTTTTAATAGGGGTACATTAGGAAACTTTGTCTCACCGGGAACCTCCTTAATAAGCGAGCCAAAAAAAATACGCCTTATGCCTTGGGATGGAGGGAGTATATGCAAATTTAAAGTACGCGGAAGTACAATTATGCTCACGCACAAAGTACATACTCAAAATCGAAATACACGAAAGTAGAACTCTACTCAAATCCGAAGTACGCAAAAGTACAAATCTACTAAGAGTCGAAGTACGCGGAAAAGTAACTGTATTAAGTGCTGAAGTATACATAACTGCAAGTGTACTCACAACCGAAGTACACAAAGGTACAAAGATACTCATAGCCAAGTACATTAAAGTACTACTGTACTAAGAGTCAAGGTACAGAAAAGTACAAGTGTACTCACTATCAAAGTACGTAAAAGTACAAGTGTGTAGTAACCCAAGTATAAAGTACACTAAAAACCTGAAGTACAACAAATACAGAACTGAAATACGAATGCACCGGTTTTGAAATTATAAAAAAAACTTGTCCAAAACCTATTAACATGGGATCTAGTTTTAAACCTCTTGACACGAGGAGGTCAAAAATAAAAACGTTGGAAGGATAATTTACCCTATACTGTTTTTGGTTGACAATGACACCGTAGTTAGTGCGGACTAATGCTACCTTACCAGTGTCTTGAACAGGTTTTAGTCCGCCGGTATGTTGGAAGATCATCGAAGACCCCCATTTCGATAATGAAGACTAGTGCCGGAGTTTTACCTTTTATATGTTTCTTGAGTTTTTAGGAACACCGCACTATTAAGAGGGGTTTTCTCGATGAGCTTGCTGGAGATGTTTTTCTAAGCCTTATACACATCCTATACGCCCACTTGTTCCATCACCAAAGAGAGAGAGGAGAAAGAATGATAACAACTCTGCCAAACTCGGTTCTCAGGCCGGTTGAACCGGTTCCCAGACCGGACACTCCGGTACCAGCGCCGGTCAACCGAACCCAAACCGGGATTCTCGGTTTTGTATACCGAGTCTATCCGGGGCTCACACATAGTGAGTATCCCGGTTTGGATTCCGGTTGACCGGGATGTACATCGGGCGGTCCGGTGTGTGGTCCGGTCCAACCGAACTTAAAACCGAGTTTAGCAGAATGTGCTACAAACGGCTAGATTTCTCTCTTGAGTATAAATACCTCTTCTTCCAGCTTGAGGAGGTTAGGCATTCAGTTCATATCTCATATTTGGAGCTCTCTCTCTCTCTCCATTGTTGAAACACAATTTCTTGAGGATCTCCCATTCTACCCAATCAAACTCAAATCCCTTTGGTAGAAAGTAAGAGGAGATCCCGATCTACGTTTCCACCAAGCCAAATTTCATTCCCCCTTGAGTTCGTCGAGTTAGCTTGTTACTCTTGGGTTTGTGGGAAACCCTAGGCGGCTAGGGTTACCCGGAGGCATTCGGCTTGTGATTTGCTCCATGGAAAGTTTGTGAGGGTTTGAAGACTACTTAAAAGTCTACCACGAGTAAGTGAGCTATTCCTTCGTGGGATAGGCTCGGAGAAGAAGATGAGCCTTCGTGGCGTTGGTGAATCCTTCGTGGAACCTCACACCTCTCCAACGTGACGTAGCCCCCTTCCCAAAGGTGGTGAACACGGGAATACAACTTCGTCTCTGCGTGCTTGGGTTATTCCTTAACTCCTCTCTTACTTGTGTTGTTCACTTTGTGATAGCCTTCGTGCTTGAAGTATCTTGTATCATCATCTAGGTTGCCTCACCTAGTTTGCATTTAGGCACACTTATATTCCGCAAAGCCTAAAACTTGCAAAAGATTTTAAAGAATTTGTTAGAAACCTATTCACCACCCTCTAGGTAAACCATCTTACACTTTCAATTGGTATCAGAGCCAAGTGCTCTTCTAAGGGCTTTACCGCCTAAGAGAAAGGATGATTTTCTCTGATGATGAGGAGGGAAAGACTTATTTGGTCAAGGAGATCCATGAACTCTTTGCCAAACAATCCCTTGAAAAGGCTAAGGCGGATTCTGATCTCCGTGTTTGAATATGTTTTCTTGAAGGATGCTTTACGGAGATTGGCGAGGGGGTCATGCTTGCTGGACCTTCGGTAGTACCTCAAGGGAGGCTGATGGACACCGGTAAGGAGGCTATGAACGAGGCCTCTAGCGAGAGTGACCCGACGAAAGCCTCCATGCCTCCTAATCCATTTCCGTATATATATCCCAAACAAAAGAACGTCATGCCTCATATTAATGGTTCGGGTCCCGCACCTCATTATGATGGAACTCACTTCTCTCATTGGAAAGTTTCTATGGAATCTCATCTTCATAGTTGCAGCGTGGAGCTTTGGGAGATTGTGGGCAAGGGCTTCTATCCACAAGATCCCAATGATCTCACTCCGGGAGAGTACTATGATCGTCAACTAAATGCAACGGCTTGTGACAAGATAGGGAGTGCCATTCGCCGCACTCTCTATGATCAAGTTAGCAACATTACCACCGCAAAGGAGTTGTGGGAGAGGATTGTCATTCTCCAAGAGGGAACTTCCCTTATCCAAAAGTCCAAGTATGAAGCCGCCAAGTCAGAGATGAGCATGTTCATGAGCAATGATGGTGAGTCCATCGCCGAAGCATACAAGAGACTTGTTGCCCTCCGTGTCAAGATTGATGGTCTTGGTTGTGACAAGTATGAAGATGGGTTCAACTTGAATGATGAGCTTATCAAGTCCAAGGTTCTATCCATGATTTCCGCCTCCGACAAGAAGCTTGCCTTGAACTTGCAACTTCTTGATTCAGTTCGCCACTTCTCGCCTGATGATCTCGTGTCCTATCTTGTTGCCATGGACAATATGGCGGATGAAGGACAAAAGATCAAGGAGATAAACCGTGCCATTGGGCCCTCTCAATCCCTTGCACTGAAGGCCAAGTATGCGCAAGAAAGTGGTGTAAATGATGAAGATAGTGATAGCGAGGGCATCGATGACATGCTAGCTCAAGTTGCTCTCTTCACCAAGAACTTGAAGTTCCGAAGAAGAAGAAGTTCAACCGGACCAAGCGAGAAGAAGAGAAATTGCTACAATTGTGATGAGTCGGACCACTTTGCCGACAAATGCCCATATGAGAAGATAATTGACAAGCCCAAGTATGAAGAGGGTGCCAAGCCAAGATTAAAGACAAACCCCATCAACGAGAGATACAAGAGGAACAAGAAGCGTGATGACAAAGGATTTCTTGGACAAGAGTACCTATCCGATGCGGAGAGTGAAGACGAGGAGAAGGTTGTGGGGGTGGCCGGTTTGGCGTTTGCCGAACCCGGGTCACTCTTCACATATGACTACACCAAAGACTATGCCGATGACTCCATCACTCCCAAGGTCGCCGGTACTTGCCTCATGGCAAGGAGTACCAAGGTAATCTATTCCCCTCCATCTCTCTCTAGCATCTTGGATGATCATGTTAGTACCAATGATAGTGATGATGATGAATTCGATGAAAACTATGTTCAAGAAATGTGTAAAATCATGAAGTCCCTTCCTATCAATGCTCGTGCTAGATTCAAACAATTAATGAGCCTTGTCAATTCACGTGATGAGACCATTGATAGTTTGGAGTCTCATATTGATGTTGAGAAACTAAGATTCAATCTTCTTGAGCACGAGCTAAGCAAGGAAAGGGACATTACTTCTCTTCTTAAAGAACGAATTGAAATCTATGAACTAGATAAGGCAAAAGATATGGATACCATAGATAGAGCTATCACCTTGTCCCAAGAGCTTGATACTTCGAAGAAAGAACTTGAAGTTGCTCATGCTTCTCTCACCAATGACCTTGATAACCTTAAGAAAGCTAATTTTCTTGTCAAGCATGAGCTCATAAAACTTGGGGAGAATCATGATCAACTTCGAGTGTCCTATGAGAAAGCTCTTGGTACATTGAAGGATCCTATTATTGTTGAGGATATTACTTGTGCTTCTAACCCTTCCTTGGATCAAGCTAGTCTCCTTGAGGATAATAAGAAGTGGAGGGAACAACTCGAGATGGAGCGTCTCAAACCTATCACCAAGGGCAAGATTCTTGATGAGATTCTTGCTCGACAAACGATAAGAGCTCTAAGGCAAGGTATGGGGTATGACCCCAAGAACGACAAGAATGGTGCCAACCCACCTAAAAGGATCAACTTTGTGCGTGAAGGGCACAAGGTGGTTGACCAAGTAAAGAATAATTTTGTGAATGGGGGAGCCACTAGGGGCAACCCTAATCACAAGTTTGCGGGAAAATCTAATCCCTCCTATGTGCTATGTAAGGGCGCTCAAGGAGATGTATATGCTAAGTATGTTGGCCCTCGCAATGTTTATGCTTATAGGTGGTACTCAATTTGGGTACCAAAAGATCTTGTTGCTAATGCTAGGGGACCCATTACTCAATGGGTTCCTAAATCAAAGAATTGATTTTGTAGGGGTATGCCTCCGGTGGAACAAAATGGGTGTTTGATAGTGGATGCACCAATCATATGACCGGAGGTAGAAGTGCACTTGACCATTTTATTCATGATGTCAATTCAACGTCAAACATCACTTTTGGAGACAACTCTAAAGGAAAGGTACTAGGTTTTGGCAAGTTGGTGGTTTCGAAGGCCTTGTCCCGAGAGACCGTCATGCTTGTTGAAAACCTTGGTTACAACTTACTTTCCATAAAACATCTTGCGGATGCCGGTTATGATTCCTATTTCTCTAAAACTTGTGTGAAAGTCTTTAGGAGTGATAATCTCAAGTTGATCCTTGTTGGATATGTGGAAGACGACCTCTATGTGGTCGACCTCTCGCAAGAGAGTCAATCTCTTCCTACATGTCTAATGGCCAAAGTTGATGAGGGTCATGTCTTTGGCATCGCCGCCTTGGCCATGTCAACATGAGAAATCTCAAACAACTCCTAAAGGGTGAACATATTGTTGGACCAACCGGTGTGTCTTTTGAGAAAGATCGTGTGTGTAGTGCTTGCATTTCAGGAAAACAACATGGGAGGAGTCATCCATCAATATCAAAGGTGGCCACGTCAAGATCTTTGGAGCTTCTCCATTTGGATCTCTTCGGACCATCAACATATGATTCTCTTGGTGGAAGGAGATATGGTATTGTCATCGTCGATGATTACTCAAGATACACTTGGGTATTCCTTCTCAAGTCAAAGGATGAGACCTACAAGTACTTCATGATCTTCGCCAAGCAAGCTCAACGCACCCATGGGGTGGAGATCAAGACCGTTAGGACCGACAATGGCACCGAATTCAAGAACTATACCATGCAAGAGTTTGTTCAAGATGAAGGAATCAAGAATGAATTCTCGGCTCCTTATACTCCTCAACAAAATGGCGTTGTTGAAAGGAAGAACCGGACTATCATTGAGATGGCAAGAACTATGTTGAGTGAGTACAAGTCACCCCACAACTTTTGGGGAGAAGCCATCGCCACCGCGGTTCACTACTCGAACCGGCTTTTCCTCCGAGCTCCCTTTGACATGACTCCATACGAGATTCTCACAAAGAACAAGCCCAATGTCAACTACTTCCGAGTCTTTGGGTGCAAGTGTCTCGTCAAGAACAAGAAAGAAAAACTCGGTAAATTTGAATCTAGAACTATCGAGGGTATCTTTGTTGGTTATGTGGAAAACTCTCACGCCTATAGATACTACAACAAAGCCAATGGTTGTGTTGAAGTATCTTGTGACATGGAGTTTTTGGAAGATAATGGTCCCCAAGGGGCGCAAGTTGTTCCACATGTTGTAGGCGATGGAGATTCCTCTCAAGTCATCAAGTTGATGGGAATTGGGCATATCTTGCCCACCAAGCATCACACTCATGATCAAGATGTTGATGGGGGGAGAATCAAGCCCAACTCAAGAAGAGACAAGCTCTACTCAAGTTGAACCATCAAGTGTACCTCACGATGAACAACTGTCGCAAACCAAAGAATAAGAACCAAGCCCTCAACCTGTTGAGCAAGACCAAGAAGACGTTCTAATTTCCCAAGATCAAGGTCAAGCTCAAGATGCGGTTAATGATCAAGGACCAACGAAGGATGAATTCGTTTATCATGAAGGAACTATCCAGAAGATCAAGTCCGCCTCTATTGCAAGTGGACTCCAAGTCAATAATATACCTGAAAGCATATCTAGAGGAATCGAGACGCGCAACAAGAAGAAGCAACTCACTACCTTTTGTGGCCATCATGCTTTTGTGTCCAACTTCGAGCCTCTCAAGGTCCATGAAGCTCTAGAAGATCCGGATTGGGTCATTGCCATGCAAGAAGAACTCGAGTGCTTCACCCGCAACGAAGTTTGTGATGGGTTCGTAGCATGGAAAACAAAAAAATTCTACCGCAAGAATGAACAAAACCCAGATCTAATCTAGATAAAAGCCAAGATCTAATCTATTAGACATGTGCAACGAGATAGATCTGTACTAACCCTGTAGATCCGAAAGCCTTGTGCGAGATCGGATCTCGTGGTTGATGTAGACGATCACTTGCCGATCTCAAGATCGAGTAGACGATCCTTCCGGCGCCGCGTTCCGGCAGCGCTTCCGCAGTCGGTCACACGTGCGGAGTCGAAGCAGACCTTCCTCTCCCTGTTCCAGCGAGCAGCGGAGGTAGTAGATCTCTCCACGAAATCCCAGCAGCATGACGGCGTGGTGGTGGTGGTGGAGTAGAGAATTCTGCAGGGCTTCGCCTAAGCCAGAGCAGATGGAAGGAGGAGGAGAGAGGCGGCTAGGATTTTGAGTGGGGAGGGGCCAGGGGGTGGCGCCTCCACCCCTCTATATATAGAGGGAGGGGTGCGGCCTAGGGTTCCCACCCCTAGGCCCACCCCTTAGGGCCGGCGCACAAGGAGGCTTGGGGGGAGTGTCCTTCCCCCCCAAGTTTCCTTTACTTACCCTTTAAGTTTCCCTTTATCCTATCTTGGTTTTCAAGTAAACTCCAAAATATCTTCTAGAACCTTCCGGAACATTCCGAAACCTTCTAGAATCCCCATACAAACACTCCGGAACATTTCCTAACTTAGAAAATGATCCCCATTATATGAATCTTATTCCCCGGACAATTCCGGATCTCCTCGTGATGTCCCGGATCCAATCCGAGACTCCGAACAACATTCGGTCTCCAACGCACATTCAATATCTACTTAAAACAACTTCGAACCTTAAGTGTGTCACCCTACGGTTCGTGAATATGCAGACATGATGGAGACACCTCTCCGATCAATAACCATCAGCGGGATCTGGAGATCCATAACGGCTCCCACATACTCAATGATGACTTCGTGATCCATAGAACCATTAACATACGACACCAATTCCCTTTGTCACGCGATACTCTACTTATCCGAGGTTTGATCGTCGGTATCTCCATACCTAGTTCTACCTTGTTACTGATAAGTACTCTTTACTCATTCCATGTTGTGTCATCCCCTGTGACCTAGTCACATGCTTGCAAGCTAACTAGATGACATTCCACCGAGAGGGCCCAGAGCATATCTATCCGTCATATGGATGGACAAATCCCAATCTTGGTCCATGCGCTTCAACACATACTTTCAGAATACCCAATGACACCTTTATAACCACCCAGTTACGAAGCGGTGTTTGATGTCATTACCCATCCGGTGATGGTGATTAACATAACCTCATGGTCGAAGGATTAGGTTACTATGCATTTGAAAGCTTGTAGCAATACGAACTTAATGTCTTGATCTTATGCTACGCTTACTATGGGTGTGTGTGTCCATCACATCATTCTCCTAATGATATAACCTTGTTATTAATGACATCCAATGTCCATGATCATCAATTAATCAACAAGCTAGTTCAACAAGAGGCTTACTAGGGACTCTTTTATGTTTACAAAACACACATGTATTAGTGTTTCCTTATAATACAATTATAGCATGGGATGCAAACATTCATCATAAACACAAAGATATAATAATAACCACTTTTATTATTGCCTCTTGGGCATATCTCCAACAGTCTCCCACTTGCACTAGAGTCAATAATCTAGATTACATGGTAATATACCTAACACCCATGGCGTTCTGGTGTTGGTCATGCTTTGCTCTAGGGAGAGGTTTAGTCACAGATCTGCCACATTCAGATCAGTGTGTACTTTGCAAATCTTTATGTCACCATCTCGAACATACTCATGAATAGCATGGAAACGTAGCTTGATGTGCTTCAGCTTGCTATGTGACCTTGGCTCCTGTGCATTAGCTATGGCACCTGTGTTGTCACAGTAGATGGCCATCGGGTCCAACGCACTAGGAACCACGCCAAGTTCAGTAATGAACTCCTTCATCCATATGGCTTCTTGTGCAGCCTTCGAAGCAACTATGTATTCCGATTCAGTTGAAGATTTCGCCACAACGCTTTGCTTGGCACTCCTCCAGCTCACTGCAGCACCATTCAAAATAAATACGTATCCAGACTGTGACTTCGAGTCATCTGGATCGGTGTTCCAACTAGCATCAGTGTAACTGTTTACAACAAGCTGTTCATCACCTCCATAAGAAAGAACCATATCCTTGGTCCTATTTAGGTACTTTAGAATATTCTTGACCGCTGTCCAGTGCTCCATTCCAGGATCACTTTGATATCTGCTAGTCAAACTAACAGCATGTGCTATATCCGGTCTTGTACACAGCATGACATACATGATAGAACCTATGGCCGAGGCATAGGGAATATTATTCATCTTCTCTCTATCTTCTACCGTAGCTGGACTTTGAGTCTTACTCAAGGTCTTACCTGACAACATGGGCACGAACCCTTTCTTGCTCTCTTCCATTCTAAACTTCTTTAGAACTTTGTCCAAGTATGTACTTTGTGAAAGCACTATTAGGCGTCTTGATCTATCTCTATAAATCTTGATGCCTAGAATATATGCCGCTTCGCCAAGATCCTTCATTGAAAAACTATTATTCAAATAGGCTTTGACACTATTAAGAAGTTCTATATCATTCCCAATCAACAATATGTCATCTACATATAGTACTAGGAATGCTACAGAGCTCCCACTCACTTTCTTGTAAATACAAGCTTCTCCATAAGTTTGTATAAATCCAAAGTTTTTGATTACTTTATCAAAACGTTGATTCCAACTCTGGGATGCTTGCTTCAGTCCATAAATGGAGCGTTGAAGTTTGCATACCTTGTCAGCATCTTTAGGATCGACAAAACCCTTGGGTTGTACCATATACAACTCTTCCTCAATGTCACCATTAAGGAACGCCGTTTTGACACCCATCTGCCAAATCTCATAATCGAAATATGCAGCTATTGCTAACAAAATCCTCACAGACTTTAGCTTCGCTACTGGTGAGAATGTCTCATCGTAGTCAACTCCTTGAATTTGTCAGAACCCTTTCGCGACAAGTCGAGCTTTATAGATGGTAATATTACCATCAACATCTGTTTTTCTTTTGAAAATCCATTTGTTCTCGACAGCCTTACGGCCATCCGTAAGTGCACCAAAATCCATACTTGGTTTTCGTACATGGATCCCATTTCGGATTTCATGGCTTCTAGCCATTTGTCGGAATCTGGGCTCACCATAGCTTCTTCATACGTCGCAGGGTCATCAGTGTTGTCCACCAACATGACGTTCAAGGCAGGGTCATACCAATCAGGAGTGGTACGAACCCTCGTTGACCTGCGAGGTTCAGCAGCAACTTCGTTTGAAGTTTCATGATCACCATCATGAGCTTCCTCTCCAATTGATGTAGGCGGCACAAAAAATCTTCTGGTGCTGCGCTACTCTCAACTCCGAGAGAAGGTTCAATAACCTCATCGAGTTCTACTTTCCTTCCAGTCACTTCCTTCGAGAGAAACTCCTTCTCAAGAAAGGATCCATTCTTGGCAACGAAAACTTTGCCTTCGGATCTATGATAGAAGGTATACCCAATTGTTTCTTTAGGGTATCCTATGAAGACGCATTTCTCCGCTTTGGGTTCAAGCTTATCAGGTTGTAACTTCTTTACATACACTTCGCAACCCCAAACTTTAAGGAACGACAACTTAGGTTTCTTTCCAAACCACAATTCGTACGGTGTCGTTTCAACGGATTTAGACGGTGCCCTATTTAAAGTGAGTGCGGCTGTCTCTAATGCATAGCCCCAAAACGATAGCGGTAAATCTGTAAGAGACATCATAGACCGAAACATATCTAAGAGAGTTCGATTACGATGTTCGGACACACCATTACGCTAGGGTGTTCCCGGCGGTGTCAACTGCGAAAGTATTCCACATTTCTTTAAATGCATGCCAAACTCATAACTTAGATATTCACCTCCTCGGTCAGAACGCAGAAACTTAATCTTCTTGTTACGATGATTTTCCACTTCACTTTGAAATTCCTTAAACTTCTCGAAAGTTTCGGACTTATGTTTCATAAAGTAGACATACCCATATCTACTTAAGTCATCCGTGAAAGTGAGAACATAACGATATCCACCACGCGATGCTACACTCATTGGACTGCACACATCGGTATGTATTATTTCCAATAAGTCTGTAGCTCGCTCCATTATTCCAGAGAATGGAGTTTTAGTCATTTTTCCCATTAGACATGCTTTGCATCTTTCAAGTGATTCAAAATCAAGTGATTCAAGAAGTCCATCAAAATGGAGTTTCTTCATACACTTCACTCCAATGTGACCAAGACGACAGTGCCACATGTATGTAGAATTATCATTCAATTTTGTTCGTTTAGCATCTATGTTGTGAACATGTGTATCACTACTATCGAGATTTAGTAAGAATAAACCATTTATCTCAGGTGCATTACCATAAAAGATATTACTCATATAAATCGAACAACCTTTATTCTCAGACTTAAAAGAGTAACCGTCTCGCAATAAACAAGATCCAGATATAATGTTCATGCTTAACGCAGGCACTAAATAACAATTATTTAAATTTAAAACTAATCCCGATGGTAGATGTAGAGGGAGCGTGCCGACGGCGATCACATCAACCTTGGAGCCATTTCCAACGCGCATCGTCACCTCGTCTCTCGCCAGTCTTTGTTTATTCCGCAGCTCTTGTTTCGAGTTACAAATATGAGCAACCGAACCAGTATCAAATACCCAGGCACTACTACGATTACTAGTAAGATACACATCAATAACATGTATATCGAATATACCTTTCTTCTTGATGTTGCCGTTCTTCAGATCCGCCAGGTACTTGGGGCAGTTATGCTTCCAGTGACTAGCACCCTTGTAGTAGAAGCATTCAGTTTCAGGCTTAGGACCAGCCTTGGGCTTCTTAGCAGGTGCGGCAGCTTTCTTGCCGTCCTTCTTGAAGTTGCCCTTGTTCTTAGGCTTGCCCTGTTTCTTGAAATTGGTGGTCTTATTGACCATCAACACTTGGTGCTCCTTCTTGATCTCCACTTCAGCAGTTCTCAGCATGGACGATAGTTCAGGCGACGTCTTGTTCATGTAGTGCATATTGTAGTTCATCACAAAGTTCTTATAACTCGGTGGCAGTGATTGGAGGACACGGTGAATCCCTAACTCATTAGGAATCGTTATCCCCAACTCTTGGAGCTTGTTTGCGTGCCCAGACATGGTGAGCACGTGCTCGCTAACAGAGCTACCCTCTTCCATCTTACAGTTAAAGAACTTTTCGGAGGCCTCATAGCTCTCCACGGCCGCGTGAGTCTCAAAAATGAGCTTGAGCTCCTTAATGATCACGAACGGGTCGTGGTGCTCAAAGCGCTTCTGAAGCTCCGTTTCTAAACTGTACAGATGGCACACTAAACTATGGAGTAATGATTCTTCCGAGTGGCGTAAACATTCTTTACGTCATCGGTGGCATCTTCTGCAGGTGGGTCACCTAGCGGTGCTTCGAGCACATAGGTCAACTGACCAGCCCTGAGGACAATCTTTAGTCCACGGAGCCAGTCCGTGAAGTTGCTTCCATTGTTCTTAAGCTTTTCTTTCTCTAGGAACGCATTGAAATTGATGAAGAGGTTCGCCATAATCTACAACAAATTTGCAAGTAGTTTAGACTAAGTTTATGATAAATTGAGTTCAATTTTAATTCTTAAATTTACTAGGTGAACTCCCACTCAAAACAACATCCCTCACATTGTCTTAGTGATTACACGAACCAAGTCCACTACACCAAGTCCGATCTTCACGAGAGAAGATGTAGTTTCATCGTCGAACAATCTTCATGTTCATCATATCATTTATATGATTCATGCTCTACCTTTCGGTATTTTGTGTTCCAAGACCATGTCTGTACATGCTAGGCTCGTCAAGATCAACCTTAGTTTCCGCATGTGCAAATCTGGCTTGCACCCGTTGTATGCACACATAGAATCTATCACATCCGATCATCACGAGATGCTTCGAAACGACGAGTCTTAGCAACAGCGCCAACTAAGGACGAACACTTTATTACTTGATATTTAGTGAGAGGGATCATCTTATAATTCTACCGTCGCGATCTAAGCAATACAAGATGCATAAAGGATTAACATCACAGGCAATTCATAATTAGTGTGATATGATGTGGCCCTTTCTTCTTATGCCTTTGATCTCCATCTCCAAAGCACGAACATGATCTCCATCATCACCAGCATTGCGTCAAGGTCAATGGCGCTGCTTCATGGTTGTCCATCATCACTAGAAACTATTACAACTACTTGGAATAAAGCTATTACAAGATGAATAGACACGCAGGTCTTAACAGAATTAAAGACAACCATTAGGCTCCTGCCGGTTGCCATATTACATCAAGGATCATTGCATACATAAAATATAATCACAATCACATGATGGCCATATCACAATCACATGATGGCCATATCACATCACAAAACCCCTGCAAAAACAAGTTAGACGCCTCTAATTTTCTTTGCATGTTTTATGTAGTTTGGGGCTTTCGAATAAGAACGGATCTTACCTACGAAACTGAACCACAACGTTGATACAAGTGTTATCAAGTGCAAAGTGTAGATTGGATCTATACTATGGTGGGAGAGACAGACACCCGCAAAGCCACTTGTGCAAAGCAAGTTACAGGTCAAGCGTGGAGCAAGTCTCATGTGCGATGACATGTAAGGTTAGCCCGAGCCGCTTCATCCCACCATACCGCAAGATGCAAAGTACACAAAGCAAAAGACATCACAAGCACCAACGCCCACAAAACGATTGTGTTCTACTCGTGCAACAGATCTACGCATAGACAAGGCTCTGATACCACTGATGGGTTCGTAGCATGGAAAACAAAAAATTTCTACCGCAAGAATGAACAAAACCCAGATCTAATCTAGATAAAAGCCAAGATCTAATCTATTAGACATGTGCAACGAGATAGATCTGTACTAACCCTTGTAGATCCGAAAGCCTTGTGCGAGATCGGATCTCGTGGTTGATGTAGATGATCACTTGCCGATCTCAAGATCGAGTAGACGATCCTTCCGGCGCCGCGTTCCGGCAGCGCTTCTGCAGTCGGTCACACGTGCGGAGTCGAAGCAGACCTTCCTCTCCCTGTTCCAGCGAGCAGCGGAGGTAGATCTCTCCACGGAATCCCAGCAGCACGACAGCGTGGTGGTGGTGGAGTAGAGAATTCTGCAGGGCTTCGCCTAAGCCAGAGCAGATGGAAGGAGGAGGAGAGAGGCGGCTAGGGTTTTGAGTGGGGAGGGGCCAGGGGGGTGGCGCCTCCACCCCTCTATATATAGAGGGAGGGGTGTGGCCTAGGGTTCCCACCCCTAGGCCCACCCCTTAGGGCCGGCGCACAAGGAGGCTTGGGAGGAGAGTCCTTCCCCCCAAGTTTCCTTTACTTACCCTTTAAGTTTCCCTTTATCCTATCTTGGTTTTCAAGTAAACTCCAAAATATCTTCTAGAATCTTCCGAAACCTTCTAGAATCCCCATACAAACACTCCGAAACATTTCCTAACTTAGAAAATGATCCCCATTATATGAATCTTATTCCCCGGACAATTCCGGATCTCCTCGTGATGTCCCGGATCCAATCCGAGACTCCGAACAACATTTGGTCTCCAACGCACATTCAATATCTACTTAAAACAACTTCAAACCTTAAGTGTGTCACCCTACGGTTCGTGAATATGCAGACATGATGGAGACACCTCTCCGATCAATAACCATCAGCGGGATCTGGAGATCCATAACGGCTCCCACATACTCAACGATGACTTCGTGATTGATAGAACCATTAACATACGACACCAATTCCCTTTGTCACGCGATACTCTACTTATCCGAGGTTTGATCGTCAGTATCTCCATACCTAGTTCTACCTCGTTACTGATAAGTACTCTTTACTCGTTCCATGTTGTGTCATCCCCTGTCACCTAGTCACATGCTTGCAAGCTAACTAGATGACATTCCACCGAGAGGGCCCAGAGCATATCTATCCGTCATATGGATGGACAAATCCCAATCTTGGTCCATGCGCTTCAACACATACTTTCAGAATACCCAATGACACCTTTATAACCACCCAGTTATGAAGCGATGTTTGATGTCATTACCCATCCGGTGATGGTGATTAACATAACCTCATGGTCGAAGGATTAGGTTACTATGCATTTGAAAGCTTGTAGAAATACGAACTTAATGTATTGATCTTATGCTACGCTTACTATGGGTGTGTGTGTCCATCACATCATTCTCCTAGTGATATAACCTTGTTATTAATGACATCCAATGTCCATGATCAGGAAACCATGATCATCAATTAATCAACAAGCTAGTTCAACAAGAGGCTTACTAGGGACTCTTTTATGTTTACAAAACACACATGTATTAGTGTTTCCTTATAATACAATTATAGCATGGGATGCAAACATTCATCATAAACACAAAGATATAATAATAACCACTTTTATTATTGCCTCTTGGGCATATCTCCAAGAGTTTGGTCTCTTGTGGAGAGACCTAAAGATCATCACATCAATGTTATTGGGACCAAGTGGGTATTCAAGAACAAGAAAGATGAGAACAGAACCGTCACAAGGAACAAAGCAAGGTTAGTGGCGCAAGGGTATGCCGAAATAGAGGGTATTGACTATGAGGACACCTTTGCGCCCGTTGCTCGCCTTGAAGCTATTCGTCTCTTGATTGCATATGCATCTTTTCATAACTTCAAGCTTTATCAAATGGTTGTGAAGAGTGCATTTCTTAATGGTCCCTTGAAAGAGGTTGCATATGTAGTCAACCCCCGGGTTTCGAAAACACACGCTTTCCCAACCATGTGTATCTACTCCATAAGGCGCTCGGACTAAAGCAAGCTCCTCGTTCTTGGTATGAGCACCTTAGGGATTTCCTACTCATGGACGGGTTTAGCGTGGGTAAAGTCGGTTCCACCCTTTTCACCAAACGGGTTAAAGGGGGTGGCTTGTTTATTGTTCAAATTTATGTTGATGATATTATTTTTGGTGGAGCTAACGAATCACATAACAAAGCTTTTGCCGAGTTGATGACCCAGAAATTTAGGATGTCCATGATGGGGGAGTTGAAGTACTTCTTAGGCTTCATTGTGAAGCAACTTGCTCAAGGCACCTTCATCTCCCAAGAGATGTACGTGAAGGACATGCTTGTGAAATTTGAGATGACCAATGCCAACCCCATGAAGGCACCCATGCCACTCAATGGGCAACTTGGCCTTGGAGAAGGTGAGAAGGATGTGGACCAAAAGGTATATCGCTCCATGATTGGCTCCTTGCTCTACCTTTGTGCTTCTAGGCCGGATATCATGTTAAGTGTTGGAACGTGTGCTTGTTTTCAATCCACTCCTAAGGAGTGCCACTTGATGGCAGTCAAACGGATTTTAGGTACCTTGTTCTCACTCCTACTCTAGGGCTTTGGTATCCAAAGGGGTCAACCTTTGAGCTTGTTGGCTATTCGGATTCCGATTGGGCTGGTGATAAGGTTGACTGGAAGTCGACCTCTGGGGCTTGCCGATTTATTGGCAGGTCGTTGGTGAGTTGTTCATCCAAGAAACAAAACTCCACCGCCTTATCCACCGCCGAAGCCGAATACATTTCCGCGGCATCTTGTTACGCTCAATTGTTATGGATGAGGCAAACCTTGAAATACTATGGTGTGTCTCTTGGTACGGTGCCTCTTCTATGTGACAATGAAAGCGCAATAAAGATCGCCAATAACCCCATCCAACATTGCCGTACCAAACATATTGACATCCGCCACCACTTCCTATGTGACCATGTCGCAAATGGTGACATCAATCTCACTCATGTGGGAACGATGTTCCAATTGGAGGATATTTTCACGAAGCCTTTGGATGAAGCCCGTTTTGTCATGTTGAGGCGAGAATTTGGTATTCTAGATCCCAAAAACTTGGATTGATTCACATCTTGCATTATATTTCAGCTCTTAACTTGCTATGTAGCCTAGTCGCACAGCACACATAGGGATAATCATCTTACCATGTCTTGGTTTGATGCATACCTATGTGTGCGATATTAATTGATCTTGTGTCATGATATGGGTCCAAGCATCTATCTTTGAGGCGCCATGACATGTGTGCTTAAACATAGGGGGAGAAATCCCCCGCCAACTTTGGTCTCTTGTGGCTCTTGATATTTTCGAATCATGCCTACTGTTGCTATTAACTGTGTTGCTTTGGTTCTTCTCCAATAGGCATGCCTAGATCACCTACCTCCTCTACCCTTTTGGAATCTACTATCTTCTTCCTTGCACATGCCATTCTCGAATTTTTTTTGTTTTCACAAACTTTTCTGAAGTTTTTTTCCTGATGTTCGGTTTCTAGCCCGGTCAAACCGGCTCCAGAACCGGACCGTCCGGTTTCCAGCCCAGTTCTCAACCAAGTCTATCCGGGTCTGTAGACAGAAGTTTACTGAACGAGTTTGGTTGCCAGTTCGGTTTTCAACCAAGTACTCCGGTTGTGGAGCCGGTTGACCGGACTGAAAACCGAATCTCCCTCGTGTTAGAATTCCTGCAGATCCGGTTTATGGCTCGGTTGACCGGCCTGTGCACCGAGCGGCCCGATTTGCATCTCGGTTGGACCGAACTCAAACCGGGATTTGAAAAAAATCTTTTTCCTTCTTCTTCCCCCCTCCCCACTCCTCCATAAGTTACCCCTTCACTTCCCCCAACCCATCCACCCTCCATTGCCGCCCCTCCCACCTTCCCCCCTCTCATAGGGTGTTTCCACCCCTAGGATTTGTAGATCGGGCCACCATTTCATGGAGAAGGACCTTTGGAGGCTCTCCACCGAAGGAATCTCTCCATCTCGTGGTGGTTTGGGAGCTTTTTGCAATCTTCTTCCTCAAGGGCTTTTGGGGCTTTCCTCCACGGGAAGCCATGTCCTCGGGTAATCCCTTGCTCCTCTCCCTTTTCCTTGTCAAATCCCCATGTTTTGCTACACATTTTGATGGATTTGCCAAGTTAGGGTTTCCACCTTCCTTCTTGTATGCCAACCATGTCAAACCATAGCCTACCTTTCTTGAGAAGTTTGTATTTGTGCAAGTATTCAGACATGGGTAGATATTTTATATTACATAGAGCAGTTTTGGGGCCTCCCCAGCCAACTCGGTTCTAGGCCCGGTTGGACCGGATCTGACACTGGGTCGTCCGGTTCCGATTCGTCCGGTACTGACACCGGACCATCCGGTTTTGGTTCGGCTATTCGGTGCTGACACCGGACCGTCCGGTTCTGGAGCTGGTCAGACCGGCCCTGGCACCGAATCTCTATGCAATGTCTCTTTTCTACCATGCACTTGCCCAAATCCAAGTTTTTCCTCCGTTTTGCTGTTTGGCATGTGTACTTATCCTTGTGCTCCCCAACCTCTCTCTCTTTTTCACAGGTGCCGATGATGATGACTATGTGCCTGAGGAAACCGGCCGGGGTAAGAGGGATCGTCGAGCCAGTCAGTCTGTGCAGCGTGAGGAAGAGGGCAGCGCCTGTTCTGGTCGCTTCAAGAGCAAGGCCACCAGGGGCAAGAAACCTGTCGTGCGAGATGACGAAGAAGATGTACCTACTCAAAACCTGAAGAATATGGAGATTGCTATGTACCGGACCCTTCGCAAGCAGAATCCCTATCGCTTCAAGTCTTGCACTTACCCTGGCACTGACAAGAAGTTTTGGACTGAGACTCAAGCCTTAATGTGGGATCATATTTACACTCAGTTCAAGGTCACCTCCTGCGGTAACATTCTTGCTTTCAATGTGGACTGGTTCAACATGTATGCTGCCTCAGATTATCGCTTTGTTGATGATGCCTTGAAGAAAATGGATCTCTTTGACCTTGTGTGTCTCAAGGAGGACTACTATCCTGAGTATATTCGTCAGTTCTTCTGCACAGTCTATTTTCATGATGATGATGGACGCACTATGTCATGGATGACCGGCACGTGGCGTTTCCGTGCCACCTTTGCAGATCTGGTTGAGGTCATGGGCTATTTTGATAAGCCAGGTGGTTTTTGCATTCATAGTGAGAAGATCAAGCCTACTGACTCTCTGGCTTTTTGCTATCCGAAGAATTCTGAGTATGCTCCTCCATGCATCTTTGGCATGTACTTTTACTACCACACTTTGGCCAGCATCTTTCGTCAGTCGCTTGTTCCCCGAGTTGGAGATACTACAAACTGCCATGGGTATTTTGCCAACCTCCTGTATTATTGTCATCCTGACAGGTTGAGGAAGATTGATGGTTGTGATCTTGTGTACTTCGAGCTACGACGGGCTGCTTTGGACAGGATGACCCCCACTTTCTGCGTATATGTCCAAAAGCAGCTCAACAGGGTTGTGCCTCCTAGTGTGATGGCTGGTGAGCGTGTGGAACAAGAGCAGCTTACTCTTTCTCTTCATGGTCAGTCTCCTGAGGTTCCATCGACAAGACCCCCCGAGCAACGCACCAAGGCTGTCCATGATCCTCAGCCTCACTTTGCTACTCGGTCGGGTTCTCGTCGTCCTGTTGGAGAGTCCTCCTCCTCATGCCCTAGGCCCAAGGGTGGTGCTGCCACTTTCTTGAAGCGGCTGTTTCAGATGTGTCGCTCGTCCTATGATGTGAGCCACAAGGCTCTTGAGATGAGCCAAGAGACTCGGCGCAGGCACAATGAGTTTCCCGTGACCCAGCATGTCACTCCTCCTCCAGATGGTCCCGAGATGACTCATGTTCCTTATGTCAACTATGAGATGCCGCCCCTTGATGATGACATGCTCTTCGGCTACTTCCCCAGTCAGTTTCCTCATGGTGTCCCTAGTGCATCCTCTGCTGCTCATCGTGGTTCTGTTGATGCTAATGAGGATGATGAAGAAGAGGAGATCCATGAAGACGAAGATGCCCCCGTTCACCCTCCGCCGCCCCCTACGTTCTTCTAGTTGGGTTCCGTTAGCATACCCCTACTCCTCTTCCTTTTTGGTGTGTCAATGCCAATGGGGGAGAAGAGTAGAGTTCATTTAGGTCTCTACGGGTTCCTTGCCAGGGTTTTTCCGGGGTTCGTCGTTTTCACAATGTCCTTTGCCCTATCTTTGCTTCTTATGGCATTATACTTACCATTTGATTTCGTGATTGGAACTATCTGCTTTACTTCCGTATGTTGGACAAGTGTGTGCTATGTGTGTGAACCATGGCCATGTCTATTGTGCTATGACTATGTGTACTTTCTTTTGTCTAGACTTGCATAGATATCCATGCTCTATATCTTGTCATATTATGCTTGTTTCCATAAAGACACGTGGGAAGCTCCCTATACTTTATTTAGGTGCACCTTGCATTCAAACGTAAATTCAACCAAGTGCACACTTTATGGGGGAGCTCATATATGTCTCTATGGAATCCCTTGGTATATAGCTCTTTATTATATCCTTGTGAACTCTAGCTCGGTTTGTCATCGCCAACCAAAAAGGGGGAGATTGAAAGGGTAATTTACCCTATACTATTTTGGTTGACAATGACACCATAGTTAGTGCGGACTAATGCTACCTTACCAGTGTCTTGAACAGGTTTTAGTCCACCGGTATGTTGGAAGATCATCGAAGACCCCCCATTTCGATAATGAAGAGAAGTGCCGGAGTTTTACCTTTTATATGTTTCTTGAGTTTTTAGGAACACCGCACTATTAAGAGGGGTTTTCTCGATGAGCTTGTTGGGGATGTTTTTCTAAGCCTTATACACATCCTATACACCCACTTGTTCCATCACCAAAGAGAGAGGAGACAGAAATCTAAGTTTGATAGCATCTCTGCCAAACTCGGTTCTCAGGCCGGTTGAACCGGTTCCCAGACCGGACGGTCCGGTACCAGCGCCGGTCAACCGAACCCAAACCGGGATTCTCGGTTTCATATACCGAGTCTATCTGGGGCTCACACATAGTGAGTATCCCGGTTTGGATTCTGGTTGACCGGGCTGTACACCGGGCGGTCCGGTGTGTGGTTCGGTCCAACCGAACTTAAAACCGAGTTTCGCAAAATGTGCTACAAACGGCTAGATTTGTCTCTTGAGTATAAATACCTCTTCTTCCAGCTTGAGGAGGTTAGGCATTCAGTTCATATCTCATACTTGGAGCGCTCTCTCTCTCTCTCCATTGTTGAAACACAATTTCTTGAGGATCTCCCATTCTACCCAATCAAACTCAAATCCCTTTGGTAGAAAGCAAGAGGAGGTCTCGATCTACGTTTCCACCAAGCCAAATTTCATTCCCCCTTGAGTTCATCGAGATAGCTTGTTACTCTTGGGTTTGGCTAGGGTCACCCGGAGGCATTCGGCTTGTGATTTGCTCCGTGGAAAGTTTGTGAGGGCTTGAAGACTACTTAAAAGTCTACCACGAGTAAGTGAGCTATTCCTTCGTGGGATAGGCTCGGAGAAGAAGGTGAGCCTTCGTGGCGTTGGGGAATCCTTCGTGGAACCTCACACCTCTCCAACGTGACGTAACCCCCTTCCCAAAGGTGGTGAACACGGGAATACATCTTCGTCTCCCTGTGCTTGGGTTATTCCTTAACCCCTCTCTTACTTGTGTTGTTCACTTTGTGATAGCCTTTGTGCTTGAAGTATCTTGTATCATCATCTAGGTTGCCTCACCTAGTTTGCATTTAGACACACTTATATTCCGCAAAGCCTAAAACTTGCAAAATTTTTAAAGAATTTGTTAGAAACCTATTCACCCCTCTCTAGGTAAACCATCTTATACTTTCAAACGTAATTTGGAAAAATGGTTCTCAAAATATTTTGTTTTGAATCATCGAATTTGAATAAAAGGAGAAATCTGTACTCGCCTTCCCTGTATCTCTCTCATCCTAATCCCACTTTTCTTTGCATTGCGACACTTATCAAGCATCCAGAGCCTCGTTAGGAGGACCGCACGAAGGAGAAGATGCCAGTTAGCGCGTTGATGACACGCGGGACGGACCTTTGAGAAAGTTAGCTTTTTTTTAGGATTTTCGCATTTTATCTAAAAATTTTAGTCAAAATTATTTGTTGCAGTTCATCCCACAAACAAACAAAGCATCCGTGATCCAGCTATGTACGGACAAGAACACCTTTACAAGAATTTCTTTCTTATTGTAGCCGAGTTACACAAGATCCTGAACAAGAAAATTCGGGAGCATTAGATGCAAAATTGACTTTGTGTCACCCTTCCAACTTGGGATTTTTTTTTCTTTTTGCCACACTAGTTTTTGCCCATTTATTTTTTCCGCTCTAAATTTTGATATTTTTCTTTTGCCCCATATTTCTCCATTGAGGGGCAAAACCAAAACCAAAACAAAATAAAAAGGGGCAAAAGCAAAACAAAATTTCACCATTTCTATTTTTTTGCCCTACCGAGGGCAAAAATGACACATTAGCAGGAACCATTGGGACAAGAGCAGAATGTTAAAATTTAAAGTGGCAAAAGCAAAATGTGCAAAAACTAGTGTGGCAAAATAAATTTTTTGCGTTGAGCCATTCATTGTGTTTTTGTGGTAGGTGCAACGGTTCGTTTTCTCTACATCTTCTAATTGTGCAATACCTACGATGTGACATATAGGGACATTATAACTGAACCATCTAGAGGCTCCCTCATGGACTGGACGTTTCCAGCCATTGGATCGCGCTCGTAGGCATTCTCAGCCGTTTGATAATCGTTACTTCCAACACTGGCCCAACTGGCCCTAGGGGACGCTACTCTCTATGTCAAATTGACCACCCGTGGTTAATTGGACCCGAAGAGCCCATGTACTGCTATCCGACAGGACCGCATGATAGCGACGTAGGAAAAAAGTGTTGCGGGACGGAGCGATGCGAGAGGGAAGGACGACCCAAGGTGCGGCGTGATGAATCGGGAGCGATGCGGGAAGTGAGGAGCGCGACCCAAGTGATGGGCAATGCAGGAGAGGCACCTGGACCATGGGTCCATGCCTCGAGTGGGTTAATGGAGAGAGGGGCATCGAATGCCGATGTGGCAGACACCGGGCCTCATCACTCATCAGTTGATGCGACAGCAAGATGCGTACCATCGTGATCGAAGTTTATGCGTCCACGTTGATTCTGGGGTTAATTTTCAGTTCCGGCAACCCATTAATGGCTGCGATCGTGCACAACTTGCCATCGGCCAGTGATGATGGACTGATGGTACTTTGCTGCCTATATGCCTACCGTCGCCTATATATATTCTTTTGTTGTCTCAAGCTCTCGTTTCCTCCAGGGTCAATGGTTCTCTGATAGGTTGCTTGTGTGTTCATGATCTCTTCTTTTTCCACCCAATAATTGTCCCCGGCTGTAAAATCTTAATTTTCCGAAGTCCATGTTTTGCAGGTAGTGTTCATCCTCAAATTCTTGGAATAATATCCCCAAGATTGGTCGGATATATTTGACTCTGGATTGCTTGACGAACTACCATGTCCGAGGTAACCCACCTGAAACTACCCCTCCCTCTCCATGGAACGAGCTCGGCCTGGTCCGATTCGGTTTCGATCTGATGTGATGGTATGAAAATTTATATTGCTGAGTAAGTTTTCTATTATACTGTCCACGTTGTTTATATACTCCTACTGAAACAGTTATAAACTGAGCTATTTCATTTATTTGTCACAGTTCACAGACTATTAATAAACTGAATAGAAATTTATTATATTCATATCATCCAGGTCTGGTGAACTGCGAAGATGAAGACGGGGAGATGAAGAAGATGTCTCTCAGGGTCTACGAGCAGCAGTATGCTTTATGCAGTGCGTCCCTCCTTTGTTTCTTCTCCTTCGGTCCATACTACCATCCCCTTTCAATGACATGATTGGCCACTTCCAAATTTCATTGTCCAAGTCGTTTTGTACTACTATCTGCTGCTGGCAACATATTGCTAGACTTCATGAATTTAGGTGATTAAATAGTATGACATTATGATAAAAAATAGTACTCCCTCCGATCCAAATTAGTTGACTTAGATTTGTCTAGATTCGATTATATCTAAACATGATTTAGTATTAGATACATTCGTACCTTAATAAATTTGAGTCAACTAATTTGGATCGAAGGGAGTACGACATTCCGTTCATGTTTCATCCAAGGATATCGTAGATGTAAATGACCTTTGCAGAAAGATGTTGATCTCTTCTCTTTCTTCCTAATTTTGCCCCTTGTATGCTCCCAATATCTCTGTTGGACACATGCATGGTTTAAAAAGTGTATATGAAATCTTGAAAGAGAGTTAGTGATTAATTAGTGTGTGGAGTAGATCTGACAGAAAATTTGTTACAATACTAGATGGTCTTATGATTTGGGAACTCTTGGTTACTAAATCAAACTGCCTTCAGATAGAGATAGGAGAGAGATAGAAGTATGTTACCATGTGCCTTCATATTTAACTAGCCAATTTCTTTTTGTTGCAGGACTGCGTGAACTTAGAGATTTTGTTCCCTGCAGCATATTTTCCCACCTACTTGTATTCCATTTGAAATCTATCTAACCCACATCATATTCTTACTATGCTCATTCATTTTGTGATTACTGATTAATAACAGAATTTAGTTTCATTTGCTTCTTAGGTTTACCTATTCCTCCATGTAAATATATATAACCAAAGGTTTATGTTTCTCCTTCTGTAAAATTCTAGATTAAAACCACTGCAACTTCTTAACATCGGGTACAGAAGTGCAGCCTGCTTACTACGAAATCAAACTGGTGAGTTCAATAATGATTATTTATACATTCAATTTTCTATGAACATGCGTGTAACTGGCATTTCACAATTCCCAAGTACAAACCTCACGTGAAGTTCATTCACAATTCCTAACTACCGAGAGTAGCTTTTATCAAACATTCTATGGAGTACGTGAACAGACCTCAGCAAATGATAGCACATGAAAGCTCTATAATAACAAGAAACGCCTCCTAATCATGAACGATATGGAGCTGAAATCTCTATAAGACTAATCTTGCCTAAACCTGCGATAATTATATCGGATCCGAGTTTGTACTATCTTTCACTACTAAAAAGTATATTGTGTTACAAAAATCCTACCAGCCTATTCTCAAAATAGACGGACGCAACAACACGCCATCATGATCTAGTTAAAGGAAAATGATCCTATTCAGCTGGAGGCTACGTGTCGCGCGTCCTTCGCGTCCTCCCACGTGAGACAATTGGTGGGTGAGGACCCACCACCGTACCTTATCTCCTCGGTGGACCGGTCTCCTCCACTCGTTCCGCAATGGCCACATCCATCGTTCTCATCCCCTCGCCCCTCTTCATATCTTTCTTCCCCACCCCCATGTTCTTCCCTCTCTCAATGCTGCTACTCTTAGGTGTGGCCAGAGTTGCTGCAAGCGGCTAGCCTGAGACATGGCAGCAGTGATGCCAACCGCGTCCATAGGTGCTATCAACGGCAGGCAGTGATGCTGCAATCGTACGATAGATGCTGCTTGGCCGCGACCCAAATTGCTACCATCGGCGGGCAGACTTGCGGGAAGTGGGTGACAGGCGGCACTACGATCCATGGCTGGAGTTTCTACTTGCGGCAGCCAGCGGCATGCCACAATGCTGCCAGCCTTGGGCGACGTTGCTACAAGGGGGGCTACGGGAGGTGCTCCGGTCGTCCAGGGCGATTGCTACGAATGGCGAGGGCGGTTGCTAGAATGGCGAAGATAGTTGCTACCATGTTTGGAGTTGATGCTGCAAGCGGACGATGCCGAAGCTGCGAAGGACGACAGCCGATGTTGTGGCGGTCATCTTCTCCGGCAACGACCGACTTCCCCGGTGACGACCATGGTCGGCGGATGAGCGGTGTAGGCGCTCTGCTTGAAGCCATGGCGATTTTTTGGACGGGTGGGGCTGTGTAGGGTTGTGAGAGCAGTCGCGACGTCCATCGCCGAAGTTATGTGTGAGGATGTAGTTGGAACAAGGCGAACGGTCACGAGCAGTGTTAGGCTAGTCATAGTGGGAGTACCTTGGGTAGTGCCAACTAAGCATTTAGATGACATGACATGCAATTAAATGATGAGAGAGATCCTTCTTAGTAACTAGCTATGTTATCATAACATCACACATTTCAAGACAAAATGATTTTATATTGCAATAAATAAGACTATTGCAATAAATAAGACTTTGCATGATACCATATTTATGTTATTTTTTACTATGAAGATATATGCATGTTACTACTCTATGTGATTCCCCACTATAACCAGCCTTAGAGAAATTCGTTGAGAATTGCTACTATGCAGCCACGCGTGCAATTTTTTTGCTTCAATGAAGGAACTATGGGGGAAGATGTTGACCGAGCAGAAGTGATTCCCTATAACCAGCCTTAGAGAAATTCGTTGAGAATTGCTACTATGCAGCCACGCGTGCAATTTTTTGCTTCAATGAAGGAACTATGGGGGCAGATGTTGACCGAGCAGTCATATCAGATGGCCCCGAATGGCTCCATCGGATGGTGGTCGACCCAGAGGCTGCATTGCTCTTGTCCTCCGGAGGACGCTCAGTCCCACCCATATTAAAAGAGAGAATTTCTTATTCGATATTGGTTCCCAATATGATTTCTTATTTGACATTAATTTCTTTTCACTTCTCTATTTGACACCTAGCGAAACTTTTTTTTATCTTATATGACACCTTAGTATATTTTAAGAGCTAACGGTGTTAACTTATGACCTACAAAGATGGCTTTTGCCCTCGGTGCATAATCTCTACTATCTAAAAGAGAATTGAGGTTACGTTTTCTGCCCACTACGTCGCCCGTTTCGTCCAATGTCCCATCGCCCGCAGTCCACCCCACCGTATCCCCTCCCGCACACACTCTCTCCTCCCACGTATTCTCCCCCGTCCTGGCCGCGCGCGCCGCCGCTGTCCTCTCACGCGCGTGCCCAGTCCTCGAGCGCCGCCACATCCTGGGTCTCGTCCCCCGAAGTCCCCCGCGTCGGCCACATTCCTGCTGCACCTTGCTCGCTCGCTCGCCCTGCATCCCATGAGAAGCACACCACCGTGACGAGAACCGCCGCCACCTAGGGTTTGGGCGCCGACACCTCATCCTTCTGCGCCGCCACCTAGGAGTTCTGGAGGGGAATATGAGCGAATCTAAGCGACGCCATGGCTGTCCGGGACGGAAGGACCTCGACTTAGGTCAGTCATCTCATGTACCCTCCTGAATCCGTGATTCCCCTCCGCCGTCTTCCTCTTCTAGGTCTCTGACTTGGTGTTTTCCTGTCTCCGCGCGTCGCAGCTCTACTAGCTGCTAGCGGCGCGCTGCCCACGGCGGGATATGGCCTGGTCGACGCGTGCATGCGTGGTCTGCTGGTGATGCAGGGAAGCTGGTGATGTTGCTCTGCTCGTGGCGTGTGGCGATGCGATCTGGTGGGGCTGGCCTGCTGGGTTGCGCGTTGCATGCTGGCCGGCTGCAACGGATGAAAAGGCAGTCTTACATGGAGATGGTTGACCAGATCGAGGCGCTGGGGCAAGGAAAAGATGGAGGCGTCGGGTTGTTGAGGCGCGTGAGAAAAGGAAGAATCGGGGGCGGAACGAGTGGAGCACCTCCTGCTGCGTGCAATGACGACTGCCGAGAGGAGACATACCATTCTGGCCGAAATATTTGGAGAAGAAGGGAGGACAAAAATTATAGGGATTGGATCTAAAATCGGAGGGGATTTGTCTCTGATGGGAAAATCACCGCAACTTGTCATTCGTTGCAGGGGATGCATGGGGAGGATCAAGGCAACTGGTTCTTCTTTCAGATTGGCCGGAAGTACTGATCCAGCTCCAGTGTGTCGGCGGCAAGAAGAAAAGCCACCTCATGGGTTTGAGGAAGAGGCTTGCTAGGTGTAGTGAAATCTAATTGTTCCCTGAGCAATCCATTTAGAGAAATTGACCTACCTACGGAGGTAACTAGCCACCATAGGAACGACTCAGCTGCTTGCTGGAAAGTTTTTCTTCTGTGTTATGTACGGACGTAAATATCCACCACAGAGAATGCTTGGTCGTTTATTAAATCGCTCATGTTTCCATTTCACATGGGATTTGTCTCTATCAACTAAATATCTGCAAGGATTGTTGGCTCATATTTCATATCTAAGTTAGTTAATCTATTTTTATTTTTATTTGTGTTTAGTTCAAATGCACTAATAGTGTTTTGTTCAGTTTTATGGATCAACTAGAGTTTACTATAAGGTATTCCTGATGGTGCATCTCAAGAATATATCAACATTCTGTAAGCATCCTTTTTTCTGGCATTGTTGTGTGCATACACTGTAATTATGCAATGAGCAAGAGGACTGATCTCATTTCATTTTTAGAAAATCAGTTGTCTTTCTTTTGCAAGGTGATAATGCTCTTTTGTTTGTTTTGTTTAAATCTTTGTTTGTGAAAGGATGTATCCTAGAAGAGGCCAAGTGACTCAAAATTTTATTCTGGAAGAGGAAGCCGCATAATTGATTGTCAACCATCATGGATAGAAGGAGTTTGTGGAGAAAGAGAAGCCTGGAAGGAGAAGGCCAAGATCATCCATGAGCATATAGAAAAAAGAGTAGTTTAAGAAGGGCAACATGAGCTCAAATGGAGCATAGGAAGTAACTAGAAAAGCAATCCCTAGAATTAGGTACCATCTTCAAGGAAGCAAGGTATATTCTTGCACTTAAGAGCACATCGACATGGTTGCGTTCCTGAAATTGATTTATCTGCTTGTGTCGAATTTATATGGATGTGACTTAACTAAAAAAAAAATCAAACTTTTGGTCTTTAGAACCAATAGTTTTCTTTTTAATCATACGTCTATACATGATGTGAAAAGTAAGTATTCGTCGTACAATGTCAAGAAATCATTGTTTCATCTCTTTTGAGTCATTTTTTCGTACAATGTCAAGGTTCCCATCTCCGCTGCTAAACAAAGCTTGCAGAGGAAAGTTTGAGGTTGTGGACAATGAGGCTAGCCGCACAAACATTGTATTTTCTGCTACCAAAGTTACATCTTAGCGTAGACTCTTATTTCAGTATTTATAGATTCTTGGAGCCATGGAGACTAGACTTGTCATTGCCGTAATTCACTAACTTTTACTACCTGAAAGACTGCATAGAGTGGGTGCACTGAGAACTTGAAAGAAGAACTAACTCCCTTAATTGTTCGTGAAGATGTATTCACTAAGTTGTTCATTTTTTTAAGATTGAAGTACCGAAACTTAATCTGCATCCATTTTTCCAACGACTTCCATAATTCAGCTAACATAATTGGAAATCAAGCACGATATTAGAACAAAATGCGTGCAGTTAGTTAATTTGCAGTCTTCTGGAAGAATTTCTGTGAGCTACCCCTTGTCAACATCCATTGATACTTGAGAACTGAGATAGATTGTTGTATTCTTGAAGGTACACGATACATGTGATACAAAAAGAGAAGTTAAGAAGGATTCATACAGATAATGGGAAGCCGAAATATGCGATTACTCTAGAGGTGGAGATGCAAGAATCAAATTGTAGTAGAGAATCTCAAACGTTACCAACTGAATTAGAAACTCAGATAATAATTAATGTTTCCAACGGCATGCTAGGTAAGGTTGTACTGACATCTAAGTGATTTAAATATATATAATGCACTTGTTCAATTTTGATTATTATGTGATATTCATAATATATTTTTAGGTTCTAGAAATGATCTTTGAGAAAAGAGTTTCTGACTTGTGTGTGATAGGGTCATGGCTTATATCTATGTGCACTTCTTTGTCTTTTTCCACTAATATTACATTTCTATTTCTTTAGTAAAATAGATGCAAGACGTAGAAATTCCACAATGAAAAAAGTGTTTCTTAATGATCTGAATATCTTATGAATATTAACTAGAGCAGTATTGTATGGTTTTACATGAACACACATATATAAAACTAGGAAATCATATCAGTGGCGGAGCTTCAAACAGATAATTGGGCGGGCCAAGCTAGAGCAAAGCTACTTCTATAGGCATTAGTCAGTACTCGGTATGTCTTGTTCATATTAATTAAGAACATGCATATATATCTCAAATGAAACGAACCATAAATGGATCCAATTGACCATCGGGTATATGGAGTTAAATACTATAAAATCAGCTTCCTGACCACTTCATGCCATCTTCATACTTCTAGAATATGCTAATCAGAATTTGAGTTTTGAGATATGCCATGAAGTGAAATTCGATAAAAAATAATAACATGTGTTGTCTTACAGTCCTAGCAAAATTGTATAAGAGTCTGCGCCATGCGCCTTCCCTGGTGACTGGGTTGCTGGCTCGCCACTACTAGCGCTTAGCTGCGTGCGGCTGGGGTGTGGGGGCTGGGCGCCCTTGGCCGGTCGCCGCCGCTAATTGCTGCTGGAGGCTTGCTGGTTCGGTGGGCTGAACTAAACTTCTGTGCTGCTGCCTACTATGCCATGGTTGGTGAGAGCCTTAGACAACGAACCGAATCAGGGCCAGGGGCGCTTAGAATGGATGGATGCGTTGTAGTGCTGCTGGTGGGTTGCGCTTACGCCTAGATAATTTTAGTTCTGCTCCAAATCTAGGTGGGTCACGACCCAGTTTGTCCCTCACGTAGCTCCGCCAATGAATCATATACTGGTGCAAAGATAATCAAGAAGTAGGGGTTTTCTAGGATTTCAAGCATAATAATCGAGGACGTGGTGTGCGTGAACCGGTATGGCAGGGAGGTAAATCTCTTAGGTGAGGCTGTCGCCAACGTTTGTTATTCTGTAGATGAGTTCCATGTCCTCTGTTGTTCCGATTGCAAAGTTATTTATTCGAACGGCTGCGGAAATTTAGCCATGGAAGAAAACATCTGCATTCGGTAGTTCATCTCATCTAGGAAGGTATGCAATATGCAGATGCAATATGTGTAGTATTTGTAGTAAACACATGGAGGACCTTAAGAAGCTAGCATTAGCTTCATTCGTTTTCTTTGCCTCTTTTCTTTCTCATTACTGGTTCCAGTATAAAATTATGAAATGTTCTGTATATGGAGATGCTAAAACAAAGGTAATAAAGGGCTTCTTGATGCTCATTTAACCGATTGCGAAAGATACATGTTATTAATTAATATACTTATGTTTTGTTAACTCTATAAAGTTAAGAAATATCTTGGGGCTTGTATCAATGGCATTAGATCTTTTTATGCTTTTCTTATGTAATTTAATATGACTCATGCTTGCTTGTTTAATAGATTCTCCTTCTATATCCATGAGGAAATTCTATGCATAGAGGCATATTTAGCACAATAAGATATTGTCTTCCCTCGGATGTTGATGGACATAGCATGAAGAATCAATTCATTGTTTTTTCTAATTTAAGATCAAAAGCAGAAGTATGGATATTTGAAAATGGGGGGAGATATCAAATGCAAACGCTTAAAGGGTTTATTAAGTTTGCCAACGTGCTTTTAGGTGATGCAGTCCTTGTAGCTGGTATAACACAAAGAGGTAAAAAGAGGAAAAAGGATGCCAAGCGTACTACTCCCTCCGTTTTAAAATATAAGATGTTTTAACTTTGTGAAAGGAGTGTATCTAGTACACTCTAAACCTACATGGACCTACACAGTAAAAATGGTCTAGATACACTTCTTTCATAAATCTAAAACATCTTATATTTTGAACCGGAGGGAGTAGACAAAGAGGAACATGGAGAGCTCGATGGATCCCCCGACCAAGTGATACACTACTCTCCTTCAGACAAGCAACCAACATCTCTCTAATGTTTCTCTCACTACAGATACCGAGTGGGACGATGCAAATGTGTATCAAGGAGGTAAATTATAGTTTTCTAATGATTTTTTACAACTTGCACTTTTGGATGCTGAATTTGTTTGTGCATTAATAAAGGCTGAAGCTTCTGACTTTAACTCTGTTGTTTGTAACGCTGAATCCCGTCAATCCTTACAGCATCTCCGTGGGCGGAACTTGTTATGCTAGAGATCGAAATGTCTATATGTGGTGTCTCTGTGTCTGAGTATATTTTTATTTCGTATTGCCTGAATTATATTAGAGAAAATAAACTAACAGAAATAGAGCAAGCTTATTTTAAACCAGGGTATTCCGTTTATCCCCTTTCCTTGAACGGGCAGAATATTTAATTCTATACGTATTATATACTTTTCTGTGGTACAAAACTTATGATTGTGACGATGCAAACTGAAATGCACGAAGATGGGCCCTTGAGGAGGTAGTACAACGTGGTGACTTTTGGCATGCAATGCCTGTAGAATAATATTTATATTGGATTTATTAAGAGATATAGGATCATCATAGTGTTAACTTGTAAATATGCTAGAGAAATTGTCCCCTGACCAAATCTATTATTACTATATTTTTTGCATAATGAAAAAACTTCTATGTCCATTATTTGCAGGGCAAATAAACTTTCTAAAAGTCATCCTCAACTTCACACTATAACATAATCATGTGGCGTATTTACATTCTAATTCCATTTGTATGTCTCTAGAACGAATTGATAAATCTTATTACAAAGGGATATTTAAGTACTTAACTAAAATCTTATACCTTAAATGATTGTAATTCCGTAGCAACGCATGGACATGTTACTAGTGTGACAAAAAAAAGACAAATGTTATTATACCATGATACATCTGCTGCTATTTTTTTTTAAATAATACGTTTTTTAATCATTTTTACGAATATTACGCAAAAAAGGGAATTTTCGGATCTAATGCACAGTCGTTTTTCCATAAAACGACTCGGGCTCGTCTTTTTTTGAGGACACGACGCAGCCGCGTCGTCTTTTTAGGCACCGAAAGCAGCGCCTGGGACCCACCCTGTCGGCCTGCAGCGCGACAGACGCTCCGGCCGTTGTCTGGAAAGACGACCCGCACGCGTCGTTTTACGGCAGGACGACGAGCGCGTCGTTTTAGGGCGCAACGACGAGCGCGCGTCGTTTTAGGGCAGAACGACGGAACAGCGCGTCGTTTTAGGGCGCAACGACGAGCGCGCGTCGTTTTAGCGCGCGTCGTTTTAGGGCGCAACCAGCCCCGCGCCGCCTCCTTCCTCTCCCTCTGCTGCCTCTGCTAGCTCGCACGCCGCGTCGCGCCCAGCCCCTGCTAGCTCGCAGCTCGCACGCCTCCTTCTTCCCCGGCCAGCCCCTGTTAGCTCTTCTCCCCTGCTGCTTCTCCCATGGAGCTGCTCCCATTTGCTGCCACACTTTGCTCCGTTTTACACTAAATTTGCTGCTGAAGTTAGTAGATTCCCGATCTACTTGTGGGATAGTCTGGTGTAGCGATTTCGTGGAGGATTTTCTTGGAGTTCTTGAGGTGCAATGGCTATGGTGGAGTCTGGGACGGGGTCTTGAGGCAGCTGCACGGTGGAGTCTCGGGCTGGGGCTTGAGGCAGTTGCACGGTTGAGTGGAGGCAGCTGCACGACAGGATTTCACACGCTTCAAGGGTAAACTCTAATTTCTTGCTAACTACAGTCATCTGTGTTTGTTTATCTTCTCGGTAGTTCTGGATGTTGTATGTTAGCGCTCCACGATGAACTGCTAGATTATAAGTATATTTGTGGGCTATGCCAGATTATTCGGCTATATGATTATAATTATATTTGCGGGCTATGCAAGATTATTCGGCTATAGGAATATTAGTATATTTTTTTGCTAAAATCTTCCACTGTACGGTCATTTGCTAAATAATGGTATTTTTTTAGGCCTGAAGTTATGTCCAGTAATGTAGTGTTTAGGTTCTACTATGGTGACGGTGTCGTCAAAACAAACTAGTATAGAGTTGATTTGAGCGATTTCAATTGTATTGATGAAGTGCTCCAGGATCCTAAAACCATCCCCATTATTGAGTTGAAAGATTGGTTATGTGCTCGTTTAGGGCTTCCTCCCACCCATACTGTCGGTGTGCATGTATTATGGACAAAGTCAAGGATTAAACCTGATTTTTATTTGAGACCGATAGAAGAGCAAGCTAAATGGGTCAAATGGGTGAAAGCCTGTCTGCATAGGGTAGTTAACCCCAGTGTCTTAGTGCTTCCTATGGCGAAAGAGCCTGTTTATGATCAGAGTCAGAGTAGTCAGACACACCATGTTGGTGGTGATTATTATCATGAGCAGAGCAGTCAAGCCGAAGACGGAGGTGGTGGTGGCTACTATAATGACCAGAGCAGTCAAGGCCAAGATGGCGGTGGTTATTATGAACCTGGGCAGAGTAGTTATACACACACCGATGGAGGTAGTTATGAACCTGGTCAGAGTAGTTTTGCACACACTGGACATGAATCAGCTGAAGGTAGTCAAGGGACAGGAGAAGATATTTTCAGTGGTGAGGTCGATGAGGACGAGATACACGACGGTTGGTTGCAAGATCAGATGGAAGCCGAAGATTCAGAAGGGTACAGTGATAGCTCTTATGATTCCGCTGAGTCTGATCAGGAGGACCAACCTATTCCGGCATCATGGAATCAAGACCACACAGCAGCAATGAATGTGAACGATGGGCACGATTCCTCGTGGCACTATCACGCCAACAACATCTCCATTGGTGCATTATATCCTAGCAAGAGACATCTACAGGAAGCAATCGTTGAGTGGGCATTGTCCACGCAACGTGTTTTCAAAACAAAGGTGTCATCCCAACAATATTTGACTTTGGTTTGCGAGGTAGCTGGGTGTCCTGCCAGGGTCCATGCCCATGTTCCTCGATATGACACCAACTGGAAGGTTAGCGATGTTGTGCAGCACACATGTCAACTTGGCAATGTCCTGCAAGACCATCGTAATCTCACGTCAACCCTCCTGGCTAGACTGTTATACACTGAGATAGTGGAGACCAAAGCCATGGTGGTGAAAACTATCATCCACAAAGTTGCTGTCAGATTTCGCTACAATATATCTTACGGAAAGGCTTGGAGGACTAAGCAGAGGGCACTGGAGACAAGATTTGGTTCGTTTCGAGATGGATACGACTGTGTTGTTCGGATGCTGCAGACACTGCAGGCTAGGAATCCAGGCACATACCTCGACATCCAACACTTAACATTGCCTCAAGAACCCAATTTGAGAGTGCTGCATCGATTATTCTTCTCATTTGCTATATGCATAGAAGCTTTCACTCACTGTCGACCAGTCATTTGTGTAGATGGAACATTTCTCACTGGCAAGTACAAGGGCCATATCTTGACTGCTATAGGTCAAGACGGGAACAATCAAGTTGTTCCACTTGCATTTGCTTTCATGGAGAGCGAGAACACCGAGAGTTGGGTATGGTTTTTCAGGCAGCTGAAGATAGCAGTTGTGAGGGATGTACCGAATGTATGCGTCCTACATGATAGGCATCCGGGTATACTCAGCGCGATAAGGAAGCTGACTCAGCCTGCTCCAGATGAACCAACTCCATGGCTAGACATGCAGAGTCGTTGGTGCATGCGGCATCTAGGGGCAAACTTTTTCTCACAGTTCAGGAACAAGGCCCTTATGAACCTATTCAAGAAGCTTTGCAAGCAGAACCAGGAGTGGAAGTATATCAAGTGTCGGGCCTATCTAGATGAATTCACAAAAAAACATGTTAGGCAGAGGAGAGCAGCTAGAGCAGCAGCTGTGGCGGCTCATGCGGCCGCGGTAGCTGCACAGACAGTAGCTGGAGCAGCACCACCCGAGGAAGAACCAATTTCTCTTTGCGATTTGCCGGGATTTGACCAACCCGGTACTAGGAGGAGGCCTAGCAGACAGATTAAGAATTTTCAGGAATGGATAGAGCACGAGCCAGTGGAGAGGTGGTCTCTGTTGCACGACACTCATGGTGCTAGGTTTGGTGTCATGACTACAAATCTTGCCGAAACTTACAACTTCGTCTTGAGAGGAAGCAGGGCTCTGCCATTAACAGCTTTTGTGGAGTGTATTTTCACCGGAACATTGAAGTACTTCAGAGACAGACTACAGCTTGCTCAGATGCATATCATGAACAACCCAAATACGAGGTACTGTTCAAAGATAATGGATTACATGAATGCCAAAATGGAAAAGGCTCGGTCTATGCAAGTCGTCACCATCGGTAATCAAGAACGAAGATTTGAGGTTCGCCTCCCTTCCAACAGGATCGGATCTGGAGAAGAGGTAAAGACACAAGAGGTGAGGATAGGCAATGAGGCTTGGCCGACGTGTGAGTGTACCTGCAACAAACCCAAGCTGGTACATCTGACTTGCTCTCATGTACTTGCTGCGTGCGGGCGGTTAGGTATGGATGCAAGATCGTTTGTGTCTCCTTATTTTCTTAAGGAGTCGGTGATCAATACATGGACTGGCGAGATGATGGGATATAGAGCATGGGGCAATTTTAACAAAGTAAACCCCGGTGAAAGGATTTACATTCCAGATCCTGAACTAATGCGGACAGGCAGAGGAAGGCGACAATGTGTTCGGATCCGTAATGATATGGATGAATCTGAAGCCGGAGGCCCTACTAGACAATGTTTTCTATGTAATCATTTTGGTCATAGAGACACCAATTGCCATATCTTCGGGACTAGAGGAGAGGCTCCTTGTGGACGTGGCAGACGTGCCAGGCGAGGAACAAGAGGCAGAGGAAGAAATTAGTTTTAAATTTGTAATTCGTATGGAACCATGTTTTGAATTTGTAATTCGTATGGAACTATGTTGTAAGTTCGTAATTCGTATGGAACTATGTTTTGAATTTGTAATTCGTATGGAACCATGTTTTAAATTTGTAATTCGTATGGAACTATGTTGTAAATTTGTAATTCGTATGGAACTATATTTTGAATATGTAATTCGTATGGAACTATGTGTTAAATTTGTAATTCTTATGGAACCATGTTTTGAATTTGTAATTCTTATGGAACCATATTCTAAATTATGCAGATGTCGGGATCTTTGCTTAATGCTGATATTGATAGAAAGCACCGGTCAACTTTATTGGATGCGGAACCAGGGAGCTTAAAGCACCTTATCACTCGCACTCCCATGTCTAACTGGATGATACACCCTTATTGGCTGCAGAGGTATGAGACATTTATTCCTAATTCGTATGGAACTATGTTATAAATATTTGAGGGCCATAATAAACAAATTGTAATTCTATCTCGGTATGCAGGTTGAAGTGGGCCGGGCTACTACCATTTGTGCGTCTGGTTGAGGCCACTCATACGCAGGAGATAGAAGGACGACACCATGGATTCCAGACCACGCGCATGGCCTACGACGGGTCGTTGCTCACCTGCTTAGTGGATCGATGGAGGCCCGAGACTCACACTTTCCACTTTCGGTGGGGGGAGATGGCTCCTACACTACAGGATGTCTCGTACTTGCTGGGTCTGCCGTTGGCTGGAGTGCCAATAGGCCCGGTGGATGCACCGAAGAATTGGGCCCAAGAAATGGGCCAACGATTCTATGGCATTCGTGAAGGAGCTCCGGAGTTCACGTATGAAAATCATGGGCCCAAATTTGATTGGTTGCAGAACTTTCAGGTTCGTTTGTTACTAAGTATCTTCGTATTTGATCCAACTATTTTTGTATCACACGATGCTAAAACTTGTCCGCTTAACCAATGCAGCTACAGAGGTTCGGGTACCCAGATGTTCCGATGACTGCGCCACAAATTACGTGCAGCCTTGAGGCGTACTTATTGTGGCTACTTGGGAAGGTGATGTTCACCGAGAACCACGTCTCAACCATCAGTGCACGCTACATCCGCTATGCTAGAGAGATCGCGGAGGCGACATGCCAGAATGACATCACCAAATGGAGTTGGGGGTCTGCTGTCTTAGCAGCAACGTACCGAGGTATGTGCACGGGTTGTACGCTAACCAAGGAAAAATCTGCCTTGCTAGGATGCCCATTGTTGCTGCAGCTGTGGTCATGGGAGAGGTTCCCTATTGGCCGCCCGGAGATAGCAAAAAATCAGGCGGTAATCGTCCAGGGAGAGCGCCCCGTTGTCTATGAGTCTGATATGCTGTTTGACCACGAGAGAATTGACATGCCTATATTCGGTACACATTGGACACGACGCAAGGTAATTTAAAAGGTTCTGTTAATTGCATGGTCCATATTGCACTACGAAGGAAACTAACAACTATTTAATCGAACAGTGTCGTTTCGCGGGAGAACAAGTAACCCGCTGCTACCCGGCGTTTAGCGAGCAGTTCGACACGTTGAAGGAGGAATCGGTGATTTGGGAGCCGTACACCACAGCTGAAGCATTCACAAGATATCCCGGCAGGTTATCTATTAGGTGTCGTAGAGATGGGGACTACTGGCTCACTAAATCGAAGATCATCTTCGATTGTCAGGTGGAGGAGATGTCTCAACAGAGGGTCATGAGGCAATTCGGTCTTCGCCAGATGGTAGATCCTCCATCTCCGGAGGCGCCCCTTTCTTCGGACGTGCATATGTAAGTTAATATATTATGTATCTATAATTTTACACCGACTGTGTACTTACAAAATCTAACTGCAGGTACTCTCGGAAGGGTACTAAAAGAAGTGCAAATCAGTGGCTTCAACGGGTTAATACTTATATCAATGGTTGGCAGAATGCAACAGCTGACGTGTGGACCGCTCCTGCGTTTGATATGGAGCTATTCCGTGCATACTTACAGAGGTACATGAGCATGACACGGTTGCGTCCCGTCCACCATGCACATGATGATGAAAGATACCCTAGCCAGTCGACTATGGAGCCCAGACAATCAGCGGTAAATACACTTTTCTTCGTCACTTTTCCTGGTAGCCTATATAATATGTACTTATCCACTATACAAATGCAGGCCAATATGACATGGGAGCTACAGAATGAAGTGAATCAGTGGGGACGTTCGCTCTCGTCCGCTCCTTTACTACTACCACGTCAAGGAGTTCAGTCCTTCGTAAGGCGTGTCCATGAAAGACTACAGAGTATCTATGCGACCATCACATGCACGAACGTTTCAGACGTCGTTCAGCACCGAGCAGCACAGCGTCCACCGCGTCACTCCGCGGTGGAGGGCCAGCCGCGTCGCTCCACGCAGGCTCGCCCGCCACGTCACTCCACGCAGGAGCGCACCCCGCGTGCGGACCAGACACTGCTGAGAGGCTCACAGCAGGAGACACCCACTGCACCTACCCGCCACGGGCCTCGTCCACGGATCTCACAGCAGGAGACACCGAGAGCACCACCCCCAGACCAGGCTGGAGGCTTAGCGTGGCAGCAGCAGCGGGAGACACCGAGAGCACCACCCCCAGACCAGGCTGGAGGCTTAGCGTGGCAGCAGCAGCGGGAGACACCGAGAGCACCACCCCCAGACCAGGCTGGAGGATCGGCGTGGCAGCATCAGCCCTAGTTTGATTTCGACCAGTGGTAGCAGTAGCCGCATCTTACTTTCGACCAGTGGCACCAGCAGCAGCCGCAAGTCCCATTCATGGGCTATCGTCCTCAGGGTACGCATCTTCCTATCTATTTTGGTTACATGTAGTGTATAATCGTTGAGTACTTAATATTTTTACATGGCAGGAGGATATGGAGACCCAAGCATGTCCTCAATAGGTTCGTGGGCGACTAATGAGGAGGATCAGCAGACTCATCAGGACCAGGTAGACTGGTTTGGATTGTATCAGACGCAGCAGACTCAGGAGACGCATCAGACTCCACCACCTATCCCCACACAGGATACACAGACGCAGGATGATGGGTCAACTCTACCTCCCCGCAATGTGGTGCCTCCTAGAAGGTACGGATGGGATACACCGACGCCAGGGCAACCTCGTGACCGGTGGCAGTGATATCTATGTATGTATCTGTCTGCGTATCTGTCTATGTATCTTGTATCGGTCTAGTTATCTGCCTATGTATGAGACTTGTATCTTGTATCGGTCTAGTTATCTGTTTATGTATGAGACTTGTATCTTGTATCAGTCTAGTTATCTGTCTACGTATGAGACTTGTATCTTGTATCGGTCTAGTTATCTGTCTATGTATAAGACACACTTTTTATTCGACAAACACTACAACATAGCTTGCAACACAATTCAACATAACTTGCGGTAAATAAATAAGAGCGCTCTCTATCCCTACGGCTATGCCCTTACACTTCAACAATGCCTTCTTCATGGCCTGCTCTTCTTGCCCTTACCCTTCGACGATGCCTCGCCCTTACCCTTCAACAATGCCTTCTTCTTGGCCATTCTTTCCTCCCACTCAGCCCTCCACTTAGTCCCAACGGCAGGCGTCATGAATATGGTGGGAAACATTATGGCGGGAAGCATTTTGGCAGCAACATTTTGGCGGGAGATATTTTGGCGGGAAGCATTTTAGCGGGAATGTTTTTTGATGGAAAGCATTTCGGTGGGAAACATTTTAGATACATCAAGACAGTACATCTGAAAGAAAGTTACATCAAGACACTGATACTGAAATTAAGATACATCAAGACACTAGAACTGAAATTAAGATACAACGGTACACTACAACTGAATGAAGTTACATCAAGACACTACAACAGGAATTAAGATACATCGGTACTGAGACATACGTCTACCTTCCCTGAGTCCAGCGCGGGTACTTCCCGGTCTTGTCCCCACGTTCCTCTGCCGCCCGTGCCTCGGCAGGTCTTTCTCTTAATCTCTTCCTTTCCGCCTCACGGGCCTCCTTGCGCACCTCTTCCTGGCGCTCGCGGATTGCCTCCTCTTCCTCCCTTATCTTCCTGTTCAGCTCGCGGTTTTGAGCTTTCTCTGCTTGGAATTCTTTCATTTCTCTCTCCTGTTCCTTCTTCGCCTCTTCGGCCATCCTTTCAGCGCGTTCCTCTGCATGAAAGGCAGCCCACGCAACTCGGTTCCTGTCATGACACTCTTTCTTGGCCCAGGCTGGCTGCGCGGTGTCAATCCAATGGTACCACTTGCAAAGTGGAGGAGGAGACTGCAAGCATATCAATGGAATGAATAAAAGAAATCATGATAACATGAACGGTTCATATTAACAATGCTCTTGGAACATACCGGAGGCCTCTCGTACGACGAACTTGCTTGCCGGGGCGGGCTTGCGTCGTAGTTGGGACACATGAAAAACTTCATGCCCATGCAGGTGGAGAAATCGATCGACTCCTTGACCTTCGCGAGATGGCCACACCAACAACGCTCGTGTGTCACCCCTTGCGGCAACCTGACATCTTTCGTCTTCGTAGGCCTATACTCGGGGTCCGAACATGGCACACTCATGATGAAAATGGGAAGGAAATGAGAGAAATAGAGGAATAACAGGATGGAGAGATACCATCTCGGCGCCAGTATTTATAGAGGCAACTAGTAGAAATTGGCGGGAGATAACAGCGGGAAGAAGTGGTGGGAGAGAAACGGCGGGAAGAATTGGCGGGAGAAAACGGCGGGAAGAAGTGGCGGGAGAGAAACGGCGGGAAGAATTGGCGAGAGAAAACAGCGGGAAGAAGTGGCGGGAGAGAAACGACGCGAAAAAAGTGGCGGGAGAAATACTGGCGGGAAGAGGTGGCGGGAGAGATACTAGCGGGAAAAAAGAACGGCGTAAAATAGTGGCTGGATTAGCCCAACGTAGGGTGTGCATGATCCATGCAACCATCTGCTTTTCAATACCTGACAAGCCGTGTCGTTTTTTGAAAAAAACGATTCCGGTGTGTCGTTTTTTCAAAAAACGACTTGCTGCCAGACGAGTATGGCAGTGCACTACTTGGGCTCGTCTTTGTTTGAAAAAACGACTCAGCCTCGTCTTTGTTTGAAAAAACGACTCGGGCTCGTCTTTGTTTAAAAAACGACTCGGCATGGTCTTTGTTTGAAAAAACGACAGTGTATTAGATCCGAAAATTCTTTTTTTGCGTAATATTCGTGAAAATCATTAATTTACCAAATGAGACCCAAAACAATATAGTCATGGAATTGATTTTTGCGTAGTAATGCCGTGATAAAACGGAAATAATATTAGATCAATCAAATAATTGGTCATCAGTGTTAGCATAACTGAGTTCAGACGCTCCCATCCTTGAGCTTGGGCTCCGCACGCACTACCGGCTCCGGCCGCACGCATGCACCTGCACCTAGTAGACTAGAGAATCTTTAACGGTTACTACTCGTGTAGCTATTTCTCTTCCTAAGTTTTTAACTGTCATACACCCAACCGGTACGGTGAGGACTCTTGAAGAAAAGCGATCGTGGAGGAAGAATAAAACCCATCTAGGGTTTGGTACTCCCGCCGACGATACCGTCGGTCTGCTCCGCCTCCCGTGGCCTCAGGGCCTCGGGGGTGTGGTGGACCACGGTCTCTCGCTAGCGGGAGGTTTCTCGTTCTTTGTTTAGGTCTTTTTTCGGTGTCTTCCTCAGGATGTTGAGGCGGCGGCACATCTTGAAGCAAAAATAAGGTCCTCTCCGCCCTATCCTCGCTTCGGTGGTGCATCTAGTCCCGACGGAGGGCGCGTGGGGTCATGTGTCCGGCGGATCTCCTCGAATCTAGTCCATTATCGTGTTTGTTGGTGTGAGTTTAAGTCAGTCTCTTCCGATTTATGGATGTCATCATTGACGATGGTTGTTGCTCTAGTGCGCTGGTCCTTTAGGGCCTTAGCATGACGATTTCCCGTACGTCTACTACAACAAGCTCTACTACGACAAGCTTTGCCTGGCTCCGGTGATGGAGGGACGAGGACGGGGACGCACCTTCGGCTCGTGCTAGTGTTTGTAGTCGTCGCTAGGTGGTCCGTAGACCTATTTGTATTTATTACTTTTAGGTTTGTTGATGATTATTAATAAATCAGAGAAAAAAAAAGTTTTTAACCCTCATGGATAGAGCTCACGATTAGCCGGACAGGCGCGGAGCCGACTTGGTCGCGTCCGGGTCAATCCGTTAATGTGGGCCTTGCGGCTCCCCGACGACGTCGCCTTCCGCCGGCTGGAGCTGCGGCTCAGCGCTGTCGCCTTCGTTGGCAGGAGATCGACGAGCTGGAGACGCTGGAGGCGCACGCAGGAAGAGGAGCACCGACGAAGGCGACGTAGCCGACGGCCAGTTACGTGGCAGATAATAAATCGTCTAGTTCCTGGACGATTTGCTCTTATCGTTCCACTATTCTAGAGTCGAACGATTAGTTCCCTCGCAGGCCGATGCCATGTGCACGTACCTCTAATCGTTCAAGCAATAAAGGATCGAAAGCACTATGCACACGACAATCGGTTAGACAATTTTCGCACGATGCGAATCCAACAGTCTCGCTTGGTTTGGCCCTGCTAAGCAACGTCGTGTGCATACCCAGCTCAATCAAATCATCACGACAGCATGTCACGTGGACAAATCATATTATATATTTTCCAGAAGTTCAGCTCCATCGCGCATGAATTAACCTAGGTGAGCTATCGTCAAGGCCTTCGACTAGCCTAGAGGTATTTTGGTCCAGCTAGAAAAAAAGTTGACTTTGATGGTAGTGTCATTTAAGGCAAAGAATTACCATAGGTGTCAAATAAGGAAGTAAAAATATTTTAGTGTCAAATAAAAAATCATATTGAAAATTAGTGTCAAGTAAAAAACTCTCTCATATTAAAACGTAGAACCACATAGAGACCGCTGTCCTCACTCCACTTGAGACCTGACATGCTTCGTGAAGTCCTCACTCCATCTGACACCTGACATGCTTCATAAATGCAAGTTTGTGGATGTGACATGTGACATAACATAAAAGCTCTCACTTTTTTTGCGGGGAAAAGAAAAAAGCTCTCACTTTACACCACAAATATACTGGTGCACCTAGATCGCAATTTATGATCATTTCTACCACTACGACCGACCCAATATCCAGTTTAGCCATTTGATCGATCAAAACTCCAATTTTATCACTACTCAGTTACAACACTTCTTAATTTTTTCATTTCGTCATCTTTCTACTTATAGTCTATAATCAGTTTTGCCATTTTAAGTTTTCCACCCCTTTCTTTCTAGAGTTAATTTTATTTTTGACTCCCTAATTTTACATTTATGACAATATTTACCATACATAACAGAAAGTACTTTCATTTACCCATTTAGTGAAACATGTGATAGGTTTTTTACCCATTCTGTGAGGTGTGACCTTGGCATAGCGTATCAGTGTCATTCAGGAATCGTATTTGTGGTTCTATCACCGCTATATGCCAAGACTAATCAGGTTAATGAGCGGTAGAATAAGCAGCGCCTAGGACTTGTTCGAGCCAACACCATGCATGGTCTCCACCATCGTCGTCTTTCACAATGTCCAACACAAGGTCGTCGATGACGCTGGGAAGCTTCCGCCCAAGGACAGCTGCATGGGTCGCATCTGCATAGAGTAATTAGGTACACATAATCAACTATGTGCTCACAACTAGCCTGCACCGTATCTATGTGCACAAGATTGGATATAGCCATTTGATACACCTGCATATTGGTAGTCTACTTCTTCCGGGCATGCCCACCTCAACACTACAAGAAATGTTTTCTTTCGTAACGACTTGGACCGACGGTCGTCGTAAAAGGCGCGTCTTCCGCGACGAACTTATCGGCTCGACCGTGGCCGATGGATTTTTTTTTCTGTTTCGCGCCCCTCTACTACAACGAAACCACTAAAGCGTGGTCGAAGCTCGACGAGCGCGTGACAGAAGCAAGATTTTCGGTTCCTCGCGCGATGTTGACTCGCCGAATTCTTTTTAGACATGTGGGTCCCGGACGTCAGTGACTCTAGCGGACCATACTTTTCGGTCGCGCCTCCCTGATTTGAAATCGATAACGTTGTTCGATGCCTCTTCCGTTTAGTCAGACTGCTGGGTCCCACATGTCTGCCTCTCATTATAAGAATCATGTGTATGATGGAATTTTTCCTTTCCCTGTTCCGAACTTGATAGCGTTACTCGATGCATCTACCGTTTAATCAGCCTGCTGGATCCTATGTGTCATCCTAACACTAGATGAAACATGTGCATGATGGATTTTTCCTTGGCTCCTGCCTCCCTGATTTGAACTCGATAACGCTGCTCGATCTATATGCCGTTTAGTCACGCTGCTAGGTCCCCCATGTCAGTCTCTTATTAGAAGAATCGTGTGTATGATGAAGTTTTTTCCTTTGCTCCTGCTACCCTTTTCCGAACTTGATAGCGCTACTAGATGCATCTACCATTTAATCATGCAGCTAGGTCTCACATTTCATCCTCACATTAGAAGAAACGTGTGCATGATATTTTTTCCTTGGCTCGTACCTCCATGATTTGAACTCGATAACATTGCTCGATCTATCTGCCGTTTAGTCATGCTGCTGGGTCCCCCATGTCAGCCTCTCATTAGATGAATCGTGTGTATGATGAATTTTTTTTCCTTCGCTCGCGCTACCCTATTCCGAACCTGATAACACTGTCAGATGTATCTACCGTTTACTCACGTAGTTGGGTTCCACATGTCATCCTCTCATTAGAAGAAATGTGTGTATGGTGAAATTTTTTCCCTCGGTCGCGCCTCCATGTTAACTTGATAGCGTTGGTCGCTGCATCAACCATTTATTCAGGCTATGGGTCCCCTATGTCAACCTCACATTAAAAGAATCATGTGTATATGATGAATTTTTTTCTCTAGCACTACCATATTGCTCGACGAATCTGTCATTTGGTCACGCTACTGGGTCCCACATGTCAGCATCTCATTAGAAGAAATGTGTGTATGTTGGACTTTTTTCTCGCTCACGCCTCCCTTATTCGAACTGACAACGTTGCTCGATGCACCACCTATATAAGATCTCGCTGGTGGGTCCCACATGTCAGCCTATCTATAAATGAAATGTGCTATGATGGACTTTTTTCGGCTGCTTCCGTTGTTCTGACCTTGGTCCGTTGCTGGTCCCAGATGTCAACAATCTCTATGCAGGAAACGTGTCTATACTGGGTCTTAGATGTCAGCCTGTATTTGAAAAAGCATGTGTATGTTGGACTGTTTTTTGGGTCAAGTCCACCGTTCTGACCTTGGAAACATTGCTAGATGCAACATCAGTTTATTTGGGTTCCACATGTCAGCCTAGGAGTACAAAAAGTGACTCTATAATAACACAAATTGCCTAGGATTTAAACTCGAGACCTCAACAACGGTCAACTGCGTGCCTTACCAGTGCGAAAGAAATAGTTGCTCGATGCGTGACTTGGACTTTTTTTTTGCTCGCGCCTCCCAGTTTCAAACTAGAAAAAACATTGCTCGATGCAACACATGTATAAGGTCTCCCTAGTGGGTCCCACATGTCAGTCTTTCTGTAAATGAAACGTGTGTATGATGGACTTTTTTCTGGCTGTGTCCCCTGTTTTGGCCTTGGCAATGTTGCTCGATGCGGCAGCCGTGTATGGTCTGCTAGGGCCCCATTGTCAGCCTCTCTAGTATATTCTGACTTATGGGTCCCGATGCATCCTTGTATGTTCTGGCTGGTGGGTCCCAGATGCCAGTCTCCTTGTACAAGTATTTAACTTTTTACAAACCCGCCCATTAAACTTGGGGGACACTGCAGGCTGGTGAGTCCGTGATGTTAGCCTCTCCGTAATACGATATAGTTAGAAGAAGAAAATGTAAAACCAAAATATATAGATGTACGTACACGGGATTAGAAGTAAAGACCTTCAAATTAAATAGAAGGTAATGAGTGCGTTACCACTACACCAAAGATAATTATAGAAAAGATAGCATTAAATATTTATAAACATTTATTAGTACTACACTTATGTATTAGTCTTCTTAAAAATATTTTCTGTCCATGTTTATCTCTTTAAAGTATATAAAAGGGCATCTCTCCTGGCATCTCAATTTATAAAGTGCCACATAATGGAATAGTTTTCTAAAAACATGGGTAAACATAGTTTTTTTTATTTTGAGAGGTGAGGAGTAATACTGAAAAGGCCGAACTAAAAAAGTTTAGCTATTCTACATGGGCTGCTCTACATGGACTATACTCCATAGGCTACGGTCCGTGGACTTCTTTCTTAAATTTCACTAGGCTGTCCTCAGCAGTCTCCTGACGCCTAAAAGACTGAATTTAAATGTTCAGTGCTATGCTACATAGGCCCCTTTCTCAAATTTTTCTAGGTTGTGGTCATCAATCCCCTAACCTCTAAAAGGCTGAATTAAAATGTTCTGGACTAAAGAGAGGCCGAATGATCTAGATTTCTTCTCCTGGTATATAAAAATTGCATTGTATTGTGGCTCGGCCAGATTCGAAACATAGACCTTAGAGAGGGAGGGGAAAATGAGAATTCTTTTTGGCAGATGTTCATGTAAAATTATGTCCTACAGAATAAGATAGAAAAATTGTCGATAGTTTCGTATTTTATATTCAGCATCACTTGACCAATTCAGCAGCATTTCAAAGTGAACGATTCAACAATATAGACACTAAAATACAATAGCAGTATAGAGATAACTAATTCTTATTTTAGCTCTAAAAACCTTGTCACCCGATCAGTTTGTCTTTTTCTCCAAACACACTCGATCATTGGAGCATGCAAAACTGACGATCAAGTCTGCTTTGAGTACCTTCTTCTCACATCAATACCCGTGTGACCTCCGATACAACCCAAAATGCCCAAGTCTCATCTAGATTGAGACAAAGCCATGTTTCAAAATAAAAGCAAGACTAACTACTGCATGTGATCTAAACAAGTACTAGTATATCAATATTAGTTATAGAAAATATTTTACTAATAATAATGACATAATATTTGACGGGTTTAATAGGATTTGACAGATTCAACAGTACAGAATAAGAAAGAAAAAATATCGGCAGATTCCCAGTTCATATTCAGCATCACTTGACAGAATCGGCACATTTTAAAGTGACCAATTCAGCAGTACAGACAATAGCCAAAAGAAATGATAGATTCAGCAATACAGACAATGAAATTCAATAGTTGTAGCAAGACCATGACTCAAAAGGAAAAAGAGACCATATTATGCACTCAATCGGTCAATCTGAACAAGTACGAGCACATATGTATTACTACAAAATAGATTAGCAGTAGCAAACCTCCATACAAAATACTCAACATAATCCATCGGCGTGTCCATATGCTGGTCGGGTTGTAGCACTTTATTTCCTGCCTATTACGCTTTCCTGGTGACACCGTCGCCTATGGGGCCACCATGTCAGCAGCGTACATTGGAAATAGGTATACATCACCGCAACTTCGTTCCACCTCTTCCCATACAAATTGAGTATATCACCAATATAAAGTAATTAATTAGTATGATGTTACATATCTTAACATTGGGATCATCACAAGAAGATTTAGTTGTGCTATCTCACTTTTGAAACTTGTCGATGCAATACTCCTAATCCACAAGGAATTCCGACGAATGGTTCAGAAGCTTCTAGGTAACACCGCGACTACGACAGGTATGACGTGAGCCCTTCCATGGCGACTTCGGCCAATGATGGCCTGCTCGTCAGCTCAGATGTCGCCACCATTTCAACCGCATGGAGCTCATTCCATAGAGACAGCGACCAAAGATTCACCTTGTACCACGGCGATTCGCACCCCCTAAACTGACGAATCTGGGGGATATGACGATGTCCGTGGTGTGGCCATCAATTTGGGCGACGAACACCGTGGATTCCTTCCCGTGCCTCTTGCGGGCACCGGCTTAGACGGCTCCTAGTGTTTGTGGCTATAGGGCATTATGGCCATAGTCCTCGAGTGGGAAACTCTGAGGTGGCAGACGAGCTCTACCAAAGGTGTTAGCTCTACCGACAAGGTGGTGAACTTGCATCCAGGCTCCATGCAGACTTGCTATCCATGGAAGCACCAGAATATGTGGTTGGAGACGTTGTTGTAGGGGACCAATGTCCCGCAGTGGTGGTTGGGGCATATGCTTACTTTCCCGCCGGTGACTTGGTGGTACAGCTCCTTGGAGCATGCGGCCAGCCGTGCAGCGCTGGCAGTGTCCAGACGCATAGTGATTTCATTGAAAACATCGTCGCCGACCTTGCTCTATACAATGTGCAGTCGGTTGTGTGTCGATGTGACATCGAGATGGATTGGGGGTGAGGTCGGACCAGAGTATGACTGTCGAGGTGCTTTTGGATAGGGGTGGCGCAACCTGCAAGATCCGATGTAGTGGGCGAGATGATGAGGAAAATGTGGCAAGCGCGTACTAAAGAGGATCCCAAATGTGACCAGGCGGGCGATGGCGAGTGGGGATAAATGGCCGAGATGGGAAAGATGTAATGGCTCTTTGAACGAGTTTTTTTGGCAGGCCTCTAGAGCTGCATCTAGGACGACGACTATAGCTTGGCTGACATGCTACACTTCACTAAATCATCTCTCACATCTTAGTGCATTTTATAGCTAGGCTGGCGCGCTACCATGCACTAAATTAACCATCTCACATCTTGAGGTGTTACAGCTAGGCTGGCATGCTAACTTGCATGCCGACTAGAGTTACTACTATCTTTTTTGACCAGATAATGTGTATTTTACATCTCCTATATTCCTAAAAAATAGTGCGTACCTAGTAGTAGTACACTTGTCCAGAACTGAAAAATAGTGAGTACAATACTACTATTACAAGCAGTTGTACCTACTCAACAGAAGTAGTACACTTGATTGTTAGGCCAACTTTTGTATGCGGCAGAACTAACAAGATGATTGTTTCTAGTTTGCTAAAAATAATCATACTATGGAACAGAGGTAGTACAATACTAGCAGTAGTACACTAGATGTTTCTTTTGCTGCAAACATAGTACAGTAAATAGTTACACATTAGAGCCTAGCGCGATCAAGTACCACGTTGTTCCAACACAATGCATCACTATAGAGGTATAGTTATAGACCACTTCTTTAATAGTTATAATTAAAAGAGAATTGTCATCATATTAATACACCTACGATATACTAGTAAATTGTTGAGCAAATGATGGGTGATAACCTGCACATCTGATCACTTTCTCATAGTTATCATGATCAAATACCATCACCTTAAAGGGTGCGGTGGCAAGCTTCTTGAATGCTAGAAATTATCCTACCTGCAAGTCATGTGCACTGATAAAATCTAGCCATCCTTCGTAAAGGATAACCTTGCCATCTTGCTTCCCCAGGTCGACATCCCAGCAGCAGGCTTTGCAGATCATCAGCTTGATGGCCTCCGGATACTCACTGCCAAACGTAGGCAAAAGATATTGGGTATGCTCAGCACGTCTAACCCACCCGGTATTAACTGCATCTTGCAGAACTCATCATAAGTGTTCTCCATGCGAGTTTCTTAGCTCGCCCCTCCATCCGGACTGCACAGCTTCAATGATGAGTCTCTCTAAACTTGAGATTCTTGTCTGAACACTGCAAAAAATGCCCGTGGACAAATAATGTCTGTACAAGCTATTAATAATTGTAAAATACATTATTAGTTGACAAAAAAATGAGCAACAATTTTTTGATTATATTGTTCATAATTAGTACTGTTGGATTCTTATTAAAAACACTTTTCAATGATGCTAGTTCGGTACCAAAATTATTTATATATTTAGAGTAATTTTTGGCTAAAGAAAAAACATGCAAAACGAGGGCCCCTTATTTCGGGGGATGGAGGTAGCAGAGTAACGTGATCATCGAGGTCTTCTCATTGATCTTTTCTTCTTGGTACTCGATCTGGTGAGCGTGGAATCCATCCATCGCACAAACTGCTGGCCGTGCACGTGATGACGGCCTGATTTGATCAGCCGATCAGTGTCTGCCTCCAACAACCGGATGTATGCGCTACAGCCTGATGACAGTAACAGTCGCCCCAAACTTGAGATTGGATCTTACTTTTCCAAACTCCAGCTTGCGACGAACTCGTTGAAGTAGATCATCTTCCGGAAGCAATCTGAGAGACGTTGATGACGAGGGATACCGCCCGAATCATGACCTCCAAGCACCGCTTGCCCACGATGGGCGCCAACTATTGTGGTATTGGCCACGGCAGATGCTACAGGGTAGCTTACGTAGAGAAAAGGGCAAGGCGACGTAGGAGAATCCGGGAGCGAGATTGGCACACGATGTACCCAGGTTCACGTCCCCTCGGTGGAGGATCGCTACGTCCTGCTATCAATCCAGTATATGTTTATAGATTGGTTTACATGGAGCCGCCGGTGGTGAAGGGGAAGACTATATCTAATCTCACGTGGGAGATCCCTAATACCATATACCCTGTGAGGGTGCCCCTGGTGGCTTTATATATGCAACCATTTAGGGTTTACAAGTGCTAATGTGCCTTTTATTGGAGTCGCCGTCTTAGGTCTCCAGTCGGCGAGTCGTTTGTCCTAGTCGCCGTATTGGGCGAGTCGACCCACTCTGGGCTTGGCTTCAGTCGGATCGATCTAGCTGGCGACTCTGCTTCATGGGTATACCCCAATTGGTATTCCCCGTCAGAAAACAATCGGGTCGGCTCCTTCTCGAGAGAGCAGCTAATTGAGCCATACTCTTTATACTACTTCCTCTTTGATTGTTTTTGAAATATGGCCAATTTTAGCGGCATGCAAATTTTTAGATATGAGGTTATTAATATAAAATATGATGTAGATATGGCCATGATCTAGGTTGTCCGGCTTGAAACCCAAGAATGTTCATACTGATTGACAACTAAGATTAATTTCGTTTAAATTTTACCACTTACTTGAACGGTGGGAGTACATTTTATATCAATGACCTAAACAAGGGAAAATCACATCGGGATTCATAAATTTAATTAGCACAAAGGACCCTAAATTTAAGCATTAAAAACAGTCGGGTTCGGCTCCTTCTCGAGAGCACACAGATGATCGAGTCATACTCTTCATACTATTTCCTCTTCGATTGTTTTCAAAATATGGCAAAATTTGGCGGCATGCAAATTCTTGGATATGAGATTATCAACATAAAGTATGATGTAGATATGGCCATGAGCTTGCTTGTTCGGGTTGAAATCCAAGAATATTCATACTCATCGACAACTAGGCTTAAATTCGTTTAAATTTTACCACTTACTTGGACAATGCGAGTGCATTTTACATCAAGGACCTAAAAAGGGAAAAATAGGTCTGTACATTTAACACGAAGCACCCTAAAATTAAGGGAAAAAACAGTCGCGTCGGCTCCTTGAGAGAGCAGCTTATCGAGCCATACTCTTCACACTATTTACTCTTCGATTGTTTTCAAAATATGTCCAAATTTGTCTGCATACAAATTCTTGGATATGGGATCATCATCAACATAATGTATGAAGTAGAGATGGCCATCAGCTTGGTCGTTCGGCTTGAAATCCAAAAATGTTCATACTCATTGATAACTTAGCTTGAATTCGTTTAAATTTTACCACTTACTTTGGACGGTGGGAGTATATTTTACATCACGGACCTAAAAAGGGGAAAATTACATAGGTCCGTACATTTAGCATGAAGCACCCTAAAATTAAGCAAGGAAAATAATAGGGTTTGGCTCCTTCTCGAGAGAGAAGCTGATCGACCCATACTAGCTCTTCATACTACTTCTTCTTCGATTGTTTTCAAGATATGGCTAAATTTGGCAGCGTGTAAATTCTTGGATATGGGATCTCATCAACATAAACTATGATGTAGATATGGCCACGACCTTGGTCGTTCGGCTTGAAATCCAAGAATATTCATACTCATGTTTATATTCAAAAAATTGTCAAAACTAATGTTTCTTTCTTGATGGAAAGTAGTAAATGTAAGAGCACGCCGTGCAGATTCTTTTATTGTTAACATTATATGTTGTTTGATTCTTTTCAAAACAATGTCGATTTTTTATACATGCAATTTATTAGAAAGAAGTTGATTCTTACAAACACGGTGGTTTTCGATATATTAAATGCGCTGGTGGGTACCTTCAAAAGATATTTGTAGAACTTTGAGAGCATATTCTACCACTTATACTTTTTGGTTCAAATTTTACCTAACATTGGCAAATCAGATTAAACTCATTAAAATGGGTGCAGTTAGCTAGGAAGCTTAAAAACTCATAAAACTTGGTAATATAAGTGAAACAAGGTCCAAACTTTGCCTAGGCATAAACTTGGGAAATCGGCTTAAACTCATTTATTTTTTTATTGTTTTCGAATCAAGGTCATTTTTTCTACATGAAAGTAGAAAATTACATAGAGGTCCATACATTTAGCACAAAGGGCCCTAAAATTTAGAAAGTAAAAGTAGTCGGGTCTTGCTCCTTCTCGAGTGAGCAGCTGAGCCATACCCTTCGTAGTACTATACTTGCCTCACCCAAAAAAATCCTTACTTTCGAAGCAGCATGCTGCTGGTATGCTTGGTGCTTCCTGTTTGCGGGGTGTGAAATAGAACGAGAAAGGAGTACTATAGAGTACTAGTAGGAAAGCTATCCAGATCATAATGAAGTGCATCAAATGCGATAGGACGTACTGCTTATAGTAAGAAAAGTTGGCTTTTACAACGGACAATTTTCGAGGTTGAAGTCCCATTTTTCGTGGCTAAAAAGTCTTCTACGACTGATGGCCTTCATGGTAATAGCCCTGTCACAAAAGAATCTAGTACGGTTTTTTTCTGACCATGGCGGATCACACCCTTCAGCCATAAAAACTTGTTCCATTGTAGATCTGTTCGCCGGCCGCGTTGACTACTGACGCCATGAAAACTACCATGTGGCAGACACTGTTAACTCCCTGGTACCACCGTTAACGGTCACATAAAACATGGTAGAAGCCTGACCCAACCATGGCCTGCTAATTATTAAGTGGGCCGGCACATGAGGAGATCCCAATCAGATTATGGTCCTTTACTGTTTCTTCCCGCACTGTTCAAATTGGGCCCAATAATGCAACAAGCTGCGGCCCGCGAACTTCCGGACCCAATACTGTTTTTACCTACAGAAGGCCCACATTGGTCGAATACTTTGCGGCATCGTTAGTAGCCTTTGTCAAGTCGGTATGATATTGTTAAGGCCTACGGTCGACCTGTTACTATTCTCAAAGCTCGTCGTCGGCCGTCCACTAATGGCCATTCTTTGAGAAGGTCCATTACTTTTCTGGTCTTTTATCGTTCCAACCGTCAACTATTTAGGCCACAAGCGACCTATTACTGTTCTGGCATGGCAATATTGTCAGCCTATTACTATTCTTGTCTGGTAAAAATTTTCGGCCTACTACGGTTCTGGCCTTTTACTATTCTGGTCTAGTACTATTATGGTCCTTCACTATTCTGGTGTCAACACCCAGATTTTTAATCCCAGATACCTGTTATACCATACATCACAATCCCAGGATTACCATTTTTGCGAGACATAACAGAATTGGTACCAAAGTACATCATCTATTACAAACCATAATAAAGGTCTTACAAATAAGGGATCTCATGATCCAGTCTTAATACAATCAAAGCAGCAGGAAATAAAGGTAGGAGGGGCTCCATCTTCAGGGTCACAGGCAATGCTGACGATGGAGATGATCCTAGTTGTCATAGACATCCTGCCATCCATCCTCCTGGTAGTCCTCATAGTCTGGCCACGGGAATAGCCAGGGACAAAGCTATGAGTACTCTTTAAGTACTCGCATATTATCACTAACAAGTAAGGTAGTTCTAGTAGGAATCTTAATGTAACTACCTCGGTGAATTACGCTCTAAGTTGCATGCCTGGATGAGCGAAAGTGGTTAAAATAGTACGGTGGGGCCCGGGGCCACTCACAGGTAGACCTATCGGCCGTCCTAACCACTTGCAGAACATCGGGACAAGAAAGAGTGGCGTAATCGGCAGGCGAAGGGATCAACTACATACACAAGTGAGTATGTATGCAAGCCACCATACAACAGTTTTCAGAGCCATTCCATCTAAAAAGAAATAGAAATATTGCAACGCCATACGACAAGATCCAAATATCCCAGATAGAGATAATAGTTTAGGATAGCTCCTCATACATCAAACATCAGAGTATCAGGCGGAAGCGGAAAACAAGATCCGAGTACGGATAAGAAGCAAATCGGCATAAGATGCCACATTAATAAACACATCTCGCCCACAGATCTCGCGGATCCCCATCCCCGGAATCTCTACACCGAGTGATCGTTGCCAACATCATCCGTCTCCTCCACCCAATATCCATCTTGCGAATACACCTGTTCATCTGAATCAAACAATTTATCGTGTGAGACCCTAGGGGTACTCAGCAAGTCTTTATGCCTCTAAAGGGGACATATACCTGGGGTGACACAATTGCAGCAAAAGATAATAACCAACAAGTCTATAGATACTCGCTAACCATCCGCCTAACCAATGATAGACGAATGTCCGTTAATTAGTAACAACAGTTATAACAGTATAATTAACAGATCCATCCTCCTTCTCGCTTACCAACGAGTAAGCGGATGAACAACCCATCCGTTGGTAGTTTTATTAACCATTCCATGAGTATTGCACTATTTACTAGTCAAGTACTTAGTCAAATTAAAAGCAGTACTTTAGTTATACTTGTCTATGATCTAGAAACTGTGCTCCAAGTCGTCCATAACCGCGGACACGACTTTCAGAAAGATTTACCCTGCAGGGGTGCACAAATAGCAACACACACTCGATCAACCTCGGAAAAACCAAATCAAAACCCAACGAGGCATTCACGACAAAGCGATCACAAGATTCAGAAATATTTCAGGGGGCCACCCCATTAAGCTACCCGCAACGAAGTTGGCCGGCTTCGAGACGGACCCAAGGTTTGCGCCAATGGCTGTAAACGACTAGGAACCCGAAAGTGTGACTGGGCTTGTCGATACCGCGAAAACACTCCGCAATCCTAAACAGTACAGGTGCTCCTTGCACAATCTTAAATAAAACAGTAAAACATGGCATAAGTACATGATAGTAACAAAGCCCCAAACTACTTTGTGGCCCCACGAAATAGAAATGAATCAAGCTCTGGCTCAGGGGGGTCCATAAGGCCTCCCGGATGTGGATAGTGCGAATAGTCAAGGAACAGGAATCAAGTACTCGGGGTCCTACGGGACACAAGTGAGCATGAAAAACCAAATAGCAGATATTGCCCACCGGTGCCGCTTTCATTAGTTATCCCATTACTACTCAGGTTAAGTTGTTTAGGTACCTCGTTATCCACCAGACACTCACATACCCTACACATGCTTTTTCTACGACTCGCATGGCTCAAACAACTCCTGTAGTAATGGCTCATGGGATGGAGGAACAAGCTTCGGTGGGATTTAAAAGTAAAGGCTATGCAGTACTTGGGATTCAATTGCGACTCAATGATGCAAGAATAATATAAAGGCAATAGGTACTATATGTATGCAAGCATGTGGTAGTGCTTGCCTGGCAGCTCAGTTGAAGCGAGAGACGGATCTGGGTAGTGCTCTTGGGATTCCTGATATATCCCCTGCTCGGCGTCTATTCGAAGAAGAACCAAACAAACAAGGGCCAACATAAATAAAGTGCACAAGCATATGAATAAAATGCGACAAGCAAACAAGTATGCCATGATGAATGATGCACAATTTACATGGCAATAATGTAGCATGGCATGGGTGAGGTGTGGGGTACAAGAATAAAGCATTTTATTGAGTTTTAGCCCTGTTTTGCTCCCATATAAGTTGCTGTATACTTTATATTTATATGATGCATGCTGCAATTCAGAACATGGAATGCATAGCTAGAACGGGCTCGTCGTGCTGATCGATTTAGACATATTATTTGTCAAATTTGGAGTTATAAATTAAAGTTATTAGTTATTTAAGAAAAGGCATTTTTATTGCATTTAAACAATTTCGAAAATTTATTTTTCCCAAAAAATATTTTGAATGGCATATTTGAAATCCTCACATTTGTCTGATTCAAAAACATATATCATTTGTGTTATTTGGAATTACAAAACAAAAGTTATTAAAAACAGATTTAAATTTGAATTTAAACATCTTCTGAAATTGTTTTTATAAAAACAAAATTACACGAGACTTTTTATACTCAGCATCGCCTAGCCATAGACGCAGACAGGTGGGACCGCGCTGAGCTAGCGACACTACGCGCAGCGGGTTTTCTCACCGCGGGGGAAGCCACCCGCAGCAACTGACAAGCGGGTCCGGCACTCGAGCGGACCCACGCGCCAGTGGCTGGGCGAACAGGTGACACGCGACGGATCCAGGGACTGCGGGTGGGGGGTTTAGGAAACGCGGGAGCCTTTCTGTAAAATTCCCACAGGCGATGACAGGTGGGCCACTCGGGACCACGGGTTGATGAAACAAAACGGCAAGGGGGTATCGGGAAAAGACCACCGCGCACTGTTTTTCTTCTCATCTTTCTCTGACGAAACTGACAGAGAACAGAGATAGCGCGCGGCGCGGCAGGACGGGGGCTCGAACTCGTGACACGGTGCACGCGCAGAGAGGCGGAGCCGCTGTGGTAGGGTGGGGTTGCTGGCAGGAGGGTGGTAGGCGGCTAGATAAACTGCTACGCGACGCGACGACGTGTAGAAGCTTGCGCACGCCGGCGCACAGAGAGCGCTCGGCACAACGTCCGATAAGACCAGGAAATCAAAATTTTCTACGGAAGCGAACAGAGGGAAAGCCAAGATCTAATCTAGGAGATGCAAACAACGAGAGAGATTGGATTAGATCTTCATACCCTTGAAGATTCGCACAGCGGATCGTTCGTCGGAACGTGGGTGATGTAGTCATACTCGCTTCTCCTCCTCACGATCCGATCCGATCTAGCACCACAAGTGGCGGTGCCTCCGTGAGATGCACACGTGCAGCACCTCGACGTCTCCTCCTTCCTCGGACCAGCAAGTAGGGTGGAGAGATAGATTGGATCTACAACGCGACGGCGCGGTGTATATGGTGGAGAATTTCTGCAGCAGGGCTTCGCCTACAAATAGTCGGGAGGGAGAGAGGAGGGCAGCAGGGCAACTAGGGTTTGGAGGAAGGTGTAGGTAGGTGGGGAGGGGGCGCACCAGCCCTCTATATATAGAGGGGGGGTGCGGCCAGCCCTTGCCCATCCTCCAAGCCTATCTCTAGTTTAAACGATTTAAACTTTCCCTTATCTAGAAACCCTATCTCTAGTTTAAACGAGTTTAAACTTATCTAGGATCGGCTGGGCCCTATGGGGCCTTGTGCCCCTGGCTCAATGCGGCCAGGACACTCCCTCATAGGACCATGCCCCCTCCCGGAAGGTGGGACCACGTTGGCCCCCTTCCGGAAGGTTCTAGAAGCTTCCGGTACAATACCGATTAATCCGGAACAATTCCGAACTCCAAAAACTGCACTGCCTTATATGAATCTTATTCTCCGGACCATTCCGGAACCTCTCGTGATGTCCCGGATCCCATCCGAGACTCCGAACAAAAATTCATAAACCAAGTATCCAATCTATCCTAGCGTCGAGACACGTTAAGTGTGTGACCCTGCGGGTTCGAGAATATGCAGACATGATCTTCTATCAATAATCAACAGCGGGGTCTGGGCACCCATATTGACTCCCACACATTCATCGATGATCATATCGGATGAACCACGATGCCAGGATTCAATCAATCCCATATATATATTCCCTTCGTCTCGCGATATTTTACTTGCCCGAGATTCGATCGTCGGTATCGTCATACCTAGTTCAATCTCGTTCACAGCAAGTACTTTACTCGTTCCGTAATCCGATATCACTTTGTGATTAACTCCTTAACCACATGCTTGCAAGCGGTGTTGATATCGATTACCGAGTGGGCCCGAAGTATATCTCTCCGACTTGGGAGGGACAAATTCCATCTCGATACATACAACCCAACAGATACTTTCCGATCACCTGAGAGACACCTTTATGATCACCCTCTCATAGGATGACGTTTGATGACCTCAAAGCTTTCTTCCGATACCAGGGAGTTGTATTATCTCATGGTCTAGGGAATACAATATTTGACATGAGAAAAGCTTCGCAAAGACGAACACGATGAAACGATCTAATAGCTTTGCTTAGTTTGGGTCTGTCCACCATATAATTCTCCCAATGATATGGTCTCATTATCAATTGACAACTCATGTCTATGGTTAGGAAACCTTAACCATCATTGATCAATGAGCTAGTCCATAGAGGCGTACTAGGGACACGATGTTGTTCACAAACCACACAAGTATTAATGTTTCCGCTTAATACAATTCTAGCATGGAATATAAACTTTATCATGAACAAGAATTATAATAATAACATCTTTATTATTGCCTCTAGGGCATAATTCCAACAGTCTCCCACTTGCACTAGAGTCAATAATCTAGTTTACATTTGGCAACAATCTCACACCCATGGCACTGAGGTGCTGATCATGTTTTACACGTGGAAGAGGTTTAGTCAATGGATCTGCGACATTTAGATCTGTATGTACTTTGCTGATCTTCAGATCTCCATCTGCTATATAATCTCGGATTATATGAAACTTGCGATTGATATGCTTGGTCTTTGGATGATATCTTGGTTCCTTAGCGAGTGCTATGGCGCCAGTGTTGTCACACAATATCTCCAGTGGGTCCAATGCACTTGGAACCACGCCAAGCTCAGTGATAAAGTTTCTGATCCAAATCCTTCACTTGACGCTTCTGCAGCAGCCATGTATTCCGCTTCTACTGTAGATCCCGCGATCACGCTTTGCTTGTAGCTTCTCCAGCTCACAGCTCCTCCATTCAAAATATACACGTATCCTGTCTGAGATTTACAATCATCCTTGTCGGTGTCGAAACTAGCATCGACGTAACCTTTTACGACGAGCTGTTCATCACCCCCATAGACTAAGAACATTTCTTTAGTCCTATTTAGGTACCTTAGGATGTTCTTCATGGCTGTCCAGTGTTCCACTCCTGGATCACTTTGATATCTGCTCGTCAAACTAAGAGCATTGGACACATCCGGTCTAGTACACAGCATGGCATACATGATTGAACCTATGGCCGAGGCATAAGGCACTTTGCTCATAGCTTCCCTATCATTTACCGTAGCTGGACACTGAGCCTTGCTCAATATCTTCCCTGACAACATAGGCACTGAACCTTTCAATGCCTTATCCATTCTGAACCTTTTCAGAACTTTGTCTAGGTATGTACTCTGGCTTAAAGCTATCAGGCGTCTTTGCCTATCTCTATAGATTTTTATGCCCAATATATAAGCAGCTTCACCTAGGTCTTTCATTGAAAAACACTTGTTCAAATAACTCTTCACATCGTTAAGCATGTTGATGTCATTTCCAATAATCAATATGTCATCCACATATAGTACCAGAAACGTCACCGAGCTCCCACTCACTTTCTTGTAGATGCAAGCTTCGTAGCAATTTGGAACAAATCCAAAGCTCTTGATCACTTTATCAAAACGAAGGTTCCAACTCCGAGATGCTTGCTTCAGTCCATAAATGGAACGCTGAAGCTTGCATACTTTATCAGCATCCTTAGGATCGACCAAACCTTCGGGTTGCATCATATACAACTCTTCATCAATGTTGCCATTGAGGAAAGCAGTCTTGACATCCATCTGCCATATTTCATAATCATGAAACGTAGCAATTGCTAATAAAATCCGAATGGACTTAAACATCGCTACGGGAGAGAAAGTCTCATCGTAGTCAACACCTTGAACTTGTCGAAAACCTTTTGCAACAAGCCGTGATTTATAGATGGTAACATTACCATCCGCGTCCGTTTTCTTCTTGAAGATCCATTTGCACTCAACGGCCTTTCGGTCGCTAGGAGGGTCCACCAAAGTCCATACTTGGTTTTCGCTCATGGATCCCAATTCGGATTTCATGGCCTCTAGCCATTTCTCAGAGTCTGGGCTCATCATCGCTTCCTCATAGTTCGTAGGTTCGCTGTCTTCTACTAACAAGACAGTCAAGACAGGGTTGCCGTACCACTCAGGAGGGGCACGCGACCTTGTCGACCTGCGACGTTCAGTAGCAGCATCGTCCGAAGCTTCATGATCCTTGTCATTAGCTTCCTCTATTGTTGGCACAGGCGGCACTGGAACAATTTCAGGTGCTGCGCTACTCTCCAATTCAAGAGAAGGTTCAACAACCTCGTCTAGCTCTACTTTCCTCCCACTCACTTCTTTCGAGAGAAACTCCTTCTCAAGAAAGGAACCGTTCTTTGCGACAAACACTTTGCCTTCGGTTCTGTGATAGAAGGTATACCCAATAGTTTCCTTAGGGTATCCTATGAAGACGCATTTCTCCGCTTTGGGTTCGAGCTTGTCCGGCATCAACTTCTTGTCGTAAGCTTCGCATCCCCAAACTTTAAGAAACGACAACTTAGGTTTAGCACCAAACCACAGTTCATACGGTGTCGTCTCAACGGATTTAGATGGAGCCCTATTTAAAGTGAATGCAGCGGTTTCTAATGCATAACCCCAAAATGATAACGGCAAATCAGTAAGAGACATCATCGATCGGACCATATCTAATAGGGTTCGATTCCGGCGTTCAGACACACCATTGCGCTGTGGTGTTCCGGGTGGCGTGAGTTGTGAAATGATTCCACTTGCTTTGAGATGCGTGAGATAATCATAACTTAAATATTCGCCCCCACGATCGGATCGTAGAAACTTAATCTTTCTGTTACGATGGTTCTCCACTTCATTCTGAAATTCTTTGAACTTTTCAAACATTTCAGATTTATGTTTCATTAAATAGATATACCCATATCTACTTAAGTCATCGGTAAAAGTGAGAAAATAGCGATATCCACCGTGCGTCGAAACACTCATCGGTCCGCATACATCGGTATGTATGATTTCCAACAAGTCCGTTGCTCGCTCCATCATACCGGAGAACGGGGTTTTGATCATCTTGCCCATGAGGCATGGTTCGCATGTGTCAAATGATTCAAAATCAAGAGACTCCAAAAGTCCATCAGAATGGAGTTTCTTCATGCGCTTTACACCAATATGACCTAGACGACAGTGCCACAAATAAGTAGTATTATCACTATCTACTTTGCATCTCTTAGCCTCAATGTTATGGATGTGTGTTTCATCCCTTTCGAGATTTAGAAGAAATAAACCATTCACAAGAGGTGCATGACCATAAAAGATGTTACTCATATAAATAGAACAACCATTATTCTCCGATTTAAATGAATAACCGTCTTGCAATAAACACGATCCAGAAATAATGTTCATGCTCAACGCAAGCACATAATAACATTTATTAAGGTTTAAAACTAATCCCGAAGGTAAAACTAAGGAGAGCGTGCCGATGGCCATCACATCAACTCTTGATCCGTTGCCAACGCGCATCGTCACCTCATCCCTCGCAAGCCGCCATCTATTCCGTAGCTCCTGTTTCGAGTTACAAATATTAGCAACTGAACCAGTATCAAATACCCAGGCACTACAACGAGGGCTAGTAAGGAAAACATCAATAACATGTATATCAAATATACCTTTGATGGTGCCAGCCTTCTTGTCCGCTAAGTACTTCGGACAGTTGCGCTTCCAGTGACCCTTGTCCTTGCAATAGAAGCACTCAGTGTCCGGCTTAGGACCAGACTTGAGCTTCTTCTCAGCAGGGGCAACGCGCTTGCCGCCGCTTTTCTTGAAGGGCTTCTTTGCACCTTTACCTTTCTTAAAGGAGGGCTTGTTGACCATTAACACATGATTATCCTTTTTGATGTCCACCTCCGCAGCCTTCAGCTTTGCGAAGAGCTCGGTGATCGTATCAGTGGAACCAATCTGATTATGAGTCACTACAAAACTTTTGTAGCTGGGAGGGAGTGATTGCAGAACCCTGTCAATCTTGAGCTCCTCTGGAATCTTGCAGTCCTGTTGCTCAAGGCGTTGAGTGTAGCCCGACATCTTAATGGCGTGCTCACTAACGGAACTCCCTTCCTCCATCTTGCAGTTAAAGAACTTCTCAGAGATCTCATATCTCTCAGAACGAGCCTGAGTCTGAAACATGGTTTTCAGCTCTTCGAGAATCTCAAAGGGCCCGGGATAGTTTTCAAAACGATTTTGAAGTTCCGGTTCCATAGCAAACAACATGGTGCTCTTAATCACACCATAATCATCTTTGCGCGACTGATAGACAGCTTTCTCATCAGCCGACGCAGTTGCAGCAGGGGGGTCACCTAACGCTTTCCCAAGGACATAGTCCTTTTGTCCGCCAGACAGAATGATTCTTAGATTGCAGAACCAGTTGGTGAAGTTAGACCCATTGTTTCTAAGCTTTTCTTTCTCAGCAAAAACGTTGAAGTTGAAGTTGGACTTGGCCATGTGATCTACAGTATTGGCAAGTACAATTTAGACTATGTTCATGATAAATAGTTCAACTTAATCAAATTACTAGATGAACTCCCACTAAATTCAACATCCCTCAAGTTGTTTAGTGAACACGATCCAAATTCACCACACCTAATCCGATCATCACGAGAAGAGATGTGGTTTCAATGGTGGACAACGAAGTGTCGATCATATCATTCATATGACTCATGCTTAACCTTTCGGTTCTTGTGTTCCGAGGCCATGTCTGTACATGCTAGGCTCGTCAAGTTAGACCCAAGTATTTCCGCGTGTGCAAAACTGGCTTGCACCCGTTGTATGTGAGCGTAGAGTCTATAGCACCCGATCATTACGTGATGCTTGGACACGACGAACTTTCGCAACGGTGCATACTTGGGGAGAACACAGTTTTTATCTTGATCTTTAAGTGAGGAATCATCTTATAATGCTACCGTCGCGATCTAAGCATAATAAGATACATAAAAGGATAAACATCACATGCATATAACTTTATGTGACATGGTATAGCCAATCTTCGCGCAATGATCTCCATCTTGTGCGTTCCGGCATGATCTCCATCACTCCACCATGATTGCCTCCACCACGAATAGCAACTACAACTATTGCTAACTACTTAGCGATAAAGTAAAGCTATTACATGGCGTATAAGAAGTTGACTCGCAGGTCATACACAATTATAAAGACAACCATATGGCTCCTGCCGGTTGTGTACTCATCGACATGCAAGTCGTGAAACATTACAAAACATGATCATCGCATACAATATACACATCACATCTTGGGCCATACCATATCACAGAAAACACTCCCTGCAAAAACAAGTTAGACGCCTCTACTTTGTTGTTGCATGTTTTACGTGGCTCATGGGAGTAGATGCTAAGAACGATTCTTACCTACGGAAAGCCACAACGGTGATATTATGGTTGCCAAACTCCGGTGTTAATCCCATGACAACTATAGTGAGAGAAACTGACATCCACCAGCCGCATGCGTGGTACAAGCCACACGTCAAGTGCGGAGCCGGTCTCGCGAACGACATCGCGTAAGGTTGGCCTGGACCGCTTCAATCTCACTATCCCGCGTCATAAGAAGAACACAAACAAGAGGCTTGCAACAGAAAACATCAACGCCCGCAACAACCATGTTGCGTTCTACTCGTGAATCACATCTACGCATAGATCTAGCTCTGATACCACTGAAGGGTTTCGCGGCATAGTAAATCAAAATTTTCTACGGAAGCGAACAGAGGGAAAGCCAAGATCTAATCTAGGAGATGCAAACAACGAGAGAGATTGGATTAGATCTTCATACCCTTGAAGATTCACACAGCGGAACGTTCGTCGGAACGTGGGTGATGTAGTCGTACTCGCTTCTCCTCCTCGCGATCCGATCCGATCTAGCACCACAAGTGGCGGTGCCTCCGTGAGATGCACACGTGCAACACCTCGACGTCTCCTCCTTCCTCGGACCAGCAAGTAGGGTGGAGAGATAGATTGGATCTACAACGCGACGGCGTGGTGTATATGGTGGAGAATTTCTGCAGCAGGGCTTCGCCTACAAACAGTCGGGAGGGAGAGAGGAGGGCAGCAGGGCAACTAGGGTTTGGAGGAAGGTGTAGGTAGGTGGGGAGGGGGGGCACCAGCCCTCTCTATATAGAGGGGGGGGGGTGCGGCCAGCCCTTGCCCATCCTCCAAGCCTATCTCTAGTTTAAACAATTTAAACTTTCCCTTATCTAGAAACCCTATCTCTAGTTTAAACGAGTTTAAACTTATCTAGGATCGGCTGGGCCCTATGGGGCCTTGTGCCCCTGGCCCAATGCGGCCAGGACACTCCCTCATAGGCCCATGCCCCCTCCCGGAAGGTGGGACCACGTTGGCCCCCTTCCGGAAGGTTCTAGAAGCTTCCGGTACAATACCGATTAATCCGGAACAACTCCGAACTCCAAAAACTGCACTGCCTTATATGAATCTTATTCTCCGGACCATTCCGGAACCTCTCGTGATGTCCCGGATCCCATCCGAGACTCCGAACAAAAATTCATAAACCAAGTATCCAATCTATCCTAGCGTCGAGACACATTAAGTGTGTGACCCTGCGGGTTCGAGAATATGCAGACATGATCTTCTATCAATAATCAACAGCGGGGTCTGGACACCCATATTGACTCCCACACATTCATCGATGATCATATCGGATGAACCACGATGCCAGGATTCAATCAATCCCATATATATATTCCCTTCGTCTCGCGATATTTTACTTGCCCGAGATTCGATCGTCGGTATCGTCATACCTAGTTCAATCTCGTTCACAGCAAGTACTTTACTCGTTCCGTAATCCGATATCACTTTGTGATTAACTCCTTAACAACATGCTTGCAAGCGGTGTTGATATCGATTACCGAGTGGGCCCGAAGTATATCTCTCCGACTTGGGAGGGACAAATTCCATCTTGATACATACAACCCAACAGATACTTTCCGATCACCTGAGAGACACCTTTATGATCACCCTCTCATAGGATGACGTTTGATGACCTCAAAGCTTTCTTCCGATACCAAGGAGTTGTATTATCTCATGGTCTAAGGAATACAATATTTGACATGAGAAAAGCTTCGCAAAGACGAACACGATGAAACGATCTAATAGCTTTGCTTAGTTTGGGTCTGTCCACCATATCATTCTCCCAATGATATGGTCTCATTATCAATTGACAACTCATGTCTATGGTTAGGAAACCTTAACCATCATTGATCAATGAGCTAGTCCATAGAGGCGTACTAGGGACACGGTGTTGTTCACAAACCACACAAGTATTAATGTTTCCGCTTAATACAATTCTAGCATGGAATATAAACTTTATCATGAACAAGAATTATAATAATAACATCTTTATTATTGCCTCTAGGGCATAATTCCAACAATTATATCCTCAACAATTTTCAAACATGAGCAATTATTTCAAACCAATCCATATGGAAGCTAGAAAAAGGGGTACCATTCACACGGCATGCAAAGGTGGCTCCACATATCAATAATGTGAAAACAACATGATGCTAGTGTGAGGGCATGTGGAAAAATAGAAGTGGATCCATCCCAACCCACATGAGCTAGATTTAAATGCCAAAGGAAAAGTGTAATAGCTCATGGATAATTAGGATGGTGGAATTATAAGGTGGTGACAAGGAAAAGGTGGTGGAGTTGAATAAAAGATATGCCCCCAACTCAACTTGGGCATCAAGCATTTATCAAGAATCAAATACAATATATCAAGAGCCAAATACAATTACTAATGCATATGAGAGAAGAACCAAATGAAAAGGGTTTTATATGATGCTCAAATGCAAGGTGGCGTGATGATATGAGCATGATATAATTATGATGCAACAATTATATGTAGGAAGTAGCAATTATATTACTAGACCATGTAGCATTACATATGTTAGACAGATGGGATGTTACAACTCTCCCCCACTAAACAGGAATCTCGCCCCGAGATTCTAGGAAGAAGAAGAAGACACGAAGAGGGTAGGATACTTGGCACGGAGCTCATCCTCGCGTTCCCAAGTGGCTTTATCAACGGAATGGTGCGACCACTGCACCTTGCAGAACTTGATGGACTTGTTGCGAGTCCTTCTTTCTGCGACTTCTAGGATCTTTGTGGGATGTTCTTGATAGGACAGATCTTCTTGGAGATTGATAAGCTCATGGTCCACGGTCCTGCCGGGGTCCTTGAAGCACTTCTTGAGTTGAGAGATATGGAAAACATCATGGACCTTGAGTTTTTCAGGGAGCTCAAGAGCATAAGCGACTTCTCCTCTTCTTCCACGAACTTTGAAAGGACCGATATATCTAGGAGCCAGCTTTCCTTTGATACCAAAGCGGTGCGTGCCTCTCATGTGAGTGACACGAAGGTAAACGAGATCACCAGGGACATACTCCATGTCCGTGTGCTTTCTGTCATAGTTGCTCTTCTGGTGACTTTGAGCAACCTTCAGGTTTTCAAGAATGATGTGAACCTTCTCCTCCGCTTGAGTTACAATGTCGGGGCCAAACAATGTTCTTTCACCTGCACCCGACCAACCAATCGGAGTTCTGCATTTGCGTCCATAGAGAACCTCAAATGGTGCCATCTTTAGACTTTTCTAGAAGCTGTTGTTGTAAGAGAATTCAGCATCAGGAAGGCATTCTTCCCACTTCATGCCAAAAGAGATAACACAAGCACGGAGCATATCTTCCGGAATCTGATTGATCCTTTCAACTAGTCCTTGCGACTGAGGGTGGTAAGCTGTGCTGAAGTTCAATTTTGTTCCCAAAGCATTTTGGAAACTTCCCCAGAACTTGGAAGTGAAGATGCTTCCACGGTCTAAGCTGATCTCAAGAGGAACCCCATACAGAGAGACAATTCTGTTGATATAGAGCTCAGCCAACTAAATTGCAGAAATTGTTTCCTTGATGGGAAAGAAGTGAGCCACTTTAGAAAGCCTGTCGATGACAAGAAAGATTGCATTGTTGCCCTTCTGCGATCTTGGAAAACCAGTTATGAAGTCCATCTCTACTTTCTCCCATTTCCATTCCAGAGGTTTCAATGGCTGTAGAAGACCGGAAGGTTTCTGATGGACAACTTTAACTCTGTGGCAGACATCACACTCCGAGACATACTTGGCACAATATCGTTTCAACCCAGGCCACCAATATTGTGTTTTCAAGTCCATGTACATCTTAGTGCTGCCAGGGTGGATAGAAAGAACAGAATCATGCGCCTCCTTAAGAACTTGCTCTCTTAAACCCGGGTAGTTTGGGACAAACATCCGGTGTTCAAAGAAAAGAGCGCCTTGGTCGTCGACGTGGAAGGACTCATACTTCAGAAGCTGAATGTTGGAGATGATCTTTTTAGTGTAAGGATCACCAAGTTGAATGGAGCGAAAATTTTCTTCCAAGAGAGGGGTTGCCAGAAGGTTCAGAAGATACCCTTGATCCACAATTTCAAGGTTGAGCTTGCGGAATTCCTCACACAAGAGAGGCTGTTGTTCTTCCACCATGAGGTTGTTGACATAAGCTTTTCGGCTGAGAGCATCGGCCATCACATTAGCTTTGCCCGGAGTGTAGTTGATGGTCAAATCGAAATCATTGATTGCTTCAATCCACCTTCTCTGACGAAGGTTGAGATCAGGCTGTGTGAAGATATACTTCAGACTCTTGTGATCAGAAAAGATTTCACAACGGTTGCCAAGCAAGTAGTGCCTCCATACTTTCAAAGCAAAGACAACTGCTGCGAGTTCGAGGTCATGTGTAGGATAGTTGATCTCATGCGTCTTCAACTGTCGAGAGGCATAAGCAACAACTTGTTTTTATTGCATAAGGACCACACCCAATCCTTGCAAGGAGGCATCACTGAATATCTAGAAAGGCTTTGATGTATCTGGAGGAATCAAGACTGGTGTGGAAGTGAGCTTCTCTTTGAGTGTTTCAAAGCTTGCTTGACATGCAGGAGACCAAAGGTATTTCTTGCCTTTCTTGAGGAGATCGGTAAGAGGCTTCGCAATCTTCGAGAAATTCTGAACGAAGCGACGGCAGTAACTAGCCAAACCAAGGAAACTCCGGACTTCTTTGACATTTATAGGTGGAAGCCAGTCAACAATTGTCTTAACAGTTTCTGGGTTGACGGCAATGCCCTTGGTAGAGATAACGTGACCAAGGTAGGTGACTTCAGGCAGCCATAACTCACACTTGGAGAACTTTGCATACAGGCGGTTCTCACGAAGCTTGTTTAGGACACACCAAAGGTGTTCTTCATGTTCTTCCTTTGACTTAGAATAGACTAGGATGTCATCCAGATAGACCACAACAAACTTATCAAGATACTCCATGAAAACCGAGTTCATAAGCCTCGAGAAGGTGGCAGGTGCGTTGGTGAGACCGAAAGACATGACCGTGTACTCATACAGGCCATAGCGGGTGGTGAAAGCTGTTTTGGGAACATCTTCTTTGCGAATCTTGATTTGATGATATCCACTTCTCAAATCAAGCTTAGAGAATACACAGCTCCAGCTAGCTAATCGAAGAGATCATTAATCCGCGGAAGGGGATATTTATTCTTGCTGGTTTTAGCATTGAGAGCTCGATAGTCCACACAAAGTCTATCAGTCTTGTCTCGCTTCTTCACGAAGATGGTTGGGCTACCCCAAGAAGAAGTACTGTGCTGAATGAAACCCAACTTCTCTTGTTCATCAAGCTGACGTTTGAGTTCAGCCAACTCAGTAGGACCCATTTTATAAGGCCGCTTGGAGATAGGAGCGGTTCCAGGTTCAAGCTCAATCACAAACTCGACCTCTCGGTCAGGAGGCATACCTAGAAACTCTTCAGGAAAAACATCTGGGAACTCACAGACCACCGGAACACTCTGAATAGCTTCCATAGCATCATCATTCAGAGCTGCCAAAGAGAAAAGCTGAATTGCAGGAGTCAGACTTGGAGAATAGACTATATGGCCTTCAGGAATTTTCAGAGAAACCGAGCGTTCAGCACAATCAATCACAGCTGCATTTGCTGTTAGCCAATCCATGCCCAAGATAACATCAATGTCAGAATTGCCCAGAATAATTAAGGAAGTCGGGAACGAAGAACCACCAATCTCAATTTGATTGCCATGGCTTATTTTAGAACATGCCATTGTTGCTCCAGGATAAAGGACCATTAACCGTTTAGGGAGAGGATCCACAGGTAACCCATTCTCATCAGCAAAACTTGTAGAGACAAAAGAATGCGATGCGCCAGAATCAAACAAAACTCATGCAGGAACTGAGTTAACAGGAAGCATACCCATCACAACTCCCGGTGCATGCTCAGCTTGAGCGTCGTTGACACAGTTGGCACGAGCAACAGTAGACCCGAGCTTGGTGTTGATGTTGAGAGCCCGAGGTGGTGGTGCACGAACCATAGAAGAACTTGCCGCAGGTCTTGGAGGTGGTGGTGGAAGAGCTTTGTTGTTCATTGGACAATTCCAGTGTTGATGCCCAGTGTTCCCACAGGTGTAACAGGCACCAGGTAGACGTGGAGCAGCGTAGCCAGGGACTCCGCCAGGCGCTCCAGGGTAGTTGTGGTTGTAGCCCCTGGGAGCAGCAGTGAAGGAGTTTGGTGGCCTTGCCGCGTAGCTTGAAGGTCTTGGTGGAGCCGGGAGCAACGGTGGGGTGTTAGGAACCCACACGCGGCGCTTAGAAGGAGCTGTCATAGCTGAAGAGCTTGCTGCGTCGTGGCTGTGTTTCTTGGACTCCTCAAATACTTGCCTACTTGCTTCTTCCTGCAGAGCTGTATGTTGGAGTTCTAGAAAAGACCTCGGCCTTGCATGAGTGATTGCATATTTAATAGATGCATTGAGCCCTTGTCTAAACCTCTTTTGCTTCTTCTTGTCATCAGAAATCTCATCACCACCATATCGAGAAAGGTTCATGAAGTTTCTGATATAGGTATTGACATTGTCATTGCCCTGCTTGAGGTTGAGAAACACTTCCTTCATCCTTTCCATGACAATTTCTGACAGATATTGCTCTTTGAAAGCCCCAGTGAACTGCTCCCAAGTAGGCTGAAACTCAGAGTGGTTTGCCTTGAGGTAATTCTCCCACCACGGAGCTGCATCTCCCTTCAAAAGGTGAGTGGCACATTTTACCCATTCTTGCTCAGGAACATCAGCAGTCATCAGCAACCTTGACATCTCACGCAGCCAATCATCTGCGTCCAGAGGCTGATCAGACACCTCAAAGTGGCGCGGGTTGAACTTCAGAAAACTCTTGATGTCTCCTCGCTTGGGAGGTGGAGGTAGCGGAACAAACTCATTCCTCCTGACACTTTCTTCAAATCGCTGCTGGTTCTGCTGCATTGCTCCCAAGGCATTAGCAATACTTGCCAACGCAGCCTCCAGTTCAGGTGGTATGTCCTCCTCAGAACGGCGTGGTGGTGCCATCCTGTGATTGATATAAAACACAAGTCAGTACCATAATGGAGAATAATAATAATCCAAAATAGTACCAAAATGGAATTAACCAAAATTAAAGGATACAAATTACTAAGATGATATTAAAATATCAACAAAGTTCAAAGCACCTAGAAGATTAAGCATATCGCACATGACTGAACAAGAATGTGGTACACAAAACTATCAAAGAAAAATTTTCCGCAAATTTCGGCATTAAAATACCACTATATGCACAAAACCACTTAACGAATCAAGACTAGTACCTCTACCAATTCAATATACAAGAGCGAATGATAAAAGTAGTGGTATGGTCGCGACTCCATCCCGCACTCAAATCATTACCCCGCACAAGAATAAGTAAAACACATATCCCAACTTCCTTCTTTTTAAGATGAACCTAAAAATTAGTAACTATGGAAACGAACACCCGAAACAAGATAGCGTCGGATAACAAAGAGTAAGACAGATCGCGTCGGTTTCCAAAAGCCTGTTGGTATGGAATGTACCAACAGTTGATAACCAAAAGGCAGATAGTGATAACAAGTTGGATGCAACAGATAGACAAGGAATTACACACACACACAACCTATGGTACTACAGAACCTAGAACACGTGTATCCTAGTTTGAATTTTAGAAGAGGATTGAAAACGTTACACTTCCTTACTAGAAAAAAGGGTGGGTGGGTGGGTAAGAAGAAAAATGGAAGCAGTCCTACTCTCACGTTTTTGTTTTTCCCTAGTATACATAGCTACCAAAAATATTTGCTAGACCGACAACGACCATTTAGCTGAGACCCTGAAGGGCGGGATGGCTCTGATACCAATTGTAACTACCTCGATGAATTACGCTCTAACTTGCATGCCTGGATGAGCGAAAGTGGTTAAAATAGTACGGTGGGGCCCAGGGCCACTCACAGGTAGACCTATCGGCCGTCCTAACCACTTCCAGAACATCGGGACAAGAACGAGCGGCGTAATCGACAGGCGAAGGGATCAACTACATACACAAGTGAGTATGTATGCAAGCCACCATACAACAGTTTTTAGAGCCATTCCATCTAAAAAGAAATAGAAATATTGCAACGCCATATGACAAGATCCAAATATCCTAGATAGAGATAATAGTTTAGGATAGCTCCTCATACATCAAACATCAGAGTATCAGGCAGAAGCGGAAAACAAGATCCGAGTACGGATAAGAAGCAAATCGGCATAAGATGCCACATAAATAAATACATCTCGCCCACAGATCTCGCGGATCCCCATCCCCGGAATCTCTACACCGAGTGATCGTTGCCAACATCATCCGTCTCCTCCACCCAGTATCCATCTTGCGAATACACCTGTTCATCTGAATCAAACAATTTATCGTGTGAGACCCTAGGGGTACTCAGCAAGTCTTTATGCCTCTAAAGGGGACATATACCTGGGGTGACGCAATTGCAGCAAAAGATAATAACTAACAAGTCTATAGATACTCGCTAACCATCCGCCTAACCAATGATAGACGGATGTCCGTTAATTAGTAACAACAGTTATAACAGTATAATTAACAGATCCATCCTCCTTCTCTCTTACCAACGAGAAAGCGGACGAACAACCCATCCGTTGGCAGTTTTATTAACCATTCCATGAGTATTGCACTATTTACTAGTCAAGTACTTAGTCAAATTAAAAGCAGTACTTTAGTTATACTTGTCTATGATCGAGAAATTGTGCTCCAAGTCGTCCATAACCGCGGACACGGCTTTCAGAAAGATTTACCCTGCATGGGTGCACAAATAGCAACACACACTCGATCAACCTCGGAAAAACCAAATCAAAACCCAACGAGGCATTCACGACAAAGCGATCACAGGATTCAGAAATATTTCAGGGGGCCACCCCATTAAGCTACCCGCAACAAAGTTGGCCGGCTCCGAGACAGACCCAAGGTTTGCGCCAATGGCTGTAAACGACTGGGCACCCGAAAGTGTGACTGGGCTTGTCGATACCACGAAAACACTCTGCAATCCTAAACAGTACAGGTGCTCCTCGCACAATCTTAAATAAAACAGTAAAACATGGCATAAGTACAGGATTGTAACAAAGCCCCAAACTACTTTGTGGCCCCACGAAATAGAAATGAATCAAGCTCTGGCTCAGGGGGTCCATAAGGCCTCCCGGATGTGGATAGTGCGAATAGTCAAGGAACAGGAATCAAGTACTCGGGGTCCTACGGGACACAAGTGAGCATGAAAAACCAAATAGCAGATATTGCCCACCGGTGCCGCTTTCATTAGTTATCCCATTACTACTCAGGTTAAGTTGTTTAGGTACCTCGTTATCCACCAGACACTCACATACCCTACACATGCTTTTTCTACGACTCACATGGCTCAAACAACTCCTGTAGTAATGGCTCATGGGATGGAGGAACAAGCTTCGGTGGGGTTTAAAAGTAAAGGCTATGCAGTACATGGGATTCAATTTAATGCAATCGCGACTCAATGATGCAAGAATAAGATAGAGGAAATAGGTACTATATGTATGCAAGCATGCGGTAGTGCTTGCCTGGCAGCTCAGTTGAAGCGAGAGACGGATCTGGGTAGTGCTCCTGGGATTCCTGATATATCCCCTGCTCGGCGTCTATTCGAAGAAGAACCAAACAAACAAGGGCCAACATAAATAAAGTGCACAAGCATATGAATAAAATGCGACAAGCAAACAAGTATGCCATGATGAATAATGCACACTTTACATGGCAATAATGTAGCATGGCATGGGTGAGGTGTGGGGTACAAGAATAAAGCATTTTATTGAGTTTTAGCCCTGTTTTGCTCCCATATAAGTTGCTGTATACTTTATATTTATATGATGCATGCTGCAATTCAGAACATGGAATGCATAGCTAGAACGGGCTCGTCGTGCTGATCGATTTAGACATATTATTTGTCAAATTTGGAGTTATAGAATTAAAGTTATTAGTTATTTAAGAAAAGACATTTTTATTGCATTTAAACAATTTCGAAAATTTAATTTTCCCAAAAGATATTTTGAATGGCATATTTGAAATCCTCACATTTGTCTGATTCAAAAACATATATCATTTGTGTTATTTGGAATTACAAAACAAAAGTTATTAAAAACAGATTTAAATTTGAATTTAAACATTTTCTGAAATTGTTTTTATAAAAACAAAATTACACGAGACTTTTTATACTCAGCATCGCCTAGCCATAGACGCAGACAGGTGGGACCGCGCTGAGCTGGCGACACTACGCGCAGCGGGTTTTCTCACCGCGGGGGAAGCCACCCGCAGCAACTGACAAGCGGGTCCGGCACTCGAGCGGACCCACGCGCCAGTGGCTGGGCGAACAGGTGACACGCGACGGATCCAGGGACTGCAGGTGGGGGGTTTAGGAAACGCGGGAGCCTTTCTGTAAAATTCCCACAGGCGATGACAGGTGGGCCACTCGGGACCACGGGTTGATGAAACAAAACGGCAAGGGGGTATCGAGAAAAGACCACCACGCACTGTTTTTCTTCTCATCTTTCTCTGACGAAACTTACAGAGAACGGAGATAGCGCGCGGCGCGGCAGGACGGGGGCTCGAACTCGTGACACGGTGCACGCGCAGAGAGGCGGAGACGCTGCGGTAGGGTGGGGTTGCTGGCAGGAGGGTGGTAGGCGGCTAGATAAACTGCTACGCGACGCGACGACGTGTAGAAGCTTGCGCACGCCGGCGCACAGAGAGCGCTCGGCACAACGTCCGGCAAGACCAGGAAGAGCAGGCGAGAGAGGGGGTGTCTGGGGGGCACAGGGGCTCACCGCGAGGTGTTCGGCGCAGTCAGATCGGGCCGGGGAGCAGCAGATCAGCGATGGCTCAAACGAACGACGAGCTAGGGTTTCGGCTGCGTGCATCGGTGGGCAGCGAGTACTGGGCTTTCTCCTCCTCGCTGCTGTGTACAGGGGTGATGCAGATGTCCTCGCTGGTCTTCCCCAACAGCCCAACAACCATGCCGGCGGCTAGATTGAGAGGACGATGGTGGATGCCGAGGTGGTGGCTGGAGTTGGAGAAGAGGTGCAAGGGGAAGGAAGGGAACGACACATCGGCTAGGGAGTGGATCTGGGGGTCTGCACGGAAGAGGCAGGGAGTGGATATGGACGGGAGAGGAGAGGGGGATTCCGTGAGAGGATCGGGTGGGAAAGGTGGGTACGGTCACCTTTTCTCCTTCTCCCTCACGTGCTCGACATGGGAAGTCCAGGGCAGGGGAATGCGTGACTGCAGCTGGGGCCCAGGGCGAGGACAAGAAGGGCTGGCTCGGGTGTGGGGCTTTGCTGGCAGAGAGAAAAAGAGAGAGGAGGGAGAGGCTCGGGTAGCTAGGGTTGGAGGGGTTAGCTCGAGTTAGGGTTTAGGGTGGTGGCATGGCTTGGCATGGGGTGGTTAGCTAGGTTAGGTGTCGAGCCAGGATAGATTAGGGTTGTGGTGGTGGCTCGGGTTAGAGAGAAAGGGGAAAAGAGGAGAGGGTGTAACTAGGGTTTTAGCTAGGTAAAGAGAGGGAGGGGACTAGGTATGATAAATAGAATTAGGATTTGTATTTTGAGTAGATAGGGATTTAAAGATTTGAACTGATCCAAAAGGCATGATTCAACAATTCAAAACTCTATCTATTCAAAGACAAGAGATCGAGAAGATGGTGGCATGCATGGGGGGTGTGGAGGTTTTAGAGATGAGGTAGGATGAGGTTAGAGGGTGGTCCCAAAAATTAAAGAAGAGAGGGAGAGAAAACAAGTTAGACCATGGTAAAATACCCATGTCCCACTCAAGCCAAAAATAGAACCAAAGAGAAATGGAAAAGAAGGTGATCTTGCATGGCCCATGCATGTGTAACAAATGCCATGTTTATTCTTGTAAAAAAATAACAAAGTCCCATGACATTTATACATATGCATTCCCTAATATGGAGTAAGGCCAAGCAAAAAGGAATTAAAAGTAGATTCCATGTGGAGTAGATGGAGATGATCATACTTGAATATAATTAGGACTTGCTAGTGTGTATATTCCACTAGATGCATTATATCCTCAACAATTTTCAAACATGAGCAGTTATTCCAAACCAATCCATATGGAAGCTAGAAAAAGGGGTACCACTCACAAGGCATGCAAAGGTGGCTCCACATATCAATAATGTGAAAACAACTTGATGCTAGTGTGAGGGCATGTGGAAAAATAGAAGTGGATCCATCCCAGCCCACATGAGCTAGATTTAAATGCCAAAGGAAAAGTGTAATAGCTCATGGATAATTAGGATGGTGGAATTATAAGGTGGTGAAAAGGAAAAGGTGGTGGAGTTGAATAAAAGATATGCCCCCAACTCAACTTGGGCATCAAGCATTTATCAAGAATCAAATACAATATATCAAGAGCCAAATACAATTACTAATGCATATGAGAGAAGAACCAAATGAAAAGGGTTTTATATGATGCTCAAATGCAAGGTGGCATGATGATATGAGCATGATATAATTATGATGCAACAATTATATGTAGGAAGTAGCAATTATATTACTAGACCATGTAGCATTACATATGTCAGACAGATGGGATGCTACAATTAAGCTCTAGGTTTATTTGCAAAAAGCCAGGTTTATTTCATACTGAGTTCAGAAGTAAAGAAACTAGTTTAATTTTTTACATTACCTAAGTGGGAACCTAGTTTTCATGTCCACAACCTTGTTTTGGTTAAGTCAAAGTCATAGTTCAATTCACAAGTCATTTTGGAAACATCTGACAACGGAACCATATGGCCACTCCAACTGTCCATAACCACGGACGCGGCTATTCGAATAGTTTGACACTCTGCAGAGGTGGTACACTTTCACCACAAAATTCGGTACATCCGTCAGGGATAACCCTGAATAATCATACTTAGTATGAGGGTAATCAATCCTAACCTTTCAATTACACACTCTAGTATAGGCACCTCCCCTATGAGCTTGGCCTCCCATCCATGGCCATCTGCCATCCTGGGCACTACATAGGTGGACTTTCATAATCACGAGGTAGCATCAGCTCAACCTCTTTCTGTGAGGGAAACCATACTAAGACATATAAACTTCTAGTTAAGCCCTACTCAATTCGGGTTTTGTGGTTGTACGGTAAAATTGGAATGGTATCGCATCCGAACCCAACCATCAGTTTTTATAAAGGGCTAAGGATCAACAGGTTTCATAATCCTTTTGTGTTCATAACACATGTCAAAACTTTTCAATAGAATGAATCCCCATTCCAAGGTTTTCATAATCATTTTCACCAAGTATTCCCATCTGAGTGATCAGTAGTAGTTTAGAACTAGCAACTAGTAATGATGGTGTCACTAATAAGGGGTGTTAATCAAGTGTAACTATCCAAATCTAGTTTTATGCTTTTTAATGGCATCTAAATATAACTACTTAGGCCTAGTTTTATACTCTTTATGGTATCTATCCTATTTTTCCAATACTCACAAAGCACTAACTAAAGGTAAAGAACTTTGGTAACAAGTAAAAGAATAAAACTTGCAAGTAAAACTTGGGATTGGTATAATCAAAGTTGTATAACCAAAGCATGCCTAATGCATCTTGCATAGGTTATCAAGTTTGCAAGTGTTAGCTTGCATAGGTATGAAACTTGCAAGTGTTAGCTTGCATAGGTATGAAACTTACAAGTGTTAGCTTGCATAGGTATGAAACTTGCAAGTAAAACTTGGGATTGGTATAATCAAAGTTTTATAACCAAAGCATGCCTAATGCATCTTGCACAGGTTATCAAGTTTGCAAGTGTTAGCTTGCATAGGTATGAAACTTGCAAGTGTTAGCTTGCCTTGAATAGTGAAGTGGTTGAAGTTCTCTTCTTCTTCTTGGTAGTACTCCTCCTCCTTGTATCCCGGGTCGGTACTATCGTCTATAAATGAATACGAGGTACACAATCACCAAACAATACTTAACTACTTCTATTTTGCACACTAAGGCTCACACTAGATGATCTAGCATCTACACAAACGTCACATGAAATAAAGACCTAATCTTGTTTACCTTATTTTTAGAAATGTAATTTGTACTCATTGACTATACTTAAGATTTAATATTGTCCAATTAAAATATGGGATCATGTTGACACATGTCATCACCACATATTCTAATACTTTGGAATGTGATTTAAAGTGGTGGTCATATTTAAGTTTAAAATTTCTATTTAATACAATTAAAGTGACTAGAAATGCCTATATAGCATTATTTTATTACTAGTCCAATGTCACTGCATGTAAACCTACATATTTTTACATATTCAGATAGATCTTGTCAAATGTGATTTTCGAGAGTTGGAATCAACTCAAAAGCATTTATGGTTGATTTTTGAAAAATGTTTGAAGGTGTAAAAGCCCCTGTCTTCTTATTTTTACTATAGTTGATCTATAATTTCAAATGATTTGAATCCAACGGGCTTGGATAGATAATTTGAATACCTTTCTAACAAAATTGGAATCATGCAATTTGGTTTAGTGAATATCTTTGAATTGATTTTTGAATCTACTAACAGAATCTAGTTTTAACTAAATTGGAAAAAGTTTATTTGAATCGACGGGCTCTGCACGGGAAACTAACTGGGCCGGCCCAACTGCACAGCACGGGCGCAGCAGGCTGCTAACAGGACGGTCCCACGCGTCAGCGACTAAACTAAACCGAAACGGTATCTTTCAATCTCAGCCCTACGATTAGAAGTAAGATGTATGGCTGAGGTTCGTCATCTCCGGCGAACAGCTTCGGTGACATTCTAACCCTAACACAGCGGTGGGGGTTGTGTGAGGCTCACCTGGGCTCCACCTAAAGTCGGTGATGGGGGCAAATGATGTTGTAGACGATGACGGTTCGAATGGTGGTCGCGGTGGCTCCTGGGGCGGCTCCAATCAACGACGCCCTTCCTTCACTGCAGCGGTGGGCTCTTGTGGAATTCTGGCGATGTGGTGCTCACCTTGCTTCGGGGAGATGTGTGGGAGGTGTCTGAGAGAGAGGGGAGTGAGATGGTGTGGCGAATTGGAGCTGGGCGGCCACTATTTATACAACGGCGAGAGGGACAGGGCGGGATGGCTTGGGCTCATCGGTGACGGTGATACAGGGGGCTAGCGGCATGGCTAAGGGTAGGGGTCGACGTGGTGCTTCAGGGCGGTCGTCATGCGAGTGATGGCATGGCAAGGGGCGGTCGAGAACGGTCGAGAACGATCGGTGCTCTGGGGGAAACGGCGGCTATCGATATGGCGCACAGTGGCTACGGTCTACGCGGCGGCGAACGACATGTTTGGGGGGTAGTTAGGGTCACGACGAGTGCAGGCACACACGGTGAGGGCGAAGCGCAGCGTGTGTGCACGTGTCGGCTGTGGCACTCTGGACCGCTCTCGGCATGGCAGGTAGAGAAATGGGCACGGCGCTTGTGGGTTGTCCATGGCGGGTGTGTGGTCGAGGGGTGGATAGAGGGTGGTGGTGGACGGTCTCCTATCTCCTGGACATCGTGGGAGAGGGCGGCGCTGGCTGTGGCGAGTTGTCGTTGGTCGACCGGCGCGGTGAGCTCGGGCAGCGCGGCACTGCCGAGAACGGCAAAGGGGGAGCTAGTTTGCTGTGCTGCTAGGCACTAAGGGAGACCAGGGGAGTGAAATGAGGGGCTAGTGGTAAGTGATCACTGCTGAGAACAGTAGAAGTTAGGCAAGTGTTTTCTGTGTCTGCCAAGTGCTCCACCAAATGGCCGCATGACCACAAGATTTGAATTTTTGGCTAAATTTTGGTGAGTGTGTTTGTCACATGCTTGAGTGTTTATGGTTGCTTGGGTTTTCCAAGGTGAATTGATTTGAGTGGTTTTTGAAAAATGGTGATCTATGCATATGAACTTGATTCAATTTTGCAATGTCCTTTAAATAGATTTGGAATTTGTTTCTGTTGATTTGTAAAGTGGGCTTGGGTTCACTTTTACTTGGTCTAGCAAGGGGTGAAAAGAATTGAGAAATTTTCTATTAGAAATCTTTTACTAGAGACACCCAAAGTGGGTTAGTGCTTAATTTTGATCAAAATGACCATTTCATCATATGATTCATATTTGAATTTCCTTTCTTTGGATTTTGTTTGTAATTGGCCTAGATGATGTAGTATTCATCTTTAAACCATTCCTTCTCATTTGTAGCAATCAAACATGGCAATTGCACTCATTCACATACTAATGCAATTCACACATACACTCATATTAGATTTAATAATAAAAGTTTTTGTTAACCCTAAACTTGGGTGATTAGAACTTGATAATCTTGATTAATATTTTTGGGATGTTACAAACCTTCCCTCCTTAAACAAAATCTCATCCCGAGATTTAAGAAGAACTAGGAACTAAAGAAATTTGGAAACTCAGTCCTAATGTAATCTTCTCGCTCCCAAGTAGCTTCTTCTTCAGTATGGTTGCTCCACTGGATTCTGAGAAACTTGATACTCCGGGTCCTAGTGGTTCTGAAGGCTTCTTCGAAAATATGAATGGGTACTTCACGATAGGTTAGATCCTTGTTGATATCTATGGCTAGGTGATCGATGTTCTTGAAAACTTTGGTCTTCTCCAGAACTTCTAGGTGATACGTTGCAAACGTATCCATAATTTTTGATGTTCCATGCTTGGTTTTATCTACTTTCTTATGTTTTGTCCACACTTTGGAGTACTTTTCATATGATTTCTTGGACTAACCTATTAACAAGAGCCATAGTGCCAGCTACCTGTTTTCTGCTGTTTTTGGTTCCAGGATAGTCAGAAAATGAATATTCTCGGAATTGGACGGGACAAAAGCCAAAGTCAGTTTTTCACCGAGGGACACTAGGAGCCAAAATATGAGACGGGGAGGGGCTAGGGCCCGGCCACACCACCTGGCCGCGTGGGCTAGGCCTGGCCGTGCCAAGGGGTGGTCTGGCCGCCCCAGGCACCCCCTCGGCCTCCCTCTTCACCTATAAGTTGCCTCCTGACCTAAAAACCCAGGGGGTTCGACGTTTTTCCAGAAACAGTTCCACTGCGCCGCCACCACCAGATTCCATGATTCGGAACCAGAAATTCCGTTCTAGCACCCTGCCGGGACGAGGAATTGGAAGAGATCATCGCCATCATCATCACCATCGCTTCTCCATCGACCAACCATGTTTCCCCCATCTATGAGTGAGTAAATCCCCCGCTGTAGGCTATGGGGATGGTAGGGATTGGATGAGATCATTCATGTAATGGCATCAGATTGTTAGGGCATGGTGCCTAGTATCTTTTATTAGTGCCTTTTGACTTTGTTGCAACTTGTTATGCTTAATGCTTGTCACTAGGGCCCGAGTGCCATGATTTCAGATCTGAACATGTTATTGATTCATTATGATAGTATTGTTTATGGTCTTACCTGCAAGTTGAATACACACGTTGTTGTCCGGAACCAAAGGCCCGAAGTGACAACAATCGGGATAACCGGAGGGAATGGCTTTGATGTGAGGATCACATGTGTTCACAGAGTGTTAATGCTTTGCTCCGATACTCTATTAAAAGGAGCACCTTAATTGCCAGTAGTTCCCTTGATGCCCCGTTGCAAACGGGCTGGCAGGACAAAAGATGTTGTGCAAGTTCTCATTGCGAGCACAAATGACTATATATGTAACACATGCCTATGATTATATAGTACTTGGATGCTTTATCTTATTTATCTGCAAATGCCCTATGTTCTGATTGCTATATGAATTGTCTTGTCCATGCAACACCCGTCCATCCATCCCTATGCCTACCGCGCTTTAATCCTACTGTTTACTGCTACTGTCTTTACTTTTACTACTGCTATTACTTTACTATTGTTACTACAAAACTGTTGCTACTGATAAACTGCTGTGAGCAAGATTGTTTTCAGGTGCAACTGAATTGACAACTCAGTTGTTAAGGCTTATAAATATTCTTTGGCTCCCCTTGTGTCGAATCAATAAATTGCGTTTCACTTCCCTCGAAAATACTGCAATACACCCCCTATACTTGTGGTTCATCACTAGGAATTTGCAAAGTAACGAGATATGGAACACATTACATATGGCTGACATGTCTTCCGGCAGTTCCATTGGATAGGATACTTCTCCTCAGCGATTCAAAATCTGGAAGGGTCCAATATATCTGGGGGCTAACTTCCCTTTCAGTTGAAAACGTTGCATTATTTTCAAGGGTGATACTTTGAGATACACAAAATCTCCGACATTGAAGGTCAGGTCTCGATGTCTCTTGTCAGCATAACTCTTCTGTGGGGATTGGGCAGTCTTGAGGTGTTCATGGACTTTGTGAACCTTCTCTTCGGCTTCTCGTAGGACGTCGGGTCCAAAAATCTGACTCTCTCCTACTTGCGACCAATTCAAGGGGGTACGACACTTCCTTCCATATAAGAACTCAAAGGGGGCCATTTGAAAACTGGCTTGATAACTGTTGTTGTATGAGAATTCTGCGAAAGGCAGACAATCTTCCCATTTTGATCCATATTCTAACACACAATCTCTCAACATATCTTCTAATATTTGGTTGACTCTTTCAGTTTGTCCATCGGTCTGCAGGTGATAAGCTGTGCTGAAGTTTACCTTGGTTCCTAATCCTTATTGGACTTTCTACCAAAATCTTGAGGTAAACTGGGTTCCTCGATCCGAGACTATGGTCTTAGGGGTTCCATGCAAACTGGCGATTCTAGCAATGTACAACTCTGCTAGCTTCGAACTCTTGTAGGTGGTCTTGATAGGTATAAAATGGGCTACCTTGGATAGCCTATCCACTATGACCCAAATAGAGTCATTTCCCCTACTAGATGTAGGCAAACTGGTGATGAAATCCATTCGGATAGAATCCCATTTCCATTCTGGAATCTGTAATGGTTGCAAAAGTTCAGCGGGTCGCTGATGTTCCGCTTTGACTCTCTAACAGATATCACACTTGGATATGTAGATTCCAATTTCTCTCTTCATCTTGTGCCACCAAAATTGCTCCTTCAAATCCTTATACATCTTCGTTCCTCCGGGATGGATAGAATAAAGAGTATCGTGAGCTTCGTGCATAATGACTTGCTTCAACTCCGAATCTGCTGGCACACAGATACGTCCTTTGTACCACAAAACTCCTTCTTTATCTTCGGTGAATCCGGGTACCTTCCCTGTACCGAGACAACGCTTGATTCCATCGATACTTGCATCTCCTTTCTGTGCCTCCTTGATCTGACTAATCAAAGTGGGTTGAAGTTCTATGCTAGCTAAAAATCCTTTGCTAACTAGCTCTGTTCGAAACTTCTCTAACTCTTCATGCAAACTTGGCTGAGCTTCTTTTATCATGGTGTTTAATCTACACGGCAATCTGCTAAGAGCATCCGCTACCACATTGGCTTTGCCGAGGTGATAGTGGATGTCAAAGTTATAATCCTTGATTAACTCTATCCATCTCGGTTGCCTCATATTCAGCTCCTTCTGGGTGAAAATATACTTCAGACTCTTGTGATCCGAATAAATCTCACAGTGGTTACCCATAAGGTAATGACGCCAGGTCTTCAAAGCTAAAACTACGATTGCTAGTTCTAAGTCATGGGTAGGGTAGTTTTGCTCATGCTGCTTCAGTTGTCTTGACAGAAATGATATGACTTTGCCTTCTTGCATCAACACACATCTGAGACCAATCTTGGATGCATCACAATACACATCAAAAGGCTTCTTGATATATGGCATAATCAAAATTGGGGCTAAAATCAATCTCTTCATGAGCTCTTGAAAACTTGCTTCACATTTGTCCATCCATTCAAACATCTGATATTTCTTCAACAGTTGGGTCATTGGTCTTGCGATGCTTGGAAATCCTTCTACGAACTTGCGGTAATATCCCGCTAATCTGAGAAATGCACGGACTTGGGTTTGAGTGGTTGGGGCTTTCCATTCTTCAACGTCTTTAATCTTGGTGGGATCAGCATCGACTCCTCCTGCCGACACGGTATGTTCTAGGAATCCTACTTCCTTCAACCAGAATTCACATTTTCTAAACTTAGCATACAACTGATGCTCTCTAAGGGTTTCAAGGATGGTTCTCAGGTGTAGCTCATGGTCTTCTTCTGACTTGGAATAGATCAGAATATTGTCGATAAAAACAATGACAAACTTATCCAGGAAGTTCATAAAAATCTTATTCATGAGATTCATGAAATAATCGGGGGCATTGGTTAATCCAAAAGACATGAAAATATACTCATACAATCCATATCTGGTGGTAAAGGCAGTCTTTGGAATATCTGTTGCACGAATCTTGAGTTGATGATAACCAGTTCTAAGATCAATCTTAGAAAATACTCTGGCACTAGTCAACTGGTCAAACAGATCCTCGATCTTCGGTAGTGGGTACTTGTTCTTGATGGTGACATTATTCAGCTTCCGGTAATCCGTACATAAACGGTTACCTCCATCTTTCTTATCCACAAACAAAACAGGCGACCTCGATGGCGACGCACTTGGTTGAATCAAACCTTTTTCCAGCATAGCATCAAGTTGCTTCTTCAGCTCCACTTATTCCGATGGGTTCATACTATAAAGTCTCTAAGCTATGGGTCCAGTTCCAGGAACTAGTTCAATGATGAACTCGTTATCCCGATCTGGGGGTATACCAAGCAATTCATTTGGGAACACGTCGGGGTATTCACAGACTACTCTGACTTGGTCTAGGATTGGTTGGGCTAGACTCTTGTTGCATTTGAATTTACGGGGCAATGTCTCAGATACATGCTCTACTGATACTCCAGTGCTACTGGTCATGGTTATGGCTTTCTTGGCACAGTTGATTAATACTTTATGTTTTGACATCCCATCCATTCCTAGTACTACTTCCAAACCTTCGGTTCCAAGTACTATTAGATTAGCATAAAAATCTATTCCATGGATTCTGATAGGTACCGCCTTGCAATTTTTTTAGCTTTGGTGGTTGAACCAGGTATTTCAACTATCATAACATGCTTCAATTTTGTTGGTTGAATCTTACTAGTGCATGCAAATTCTTCTGTAACAAACGAGTGTGATGCTCCAAAGTCAAACAACACTGGCGCTGAGTTAACAGAAAACATACCCAGCACGACATCTGGCGCTTTCTAGGCTTCTTCAGCATTCATGTGGAACAGACGGCCATTGCGGTTGAGCGAGTTCCCTGAGGCAAATCTCCTTCTAGGCTGAACACGGTGTTGCTGCTAAGCGGGTGCATTCACATTGGTGGTTGCTGCAAGCTTCTTGGGGCACTCGTTGGAGTAGTGACCCTTGACTCCGCATTCAAAGGAAGTAATCTGGGACTTGTTTTGTCCTACGATAGGCACAACATTGCTTCCAGTCCTTGCGGCAGTATTGTTGTTGTCGTTGTTGGACTTGGGTGGTGCACGGTTGAAGTTATTGGAGTTGCCAGGGTTATTGTTGTGGTTTCCTCCAGACCTCAAGTTTCCTCCGCTATGATTGGGATAATTTGGACTAGACATAGGGGGTCTGTTGTTTCTTGTGGAATATCCTGCATACGGGTTGGGGCGATACTTCTGGGTATGGTGGGATCCAGGCTGGTGCATCATCCTACGCTTGCGATTGTCATTGGCTTGGTTGATCTTCCCTTCCATCTGAATGGCAGAGTCCACTAAAGCTTCAAGATCATCAAAGGGAATGTTGACTAGCATGGTTTGCATCTCATCATGCAGTCCGTTCAGGAATCTCTCTTTCTTATTTGCTTTGGTGTCAATCTCATCAGGGGCATATCTAGCTAGTGACAGAAATTTGTCACGGTATTCCACCACAGTCATCCTTCCTTGTTTCAATTCTCTGAACTCATCCCTCATCCTATTAATCAGACCCGGGGGCACATGAGTCCTGCTGAACTTGAGTTTGAACTCATCCCAAGTCATCATCTGACCTCCGTTCATGGTACGGCTGCTATTCCACTAGGCTCTTACATCACCTGCCAGATAATGGGTGGCAAACAGTACTTTTTCATTGGCCTCCACTCCCGCGACCTCTAAATTGTTCTCCATGGTTTGCAGCCAGTCATCAGCATCTAAGGGCTCTTCAGACTTACTAAAGATAGGTGGGTTGGTATTTTGAAAGTTCTTGAGCTTGGATCCATGGTTATCCTGGTTTCCGTGACCTTGATTATTGTGGGCCATTTGAGCTATCTGTTGAAGAGTGTCTAAGTTGGCTGGACGTTCGGCTCTACTAGCTTCATGCTCAGAAACTAGCATTTGCAGAATCTGCAGCATTGGGTCCTGAGATGAACTGCTTCCTCCAGGATTTCCACGAGTCATCTGAAGATTGAGATAGATAATGAGATAAGAGACAAATCTCTAAGGTTCATGGTTTTGTTTCAAAAGCTTTAAACTTTGAGTTTTGACTAGATTTTTATAAACTAACAACTTCCTCTCATTTATTCATTCATTCATTCAAAGCACACAATTCAAACACACACCACAACACAAATAGAATACATATGGTTTTAAGAACCATTCTGCGAAACATCGATACAGTGGGACCGGGTACAACTCATTCCTATCGTAGTGCTCAAGCGCATCTAATCATCATCAATGAAGGCGAAATCATCATCATCAGTGTGGAACTCCATGGCATCGTCTTCCAGGTAGTCGTCATCATCACTGAGGTATGAGTAGAGATCTCCACGGATATCTTCCCCTTCCTCCTCCTTCGCTTCAAGCTAGAGCTCCTATTCATGGATGGTCTTCTCAAGAGTGGCCACCTTCTTGCGAAGACTATCGATGATGCGATCCTTTTTATCACGTTGACGACAAAGTGATTGGTGCTCCTTGGCAAGGATGGCGAGGGTCTGATCCTTGTTGACTGCAATGGAATGGTTGTGGTTGGTGTAGGAATGAGCGTTGTCCAACTCTTGCTATGTATACATACATCATGAAGTCGAGATTATCCACTTGGTGCTTCAGCTCGTGGTGTCCTTGCATTTCCAAGGGCATTCCCATAGAATCACGCCTTGCATAGTGAGAAAAGCGAGTTCCCCGGATCTAGTTGATGTTTTGCCCACACAGACGGGCAAGAGCTTCTTGCATAGCCCTGGCTAATCCATCTAGCCAGTTGTTCTCCCGAACGCTGAATTGGATCTTCTCCAAAGTGGGTGCTTCCGTCTTGCCTCTAAGATCTGCAACTATCAGCGACGATAGTTCTCCTCCGTGCTGATCATTGAGTTGTGCCCCGAAGAATTCCGGGTGCGGGCGCTCAAGGTACTCTGCAAGTGCATCGAGATCCCTCTCAAAGATCAGGTGACCTCTGTTGTCCAGCTGGTAGAACTTGCTATACTTTACCTCCATCTATAAGAATTTAGGGTGAGCACATTAGTGGGGTGATCAATTGTGTCAAATTTTATGTAGGATTTCAAGAGTTTTTGAGGAACATGATTTTTTTTTGAAAGAATCTCAAGGATAAGAGTGGCAATAGGTTTTCATAAATATTCACTTCTGTTGTTTTGAAACTAAGTTTTTGTTCAGACGTCCATTCTAACTAGGGTCTCCTATGGCCAGGGTAGCTCTGATACCAACTTGTCAACACCCGGATTTTTAATCCCAGATGCCTATTATGCCATACATCACAATCCTAGGATTACCATTTTGTGAGACATAACAAAATTGGTACCACAGTAGATCATCCATTACAAACCATAATAAAGGTCTTACAAATAAGGGATCTCATGATCTAGTCTTAATACAATCAAAGCAGCAGAAAATAAACGTAGTAGGGGCTCCATCATCAGGGTCACATGCAATGCTGACGATGGAAGATGATCCTAGTTGTCATAGACCTCCTGCTGTCCATCCTCCTGGTAGTCCTCCTCATAGTCTGGCCACGGGAATAGCCAGGGACAAAGCCATGAGTACTCTTAAAGTACTCGCAAACTATCACTAACAAGTAAGGTAGTTCTAGTAGGAGCCTTAAGCTCTAGGTTTATTTGCAAAAAGCCAGGTTTATTTCATGCTGAGTTCAAAAGTAAAGAAACTAGTTTAATTTTTTACATCACCTAAGTGGGAACCTAGTTTTCATTTCCACAACCCTGTTGTGGTCAAGTCAAAGTCATAGTTCAATTCACAAGTCATTTCGAAAACATCTGACAACGGAACTGTATGGCCACTCCAACTGTCCATAACCACGGACGTGGCTATTTGAATAGTTTGACACTCTACAGAGGTGGTACACTTTCACCACAAAATTCGATACATCCGTCAGGGATAACCCTGAATCATCATACTTAGTATGCGGATAATCAATCCTAACCTTTCAATTACACACTCTAGTATATGCACCTCCCCTATGAGCTTGTCCTCCCAGCCATGGCCATCTGCCATCCTGGGCACTGCATAGGTGGACATTCACACCCATGAGGTAGCCTCAGCTCAACCTCTTTCTGCGAGGGAAACCATACTAAGGCATATAAACTTCTAGTTAAGCCCTACTGAATTCGGGTATTGTGGTTGTACGGTAAAATTGGAATGGTATCGCATCCGAACCCAACCATCAGTTTTTATAAAGGGTTAAGGCTCAACAGGTTTCATCATCAAATCCTTTTCTGTTCATAACACATGTCAAAACACTTCAATAGAATGAATCCCCATTCCAAGGTTTTCATAATCATTTTCACCAAGTATTCCCATCTAAGTGATCAGGAGTAGTTTAGAACTAGCAACTAGTAATGAGGGTGTCCCTAATATAGGGTGTTAATCAAGTGTAACTATCCAAATCTAGTTTTATGCTTTTTAATGGCATCTAAATATAACTACTTATGCCTAGTTTTATACTCTTTATGGTATCTATCCTATTTTTCCAATACTCACAAAGCACTAAATAAAAGTAAAGAACTTTGGTAAAAAGTAAAAGAATAAAACTTGCAAGTAAAACTTGGGATTGGTATAATCAAAGTTGTATAACCAAAGCATGCCTAATGCATCTTGCATAGGTTATCAAGTTTGCAAGTGTTAGCTTGCATAGGTATGAAACTTGCAAGTGTTAGCTTGCATAGGTATGAAACTTGCAAGTGTTAGCTTGCATAGGTATGAAACTTGCAAGTAAAACTTGGGATTGGTATAATCAAAGTTTTATAACCAAAGCATGGCTAATGCATCTTGCATAGGTTATCAAGTTTGCAAGTGTTAGCTTGCATAGGTATGAAACTTGCAAGTGTTAGCTTGCCTTGAGTAGTGAAGTGGTTGAAGTTCTCTTCTTCTTCTTGGTAGTACTCCTCCTCCTCGTATCCCGGGTTGGTACTATCATCTATAAATGAATACGAGGTACACAATCACCAAACAATACTTAATTACTTCTATTTTGCACACTAAGGCTCACACTAGATGATCTAGCATCTGCACAAACATCACATGAAATAAAGACCTAATCTTGTTTATCTTATTTTTAGAAAAGTAATTTGTACTCATTGAAAATACTTAAGATTTAATATTGTCCAATTAAAATATGGGATCATGTTGACACATGTCATCACCACATATTCTAATACTTGGGAATGTGATTTAAAGTGGTGGTCATATTTTATAAAGTTTAAAATTTCTATTTAATACAATTAAAGTGACTAGAAATGCCTATATAGCATTCTTTTATTACTAGTCCAATGGCACTGCATGTAAACCTACATATTTTTACATATTTAGATAGATCTTGTCAAATGTGATTTTTGAGAGTTGGAATCAACTCAAAATCATTTATGGTTGATTTTTGAAAAATGTTTGAAGGTGGAAAAGTCTTTGTCTTGTTATTTTTACTATAGTTGATCTATAATTTCAAATGATCTAAATCCAACGGGCTTGGATAGATAATTTGAATACCTTTCTAGAAAAATTGGAGTCATGCAATTTGGTTCAATGAATCTCTTTGAATTGATTTTTGAATCTACTGACAGAATCTAGTTTTAACTAAATTGGAAAAAGTTTATTTGAATCGACGAGCTCTGCGCGGGAAACTAACTGTGCCGGCCCAACTGCACAGTGCTGGCGCAGCGGGCTGCTAATAGGACGGTCCCACACATTAGCGACTAAACTAAACTGAAATGGTATCTTTCAATCTCATCCCTACGATTAGAAGTAAGATTTATGGCTGAGGTTTGTCATCTCTGGCGAATAGCTCTGGCAAGATTCTAACCCTAACACGGCGATGGGGGTCATGTGAGGCTCACATGGGCTCCAGCTAAGTTCAGCGATGGGGGCGAATGACGTTGTAGACGATGGCGGTTCAAATGGTGGTCGCGGCGGCTCCTGGGGCGACTCCAATCAACGACACCCTTCCTTCACTGTAGCGGCAGGCTCCGGTGGAATTCCGGCGATGTGGTGCTCACCTTGCTCCGGGGAGAGGTGTGGGAGGTGTCTGAGAGAGAGGGGAGTGAGATGGTGTGGCGAATTGGAGCTGGGGCGGCCTCTATTTGTACAACGGCGAGAGGGACAGAGCAGGATGGCTCGGGCTCGTCAGTGATGGGGATACAGGGGGCTAGCGGCATGGTTGAGGGTAGGGGTCGACGCGGTGATTCACGGCGGTCATCGTGCGAGTGATGGCGCGGCAAGGGGCGGTCAAGAACAGTCAGGAACGATCGGTGCTCTGGGCGGAAACGACAACGTTCGATACGGCGCACAGTGGCTACGGTCCATGTGGCAGCGAATGGGCATGTCTGGGGGTAGCTAGTGTCACGGAGAGTGCGGGCACGCACGGTGAGGGCGAGGCGCGGCATGTGTGCGCGTGTCGGCTGCGGTGCTCTGGCGCGCTCTCGGCATGGCAGGCAGAGAAATGGGCACGGCGCTTGTGGGTGGTCCACGGCAGGTCTGCGGTCGAGGGATGGACAGAGGGTGGAGGTGGACGGTCTCCTGTCTCTTGGACATCATGGGAGAGGGTGGCGCTGGCTGTGGCGAGTTGTCCTTCGTCTACCGACACGGTGAGCTCAGGCGGCGCGACACTGGCGCGAACGGCAAAGGGGAAGCTGGTCTGCTGTGCTGATAGGCACTAAGGGAGACCAGGGGAGTGAAATGAGGGGCTAGTGGTAAGTGATCACTGCTCAGAACAGAAGAAGTTAGGCAAGTGTTTTCTGTGTCTGCCAAGTGCTCGACCAAATGGCCAGATGAACACAAGATTTGAATTTTTGGCTAAATTTTGGTGAGTGTGTTTGTCACATGCTTGAGTGTGCCAAGGTGAATTGATTTGAGTGGTTTTTGAAAAATGGTGATCTTGCATATGACCTTGATTCAATTTTACAATGTCCTTTAATTAGATTTGGAATTTGTTTTTGTTGATTTGTAAAGTGGGCTCTGGTTCACTTTTACTTGCTCTAGCAAGGGGTGAAAAGAATAGGGAAAGTTTCTATTAGAAATCTTTTACTAGAGACACCCAAAGTGGGCTAGTGCTTAATTTTGGTCAAAATGACCATTTGATCATATGATTCATATTTGAATTTCCTTTCTTTGGATTTTGTTTGTAATTGGCCTAGAAGATGTAGTATTCATCTTTAAACCATTCCTTCTCATTTGTAGCAATCAAACATGGCAATTGCACTCATTCACATACTAATGCAATTCACACATACACTCATATTAGATTTAATAATAAAAGTTTTTGTTAACCCTAAACTTGGGTGATTAGAACTTGATAATCTTGATTAATATTTTTGGGGTGTTACATCTGGTCTGCTACTGTTGCGGCCTATCGTTGTTGTGGTATGTTACTATTCTGGCCTATTACTGCTTTGGCCTATTACTATTCTGGCCTATTACTGATTTGGTCCGTTACTGTTCTGGTCTGTTACTATGCTGGCCTGCTGCTGTTCAGGCCTGCTAGTGTTCTGGCCTGTTACTTACGGCATGTTACTGTTCTAGCCTATTGCTATTACTACTTGTCACCTGTGGGTAGGCCCATTATGTTTACGGACTTCTATAGTTTCGGCCTTTCTGAAGCCCATGCAAATATAATAAAAGGTGTATAATTAGCGAGCATCTTTTACTGTTCATGGTTAGCTCAATACAAGACGGGCCAATAACAAAGCCCGATACTGTTTCCTAATCGACCTGGCTGGCGTAGTTATGGTACCGCCTAGCGCCATGCGTGGACGGTGCCAACTAAATGCCTACATGGCCTATGCGAGTTATCTAGATATTACATCAGCTGCAAACTTTTTAAATTTATTACATATTATCAACTCAAGGGAAAGAAAATTTGGCATTCTAATTGACAATCAAGTTGGTAGCAGAGTCCTCAATTTGATTTCTCAATATATCACCTGCATCTCCCTTTGAGTGTGCGAGTTACATTGGAAAACCACCTTGAGACATGATCTTACAACCCCCTCTTTGGTGGCGATAGAAATAATTGCAGTCTAAAACTAAGTAATAACAAGTTAATACATCAAACAAGACAAGCTACTCATTTGACTGATATGATAGGAGCTATGAACGGAGTTCACAACTGGTCAATGGTTTAAATATTGACCAACATGTCAAACAAATAGGACAAGCAAGCACGCATTAAACAGTGTGCCTACCGTGAAACGAGCAATCAAAAAAATGTGTGTGTGTGTGGCTTAGAATTTCAGCAAATATAAACTAGCTAGGTCATTTCAACAAATATATATGGAAGGATTTGTATACCCTAGAATGCAAGTGACTTTGGGTGACTTGGAATTTGCGCTGAGCTACACAATGGCATGCAGTTACTGTCGTGGCTAAGAATGAACCAGATAAAAATTATAATCGCATCATACAAGAACTTGTAGAGAAGGAATGCAAACCATGAATGAACTATATATAGTAGAGGACAGTTATGTCGTTGCTTAGGATGAACCAGAACCAGATACCAGATATAATGGCATCACTCATGAACCTATAGAATAGGACAAACAGTCATTAGACAAGTGTGCCTACAATGAAATGAGCAATGAAACAAAGTGCTTTTTAGAATTTTAGCAAATATAAACTAGCTAGGTCATTTCTGCAAATATATTTGGAAGCAGTGGTATCTCTTGGAATGCAAGAGACATTGGGTGACTCAGAATTTGCGGTGAGCTACACAATGGCATACAGTTACTATCATAGCTAAGAATCAACCAGATACAAATTATAATGGCATCATAAGAGAACTTCTAGAGCAGGAATGCAAACCAGGAGTGAACTACATAGTAGAGGGAAATTATGCCATTGCTTAGGATGAACTAGCACCAGGTAAGAAAATAATGGCGTCGCTTGTGAACCTATAGAATAGGCTAGGCGAACCAACATGTTCATTGTTCCATTTTGAGCTCTATGCAAGAAAAAGAAAATAGTTAGTGTTGCAGCTTTTGAAGAACCAGATGGCAACAACAAAATTATAATCGAATTAGTACGAAGAGTTTAAACAGGTACTATAGGATAGCATAATGATGCCAAGGAGGAAATGATAGCAGGAACTGAGCTTAGGACAAACCAGATAGATTCAGTAACTGTGCAACAGGGAATCCACACAATAGCACGCAATTACTGTTGTTCGGAGTAGATAAGAACAAGTGCATGACAAAATAACAAACACGTGCATGACTTGAAATTTGTGGAGTAGCGGACGCAAACCAACATTTCTAATGACCTTGTATGTTCTAGCACGAAGAACAGGCGTGCCTAGTGACTTATATGTACTGGCACGATTAAAAAAATGCAGTTCACTTCGACAGGCTTGAACCTGCTATACTGCTGACAAAACAAAAATGGGTTGGAGATTTGGTTAACCTTGGTTGGAGAGGAGTCTGAGCATCGTCGGTACAATGTGGGTGACGTCTAGGTCACCGAGGATGCTGTAGTTGTGGTGGTTGTTGGTGTCGGGGAAGCAGATCTTGGGTGGTAGATGCCATCTTGAGCGTGGTGGACGAGAGAGTTGCTTAGGAAGATCTGGTGCAGCGAAAGGTGACAGCCGTGTAGATGGTCTATAGCAGTGGACATGGAACTCTCTGAACTCGATCACATCTGGTGGACACCGGTGAAGAGGATGCGGTGTGGTTAGGTAGCTTTTGGCGCCCGAGAAGCAGAGCTTGGGCGGTCGATGACGCCATCGACATGGTGAACGACAACGAAGCTCTGGTGCAGTGGTAGAGAGACCCGGTGAACTTGATCCGGTGGGTGTGCATCGGTGAAGCGGCTCCACAGTGGTGCACGAGACCGTAGCTCAAGCGGCTCCGGATGCCGTGGAATTGCCACCAACTGGCGTGCGTTATGGTCGTGGATGTAAGGTGTCAACACCCGGATTTTTAATCCCAGATGCCTGTTATGCCATACATCACAATCCCAGGATTACCATTTTTGTGAGACATAACAGATTGGATATCACAGTACATCATCCATTACAAACCATAATAAGGTCTTACACAAATAAAGGATCTCATGATCCAGTCTTAGTACAAACAAGTAGCAGAATAAATAGCGTAGCGGTGGGGTCCATCTTCAGGGTCACAGGCAATGCTGATGATGGGAGACGATCCTAGTTGTCGTAGACGTCCTGATGTCCTCCTTTTGGGTAGTCCTCCTCATAGTCTGGCCATAGGAATAGCCAGGGACAAAAGCCATGAGTACTCTTTAAGTACTCGCAAACTATCACTAACAAGTAAGATAGTTCTAGTAGGAAAGCTAAATCTAAGTTTGTTTGTAAAGTTAAGTTTGAAACCTAAGCTGAGTTCAAAAACAAAGAAAGATAAAATAAAGTTAAAAATCACCTAAGTGGGAACTTAATTGTCATAGTCACAACTCTGTTGTGGTCAAGTCATGTCACAATTCATTTCGTAAGTCATTTTGAAAACATCTGACAACGGAACAGTATGGCCACTCCAACTATCCATAACCGCGGACATGGCTATTCAAATAGTTTGACACTCTGCAAAGGTGGTACACTTTCACCCTAAAATTCGATACATCTGTCAGGGATAACCCTGAATCATCATACTTAGTATGCAGATAATCAAACATAACCTTTCCTTTACACACCGTAGTATAAGCACCTCTCCTATGAGCTTGGCCTCCCAGCCATGACGATCTGTCATCCTGGGCACAGCATAGGTGGACAACATTGAGAGGTAGCCTCAGCTCAAACTTCTCCCGCGAGGGAACTAATACTAATGGATATAAACTTCCGGCTAAGCCTTACCCAATTCAGGTATTATGGTTGTACGGTAAAATTGGAATGGTATCGCATCCGAACCCAACCATCAGTTTTTATAAAAGGTCTAAGGCTCATGCCTCCACATTTTCATCACCATCATAAACCAGCTGTGTTTCTCAACACATGTCAAAACATCTCAATAGATTGACTCATCATTCCAAGGTTTTTAGAAGTCATTTTCACCAAGTACTCCCATCTAAAGTGATCAACTTTTTGGTTTAACTCTAAACTACTAAGTTAAGAGTGTTCACTAATGTGGGATGCTAAAATCAATCTCATGCCATAGAATGACATCTAAGTCTAACTTGATAGGCCAAGTTTTATACTATTTATGCTACCTATAAACAAAGTAAAAGACTTTGGTAAAGTAAGGAAAGTAAAGCTTGTAAATAAAACTTGGAGTAGGTATAATTAGAAAAGGATAACCAAGCATGCCTATTGCATCTTGCTTAGGTCCTCTAACTTAATTCTAGCTTGGTAACAATAGCTTGCTTAGTTTACTTGAAGTGCTATTCTTTCCTTGGGTAGTGCACTGATTGAAATTCCCTTCCTCCTCCTCTTGGTAGAACTCCGCCTCCTTGTAAGGTTCGTCTGCACTATCGTCGATAAATACATACGAGATACAGAATCACCAAACAATACTTAACTAGTCTACTTAGCACACTAACGCACACATTGGATGATCTATTATCATCACAAACATCACAAGGTTTAATAACTAGTTTCATTTATTTTATTTGAGAAAAGTAATTTCTACTCATTGAAATTAACTAAGATTTAATATTCTCCAATTAAAACATGGTATCATATGGACACATGTCATCACCACATATTCTAATATATGGGAATGTGATTTAAAGGTTGGATAACATTTTAACAAGTTTAAGTTTAATGATTAATGATTTAAAGTGACTAGAAATGCCTATATAGCATTATTTTGGTACTAGTCCAAAGTCACTGCATGCAAACCTTAATATTATTACATATTCAGATAGGTAGGGTTAAATGTGATTTTTGAGAGTTGGAATCAACTCAAAATCTATTATGGTTGATTTTATAAAAATCTTTGAAGGTGAAAAAGCTTCTTCTTTGTTATTTTTGCTAGGAGAGATCTGTAAATCTAAATGATTTAAATTCAATGGTCTTGGATACGTATTTTCATTTCCTTTCCAACAAAATTGGAATCATGCAATTTGGATTTGTAAAACTCTCTGAATTGATTTTCAAACAAAGGGACAAAACTAAGTTTAAGTCTAAAAAGAAAAAGCTAAATTTGAATTAAATGGGTCGTGTGGAAACACTAATGGGCCGACGCGGTTTCACTCCGCGGTGCTGAGGACTGCTGACAGGGGGGGTCCGCTTGTTAGTGGCTCATTAAATGCGAAGCGGTACGGGGCATTGTGGACCGTAGGATTAGAGCTAGGATCTATGACTCACGTTTAACGTCGATGACGGACATGTCGTGGGCGAGACGGAAACCTAGCGGCTCGATGAGGGTGTGGTGAGGGTGTACCAAGGCTCCAACGAGTGCGGCGAGGCGGGTAAATGAACGAGGAGACGACGGCGGGCTCAGGCGAAGTCGCGGTAGCTCCGGGGGTGGACAAAATCAACGGGAGCTTCTCCTCCTTTGCTGCGGCTACCTCTGGCGAAATTCCGGTGGCTGTCTGCTCGAGCTTCTCCGGCGAGAGGTGGGGAAGGACCAGTGGAGAGAGGGGAGTGTGGGAGTGTGAAGAATTGGTGCTGGGGTGGCTCCCTTACATAGGCCCGACGAGGCGGTAGAGAGGTGCAGACGGTGGGTGGTTTCCTGGCGGTCAGTTAGGGCTTAAAGATGACGCGAGTGGCGGTGACTAGCGGTCGGGAGCATCTCGCACTCTGAGAGACAGAGGCGATGCTCGACGTGGTTCTTGGAGAGTGTGGGTCAAGCGGCGGGGTACGGGCGTGTCTGGCGGGTTGAGGTGGTCAAGGCGGAGCGACACACATGGTCTATGGTTGAGGCGCGGCGTGTGGCTCTCTATCGGCGATGGCGCTCTGGCGTGCGCTGGCGTGGCGCACAGACATCAGTGCGGGGCTTGGCTTCGGTGGTCTAGGGGCTAGCAGTGGCCATGGGTTGGTGGTCTCCTGCGGCGTGAGCACGTTTGGCCAACGAGCATGGCGTCGGGGTGGCGCGGCACTGTGGTGCTAGGCCATTTGGTAGGTCTTTGATGGCTTGGTTGGGGTTAGGGGAGACAAAGGCATTGGATTGGGTTCAAATGGCTCGACAAAATTTGATAAAAAACAGTGATAGTTAGGCCAGTTTGATTCTGCTCACCAAGTGTTCGACACAATGGCCGCAAGAATTCAACTTTTGAATTTTGAAATGAAATTTGGTGGAGTGGTTTGTCACATGCTTAAGCATCTTTGGTTGCTTGGTATTTTTAAATGGAGTTCATTTGAATGGTTTTTGAAAAAGGGTGATCTAGACATATGAGATGGATTCCATTTTCAATTGTCATTTAAAATTAGAGTTTGAATGTGTTTGGAAGAACACAAAGTGGGCCTTGGTATATCACTACTTGTACTAGCAAGGGGTGCAAAGATCCAAAATTGTTTCTGTTTGAAATTGAGTCCTAGGAACACCCAAAGTGTCCTAGTTGATTAAAATGGCAAAAGTGACCATTTCCTTTTAATAATTCTTTTTGATTTCTTTTTCTTTGGATTTTGCTTGGGAATGATCTAGATGATGTGTAATTCACCTTAGAATCATTTTACAACCATTAGAACAAACAATCATGGCATTTCAAAACAATTCCATTTTAATGCAAAACACATATCCATGCTTAAATATTTTAAATGGGAAAAAGTTTTTGTTAACCCTCAATTGGGTGATTTTGATCTTGATCACTTGGATTAAAGTTTTGGGATGTTACATAAGGGCATGGGAGAGGATCCTGGGATTTTTTGGAGGGCCAGCAGGAAAATCTTCTCGGATCGGGACTAAGGAGGTGAACAGAAAAATAATTACAATCGTGCCCCCAAGCTACTGACTTTAGCTTGCCCATAGGGCGTCTAAACAATGGGTAGAATTGGAATTCTGAAGTCAGAAGTTTTTGAAATGGAGGGGCACGGAAGAATTCAAGGTCGGTGTGTGATTTTGCCACTTGATTGAGATTTTTGAATTTGGCGACCGTCTATCTAATAATAATAGAAAAATTCTACTCCCCCGGTGGGAGATTTTGCCTCAAAGTTTTTGAAACGGAGGGGCAAGAAATGCTTCAAAGTCGGTGTGTGGTTTAGCCGCTCGATTGCGATTTTGAATTTGACTAGCGTCCATCGGATAATAATACAAAAATGATACTCCCCTGGTGGGAGATTTTTCCTCAAAGATTTTGAAATGGAGGGACGGAAAATGCTTCAAAGTTGGTGTGTGGTTTTATCGCTCGATTGAGATTTTGAATTTTGCTAGCGTCCATCCAATAATAATACAAAAATGGTACTCCCCTGGCAGGAAATTTTGCCTCAAAGTTTTTGAAATGGTTAGACGGGAAATGCTTCAAAGTCGGGGTGTGTGATTTGCCGCTCGATTGAGATTTTTGAATTTGGCTAGCGTCCAAGTACTACTAGTAGTAGTAGTAAAAAAAGGTGGTAGAACGTACGACTATCTGGTCAGGAATTCATGGCCGAGAGTCACATAACCTGATGATCCATAACCACACTTGAGTACTCCGTATTTTCGAGATTATTAGGCCGGAGAGCAAAACCAGATATGTAGTAGTATTCCTGAAATACTTAGTTCAGAGAATTAACTCCACCTATTCACTTTATTGTTAGTTATTGCATGAAGTAGTAATCCTAAAATCTAGCCAATTCACGTGGACACCGCATCTAATTGAAAACATGCAAGCCAATGCATGCACTCCCATTTTAACAACATGAGCGGCTAGGAGCATTATAGGACGTGGTGGTACATATTTTTGGGTCAACTAGAGGAATAATTGAGAAAAACTAGGAGCATTAATTGGCTCTCCGGCCTAGCAATTGACGCTTTACAAATAATTAAGAACCGTGCTATTGAGCGAACATGAGGTTTTTAGCTCCACGAAGCATACACCCCATCCGGCCACATGGTGAGCATCCAACATCATAGCCAAAAACCGAAATTGAAAACTGGAAAATGCCATGCAAAAAATGGAAAATGCCTGAGTTTGTGTGTGCCTTGAGGGACTAGGGAGTGCAGGTTTTCTCCTTAGATTTTGGGATAATTAAATATAATGAGGTTATGATACTGCTAATACTGGTATCATCCTACATATTCACGTGCTCCCAGGAGTCATACGCTAGTGTGCACGTCCATTGTCCCATAATTAGTGCGCATGCGCATGCGCATTCCCATGCCAATTTGATGGAACGTGGTTGTGGTTGCTGTGTGCATGTCGTTGTCTCGTTTCCACACGCTTCACTTGGATTTCCTAGGCCTTGGTTTGAATGTGTGTCTCTGGAACCGCTTCCTCTGCTAGTCGACGAGACCGAGACCACAAGAACACCATCATCCATGGCCGACAAGAAGCAACAGGACTCGTTGCGGGCTGTTCTCCCCGAGGGACTCATCCAGAAGATAGGTTACATCTTGTTTTCGACGTACGACTTCGACTACTACTCCGCCTTCCAGGCAGTTTGCAGTGCTTGGCGCGTCTTCACAGAGGAGCGCTTTATGCCAGCCAACTGGATTGTTCTAGAGCACCAGGTTTTGGAGGAGTATCCGGTAGATGACGATGCCATCACGTTGTTGAACGTGAGAACTGGCCGCCACCTTGAGAAGAAGATTATCCGGGTTATTCGCATGTGCTTTGCTGATATTCATTTGTATATATGTGATCCCTTTTTCATTCACCTCCTATACTATCTGTTTTTTAAGTTATATTTCTTCGTCTACTTGTTGCCTAGGGTTTTGCTCCATGGTTTACCTTGATTGAATCTCAGTCTGTTTACCTTGACTGAATCTTTGTTTCTCCTCTCTCTCTCTAGAAGGTACTTTTATGTCGGTAGCACAACCGGCGACTTCCTTGTTCTTGGACAGAGGGTGCAGCCGTATAAGACCCGGTTGTACAACCCCTTCTCGGGTGCTATCAAGCGCCCGATGGCAGAGATACCGACCGAGTAGGTGGCTTCTGTCACTATGATGATGTTCTCGTCATTGATGGTGTTTACATTAAACCATCAGAACACCACCATTCGGTGGTGGATGAGGGAACGGAGGAAAGGAGTCGCCTGGTCTTTGGTGAAGGGTGGTACTCGCCGTATGAGTTCGCGGAACTCCAGAGGACGACTTCTTATGCCGGCGATGTTTTTCTTGCAGACAGATACAGGTCTGTAAACTCGACTATGTGTGATGCTGCTCATGGAGATGTCTAGCTTCAGTGCTCCGCATGGACCCTGGAGATGCATCCCACTATTGCAGGCCCTATTCTAGGCTGCCAATTCCTAGAGAATCATTTTTACCTTGTCGAGTCCGATGGGGAGGTGCTGTTCATTGTGAGTGGACCGATCTATGGAGGCAAGCCGGTTGTTTACCAGGTTGATACCCAGAACCTTGTCCTTTAGCTGGTTAGAGGCATCAGAAGTCATGCTCTTTTCGTTGCTGATAATCGGCGCGTCTACGTCGACTGCGCCAGGGTGCCCACAGTGTAGGCCGGCAACATATACTATGAGGACCTATCCGAGATTTGATCTTACAACTTTGAGGCTCTTGCGTGGGAAGAGGAGCCAAGGGTTGTTAATGGGTATGGAGTAGGAGGATTATGGATCAATGACCGTCCTTTCAAACTCGATCGATTGCTAGCGGAGTATTGCAGAATCATCGAGCATTCTCAGCTGTATATGGTGCCGCCTTATGGCCAGGATGGTACCACCCACTATGATTACTACGACGGCTATCCGTCAGATTGATGGATTGTGTGGGTCTTCTCCTGATGTATTCTCTTCAGGTCATCTCTTTGTGTGTTCACTTTCTTGAGTGAATGTATATGAATTTTGCAAGTTCTATGGTGCCCATGTAATACAATGGATGTTCTCCTTGTTTCCAGAAGATCGTGTGTTGTACCTCTTACAATTTCACTATTTTTTCATGTATGTGTAGTAATTCTAATAGATGCTCGGTTTGTAACTGACATGGGTATTACCCTACAGGTACTCGAGCTTGGTATATACGGCCTGAATACAATGGAGACCCATGGCGTTGCCAAGGCCCAAATGGAGAACTTGAGTAACCTATGAACTCTCGATTGCTTGCGGAATAAGAAGAAGCTAAAGATAGAAAGTTTAAAGGGAAACCCTAACCTGTAACCGACTTGACCTGCTACTCGAGACCTAGCCTATCTATATAAAGGCTAGGAGGGGGCAGCGAGGAGGACACACGCAACCCTAGTTTTCCACAACCCTCGCCAGATTGCATCTGCTCACCATTGTAATCTTCGATTCCTTTGTTAATTCCACGAGAAGACAAGCAGGAGTTGGGACCTCCACGAGGCCTGAACCTGGGTAAACCTTGCATCCCTGTGTGCTTGTTTGCTAGCCGATTGATGCTTCCAGCGCTCCCTCCTTCTCCAAAACCCAAGTCCATAACAATGGGCATTGATGAGTTAAACCCTCATCAATTGGCACCATCTGTGGGAATTGGGAGTGCTGATGTTGCCGCTTCTTTGGCCCCATCAACTGTGATCTACAACTCTACAATAGCGGAGATTCGCCAGCTCTTCGGCGGGTTCGACTTCACCGTCCAGACGCCGGCCACTCGCCCGGCTTTCGAGTCCGCGGGCGATGGAATTAGCCTGGCGATTGGAAGCTTCCACTTCCAAGTTGGTTAGATGGGCACGCTTCGCATGCCTGACTAGCCGATAATACCATTGATTGCTCCAGCGTCGTGGTTCCCTCCACCGATCGGTACCCTCAGCGAGCTCAATGCCTCGACAACAATCGAGAATATGGACAACGACAACAATCGCGAATCTGATCTGGGCGATCTAGCAACTAAAGATGGAGCCTACGGTTCCGGATCTGAAAGTTGCGGGAGCAGCAGCTTCCCCAACCACTTCATGTGCGCCGTCATCAAGGCTGGCGACTCCTCCGCCAATCGCGACAATACGGGCAACGGAGGCAATGGAACCGACCCACCAAATGGTGGCATACCTAATGGCGGACCACCCAACGGCGGCCCCACTAACGGCGCCCTTGTCAACAATGGAGGGGCAGTCAAACCCCCCACAATGGTGAACGAGCAAACTGGTGAACGTGTCGTGATCAGGCTCAATGATATCGAGTGGGCCCGCTGCCGAGAAGCCTTATGAGGCCACCCTCTACCCTTCGGCTCCCCGCAAGAACTGCTGATGGGCTACCATTGGCTCCTAAAGGAGGAATACAAACGCCAACTACATACACTCGCGCAACTCGAGTCGCGTAAAAAGGCGGCAGACGAGTTGAGCCTCCAGCGAGCTGGGCTCTCCTCCCATGGCAGATCCTCCTCCAAGTGCAACGAGTACATCGCTAAAAAGAGGCGATCTCGACTGGCCCACCTCACCGAACAAGAGCGTGTAGAAGCCGCAAAGGTCCTCGATTTTGGATCCATGATGGTGGATACGCGCATCAACGTGCTCCCAAAAACGCCACAAGCTGCGGTAACGGCAGCCACCATGTACCTCCTCAACAACCAGACGCCAGCTGGAGATCCTCGAGCTGCCATGCACCAATCTACGATCGCCGGCTTGGGGTTAATCGAGGCTGCTCTCGACAAAGAGCTGACGCTGGAGCCAAAGAAAAAGAAGGCTCTAGCAGAACGCTATTCCTCACCCTCATCAAGAAATGACAGTCACGATCTGTCTCGACGTCACCGCTCATGGCAACATGACCACGACTACGACGCACGTGATGACATCACGCAGCGCAAGATCGAAAAGTCAAGGGCACGACGCGCCCGATCAACTGACTCAGAAGATGAAGATGTGGAGCTCTGTGGCACCAGATGCTTCAGCAGGACCATCAGGCAAAAGTGAATGCCTAAGGGATTCAAGCTCCCATCGGAGAACCTAAAGTTTGACGGCTTGCAGGACCCAAAAATCTGGTTGGAAGACCACATCTCCTCCGTCAGGCTCCATGGTGGGAGTCGAAGTGCAGTCATGCAATGCCTGCAGCTACAGCTGCAGGGCGCCGCCCAAGCTTGGCTCAATAACCTCCCACGCGGTTCTATTCGCAGTTCGGGCGAGCTGGTCTATAGCTTCGTGCGTAACTTCAAGGGCACCTACAAAAGGCTCGCATCAATCGAAAAGCTGAGATGCTGCCAGCAAAGGTCGAGCGAATCATTACGCTCGTACATCCAGAGGTGGTCCATCATCAAGAACTCCGCGGAAAATATCTCGGAGGACCGGGTAATTGATGCATTCAACGTCGGCGTTCATCGCATAGAGCTCAGGGAGGAGCTGGGCCGCTCGAAGCCAAAAACCATTGACCACCTGATGAAATCGCAAATCGATGGGCAGATGGAGAGGATTCGGTGAAAAATGGTGTTCCTCCGATGATGAAGTAGAACTCAAACACAGACGCTATCGCCGAAGCAAACTTCAAATGTGCATCTACGATGACCACGACGACGTCAACATGGTCGCAGCCGGCTACGCTGACAGACGCGACGACAACCGCAACAGCGGCTGCCGCAGCGGTGGACACCGTGACTCTGGGAAAACTATGCAAGTATGGCAGCATTGCACTCGCGACGAAGCACCAGCAACATCCATTGAGGATAAGTTGTCTGGGCCATGTACCGTGCACTTCTACATCGACAAGCATGATGGAAAAAAGAAATCCAGCCACCTCCTCAAGGACTGCTGCGAATTTCTCAAGCTTCATAAGGGCCTGACTCGGATGAATCGCGACGCGGTCAACAGGGGCTATGGAGCCGCCCCTGGTGTTGTGGCACATGGAGCTCCTCCACCACCACCTGGACCACCACCAGCCGTAGCTGCGCCTGACCAGCATCACGCAAGAGAGTCGTACCCACAGGCCATGGGCACCATGATGATCCAAAAGGGCCGCCCCTCCAACCGGGTGCAAAAGGCCATCACTCACCAAGTCTAATTTGGTGACAAACTCACCACCATCCACCACTGAGTACCTCAGTGGAAGCGACTCCAGGTGGGGGCATTACGGTAGGTGTTACATGAGTTCTACGGCGACTCATGTGGATGGATGGAGTATGTACTCCATTGTTGCTCCTCTGCACAAAGGTAAGGCCAACTATAAATACAAACAGGTTCCAACATGATATACATTGGCATGAAGTGAAACAAAAATGATGGGGTCTTATGAGATTATAGGAGCCATTCACTCTATGATATTGTGTGCAAACTGAGGCTGCTCCTTGCATAATACAGCAAACAGTTAGAGCCGTAGGTTAAGAGGGATCAAGCCGACAGTACATCAAATAGTATGACGTGTGTAAATGTGTAGTATAGGATAGCAGGACAATAGTAGGATGGAAATACTATAGTTCGTAAATCGACAAATGACAGAGATATTATATAATCATATCTCACGTGGACATGTACAACAAAGAATATAAACAAATATGTTAAGTGACTAATAATTGACAAAGAAATATACATAAAAATAGTTCAATGCGTGGAGTTTAAGCCTAACCACAATGGGTTAATTTAGTACATAATAGGTATATCAAGTAAAGAACCTGTTAGTTAGGAAATTTAGCACGAATATAGTACATTGCCAACAAACAAATCACGCAGGGAGATCTAGTTACCTCGGTCGGGGTGGTGTATAGGCCTCCTCTGCATCCTCACGGGTCACGTCGAGGTCGCCAAAGGTGCTACGATCGCAGTGGGTGTCGACAACGGGGAAGCAGATCTTGGGCGGGTGAGGATACGAGCAGAGCGCTGGACCACAGAATCCGTGGAGAAGATTCAGGGCGCTCGATTATGTGCTCAGCGCGCCGGACAAGAGGGTTCATTGAGTAGATCAGGTGTGGCAGGTATGCCGGCTAAAGTGCAGATGATGTATTCCTGTAGGAGAGAGGAGGAGGGGTAGGGTTTAGAGGTACTGCTAGTACTATATTGGGATAAATACGAGTGAATCCCCCCACCCACCAAAATCACTAGGGGTCGAATGGGAATTTCGAAGTATCTGAAATTTTGGGGCACAAAGTATGTCCAGATACGCGGGGGATTTTACCGCTTTATTTTGGTTTTGAATTTGTTCATGGTTCATGTAATAATAGAAAATTGGTAGTCCGTACTCCCTCTCTGTTCAGGAATCCAAGGCCGTACTCCCTCAATCCAACACCTCAACTGATCATCCATGGCCGTACTCCCAATGTTCAGAATCTCGAAGAAGAATGGATATCATACTTAGGAGTTTCAAAAAATTATGAGATCAATTACATCATGTTGGGAGGATGATGTTATACAATCATGAAAATTTTCATGTTCCAACTCAAATTCATTTCACGGTCATATAAAAGAAAAATTCGGGAATGGATAGTAGAGTTTACTGTATTCTGCTATTGATTGCTCAATTTGGCATTTTCGTAGATCCTAAATAATTTTGAGTTTTAAATTGAAATTTTACATGTCTATAGAACTCTATCGCCCAAATACAATGCATATTTTTTGATTTTTTTTATAAAATCTAAACATCATTTTAAGTGGTTTTCACTGGTTTCCACTGAAAGTTGGTTTTCACTGGATACTTTTCTCTTTATACTGTGCAACCATTGCCAAGGGATAATTAATTAGTAGTAACACAAATCAGATGCAAAGATGAGGCAAATATCCACAAAAAATGAGGCAAAACAAATACTTCTGCAAACTATCATAACACACCCACACGCACAAACGGACCCGCACACATCAGCAGCAACAACTTCAAATGTACTCCCTCCATTTCAAAATATAAGATGTTTTAGATTTGTGAAAGGAGTCTATCTAGACCCCTTTTAGTGTGTAGGTTCAATCTAAACCTATATGAACCTATACACTAAAAACGGTCTAGATACACTTCTTTCACAAAATTAAAACATCTTATAATTGAAATGGATGGAGCACTCTCTTTGTTCCACAATATAAGCCTTTTTAGCAAATAAGGGTGGAAGGATTTATTTAAACGTTTTTGCAAGACAGGTTTACAAATAAGTGATTAATGACATGACAATTTCATCACATAAACACAAACCCACATAACAAACAAACATCTTACGGAACGAACCTGAAAGCCCGAGCAACAACTAGAAGCTACCGCTGTGGAGTTGCAGAGCAAACAAGGGTGCATACACAATTGATTTGTCGAGCTAGGTTCCTTTATGTAAGGTGAGAGGCCTTATCCTCAAATTTTTGGTTTTTTTGGACAAGGAATGTTATGGGTCTCCCTATAAAGTTGTACCTGCCGATTATTTAATACAGTTTATGGGCCTCTTGAGGCCTATTCTGTTCAAAAAAGGATGTGAGAGAGATAGAGAGAGGGTTGGACAATTTTCTTTGATCGAAGGGGAGACCCTTTATTGTACCGTATGATGGTGGTCAGTTCCATTTCTATTATACTTGGAACCCCTATTCCTCGCAAAATGATTCGTACCACTATTTCGAGAAACTCCCATTGATATCTTTAATTAAGATCATGTCCCATGTATCCTAGCTATTGGAAATTTAATAAAACTTGGGGATTATCCATAAAACATGGTCCACTTTGTGTGAAATTGGGGTGGTAGTATTCTAAGCCATACTAGTAAGTTACATGTGCCTTGCATGAGAGAACTCGTATAATGAAAGTATGACATATCATTTGAAAGATGTGTCTTATAATTAAGTACCTTGTTCTTTTATCTCCATATGCAGAACAAAAATGACTATTTACAAAAATATAGTCTCGTCACAAGATAAGAAAAAAATAAAAACTGGCTGTTCTATTCTAAAAGTAAGTTGAAATATTTTAAGCATAAAAGATTGTATAATGGTTACATAAGTGTGTTTTGAGATCTATGCATGGTTTCATTGTGTTAAAGGCAAAATCTTAGAAAAAGGTTAAACCTGTTTTCCAAACTCTCGGTGGTTTCTGATATATTAGTTAACCCCTCGATAGGTACCTCCAAAAGATTTTTTGTAAAACTTTCAAAGCAACCTACAATTTAGTTGTTGTTCAAATTTGACCTAACTTCGATAAATCGGTATAAAGTCATTCAAGTGGGCATAGTTAATTAGCTAGGGAGTTTGAAAACTCATAAAACATGGGAATCGTAAGGAAAACATGCTGGTCCATACTTAATATGTCTAGAAGCTTGGTTTATGGCATTGAGATTCATATTCTTGGGACTTTCTTTACGGAAAGGAACAATCTCGTCATCACTCGAAAAACTGAGAATTTTATTTCGTGATAGTTGGGAACTCACACCGACGATATTGTTTATTATAAGAATAAGTACCCGATTACCTCCGAAAAGACATTTAAATCATCAAGAGCAATCTATCGCGCTTACTTGTAGATAAAGTTTGACCTAATTTCTTTAAATCAACAAGAATTCATTGAAGTGTGTCAAGTTAACTAGGAAGCTTGCAAATTCCTAGTACTAAAAACTTGGGTATTACGTATAAGAAACCGTGGTCAAATTTGTGTGATAATTGGGGTGGCTGGATTTTCTTTTAACTATGGTAGGTCTCGTAGGAGCGAGGTGCTTGAATTAACACGTTCGATGGAAGTACAAGTTACATCAAGGACCTCATCGAAAATGAAAATTGCATCAAATTAAATCAATGCATTTAGCACAAGCAAGACCCTGAAACTGGGCAATGAAGTGTGTTTTGAGGTGTGCGCATATACTATCATTCATCGTGCTAAAGATTATACCAATAGAATCTTTCTAGATGCTAAGAATGGAAAATAAGATTCAACGGCTAGCAATGTTTGGATTTGCCAGTCTTGATCCAATAGTCAATGTTCAAAGTTATCCATACACTATATAGTGGTATGGTATTGTAAGAGAAAAGACAAGATAAAGATAACATAAGAAGTACTGCGAATGGCCGATTTCTTTTGAATAACCTTCCCTCCCGATGTTTGGGAAGCAAGTGAAAATTTCAAAAATTGTTAAAGTTTGATTTTTTTGCCACCAAGTAGGACCAAAGTGGTTTCCTTCCTATGTACTACTCCTACTCCACACGAACGCGGATACCAAACACGCCAGAGACATAGGTGTAGGGTAACGGGTAGGCTACACTAGCGTAAAATCAAAATTTTCTACCGCGTCAACCAGGAATACTATTGTCATAGATCACAGGATTACCGCTAGATGCGCAGGTGCGGAACTTGATGAAGCACGTTGCAACAGTGTAGATGTTCTACGTCTCCTCCTCGTCCTCGTCCCACGAGCAGCTCCCCTTTGCGCGGCTCGTCCAAGTGCTACAGATGCAGCACCTCCGAGGTATCCACACGTCCGGAGTGGAAGCCGTCACACACCAGACTGCTAGGTCTGCGCGTGCAACACAGGCGGAAGAGGAGTGGCGGCTAGGTGGAATGCTCAACCCTATTCAGCTCGCCTCACCCTCTCTTATATAGGCATCCCTGGTGGGCTTCTACATTAGCATCTCATTAGCAGCCTAAGCCTGGTCTAATTTGGATCCAATCCTCATTAGGCTTCCAGCCCCTAAAGTGTGTGACCCTATAGGTTCATACACGTATAGACATGACACGAGTACACTTACTCCGTCAATAGTTGGTAGCGGCCTCTAGCAAGACGTGCCAACTCCTAAACACATATAAAGATCATATGGACGAACCATCACAAGGTTGAGTACATGTCTTTCCCTTTGCTTCATGATATTTGGTCTAGCTCCAAGCTGACCTCTCTTTCTCGATACTGTGATTCAGAATCCCTTTACTAGGTTAACTCTTAACCATATGTAGCATGGCCATGCATTTCTGGATCCGATCACTCGAGGGGCCCAGAGATATCTCTCTCAAGTAGAGAGGGGCAAATCCCATCTTGATTGACCGATGCCTTGCAGCATGTATCAGGACAAACCGAAAGCTACCCTTATAACTACCCAGTTACGGAGTAGTGTTTGATAGCCCCAAAGTAGGTCGATCCACATCTCAAGTACATGCGACAATCTCAGGTCTAAGGACAAAACATACACGATGTGTAGAGAGAGCTGCAAGTATTATTGCCAGTCTCATGTTGGGTCAGTCCAACCCCATGTTCATAACATGTGTCCACATCATTGGTTTGACATCTCCATGTCTATGACTTGCGAACATAGTCATCAACCAATCGATGTGCTTGTCTAATATTCACGTGTGTCCTCGCATGAACTCCGACTAGGGACAATTATTAGATAACCATACAAGTAAAGAGTTTCACAAACAATTCACATATTTGCCAATCAATACAAGTTGCCTGGTATATGGATATTCAAGGAACATTATAATAACTCATGGATACACATGAAATACAATCATCTCTATGATTGCCTCTAGGGCATATTTCTTTCAGTCTCCCACTTGCACTAGAGTCAATCTAGATAGTATCTAATACCTATTGCTCTTGTGTGCGCTTCATGCGCAGGCTGCGGGAGTGGCTTAGTCAAGGGATCAACAGCATTTGAGTCCATATGTATTTTGCATAACATGACACTACCATCATCAATGAACTCACGAATCAGATGGTAACGCATGCGAATATGTTTGTTCTTCTGGTGTTGTCTAGGTTCCTTGGCTTGTGCAATAGCACCATTGTTGTCACAATAAACGTCCAAGGGATTGGACGAGCCCTGGACCACACCAAGAGCGATCAGGAAATTCCTAATCCAAGCAGCTTCCTTTGTAGCCTCCGAGACAGCAATATATTCAGCTTCTGTTGAAGAGGAGGCCACTGTATCTTTCTTGGAACTTTTCTAGCTCACAGCACCACCATTCATGACAAACACATAACCTGATTGCGATTTCGAGTCATCTGAGTCGTTAAGGTAACTCGCATCTGTGTAACCCTTTACACTGAGTTCAACCTCACCTCCATAAACTAGGAACATATCCTTAGTCCTTCTCAAGTACTTAAGGATATTCTTTACTGCTGTCCAGTGACTCTCACCTGGATCAGCCTGGTATCTGCTCGTAACACTTAGAGATAGGAAACATCTGGGCGAGTACATGTCATTTCATACATGATGGATCCAATAGCCGAAGTATATGGAACCCTACACATGCGTTCTCGCTCATCAGTGGTCGAAGGACACTAAGTCTTGCTAAGTTTAATGCCGTGAGACATGGGCAAGAACCCCTTCTTAGCCTCTTCCATGCTGGACCATTTCAACACTTTGTCAATGTACGCACTCTGGCTTAATCCAATTAGCCTCCTTGATCTATCTCTATAGATCTTGATACCTAGAATATATGCCGCTTCTCCCAAGTCCTTCATAGAAAAACTATTTTTCAATGAGGTCTTAACAAACTCGACCATAGGAATGTCATTTCCAATCAGTAATATGTCATCCACATATAAGATTAGAAACAAAAGTGATTTCCCATTTTCTTTCTTATACACACAAGGTTCTTGCTCGTTTTTGGTGAAGCCAAACTCCTTTACAACTTCATCAAATCGAATGTTCCAACTCCGAGATGCTTACTTCAGCCCATAAATAGACTTTTGAAGTTTGCATACCTTTCCAACATTGTTTGGATCGACAAAACCTTCAGGTTGCATGATATACACGTCCTCAGTAAGGATTCCATTTAAGAAAGCCGTCTTGACGTCCATCTGCCATATCTCATAATCGAAATATGCAGCAATGGCTAGAATGACCCGTATAGATTTAAGCATTGCTACGGGCGAGAAAGTCTCATCGTAGTCAACTCCTTGAACTTGTCAAAAACCTTTTGCGACAAGTCGAGCTTTATGGATGTGAACATGTCCATCCATATCAATCTTGTTCTTATAGATCCATTTGCACTTGATGGCTTTAAAACCATCAGGCAGGTCAACCAAGTTCCAAACTTGATTGTCTCCCATGGACTCTATCTCGGATCTCCTGGCAATCAGCCATTTCTCAGAGTCTGGGTCCACCATCGCTTCTGCATAGGTCGCAGGCTCATCATTGTCTAACAATAATAATTCCCGCGCTTCGTGGAGCCTTGCCGACCTTCGTTGTTGAGGTGCTTCTATTGCCACGGGTTCCTCAACTTGTTCTGCTACAATAGCATCACTCGTAGTAGCATCCCCGACTGGCTCATCTTGAACTTGTTCAAGTCGCACCAACCTTCCACTCGTTCCCTTTGTGAGAAACTCTTTCTCTAGGAAAACACCGCTACGAGCGATAAACACTTTGCCCTCTTCTCGGTTGTAGAAGTAATTCCCTAAGGTTTCCTTTGGGTATCCCACAAAAATGCACTTATCCGATTTGGGTGTTAGCTTGTCCGATTGAAGTCGCTTGACAAATGCATCACAACCCCAAATCTTTAGAAAAGACAAACTGGGATTCTTTCCAGTCCACATCTCATATGGTGTCTTAACTACGGATTTAGATGGTACCATGTTTAGTGTGAAAGCTGCTGTTTCTAGCACGTAACCCCAAAATGATAATGGTAAATCCGACAGGATCATCATCGATCGAACCATGTCCAACAAAGTTCGATTACGCCGTTCAGAGACCCTATTTCTTTGAGGCGTTCCGGGCAGCGTGAGCTATGGAACAATTCCGCAAATCTTAAGATGATTGCTAAACTCGTGACTCAAATATTCACCTCCGCAGTCAGATCGCAAGGCCTTTATTTTCTTGCCACGTTGATTCTCTACCTCATTCTGAAACTCTTTGAACTTTTCAAAAGTTTCAGACTTATGCTTCATCAAGTATACATAGCCATATCTACTGAAATCATCAGTGAAAGTAATGAAGTAGTGATATCCTCCTCTAGCTTTCGTGCTCATTGGTCCACATACATCAGTATGTATGAGTTCCAACAAGTCTGTCGCTCTCTCGGGAAACCCCATAAAAGGCGTCTTGGTCATCTTTCCAAGTAAACAAGCTTGACATGTCTCGTATGATTCAAAATCAAACGAAGTTAGAAGACCATCACCATGGAGCTTCTTCATGCGCTTTTCACTTATATGCCCCAAACGACAATGCCATAAATAGGTAGGACTCAAATCATTTGGCCGAAGCCTTTTAGCACTAACATTGTAAACACATGCATTATCAAGATTTAAAATAAATAACCCATTCACAATGGGAGCATCAACCACAAACATAGCATTCTTAGAGATTACACAACCATTGTTTGTACTCGCGAATGAATAACCATCCCTCATCAAACATGAAGGTGATAAAATTTTTCGACCCATACTAGGAATGTAATAATAATTATTCAACTCCATGATAAATCCTGATGGAAGGTGAAGTTGCATGACGCCGACGAACAATGTAGCAACCCTTGCTTTATTTCTGACGCGAAAATCCACTTCGCCTTTCTGCACTTCTCTAGTCCTTATTAGCCCCTGCATCGAATTGCAAACATGAGCAACCGATCTGGTATCAAATACCCAAGAGTTAACATAAGAATCTGCGAGAAAAATGTCCACAACATTTACAACAAGCGTACCTGAGTGGGAAGTACTCTTACTTCCACTCTTCTTCAAAGAAGCCTAGTACTTGCTGCAGTTTCTCTTCCAGTGGCCATATTCGTGACAAAAGAAACACTCAGTGTCTCCTGCAGGACCAGACTTTTGCTTGGGTGCAGGGTTTGGCTTAGGGATCGTATCCTTAGCCTTGCCCTTCTTCTTCTGCCAAGAAGTGCCCTTTTTCTTGAAGCTAGGCTTGTTCTGCACAGCCATCACATGGCTATGCCCTGCACACTTCTTAATGTCACATTCTGCTGTTTTCAGCATCCCACATAATTCATTAAGGCCCCTCTCCAGCCCATGCATATGGTAGTTCGAAATGAAATGCCCATAGCTAGATGGAAGAGATGCCAAAATGAAATCAGTGGCCAACTCTTGGACTAATGGAAAACCAAGATTTTCTGAAGTCTAACTGTAACCAACCATTTTGATCACATGGGGGCCTACAGCTGCTCCCTCTGCCAGCTTGCATTCCACAAAGGACTTAGCGACATTGTACCTCTCAGTCCTAGCCTGAGTCTGGAACATGTCCTTAAGCGCAACGATCATATCGTACGCTTCCTGATCCTCAAACTTCTTTTGAAGATCAGGTTCCATGCATTCAAGCATAAGACAACTAACCTCAAGAGATTCATCACATGCTTTCTTGTAGGCATTCTTAAGGGCAACAGTTGCATTATCAGCAGGTTCATCCGGGATTGGGGTATCTAGAACAGTTTCCTTTTTCTCAGCCCTTAGAACAATTCTCAGGTTACGGACCCAGTCCGAATAGTTTGTTCCATTTAGTTTATCCTTTTCAAGAATCGAACGCAAAGCAAAAGGTGATGAATTGTTCGGTGCCATTGATCTACAACAAAAATATGCAAAATACTAAGCCATGTAACCATGAAAGAGTAAAACATGTTAAACAATTTAATAGCATATACTCCCACTTAAATCAACATTCCTCCATTGATACTAAGTGATCAAGATCCACAATTAACAAGTCGACTAGTGTGCTTTACCATCACTACTAGAAGACAAGGTAAATCGGTAAGCAACCTTTGCTAATCATATCACATATGACTCTTGTTGTTGGGTGACATATCTATGTCAAAACTAGGCGCCAAACCTTTATGCCCCAAGGTACTTAACTGTTAAGATGACCTTGTTAAGCTCACCAACCCTTATGCGTGTAGGTATCCGATACAAACCCATCCAACCAAGGAAAACTGTGGCACCCTAATTTGATAGACCCACCAACGATTGTACATGGCATAGGATGGTGCAAGGTTTGGTTGGGAGGGCATGGTTAACTTAAACTTTGTGAGGGATCATTCTATTTCTATCATCTAAGCATGCATAGTAGTAAAAGGTATAAGAATAGCATTCACATAGATGTGATACAGTATGGCCCATTTTCTCATGGTGATCTCCATCGCCATAGAACCTGTCCACCATGATGGTCTCCATCTTCATGCTCTATGCGAGCCATCCTCCAAGTGATGAGTTCTCCAAGAACTAATGCAAGCTATTACTCCTAACAGCTAGTAATCAAAATTATATGGTATTGGGATCATCACAAGTGGGCACGCAGGCCATTACAATAATTGACAACACATATGGCTCCAGCCGTGTTGCCCTACTCACGACAGGCAGGTCATGAAAAATACATACATGCATCACATACATTTTTGGGCCACACTAATCACATAAATCCTGCAAAAACAAGTTGTGCATAGAATCGCATTCTACCGGATCATGTGAAATCGTAGCACCTATGAACCTTAACGTGATACCAAAGGGGCTACGACTAAGGGGGTTCTAGGGGGTCTCCCCCTGCGGGGTTCGAAGGGGCAACGCCCCTCGCGTTAACTTTAAGGATTTTGATCGGCAAATCAAATTTACCATAAACCGACCATAGTTCCGATTCGACCAAACTCCTTTGATCACGGTACGTCGATTCAGATCTAATTCCCGATTCGATCAATCATATTGATCGTCGCATGATTCAAGAGGATTTATGTGTCACTGTCTACCCTGATGGCGGAAACCGACCGGTAGGGGTAAGTCGTTCGACGACCATAGAATCACTATCACGGAAAGTAAGATCATAGATCAATCCAGAAACACTGCCATACAAACGATCACATCATTCATATCAAACTACATATCACCATATGCAAACTTCCCGAACCTATGACTAAATAGCATCGGCTCTGATACCAATGTAGGGTAACGGGTAGGCTACACTAGCATAAAATCAAAATTTTCTACAGCGTCAACCAGGAATACTATTGTCATAGATCACGGGATTACCACTAGACATGCAGGTGCGGAACTCAATGAAGCACGTTGCGGCAGTGTAGATGTTCTATGTCTCTTCCTCGTCCTCGTCCCACGAGCAGCTCCCCTTTGCGCGGCTCGTCCAAGTGCTACAGATGCAGCACCTCCGAGGTATCCACACGTACGGAGTGGAAGCCGTCACACGCCAGACTGCTAGGTCTACGCGTGCAACACATGCGGAAGAGGAGTGGCGGCTGGGTGGAATGCTCAACCCTATTCAGCTCGCCTCACCCTCTGTTATATAGGCATCCCTGGTGGGCTTCTACATTAGCAGCCCATTAGCAGCCTAAGCCTGGTCTAATTCGGATCCAATCCTCATTAGGCTTCCAACCCCTAAAGTGTGTGACCCTATAGGTTCATACACGTATAGACATGACACGAGTACACTTACTCCGTCAATAGTTGGTAGCGGCCTCTAGCAAGACGTGTCAACTCCTAAACACATATAAAGATCATATGGACGAACCATCACAAGGTTGAGTACATGTCTTTCCCTTTGCCTCACGATATTTGGTCTAGCTCCAAGCTGACCTCTCTTTCTCGATACTGTGATTCGGAATCCCTTTACTAGGTTAACTCTTAACCATATGTAGCATGGCCATGCATTTCTGGATCCGATCACTCGAGGGGCCCAGAGATATCTCTCTCAATTAGAGAGGGGCAAATCCCATCTTGATTGACCGATGCCTTGCAGCATGTATCATGACAAACCCGAAAGCTACCTTTATAACTACCCAGTTACGGAGTGGTGTTTGATAGCCCCAAAGTAGGTCGATCCACATCTCAAGTACATCCAGCATCTCCCCTCTTCCCTTACCTACATTTTATTCTCTCAGCATGTACATCGTGTGGACAATGGTGAGCATATGTCTAAGCAAAGAAATATACTACACTATACTATTTGCGTTTTCCCACTCTGTGCAAAAAACCACACCATTAGCAAAAAGTGCACCTTAAGAGCTATCCATATACATAGTGGAGGTTGTCCACACAAGCCACAAATCTTAAGGGTGACCCATAAGCTTATGGGTAGTCAACAAGGACTAAATAATAATATCAAGTACACATAGCAATATTAAACTAATTTCATTCACAAGAATTTATGTTGTTAGCTCTTAACATGTGGGTCCTAGCTTATGGACAAGTTTATCTACATACATTGTGAAGTGGTGCAATCAATTAGCTTATTATGGTGTAGTATTGGGGATTCATCTTATAATTTTTTTTCACATACATAGGTCATTCCCTAAGGTCACCCGCAATGTGTAAAAAGGCACACCTTAAGGCCTATGTGGCATCCGCTAATTAAGGTTCACCTTATATAGTGTGGAGAAAATAAAGTTATCTTTAAGCCTAAGGTGCACATCAAAAGCTTGTGGGTTTCCCTTAGAAAATAGAAAAATCATTTCCCCTCTCTCCTTATTCTCATGTGATTGTTTTCAAAAGGGGTTCAAAATTTTCAAGATTCTAAATCTTAGCTAGAAGTCGAACCAGTCGTCAAAACTCTCAGTGGTTTCTGATATATTAACTGACCAATCGATGGGTACCTACAAAAGCTTTTTCATAAAACTTTCAAAGCAACCCACAATTTATTACTTGAAGTTCAAATTCGACCTTATTTCAATACATCGACATAAAGACATTCAAGTAGGTGGAGTTATATAGCTAGGAAGCTTGAAAACTCCTAAAACATGGGAATCACAAGTAAGACATGATGTTGATCCACTATATATGTCCAAAAACTTGGCTTGTGGCATTCAAATCCAATATTCTTTGTAGTCTCGTAATAGAGAAGAACGATCTCATCATCATTGAGAAAATTGAGAATGTTCTTTCCAGGTAGTTGGACACTCACACCCACGACACTACTTACTACCAGAAGATGCACCCATCTACCTCTGAAATGACATTTAATTCAAGAACAATCTGTTGCGCTTACTTCTAGCTCAAGTTTGACCTAATTTCATTAAATGCTAATATGCAAAATCTTAGCAAGAAGTTGAACCTGTCGTCAAAACCCTTGGTGGTTTCTGATATATTAATTGACCCCCCGATGGGTACCTCGAAGAGCTTTTCGTAAAACTTATAGTTTACCTGTAGTAGTTCAAATTTTACCTACTTTCGATAAATTGGCATGAAGTCATTCCAGTGGGCAAAGTTAGCTAGGAAATTTTAGATCTCATAAAACATGGTAAATCGTAAGTACAACATGTTGGTCCACTATATATGTCTGAAAACTAGGCTTGTGGAATTCAGATCCATATTCTTCAGACTTTCTTTACAGGAAAGAACAATCTCTCATCATCACTTGGAAAATTGAGAATGTTCTTTCCTGAGATAGTTGGAAACTCACATTGACGACATTGTTTACTACAATAAAATACACCTATCTACCTCCAAAAAGACATTTACTTTAAGAGCAATCAATCGTGCTTACTTGCATTGTATCTTAAGTTTGACCTAATTTGGTTAAACTATCAAGATGCAAAATCTTAGCAAGAAGTTGAACCTGTCGTCAAAACTCTCAGTGGTTTCTCATATATTAATTGTGACTGCCCTATGGTTACCTCCAAAAGCTTTTCGTAAAACTTTCAGAGCAAAACCTATAATATTGTTTGTAGTTTCAAATTTGACCTAGTTTCGATAAATCAACATAAAGTCATTCAAATGGGTAGCGTTAGCTAGGAAGTTTGAAAACTCATAAAACATCGGAATCGTTGGTACAACATGTTGGTCCACTATATATCTCGGTAAACTTTGCTTCTGGCATTCAGATCCAATATTCTTTGGACAGTTCTTTACGGAAAAGAACAACCTCGCTCGTCATCACTCGGAAAATTGAGAATTGAATGTTCTTTCCTGATAGTTGGAAAATCACACCGATGACTCTGTTACTACAAGAAATGCACCCATCTACCTATGAAAAGTCATTTATTTCAAGATTAATCTATCATGCTTACTTGTAGCTCAAGTTTGACCTAATTTTGTTAAATAGTCGTGACGCAAAATCTTAGCAAGAAGTTAAACCTATTGTCCAAACTCTCGGTGGTTTCTGATACATTAATTGACCCCACGATGGGTACCTCCAAAAGATTTTTCGTAAATCTTTAAAACCAACCTACAATTTAGTTGTAGTTCAAGTTTGACCTAATTTTGATCAATCGACATGTAGTCATTCAATTGGGCAGAGTTAATTAGATAGGGAGTTTGAAAACTTATAAAACATATGGGAATCGTAAGTAAAACATGTTGGTCCACTTAATATGTCTAGAATCTTGGCTTATGGCATTGAGATCCATATTCTTCGGACTTTCTTTTTGGAAAAGAACCAACTCGTCATCACTCAGAAAACTAAGATTTTTCTTTCCTGATAGTTGGAAACTCACACCGACGACATTGTTTACTACAAGAATATGCACCCATCTACCTCCAAAAATACATTTAATTCAAGAGAAATCTATCGCACTTACTTGTATGTCAAGTTTGACCTAATTTTGTTAAATCAACAAGAAGTCACTAAAGTGTGTGAAGTTAGCTAGGAATCTTGAAAAATCCTAGTACTAAAAACTTGGGTATTACGTATAAGAAACCATGGCCCAGTTTGTGTGATAATTGTGGTGGTTGCATTTTCTTTTAATTGTGATAGGTCTCGTAGGAGCGAGGTGCTTGAGAGTTAACACGGTTGGTGGAAGTACAAGTTAAATCAACTACCTCATAAAAATGAAAATTGCATCCAAGTCCATGCATTTAGAACAAGGACCATGAAACTGAGCAATGGAGTATTTGTTTTGAGGTTTGCCCATACTAGCATTCATCGTGCTAAAGACTATTAGTAGAATCTTTCTAGATGCTAAGAATGGAAAACAAGATCCAACGGTTAGCAATATTTGAAGTTATCCGTACACTATATAGTGGTACAGTATTGTAAGAGATAAGACAAGATAAAGAAAAGGTAACAAGTACTGCGAATGACTGATATTTTGAGTAACCTTCCCTCCTGATATTTGGGAAGCAAGTGAAAATTTTGAAACCTGAAAAGTTTGAATTTTTTTGCCGCGAAGGACCAAAGTGATTTTCTTCGTATGTACTCCTCATCCTACTCCACACCAACATGGCTGCCGAACAAGCCGGACACATAGAGCCGCCGTACCAAGGCACCAATGCATAGCACCATGCTATGGACGAGGGAGAGATCAGCTGGGCCGGTGCGCGAGGGGAAAGGGGATGGGAGATGGAGGATGGATGGTGAGAGGCGGAGAAGGAGAGAGAAAACACACAATTTGTTTTGCGTGCATAGGTCCTAAAATTTACTACTAGTAGAGTGGCTGCAGGAGTACCTCATGTTAGACCCATCATAACTTTCCTCTGACATCGAACCACCTTCAACTCATCTTCGCTGCTTCCCTCTTCCCCTGCTTATGTTTTATTCTCTCAGCATGTACAACACATGGACAAAGGTGAGCATATGTCTAAGCAAAGAAATATACTATAGTGTACTAGTATTTGCCTTTTCCCTAATAAGGGCATTAGCAATGTGTACAAAAGCACACCTTAAGGCCTAGTATGTGGCATACGCTAAGGTTCACCATATGCATTGTGGAGAAAATAAAGTTATATTTAAGCCTAAGGTGCACCTCAAGCTTGTGGGTTGCCCATAGAGAATAGAAAAATAATTTCCCCTCTCTCCCTATTTCATGTGATCGTTTTCAAAAGGGGTTCAAAATTTTCATGATGCAAAATCTTAGCTAGAAGTCAAACCAGTCATCAAAACTCTCTGTGGTTTATGATAGATTAATTAACCGCTCGATGGATACCTCAAAAAGCTTTTTCATAAAACTTTCAAAGCAACTTATAATTAATTACTTTTAGTTCAAATTCGACCTTACTTCGATGCATCGACATAAAGTCATTCAAGTGGGTGGCGTTAGCTAGGAAGCTTGAAAACACATAAAACATGGGAATCGCAAGTACAACATGTTGTTGATCCACTATATATGTTTGGAAAATTGGCTTGTGGCACTAAGATCTAATATTCTTCGAACTTTCTTTACGGAAAAGAACGATCTCATCGTCACTCGGAAAATTGAGAATGTTCTTTCCTCGTAGTTGGACACTCACATCGACGACACTGCTTATTACAAGAAGATGCACCCATCTACCTCTGAAATGACATTTAATTCAAGAGCAATCTATCGCTCTTACTTTTAACTAAATTTTGACATAATTTCATTAAACTGTCAAGATGCAAAATCTTAGCAAGAAGATGAACCTGTTGTCAAAACTCTTGGTGGTTTCTGATATATTAATTTACCCCGTCTGATGGGTACCTCCAAGGGATTGTTTGTAAAACTTTCAAAGCAACCTACATAGTTTACTTGTAGTAGTTCAAATTTGGGCTAATTGGATAAACGCCACTACAACTTTTGGCTATTTGAGGAACGCCACTACAACTTTCAACTTTTGAGAAACGCCACTCCAATTCTCTCTACATTTTACACATGCCATTATGTTCATTTTAACACACATATCATGTAGTATACGCTCGTATTTCTGTAGTACATACATATACATGGTGGGGCTCACCCTGATCATCTTAGCATGTATTTGGTTGTTGGCTGTTTTAACAGAACGGTTAACATGTAATCAACGGGATCTAGTATCCTTTTCTTTTAATATAATATGGACTGGGGATATTATGTAGTCCATGATGCATATATGCTAAGTGTAATTTCTACCGAAAATTTAGGAATAAAACGACAGCAATTAAGATTAAATGTTTCCGTAAGCATGCTATTTGAACGTAGAGCTTATGATCCTATCATGAGTGGATACGAGTGAACCTAGAGCTATCTAATAGGTACGATGTTAACTCTATCCCAAATGTTGTCATGAATCTCTCCTTTTGGACCATTCCAAGCTGATTCTAGTGGGGCCCTCATGTATACGTACGGAAATACAAATGTATATTGTGTGGTATGTGTGTTAAAATGGGCATAATGGCATCTATAAAATATAGAGAGAATTAGGGTGGTGTTTCTCAAAAGTTGAAAGTTGTAGTGACGTTTCTCAAATAGGCAGAAATTGCAATGGCGTTTATCTAATTAACCCTTCAAATTTTACCTAATTTCGATATATCTGCATAAAGTCATTCAAGTGGGTGAAGTTAGCTAGGAAATTTGAGAACTCATAAAACATGGGAAATTGTAAGTACATCATGTTGGTAAAATTTGAACTTGGCTTGTGGCATTCAGATCCATATTCTTCGGACTTTCTTTACGTGAAAGAATAATCTCCTCATCACTAGTACATTTCAGAATGTTATTTCCTAAGATAGTTGGCAACCCACACTGATGAAATTTTTTACTACAAGAAGATGTACCTATCTACCTTCAAAAAGACATTTAATTCAAGAGCAATCTACCGCGCTTACTTGTAGCTCAAGTTTGACCTAATTTTGTTAAACTATCAAGATGCAAAATCTTAGCAAGAAGTTGAACTTGTCTTCATAACTCTCGGTTGTTTTTTATATATTGATTGTGACCCCTCGATGGGTACCTCCAAAATATTTTTCATAAAACTTTTAGAGCAACCTACATTTTACTTGTAGTAGTTCAAATTTCATCTAATTTTGATTAATTGTCATAAAGTCATTCAAGTGGGAAAAGTTGTTAGCTAGGAAGTTTGAGAACTCATAAAACATAGGAAATCGTAAGTACAATAATTTGGTCCACTATATATGTGTGAAAACTTGGCTTGTGGCATTCATATGAATATTCTCCGGACCTCCTTTATGGGAGAGAATAATCTCACCATCACTCAAAAAATTGAGAATGTTCTTTCCTGATTGGAAACTCATAGTGGCAGCATTGCTTACTACAAGAAGATGCACCCATTTACTTCCAAAAAGACATTTTAATTCAAGAGAAATCTATCACGCTTACTTGTAGCTCAAGTTTGACCTAATTTCGTTATGTCAAGATGCAAAATCTTAGCAAGAAGTTGAAACTTTTTTCAAAACTCTTGGTGGTGTCTGATATATTAATTATGAGCCCCAAATGGGTACCCCCAAAAGCTTTTTCGTAGAACTTTTAAAGCAACCTACAATTTACTTGTATTTTCAAATTTGACCTAATTTTGATAAATCAACATAAAGTCATTCAAATGGGCAGAGTTAGCTAGGAAGTTTGAAAACTCATAAAACATGGGAATCATTGGTACAACATGTTGGTCCACTATATATGTCTGTAAACTTGGCTTGTGGCATTTAGATCCAATATTCTTCGGACTTTTCTTTACGGAAAAGAACAACCTCGCTCGTATCCACTCTAAAAATGTAGAACTGAATGTTCTTTCCTCATAGTTTGAAACTCACACTGACAGCATTGTTTACTACAAGAACATGCACCGATCTACATCTGAAAACACATTTAATTCAAGAGTAATCTATCATGCTTACTGGTAGCTCAAGTTTGACCTAATTTCATTAAACTGTCAAGAAGCAAAATCTTAGCAAGAAGTTGAACTTGTCTTCAAAACTCTCGATTGTTTCTCATATATTGATTGTGACCCCCGATGGGTACCTCCAAAAGATTTTTCATAAAACTTTAAGAGCAACCTACAATTTACTTGTAGTAGTTCAAATTTGACCTAATTTCGATTAATTGACATAAAGTCATTCAAGTGGGCAAAGTTATTAGGTAGGAAGGTTGAGAACTCATAAAACATGGGAAATTGTAAGTACAGTATGTTGGTCCACTATATATGTGTGAAAACTTGGCTTGTGGCATTCAAATCCTTATTCTTCAGACTTCCTTTATGGGAGAGAATAATCTCGCCATCACTCAGAAATTTGAGAATGTTCTTTCCTGATAGTTGGAAACTCACACTGACAACATTGTTTACTACAAGAAGATACACCCATCTACCTTCGAAAAGAAATTTAATTCAAGATAAATCAATCTCGCTTACTTGTAGCTCAAGTTTGACCTAATTTCGTTAAATTGTCAAGATGCAAAATCTTAGCAAGAAGTTGAAACTATCATCAAAACTCTCGGTGGTTTCTGATATCAATTGTGACCTCCCGATCGATACCCCCAAAAGCTTTTCCATAGAACTTTCAAAGCAACCTACAATTTACTTGTAGTTTCAAATTTGACCTAATTTCGATAAATCAACATAAAGTCATTCAAATGGGTAGAGTTAGCTAGGAAGTATGAAAACTCATAAAACATGGGAATCATTGGTACAACATGTTGGTCCACTATATATGTCTATAAACTTGGCTTGTGGCATTTAGGTTCAATATTCTTCGAACTTTTCTTTACGGAAAAGAACAACCTCGCTCATCTTCACTCGGAAAATGTAGAATTGAATGTTCTTTCCTCATAGTTGGAAACTCACACTGAGGGCATTGTTTACTATAAGAATATGCACCGATATACCTCTAAAAAGACATTTAATTCAAGAGAGATCTATCATGCTTACTTGTAGCTCAAGTTTGACCTAATTTCTTTAAATTGTAAAGATGCAAAATCTTAGCAAAGAAGTTGAACCTATTGTCAAAACTCTCGCTGGTTTTTGATATATTAATTGTGACCCCTCGATGGGCATCTCCAAAAGCTTTTTCGAAAACTTTCAAAGCAACCTACAATTTACTTGTAGTTTCAAATTTGACCTAATTGATATATCGACACAAAGTCATTCAAATGGGCAGAGTTAGCTAGGAAGTTTGAAAACTCAGAAACCATGAGAATCTATGGTACAACATGTTAGTCCACTATATATGTCTGTAAAATTGGCTTGTGGCATCCACATCCAATATTCTTTGGACTTTTCTTTATGAAAAAGAACAACCTCGCTCGTCTTCACTCGGAAAATGTAGCATTGAATGTTCTTTCTTGATAGTTTGTTGGGGGAGGGGGTGACCCCAGGTAGGGTCGAGCCGAGGTATAAGGACAAGGTCCACCGAGGCAAACGTAGGCTAGAACAAGAGCTAGTCGAGGTATACGAGGGATGATCGAGTTACGATCGGGTTACCCTAAGCCGGACATCACCGATAAGACTCAGTCGACATATATGATATGTAGGCATGAGGTGTGGATTGTTTCACCTTTGCAGGTACCTACTTGGGCGAGTTATCCTAACTAGGGCTGAGTGATGAGTTGGCTTGCTCAAGAAGGAGAGAGCCAGCACAAGGTCAGCGCTTTTCTCTCTCTCAAGGGAATCTAGGGAGAGACAAGGGCTAGTGAGAAATGCCAAAGGAGCAGAGACAGAACAAATCATCACGGACATGACAGTGTCTGACCCCAATGGTCAGACAACGTGTCCTCTGAGGCATTTCCATTTAGAGGATGGTGATAGACGAAAGGAGGGTGCCGAACTACTATTTAGGACAAGCATATTCATAGAATATCCAGGCCACGTAAGCCCTAGCTATAACCTGGCCACCCCTTTATAAGGTGAGCCAGGGTCTCCAAGGAGAAGGTCGGTCCATTTGGCTAAGGGAAAACCATAGATCGAGAAGATAGAAGGAGCACTTCATCTCCTACTCTCCTTGATATAGCTCAAGGAACACTTGTATTAGTCCAGAGATCGTAATATAAGATCTAGAGTAGAAGTAGGGGTTTTATGTCCATAGGAGAGCCTCAAACCTGGGTACATCGTGTGTTGAGTTCTTGTGTTCTTCGTGTGCGGATTCATGGCACTATGCCTCCCCGAATACCACTAGTGCACATTGGCCCCATCTTCAGCCTACCCATGGCATCTACCATGACACCACCACGACATTTGGCGCCCACCATGGGGCCAGCATCGGTGCTAGCTGGTGTCTTCATCTGGGCGAGAAACTTCATTGCCATTGGAGAGCACGTCGTCTCTAGGTTGGTTCAGCGATTCGGCTTGCTGGATTTCATCAGCGATAATGCGTGCAACATCGGCAACCGCCCACCTCCACGCAACGGCCTCTTCGTCAACTTCGGCACGCACAAGATCTACATCGGAGTCGACGACTTCTACGTGCACCCGCAGTGAGTCATCGTGGCAGGAGAACCTCGTCTCAACACGGCTTGCGGTCCGCGTATCACTTTCCCCACCAGCTGTGTCGAGGTGATGAAGAATGCGCCAGACGCTAGCACGAGCAAATATCTAGACGGACATGGGGAAACAACTCCAAAAGTAACTCGTTCGAGGTTCCCTCTATTGGAGAGGCCGCAGAACATACTACACCAAGCGACAGAGATTTTGACTACACCTGTATCTCCCATAGTAGATTCGGCTCAAGCACATGCCGAGCTAGAGGAGACTTGGCAGAAAGTGTTAGAAGGAGCAAAGAAAATAGCAGCAGCTCAGCAGGCATTGAACATCATGATGCGTGAGTACGCTAGGGAAAATAAGATCAACACTAGTCCCACTCATACGGATGGTGTAAAGATTAGAGGGAAGAACTTTATTAGTGAAATAGATAAGGAATATGTGCCTAGGGCAAGAGATTCGGGTAATCCCCTATCAGCAGGTTTGCCGAGTTATAGCACCCTGGCAAAGAACCTCAAGGCTGCGGATGCAGCATCAACCGAGTTAGATGGTTTGACCGGTGAGGCCCGGGAGAGGCAACAAGAGAGAGTCATAGAGCTGGTGCGCATCGCGAACCAGCAAAATGAGGAGATACACGATAAGTGCATATTTGCATCATTATTTATATTATTATTTTGCACTGTAGTTGTAAAATCTTGGTATTTTACGATGTTCGTGCACACATTTTATGTCTATTTTCACTAGAATCGGGACAGATGATGGATACAATGGACACAATTCTTGGAGTAGTTGTATTGGTGAGAAAAGGAGTCAAAAACAAAGTAAATTGCTTATTGGAAAATATAAATAACACTAGAAGAAAACCCGATGTGATCGAGCCGTCCAGAGATCTTGACGACCAACTATATGGCGGAAATAAATTTCCGACCGATAGTTGTCCTCGTATCGTTGGCGCTGCCACTGCCTCCTCAAATAGTTTCACCCCGTGCAACTAGATGAGAGAGACGACATACAGAACAACCAGAAATCACCGAAACCTCACCTCCAATAGGCATCTAGAGGGAAACTCGTCCATTAGGGTTCCATCTTCGCCCTGCGAAGATCCGAGAGGCTAAGGCATCGATCTTCATCATCAACCGCTGCATCACCACCATCTCCATCCAACCCATCTACATCTTGTCTAGATCTTGTTGTAATTTCCATACTCGTTGTGGATTTATACAAGTACTATTCATCTATAATAGATTCCATTTTTATTGCTATGATGTTGATTGCCTCCATGTCTGAGTAGATCATTAGTTCTTGGGGAGATGGAGAAACCCTAGTATGAGATTAAAATAAGATAAAGTTTATTATGATATTCATCTCTATGACCATGTGTTAGATTGTCTTCATCTTGATGTTGGGAGAAGTCGACCTCTCAATATTTCCCTCTTATGGGGAATAGATGAAGGGAACTACTTGTTGGTAGACGGAGGTGTGTTAGCACTTACAGTGACTATAAAGCTATTGGCACCCCTTACGTATCAACTTGGGAATCGAGGAAACTCACGAAACACTATCCATGCCATGAGATACGTCCTACGGGATTAAGTCCCTTAATAGCGCAGTAATTCGATTGATGTCGATTGCTGACTGTTGTGGTTATGAGGATGATGTGAGCAGTGGTTGCTGCCTATTTGTCCAAATACGGAGTTCCTCCCACACATACATAGTTGAGAATGTTCATGATAGTAATATTTACCTTAGTCCTTTATAATGCTAGAGGTGTATCCGCTACTCCCTGAGAACACCTTTTCCCTATTGCAGTTCCAATCTCTTTTACATACGCGATACTTACTTTCTTTGTTCAGTTGTTTTACTTTACTTATTGTTCTCTTATACCAAGAACCCCAAAACACCTTTTTACACAATACTCGCATTTTTTCTTATTACTTAGAACTTTATTTAGCATTTCTATTGTAGTATTTCATTCAAGAGTTATTAGACTTCAGACTCTTGCTTCCTGTGAGATCGATATCTTTATTTAGAAACTAGCTACAAACGATCTGTGCACTTATAGTCATCAAGATGTTTTCTAGCGCCGTTGTCGGGGAGCTAAGCACTGTAGGTCTTTTACTTTTTGCTTATTTATTTTTGTCTTGCTAAGTTTCTTTTGAGTTACAGGTTTCCACCAACAAGATGGAGTTTGAGCATATGGCTAGTGCTAACCCACTCAGCCACTTTGGGAAGCCCTATGATATTTATAAAAGAGACAACTCCAACGAGAAGACAATTGAGTTTGAAATAAATCCTCTACTACTTAGTATTCTACACAAGAAGCAATTTACTAGAGATGAAGAAGATCCTAATCCATATGAGCATATTGCATGTTTCAAAGATATATGTGGCACTTTCCAATTACCAGGATATACCGCTAATGAGGTAAGGGTAAAACTTTTTAGTCAGACTTTGACTAGTACATCTTTATCATGGTATAGATCTCTACCCCCAGAAGCCACTACTACTTGGGATAATTTAGCCAGTGAATTTCTAGAAAAATATTATCCATTATCAAAATATTTTGGCATCAGGCGTCTTATAATGACTTGGAGGAACCGTCCTAATGAAGGACTAGCAAGAGCTTATATCAGATTTAATGATTTACTTAATTAATGTCCTCATCATGATTTTCCTAAATGGTATTTATTGCATATCTTTTATGGCGGTTTAATTAAACCTAATAAAATTGAACTACACTCTTGAGCGAGAGGAGCTTTTATGAATCTTCCTATAACTAAAGCTTGGGATTTACTTAATAGAATTCGCGATCATAGAGTTTCATGGAATTTTGGTCTAGGAAGCGAATGAGGCATATAAATAGATTATAATTGTATTCATGACTATAATAAAAAGGGCCATGTTAATGAATTAGCTAAAGAACTTTATTTGGATTCAGATCTTGTGTTGCATATTGTTAAAGCTTTTAAATAACACATCAAAGCTCCAAAAGAGGGTTTGGTCAAGTTTGATCCGCCACCCGAACCAGAGAAGAAAACAAAAGTTAAAGCAACACTGGCCTCCCTAGAACCAATATATGAGATACCTTTCCCTAAAACTGCACAGAAGCATATATTTGAATATGAACAGGTCAAAGCAGTACAAGAGAACAAGGAAGAGGAAAGTATGCAAGAAGTTGAGGAACATCTAGAAGAAATCAAAGATGAAGAGGTAACCAAGGATGCAATTATGGCTATCTATGCACATTGTAACATAGTTGAACTTGATAAAGAGACTTCCGTATTGGTTGAATGTAAAACAAAGGTAAAAGATGTGGGTAAGCCTATTCTTCACTACATATTTAAGGAAACCTCGCATTATGGTTTAAGAGATCTTGGCACCGAAGTTAATGTTATATCATATGATTTTTATTTAGAAATAAAAGAAGAAATAGAACCGGCTACAATTGAAAATACTGATATGACAATCATGTTAGCCAATAAAACTCTTAGAATTCCAATGGGAGTAGTTGAAGATGCAACTGTCATAATTGGTAATAAAAAATTTCCTATCGACTTTGTAGTTGTTGATATGCCAGCTGACACTCTTTGCCCAATTATATTTGGAAGAAATTTTTGAGTGATGTAGGTGCCGAAGTTGATTTCAAAAAGGAGACTATGTCTCTTAAGCTTGGGGAAGCGGAAAAAGAATTCCTCTTTTCCAAATTTAAAGATAGACCTCTCCAAATAAAAGAAGAAGAGAAAGAGAAAACTATTGAGGAAATGGCATCTCTCTTCTTTAGTGATCAAGAATAAGAAATGAATGAAGACTTAAATTATGGAGAAATAGTTATGGAGGACAAGTCCCTAGAAGAACTAGAAAGTGAATTTGATTCACTTCCCATTATGGGGCCTTCAACTAATGAGGCTTTTGAAGAGCCAGAAAAGAGAGGGGACGAGGAATTACCACCCCCAGAATTGAAGACTCTACTAGATAATCTTAAATAAAGATTTTTAGATGATACAAATAGATTTCTTGTTATTATTAGTGCTAAACTTTGAGGAGATGAAGAAGAATAACTCATGAAAAACTTAAGGAGCATCGCAAGGCCTTTGGGTACTCAATGGATGATTTGAAGGGCATTAGTCCCATGATAACCATCCATCGAATATTCATGGAGGAAGGTGCTAAACCAGTTGTGGAATTTAATAGACGACTGAAGCCCGAAATGAAAGAACTGGTAAGAAAAGAAATAATATGCCTATTGGACGCAAGTATAATCTATCCTATAAAAGAAAGTGAATGGGTAAGTCCTGCTCATTGTATCCCTAAGAAGGGTGGTTTTACTATTGTTCCTAATGAAAACAATGAATTGATACCTACTAGAACTATTGTTGGACATACGATGTGTATAGACTTCAGGAAATTGAATAAAGAAACTAGGAAAGATCACTATCCTTTACCTTCATAGATCAAACTTTAGAAAGGTTAGCAAACTACACTCATTTTTGCTACTTGGATGGATATTCTAGTTTTTCTCAAATAGCTGTTCATCCTGATGACCAATTTAAAACAACTTTCATTAGTCCTTATGGTTTACATGCTTATCGTCGTATGCCTTTTGGTTTATGTAATGCTCCAGCTATGTTTCAAAGATACATTTCTGCTATTTTTGCGGATTTTATAGAACTGATAATGGAAGTATTTATGGATGACTTTTCTATCTGTGGAACTTCTTTTACTAGTTGCTTGGATAATCTCAAAAGAGTTTTGCAGCGTTGCGAAGAAACCAATCTTGTTCTAAACCGAGAGAAGTGCCATTTTATGGTCAAAGAAGGTATAGTCCTTGGACATAAGGTATCAGGTAAGGGAATTGAAGTGGATAGAGCTATGGTTGAGGCCATAGAGAGAATGCCACAACCAGGGATATAAAAGGTATAAGAAGTTTCCTTCGTCATGTGGGGTTTTATAGAAGGTTCGTTAGAAATTTCTTTGGAATATCTACACCTTTGACTAACCTTCTGCAAAAGGGAGTAAGATTTAATTTTGATGATAAATGTCTTGTAGCCTTTGATAAACTTAAATATGCTTTATCCCATGCTCCTATCATTAAACCACCTATTTGGGATATGACTTTTGACTTAATATGTGAAGCTAGTGATGATGCTATAGGAGTAACTCTGAGACAACACATAGGTCGCAGATTTAATATTATACATCATGCTAGTAGAACTCTTAATAGTGCTCAAAAGAATTATCCTAAGGAAGAGAGGGAACTTTTTGCTATATTTTTATCTTGCGGTAAATTTCTTTCTTATATTGTTGATGCAAAAGTAAGAGTTCATACGGATCATGATGGTTTAAAAGAACTCCCCGAGAGGAAAAATCATAAGCCAAGACTGATTCGTTGGATCCTTTTACTTCAAGAATTTGAGTTGCAGATTATGCAGAGGCAAGAAATAAAGATGTTGGATGTAGTATCCATATTCGCCCAGCGAGACACCAATCTTATTGATATGAACTTTAGTCCTAGTAATTTCCGTTTACGAGAATTATTAAATGAACTAAGTTCAATTCCTACAAAAGAGAAGAAGTCTTTGTTGTTGGAGGAGCTTGTCATCCCCGAAAAAGTAAAGGTAAGTGCAAGGTAAGTGTTCTTACTCAAATAAGTGATTTGTTTTCACTAATTTTACTTCTGAAATTTTTGCCTTTGAATTCCTCGTGTTTTTCTGAAGTTTCTGAAGGTTTTTACCAACTATACGGTCGCAACTATATGACCGGTGAAAAATTTCTGGCCATATAGTTGGTCGGTAAACCTTCTGTACCCTCTTTGCGAAATTGTCTAGAAACTATATGGTCGCAACTATATGGCCGGAGAAAATCCTCCCGTTGTATAGTTGGTCGTTAAACTCTCAGACATTTTCGATTTTTGATGTCTGGATCTATACGGTCACAACTATACGACCGGAGAAAATCCTCCCGCCGTATAGTTGGTCGTTAAACTCTTAGACATTTTTCGATTCCTTTTTCATTTTTGATATCGTAAAAAAACGGTTTTGTCGATTCTGAGTCAGTAACTTAATCGATCTGGACTCAAGATATTTGGAAATATCTACCCGGAACCAACTATACGGCCGGAGCTATACGGGCCGCGCCCATATAGTTGGTCATTACGTGGCAGGACTCCTCCAAATTCGTGATTTCTTTCCCTGTTTCATTAAGATTCTTTTCTTGAGCGTGAATTTGGTGTTTCTCGCGAGTTTTACTGACATTTGGCCCCCTTATATACTGCCTTTGTTTCTCTCTCTAAATCATAATCACCAGGAACCAATCCGGCCATGCGCTATCCCGTCCCAGGCCGCGGAAAATCCCTGGGTCTCATTTCTCCTTCTAGGGACCGCTCTCGCAGACCGTCCATGGAGGACGACAACAAGGAGGTGGAGAGGTTTAGACCGGGGTACAAGGAGTACGTCGAGCCAAGCTCGTACAAGAACGATCCCGATGAATATTGGAGTGACATCTACATTTGTCGTGATGTCTTTGATCCCCCGGAGATCAACTGGGCGGCAATGAAGAGAGCTCAAGAAGAGAGAGAAGGTCACAAGCCTCATGAAAAAGGGCGTGTGGAGACGGTCAAGTTCATCGCCACGGACCCTAGGCCACGCAAGCATAAGGAATTACCTAATATTGGTGTAGGTGCTAGCAAGGGAGCGACAGTGCCACTCTTGAAGCCTACCATTGGTGCTTGTATGAGGGTGAAGCCTCAAGAAGAGTGGAGGAACATTTTCCACTTCCCTGATCCATCAATTATGGATGAGGAAGAAGAAGTTGTTCCCAGGACCAAGGACCGCGTGCGAGCACTAGAGATATATTAGAAGCAGGAACTACTCCATCACATAGAAGTCCGTCACCGTATCAACGAGATAGAGAAGAAGGATGATCTTCTCCCATTGGTGACTAAACTCGCAGATAAAGTGGACACTTTGCAATCTGATTTGTGCAGGTGATATAGCCACATCACTGCTCTGGAGGATACCAACAAGAAGCTACGCACTACGGTGTTACATGCCATGGCGCCACAGTGATCTACAATAACCACGGTATAAAATAATCACAAGGGATTATTTGATCCTGCCTGGCTTGATTCGAAGCTTGGGGAGATCTTTAAGACCTTGTAATCTATCTTATAATTTTTACATTACTATTTTAGTTTTGCATTAGTTCAAACTAGAAATAAAGTTTGCATCATTCGAATTCCCTTCAGGAATAGTCGATCCCTTTTATGAAATTCCGAGTTTATTATCATATATGGAGCAATATTGAGTTTGTTCTTGTCCTATTTGATATATGAATGGCTTGAGTATAATTTTACTTGCACTTGATGATAGCAATAGGAGTCTTCCATACCATTGGTATTAATGGAACATATAAAGATAATTTGGTCAATATGTTGTAAGTACATGGTTTGAATAATAAAGAAAGAAAAAATATTTAATCAGTTAAGTTGAAAAATAAATCTTGAACAAAGGAAAATTAAAAGTGCTATCAAATTAGAGTGAGAACAAGATGAGGTAGAATATTCAAGCTATAAAGATTGCTTCATATACAATTGAAATTTGGTAATTGAGATCATTAAACTTTGAATTCCTACATGAAGTGGAATGTTGGGCTAGCTCGTTTGCACAAAACATAAACAAAAGTATGAGCACACACATATATATAAGGAGAGAATACAAAAAGAGCGAATGTGCAAAGAGCAAATAGGCATACACCACTATACTGTAGTAAGACAAAGAGGCATTTGAATATTTTGAATCCCAAGTGAATGTGTTAATCCTAAAACAGTTGGGACTACCTCGCTGACTCATTCGATCAAACCGAATACTTTTACATCATGTTGAGATTCATATTTTGTGAACTGTTGATCACTACGGTGTGGAAGCCTTCTAATATTGTTCGGATGGTTCGAGTAAGGTACTATTCATGAACTTATTCCTATGTATCATATATGATAAACACATGCTGCAACTGCCTCATTTATTTTAACGACTCAGCTTCAAGAATATGAGGATCACATCCATTAAGCTAAACTTTCTCAGGACGAGCAAGAGTCTAAGCTTGGGTTAGTTGATGAGTGCATATTTTCATCATGTTTTATATTATTATTTTGCATTATAGTTGTAGGATCTTGGTATTTTACGGCGTTCATGTGAACATTTTATGTCTATTTTGACCAGGATCAGGAAAAATGACGGATACAATGGACATAATTCTTGGAGCAGTTGTATTGGGGAGAAAAGGAGTCAAAAACAACGTAAATCGCTTATTTGGGAAATATCAATAACACCAGAAGAAAACCCGAAGCGATCGAGGCATCCAGAGAGGTTGACAACCAACTATACATCGGGAATAAATTTCCAGCCGTATAGTTCCTGTCATATAGTTAGCGCCGCCACCGCCTCCTCAAATAGTTTCACCCCATGCAACTGGATCAGAGAGACGACATACAGAACAACCAAAAATCACCGAAACCTCACCTCCAGAAGGCATCTAGAGGGGGGAACTCGTCCACCGAGGATCCATCTTCGCCCTGCGCAGATTCGAGAGGCTAAGGCATCAATCTTCATCATCAACCGCTGCATCGCCACCATCTCCATCCATCTCATCTACATCTTGTCTAGATCTTGTTGTAATTTCTGTACTCGTTGTGGATTTCTACAAGTACTATTCATCTATGATAGATTCCATTATTATTGCCATGATGTTGATTACCTCCATGTCTAAGTAGATCATTAGTTCTTGGGGACATGGAGAAACCCTAGTATGAGATTGAAATAAGATAAAGTTTATTATGATATTCATCGCTGTGACCATGTGTTAGATTGTCTTCAACTTGATGTTAGGAGAAGTCGACCTCTCAATATTTGCCTCTTAGGGGGACTTGATGATGAAGGGAACTACTTGTTGGTAGACAGAGGTGTGTTAGCACTTACAGTGACTATAAAGCTATTGGAACCCCTTACGTATCAACTTGGGAACCGAGGAAACTCACGGAACATTATCCATGCCATGTGATATGTCCTATGGGATTAAGTCCCTTAAAAGCGCAGTAATTCGATTGATTCGATTCCTGACTGATGTGGTTATGAGGATGATGTGAGCAGTGGTTTCTTCCTATTTTTCCAAATACGGAGTTCCTCCCACACATACATAGTGGAGAATGTTCATGATAATAATATTTACCTTACTCCTTTATAATGCTAGAGGTGTATCCGCTACTCCCCGAGAACACCTTTTTCCCCATTGCAGTTCCAATCTCTTTTACGTACGTGATACTTACTTTCTGTGTTCAGTTGTTTTACTTTACTTATTGTTCTCTTATACCAAAAACACCTTTTTACACAATACTCACATTTTATCTTGTTACTTAGAACTTTATTTAGCATTTCTATTGTAGTATTTAATTCGAGAGTTATTAGACTTCAGACTCCTGCTCCCTATGGGATCGATAACTTTATTTCGAAACTAGCTACAAACGATCTGTGCACTTGTAGTCATCAATACACAGGACTAATCCGGCAAGGCTAGGGGGTTCCCGTGTCGTTCATTCGGCTGTGGGCGCTCCTGCAAGATCAGCAGGGGCATCATCTTCGCCTGTTGCTGGCCCAAGTAGAGAAGAGGTGGTAACCTCGGGCAGTAGGAACAAGCAGATGGTTCCCTATGACCCGGCAGCGGCCGGGAGAGTCAAAGCAACACAAGGAAATGCTGACCGAGGAAGTGTTAGCTGAGGTAACGGTGGTCACACAAACCCTGACCTAGGCAATGCGGGACAAGGAAATGCTGGGCATAGCAATGCCGAACAGCATAACGCTGCAGGATCAGGATAGTACCCACCACAGCAGCACCACCAACAATATGCACCTCTGCAAGAGCAAAGTGTGGGACCAGCTATGAAACAACAATATGCTCATCCGGGGCAAGATAGACACAAAGATGGTTACTCGGCTATGGACAACGCCGGGTTTCCTAGGCTGGATCATCATATGATGGGAAGTGCAATGTGATCAAGGCTGGGAAACAGGAACTTGCAGCCAGATGATGCAAGATTGAAGCTGGACAAAATTTATAGGTCGAAGCTATTAGAGGGACAAGGTCCTCCGGGTACTGCATGCTTTGGACCTCGGATCATGAGAGAACCACCTGTGCCAAACTTTCAGTTAGCCAGGGGAACAAAGACATATGATGGTAGCACCAAACGACAAGATTGGTTGATTGACTATTCCATAACTGTGCATATCGCATAGGGTAATCTCAGATGGGTGGTGAGGTATCTACCTTAGATGCTAGAGGTACTAGCAAGGGTCTGGCTGAACAATCTGCCAGTAGGAAGTATCAACTGTTGGTTGGATAGATGTCCATCAGTAACTTCACTAGCATGTACAAGAGGCTAAATAGGCCACAACACTTGGCAATGTGTAAGCAATGGCCGGACAAAACTGACCGAGAGTTTTTTACTTGGTGGTGTACATTGCACAACTCATGTGAAGGTATGATCGAGTCATAGGCAATTGCTTGGTTTGCACAAGGGTGTAGACTTGCAAGTGTATTATGGCAAAGGCTACATAGGGATATGCTAACTATGTTGGCTGAGACAATCAAAATTGTAGATTCATATGCATTGGGAGATCCGACCCAACCCCTGCTTTGTTGGCTGAGCCGAATGAGGAGTATTATTCCAAGGACGGGGCCGAGTCATCTCGGTGGAATGATTTCCTGGGCAAAAGAAGGGATGAGAGGCCAGACTATCGATATAGGTCGAACCATGTTGCTTCAGTGGAACAAGATCAGCCAAGATTTGGGAGTAGCCAGTGAAAAAAGAACAATGGGCAGCAATGGACACGGAAAAATGATAGCAAGAAAACATGGACCAATGAGTAGAAGAAACAGTGGGAAGAGAGGCTGAAGTATACATATGAATCTATGTTAGATCAGCCGTGCAAGTTCCATACTACCAATCCAAGTAAGCCAACAATTTCTCACACGACTCAGCAGTGCGCGTGGATGCAACCTGATCTAGGGGACATGAGTCTGCCTCAGGCACCTCACCCGCCACATCTCATAGGGGGAAATGCACAACAGTTAGTTCTACCTCTGCCTCCACCGAGGTATGAGAACCCAGAAAGAAGAGATGTAGTGCATCAAGTGAAAAACTAGAACCAAGGGGAGTATAGAAACGCTGACAATGATGGCAAAAGTGAGTATAAGGAGGACCACTAGAGCTATTGTGTGTTTACCACCAAGGAAAATGACAGGCGAAGTGTGCAGAAGCGGCATATGGAGGTCAATGTAGTTATTCCAGTAGTGCCGAAGTATATGTATTGGTTGGAGCAGGAAATCACCTAGAGCATAAAGGATCATCCCAAGCTAATGCCGAGTCCTGGATCATACGATTTTGTGATTGATCCGAAGTTTATTGGGCCGAACATTAATGTGAAGTTCTCAAAGGTACTAATTGACAACGGTAACAACATCAACATACTGTACAAGGACATGATGCATAAATTGGGTATCTCGGAAAACATGCTCCAGTCAACTAAGACCACCTTTCATGGCATTGTGATAGGGTTATCCTATGAGCCAATTAGAAAAGTCCGGATTGGTGTATTATTCAGCACATGAGATAACTGCAGACTGGAAAACTTGTTGTTCGAGGTTGTGGATCTGGACAGTTGTTACCATGCACTACTTGTCAGGCCAACACTTTCAAAGTTTATGGTCAGTGACCATATCAGCTATATGAAGATGAAGATGCCAGGGCCCAATGGGGTCATCACCATCATTGGGGACTTTAGGTGTTCCATGGAGTGTGCCTCATCCGGGTCAAACCTTGCCGAGTCATTGGTCATTGCGCAAGAAAAGAAAGGGATCCAGGAGGCTGTGGCATTGGCTTAGCCGGCTCACCTGAATATGCCGGTGCCGAGTAACCCACATGGGAGTGTATCATTCTAACAAACTAAGGACACCAAGAAAGTTCAAATTGACGACCAGTTCCTAGAGCGCACAGTCACTATTGGTGTAGGCTTGAATGACAAATAGGAAAGTGAGATCATCAGCTTCCTCCATGAGAATCGGGATATATTTGCTTGGTCCACACAGGACCTGCAAGGTGTGCCGAGGGAGCTGGCTGAGCACTCTTTACATGTCAGGCCTGATGCAAGGCCGGTGAAGCAACCTCTCTGATGCTTCACCGAGGATAAGAGAAAAATCATAGGGGACAAAATATCTTGGCTCCTTGCAGCTGGGTTTATCATGGAAGTGATTCATCCGGATTGGCTATCTAATCTAGTGCTAGTGGAGAAGAAGAAAGATGACCCTAATGTGGCAGTAGTATGGTGAATGTGTATTGATTACACGAACTTGAACAAAGCATGTCCAAAGGATCCATTTCCTTTGCCGAGAATAGATCAAGTCATTGACTCTACAATAGTTGTGAACTGCTATGATTTGTAGATGCATATTCTGGTTTCTACTAGATACCATTAAACCCGGCCGATCAAATAAAAACTGCCTTTATTACCCTGTATGGGGCTTATTACTATCGCACTATGCAATTTGGCTTATGTAATGCAGGGGCAACCTATCAAAGATGCATGCAAAAGTGTTTGTACGATCAAATTGGCAAAAATGTCGAAGTATATGTCAATGATGTGGTGATAAAAACCAAGGAGATTCATACTCTGTTAGATGATATCCGACAAACATTCGTGAACTTGAGGAGGTTCCGAATGAAACTTAACCCAGAAAAATGCACTTAGTTAAGTACTTTCTTCTTCAAAGAAAAACTATCCCCACTATCAGAAAATGGCATATGGCTTCTATATGTCAGCCAAAAATCTCAAACATTACTTTGATGAACACCCCATAAAGGTGATATGTGAAGAACCAATATCCGAGATAATGGGAAATAGAGATGCAAGTGGCTGAATCGCCAAGTGGGAAATTGAGTTAGCCCCATATGCTCCACAATATGATAGGAGGGATGCAATCAAGTATGAGGCAGTGGCTGACTTTTTTGTGGTTTGGGCCGAGATGTAGTATGTGCCGCCCCTTCCTGACTCGAATCACTGGAGAATGCATTTTGACGGATCAAAACTGAAGATGTTCTAGGTGCCAGGGTAGTCCTTACCTCGCCCAAAAAAGACCAGCTGAGATATGTGCTACAGATCCACTTTAGAGCATCAAACAATGTGGCTAAGTATGAGGCACTTGTATATGGCTTGAAAGTAGCAAAAGAGATTGGAATACGTCGGATCCAGCATTTTGGTGATTCAGATTTTGGGATACATCAAGTGTCGGTTCATTGGGATGCTTTGGATGCAAATATGGCCTTATATATATTTCAAGTTCAGAAAATATGTGGGTACTTTGAAGGATGTGAATTCCATCATGTACCTCGGGTAGAGAATGATGCAACTGATGTATTATCAAAACTTGGCTCATATCAGTGGGCTATCTCCCCAGGCATAGCTCTTGAGCACCTCAGAAAACCATCTATCAACCCGTCACCATAATCCGAGTCAATCTATATCCCGGCCAATCTAGGACCCGAGGTTGTCACAATGGACATTGATTTGGGGAGTAGTTTGAGTAACCCAAGGACTGCCTCAGCGAACCCCGGGATTACCTCAGCAAAACCAGGGACTGTCTGACAAAACTCAGGGACTGTTCAGCTAAACCCGACAAAAGTTATGTCGGCTGACCCAATGGAAGTTGATGAGGTGATTTTCCCGGTTCGTGCTATACCAGCTTGGGCAAATCCAATTCTGATTTTTTTGAAAGATGGGAGTTTACCAAGTGATGAGGTCCTCGCCAGACAAATCCAGAGAAGGGAAAAAGCCTATACCATAATCAATGGTGAAATATATATGAGAAGTGTCACAAGTGTCCTGCAACAATGCATTGATTCGGCAGAGGGGCAGGAAATCCTCCGAGATATACATCAGGGCGAATGTGGGCATCATGCCTCGTCCAGAGATTTAGTCGCCAAGGCATTCCGACATGGATTTTACTGGCCTATTGCTTTACAAGAAGGTGAAGACCTTGTGAGAAAGTGCAATGGGTGTCAGAGGTATTCGAGCAAGATACATATGCCATCCTCTGAACTCAAAACTTTACCTATCACTTGGCCATTTGTTGTATGGTGCATGGATATGGTTGGACCGTTTGCCGGCTCGTGGCAACATGACTCATATCCTAGTCATGGTTGACAAGTTTACAAAGTGGATTGAGGTCAAGCCAATAAGAAAGTGTGATGAACCAACTGCCGTATCATTCCTCAAGGACGGTTATCCACACAGTATCATATCATATAATGGCACAAATTTTGCCGAGGGAGAATTTTCCTAATTCTTTCAAGATAAAAGAATCAGACTGGATGTTGCATTAGTCCCACACACCGCATCGAATGGGTAAGTGGAAAGATCCAATGGGCTAGTATTGTCCGGGATAAAACCCCGTCTCATTGAGCCGCTGCAATGATCAGCGGGGTGTTGGATTGGCGAACTCCGGAAAGTACTATGGAGCCTCAGGACAACTACGAATCGATCAACTGGCTATACATCATTCTTTTCGGTATATGGGGTGGAAGCTGTATTACCAGCCGACACAGTGTATGATTCGCCTAGAGTCACCCAATACATAGAAGCCGAAGTGCAAGAAGCCCGGCAAAATGATGTTGATCTGCTAGAAGAGGCAATAGAGCTAGCATTGTCCGGATACGCCATATATCGGGAGAATCTCCGATGCTATCATAACCGAAAAGTAAACCCCTGAGTTTTTTGGGAAGGGGATTTGGTGCTTTGGCTAGTGCAACGCACTTCCGGCATGCATAAGCTATCACCTCCATGGGAAGGACCATTTATCATGAGCAAGGCACTGCACAATGATGCATACTATCTCATTGATGCTCAACCTCTGGAGAAGAATAAGGCGATCAGGTCAGAAGAAGAATCAAAAAGGCCATGGAATGTAGCACTTCATCGTCCATTTTACACTTAGCTGAAGTGTATGTATCTTTAACTCTCATATGTTGGATTGTATGTCGGCAATGAGATAATTAATGAAACCTCGTCACCTAGATCAGAGACTCTGGGACTGTCTTAGTAATAATTGTCTTTTTCTGTACTTCATTTTATATGTCGGCTGGCTTAAATTTCTTACCCCATAGGCCGAGTTAGTAGTGTGTTAGCACTAAAGGATAACTCTTCAACTTGCTGCTGTCCAAAAGATTGGCTTCATGGCAAGCAAGAGAACAAGCTCGTAAATGCTAGACACATGAAAAACGACTAAGGAAGGGAAAATAATCGAGCTGACATTTTGTTTGGACTAACCCCTGTATTTACTTTCTTTATTATTATTATGCCAAATCACTTTGAGCTAATTCTCATGGTTTTAAGTATTGTTAATTTGATTTTTTGATCTTGGACTCATAAGTCGAATGCCAAAAAATATTAGACGCGAGCTGAGTCATAAGATTTAGCAAACAAGGAAATGAAACTCAGGGACTTCGCCCAAATGCGTTCGACATAAAAGCATAAAATTAGAAAAATAACTTTAGTTGTTTTATACATATGCACTCGACATATCGGGGAACTAACCGAATCAAAAGTTCATGTGCCTAAGATGTAGCACCAGCCGGATCATCAGTAGTTGGAGGAGGAACGGCAGCTTCCGGATTGGGAACCTCGGCTTCTGCTTCATCATCCGGGTTAACCTCGGGGTCATCCGAGTTCTTTTCATCCTTGCCCGCATCCTCTTCAACATATTGATCATCGACCTCGTCGAGGAAGCTCGGCTCTTCAATCCATCTGTGTGTATTGGCATACTGGATTAGTTGGTACGCTCGAGCCTAGCGATGCTGGATGTGGTCCGGATCAGTTGTCCACCTTGAGCCAGTGCACAGATTCTGAAGAACATATAAATTGATGCCTTCATACCAAGATAGCACGAAGGACAAGGCTGTGTTGGCACCAGCACGGGCAGCAGTTTCCCCCCACAAGTTGAGCTGCATCTCGCAGTCCATTAGTTTCTCGGACAACAATGCAACTTTCTTGGGAGTAATCTCTTCCGGCCAAAGCACATGGAAGGCTCGGATGACAGCGTCCAAGAGCCCAAACCCGAAGACCTTCATGGGTCTGAGGCTCGTCGAAAGACCAACCAAGTAATCGTCAATGTCATATTCCTCGAGGAGGGGAACATCCTCACCTTTTTTCTCCCAGAACTTGTGGATGGCAGTGTCGACATGGGCCTTGGACTGGGGGAAGTCATCTAGGGGGATAAGAAAAACGGGCAAGTTAGAGAGAACAATAAGGTCAAAACAGAGACATTGGCAATAAAGAAAAATGTTCACACATGAAAACTTACAAGCTTTGATACCGTTAATCTGGCCAAGTTCAGCCAGCCAAGTAGCTTTATTCTTTTGGAGGTCCTCGAGCGTAGTATTTTCCGACTCAAGCTTGATCTCGGCCTCCTTGAGAAGTTCCTTGTCCTTCTCCAATTGGCCGGTGAGTCGTATCTTCTACTCAGTGAACTCTTGATCAAACTTGTCAAGCTCAGTCTTCTGGAGTTGTTTTAAATTCTCATTCTCGACACAGAGCTAAGAGATCTCCTCGCATTTCTCCTTCAACTGAGCTTTGTGGTGTCCTACTTGTTCGAGAAATTGAAGCATCAATTCAGGCCTGTATATGGTAACTTGAAGAGGCACTTCAAGGATTTTTAACCCGGCCCAGCCGAGGTATAATTACGAGCTGAACTAGAGGGGAGAGGTGCAACAAATAAGGGGCAAGAGGAAAAATACCTTTTAGCTCAGCCACCTGCTTCTGCAACTCCTTGTTCTGTGCCTCCACCTCGGCTAGCAAAATCCAAGTCGTAAGTTAACTCGACTCGTCAACAACAAAAAGCACGGAGGACAATGAAGCAGAAACTTACTTTTCTTCTTTAGTTCAAGCAACAATCTCTTGGGCTTAGTGGAGAGGGCCCTGTGCAAGAAGAGGAGTCTCTGAAACTCGGTTGTACGCCTGTTATTTGAGATCTACAAGAAACAATTGTTAGTCACTGAAGTAGCCAGATATTTGATGCTACTCAAGATTCAAACCGAGTAAACTCGATCCGAATCTAGGTAGCTGGATATTTGATGCTACTCAAGAGTCAAAGCGAGTAAACTCGATCCAAATCTAGGTGGCTAAATATTTGATGCTACTCAAGATTCGAACCGAGTAATCTCAATCCGAATTTAGGTGGCTAGATATTTGGTCCTAAAGGGAATTTTGACTAAGTGAAAGTGACTTGGCTAAGATACCTCGGATGTGGTGAAATCAAAAGTTTATTCACTAGGTGTTATCCAAGAGGAGCATCCGACCGAGTAATATCTTACTTCCTCGGAGGTTTGGGGACTAATGGGTATGTGTTATCTACCGCAAGTATAAAAGTGTAGTCGAGATATTTCCTTCATCATCTTCCCAACCTTAGAAATAGCTTGTCTAGTAATGAACATCCGGTCAAACTTCTGAGGTATATGGGGATTGTCGGAGATAACCTTGCTATAATCAGTATTGTTCCAGTTCTTGGCATACTCAGCTAGAGAGCCAAGGCTCTCGCCACTGGGTGTCTGAGTCAGGACCAAGCCTTTCCTGGCAGAGGCCTTTTGCACAACCATGGCAGCATCAGGGCTTGTATGCAGCATGAGTTTCTTGCCCACATCCGAGGAAGAGGGAGTAGCACCTTTCTAGAGCATAGTTGCAATGGATGGTTGCGAAGATGCTTCTCTTGCTTTCTTCTTGATCACCATGGTGCCATATCCTCCTTTCTTATGCATGGATTGCTGCTGCGAAGTAGCTGACCGAGGCTTAGTGGCAGAGGTTTGTTGAGGCTGAGATTGTGAGGTTTGTCACGTCTTGGCTTGCGGACTTCGTCGAGGCCGGTCTTGTGGCCGAGTCTTGGGAGACTCGGATGGAGCTGGTGGTGGTTGTTGTTGCAGAGATGAGGTAGCGACAAAGGTTGTTTGTTGTTGCGGATGAAATTGAGGCTGAGCTGGTGCCAGGGTTTCCGACACGTCGGTAGAAACTGGTTCGGTGCCGGTACTACCGGCGCCATGATATTAGTCTTCTCTCTTTGGGGCAGACGAATCACCCCACTGATCTGGCATGGCCGTATCTTAGGAGGCATCACCTCCACCCATACTCACATTTGCACCCTCCCACCAAAGTGAATGATGATCCGATGCAGGAGGGGTATTACCCCAAATAGGGATGGAAACTCGGTTATCATCATGAGGTGGGGGAGACGTCAAAACGGGAATCGGAGAAGCCATGCTGGATCCGCTCTGAGAGATATTCAGAAGGTCACTGCAAAGAAAAACAAAAAATAAGATATAGGTCAGATGAAGTAAATAGAAACAAGAAATAGAGAAGAGAGAAATAAGAAATACAGAAGAGAGAAACAAGAAATACAGAGATGATCCGACAGAGAAAACTTACGAGTCAACAGAAGGAGGCACCTTTTGTCGTGGAGCCCTCCTGACAGGATTCTTGAACCGTTTCATAGCCCTAACGGATCCGGCCGCTGAAGCCGAGGTTGCGGCGTGTTTCTTCACCGTACCTTGGCCTCCACGACAATGGGAGACACATTGTGCACCTAACCAACCGAGTTAGTTGGAGTGAAATCAGGGGGAAAGGCATATGAGAGTGGCTTTGGGTCATATACCTCAAGAATCTCAACATCATCTTCATCATCATCATCCGGCTAGTCCCGTAAGACAGAAGCCTTACAAGAGGGTCGGCCGGATCTAGGGTTCGGGATAGGCATGAACTCCTCAAAGTCCAGATCCTCTGGATCCGAGGTTTCCTGATCTTTGCTACATTTAAGGGTGGCAGTCTAGGTATCTTTGATGGTTTGCTGGAGGAACTTTTGCATAAAGGAACATAGGGAGATCGATTAAGCAAGTGTACCGACATAAGGAATAACTCAGCGAGGAATATTCGGGAAAGGTTACCTAGGGTATAGGCCTATCTCAGCTGAAGGGATCCATGCCCCACTCCCATTCCTTGGCCATATCTGTCTTGAAGATGAACTTGATTCGGTGATGGATCTGAGCTTTGGATAGCTCGACCGACGAAATGTGTTTCGAGCCATGGTGGCCACTCATATGGAAAATCTTGTGGCATGCGCTCCTAGAGAGGGCAAACTCGGATGCTAATGAAAGTAGCCATCAAGTCGTCACTGCTCAATCCGGCTTCCATCAGCTCAATGATGCAAGTCTCCACCAAGTTGACTAGGGGATTGCCCTTCTTCGGGTCGAGGTCCCAATTGCGCTTTGCAGGGACGCCGACTGAGAAGGCAGGGAGCCGAATCATGTCGTTTGGGGTGTTGAACATCCTCGCCCATTTGTTACATGAGTCGAGGCTTGTGATCCTGGGAAAGATGGAGATTCTCCAAGGTGTTATGGAGGCAGCCCCGCACTAGGTTAGAAACTTCTTGCCAGGAGGATGTACTTTGTTGGGGCCGACGTTGTCTCAAATTTGGAAGAACTTGGCTCACATCTAGATGTTGGGCCAGAGGTCGAGATACCCCTCCATGCTAGAGATAAAGGTGGACAGGGAAGCTAAGGTGTTTGCCGGGAGATGATGAGGCTGAAGGCCAAATGTCTCGAAAAATTCTTTGGCAAAATCACTAATGGGAAGGCCAAAGCCACAAGCGAAGTGAGCTACAAAGACTAAGAATTCACCTTACTCAATGACAGGAGATTGCTCTTTGCCGGGGAGGCGGCAGGTGACCCCTGTAAGAATCCAATGAGTACGCACGAGCTAGTCAAATCCTCCTACGTGACGTTGGAGCCGTCACAGGCACCACACCCTCCTCGTGTTCATCGACGGAGAAAACATTGTGGCAAGCCATCTCCAGATCGCTCTCCTCGGATGTGTAGCTCACGGCAGGGGAGAGAGGCATGAACTTGCGCGGACCCGTAGCGACGGTGAAGAGTAGTGTTGCGGCAAAGTAAGGAAGCAGAACGAGCGAAGAATGGCACGGTCGCTGGAGCAGAGAATAGTGGCGGCGACACGAGGAAGAAGAAGAAGAGGCAAGAGCGGGGGAAAGTAACCAAGGGTTTCCCCCACTCCCCTATTTAACCACGTAGGATCATGGGTAGTGGGATCAGTTACCCCCACTTTCTGCATGATGCGAGCGTGTATTCCGCCAAGTGGCGCATAAGATCATGCCACATGTGCGGTTACACCGCATAAAGGCACAATGGCACATCGTGGCCCCTGAAGTTATCGAGGGGGCATGCCATGATGTGATGGGGTGTATTAATCCATGATAGCACATGGCAGTAACTGCTGCCACCACCCTTAAAATGTGGCAAAGGGTTATGATTACTTTACACGTAGGATTCAATGATGAGTGTGCGAGAAGATAGACATCTAATAGGAATATCCCGGATGCGACACTATGACTCGGCCAACGAGATGTATGTCGGAAAGATCCAAGGAATGTCAAGGTAGAATGCCAAGTCACCAAGAGGTACAGCCGGGTTAAACTTGATTTAAGCTGACATATGTGTATGTCGGCAAGCTGAACAAAGATCCGGATAGTTTGAACCTGATGTGGACTTTCTAGCTAAAGCTACTAAGGCTGCACCCGCTTTGGGGACTAATGTTGGGGGGTGACCCCAGGTAGGGTCAAGCCAAGGTATAAGGACAAGCTCTGCCGAGGCAAAAGTAGGCCAGGATAAGAGCTGGCCAAGGTATTGGAGAGCTGGCCAAGTTACGGCTGGGTTACCCTAAGCTAGACATCACCGTCAAGACTCGCTCGACATATATGATATGTCGGCATGAGGTGTGGATTGTTTCACCTTTTTAGGTACCTACTTGGCTGATTTATCCTAACTGGGGTCGAGTGATGAGTTGGCTTACTCAAGAAGGAGAGAGCCAGCCCAAGATCAACAATTTTCTCACTCTCGAGGGAATCTAGGGAGAGAAAAGGGCTAGCGACAAATGCTAGAGGAGCAGAGATAGAACAAATCGTCACAGACGTGACAGTGTCTGACCCCAACGGTCAGACAACGTGTCCTCTGAGCCATTGCCTTGTAGAGGCTAGCGACAGACGAAAGGAGTTTGCACTATCCCTACCCGGATACCACTAGTGCACATTGGCCCCATCTTTAGCCTACCCATGGCATCTACCGTGACACCAGCATGACATAATTGGAAACTCACACTGACGACATTTTTACTACAAGAAGATGCACCAATCTACCCCTGAAAAGACATTTAATTCAAGAGCAATCTATCACGCTTACTTGTAGCTCAAGTTTGACCTAATTTCCTTAAATTGTCAAGATGAAAAATCTTAGCAAGAAGTTGAACCTATCATCAAAACTCTCGCTGGTTTCTGATATATTAATTGTGACCCCTCGATGGGTACCTCCAAAAGCTTTTTCGTAAAAATTTCAAAGAAAACATACAGTTTACTTGTAGTTTCAAATTTGACCTAATTTCAAATGGGTAGAGTTAGCTAGGAAGTTTGAAAGCTCATAAAACATGGGAATCGTTGGTACAACATGTTGGTCCACTATATATGTTTGTAAACTTGGCTTGTGGCATTCACATCCAATATTGTTCAGACTTTTATTTACTGAGAAGAACAACCTTGCTCATCTTCACTCAAAAATGTAGAATTGAATGTTCTTTCCTGATAGTTGGAAACTCAAAGTGATGGCATTGTTTACAACAAGGAGATGCACCGATCTACCTCTAAAAGACATTTAATTCAAGAGCAATCTATCGCTCTTACTTGTAGCTCAAGTTTGACCTAATTTCGTTAAATTGTCAAGATGCAAAATCTTAGCAAGAAGTTGAACCTATCGTCAAAACTCTCGGTGTTTTCTGATATATTAATTGTGACCCCTTGATGGGTACCTCCAAAAGATTTTTCGTAAAACATTCAAAGCAACCTACAATTTACTTGTAGTTTCAAATTTGACCTAATTTCAATAAATCAACATAAAGTCATTCAAATGGGTAGAGTTATCTAGGAAGTTTGAAAACTCATAAAACATGGGAATCATTGGTACAACATGTTGGTTCACTATATATGTCGGTAAACTTGGCTTATGGCATTCAGATCCAATATTCTTCGGACATTTATTTACGGAAAAGAACAACCTCGCTTGTCATCACTCAGTAAATTGAGAATTGAATGTTCTTTCCTGATAGTTGGAAAATCACACCGACGACACTGTTTACTACAAGAAAATGCACCCATCTACCGCTCAAAAGTAATTTATTTCAAGAGCAATCTATCACGCTTACTTGTAGCTCAAGTTTGACCCAATTTCACTAAATAGTCATGATGCAAAATCTTAGCACAAAGTTAAACCTGTTGTCAAAACTCTCGGTGGTTTCTGATATATTATTTGACCCCGCGATGGGTACCTCCAAAAGGTTTTTCGTAAATTTTTAAAACCAACCTACAATTTAGTTGTAGTTCAAGTTTGACCTAATTTTGCTAAATCGATAAGTCACTGAAGTGCGCGAAGTTAGCTAGGAAGCTTGAAAAATCCTAGTACTAAAAACTTGGGTATTACGCATAAGAAACAATGGTCTCGTTTGTGTGATAATTGTGGTGGTTGTATTTTATTTTAACTGTGGTAGGTCTCATAGGAGCGAGGTGCTTGAGAGTTAACACGGTCGATGGAAGTACACGTTACATCAAGGACCTCATAAAAATGAAAATTTCGTCCAAGTCCATGAATTTAGCACAAGGACCCTGAAACTAAGCAATGAAGTGTGCGTTTTGAGGTTTGCGCATACTAGCATTCATCATGCTCAGAATGGAAAAGAAGATCCAACGGTTAGAAATCTTTGGATTTGCTAGTCTTGATCCAACGGTCAATGTTCGAAGTTATCTCTATACTATACAGTGGTATGGTATTGTAAGATATAAGACAAGATAAAGATAAGAAGTACTGCGAATGGACGATCTTTTGAGTAACCTTCCCTCCTGATGTTTGGGAAGCAAGTGAAATTTTCGAAAACCAGAAAAGTTTGAACCTTTTGCCACCAAGGACCAAAGTGGTTTCCTTCCTATGTACTCCTCGTCCCTACTCCACACCAACGCGGCTGCCGAACAAGCCAGAGACATAGAGCCATCGTACCAAGGCACACGTGTGCAACACCATGCTGTGGACAAGGGAGAGATCAACCGAGCCGGTGCTCGAGGGTAAAGGGGAGGAGAGATGGAGGATGGATGGTGAGAGACAGCGAAGGAGAGAGAAAACACACAATTTGTTTTGCATGCATAGGTCCTGAAATTTAATACTAGTAGAGTGGCCGTAGGAGCACCTCGTGTCAGGAACCCATCATAACTTTCCTCTAACATTGAACCGCCTTCAACTCCTCTTCGCCCCTGCGCTCTTCCCTTGCCTATGTTTTATTCTCTCAGCATGTACATAGGTGAGCATATGTCTAAGCAAACAAATATACTTAGTGTACTAGTATTTGATTTTTCCCTAGTAAGGGCATCAACAATGTGTACAAAATCACACCTTAAGGCCTAGTATGTGGCATCCGCTAAGGTACACCATATCATTGTAGAGAAAATATAGTTATCTTTAAGCCTAAGGTGCTTGTGGGTTGCCCATAGAGAATGGAAAAATCATTTCCCCTCTCTCCCTATTTCATGTGATTGTTTTCAAAAGGGGTTCAAAATTTTCATGATACAAAATCTTAGCTAGAAGTCGAACTAGTCGTCAAAACTCTCTGTGGTTTCTGATATATTAATTAACCGCTCGATGGGTTACTCCAAAAGCCTTTTTCATAAAAATTTCAAAGCAAACCTACAATTTATTACTTGTAGTTCAAATTTGACCTTATTTTGATACATCGACATAAAATCATTCAAGTGGGCAAGGTTAGCTAGGAAGCTTGAAAACTCATAAAACATGGGAATCACAAGTACAACATGCTGTTGATCCACTATATATGTTTGGAAAATTGGCTTGTGGCACTCAGATCCAATATTCCTCGTACTTTCTGTATGGAAAAGAATGATCTCGTCAATACTTAGAAATTTGAGAATGTTCTTTCCTGGTAGTTGGACACTCACACCGATGACACTGCTTATTACAAGAAGATGCACTAATGACTAAAAGAGCATAGATCATTTGTAGCTAGTTTCGAAATAAAGATATCGATCCCAAAGGGGGCAGGAGTCTGAAGTCTAGTAACTCTTGAAATAAATATTACGATAAAAATGCTATATAAAGTTCTAAGTGACAAGATAAAACTCGAGTATTGTGTAAAAAGGGGTTTTTGGGTTTTGGGTATAAGACCAATAAAGTAAAGTAAAATAATTGAGTATAGAAAGTAAGTATCGCGTATGTAAAAGAGATTGGAACTGTAGTAGGGAAAAGGCGTTCTTAGGGAGTAGCGGATACCGCACTAGCATTGTAAAGATCTAAGATAAAGATTATCATCATGAACATTCTCAACTGTGTATGTGTGGGAAGAACTTTGTATATGGACGATTAGCCAGCAACCGCTGCGCACATCATCCTCATAACCACAGCAGTCAGCAATCAACATCAATCGAATTACTACACTATTAAGGGACATAATCCCGTAGGATGTATCCCGTGGCATGGATAGTGTTCCGTGAGTTTCCTTGGTTTCCCAAGTTGATACATAAGGGGTGCCAATAGCTTTATAGTCACTATAATTGCTAACACGCCACCGTCTACCAACAAGTAGTTTCCTCCATCAAGTCCCCACGAGAGGCAAATATTGAGAGGTTGACTTCTCTCAACATCATGATGTAGAAAATATAACACATGGTCACAGTGATGAATATCATAATAGACTTTATCTTATTTCAATCTCATACTAGAGTTTCTCCATCTCCCCAAGAACTAAAGATCTACTCAGACATGGAGGAAATCAACATCATGGCAATGGTAATGGAAACAATCATAGATGAATAGTACTTGTATAAATCCACAACAAGTATATGAATTACAATAACATCTAAATGAGATGTAGATGGGATGGATGGAGATGGTGGTGATGCAGCGGTGGATGATGAAGATCGATGCCTTAGCCTCCTGGATCTCCACAGGGCGAAGATGGATCCTCGGTGGATGAGTTCCCCCTCCAGATGCCTTTTGGAGGTGAGGTTTCTATGATTTCTGGTGTTCTGTATGTCGTATCCCCGAAAGAATTGCACGAGGTGAAACTATTTGACAAGGCGGAGGCGGCGCCAGCTATATGGCCGGAGCTATACAATGGGAAAAAATTGCTCCGCCCGTATAGTTGGTCGTTGCGCCCTCTGTCTCCCTTGTTCGCTTTTGGTTTTCTTCTAGTATTATTAATATTTCCCAAATAAGAGATTTACGTTGTTTTTGACTCCTTTTCTCCATAGTACAACTACTTCAAGAATTGTGTCCATTGGATCCATCATCTGTCCGGATCCTGGTGAAAATAGACATAATATGTGCGCGCGAACGCCTTACCAAGATCCTGCATCTACAATGCAAAATAATAATATAAAACATGATGCAAATATGCACTCATCAACTTCCCCAAGCTTAGCCTCTTGCTTGTCCCGAGCAAGCTCTAGCTTAATGGATGTGATCCTCATATTCATGAAGCTGAGTCGATAAAATAAATGAGGCAATTGCAGCATGTGTTTATCATGTACGATATATAGGAATAAGTTCATGAATAGTACCTTACTCGAACCATCAGAATAGTATTAGAAGGCTTCCACACCTTAGTAATCAATAGTTCATAAAAGATGAATCTCAACATAATGTAAAAGAATCCGGTTCAACCGAATGAGTTAACAAGGTCGTCCCAAGTGTTTTAGGATCAACATATTCTCTTGGGATTTAGAATCTTAAAAGTATTTCTTTGTTATACTACAACTCACTGGTATATGCCTACTTGCTCTTTGCACACTCGCTCTTTTTATTCTTCTTTTTCTTTTCTTTTGTATATATATATGCTCACACTTTTGTTTAAGTGTTGTGCAAAGGAGCTAGCCATATATTCCACTTCATGTAGGAATTCAAAGTTTAACGATCTCAATTACCAAATTCCAACTATATATGAAGCATTCTTATGACTTGAAGATTCTACCTCGACTTGTTCCCACTCTATTTTGATATCACTTTATTTTCCTTTGTTTAAGGTTTCTTCTTTGTCAACTTTATAGATAATTTTTCTTTTTTAAATCAAACCGTAGACTTACAACATATTGACTAAATTATATTTAGGTGTTCTATTAATACCAATGCTGTGGAAGATTCCTATTTCTATCATCAAGTGCAAGTAAAATTATACTCAAGCCATTCATATATCAATAAAGCAAACACAAACTCAATATTTCTCCATATATAATAATAAACTCGGAATTTCATAAAAGGGATCAACTATTCCTGAAGGAAATTCTAATGATGCAAACTTTATTTATAGTTTGAACTAATGTGAAAAATAGTAATAAAACTTATAATATAGATTACAAGGTCTCAAAGATCTCCCCACGCTTGGAATCAAGCCAGGCGGGATCAAATAATCCCTTGTGATTATTTGATACCGTGATTGCTGTAGATTACTATGGCACCATGGCACGTGGTATCTTCTCCTCGTGGGCTAACCTGAGGTAGAGGGATTGATTGACAGCTTCTATTTCTTTAACATGTAGCTTGTAGAAAAGATTGTTCCTCTCCAGCACCTTCACTTGTTCCTTAATGAACTCATTGTTATCTTGAGGTGTTTGTAGCGCCTTAAGACTCATAGAAAAAACTGCTTCGGTTGTCCGCTTGATATCTTCATCTAGTTTATCAAGATAAAGTCGCAGCAATCGGAGGTGTTTTGGTGTCCCTGGCTTCTCCTTGTCTAACTCTTCGATCCTCAGCTCCAGAGCCTTCAAATCCCTCTTCCGGCACCCATGGTCGGTGTCGAGTAACTCTATAGGGATGTCCTTGATCTCCTTCCCTTGCTTGCTATTGCTTCCGGTCTCCATGGGAGCCTTTCTTCTGGACCTTTATCCCTTGGTTGAGAGTCCTTCCGCTTAAATAAGAGGTAGATCTGTTTCTGGAGATTATGATTATAGAGAGAGACAATGGAAGTATATAAGGGGGGTCATAGGTCGGTAAAACTCTCGAGAAACACCAAATTGTCGCCCAAGAAAAGAACCCGAACAAAACAGGAAAACAAATCACGGATTTGGAAGTGTCCTGCCGTGTAACGACCAACTATACGGGCGTAGCTCGTATAGCTCCGGCCGTATAGTAGGTTCCGGGCAGATATTTCCAAATATCTCGAGTCCAGGTCAATTAAATTACGACTCGGAACTGATAATAATGTTTTTTATATGAATAGTAAACAAAAGATTGAACGAAAAGTGTCTGAGTGTTTAACGACCAACTATACGGCCGGAATTTTTGGTTTCGTTCATATAGTTGTGACCATATAGATACATACATCAAAACCAATTGTCTGAGAGTTTAAAGACCAACTATACGGCCGGAATTTTTGGTTTCGGTCGTATAGTTGCGATCATATAGATACAAACATCAAAACCAAAAAGTGTCTGAGAGTTTAACGATGAACTATACGGCCAAAATTATTGGTTTCGGTCATATAGTTGCGACCGTATAGGCTCAGATAGCAAAAACAATTTCACGAAAATGGTACAGAGAGTTTAACGACCAACTATACGGGGGGAGCTCCCTCTTCGGTCGTATAGCTCCATCCGTATAGTTGGAAAAACCCCTCTAACTCTTTAAAAAATACAAGGAATTCAAAGGTAGAATATTTAGGAGTAAGAATTGTGAAAATAAATCACTTATTTGGGTAAGAACACTTACCTTGCACTTACCATTGTTTACTCAGGGATGGAAAATTCCTCCCATAGCAAATACTTCTTCTCTCTTGTAGGAATTGACCCTAGTTCGTTGAATAATTCCCGTAAACGAAAATCACCAGGACTAAAGTTCCTCTCAATAAGATTGGTGTTTTGTGGGGCAGATACGGACACTGCATCTAGCATTTTTATTTCCTGCCTCTGCATAATTTGCAGCTCAAATTCTTGAAGTGAAAGAATCCAACGGATCAGCCTTGGCTTATGGTCTTTCCTTTCAAGAAGTTCTTTTAAGTCATCACGATCCGTATAAACTCTTAACTTTGCATCAACTATATAGGAATAGAATTTATCACAAGAGAAAGATACAGCAAATAGTTCCTTTTCTTCCTTTAAGTAATTCTTTTGAGCACCATTGAGGGTTCTACTAGCATGATGTATAATATTAAATCTACGACCAATATGTTGTCCTAGAGTTACTCCTACAACATCATCACTAGCCTCGCATATTAAATCAAAAGTTGTATCCCAGATGGGTGGTTTAATAATAGGAGCGCGAGATAAAGCATTTTTGAGTTTATCAAATGCTTCAAGACACTTATCATAAAAATTAAATCTAACTCCTTTTTGCAAGAGGTTTGTCAAGGGTTTAGATATTCCAGAGAAATTTCTAATGAACATTCTATAAAAACCAACATGACCAAGAAAACTTCTTATACCTTTAATATCCCTAGGTGGTGTCATTCTCTCTATTGCTTCAACCTTAGCTCTATCAACTTCAATTCCCCTTACCTGATACCTAGTGTCCGAGGACTATACCTTCTTTGACCTAAAATGGCACTTCTCCCAGTTTAGAACGAGATTAGTTTCTTCACAACACTGCAAAACTCTTTTGAGATTATCTAAACGACTAGTAAACGAAGTTCCGTAGATAGAAAAGTCATCCATAAACACTTCCATTATAAGTTCTATAAATCAACAAAAATAATAGTCATGCATCTTTGAAAAGTAGCTGGAGCATTACATAAACCAAATGGCATACGTCGGTAAGCATGTAAACCGTAAGGACTTATGAAAGTTGTTTTAAATTGGTCATCCGGATAAACAACTATTTGAGAGAAACCAGAGTATCCGTCCAAGTAACAAAAATGAGTATGGTTTGCTAACCTTTCTAAAGTTTGATCTATGAAAGGTAACGGATAGTGATATTTCCCAGTTTCTTTGTTTAATTTCCTGAAGTCTATTCACATCCTATGCCCAACAACAGTTCTAGTAGGTAACAATTCATTGTTTTCATTAGGAACAATAGTAAAACCTCCCTTCTTAGGAAGATAGTGAACATGTCTTACCCATTCACTTTCTTTAACAGGATAGATTATACCTACGTCCAATAGGCATACAATTTCTTTTCTTACCACTTCTTTTATTTCAGGTTTCAGTCTTCTATTGAATTCTGCAACTGGTTTAGCACCTTCTTCCATGAATATCCGATGGACAACAATCATGGGACTAATGCCCTTCAAGTCATCCATTGAGTACCCAAAGTCCTGGTGATGCTCCTTAAGTATCTTCTTGAGTTCTTCTTCTTCTTCTCCTAAAAGTTTAGCACTAATAATAACAGAATTTATTAGTATTGTAACATCCCAATTTCAGCAACCCTGATTAGTTGTCCAGAATGCAAAAATCAGGGGGAACAAATTTTTTTCTTATTTAATTGTGCAGTGCTTGATTGTTGTTGTCTATGCTTATGATTCTGAGTGTATAGCTTATGATGTACTCCTCACCTCAACTTCAGTTGTCAAAAGCTATTTAACAAAACTATCCTGGATCATTTTACATATTCTCAAATGTTCTGGCATTACTAAAAGCTGAGCCAATGTGCCTTTGCAATCCTAACTATTTTAGTAGCTTCTATTGAAAAAATTATGGAGATCTATATGATATAATCTCCTTATGTTTTCAAGACAGAACCTTCAACTACTCTTAACTCTAGGTTTTCCAAAACCTTTTATAAAGACGTTGAATTCTACTCTTGGTAGAGATACCAAGGGATCTTACCTTATTCAAACTCAAACCTTTCAAAATGCCCATCCTTACCTCAAGCTAAGCTTGATGGTAACCCTAGTTGTAGTTGATTTTCTTGTAAGATGAATTACCTTGATGTGTTGTCTGATGATTTACCTTGTTCTACTGTTTGATTTGATTGCTTAGGAGTAGTATGAGCTACTCTAGGATCAATATACCTTAACCAAACCCTAAGAAATAATACATGATGGATATAATCTATCGCCACTAGGTGATCATCTAAAACCCTTAACCTGATCAATTCTGAAGTGATCCATTCTAGAAGTTTCCAAGTCTATGAAGACCAATATCAAGCATGGATCAATTCTCCTCCATATAACCTTGAACATAATCCACTTGATGATGCTCTAGAACCTTGCATCCACTCAAAATCATCCCCTCTTATATTCTAGTCAAATCTCCAACTCTGCCAAAAATGACTTAAGTCTAGGAAACTGTTATCAATATCACATCTTTGGGTCTCCACCATTTCCAACCCTTGTGAATTTTTGGTAATGCACTTGAACCATCTAGTAGACCACCATAAGGACTACCAAGGCCCACATTTTCCCTTGTATCTTCCACCATACAACCCACTTGTTCTTGATGGTTTTGCAGGCAAGAAAATAATTAACTCTACAAATCTTATCAACATGCCTACTTTGGAAGAAGCTCACATCTCCATACAATATTATCTTGACCAACTCTTTGCATGATTGTAATATAGTCATGATGTTCTATCCATACCCACTTTACTTGTTTCAATTGGATCCTTGTGCTTCCAAAACCCACAAGGTTTTGAAGGCTATTTAATAACCTGCTTTGGCACCCTTCTTTTATTCAAAGTTTGGAATCAATATTTGAAGAGCTCAACCATGATAAACCTCAAATTCTTGTACCATAATTATCTACTCAACTTGGTCTATCCATCTATATATCCCATGTTCCAATGGGAGCTTTGAGCTCCAAGATACAACCATGTTTTGATGGTATGAAAATAACATTACCCTAGATCGTTAATCTCATGTTTTCCACCAAAATCAACTTTGATTCTCAACTCCCAAGGTTGAAAATGCTAGATACACCTTGTGGACATCATATACCATGGATATAAAAATTTATCAAATATTATCCATATTTCTTTTGGCCCCAAAAACAATTAAACCCTTTTAATTAACAAAAACCTCAAAACTCCTTCCCTAAAGGAAAGTTTGGTTTTTGCCAAAACACTTCTCCAACTTAGATCACATTTGAAGCCTAATTATCATACCCTATCTTCCCACTTCAAAAATGAATATTTTTGAAGAGATTTATTATTTCTTTTTGCCCATTTTCCTAAATGGTAGAAATGGAATAATAATTGTTTTAAATTTTTTTATCCCCCAATAAATTCCAAGAAAAACCCCCGAAGTGTGTATTGGTATCTAAGACCACCACAAACCAAAATCCCACCTTGGGAAATGCAAAAATATCAAATTATCTTTTGAAAAACATTTCAGCACTATTTGATTAAATGATATTAAGAGGACACTAAATTCTTGGAAAAAATCTAAAATAATACCTAGAGAGGTTCCTTGACTTACTCTAACTACCAGTATCCAGGTTCCACCAATCCAAGATCAAATTCTTAGACTTACCTCACAATCACTATCAACACCCGGATTTTTAATCCTAGATGCCTGTTATGCCATACATCGCAATCCCAGGATTACCATTTTTGCGAGACATAACAGATTGGATATCATAGTACATCATCCATTACAAACCATAATAAGGTCTTACACAAATAAAGGATCTCATGATCCAGTCTTAATACAAACAATCATCGGAATAATAAGCATAGCGGTGGGCTCCATCTTCAGTGTCATAGGCAATGCTGACGATGGGAGATGATCCTAGTTGTCGTAGTCGTCCTAATGTCCATCTTCCTGATAGTCCTCCTCATAGTCTGGCAACGGGAATAGCCAGGGACAAAGCCATGAGTACTCTTTAAGTACTCGCAAACTATCACTAACAAGTAAGGTAGGTCTAGTAGGAATCCTAAGCTCTAAGTTTATTTGCAAAAAGCCAGATTTATGTAAACTGAGTTCAGAAGCAAAGAAAGCTAAATTAAATGTTATAAATCACCTTACGTTGGGAACCTAGTTTTCATAGTCACAACCCTGTTGTGGTCAAGTCAAAATCATAGATCACTTCACAAGTCATTTTGAAAACATCTGATGATGGAACAGTATGGCCACTCCAACTGTCCATGACCGCGGACGCGGCTATTCGAATAGTTTGACACTCTACAGAGGTGGTACACTTTAACCACAAAATTTGATACATCTGTTAGGGGTAACCCTGAATCATCAAACTTAGTATGCGGATAATAAATCATAACCTTTCCTTTGCACACTCTAGTATAAGCACCTCTCCTATGAGCATGGCCTCCCAGCCATGGCCATCTGCCATCCTGGGCACTTCATAGGTGGACATCATCAAGAGGTAGCCTCAGCTCAAACCTCTTCCGCGAGGGAACCGATACTAATGCATATAAACTTCCGGCTAAGCCTTATCCAATTCAGGTATTGTGGTTGTATGGTAAAATTGGACTGGTATCACATCCGAACCCAACCATCAGTTTTTATGAAGGGCTAAGGCTCCTACCTCAACACTTTAATCATCAAATCCATTTGTGTTTCTCAACATATGTCAAAACATTTCAATAGAATGAAGCATCATTCCAAGGTTTTCATAAGCATTTTCACGAAGTATTCCGATCTAAAGTGATCAAGTTTTATGCTTAGCACTAGCCACTAAGTTAAGAGTGTTAACTAATGAGGGATGCTAATCTCAATCTCATGCCATAGAATGGCATCTAGTATAGGCCTAGTTTTATACTATTTATGCTATCTATACTATCTTTCCAAAATCTCACAAAGCATTAACTAAAAGTAAAGAACTTTGGTAAAGCAAAAGTAAGGCTTGCAAGTAAAACTTGGGATGGATATAATCAAAATGTATAACCAAGCATGCCTAATGCAATTGCTTAAGTTATCAAAAAGGGGGCAAGTGCTAACTTGCTTATTTCTAGCTTGCTACTAATAGCTTGCCTTGATTGGTGCAGTGATTGAAATTCTCTTCGTCTTCTTCGGGTTAGAACTCCTCCTCCTCATAGACTTGGTCGGTACTATCATCTATAAATAAATACGGGGTACCCAATCACCAAAAATACTTAACTAAGTCTATTTAGCACACTAAGGCACACACTTGATGATCTAGCATCAACACAGTCATCACATGAATTAAAGAACTAGTTTTATTTAGTTTAATCGAGGAAAGTAATTTCTACTCATTGAAATTAATTAAGATGTAACATTTCTCAATTACAATATGGGATCATGTGGACACATGTCATCACCACATATTCTAATACATGGGAATGTGATTTAAAGGGTTGGTCACATTTTATAAAGTTTAAGATTATCATTTAAATGATTTAAAGTGACTAGAAATGCCTATGTAGCATTATTTTGGTACTAGTCCAAAGTCACTGCATGCAAACCTAAATATTATTATATATTCGGATAGGTATTGTCAAATGTGACTTTTGAGAGTTGGAATCAACTCAAAAGCTATTATGGTTGATTTTTGAAAAATGTTTGAAGTTGCAAAAGTCTCTGTTTTCTTATTTTTTCTATAGATTATCTCTAACTCCAAATGATTTAAATCCAACAGTCTTGGATAGATATTTTAATTATCTTTCCAACAAACTTTGAATCGTGCCATTTGGTTAAGTGAAACTCTCTGAATTGATTTTTGAATAAGTGGACAGAATATGATTTCAACTAAATTGGAAAATCACTTATTTGAATCTTTGGGCCAGCGCGGGAAAGGAAATGGGCCGGCCTAGTGGCACTCCGCGGTGCAGCGGGCTGCTGACAGCACGGACCCACTGGCCAGCGACTTATCTAACGCGAACCGGTATCTTTCAACCAGAGCCCTACGATCTAAATCTCATCCAACGGCTAAGGGTCGTCATCGACGGTGAACAGCTCCGGCGAGGCCTGAACCCTAACGCGGGGGGCTCACCTGGGCTCTATCTAGGCTCGGCAACGGGGGCAAACGACATGGTAGACGACAGCGATTCGAGGTGTGGTAACGACATGTCTTGGGGTGGTCGAAATCAACGGCGCCCTTCTCCTCCAGAAGCAGCGGGATGGGGTGTGGGAGGCTCAGTGGTGAGTGTGGAGTCGAGGGGTGTGAGGAATGGAGGCTGGGGTGGCATCCTTTTATAGCTCGACGAGGGGACCGCGCGATGCGGGCTGGCGTCTCTGGCGAGGGCGGCACAGAGAGCTAAGGGCATGACGGGGGTAGGAGGACGGTGCGGTGTCTCCTAGCGGTTCTCATGGACTTAATGGCGCGACGTGGGGCGGTGTGTAACGGTCGGGCACGTGCGGTGCTCTGGGCAGAGGCAGATGTGTTTGCGGCGGCGCACAGGAGTTACGGGTCACGCGGCGGTGAACGGGGGTCTCTAGGGGCTAGCTGTGATCATGGCGAGTTAGTGCACGCGCAGAGAGAGCGAGGCGCGAGCTGGCGGAGCTGGTCAGCTATGGCGCGCTGGCGTGCTCTTGGCACGGTGCAGAGACACTGGGCGCAGCGCTGCTGGGTTGGTCTAGGGCCTGGCTGTGATAGAGGGATGGACAGGCCGTGGCGGTAGACTGCGGCGGTCCTCCTGGGCATCCTGGATAGGCGCGGGGTGGTCTGCTGCGGCTTGGACGTGGTCGACCGCCGGTGACCAAATTTGGGTGGCTCTCCACTGGTGTAGCAGCGAAGAGGGGTGGCTGTCTGGGCACGGCTCGACACTAGGGGATACAGGGGACTAGAATGGGGGAAAGTGGTCGAGGATCACTGCACAGAAAAGTGAAGTTAGGCAGGAGTTTGATCTATGTCGGCCAGGTGCTTGTTTAAATGGCCGAAAGAAATTTAAATTTAAATTTTGGGCTCAATTTTTGTGAGGCATCTACACTTATGCTTGGTTATCTATGGTTGCTTGGGATTGGCAAGGGGAATTGATTTGATGGGTTTTTCAAAACTGAGGACCTTAACACATACACTTGATTCAAATTTGAATTGTCCTTTAAATGGATTTGAAAATAGTTTTGGTGAGTTTGTAAAGTGGGCCTTGGTTCACTTTTACTTGGTGTAGCAAGGGGTGAAAAGAAGTAGAAATGTTTCTGTTAGAAATTTTCTTCTAGGAACACTCAAAGTGGACTAGCGGTTAACTTTGGTCAAAATGACCATTTGCTTTATTTATTCTTATTTGATTTCTTTTTCTCTGGATTTTGTTTGTAAATGGTCTAGATGATGTGGAATTCACCTTTAAACCATTTCACAACATTTAGAACAATCAAGCATGTCATATACACACAATTCTGTACTAATGCAAATACACATGCATTCATAATCATTTTATTAATAAAAGTTTTTGTTAACCCTAAATTGGGTGATTAGAACTTGCTAATATTGATTATAAGATTTGAGATATTACAAACCTTCCCTCCTTAAACAAAATCTTGTCCCAAGATTTAAGCAAACTAGGAACTAAAGAGATCTGGAAACTCAGTCCTAGTGTAATCTTCTCGCTCCCAGGTAGCTTCTTCTTTGGTATGATTGCTCCATTGGATCTTGAGAAATTTGATACTCCGGGTCCTGGTAGTTCTGAAAGCTTCTTCCAAGATACGGATGGGCACTTCACGATACGTCAAATCCTTGTTGATATCAATGGCTCGGTGATCGATGTTCTTGAAAACTTCAGTCTTCTCCGAAACTTCTAGGCATTTGCGCAGTAATGAGATATGGAACACATTATGGATAGCTGACATCTCCTCTGGCAGTTCCAGTTGATACGATACTTCTCCTCAGCGATTCAGAATCTTGAAGGGTCCAATATATCTGGGGGCTAACTTTCGTTTCAGCTGAAGACTCTGCATTCCCTTCAAGGGTGACACTTTGAGATACACAAAATCTCTGACATTGAAAGTCAGGTCTCTACGTCTCTTGTCAGCATAACTCTTCTGTCTGGATTGGGCGGTCTTGAGGTGCTCACGGACTTTGTGAACCTTATCTTTGGCTTCTCGTCGGATGTCAGGTCCAAAAATCTAACTCTCTCCTACGTGCGACCAATTCAAGGGGTACGACACTTCCTTCCATATAAGAACTCAAATGGGGCCATTTGCAAACTGGCTTGATAACTGTTTGTAGCATCCCAGAAAAACCACTACTAGAAAATCACGTGTTGTTTTTATTTTGTGCATCATCATGACCATATGCTCATGTCATCATGCCACATTGCATTTGAGCATTGTCATCATCATGCATCTTTTTACCTAAAAACTATTTTCCTAAAGCGTAGTCTTGTTTTCTAAATATCCCCGTCTTTATTTCAAATCAAAACCTTGGTCCGCCCGGATCTTTTATTTGTCTAAACTATTTTACAAAAGAATATTTCAAACTAAATAAAAATATAAACTATTTTTTTACCTGGGGAGGCCGCCACCGGCCAGGCCAAAAAGCCCAGCTGGCAGCAGCCTACTACCTAGATAAATCCCAATCCTACCCCAGACCAAACCCTAACCCTAGACGTGACCTGACCTACCAAACCACCTGATCAACCCAGCCGCCACCAACCAGAAGTAGCCCCACACACCATGTCGCTCGACGCACGTGGCCACCGAGCCCCGGAGCATGCACTGTCGTGCACAACACGCTACCTAAACGCGTTCCACCCGTTTCCCTGGCCCCACCTCCTGCCCGCCTCGCACGCTCCTCGCACCGACCCACTCCGCTGACCGCGTCCCGCCAACCTACCGCTACCCCGTCCCTACCCTTCGTCCCGAGGCGGACTGGACGCGAAGCTCGTCCCGCGACCCCGCCTGGCTCCCTCTCCTTCCCCTACATCGCTGCCAGCGCTCTCCGAAGCGCCGCCGCTCCATCCCTTGCATCGCCACCGCCTCTCTCATCCGCGGTTGTTTCCCTAGAGCAGCGCCGCCTTCCGTCGCCGTCGCGCGACCTCTCTGTCCCGCTCGCACGCGTCCAAGTCCGGCCGCTGGCCATGGTCGGCGTCACGCAGCACCTCGCTGCCATCTCCCCATCGCCGCCTGCGCCCACGGAGGCCCCCACCGCTCTACCTCGTTGGCCACCATGACCTGAACCCCCTCTCCTCTCCGCCTGGAGCTCCACCCGGCCCCGCCCCTGTGACCCTCCTCTCGGCCTCCCTCGCAGAGGCTACCTCGCCCTGGCCGCCGCTGCTCGAAACCTCGTCGGGCCCGCCATCGTCCGTGCTCCTCCAAGCACCGGAACCCGCTGACCCTGCTTCGGCCAGCGCCTCACCGCCGTGCGACCCTCCTCTGCCCTGCAAGCTCGTCTGCGATTGCCTTCGGGCCTGTGCTCCGGCCAGGCCGAGCCTCCTCCACGTGTAGGCCGCGCCTTCTCGAGCGTCTCTCCCCGCTGCTGGAGCCGCTGCGGCGCCATCCTCCTCCCTATGCGGAAACCACCTCTCCGATGTGTTGCTGGACTGGACCTTGACCTCCACCTTGTCGCCTGGACTATGGTTTGTTGTGCCACTCTATACCGTTTAAGGGTATGGGTGAGCTTGTGTGTTTGTGAGATAACCAAAGCCTGCAAGGATCTTTGTGTTGCTGCCTAGATGGAGCCACTACAAGATCGACACCGACCGGACGAACCCGAGGAACCACCGGCGCCGAACCCGACTCTGACGACCGAGGCCTCGAAGACATCTCCTTCACGAAACCGCAGGCGATGCCACTCAAGTGCTTCTTCCCCGGATCCGGTGATCCCGAAACCTCAAGATCTCCTTCCCGGATCTGATGGCCGAGACCCTGAAGACCCCTAGACCTAAAGACCGATCCCTAAACCTTCCGAGCCCCAAGATCCTCGACCCTAGATGTGTGACCCCTACCTATCCCTATTTTATAAATGCTATATAAAATTGTTGGATATTAATTTGATCATGTCGCATATATATTGTGTGGTTTGGGGGCATTATGCCGATTCACCAAATAATTAAATATGGAGCACATATGCGGGCTTTTCTAGTCTTATATTGCCTCCATTTAAATTTGTGTAGCGAACTGATGTCATGTTTTGCCTTATTAATACAACATTTAAATTGCGGGGTAGCTAAACAACATGAACCTCTTAATTAATCGTCGGGACCTCGTTTTTGCTTAATATTTCCTAATTGCACTACATATTGCCATGCCATGCATCATATCATGAACATGCTGACTCTTGCTGTAGTATTAAATAGTGCATCCGGTGTTTCTTTTAGTGCTTTGCTTCTTCGCGGATTAGGCCGCTGAGTGGATGCAAGTATCGACAAGTTCTTCGGATAGTGTATCTTCGGCTATGTCTCCAGGCGAGCATTCTCCCCCTTTCTACCTATTTTGCATTTATAGTCTTTATTTCCTTCTGTTGATCTATTGCTATCTATGTCGCGATGCTTTAGTGTTTCGTACCAGATATATTCCGTGTAGTCTTTATATTGCCTTGGACACCTCCTATTACCTGTTGTTTGGTAGATAGATGGTCTTGCGAGTCGTAGTCGCTTGCTCAGGTGCGATCCCATGTCGTGAAGTACCACATAGTTGTTGGAATGTTGTCATATGCTTTATGGTGGAGAGGATCATGACTTTAAATACAACTATTAAATTGCTAGGATAACTAGTGAAAGAGGCACCGGTGAGCAATATATGCTATTTGGTTTTTCATGTTCACTTGTGTCCCGTAGGCCCCGAGTACTTGATACCTGTTCCTTGATTATTCACACTATCCACATCAAGGATGTCCCTATGGATCCCCCTTAGCCAGAGCTTGATTCATTTCTTATTTCATGGGGCCACAAACTAGTTTGGGGCTTTATTACTATCATGTACTTATGCCATGCTTTACTGCTTTATTTACGATTGTGCGTGGAGCACCTATACTGTTTTGGAACATGGAATGTTTTCGCGGTATCGACAACCCCAGTCACACTTTCAGGTTCCCAGTCGTTTACAGCCATTGACACAAACCCTGGGTCCATCTCGGAGCCGGCCAACTTCGTTGCGGGTAGCTTAGTGGGGTGGCCCCCTGAAATATTTTATGAATCCTATGATTGCTTTGTCGTGAAAGCCTCGTTGGGTTTTGATTTGGTTTTTCCGAGGTTGATCGTGTGTATGTTGCTATTTGTGCACCCCTGCAGGGTAAATCTTTCTAAGAGCCGTGTCCGCGGTTATGGACGACTTGGAGCATAGTATCTCGATTATAGACAAGCATAACTAAATTAGTGCTATAAATTTGACTTAATATGTGACTAGTAATAAGCTTCACTACAATGGAGTGGATAATAAAAGTACCAACAACTGGTGGAACTGGGGTGTATCGTGTCATGTTATACCTGCCTAGTAAGTATCGCAACTCCAATGGAATGAAATAAAAGTGCCGACAACTGCTGGGTTTGGGATGCCACATGCTAATTGTATCTGACTAGTAAGTTCTGCAACTACAATTGAATGGTTAACTAAAACTGCCCACTACTTATGCTATCAGGATGACTCATTCTATCTATATCTGACTAGTAAGTGCTGCAACTATAATGGAATAAATAAAACTGTCAACTCTGTGAGTTCCTCGGTTTTACTTCCTCGTGTGGTCTCGAGGGGGCAATACCAGGATGGGTATGACTGGTGTTAGTATCAGGTTGGTCCCGAATAGGTCTCTCTTATCCCTCTCTAATAGCTGAAAGTTGTATCGAGTCTCTATAGGTTGTTTAGTGCATGCTTCGCTGCCGCTTCTGTCCACGATACCTATGTAGGCGAGATCCACCGAATTCTAGCCTCGCCGTGTACTGGCCTCAGTACTGACGCTACTTTTTTTTCCTTCGCCCTTTGTCGACACCCCCTTTTGTTTTAGCAGGGTTGTGATCGACGTCGTTAGCTGGGTTACCCTTCCGGCTTGGCCTAGGCAGGGTTATGGACACCATTGGTTATTCTTCAGGGCTCTTATCCCCATTTGCATCTTGTCCATACTCGGACATTGTATCGTTTTCAAGGTGATTTGGATCTTTGTATTGTATATCTGTATTCTTGGCTCACGGAGTCGTTGTTGTATATATATGTTTCTGTGGGTTCCATCGTGGACTATTGTGTCATGTTATTACTTTCTTTTCCACCCGCACGCAAGTGCTTGGTGGGCATCTTTGAATCGTTTCTATGCGGGTTTGGCGGGCATCGCTAAAACTTGCATAGGGCCGATTTGAGGGTGTTACAACCAGACTGTCCGGTTAGGTTTTGGTTCATCGGCTCTACCATCGGACCATCCAGTCTCGGATCCGGTCCAACCGTCCCTGGCACCAGATCTCTCTAAACTGTTCTTTTTTAACCACACACTTGCCCAAATCCAAGTTTTTCCTCATGTTTTCCTTGTGGCATGTGTACTTATCTTTGTGCTCCCCAACCTCCCTCTCTCTTTTTCATAGGTGACGATGATGCCTATGAGAGTGAGGATGAGTATGTTCCTAAGGAACCTACCAGGGGGAAGAGGGCTCATCGAGCCAGCCAGTCTGTTCGGCATGAGGGTGCGGGAAGCACTCGTTCTGGTCGCATCAAGATCAAGGCCAACTGGGGTAAGCAAGCTATCGTGCATGCTGAGGGTGAAGATGTGCCAACTCAAAATATGAAGAATATGGAGATTGCTCTATATTAGACTCTTCGCAAGTAGAATCCCTATTGTTTCAAGACTCCTACCTATACATGGCCCTGACAATAAGTTTTGGACTAAGATTCAAGCTTTGATGTGGGATCACATTTACACTCAGTTCAAGCTCACTCTCTGTAGTCATATTGTTGCTGTCAATGTGGAGTGGTTCAACATGTGTGCAGCCTCATATTATCATTTTATTGATGATGCTATAAAGAAGATGGATTTGTTTGATCTTGTGTGTCTCAAGGAGGACTACTATCCTGAGTATATCCGTTAGTGCTTTTGCACAGTCTATTTTAATGATGATGCTGAGCGCACTATGTCTTGGATGACTGCCATGCGGTGGTTTTGTGCCACCTATGATGATTTGGTTGAAGTTATGGGTTATGCTAGCAAGGGAGGTGGCTTTCACATTCATAGTGAAAAGGTCATGTCTGTTGACACTCTTGCTTTATGCTATCCCAGGGATTCTGAGTGGGCAGGGTGATGGACGCCATTGGTTATTCTTCAGGGCTCTTAGCCCCATTTGCATCTTATCCATACTCGGATGTCGTATCGTTTTCGAGGTGATTTGGATCTTTGTACTGTATATCTGTATTCTTGACTCATGGAGTCGTTGTTGTATATATATGTTCTGTGGGTTCCATCGTGGACTAAAGTGTAATGGTATTACTTCGTTCTCCACCCGCACGCAAGTGCCTGGTGGGCGTCCTTGAATCGTTTCTACGCGGGTTTGGCGGGAAGCGCTAAAACATGCATAGGGCCGATTTGAGGGTGTTACAAAGTGGTATCAGAGCTCAGCAGTTGCGATACCACACTGGTCCAGCCTGTAGGATAACCTAGCTAACGGCCGATGTAGAGTGTCAAAACTATTTTGCAAAATCGGTTGGATAGATCTGATTAGGTCTGCTTTTAGTCCTTACCCCTATGCTATTCTCCTCTTACCTTTGCGTGTTTTGAATCTACTCTTATCTTCTCTTCGAGTCCAGGATTTCTCGTGGTTGGGTTTCCGTCATACCTTCAGGGTTTTGCTTCCTCCCTCTGATAACGGTGGAGATACAATCATCAATCTGTATCTCGTTTGGTGTACCTTTCATCTAATCTTTTTGGTCCTTGTACTCTTTATCTGTATCTGCACCTTGACGGATATCCGTATCGTTGAAAAACATATGAGAAGGATGAGCACTGGTGAAGTTGGAGTATACCTTCAGCATGTGTTGTTCATGCAAATAGAACCATTGCGGAACCTAATGATTGTGTCTTTTCATACGATTTCTTTTGAATCTTCTAGTGGTCCACAATGCGATCACATCATCAACGTCAGATCTGATGAAGAGCCTGCATCATTCCTTTGTTCTCCAGACATCGCTTATCGAGATCTATAGTCTAAACTACGAGAGTTGACTGCACGATTCTTTTATTCATGTACAGAGTAATGCTTTGAGTGTGGGATGGAGTAGCTACCATACCACTACTCTTATCATTCACTTTTGTACCTTGAATGGTGGATCAATGTGATTTTACTCTTTCCATGGAAGTTAGAGGTGGCCTTACCTTTTGAGACCTTTACCTTCGTCTTTGTTTCTCCGTAGTGATCTCTCAACAAACATGAGCAATGATCCCTTGATTGGGGGTGTCGCTGAATTCAAGATGGAGCAAGAATCCTTGTTAGTGGTGTCGCGAGGATCTACACGAAGCGAGAAGATTCAGACCATCATCCTTCTCCCTGTACCATGAGGCGGATCTCGAGGGCGAGATCCATTGTTAGTGGTGTCGAATTGTAGCATCCCGGAAAAACCACTACTAGAAAATCGTGTTTTTTTTTATTTTGTGCATCATCATGACCATATGCTCATGTCATCATGCCACATTGCATTTGAGCATCGTCATCATCATGCATCTTTTTACCTAAAAACTATTTTCCTAAAGCCTAGTTTTGTTTTCTAAATATCCTCGTATTTATTTCAAATCAAAACCTCGGTCCGCCCGGATCTTTTATTTGTCTAAAATATTTTACAAAAGAATATTTCAAACTAAATAAAAATATAAACTATTTTTTACCTAGGGAGGCCGCCACCGGCCAGGCCCAAAAGCCCAGCTGGCAGCAGCCTACTACCTAGATAAATCCCAATCCTACCCCAGACCAAACCCTAACCGTAGACGTGACCTGACCTACCAAACCACCTGATCAAACCAACCGCCACCAACCAGCGGTAGCCCCACACACCATGTCGCTCGACGCATGCGGCCACCTAGCCCCGGAGCATGCACTGCCGCGCACAGCATGCTACCTAAACTCATTCCCCTGTTTCCCTGGCCCCACCTCCCGCCCGCCTCGCACGCTCCTCGCACCGACCCGCTCCGCTGACCGCGTCCCGCCAACCTACCGCTACCCCGGCCCCACCCTTCATCCCGAGGTGGACTTGACATGAAGCCCGCCCCGTGACCCCGCCTGGCTCCCTCTCCTTCCCCTGCATCGCCGCCAGTGCTCTCTGCAGCGCCACCGCTCCATCCCTTGCGTCGCCACCGCCTCTCTCATTCGTGGTCGCGTCCCTGGAGCTGCGTTGCCTTCCGCCGCCGTCGCGGGACCACTCTGTCCCACTCACGCGCGTCCAAGTCTGGCCGCTGGCCATGGTTGGCGTCACGTAGCGCCCCGCTTCCATCGCCCCATCACCGCCTACGCCCATGGAGGCCCCGCCGCTCTACCTCATTGGCTGCCGTGACCTGAAACCCTATCCTCTCCGCCCGGAGCTCCACCCGACCCTGCCCGTGCGTCCCTCCTCCCGGCGTCCCTCGCAGAGCTCCACCTCGCCCCGGCCGCCGCCACTCGAAACCTCGTCGGGCCCACCACCGTCCGTGCTCCTCCAAGCCCCGGAACCTTCCGACCCTGCTCCGGCCGGCGCCTCACTGCCGCGTGACCCTCCTCTGCCCTGCAAGCTCGTCTGTGATCGCCCTCAGGCCTGTGCTCCGGCCAGGCCGAGCCTCCTCCATGTGTAGGTCGCGCCTTCCCGAGCGTCTATCCCCGCTGCCAGAGCCACGACAGCGCCTTCCTCCTCCCTACGCGGAAACCACCTCTCCGATGTGTTGTTGGCCTGGACCTCGACCTCCACCTCATTGCCTGGACTATGGTTTGTTGTGCCACTCTATACCGTTTAAGGGTATGGGTGAGCTTGTGTGTTTGTGAGATAACTAAATCCTGCAAGGATCTTTGTGTTGCTGCGTAGATGGAGCCACTACAAGATCGACATCGACTGGACGAACCCGAGGAACCACCGGCGCCGAACCCGACTCTGACGACCGAGGCCTCGAAGACATCTCCTTCACGAAACCGCAGGCGATGCCACTCAAGTGCTTCTTCCCCGGATCCGATGATGCCGGAACCTCAAGATCTCCTTCCCGAATCCGATGGCCGAGACCCTGAAGACCCCTAGACCTGAAGATCGATCCCCGAACCTTCCGAGCCCCAAGATCCTCGACCCTAGATGTGTGACCCCTACCTATCCCTATTTTATAAATGCTATATAAAATTGTTGCATATTAATTTGATCATGTCGCATATATATTGTGTCGTTTGGGGGCATTATGTCGATTCACCTAATAATTAAATATGGAGCACATATGCGGGCTTTTCTAGTCTTATATTGCCTCCATTTAAATTTGTGTAGCGAACCGATGCCATGTTTTGCCTTATTAATACAACATTTAAATTGTGGGGTAGCTAAACAACATGAACCTCTTAATTAATCGTCGGGACCTCGGTTTCGCTTAATATTGCCTAATTGCACTGCATCTTGCCATGCCATACATCATATCATGAACAAGCTGACTCTTGCCGTAGTATTAAATAGTGCATCCGGTGTTTCTTTTAGTGCTTTGCTTCTTCGCGGATTAGGCCATTGAGTGGATGCGAGTATCGACAAGTTCTTCGGATAGTGTATCTTCGGCTATGTCTCTAGGCGAGCATTCTCCCCCTTTCTACCTATTTTGCATTTATAGTCTTTATTTCCTTCTGTTGATCTATTGCTATCTGTGTCGTGGTGCTTTAGTGTTCTGTACCAGATATATTCCATGCAATCTTGATATTGCCTTGGACAGCTCCTATTACTTGTTGTTTGGTAGATAGATGGTCTTGCGAGTCGTAGTCGCTTGCTCAGGTGCGATCCCGTGTCGTGAAGTACCACACAGTTGTTGGAATGTTGTCATATGCTTTACGGTGGAGAGGATCATGACTTTAAATACAACTATTAAATTGCTGGGATAACTAATGAAAGAGGCACCGGTGGGCAATATATGTTATTTGGTTTTTCATGTTCACTTGTGTCCCGTAGGCCCCGAGTACTTGATACCTGTTCCTTGATTATTCGCACTATCCACATCAAGGATGTCCCTATGGATCCCCCTTAGCCAGAGCTTGATTCATTTCTTATTTCTTGGGGCCACAAACTAGTTTGGGACTTTATTACTATCCTGTAGTTATGCCATGCTTTACTACTTTATTTACGATTGTGCGTGGAGCACCTGTACTGTTTTGGAACATGGAATGTTTTCGTGGTATCGACAAGCCCAGTTACACTTTCGGGTTCCTAGTCGTTTACAACCATTGACACAAACCCTGGGTCCGTCTCGGAGCCGGCCAACTTTGTTGCGGGTAGCTTAGTGGGGTGGCCCCCTGAAATATTTTATGAATCCTGTGATTGCTTTGTCGTGAAAGCCTCGTTGGGTTTTGATTTGGTTTTTCCGAGGTTGATCGTGTGTGTGTTGCTATTTGTGCACCCCTGTAGGGTAAATCTTTCTAAAAGCCGTGTCCGCGGTTATGGATGACATGGAGCATAGTATCTCGATCATAGACAAGCAAAACTAAAGTAGTGCTATAAATTTGACTTAATATGTCAATAGTAATCAGCTTCACTACAATGGAATGGATAATAAAAGTACCAACAACTGGTGGAACTGGGTGTATCGTGTCATGTTATACCTGCCTAGTAACTATCGCAACTCCAATGGAATGAAATAAAAGTGCCGACAACTGCTGGGTTTGGGATGCCACATGCTAATTGTATCTGACTAGTAAGTACTGCAACTACAATTGAATGGTTAACTAAAACCACCCACTACTAGTAAGTACTGCAACTACAATTGAATGGTTAACTAAATACCAGGATGGGTATGACTGGTGTTAGTATCAGGTTGGTCCCGAATAGGTCTCTCGTATCCCTCTCTAATAGCTGAAAGTTGTATCGAGTCTCTATAGGTTGTTTAGTGCATGCTTCGCTGCCGCTTCAGTCCACCATACCTATGTAGGCGAGAGCCGCCGAAGTCTAGCCTCGTCGTGTACTGGCCTCAGTATTGATGCTCCTTTCTTTCCTTCGCCCTTTGTCGGCACCCCCTTTTGTTTTAGCAGATTTGCGATCGACGTTGTTAGTAGGCTTACCCTTCCGGCTTGGCCTGGGCAGGGTTATGACGCCATTGGTTATTCTTATCCCCATTTGCATCTTATCTGTACTCAGATGTCGTATCATTTTCGAGGTTATTTGGATCTTTGTATTATATATCTGTATTCTTGACTCATGGAGTCGTTGTTGTATATATATGTTCTATGGGTTCCATCGTGGACTAATGTGTAATGGTAGTAGTTTGTTCTCCACCCGCACGCAAGTGCCTGGTGGGCGTCCTTGAATCGTTTCTATGCGGGTTTGGCAGGAAGCGCTAAAACATGGATAGGGCCGATTCGAGGGTGTTACACTGTTGTTGTATGAGAATTCTGCGAAAGGCAGACAATCTTCCCATTTTGATCCATACTCTAACACACAAGCTCTCAACATATCTTCTAAGATTTGGTTGACTCTTTTAGTCTGTCCATCGGTTTGCGGGTGATAAGCTGTGCTGAAATTCAACTTGGTTCCTAATCCTTCTTGGACTCTCTACCAAAATCTTGAGGTAAATTGGGTTCCTCGATTTGATACTATGGTCTTGGGGGTTCCATGCAAACTGACGATTCTAGCAATGTACAACTCTGCTAGCTTCGAACTCTGGTAGGTTGTCTTAACGGGTATAAAATGGGCTACCTTAGACAGTCTATCAACTATGACCCAAATAGAGTAATTTCCCCTACTAGATGTAGGCAAACCGTTGATAAAGTCCATTCCGACGGAATCCTATTTCCATTCCGGAATCTGCAATGGTTGCAACAGTCCTGCGGATCTCTAACGTTCCGCCTTGACTCTTTGACAGATATCACACTTGGCGATGTAGCTTCCGGTTTCTCTCTTCATCTTGTGCCACCAAAATTGCTCCTTCAAATCCTGATACATCTTCGTTCCTCCGAGGTGGATAGAATAAAGAGTATCGTGAGCTTCTTGCATGATAACTTTCTTCAACTCCGAATCTGCTGGCACACAGATATGTCCCTTGTACCACAAAACTCTTTCTTCATCCTCGGTGAATCTAGGTACCTTTCCTGTACCAATACAACATTTGATTCTGTAGATACTTGCATTTTCCTTCTGGTCTTCCTTGATCTGACTGATCAAAGTGGGTTGAAGTTCAATGCTAGCTAAACATCCTTTGCTAACTAGCTCTGTTCTAAACTGCTCCAACTCTTCATGCAAACTTGGCTGGGCTTCTTTGATCATGGTGTTTAACCAACATGGCAGTCTGCTAAGAGCATCCACTACCACATTGGCTTTGCCGGGGTGATAGTGAATGTCAAGGTCATAATCCTTGATTAACTCTATCCATCTCCTTTGCCTCATATTCAGCTCCTTCTGAGTGAAAATATAATTCAGGATCTTGTGATCCGAATAAATCTCACAACGGTTACCCATAAGGTAATGACGCCATGTCTTCAATGCTAAAAGTATGGCTTCTAGTTCAAGGTCATGGGTAGGGTAGTTTTGCTCATGTTGCTTCAGTTGTCTTGACAAATATGCTATGACTTTTCCTTCTTGCATCAACACACACCCGATACCAATCTTGGATGCATCACAATACACATCAAAAGGCTTCTTGATATCTGGCATAATTAATATTGGGGCTGAAATCAATCTCTTCTTGAGCTCTTGAAAACTTGTGTCACATTTGTTGGTCCATTCAAACTTCTTATCTTACTTCAACAGTTGGGTCATTGGTCTTGCGATGCGTGAAAATCCTTCAACAAACTTACGGTAATATCCCACTAATCCAAGAAATGCATGGACTTGGGTTTGAGTGGTTGGGGTTTTACATTCTTCAACATCTTTGATCTTGGCGTGATCAACAGTGGCTCCTCCTGCTGACACAATATGTCCAAGGAATCCTACTTCTTTCAGCCAGAACTCACATTTACTAAACTTGGCATACAACTGATGCTCTCTCGAGGATGGTTCTCACGTGTTGCTCATGGTCTTCTTCTGACTTGGAATAGATTACAATATCATCGATAAAAACAACGACAAACTTATCCAGAAAATTCATAAAAAAATTATTCATGAGATTAATGAAATAAGCGGGGGCATTGGTTAATCCAAAAGACACGACCGTATACTCATACAATCCATATATGGTGGTAAAGGCGGTCTTTGGAATATTCGTTGCATGAATCTTGAGTTGATGATAACCAGTTCTAAGATCAATCTTAGAAAACACTCTGGCACCAGTCAACTGGTCAAACAGATCCTCTATATTGGGCAGTGGGTACTTGGTCTTGATGGTGACATCATTCAGCTTTCGGTAATCCGTGCACAGATGGTTACCTCCATATTTCTTATCAACAAACAGAACGGGCGATCTCCATGGCGATGCGCTTGGTTGAATCAAGCCTTTCTCTAGCATAGCATCAAGTTGCTTTTTCAGCTCCACTAGTTTAGATGGGTTCATGATGTAGGGTCTCTGAGCTATGGGTCGAGTTCCAGGAATTAGTTCAATTATGAACTCGATACCCCGATCTGGGGGCATACCGGGCAATTCATCTGGGAATACGTCAGGGTATTCACAGACTACTCTGACTTGGTCTATGGTGGGTTGGGCTAGACTCTTGTTTCATTTGAATTGACGGGGCAAGGTTTCTGATACATGATCTACTGATACTCCAGAGCTACTCGTCATGGTTATGGCTTTCTTGGTATAGTCGTTCAATCCTTTATGTTTCGACATCCAATCCATTCCTAGTACTACTTCCAAACCTTTGGTTCCAAGTACTATTAGATTGGCATAAAAATCTATTCCATGGATTCTAATAGGTACAGCCTTGCATATTTTTCTAGCTTTGGTGGTTGAACCAGGTATTTGAACTATCATAACATGCTTCAATTTTGTTGGTTGAATCTTACTAGTGCATGCAAATTCTTCTGTAACAAACAAGTGCGATGCTCCAGAATCAAACAACACTCTTGCAAGTACCGAGTTAACAGAAAACATACCCAACACTACATGTGGCACTTCTTTGGCTTGTTCAACATTCATCTGGAATAGACGGCCGTTGCGATTGAGCGAATTCCCTGGGGAAAATCTCCTTCCAGGCTGAACACGGCACTGCTGCTGAGCTGGGGCATTCACATTGGTGGTGGCTACAAGCTTCTTGGGACACTCATTGGAGTAGTGACCCTTGACTCCACATTCAAACCAAGTAATCTGGGACTTGTCTTTGGCTGCAAGAGGCACGGCATTGCTTCCGGTCCTTGGGGCAGTATTGTTGTTGTTGGACTTGGGCGGTGCACGGTTGAAGTTGTTGGAGTTGCCAGGGTTGTTGTTGTGGTTTCCTCCGGACTTCACGTTTCCTCCGCTACGATTGGGGTAGCTTGGGCGAGACATATTGGGTCTATTGTTTCTTGGGGCATATCCTGGAGATGGGTTGGGGCAATACTTCTGGGTATTGTAGGACCCTGTCTGGTGCATCATTCTGTGCTTGCGGTTGTCATTGTCTTTATTTATCTTCCCTTCCATCTGGATGGCAGAGTCGACTAGCTCTTCGAGATCTTCAAAACGGATGTTGACTAACACCGTCTGCATCTCATCACGCAATCCGTTCAGGAATCTTTCCTTCTTCTTGGCTTCAGTGTTGACCTCATCAGGTGCACACCTGGCGAGGGACAGAAATTTGTCACGGTATTCAACTACCGTCATTCTTCCTTGCTTCAGTTCCCTGAACTCATCTCTCATTCTATTGACTAAACCCTGTGGCACATGGGTGTGGCTGAACTTGATCTTGAAAGCTTCCCAAGTCATGATCTGATAGTGGTTCATCGTACGGGTGCTAGTCCACTAGGCTCTTGCATCTCCTGCCAGATAGTGGGTGGCAAACATTACCTTCTTGTTGGCGTCAACTCCCGCGACTTGTAGATTATTCTCCATGGTTTACAACCAATCATCAGCATCTAAAGGATCCTCAGATTTGTTGAAGATGGGGGGATTGGTATTCTGAAAATTCTTCAGCTTGGATCCATGATGATCCTGATTTCCTTGGCCTTGATTATTGTGGGACATTTTAGCTATCTATTGCACGGTGGCTAGGTTGGCTTGGTGCTCTGCTCTACTAGCTTCACGGTCGGAAACTAGCATCTGCAGAATCTGCAGCATCGGGTCCTATGATGAGCTACTTCCTCCTTGGTTTCCACGAGTCATCTGAAGATTGAGATAGATAAAGGGGTAAGAGGGAAAGTTCTAAGGTTCATGGTTTTGTTTTCAAAAGCTTTAGACTTTGAGTTTGAACTCAAGTTTTGCAACTAACTTCTTCTCATTCATTCATTCATTCGAGCACACAATACAACACACACACCACAACAAATGGAAAACAGATGGTTTTAAGAACCATTTTGTGAACTAAGATACAGTGGACCGATACAACTCATTCCTACGATAGTGATCAAGTGTATCTACTCATCATCAATGAAGTCAGAGTCATCATCATCAGTCTTAAAATTCATGGCATCATCCTCAGGGTAGTCATTGTCATCACTAAGGTACGAGTGAATATCTCCCTGGATGTCTTCACCTTCTTCCTGTTCTTCTTTTGCTTCAAGCTGGGCTTCTTGTTCCTGGATGGTCTTCTCGAGGTCGACCACCTTCTTGCAAATACAAGCGATGGTGTGTTCCTTCTTCTCATGTTGCCAGCGAAGTGATTGGTGATCCTTGAAGAGCATGGAGAAAGTCTGGTCCTTCTTGGCAGCAATGGCAAGGTTGTGGTTGGCGTAGGCTCGAGCATTGTCCAATTCGTTATGTCTATCATATAGCAGGAAGTCAAGATTCCCCACTTGGTGCTTCATATCTGGGTGACTTGGCATCTCCAATGAAATTCCCATAGAATCGCGTCTTGCGTAATGAGCAAAGCGAGTTCCCTGGATCAAGTTGACATTTTGCCCACACAGACGAGCAAGAGCTTCATGCATAACCCTGGCTAATCCATCTAGCCAGTTGTTCTCTCGCACGGTGAATTGAATCTTCTCAGAAAGGGGTTCTTCCATCTTGCCTCGAAGATCTGCAACTAGCAGCCATTGTAGATCTCCTCCTGGAAAATCCTTGAGTTGAGCTCCAAAGAATTCCGGATGCGGGCGCTCAAGATACTCTGACAGTGCATGAAGATCCCTCTCAAAGATCAGCTAGCCTCTGTTGCCCAACTAGTAGAACTTGCAATACTAAACTTCCATCTATAAGAATTTAGGATGAGTAAGTTAGTGATGTGATCAAGTGTGTCAAATTTTATGTAGTAATGTAACAATTTTTCCTTTACACACTCTAGTATAAGCACCTCTCCTATGAGCTTGGCCTCCCAGCCATGGCCATCTGCCATCCTGGGCACTTCATAGGTGGACACCATTATCTCCACTTCCTAGAAATTTCTTCCACACAAAACATCACACAATTGTTATTAGCAACATTAGTATATATGAAGTGATAAAACCTTTTGAGACCAACTTCAACTAAAAACCATCAAAACATAAGCCACTGTAGCAACTCCTTCCGAAAACCCAAAAAGAATTCAAAAATGAAATCGATTAAAGAAGCAAATGAAAGAGTGGTAAAATCTGTCAAAACAGACCAGCAGGTAAAGATCAATTTTTTGGAAAATCTTCTGTTGCTCAAATCAAAAAGTGCAGAACTAACGAAAGTTAAATAACAACCTGGGGCAGAAGCACAAAAACTTACAGCTCAATCCGACATACATAGATCTCTCACGAATTTTTACGGTGAAGCACAAAAATCTGTTTCGGGACAGCAACCTCCCCAAATCCTAGTTCTCTCTCATTAGAGGTTGATCTTGACACAAAAACCAAACAAAACAGATAAGAAGCGGTTATTACCGAAGTAATAACTTCCAACACTCAAAGAAACAAAAACAAATGGAAAGCTAAAACAAATTGGGTTGTCTCCCAAAAAGCTCTTTCTTTATAACCATTAAGATGAGCGTGATAATTTTGGAGATGCTCACATAGGAATATGAATTGAAGTGAAAGAGAGCATTAAGAAGGGAAAATACACACATTTAATTCTAACCCACTTCCTATGCAAGGGAATTTTATAAACAAATAAGTTGTTGAAACCAGAAACCACTAGCATAAGAAGGCAAAAGAAGTGCAACATAAAAACTTTCAACATAAAACGAGGAAACTTGATATTATTGAGATGCATAAGAACACTTTTCCCTCTCTCATAGTAACTTTCAGTATCATGCAAAAACTTAACAATATAACTATCACAAGGTCTATCGTAACAATGATCACTTATTCTAACAGAAACACAGGAATACTAGCTCTCATAACACTACTTTGTGAAACAATATTAGAGGTATCCTTACAAAGGATAGTGTGTCCCTCTTCTTCATATTTAGTAACAAAGTCTTTCACATTTGCTATAATAGGTTCATCAACCATTTGTTTGGTAGGTTCAACAGCTTTACTTGTACTTTGATTAAGCATACTAGCTATAATAGAATGTTCCTTCATCTTAACTTGGAAAGGCATTTTCTCAATATAAGGTTCAGGTAAGACATGATTAGCAGTATAAACTTTACTATTTCTTGTAGGAACACTCTTAGCAACATCTTTATAAGGTTCATGATACTTATTCCACTTCTTTTTAGGCACTTCAATATAGGAACCAAAATCCTTAAAATAAGAAGCAATAGCTTGAGAGTCTAGACCATAAGCATTTTTAATATTTTGAAAGTCACCAGTTCCCATAAAAGATTCAATGCATTCATAATCATAATTTATACCTGACTTTCTACCTTTGTAATTCTTGCAAGCTTCAGCATTGTCTTCAATATGGTCTAGGAGATCCCATTCAGCTTCTTCTTCCATGCACAAGAAGCATCCAATAAATCCTTGTCATGTAGAGGGAGCCTTGCATAAAAGTTATTGATAATAATATTGTTGGGGAGCTCATGAATGGGACATTTGAGCATTAGTAACTTCAATCTCCCCAAGCTTGAGCTGTACTCTATCCATCAAGAGGCCAAAAGTTGTATATTTGATTCCGATCTTTATGAATCTCACTAGGAGGATAAACTTTGAATAAAAGAGAGGCACTATTTCCTCCTATTCTAGAGCTTGACCATTCTTCAGCAGCTTATACCATTCCTCAGCTCTTCCTTTCAGCGATAATGAGAATAACTTCTTCTTAACTTGATATGTAGTAATACCTGCACACTTGAACAACCCGCATAATTCGTGTATAAAGAGCAAATGATCATCGGGATGGACAGTTCCATCCCCAACATAGTAGTTATCCATAACACGATCAATAATTCTTGTAGGTATTTTAAAAACATCATTCTCAGCAGGTGGTGGCTTATCTGCTACCTTAGCAGTGGTAGTAGCATTACCAAATAAGAAACTCAGCGAATTATCCATAACAAAAATAAAGCAAATAACAGAAGTAAACAATACTCACAGTAGAAGTTTCCTTTACCAGTTCCACTCTCCAATAGCGCTTCACTCCCCGGCAACGGTGCCAGAAAATAGTCTTGATGACCCACAAGTATAGGGGTGTATCGCAGTATTTTTGATATGTAAGAGTGTCGAGCCCAATGAGGAGCAGAAGGTGCTGGCTAGTGGTATGGATTAGGAATTCTCTGCAAATACTTAGCAAACGGATTTTTACGGATTTTTGATAATGCAAGTAAACGAAGTACGAGTAAATAAAAGAGAATGAGAATAAATGCAGCAAGTGGCCCAATCCTTTGTGCAGCAAAGGACAAGCCGGTTGTATTACTTAGGATGACCAAACATTCTCGAGGACACATGGGAAGACTGTCAAGTGCTTTCGCTTCATGTAGTTGATTAATCTTCTTTAGCTTGCTAAGTGTTGTGTGGGTGAACCTGTGCTAATGTACCGACCTTCCTAGGACTAATACATACTTGTGATTATACCCCTTGCAAACATCTGTAAGCACAAGAAAGTAATTAAGGTAGAAACCTAACCACAACTTTAAACTCTAAGACCCTTACGTCCCTTGTGCAATGGTTTTCTAACGGGGGTTCAGGTTTCTGTCATTCCGGAAACCCCTATGATTAGTAGCCAAATACACAACGCATTCCCCTAGGACCATATAGGTGAAGTGTCATATAGTCGACGTGCACATGACACCACTAGAAGAAGTACACCACAACTTAAATTTCAAACTATTGAATCTTTCTCAACACAACTCCACTACTAACAACATGACTTCTCCCATGTCCTCAAGAACAAAACGAACTACTCACAAGACATCATATGGATCATGATCAGAGATGGAATAATGACGTATAACAATCTTAACATAAACAATAATTCAAGGGTTCACTCAATAGCATCAACTACAAAGAGTAATCAACACCGGGAAAGTTTCCCCTAAGAACTATGCAAGATTCAACCCAATTGTTACAGCAATATGGAGATGGTGATGAGGGTGCTGATGGTGATCCCGATGAGGTCCAGCTTGATAGTGGTGTTGATGGCGACGATCTCCCCTCTCCGGGAAGGAATTCCCCCGGCAGAAATCTGTCTGCCGAAGAGATCTTTCTCTCTCGGTGTTTTCTGCCCCGCAGAGGCGGTGGAATCTTTTTGTGGTCGTTCCCAGAATCTTAGGGTTTCAGGAGGATAATATACGCCAGAGGGGAGTGCCAGGGGTGGACCAGGGCGGCCACACCTCCTGGTGGCGTGGCCCAGGGTGGCCCGCGCCAGGGGGTGGTGTGGGCCCCCTGTGGCCCATCTCTAGCACCCCTTCTGGCTTCCTTCGTCTTCTAGAAAAATAGGATTTTCCATATATTTTCCCAGATTTTCTGATCTTCATGAGTTTTGCCTCCAAACTACACCTTTTCCATCAAAATCCTGACTACAGCGGTCCATGCTCCAAAAGTCATCAACCATGCAAAAACAGATGAAATAACATAAGTATCACCTCTTACTATGAAATATATCAATGAATAATAGTGAATTATGACATAGAATAGTGATGCAAAATGGACGTATCAATGCCTAATGAAATTGCTTAAGTTATCAAAAAGGGGGCAAGTGTTAACTTGCTTAGTTCTAGCTTGCTAATAATAGCTTGCCTTGATTGAAGTTCTCATCGTCTTCTTCGGGGTAGAACTCCTCCTCCTCGTAGACTTGGTCGGTACTATCATCTATAAATAAATACGGGGTACACAATAACCAAACAATACTTAACTAAGTCTATTTACCACACTAAGGCACACACTTGATGATCTAGCATCATCACAATCATCACATGAATTAAAGAACTAGTTTTATTTAGTTTAATTGAGGAAGGTAATTTCAACTCGTTGAAATTAATTGAGATTTAATATTTTTCAATTACAATATGGGATCATGTGGACACATGTCATCACCACATATTCTAATACATGGGAATGTGATTTAAAGGGTTGGTCACATTTTATAAAGTTTAAGATTATCATTTAAATGATTTAAAGTGACTAAAAATTCCTATATAGCATTATTTTGGTACTAGTCCAAAGTCACTGCATGCAAACCTAAATATTATTACATATTCAGATATGTATTGTTAAATGTGATTTTTGAGAGTTGGAATCAACTCAAAAGCTATTATGGTTGATTTTTGAAAAAGTTTGAAGTTGCAAAAGTCTCTGTTTTGTTATTTTTGCTATAGATTATCTCTATATGCAAATGATTTAAATCCAACGGGCTTGGATAGATATTTTAATTATCTTTCCAAGAAAATTTGAATCATGCCATTTGGTTAAGTGAAACTCTCTGAATTTATTTTTGAATAAGTGGACATAATATGATTTCAACTAAATTGGAAAATCACTTATTTGAATCTTTGGGCCAGCGTGGGAAAGGAAATGGGCCGATCCCGTGGCACTCGACGGCGCAGCGGGCTGCTGACAGCACGGACCCACTGGTCAGTGCCTTATCTAACGCGAACTGGTATCTTTCAACCAGAGCCCTATGATCTAAATCTAATCCAACAGTAGAGGGTCGCCGTTGACGACGAATAGCTCCGGCGAGGCCTGAACCCTAACGTGGCGGTGGGGGTCTATCGGGGCTCACCTGGGCTCCAGCTAGGCTCGGCGACGGGGGAAAATGGCGTGGTAGACGGAGGTGGTTCGAGGCGCGGTCATGGCAGGTCTTGGGGTGGTCGAAATCAACAGCGCCCTTCTCCTCCAGCAGCGGCGGGCTCCGGTGAAATTCTAGCGCAGTGGTGCTTGCCTTGCTCCGGGACAGGGTGTGGGAGGCTCAGTGGTGAGTGTGGAGTCGAGGGGTGTGAGGAATGGAGGTTGGGATGGCCTCCTTTTATAGCTCGACAAGGGGACCGAGCGGTGCGGTCTGGCGTCTCCGGCGAGGGCGGCACAGAGAGCTAAGGGCATGGCGGGGGTAGGTGGACAGTGCGGTGTCTCCTGGCGGTTCTCACGGACTTAATGGCGCGGCGTGGGGTGGTGTGTAATGTTCGAGTGCGTGCGGTGCTCTGGGCGGAGGCAGAGGTGTTTGCGGTAGCACACGGGAGCTGCGGGTCGCGCGGCGGTGAACGGGGGTGTCTAGGGGCTAGCTGTGATCACGGCGAGTTAGTGCATGCGCGGAGAGATCGAGGCGCGAGCTGGCGGAGCTGGTCGGCTAAGGTGCACTGTCACGCTCTCGCACAACGCAAATACACTAGGCGCAGCGCCGCTGGGGTGGTCCAGGGCCTGGCTGTGATCGAGTGTTGGACAGGGAGTGGCGGTAGTGTCAACACTTGGATTTTTAATCCCAGATGCCTGTTATGCCATACATCACAAGCCCATGATTACCATTTTTTCAAGACATAATAGATTGGATATCATAGTACAGCATCCATTACAAACCATAATAAGGTCTTACACAAATAAAGGATCTCATGATCCAGTCTTAATACAAGCAAGCAGCGGAATAATAAGCATACTGGTGGGCTCCATCTTCAGTGCCACAAGCAATGCTGACGGTAGGAGATGATCCTAGTTGTCATAGCCGTCCTGCTGTCCATCTTCCTGATAGTCCTCCTCATAGTCTGGCCACGGGAATAGCCAGGGACAAAGCCATGAGTACTCTTTAAGTACTACAAACTATCACTAACAAGTAAGGTAGTTCTAGTAGGAATCCTAAGCTCTATGTTTATTTGCAAAAAGGCAGATTTATCTTAATTGAGTTCAGAAGCAAAGAAAGTTAACTAAATGTTATAAATCACTTTAAGTTGGGAACCTAGTTTTCATATTCACAACCATGTTGTGGTCAAGTCAAAATCATAGATCACTTCACAAGTCATTTTGAAAACATCTGACGATGGAACAGTATGGCTACTCCAACTGTCCATAACCGCAAACGTGGCTATTCGAATGGTTTGACACTCTGCAGAGGTGGTACAATTTCACCACAAAATTCGATACATCCGTCAGGGGTAACCTTGAATCATTATACTTAGTATGCGGATAATCAATCATAACCTTTCCTTTACACACTCTAGTATAAGCACCTCTCCTATGAGCTTGGCCTCCCAGCCATGGCCATCTACCATCCTGGGCACTTCATAGGTGGACATCATCGAGAGGTAGCCTTAGCTCAAACCTCTTCCACGAGGGAACCCATACTAATGCATATAAACTTTCGGCTAAGCCTTATCCAATTCGGATATTGTGGTTGTACGGTAAAATTGGAATCGTATCGCATCCAAACCCAACCATCAGTTTTTATAAAGGGCTAAGGCTCATGCCTCAACATTTTCATCATCAAATCCATTTGTGTTACTCAACACATGTCAAAACATCTCAATAGAATGGCTCATCATTCCAAGGTTTTCATAATCATTTTCACCAAGTATTCCCATCTAAAGTGATCAAGTTTTATGTTTAGCACTAGCCACTAAGGTTAAGAGTGTTCACTAATGAGGGATGCTAATCTCAATATCATGCAATAGAATGAGATCTAGTATAGGCCTAGTTTTATACTCTTTATGCTATCTATACTACTTTCCAAAACCTCACAAAGCATTAACGAAAAGTATAGAAACTTGGTAAAGTAAAAGAGTAATGCTTGTAAGTAAAACTTGGGATGGGTATAACTCAAAATGTATAACCAAGCATGCCTAAGGCATCTTGCTTAGGTTATCTTGTATAATTCTAGCTTGCCAATAATAGCTTGCCTTGATTGGTGCAGTGATTGAAGTTCTCTTCGTCTTCTTCGGGGTAGAACTCCTCCTCCTCGTATCCTTGGTCGGTACTATCGTCTATAAAGGAATACGGGGTACACAATCACCAAACAATACTTAACTAGTCTATTTAGCACACTAAGGTTCATACTTGATGATCTAGCATCATCACAATCATCACATGCATTAAAGAACTAGTTTCAATTATTTTATTTGAGAAAAGTAGTTTCTACTCATTGAAATTAATTAAGATTTCATATTCTCCAATTAAAATATGGGATCATGTGGACACATGTCATCACCACATATTCTAATACACGGGAATGTGATTTAAAGGGTTGATTACTTTTTATAAAGTTTAAGATTATTATTTAATAGATTTAAAGTGACTAGAAATTCCCTAGTAGCATTCTTTTGGTACTAGTCCAATGTCACTGCATGCAAACTTAAATATTATTACATATTCAACTAGGTATTGTCAAATGTGATTTTTGAGAGTTGGAATCAACTGAAAAGCTATTATGGTTGATTTTTGAAAAATGTTTGAATGTAGAAAAGTCTCTGTCTTGTTATTTTTTATATATGATTATATCTAACTTCAAATGATTTAAATCCAACGGGCTTGGATAGATATTTTAATTACCTTTCTAGCAAATTTTGAATCATGAAATTTGGTTAAGTAAAACTCTCTGAATTGATTTTTGAATTTAGGGATAGAAGCTAGTTTAAACTAAAAAGGAAAATCCTTATTTAAATTTTCGGGCCAGCGCGGGAAAGCTAAACGGGCCGGCCCAACTTCACAGCGCAGCGCAGCGCGTGGCTGATAGAGGGGGTCCACTGGTCAGTGACTTATCTAACACGAATCAGTATCTTTCAATCTGGGCGCTACGATCTAATTCTAATCCAATGGCTGAGGGTCGTCGTCAATGACCAACAGCTCCGGCGACGAGCTAAACCTAACATGGCGCGATGGGGATGCGTTGTGGCTCACCTGGGCTCCAGCTAAGGTCGGTGATGGGGGAAACGGCGTGGTAGACGACGGCGGTTCGAGGCGCGGTTGCGGCAGGGCTTGGGGTGGGCACAATCAATGGCTCCTCTTCTCCTCTGCAGCGGCGAACTCCGGCGAAAAATTTCAGCAGACTGGTGCTCGCCTTGCTCCGGGGAGAAGTGTGGGGTGGTTCTGAGAGAGAGGGGAGTGAGGTAGTGTGGAAATGGAGGCTGGGGGTGGCCTCCTTTTACACTACGGTGAGAGGGGCAAAGCGGCATGGTCAGGCGGTGCTGGCGACATGGCTACGGGTGGCTATCGGCATGGCTATGGGCGGCGGTTGATGCGGTGCTTCAGGGAGGTTCTCACGGACTTGATGGCGTGGCAAGGCACAGTCTACATCGGTCGGGAACGTGCGGTGCTCTGCGCAGCAGAGGCGGTGTTCGATGTGGTGCATGGTGGCTACGGGTCGAGTGGCAGCAAACGGGGATGTCTAGGCGGCTGCTGGGGTCATGGCGGAGCAGTGCACACGGGGTGAGGTCGAGGCGCGGCATGTGTGATCTGGTCGGGCGCGGCGCTCTGTCGCGTCCTCGACATGGTGCAAATGTTGGGGGCGCGGCTTTGCTGGGGTGGTCCACGGCTTGGCTTCACTCGGGGAGTGGACATGGGGTGGCGGTGTGGTCGCAACTACCTCCTAGACATCATGGGCGAGCTCGGGGCGGTCTGCTGTGAGCGGAGCTTGATCGACCGGCATGGTGAGGTTCGGGCGGCATGGCACTAGCGCCAGCAGTGATGGGGGCGAGGCTTTGATTCTTTGGTTTGTGCTGGGGTGACCAGGGGACAAAGATTGAGCCAAGTGGGGGACAAAACCTTGATCAGCAGCAGTGATTGTTAGGCAGGTTTTACTGTGCTCACTAAGTGTTCGACACAGTGCCCGCATGAGATTTAAATTTGAATTTTTGGCTGAGATTTGGTGGGTGTGTTGGTCACAAGCTTGGGCATCTATGGTTTCTAGGGTTTGCCAAGGTGAACTGGTTTGGTTGGTTTTTGAGAAATGGCCATCTATACACGTGAACTTAATTCCATTTCCAATTGTCTCTCATTTGAATTTGAAAATAGTTTCTGCAAGTTTTTAAGTGGGCTTGGGTTCACTTTTACTTGGTCTAGCAAGGGGCGAATAGAAGTATAAAAGTTTCCATTAGAAATTCTCTTTTAGGAACACTCAAAGTGGCCTAGTGGTTAACTTTGGTCAAAATGACCATTTGCTTTATTTATTCTTATTTGATTCTTTTTTATTTGGATTTTGTTTGTAAATGGTCTAGATGATGTGGCATTCACATTTAAACCATTTCACAACATTTCGAACAATCAAGCATTGCATTTTCAAACAATTCTACACTAATGCAACACACACATGCATTCATAATCATTTGAGTAATAAAAGTTTTTGTTAACCCTAAATTGGGTGATTTGAACTTGATAACCTTGATTAAAGTTTTGGGATGTTACAAACCTTCTCTCCTTAAACAAAATCTCGTCCCGAGATTTAAGAAAAACTAGGAACTAAAGAGATCTGGAAACTCGGTCCTAATGTAATCTTCTAGCTCCTAGGTAGCTTCTTCGGTATGGTTGCTCCATTGAATCTTGAGAAACTTGATACTTTGGGTCCTGGTAGTTCTGAAAGCTTCTTCCAAGATACGAATGGGTACTTCACGATACGTCATATTGTTGTTGATATCAATAGCTCGGTGATCGATGTTCTTGAACACTTCGGTCTTCTCCAGAACTTCTAAGCATTTGCTAAGTAACAAGATATGGAACACATTATGGATGGCTAGCATCTCCTCTGGCAGTTCCAGTTGATAAGATACTTCTCCTTGGCTATTCAGAATCTTGAAGGGTCCAATATATCTGGGGGCTAACTTTCCTTTCAGCTGAAAACACTGCATTCCTTTCAACGATGACACTTTGAGATACATGAAATCTCCGACGTTGAAAGTCAGGTCTCTACGTCTCTTTTCGGCATAACTCTTCTGTCTGGATTGGGCGGTCTTGAGGTGCTCACGGACTTTGTGAACCTTCTCTTCAGCTTCTCGTAGGATGTCGGGTCCGAAAATCTGACTATCTCCTACTTGCGACCAATTCAAAGAGGTACGACACTTTCTTCCATATAGAAATTCAAATGGGGCCATTTGCAAACTGGCTTGATAACTGTTGTTGTATGAGAACTCTACGAAAGGCATACAATCTTCCCTTTTTGTTCCATACTCTAACACACAAGCCCTCAACATATCTTCTAAGATTTGGTTGACTCTTTCAGTCTGTCCGTCGGTCTGCGGGTGATAAGCTATGCTGAAATTCAACTTAGTTCCTAATCGTTGTTGGACTTTCTGCCAAAATCTTGAGGTAAATTGGGTTCCTCGATCCGAAACTATGGTCTTGGGGCTTCCATGCAAACTGACGATTCTAGCAATGTACAACTCTGCTAGCATCGAACTCTGGTAGGTTGTCTTGACATGTATAAAATGGGCTACCTTGGACAGTCTATCAACTATGACCCAGATAGAGTCATTTACCCTACTAGAAGTAGGAAAACCGGTGATAAAGTCCATTCCGACGGAATCCCATTTCCATTCCGGAATCTACAATGGTTGCAGCTGTCCTTCGGGTCTCTGGTGTTCCGCTTTGACTCTCTGACAAATATCACACTTGGCTATGTAGCTTCTGATTTCTCTTTCATCTTGTGCCACCAAAAATGCTCCTTCAAATCCTGATACATCTTCGTTCCTCCGGGGTGGATGGAATAAAGAGTATCATGAGCTTCTTGCACAATAACTTGCTTCAGCTCTGAATCTGCTGGCACACAGATACGTCCTTTGTACCACAAAACTCCTTCTCATCCTCCGTGAATCCAGGTACCTTTCCTGTACTAATATGACGTTTGATTCCGTCGAAACTTGCATTTCCCTTCTAGGCTTCCTTGATCTGGCTAATCAAAGTGGGTTGAAGTTCAATGTAACTAAAAATCCTTTGCTAACTAGCTCCGTTCTAAACTGCTCCAACTCTTCATGAAAACTTGGTTGGGCTTCTTTGATCATGGTGTTTAAGCTACATGGCGTTTTGCTAAGAGCATTCGCTACCACATTGGCTTTGCCGGGGTGATAGTGAATGTCAAGGTCATAATCCTTGATTAACTCTATCCATCTCCTTTGCCTCATATTCAGCTCCTTCTGAGTGAAAATATACTTCAAGCTCTTGTGATCTGAATAAATCTCACAGCGGTTACCCATAAGGTAATGATACCATGTATTCAACGCGAAAACTACAGATGCTAGTTCAAGATCATGGGTAGGGTAGTTTTGCTCATGCTGCTTCAGTTGTCGGGATAGATATGCTATGACTTTGCCTTCTTGCATCAACACACATCCAAGACCAATCTTGGATGCATCACAACACACATCAAACGGCTTCTTGATATCTGGCATAATCAATATTGGGGCTGAAATCAATCTCTTCTTGAGCTCTTGAAAGCTTGCTTCACATTTGTTGGTCCATTCAAACTTCTTATATTTCTTCAACAATTGGGTCATCGGTCTTGCAATGCTACAAAATCCTTGAACGAACTTGTGGTAGTATCCCGCTAATACGAGAAATGCACGGACTTGGGTTTGAGTGGTTGGGGCTTCCCATTCTTCAACATCTTTGATCTTGGCGGGATCAACTGCGACTCCTCCTACCGACACAATATGTTTGAGGAATCCTACTTCCTTCAACCAGAACTCACATTTGCTAAAGTTGGCATACAACTGATGCTCTCTAAGGGTTTCTAGGATGGTTCTCAGATGTTGCTCATGGTCTTCTTCTGACTTGGAATAGATAAGAATATCATTGATAAAAACAACGACAAACTTATCCAGAAAGTTCATAAAAATCTTATTTATGAGATTCATGAAATAAGCGGGGGCATTGGTTAGTACAAAAGACATGACCGTATACTCATACAACGATATCTGGTGGTAAAGGCGGTCTTTGGAATATCCGCTGCAGGAATCTTGAGTTGATGATAACCAGTTCTAAGATCAATCTTAGAAAACACTCTGGCACCCGTCAACTGATCAAACATATCCTCTATGTTGGGCAGTGGGTACTTGTTCTTGATGGTGACATCATTCAGCTTCCGGTAATCTGTGCACAAATGGTTACCTCCATCTTTCTTGTCGACAAACAAAACAGGCGATCTCCATGGCGATGCGCTTGGTTGAATCAATCCTTTCTCCAGCATAGCATCAAGTTGCTTCTTCAGCTCCACTAACCCAGATGGGTTCATACTATAAGGTCTCTGAGCTATGGGTCCATTTCAAGGAATTAGTTCAATAATTAACTCGATATCCCGATCCGGGGGCATACCGGGCAATACATCCGAGAATACGTCGGGGTATTCACAGACTACTCTGACTTGGTCTAAGGTTGGTTGGGCTAGACTCTTGTTGCATTTTAGTTGACGGGGCAAGGTTTCAGATACATGGTCTACTAATACTTCAGAGCTACTAGTCATGGTTATGGCTTTCTTGGCACAGTTGATCAATCCTTTATGTTTTGACATCCATTCCAGTCCTAGTACTACTTCCAAAACTTTGGTTCCAAGTACTATTAGATTGGCAAAAAAATCTATCCCATGGATTCTTATAGGCACAACTTTGCAAATTTTTCTAGCTTTGGTGGTTGAACTAGGTATTTGCACTATCATAACATGCTTCAATTTTGTTGGTTGAATCTTACTAGTGCATGCAAATTCTTCTGTAACAAACAAGTGCGATGCTCCAGAATCAAACAACACTCTTTCTAATACTGAGTTAACAGAAAACATACCCAGCACGACATCTGGCGCTTCCTAGGCTTCTTCAGCATTCATGTGGAACAGACGACCGTTGCGATTGAGCGAATTCCCTGGGGCAAATCTTCTTCCAGGCTGAACACGGCGTTGCTACTGAGCTGGGGGATTCACATTGGTGGTGGCCGCAAGCTTCTTGGGACACTCATTGGAGTAGTGACCCTTGACTCCACATTCAAAGCAAGTAATCTAGGACTTGTCTTTGGTCGCAACAGGCACGACATTGCTTCTAGTCCTTCGGGCAGTATAGTTGTTGTTGTTGTTAGACTTGGGCGGTGCACGGTTGAAGTTGTTGGAGTTGTCGGGGTTGTTGTTGTGGTTTCCTCCGGACATCACGTTTCCTCCGCTACGATTGGGGGGCTACCAGGCTGCGGTACCAAAGTTCCCGAGCGAGTGCACCGCGGTACCTAAGTTGCCTGAAATTGCCACGTTTCGAAATGTTGGGCCGCCAACTATCGAGAGGGGTAATTTTGATGCAAACTCATCTCACCCTACCAAATCCAAATATTCCGTGAAACTGCCCCATGAAGTAGACGGTCGGGACCCTCATGTCAGTAATATTTCAACGCGAGCGCCTACGCGGCAACCATGTAGGCGAAACGAGAGACCAAAGGAGCATGGTGCATTGACCAAATTCACAAATGCACTCCCTCCCTCCTTTCGCATGAACCCTAGCACCGGCGGCGTCGAAATCCCCTCTCCAACCAAAATGATCTCTTCGGGCATTTGACTTTCGGGGCCAAGTTGTTGCGCCTACTCGCTGCTAACGAGCTCTAATGCCGAATGTCGTGCCAGCCGTTGCGACGATCTAGCCCACCTCTACCGCCTACGAGCTGAGCAGCGTGAAGGATGGCTGATCTATTTACCGAGGAAGAAGTACTTCTGGCTAATTGCAGGTGAGCTACTTTTCTCTTTGTTATTCGCACTACCTATAACTTTTAGCTAGCTATTGGCATTACAGAGATATATCAAACATAAAATTGTTTGCTAGCACGACGCTGACAAACAATTCTTATCTTTTGTCACCAATTTTCTGTCAAGTAGGATCTCCGCTGAACCCAAATACACGGTTCTGGTCTCCATCTGCGGCTACCACATTAAATTAGCAGATGGGAAGAGCATGTGGAATGAAGCTCACAATCTGAAGATGGAAGTAGCGCCTATGCAGTTATGCACTATCCCTGGTTTGGTTGTTGCTGTGCATGAACTTGCTGAAATGAGGCCGGAGCAGACTGCACGGTTCAGCTTCATTGATGTACGAGGCTTCACGGTTCCTATAACGTGTGCCAGCCAGCTAATTGGGTTGATGAAACAGTATGCTGGGCTTCAAACAGTTATGTTGATTTGTAACATACTAGATGAGGAAGCTCTTGCTACTGGGAGTCGCCCAACTATTATTGGGCAGGGAGGTCTAACTCGAACCCCTATTGTTGTGGAGCAAAATGTGATTCCTCGTCCGTGACATGCTTCTGTCAGCCAACCTCCTCGTAGGAGTCCCCGTATTGCCTTGTGTGCTGCTCCTCCTCAAAACTTTCCTCAAGTTGTGCGAACCCGTGCTCTGGAATCTGCTGGTACTGGTCGTCCTCGTGTTGTTGTTGATCTGGCCACTGTTGACCCAATCCCTGCCACTGTTGAGCAAACTAAGGTTTCCGGAGGCTGCCCCACTATTGTTGCAAAGACTGATGCCTTGTGTACTCCTCGAACCCGTGCTCAGGTTCAGTGAGCTGCTGGTCTAGAGCTAGCTCATGGTCTGGGCTGCTAGCACTCGAAATACTGCTATTGTGGGAACTGCTCCTGATCGTCGATCTGGCATGGCAGCAGCTGATCCTATTGTGGCTACTGTTAAAAGGGGCCCTGCCTGTCCACCATGTAATGTAGCTCCCGCTGCTAAGGGCCCTCGCCTTGCTCTTGTCCTGGTACTTCCACCGAGGTTGATCTAGCTAACGATGACGCTGGTGATGGCAGCGGTGGCGTTGGAGCTGGTTCTGATGGTGCCGCTCCACCTCTTGAACCTCTGGGAAGTTTCTAACCTGAAGAACCTGATGGTGGCAAAGTAATCGTTCGTATCGGTGTCACGGATTATACTGTAAAATTAGATGATGGCACCGAAAAATTCTATGACGAGTTTGATGTAATCCTTGGCAGATACGATCCTGAAGTGGTAGAGCTATCTGACTTGATGGCATCGTTACATGTGAAGGTGCTATGGGGGTCCTCCCAGGAAGCACATTTGTTATATTTTGGTTACAGGAGCAAAAAGGCTATCGAAGTGAAAGATACCAGGGATTTAGTCATACCGTTTACAAGGAAACATTATAGGGGTGAAGTGTACTTCCACTTGATAGTGCAAATGGTTGGAGAGGAATTGGAACTCGACAATAGAGATGATGGACTTTTAGAAGTCATGCGTGACCTGATCCATGGCATCACTGGGGCTAGTGCGACTGAGGGTAGCTTCGAACAGAGGAGAGTCTTAAGAGGAGCTTCATAAAGAGGAGCAGGAAGAGCATCCCCAGGAAGGGCACCCTGAAGAAGAACGTCACCAAGGAGACCACGCCAGAGAATAGGACGCCCAAGATTCGCACGAAAAAAGGCACCACGCCACAGAGTACACCCCTAAGATTCAGTCAAAATGCCACACCGAGCGGTAGCAGCAAAAACGCTAAGAGGGCTAGCACGGTGGAGAACACTCGCAGGAGTGGTAGCAAAGAGGCGAAGATGGCTAGCACGGAGGCTACCACACCCAATAGTAGCAGCAAAAGGGCTAATTTGGAGTGGAACACGCCGCTGAGGTCAGGCAATAATGCCAACACAAAGGAGAACACGCCCAATAGTAGTAGCAAAAGGGCTAATTTGGAGCAGAACACGCCACTGAGGTCAGGCAATAATGCCAGCATGAAGGAGAACACACCCAATAGTAGCAGCAAAAGGGCTAATTCGAAGAAGAACACGCCGCTGAGGTCAGGCAATAATGCCAGCACCCTGGAGCCAACATCTGTGAGGGGAGGCAGGAAGGAGATCACACCCAAGAGCGGCAACAAAAAGCCTAGGTCGATGGGGAATGGAACGCATATGTGGAAAGATTACATCAGGAAGAAGGATGTACACAGGAAGAGCAAGAGGGTTCTGTACAGTCAAGACGAAATTGATTCTGACTGCTATTTGTCCAGTGAAGTACCTGGGATGCGTGCAAACATAAGACCACCCCATGTGGTTGCAGCAGAACCAACCGAGTGTCTTGGAGAAAACAGAGTTGTTGGTGAGGTGGATTGGGGCAATGTTCCGGTCCATCCGGGTGGAGACGATGGTGCAGCCCCACCCATGGGAGTCAATATGATGTGTGCAGTACTAGGCATTAGAGACGATGGCGAGGATTCTGAATCAGATGAAGAAGAAGGTACTATAGAGGATCAAGAATCTGGTGATGATGAAATAGACGAGGAACTTAACGATGAGGCTGGTATTCCAGTCGATGATTTGGGTGTTGAAGTAGAAGAAATGAAACATGACCACGAGTATCCTATAATTTCGGTCGGCACCGAGTTCAGGAGCATGCATGAGTTCATGATGTCGTTCCGGCATTTTTGTATCAAGGGGGAGTTCGACGTTTATCGACTGAAGAACATTGCCAGAGGTATGAGGCTGTTTGGAAGTTAACATGGATGAATGGATGGGCCGAGGTACATTTTCCATGGAGGATCATAGCAAGGGCCTTACCTGCGTCGAATGCAATTAGGGTACTGAGGCAATGAATGCAGCAAACCATTAAAACTCTCTCTCTTTTCACTCTATAACTACAATTGATGTGCGATATCTTTCTGGCAACTAGTCGACTCCTCTTATCTTTAAAATGAATCTGTGTTGTAGGTGAACAAAATGGGCCCTCCACACATGTGTTCGACAGGCAGCAAACTGAAATCCTCAATGGCTGATACGGAGTGGGTGGCAGCATACCGGTAAACCTTGCGACCACGCCTTGGCCTTCTTGGTGAAGAAAAGAACTTTACCACATTTGGATCAGTATTTGTCAGACTACTACTCTATGGAAAAGTTCAGAGCCGCGTACGCTGGATCTGTCGAGCCATGTACAGACACCTCTCAGTGGCCTCAAGTCCAAATGTCTTTCGAGCTTTGCCAGCCAGTTACAAAAAGGGGAAGAGGAAGACCTCAGGTGAATAGGTTTAAGAATTTTCTCGAGAAGAAGGGTTCGGCTTTCTGTGCTACAAAGAAGGGCAAAAATAGATGCAAGACCTGCCATCCTATAGGCCATAGAGCAGCGAGTTGTCCCCTTAATGCTCCCAAACCTAGGTATGAGATGGTACATTCACACAAAAAATTGTTTATAGTCTGTAGATATAAGGTAGTAATCCATGTACTGTTTTTTTTACAGGAAGCGCAAGGTAAGAAACAAGACAGCCGACTCAGTGATTTTGCTGCGGGACGAAAACCAAAACGAGTGGAGTGATGATGTCGGACAAGATTCTGGTGCTGATTGGCCTGACTTCCCTCGACCCGGAGACGCAGGGTACGTGAAGGTAAGAAAATTGGCACCCAGGAAGAGGAAGAAGGCAGGAGATGAAGAAGCCAGTGGACGTGAAGGCAGGAGGAAGAAAGTTGGCACCCAAGCAGAGAAAGAAGGCTAGTAGTGTAGAAACCTAATGCTGTATTGAACTTGAACCTATATATGTAGTTCGGTTAAACTCTGGAGCTGTGTGTGTGGAACTTGTCGGGCGAAACAATCTACCTCCCGTACTCGGAGTAAAATGTATCGCGACTTTAGGATTGGATACGGCCGAGGCCACTAGTTGAATCCAAAATTGTGACTGTGCCACTACTATCTGAACAATCGCGATAGCTGAGCGGTTAAGGGGTCTCCAAATTCGATGGGTGTTAGTGGCACATACATGAATTATTTATAGGCGCTTAATAAATCCCTACTATTAGCATTACACTTATGATAAGTTTTTGGGCTGAAAACAATTTCTTAAGCTGGCTCCTACACTCCACGAAGCAGCAACTTATTTCAGCTGCTGGACAATGACATGGCAACATAAACTGCAAATGCAACAGATAATGCCTAGATAATGAGGAAATTGTTTCCACTATCTGGCCTAATCTTGAGCTCGTCCGTCTCACCACCTCCCTGCCCCTGCCTCCCCTGCACATGGCGAAGCTCCCGGATCTCTCGCTCCATCGCATGAATCTCCTCTTTCTTGTCCCACACATCATCATGCAGATCCTGAACAAGCTCTCTGTGAAAACCTGTCAATGGCTTTTCGATCCACACAAACTTGTCACAGCCAGTCCCCCTCCCTTCCTGTGAAGTAGATTGAAGGAAACAAAAAAAGAATTACATTATGCTTTCCGGATCCGGGTTACCATTGTACCTACAGTACGAACTTACCGCTCTAACGCTGCAATTGCTGAATTATCCTACAGTATTTTCATCGGTCCATGAAATCCATCTCGGCATCTTCTCACCGCACAAACACATCATATCGGGGTAGTAATCATAGGGCGCCCTCCGGTACCTGATGGGGGCACCCGCCTCACGGCGTTGAGCCGACCCTGATTCCACCCGAGACGAACTGCACGAGCTGCAATCCATGAGCGAGGGGAGCGAGGGCAGAGGAAAGAGGAAAGAGGAGCCTTTGGATGTCAGGGTAGTGGTGAAGCATGATTTATCCCCATTTAATAACTCGGGCAGAATCCTACCGTCCACATTTGGCTGATAGGTGGGGGACCTAGCGTGTGGACTTGTTAACCAAACCTCACGCCTTCGTGGTTCAAAAGCCCTCTCGCGCGCATTGTACAAAATTTTTTGGCACCTTTCCCGCGTACATATCACTAGGAGGCCTTGCTCAGGAACCAAACACGCCTGGCCCACAATCTTACTCCATCCTAGGAACTTGTCATGGCTCGCGCCGGCAGATCCATCCGCTCCACCGCTTCCGGTAGGGCTCGCCACGGCGGATCCACCCCAAGATCCTATCGTCGTAGTATAAAATGGCCATGGTTTCTTGAGAGGAGCAATGATGCTATGTATCTGAGCTCGTCCTCTCCTACCTGTAGAAGGACTGATGCGGCGTCGAGCTCGAGCAGGAGCCGCCAGGCGCGACGGCTCCATGCCAACCCCGTCACCTTCGTCATTGTTGATTCTGATGTGGAGGACGACGGGGACGAAGCTATGCAGAACGCCATTGTTGCCTCCTTGGCGAAGGGCAAGCCACGGGCGGGAGTGGATGTCGCTAGGAAGGGCACGGCGGTGTCACCAATCGAGGTGGACTTTGATGACAGCGGTGTGATGTGGGTTTAGATGTTGTTTAGGATGGTTGCAATTTCGGTTGTGTTTAGTGCGAGTACAATTATTGTAATGGGTTTGTCGAGCTATATTGAGAAATATGTGCAATAGCAGCGTGTGAGTGCTTCCACTTTAGAAATTGTGTCTGTGCCATTTGCATGTTGCATTATCAACGTAGATTACATGTAAACCATCCAACAAAAATCAGATTACAACCATCAGACGGGAGTGGCAGGATGGAAGAGAAGTTGGGACAGTGACTTCGAGGGGAAGGAAGAGAAGGGGGGCGTGACACTGGCAGGTGGGCCCTCGGAACACGTGACACTGGCATGCGGGTGCGGGAGCACACGGTATTGCCAGTCTGTCCAGAGCAAGGGAACTTTATAACGTGACAACAGCAAGCTGATTGGACCAATAACTCATCAAATTATTAAGGAGTACTAAAAACCAGAACTGGGGTACATTCGCACAACACGTATGCTCTACGCACCTGAGAAGCATCGCTTAAGTCTAACAGTAACGACATCACAAGTACTACATTTCCTTGTCGGTCTTCTTGATACAAATGTTGAAATGCATCTGACTGTTCGGTCCAGCACTGACAAGGTACTAAGATGGCACACATAGGATCGACCTTAGGTCCGCATACTCCACCTCCCGCGGCGTCAGGTAGCTTGGTGCCTCGGCTAGCACAAGAATGCTACCAGACAACGGCGACTGGGCGTTCGCCCACATGCGCACCGTGTATACGGGCTAGGCACACGAGACCGACCTAACGCATACGGCACACACGATGGTGGGCCCGACTCTGGTCCCTGAACACCGGCGGTGATGGTCAGGACGAAAACAGAGCCGCCCCCTGGAAAATTAGCCGGCGGCGTGCCGAGTCAGTGAACGGCACCTGCTCTTGGAGAAGTTGGGATTACCTGTACGAGATCCTAATCACTTCGATCAAGTGCTCTTCTGCAAGGTGGACGACGAGCTCTGCCGGCAGGCCGGTGTAGTTGTAGCCCGGCTCCATGCAGGAGCACGTGCCATGTGGGCACGCGAGCTCATGGTAGGAGTAACAGCGAAAGCATCCTGGGTGGGAGCACACAAGCGGGAACGTTGCTGCAAAGTTGCGCGCGAGGATCTCCAGATTCTTGGGCTGCAGCATCTGCCACATCTGAAGTTTGTCGAGAAATCGGAAAAAATATCAGCAGTTAGATTAGCGAATAGCTGGAATATGTAGGATAAGTTCAAAAGCTTGTAAAATGATTTCTTAGCATGAAGGTAGCGACCCGAGAATTGGCGGATTTCGTCGGCTTGCGGCTACGACAGGATGGGAGTGAAGTGGGGAAAGTGGCTTCGAGGTGAAGGAAGAGAAGTACAGGGAGGAAGAGAAGTAGTGGGTACATGACACTGGGATATGGCCCACTGAACTCGTGAGTCGTGACACTCGCAACATGCCAGCTTGTCCAGAGCAAGCGTGGCCAATCATGCTGCAGAACAGCCGACTCGCAGATCGCTCTCACGAAGACCATCCCTATCGTCCAAGCGGCCCGATTGAACGGTATGTAACAATCGTCAAGCAGGACAACTATGTTATGGCGTGCCTTCCAGAAGACTCGGTATAATGGTGGATCCATTGGGGGGCTAAGGTTAGGGCTCTCCTAAGGTTATGATCCATATGTGGTTTATGAAAAGAACACACATCCAATGATACTGGTGGATCCTTATGTGGTTTGTGAGAAGAACACATGCAATGACTCTAGTGCTGGTTTTAGTATAAGAACACACATGCAATGACTCTAGTGGGTTCATGTGTGGTTTATGAGAAGAGCACACATGCAATGACTCTAGTGGATCCATATGTGGTTTGTGGAAAATAACACACCTGCAATGAACACTGGTGGATCCATAATTAGTTTGTGGGAAGAACACACATGCAGTGAACATTGGTTGATCCATATGTGGTTTATGGAAAGAACACAGATGCAATGACACTGGTTGATCCATATGTGGTTTGTGAAAAGAACACACATGCAATTACTCTAGTGGATCCATATGTGGTTTGTGGAAAGAACACACAAGCAATGACCACTGGTTGATCCATATGTAGTTCATGACAGGAACACACATGCAATGACATTGGTTGATCCATATGTGGTCTATGACAATAACACACATGCAATGACTCAGGTGGGTCCATATATGGTTTGTGAAAAGAACACACATGCAATGACTCAGGGGGATCCATGTGTGGTTTGTGGAAAGAACACACATACAATGACCACTAGTTGATTCATGTGTCGTTCATGACAGGAACACACATGCAATGACATTGGTTGATCCATATGTGGTTTGTGAAAAGAACACACATGCCATGACTCAAGGGGGTCCATGTGTAGTTTGTGGAAAGAACACACATGCAATGAACACTGGTGGATCCATATGTGGTTTGCGGAAAGAACACACATTCAATGACACTAATGGATCGATATGTGGTTTGTGAAAATAACACACATGTAATGACTCTAGTGCTGGTTTGAGTAAAGAACACACATGCAATGACTCTGGTGGATCCATGTGTCGTTTGTGAAAAGAACACGCATGCAATGACTCTAGTGGATCCATGTGTGGTTTGTGGTAAGAATACACATGCAATGACCACTGGTTGATCCATATGTGGTTTGTGGAAAGAACACACATACAATGCCACTTGTGGATCCATGTGTGGTTTGTGGAAAGAACACACATGCAATGCCATTGGTTGATACATGTGTGGTTTGTCCAAAGAATACACATGCAATGACTCTAGTGGGTCCATATGTGGTTTGTGAAAATAACACACATGTAATGACTCTAGTGCTGGTTTGAGTAAAGAACACACATGCAATGACTCTGGTGGATCCATGTGTCGTTTGTGAAAAGAACACGCATGCAATGACTCTAGTGGATCCATGTGTGGTTTGTGGAAAGAATACACATGCAATGACCACTGGTTGATCCATATGTGGTTTGTGGAAAGAACACACATACAATGCCACTTGTGGATCCATGTGTGGTTTGTGGAAAGAACACACATGCAATGCCATTGGTTGATACATGTGTGGTTTGTCCAAAGAATACACATGCAATGACTCTAGTGGGTCCATATGTGGTTTGTGAAAATAACACACATGCAATGACTCTAGTGGATCCATATGTGGTTTGTGGAAAAGAACACACATGCAATGAACACTGGTGGATCCATAAGTGGTTTGTGGAAAGAATGCACATGAGGTGAACACTGGTGGATCCATATGTGATTTGTGAAAAAAACACACATGCATTGCCATTGGTTGATCCACATGTGGTTTGTGAAAAGAACACACATGCAATGACTCAGGGGGATCCATGTGTGGTTTGTGGAAAGAACACACATGCAATGACCACTGGTTGATCCATGTGTCGTTCATGACAGGAACACACATGCAATGAAATTTGTTGATCCATATGTGGTTTGTGACAATAACACACATGCAATAACTCAAGTGGGTCCATATGTGGTTTGTTAAAAGAACACACATGCAATGACTCAGGGGGGGTCCATGTGTGGTTTGTGAAAAGAACACACATGCAATGACCTAGTGCTGGTTTTAGTATAAGAACACACATGCAATTACTCTGGTGGATCCATGTGTGGTTTGTGAAAAGAACACACATGAAATGACTCAAGTGGGTCCATATGTGGTTTGTGAAAAGAACACACATGCAATGACTCAGGGAGGCCATGTGTGGTTTGTGGAAAGAACACACATGCAATGAACACTGGTGGATCCATATGTGATTTGTGAAAAGAATACACATGCAATGACTCTAGTGGGTCCATATGTGGTTTGTGGAAAGAACACACATGTAATGACACTAGTTGATCCATGTGTAGTTTGTCGAAAGAACACACATGCAATGACTCTGGTGGATCCATGTGTGGTTTGTGAAAAGAACACACATGCAATGACTCTAGTGGATCCATGTGTGGTTTGTGGAAAGAACACACATGCAATGAACACTGCAGGATCCATATGTGGGTTGTGGAAAGAAGACAGATGCAATGACACTTGTTGATCCATGTGTGGTTTGTGAAAAGAACACACATGCAATGACTCTAGTGCTGGTTTTATTATACGAACACACATGTAATTACTCTGGTGGATCCATGTGTGGTTTGTGAAAAGAACACACATGCAATGACTCTAGTGGATACATGTGTGGTTTGTGGAAAGAACACACATGCAATGACCACTGGTTGATCCGTATGTGGTTTGTGGAAAGAACACACATGCAATGACACTGGTGGATCCATGTGTGGTTTGTGGAAAGAACACACATGCAATGACTCAGGGGGTCCATGTGTGGTTTGTGGAAAGAACACACATGCAATGAACAATGGTGGATCCATATGTGATTTGTGAAAAGAATACACATGCAATGACTCTAGTGGGTCCATTTGTGGTTTGTGGAAAGAACACACATGCAATGACACTGGCGTATCCATGTGTGGTTTGTGAAAAGAACACACATGCAATGACTCTAGTGGATCCATGTGTGGTTTGTGGAAAGAACACACATGCAATGACCACTGGTTGATCCATGTGTGGTTTGTGGAAAGAACACGCCTGCAATGACCACTTGTTGATCCATATGTGGGTTGTGGAATGAACACACATGTAATGACACTGGTTGATATTTGTGTGGTTTGTGTAAAGATCACACATGCAATGACTCTAGTGCTGGTTTTAGTATAAGAACACACATGCAATGACTCTGGTGGATCCATGCGTAGTTTATAACACACATGCAATGAACACTGGTGGATCCATAAGTGGTTTGTGGAAAGAACACACATGGAGTGAACATTGGTTGATCCATATGTGGTTTGTGGAAAGAACACACATGCAATGACACTGGTTGATCCATATGTGGTTTGTGAAAAGAACACACATGCAATGACACTAGTGGATCCATATGTGGTTTGTGGAAAGAACACACATGCAATGACCACTGGTTGATCCATGTGAGGTTCATAACAGGAACACACATGCAATGACATTGGTTGATCGATATGTGGTTTGTGACAATAACACACATGCAATGACTTAAGTGGGTCCATATGTGGTTTGTGAAAAGAACACACATGCAATGACTCAGGGGGATCCATGTGTGGTTTCTGGAAAGAACACACATGCAATGACCACTGGTGGATCCATAAATGGTTTGTGGAAGGAGCACACATGCAACAAACATTGGTGGATCCATGTGTGATTTGTGAAAAGAACACACATGCAATGCCATTGGTTGATACATCTGTGGTTTGTGAAAAGAACACACATGCAATGACTCAGGGGGATCCATGTGTGGTTTGTGGAAAGAACACACATGCAATGACCACTAGTTGATCCATGTGTCGTACATGACAGGAACACACATGCAATGACATTGGTTGATCCATATGTGGTTTATGTAAATAACACACATGCCATGACTAAAGTGGGTCCATATGTGGTTTGTGAAAAGAACACACATGCAATGACTCAAGGGGGTCCATGTGTGGTTTGTGGAAAGAACACACATGCAATGAACACTGGTGGATCAATATGTTGTGTGTGGAAATAACACACATGCAATGACACTGGTGGATCCATATGTGGTTTGTGAAAAGAACACACATGCAATGACCTAGTGCTGGTTTTAGTATAAGCACGCACATGCAATTACTCTGGTGGATCCATGTGTGGTTTGTGAAAAGAACACACATGCAATGACTCTAGTGGGTCCATGTGTGGTTTGTGGAAAGAACACACATGCAATGACTCAAGGGGTCCATGTGTGGTTTGTGGAAAGAACACACATGCAATGAACAATGGTGGATCCATATGTGATTTGTGAAAAGAATAGACATGCAATGACTCTAGTGGGTCCATTTGTGGTTTGTGGAAAGAACACACATGCAATGACACTGGTGGATCCATGTGTGGCTTGTGAAAACAACACACATGCAATGACTCTAGTGGATCCATGTGTGGTTTGTGGAAATAACACACATGCAATGACCACTGGTTGATCCATGTGTGGTTTGTGGAAAGAACACACATGCAATGACCACTTGTTGATCCATATGTGGGTTGTGGAAAGAACACACATGTAATGACACTTGTTGATATATGTGTGGTTTGTGGAAAGAACACACATGCAATGACTCTAGTGGGTCCATATATGGTTTGTGAAAAGAACAGACATGCAATGACTCTAGTGGGTCCATATGTGGTTTGTGGAAAAGAACACACATGCAATGAACACTGGTGGATCCGTATGTGGTTTGTGGAAAGAACACACATGCAATGACTCTAGTGCTGGTTTTAGTATAAGAACACACATGCAATGACTCTGGTGGATCCATCATGGTTTGTGAAAAGAACACACATGCAATGAACACTGGTGGATCCATAAGTGGTTTGTGGAAAGAACACACATGGAGTGAACATTGGTTGATCCATATGTGGTTTGTGGAAAGAACACACATGCAATGACACTGGTTGATCCATATGTGGTTTGTGAAAAGAACACACATGCAATGACTCTAGTGGATCCATATGTGGTTTGTGGAAAGAACACACATGCAATGAGCACTGTTTGATCCATGTGAGGTTCATAACAGGAACACACATGCAATGACATTGGTTGATCCATATGTGGTTTGTGACAATAACACACGTACAATGACTCAAGTGGGTCCATATGTGGTTTGTGAAAAGAACACACATGTAATGACTCAGGGGGATCCATGTGTGGTTTCTAGAAAGAACACACATGCAATGACCACTGGTTGATACATGTGTCGTTCATGACAGGAACACACATGCAATGACATTGGTTGATCCATATGTGGTTTGTGAAAGGAACACACTTGCAATGACTCAAGGGGGTCCATGCGCGGTTTGTGGAAAGAACACACATGCAATGAACACTGGTGGATCCATATGTGGTTCGTGGAAAGAACACACATGCAATGACACTAACAGATCGATATGTGGTTTGTGAAAATAACACACATGCAATGACTCTAGTGCTGGTTTGACTAAATAACACACATGCAATGACCCTGGTGGATCCATGTGTGGTTTGTGAAAAGAACACACATGCAATGACTCTAGTGGATTCATGTGTGGTTTGTGGAAAGAACACACAAGTAATAACCACTGGTTGATCCATATGTCGTTTGTGGAAAGAACACACATGCAATGCCATTAGTTGATCCATGTGTGGTTTGTCAAAAGAATACACATGCAATGACTCTAGTGGGTCCATATGTGGTTTGTGAAAATAACACACATGTAATGACTCTAGTGCTGGTTTGAGTAAAGAACACACATGCAATGACTCTGGTGGATCCATGTGTGGTTTGTGAAAAGAACACGCATGCAATGACTCTAGTGGATCCATGTGTGGTTTGTGGAAAGAATACACATGCAATGACCACTGGTTGATCCATATGTGGTTTGTGGAAAGAACACACATACAATGACACTTGTGGATCCATGTGTGGTTTGTGGAAAGAACACACATGCAATGCCACTGGTTGATACATGTGTGGTTTGTCCAAAGAATACACATGCAATGACTCTAGTGGGTCCATATGTGGTTTGTGAAAATAACACACATGCAATGACTCTAGTGGATCCATATGTGGTTTGTGGAAAAGAACACACATGCAATGAACACTGGTGGATCCATAAGTGGTTTGTGGAAAGAATGCACATGAGGTGAACACTGGTGGATCCATATGTGATTTGTGAAAAAAACACACATGCATTGCCATTGGTTGATCCACATGTGGTTTGTGAAAAGAACACACATGCAATGACTCAGGGGGATCCATGTGTGGTTTGTGGAAAGAACACACATGCAATGACCACTGGTTGATCCATGTGTCGTTCATGACAGGAACACACATGCAATGAAATTTGTTGATCCATATGTGGTTTGTGACAATAACACACATGCAATAACTCAAGTGGGTCCATATGTGGTTTGTGAAAAGAACACACATGCAATGACTCGGGGGGGGGTCCATGTGTGGTTTGTGGAAAGAACACACATGCAATGAACACTGGTGGATCCATATGTGGTTTGTGAAAAGAACACACATGCAATGACACTGGTGGATCCATATGTGGTTTGTGAAAAGAACACACATGCAATGACCTAGTGCTGGTTTTAGTATAAGAACACACATGCAATGACTCTGGTGGATCCATGTGTGGTTTGTGAAAAGAACACACATGAAATGATTCTAGTGGATCCATGTGTGGTTTGTGGAAAAAACACACATGCAATGACCATTGGTTGTTCCATATGTGGTTTGTGGAAAGAACACACATGCAATGACACTGGTTGATCCATGTGTGGTTTGTGGAAAGAACACACATGCAATGACTCAAGTGGGTCCATATGTGGTTTGTGAAAAGAACACACGTGCAATGACTCAGGGGGGCCATGTGTGGTTTGTGGAAAGAACACACATGCAATGAACACTGGTGGATCCATATATGATTTGTGAAAACAATACACATGCAATGACTCTAGTGGGTCCATATGTGGTTTGTGGAAAGAACACACATGTAATGACACTAGTTGATCCATGTGTAGTTTGTCGAAAGAACACACATGCAATGACTCTGGTGGATCCATGTGTGGTTTGTGAAAAGAACACACATGCAATGACTCTAGTGGATCCATGTGTGGTTTGTGGAAAGAACACACATGCAATGAACACTGGTGGATCCATATGTGGGTTGTGGAAAGAAGACAGATGCAATGACACTTGTTGATCCATGTGTGGTTTGTGAAAAGAACACACATGCAATGACTCTAGTGCTGGTTTTAGTATACGAACACACATGTAATTACTCTGGTGGATCCATGTGTGGTTTGTGAAAAGAACACACATGCAATGACTCTAGTGGATACATGTGTGGTTTGTGGAAAGAACACACATGCAATGACCACTGGTTGATCCGTATGTGGTTTGTGGAAAGAACACACATGCAATGACACTGGTGGATCCATGTGTGGTTTGTGGAAAGAACACACATGCAATGACTCAGGGGGTCCATGTGTGGTTTGTGGAAAGAACACACATGAAATGAACAATGGTGGATCCATATGTGATTTGTGAAAAGAATACACATGCAATGACTCTAGTGGGTCCATTTGTGGTTTGTGGAAAGAACACACATGCAATGACACTGGCGTATCCATGTGTGGTTTGTGAAAAGAACACACATGCAATGACTCTAGTGGATCCATGTGTGGTTTGTGGAAAGAACACACATGCAATGACCACTGGTTGATCCATGTGTGGTTTGTGGAAAGAACACGCCTGCAATGACCACTTGTTGATCCATATGTGGGTTGTGGAATGAACACACATGTAATGACACTGGTTGATATTTGTGTGGTTTGTGGAAAGATCACACATGCAATGACTCTAGTGCTGGTTTTAGTATAAGAACACACATGCAATGACTCTGGTGGATCCATGCGTAGTTTATAACACACATGCAATGAACACTGGTGGATCCATAAGTGGTTTGTGGAAAGAACACACATGGAGTGAACATTGGTTGATCCATATGTGGTTTGTGGAAAGAACACACATGCAATGACACTGGTTGATCCATATGTGGTTTGTGAAAAGAACACACATGCAATGACTCTAGTGGATCCATATGTGGTTTGTGGAAAGAACACACATGCAATGACCACTGGTTGATCCATGTGAGGTTCATAACAGGAACACACATGCAATGACATTGGTTGATCGATATGTGGTTTATGACAATAACACACATGCAATGACTTAAGTGGGTCCATATGTGGTTTGTGAAAAGAACACACATGCAATGACTCAGGGGGATCCATGTGTGGTTTCTGGAAAGAACACACATGCAATGACCACTGGTGGATCCATAAATGGTTTGTGGAAGGAGCACACATGCAACAAACATTGGTGGATCCATGTGTGATTTGTGAAAAGAACACACATGCAATGACATTGGTTGATACATCTGTGGTTTGTGAAAAGAACACACATGCAATGACTCAGGGGGATCCATGTGTGGTTTGTGGAAAGAACACACATGCAATGACCACTAGTTGATCCATGTGTCGTTCATGACAGGAACACACATGCAATGACATTGGTTGATCCATATGTGGTTTATGTAAATAACACACATGCCATGACTAAAGTGGGTCCATATGTGGTTTGTGAAAAGAACACACATGCAATGACTCAAGGGGGTCCATGTGTGGTTTGTGGAAAGAACACACATGCAATGAACACTGGTGGATCAATATGTTGTGTGTGGAAATAACACACATGCAATGACACTGGTGGATCCATATGTGGTTTGTGAAAAGAACACACATGCAATGACCTAGTGCTGGTTTTAGTATAAGCACGCACATGCAATTACTCTGGTGGATCCATGTGTGGTTTGTGAAAAGAACACACATGCAATGACTCTAGTGGGTCCATGTGTGGTTTGTGGAAAGAACACACATGCAATGACTCAAGGGGTCCATGTGTGGTTTGTGGAAAGAACACACATGCAATGAACAATGGTGGATCCATATGTGATTTGTGAAAAGAATAGACATGCAATGACTCTAGTGGGTCCATTTGTGGTTTGTGGAAAGAACACACATGCAATGACACTGGTGGATCCATGTGTGGCTTGTGAAAACAACACACATGCAATGACTCTAGTGGATCCATGTGTGGTTTGTGGAAAGAACACACATGCAATGACCACTGGTTGATCCATGTGTGGTTTGTGGAAAGAACACACATGCAATGACCACTTGTTGATACATATGTGGGTTGTGGAAAGAACACACATGTAATGACACTTGTTGATATATGTGTGGTTTGTGGAAAGAACACACATGCAATGACTCTAGTGCTGGTTTTAGTATAAGCATGCAATGACTCTAGTGGGTCCATATATGGTTTGTGAAAAGAACAGACATGCAATGACTCTAGTGGGTCCATATGTGGTTTGTGGAAAAGAACACACATGCAATGAACACTGGTGGATCCGTATGTGGTTTGTGGAAAGAACACACATGCAATGACTCTAGTGCTGGTTTTAGTATAAGAACACACATGCAATGACTCTGGTGGATCCATCATGGTTTGTGAAAAGAACACACATGCAATGAACACTGGTGGATCCATAAGTGGTTTGTGGAAAGAACACACATGGAGTGAACATTGGTTGATCCATAAGTGGTTTGTGGAAAGAACACACATGGAGTGAACATTGGTTGATCCATATGTGGTTTGTGGAAAGAACACACATGCAATGACACTGGTTGATCCATATGTGGTTTGTGAAAAGAACACACGTGCAATGACTCAACTGGATCCATATGTGGTTTGTGGAAAGAACACACATGCAATGACCACAGTTTGATCCATGTGAGGTTCATAACAGGAACACACATGCAATGACATTGGTTGATCCATATGTGGTTTGTGACAATAACACACGTACAGTGACTCAAGTGGGTCCATATGTGGTTTGTGAAAAGAACACACATGCAATGACTCAGGGGGATCCATGTGTGGTTTCTAGAAAGAACACACATGCAATGACCACTGGTTGATACATGTGTCGTTCATGACAGGAACACACATGCAATGACATTGGTTGATCCATATGTGGTTTGTGAAAGGAACACACTTGCAATGACTCAAGGGGGTCCATGCGCGGTTTGTGGAAAGAACACACATGCAATGAACACTGGTGGATCCATATGTGGTTCGTGGAAAGAACACACATGCAATGACACTAACAGATCGATATGTGGTTTGTGAAAATAACACACATGCAATGACTCTAGTGCTGGTTTGACTAAATAACACACATGCAATGACCCTGGTGGATCCATGTGTGGTTTGTGAAAAGAACACACATGCAATGACTCTAGTGGATTCATGTGTGGTTTGTGGAAAGAACACACAAGTAATAACCACTGGTTGATCCATATGTGGTTTGTGGAAAGAACACACATGCAATGCCTTTAGTTGATCCATGTGTGGTTTGTCAAAAGAATACACATGCAATGACTCTAGTGGGTCCATATGTGGTTTGTGAAAATAACACACATGTAATGACTCTAGAGCTGGTTTGAGTAAAGAACACACATGCAATGACTCTGGTGGATCCATGTGTGGTTTGTGAAAAGAACACGCATGCAATGACTCTAGTGGATATATGTGTGGTTTGTGGAAAGAATACACATGCAATGACCACTGGTTGATCCATATGTGGTTTGTGGAAAGAACACACATACAATGACACTTGTGGATCCATGTGTGGTTTGTGGAAAGAACACACATGCAATGCCATTGGTTGATACATGTGTGGTTTGTCCAAAGAATACACATGCAATGACTCTAGTGGGTCCATATGTGGTTTGTGAAAATAACACACATGCAATGACTCTAGTGGATCCATATGTGGTTTGTGGAAAAGAACACACATGCAATGAACACTGGTGGATCCATAAGTGGTTTGTGGAAAGAATGCACATGAGGTGAACACTGGTGGATCCATATGTGATTTGTGAAAAAAACACACATGCATTGCCATTGGTTGATCCACATGTGGTTTGTGAAAAGAACACACATGCAATGACTCAGGGGGATCCATGTGTGGTTTGTGGAAAGAACACACATGCAATGACCACTGGTTGATCCATGTGTCGTTCATGACAGGAACACACATGCAATGAAATTTGTTGATCCATATGTGGTTTGTGACAATAACACACATGCAATAACTCAAGTGGGTCCATATGTGGTTTGTGAAAAGAACACACATGCAATGACTCGGGGGGGGGGGGGGGTCCATGTGTGGTTTGTGGAAAGAACACACATGCAATGAACACTGGTGGATCCATATGTGGTTTGTGAAAAGAACACACATGCAATGACACTGGTGGATCCATATGTGGTTTGTGAAAAGAACACACATGCAATGACCTAGTGCTGGTTTTAGTATAAGAACACACATGCAATGACTCTGGTGGATCCATGTGTGGTTTGTGAAAAGAACACACATGAAATGATTCTAGTGGATCCATGTGTGGTTTGTGGAAAAAACACACATGCAATGACCATTGGTTGTTCCATATGTGGTTTGTGGAAAGAACACACATGCAATGACACTGGTTGATCCATGTGTGGTTTGTGGAAAGAACACACATGCAATGACTCAAGTGGGTCCATATGTGGTTTGTGAAAAGAACACACGTGCAATGACTCAGGGGGGCCATGTGTGGTTTGTGGAAAGAACACACATGCAATGAACACTGGTGGATCCATATATGATTTGTGAAAACAATACACATGCAATGACTCTAGTGGGTCCATATGTGGTTTGTGGAAAGAACACACATGTAATGACACTAGTTGATCCATGTGTAGTTTGTCGAAAGAACACACATGCAATGACTCTGGTGGATCCATGTGTGGTTTGTGAAAAGAACACACATGCAATGACTCTAGTGGATCCATGTGTGGTTTGTGGAAAGAACACACATGCAATGAACGCTGGTGGATCCATATGTGGGTTGTGGAAAGAAGACAGATGCAATGACACTTGTTGATCCATGTGTGGTTTGTGAAAAGAACACACATGCAATGACTCTAGTGCTGGTTTTAGTATACGAACACACATGTAATTACTCTGGTGGATCCATGTGTGGTTTGTGAAAAGAACACACATGCAATGACTCTAGTGGATACATGTGTGGTTTGTGGAAAGAACACACATGCAATGACCACTGGTTGATCCGTATGTGGTTTGTGGAAAGAACACACATGCAATGACACTGGTGGATCCATGTGTGGTTTGTGGAAAGAACACACATGCAATGACTCAGGGGGTCCATGTGTGGTTTGTGGAAAGAACACACATGAAATGAACAATGGTGGATCCATATGTGATTTGTGAAAATAATACACATGCAATGACTCTAGTGGGTCCATTTGTGGTTTGTGGAAAGAACACACATGCAATGACACTGGCGTATCCATGTGTGGTTTGTGAAAAGAACACACATGCAATGACTCTAGTGGATCCATGTGTGGTTTGTGGAAAGAACACACATGCAATGACCACTGGTTGATCCATGTGTGGTTTGTGGAAAGAACACGCCTGCAATGACCACTTGTTGATCCATATGTGGGTTGTGGAATGAACACACATGTAATGACACTGGTTGATATTTGTGTGGTTTGTGGAAAGATCACACATGCAATGACTCTAGTGCTGGTTTTAGTATAAGAACACACATGCAATGACTCTGGTGGATCCATGCGTAGTTTATAACACACATGCAATGAACACTGGTGGATCCATAAGTGGTTTGTGGAAAGAACACACATGGAGTGAACATTGGTTGATCCATATGTGGTTTGTGGAAAGAACACACATGCAATGACACTGGTTGATCCATATGTGGTTTGTGAAAAGAACACACATGCAATGACTCTAGTGGATCCATATGTGGTTTGTGGAAAGAACACACATGCAATGACCACTGGTTGATCCATGTGAGGTTCATAACAGGAACACACATGCAATGACATTGGTTGATCGATATGTGGTTTGTGACAATAACACACATGCAATGACTTAAGTGGGTCCATATGTGGTTTGTGAAAAGAACACACATGCAATGACTCAGGGGGATCCATGTGTGGTTTCTAGAAAGAACACACATGCAATGACCACTGGTGGATCCATAAATGGTTTGTGGAAGGAGCACACATGCAACAAACATTGGTGGATCCATGTGTGATTTGTTAAAAGAACATACATGCAATGCCATTGGTTGATACATCTGTGGTTTGTGAAAAGAACACACATGCAATGACTCGGGGGGTTCCATGTGTGGTTTGTGGAAAGAACACACATGCAATGACCACTGGTTGATCCATGTGTCGTTCATCACAGGAACACACATGCAATGACATTGGTTGATCCATATGTGGTTTATGTAAATAACACACATGCAATGACTAAAGTGGGTCCATATGTGGTTTGTGAAAAGAACACACATGCAATGACTCAAGGGGGTCCATGTGTGGTTTGTGGAAAGAACACACATGCAATGAACACTGGTGGATCAATATGTTGTGTGTGGAAATAACACACATGCAATGACACTGGTGGATCCATATGTGGTTTGTGAAAAGAACACACATGCAATGACCTAGTGTTGGTTTTAGTATAAGCACGCACATGCAATTACTCTGGTGGATCCATGTGTGGTTTGTGAAAAGAACACACATGCAATGACTCTAGTGGGTCCATGTGTGGTTTGTGGAAAGAACACACATGCAATGAATCAAGGGGTCCAGGTGTGGTTTGTGGAAAGAACACACATGCAATGAACAATGGTGGATCCATATGTGATTTGTGAAAAGAATAGACATGCAATGACTCTAGTGGGTCCATTTGTGGTTTGTGGAAAGAACACACATGCAATGACACTGGTGGATCCATGTGTGGCTTGTGAAAACAACACACATGCAATGACTCTAGTGGATCCATGTGTGGTTTGTGGAAAGAACACACATGCAATGACCACTTGTTGATCCATATGTGGGTTGTGGAAAGAACACACATGTAATGACACTTGTTGATATATGTGTGGTTTGTGGAAAGAACACACATGCAATGACTCTAGTGCTGGTTTTAGTATAAGCACACACATGCAATGACTCTAGTGGGTCCATATATGGTTTGTGAAAAGAACAGACATGCAATGACTCTAGTGGGTCCATATGTGGTTTGTGGAAAAGAACACACATGCAATGAACACTGGTGGATCCGTATGTGGTTTGTGGAAAGAACACACATGCAATGACTCTAGTGCTGGTTTTAGTATAAGAACACACATGCAATGACTCTGGTGGATCCATCATGGTTTGTGAAAAGAACACACATGCAATGAACACTGGTGGATCCATAAGTGGTTTGTGGAAAGAACACACATGGAGTGAACATTGGTTGATCCATATGTGGTTTGTGGAAAGAACACACATGCAATGACCACTGTTTGATCCATGTGAGGTTCATAACAGGAACACACATGCAATGACATTGGTTGATCCATATGTGGTTTGTGACAATAACACACGTACAATGACTCAAGTGGGTCCATATGTGGTTTGTGAAAAGAACACACATGCAATGACTCAGGGGGATCCATGTGTGGTTTCTAGAAAGAACACACATGCAATGACCACTGGTTGATACATGTGTCGTTTGTGAAAGGAACACACTTGCAATGACTCAAGGGGGTCCATGCGCGGTTTGTGGAAAGAACACACATGCAATGAACACTGGTGGATCCATATGTGGTTCGTGGAAAGAACACACATGTAATGACACTAACAGATCGATATGTGGTTTGTGAAAATAACACACATGCAATGACTCTAGTGCTGGTTTGACTAAAGAACACACATGCAATGACCCTGGTGGATCCATGTGTGGTTTGTGAAAAGAACACACATTCAATGTGTGGTTTGTGGAAAGAACACACAAGTAATAACCACTGGTTGATCCATATGTGGTTTGTGGAAAGAACACACATGCAATGCCATTAGTTGATCCATGTGTGGTTTGTCAAAAGAATACACATGCAATGACTCTAGTGGTTCCATATGTGGTTTGTGAAAATAACACACATGAAATGACTCTAGTGAATCCATATGTGGTTTGTGGAAAGACTGCACATGTAGTGAACACTAGTGGATCCATATGTGATTTGTGAAAAGAACACACATGCATTGCCATTGGTTGATCCACATGTGGTTTGTGAAAAGAACACACATGCAATGACTCAGGGGGATCCATGTGTGGTTTGTGGAACGAACACACATGCAATGACCACTGGTTGATCCATGTGTCGTTCATGACAGGAACACACATGCAATGACATTGCTTGATCCATATGTGGTTTATGTAAATAACACACATGCAATGACTAAAGTGGGTCCATATGTGGTTTGTGAAAAGAACACACATGCAATGACTCAAGGGGGTCCATGTGTGGTTTGTGGAAAGAACACACATGCAATGAACACTGGTGGATCAATATGTTGTGTGTGGAAATAACACACATGCAATGACACTGGTGGATCCATATGTGGTTTGTGAAAAGAACACACATGCAATGACCTAGTGCTGGTTTTAGTATAAGCACGCACATGCAATTACTCTGGTGGATCCATGTGTGGTTTGTGAAAAGAACACACATGCAATGACTCTAGTGGGTCCATGTGTGGTTTGTGGAAAGAACACACATGCAATGACTCAAGGGGTCCATGTGTGGTTTGTGGAAAGAACACACATGCAATGAACAATGGTGGATCCATATGTGATTTGTGAAAAGAATAGACATGCAATGACTCTAGTGGGTCCATTTGTGGTTTGTGGAAAGAACACACATGCAATGACACTGGTGGATCCATGTGTGGCTTGTGAAAACAACACACATGCAATGACTCTAGTGGATCCATGTGTGGTTTGTGGAAAGAACACACATGCAATGACCACTGGTTGATCCATGTGTGGTTTGTGGAAAGAACACACATGCAATGACCACTTGTTGATCCATATGTGAGTTGTGGAAAGAACACACATGTAATGACACTTGTTGATATATGTGTGGTTTGTGGAAAGAACACACATGCAATGACTCAAGTGCTGGTTTTACTATAAGCACACACATGCAATGACTCTAGTGGGTCCATATGTGGTTTGTGAAAAGAACAGACATGCAATGACTCTAGTGGGTCCATATGTGGTTTGTGGAAAAGAACACACATGCAATGAACACTGGTGGATCCGTATGTGGTTTGTGGAAAGAACACACATGCAATGACTCTAGTGCTGGTTTTAGTATAAGAACACACATGCAATGACTCTGGTGGATCCATCATGGTTTGTGAAAAGAACACACATGCAATGAACACTGGTGGATCCATAAGTGGTTTGTGTAAAGAACACACATGGAGTGAACATTGGTTGATCCATATGTGGTTTGTGGAAAGAACACACATGCAATGACACTGGTTGATCCATATATGGTTTGTGAAAAGAACACACATGCAATGACTCTAGTGGATCCATATGTGGTTTGTGGAAAGAACACACATGCAATGACCACTGTTTGATCCCTGTGAGGTTCATAACAGGAACACACATGCAATGACATTGGTTGATCCATATGTGGTTTGTGACAATAACACACGTACAATGACTCAAGTGGGTCCATATGTGGTTTGTGAAAAGAACACACATGCAATGACTCAGGGGGATCCATGTGTGGTTTCTAGAAAGAACAAACATGCAATGACCACTGGTTGATACATGTGTCGTTTGTGAAAGGAACACACTTGCAATGACTCAAGGGGGTCCATGCGTGGTTTGTGGAAAGAACACACATGCAATGAACACTGGTGGATCCATATGTGGTTCGTGGAAAGAACACACATGTAATGACACTAACAGATCGATATGTGGTTTGTGAAAATAACACACATGCAATGACTCTAGTGCTGGTTTGACTAAAGAACACACATGCAATGACCCTGGTGGATCCATGTGTGGTTTGTGAAAAGAACACACATGCAATGACTCTAGTGGATTCATGTGTGGTTTGTGGAAAGAACACACAAGTAATAACCACTGGTTGATCCATATGTGGTTTGTGGAAAGAACACACATGCAATGCCATTAGTTGATCCACATGTGGTTTGTGAAAAGAACACACATGCAATGACTCAGGGGGATCCATGTGTGGTTTGTGGAAAGAACACATGCAATGACCACTAGTTGATCCATGTGTCGTTCATGACAGGAACACACAAGCAATGACTTTGGTTGATCCATATGTGGTTTGTGACAATAACACACATGTGATGACTCAAGTGGGTCCATATGTTGTCTGTGAAAAGAACACACATGCAATGACTCAGGGGGATCCATGCGTGGTTTGTGGAAAGAACACGCATGCAATGAACACTGGTGGATCCATATGTGGTTTGTGGAAAGAACACACATGCAATGACACTAGTGGATCCATATGTGGTTTGTGCAAAGAACACACATGCAATGACGTAGTGCTGGTTTTAGTATAAGAACACACATGCAATGACTCTGGTGGATCCATGTGTGGTTTGTGAAAAGAACACACATGCAATGATCCATGTGTGGTTTGTGGAAAGAACCCACATGCAATGACCACTGGTTGTTCCATATGTGGTTTGTGGAAAGAACACACATGCAATGACACTTGTTGATCCATGTGTGGTTTGTGGAAACAACACACATGCAATGACTCAAGTGGGTCCATTACTGGTTTGTGAAAAGAACACACATGCAATGACTCAGGAGGGTCCATTTGTGCTTTGTGGAAAGAACACACATGCAATGAACACTGGTGGATCCATATGTGGTTTGTGGAAAGAACAAAGATGCAATGACACTGGTTGATCCATATGTGGTTTGTGACAAGAACTCACATGTAATGACTCTAGTGCTGGTTTTAGTATAAGAACACACATGCAATTACTATGGTGGATCCATGTGTAGTTTGTGAAAAGAACACACATGCAATGACTCTAGTGGATACATGTGTAGTTTGTGGAAAGAACACACATGCAATGACACTGGTGGATCCATGTGTGGTTTGTGGAAAGAAAACACATGCAATGACATTGGTTGATCCATGTGTGGTTTGTGAAAAGAATACACATGCAATGACTCTAGTGGGTCCATATGTGGTTTGTGCAAAGAACACACATACAATGACTAGTGGATCCATGCGTGGTTTGTGAAAAGAATACACATGCAATGACTCTGGTGGGTCCATATGTGGTTTGTGCAAAGAACGCACATGCAATGACTAGTGGATCCATATGTGTTTTGTGGAAAAGAACACACAAGCAATGAACACAGGTGGATCCATAAGTGGTTTGCGGAAGGAACACACATGCAGAAAACACTGGTGGATCCATATGTGATTTGTGAAAAGAACACAGATGCAATGCCATTGGTTGATCCATATGTGGTTTGTGAAAAGAACACACATTCAATGACTCAGGGGGATCCATGTGTGGTTTGTGGAAAGAACACACATGCAATGACCACTTGTTGATCCATGTGTCGTTCATGATACGAACACACATGCAATGACATTGGTTGACCCATATGTCATTTATGACAATAACACACATGCAATGACTCAAGTGGGTCCATATGTGGCTTGTGAAAAGAACACACATGCAATGACTCAGGGGGGTCCATGTGTGGTTTGTTGAAAGAACACACATGCAATGAACACTGGTGGATCCATATGTGGTTTGTGGAAAGAACACACATGCAATGACACTGGTGGATCCATATGTGGTTTGTGAAAAGAACACACATGCAATGACCTAGTGTTGGTTTTAGTATAAGAACACACATGCAATGACTCTTGTGGATCCATATGTGATTTGTGAAAATAATGCACATGCAATGACTCTAGTCGGTCCATATGTGGTTTGTGGAAAGAACACACATGCAATGACTCAAGTGGGTCCATATGTCGTTTGTGAAAAGAACACACATGCAATGACTCAGGGGGGTCCATGTGTGCTTTGTGGAAAGAACACACATGCAATGAACACTGGTGGATCCATATGTGATTCGTGAAAAGAATACACATGCAATATCTCTAGTGGGTCCGTATGTGGTTTGTGGAAAGAATACACATGTAATGACACTGGTTGATCCATGTGTGGTTTGTGCAAAGAACACACATGCAATGACTCTGGTGGATCCATGTGTGGTTTGTGAAAAGAACACACATGCAATGAACACTGGTGGATCCATATGTGGTTTGTGGAAAGAACACATATGCAATGACACTAGTTGATCCATATGTGGTTTGTGAAAAGAACACACATGCAATGAATCTTGTGGATCCATGTGTGGTTTGTGAAAAGAACACACATGGAATGACACTGGTTGATCCATGTGTAGTTTGTGGAAAGAACACACATGCATTGACTCTGGTGGATCCATGTGTGGTTTGTGGAAAGAACACACATGCAATGACTCAGGGGGGTCCATGTGTGGTTTGTGGAAAGAACACACATGCAATGAACACTAGTGGATCCATATGTGATTTGTGAAAAGAATACACATGCAATGACTCTAGTCGGTCCATATGTTGTTTGTGGAAAGAACACACATGGAATGACACTGGTTGATCCATGTGTAGTTTGTGGAAAGAACACACATGCATTGACTCTGGTGGATCCATGTGTGGTTTGTGAAAAGAACACACATGCAATGACTCTAGTGGATCCATGTGTGGTTTGTGGAAAGAACACACATGCAATGACCACTGGTTGATCCATATGTGGGTTGTGGAAAGAACACACATGCAATGACACTAGCTGATCTATGTGTGTTTTGTGGAAAGAACACACATGCAATGACTCTAGTGCTGGTTTTAGTATAAGAACACACATGAAATGACTCTAGTGGGTCCATATGTGGTCTGTGAAAAGAACACACATGCAATGACTCTAGTGGATCCATATGTGGTTTGTGGAAAAGAACACACATGCAATGAACACTACTGTATCCATATGTGGTTTGTGGAAGGAACACACATGCAATGGTCTAGTGCTAGTTTTAGTATAAGAACACACATGTAATGAGTCTGGTGGATCCATGTGTGGTTTGTGAAAATAACACACATGCAATGAACACTAGTGGATCCATAAGTGGTTTGTGGAAAGAACACACATGTAGTGAACATTGGTTGATCCATATGTGATTTGTGGAAAGAACACACATGCAATGACACTGGTTGATCCATATGTGGTTTGTGAATAGAATACACATGCAATGACTCTAGTGGATCCATATGTGGTTTGTTGAAAGAACACACATGCAATGACTCAGGAGGGTCCATTTGTGCTTTGTGGAAAGAACACACATGCAATGAACACTGGTGGATCCATATGTGGTTTGTGGAAAGAACAAAGATGCAATGACACTGGTTGATCCATATGTGGTTTGTGACAAGAACTCACATGTAATGACTCTAGTGCTGGTTTTAGTGTAAGAACACACATGCAATTACTATGGTGGATCCATGTGTAGTTTGTGAAAAGAACACACATGCAATGACTCTAGTGGATACATGTGTAGTTTGTGGAAAGAACACACATGCAATGACACTGGTGGATCCATGTGTGGTTTGTGGAAAGAAAACACATGCAATGACATTGGTTGATCCATGTGTGGTTTGTGAAAAGAATACACATGCAATGACTCTAGTGGGTCCATATGTGGTTTGTGCAAAGAACACACATACAATGACTAGTGGATCCATGCGTGGTTTGTGAAAAGAATACACATGCAATGACTCTGGTGGGTCCATATGTGGTTTGTGCAAAGAACGCACATGCAATGACTAGTGGATCCATATGTGTTTTGTGGAAAAGAACACACAAGCAATGAACACAGGTGGATCCATAAGTGGTTTGCGGAAGGAACACACATGCAGAAAACACTGGTGGATCCATATGTGATTTGTGAAAAGAACACAGATGCAATGCCATTGGTTGATCCATATGTGGTTTGTGAAAAGAACACACATTCAATGACTCAGGGGGATCCATGTGTGGTTTGTGGAAAGAACACACATGCAATGACCACTTGTTGATCCATGTGTCGTTCATGATACGAACACACATGCAATGACATTGGTTGACCCATATGTCATTTATGACAATAACACACATGCAATGACTCAAGTGGGTCCATATGTGGCTTGTGAAAAGAACACACATGCAATGACTCAGGGGGGTCCATGTGTGGTTTGTTGAAAGAACACACATGCAATGAACACTGGTGGATCCATATGTGGTTTGTGGAAAGAACACACATGCAATGACACTGGTGGATCCATATGTGGTTTGTGAAAAGAACACACATGCAATGACCTAGTGTTGGTTTTAGTATAAGAACACACATGCAATGACTCTTGTGGATCCATATGTGATTTGTGAAAATAATGCACATGCAATGACTCTAGTCGGTCCATATGTGGTTTGTGGAAAGAACACACATGCAATGACTCAAGTGGGTCCATATGTCGTTTGTGAAAAGAACACACATGCAATGACTCAGGGGGGTCCATGTGTGCTTTGTGGAAAGAACACACATGCAATGAACACTGGTGGATCCATATGTGATTCGTGAAAAGAATACACATGCAATATCTCTAGTGGGTCCGTATGTGGTTTGTGGAAAGAATACACATGTAATGACACTGGTTGATCCATGTGTGGTTTGTGCAAAGAACACACATGCAATGACTCTGGTGGATCCATGTGTGGTTTGTGAAAAGAACACACATGCAATGAACACTGGTGGATCCATATGTGGTTTGTGGAAAGAACACATATGCAATGACACTAGTTGATCCATATGTGGTTTGTGAAAAGAACACACATGCAATGAATCTTGTGGATCCATGTGTGGTTTGTGAAAAGAACACACATGGAATGACACTGGTTGATCCATGTGTAGTTTGTGGAAAGAACACACATGCATTGACTCTGGTGGATCCATGTGTGGTTTGTGGAAAGAACACACATGCAATGACTCAGGGGGGTCCATGTGTGGTTTGTGGAAAGAACACACATGCAATGAACACTAGTGGATCCATATGTGATTTGTGAAAAGAATACACATGCAATGACTCTAGTCGGTCCATATGTTGTTTGTGGAAAGAACACACATGGAATGACACTGGTTGATCCATGTGTAGTTTGTGGAAAGAACACACATGCATTGACTCTGGTGGATCCATGTGTGGTTTGTGAAAAGAACACACATGCAATGACTCTAGTGGATCCATGTGTGGTTTGTGGAAAGAACACACATGCAATGACCACTGGTTGATCCATATGTGGGTTGTGGAAAGAACACACATGCAATGACACTAGCTGATCTATGTGTGTTTTGTGGAAAGAACACACATGCAATGACTCTAGTGCTGGTTTTAGTATAAGAACACACATGAAATGACTCTAGTGGGTCCATATGTGGTCTGTGAAAAGAACACACATGCAATGACTCTAGTGGATCCATATGTGGTTTGTGGAAAAGAACACACATGCAATGAACACTACTGTATCCATATGTGGTTTGTGGAAGGAACACACATGCAATGGTCTAGTGCTAGTTTTAGTATAAGAACACACATGTAATGAGTCTGGTGGATCCATGTGTGGTTTGTGAAAATAACACACATGCAATGAACACTAGTGGATCCATAAGTGGTTTGTGGAAAGAACACACATGTAGTGAACATTGGTTGATCCATATGTGATTTGTGGAAAGAACACACATGCAATGACACTGGTTGATCCATATGTGGTTTGTGAATAGAATACACATGCAATGACTCTAGTGGATCCATATGTGGTTTGTTGAAAGAACACACATGCAATGACCATTGGTTGATCCATGTGAGGTTCATAACAGGGACACACATGCAATGACATTGGTTGATCCATAGGTGGTTTGTGACAATAACACACATGCAATGACTCAAGTGGGTCCATATGTGGTTTGTGAAAAGAACACACATGCAATGACTCTAGTGGATCCATGTGTGGTTTGTGGAAAGAACACACATGCAATGACCACTGGTTGATCCATATGTGGTTTGTGGAAAGAACACACATGCAATGACACTAGTGGATCCATGTGTGGTTTGTGGAAAGAACACACATGCAATGACTCAAGTGGGTCCATATGTGGTTTGTGAAAAGAACACACATGCAATGACTCAGGGGGGTCCATGTGTGGTTTGTGGAAAGAACACAAATGCAATGACTCTAGTGGATCCATATGTGGTTTGTGGAAAAGAATACACATGCAATGAACACTAGTGGATCCATAAGTGGTTTGTGGAAAGAACACACATGCAGTGATCACTGGTGGATCCATATGTGATTTGTGAAAAGAACACACATGCAATGCCATTGGTTGATCCATATGTGGTTTGTGAAAAGAACACATATGCAATGACTCAGAGGGATCCATGTGTGGTTTGTGGAAAGAACACACATGCAATGACCACTGCTGGATCCATGTGTGGTTAGTGAAAAGAAAAAAACATGCAATGACTCTAGTGTATCCATGTGTGGTTGTGGAAAGAACACACATGCAATGACCACTCGTTGATCCATATGTGGTTTGTGGAAAGAACACAAATGCAATGACACTGGTTGATCTATGTGTGGTTTGTGGAAAGAACACACATGCAATGACTCTAGTGCTGGTTTTAGTATAAGAAGACACATCCAACAAATCTACTGGGTCCATATGTGGTTTGTGAAAAGAACACACATGCAATGACTCTAGTGGATCCATATGTGGTTTGTGGAAAAGAACACACATGCAATGAACACTAGTGGATCCATATGTGGTTTCTGGAAAGAACACACATGCTATGACTCAAGTGGGTCCATATGTGGTTTGTGAAAAGAACACACATGCAATGACTCAGGGGGATCCATGTGTGGTTTGTGGAAAGAACACACATGAAATGACCACTAGTTGATCCATGTGTCTTTCATGACATGAACACACATGAAATGACATTGGTTGATCCATATGTGGTTTGTGACAATAACACACATGCAATGAATCAAGTGGGTCCATATGTGGTTTGTGAGAAGAACACACATGCAATGACTCACGGGCTCCATCTGTGGTTTGTGGAAAGAACACACATGCAATGAACACTGGTGGATCCATATGTGGTTTGTGAAAAGAACACACATGCAATGACACTGGTGGATCCATATGTGGTTTATGGAAAGAACACACATGCAATGACATAGTGCTGGTTTTAGTATAAGCACCCACATGCAATGACTCTGGTGGAGCCATGTGTGGTTTGTGAAAAGAACACACATGCAGTGACTCTAGTGGATCCATGTGTGGTTTTTGGAAAGAACACACATGCAATGACCACTGGTTGATCCATATGTGGTTTGTGGAAAGAACACATATGCAATGATACTGGTTGATCCATGTGTGGTTTGTTGAAAGAACACACATGCAATGACTCAAGTGGGTCCACATGTGGTATGTGAAAAGAACACACATGCAATGACTTAGGGGGGTCCATGTGGAGAATATCATTTTGCGGCCCGAAAGTTCGGGTGTATAGGTAACGTGGTACCCAAGTTCCCTGAAATCAGCCGGGGTGACTACAGTTGGTGTGCCAAATACTCAGAGGGTCTTTTTCGGCATGAATTCAACTTTACGTTTCAATAAAAAAATCAAGCTAACGGCCGTCAAGTTGGGCACCCCTATCAATTCTCGCCGTTATGTTGCTCCCATCGCTTAGGCGGGGTGGCTGTCACGTAGGCTTGCAGCGTTGGCACAATGGATAGGACAACACCCCTACCCAGTGTATTGACGTGACAAAATAGGGCACATGTATCGGTGTTATAATTATTTTTTGTTTACTCAGAAGCTGGAACGGCCACCGCCACGCGTCTCTCCTTGGACTTCCGTCCCAATCGTTAACCACTACCTTATAAGCGCATTGACGGTTCCACCATTCTCCTGCCTCATAGAAACCACTCTTCTTCTTCCTTTCATCTACTATCTTCTTCCCGTCTTCTCCTTGCCGCCATGGAAGATCTACGCACTCTAGAGACAAGCTTCACTACCCATGACAATAAGAAGATAGATGTTGTCTACACCAATGAGGAGGAGACAGTGGTGCGTGTCCTGAGGATGTACGAGGGTTGGCTTGGGATAGACGAGGACAAGTTTCTGGGATTGGACCCCGAGTACACCCCGGAGCACCCATATGAAGGGAGTGAAGTCGCCGTCGTTCAACTGGCCATGCGGAAACACGTCCTCGTCTACCACCTCTCCCGGTTTGTAGATCTGCTCTCTATAGCTAACCGCTTTTAGGGTTTTCTCCTCTTATTCTTTATCCACTTGCTCATCTTGCAACTACTGGATTTTATTTAGGACCAAATAAATTAGGGTTTGCCTATGTCTCAATCGACTGAGATTTTCTTTAGTCTCAATGACCTAAGAAAAGTGGAACCGTAGCTAAAAGAAATGTGCAACTCGTTCAGTCAACTGAGAAATAGCAAAACCAAATAAATTATGACAATACAATGTTGGGAGTCTTGATCTTGCATTTACTAAACTTTTCAAAATTATATTGAGATGATGATCTTGCATTGAAAAAATATTTGTAGTTACAAATTTTGGTGATGACAAACTACATACTTTCAGGACTGACAGGAAATGTCTGGCGCTACGCCAGTTCCTTGTAGAAAAGGGAATTGTTTTCTGCACTGTCGATAAAAGAACTGATTTTTCGAAATTGTATCAAGAGGAAATTATAATTCCTGCGCACAAGTGGATCGATATTCAGAGTCTTGTCAAGATCCTAGGGGGATCGAGGAAGGATGGAATGACATCACTTGCAACTAGAATCCTCGATGAGTCGTACGACAAAATGAAGGAAGATTTCCCTACGGATAGGCAGGATTTCTGGGACAAGTGGCCGTTGTCTGATATAAACCTGAAGTATGCAGCCATAGATTCTTACATGACCTACCAGCTGTACAAGAAGATCCATTTTTTTCTATGTTACCTCGTGTTTTGCCCTATTTGCAAGAGGGAAGACGAGCTTAGGGGAGCCCTTTGTAGAAAATGCGGAATAGCTGAGTTTGAAGCTCCATATGCAAAGAAATTGGCTACATCTGAAGCAGCTGACAGAGAGGCTGTAGAAGCAGTTGAAAGAGAGCTTGCAGCTGAAGAACCAGCTGACAGAGAGGCTGTAGCTGAAGCGGCAAACAGAGAGGTAGCATCTTCTAGCGGCAACAATCAGGCATGTGATGCACCACTAATTGTGCTGCAGGACGCTGAAGATAGGGAAGCCAAGTCAGATGTCAGGTGGGACAAAGCAGTTCGTGAGATGTGGAGTACCTGGAATGGTCGCAGTTCGTCGCCTAGGAACGATGGCAAGCGCCTCAAGTGGTCTGACGAGGAGTGAATTAAATTTTACTTGTCAGTGTTATGTTTCTGTTTTGTGGAACTCAGTTAGCTTGCCAAGATGTCTAGCGCCTCAAGTGATACTAGTAAAATAAATTTAACCCCCGTTGTGTTATGTTTATGTATGTGTCTTGTAGCTTGTCAAGATCGTAGCTTCTTAACTGGCAGTTTGAAAGAGTGCCCTTTTCCTCTCTCGCTAAACATATATGTTTCATTTTGCCCAAATTGGTAGCAAATCTAGAGAAGATTCTCACTTCGATATTTCGTTCCCTTTTGGACCTCTTTTTGCCTTCGATTAGGTAGCAAATCTAGAGCAGCAAATCACACCAGGCAGAATACATTCATTCAGAAACCAAAACAAATGTAGATATAGATGTGCGTAGCTAAATTGGATATAGCGATAGAAAGTAGGTTGCTTAACGAGGTTCGATGCATTCAGCGAAAAATAGGATATAGCTAGAAAGAAGCTGCTTAGCAGCAGCAGTCGCCGCAGCTGCAGGCACATCCTGTAAGCGCCCGCGCCTCCGCCTCCTCCCTCCGGCGCTTCCTCCACTTCTTGGTGCCTAGTTTCTTGGACTTGGGGGCCTTGGGCCTGATTGGAGGCATGCGACCCTCTTTGATGGCCACCCGCTGGAGGTTTCGGAGGTGAATGCAGAGAGCCCGGTGTTCAGCAATGTAGGCGTTGATGTTCACGGTCTCCCGCTTGCCACTTTTGTGGATACCGGAGCCCGTGGCCTTTGCATGTTTCAGTAAGGTGATCAAATAGGTGCCGCCGGCGGCGTGACTCGTCAAGAAGTAGGCGCCCCCCTTGCGGAAGGGGCAGCTGTAGTAGGGGCCCCTAAGGAAGCCGTCGTACTTGCCGGCCCGCAGCCTCCTCAGCACCTGACGAGCCTTGGTGTGAATGGACTTGTCATCGCTGCAGACGTTGCTGCCGGAAATCTATTGGAAGAAAAGGAAAATGGGGGAGTAGATGGTGTAAGAAGATCGAGCAATCGAAATGCGAACAAGAGAATTCTAATAAGCCAAGATCTAGCATCCAACGATGGGAACTATGTTGGATAATTAGGCATAATTTCCATGATTAATTCCAGAATATTAAACATGACAATACCAGCTAAATTTTAAATAGATTAGCCCATTATTTCTAACAAACGGTAGAAGAACCAGGGGAGGGGAGCAAACCCTAGTTACCTCCGACCATAGGTCGTCGATGTCAGTGTCGTAGGGGTTCAGCGGAGCAATGTACTTATCTAGATCGTAGGTGCCCAAGAAGTGCGTGATCTTCTTGTGACCGGCGGGGGCCTCCTCGCCGGCGGGGGGCTCCTCTTCGGCGGCTCCGTCGGTAGCAGGGACGGGGGCCTGGATAGGAACGGCGGCTGCCATCGATGCCTTGACTGGGGCATGGACAGGGACAACGACTGCTTTCAACGCGTCAAAGGGGACCGGCGAGGAGACGGGGGCCTCCTTGTCGGCAGCCACGGAGGCGATGATGGCCACCTTATCCTCCTCGGCCATCACCGGCGCGGACGGGGTATTCTCGGGAGTTTGCGGATGCTGGTGGGATAATGGAGAGGGTTGCATGGGGACAGTGAGCGAGAGTGGGAGTGGGTGTGCGGAGAGGGGCTCTATAGTTAAGGTGGATAGAAGCAAGGCACATTTCGTTGCACCACCGTGCACCGCAACACCCGCATGGTACATCACGTTTTTTTCCCGGGCCATGCATGGTAGTTTTGTATTGAGCCGCATGCAAAGGGAGAACACACAATTTCTATGTACGAAGTTTGACACGGCCCTAAAATTGGCGATAGTTAAAAGTGGAAATGTAGAGGGGAAGGTAGATGGCTGTACGGCGAGATTTGTGGGGTTGTGATAGATTCGGTAAAGGGATGTGTTGATGGCTGCGAGTGACTTGATGAACCGGAGATGTTAGGTCTCGTCGAGCTCAGTTGTTCGGCCTCCGGCTAGCGCGTCCAAGCTTCTTATGGTGGGCCCCAGTTGGAAGTGAGATTGAGAGCCATTGCATAAAAAATGGGATGTGTCTTATGAAAATCAAGTGGCAATAAACTGCAGTTGTCCATCGATGACCGTGCACTCGATGACGCATGTGTTGTGGCATAGTAGTAGCAGTAGTAGGCTTTTCAGACTTGATTAAACGTGACATTACCACTCGATGACTTTTTCCATGGACGGCATCGTGTTCCTTCTTGTAGAGGGAGACGTCAAGATGGGGCCTCGTCAAGATGGTAGCTCGTTAACTGGCAGTTTGAAAGAGTACCCTTTTCCTCTCTCGCTAAACAGATATGTTTCATTTTGCCCAAATTGGTAGCAAATCTAGAGAAGATTCTCTCTTCGATAATTCGTTCCCTTTTGGACCTCTTTTTGCCTCCGATCAGGTAGCAAATCTAAAGCAGCAAATCACACCAGGCAGAATACATTCATTCAGAAAACAAAACAAATGTAGATATAGTTGTGCGTAGCTAAATAGGATATAGCGATAGAGAGTAGTAGGTTGCTTAACGAGGTTAGATGCATTCAGCCAGAAATAGGATGCAAGCAAAATATAGAAAATCAAAAGAAGCTGCTTAGCATGAGCAGCCCCCGCAGATGCAGATACATTCAAGGAGACATCCAGCCCGTTCATTTGCCAGTGCCTCCACCTCCCTCTGGCGCCTCCACCACTTCTTGCTGCCTAGTCCCTTGATCTTGGGGGCCTTGGGCCTGATTGGAGGCATGCGACCCTCTTTGATGGCCACCCGCTGGAGGTTTCGGAGGTGAATGCCGAGAGCCCGGTGTTCAGCGATATAGGCGTTGATGTTCACGATCTCGCGCTTTCCGCCTTTGTGGATGCTGGAGCCCGCGGCCTCTGCATGCTTCAGTAAGGTGTTGAAGTCGGTGCCGCCGCCGGCGCGACTCGTCAAGCAGTAGGCAATCCCCTTGCGGAAGGGGCAGCTGTAGTAGGGGCCCGTGAGGTAGTCGTCATACTGGCCGGCCCACAGCCTCCTCAGCACCTGACGAGCCTTGGTGTGAATGGACTCGTCATCGCTGCAGACGTCGCTGCCGGAAACCTATTGGAAGAAAAGGAAAATGGGGGAGTAGATGATGTAAGAAGATCGAGCAATCAAAATGCAAACAAGCAAATCCTAATAAACCAAGATCTAGCATCCAACAATGGGAACGGTAGAAGAACCAGGGGAGGGGAGCAAACCCTAGTTACCTCCGACCATTGGTCATCGATGCTGGTGTCGTAGGGGTTCAACAGAGCGATGTACTTATCTGGATCGTAGGTGCCCAAGAAGTGCTCTGCTTGTGACCGGCGGGGGCCTCCTCGCCGGCGGGGGGCTCCTCTTCGGCGGCTCCGTCGGTAGAGGGGACGGCGGCCTGGACGCGAACGGCGGATGCCATCGATGCCTCGACTGGGGCCTAGACAGGGACGGCGGCTGCTTTCAACGCTTCGAGGGGGACCGGCGAGGAGACGGGGGCCTCCTCGTCAGGGGCCACGGAGGCAACGATGGCCACCTTATCCTCCTCGGCCATCGCTGGCGCGGACGGGGTATTCTCGGGAGTTTGTGGATGCTGGTGGGACAGTGGATAGGGTTACGTAGGGACAGTGAGCGAGAGTGGGAGTGGGTGTGCGGAGAGGGGCTCTATAGTTAAGGTGTATAGAAGCACGGCACGTTTCGTTGCACCACCGTGCAACGCGCCGAGCAGTATACTGCACCGTGCACCGCGACACGCGCACGGTACGTCACGTTTATTTCCCGGGCCATGCATGGCAGTACTGTATTGAGCCGCATGCAAAGGGCGCACCCACAATTTCTATGTCCGAAGTTTGACATGGCCCTAAAAAATGGGATATGTCTTATTAAAATGAAGTGGCAATAAATTGCAGCTGTCCATCGACGACCGTGCACTCGATGACGCATGCGTTGTGGCGTAGTAGTAGCAGTAGTAGGATTTTCTGACTTGATTAAACATGACATGACCGCTCGATGAATTTTTCCATGGACGGCATCGTGTTCCTTCTTGTAGAAGTCTCGCTGAGGGAGACGTTCGTGATGTCTCACGCTGTACCGTGATGGGCACGACGTGTGCAACGATCATCGTTGGATCGCACAGAATCAACAGTTGGTGCGCACGATCCGCGTGACAACTGTGATAACCAATCAGGGAGTAGCAGACAGGGTGAGCACATGTTTGTGCTTCTACGAAAGATAGAGAGGGGGGGGCAAAACTGAGTAGCACCACATAAAACCAATGGCGATACTGAGTAGTGTAAAATGGAAAGTGAGTGTCTTGTACAATGAAATACATCATGGCATACATCAAACTATGCCAAGATAGATCGAGAGTTTATTGGATGTGTGTTCTTATCATAAACCACGTAAGGATCCACTAGAGTTCATTGCATGTGTGTTCTTCTCATAGACCACACATGGATCCACAAGTGTCATTGCATGTCTTCTCTTTTCATTAACCACAGTTAGAGTCATCACATGTCTACTTTTTTCATGAACCACAGTTAGAGTCATTGCATGTGTGTTCTTCTCACAAACCATATCATGAACCACACCCAGTGTCATTGCATGTGTGTTCTTCTCATAGACCACACATGGATCCACCAGTGTCATCGCATGTCTGCCCTTTTCATGAACCACAGTTAGAGTCATTGCATGTTTGTTCTTCTCATGAACCATAGCTAGAGTCATTGCATGTGTGTTCTTCTCACAAACCATATCATGAAACACCCAGTATCATTGCATGTGTGTTCTTCTCATTAACCACACATGGATCCACCGGTGTCATTGCATGTCTGCTCTTTTCATGAACCACAGTTAGAGTCATCGCAAGTTTTCCCTTTTCATGAAGCACATCTAGAGTCATTGCATGTGTGTTCTTCTCACAAACCACACATGGATCCACCAGTGTCATTGCATGTGTGTTCTTCCCACAGACCACACATGGATCCACCAATGTCATTGCATGTGTGTTATTCTCACAAGCCACGTAAGGATCCACCAGTGTCATTGCATGTGTGTTCCTCTCATAGACCACACATGGTTCCACCGGTGGCATCGCATGTCTTCTCTTTTCCTGAACCACAGTTAGAGTCATCGCATGTCTTCTCTTCTCATGAACCACAGCTAGAGTCATTACATGCGTGTTCTTCTCACAAACCATATCATGAACCACACCCAATGTCATTGCATGTGTGTTATTCTCATTAACCACACTTGGATCCACCGGTGTCATTGCATGTCTTCTCTTTTCATTAACCATAGCTAGAGTCATTGCAAGTCTGTTCTTTTCACAAAATACATATCACCAGAGTCATTGCATGTGTGTTCTTCTCACAGACCACACATGGATCCACCAGTGTCATTGCATGTGTGTTCTTCCCATGAACCACACATGGATCCACCAGTGTCATTGCATGTCTGCTCTTTTCATGAACCACAGCTAGAGTCATTGCATGTGTGTTCTTCTCACAAACCACATATCACCAGAGTCATTGCATGTGTGTTCTTCCCACAGACCACACATGGATCCACCAGTGTCATTGCATGTGTGTTCTTCCCATGAAACACACATGGATCCACCAGTGTCATTGCATGTGTGTTCTTCCCATGAACCACACATAGATCCACCAGTGTCATTGCATCTGTGTTATTCCCACAAACCACGTAAGGATCCACCGGTGTCATTGTATGTGTGTTCCTCTCATAGACCACACATGGATCCATCGGTGGCATCACATGTCTGCTCTTTTCATGAACCACAGTTAGAGTCATCGCATGTGTGCTCTTTTCATGAACCACAGCTAGAGTCATTGCATGTGTGTTCTTCTCACAAACCACATATCACCAGTGGCACTGCATGTGTGTTCTTCCCACAGACCACACATGGATCCACTAGTGTCATTGCATGTGTGTTTTTCCCATGAACCACACATGGATCCACCAGTGTCGTTGGATGTGTGTTCTTTTCACATACCACATATGGAACCACTAGTGTCATTGCATGTGTGTTATTCTCACAAACCACGTCAGGATCCACCGGTGTCATTGCGTTTGTGTTCCTCTCATAGACCACACATGGATCCACCAGTGGCATCGCATGTCTGCTCTTTTCATGAACCACAGTTAGAGTCATCGCACGTTTGCTCTTTTCATGAACTGAATCTAGAGTCATTGCATGTGTGTTCTTCCCGCAAACCATATCATGAACCACACTCAGTGTCATTGCATGTGTGTTCTTCTCATTAACCACAAATGGATCCACCGGTGTCATTGCATGTCTGCTCTTTTCATTAACCACAGTTAGAGTCATTGCATGTGTGTTCTTTTCACAAACCACATATCACTAGTGTCATTGCATGTGTGTTCTTCCCACAGACCACACATGCATCCACTAGTGTCATTGCATGTCTGCTCTTTTCATGAACCATAGCTAGAGTCATTGCATGTGTGTTCTTCTCACAAACCACATATCACCAGTGTCATTGCATGTGCGTTCTTCCCATGAACCACACATGAATCCACCAGTGTCATTGCATGTGTGTTATTCTCACAAACCACGTAAGGATCCACCGGTGTCATTGCATGTGTGTTCCTCTCATAGACCACACATGGATCCACCGGTGGCATCACATGTCTACTCTTTTCATTAAGCACAGTTAGATTCATCGCATGTCTGTTATTTTCATGAACCACAGCTAGAGTCATTGCATGTGTGTTCTTCTCACAAACCATATCATGAACCACACCCAGTGTCATTGCATGTGTGTTCTTCTCATTAACCACACATGGATCCACCGGTGTCATTGCATGTCTGCTCTTTTCATTAACCACAACTAGAGTCATTGCATGTGTGTTCCTCTCACAAACCACATATCACCAGTGTCATTCCATGTGTATTCTTCACACAGACCACACATGGATCCACCAGTGTCATTGCATGTGTGTTCTTCCCATGAACCACACATGGATCCACCAGTGGCATTGCATGTCTGCTCTTTTCATGAACCACAGCTAGAGTCATTGCATGTGTGTCCTTCTCACAAACCACATATCACCAGTGTCATTGCATGTGTGTTCTTCTCACAAACCATATCATTAACCACACCCAGTGTCATTGCATGTGTGTTCTTCTCATTAACCACACATGGATCCACCGGTGTCATTGCATGTCTGCTCTTCTCATTAACCACAGTTAGAGTCATTGCATGTGTGTTCTTCTCACAAACCACATATCACTAGTGTCATTGCATGTGTGTTCTTCCCACAGACCACACATGGATCCACCAGTGTCATTGCATGTGCGTTCTACCCATGAACCACACATGGATCCACCAGTGTCGTTGCATGTCTACTCTTTTCATGAACCACACCTAGAGTCATTGCATGTGTGTTCTTCTCACAAATCACATATCACCAGTGTCATTGCATGTGTGTTCTTCCCATAGACAACACATGGATCCACCAGTGTCATTGCATCTGTGTTCTTCCCATGAACCACACATGGATCCACCGGTGTCATTGCATGTGTGTTATTCTCACAAACCACGTAAGGATCCACCGGTGTAATTGCATGTGTGTTCCTCTCATAGACCACACATGGATCCACCGGTGGCATGGCATGTCTTCTCTTTTCATGAACCACAATTAGAGTCATCGCATGTCTGCTCTTTTCATGAACCACAACTAGAGTCATTGCATGTGTGTTCTTCTCACAAACCATATCATGAACCACACCCAGTGTCATTGCATGTGTGTTCTTCTCATTAACCACACATGGATCCACCGGTGTCATTGCATGTCTGCTCTTTTCATGAACCACAACTAGAGTCATTGCATGTGTGTTCTTCTCACAAACCACATATCACCAGTGTCATTGCATGTGCGTTCTTCCTAGAGACCACACATGGATCCACCAATGTCATTGCATGTGTGTTGTTCCCATCAACCACACATGGATCCACAAGTGTCATTGCATGTCTTCTCTTTTCATGAACCACAGCTAGAGTCATTGCATGTGTGTTCTTCTCACAAACCACATATCACCAGTGTCATTGCATGTGTGTTCTTCCCACAGACCACACATGGATCCACCAGTGTCATTGCATGTGTGTTCTTCCCATAAACCACACATGGATGGACCAGTGTCATTGCATGTCTACACTTTTCATGAACCATATCTAGAGTCATTTCATGTGTGTTCTTCTCACAAACCACATATCACCAGTGTCATTGCATGTGTGTTCTTCCCACCAACCACACATGGATCCACCAGAGTCATTGCATGTGTGTTCTTCCCATGAACCACACATGGATCCAACAGGTGTCATTGCATGTGTGTTCTTTTCACAGACCACATATGGATCCACCAGTGTCACGGCATGTGTGTTATTCTCACAAACCACGTAAGGATCTACCGGTGTAATTGCATGTGTGTTACTCTGATAGACCACACCTGGATCTACCGGTGGCATCGCATGTCTGCTATTTTCATGAACCACATTTAGAGTCATCGCATGTCTGCTCTTTTCATGAACCACAACTAGAGTCATTGCATGCGTGTTCTTCTCACAAACCATATCATGAACCACACCTAGTGGCATTGCATGTGTGTTCTTCTCATTAACCACACATGGATCCATCGGTGGTATTGCATGTCTGCTCTTTTCATTAACCATTAGAGTCATTGCATGTGTGTTCTTCTAACAAACCACATATCACCAGTTTCATTCCATGTGTGTTCTTCCCATAGACCACACATGGATCCACCAGTGTCATTGCATGTGTGTTCTTCCCATGAACCACACATGGATCCACCAGTGTCATTGCTTGTCTGCTCTTTTCATGAACCACAGCTTGAGTCATTACATGTGTGTTCTTCTCACAAACCACATATCACCAATGTCATTACATGTGCGTTCTTCCCACAGACCACACATGGATCCACCAGTGTCATTGCATTTGTGTTCTTCCCATGAACCACACATGGATCCACAAGTGTCATTGCATGTCTGCTCTTTTAATGAACCACAGCTAGAGTCATTGAATGTGTGTTCTTCTCACAAACCACATATCACCAGTGTTATTGCATGTGTGTTCTTCCCACAGACCACACATGGATCCACCAGTGTCATTGCATGTGTGTTCTTCCCATAAACCACACATGGATCGACCAGTGTCATTGCATGTCTGCTCTTTTCATGAACCACATCTAGAGTCATTTCATGTGTGTTTTTCTCACAAACCACATATCACCAGTGTAATTGCATGTTTGTTCTTCCCACCAACCACACATGGATCCACCGGTGGCATTGCATGTCTGCTCTTTTCATTAACCATAGCTAGAGTCATTGCATGTGTGTTCTTCTAACAAACCAAATATCACTAGTGTCATTCCATGCGTGTTCTTACCATAGACCACACATGGATCCACCAGTGTCATTGCATGTGTGTTCTTCCCATGAACCACACATGGATCCACAAGTGTCATTGCATGTCTGCTCTTTTCATGAACCACAGCTAGAGTCATTGCATGTGTGTTCTTCTCACAAACCACATATCACCAGTGTCATTGCATGTGTGTTCTTCCCACAGACCACACATGGATCCACCAGTGTCATTGCATGTGTGTTCTTCCCATGAACCACACATTGATCCACCGGTGTCATTGCTTGTGTGTTCTTTTCACAGACCACATATGGATCCACCAGTATCATTGCATGTGTGTTATTCTCACAAACCACGTAAGGATCCACCGGTGTCATTGCATGTGTGTTCCTCTCATAGACCACACATGGATCCACCGGTGGCATCGCATGTCTGCTCTTTTCATGAACCACAGTTAGAGTCATCGCATGTCTGCTCTTTTCATGAACCATAGCTAGAGTCATTGCATGTGTGTTCTTCCCAAAAACCATATCATGAACCACACCTAGTGTCATTGCATGTGTGTTCTTCTCATTAACCACACATGGATCCACCGGTGTTATTGCATGTCTGCTCTTTTCATTAACCACAGGTAGAGTCATTGCATGGGTGTTCTTCTGACAAACCACATATCACCAGTGTCATTGCATGTGTGTTCTTCCCACAGACCACACATGGATCCACCAGTGTCATTGCATGGGTGTTCTTCCCATGAACCACACATGGATCCACCAGTGTCATTGCATGTCTGCTCTTTTCATGAACCACAGCTAGAGTCATTGCATGTGTGTTCTTCTCACAAACCACATATCACCAGTGTCATTGCATGTGTGTTCTTCCCATGAACTACACATGGATCCACCAGTGTCATTGCATGTGTGTTATTCTCACAAACCATGTAAGAATCCACCCGTGTCATTGCATGTGTGTTCCTCTCATAGACCACACAGGGATACACCGGTGGCATCACAAGTCTGCTCTTTTCATGAACCACAGTTAGAGTCATCACATGTCTGCTTTTTTCATGAACCACAGCTAGAGTCATTGCATGTGTGTTTTTCTCACAAACCATATCATGAACCACACCTAGTTTCATTTCATGTATGTTCTTCTCATTAACCACACATGGATCCACGGGTGTCATTGCATGTCTGCTCTTTCCATTAACCACAGCTAGAGTCATTGCATGTGTTTTCTTCTCACAAACCACATATCACCAGTGTCATTGCATGTGTGTTATTATCACAAACCACGTAAGGATCCACCGGTGTCATTGCATATGTGTTCTTCCCATGAACCACACATGGATCCACCAGTGTCATTGCATGTCTGCTCTTTTCATGAACCACAACTAGAGTCATTGCATGTGTGTTCTTCTCACAAACCACATATCACCACTGTCATTGCATGTGTGTTCTTCTCACAAACCATATCATGAACCACACCCAGTGTCATTGCATGTGTGTTCTTCTCATTAACCACACATGGATCCACCAGTGTCATTGCATGTCTTCTCTTCTCATAACCACAGTTAGATTCATTGCATGTGTGTTCTTATCACAAACCACATATCACCAGTGTCATTGCATGTGTGTACTTCCCACAGGCACAAATGGATCCACCAGTGTCATTGCATGTGTGTTCTTCCCATGAACCACACATGGATCCACCAGTGTCATTGCATGTCTTCTCTTTTCATGAGCCACAGCTAGAGTCATTGCATGTGTGTTCTTCTCACAAACCACATATCACCAGTGTCATTGCATGTGTGTTCTTCCCACAGACCACACATGGTTCCACCAGTGTCATTGCATGTGTGTTCTTCCCATGAACCACACATGGATCCACCGGTGTCATTACATGTGTGTTCTTTTCACAGACCACATATGGTTCCACCAATGTCATTGCATGTGTGTTATTCTCAAAAACCATGTAAGGATCCACCGGTGAATTGCATGTGTGTTCCTCTCATAGACCACACATGGATCCACCGGTGGCATCGCATGTCTGCTCTTTTCATGAACCACAGTTAGAGTCATCGCATGTCTGCTCTTTTCATGAACCACAGCTAGAGTCATTGCATGCGTGTTCTTCTCACAAACCATATCATGAACCACTCCCAGTGTCATTGCATGTGTGTTCTTATCATTAACCACACATGGATCCACCGGTGTCATTGCATGTCTGCTCTTTTCATTAACCGCAGCTAGAGTCATTGCATGTGTGTTCTTCTCACAAACCACATATCACCAGTGTCATTGCATGTGTGTTCTTCCCACAGACCACACATGGATCCACCAGTGTCATTGCATGTGTGTTCTTCCCATGAACCACACATGGATCCACCAGTGTCATTGCATGTCTGCTCTTTTCATGAACCACAGCTAGAGTCATTGCATGTCTGTCCTTCTCACAAACCACATATCACCAGTGTCATTGCATGTGTGTTCTTGCCACAGACCACACATGGATCCACCAGTGTCATTGCATGTGTGTTCTTCCCATGAACCACACATGGATCTACCAGTGTCATTGCATGTCTGCTCTTTTCATGAACCACAGCTAGAGTCATTGCATGTGTGTTCTTCTCACAAACAATATATCACCAGTGACATTGCATGTGTGTTCTTCCCACATACCACACATGGATCCACTAGAGTCATTGCATGTGTGTTCTTCCCATGATCCACACATGGATGCAACAGTGTAATTGCATGTGTGTTCTTTCGACAGACCACATATGGATCCACCAGTGTCATTGCATGTGTGTTATTCCCACAAACCACGTAAGGATCCACCGGTGTAATTGCATGTGTGTTCCTCTCATAGACCACACATGGATCCACTGGTGGCATCGCATGTCTGCTCTTTTTACAGACCACATATGGATCCACCAGTGTCATTGCATGTGTGTTATTCTCACAAACCACGTAAGGATCCACCGGTGTCATTGCATGTGTGTTCCTCTCATAGACCACACATGGATCCACCAGTGTCATCGCATGTCTGCTCTTTTCATGAACCACAATTACAGTCATCGCATGTCTGCTCTTCTCATGAACCACAGCTAGAGTCATTGCATGTGTGTTCTTGTCACAAACCATATCATGAACCACACCCAGTGTCATTGCATGTGTCTTCTTCTCATTAACCCCACATGGATCCACCAGTGTCATTGCATGTGTGTTCTTCTCGCAAACCACATATGGATCCACCAGTGTCATTGGATGCATGTTCTTTTCATAAACCGCATATGGATCCTAATTAACCTTAGGAGAGCCCTAACCTTAGCGTTAGACCGAGTCTTCTAGAAGGCACGCCCTAACACAGTTGTTCTACTCTACGATTGTTACATACCGTTTGATCAGGGCGCTTGGACGATTGGGATGGTTTTCATGAGATCGATCCGCGAGTAGTCTGTTCTATGGCATGATTGGCCACGCTTGCTCTGGACAAACTGGCAACACCGGGGGCTCCCCTGTTGCGAGTGTCACGACTCACGAGTTGAGCGGGCCATATCCCAGTGTCACGTCCCCATTACTTCTCTTCCTCCCCGTACTTCTCTTCCTTCCCCTCGAAGCCACATTCCCCACTTCACTCCCATCCCGCCATAGCCGCAAGCCGACGGTGCCTCCATCCCAATCCCCTCTCCGGCAGCCACCCCCCTCCCCTCTCTCCATGGGTTCAAGGGGATACAGCGAGGAAACGCGTCGTGACGACAGGGAGGGTGATTTTGATGTGAGTTGTCTCATCTCTTTCTCTATCATCCATGGCCATTTATCTATTTTTTGAGCCAGATCTACTCCGTTTACTCATGCGCGTATGATGTGTTAGGCCAACCAGACGATGTATGACGCCGACTATCATGGTTTAGCGGATGAAGACAGTCCTCTGCTATGTAAACATGGATATGTGCCTGCTAATTTTGTAGCATTCGAAGGACGAAACATAGGTAGGAGGTTTCTACGGTGTCAAGGACATCGTGCAATGATGCGAGGCAGAAGATGCGGTGTTGTCAAATGGGTAGATCTAGAGTGGCCCAAATCGATGCAGAAAACGCTGGACAAACTATGGGAAATGACTATTGAGTTGAAAGAATCTGCATTCAACTCATTTCTTGACAGTGTTGAGATGAAGCTATGGGAACCAATTGACACGACAAGCATAAGCGAGATCTCATGGGGGTGGAAGACAAGGTTAGCAAAGTTGAGAAGGAGAGGGACGCGGCATTGGCCCTGAAGGCTAAAGCAGAGCAAGAACTGACTCAAGCAAGGAAGGATCTTCACCAGGCCAAAGTCCTGCAGTTCACAACTACGAGTATTGATAAGTTCATGAGGAAATATGTAGAGAAACAATTGAAGCTGTGCAAGGAAGATGCTAAAAGGAACGAGCAGACGATTTGATCCTTGCTCTCGCAGGAAGATGCGCATAGGGCTAAGATTAGGAAGATCAAGGAGATGTGTGATAACTAGTTCTATTTAGCTTAAGCTCCGTGCCTTTTTAAGTTGTAATAGTTGTACTTGTTGACCTAGCGGTCTGAACTATTGGCCCCAGAGTCCTGGGAGTAAAAAAATTGGTCGCCTCTTAATCTGTCTTAACTCTGCATTACTTCCTTTCGTCTGACCAATGCTCCTTGGATATTCCGCCCGTCGCTTCGTCGTCCTCGTGTACAAATAGGAGGCGCCACAGCACGTCGCTTCGTCGCCCATCCCCTTGCCCTCTCTAATCTCCACCGCGTCGTCGCTTCGTCGTCCACCCCCTCGCTCCCTCTCCAATCTCCACCGCGCCGCCATGGAGATGCCCTCGCTGAACTTCTACGAGGCGGTGATGTTTGCGCACATCGACATCCTCGCGCTGTCGGCCGCGACGGTGCCCCACAGATGGCGCATCAGCTATGTGGGGGTGCTGGTGGCTCCGCTCCTCGTCCCCGGCGGAGCCGGGAAGCGAAATCGCGGTGCGCTGCTGCCAGATCCCCACGTGGAAGAGGGCGCTGCCTCGGTACGCGACGGCTAGCCCGTACTGGTTGGCGCTGTTCAAGAAGGAGCGGAAGGCCAAGATTGGCGACCGCATCGTTTACGGGCGCGTGGTGCACCGGGATCTCCGTAACCGAGAAGGGCGGTAGAGGTTCTGGTCCGTCCCTGGATGGACCAAGTTCATCGTCATCGCCGCCTCTCACCGCGAAGAGGTGCTCCGTCTCGCGTACAATGCGGAAATCGTGGAGGTTCCATCCGACAAAGACGAGGAAGTCGGCGGCTCGGAGGACAGTGGTAGTGGAAGTGAAATTGTTGACTAGTGGATGAATTAATGTAGGATGTGAAATCGCACCTTTGTTTAGAAGAATTTGTGGTTGAATTAATGAAATGCCTCGATTTAGATCTCTGTCTCGATTAATTTGTGGAAGAATTTGTGATTTAGATCAATTTCTGCCTCGATTTAGATCTCTGTCTCGGATTGGGAACGTGACCGTGGACCAAAGACCCCTTTTCTACTAGTGTATTATGACATTGGTGGTTTGTTTAAACGTAATCTACGTGGATTTGGCCGCATGCAAATGACACAACCACAATTTATAAAGTGGAAGCACATACACCCGGTTATTGGAGATCCGGGAGCTTTGCCAGATGCAGGGGATGCAGGAGCAGAGAGGCGGTGAGATAGACAGGCCCAAGATTAGGCCAGAAAGTGGTACCGATTTCCTCCTCATCTAGGCATTATCGGTGAGAACATTGCTGTTTATGTTGCCACGTCGTTGTGCAGCATCTAAAATAAGTTACTGCTTCGTGGAGTGTGGAAGCTTAAATAATTTATTTCTATGCCACTTACATTCCGTCGTATTTGGTGACCTCCTGCCCCTCAGCAGTCATGGAACTGCTGGAGCCTTGTTTTCAGATAGCAGTGGCACAATCACAATTTCGGATTCAACTACTGACTCGGGTGTTTCCAAACCCTAAGTCGCGGTACATTTTACTCAGAGAATGTGGGTAGATTGTTTCGCCCAGCAACGTTCCACACACAGAGCTCTAGAATTTAACCGAATTACATATATAGGTTCAAGTTCAACACATTACTATGCATCTTCATTGCCAGCAGCCTTCTTCCGTAGCCTGGGTGCCAAGCCTTTACGTCCACTGGCTTCTTCATTTCCTGCCTTCTTCCTCTTCCTTGGTGCCAATTTTCTTAGCATCACGTACTCTGCATCACCGGGACAATGGGCACCAGAATCGTGTCCAACATCATCTTTCCACTCGTTTTTAATTTCTTCGGGCAGCAAAATGACTGACCCGGCAGTCATGTTTCTAACCTTGCGGCGCTTCCTATCAAAGAAACAAGACTGTTGCATAACATCCCAATATCTACAGAGTAAATAAAACAAAAAATACAATTCAGCACAAACATGCGAACCCCAAGCGACCTTTGCTTACCAGGAGCTAATTGGGTTTGAGCAACCACCCTGTCCAAGAATAGAAGGGCGACTCCCAGTTGTAGCAGCTTCCACATCCAGTACATGACATTTCAGGTCAAACATGGCAGCCGAAGCATACCTTTTCATCAACCCAATTAGCTGACTGTCACATGTTATAGGAACCATGATGCCACGTTCATCCATGAAGCTGAACTTTGCAGTCTGCTTCATCCATAATTCAACATGATTACGTAGAGCAGCAACCATACCAGATATAGTGCAGATCTGCGCAGGCACTTCTTCCATCGTGAAACAATGGTGTCCATACCTCTTGCCCTTAGAGTCGTACCTGTAGAGGACTACCGTAACCAGGTAAGGGGGGTCCGCGCAGATCCCACTTGATAGAAAACTATGGACAAAATATGTTTGTCAGCGTTGGGTTAACAAACAATTTCAGGTTCAGTAGCTAGCTAGCAGTTATAATTAGTGCGAATAGCAAAGAGAAGGGTAGCTCACCCGCTTGTAGCCAGAACTTCTTCTTCCTTGATAGTAGGATCTTTCATCCTCCGAATTGCTCGGCTCGTCGGCGGCGGAGGCGGTCTAGAGCCTCGCAACGGCGGCTATGGCATGCGCCATTAGAGCTCGGTAAGAGCGATGGGTGCAGCAACTGGGCGCAGCAACTTGGCCCAGGAAGTCAAATGTCCGAAGGGATCATCCTGCCTGGAGGGTGGATTCCGACGCCGCCGGTGCTAGGGGAAAGCTGGGAGTGGATTTGTGAATTTGGTCAATACACCATGCTCCTTTAGTATCTCGTTTCGCCTAAGTGGTTTCCACGTTGGCGCTCGCGTCACGGATATATTACTGACATGAGGGTCCTGGCCGTCTACTTAACGGGGTAGTTTCACGACATGTTTGGATTTGGTAGGGGTGAGACGAATTTGCATCGAAATGGCCCCTCTCGGTAGTTGGCGGCCCAACTTTTCGAAACGTGGTAATTTCAGGCAACTTAGGTAGCGCCATGCGCTGGCCTGCCAACTTTAGTACCACAGACGAACAAGCCCGTCCATGTGTGGTTTGTGGAAAGAACACACATGCAATGAACACTGGTGGATCCATATGTGATTTGTGAAAATAATACACATGCAATGACTCTAGTGGGTCCATATGTAGTTTGAGGAAAGAACACACATGCAATGACACTGGTTGATCCTTGTGTGGTTTGTGGAAAGAACACGCATGCAATGACTCTGGTGGATCCATGTGTGTTTTGTGAAAAGAACACACATGCAATGACTCTAGTGGATCCATGTGTGGTTTGTGGAAAGAACACACATGCAATGAACACTGGTGGATCCATGAGTGGTTTGTGCAAAGAACACACATGCGGTGAACACTGGTGTATCCATATTTGGTCTGTGAAAAGAACACACATGCAATGAGACTGGTGGATCCATATTTGGTTTGTGAAAAGAACACACATGCAATGACTCTAGTGCTGGTTTTAGTATAAGAACACACATGCAATGACTCTAGTGGGTCCATATATGTTTTGTGGAAAGAACACACATACAATGGCTCTAGTGGATCCATGTGTGGTTTTAGTATAAGAACACACATGCAATGACCACTGGTTGATCCATACGTGGTTTGTGGAAAGAACACACATGCAATGACAATGGTTGATCCATGTGTGGTTTGTGGAACACACATGCAATGACTCTAGTGCTAGTTTTAGTATAAGAACACACATGCAATGACTCTAGTGGGTCCATATGTGGTTTGTGAAAAGAACACACATGCAATAACTCTAGTGGATCCAGATATGGTTTGTGGAAAAGAACACACATGTAACGAACACTAGTGGATCCATAAGTGGTTTGTGGAAATAACACACATGAAGTGAACATTGGTTGATCCATATGTGGTTTGTGGAAAGAACACACATGCAATGACACTGGTTGATCCATATGTGGTTTGTGAAAAGAATACACATGCAATGACTCTAGTGGATCCATATGTGGTTTGTGAAAAGAACACACATGCAATGACTCAGGGGGGCCATGTGTGGTTTGTGGAAAGAACACACATGCAATGAACACTGGTGGATCCATATGTGGTTTGTGGAAAGAACAAACATGCAATGACACTGGTGGATCCATATGTGGTTTGTGAAAATAACACACATGCAATGACTCCAGTGCTGGTTTTAGTATAAGAACACACATGCAACGACTCTAGTGGGTCCATGTGTGGTTTGTGAAAAGAACACACATGCAATGACTAGTGGATCCATATGTGGTTTGTGGAAAAGAACACACATGTAATGAACACTGGTTGATCCATATGTGGTTGTGGAAAGAACACAAATGAAATGACACTGGTAGATCCATATGTAGTTTGTGAAAAGAACACACATGCAATGACTCTAGTGTTGGTTTTAGTATAAGAACACACATGCAATGACTGTGGTGGATCCATGTGTGTTTTGTGAAAAGAATACACATGCAATGAACATGGGTGGATCCATAAGTGGTTTGTGGAAAGGACACACATGCAATGACACTTGTTGATCCATATGTTGTTTATGAAAGGAACACACATGCAATGACTCTGGTGGATCCATATGTGGTTTGTGGAAAGAACACACATGCAATGACACTGGTAGATCCATATGTGGTTTGTGAAAAGAACACACATGCAATGACTCTGGTGGATCCATGTGTGGTTTGTGGAAATAACACACATGTAAAGCCCACTGGTTGATCCGTATGTGGTTTTTGGAAAGAACACACATGCAATGACACTGGTTGATCCATGTGTGGTTTGTGGAAAGAACCCACATGCAATGACTCAAGTGGGTACATATGTGGTTTCTGAACAGAACACACATGCAATGACTCAGGGGGGGGGGGTCCATGAGTGGTTTGTGCAAAGAACACACATGCAATGAACACTTGTGTGTCCATATTTGGTCTGTGAAAAGAACACACATGCAATGAGACCGGTGGATCCATATGTGGTTTGTGAAAAGAACACACATGCAATGACTCTAGTGCTGGTTTTAGTATAAGAACACACATGCAATGACTCTAGTGGGTCCATATATGTTTTGTGGAAAGAACACACATACAATGGCTCTAGTGGATCCATGTGTGGTTTTAGTATAAGAACACACATGCAATGACCACTGGTTGATCCATACGTGGTTTGTGGAAAGAACACACATGCAATGACAATGGTTGATCCATGTGTGGTTTGTGGAACACACATGCAATGACTCTAGTGCTAGGTTTAGTATAAGAACACACATGCAATGACTCTAGTGGGTCCATATGTGGTTTGTGAAAAGAACACACATGCAATGACTCTAGTGGATCCATATATGGTTTGTGGAAAAGAACACACATGTAACGAACACTGGTGGATCCATAAGTGGTTTGTGGAAAGAACACACATGAAGTGAACATTGGTTGATCCATATGTGGTTTGTGGAAAGAACACACATGCAATGACACTGGTTGATCCATATGTGGTTTGTGAAAAGAATACACATGCAATGACTCTAGTGGATCCATATATGGTTTGTGAAAAGAACACACATGCAATGACTCAGGGGGGCCATGTGTGGTTTGTGGAAAGAACACACATGCAATGAACACTGGTGGATCCATGAGTGGTTTGTGCAAAGAACACACATGCGGTGAACACTGGTGTATCCATATTTGGTCTGTGAAAAGAACACACATGCAATGAGACTGGTGGATCCATATTTGGTTTGTGAAAAGAACACACATGCAATGACTCTAGTGCTGGTTTTAGTATAAGAACACACATGCAATGACTCTAGTGGGTCCATATATGTTTTGTGGAAAGAACACACATACAATGGCTCTAGTGGATCCATGTGTGGTTTTAGTATAAGAACACACATGCAATGACCACTGGTTGATCCATACGTGGTTTGTGGAAAGAACACACATGCAATGACAATGGTTGATCCATGTGTGGTTTGTGGAACACACATGCAATGACTCTAGTGCTAGTTTTAGTATAAGAACACACATGCAATGACTCTAGTGGGTCCATATGTGGTTTGTGAAAAGAACACACATGCAATAACTCTAGTGGATCCAGATATGGTTTGTGGAAAAGAACACACATGTAACGAACACTAGTGGATCCATAAGTGGTTTGTGGAAATAACACACATGAAGTGAACATTGGTTGATCCATATGTGGTTTGTGGAAAGAACACACATGCAATGACACTGGTTGATCCATATGTGGTTTGTGAAAAGAATACACATGCAATGACTCTAGTGGATCCATATGTGGTTTGTGAAAAGAACACACATGCAATGACTCAGGGGGGCCATGTGTGGTTTGTGGAAAGAACACACATGCAATGAACACTGGTGGATCCATATGTGGTTTGTGGAAAGAACAAACATGCAATGACACTGGTGGATCCATATGTGGTTTGTGAAAATAACACACATGCAATGACTCCAGTGCTGGTTTTAGTATAAGAACACACATGCAACGACTCTAGTGGGTCCATGTGTGGTTTGTGAAAAGAACACACATGCAATGACTAGTGGATCCATATGTGGTTTGTGGAAAAGAACACACATGTAATGAACACTGGTTGATCCATATGTGGTTGTGGAAAGAACACAAATGAAATGACACTGGTAGATCCATATGTAGTTTGTGAAAAGAACACACATGCAATGACTCTAGTGTTGGTTTTAGTATAAGAACACACATGCAATGACTGTGGTGGATCCATGTGTGTTTTGTGAAAAGAATACACATGCAATGAACATGGGTGGATCCATAAGTGGTTTGTGGAAAGGACACACATGCAATGACACTTGTTGATCCATATGTTGTTTATGAAAGGAACACACATGCAATGACTCTGGTGGATCCATATGTGGTTTGTGGAAAGAACACACATGCAATGACACTGGTAGATCCATATGTGGTTTGTGAAAAGAACACACATGCAATGACTCTGGTGGATCCATGTGTGGTTTGTGGAAATAACACACATGTAAAGCCCACTGGTTGATCCGTATGTGGTTTTTGGAAAGAACACACATGCAATGACACTGGTTGATCCATGTGTGGTTTGTGGAAAGAACCCACATGCAATGACTCAAGTGGGTACATATGTGGTTTCTGAACAGAACACACATGCAATGACTCAGGGGGGGGGGGTCCATGAGTGGTTTGTGCAAAGAACACACATGCAATGAACACTTGTGTGTCCATATTTGGTCTGTGAAAAGAACACACATGCAATGAGACCGGTGGATCCATATGTGGTTTGTGAAAAGAACACACATGCAATGACTCTAGTGCTGGTTTTAGTATAAGAACACACATGCAATGACTCTAGTGGGTCCATATATGTTTTGTGGAAAGAACACACATACAATGGCTCTAGTGGATCCATGTGTGGTTTTAGTATAAGAACACACATGCAATGACCACTGGTTGATCCATACGTGGTTTGTGGAAAGAACACACATGCAATGACAATGGTTGATCCATGTGTGGTTTGTGGAACACACATGCAATGACTCTAGTGCTAGGTTTAGTATAAGAACACACATGCAATGACTCTAGTGGGTCCATATGTGGTTTGTGAAAAGAACACACATGCAATGACTCTAGTGGATCCATATATGGTTTGTGGAAAAGAACACACATGTAACGAACACTGGTGGATCCATAAGTGGTTTGTGGAAAGAACACACATGAAGTGAACATTGGTTGATCCATATGTGGTTTGTGGAAAGAACACACATGCAATGACACTGGTTGATCCATATGTGGTTTGTGAAAAGAATACACATGCAATGACTCTAGTGGATCCATATATGGTTTGTGAAAAGAACACACATGCAATGACTCAGGGGGGCCATGTGTGGTTTGTGGAAAGAACACACATGCAATGAACACTGGTGGATCCATATGTGGTTTGTGGAAAGAACAAACATGCAATGACACTGGTGGATCCATATGTGGTTTGTGAAAATAACACACATGCAATGACTCCAGTGCTGGTTTTAGTATAAGAACACACATGCAATGACTCTAGTGGGTCCATGTGTGGTTTGTGAAAAGAACACACATGCAATGACTAGTGGATCCATATGTGGTTTGTGGAAAAGAACACACATGTAATGAACACTGGTTGATCCATATGTGGTTGTGGAAAGAACACAAATGAAATGACACTGGTAGATCCATATGTAGTTTGTGAAAAGAACACACATGCAATGACTCTAGTGTTGGTTTTAGTATAAGAACACACATGCAATGACTGTGGTGGATCCATGTGTGTTTTGTGAAAAGAATACACATGCAATGAACATGGGTGGATCCATAAGTGGTCTGTGGAAAGGACACACATGCAATGACACTTGTTGATCCATATGTTGTTTATGAAAGGAACACACATGCAATGACTCTGGTGGATCCATATGTGGTTTGTGGAAAGAACACACATGCAATGACACTGGTAGATCCATATGTGGTTTGTGAAAAGAACACACATGCAATGACTCTGGTGGATCCATGTGTGGTTTGTGGAAATAACACACATGTAAAGCCCACTGGTTGATCCGTATGTGGTTTTTGGAAAGAACACACATGCAATGACACTGGTTGATCCATGTGTGGTTTGTGGAAAGAACCCACATGCAATGACTCAAGTGGGTACATATGTGGTTTCTGAACAGAACACACATGCAATGACTCAGGGGGGGGGGGGTCCATGAGTGGTTTGTGCAAAGAACACACATGCAATGAACACTTGTGTGTCCATATTTGGTCTGTGAAAAGAACACACATGCAATGAGACTGGTGGATCCATATGTGGTTTGTGAAAAGAACACACATGCAATGACTCTAGTGCTGGTTTTAGTATAAGAACACACATGCAATGACTCTAGTGGGTCCATATATGGTTTGTGGAAAGAACACACATACAATGGCTCTAGTGGATCCATGTGTGGTTTTAGTATAAGAACGCACATGCAATGACCATTGGTTGATCCATATGTAGTTTGTGGAAAGAACAAACATGCAATGACAATGGTTGATCCATGTGTGGTTTGTGGAACACACATGCAATGACTCTAGTGCTAGTTTTAGTATAAGAACACACATGCAATGACTCTAGTGGGTCCATATGTGGTTTGTGAAAAGAACACACATGCAATGACTCTAGTGGATCCATATGTGGTTTGTGGAAAAGAACACACATGTAACGAACACTAGTGGATCCATAAGTGGTTTGTGGAAAGAACACACATGAAGTGAACATTGGTTGATCCATATGTGGTTTGTGGAAAGAACACACATGCAATGACACTGGTTGATCCATATGTGGTTTGTGAAAAGAAGACACATGCAATGACTCTAGTGGATCCATATGTGGTTTGTGAAAAGAACACACATGCAATGACTCAGGGGGGGGGGCATGTGTGGTTTGTGGAAAGAACACACATGCAATGAACACTGGTGGATCCATATGTGGTTTGTGGAAAGAACAAACATGCAATGACACTGGTGGATCCATATGTGGTTTGTGAAAATAACACACATGCAATGACTCTAGTGCTGGTTTTAGTATAAGAACACACATGCAATGACTCTGGTAGGTCCATGTGTGGTTTGTGAAAAGAACACACATGCAATGACTCTAGTGGATCCATATGTGGTTTGTGGAAAAGAACACACATGTAATGAACACTGGTGGATCCATATGTGGTTGTGGAAAGAACACAAATGAAATGACACAGGTAGATCCATATGTGGTTTGTGAAAAGAACACACATGCAATGACTCTAGTGGATCCATGTGTGGTTTATGGAAATAACACACACGTAAAGCCCACTGGTAGATCCGTATGTGGTTTATCGAAAGAACACACATGCAATGACACTGGTTGACCCATGTGTGGTTTGTTGAAAGAACCCACATGCAATGACTCAAGTGGGTACATATGTGGTTTATGAACAGAACACACATGCAATGACTCAGGGGGGGTGTCCATGAGTGGTTTGTGGAAAGAACACACATGCAATGAACACTGGTGGATCCATATGTGGTCTGTGAAAAGAACACACATGCAATGAGACTGGTGGATCCATATGTGGTTTGTGAAACAAACACACATGCAATGACTCTAGTGCTGGTTTTAGTATAAGAACACACATGCAATGACTCTAGTGGGTCCATATATGGTTTGTGGAAAGAACACACATACAATGGCTCTAGTGGATCCATGTGTGGTTTTAGTATAAGAACACACATCCAATGATCACGAGTTGATCCATATGTGGTTTGTGGAAAGAACACACATGCAATGACAATGGTTGATCCATGTGTGGTTTGTGGAACACACATGCAATGACTCTAGTGCTGGTTTTAGTATAAGAACACACATGCAATGACTCTAGTGGGTCCATATGTGGTTTGTGAAAAGAAAACACATGCAATGACTCTAGTGGATCCATATGTGGTTTGTGGAAAAGAACACACATGTAACGAACACTGGTGGATCCATAAGTGGTTTGTGGAAAGAACACACATGAAGTGAACATTGGTTGATCCATATGTGGTTTGTGGAAATAACACACATGCAATGACACTGGTTGATCCATATGTGGTTTGTGAAAAGAACACACATGCAATGACTCTAGTGGATCCATATGTGGTTTGTGAAAAGAACACACATGCAATGACTCAGGGGGGGGGGGCATGTGTGGTTTGTGGAAAGAACACACATGCAATGAACACTGGTGGATCCATGTGTGGTTTGTGGAAAGAACAAACATGCAATGACACTGGTGGATCCGTATGTAGTTTGTGAAAATAACACACATGCAATGACTCTAGTGCTGGTTTTAGTATAAGAACACACATGCAATGACTCTAGTGGATCCATGTGTGGTTTGTGAAAAGAACACACATGCAATGACTCTAGTGGGTCCATATGTGGTTTGTGTAAAAGAACACACATCTAATGAACACTGGTGGATCCATATGTGGTTTTGGAAGCAACAAACATGCAATGACACTGGTAGATCCATATGTGTTTTGTGAAAAGAACACACATGCAATGACTCTAGTGTTGGTTTTAGTATAAGAACACACATGCAATGACTGTGGTGGATCCATGTGTGGTTTGTGAAAAGAATACACATGCAATGAACATGGGTGGATCCATAAGTGGTTTGTGGAAAGAACACACATGCAATGAACATTGATTGATCCATATGTGGTTTGTGGAAAGAACACACATGCAATGACACTGGTTGATCCATATGTTGTTTGTGAAAAGAACACACATGCAATGACTCTGGTGGATCCATACGTGGTTTGTGGAAAGAACACACATGCAATGACCACTGGTTGATCCATGTGTGGTTCATGACAGGAACACACATGCAATGACATTGGTTGATCCATATGTGGTTTGTGACAATAACATGCATGCAATGACGCAAGTGCATCCATATGTGGTTTGTGAAAAGAACACACATGCAATGACTTAGGGGGTCCATGTGTGGTTTGTGGAAAGAACACACATGCAATGATACTGGTGGATCCATATGTGGTTTGTGAAAATAACACACATGCAATAACCTAGTGCTGGTTTTAGTATAAGCACACACATGCAATGACTCTGGTGGATCCATGTGTGGTTTGTGAAAAGAACACACATGCAATGACTCTAGTGGATCCATGTGTGGTTTGTGGAAAGAACACACATGCAATGACCACTAGTTGATCCATATGTTGTTTGTGGAAAGAACACACATGCAATGACAATGGTTGATCCATGTGTGGTTTGTGGAAAGAACACACATGCAATGACTCAAGTGGGTCCATATGTGGTTTGTGAAAAGAACACACATGCAACGACTCAGGGGGGTCCATGTGTGTTTTGTGAAAAGAACACACATGCAATGACACTGGTAGATCCATATGTGGTTTGTGAAAAGAACACACATGCAATGACTCTAGTGCTGGTTTTAGTATAAGAACACACATGCAATGACTCTAGTGGGTCCATATGTGGTTTGTGAAAAGAACACACATCCAATGACTCTAGTGGATCCATGTGTGGTTTGTGGAAAAAACACACATCTAAAGCCCACTGGTTGATCCGTATGTGGTTTGTGGAAAGAACACACATGCAATGACACTGGTTGATCCATGTGTGGTTTGTGGAAAGAACCCACATGCAATGACTCAAGTGGGTACATATGTGGTTTGTGAGTAGAACACACATGCAATGACTCAGGGGGGGGGGTACATGAGTGGTTTGTGGAAAGAACACACATGAAATGAACACTGGTGGATCCATATGTGGTATGTGAAAAGAACACACATGCAATGAGACTGGTGGATCCATATGTGGTTTGTGAAAAGAACACACATGAAATGACTCTAGTGGGTCCATATGTGGTTTGTGGAAAGAACACACATACAATGTCTCTAGTCGATCCATGTGTGGTTTGTGGAAAGAACACACATGCAATGACCACTGGTTGATTCATATGTGGTTTGTGGAAAGAACACACATGCAATGACAATGGTTGATCCATGTGTGGTTTGTGGAACACACATGCAATGGCTCTGGTGCTGGTTTTAGTATAAGAACACACATGCAATGACTCTAGTGGGTCCATATGTGGTTCGTGAAAAGAACACACATGCAATGACTCTAGTGGATCCATATGTGGTTTGTGGAAAAGAATACACATGCAATGAACACTAGTGGATCCATAAGTGGTTTGTGGAAAGAACACACATGCAGTGATCACTGGTGGATCCATATGTGATTTGTGAAAAGAACACACATGCAATGCCATTGGTTGATCCATATGTGGTTTGTGAAAAGAACACATATGCAATGACTCAGAGGGATCCATGTGTGGTTTGTGGAAAGAACACACATGCAATGACTCAAAGGGGGCCATGTGTGGTTTGTGGAAAGAACACACATGCAATGAACACTGGTGGAACCATATGTGGTTTGTGCAAAGAACAAACATGCAATGACACTGGTGGATCCATATGTGGATTGTGAAAATAACACACATGCAATGACTCTAGTGCTGGTTTTAGTATAAGAACACACATGCAATGAATTTGGTGGATCCATGTGTAGTTTGTGAAAAGAACACACATGCAATGACTAGTGGATCCATATGTGGTTTGTGGAAAAGAGCACACATATAATGAACACTGGTGGATCCATATGTGGTTGTGGAAAGAACACACATGCAATGACACTGGTAGATCCATATGTAGTTTGTGAAAAGAACACACATGCAATGACTCTAGTGTTGGTTTTAGTATAAGAACACACATGCAATGACTGTGGTGGATCCATGTGTGGTTTGTAAAAAAATACACATGCAATGAACATGGGTGGATCCATAAGTGGTTTGTGGAAACAACACACATGCAATGAACATTGATTGATCCATATGTGGTTTGTGGAAAGAACACACATGCAATGACACTGGTTGATCCATATGTTGTTTGTGAAAAGAACACACATGCAAGGACTCTAGTGGATCCATATGTGGTTTGTGGAAAGAACACACATGCAATGACCACTGGTTGATCCCTATGTGGTTCATGACAGGAACACACATGCAATGACATTGGTTGATCCATATGTGGTTTGTGACAATAACACACATGCAATGACTCAAGTGCGTCCATATGTGGTTTGTGAAAAGAACACACATGCAATGACTCAGGGGGTCCATGTGTGGTTTGTGGAAAGAACACACATGCAATGAACACTGGTGAATCCATATGTGGTTTGTGTAAAGAACACACATGCAATGATACTGGTGGATCCATATGTGGTTTGTGAAAAGAACACACATGCAATGACCTAGTGCTGGTTTTAGTATAAGCACACACATGCAATGACTCTGGTGGATCCATGTGTGGTTTGTGAAAAGAACACACATGCAATGACTCTAGTGGATCCATGTGTGGTTTGTGGAAAGAACACACATGCAATGACCACTGGTTGGTCCATATGTGGTTCGTGGAAAGAACACACATGTAATGACAATGGTTGATCCATGTGTGGTTTGTGGAAAGAACACACATGCAATGACTCAAGTGGGTCCATATGTGGTTTGTGAAAAGAACACATATGCAACAACTCAGGGGGGTCCATGTGTGGTTTGTGGAAAGAACACACATGCAATGAACACTGGTGGATCCATATGTGGTCTGTGGAAAGGACAGACATGCAATGGCACTAGTTGATCCATATGTGGTTTGTGAAAAGAACACACATGCAATGACTCTAGTGCTGGTTTTAGTATAAGAAACACACATGCAATGAGTCTAGTGGGTCCATATGTGGTTTGTGAAAAGAACACACATGCAATGCCTCTAGTGTATCCATGTGTGGTTTGTGGAAAGAACACACATGTAAAGCCCACTGGTTGATCCATATGTGGTTTGTGAAAAGAACACACATGCAATGACTCAGGGGGGTCCATGTGTGGTATGTGGAAAGAACACACATGCAATGAACACTTGTGGATCCATATGTGGTATGTGAAAAGAACACACATGCAATGAGACTGGTGGATGCATATGTGGTTTGTGAAAAGAACACACATGCAATGACTCTAGAGCTAGTTTTAGTATAAGAACACACATGCAATGACTCTAGTGGGTCCATATTTCGTTTGTGAAAAGAACACACATGCAATGACTCTAGTGAATCCATGTGTGGTTTGTGGAAAGAACACACATGCAATGACCACTGGTTGATCCATATGTGGTTTGTGGAAAGAACACACATGCAATGACAATGGTTGATCCATGTGTGGTTTGTGGAAAGAACACACATGCAATGACTCAAGTGGGTCCATATGTGGTTTGTGAAAAGAACACACATGGAACAACTCAGGGGGGTCCATGTGTGGTTTGTGGAAAGAACACACATGCAATGAACACTGGTGGATCCATATGTGGTCTGTGGAAAGAACACACATGCAATGACACTAGTTGATCCATATGTGGTTTGTGAAAAGAAAACACATGCAATGACTCTAGTGCTGGTTTTAGTATAAGAATACACATGCAATGACCACTCGTTGATCCATATGTGGTTTGTGGAAAGAACACACAAGCAATGACACTGGTTGATCCATATGTTGTTTGTGAAAAGAACACACATGCAATGACTCTGGTGGATCCATACGTGGTTTGTGGAAAGAACACACATGCAATGACCACTGGTTGATCCATGTGTGGTTCATGACAGGAACACACATGCAATGACATTGGTTGATCCATATGTGGTTTGTGACAATAACATACATGCAATGACGCAAGTGCATCCATATGTGGTTTGTGAAAAGAACACACATGCAATGACTTAGGGGGTCCATGTGTGGTTTGTGGAAAGAACACACATGCAATGATACTGGTGGATCCATATGTGGTTTGTGAAAATAACACACATTCAATGACCTAGTGCTGGTTTTTGTATAAGCACACACATGCAATGACTCTGGTTGATCCATGTGTGGTTTGTGGAAAGAACACACATGCAATGACTCAAGTGGGTCCATATGTGGTTTGTGAAAAGAACACATATGCAACAACTCAGGGGGGTCCATGTGTGGTTTGTGGAAAGAACACACATGCAATGAACACTGGTGGATCCATATGTGGTCTGTGGAAAGGACAGACATGCAATGGCACTAGTTGATCCATATGTGGTTTGTGAAAAGAACACACATGCAATGACTCTATTCTGGTTTTAGTATAAGAAACACACATGCAATGAGTCTAGTGGGTCCATATGTGGTTTGTGAAAAGAACACACATGCAATGCCTCTAGTGTATCCATGTGTGGTTTGTGGAAAGAACACACATGTAAAGCCCACTGGTTGATCCATATGTGGTTTGTGAAAAGAACACACATGCAATGACTCAGGGGGGTCCATGTGTGGTATGTGGAAAGAACACACATGCAATGAACACTTGTGGATCCATATGTGGTATGTGAAAAGAACACACATGCAATGAGACTGGTGGATGCATATGTGGTTTGTGAAAAGAACACACATGCAATGACTCTAGAGCTAGTTTTAGTATAAGAACACACATGCAATGACTCTAGTGGGTCCATATTTCGTTTGTGAAAAGAACACACATGCAATGACTCTAGTGGATCCATGTGTGGTTTGTGGAAAGAACACACATGCAATGACCACTGGTTGATCCATATGTGGTTTGTGGAAAGAACACACATGCAATGACAATGGTTGATCCATGTGTGGTTTGTGGAAAGAACACACATGCAATGACTCAAGTGGGTCCATATGTGGTTTGTGAAAAGAACACACATGGAACAACTCAGGGGGGTCCATGTGTGGTTTGTGGAAAGAACACACATGCAATGAACACTGGTGGATCCATATGTGGTCTGTGGAAAGAACACACATGCAATGACACTAGTTGATCCATATGTGGTTTGTGAAAAGAAAACACATGCAATGACTCTAGTGCTGGTTTTAGTATAAGAATACACATGCAATGACCACTCGTTGATCCATATGTGGTTTGTGGAAAGAACACACATGCAATGACACTGGTTGATCCATATGTTTTTTGTGAAAAGAACACACATGCAATGACTCTGGTGGATCCATACGTGGTTTGTGGAAAGAACACACATGCAATGACCACTGGTTGATCCATGTGTGGTTCATGACAGGAACACACATGCAATGACATTGGTTGATCCATATGTGGTTTGTGACAATAACATACATGCAATGACGCAAGTGCATCCATATGTGGTTTGTGAAAAGAACACACATGCAATGACTTAGGGGGTCCATGTGTGGTTTGTGGAAAGAACACACATGCAATGATACTGGTGGATCCATATGTGGTTTGTGAAAATAACACACATTCAATGACCTAGTGCTGGTTTTTGTATAAGCACACACATGCAATGACTCTGGTGGATCCATGTGTGGTTTGTGAAAAGAACATACATGCAATGAGTCTAGTGGATCCATGTGTGGTTTGCGGAAAGAACACACATGTAATGACCACTGGTTGATCCATATGTGGTTTGTGCAAAGAACACACATGCAATGACAACGGTTGATCCATGTGTGGTTTGTGGAAAGAACACACATACAATGACCACTAGTTGATCCATATGTTGTTTGTGGAAAGAACACACATGCAATGACAATGGTTGATCCATGTGTGGTTTGTGGAAAGAACACACATGCAATGACTCAAGTGGGTCCATATGTGGTTTGTGAAAAGAACACACATGCAACGACTCAGGGGGGTCCATGTGTGGTTTGTGGAAATAACACACATGCAATGACACTGGTGGATACATGTGTGGTCTATGGAAAGAACACACATGCAATGACACTGGTAGATCCATATGTGGTTTGTGAAAAGAACACACATGCAATGACTCTAGTGCTGGTTTTAGTATAAGAACACACATGAAATGACTCTAGTGGGTCCATATGTGGTTTGTGAAAAGAACACACATCCAATGACTCTAGTGGATCCATGTGTGGTTTGTGGAAAAAACACACATGTAAAGCCCACTGGTTGATCCGTATGTGGTTTGTGGAAAGAACACACCTGCAATGACACTGGTTGATCCATGTGTGGTTTGTGGAAAGAACCCACATGCAATGACTCAAGTGGGTACATATGTGGTTTGTGAATAGAACACACATGCAATGACTCAGGGGGGGGTTCCATGAGTGGTTTATGGAAAGAACACACATGAAATGAACACTGGTGGATCCATATGTGGTATGTGAAAAGAACACACATGCAATGAGACTGGTGGATCCATATGTGGTTTGTGAAAAGAACACACATGCAATGACTCTAGTGCTGGTTTTAGTATAAGAACACACATGCAATGACTCTAGTGGGTCCATATGTGGTTTGTGGAAAGAACACACATACAATGGATCTAGTCGATCCATGTGTGGTTTGTGGCAAGAACACACATGCAATAACCACTAGTTGATTCATATGTGGTTTGTGGAAAGAACACACATGCAATGACAATTGTTGATCCATGTGTGGTTTGTGGAACACACATGCAATGGCTCTGGTGCTGGTTTTAGTATAAGAACACACATGCAATGACTCTAGTGGGTCCATATGTGGTTCGTGAAAAGAACACACATGCAATGACTCTAGTGGATCCATATGTGGTTTGTGGAAAAGAACACACATGTAACAAGCACTGGTGGATCCATAAGTGGTTTGTGGAAAGAACACACATGAAGTGAACATTGGTTGATCCATATGTGGTTTGTGGAAAGAACACACAAGCAATGACACTGGTTGATCCATATGTGGTTTGTGAAAAGAACACAGATGCAATGACTCTAGTGGATGCATATGTGGTTTGTGAAAAGAACACACATGCAATGACTCAAAGGGGGCCATGTGTGGTTTGTGGAAAGAACACACATGCAATGAACACTGGTGGATCCATATGTGGTTTGTGGAAAGAACAAACATGCAATGACACTGGTGGATCCATATGTGGATTGTGAAAATAACACACATGCAATGACTCTAGTGCTGGTTTTATTATAAGAACACACATGCAATGACTTTGGTGGATCCATGTGTAGTTTGTGAAAAGAACACACATGCAATGACTCTAGTGGATCCATATGTGGTTTGTGGAAAAGAGCACACATATAATGAACACTGGTGGATCCATATGTGGTTGTGGAAAGAACACACATGCAATGACACTGGTAGATCCATATGTAGTTTGTGAAAAGAACACACATGCAATGACTCTAGTGTTGGTTTTAGTATAAGAACACACATGCAATGACTGTGGTGGATCCATGTGTGGTTTGTAAAAAAATACACATGCAATGAACATGGGTGGATCCATAAGTGGTTTGTGGAAACAACACACATGCAATGAACTTTGATTGATCCATATGTGGTTTGTGGAAAGAACACACATGCAATGACACTGGTTGATCCATATGTTGTTTGTGAAAAGAACACACATGCAAGGACTCTAGTGGATCCATATGTGGTTTGTGGAAAGAACACACATGCAATGACTCTAGTGCTGGTTTTAGTATAAGAAACACACATGCAATGAGTCTAGTGGGTCCATATGTGGTTTGTGAAAAGAACACACATGCAATGCCTCTAGTGGATCCATGTGTGGTTTGTGGAAAGAACACACATGTAAAGCCCACTGGTTGATCCATATGTGGTTTGTGAAAAGAACACACATGCAATGACTCAGGGGGGTCCATGTGTGGTATGTGGAAAGAACACACATGCAATGAACACTTGTGGATCCATATGTGGTATGTGAAAAGAACACACATGCAATGAGACTGGTGGATCCATATGTGGTTTGTGAAAAGAATACACATGCAATGAATCTAGTGGATCCATATGTGGTTTGTGAAAAGAGCACACGTGCAATGACTCTAGTGGATCCATGTGTGGTTTGTGGAAAGAACACACATGTAAAGCCCACTGGTTGATCCATATGTGGTTTGTGAAAAGAACACACATGCAATGACTCAAAGGGGGCCATGTGTGGTTTGTGGAAAGAACACACATGCAATGAACACTGGTGGATCCATATGTGGTTTGTGGAAAGAACAAACATGCAATGACACTGGTGGATCCATATGTGGATTGTGAAAATAACACACATGCAATGACTCTAGTGCTGGTTTTATTATAAGAACACACATGCAATGACTTTGGTGGATCCATGTGTAGTTTGTGAAAAGAACACACATGCAATGACTCTAGTGGATCCATATGTGGTTTGTGGAAAAGAGCACACATATAATGAACACTGGTGGATCCATATGTGGTTGTGGAAAGAACACACATGCAATGACACTGGTAGATCCATATGTAGTTTGTGAAAAGAACACACATGCAATGACTCTAGTGTTGGTTTTAGTATAAGAACACACATGCAATGACTGTGGTGGATCCATGTGTGGTTTGTAAAAAAATACACATGCAATGAACATGGGTGGATCCATAAGTGGTTTGTGGAAACAACACACATGCAATGAACTTTGATTGATCCATATGTGGTTTGTGGAAAGAACACACATGCAATGACACTGGTTGATCCATATGTTGTTTGTGAAAAGAACACACATGCAAGGACTCTAGTGGATCCATATGTGGTTTGTGGAAAGAACACACATGCAATGACTCTAGTGCTGGTTTTAGTATAAGAAACACACATGCAATGAGTCTAGTGGGTCCATATGTGGTTTGTGAAAAGAACACACATGCAATGCCTCTAGTGGATCCATGTGTGGTTTGTGGAAAGAACACACATGTAAAGCCCACTGGTTGATCCATATGTGGTTTGTGAAAAGAACACACATGCAATGACTCAGGGGGGTCCATGTGTGGTATGTGGAAAGAACACACATGCAATGAACACTTGTGGATCCATATGTGGTATGTGAAAAGAACACACATGCAATGAGACTGGTGGATCCATATGTGGTTTGTGAAAAGAATACACATGCAATGAATCTAGTGGATCCATATGTGGTTTGTGAAAATAGCACACGTGCAATGACTCTAGTGGATCCATGTGTGGTTTGTGGAAAGAACACACATGTAAAGCCCACTGGTTGATCCATATGTGGTTTGTGAAAAGAACACACATGCAATGACTCAGGGGGGGTCCATGTGTGGTTTGTGGAAAGAACACACATGCTATGAACACTTGTGGATCCATATGTGGTATGTGAAAAGAACACACATGCAATGAGACTGGTGGATCCATATGTGGTTTGTGAAAAGAACACACATGCAATGACTCTAGTGCTAGTTTTAGTATAAGAACACACATGCAATGACTCCAGTGGGTCCATATGTGGTTTGTGGAAAGAAAACACATACAATGGCTCTAGTGGATCCATGTGTGGTTTGTGGAAAGAAAACACATGCAATGACCACTGGTTGATCCATATGTGGTTTGTGGAAAGAACACAAATGCAATGACATTGGTGGATCCATATGTGGTTTGTGAAAAGAACACACATGCAATGACTATAGTGCTGGTTTTAGTATAAGAACACACATGCAATGACTCTCGTGGATCCATGTGTGGTTTGTGAAAAGAACACACATGCAATGACTCTAGTGGATCCATATGTGGTTTGTGGAAAAGAACACATATGTAATGAACACTGGTGGATCCATAAGTGGTTTCTGGAAAGAACACACATGCAGTGAACATTGGTTGATCCATATGTGGTTTGTGGAAAGAACACACATGCAATGACACTGGTTGATCCATATGTAGTTTGTGAAAAGAACACACATGCAATGACTCTAGTGGATCCATATGTGGTTTGTGAAAAGAACACACATGCAATGACTCAGGGGGGGCCATGTGTGGTTTGTGGAAAGAACACACATGCAATGAACACTGGTGGATCCATATGTGGTTTGTGGAAAGAACAAACATGCAATGACACTGGTGGATCCATATGTGGTTTGTGAAAATAACACACATGCAATGACTCTAGTGCTGGTTTTAGTATAAGAACACACATGCAATGACTCTGGTGGGTCCATGTGTGGTTTGTGAAAAGAACACACATCCAATGACTCTAGTGGATCCATGTGTGGTTTGTGGAAAAAACACACATGTAAAGCCCACTGGTTGATCCGTATGTGGTTTGTGGAAAGAACACACATGCAATGACACTGGTTGATCCATGTGTGGTTTGTGGAAAGAACCCACATGCAATGACTCAAGTGGGTACATATGTGGTTTGTGAATAGAACACACATGCAATGACTCAGGGGGGGGGGGGTCCATGAGTGGTTTGTGGAAAGAACACACATGAAATGAACACTGGTGGATCCATATGTGGTATGTGAAAAGAACACACATGCAATGAGACTGGTGGATCCATATGTGGTTTGTGAAAAGAACACACATGCAATGACTCTAGTGCTGGTTTTAGTATAAGAACACACATGCAATGACTCTAGTGGGTCCATATGTGGTTTGTGGAAAGAACACACATACAATGGCTCTAGTCGATCCATGTGTGGTTTGTGGAAAGAACACACATGCAATGACCACTAGTTGATTCATATGTGGTTTGTGGAAAGAACACACATGCAATGACAATTGTTGATCCACGTGTGGTTTGTGGAACACAGATGCAATGGCTCTGGTGCTGGTTTTAGTATAAGAACACACATGCAATGACTCTAGTGGGTCCATATGTGGTTCGTGAAAAGAACACACATGCAATGACTCTAGTGGATCGATATGTGGTTTGTGGAAAAGAACACACATGTAATGAGCACTGGTGGATCCATAAGTGGTTTGTGGAAAGTACACACATGAAGTGAACATTGGTTGATCCATATGTGGTTTGTGGAAAGAACACACATGCAATGACACTAGTGGATCCATGTGTGGTTTGTGGAAAAAACACACATGTAAAGCCCACTGGTTGATCCGTATGTGGTTTGTGGAAAGAACACACATGCAATGACACTGGTTGATCCATATGTGGTTTGTGAAAAGAACACAGATGCAATGACTCTAGTGGATGCATATGTGGTTTGTGAAAAGAACACACATGCAATGACTCAAAGGGGGCCATGTGTGGTTTGTGGAAAGAACGCACATGCAATGAACACTGGTGGATCCATATGTGGTTTGTGGAAAGAACAAACATGCAATGACACTAGTGGATCCATATGTGGATTGTGAAAATAACACACATGCAATGACTCTAGTGCTGGTTTTAGTATAAGAACACACATGCAATGACTTTGGTGGATCCATGTGTAGTTTGTGAAAAGAACACACATGCAATGACTCTAGTGGATCCATATGTGGTTTGTGGAAAAGAGCACACATATAATGAACACTGGTGGATCCATATGTGGTTATGGAAAGAACACACATGCAATGACACTGGTAGATCCATATGTAGTTTGTGAAAAGAACACACATGCAATGACTCTAGTGTTGGTTTTAGTATAAGAACACACATGCAATGACTGTGGTGGATCCATGTGTGGTTTGTAAAAAAATACACATGCAATGAACATGGGTGGATCCATACGTGGTTTGTGGAAACAACACACATGCAATGAACATTGATTGATCCATATGTGGTTTGTGGAAAGAACACACATGCAATGACACTGGTTGATCCATATGTTGTTTGTGAAAAGAACACACATGCAAGGACTCTAGTGGATCCATATGTGGTTTGTGGAAAGAACACACATGCAATGACCACTGGTTGATCCCTGTGTGGTTCATGACAGGAACACACATGCAATGAAATTGGTTGATCCATATGTGGTTTGTGACAATAACACACATGCAATGACTCAAGTGCGTCCATATGTGGTTTGTGAAAAGAACACACATGCAATGACTCAGGGGGTCCATGTGTGGTTTGTGGAAAGAACACACATGCAATGAACACTGGTGGATCCATATGTGGTTTGTGGAAAGAACACACATGCAATGATACTGGTGGATCCATATGTGGTTTGTGAAAAGAACACACATGCAATGACCTAGTGCTGGTTTTAGTATAAGCACACACATGCAATGACTCTGGTGGATCCATGTGTGGTTTGTGAAAAGAACACACATGCAATGACTCTAGTGGATCCATGTGTGGTTTGTGGAAAGAACACACATGCAATGACCACTGGTTGGTCCATATGTGGTTCGTGGAAAGAACACACATGTAATGACAATGGTTGATCCATGTGTGGTTTGTGGAAAGAACACACATGCAATGACTCAAGTGGGTCCATATGTGGTTTGTGAAAAGAACACACATGCAACAACTCAGGGGGGTCCATGTGTGGTTTGTGGAAAGAACACACATGCAATGAACACTGGTGGATCCATATGTGGTCTGTGGAAAGGACAGACATGCAATGGCACTAGTGGATCCATATGTGGTTTGTGAAAAGAACACACATGCAATGACTCTAGTGCTGGTTTTAGTATAAGAAACACACATGCAATGAGTCTAGTGGGTCCATATGTGGTTTGTGAAAAGAACACACATGCAATGCCTCTAGTGGATCCATGTGTGGTTTGTGGAAAGAACACACATGTAAAGCCCACTGGTTGATCCATATGTGGTTTGTGAAAAGAACACACATGCAATGACTCAGGGGGGTCCATGTGTGGTATGTGGAAAGAACACACATGCAATGAACACTTGTGGATCCATATGTGGTATGTGAAAAGAACACACATGCAATGAGACTGGTGGATCCATATGTGGTTTGTGAAAAGAACACACATGCAATGACTCTAGAGCTAGTTTTAGTATAAGAACACACATGCAATGACTCTAGTGGGTCCATATTTCGTTTGTGAAAAGAACACACATGCAATGACTCTAGTGGATCCATGTGTGGTTTGTGGAAAGAACACACATGCAATGACCACTGGTTGATCCATATGTGGTTTGTGGAAATAACACACATGCAATGACAATGGTTGATCCATGTGTGGTTTGTGGAAAGAACACACATGCAATGACTCAAGTGGGTCCATATGTGGTTTGTGAAAAGAACACACATGCAACAACTCAGGGGGGTCCATGTGTGGTTTGTGGAAAGAACACACATGCAATGAACACTGGTGGATCCATATGTGGTCTATGGAAAGAACACACATGCAATGACACTAGTTGATCCATATGTGGTTTGTGAAAATAAAACACATGCAATGACTCTAGTGCTGGTTTTAGTATAAGAATACACATGCAATGACTCTAGTGGATCCATATGTGGTTTGTGAAAAGAGCACACATGCAATGACTCTAGTGGATCCATGTGTGGTTTGTGGAAAGAACACACATGTAAATCCCACTGGTTGATCCATATGTGGTTTGTGAAAAGAACGCACTTACAATGACTCAGGGGGGGGGTCCATGTGTGGTTTGTGGAAAGAACACACATGCTATGAACACTTGTGGATCCATATGTGGTATGTGAAAAGAACACACATGCAATGAGACTGGTGGATCCATATGTGGTTTGTGAAAAGAACACACATGCAATGACTCTAGTGCTAGTTTTAGTATAAGAACACACATGCAATGACTCCAGTGGGTCCATATGTGGTTTGTGGAAAGAAAACACATACAATGGCTCTAGTGGATCCATGTGTGGTTTGTGGAAAGAAAACACATGCAATGACCACTGGTTGATCCATATGTGGTTTGTGGAAAGAACACAAATGTAATGACATTGGTGGATCCATATGTGGTTTGTGAAAAGAACACACATGCAATGACTATAGTGCTGGATTTAGTATAAGAACACACATGCAATGACTCTCGTGGATCCATGTGTGGTTTGTGAAAAGAACACACATGCAATGACTCTAGTGGATCCATATGTGGTTTGTGGAAAAGAACACATATGTAATGAACACTGGTGGATCCATAAGTGGTTTCTGGAAAGAACACACATGCAGTGAACATTGGTTGATCCATATGTGGTTTGTGGAAAGAACACACATGCAATGACACTGGTTGATCCATATGTAGTTTGTGAAAAGAACACACATGCAATGACTCTAGTGGATCCATATGTGGTTTGTGAAAAGAACACACATGCAATGACTCAGGGGGTCCATGTGTGGTTTGTGGAAAGAACACACATGCAATGAACACTGGTCGATCCATATGTGGTTTGTGGAAAGAACACACATGCAACGACACTGGTGGATCCATATGTGGTTTCTGAAAAGAACACACATGCAATGACTCTAGTGCTTGTTTTAGTATAAGAACACACATGCAATGACTCTGGTGGATCCATGTGTGGTTTGTGAAAAGAACACACATGCAATGACTCTAGTGCATCCATATGTGGTTTGTGGAAAAGAACACACACGTAATGAACAATGGTGGATCCATATGTGGTTTGTGGAAAGAACACACATGTAATGACACGGGTGGATCCATATGTGGTTTGTGAAAAGAACATACATGCAATGACTCTAGTGCTGGTTTTATTATAAGAACACACATGCAATCACTCTAGTGCTGGTTTTAGTATAAGAACACACATGCAATGACTCTGGTAGATCCATGTGTGGTTTGTGAAAAGAATACACATGCAATGAACACGGGTGGACATAAGTGGTTAGGGGAAAGAACACACATGCAGTGAATATTGGTTGATCCATATGTGGTTTGTGGAAAGAACACACATGCAATGACACTGGTTGATCCATATGTGGTTTGTGAAAAGAACACATAGGCAATGACTCTAGTGGATCCATATGTGGTTTGTGGAAAGAACACACATGCGATGACCACTAGTTGATCCATGTGTGGTTCATGACAGGAACACACATGCAATGACATTGGTTGATCCATATGTGGTTTGTGACAATAACACACATGCAATGACTCAAGTGGGTCCATATGTGGTTTGTGAAAACAACACACATGCAATGACTCAAGGGTCCATGTGTAGTTTGTGGAAAGAACACACTGGTGGATCCATATGTGGTTTGTGGAAAGAACACACATGCAATGACACTGGTGGATCCATATGTGGTTTGTGAAAAGAACACACATGCAATGACCTATTGCTTGTTTTAGTATAAGCACACACATGCAATGACTCTAGTGGATCCGTGTGTGGTTTGTGGAAAGAACACACATGAAATGACCACTGGTTGATCCATATGTGGTTTGTGGAAAGAACACACATGCAATGACACTGGTTGATCCATGTGTGGTTTGTGGAAAGAACACACATGCAATGACTTAAGTGGGTTCATACATGGTTTGTGAAAATAACACACATGCAACGACTCAGGGGTCCATGTGTGGTTTGTGGAAAGAACACACATGTAATGAACACTGGTGGATCCATATGTGGTTTGTGAAAAGAACACACATGCAATGACTCTAGTGCTAGTTTTAGTATAAGAACACACGTGCAATGACTCTAGTGGGTCCATATGTGGTTTGTGAAAAGAACACACATGCAATGACACTAGTGTATCCATCTGTGGTTTGTGGAAAGAACACACATGTAAAGCCCACTTGTTGATCCATATGTTGTTTGTGGAAAGAACACACATGCAATGACACTGGTTGATCCATGTGTGGTTTGTGGAAAGAACCCACATGCAATGACTCAAGTGGCTCCATATGTGGTTTGTGAAAAGAACACACATGCAATGACTCAGGGGGGGTCCATGTGTGGTTTGTGGAAAGAAAACACACATGCAATGAACACTGGTGGATCCATATGTGGTTTGTGAAAAGAACACACATGCGATGAGACTGGTGCATCCATATGTGGTTTGTGAAAAGAACACACATGCAATGACTCTAGTGGTTGTTTAGTATAAGAACACACATGCAATGACTCTAGTAAGTCCATATGTGGTTTGTGGAAAGAACACACATACAATGGCTCTAGTGGATCCATGTGTTGTTTGTGGAAAGAACACACCTGCAATGACCACTGGTTGATCCATATGTGGTTTGTGGAAAGAACACACATGCAATAACACTGGTTGATCCATGTGTGGTTTGTGGAACACACATGCAATGACTCTAGTGCTGGTTTTAGTATAAGAACACACATGCAATGACTCTAGTGGGTCCATATGTGGTTTGTGAAAATAACACACATGCAATGACTCTAGTGGATCCATATGTGGTTTGTGGAAAAGAACACACATCTAATGAACACTGGTGGATCCATAAGTGGTTTGTGGAAAGAACACACATGCAGTGAAAATTGGTTGATCCATTTGTGGTTTGTGCAAAGAACAAACATGCAATGACACTGGTTGATCCATATGTGGTTTGTGAAAAGAACACACATGCAATGACTCTAGTGGATCCATATGTGGTTTGTGGAAAGACCACACATGCAATGACCACTTGTTGATCCATGCGTGGTTCATGACAGGAACACACATGCAATCACATTGGTTGATCCAGATGTGGTTTGTGACAATAACACACATGCAATGACTCAAGTGGGTCCATATGTGGTTTGTGAAAAGAACACACATGCAATGACTCAGGGGTATCCATGTGTGGTTTGTGGAGAGAACACACATGCCATGAACACTGTTGGATCCATATATGGTTTGTGGAAAGAACACAAATGTAGTGAACACTGGTGGATCCATATGTGATTTATGAAAAAACACACATGCAATGCCATTGGTTGATCCATATGTGGTTTGTGAAAAGAACACACATGCAATAACCACTGGTAATTCCTTGTGTGGTTCATGACAGGAAGACACATTTAATGAACACTGGTGGATCCATATCTGGTTCTTGACAGGAACACACATGCAATGACATAAGTTGATCCATGTGTGGTTCATGACAGGAACACACATGCAATGACATTGGTTTATCCATATGTGGTTCTTGACAGGAACACTGGTGGATCCATATGTACTTCTTGACAAGAACACACATGGAATGACACTGGTTGATCCATGTGTGGTCTGTGGAAAGAACACACATGTAATGACTCTAGTGGTGGTTTTAGTATAAGAACACACATGCAATGACTCTAGTGGGTCCATATGTGGTTTGTGAAAAGAACACACATGCAATAACTCTAGTGGATCCATATGTGGTTTGTGGAAAAGAACACACATGCAATGAACACTGGTTGATCCATAAGTGGTTTGTGGAAAGAACACACATTGAAGTGAACACTGGTGGATCCATATGTGATTTGTGAAAAGAACACACATGCAATGCCATTGGTTGATCCATATTCGGTTTGTGAAAAGAACACACATGCAATAACCGCTGGTTGATCCATGTGTGGTTCATGACAGGAACACACAAGCAATGAACATTGGTGGATCCATATGTGATTTGTGAAAAGAATACTCATGCAATGACTCTAGTGGGTCCATATGTGGTTTGTGAAAAGAACACACATGCACTGAATCTAGTGGATCCATGTGTGGTTTGTGGAAAGAACACACATGCAATGACTCTAGTGTGTCCATATGTGGTTTGTGAAAAGAAAACACATGCAATGACTCAGGGGGGTCCATGTGTGCTTTGTGGAAAGAACACACATGCAATGAACACTGGTGGATCCATATGTGGTTTGTGGAAGGAACACACATGCAATGACACTAGTGGATCCATATGTGGTTTGTGAAAAGAACACATATGCAATGACTTCAGTGTTGGTTTTAGTATAAGAACACACATGCAATGACTCTGGTAGATCCATGTGTGGTTTGTGAAAAGAACACACATCAAATGAGTCTAGTGGATCCATGTGTGGTTTGTGGAAAGAACACACATGCAATGACCACTAGTTGAACTATATGTGGTTTGTGGAAAGAACACAAATGCAATGTCATTGGTGGATCCATGTGTGGTTTGTGGAAAGAACACACATGCAATGCCATTGGTTGATCCATGTGTGGTTTGTGAAAAGAATACACATGCAATGACTATAGTGGGTCCATATGTGGTTTGTGAAAAGAACACATATGCAATGACTCAAGTGGGTCCATATGTGGTATGTGAAAAGAACACACATGGAATGAACACTGGTTGATCCATAAGGGGTTTGTGGAAAGAACACACATTGGAGTGAACACTGGTGGATCCATATGTGATTTGTGAAAATAACACACATGCAATGCCATTGGTTGATCCATATGTGGTTTGTGAAAAGAACACACATGCAATAACCACTGGTTGATCCATGTGTGGTTCATGACAAGAACACACAAGCAATGAACATTGGTGGATCCATATGTGATTTGTGAAAAGAATACTCATGCAATGACTCTAGTGGGTCCATATGTGGTTTGTGAAAAGAACACACATGCAATTACTCTAGTGGATCCATGTGTGGTTTGTGGAAAGAACATACATGCAATTACTCAAGTGGGTCCATATGTGGTTTGTGAAAAGAACACACATGCAATGAGTCTAGTGGATCCATGTGTGGTTTGTGGAAAGAACACACATGCAATGACCACTGGTTGAACCATATGTGGTTTGTGGAAATAACACACATGCAATGTCATTGGTGGATCCATGTGTGGTTTGTGGAAAGAACACACATGCAATGCCATTGGTTGATCCATGTGTGGTTTGTGAAAATAATACACATGCAATGACTCTACTGGGTCCATATGTGGTTTGTGAAAAGAACACATATGCAATGACTCAAGTGGGTCCATATGTGGTATGTGAAAAGAACACACATGCAATGACTCAGGGGGGTCCATATGTGGTATGTGAAAAGAACACACATGCAATGATTCACGGGGGTCCATGTGTGATTTGTGGAAAGAACACACATGCAATGAACACTGGTGGATCCATATGTGTTTTGTGTAAAGAACACACATGCAATGACACTGGTGGATCCATATGTGGTTTGTGAAAAGAACACACATGAAACGACTCTAGTGCTGGTTTTAGTATAAGAACACACATGCAATGACTCTGGTGGATCCATGTGTGGTTTGTGAAAAGAACACACATGCAATGACTCTAGTGGATCCATCTGTGGTTTGTGGAAAGAACACACATGCAATGATACCGGTGGATCCATGTGTGGTTTGTGGAAAGAACACAAATGCAATGCCATTGGTTGATCCATGTGTGGTTTGTGAAAAAATACACATGTAATGACTCTAGTGGGTCCATATGTGGTTTGTGGAAAGAACACACATGAAATGACTCTAGTGGATCCATATGAGGTTTGTGGAAAAGAACACACATGCAATGAACACTGGTTGATCCATAAGTGGTTTGTGGAAAGAACTCACATTGGAGTGAACACTGATGGATCCATATGTGATATGTGAAAAGAACACACATGCAATGCCATTGGTTGATCCATATGTTGTTTGTGAAAAGAACACACATGCAATAACCGATGGTTGATCCATGTGTGGTTCATGACAAGAACACACAAGCAATGAACATTGGTGGATCCATATGTGATTTGTGAAAAGAATACTCATGCAATGACTCTAGTGGGTCCATATGTGGTTTGTGAAAAGAACACACATGCAATTACTCTAGTGGATCCATGTGTCGTTTGTGGAAAGAACATACATGCAATGACTCAAGTGGGTCCATATGTGGTTTGTGAAAAGAACACACATGCAATGAGTCTAGTGGATCCATGTGTGGTTTGTGGAAAGAACACACATGCAATGACCACTGGTTGAACCATATGTGGTTTGTGGAAAGAACACACATGCAATGCCATTGGTGGATCCATGTGTGGTTTGTGGAAAGAACACACATGCAATGCCATTGGTTGATCCATGTGTGGTTTGTGAAAAGAATACACATACAATGACTCTAGTGGGTCCATATGTGGTTTGTGAAAAGAACACATATGCAATGACTCAAGTGGGTCCAGATGTGGTATGTGAAAAGAACACACATGCAATGACTCAGGGGGGTCCATATGTGGTATGTGAAAAGAACACACATGCAATGACTCAGGGGGGTCCATGTGTGGTTTGTGGAAAGAACACACATGCAATGAACACTGGTGGATCCATATGTGGTTTGTGGAAAGAACACACATGCAATGACACTGGTGGATCCATATGTGGTTTGTGAAAAGAACACACATGCAACGACTCTAGTGCTGGTTTTAGTATAAGAACACACATGCAATGACTCTGGTGGATCCATGTGTGGTTTGTGAAAAGAACACACATGCAATGACTCTAGTGGATCCATGTGTGGTTTGTGGAAAGAACACACATGCAATGACACTGGTGGATCCATGTGTGGTTTGTGGAAAGAACAGAAATGCAATGCCATTGGTTGATCCATGTGTGGTTTGTGAAAAATACACATGCAATGACTCTAGTGGGTCCATATGTGGTTTGTGAAAAGAACACACATGCAATGACTCTAGTGGATCCATATGAGGTTTGTGGAATGGAACACACATGCAATGAACACACATGTAGTGAACACTGGTGGATCCATATGTGATTTGTGAAAAGAACACACATGCAATGCCATTGGTTGATCCATATGTGGTTTGTGGAAAGAACACCCATGCAATGACTCTAGTGGATCCATATGAGGTTTGCGGAAAAGAACACACATGCAGTGAACACTGGTTGATCCATAAGTGGTTTGTGGAAAGAACACGCATTGCAGTGAACGCTGGTGGATCCATATGTGATTTGTGAAAAGAACACACATGCAATGCCATTGGTTGATCCATATGTGGTTTGTGAAAAGAACACACATGCAATAACCGCTGGTTGATCCATGTGTGGTTCATGATAGGAACACACAAGCAATGAACATTGGTGGATCCATATGTGATTTGTGAAAAGAATACACATCCAATGACTCAAGTGGGTCCATATGTGGTTTGTGAAAAGAACACACATGCAATTACTCTAGTGGATCCATGTGTGGTTTGTGGAAAGAACACACATGGAATGACTCAAGTGGGTCCATATGTGGTTTGTGAAAAGAACACACATGCAATGACTCAGGGGGGTCCATGTGTGGTTTGTGGAAAGAACACACATGCAATGAACACTGGTGGATCTATATGTGGTTTGTGGAAAGAACACACATGCAATGACACTGGTGGATCCATATGTGGTTTGTGAAAAGAACACATATGCAATGACTCTAGTGTTGGTTTTAGTATAAGAACACACATGCAATGACTCTGGTAGATCCATGTGTGGTTTGTGAAAAGAACACACATGCAATGAGTCTAGTGGATCCATGTGTGGTTTGTGGAAAGAATAAACATGCAATGACCAGTGGTTGAACCATATGTGGTTTGTGGAAAGAACACACATGCAATGTCATTGGTGGATCCATGTGTGGTTTGTGGAAAGAACACACATGCAATGCCATTGGTTTATCCATGTGTGGTATGTGAAAATAGCACACATGCAATGACTCAGGGGGGGTCCATATGTGGTATGTGAAAGGAACACACATGCAATGACTCAGGGGGGTCCATGTGTGGTTTGTGGAAAGAACACACATGCAATGAACAATGGTGGATCCATATGTGGTTTGTGGAAAGAACACACATGCAACGACTCTAGTGCTGGTTTTAGTATAAGAACACACAGGCAATGACTCTGGTGGATCCATGTGTGGTTTCTGAAAAGAACCCACATGCAATCACTCTAGTGGATCCATGTGTGGTTTGTGGAAAGAACACACATGCAATGACACTGGTGGATCCATGTGTGGTTTGTGGAAAGAACACAAATGCAATGCCTTTGGTTGATCCATGTGTGGTTTGTGAAAAAATACACATGCAACGACTCTCGTGGGTCCATATGTGGTTTGTGAAAAGAACACACATGCAATGACTCTAGTGGATCCATATGAGGTTTGTGGAATGGAACACACATGCAATGAACATTGGTGGATCCATAAGTGGTTTGTGGAAAGAACACACATGCAGTGAACACTGGTGGATCTATATGTGATTTGTGAAAAGAACACACATGCAATGCCATTGGTTGATCCATATGTGGTTTGTGGAAAGAACACACATGCAATGACTCAGGGGGATCCATGTGTGGTTTGTGGAAAGAACACACATGCATTGACCACTAGTTGATCCATGTGTGGTTCATGATAAGAACACACATGCAATGACATTGGTTGATCATATGTGGTTTGTGACAATATGTGGTTTGTGGAAAGAACACACATGCAATGACACTGGTTGATCCATATGTGGTTTGTGGAAAGAACACACATGCAATGACTCTGGTGGATCCATGTGTGATTTGTGGAAAGAACACACATGCAATGCCATTGCTTGATCCATGCGTGGTTTGTGAAAAGAATACAAATGCAATGCCATTGGTTGATCCATGTGTGGTTTGTGGAAAAACACACATGCAATGCCATCGGTTTATCCATATGTGGTTTGTGGAAAGAACACGCATGCAATGACCACTGGTTGATCCATATGTGGTTTGTGGAAAGAACACACATGCAATGATACTGGTGATCCATGTGTGGTTTGTGAAAAGAACACACATGCAATTACTCTAGTGGGTCCATATGTGGTTTGTGAAAAGAAGGCACATGCAATGACTCTAGTGGATCCATATGTGGTTTGTGGAAAGAACACACATGCAATGACCACTCGTTGATCCATATGTGGTTTGTGGAAAGAACACACATGCAATGATACTGGTTGATCCATGTGTGGTTTGTGGAAAGAACACACATGTAATGACTCTAGTGTTGGTTTTAGTATAAGAACACACATGCAATTTCTCTAGTGGGTCCATATGTGGTTTGTGAAAAGAACACACATGCAATGACTCTAGTGGATCCATATGTGGTTTGTGGAAAAGAACACACATGCAATGACTCAAGTGGGTCCATATGTGGTTTGTGGAAAGAACACACATGCAATGACTCAGGGGGAGGGGTCCATGTGTGGTTTGTGGAAAGAACACACATGCAATGAACACTGGTGGATCCATATGTGGTCTGTGGAAAGTACACACATGCAATGACACTGGTGGATCCATATGTGGTTTGTGAAAAGAACAGACATGCAATGCGATTGGTTGATCCATGTGGTTTGTGGAAAAGAACACACATGCAATGACATTGGTGGATCCATACATGGTTTCTGGAAAGAACACACATGCAATGTCATTGGTTGATCCATGTGGTTTGTGGAAAAGAACACACATGCAATGACATTGGTGGATCCATATGTGGTTTGTGGAAAGAACACAAATGCAATGACATTGGTTGATCCATGTGTGGTTTGTGAAAAGGCACACATGCAATTACGCTAGTGGATACATATGTGGTTTTTGGAAAGAACACACATGCAATGAACACTAGTGGATCAAAATGTGGTTCATGACAGGAACACACATGCAATGACTCTAGCGGATACATATGTTCTTTGTGGAAAGAACACACATGAAATGAACTCTAGTGGATCTATCTTTGCATAATTTGATGTATTCCACAATGTATTTTATTGTAAAAGACACCCACTTTCAATTTTTATACTACCTAGCTTTGCCCTTGGTTTTTTGATACTACCCAGTTTTTGCCCCTCTCTCTCTTTCGTAGAAGCCTAAACCTGTGCCCACTCTATCTGCTACGCCCTGATTGGTTGTCACAGTTGTCACGTGGATCGTGCGCACCAACCGTTGATCCTGTGTGATCCAACAAGGCTCCTTGCACACGTCGTGCACTTCACAGGACATCACGAGACAGCACGAACGTCTCCCTCAACAAGACTTCTACAAGAAGGAACACGATGCCGTCCATGGAAAAAGTCGTCGAGTGGTCATGTCATGTTTAATCTAGTATGCAAAGGCTACAAGTCTACTGCATGGCAACTGGTCATCCACGTCCCATGGGCTATACCATTTTTACTATGCAGCGCGCCTGCACTCTCACTTCCGACAGGCCCCCACCACACGAACCTTCCACGCGGCAGCGGCAGCCGGAAGAGCTGCCTACCGGGGCCCTCGAGGAGGCCTAAATGTCCCAGCATTAAAAAGCCAACCTATCGGGTCCTCCATTCGCACTCATCCACTACTCTCTCTTCCCTATCTAGCAAAACCCCACAATCTTGAACGTACTTGCACGAACCTTCTCCATGAAACCCAGTGCATGGGGGTGAGTGTCCGGGCATCGCCGCTGGGGTGGTGCTTCACGCGGCAGATCTGGAGGAGCATCACGCAGCACAAGGCGAGGAGGACGTGCAGTTCAACCCCTTGGGGGACCATGTGATCGCCGGTGCTAATGACTTCGGAGGCGCCGATGATGGCGTGGAGTTCGACGAACACGCTCCGCTCGTGTACCCGAATGTACATCTATTTCTACATGTTTCATATTTTCTGCTCGAGCTTAATCTATCCTGGCGTCATAAAAAATCTAGTCCTAATGATTAGATGCAACGTACAAACCGATACATGGAGAGATCTAGTCTGTTCTGAATGAATCCACATTATTTATTTATTAATAAGTTATCAAGAACACAAACCACATTAATTTAGGAGCGAGCCGGGGAGACGGCCATAATGAACTGTTGAACCTGTATAGACATGTTATTGCATCTAAAGTAACTCGGAATGGTGGAAGGAATATATATTTATTATTTTGATCATTTCGGTTTGTATTCCATACATTATAGGTGGATTCAAGTGAGATGGAATCTGACAAGAAGACCAGGGACAACAAGAGCCGCCATGTCATGAAGAAGCTCAAGAGCGGGATAATCCCTTTCCGCACTCGGCTTGGGGAGCTCAGGTGCCCTTTCTGTAAGAAAGGAGTCAACCCGAGGATTGCCAGCTTGATTCCGCATGCGGTTGGCATCGGTAAAAGCCCTGCTAGTAAACACAAGTCGGCAACCAAGGCTAAGCACGCTGCTTATGGAAAATTCCTAAGGGAGTATGTCAAGACCGGCCTAGTGTCCCCTTACTTAGGAATCAGCAACTTCTAGCCGCCAACCTGTCACTGTGCTGGCCCGGCCACTAATAATATTTAGCTCTCTTACCGTATCTAGACCCTTAAACTATGGGGATTTGTATTTTCGTACCCTTCAAAATGTTGGGTCCGCAGCATAGAAAACAAAAAAATTCCTACGGTGTGAACTACACACCAAGGTCTATCTACTAGGTACAAAGCAACGGGTGGACATACATCCAACAAGAACTTACCCTCGTAGACAACAAGCTTTGTTAACGAGTAGGAACTCGTGGTTGATGTAGTCGTACACTTGCCGATCTCAAGATCGTGATGAAGTCCAGCAGGTCCGGCTCCAGCACGTCCATCAGATCCAGCTCCAGCACCACCAAGTCCAGCACCGCAAAGCAGCGATGCATTCGTGATCGCACACACGTCCGGTACCCCGACAACCTCCGTACCTCGCTCTAGCAAAGCAGCGGAAGCAGCAACTCCTTTCTAGATAAAGCCACCGGGAACATGTATCTCGCTAATCCGAGACCATGGGGGAATAATACTAGAGGGGGAGAGAGATCCTTCACAAGGAGGTGTGTGTGAGAAGTGAGGAGGGGGTGGCCTTTTATAGGAGGAGGGGGGGTGCCCCTCCTTCATGGCCGGCGCATGGAGGAGATGACTCTTCACCTCCTCCATTCATGTGGTGGTAACTCCCTCCACATAAATTGGCCCCTTCACATTCTCTTTTAAAGTCTCCACTTTAAATGCATTTAATTTCTCCAAATTTAATGCTCTCTCATTTAATAAAACTCTTTTATTATTTTTATTCAGAATTTTGTTAATTTCTTTAATTAACAAACATTCACATAAAACCCCCTGCAACATTTCAATATTACATGCAGAACCAATTTCAGCAATTTCACCCGAAACAGTTTCGGTGTGTATTGAAATAATTCCAGCGCTTTCTTAAATCTTTATCTGAAACATATTTTCTCCAAATGGTGTCGGTATCCCTTAAGTGTGTCACCCTACGGTTCGCGAATAATGCAGACATGTCGAGACCCCTCTCCGATCAATAATCAACAGCGGGACCTGGAGATCCATACTGACTCCTACACATTCAACGATGACTTCTGTGATCGTGAGAACCTTTAACACTAGTAACTAAATCTCTTTGTCCCGCGATATATTACATGTCTGAGATTCGATCATCGGTATCTCCATACCTAGTTTGATCTCGTTACCGACATGCACTCTTTTCTCGTTCCCGTGATATAACATTCTAGTGATCACATCACTTGCTTGCAAGCTATTTCAATGTGATATCACCGAGAGGGCCCAGAGTATATCTATACGTCTTCGGGATTGACAAATTCCACTCTTGATCCATGAGCCTCAACATAACACCTTTGTAGCACTGAACCCATCTTTATAGTCACCCTGTTACGGTGTGACGTTTGATGTTATCAAGATACTCTTTCGGTGTTAGCAATTAACATGATCTCATGGTCTAAGGATAAAGATTACTTCGTATGATGTTATAGCAATATAAACATAATGACTTTGATCATAATGCTATACTTCGGATGAATGTTCATCACATCATTCCACCAATGGTGTGACCTTGTTATTAACAACATCCAATGTCCATGATCAGGAAACCTTGATCATCTTGTTAATCAACAAGCTAGTCTATAAGAGAGGCATAACTAGGAACCCTTTTTGTTTATCAAACACACATGTATTGATGTTTCCGATCAATACAATTCTAGCATGCAAAATAAACATTTATCATAAACATGGAATAAGATAATAACCACTTTATTATTGCCTCTCGGGCATATTCCCTTCACAAAATATATTCAAGTTCATCTGTTTATGGAGTTAAAGTTCCGGTGGCATACTCTAGTTTTGCATGGATAGAGGGGTGCCCCTGACAGATATAAGGGTTATCCTGCCCACTAGATCACAAAGGATCAACGGTTGGTGGGAACGATCCATGTGACAACTGTCGCGACCAATCAGAGCGTAGCAGCGAAGATGAGCACAGGTGCGAGAGATGGATACAAAGAGAGGGGAAAACCGAGTAGCACTTAAGAACCAAGGGCAAAACTGAGTAGAACTTAAAAACCAAGGGAAAAACTAAGTAGAACTTACAAACCAAGGGCAAGAGTGATAAAGGGATTCAAATAGAAAATAGAAAATGATTTAAAAATGGAACCAAACTGCTAGTGTTACACTCGAGGGCAAAACTGAGTACAACTGAATCGCCAGGGTTAGACACGAGGGAAAAAAACGCGACTCACGGTACGTGTGTGCGGTGCACGGGGTGGTAGCGGACACGTGTGGCTATGGACGGTGCATTAGCATACGCGGTGCACGATACTGCAACGAAACGTCGCTTCCCTTCTCCTTTAATAGAGGCCTACCCACTCCTACTCATCACGCACTCGCTCACTCAACCGTCTCCACTGTCCCATCAAAACTCCAACCATGCCGACGATGGAGAAGAATGGCGTGATGGCCATCAGCGCATCCAAGGCCGCCGGCGAGGAGCCCCCCGTCCCCGTACAGACCCCCGTCCCCATCCCTACATCCGCCGTAGCCACCGGTGAGGAGGGACCCGCTGGTCTTAGATAGATCCCGCTCGGCTAGGACCCCTACGAGGAGGTTGTCTACATAAGGCCAGAGAACCCCTACGACACCAGCATCGCCGACCCATGGTCGGAGGTAACCAAGGTTTTCTGCCCTTCCCTTGTTCTTCCCCCGTTCCCATCGTTGGATGCTAGATCGTTTGTTATTAGGGCTCGGCTGTTCGTATTTTTATAGTAGCTAATCCTCTTGTGTTAGATCTCGATTTTCGATGAATCCCCCTGTTCGTAGTTGGGATCAGTATTCGATTTGGTTTGAGATTTGGGGAATAATCGGGAGATCTCATTCGGTTAATTTATGCAAAAAATCAATCCCGATAATCAAAGTATCTCAATCATGTCCTTATTTTACTCTACTGCTTTTTTCCAATAGGAGGATAGCAGCGACCTCCGCAGCGAGGACGAGTCCAAGGACACCAAGACTCGTTATGTGCTGAGGAGGCTAAAGTCCGGCCATTACAACAACTTCTTCGCCGGCGACGTGTACAGGTGCCCCTTATGCCCCACCAGGAGGCTCCGCACCATGGACTTCAACTCCCTCGTGAAGCATGCGGAGGACATGAGGACCTGCGGCTAGTCCGTGAACATCCACGGCTTCATGGACAAGCACCAAGCGCTCGGTCTTCACCTCCGCAACCTCCAGAAGGTGGCTATCAAGGAGGGTTACATGCCCCCGATCAGACCCAAGGCACCCATGGTCAAGGGGATGGGAAGCAAGAACTGGAGGAGGCTCCAGAGGGAGGAGGCGGATGCCCTCCTGGCAGAGGCCACGAGGGGCCACGGATCAACTGCTGCTGCTGTAAAGCAGCTTCTTTTGTCTTGTCTGTGTTGAACCTGTCAGCTGTTGCTACTGCTGAGCAGCCTAATTGTCGAACATCGTTAAGTACCATACTATATAACCTATATTAACCGCTTTATCTACATCTGCTCTGTTTACTAAATTTATTTATGGTGCTGGTTTGTTTTGCTGCTTTAGATTTGCTACCAGATTGGGGAAAAACGAGGGAAAAAGGAACAATAAATGAAGAGAGAAGCTGCTCTAGATTCCCTACCTTTTTGGGCAAAAAAAAACACAACTGTTAGCGAGAGAGGGGAAAAGGCGCTCTTAAAAATGCCAAATAACAAAAAAAAACTTCCAATTTAGGTGTCAGGGCGCACGTAATGGCCAAGCCTTTTGACCAGACAATACCCCCCTCCGAGCGCATGTGAGGGCTTAAGAATATCGGGAGGGAAAAAGTGAGGACAAACAAGACACAATGTTGCTATAGCTAAATCTGACAAAAGCTGAATTTGGTTTTACCATGCAATTTGGCTAGAGCTCCACAATGTAGCTATTCTAAATCCCTAAACTATGTGGTGCGTTGAAACCTAATGCTTTTCCACCGACATGTGTGTTGCAAAGTTGCTTGATCGTGCATGCTTACACAAGTGGCCTACAGAGAATCTTATAGAAGCATGAGCAAACGAGCTTCATTTTGGCAAATTCTAGACAAGCTTTGCGCAATCGGTAGGCCTGATCGGCTGGGCGGCTGCCCCGGGGTGCAGGGATGCTAGGTCCATGTCTATGCTTACACTTCTTAAACTTGTTAGGAATAATAGTTGTACACTTCCTTCTATCCTGTCACGTTACGTCGTGTCAGTACCGCGCACCCGCTGCGGATCAGCAACGAGACGGTGGTCTACGTGACAGTCTCTGCCACGCCAAAGCCATGTCGCACACCTGTCCCATCGCCTACCAAGATGGACGCCGAATTTAATTGCTAGGATTGGAAACCAACGGTGCTCTCCCGGTCAAACTTTCTTTCGCATGGGTATGACCGGAATATTGGTAAACGCAATTTAAGCATCGCCTTCTGTCTCCTCAGCACATCACTGTACAAAAATCCCCAACTCATTCCTTCCACCGCCGCCGCCACCACAAAAACCATTGATGCTACCACAGGCACCGCCTCCGCCTGGCCATACCACCGCAACAGATCACTCCACCGCCACGCCCAGTCCCAGCCACCGCTACCGACCCTAGGCCACCGCCGCCACATTAGCTACTGCCATGGATGCAGAGTACGTCGTATTCAGCGACAGGAGCGACTTCACTGACGAGTACACTGTCACCGCCCATGGCACCACCAAGCTGACGGTCGTCCACACAAATGCGTCAGTGGAGGTCGCCAAGGTCATCGCAATGTACGAGCGGTGGCTACGGGAGCCGATGGAGAGGTACAAGATCGTCGTCCTTGTCCTCGAGTATACCGGAGATAGGAAGAGGATGGCGATTTTGCAGCTATCCATGCGCAACCACCGCCTCCTATACCACGTATGTAGGGCCAAATCTCTATGCCCGGACACTCCAAAACTAGAGCCGGATCAACTCGTTCATGTCGTCAATAACGTAGATCTCCAACGTTTGTGGAGGTACCCGGATGGCGGTACGGGGAAAGCCGACATGACTAGACTCGCTGCCGACATCATCGACCACGAGTACGCCGGCATGAAAGTCGAGTTCCTGAAGCACCTACACGAGCGATGGGAGTGGAGGCACCTGGATTACGATGCGATCAAGTACGCAGCCTGTCAACACCCGGATTTTTAATCCCAGATGCCCGTTATGCCATACCTCGCAATCCCAGGATTACCATTTTTATGAGACATAACGGATTGGATATCACAATACATCATCCATTACAAACCATACATAAGGTCTTTACACAAATAAGGACCTCATGATCCAGTCTTTAATACAACAAGCAGCGGAAATAAAAGATAAGCGTAGTGGTGGGGTCCATCTTCAGGGGCACAAGCAATGCTGACGAAGGCAGATAGTCCTAGTTATCATAGCCGTCCTGATGACCATCCTCCTGATACTCTCCTTCATAGTCTGGCCATGAGAATAGCCAGGGACAACAGCCAGGAGTACTCTTTAAGTACTCGCAAACTACTATTAACAGGTACTATAGTTCTAAGTTAAAGTGCTAAATCTAAGTTTAACTCTAAAGTTAAGTTTGAAACCTAAGCTGAGTTCTGAAGCAAAGAAAGATAAAATAAAGTTCTAGAATCACTTAAGTTGGGAAGCTATCATCATAAACACAACCTTGTTGTGGTCAAGTCAAGATTCATCATTCATTTCAAGTTATTTAGAAAACATCTGACAACGAAACAGTATGGCCATTCCAACTGTCCATAACCGTGGACGCGGCTATTCGAATAGTTTGACACTCTGTAGAGGTGGTACACTTTCACCACAAGAATCGATACATCTGTCAGGGATAACTCTGAATCATTATACTTAGTATGCAGATAATCAAACATAACCTTCCCTTTACACACCCTAGTATAAGCACCTCTCTTGTGAGCATGGACTCCCAACCATGACCATCAGTCATCTTGGGCACTGCATAGGTGGACATCATGAGAGGTAGCCTCATCTCAAACCTCTCCCGTGAGGGAACTAATACTAATGCATATAAATTTCTAGCTAAGCCTTACCCAATTCAGGTAATGTGGTTGTACGGTAAATTTGGAATGGTATCGCATCCGAATCCAACCATCAGTTTTATAAAAGGGTTAAGGCTCATGCCTCAACATTTTCATCATCATCAATCATTGGTGTTTCTCAACACATGTCAAAACATATCAATAGAATGACTCATCATTCCAAGGGTTTCATAATTCATTTTCACCAAGTGTTCCCATCTAAAGTGACTCAAGTTTTTGATCTACTCTAAAATACTAAGTTAAGAGTGTTCACTAAGGTGGAAGGATGGGATCAATCTCATGCCATAGAATGACATCTAGAGGTTTCTAAGTAGGTGAAGTTTTATACTTTTTATGCTACCTTCAAAACAAGTAAAGAACTTTGTGTAAACTAAGCGAAGGAAAACTTGTCAATAAGACTTGGGGTACTAATAGTTAAAGGGGGTGTGATCAAAGCATGCTTAAGGCATCTTTGCTAAACCATCTAGTTTGTTTCTAGTTTGCTAAGCACTAAACTTGCAAGGGTTTATCTTGGGTATTGCTAGCTTGCTAAGGGTAGCTTGCACTTTTAATGGTGGCTTGCCTTGGTTGGTGCAGTGGTTGAAGTTTTCTTCGTCTTCGTCTTGATAGCACTCCTCCTCCTCGTAAGCTTGGTCGGTACTATCTTCTATAACTATACATACGGAGTAGACAATCACCAAACAATACTTAACTAGGCTAGATAGCTTTCTAAGACACACAATTGATGATCTATTATCATTACAAGCATCACAAGTTTAATTCAATAGTTCCATTCTTTTTAATTTAGAAAAGTAATTTCTACTCATTGAAAAATTTAACTAAGATCTAATATTCACCACTTAAAATATGGGATCATGTTGACACATGTCATCACCACATATTATAACATGTGGGAATGAGATTTCCGGGTTGGATCAATATTACTTTGGTTTAAGTTCATTATTTAATGATTTAAAGTGACTAGAAATGCCTATATAGCATTATTTTGGTACTAGTCCAAATTCACTGCATGTAAACCTTAATATTATTACGTATTTGGATATATATGATGAAATGTGATTTTTGAGAGTTGGAATCAACTCTAAAGCTAACTTGGTTGATTTTATAAAAATGTTGCAAGTTGCAATTGCTTCTGTTTTCTTATTTTTATTAGGAGAGATCTATAATTCTAATTGAATTAAATCCAACGGTCTTGGATAGATTATTTCAATACCTTTCAGACAAAATTGGTTTCATGCAATTTGGATTTATAAAACTCTCTGAATTGATTTTCAAACTTGGGGACAGAAACTAGATTCAAACTAAAAAGAAAAATCCAGATTTGAACGGGTGGGCTAGCGCGGGAAAAGACTTAGGCCGGCCCAGTGGTTCTCCGCGGCGCGGGGCTCAGCTGACAGGGGCGTCTTGCTTGTCAGCGGCACTTAAAACGCGAAACGGTATGCGTGCTGTGGACCGTAGGATTAGAATAGGAATCTACGGCTGAGGGTCGTCGTCGACGACGAACAGGTCGTCTTCGAGCTCGAACCCTAGCGGCTCGGTGGGGGTCTGCTGGGGACGTACCAGGGCTCCAGCGGGGTCGGCGAGGCGGGCAAACGAATTGGAAGAAGACGGCGAGGCGAGGCGCGGTTGCGGCGGAGCTTGGGGTGCTCGCAATCAGCGACGCCCTTCTCCTCCAGAGGCAGCGGCTCCGGCTCCAATTCCGGCGAGCTGCTGCTCCCTTTGCTCCAGCGAGAGGTGGGTGAGGTTTAGAGAGGTGAGGGGAGTGGAATGGTGTGGAGAGAAGAGGCTGGGGAGGGCTCCTTTTATAGGCCCGACGGTGAGACCGAGCGGGATGGGCAGGAGACAGTGGTGACATGGCTATGGCGGGGTAGAGGCATGGCCGAGGGTGGCGATCGATGGGTAGTTCCCTGGCGGTGCTCTAGGAATTGAATGCGGCTGTAGGTGCGGTGGCACGCGGTCTGGGCGAGGTGGCGCTCTGAGAGGCAGAGGCGGCGGTGTCCACGGCGAGCGGTGGCTGTGAGGCGTTGGGCGGCCAGCGGGGGTGTCTGGGGGTTCTCCAGGTCGTGGCAGAGCAGCGGGCGCGGGCTGCGGCCTAGAGGCGGTTTGAGCGAGCGGGGACAGAGCGTGCTCTGGGGGCGGCACTGGCATGGTGCGGTGGCACTGGGCGCGTGGTATCCTCGGTGGTCCACTACAGGGATGGGCTCGGGTAGGGGACAGGGGGTGGTGGTGAGCTCCTGGCTACCTCCTAGACATGGAGAGAGAGGGGGAGATGGTCTGCTACGGCGGGGCAAAGTTTGGCCGGCGACCATGCCCTCGGGTTGACATGGCATGAGGGTTAGGGACAAGGGAGAGGGGTGTTAAGGGTCTGGTTAGACTAGGAGGGGACAAAGGAGATAAATGTAGATCATTTGGGGGCAAAACCCTGTTCAAAACAGTGAGATAGGATTAGGGTGGAAATTATGCATGCCAAGTGTTTGATGAAATGGCCGCATGAGGTTTAGTTTCGAATTTTGGTTTCAAAATTTTTGAGTGATCTCCACTAGTGCTAGGTAGTCTCTGGTTGCAAGGGTTTTGAAAGTGCAGCTCAAATAGATGGGTTTTGAAATAGGGGTGATCTATGCATATGCATTAGATTCAATTTTCAAATGCCAATTAAAATAAGTAAAAGAATGTTTTTAGCAGATCCAAAGGTGGGCCTTGGTACCTCATTATATGTACTAGCAAGGGGTACAAAGATCAAGAATTGTTTCTGTTAAGAAATGAGTACTAGGAATAGCAAAAGTAGTGTAGTGGATTAAAATGGCCAAAATGACCATTCCTCCTTTTTAATTCTTTTTGATTTGATTTTCTTTAGGAAAAGTTTGGGAATGATGTAGATGATGTTTAAATCACCTAAGAAACATTTTACAAGCATTGGATCACACAATCATGGCAATTCAAAACAACTCCTATTTTAAATGCACACATATATGAATGCTTTCGTTTTAAATTTGGAAAAGTTTTTGTTAACCCCATTTTTGGATGATTTGATCTTGATAAGCTTGGATTAAAGTTTTGGGATGTTACAAAGCCAGGGACGTGTGTGTCTGCTATGAGATGCTCAGTAGGATCTGGCGGGTGGGTGAGTGTGTTGTTTACCACTCCTAGTTTCGCATTTCGTTCCTAGTTTTATATCACCTGTATTTTATCACGCATGTATTTTCGAAGCATTCTGTGTGTAAGAACCAAGCTCGTATGATCCTGTGCTATTAGCTACTTAACCTGTATGAATTACATTCCCCCTTTTGTATGCTCAACATTCATTCTTACAAATTCTATCTGTGCCATTTGCATGCGGCATAATCCAGGACTAACATGCATAAGGTGAGATACAGTCATAAGTCATAACCAAACCCTGATTATAGCAAATGATACAGTCATAACCATACCCAGATTATAGTTTGACAAAGGTAATACACAACAGTTTGTAATTGCTGACATAGTGTACTTCTGAAATAACATGTTTTCATAAACACAACAATCATGCACTAATAGTCTACATCCTAGCCTGTTGGAGAAGGCAACCGATCCCAGGATGCCTTCGATCGCTTGCCCCGGCTTGTGTATTCATCTACATTCCGGCATCTGGGACAAACAACCTGCCTTGGTGGTGGTTCAATGATGCGATGCCTGGAATGCGATTTTGCAATCTGGCGGTAAAGCTCGTGGCTAACATACCCGTCAATTGCAGCGTCCTTCAGATTAGGTTCATAATGTGGAATATCCTCCTAGTAATCGTGCCCTAAACGCCTCCACGAACATCTCGGCAATTTGCCCTTCATGTCAGCGTACCACGGGTCGATGAGTTCGGAGGCAAGAGCGGCCATCCCGGTCTTGTCGCCCTTCGTCCCTAGGATCCGGTAAATTTCCTGGATGTCCACTCTGCACTCCTTTGGGATTCTAATGTTGATAGTCGGGCTTTTAAGCAGTTTAGTGTCATTCGTGATGTCAACACTAGTAAATGTTATGTGCTGGTTCACGAGAAAGTCATGAAACAGATCCCTAATGCTTTTGCCCCACCTGCATGAAAATGAATTCAGACAAATAATATAGCAATAGCTTTTGCAAGCAGACGGTTCAGGAACAAAAAGACAGCAAAGTCTACCAGATCCCTTCAGCCCCTTCTCGCAAAAAGGCTGGTATACGAGGACGTGCCCCTTCATGGAGAGTTGCACCACGGCGATCCTACGGTGATCACGGCTATACTCGAGGTCGAGACCTACGAACCTGTTTTCTTCGAACTATAGCCAACTCGTGTAATTATTCAGAGTGTTCCTCACCGTCCGAGGGTCGGTGGTGTAGACGACATCGATCTTCTTCCCGCCATGTACTTCTATGTCGAAGTGCGCAGTTTCTTGCCTACCATTGTTTCGGACGTCCGGAGAGTCCATGACTACAGGCAAGAGGGAAAGGATACGGAGGAAGAGGGTGATGCAGTGGTGCAGGAAATGGATGAGGCCGTGGAGGAGAAAGACGATGAGGCCGTGGAGGAGGAAATGAGACAGAGAAATGAAAGATTGGAACCGCCCTTTCCAATATCTGGAATGGTGCACGACCGTTCATAGTAGGGTGAAGGTGGAGAAAAACGGCGGTTTTACACATCGACACTAGCGCTTCCTAAAATTTGTTCTACGCGACTTGCATGCGGTAGAATCAAGGTATGCCTTGCATGATACAAGTCAAACATAGGCATGTTTGCGCGTGCCGACCTTCACTCACTGACAGGCGGGCCACACATTTCTCTCTCTTATGATTTATTTTTTCACTTCCTCTAGACGGTTCCGGTGCCCGCCCTCAATAATTATGCCCCCTTCCTTGTCTTCCACGCGGACGAGAACCAGTAGCGGTGGCGGTTCCTTGCAGATTCAACTCCCCACTCGAACAACTGCCCCCATCCCTGATTCCATCCCCTCTCGAATCCATCCGCCTCCTTATCACAACACCTCCATTAATCTACCGGATTCTAGACTCCATTTGCTGCTATGGGTAGAGCTTGGGGTAGCAGCAGGCTCAAGCGAAAGGCATGCGACGACGACGTGGATGGCCGGGGCGACCTCCACCGTGAGGATTGGGGATGGCCGAACCTCAGCGCCGCGAACGTGCACAGGATCGCCTCGGGGTTGGACATCATCTCTGTCGGCCGCCTCGCTCGCTGCATCCCTGGCTACCATTTCACGATGCGGGACATGGACGAACAACCGTTCGGCACACCAGGTCTTCTTTACCCCGATGATAGCAAATGGCCAAACAACCGCGATGGCCACGTAAATTCTACTATCTAGCTTATTCGTCCAGTCATATCGTTGATTCATATGTGCTGAACTCTCATCGGAATCCTATGTTCCTTCCATCAAACGTGTTGTGTGCACGCGCGGTTTGAACAAATCAAACCATTTAAGACTATTCTATACAGCGGAAGCTCTGCTCGTACCTGATATTCTGGTATTTTCGTAGTGACACAGGCTTACTTTAGGTGATAGAGGAGTTGTCAATTTCGATTTGCAATGGAATGCCTGCTAGGTGATATTCTGTTTCCTAAAATAAAAACAAACAGATTACACGATTTAAGGCTGTTATGCCCCGAGCTGTTTATGATCATCGTCAGGAGTTTGTTCTGGGGGCTCTACTACTACTCCATATATTGGGTATCTTCGTAGTGACACAGGCACAATTTAGGCCATATCTGAGGAGACACTCGTATTTAGGCAACATTTTGTGTACTTTAATCTGATGGTCTAGTTGTCAAATTGTATTTGCAATGGAATCCATGCTAGGTGATTGTACCAACTGACAACAAACTCAGCAGAATATTCTTGCAAAACTAATGCTGCTAGATAAGTGGTCCAAATCAGTAGTGGTGAATATCAAGGAAGAAGAAGAGACGGAAATGGAAGATGACCAGAACTGGGTGGGTGGCTGGTCCTTTTATCATAGGATGGGAGTACTTGGACTCTAAAAAATGGCTATAGATCAGTGAGACTTGCATTGCCATCTTTGGAGGGTGTCGCATTACTGCATTCAACAACGGGTGGCCGCCGCCCATTTCCGAATTCACTTACAAGTTCAACATGGCAGAACTTAACCTCCTGAAGGTACAACTCCCACATAGACCGCGGGAGGGGACATGGAAGACCTGGGAGTACGACCTCTTAGTGGTGTTCGACAAGACAATCACATTCATTAGATGCCCAGAAGACAAGGAATGGACAGTCTTGCACGACGACTTCTTGCGGCTGGAGAAGTATGTCGATGCCGTCTTCACCTACAGCTACTCTTCGTACAAACCGCAATGCATTTATGTGGTCACTAAACCTAGTGGTGACGTGCGTGTTTGGGAGCCGTCCATTTGGGGTGAGTCATGGTGTCATATAGCATGTAAAATCCCATTCAAAATTCTGCTTACTGATTGTAAGTAACACGCAGGTACCCACGCATCATTCCAGCTCTAGTCATCAAAGATGTAGTAGGAGATGCTGAACTTGGGACACGGTGCTGGTTCCTGGCACCTCTCGGAGGAGACACAAAATAGGATGATGAAATCATGTGGATTCATATCAGGGGAGCATTAAACAGCATTGGTGATACAGTAGAACATATGGGGACGCAACTTTCTTCATACCCATCGCTACGGTGTCACGTTTTCTCAAGGTCTGCATGCCCATCCAAAGACCCAGTAGAGCATGTCTGGAGCAGAGTCAACAATCTGAAGGGACAATCTGTGTTTCTTGGGATCAACTACCCTTTCTTTGTGAGAGCCCCTGGAGCTGTTAAACCTGTAATTTCTCAGTCAGCCCTGGCTCCTGATGCTGCTGCTGCTGCTGCTGCTGCTGCTGGTGGTGTTGGTGGTGGTGAAGCTGATGAAGAACTAGCTGCTGCTGCTCCTGGTGAAGATGACGAAATACTTGGTGATGCTGCTGCTGGTGAAGCTGACGAAATACTTGCTAATGCTGCTGCTGGTGAAGCTGACGAAATAACTGCTGAGGCTGCTGCTGGTGAAGCTGACAAAATACCTGCTGAGGCTGCTGCCGGAGTCTAGGAAGAACATGCTGGTGGTTTTGCTGAGGTACCAGCACGACCAGTGTTTATAGCAGACTATGTGTTTGGTGCACACTCACGCGCCTATCATGTTGACACTCCAGATCCGACCTGGAGCCGAATACATGTCGCGGGGAGGGGGCCTACAATTGCTTATCAGTGGGGCCGTATGATTTGATGGAGAATGCCAGACGGCCAAACACAGCATTTTGGTTCGTTCTGACGATACCACCAGCTCCAGGGACCTAGTGCTCATACTGGCAGATCCGATGAACCATTTGACTTTATCTTTATCATTAGTTATGCTTATTTGTGTAAAGACTAAGCTGTGCTTATTTGTGTAAGACTAAGTTAGGCCTAACTGTGTAATATTCAGTGAAGCCCAGCTTTTCTTTCCAGGCCCATAACAACAGAATTGCAGCATAGAACATACAAAGGTAATGTGCATACTAGGCATTTTTGCTCAGGATAACAACCACTTCAAGCAAATGATACATGGTGTACGCATTTGAACACATCACTAGAATGTGCCACCTATTGATGATTGATGACATGGATCTAGCTTTTCTGTGCGTATTTGCATTGAATCGCTCATTGATTTGTTCACATATTTTTTGGCATTGGATGATGAACTCCACTCTCTTGGTAAGTTGCTTCGTCAGCGAGCACTTGTGGATGCAATGCAAAGTACAGAACATGGTTGTCATCGTCATTCCATTTAGGTTCTCTATGTTTCATCATAACGGAGCTACTAATTTCAAATGAAAATCTAGTAAACAACATATGTGTACATTGTTAGAGTATGCTACGGCCACGGTACATACATGAATTCCCGTCCCTGCGTCGTGCCATGGGTGCGGCCATGGTGAGGGCGAGCTCCTATCTCCGTGCCATGGCCGCGACCATAGATTGCCGCCCCGGAGGAAGAAGAAGACACGTAAAGGATGCATGCGCCAACGCTGCAAGCCTACATGGCAGCCACGACGGCAGCGACATAACAGCGAAAGCTCACAGGAGGCCCCAACTTGACGGCTGTTAGCCTGATATTTTGTATTGAAATGTAAAGTTGAATTCGTGTCGAAAAAGACCCTCTAAGTATTTGGCACGCGAAATTTGGGCAACGCAGCTGATTGTAAGCAACTTGGGTACCGCGTTGCCTGGCCACCCCAACTTTTAGGCTGCAAAATGATATTCTCACGATTGGGGTAGCTTGGACGAGACATCGGGGGTCTATTGTTTCTTGGGGCATATCCTGAAGACGGGTTGGGGCGATACTTCTGGACATGGTTGGATCCACTGTGGTGCATCATTCTGCGCCTGCGATTGTCATTGGCTTGGTTGATCTTTCCTTCCATCTTGATGGCAGAGTCGACTAGATCTTCGAGATCTTCAAAATGGATGTTGGCTACCACAGTCTGCATCTCATCATGCAGTCCGTTCATGAATCTTTCCTTCTTCTTGGCTTCAATGTTGATCTCATCAGGTGCATACCTAGCGAGGGATAGAAATTTGTCACGGTACTCAACTACCGTCATCCTGCCTTGCTTCATTTCTCTGAACTCATCTCTCATTCTGGTGACTAAACCTTGTGGCACTTGGGTGCGGCTAAACTTGATCTTGAAAGCTTCCCGTGTCATCACTTGACCGTGGTTCATGGTACGGGTGATGTTCCACCAGGCTCTTGCATCTCCTGCCAGATAGTGGGTGGCAAATAGAACTTTCTCGTTGTCGTCAACTCCTACGACTTCCAGGTTGTTCTGCATGGTTTGCAACCAATCATCAGCATCTAAGGGATCCTCAGATTTGTTGAAGATAGGGGGATTAGTATTCTGAAAATTCTCAAGCTTGGATCCATGATGATCCTGATTCCCATGGCCTTGATTATTGTGGGCCATCTGAGCTATCTGTTGCAGGGTGCCTAGATTGTCTTGGCGCTCTACTCTACTAGCTTCACGGTCGAAAACTAGCATCTGCAAAATCTGCAGCATTGGGTCCTGCCATGAGCTGCTTCCTCCTTGGTTTCCATGAGTCATCTGAAGATTGAGATAGATAATGGGGTAAGAGGTAAAGTTCTAAGGTTCATGGTTTTGTTTTCAAAGCTAAAACTTTGTGTTTGAACTCAGGTTTTGCAACTAACTTCATTTGATTCCTTCATTCATTCAAGCACACAATACAACACACACCACAACACACATGGAAAATAGATGGTTTTAAGAACCATTCTGTGAACTAAGATACATTGGGACCGATAAAACTCAATCCTACGGTAGTGATCAAGTGCATATACTCAGCATCAATGAAGTCGGGGTCATCATCATCGGTGTAGAAATCCATGGCATCATCCTCTAGGTAGTCATTGTCATCACTGAGGTATCAGTGAATATCTCCCTGGATGTCTTCACCTTCTTCCTCTTCTACCTTTGCTTCAAGCTGGATTTCTTGCTCATGGATGGTCTTCTCGAGGTCGGGCACCTTCTTGCAAAGACGAGCGATGGTGCCATCCTTCTTCTCTCATTGACGACGAAGTGATTGGCGATCCTTGACAAGCATGGCGAGGGTCTGGTCCTTCTTGGCGGCAATGGCAAGGTTGTGGTTGGCGTAAGATCAAGCATTGTCCAATTCCTTCTGCCTATCATACAACAGGAAGTCAAGATTCTCCACTTGGCGCTTCATCTCTGGGTGACTTGGCATCTCCAATGGAATTCCCATAGAATCACACCTTGCGTAGTGCGCAAAGCGAGTTCCCTGGATCAAGTTGAACTTTTGCCCACACAGACGGGCAAGAGCTTCATGCATAGCCCTGGCTAATCCATCTAGCCATTTGTTCTCTCGCACGGTGAATTGAATCTTCTTAGAAAGGGGTGCTTCCATCTTGCCTCGAAGATCTGCAATTATCAGCCATTGTAGATCTCCTCCTGGAAAATCCATGAGTTGGGCTCCGAATAATTCCAGATGCGGGCTCTCAAGGTACTCTGACAGTGCATCGAGATCCCTCTCAAAGATTAATTGTCCTCTGTTTCCCAACTGGTAGAACTAGCAATACTGAACTTCCATCTATAAGAGTTGAGGATGAGTAAGTTAGTGAGGTGATCAAGTGTGTCAAATTTTATGTAGTAATGTAAGAATTTTTTGAGGAACATGAATTTTTGTGGAAGAATCAAGGATAAGAGTGGGAATAGGTTTTCATAAATACTCACTTCTTTTTATTTGAAACTAAGTTTTTGTTCGGACGTCCATTCTAACTAGGGTCTCCTATGGTCAGGATGGCTCTGATACCAACTTGTCAACACCCGGATTTTTAATCCTAGATGCCTGTTATGCCATACATCGCATTCCCAGGATTACCATTTTGCGAGACATAACAGATTGGATATCACAGTACATCATCCATTACAAACCGTAATAAGGTCTTACACAAATAAAGGATCTCATGATCCAGTCTTAATACAAACAAGCAGCGAAATAATAAGCATAGGGGTGGCTCCATCTTCAGTGTCACAGGCAATGCTGACGATAGGAGATGATCCTAGTTGTAGTAGCCGTCCTGCTGTCCATCTTCCTGATAGTCCTCCTCATAGTCTGGCCACGGGAATAGCCAGGGACAAAGCCATGAGTACTCAATAAGTACTCGCAAACTATCACTAACAAGTAAGGCAGTTCTAGTAGGAATCCTAAGCTCTAAGTTTATTTGCAAAAACCCAGATTTATCTTAATTGAGTTCAGAAGCAAAGAAAGTTAACTAAATGTTATAAATCACTTTAAGTTGGGAACCTAGCTTTCATATTCACAACCCTGTTGTGGTCAAGTCAAAATCATAGATCACTTCACAAGTCATTTTGAAAACATCTGACGACGGAATAGTGTGGCCACTCCAACTGTCCATGACCGCGGACGCGGCTATTCGAATAGTTTGACACTCTGCAGAGGTGGTACACTTTCACCACAAAATTCGATACATCCGTTAGGGGTAACCATGAATTATCATACTTAGTATGCGGATAATCAATCATAACCTTTCCTTTACACACTCTATTATAAGCACCTCTCCTATGAGCTGGGCCTCCCAGCCATGGCCATCTGCCATCCTGGGCACTACATAGGTGGACATCAACAAGAGGTAGCCTCAACTCAACCCTCTTATGCGAGGGAACCCATACTAATGCATATAAACTTCCGGCTAAGCCTTACCCAATTTAGGTATTGTGGTTGTACGGTAAAATTGGAATGGTATCGCATCCGAACCCAACCATCAGTTTTTATAAAAGGCTAAGCCTCATGCCTCAACATTTTCATCATCAAATCCATTTGTGTTTCTCAACACTTGTCAAAACATCTCAATAGAATGAGTCATCATTCCAAGGTTTTCATTATCATTTTCACCAAGTATTCCCATCTAAAGTGATCAAGTTTTATGTTTAGCACTAGCCACTAAGGTTAAGAGTGTTCACTAATGAGGGATGCTAATCTCAATCTCATGACATAGAATGACATCTAGTATAGGCCTATTTTTATACTCTTTATGATATCTATACTACTTTCCAAAACCTCACAAAGCATTAACTAAAAGTAAAGAACCTTGGTAAAGTAAAAGAGTAAAGCTTGTAAGTAAAACTTGGGATGGGTATAACTCAAAATGTATAACCAGGCATACCTAATGCATCTTGCTTAGGTCATCTTGTATAATTTTAGCTTGCCAATAATAGCTTGCCTTGGTTGGTGCAATGATTGAAGTTTTCTTCGTCGTCTTCGGGGTAGAACTCCTCCTCCTCATATCCTTTGTCGGTACTATCGTCTATAAACGAATACGGGGTACACAATCAGCAAACAATCCTTAACTAGTCTATTTAGCACACTAAGGTTCACACTTGATGATCTAGCATCATCATAATCATGACATGCATTAAAGAACTAGTTTCAATTTTTTTTGAGAAAAGTAGTTTCTACTCATTGAAATTAATTAAGATTTAATATTCTCCAATTAAAATACATGGTGGACACATGTCATCACCACATATTCTAATACATGGGAATGTGATTTAAAGGTTTGATTACTTTTTATAAAGTTTAAGTTATTATTTAATAGATTTAAGGTGACTAGAAATGCCCTAGTAGCATTCTTTTGGTACTAGTCCAATGCCAATGCATGCAAACTTAAATATTATTACATATTCAGATAGGTATTGTCAAATGTGATTTTTGAGAGTTGGAATCAACTCAAAAGCTATTATGGTTGATTTTTGAAAAATGTTTGAATGTAGAAAAATCTCTATCTTGTTATTTTTGCTATATGATTATATCTAACTCCAGATGATTTAAATCCAACGGGCTCTAATAGATATTTTAATTACCTTTCTAGCAAAATTTGAATCATGAAATTTGGTTAAGTAAAACTCTCTGAATTGATTTTTCAATCTAGGGACAGAAGCTAGTTTAAACTAAAAAGGAAAATCCTTATTTGAATTTTCGGGCTAGCGCGGGAAAACTAAACGGGCCGGCCCAACTGCACAGTGCAGCACAGCGCACGGCTGACAGAGGGGGTCCACTGGTCAGTGACTTATGTAACGCGAATCAGTATCTTTCAATCTGGGCGCTACGAACTAATTCTAATCCAACGGCTGAGGGTCATCGTCGACGACGAACAGCTCCGGCGACAAGCTAAACCTAACACGGCGCAATGGGGATGCGTTGTGGCTCACCTAGGCTCTAGCTAAGGTTGGCGATGGGGGCAAACATCATGGTAGACGATGGCAGTTTGAGGTGCGATTGCGGCAGGGCTTGGGGTGGTTGCAATCAACGGCTCCTCTTCTCCTCTGCAACAGCGAACTCTGGCAAAATTCCGGCGGACTGGTGCTCGCCTTGCTCCGGGGAGAAGTGTGGGTGGTTTTGATAGAGAGAGGGGAGTGAGGTAGTGTGGAAATGGAGGCTGGGGGTGGCCTCCTTTTATAATACGGCGAGAGGGGCAAAGCGGCATGGTCAGGCGGTGTTGCCGACATGGCTATGGGCGGCGGTCAATGCGGTGCTTCAGGGCGGTTCTCACGGGCTTGATGGCGCGACAAGGCGTGGTTTACATCGGTCGGGAACGTGCGGTGCTTTGCATGGCAGAGGTGGTGTTCGATGCGGCGCACGGTGGCTACAGGTCGAGCAGTGGCAAACGGGGATGTCTGGGCGGCTGCTGGGGTCATGGCAGAGCAGTGCACGCTGGGTGAGGTCGAGGCGCGGCGTGTGCGAGCTGGTTGATACATTGGAACTGTATCTATAATTTTTGATGCTCCATGCTTGTTTTTATCTACTTTCTTGTGTTTTGTTCCAACTTTGGAGTACTTTTCATATGATTTCTTGGACTAACCTATTAACAAGAGCCACAGTGCCAGTTGCCTGCTTTCTGCTGTTTTTGGTTCCAGGAAAGTCAGAAAATGAATATTCTCGGAATTGGACGGGACAAAAGCCAAAGTGCCTATTTTTCCAGAAGACTCACAGAGCCAGAATACGAGACGGAGGAGGGCCAGGGCCTGGCCACACCACCCCTAGGCGCGGGCTGGGCCTGGCCGCACCAGGGCATTGTGTGGTGGCCCTAGGCATCCCCTCGGTCTCCCTCTTCGCCTATAAGAAGCCTTATGACCTAAAAACTTTGGGGGGTTCGACGTTTTTCCATCAAAAGTTCCGCTGCGCCGTCGCCACCGAAGGGGAGATTCGGGGGACAAAAAGTCTCTGTTCCGGCACCCTGCCGGGACGGGGAAGTAACCCCGGAGCCATATCCATCGATCTCCACCATCATCTCCATCGACCATCCATGTTTCCTCTATATATGAGTGAGTAATCCCCCACTGTAGGCTATGGGGATGGTAGGGATTGGATGAGATCGTTCATGTAATGCCATCAGATTGTTAGGGCATGGTGCCTAGTATCTTTTATTAGTGCTTTATGACTTTGTTGCTACTTGTTGTGCTTAATGCTTGTCACTAGGGCCCGAGTGCCATGATTTCAGATCTAAACATTTTGAGAGAGGAAAATATGGTGGTAGAAGTTTTCATGGTATTGAAACACCTCTCTATGTGCTTAAAGTTTTGAAGTCACTCTTGTTTTATCTTCCTATGCATGTCACTTTGTTCTTTGCGAATTTATTTGCTTACACGATTCCTATGCATAGGAAGTGGGTTAGACTTAAATGTGTTTTGAATTTTCTCCTTGGTGCTCTTTTTTACTTCAACTCATATTCCTTATGAGAGCATCCTATCAAACTTTTATGCCTGAAGATGATAATATGTCTATTATTCTTGGGAGACCTTTTCTTAAATACTGCAGGAGCTGTTATTAATTATAATCAAGGGAAGGTGACCTTCAATGTTAATGACAAGAAACACATTGTCTATTTCCTCAAGAATATTGAAAGGACTTATGGTTTGAATTCAATTGAACATGTTGAGGGCATTCAAGTTGGAGAAATATATTGTCCCATACCAAGAGAAAAATTTGAAACTATTATGATTGGGACCATTGCTATCAAAGTTGAGGTAACATAATCATTAGTGGAATACTAAGTTCTGTCTCATATGAAATTGTTTTGGTAACAAGACCTGATCAACCTTGTTAACAAAAGGATTTCATTGAACAAAACAATGTTTTCACCATGATTATCTCCGCTTACTTCTATTCTATCAATTTTAGTTTTTCCTTATGCCTAACTTAAAGGCGGTAAAGAAAAGTACTAATTGGAAGATAACCCAAAAGTTTTAGATGAGTCTTGGAAGTTATTACTTCTGTATAACCGCTCCTTATCATTTTTATTTGCTTTTTGTGCCAAGAGTAACCTCTAATGAGAGAGAAGTAATGATTGGGAAAATTGCTGTCCCAAAACAGATTTATGTGCTTCACTGTAAAAATTTGTGAGAGAAGTATGTCAGATTGAGCTTTAATTTTTTGTGCTTCTGCCCCAGTTTGTTATATAACTTTCGTTAGTTCAACACTTTTTGATTTGAGCAACAGAAGGTCTTCAAAAAAATTTATCTTTACCTGCTGGTCTGTTTTGACAGATTTCTGCCATTTTCTGCATTTGCTTCTTGTTGGTTCCTTTTTGAGTTCTTTTGGGGAATTGAGCTTTTTGAGGGAAGTGCTACATTAGCTAGTGTTCTAATGGAAGTTTATTGGTGTTATAACTGAACCTTAAGACTTATTTATCTTGAGTTCACTAATGTTGCTAATAAAGATTGTGTGAAGTTTTGTATGAAGGAAAAATTTCAGGTGTATGGAAGGAATGAGTAATGAGATGAAGGATGTACTAAAGCTCAAGCTTGGGGATGCCACGCGTGTCACCCCAAGAAATATCCAAGAAGTACAAGGATCAAATCTTGGGGATGCCCAAGGCATCCCCTTCTTCATCAATAAAAATCTCAGGTTTCTTTCAAACACTTCATTTTTATTGTTTCATGCACAGTTGTGCTGTTCTTGGAGCGTCTTCTTTTTCGTTTTCGTTTTGGTCTTTAGTTTGCATGCTTTGCATAGTTTTCTGAATAAATTTATTGGACCTCCCCTTTCATACATTGGTGTTCAAATGGTTTGGTTTGGTTTGGAAAAGAGTAGGAAAGCTCATGTTTAAGTGGTAAAGAGAGCTTATTTTTTATTGTGGCCTATGCTTTGTCATGGCATGCTTGATATTGTTTTAGCTTTATTCTTAGTATTCTTTGCTGTAGCATGACTTGTTATAAACAATTGAGATTTCTTAATGTTCCTTGGATGAATCATGCGTTGTTTCAGCATATTAAATCATAGTATAGTGGTATTCTCCTTTGATGCTTTATTTGGGTTAACTTGGCACATGCTCACACCATGTTATGACTATCCCAAGTCACCATAAGCCTTTATGATCCTTTAGTTTTCAACTTGTAGTATCACTTTATGCTTTGATCAACGAAGTTTTGTCACTCTGCATGATTATGGCCATTATTGCTCTCTTGTTTGTCGCTCCCTTACTATTGCTAGCCTTCACTTTCACTGAGTATGTTTTACTCATGTTTCCAACTCCCTAAAACCAAATATTTCCAAAGTGTCTACCATACCTACCTATTAGCATCATTTTCTACTCCCGTGCATATTCAATATGCCTTGTTTTCTTCCGAATAAAATGTTTGCTTGTTGTGGGAAAATTAGTTAGTAAAGCTCTCACGAACTTGATGGCACACTTTATTTCCTGCACTTAATAAACCTGAACTATTCTGAACTCTCCATGAAAGTTATATGCTTGCAAATTATAGGCTGGGGATGAGCAAAACCGTGCTGTCATGGGGAACGCTTTCAACACTTGTAAATATATACCGAGTTGATACCTTGCTCTTTTGTTTGCGGATGTCGTCGGTGTGAAATGAAAGGGGAGCTTGTAAGTCCATGGAGTTATGTATGTGTGTTAGAGAAATGCCTGGGCCGCTGGTCTAATCCATGCTGACATGGTGGAAACCTGCATCGTAACCATAATGATATCTATGAAGCATTCTTCTTATAAAAAAAGAGAGAGATAACTATTGAGAAAAAGAAAACAAGAGTTTTATGAAAAGAGGAAAGAGAAAAAAGCACCATTTTCCCATGGTAAATAAGAAGATTGCTGAGATACTCACTGTCTTCTTGCCTTGTCATTTTGATATGGGGATTTTTCCGTATCATCGGGCAAGGGGTACCCCGTTGGCGGTTCTCAATGATACGCACATAGTTACGATGAGAAGAACTTACCGGTAACTAAAGTTGAGTAGCATGAGGAGCGGCCCTCGTACTCAAGGGACTTGGGATTTTCAGTTTATAGTCTGTCAAGCATATAACTCAGATTGGACCTCACTTTCAGCTTAACCACATTAAAGATGCTTATGATAGGGGCAATGAGTGCTCAAAGCTAATGAGTACCATACTTTCAGCATTTGTAAGCCTTTCAAACTATTCGAAACCTTTTCATTTCCTTGTTGAGTCTCCACACATTCTATGAGCACTTTCTTGAGAGCATAGTGGCCATTCTTAGTTCTATGTGCATTGTACCAAGACTTGTTGATTGATGCATACCTTGATATTGCTTGTTTTAAACTATTTGTATCTAGTCACTCTTGTAAACTTTGAAGGTGTCCTATGCATCTATGTTTGCTACTCTTTGAGGGACAAGCCACTATGCTATGTTTTCTTTATGTGAAACAAACAAACGTCTTGCAAAGCATTGTTATTCATGAATCTTTTGTTTGTGCCTTTTCATGTTGCATCATAGTTTCTTTGTCTTATTGCTAGAACTTTGTCTTTCATGTTATGATTGAAGTACTATGATCCCAGCTTTGAATGTTTTACAAATACTTTGATCAAGTCTTTGATGGTGCATGTCACCTCAAAAATTATTCTTTCTTTTTATCACTTACCTACTCGAGGACGAGCAGGAGTTAAGCTTGGGGATGTTGATACATTGGAAATGTATCTATAATTTTTGATGCTCCATGCTTGTTTTTATCAACTTTCTTGTGTTTTGTTCCAACTTTGGAGTACTTTTCATATTATTTCTTGGACTAACCTATTAACAAGAGCCACAGTGCCAGCTGCCTGTTTTCTGCTGTTTTCGGTTCCAGGAAAGTCAGAAAATGAATATTCTCGGAATTGGACGAGACAAAAGCCAAAGTGCCTATTTTTCTAGAAGACTCACGGAGCCAGAATACGAGACGGAGGAGGGCCATGGCCTGGCCACACCACCCCTAGGCGCGGGCTGGGCCTGGCCGCGCTAGGGCATGGTTTGGTGGCCCTAGGCACCCCCTCGGTCTCCCTCTTCGCCTATAAGAAGCCTTCTGACCTAAAAACTTCGGGGGGGGGGGGGGGTCGAGGTTTTTCCATGAAAAGTTCCGCTGCGTCGCCGCCACCGAAGGGGAGATTCGGGGGACAAAAAGTCTCTGTTCCGGCACCCTGCCGGGATGGGGAAGTGCCCCCGGAGCCATCTCCATCGATCTCCACCATCATCTCCATCGACCATCCATGTTTCCTCCATCTATGAGTGAGTAATCCCCCGCTGTAGGCTATGGGGATGGTAGGGATTGAATGAGATCATTCATGTAATGGCATAATATTGTTAGGGCATGGTGCCTAGTATCTTTTATTAGTGCTTTATGACTTTGTTGCAACTTGTTGTGCTTAATGCTTGTCACTAGGGCCCGAGTGCCATGATTTCAGATCTAAACATGTTATTCATTCATTATGATAGTATTGTTTTTGGTCTTATGTACAAGTTGTATACACACGTTGTTGTCCGGAACCTATGGCCCCGAAGTGACAGAAATCGGGATAACCGGAAGGGAATGGCTTTGATGTGAGGATCACATGTGTTCACAGAGTGTTAATTTTTTACTCCGGTGCTCTATTAAAAGGAGCACCTTAATTGCCAGTAGTTCCCTAGAGGTCCCGCTGCAAATGGGCTGGCAGGACAAAAGATGTTGTGCAAGTTCTCATTGCGAGCACGTATGACTATATATGGAACACATGCCTAGGATTGTCTAGTACTTGGATGCTTAATCGTATTTACCTGCAATGGCCCTATGTTCTGATTGCTATGTGAATTGTCTTGTCCATGCAACGCCCGTCCATCCATCCCTATGCCTACCACACTCGAATCCCACTGTTTACTGCTTTTGTTACTACTGTCCTTGCTTTGCTACTGCTGTTACTTTACTATTCCTACTACAAAACTGTTGCTACTGGTAAACCACTGTGAGCAAGATTGTTTCCAGGTGCAGCTGAATTGACAACTCAGTTGTTAAGGCTTATAAATATTCTTTGGCTCCCGTTATGTCGAATCAATAAATTGGGTTTAACTTCCCTCGAAAATACTGCGATACACCCCCTATACTTGTGGGTCATCACTGGTCGGGTGTGGCGCTCTGCGCGTCCTCGGCATGGCGCAGACGCTCTAGGCACGGCTATGCTGGTGTGGTCCATGGCTTGGCTTCGCCTGGGGAGTGGACAGGGGGGCGCGGTGTGGTCGCAGCTACCTCCTAGACATCATGGGCAAGCTCGGGGTGGTCTACTGTGAGCGGAGCTTGATCAACCGGCATGGTGAGGTTCGGGCGGCATGGCACTAGAGCCAGAAGTGAAGGGGCGAGGCTTTGATGCTTTGGTTGGTGCTGGGGTGACCAGGGGACAAAGATTGAGCCAAGTGGGGGACAAAACCTTGATCAGCATCACTGATTGTTAGGAAGGTTTTACTATGCTCACTAAGTGTTCGACACAGTGCCCGCATGAGCTTTAAATTTGAATTTTTGGCTGAGATTTGGTGGGTGTCTTAGTCACAAGCTTGGGCATTTGTGGTTGCTAGGGTTTGCCAAGGTGAACTGGTTTGGTTGGTTTTTGAGAAATGTCCATCTATACATGTGAACTTAATTCCATTTCCAAATATCTGTCATTTGAATTTGAAAATAGTTTCTCCAAGTTTGTAAGTGGGCTTGGGTTCACATTTACTTGGTCTAGCAAGGGGTGAAAAGAAGTAGAAAAGTTTCTCTTAGAAATTCTCTTCTAGGAACACTCAAAGTGGCCTAGTGGTTAACTTTGGTCAAAATGACCATTTGCTTTATTTATTCTTATTTGATTTCTTTTTCTTTGGATTTTGTTTGTAAATGGTCTAGATGATGTGGCATTCACCTTTAAACCATTTCACAACATTTGGAACAATCAAGCATGGCATTTTCAAACAATTCTATGCTAATGCAACACACACATGCATTCATAATCATTTGATTAATAAAAGTTTTTCTTAACCCTAAATTGGGTGATTTGAACTTGATAATCTTGATTAAAGTTTTGGGATGTTACATGTAGACTGCAGTGGTCCTCCTAGGCATCCTGGATAGGCGCGGGGTGGTATGCTGCGGCTTGGACATGGTCGACCGGCGGTGACCAAATATGGGCGGCGCTCCGTTGGTGCAGCGGCAAAGAGGGGTGGCTGTCTGGGCACGACTCAACACTAGGGAATACAGGGGACTAGAGGGGGCAAGTTATCGAGGATCACTGCACAGAACAGTGGAGTTAGGCAGGAGTTTCATCTCTATTGGCCAGGTGTTTTTTTAAATGGCCGAAAGAAATTTAAATTTGAATTTTTGGCTCAATTTTGGTGAGTGATCTACACTTATGCTTGGTTATCTATGGTTCTTTGGGATTTCCAAGGGGAATTGATTTGATGGGTTTTTCAAAAATGAGGATCTTAACACATACACTTGATTCAAATTTGAACTGTCCTTTAAATAGATTTGAAAATAGTTTTGGTGAGTTTGTAAAGTGGGCATTGGTTCACTTTTACTTGGTGTAGCAAGGGGTGAAAAGAAGTAGAAATGTTTCTGTTAGAAATTTTCCTCTAGGAACACTCAAAGTGGCCTAGTGGTTAACTTTGATCAAAATGACCATTTTCTTTATTTATTCTTTGATTTCTTCTTCTTTGAATTTTGTTTGTAAATGGTATAGATGATGCATCATTCACCTTTAAACCATTTCACAACATTTAGAACAATCAAGCATGGCATATACACACAAATCTATACTAATGCAAACACACATGCATTCATAATCATTTTATTAATAAAAGTTTTTGTTAACCCTAAATTGGGTGATTAGAACTTGGTAATCTTGATTATAAGATTTGGGATGTTACAATCACCTATTTAGGAAATATTTGAAATATTGCAAACTCCAACATTTAAACCAGCCAAGTCTCCACCAATTTGGTTCACCAAGCTTGCACATCACACCACTCACCCCTCTGGTCGCAACTACCGTAGCATTACTGTAGTAGCTCCCCTCCCCTTGTCCTTTCCACTTGGAGTGGGAGAGAGAGAGGGAGAAAGGCTTGTCCATTTTAAAAATCTCTAGCTACTGTTGCACACTACCTCTCTATCCTGCTCGACCCAGAGCTAGCTCACACTCCCCCACCACCCTTGCTGCCCTATCACTGGCCATCACCTCCCCTCCAAACTCCTCCATGCACCAAGCTCACCATGGACCTCTCCCTTTCGGTTTATATATCCAGAACCTCACCCATCATCCCTCAGCACTCTCATTTCTCCCCAACACCCTCACCTACCTCGCCCCAGGCTCCATATCCCCTCCCCTAGCTCTCCCTTGTCCAGATCCCCTCCAAATCATCCCTCTATCTCCCCTGCACACCCTCTCTGAGTCCTTGCCTCTACATGTCACTCTAGGGGGAGAACCTCGCCTTCTCGTTCACTCTCGAGAGCAAGGTCGTGTACTCCCCTCCGAGCCCCCTCCTTCTCTTCTCTCAGATTGCATGTGTTCTCATCGTTTAGATCTAACATCCCCGCTCATTCCTCTTGCCCAGGACCGGCCCTGCAGGTGGCACCGTCGAGCCCCGCCAAGATCCTCTCGGGCAAGCACTCTCGAGCAAGATCCTGGCGCCAAACCCAGCCTTCCCGCCCATCGCCGAGACTGCTGTTGACCACCGCGTCGCCCCACGGCCTCCTCGTCGCCTCTCCGCCCCTCAGGTAAGCTCCCCGAGCCCGCCAGATCCTCCCTGGGGTTTCCTCTCATCTCCGCCGCTCCTGAGGAAGACGACGGCTTCCAGCCGTCGATCTTCATCTAATCGGACGGCTAGTGGGCATGGGTACCCCTTCGCCCTCTAGCCCCATTGACCGCTGGGCCCTGCCCAGCAGGATTCAAACCCTGCTCCCGCCCCTGATTCCTCTCCGGGTGGGCCAAATTGGCGCCGAGAGGCCCAGATCTGTACAGATACTAGCCCACGACCGTATATTTTATTCAATTTCCCTGACCCAGAAAAACTAGTTGTTGGTTTAAATCGTTTTTAAAATGTAAATCAACAAAAAATGCCCAGATGTAAATTTTCCTAAATGCAAACATGTTTTCCCTAACATGCAGAAGCTTTAGTTGACCCAAATAATATCTAGGTTAACTGCAATAAATCAACTACCTAAACATATCTTTTTTACCATTAAAATTCTCTAGAAAGTTTTACAACTCCAACTAGAGTAAAACCTTTGGGTACTGAAAGGTATATGTGATACCTTGCTTTCCCCCTGGCCCCATCCTAGTTTGTTTCGGGTTTGCCCATAACAAAAATAACAAAATCCACCCATATCTACATTTAGAAAATTCCCTAGGACAAACCATAGTCTGTTTTGAGTTTATTCCAACTCTCTCTGATGTGGTACATCAGTACCTATCAAAACATTTGGGCTCACTAATTATTGAGCCACTAATGAATTTTAATGATTTAAACACTTATGAATAGGTTTTTCCACGAGATAAATCATCACAGAAGCATAGTGACTCCAAATATAGTGATTCAAATTCCTACGGAAAGGTATTCAAAGTACCTAGATTCTGCCCTTGGAATCATACAAAAATTACCTGTAGTTTTAATCTGGTTAAAAAGACAAATATACTACATAACTGACTTTGGGAATTTCCCAATGACATTTTGGTAAATATTTTGAAGTTATTCCAACTCTCACTAACCCAGTCCATGAAATCCTACCTAACCAACCAAGGAAATAATTTTTGGAACTACAGAACTTTTCTGGTGAATTTTTCACCTAAACTACTGTTATTTCTACTATAAAATCTATATCTAATTAAAGAAAAGTGATAAAATCATGAAACCACTTTTGTTTGTCTTGTTATTCCAATACCTATCTATAGATATCATTTTTTGTGCATTGATATCATATAGAACCAAGCCCTAGTTCACAACCCCTTCCTTGGGTAATATTTGACAATTAAATCATAAAGGAATACCCATAAAAGCAATTAAAGTATTTGCAAATGCGATGATCTCAATCTATCAAACACTACTGAAGTAATTAATGTGTTGTATGTCTATTTTATGTATGGTATTGGTTATTGTATGCCTTGTGTTGATTGTGCATTTTGTTTGCTTGCATGTGATCCATAACGACAATAGATGCGATTATATCGGAGACCCGAAGAAGATGGTTATTTTTTATGGTTATTATGGTATTCTGAGAAGAAGTCCAGGGACATATAAATTGCCAGATTTCTGATCCCAGGCAAGCCACATTCTTTCTCATAAGCCTTGTCCTACTGTTTTACTTATGCATGTGTTATCTTCTGTTTTATGAAAACTACACTATTTTACTATATGATGGTGTATATCTGGTAGTGGCTTGGCTCCTCCAATACCATTACACCTTTGTGCTGCTAAGTAGAACCCCTTCACGACACCTACTTGTCAATAGTATGATAGTTGGTGTATAACACCATACCCCTTAGGAGACCCCATTTTAGCTAAAGCAAAACTAGAGGATGGGAAGACCCCCGAAAAAGTTTTACAAAATGTTTATGGCAAAAACTTGGTGAGGTTTGATCTACCAAGAGAAGTTTGAGAAATAAAAAGGTTTTCATTTTACAAAAGATGCTAAAGAAGATGGAGGAAAAAGGTTATAGAAACGCACCCGGTTCTTTGCAGCTTTAGCTATAACAACTTAACCCGTGCAACCACACTACTCTGGAATGGGACAGGGCTAGACTTGAAGTTTGCTACTCTAGTGTAGGAATTTTCACAACTACTTATAAGGGAACAACTCCCTCGAATTCCGGATTTCCTTTACATAAAGGGTCAATTGTTAAACAGTCACCTGGAGGAAATGTGAACTGCCATCGGGAGGAGCCGGGCGATAGTATGACCCCTTCATTGAAAGTGCCCCCTCCAGGTCTGACTGGGGTGCTCCGGTTGGTCCGTGGATCCATATGTCTCGGTTTTGAGGGGAACAACTCATAGGGTAGGGCCTATACTAGAGTGACATCTAGAGTGTCTTGATCGGTTACTCGACCCACGATCGATGAAGATCAGGGCAGGGTACCCGGATGGTGTGGGTAAAGTGTACAACCTCTACAGAGTGTAAATCTAATCGAATAGAGATTTCCGCGGTTATGGATGGTTTGGACAAACTACTGTAGAGCGGTGCTGGTTTTGTTTTCAAAAAGGATTTCAGAAAAGCAAAGGCTTTGGAAATGATTTGACCAGGGGATGGTCAGAAAGGGAAGGAAAGGAGTTTGGTCATAATATGACCGGAAGGAAGAAACAAATGGGTGACCCAGTCCTAATGTTTTCCAAAACTTGTCACAAAGGTTTCCAAAATGTTTTACAAAAGTTTTCAACAAATATCTGTAGATGCTATATCTACAAGAGAAACTAATTGAGAAAATAACATCTCTTGGAGCCCTCCTACTACCACAACCATATTGCATATCCTCTTGTTATTACTATCCTTTTTAGGTGGTTTGCGAGTACATTCAGAGTACTCACTGGCATTGTCCCTGGCTATTTAACTTGGTCAAATATCAAGAAGAAGGTGAAGTTGAGGGCTATGCGAGCTAGGACATTCTCCTAGTTAGTTTCATGTAGGTTAAGGCATGGCTCGGGCTCTACACTTGATGAGGTTCCATTGATGATTATTGATGTAGCCATAATGGCATGAAAGGTATGACATGTATCCTCTTAATTAAAGGATGTTTACTTTGATACTTGTCAGTTATGTGCCATGACTAACTGATCATGGGATCATTGTGTATGCATAATAGGGATTCTCGGAGGATTAATCCGGGGGCCCACAGACTTGGTATCAGAGCCATCCTGACTGTAGGAGAACCTTAGTAAGCATGGTCGTTAGACAGGAAAACTATTTTGGAAACACCGGCTTTCAAAAACTACTTTCTCAAAACCTTTTAGAAAAGTTCCACTTCTTATCCTCTCCTAATTCAACTGATTTCAAAAATGAGTTTACTCTATCTCTCGTCCAAAATTCAATTCTATGGATTTAAACTATCTAGGACCTAGAACCCGGTGAAGACGATGAATACAAGAGGAAGAGAAGCAACTACCAGCAAACACAAGGAGACTACAAGATCTCCCTACCAGCGAAATCCTCCTAATCTAAAGAAATCAAGTACTACACTATCGAGAAGCGTCCAATGACTCGGCGAAGGATTCATACGCAAGATAGTGACTCAGGCCTGAAGATCAACGACGTTTAGGATTCATAGTTTTAAGAGAGGATTCCCCTATATCACGAGTAGTTAACTCCTTTGTCCCTACAGTTGCTCGTTTTTGCTTGCCTAAGTGCTTCATGTGTTGCTTGATGTGTGCAGTCTGCCAAGGACATTGCGATCCCCTCACTCTGTTCGCCTTGTATGTTTGTTCTGGTTTGCTTTGACCTCCGTAAAATGTGATCCGAGGAGCAATAACCCACCAAGTAACTCAGGCACCCCCCTATTAGTTGTCACTAACGAGAACCCATACTAACCTCTGGAGTGATGAGAGAAAAATCATCAAAAGAACCAGGAATAGGACCTCGTCAAGATAGAGAAAATTGAAGACTTTACCTTAGCAGGATGGCATACTTCATCAATCTCAACTCTCAAGACTCGTCGCTCCCGAGCTACCCTAGTTGAACCCTAAGGGGGAAAGACCACATCTTTCCCACAAGATATACTAATAGTCTATCACAAGCAACCTCCGGAGTTATAACCAAAGTAGTGAACTAGGATATGATAAGCCCTTAAGAGAAACGTCGTAAGTCCTTATAGAGGGAAGACCATCCATCTCAATCAGGACTAAAGTCTGCTCAATTCTCGTGCATCCGAGAAGACTGAAGTCCAACTTCACCGGAAAGGTAACCATGTTCAAAGACGGAATCTGTAAGTTAGTATGCTAGAAACACATAACACTAACCCCGACTCAAAATCCCCTAACCCTACTCTCCTAAATCTCGGGACGAGATTCTTTTAAGGTGGAAAGTTCTATAACGTCCCAATTTCAGCAACCCTGATTAGTTGTCCAGAATGCAAAAATCAGGGGGAACAAAAACTTTTTCTTATTTAATTGTGTAGTGCTTGATTGTTGTTGTCTATGCTTATGATTTTGAGTGTATATCTTATGATATACTCCTCACCTCCACTTCAGTTTTCAAAAGCTATTTAACAAAACTATCCTGGATCATTTTACATATCCTCAAATCTTCTAGCATTACTAAAAGCTGAGCCAAGGTGCCTTTGCAACCCTAACTATTTTAGTAGCTTCTGTTGACAAAATTATGTAGATCTATATGATATAATATCCTTATGTTTTCAAGAAAGAACCTTCAACTAGTCTTAACTCTAGGTTTTCCAAAACCTTTTATAAAGCTGTTGAATTCTACTCTTGGTAGAGATACCAAGGGCTCTTACCTTATTCAAAATCCAACCTTTAAAAATGCCCATCGTTACCTCAAGCTAAGTTTGATGGTAACCCTAGTAGTAGTTGATTTGCTTGTAAGATGAATTGCCTTGATGTGATGTCTGATGATTTACCTTGTTCTGCTATTTCATTTGATTGCTTAGGAGTAGTATGAGCTACTCTAGGAGATCATCCTATAGGATCAAGATACCTTAAGATCAACAAACCCTAAGCAATATTACAAGATGGATCTAATCTATCGCCACTAGGTGATCATCTAAAACCCTTAACCAGATCAATTCTAAAGTGATCCATTCTAGAAGTTTCCAAGTCTATGAAGACCAATATCAAGCATGGATTAATTCTCCTCCATCTAACCTTCAACATCATCCACTTGATGATGCTCTGGAACCTTGCATCCTCTCAAAATCATCCGCTCTTATATTCTAGTCAAATCTCCAACTCTGCCAAAAATGACTTTAAGTATGGGAAACTGTTATCAATATCACATCTTCGGGTCTCCACCATTTCCAACCCTTGTGCATTTTTGGTAACGCACTTGAACCATATTGTAGACCACCATAAGGACTACCAAGGACCACTTTTTCCCTTGGATATATCACCATCCAACCCACTTGTTCTTGATGGTTTTGCAGGTAAGAAAATAATAAACTCTCCAAATCTTATCAACATGCCTACTTTGGAAGAAGCTCACTTCTCCATTTAATATTATCTTACCAACTCTTTGCATGATTATAATCTAATCATGAAGGTCTATCAATACCTACTTTACTTGCTTCAATTGGATCCTTGTGCTTCCAAAACCCACATGCTTTTGAAGGTATTTAATAACCTGCTTTGGCACCCTTCTTTTATTCAAAGTTTGGAATCAATCTTTGAAGAGCTCAACCATGATAGACCTCAACTTCTTGTACCATGATGATCTACTCAGCTTGGTCTATCCATCCATATATCCCATGTTCCAATGGGAGCTTTGAGCTCCAAGATACAAGCATGTTTTGATGGTATGAAAATAACATTACCCTAGATCCTTAATCTCATGTTTTCCACCAAAATCAACTTTGATTCTCAACTTCCATGGTTGAAAATGCTAGATACACCTTGTGGACATCATATACCCTGGATATAAAAATTTAACAAATATTATCGATATTTCTTTTGGCCCCCAAAAAAATTAAACCCTTTTAATTAACAAAAACCTCAAAACTCCTTCCATAAAGGAAAGTTTGGTTTTTGCCAAAACACTTCTCCAACTTAGATCACATTTGAAGCCTAATTATCATACCCTATATTTTTGAAGAGCTTTATTATTTCTTTTTGCCCATTTTCCTAAATGGCAGAAATGGAATAATAATTGTTTTAAAAACTATTATCAACCACTAAATTCCAAGAAAAAACCTAGAATGTGTATTGGTATCTAAGGCCACCTCAAACCAAAATCCCACCTTGGCAAATGCAAAAATATCAAATTATCTTCTAAAAACCATTTCAGCACTATTTGATTAAATGATATTAAGAGGACATTCAATTCTTGGAAAAATATAAAATAATTCCTAGAGAGGTGCCTTGACTTACTCTAACTACCAGCACCCTGGTTCCACCAAGCCAAGATCAAATTCTTAGACATACCTCACAATCACTTATTTAGCTAATATTTGAAATATTGCAAACTACAACATTTAAACTAGCCAAGTCTCCACCAATTTGGTCCACCAAGCTTGCACAGCCCACCACTCACCCCTCTGGTCGCAACTACTGTAGAATTACTGTAGCGGCTCCCCTCTCCTTGTCCTTTCCACTTGGAGTGAGTGAGAGAGTGAGAAAGGATTGTCCCTTTTAAAAATCCCTAGCTGTCGCTGCACACTACCTCTCTGTCCCTACTCGACCCAGAGCTACCTCACAATCCCCCACCGCCCTTGCTGCCCTATCACTGTCCACCACCTCCCCTCCAAACTCCTCCATGCACCAAGCTCACCATGGACCTCTCTCTTTTGGTTTATATGTCCAGAACCCATCACCCCTCAGCACTCTCATTTCTCCCCCACACTCCCACCTACCTCGCTCTGGGCTCCAGATCCCCTCCCCTAGCTCTCCCTCGTCGTGGAGAAGGACACACTCTCCCCTCGGCCTCATCCGAGAAGTAGAGTGCTTGTTCGTCCTTGACCTTCCCTAGCGCCTCAGATCCCCTCCAAATCCTCCCTCTATCGCCCCTGCACACCCACCATGAGTCCCTGCCCCTGCATGTCTCTCTAGGGGGAGAACCTCGCCTTCTTGGTCACTCTCGAGAGAAAGGTCATGTAATCCCCTCCGAGTCCCCCTCCTTCTCTTCTCTCGGCTTGCACGTGTTCTCATCGTTTACATCTAACATCCCCGCTCATTCCTCTTGCCCAGGACCGGCCCAACAGGTGGCACCGTCGAGCCCCTCCAAGATCCTCTCGGGCAAGCACACTTGAGCAAGATCCTAGCACCAAACCTAGCCTTCCGACCCATCACCGGTACCGCTGTCGACCGCTGCGTCGACCCACGGCCTCCTCATCACCTCTTCGCCCCTCAAGTATGCTCCCTGAACCCGCCAGATCCTCCCTAGGGTTTCCTCACATCTCCGCCGTGCCTGAGGAAGACGACGGCTTCCAGCCGTCGATCTTCTTCTAATCGGACAGCTAGCAGGCACGAGTACCCCTTCGCCCTCTAGCCCCACTGACCGCTGGGCCTCACCCAGCGGGATTCAAGACCTGCTCCCGCCCCTGAATCACCTCCGGGTGGGCCTAATTGGCGCCAAGAGGCCCAGATCTGGACAGATACCAGCCCGCGACCCTCTATTTTATTCAATTTCCCTGACCTAGACTAACTTGTTATTGGTTTAAATCATATTGAAAATGTAAATCAACACAAAATGCCTAGATGTAAATTTTCCTAAATGGAAACATTTTTTCCCTAACATGCAGAAGCTTTAGTTGACCCAAATAATATCTAGGTTAATTGCAATAAATCAACTACCTAAACATATCTTTTTCACCATTAAAATTCTCTAGGAAGTTTTACAACTCTAAATGGAGTAAAACTTTTGGGTACTGAAAGGTATATGCAATACCTTGCTTTTGCCGCTGGCCCCATCCTAGTTTGTTTCCGGGTTTGCCCATAACAAAAATAACAAAATCCACCCATATCTACATTTTGAAAATTCCCTAGGACAAACCATAGCCTATTTTGAGTTTATTCCAACTCTCTGTGATGTGGTACATTAGTACATATCAAAACCTATGGGCTAACTAATTATTGAGCCACCGATGAATTTTAGTGATTTAAACACTTCTGAATAGGGTTTTTCCACTAGATAAATCATCATAGAAGCATAGTGACTCCAAATATAGTGATTCAAATTCCTACATAAAGGTATTCAAAGTACCTAGATTGTTCTCTTGGAATCATATCAAAACATCCTGTAGTTTTAATCTTGTTAAAAATACAAATATACTACATAACTGACTTTGGGAATTTCCCAATGGCATTCTAGTAAATATTTTGAAGTGATTCCAACTCTCACTGACCTAGTCCACCAAATCCTACTTATCCATCCAAGGAAATAATTTTTGGAACTACAGAACTTTTCTGGTGAATTTTTCACCTAAACTAGGGTTATTTCTACTATAAAATCTATATCTAATTAAAGAAAAGTGATAAAATAATGAAACCACTTTTGTTAGTCTTGTTATTCCAATACCTATCTGTAGATATCATTTTTTGTGCATTGATATCAGACAGAACCAAGCGCTGGTACAAAACCCCTTCCTTGGGTAATATTTGACAATTAAATCATAAAGGAATACGCACAGAAGCAATTAAAGTATTTCCAAATGCCATGATCTCAATATATCAAAAACTACTTAAGTAATTAATGTGTTGTAGGTCTATTTGTTGTATGGTATTAGGGATTGTATGCCTTGTGTTGATTGTGCCCTTTGTTTGCTTGCATGTGATCCATAACGACGATATATGTGATTATATCGGAGACCCAAAGAAGATGGTTATTTTTATTGGTTATTATGGTATTCTAAGAAGAAGTCCAGGGACATATATACTGCCAGATTTCTGATCCCAGGCAAGCCACCTTCTTTCTCATAAGCCTTGTCCTACTGTTTTACTTATGCATCTTTTTTCTTTTGTTTTATGAAAATTGCACTATTTTTTGCTATATGATATTGTATATCTGGTAGTGGCTTGGATCCTCCAATACCATTACACCTTTGTACTACTAAGTACAACCCCTTTACGAAACCTACTTGTCCCTAGTATGATAGTTGGTGTATAACACCATACCCCTTTGGAGACGCCATTTTAGCCGAAGCAAAACTAGAGGATGGGAAGACCCCAAAAAAAGTTTTACAAAATGTTTATGGCAAAACCTTGGTGAAGTTTGAGAAAGAAAAAGGGTTTTGTTTTACAAAATATGCTGAAGAAGATGGAGGAAAAAAGTTTACGGAGACGCACCCGGTTCTTTGCAGCTTTAGCTATAACAACTTAACCCGTGCAACCACACTACTCTGGAATGGGAAAGGGATGGACTTGAAGTTTCCTACTCTGGTGAAGGAATTCTCACAACTATTTATAAGGGAACAACTCCCTCGAATTCTAGAGTTCCTTTACATAAAGGGTGAACTGTTAAACAATCACCTGGAGGAATTGTGAACTGCCCTCGGGAGTAGCCAGACGATACTATGAGCCCTTCATTGAAAGTGCCCCCTCCAGGTCTAAGTGGGGTGCTCTAGTTGGTCCGTGGATCCAGACGTCCCGGTTTTGAGGGGAACAACTCATAGGGTAGGGCCTATACTAGAGTGGCATCTGCAGAGTCTTGATCGGTTACTCGACCCACGATCGATGAAGATCAGGGCAGGGTACCCGGATGGTGTGGGTAAAGTGTACAACCTCTACAGAGTGTCAATCTATTCGAATAGCCGTGTCCACGGTTATGGACGGGTTGGACAAACTACTGTAGAGCGGTGCTAGTTTTGTTTTCAAAAAGGATTTTGGAAAATGAAAGGCTTTGGAAATGATTTGACCAGGCGATGGTCGGAAAGGGAAGGAAAGGAGTTTGGTCATAATATGACCGGAAGGAAGAAACAAATGGGTGACCCAGTCCTAATGTTTTCCAAAACTTTTTACAAAGGTTTCCACAAAGTTTTACAAATGTTTTCAACAAATATCTATAGATGCTATATCTACAAGAGAAACTATTTGGGAAAATAACCTCTCTTGGAGCCCTCCTTCTACCATAGCCATATTGCATATCCTCTTGTTATACTATCCTTTTTAGGTGGTTTGCGAGTACATTCAGAGTACTCACTAGCATTGTCCCTGGCTATTTAACTTGGTCAGATATCAAGAAGAAGGTGAAGTTGACGGCTATGCGAGCTAGGACATTCTCCCAGTAAGTTTCCTGTAGGTTAAGGCATGGTTCGGGCTCTACGCTTGATGAAGTTCCACTGACGATTATTGATGTACCCATAATGCCATGAAAGGTATGACATGTATCCGCTTAACTAAAGGAGGTTTACCTTGATACTTGTCGATTATGTGCCACGACTAACTGACCATATGATCGTGGTGTATGCATAACAGGGAGTCTCGAAGGATTAATCTGGGGGCCCCACAAGAATCATCTAAAAACCTGTATTTAAGATTTTCTGGTAGAGTCTTCAACTCTGGGGGTGGCAATTCCTCATCCCCTCTCTTCTCTGGCTCTTCAAAAGACTCGTCAGTTGGAGGTCCCAAAGCGGGTAGTGAATCAAATTCATTTTCTAGTTCTCCCAGGGACTTGTCCTCCATAATTATTTCTTCATAATTTGGATCTTCATCTATTTCTTCTTCTTGATTACTTAAGAAAAGAGACGCCATTTCGTCAATAGTTCTCTCTTCTTCTTGTATTGGTGGGGGCCTGTCTTAAAATTTGGAGAAATGGAATTTGTTTTCTGTTCCCCCAAGCTTAAGAGACACAATCTCCTGCTTGAAGTTAACATAGGCACCTATATCACCCAAAAAGTTCCTTCCAAATATAATTGGGCAAAGAGTGTCAGCTAGCATATCAACTACTACAAAATTAATAGGAAAATCTTTGTTGCCAATTGTGACAGTTGCATTATCTACTACTCCCATTAGAATTCTTAGGTTTTTATTGGCTAACATAATTGTTATATCAGTATTTTCAATTGTAGCCGGATCAATTTCTTCTTTTATTTCTAAATAGAAGTCATAAGATATAACATTAACTTCGGTGCCAAGATCACATAAACTGTAATGAGAGGTTTCTTTAAATATGCAGGAAAAAATAGGCTTCCCTACATCTTTTACCTTCAACCAATATAGAAGTCTCTTCATGGAGTTAAACTATGTTACAGTGTGAGTACATAGCCATAATTTCTTCCTTGGTTACCTCTTCATCTTTAGTTTCTTCTAGATGTTCCACGACTTTTGGCATGCTTTCCTCTTGCCTCTTTTCCTGTACTGCTTTGACCTGCTCATATTCAAGAATATGCTTTTGTGTAGTGTTAGGGAAAGGCACTTCATAAATTGGTTCTACGAAGGCCAGTGCTGCTTCCTCTTCTCTTTTCTTTTCTGGTTCTAGTGGTGGATCATACTTGACTGGACCCTCCTTTGGAGCTTTAATATGTTATATAAAATCTTTAACAACTTGCAAAAAAATATCTGAATCTAAATAAAGTTCTTTGGATAGTTCTTTAACATGGCATTTTTTATTATAGTCATGAATACAATGCTGCTCTACTTCTACGCCTCCTTCACTTCCTAGACCAAAATTCCATGAAACTTCATGATCACGAATTCTATTAAGTAAAGCCCAAGCTTTAGGTATAGGAAGATTCATAAAGGCTCCTTCAGCGAAAGACTCTAGTTCAATTTTATTAGGTTCAATTAAACCGCCATAAAATATATGTAGTAAATACCATTCATGCAAATCATGATGAGGACATAGTCGTAGTAAATCTTTGAATATAATATAAGCTCTTACTAGTCCTTCATTAGCACGATTCTTCCAAGTCATTATAAGACGCCTGATTCCAAAAGATTTTGATAATGGATAATATTTTGATAGGAATTCATAAGCTAGATTATCCCAAGTAGTAGTGGCTTCAGGGGGTAGAGATCTATACCATGAGACAGCTGTACTTGTCAAAGTTTGACTAAAATGTTTAACCCTTACCTCATTTGCGGTATATCCTGTCAATAGAAAAGTGCAACATATATCTTTAAAACATGCAATATGCTCATATGGATCAGGATCTTCTTCATCTTCAGTAAATTTCTTCTTATGTAGAATACTAAATAGTAGAGGATTTATTTCAAACCCCCTTGTCTTCTCATTGGAGTTGTCTCTTTTATAAATATCATTGGGCTTCCCAAAGTGGTTGAGTGGGTTAGCACTAGTTATATGCTCAAACTCCATCATGTTGGTGGATACCTGTAACTCAAAACAAAATTTAGCAAGACAAAAAAAAATAACAAAAACTAAAAGACCTACAACGCTTAGCTCCCCCTCAACGATGCCAGAAAATAGCTTAATGACTACAAGAGCACAGATCATTTGTAGCTAGTTTTGAAATAAAGATATAGATCCCACAACGAGCAAGAGTCTGAAGTCTAATAACTCTTGAATAAATATTACGATAGAAATGCTAGATAAAGTTCTAAGTGACAAGATAAAATACGAGTATTATGTAAAAAGGTGTTTTTGGGTTTTGGGTATAAGAGCAATAAAGTAAAGTAAAATAACTTAGTACAGAAAGTAAGTATCGCGTATGTAAAAGAGATTGGAACTACAGTAGGGAAAAAGGCGTTCTCAGGGAGTAGCGGATACACCACTAGTATTGTAAAGATCTAAGATAAAGATTATCATCATGAACATTCTCAACTGTGTATGTGTGGGAAGAACTCCGTATATGGACGATTAGCCAGCAACCGCTGCGCACATCATCCTCATAACCAAAACAGTCAGCAATCGACATCAATCGAATTACTGCGCTATTAAGGGACGTAATCTCGTAGGACGTATCCCATGGCATGGATAGTGTTCCATGAGTTTCCTCTGTTTCCCAAGTTGATATGTAAGGGGTGCCAACAGCTTTATAATCACTCTTAGTGCTAGCACGCCTCCGTCTACCAAAAAGTAGTTTCCTCCATCAAGTCCCCACGAGAGGCAAATATTTAGAGGTCGACTTCTCTCAACATCAAGATGTAGAAAATCTAACACATGGTCACACTGATGAATATCATAATAAACTTTATCTTATTTCAATCTCATACTAGGGTTTGTCCATCTCCCCAAAAACTAAAGATCTACTCATACATGGAGGCAATCAATATCATGGCAATGGTAATGGAAACAATCATAGCTAAATAGTACTTGTATAAATCCACAACGAGTATAGGAATTAAAACAAGATATAAATGAGATGTAGATGGGATGGATGGAGATGGTGGTGATGTAGTGGCGTATGATGAAGATCGATGCCTTAGCCTCCCGGATCTGTGCAAGACGAAGATGGATCCCCAGTGGATGAGTTCCCCCTCTAGATGCCTTCTGGAGGTGAGGTTTCTACGATTTCTGGTGTTCTGTATGTCATCTGCCCAAACCAATTGCACGGGGTGAAACTATATGACAAGGCGGAGGCATCACCAGCTATACGGCCGGAGCTATACAGCGAGAAAAATTTCTCCGCCCGTATAGTTGGTCGTTGCACCCTCTGTCTCCCTTGTTCCTTTTGGTTTTCTTCTAGTATTATTAATATTTCCCAAATAAGCGATTTACATTGTTTTTGACTCATTTTCTCCACAGTACAACTACTTCAAGAATTGTGTCCATTGGATCCATCATCTGTCCTGATCCTGGTGAAAACAGACATAATATGTGCGTGCGAACACCGTAAAATACCAAGATCCTACATCTACAATGCAAAATAATAATATAAAACATGATGCAAATATGCACTCAGCATGCACCCATTGTAACATCCCAAATCTTAAATCAAGGTTAATCAAGATCCAAATCACCCAATTTAGGGTTAACAAAACCTTTTTCCATTTAAAATAATCAAGCATTCATATGTGTGTGCATTTAAAATAGGAGTTGTTTTGAATTGCCATCATTGAGTGATCTATTGGTTGTAAAATGACTCTAAGGTGAATTACACATCATCTAGATCATCCCCAAGCAAATCCCAAATAAAAAGAAATCAAAAAGAATTAAATAAGGAAAATGGTCACTTTTGCCATTTTAATCACCTAGCCTACTTTGGGTGTTCCTAGGACTCGGATGCCAACAGAAACAATTATGGATCTTTGCATCCCTGTCTAGTACAAGTAGTGATGTGCCAAGGCCCACTTTGTGATCTCCCAAAAACACTCAAATTCTAATTTTAAATGACAATCGAAAATTGAATCTAGTGTATGTATCTAGATCACACTTTTGCAAAAACCATCCGAATGAATTCCATTTGGCACATCCTAGCAACCAGAGATGCTTAAGCATGTGATAAACAACTCCACTATTTTTCATCTAAAAATTCAAAAGTTTTCTTCATGCGGCCGTTGTGTCGAACAGGTGGCATCCATATTTTATTTGCCTAATTATTACTATTCAATGATCAATGCATTATCGAGTAATTGGGCTCCATTTGGTCCCCTTGTCCCCTCCAACTCTAACCGCCCCCTAACTAAGCTACTAACCGGCCTAGAGCAGCAGTGTCGTGCCGCCCGTTTTTGGTCACCACCGGCCGAACGTGGGGAACGCTCCCTAGACCGCGCCGCGCCGTTCCAGCACCACCACTAGCTCTGCCCAACCCTACCGCACTCCCCTGTCCACCCCACCGCCACAGCCAGCCCCTGGACCACCTCCACTCTCTCGTGCCCATGCCTCTCCGCGCCACGCCAGAGCACGCCAGAGCGCCATCACCGCCAGCACGCCATAGATCGCGTCTCGACCGTAGACCGGGCACGCCGCTCTGCCCTGACCACCTCACCCTGCCAGACACGGCCGTGAACCGCCGCGCGACCCACAGTCGCCGGGAACCGCGTCGAGCACCACCTATGTCTCCCAGAGCGCACGATGCTCCCGACCGATTGCCACCGCCCCTAGCTGCGCCATAAAGCCGTAGAGGTCTGCCAGGAGGCAAGCCACCGCCCGCCTACGCCACCCATTCCGATAGCACCCTATATCGTCATCACCGACGAGCTCGCCGTCACCCCTTCGGTCCCCTCCTCAAGCCTACATAAGAAGGTCTTCCCCAGCCTCAATCGCCACACCATTCCACTCCCCTCTCACCCCTAGTCCTTCCCCACCTCTCGCCGGAGCAGCTCGAGCAGCCTCTCGCTAGAATTGAGCCGGAGACCACCGGAGTAGAGGAGGAGACGCTGTCGTTGATTTCGTCCACCTCAGCCCCTGCCACGACTTCGCTTGAGCTTGCCGTCATCTACTCGTTCGTTTGCCCGCCTCGCCGCACTAGCTGGAGCCCCGGTACGTCCCCACTGCACCCCCACCGAGCCGCTAGGATTCAGTCTCGTCGGCGATGTGTTCGCCGTCGACGACGACCGTGAGCCGTTGATCTAGTTCTAATCCTGCGGTCCGTATCGCCCCATACCGCTTCGCTTGTAATGTGCCACTGACAGGCAGACCCCCCTGTCAGCTGTCCTCTGCTCCGCGGAGTGTACACGGGCTGGCCCAATTAGTTTCCCGCGCGACCCGTTTAATTCAAATAACTCTTTTTCTTTTTCAACGTAAACTAGAATATTTCCCTTAGTTTAAAAATCAATTTAGAGAGTTTTACAAATCCAAATTGAGTGATTCCAATTTTGTTGGAAAGCTAATGAAAATCGCTATCCAAGACGGTTGGATTTAAATCATTTAGAGTTAGAGATCTCTCCTAGTAAAAATAACAAGACATAAGCTTTTGCACATTCTAACATTTTTATAAAATCAACCATAATAGCTTTTGAGTTGATTCCAACTCTCAAAAATCACATTTAACCATACCTATCTGAATAAGTAATAATATTAAGGTTTGCACGCAGTGACTTTGGACTAGTACCAAAATAATGCTATATAGGGATTTCTAGTCTCTTTAAATCATAAAATATTAAACTTAAACTTATTAAAATGTGATCCCACCTTTAAATCACATTCCCATATATTAGAATATGTGGTGATGACATGTGTCCCCATGATCCCATATTTTAATTGGTGAATATTAAATCTTAGTTAATTACAATGAGTAGAAATTACTTTTCTCCCATAAAAAGAATGAAGCTAGTTCATTAAAACCTTGTGATGTTTGTGATGATACTAGATCATCAAATGTGTGCCTTAGTGTGCTAAGTAGACTAGTTAAGTATTGTTTGGTGATTGTGTATTCCATATGTATTTATAGACGATAGTACCGACCAAGCCTTCGAGGAGGAGGAGTTCTACCAAGAGGAGGAGGAAGAGAATTTCAACCACTGCACCAACCAAGGCAAGATAGCATTATACAAGTTAACCATGCAAGTGATTACTTGCAATCCATCATTAACAATGCAAGCTAAACCTTGCAAGCTAGATAACTTAAGCAATATGCAATAGGCATGCTTGGTTAAACCCCTTTGACTTATACCTACTCCAAGTTTTATTTACAAGCTTTACTTTCTTTACTTTACCAAAGTCCTTTACTTTGTTTAAAGGTAGCATAAAGAGTATAAAACTTGACCTATCTAGCTAGACTTAGATGTCATTCTATGGCATGTGATTGACCTTAGCATCCCACATTAGAGAACACTCTTAACTTAGTAGTTGGAGCTAAAACAAAACTTGATCACTTTAGCTGGGAATACTTGGTGAAAATGACTTGTGAAAACCTTGGAACGATGAGTCATTCTATTGAGATGTTTTGACATGTGTTGAGAAACACAACTGGTTTATGATGGTGATGAAAATGTTGAGGCATGAACCTTAGCCCTTCTATAAAAACTGATGGTTGGGTTCGGATGCGATACCATTCCAATTTTACCGTACAACCATAATACCTGAATTGGGTAAGGCTTAGCCGGAAGTTTATATGCATTAGTATTAGTTCCCTCGCGAGAGAGGTTTTAGCTGAGGCTACCTCTCAATGTTGTCCACCTATGTAGTGCCCAGGATGACAGATGGTCATGGCTGGTGTAACACCCTCGAATCGGCCCTATGCAAGTTTTAGCGCTTCCCTCCAAACCCGCATAGAAACGATTCAAGGACGCCGACCAAGCACTTGCGTGCGGGTGGAGAACGAAGTAATACCATTACACATTAGTCCATGATGGAACCCACAGAACATATATATACAACAACGACTCCATGAGTCAAGAATACAGATATACTATACAAAGATCCAAATCACCTCGAAAACGATGGAGCGTCCAACTAAGGACAAGATGCAAATGGGGCTAAGAGCCCTGAAGAATAACCAATGGCGTACATAACCCTGCACAGGATAAGCCGGAAGGGTAACCCTGCTAACGACGTCAATCTCATACCTGCTAAAACAAAAGGGGTGCCGGCAAAGGGCAAAGGAAAAAGGGAGCGGTCAGTACTGAGGCCAGTACACGGCGAGGCTAGAATTTGGCGGCTCTCGCCTACATAGGTATGGTGGACTGAAGCGGCAGCGCAGCATGCACTGACAACCTATAGAGACTCCATGCAACTGTCGGCTATGAGAGAGGGATAAGATAGACCTATTCGGGACCAACCTGATACTAACACCAATCATACCCATCCTGGTATTCCCCTTCAAGACCAAACGAAGAAGTCATACCGAGGAAACTCACACAGTTGGCAGTTTTATTCATTCCATTATAGTTGAAGCACTTACTAGTCAGATATAGATAACCTGAGTCATCCTGATAGCATAAGTAGTGGGCAGTTTTAGTTAACCATTTAGTTGTAGTTGCAGTACTTACTAGTTAGATACAATTAGCATGTGACATCCCAAACCTAGCAGTTGTTGGCACTTTTATTTCATTCCATTGGAGTTGCGATACTTACTAGGCAGGTATAACATGACAGGATACACCCCAGTTCCACCAGTTGTGGGCACTTTTATTATCCATTCCATTGTAGTGAAGCTGATTACTAGCCACATATTAAGTCAAATTTATAGCACTACTTTAGTTATGCTTGTCTATGATCGAGATACTGTGCTCCTAGTCGTCCATAACCGCAGACATGGCTTTCAGAAAGATTTACCCTGCAGGGGTGCACAAATAGCAACACACACACGATCAACCTCGGAAAAACCAAATCAAAATCCAACGAGGCTTTCACGACAAAGCAATCACAGGATTCATAAAATATTTTAGGGGGCCACCCCATTAAGCTACCCGCAACGAAGTTGGCTGGCTCCGAGACGGACCCAAGGTTTTTGTCAATGGCTGTAAACGACTGGGAACCCGAAAGTGTGACTGGGCTTGTCGATACCGCGAAAACATTCCACATTCCAAAATAATACAGGTGCTCCATGCACAATCGCAAATAAAGCAGTAAAGCATGGCATAAGTACATGATAGTAATAAAATCCTAAACTATTTTGTGGCCCCAAGAAATAACAAATGAATCAAGCTCTGGCTAAGGGGGATCCATAAGTCTCCCGGATGTGGATAGTACGAATAATCAAGGAACAGGTATCAAGTACTCGGGGCCTACGGGACACAAGTGGACATGAAAAACCAAATAACATATATTGCCCACCGGTGCCTCTTTCATTAGTTATCCCAGCAATTTAATAGTTGTATTTAAAGTCATGATCATCCCCACCATTAAACATGTGCCAACCTTCCAACAACGGTGGAGTGACAACCATGCGAAGCAACACCTGACCAAGCAACTACGACTCGCAAGGCCGACTATCTATCAAACAATAGGCAATAGGATGTGTCCAAGGCAATATAAAGGCTGCATGGAATATATCTGGCATGAAACACTAAAGCATCGCAACACAAATAGCAATAGATCAACAGGAGGAAATAAAGACTATAAATGCAAAATAGGTAGAAAGAGGGAGAATGCTCGCCCGGGAAACACTGCAGAAGGTACACCGGAGAACTTGTCGATACTCGCATCCACTCAATGGCCTAATCCGTGAAGAAGCAAAGCACTAAAAGAAACACCGGATGCACTATTTAATACTACAACAGAACATCGGGCATGTTTATGAGATGATGGATGACATGGCAAAGATGCGGTGCAACTAGACAATATTAAGCAGAATCAGGGTCCCGACAATTAATTAGATGGTTTATTTTGTTTAGATACCTGTAAGATCTCACCATAATAAGGTAAGATCCCTGTGATTGCAGTGCTAGTCCCTTGATCGAAATGCTAGCACCCACAGTTTAAGATGAAGTACACAGAAACAAAGGTCATTATTACATCGCATATCCAGGAATATAATGGTTCGTACAACTCACTTAGCCCAAGGCTAAGATACTCAAGGTTCACATTACATAGTATAATAATAGAGTCTTTTGTCTTCATGCGCCACAGGCAAACATGTTGAGTGTAGACCCACAACCCTACTCATCATCAGAGTATCCTACAACATAATAAGTTACAGCCACAAGGGTCAACACATTTGGAATTGTATTGGCAAGTGATACCATAGATACTTAGTATAATCCAACAACTACATGAATATATGGCTAAGTGTGGTTTTGGCTGACTTTGCTACAAGCTAGTTTTAACTTATAGTTTTTGAAGAGTAAGTTTTCTCATTCAAACACTAAGGTACCAATGATAGAGATCACTGAACCTCTACCCATGTTCACCCACAAGTTTTAACTTAGAGAAATTTGGATGAGGATATTATTGAACTGCTTCACTGTCTTGAGGCTCAGGAATTGTCCATAACCGGGGAGACGGCTAAGTACTTAGTTTTTACCCTCTCGAGAGGTGGTGCACTTTCCCCACAAGACTCGACATGCATCGAGACAAGACTTTTCAGAAGCAATTTCTCAGACCACTACAAACACGTTCCATCCTATCATAACTACCACCTTCTGTCCGTCTGGCTGAGTTCCTGCAACTTAGTTGGTCAAGACAGAGCCCATATGCCATGTGGCTGCACTGGAAGCTTCATGACAAGAACGTCTCCAATCTCTTTGTTCCTGGGTGGCCGTCCACAAGTGTGATACACCAGCTGACCATAGACATGGCCCCTGAGTAACCACTCAACATAATCCAAGCAAGTCCCATTCCACCCAGGTGTTTCATTAACATTAGTTGTTTTCTTAGTCAAACAAAATAATATCATTCCATACTATCTTGATATGTATTTTCCACCCACGAATTCTAATAGCATGGCTAAGCACTCTAGCATACGAAGTCTTTCACCTAAGGAAATACTACCAAAATATAATCTATAGGATAGCATAGCATAGTAAACTAACATATAAATAATCCTATCATGCTGAGATCTACCAAAATAGCACTAGTGCAATAGTGAAAATAATAGGACATGGGATGAAATATCACTTTCCTTGGTAGCTACGGGAATAGGTACAATCCTCACATCAACAAACTTCACAATCCACACAATCTACACAAAGGACAATACAACAACAATAAATCAATCAATAAAACATTACAAAAATATGAATGCATGCAAAATGCAATGATATGACCACAACTCTAAAACTTACAGAGTCTACAGTACATAGGTTAAAATACCCCATCTAAAGGCATAATAATACCCAAAAACAATTTATGGAATAGTTTTTTATGAGCAAAATACTCCCAAAAAGGTTCTGCCTATAATTCTAATTTTTCAGAAGCAAAAGTGTGAAACATGACCTCTATAATAAAGGTCTTATTTTTCTGAATCCATAGACACCAAATTTGCATTTTTCTGAATTGTGGATTAAAAGTTATTGAATTTCTAAGTTTAATACATAATCTGTCTATTTTTCTATTCAAACAAATAGCCCAGGCGACGTGGCGTAACCTTATTGGTCCGTACCGGTTTGGTCGGATCGACTGTTGCAGACCGTTAGATCTTAAGTGACAAACAGACGGATTTGATCAGCCCGTACCGTATCGGTCGCCGATCTAATCCTAGCCACAGACGATACATCTAATGGTTCCTAGTGGCCTGGCCGGAAATGGGCGGCGCTGACCAGCTGCGCGCGGCGGCGGAGCGTCAGCCGACAGCGTTCCGGTGGTTCTACATAGGCAGGGAGTCCATGGACATGTACCATAGGTCGAGGTGGTCGTGGCGGTCTCGATGGAGGTCACGGTGGCATGGGGGGTGCTCTGGATCAATCATGATCCCTCGCCGGAGTTGCATCGATGGGGGAGCTCGTGGCGCTGTGTCGGAGACGACGGCCTGGGGCTCGGACAAGCAAGCAATGGGGTTAGTGAGGCGCGCCTGGGTCAGCACGACCTATCAGAGACCAAAGAGGGGTGGCGGAAACCCTAACCTCACCGGAGTTGCATACGAATATTCGCCGGACGGCGGCGGCAGAGAGAGTTCGCCGGAGTAGACCGTGTCGTCGACCTGGAGCAAAAGGAGGCACGCGGTGGGGGTTAAAACACGCGCCAGGACACGGCAAACAAGATAGGGCAGAGAGGAGGGAGCAGCGTGGCCGGAGCTCACCGGAATCGTCGCCGAAGTAGCTTCGGACGGCGGTGGTTCGAGCTAGCAATTGGGGAGCCTGGGGGCTCTCCAGGGGCTGTGGTTGGGGGAAACTGATGAGTAGGGGGAGGGGATTAAGAAGGGGCGGTGGTGATGGCGATTAAATCGTGGTAACGCCAGCATTTGGCCGGGTTTGGTAACGGCAGAGGAGGGGAGGAGGTGGTGGCCGTTCGCGTGGAAGAAGGTGAGGTGGCATCGACGTGGCGTGGGGCCAGGAGGTAAGTTGGTGGGGGTGAGTAGTGGGGGCGTGGGAATAGATAGAGAGGGGGAGAGGGAGGCCCGGGTGGGCTGGTTGGGGTAGTTTGGGCCGAAAAGGCTAGAATACTGCTGCTGTTTTAAATTTTCTTTTCCCTCCTTTTCTTTTTTCCTTTAGAATTTCTTTTCTAGGTTTTGGATTTAGCAAAAGGGCTCCAAAATGTCTCTAAATTTCACCAAAATTTTGGAGGACAAGTAAATGCAAAGTAGTACATGCCATGATGATATGAATGCAATGATGATGGTTTTTAGGTAAATTTTTTGGGATGTTACAAATCTAACCCCCTTAGGATGAATCTCGCCCTCGAGATTCGGGTTGGCTAGCAAATAGGTGAGGGTGATCTCTCCGAAGTTCATCCTCTCGCTCCCATGTTACTTCTGATTCAGTGTGATGGTTCCACTGCACTTTGCAGAATTTGATTGTCTTGGTACGGGTAATTCTTTCTACTGTCTCTAGAATCTTAATAGGTTTCTCTTCATAAGTGAGATCATTCTCTAGCTGAACTTCCTCTAATGGTATAGTGTCTTTCAACGAAGTTTCTTCCATCTCTGGGTGACACTTTTTCAGCTGACTGACATGAAATACATTATGTACTGCTAACCGAGATTCTGGTAATTCTATCTCGTATGCCACTTCTCCTTTGCGGCTCAAAATCTTGAAAGGTCCTACATAGTGTGGTGCTAATTTTCCTTTGATTCCAAATCTCTTCACACCACGAAGTGGTGATACCCTGAGATAAGCTCTATCATCAACCTCATAGGTAACCTCTCTATGTTTTGGATCGCCATAGCTCTTTTGCCGAGATTGGGCTACCTTTAGCCTATCCCTTACCATCTTGACTTTCTCTTCAGCCTCCTTGATTAGGTCTGGCCTGAACAAATTTCTTTCTCCTACTCCATTCCACAGCAATGGTGTAGTACACTTCCTTCCTTAAAGGAATTCAAATGGAGCCATTTCTATGCTTGATTGATAGCTGTTATTGTAGGAAAACTCTGCGTATGGTAGACTTTCATCCCAACTAGATCCATAATCCAACGCACAATCTCTTAGCATATCTTCCAAAATTTGATTGGTCCTTTTTGTCTGCCCATCAGTTTGTGGATGAAATGCAGTGCTAAATTCTAGTCGAGTTCCCAATGATTCGTGAAGTTGTTGCCAAAAGTGCGAAGTGAATTGAGTTCCTCTATCAGACATGATACTCTTAGGCACCCCATGCAAACATACAATTCTATTCATGTATATCTTGGCTAGCTTTGCACTTGTATAAGTGGTCTTCACTAGTATGAAATGAGCCACTTTTGTCAAGCGGTCAACGATAACCCATATAGAATCGTATCCAGATTTAGTCCTTCGCAGCCCGGTGATAAAATCCATACCAATTTTATCCCATTTCCAATCAGGTATTGGCAGTGGTTGTAATAATCCTGCTGGTTTCTGATGTTTTGCTTTTACACGACTACACACGTCGCACAAGGCAATGTGCTCTGCTATATCCTTCTTTAAATTATTCCACCAAAATCTTTCCTTAACATCCATATACATCTTGGTGTTGCCAGGATGAATTGAATATGGTGAGTTGTGTGCTTCTTGTAAGATCAACTTCTTGAGCTCAAGATCCTGCGGAACACAGATACGTTTTTCGTACCATAAGGTTCCTTGTTCATCTACATGAAATCCTTTTGCCTTGCCTTCACAAATTTTACTTTTGATTTCTTCTATTTCTTTGTCCATCTTTTGGGCTTCTTGAATTTTGTTCATCAGTGTGGGTTGCACTTCCAAGGATGCATGGTGCCCTTCAGGGACTATCTCAAGCTCATCTCTCTAAATTGGGCACATAACTCCTTCGATAATTCTCCTTTATTGAGGCCATTTACATAAACCTTGCGGCTTAATGCATCGGCTATGACATTTGCCTTTCCAGGGTGGTATTGCAAACTTAAGTCCTAATCTTTGATAAGTTCTAGCCATCTTCTTTGTCTCATGTTGAGTTCTTTCTGTGTAAAAAGGTATTTCAGACTCTTGTGATCGGTGAACATTTCACAACGTTTTCCCATAAGATAATGCCTCCATGTTTTTAAGGCATGTACAACTAATGCCAACTCTAGGTCATGAGTAGGATAGTTCACTTCATGATTTTTGAGTTGCCTTGATGCATAAGTTACAACTCTACCTTCCTGCATTAGTACACCTCCTAGTCCTTGGTGAGATGCATCACAATAGACCTGAAAGTCTTTCTCAAGGTCTGGCAGACATAACACTGGTGCTGACACTAGTCTCTTCTTCAACTCCTAAAAACTAGTTTCACGTGCTTCTGTCCAATTAAACTTCTTCTCTTTCTTTAGCAGATCAGTCATAGGCTTTGCTATCTTCGAGAAATTTTCAATGAACCTCCAATAGTATCCTGCTAGGCCTAGGAAACTACAGATTTCTTTAACCGATTTAGGAGGTTCCCATTCTATCACAGCTTCTACCTTTGCTGGGTCAACAGCTATACCATTTCCAAACACTATGTGCCCAACAAAACACACTCCGTTTAGCCAAAATTTACATTTACTGAACTTAGCATATAGTTTGTGTTCCCTGAGTTTCTCCAGAATAAGGCATAGGTGTTCTTCATGTTCTTTGTTGCTCTTGGAATATACCAAGATGTCGTTGATGAATACCACTACGAACTTGTCTAGAAATTCCATGAATACCTTATTCATCATGTTCATGAAATAGGCTGGTGCATTGGTCAATCGAAATGGCATCACTGTATATTCATACAACCCATATCTAGTGGTGAATGCAGTCTTTGGTATATCATGTTCTCTAATCTTTAGTTAGAAGTATCCTGATCGGAGATCAATTTTTGAGAACACACATGCTCCCTCTAGCTGATCAAAGAGATCATTTATTCTAGGTAGGGGATATTTATTCTTTATGGTCACTTCATTAAGCGAACGATAATCTATGCATAGCCTTTGACTTCGGTCCTTCTTCTCAACAAACAAAACTGGTGCTCCCCAAGACGAATAACTTGGTTGGATAAATCCCTTTTTCAACTGTTCTCCTAGCTGTTTCTTGAGTTCTTTTAACTCATCCACCGACATTTTGTAAGGTCTCTTTGCTATAGGCCCAGTTCCTGGTAGTAGGTCTATCAGAAACTCCACATCCCTATCTGGTGGCATGCCAGGTAATTCTTCGGGGAACACATCTGGGTACTCCTTCACTATTGGCACACTGTCTAGGCTAACCCCCTTAAGAGAATTAACCTTGCTCCCCTTGGGTTCAAAGTTAGACTTGAACCTGATCCTTTTCTTTTCTGGGGTGGTGAGCATAACAGTTTGTTTGGCACAATCAATCACTCCTTCATAACGGGTCAACTAGTCCATCCCTAATATTACATCTAATCCTTGGGACTCTAGGATTATTAAATTAACTGGAAACTTGTTCTTTCCAATTTCTAGGGTTATCTGTCGGCATCTAGAATTTACTATTGTTTCTCCACCCGGGGAGCTTACCTTAATGGGACATCCAACGGTTTCAGTGGAGAGTTCGTTTTTGACTACAAATGCTCTTAAAATGAATGAATGTGATGCGCCGGTATCGAAGAGGATAAGTGCGGGAAAGGAGTTAATCTTGAACTTACCGATCACGACATCAGATCCTTCTTGAATTTCCTCCACATTGATGTGGTTCACATGACCCTTTTGAAATGGGTTCGGCTTAGCCCCATCAACCTTCTTCTCTGGGCATTCATTAGCATAGTGCCCTGTCTTCTTGCACTTGAAACATTCCACCTGACTGATGTCTTTCTTTGCTGGCTGACTATGACGATTCTGGCTATTTTGATTTCCATGGCCATGAGCATTGTGGTTGTTCATGAATCCACTTTTGTTATGTCTATGATGATTGTTTCCATCATGGTGGTGGTTTTTGTTACGATGGTTATTATGATTCCCATTCTTGTGGAATCCTGAACTTCCACCTCCTTCGCCATGAGAGCGCTTGTGAGGTGATCCTGATCCAAACTTATCGAAATGGTGCTTTCTCTTTCTACCCTCCACTTGCTTCATCTTGTTTTCTAGGATGGTAGCTTTATCACACAGAGATTGATAGGTTGGAACATAAGAGACAAATAGTTGCATAGATATTTCATCATTCAACCCATCTAGTAACTTCTCCTTTCTCTTTGCGTTAGTGTCAACATCATCTGGTGCATAACATGACAGATTGTTGAACTCTTCGATGTACTCAGAAATACTGCGGTGGTGTTGCTTGAGGTTGTGAAACTCCTTTTTCTTCAACCCCATTATTCCAGAAGAGATGTGAGTGGTATGAAATCCATCCTCAAACATTGCCCAAGTTACTTCCTCAATAGGGTGAGTAACTTGGAAATTGTCCCACCAAGTAGCTACATGACCTTCCAATAAGTGTGCTGCGAATCTGACCTTTTCTGCATCCGTGCATCCAACTGTGACTAGGTCCTTATTCACAAAGCATAGCCAATCATTTTCTACCATGGGGTCAGTGGTACTAGAGAACTTAGCAGGTCTCGGCCTTAGAAATCTTGTCAGCATATCCAGAGGTGGTGGATTGTTCTGGTTGTTGTTATTGTTATTATTGTTGTTCTGATTCTGGTTCGCCATGAATTGAGTCATCATTTGCATCAATTGGGTCTGTGCAGCCCTCATTTGTTGCATTCCATTGCCATTGTCATTGTTGTCCTCGTTGTTGCGTCAGGGAGGCATATGTGGGTTTAATAAGGGTAAGTAATGATAGATAACCTAATAAAGTAACAACAATCAAACAAACAAGCACATGCAGGTTCAACATCACAACAATAACAGAGTTCATGAAAATAAACATACTATCATAGTCACCCACAAGTCGGTATGATCTATGCAACTCGATATTAATAAAATGATAGATAGATGGAATAGTATCACTACTCCTCCATGTCGACTTCCTCCTCCACTAGTGCAAGTCCTGCTGTGGCAAATCCTGCCTTGTATTCCTCCAAGCTTGTAGTCAAAGCATCAATCCTTGCCTCCAATTACCTCTTCTGTGGACGTAGCCTCTCTATCACCTCGTGATCCGCTTCCAACTCAATGTCCTCAAGATCTAACTCGGTCTCCAAGTCTCTAATCTTCTTGTTCTTCTCCTGAACTCTCTTCTCTTGGCTCTTCAATTTCTTCTCCTGGTCTTCAAACTTCTTCTCCATTTCCTTGATTTCCTGGAAGGCCTTGTCTTTCTCCTTTAGCTGGACTCATAGTTCATCGTTGCTAAGCATCACATTTGTCCTATCAGTATCAAGGTGTCTGATAAGGCTCTCTAAATCCCAGAGATGGTGACGTACAGGCTTGATAGACTCCCTAGTGGCCTCGTCCAACACAATAGGCTCTCCATCCTCGTCGCGCCTCCCAAAGGAGTGGAAGTAGTGGCTCCTGATCTCAGAAGAGTGACGTCCACATAGGCGTCCCAACAGCTCCTGCATAGCGACGTCGAGGCCCGTCTCCATGTCATCATGGAGTATCTTGAAGGCAATCTCCCCAGTTTGGGGCTCTGTCTCATGTCCTGGCTGGGTAACTCAGAATCCCCATAAGTCCTTCCTCTGAAACTTCCTCAGCTAAAGTCCCTGAATGGTAGGGATTGGAAGAGCGAGCACATGGACGAGCTCCAACATACGAGTCCCAAAGCGAGTCCCCTTGAAATCCTCGGCCGTGCTGTAGACAAAATTCGGCATCTTTTGCATAGTATGGAGAAAATTAGTAACAACACAAGTCTAGAGAAAGAAAACACAAGTCACAAAATAAAAATCAACCAACAAAACATTCCAAGTAGCAATACACTATTCAACTCAAGCAGTCAAGGTTCCAGACATCACTTATTTTTGCCATACCACATAGGTTGGTATGATCAAAATACTAACGTGATAAAATGCCAAGGGTGGTGGTCCAACTAGTATCTCACTCCTTCTTAACCAAGGTAGCAATCTAGGCATCGTTGGCAGCAATCTGCTTGTCTTGGTCGCATAGCTCCAAAGCCAAGCCTATGATATCCTTACTTAGCCATTTTACAATGGCCTTTGAGTCTTGGACAAGACGTTTCTCCTCCTTGAGATCCTCCTGAGTATTGAGCATTCTATACTTGAGTCTTTCCCCAAGTTCCTCAATGGCTTTCCACACAGCATTCCTTGCAGAGTCAAAGAATGATGTGTGCATTTCAGAGTTGGTGAACATGCAGAATCCCGTACTCTTGGGATCATCTTCCTTGTTCTTGTACAAATGGAGTTGCACCCACCAATACTCTTGTCCTTCGTCTATCACAGGAAATCCCTTGTACACGGCTTCACCATTCATTCCAAGCCGATCATGAGGTTCTTGAGTGCCTTGGGAAATTCTGTCTCACACTCAAGGGTCATAGTCATCAGTGGTCCCTTCTTGACAGATTCGTTGATGGTGGACATCTACAAAAATAGATGACAAAGGATGATTAGGGAAAGTTTTACGAGATGAAAGACAAGTGTAAAGTTTGAATATCAAGTTATTTTTCCTAAGGGTTTTCCTTAATCTAATCCATTCTAGGGTCACGAACCTATAGGCAACACAGTTCTCTGATACCATCTGTAAGATCTCACCATAATAAGGTAAGATCCCTGTGATTGCAGTGCTAGTCCCTCGATCGAAATGCTAGCACCCACAGCTTAAGATGAAGTACATAGAAACAAAGGTCATTATTACATCGCATATCCAGGAATATAATGGTTCTTACAACTCACTTAGCCCAAGGCTAAGATACTCAAGGTTCACCTACATAGTATAATAATAGAGTCTTTTATCTTCATGCACCACATGCAAACATGTCGAGTGTAGACTCGTAACCCTACTCATCATCAGAGTATCCTACAACATAATAAGTTACAGCCACAAGGGTCAATACATTTGGAATTGTATTGGCAAGTGATACCATAGATACTTATTATAATCCAACAACTACATGAATATATGGCTAAGTGTGGTTTTGACTGACTTTGCTAAAAGCTAGTTTTAACTTATAGTTTTTGAAGAGTAAGTTTTCTCATTCAAACACTAAGGTACCAATGATAGACATCACTGAACCTCTACCCATGTTCACCCACAAGTTTTAACTTAGAGAAATTTGGATGAGGAGATTATTGAACTGCTTCACTGTCTTGAGGCTCAGGAATTGTCCATAACCAGGGACACGGCTAAGTACTTAGTTTTTACCCTCTCGAGAGGTGGTGCACTTTCCCCACAAGACTCGACATGCATCGAGACAAGACTTTTCAGAAGCAATCCCTCAGACCACCACGGACGCGTTCCATCCTATCATAACTACCACCTTCTGTCCGTTTGGCTGAGTTCTTGCAACTTAGTTGGTCAAGCCAGAGCCCATATTCCATGTGGCTGCACTGTAAGCTTCGTGACAAGAACGTCTCTAATCTCTTTGTTCCTGGGTGGCCGTCCACAAGTGTGATACACCAGCTTACCATAGACATGGCCCCTGAGTAACCACTCCACATAATCCAAGCAAGTCCCATTCCACCCAGGTGTTTCATTAACATTAGTTGTTTTCTTAGTCAAACAAAATAATATCATTCCATACTATCTTGATATGTATTTTCCACCCACGAATTCTAATAGCATGGCTAAGCACTCTAGCATACGAAGTCTTTCACCTAAGGAAATACTACCAAAATATAATCTATAGGATAGCATAGCATAGTAAACTAACATATAAATAATCCTATCATGCTGAGATCTACCAAAATAGCACTAGTGCAATAGTGAAAATAATAGGACATGGGATGAAATATCACTTTCCTTGGTAGCTAGGGGAATAGGTACAATCCTCACATCAACAAACTTCACAATCCACACAATCTACACAAAGGACAATACAACAACAATAAATCAATCAATAAAACATTACAAAAATATGAATGCATGCAAAATGCAATGATATGACCACAACTCTAAAACTTACAGAGTCTATAGTACATAGGTTAAAATACCCCATCTAAAGGCATAAGAATACCCAAAAAAAATTATGGAATAATTTTTTTATGAGCAAAATACTCCCAAAAAGGTTCTGCCTATAATTCCAATTTTTCAGAAGCAAAAGTGTGAAACAAGGCCTCTATAATAAAGGTCTTATTTTTCTGAATCCATACACACCAAATTTTTATTTTTCTGAATTGGGGATGAAAAGTTATTGAATTTCTAAGTTTAATACATAATCTGTCTAATTTTCTATTTAAACAAATAGCCCAGGCGACGTGGCGTAACCTTATTGGTCCGTACCGGTTCGGTCGGATCCACTGCTGCAGACCGTTAGATCTTAAGTGACAAACGGACGGATCTGATCAGCCTGTACCATTTCGGTTGCCAATCTCATCCTAGCCGCAGACGATAGATCTAACAGTTCCTAGTGGCCTGGCCGGAAACGGGCGGCGCTGACCAGCTGCGCGCGGCGGTGGAGCGTCGGCCGACAGTGTTCCGGTGGTTCTATAGGGGCAGGGAGTCCGTGGACACGTACCAGAGGTCGAGGCGGTTGTGGCGGTCTCGATGGAGGTCACGGTGGCGTGGGGGGTGCTCTAGATCAATCACGATCCCTCGCCGGAGTTGCGTCGGAGACGACGGCCTGGGGCTCGGACAAGCAAGGAACAGGGTTAGTGAGGTGCGCCTGGGTCAGCACGACCTAGCAGAGACCAAAGAGGGGCGGCGGAAACCCTAACCTCACCGGAATATGCGACAGACAGCGACGGTAGAGTGATTTCGCCGGAGTAGACCGTGTCGTTGACCTGGAGAAAAAGAAGGCACGCGACCAGGGTTAAAACACGCGCCAGGACACGACAAACAAGACATGGCAGAGAGGAGGGCGTGGCATGGCCGGAGCTCACCAGAATCGTCGCCGAAGTAGCTTCGGACGACGGTGGTTCGAGCTAGTAATTGGGGAGCCTGGGGGCTCTCCAGGGGCTGTGGTTGGGGGAAACTGGCGAGGAGAGGGAGGGGATTAAGAAGGGGCTGTGGTGATGGCGATTAAATCGCGGTAACGCCAGCATTTGGCTAGGTTTGGTAACGGCAGAGGAGGGGAGGAGGTGGTGGCCGTTCACGTGGAAGAAGGTGAGGTGGCGTCGACATGGCGTGGGGCCAGGAGGTAAGTGGGTGGGGGTGAGTAGTGGGGGCATGGGAATAGACAGAGAGGGGGAGAGGGAGGCCCGGGTGGGCTGGTTGGGCCAGTTTGGGCCGAAAAGGCCAGAATAGTGCTACTGTTTTAAATTTTCTTTTCCCTCCTTTTATTTTTCCTTTAGAATTTCTTTTCTAGGTTTTGGATTTAGCAAAATGGCACCAAAATGTCTCTAAATTTCACCAAAATTTTGGAGGACAACTAAATGCAAAGTAGTACATGCCATGATGATATGAATGCAATGATGATGGTTTTTAGGTAAAATTTTTGGGATGTTACAATACCCCACAATTTAAATGTTGTATTAACAAGGCAAAACATGGCATCGGTTCACTACACAAATTTAAATGGAACCAATATAAGACTAGAATAGGCCGTATATGGCCTCCATGTTTTATTATGAGGTGAATCGACAATATACCCCGAAACAAATGAATATGTATGCGAGTATGCACCATCTAATATGCAACAAGTGATAATGTCATATCTTATAAAAACAGGGGTCTTGGAAAGGGAATCACACATTAGGGGTCGAAGATCTTGATTTCGAAGGGGTTCAGGTCCGGCGGGATCGGTCTTCGGGGGGGTCGGTCTTCGCGGTCCGGGGAGGCGGTCCGTGAGGTAGAACTTGGTGTTTAGCATCACCGGATCCATGGGTCTTGGACTCCAGGACCGGGGTCTCGGAGCATCGGATCCATGATGAAGATATCGGTGGTTCCGGCTTCTATGGTTGGTGGTGAACTTGAAACGGCACCAAGTACTAGTGTTTGTCTTCAAGCATCGGGGATCTTCGGTTACACGTCGACGACCTTGTCATCCGTGATGGAGGAATAAGGTTTTCGTCTTCCGTTGTGCAGGGCAAGCTTGGTGCTGGTAGTCTTCAGGAGCAGAGAACCTGGTTACCTCTTGTTGTCCCTCGGTATCCGTTTGCAAAGATACCAGAGTATTACCATCATATCCTCTCGCTGTGACCAAAAGGAGGCACCGTTAGGGATCGATCCACAAGACAACTTCATGGACATCACGAATCAGCAATACACCAACACCTGACATACACCACCAGTACCTCGTGCCCTTGTCGGTGGTGGGTTGTACTGCTGCCAGGATGGACGATGGAGACCGGCGCGTGTGGTGGATTCCCTGGTCGGGGCTGACCGGCACGGCGGAGGGGTGAAGGCGCCGAGCGGCAGGGCACCACGCGGACAGAGGGCGGCTCGACGTCGCAGAAAAGTGGCACAACGAGGGAGGTCGCGGCGGCCAGAAGAGGGGCGGACGATGCGCATGGCGGATGCCAAGGAACAGGGCGAGGACGCGCGGGGGGGGCGACTTCGGCGTGCTGGGGAGGCTTCGAGGGGCACGGGTCGGAGCAGCGGCCACGGGGCATAGGAGCTCGATGGGAAGGCTCGAGGAAGAGCTCGCAGGCCGGGCGACAATAGCGAACACCGGAGTCGCGCGCGGCTGTAGAGAGGAAATTTCCAGGGGCAGGGCGGCCAGCGGGGTCACGGACGATGGAGAAGCGGGACCCGCATGGCCGGCAGAGAGGAAGTAGGGTGGTGACTGGAGCTCCATCGGATGAAGGCCCAAGCGGCGGCCACTGGGTCACGCAGGCGGCAGCGGGACTTGGGGAGTAGCGCGCGGCGGTTATCTGGTCTAGGGGAGGAACCCCGGGGTGGGGTGGCGCCTGCGAGAGGAATGGGGATGGTGCAGGGTCGGTCGCGTGGTGGTGGGGCCAGGGCGTGGGGATCGGGGTTGTGTCGCTCACGGGGCTAGCGCCAGGTGGGGCCGGGCAGGTGAGTGAGGCACGGAATCGAGCGAGAGCGGGGTGTGCGCGATGGTTGGTGGCCAGGGGGCATCACGTCGGGTGGGGCTAGGCTTGCGCGAGGATCGAGGATGGGGTTCGGGTCGAGAAGGATGGCCACCGGGTGGTTGGCGACGCGGTTTTGCACGCGGGGTAGCAGAGCCAGCGTTGGTCGTTGGGCGCACGCTGCGTGCGTGTGCGGCGTGAGGTGTGCGTGTTGTGTACACCGGGGTGGGACCGGGTCGGACCGGTCAGACGACAAGAGCATGCGGTCATGATGATGCGCAACACAAAAACATAGCGAATTTCTAGTAGTGGTTTTTGCGGGGCGCTACAGCTGGGAGGCCATACTCATAGAAGAGGTGATTATACTAGAGCGTGTAAAGGAAAGGTTATGTTTTTATTATCTGCATACTAAGTGTGATGATTCAGGGTTATCCCTGATAGATGTATCGAATTTTGTGGTGAAAGTGTACCACCTCTACAAAGTGTCAAACTATTCGAATAACCGCGTCCGCGGTTATGGACAGTTGGAGTGGCCATACTATTCCGTTGTCAGATGTTTTAAAAAATGACTTATGAAATGAATTGTGACATGACTTGACCACAACAGAGTTATGACTATGACAACTAAGTTCCCACTTAGGTGATTTCAAACTTTATTTTATCTTCTTTGTTTCTGAACTCAACTTAGGTTTCAAACTTAGCTTTACAAATAACTTTAGAACTTAGCATTCCTACTAGAACTATCTTACTTGTTAGTGATAGTTTGCGAGTACTTAAAGAGTACTCGTGGCTTTTGTCCCTGGCTATTCCTATGGCCAGACTATGAGAACGACTACCCTGAAGGAGGATAATAGGATGGCTATGACAACTAGGATCATCTCCCATCGTCAGCACTGCCTATGACACTGAATATGGACCCCACCGCTACGCTATTTATTCCGCTACTTGATTGTATTAAGACTGGATCATGAGATCCTTTATTTGTGTAAGACCTTATTATGGTTTGTAATGGATGATGTACTTTGATATCCAATCAGTTATGTCTCGCAAAAATGGTAATCCTGGGATTGCGATGTATGGCATAACATGCATCTGGGATTAAAAATCCAGGTGTTGACACCCATCTACCTTTAAAATGACATTTAATTCAAGAGAAGTGTATCGTGCTTAGTTGTAGCTCAAGTTTGATCTAATTTTATTAAACTGTCAAGATGCAAAATCTTAGCAAGAAGATGAACCTGTCATCAAAACTCTCGGTGGTTTCTGATATATTAATTTACCCCCCTTTGATGCGTACCACCAAGAGCTTTTTCGTAAAACTTTCAAAGAAATCTACACAGTTTACTTGTAGTAGTTCAAAATTTACCTAATTTCGATAAATTTGCATAAAGTCATTCATGTGGGCGAAGTTAGCTAGGAAATTTGAGAACTCATAAAACATGGGAAATTGTAAGTACAACATGTTGGTCCACTATATATGTCTGAAAACTTAGCTTGTGGCATTTCAATCCATATTATTTGGACTTTCTTTATGTGAAAGAACAAACTCGTCATCACTAGGAAAATTGAGAATGTTCTTTTCTGAGATAGTTGGAAACTCACACCAACGATATTTTTTACTACAAGAAGATGCACCTACCTACCTCTGAAAGGAGCAATCTATCGTGCTTACTTGTAGCTCATGTTTGACCTAATCTATACTACTTATAAAAGAGCAAACTTTTTCTTTCTTAAAGACACCCCTTTAATTGTCCCCAGCCTGGTTGCACAGTCGGATCATCCCACTTAGTTAGATCTAGCGGACTAGACTAATCTAAGCAGATGTCATGGGTGCACTTAGCATTTACAAACGTCGGACTATACTCTGCCAGCAGAAAATATTCCGCGGCATAGCGATCCGTGCGCACAGTCAAAACAACAAATCTGCCTCTACGCAATCTCCGCCCAGGTTCGCCCCGTCCTCTTCGCGCAGCGCCTCCCTGATCAGATCACCATGTGTTTCTTTTATCCACACGCCGCCGCCGCTGTACTGCCCGTCCATGCAGTGATGCCTCCTCATGCGCCGCCGCCGTCCCAGGCACTCATCGCACCACATCCATTCCCCTCACGCAGCTGACGACGCCAACTCCCACACTGAGCCCTCTACTGCTGGCACCGTCCACAGGGAGGACGCCCCCCAATATGTGCCCTGGAGCCGCTGACTGCCGATGCAGTTACTTTTGTGGGTTCCTTTTTCTTTCTGCCAGATGCCGCGGTGCTGGGTTGCTGTGGTTGGAAGCGATGGCGGACGCCAACGTGTTATGATTTATGCTGGTGCAAGGTGCGTATCCCCTACGAGCTGCAGATTGGCATGCATCGCTACTTTCACATGGTGTGCACATAAACTACACGATTTTGAAATCTGTAAACTTGTACTGTCAATGATATGGTGATAGCTTTAACGCTTTTGTTGCTACAGATGTAATAATTAGCAGGTGGTTCTAACTGTAATTTATGGTACCTTTTTTCAGTTGTTCTGCTGAATTCGTGTACAACCCAGCATGAGGACATGGGTGAGCATCAGGTAATCAAGCCTAATACATTGAGAAGTAATATTGAGTGGTAATGTACTCACAGAGTTCACATTATTCATATCTGAATTTTTTTCCTACCATCTAAAGGGATGACACGGACATAGTTACACAAGCAAGAACTTCAAACTCTATTATGTTATGTACATATACTTGATAGACTGAGTGTATCGCCATGCCCTTATAATGGTAAGATTAAATTATTATCCTTGGACTATCCGTGGACTCCCTTTGAGATAAAAACCTATGCTAGAATTGATGGAATGTGAGCTGGATATATGTATATTTCGTGCTTTGTTGCTGCCTTGCTTGTTAATTCCATGAAGATATATGTTACTCATGAGAGTTTGGGTATGTACAAATGTCTTTGTGTGCAAGTTTTAACAAAAACACTTACCTACTTGAGTTGTTTGATTTTCCGAAGAGAAGAGCTTTGACAGCTCCCTCTTTCCTTATTATTGCTAACTAATTGCATGATCTTGTTACAACATGCCGTATTCAAACAGTGAAAGCTGGGACTGAAAGGTATGGAAGTCTCGATTTAAACGATCTAGAGATGAGTTTTCTATCTTGTTACCTTCATGTTAAATTTGAACTAAATAATTTGGGTATAATCTTATAAAAATGTGACCATATTATCTCAGATGTATGGCGAGGATTGGTACCACAGAAAACTCGAAGCTGGCTTTACACACTTCAGCTATACCATAGCGACATGACAGTGCTGAATTTGGTAAATTTTCAGCCTAGCTCGGTTGTTTACTCCAACAAGTATATGCAATAAATTTGAATGTTATTTGTGTGTTTGATGCTATTTGCCATGTACGTAGTAGACCTTCAGAAGTGACAGCATATACTAGCAAAACTTAGTGGCAATTAATGTTGAGGCTGAAGGTCATATGATCAACTTTGTTTTGTATTATCTTGCTTTCCATAATAGGATTTTGACATTAAGTATTGAAAAATACTTGCATAATAGATAGAAGATCAATAACTAATTTATTGTTCTATTATAGAAATGGGATGGGTTAATTTGGTCGACCGCTTCAGCTGGTTTGCTTGAATTCTGGCCAACCACTTCATCCGGGTCAAGCATACGAGATATAAGGTCTTTCTTTTATCGACCGCTTCATGTGGTTTTCCTGAATCTTGTTTACATTGGAGTTTAGAAAATAGGGGAATTATATGGAGACGTGTTGTGTGATGTCCGAACACGCGGCGGTCGCTGCGCTGTTCGATCCAGTTCTGCTGCTGCGATATTGGCATCATGATAATAGCATGGTAACATGGTGGCGCGTTCGGCCATCGTGGATAGCACGGTCGCGGTGTACTGCTCTCCAAAAAATATGGTATTGAGCAGTGATTGGAATTTTCCTCAGCTTGAATTCTCTTCACCTTAGTTACCAACTGCCATTTGGACGATTCCTTCTTCTTTTTTGTTTTGCTTTTGTTTAATTCTAAATGGCATAAATCTTCTATTTGTCGAGATGCTATATGCTTCTGTGATGAAATAAGGCGAATGTGTGAGAAGTGGTAAGGAGTTATGAAGAAATGGGTTGTTAACATGTAACCTTTGAAACTGACTCATGTATTTTCAAGACGGCCACTACGCCTAGGAGCAATCTTTAGACAAGTTGTACATGGCCAAGGGCTTGTATTGCTGCGGCATGGTGTACTCATGGAGGTAGGCCATTATGAAACTTTGTTTGGCCAATCTTGAAAAATTGTATCAAACCCTGTAGTGGGCAGCATAACCAACATGTTATTGCAATGTAATAGAGATGTGTTCCTCTAAAAAGATGGTGGGTGAGCCAATTTATTTGAAAGTAGTTGTGAAATATACTCCTGTAGTATGTGCTTTATACCAACTGATCAACATGTTTCTCTACGGGCTTGAAATTTAGCAAAAACTCTCATTAGATAATAGTTTTCGTTATTTGAGAGCTGATTATCAAATGTAATCTTGACGGTCACTCAATGAGTCAATGGGGATCTACGATGAGATTTTTCATGGTCTTTGTCATGTCACACATGGGAGCATGGACAATTTTTTTGAGTAAAGATAACAAAAGGGTCGTGCGTGGCACGTACATACTAACTAGTTTTGTTAAACTGTCAAGATGCAAAATCTTAGCAAGAAGTTGAACTTGTCTTTAGAACTCTCGGTTGTTTCTCATATATTGATTGTGACCCCCTGATGGGTACTTCCAAAAGCTTTTTCTTCAAACTTTCAGAGCAACCTACAATTTACTTGTAGTAGTTCAAATTTTACCTAATTTCAATTAATTGACATAAGCCATTCAAGTGGGAGAAGTTATTTGCTAGGAAGTTTGAGAACTCATAAAACACGGGAAATCATAAGTACAATATGTTGGTCCACTATATATGTGTGAAAACTTGGCTTGTGGCATTCAGATCCATATTCTTCAGACTTCCTTTACGGGAGTGAATAATCTTGCCATCACTCGGAAAATTGAGAATGTTCTTTCCTGATAGTTGGAAACTCACACTGAGAACATTGTTTACTACAAGAATATGCACCCATCTACCTCTGAGAAGACATTTAATTCAAGAGAAATCTATCGCGCTTACTTGTAGCTCAAGTTGGACCTAATTCTTTAAATTGTAAAGATGCAAAATCTTAGCAAGAAGTTGAAACTATCGTCAAACTCTTGGTGGTTTCTGATATATTAATTGTGACTTCCCGATGGGTACACTACTAGGAAACAGCTCTTCTGTGGCGCACCTTTTTTGAACATCTGTGGCGCATTTGTTAGTCACCAATGATACCTCGCCACTGATAACTAACTTCAGTGGCGCATTTCGAAATGCGCCACAGAAGTCTCAAACTTTAGTGGCACATATGGCCAATATGCGCCACAGAAGTTGTTTTCCAAAATTCAAAAAAAAAGGCAGGCCAGATCTCAAACTTCTGTGGCGCATATGGCCAATATGCGCCACTGAAGTTTTTTTCAAATTTCAAAAAAAAAACCCGGGCCAGATCTAGATCTGGTCGGATCTGGCCGGAGTTGGTGGTGGTGGTGGCGGGCGGTGGCTAGGTCTAGGAGGAGGTTGCCGGAGTTGGTGGTGGTGGAGGAGGAGGAGGAGGACGAGGAGGAGCTCGCCGGAGTTGGTGGTGAAAGAGGAGGAGAAGGAGGAGGAGGAGGAGGTCACCAGAGTTGGTGGAGGAGGTCACCGGAGTTGGTGGTGGTGGAGGAGGAGGAGGTCGCCGGAGTTGGTGGTGGAGGAGGAGGAGGAGGTCTCCGGAGTTGGTGGTGGAGGAGGAGGAGGAGGTGGTCGCTGGAGTTGGTAGTGGTGGAGGAGGAGGAGGAGGAGGTCGCCGGAGAGTGGAGAAGGAGGAGGAAGGAGAAGGGGAGAAGTGTGGAGGAGAGGAGGGGAGGAGAGGAGGAGAAGTGTGGAGAGGAGGAGAAGTGGAGAGGGGAGAAGAAGTGGGGAGGGGGAGAAAAAGGAAAAAGGGAGGGAGAAAGGGTGCTGGCGGGATTCAAATTTCGAATCCTGCCCAAGACTTCTGTGGCGCATATGGGGGAAATGTGCCACAGAAGTTTCTCCCCTTTTTTATTTTTTTGCAGTAAAAATCTTCTACCCTAAATAACTTTTTACTCTTTTGGAATTTGGGGATTATGTAAAATTCAGAACGACCAAAGGTCGTTGAATTCGAGTAGCGAATTTTGAGACGATCATTTTGATAGGTTAAAGATTTTTTTCTGACATAGTATGCAAAAGTTAGAGCCGTTTTACCGGGCCATGACCTATTTTTGCAAAATACATCGAAATTCATGTTTTTAAAATTTGTCTAGATCTATACCCTAAAATCTAACTACAACTTAAAGGAATTATTTTTTTGAAGTTTCTATCATTTTTGTTTATTTTTTACAAAACTGAAAAGGCGATCCACGGGGGGTGGGGGGTGGGTGGGATCTGTTTTCCCCCCCTATATGCTTGTTCTGTGGCGCATTCACCTATATGGGCCACAGAAACATCACTTTCTGTGGCGCATATGGATATATGCGCCACAGAAGTTTCTCCTTCTTTTTTTGCTGCTTGGTCCCATCAACCTTCTGTGGCACATACGTCTATATGCGTCACAGAAGTTTGACACTTCAGTGGTGCACACGAAAATATGCGCCACAGAAATATGGACTTCTGTGGCGCATATTGGTTTCGTGCGCCACTGAAGTGCCAAACTTCTGTGGCGCATTGTTTCTAATGCGTCACTGATATATATCTGTGGCGCATATTTTTACATATGCGCCACTGAATATCTTGTCTATCTATAAGATGTTTCCTAGTAGTGGTACCGCCAAAAGCTTTTTCGTAGAACTTTCAAAGAAACCTATAATTTACTTGTAGTTTCAAATTTGACCTAATTTTGATAAATCAACATAAAGTCATTTAAATGGGCAGAGTTAGCTAGGAAGTCATTCAAATATCGATTAACATTTAATTCAGGAGCGATCTCTCACACTTACTTGTAGCTCAGGTTTGACCTAATTTTGTTAAATTGTCAAGATGCAAAATCTTAGAAAGAAGTTTAACCTGTCGTTAAAACTCTCGGTGGTTTATGATATATTAATTGACCCCCAGATGGGTACCTCTATAAGATTTTCATAAAACTTTCAAAGAAACCTACAATTTACTTATAGTTAAAATTTGACCTAATTTTGATAAATTGGCATAAAGTCATTCAAGTTGGAGGAGTTAGCTAGGAAGTTTGAAAGCTCATAAAATATGGGTATCATTAGTAGAACATGTTGGTCCACTATATATGTCTGGAAATTTGTCTTGTGGTATTCAGATCCATATTCTTTGGAGTTTATTTACATAAAAGAACAATATCGTCATCACTTGAAAAATTAAGAATTTAATGTTCTGTCATGATAGTTGAAAACTCACACCGATGATATTATTTACTACATGAAGATGCAGCTATCTACCTCCAAAAATACATTTCATTCAAGGGCAATCAACTGCCCTTACTTGTGTAGCAAAAGTTTAACCTAATTTCGATAAATCAGCAAAAAGTAACTAATGTGTGCGAAGTTAGCTGGAAAGCTGAGAACTTTCTATTTATAAAACCTTTGGAATTATAAGAAACCATGGTCCACTTTATCTGATAATTGGGGCAGTGTAATTTTTTTAATTGTGGTAGGTCCTGTAGGATCGAGGTGCTTCAGTTAACACGCGGTCGGTGGAAGTACAAGTTAGATCAAGGACCTTATAAAATTGAAAATTACATCTAAGTCCATGCATTTAGCACAAGATCCCTGAAACTAAGCAATGAAGTGTCTTCTGAGGTTTGCGCATATTGTAGATATTGTAGAGCCAAAATTTGTTCTGAAATAATCTACATTCTAGCTTTTACTACTAGTACGTAGTAAACAAGAAGACATAAAACATAGTAATCATACTCTCTATTGGAGTAGTTACTTAGATTGGTTGTTCATATATCTAAGTACTACTACTAATAATTTCTCAAAAAAGTACCACTAATAAATGCAGTTGTCTGATTTTTTCTAAGATGTACTTGTACTAGTACTCCCTCTATCTGAGATTATTAAGGCCATTTAAATTTGATAAGACCAAAAAAGTTAATTACAGGTTGGTGTCGAAGAAATGCATGCAGTCCTCGGTCTCTTCCCTGCAACACTGTACACCAACACCAGGCCGCATGCTTTTCTGTCTCTCTCTAGGAGTAGATCTTCTTGCCTCTCATGTGAATCCATTTGTCTGGTACAGTACAACATGACACCTGCTTTACTCACCTGTCAACTTTCTGCAGCCGTTTTGTTTGGACGAACCAGTGAGCATGTACAACTTGTGGACACTCTCTAATAAAAAAGTGTGCATGTGTCTAAGAAAAGAAATAAGCTCTATTGTTTAGACAGTGTCTAACAAAACTTGTGGGGTCTACTAAACATTAGATACTAGTAGTATTTTTGAAGCTTGGTCATAAACTCCCAAGTGGGGCCATTAGTTGCTTTTTTCAAGACACTTGGACCTTGTACTAGACATAGACTAAGAATTTTGTAGCTAGCACCACCCTTTCCACCATGCCAGACACAACTTGGACGGAAAAAGATGCTCTTAGACATCCTATTTTTGCAACGCCGTGCTTAAAATCTTGCGTTGTAGTGTTGTACTACTACTACGTACATATAGAGCCAGAGGCAAGTGGCCAAGTGCAGAGCCTTAGCCGCCGCTGGTGCACGGATGCCTAGCGTATTCCTGTAAACTCATACCAGTATAGTACGAAACTGAATCAATATACTCTTCAGTATACCCATCCAACCCGGGTTTGTAGCCGGCTGGCACTATGTCGGTGAGCCGATCTTCCCTCTATTACCACTTCCACAAGTGCATGTACCGCATAGGTGGATTCGACCGTGAGCCGGCTGCTATGGATGTCGTCGAGTCTGAGGCGATGATTAACTACCCCTGTGTAACATCCCAAAACTTCAATCCAAGCTTATCAAGATCAAGTCATCCAAAAATGGGGTTAACAAAAACTTTTCCAAATTTAAAATGAAAGCATTCATATATGTTTGCATTAAAAATAGGAGTTGTTTTGAATTGCCATGATTGTGTGATCCTTTGCTTCTAAAATGTTTCTTAGGTGATTTAAACATCATCTACATCATTCCAAAACTTTTCCTAAAGAAAATCAAATCAAAAAGAATTAAAATGAAGGAATGGTCATTTGGACAAATTTAACTCTCATACCTACTTTGGCTATTCCTAGTACTCAATTCTTAACAGAAACAATTCTTGATCTTTACACCCCTTGCATATGCATAGATCACCCCTATTTCAAAAATGATGTACTAAGGCCCACCTTTTGATCTACTAAAAACCTTCTGTAAACTATTTTAAATGACAGTTTAAAATTGAATCTAATGCATATGCATAGACCTCCCCTATTTCAAAAACCATCAAATTGAGCACCATTTTCAAAACCCTTGCAACCAGAGACTACCTATCACTAGTGGAGATCACCCAAAAAATTTGAACTCAAAATTCAAAACTTTTTCTCTTGTGGCCATTTCATCAAACACTTGGCAGGTAGAATCACACCTCTAATCCTAGCTCACTGTTTTGAACAGAGTTTTGCCCCCATTTGATCCCCATTTACTCCCTCTGTCTCCCAATAATCTAACCAAAGCCTAAACACCCATACCCTACACCCCTAGCCCCAATGCCATGCCGACCGCATGCCACCGCCCCTACGGCCGCATTAAAGCGCTAGAGCACCGCCAGGGGACCACCCATCGATCGCCATCCCCAGCCATGCCGCTAGCTCGCCGTAGCCATGTCGCCACCGTCGACCGCCCATCCCGCTCGGTCTCACCATCGAGCCTATAAAAGGAGCCCTCCCCAGCACCAAAGACTCACACCATTCCACTCCCCTCACCTCTCTAAACCTCAACCACCCCTCGCCGGAGCAAGTGGAGCAGCAGCTCGCCGGAATTGGAGCCGGAGCCGCCGCCTCTGGAGAAGAAGGGTGCCGTTGATTCCGGCCACCCCAAGCTCCGCCGCGACCACACCTCGCCTCGCCGTCGTCTTCCACTTTGTTCGCCCGCATCGCCGACCCCTCTGGAGCCCTGGTACACCCCCAGTAGACCCCCACCGAGCCGCTAGGGTTCGAGCTCGCCGGCGACCCGTCCGTCGTCGACGACGACCCTCAGCCGTAGATCTAGCCTCTAATCGCACGACCTATAGCGCGCATACCGTTTCGCGTTTTAAAGAGCCGCTGACAAGTGGACCCCCCTGTCAGCTGAGCCCCGTGCCACGTAGCGCCACTGGGCCGGCCCATTTCCTTTCCCGCGCAAGCCCGTAGATTCAAATCTAGGTTTTTCTTTTTAGTTAGAATATAGTTTCTGTCCAGTGTTTCAAAATTCAATTCTGTGAGTTTGACAAATTCAAATTACATGAAACTAATTTTGTCTGAAAGGTATTGAAATGCTCTATCCAAGCCCGTTGGATTTAATTCATTTAGAGTTATAGGTTTCTCCTAATAAAAATAGGAAGCCAGAAGCTTTTGCAACTTGAAACATTTTTGTAAAATCAACCAAGTTAGCTTTTGAGTTGATTCCAACTCTCAAAAATCACATTTCATCATATCTATCTAAATATGTAATAATATTAAGGTTTACAGGCAGTGACTTTGCACTAGTACCAAAATAATGCTATATAGGCATTTCTAGTCACTTTAAATCATTAAATAATGAACTTAAACCAAAGTAATATTGATCCAACCTTTAAATCTCATTCCGACATGTTAGAATATGTGGTGAGGACATGTGTCCACATGATCCCATATTTTGGTGGTGAATATTAAAGTGTACTTAATATTTCAATGAGTAGAAATTACTTTTCCAAAATAAAAAGGTTGAAACTATTGAATTAAAACTTGTGATGTTTGGGATGATAATAGATCATCAATTGTGTGGTTTAGAATACTACTTAGCCTAAGTTAAGTATTGTTTGGTGATTGTGCACTCCCTATATATTTCTAGACGCTAGTACCGACCAAGCCTTTGAGGAGGAGGAGTTCTACCAAGAACAAGAAGAAGAAGAAAACTTCAACCACTGCACCAACCAAGGCAAGCTATTAGTGGCAAGCTAACCCTTGCAAACATGCTTTAGAAAGCTACTGTAGCAAGCTAGAATAAAACTAGATAGTTTAGTAAATATGCCTTAAGAATACTTTGATCACACCCCCTTAGTTTACACAAAGTTCTTTAATTAATTTTGAAGGTAGCATAAAGAGTATTAAACTTGACCTACTTAGAAACCTTTAGATGTCATTCTATGGCATGAGATTGATTCCACCTTTCCACCTTAGTGAACACTCTTAACCTAGTGTTTTAGAATAGATCAAACTTGAGTCACTTTAGATGGGAACACTTGGTGAAAATGAGTTGTGAAAACCTTGGAATGATGAGTCATTCTATTGAGATGTTTTGACATGTGTTGAGAAACACAATTGATTTGTGATGATGAAAACTGATGGTTGTATTCGGATGTGATACCATTCCAAATTTACCGTACAACCACATTACCTGAATTGGGTAAGGCTTAGCTGGAAATTTATGTGCATTAGTATTAGTTCCCTCACGGGAGAGGTTTGAGCTGAGGCTACCTCTCAATGATGTCCACCTATGCAGTGCCCAAGATGACTGATGGTCGTGGTTGGGAGGCCATGCTCATAGGAGAGGTGCTTGTACTAGGGTGTGTAAAGGGAAGGTTATGTTTGATTATCTGCATACTAAGTATGATGATTCAGGGTTATCCCTGACAGATGTATCGAATCTTGTGGTGAAAGTGTACCACCTCTGCAGAGTGTCAAACTATTCGAATAGCCGCGTCTGCGGTTATGGACAGTTGGAATGGCCATACTGTTTCGTTGTCAGATGTTTTATAAATAACTTGAAATGAATGATGAACTTTGACTTGCCCACAACAGGGTTGTGTAGATGATAATAGCTTCCCAACTTAAGTGATTTTAGAACTTTACTTTATCTTTTCTTGCTTCAGAACTCAGCTTAGGTTTTAAACTTAACTTGATAGTTATTCTTTAAATTCAGCACTTTAACTTAGAATCATAACCCTTGCTAGTAGTAGTTTGCGAGTATTTACAGAGTACTCATGGCTTTTGTCCCTGGCTATTATCATGGCCAGACTATGAAGGAGATTATCAAGATGATGGTCAGCAGGACGGGTATGATAACTAGGACTATCTGCCTTCATCAGCATTGCCTGTGCCCCTGAAGATGGACCCCACCGCTACGATATCGTTTATTTCCGCTGCTTGTTGTATTAAAGACTGGATCATGAGATCCTTATTTGTGTAAAACCTTAAGTATGGTTTGTAATGGATGATGTACTGTGATATCCAATCCGTTATGTCTCGCAAAAATGGTAATCCTGGGATTGCGAGGTATGGCATAACGGGCATCCGGGATTAAAAATCCGGGTATTGACACCATGCATGAATCCCGCCTGTGATTTCATTGCCTCACTAGCAGGGATCCTTCCCAACAGGAAGGAGGCCCACGGGGTCATAGTAACGAGGGCCATCTACGACAGCGCCTTCTTTTGTCTGATCCTAATTCCGCCACTAGCAAGCACAAGGGTATTCACACACTTCCTCTACGTGCTTCCTATACGGGGATAACGGTACTGTTTTCGGCCTGACCATCAGCACGCTTGGCCCAGCCGTAGTCGTGTCCTTGGTGTGCATTGGGCAAGACATGTGCTTGTGGCTGCGGTACATGGTGAAACTATATCTGCCTGGCCCGCCGGGGTCGGCGTACTTCTTGATGGTTGAGAGCCTTAATGTGGTAATCAAGCTGATGAGCACCTCGTCGCCATCCAACTTCGTGTCCGACAAGTTCACGACGTACCTCGGGGTGCCGTCGCGGTTCCTGATGAAGGTTGGAGAGTCCACCCATGTATTTTTCTAGATTTGCATCGACGGAAAAAAATGATCTTAAACTACGACTAATGAAGAAGACTGTAATAGTGTGTTACCAGATAAATCGTACTACTAGTAGTACTATATTATTACTCCAGTTTACTTGTAGTAGTCACATGTAGGTTCTCTTTTGGCACTAGGAAGGATGCATTTTGGATGTAAACTAAGTTTGCTGCTAATGTTATTATAGAGTATTTAGGGGTTTATTACGACTTTTATGTAATTGTTCACTTCAACGGCATGGACCAGAGATAAAAAACTAACCGTTCTTATGGTGCTTCGATTTAGTCATCTAATTCAGCGATTACGAAATTTTATGCCCAAACTTTTCAATTCGACCTGATTTAAGTCTTGAACCAGGATTGCCGCAAAATTGCGCTGCTGTGGACGACACGTCGACGTGGGTCCAGCGTGCAGGATTGGATGCTCTGGAATTTTGCACGTAGCACATCCCGCATCTCGAACAATAAATAATAGGACCAATATTTGAATATCAACTGCCACTTCCCCTCCCCGCACATCCTTCCAGGTAAGCAGCACCATGTTGTTTTCACCTCCATGCCACTTTATTTTTGTTTTGTTTGAGAGAAGGAAACAAAGTGATGCTTTGACCAATTCAACATATTACACCGATTGGGTTACATTAGCGAAAATCAAAATTAGTTCAACATCCATATTAAGAAGGAAACTGAGCTCAAACACGTGAGAAAACTAGAGGCAAATCCAAAGCAGCCCACCTCACTAACCGTGTGACAAGGACACACTTCAAGAAATACCGTTTGGATTCCTGTGGACATTGGTCTGGGCGGTGTACTTATTCAAGAAATGATGCTTGCAATGGTCACACTTAACGATGAGTAGCTCTGTGTTGGGCACACAATACTCCTTTGGACTTGAGCTCGAACCACTAGAGTCGCCACTCGCTATAATCGAGCTCCAACCACGAGATGCGCTCGTGTGGGAAGATCAGGGCACAAGCCAAGGGAAATACAATTGAACTAGGGTTAGGTACGTGTGATATTTGGAACATACCATATCTTATAATTATCTGACATGTCAGTTTCACACAATCAATCTTGCAGGAGATTAGCTCACCCTAACTGGCTATTATACGAGAGGCACTAGGTGCAATGTTATAGGGCAGATGATCTCCTGCATGCATGACCAACGTCCACGTGTCATCCAGGCTAACACAATTTTGACTGCAAACCTCGCTTATAACTAAATTTAGTAATGTTGACAAGTTTGTGCGTAAACTTTAGCACATCATGAGTTTGAGGGCTAAATCGAGCCCCACACACAAGTACAAGGATTGTTTGTGTTTTTAACTCCATGGACCATACATAATCAAATGACCATGCATGGTTGCGATCTACCTAAGGATGCAACATGGTGTAGAATATTATGCTTTTTGATGTGATCGTCAAGCACAAGCTCATGCCGTTCGTGAGTTAGTGCCATAAATACATTGATGATTTTGCTCATAGTTTTTGTCTAGTAAAGAAAATTGGTATAACTTCTACATATTACGGTACGCCAACTGACTTCTTGACAAACACCCATATGCGGTAATCAAGCCTATGAGCTACGCATCCTGGGCTAGGGTCATGCTCAGAGATCTCACGTTCCTCATGGTGCTCGCGTGGTACAATACCACTGCTGTTGGAACACCCGAGATGATGAAGAGGTGTTTTTTAGTGTTGAGGCTTGCTTCGGTTCCTCCCCTTTTTCTCAAAATTAATAAATTGAAAACACAAGGAGGGTCAGGATTGACCAATGCCTCTTGTCTTGGAGGACATGAAGGGGTATCAACCAATCCTGGCCGTTCTTATGTTTTGAGTTTTCTAAGTTTGGGAGTAGAGGAGGACACCAGAGTAAAATTATTATTTGTTTTCATTGACAAGAAGAATTGATCTTCACCTTCTCATCTAATAGTCCTAACGTGAATTGCATGATGTATTAATTACTAGGAGTCGGAGCCAAGGTCTCTTTGGGATTAGGTAGGTTGTATTTGACTATAAAATGAGTTTTACTACTTACTACTCCATACTATGTTACTTCAACTACTACTAGTACAGAGTAGTACTCCATCCGTCCCAAATTAACTGACTTCACAAATACATTAGTTTTTGTTAAAGTCAAACATAATAAACTTTTACTAAATATCTAGAAATAATATGGACATCTATGACATCAACTCAATGTTACTAGAATCACCATGAACCATGTTTTCATATTATATGCGTTTGACATTATGCAAGTTAGTATGTTTGTACATATAGTTGGTCAAAATTTATAAATATTGACTTTGACAAAACCTAATATGCTGTCTAATTTGGAAATGAGAGAGTATCTATGTACTAAAATGCGTCGAGATACATGTGTATCTAGACAAAGCCAAGTCAGTTACTACAATTTTAGGATGGATGGAGTAATTATTTACGAGTATTCGATTTTCACAAATTGTTCACTGCTAGGGCATGGACCAATGCACAAAAATCACACGACCATGCGGTGGAGATCTACTTTGTACTAGTAGTACTGGATTACCCTACGTACGGAGCCGCACTAGTGGAGCACACGCTCGTGCCATTTCTAAGTAGTACTACTAGTATATGCAAATAGGAGTACATAAATAGATATACCTTGTTGCTTATCATACTAGTTTTTTATCCTGTAAGGCAATCTGGACGTGACTACGATAGTACTATATTGGCACTACTTCTGCTTTTGGCACTACAAGATGAGTGTGGAACTCTCTGGGTGATATTACTGTACTAGTAATACTTGTAGTACGTACTACATGGTAGTAGTAGTACTACTATACTTCGTAGATTTTGGGATGCGTAGTAAATTAGTGCAGTAAGTCTATTTGGTCAAGCTGCATGCGACGAGCATTTGTTTGACATGACAATTCAGGTTTAATAGCCAAATGTCTACTCCTGCTCGATGGCTCAAGATACGAAGCAACTAGTACTCCTCTATCCTCCGACTGTGTCCTAGTTCAGAATGAGAAAGCAAAAGATTGTGTCTCTGGGAAATTGACATGGCCATTTATTACATGTAGAGCTTTATTTTGTTTCCTTTGAGGGACCTTTAAAGACTGATACGTACTAGTACCTGTAATAATGTGCTATGATTGGGCCCTACATCTAGTACTAGACATAGACTCTAGTAGCTACTCTCTTCACACTGAATTGTCCAAGAGGTGGAGTTCCTTTTTTATCCAAGAGGTGGAGTTCCTTTTTTTTCTAAGAGAGGAAACCTCTTTTTATTCCTTATTTGATTCAAAGAAAATTCAAATGATTTGTGAAGGATTTTGTCTCTTAGGAAATAAACCTATGCTGGTTTTTTTGATTCAAAGGATTCCAATATATAGAAATTATGTCCCGTTTGGAATGCATGATAGGAAAATACAGGAATAGGAAAAACAAGGGAATTGAGATTCCTTAGACGTATTCCTTTGGCCTCTATTTTTTAGGCAAATTTCTATCCACTCCAACCTCATGGTAGAATTTCTTTGTGATGGCCCAAAATATATCGAGCTCGTTGGGGAACCCCAAGAGGAAGGTATGATGAGCACAAAAGCAAGTTTTCTCTCAGTTATGAAACCAAGGTTTAATCGAACCAGTAGGAGCAAGGAAACACCCAAAGGTGTAGATAGCTGAACGTTGGCAGGGCGCACTACCGGTGCCAGCAGCAACGTGGAGACCTGCACAACACAACCACAAAACTCTGCACCCAACTTGCGATGAGGTTGTCAATCTCACCGGTTTTGCTGAAAACAAAGGATTAAATGTATCGAGTGGAAGAAAGTAATAGTTTTCAGAAAGTAAACACAAAGCAGTAAACAGTTGATTGTAGATTGATGATAAAAGAAAGGACCGGGGTCTATAGTTCACTAGTGGTGGCTCTCCTTAAGATAGATGACATGTTGGGTGAACAAATTACAGCGGGGTAATTGACAAACATCGAGAAAGCATACAAGCATATACTACTCATCTTGACTCCTTTGAGATTCGATTGGGCATTACGACATTATACATAGACCGCCATCCAACTTCATCTATGACTAATAATCCACCTTCAGGTTATCATCCGAACCCCCTCCAGTATTAAGTTGCAAGCAACGGATAATTGCATTACGAATTGCGTGTAATGTAAACAATACGATTGTGCTATGAACAAAGGATTGTTGTTTTCTCCCTAGTAGCAACAACACATCTAGTACCTTAGAGATTTCTGTCACTTCCCCAGATTACTAGAGGCATGAACCCACTATCTAGCATAAATACTAACTCTTGGAGTTGCTAGCATCTACTTGGCCAAGAGAGCTACTAACAATGGAAAGCATGCAAGATCAAAAATAACAAAGACATGATAGAATCTATAATCAAGCTGAAATAGCATCTCAATATCCATCGGATCCCCGCAAACACAACATGCAGAATTACAAATAGATGATCTTGATCATGAACGGAGCTCATAAGATCTAAACATGATAGCACAAAGGAGGAGAACCAGCCATCTAGCTACTACATGGACCCATAGTACAGAGATGAACTACTCACGCATCACACTGGAGACTTGCATGATGATGAAGAAGGCCTCTAGGGTGAATCCCCGTCTCCTGCAGGGTGCCGGGAAGAGCTTCAGATCCCTCCCGATCTAGGGATGGAGATGACGGCGGCTACAGACTCTCTCGTGGAATTTTGATCAGGTCCTTAGGGTTTTTGTATCGGAGGCGATATATAGGTGGAAGGAGAGGCCGAGGGGGTGCCTGGAGCGGCCAGACCACCCCCTGGCGTGGGCCAGGCCTGGCCGCGTGGCTAGGTGGTGTGGCTGGGCCCCAGCCTCGCTCCTTCTCGTATTCTGGCTCCAGGTGTCCCTCGGTGAAAAACTGACTTTGGCTTTTTCCCGTCCAATTCCGAGAATATTCATTTTCTGACTTTCCTAGAACCAAAAACAGCAGAAAACAGGCAGCTGGCACTATGTCTCTTGTTAATAGGTTAGTCCAAGAAATCATATAGAAAGTACTCCAAAGTATGGACACAACATAAGAAAGTAGATAAAACCAAGCATGGAACATCAAAAATTATGGATACGTTAGCAACGTATCACTTTGTTTTCCATGTGATTCAACCACATACTTGATTTAATTCATGTAGTTTCCTCTTTCTATGTTTTGAGAATCATGCAAATCAAGTGAATCCTAAGAGATTGTCTCCCTCTTTTTTTCTTTGATCATTTTTTGTTTGAACATAGGGTTATAGAGCTTCCTCGAAACATAAGGAGGGAGGAAATTGCACAAAACTCCAATAACTGGATTCAAAATTGCGGGGAACTCCATATAGTATAGTTGCTAGAAACTACTACAATTACTTTTGGATACAAATGCTGCACATAGCACAAAATTTTCGATTAGCTCTCTTAACATTATTTCTGACATACCCGGGGCTCAATAGTTGGAGCTCCTTGCAACTACGGCTCTAATTGTTGGAGGTTTGTGCAACTAGCCTCTATTGGAGCCCCACCCCCACTCGCCCAGTTTCCCTAGTACTAATAGTACTACGCACCATCAGCCTTTGTGTTCTCCATCTCACCCTGCCCACAAGTTCTCTCCAATGATCTTCCCTCCGCCCACCCACCCCAAATAAAGCCCCGTAAACACCATCCGTAGCCTCCTTTCATGTTGAGATCGAGCAAGGTCAGTAAAGATCCTGAGCAGTTTCAGAAGGTGTTCACAGAAGGCCCCCTTCAAGTACTCATCAACCATTGTTTTGTTGAGAAGCGAGCAGGTGGCAATGGAGATTGGATCGTCACAGTTGGGTCTGATTTCAGGTGGGACCTTGTCAACATGTACACTAGTCGCAAGATTGTTATTCCGCAAGTGTCGGGGTTTGAACCGACCAAAGGTTCTACACTTACATTCTAGGATGATGCTGATGAACGTCGACATACTAAACTGCAGAATATAGTCATTTGCCATGTTCCGACAGCTACTAGGGGATATAAAGATTTCTCTCTTATTGCCATTTTCGAATTCAAGATTGCTTCCCTTAAGGGGAATGATTGTCATGGATGGTCAATTTGTGTGAACGAGTTCTCAGGCTACTTCAGATACTACAATGCTATTATCCAACACGATCGTGTGTTCTTCGTGACCAAGAATGGCTATGTTTATGCATAGAAGCCTCTGGAACTTGGTAAATTCTCCTCCCTACATATTTTATTAGCTTTGTTCCTGAATAGATGTAAGCTAATTTTTCTGAACATTTATTGGTTAGTAGGAATTCCATAAATAGATTAGCTTCTTTGATTCGAAGGAATTCCCTAGGAATTTTAGAGGAATGGAATCTTTAGGAAGTTTTCTTACATATAAGTTGTTTGATTCATATGATTGAGTTCTGCTGATAGTATTGCTTTGTCTCCTAGTACATCCCATGGAAAATATAGTATCTACTAGTAGTACTAATGTGAGACTCAGATATTATTCCTGAATCGATGTAAGCTATTTTTTATGAACTTTCATTGGTTAGTAGGAATTTCACAGGAATTTTAGCCTCTTTGATTCATAGGAATTCCCTAGGAATTTTAGAGGAACACAATCCTTACTAAGTTTTCTTAAATATAAGTAATTTGATTCATAGGATTGAGTTCTGCTGGTAGTATTGCCTTGTCTCCTAGTACTAGTACATCCATGGAAAATATGATATCTACTAGTAGTACTTTCGTGAGTCTCAGATACTAGACATATCATCACTATATAAAATTATAATAATAGGTAAAGCTCAAAAAATTAGTAATTTGATCGTCATCTATAAAGTATGGGTGCATATTTAGTTCTTGTATTTTGTATCAAGTAGAAGTCAACGTTTAGGTACTACATGTAAATTTTGTTAACATGGTCTTGAGAAATGAAGGAGAAGATTCTAGAATGATGGAGAAGTGTGTTTTGACGTATAGCGTTCATTATGCTAAGGACTATCAATAGAATCTTCAAGTAGATGCTAGAATGGAAAAGAAGATCCAAAAGCTGGCAATGTTGGGATTTTCAAGTCCTGGTCCAATAGTCAATATTTAAAGTTATTCGTACACCATATAGCGGTAAGATAATATAATATATTAAACCTCCTAGAAATAATCCTTGTTAGTTTTCCATTGGTATATAACACACCAAAATCTTGTAGGATCGAACCTTGCTTTTTTTCCTATGAACATTGCATTGCTAGATCCTATAGGATTATTTCTTATTTCATTTTATCCTATGGATCAAACCGTGTCTGTAGGAGAATTTCCATAGAATATCCCCATTTTGAAAAGAAGGAGAATTTCCACAGCATCTCCCCAGGTAGGCATATTTTAATGCAATTAAACATCTTAAGTATAATCAAGATTTTTGAAAATAGTATTGTATATCAACTTCTACAATGTCAGATCAATATCAGTATTATTTCCATGTTACATTTCCTTTCCATTTGACGGTCCTTTCCTTAACATGTCGCCACGCAATGTGCCTTACCTGACACATGGGGTTGCTGAGGACGATGAGGAGGAGGATCCTGGTAGGTGGTGGTTAGCAAGATCTGCCCATGGTTCAAGACTTCTTATGGTCTATACATATGGTGTCTTAGGCAATGCAATTGGTGATGATACTAGTGTTGTTCACTATGGTCGCACCGTTCGTACCTATCCTTCTGGGTTTCAGTGCATCCTGTTCTCGATGGACACAAGCCAGTTAACTGCAGCTAACCAATGGAAAAGGGTTACTGACCTTGGATCATATTCTCTTTTCCTTTTTGTGAACTATCCGATTAACATTGCAGTAGGCGATGCAAATAATCTGCTAGGACAACTGCCGAGAAGGAACTGTGTTTACACATCACACCAAGAAATTCGCTCCAAGTACATGTCGCATCCTGAAATTTGCCGCTTCAGTATGAATGGTGATGTAGCCGTTGGTTTCCACACCAACACTCGCTGGATATGATCGGAGACTCCGTTTTGGTTCATCCCAATCTTCTCAAACGCCTTGGAGTGGAACGAGATGGTCCAAGGATAGATCATTTGGTCTCGGCCTTCTGTTGAACTCTTTCTTTTGGCTAGTTTAGCCGATGTATGAGTACTCAGCATTTAGTTTCACAACCGGTCCGGCTTGTAACTTACTCCATGACCGAACCCCTTTTGTACACTTGGTACTTTCTCTAGTATGTATGTTTCACCAAGCTCGTAAAAGAACCTTATTAGGAGTACAGTTGTACGCTACTACTATAACATAATTTCTTCCAAAATGTTGTATACTAGTAGTACTATTAGTATTACTCCTAGCAGGTCTGTAGTTTTGTTTCTTTTTCACTGTAGTTTGGGTCCTGTAAAAAGCTACTGTAGGTAAGTTGGACGTGTTGGTACTTTGCTCAGAAACTGCATGCGGTGGAAGGAACACGATGTTTCCAGGTTTACCAGTAAAAACATGTCACTCATCATGGCATCACTAGTGATTTGACAAGGCAATACTTTACAATGGTGTGCTAGTCTAGTTTTTTCTTCTTCTAAACAAGTACTGCTAGTCTACTTAGTAGTAGTCGTAAAGGTCTACTAGTACCAGAGAACTCGATGAAGCTAGCTGGAGTACTACTGTCAGTAGCTGCCACAGAAGAGAGAGGGAGGGAGTTTTGCACACGTCGGTGCATGTGGAAGCGCGTTCCTTCCGAGACAAGATGGATTTAACTCCATCACCAGCCTCCCCCCACGCACACAGAACCTCTTTTACTTAGTCCATTCTTCCCATCCACTACCGCCCCCTTGGCCTCTCGCTCCATATTGTTGCCGACCAGCTCCTTAGCTCCTTCTTCTACATGTAGCAGCAAGATCGGCACGACAACCTTCTGTAGGGCGGTGGCACGTCTGTCAACCCTGTCTCGTGGCAGCAATAGCGGTTTATGAAGTACTAGTACACTCGTACGTATTCCCTCCGTTTAATAATATAAGATGTTTTAGCTTATGTGAAATGAGTGTATCTAGATTCACTCCGAACTTACATGATAGAGTTGATGATGCGGTTAATTTTTTATTATCGATTGCACAACATTATCATGTGTAGAGTAGTTTTTTTCTCAAGTATGCATCCTTTTTGTAGACTAGGATTGCATGAAAGCTTGTTTTCAGGGCTAGATTCCATAACTAAGAACAAAGGGGGTCCGTTCAAAGTTGGTAGTTCGACAAATCAAACTTTTCAACATTAGCATATATTTGACAATCAACATCATGTAATCAATATTACAACTTACTACAGAAGGAGATAGGGGAAGGAGCAAAAAAGTGGATTCTCGATGAAATAGGTTCCAATTCTGTGACTTCTACTATCCTAGATGACAAGGTAAATCAATAGAATGACGTATGTTCTTGTCGTCCCGCGCAGATGCTTTCGCTATAAGCTCTGTTTATCTTGTAACTGCACAAGCACAAAGTTGAACAAGACTCTCAGTTTCCTGATGATGGAGTAGAAAAATAGATGCCAGATTGCTACACCTAAGACGCCACCTTGTTTACCTTCTGTGGAGAATGATGCAGCTGTAGGTGCAGTTGGTATTGATGATCCTGCACTTGCCATCGTTGTGCCAGATGATGGAGGTGGTGGATTGGTTTTACCATCGGCGGACATTTGTGCGGCTAGAGCTAGAAGTGAAGAGCCTCTAGAGGACATTGTGGTCCTCGATAGTTCACCTATTGTGGAGACTCATGCGACCGGTGTTGGTGCTATTGTTGGTGCTGCTGATCCTACTCCCAAAATCATCGTGCCACCTGAAGAAGGTGGTGAATTGGTTTGCAATCTGTAGAGACTATTGCGCCTGAAGGTGGTGAACTATGATGTGGAGCTATCTTTCTTATGATTTGTATGCTTTTATCTGGAACCTATATTATGGAGCTATCTTTCACATTTCTTACACTTTTGCCTGTTGAACTATAGTGTGGAACTAGAACTACTCCTAGTATGTAATCATATTCGGATCCCTAAGTATTATCGATGATAAACCAATGCTAGCTGAGTTGCACGAGAATTGGCCTCTGCCACTTCCAGGCGTGGTTCCTGGCTCATCTCCTTTTCACAAGCAGGGTAAAAAGATGGTTCTGTTCCTTTTCTTGTAATGACATTATGCTTGTCTTATTGATCTGGAAAATTTATGCTGATTTTGTCACCCAATTCGCATTTATGTCTCTACATACAAACATATTTGTCCACATGACTTGAACAGAAAACAATATCTTCTTTGCATCGACTAACACAAGGAGACATCCAAATAATTCTTTTTTGAAACAAGGCAAAAGATTTGTCATTTTCATTGATAGAGAGGGACATGCAATTCAATTACATTATGATAACTACTCGTACAAGTCATATAATGGTATGTATTACCATAGGAAATAATCACCTCCAGCATCTTGTTCTACAGAAGGCGATATTACCAGATCCACAACCTTCTTTTCCTTGGGATGATAATGTCAAGTGTAGGATTTCGATTCTAAACGCAATCTAGTGCAAGTTAATCAGGACAACCTCCAGCTGTGTTAGTCTCCACAGAAGGTACATCAGTGCTATGGCAGACACCATTGGAAATGCAAGCTGAAGCTATTGTTATACTCTTATCAGGACCACAGATGAGGGCCAGAAATTCAAGCTCCAAAATCTTGCATTACAAAATAGACAAAAGGTAATCCCTTGTAGACAATTCATAGACAATTCACAATGCAATTTGAGCATATTACATGATCATTAGATCTTAGTCCATTCGATCTTTTTATTGAAGGAACGAAATTTGCTGGTACTTTTATTTCTGCGAAGAACCTACAAAACATAACCAAGTCAGACATCTGACTATATCTAACTTTTCTATAGTCTATATTATATGTGAAGATATATTGCATAATACTCACTTGTCAAACTGTCTACGGATACCTTCCTGCTCCTTGGAAATGCGTAGTCGATGTTCTATAGGGTAGACCCATCTATATTGTACTATAACTCTAAGTACTTCCTCGTTAGGTGCATCAACAACTAAATGCTCCATCGTATCAAAGCAGGATGGGGAATATATCAAGTTAAAAGCTTGCACAGGATCTCTGCCAAGTTCTTTTTCAGACGTTCTCCAACTCTTCTGTCCAGAGCTTACCTGTAGAACGTACCTACCCAAATCTGCAAGCACCTTGTAAATCTAGATGGTCACGAGCTTTAACTATTTCTAGGAGGGGTGGTGAACAAACCAAAACCAAGAAGAATGTCCAGTGCCTAAATCTAGCAGGCGAAGCATGGGGATTACCCAGCTGATCGCTGGTCGGTGCGTCTCGTGAAGAATGACGCGGCCAATGGTGGTAGGCCAATACTATTCATATAAAGGCGTCGAGAAGTTTTTTTAAGGCGTGGAGTAGTTTGCGGCATGGTTCTAATCCGGTGCATCTCTCATAAGAACAATGCAAAATTTGAAGAGACATGGGCTGGTTGCTCGATTGAGGGCGCGCTTAGGAATGTTTGGGGTCTTGGCAGAAAGTTTTGGCGGACACGGGGTGTTTGTCCATAATTTTCACAGAAATATCTGTGAATATTTTATCGGATTTGCCAGTTCTCAGGAGCCTGAGAATATGTAAGTTCTCAGTAACCTCTCTCGCCATCGGATTTACCTCACAGTTCGTGTAACGTGAGGGTTACACATTTGTTGCAACTAGGTTGTAACTGGGAATTTAATGAGTTGCAACTACTAGGTTGCGACTGAGAATTAGCACAATTAGTAGGGTGAAGTCAGCGCCTTAACATAACAAGTTGTCAGGCACCTGAGATCTATGCGCTCATATTTTATACATTCTTTTCCCCTTGTTGACATCTTTTTTTCGAATCTGGCCGAGCCCAAACACGTACCTTGGGATTTCAACTATCGAGCCTAAAAAATTAGCCCTTTCAGCCTCATTATAGCCCAAGACCTTCTAATTCGGCCATGTTTTGGATCATTCGGCCGTGGAAAATAGCCCAATTAGTTTGGGCGAGAGCCGAGGAAAATTAGCCCATGGATAATAGCCTATCAATCCCTGCTTGGCCCATTTTTCTTCAATTCAACCTTTTTTGGGCACTGTCCACCCACCCCTAAAAAAACTTCTCCTATCCATGTTTTTAAGTACTACCTACTACATTATGTATAGCATTTTTAGTTGAGCTGCTAGCAATCACGCCTAGCAGATGGACAAGAAATTTTTTAAGAAGAAAATTAAATAAGCTATCTACGATGTTAGTATACATTTTTTACGTTTTATAAAAGCATAATAATTTTCTTGTGTAGTGGCAAGGCATGTAGTTTATCTATAGCAATATTTCTATACTGAGAGGCTGACATGGCCGACCCACCTGCCTGCAGCTAGCACCCATCAACCTTACCATACAAGAGATCAAGTTTAATGAGCGGTTTTAAAAAGTACTGGTACAACAGTCACATCCGAAAAAAGAAGACCAAGATAGACATGTTTCTTGTCTAGAGAGGCTGACACGTGGGCCCTAGCAGCAAGACCATACACGAGTGCTGCATCGAGCAACATTACCAAGGTCAAACCGGTGGACGCGACCAAAAAAATGTCCAACATACACGCATTTCCTCTATAGACGAGGCTGACATGTGGACCCAGCAGGGAGACATTATATAGGTGTTGTATCGAGCAGCGTTGCCAAGTTCCAAATGGGGAGGCGCAAGCAAAGAAAAAAAAGTCCAGCATGCCGTTTCCTGCACAGAGGAGGCTGACATGTGGGGCCCACCAGCCTGTATAAATGGCTGATGCAGCGAGTAACGCTATCAAGTTTGGAACACAGAGGCATGACCGAGGGCAAAATTTCTATCATACATATGTTTCTTATAATAAGAGGATGACACGTGGGGTCCAGGAGGTTGATTCAATGGTAGATGCATCGAGCAGCGCTATCAAGTTGGGAACATGGTAGCGCGAGCGAACGTAAAAATTCCATCATACACACATTTCTTATAATGAGAGGATAACATGTGGCCCCCAGCAGCCTGATTAAATGGTGTATGCATCGAGCAACACTATCAAGTTTGGAAGAGCGTAGCGCGAGCAAAGGAAAAAAAGTTCCATCATACACACTATTCTTCTAATGAGAGGATGACATGTAGGTTCCAGTAGCCTGAGTAAATAGCAGACACGTCAAGCAACGTTATCAAGTTCAAATTAGGGAGGGACGACTGAAAAGTATGCTCTACTAGATACACTAACATCCAGGACCCACACGCCTCAAAGTACTCCGGCGAGTCAACATCGAGCGAGGAACCGAAAATCTTGCTTCTGCCACACGCCGGCCAAGCTTCCTCCATGTTTTTAGCAGTTTCGTCATAGTAGAGGGCCGCAAAACCAGAAAAAAAGTTTTCCATCAGCCACGGTCAAGCCAAGAAATTCATCACGAAAGACGCGCCTTCTACGACGACCGTTAGGAAAAGTCATTGTGGATGGACACTTTCCTTGTAGTGCACTATCTTTTGAATAGCATTCCCTCTAGATGTTTTGGAAGGAAGTGAAAATTTCGAAACCAGAAAAGTTTGAACTGCTAAGCAATAGTACTACTTTTTGCCGCCAAGCCCCAAAATGGTTACTTCTTATGCACACCAATGCAGGACGCGACTGAGTAAGCTAGATACTGACACGAAGCCGCCTACACAAGGGAGGTCGACACACATGCGCAACGCCATATTTGGACGAGAGATCAGTCGGACAGGGTATGAGGATGGTGATGAGGAAGTGAAGGAGAGAGAAAACACAATTTTTTTGTGTGCATATATAATACTAGTACTACTACTCCGTACTAGTAGTACTAGTAGTTGACTGTACCCTGTACCCCATGTCAAGAAGCCATCACAACTTTCCTCTGATATTGCACCGCCTTCAACTCCTCCTCTTCGCTTCTCTCCTGAGCTACCTGCTCTTTGCTCATAGTCTCTCTTCTCTCTCTTTGATTTTTTCTAGAGAAAATACATATTCATCCTACTTGCTTTACAAAAAACACACATTTAGCACAAAGGCCCCTAAAAAACAAAAATTACATCGAGGACCATACATCTAGAACGTAGCACCATAAAATTAAGCATGGAAAATAATTGGGTCGGCTCCTTCTCAAGAAAGCACCTCATCGAGCCATACTCTTCATACTAGTTCGTCTTCGATTGTTTTGAAAATATGGACAAATTTTGGGGAATGCATAATCTTGGATATGGGATCCTCACCGACATAAAGTGTCAACACCCGGATTTTTAATCCCAGATGTCTGTTATGCCATACATCTCAATCCCAGGATTACCATTTTTGCGAGACATACCAGATTGGATATCACAATACATCATCCATTACAAACCATAATAAGGTCTTACACAAATAAAGGATCTCATGATCCAGTATTAATACAACTAGCAGCGAAATAATTAATAAGCATAGCGGTGGGGTCCATCTTCAGGGTCACAGACAATGCTGACAATGGAAGATAGTCCTAGTTATCATAGCCGTCCTGCTGTCCTTTCTCTTGGTAGTCTCCTTCATAGTCTGGCCACCGGAATAGCCAGGGACAAAAGCCATGAGTACTCTTTAAGTACTCGCAAACTATCACTAACAAGTAAGGTAGTTCTAGTAGGATTGCTAACTTTAAGTTCATTTGTAAAGTTCAGTTTGAAACCTAAGCTGAGTTCAGAAACAAAGAAAGATAAAATAAAGCTTGAAATCACCTAAGTGGGAACTTAATTGTCATAGTCAGAACTCTGTTGTGGTCAAGTCATGTCAAAATTCATTTCATAAGTTGTTTTGAAAACATCTAACAATGGAACAATATGGCAACTCCAACTGTCCATAACCGCGGACGCGGCTATTCGAATAGTTTGACACTCTGCAGAGGTGTTACATTTTCACCACAAGATTCGATACATCTGTCAGGGATAACCCTGAATCATCATACTTAGTATGCAGATAACCAAACATAACCTTTCCTTTACATACCCTAGTATAAGCACCTCTCCTATGAGCTTGGCCTCCCAACCATGACCATTTGTCATCTCGGGCACTGCATAGGTGGACAACATTGAGAGGTAGCCTCAGCTCAAACCTCTCCCGCGAGGGAACTAATACTAATGCATATAAACTTCCAGCTAAGCCTTACCCAATTTAGGTATTGTGGTTGTACGATAAAATTGGAATGGTATCGCATCCGAACCCAACCATTAGTTTTGTAAAAGGGCTAAGGCTCATGCCTCAACATTTTCATCATCATAAACCATTTGTGTTTCTCAACACAAGTCAAAACATCTCAATAGAATGAATCATCATTCCAAGGTTTCCACAAGTCATTTTCACCAAGTACTCCCATCTAAAGTGAATCAAGTTTTGGTTTAGCTGTAAACTACTAAGTTAAGAGTGTTCACTAATGTGGAATGCTAATCTCAATCTCATGCCATTGAATGACATCTAAATCTAACTAGATAGGTCAACTTTTATACTTTTGATCCTACCTTTAAAAAAGTAAAGGAGTTTGGTAAAGTAAAGAAGGTAAAGCTTGGAAATAAACTTGGAGTAAGTAATAGTCAAAATGGTATAACCAAAGCATGCCTAATGCCTTTGCTTAGGTTATCCACTTGCAAGGCTTAGCTTGCATTGTTAATGATGGATTCCTAGTATAATACTTGTAAGGGTTAGCTTGCCAATAATATCTTGCCTTGGGTAGTGCAGTGGTTGAAGTTTTCTTCATCCTCCTCTTGGTAGAACTCCTCCTCCTCGAAAGCTTGGTCGTTACTATCGTCTATAAATACATAAGGAATACACAATCACCAAACAATATGAAACTAGTCTACTTAGCACACTAAGGCACACATTTGATGAACTAGTATCATCACAAACATCACAAGGTTTAATGAACTATTTTCATTCTTTTTATTTGCGAAAAGTAATTTCTACTCATTGAAAATAACTAAGATTTAATATTCTCCAATTAAAATATGGGATCGTGTGGACACATGTCATCACCACATATTCTAACATATGGGAATGTGATTTAAATGTTGGATCACATTTTAATAAGTTCAAGTTAAATAATTAATGATTTAAAGTGACTAGAAATGCCCATATAGCATCATTTTGGTACTAGTCCAAAGTCACTGCATGCAAACCTTAATATTATTACATATTCAGACAGGTATGGTTAAATGTGATTTTTGAGAGTTGGAATCAACTCAAAAGCTATTATGGTTGATTTTATAAAAATGTTTGAATGTGCAAATGGTTCTGTCTTGTTATTTTTACTAGGAGAGATCTCTAACTCTAAATGATTTAAATCCAACGGGCTTGGATAGAGATTTCAACTACCTTTCCAAAAAAATTGGAATTATTCAAATTGGATTTGTAAAACTCTCTGAATTGATTTTTGAACGACGGGACAAAATTAGGTTTACTTCTAAAAAGAAAAACCTATATTTGAATTACTGGGTCACCGCGGGAAACTAAATGGGCTGGTCCGTGTACACTCCGGGGCACTGAGGGCTGCTGACAGGGGGTCCCACCTGTCAGTGACTCATTAAACGCGAAGCGGTACGGGGCGATAAGAACCACAAGATTAGAACACGATCTAACAGTCCATGGTCGTCGTCGACAACGGACTCGTCGCCGGCGAGACTGAACCCTAAGCGGTCGGTGGGGGTCTACTGGGGACGTACCAGGGCTCCAGCTAGTGCGGCGAGGTGGGCAAACAAACTTGTGGATGACGACAGGCTCAGGCGAGTTCGCTGCAGGGGCTGAGGTGGACGAAATCGACTGCAACTTCTCCTACTCTGCAGTGGCTGCCTCCGTTGGAATTCCGGTGATGGGATACTCGAGCGGCTCGGCGAGAGAGGGGAAATGATCAGTGGAGAGCGGGGAGTGGAATGGTGTGGCGATTGAGGCTGGTGGTGGCCTTCTTATATAGGATCGATGAGGGGACCGACAGGTGTGGGCGGAGCTCGTCGGTGATGGCGATACAGGCAGCTACCAGCGTGGGCAAGGTAGGCAGACGATGGGCGGTTTGCTGGCGGTCCTCAACGGCATAATGGCGACGCTAGGGGCGGTGCCTAACGGTCGGGAGCTTCCCGCGCTCTAGGAGACAGAGGCGATGCTCGATGGTGCTCCTGGCGACTGTGGGTCGCGCAGAGGTGCACGGGCGTGTCTGGCGGGGTGAGGGGGTCGACGCGGAGCGGTGTGCGCGGTCTGGTGTCAAGGCGCGGTCTGTGGCATGCTGGCGGCGAGTGCGCTCTGGCGTGCGCTGCGCATGGCACAGAGAAAAAAGGGTGGCGCTTCTCTAGGGTGGTCCAGGGGTTGGCATTGATCGAGGGGTGGACAGGGAGTCGCGGTAGGGTTGGGCGGAGCTAGTGGGCAAGATGGAATGGCGCGACGCGGTATGGTGAGTGTTGCCCGCGTTTGGCCGGCGACAACCAAATTTGGGCAGCGCGCGACTGCTGCTAGCAGTGAAGGGGGAGCTAGTTGATTGTTTGGTTGGAATGAGGGGAGACAGGGAGAGCAGAGAGGGTTGAATGGTGGACAAGAGATCAATTGGCAACAGTATTAGTTAATCCAGAAAATTTATGCATGCCACATGTTCGATCAAATGGCCGCATGAAACTTTTATTTGAATTTTGAGCTGATTTTTGGTGGAGTTGTTTATCTTACGCTTAATCTTCTAGGTTTGCTTGGGATTTTGAAATGGAGTTCATTTGAGTGGTTTTTGAAAAAGTGTGATCTATACATATGAACTAGATTCCATTTTCAAATGTCATTTAAATTTAGAGTTCAAATGTTTTTGGGAGATCATAAAGTGGGCCTTGGCACATCACTACCGGTACTAGCAAGAGGTGCAAAGATCCATAATTATCTCTATTTGAAATTGAGTGCTAGGAATAGCCAAAGTGGGCTAGGTGATTAAAATGGCAAAAGTGACCATTTCCATTATTTATTCTTTTTGATTTTTTTTCTTTGGGATTTGCTTGGGGATGATCTAGATGATTTGTAATTCACCATAGAGTCATTTTACAACCAATAGATCACTCAAATATGGCAATTCAAAACAACTCCTATTTTAAATGCACACACATATGAATGCTTAAAGATTTTAAAATGGAAAAGTTTTTGTTAACCCTAAATGGGGTAGATTTGATATTGATCACTTGGATTAAAGTTTTGGGAAGTTACAAACCTCCCCCGTTAAACAAAATATCGTCCCGATATTTAAGAAAGAAAACTAGGAACTAAAGAGTTCTGGGAACTCAGTCCTAATGTAATCTTCTTGCTCCAAAGTAGCTTCTTCTTCGGTATGGTTGCTCCATTGGATCTTGAGAAATTTGATACTCAGGGTCCTGGTGGTTCTGTAGGCTTCCTCCAAGATACGGATGGGCACTTCATGATCGTCAAATCCTTGTTGATATCAACAGCTCGGTGGTCGATGTTTTTGAACACTTCGGTCTTCTCCGGGTTTCTAGGCATTTGCGAAGTAACGAGATATGGAACACATTGTGGATGGCTGACATCTCCTCTGGCAGTTCCATTTGATAAGATACTTCTCCTCGGCGGTTCAGAATCTTGAAGGGCCCGATATATCTGGGGGCTAACTTTCCTTTCAGACTAAAATGTTGTGTTCCCTTCAATGGCGAAACCTTGAGATACACGAAATCTCCGACATTGAAAGTCAGGTCTCTCCTTCTCTTGTCAGCATAACTTTTATGTCTGGATTGGCGGGTCTTGAGGTGCTCACGGACTTTGTGAACCTTCTCTTCGGCTTCTCGGAGAATGTCGGGTCCAAAGATCTGACTCTCTCCTACTTGCGACCAATTCAAAGGGGTACGGCACTTTCTTCCGTATAGGAACTCAAATGGTGCCATTTGCAAACTAGCTTGATAACTGTTGTTATATGAGAATTCTGCGAAAGGCAGGCAATCTTCCCATTTTGATCCGTACTCCAACACACAAGATCTCAACATATCTTCGAGGATCTGGTTGACTCTTTCAGTCTGTTCATTAGTTTTCGGGTGATAAGTAGTGCTGAAATTCATCTGGGTTCCTAATCCTTCTTGGACTTTCTGCCAAAATCTCGAGGTAAATTGGGTTCCTCGATCCGATAATATGGTCTTGAGGGTTCCATGCGGACTAACAATTCTAGCAATGTACAACTCTGCTAGCTTGAAACTCTGGTAGGTTGTCTTGACAGGTATAAAGTGAGCTACCTTAGACAGTCTATCAACAATGACCAGGATTGAGTCATTTCCCCTACTAGAAGTAGGCAAACCGGTGATAAAGTCCATTCCGACGGAATCCCATTTCCATTCCGGAATCTGCAATGGTTGCAACAGTCCTGTGGGCCTCTGATGTTCCACTTTGACTCTCTGACAGATATCACACTTGGCGATGTAGCTTCCGATTTCTCTCTTCATCTTGTGCCACCAAAATTGCTCTTTCAAATCCTGATACATCTTTGTTCCTCCGGGGTGGATAGAATAAAGAGTATCATGATCTTCTTGCATGATAACTTGCTTCAGCTCCGAATCTGCTGGCACACAGATATGTCCTTTGTACCACAGAACTCCTTCTTCATCTTTGGTGAATCTAGGTACCTTTCCTGTACCAATACAATGTTTGATTCAGTCGATACTTTCATTTCCCTTCTGGGCTTCCTTGATTTGGCTGATCAATGTGGGTTGAAGTTTAATGCTAGCTAAAATTCCTTTGCTATCAAGTTTAGTTCTAAACTGCTCCAACTCCTCATACAAACTGGGTTGCTTCTCTTTGATCATGGTGTTTAGCCTACACGAAAATCAGCTAAGAGCATCCGCTACTACATTGGCTTTGCCGGGGTGATAGTGAATGTCAAGGTCATAATCCTCGATTAAGTCTATCCATCTCCTTTGCCTCATATTCAACTCCTTCTGATTGGAAATATACTTCAAGCTTTTGTGATCCGAGTAAATCTCACAGCGATTACCCATAATATAATGATGCCATGTCTTCAATGCCAAAACTACGGCTGCTAACTCAAGATCATCGGTCGGATAGTTTTGCTCATGCTGCTTCAGTTGTCTAGATAGATAAGCGATGACTTTGCCTTCTTGCATCAATACACATCTGAGACCAATCTTGGATGCATCACAATACACATCAAACGGCTTCTTGATCTCCGGCATGATCAATATTGGGGCTGAAATCAATCTCTTCTTCAGCTCTTGGAAACTTGCTTCACATTTGTCAGTCCATTCAAACTTGTTGTCCTTCTTCAACAATTGGGTCATGGGTCGAGCGATGCTCGAAAATCCTTCTACGAACTTGCGGTAGTATCCCGCTAATCCGAGAAATGCACGGACTTGGGTTTGAGTGGTTGGGGCTTCCCATGCTTCGACGTCTCTGATCTTGGTGGGATCAACACCTATTCATCCGGCAGACACTATATGTCCTAGGAATCCTACTTCTTTTAGCCAAAACTCACATTTGCTGAACTTGGCATACAACCGATGCTCTCTAAGGGTCTCAAGGATGATTCTCAGATGTTGCTCATGCTCTTCTTGTGACTTGGAGTAGATAAGGATATTAACGATAAACACAATGACAAACTTGTCTAGAAAATTAATAAAGATCTTATTCTTGAGATTCATGAAATAAGTAGGGGCATTGGTTAATCCAAAAGACATGACCGTATACTCGTATAAACCATAACGAGTAGTAAAGGCGGTTTTCGGAATATCCGTTGCACGAATCTTAAGTTGGTGATAACCAGTCCTAAGATCGATCTTAGAGAACACATTTGCTCTAGTCAACTGATCAAATAGATCCTCTATCTTTGGCAAGGGGTACTTGTTTTTGATGGTGACGTCATTCAGCTTTCTGTAATATGTGCACAAACGGTTGCCTCCATCTTTCTTGTCGACGAATAACACTGGCGATCTCCATGGCAATACGCTTGGTTGAATCAAGCATGTTTCCAACATAGCACCCAACTGCTTCTTCAATTCCACTAACTCTAAGGGGTTCATGCTATAGGGTCTCTAGGCTATGGGTCCGGTTCTGGGGATTAGTTCAATAATGAACTCAATATGCCTATCTTGGGGCATACCTGGCAATTCATCTGGGAATACGTCGGGGTATTCACAGACTACTCTGACTTGGTCTATGGTGGGTAGGGCTAGACTCTTGTTGCACTTGAATTGACGTGGTAAGGTTTCAGATATGTGCTCTACTGAGACTCCCGAACTACTGGTCATGGTGATGCCTTTATTAGCACAGTCTATCAGTCCTTTATGCTTTGACATCCAAACCATACCTAGTACTAATTCCAAACCTTTGGTTCCAAGTACTATTAGATTGGCATAAAAATCTATCCCATTTATTCTGATAGGCACAACTTTGCAAATTTTTCTAGCTTTTGTAGTTGAACCGGGGATTTGAAGTATCATGACATGCTTCAAATTGGTTGGGTGGATCTTACTAGTGCATGCAAATTCTTCGGTGACAAATGAGTGTGATGCTCCATAATCAAACAACACCCTTGCTAAAACTGAGTTGACAGAAAACATACCTAGCACTACATCTGGTGCTTCTTGGGCTTCTTCGGCGTTCATGCGGAAGAGACGACCATTGCGGTTGTGAGGGTTCCCTAGCCGAATCTTCTTCCTGGTTGAACACAACGCTGCTGTTGAGCTGGGGCATTCACATTGGCAGTGGCGGCAATCTTCTTGGGACACTCATTGAAATAGTGACCCTTCACTCCACACTCGAAACAAGTGATCTGAGACTTGTCTTTTGCGGCCACGAGCACATCACTGCTTCCAGTTTTGGGTGCAGTGATGTTGTTGTTGCTCTTGGGAGGTGCACGGTTGAAATTGCTGGCGTTGCCGGGGTGATTGTTGTTTCCTCCGGACTTCACATTGCCTCCGCTATAGTTGGGGTAGCTTGGGCGAGACATTGGGGGTCGATTGCTCCTTGGTGCATATCCCGCAGAAGGGTTAGGACGGTACTTCTGGTGACTGTTGGATCCAGCTTGGTGCATCATACGACGTTTGTGGTTGTCGTTTGCCTGGTTAATCTTCCCTTCCATCTGAATGACAGAGTCGACTAGCTCTTCGAGATCTACAAAACGGATGTTGACGAGGACATTCTACATCTCATCATGCAGTCCGTTCAGGAATCTCTCCTTCTTCTTGGCGTCCGTGTTGATCTCATCGGGTGCATACCTGGTGAGGGACAAGAATCTGTCATGGTACTCCACTATAGTCATGCTGCCTTGATTCAGCTCTTTGAATTCATCCCTCATTCTGGTGACTACACCCTATGGCACGTGGGTGCGACTGAACTTGATTTTGAAGGCTTCCCATGTCATCGCTTGACCATGGTTCATTGTGCGGGTGCTCTTCCACCATGCTCTTGCATCTCCTGCCAAATTGTGGGTGGCAAAAAGAACTTTCTCGTTGTCATCAACTCTGGCTACTTCTAAGTTGTTCTCCATTGTCTGCAACCACTCATCAACATCCAGTGGGTTCTCCGAAGTGCTAAAGATTGGGGACTGGTATTCTGGAAATTCTTCAGTTTGGAACCTTAATGATCCTGATTTCCATGGCCTCGGTTGTTCTGGGCCATTTGAGCGATCTGCTGCAGAGTTGCTAGGTTAGCTTGGCGCTCTGCCCTGCTTGCTTCACGGTCGGCAACTAGGATCTGCATAATTTGTAGCATCGGGTCCTGCGCTGAGCTGCTCCCTCCGGGGTTTCCACGAGTCATCTGAAGATTGAGATAGATAAAGGGGGTAAGAGGGAAAGGTCTAAGGTTCATGGTTTTGATTTCAAAGCTAAAACTTTTAGTTTGACTCAGATTTTGCAACTAAATTCATTTCATTCATTCAAGCAAAGCACATGATACAAACACACACACACCACAACATCAAAGGAAATCAGATGGTTTTAAGAACCATTCTGAGAGATACGATACAATGGGACCGATACTCCTCACTCTATGATAGTGCTCTAGTGCATCTACTCATCATCGATGAAGTCGGAATCATCATCGTCGGTGTAGAAGTCCACAACATCGTCCTCCAGATAGTCGTCATCATTGCTGAGGTATGAGTCCATATCTCCCTGGATGTCTTCACCTTCCTCTTCTTCTTATTTTCCTGCAAGCTGAGCTTCTTGCTCCTTGATGCTCTTCTCGAGGTCGGCCACCTTCTTGCGAAGACGGTCGATGGTGTGATCCTTCTTTGCACGTTGACGACGAAGAGACTGCCTCCTTGACAAGCAGTGAGAAAGTTTGGGCCTTGTGGGCGGCAATGGCATGGTTGTGGTTGGCGAACTCTCTAGCATTGTCCAATTCCTTCTGTCTGTCGTACAGCAGGAAGTCGAGGTTCTCCACTTGACGCTTCAACTCCAGGTGACTTGGCATCTCCATGGGCATTCCCATAAAATCACGCCTTGCATAGTGATCAAGGCGGGTTCCTTTAATTTGGTTGACACTCATGGCACACAGACATGCGAGAGCTTCATGCATTGCCCTGGCTAATCCATCTAGCCAGTTGTTCTCTCTCACGGAGAACTGGATCCTCCCGGATGTTGGTGCTTCTATCTTGCCTCGAAGATCAGCGGTGACTAGCCATTGTAAGTCTCCTCCTGGGGGTCCAGGAAGTTGAGCTCCCAAAAACTCCGGATGCGGGCGTCCCAAGTACTCTGATAGTGCATCAAGATCCCTCTCGAAGATCAGTTGGCCTCCGTTGCCCAACTGGTAGAACTTGCTGAATTGAGTTTCCATTTATAATAATTGAGGATGAAAAAGTTTGTGAAGTGATCAAGTGTGTCAAAATTTTATGTAGTAATGTAAGAATTTGGAGGAACATGAATTTTTTTGAGAGAAAGAAGTACCAAGGGTAAGAGAGGAAATAGTTTTCATAAATACTCACTTTGGTTTTTGAAACTAAATTTTTGTTCGGACGTCCATTCTAACTAGGGTCTCCTATGGTCAGGATGGCTCTGATACCAACTTGTCAACACCCGGATTTTTAATCCCAGATGCCTGTTATGCCATACATCGCAATCCCAGGATTACCATTTTTGCGAGACATAACAGATTGGATATCACAGTACATCATCCATTACAAACCATAATAAGGTCTTACACAAATAAAGGATCTCATGATCTAGTCTTAATACAACAAGCAGTGGAATAATTAATAAGCATAGCGGTGGGGTCCATCTTCAGGGTCACAGGAAATGCTGACGATGGAAGATAGTCCTAGTTATCATAACCGTCCTGCTATCCTTCCTCTTGGTAGTCTCCTTCATAGTCTAGCCACAGGAATAGCTAGGGACAAAATCCATGAGTACTCTTTAAGTACTCGCAAACTATCACTAACAAGTAAGGTAGTTCTAGTAGGATTGCTAACTCTATGTTCATTTGTAAAGTTTAGTTTGAAAACTAAGCTGAGTTCAGAAACAAAGAAAGATAAAATAAAGTTTGAAATCATCTAAGTGCGAACTTAATTGTCATAGTCAGAACTCTGTGTGGTCAAGTCATGTCACAATTCATTTCATAAGTTGTTTTGAAAACATCTGACAACGGAACAGTATGGCCACTCCAACTGTCCATAACCGCGGACGCGGCTATTCAAATAGTTTGACACTTTGCAGAGGTGGTACACTTTCACCACAAGATTCGATACATCTGTCAGGGATAACCCTGAATCATCATACTTAGTATGTAGATAATCAAACATAACCTTTCCTTTACACACCCTAGTATAAGCACCTCTCCTATGAGCTTGGCCTCCCAACCATGACCATCTGTCATCTTGGGCACTACATAGGTGGACAACATTGAGAGGTAGCCTCAGCTCAAACCTCTCCCGCGAGGGAACTAATACTAATGCATATAAACTTCTGGCTAAGCCTTACCCAATTCAGGTATTGTGGTTGTACGGTAAAATTGGAATGGTATCGCATCTGAACCCAACCATCAGTTTTATAAAAGGTCTAAGGCTCATGCCTCAACATTTTCATCATCATAAACCATTTGTGTTTCTCAACACATGTCAAAACATCTCAATAGAATGACTCATCATTCCAAGGTTTTCACAAGTCATTTTCACCAAGTAATCCCATCTAAAGTGAATCAAGTTTTGGTTTAGCTCTAAACTACCAAGTTAAGAGTGTTCACTAATGTGGAATGCTAATCTCAATCTCATGCCATAGAATGACATCTAAATCTAACTATATAGGTCAAGTTTTATACTTTTTATGCTACCTTTAAACAAGTAAAGGACTTTGGTAAAGTAAAGAAGGTAAAGCTTGGAAATAAACTTGGAGTAAGTAATAGTCAAAATGGTATAACCAAAGCATGCCTAATGCCTTTGCTTAGGTTATCCCCTTGCAAGGGTTAGATTGCATTGTTAATGATGGCTTGCTAGTATAATACTTGCAAGGATTAGCTTGCCAATAATAGCTTGCCTTAGGTAGTGCAGTGGTTGAAGTTTTCTTCCTTCGCCTCTTTGTAGAACTCCTCCTCCTCGAAAGCTTGGTCGTTACTATCGTCTATAAATACATATGGAATACACAATCACCAAACAATACGAAACTAGTCTACCTAGCACACTAAGGCACACATTTGATGACCTAGTATGATCACAAACATCACAAGGTTTAATGAACTAGTTTCATTATTTTTATTTGAGAAAAGTAATTTCTACTCATTGAAAATAACTAAGATTTAATATTCTCCAATTAAAATATGGGATCATGTGGACACATGTCATCACCACATATTCTAACATATGGGAATGTGATTTAAATGTTGGATCACATTTTAATAAGTTCAAGTTAAATAATTAATGATTTAAAGTGACTAGAAATGATTATATAGCATCATTTTGGTACTAGTCCAAAGTCACTGCATGCAAACCTTAATATTATTACATATTCAGATAGGTATGGTTCAATGTGATTTTTGAGAGTTGAAATCAACTCAAAAGCTATTATGGTTGATTTGAATGTGCAAATGCTTATGTCTTGTTATTTTTACTAGGAGAGATATCTAACTCTAAATTATTTGAATCCAACGGGCATGGATAGAGATTTCAAATACCTTTCCAACAAAATTGGAATCATTCAATTTGGATTTGTAAAAGTCTCTGAATTGATTTTTGAACTAAGGGACAAAATTAGGTTTAGGGTTTAGGGTTCTAAAAAGAAAAACCTATATTTGAATTACTGGGTCAGCGCGGGAAACTATATGGGCCGGCCCGTGTACACTCCGTGGCGCTGGGGGCTGCTGACAGGAGGGTCTCGCCTATCAGTGACTCTTTAAACGCGAAGCGGTACGGGGCGATAAGAACCACACGATTAGAACACGATCTAACGGTCCACGGTCGTCGTCGACGACGGACACGTCGTCGGGGAGACTGAACCCTAAGCGGTCGGTGGGGGTCTACTGGGGACGTACCAGGGCTCCAGCTAGTGCGGCGAGGCAGGCAAACTAACTGGTTGATGACGGCGGGCTCAGGCGAGGTTGCGGCAGGGGCTGAGGTGGACGAAATCGACTGCAACTTCTTCTCCTCTACAACGGCTGCCTCTGGTGGAATTCCGGCGATGGGCTGCTCGAGCGGCTCCAACAAGAGAGGGGAAATGATCAGTGGAGAGAGGGGAGTGGAATGGTGTGGCGATTGAGGCAGGGGGTGGCCTCCTTATATAGGCTCGACGAGGGGACGACGGGTGTGGGCGGAGCTCATTGGTGACGGCGATACAGGCAGCTAGGTAGGCAGACGGTGGGGGGTCTGCTGGCGGTCCTCTACGGCGTAATGGTGACGCTAGGGGCGGTGCCTAATGTTCGGGAGCTTCCTGCGCTCTAGGAGACAGAGGCGGTGCTCGACGGTGCTCCTGGCGACTATGGGTCGCATGGCGGTGTGATGACCCACAAGTATAGGGGATGTATCGCAGTATTTTCGAGGGAAGTGAAACCCAATTTATTGATTTGACACAAGGGGAGCCAAAGAATATTTATAAGCCTTAACAACTGAGTTGTCAATTCAGCTGCACCTGGAAACAATCTTGCTTACAACAGTTTATGAGTAGCAATAGTTTTGTAGTAGGAATAGTAAAGTAACAGCAGTAGCAAAGCAAACACAGTAGTAACAAAAGCAGTAACAGTGGGATTCGAGTGTGGTAGGCATAGGGATGGATGGACGGGCATTGCATGGACAAGACAATCCACATAGCAATCAGAACGTAGGGCAATTGCAGATAAATAAGATAAAGCATCCAAGTACTATACAATCCTAGGCATGTGTTCCATATATAGTCATACGTGCTCGCAATGAGAACTTGCACAACATCTTTTGTCCTGCCAGCCCGTTTGTAGCGGGGCCTCTAGGGAACTACTGACAATTAAGGTGCTCCTTTTAATAGAGCACCGGAGCAAAGCATTAACACTCCGTGAACACATGTCATCCTCACATCAAAGCCTTTCCCTTCCGGTTATCCCGATTTCTGTAACTTCGGGGCCATAGGTTCCGGACAACGGCGTGTGTATACAACTTGCAGATAAGACCCAAAACAATACTATCATAATGAATCAATAACATGTTCATATCTGAAATCATGGCACTCGGGCCCTAGTGACAAGCATTAAGCACAACAAGTCGCAACAAAGTCATAAAGCACTAATAAAAGATACTAGTCACCATGCCCTAACAATCTGATGCCATTACATGAACGATCTCATCCAATCCCTACCATCCCCATAGCCTACATCGGGGGATTACTCACTCATAGATGGGGGAAACATGGATGGTCGATGGAGAAGAGATGGTGATGATGATGGCGATGATCTCCTCCAATTCCCCGTCCCGGCAGGGTGCCAGAACGGAGTTTCTGGTGCTGTTTCGTGGAATCTGGTGGTGGCGGCGGAGCGGAACTCCTTCTGGAAAAACGTCGACCCCCCGAAGTTTTTAGGTCAGAATGCTCCTTATAGGCGAAGAGAGAGGTCGAGGGTGTGCCTGGGGGGCCCACACCACCCCCTGGCGCGGCCTGGCCTGGCCCGCGCCAGCAGGTGGTGTGGCCACCCTAGGGCTCTTCTCCGTCTCGTATTCTGGCTCCTGGAGTCTTCAAGTGAAATAGGATTTTTGGCATATTTTCCGCGATTTTTCCTGATAGTTGATTTTCTGCACAAAAAGTAGACACCAAGGCAATTCTGCTGAAAACAGCGTCAGTTCGCATTAGGTGCATCCAAATCACACAAGTATAGAGGAGAAACAATAGCAAAAGTGTTCGGGAAAGTAGATACGTTTTGGACGTATCAACTCCCCCCAAGCTTAGCTTATTGCTTTTCCTCAAGCAATTCAGTTGAAAACTGAGTGCGATAAAAGAACTTTCACGAACACATTTGCTTCATATGATGTAAATATTCTCAGCAATGTGATCAACCACCTAGATAATTCATAATAAAGAGTATGCAACTGAGTCTACTTAATAGTCATTGCAAGCTATGAAGAGATTCCAACTCAAGAATAATAAGTAGCATGAAGCACAAACATAAGCAACATTACAATGCTCATAGAAAGGTATGATAGAGTGGTATCTCGCTTTCCTTTGATTATGAATGCCAAGGCACCTCTGAAGTTCAAGTGATGATTAGAAGTAAAGATATCAAAGATACAAGCATCAAAGTCATAACACAAATAATCAAGTATTGGAACAAACACAAAGGATGACAACTATGCTCAAAAGAAGGTGCTCAAAGAATAACGAGAGACTCAACAAGTAGAAGAAAAGGTTTTGAATAATTTGAAAGGCTTCCAAATGCTGAAAGTATGGTACTTGTTAGCTTTGAGCTCTCATTGCCCCTATCATAAGCATCTTTAATGTGGTTAAGGTGAAAGTGACACAACTAAGAGGATATGCTTGAAAGTGACACAACTACGAAGACCGATCCTCATGCTACTCAACATCAGTCACAAGTAAGCTCTTGTCATTGTAAGTACATACGTATCATAGAGAACCGCCAACGGGGTACCCCTTGCACATGACACGGGAGCTATCCCATGATCAAAATGACAAGGCAAGCAGACAATGAGCATCTCAGCGGTATTTTTATTTACTATGTGCATAGATTTTTATTGAGGATGCTTCATAGAATGCTCATTATGGTTATGCTGCAAGTTTCCACCATGATTAGGCATGGCTTAGGCTAGCAGCCCAGGCGTTTCTCTAACATACATACAAACTCCATAATCTTACAAGTTCCACTTTTATTTCACACCGCTGGGATCCATAAGGAAAAGAACATGATATCAACTAGGTACAGAGTACCTATGAAGCGTTGAAAGCGATCCCCATGATACATGGTTCTGCTAACTTCAACTCATAAAGCGCAAGCATATGCGCAACAAAGAAGGATGCAATGGTTCAGGTTTATTAAGTGCAATAAAGTAAAGTGTGCCATCAAGTTCGTGAGAGCTTTACTAACTAACTTTCTCATAACAAGCAAATATTTTATTCGGAAGAAAACAAGGCATATTGAATATGCACGGAGATAGCAAATGATGCTAATAGGTAGGTATGGTGGACACTTTGGAAATATTTGGTTTAGGGAGTTGGAAATTTGAGTAAAACACTCAGTGTAAGTGAAGGCTAGCAATAGTAAGGGAGCGACAAACGAGAGAGCAATAGCTGTCATTATCATGCTTGCAACAAAACAGGACTACTCATGGCATGAAAGTGATTCAAAATCCTCAAGGCAAAATAATTCATCAAGGCTTAACTCATTATCACACTCATGTGCATGCGTGAGCATGTGCCAAGTCAATCAAATGAAACATTCAGAGGAGGATACCACAGTGTCATACCAATTTATGAATAGAGTAATGCAAGCAAACATTCATGAGACATGCTACAAACTATTAGCGGGCTGGAGCTAATCACAAGAAAACAAGAACTACTAAGCATCCAAAGATAACATACACTCTACATGAACGGACTAAACAAGCTCACAATGATGAGTATATGTACAAAAATGAAGACAAATAGAGTTCGTTGCCAGCCTCTTACCACGCCTCAAGTTGTCATTAATCCTCATTATTGATCTTCACTTGTCTGGCTTGAATAATAATATGAAACAAATAATCCACTGAGAACTGCCGAACCCTATAGCAAAATCGCAAAAACAAAAGAAGAACGACAAATATTTTTGGTGTTTTCGATTTTTAAACAAGAACCAAAAGAGAAAAACAAGCAAAGCAAAATCTTTTTGGGTTTTTCGAATAGTTCAAACAAAACGAAAAGGGAAAAGCAAACCAAGGCGAAAGGAAGAAGCAAACCAAAGAGAAACAACAAAAATATTTTTGGTCTTTTTGTGTTTTTAGAAAGCAAAAGCAAAGAAGAACGAAAACTAAAAAGAGAACGAAAACATGAATATACAAAGTACCGACGCAACATGATATGGAGATGAGTGTGGTGTCGGCGTACCTCCCCCAAGCTTAGGCTTTGGGCCTAAGTGGGTATCAATCCCAAGCTGGCCAGGATGAAGTGTCACCGGGTATGACGAGGAGGTACCCTCGTCCTGGTGCGAGCCCAAGTACGCCCCTCCGTAATGTGCGGACTAACCATAGGAGGGCACGTCCTCCGGGTGCTTCTCGTGGAAACCCAACAAGCGAAGCTGCTCGTCCACCTCCTCCTTGGAGCGCGACCACGGTCTCCTGACAACACTAAACAAAGCAGGCTGTGGCAAGAGGATCTCCCTTTCATCCCCGTCAGTGAAAAGCATCCTATATACTAGATTGTTTAAATCAGAGGTAGCAGTGACAAAGTGATGAGTTTTCATGGCAACAAGGTTGAGCCTCTGTGGTGCTAGCATAGCATCATCAGGAGCCACTGAAAGATCTAATGCATCGACTATACGCAAGGCAATGATGCCCCCATAGATAGGCCCCCTAGCAGCTAGGCGGCGAGCAATAAGCGAGCCAAGATTGTACCGAGTATCATTGTTGAGCGCAGCAGCTTGGAAAGCTAAGTGATAGTTGGAGATATTACTAGTGTTCTCCCTACCCAATACACTAGTGGCAAGATAGTATGCAAAGTATCTAAGAGCAGGGAGTTGGATATTTCTTATCTTTCCGCGCTGCACCACGCGGTCATCATCATTGGTCACCCCTCGGTAAATCTCCAACAAATCAGCGGGTCTCCCTTGAATTTTCTTCACGGTCCCTGTCATACGCACACCTACAATGCTGCAAAATCTCTCCAAAGGCATGGTGAAGGGCATATCATAGATTTTAAAGGAGACAGTGGAATGATAGGATGTGTTAGTAAATGAGAAGCTCTCAACAAAAGTTTTGGTGAGCATAGCGTATTGTGCACTCTCATCTTGCATATAAGAGGTTAAACCAACCCTCTCAATCAGTAGCAAGAAATCATCAAGAATACCTGTAGCTTGCAAGAAAGTAAAACAAGGAAAGGAGGATGGGTGAGCATCCCCATCATCCCTTTCACTGCCAATGCGTGTTGCAATGAGGTCATCATTGTATGATGGCCTAGCTTGAGAGGCTGTTCTTGAGGGCCTTGTCCTCCTAGGTGCATCACTCTCAAATATCTGTCCAAAAATGTGGTTGTTCATGCTTGGTATTCTGAAATTTAAACACCTATTAAACAAGTGATTACAAAGTAAATATAATGAAGGATTCTACTCATAAGGACTTGCAAGAGGCCTAAACATGCATCAAAACTATATCTCTAAGCATCAAACAAGCTTACAAGCTCTCATAACCAGTCACCTACAGCAGCAAAATACTCAACATATAATCCACTAAACACAAATCTACTTGGACAAGGGGAGGAGTCACATACCAGGGAACAATTGCTCCAAATTTCAGAAAGAAAGCTGGGGTGAGGAAGGAGATCGAAAAAAATCGAGAGCAAGCACAGAAAGGACGCGATTTTGAGAAGAAAGTGGCAGGTGAGAGGAGTAGTGGGGGGCCAGGGTGGCCCACACCAGGGCATGGCGCCACCCAGGGCTGGCCGCGCCACCACATAGTGTGCTTGCCTGGTGGGACCCCTGGTACCTACCAGGTACTCCTCTGCCCCTTTTTTCACGTAAAAATTTAATATGAATTTTCTGGAATTTTTTGAGACACTTTATTTTTGGGCTTTTTTCAGAAATAGAAGAATGATTTTTCCGACAGACAGTTTTTTTTCCTTTTTCTTTTGGAAACAAGATGCAAGGACAAAACAAGGCTAGAACTACAGAAGTTCTAGCATGCAAGCAACTAACAACACAAAGAAAACTAAACAAAAGAAAAAACTAAAATGCAAAGGATAGAAATAAACGGAGCTAATCATAGTGAAAACATTGTTTTGTTCAATGGAATCCTTTTGTTAGCAAGGTTGATCAAGTCTTGCTACCAAAACAATTGCATATGAGACAAAACTTTGTACTCCACTAATGATTATGTTACCTTAACCTTGATAGCAATGGTCCCAATCATAATAGTTTCAAATTTTTCTCTTGGTATGGGATAATATATTTCTCCAACTTGAATGCCTTCAATATGTTCAATTGAATTCAGACCATAAGTCCTTTCAATCTTCTTGGGGAAATAGACAGTATGTTCCTTGTCATTAACATTAAAGGTCACCTTTCCTTGATTACAATTAATAACAGCTCCTGTAGTATTAAGAAAAGGTCTCCCAAGAATAATAGACATATTATCATCTTCTGGCATTTCAAGCACGACAAAATCAGTTAATATCAAGCAATTGTGAGCCACCTGAATAGGTACATCCTCACATATACCCACAGGAATAGTGGTAGATTTATCAGCCATTTGCAAAGATATATCAGTTGGAATCAATTTTTCAAGCTGAAGCCTCTTATAGAGAGAGAAAGGCATAACACTAACTCCAGCTCCCTAATTACACAAAGCAGTTCTAACATAACTATTCTTAATAGCGCAAGGGATAGTTGGAATCCCTGGGTCTCCAAGTTTCTTAGGAACCTTACCATTGAAAGAATAATTAGCAAGCAAAGTAGAGATTTCTTCATTAGGGATCTTCCTTTTATTCGAGACAATGTCCTTCATATACTTTCAGTAAGGAGGCAATTTAATAGCATCAGTCAAAGGAATTTGCAAGAATAAAGGTTTCATCCACTCACAAAACTTATTATAGTGTTCATCTTCTTTTGACTTGTGTTTCTTATCAGGGAAATGCATAGGTTTTTGGACCCAAGGTTCTCTTTCACTACCATGCTTCTTATCAATAAAATCTTCTTTAGTGTATTTAGTATTCTTAGTGTGGTTTTCAGGTTCTTCTTCAACTTTTTCTTCATTAGGCACTTCATTTTCTGCATTACCACTTTCAGTTTCAGCATTAGAGATAGATATACTATTAGGATCTATAGCAGGTTCAGAGGGTTCTACAACAGTTTTATGTTTCTTTTTCCTTTTCTTACGAGTAGAACCACTATTTTCAGCTTGTTGAGAATCCTGCTCAATTATTTTGGGATGCCCCTCAGGATATAGAGGATCCTGGGTAGCAGCTCCACTTCTAGTTCTAATTTCATAAGCATGTTTTTCTTTAGCAGCTTTAACTAGCAAGTCGTTTTGCACTTTAACGAGTTGATCTATTTGAGTTTGAACCATTTGAAAGTGTTTAACAATCATTTTAACATCATTAGAGGTTCTTTCCACAATATCTTTCAACTCAACAATAGCTCTAGTGTTTTCCATTAGATGATTTTGCACCCTTTTATTAAAGTTATCTTGCTTAACAATAAAGATATCAAATTCTTCTAAGCATTGATCAGGAGGTTTAGAGTAAGGGATATCACCTTCATCAAAGTGTTGGAGAGAGTGTACCTCAATTGTGGGTGAGTAGGGAATAGGCTTACATAATTCTTCTATAGGAGGTAAATTCTTGACATCTGCAACTTTAATTCCCTTCTCCTTAAGACATTTCTTAGCTTCCTTCATCACTTCATCATTTAATTCAATAACTCCCGTCTTCTTTGATGTTGGAATAGGCACAGGAATAGATGGTTCAGGTACTTCAGGTATAGCTTGTTTAGGAGGAGTCCAATCTTCATAATTCTTTCTTATTTTAGCCATCAATTCCTCAGCTTCCTTAGGAGTCCTATTCCTGAAAACACAATCAGCACAACTATCTAGGTATGTCCTAGATTCTTCAGTTAGTCCATTATAAAATATATCAAGAAGCTCATTCTTAGGTAATGGACTTCCAGCCTATGCATGAATCAGAGCACAAAACCTTGCCCAAGATTCGGGCAATACCTCTTTTTCTCCCTGTTTGAAATCAAAAAGTTCCTGCAAAATAGCATGTCTAGCACTGGGAGGAAAATATTTCTGCAGGAAAGTACTAATCAAGCACTCAGGGTTATCAATAGATCCAGGAGGTAAATTACTAAACCAAGTTTTAGCTTCTCCTTTTAGTGAAAAAGGGAAAATCTTAGCAACAAAGTAAGTACGCATCTTAATATCATCAGAAAACAAGCCACTCATGGTAGAAAGTTCATTCATATGTGCTACCGCACTTTCATTCTTAGTCCCACAAAAAGGTTCTTTCTCGACAATAGCTATGTAAGATAGATCGAGAGAGAAATCATAATCTTCATCTATAATGTTTATGGGAGAAGCAGCAAACATAGCATCAGGAGATAATTTGGGTCTAATAGTACGCCTCTCAAGGAGATTCTTAGTAGCGCTCCTATCATGGGTGTTCCTACATTCTTCAATAAACTCATCAGTCATCTCAACATAATCTTCTTCAGCATCATAACTCTTACTAGACTCAGGTGAGCTAACAGGCGTAGTTGTGTCTTCATTAGGAGTTTCGGTATTTCCAGCTATAGTTCTAGCAATCGTAGCATCTAGGAAAGGACCTAATGAACCACTCTTATCAAGCACAGTAGAAGAAGCATCATAAGCATCAGAAGTTTCAGATTCAGCAGTAGTAGCAGTGTGTGTAGCATCTGTATGTGGTGGTGTAACGAGCTTACTTATAACAGATGGTGAATCAAGAGCAGCAGAGGTGTTTAGAACCGTACCTCTTCTTGTAGTGGATGGTAAAATAGGAAGCTTGCCATCACGAGAATTACCCATGATGGATGGATAACAGCGAACAATAGAGAATCCAAGTGAACTTGATAAATAAAGCTATTCTCCCCGGCAACAGCGCCAGAAAATAGTCTTGATGACCCACAAGTATAGGGGGTGTATCGCAGTATTTTCGAGGGAAGTGAAACCCAATTTATTGATTCGGTACAAGGGGAGCCAAAGAATATTTATAAGCCTTAACAACTGAGTTGTCAATTCAGCTGCACCTGGAAACAATCTTGCTCACAGCAGTTTATCAGTAGCAACAGTTTTGTAGTAGGAATAGTAAAGTAACAGCAGTAGCAAAGCAAAGACAGTAGTAACAAAAGCAGTAACAGTGGGATTTGAGTGCGGTAGGCATAGGGATGGATGGACGGGCATTGCATGGACAAGACAATCCACATAGCAATCAGAACGTAGGGCAATTGCAGATAAATAAGATAAAGCATCCAAGTACTAGACAATCCTAGGCATGTGTTCCATATATAGTCATACGTGCTCGCAATGAGAACTTGCACAACATCTTTTGTCCTGCCAGCCTATTTGCAGCGGGGCCTCTAGGGAACTACTGGCAATTAAGGTGCTCCTTTTAATAGAGCACCGGAGCAAAGCATTAACACTCTGTGAACACATGTCATCCTCACATCAAAGCCTTTCCCTTCCGGTTATCCTGATTTTTGTCACTTCGGGGCCATAGGTTCCGGACAACGACGTGTGTATACAACTTGCAGATAAGACCCAAAAAAAATACTATCATAATGAATCAATAACATGTTCATATCTGAAATCATGGCACTCGGGCCCTATTGACAAGCATTAAGCACAACAAGTCGCAACAAAGTCATAAAGCACTAATAAAAGATACTAGGCACCATGCCCTAACAATCTGATGCCATTACATGAACGATCTCATCCAATCCCTACCATCCCCATAGCCTACAACGGGGGATTACTCACTCATAGATGGGGGAAACATGGATGGTCGATGGAGAAGCGATGGTGATGATGGTGGCGATGATCTCCTCCAATTCCCCGTCCCGGCAGGGTGCCAGAACGGAGTTTCTGGTGCTGTTTCGTGGAATCTGGTGGTGGCGGCGGAGCGGAACTCCTTTTGGAAAAATGTCGAACCCCCCGAAGTTTTTAGGTCAGAAGGCTCCCTATAGGCGAAGAGAGAGGCCGAGGGGGTGCCTGGGGGGCCCACACCACCCCCTGGCGCGGCCTGGCCTAGCCCGCGCCAGCAGGTGGTGTGGCCACCCTAGGGCTCTTCTCCGTCTCGTATTCTGGCTCCTGGAGTCTTCGGGTGAAATAGGATTTTTGGCATATTTTCCGGGATTTTTTCTGATAATTGATTTTCTGCACAAAAAAGTAGACACCAAGGCAATTCTGCTGAAAACAACGTCAGTTTGCATTAGTTGCATCCAAATCACACAAGTATATAGGAGAAACAATAGCAAAAGTGTTCGGGAAAGTAGATACGTTTTGGACGTATCACGGTGCATGGCCGTGTCTGGCCCGGTGAGGAGGTCGAGGCGGAGCGGCGTGCACGGTCTGGTGTCGAGGCGCGGTCTGAGGCGGGCTGGCGGCGAGGGTGCTCTGGCATGCGCTGCGCATGGCATAGAGAGAAAAGGGCGACACTGCTCTAGGGTGGTCCAGGGGCTGGCATTGATCAATGGGTGGACAGGGAATCGTGGTAGGGTTGGGCGGAGCTAGCGGGCAAGCTGGAATGGCACGGCGCGGTCTAGTGAGCATTGCCCGTGTTTGGTCGGCGACGACCAAATTTGGGCGGCGCGCCACTGCTGCTGGCGGTGAAGGGGGAGCTGGTTGATGGATTGGTTGGAAAGAGGGGAGACAGGGGAGAGCAGAGAGGGTTGAACGGGGGACAAGAGATCAATTGGCAACAGCATTAGTCAGGCCAAAAAATTTGTGCATGCCACCTGTTCGATCAAATGGCCGCATGAAACTTTTATTTGAATTTTGAGCTGATTTTTGGTGGAGTTGTTTATCTTATGCTTAAGCTTCTAGGTTTTCTTGGGATTTTTAAATGGAGTTCATTTGAGTGGTTTTTGAAAAAGTGTGATCTATACATATGAACTAGATTCAATTTTCAAATGTCATTTAAATTTAGAGTTCAAATGTTTTTGGGAGATCACAAAGTGGGCCTTGGCACATCACTACTTGTACTAGCAAAGGGTGCAAAGATCCACAATTATCTCTGTTTGAAATTGAGTGATAGGAATAGCCAAAGTGGGCTAGGTGATTAAAATGGCAAAAGTGACTATTTCCATTATTTATTCTTTTTTGATTTCTATTTCTTTGGGATTTGCTTAGGGATGATCTAGATGATGTGTAATTCACCTTAGAGTCATTTTACAACCAATAGATCACTCAAACATGGCAATTCAAAACAACTCCTATTTTAAATGCACACACATATGAATGCTTAAAGATTTTTAAATGGAAAAGTGTTTGTTAACCCTAAATTGGGTAGATTTGATCTTGATCACTTGGATTAAAGTTTTGGGATGTTACATAATGTATGATGTACATATGGCCATGACCTTGATCGTTCGGCTTGAAATCCAAAAATGTCCATACTCGTTCACAACTAAGCTTAAATTCGTTTAGATTTTACCACTTACTTTTAGGTTAAAATGTTACATGGGCGGTGGGAGTACATTTTACACCAAGGACCTAAAAAGGGTAAATTGCATTGAGGTCCATATATTTACCACAAAGGGCCCTAAAAAGGGAAAATTACATCGATGTCCATACATCAAGCATGAAGCACCATAAAATTAAGCAAGGAAAACAGTCGGGTCGGCTTCTTCTCGATAAAGCACCTCATCGATCCATACTCTTCATACTACTTTGCCTTCGATTGTTTTCAAAACATGGCCAAATTTGGCGGCATGCAAATTCTAGGATATAGGATCGTCATCAACATAAAGTATGATGTACATATGACCATGACCTTGGTCGTTCGACTCGAAATCTAAAAATGTTCATACTCGTTGACAACTAAGCTTAACTTCATTTAGATTTTACCACTTACTTTTAGGTTAAAATTTTACATGGGCGGTGGGAGTACATTTTACACTAAGGACCTAAAAAAGGGTAAATTGCATTGAGGTCCATATATTTACCACAAAGGGCCCTAAAAAGGGAAAATTACATCGATGTACATACATCAAGCACGAAGCACCATAAAATTAAGCAAGGAAAACAGTTGGGTCAACTTGTTCTCGATAAAGCACCTCATCGAGCCATACTCTTCATACTACTTTGCCTTCGATTGTTTTCAAAATATGGCCAAATTTGGCGGCATGAAAATTCTAGGATATGGGATCGTCATCAACATAAAGTATGATGTACATATGGCCATGACCTTGGTCGTTCGACTCAAAATCTAAAAATGTACATACTCATTGACAACTAAGCTTAACTTCATTTAGATTTTACAATTTACTTTTAGGTTAAAATTTTACATGGGCGATGGGAGTATATTTTACACCAAGGACCTAAAAATGAGTAAATTCCATTGAGATCCATACATTTACCACCAAGGGCCCTAAAAAGGAGAAAATTACATCAAGATATATACATCTAGCACGAAGCACCCTAAAATTAAGCAAGGAAATCAATCAGGTCGGCTCCTTCTCGAGAAAGCATGTCATCGAGCCATACTCTTCATACTACTTCCTCTTCGATTGTTTTCAATATATGGCCAAATTTTGCGGCATGTAAATTTTGGATATGGGATCATCATCAACATAAAGTATGATGTACATATGGCCATGACCTTGGTCCTTCGGCTTGAAATCCAAAAATGTCCATACTCCTTGACAACTAAGCTTAAATTCATTTAGATTTACCACTTAATTACTATTTGGTTAAAATTTTGATTGGGAGGTCGGAGTACATTTTACACCAAGGACCTAAAAGGGAAAAATTTCATCGAGGTCCATACATTTAGCACAAAGGGCCCTAAAAAGGGGAAATACATCGAGGTCTATACATATCTAGCATGAATCACCATAAAATTAAGAAAGGAAAATAGTCAGGTCAGATCATCCTCGAGAAAGCACCTCATCGATCCATACTCTTGATACTACTCCCTCTTTGATTATTTTCAAAATACGGATAAATTTGGCGGCATGCAAATTCTTGTACATGGGATCGTCATCGACATAAAGTATGATGTACATATGGACATGACCTTGGTCGTTCAGCTCGCAATCCAAAAATGTTCATACTCGTTGACAACTAAGATTAAACTCGTTTAAATTTTACCACTTACTTTTAGGATAACATTTTACATGGGCGGTGGGAGTACATTTTACATCAAGGACCTAAAAAAAGGGAAAATTGAATCTTTCAAAAATCTCGTTGGTTTTTGCTACATTGATTGCCTCGTGGCTACCATCAAAATATAGTTGTATAACTTTAAGAGCAATCTACCACTTACTCATAGTACAAATTTTACATAATACTACTAATAATGACAAATCAGCTTAAATTATTTGGGAAGGAAGGATTACTACTTGCTTCGCTAAAAAAAAGTGCGCTCCTCACTTTCAAGCTAGCTTGCTGCAGGTGTGCTTTCTGCTTCCTCTTTGTATGAAAGGGAATGAATGGAGGTGGAGAAGTTGGGACTAGGAAGGCTGGCCAGATCATAATGTGGTCCCTCGCAAAAAAATGAACATAAATGGTGTGCATCCAATGAGATGGGACGTAGAAGGATCAACCCATCCCTTGTCCACCATTTATTAAGTAGGAGTAGTACTTGTACAACAAATGGTGATCTTTTGAAAATCCTCCCCCTTGAAATTTAGTACTATTCATTGTACCATGTACCTTGTGTCAGAAACTTATCGCATGTTTGCTCTCACAACGCACCACCTTCAAATCCACCTCTTCGCTGCCTCCTCTATGCACTCGATCCCTTTTCCCTCCTAGTTTTTTTTCAACAAGGGAAACTCCTAGTGGCAATATTTTTTACCATGACAAGATTTTACCACCACTTTAAGGTTCAAATTTTACACCGGTGGTGGGAGTACATTTTACATCAAGGACCTAAAAAAGAGAAAATTGGATCATACATTTAGTACAAAGGACCCTAAAGTAATTAAGCAAGGAAAGCAGTCGGGTCGCCTTCTCGAGAGAGTAGCTAATCGAGCCATACTCTTCGTACTACTTCCTCTTTCGATTATTTTCAAAATATGGCCAGATTTGACAACTAAGCTTAAATTCATTTAAATTTTACCACTTACTTTTAGGTTAAAATTTTATACGGACGGTTGGAGTACATTTTACATTAAGGACCTAAAAAGGGGAAAATTACATCATGGTCCATACATCCCACATGAAGCACCATAAAATTATGCAAGGAAAACAGTCGGGTTGGCTACTTCTCGAGAGAGTAGCTCATCGAGCCATACTCTTCATACTACTTCCCTTTCAATTTTCTCTAAAATATGGACAAATTTGGAGGCATGCAAATTCTTGGATATGGGATCATCATCGACATAATGTATGATGTACATATGGCCATGGAATTGGTCTTTCAGCTTGAAATCCAAAAATGTCCATACACGTTGAGAACTAAGCTTAAATTCGTCTACATTTTACCACTTACTTTTAGGTTAAAATTTTACACGGGCGGTAGGAGTACATTTTACACCAAGGACCTAATAAATTGAAAATTACATCTAGGTCCATACATTTAGAACAAAGGGCCTAAAAACAAAAATTACATCGAGGTCCATAATCTAGCACGAAGCACCAAAAAATTAAGCATGGAAAACAATCGGGTCAGCTCCTACTCGAGAAAGCACCTAATCGAGCCATACATTTACCATAAAGATCCATAAAAAAGGGAAAATTATATCGAGGTCCATACATGTAGCATGAAGCACCATAAAATTAAGCAATGAAAATAGTCGGGTTGGCTCCTTCTTGAGAAAGCACCTCATCGAGCCATACTCGATATTCATACTACTTCATCTTTGATTATTTTCAAAATATTGCCAAATTTGGCGGCATGCAAATTCTTGGATATGGGATCGTCATAGACATAAAGTATGATGTACATATGGCCATGACCTTGGTCGTTCGTCTTGAAATCCAAAAGTGTTCATACTCATTGACAACTAAGCTTAAATTATATTAGATTTTACCACATAATTTTAGGTTAAAATTTTATGCGGTTTGGTGGAAGTACATTTTACACCAAGGACCAAAAAGGGGAAAATTACATCAAAGTCCATACATTTACCACAAAGGGCCCTAAGAATATCGAGGTCCATACATCTATCATGAAGCACCATAAAATTAATCAAGGAAAATAATCGAGTAGCCTCCTTCTCGAGAAAGAACCTCATTGAGCCATACTCTTCATATTACTTCCTCTTTGATTGATTTCAAAATATGGCCAAATTTTGTGGCATGAAAATTCTTTGATATGGGATCATGATCAACATAACGTATGATGTACATATGGCCTTGACCATGGTCGTTTGGATTGAAATCCAAAAATTTCCATACTCGTTGATAACTAAGTTTAAATTTGTTTAGATTTTACAACTTACTTTTAGGTTAAAATTTTGCATGGGTGGTGGGAGTATATTTTACATCAAGGACCTAAAAAAGGGAAAATTGCATCGAGGTCCAGACATTTAGCACAAAGGGCCCTAAAATTAAGAAAGCACAACAGTTGGGTTTGGCTCCTTCTTGACAAAGCAACGGATTGAGCCATACTCTTGATACTACTTCCTCTTTGATTGTTTCAAAATATGACCAAATTTGGCACCAAGCAAATTCTTGAATATGAGATCATCATCGACATAAAGTGTAATTTACATATGGCCATGACCTTTGTCGTTTGTCTTAAAATTGAAAAGTGTTCATACTCGTTGACAACTAAGTTTAGATTCGTTTAGATTTTACCGCTTACTTTTAGATTCAAATTTTACACGTACCGGTGAGTAAATTTTACATCAACGACCTAAAAAAATGGAAAATTACATCCAGGTACATACATATAGCATGAAGCATCATAAAATTAATCAAGGAAAACAGACGGTTTGGCCGCTTCTTGAAAAAGCACCCTCATCGAGCCATACTCTTCATACTACTTCCTCTTCGATTGTTTTCAAAATATGGTCAAATTTTGCGGCATGCAAATTCTTGGATATGGGATCATCATCAACGTAAAATATGATGTAATATGGGCATGAACTTGGTCGTTCGGCTTGAAATCCAAAAATGTCCATACTCGTTGACAACTAAGCTTAAATTCATTTAGATTTTACCACTTCTTTTAGGTTAAAATTTTTCACGAGTGGTGGGAGTACATTTTATAGCATGGACCTAGAAAAGGAAAATTACATTGAGGTCCATAGATTTAGCACAAAAGGCTCTAAAAAGGAAAATTTAATCGAGGTCCATACATCTAGCATGAAGCACCATAAAATTAAGCAAGGAAAATAATCGGGTCGGCTCCTTCTCGTGAAAGCACCTCATAGAGCCATACTCTTCATACTACTTCCTCTTTGATTATTTTCAAAATATGTCCAAATTTGGTGGCATGCAAATTTTGTTGGGTTCGCAGCATAGAAAACAAAAAAATTCCTACGATGGGAACAATAGGCCAAGATCTATGTACTAGATACAAGCAACGGGTGGATATAAATCCATAGAGAACTTACCCTCGAAGACAACAAAGCTTTGTTAACGAGATGGAACTCGTGGATGATGTAGTCATACACTTGCTGATCTCAAGATCGTGATGAAGTCCTTCAGGTCCAGCAGTTCCAGCACCATTAGGTCTAGCACCATCAAGTCCAGCACCGCAAAGTAGTGGTACATCCGTGCTCGCACACACGTCCGGTCCACCGAATAACCTCCGCCTCCTCGCTCTAGCGATGCAGCAGAAGCAACAACTCCTTTCCAGATAGTCACCGGGAACATGTATCTCTCTAATCCGAGACCATGGGGAATAACTAGAGGGAGAAGAGAACCTTCACGAGGAGCTGGGGAAGAGGAGAGGATCCATGGGGCTCCTTTTATAGGGGAGGGGGCGCAGACCCAAGGCCATGGCTGGCCGGCCATGGTGGGTGCCCCCGCCTCTCCCTCATTCATGTAGGTGGAGCTTCCACTAAGCTGACTCGCATCAATTTCAACTCCACTCACTTTGCATTTAATGTCCACCAAATTAAATGAATTTTCTCTTTCGATAAAACACTTTTATTTATTTTATTCAGAATTTTGTTAATTACTTTAATTAACAAACATTCACATAAAACTCCCTACAACATTTCAATATCACATGCAGAACCAGTTTCAGCAATTTCACCCGAAACGATTCCGGTTTCCATCAAAATGATTCCAGCGCTTTCTTAATCTTTATCTGAAACATATTTTATCCTAAATGGTGTCAATATCCCTTAAGTGTGTCACCCTATGGTTCACGAATAATGCAGACATGATCGAGACCCCTCTCCGATCAATAATCAACAGCGGGACCTGGAGATCCGTACTGACTCCCACATATTCAACGATGACTCTTGTGATCTTGTGAACCTTTAATGTCGTAACTAAATCCCTTTGTCTTGCGATATATTACATGTCTGAGATTCGATCATCGGCATCCAAATACCTAGTTTGATCTCGTTACCGACATGTGCTCTTTTCTCGTTCCCGTGATATAACATTCTAGTGATCACATCACTTGCCTGCAAGCTATCTTAATGTGATATCACCGAGATGGCCTAGAGAATATTTATCCGTCATTGGGATGGACAAATCCCACTCTTGATCCATGAGCCTCAACATAACACCTTCAGAGTATCTGAACCCACCTTTATAGTCACCCTTTTACAGTGTGATGTTTGATGTTATCAAGTCACTCTTCTGATGTTAGCAATTAACATGATCTCATGGTCTTAGGACTAGGATTACTTCGTATGATGTTATAGCAATATAAACATAATTACTTTGATCATAATGCTATACTTCGAATGAATGTTCATCACATCATTTCATAAATGTTGTGACCTCGTTATTAACAACATCCAATATCCATGATCAAGAAACCTTGATCATCTTATTAATCAACGAGCTAGTCTATAAGAGAGGCATAACTAGGAATATTTTATTTGTTTATTAAACACACATGTATTGACGTTTCCAATCAATACAATTATAGCATGCAAAATAAACATTTATCATAAACAAGGAATAAGATAATAACCACTTTATTATTGCCTCTCGGGCATATTCCTTTCAAATTCTTGGATATGGGATCATCATCAACATAAAGTATGATGTACATATGGCCATGACCTTAGTCGTTCGGCTTGAAATCCAAAAATATCCATTCTCGTTGATAACTAAGCTTAAGTTCATTTAGATTTCACCACTTAATTACTATTTGGTTAAAATTTTGCATGGGAGGTGGGAGTACATTTTACACCAAGTACCTAAAAAGGCAAAATTTCATCGAGGTCCATACATTTAGCACAAAGGGCCCTAAAAAGGGGAAATACATCGAGGTCCATACACAGCTAGCATGAATCACCATAAAATTTAGCAAGGAAAACAGTTAGGTCGGATCCTCCTCAAGAAATCACCTCATCGAGCCATACTCTTGATACTACTCCCTCTTCGATTGTTTTCAAAATATGGCCAAATTTGGCGGCATGCAAATTCTTGGACATGGGATCTTCATCGACATAAAGTATGACGTACAAATGGACACGACCTTGGTCATTCAGCTCGAAATCCAAAAATGTTCATACTCGTTGACAACTACGATTAAACTCGTTTAAATTTTACCACTTACTTTTAGGTTAACGTTTTACACGGGCGGTGGGAGTACATTTTACATCAAGGACCTAAAAAAGGGAAAATTGAATCTTTCAAAAATCTCGTTGGTTTACGGTACATTGATTGCCTCGTGGCTACCATCAAAAGATAGTTGGAGAACTTTAAGAGAAACCTACCACTTACACGACAAATTTTACATAATACTACTAATAATGACAAATTAGCTTAAATTCTTTGGGAAGGAAAGAGTACTACTTGCTTCGCGAAAAAAGAGCACTCCTCACTTTCAAACGAGCTTGCTGCGGGTGTGCTTTCTGCTTCCTCTTCGTATGAAAGGGAATGAATGGAGGTGCAGAAGTTGGGACTAGGAAGGCTGGCCAGATCATAATGTGGTCCCCCGCAAAAAACTGAACATAAATGTTGTCCATCTAATGCGATGGGACGTAGAAGGATCAACCCATCCCTTGTCCATCACTTATTAAGTTGGAGTAGTACTAGTACTACGAATGGTGATCTTTTGAATATCCTCCCCCCTTGAAATTTACTACTATTCACTTTACCCTGTGCCTTATATCAGAAACTCATCGCATGTTTGCTCTCACATCGCACCGCCTTCGAATCCCCCTCTTCACCTCCTTTATGCACTCGATACCTTCTCCCTCCTAGTTTTTTTTCAACAAGGGAAACTCCTAGTGGCAATAATTTTGACCGTGACAAGATTTTACCACCACTTTAAGGTTAAAATTTTACACCGGTGGTGGGAGTATATTTTACATCAAGGACCTAAAAAAGAGAAAATTACATTGAGGACCATACATTTAGTACAAAGGACCCTAAAGTAATTCAGCAAGGAAAGCAGTCGGATTTGCCTTCTCGAGAGAGTAGATGATCGAGCCATACTCTTCATACTACTTCCTCTTTCGATTGTTTTCAAAATATGACCAGATTTGACAACTAAGCTTAAATTCATTTAAATTTTACCATTTACTTTTAGGTTCAAAATTTATACGGAGGTTGGGAGTATATTTTACATCAAGGACCTAAAAATGGGAAAATTACATCATGGTCCGTACATCCCACATGAAGCACCATAAAATTATAAAAGGAAAACAGTCGGGTCGGCTCCTTCTCGAGAGAGTACCTCATCGAGCCATACTCTTCATACTACTTCTCTTTCGAGTTTTTTTAAATATGGACAAATCTGGTGGCATGCAAATTCTTGGATATGGGATCATCATCCACATAAAGTATGAGGTACATATGGCCATGGAATTGGTTGTTCGGCTTGAAATCCAAAAATGACCATACACGGTGACAACTAAGCTTAAATTCGTCTATATTTTACCACTTACTTTTAGGTTAAAATTTTACACGGGCTATAGGAGTACATTTTACACCAAGGACCTAATAAAATGAAAATTATATCTAGGTCCATACATTTAGAACAAAGGGCCTAAAAACAAAAATTACATCGAGGTCCATAATCTAGGACGAAGCACGATAAAATTAAGCATTGAAAACAATCGGGTCAGCTCCTGCTCGAGAAAGCACCTCATCAAGCCATACACTTACCATGAACATCCATAAAAAAGGGAAAATGACATCGAGGTCCATACATGTAGCATGAAGCACCATAAAATTAAGTAATGAAAATAGTCGGGTTGGCTCCTTCTCGAGAAAGCACCTCATCGAGCCATACCGTTATTCATACTACTTCGTCTTCAATTCTTTTCAAACTATGGCTAAATTTGGCGGCATGCAAATTCTTGGATATGGGATCGTCATCGACATAAAGTATAATGTACATATGGCCATGACCTTGGTTGTTCGGCTTGAAATCCAAAAATCTTCATACTTATTGACAACTAAGCTTAAATTCGTTTAGATTTTACCACTTACTTTTAGGTTAAAATTTGACACGGGAGATGGGAGTACATTTTACATCAAGTACCTAAAAAAGGGAAAATTACATCGAGTTCCATACATTTAGCACAAAGGGCCCTAAAATTAAGAAAGGAAAGTAGTCAGGTTTGGCTCCTTCTCGACAGAGGAGCGGATCGAGTCGTACTCTTCATGCTACTTCCTCTTTGATTATTTTCGAAATATGGCCAAATTTGGCAGCATGCAAATTCTTTGATATGGGATCATCATCAACATATGGCCATGACCTTGGTCGTTCGGCTCGAATTCCAAAAAAATTCATACTCATTGACAAATAAGCTTAAATTCGTTTAAATTTTACCACATACTTTTATGTTCAAATTTTACATGGACGGTGGGAGTACATTTTACATCAATGACCTAAAAAGGAAAATTACATCAAGGTGCATAGTTAGCACGAAGCACCCTAGCATTAAGCAAGGAACACAATTGGGTTTGGCTCCTTCTCGAGAAAAAAATAGCTGATCGAGTCATACTCTTCATACTACTTCCTCTCCTGAGCAACTTACTCGTAGTCCAAATTTTACCACTTACTCGTAGTTCAAATTTTTCTCATCATACTACATCAATATTGCTACCGTTTACTCATAGTTCAAATTTTACCTAATATTGACCAATCGACTTAAATTCATGGATTGTTTAATTTCCTTTATCTAAACAAATGTAGTATACTAATAAAGTTTTGTGCAAAGGTACCATGGAGCTAAATACAAGGTATTGTATTGTACTTACTTCTAGAAGTATAGGTACTAAAATAAAGTTGTGTGGTCTTGACAATAGATGGTTTGCAGGACCTGAGATTTCCTTTGAGAAGAGTAGCTTTGGGACCAGATGGAAGTTTGGCACCTAAAGGGTACTACTATTTTAGCCGTTTCAAAGAAATGAACTAGTTTATCAAAAAGTGATGATATGTGAAATATAGTTCTTTTTTTGTAGTACAATACTACTATCACCGTCCCAAGGCTTAAGGCCTATATTTTTTGAAAAGTCAAACTATGTAAAGTTTGACCAAGTTTGTAGAAAAATATATTAATATTTATAATATGAAATGCATATCCTTTGATACATTGTGAAACATATATTCACATGGTATCAATATAATCTCGTAGTTCTTGATGGTTTTGCTATAAAATTGGTCAAACTTTTCATAGCTTGAGTTTTCAAAAAAAATTAGGCCTTAAGCCTTGAGACGAAGGGAGTACTACTAAAGGGGATAGAGGGTTACCATCTCCTCCCACCATCCCCTCTCTCTCTCTCTATCACATTCCCACACTCACCTCTCAACTCTGAGTCGTTTAGCCAAGTTACTACGATGAAAACAATGCCGAAAACTTTGTCTGTGGTGGAGCTGGGGTCCTCATCAAGCTTTGTTTCGGAGCTGTAGGTGGCTTGTTCGATTTTGCCGGCCGTAGCACCTTTTCTAAAGCGTCCTTCGCCTTTTGCGTGTGTGCGGGTCGTGCGCAAGGTGAGGTGTCTGTCTCCCTTAGGGTTTTGGTCGGCCACACCAGAACCCTCATTGCCCACTAAGCGGTTGTCCAAGCCTACGGTGTCGGTTGCATTGGGCCCGAATGCTCGTGAAGTGGCAGACGCGTTCTTGTCATCTGCAGGTTGGACTCTTGTTCTCAATATGCCAAATTTTAGAGTGTACGCGGCGAAACCCCTATCGTTGACTCCCCCTTCATCTGCGATTATCCATCCTTCTTCGGTGTATGTGGCTAGTTCTTCATCAGTGGCGCTATGTTCATCTTCTCAACCCATCGACCTCTATGCAGCAAGTTCGCCCCCCAACTGCAACGAGGTTAGATTTGGAGGATTGGGGGTTTAACCCAAATCTGACGTGCATCTACTTAGATTTTGGCAACCTCTACTATAGGTCCCTTGTTGAACTGCTTAGTTATATGTCATATTCTTGATAATTGTCTTTTGTGTTGTTCTTTATATATCGTATTCTTGATAATTGTCTTTTGTGCTATTTTGCTTAGTTATGATATGTGCTTGATGATGATGATGATGCAGGTTTCTGTTTTGGTACTTAGATGATGCTTTGTGCTATTTAGGATTTTTCCATGACGCATTGTGCTGTTTTTGTATTTTTATGATGGATTGTGTTGTGTCTCCCCATTGTGTCATTTTGTACATTTTGATCGGTGTTTTGCTATTTATGATTAAATGATATGCCTTCTAGCTGTTCAGATTATTTCAATGACCCATTAGTTTAGGTAATTTTGATTATTCTGACACTATTTATTAAATTTAATTACATGATCCCTTGTGCTGTTTTGGTATTTTTGACGATGCATTGCATATATGTTGTTTTGTCTATCCAGATAATTCATTGTGCTATTTTATCCATACATATTATTCATTGTGCTGCTTAATCAATCTAATTAAATGGTATGCCTTCTAGCTGTCTAATCAATGTTATTTTGGTTTTTTTATGATGTATTGCATAAACTACAAGACATGTTTCCTTCCGCAATGACTTGGCCGACGGTCGTCGTAGAAGGTGCGTCTTCTGCGATGAAATTCATGGCTCAACCGTGGTTGATGGAAAACTTTTTTTGGTTTCACGCCCCTCTACTATGATGAAACCGCTAAAAACATGGACAAAGCTCGGACGATGCATGGTAGAAGCAAGATTTCCGGTTCCTCACATGATGTTGACTCGCCGAAGTCTTTTTAGTCGTGTGGGTCCCGGACATCAGTGTCTCTAGCGGACCATACTATTCGGTCGCGCCTCCCTGATTTGAACTCGATAACATTGTTCGGTGCCTCGTCCATTTAGTCAGGCTGCTAGGTCCCACATGTTTGCCTCTCATTATAAGAATCATGTGCACGATAGAATTTTTTCATTCTCTATTCCAAACATGATAGAGCTTCTCTATACATACCATTTAATTATACTGCTGGGCCCCACATGTAATCCTCTCATTAAAAGAAACGTGTCTATGATGGAATTTCCCTCTCGGTCGCGCCTCCGTGTTCCGAACTTGATAGCGTTGCTCGCTGCATCAGCTATGCTGGTGGAGTCCTTATGTCGGCCTAACATTAGAAGAATCGTGGATATGATGGATTTTTCGTCTCTAGCGCTACCCTATTCTGAACTACATAGCGTTGCTCGACGAATATGCTGTTTGGTCACGCAGCTGGGTCCCATATGACAGCCTACCATTACAAGGATCGGTTGTATGATTGACTTTTTCTTCGCTCGCGCCTCCGTATTTCAAACTTTATAATGTTGCTCGCTACATCAACCCTTTTTTAAGCTGCTGGGTCCCCCCATGTCAGCCTCTCATTAGAAGAAAGATGTGCATCATGGACTTTTTTCTCGCTCATGCCTCCCTGTTTCAAACTTGGCAACGTTGCTCGATACAACACCTCTATAAGGTTGTGCATGTGGGACGTACATGTCGGTCTATCTTTAAATGAAATGTGTGTATGATGGACCTTTTTTTTGCCACGTCCGCTATTTTGAGCTTTGCAACATTGCCTGATGCGGCAGACATGTATGGTCTTGCTGCTGGGGCCCCCATGTCCGCCTCTTTGATATGTTCTGGCTTGTGGGTCCCTGATGCTGCCTAGTATGTTCTGGTGGGTGGGTCCCCGATACCAGTGTTGGAGATATGCCCAAGAGGCAATAATAAAAGTGGTTATTATTATATCTTTGTGTTTATGATGAATGTTTACATCCCATGCTATAATTGTATTATAAGGAAACACTGATACATGTGTGTTTTGTAAACATAAAAGAGTCCCTAGTAAGCCTCTTGTGGAACTAGCTTGTTGATTAAATGATGATCATGGTTTCCTGATCATGGACATTGGATGTCATTAATAACAAGGTTATATCATTAGGAGAATGCTGTGATGGACACACACCCATAGTAAGCGTAGCATAAGATCAAGTCATTAAGTTCGTATTGCTGTAAGCTTTCAAATGCATAGTAACCTAATCCTTCGACCATGAGGTTATGTTAATCACCATCACCGGATGGGTACTTTGATGACATCAAACACCGCTTCGTAACTGGGTGCTTATAAAGGTGTCATTGGGTATTATGAAAGTATGTGTTGAAGCGCATGGACCAAGATTGGGATTTGTCCATCCATATGACGGATAGATATGCTCTGGGCCCTCTCGGTGGAATGTCATCTAGTTAGCTTGCACGCATGTGACTAGGTCACAAGGGATGACATAACATGGAACGAGTAAAGAGTACTTATCAGTAACGAGGTAGAACTAGGTATAGAGATACCGACGATCAATCCTCGGATAAGTAGAATATCGCGTGACAAAGGGAATTGGTTTCGTATGTTAATGGTTCTATCGATCACGAAGTCATCGTTGAGTATGTGGGAGCCATTATGGATCTCCAGATCCCGCTGATGGTTATTGATCGGAGAGGTGTCTTCATCATGTCTGCATATTCACGAACCGTAGGGTGACACACTTAAGGTTTGAAGTTGTTTTAAGTAGATATGGAATGTGCGTTGGAGACCGAATGTTGTTCCGAGTCTCGGATTGGATCCGGGACATCACGAGGAGATTCGGAATTGTCCGGAGAATAAGATTCATATATTGGGGATCATTTTCTAAGTTAGGAAATGTTCCGGAGTGTTTGTATGGAGATTCTAGAAGGTTTCAGAATGTTCTGGAAGGTTCTAGAAAGATTTCTTGGAGTTTGCTTGAAAACCAAGAAAGGGTCAAGGAAACCTTGTGGGGCTAGACACGGATTCGTGGGGGAGGAGAACTCCTCCCCCCCTTCCCAATCCGTCGGCCAAGGAGGGGAGTCCTACTAGGAGGGGAGGGGGCGCCACCCCCTCGCACTCTCCCATAACAAACCCTAGCTGCCGCCTCTCTCCTCTTCCTTCGCTCTGCTCCGGATTAGGCAAAGCCCTGCAGAATGCTATCCTCCACCACCACCACCACACCGTCGTGCTGCTGGAATTCCGTGGAGAAGATCTACTAGCTCCGCTTCTCACTGGAACAGGGAGAGGAAGGTCTGCTTCGACTCGGCACGTGTGACCGACTGCGGAAGCGCTGCCGGAACGCGGCGCCGGAAGGATCGTCCACACAATCTTGAGATCAGCAAGTGATCGACTACATCAACCCCGAGATCTAATCTCGTAATGCTTTCGGTTCTACGAGGGTTAGTACAGATCTATCTCGTTGCACATTTCTAATAGATTAGATCTTGGCTTTTATCTACATTAGATCTGGGTTTTGTTCGTTCTTGCGGTAGAAATTTTTTGTTTTCCATGCTACGAACCCATCAGTGGTATCAGAGCCTTGTCTATGCGTAGATCTGTTGCACGAGTAGAACACAATGATGTTGTGGGAGTTGGTGCTCGTGCCGTCTTTTGCTTATCAGTGGTAACTTGCTTTGCACAAGTGGCTTTGCGGGTGTCTGTCTCTCCCATCATAGTATAGATCCAATCTACACTTTGCACTTGATAGCACTTGTATCAACGTTGTGGTTCAGTTTCGTAGGTAAGATCCGTTCTTATTCGAATGCCCCAAACCACGTAAAACTTGCAAAGAAAATTAGAGGCGTCTAACTTGTTTTTGCAGGGGTTTTGTGTTGTGATATGGCCATCATGTGATTGTGATTATATTTGATGTATGCAATGATCCTTGTTGTAATATGGCAACCGGCAGGAGCCTAATGGTTGTCTTTAATTCTGTTAAGACCTGCGTGTCTATTCATCTTGTAATAGCTTTATTCCAAGTAGTTGTAATAATTGCTAGTGATGATGGACAACCATGAAGCAGCGCCACTGACCTTGACGCAATACTGGTGATGATGGAGATCATGTCCGTGCTTTGGAGATGGAGATCAAAGGCATAAGAAGAAAGGGCCATATCATATCACACTAATTATGAATTGCCTGTGATGTTAATCCTTTATGCATCTTGTATTGCTTAGATCGCGACGGTAGCATTATAAGATGATCCCGCTCACTAAATATCAAGTAATAAAGTGTTCGTCCTTAGTTGGCACCGTTGCTAAGACTCGTCGTCTCGAAGCATCTCGTGATGATCGAGTGTGATAGATTCTACGTGTGCATACAACGGGTGCAAGCCAGATTTGCACATGCGGAAACTAAGGTTAATCTTGACGAGCCTAGCATGTACAGACATGGCCTCGGAACACGGAATACCGAAAGGTAGAGCATGAATCATATAAGTGATATGATGAACATGAAGATTGTTCACCGATGAAACTACATCCTCTCTCATGAAGATTGGACTTGGTGTAGTGGACTTGGTTCGTGTAATCACTAAGAAAATGTGAGGGATGTTGTTTTGAGTGGGAGTTCACCTAGTTAATTTAAGAATTAAAATTGAACTCAATTTATCATAAACTTAGTCTAAACTACTTGCAAATTTGTTGTAGATTATGGCGAATCTCTCCATCAATTTCAATGCGTTCCTAGAGAAAGAAAAGCTTAAGAACAATGGAAGCAACTTCACGGACTGGCTCCGTGGTCTGAAGATTGTCCTCAGGGCTGGTCAGATGACCTATGTGCTCGAAGCACCGCTAGGTGACCCACCTGCAGATGATGCCACCGATGACGTAAAGAATGTTTACGCCACTCGGAAAAATCATTACTCCGCAGTTCAGTGTGCCATCCTGTACGGTTTAGAAACGGAGCTCCAGAAGCGTTTTGAGCACCACGACCCGTTTGAGATCATTAAGGAGCTCAAGCTCATTTTTGAGACTCACGCGGCCGTGGAGAGCTATGAGGCCTCCGAGAAGTTCTTTACCTACAAGATGGAAGAGGGAAGCTCCGTTAGCGAGCACGTGCTCACCATGTCTGGGCATTCAAACAAGCTCCAAGAGTTGAAGATAACGATTCCTAATGAGTTAGGGATTCACCGTGTCCTCCAATCACTGCCACCGAGTTATAAGAACTTTGTGATGAACTGCAATATGCACTCCATGAACAAGACGTTGCCTGAACTATCGTCCATGCTGAAAACTGCTGAAGTGGAGATCAAGAAGGAGCACCAAGTGTTGATGGTCAATAAGACCACCAATTTCAAGAAACAGGGCAAGCCTAAGAAAAATAGCAACTTCAAGAAGGACGGCAAGAAAGCTGCCGCACCTGCTAAGAAGCCCAAGGCTGGTCCTAAACCTGAAACTGAATGCTTCTACTACAAGGGTGCTGGTCACTGGAAGCGTAACTACCCCAAGTACCTGGCAGATCTGAAGAACGACAACATCAAGAAGAAAGGTATATTCGATATACATGTTATTGATGTGTATCTTACTAGTAGTCGTAGTAGTGCCTGGGTATTTGATACTGGTTCAGTTGCTCATATTTGTAACCCGAAACAGGAGCTGCAGAATAAACGAAGACTGGCAAGAGACGAGGTGATGATGCACGTTGGAAATGGCTCCAAGGTTGATGTGATCGCCGTCGGCACGCTCCCTCTACATCTACCTTCGGGATTAGTTTTAAATTTAAATAATTGTTATTTGGTGCCTGCGTTAAGCATGAACATTATATCTGGATCTTGTTTATTGCGAGACGGTTACTCTTTTAAGTCTGAGAATAAAGGTTGTTCGATTTATATGAGTAATATCTTTTATGGTAATGTACATGAGATAAATGGTTTATTCTTATTGAATCTCGATAGTAGTGATACACATGTTCACAACATAGATGCTAAACGAATAAAATTGAATGATAATTCTACATACATGTGGCACTGTCATCTTGGTCACATTGGAGTGAAGCGTATGAAGAAACTCCATTCTGATGGACTTCTTGAATCACTTGATTTTGAATCACTTGAAAGATGCAAAGCATGTCTGATGGGAAAAATGACTAAGACTCCATTCTCTGGAATAATGGAGCGAGCTACAGACTTATTGGAAATAATACATACCGGTGTGTGCGGTCCAATGAGTGTAGAATCGCGTGGTGGATATCATTATGTTCGCACTTTCACAGATGACTTAAGTAGATATGGGTATGTCTACTTTATGAAACGTAAGTCCGAAACTTTCGAGAAGTTTAACGAATTTCAAAGTGAAGTGGAAAATCATCGTAACAAGAAGATTAAGTTTTTGCGTTCTGACCGCGGAGGTGAATATCTGAGTTATGAGTTTGGCATGCATTTAAAGAAATGTGGAATACTTTCGCAGTTGACACCGTCGGGAACACCACAGCGTAATGGTGTGTCCGAACGTCGTAATTGAACTCTCTTAGATATGGTTCGGTCTATGATGTCTCTTACAGATTTACCGCTATCGTTTTGGGGCTATGCATTAGAGACAGCCGCATTCACTTTAAATAGGGCACCATCTAAATCCGTTGAAACGACACCGTATGAATTGTTGTTTGGTAAGAAACCTAAGTTATCGTTCCTTAAAGTTTGGGGTTGCGAAGCATATGTAAAGAAGTTACAACCTGATAAGCTTGAACCCAAAGCGAAGAAATGCGTCTTCATAGGATACCCTAAAGAAACAATTGGGTATACCTTCTATCATAGATCCGAAGGCAAAGTTTTCGTTGCCAAGAATGGATCCTTTCTTGAGAAGGAGTTTCTCTCGAAAGAAGTGACTGGAAGGAAAGTTGAACTCGACGAGGTTACTGAACCTTCTCTCGGAGTTGAGAGTAGCGCAGCACCGGAAGATGTTTTTTTGCGGCCTGCACCAACTGGAGAGGAAGCTAATGATGGTGATCATGAAACTTCGAACGAAGTTACTACTGAGCCTCGCAGGTCAACGAGGGTTCGTACCACTCTTGAGTGGTATGACTCTGCCTTGAATGTCATGCTGATGGACAACACTGATGACCCTGCGACGTATGAAGAAGCTATGGTGAGCCCAGATTCCGACAAATGGCTAGAAGCCATGAAATCCAAGATGGGATCCATGTACGAAAACCAAGTATGGACTTTGGTGGACTTACCGGATGGCTGTAAGGCTGTCGAGAACAAATGGATTTTCAAAAGAAAAATAGATGCTGATGGTAATGTTACTGTCTATAAAGCTCGACTTGTCGCGAAAGGGTTCCGACAAATTCAAGGAGTTGACTATGATGAGACTTTCTCACCAGTAGCGAAGCTAAAGTCTGTGAGGATTTTGTTAGCAATCGCTGCATATTTCGATTATGAAATTTGGCAGATGGATGTCAAAACGGCGTTCCTTAATGGTGACATTGAGGAAGAGTTGTATATGGTACAACCCAAGGGTTTTGTCGATCCTAGTGATGCTGACAAGGTATGCAAACTTCAGCGCTCCATTTATGGACTGAAGCAAGCATCTCGGAGTTGGAATCAACGTTTTGATAAAGTAATCAAAAACTTCGGATTTATACAAACTTATGGAGAAGCTTGTATTTACAAGAAAGTGAATGGGAGCTCTGTAGCATTCCTAGTACTATATGTAGATGACATATTGTTTATTGGGAATGATATAGAACTTCTTAATAGCGTCAAAACCTATTTGAATAATAGTTTTTTAATGAAGGATCTTGGCGAAGAGACATATATTCTAGGCATCAAGATTTATAGAGATAGATCAAGATGCCTAATAGCGCTTTCACAAAGTACATACTTAGACAAAGTTCTAAAGAAGTTTAGAATGGAAGAGAGCAAGAAAGGGTTCGTGCCCATGTTCTTAGGTAAGACCTTGAGTAAGACTCAAAGTCCGACTACGGCAGAAGATAGAGAAAAGATGAATAATATTCCCTATGCCTCGGCCATAGGTTCTATCATGTATGACATGCTGTGTACAAGACCGGATATAGCACATGCTGTTCGTTTGACTAGCAGATATCAAAGTGATCCTGGAATGGAACACTGGACAGCGGTCAAGAATATCCTAAAGTATCTGAATGGGACTAAGGATATGGTTCTTTCTTATGGAGGTGATGAACAACTTGTTGTAAACGGTTACACTGATGCTAGTTGGAACACCGATCCAAATGACTCGAAGTCACGGTCTGGATACGTATTTATTTTGAATGGTGCTGCACTGAGCTAGAGGAGTGCCAAGCAAAGCGTTGTGGCGAAATCTTCAACTGAATCGGAATACATAGCTGCTTCGGAGGCTGCACAAGAAGCCATATGGATGAAGGAGTTCATTACTGAACTTGGCGTGGTTCCCAGTGCGTTGGACCCGATGGCCATCTACTGTGACAACACAGGTGCCATAGCTAATGCACATGAGCCAAGGTCACATAGCAAGCTGAAGCACATCAAGCTACGTTTCCATGCTATTCGCGAGTATGTCCGAGATGGTGACATAAAGATTTGCAAAGTACACACTGATCTGAATGTGGCAGATCCGTTGACTAAACCTCTCCCTAGAGCAAAGCATGACCAACACCAGAACGCCATGGGTGTTAGGTATATTACCATGTAATCTAGATTATTGACTCTAGTGCAAGTGGGAGGCTGTTGGAGATATGCCCAAGAGGCAATAATAAAAGTGGTTATTATTATATCTTTGTGTTTATGATGAATGTTTACATCCCATGCTATAGTTGTATTATAAGGAAACACTGATACATGTGTGTTTTGTAAACATAAAAGAGTCCCTAGTAAGCCTCTTGTGGAACTAGCTTGTTGATTAAATGATGATCATGGTTTCCTAATCATGGACATTGGATGTCATTAATAACAAGGTTATATCATTAGGAGAATGATGTGATGGACACACACCCATAGTAAGCGTAGCATAAGATCAAGACATTAAGTTCGTATTGCTGTAAGCTTTCAAATGCATAGTAACCTAATCCTTCGACCATGAGGTTATGTTAATCACCACCACCGGATGGGTACTTTGATGACATGAAACACCGCTTCGTAACTGGGTGGTTACAAAGGTGTCATTGGGTATTCTGAAAGTATGTGTTGAAGCGCATGGACCAAGATTGGGATTTGTCCATCCATATGATGGATAGATATGCTCTTGGCCCTCTCGGTGGAATGTCATCTAGTTAGCTTGCAAGCATGTGACTAGGTCACAAGGGATGACATAACATGGAACGAGTAAAGAGTACTTATCAGTAACGAGATAGAACTAGGTATATAGATACCGACGATCAAACCTCGGATAAGTAGAATATTGCGTGACAAAGGGAATTGGTTTCGTATGTTAATGGTTCTATCGATCACGAAGTCATCGTTGAGTATGTGGGAGCCGTTATGGATCTCCAGATCCCGCTGATGGTTATTGATCGGAGAGGTGTCTTCATCATGTCTACATATTCACGAACCGTAGGATGACACACTTAAGTTTCAAAGTTGTTTTAAGTAGATATGGAATATGCGTTGGAGACCGAATGTTGTTCGGAGTCTCGGATTGGATCCAGGACATCACGAGGAGATCCGGAATTTTCCGGAGAATAAGATTCATATATTGGGGATCATTTTCTAAGTTAGGAAATGTTCCGGAGTGTTTGTATGGAGATTCTAGAAGGTTTCAGAATGTTCTGGAAGGTTCTAGAAAGATTTCTTGGAGTTTGCTTGAAAACCAAGAAAGGGTCAAGGAAACCTTGTGGAGCTAGACACGGATTCGTGGGGGAGGAGGACTCCTCCCCCCTTCCCAATCCGCCGGACAAGGAGGGGAGTCCTACTAGGACTCCCCCTCCCATGGCGCGCCTCCCTCCTTTAAATAGAGGGGAGGGGGCGCCACCCCCTAGCACTCTCCCATAACAAACCCTAGTCGCCACCTCTCTCCTCTTCCTTCGCTCTGCTCCGGCTTAGGCGAAGCCCTGCAGAATTCTATCCTCCATCACCACCACCACACCGTCGTGCTGCTGGGATTTCGTGGAGAAGATCTACTACCTCCGCTGCTCGCTGGAACGGGGAGAGGAAGGTCTGCTTCGACTCCGCACGTGTGACCGACTGCGGAAGAGCTGCCGGAACGCAGCGCCGGAAGGATCGTCCACACGATCTTGAGATCGGCAAGTGATCGACTACATCAACCCCGAGATCTAATCTCGTAAGACTTTCGGTTCTACGAGGGTTAGTACAGATCTATCTCGTTGCACATGTCTAATAGATTAGATCTTGGCTTTTATCTAGATTAGATCGGGGTTTTTTTCGTTCTTGCGGTAGAAATTTTTTGTTTTCCATGCTATGAACCCATCAACCAGCCTATCTATACAAGTATTTAACTTTTTTTAGACCCACCCAATAAACTCGAGGGATGCTGCAGGCTAGTGGGTCCGTGATGTCAGCCTCTTCGTAATGCAATATTACTAAAGTAGAATAAAAAAATGTAACTCAAGACTTCCATTAGATTTAAACTATGTGCGTCGACAGTACGCTAAAGATATTTATAGAAAATATATTATTAAACATTCCTTAGTACCTTCAAGTTATGTATTAATCTTTTTTAAAAGAGTTTCTGTGTCCACATTTATATATTTTTAAAATAAAATGGCAGCGCTCCTAGCATTTAAATTTATAAAATGCCACATAATGGACTAGTTCCTTAAAAATATGGGTAGGCAGAGTTTTTTAAGAGGTGGGGTGCAATGCTCAAATGGCTGAATTAAAAATATTTTGGGCTATTCTACATGGTCCATCTACAGGCATTGTACTTCATGGGCTCCTTTCTTAAATTTCACTGGGTTGTCCTAAGCAGTCCCTTGACCCGGAAAAGTCCGAATTAAAATGTTCTTACCTATTTTCCATGGGATCCTTTCTCAAATTTCACTGGCCTATGCTTAGTAGTTCCCTGACTCTCCGCTTCGAAAAAGCAGTTCCCTGACCCCAAAAAGGCGTGTGTATTGGACTTTTTTTCCGGGTCGAACTTGATAACCTTGCTCGCTACATCATCTATTTATTCAGGCTGCTGGGTCCTCCATCTTAGCCTCTCATCAGAAGAAACATGTGCACGCTGGACTTTTTCTCGCTCGCGCCTCCCTATTTCGAACTGGGCAATGTAGCTCGATGTAGCATCTCTATAAAATCACGCCACTGGGTCACATGTGTCAGCCTATCTGTAAATGAAACATGCACATGATGGACTTTTTTTAGCCGCGTCCACTATTTTGTTATTGGTCTGTTGCTGGCTCCCAGATGTCAGCCTCCTCTATGCAGGAAATGTGTCTACATTGGGTCCTACATGTTAGCCTCTATTTGAAAGAGGCGTGTGTATGTTGGACTATTTTTCGGGTCGAGTCAGCCATTCTGACCTTGGCAACATTGCTAGATGCTACAGGCATTTATCTAGGTCCCAGATGTTAGCCTTGGAGTACAATAAATGTTAGTCTATAATAACACAAAGAGCATGCCTAGGATTCGAAGTGGAAATCACGGATGCCGTCAACTGCATGCCTTGCTACTATGCAAGAAATAGTTCATGTCCTAGATACGTTAAACAATATTACTCTAACTTACAAATTTGTGTCCATAAAAAGACTTTCTTTGTCCATATTTATATCCCTTCAAAGAATGAGGCAGCGCTCCTAGCAGCTCAATTTAAAACTACTACATCTTACCACCATATAGTGTACGAATAATTTTGAATATTGAACATTGGATCAAGACTCGCGAATCCCAACATTTCTAGCCATTGGATCTTCTTTACCATTCTAGCATCTAGAAGATTCTTTTGATAGTCTTTAGCACAATGAACGCTATGCATAAACCTAAAATCACACTTCTCCATCATTATAGAATCTTCTCCATCATTAACAAAAAAATTAAGTGTTATGTAGCTAATAAACGTTGAATTGTACATGGTACAAAGTAAAAGAACCAAATATACACTCATACTTTATAGATGTCGATCAATTTTATAATATTTGGAGCATTCGCTATTATAATTTTATATAGTGATGATATGTCATATGTCTATCATCTGGGTCTCACATGTAGGGTACATGGAACTTACTAGTCATGCAGTAGTTTCTACACAAAAACATAGGTAGGCGGAGCACTACTAGAAAACATGCTATAGGTGAACCCCTATTCTGTGGCGCATGGAAGGCCATGCGCCATAAAAACTAATTTTTGTGGCGCACGTGTGCCAGTGCGCTACAGAAAGCAGCAAATTCTGTGGCGCACGGGCACGGATGCGCCACAGAAAGCGCCACTTCTGTGGCGCATCCGTGCCCGTGCGCCACAGAATTCCAGAGGGCCCCACTCCAATCATTGCCACTGGCCAGGCAGCCAACTTCTGTGGCGCATCTAGGCCAGTGCGCCACAAAAATGTGGCTTTTCTGTGGCACATATAACCACGTGCGCCATAGAAAAGTGCACTTCTGTGGCGCACTGGCCCAGATGCACCACAGAATTTGCGTACATGGCCCAATAACTGTGGCATCTCCCACCTACTCCCACCCACTCCATCCCCTTCTCCTACATACCTCTAGCTAGCTCGACCCCCTTCTCTCTCCTAGGCCATTTTGCTCATATTTTGCTTTATTTTGTGTGTTTAACCTAAATTTGTTGGTATATATTTGGTGAGGGTGAGCCTCTCCATAATCTCCTCCTCTCCCACATCTCACCGACCGCGTCCGGGATCTACTAGGTGAGTATAGCTTGGAGAGACATGCATATGCATGTTTTGGCGTGCGGTGTGTATGTATGTTTGTTGTAGGGGAAGAGCTTGTCGCGCGCGTGCGTTTTGCGTGACCAGATTCGTATGGTGATATGATGCTTATGCTATGCAAGAAGCTTTTTGGCGTGGCGCATGCATATTTGGATATGTGCGAATATTCTTTTTGTTGTTCCTTGTGCCTGCGTAGTGCATGGATGTTTGCCGAAATGTTGATTCATTTTCGTTTCGGCAAATTTTTGCACCACCCATATGTCCTAGTTTTAGGGGAGGTCATGCCAAAAAATTTCGGTGACCATGCATATGCATGCGTGTGTGTGTGTCGTTCTGTGGGTGTGTGTGCACACGCATGTTGCGGTATTAATAAACATACTTTCTCGCAGGCAATAATTAACCATGGTTCTCGTGATGGACTCAGGTCGAATCGCTAGATACAAGAAAGACGCGGAGGCAGACATGATTCAGTGGAACATGCGCTAGATAAGATGCCCCTGTCGATCATGCAAACTCGATAGGTGGATCGACCCTGATTCCGGAATACTGGAGCAGCACCTGCTCAGACGTGGTTTCTTCGAGCCGCCGGCAAATGGTGCGGGTGAAGACGAGGGCGGGCGGCGAGAAGACGAAGAGTCTCCCGGACAAGACCATAATAATGATGAAGGAGATGCCAGCGGAGAAGATCATCATGACGAAGAAGATGATGAAGCAGAAGATGGATCCGCGGACACGGAGATCCCTCGATCAGCCTTTTAGGACATTCATGTTCAAGAACTGCTCCACAAGCAGACGAGCAATGCCAGGGCTGCTGAAAGGGAGAAAGCCAAGCTGGCGCCAATGAAGAAAGACGGGATGACTCCGTTGTTTCCTGGATGCCGGCCCCAGGATACACGCTTGCAAGTAACGCTTGATGCTCTGGAGCTGAAGTCGAATAACAAATGGACCGAAACTAGCTTCAGCGAGAACATAGAATTCTGGCACGACCGTCTTCCGGAGGGGAACACATTGCCACGTAGTATCGAGGAGGCCAAGAAAGTCGTGTGCCCTCTTGACCTACCTCACAAGAGATACCACGCCTGCATCAACGTTTGCATAATGTATCGGGACGAGTATGAGAACAACACGACATGTCCAAAGTGCGGCCACGGGCGGTACAAGGTTGGGAAAAAGAAGGTTCCTCGAAAGGTGGTATGGTACTTTCCTATCACTCCCCATCTGCAGCGGTATTACGTGAACCCTAAGGAAGCAAAGCTCATGCAATGGCACGCGGAAAAGGAGAAGCCCGAAGAGGATCCGGAGAAGGGCTATATCCTGACACACCCTACAGACGCCACCCAGTGGCAAGCATTGGACCTCGCCTTCCCGCAGAAGTTCGGGGACGACGCAAGGAACGTCAGGCTGGGTATGAGCACTGATGGACTCAATCTGTTTGGCAACCAGAGTAGCACGCATAACACCTGGCCCATGTTTGTATGGCCTTACAACCTTCCCCCGTGGTTGTGCACGAAGCACAAGTACATACACATGTGTATTCTCATTCAGGGGCCGAAACAACCAGGTGTCGACATACATATGTATCTCGGGCTGCTGAAAGAGGAGTTAGAATTGTTGTGGAATAATCCACCCCGTACGTGGGACGCCTACAAGGAAGATTATTTTGATATGAGAGACGCGTTGCTCACGACGGTGCACGACTATCCTGGTTACGCATATGTAGCTTGCCAGGTCGGCCACGGATTCTGTGGCTGTGTCAAGTGCATGGATAATACCCCGCATCTCCAGCTACCAAGGGATCCCGGGTCTTCGAAAACCGTGTTCCCATGTGCTCGAAGGTGGCTTCGCTTGGATCACGCGTGGAGGAAACGCGGTGATCTGTTCAATGGTAAAGAGGAGCCTAATAGAGCCCCGCTGCCGAGGAGTGGCGTAGAAATCGACGAGCTTTTGAAAAATTGGGAGGAGTGCCCTTCACCGGGAAAAATGAAGCGACCGAGGGCGGTAGAGCCGTTGCTGGGTGTATGGAAAGCCAGGTCTGTTTTCCACGACTTGGAGTACTGGAAGTACCTCCACACGCCACATTCCCTCTATGTCATGCACATTATGAAGAACATTACGGAGAGTCTGCTTGGCACTCTTTGCAATTCGGAAAAGGGCAAGGATGGGACGAAAGCAAGATACGACCTGAAATATCTTGGCATTAGGAAAGAACTACAGGCCCCCAGTAGTGGTGATGAAGCCGACGATGATGATGATGATGATCAGACGGAAGGGACTCAACGTCTCCGCAAAAGGGCTAAGAAGAACTCTGTGGTGCTTCCAGATGCATGCTACACGCTTAGTCCGGAGGAGCTCGATCAGTTTTTCAGGTGCCTCCTAGGAGTCAAAGTTCCTCACGGTTACTCATCGAAGATAAGCAGATATCTCGACGCAGCGAAGAAGAGGTTCACCGGGATGAAGTCTCACGACTGTCACGTGCTGATGACGCAGATACTACCTGTCGTGATCCAAGGGATAATGGACGAGCACGTACGTGATACGCTGTTTGGCCTGTGCAACTTTTTTGACGTCATCACCAGGAAGTCGATCGGCGTGAGGCAGCTCAAAAGGCTACAGGAAGAGATCGTGGTGATACTATGCGAGCTTGAAATTTACTTCCCGCCCGCATTCTGTGATATTTGCGTGCATCTATGTCTCCATGTCGTTGATGACATCAAGCATCTTGGCCCGACATTCCTGCACAACATGATGCCGTTCGAAAGGCAGAACGGTGTCATGAAAGGATACGTTCGCAGCAGGTCCCATCCAGACGCAAGCATGGCCAAGGGCTTCCTAACATACGAGTGCATCACCTTCTGCCAGAATTATATAAGGAGCGAGGACGAGGATGTTGGTCTGCCAACCAAGACACACCTCGGTAGGCTCACTGGAGAGGGTCACCGTGAGGGGTCCCGCTCACTCCATGTCGGCATCGAGAATCAACGCGACGACTTTGACAGGGCTCACCGGGTCGTGCTACAACACTTGACATTGATCGAACCTTGGGTGAATGAGCACAAACGCGTAGTCGAGCAGAGTAACATCGACCTGGGCCGAACGAGGAAGAATGGAGATGTAACCAGAGAGCACAACTCGAGCTTCGGCCGCTGGTTCAAGAAAACACAAGAGCTTCTCGCAAAGACCATAACACCGTCTACGGAAGAAGAAAAACTCATATTTGCCTTATCACGGGGCCCCGGGCAAAACGTAAAGACCTATCAAGCGTACGACATCAACGGTTACAGATTCGGCACCGAGGAAAAGGACAAGAATAGCGAATACCAAATTCAGGAGTAACTATGCTATCTTTCGCCGATGATGAGGCTACTATCAAGGAACGGTACTTCGGAAGGATCGAGGAGATTTGGGAGCTCAACTACTGTGGAGAGACGATGCCAATGTTCCATGTGAGATGGGCCAAGAACGTCGAAAAAGAAGGTCGGTATTTCACCACCATGGTTATACCCGATGCCAAGTCAAAGTACGCATCCGCGAAAAATGAGCCATGGGTACTCGCCAGCCAAGTTGACCAATGCTTCTTCATCACCGACCCGTCAAGACCTAGCCATGTTGTCGTGAGGAGGGGCAAGAGGAGCATCATCGGAATGCAAGGAGACGCCAACAAGGAAGACTTGGATAAGAACGGTGATCCCAAGATCGAGGAGGAATTCGACAAGCACTTTGACATGCCTACTACTAGTAAAGTAAGAAGGAAGATCTCCCTACCCACCAAAGGTTGTCCGTTTACGCGAAGAAATCTCAAGGTGGTTGGCATAAAGTATTCAACCGCCAACAAGAAGGGCAAGAAGATTGTGAAGAGACGCTAAAGCTTCTTGTAGATTTCTTCCATTGCTTATCCTTTCCAACATTCGTTTCAATTGTGTTGAGCAGGGACTACTACTCTGTAACCATCGCCGTTTACCCAACGTATTCAGTAGCCCAGTATTTCGACTCGTCGAATACCACGTATAAGAAAAACTGGGCCAGAATAAAAGCTGTTCTCGATGATGCTATGGAGGGATACTTCCAAAAGGGAGGCACCTTCGTAAAGAAAGGGGAATTTGTCAAGACGGATAAAAGACACGGGTTCAAGCACATGACTGAGTTCCCCTGCATCAAGCAGCCGGCTGACAGGATGAGGGATAGCTTCTACGCCCTCCATCACCTTCACGGGTTGGTCCGGGATGTAGAGCAGATCAAGCGCCCAGACACTGTCCGAGAATGGTCTGCAAGATATATAGGGGAAATCAGCGATGCTGATCTTAGAGAACACTTCCATCGCATCCAAAGGAAGTTATCGGAGATAATGAAGGAAGATGTCGAAACCATGGGGGGTGCTTAAACGTATGCTGGAAGCCGTCTAAGAGGGCGATCGAAAAACTCCTAGATGCGCAGGGTGATTGAAGGACGTGGACGACGAAAGACTGCTACAAACCGTTCCCGGCGCCGTCCAGCAAGTAGGCTCATTGATCATGGACAGATGTGTGTATTGTGTCGTGTTCCCAGGTGTCATGAACTATAATTTCTTTGTAATAATTTGTATCGACGGATGTGTGTGTGTGTTGTCGTATTTTATCGTTGAACTTGCTTCTGTGATATCGATGCAATATGTCTTATATGTTGCATTATGCACTAATATATGCCTTGTGTCTATAGAGATGACGTACTACGTGGTGTTCGAGGGTCGGGTTCCAGGGATCTACGAGGAGTGGGAGGACTGTAAGAAACAGGTGCACAAGTTTAGCGGCAACTGCTACAAAGGATACGCGACTAGAGTGGAGGCGGAGGCCAAGTGGAGGAACTACCGGTCGAGGAAGAACAAGAACAAGATGAAGACCGCGGTCGTGCTCATGCTCTTGCTCACCATCATCGCGGCTCTACTATATTTCATCATAGTGTAGGCGGCGGTGACCACTTCATTTGTAACTTTAGATGATGAACTAATTTATACTTGTGTAAAAATGTGGCACTTATGACTATATGTATGCATGTATGTTGGGATCTAATATTTGATGACATAGTAATGTATATGTTTGCATCTACTGTTTGTCCAGATTATTATTTACTATCTATGTATAAATCTTGTATAAAACCTGTATATGCACTGTATTTTGGGCTGTGTTAGAAATTAAAAAAAATACCGAAAAAACATTTTGTGGCGTATCTTGTAACGTTTCTGTGGCGCACAGCATTCTATGGCGCATGTGTGTATATGCGCCACAGAAAGCACACTTCTGTGGCGCACGGGACCACATGTGCCACAGAAAGCCCAAATTCCATGGCGCACGGCTCGTGCGCCACAGAATTACCAATTTAGTGGCGCAAATTCTCTGGCGCACGAGGCATGCGCCACAGAAACCAATTTGCGTGCGCCACAAATAAGGGTTTCCCTAGTAGTGGAGGTTTTTTTGGGAGTTGGGGAAGGAGGTAATGCACATAAAGACGGAATTAAAAAGGTTCTAGGGTAACTGGGGGCGGATGCCCTATTCTTCATGGACTATATTCCACGGGCTCACTCCAAAAATGAAAGCACTATGGTCGGTGGCCACAAGACAATGAAAAGGCCAAATTGGAATATTTTGGGCTATGCTTGGGCCTGATAGGCTAATTTCATGGGCTCGGTAATAAAAATTCTAGACCTCAACAAGGAAGAAAAAACGAGGGAGAAAAATTTGGCAGATATTTTGTGTGAAAAGTGTTGAAAACCAGGACACATTACCCCGTGCACGCCAAAACTTTCCTCCTCACGCCTTCCTACTCGTTCCCGCCTTCACTCCAGCAGGCAGCTACTGTCTCTTTGCCCCATTCTTATCGAGACGCACACAAGCAGTCAAAACCATAGGCCGTGCACCAAAACATTCACACTCTGTCTATCAGCCGGGGCGGCCTGACACCATTGCTGGTGACGCCGTTCTTTTTGAGACGCACATAGGCCGGTGGTCAGCTAGTCGATCCCCAGGGTACTCTTATAATTTCCTTAGTTTGCTCTAATCATTCCCTAAAATTCGTTTTGTACTCGATATGCTCGTTTGACATTGTTCTTCTCTTGATCTGTTTGTTTGAATTGGTTGGCATTTTGCGCTCGGTCGATCTGTTCTCTCAATTATGTAACATAGTTCTGCACTCAATTTCTGAAATAGGCTAAAATTACGTGGCATTTATAGTTCTATATTCAATCAGGTTGCTCAGATATCTATATGTAATCAACTTATTCGATGAAATATCTTGAAATCTTCTGACAATCTCTATCCTCAACAGATGGATAGATATTGGATACTGAATGAAAAAAAAGCAACACCTTCATATTGGGAAGGTATTTATGACTTTATGAAGTTTGTTAGACAGCATAACGACGACTCGTATGTGTTTTTCCCATGCCAATGAGGGCTGTGAAATATAGCCATCTATGTCCATATTTAAACTGGATATTATTTATATTTTTGATGAAATATCTAACCCTGCCACTAATGCCTAATGATCAAAGGGGTATGCAATCCTTTCTTTCTATTTTCCCCTGCGCAGATAGTGACGTTTGATGATGGGAATCACAACATTAAAGTCAAAGATACGAGATTTCCAACAACCCGAAGAAACCAGGGGTCATGAAGTGGAGACAGACGCTTTAACGAACAACTATACGACGGGAATAAAATTCCGGTCGTATAGTTCCGGTCGTATAGTTGCCATCGACACCGCTAGGTCAAACAGAACAACTTTCGTGAAGAGACCCCTATATAAAGAGGCTTTGAGCAATGAGAAAAGCCTCTCCATCAGACGCCAAGAATCACCGGCCACCCCCAGAACTCCATCTACAACACCGAAGAGCCACCGGAGGAATATACCTATATCTAATCTCCAAACTCTTCTCCACCACCATATAGCCATATTCCACCACTTGTAATAGTAGATCTCATCTTCAATTAGCAACATTGTAAGACTATTTGCTATCAATCTCATGATTACCATTGCAATATTTATGATCGTTGATTTCATCTCTATGTGTGAGTAATTCTCTTTGGGATAAGGGCTTCGGCCTAGCCATGTAGCATTTGTACATGTTATTTATCATAGATGGTATCATGTATTAGTTTGTATGGCATGTTGATTATCGTATGCTCTCTTACCTCAATCCAAGGACTTTTCATGTGCCCAAGACACCGATGATTGAGCCAGGTATAGGGAGTATGAGTAATGACTAATTTGCAGTTTGGGAACCCCAGCGACAGAAGGGGTAGTACGGCTGTATGTGAGGGAGTTACTTGGGATTAATAGTGACGTCAATATGCATATCATTAGTTCTCTTTCTTCTATGGATGAGACTAGTAGATTATTCCTATAAGAGGTTGCAGAGGCAATAACAATTATGGATGCATTGCCCACATAAAATTATCTTACTCTAACATTTACATGCATACTTTATTATTATCTTTTATTCCCATCAGATGTTTTGGATAGCTACAGGTGAAACCAAAAGCCCTAGGCCCTTGATGTCTAGGCACTTCTATTCTTGCAACCAATTGTTGGGCCTCCAAGTGCAGAGGTTTGTAGAATAACAGCAAGTTTCCCTTAAGTGGATCACCCAATGTTTATCGAACTCATGGAGGAAGTGGTCAAAGGTATCCCTCTCAAGCAACCCTGCAATCAAGATACAAGAAGTCTCTTGTGTCCCCAACACACCCAATACACTTGTCAGGTGTATAGGTGCACTAGTTCGGCGAAGAGATAGTGAAATACAAGTGGTATGGATAATTATAAGTGGTAACGGTGCCAGAAAATAGCTTTGATGGCGCGTGGTTGACGCGTAGGAAGAGACCAAAGGAAATCTGAAATAGAGATGGAAGCAAGCAAACATGTAATAGATCTAGTTGCAAACAGTGTTTCAATCCTTAGAAAGAAGGCCCAGGGATCATACTTTCGCTAGTGCACACTCTCATATAAATATCTTCTCTTTATGATACTACTATGAATTACTCTCCGGTTGGACACTCTAGGTAACAGCACACCTCAAAGTTCGCTTTCCCCATCTAGGTAACTCGACACTGTCACCTTGAGCGCTAGATGGTTCCAACAAACACCACAATTTCATAGAGACATCCCACTCCAAATATAACTCATAACAAGTATTTGTAATCTCTAGCCTAAGTGCCACCATGGTGTGCACGCTGTCACTTTCACACACATGGGGAGAGCCAGAGATCTATTAAAGCACTTGAGTAGCAAGGTAGATCTACTTGATTACAAAGCTCATGATCACAATATGATCATGCATAGAGAGAGATGAACACATAGCTACCGGTAGAACCCTTAGCCTCGAGAGAGAACTACTGCCTCCTCATCATGGGAATCAGCAACGATGATGGAGATGGTGGTTGAGATCAGTGGAGATGGCTCTGGGGGCACTTCCCCGTCCTGACAGGTTGCCAGAACAGAGAGTTTCTATCCCTCGAATCTCCCCTTTGGTGGCGGCGGTGTTGCGGAACTTTTTGTGGCTAGAAGCTCCAGGATTTTGGGTTTTCATCTCGAGGGCTTCTTATAGGTGAAGGGGCATGGTTGGTGGCCGGCCAGGGGGCCCACACCATGCCCTAGCACGGCCTAGGGCTGCCCGCTCCAAGGGGTGGTGTGGCCACCCTGTGGCCCCCCTTTGTCTCTCCTTCGGACTGCATGTGTCTTCCGGTAAAATATTGACTTTGGCTTTTGTCCCGTCCAATTCCGAGAATATTCAGTTTCTGGATTTTCTGGAACGAAAAACAGAAGAAAACAGGCAACTGGCACTGTGGCATCTTGTTAATAGGTTAGTTTGAGAAAATGTGTAAAAGTACTCCAAAGTGTAGACAAAACATAAGAAAGTAGATAAAAACAAGCATGGAACATCAAAAATTGTAGATACGTTTCCAACGTATCAACATCCCCAAGATTAACTCCTTCTCGTCCTCGAGTAGGTAAGTGATAAAAAAGAATAATTTTTGAGGTGACATGCACCATCATAATCTTGATCAAGGTATTTGTAAAACATTGATAGCTGGGATCATAGTACTTTAACATAGCATGAAAGATATAGTTCTAACAATAAGACATAGCGACTATGTTGTAGCATGAAACGATACAAACAAAAGATTCATGAATAACAATGCATTGAAAGGTGTTTGTTTGTTTCACATAAAGAAAACATAATGAGAATGGTATTCAGCTTGTCCCTCATAGAGTAGCAAAACATAAATGCATAGGACACCTTAAATGTTCATAAGGGTGACTAGATACAAGTAGTTTAAGAACAAGCAATATCAAAGTTATGCATCAATCAACAAGTCTTGGGACAATGCACATTAAACTAAGAATGGCCACTATGCTCTCTCAATAGGTGCATAAAGATACAAGATGGAGAAACAATATAAAAGTGGAAGAAAGGCCTTTAGTGAAGGAAGCAGGGATTCAAGTCTCATAAAGAGCTTCCAAAAATTATGGTACTTATTAGCTTTTAGCTCTCATTGCCACTATCATAAGCATCTTGAAGTGATTAAGGTTAAAGTGAACAAACTATGGAGTATATGCTTGACAAAGTATAAGTTGGCAATCTCATGTCCCTTGAATACGAGGGACGCTCCTCATGCTACTCAAGTTTAGTTACCAGTAACTTCTTGTCATAGTAAGTAGATGTGTATCATAGAGAACCGCCAACGGGGTACCCCTTGCCTGATGATACGAAATAATCCCCATATCAAAATGACAAGGCAAGCAGAAAACGAGCATCTCAGCAATCTTCTTATTTACCATGGGAAAATAGTGCCTTTTTCTCTCTTTCCTCTTTTCTCATCTCTTTTTTTCGTTTTTTCTCAATCTCTATCTCTTTTTTTATAAGAAGAATGCTTCATAGGTTGCTCATTATGGTTATGCTACAGGTTTCCACGATGATTAGGCATGGATTAGACCAGCGGCCCAGGAGTTTCTCTATCTAACATACATAACTCCATGAACTTACAATCTACCGTTTCATTTCACACCGATGACATCCGTAGACAAAAGAGGATGATATCAACTAGGTACAATGTACAAGTGCAATGTCGAAAGCGTTCCCCATGACAGCATGGTTCTGCTAATCCCCAACATATAAGTGCAAGCATATAAAACATAGATGACACAATGGTTCAAGATTATTAGGGGCAAGAAAAGTAAAGTGTGCCATCAAGTTCGTGAGAGCTTTAATCACTAGTTTTCTCATAACAATTTTAATTCGGAAGGTAGATAAAAACATGAATATACTTGGAATAGCAAATTCTAATAGGTAGGTATGGTGGACTCTTTGGAATTACTTGGTTTTATTTGGAGTTGGATGCATGAGTGGAACTCATACTTGGTTATGGAGGCTAGCAAAAGACTGGGAGCGACCACCTAAGAGAGCAATAATGGCCATAATCATGGAAAAAGCGACAAAACATCATTAACTAAAGCATAAAGTGATATTACAAGTTGAAAACTAAATGATCATAGAGTCTATGGTGACTTGCTATAGCCTTAACATGGTGTGAGCATGCGCCAAGTCAACCCAAACAAAGCATCAAAGGAGAATACCACAATACTATGCTTTAATATGCTAAAACAACGCATGATTCTTTCATGGCTCATTAAGAAATCTCAATTGTTTATAACATGTCATGCGACAGCAAAAATCACTAAGCACAAAGCCAAAACAAAACCAAGAATGACATGACAAAGCATAGGTCACAGTAAAAACGAACTACTTTTTACCACTTAAGTATGGACTTTTCCTACTCTTTTCCAATCCAAACCAATCTTATTTGAAAACTAATGCATGAATGAGGGGGTCCAACCAATTTATTCAAGCAAACCAAGCAAACAAAAACGAGGACGCTCCAAGAATAACACAACTGTGCATGAAACAATAAAAATTAAGTGTTTGGAGAAAACCTAAAAATTTTATTGATGGAGAAGGGGATGCCTTGGGCATCCCCAAGCTTTGACGCTTGTACTTCTTGGATATTTCAAGGGGTGACACGAGTGGCATCCCCAATCTTGAGCTTTAGTCCATTCTTCATCTCATTACATCATTCTCTCCATACACCTAATTTTTTTTCCTTCATACAAAACTTCACACAATCTTTATTAGCAACATTAGTGCACTCAAGATAATAAGTCTTTGGGTTCAGTTTCAACACCAATAAAACTTCCATTAAAACAGAAGCTACTGAAGCACTTCCCTCAAAAATCTCAATTCCCCAAAAAAGAACCCAACAAAGGAATCAACAAGAAGCAAATGCAAATAATGGAAAAAATCTGTCAAAACAGACCAGCAGGTAAAAACCAATTTTTTCGAAGACCTTATGTTTCTCAAATCGAAAAGTGTGGAACTAACTAAAGTTAGATAACGACATGGGGCAGAAGCACAAAAATTCACGCCTCAAAACGATGCACAGAGATTTTACACGAATTTTACAGCGAAGCACAAAAATCTGTTTCAGGATAGGAACTTTCCCAAGCATTACTTCTCTCTAATTAGAGGTTCCTCTTGGCACAAAAAGAAAATAAAAAGGATAAGGAGCAGTTATTACAGAGGTACTAACTTCCAAGACTCATCTAAAACTTTTGGGTTATTTCCCAATAAGTACTTTTCTTTAACGCCTGTAAGTTAGGCATGATAGTTTGAGAAGATGCTCACATAAGAAATATGAATTGAAATAAAAGAGAGCATCAAGAAGCAAATTCAAAGAACATTTAATTCTAACCCACTTACTATGCATAGGAATCTTGTAAAGAAACAAGTCATGAAAGCACAAAGCAACAAGCATAGGAAAGCAAAACAAGTGCAACTGCAAGACTTTGAACATAAAGAGGGGAAACTTAATATTATTGAGACACATAAAACCATGCATATAATAATAATTACTCTCCACATAAGCATAGTCATTCTTATTAATTGTGGTGGGAGCAAATTCAACAAAATAGCTATCATTATTATTCTCATCACAATAATTATCAAATATAGGATTGTAATCATTAATTTTCTCCCCAATAATAGGTGGACTGAAAATATCATATTCATCATTGTAATCATCATATATTGGGGGTTTGTTATCATCATAAGCAATAGAATAGCTATCTTCCAAAGCTGGGGAACTAAAAAGATCATTTTCATAAAAAATAGCTTCCCCAAGCTTAGATTTTTCCATAGCATAAGCAATAATGGTGTCCAAAGAATTCATACTAACAACATTTCTATTAGCATGCAAATAAAGTTCCGTAGGTTTTTCAATTTTCTCTTCAAACACTTCATGTCCTAACTCAAGATAAATGCTATAAAGCTCTCTATTTTTGTTGTTGTTTTCCCTTAAGCCTAATTAGTGAAAACGAGAAACAAAAAGACAAAATTGCAGAATCTAAAGGAAATAACTTCGAGCACTCACATGGGAGGATGTGAGTACCTTTTACCTTACCTCCCCGGCAATGGCGCCAGAAAATAGCTTGATGTCTACGCACTTCTATTCTTGCAGACAGTTGTGGGGCCTCCAAGTGCAGAGGTTTGTAGAACAACAGCAAGTTTCCCTTAAGTCGATCACCCAAGGTTTATCGAACTCAGGGAGGAAGTGGTCAAAGGTATTCCTCTCAAGCAACCCTGCAATCAAGATACAAGAAGTCTCTTGTGTCCCCAACACACCCAATACACTTGTCAGGTGTATGGGTGCACTAGTTCTGCGAAGAGATAGTGAAATAGAAGTGGTATGGATAATTATAAGTGGTAATGGTGCTAGAAAATAACTTTGATGGCGCGTGGTTGACGGGTACGAAGAGACTAAAGGCAATCTGAAATAGAGATGGAAGCAAGCAAACATGTAATAGATCTAGTTGCAAATGGTGTTTCAATGCTTAGAAATAAGTCCTAGGGATCATACTTTCGCTAGTGAACACTCTCATATAAATATCTTCTCTTTATGATACTACTCTGAACTACTCACCGGTTGGACACTCTAATCCATGGTAGGGCTATAACAGCACACCTCAAAGTTCGCTTTCCGCATCTAGGTAACCCCACACTGTCACCTTGAGCGCTAGATGGTTCCAACAAACACCACAATTTCATAGAGATATCCAACTCCAAATATAACTCATAACAAGTATTTGTAATCTCTAGCATAAGTCCCACCATGGTGTGCACGCTGTCACTTTCACAAACATGGGGAGAGCCAGAGATCTATTAAAGTAGTTGAGTACCAAGGTGGGTTACTTGATTACTAAGCTCATGATCACAATATGATCATGCTTACCGAGAGATATGAACACATAGCTACCAGTAGAACCCTTAGCCTTGAGAGAGAACTACTCCCTCCTCATCATGGGAATCAGCAACGATAATGGAGATGGTGGTGGAGATCGATGGAGATGGCTCCGAGGGCACTTCCCTGTCCCGGCAGGGTGCCGGAACCGAGACTTTCTATCTCTCGAATCTCCCCTTCGGTGGCGGCGACACTGCGGAACTTTTTGTGGCTGGAGGCTCTAGGATTTAGGGTTTTCATCCCGGGGGCTTCTTATAGGCGAAGGGGCAAGGTCGGTGGCTGGCCAGGGGGCCCACACCATGCCCTTGCACGGCCTAGGGCTACCCGCACCAAGGAGTGGTGTGGCTGCCCTGTGGCCCCCCTTCGTCTTTCCTTCAGATTCCATGTGTCTTCCGGTAAAATATTGACTTTGGATTTTGTCCCGTCCAATTCCGAGAATATTCATTTTTTGGCTTTCCTAGAACCAAAAATAGAAGAAAACATGCAACTGGCACTGTGGCATCTTGTTAATAGGTTAGTTCCAGAAAATGTGTAAAAGTACTCCAAAGTGTGGACAAAACATAAGAAAGTAGATAAAAAACTAGCATGGAACATCAAAAATTATAGATACGTTTCCAACATATAAGGCCTCTCTCTCGATCATCGAAAACAACAAAAGGCAGCAAACTCTTGGTCCGGTAAAATACAAAAAGAATTCTAAAACTCTAGAAGGTCCATTAAAATAACTTCACTATGCTTTCTGCTTTCCGAGGATTTGATAACCTAGGTCTACTAGGGAAAAAGAGTTGTATTACATCCATAATCCGGATCAAAGGTATCATCCAATAATGCCTTGATTATAAAAAGTCGAGTCAGAGCACAGTCGCAGGCCATATATTCCTTAATGGTATGCAACACACATATATTAGGTGTATTAAACAAGGTGAACCATATGATCATCATGTTCTTGATCCTCTAGCTGATGTTGATCCGCCTGAAGCTCATTAGAACAAGGATGAGGACCTTTATGGTTTGTTAAGGGACATGAACCCCACTGCAAGCATAAAAGGCGCTCCTTCTCTTAAGAGATAACTTTTCTCTGACTTGATAGAAGATACCAAGTGTCTAGTGGACCCTAATTCTAGTTTCTCAAGATTCGAACTAGTAATGAAATTACTAAAGGAGAAGTCGTCCAACAAGGTTACCAATAAAGCTTTCGATTCAAAGATTAAGGTGTACAGCGAGTCAATCCCTAGGGAAGGACTGCCAAAATCCTTTTACGAGATGAAATAGTACAACAAGGTACTTGGACTATCATATGTGAAGATCCATTTTTGTCAAAATAACTGTGTACTGTTCTGGGAGGACTACCTCGATGAATGCCTAGTATGTAATGAATCGATATGGAAAAATGGTGATAAAAAGAAGAAATATCCTTGTAAGGTTCTGATATTTTTTCATTTATAGATAGAAAAAAGAGGTTGTTTCAATCAGAACAAACATCTAAGGAAACAAGATGGCACAAAGAGATTATCAAGCCATACGATTACTTACTGGGACATCCAGCTGATGGCGATGAATGGAAGAACTTTGACAAGGGTCATACATGATTTGCTGCAGATCCAAGGAACCTAAGACTTGGCCTAGCTACAGATGGATTTAACCCATTTGGCAACATGATTAACTTGTATAGCATGTGTCCAGTACTGGTTACAATTTACAACTTGCCTCCCTAGGCATGCAGTAATTAGTCGAACTACTTGATGGCTTTACTCATCCCAAGTCCCAAATCACCTGGAAGGATTTTGATCTATTCATGCAGCCTCTTATACGAGACTTGCAGGAACTATGGAAGGGTGTCAGGACTCCTGATATCCTTGCCAGCAAACCTGAATATGCCAAGTTCCCTATGCGTGCTGCTGTGCTATTCTGCACCATGATTTTCTAGCTCTTGGCACTATGTCAGGCAAAGTGACAGCATGTTATAACACATGTGTTCACTGTGAGACAAAACAAGTCACGGTGAGGCTACAAAATAAGACCGGTTTCCTTGGCCACCGGGTTTTTCTTCCTAAAGTCCACACATTCTGAAAAAACATAAAAAAAAATTAGTTCTATGGAAAGAGGACTGAATATGTCGCTACACCACAAAAGTTCACTGCAACAAAGTTGTAGGCGCATCTACAAAAGGTCAGAAATGTCAAACCAGGAAAACAACCAGCTGCTAAACGAGTTAAAAGAAAGAATATAGAAGATGTACCGACAGTAGGAGCATCATCTGAAAGGAAGAGAGTGGAAGAAGTAGTAGCAGATGCCCAAGTGATGCAAAAGGAACCGATAATATTTTATAAGCGCAGATGCACTCTATGGGACTTGCCGTATTAGGCTAGTAAGATGCTTCGACATAATATTGATGTCATGCACATGGAGAAAAATATATGTGACAGCATTATAGACACATTACTCAACATTACATCTAAGACAAAAGATAGCTATAATGCTAGGCTTGACTGCAAAAAACTGAATGTTAACAATAACTTGAAGCTGCATCCTGAAGATACGGTTGATAAGGGCAGTGAAAAACATTACAAATTCCGTGGTGCAGAATTTACCTTGTTGATGAATAAAAGGGTACTATTTTGTGACTTCCTCCAAGGTGTGAAGTTCCGATCTGAGTTTGCTTCCAACATTGCAAATTGTATCAATGCAGAGGGAAAAAGCTCTAATGGTTGAAAACGCACGATTGCCACATCCTACTACAAAGGCTTTTATCTCTTGGCATTAAAGGTTTAGTGAACAAGGATATGTACAATGTGCTTGTAGAGTTGGGAATGTTCTTTAGGGAAATCTGTAGCAAAACTATAGACAGAAGAGTTGTAGCGCATCTTCAGATGGACATAGCAGAAATCTTGTGCAAGCTTTTGAGCTGATATATCCACCAGCCTTCTTTTATGTGATGGTGCATTTGGCTGTTCATCTGACTGAAGATGCACTTTATAGAGGTCTCGTACAGTACGAATGGATTTACCCTATAAAACATCGACTTTGCACTTTCAAGAGTACTGTTAGGAAGAAGGCTAGAGTAGAGGCTTGCATTGCAGAGGAATATATTGCTATTGAAGCATTTGCATTTTTCTCAAGATACATTCCTGATCGTAAAACGAGATCCAATCTGGGTGGCAGAATTGAAGAACTTGAAAAAAATGTTTTTAACCATGGTGTTCACCTAGTAAGAAAGAAGGAACATAGAACATTAATGCAACACGAATATGACCAACTTACTTGGTATGTGCTGAATAACACTGATGAGGCTGAAAACTTTGTTGTGCGAATACTATTCATACATATCATCACATATATGAAATGAAACTTGTAGCAAGATATGTTCAGATATCTTACTTGAGTATCATTTTTGTAGGTTATTTAAAGCAACCAGTGGAAAAGATTATGTTGCATCGGTATGTGGGGGTGGGTTTCAGGAATGGTTTAGGAATCATGTAGCATGTTCAATTGAACTTTCAAATGCATACAAACTGTGCACATGAGATGACCTCTTGATTATTTTGTATAACCGCATATCACGAAGCTGTGTGGAGAGAATCTGGGTGATGGTCTCTATGCCCTATGACGTGGTCTTGCAAAGAGGGTGCAGACAGCTTCAGCTTGCAATGATGATGGTATCCATACAACACTTATGAGAGTGAGGGACATCTGAAAACAAAAAAACAGTAGCATCATGACCAGCGGAGAGCACTTGACAACCAAAATGATGAAGTCAGATGACTATGGTCATTATGGTCGCATAAAAGAGGTTATTGAGTTGAACTATAATGACAAGACTAGTGGTCGACCTGTGGTTCTATTCAAGTGTTATTGGTATGACCAAGATCTGAACAATAAAAGAGGTCCTAGAAATGATGGGAATTTCATATCGATCAATACTACCGCTGAGTGGTACAAGGAGGAACCTTATATTTTGGTAACTCAAGCTTCCAAGGTAATATTCTTGTATGACAAAGATAATAACGACCGGCAATATTTGCAAAAGTTTGAGGCAAGGACTACCTATGATGTGAATGAGTATGACGAGCAAGTCACCATAGATGTTGCCCACCAAGATGATCCCAGTGGTTGTATGGTAACTGAACTGGCTGACGTTGATGAAAATTTGATTGCTAGAGGCAGCTCTACACATGATGGACAAGTAGATTTTACTATCAAGGTTAGTGTAGTCGACAAATACAGGAATAAACTAGTTCTACCTGATAAATCTTAGGACATGTATGATGAATGGAAAGGGGAAGAAGATCCAACCCAGTCGGAATATGTGGATCTAGAACGCAGTGGTGCTGAAAGCGATGATGTGATGATGATTAGACTGTTGTTTTATATTATGCAGTGAGATGATGAACAGTGATTCGTATTGGTTTTATCTTTGTAAAATGTATGAGACATGATCACAATTTGCCGTTGGATTCCTAGACTAATTTTTTCCCTATCTAAATTGGGTTAAGCTTAATTTGACAAGTGCAAACATACATAGAACAAGTTAACTTGGTGTGCAACAGATACATTGGTTTAGTACATTAATGAATTAGCAATCATAGACCAGGTTTCATACAGTAGAGATGGGCGAGCAAATTGTCTCTACAGATAGGGCAGCTGGTGTTGGTCTCAAACAAGTGAAGATGCACTTGCGGTGGTACAGATGGTTGAATCCCTGGAGACGCACCGGTGTGTGCCTCGACAACACCTGCATGCATATGCTACATTGTCCATCCTCCTTCTCAACTAGGTACCAACTGTCTTGAAGCGCCAGCAGGTTGACATTGAGCCAAAGATCCATGCTGAGGGTTAGGTCAAAGTGGAACCTACCAACCCACATACACGCCTCATGACAGAGTCGGTGCAGAATGTCGTATGGCATGATTATGTCCCACTCCTCCGCAATGAGTTTTAGGTTCTTTAGCAACCATAAACGGCCAAGAACCTTGCGCATAGTTCCCACGACCTTGCTCGCTCTTTGCAGCTTGCTGGGACACAGGCTGAGATTCAACACCTCCTTTTCGCAGGGTCTGGTCACAACATCGTCCTCATCCAGAGGGGCTAGGATGGAGCCAGGCATCCTCTTGATCTCGTACGTCATTGAGAATAAAATCTTTAGTGTCACTGTGTATGGCATTGTCTTGTCAACTAACTGCGGCTCGATGACGGATGGTGCGCTTCTGTGAGGAGTGCTCCAGTTCCGGCGCCGCCGCCATTTGGGGATTTTTTGGGGGTGGGGGAGGGGAGGGGCGGGGCGGGGGCTAGTTGATGGTACTAGCCTAGATGAGGGGGAAGATGCCAGTGGAAATGGGTGAGAGTGGACTGCTTGAAGGAGAGGCTGTGCTAGCTCGTCACTCCCCAACATTAGCCCTGGCTCATCCTCTCTTCATGTTTCTATTTAGGGAAGTCTAAAATAAATCTTGAATTTATAGGGAAAAGGTAAATCGAACTCCATCACCAAATCCTTGAAATTGGCTCTCCAAACTTATCAATCCTGGTCTATTTTGAACCGATACCAAATAGTAATGTTTTTGTGGCACCGTCTCCACCATGGAGGACACCGCTTTGCAGAAAAGAGAGCGACCCCACATTGATAAAAAAATGATTTATCTTAACCTGACCAGAGGGATGGTTTTTTCTATGCGTTAAATAAAGGAAGGGTTGTTGAGCTGGACAATGAAGACCAATATTTTAACATACGCTGAGTTTGGGCATCAGAGCAAGTAGTTGCTCCGATTCCTTGATTTTTTTGTGTGGCATCGGCTGTGTAGCGTAGGCACCGTTTCCGGATGGATGAGAAGTGGTTTGAGCACCGATATTTGCATACGCAGTGGAGGGCCACCCAAGTTCTATGGATTTTCAAGATTTTTAGCTAAAAGAGAGCAACTATGTTGATGCATAGGCTGGTGGTACTTCCCCTTATTACCAGTAAAAAAGAGAAACTATGTGGATGCGATGATGATTCAATTTATTTATAGTACTAACATAATTAGTATAGGTACTCCACAACCACGGCAGAAACTAAACCATACTCTAGACGGAATTAGCTCAGACATAGACACCTGAATATCATACGGTACTTTTTTGTCAAGAACCTATGATGCCCTCTGCCCGTGCGGGAACGCCGTATGGTGTTCGATGAACTCAAGAAAGCTACCAGCCATGTCGCACCCTTTGTTGCTACATTTGACCCTCATTCCCGAGGACATCCGATCCATGGTAGTGGTTGGTTTGAAGATTCCTCCGTACTCACATCCTGGGCACTGGCCGTCGGACAATTTTCCAACACATTGTGCGCATGCAACGTGCGTCGCAGCCTCGCCAAAGCATTGCTTATGCAAGGAAAATAGATTTATCCCAAAAACAAGAGTTGTATCGAACCAGTGCGGAAAACATCCTGAAGAAAGAAGTAATAACCATGTACACGGGACGACGAACAATTTGAGAACACAGCCTATAGCTGCAGACCTGCCTCATTGCACTCATGTCAATTGTAGCTTCAAACCACTTGTCCTCCATAGAGCCGCCTTCTACAACTGCGGCGTATCTAAGATGGATTTTGAGACCGAGCAAGAGAGAAGAGAGAGAAGCACAGATCTGACAGGGTTGATGAGAGCGAGAAAGAGAGACTTGTACTACTACTTAAAGACTAGGAGTACTAGACTACTCATCTCACTCTAGGTAATATCATCCATCCATCCAAATTCAATGGCCATGAGCCGACAACTTATCGCTTTGGGAAGAGATTGGCATGGAGAAAACTAGGCAAGCACCATGTTCCCCGAGTAAGGACTACTGTAGGTGCGGAGTAGTAGTTTTTAATTATCTCCCTCTGACCCAGTGTACACGTCGCTTTGATGACCTAGTACGTGGAAGACTAAATACTGTACTCCAATACTATTTCGGGATGGAGGTACTAGTACTACTCTACCTTTGTTTGGGATGAGATTAGCCCCAATGGGGGTATCAGGTGGTACGTATCATGCATTCCATGCATAGAAAATGCTTATAGGTCACGGCAATTAATGATGAAATAGATTGTGTTGGTATAACAGGTAGATAAGGTATCATAGAAAAAATAATCTCAAATAAATCTTTTACACAATTACCTTGAGATTACAAAACAATAAATACACTAAGACTATGATACTACTAGTACTAAGTACTGTACAGTACATGATGGGAGTACTACAGATTGTGGAGATGGTATCACATACTAGTATCATATATTCCTGTACATGATGCTACTGTATAATACTCTCCATTGTGACTAGTCTTAGTCTAGTCATAGTGGGAGTAACATTAGTGGTAACATAGATCCACCTACGCAAAAAAGATGATGTGGTAAGCAATTAATGAAGAGAGAAGCAAATAGAGTAACACAAGTAATATGTTATCATCACATCACAATTTCCAATGCAAAATATGTCTATAAAATAATAAATAAGGTTTGCTACTTATGTTACTACACATATCACACTACCCACTAGTATGAAGGTAGTAACTTAGAGTAGTAACATATGCATGTTACCACTCTAAGTTACTCCCGCCTATGACCAGCCTTATAGGATTACTCTACCTCATTAATAAAGCCAAGTTAATAAAACCAAGAAAGTTAATTACTCTACCTCATTATTGCCTCGTGCATAAATAGTTTCACTTGTATCATAGAAGAGAGAGAAAAAAGAAATGCATTGGTGAAGAGAGAATAATAAATGAGATATGGCTTATAATCTCAAACAATTTTAAAAGGTCTCTAGCCTTATAATCAAAACAGAGGGAGTACTCCAGGATGGAGCAGTACATACCTTGCACATAGTACCAGGACTATAGTAAGTTGCACGTGCCTTGCACGTGAGAATTAGATAGTAATAGAAGTACCGTATGACATATCATCTTTTATTTATATAAAACTATAATAGGTGACACTGAAAAATAATTATAATTTTGAGCCACGTCCATAAAGTATCGGGTGTATAATTGGTTCTTGTACCTTGTGTCATGTAGATATCAACCTACTACTATTACCTACCTATTACACGATATTCTCTAGAGAAATGATGAAGAAGATTCTAGAATTATTGAGAAGTGTGTTTTGAGGTTTGTGCATAGCGTCCACTATACTAAAGACTATCAATAGAATATTCTATATGCTCGCATGGATAGAAGATCTAGCGGCTTGCAATGTTGGGATTTGCTAGTCTTGATCGAATTGTCAAAATTCAAAGTACGGCATACACTATATAGTGTGGAAAGATTATATAATAGGTTAAGCTCAAAAATTATAAATATGATCGAAATCTATAATGTATGGGTGTATATTTGGTTGTTGTACTTTGTATCATGCATAAGTCATGTTTATTAGTTATACCTCATACTTGATTTTTTTGGTAACATGGTCTAGCAAAACGATGGAAAAGAGATTCTATAATGATGAGTGTGTTTGAGGTTTGTGCATACCATACATTATGCTAAAGAATACTACGATAGTATCTTCTAGATGTTAGAATGGAATAGAAGATCCAGCAATTTACGATGTTGTTATTCGTGAGTCTTGATCCAACAGTCAGTATTCAATGTTTTTCGTACACTATATAGTGGTAAGATAAGATTTTGCTTGAATTTTTTAAGAGGGTGTCAAACTTCTCGGCATATATATTCCTAGCAAGAAGTTGAACGTGGCCATACTTTGAAGCATGTTTTTTCAAATACAATGCAAAATTCGTGTCTTGAATTTTTCATGGAACCGGTACATGTAAGGTAATGCCATTGCTAGTCTTCCCCCCAAAATGTTTTGTTTAGTTAGTTTTATTTATTTTTCCAAAATAGGGACAAATTTTCCAGCATGATAATTCCTAGCAAGAAGTTGAAATCTATAAAACTTTAGTGATTGCTCGGGTAAATAAAAATGGTTTTCAAAAAAGTTAGAAGGAAGCTATCACACACTTGTAGATCAAAATTTTGTTAAATTGACATAAAGTTATTTAAGAGGATGAAATTAAAAAATGTTATGTTCATACAAGTTGCAAACTACCAAAACCAACATTGTTTAGTTAACATGTCAAGATGCTCCATCATCTACTAGCTAGATATGGGAATTACATTAGCGGGTGTACACATATCGTGAATAAAATTTTCACCTATATCTTACTCCACTAGAAATGAGTTATCTACTCTAGCATTTAGCCTAGTCACCACATATAATGAGACGTTTCCCCTGTTTTGGTGGGATTACTTGTAGATCCATAAACTATGATGATGTGGATATATGGGCATACCCTTGGTCATTTGGTTTGAAACACAAGAATGTTTGTGCTTGCTAAGGAAAACTATTAAACTAGTTTTTTCAAATGTTTTCCAAATTAACGTTTAGCATTTTTTTGTGGAAATTATTTTTTGTTGAATTTTTTTAAAGGAGATCAATTTTTTGGCGTGGATATTTCTAGTAAGAAGTTGAATTGGTATGCCATACTTTTAAGAATGTGGTTTCTCTTGAATTTTTCCAAAAGGGGACACAAGAGACGACTTTTCGTGTTTTTCATCTGCATTAAATGCCAAAGTGTGTACTAGTAAGTTGCATATGCCTTGATTGTGAGACTAAGATAATAGGAGTATGACATATCATAAACTTGTAATAGGTAAAGCTCAAAAATAAGTATACCTTTGAGCCACAAAATATCCATAAAGTATCGGGTGTATATTTGTTCTTCTACTTTGTATCATGTAGAAATCAACCTTTCCTAGCTACCTAATACTTTGTTTTTTTGGTAACATGCTCTAGAGAAATTATGGAGAAGTGTGTTTTGAGTTTTGTGCATAGCGTTCATTTTGCTAAGACTACCAATAGAATATTCTACATACTATAATGCCAAATAAGATCCAACAGTTAGCAATGTTGAGATTTCCTAGTCTTGATCTGCTAGCAGTAAACGTTCAAAGGTTATCGCACACTACAATGTTAAGAATAGTAGGTATATATGTGAAATGCATGTATTGACATTTGAAGGCCATCTGCAATTTGCTTTAGCTAAAAACATATGTAATGTTGGCATGCTATTTTTTCAATATGGAAGACAGGATGTTTGTAGAACATAGTGCAAGTGGCTCAGTGATTCATTGTGAGCCACTGTTCCGACCACTTAATAATTATCAAGATTGGATAGTGTTTTCTCCTATCTTATTTTACCACTATATAGTGTGCGAATAACTTTGAACATTCACCATTGGATCAAGAATCACAAATCCCAACATTGCTAACCGTTCGATCTTCTTTTCCGTTTCAGCATCTTAAAGATTGTATTGATAGTATTTAGCACAATGAGTGCCATGCGAAAACCTCAAAACACACTTATCCACCTTTCTAGAACCTTCCGTCATTTCGCTAGAACATGTTACAAAAAAATCGAGTATTAGATAGCTAGTAAGGTTGATTTGTACATAATATAAAGTATAAGAATCAAATATACACCCGATAGTTTAAGAGTACGAGCCAGACCTTGAACAATAGCAAACCTATATCTTTTGGGCACAAAATTATAATTATTTTTTGGCCAATTTTTGTATATAGTGATAATTTGACATACTTTTGTAGTTCTATTATCTAGGTCTCATGTGCAAGGTATGTGAAACTTATTACTACTAGTAGGTACTACTGCATATTGTAGTACATACTCCAAGAATTTACCAGCCTTATTACGCAGGATGCCAGTTGCTCGCTACCTCCGTTTTGAGAGCGTATAGTACTATCTGATAGACTGCGGCCAGCTGAAAGTATGGCCGCTACAAGTACCGATATGACATTTCTCTTCTGAGTGTTAATGCCTTGGACCACCACCGACTATGAAAAAACTCACGCGCCACTGAGCAGTCGCTCTACATGTTGTCGTTGTACTACTACTTGAAGAAATGCTTGGTCAAAAAAACACTGAAAACGAGGTCCCCTTATTCATTCATTGTAGTGGTGGGTGTAACTGAGTAGCACCGCTAGTACTACTAGTATACTATTCCTTCACAAAAAGAAGTTCAACTTCTCCTTCGTTCCACTCTCCGATGAAATTTCTTTCTTCCATGAAAGGCATGTTACCCTCACAAATACTTGAAGAAATCCTGCTGGATTGGCTGTGTCATCCTCGGAGGTCTCCTTCAGCTCGAGCCTAGGCCCGGGAACAGTTCATCCGGCAGGAACATGCCGTCGTTGGAGATGCCTCTATAGAGCGATTGGTCGCCCGCGGTAAATGTGTGTTGGCCCTACCTGAGTACCATAGAGCGTCACAAAGGCGTCAACATGGCAGGCAAAGAAAAGTGGACCTCTACAATAAAGCGCTAATACCGGTGTGCCTCCCTTTTGACTGTGATGGAGCTGTGTCTAGGGGGCACTCTGGCTGGACATCAATCGTGGCCAAGTTAAGCCCGTACGAGATAGCGGCCAATCCTTCCACTAGGAACCTGCGGCCAGCGAGCATGCAACCGGGAAAGACAACTCGGGTGGGTTCTAGGTTGCCGTGGTCATGGCCGACTCCGTCCTAGGTCCCCTCGATCCTATACTGGCCCTTTCTTACGATCAGGACATGCTCGAGTGCGAGCTCAAGCATGTGGAACCTGCGTCCAGCGAGCATGCGACCGGGGCAGACAACTCGGGTGGGCGCCAGGTTGTCCTGGCCGTGGAATATGACGCCATCCTAGGTCCCCTCGAGCCTATCGATCCTATGTTGGACCTTTCTTACCATCAGGACATGCTCAAGTTTGAGCTCGAGCGTGAGGAACCTGCGGTCGGCGATGCTGCGGCTGGGGGAATCAACTTGGTAGGAGGGTAGGTCGACCTCTTTGGACCTTCTCCTGACATTAACTACATACAGAAGTGACTTCAGTCCTCGAATTGATTTTACCATATCCTTTGGTGTGCTCCTCTACTCCTTCCGAGCAATCTTGTCCCTTCGACCATGATCAACATGAAGGAGCGCATTGTGTATTGTGTGTGAAGCAAGAAGTAGTAGGAAGAGTATGGCTCAGCTGCTCGATTGAAATTGATCCGGACCCGACTGCCTTTACTGGTAGAAGAAAGAAGAAAGAATACCACCACCAAATTTTTGTACAAAGTGTACAATTCATTCTTACAGTTCCCAAGTTTAATTAATTTTCAAACTTCAAAGCTAAAACTCCACACTTAAATGCATGAATCTATGTCGATAAAATGAAATTAGGTCAAACTTGAATACATGTGAGCGCGATAGACTATTACTCTTGAAAATTTCCAAAATTCTTATGAAGGTACCTAGGCAGCCAATATATCATGGGCCAACAATAGTTTTGAAAAATTCCATTACTGATTAGTATTTGCATACTGACAAATTTGACCGTGTATGGAAAACATTCAAACAAAATAAAGCGTAAAACAAAAACATGAGACTTCATTACGCTTGGGGTACTTTTGCTAGTATTATTAAATGCCAAGAAAAATGATAAACATGAGATTTGACATCTTTAGGAAAAATGGATTCACATTATAGCTCACCATGTTGTATGAACATTATTCTTGGGTTCCAGCCCGAACGACCAAGGCCATGGCCTTCTATATCGATATATACCCAAGCTACACTTTTAGACACGGTTCTCACATCGGGTAGATGGGTGTGTCTTGGCCTAGTAAACAATGTTGCCCGTGAGAGTTTCGAACAATGGAATTTTGTTTTCACTTTTCCAAGTGATTACGGGGATGTTTTGTACTAGCAGTAAAGAAAATCAAAATAATGTGGCTTTGTTCACTCGGCTGCTGGAGAAGACTCTAGTAGTTCGGGTGCCGTAGACTGAGTCTCATTGGCCCTCGTCGATGGGACCTCCAGTGTATAAAACATTTTGTCATGGAAGTTCGATTAACTAACGATATTGTTTTTCGTTGGAAAAACCAACGGCAACTTGGACAACTTATAACGATGTTTGTCCCGCATAACAGACGGACGATCGGGTTACCAAATTTGAAAGATTTCATCTCAATTCATATTTAGCCGCGAGCAATCTACATTTGTGATCTCGTATATTTCGTCGCTTCTCCGACTTCAGCTTTCTGGAAGGACCCAACACCCTAAATCCTATCTATGCTTCCAGCTTCCTTCGAGGCGCTTTTCTTACTTTTGGGTAGTTATGACTTGATTTGATGGATTCACTGACTTCGGTTTACTAAGGGGAAGGGATTCCAGATCAAAATGATCCCAAACGAATGGATTTAGCTTGCCGAAATCATTCAATCAGTACAACCTAGGAATATTTGGACAATGTTATCTTATTAAAAAGTAAGGAAATGTTTGTTCGGTAGATCGCCTTGCTTTTCTTTCACATTGGGGTTTAGTGGCAGCAAGAGGCAAGCAACTCTCTTCCGGCTCTCCTCTTATAGATAGGATAAACAAAGAACAAAGTTTTTTGATCACTTACTTCGCTCGCCGTTTTTTGATTGGTTTTTTTAATGCAAATAGATTCAATATAGTAATTTCTTTTAGATTAAGTCTTAGGTCTTCATTGATAATCACATGAAAACCATGAAAGCCTGTTGCTAAGAAAAAGGTAGAACCATAAATAGTATCCGAAATAGTGGAGGGTGCTTGGTAATATTCCATTCCTTGAAAAGTATGATCCTTCTCCTCTTCCGTTCTTATCTCCAGCTCTTGGTCATATAGATATCCCTTCAACACAACATAGGTCATCAAAAAGATCTCGGGAGACTCACCAAAGCACGAAAGCCAGTTAGAAAATGGATTCCTATTTGAAGAGTGCCTAACAGCATGGAATGTGATAAGCGCGTCATGTTTCCGGACATAGCGGACCATGCCTGTTTTACATATGATTCCTAGGTTCTATGAGTTTTCAAGTTTCGTAGATAAATTAACCCACTTAAATTACACTACTGTCTCCGATTCAAATTAATGTTCTCAGATTTGTCTAGATTCGGGTATATGTATCTAGCACAGAAATATGACTAGATAAATTTGAATCTAGAGAAATCTATGAACATTAATATGAATCGGAGAGAGTTTGGCAAAATTAGGGCAAATTAATTCAAACCACATGTGAGCTACCGATTACTCTTAAAATTTTAAAAAAATCTTTTCAAGTTGCCCACCAGATAGCCAATATATCGAGAACACGACCGAGAGTTTGAAAGATTAAACTTCTATCTAGAATTTGCATGGTGACAAAGTTGACTCTGCTTTGAAAAAAAGAGAGAAATAGGCAAAAAAAACAGGAGGACTCATGCATGGCGTAAATTTGCTTGTATTACTTGCCATGCAAAATGATAAACATGAGTTTTCACAACTTTTGAAAAAATCCGCTTACAAAAATGACCTACCATGTAAGTATGAACAGATTTTAGTCTGAGCGACCAAGCAAGGGCATGGACATATCCGCATCATAGTTTATGGAAATTTCCCCATATTTGGTAGTACTAAAAGAAAGTAGATGTTCGCATCTTTTCATAGGTAAACAACTTTGGCAATGGGAGTTTCCAAATACTAGGAAATGTAACAACTCCAATTTTCTAAGCGACAGAAATATTTTTTTCTATAAAGCAAAGTACTCCAGTAGTAGTACTACGTTTTACTCCGCACAACTACTCCAAAAGGGAGACATTGCGAGAGCAGGGAGAGAAGGAGTCGAAGGCGGTGCGATGTCAGAGCAAAAATATGATGGGCTGCTGATATGAGATATAGGGTACACTCCACTAGTTTTAAATGCATGGACCTACTAGTAAATGCACACAAAACAAGATGTGTTTTATCTCTCCTTCGCTGCCTCTCACTATCCATCCTCCATCGATCTCTTCTCTGTAGCCGTGGGTGCATAGTCCGGCTTGTCTGTTCATCATCCACAACGTGGTGCTACACACATGTGCCTTGGTACAGCACACCAATCTACTTCCATTAACCATTTGTTTCCCGAAATTCAAACGATCTACTGGATTAATAATCATGTACACCAATACAAAAAGTCTCAAAATTAATAATAATAATTACAAAAAGGTTCTCAGACCACCTTGGGACGACTACAAACCCTACGGTGCAAATTGGAGTGTCTCGCTCCTTCAGGACCTACGGTACCCCAGTTCCAAAAAATAAATAAAGAATTCCACCGCCCCAATTTTCAGACAAAGTATACCATGCTTTCTTACAATTCCCATGTTTTCGGATTTTTCAAGTAGGCATAGAAAAGTTTTTCATTTTATTCCTATTTAATCTTCTTGCTTTTTGACGAACTTGCCACATTGTAATGCTAGTTTTTCTATAGTTCAATTGTTAGGTATTGTACATGCTGGTATAAGGCCGGTGATAGATGAAGTGTCACTTTGTGACACCTAAGACTCAGTTATACTATTGAACTAGCTCTCACGCACTTGTAGAATATTAATTTAGACCAAATTTGCCAAATTGATGAAAAGTCATCTGAGTGGCTGAAATTAGCTATAAAATCAAGCTTGAAAAATATAACATGTTTTAACCAACCACTTTATGTACCATAGTAAATAAATGGAACATGCTATGAGATCTAAGCCATATTAATCGTACTTCCTTCACAAAATAGGTTTACTTCTTTACCATCCTAATATGGACCGACCAACACCAAAATATAGACACACCGTAATTATCTTGATGAAGGCAGAGTATGTCCATAACCTTGGTGGTTTGTCTTGAAACTCAAGAAATTTTATACATAGTACATGATATAGTAGGCCATACCGTGAAGTGTGAGTTTTTAAGTATTTTTACTAGTAGAATGAAGAGCAAAGAATGCCCCCATCAAATGTTCTTACAAAGTGAACAATTCTTTTTTACAGTTCCCAAGTTTAAGTATTTTTTAAACTTCCAAGCTAAAGGTCCACACACTTAAACGCATGACTCTATGCCGATAAAATGAAATTAGGTCAAACTTGAATACATGTGAGCACGATAGACTATTGCTCCTGAAAATTTCTAAAATTGTTTTGAAGGTATCTAGGCAGCCAATATATCATGGGCCAACAATAGTTTTGAAAAATGCCATTACTGATTAGTATTTGCATACCGACAAATTTGACCGCGTAAAGAAAACATTCAAACAAAATAATGCGTAAAACAAAAACATGAGACTTCATTACGCTTGGGGTACTTTTGCTAGTATTATTAAATGCCAATAAAATGATAAACATGAGTTTTGACAACATTAGGAAAAAAGGATTCACATTATAGCCCACCATGTTGTATGAACATTATTTTTGGTTTTCAGCACGAACGACCAATAAGGTCATGTCCTGCTATATCGATATATACCCTATCTACACTTTTAGATATGGTTCTCACATCGGTAGATTGGTGCGTCTTTGCCTAGTAAAGAATGTTGCCTGTAGGAGTTTCAAAAAATTAGAATTTTTTTTTTCACTTTCCCAAGTGACTACGGGGATATTTTATACTAGCAGTAAAGAAAATCAAAATAATGTGGCTTGGAATGCGACAAGCGCTCCTTGTTTCTAGACATAGAGGACCATGCATGTTTTACTTGCGATTCCTAGGTTCTATGAGTTTTAAAGATTCTTACATAAATTAACCCACTTAAATTACACTACTATCTCTAATTCAAATTAATGCTCTTAGATTTGTATAGATTCGGGTATATGTATCTAGCACAAAAACATGACTAGATACATTTGAATCTAGACGAATCAATGAACATTAATATGGATCGGAGGGAGTATATCAAAATTAGGTCAAATTAATTCAAACCACATGTGAGCTTCCGATTGCTCTTAAAATTTTACAAAAATGTTTTGAAGTTGCCCATTAGACAAACAATATATCGATAACATGACCGAGAGTTTTGAAAGATACAACTTCTTTCTAGAATTTGCATGCTGACAAAGTTGACCCTCCTTTGAAAAAATAGACAAATAGGCAAAAAACAGGGGGACTCATGCATGGCATCCTTTTGCTTGTATTACCTTCCATGGAAATGTTAAATATGACTTTTCACAACTTATGAAAAAACCCGCTTCACAAAAATGGCCTACCATGTAAGTATGAACAAGTTTCAGGAGAAGCGACCAACCAAGGTCATGGACATATCCACATGATAGTTTATGGTCGTGGGTTCGATTCCCACAGACGACGCCAATTGACGAGGGTTTAACTCGTCAATGCCCAATGTGATGGACATGGGTTTTGGATAAGGAGGGAGCGTTGGAGGCATCAATCAGCTAGCAAACAAGCACACAGGAACGCAATATTTACCCAGGTTCAGGCCTCGTAGAGGTCCCTACTCCTGCTTGTTTGCTCTTGGAATCAATGAAGAAATCAAAGATTACAGGGGCGCGCAGATGCAATCTAGCGAGAGTTTTGGAAACTAGGGTTGTGATTATCCTCCTCACCGCCCCCTCCTAGCCTTTATATAGATAGGCCAGGTCTCGGGTAGTAGGTCGAGTCGGTTACAGATTAGGGTTGTCCTTTTGAACTTTCTATCTTAAGCTTCTTCTTGTCTTACAAGCAATCGAAGAGTCCGTGGGTCACCTGAATTATGAATTGGGCCTTGGCAACACCGTGGGCTTCTGCCGTATATACAAACCTCGAGTACCTGTAGGGTATACCAATGTCAGGTAGTACTACAAGAAAGGAGATGTGCGCATCTTGGCATTGGTAAATAGCTTTGCCAATGGGAGTTTCCAAATACTAGGAAAAGTAATAACTCCAATTTTCTAAGCGACGGAAATATTTTTTCTGTAAAGCAAACTACTCCACTAGTAGTACTACGTTTTACTCCATACTACTACTCCAAAAGGGAGGTACCGCGGGAGCAGCGAGAGGAGGAGTTGAAGGCAGTGCGATATCAGAGCAAAGCTATGATGGGCTGCTGACACGAGGTATAGGATACACTCCACTAGTAGTAAATGTATGGACTTACTAGTATATGCACGTAAAACAAGTTGTGTTTTCTCCCTCCTTCGCTGCCTCTCACCATCCATCCTCCATCGATCTATGCTCTACAGCTATGGGTGCATAGTCCGGCTTGTCTCTTCCTCGTCCCCCACAGCGTGGCGCTGCGCACGTGTGCCATGGTACGACACACCGATCTACTTCCATCAATTGTTTTCCCAAAATTCAAGCGATCTACTGAATTAATAATTATCTACACCAATACAAAAAGTCTCAAAAGTAATAATAATAATTACAAAAGGTCCTCAGACCACCTTGCAATGACTACAAACCCTATGGCGCTAATTGGAGTGTCTTGCTCCTTCAGGATCTACGGTACCCCAGTTCCAAAAAATAAATAAAGAATGCCACTGCCCTGATTTTTAGACAAAGTGTATCATACTTTCTTACAATTCGCAAGTTTTAGGAATTTTCAAGCGGGCATATAAATGTTTTTCATTTTATTCCTGTTTAATCTCCTTGCTTTTTGATGAGGTTCTTGCATCGTAATGCTAGTTTTTCTATAGTTCAATTGTTAGGTATTGTACATGCTGGTATAAGGCCGGCGATAGATGACGTGTTACTTTTTTATTCCTAAGACTCGGTTATACTATTGAACTAGCTCTCACGCACTTGTAGAATATTAATTTAGACCTAATTTGACAAATCGATGAAAAGTCGTCTGAGTGGGTGAAATTAGGTATAAAATTAAGCTTGAAAAATATAACATGTTTTATCCAACCACTTTATATACTATTGTAAATAAATGGCACATGCTATGAACTCTAAGCCATGTTAATCGTACTTCCTTCTGAAAACACTTTTACTTCTTTACAATCCAAACATGCACCGACCTACACCAAAATATAAGCACACAATCATTATCTTGATGAAGACAGAGTATGGCCATGACCTTGGTCATTTGTCTTGAAACCCAGGTGTAACATCTCAAAAATATTAATCAAGCTTATCAATTTCTAATCACCCGAATTTAGGGTTAACAAAAACTTTTATTATTAAATCTATATGATTCCATGAGTGATTTGTGTTAATGTATGAATACTTTCATTTTCCATGTTTGATTGCTACAAAGGTTAAGATTTAGTTTAAAGATGAATACCACATCATCTAGGTAAATTACAAACAAAACCAAATAAAAGGAAAATCCAAAATAAGGCATATGATCATATGGTCACTTTTGCCAATATTAACGACTAGCCCACTTTGGGCATCTATAGTAAAATATCTCTAATAGAAACAATTCTAGTTATTTTCACCCCTTTCTATACCAAGTAAAAGTGAACCCAATCAAACCTTACAAATTTATAGAAAATATTTTCAAACCCACTTGAGAGTCATTCCAAAATTGGATTAAGTGTATGTGCATGGATCACCACTTTTCAAAAACCACTCAAACAATCACCCCTTGACAATTCCTAGCAACCATAGACTACTAAGCAAAATCCAGATCACTCACCAAAAATCATTCAAGAATTTCAAAGTAAAGCCCATGCGGTCATTTGGTAGAACACCTCACAAACAGAGTACAATCTCAACCACTATCTACTGTTTTGATCTATCAATTGATCATCAAATGTACCCAATTCTACTCGAGTACTCCTCCATGATCATTCCTAGTAGTTGGCCATGCAAAGGAGAAACATCACTCTCCACATTGACCAGTGCCATGCCCGTATCGAGCATGCCATGACGGGCAAGCACGAACCAGTCGGTGCACGCCGCACCAGCCTCTCCCATGACGCCTAGCTGCTAGCCGTGACCTCACCGCCACCCTCTATCTACCCCTTGACCAATGGTGAGGAGTGGAGACGCTGGAATCGCCACACCCATTTAAGTCCCTGCCATGCCAAGAGCACGACGGAGCGCCACAGCCGCCTCCTGCACACATGCTGAGCCTCGCTCTCGCCGCTCGTATATGTAGTCGCAGTGGCACTAGTGACCTCCCAGACATGATGGTCCACCGCCGCGAGCCCCATGACCATCGTACTTAGTGACGAACACTTCCATACCTGAACAGAGCATCGACGTCGCCCGACTGACTGAGACCGCCCCTTGTCGTACCGTCATGCGTGTGATGATCGTTGCAATCCCCCGCATCGACCCATGCCCTCCGCCATGCTTAGCGCGACCTGTATCAGCATCGCCGGTGAAGCCCGACCATGCAGCCCTGCCTCTAATGCCGGGGTATAAATAGTGGCCATCCCAGACCTCATTTGGCACACCATCTCACTTCCCACTCACCCAGGAACCTCACTAACCCTTCCCCGGAGCAAGGCGAGCAACAGAACTCCGGAATTTGGCTGGAGTCTGCCGCTGGAGTGGAGGAAGGAAGCCATCGATTGGAGCCACCCCAGGAGCTGCCATGACTACCCCTCGAACCGCCGTAGTCTACCAGTTCGTTTGCCCCCATCGCCGACCCTAGCTAGAGCCCTGGTGAGTCCCTAGCGACCCCCACCGTCACGTTAGGTTTAGAATCTCGCGAGAGCAGTTCGCCGTAGACGATGAACCTCAACCGTAGATTTCATTCTAATCGTAAGGCTGAGATTGATAGATATCGTTTTGGTTAGACTTAGTCGCTGACGTGTGGGACCATTCTGTTAGCAGCCCGCTACACCCGTGCTGTGCAGTTGGGCCGGCCCATTTCTTTTCCCACGCAGAGCTCAGCGATTCAAATAGAAATTTGTTAATTAGTTTAAAATCATATTTAGTAGCTTTATTCAAAATTCAATTCAAAGAGTTCTACTGATCCAAAATGCATGATTCCAAATTTTTTCGAAAGGTATTGAAAAGATCTAGTCACTCATGTTGGATTCAAACCAATTGAAATCATAGATCACTTATACTAAAAATAACAAGACAGAGACGTTTGTCACTTCAAACATTTTTATAAAATAAACTATAAATGCTTTGGAGTTGATTCCAACTCTCAAAAATCACATTTGCCATGCTCTAAATGAATATGTAAAAACATTTGGGTTTTATAGATATTAAACATGGACTATTATTAAAAGATTGCTATATAGGCATTTCTAGTCACTTTAATATTATTAAATAGTGATATGAAATCTTGTAATGCATGCCAACCTTTTTAAATCACATTCCCAAGTACTGAAGTAGGTGGTGATGACATGTGTCAATATGATCCCCTACTTTAACTGGAGAATATTAAATATTAAGGTTTTTAAATGAGTGGAAATTACTTTTCTAAAATAAGAAGAATAAGAAAATGTTAATATTCCATATGATGATTGAGATGATGCTAGATCATCTAGTGTGAGCCTTTGTGTGCTAAATAGAAGTAGTGAAGTGTGTTTGGTGATTGTGTACCTCGTGTGTATTTATAGACGCTAGTACCGACCCGGGCTACAACGAGGAGGAGTACTTCGAGGAAGAGGAAGAAAACTTCAACGACTGCAACCAGCAAGGCAAGCCCACTATGCAAGCTATCCATGCAATCTTAGATAGCAAGCTAACTTGTACAGATACCATATGCAAACCCCTAAGATGCAACTTTACAATTTCCTAGTTTTACTCCAAGCTTTGCTTTTCCCTTTACTACAGCTTACTCCAAGCCATGCTTAGCACCCTCAATAGTGATACCCTTAACATTAGTGGCTAGTACTAAGCTAAAACATGACGACTTTAGATGGGAATACTTGGAGAAAAAGGATTATGAAAACCTTGGAATGATGAGTCATTCTATTGAAATGTTTTTGACATGTGTTATGAAACAAAATGGTTTGATGATGAAACTAGTGAGGCATGAGTCTTGACTTTGACAAAAACTGATGGTTTGTTTTGGATGTGATACCATTCCAATTTTACCGTACAACCACAATACCTGAGTTGGGTAGGGCTTGACTGGAAGTTTATATGTCTTAGTATGGGTTCCCTTGCGAAAGAGGTCGAGCTAAGGCTACCTCGTGATGAATGTCCACCTATGCCCAAGATGGCAGATGGCCTTGGCTGGGAGGCCAATCTCTTAGGGGAGGTGCCTATACTAGGGTGTGTAATTGGAAGGTTAGGATTGATTATCTGCATACCAAGTATGATGATTCAGGGTTACCCCTAACAGATATATCGAATTTTGTGGTGAAAGTGTACTACCTCTGCAGAGTGTCAAACTATTCGAATAGCCGCGTCCACGATTATGGACAGTTGGAGTGGCCATACTGTTCCATTGTCAGATGTTTTCAAAATGACTTGTGATCTGAAGAATGACTTTGACTTGACCACAATAGAGTTGTGGACATGAAATCTAAGTTCCCACTTAAGTGATATAGAGAACTAAAGTTAGGTCTTTTACTCTTAAGTCTTTATGGAATAAATCTGGCTTTTTGCAAACAAAACTAGAGCTTAAGGTTCCTACCAATCTTTACCTTACTCTTGCTAGTGTTAGTTTGCGAGTTCTTAAAGAGTACTCATGGCTTTGTCCCTGGCTATTCCCATGGCCAGACTATGAGGAGGATTACCCGGAAGATGGACAACGGGACGTCTATGATAACTAGGATCATCTCCCATCGTTAGCATTGCCTGTGACCCTGAAGACGGAGCCTACTACGTTTACTTTCTACTGCTTTGATTGTATTAAGACTGGATCATGAGATCCTTTATTTGTAAGACCTTTATTATGGTTTGTAATGGATGATGTACTATGGTACCAATTTTGTTATGTCTCGCAAAAATGGTAATCCTGGGATTGTGATGTACGGCATAATAGGCATCTGGACTTAAAAATCCGGGTGTTGACAAGTTGGTATCAGAGCCATCCTGACCATAGGAGACCCTAGTTAGAATGGACGTCTGAAAAACTTAGTTTCAAAACAAAGTAAATGAGTTTTTACGAGAACCTATTCTCATTCTCATCCTTGAGTTTCTTTCAAAAAGAGATCACTTGTTACTCAAAACTCTTACAATTCTACATAAAATTTGACACACTTGATCACCTCACTAACTTACTCATCTTAATTTCTTATAGATGGAGGTAAAATATAGAAAGTTTTACCAGTTGGGCAATGGAGGACAACTTATCTTTGAGAGGGATTTGGACCAGCTCTCGGAGTATCTTGGACGCCCGCACCCAGAGTTTTTCGGAGCACAACTCAACGACCAATCTGGAGGGGAACTACATTGGCCGATTGTTGCCGACCTGAGAGACAAAATGGAACCACCTCTTTCTGATAAGATTCAGTTCAGCATAAGGGAGAACAACTGGTTAGACAGTCTAGCCAGGGAAATGCAGGAGGCACTTGCTCACTTGTGTGCTCAAAACATCAACCAGATCATCGGCACCCATTTTGCCCACTACGCAAGACGTGACTCTATGGGATAACCTTTGGCCATGCTGGCGCATCCGGAGTTGAAGCATCACGTGAACCACATGGCCTTCATGCTGCACGAGACCTAGAAGGAGTTGGACAATACCCGTGCTTACGCCAACCAGAACCATGCTGAAGTTGTTGAGAGTAAGCAAACCCTTGCCATCCTCACCAAGGAGTGCAAGTCACTTCATCGCCAGCGTGATAAAAAGGGTCGCATCATTGCCCGTCTTCGTCAAAAGATAGCCACCCTAGAGGAGACTATCCACGACCAGGAGATCCAACTGGAGGTGAAGGAGGAGGAAAGTGAAGATATCCGTGGGGATATTCACTCTTACCTTAGTGATGACAATGACTACCTGGAGGACGCAGCCATGGAGGACAACACTGATGAGGATGATGCTGACTTCATTGATGATGAGGAGCACGACACCCCGATGATGAGTAGTCGCACCTGAGCACTATCGTAGGTGTGAGTTGTACCTGGTCCCACTGTATCGTAGCTTCCCATAATGCTTCCTAAAACCATCTGTTTTCTAGTTGTGGTGTGTGTTTGGAATGAATGAATGAGAAGAAGTTGTTAGTTTTCAAACCTAAGTCATACTCAAAGTTTAAAGCTTTTTGAAACAAACCCATGAACCCTAGAAATTTCCCTCTTGTCTCATTATCTATCTCAATCTTCAGATGACTCGCGGTAACCCTGGAGGAAGCAGCTCATCTCAGGACCCAATGCAGCAGATTCTTCAAATGTTAGTTTCTGATCGTGAAGCTGGTAGAGCTGAACGTCAAGCCAACTTAGCCACTCTTCAATAGATAGCCCAGATGGCCCACAATTATCAAGGCCATGGAAACCAAGATCACCATGGATCCAAGCTCAAAAACTTCCAAAATACCAATCCTCCTATGTTTAGCAAGTCAGAGGAGCCCCTAGATGACGATGATTGGTTACAAACAATGGAAAACAATCTAGAAGTCATAGGAGTTGATGCTAATGGAAAGGTACTGTTTGCCACCCACTATCTGTCCGGCTATGCAAGATCTTGGTGGAATAGTACCCGGACCATGAGCGGAGGTCAGATGATGATGTGGGAGGAGTTCAAGCTCATGTTCATCAGGACCCATGTGCCCCCAGGTCTGATCAAGAGGATGAGGGATGAGTTCAGAGATTTGAAGCAAGGAAGGATGTCTGTGGTTGAGTACCGTGACAAATTTATGTCAGTTGATAGGTATGAACCTGATGAGATTGATAATGAAGCGAAGAAGAAAGAGAGATTCTTGAATGGTCTGCATGATGAGATGTTGACAGTGTTAGTCAACATTCCCTTCGATGACCTCGAAGCCTTAGTGGATTCTGCAATCCAGATGGAAGGCAAGATCAACCAGGCCAGTGAGAACCGCAAGTGTCGGATGATGCACCAACCAGGACCCCACCATACCCCAAAATATCGCCCCAACCCGTCTGCAGGATATGCACCCAGAAACAACAGGCCACCAATGAACCGTCCGAACTACCCCAACCGCGGCAGAGGAAACCCAATGCCTTGAGGAAACCACAACAACAACCCCGACAACCCCAATAACTTCAACTATGCACCGCCAAAGTCCAACAATAACAACAACAATACTGCCCCAAGGACTGGAAGCAATGTTGTGCCTGTCGCAGGGAAAGACAAGTCAATGATCACTTGCTTTGGATGCGAAGTCACTGGTCACTACTCCAACGAGTGCCCCAAGAAGCTTTCCACAGCAACCAATGTGACAGCACCTACCGAACAGCAGTGCCGTGTCCAGCCTGGAAAGAGATTTGCCCTAGGAAACCCGCACAACCATAATGGCCGTCTATTCCATATGAATGCTGAGGAAGCCCAGGAAGCGCCAGATGTCGTGGTGGGTATGTTTTCTGTTAACTCAGTTCTTGCAAGAGTGTTGTTTGATTCTCGAGCATCGTACTCGTTTGTTACAGAAGAATTTGCATGCACTAGTAAGATTCAACCAGCAAATTTGAGGCATGTTATGATAGTTCAAATACCTGGTTCAACCACCAAAGCTAGAAAAAATTGCAAGGCCATACCTATCAGAATTCATGGGATAGATTTTTATGCCAATCTAATAGTACTTGGAACCAAAGGTTTGGAAGTAGTGCTAGGGTTGGGTTGGATGTCGATACATCAAGGATTAATCGACTGTGCCAAGAAAGCCATAACCATGACCAGTAGCACCAGAGTATCAGTAGAACATGTATCTAAGACATTACCCCGTCAATTCAAGTGCAACAAGAGTTTAGCCAAAACCACCATTGACCAAGTGAGAGTAGTCTGTGAATACCCCGATGTGTTCCGAGATGAATTGCCAGGTATGCCCCTAGATCGAGATATCAAGTTTATCATTGAATTAGTTCCTAGAACTGGACCCATAGCTTAGAGACCCTATAGTATGAACCCATCTGAATTAGTGGAGCTCAAGAAGCAACTTGATGATATGTTGGGAAAAGGTTTGATACAACCAAGTGCATCGCCATGGATGTCACCTATTTTGTTTGTTGATAAGAAGGATGGTGCCAACCATTTGTGTATGGATTATCGGAAGATGAATGGCGTCACCATCAAGAACAAGTACCCACTACCAAAGATAGAAGATTTGTTTGATCAACTGTCTGGTGCCAGAGTGTTTTCTAAGATTGATCTTAGAACTGGTTATCATCAATTGAAAATCCGCGTGACGGATATCCCAAAGACTGTCTTCACCACCAGATATGGATTGTATCAGTACAATGTCATGTATTTTGAATTAACCAATGCCCCCGCTTATTTCATGAATCTCATGAATAAGATTTTTATGAACTTTTTGGATAAGTTTGTCGTTGTGTTTATCGATGACATTCTGATCTCTCAGAAGAGGACCATGATCAACATCTGAGAACCATCCTTGAAACCCTTCGAGAGCATCAGTTGTATGCCAAGTTTAGCAAATGTGAGTTCTGGTTAAAGGAAGTAGGATTCCGAGGCCATATATTGTCGGCAGGAGGTGTTGCTGTCGATCCTGCCAAGATTAAGGATGTCGAAGAATGAAAAGCCCCAACCACCCAAACCGAAGTCCACACATTTCTTTGATTAGCCGGATATTACGCAAGTTTGTTGAAGGATTTTCGAGCATCGCAAGGATGATGACTTAGTTGCTGAAGAAAGATAAGAAGTTTGAATTGACGAACAAATGTGAAGAAAGTTTTCAAGATCTCAAGAAGAGGTTGATTTGAGCCCCAATTTGATCATGCCCGATATCAAGAAGCCTTTTGATGTGTATTGTGACACATCCAAGATTGGTCTCGGATGTGTGTTGATGCAAGAAGGCAAAGTCATATCTCACCTGTCTAGACAACTAAAGCCACATGAATAGAACTACCCTACCCATGACCTAGAACTGGCAGCCGTAGTTTTAGCCTTGAAGACATGGCGTCATTACCTTATGGGTAACCGCTGTGAGATTTATTCGGATCACAAGAGTCTGAAGTATATTTTCACCCAGAAGGAGCTGAATCTGAGGCAAAGGAGATGGATAGAGTTAATCAAGGATTATGACCTTGACATTCACTATCACCCCGACAAAGCCAATGTGGTAGCGGATGCTCTTAGTAGAGTACCGTGTAGATTAAACACCATGATTAAGGCAGCTCAGCCAAATCTGCATGAGGAGATGGAGAATTTTAGGATGGATCTAGTTAGCGAAGTATTTCTAGCTAGCATAGAACTCCAACACACTTTGATCAGTCAGATAAAAGAGGCCCAGAAAGGAAACGCAAGTATTGATGGAATCAAGCGTCGTATTGGAACATGGAAGTTACCCGGATTTACCGAGGATGAAGAAGGAGTTCTGTGGTACAAAGGACGTATCTGTGTGTCAGCAGATTCAGAGCTGAAACAAGCCATTATGCAGGAACCCCATGATACCCTTTATTCTATCCAGTCGGGAGGAACCAAGATGTATTAGGATCTAAAGGAGCAATTTTGGTGGCACAAAATGAAGAGAGAAGTCGGAAGCTACATAGCCAAGTGTGATATTTATCAGAGAGTTAAAGCAAAACACCAGCGACCTGCAGGACTTTTGCAACCATTGCAGATTCCAAAATGGAAATGGGATTCTGTCAGAATGGATTTTATCACAGGTTTGCCTACATCTAGTAGGGGAAATGACTCTATTTGGGTCATAGTGGATAGACTGTCCAAGGTAGCCCATTTCATACCCGTCAAGACTATCTACCAAAGCTCGAACCTAGCGGAGTTATATATTGCCAGAATAGTCAGTTTGCATGGAACCCCCAAGACTATAGTGTCGGATCGAGGAACCCAGTTTACCTCAAGATATTGGCAGAAGGTCCAAGAAGGATTAGGAACCAAACTGAATTTCAGCACAGCTTATCACCCTCAAACCAACGGACAAATAGGAATAGCAAACCAGATCTTAAAATATATGCTAAGGGCTTGTGTGTTAGAGTATGGATCTAAATGGAAAGATTGTCTGCCTTTCGTGGAATTCTCTTACAACAATAGTTATCAAGCCAGTTTACAAATGGCCCCATTTGAGTTTCTGTATGGAAGAAAGTGTCGTACCCCGTTGAATTGGTAGGAAGTAGGAGAGAGTCAGATCTTCAGACCCGACATTTTACGAGAAGCTAAAGAGAATATTCACAAAGTTTGTGAACACCTCAAGACCGCTCAATCCAGACAAAAGAGTTATGCCGACAAAAGACGTCGATACCTGACCTTCAATGTTGGAGATTTCATGTATCTCAAAGTATCACGCTTGAAGGGAATGTAACGTTTTCGACTGAAAGAGATGTTAGCCCCCAGATATAGTGGACCCTTCAAGATTTTAAATCACCGAGGAGAAGTATCATATCAACTGGAACTGCTTGAGGAAATGTCAGTCGTGCATGATTTGTTCCATATCTCGTTACTTCGCAAATGCCTAGAAGTTCCGGAGAAGACCGAACTTTTCAAGAACATTGATCACAGAGCTATAGATAACAACAAGGATCTAACTTATCGTGAAGTGCCATCCATATTCTGGAAGAAGCATTCATAACCACCCGGACCAGGAGTATCAAGTTTTTCAAGATCCAGTGGAGTAACCATACTAAAGAAGAAGCCACCTGGGAACGAGAATATTATATTAAGACTGAGTTTCCCAATCTGTTTAGTTCCTACTTTTTCCTGAATCTCGGGAAGAGATTCTGTTTAAGGAGGGAAGGTTTGTAACATCTCAAAAATATTCATCAAGCTTATCAATTTCTAATCACCCAAGTTTAAGGTTAACAAAAACTTTTATTATTAAATCTATATGAGTGCATGATTGATTTGTGTTAATGCATGAATACTTGCATTTTCCATGTTTGATTGCTACAAAGGTTAAGATTTAGTTTAAATATGAATACCACATCATCTAGGTCAATTACAAAGAAAACCAAATAAAAGGAAAATCCAAAATAAGGCGTATGATCATATGGTCACTTTTGCCAATATTAACCACTAGCCCACTTTGGGCATCTAGAGTAAACGATTTTTAACAGAAACAATTCTAGTTCTTTTCACCCCTTGCTAGACCAAGTAAAAGTGAACCCAAGCAAACCTTACAAATTCATAGAAACTATTTTCAAACCCACTTGAGAGGCATTCCAAAATTGAATCAAGCGTATGTGCATAGATCACCACTTTTCAAAAACCGGTCAAATTATCACCCCTTGACAATTCCCAGCAACCATAGACTACTAAGCAACACTCACCAACAATCATTCAAGAATTTGAAAGTTAAGCTCAGGTGGCCATTTGGTCGATCACCTCATAGACAGAGTACAACCTCAACCACTATCTACAGTTTTCTCTATCAATTGATCATCAAATGTACCCAATTCTACTCCAGTACTCCTCCATGATCATTCCTAGTACTTGTCCATGGAAAGGAGAAACATCACTCACCACATTGACCAGTGCCATGCCCGTACCGAGCATGCCATGCCGGTGGAGCACGAACCAGTCACGGCACACCGCACCGCCCTCTCCCATGATGCCTAGCTGCTAGCCGTGACCTCACCGCCACCCTCTGTCCACCCCTCGACCAACGGCGAGGAGTGGAGACGCAGGAATCACCGCGCCCATTTAAGTCCCTGCCATGCCGAGAGCACGACGGAGCGCTACAGCCGGCTCGCGCTGATGTCTACACACTTCTATTCTTGTAGACAGTTGTTGGGCCTCCAAGTGTAGAGGTTTGTTGAACATGAGCAAGTTTTCCCTTAAGTGGACCACCCAAGGTTTATCGAACTCAGGGAGGAAGTGGTCAAAGGTATCCCCTCTCAAGCAACCATGCAATCAAGATATAAGAAGTCTCTTGTGTCCCCAACACACCCAATACACTTTTCACGTGTATAGGTGCACTAGTTCGACAAATAGAAAGTGAAATACAAGTGGTATGGATAAAAGACAAAGGTGCAAGAAATAGCTTGATGGCGTGGAAGAGACTAAAGGCAAACTGAAATAAAGATGGCAGCAACCAAACATGTAACAGATCTAGTTGCAAACGGTGTTTCAATGCTTAGAAACAAGGCCTAGGGATCATACTTTCGCTAGTGAACACTCTCATATAAATATCATCTCTTTATGATACTACTCTGAACTACTCTCCGGTCGGACACTCTAATCCATGGTAGGGCAATAACAACACTCCTCAAAGTTCGCTTTCCCCATCTAGATAACCCCACACTGTCACCTTGAGTGCTAGATGGTTCCAACAAACACCACAATTTCATAGAGACATCCAACTCCAAATATAACTCATAAAAAGTATTTGTAATCTCTAGCCTAAGTGCCACAAGGTGTGCACGCTATCACTTTCACACACGGGGGGATAGCCAAAGATCTATTAAAGCACTTGAATAGCAAGGTAGATCTACTTGATTACAAAGCTCATGATCACAATATCATCATGCATAGAGAGAGAGATGAACACATAGCTACCAGTAGAACCCTTAGCCTCGAGGAAGAACTACTCCCTCATCATCATGGGAATCAGCAACGGCGATGGATATGGTGGTGGAGATCAATGGAAATGGCTCCGGGGGCACTTCTCGTCCCGGCAGATTGCCGGAATGGAGACTTTCTGTCCCCCAAATCTCCCCTTTGGTGGCGGCGGTGCTGTAGAACTTTTCGTGGCTGAAGGCTAGATTGTTTAGGGTTTTCTCATCGAGAGGCTTCTTATAGGCGAAGGGGCAATGTCAAAGGGTGGACCAGGGGCCCACACCACCTGGTGGCGTAGCCAGGGGGACCTACACCACCACATGGTGTGGCCAGCCCGTGGCCCCTCTCCGTCTCGTTTTCTGACTCCGTGAGTCTTCCGGTAAAATATCGACTTTGGCTTTTGTCCGGTCCAATTCCAAAAATATTCATGTTCTAGATTTTCTGGAAGCAAAAACAGAAGAAAACAGGCAACTGGCACTGTGGCATCTTGTTAATAGGTTAGGTCCAGAAAATGTGTAAAAGTGCTCCAAAGTGTGGACAAAACATAAGAAAGTAGATATAAAACAAGCATGGAACATCAAAAAATTTAGATACGTTTGCAACGTATCAACATCCCCAAGCTTAACTCCTATTCGTCCTTGAGTAGGTAAGTGATAAAATAATAATTTTTGAGGTGACATGCACCATCACAATCTAGATCAAACCATTTGCAAGCATTGAAAGCTGGGATCAAAGTACTCTAAACATGAGCATGAAAGATGAAGTTCTAACAATAAGACATATTAAGTATGCATGCAACATGAAAGGATACAAACAAAGATCATGAATAATAATGCATTGAAAGACGTTTGTTTGTTTCACATATAGAAAACATAGCATAGTGGCATTCATCTTGTCCCTCATGGAGTAGCAAACCATAAATGCATAGGACACCTTCAAAGTTCATAAGGGTGACTAGATACAAATAGTTCATGAATAAGCAATACCAAAATTATGAATCAATCAATAAGTTTTGGGACAATGCACACAGAACTAAGAATGACAACTATGCTCTCTTAATTGGTGCCTAAGGATAGAAGGTGGATACTCAACATAAATGTAAAAGAAAGGCCCTCATAGAAGGAAGCAGGGATTAAAGTCTCATAAAGAGCTTCCAAAAATTATGGTACTTATTAGCTTTCAGCTCTCATTGCCCCTATCATAAGAATCTTGAGGTGATTAAGGTTTAAAGTGAACAAACTACGAGGGCCCCTCCTCATGCTTGACAAAGTATAAGTTGGCAATCTCATGTCCCTTGAATACGAGGGCCACTCCTCATGCTACTCAAGTTTAGTTACCGGTAAGTTCTTGTCGTAGTAAGTACATGTGTATCATAGAGAACCGCCAACGGGGTACCCCTTTCCCGATGATACGGACGAATCCCCATATCAAAATGACAAGGCAAGCAGACAATAAGCATCTCAACATCTTCTTATTTACCATGGGAACATGGTGCTTTTTTCTCTCTTTCCTCTTTTCTCATCTTTTTTTCTTTTTTTAATCTCTATCTCTTTTTTTATAAGAAGAATGCTTCATAGATTGCTCATTATGGTTACGCTATAGGTTTCCACCATGATTAGGTATGGATTAGACCAGCCGCCCAGGCATTTCTTTAACACACATACATAACTCCATGGACATAAAACCTCCCCTTTCATTTCACACCGACGACATCCATAAACAAAAGAGCATGATATCAACTGGGTACAATGTACAAGTGCAATGTTGAAAGCGTTCCCCATGATACCATGGTTCTGTTAATTCCAAACGTATAAGTGCAAGCATATACAACATAGATGACACAATGTTTCAAGTTTATTAGGGGCAATAAAAGTAAAGTGTGCCATCAAGTTCGTGAGAGCTTTAATCACTAATTTTCACATAACAAGTTTAGTTCGGAAGGTAGATAAAAACATGAATATACTTGGAATAGAAAATGCTAATAGGTAGGTATGGTGGACTCTTTGGAATAACTTAGTTTTATTTAGAGTTGGATGCATGAGTGGAACTCATACTTGGTAATGGAGGCTAGCAAAAGACTGGAAGTGACAAACTAAGAGAGAAATAATGGCCACAATCATGCAAAGTGACAAGACATCATTAATTAAAGGATAAAGTGATATTACAGGTCGAAAACTAAAGGATCATAGAGGCTATGGTGACTTGTTATAGTCTTAACATGGTGTGTGCATGCGCCAAGTCAACCCAAATAAAGCATCAAAGGAGAATACCACAATAATATGCTTTAATATGCTAAAAAAACGCATGATTCTTTTAAGGCACATTAAGTAATCTCAATTTTTTGTAACATGTCATGCTACAGAAAAAATCACTAAGCGTAAAGCCAAAACATTATCAAGCATGACATGATAAAGCATAGGCCATAGTCAAAAACAAACTCCTTTTACACCACTTAAGCATGAAGTTTTCCTACTCTTTTCTAATCCAAACCAATCTTATTTGAAAACTAATGTATGAATGAGGGGGTCCAACCAATTTATTCAAGCAAACTAAGAAAACTAAGAAAACAAAATCCAAAAAAAAAATGAAGACGCTCCAAAAACAACACAACTATGCATGAAACAATAAAAATGAAGTGTTTGGAAGAAACCTGAGATTTTTATTGATGAAGAAGGGGATGCCTTGGGCATCCCCAAGCTTTGACGCTTGTACTTCTTGGATATTTCTTCTGGTGACAGGGGTGGCATCCCCAAGCTTGAGATTTTGTCCATACTTCATCTTATCACATTACTCTTCCTTACACTTAAAATTTTCCTTCATACAAAACTTCACACAATCTTCATTAGCAACATTAGTGTACTCAAGATAATAAGTCTTTAAGTTCAGTTTCAACACAAGTAAAACTTCCATTAAAACACAATATACTGTAGCACTTCCTTTAAAAAGTTCAAATGATCAAAGAGAACTCAAAGAGAAAAAGATTAAGGGGCAAATGCAAATAATGGTAGAAATCTGTCAAAACAGACCAGCAGGTAAAAAACAATTTTTTCGAAGACCTTATGTTTCTCAAATAAAAAAGTGTTGAACTAATGAAAGTTAGCTAACAACCTGCAGGATTTATTCGTACAATTACAGATCAATTTGACATACAGACATTTTTCACGATTTTTTACGGTGAAGCACAAAAATCTGTTTCAGGACATCACTTCCCCAAATCTTCCCTCTCATTAGAGGTTATTATTGGCAAAAAAACCAAATAAAAAGGGATAAGGAGAGGTTATTACAGAAGAAATAACTTCCACGACTCAAGAAAACTATTGTGTAATCTCCCAATAAGTACTTTTCTTTAACGCCTTTAAGTTAGGCATGATAGTTTGAGAAGATGCTCACATAAGAAATATGAATTGAAGTAAAAGAGAGCATCAAGAAGCAAATTCAAAGCACATTTAAGTCTAACCCACTTAGTATGCATAGGAATCTTGTACATGAACAAGTCATGAAAGCACGAAGCAACAAGCATAGGAAAGCAAAACAAGTGCAACTTCAAAATTTTCAACATAAAGAGGGGAAACTTAATATTGTTGAGATACATAAAACCATGTTTCCCTCTCTCATATTAACTTTCAGTAGCATCATGAATAAAATTGACAATATAACTATCACATAAAATATTCTTATCATGAGCCACATGCATATGATAATTATTACTCTCCACATAACCATAGTCATTCTTGTTAATTATGGTGGGAGAAAATTCAACAAAATAGCTATCATTATTATTCTCATCACCATAATCATCAAATATAGGAGGCATATTGTAATCATAATTAATTTTCTACTCAATAGTATGTGGACTGAAGATATCATATAATCATTGTAATCATCATATATTAGAGGTTTGGTATCATCATAAGCAATAGAATATCTATCTTCCAAAGCTGGGGAACTAAAAAGATCATTTTCATAAAAACTAGCTTCCCCAAGCTTAGACTTTTCCATAGCATTAGCAATAATGGTGTCCAAAGAATTCATACTAACAACATTTCTATTATATGCAAATAAAGTTCCATAGGTTTTTTAATTTTCTCTTCAAACACTTCATGTCCTAACTCAAGATAAATACTATAAAGCTCTCTAATTCTGTTGTTGTTTTCCATTAAGCCTAACTACTGAAAATAAAAACAAGAAACAAAATGATATAATTGCAGACTCTAAAGGAAACAACTTCGAGCACTCGCACACCAGCAACAGTACTAGAAGATAGCTTAGAAGCCAGAGGATGTGAGTACATTTTACCTTACATCCCCGGCAATGGCGCTAGAAAATAGCTTGATGTCTATGCAATTCTATTCTTGTAGACAGTTGTTGGGCCTCCAAGTGCAGAGGTTTGTAGAACAGCAGCAAGTTTTCCCTTAAGTGGATCACCCAAGGTTTATCGAACTCAGGTGTATAGGTGCACCTGAGTTCAAAGGTATCCCCTCTCAAGCAACCCTGCCATCAAGATACAAGAAGTCTCTTGTGTCCCCAACACACCAAATACCCTTGTTAGGTGTATAGGTGCACTAGATCGGCAAAGAGATAGTGAAATACAAGTGGTATGGATAAAAGACGATAGTGCCAGAAAATAGCTTGATGGCGTGGAAGAGACTAAAGGCAAACTGAAATAAAGATGGCAACAAGCAAACATGTAACAGATCTAGTTGCAAATGGTGTTTCAATGCTTAAAACAAGGCATAGGGATCATACTTTCTCTAGTGAACACTCTCATATAAATATCATCTCTTTATGATACTACTCTGAACTACTCTCCAGTCGGACACTCTAATCCATGGTAGGGCTATAACATCACTCCTCAAAGTTCGCTTTCCCCGTCTAGATAAACCCACACTGTCACCTTAAGCGCTAGATGGTTCCGACAAACACCACAATTTCATAGAGACATCCAACTCCAAATATAACTCATAACAAGTATTTGTAATCTCTAGCCTAAGTGCCACCATGGTGTCCATGCTATCACTTTCACACACGTGGGGACAGCCAGAGATCTATTAAAGCACTTGAGTAGGAAGGTAGATCTACTTGATTACAAAGCTCATCATCACAATATGATCATGCATAGAGAGAGAGATGAACACATAGCTATCAGTAGAACCCTTAGCCTCGAGGAAGAACTACTCCCTCATCATCATGGGAATCAGCAAAGGAGATGGAGATGGTGCTGGAGATCGATGGAGATGGCCCCGGGGGCACTTCCCCATCCTAGCAGGGTGCCGGAACAAAGAATTTCTGTCCCCCGAATCTCCCCTTTGATGGCGGCGGCGCTGCTGAACTTTTCGTGGATGGAGGCTGGATTGTTTAGGGTTTTCTCATCGGGAGGCTTCTTATAGGTGAAGGGGCGATGTCAGAGGGTGGACTAGGGGCCCACACCACCTGGTGGCGCGGCCAGGGGGATCCGCACCACCACATGGTGTGGCCAGCCCCTGGGCCCTCTCTGTCTCATCTTCTTGCTCTGTGAGTCTTCCGGTAAAATATCGACTTTGGCTTTTGTCCGGTCCAATTCCGAGAATATTCATGTTCTGGCTTTTATGGAACCAAAAACAGATGAAAACAGGCAACTGGCACTATGGCATCTTGTTAATAGGTTAGTTCTAAAAAATGTGTAAAAGTACACCAAAGTGTGGACAAAACATAAGAAAGTAGATATAAAACAAGCATGGAACATAAAAAATTATAGATACGTTTGCAATGTATCACGTGCACACACGCCGTGCCTTGCTCTCTCCTCTCATGCCCGCAGTCGTCGTGGCACCAGTGACCTCCCAGACACGATGGTTCACCGCCGCGAGCCCCGTGACCAGCGTACTTAGTGACGAACACTTCCATACCAGAACAGAGCGCCGATGTCGCCTGACCGACTGAGATCGCCCCTTGTCGCGCTGTCACGCGGGTGACGATTGCCGCAGTACCCCGCATCGACACATGTCCTCCGCCATGCTTACCGTGACCTGTAGCAGCATCGCCGGTGAAGCCCGACCATGTCGCCCTGCCTCCAACGCCGGTGTATAAATAGAGGCCACCCTAGACCTCATTCGGCACATCATCTCACTCCCTACTCACCCAGGAACCTCACTGACCCTTCCCGGGAGCAAGGCGAGCACCACGACACCGGAATTTCGCCGGAGTCCACCGTTACAGTGGAGGAAGGAAGCCATCGATTGGAGCCACCCCAGGAGCTGCCGCGACTACCCCTCGAACCGCCATCGTCTACCAGTTTGTTTGCCCCCATCGCCGACCCTAGCTAGAGCCCTGGTGAGTCCCCAGCGACCCCCACCCCGTGTTAGGTTTAGAATCTCACCGGAGCAGTTCGCCATAGACGATGAACCTCAGCCGTAGATTTTATTCTAACCGTAAGGCTGAGATTAATAGATACCGTTTCGGTTAGACTTACTTGCTGACGCATGGGACCATTCTGTTAGCAGCCCGCTGCACCCGCGCTGTGCAGTTTGGATGGCCCATTTCTTTTCCAGCGCAGAGCCCATCGATTCAAATAGAAATTTGCTAATTAGTTTAAAATCCTATTTAGTAGCTTTATTAAAAATTCAATTCAAAGAGTTGTACTGATCCAAAATGCATGATTCTAATTTTGCTGAAAAGGTATTGAAAAGATCTAGTCACTCCTGTTGGATTCAAACCAATTGAAATCATAGATCACTTATACTAAAAATAACAAGTCAGAGACGTTTGACACTTCAAACATTTTTATAAAATAAACTATAAATGCTTTGGCATTGATTCCAACTCGCAAAAATCACATTTGCGATGCTCTACGTGAATATGTTAAAACATTTGGGTTTTACAAATATTAAACATGGATTGTTATTAAAAAAATGCTATATAGGCATTTATAGTCACTTTAATATTACTAGATAGTGATATTAAATCTTGTAATGCATGCCAACCTTTTTATCACATTACCAAGTATTGAGGTAGGTGGTGATGACATGTGTCAATATGATCCCCTACTTTAACTGGAGAATATTAAATCTTAAGGTTTTTAAATGAGTGGAAGTTAATTTTCTAAAATAAGAAGAATAAGAAAATGTTCATATTCCATATGATGATTGAGATGATGCTAGATCATATAGTGTGAGACTTTGTGTGCTAAATAGAAGTAGTGAAGTGTTGTTTGGTGATTTTGTACCTCGTGTGTATTTATAGACGCAAGTACCGACCCAGGCTACAAGTGGAGGAGTACTTCGAGGAAGAGGAAGAAAACTTCAGTGACTGCAACCCGCAAGGGAATCCCACTATGCAAGCTATCAATGCAAGCTTAGCTAGCAAGCTAACTTGTACAGATACCATATGCAAACCCCTAAGATGCAACTTTACAAATTCCCAGTTTTACTCCAAGCTTTGGTTTCCCCTTTACTATAGTTTCTTACTTAGTTAATGAATTGTGATTAGTGGAAAATAGGATGGATACCATCAAGATCATAAAACTAACCTTGGATACTTATACTTGATTAGCACCCTCAGTAGTGATACCCTCAATATTAGTGGCTAGTGCTAAGCTAAAACTTTACCACTTTAGATGGGAATACTTGGAGAAAAGGATTATGAAAACCTTGGAATGATGAGTCATTCGATTGAAATGTTTTTGACATGTGTTATGAAACACAATGGTTTGATGATGAAACTAGTGAGGCATGAGTCTGGACTTTGACAAAAACTGATGGTTGGGTTCGGATGTGATACCATTCCAAATTTTACCGTACAACCACAATACCTGAGTTGGGTAGGGCTTGACTGGAAGTTTATATGTCTTAGTATGGGTTCCCTTGCGGAAAAGGTCGAGCTGAGGCTACCTCGTGATGAATGTCCACCTATGAAGTGCCTAGGATGGAAGATGGCCATGGCTACGAGGCCAAGCTCATAGGGGAGGTGCCTATACTAGGGTGTGTAATTGGAAGGTTAGGATTGATTATCCGCATACCAAGTATGGGTTACCCCTGACGGATGTATCAAATTTTGTGGTGAAAATGTACTACCTCTGCAGAGTGTCAAACTATTCGAATAGACGCGTCCGCGGTTATGGACAGTTGGAGTGGACATACTGTTCCGTTGTCAGATGTTTTCAAAATGATTTGTGACCTGAAGGATGACTTTGACTTGACCACAACAGAGTTGTGGACATGAAATCTAAGTTCCCACTTAAGTGATATAGAGAACTAAAGTTAGGTCTTTACTCTTAAGTCTTTATGGAATAAATCTAGCTTTGTGCGAACAAAACTAGAGCTTAAGGTTCCTACCAATCTTTACCTTACTCTTGCTAGTGTTAGTTTGCGAGTACTTAAAGAGTACTCATGGATTTGTCCCTGGCTATTCCCATGACCAGACTATGAGGAGGATTACCTGGAAGATGACCAGCAGGAGGTCTATGACAACTAGGATCATCTCCCATTGTCAGCATTGCCTATGACCCCGAAGACGGAGCCTACTACGTTTATTTTCCACTTCTTTGATTGTAATAAGACTAGATCATGATATCCTTTATTCGTAAGAGCTTTATTACAGTTTGTAATGGATGATGTATTGTGGTACCAATTCTGTTATGTCTCACAAAAATGGTAATCATGGGATTGCGATGTACGGCATACAGGCATCTAGACTTAAAATTCTGGGTGTTAACATCAAGAAAGTGTATACGTAGTACATGATATAGTAGGCCATACCGTGAAGTGTGAGTTTTTAAGTACTTTTACTGTAGAATAAAGAACAAAGAATGCCCCCACCAAATTTTTGTGCAAAGTGGACAATTCTTTCTTAAGTTCCCAACTTTAAGTATTTTCCAAACCTCCAAGCTAAAGCTCCGCGCACTTAAATGCATGACTCTATGTCGATAGAACGAAATTAGGTCAAACTTGAATACATGTGAGCACGATAGACTATTACTCTTGAAAATTTTGAAAATTCTTTTGAAGGTTTCCAGGCAGCCAATATATCATGGGCCAACAATAGTTTTGAAAAATGCCAATACTGAATAGTATTGCATACCGACAAATTTGACCGTGTTTGGAAAATATTCAAACAAAATAAAGCGCAAGACAAAAACATGAGACTTTATTACGATTGGGGTACTTTTGATAGTATTATTAATTGCTAAGAAAAATGGTAAACATGAGATTCAACAACTTTAGGAAAAATGGATTCACATTATAGGCTATCATGTTTGAACATTATTCTTGGGTTTCAGCCCAAATGATCAATAAGGTCATGGTCATATATATCGATATATACCCTAGCTACACTTTTAGATAAGGTTCTCACATCAGGTAGATGGGTGCATCTTGGCTAGTAAACAATGTTGCCCATGGGAGTTTTGAACAATTAAAAAACAATTTTCACTTTTCCATTTGATTACGGGGATGTTTTGTACTAGCAGTATAGAAAATCAAAAGAATGTGGCTCAGAATGCATCAAGCACGCCATGTTTCCGGACATAGCGGACCATGCATCTTTTACTTGAAATTCCTAGGTTCTATGAGTTTTCAAGGTTCGTAGCTAAATTAACCCACTTAAATTACACTATTGTCTCAGATTCAAAATAATAATCTCAGATTTGTCTAGATTCGGGTATATGTATCTAGCACAGAAACATGAGTTTTCACAACTTATGAAAAAAACCCACTTCACAAAATTGGCCTACCATGTAAGTATGAACAAGTTTCAGGCCGAGTGACCAAGCAAGGTCATGGACATATCCACATCATCGTTTATCGTAAATTTCCCATATTTGGTAGTACTACAAGAAAGTAGATGTACACATATTAGCATTGGTAAACAATGTTGCTATCAACACCCGGATTTTTAATCCCAGATGCCAGTTATGCCATACCTCGCAATCCCAGGATTACCATTTTTGCGAGACATAACGGATTGGATATCATAGTACATCATCCATTACAAACCATACATAAGGTCTTACACAAATAAGGATCTCATGATCCAATCTTAATACAACAAGCAGCGGAAATAAAAGATAAGCGTAGCGGTGGGATCCATCTTCAGGGGCACATGCAATGCTGACGAAGGCAAATAGTCCTAGTTATCATAGCCGTCCTGCTGGCCATCATCTTGATAGTCTCCTTCATAGTCTGGCCATGATAATAGCCAGGGACAAAAGCCATGAGTACTCTTTAAGTACTCGTAAACTACCACTAACAAGTTTTATAGTTCTAAGTTAAAGTGCTAACTCTATGTTTAGCTATAAAGTTAAGTTTGAAACCTAAGCTGAGTTCAGAAGCAAAGAAAGATAAAGTAAGTTATAGAATCACTTAAATTGGGAAGCTAATGTCATAAACACAACTCTGTTGTGGTCAAGTCAAGATTCATCATTCATTTCAAGTTATTTAGAAAACATCTGACAACGAAACAGTATGGCCATTCCAACTGTCCATAACCGCGGATGCGGCAATTCCAATAGTTTGACACTATGCAGATAATCAAACATACCCTTCCCTTTACACACTCTAGTATAAGCACCTCTCCTATAAGCATGGCCTCCCAACCATGACCATTAGTCATCTTGGGAACTGCATAGGTGGACAACATTGAGAGGTATCCTCAGCTCAAACCTCTCCCGCGAGGGAACTAATACGAATGCATATAAACTTCTAGCTAAGCCTTACCCAATTGAGGTAGTGTGTTTGTACGGTAAATTTGGAACGGTATCGCATCCGAATCCAACCATCAGTTTTATAAAAAGGGTTAAGGCTCATGCCTCAACATTTTCATCATCACAAACCATTTGTGTTTCTCAACACATGTCAAAGCATCTCAATAGAATGACTCATCATTCCAAGGTTTTCATAATTCATTTTCACCAAGTGTTCCCATCTAAAGTGGCTCAAGGTTTTGGTCTACTCTAAACTACTAAGTTAAGAGTGTTCACTAAGGTGGAAAAGATGGGTTCAATCTCATGCCATAGAATGGCATGTAAAGGGTTCTAAATAGGTCAAGTTTTATACTCTTTATGCTACCTTCAAAACAAGTAAAGAACTTTGTGTAAACTAAGGGAGGTAAAACTTGTAAATAAGACTTGGGGTAATTAATAGTCAAAGGAGTGTGATCAAAGCATGCCTAAAGCATCTTTGCTAAATCATCTAGTTTGATCCTAGCTTGCTAAGCATTACACTTTCAAGTGTTAGCTTGCATTGTTAATGGTGGCTTGGGCAGTGGTTGAAGTTTTCTTCTTCTTCTTGGTAGAACTCCTCCTACTCGAAAGCTTGGTCGGTACTATCGTCTATAAACACATACGGAGTACACAATCACCAAACAATACTTAACTAGGCTAAATATCATTCTAAGACACACATTTGATGATTCATTATCATCACAAGCATCACAAGTTTAATTCAAATAGTTTCTTCCTTTTTATTTTAGAAAAGTAATTTCTACTCATTGAAAAATTAACTAAGATTTAATATTCTCCATTAAAATATGGGATCATATTGACACATGTCATCACCACATATTCTAACATGTGGGAATGAGATTTAAAGGTTGGATCAATATTACTTTGGTTTAAGTTCATTCTTTAATGATTTAAAGTGACTAGAAATGCCTATATAGCATTATTTTGGTACTAGTCCAAAGTCACTGCATGTAACCTTTTATATTATTACATATTTAGATAGATATGATGAAATGTGAATTTTGAGAGTGGGAATCAACTCAAAACCTATCTTAGTTGATTTTATAAAATTGTAGCAAGTTGCAAATGCTTCTGTTTTATTATTATTACTAGGAGAGATCTATAACTCTAATTGAATTAAATCCAACGGGCTTGGATAGATCATTTCAGTACCTTTCAGGCAAAATTGGTTTCATGCAAAATGGATTTATAAAACTCCCAGAATTGAATTTCAAACTAGTGGACAAGAACTAGATTAACTCTAAATAGAAAAAACTAGATTTGAATTTCTAACTCGCGCGGGAACTAACTGGGCCGGCCCAGCTACGCACAGTGCATGCAAAGGGCTACCTGACATGCGGGCTCCACTAGTCAGTGGCACAAAAACACTGAAACGGTATCTAGCATCCTAGGCCGCACGATTAAAAGGGGATCTAACGGTGGGAGTTCATCGTCGACGACGGATTACTCTGGCGAGAACCTGACCTAGACGCGGTGGTGGGGGTCGATTGGGGGCGTACCAGGACTCCATCAAGGTCGGTGAGGTGGGCAAACAGGCTGGAAGACGACGGCGAGGCGAGGCGTGGTTGTGGCAGAGCTTGGGGTGCCCTAAATCGCAGGCGCCCTTCTCCTCCTGCTGCGGCAACTTCGGCTCCAATTCCGGTGAGGCAGAGCTCAAGCATCGTCGGCGAGAGGTGGGTTAGGTTCAGTGAGAGGTGGGGAGTGTGGGAGTGTGAGGATTTCGTGCTTGGGAGGCCGGCTTATATAGGCTCGACGGTGAGACCGAGCGGTGTGGGCAGGCGACTCCGGCGAGGGCGGCACAGGGGGCTAGCAGCGTGGCTCGAGGTAGGGGACGGTGGCCTATCTCCTGGTGGTGCTATGAGGCTTAAAGCACGGCAAGGCGAGCTCTGTGCTGGTCGGGAGCGTCACGCGCTCTAGGCGGCAGAGGCTGTAGGTTCGACGGCGAGCGGTGGCTGTGGCGCGTTGGGTGGCCAACGGGTGTGTCTCGGGTGTTCCCTGGGTCATGGTGAAGCGGTGGGCGCGTGCTGCGGCCGAGGGGCGGTCTGTGCACACGGGGACAGGGCACGCTCTACGGGCGTCGGCATGGTCGACCAGCTCCGGGCGCGGAGGTTCCTGGCCGTTCTGGTCTCTGTCTCTGGGCTGGGGCTGGTTGGATGGTGGCGGTGGACCACGGGCTAGCGTGTATACATGGCGAGAGAGGGGGAACCGGTCTCCTGCTGCGAGGGACAAGTTGGCTGGCAAGGTGCTCTCGGCATGGCCTTGAAGTGTAGCTAGGAGGTAGGGGATGTGTTGGTGTTGGTCTGGTTAGACTTGGGGGAGACAAGGGTGATCAAAGCACCTCCATTGGCTAGACAAGATCAACCCCAAAATAGTAATAGTTAGGCCACTTTGATCTTGCCCGGCCGAAAGAGAAAAACTTTTGAATTTTGAGTTCAAAATTTTTGAGTGTTCTCCACTGGTACTAGGTAGTCTCTGGATGCAAGGGTTTTGAAAGTGGAGCTCAAATTGATGGTTTTTGAAAAAGTGGGATCTTCCCATATGAAATAGATTCAATTTTCCAAGGCCTTTTAAATATAGTGTTTGAATGTTTTTAGCAGATCAAAAGGGGGGCCTTGGTACCTCATTATGTGTACTAGCAAGGGGTGTTAAGATCTAGAATTATATCTGTTGAGAACACTCAAAGTAGTGTAGTGGATTAAAATGGCCAAAATGACCATTCCTCCTTTTTAATTGTTTTTTATTTGATTTTCTTTGGGAAAAGTTTGGGAATGATGTAGATGATGTTTATATCAGCTAAGCAACATTTTACAATCAAAGAATCATAGAACCAAGGCAATTCAAATCAATTCCTATTTTAAATGCTCATACACATGAATGCTTTCATTTTTAAGTTGGGAATGTTTTTTGTTAACCCTAAATTTGATGATTTGGATCTTGATAAGCTTGGATTAAAGTTTTGGGATGTTACAAACCTTCCCCCCTTAAACAAAATCTCATCCCGAGATTTACAAAGAAAACTAGGAACTAAAGAGATCTGGGAACTCTGTCCTAATGTAATCCTCGCGCTCCCAACTGGCTTCCTCGTCGGTATGGTTGCTCCACTGAATCTTGAGAAATTTGATGCTCCTGGTTTTGGTGGTTCTGTAGGCTTCTTCTAAGATATAGATGTGCACTTCCCGATAGGTCAGGTCATTGGTGATTTCCACAGCTCTGTGATCGATGTTCTTGAAAACTTCAGTCTTCTCGGGCACTTCCAAACATTTGCGAAGTAACGAGATATGGAACACATTGTGGATGGCTGACATCTCTTTAGGCAGTTCCAGTTGGTATGATACTTCTCCTCAACGGTTTAGAATTTTGAAGGGCTCGATATATCTGGGGGCTAACTTTCCTTTCAGACTAAAGCGTTGAGTTCCCTTCAATGGTGAAACCTTGAGATATACAAAATCTCCGACATTGAAAGTCAGGTCTCTCCTTCTCTTGTCAGCATAACTCTTCTGTCTGGATTGGGCGGTCTTGAGGTGCTCATGGACTTTGTGAACTTTCTCTTCTGCTTCTCGGAGAATGTCGGGTCCAAAGATCTGACTCTCTCCTACTTGCGACCAATTCAAAGGGGTACGACACTTTCTTCCGTATAGGAATTCAAATGGTGCCATCTGCAAACTATCTTGATAACTATTGTTGTATGAGAATTCTGCGAAAGGCAGGCAGTCTTCCCATTTTGATTCGTATTCCAACACACAAGCTCTAAGCATATCCTCTAGGATCTGGTTGACTCTCTCAGTCTGTCCATCAGTTTGCGGGTGATACGCGGTACTGAAGTTCAACTTGGTTCCTAATCCTTCTTGGACTTTCTGCCAAAATCTTGAGGTAAACTGAGTTCCTCGATCTGATACGATGGTCTTGGGAGTTCCATGCAGACTAACAATCCTAGCAATGTACAACTCTGCTAACTTTGCACTCTCATAAGTTGTCTTGACAGGTATAAAGTGGGCTTTCTTGGACAGTCTATCAACTATGACCCAGATTGAGTCATTTCCCCTACTAGAAGTAGGCAAACCGGTGATAAAGTCCATTCCGACGGAATCCCATCTCAATTCCGGAATCTGTAATGGTTGCAACAGTCCTGCAGGTCTCTGATGCTCTACTTTTGACTCTTTGACAAATGTCACACTTGGTGATGTAGCTTCCGATTTCTCTCTTCATTTTGTGCCACCAAAATTGCTCTTTCAATTCCTGATACATCTTTGTTCCCCCGGGGTGGATAGAATAAAGAGTATCATGAGCTTCCTTCATGATAACTTCCTTCAGCTCCGAATCTGCTGGTACACAGATACGTCCTTTGTACCACAGTACTCCTTCGTCGTCTTCCGTGAATCCAGGTACCTTTCCTGTAACAATACGACGTTTGATTCCGTCGATACTTTCATTCCCCTTCTGGGCTTCCTTGATTTGGCTAATCAAAGTGGGTTGAAGTTCAGTGCTAGCTAAGAATCCTTTGCTAACTAATTCAGTCCTGAACTGCTCCAACTCTTCATACAAACTTGGTTGCTTATCCTTGATCATGGTATTTAGCCTACACGGCAATCTGCTAAGAGCATCCGCTACCACATTGGCTTTGCCTCATATTCAGCCTCATAATCCTTGATTAACTCTATACATCTCCTTTGCCTCATATTCAGCTCTTTCTGAGTGAAAATATACTTCAAGCTCTTATTATTTGAGTAAATCTCACAGCGATTACCCATCAGATAATGACGCCATGTCTTCAATGCTAGAACCACAGCTGCTAGCTCAAGATCATGGGTCAGATAGTTCTGCTCATGCTGCTTCAGTTGTCGAGACAGATACGCGATGACTTTGCCTTCTTGCATCAATACACATCCTAGACCAATCTTGGATGCGTCACAATACACATCAAACGGCTTCTTGATGTCCGGCATGACCAATATTGGGGCTGATATCAATCGCGTCTTCAGCTCCTGGAAACTGGCTTCACACTTGTTAGTCCATTCAAACTTCTTGTCCTTCTTCAACAATTGGGTCACGGGTCGGGCGATACTCGAGAATCCTTCTACGAACTTGCGGTAGTGTCCTGCTAATCCGAGAAATGCACGGACTTGGGTTTGAGTGGTTGGGGCTTCCCATTCTTCGACATCTTTGATCTTGGCGGGATCAACAGAGACTCCTCCTGCATACACAATATGTCCTAGGAATCCTACTTCTTTCAGCCAAAACACACACTTGCTGAACTTGGCATATAACTGATGCTCTCTCAAGGTTTCTAGGATAACTCTCGGATGTTGCTCATGCTCTTCTTCTGACTTGGAGTAGATAAGGATGTCGTCGATAAACACAACTAAAAACTTATCTAGGAAATTCATAAAGATCTTATTCATGAGATTCATGAAATAAGCAGGGGCATTGGTTAATCCAAAAGACATAACCATATACTCGTATAAACCATAGCGAGTAGTAAAGGCGGTCTTCGGAATATCCGTTGCACGAATCTTAAGTTGGTGATAACTAGTCCTAAGATCAATCTTTGAGAATACCTGAGCTCTAGTCAATTGATCAAATAGATCCTCTATCTTTGGCAAAGGGTACTTGTTCTTGATGGTGACATCATTCAACTTTCTGTAATCTGTGCATAGACAGTTGCCTCCATCTTTCTTGTCGACGAATAACACTGGTGATCTCCATGGCGATGCGCTTGGTTGAATCAAGCCTTTCTGCAACATGGCATCCAACTGCTTCTTTAGTTCCACTAACTCTGAGGGGTTCATGCTATAGGGTCTCTAGGCTATAGGTCCGGTTCCGGGGATTAATTCGATAATGAACTCAATATCCCTATCCGGGGGCATACCTGGCAATTCATCTGGGAATACGTCGGGGTATTCACAGACCACTCTGATTTGGTCAATGGTAGGCAGGGCTACACTTTTGTTGCATTTGAATTGACGGGGTAAGGTTTCAGAGATATGTTCTACTGTTACTCCAGAACTACTGGTCATGGTGATGGCTTTCTTAGCATAGTCTATCAGTCCTTTATGCCTTGACATCCAGTCCATACCTAGTACTACTTTCAATCCTTTGGTTCCAAGTACAATTAGGTTGGCATAAAAATCTATCCCATGTATTCTGATAGGCACATCTTTGCAAATTTTTCTAGCTTTGGTTGTTGAACCGAGGATTTGAAATATCATGACATGCTTCAGGTTGGTTGGGTGAATCTTACTAGTGCATGCAAATTCTTTGGTGACAAATGAATCCGATACTCCAGAATCAAACAATACTCTTGCTAAAACTAAGTTGACAGAAAACATACCTAGCACTACATATGGCGCTTCTTGGGCTTCTTCTGCGTTCATGTGGAAGAGACGGCCATTGCGGTTGTGAGGGTTCCCTGGGGCAAATCTTCTTCCTGGTTGAACACGACACTGCTGCTGAGCTAGGGCATTCACATTGGTATTTGCTACAGTCTTCTTGGTACACTCATTAGAGTAGTGACCCTTCACTCCACACTCGAACAAGTGATCTGGGACTTGTCCTTGACTGCAACAGGCACAACATTGCTGCCAGTTCTGGGTGCAGTGTATTTGTTGTTGTTGTTGTTGTTCTTGGGAGGTGCACGATTGAAATTGTTGGCATTACCGGAGTTGTGATTGTTTCCTCCGGACTTCACATTGCCTCTTCTACAGTTGGGGTAGCTTGGGCGAGACGTTGGGGGTCGGTTGTTCCTTGGTGCATATCCCGATGAAGGGTTGGGACGGTATTTCCGATGACTGTTGGATCCAGACTGGTGCATCATATGACGCTTGCGATTGTCGTTTGCCTGGTTAATCTCCCCTTCCATCTGAATGGCAGAATCAACTAGCTCTTCGAGATCCTAGAAACGGATGTTGACGAGGACAGTCTGCATTTCATCATGCAGTCCGTTCATGAATCTCTGCTTCTTCTTGGCCTCCGTGTTGATCTCATCCGGTGCATATCAGGCAAGTGACAGGAATCTATCACGATACTCCACCACAGTCATTCTTCCTTGCTTCAATTCGCGGAACTCATCTCTCATTTTGTTGACTAGACCTTGCGGCATGTGGGTGCGGCTAAACTTGACTTTGAATGCTTCCCATGTCATCACTTAACCATGGTTCATATTGCGGATGCTATTCCACCAAGCTCTTGCATCTCCTTCCAGGTAGTGGGTGGCGAAGAGAACTTTCTCATTTTCATCAACTCCTGCAACTTCGAGGTTGTTTTCCATTGTCTATAACCAGTTGTCAGCATCTAATGGGTTTTCAGATTGGTTGAAGATTGGGGGATTTGTATTCTGAAATTTTTTGAGTTTGGATCCATGGTGATCCTGATTTCCATGACCCTGGTTTATGAGCGCCATCTGGGCGATCTGTTGAAGTGTTGCTAAGTTGGCTTGGCGTTCTGCCCTGCTTGCTTCACGGTCGGCGATGAGATTCTACAAGATCTGCAGCATTGGGTCTTGCGACGAGCTGCTCCCTCCTTGGTTTCCATGAGTCATCTGAAGATTGAGATAGAGATAGGGATAAGAGGGAAAGTTCTAAGGTTCATGGTTTTGGGTTTTCAAAGCTAAAACTTTGAGTTAGACTCAGGTTTTTCAACTAACTTCATTTTCATTCATGCAAGCAAGCACACGATACAACACACACCACAACAATCAAAGGGAAACAGATGGTTTGAAGAACCATTCTGTAAGCTACGATACATTGGGACCGATACAACTCATGCTACAACAGTGCTCTAGTGCATCTACTCATCGTCGATGAAGTCGAAGTCCTCATTGTCAGTGTAGAAGTCTACAACATCCTCCTCCAGAAAGTCATCATCGTTGCTGAGGTAAGAATCCATATCTCCCTGGATGTCTTCACCCTCATGTCTTCACCCTCATCTTCTTCTTCCTTTGCTTCAAGCTGAGCTTCCTGCTCCTTGATTGTCTTCTCGAGGTCATCCACCTTCTTGCGAAGACAGGCGATGGTGCGATCCTTCTTTGCACGCTGGCAGCAAAGAGATTGGCGATCCTGGACGAGCAGTGCGAAAGTCTGGGCCTTCTGGTCGGCAATGGCATGGTTCTTGTTGTCTGTCATGCAGCAAGAAGTCAAGATTCTCTACTTGACGCTTCAACTCTAGGTGACTTGGCATCTCCATTGGCATTCCCATGAAGTCACGTCTTGCATAGTGGTCAAAACGGGTTCCTTGGATCTTGTTGATGCTGAGGGCACATAGACGTACTAGAGCTTCATGCATTGCCCTGGCTAATCCATCTAGCCAGTTGTTCTCTCTCACGGAGAACTGAATTATCCCGAAAGTTGGTGCTTCAATGCTTCCTCTAAGATCTGCGGTGACTAGCCACTATAGGTCTCCTCCTGGGGGTCCTGGAAGTTGAACTCCAAGAAAGTCCGGATGTGGGCGTCCCAGTAACTCTGACAGTGAATCCAGATCCCTTTCGAAGATCAGCTGACCTCCGTTTCCCAACTGGTAGAGCTTGCTGAACTGAGTCTCCATCTACGAGAACTAAGGATGAGGAAGTTAGTAAAGTGATCAAGTGTGTCAAAATTTAAGTAGTAATGTAAGAATTTTGAGGAACATGAATGTTTGAGAAAGAAAGAATTCCCAAGGATAAGAGAGGAGATAGTTTTTAATAAATACTCACTTTGGTTTTGAAACTAAGTTTTTTGTTTGAACGTTCATTCTAACTAGGGTCTCCTATGGTCAGGATGACTCTGATACCAACTTGTCAACACCCAGATTTTTAATCCCAGATGACCGTTATGCCATACCTCGCAATTCCAGGATTACCATTTTTGCGAGACATAACGGATTGGATATCATAGTACATCATCCATTACAAACCATACATAAGGTCTGACACAAATAAGGATATCATGATCCAGTCTTAATACAACAAGCAGCAGAAATAAAAGATAAGCGTAGCGGTGGGATCCATCTTCAGGGGCACAGGCAATGCTGACGAAGGCAGATAGTCATAGTTATCATAGTCATCCTGCTGGCCATCATCTTGATAGTCTCCTTCATAGTCTGGCCATGATAATAGCTAGGGACAAAAGCCATGAGTACTCTTTAAGTACTTGCAAACTACCACTAACAAGTATTATAGTTCTAAGTTAAAGTGTTAACTCTATGTTTAGCTATAAAGTTAAGTTTGAAACCTAAGCTGAGTTCAGAAGCAAAGAAAGATAAAGTAAGTTCTAGATTCATCATTCATTTCAAGTTATTTAGAAATCATCTGACAACGAAACAGTATGGCCATTCCAATTGTCCATAACCGCGGACGCCGCTATTCGAATAGTTTGACACTCTGCAGAGGTGGTACACTTTCACCACAAGATTCGATACATCTATCAGGGATAACCCTGAATCATCATACTTAGTATGCAGATAATCAAACATAACCTTCCCTTTACACACTCTAGTATAAGCACCTCTCCTATGAGCATGGCCTCCCAACCATGACCATTAGTCATCTTGAGCACTACATAGGTGGACAACATTGAGAGGTAGCCTCAGCTCAAACCTCACCCATGAGGGAACTAATACTAATGCATATATACTTCCAGCTAAGCCTTACCCAATTTAGGTAGTGTGGTTGTACGGTGAATTTGGTTTGGTATCGCATCCGAATCCAACCATTAGTTTTATAAAAAGGGTTAAGGCTGGTGCCTCAACATTTTCATCATCATAAACCATTTGTGTTTCTCAACACATGTCAAAACATCTCAATAGAATGACTCATCATTCCAAGGTTTTCATAATTCATTTTCACCAAGTGTTCCCATCTAAAGTGGCTCAAGGTTTTGATCTACTCTAAACTACTAAGTTAAGAGTGTTCACTAAGGTGGAAAAGATGGGTTCAATCTCATGCCATAGAATGACATCTAAAGGGTTCTAAATAGGTCAAGTTTTATACTCTTTATGCTACCTTCAAAACAAGTAAAGAACTTTGTGTAAACTAAGGGAGGTAAAACTTGTAAATAAGACTTGGGGTAATTAATAGTCAAAGGAGTGTGATCAAAGCATGCCTAAAGCATCTTTGCTAAATCATCTAGTTTGATCCTAGCTTGCTAAGCATTACACTTGCAAGTGTTAGCTTGCATTGTTAATGGTGGCTTGCCTTGGTTGGTGCAGTGGTTGAAGTTTTCTTCTTCTTCTTGGTAGAACTCCTCCTCCTCGAAAGCTTGGTCAGTACTATCGTCTATAAACACATACGAAGTACACAATCACTAAACAATACTTAACTAGGATAAATAGCATTCTAAGACATACATTTGATGATCCATTATCATCACAAGCATCACAAGTTTAATTCAAATAGTTTCTTCCTTTTTATTTTAGAAAAGTAATTTCTACTCATTGAAAAATTAACTAAGATTTAATATTCTCTATTAAAATATGGGATCATATTGACACATGTCATCACCACATATTCTAACATGTGGGAATGAGATATGATGAAATGTGAATTTTGAGAGTTGAAATCAACTCAAAAACTATCTTATTTGATTTTATAAAAATGTTGCAAGTTGCAAATGCTTCTGTTTTATTGTTTTTACTAGGAGAGATCTATAACTCTAATTGAATTAAATCCAACTGGCTTGGATAGATCATTTCAATACCTTTCAGGAAAAATTGGTTTCATGCAAAATGGATTTGTAAAACTCCCAGAATTGAATTTTAAACTAGTGGATAGAAACTAGATTAACTCTAAATAGAAAAAACTAGATTTGAAATTCTAACTCGCGCGGGAACTAACTGGGCCGGCCCAGCTATGCACAGTGCATGCAACAGGCTGCCTGATATGCGGGCTCCACCAGTCAGTGGCACAAAAACACCGAAACGGTATCTAGCATCCTAGGCCGCACTATTAAAAGGGGATCTAACGGTGGGAGTTCATCGTCGACGACAGATTACTCCGGCGAGAACCTGACCTAGATGCGGCGCTGGGGGTCGATTGGGGGCATACCAGGGCTCCAGCAAGGTCGGTGAGGCGGGCAAACAGGCTGGAAGACGATAGCGAGGCGAGGCGTGGTTGCGGCGGAGCTTGGGGTGCCCTAAATCGCAGGCGCCCTTCTTCTCCTGCTGCGGCGGCTGCGGCTCCAATTCCGGCGAGGCAGAGCTCGAGTGGCGTCGGCGAGAGGTGGGTGAGGTTCAATGAGAGGTGGGGAGTGTGGGAGTGTGAGGATTTCGTGCTGGGGAGGCCGGCTTATATAGGCTCGACGGTGAGACCGAGCAGTGTGGGCTGGCAACTCCGGCGAGGGCGGCACTGGGGGCTAGCGGCGTGGGTCAAGGTAGGGGATGGTGGCATGTTTCCTGGCGGTGCTCTGAGGCTTAAAGGCGCGGCAAGGTGAGCTCTGTGCTGGTCGGGAGCGTCACGTGCTCTAGGCGGCAGAGCCTGCGGGTTCGACGGCGAGCGGTGGCTGTGGCGCGTTGGGCGGGCAACGGGGGTGTCTGGGGTGTTCCCTGGGTCATGGCGAAAAGCGGTGGGCGCGGGCTGCGGCCGAGGGGCAGTCTGTGCACGCGGGGACAGGGCGCGCTCTGCGGGCGGCGTCGGCATGGTCGACCAGCTCCGGGCGCGGCGGTTCCTGGCCGTTCTGGTCTCTGTCTCTGGGCTGGCGTTGGTTGGACGGTGGCGGTGGACTACGGGCTAGCGTGTAGACATGGCGATTGAGGGGGGAGCGGTCTGCTGCTGCGAGGGCCAAGTTGGCCGGCAAGGTGCTCTCGGCATGGCCTTGCAGTGCAGCTAGGAGGGGATGAGTTGGTGTTGGTCTGGTTAGACTTGGGGGAGAGAAGGGTGATCAAAGCACCTCAATTGGCTAGATAAGACCAACCCCAAAATAGTAATAGTTATTCCACTTTGATCTTGCCCACAATGTGTTTGACAAAATGGCCGAAAGAGAAAAACTTTTGAATTTTGAGTTCAAATTTTTTGAGTGTTCTCCACTGGTACTAGGTAGTCTCTGGATGCAAGGGTTTTGAAACTGGAGCTCAAATTGATGGTTTTTGAAAAAGTGGGATCTTCCCATATGAAATAGATTCAATTTTCCAATGCCTTTTAAATATAGTGTTTGAATGTTTTTAGCAGATCAAAAGGTGGGCCTTGGTACCTCATTATATGTACTAGCAAGGGGTGTTAAGATCTAGAATTATATCTGTTGAGAAATGAGTGCTAGGAACACTCAAAGTAGTGGAGTGGATTAAAATGACCAAAATGACCATTCCTCCTTTTTAATTGTTTTTTATTTGATTTTCTTTTGGAAAAGTTTGGAAATGATGTTGATGATGTTTAAATCACCTAAGCAACATTTTACAATCAAAGAATCACAGAACCAAGGCAATTCAAATCAATTCCTATTTTAAATGCTCATACACATGAATGCTTTCATTTTTAATTTGGAAAAGTTTTTTGTTAACCCTAAATTTGATGATTTGGATCTTGATAATTAGGATTAAAGTTTTGGGATGTTACAGTTGCCAATAGGAGTTTCTAAATACTAGGAAAATAAACAACTCTAATTTTTTAAGTGACGGAAATGTTTTTCCTGTAAAGCAAGTACTCTGCTACTTCGTAGGAAGAATAGTGCTCGAAATGAGCATAGTTGTACTCTGTACTACTACTCCAAAAGGGAGGCAAGATGAGAGCAGCGAAGAGGAGGAGTAGAAGGCAGTGCGATGCTAGAGCAAAGCTATGATTTGCTGCTGATTCGAGGTACAGGGTACGCTCCACTAGCCATCCTCCATCAAGCTGTGCTTCTCTACAGCCATGGGCGCACTGTCCGACTTGTATCTTCCTCGTCCTCAGCATGGCACTATGCACGTGTGCCTTGGTATGGCACAATGATCTACTTCCATTAACTGTTTTGTTTTCCCCGAAATTCAAGAGATCATTAAAACTAGTTCAAAAAAAATCTAAAAGTAATAATATTAATTACAGAAAGGTCTTCATACCACCTTGTGACGACTACAAACCCTAGCGCGATAACTGAAGTGTCTCGCTCCTTCAAGTCCTACGGTACCCAGGTTCCAATAAATAAATAAATAAAGCCACCATCCCAATTTGCAAATAAAGTGTACCATGATTTTTACAATTCGCAAGTTTTATAATTTTTCAAGTGGGCATAGAAATGTTTTTCATTTTATTCTTCTTTAATCTTCTTGCTTTTTGATGAGGTTGCTGCATTGTAATGCTAGCTGTTGAATAGTTCAATTGCTAGGTATTGTATATGTTGGTATAAGGATGGCAAAAGATGACGTGTCACGTTGTTATACCTAAGACTCGATTATATTCTTGAACTTGCTCTCACGTACTTGTAGAATATTTATTTAGACCTAATTGGAGAAATCGATGTAAAGTCGTCTAGTGGGTAAAATTAGCTAGAAAATTAAGCTTGAACCACTTTATGTACTATAGTAAATAAATTACACATTCTATGAACTCTAAGCCATATTAATAATACTTCCTTTTCTGGAAATACTTTTACTTCTTTACAATGCTAACATGCACCGACCTATAGCAAAATATGGGAACACTGTCATTATCTTGATGAAGACAGAGTATGTCCATGACCTTGTTCATTTGGCTTGTAAACCATGAAAGTTCAAACATAGTACATGATATAGTAGGCCACATACCGTTAAGTGGGGTTTTGAAATATTTTTACTAGTAGAATAAAGAATGCCCCCAAAAAAAATTCATAGAAAGTGGACAATTATTTCTTACAGTTTCCAAGTTTAAGTATTTTTCAAACTTCCAAGCTAAAGCTCCCCGCACTTAAATGCATGACTCTATATCGATAAAATGAAATTAGGTTAAGCATGAACACATGTGAGCGTGATAGACTATTACTCTTAAAAAATTCCAAAATTCTTTTGAATGTACCCAGGCAGCCAATAAATCATGGGCCAACAATAGTTTTGAAAAATGCCATTACTAATTAGTATTTGCATACCGACAAATTTTACCGTGTATGGAAAATATTCAATAAATGAAATCTTAAAACAAAAATATGAGTATTCATTATGATTGGTGTATACTTTTGCTAGTATTATTATTTTCCAAGAAAAATGATAAACATGCGATTTGACAACTTTAGAAAAAACGGATTTACATTATAGCCTATCATGTCTGAACAATATTTTTGGGTTTTAGCCTGAACGACCAATAAGGTCATGGCCATATATATCGATATATACCCTAGCTACACTTCTAGATAGGGTTCTGGCATCGGGTAGATGGGTGTGCCTTGGCCTAGTAAACAATGTTGCCCGTTGGAATTTCGAACATTTAGAAAAAAACATTTTTACTTTTCCAAGTGATTACGGGATATTTTGTACTAGAAGTAAAGAAAAACAAAAGAATGTGACTCAGAATACGACAAGCGCGCCATGTTTCCGAACATAGCAGACCATGCATGTTTTACTTGCAATTCCTAGGTTCGATGAGTTTTCAAGGTTCGTAGATAAATTAACCCACTTAAATTACACTACTATCTCCAATTAAAATTGATAATCTAAGATTTGTCTAGATTTGGGTATATGTATCTAGCACAGAAACATGACTAGATACATTTGAATCGAGACGAATCTAAGAACATTAATATGGATCGGAGGCAGTCTGTCGAAATTAGCTCAAATTAATTTGAACCACATCTGAGCTGCTGATTGCTCTTAAAATTTAACAAAAATCTATTGAAGTTGCCCAGAAGACAGTCAATATAACGAGAACGACCGTGAGTTTTTGAAAGATTCAACTTCTTGCTAGAATTTGCATGCCGACAAATTAAAGTTGACCCTGCTTTGAAGAAAAAAAAGAGAAATAGGCAAAAAAGGACTCATGCACGGCTTCCTTTTGCATGTATTACGTGCCATGAAAAATGATAAACATGAGTTTTCACAACTTATGGAAGAACTCTCTTCACAAAATTGCCTACCATGTATGTATGAATAGGTTTTACTTCGTACTACTACTCCAAACGGAAGGCAGGATGAGAGCAGCGAAGTGGAGGAGTCGAAGGCGGTGCGATGTCAGAGCAAAGCTATGATGGGTTGCTGACACGAGCTACAGGGTACAATCCACTTGCCATCCTCCATCGATCTCTTTTCTGTAGCTGCGGGCACATAGTCCGGCTTGTCTCTTCCTCATCCACAGCATGGTGATGCGCACGTGTGCCTTGGTACGACACACCGATCTACTTCTAGAAACCTTTTTTCCACCGAAATTGAAGTGATCTATTACTAGATTAATAGTCATCAACACCAGTACAAAAACGCTCACAAGTAATAATAATTATTACAAAAAGGTCCTCAGAGCACATTGCGATGACTATAAACCCTAGGATGATAATTGGAGTGTCTTGCTCCTTAAGGACCTATGGTACCCCGGTTCCAAAAAATAAATAAAGAATGTCACCGCCCCAATTTTCAGACAAAGTGTACCATGATTTTTTATAATTCCCAAGTTTTAGGATTTTTTAAGCGGGCATAGAAATGTTTTTCATTTTATTCATGTTTAATCTTCTTGTTTTTTGATGAGGTTGTTGCATCATAATGCTAGCTATTGTATAGTTCAATTGCTATGTATTGTACATGGTATTATAAGGCCGACAATAGACGATGTGTCACTTGTTACACATAAGACTCAACTATACTATTGAACTTTGTCACACGCACTTGTAGAATATTAATTTAGACCTAATTCGACAAATCGACAAAAAGCCATGTGACTTGGTGAAATTGGCTAGAAAATTAAGCTTGAAAAATATAACATGTAATTTATCCAACCACTTTATGTACTATTGTAAATAAATAGCGCATGCTATGAACTCTAAGCCATATTAATTGTACTTTCTTCCAAAAATACCTTTACTTCTTTACCACACTAAAATGCACCAACATATACCAAAATATGGGCACACCGTCATTATATTGATGAAGGCAGAGTATGTCCATCACCTTGATCATTTTGCTTGAAACCCCGAAAGGTTCATAAATAGGAGTACATTATATTCTAGGCCATACGTGAAGTGAGTTTTCAAGTATTTTTACTGGTAGAAGAAAGAACAAAGAGTGCCACCACAAACTTTTTGTACAAAGTAGACAATTATTTCTTACAGTTCTCAAGTTTAATTATTTTTTAAACTTCAAAGCTAAAGCTCCAGACTTAAATGCATGACTCTATGTTGATAAAATGAAATTAGGTCAAACTTGAATATATGTGAGCACGACATACTACTACTCTTTAAATTTTCCAAAATTCTTTTGAAGGTATCCAGGCAACCAATATATCATGGGCCAATAAAAGTTTTGAAATATAACATTACTGATTAGTATTTGCATACAGAAAAATTGGACTCCATATGGAAAACATTCAAAAAATAAAGCATAAAATAAAAACATGACATTTCATTACGATTGGGCTACTTTGCTAGTATTATTAATTGCCAAAAAATGATAAACATGAGTTTTTGAGAACTTTAGGAAAAACAGGTACACATTATAGCTTATCATGTATGAACATTATTCTTGGGTTTCTGCCCGAATGACCAATAAGGTATATATATACCCTAGATACACTTTTAGATATGGTTCTCAAATTGGGTAGATGGGTGCATCTTGGCCTAGTAAATAATATTGCTCGTGGGAGTTTCAAACTATTAGAAAAGGTATTTTTCACTTTTCCAAGTGATTAAGGGATGTTTTGTACTAGTAGTAAAGAAAATCAAAAAAATAATGTGGCTCAGAATGCGACAAGCACGCCATGTTTCCGTACATAGCGCACCATGCATGTTTTACTTGCGATTCCTAGATTCTATGAGTTTCCAAGGTTTGTAGCATAATTAACCTACTTAAATTACACTACTGTCTTTGATTCAAATTAATAATCTCAGGTTTGTCTAGATTTAGGTATATGTATCTAGCACAGAAACATGACTATATACATTTGAATTTAGACGAATCTAAGAGCATTAATATATGGATCAGAGGGAGTCTGTCGAAATTAGGTAAAATTAATTCGAACCACGTGTGTGTTGTTGATTGCTCTTAAAATTTTATAAAAATCTATTGAAGTTGCCTAGCAGACAGCCAATATAACGAGAACGGCTGGTAGTTTTGAAGATTCAACATCTTTCTAGAATTTGCATGCCGACAAATTAAAGTTGAACCTGCTTTGAAGAAAAAATAAAAATAGGCGAAAAAGACTCATGCATGGCGTCCTTTTACGTGTATTACCTGCCATGAAAAATGAGAAACATGATTTTTCACAACTTATGAAAAAAACAACTTCACAAAATTGTCCTACCATGTATGTATGAGCAGGGTTTCAAGCCGAGCAACCAAGCAAGGTCATAGAAATATATCCACATCATAGTTTATGGTAATTTTCCAATATTTGGTAGTACTACAAAAAAAGTAGATGTGCACATCTTGTGGCATTGGTAAATTGTGTTGCCAATGGGAGTTTCCAAATACTAGGAAAAGAAACAACTCCATTTATATAAGCGATGGAAATGTTTTTCCTATAAAGAAAATACTCCACTACTTCGTAGGAAGAATAGTGCTCGAAATGAGCAAAGTTTTACTCGATACTACGACTCCAAAAGGGAGGCAGGGCGAGAGCAGCGAAGCAGAGTAGTCCAAGAGGTGCGATGTCAGAGAAAAACTATAATGGGCTGCTGACATGAGGTACATGGTACACACCAGTAGCCATCCTCCATCGATCGCTTTTCTGCAGCCACGGGCGCACAACCCATCTTGTTTCTTACTCGTTCATAGTGTGGTGCTACACACGTCTTCCTTCGTACAACACACCGATCTACTTCTAGTAACCATTTTTGACGAAATTCAACCAATCTATTAATAATCATCAACACCAGTACACAAAAGGCTCAAAAGTAATAATAATAATTACAAAAAGGTCCTAAGACCACCTTGCAACGACTACAAACCCTAGCACGATAACTGAAGCGTCTTGCTCCTTTACGACCTATGGTACCCTGGTTCCAAAAATTAAATAAAGAATGTAACCACCCCAATTTTGGGATTTTTTAGCGGGCTTAGAAATATTTTTCATTTTATTCCTATATAATATTTTTGCTTTTTGATGAGGTTGTTGCATCGTAATGCTAGTTGTTGTATAGTTCAGTTTCTAGGTATTGTATATGCTGGTATAAGACCAACAATAGATGATGTGTCACTTTATTATATCTAAGACTCGGTTATAGTATTGAACTTTCTTTCACGCACTTGTATATTATTAATTTATACCTAATTCAAAAAATCAACCGAAATCCGTCTGAGTGAGTGAAATTAGCTAGAAAATTAAGCCTGACAAATACAATATGTAATTTATCCAACCACTTTATGTACTAGTAAATAAATGGCATATTCTATGAACATTAAGCCATATTAATCGTACTTCCTTCTGAAAATACTTTTACTTCTTTACCGTGCTAACATGCACCGACCTATACCAAAATATGGGCACACAGTCATTATCTTGATGAAGACAGAGTATGTCCATGACCTTGATCATTTGGCTTGAAACCCAAGAACGTTCATACAAAGTACATGGTATAGTAGGTCATACCGTGAAGTGAGTTATTTAAGTATTTTGACTGGTAGAATAAAGAGGAAAGAATGCTCGTACCAAATTTACATACAAAGTGGAAAAAATTTCTTACAGTTTCCAATTTAATTAAGGATTTTTCAAACTTACAAGCTAAATCTCCATGCACTTAAATGCATGACTATATGTCGATCAAATGAAATTAGGTTTAACTTGAATACATTTGAGTATGATAGACTATTACTCTTGAAAATTTCCAGAATTCTTCTGAAGGTACCCATGCAACCAATATATCTTGGGCCAACAATAGTTTTAAAAAATACCATTACTAATTAGTATTTGCATACCAACAAATTTGACAGCGTATGGAAAACATTCTAACAAAATTAAGCATAAAACAAAAATGTGAGACTTCATTACGCTTGGGGTACTTTTGCTAGTATTATTAATCGCCGAGAAAAATAATAAACATGAGTTTTGACAACTTTAGAAAAAATATACTCACATTATAGCCTACCATGTATGAACATTTTTGGGTTTCAGTCTGAACGACCAATAAGGTCATTGCCATATATATCTATACCCTAGATACACTTTATGATACAGTTATCACATCGGGTAGATGCGTGCGTCTTGGCGTAGTAACAATGTTGACAGTGTGAGTTTCAAACAATTAGGAAAAAATAATTTTAACTTTTCCAAGTGATTACAAGGATGTTTTGTACTAGTAAAGAAAATCAGAAGAAATTGGCTCGAAATATGACAAGCGCACCTTGTCTCCGGACATGGCGGACCATGCATGTTTTGCTTCTGATTCCAAGGTTCTATGAGTTTTTAAGTTTCATAGCTAAATTAACCCACTTAAATTATAGTGCTATCTGCCAAAATTAGGTCAAATGTGTTGACATATGCATTTATCATGCACACCGTTTAGCTAAGAAAGCCAAGTTCACTCAGTCGTTTAGAGCAAGCACAACATTGCAAAAATAGGATGTCTAAGAGCACTTTTTTCCTTCCAAATTGTGTCTAGCATGGTGGAGAGGGTGGTTCTAGGTAGAAAATTTGTAGTCCCATGTCTAGTACAAACCACAAGTGTCTAAGAAAAAGCAACTAATGGCCCCACTTACAGTGTATGACCAAGCTTCAAAAGTACTAGTATCTTATGTTCAGTAGACCCCATTAATTTTGTTAGACACTGTCTAAATAGTGAAGCTTATTTCTTTTCTTAGACACATGTATACTTTTTTTAGATAGTGTCCACATGTTGTACATACTCTTAGCTCACTACAGTATATGGGTCTCATTCATACTTCTTCATCTAGCACTAGAACTAGACATGTGTACACCTGCACTAGGGGTGGGCCCCCTAAACGGCTATCTAGGGAGGTCGCTATTTCCATCCACATATCCACACCATCCCACCACAACTCACTTCTAGGCCCTTCCCAGCTATATCCATGGCAGCCAGAGGTGCTGTTTTTGCCAGGAGGAGCGTCGCCATGCCTGGGTGCCGTCTTCCGCCACACCTGACCCAAATGGCAGAAACCACATGGATTACGAAGATGAGAAATGGGTCGTGTCTGACAATGCCGACAAGGCCGATAGCGAGGAGTTGGTCATGATCACCTCCGACAGCTCGGATTGAGGACAAGTACGCCATGAGGGGGTCCTCGAGGCGTGCGAAAGAGAGGGGTGTGAGACGTACGGTATTCCGGGACGGTGAGCACACAAGTTTACCCAGGTTCGAATCCGCTGGCTTTGGACGGATCCTACTCCTGCTAGCAATCCAGTAATACGGCAGAGCCAGAATATGGGTTACAAGGCTTTCGCCTGTGCGAGTTGAGATTGTAGACTATTGAGGTGTGCCCTAAAGGCTCTCCCTAGGACGGCTTATATAGATATCCGGCCTAGGGTTTACAGGAGAGATCTATCCGGCTACGACTAAGAGTCGGTTACAGAGTACATCTTGAACTACAAGTAACATTAAGGGCCTAAGTCGGTAAGTCTTCTAGGCCTTCCCGTAGCCGGATTGGACTCCGTCTTTCTCCCTGACTGGGCCGCCCGTGAAGCAAAGCTCTAACCCGAAGTGGGCCACCCTGGTCAGTGAGGAACTATGAGGATACCCGAAAAGTATATCCCCAACAGCCGCGGCCGCCTATACCGCGAGGGCCAGCGTGCCGATCTAACGACGAGCCTTATGGGTGCGATGTCTTTGCCCATGTTTTCTGGCTGGTGTTCGTCTGGCTAAAAGAATTCAGCGACCTCTACGCATGTCCCATCCTTGCGGCGCGCAGATACCGCGACGATGCCTCAGTGCGCGCTAGACATGCCCGAGCTAAGGAGGAGTTTGACGCGTAGCTAGTTATCTACAACTCCCTGTTCAAGTTCTGGAATGTCACTAGAGGACCACCTCCATGGCGCCCTCTTGGCAAGCGCAGCGCCTCCTACCACCATGGGATGCCATCCCCGCACCCTCCTAGCGAGAGCAGCACCTCCCGCCACTGCAGGACGTCGCGTCGTCCAGGCGAGGACATCGCCTCCCACCGCCATGGGCTGTAGTTAGTTTAATTATTTGATGTATTTACACGAATTTGAAATATTTTTTTTTATGAGGGCCACCGCTGGTAGCCAGAACCACCCCCAACTTTTTTCATCTATCCGCCACCGTACTAGACTCAGCCACCTTTCTTCACAAGCTGCACACGCCACCATCACATCACATTCGATGCTTGCTTCTTTTCGAGCCTTCCTTTTAATACTACTCGGGAGGTGAGTCAAGAACAATTCAACACTAAATTTGTTGTGATATTGGTGGGATCTTCTAGTTCAAAATTTTAGAGGAATATTGGCGGGATCCTCCCTTCTACCTTTCTCAAAATTTAACCCTTTCTTCATTTCTCTACAAATAGTGGCTACCTCCATACTAACGGGACCTCTCGCTCGCTCGCCCACCGACTCTATAATCCATCTTTTACTAAAGACTCACATCATCCTCTATCCCATACCTCCTTATCTAACTTTCAACTTGCTAGAGTCTGCTTAGTGATGTCATCATGCACGCTACCGTTGTTGCTTCATCGCGTCTGCGTCCCCCACTCGACTGCAGTGTGTTAGCTTCCCCACCACCGCAACCGAGAGATGCGTACGCCACGCGGACTCCTCACCAGGGCGATGGTTAAAACTCCGTAAAACCGATAAAAAGGTTGATGCACACTTCCTATGCCCACTTTCCTTGCATTTTACATTCCGAATGTAGTTCATCGCTCCTTGATGTGCCTTCTCGTTACCAGTTATCTCTAATACATGCTAGTTGTAGTACTACGCGATCGGTTCAAAGAGAAAAGAAGGCAACTACTAGTCGTCAAGCCGAATTGGTTATCTTTCACTAGTACAAAGCCTCGTCACCCCAATGATAACCCCCAACTATCCTCCCTAGACAAAGGTTTACCTCCATTTTGCATATATGCATGTTGTTGGTATGCATTTAATTTCGAGAGTAGTTCATCCTTTGCTTGCCCTGCATTCTCATACATGTTTATATTTTTATTAGGGACTGAAGATAATATACTGCCGAATGAGTACACAGAGAATCGATGCCAACGAATCCTAAAGAGTTTTGGACATGCAAATCTAGCCCCGCTCGACACAGCACAACTGGTACATAAACATGGCCTGGTCAAGTACCCTAATCATGGCTATTTGTTTCATCTTGCTTGTGTTATTTACTAATTGATTTGCTGCATTGAAATTTGCATAAGCAATTGCATGATCATAATCATGGCAATTGCATTGAAGTTTATTAAGGGCAATAAAAGTAAAATATGCCATCAAGTTCATGAGAGCTTTAATCACTAGTTTTATCATAACAAGTTTAATTTGGAAGGTAGATAAAAACATGAATATACTTGGAATAGCATATACTAATAGGTATGTATGGTGGACTCTTTGCAATAACTTGGTTTTAGGAATTGGATGCATGAGTGGAACTCATACTTGGTTATGGAGGCTAGCAAAAGACTAGGAGCGGCCAACTAAGAGAGCAATAATGGCCATAATCATGCAGAGCGACAAAACATCATTAATCAAAGCATAAAGTGATACTACAAGTTGAAAACTAAAGGATCATACAGGCTATGGTGACTTGGGATAGTCATAACATGGTGTAAACATGCGGCAAGTCTACCCAAATAAAGCATCAAAGGAGAATGCCACAATACTATGCTTTAATATGCTAAAACAACGCATGATTCTTCCAAGGCACATTAAGCAATCTGAATTGTTTATAACAAGTCATGCTACAACAAAGAATACTAAGCATAAAGCCAAAACAATATCAAGCATGGCATGACAAAGCATAGGCCACAATCAGAAACAAGCTCTCTTTACCACTTAAGCATGAACTTTCCTACTCTTTTCCAATCCAAACCAAACTATTTGAAAACCAATGTACGAAAGAGGGGGTCCAACCAATTTATTCAGCAAACTAAGAAAACCAATCAAACGAAAAACCAAAACGAAAACGAAAAAGAAGACGCTCCAAGAACAACACAACTGTGCATGAAACAATAAACATGAAGTGCTTGGAATAAACCTGGGATTTTTATTGATGAAGAGGGGGATGCCTTGGGCATCCCCAAGCTTTGGCGCTAATACCTCTTGAATATTTTTTGGGTTGACACGGGGTGGCATCCCCAAGCTTGAGCTTTAGTCCATTCTTCATCTCATTACATCATTCCTACCATACACTTGAAAATTTTCCTTCATACAAAACTTCACACAATCTTTATTAGCAAAATTAGTGCACTCAAGATAATAAGTCTTTTAGGTTCACTTCCAACACCAATAAAACTTCTATTAAAACACAATCTATTGTAGCACTTCCCTCAAAAAGCTGAGTTCCCCAAAAGAACTCAAAAAGGAACCAACAAGAAGCAAATGCAAATAATGGCACAAATCTATCAAAACAGAGCAGTAGGTAAAGATGATTTTTTTCGAAAACCTTTTTTTGCTCAAATCGAAAAGTGTTGAACTAACAAAAGTTATATAACAACCTGGGTCAGAAGCACAAAAATTCACGCCTCAAAAGGACGTACAGAGATTTTACACGAATGTTTACGGTGAAGCACAGAAATCTATTTCGGGACAACAACTTTCCCAATCATTACTTCTCTCTCATTAGAGGTTACTCTTGGCACAAAAAGCAAATAAAAAGGATAAGGAGCGGTTATTATAGAGGTAATAACTTCCAAGACTCATCTATAACTTTTGGGTTATCTCCCAATAAGTACTTTTCTTTAACGCCTTTAAGTTAGGCATAAGAAACAAGAAAAAGAATCAAGTGTTTTCGAATGAAGAAGCATTAAAACCAAATTTCTTTCCCTTACATCTCTTACTTTTATTCTTAACCTTGGGGAACATATGATTGTTTGGTGGAGAAGCAAAGTGCATGGTGCCCTTTTCCACATCTATTATTGCTCCAATGAGATTCAATAGGGATCTTCCAAGTGTAATTTGTCCTTTTCCTACACGTTCAATAACAAGATAATCAGTAGAAACCATTTTCCCTAGGATCTTTGTAAACACTCCATCAGCTATTCCAGTGGGTACTATTGTGGCATTATTAGCAATAAATATTTCTTCTCATCCTTTAGAAAGTCCCCAAAGATTCAAAGCATAGATATCTTTGGGCATAAGACAAAATTCAGACATGATATCACAGCGAGCATGAAAAGTTTCATTATTTATAGCAATCTTTACTGTGGGAAGCCACTTTGATGGTTCAGAATTTGTTGGAACGTAGTCATGGTGCTCTCTAAGTGTATTATACCAATCTTTTAAACAAGCTGTGCTGGTCTCAAGAGTATTCAATCTAGCAAATATGTTTATGAAGGAAGAATCAAATTTGCTAAGCAAGTTGTAAGTAAAGATCAACTTCTTTATGTCATTAACAACATCATCCTCATTGGATTGGAGGAAATCTACTCCCACTACAGCATCCAAAGCGTATCTATAGCAAAGAGCAATTCCAAGGTAAAAACTGCAAAGGAACAAGCTTTGGGTCATTTTAGGTTCAATTTTTTCATGTAGATCGGAGTTTCTAGACCAAGCTTGTTTGAAACTCTCTTCAATTCCTTGTTTAAAAGTGAAAATCATTTCCTTAGGTAACATAGTGATTGGAGCAATGCTAGACATAATGGCAACTTAAGATAGGAATTAATTTTTTTGTGTGTTTTTAATAAGGAAAGCAAACTAGTAAAACTAAATTTTTTTATGTTTTTGATAAAGAAACAAGCAAACAAAGAAAAAGTAAACTAAGCAAAACAAAAATAACAAAGTAAAGATATTGGTTATGAGGGACTCCCCTTGTGAAGATGTCCTTGACTCCCCGGCAACGGCGCCAGAAAAAGCTTTGATGGCCCAAGATATCTCGAGCTTGTTGGGGAACCCCAAGAGGAAGGTATGATGAGCACAACAGCAAGTTTTCCGTCAGTTATGAAACCAAGGTTTAATCAAACCGGTAGGAGCAAGGAAACACCCCAAAGGTGTTGCTAGTTGAACTTTGGCAGGGCGCACTACCGGTGCCAGCAGCAACATGGAGACCTGCACAACACAACCATAGAACTCTGTCCCCAACTTACAGAGAGGTTGTCAATATCACCGGTTTTGCTGAAAACAAATGATTAAACGTATTGTGTGGAAGAAAGTAAAAGCTTGCAAAAAGGAAACACAAAACAATAAACAATTGATTATATATTGATGATAAAAGAAAGGACCAGGGTCCATAGTTCACTAGTGGTGGCTCTCCTTAAGATAGATGTCATGTTGGGTGAACAAATTACAGCGGGGCAATTGACAAACATCGAGAAAGCAATCATGCATATACTACTCATCTTGACTCCTTTGAGATTTGATTGGGCATTACAACATTATGCATAGACCGTAATCCAACTGCATCTATGACTAATAATCCACCTTCAGGTTATCATCTGAACCCCCTACAGTATTAAGTTGCAAGGAACAGATAATTGCATTACGCATTGCGTATAAAGTAAACAATAAGATTTTTCTATGAATAAAGGATTGTTGTTTTCTCCCTAGTAGCAACAACACATCTAGTACCTTAGAGATTTCTGTCACTTCCCCAGATTACTAGAGGCATGAACCCACTATCGACCATAAATACTAACTCTTGGAGTTGCTAGCATCTACTTGGCCAAGATAGCTACTAACAATGGAAAGCATGCAAGATCACAAATAACAAAGGCATGATAGAATCAATAATCAATCTGAAATAGCATCTCAATATCCATCGGATCCCCGCAAACACAACATGTAGGAATTACAAATACATGATCTTGATCATGAACGGAGCTCACAAGATCTAAACATGATAGCACAAAGGCGACGAACCAACCATCTAGCTACTACATGGACCCGTAGTCTAGAGATGAACTACTCACGCATCACACTGGAGGCTTGCATGGTGATGAAGAAGGCCTCCAGGGTGAATTCCCCTCTCCAGCAAGGTGTCGGGAAGAGCTTCAGATCCCTCCCGATCTAGGGATGGAGATGACGGCAACTACAGACTCTTTCATGGATTTTTTATCTGGTACTTAGGGTTTATGTATCGGAGGCATCTTATAGGCAAAGGGGAGGCCGAGGGGGTGCCCGAGGCGGCCATACCACCCCCTAGCGCGGGCCAGGCTGGGCCGCGTGGCCAGGTGGTGTGGCGGCCCCCTGGCCCCTCTCCGTCTCGTATTCTGGCTCCTTGTGTCCCTCGGTGAAAAACTGACTTTGGCTTTTGTCCCGTCCAATTCTGAGAATATTCATTTTCTTACTTTCCTGGAACCAAAAACAGCAAAAAACAGGCAGCTGGCACTATGACTCTTGTTAATAGGTTAGTCCAAGAAAGTGTATAGAATGTACTCCACAGTTGGAACAAAACATAAGAAAGCAGATAAAAATCAAGCATGGAACATCAAAAATTATGGATACGTTACCAACGTATCATTTACACAAATATGACGGGCTCCAAGAACCTGAAGCTTGGCTACCAGATTATCTAGCCACCATCAAACTACAGGGCGGATCCACAACTACTGCGATGCAAAGCCTACAATTACACCTCACCGACGCTGCAAGATAATTTCATCCGACACTTTCATTCTACATTCAAGCGACCAGCATCTTTGGAAAGTTGCGAGCATGCAAAAAAAAATCCGTCGAGTCAATAAGAGCATTCATACAAGGATGGAATATCATCAAAAACTCAGTTGAGTCCATATCGGACGAAAGGGCCATTGACGCCTTCAGCGACGACCTACATCGCCAAGAGTTCATAGAAGAACTGGGTAGGACGAAACCAAAGACAATATCACAGTTGATGGAAATAGCAAACCCCTGGGCTGATGGAGAAGTCGCGCTACATAATAAGCGCACGCGATCACCCGATGCAGACATGGATAAACGCGACAATGATAGAAGACGAAGGAACAACGACGGGAATGCGGGACGAAGTTACGTCGCAGCAGGTTTCTCGGGTGAAGGTAGCAAATGAAGCAATGACAATAACGGCGGATACCGCAAGAACAGAAACGATGTCGGAGGAAGCCAACCCGCACAATGATATCATCCAAGAGCACGAGTCCCACCTATGTCCGTGATGCAAATGTTGGAAAGACCCTGTAATATGCATTTTAACATCGACTCAGTAGGCCGGCGATAATCCAACCACCTGATGAAAGACTGCCAGACATTTTTGAAGATGCAGAAGTTATGTAATGCAAAGGCAGCCGAAGCAGCAAACCGAGGGTACACATCCACGCCTGGCGCACTAGCTATCGGTGCACCACCACCAATTGCACCATCAAAAAATTCAAACGATCAAAACAACGAATATTCTAGGTCAAAAGGAACAATGTCGATGATTCAGAAAGGGCGTCCACCCAACAGAATTCAGAAGATCATCACAAGACAAATAAATATGGCGGAAGCATCAACATCGGCCACACCCGAGTATCTCCACTGGTCAGAGCAAGAAATTAAATTCAGCAGAGCAGATCACCCACTCCAGGTCCCACGATCAGGACATTCAACCCCGATAGTAGAAGCACATATTGGTGGATTCGACATGAGCAAGGTCTTCATGGACGCAGGGAGTAGTATAAATTTGATCTACGCAAAAATATTGCGAACAATAGGCTACCCTCTAGATAATCTCGCTCCAACAGAAACCTCTTTCCACGGAATAGTACCAGGTAAAGCCGAAATACCTTTAGGCAAAGTTTTCCTTGACGTTGTTTTTGGTTCCAAATCAAATTTCAAGCGAGAAAAACTCAAATTCGAAGTCATGGATTGGCTATCACAATACCATGCAATCCTGGGACGACCAGCCTATGCACGCTTCATGGCAGTACCATGTTACGCATATTTAGTAATGAAAACGCCAGCACCAAAGGGAATTATCACGGTGCAAGGAATCTTCACAAGGGTGGACAGCTGTGATCGAGAGTTCAACAAAATTTCTGAATCTTTCGGGATGGCAACAGAGTTCGAACAACTCAAAAAGTTCGGCAAACGAACAACCTCTAGAGGTAGCACATGACAATCCCGACCAGGCTTTTGACACGGCAAAAGACACAAAAGAAATATAGATCCACCCCGTTGACCCGACGAAAACAACATTTGTTACTTCAAACCTTGATCCTGCATAGGAAAGCACGCTCATCGATTTCCTCCATGAGCACTAGAAGATTTTCGCATGGCTACCTTCTGACATGCCGGGAATCCCTAGGGAACTTGCTAAGCACGCAGTAAATTTGGATCCAAAGGCCAAGCCAGTAAAACAACTACTTCGACGATTCGCAGAAACCAAAACGCAAGGCCATTGGAAAGGAGCTCCATCACCTAACCGACGCCAATTTTATCAAAGAATTGACAAAATCAGAGTGGCTTGCAAACCCAGTATGTGTTCCGAAGAAAAACAGAACAGAACTTCGGATGTGGATCGACTTTACTACACTGAACAAACATTGCCCAAAAGATCACTTCCCATTGCCGCAAATCGACCAAATCATCAATGCAACTGTCGGATGCGAATGTCTTTCTTTCTTGGATGCTTATTTGGGATACCACCAGATCAGGATGAAGGAGGAAGACCAGGAGAAAATGGCATTAATCACGCCTTATGGCGTCTTCTGCTACACAACAATGTCGTTTGGCCTCAAGAACGCCAGAGCAACATATCAGCGGATGAAGCAAAAGTGCCTAGGTAGCGAAATAGGTACAAACGTGCAAGTGTATATTAATGATGTCATAGTTACCACTGGTCAAGGATCGGCGTTGATCAAGGACTTAGAAGAAACATTCAGAAATCTGGACAGGTTCAACATCAAACTAAACCCGAAGAAGTGTTCCTTTGGAGTTCCAACAGGACAGCTCCTCGGATATTTGGTATCAGCCAGAGGCATCGAGGCAAACCCCGAAAAAATACAAGCTATCCTAACAATGAAAAAGCCAACAAATCTACGTGGTGTACAACAATTGGCGGGATGAGTGGCGGAGCTGAGTCATTTTATAGCAAGATTAGGAGAAAAAGTGCTGCCATTCTACGCCCTCATGAGAAAGAATCAGAAAAGTTCGAGTGGACGGAAGAAGCTCAGCATGCCTTTGAAGATCTTAAAAGGACACTTTCGACATCCCCTGTCGTCGTGTCGCCAGAAGAGAAAGAACCTTTACTCATTTATATTGCTGCAACACATCAGGTGGTCAGCACAGTCGTGGTCCTAGAATGACCCGAAGAAGGAAAGACGCACGACGTACAGAGGCCAGTATACTTCCTGAGTGAGGTTTTATCGCCATCTAAACAAAGGTACCCACACTATCAGAAACTACCATACAAAGTATTTATGACAACGCGAAAGCTACGCCACTATTTTTCGGAGCGTCCAATCGTAGTAGTCAACGAGGCACTATTGTCAAGCATCCTCAACAATCCAGAAGCACCTCGGTGTGTTTCTCTATGGGGCATCGAATTATCCCCTCGGGACATCACTTATGAGAAGCGCAGAGCAATTAAGTCACAAGTTCTGCCAGATTTCATCACAGAGTGGACGGAATTGCAATGTGCGGGTCCACCAGACCTTTCTAGTACATGAACAATGTACTTTGATGGATCAAAAAGAACAGAGGGAGCAGGAGAAGGAGTCGTACTAATATCACCTCAAGGCGCAAAATGCAATATATTCTTCGGATGAACTTTACAAACGCATCCAATAACGAAGCGGAATACGAGGCCCTGTTGCATGGCAAGCGAATGGCCAAAGCCTGTGGTCCAACTCGCCTCAAAATCTTCGGAGATTCCAACCTTGTGACACAACAGGCAATGAACAAATGTGACACTGTCAGCAAAAATATGGTCGCGTATCGCGACATATATAGCATCACGGAGGCTCAATTTGATGGGTGTGAAGTATCGCATATACGCAGAGCAAGCTATGAGGAAGCCGGCAATCTGGCAAATATCGGATCATTGTGTTTATCAATACCACCAGGAGTTTTTTGGGAGGAGATAGTGGAGCGATCAATCAAGGCAAAGAGAGTCTCGAAAGTCATACCACCAAAGATAGGGAAAAAGAAGCATCCGCAAAAAGAGTCGGGGGTACTTCAGAAACCAACAACATAGAAGAGGCCATCAAATAAAAAGAACAAGAAATCAAAGAGGTCATGCTAATCACACCAGCTTGGATGCAGCCGTATATAGCATATATGGTTAAAGGAGAACTACCAGAGGATGTGATAGAAGCTCGGCGAATCACCCGATGATCGAAGGCTTTCCGGATAATTAAAGGAGAACTATACAAAAGAAGTATTTTGGGTGTGTTGCAACGTTGCGTAACACCTGAAGAAGGAAATATTATACTGAAAGATATACATGAAGGCGTATGTGGTCACGATTGAAAGAACAATTCATGATTTCCCAGGTTTTGTGTGTTAGATAACAATACCATGGATAATTATAATGTGCACTACGTGTTGCAGGAAGTTTTGAGAGTTTTGGGGCCCGGATTATCCGCCCCCATCATGGGCCGGATTATCCGGCCAGACCACCTTAGGCAAAGATGGGTCTGCGCAAGTCTCTGTCTAGGGATGCATTTTCCCCTGGAAAATTCGGGCTCTGGGGCGGATTTTCCCCTGGACCAGATAACCCGATCCTCTGGTTGGGGCGGATAATCCGGCCTCAGGGAAATTGCCCAAGTGAGCTCCTGCACTAGCTTATGTCTGGGGGCGGAATTTCCCCCGGATATTCCGTGGCTGGGCCGGATTTTTCCAACAGCCGGATAATCCGGCCCTTCTCTAGGACGAATAATCCGGCCCTCATAAGAAAGTGTGAAGGGAAAGTCTGCGTGAGCTTCTGTGTGGCCGGTTTTTGTGCCAGATAATCCGTGTCTGGGGCGGAGTTTTCCCCAGGCCGGATAATCCGGCCCCCACTTGGGCCGGATAATCCGGCCCTCGAAAGCTCCAACGGCTTGGTTTTGGAAGGGGTATAAATATCCCTTCTTCCCCAATGAGCAGAACTCTTGATTCATTCCAAATTGTTCAGACCCTTTGCAAGAGCTCGCATTCTAGATCTCCCACTTCAACCACCCGAAGGCGTCGATCTTTGGGGGAATTGAAGGAGGAGAGGATCATCATCGTCATCACGAATCAAGCGCACCACCTCCTCTCCATTCATTTGGACAAATCCCTGATCTAGTATTCTTGTCAATATCTAGATCTTGTCCTTTGTTATTGATAACGTGTTCTTGTGGTAGCTTGTTGTCATTATGGGAGCCTCCAAGTTGATTGTGGAGTTGTGCCCCGCTAGTTGTGTAAAGGCGCCGGTACCCGCCTCGAAGGGTCCCTATAGTGGAAAGGTGGATCAGGCCTTTGGTGGCGGGATCCATCGGAGAACAGGGTGAGGCATATTTTGGCGTGGTGATCTTAGTACCGCCCACCCCTCCAACACAGATGTACTCCCCTTAACAAGCAAGGAACCACGGTAAAACAAATCCTGTGTCTCCGTGTGCTTCACTACGGTTTACCCGTTCCTCTTCCACTCGCTCTTTACTCGCTAGTAGATAGGTTTGCATATATGGAAATTCCACCTAATATTTATCTAGAGAATTTACCCTTTGTGTTAAGCCTAAAATTGAAAAAGCATTAAAATTTGAAGTAGCACCTATTCACCCCCCTTCTAGGTGCCCATACGATCCATTTCAATTGGTATCAGAGCCCCGGCTCTTTATTCGGGCTTAACCGCCTAAGAGTAGTATGGGTACCAAGGGAGATGGGAATGAGGCTGTGGATAAGGTCACAATGGATGACCTCAAGACGTTGGAAACAACCTTGTTGAAATCCTTTGAGACCAAGATGGAGGAGATGAATCAAATGATTGCTCGTCTCACATCATCCATAGCCCCATACCCATCCTCCTCTGAGGCAGCCACACCATCGTCCAAGGAAAAGGCTAACACCCGATCCAAGGACGATGATGCAGAAGGTGAAAAACTTAATGGTTCCACCTCCAAGAAGGGAAGTGGTAAGGAGGAATATAGTGAGGTTCGCCATGTATATTCCCCCGACGATGATGCAAGGACGATGATGCAGAAGGTGAAAAACTTAATGGTTCCGCATGAGAAGGAATAGGTATGATGCCCTTAGTAATGAAGATGAGGGATTCTACATGTTTGATGGTGAGAACCATGAAGACATGTATAGAAGACTCAAGGGCATCGCAACAACATTTTGAAAGCATGGAGCCACTCACATTGATGATGCGTGGATAAAAAGAAAATATGTGAGTGCCTTAATGCCTTTCGAGCCAACGGACTTGAAGAGCTTGCAAGGTAGACACAACTATCATCAAATGACATCCAATGAAGTCATGCAAGAAATGGCGTCATTCAAAGTTGCTGCAAAGAACGCTGAAGATGCCCGTGCTCGTGCCACTGGAATGCAAAAGGGTGTCAATGTTGCTCTAAAAGCTAATGTCGTTGAGCAAGAGGAGGATGAACGAGCTTTTGAGGGGGCCTCCATGGACTGCCCCGATGAAGTCAAACGTGCTCATGGTGAGTACATGGCATTTTATGCAAGGAACTTTTGGAAGGATCCTGCCAAGGCCAAGTCAGAACTCGAGTGCAAGAATGGGTCAAGTGGAAGAAGAGAAAGTGGCCCAAAACTGAGAACATGCTACAATTGTGGAGATAGGCTGCACTTTGTAGCCGCGTGTCCTTATCAAAGTAGAGAAGACAATGGTGGCAGGCTCATTCTTAAAGAAAAATCCAAGGCACCAAAGAAGAAGCCATTTATTAAAAAGAATGGCCCCTACAAGAAGCAACCCAAGATCGTCTTGGTGGCACAAGAAGAATACTCCTCTGCAAGTGAAGATGAAGAGGATGAAGATAGTTCTCGCGAGGTGGCTTCTATAGCCACCACATCGACTCCATCATCTCTCTTCAACTCGCCAAACAAAAACGTCATCAATATTAATGCCACTTACCTTATTTCAAGAGGGTCCAAGGTAACAAGTTCTAGCTCTTCATTTCCTAAGACTAACATAAATTTGGATATGGATGATCATGCTAGTCTTAAAATGAAAGAAGAAGTTATTGCCTTGGAAATTTTTTTCACTAACCTGCAAGGTGAGCAAAAACTTCATTTTGATGCTCTTATGAGTCAACTTGCTCAAGCCGAAGATCTTCTTGAAGAAAAGGGCCGAATCGAAAGAGAAGATGCCTTGGAGATAGCCTCTTTGAAAAATGTCTTGGAAGAAGAAGAGGAAGCTCGAGTATCTTTGGAAGAGAGACTCGAATCAATTGAGGAGTCACATGAAGAAGTTGTAGCTCAGCTCATCAAAGAACGTGACAATGCTCTTGCCAAGGTAAAGAAACTAAAGAAAGAAAAGATTGAATTTGGGGCTGCTCATGCTAGACTCTCGGAGAAGTTTGATAAACTTGGTAGTGCCCACAAGGCATTGGAGAGTGATCACTCGACTCTAAATGAGTCTCATGACCAGCTCCAAACTCAATTGAAGATGTATGATGTGCCAAGCACATCCACATCATCCTATGGAAAAGAAGAACTTGCAAGAGGCTCTCAACACAAAGGTAAAGAAGTCTTAGACGAGATACTGAGCAAGCAAAGGACAAACAATGGAAAAGAAGGTCTTGGTTATATCCCCAAGACAAAGAACAAGAAAAATAAGAAGAAAAAGAAGAGAAAGACTGCTCAACCAAAGCCTAGCACCACCACCAATGACAAGTCTAATTATGATGGTTTTGCAGGGGTTAACAATCGTAACTTTGAGTTATATTGCAATCATTATGGTGATGTGTATGCTAGTTATTTAGGTTCTTATGATTGTTACATTCCTTGGTATATTTGGGTCCCCAAGACCCTTGTCACTAACATGAAAGGACCCATTGAAAAATGGGTACCTAAAATCAAGAAGTAACTTTCTTCCAGGGCCATGCTTCCGGTGGGTCTAAATGGGTACTCGATAGCGCATGCACGAGTCACATGACCAGAAGCAAGGAGATCATCACGGAGATGCAGCCAAAGCATGATCATATAACTGTCTCCTATGGTGACAAGTCAAAATATGAGGTACTGGGTCTCGGCAAAGTCATGGTGGCTCACGATATCTCTCACGTGGACGTCATGCTTGTTGAGACCCTCGGGTATAATTTACTTTCAGTTTGCGCCCTTGGTAAGATGGGCATTGCAGTTTTATATTGATGCTGATTTGGTGGTACTCTTGTGGAGCAAGTCCCTAAAAGTCGCTTTCATGGGATACGTCGAAAATGACCTGTATGTTGTGGACTTTTCACAGAAAACCACTACAGGCCCGATGTGTCTTTCAGAAAGGCTGACGTGGGTTGGTTATGGCATCACTGACTAGCCCACGTCAATATGAGAACCTTGCAAAGTCTCCACAAGGGCGGCCACATCCTTGGACTAAAAGAAAATGTCTCCTTTGCCAAAGATCGTGTTTACAGGGCTTGTGTTGAAGGGAAAATGTCTCCTTCATGTGGACCTCTTCGGTCCTCCATCTCATGCAAGCCTCGGTGGGAAGAAGTACTGTCTAGTGATTTTTGATGATTACTCAAGATACACTTGGGTTTATTTCTTCAAGTTGAAGAGTGAAACTCAACAAACGGTCATCGACTTTGCCAACGAGGTTCATTGTCAACACGACGTCCCTATTCTGGATATAAGAAGTGATAACGGCTCTGAGTTCAAGAACTACACCTTAAATGTGTTCCTAAGTGAAGAGGGGATACGACATCAATATTCCGCTGCGTACACCCCTCAACAAAATGGTGTAGCCGAGAGGAAGAATCGGACTCTTATGGATATGGCAAGGTCAATGCTAGACGAATTCAAGTCTCCTTATAATTTCTAGGCTGAAGCAATCTCTATCGCTTGCCATTCATCCAACCGATTATACCTCCATAAAATCTTGGACAAGAATCCATATGAAATACTTACCAGTAACAAGCCAAACATCTCATACTTTCGGGTATTCTGGTGTAAGTGTTTCTTTCTCATCAATGGAGTTCATTTATCTTGGTTTGATTCTAAGGCTCTAGAAGGTATTTTTGTTGGTTATGGTGCTGAATCCCACACTTATAGAGTCTACAATAAGCTCTGCGGAATTGTTGTAGAATCTTGTAGTGTGGTGTTCGAAGAAAATGACGGCTCCCGTGTGGGGCAAGTTGATGTTTGTGTTGCAGATGTTGAAATACCCCAAGATGCCATAAGAAGAATGGGCGTGGGATTTGTCCGCCCCATTGAGGAACCCTTGTGGCGGATCAGGAAGGACAATGCTCTACTCATGAAGAGCCCTCATCTACGCATACTCATCTTGTTCCAACCACGGGAGTAACTTCTACACCATCTCCACCATCAGCTAAAGGTCAAGATGTTCCAGACAGCTCCATGCCAGATTATCCGGTTGACACCGGATTATCCCGCCAACCCCATCCTGACGAACTGCCTGCTCCTGGTGTTGAAGAAGTCGCTGCAAGCTCCAGGCCGGATTTTTTGGCAGACCCCAGATTATCTGGCCACTCGCCAGATCAAGCAAATCCAGGCAGTCTGATGAACCTGCAACAAGCTCTCCTAGGCCGGATTTTCCAGCCTCCCCTTCGGTCAGATTATCTGGCCCTGATTCACCTGTTGTTCCACAACCTCCTGTAACGGCTGCTTCATCACCTCGTACTACTGTTAACCCGGATTCTACTCAAGGACAAGCAAATGATTCAAATGAAGATTCATGTGATGAAACTATTCCACCAAGAGACAACAAACTTATTGAACTTTGTCGCAAGGCTCGTGCTGATCGGAACCTTTAGTTAAGGGGTCACACCCTTGACAAGGTTGTAGGTGAACTTCAACGAAGGGTTTCTACAAGAAGGGAATTGGCATGTTTTGGTGAGCATCAAGCTCACATCTCAATGGTGGAACCTAAGAAAGTTTTTGAATCTCTTGAAGATCCGGACTGGGTTGTTGCTATGCATGAAGAATTGAATAACTTTGAGCGCAACAAGATCTAGAAACTAGTGGAGAAGCCTAAGGAGTGTCGCAATGTTATCGGCACTAAATGGATTTTTAAAAACAAGCAAGATGAACATGGCATTGTTGTGAGGAACAAGGCGATATTAGTGGCACAAGGCTATTCCCAAGTTGAGGGCATTGACTTCGGCGAAACCTACGCTCATGTGGCTCGTCTTGAGTCCATATGTATCCTCCTTGCTTATGCTGCTCATAATAACTTTAATTTGCAGCAAATGGATGTTAAGAGCACTTTCCTTAATGGTCCTCTACATGAGTTGGTATATGTAAAGCAACCCCTGGGTTTTGAGGATCCTAACTTCCCGAACCATGTCTACAAACTCGATAAGGCACTCTATGGCCTTAAACAATCCCCACGTGCGTTGTATGAGCACCTTAAAGAGCTCTTGCTAGACCCGTGGCTTCGAGGTTGGGCAAATCGATCCCACTCTTTTCACTAAGAAGGTTAAGGGGGAGCTCTTCGTATGCCAACTATATGTAGATGATATCATCTTTGGTTCTACTAATAAAGCTTTTAATGATGAATTTTCAAAGCTTATGACTGACAGGTTTGAGATGTCTATGATGGGGGAATTACGTTTCTTTCTTGGATTCGAGATCAAGCAACTTAGAGAAGGAACCTTCATCAATCAAGCAAAGTACTTCCAAGACATGCTCATGACATTCAAGATGATGGATCTTAATGGTGTCATCACTCCGATGCGAACAAAATGTCATCTTGAACTTAACCCCCATGGTAAAGATGTGGACCAAAAGGTATACCGGTCCATGATTGGCTCTCTTCTTTACCTCTGCGCATCTAGACTCGATATTGTGTTGAGTGTGGGGGTGTGTGCAACGTATCAAGCAGCTCCTAAAGAAAGCCACTTAGTGGCGGTCAAGAGGATCTTTCGATAATTAGTTCATTCCCCTAACTTTGGTCTATGGTATCCCAAGGGCTCCAATTTCTCTCTATGTGGTTATACTGATTCATATTGGGCTGGTGATAAGGATGATAGGAAATCCACTTCTAGAGCTTGTCAATTCTTGGGAAGATCTCTAGTGTGTTGGTCATCTAAAAAGCAGAATTGTATCTCTCTCTACACCGCCGAAGCTGAATATGTTGCTCCTGCTAGTGCTTGCACTCAGTTATTGTGGATGAGGCAAACTTTAAAGGAATACGGTGTCAATTGTGACAAAGTGCCTCTTTTATGTGATAATGAAAGTGCAATCAAAATTGCGTACAATCCGGTACAGCACACAAGGACAAAGCATATTGAGATTCGGAATCATTTTATTCGAGACCATGTTGCTCGAGGCGATATTGATCTATATTTTGTGAGCACAAAGAATCAACTTGTAGATATTTTCACGAAGCCACTTGATGAAGAAAGGTTTTGCTATTTGTGGAATGAGCTAAATATCATTGATTAAGGAGCCTGTCTTGATTACTCATGCACTCACTCGTACATCTCAATCGTATTTGGTATAGATGTGGGCATGGATATAGGGGGAGTTTGGTTCTAATTAATTGGGCCAACCCTCCCCCCCCATAATGCCAAAAGCAAGATAAATCATTTCTCTCAATATCATTTTGTGATATGTGAGCTTATTGATAAGTATTGGTCGTGAACCCAAGATATACGCGGTCACACCATACACTCCAACAAGGTGGCTTCGGCCACTGCCCTCTCCCTTGAGGAAAATTGGATTTTTGTGGATATTTTTGGTTGTTTTTGCTCATCTCATGTTCTTATGGGAATCACACTCAATTTTGGCTCTTATTTTATTTGGTTCTTGCAAGTTTGAGTGTATAGTACCATCTCAGTTTGGCTCTCTTAATCCTAAGCCTTTCCCTACCTCTAAGCCATCTATTCTTGCACACAAGTCCCTTGTCCACCTTGTGGGGTGTTGTTTGGGGACGCGCGGGCCTAAATCTGTGTAAAACAGAAATTCAGATTTGAGGCCAGATAATCCGGCCCAAGTGTAGGCCAGATAATCCGGCCCAAGTGTAGGCCGGATAATTCGGCCCTGGCGGATTTCATCTTAAAATGCAGGGATCGGGGGGGAGGGCTCATAACGAGCAGCTCTTCTCCCCCAACCCTCTCCTCCTCCTCAATCGCCACCTACCGTCCCCCACCCTCCCCGGAGCCTCTCCGGCCACCTGATTTTCTGGGACTCCCCGGATCTTCTTCTCCGCGCTTCCGGGTACCTTCTCCATGTTCTTCCTCCAATGAGTGAGGGTAGCTCCCTCTCTCCCCATCTTTGGCTAGATGCGTCATTTGTTGGGTGGAACGTTGTCTAGAAGGATGTGTTTTCGCATAGAACTTGTAGACTTGAAGTTTCTAGGCCCGATCTACTTTTTGCATCTCAATCTAGGTGAAATCGAAAATTTCTGCCAGGGGCGGATAATCTGGCCTGACAGATTCAACTCTGGTTCAGTTTCACCATATTGTGTGCATTGCGTAGATTTGACTCATGAACTTTTTGTCTACTGTTTCCATGCTCTCTCCTGGACTTGTGTGTGTGCTTATCCCCATGATATCGCTCTTATTATATTCACAGGTGGTTCAAGTGCTCACAAGACTTACAAGCATCGTCCTCACACTATCTATTTCGGGGTAGACAGTGAGGGCAATACAGTGGACAAAGTTGAGCTGAGGAGAAGAGAAAAAGAGGTTGAACGCATGGCTGTACAACAGAAGTGGGAGTGATCCAGAAGGGGTGTGTCCAAGAGGAAGGGCAAAGAGCCCAAGATCAACTACAAGGCTATGGATCCCGTAACTGTTTCCTCTATCCGTCACCATGACTTGTTTGAAGAGCTGCCCCGTGATTCTGAGCTGGGGGATTCTCGCTTTTGGTCTACTGAACAGAAATGGATTTATGAAGATGTGTATGCCAGGATGAACATTAGACCGACGCACCCGCTGGTTCTTGCTGAGGCTCTAGAGAAGCCCTGATACATTGCAAATGTATCTATAATTTTTGATGTTCCATGCTTGGTTTTATCCACTTTCTTGTGTTTTGTTCCAACTTTGCAGTACTTTTCATATGATTTCTTGGACTAACCTATTAACAAGAGCCATAGTGCCAGCTGCCTGTTTTCTGCTGTTTTTGGTTCCAGGAAAGTCAGAAAATGAATATTCTCGGAATTGGACGGGACAAAAGCCAAAGTGCCTATTTTTTCGGAAGGGATCAAGTGCCAGAATACGACACGGAGAGGGGCCAGCGGCCGGCCACACCACCTGGTCGCGCGGCTAGGCCTGGCCTGTGCCAGGGGGTGGTCTGGCTGACCCCAACATCCCCTCGGCCTCTCCTTCCGCCTATAAGTTACCCTCGGGACGAAAACCCTAGGCACCTGCTCAAAAATCCACGAAAGAGTCTGTAGCTGCCGTCATCTCCATCCCTAGATCGGGAGGGATCTGAAGCTCTTTCCTGCACCCTGCCGGAGAGGGGAATTCACCCTGGAGGCCTTCTTCATCACCATGCAAGCCTCCGGTGTGATGCGTGAGTAGTTCATCCTTGGAATACGGACCCATGTAGTAGCTAGATGGCTGGTTTCTCCTCCTTTGTGCTTTCATGTTTAGATCTTGTGAGCTCCGTTCATGATCAAGATCATCTATTTGTAATTCATACATGTTGTGTTTGCGGGGATCCGATGGATATTGATATGCTATTTCAGATTGATTATTGATTCTATCATGTCTTTGTTATTTGAGATCTTGCATGCTTTCCGTTGTTAGTAGCTATCTTGGCCAAGTAGATGCTAGCAACTACAAGAGTTAGTATTTATGCTCGATAGTGGGTTCATGCCTCTGGTAATCTGGGGAAGTGACAGAAATATCTAAGGTACTAGATGTGCTGTTGCTACTAGGGAGAAAACAACGATCCTTTGTTCATAGAACAATTGTATTGTTTACCTTACACGCAGTTCGTAAAGCAATAATCTGTTGCTTGCAACTTAATACTGGAAGGGGTTCGGATGATAACCTGAAGGTGGATTATTAGTCATAGATGCAGTTGGATGGCGGTCTATGTATTATGTTGTAATGCCCAATCAAGTCTCAAAGGAGTCAAGATGATTAGTATATGCATGTATTGCTTTCTCGGTGTTTGTCAACTGCCCCGCTGTAATTTGTTCACCCAGCATGTTATCTATCTAAGGAGAGCCACCTCTAGTGAACTATGGATCCCGGTCCTTGTCTTGTACATACAATCCACAATCTGTTTCTGCTTTGTGTTTACTTTCTGCAAACTTTTACTTCTTTCCATTTGATATGTTTAATCCTTTGTTTTCTACAAAACACAGTGAGATTGACAACCTCATCGCAAGTTGGGGACAAAGTTCTGTGGTTGTGTTGTGCAGGTCTCCACGTTGCTACTAGCACCTGTAGTGCGCCCTGCCAAAGCTCAGCTAGTAACACCTTTGGGGTGTTTCCTTGCTCCTACTGGTTCGATTAAACCTTGGTTTCATAACTGAGGGAAACTTGCTGCTGTGCTCATCATACCTTCCTCTTGGGGTTCCCAACGAGCTCTACATCAACCACGAGCCATCAACACTTTTCTGGGTGCCGTGCATTGAGCCATCAAGCATTTTTCTGGCGCCGTTGCCGGGGATCGAAGAAGAAGAAACTCCCACGTCAACTACACGCCATTAAAGATTTTTCTGGCACCATTGCCGAGGAGTCAAGGACATCTTCACAAGGGGAGTCCCTCATAACCAATCTATTTAGTTTGTTGTTTTTGTTTTGCTTAGTTTCTTTTTGCTTTGTTTGCTTGTTTTGTTCTTTAAAAAACACAAAAAAAATTAGTTTTACTTGTTTTGCTTTCTTATTTGAAAACCCAAAAAAATGACTACTCTTGAAAACACTCAGTTGTGTGACTTCACTAGCACCAACAACAATGATTTTATGAGCACTCCTATTACTCCACCTATGGCTGAAAATACTTTCTTTGAGATAAAACCTGCTTTGCTCAATCTTGTTATGAGAGAACAATTTTCTGGTATTGGTAATGAAGATGCTGCTTCCCATCTAAATAACTTTGTTGAACTTTGTGAGATGCAAAAGCATAGGGATATAGATGGTGATATTATTAAAATGAAATTGTTTCCTTTCTCTTTGAGAGGAAAAGCTAAAGAATGGTTGAATTCCTTAACTAGGAATAGTATTGATTCTTGGACTAAGTGCAAAGATGCTTTTATTGGAAAATACTATCCTCCTGCTAAGATTATATCCATGAGAAGTGAAATAATGAAGTTTAAACAACTTGATAATGAGCATGTTTCTCAAGCTTGGGAAAGTGAAATCTTTGGTAAAGAATTGTCCCACTCATGGACTGACTGCTTGGATGATCATCCAAACTTTTTATGTAGGATTGAACTATTCTTCAAGGAACCTATTGGATTCTGCTGCTGGAGGTACTTTTATGACTATTACTTTGGGTGCTACAACAAAACTTCTGGACAATATGATGGTTAATTATTTTGAATGGCATACTGAGAGAGCTCCACAAGGTAAGAAGGTAAATTATGTTGAAGAAACCTCCTCCTTGAGTGATAAGATTGATATTATTATGTCTATGCTTGTTAATGGGAAAGCCCATATTGATCCAAATAATGTTCCTTTAGCCTCTTTGGTTGCTCAAGAAGAGCAAGTTGATGTGAACTTCATAAGAAATAACAACTTTGGCAACAATGCTTATGGTAATAATGCTTATAGGAACAATTTTGGTAACAACAATTATAAACCTTATCCTCCCAACAATGGTAATGCTTATGGAAATTCTTACAACAATAATAAGAGTGCTCCTCCTAAACTTGAAGTTATGCTTAAAGAGTTTATTAGTAAACAAACAGCTTTCAATAAAACTATTGAGGAAAACCTCTCTAATGCTGAAAGAAATATAGCATCTTTGGCTGAAGCTCAATCTTCTTTGAATAAAATGGCTGCTAAACCTGAAACTAATGAGAATCCCTTTGCAGCTACTAATGCCATACAAGTAAGAATTGATGAAAATGTTTGACTATTAGCTGAATTACATGCTAAGTGGGAAAGAGAAGATGAAATTGCTAGAAACATTAGCGTTTCTACTATCACCACCACTAGTGTTGAAGCTAGTAATAGTTCTACTACTTTAGATGATAAAGTTGATTTTGATGTTGATGGTTGCAATATCTCTGAAGTTATTAAGTTCCTACAAAAGCTTGCTAAAAGTCCTAATGCTAGTGCTATGAACATGGCCTTTACAAAACACATTACCGATGCTCTCATAAAGATTAAGGAAGAAAAGAGGAAACATAAAGCTTCTATTCCTATAAAACAAGAGGATGGTTGGGAACCCATCATTATTATGAAAGTGAATGACTTTGATTTCAAAGCTTTGTGTGATCTTGATAGTAGTGTTTCTATTATGCCTAGAAGGATTTATGATATGCTTGATTTGCCTCCTCTTGAGGATTGCTATTTGAATGTCCCACTTGATGATAATGCTAAAAAGAAACTCATGGGGAGTCTTAATGATGTTCTTATTATGGTTAATGATTCCTATATCCCCATTGATTTCTATGTTTTGGATGTTCAATACAATGCTTCTTGTCCTATTACTTTGGGAAGACCTTTTCTTAGAACTGTTGGTGCCATCATTGATATGAAAGAAGGCACCATTAAATATCAACTCCCACTCAAGAAAGGTATAGAAAACTTCCCTTAAAAGAGAGAAAAAATATTTCTTTTGCTTCTCCTATGAAAACAAAATTTGGTCTTAATGCTTGTTCATTTGAGAGCACTTGATTCTTTCTTTGCTTCTTATGCCTAACTTAAAGGCATTAAAGAAAAGTACTTGTTGGGAGATAACCCAAGAGTTTTATATGAGTCTTGGAAGTTATTACCTCTGTAATAACCTCTCCTTATCCTTTTTATTTTCTTTTTGTTCCAAGAGTAACCTCTAATGAGAGTGAAGTAATGACTGGGAAAGTTGCTATCCCGAAACAGATTTCTGTGCTTCACCGTAAACATTCCTGAGAGAGTTATGTACGTCGGATTGAGCTGTAATTTTTTGTGCTTCTGCCCCAGGTTGTTATCTAACTTTCTCTAGTTCAACACTTTTTTATTTGAGCAACTGAAGATCTCGAAAAACTTCGTCTTTACCTGCTGGTCTGTTTTGATAGATTTCTGCCATTTTCTGCATTTGCTTCTTGTGGGTTCCTTTTTGAGTTCTTTTGGGGAATTGAGCTTTTTGAGGGAAGTTCTACAGTAGCTAGTGTTCTAATGGAAGTTTATTTGGTGTTATAACTGAACCTTGAGACTTATTTATCTTAAGTGCACTAATGTTGCTAATGAGATTGTGTGAAGTTTTGTATGAAGGGAAATTTTCAGGTGTATGGAAGGAATGAGTAATGAGATGAAGGATGGACTAAAGCTCAAGCTTGGGGATGCCACGCGTGTCACCCCAAGAAATATCCAAGAAGTGCAAGAGTCAAAGCTTGGGGATGCCCAAGGCATCCCCTTCTTCATCAATAAAAATTTCAGTTTTCTTCCAAACGCTTCATTTTTATTGTTTCATGCACAATTGTGTTTTTCTTGGAGCGTCTTCTTTTTCATTTTTGTTTTGGTTTTTATTTTTCTTGCTTTTCTTAGTTTTCTGAATAAGTTGGTTGGACCCCCTCTTTCATACATTGGTTTGCAAATAGTTTGGTTTGGTTTGGAAAAGAGTAGGAAAGTTCATGCTTATGTGGTAAAAAGAGCTTGTTTTTGACTGTGGCTATGCTTTGTCATGCCATGCTTGATATTGTTTTGGCTTTATGCTTAGTATTCTTTGCTGTAGCATGACTTGTTATAAACAATTGAGATTGCTTAATGTGCCTTGGATGAATCATGCGTTGTTTTAGCATATTAAAGCATAGTATAGTGGTATTCTCCTTTGATGCTTTATTTGGGTTGACTTGGCGCATGCTTACACCATGTTATGACTTTCACAAGTCACCATAGCCTTTATGATCCTTTATTTTTCAACTTGTAGTATCACTTTATGCTTTGATCAATGATGTTTTGTCGCTCTGCATGATTATGGCCATTATTGCTCTCTTAGTTTGTCGCTCCCAGTCTTTCCTAGCCTCCACAACAAAGTATGAGTTCCACTCATGCATCCAACTCCCTAAACCAAGTTTTTCCAAAGAGTCCACCATACCTACCTACTAGCTTATGCTATTCCAAGTATATTCATGCTTTTGTCTACCTTTCACTTGTTATGAGAAAACTAGTGATTAAAGCTCTCACGAACTTGATGGCACACTTTACTTTATTGCCTCTAATAAACTTGAACCATTGGGTCCTTCTTTGTTGCGTATATGCTTGCTCTTTATAAGTTGAAGTTAGCAGAACCATGTTTCATGGGGAACGCTTTCAACATTGCAATTGTACTTTGTACCCCGTTGATATCATGTTCTTTTGCTTACGGATCCCGGCGGTGTGAAATAAAGGTGAAACTTGTAAGATCATGGAGTTTGTATGTGTGTTAGAGAAACGTCTGGGCCGCTAGCCTAAGCCATGCCTAATCATGGTGGAAACTTGCAGCATCACCATAATGAGCACTCTATGAATCATCCTCAATAAAAACCTATGCAAGTAGGAAATAAAAAGATCGCTGAGATGCCCATTGTCTGCTTGCCTTGTTATTTTGATTATGGGAAAGCTCCCGTATCATGTGCAAGGGGTACCCCATTGGCGGTTCCTAATGATACACATATACTTACAATGACAAGTGCTTACTCGTGACTAAAGTTGAGTAGCATGAGGATCGGTCTTCGTAAGTAAGGGGCATGAGATTTTGGTTTATAAATTGTCAAGCATATCCTCTTAGTTGTGTCACTTTAACCTTAATCACCTTCAAGATGCTTATGATAGGGGCAATGAGAGCTGAAAACTACAAGTACCATAATTTTTGGAAGCTCTTTATGAGACTTGAATCCCTACTTCCTTTTACAAAAGGCCTTTCTTCCACCATTATATTGAGTCTCCACCTTCTATCTTTATGCACCTACTTTGAGAGCATAGTGGCCATTCTTAGTTCTATGTGCATTGTCCCAAGACTAGTTGATTGATGCATAACTTGTTATTGCTTGTTTGAAACTATTATATCTAGTCACTCTTATGAACTTTGAAGGTGTCCTATGCATTTATATTTGCTACTCTATTGAGGGACAAGCTGAATACTATTATGCTATGTTTTCTTTATGTGAAACAAACAAACGTCTTGCAAAACATTGTTATTCATGAACCTTTTGTTTGGGCCTTTTCATGTTGCATCATAGTTTCTTTGCTTATTGCTAAAACTTTGTCTTTCATGTTATGATTGAAGTACTATGATCCCAGCTTTGATGTTTTGCAAATACTTTGATCAAGTCTTTGATGGTGCATGTCACCTAAAAAATTATTTCTTTTTATCACTTAGCTACTCGAGGACGAGTAGGAGTTAAGCTTGGGGATGTTGATACAATGCAAATGTATCTATAATTTTTGATGTTCCATGCTTGGTTTTATCCACTTTCTTGTGTTTTGTTCCAACTTTGGAGTACTTTTCATATGATTTCTTGGGATAACCTATTAACAAGAGCCACAGTGCCAGCTGCTTGTTTTCTGCTGTTTTTGGTTCCAGGAAAGTCAGAAAATGAATATTCTCGGAATTGGACGGGACAAAAGCCAAAGTTCCTATTTTTTCAGAAGGGATCAAGTGTCAGAATACGAGACGGAGAGGGGCCAGGGGCCAACCACACCACCTGGCCACGCGGCCAGGCCTGGCCCGCACCAGGGGGTGGTCTGGCCAACCCCAACACCCCCTCAGCCTCTCCTTCCGCCTATAAGTTACCCTCGGGACGAAAACCCTAGGCACCCGATCAAAAATCCACGAAAGAGTCTATAGCTGTCGTCATCTCCATACCTAGATCGAGAGGGATCTGAAGCTCTTTCCGGCACCCTGCCGGAGAGGGGAATTCACCCTGGAGGCCTTCTTCATCACCATGCAAGCCTCCGGTGTGATGCGTGAGTAGTTCATCCTTGGACTACGGATCCATGTAGTAGCTAGATGGCTGGTTTCTCCTCCTTTGTGCTTTCAAGTTTAGATCTTGTGAGCTCCGTTCATGATCAAGATCATCTATTTGTAATTCATACATGTTGTGTTTGCGGGGATCCGATGGATATTGAGATGCTATTTCAGATTGATTATTGATTCTATCATGTCTTTGTTATTTGAGATCTTGCATGCTTTCCGTTGTTAGTAGCTATCTTGGCCAAGTAGATGCTAGCAACTCCAAGAGTTAGTATTTATGCTCGATAGTGGGTTCATGCCTCTGGTAATCTGGGGAAGTGACAGAAATGGCTAAGGTACTAGAAAACAACAATCCTTTGTTCATAGAACAATTGTATTGTTTACCTTACACGCAGTTCGTAAAGCAGTAATCTATTGCTTGCAACTTAATACTGGAGGGGGTTCGGATGATAACATGAAGGTGGATTATTAGGCATAGATGTAGTTGGATGGCGGTCTATGTATAATTTTGTAATGCCCAGCTCAAAGGATTCAAGATGATTAGTATATGCATGTATTGCTTTCTCGGTGTTTGTCAATTGCCCCGTTATAATTTGTTCATCCAGCATGTTATCTATCTAAGGAGAGCCACATCTAGTGAACTATAGATCCTGGTCCTTGTCTTTTACATACAATCTACAATCTGTTTCTGCTTTGTGTTTACTTTCTTCAAACTTTTACTTCTTTCCATTCGATACGTATAATCCTTTGTTTTCTGCAAAACACGGTGAGATTGACAACCTCATCGCAAGTTGGGTACAAAGTTCTATGGTTGTGTTGTGCAGGTCTCCACGTTGCTACTAGCACCGGTAGTGCGCCCTGCCAAAGCTCAGCTAGTAACACCTTTGGTGTGTTTCCTTGCTCCTACTGGTTCGATTAAACCTTGGTTTCATAACTGAGGGAAACTTGATGCTGTGCTCATCATACCTTCCTCTTGGGGTTCCCAACAAGCTGTACATCAACCACGAGCCATCAACACTTTTTTGGGCACCATGCATTGAGCCATCAAGCCCCACCTTGTGGATGCAATGTATGTGGCTAAGCGGATGGGGCTGCATCATCTCATGTCTCTCCAGTGCTCATATGACTCTAAGGTGGCGAAGCAGTTCTTTTCCATGTTAGTTATTTGTGGAGATGAGCATCACACTATGAAGTGGATGACTCATGACAGGCCTATGACTGCTAATTTTCATGTGTTGGCTGAGGTTCTTGGATACTCTTTCCGTAGTAGGGATAGGGCCAGTGTCCACTGCATCATCACACAGCTGAAGCCCAACAAAGATGCAGCTCTCTCTCCTTGCACAGTAGACAATGGCATTGTAGGCACTCTTGCTGGTCTTGCTCCTATCTATGCTGCCTTAGTGGGCCTCTTCCATGACTCCATCACTCCGAGTGGAGGCAACAATCATATCATTCGTGGTCACCTTGTCCAGCTCCTTCAATTCTCTCATGAGGTTGCCTCGTGCGAGGATGAGTCTGTGCAGTACAAGCTGGATGTGATGGACTTCATCTACCATGAATTGACTGACGCTATGTTCAACTGTCTGTCCATTCCCTATGCACCCTATATTATGATGCTCGTCAGTCACCTGCTCCCCTCTAAAGATTTCAACATTGATGTCGTGCATAAGGCAAAGAATATCTACAACAAGGCTCGGAAGACATCTCACCCCTCTTCGTATCCTGAGGCTCTCATGCGGGATGCTTGCAGGCCTCCAGTGCCTCCCGTTGCTCATGAGATCAAGCAACTGAACTGGTTCCAGCGCCATATTCTTTGCATGGGCGTGGACACACGCAAGGGACAGTATGAGGCCTACAAGCAACGTCATGTGTTGGCTCACTCTCAGCAGCTTATCTCACCATGTGACTAGTGCCTCTGGTGATCCCCCGGCTCCCACTCCTCCCACACCATATGCCCGGTGGAACTCCTCTTCTGGGCTGAACTAATGAGAGCTGGAGCGTCACTTGTTTCCTTCTGTGCCCACCGCTGATGAGGAGGACGATGACACTAAGGAGCTTGAGAATGAACATGATGATGGGAACGAGGACGAGGACGAGGACTTCGAGTGATTCCTTGGGACGCTAGCATCGCTCTTCTTCCTTTTTGGTGTCTCGATGCCAAAGGGGGAGAAGTAGGTCTATTAGGATTTCGAGGATTTGCATGGGTCGGGCACAAGCATTTTCACTTATTCGTTCGTCGTTTTCCTGCTTGTGTCCATTTAGCGTTAAACTTTATTTGTGGTTTGTGATGTGTTTGAGATTTTGTGTCGGTGGACGTCTGGATTTATCTCATGGTTTATGCTGGTAATCTATCTCAAGGAAGGCGCGTATATTGGTTATCACGTTGATAATTGTGGATATTTCAAGGACGCCTCATATTGGTTATCACGTTGATAATTATGGATATTTCAAGGACGCCTCATATTGGTTATCACGTTGATAATTGTGGATATTTCAAGGACACCTCTCTCTTTATCTCGGTGGTATGATTATGTTATTTATATTTCAATGGAATAGACCTTCACCTACTTGTGTGCATTTGTATTCAAATGCAAATCTCTAATATGCACACATTGAGGGGGAGTCTCTTCCATGTTTTGTTGGTGGTCTTTTAATCCTTCTCGCAAATCCTAGTATTGTCATCTAACACCAAAAAGGGGGAGATTGAAAGAACAATTCATGATTTCCTAGGCTAATCTACGGTCGAAAAAAACCCGTGGTAGATTCTCTTGTGACAGGTCTTTTGACACGAAGGCAATTCGTCGTAGAAGACTTTTTAACCATGAAAAACAGGCCTTCAACCACGAAAATCATCCGTTGAAAAAGACAACTTTTTCTTGTAGTGATATATGTTGTTTTGTCTACCCAAATAATTCATTCTATTGTTTTATCCATACAGATTATTCATTGTGCTGCTTAATCAATCTAATTAAATGGTATGCCTTCTAGTTGTTTAATCAATCTAATTTTGAGGATCCATCGGGTTAGGTGATTCTGATGATGCATTGTGTTGTTTAGTCAATTTAATTTACCTGATACCTTGTGCTGTTTAGGTAGTTTTGATGGTGCAATGACGCATTGTGATCTTTAGTCAATTTATACAATGCATTATGGTGTTTTGGTAATTCAAAAGGTCTGACGCAATGGTAATTTGTATGTAGGATGGCCCAGCTGTAATGCCGAAATTAGACTACATTCTTGACCGGACTACTCCTGCTCCAGGTGACTATGAAGATGCTCTCCCCATCATACCAAGGGAGTTGAAGCTGCCGGGCAGGAGAGTGGAGGCCTTGGAAAGGGCCAGTGCTGCAAGGTTGGTCACTAGTTTTGCCAAACCAAGAGGACGTCCTAGGTTGGTCGGACACCATGCCACCGCGCATCGTCCTAGGTGCATCTACATCCAGTTAGTCCATCATGACTTGTATATGCTTATCATCCTGACTTACTTCAAGCCTTACGTGAAATGACACCCCTACCCGCAGCTAGTAGTGGTCCAAGCATGCGAGGAATGCGAGTGGCTTGTCCATGCCAACCGCAACAAAGACCAGATCTTCCTAGATAAAGAGTGGGCTACCTTTGATGATTTCCATGAGTTGAAGGAGGGTGAATGCCTTATGTTCAAGGTCACTACAGATGTGTTCAAGATGAAAATCTATGACCGCATCACCTCCTACCAGAAGGTGTTCATCTATCGTGAGCATACTCATCTTAATTAAGGGCCTCTTTGGATCAAAGGATTTTCGAAGGAATTTTGGAGGAATTCAACCCATAGGATTTTTAAATTAGGAAGCCCTTTGGATGAAATAAATCATAACTCCAAAATTCCTATGGATTGCATTCCTACACCCCCAATCCCATAGGAATTTCAACATCCACTTTTTACACTCATTTGCATAGGATTGAGGTGCTTTTCTGATGTGTTTCGTGCGTTTCAAGCCTGCAGATTTCCTCTGTTTTGCAATCCTTTGTTTCGTACATGTGACCCTGTTAAAATGCCTTGTTTTGAAATCCTATGGTCTAAAGAAGCCCTAAGTTCTCTTTAAATTTGTCATTCGATCTTTTGGTCATTGTTTGTGATGATTAGGAATCAAGCCCTAAGTATAGTTAATGTGACTACTACTGCTACTGTTACTGCTACTACTACTTCTACTGCTACTACTACTACTACTACTACTACTACTACTACTACTACTACTACTACTACCACCACCACCACCACTAACCAAACAGTCACCAAAAGATCGAAACTTTGGATAGTTCTTTGGAGTACTACTACTAGTATCTTTTGCATGTGGCGGTACGAGAGATTATAGAAGCCTGATCGCAAAAAAAAGATTGTAGAAGCATCATGTTTACATAATTCCACTCTAGTTTTTGTGACTTATACTCCACCGAGCGGATGGAATCTTGTCCACTGCTTTGATAAGACATTAGTATAGACCTTTTGTGGGTCGTAAATATTTACACCTACTTGCTCGATCACTAGCATGATGGCCTACCCATAGTCTACTCCGGGAGACCTATGTTTTCCTTCCTACTACGGCAGAGCCTTCATCCTGCCCTCTGGGTCTTTGGATGAACCAACGAGATTGCTCAAAGGGCGACAACGAGACCTAGACCTTGACATCTTTCTTCCACTATTCACTCTCTTCCTACTAGTACTACCTCGCTCCGCCTTCGTAGAAACCATTTTCTTCCACTGCTCCTCCCTTGCTTCTTTACTTCTTCATCCAACGATGTCACAAAATAACCTGTCTCGTCAGAAGAACAGAAAGATGGCTGTGGAGAAACCCCGTCGGCAGGGGGGCCTACAGGATCGGACCGAGAAAGGAGATCATCAATGGGGCGAGGGCTCCTCCTCTCGCATGTATCTGAAGAGTGGCTATCATCAGGACCAAGAGTTTGAGTAGGTGTTTGTACTCCCGTTGATTCCTGGGTTGTCTGCTCCTACTATTGAACCGTCTTTCTACATCTTCTAGGGAAGGCGACTCGAGCATCAAATTTTCCACCCCATGGGTCGATAGCACGACGAATATCTCTGACTTGTATGATGACATCATGCCCGCTCTCCGTCGAAAAAAGAGGTAGGCACTGTACATGTACTGAATTTTATGTTCTTCTCTGCATGCACTCCATGCTCTATTACTGATGATGAATTTTCCATGTAGGAAGTCACAACGATAATCTCGGCCAAAGTAGATGAAATCAACAGCCATAACATCAAAACTCTGTAGAAAAACTTCGAGCTCCAACTTGAGTGTGATTTCCTCCGAGCCGATTTGGCTTTTCAAAAGAAGCTCGCACGATCTAATGAGAATGACTCCTCAACCCTTTGCGCTGAGTGCAATAATTTGAAGAAGGAAGTCACCGAGCTCCGCAGCTAGCTTCTACCATTGCGGAGCCGTCGAGGTCATGCCTCGCTAAGTAGGAAGGGAGATGTCGTCTCATGTTGGTCATTGATGTCTCCGATTTTTCCATCTTCCACTGCATTTAAACTTGTTTTTGGTCAAGTAATTGCTAAATAAACTCTCAACCTTGCCACTAATGACTAATAATTGCAAAGATGTGTAAAATCCCTTCTTTGATTTATGTTGTGCGGGATATCACTGCTTTTAAGGCGAAATAAGGAGTCATAATGAAGGATTTTTGAGGAAGTAGATATGGCCAAGTAATTGGAGAAGCCAACCAAGGCATCAGTGCGCTTAACGATCGCTGGTACGGGCACGGTCCGCCCATACTGCCCACCCGTACCAGGTGGCGACGGCTCTGTCTCGTCAAACCCTACAACTTTCATGAATACGACTATATATTTTGAGGCTCCATCCACCGACAAGAGAGCCGCCATTCTCAGATTGCATCACAACACCACCAAAGGAGATCCACACCATTGTTCATCCATTGTTCATCACTTCCACCATCCATCCCTCCACTAGCCATAGCCATTTCTTTGTACTTTTAGATCTCCTTGTGATTTGGTGACCATTGTAAGAATATTTGATTTCAATCTAAGTATTTGCATGATGTTTTCTATCTTCGATCTATTTGTTGTGATTGAGTAGTCCTCACGGGCTGCGGGTTGGAGAGAAACCTCACAGCAATTATGTGCATCTAGATCATGGGAGAATTGTGTTTTGTTTGGATTCTTGATTTGTATATTTTGTTTCTTCGTTTCTCGCCTCGATTTGTGGACTTGTAGGTACCCAAGATCCCATAGATTGATAAAGGATTGAGGTGAGATACCTGGCTAGCGGCGATCTCATAGGAAACTCAGTGACAGAAAGGGAAGTACAGTCTTCACTTAGCGCCCCATTCGGGATCAACAACCACATCACCACTTAAAGCTTTGATCTATGTTTACACTTAATAATCGTTTGCAACCCGTGGCTTCGGTGTGTTCTCGGTTGGATTAAAAGTCTATTGCTATGCCTGCTGCATCACGGGGGCTCTAGAATATTAGGATGTGTTATCCACAAAATATTATCTCAATACAAACATGATACATGAATATGCTTATTATTATCTTTCATCCCATTTGATGTGCAGCTGCAGGTGGATGTTCAACACTGACCTATCTCCATCCATTGATTCAAACCCATTATAAAGTAAACTAGATTGGTCTGGTCAACTAAGGTAAAACAAACAAACAAAGTCTTGTAGACGTGTACTTTCTTATTTCCTTTTAGCAGTGCTTTCCAAGGTTCGATTAAACCTAGGTCTTCTAGGGAAAATTCTATTATACTACATCCATGAATCCAGATCGAAGGTATCAACCCTTTTTTTGGCACCGTTGCCGAGGAAGCAATTTCGCTATCCTTGTGAGGTCATTAGAGACCTTGTTTTTAGTTTTATTATTAGATGTAGTTTAACTCTTGTTATTATTTTACTTTCTTGTTATCTATTTAAAACCCCAAAAAATAGTTACCTATTATTTTTTCATTAGTTCAAAATTACCAAACAGATAAGAGCGATGGCTCAAAAGAGACTTGGGGAGTATGCTACTCCCACCGATGATTTTATTTGTGCACCCATCACTCAACCCGCAGTTGATGCGTATACTTATGAGATAAAACCTAACCTTTTATGTTTGGTTCAACAAAACCAATTTGGGGGTTCATCTTGTGAGGATTTGGGACCGCACTTAAATACTTTTACTGAAATTTGTGACATGATGTGTATTAAAGACATATATCCAAATGTTGTTAAGCTAAGATTATTCCCTTTCTCTCTTAGAGGAAAGGCTAAGGATTGGTTGCTAGCTCTACCAAAGGGCACTATTAAATCTTGGGAGGAATGCACTAATTTGTTTATGACTAAATTTTCCCCCCAGCTAAGACTATGCAGCTAAGATCCAACATCACAAGCTTTAGACAACAAGACCATGGGCCACTAGAGCTTGGGTGGGAGAGTATGAAAGAAGCCGTAATGAACTATCCTAATCATGGGATGGAAGAATGGATTATACTACATTTATTTTATAATGGTCTTAACCCAATGTCTAAGTCTATGCTAGATAATGCGGCAGGAGGAACAATCATAGGAAAACATGAAAGTGTTGTAAAGAAGTTACTTGATGATATGCAAAATAACCATGCCCAATGGCATCTGGAAAGAACCTCGAAGAGAGTAAGTTCAAGTACCAAGGTAAACAATGAGGAGCTTACATCTAAGGTAGATGAGTTTCTTAGCCAAGTAAAGGGTAAGGAATATACCTTAATGCTATCATTACCGATGTTAATGATGTCAATTTTATAGCTCGCACTCCTTTTAATCCTGCATGGAAAAATAATTATGCTCCCAATGTTCAAAAATATCATACTAATCCTGCAGGAGCTCCTCATAATAATTATGATAATACTAATGGAGCAAATCATGGGAATCTCCCATTTGAGCAAACTGTTAGAACATTTATGCAAGCTCAAACCAAACAAAACAATATGCTTATTAAGATTACGGAGAACCATGAAAGTAGTTTAGGAAGATTATCTAATCAGGCCATTGTAATTAGAAATGATGTGCAGGCTCTACAGGAAAGAACAAAGACCATGGAGGCTCAGCTGGGTAAAGTGGCCGAGAGCCAAACTCTCATACTAGCAAAGTTGGCCGGCAAACCCGAGTCAAATCCGATAGAGGACCTAAAAATGATGAGGGTGGTAACAAACGATGAAAAGCCTAAAGAGCTGGATTATAACAACGCGCCGACACCGGAATATACCATGGAAGATTTATTGAAGATGATCACCATTAAGAATCCAGGTATATAAGAAGGTAATGATACTATGTAGAAAAAATTCATACAACAAGTAGCATCTAAGGTTCGTGATTTTGAGATGGAGTATAAAAGACTAGCTGATAAGCTTCCATCTAAGCTAGATGATATATTTGAGCCTACTATTAAAATTAAGTTGGGATGTAATGAGATATCCGCACTTTGCGATCTTGGTGCAAGTGTCTCAACAATTTCCAAAAGCCTATTCAATAAATTAAACTTGGGGCCATTTGTTACAACTAAACTAAGACTCCATTTAGCTGATTCAACTTATAAACAAGCTGTTGGGATCAAAGAAATATAGTTGTTGAAATTAAAGGATGTACCGCTCTTATTGATCTAGTTATTGTGGACATGCTTGAAGATCCCATAGCACCTATAATTCTAGGTAGGCCATTTCTAGTAGCTATTAAAGCTTTGATTAATTTACATTAAGGGAATGTAAGGATAGGGCTACCATCTAGAGATTGTTTGTAGTCCACTTCCCTAGGAAAAAAGGCCAAGCCTAATGATGATGATGGTGTGATTACTTTAAAAGAAAACCATTTTGGAGTAGGCATTCCACTCCCCAAAGCTAAGTGATCGCCATCAAGGTCAAGCTAATTGACCTTAACTAGAAGCGCTTCATGGGAGGCAACCCATGTGAAATAAATCTTCTCTAAGTTTTTATTATGTTTTATTTTCGTGTTAGTTTTTGTTTTCTTTTTGTTTTTAATAAAGAGTGTTCAACAAGACCTATGGAAACAGGAGAAGAAATAAGGCAATCCTCTATTTTACTAACACATGGCCTAAGAAGTATTGCTGGATCATTACTTTGTATTTTTTTGCTGCTATCTAACCCTTTGATAAGATGTGCAAAGGCGCACGGAGCTATTAAACAAATTTTGAGTTTATTGTAGTTCACAGAGTCGATAACGACCACTGGTATGGCTGGAGTGGCCCGTACCGTGCACCCGCACCACCTCAAGGCAAAGGTGGGTAGAAATTTTGATGATTGCCAAAGGAGTCAGTGGCGATAACGACCACTGGTACGGACGGACGCGCCCGTACCACGCGCCTGTACCATACCCCCAAGCAAACATCAAATTTCAAGCAAAGTCTCTGAATAGATAACGACCAGCAGTACGGGCGCGCGCGACCGTACCGTGCACCCGTACGGAGTGCACTGCCTAGGAGTTATCATCGCCCCCAAGGTAAGACACCCAGTACGGGTGGGCTCCGGCCGTACCGGTCTCCTGTACCACGTACGCAGACGCCATAATCTTCTCGAGGAGGTAACCTATAAATCCCAATTCATCTATTTTCTCTTTCTTCTTTCTCCAAACATCAAACCACCTCCATTGGATGTTCAAATTTACTCAATCTCTCTTTGATTTTCACACTCACTCGATCTAAGGTATGATTCTCTTCTGATCGCCAACTTATTTATGCAAAAGCTTGGCTTAGTCATTCATCATTGTCAATCTAGACCTAGGTCTTGTTCTTGATTCAATCTTGGTACTAACTATGCTTAGCATTGCTTTTATAGGAAATTTATTTTGTAGTTAGTGTAGAGAATCACTTATGCTATGTTTCTATTGGACTAAAACAATTTATTAGCAATTTTATTTACTTTATCTTGTTTTTATTTATTAGATGAACACGAGGAGTCCTACACATGAGATGGCTATGGAATCCTCTGCATCATCTGTTGATACGTTAACCCCCGAGTCACTTGACATCGAGTTCACCGAGGAATTCCATCTTACCCGTTTCGATCGTCTCAAGATTCGAGAGATCAAGTCCACCAAGTGGGCATGTCCTTATATCCTAAACCAACTTGGCATTCGTGCTGATTTCGATTTACTTTACAACAATCTTGGTTTGTACAATTTTATCTTTCCGGATGTCGCAACATAATGCTGCTTGACACTTGAGTTCTTCAGCACCAAGACACACACGGTGTATCCTTATGGTTGTTCCGAGGAACAAAGGCCTGGAGTTGATCAATCAAATTCCGCCTTAGGAACTATGAGTATACTTTGATACTCCGCCAATGGGATCAATGCTTTGGGTTTACCAACAACACCATCGATGTACGCACAACTACCTTTGTTTTATATCCTTCCCCTTCACAATACTTTAACTTGATGAGAATTCGTTGACACACCCCCAAGGGGAACCAAATTCATCATCCTTCCATTCAATATTTGTTCTATGTTATTACTAACACATTGCAGACACGTGGTGAGTTTACTAGAGTTAATGAGGAGGACATGTTGATCCTCGCAAGAGCTGCACTTGTAAATTGTAATTCAACACCAAATTTGGGCGCTTTACTTGTGTTTTATCTTAAGCATCAAGCTCTTAAATATCGAGGTCCCATATGCGGAGGAGGAGTTGTGACCGTTCTTGAACGCGCACTTCACATCAACCTAGGTAACATCCAACCGTTGACTGGAGGTAACCGTCTCGGTCTATCTAGTCTAAGAGCATGTGGTATGATTTCTAAAAATCATGGTAGATATTTCTTCGATATACCTGGAGCGGATCACTTGATCCCTGCTCCTTTGCCTAACGGTCTATTCTCTATCGAGGATGGACGTTTGCATTTTGACACGTAGGTCGAAGCTAACATACCCCAACAACAAATACTCGTGGGAGGAGGAGAAAATGAACAAGTAGAACAAGAAGGACCCAAACATGATGTGCAGCCACCAAACTACTACACCACCTATGAAGATATCCATGCACTCGAAGGAATATTCACACCATGAACAACCTCTCCATCAACCTTCGAGACGCCGCTACAAGCCTCGCCACCCAGTTCCATGATTGGAGCAGCCAATGGAACGTGGGAGACTATCCACTGCCACCACAATGAACAACAAAGGGGCTTGCAAAAGCCTAAGCTTGGGGATGTGTTCTCCTAGCAAAATTATCTGTGTAATAACGAGGTTGAACTCTAGCTCCTTGTGAGCTTTGAAATACTTGTGTTGGCTTCTTCCAACACTTTGCTTTTTTTTCCTTTGCTTTTTAAATTTGCATTCATTTTAGTTTTCTTTTGTTTTTCTTTACTCCTTGCTTGGTCGCAAGTTCATTTCTATTCTTTAATCCTTATCCTCAAAAACAGAAAAAGATTTTTCTATTTATCTTTTTTTAAAACATGGATTCATACTTTGCCTCTTTGCTTTGATATCATTTTCGAGAGTAATTTTTTGAGTTTTGAAGGAGCACATCCCTATAAGCAAGAGGATCAAGAAGTTACTTATGAGATGTATGTCCTATGTCTCCCACTTATGAAGTTTGAATTGTTTATCTTAGTTGGTTGATTTTCTAAGATGGATGCTAGTAGGAAGTAATTTAATATGGTTAGAGTAAGGCTTTTTAATAGTATGATGATTAGTTGTTGAAGCTCTTGCTCTAGTTCTTTTAGTTAACCGACTCTTGCCTTGGTTATAATAATGCCAAACAAGTATGATAAGAAAAAGTCCGAAATTTACAACTTGTTTAATGAATGATTGTCTTGAGAGTATACCCTTGATTATACTTAACCCCATAGATATCTTGACAGTCTTGACAACACTCATGAAAGAAATTGTTTGATTGAAATAAAGTCTAGTGGTAATTGTGATGCCTGCCAAAGATAACCTTGTGGATCAAACCATGGTTCTAGCTCAAAAAAGAGAAAAAGCTACAAGACAACTATGTTCCATGTCTCTGACACACACTTTTGGCACTACAAGAATCTGGGCGGTTCATGATGATCTGATATCATCGTGGATGAGGGCCAAAACATCGTAGATGGCCATCCGCGATGAATTCTGCGATGAAAAAATAGGTCACGGACCTCACGTCATAATTCAATCCTTGAAGTTTTCTCTATCTGAAAACGTCACGGCTCGTCCGTGACGTTCCTCCAATTTCGTCACGGCAAACTGGACCGGCCTGGCCCAGGCCTGGTCTATCATGAAGTTTTTATTTCGTCATGAACGATGCCACGTGGTGGACGGCACCACGAACTGCCGTCAGCGACGTTTCCTGACGTCATTGTTCGCCGTCTACGACGTCATCTACTTCTTGATGTTTTTTTCCGTCACGGCCTGATTCTGCTAGCGCCGTTTGCTGACGTCATCCTTTCATTTGCTTATGTCATCCTTCCCATTTCGTCACGCTGGCGGAGACGAATTTCATTTTCGTCATGGCAATAAGCTGGCTTCCTTACGCGTGGTCGATTGTCAGGGAGACACATGGACAAATAGGAAGGAAACATGTGGTCCATCCGTAGCGTGAATCATGCACCAATCAGAGTTGGACGCGTATCTCCAACACATGACAAACTAAATTCGTCAGGGCATAATAGATGACATTCCTATTTCGTCGAGGATGTTGACGAGTGAAAGTGCACCACGTAGGCGTCTATCGCTGACGGAAATATTTTCGTCAACTAAACAGTGCTAGCAGTTTTTCTAGATTGCACCGTCCAGATCAAAATGACAGAAATTACAGGGCACATGTTTCAGGGGACATAAATAGGTTCGCACATAAGATTCCAACAAAATAAAGAAAAGAGACTAACAAGCTTTGAGTCACACCACCAGTTCACTTACGCAATATAGCTACGAATTGATGAAGTGATGCATTTATAAGGTCTGCGAAGTTCACAAGTGCTTTTTGCGCTTCATTCTTTGCTTCTATCTCCTTCAGCAATGCTGCAATGCATCTGCTCCGTGCCTCATTTGCTGCTCTCTCAGCCAAAAGTTGTGCTTCAAGGAGAGAACTGGTTGGTCTTGAAGCATGGATGCTTTCATCAGTGGAAGCAAGGGGTTGATCCTCAATGCCATCTTCTGCAGCAGATGGCGCCACTGTGCTTCCAATGGGTGCCTGGCAGTTATAGAAGAAAACGTTAGAAAACTAGCAAGGAAATTCCAAGCAAATCTTCATGGACAAACAGGGTATTGAATTATATGAAGATGACAAAGATGGACCTGGTATAGCTTCTTCCACACTTCATATGCTTCTGCCTTACCATCTGGTATCTCTGTCTGCAACCCCAAAGTGGCACTATGTAGTATCGCATTCCCTACTCTCTGAGCCCCGAGTTGCGCTTCAAGGAGAGTCTTGGCTGGTCTTGAAGAATGGATGCCGATGTCCTGCGACAACGCATAGTGCACCGTGTTGGTGTAAGGAGGTTGTTCAGCCTCAGTGATATCTTCTGTAGGTGCCATATTGCTTTCCTTGGTTGCCTATTGAGTTTTAGGAATAGAATCAAACATTAGAAAAATAGCCAGCAAATTATAAATGATCATACTCATTTCATAGACAAATATGGCATTGAAATTTTGGAAGATGAGAAAGATGAAAAGTATTCTGGAGGGCTTACTGTTGCTTTTTTCACACTGTGATTGGAGAAGCCCCGGCTGTCACAGAAAAACAAATCACTATGATAAGGTTGTCTATTTCTTGTTTGCCTGTTTATTAGACAACGGGCCTACGCAAAGAGAGAGCATAGAGTATAAGAGGCAGTCCTAGTTAAACACAAACAGGGGGAAGTTGAGTAGACAAGACTTGACCTGGTTCCTGGGGTCAGTCCAAGAATCAACAATCTTGCACCACTCTGCATCGTTCATGTGTTCAACAGGAGAAATCCTTGTTACTTCATTCAGTGGGAGGGGGTCAGAAAACTGCTTCTTCAGGAGATGCCTTTGAATTCTTGCGTGCCTCATTAACTGCTGGTTGCAAGCAACCTGCACATCTGTGTGTGATGCATCCATGAGAAACTTTTGCTGAAATAAAACATCATGCATCAGCCTCTGCTTGAACAGTAATGAGAAGAAAAGGGAAGTTGAGTCACAAAACATACGGAAACTCTGTCATAGAACTCTGCTCTGACATCCGACCTCTCCTTGTACTCTTTCCAGCGGGGGAAGATAGGCATACCATTCCTGACTGTTTTTGCACACTCAGTGGCAAACTTGGAAGCAATAATTCTTCCTGGAGGAATGGAAAATGGAAGCTTTCCTCCTTTGGACACGTTCTCACGCTATGTCCCCATGTTTTTTTCCCTCAAGACAATTTGAGGATCATTATGTTTAATAGTATCTTCAGAAGTATGATGGCCAAAATCATCTACAAACATATAATGTGGAGTTAGTGTTCTACCATATAATAAGTGACATTCAAACAATATAATGTGCTTTCCTTGGGGAGTTGGTTGCTTGCCTAGGGCAGCTGTCTGCTCGTCTTGGACTGCTGTCTTCCTACCATGGAGTGCTGCCATCTCGATTTGGGCTGCTACCTTCTCTCCTCGAGCATCAGGATCTGCAGGACCCTGAGTTTCTTGCAAAGAGGTCGTAGCACTTGGCGGTCTTGGTGGGCGCCGTGGAGAACTTGGAGGTGGAAGTACTTCTGGCGGATTTCCCTTGGACCTGGTATGTCTCGTACTTTCTGTCGAGGCAGCCATGCTAAACGAGACGCGCTTTCGAGAAGCTAATCCACCAGAAGTAGCCATCCTTGTCATGACGAAAAGTTTCTTCTTATATTTCCTCTTCTCAGTCTACACAATTCAAGGGTAGTCAATTCGGGATAATAAAAAAGCACAACATATATGGAAAATTAAGTAACCAAAAAATTACACAAAAGATGAGTAGGCAAGTAAGGGGACAACATCCAGCTCATTCCCCCTCCTCTTCAGGATAATAGTCAGATCCAGAGCCTTCATCCTTGCTCTTTTTAGGGGAGAATTCAGTGGGGGATGGATAAACAAGGGGCCTAAGACCCATTTTTCCATCCGCGCATTGTTTCTCGTGATGTTTTCCAGCCATCTTTCTTCTAGGGGATGCAATTGTGGTTCTATCATGAATAAACAACTCTTTAGTAAGCTACAAAAATATAACCTATGTCCTATGGTATTGATTGTTCTATACTAATCATAATGTCCAACAGTCCACTATGAGGAAATTCTACTCTGAATCTCATATCACAAGACTAACGATGAAGCAGCCAAAGAAAAGCAAGAGACAACACAATGAACAAGCTGGACAATTCACCAATTGGTTGCAGTAATAAGCAGAGTAGGATAATAAACATAAGCAGGATAAGCAGCAATAGTGCAATTAAACAGGAAACATAACCTACTGTACTGACTGTTCTATAGAACTCATCATGTGACAGCTCACTATGATCAATTTCTACTATGATCATAAGGCATATGATGAAGCAGCCAAACTGATGCAAAAAGGCAAGGTGATGCAACCTTTATCACAAGCAAACAGATCATAAGCCGAAATAGTATACGCTCAGTTAAAGAGGATAATCACAATAAAACATAAGCAGGATAAGCAACTATCCTACAAATAAACAAAATATAACTTATGGTGCTGATTGTTCTATAGTAATCATCATGTAATAGAGTCCACTATGAGCAATTTATACTCTAATCAAAAGACATAGGATGAAGCAGCCAAACCAATGGAACAACCAAGATAATGCGAACTTTATCTGTATGTAAACTAATCATAAGTCGAATACTCTGAATCTCACTTGTCAATTGGTTGGCTGGTTGCACTAATAAGCAGGGCAGTATAATTAAACATCAGAAGGATACGCATCTTTCATGCAATTAAAATAGGCAATTAAATAAGTCATGACATGTGATGTTGATTGTTCAATAGTAATCATCATGTAAAATAGACTACTATGAACAATTTATACTCTACTCATGAGACATGTCATGAATCAGTCAAACTCATGCAACAGACAGGATAATGCAACCCTGATCACAAGACTTGTAAAATCACAAGCAATTTCACAGGCAGAACAAATAAGAGAGAATAACTGCAACAAAAAAGGTAAATTGGTGGCATGAACATGATAATGAATAGCATTTCTCAGGAAAAGTAAAAAAACATGAGAATCGAGGATGAGCGTGTTTCCTTGCCTGCAGGCTGTAGGGCCTTTTTGATACCGCGGTTCTTGAAGTGACCCGGGGCACGTGGCATCGATCTGGACGGCGAGGTAGCAGACCTCGTCGACGAGGTGGGCGACAAGGTGGAAGGGCCTTGTTAGTGTGGTGACGGGCCTTGTCAGCGAGGTGGACGGTGAGCTAGATGGCAAGGAGGATGGCGAGCTAAATGGGGAGATGGACGGCGAGCTAGCTGACTTTACGGGTGAAGTGTAGAGCAAGGTGGTAGAAAAGGTCAGTTGGCTGTCAGCGAGGTGGACGACCGGCGAGATCGATGGACATGGTGGAAAACCGGGACGGTGAGGAGGGGCTAGGGTTTGTGCGCTAGGGTGATGGAGAGGTTACTACTGGAAGGATGGACGGAGACGAGGGGATTAAAGGCAGATGGCGGAGGGACAGACATCAGCGAGGGGAAAAGAGGGAGGACGGCGGGAAGGGCGAGGGGAAAAGGGGGATGACGGAGGTGCACACTGGCGGTGGGGAAATTTGGATTTGTCTCATTTCAGTGAGGGGATAAAAAGGCTAGGAATAGATTACGTAAATGACCTTTGCACGAATTCTTAGGTGGCGCTGTGCGGGTGGGCTCAAACGTAATTGCAGCTCGAGAAATTTTTGTTTGCGTAGAAACTGTCCCGCGCTGGCGTAAAATTTCGCGTGGGCGAGAGGATCTTACCTGAAAATTTGGGGTTGGTGTCCTGGCTATTGGATGCATGATGGAGGGTTCAAAAAAATTAACCATATTTTAGGAAGTCTTCACTAAAAAGAGCCTTGGTGAAGAAAACTATGAATTATTGACGAGTAAATCTTGAAAAAAAGCAATAATATGGACTACTAGCTTATATTCTGGTTTGTATAATGATCTCAGGAGAGATAAGTATTTTGGATAATCTATTCAAATTTATTTATAGATAAGATTCAAAATGTGGTTTATTTTGAACAATGGATTTCTCCAGATTAGGGTTGAATGATGATGGACTTTTATCCTTATTTTTGTTAGTTTTAGGTCATAGCAACACATATGGTATATATATCAAATTAGTTTGAGCCCAAAGAAGATGCATCACTACACAGACCAAAATACATATATAGGAAAATTAAAGCAGCTTCCACATATATCCATGTGAATGACTAGATTATAGTGGATATATCAATGTGGTTAGAACACATGCATGACTCTAGGGGCCGGGGTCCATGTGTGTCAAGACTAAATTAAATTAAACATCATCGTATAGGAAATAATAAATAACCAGCTTTCAATTCCATGTTGCACATGTTGCACCAGTGTGACAGAAGTGTTAAGTTGCATCACATAATCCACTGGAGTTAGATATCAATGTGTGGTATATATTATTGGAAAAGAACAAATGCAATGATGTATGGTCATCATCATGTGTGGTCTATCAACAATGACTCTGGCGGCCATTTCAATAATGTGGGTTAGGAAAAGACACACACATCGATCATGCAATGTCCCTAGGGGATATATCCATGTGTCAAATTAAACCATGCATGGTCATACAGACCAAAACACATAGGAATTAAAGCAACATATTGCATGTTGCACCAGTGTGAAATAATGAAGAAGTTGCATCACAGAATCCACTAGTGTGTGGTAGATATACCAATTAACAATGTGGTTTTGGAAAAGAGAACACATGCAATGTGGTCATGTATGTGGATCAATGACATCTAGCTGTGTGAATATCAATGTGATCTTTAGGAAAAAGATATCACATATGCAATAATGACTCTAGGGGTTCCATATATATGTGTACAACCACATGTGTCGTTGTATTGGGAACGATAGTACCTGAGGAGGTTAGATAGAGGTGTGGGGACTAGCAGGGAAGCTATCGACGGCGTCCGCAGGCGAGATTGGATACGAGCGAGCGTAGCGGGACGCAAGAAGTACCCAGGTTCGAGGCCCTCGTGGTGAGGTAAAGCCCCTACTCTTGCCTGATCTGTCTATGTGGGATATACGAACTACAAGTGCTCCTTGAGCTGTATTCTTTAGCTACTGCCTTAAATGCACTGAGACCAACCCTTTCTACTGAGGCCTTGCCTCTCCTTATATAGGCAGAGAGGCAACGGTCTCCCTGGCCAGTCCGACTGGCGGGCCCCACAAGCGGGTCCTAGCCAGCTGGTATGTCACATTGGAGTATGAGCGGTATGGCTGTCGTAGGCACAGTGGACACTGTGCGAGCCTGTCGTCAGCACAGGCCATTGTTCCCGCGTCACCCACGCAAATTCTTCGGTATGGGCAGGTGGTTGCCCGTCTTGTCATCGTACAGGGCGTATCATGCACTAATACGCACGTCGTCCTATCTCTCTGATTGGGTCCGGCTACGTCGTCGTATCCGGATGTCTCTTACTGATCCGGCTACTGGGTGATAGCCATCCCGTCCTGTCCTGTCCGGCTGCATCTGGTCAGCCGGACGCAATCCGACTGTCCTGTTTCTTATTCGGATGGGGTACCCGGGGATCATCCCCCTGACACTATCCCCTGAGCGCGTGTGGATTCCACCCTTAGGCGAAATGTGCGCGCGTTCCTTCTTGCTTTTCGAATTTTCATCCAGCTGAGCCTGGCGGTTGTGCTACCCGTGACGTCAGTGCTGACGCCGGCCACGCGCGCACACGCCATCATTGCTTTGCGGCAGGCAGCGTAACGTCCCGTCGCACGTCGCCTCGGGAAACTGCTGTCCGGCGCTTCGATTCCCGCTCCGGGATCTTCTGCGCATCCTGCCCTGGCACACGGGATCTAGGCGGCGGTTGGGGTGTGGGTTACCCGGATGCACGCCACGTGGCCCCGCCGGTGGTTGCCCTTCCGGTCCTTTAAAGGGACGCCGCGGGGGAGGCAGCTCTTTTCCTTCGCTCCCCCGCTGCAATCTCCTTCTCCCTCGCGTGCTCTTGCTCCTGCGCTCTTGCCCTTTGCGCCGCCCGCTCTCCGCCATCGACGTTACGGGCCACCGTCACTCTTCCGTTGCCGCTCCTCTCCATCAGCCGGAAATGGCCGCTGACCGCGGAGCCTGGTGCGGCTCCTCCGGCACCGAGGACCAAATCGTGAAGTACCGTGCGACCCGCCTCCTCCCGCTGGTGGAGGAGGTGGCGGTGCGGTTGGCGCCGGTGGGGGAGGTGTCGCCGCATCCGGCGAAGGGGCAGCGCGTCATCTTCCTTTCGCACATGGCGCGCGGGTTCGTGCTGCCGCTGCACCCATTCTTCCTCACGTTCTTGGCCTTCTTCAACCTCTGCCTCCACCACCTCGGCGCCAACGCAATCGGAACGCTGGCGCACTTCATGGCATTCTGCGAGAGTTATCTCGGGATCCAGCCGGATCTCGGGCTCTTCTGCCGGCTCTTCCGAGTTCGGCCGCAGGTGCAGTACACGAAGGGGCCGCTAGTCGTCTGCGGTGGCGCCTCCATATACTCCCGCACCCAATTCGGCTACCCGAAGTTCTTGCTCCAGGACACGGTACGACTGTGGCAGCAGTCGTACTTTTACGTCAAGAACGTCACCAACATCGATCGGATAAACCTGCCGGCCTTCCAAGATGTCGAGTCCAACCGGCAGAACTGGGACCTGAAGATCCACAGCGACAAGTCGGAGACGGATGCGATGCTGGCACGCATGCGCTCCCTCGTCACCTGCCAGCTAACCGATCGGGACATCACTCTTAGCTGGATGTCCCGGCTGATGATGCCGATGCAGCAGTGGGCGCACAAGATGTGCTACTACTCCGGCCGGCTGGACCCGACCCATCTATCGCGTCGCGATCCCCGCTACCACAACTTGAAGGAGTGGTTGTGGACGATCAGCAAGGAGCGGCTCCCGGAGAACTGGAACTTCAGTCTAGCGCCCTACAGCCGGGAGAACCGCGCGCCTCGGGTAAGTTCTCGTAGCCAGAAATTTTGCTTATTCTTTCTGTGTTATTTCCTTGTTCTGTCTGATTGACTTCTTGCATTCGGCAGATCTTCGCCTGCATCCGTCGCGAGGAGGGCGAGGCTCCCCTCGAGGTATTCACGCCAGACTTGCCCGAGCCATGCGCTCGGCGGTCTGGCGAGGAATCGAATGGGGACGGCGACGCCTTTCCTAGCCGGAACGATGAGCCGGCCGCCGACCCGCACGCGGAGGTGCACGAGTAGGAGGAGGCCGGGCCAACCACGGAGCAGGTGACGCGCTCTGCGACGGACGGCGAAGCAGGTGGGAGCGGCTCCAGCCGTTTCGGCTTCCGCCGGCCTGCGGCGGAGGAGCCGGCTGCCAAGAGGAGCCGGTCCAGCACCCTGCCGCCGAGCCGTCTTGGCCAGAAGAAAGGGACGCCCCCGGTCGTGCCGGGGTATGTTTTTCCTCTTCCCCTCTATCTTTCGGTGCTTTCTGTCAATTTGTCCTCCTTCTTGTTTTTCTGACTTTGGCTTATTTTGCTTTTGCCTTTTCTTCCTTCTCTTTAGCATGTTGGTTTCTTTCGGAGCCACGAGCCCGGCCCGGGCGCCAACCGGGTCGCCGCCCCGTGCCCCGACTGAGCCAACCGGCGCCTCTCCTTCTTCTGAGGCTGAGTCGGCTGCCTCCTCCCAGACGGAGGGTCCCTAGCCGGAAGCGGATCTCTCCCAGCCGGAAGGCTCCTCCGCGGGCGCGTGGGGAGCTGCCGGCAAGGAGCTCGTCGTTGTTGGCGACGATAACTCCAACGAGGAGCTCGGGAAGGAGTGGCGAACGGCGGTGGTCGCGGCGAAGGAGTTCTTGGCCGTCAACGCCGTGGACGACGACGCCTCCTCCGCTGCTTCGCTGTCGGACCTTGCCGCCACGCTCGAGCTGGCGGTGAAGGAGATCCGGCTGCTTGAGGCCACAGCCGGCGGGAACCGAACCCTGGAGCAGAAGCTTGTTGCCGCCAACGGGACCTCCCAGAGTAAGTTCGCTTTATCCGTCTTGCTGCTTTTTTTACTGATAGCCGGTTTTGTTGCAGCCATCCTCATGTGCGCTCAGCGCGAGATCGATCGCTTGAAGAAAGCGAACGACCGGCTGAGCAAGTCCAACTCCACTTCCAGCGCCTGTGACTTGATCGTGAGCCGGGGCTCATACTGGATGGAGTGCTTGAGCTTCTTGCATGCTAGGTACAGACCGTGGCACATCTTTTGGTAGTGGGGGTAGTTTTGCTTGGAGAGGGAGAGAACCTCGCTGAGGTAGTAGACGGGTCTCTGAACCGGCTGAGCCTTGCCTTCCTCGGGGCGCTCCACCACCAGGACGACGCTGACGACCCGGCTAGTGGCTGCTATATAGAGCAACATCGGCTCCTTGCTAGCCGGCGTGGCTAGAACCGATGTTGTGGATAGCATGCGCTTGAGGTCATGAAACGCGGTGTCGGCCTGCGAAGTCCAGGAAAACTTGTCCTTCTTCTTCATCAGTTGGTATAACAGGAGTGCCTTCTCCCCCAGCCGGCTGACGAAACGACTGAGGGAAGCCAGGCATCCGGTGAACTTCTGGAGTCCAAGCAGGTTCTTGGGTGGCTGCATCCTCTCGATGGCCGCGATCTTCTCCGGATTCGCCTTGATACCTCGCTGTGATACGAGGAAACCGAGTAGCTGACGGATGGTACTCCGAAGACGCACTTCTCTGGGTTCAGCTTCATCTGGTACTGTTGGAGGTTGCCGAATGTTTCTCCTAGATCCTCGAGGAGGGTGCGCTTTTCCTTGGTCTTGATGACTATGTCATCCACGTAAGCGTGCACGTTTCGGCCTATCTGCGAGTGCAAGCATTTCTGCATACATCGCTGATAGGTGGCGCCTGCGTTCTTTAGGCCGAAAGGCATGGTTACATAGCAGAAAGCCCCGTAGGGGGTGATAAATGATGTCTTAATCTGATTAGCCGGGTTTAGCCAGATCTGATTGTGCCCGGAATAACAATCTAGAAAGGACAACAAATCACAGCCGGCCATGGAATCAATGACTTGATCGATACGGGGCAAGGCGAAGGGGTCTTTCGGGCACGCCTTGTTCAGGCTGGTGTAGTCGATACACATGTGCCAGGTCTTGTTCTTCTTCAACACCAAGACTGGGTTCGCCAGCCAGTCTGGGTGGTACACTTTCATGATGAACCCGGCTGCAAGGAGCCGGGTGATCTCGTCACCGATTATCTTTCTCTTCTCCTCTGCGAACCGGCACAGAGGTTGCTTGACCGGCTTGGCATCCGGACGCACATGAAGTGAGTGCTCGGCGAACTCCCTCGGCACACCTGGCATGTCCTTGGGAGACCATGCAAAGATGTCCCGATTCTCACGGAGGAAGTCGACGAGCGCGCCTTCCTATTTGCTGTCCAAGCCGGCACCAATGGTGACGAACTTAGTCGGATCGGAGGGGTCGAGCAGGATCCTCTTCGTCTCCTTTGCCGGCTGGAAAGCTCCTTCTCCAGCCGGTTTGCTGCTAGCCGGAATGTCCTGCTGGGCCATGGCCACGTTGCACATGATCGCGCATTTTTCCTCGACTATGATGAGGGCCTCTGCCGGTTTGGAACCGGCTGAAGTGCACTCCATCGATCGCCTAAAGCAGCCGGCGACGGTGATCACGCTGTGGGGTCCCGGCATCCTCGTCTTGAGGTACGCGTAGTGGGGGATGGCCATGAACTTGGCGAGGGCGGGGTGCCCGAGGAGAGCATGGTAGGAGCTCGTCAGATTTACCACTTCAAAACAGATTGGTTCATGGCGGAAGTTCTCCTCGGTCCCGAAGATGACGTCCAGCTGGATTTTCCCCAGCGGAGCGTAGGCCGGCCCGGCAGTACGCCATGGAACGTCGTGGTAGTCGGGCGCAGGTCGCTTTCGCGAATGCCCAGCTTCTCCAGCGAGGACTGGTAGAGGAGGTTGAGGCTGCTGCCTCCGTCGATGAGGATGCGCGAGAATCGCCAGGTGCACGCGTTGGAGACGATGAGAGGGTCGAGCACCATGGCGTAGCCCCCGGGAGTTAGCAGATGCTCAGGCTGATCTGCCCGACTCCAGGTGATGGGGGTTTCCGACCAGTTCAGGTACTGGGGGACCGGAGAAACGATGGTGTTGACCTCCTTGGAGCATCGCCTGCGGCTGTGCTTGTCGTCCTGCTCCATCTCGAAGATGTGGTAGGCGGCGTGCGGCTGGGGGTAGCCATTGTTGTTGTTGCCGCCGTTGCCGCTGTTACCATCATTACCGGCTCCCCTAGCCGGTGGTGGGGGTCCACCCGGTGGGGGAGGCGGGAGACGAGGCTAGTTGCCCTGGTCCTTTAGCTGGCGGGTCCAGCTGTAGTTCTGGGTGGTGTGCGTAGCAGGTTTGAAGGGACCGCTATGCCACTTGCACGGGCCGTCAATCATCTGGTCGAAGGTGAGCCGGGGCTTCTGCCTTCTTGCATCATTAGCCGGTGCGTCGGGCGCACCCTCCACGGCATTGACCTGCCGCGCGTGGGAGCGAGGCTTCGGTTCTCCGGCCCGGCGGTCCCCATGGAACCGGTTGTCGTTGCCGTGGCGTCGGGCGCACCCTCCACAGCATTGCTCGGATGGTCGCGAGCCGGCTCCATGGGAGTCGGACGGTCGTCCGCGTTTACTCAGAGGGGCTTCTTCATGGCGGCATCTGCCGTGGCGTACTGGTCCGCAACCGTCATGAGCTCCGCCATGGTTTTCGGCTCGTCACACAGTAGCCGGTGGCGAAGCATGGTGCCCTCTCGGCATCCTTCGATGAAGAAGCTGATGGCTTGGCTCTCCAGGATGCCCTCACAAGTGTTGCGGAGCTCCGTCCACTTGGCTGTTGGAGATATGCCCAAGAGGCAATAATAAAGTGGTTATTATTATATCTTTATGTTTATGATAAATGTTTACATCCCATTCTATAATTTTATTAACCGGAAACATTAATACTTGTGTGTTTTGTAAACATAAAAGAGTCCCTAGTAAGCCTCTTGTTAAACTAGCTTGTTGATTAATGGATGATCATGGTTTCCTGATCATGGACATTGGATGTCGTTAATAACAAGATCATATTATTAGGAAAATGATGTGATGGACACACACCCATAGTAAGCATAGCATAAGATCAAGTCATTAAGTTTGTTTTGCTACAAGCTTTCAAATACATAGTAACCTAATCCTTCGACCATGAGGTTATGTTAATCACCATCACCGGATGGATACTTTGATGACATCAAACACCACTTCGTAACTGCGTGGTTATAAAGGTGTCATTGGGTATTCTGAAAGTATGTGTTGAAGCGCATGGACCAAGATTGGGATTTGTCCATCCATATGACGGATAGATATACTCTAGGCCCTCTCGGTGGAATGTCATCTAGTTAGCTTGCAAGCATGTGACTAGGTCACAAGGGATGACATATCATGGAACGAGTAAAGAGTACTTATCAGTAACGAGGTAGAACTAGGTATGGAGATACCGACGATCAAACCTCAGATAAGTAGAGTATCGCGTGACAAAGGGAATTGGTTTCGTATGTTAAATGGTTCTATCGATCACAAAGTCATCGTTGAGTATGTGGGAGCTGTTATGGATCTCTAGATCCCGCTAATGGTTATTGATCGGAGATGTGTCTCCATCATGTCTACATGTTCACGAACCGTAGGGTGACACACTTAAGGTTCGAAGTTGTTTTTAAGTAGATATGGAATGTGCGTTGGAGACCGAATGTTGTTCGGAGTCTCGGATTGGATCCAAGACATCACGAGGAGATCCGGAATTGTCCAGAGAATGAGATTGATATATTGGGGATAATTTTCTAAGTTAGGAAATGTTCCGGAGTATTTGTATGGGGATTCTAGAAGGTTTCGGAATGTTCCGGAAGGTTCTAGAATATTTCTTGGAGTTTTCTTGAAAACCAAGAAAGGATCAAGGAATCCTTGTAGGGCAAGAAAAGGAGTAGTGGGGGAGGAGGACTCCTTCCCCCTTCCCAATCCGCCGGCCAAGGAGGGAGGGGAGTCCTACAAGGACTCCACCTCCCATGGCGCCTCCCTCCTTTAAATAGAGGGGTGGAGGCGCCAACCCCTTGCCCCCTGACAATCCGCAAACCCTAGTCGCCTCTCTCCTCCTCCTTCCCTCTGCTCTGGCTTAGGCGAAGCCCTGCAGAATTCTCTACTCCACCACCACCACCACACCATCGTGCTGCTGGGATTCCGTGGAGAAGATCTACTACCTCCGCTGCTCGCTGGAACGGGGAGGTCTGCTTCGACTCCGCACGTGTGACCGACTACGGAAGTGCTGCCGGAACATGGCGCCGGAAGGATTGTCTACTCAGTCTTGAGATCGGCAAGTGATCGACTACATCAACCATGAGATCCAATCTCGTAACGCTTTCAGGTCTACAAGGGTTAGTACAGATCTATCTCGTTACACATGTCTAATAGATTAGATCTTGGCTTTTATCTAATTAGATCTGGGTTTTGTTCGTTCTTGCGGTAGAATTTTTTTGTTTTCCATGCTACGAACCCATTAGTGGTATCAGAGTCGTGTCTATGTGTAGATCTGTTGCACGAGTAGAACACAATGGTTTTGTGGGCGTTCGTGCTCGTGTTGTCTTTTTCTTTGTGTACTTTGCATCTTGCGGTATGGTGGGATGAAGCGGCTCGGGCTAACCTTACATGTCATCGCACATGAGACTTGCTCCACGCTTAACGTGTAACTTGCTTTGCACAAGTGGATTTGCGGGTGTCTGTCTCTCTCACCATAGTATAGATCCAATCTACACTTTGCACTTGATAGCACTTGTATCAACGTTGTGGTTCAGTTTCGTAGGTAAGATCCGTTCTTATTCGAAAGCCCCAAACCACGTAAAACATGCAAAGAAAATTAGAGGCGTCTAACTTGTTTTTGCAGGGGTTTTGTGATGTGATATGGCCATCATGTGATTATGATTATATTTGATGTATGCAATGATCCTTGTTGTAATATGGCAACCGGCAGGAGCCTAATGGTTGTCTTTAATTCTGTTAAGACCTGCGTGTCTATTCATCTTGTAATAGCTTTATTCCAAGTAGTTGTAATAGTTTCTAGTGATGATGGACAACCATGAGGCGGCGCCACTGACCTTGACGCAATGCTGGTGATGATGGAGATCATGTCCGTGCTTTGGAGATGGAGATCAAAGGCATAAGAAAAAAGGATTTATCGATGTTTTCCGCTGCTAGATCAGCCATGCCATCCTTCGCAGGGTATGGTTTGATCTTGTATAGACTTTGGATGTCGATGTGGTGCCCATCTAGGATTTTTATCAACACATGAGAAGGCATAATTGTGTCATTTGTTATATCCATCCTAGTGAAAGTTATCCCTTTCCTACACAAGAAATCAACTAGAGCCAGAAAATGTTTCTCAGTTGGTTTACTCCTGCGGTTAGATGGTTTTAGGGATGTAAGGGAACAAGGGATGCAGAAGTGGTGATCTCAAATTTAAATTTCACATACCTGCAGAAGTGGTAAACGAGGACCTCCTCATGTATGGTGATTTGCACGACAGCGATCTCTTATGGTCGATTTTTTCGCTTATTTGCACGGGTGTACTCCAAGTCTAGCCCCACAAACTTGTACTTCTCTTTCTCAAGCAATTTCTCAAACCTGGCGAGAGTTATCTCCACAGTTGCTTCATCATTTGTGTACACCACTGTCAAAGTCATGGTCCCATGGGCAGGGACCAAGTGGGTCTCTGTTGTGCGTTTCCAATCGTCCATGTCTGCAAGGAAATGGGTGAAAGGAAATGCCTGCAAGGAACTGCCTGTGAGAGGAAGAAGAAGATTAACCGACGGTTCTAGAACAGAGGAAGAAGAAGCGCCCAGGAAAAATTGCAGAGTAATGACCGAGGAAGAGGAAGAAGAAGCGCCCACGAAAAACTGAAGAGGAAGAAGAAATGTGGTAACTACAGCTTGGGTTCGAGAACTCACCGTGGTTACGTGGAGATCATGGCAGTACCGCCGGTTCAACAAGTAGGGTCAGTTCCTACGAGAATATGGAATTAGTTGTGCATTTTTCTACGCGAGAAATTGAGAGAAATCATTTATATTTTGTCTTTCATAATTAAACATAATGAAGTTGGTACAACCCAAGATATTTGAACAAAAGAGATTTGCTAGTTTAACATACAACAAGACAAAAATTTCTGAGCATGCATTATTGAAATTTAAATTCTAATGATATATTCAGAAGTTCTGAGCTACAACCTACATTACAGAGCCAACGCTCTCGTCTTCGTCCTCCTCCTACTGCTCATCGCTGTCGTCTTCCGCATCCTCTTGTTCCTCTGCTGGACCGGTGACCACCTCAATAGTTAGCTTGATATAGTGCCGCATCACCTTGACCTGGACGACGAGCAGATCATCAAGGAAAATTCTATTTTAGCAAAGAATTCAGCCTAGGGGTTGGTGAACTCAATGCAATCATCATATACTTCCGATATGCAATATTGCCCCAAGATTTTCAGGCCTTCGTTACAATTATTATTCATGCATACACAATAGAACCCTTTCTTTGGGATTTGGTGGTCCCTTGTGCATCTCAAAGGAATTTCCTGAGTAACAAAAATATATAACAGATCTTAGTTAACTGGCCACCCTGATAAATTTACAAAATAAGAAGGAAAAGCAAAGGAAAAAGTGATTAAACTAACCATCTGATGAAGATCATCTTCATCCTGCACCCGGTGCACCAAGAACTGAGGGATCTCAAAGACCTCATCTTCATCCAGGTCTCTTAGAAACTCCTTGTAGAATGCCCAAGATATTGAATTCATTTCAGAGCAACTGACATTACATGGGTGCTAAAATATGGATTTCTCTAGTGTCACCTTGCAACAATCTTCGGTCTTATAAAACCCTGATCATGCGTATGAAATTGAAGAAGGTTTGTGTGTAAGGAACATACATAATTAAGAAACTAGTCATGTGTGTAAGGAAAAAACATTTCAATGCAAAGAAGTCAATACATACACTGGTCTTGATCAACCCAAGGTTTAACTACATTATCAGCATTTGACACTTCAACAATAAAGCACTTGTCTACTCTATTTTATGCAAATGTCAGAACATCAGTCTGTTCAGTGTTATAAGCTGCACAAAACCCCCTCCAATATGGCCCACATAATGCTACAAACCTCCCAAAATTCCCACCATACAGCACATAGAAGTAGTATTCATCAATTGTTCTATTTTTATCATCATGGCGGTCACTCCGAGCAAGGATCCAGGTCAGATGTGGACCAAGAGCGAATTGTCGCATACACTCAGCGAAACAAAAAGGAATACCCTACATAAATTTGTGAACCAGAAAAAACCCATAAGATCATGAACATAAAGCAATTTATATGAAAATTTAAAATAAGATATGTATATGAAAATCGAGAATACTTACAAATCCCTCTGTAAAAAAGGGTGATCTCACCCTCATTCTAAAATACATCACATGGTCTATTTTTCCACTGCCACACCGGGCAGGTTGTTGTTGACATGTCACACATTCGTTTTGAGCTATATTCCTTTTTTCTGAACAAAAAACTACAAAAGATCACGAAAATAAATGATATGATGTTAGTAATATTATCACTGATTACATTGTACTTCATAACGACAACTAGTACTATATATGTGCAGAAATACAACTTGTCTGCAGTTCTACATAGATAATCCTGCAAAAATACAACTAATGATGTGCATACTATACTAATCTGCAGCTCTGCATACACATATTGAGGATTGTTATTAACAAAATATCAGCACAAATTGTAGTAACAAAAAAAACTGCAGAAATTCAACCCAACAAAATCTGCACATCCAAGATTTACTCTAGATATTCGATGAAGTAATCTTAGAGAAAACTCTATGGGTTCGATGAAACAATCGCAGAGAAAATGCTACAGATTCGATGAAGAACAAGTACTATTTACGCAGCTCTGAAAACCCTACAGATTCATCGAGCTGCTGCTGCTGAAGATCTCTGCCGCAGGTTATACTCCAATGAAGGGGATTCTTACCGTTGTTGTAGAGCCTCGCCGTCGGTTATTCCACGAAAGATTGCGTCCCTCACTCCATCGTCATCGTGCCCGTGGATGCTGCAGCTCCCCTACATTCGCCTAGAAAACGTGTGAGATCGGGCGGCACGCCGCACACCTATATATACGCGAAGGAAGCTCGCCGGAGATTGGAGAATATATAAGTCGTGCACCTGCTTCCGGTGAAAGCTCGTCGGAGAGCATCTCGCCGGAGGCAGCGAGGGGGCACGCTTTGTCTCTTCTCTCTAGCTGCTCCTGTCTTGTCCACTCTCTCTCTATGTGCCACTTCGGTTCCAACTAAATGGAGCGAAAATAAAGTTAGAAGAAATTCAATAAAATGGAAACCTCCGGGTCTCGAAGACGCAACCAAGAGGACCCTGACCAGTGGACCCACCTATGATGAACCCCACGTGTCAGCTGGACAAGTGAAAATTCTATCGCTGACTTGTGGGGCCCACCTCTTTGCCGCCCACACACTCACCTGAACTCCACCTGGGAGGTTTCAAAATCAGATCTGAAATCCGGTCCACCACATGCGGCGGCGGCACCTAGGGCCCCGCCTGCCTTTGCCGGTCCACCACACGTGGCGGCGGCGTCTCCCCGTCCATTTCGGCGTCCACACTCCAAGGTTGTCCCCTTTCGGCCGATGTCTCCACGCAACTCGGTAGCTCCCCTTCCGGGCGCCATCTCCGTGCTCAACTCGCTCATCTCCGTGTCTGCCAAGGTAAAAATAATAATTTGTTTAATTGTTCAAGAGATGGATATCACTTGGATTGTTCATCTACATAAAAATCTTCTTAAAAAGGATTATTCTTCTCATAAAATGTGATTAGTTTGTTTAATTGTCCAACAGATTGATAGGAGTTGGATTTGTTGCATGGTAAAGTAAATAGTTCTAATAAATGACTAGCCTGTTCGAAAAATGAGATTTGTTTTTTAATTACTCAACACATGGATATGAGTTGGTTGTTCATTGTAAAGAAAACTGTTCTAAAAAATCACTAGCATGTTCTAAAAGTTTGATTTGTTTATTTAATTCTTAACAGATGGATAGGAGTTGGATTGTTCATGGTAGATAGTTTACTGAACCCTACAAAGCTGGTCTGAAATAGTTTGTCAGATTTGTCAAGGAGGCATATGGCGAGAATATTGAGGTTCCATGTCCCTGTCGTAAGTGCCTCAACCGGAGAACGGTACATCTAGGCCTTCTTTATCACCACTTACTCATCAGTGGCATGTCACACACGTATACTCGGTGGATACAGCATGGAGAGCCACTTGGTCTTGCTATTATTGAAGATCCACTCTGGGGGTAACAATGGTGGTCATGCCGGTGATGAAAATGACAATATGTATACGGATGATGAAGGCGATGATGATGGAGGTCACAATGTTCTAGATATGTTGCAAGACCTTAAGCACGCAGGCGATGCATTAACCATAGACCAAATTGCTGCTAATGTCCCAACTGACGGTAAACATGAGAAATTGTTTGCAAAGTTGATGGAAGAGGCAAAGCACAAGCTTTACCCGGGAAGTAAACACTCCAGGCTTGCATTTGTTGTGAAGCTCCTTCATCACAAGTCATATCACCGGATCACCAACACTGCTTTCGATGATTGAATGAAGCTATTTGCTGATGCACTATCGGATCCCAATACCCTGCCGAGATCATACCGTGAAGCAAAAACTTATCTGAACGAGCTTGGACTTTCCTATAACAGCATACACATGTGCAAAAACAACTGCATGCTCTTCTGGAAGGACAATGACAAGCTGGAAAACTCCATTACGTGTGGTGCCTCAAGGTGGAAATATCCGGACAGAAGGTCGTCGGCTGTCAAAGTGCTGCGTCATTTTCCATTGGCACCACAGCTGCAGAGATTGTTCTCTTCGAGGAAAACAACGGAGAACATGCAGTAGCACAAGTTAAGGAGAATGCACAGAGATGGTATACTCAGGCATCTGGCTGATGGTGAAGCATGGAAGGATTTTGACAGAACATGGGAGGACTTTTCTGTTGACGCTACAAACGTAAGGCTCGGCCTTGCCACCGATGGCTTCAATCCTTATGGAACCATGAGCACGAGCTACAGTATGTGGCCTATATTTGCCCTTCCATACAACCTTCCACCATGGGATTGTATGGATGCATCAAACTACATGCTTTGCCTTCTAATCCCTAGCAAATCAAGTCCTCGAAAGGACTTTGATCTCTTTATTGAGCCTCTGCTAGACGATCTGCAACAACTTTGGAAGGGTGTGCGCTATTACGATGCATTCCAAAATGAAACATTTGATCTTCGAGCAGCGGTTCTTTGGTGTACCCATGACTACCCAGCTTGCAGCACTATGTCTGGGCGTACAACAAAAGGATATTATGCATGCCTGCATTGTGACAAAAATCCTTTGTCTAAATCCATAAAGAGCAAAATATGCTACATTGGGCACCATCGTTTCCTCCTGAAGAGCCACCGCTTGCGGCGAGACACGGAGCTTGCCGGCATTCATGATGACCACTTGAAGCCTGGAAAATTTAATGCAGTTGATTTACAAGCTAAGCTGGAGAAGGTTAGGCATCTTAAACCAGGAGCTAGATGTGATCCTGGGAGCAAAAAGAGGAAGCGAACAGATCCTTCACCGATCTGGAACTGGCAGCATGGTTTCTGGGACTTGCCTTACTGGGCATCATTGAAACTTCGGCACAATCTCGACGTGATGCACATCGAGAAAAACGTCTGCGACAACTTGATTGGCACACTACTTGAACTTGACAGGAAGAAAGGACACCTTGAAGGCTAGGTATGACTGTGAAGCCCTAGGAATTAGGCGAGGTCTACATGTGCAACCCACAGACATAGAGAATGACCTTCTCTATCCATATGCACCATATTACGTGAATAAGGATCAGAAGACGGGTTTCTGTCAATATCTATGGGACTAAAATTTTCCTGATGGGTTTTGTTCAAGCATGGCCAAATGTATTAGCGTTCCTACACGCAAGATCACAGGACTTAAAACACATGACTACCACATCTTGTTGCAGGGAATATTGGCTGCTAGCATGCGAGGGTATTTGCATCGCGATATCTACACAACACTTGGAGAGCTGGGAAGATTTTTCAGGCAATTGTGCGGTAAAAACTTGAAACTGTCGGTGTTGGAAAGGCTCAAAGATGATATCCCAGTAATTCTGTGCCAACTTGAACACATCTTTTCGCCGGCATTTTTTGATGTGATGGTCCACCTGGATGTGCATTTATCTGATGAGGCAATGCTTCGAAGCCCTGTGAACTATGGGTGGATGTATCCAATAGAGAGGTTGTTGTGTAATCTGAAGAGATATGTCTGGAACATGTCACGTCCAGAAGGTTCAGTGGCAGAGGCTTACATGGATGCCGAGTGCGTGACTTTTTTCGCTAGATACCTTGATGATATTGTGACAAGATTCAATCGACTAGCGAGAAATGTAGGTGACCAACATGAATCAGCTTGTGATATGTTTGGCCATGGTGTGAACTTGATTGGAGGAAGCCATGTCACCTGCTATGGAGGAAGCGATGATACTGATTTGACCCTCCAAAGGGAGATACACAACATGACTTGGTGTGTCCTAAACAACTGCGAGGAGGTTAAGCCATATATCATGTATGTTCTGATCTCCCATACTTATGAATCCAATATTGCCATACACCTAAAGATTTTAATTCCGAGTTACTCTCTGGATTGCAGTCTTCGCCGAGAACAGCTGGTGAACGATGGGATGCCCAATGTGGAAAGAAGGGTTGAGCAGGGATTTCAAAGATGGTTCAAGGACCATGTTAGTTTCCTTTTGCATTTATCTCTGTCTTTATATATAGCATTTCAATTCATGATTTGACCATATTGTATTTCTGTTGTGGTACATACAGATCATGAAAAAGCGACAGGAGAATCAAGAAGGTGTGGATGAAGGGATTTTTTCATTGGCGTGTGGCCCAGACTTCTGAATAAGAACATATTCAGCTTGTATTGTGGATGGTGTTTGGTTGCTGACCGCTGATCGTGAGAAGGGAAAGAAAACACAAAATAGTGGAGTAATGACTGACGGTTGTCACTTGGAGAAGGATATCCATTTTTATGGTGTCCTCAAGGATATCAAGGTGTTGTATTTTAACTCTGATTTGGAACACCAACGATCGGTTGTGTTATTCCACAGCAATTGGTATCAGCTTGAGGGCCGCAAGGATACTAAGATGGTGTATGATAAACTCTTCCGGAGTGTCAACATTACCAATTTTGGTACAAAGATGACAGTTACATCTTGGCAACCTAGGCTACAAAAGTGTTCTACGTACCAGACATAGCCATGGACAAAAACTGGCGGGTGGTTCAACAAATAGTTCAAAGACATAAGTTTGATGTTGCCGAAGGAGAGGAGGAGGAGGTGGTGCATACTGATGTAGCATACCAACAGTTTGTCGGCTCTGACAATGAGACTGTATCTGAGGCTCTGGCTTTCAGGAAATGTCGACCCTCTGTCAACAGAGGCCGCATCATAGATGCTTCAGTGTTCGATCGTATCAGAGGCAAAAGGAAAGTTGTTGAAGAGGAGGAAGTTGATAGTGAGCCTGAAGTAGACGACGCCATTGAGGAGTACTGAAGTGACAAATAAGATGAAGTACAAGATGATACAAACGAAGAGTAGTTCCAGCTTATGGTGGTGGAGTGTTGGATGATTTGTGTTGCATGCTTGAACTGATGGATGTCTGCAGGCATGTGTTGAACTGATGATCGTGTGTCCATGCTTTGTGGTGCATGCTTGAACTAATGGTTGTGTGCATGCCTGTGTTGCATGTTTTGTGTTGAACTAATGGTTGTGTGCATGCCTTTGAACTGATCAATATGATTGTCCTGTAGTTCATGGAATTAATAGTTCTTCATTTGGAAAATTAGCCACAACATTGTGCTGTTATTCTGTTTGTAAAACTTGGCTTAACAAAAGCTCTTTTTCTGGTAGAAAAATTGTGCTGTTATTCAGTCTGCGTGGGACCCATTCGTCAGCCTACCAGACGATGCCACTGTGAACCAAAACCGCTCACGCATGGGACCCACCTGTCATAGCAGGTAGAAAAAACCCTCTCCCCTCCATGCCACTCCCAAATCCCACACCACTTCCCCCAAATCAACGCTAGAGAAAACCCTCTTGCCTCCCTGCAGACGACCAAATCTCGGCAACGACGGTGGTAGTGGAGGCTACAAACTGACATGTAAGTGCTCCTCAACCTAGTGCCCTTTCACCGCATCAACTCTTTGTTAACCGGCCGGCGATGTGGTCGCCTCCTCGTTGTAGTTCGACGCATCGCCTCCTCGTTCTAGTTCGACACATCACCTCCTTGTTCTATAGGACACCGCGTCGATGTTGTTGTTTAATTAGTTGTAGTTCGATGCATCACCTCCTTGTTCTATGGCAGCACATATGTACACACAAATCTAGTGTTCCACGCGTCGAGGTTGCTGCTTACGGCAAGGCTCAATCTAGTTCACTGGAAGCACCCTTTAGTTTACTCACTAAATTTGATTCTCGTAATAATTGACTAATTAGAATTGTATTCTAACTTAATTCTTGTATTTACTCTTTGGGGCAGGTACGATGAAGGCCAGGGAGATACATGAGCAGGTTCTAAAATTGATGCTACTAGCACTACTATTGTATATGGCATAAAAACTAAACATTCTAATTAGTGCAATATCTAATTTAGGCTATGAAGGATGTTGTCATCATCGATGTATCATCTGATGATGATGTGAAGAAACCTGCTGCTGTAGTTTTTCACAAGATGAAAGCTAAGATAGCAAGGCGAAGACCTAAAGCTTATATGAAAAGATTTAGAACAATCGAGAAACCGAGGATCCTTATTCCTAGAGGTGTGGCATTATATACATGTTTTGCTACATTTATATATATGGAGATACATATTATTACTTTCTAATATTTTCTTTCTAGGTCCAAGTATTGTAACATCCCAAAACATAATCCAAAATTAATCAAGACCAAAGCTACCCAATTTAGGGTTAACAAAAACATTTCCATTTAAAATATTTAAGCATTCATATGTGTGTGCATTTAAATTAGGAGTTGATTTGAATTGCCATGTTTGAGTGATCATTTGGTTGTAAAATGATTCTATGGTGAATTGCACATCATCTACATCATTCCCAAACAAATCCCCAAAGAAAAAAAATCAAAAAGAATAAAATAAGAAAATGGTCATTTGTGCCATTTTAACTAAATAGGACACTTTGGGTGTTCCTAGGACTCAAATGTCAACAAAGACAATTGTGGTTCTTTGCACCCCTTGCTAGTACAAGTAGTCATGTGCCAAGGCCCACTTTGTAATCTCCCAAAAACATTCAAACTCTAATTTTAAATGACATTTGAATATTGAATCTAGTGTATGTATCAAGATCACACTAATTCAAAAACCACTCAAATGAACTCCATTTCCAAATCCCAAGCACACCTAGATGCTTAAGCATAAGTTACACCACTCCACCAAAAATCTTTCAAAAATTCAAAACTTTTATTCATGCGGCCATTTGATCGAACAGTTGGCAGGCAGACAAAAAGTGGCCTAACTAATATTGTTGCACATTGATCCCTTGTCCCCCAATTGACCCTCTCTTCTCTCCTCTGTCTCCCCTTGTTCCAACCAAGCCATCAACCAACCCCCTCTTCACCGCTAGCAGCAGTGGCGCGCCGCCCAAATGAGGTCACCGCCGGCCGAGCATGCGCAGCTCACAGTAGACCGTGCCGCGCCATTCCGGCGTGCCCGCTAGCACCGCCTAACCATACCGCCGTCCATGGTCCAACCCATGGCGGCAGATAGCCCCTGGACCAACCCACAACCTGGCCGCCCTTTCTCTCTACACCATGCGCAGCACACGCCAGAGCGTGATTGCCGCCAGTCCGTCCTAGACCGCGCCTCGACACCAAATCACGCACACCGCTCCGCCTTGAACCTAGCAACCCGCTAGACACGGCCGTGCACCGCCGCGCGACCCACAGTCGCCATGATCACCGTCAACCATCGCCTTTGTCTCCTAGAGCGCGTGAAGCCCCCGACAACATGCCACCGCCCCTAGTGTCGCCCTTACGCCGTAGAGGACCGCCAGCAGACTACCCACCGTCCGCCTACCTCGCCCACACTGGTAGCCCTCTGTACCGCCCTCGCCGGAGACTCCAGCCCAGACCCGTCGGTCCCCTCATCGAGCCTATATAAGAAGGCCTCCTACGCACCATCTCTTCACACCATGCCAGTCCCCTCTCTCCACTGACCATTTCCCCTCTCTCGCCGGAGCCGCTCGAGCAGCACATCGCCGGAATTCCACCGGAGGTAGCCGCTGCAGAGGAGGAGACGTGGTCGTCGATTTTGTCCACCTCAGCCCCTTCCGCGACTTCACCTGAGCTCGCCGTCGCCGTCCGGTTCGTTTGCCCACCTCACCGCACTAGCTGGAGCCCTGGTACGTCCCCAGTAGACCCCCACCGGCCGTTTAGGGTTTTGGTCTCACTGGCGACGAGTCCGTCGTCGACGACGACCGTGGACCATCGATCTGTGTTCTAATCGTAGCGCCCAGATTGCCCCGCACCGCTTTGGGTTTTATGTGCCGCTGACATGCGGGACCAGCCTGTCAGTCGCCCTCTGCGCCGCTGAGCGTCACTGGGCCGGCCCATTTACTTTCCCGCGCTGACCCAGTAATTCAAATTAGGATTTTTTATTTAGACTTAAAATCAATCATGTCCTCTAGTTTAAAAATTAATTCAGAGTGTTTTACAAATCCAAATTGAGTGATTTCAATTTTGTTGGAAAGATAATTTAAATCTCTATCAAAGACAATTGGATTTAAATCATTTAGAGTTAGAGATCTCTCCTAGTAAAAATAACAAGACATAAGCATTTGCACATTCAATTTTTTTATAAAATCAACCATAATAGCTTTTGAGTTGATTCCAACTCTCAAAAATCACATTTAACCATACCTATCTGAATATGTAATAATATTAAGGTTTACATGCTATGACTTTGGACTAGTACCAAAATAATTATATATAGGCATTTCTACTCACTTTAAATCATTAAATATTAAACTTAAACTTATAAAAATGTGATCCAACATTTAAATCACATTCCCTTATGTTAGAATATGTGGTGATGACATGTGTACACATGATACCATATTTTGATTGGAGAATATTAAATCTTAGTTCACTTCAATGAGTAGAAATTACTTTTCTCAAATAAAAAGAAGCAAGCTAGTTAATTAAACCTTGTGATGCTTGTGATGATAATAGATCATCAAATGTGTGCTTTAGTGTGCTAAGTAGCCTATTTATGCTTTGTTTGGTGATTGTGTATCTCGTATGTATTTATAGACGATAGTACCGACCAAGCTCTCGAGGAGGAGGAGTTCTACCAAGAGTAGGAAGAAAACTTCAACCACTGCACTACACAAGGCAAGCCGAGCACTTCAAGTAAACTGAGCAAGCTATTGTTAGCAAGCTAGAATTAAGCTAGAGAACCAAAGCAAGATGCATTAGGCATGCTTTGGTTATACCCTTTGACTTATACCTACTCCAAATGTTATTTACAAGCTTTACTTTCTTTACTTTACCAAAATCCTTTACTTGTTTGAAGGTAGCATAAAAAGTATAAAACTTGACCTATCTAGGTAAACTTAGATGTCATTCTATGGCATGACATTGATCTTAGCATCCCACATTAGTGAACACTCTTAGCTTAGTAGCTTAGAGCTAAATCAAAACTTGAGTCACTTTAGATGGGAGTACTTGGTAAAAATGACTTGTGAAAACCTTGGAATGATGAGTGATTCTATTGATATGTTTTGGCATGTGTTGAGAAACACAAATGGTTTATGATGATGAAAATGTTGAGGCATTATCCTTAGCCCTTTTACAAAACTGATGGTTGGGTTCGGATGCGATACCATTCCAATTTTACTGTACAACCACAATACCTGAATTGGGTAAGGATTAGCCGGAAGTTTATATGCATTAGTACTAGTTCCCTCACGGGAGAGGGTTGAGCTGAGGCTACCTCTCAATGTTGTCCACCTATGCAGTGCCCAAGATGACAGATGGTCATGGTTGGGAGGCCATGCTCATAGGAGAGGTGCTTATACTAGGGTGTGTAAAGGAAAGGTTATGTTTGATTATCTGCATACTAAGTGTGATGATTCAGGGTTATCCCTAACAGATGTATCGAATCTTGTGGTGAAAGTGTACCACCTATGCAGAGTGTAAAACTATTCGAATAGCCGCCTCCACGGTTATGGACAGTTGGAGTGGCCATACTGTTCCGTTGTCAGATGTTTTCAAAACAACTTATGAAATGAATTGTGACAAGACTTGACCACAACAGAGTTGTGACTATGACAATTAAGTTCCCACTTAGGTGATTTCAAACCTTATTTTATCTTTCTTTGTTTCTGAACTCAGCTTAGGTTTCAAACTTAACTTTACAAATAAACTTAGAGTTAGCATTTCCCACTAGAACTACCTTACATGTTAGTGATAGTTTGCGAGTACTTAAAGAGTACTCATGGCTTTTGTCCCTGGCTATTCTCATGGCCAGACTATGAAGGAGACTACCAAGAGGAAGGACAACAGGACGGCTATGAAAACTAGGACTATCTTCCATCGTCAGCATTGCCTGTGACCCTGAAGATGGACCCCACCGCTACGCTTGTTAATTATTCCGCTGCTTGTTGTATTAAGACTGTATCATTAGATCCTTTATTCGTGTAAGACCTTATTATGGTTTGTAATGGATGATGTACTGTGATATCCAATATGTTATGTCTCGCAAAAATGGTAATCCTAGGATTGTGATGTATGGCATAACAGGCATCTGGGATTAAAAATCCGGGTGTTGACAAGTATGATGGGGCTTAAGGAATTCGATGAGTACTGCGTGTTTGGAAACCATTTGGAATTAATTTCTGACCAAGCTGCTCCCCTCAAAGTGTTAGTTCAACGACACAAGCCATCTATACCATACTATGTGTGCAAGATGAACAAGACAAATATCATATGTGGGAAGGCCAAAATAGTTAAAATTTGACACAATAGTTAAATTTTATTATGCACAGTGAACTCTAGCCAACAACTAATATTCTTCTTCTCCTACAGTACTTTTCAGTTAACTATAGCCGTGCACACCTCAACCGCTATCTCCCAAATTTGTTACCACTCTCATGCTCCTACAAGACCACTTTTGAGCATGTTAACCTCTTCCAAGGCATGAATGATGCTGCCCAGATGACAAGAGGCTGGTATAATGTTCTCGAACTCGCTGGAATAAGGGAGGGGAATGTGTGAATCTTCACCTTTTTAAATGAGGGGCTACATGGCTTCATGGGTTGTGTTAATGTTCTGTAGTGAGGCCAAAAAGTATCTGCTTGTTTATGTTGTGGTGTTGGATGAACCACTAACATAATATGTTGTCAGTGAACTTGTAGTGGTAAGGAACTTGTTGTCAACCTGGTGCTCTACATGCCAAGTAATATTATCTCCATATGCTATGTATATATTTTGGTTCATTGTGTTCATGTTGTTGCTTTCCTGTGATTGAGCGCTGGTATGTAATATACAGAATAACGTTGTAGATCAGCACAAAACCAATGGACAAATGCATCGGTTGCAAGTTAGTTCTGCAAAAGATTGGTTGACGATTCGATTCTGTCTACCTGCATGAAATGTTTTTCTTTTATTTAATTTCTATCAAACACACTCACAGCTGGGGCCGGCGGAAAACGTCATGAAGCCACATCAGGAAAACGTCAGGAAGCCGCGTCGAAACCAGCACTACCGTGAGATAAACTACGTACGTAACATCGACACCGAGCTGACCAGTGGGTTTGAAGCACAGAGGTGATGGTCGATGCGAAAAAACTATCGAATATGTGCCGTGACAAAATCCTCGACGAATTTTGCACCAGACGAAATGGCAAACTAGGCTTTGTTGGCTCGGTAACGGCACCAGAAAAATGCTGGTGCTGTGTTGATGTAGAGCTCGTTGGGAACCCCAAGACGAAGGTATGATGAGCACATCAGCAAGTTTCCCTTAGTTATGAAACCAAGGTTTAATCGAACCAGTAGGAGCAAGGAAACACCCCAAAGGTGTTGTTAGCTGAGCCTTGGCAGGGCGCACTACCGGTGCTAGTAGCAACATGGAGACCTGCACAACAGAACCACAGAACTTTGTCCCCAACTTGCGATGAGGTTGTCAATCTCACCGTGTTTTGCGGAAAACAAAGGATTAAACGTATCGAATGGAAAGAATTAAAAGTTTGCAGAAAGTAAACACAAAGCAGTAAAAGATTGTGGATTGTATGTAAAGAAAAGGACCGGGATCCATAGTTCACTAGAGGTGGCTCTCCTTAAGATAGATAACATGCTGGGTGAACAAATTACAGCGGGGCAATTGGCAAACACCGAGAAAGCAATACATGCATATACTAATCATCTTGAATCCTTTGGAACTTGATTGGGCATTACAACATTATACATTGACCGACATCCAACTGCATCTATGACTAATAATCCACCTTCAGGTTATCATCCGAACCCCCTCCAGTATTAAGCTGCAAGCAACAGATTATTGCTTTACGAACTGCATGTAAAGTAAACAATATGATTTTTCTAATAACAAAGGATTGTTGTTTTCTCCCTAGTAGCAACAGCACATCTAGTACCTTAGAGATTTCTGCCACTTCCCCAGATTACCAGAGGCATGAACCCACTATCGAGCATAAACACTAACTCCTGGAGTTGCTAGCATCTACTTGGCCAAGATAGCTAGTAACAACGGAAATCATGCAAGATCACAAATAACAAAGACATGATAGAATCAATAATCAATCTAAAATAGCATCTCAATATCCATCGGATCCCCGCAAACACAACATGCAGAATTACAAATAGATGATCTTGATCATGAACGGAGGTCACAAGATCTAGACATGAAAGAACAAAGGAGGAGAACCAGCCATCTAGCTACTACAAGGATCCGTGGTCCAAGGATGAACTACTCACGCATCACACCGGAGGCATGCATGGTGATGAAGAAGGCCTCCAGGGTGAATTCCCCTCTCTGGTAGGGTGCCGGGAAGAGCTTCAGATCCCTCCTGATCTAGGGATGGAGATGACGACGGCTACAAACTCTTTCGTTGATTTTTTATCGGGCACTTAGGGTTTTCATCCCGAGGGCATCTTATAGGCGGAAGGAGAGGCCGAGGGGGTGCCTGGGCTGGCCACACCACCCCCTAGCATGGGCCAAGCCTGGCCGCGTGGCCAGGTGGTGTGTCCGCCCTCTGGCCCTTTTCCATCTCGTATTCTAGCATCTAATGACTTCCGGAAAATAGGCACTTTGGCTTTTGTCCCGTCCAATTCTGAGAATATTCATTTTATAACTTTCCTGGAACCAAAAATAGCAGAAAACAGGCAGCTGGCACTGTAGCTCTTGTTAATAGGTTAGTCCAAGAAATCATATGAAAAGTACTCCAAAGTGTGGAAAAAACACAAGAAATTGGATAAAACTAAGCATGGAACATCAAAAATTATAGATACATTTGCAATGTATCAACATCCCCAAGCTTAACTCCTGCTCGTCCTCGAGTAGGTAAGTGATAAAAAGAAAGAATAATTTTTGAGGTGACATGCACCATCAAAGACTTGATCAAAGTATTTGTAAAACATTCAAAGTTGGGATCATAGTACTTCAATCATAACATGAAAGACAAAGTTCTAGCAATAAGATAAATAATATATGATGCAACATGAAAAGGCACAAACAAAAGATTCATGAATAACAATGCTTTACAAGACGTTTGTTTGTTTCACATAAAGAAAACATAGCATAATAGTATTCAGATTGTCCCTCATAGAGTAGCAAATATAAATGCACAGGACACCTTCAAAGTTCATAAGAGTGACTAGATACAAATAGTTGAAAATAAGCAATATCAAGTTATGCATCAATCAACTAGTCTTGGGACAATGCACATAGAACTAAGAATGGCCACTATGCTCTCAAAGTAGGTGCATAAAGGTAGAAGGTGGAGACTCAATATAATGGTGGAAGAAAGGCCTTTTTATAAAAGGAAGTAGGGATTGAAGTCTCATAAAGAGCTTCCAAAAATTATGGTACTTATAGCTTGCAGCTCTCATTGCCCCTATCATAAGCATCTTGAAGTGATTAAGGTTAAAGTGAACAAACTATGGTGTACATGCTTGACGTAGTATAAGTTAGAAATCTCATGTCCCTTGTATAGGAGGGTTGCTCCTCATGCTACTCAAGTTTAGTCACCGGTAAGTTCTTGTCATTGTAAGTACATGTGTATCATAGAGAACCGCCAGCGGGGTACCCCTTGCCCGATGATACGAAAGAATCCCCATATCAAAATGACAAGGCAAGCATACAACGAGCATCTCAGCAATCTTCTTATTTACCATTGGAATATGGTGCTTTTTTCTCTCTTTCCTCTTTTCATAATCTCTTTTTTTCTCTTTTCTTTTTTCTCAATATAGGACTCTTTTTTTATAAGAAGAATGCTTCATAGACAGCTCATTATGGTTACGCTGCAGGTTTCCACCATGTCAGCATGGATTAGACCAGCGGCCCAGGCGTTTCTCGAACACATATACATAACTCCATGGACTTACAAGCTCCCCTTTCATTTCACATCGACGACGTCCATATACAAAAGATCATGATATCAACTAGGTACAAGTACCAAGTGCAATGTTGAAAGCGTTTCCCATGAAAGCATGGTTATGCTAATTCCCAACAAATAAGTGCAAGCATATACAACATAGACGACACAATGGTTCAAGTTTATTAAGGGCAAGAAAAGTAAAGTGTGCCATCAAGTTCGTGAGAGCTTTAATCACTAGTTTTCTCATAACAAGTTTAATTTGGAAGGTAAACAAAAGCATGAATATACTTGGAATAGCATAATCTAGTAGGTAGGTATGGTGGAATCTTTGGAATATCTTGGTTTAGGGAGTTGGATGCATGAGTGGAACTCATACTTTGTTGTGGAGGCTAGCAAAAGACTGGGACCGACAAACTAAGAGAGCAATAATGGCCATAATCATGTAGAGCGACAAAACATCATTGATCAAAGCATAAAGTGATACTACAAGTTGAAAAATAAAGGATCATAAAGTCTATGGTGACTTCTGATAGTCATAACATGGTGTGAGCATGCGCCAAGTCAACCCAAATAAAGCATCAAAGGAGAATACCACTATACTATGCTTTAATATGCTTAAAACAACGCATGATTCATCCAAGGCACATTAAGGAATCTCAATTGTTTATAACAAGTCATGCTGCAGCAAATAATACTAAGCATAAAGCCAAAACAATATCAAGCATGGCATGACAAAGCATAGGCCACAGTCAAAAACGAGCTATTTTTACCACATAAGCATGAACTTTCCTACTCTTTTCCAATCCAAACCAAATCATTTGCAAACCAATGTATGAAAGAGGGGGTCCAACCAATTTATTCAGAAAAATAAGAAAACCAAGAAAACGAAAAACCAAAACGAAAACGAAAAAGAAGACGCTCCAAGAACAATACAACTGTGCATGAAACAATAAAAATGAAGCGTTTGGAAGAAACCTAGGATTTTTATTGATGAAGAAGGGGATGCCTTGGGCATCCCCAAGCTTTAACGCTTGTACTTCTTGGATATTTCTTGGGGTGACACGCGTGGCATCCCCAAGCTTGAGCTTTATTCCATCCTTCATCTCATTACTCATTCCTTCCATACACCTGAAATTTTTCCTTCATACAAAACTTCACACAATCTTTATTAGCAACATCAGTGCACTCAAGATAAATAAGTCTTAAGGTTCAGTTCTAACACCAAATAAACTTCCATTAGAACACTAGCTACTGTATCACTTCCCTAAAAAAGCTCAATTCCCCAAAAGAACTCAAAAAAGAACCAACAAGAAGCAAATGCAGAAAATGGCAGAAATCTGTCAAAACAGACCAGCAGGTAAAGACGAATTTTTTCGAAGACCTTATGTTGATCAAATCAAAAAATGTTGAGCTAACGAAAACTAGATACCAACCTTAGGTAGAAGCACAAAAATTCACGCCTCAAAAAGACGTTCAGAGATTTTACACGAATTTTTACGGTGAAGCACAGAAATCTGTTTCGGGACAGCAACTTTCCCAATCATTACTTCTCTCTCATTAGACGTTACTCTTGGCACAAAAAGAAAATAAAAAGGATAAGGAGGGGTTATTACAGAGGTAATAACTTCCAAGAATCATCTAAAACTTTTGTATTATCTCCCAATAAGTACTTTTATTTAACGCCTTTAAGTTAGGTATAAGAAGCAAGAAAGAATCAAGTGTTCTCTAATGAAGAGGCATTAAGACCAAATTTCTTGCCCTTACCTCTCTTATTTTTATTCTTAACCTTGGGGAAAATATGATTGTTTGGTGGAGAAGAAAGGTGCATGGTCCCCTTTTCCACATCTATTATTGCTCCGAGGAGTTCTAATAGGGACCTTCCAAGTATAATTTGTTCTTTTCCTGCACATTCAATAACAAGATAATTAGTAGAAATCATTTTCCCAAGGATCTTTGTAAACACTCCTTCAGCTATTCCAATAGGTAATATGGTAGCATTATTAGCAAGAGATATTTCTTTTCCTCCTTCAGTAAGCCCCCAAGTATTCAAAGATTCATAAATATCTTTGGGCATAAGACAAAATCCAGACATGATATCACAGCGAGCTTGAAAAGTTTCAGTGTTTATCTCAATCTTTACTGTAGGGAGCCACTTTGATGGTTCAGAATTTATTGGAACATAATTGTGATGCTCCCTAAGCGTATTATAGCAATCTTTTAAGCTAGTAGTGCTAGTCTCAAGAGTGTTCAATCTAGCAAATATTCTTGCGAAAGAAATATCAGTTTAGCTAGGCAAGTTGTAAGTGAGGATCAATTTCTTTATAGCATTAATAGCATCATCCTCATTACATTGGAGGAAATCTCCTCCCGCAACAACATCTAAATCATATCTATAGCAAAGAGAAATCCCAAGGTAAAAACTGCTAAGGAACAAGCTTTGAGTCATTTTAGGCTCAGTTTTTTCATGTAGATCAGAGATTATAGACCAAGCTTCTTTAAAACTTTCCTCAATTCCTTGTTTAAAAGTGAAAATCATTTCCTCGGGTGACATAGTGATTGGAGCAAGGCTAGACATAATGGCAACTTAAGAAAGGAACTAATTTTTTTGTGTTTTTCAAATAAGAAAGCAAACTAGTAAAACTATTTTTTTGTGTTTTTTTGATAAAGAAACAAGCAAACAAAGCAAAATGAAACTAAGCAAAACAAAAATAACAAAGTAAAGAGATTGGTTATGAAGGACTCCCCTTGTGAAGATGTCCTTAACTCCTCGGCAATGGCACCAAAAAAATGTCTTTTGATGGCGTGTGGTTGACGTAGGAGTTTCTTCTTCTTCTTCGATCACCGGCAACATCTTGACTCCTTTGGAACTTGATTGGGCATTACAACATTATACATAGACCACGATCCCACTGCATCTATGACTAATAATCCACCTTTAGGTTATCATCCGAACCCCCTCCAGTATTAAGTTGCAAGCAATATATTATTGCTTTACGAACTGCATGTAAAGTAAACAATATGATTGTTCTATGAACAAAGGATTGTTGTTTTCTCCCTAGTAGCAACAGCATATCTAGTACCTTAGATATTTCTGTCACTTCCCCAGATTACCAGAGGCATGAACCCACTATTGAGCATAAATACTAACTCTTGGAGTTGCTAGCATCTACTTGACCAAGATAGCTTCTAATAACGGAAAGCATGCAAGATCACAAATAACAAACACATGATAGAATCAATAATCAATCTGAAATAGCATCTCAATATCCATCGGATCCCCGCAAACACAACATGCAGAATTACAAATAGATGATCTTGATCATGAACGGAGCTCACAAGATCTAGACATGAAAGCACAAAGGAGGAGAACCAGCCATCTAGCTACTACATGGATCCGCAGTCCAAGGATGAACTACTCATGCATCACACTGGAGGCTTACATGGTGATGAAGAAGGCCTCCAGGTTGAATTCCCCTCTCCATAAGGGTGCCGGGAAGAGCTTCAGATCCCTCCCGATCTAGGGATGGAGATGACGACATCTACAGACTCTTTCATGGATTTTTGATCGGGCACTTAGGGTTTTCGTCCCGAGGGCATCTTATAGGTGGAAGGAGAGGCCGAGGGGGTGCCTGGGCTGGCCACACCAGCCCCTGGCGCGGGCCAAGCCTGGTCGCGTGACTATGTGGTGTGGCTGCCCTATGGCCCTTCTCCATCTAATATTCTGACATCTGATGACTTCCGGAAAAATAGGCACTTTGGCTTTTGTCCTGTCCAATTCCGAGAATACTCATTTTCTGACTTTCTTGAAACCAAAACCAGCAGAAAACAGGCAATTGGCACAGTGGCTCTTGTTAATAGGTTAGTCCAAGAAATCATATGAAAAGTATTCCAAAGTGTGGACAAAACACAAGAAAGTGGATAAAACTAAGCATGGAACATCAAAAATTATAGATACAGTTGCAATGTATCAGGCTTCACGGCCAGGGACGAAATCTGCGATGAATTTGCTACGATGAAAACAAGGAATGTCATGGATAACCGGGCTAGAGGGGCTTGGAGCTCGTTACAACAAAATGTTCTAGAACGTTAGGAATACGCGACGTTTTTAGGTCGCGTCATAAAAAAAAGTCACGGATCGTCCAGATTCTTGTAGTGTGGGATGCCAACAACTCCGCTAGCTTTTGAACGATCTATTGTATAACCCCGGATTTCGGCTAAGAGTGGATCACATGATTTGCATCCGTGTCAATATATGGGAAAAAGTATTGGTACTCTCAAAGGTTGTGCAAATACTAGCAAAAATAAACAAATAGCGATCCTTGAAAATTTTGATGAAAAAGAAAGAAAGAAAAAGATATCTATGAGGATCCACATAACAAGTCCTTAGCATGGTCTCATTACTACTTTACGAATTTTTATTGAAATACAATAATTGGATTAGAAGTGTTTTAGATTGACTTGATCTATTGATGTGGGTGTAAATAAGACACTTCATTGTTATACTACTTGGGACATGAAACTCTCTTACTCAATTATGCTATTTAAACATCTTAAGTGTTCCTTGGCAAGCTGTGAGTTAATTAGCGGAATTGGATTGATTGCTGCACTTCTAGTTATTTATACTTATATTAAACTTTACTTTGATTATCTTGACTTACTGAAGCTTATATAGTATTCTTGTCATCTCTGTAATTTTGATATGCTTTGCAAATGAATGAAGTGTTGAGCACATACAACTACCTAATGTAAGTGAACTCCTATTCTCGTTGTTTCAAGTTTAAATGCTGAATTCGTTATAGTTCTTTTGGTTCTTCTTGCTCGAGGATGATCAAGGTTTGAGCTTTGGGGAAGTTGATGGCTCCGATTTTTTCCACCTTCCACCTTGTGTAAATGATGTTTTTGGTCAAGCAATTGCCAAATAAACTCTCAACCTTGCCACTAATGACTAATAATTTCAAAGATGTGCAAATCCCTTCTTTGATTTATGTTGTGCAGGAAATCACTACTTTTAAGGAGCAATAAGGAGTCATAATGAAGGATTTTGAGGAAGTACACATGACCAAGTAATTGGAGAAGCCAACCAAGGTGTCAGTGCGCTTAACGACCACTGGTACGGGCACAGTCCACCTGTACTACCCGCCCGTACCAGGTGGCGACGGCTCCGTCTCGTCAAACCCAACAACTTTTGTGAAGACGCCTATATATTTTGAGGCTCCAGCCGTCGGCTAGAGAGCCACCATTCTCATATTGCATCACAACACCACCAAAGGAGATCCACACCATTGTTCATCCATTGTTCATAACTTCCACCAACCATCCCTTCACTAGCCATAGCCATTTCTTTGTACTTTTAGTTCTCCTTGTGATTTGGCGACCATTGTAAGAATATTTGACTTCAATCTAAGTATTTGCATGATGATTTCTATCTCTGATCTATTTGTTATGAGTGAGTAGTCTTCACGGGCTGTGGGTTGGAGAGAAACCTCGCAACAATTATGTGCATCTAGATCATGGGAGAATTGTGTTTTGTTTAGATTCATGATTTGTATCTTTTATTTCTTCATCTCTCGCCTTGATCTGTGGACTTATAGGTACCCAAGATCCCATAGATTTTCTCAAAAAAAGATCCCATAGATTGATAAAGGCTTGAGGTGAGACACTTGGCTAGTGGTGTCATGGTATTGCCACGAGTATGCCATGGAGGGTCCTTATAGTGTGTGTTTGGAGACGTGGGGTAAGGCGGTGAGTTGGTGGGTACAAGGTAACATAGCTTACCCAGGTTTAAGTCCCACAACGATGGCAAAACTCTACTCCAGGTATAAATCACTATAATGGCAATACGCCGAGTTATAGAGATAGGTTCGTTGTGCGAGGTGTTGTGCTAGGCACTTGTTGTTATGCCCTAAAGGCTCCCGCAGGCTGGCTTATAAAGGCGCCAAGACCTAGGGTTTTGTACTCCAGACCAGGTAAAGAGTCCTACACTAATACGAACTAGTCTTCCGTGTCTTGTACTCCAAGGCTTCGAGTATGTCAGTGACTCCTGCGTTTCCATCTTTTATCCGGCATGGGCCTCTCTAACTGGGCTGCCCAGCAGGCCATAGGCCTTGCTACCAACTATGGGCCACCCGAGTTAGGTGGATTGATGACATGCTATGAGGATACCCATATAGCATATCCCCAATAGTGACTACAAGAAAAGTTGGCTTTTACAACGGAGGATTTTCGTGGTTGAAGGCCCGTTTTTCGTGGCCAAAGAGTCTTGCACGACGGATGGCCTTCGTGGTAAAAGCCCCGTCACAAATGAATTAACCACGGTTTTTCTCGACCGTGGCGGATCGCACCCTTCAGCCACGAAATCTTGTTCCGTCGTAGATCTGTTTTCCAGCCATGCTGACAACTGACGTCATGCAAACTTCCACGTGGCAGTTGCCGTTAGCGGCCGGTTACCACCGTTCACGGTCATAGAAACCATGGAAGAAGCCAGGCCAAGCCAAGGCCTCCTAAATACTAATTGGGCCAGCCCATTAGGGGAACCCAACAAGAAGATGGTCCGCGACTGTTTTGTCCTGCACTGTTTGAAATGGGCCCAGAGATGCTGCCAGCAGCGGCCCGCCAACTTTCAGGCCCGATTATCTTTCGGACTACAGAAGGCCTGTAACTACCTCGGTGAATTACGCTCCTAGTTACAAGCCTGGATGAGCAGAAATGGTTGAAATAGTACGGTGGGGCCCAAATGCCACTCACAGGTAGACCTTTCGGCCGTCCCAACCATTTCTAAACATCGGGACAAGAACGGGCGGCGTAATCGGCAGGCGAAGGGATCAACTACATACACAAATGAGTATGTATGCAAGCCACCATACAACAGTACATCAGAGCCATTCCATCTAAAAAGAAAGGAAATATAGCAACGCCATATGGCAAGATCCAAATATCCTAGATAGATATAATAGTTTAGGATATCTCCTCATACATCAAACAACAGAGTATCAGGCGGAAGCGGAAGACAAAATCCGAGTACGGATAAGAAGCAAATCGGCATAAGATGCCCCATAAATAAGCAGATCCCGCCCACAGATCTCACGGATCCCCGTTCCCGGAATCTCTACACCGAATGATCGTTGCCCACATCGTCCGTCTCTTCCACCCAGTATCCCTCTTGCGAGTGTACCTGTTCATCTGAACCAATAATTTATCGTGTGAGACCCTAGGGGTACTCAGCAAGTCTTTATGCCTCTAAAGGGGACACAACCTGGGGTGACGCAATTGCAGCAAAAGATAAACCCTAACAGTTCTATAGATACTCGCTAACCATCCGCCTAACCAGAGATAGACGGATGTCCGTGAATTAATAACAACAGTTATAACGGTAATCTTAACAGATCCATCCTCCTCCTCGCTTACCGACGAGGAAGCGGACGAACAACCCCCCCATCCGTTGGCAGTTTTATTATCCATTCCGTGAGTGTTGCACTATTTACTAGTCAGGTACCTAGTCTAGTCAAATTATAAGCGGTACTTTAGTTATGCTTGTCTATGATCGAGAAACTGTGCTCCAAGTCATCCATAACCGCGGACACAGCTTTCAGAAAGTTTTACCCTGCAGGGGTGCACAAATAGCAACACACACTCGATATGCCTCAGAAAAACCAAATCAAAACCCAACAAGGCAGTCACGACAAAGCAATTACAGGATTCAGAAATATTTCAGGGGGGTTCATAAGCAATTACAGGATTCAGAAATATTTCAGGCATAAGTACAGGATAGTAAATAAAACCTCAAACTAGTTTGTGGCCCCAAGAAATAAGAATGAATCAAACTTTGGCTCAGGGGGGTTCATAAGCCTCCCGGATGTGGATAGCGCGAATATTCAAGGAACAGGAATCAAGTACTCGGGGTCCTACGGGACACAAGTGAGCCTGAAAAACCAAATAGCGAATATGGCTCACCGATGCCACTTTCATTAGTTATCCCATTACTACTCAGGTTAAGTTGTTTAGGTACCTCGTTATCCACCAGACACTCACATACCCTACACATGCTGTTCTACGACTCGCATGGCTCAAACAACTCCTGTAGTAATGGCTCATGGGGTGGAGGAACAAGCTTCGGTGGGGTTTAAAAGTAAAGGTATGCAATACTTGGGATTCAATTTAATGCAATCGCGACTCAATGATGCAAGAATAAGATAGAGGCAATAGGTACTATATGTATGCAAGCATGTGGTAGTGCTTGCCTGGCAGCTCAGTTGAAGCAAGGGATGGATCTGGGTAGTGCTCCTGGTTCTCTTGGTATATCCCCTGCTCAGCGTCTAATCGAAGAAGAACCAAACAAACAAGGGCCAACATAAATAAAGTGCACAAGCATATGAATAAATGCGACAAGCAAACAATCATGCCATGATGAATGGTGCACAATTTACATGGCAATAAAGTAGCATGGCATGGGTGAGGTGTGGAATACAAGAATAAATCATTTTATTGAGTTTTGGCCCCATTTTAACCTCAATTAAGTTGCTGTACACTTTATATTTATATGATGCATGCTGCAAAACAGATGATGGAATGCATAAACAGAAAGGTCTCGTCGAGCTAATCATTTTAGACATATCATTTGTTAAATTTGGAGTTATAAAACAAAAGTTATTAATTAATTAAGGAAAAAGGGCATTTATTGTAATTTAAATCAACTTGAAATTTTAAATGGTCAAAATATAATTTGAAGGGCATATTTGAATTCCTCACATTTTTCTGATTTGAAAACATATACTATTTGTATTATTAGGATTCATATTTTAACAGTTATATTAAACAGATTTAAATTTGAATTTGAAATAATTTGAGAAAGATTGAAATTAAGAACAGATTCCAGAAATCCTTTTTATACTCAGGAACAGCTAACCCCAGCCACTGACGGGTGGGGCCAGTGCTGACTGGGACTCCACAGCGTGCAGAAACGTTTTACACCGCGGCAGTGCCCAGCCCGTGTCGCTGACAGATGGGACCCGCTGGCTCGCAGGCCCACTTGACAGAGAGAGGCATGGAACGGACCATGTGGCGCTAAGAGGGAGCGCGGGTTGCGGTTTACGAAAACCTGGGTACCTTTTTGCAAAAAGGCCGGGGGCTGGCAGGTGGGACTGGTGGACCGCGGGTTGATGCATAAAGAAAGGCAGGGGGTTTTCGGCAAGACGACGCAGCCGTACTGTGGATCTTCCTCGCGGACAGATCGGTGCTCGCGCGCGGTGCAGAGCGGGGTGGGAGATCGAACGCGGGACCTAGGGCTCGCGCGCGGAGGGCGGAGCCACTGCGGTGGTTTGGGCTAGGTGTCAAGAGAGCGGGCGGGGCCTAGATAGGGTTTGCGCGGCGCGGAAGCGAGAAGGAGCGCGCGCTCATCGGTGCACCGAGGGTGCTCGATGAAACGTCCGGCGGATCTAGGGCAGCACGGCGAGGCAGAGCATGTCCAGGAGGATCGTGGGCTCACCGGGGAGAGGTTGGTGCGGTCGGAACGGGCAGGGGAGCAGGCGATCGTTGTCGAGGCAGAGGCCGGGCGACTAGGGTTTGGCGCCGGCCTTGGCGTCGATCTGGTGGCTCCGGTTCTCCTCCTCGTTGCCGGCGTGTACAGGACGACGCAGTGGATGGCCGTGAACCTCCCCGACACCCGCGTATGCACGACCGCCTCCTGGTTCTGCATGTGGACGGCGACACCGAGAGCGGCGGCCGATTAGACGGTGGTGGGGTTGCTGGGGAGGAAGGAGCGGATGGGCTTGACCCTGGGGAGATCTGGGGGAGGTAGAAGGTGGAAGAGAGGGAGGGGAGGAGCAGCAGAGAGGAGGTGGTGCCGTGGGGGAGCGGTAGATGGTAAAAAGGTGGCCTCGGCCACCTTTTACCCTCTCCTTCTTCACATGCTTGGTCGGGGCAGGCAGGGCATGTAGGGGACGTCCAGGTGGGGTAGGGTGAGGCCAGAGAGGTGGTAGGCTCGGTGGAGGGCCCCCATGCAGAGAGAGAGAGCTGAGAGAGAGGGGGGTGGCTCGGCTAGGTCCTAGGGTCGGGTTAGGGTTAGGTTTGGCTCGGGTGAAGCTAGGGTTTGGGTGGGGTAGCAGCTAGGTGGGCCAGGGAGCGAGGGGGCCAGGTAGGTGAGAGAGAGAGAGGCCGAGAGATAGAGAGGAGAGGGTGAGGTAGGTTTAGGGTTAGATGATGGGGGGTGTGGTTGTAGAGAGGGTGGCAAAGATAGGAGAGATGAGTGTATGGTTTAGGTTTAGAGAGAGAGATAGATGGAGTGGTTCTTTGACAAGATCAAGCATGCACCAAACAAGCTCAAACAAGATCAAGTCAAGAAAAAGAGAGGGATGAGAAGCTAGGGTTTAAGCAAGATCAAAATAGATCAAGCCAAAAGAAAGGATAGAGATAGAGAGAGAGATGATGGTCCACTCAAGATTCAAATAAAAACCAAATACTAGAAAAGGTGGCACTTGCATGGCCCATGCAAAATATTTAATACCATGTTGATTCTTGTGAAAACAATAGTATTAAACATGGCATTGTTCATTTGCATTTCCAGAGGTGGAATAAAGCCAAGCAAAAGAAATGAAAGGATGCCCCATGTGGAGTAGTTGGAGATGGCCATGTTTGAAATAAAATGGGACATGCTAGTGTGTATGTTCCACTAGATGATTACTAGTCCCAAAAATATTCCAACATGAGCATAATTCCATGGTAATCCATATGGAAGCTAGGAAAAAGGGTTCCACTCACAAGGCATGCAAAGGTGGCCATGTGGCTCTCATAAACCCATAATGTGGGAACAATATGGTGCATAGATGAGAGCATGTGGAGATAGAAGTGGATCCATCCCAACCCACATGAGCTAGAGGTAAAACCAAATAAGTTGCAATGCTCATATATGGTGGAATGGTGGAATGATGGGGTGATGACGGAAAAGTGGTGGAGTTAATAAAAGATATGCCCCCAACTCAACTTGGGCATTTACACAATATATCAAGAACCAAATACAATGTATCAAGAGGCAACTACAATTCATAATGCATATGAGATAAGAACCAAATGAAAAGGGTTTTATATGATGCTCAAATGCAAGGAGGCATGATGACATGAGCATGATATAGTTATGATGCAACAATTATATGTAGGAAGTAGCATCTATATAGACTAGGCTAGTAGCATTGCAATTGTTAGACAATTGGGATGCTACAAGGCCCATGTTGGTCCAACACTGTGCTACCAGTTGAGGCTTGCACAAATCCAGCCCGGCACTGTTCAGGCCTATTACCAATTTAGCCTTTTACTATTTAGTCCTGGTATTGTTCCAGCCTTTTAGGAATTTCGACCCGTTACTGTTTAGGCCCTTTAGTGTTTGGGCTTTTACCTATTCAGGCTGGCACTATTTGGCCTGTTACTATACTGGCCTGCCACTATACTGGGCTTTTGCTGTTGATACATTTTATGGTTCCGGCCTTTCACTATTCTGGCATTTTCACTATTCTGGCCTTTGACTGTTTTGGCCTTTTATGGTTCTGGCCTTTTACTATTCTGGCCTTTTAGTATTCTAGCATTTTAGTGTTCTGGCATTTTACTGCTACGGCCTTTTATTGTTCTGGCCTTTTACTTTTTTGGGTCGTCCATGCACATGTTGTTTCAACGTTCGGCATGCTACTACTTCGGCTTGTTACTGTTTCGGACTTTTTTTGCTAGCGCCTACTTTTCGTAGAATTGGTGAATATCAATACATCAATTAATAAACACACAGAAATTAAAATTACTTATTACACAACAATAAAAGTTTGTTACAACATGTTATACAACAAGATCGTAATTCTCACAGATTAAATTGTGTCAGTACCATCAATAAGAGATCGGTACATGGCGATTCGTTTCAATGTATCATCTGTCCTCTTCTTCAACATTTCAGCTACAGATCTAAGAGCAGCTACACACTTTCGTTCTGCATGCAATACAACATTTATATATTTATCACATGCAGGAGTTGTTCTAGGTGGACAGTTAAGTAAGTTGTTTGCTTCGGCAATGCAATGGGAGGATGAATGGGACGGGGGATGACAACTTTCAATCCTGCCTTCCAAGGACCCCTGCTGGGTTTTAACTGCAGTCTGCTAAAATATGGTGAAATAGGTTAAAACAAACACCAAGGGAAACAAGTAGTATTATATAAAGTAGATATCATTTAAAGTAAGTATGAACTTACAGTAGCACGTTCAGGCTAACAATAGCTCCTTCTCGAGCGGGTGCGAGTCTTGGTCAATCTGCCAGAAGAATCTGAGTAGATCAGTTGGAAATCTGGTCCTTGTACTCCATTGACATTTCTCTACATGACATTTGAAACCAAGTTGGTTGGTATGGAAGGATGAAAACTCTTGAAAAACGCCAAAAACATAGCATTCAAAATTACCACATGTATGTTTCAAACTAGATAGCTGATTTGGAAGGATGAAAGCAGGTGAAAACACCAACATATAGTATTGAAAATGACCAAATATATCATCCAAACTAGATGGAAATTTTCCGAATTAAGCATCGCACATATATTCACAATTGAACATAAATGAAAATGCCATGGAAAGTTCTTAGGTAGAATGACTTATTAACTTATTAGGCATGCAGGTTATACAACTAATTAACATGACAAGAAACTGGCCTAAGTAACACAAGGAAACCTCACGATTCAGCCTTGCTGGGTGTCAGATTATTAGTGTTGGATCCTCTATGTGCTGTTTGCATGACCCATGCGAGCGCTCGGAAAGAATAGAATCTATGAGTTCGTGTTGGAGGATTAAAGAGAATAAATAATGGGAATAAAAGCAAGAAGCTGATGAGGTGGATAGGACCTACAAGATGAAGGGTGCAAACGAAATGGCAATAGCATCCAGGATATTGAGCAACATCCTAAAGATTTCGTAGCTTACGAGTAACAAACTATAGCAAACGGGCAAGAGAAATTACCGCTGCGCGGCGAGGACTGGTGGGACGGGCAAGTGGGCAGCGGGGGCGGCGACTGGGCATTTCGGGGTCAGTAGTGAATGATTCTGTGAAGCGGCCCCGGTAGGGTAGACAACGGCATTGGCGAAACAGATCCGGTGCTGCGAGGGAGTCACTGAAATAGTTCCGGTGAAGAGCGCCTGCAGTTGAAGAGCTCCGATGTGGAAGAGAGGGCCGGCGGTGAAGCAGCTAAAGAAAGGTCGAGGTTTGAGGGGTGTGTGCGGGGAAGAGACAATGGAGGGGGTATAGGTGGGATGACACACATTTACGACCTATACCCCTCTATTATTGCAGTACTCCCATGGTCCTTGTTTCCAGAGCAGGGATAGAAGAGGAATTTTGCATTTGCAAAAAGCGGGGCGGGATATTCGAATAGATGTGTGGGGTATTTGAATAGATGTGCACGGGATGTTTCGGCGCCATGCGGAAATTTTGAGGTTGAAGCTTCCGACGTACGCTACTCCGACACTGTCGCTCTCACGTGTTGGACCCGTCTAGACCCACACGCCAACGACAGTATGCTTACCAACATATAAATGAGTTTCCACACATTTGCCGAGATTGATAAACAATATATTTTGAAGGCTTTCATACAGGATGACCAAGCTCACGGCCATATCTCTATTATAGTTTATAATAGCGTGTCCATATTTGGTAGATGGCTACATCTTGGCATTTCAAAAGAAGATTCTAGATTTAATGGACAATGCCCAACTTTCATGCATTTCCAAACTTTCTAACTAAATCTATGCAATAAAATGCCTTTTTGACAATATGAAGTAAATATGTATAATTTCGAACTAGAAAGTGTGTGATATACCTTGCTCTTGACTTTTTAAAATAATTCAAAGATATCAAGTAGTCAAATATTGGAGAACCACCGAGAGTTTCAGAAAATTCAACTTTTTTATATGAATGGTAATGACACCTAATTTTGGCCGTTTTAAAAAATACAAAGAAACAAAATATAAAAAGAAATGCATCCATTATTTTCTCTCTTCGTGTCTCAGTATGTGCACTAGCTAGTTTCCATGGAAAAATATAATCTTGAAATTTGATTATTTCTGAGAAAACATTGTATCACAATATATGGAGTACCATGTAAGAACATGCATGGCTTTCAAACCAGATGACCAAGGTCATGGCCATATGTTTTCTATAGTTTATAATAACCTATCCATATTTATTATGGTGTGTATTGGCATTTAAAATATTATTTACAAATGAAGCTTCCGAATTGGAAGTTATTTACAAATGAAGCTTCCGAATTGGAACAACAATGGCTTTAGTCATGAAGCTACTATAAAACATGGCTTTAAATCCCACTACCTCGATTTTCACTCAAAGTATATATAGCCTAGGGTTAAGTTTAGGGTCCGGGGTTTTACTTTGGGTTGAGGGTTTAAGGGTTCATGGTTTATGGTTTAGGATTTTAGGGTTTAGGCTTTTAGGTTTTAGTGGTTTAGGGTTCATGATTTAGGGTTTAGGGTTGTTCAAGGTTTTAGGGTTTATGATTGTTTAGGTTTTAGGGTTTAGGGAATTTTCAATAATAATGTTCAAGCTTTATATACATGATTATATTCATGGAATAGAATGGCGTTATCGCAATTTAATAAAAGTATTTCAAAATTTGATCTATAAGTGCATTATGCCTCCTTGGTAAGGCTTAGGGTTCTAGGGTTAGGAAGTTAGAGTTCTAGGGTTAGGAGGTTATTAGGGTTTACGGTTAAGTGTTTTTGATTTTCAATAATGTTCAAGCTTTATGCTTATATTCATGTAATAGAATGGGGTTACAACAATTTAACAAAAGTATCTCAAATTTTGATCTATAAGTGCACGGTACCTGCTAGTTTAGGGTTTATGGGTTGATGATTTAGGGTTTTACGGTTTAGGTTTTATGGGTTGTTTAGGGTTTAGGGATTAGCGATTTTTCAATAATGCTCATAGATATATGCTTATATTCATCAAATAGAATGGTGTTACCTGCTTTAATGAAAGTATCACAAATGTTGATCTATAAGTGCATGATGCCTGCTTAGCTAGGGTTTTACAGTTTAGGTTTTATCGTTGTATGGGGTTTAGATTTTAGCGAATTTACAAAATGCTCAAGATTTATTGTTATATTCCTTGAATAGAATGACGTTACCTAATTTACTGAAAGTATCTCAAATTTTGATCTATAAAGTCCATGATACCTGCTTGGTTAGTGTTTATGGGTTGAGGGTTTGGGGTTTTAGGGTTTAGTTTTTAGGGGTTGTTTAGGGTTTAGGGTTTAGGGATTTTTCGATAGTGCTCAAGATTTATGCTTATATTCGTCGAATAAAATGGCGTTACCAAATTAAACTAAATTATATCAAATTTTGATCTATAAGTGCATGCTACGTGCTTGGTAAGGGTTTAGGTTTAGGTTTTAGGGGTTTAGGGTTTTGGGTTTTAGGAATTTCCAATAATGTTCAAGTTGCTTTATGCTTATATTCGTTGAATACAATGGCATTACATCAATTTATTGAAAGTATCTCAAATTTTGATGTATAAGTGCACAATACCTGCTTTGGTTAGGGTTTGTGGGTCGAGGGTTTAGGGTTATAGGTTTTTACGGTTTAGTTTATGGGTTGTTTAGGGTTTAGCGAATTTTTAATAATGCTCAAGATTTAGGCTTATACTCGTAGTACAAAATGGGTGTTAGTTGATTTAATGAAAGTATCTCAAATTTTGATCAATGTGTGCATGACACCTGCTTGGTTACGGTTTATGGGTGAGGGTTTAGGGCTTTAGGCTTTAGGGTTTAAGTTTTATGGGTTGTTTAGGGTTTAGGAAAATTTTGATATTACTCAGGATTTATGCTTATATTCGTCAAATAGAATGGTGTTACCCAATTTAACGAAATTATCTTAAATTTTGATCTATAAGTGCATGCTACATGCTTGGTGAGGGTTTAGGGTTATAGGATTTAGGGGTTTAGGATTTGGGTTTTAGGGGTTTCAATTTTCAAGAATTTTCAGTAATGTTCAAACTTTATTGTTATATTCGTGGAATAGAATGGTGTTACCCCAATTTAATGAAAGATCGAATCTCAGATTTTGATTTATAAGTCCATGATACCTGCTTGGTTAGGGTTTATATGGGTCGAGGGTTGAGGGTTTTAAGATTTTATAGTTTAGGTTTTATGGACTGAATAGGGTGTAGGGGTTTTATCAAATTTTCAATAATATTTGTCGAATAGAATATTTATGGAGTTACCTAACTCATTGAAAGTATCTCCAAATTTTATCTATAATACCATGATACCTAATCTATTAAGGTTTATGGGTTGAGGGTTTGGGGTTTTAGATTTAGATTTTATTAGGGGTTGTTTAGGGTTTAGGGTATTTTTGGTAATGCTCAAGATTTATGCTTATATTCATCGAATAGAATGGAGTTACCAGTTTAATAAAAATATATCAATTTTTGATTGATAAATGCATGCTACATGTTTGGTAAGGATTTAGGGTTTAGTGTTTAGATTTTAGGGTTTTAGGAATTTTAAATAATGTTCAAACTTTATGCTTATATTCGCGGAATAGAATGGTGCTACCGCAATTTAATGGAAGTATCTCAAATTTTGATATATAAGTGCATGGTACCTGCTTGATTAGGGTTTATGGGTCGAGGGTTTAGGGTTTTACAGTTTAGTTTTATGGGTTGTTTTCGGTTTAGGGTTCGGAGAATTTTTGGTAATGCTCAGGATTTATGCTTATATTCGTCTAATAGAATGGCGTTACCTGATTTAACGAAAGTATGTCAATTTTTTATCTATAGTTGCATGATACCTACTTGGTCAGGGTTTAGGGGTTTAGATTTTATGATTTAGGATTCCGTGAATTCTCAATAATATTTTCAATCTTTATGGTTATATATATTCGTGGAACAGAATGGTATTACCACAATTTAATGAAAATATCTCCAAAATTGATCTACAAGTCGATGATATCCTGCTTGGTCATATTTTTTTTAAATAAAATTGAAGGTACCCGGGTACTAAAACAAGGGAGAAATAGGAAGAGTTCCTTGAGATTTAGGCGCTATTTGGTTGGGCTCTAATTCTAGCTTTTGATTTTTTTCTTATAAAGCTGCGAATGTGTTTTTGGCTTTGTTTTTTAGCTTTTACTCTGAGATAGTGGAATGATAGTATAAGCCAGGTTGGATGATTTTAATGATTTTATCTCGGTTTAGCGAAAAATGTTCGAATTTTGAACAACAAGCGATGGGAATCTCTACTTCCTGTAATTCTAGCTCACTGACATGTGGGTCACTTGCATAGTGGGTCCAAAAAGTCAGTCTAGGTCGGAATGGGCGGGCAGGTAAATATTGAAGAAGGGCTGGGAAACGCAAATGGGGTGATGCACTTGGGAAAACGCAAATTTTACCACCTATATCCCTATGTTATTGCAGTGCTCCCTCGGATTCTTGTTTCCGGAGCAGGGATAGAAGAGGAATTTTGCATTCTAGAAAGAGGTGAAGCAAGTTTGAATGGATGTGTGGGATATTTTAATGGATGGGTGCGATGTTTGGGCGCCGTACCAAATTTTGAGGTCGAAGCTTCTAGCATACGCTACTCCGGCGTGGGGCCTCTCAGACACGCCGTCACCATCTAGGCCCACACGCCAGCGAGAGTTGGTTCCCAGCATTTAAACGAGTTTCTAGGCATTTGCTGAAATTTTTGAACAATTTAAGGCTTTCGAGAAGATGACCATCGTCCAAAAAAAGGTGACCAAGGTCAAGGAAATAGTTTATGATGATGTGTCCGTATTTGGTAGATCGGTGCATCTTTTCTAGTCAACCAATATGACTTCTTCCGATTTGAAGTTTGTTTTCGAATTTCCATGTAACAATAAAGTGTTTTATTGTGAAGCAACTACAAAGATGATGGCTTAAAATGCCACTGCCCCCTTTTTCATACAATGTATAATGCCCTTTCAAGTTTCTAGGCTAAATTTGTGCAATAAATTATTTTTGGGGCTGGATGTGTTTTTTGGAGCTGGATGTTTGAATGGGTGGGCGGCATATTTTGGTGCTCTGCCGAAATTTTGAAGTTGAAGCTTCTAATATACGCTACTCCCACTTGGCATGCTGTCCCCGTAAGATAGACCCACAGGCATGTATGCTTTCCAGCATTTAATGAGTTTATAGACATCTGCCGAAATTAATGAACATTAATTCAAGGCTTTCAAACAAGAGGAGCAAGGTCACAACCATAGTTTCTGTACCTTTTTCATCTTTTGTACTACTCCGTACATTGAAGCATCTTCGCCAACCAAGCTTACAAACCTGTCCATATTTCGTAGATTGGTGCATCTTGGCATTTCAAGCAATTGTTTACAAAGGAGATTCCAGATTTGATGGATAATGCCCTACTTTCATGAGTTTCCAAACTTCCTAGCTGAAGATGCTGAAATTAAATAACTTTTTGACGATTGAAAGTAAGTATGTCTATTTACGAACTACAAAGTGTGTGATATAGCTTGCTCTTGACTTTTTAAAAATAGTTTAAAGGTACCGAATTAGTCAGTTATTGGAGAACCACCGAGAGTTCTGCAAGATTTCAATTTTTTGATATGAATAGTAATGACACCAAATTTGGGCTAGTTTTTAAAAAAATAAAGAAACAAAATATAAAATGAAATACCAACCATTTGTTTCTCCGTTGGTGTCTTATTGTGTGCATTGGCTAGTTTCCATGAAAATATATAAAATTTGATAACTCTTGAAAAACTCATTTCACAATAAGCCGTACCATGTTTAAACATTCATGGCTTTCAAAAACTAGATGACCAATGTCAAGGCCATATATGTTACCATACTTTATGATAATGTAACCATGTTTGGTAGATTGGTGCATATTGGTATTTTAACATTATTTAGAAAAAGAGCTTCCGTATTTGGAGTTATTTTAAAAGCTCCAATCTATAATAATGGCTTTAATTTTGTCATACGATATATGGTGTACCATGTATGAATTTGCATGGCTTTCAAATCAGGTGACCAAGGTCATGGCCACACCTTTGCTATAATTTATAACAACATGTTTGTATTTGGTAGATTGGTCCGTATTATTGGCATTTAAAATATTATTTACAAAGGAAGCTTCTGAATTTGAACTTATTTTCAATTTTTCTAGCGACGACAATGGATTTTATCATGAATAAACTACAAATAAGTATGTCTCAAAATCCCATTGCCCTAGTTTCCACACAAGATATATATAGCCTGGGTTTAGGGTTCGTGTTTTTTGGGTTGAGGGTTTAGGGGTTTAGGGTATATGATTTAGGATTTTAGGGTTTAGGGCTTAGGAGTTTAAGGTTGGTATTTAGGGTTTAGGGCTTTCTAGGTTTTAGGGTTTATAAATTTTCAATAATAATGTTCAAGCTTATATATCTGCTTATATATATTCGTGGAATAGACTCGTGTTATCGCAATTTAATGAAAGTATCTCGGATTTTGATCTATAAGTGCATCATACCTTCTTGGTAAGGGGTTGAGGTCATGAGGGTTTAGGGTTTTTATGGTTTTGGGGGTTTAGGTGTTTCGGGTTTAGGTTTTTTGGGAATTTTTGATAATGTTCAAGCTGCTTTATATATTCTTATATTCATGGAATTGAATATCGCTAGCACAATTTGAGGATTGTTTATCTGAAATTCTGATCTAGAGGTGCATGTGATACCTCATTTGCCAATGTCGTTTAGGCAGGTTGAGGGTTTAGGGTTTTAGGGTTTAGGGCATTTTCAATAATGTTCAAACTTTATTGTTACATTCATGTAATAGAATGGCGTTAGCGCAATTTAATGAAAGATTGAATCTCAGATTTTGATCTATAAGTCCATGATACCTGCTTGGTTAGGGTGTATATGGGTCGAGGGTTTAGGGTTTTATGGTTTTACGGTTTCGGTTTTATGGACTGAATAGGGTTTAGGGGGTTTATCGAATTTTCAATAATACTCAAGCTTTATGCTTATATTCATTGAATAGAATATCGCGTTACCTAACTCATTGAAAGTATCTCAAAATTTGATCTATAACTGCATGATACCTGATTGGTTAGGGTTTATGGGTTGAGGGTTTTATTAGGGGTTTTTTAGGGTATTTTCGATAATGCTTAAGATTTATGCTTATATTCATCGAATAGAGTGGAGTTACCAGTTTAGTGAAAATATATGAATTTTTGATCGATAAGTGCATGCTACGTGTTTGGTAAGGATTTAGGGTTTATTGTTTATCTTTTAGGGTTTCAGGAATTTTAAATAATGTGAAAGCTTTATGCTTATATTCGTGGAATAGAATGGCGTTACTGCAATTTAATGGAAGTATCTTAAATTTTGATATATAAGTGCATGATACCTGCTTGATTAGGGTTTATGGGTCGAGGGTTTAGGGTTTTACAGTTTAGTTTTATGGGTTGTTTCCGATTTAGGGTTCAGAGAATTTTTGCTAATGCTCAGGATTTATGCTTATATTCGTCTAATAGAATGGCGTTACCTGATTTAACAAAAGTATCTCAATTTTTGATCTATAGTTGCACGATACCTGCTTGGTCAGGGTTTATGGGTTTAGATTTTATTGTTTAGGATTCCGTGAATTCTCAATAATATTTTCAAACTTTATGGTTATATATATTCGTAGAACAGAATGGTGTTACCGCAATTTAATAAAAGTATCTCAAAAATTGATCTACAAGTCGATGATATCCTGCTTGGTCATATTTTTGTTAAATAAAATTAAAGATACCCAGGTATTAAAATAAGGAAGAAACAGGAAGAGTTCCTTGAGATTTAGGCGCTGTTTGGTTTGGATCCAATTTTGGCTTTTGATTTTTGGCTGATAAAGCTACGAACGTGTTTTTGCCTTTTTTTGGCTTTTACTCTCACATAGTGGAATGATAGTATAAGACAGGTTGGATGATTTTAACGATTTTATATCGGTTTAGCAAAAAAGTTTGAATTTTGAACAACAAGCGCTGGGAATCTCTACTTCCCGTAATTATGGCTCACTGACATGTGGGTCACTTGCATAGTGGGTCCAAAAAGTCAGTGTAGGTCGGAGTGGGCGGACAGGTAAATATTGAAGAAGGGCTGGGAAACGTGGATGGGGTGATGCACTTGGGAGAACGCAAATTTAGCACCTATATCCCTCTGGTATTTTTTTTGAAAGGAATGCGGTAGGGGAAGCCCCTACAGCGACTTTGTTTTTTAAATAATAAGAACCCAAATCTATGTCTGTGAGGACTTGAACCTGGGTGGTTGGGTTGTATATCCCTCTGTTATTGCAGTGGTCCCTCGGATTCTTGTTTCTGGAACAGAGATAGAAGAGGAATTTTGCATTCTAGAAAGAGGTGAAGCATGTTTGAATGGATGCGCGGGATATTTTAATGGATGGGTGTGATGTTTGGGCACCATACCAAATTTTGAGGTCGAAGGTTCTAGCATACGCTACTCCGGCGTGGTGCCCCTCAGACGCGCTATCACCGTCTAGGCCCACACACCAGCGAGAGTTGCTTCCCAGCATTTAAACGAGTTTCTAGGATTTGCTGAAATTTTCAAACAATTTAAGGCTTTCAAGAAGATGACCATCGTCCAAAAAAAAGGTTACCAAGGTCATGGAAATATTTTATGATGACGTGTCCGTATTTGGTAGATCGGTGTATCTTTGCAAATCAACCAATATGTCTGCTTCCAAATTTGAAGTTTGTTTTCGAATTTCCAAGTAACAACAATGTGTTTTGTTGTGAAGGAACTACAAAGATGATGGCACAAAATGCCACCGCCCCCTTTTTCACACAGTGTATAACGCCCTTTCAAGCTTCCAGGATAAATTTGTGCAATAAAATAATTTTTTGGCCTGGATGTTTTTGTGGGGGCTGGATGTTTGAATGGATGGGCAGGATGTTTGAATGGGTGGGCGGGATATTTTGGCGCTCTACGGAAATTTTGAAGTTGAAGCTTCTAAGGTACGCTACTCCCACTTGGGATGTTGTCCAGCATTTAATGAGTTTATAGACATCTGCCTAAATTAATGAACATTAATTCAAGGCTTTCAAACAAGAGTAGCAATACCACAACCATAGTTTCTGTACCATTTTCATCTTTTGTACTACTCCATACATTGAAGCATCTTTGCCAAGCAAGCTTACAAACATGTCCATATTTTGTAGATCGGGCATCTTGGCATTTCAAGCAATTGTTTACAAAGGAGATTTTAGATTTGATGGATAATGCCTACTTTCATGAGTTTCCAATCTTCCTAGCTAAAGATGCTGAAATTAAATAACTTTCTGACATAAAGACATTCGTTCACAAAGTGCAATGCTATGTGCATTAGTTTCCATGGTAAAACATAATCTTGTATTTTGACAAGTTTTGTATCAATTTTGATCTATGGTGACTGGCAGGTGGGACACGTATATGGTGGTGCCCAAAGCAGGGTAGGTCAGAATTTCCAAAGTAATCCCTTTGCACCCCTTCGCGTTGTGTATTAACATCCACCCTCTGCCGCCTAGGCCTCACCCCCTTCCCCACAAAACATACATGCTTATGGTCGCTCCTCATCCCCAGCATGTGCGAAGAAGCTTTCCCTACCCGTCGGTCTTCTTGAGACGCACCGGTGGGCACGTCGATCCCATAGTAGTCCTTCTATCTCTAGCTCGATCTGGTTGGCATTTTATTGCCCTTTCAAATACTCCTACTGACGAGGGTTTAACTCATCAATGCCCATTGTTATGGACTTGGGTTTTGGAGAAGGAGGGAGCGCCGGAGACATCTATCGGCTAGCAAACAAGCACACAGGGGACAAAGGATTTACCCAGGTTCAGGCCTCGTAGAGGTCCCTACTCCTGCTTGTCTGCTCGTGGAATTATTGAGGGAGTCGAAAGTTACAACGGTGCACAGATGCAATCTGGCGAGGGTTTGTGGAAGCTAGGGTTGCGTGTGTCCTCCTCGCCGCCCGCTCCTAGCCCTTATATAGATAGGCTAGGTCTCGGGTAGCAGGTCGAGTCGGTTACAAGTTAGCGTTTTCCCCTTTCAAACTTTCTATCTTCAGCTCTCTCTTGATCTCCAAGCAATCGAGAGTCCGCAGGTTAATCCAGTCCTTCTATCTGAGCCTTGGAGACACCATGGGCCTATACGTATTTGGACCGTATATACCAAGTTCGAGTACCTGCAGGGGATACCCATGTCTGTAGCCCCCGAGTGTCCAGTGGAATCGCAGATTCGACTGGAGACTTTTTTCAAGTCTTCAAGTGCCTGAATGAGCACATTTTCGACTGCCTATTTATGTCATAGGGATTGTTGATATACGTGCCTGATATAACTGAAGTATCGGTATCAGTTAACCACCTTAGGGTGAAACAACGCAATCTACTCAAATTCGAGTCCCCGGACTCGAACCCGGAAAAGTGCTGGTGTAATTCGACTCAGGCCGTGGAGGTCTTACAGGAGTCGAATTCCAGTTATATGGGTGTGAGCACTTGACGCGTCCGTCAAGGCATGTTCATCGTGCCTATAGGCACGGATATGTTTCTGGTAGTGCGTAGTTAAATGCGTTGCCAGGCCTTATTCAGGTCTTACCTTCACGTCGTAGGTGCGGCATCCGAAATTTATCATCGCGGAGACGATTCGGGCGTCCCAGGAGACGTAGTCTCTTTGTAGGGAAAATTTGTGAGGCGGTGTCGCCAAAGGTTGCGAGTGCGGATGTCATCAATACACAGTTTTTGTGCAAATAATCATAGGGTGCGCGACCAGCGCTCCCTATGGGAGTAGCCCCTGAGTGCCTGGTTGAGTCGAAGACTCAGGCAGGGACTAAAAACTTTTGCGACTGCTGTCGTCTTTTTGCTTACTTGTTTCAGTCTATGACTTAGGCAGGGACCAAAGAACTTTCACGGCTGCTGTCGTCTTTTGCCTGCTTGTTTCAGTCGAATTTGTTTCCGGCGCTCCCTATGGGAGTAACCCATGTCCATAATCAGACTGTGTTTCGAGTGGTTGGGTTTGCTTTTGTGATTGTCCATGTTCCTGCAACAAGAAAAAGAAGAGTCGTAGGGTGCGCGGCTAGCGCTCCCTATGGGAGTAGCCCCCGAGTGCTTGGTGGAGTCGAAGACTCCAGCAAGGACTAAAAATAGTCGAAGACTTCAGTGCTGACGCTTTGTATGACCTTAGTTGCCCGCGTGAGCAAGTTTGACGGGACGTGACGAGCGGTGGGTCCCACTTTCTGACTTTGATTTGACTGGGCGTGCGTAATCTTATTTTTAACTGCGCCTCCTCAATTTCCGCGCGTAATGGTAGAAGTGGGGGGACGGTTCGCGCTTCCTCTTCTCCACGTGTCCAGCGCGATGCGTGCCACGCGTCCAATAGGGTTTTTGTCAGCCGTTGGATTGCATCTCCCAGGGGTTAAGTAGCGGTGTTGCGGCGGTAATTTCCCATCTGCGCTCTTTCTGCCTTGCTGCCATCGCCATTGCTGCTGCTTTTCTGCTTTCCCCTGCGCCCATCTTCTCCACGACGCTGGACCAGCTCCGTTCGTTTCCGAGCTACTTCCTTCGCTCACATTGCCGCCGCGCAATGGGGAAGAAGAAGGGAGGCGCTGCTGCTGATTCCGCGGCCACCATCGCTGCGGCGAAGAAGAAAAGTGGCTCCGCTGCTGTGGGCACCAGCACCGCCGCCGGCGGGAAGAAGAAAATAGCGGGCACCCGCGTGACAAATGGTGCATGGCGTCCTTCCATCATCAAGGCGTCGGATCTCCGTCTTCTTCGCCAAGATGGAGTGATCTCCGCAGCAGTCGCCGATGCGCGCGTCCCTAGCGGTGAGACCATTCCTACTCCTCCTGCTGGTTTTCGAGTGATGTTTCTTGCATTCATCATTCGCGGTCTTTCCTTGCCTCTTCACCCCTTTCTTAGGGGTCTTCTTTGTTTCTATGGGCTCCAGCTCCATCAGTTGTCCCCAAATTCGCTTCTCCACATCACTTGTTTCATCACTCTCTGCGAGTGCTGGCTCGGAATCAAGCCACACTTTGGTCTTTTCAAGCGCATCTTTAAATTGAAGCGCCAGTCCGCATCTGGCTCTTTAGTTTATGATGTAGGTGGTTGCAGAATCCACGTCGACCCATCCGCCACCTACTTCGACATCAAGCTTACCAAGTCCGTCTAGGGATGGAGGGACAAATGGTTCTATGTTCACGACCAGAAGGCCAAGGACGAGCACTTTGGACTCGCGCCTTTCGATCCCGCGACTCCCTGCAAGAAGATGCGATCTTGGAAGAACGTGATCATGCCTTCCGAACTCATGGAGACAGACGTGCTATATCAACGCGTCTGCGACCTCGAGAGTCGCATAGGCGCAGAAGAGGGAGGCTGCGCCCTTGTCAGGACTTGGCTGTGTCGTCGCGTCCAGCCTCTCCAGGCCAGGGTCCATCCCATGTTTCAATGGGGTGGCGCTGATGATGCCACTCGCGCATCTGCTGATGGCATGTCCACGAGTGAGGTAGCTAAGAGGGTGCGACTGGTCACGAAGTACACCCTCAAGGATGTGCTTCCGAACGAGCCAGTCATTCCTCCTTTTGATGCTTCGAATCCTCCTCCTGAGATACAGTTGTGCTACGTAGTAGCTTATTTTCGTGATTGCGTTTTTTGTTGCTTACCTGCTATGTTTGCTGATCTTTACTATTTGTATGCAGGAGTGAGCGGTGTCGCCTTGTATTCCTCCCCTCCCTGAGGGGATTATTCCTCATGAAGCTTTGGAAGAGGACGAGTCTGAGTCGACTGTCCCTTCTGATGTTGAAGAGGAAGCCCCCGAGTCCGAGAGCCCGGATACTCGCAAGCGTTCGCGTAGCGGGGACTCCGACGCGTCGACTCCTTCAACTCCAGGAGGCGCGGTTGTTGGCGCAGAGTCGCCAATTCCAGCTGTTCCTGTGAGGGCTGTGGAACCATCTTCTCGCAAGAAGATGTGATTGCCCAAGGAGTCTTCGTCAGAATCGACGGCTGCCACGTTTGATCTTGACAACTTTAACTGGTAAGTTTGCTGGGTTATTCATTCTTTTCTGTTTTCTTCTTGTTGGTTTTTGCTCTGGAGTTTTCCCTTTTCTCAATGTGGACTTTGTCTTGTAGTCAAGAGGCGTCGTCATCTTCTGGCGACGTCGAGTTTTTGAAGGAATCGGGAGTCGCGACTTCAAGGGCCAAGGTAGAGGTCGAGCGTGCTCCTTCTCCTCCGGCGGCGGCCCACTCCGGGCACAATTCTTCGAGCTCTACTCACGTGGGGGAGCATCGAGTAGTTGCTCGTATGACGTTTTAGCAAACTTCTTCGGAGTCGCTGGAGGACCATGTAAGTATATATTTCCTTCTTTTTTAATGTGGTAGTCAATGCCTTCTGCTGCCCTCTGTTGACGCCTTGTTTTGTGCGACAGCTCCTTGTAAAGGAAGCAGCGCAGGTGGCGGAGCAGGTGATGCCGATGGGTCGCCAGCATGCGATGCTGGAGACGCGCCACCGCGTGGTCAAGAGTGAGTACTCTATAATTATTCTTTTCGTCTTCTCTCTGTTTTGGTATAATCGACTGACAACCAATTATTGACTGCCATGTAGTTGAGCATAACGCTTTACTGCGCGATGTCGCCACGTTGGAGAAGACACTAGCCGTAGATGTGAAGGGGCGCGGCGAGGCAATCGCGGCTCGTGATGATGCCCGGAAGCGCGAAGAGGATCTGCGCGCCTCCTTTGCGGCCAGGGAGAAGTTGTTCGAGGAGAAACTCTTCTCAGTCGCCAAGGCCCTCTCAGGTACCTTTACTGGTAGATATTTTATTGATGTTCTTCTCTGCATCTGGAGTGCCGGTGGCACTAGAAGTTTGATCCATGTGTCTATTTTGGTGTAGATGCTGGCGACTTGAATTTTGATCCACAAATCCTTTGTCGCGATGATGCTCTGGTGGGCATGGTGTCTGCGGTCGAGGATCATAGCGCCGCTGTCCAAAATACGTTGTCCAAGTCCAAGGCCACCCTGAGTCGCCTCCGGGAGGAGTTAATGCGGAAGGCGGAGCTGGTCGACAATGTGGAAGAGCTAGTGGAGTCGCTCGCTGGGGGTGTGCCTGCCACGTACAAGAACTCCCTCCGCGCAGCTAGCGCGACCATGTCACTTGCCATGGTGCAAGCCCACGAAGTCGAAGTAGATCCTTCTGCGGTGTCGAAGACGATGCCTGTTGGCGCGGATGGTCAGCAGGTAGTATTCGCTCCCTTTGCAACTGCCTGTGCCAAATATGGCCATTCCTTGATAAATACTATTGCCAAGTATTCGGAGGAGCTCAATCGTGCGAAGAAGGCGGCAAAAGCTTCGGTCTCAGGGGCCGGCGGAAGGTCAGTGGCATCTGATACTGCCACGGACTTGATGAAGCCCCCGAGGTCATCGAAGTCGAAGAAGCCAGCTGCTTCGTAGTTAGTTTCTTGTAATAGTTGATGATTTTCCCTTTTGACTAGAGAACATTCCTGTTGGCGAGTGTGTCTTCTGAATACTTTATGCTGATCCTGAATGCATCTGTTACTTTTGACTTTTGAGTTGGTCGCCTTATTTGCCTCCGGCTTGATTTTTGGTAGGGTACATCAAGTGGTCCTGTGGGCGGAACCCTGGCCTCGCCATCTCTTGAGGATACAATGGCACCACCACGCTCTAGGGTAGAGGAGCTGTCCTTGCTTTCGTGACTTCGCGATCGCGTTAAGCAACTGGAGCGTGAGTTGCCCGTGATCCGCGGTAACACAGACGTGTGGAAGTCAAAGGCTAAAAAAGCTGCCGCCCGCGAGCAATATCTGCTTGGCGAGGTGACGCAGTTGGGTGACCAGTTTAAGTGTTAGTTTGCTCATCCTCGTCTTTTCCTTTGTAGTTAATCACAATGGTACGTTTGTACTCATGTTGTTGATGCTGCTTCGTGTAGTTTTTAGCGCACGCCATCCGCAGGAGGAGAGGGATAAGATTGCCATCCGCCTTCATGATCTCACCCAGGAGCAACTTCAAGAGAGTGGATACTTCTGCGTAGATCATGATCATGCGACTGTGTTGGCGACCCTGCAGGATCGCGCCTCGCGAGTGCTACTCTTTCTGAAGAAGTCGCAGTCTTGTTTGAAGAACATCTATCGGGAGATGTTCCCGCTAGATGATACTCCATCAAGCCTGCTGGCTCTCCTGACCAAATTTCAAGATATGTCCACGGTTCGCGAGTGCGTGAGGCAGCAGTTGGTGGCTGGTACCAAGGCTGCCCTCTCCATGGTGCGTTTGCACAGGCCTGACGTGGATGTCGCCGCCATTGCCTCTAGCCCACCGGTGCCACCAGCAGGATCTTCCTGGAACATGGTGCCGCACTATCAGGCGGTGGACCATCCAGCCGAGGAGGTCGTCGACTTCTTCGAGGAACAAACTAATGTTCTTCTGTTGCAAGGGTAGCCAAATATGTATCCTGCACATAAGTGTACTAGTGTTGTAAAGCTCGTATATATTTGTAGATAATTTACTGTTGAATGTGTACAAATAGCTTTAAGCGTGGGGTGCGTTGCACTTATGCGAGTCCTTTTCGTTAGCCTGGCCATCTTTGTATCGTTCCCTTGTCAACCTATCAGGTGCGTTGTAGCTTGGTTGAGTTTGTGTTAAGGGGTTCGATTGATCTGCCAGCTACTCAGGATGTCGCATTATTGTTCAAAGAACATACGTGTATAGGGTGGCGTAGCCCCCGAGTATGAAAATTGACAAAGTAAAGGAGGGCACAGAGTTTCGGGGCACTTAGCTTTTATTTATTCGAAGAATAGTATGAGGTACAATGTGCGGCTAAGTATCCTTGGCTGAATAGCCTTATTGGCGATGCAAAAGTAAAGAAAAAACGACTAAGGGTAGAAGCGTCACAGTTGTGCGACGTTCCAAGGGTTGGAGTGTGTGACTCCTGTCTCTAAATCTTGAAGGCGATAGGCGCCACCTGGGATTACTTATGTAATAACGTACGGTCCTTCCCAGGGGGATTCGAGCTTGAGATGCCCCTGCTGCTTGAGTCGCAGGACCAGGTCACCTTCGACGAAGGATCTGGGGCGAAGCCTTCTACTGTGGTAGTTGCGCAGGTTCTGCTGGTAGATCGTGGATCTTGCTGCGGCGATTTCTCTTGCCTCATCGAGGAGATCGACGGAGTCTTCGAGTGCAAGAGATGACTCTTGTTCGCTGTAAGCGACTACATGTGGCGCCTTGTATCGCACTTCGGCGGGTAGTACTGCTTCTGCTCCGTGCACCATAAAGAATGGTGTGTAGCCCGTGGTGCTGTTTGGAGTTGTTCGTCGGCTCTAGAGTACGGATTGGAGCTCATCTGGCCAGCAACCCGTGGCTTGCTCGAGTGGTCGAAGGAGTCGCTTCTTGATGCCGCTGCAGACGAGCCCGTTTGCTTTTTCCACCTGACCGTTGGTCTGTGGATGCGCGACTGAGGCGTAACTGATGTTGATCCCCAGGTTTCCACAGAATTCTTGGAACTCCTTGGATGTGAAGTTCGTCCCATTGTCATTGATGATGCTATGCGGCACGCCGAAGCGGTAGACAATGGATTCGAAGAACTTGACCGTGCTGTGTCCTGATTGCTTGGTCACTGGCATGGCCTCGATCTATTTGGTAAACTTGTCGACTGCGACCAAGAGGTAGACGTAGCCTCCTTGCGAGGACCTTCGGAGCTTGCCCACCATGTCAAGCCCCCATTGTGCGAAGGGCCAGGCCAATGGAATGCGCCGTAGTTCTGCGCCTGGTGCGTGTGTCTTATCCCCAAATCGCTGACAGGCGTTGCACTTTTGGACTATATCCTTGGCATCGCGCATGGCCGTGGGCTAGTAAAATCCAGCTCGTAGAGCTTTGGCAACAAGGGCGCGACTGCCGGCGTGGTGCCCGCAGGTCCCTTCATGGATGTTGAGGAGGACTGCTCTTCCATCAGCTAGGGAGATGCATCGTTGTAACACGCCTATGATGTTGCGTTTATAGAGTTCGCCGTTGATAACGGCGAATGCGTTGGAGCATCGTGCGATGTGTCGTGCGTCTGTCGGGTCGTCCGGTAGGTGCTTGCTGAGGAGGTACGTAATGTACGACTGCGTCCATGATTGTTCGATCATCATGACGCTCATTGGTCCCTCGAGTCCTGTGTCGAGCTCCAAGTCATCGAGTGTCATTGGCTCATTGGGTGGCGTAGCCCCCGAGTCTGTTGCTGCACTTGTTTTCTTCTCTGCGGCCTTTGGCTTGATGGAGTGTTCACATATGCGCTCGAGAAATACCCCAGGTGGTATGGGTGCGCAGGTGGAGCCTATGTTGGCGAGTGCGTCCGCCTCCTCATTGCTTTCGCGGCCTATGTGTCGCAACTCGCAACCATCAAAGTCTCCTTCAAGTGTGTCGTAGAGGTCGCGGTATGAGATCATGTTGTCGTTCAGTGCGTCGCACTCGTGCATTTTTTGGTTGACGACCAGCTTGGAGTAGCCATATATGATTAGCCTCTTTGCGCCGCAGGCTTTTGCCATCCTCATCCCATGCAAAAGGGCCTCGTATTCAGCCTCGTTGTTTGAGGATGTGAACTGCATTCGCAGGATATATTTCAGCTTGTCCCCTTGAGGTGATGTCAGTATGACACCTGCTCCTGCTCCATCTTTCCTCTTGGACCCATCGAAGTGCATTGTCCAGAGGTAGGACATATCTGGCTTGTCCAGGAGTTGGTTTTCCATCCAATGCACGAGGAAGTCAGGGAGAACTTGCGACTTGATTGCGTCGCGCTTTTCATATGTGATGTCTCGTGGAGACAGTTTGATTCCCCAAAGCGCGACTCGCCCCGTGGCATCGGGGTTATTGAGGATATGTCCCAATGGGGCGATGTTGACTACCACGATTGGGTGTTCCTGGAAGTAATGGCGCAGTCGCCGGGCGGTCATAAAGACGCCGTACGTCAGCTTCTGGTAGTGCGGGTACCGCTGTTTTGTTGGCGTGAGGACCTCGCTGAGGTAGTATACCGGGCGTTGTACGCCGTGGACCTTGTTTTCCTCGGCCCTCTCGACGACAAGCACTGTGCTAACCACTTGGTTGGTAGCGGAGATGTACAGCAGCAGTGGTTCCCTTTCTCGTGGAGTCACCAATACTGGCGAGGTGGATAGCAGGCGCTTGAGGTCTTCGAATGCTTCTTGCGCTTCATTGGTCCACTCGAATTTGTCAGCTTTGCAGAGGAGCTGACAGAAGGGCAGCGCCTTTTCTCCCATTCGACTGATAAATCGACTGAGGGCCGCGATTCGTCCGGCTAGTTGCTAGACACCTCTTATGTTCTTAGGCTTCTCCATGGCCAGTATGGCCTTTATCTTTTTCAGGTTTGCCTCAATCCCCCTCGCGGAGATGAGATACCCGAGCAGCTGCCCAGATGGTACGCTGAAGGCTCATTTGTCCGGATTGAGCTTTATCCGATCGAGATTGGCGAAGGTTTCGCGCCAGTCATCGATTAGCGAGGCTTCTTCCTTGGTTTTGATTACTATGTCGTCGACATAGACTTGGATGTTGTGACCTAGTTGCTCCTTGAGGCAAGCCTGCATGCACCGCTGGTATGTGGCTCCCGCATTTTTTAGCCCGAAGGGCATTGTGTTGTAGAAGAACACACCGAAGGGCGTTGTAAACACGGTCTTCTCCTGGTCTTCCTCCTTCATTCAAATTTTGTTATAGCCTGAGTAGGCGTCGAGGAAGCAGAGGCGCTCGCATCCAGCGGTGGAGTCGATGATTTGATCGATCCATGGTAGCGGGAAGTGATCTTTTGGGCAGTGTTTGTTTAAAGAAGTGAAGTCCACGCACATCCGTAGGATATCCGTGTCCTTTTTTGGTACCAGCACCGTATTGGCGAGCCAAGTGTTTTCCTTGATCTCGCGTATGAATTTGGCCTCGAGGAGTCTGTTGATCTCCATTCCGACTGCCTGCGCTCGTGGCTCAGACAGTCGCCTGGTTGTTTGCTTGACCGGCCTTGCGTCGGGGTTGACGCTGAGTGCGTGCTCGGCGAATTCCCTAGGAACTCCTGGCACGTCCGCAGGACACCAGGCGAAAATTTCCCAGTGCTCACGGAGGAATTCGACGAGCGCGAGTTCCTATGCGGGACTCAAGTTGTTGGCGATGAGGGCCGTTTTAGCGGGATCTGATGGATGGACCTGCACCTTCTTTGTGTGCACAAATGAGTCAAAGGAGAGGTCAGGTGAGCTTCGCCTGCTCAGGGGGGCAGACTGTTGTCTGTCGTTTCCTTCAATCGCGTGAGCTCCTCCTGCATGCCGAAGGACTGGGAGTTTCTGTTGAATTCCCTGTCACAACTGTCAGGTCGCTCGAAGCTCCCGTTGATCGTAATGACGCCGTTGGGACCTGGCATTTTCATCTGCAGGTAGGCGTAGTGGGGTATCGCCATGAACCTAGCGAACACGACGCGTCCGAGGATGTAGTGGTACTGTGAGGGCCAGTCGACGACCTCAAAGTCGATGCGCTCGCGCCGGAAGTTCCTTGGCGTGCCGAATATGACGTCGAGGTTGATTTTGCCCAGGGGGTATACGCCTTTCCCTGGGATGATGCCGTGGAACGTTGTGTCCGATGCCTCCAAGCAGGTTAGAGGGATCCTCATTGCTCGCAAGGTACTCGCGAATATGAGGTTGATGCCGCTTCCGCCATCCATGAAGACGCAACTCATGTCGAAGCCTACAATTTGTGCCTCGAGTACGAGGGGGCAATGACCTGGGCGAGGTACTTGAGGCGGGTGGTCGCGCGTGTCGAAGGTAATGCACGACTCACTGCCACTGAGGTACTCAGTGGTGGATGGTGGTGAGTGCGTGGCCAAGTTGACTTGGCGAGTGATGGCCTTTTGCACCCTATTGGAGGGGCGCCCCTTTTGGATCATCATGGTACCCATGGCCCGTGGGTACGGTTCGCCTCCGTGGTGCTGGTCCGGTGCAACTCCGTTCGGGGGTGGCCCAGGTGGTGGTGGTGGTTCGCCATGTGCCACGGCGCCTGGAGCGGCTCCGTAGCCTCTTTCGACCGCATTGCGGTTCATCCGAACCAATCCCTCATGTAGCTTGAGGAACTCGCGGCAGTCCTTGAGGAGGTGGCTGGATTTTCTCTTGCCATCATGCTTGTCGATGTAGAAGTGTACTGTGCATGGCCCGGACAGTTTGTCCTCGATGGAGGTCGCGGGTGCTTCATCGCGAGTGCGGCGTTGCCACACTTGCGTGGTTTTCCCAGAGTCGCGGTATCCACCGTTGCGGTATCCGCTGTTGCGGTTATCATCGCGTCTATCGGCATAGCCAGCTGCGACCATGTTGACTTCATCGCGATTGTCATAGACGCGCATGCGACGCTTACTCCGGCGGTCGCGTCTTCGTTCGAGTTCTGCCTCCTCGTGAGAGTGAACGCGATTCTTCACCGAATCTTCTCCATCAGCCCACCGATTCGCGATCTCCATCAGGTGGTCGATGGTCTGGGGTTTTGAGCGGCCTAGCTCCTCCCTGAGTTCCATGCAGCGGACACCACCGTTGAATGCATCAATCACATGGTCTTTCGAGATGTTCTCCGCGGAGTTCTTGATGATGGACCACCTTTGGATGTAAGAGCGCAGCGATTCGCGAGATCTTTGCTGGCAGCATCTCAGTTCTTCGATTGAGGCGGGGCGTTTGTACGTTCCCTTAAAGTTGCGCACGAAGCTGTAGACCAGCTCATCCCAGCTGAGAATGGATCCATGTGGGAGGTTATTGAGCCATGCCCGGGCGGCGCCCTGCAGCTATAGCTGCAAGCATTGCATGGCAGTACTTCGACTGCCTCCATGTAGCCTGACGGAGGAGATGTGATCCTCCAGCCAGATCTTGGGGTCCTGCAGACCATCAAATTTTGGGTTCTTTGATGGGAGTTTGAACCCTTTAGGCATTCGCTTTTGCCTGATGGATCTGCTGAAGCATCTGGCGCCACAGAGCTCCCCATCTTCTTGTTCCGAGTCAGTCGACCGAGCACGCCGTGCCCTTGACTTGTCGATCTTGCGCTGTGTGAGTTCATCGCGTGCATCGTAGTCGCGATTGTGTCGCCGTGAGCGGCGGCGCCGAGACAGGTCATGACTGTCATTGCTGGACGAGGGCGAGGAGTAGCGCTTTGCTAATGCTTTGCCCTTTTGGGTCTGGTACCGGTTCCTTGTCGAGGGCGGCCTCGATTAGCCCTAGGACCGCGATTGTAGATTGGTGCATGGCTGTTCGGGGATCTCCAGCTGGTGGCTGGTTATTGAGAAGGTACATGGTGGCCGCTGTCACCGCGGCCTGCGGTGTCATGGGAACCACGTTGCCTCTCGTGTCGACTGTCATAGAGCCGAAGTCGAGGACTTTCACGCCTTTTCCTGGCGAGGTGCTCGTTGCCTCTTGAGGAGGATCCTCCGTAGGAGGAGAGCCCAACGCGACGAAGGCTCGACTCATCCGCCGCCCTTTTACACGCCTCAAGTTGCATGATTGCTTGTTTTTGGCGCTTGAATTCCTCTTTTAGGAGCCAGTGGTAGCCCATCAGTAGTTCCTGCGGGGACCCGAAAGGTAGAGGTGCACCTCGTAGGGCTTCACGACAGCGTTCCCACTCTTGCTCGTTGAGCCTGATTACGACGCGTTCGCCGGTTTGCTCGTTGATTATGCTAGGAGGTTCGACTGCTCCTTCGTTGCCACCGTTACCGATGTTGCCGGCATTGGGCGGGTCAGTGCCATTGCCGGTGTTACCACCGTTGCCGCGATTGGGTGGATCGGTGCCGTTGCCGGTGTTGCCACCATTGCCACGGTTGGCGGAGGTGTCGCCCGCGTTGATGACGGTGCACATGAAGTGATTTGGGAAGTTGTTGCTTCCACAACTTTCAGATCCGGAACCGTAGGTTCCATCTTCAGTGGCCAGATCGCTTAGATCGGAGTCGCGACTGCTGTCGCTGACCATGTTCCCAACTGCCACCAGAGCATTGAGCTCACTGAGGGTGCCGATCGATGGAGGGAACCATGATGCTGGGGCAATCGCCAGTGCCGTCGGCTGATCGGGCATGCGAAGCGTGCCCATCTGACCAACTTGGAAGCGGAAACTCCCAATCGCCAGGCTGATTCCGTCGCCCATGGACTCGAAGGCCGGGCGAGTAGCCGACGTGTGGATGGTGAAGTCGAAGGCGCTGAAAATCTGACGAATCTCCGCTCTTGCAGAGTTGTAGATCACGTTTGATGGGGCCGAAGAAGCCGCAACATCAGCACTCCCAATTCCCATAGACGGCGCCAATTGACGAGGGTGTAACTCATCAATGCCCATTGTTATGGACTTGGGTTTTGGGGAAGGAGGGAGCACTGGAGACATCTATCGGCTAGCAAACAAGCACACAGGGGACAAAGGATTTACCCTGGTTCAGGCCTCGTAGAGGTCCCTACTCCTGCTTGTCTGCTCGTGGAATTATTGAGGGAGTCAAAAGTTACAACGGTGTGAAGATGCAATCTGGCGAGGGTTTGTGGAAGCTAGGGTTGCGTGTGTCCTCCTCGCCGCCCCCTCCTAGCCCTTATATAGATAGGCTAGGTCTCGGGTAGCAGGTCGAGTCGGTTACAAGTTAGGGTTTTCCCCTTTCAAACTTTCTATCTTCAGCTCTCTCTTGATCTCCAAGCAATCGAGAGTCCACAGGTTACTCGAGTCCTTCTATCTGAGCCTTGGCGACACCGTGGGCCTATACGTATTTGGACCGTATATACCAAACTCTAGTACCTGCAGGGTATACCCATGTCACCTACGTAGTTTAATTTGTCCTCGATCTGCATGGTCATAGTTTCTTCTGCGCTGGATCTGTGTTCCTAAATACCTTCGGTGATTTTTGCTGTGAATATGTTTGCTGAAACGCATAGGCATATATATAGTTTTTGTACTTCATCTATATGTTTCGTGCTTTTCTTTTAATAATAACCAACCTTGTATGTCATAATTAAACAGATGGGCAGATTTTGGATAGAGATTGCTCCATTAGGTAGCTCTAAATGTATCCTTGATGTCCTACGATATGTGGGATTTGTTAGAGCTCATTGTGACAACTCAAAAGTACATTGCCCCTATTGGTTGTGTGCGAATCATAGGGTGTTGCCTCAAAGTATAGTGGAAGACCATATTTTTACATTTGGGATGCTAAGCACATATGTTAGATGGGTATTTCATGGTGAACCATATGATCCTCCATATGAACCGGGGGAAGCACATCTTTATCATCAAGATCAAGTAGGGGAAGCAGATATTGTTCAACTAGATCAACTGACAGAGGCAGCTTCTGAGCATCTAGATCAACTTGGAGAAGGTGGAGGAGATAAAAAGCACAAGCTGCATGAAACAAGTTTCATTTATGGTACTACCGCTGTGCCAGATGACAAGGTATATATGTAGAACGACAAATGTTCATGTTGTGTGTATTTGATGTTTGTCTATAAACGTATCTGTTAATCTACTAATCGCAAAAGAAGACGATCGAAGATGACTTTGATGGTAATGACGATGACATGTTCATTGATGAGCCTGTACCTGAGGCTATGGATCGGGTACACTGCGTCTAGATGAATTTGATGCAGGGATGCCGATCATCAGCGGTGTACTTTTGGTGCCGGTCATGACCACTACCCCAGCTGCAAAACTCTTGGGGTGTAGAGCTATCCCATGATTAGTTCCCTACTATCGTAGTTCTGTAATATGGAGCTACCTTATTATGATTTCTAGGCCTTTGTTAGCAGAACTGTAATTGGAAACTATTCCGTATATTAGTATATATGGAGTATATGTGTGTTGTGTGTGTTTCTAGTCTGAAATCCGAGCTTATCATTTTATCGGTCCTAAACTATTTTTGAGGCCCCAGCGCTGGTGCCCTATGCTGCAACTACCTCCGTCTTGTCCACTTCTCCATGAGACGAATCAGTAGAAGGATAATAAGCTGGGATCAATTTGATTCGAAGAGGGGCGATTTTCTCTATCCTTGGAGAGGAACCCGGGAGAACTAGTACTGACACAAAGGGAATGAGGAGGTTGGCTCGGTCAATTATCTGACCCACTTGATGTGGGACCTGCTTTAACTCACCCCTGACGTGTGTCTCGCTTGAAACAGTTGTAGGCCACCACGTGATAGCTGGGATCAAAAATTCGCGATTCTCTCCCAGCAAAATGTTCCCGCCACTACCGCTTAAAAATACTTACTATAGAAAAAAGTGTACTGCCCAGCCCTACTACTACTAGTGCTACTACTCCCCTGCCCATGCCTTTCTCCCGATGACAAGACAAGAAACCATCACTAGCTAGCTCACATCCAGCAAGCAACTATTGGAACTGGTGTAACCTCCGACTGGGAGTTCTTGTTGAAATAGGTGGGTGTATTTGCTCACCTCTTAATCCGGCTTTGCTTAATTTGCTTCCGGTTGGGCCATTGGGGGTACTATTAGTACTAGGAGTAGTAGTATTCGGTATGCTTTGATTGTGGAGTTCTTGGTTATTGCTCACCTCGGAATCACCTAATCAGGATATTTTTCCTCTTCTCTAATTTATTAGGTCATTTGGGTGGGGTGGGGGTGGTGGTGGGATGGGGGTGGGGGTGGGGGGAGGCGGTACTGATTTCGTATGGAATCCGGATCAGGGCATGGTCACCGTTGTTCTGATTGGGGTATTTGGTCAGGTTCGATTTTGGTGTTCTTCACTTCTGTAACCTTTAGTTGCTACTCATAATGTGCAATGGATTTTGTGCCAGATTCTGTATGGAGAACTATGGGTTAGTGGCGCGCACAGCCACTACAGATAAGGATGGTCCCGTCAGTTTCCTTAAAAGTTGCCTAAAAATGTAATGTAGCAGTATATTCGTTGTGTTCTTCCATTCTTTCTAATGCTGAAAGTGGTTAGCTGCAACCTGGATGTATCCCTGTGGTAAAAGTTGTCTATGTCTGCATCCAGTTTTTATGGAAGCCTCTATGACACCATCTCTTCTTCATTTACTGTTGCACGATGGTACATACCTAAGGATGGCAAGTTTATCCACGGATTTGGGTATCCACGGATATCCGACCCGATGGGTAAGGGTATGGAGGGCTAATTATGCCCACAGATTTCATTAGGCGGATATCTGCTAATTCATGGGGCGGGCATGGGTAGTGGTTTCACTCCATGGATATCCAATGGATACCCTGCTGGTACGTGGGACCCACATGTCAGTGAGACTGTTATGAGACATCTATGTACTTTGTATTTTTATAGTGATATTTTACTTATTTGAAGTACTATGTGGTTGAAATAATCTTGCTTTGATATTCCTATATACTATCCATGCAATATTTGCTGAAATGTCGTCGAAATTTGCTATAATGTCGCAGTATGCTGAATGTTGTTATGATTATGTATATGGCGTGTAAACCAATGGATATCCATGGATATCCGATCGGTTTGGATCTGGGGTGACATCCATGCCCATGGATATCTTCGTGGATGGGTTAGAGTGAGGTTCATCGATCTAGATTTCGATTTTGTTTTTGTATATCCATCCAAACTTGCTCCATCGTCATCCTTATACATACCTGCGAACATGCGGTGCTCCAGGTGCGGCAAACAGGATGGTACCCCCACATGCCAGAGGATCCGACGAGTACCACTACACATGAAAAAACAAGCACAAGGCCACCGACCAGCTGGGAGGGCCCAGCTTAAAGAGAAAGGTATTTATTCTTAATACCCTTATTACCATGGTGAAGACTGGTTCAAGTATTACCCGCTTGGTGTGATGCATGATTATCAGATGTTCAGAAACATATGTGTGATTTTATTAATTCTGGCACTGTGTTTATGTGAATCCAAATCTGGATCTGTCAGACTGTCTCATACAGTCAGTATATGACTAATATGTACTATACTCCCTCCGTCCCAAGGCTTAGGCATATACTGTATTTTTTGAAAAGTCAAGTGACAGAAAGTTTGACCAAACTTTACATAGTATTGAACTGTTGAGCTCTGTTGCTATTTATGCAGATTGAAGGTGCTGCTATGGAGGCTGAGGCTACTGTAGAGGCTAGTAGATTTCTGATGCCCGCACGAAAAGAGGACATCCTCTACACAATGCAGAATCGCCAACATAGTACCCGGGTGGTCAGTGACCTCTCTAAGAAGTAGGTATAATTTGGAAATCCAAAATTTCACATGTTATGATTTTCCATGTTATTATTATCATCTAGTACTATATGTTTACGCTCATTAGAAGTTCACAAAAATAAAATATGTTTGCTTTACAGGCAATGGTTTTGTCTTATATTATTAGATTTACTTGCTCTTTACATAATTTAACCTTTCCACTTAATTTCAATCATTACCACGCACCAGCTTCTCAACCCTTTCTGCTACCCTCCTCTTTTCAAGCTCGTGGATTGAAAGGGGCTCATGTATGCCATTCCAAAGGCAGAGGGATGAAAAATGGTGCATGGCCACCCTTCGCAAAGGGTACCCATGGTATCAAGTATGGATTCCATGTGGTTTAGACCGACTTGATGTAAGATCTTGTATCTCACTTTGCTCTCCCCTTACATATTTATCAATTTTCTCATGAAGGTTGTCCCTTGTGTCGCTCGCCCCATTATAAACAAGACGTTCGGAAACGACAAGTTTCTAACTCTGTATAGTGAGGGCCCTAAAGGCATGCGGCAACTATATGATGTGGATGTCTCCCAGACGATGGCCACCCCCTATTTGGGTGGCCAAGGTTGGTCTAAGTATGTCTATGAGAATGGTCTGAAGTAGGGGGACGAGGTAACATTCGACTTTAGCAAGACTGGGAAGATACTTACACGCTATCATACACCTGTTGACCGAAGGACCAAGAACAGAGGTAGTACTAATTAATTTGATTATGTACTCATCACAACCTCAAATGATTTTCTTGAGACTAATTGTTCTGCACCATTGTCTTTACTCATCATATGACCCTGACCACTTCTGCGGTCCGCTTCCCCTTATGTACCACCCAGAAGGGTGTCAGCATCAAGCTGTTGGCATCGGCACCAGCACCGGCCCTAGTTCCTGCAACGACACCTGTTGACCTCAGTAGGAGAAAGAATAGAGGTAGTAACTTAATTCGCTTGTATACTCTCATCTCTGTCTAGGAGTTACTGTTGTATAAGAAACCATTTTGCTTGTCCACATCTCATATGCCTCTCTGACCACTCCTACAGTCCCCTTACCTACCCCTCGGAAGGTAACCAGCACCAAGATGATGGCACCCCTACGGCACTGGCCCTAGTTCCTGCCCCGGCACCTGTTGACCTAAGTAGAAAAAATGAAGGTAGTAACTTAATTTTCCTGTATACTCATCATATCCTCTGATCACTGTCTTGTGAGTAACTGTTGTATAAGATACCATTTTGCTTGTACACTTCTCATCTGCCTCTACCATCCCTGCAGCTAGCTTAGCTACGCCTCAGAAGGAATCTAGCATCAAGCTGCTGGTGCTAGCACCGCTTCTAGGCCTTCTGGCTCCTGCACCAGCCTCTCTACAATTAGTGGCACCATATCCTGCACCAGCACCAGCCCTAGCATAGGCACCGGCATAAGCTCCTTCATCACCCCGGGCAGCACCTTGTAAGACCATATCCTACACATGTGTCATCACAAGGTCGCACCGGATTATGTTTGTGAGTATATGGCGGCAGATAAACTGTTCTGAATGTCTTCTCAAGTTTCACATGATTCAGTGCATCACTCTTAGTAATTATGTGTCTATCTCTTGCTTTGACTCAGAAATTGCCTAAGAGTGCCACAAAGCAACTCCAGGCCAGATGAAAGGGCACAATATTCTTCATGATGCAGAGCGGAGGATTGCTTATCGAGGGACGCTATGCCATTAACTCGATTGATGGGCGCTTGGCAGCTATTTCTAGGTGGGTCAAGTTCCAAAAAGCAGCCAAACTTACTATTTGAAGAACGGTCAAGGTGGATGTATCTCGCTGCCCGGAATGCGGCATGCTGTTCATGAACTTCCCAGCTGTCTAGCTCTTTGGCCGCATGCTATTGTAATTAATTATATGGTTGTCTTATCTCCACTAATCATATATGGGTGGTAAAACTGTGATAACGTTTTGCTGGATTGGAGCTATTACTAGTACATACTGGTATGGTATGTCTGTATCTATATGACGGTTCCCTATATGACCAAATATTAGGACAATGATTGTGTTCCAGTGATCGATTGTGTTTGGAGAAAACGGCAAACTGATCATGTGGCATGGTTTTTAGAGCTGAAACAAGAACTCTCTCTCTCTCTGTAGTGATATTGAATTTCAATGTTTGTATTGTGGAATCAGTCACTTTGAAATGCTTCTGAATTGGTCAAGTGCTGCTGAATATGAACTAGGAATCTATCGATTTTTTGTCTTATTATTCTGTACTCCTTAATCTTTCAAATGGTATTGAATTTTTCAAAAGTTCTGTTGTTGCTGCTCGCTGCTTGCTCTAGAGCTTTTGCCTTTGTGTCATTGGAACCATTGGATGCATTTTGGACAGAGAAGAGAGGGTAAAGATATACAACATGATTTCACCAAGTGAAGTCATTGGATACCAACCCTGTTTTGGCGCATGTGGTGTGTGTTCATGAGATATTTTTACAGGAATATCTGTCAAAAGAATTATCTCTTTTTTTCCTCCCTCGTAGAGGTCTGTGTTTGAATTTGGCGAGACACGGCCCAGTGAAATTTGAGATAGGAGCCCATTGACAATAGCCCAAAAACTTTTTAATTTGGCCTTTTTGGTAGTGCCCGCATGATATGTCATAAACGTATCTATAATTTTTGATGTTCCATGCTTGTTTTATATCTACTTTCTTATGTTTTGTCCAAACTTTGGAGTATTTTTACACATTTTCTAGAACTAACCTATTAACAAGATGCCACAGTGCTAGTTGCCTGTTTTCTGCTGTTTTTGGTTTCAAAAAATCTAGTAAGGAAATATCCTCGGAATTGGACCAGACAAAAGCCAAAGTCAATATTTTACCCGAAGCAACACGGAGTCCGAAGGGCAGCCGAAGGGGTCCACGAGGCGGCCACACCCTAGGGTGGCGCGACCAGCCCTAGGCGCGCCGCCACCTGGTGTGGGACCCTTGAGCCTCCACCGACCTTGCCCCTTCGCTTATAAAAGCCTCGCGGGATGAAAACCCTAGGGACCCGATAAAAAATCCACGAAAGAGTCTGTAGCCGCTGTCATCTCCATCCCTAGATAGGGAGGGATCTGAAGCTCTTCCCGACACCCTGCCGGAGGGAGAGATCACCCTGGAGGCCTTCTTCATCACCATGACTGCCTCCGATGTGATGCGTGAGTAGTCCATCCCATGTAGCCCCCAAGCGTTTAGTTGAAACTTGGATAGTTGTGACTAGATGCTCTAGAGAAACTAAGCATGTTAATATCTTGTGCAGAATGAGAATAAATGAAGGATAGCCACCAATGAGAGGTTTGCTGCTCTATGGAAGGAACTGGACCTTGAACAGGGTAAAACCAAATTCCTGAAGCAACAGTCAAAAATAGGCAGAGTCTGTTTCCTACAATAGTTGCTTGCTTTTCTCATTGAATCATTTCTTCCGTCTTCTGATAGGACTTTATGATTTCCATCTTCTAGAAGCCATTGCCAAGGCAAAGAGCATCATCGAGCAATCCAAGCATATCGAGGAGCTCGATGATGAAAACAAAATTATAAAGAAGGACCTGGTCGATGCCGTCAAGGGCCCTGAGGTAGCGATGAAGGTGTTGCAAGAGTCTGCTGACGCCGAGATGCAGCGCCTGAAGGAAGAAATTGCGCAACTCAAGGAGCAGCACCAAGCTGCCAAAGAGCAGAATGCAAGAAACCTTGAGGTGTACAAGACAGTCTAGAAGGAGCGCGATGTCTTGGCAGAGACATGCAAGCAAGCGGAAATGAGCATCTTCGGTAACCTTTCTCCGTCTTGGTCATTTATGTAATTTGTATAACCATTTTACTTGTTTGTACTCATGGTCCTTGTATTTTGTGCAAACCACAGCCCCCATTGGCTTAGCCAACTTGGGTGAGGGTGCTCCGGATCCCAAGGAATGCATGATTCTTGACGGCAACTTCGTCAGCACCGCCATCGCCCAAGCCAAGGAGATAGCTCAACCTCTAGGCATCAATATCAAGGCGACAGATTCAGCAGCCAAGTTCACGGAAATCCTGCGCCGAGCCCCCGAGAAAGTCAAGGACTGGAAAGCCTCTTGCATCCGGGCTGGTGCTAGGATGACCCTTTCCTTGGTCAAGGCACATTACGACAACGCCGACATCGACTTGGTGACCTCCGGCAAGCCCAAGCTAGACGAGGAAGGGCAAGAGATTGATAGCGATGCTATTTGGCACTCCCTCGCTGGCTTCAACACCAGAGTTGCCAAGATGGTCAAGGCGAATGTCTTCGTGCCTACCGAGATCCTCGGTGAAGACATGGCCTCGTCTGAGTCTAACCCCTCTCCTTTCGAGTTTGACGAGCTCCCCCGGCCTGGCTCTCCTGATGTTGCCACCACGAAGCCCCTCCAGTAGATCCATAAAAAACAATGTTTGTATTAAATGTGTCTCTTCAATGTGTATGTGGAAAAAACTTATGTTTTGCTAAGGAGGAAAAACTTGCACTTAAGTTTCATGGAACTTATCTGTTTCCAGCATGTGTATATTTTTTAAGAAAGTGCTGGCTTATCCATTATCCTGGTTCGTATGCTTGTACTTTCGTGAGATGGAAGACTCGCAGCATAGAACTATGCTCTCAGGTGATGATGCTTAATAGCATCGTCAAGAACCTAAGAGCAAAATCGCCGGCTTTGAATGTCGTAAAGTCACTACTCTGGAATCCGCATAAAAACTTCAAAAAACGTGTAAACCAGAAAACTTAAGCTAACGCCCGTAGGCGGAATTTTCACAAGTGCAAATGCAAATTTGCGCATAAAGGGTTTATATGATCCAAAAATGAAAAACTAAAGGAGGTAAAAGACTCAGAGAATATGAGTGAACCAAATGCTTTATTTCATTGATCATATAAGAAACTTATTACATAATATAAATGTGCTAAGTGTAAAAAGGACGTAGCTATGCTATGTCCCATGGTCGATCTGTCTCCGGGTAATCATCATCAGAGTCACGTTGCTTGCGCTTGAGATTTTTTGGCCTATCTTTCAACTCATGAATATCAATGAGGTAATAGAAACCATTTAGCAATGCTTTTCTTATGACGAACTGTCGTTTCCAAGGCGGGGATAGTTTGTGTGATTTCTCTTGCTTGAGCCTAAGCACCAGATCCCCCTCTTTAAATGAGTGATGATTTACGTGGCTACTATGGTAGCCACACAGCTTCTGCTGGTAGATGGCGGATCTCTGGCATGCCATCACGTGCTCTTTTTCAAGTAGGTCCACAGATAAGCGCCTGGAATCTTTCAGCGTCATCCTTGTTGTAGGTGGAAATTCTTGGTGCATCGTCGAGGATGTCGGATGGGAGGACTGCTTCTTCTCCAAAAACCATGAAGAAAGGAGTCAAGCTGGTGGACCTGTTGGGTGTTGTTCTCAAACTCCACAAGACAGATGGTAATTCCTCCGCCCAGGCTCCAGCTGCTCTACGAAGTGGTGCCTCTAAGCGTGGCTTGATTCCGTGCAGAATTGTTCCATTGGCCCTTTCGACTTGCCCATTTGACTGCGGGTGTCCCATAGATGCTAGGTCAAGGCAGATGCCTTTTTCATGACAGTATTCCTCAACTTCTCCGAGAGATAGATTTTTGCCATTATCGGTGATGACTCTATGTGGGAGACCAAATCTCACCACTAGTTCCCGGACAAATTTTAGGGTTGTTGCCCCATCAAGCTTTCTAATAGGTTTAGCTTCAATCCATTTTGTGAATCTGTCCACTGCTACTAGCAAGTGTGTGAATCCACAGGGTGCTGTTTGCAGAGGTCCCACCATGTCCAGCCCCCAGACTGTAAACGGCCAAGTTATTGGTATTGTTCGCAATTCTTCAGCTAGAACACTTGGTTTTCTTGCATAAAACTGACACCCCAGACATGTTTGTACCAACTTGTTGGCGTCCACCTTGGCAGTTATCCAGTAGAATCCTTGTCGGAAGGCCTTAGCCACCAATGATCGGGGTGCGGCGTGATGCCCGCAATCTCCGAGATGTATTTCTCTAAGGATGTCAATACCTTGATACTGGGAGATGCATCATAGGAAAACTCCTATGATACTTATTTTGTATAGCTAGACGTCAATGATGACGTAGCCTTTTTCTCTTCGTACTATTTGCCAGCTTTCGACTTCGTCGGCAGGCAAAGTTTCGTCTTTTAGATAGTCCATGAATGGTTTCATCCAAGCCAGAGAGGTCACTATTACTGTGTTAACAAATGAATCCACTCTATCTGGGTTGTTGGGGTGTGCTCCCTTCACGGATGGGGTCCGTAAATGTTCCACGAAAATTCCTGGCAGAATTGGTCGACGAACTGATCCAAGCTTTGACAACAGATCTACTGCCTCATTATCCTCCCTTTTGACATACTTGACTTCGTAGCTGTCAAAGCACTTGGCTATTTCGTCCACTTCGTCTCGATATGCCGCAATCATAGGGTTCCGCACGTTCCAGGTGCCAGCTACTTGTTGGGCAACCAAGTCAAAATCTCCACAGTAAACTATGCGCTTGATGCCAATATCCTTGGCTACGCGAAGTCCGTGAATGAGGGCCTCATACTCCGCCATGTTGTTGGTAGCAATGAAGTGAATCTGCAGGATGTATTGCAACTTTTCTCCTGTTGGCGATTGTAATAATACACCAGCCCCCGAGCCATTGAGTAGCTTTGATCCATCAAAGTGCATAACCAAATATTCAGGCTCTAGCACATGAGTGTCTTCTGGCAGTTCTGTCCAATCTGCAAGAAAGTACGCCAATGCTTGTGATTTGATAGCATCGCATCTCTTGTAGGTGATTTCGAGGCGGCAAGTTCAATGCCCCACTTTGCCACTCTCCCTTTAGCGTCGCTGTTGTTGATGATGTCAGATAGTGGAGCTTTGCTCACTATTGTGATAGGGTGCTCCTGGAAATAATGCCTTAGCTTACGTGAAGCAAGGAAAACTCCATAAGATATCTTCTGGTAGTGCAGGTAATGCTACTTGGATTTCGTCAAGACCTCACTTACGTAGTAAACAGGCCGTTGAAATCCGTATTCATGCGTTGGTTCCTTGCGCTCTACCATGATGACAATGTTGATTACTTGGTTGGTTGCCGCCATGTAAACTAACATAGGCTCCCTTGGTACTGGTGCTGCAAGTATTGGTGGGGAGGAGAGTATTCTCTTTAACTCCTGAAGTGTTGCGTCAGCCTCGTCCGTCCATGTAAATTTGTCTGCCTTCTTGAGCAACTTGTAGAGCGGCATGGCCTTCTCACCAAGTCGACTGAGGAACCGACTTACTGCTGCAACGTAGCCTATGAGCCTTTATCTGTCCTTCATGCATGTTGGGTATTTGATGTTGAGGATGGCCTATATTTTCCCTGGGTTCACCTCGATTCCGTGATGCAAAATGATGAAACCCAATAGTTTGCCAGAGGGTACCCCGAAGACACACTTCTTGGGGTTCAGCATCATGTTGTATTTTCGGAGATTGTCGAAGGTTTTCTGCAAGTCAGTGAAAAGTTCATTTGATTCCTTTGACATTAGTGCGATGTCGTCCATGTAATCGTGTACGTTGCGACCTATTTGGTCGTGCAGGCAACGTTTCATCGTCCATTGGTAAGTAGCACCAGCATTTTTCAATGAAAAGGGCATCGTGACGTAGCAATATGTGCCATAGGGTGTGGTAAACAAAGTGGCCAGTTGGTCCGACTTTCGCATCCGGATCTAGTGCTATCCTGAATAGGCATCGAGAAAACACAGAAGTTTGAGCCAGCCGTTGAGTCAATGACCTGGTAAATGCGAGGCAAAGCAAACGGATCCTTCGGACATGCTTTGTTCAAGCCGGTGTAATCAACGCACATTCTTAATTCATTGGTTCCCTTTTTGGGGACAAGTACAGGATTTGCCACCCATCGGGTGTGAATAACTTCTGGGATAAAGCCAGCCTTATGTAACCTAGCTATTTCTTTGCCTATATCCTTTCGTCTTTCATCACCGAAGCATCGTAGAGGTTGCTTCACCGGTTTGGCATTGGGATCAATATTCAAGTTGTGCTTGGCAAGTTCCCTAGGTACACCTTTCATGTCGGCAGATTGCCAGGCAAAGATGTCCCTATTCTCACGGAGGAACTCAGTGAGCGCGCTTTCCTATTTGGGATCCAGGTCCGTGTCAATGGCTTCGGTGAAGACTGCTTCGGCGAAGGCGGCTTCGCTGAGCTCGCACTCCCTCGCCTTGGAGAAGCTTCCGTCAACAGTGATGACGCCATTTGGTCCGGGTATCTTGAGCTTGTTGTACACAAAGCATGGCCTTGCAAGGAAGGAGTGGAAGATGTCACGTCCGAAGATGACGTGGTACACGCTCTTGAAAGGCACCACTTCAAAGGTCATGCATTCTTGGCAGTAATTTTTAACATCGCCAAAAGCGACCGGAAGGGTGATGCAGTCCAGGGAATTTGCTTGTCTGCTGGGGATAACCCCATGGAACACGGTGTTGCTCTTCCTTAGCCGGGTCTCCGTCAAGTTCATCTTGGGCAGTGTATCTAGGTACATGATGTTGATGCTGCTTCCACTGTCCACGAGGCACTTGGTGAACTCCATGCCGTCAATCAAAGGGTTGATAACCATGGCATACTGGTTCTCTATTGGGATAAGATCTGGGTGATCCTTCCTATCCCAAGTGATTGGAACTTCCGACCACCTGACATACTGGGGAACCGGAGGGAGAGTAGCCATCAGTATCCTTAGAGAGGTTTTCTGGGCCCGGACGGTGGGGGTGCCAAGGAAAGTGTGGTAACATGGAGCCTTCTTTTCGAAGGGATTTTCTCTTTATCCTCTCCCTTGTCAGAAGATTTGGGTTCCACGTCTTCATCCATATCACATGAATCCTTGGGCTCTTCCTCCTTTTTCTTCACTTTGCCCTTTTTGTGGGGTCTGTTTTTCCAACTTTTCTTGTAGCCTGACTCGGGGTCCTCCTTGAGATCATTGACAAACTTGCATTGGCAGTTGGTGTGGGTGACTTTGCCGTTGGCGTCAAGATGGACGAAACACGGCATGTCACGGTACTCTTCGTACGTCTGGGGAACGCGAGGCACTGAGGGTGTAGCGTCACTTCTCTACTAGCCACTGCTAGCCCCCCGGCCACGTCCACGCTGTCCGCCTCCGCCTCTGCTAGTGAACGTTGCGGCTACCATGTCGGATGTTTTCTTCTCTTCAGGCAGGTTCTTCTGCTTGTTAGTATTATTGTTTTTTCTGGCCTGGGTAGGGATTGCTATTGCCGGCAGGGATCCGCGCACATCGTCGTCAGCAGCTGCAAACTCGCTAGACATGGAGATCATTGCGTTGAGGATGAGATCATTGTTGTGTTTCTTGCGCTTCAACTTGTGTTTCTTGCGATCTTTGCGTTTCATATCCAGCCAGCGAGAGAGGTAAGCATGAGAAGTTTCATCTTTTTCTTTCACACACCACTGGAGGTCTCCGACAATACAGGGGCGTTTGTACGTGCCCTCGAAATTCTTGGTGAACGCTTCATGCATGTCCAACCAATTGCATATTGATTTCTCCGGTAAATCATCGATCCATTGCCGAGCGGTGCCGGTCAACATGAGTAGGAGGTACTTGACGGCAACATTGGGGTTTCCCCCTGCGATGTGAATTGCTTCGATGTAGTCCCGCAACCATGTTGCCGGCCTGGCGGTGCCATTGTAGGGCTTGATGGTCTTGTCTATCCGGAGACTCTTCGGGTAAGTTGTGGCCCATATTACTGTCCAAAACAACGTGGCCTAAGGTATGGGAGCTCCTGAGCTTCTTGGATCTTGTCCAGCCGCGATTGTGCGTCATATGGCTCTGGCTGCTTCCTTTTCCATCATGGGAAGAGGAGTTGTGGCGCGATTTGTGAGATCCTCCATGGCCTCCGCCATGATGGCTGCTAGGTGGCGACAGTGGCGGTGGAGGCGGTGGGTTAGCCTTCTTGCTATGGCCCTCCTGTGACTCCTCGCTCCTGTGGCGGTTGTTTGTCAAACGTGGCGGCTCCTTATGGGACCTGCTCCTATGTCCTTCATTGCCGTTGCGCTCTCTGCATGCCGAGGCTCCTCACCGTGGTCGCGTATGACGATGCTGACCTAGGGCCGCCTTGGTGGTGGCATGCTTGTACGATGGCGTGGCTTTGGTTCCTCGTGACGCCGAGATGGTGGTGGAGGTGGCGACCGGCGAGGATGAGCCTTTTATCCCTGATCAGAGGATATGGGGATAGCGTCACTCCTGTTGCGTTCCTCTCTCTGTCTTCGCTCTACGGAGCCTATGCGAGATCCTTCATCACGGGGAGATTTTGGCCTTCTGCAGTTGTTCAGGGTTGACTGGCAAACCTCTAGGTTCGACTCAAGCCTCTACGAGGTAGCCTTTTCCTGTTGCTTGCATGCCTTAGCAATGAGATTCTGCCGACCTGTCCTGCTCCAGGAAGGTCTTGGAGACGACGATGTTGAGGGCAGGAGTTGGCATGACTTGCCTCCCCTCTGAATCAGTGTATGGGGTGGCTTTTGTCGGCTTGGAGCCCTCATACCCTAACCTGCACCGAATACTGGGATCTTCGATGACGTGAGTTGGTTCCTCTTTGACTTTTGCTTCAACAACAATTGCTTGTACTCAGCCTCCATAGCTCTTGCCGCCTTGATGGATTGTTGCGCCCTTGCCATGTCTTCATCCAGCTTAGCGCCCTGCTCCACGATGCACTTGGCCTCCGCCAAGATTGCCGCGCACTTCTCATCAAGCTTTGTAACGCTCCGGATATGGGCGATGGTGATAGGCTCAACTAGGAGTGCGCCGTAAATTGCTTTGTCGGTGGGGGTAGCCAATGGGTTGCCAGCTGCAGACGTTAATGGTGGCATTGGTAGCTGGTTTGATTGTTGGGAGGTTGCGGGCGGATAACCGGAGGAGGCATAGCCTTGGCCGGAGCCGGAGGCTCGGCGACCCTTCTTAGCTACTGCTGCATTGGTCACCGCTAGCGTGGGCGGAGCTCTCTCACGTTCCTATTCTTGTCCGTCTTCTTCCATCACGCTCCCAATGGTGACTAGCACCTGGTGGGAAGCATTGGTCTTCTCGGCGCGCTCTTCCTTCTCGATCTCCTGCTCGATCTCCCTCATAACAGCATCGTATTCCTCCAAGTTAGCGTCCAAGCCACTGCCATCCATATTGATGTCGGCGTATAACGCGTCGAGGACGGAGTCGGAGTTGGCTTCGGTGTTGGCGATGGCGGATGTGGAGGGTGATGGAGGCAGGTCATTTTTGTTGTTTCCTCCTTCGGCCATGACGGTGATTGCTGTTTCAGCCTCTTCGTTGGCTTCCGCGTATTTGTTGACGATGGTAACCATCTCACCCAGGGTGAGAGGACCTATGGCCTGACGCCTTCGGAGGGTATTTTGGAGGAGTGTTCCAGGCATGAGCCCTTCCACAAAGTGGTACACGAGCTCGTCGGTGCGGTCGCCCTCTAGGGTTTCTCTCACCCTAATCCATCTGGCGAGGTATTCGCGGGGAGGTTCTCCATCCCTTTGAATGCATCTAGCCAGATCGAAGATGGTAACTACGCTGACAAAGTGTGACATGCGCATATCTAACGCTCGGGGAAGCCAAGCAGATTTGCGGGATCCTTCCACCTTTATATCCTGCACTGGGGCGGTTTGGGTGGGCCTTGAATTTTCCTGATCCGATCCCCCATAATCCAAAGGGAGGTATGGCCTAGATCCTTCCGCGAACGTATCCTTCTGATAGGCGGTCCGTGTAGGGCTTGACGAGTTTCCGACTTCCTGGGAGCTAGGACCCGAGTCGGTTTCGCCGATGAAGATGTGGATGTCTCCGAAGGGAATGACATAGCAGCGCGTAGGGTTCTTCTTCGCCGACACCCAGAACTCATCTGGAGGGACGATGAGGACATTGCCGGAGAAGAGAACGCGTCCGATAGCTACGGTGTCGCTGATTCCTGCGAAGAGATTGGACCTCGCCCTATGTAGAGCTCAAAGCGCCTCTTGTCCCATGGTGGGCGCCAACTGTCGTGGTATTGCCGACGAGTACGCCATGGAGGGGTCCTCATAGTGCATGTTTAAGTCCCACAATGGTGGCGGAACTCTACTCCTGCTATAAATCACTATAATGACAATACGCCGAGTTACAGAGATAGGTCCGTTGTGCAAGGTGTTGTGCTAGGCACTTGTTGTTATGTCCTAAAGGCTCCCGCAGGCCGGCTGATAAAGGCGCCAAGACCAAGGGTTTACAGGGAAAGGTCCTTGCCAGACAAGGTAAAGAGTCCTACACTAATACGAACTAGTCTTCCGTGCCTTGTACTCTAAGGCTTCGAGTATGCCGATGACTCCTGTGTAGCCTTCCTTTATCCAGCATGGGCCTCCCTTCTGGATCTGTCTAACTGGGCCGCCCATCAGGCCATAGGCCTTGCTACCAACTATGGGCCACCCGGGTTAGGCGGATTGGTGACATGCTATGAGGATACTCATATAGCATATCCCCAACAAGTGGCGATCTCATAGGAAACTCAGCGACAAAAAGGGAAGTACGGTCTTTGCTTAGCACCCCATTTGGGATCAAAAACAAGATCACCACTTAAATCTTTGATCTGTGATCACACTTAATAATCGTTTGCAACCCATGGCTTCAGTGTGTTCTCGATTTGGATTAAAAGTCTATTACTATGCCCGCTGCATCCCGGGGGCTCTAGAATATTAGGATGTGTTGCCCAAAAAAGATTATCTCAATACAAACATGATACATGACGATGCTTATTATTATCTTTCATCCCATTTGATGTGCAGCTACAGGTGGATCTTCAACCCTGGCCTATCTCCATCCATTGATTCAAACCCATTATAAAGTAAACTACATTGGTCTGATCAACTAAGGTAAAACAAACAAACAAAGTCTTGTAGACGTGTCCTTTCTTATTACCTTTTAGCAGTGCTTTCCAAGGTTCAATTAAACCTAGGTCTTCTAGGGAGAAAGCTATTATACTACATCCATGAATCTGGATCGAAGGTATCAGCCGTCGAGCTCACGACCATTATGGAGGTCGTGCCTCCAAAGGGCGGCCATAGTGTTGCCATCGCCGAATCTGAGACAGGGAAATATTTGGCTTTGGAGTAGGAATTGGTAGGAAGGGAGAAGCCTTCTACTGGCCCTTTTTTCCCATTCGTCTTTTCATAATTATATTGCACTCTTATTAACAATCGAATGCGCTCTATGGAGATTTTGTTAACAATAGTACTACTTGGTTGTATAGTAGCGCACTAAATTATTATTTTCATGCTTGCTGTATTCTTGGGAGGATGAGATTGTTGGCTGAGAATTTTTGCATGCTCTGTTTAATGGGTTCCATGTGCTGAGTCCAATCGGTGCATCCATTTGGTTTCGACTCAACTTCACTTTTTTCTTAGCTCAATCTATATAGTGCACATAGCTTATCATCATATTGCTTCATGAAAGATAGGCAGAGAGGGAAAATCATTTTTGTATTCCTCATGGGCAACCTATATATGCTTTCTTGCACTTTGCGGATGTCTGACTCAGAATTTTTAGTACGCTGCATATGCTCTAGGAGGAGGTGTCTATCTAGAAAAGAAAATGCTCCGTCATCATCAGGGAGACCTAGCTTTGTATGGAGTACTGTAGGTTACAGGAATAGATACCCCTATAGATAACCAGGGACATCCAAGGATTACTTGCATAAGCATTCCTGCTAGAGCCTTCACCAGGAGAGTATCCGCTCTGCCCTGTTGATTTCGGATGGACGGACAAGATTGCTTGACGCTGAACTGTGTCTCCTTGGTTGTTACTATACCTTTTATGAGTTACTATTCTGATTTCATTAGAAGACTGGTTATGACTGCAAAGTACAGTATGTGTGAGCCGTGTTGATTAGCGAAAGTCATCAGCGGGCGGGGGCCTTGACCGCACAAAAAAAGGGTTTGTCAGTCAACAAAAGAAATGGAGTTTGTGCGCACATGCATGTAACTTAGTAACTAGACTGTGATGAAATCAACGAATATATGAAGAGTACGAGTAATATGATCAACCCAATAGAATCCACTTAATATACGATCCATGTAACTTAGTAACCAACTACTATCATGCATGTAATCATGATGCATGCTAGTTACATAGTACCTTTTTTTAGCTCTGTATATTCACTCCTGAAAATGAAGTAACCAACTACTATCATGCACGTAATCACAATATGCTGACATAATAGCAATAACAGGCGTCATTACATTTTTTTAACTACATGCATTTACTCCTGAAAATGGAGTACACTAAAAGTTTGAACTCAGGAGCGCCAAAATAACCTGCCCCCAGCTAGCCCGATTAATGGTTGCTACTATTATATTGTGGCCTACACATCTACCCCTATAGTCTACTCTAGGACACCTACCGATTTCTTGCATAGGCGTTCACGCCAGAGCCTTCGTAGGTAAGATATCTTCTTTGGTCCATTAATTTGGATGGACGGACAAGATTGTTAAACGGCCAAAATCACGTGGTCCCCACTCCTTCGCGCCCCTTCATTTCAAACACTACGAAATTTCTCGTGTACCTCTGTTTCAAACAATACTAATTAATAGTATTTCCCTCTCGGGTTGGTACTAGTACCAATATGTTTCAAAAAATGATTATTCCCCACACACATAAATAAAAATCCTCAGAAAAACCCTAGCCCCGCTCACACTCTCTTGCCTCTTCGACCACCGGCTCCGGCGGCCAGAACCTCCCGCGGAACTTCTTCGGCTGGCTTTGCCCGCCAGAACACGACAACATGCACTCCTCACCCACCAGTATACCGGAGCCGCATCAGCTACGTCCTCATCCAATGCACCATTGCCGCTTCACCGAAATCTAGGACACCTGATCCAGGTCACCGCACCTGACTTCTTTTCCCTACTTTCTTGTCCACGGCACCGAATCCGTCAACGACTACCCAAGATCTACTTCACCTCTGCCGCCATCCACCCCAACCGTACCATAATGGAGCCACCGTGCAGTGCACCGATTCTGCCTTAGCGATGCTCTCGTCCACCGCGCTCAAGCTGGCATCGACCTTCCAAGATCTGCTTCCCCGACGCAAACAGCCACCGCAACTGCAGCACCCTCAGTGACATGGATGTCACCCGCACGGGTATGGATGATGGTTAGAAGCCTCTCTAACCATGGTAACCATATATCCCAACTCTTTTTTGTTTTTTTAACAGCATAGCAGGTTCAAGCCTGTTGCAGTGAACTGCATTTTTCTAATCGTGCTACACACTAAGTCAGTGCGCACTCCTATTCTTTGTGCTACATAAAGGTCACTAGACATGTTGGTTTGCATTCGCCGCTCTACAAATTTTGAAGTCATGCACATGTTCTTAGCTACTCCATACAACAGTAATTGCCTGCTATTTTATAGTTCTTGCAAAATGTAAGGTCAGTAGAAAATATTAGTGTGGATTCCCTGCTCCACAGTTACTAAATTTATCTGGTTCGTCCTGAGCTATGTTGATGCTGTTATTTTATCCCTGGCATCATTCTACTAACATGTAGTACGCATTCAAACTCTTCATACTAATTCGATTATAATTTTTTTGTTGTCATCTGGTTCTTCAAAAGCTGCAACACTAATTTTTTTTCTTTGCTTAGAGCTCAAAAATGGAAATTTGAACATGTTGATTTGCACAGCCTCTTCTACGGGTTCACGAGTGATGCCATTGTTTCGTTATCTGGTGCTAATTCGTCCTAAGCAACGACATAAGTATCCTCTATCGTATATATAGTTCATTCGTGGTTTGCATTCCTGCTCTACAAGTTCTCGTATAATGTCGTTATAATTTCTATCTGGTTCATTCTTATCTACGACAGTAACTGCATGCCATTGTGTAGCTCACTTCAAATTCCGAGTCACGCAATGTCTCCTGCATTTCAGGATACACAACTTCTTTCATATATATTTGTTGAAATGACCTAGTTAGTTTATATTTGCTGAAATTCTATGAAACACTATGTCTGATTGCTCAATTCATTTGTTGCCACACTTTTGTAATGCTTGCTTGTCCTGTTCTACATGTTCACAATTGACGTCATTATATTTCGTATCTAATTGTTGTTCCTAAGCAACGACATAACTATCCTATACTATATATATAGTTTATCCATGGTTTGCATTCTTTATCTACAAGTTCTCATATGATGTCGTTATAGTTTCTATCTGGTTCATTCCTAACTATGACAGTAACTGCAAGCCATTGTGTAGCTCACCGCAAATTCGGAGTTACCCAACATCTCTTGCATTCCAGGATAAACAACTACTTCTATATATATTTGTTGAAATGACCTGGCTAGTTTATATTAGTTGAAAATCTAAGAAACACTTTGATTGATTGCTCATTTCATTGTAGGCACACTTGTCTAATGTTTGTTTGTCTTGTTCTACAGGTTCACAATAGACACCATTATATTTCCTAACTTGTTTTGGTTCATCCTAAGCAATGACATAACTATCTGCTACTGTATAGTTCATTTGCGATTTGCATTCCTGCTCTACAAGTTCTCGCATGATTCTATTATAATTTCTTTCTGGTTCATTCTTAGCTATGACAGTAACTGCATGCCATTGTGTAACTCACCTTCAATTCCATGTCACCCAACGTCTCTTACATTCTAGGATATACAACTTCTTCTATATATATCTGTTAAAATGACCTGTCTAGTTTATATTTGCTAAAATTCTACGCAACACACATTGTTATAATGCTCGTTTCATGGTAGGCACACTTGTTTAATGCTTGCTTGTCCTACTTGTTTGACATGATGATCAATATATTTGAACCATTGACCAGTAGTAAACTCCAGTTCATAGCTCCTGTCGTATCAGTTCAATGAGTAGTTTGCCTTGTTTGATGTATTACCTTGTTATTACTTAGTTTGAGACTACAATTATTGCTATCGCCACCAAAGAGGAGGCCGCAAGATCATGTCTCAAGGTTGTTTTCCAATGTAGATCTCACACTCAGAAGGGAGATGCAGGTGATAGATGTAGAAAGCAAATTGAGGACTGCTATCAACTTGATTGTCAACTGAAATGCTGAATTTTCTTTCCCTTGAGTTGATAATATATAATAATTTTAAGTAGTTTGAAGCTGATGTAATATCTAGATAAATCGCATAGGCCATATAGGAATTTAGTTGATGTCATGCACACATAGAGGTATGCGGTACCATACCTGCGCTAGCAAGGTCGATTAGGGTACAATATTGGGCTTTATTATTGGGCTGTCTTGTATTAGGTCAACGATGAACAGTAAAAGATGCTCGCAATCTTTACACCTTTTATGTTATCGGAATGGGCTCAAGAAAGGATAAAACTTTGCAATTCGTAACAGTAACAGGCTGACCCACAGGCATGATCTAGTAACAGTAACATGATGAAACAGTAAAAGGCTGAAACAACAACATGCCGAAAAAGGAAAAGGATGAAACAGTAATAGGCTAAAACAGTGTCAGGCCGAAACAGTAACATGCCGAAACAATAATGGGACAAAACAATAAAAGAGCAAGAACAGCAAAATGGTCAAAACAGTAACGGTCCAGAATAGTAGGAGGCCAGGGCAGCAAACATGCCAGAACTGTAGCAGGCCAGAACTGTAACATGCCGAAATTATACCAGGCCAGAACAATAACATGCCAAAAAACTACCAGACCAGAATCTAAGTACGTCGCTTACGGACCAGAACAATAACTAGCTAGAACAGTAAGAAGCCAGAACCTTAGCAAGCCGCTTATGGGCCATAACAGTAATGGGCCTCCTAGAAAATGGGTTGCTATGGGGCAACCCATTACAGGATGTAAGAATAGTGACGGGCCGACCACAGGCCTTAATAGTACCGGACCGAGATTGCGTAGGCCGTTAATGGGTCATGCAGTATCGAGCAGAGGCGGGCTTATGTAGGCCCAAACAGTAACGGGCCCGGAAGTTTACGAGCCGTAGCGGGCAACATTGATGGGCCAATTTCAAACAGTGCAGGTCAGAACAGTAATAGACCGTCTTCCTTTTGGGCTCTCTTAATGGCCGGCCCACTTAATAATTAGCAGGCCTTGGCTAGGCCTGACTTTCTACCATGATTTTAGTTATAGTTAACGGCGATAACTGATTGTTAACGGTGTTTCCATGTGGCAGTTTGCATGACGTCAGCAGTCAATGCGGCTGGCGAACGGATATATGACGGAACAAGTTTTCGTGGCGGAAGGGTGCGATCCGCCATGGTCGGAAAAAACCGTGATAGATTCTTTTGTGATGGGGCTTTTACCACGAAGGGCTTCCATCATAGAAGGCTTTTCAACCACGAAAAACGGGCCTTCAACCACGAAAATCATCCATTGTAAAAGGCGGTTTTCCTTGTAGTGCAAGCGTCTAGGTGCGGCGCGCGTAGCACGACCTAATGCACCATACGAGCGATATGTATCACATCGATTTGGATGGTGTGGTTGGAGACGTCACTCAAGTTAGATTTGGTGCAGTACATGCTCACCTTCTCCACACGGACCAACAATGCTAAGAGAGATGACAGAATGAAAAAAATCATGTGAGATACAAAATAAATAGAAAATGGGTGGAGAAACTAGAATGGCAAAAATGATTATAGATCGAACGGTGAAAACATAACAAAATGGCAAAATTAAGGAGTGTTATAACTGAGTAGTGACAAAATTGAAGTTTCGATTGGTCAAATGGCAAAATTGAATATTGGGTCGGTCATAGTGGCAGAAATGATAAAAATGTCAGAGGCCTCATTTTCCCGAAGAAAGAAGGATGTCTCTTTGTTGCAAAACATTTTCATATAAATTTTGGAGGATTATAATTTGTGGTATTTCATGTGGGTTTGTTTGATTTGTCTTATTGTATCTTATATTGTTTTTTCACAAGGATTCCATTGTGCTACATCCCATAGGATAATTACTATTGGCTCAAACTTCTTAGAAATGATGAGTCTTCCTAATGTGCCAACATAAAATCCTCGATGCCAATTTGATCTTGTAGTATTCAAGTGGCCGAGTGCATAACAATCCTACTTTTTTCTGTTTCACATCTTTGAAATCATGCGACTTAAGATGTAAATGTTGTAAACAAATGTGACAACATAAATATCCTTTTTTATGGGTGGGAGGACTTAGAATTAGTGGCACGAAGATTCTAACATATCCTTATTAAGAAAAAAGGAAACAAAATACGGAGGGATAGACACTAGTACAAACGTCAGTCGGTGATGGACCATCACTGGTGGGTACAAGTGAAATACGTGTTACTGACGTTGTTTTGCTCTACGGATTTGTAACTGTTTTTTCCAGATCCAAATATGTTTTCATGGGGTTGTATCGGGGTAGTTTTGTGGGGACGTCTGAGATGATTTGAGCATAAATTTGAGGTTTCGACTGTAGATCTACTACTTCTTGGTGATCGAAGGTTAATAGTTTTTTCCTTTCCTTTTAACTTGAGTTTATACAACAATGTGCAAAGCATGGACCTTTATATACTAAACTTATAAATTTAAGGTGAAATTCCTATCATCCTCTCAAGAGATTGATCTTGTGGAAATGTCAGCATTTGAAACATGCTTGTCATTACGTTAGCAGAGCCTAGGAAGATAAGGGCGTTTCTACACATATGTTGTCACTCTAGATATAGTGTGTGGAGAAAGTTAACGTTATCGATACCTTTCGGATCTTAGTAAGTCGAAATAGACGTGGCGTTAATACGACACACATTTACACTTTCCATTTAACACTTTTATGCTTTACATAGAAGCATTTGTTTTCATTAGCACTGTCACATTAAGCAAGCACATATACTACACAACCTTTTGCTCGTCGTGGCTTGCAGAGACGAGACACGATAATATGTATAAAGAGGACATGGAGAAAACTGCTATCGAAATAAAAATGCATATACATGATGACAAACGATGGTGCATAGGACGGGGTTTCGTGGATCACACCTCTCAATATACTCTCAAGAACGAAAACATACGTGTCTAGACGATGGTGTGCCGCTAGAGTAGTGGTGTAGTAGAGTATCACTAACATACATAGCGCCGCAATAAAAACTGCATTGTTGAGTCCTTTTCCGTCGCACATCAATCACTTTCATTTGGCAAAAAAATTATTGGCATATCTATCTTGAGCATTCAACTTCGAAAACCTGCACGATATCACTATATTAAATAAACTGCAAATAATGACATCCTCGAGGGCTCATCCTAGATCCTTCAAAAACCAACCCATGGGCTACTCCTTGCCAAAACCCGGGTTGCAGTTCCCACCTTTTGCCTTTTCCACCCTCTCTCTCTGGCGGATATCACGAGTTAAAACCTTACCATTTCTTGATTGATTTCCATTCTGGAAACATCACGATGGAGAATCTTTTCTCACTAGATGTGGAGATCCCAAACACTGGCCCTTTTCGGACTCCGTCGCCGTCGTTGCACCCTCAGGAGGATAATGGAGGTGTCGGAGGGGAGAGAATTGATGTTGGCGGCGGTGTACGCAGTGGTGGAGCGGTGAACCGGTGCCTGTCAGAATGGTGCTTCCAAAAGTTCATAGATGATTCACCGCTGTTGGACACCCCTGCCGCGTCAGCGGTGAACCTGGATGCTAATTCAGGGCCTTACAATAACCCGGAGGCGGAAGCAAGCCGTAAGAGGCGCGGCAACGTCCACTGGGAGCAGGATACCAGCGTGGTGGAGGATATCCCCACACCGCCTACACCAACAACGGCCACTGCGATGCTAGATCCTATGGCGTACAACACAATGCTTAGGCGGAAGCTAGACGCAGACCTAGCCGCCGTAGCCATGTGGAGGGTATGCTACTTTGTCTCTCTCTCCTCTTATCTCAATCCATAGGCGTAAAAAATGTGTGTGGTGGCTTATTGGATGGTTGTGCATTCTTTAGTAATTAAGTTGTCGTAAAATTTCAAGATGATTTAGTTCTTGGGTTTCAGTGGCTGAATCAAAGTGTGAATCACTTTGTTCATTTTAACATCTCGTTAACATGGTGGAAGTGGTTTGTGCCTTAAATACATTCTCGATTTGATAAATATTTTTTGATGCAATATTTTCATATCAGTAAGCATGTCATACAAACTTCTATTTATAAAACAAGTCAAATTTCCTCACCTGCAAACCATCCCATCCATCTCCTCTCGAACAATGCTCCAAAACATTCTCTTAGGAGTGGGTTGGTAGTAGGCCAGACAACATAGAGGCATTATGATTTTCACTTGGACCTGAGAATATAGAGCCTCCCAATGGTTTAGATGACATCTCGTGTCAACAAGTTCCTAGAGATTGGGGAGAGGGGGCTGAGGGAATGGCATGGAAAGGGAAAATTATTCATGGGGAAGCGACAAATATAATGGGTCATTGGTGTTGTCATGTTAGGGGGGTGATTGGAAGGACAAGATGATCGTGGGATTAATATAGTGGATTTAGGGTTAAGATGATGGGAAATCTTACATAGGGTCATGGTGTGTATCTTTTGCTGTAAAATTCATGTGTTTACCATCTTTGAATGATTTTAATTATTTGATTAGTGAGGAGGTGATATTGGCATACAAGGAGTTGGGGGAGAAGGGAGGAATGCCAAAAATGTACGCTATCCATTATGAGGTGGCCCAAATGTAGAGGGTGTAATTGGGGTTGCGGTGATGGAGGAAGTTTATATAAATAGAGATAGACTATGACTCTAGCATTTGATCTAAGTCTGACGTTCTAGCTAATAATATTTTTTGTGATTTGATATTGTGAAGGTGAAATCAAATACATACATTCTTTTATTACCATGTTTGCATTAAGAATTTTCCTTTCTCTAAGAATTATTAGAACCCACATAACTAAATAAAACCTTTCGAAGAGGAAGTTATTATACTCGACTTCGACAGATGCATATGGATAAATTATAACTATACTAGAGCATAGATGAAAGCAAGGAACACAAGTTCTGTTGAAGTTTTCATGCTAATTATGATAACTATTAAGTTTGAATTCATATAATTGATATGTCTTATGTTAATTTGTTTAGTGAAATTCGGATTTCTTTATTCCAAATGGGTTAAGTTACAATATTTATAAATAATTTATATGAAATAACATTACTAGAAATATTATTTGTGCAAGTTTTTCATTTTCTTAATTGTTAATCATTTCCATATTTAATGTTCACTTTGTATTGTCTAGGCGCAAACATCACATGGAATTCCCCAACAAGGTTCCCATGGAAATAGATCATCACGGAATTCAAATGCCTCTAATAATGTAGGCTCACCAAATCACATTGGAGGTACTGAATTGCACCCGGTTACATATTCACTACTAAACATACATTATTATGAAATGAATTATTCTAGAAGCTAATTAAGTTGATCGTGTATTGATGTTTTCATATGAATTATATACAGCTTTCATATTCTCCTATTTGGGTGCATATGGCTAACATTATCATCGTACAAAAAAATTAATGTGCTAGTGCAGATGTTGGTGTCCATCAACTTAGCTCTTCATATTGGGATCCATCCTCATCAGAGGATGATATGGAAGGGAACGCAGAAACAACGGGAAATATGAATGTGACCGCAGCAAAAGTGAAAAAGAGGTAACATCAATTGTATATTTGTTTCATGGTCCTTTCATTCAGTTATGCATTTTTATGATATAAATATATCTATGTTCTACATCATAATTATATACCATATGTTGTGAGTATATTGTTTTTCCATTTTTGGAAATATCTCTTATCTTTAGTTTTGCCTACATGATTGGGACCGGTTTGTGGTTTGTGTTGGGTGGAATTGGCCTATATTTCATATTCAATCTAAAGTGTTGATTATTTTTAAGGTCCTTTGTACTAAGTTGATATTTCACTTGATGATGAGATTTCTGTAGTGCTTTATTAGTGGTAGATCAATATCTGAATTAACGATAAGTATTTCCAAGCAATCAACAACGTATGTAAGGTGCTGATTGATTTTTGCATGAGTAGATTCACCAATAATATGTTTATTTTGTTGATGTTGGGTACGGTGTCGTCTGTTTCTATAGAGAGTTAGAAACTTAGATAGTAATCTTTAAATTCCACATTTCGTATGCCCCTATTTGCAATATTACTACAATAGAGACCAATTGGATGTGGAACCAATTTATCTAGTCAAAACCCAGTTCAACATGGTAGAATCTTTAGGTGGAGCTTTTGTGTTCTGATACCTTACTCCTATTCTTGTTAAAAAATGTGCATATATCATGTCCATTCGTGAAAAATGCACACTGAACTACATCATGTGGCAAATATGCTAGTATATAGTTTATCCTTGGTTGTACTACATATTCTTTTTGTTTGCAAATTTTTTGCTATTGTTGTTTGGATTTCAAGTCCTTACTTTTGAGATTGTTTCCTTATCCTCTCAAGGAAAGAATCTAATCGAGATTCAGCTCGACGCTCAAGGAGCAGAAAAGCAGCTCACATGAAGGAACTGGAGGAGCAGGTCTGGTATTTTAAGCAACACAATGTTCTTCCTATGAAAGAAACATACTATGCGAGTAATGAAACTGAAAGTTCTAAATAAATATAGGTGTCATTACTAAGAGTTGAAAATAACCTTCTGATGAGGCGTCTTGCAGAAGTAAGTCAAAGATACACCAATGTTGTTGTTGACAATAGGGTATTAAAGGCAAATGTTGAAACCCTAGAAACAAAGGTATGTCACACTTGTACATGATTAGACTTCTCACAAAATTCTGAATTTTCATTTTGCGCACATGCTTTAACAATTATAGGTGTAAAAGGTTTCAAAATCCCCTTGAAATGTTGCTAGAATGTTCTTGTATTTGTTAAGACAACTGATGATTGTGGCAAGGTACCCAAATTTCCCATGAGGTGTAGATGATTAATTTATGAATGGAGATAATTATTGATCCAACAAATACTACATTAAACTCTAAATAGAGATGATATATGGTTTTGTTGCAACTAATACAACAAATGGTTAAATTGTAGGTGAAGATGTCAGAGGAAACTATGAAGAGGCTCACCATTGCGAGCAATTTTCCCCAAGCCACCCCCTTAAGTGGGTCTCGATTGAACACCATTTCCAATACTTTGTTTCCGACCCAAGACACCTCAGTAAGCTACTTTTATACTACAAAAACTGATGATGATGTAAACAATAGGTATATCCATGAGTTAGCTCCGATAACGACGTTCCAAATTTTCAACCCGTCAACTTCACTATGTATCCAACCTATGGTAACCTTGGATCATCACCAAATAAGGACGCGTGGTGGCATACCAAGTACATCGGTGCCTAAAACACAGTGGGAAGCTACTATAACGGATCAAAATGAGTTTGTCAACATGGGGATGCAGTAAAAGCATATAGAGAGACTCAAAATGGGAACTATTATTTTCAAATTGTTTGTTTGTTGTTGTCTGGTTATTAAGATGTTTCTCTTATGGATTTCGAGTTACCGAGGGAAAATTTGTTAAAATTGTTCAAGGAACATATATTAATGTTGTTTCTGGATGAGGAATATGAAATATAATTGGTCTCTAATGCTTAAGATATATATTGAAGTTTTAACAATGTGATTCAATTGGTGTCATGGTATTGCCGACGAGTACGCCATGGAGGGGTCCTCATAGTGCATGTTTAGAGATGTGGGGTAAGGCAGAGAGTTGGCGGGTACGAGGTAACACAGTTTACCTAGGTTAAAGTCCCACAACGGTGGCGGAACTCTACTCCTACTATATATCACTATAATCGCAATACGCCGAGTTACAGAGATCGGTTCGCTGTGCGAGGGTGTTGTATATAGTATCTGACGTTGTGACTTAAACGATCCCACAGGTCCGGCTTATAAAGGCACCAAAACCTAGGGTTACCGGGAAAGGACCTTGCCGGACAAGGTAAAGAGTCCTACACTAATACGAGCTAGTCTTCGTGTCGTGTACTCCAAGGCTCCGGGTACGTCGGTGACTCCTACGTAGTATTCCTTTATCTGGCATCGGCCTCCCTTCTAGATCCGTCTAACTAGGCCGCCCAATAGGCCATGGGCCATGCTACCAACTATGGGCCACCCGGGTTAGCCGGATTAGAGACGTGCTACTGTGATACCCATTTAGCATGTCCCCAACAGTAGCCCCTGGAGGACTTTGAGATCTTGAACCGTCTTGCCCTTTGGTCTTGAATGCTCCATCTAGATGATGTCGACAATCCATCAAGCAATATCTCGAAGGTCTCCCAAAGAACAATGCAATCCTCTCAGTCTTCGCAATGTAGCCAGACATTCTCTAAGTCTTTGTTTCCAGAGTCAAACAACTTCCGGCTTCGATGGAATCTTCAGATGTGACCTATTCACTACAACTGTCAGGAGGATGACCTACAGTATATCCTACCTCGAAACTCACAGAAGGTAGGGAATTAATCATTAGCTGTTTTTATGCGCACAAAATCCGAAACGGTAAAGTGGCAAAGATGGAGGACGTGGAGAAATTATCGTGTACGCTCATCTCCACGTCGGCAACACTTCATCTGTTGGATCTTTCTGCACAAATCATGACACCAGGTCTATATATACTAACTGCGGCTTAGGCTTTTACTTTTACCCGCATTATCACATGTATCTTCGTCTTCCTCCAGCAATATGATCATTCGAGCTCTTCGACGGAAAACCCTAGACAGAGCTTTCCCCTTTCTCCATCCTCTTCCATCTACACAATGTCCTCCAGTAGCTCTACTCCCTCAATGGCAGCGGCTCCCAAGGCTACAATGGAGCCATCCCAGGGAGTGACTGTCCCACCGGAGGGGGTCGTCGTCCCTGTCTCCGCCAGCAATGACCACCAGCAATGACCAAGGACAGGCGGTGCCAAAAGATGCTAAAGAACATAGAGACTCCCACAAAGGAGTGTGGAGGGGCTCTGATCTCTCCGCCGAAGACTTGCAAGAACTCATTGCCGAGGGGTATCTCCCTACAGCGGAGGGTTTGGTCTAGCGGCCGGCGCCGGCGGGCGAGGTCACCCCTTCTCCCCAAGTCGGAGAGAATGTGTATCTCAAATCCCAGCTGGTACATAGCATAAGCCTGCTAGTCTCCGACTTCTTCCTGGACGTCCTTCGTTACTTCCGGGTACTTCCCCACAATCTCTCTCCCAACATCATCCTCGTACTTAGCAACTTCATAGCTTTGTGCGAAGGATACCTAGGAATCAAATCTAGGTTAGATCTGTTTGTTTACTTTTTTGCCATCAAGAGAGTGTCCGTATAATCCAAGGATGAGCTGCGGATATGTGAAACTATTAGCTTTAAGATCCGGCCTAGCCAGCGCTTCCCTGACATTGTGGGCCACTAGTCCTGCAGCAAAACACATATTTCTATGGCCCAGACATTCCTCTACCCAACTGTCTAGAGACGTATCCCGACTTCGTCGATGGAGCCGCCGCTGAAGCACCCACCTGGAGGTCCCAAGCCTCCCTCCCATCCGACAACGAAGCCAATCGCGCCATAAGATGGATCAAATGGCTCGTAGATGGAGGTCTAACCGGCTTGGACCTAGCCATGTGCTGGTTCACTAGGCGGATCCAACCTCTCCAGCACCGCGCCGAGGTGATGTGCAAGTACTCCAAGAGCTGGAAGGATCATATGCGCATCTCGTAGGATAACTTCTCCACTAACTCCATCAAGCTCCGGCTAAAGGACATAGTCAAGGCGAAAGACAAGAAGTGTGGCTTCAAGATCACCTATGACATGTTCGAATGCGGCAAGTGCCCAAAGGTAGCTTCTGTTTCCTTTGTTGCTTATTATATATACTCTAAGGTTTTTCTGTCTTGAAGTCATTAATCTAACAATCCTTTGCCCTACAGCTGGCGACCTTGGCGGCGGATCAGATGGCCTCCTAGGTGTATGACCCCAAGATGAAGGATATCTAGGTGGTGTTTGACGATGATGCCTCCAAGGATCCTCCGGCTTTAGCAGCGCAAAAGTGGAAGAGCTCCACCTCTGATGCTGCTGCCGAGGGCAAGAAGAAGAAGAAATCGGAGAGTGGAGTCTCCAAGAAATCCACTGCTACCTTAGAGGCAGAGAAGAAGAAGTCTACCAGCATCCGCTTAGCTAGGTCGTCTGCTGTAGTGTAAGTCCATTCATTCTCCGACTTTAGTTGTTGTTGCACTTATTCAATTCATGTACTTATACTGAGTATGTTTCAAGAAGAAATCTGGCGTTGTCTTGAAGTGATCCTCCAAAGATGTCAGAGGGTCTAAAAATATCCGTGATATGTTGACCAAGGACATGGTAGCCAAGTCAAGTCCCGCTACTGCTCCCCCTACTCCTGCTGCGAAGCCCATAACAGGCCCCACTGGGCCTTCGTCCCCCGTCGTTCATGAGGCCTCTGGCATGGAGACAAATATCATCCCATCAACTGATGTCTCAGGTTCGGCCGGCATATATGTTGCTCCCAGTGGTCAAGCAACACAGGAGAGTACCTCCTCTAAAATGGCTAAAGCTTAGGCTAAGGATGCCATCGAGAAAGGGAAACATGTAGTGGAGGGAGCGGAGGCGGCTGTAGCAACGGACAAGGCGGGAGCCTCTGTGCCATCAACTGCCATCATTACGAAGCAGGTGGCTAGAGCATCATCCATGCCTCCGGCTTCGACAACTCCTCTGGTTGTAACTCCTTCGAGATTGTGCCTTGATGACCTCATCAATAAGGTAGATGCTATTTATAACAATGCTCGGACTTTCCATGACTCATATGCTCACTTAGCCAACAATCTAAAGATGATTTCCATTGTAAGTTTCTGAACTTCACTTCTTTTTTACTTTGTAATATATCCCACTATAGCCCCCGAGCTCTTAGGCGGAAAATCAATAGTTTTGGCCTGAGTGCTCCAAAGAACTAATTGTAGAACTTGTCCATGTAGCCCCTGAGTTTCTAGTTTAGAATGACAATTCCAACTAGACACTCTTAGATAGAACACTAGTTGATTAAAATATGATACTGTAGGCCTAGAGCGTGTAGTTGAAACTGGATAGTTCTGACAAGATGCCCTAGATAAACTAAGCATATTATCTTCTTTGCAGAATGAGAATAGACCAAGGATAGCTGCCAATGAGAGGTTTGCTGCCTTGCGGAAGGAACTGGACCTTGAACAGGGCAAAACAGGCTTCCTGAAGCAACATATCGAAACTAGCCAGAGTCTGTTTCTATTTAACAGCTCTTTACTTTTCTCATGGCTCAATTTTCTTCATCTTCTCATAATGCTTTCCATTATCCATCCTACAAAAGCCATTGCAAAAGCCAAGAGCATTGTCGAGCAATCCAAACATATCTAGGAGGTTCATGATGAGCATAAGATTTTGAAGAAAGACCTGGTTGAAGCTGTCAAGGGTCATGAGAAGGCAATGAAGGTGTTGCAAGAGTCTGCTGACACCAAGATGCAGCGCCTGAAGAAAGAAATTGCGCAGCTCAAGGAACAAAATCAAGCTGCCAAAGAGCAGAATGAAAGAAACCTTGAGGTGTACAAGAAACTTCAGGAGGAGCGTGGCATCTTGGCGGAGACCTGCAAGCAAGATAAGACGAGCATCTTCAATAACTTTCCTCCAACTTTTTCAATTTCTGTAAGATGGGTAGTTATATTATTTATACGCATGAACTTTTTTCTCTGACGAAAACACATCCCCCATTAGTTTAGCCAACATGGGAGAAGGTGATCCGGATCCAAAAGAATGCATGATTCTTGCCGGCAACTTCATCACCACCACCATTGCCTAGGCAAAGGAGATAACATAGCCCCTAGACATCAACTTCAAGGTGGAAGAATCAGCAGCCAAGTATTCGGAAATCCTGCGTCGAGACCCCGAGAAACTCAAGGACTGGAAAGCCTCTTCCGTTCGGGTTGGTGCAAGGATGACCATGTCCTTGGTCAAGTCACACTATGACAACACCGACATGGACTTGGTGACCTCCGGCATGCCAAAGTATGATGAGGAAGGAAAGGAGATCGATAGCGATGCTATTTGGAACTTCCTAGACAGCTTTGACACCAAGATTGCCAAGATGGTCAAGGCGGACGTCTTAGTGCCTACCAAGGAGATGGATGAGGATATGGCATCTTCTGAATCTAGCCCTGGCCCTTCCGTATTTGATGAACTCTCTAGGCCTGGCTCTCCTGTTGATGATGCAACCACCAACTCCCCTGCAGTAGAGCCATAAAATAATGTTTGTATTAAATGTATCTCTGCAATGTGTATGCGGAAAAAATTGATGAATTTGTAAAGCGGAAAAAATTATACTCAAGTTTCCTGCTACTTATTTGTTTCCAGCATGTATATATTTTTGAAGCAAGTGTTGGCTTATCCATTATTCTGGTTCATATGCTTGACCTTTCATGAGATGGAAGTCTCGCAACACAGAACAATACTCTCAGGTGATGATGCTTAATAGCACCGTCAAGAACTTAAGAGCAAAATCCCCGGCTTTGAGTGCCGAGAAGTCACTACTTCGGAATCCACATAAAAACTTCAAAAAACGTGTAGACCATAAAACTTAAGCTAACGCTCTTAGGCGGAATTTTCACAAGTGCAAATGCAAACTTACGCATAAAGGGTTTAGATGATCCAAAAATGAATAACTAAAGGAGGTAAAAGACTCAAAAATCATGAGTGAACCAAATGCTTTATTTCATGGATCATATAAGAAACTTATTACATAATATAAAATATGTTAAGTGTAAAAGGGACGTAGTTGTGCTATGTTTCATGACTGATTTGTCTTCGGGTAATCATCATCGGAGTCATGTTGCTTGCTGTTGTGATTTTTAGGCCTATCTTTCAACTCGCGAATATCGACGAGGTAATAGGAACAATTTAGCAATGATTTTCTTATGAAGAATGGTCCTTCCCAAGTCGGTGATAGTTTGTGTGATTTCTCCTTCTTGATTCTAAGCATCAGATCCCCCTCTTTAAAAGAGTGATGCCTAACACGGCGACTATGGTAGCCACGTAGCTTCTGCTAGTAGATGGCGGATCTCTGGCATGCCATCACGTGCTCTTCCTCGAGTAGGTCCATAGGTAAGCATCTAGATTCTTCAGTGTCATCTTCCTTGTAGGCGGTGACTCTTGGTGCATCGTGGAGGATGTCGGATGGTAGGACAACTTCTGCTCCATAAACCATGAATAAAGGATTCAAGCCGTTGGATCTATTGGGTGTTGTTCTTAAACTCCACAATACAGATGGTAATTCCTTCGCCTAGGCTCCAGCTCCTCTCTGCAGCGGTGCCTCTAAGCGTGGCTTGATTCCGTGCAGAATTAGTCCATTGGCCCATTCAACTTGCCCATTTGACTGTGGATGTGCCACATATGCTAGGTCAAGGTGAATGTCCTTCTCATGATAGTACTCCTCAACTTCTCTAAGAGACAAATTTCTGCCATTGTCGTTGATGATGCTGTGTGGGAGACCAAATCTGACCACTAGATCCCAGACAAATTTCAGGGTTGTTGCCCCATCAAGCTTTCTAATTGGTTTAGCTTCAATCCATTTTGTGAACTTATCCACTGCTACTTGCAAGTGTGTAAATCCACAAGGTGTTGTTTGCAAAGGTCCCACAGTGTCCAGCCCCCAGACTGCAAACGGCCAAGTTATTGGTATGGTTCGCAATTCTTTAGCTGGGACATTTGGATGTCTTCCATAAAACTATCATCCAAGACATGTGTGCACCAACTTGTCGGTGTCCGCTTTGGCAGTTAACCAGTAGAATCCTTGTCGGAAGGCCTTGGCCACCAACGATCAGGGAGCGACGTGATGCCCGCAATCTCTGAGATGTATTTATCTAAGAATGTCAGTAACTTGCTATTGGGAGATGCACTATAGGAAAAATCCTGTGGTACTTCTTTTGTATAGTTGGCCGACAATGATGATGTAGCCTTTTTCTCTGAGTACTATTTGTCGGCTTTCAACTTTGTCAGCACGCAAAGTTCCATCTTGTAGATAGTGCATGAACAGTTTCATCCAAGACGGAGAGGTCACTGTTACTGAATTAACAAATGAGTCCACTCTATCTGGGTTGTCGGGGTCCGCTCCTTTCACGGATCATTGATACCTTTTATCCGGATTACGGATGTAGTATAGCTCCTTTTCCCTAGTAGACCTAGGTTATCGAAACATCAGGAAGCAGAAAGTGTAGTGAAGTTACTTTAATGGACCTTCGGGAGTTTCAGAATTCATTTTGTGTTTTACCGGACAAAGAGTTTGTTGTCTTTTGTTGTTGTCGACGATGGAGAGAGAGGGCATAGGGCTTTCGGTTTCACTTGTAGCTGTGCAAAAAATCTGAAGGGAATAAAAGATAACAATAAAGTATGCATGTAATTGTTAGAGCAAGATAATTATATGTGGGTGGTGCATCCATAATTGCTATTGCCTCCGCAACCGCTTATACCAATAACCTACTAGTCTCGTCCATAGAAGAAAGAGAATTAATGATATGCATAGTGATGTCACCATTAATCCCAAGTAAATCCCTCACTTACAGCCATACTACCCCTTCTGTCCCTGGGGTTCCCAACCTACAGATTAGTCATTACTCATACTCCCTATACCTGGCTCAATCCTCAGGGTCTTCGGTACCTGACATGTCCTTGGATTGAGGCACTAGAGGATACAATAATCATCATGTCATACAAACTAATACATGATCCCACCTATGATAAATAACATGCACAAAAGATACATGGCTAGGCCGAAGCCCTTAGCCTAAAGAGAATTACTCACACATAGAGATGAAATCAACGATCATAAACATTGCAAATGAAATCATGAGATTGATAGCAAATAGTCTTACAATGTCTCCAATCGAAGATGAGATCTGCTATTACAAGTGGTGGAATATGGCTATGGTGGTGGAGAATAGTTTGGAGATTAGATCTAGGTCTATTTCTCTGGTGGCTCTTCAGTGTTGTGGATGGAGTTCTTGTGGAGAGAGGCGATTCTTGGCGTGGCTTTGTTTCTCATCACCTGAGGCCTCTTTATATAGGGGTCCTTTCACGAAAGTTGTTCTATTTGACCTAGCAGTGTCGATGGAAACTATATGACTGAAACTATATGGCCGGAATTTTATTCTCGCCATATTGTTGGTTGTTAAAGCGTTTGTCTCCACTTCACGACCCCTAGTTTCTTCGGGTTGGAAATCTCGTATCTTGGACTTTAATGTTATGATTCCCATCATCAAACGTCATTATCTGCGTAGGGAAAATAGAAAGAAAGGATTGCATATCCCTTTGATCATTAGGCATCAGTGGCAGGGTCTAGAGAGATATTTCATCAAAAATATGAATAATATCTAGTTTAGATGTGGGCGTAGATGGCTATATTACATAGCCATCAACCTCCCCAAGTTTAAACTTGATCATCCTCGAGCAAGTAAACCACAATCAAAAAGGAACTCAGCATTTGAACTGAAATAACGAGATGATTATCTTACTCATGATTGGTAGTCTCATGTTTCCTCCACTTTATAAATCTAAAAAACTTCAGCATAAATAGAGTAATGGCAAGCATATCACACGTGTTTTTATGCATCCTTATAGCGCAACAAAATTATTGTCAACATGGATGATTCAAATGAGTAAACTTTATTCCATGTCATGTAGTCAACTCATAGGATTGACTTTGAACAATAAAGTATAATCATGTAAAATTGAGATTGTGAAGGTTGTCCTGAAAAACATATATACTAGAGTATCTCAATTCTCCCATATCAATAAATCAAGACTTTTCAAGCACTACTTTTCTATTCATTGTACTTCAAGAATTTCAGTTCTTAAGGAATTGAGAGCATGCCAAATATTTTAATTAGTTTATCAGGCTGTGATGGACACTCGTGGCATCACCAAGGTTTTTGTTCCTTTTGAACAATGATTACTCATAATAGCCAAAGGAGTGATTCCATCTTGAACACAGCTACCCGGGAATGCCAAGAATCTTACCCATTATAGCATTGTTGCTACATATGTTTAATAAACTCATAGATGAAATCTAGGAGTTTCCTCCATGACAATCTTTCGTAGGCTAGCGGAGTTGTTGGCATCCCATGAAGTTTGAAACGCATAAAGCTATATCATTCTGATTATTCACAAGTCAAACTTTGGCATGCTCACAAAAACCACTAAACATTAATTCAATTGAAAATATCCTTTTAAAGGGAGTTATCAAGTCAATTATTATTTTTTGTGGTGTTGAGTGTCTCTAGAAATAAGCCTTCACGACTAAACACTACAACACCCAAGCCTTCAATTGTGAGAATTTTACTTATTAAAATTGTTTAGCAAATTTTTAGGCAAGACTTGGTTAACTACAAGAGCTAGAACAAAACGTACCCAACTAAATACCCATACAAACAAAATTTTACTACAATGTAAAGACTCACTCCACCAATATAACATCTTAACACTTACTACTAACTAGCATGGGTTTCTCAAACTACAAAAGTGGGGAGTCTTAAGACATACCTCTCATGATTGGTTTCACTTCTCTCTTCCCTTTTGATCTGCTTCTTGGAAACTCGAAATCGATCACTCTCCTGCAAATATGTAAAATCCACAAGGAGAATAGAAAAGAGAGAAAATAAAGATAAATGAAAAAAATCTTTTTGTTGTTTTTAAGAGAGGGAATTAAAGAATAGAAAATTGGCGACAAAGCTCAGCTAGAAAAACTTGAAAGCAAATAGAAATAACTAAAGACAAAGTGTTGGGGAAACCAACACGAGTTCTTATAAAATTGAATTAAAAACATAACCTCGAATTAAATAAAAATAAATGAATGCCAAATAAAGATAATGAGGAAACTTCCCCAAGATTAGGCTTTTGCAAACCCTTCAAATCAATGTGGTGGTGGGAAAAAGTTGTAACTCCAGTTTGCAAATTGAGTTGATAGATTACTAGTTGTTTCTCGGAGGTTCAAGTAGAGGTTTTGCATTCTATCCATAGTTCCTCCAAGTTCTTGGAAGTCTTGGTATGTAGCGAACTGGGTTGGTGCTGCTCCTCTTCTTGGTCCTCCTCTTCGTCCTCATCCTCATCCGGAATCTCCTCCTCGGGTTGGTGTTGCTCAACCTGCAAGTCATATAGCAAACATCCTTCCTCGATAGAGAAAAGACCATTAGGAAAAGGAGCAGGGTAGAGACGCCCAGCTCCAGCAATATGCAAGTAATAAACACCACCTCTCCAAGTGAGCATTCCACAAGCTTCTAAAGTAGAGAAACCAACACGTCGCTTACCTCGGACTGGTTGTAACTCACCTAGATTGATGCCTAGGGAAATGGCAAGCACGATGATGACGCCTCCACCTATGATTGGTCGTTGGATTTGGGAGGATTGGTACTCTAGGTAGCGCACAAGAATTGCACCCAAGTTGAGTGAAAAGGTGATGTTGTTGAAAGCAGCTTTTGCGAGGACTAAGATGTCCTCCTCATTGAGTCTCGTGAACTCATTTCATGCCTGCAAGGTGTTAGCAATAACATAGAACAAATAGTGAATTGTAGAATGTTGAATATTCTTCCCCTTGCTCACTCCAAAAGTGAAGGTCATTCCATTATAATATTGTTCTGGGGAAGGGTCTAAGCCAGTAAAGGATGTGCGTAAGTCATTATCATTATTGTTTGGAAAATTAGAACATGTGCACCATTCATCTAGTGATAAAGCATAATTGTTGTTCATCAGTCGGAAATAAATCATGTCCTCTCCATTCCATGCTTTAATGGTGCTTTGCAAAGAACTTAGAAATTCAAGAGTTAACCGGCGATAAGTAGGCACATCATTGAATACAAAGTTTTGCAAGCCAACCCTATTGCAAAGTAAATTGAATTCATTAGAAATACCGAGTTGGTTCAATATAATGGGGCAAGCCCACTTGGTTGTCTTCACTTCTCGGTTCTTGATCCTATTGAAGCGATCATGTTGGATCTCATCCCTAAATCATATCCCCATGCGTTCTTGAGCGGCAGCCCGAGAAGCACGAGTTTGGGTCCTTGTGTTCATCATCTAAAATAATAAGAAGAGACAAAAATAAAACTTTTTGATCAAACAATAATAAGAATAACATCCCTCATCATAGCACACTAAAAAGTCCCCTCAAAATAATAATCTAGGCAAGAGAATAATAGCAATTAGTTCATAGTATGTCTCACACTAGATTGATAATGACACAAATCGAAGATGAATTTGCAGAAAGTAATTGGAGGATCGGAGGATAAACATACCGTATATCACTTGTGTGCGAGGAAATCGAACGAAATTAGGTAGAGATGAAGATCTCTTGAGGTATTGAGAGAGTTTGGTGGTAAAAGAGAAAAAGATTGAATTTTTGATGTTGGGGGTACCTTCTCGTGGCATTTTTGTGGTCGGACGCAACTATACGGCCGAAACCATTTGTTCCCGCCGTATAGTTGGTCTGCTGTCAAAAATTTAGGGTTTCCACCTGGCGGCGCAGCTATACGGCTAGGATTTTTCATCCCTGACGTATAGTTGGTCCTCAAACTTTCTGTACCTGGAAAAGAATTTTTATTCTAGCCATATAGTTGGTTGTTAAACCTTCAGTACCTACAAAAAGAAAAATTACCAATGGCAAAGATATCTATACGACCGTAACTATACATCCGGAATTTTTATTCCTATCGTATAGTGGTCGTTAAACCTTCAGTAGTCATAAAACAATCTATGTTTCTTTGAGAATTACTCCTATTTCTTATCCTGAGACTTAGAGAAACACCTTGTACTTGACAAAAAATAACAATAAAAATTGTTGACCAACAATAGCATGTATAAACTAGGATTTTTAGTATTACCGAACTTCTTGTAACATCCCAATTTCTGCAACCCTGATTAGTTGTCCAGAATGCAAAAATCAGGGGGAACAAAAACTTTTTCCTGTTCATTGGTGCAGTGTTTGCTTGTTGTTTGTTTGTGCTTGTGCATGTGAGTGTATACCATATGATACTCCTTACCTTAACACCAGTTGACAAAAGCTACTTCCCAAAACAGTCTTGGCTTAATTTCCATATTCTCAGATGTTCTGGTATTTCAAAACTTGAGCCAAGATTCTTTTGTAACCAAAACTATGGAGAGCTATAACCTCCTTTTGTTTTCAAGATAGAACCTTCAACTACTCTTACCTCTAGGATCTCCCAAAACTTTTTGCAATCTTTTGAACTCTACTCTTGGTAGATGTACCAAGGACCTTACCACGTCCAAACTCCAACCTATTTCAAAATACCCATCCTTACCCCAGGCTAAGCTTGGTGGTAACCCCAGTAGTAAATGATGTGTTTGTAAGATGAGTTGCCTTGACCTGTTGTTTGATTGTCTGCTTAGGAGATAATATGAGCTACTCTAGGAGCTCATCACTAGGATCAAGATGTCTCCAAATCCTCCCACCCTAAGCAATAATACAATCTGGATCTGATCCCTAGCTACTAAGTGGTTATATAAAACCCTTAACCAAATCAATTCTGAAGTGATCCCTTCTAGAAGCTTCCAAGTCAATGAAGACCAACATCAAGCATGTATCCTTACTAATAAATCTACACTTCAACATCATCCACTTGATGATGCTTGGGTACCTTGCAACCCATCAAAAACATCCCCTCACATGCTCTAGTCAAAAACCCTAAATCTGCCAAATTTGGCTAAGTCTAGAAAACTATTTCCAACATCACCTTTTTCAATGCCTCCCTTTCTCAACCCTTGCGCATTTTTGGAAATGCATCTGAACCATATTGTTAACCATCCTAAGGACTACCAAGGCCCACTCTTGCCCCTGGTTAGATCATCCTCCAACCCACTTGTTCTTGATGGTTTTGCAGGCAAGAAAATAACTTTTCCTGCAAATCTAGTCCACATGCCTACTTTGATAGAAGCTCACACCACCATCCAACCTCCTACTGACCAACTCTTTGCATGGTTGTTGCTACTCACATAGGTCTATCAATATCTAATTCACTTGTTCCAAGTGGATCCTTTTGCTTATTAAACCCCTAAGGTTTTGAAGGCTAGTTCATAATCTTTGTTAGGCTTATTTTATTCAAAGTTTGAAAGCTTGTCTTGGTGAGCTCAAGCAGGATCAAGCTCAAACCCCTAAACCTTTGAAATCTACATCACTTGGTCTATCCATCCATCTAACTCATGCCCCAAGGGGAGATCTGAACTCTGATATACAACCATGTTTTGATGGTATGAAATTAACACCACCCTAGATCCCTACTCTAGGGTATTCCACCAAAATCAACTTGGAATCTCCAATCCCAAGGTTGCAAATGCTTTCTACATCTTGTATATATCATCTACCTTGACCACCAATGTTTATAAATCATTATCCATAATTATTTTGGCTCCAAATCAATTTAATTCTTTAATAGACAAATTCTTCAAAACCTCTTCCATAAAGGGAAAGTTTGGATTTTTCCAAAACACTTCCCCAACTTTTGGATCAATTAAGACCCACATATCATACCCCATCTTCCCACCTTTATTATTTCTTTTTGCCTATTTTCTTAAATGGCACAAATGGAATAATAATAATTTTAAATACTTTTAAGCCTCAATAAATCTTGGGAAAATTCCCCTAAGTGTGTACTCACATTTGAGACCATCTAACATCAAAAACCAAGCTTGTCCAATGTAAATTTATCAAATGATCTTCCAGAAACCACTTCTGCAGTTTTGGAATAAATGGATTTAAGTGGACTTCTACTCTTCTAAAAATTTCCAAATAAATCCTAGAGAGGTATATTAACCATACACACTCACCAGTACCATCTTCCCACCTTGTCCTATGAAAAATTTGAACTCTCTTCACAAACACCATTTTGATCAAATAGTGCAAACCACTCAAAACATGAGCTAAAATGAAGCAAATCTTTATCAAAGCCTTTCCACCACACTCCACAGAAACCAGCACTCCTCCTTGATCGAGGCTACTATAGCATAGCAGTGTAGCTGACCCCTCCCCTTGTCTTTTGCTCTTGTAAAGAGAGGAGAGAGATAAGAAATATCTAGCAAAGGATCTTGTGCAATAAAAGCAGCAGCTGCAGCACGCCTCCCCTCTCTTCTCTGGTCGTGTCCCTGGCCCCACCTCACCTCTCCACCACCCCTGCTACCCAATGGACGGCCACCTCCATCCCTCCAAGCCATCCATGGTCCTAGCCCACCATGAGCCACTCCAACCCGAGATAAAGAGGCCAGAGGTTCCCACCCCTACCCCTGCTCCCTCATTTCTCCTCCACACTCTCCCCTACCTCTCCCCGAGCTCCAGATATCGTCCCTTAGCTCTCCCTCGCCATGGAAGGAGAGGAAGCTCTCCTCTCGGCCTTGCTCTAAAAAGGCAAGTACTCTCTCGAACCAGGCCACCTCCCTCCCTCTTATCCACTTTTATTCACCCCTCTTACTCAGATCTACTCCCCTGTGCCCTCTCTTTTGTCCTAGGTACACCGAAGCCGTCGCCGTAGTGCCTGTCCGAGAGAAGCTCACTCCCGTCGAGCCCGACCTCCCCGAGCACCTACACCGGCAAGCTCCCAAGCCGGCCGAGCCACGGACGAGTCCAACCCCGCCCCCACGCAGAAACCGCTATTTCTGCACCTCGCCAGGACCGCTGTCGTTGACTGCGTCTCCTTGTGGCGTCCTCGCCTCTCCTCCCCGCCCCAGCGAGCTCTCCTGCCGGCGCCGCCCCGAGCTAGGGTTCCTAACCGCCGCTGTCGCGAGTCCCTGGGAGAAGACGAAGCCCGGTCGTCGATCGCCACTTGATCAAACGGCCTGAGTTGCCACATACCCCTTTGCGCCCCCGTGAGGCTCACCGATGGGCCCCGCCGTGCGGGATTTAAAACCTCCCTCCCACGCATGGCTTTCCCCTGGGCTGGCCGGATTCCCTCTGCACAGCCCATTGAGGTGAAGGAATCGGCCCAGTAGTACCCCTTCTCTTTTTCTTTTATTCAAATCCTTCTATCCATATTATTACCAAGAGGTTTAATTCAAGATAAAAATCAAAAATACCTCTTTTTGCCCAGTTCCAAATTTTGACATGTTCCTGTATCTTTTCTCTAACATGCAGAATAGAAAGTAACTAAAAATATTGACTAGGATGTTATTAGTAAAATAAACCCTCAAATGTATCCTTTCCCACTAATAAAATCTTTCTGTGAGTTTTACACCCCCAATTGGAGGAAAACAAAATGTCCCTATTAGGTAATTGAAATACCCATTTGTGGGAGTTTGTATCATGACTATTGGAGCATGGGTTTCCCTATAGCAAAAATAACAAAAACAGTCCTTTTCTGACTTTAGAAATTTCCCTAGAACAAACCATGAGTTATTTTGACCTCATTCCAACTCTCTGGAATGTGGTACACTAAATTCTAGCAAAATCTAGGAGATCGAGAATTATTGAGCCTCTGAGGTTTTTAAATGAATTAAACACTTCTGTACATGGTTTTATCACTAGATAAATCACTACAGTAGACTAGGATGTTATTAGTAAAATAAACCCTCAAATGTATCCTTTCCCACTAATAAAATATTTCTGTGAGTTTTACACCCCCAATTGGAGGAAAACAAAATGTCCCTATTAGGTAATTGAAATACCCATTTGTGGGAGTTTGTATCATGCCTATTGGAGCATGGGTTTCCCTGTAGCAAAAATAACAAAAACAATCCTTTTCTGACTTTAGAAATTTCCCTAGAATAAACCATGAGTTATTTTGACCTCATTCCAACTCTATGGGATGTGGTACACTCAATTCTAGCAAAATCCAGGAGATCGAGAATTATTGAGCCTCTGAGGTTTTTAAATGAATTAAACACTTCTGTACATGGTTTTATCACTAGATAACTGACTACAGTAGCTCTGCAATTCCAAAAAGAGTGAATCCAATTTCTACAGAAAGGTATTAGAAATACCTAACATATGTCATTGGTTTCATCTCAATAGCTACTGTAGATTTAATCTGGAGAAATAGAGAAGTTGTCTACATAACTGCCTTTGAGAATTTCCTCGGGGCATTATGTTATTTATCTTGACTTGATTCGAACTCCCAGTGAATAAGTACAACAAACCTTACCCAACCATCCAAGGGATTTATTTTTGGAGCTACAGAACTTCTCTGGTGAATTTATTTCCTAAAACTAGAGTCTTTTTCACTATAAAAATTACTATAAATCTTTTGTAATTGATAAAATAGTGAAACCACTTTTGTTGGTTTAATTTTATCAATACATATATGTTGGTATCATGTTTTTACAATGGTATCATACAGAATATGTCTTGGTCCAAAATCCATCTCTTAGGTAATTCCTAGACTATAAATCCTAAGGGATTTTTCTTCCATATTCCCAAGACAAGGCCAATCTTATCAAATCCTTTCCTCCTATGACCTAATGAATTGTGAACTTCTATTGTTAATTGTTTGCTGTATGTATTGTTGCTTGTATGCCTTGTGTTGATTGTGCTCTTGCTTGTTTGCATGTGTGCTCCCTGACGATGATAGTTGCGATTAACTCGGAGATCAAAAGAAGATGGTTATTATGATTATTATGGTATTCTAAGAAGAAGTCCAGGGACATATATGCCATATTACTGAACTCAGGCAAGCCACCTTCTTGCTCATAAGCCTTGTCCTACTGTTTTACTTATGCATGTTTTAACTATTGTTTATTAAAAGTGCATTGTTTTACTTTATGTTGATGTATATATATGGTAGTGGTTTGGCTCCTCCGAACTATTACACTTTTGTACTATTAAGTACAACCCCTTGGTGACACCTACTTGTCCCTAGTAGAGTAGATGGTGTATATCAACATAACCCTTTGGAGCCCCTCGATTTAGCCGAAGCAAAGTTAGAGGATGGGAAGACCCCGGAAAAAGTTTACCAAATGCTTTATGATAAAATCTTGGTGAGGTGGGACCTCCCAAGAGATGTTGAGAAAGAAAAAGGTTTTGATTTACAAAACGCTGAAGGAAAAATGGAGGAAAAAGGTTTACAAAAACGCACCCGGTTCTTTGCAGTTTTGCTAGAACAATTAACCCGTGCAACCACATTACTCTGGTATGGGACATGGCTAGATTTGATGTTTGTCTATTCTTCTATAAGATGCCTCACAACAACTACAGGGGATCGGGGATCCCTGGAGGGTGGGCCTTCTGTGATAAAGGTGCATGTGGGACATCGACCTGGAGAAGGAACAATGGGTCAGCCGGCCTCCACGCGTTACTATGAGCCCCTCATTGAAAGTGCACACTCGAGAAGTGGAAAAAGCGCTCCGGTTGGTCCTCGCCCAACGTCCCGGTTTTTAGGGGATTAACACTCATATGGTAGGCACTTATACTGGAGTGGGCATCCGGAGTGTCTTGATCTGTTACTCGACCCACAATCCAAGAAGATCAGGGTAGTCTACCCGGATGATGTGGGTAAAGTGTACAACCTCTGCAGAGTGTAAATCTATTCGAATAGCCGCGTCCGCGATCATGGACGGTTGGGAAGGTTGCTGTAGATCAGTGTTGGTTTTGATTTCAAAAAAGGATTTCGGAAAAGAAATGGTTTTGGAAATGTTTTGACCGTGGGATTGTCGAGAAGGATACCTGCTTTGACCATGGGATGGTCAGAGAGGTATGGAAGGAGTTTGGTCGTGGGACGACCTGAAAATGGGAACAAATGGGTGACCCAGTCCTAATGTTTTCCAAAACTTTTCAAAAAGGTTTCCAAAATGTTTTATAGAAGTTTCAACAAAGATACGTAGATGCTATATCTACAAGAGAAACTATTTGAGAAAAGAACCTCCCTTGAGCCCGCCTACTACCACAGCAATACTGCATATCCTCTTGTTATTATTATTTTTAAGGTGGTTTGCGAGTACATTCAATGTACTCATAGGCATTGTCCCTGGCTATTAACTTGGTCAAATATCAAGAAGAAGGTGAAGTGGACGACTATGCAAGCTAGGATGTTCTCCCAGTCAGTTGCCTCTAGGTTAAGGCATGGCTCGGGCTCTACGCTTGATGAAGTTCCTCTGATGATTAGTGATGTAGCCATAATGGCATTCTTGTAAGTCTTGTATTTTGGTACCTTCTCAAATGTTGTAATGATACTTGTCGGTTATGTTCCATGACTAACTGATCATGAGATCATGGTTGTATGCATAATAGGGATTCTCAGAGGATTAATCTAGGAGTGGTATCATGTAGATTAATCAAAGCCTTCATGTAGATTAATCAAAGCCTTAATAGTTCCCAAGTGGACGACCTAATATAATAGGAGCAGTATCATCTTCAGGCATGTTAACAATAACAAAATCAATACGAGCAGGACAGCCTTTAATGTATACTAAAGTATTTTCTTTAATCCCTACAACTTGTTTATAGGTAGAATCTCCAAGATGTAGTTTTAACACGGCAATTTCAAAGGATCCAAGATTTAACTTGTTAAAATGACTTTTTGGAATTGTTGAAACGCTTGCACCTAGATCACAAAGTGCAACTATCTCATTGGTTCCAGTTTTAATCATAATAGTAGGCTCAAATATATCATCAAGCTTTACAGGTAATTTTCAGCAATTTTCTTATATTCTTCCTCAAGCTCACATACCTTTATTGCTACCTGATTAACAAAGTGTTGATACATAGCTTCCTCATTTCCTTCACTTACCAGAATCTTGATATTGATCCTTTTTACAAGATCTTCAACGGTGTAACTTGATGAAGGGGCATTACTATAATCAAGTTCTTCAGGCTCCTTCCTTTGGATTCTCGTCATCTTTAGGTCCTGAACAGGATTGGGCTCAGCTTTACCTACAAATTTAGCTAGAATGAGAGTTTGACTCTCGGTTATCTTACCTAGCGGTGCCTCAACAATCCTTGTTCTTTCTTGTAGGGTGACATGGGCATAACCCTTCGGGTGCCTATTATTAATATATATGGTCCATCTCAGCGGAAGCCTCACCCGAAGATATGCCAAGATCCATGAAGCCCACAGCGGTTTGGCTGATACAAAGCTTACAAGGACACAGACTCCTGGCATAACAGGACAAGGAAGTACAAGACTAGACTAGGAAGTACATGATCAGTGAGCCGTGGAACATAACTGACAGGTACCATTATAACATCCGAAACATAACGACTTACAAGACTTACAAAAATGCCATTATGGCTACATCATCATTGGCAGCGGAACAACACCAAGCGCAGAGCCCAATCGTGCCTCAACCTACAGGCAGCTGACTGGGAAGACGGCCTAGCTTGCTGGACGTCACCTTAATCTCCTGAAAGTCTGGCCATGTAAATAGCCAGGGACACAGCCGTGAGTACTTAGAATGTACTCGCAGACCACCAAGATAAGTGAACAAAGGGATTGAAATTTTTGGCTGTGCCGAGGTAGCTCTATCTAGGGTTGCTTTTAAAAAGCCTAAGCTAACCTTGAAATTATGGCATCTCCATATTTTGTTGAAAAAGAGTTTTGAAAACAGTTTTTGTTGTAAGAACCCTTCTTTAAAACATCTTTGACCCCTCGGGCCAAAACCAAAACCTTCAAACTTGGGTTCCCCCGGAACCTTCGTCCTCAAGGTACTTGTTTCCCAAACAAGCACAGTTTGGGTACTCCTAGCCAAGACCTTTACAATCGTCCTTGACCGTGGACACGGCTATTCGAATAGGTTATACTCTGTAGAGTTTGTGCACTTTACCAAAAAGAATCAATACATCCACCGGGATACAACCACGGCCCACTACCACTGTAGATGGGGGTCCGGATAATCAAACCTAACCTTTCGCTTGTCTACACTAGCAAAGGCATGCTTTTCCTCTTGGGTTTGTTCTCCCCGGCAACGAGTATGTGGCTCCCAGCCATAGTCCTTCCTTCCGTACACGCGCATACCCAAGCCGCAACTTGGCGTATACCTTAAATCTGGAGACTCCACTTCCTTCCGTACTACCTAAGTCATACCGTCCGCGGGAGACCCAATTGTTGCACCGGCCTCCTGCCAGTTCAGGCTCACTCTTGCTGAAGCAAGCGACAGGCTTCAGATCCTTGATCTGGTGGCGCCTGCCCAGAATTCCAGGGATTTCTCCCTATAAGCATGGTAGAAGTGCCTCGGCTAACGCGAACAAACTACGAGTTAAGCCCCAGCAACCTGGGGTAATGTGGTTGCGCGGATAAAAAATGTTCCAATAAAGGCGTAGAACATCCCATTCACTTTTCCACTTCTTCTCATCACCATTTCTTTTGTTAAAACTTCCACTGGGAACGATGGCTCTTCCCAGGGTTTTACAAAGCCATTTTTGAAACATTTGTAGTGGGGAAAATCCCAAATCAGTTTATTTTCTCAAAACCGGGGGTTTCCAAGGAGGTAGGATGCTAACCATCATACTCTCGGTTTAAAGGGGATAAATGATGGGTTCTTCGGGGCGGTGCCTCGAAGGACACGAAATAATAACGTGGAGGAGCCAAATTACTATCGCAGTATTTATAAAACAAAACATGCTGGTATATAAATGAAGTTTCTGAAGAGGATATAAAACATGTAAAAGAGAGTAGGACATATAACGGAGTTCAGGAATGGTGGCTTGCCTGATCAGCAATAAGTCCCTGGACTCCTTCAGATGACCAAGAATACCCAATAATATAATAATAAGAAATCCTGTTCTTCTTGTCGTCAGACACACACTATCATCGTCATTGGATACATATGCAAGCAGACAATACCACAATCAATACAAGGCATACAAGCGTCAAATCATACATCAAACAAGCATGAGAAATACTACTGGACTTGGGAGGTTTTGGAGAAGTGGGATTCAAGTGGTGGAATTTACAAGATTGCCACTAGGGTGTTTTCTTTTGGAAGATAGTTATCAAAGCTAGAGTCATGGCATTTGGATTAGGGTTCTGAGGTCATTAGGTTATCAATGTATAACCATGATATCCTCTGATGGGTCTTGACAAGACAAAACCAACACAAGTGGTTTCACTTGATTATCAATTTCCTAGATTTAGTTATGCCTTTAAAAGTGGATTAAACTCTAGTTTGAGGAAATAATTCACCAAAAAAGTTCTGGAGCTCCAAAAATTACTTCCTTGTTTGGTTTGGTAGTACTTGATGTACTGAACCACCTAGAGTTGGAATCAAGTCAAAAGAATTAACAGAATGCCCTCAGGAAATTCCTAAAGACAGTTCTGTATAGTTTTTATCTTTATCATCAGATTAAATCTGTAGGAGATATTTAGTTGGTTCCAAGGGCATGTGATAGGCATGTCCAATACCTTTCTGTAGGAATTGTATTCACTCATTTTAGAGTTGAAAAACTCCTAGAGTGATTTATGTAGTGAAAATACCCCTTACAGAAGTATTTAAATCACTAAAAAACATCCAGAGCTTAATAAATTCTGAGCTACTGGGGCTGGAAAGATACTGATCCTAGGAGGTACTGGAAATTGGAATCAGGTCAATACCACATTTGGTTAGACCTGGGGAATTTATGTAAGACAGAAAGTTGCTAGTTCTGTTATTTTTGTTAAAGGCAGTATATTGTTCACCTTGGGATGAGATCTATGCTAGATGATAGGTATTTCAAATACCTTCCACTAGATCTTTGCTTCATCTCAAATGGAGTTGCACAACTCTCTATAGAAATTAATTGGGGTTCCAGATACATGTTAGCAGAATAATTATCAGTAATTTAAGAAATTTATTTTGGGCATCGGGTTGCCTCCGCATGTTTGAGAAAACATCAGAGAACCACCAAAAATTTGGATCTAGGCATTTGGACTTGGTTTACAATTTTATTTGGATTTAATCCTAGAAGAAACTTTTTTGGAATAATGGATCTGCTAAAAGAAAAAGAAAAGGAGGTGCAACGGGCCGGATCTGGGGAGCTATTGGGCTGCAGGGGAGGATTCGGCCCACGGCACATGGGGCGGCGCGCGGGAGCCGGCGCTCGAACCTGCCAGGCGGGGCCCGACAATCAGCAAGAGGGGGAGGCCGAAGCGATATCGGCCAGATCTGGCTGTCCGCTTAAGTGACGATGGACGGCTCAGAGTCGTCGTCCACCCGGGGCTCGCCAGCGAGGATACTAACCCTAGCAGAGGGTGGCTCGGAGTGGGGATCTCACTAGAGGGTTCGAGGAGGGTCGGGGAGGCTGCAGGGCGACGCGGTCATCGGTGCTGAGCAGATCGGTGGGCAGCACAGAGGCGGAGGACCACTAGAAGCCGCTCGGGCAACGGCGACCGTGAGAGAACTCGTCGGAGGTCAACGCCGACGACGGAGGAGTGGTTCCTGGACAGAAAAGAGAGCACGATCAGGTAGAGGAGAGCTAGGGGAACTCGTGGGCTGACATGCAGAAGAAATGGAGTAGAGGGGAGAGAGCCTTGCTTGTTTTTGGTGAGGAGGCCGAGGCTTCCTCCTCTCCTTCTCTTGGGCAGCACTAGGCTGGGAAGGGAGAGTGGAGCTAGGGGAGTGTGAGGGGGAGTGAGAGGGAGCAAATGAGGGCAGGGCAGAGCTGGGGGAAGGGCTGCTGGCCTTTATACCAAGGAGAGGGAGTGGATGTGGTAAATTACCATCTTGGGCGAGGGGGAGGGCAATGCTGGACAGGGATTGGTCCAGGGGGAGGTGGAGAGGGGCAGGATGGTAATTGGGTCGTGCTGAACCATAGAGGGAAGCTGTGGCATCAGGGGTAATTAATTGGGCAAGATCTTGGCAAGATTTGTTGTTATCTCTCTCTCTCTCTTACAACTAGTACAAGGGCAAAATGGGAAATTGTTGGGGTGGAGCTTGCAATGGTGGTCGACCAAGGATGTGTCTTAGTGCTGAGGATAGGCATTGATCAAGAATTGATGGAAAAAGGAAGTGCTTAGAGTGGTGATTTGCTTAATTGGCAAATATTTATCTAATAGATGGTTGTGAAGGAAGTCCACAAACTTGCATTGGACCAGAGGAGAAATTGGTACTGGTAGATAGATGGGGTAAAGGTAGGCTCTTAGGATTTATTTGAGATTTTTCATAGGAGTTTTGGTTCTCCTAAATCCAATTACTCAAAAAGGACAGAAATGATTTCTAGAAGATCATTTGATAAATTTGCATTGGGCAAGGATGGATTTTGGTGTGGAAGGGTCCCAAATGTGAATACACATTTCTCAAGATTTATTGGGGATTAAAATTATTTAAAACAATTATTATTCCAATTCAGCCATTTAAGAAAATGGACAAAAAGAAATAATAAAGCTTCTCAAAAATATTTATTTTTGAGATGGAAATATAGGGTATGATTGGTGGGTCTCACATGAGCCAAAAGTTGGGGAAGTGGTTTGGTAAAAAACCAAACTTTCCTTTATGGAGAGAGTTTTGGAGATTTTGACTATTTAAGGAATTAAATAGTTTTGGGGGCAATAATAATTATGGTTAATTATTGATAAATCTTGGTGATCAAGATGGAGGGTGTAGACAAGAGGTAGCAAGAACTTGCAAACTTGTGGAATGGAATTCCAACTTGAATTTGGTGGAATACCCTAGATTAGGGATCTAGGGAGGTGTTAGTTTCATACCACCAAAACATGCTTGCATCATGGAGCTCAGAGCTCACCTTGGTGCAAGTTATAAATGGGTGAGTAGACCAAGTTATATAGATATTTATGGCAGGAGGAGTTTGAATTAACTGCATTTGAGGTGATCTAGAAATGATGGCAAAATTTGTTGAAATTAAGGCTGCCATGCAAAAAGTGCCAGGAAGCCTTCTAAACCAAGTGGGTTTAATAAGCTCAAAGGTCCACTTGGAACAAGCGAGGTAGGTTCTGATAGACATCAATGATTAGAACACAACCATGCAGAGAGTTGGTCCATAGTAGGTTGTATGAGGGTGTGAGCTTCTAGCAAAGTAGGCATGATGACTAGTTTTGCAGGAAATGTTATTTTCTTGTCTGCAAAACCATCATGGACAAGCGGGTTCGAGGAGGATCTAACCAGGGGAAAATGTGGGCCTTGGTAGTCCTTAGGATTGTTAGCAATATGGTTCAAGTGCATTTCCAAAAATGCACATGGTTTGAGAAAAGGAGGCGTTCAAAAAGGTGATGTTGAAACTGTTTCTAGACTTGGTCAAAATTGGCAGTTTTGAGGAAATTGACTAGAGTATGAGAGGGAATGTTCTTGGATGAGTTTCAAGGTATTAGATCTTTAACAAGTGGTTGATATGGAAGTGTAGAGTGAGTAGAAGAGATCCGTGCTTGATATTGGTCTTCATGAAATTGGAAACATCTAGAATGGAGATCCTCAGAATAGATCTGGTTGAGGTTTTAGATGATCACCTAGTGGCTAGGGATCATAACAAGGTTTGTATTCTTGCTTAGGGATTGATGATTGGGAAACATCTTGATCCTAGTGATGAGCTTCTAAATTATCTCATTCTACTTCCTAAGCAAACAAATCAAATAGTAGATCAAAGCAACTCATTAGACAACAGATCAAGGCAACTCATCTTATAAAAAAATCAACTACTCTAGGGTTACCATCAAGCTTAGCTTGAGGTAAGATTGGGGCATTTTGAAGAGGTTGAGTTTTGAATAAGATGAGGGTTCTTGGTATCCCTACCAAGAGTAGAATTCAAGGGCTTTGAACAAGAGTTTTGGGAAAACTAGAGGTAAGATTAGTTGAGTGTTCTATCTTGAAAACATAAGGAGATTGTATTATATATCTCTCCATAGTTTTGTTAACAGAAGCTACCAAAATAGTTTTGGGTTACATAGGCATCTTGGTTCCTATTTTGAAATGCCAGAACGTTTGAGAATATGTAAAGTAAGCCAAGATAGTTTTGGTAAATAGCTTTTGCCAACTTAGGTTGAGGTAAGGAGTATCCTAAGATACACATCATAAGCACAAGTGCTAGCAAACAGCAAACAAGCACTTCACCAAAGCACAAGAAAAAGTTTTTGTTCCCCCTGATTTTTGCATTCTGAACAACTAATCAGGGTTGCTGAAATTGGGATGTTACACTTTCCATGAAACACAAGTCCATAATCATGGGTATTGTCGAGGTTACCCCTCGCCAATTGGCGCCGTCTGTGGGAAACCTGAATGCTGGAACCATGGATTCGGCTGAACGCTCTCCACCAAGCATCAACTCGACGAAAGCAGATCCACGCTCGCCCACCCCTGTATTGGTACCTGCCGATTTTAACGGCAGATCCGATCTAATCATCGCAAGCCTCCACTTCCAAGCAGATAACCCGCAAGAATCACACCCTTCGTCCCTCATCGCATCAGAACAGTCGGTGGGAAAAGCTACGCCCATGGAGGTACCAGTATCTTCCGTCCGATCCTCCACGGATGTCACAGCACAGATCGAAACAGGTGCAAACGGTCATCAGCTAACCCCACCACACGAAGCAAACCCAACAAACTCAAAACCCGACGAAAGCAGCGAAAAAATTGACTTCGAAGAAAGGATGGCGAAAATCTATCCAGAACTACGATCATGGAATACTATCAGTCCACACTTTGAAGCAGGAGATGATGCCATTATGCCATGCATAACATGCCACCAACTGCGTATGATCAACGTAGATACCTCAATAGCACACGATGAAAATGGTAATCCTATCCTCAACCCCGATGATATTTTATCAGATGACCATGCAGGAAACCACGATAATGAAGAAGACCATGGAAATGAGGAGGAACAACAGATAATCACATATTCCAAGGAAGAGGCGGAGAACCGCATGTAGGAGAAAGACAAGGACTTTGGCTACCAGTGTCGGCATGGCAAAAATCACGGGAGGCAATTTCGGGAGCAGTCCCAATGACAGCGGATGCTTCACATGAGGATCAATTAGCATACCAATATCTTCTCCACCACAAAAAGAGAGACCTACTTACGATGAAATAAAGAGATTAGCCAACGAATTCAACTTACGATGGGCACAATTAAGCTCTACTCAAGGATCAAGGAGTGTAACAGGAGCAGCACCACCAAGAAAGGCAATATCTCAACCACAGAATATCCCCTGAAGCAGAAAGAAGTGGAATCATCCGAGATCTCGACCTATCATTCATGTCAATTGATCAAGCAGGAAACATCAAGGAAAAAATAGCTCAGGCAACCATTGTGGCTGCGCAAACATATCTGATCACCACTCAACCCGCACCTAATGATCCGCGTGCGGCCCTTCATCGCTCCGCCTTGATGAACCTTGGCATGGTAGGAGCCTCTCTCGCAGAAGCAGAAGAAGGAATCACACGTCAACTCGAAAGATCCCCACGCTGTCACAATAGTCCTCGGCAAGTAGGACACACCAGGCGCATCTCGTAGGATCCGAGCCGCGAAGCAATACAAGAAACGACAACACCCAACATAGGAGCAGCGGATCTAGAGATGAAAGCCGTAGCCGACGATATCAGGATGTATACGACAAAGACGATCACGAGCTATGCGGGGCTAGCTGTTTCACGTAGAGGACTCACAAGGCCTCAGTACCCAAGGACTTCAAACTTCCACACGACCGCCACAAATACGATGGACTCCAGGAACCCGAAGCTTAGTCAGCAGACTATTTGGCCACCGTCAAATTACAGGGTAGCTGCACAACTACCACAATTCAAAGTCTATAACTACATCTCACCGGCACCACAAGATCATGGCTCAAGCAGTTACTCGAAGATTCAATTGGTATCTGGAACGATCTGGAAGATAAATTCATCAGACATTTCCATTCCACGTTCAAACGACTAGCATCCTTGGAGCAGTTGAGAGCGTGTAAACAAAAATTTGGAGAATCAATAAGAGCATTCATACATCGGTGGAATATTATAAAAACTTAGCTAAATCCATATTTGACGAAAGGGCCATCGACGCCTTCAATGACGGCCTCCGTCGCCAAGAATTCATAGAAGAACTGGGATGGGTTAAACACAAGACAATATCACAGTTAATGGAGATAGCAAATCGCTATGCCAATGGAGAGGACGCGCTGCATAATAAGCGCGCACGGTCACCCGAGGAAGACAGGGATAAGTGTGGCAATGATAGAAGAAGAAGGAACAACGATGGAAATACGGGACCAAGTTACGTCGCAGCAGGTTTTTCGGGTGAAGGTAACAATAGAAGCAATGACCACAACGGAGGATACCGCCAAAATAGGGATGGCGTTGGAGGAAGCTAGTCCGCATAGCGGTATCAGGCAAGAGCACGAGACCCACCTATGTCTGCAATGCAAATGCTGGAAGGACCCTGTAATATGCATTTTTACATCGACTCAGCAGGCAGACAACAATCCAGCCACCTCATGAAAGAATGATGAACATTCCTGAAGATGTAGGACTTGTGCAACGCAAAGGCAACCGAAGCGGCTAATCGCGGATACACATCCACGCCTAGTACACTATCCATCGGTGCACCACCACCACCAGCGGCACCACCACAAAACACAAACAATCAAAACAACGAGTACCCTAGATCAAAAGGAGCAATGTCTATGATTCAGAAAGGGCGTCCATCCAACAAAATTTAGAAGCTCATCACAAGACAAATAAATATGGGGAAAACAACAACAACATCAACCACACCCAAATATCTCCACTGGTCAAATCAAGAAATCACATTCAGCAGAGCCCATCACCCACTTCGGGTCCCATGACCGGGTCACTGAGCCTTGATAGTCGAAGCACAAATTGGCGGGTTTGATATGAGAAAGGTCTTCATGAATGCAGGAAGTAGCTAAATCTGATCTACGCAAAAACACTGAGAACAATAGGCTACCCCCTGGACAATCTCGCGCCAATAGAAACGTCTTTCCATGGAATAGTAACATGTAAAGCCTTAATCCCTCTAGGCAAAGTATTTCTTGACGTTATTTTTGGTTCCAAGATAAATTTCAGGCAAGAAAAACTCGAATTTGAAGTTATGGATTGGAAATCACAATATCATGGAATCCTGGGACGACCAGCCTTTGCATGGTTTATGGCAATGCCGCATTATGCATACTTAGTGATGAAAATGGTAGCACCAAAGTGAATTATCACGGTACAAGAAAGCTTCACACGTGACGACAACTGTGATCGGGAGTTCAACAAAATTTCTAAATCTTTCGGGATGGCAACGGAATTTGAACAACTCAAAACTTCAGCAAATGAACAACCTATGGAAGTAGCACGTGCCAATCCTGATCAGGCTTTTGACACGGCGAAAGATACAAAATAAGTACAGATCCACCCTACCGACCGGACGAAAACAACATTCGTGGCTTCTAACATTGATCCCGCATAGGAAAGCGCACTCATCGAGTTACTCCGTGAGCACTAGGATATTTCCGCATAGCTACCTTATGACATGCCGGGAATTCCCAGGGAACTTGCTGAGCACACATTAAATCTAGATCCAAAGGGGAAGCCAGTAAAGCAGCCGCTTCGTCGCTTCGTAGAGCCAAAGCACAAGGCCATTGGAAAGGAGCTCCATTGCCTCATTGATGCCAATTTTATCAAAGAACTAAAAAAATCAGAGTGGTTCGCAAATCCAGTATGTGTTCCGAAGAAAAACACTACAGAACTTCGGATGTGCATCGACTTTACTATACTGAACAAGCATTACCCAAAAGATCACTTCACATTGCCGCGAATCTACCAAATAATCGATGCAACTTCGGGATGTGAATGTCTTTCTTTTTTGGATGCTTACTCAGGATACCATCAGATTAGGATGAAGGAAGAAGATCAGGAGAAAACAACGTTTATCATGCCCTATGGCGTATTCTGCTACACAACAATGCCTTTTGGCCTCAGAATGCCAGAGCAACATATCAGTGGATGATGCAAAAGTGCCTGGGAAGCCAAATAGGCACAAATGTGCATGTGTATATCGATGATGTCATAGTTACAACAGGTCAAGGATCTATGCTGATCAATGACCTCGAAGAAACATTCAAAAACCTCGACAAGTTTAGCATCAAACTGAACCCGAAGAAATGTTCCTTTGGAGTCCCGACAGGGTAACTCCTCGGATATTTGGTATCATGTAGAGGATTCGAGGCTAATCCCGAAAAATACAAGCAATCCTAACAATGAAGAAGCCAACAAATCTGCATGGCGTATAACAACTGGCAAGGCGAGTAGCCGCACTTAGTCGTTTTATCGCAAGGTTAGGAGAAAAAGCGCTGCCATTCTACACCCTCATGAGGAAATCAGAAAAATTCGAGTGGACAGAAGAAGCTCAGCGCGCCTTTGAAGATCTTAAAAGGATACTTTCGACATCTCCTATCGTCGTGTCACCAAAAGAGAAAGAGCCTTTACTACTTTATATCGCTGCCACAAATCAGGTGGTCAGCATGGTCTTAGTCGTAGAGCGACCCGAAGAAGGGAAGACCCACGGTGTGCAGAGGCCAGTTTACTTCCTGAGTGAGGTTCAAACAAAGGTACCAACACTACCAGAAAGTAGCATATGGGGTATTTATGACAACACGAAAACTATGCCACTATTTTTCGGAGCATCCAATCATAGTAGTCAACGAAGCACCTTTGTCAAGCATCCTCAACAATCCAAAAGCAACTAGACATGTCTCTCTATGGGGCATCGAATTATCCCCTCAGGATATAACGTATGAGAAGCGCAAAGCAATTAAGTCACAAGTTCTGCTGGATTTCATCAGAGAGTGGACAAAGTTGCAATGTGTGGGTCCACCAGACCTTTCTAGTGCCTGGACAATCTACTTTGATGGATCAAAAAGAACGGAGGGAGAAGGAGCAGGAGTAGTACTAATATCACCTCAAGGCGACAAAATGCGCTATATACTTCGGATGAGCTTTGTGAATGCATCCAATAACAAAGCGGAATACGAGACCATGTTGCATGGCATGCGAATGGCCAAAGCTTGTGGTGCAACTCACCTCAAAATCTTTAGATATTCTAATATTGTGGCATAGCAAGAAATGAACAAGTGCGACACCGTTAGCAAAACTGTGGTTGCTTATCGCGATCTATATGGTGTTATGGAAGCTCAATTTGATGGGTGTGAAGTATCACATATAGGAAGATCAAGCAATGAGGAAGCTGACAATCTAGCAAACATAGGATCCTTGTGCTTACCAATACCACCCGGAGTTTTTTGGGAGGAAATAACGGAGCGATCAATCAAAGCAAAAAGAGTCTCCAAGGTTATAGCACCAAAAACAGGGAAAAAGAAACATCCACAAAAAGACTCGGGGGATCCTTCAGAAGCCAAGAACTTAGAAGAAGCCATCGAACAAGAACAAGAAATTGAAGAGGGCATGCTAATTGATCCCACCTGGATGCAGCCGTATATAACATATATGACTAAGGGAGAGCTACCAGAAGATGTGATGGAAGCCCGGCGAATCACCCGATGATCAAAGGCCTTCAGGATAATCAAAGGGGAACTATACAAGAGAAGTATTTCAGGTGTGTTGTAGCGTTGTGTAACACCCGAAGAAGGAAAAATCATACTCAAAGATATACACGAAGGAGTTTGTGGTCACCATGCTAGTAGCCAAGCAATTGCTGCAAAAGCATTCAGAGCGGGATTTTACTAGATCACTGTAGTTCAAGATGCAAAAGACATTGTCAGAACATGTGAGGCATGTCAATGCTTTGCAACAAAGCCTAGAGCACCCGCTGCTGAGTTGAATCCTATACCTCTGGCCTAATCATTTGCTCAGTGGGGACTAGATATGGTTGGGAAACTTCACAAATCATCGCCAGGAGGACACATCTTTCTACTAGTAGCAGTCGACAAATTTACTAAATGGATTGAAGCAATTCCTGTCACCACTCAAGACGGAACTTCGGCTGCGAATTTTATCAAATCCATAGTATTTTGTTTTGGCGTACCGAACAACATCATCACGCAAAATTGGACCAACTTCACTTCCAATGAGTTCAAGGAATACTGCCAGGAGATGGGCATCAAAATAAGCTACGCTTCGGTAGCTCACCCGCAAACAAATGGACAGGTAGAATAGGCCAATGGACTAGTTACCGCTGGACTCAAGAAAAGACTACTAGCACCACTTGACAGAGCAAAAGGAGCATGGGTGGATGAATTGCCATCCGTATTATGGAGTTTACGTACAACTCCAAATAATTCAACACAAGAGGCGCCTTTCTTTTTGGTCCACGGTGTGGAAGCCGTGCTTCTTGTTGAGGTGTCACATGAATCCCCATGAGAAGCTACATATGATGAAGAGGAATCAAGAGAAGCACTTGAAGATGATGTCGATACACTTGATGAAGCTCAAGATGAAGCCCTTCAAAGAGCAACTATGTACCAGCAAAACCTGCGCAATTACCATAGCAGAAGATTGCAGCCTAGGTCCTTTGTAGTTGGGGACCTAGTTCTTCGCCTCAAGCAAGATGGCCACAAGAAGTTAGAATCACCATGGGAACGACCATACATCATCAAATAAGTTATTCTCGGAGGAGCATATCGACTACAAGACAAGAAGACAGCAGTAAATTACTAAAATCCATGGAACTTAGCACAACTACGACGCTTTTACACATAAGATTATTTACAATATGATAAGAGTTACAGTTCGGCTTATTAAGCTAGAATATCCAGGACAATAGCCAAAGGACATTCGCTCAAAGAATAATGAGTCATCAATTTTCCGCCTTATATAAAGAGATAAATTATTCGCCCAAAAATCTCAGATCACGCTCAGATGCGACAAAAAATGCAAATGTCGTGTTCAGAATGAAAGTAAGACCCCAGGATTCATCCTGTGTGGCCTGGTAATCGCACAAGAATACGCTCTGCTAGTAAAATATCTATATTAACGATACGATGAAAAATCCCGACGGACGCGTTGGGTACACGATAAAATAGAAACTGGAGTTTAGTATTCGGTAAGACCTCAGCGTCTCGAACTGAATTATGCCAGTAGAAAATTCTGGATTCGAGCCTGGGGACTTGAATTTTATGTAGGACAACCTTGTTTTTCCGAGGAGCAATTAATTGATTCCCGATCCATCGGAAGCATCAGACTCGTTTTACCAAAATCCCTACAAAGATAAAAATAAAAAAGAAACTTTGAGACTCAACCTAAAACTGCGGTTCAAGTGGAGTCTCGGGGGATACTGACATGAGTATGATTACTCGGATGCTTATGGTTCAAAACCCTATATTGGGTAAAAGGCTTACGACCCATGAAGATTCTAGACGATAGCTCAAGGAAGCAACCGACAACGGCTGTGATTGTATTAGGAAAGGGATTGTACACCGATATTATGTTGGTATTGTAATCACGCGTGTATGAAACATATCCGCATACAACTTTGAGACCCGGCCTATCATATATAGGATGGGAGAAGCCCAAGTGAGGGTACCGAAATCTAGAAGACAACTTGTAATAGTGCAATTACTCAATATACAGGCGACTTTGATGCCATTGTTTCCCTGACATCCGACGAAATCCCCAACGTTCTCTTTTCTGCGAAACCCCAAGTCCATCACCATGGGCATTGCCAAGGTTACCCCTTGTCAGAGGGCCTACAAATCATACCTCAAACTTACATCTTGGTTAGATAATTTACCAAGCATAGCATCATGGTTCTCCGTTATTTTAACAAGGATACTGTTTTGCTCATTTTGTGAGTCTATAAAGGACTTAAGTGTTTCGTGGAGACTACCATTACTTGTTTCCATATTATTATTAGAGTTACCTGCTGGACTAGAATAATGTTTCTGAAAAATAGGATTATAATTCTTCTTGCAAGCAGGGTTATAATCATTACGAGATATGAAGTCTATTTCTTCAATATTTGATTCTGGGATAGCTCTTACCTAGTTTTCCTTAACTTTTACGGCTAATATGAGTTCATCCAGCTTAGCATTGAGTTCTTCATTTTCTTGTGGTGAGACGGAGTTCACCTTCTTCCTGTTTGATCTATCCACATGCCACTGGGCATTGTTGTCTTTCATATTGTCTAGCAGCTGCTTTGCTTCGGTAATATGTTTGCCCATAAATGGTCCTCCAGTTGTAGTATCAAGCATAGACTTAGACACAGGGTTAAGAGTGTTATAAAATAAATGGAGAATTAACCAATCTTCCATCCCATGACTGGGACAGTTTCTCATGCATTCTTTCATCCTCTCCCATGCAAGCGCTAATGGCTCACACTCTTCCTGTCTAAAACTAGTAATATTAGATCTTAGTTGCATAGTCTTTGTAGCTGGGAAATTTAGTCATAAATAAAGAAGTACACTCCACCCATGATGCAATAATATTTCTAGGCAAAGATAGCAACCATTCTTTTGCTCTTCCTCTAAGAGAGAAATGAAATAAGCGCAATTTGACCACATCGGGGTCAACATCTTTTATGCGCATCATATCACATATTTTAGTGAAAGTATTCAAGTGCATACCTGCGTCCTCAACATCAGAGCCTCCAAATTGATTCTGTTCAACCAAACTTAAATAATGGGGCTTAATTTCATAATCATCAGCAGCAATCGTTGGCTAGGTAATAGGAGTACGCAAATAATCTTTGTTGGGAGTTGAAAACTTCCCCAAGCTTCTTTTGAACCATATTTCCTATGTTTTTGGGTTTTCTTAAACAAAGACTTATTATAATAGAAACAAGAAATTAAAGACTAACTATTTTTTTTGGTTTTTCAAATAAAGACTGAAAGCAAACTAACAAAATTAAAAACAAGAATTAAAACTAGCAAGGTTCCTATTAACCTCAGCAGGGTAGCTATTGCTTCCCCGACAATGGCGCCAGAAAAAGAGTTGATACCTTCGATCCAGATTACGGATGTAGTATAGCTCTTTTTCCCTAGTAGACCTAAGTTATCGAATCCTCGCGAAGCAGAAAGCATAGTGAAGTTACATTAATGGACCTTCGGGAGTTTAAGAATTCTTTTTGTGTTTTACCGGACCAAGAGTTTGCTGTTTTTTGTTGTTGTCGATGATGGAGAGTGAGGGCCTAGGGCTTTCGGTTTCACCTGTATCCATGCAAAACATCTGATGGGAATAAAAGATAACAATAAAGTATGCATGTAATTGTTAGAGCAAGATAATTATATGTGGGCAGTGCATCCATAATTTCTATTACCTCCGCAAACGCTTATAGCAATAACCTACTAGTCTCATCCATAGAAGAAAGAGAACTAATGATATGCATAGTGACGTCACCGTTAATCCCAAGTAAATCCCTCACATACAGCCGTACTACCCCTTCTATCACTAGGGTTCCCAACCTGTAGATTAGTCATTACTCATACTCCCTATACCTGTATCAATCGTAGGGGTCTTGGGTACCTTACAAATCCTTGGATTGAGGCAATATAGGATACAATAATCATCATGGCATACAAACTAATACATGATCCCATCTATGATAAATAACATGCACAAAAGCTACATGGCTAGGCCAAAGCCCTTAGCCCAAAGAGAATTACTCACACATAGAGATGAAATGAACGATCATAAACATTGTAATGGAAATCATGAGATTGATTGCAAATAGTCTTACAATGTCACCAATCAAAGATGATATCTACTATTACAAGTGGTGGAATATGGCTATGGTAGAGGAGAAGAGTTTGGAGATTAGATCTAGGTCTATTCCTCCGGTGGCTCTTTAGTGTTGTGGATGGAGTTCTGGCGGAGAGAGGAAATTCTTGGCGTGGATTTGTTTCTCGTTGCCCGATGCCTCTTTATATAGGGGTCCCTTCATGAAAGTTATTATGTTTGACCTAGCGGTGTTGATGCAACTATACGACAGGAACTATATGGCCGGAATTTTATTCCCGCCGTATAGTTGGTTGTTAAAGCATCTGTCTCCACTTCATGACCCCTAGTTTCTTCGGGTTGTTGGAAATCCCGTATCTTTGACTTTAATGTTGTGATTCCCATCATCAAACGTCATTATCTGCGCATGGAAAAATAGAAAGAAAGGATTGCATACCCCTTTGATCATTAGGCATTAGTGGCATGGTTTATAGAGATATTTCATCAAAAATAGGAATAATATCCAGTTTAAATGTGGACATAGATGGCTATATTTCACATCCATCAATGGTGTCCGTAAATGCTCTAGGAAAACGCTAGGAGGAATTAGTCGACGAGTTCATCCAAGCTTTGACAGCAGATCTGTCGCTTCATTTTCCTCCCTTTCGACATACTTGACTTCGTAGCCATCGAAGCACTAGGCTATCTCGTCTACTTCGTCTCGGTATGCCACCATCATAGGGTTCCACGCGTTCCAGGTGCTAGCCACTTGCTGGGCAACCAAGTCGGAATTTGCATAGCAAACTATGCGCCTGATGCCAATACCCTTGGCTACTCGAACTCCGTGAATGAGGGCCTCATATTCCAGCATGTTGTTCATAGCATTGAAGTGGATCTACATGACGTATTGCAGTAATACACCAGCCCCGAGCCATTGAGTAGCTTTTAACCGCCAAAGTGCATGACCCAATATTTTGGCTCTAGTACAGGAGTGTCTTCTGGTAGCTCTATCCAATCTGCAATAAAATCAGCCAATGCCTACGATTTGATAACATCACGTCTCTTCTAGGTGATTTCAAAGGCGGCAAGTTGAATGCCCCACTTTTCCACTCTCCCTATTGCGTTGTTGTTGTTGGTGATGTAGGACAGTGGAGCTTTCCTCACCACTGTGATAAGGTGCTCCTAGAAATAATGTCTTAGTTTCTGTGAAGCAAGGAAAACTCCATAAGCTATCTTCTGGTAGTGCGGGTAACGCTGCTTGGATTCCGTCAAGACCTCGCTTACGTAGTAAACTGGTCGCTAAACTTCGTATTCATGTGTTGGCTCCTTGCGCTCCACCACGATGACGATGTTGATTACTCGGTTGGTTGCCGCCATGTAAACTAACATAGGCTCCCTTGATACCAGTGCTGCAAGTATTGGTGCGGAGGAGAGTATTCTCTTCAACTCTTGAAGTGCTGCATTAGCCTTGTCCATCCATATGATTTTTTCCGCCTTCTTGAGCATCTTGTAGAGTGTCATAGCCTTCTATCCATGTCAGCCGATGAATCGGCTTACTGCTGCTATGCAGCCTATGAGCCTCTGTATGTCCTTCAAGCACGTTGGGCGTTTAATGTCAAGGATGGTCTTGATTTTCTCTGGGCTGGCCTTGATTCTGTGATGCGAAATGATGAAGCCCAACAGTTTGCCAAATGGCACCCTGAATACGTACTTCTTAGGGTTAAGCATCATGTTGTACTTCTGAAGAATGTCGAAGGTTTCCTGCAAGTCGGTGGTAAGGTCATTTGATTTCTTTGACATTACCGCAATGTCGTCCACATATGCGTGTACGTTGCGATCTATTTGGTCTTGTAGGCCGTGCTGCATCGTCCGCTGGTAAGTAGCACTAGCGTTATTCAGCCCAAAGGGAATCGGGACATAGCAGTATGTGCCATAAGGTGTGGTGAACGAAGTGGCCAGTTGGTCCGACTTTCGCATCCGGATTTGGTGGTAACCTAAGTAGGCATCGAGAAAACACAGAAGTTTCGAGCCAGCTATCGAGTCAATGACTTGGTCAATGCAAGGAAAAGCAAACGGATCCTTCAGACACGCTTTGTTCAAGCCGGTGTAATCAACACATATTCTTAATTCATTGGTTCCCTTTTTGGGGACAAGTACAGGATTTTCCACCCATCGGGTGTGAATAACTTCTCGGATAAAGCCAACCTTAAGTAACCTAGCTATCTCTTTGCCTATAGCCCTTCGTCTTTCATCACCAAACCACCGTAGAGGTTGTTTCACTGGTTTAGCATTACGATCAATATTCAAGTTGTGCTCGGCAAGTTCCCGAGGTACACCTTTCATGTCGGCAGTTTGCTAGGCGAAGATGTCCTTATTCTCACGGAGGAACTCAATGAGCATGTTTTCCTATTTGGGATCCAGGTCCGTACCAATTGGCGATCGTCTTGGAGGAATCTCCTTAAACAAGCTCCACCTGCTTGGTGTCGATGGCAACCTTGATTGCGGGTTCAGCAGCAGTGATTTGCTTCTTTGAAGCCGGTATCGACCTGGATCTGGATCTCCATGAACTCCTCACTGTAGAGGACCCCTTCAGCGAAGGCGGCTTCACTGAGCTCGCACTCCCGTGCCTTGGTTAAGCTTCCGTCAATGGTGATGATGTCGTTTGGTCCGGGTATCTTGAGCTTGTTGTAGAAAAAGCATCACCTTGCGAGGAAGGAGTGGAAGATGTCATGTCCGAAGATGATGTGGTTCACGCTCTTGAAGGACACCACTTCAAAGGACATGCCTTCTTGAAGGTAATTGTTGACATCGCCAAAAGCGACCGGAAGGGTGATGCAGCTCAAGGAATTTGCTTATCGGGCAGGGACAACACCATGGAACATAGTGTTGCTATTCCTTAGTTGGGTATCTCTCAAGTTCATCTTGTGCAATGTATCTAGGTACATGATGTTGATGCTGCTTCCACTATCCACGAGGCACTTGGTGAACTCTGTGCCATCAATCAAATGGTTGATGACCATGGCATACTGGTTCTCTGTTGGGATAAGCTCTAGATGAACCTTCCTATCCCAAGTAATTGGAATCTCCGAACACCTAACATACTGGGGGACAGGAGGTAGGGTAGCCATTTCAGTATCCTGAAAGAGGTTTTCTAGGCCCAGATGGTGGGGGTGCCAAGGAAAGTGTGGTAGATTGTGGCCTTCTTCTCGAAGGGTTTTTTCCCTTTGCCCTCGCCCTTGTTAGTAGACTTTGGTTCCACATCTTCATCAATATCACTTGAATCCTTGGACTCCTCCTCCTTCTTCTTACCTTTGCCCTTTCCGTGGGGTCTGTTCTTTCGACTTTGCTTGTAGCCGGAGTTATGGTCTTCCTTGAGGTCATTGACAAACTTGCATTGGCGGTTGGTGTGGGTGGCCTTGCCGTTTGTGTCGAGGTGGATGAAACACGGCATATCACGGTACTCTTTGGTGGACGCGGGGCGTTGAGGGTGTAGAATCACTCCTCTGCTTACCATGGCTAGCTCCTCGGCCATGACCATGCTGTCCACCTTCGCCTTTGCCAGTGAATGTTGTGGCGACCATGTTGGTTGCTTGCATCTCTTCGGGCGGAGTCTTCTGCTTATTGGTATTGTTATTTCTGTCTTGGGTAGGGATTGCTATTGCTGGCAACGATCCGCACGCATCATCATTAGTGGTTGCAAATTCTCTAGCCATGCCGATCATTGCATTGAGGTTGAGCTCATTGTTGTCTTGTTTGCAAGAGTTTTTCATATCTAGCTAACAAGAGAGGTAGGCATGTGAGGTTTCATCCTTTTCTTGTACGCACCATTGTAGGTCTCCGACAGTGCAGGGGCATTTGTATGTACCCTCGAAGTTCTTGGTGAACGCTTCATGCATGTCCAACCAATTGCATATTGATTTCTCCAGCAAGTCATCAGTCCATTGTTATGAAGTGCCGGTAAGCATAAGTGGGAGGTACTTGATGACGACATTAGGGTTTCCCCCTATGATGTGAATCGCTTCGCTGTAGTCCTGCAACCATGTGGCTGGCCTGGCGGTGCCATCATAGCGAATGATAATCTTGTCTATCCAGATGCTCCTGGGATAGGTTGTGGCCCGTATTAGTGGTCCAAAACAACATGGCCCAAGGTATGGGAGCTCCTGTGCTTCTTGGATCTTGTCCAGCCATGAAGGCGTGTCATACGGCTTTGGTTGCTTCCCTTTTCCGTCATGGGGAGGGGAGTTGTGGTGTGATTTATGAGATCCGCCGTGTCATCCACCATGATGGCAGCTAGGTGGCGACGGTGGCGGTGGAGGCGGTGGGTTAGCCTTCTTGCTGCTCCCTCTCTGTGAATCCTCACGCCTGTCGTGATTACTTGTCGGACGTGGTGCTTCCTTGTAGGATCTGCTCCTATGTCCATCAACGCCGCTGCGCTCTCCGGCATGCTGGGGCTGCTCGCCCTGGTCTCATATAACGATACAGACCTAGGGACACCTAGGAGGTGGAATGCTTGTGCGGTGGCACATCTGTGGTTCCTCATGAAGCTGGGATGGCGGGGGTGGCGGTGATCTATGAGGGCTAGCCTTTTCTATGTGATCAGATGATATGGGTATGGCATCAGTCCTGTTGCGCGCATCCCTCCATTTTCACTCCGTAGAGCCCGTGTGGGATCCCTCGTCACAGGGAGATCTTGGCCTTCTGCGACTGTTCAGGGTTGACTGGCAAAGCTCCGGGTTGGACTCAAGCCTCTGCGAGGTAGCCTTTTCCTGTTGCTTGCATGCCTTGGCGACGAGGTCATACACCTGAGCAACTACTTCTGGAAACTTGTCCTGCTCTAGGAGGGTCTTGGCGACGGCAATGTTGAGGGCGGGAGTTGGAATTACTTGCCTCCCATCTGAATCAATGTATGGGGGTGGCTTTTGCCTGTTGGGCTCCGTCATATCCCAACCTTCACCAGACACCGGGGTCTTCGACGACGTGAGCTGGTGCTTTCTTTGCCTTGTTCTTTAGTAGCAACTGCTTGTACTCAACCTCCATAGCTCTTGCCGCCTTGATATATTGCTGTGCCATGGCCATGTCTTTGTCCAGCTGAGCGCCCTGCTCTGTGATGCACTTGGCCTCCGCTAGGATTTCTGGATGCTTCTCATCAAGCTCCGTACCACTCCGAATATGGGCGACGGTAATGGGCTCGACAAGGAGTGCACCGTATATCGCCTTCTCGGCGGGAGTAACAAATGGGTTGCCAGCTGCAGACATTGACGGCGGTGGCGGATCTGTTTGCTTGGCAGTACTGGGGACCCTTGGTGAGTTCCTGCGCCTGCTGCGGTCGGATAGCCGGAGGAGGCTTGGCGGCCTTCTTTGCTGCTACAACTTTGGTAACCACAGGTGTGGGCGGAGCTCTCTCATGTTCCGGTTCCTGCCCGTCTTCTTCCATCACGCTCCTGATGCTGACTAGCACCTAGTGGGACGTGTTGGCTTTCTCGATGTTCTCCTCCTTCTTGATATCCTGCTCGATCTCCCTCATAATAGCAGTGTATTCCTCCGAGTTAGCGTTCGAGCCACCGCCATCCATATTGATGTCGGCGTATAGCGCGTCAAGGACGGAGTCGGAGTTGGCTTTGGTGTTGTTGACAGTGGAGGTAGAGGGTGATGGAGGTGGGCCGTTGTTGTTCCTTCCTCCGGCTTCAGGCCCAGACATAGCTTGGGTGTTCTCCTTGGTGTCCGCGTATTCATTAACGATTGTGAACATCTCTCTAAGGATGAGAGGGCCTGCGGCCTAGCGTCTTCAGAGAGTATGATGGAGGATTGTTCCGGGTCTGATACCTTCCACGAAGTGGTAGATGAGTTTGTCAGTGCAGTCACCCTCTAGGGTTTCCTTCACCCTCATCCATCTGGCAAGGCATTCGTGGGGAGGTTCCACATCCCTCTGAATGCATCTTGCTAGATCGAAGATGGTGACGCCACCGGCAAAGTGTGAGCTTCACATATCTAACGCTTGGGGAAGCCAAGCGGATTTTTCGGATCCTTCCACCATTATATCCTGCATAGGGGCGGTTTGGATGGGCCTTGAATTGTCCTGATCTGAGCTGCAGTACTCTAGGGAGAGGTACGACCCAGATTCTTCCGCGGACGTATCCTTCCCGTAGGCGATCCGGGCGGGCCTTGATGAGCTTCCGACTTCCTGGGAGCTAGGACCCGAGTCAGTTTCACCGATGAAGATGTGGATGTCTCCCAAGGGGATGACGTAATAGCGTGTAGGGTTCGTCTTCATCAGCACCCACAATTCATTTGGAGGGACGATCGGGACATTGCCGGAGAAGAGAACGCATCTGATGGCTATGGTGTCGCCGATTCCCGCGAAGAGCTTGGACCTCGCCCGATGTAGAGCTCAAAGCGCCCCTTGCCCCACGGTGGGCGCCAACTGTCGTGGTATTGCCGACGAGTACGCCATGGAGGGGTCCTCACAGTGCGTGTTTAGAGACGTGGGGTAAGGCAGAGACTTGGCAGGTACGTGGTAACATAGTTTACTCAGGTTCCAGTCCCACAACAGTGGCGGAACTCTACTCCTTCTATAAATCACTATAATGGCAATATGCCGAGTTATAGAGATCAGTTCACTGTGCGAGGGTGTTGTGTATCGTATCTGACATTGTTCCTTAAAGGCTCCCACAGATCTGGCTTATAAAGGCACTAGAAGCTAGGGTTACAGGGAAAGGAACTTCCCAGACAAGGTAAAAATTCTTACTAATACAAACTAGTCTTCATGTCTTGTACTCCAAGGCTCCGAGTACGTCGTAGACTCCTACATAGCCTTCTTTTATCCGGCATGGGCCTCCCTTCTGGATCCGTCTAACTAGGACACCCAGCAGGCCATGGGCCATGCTACCAACTGTGGACCAGTCGGGTTAGCCGGATTAGAGACGTTCTATGGTGATACCCATTTAGCATATCCCCAACAATTGGTTTCCTTACTTTATTTCTTATCTCATTTTTATAGTTCATTTGTTTATTATAAATATAAATTTTAGAAATTTATTTTATTTTCATGGTGCTTTTATGGAAAGATGCACTTCATGTGTTTCTTATGATCCAAATTGACAACTCCCTAAGACCATAACTTTGGATCTCTAACTTTGAAATCTTGGCCAATGAGCCCAATTAAATTATTTCTTAGATTTTTAAGTCCATTGAACAATTATTTTGATACCATAATCCATATATAGAGACATCAGAGTAAATAATAGTGCATGGAAATTTTTGTCGATTCTGCTATCCACTTTGCCCGATTCTTTTTGGTCGTGGGATGGACGACGGGGTGGCCACGCAGCGCCATCACAGCACAACCCGACTCTCTCGGGTATGCAGGCCCCGTGGCTCTAGATTCCCTGCTATAGACGTTTTGCGAGTCCTTTTTCCTACCCTAAGCCATTAGATGGTGGGCCGCGCGCGTGGGATGGGCCTGTTGTCACCGGCCATGGGCGGAAATGTGCTACTTGAGAGGTATTTTGAGGGAGATAGGTGCTCCACACCCACCTAGTGGTGGGGCTCATCAGTAGCCGACATGGCAATAGAAACCCTCGCCATTCACGGGTTCTCAAAACCGAGAGCTGAGCTGGTAGCGGAAATCCTTGATGGCCACAGCTTCTCACGTCTGGGAGCTGATGTGGCAGTGAAAACCCTCACACACTTGTGGTGGAAACCCTTGAAGTCCGCATTCTTAGCATGTAGTGCTCTAGAATTATGGAGTGGTTGGCCTGGAGGTTGCCCAGGTGTAATCCATCTCGCGTATGGAAAGAGCTCGCTGCCTGGAGGGGTGGCATATACGACTTCCGCTCACTTATCCTGGTTCTGGTACTAATGCGCGTATCTCCCACGGGCTCCCGGTGAGTTTTCTTTTCCGTATGTTCTTTTGGGGCACTCGATGGAGCCATTCACCTTTCGATTTTTCTCGCTTACCAATGGGCCCGAAAGTAGCAATCAACCTGGATCAACTCCGTGGTGTGTGTACTCGTGTTTTCATCAGAGGTAACCGGTGTATCCGTACGCAGATCCTTGCTCTCATGTGTAGTAGGGTATGTGCAAGAATGCTAAAATACAGCTTTCCTATAATTACGCGGACATTATTTACCACATGCATGGAGTACTCCATACCATCTCCTTTTACCGCAAACCGCCTTACTTCCTCTATACGTATCCGGCTCTACCCTTCGTCTGCTCCATGAAGCCTCTCTTTTTTGTCCTCATGTCTGCTTTTTCGCCTTTCTCTCTCATCGATCTCGCTGTTCTTATATATTAGACCGAGACATCTTCTCCACTGCCTCTATCTCTGATCGTCGTCTCCTGTTCTCTCGCTCATCACCTCTCTTCGGTCGCAGCTGGTATGTAAACTCCAATTAGCGCATCCCTAGGTGTTCTCTGTGTTTCAGCTGCTTAAAAATCATGTGTTGCTTTCCTCGCTAACATTTGTTTTTTATATGCTATTCTTTTTGATGGCCTTCTTCTCGGCTAGCTAGGTTAGTGTGTTCTACTATTACTCGCAAATCATCACGGTGTGTTCGTGCCACTAGGTGTGCTCTTCCTATTCCATGAACACCTTACAATTGGACTTGTTTGTGCACTCTTTATAGGTTATATTCCTCGTGTGGTTGTTGTGCATGATCCATGGTTCGTCAGCATACGCCCGCTATTCGTCTGATGCTTTAGTTGTTGCCAGTTCATTGTAAGTGTCCACTCATCCCATATCCTCGATCACATCTTCAGATTTGCATACTCTTGCGGCATTCTGATGGCTTTGATTATTTCTTAGATGTACGCACATAGTTTGTCGTCTGACCTTAAGATTGTAAGAAAATTTTAGTTCGTGCTGGTGAGATTGTCATGGATGTGGGAGTAGCATGGCGGGGCCGATGGTGGTGCTCGGCTCGCTGGTCATATGATCCTCTCATCTCATGCGTTGTTTTTAGAGATGTCGCTTCTTTATAAAGTTTGCTTATTCTACTTCATACAGGGCAACGCTATGTACGCTAAAATTGGGTAGAACAACGACAATGATTTAAGGCATAGATGCAAGAAGGGCATGTTTACGCGCTCAGTACTTCAGGATTTCCATGACAAGGCAAGGGTACCGCGGTGACCCAGCACACCACTTCATGATGTAGTACACTATAGTCATTGACATAGCATAAATGAAACACCATTTCACTAGTATTACATCCCTCAGAGTGGTACAATAGAAACATAGTAGGTCCAAAGCATGACTATATGTTACAACTCAACTCTTTACAAAAGATCTAGAGAACACTTTAGGTTATAGAGAGAGAAAGCAACTTCTTATAAAGAAGAACCAAAAATAAAAAAATCATGAATAACATACTAATAGACTAGTATCTAAACTACATGGCTTGCATTTACTTCTATTGCAATGATCTACAAAAGTAGGTTCTAGGGCTAGATATTATACTCCTATCTACTCAAGAACTTCGTATTTACTTCAGTTGATGTATATGTTGACTCCATTGACTTCATTAAAGAACTTGAGCTTTTGGTGACAATTCCCTTGAGCATTAGTTGATGTAGACATCGTCTTTATTGGCTTCATAATCTAGCAAGGGTTCAGAAGGTATGGTTGAGTACAAGCGTACTCAGCAAGTTCACAAAAAAGGAGTGTATGATGCACTAATTACAGCTGTGGACCATAGATCGTAGGCTATGCAGGTTTTCATAAACATTTCTTCAAAGGTTGCTTTTATTCTGAAAAGCTATGTCCGTCAGCCTTCACAGGTTTACCAGAACATTATGTAGTTCCTTTCCTGCCGCGTTCGTAGCTCCTTCCGGGAATAGGGAGTAACATGTCACAATTTTTACACTCTGTAGAGGTGCGTCACTTTTCCCATAAGAGATCTTAAGCTTTGTTACACAAGACAGAGTATGTCCCTGTTCTAACTTCCATGGTTTGAGGCCCAACCTAAGATTCAAGGCAATCACTACCCTTCTCCAGGACCCCGCATGCCCAACGGATTGCACGTCAGGCCTAGGATAAAACGTGTTTCCAATGGTAGCCTAAGGCGTACAACCGTCATAGGTGCTAGAAGTCATGGGATGTTGAGGGATCCCAGCCATATGCTGCCAACCCTCATTGAGGAGTAACAACCACGACCTGGCCATCCATTGACATGCAAAACGGAGCAGATCCAACTGACTTCTCCATCCCATTCCAAATCTCATTGTTAACGCATATTATACGGTGCAAGAATCACTGGCGACAATGGTTATTAAATCATAGGCAATATATTCTCGTGTAATAGGGATTCTATTGCCAATCATAATAGATTGACTCATCACCCTAGATCAGTAATCAATAGTTCATATTAATCATGAAAATAGTATTTTCTGTCATCCTTTTTGAAATGCACGTGATAACAATTATAAATTGCAAATACTTCATAGAAAATAACCAAAGGACATGAGCAAGTGTGAACTTGCCTTTGTGATCACAAGATTATGCAATAACGATCTTCGAGACAATAGAAGATGCAATATCTAAAAACAACATCATTGGTCCGGTAAGGACTACTGTTTAAAGAAGCAATATGCTATTATGCATAAGTAATGTTATGCATTTTATAAAACTCCCGAAGTGAATCCCCAATATTATTAGTGAATTGAACTTAGGTGATTTCTTTGAGCTTTGGTTTATCTTTAAGTTTACTTCTTAAGCAAATATTTTTATAAGGAACTTAAGTCTTAACACATAAGATATATAAGTAGAGTACAAATCAATCTAAATTTGAGGTTAACTACCATCTGGTAACTAGGATGAAACTCCATGTGTTGGTTTGTTAAGAGTTGAAAGAATTATTATAGAGTTGTTGTTTGAAGTGGCAAAATAAATAACCTTCAAAGAAAAGGTTGTTTATGTTAAGTTCATCAATCTGAAGGTTGTTAAGATTAATACTATGGTCTTTAATATAGTACAATTAATTTTGAGTTATTATACTTTTAGTGGATTGTATAATAAACCAAAGTTAATTATAAAATCATGAATAAACTTAAGATATACTATTTATGGGATTTTACACCAAAGTTAACTATAAAAGTGAATCTTAATAAGCATGATATTTTATGGTATCACAAAGGTCTAGGTTTTTCTTAAGCCTAATCAAGGTTACAAGATCATTTGTCTTTAGTCTAAGGGGTGCTAGATTTTATCTTCCAAGTGCATACATTTTATGGTTAATTATGGGACCAAGCTTATAAGCAAGTTTAACTACTTAGATATTAAATTGATATAGCCAAAGATTCAAAGGTATATTGCTTGATTTTATATTTGTAATTTACTTAGTATAGTTCTATTGATAAAATACATTTTAATTTGTATTATAAAGAAATAAATATTTAAAAGTGATTTTTGTTGAACATAACAATTAATACTATGGCTTTAGCTAAGTAGAATGGATACTTTAGTTTTCTTTACATGTTTTACCATAGTGATAAAGATAAAAGACATTTTTAAAGTATTATAATTTGCATTTTTATAGTTACTCATGAAAGAGTATTAATTACTCTAGACAATACATGCTAAAAAACTTAAGTAAGGTTAAAAGGAATTTATGTGAATTTATAGCTCCTAAATTAAAATATAAGGATTTCTATTTTCATGCCCCTGGTTCGTTAGTTGTACTCAGTTTTCTCCAGCCGCTTAGTTTTTCTTCACTTTTACCCTCCCTCCATTCCGAAACCCTCACATGCGCTCGGGCGGGGGGGGGGGGGGGTGCCGTCAGGTCAAAAGCTTGACCGTTGGATGCTGACCGATGGGACTGCGTTGGGGCGGGTTGTGCGTTGAGCGTTATGTTGTGTCGCCTCGACCGTTACATACTGATAGGTGGGGCCAGGATACACAGCGGACCAGCCATCCATCTCTCGCTAATTATGGGGGACGTGGTGAGGGACCATGTGGGGAGCGTTTGGTGGTTACGTGCGTCCTATCGCCTAAATTGGAAGTTTACCTTTTTATTATGTTTATAATTGGCATTTTTAAGAGTGCCTTTTCCCCCTCTCTCTCGCTAACCGTTGTGTTTTTTGCCCAAAAAGGTAGCGAATCTAGAGTAGCTTCTCTCTTTATTCATTGTTCCTTTTGCCCTTGTTTTCTCCCAATCTGGTAGCAAATCTAGAGCAACAAAACTAACCAGCACCATAAATAAATTCAGTAAATAGAGCAGATGTAGATAAGACAGCTAATATAAGCTATATAGTACGGTAGTTAACGAGGTTCAACGATTAGGCTGCTCAGCAGCAGCAACGGAAAAGTTCAACACAGAGAAGACCAAAGAAGCTGCTTTACAACAGCATATCTGTGCCCCCTCATGGCCTCCGCCAGGAGGGACTCCGCCTCCTCCCTCTAGCGGCTCCTCCACTTCTTGTTACCCAGTCCCTTGACCTTGGGCGGCTTGAGCTTGATCGGGGGCATGCGACCCTCCTCGATAGCCACCTTCTGGAGGTTGCGGAGGTGAAGACCGAGCGCCTGGCGCTTGGCTATGAAGCCGTGGACATTCACGGACTCGCCGCAGGTCCCCATATCCTCGGCATGCTTCACGAGGGAGTTGAAGTCCGTGGCATGGAGCCTCCTGGTGGGGCAAAAGGGCCACCTATACACGGCGGCAGCAAAGAAGTTGTTGTACTGGCCGGACTTCAGCCTCCTCGGCACATGACGAGTCTTGGTGTCCTTAGACTCGTCGTCACTACGGACGTCGCGGCTATCCTCATGTTGGAAAAAAACATTAAACTGCAATAAGGACATGATTGAGATACTTGCATTACCGGGATTGATTATTTGCATAAATTAACCGATTGAGATATCCTGATTATTCCCCAAATCTCAAACCAAATCGAATACAAAAAGGGGGATTCATCGAAATACGAGATCTAACACAAGATGATTAGCTACTGTAAAAATACGAATAGCCGAGCCCTAATAACATACGATCTAGCATCCAACGATGGGAACGGGGGAAGAACAAGGGAAGGGGAGAAAACCCTGGTTACCTCCCACCATAGGTCGGTGATGCTGGTGTCGTAGGGGTTCTCCGACCTTATATAAACAACCTCCTCGTAGGGGTCCCAGTCGAGCAGGATCTGCCCGAGACCCGCGGGGGCCTCCTCGCCGGCGGCTACGGTGGATGCAGGGACGGGGACGGGGACGAGGGCCTGTACGGGGAAGAGGGCCTCCTCGCCGGTGGCCTTGGAGGCGCCGATGGCCACCGCTCTGTTCTTCTCCATCGCCGGTGTGGTTGGGGTTTTCTTGGGGGTTTGCAGAAGGTGATGGGACAGTGGAGATGGTTGAGTGAGCGAGTGAGTGATGAGTGCGAGTGGGGAGGCCTCTATTAAAGGAGGAGGAGAGTGAAGTTTCGTTGCACTACCGTGCACTGTGTAACCGCGTAGGGAATGCTACTGCACTGTGCACGGCCACACGTGTGCGCTACCGCCCCGTGCACCGCACACGCGTACCGTGAGTCACGTTTTTCCCTCGTGTCTAACCCTGACGACTCAGTTGTACTAAGTTTTGCCCTCGAGTGTAACACTAGAAGTTTGGTTGTACTTAGTTTTTCCCTCCAGTACTAACACTGACATGTGTAATATATTCAGTTTTACCCTCCGGTGGCTGGTCAACAAAGAGTCAACGAATAGGTTTTAGCTAGCTAATTGAGTCATTTTATGCGCAACAAATTCAAAAAGAGCAAAACATAGCGGTATCTATCCAGGGAGTCTTATTATGTGACCTGCCATCATAAAAAATGTATATAAACCAAGTTTTAACCTAAATCACCACTTCTCAAATCACCTACTATCTATGAAGGTTCATGGCTTTCTACTCAAGCCTCTTCCCAAAACATAGTTTGTCTGAATGAGTCAATAATTGTCAAACTAGTGTATATTTGAATTGCAAATAGTTTGATGTATGCCAAGATGTATTTTATTGTATAAAACACACATTTTCCATTTTTTAAATATTTTCTATTTTTTATTTGAATCCCTTTGTCAGTCTTGCCCTTGGTTTTTAAGTTCTACTCAATTTTGCCCTTGGTTCTTAAGTGCTACTCAGTTTTCCCCTCTCTTTGTATCCATATCTCGCACATGTGCTCATCTTCGCTGGTACGCTCTGATTGGTCGAGACAGTTGTCACATAGATCGTGCCCACCAACAGTTGATCCTCTATGATCTAGCGGACATGATAACCCCTATATCTGTCAGGGGGCACCCCTCTATCTGTGCAAAAGAACGAGTATGCCACCCGTACTTTAACTCCATAAACAAATGAACTTGAATATAATTTGAAGGGAACATGTTCGAAGGTGTATAATTTGTGCATTACATTCCACTCCATGGAAATGATAATCTCTCAAGATTTCCTTAGCACAACATTATCACGTATTAAGTGCGATTTCAAAGAGTTCAAAGGTGTATAATTTTCGTATACGCAAGTTTATGCATTATATTTCACTCCATGGAAATGATAAATGATCAGGATTTTATTAGCATAACATTATCACGATGTAAGTGCGATTTCAAAGAGTTCAAAGGTGTATAATTTTTGTATACACAAGTTTATGCATTATATTTCAGTCCATCAAAATGGTAATCTCTGAAGCTTTTCTTAGAACAACATTATCATGTATTAAGTGCTATTTCAAAGAGTTCAAAGGTGTATAATTTTAGTATACGCAAGTTTATGCATTATATTTCACACGTGGAAATGGTAATATCTCAAGATTTTCTTAGCACAACATTATCACATATTAAGTGCGATTTCAAAGAGTTCAAAGGTGCATAATTTTTGTATACGCAAGTTTATGCATTATATTTCACTCCATGGAAATGGTAATCTCTCAAGATTTTCATAGCACAACATTATCACGTATTAAGTGCGATTTCAAAGAGATCAAAGGTGTATAATTTTCATATACGCAAGTTTATGCATTATATTTCAATCCATGGAAATGGTAATCTCTCAAGATTTTCTTAGCACAACATTATCACGTATTAAGTGCGTTTTCAAAGAGTTCAAAGGTGTATAATTTTTGTATACGCAAGTTTATGCATTATAATTCACTCCATGGAAATGGTATCTTTCAAGATTTTCTTAGCACAACATTATCACGTATTAAGTGCGATTTTAAAGAGTTCAAAGTGTATAAACTTCATATATGCAAATTTATGCATTACATTCCACTCTATGAAAATGGAGGTGAAAATAATAATCTCTCAAGATTTTCTTAGCAAGACATTATCACGTATTAAGTGCGATTTCAAAGAGTTCAAAGGTGTATAATTTTTGTATACACAAGTTTATGCATTATATTTTCACTCCATGGAAACGATAAATGATCAGGATTTTATTAGCGCAACATTATCATGTCCTAAGTGGGATTTAAAAGAGTTCAAAGGTGTATAATTTCCGTATATGCATTATATTTCACTATATGGAAATGAAGCAACGGCACGGACACGGGTGTAGGGATGGCTCGGGGTCCCATATCGCAACGCCAACCTGGGTAAGTTGTGGGTCCAGCGCTCATGTGGATAAGCTATGGGTCCGATGACGATCTGGATAAGTTGAGTGAGGTGTCCACTACGGGAATCGACAGAACGCGACCCCACTTGTCAGCATGTAACGACAAGGGTACACTACGGGACCCAACAGAACGCGGCCCTACTCGTCAGCACGTAATGGCGAGGGTCCACTACGAGACCCGACTGAACGCGGCCCGACTTGTCAGCACGTAATGGCAAGGCTGACAGACGGTGAGTTTCAGACCATGTGAGAGTTTCATATAAGGAGATGGGCAAAAGTGAGGAAAAACTAAGCTGCTAGAGAAAACTGAGTACAACTAACGAACCGAGGGCACAAAAATATAAATTCCTAAAATATATTCAATACTTTAAATAAATCCTTAGAAGTTAATTAAAGTTAATATGGATTTTTTTTGATTTATAAATGAGAATAGAAAATATATTTCTTTATTTTAATAAAACAAAAGGACTATAGAGTCATTTATAACAATTATTTGTTTAAAAATCCTAAAATGATTTGGAATTTCATAATTAGCATTTTTATCAAATAATAGATTTATTTTTATACGCAAAAATAAATTTTATGGAATTTTAAGACTTTTCTTTATTTTTTAATATTTCATTCAGGATTTAATCGTGTTAAAATTTGGTTGCATTTTATTTAACTTAAACAAGTGGTTTTATATTTTCTTAATTATATATTTTTGTGAACATTTTGATATATTATATGTATTTTTATGATTTTTCCTTATTTTTCTAGGGCTAAAACAATCTCAGGGTTATTTTGGTACTTTTTTATTTTACCTTTTTATTTATTTTACTTTCTTATCTTTCTAACTAGGTCGGGCCCATCGGTGAATTTAACCCGCTGGTCATCCCACAAGTTTGGGTTATACCACATGGCTTGGTTCACTGGGTCGGTTCGACCCAGACCCAGACCTAGCGCACTCTTTCACGATCTCTTCCCCTTCCTTTCTCTCTAGCGATAGCCATGGTGCCACCACCATTAGCACTCGATTCCGACAACTTCTGTCATGTTGATCGCTGCCGCTAGTGGAAATTGACACGGTGCTGACCACTGATTCATCGGGTCCTAATCGATTTGGTTGGCACTTCCTCATTTAGTCGTGCCACCTCCTCTACTAGCGATTAGGGTTATGGATAACTCGATTCGGCCACTCTCCAGTGGTCTAGTGGTCCTTGATGAAGTGGAAACATGGGGATGATGCTAGTGTTGTGGTGCGGCTGGTGTGGCTCAGCGCGAGTCGAGTGCCATGGTGCTCCTCGTGCCGCCATGCCACCATGTCGTGCTTGACGTCTCCTCTGCAACACCGCCATCTCCTTCCTCTCCGTTGAGCTACAACTCGTCACCAGGTAGGTCACCTTTTTTGTTTCCCCCCTCTCATCCGCTCTGAGTCTCACCCTCCTTCAGGTTTCAACCAAAATCAGAGTGTGTTCATGATCTAGGGTTCCTTCTCTCATTGATTATTCTTAGACATTTCAATAGCTTGCTTGGTATTGTTGGTAATCTTATCATGTTATGACAGATTCAGTTTGTGAATTACTTAGCAATAATTTCTATGGTAGCCATGTTAGTGGATCCACTAGCTATACCTTAGTTATATTGATTCATTGGTGGTAATCCTAGTTGTTCGCTATTAAAAATGTTACACTCATGATACTTGAGTGATGTTGGTAATATCTACAACATTACATGACTTGTGGGAATGATGTTGAGATTATAATTCCATTTTATGACTTTATTATGTTCAAGCTTCTAGGAGGAGGGTTGATATTATCTCAATGAGAGTAGGTGCATGTTATCTTATACAAGCCCTTGATACATATTTTGAATGTTTTAAATTGTTCTTATATGATCTGTTGATTAATAGTGATCAAAATTTAAGATGTACCCTAAATACTTCAATAAGGATTTAATCCTTATTTAATTAGATTGCTTAGCAACATGGTTTTCTAAGGTTTTTCTGTAAGATTAGTATGGCAGAAGTCTGCCTTTGGATGATTCCTAGTAGTGATTCTAGGAAAATGATTTATTTCACTTAACTACTTGAATTTGTTGATGTTCTGTTGTGAGTACATATGGTAAACTGAACTAGTAGATGCTCCTGGTATTGCCAGCATGCTAGTGGATAATGCATATGATTCCTAGTGTCCTTTGAACTAGGAAAATGATTTAGCTCTTGTAACATATACTTGATAAGTATTCTTATATATGTATATTCCATTCCTCTCAATTGGTTTAATGTGGTATGAAGTGACCCCACTTGATCTCCTAGGATTATCCTAGTTGCAGATCAAATTTGGAATTGGTTGCTTGTATCACTTTTAGGAATTTCTTGTGTGGCTCTAGTCTTTATGGAATAAATCTTGACAAGATCAGATGTTGTACTTGTTTCTAGGCCATGCCTGTGATGCCCAAGCTGAGGCATCATCCCTGGATAAAAATAGATGTGGCTTATGTTAGTATAACTGCCACTGGGATCCCTCTAAGTAGAGTGTGCATAGTGGTTGTTTTTCTAACAAGATCTGCGTCACTTCAATCTTTGAATGGATGGAAATTGAATCATTTACTTGAGATGATTTAGATGCAAACTAATAACTTGAAAGTTCTAGGCCAATGAGGGAAGAGACTGAGGCATTAAATCTTGATAACAACATATGTTACTAGTGTAATCTATAATGGCTTCTCCTATTATGGATATACTACTGTAGTACCTCACTAGAGTCTGCACAGTAGTATACTCCATAGTGGTATGATATGTTGTTGGTTGTGCTAGTTTAACAAGAACATATGCTATGATTTAGGTCTTTTTATTTCTCTATGATGATTTTGTAAAGCAGCTCTTTGCAAGACTGAGATAAACCCCTCTCCTCTCTCTCTCTTCCTTCTTAATTCCTTTTTCTTGCCCTTTATCTAAAACTATTAAGAACAGTTTACTATTCTTGATTTCTTGGCCATACCTATGATACAAATGTTAAGGTTGTGATTGTAAAATAAGAACGAATACTATAGTAGCCTTACAAGTTCTATGTTGACCCTAACATAGCTTGGATGTGCTTTATTGAGAGCTCTCTCTCTCTCCCAAATGATTTATTTGATTAAAATATGTAACATCCCAAATTTTATATTTAAGATGTTACTAGTAGCATGCATTCATCTTACATCATGACATCACACAGTTGTTGCATCTAAAACTCATTTCTTAAAACTCTATATTATTTTCCTAAATAAGCCTATGAGGGCAAGAAGGGGTTTTATAAAAACTAGCCTTCAAAAATCCTTACAAAAGTTTACTTTTATGATCCTAATATGATCTAATTATTTTTATGAATTTTTAGAGACCAAATTCTTTGAATTTGGAATGTATTGCAAAAGTTATTAAGGGAAATGTTAAATAGAAAATAATAAAAAGAATAAAAAACTAACTATCTATCCTAACCTAAGCGCCAACCCGACCCGATCCAACTCTATTTACCTCCCTTCTCTACCGAGCACGCGCAACACGATGCAAACGGGCCGGCCCAGAGCCACAGCACCAGCCGCACTAATCGCCAGCTGCACTCGCTGATAGTGTGGGCCCACTAGTCATTGCCACCACAGAGTTCGCACCGAACTCGACAGCACCGTCACTCTAGGGTCGACCCCCCCGACTGAACCGGAACAGATTCAGCGACCCCTACCCCTAGTTTCCCCTGCCTACTTAAAGCCCCGAACCCCGTCCACCAGAAACCCTAACTCGTAGCCACAATCGCCCCTAGGCTACAAATTTCTGATCTCGCCATTCCCTGCCGTTGTGGAAGCTTCGGGAGGTAAGCTCCCTATTGATTCCGAGGCTCTTTATTCTCCCTCTTTCTGTTTCCAGCATTGCTGCTAACTCCTGCACCACCTTGCGTGCTTTTCCCTTTTGAGCAGAGCCCCCTGCTGCCCTCGATATGTCACCGGAGCTCCGTCGGAGATGAAGGAGAGAAGCGGAGCGCCACCGCGAGCCGAGGAAGCGAGATTCGCCGCCATCCATGCTAGGAGAACGACGAGGACCTGATGTACCCCCATAACCACTTCGTCACCTCAGGTTGCCACGAGACCTCCGCCGGCCATCGTCACCGACCGTCTCCACCGCAAGTCGCCGTCGCGAAGAGAGGTGAGCACGTCCGACTCACTCTAGCCATTATATTCGTTTTTAACGCGTAAGATTAGATCGTGTGTTGAAGAAGTATCGCCCAATCAGATTGTGCTGCGTGGCATGCACCATGTCAGTACACTTAGTCAGCAGACTCACCCGCGCCGCCCAGTAGCATCGCGACAAGTGTTGAGTATTGTCGGGATAGATCTAGATTTAGTTTTAAAAGGGTAGAATAATTGCTAAACTTGTAAAATCAATAGTAAATCGAATACTTGGCTAAAAATTGCAAATAATATATCGTTTGAGTCATAAAATGTTGTAGAACACAGGTCTATAATAAAATTGCTAGTATATTGTAGTTATAATTTTGTAATATTTAATCAATTGTTTGGAGTAGTTTAATATTCTAGAAAATCAACCGTGACACCATTTTAGTTGATTCTTGCCGTGTTGGCTTCGTAATTGCGAGATCTACTGTTTAGAGTTGGAATATCATGCTTAGAGGTTTCGAAGTTGTTTCGTGGCTTTGTCAAAGAATAGATACCCTTGTAAGCATATCTAGGATTTTATTAGTCAAAAATAATTGAAACCTATGGAAAATTGTTACCAACGATACCCCAAACATAAAACAACCACTAAGTAATATTTTGGTCAAAATAAACAGCCACTAAGGAGTCGATCCTAGTTGAAGTGTTGCAGGACGAGAAGGAGGTACTTCAAGAGAAACTCGAAGTCACTACAAAGGAGTTGCAAGATGAGAAGAAGGACCTCCAAGAGAAGATCAAAGCCACAACCAAGGTGATGGAGTTATACAAGTCAACTCTAGATAAGGAAGGCTTCTCATTTGAGGAAGAATGAGTGGATGACTTGGAAGAGTAGAGTAGTTAGTTGGGCCACCTTTATTTTATAGTTAAACGTATTCGCAATTGTAATAATAATACCAAGACATGATTGAATAGTTAAAATTGGATGATTTATGTGTTAAACTTTTGTGCTATCTGTGCATTTTTGTGTTCTTTGTGTGCTTTCATAAGGCTAGGAGTTTATTACTTTATTCTTTCTATCTATCTCTTAACTTTTTCCCCAACCCCACAAATGTTGCCAAGACGTGTGAACAACGATCTCCCTCCGGAGATTGCACAACTTCTGGCCTCTCAGAATCAGCTGATCCAACTCCTCACCCAGAATATGCAAAACAACAACAACAAAAACCCACCGCCTCCGCCACCCCCGCCGCCTCAACAGGATCGCTTGACTCGGTTTTTGAGGTTAAACCCTCCTATCTTCACAAGAATCGCTAAACCAATTATAGCGGATGACTGGCTCCGCATGATCAACAAGAAGCCAGATACCATTCAGGTTGCTAGAGCTAATAGGATGTGTTTGGCCAGGCACAAACTTGAAGGACCTGCTGCTCAATGGTGGGATAACTATCAAGTCATTCACCCAGATATTGATGGTATTACATGGAACCAGTTTGAGGTAGAGGTAGCTTTCCGCACTCACCATGTGGCTGCTGGTGTCATGACTCTGAAAAGGTGCGAGTTCCGCGACTTACACCAACTGCACCATTCTGTCTTCGAGTATGGAGACATTTTCAACAAGATAGCACGATATGCGCTCGATGATGTTTCCACTGATGCCAAGAGGAAGGAGGAGTTCTTAAGAGGACTTAATGATGAGATATCTATTTGGCTTGTGGCTCAGAAGTTTGACAACTTTCTAGAACTCCTGGGCAGGGTAGTTGTGGTTGAATCCAAACGGAGGAGCATAGAGAACCACAAGAGGAAGTATAACTCACACAAGTACTCTGTTCTGTACCAGAAGCAACGTACTTCATCACCACCACCCCACGATAATAATGGCCACAAACATAATGGACACCGGCATGGCAGTCACAAACACAATGGTCATAAGCAGCGCAACGGGAATGGTAATGCCAGCAATGGGAAGGATCTCAGTGAAGTGACATGCTTCAAGTGCAACAAGACATGGCTCTATGCAACTATTTGTCCTGGAAGGATGAAGAATGGAAATGGCAATGGGCATAGCAACGGGCACAATCATGGCAATGGGAATGGAAAGAAGCTGAATCTGTTCATCAAAGCCACGCTGGATCATGTGTCCGTGGGAGATGTGTGTGAGGCATCGGACTCCGTGATTGGTAAGTTTAAGCTTAATTCCATCCCCAAAGTTGTTCTTTTTGATACTGGTGCAACAGATTCATTCATATATTGAGGTCACGTGTTTGATTCCCATCTCCGCACTTAGCAGTCTGTATAAAAGGACTCTTTTATTTCTCTAGATATGGTAGAGGGTTGGGTGGTATCCAACTTTTTTTATTCATTAGTTCCCGGCCCTAGAGGGGGAAAATGAGCAGTTTACGAAGGAACTTGTCCCATAACGTGCAAGCCTCCTCCCAACTCTGCGTAAAAGACAGATTAAATGAAAGAAAGGCACGGTCGAGTGTTTCGTTTCATTTTCTATTATATTAGAGTTTTCCTTTTTTTATTTTCTGTCAATGAATATTCTAATAGGAATGGAATTTCATAATACTGAAAGAGAAGAGGTAGAAATTCGGAACGCAAATTGCGTTTTAATTTTAGTGCGTCTCACTAGTCGAATGTTTTCAAAGAAATGCCCTTTCTATTTTTTGTACCTTGCCACTAAATACTTAAAAAATTAAGAAATGAGAGAAGGGTATTTGTGCATAGAGGCAAGATACCTACGGAGATTATTAGTACTCCTCTAAGGGTAAGTTCTGTAGGAGGAGAAATAGTGGCAAACTCTGGATGCCATGGGATAGAACTAAGGATTGGGACACACATCTTTCCCACGAGTCTAGTATTTCTAGAGTGACAAGGCTTAGATATAATTTTGGACATGAACTGGATGACCGAATATGAGGGAGTCATAGATTATGCTAAAAGAACTGTCGCACTCACAACTCCAGAGAAGAAAAGAATTCATTTGAAGTCAATGTTTGCACTTAAAGAGAGTATGATGAATTCTCTTAAGGGGGTTAGCTTGGAGGATGTACCTATTGTAAAGAAGTATCTAGATGCTTTTCTGGAGGAATTGCTAGGGATGCCTCCTGACTGTGATATCGAGGTCCTTATTGACTTGATGATGGGCACTAGACCGATAGCCAAGAGACCGTATGAGATGGATGTCAACGAGTTGAAGGAACTCAAGAAGCGGCTTAGAGAACAATTGGACAATGGATTCATTCAAGTAATTGTTTGGAGTAGTTTAATTCTAGAAAATCAACTGTGACTCCATTTTAGTTGATTCTTGTCGCATTGGCTTCGTAATTACGAGATCTGCTTTTTAGAATTGGAATATCATGCTTAGAGGTTTCAGATCTGTTTCGTGGCTTTGTCGAAGAATAGATCCCCTTATGAGCATATCTAGGATTTTATTAAACCGAAATAATTGAAACCTGTGGGAAATTGTTACCAACGACACCCCAAACAAAAAACAACCAATAAGTAATATTTTGGTCAAAATAAACATCATCCTTGCATATTACCATGTTGCATGCATGCATGATTCTTTTGTGGCAATGTTTATGTGCAAGTTGTGATTAGATCTATGTGCCTTCGCTAGACTGTTCGGAGTGCACCAAGGAGTATTGTTGCGTAAAGTGCTGGTCGAATCAAGGAAAGTTACACTTCTTGTTCGTATATTTTCCAAGTTTTGATTCTATGCATTTTTTCATCTTCAAATCTATAGTATGTATGCATAGGATGTTCTGGTAGAATTTCTTAGTATTATTTTCCAAGTCCAATGATTTTAGTAGTATGCCATGAGTAACTCTATACTTAGGAATTTTCCAGGGGGTTCAAAAGACAAGAAATGTTTCTATGTATAAAGGCTCTCTTGAGCGAACTTTTCTTCTCAAATCACTTCAAAATAAAACTAAGTTTCTTTTGGGCGGATTGGTTGTCGCATCAATGAGTGGTATTTTTGGTGGAGGACAGCCGCCTAGAAATCAAAGAAGTGTGTCATGTTTTAGAATTCAGAAGCTTCCAGTGCAACCACAATGCATATGGGCACTGTCTTGGCATAGTATTTAGTAGGAAACCTCCCCTGGGAACCATCATTTGGAGGATACTTGGCATGGGCGGATGCAGAAGGTAGAGGGGATACTAAGGGATAGCCTCGCCATGTTCTTGTTTGTATAAGGACTTGATCATGGATTGTGGGTAAAGTGCACAAACTCTCGAGAGTATTTCAATCTGATCGATCAGCCGTGTTCACAGAAAAGGAACAACTATGAGCATCTGAAGGATGTACCCTCTGAAGGATTTCCTCTCTCTTTTCAAAACAAAAGTTTTCAAACCCTATGGTTATATCGCTAATAGGGGGATTTTTGGGACTTGGTGTGTCATATCCAAGTAAGTTGGTGCGTAATATCCAAGTGTCACTTGGTGTGTAATATCCAAGTATTAGGTTCAGAATTGGAAACTTGGTGCATAATATCGAAGTGGCTTGGTGTGTAATATCCAAGTCCTTATTCCACTCGACCCTATATTACTTCTCAAATGTTTACAAAGTAGGATAAAGCTTCTTATTTTCTTCTTACTTAGAGAAAATTGGCATTATGCAAATGAACCCCAAAGCCTAATCTAGCCTTGCATGTAGAGTTAGTCTTATTCTTTCCTTGGTTTAATTTCCCAATACATTTAAAGTATTGACCCAACTTGTTGGCTGCACATTTTATGTATAGAATCTGAAGATTGAAAGGTGTGTAGGGATCACAGGTCTTCATGCAACTAGCCTGGGGCCTTGATGGACTCAAGTTTAATTAAGTTTCCACTATTTATTTGAGCTAGCTATAAGCTAAGCAAAGTTGTCATAAATTCATACTCTGGATTATTCGTGTAATAATGACCTGTGTTCAACATGATATTCATCGACTGTGGGTGCTAGCTATTGATCTAGGTACTAGCATGTAAATCACATGGACTTAGGATATTTATTGATCCAAGGTCTCAAAAGATGGTATTAGAGAACAAAGTTGCCTGTGGGCCGTTAACCCTAGGATTGGAAACCACATTTAACTTTGTGTACTTCTACTTGCTTTATTCTTCTAAGTTATTTACGCACTTCTAGTAATTACTTTCCCTTACTTATTTATGTACCTAATCTTCGTTATTCTAACATAAATATGACGGGCTTCCACTACGACATCATCGAGGACATTGATGGCTGCAAGTGCACAGACCAATTGTGGCTAGTTTCTAAGTAAAGATATCGAACCCTCAGAGAGCTACTGGTAAGGGTCTTTATTCCCCTCGTTACTATCTACCAAAGAGTACTTGTAAGTTTTCTTTGATCCAATTAAAGGGTGTTTGAATGGTTTATGGTTGTTTGCAGAAAAGTAATTAAAACTAGTAAAAGAAACCAATTAACAAGATCGTATGAAAGCGTGGTTAAACTCAATAGTGCTAAAACGTTCTCGGGGATGTAGGATACACCACTAGCATAGTAATATTGTTATATCTAATCAAGATAACATACTTCTCATGTCATGATATGTGTGGAGAGAACCCCATAATAAGATGTTCATGATAAGGCTCGTAGTAAGCCACTTTGTTGAGCCAAGTGTGAGGTCACCTCTAAATAACCAGTGCAATGTCTAAGAGCAATCACCCATACAAACCACCGCAGTCAAGGGTTTCCCCATGGATATCGTAATTAGATTAGGGAGTCCATCTTTAATCCCCCTTTGACCGTGTAGGTTACGAGCCGACGCCAATCTGTCACGGGTATTTCCGGGTACGCTTCCAAAACACGTCCAAAGGGATTCTTCCTCCCTTTGGTCCTGAAGGCAAATTATATGTGGTCGACTTCACATATCATCTAAAGAGAGAAATCAAACACAATACATAATTATATCATGGACAAGCAAGTCATATGGACACAAGAATAGATCATCTTTATTACAAGTTCATAGTGTGCTAGGGTTTCTCCACCCCCCCTAAGAACAAAGGAACTACTCACTCATGGAAGCAATCAACAACATCATCATAATCAAATGAATGGAGTGAAGTACGAGGGGTTCCCACAGGTACACACAAGGATGAAGAACTCCTTGAGTATCCACGAGCACTTCATCCACCCCTTCCTTCCTTTGTAAGATCTGTAAATCAAATTCTTGGAGAAGTAGAGTCCAATAGATCATTCTTGGCTTAACATTAGTACTTTCCAGGATTTCTTTCAAGACAACACGATAAATATGTACTCTAACTTTGGAGTCCATGATATAAGATCTAACTTTATCACAGGAGAAAACTAAAGCGAAGAATACTTTTTCAGCCATAGGATAGTTATTTTGGGCCCCATTTAAGGTGCGACTAGCATGATGAATGATATTAAGATCATCACCATCATACTGACAAAGAATTGCTCCTATAGCTCCATGGCTAGCTTCGCAAAATAGCTCAAAAGGTTTCTTTCAGTTAGGTGGTTTAATAACTTGAGCTTCAAGAATGGCTTTTTTAATATGTTGAAAGAAGTAAGACATTTTTCATCATAATTAAAACGAACATCCTTTTGAAGAAGGTTAGTTAATGGTCTAGCAATTTCGAAAAATTCTTAATGAATCTTCTATAAAACCCTACGTGACCTAAAAAGCTTCTTATACCTTTTATATCTTGAGGAGGGGGCAATCTTTCTATTGCTTCAATCTTTGCCTTATCGACTTCTATGCCCTTACCTGAGACTTTGTGACCGAGTACTGTGCCTTCTTGGACCATGAAATGACATTTCTCCTAGTTCAAGATTAAATTAGTGTCTTCACATCTCTGCAAAACTTTATGAAGATTATGGAGACAATGATTAAAGGAGGTTCCATAAATACAGAAATTTTCCATGAAGACCTCCATAATACTTTCAAAGTAATCGAAAAAAATAGCAGTCATGCATCTTTCAAAAGTGGCAGGAGCATTGCAAAGACCAAAAGGCATACGATGATAGGCATAAAGGCCATAAGGACAAATGAAAGTAGTTTTTAGTTGATCATCATGGTGTACACCAATTTGGGAAAACCGAAATAACCATCTAGGTAGCAAAAATGAGAATGCATGGCAAGCCTTTCTAAAGTTTGGTCTATAACGATAAAGGATAATGATCCTTCCTAGTTTCCTTGTTAAGTTTTATATAGTCAATGCACATCCTATGTCCAACAACAGTTCTACTTGGTACCATTTCATTATGTTCATTTCTACAACCATTAACCCACCTTTCTTTGGAACACAATGAACGAGACTTACTCATTCACTCTTCTCCACATGAAAGATGATGTCTGCATCCAACAAACATATTATTTCTTTTCTTACCTCTTCTTTCATGTGAGGTTTAAGACACGTTGAAACGGCTAAGCTCCTTATTCCATGAATATTCTATGGGTGGCTAGAAAAGGACTAATCCCTTCAAGTCACTCATCGAATACCCAAGAGAATTTTGATGCATGCGGGGAACCTTCATTAAATTTACCTCCTCTTTTTCTACGAGGTTAGCACTTACAATAACAAGGAAATTATTTGTATCATCGAGAAACCTATATTTTAGTTCCTTTGGTACAGTTTTAAGGGTTGGAGGAGGAAGAGCCTCATCTCCTTTCCTTACGGGTTCTTCATATTTTTTATTAATCTCGATGTCCACCTCCGGTGCGGAGTCGAGATAGTTATCTATTTCAATTTTTTCCATGTCTTCAAGAATGTTATTATTGTTGACTAAACTTCTTGCTAGATCATCATCTGGAGTCTCAATGATTATTGAGGCTAATTTTATGATATTACCTTCTTCCCCATGTTCGTACTCATCATCATCTAATTCTTCAATAGCCGGTTTATGGTCAAATTTGGAGAAATGAAAATCCATTTTATCTTTAGCAAACTTGAGAGACACAGTTTGCTTCCTGCAGTCTATGTTTGCTCCTGCGATATTTAGAAAATTTCTTCCAAAGATGATGGGACAATAAATGTTAGTGGGCATATCAATAAGCACAAAATGAATAGGATATTAGTGGGGTCCAATACATATTGGTACGTCCCTAATTATTCCCATAGGGACTATTAGAGTTTTATCTGCAAGCATTATAGTCATATCCGTATCTTCCTATTTAGTTGGGCTAATTCGTTTTGAATTTTTAAATAAAAGTTAAAAGGGATAACATTAATAGCTGTACCGATATCGCAAAGACCATAATAGGAAGTTCCTCCAAAAGTGCATGGAAGGATAGGCTTACCCACTTCTTTAACTTTTACCTTTCCTTTAACAAATTGCGAGGCTTCGGAATCTATCTCAATCAAGTTGAAGTGTGCAAACATGGTCAAAATATCTTCTTGTACCGATGCCTCTGCCTCGTGTTCACTTTCTTCCTCAGTTCTTACTTATTAGTGTTTCCTCTTCCAGCTCCTTGAGAAATAATTCTTCGTCTTTGTGTTGATCCTCAAGTTCCTAAGTCGTCATGTATCTTCTTACCATCCTTGGAAAAGGAAAGGGTTCAACAAACGAGGGCACCTCCCTCATTGGCTCGATATGGGCCATAATTATTGGATCTTCTTCAACAACTGGCTCAGGTGGTGGAGTATAATGAAGCCAGTCCTTCTTTGTAAAAGACTGAAGAATTTGCAAGACAATATCATCATTAAATTACAGTTCATTAGCAGTTTCTTTTACCTTACCCGAGTCTTTATAAGCATTGAGATAATCATATTCAATTTATATAGCTCCTTCGCCTCCTAAATAAAATCCCCATGTTTCTCTATTATGGTGAATTCGTTCTAAAAGTTCGCAAGATTTTATTATAGTTAACTCCCTGAAAGAACCTCCCGGATTCATGTCAAGCTCATGTTTAATTTCTTGATTAAGTCGTCCATAAAAAATATGCAGTACATACCATTCTGGTAAATCATGATGGGGACATTTGTGAAGTAGAGACTTATACCTTGTTAGGCTCTTACCAAACCTTCACCTAGGCGGTTCTTGAAGTTTGTAATTGCCCTTCTTACCTCCGCAGTCTACCTTGGGAAAGAATCGAGACACAAATTCTATTTTAATATTTTCACAGGTATCCATTTTTTCTGCAGGGCAAATTCTGTACCAAGCCAAAGCAGTGTTCGTTAGAGATTGGCTAAAAAAATTAAGTTTCAATTCGTCTTGAGAATAGCCTCTCAATTTTAGAGTACAACACATCTTGGTAAAGTGCATTAAATGATTATAAGGATCCTCATCGGGATCATCACCTGGAAAAGTTTTTCTTTAATAATAGCGATAAAACGAGGGTTAACCTCGTACTCTGATTTGCTCCCTCACGGGAATTATTTAACTAATCCTCTATTGAATTTCCCGAGGTATTTACTAGCATCGATCTGATTGATCAGTCCGCGTGTAACCATGGTATTTACCTGAAAAGAGTAAACAACTTTAGTAGAACAATGAGTAAAATAAGTAACTAAGAACAAATACCAAAAGCGCTTAACTCCCCGTCAACGGCTCCATAAAATAGCTTCATGCCAGCAAGTGCACAGACCAATTGTAGCTAGTTTCGAAGTAAAGATATCGAACCCACGTAGAGCTATTGGTAATGGTCTTTATGCCCCTCGTTACTATCTGCCAAAGAGTACTTGTAAGTTGTCATTGATCTCAAGTAAAGGGTGTTTGAATGGTTTATGGTTGTTTGCAGAAAAGTAATTAAAACAAGTAAAATAAAACAAGTAACAAGATCGTATGAAAGTGTCGTTTGAACTCAATAGGGCTAAAACATTCTCGGTGATGTAGGATACACCACTAACATAGTACATTGTTATATCTAATCAATATAACATACTTCTTATGTCATGATATGTGTGGAGAGAACCCCATAATAAGATGTTCACGACAAGGCTCGTAGGAAGCCACTTTGTTGAGCCAAGTGTGAGGTCACCTCTAAATAACCACTACAATACCTGAGAGAAATCACCCATACATACCATCGCAATTAAGGGTTTCCCCATGGATATCGTAATTACCTTAGGGAGTCCCTCTTTAATCCCCCTTTGACCGTGTAGGTTATGAGCCGACGCCAATCTGTCACGGGGCATTCCGGGTATGCTTCCAAAACATGTCCAAATGGTTTCTTCCTCCCTTTGGTGGTGAATGCAAATTATATGTGGTCGACTTCACATATCATCTAAAGAGGGAAATCAAACACAAGTCATAATTATATCATAGACAAGCAAGTCATATGGACACAAGAATAGATCATCTTTATTACAAGTTCATAGTGGTGCTAGGGTTTCTCCATCTACCCAAGAAGAAAGGAACTACTCACTCATGGAAGCAATCAACAACATCATCATAATCAAATGGATGGATTAAAGTATGGGGGTAGATCTAATGCAAACCGCAATTGGATCTAGAATTACAAAGAGATATAATAGATGAAAGATGGAGTAATGGTGGTGATGAAGATGCAACGGTTGATGATGAAGGGGATGATGCGTTGTGCTCCAATAATCCGTGAAGCAGCCAGGATTTTACTCCAGCCGAGTTCCTCCTTCAGATCCGTCTAGGATGCGGTGTTTCGTGGTTTTTGGTGGATGTGAATGGCAGATCTGTCTCTCGCCAAGTGAAACTATTTGACAAGGTGGTCGCGATGGTGCCTGGTACGGGTGGATGGTAGGGGCGGGCTCTGCCTGTACGAGTGGTTGTTAACAAGTCATGCTAAGGTATATCCATAAATGACTTTTATCACTTAGAAATATCATCAAATTACAAAATTTGATAGCTCTAATTGATATGTTCATACATGATTCCAAGATTTTGGATCCTTTTGAAAAAGAACGAAATAGCGCACAGAGGCACAGTGAAATACAAAAATCCCTACTCTATTTATGCAAAAGCAAAAGATAAATATGCTTCAACTTTGCATGAATCAGACGTCGAGCCCCTTCGCTTTGGAGCATGCCTTCTTGACATCATCGTGACATTGGAGCTGCCCATGCCATTAATCCAAGGAAACCCGATGAGGAAAATGCACAAGGACAGCTGCTGGGGAGTCAAGATCTTCCAACTAGGACAAAGTGAGGGCGAGCACAAGACGGAGGACATAGCGTTCCACACCATTAGCGATTCCAAGGAGAAGCGACTTAGCACCTGCATGCAAGAGCTTATTAGACTCCTATATGGATGCCACCATGAAGAGATTAAAGGCCATTACGCCAATCTCCTTGGAAGAATTGATGTGAAAGGAGTTCCGATAGAGCTAAGAGTGGAGGAAAAGGCTACCACCAAGTGGCGAAGGATCCAATACCAAGACCTAGAGTGCCACATCAACGGCCTTGAAGAGGGTAGCTGCTTCGAGATTTTAAGGCATGATGAGTTATGCCCTCGAATCAAGGAGAAGGATGTGATGATCCAGAAGCAAGAGGAGACGATCAAGGCTCAAGAAGAACAGTTCCAAGCACAATAGAACAGTTAGTTGGAACACCTGTATTTTATAGTTAAACGTTATTCGTGATTGTAATAATACCAAGACATGGTTGGTTTAGTTAAACTTGGATGATTTATGTGTTAAACTTTTGTGCCATGTGTGCATTTTCGTGTTCTTTGTGTGTTTTCATATGGGTAGAACTTTATTTCTTTAGTCTTTCTATCTATCTCTTAACTTTTTCCCCAACCCCATAGATGTTGCTAAGACGTGGGAAAAACGATCTCCCTCCGGAGATTGCATAACTTCTAGCCTCTTAGAATCAGTGATGGCTCAGTGTCGGTGCCAGAAAAATGCTGGTGCAATGTTGATGTAGAGCTCATTGGGAACCCCAAGAGGAAGGTATGATGAGCACAGCAGCAAGTTTCCCTCAGTTATGAAACCGAGGTTTAATCGAACCAGTAGGACCAAGGAAACACCCCCAAGGTGTTGCTAGCTAAGCCTTGGCAGGACGCACTACCGGTGCTAGTAGCAACGTGGAGACCTGCACAACACAACCACAGAACTTTGTCCCCAACTTGCGATGAGGTTGTCAATCTCACCGTGTTTTGCGGAAAACAAAGGATTAAACGTATCGAATGCAAAGAAGTAATAGTTTGCAGAAAGTAAACACAAAAAAGTAAAAGATTGTAGATTGTATGTAAAAGAAAAAGGACCGGGATCCATAGTTCACTAGAGGTGGCTCTCCTTAAGATAGATAACATGTTGGGTGAACAAATTACAGCAGGGCAATTGACAAACATCGAGAAAGCAATACATGCATATACTAATCATCTTGACTCCTTTGAGACTTGATTGGGCATTACAACATTATACATAGACCGCCATCCAACTGCATCTGTGACTAATAATCCACCTTCAGGTTATCATCCGAACCCCCTCCAGTATTAAGTTGCAAGCAACAGATTATTGCTTTACGAACTGCGTGTAAAGTAAACAATACGATTGTTCTATGAACAAAGGATTGTTGTTTTCTCCCTAGTAGCAACAACACATCTAGTACCTTAGAGATTTCTGTCATTTCCCCAGATTACCAGAGGCATGAACCCACTATCGAGCATAAATACTAACTCTTGGAGTTGCTAGCATCTACTTGGCCAAGATAGCTACTAACAACGGAAAGCATGCAAGATCACATATAACAAAGACATGATAGAATCAATAAGAAATCTGAAATAGCATCTCAATATCCACCGGATCCCCGCAAACACAACATGTAGAATTACAAATAGATGATCCTGATCATGAACGGAGCTCACAAGATCTATACATGAAAGCACAAAGGAGGAGAACCAGCCATCTAGCTACTACATGGATATGTAGTCCAAGGATGAACTACTCACGCATCACACCGGAGGCTTGCATGGTGATGAAGAAGGCCTCCAGGGTGAATTCCCCTCTCCGGCAAGGTGCCGGGAAGAGCTTCAGATCCCTCCCAATCTAGGGATGGAGATGACGGTGGCTATAGACTCTTTCGTGGATTTTTGATCGGGCCCTTAGGGTTTTCGTCCCGAGGGCATCTTATAGGCGGAAGGAGAGGCCGAGGGGGTGCTGGGGTCGGCCAGACCACCCCCTGGCGCGGGCCAGGCCTGGCCGCGTGGCTAGGTGGTGTGGCTGGCCCCTAGCCCTTCTCCGTCTCGTATTCTTGCATCTGATGACTTCCGGAAAAATAGGCACTTTGGCTTTTGTCCCATCCAATTCCGAGAATATTCATTTTCTGACTTTTTTGGAACCAAAAACAGTAGAAAACAAGCAGCTGGCACTGTGGCTCTTGTTAATAGGTTAGTCCAAGAAATCATATGAAAAGTACTCCAAAGTTGGAACAAAACACAAGAAAGTGGATAAAACCAAGCATGGAACATCAAAAATTATAGATACATTTGCAATGTATCAATCAACTGATCCAACTCCTCAGCCAGAATATGCAAAACAACAACAACAACAACAACCCGCTGCTCCGCCACCCCCGCCGCCGCCTCAATAGGATCGCTTGACTCGACTTTTGAGGTTAAACCCTCCTACCTTCACAAGAAGTGATGAACCAATTGTAGCGGATGACTGGCTCTGCATGATCAACAAGAAGTTGGATACCATTCAGGCTGCTGGAGCTGACAGGGTGCGTTTTGCCGGGCACCAACTTGAAGGACCTGCTGCTAAATGGTGGGATAAATATCAAGTCACTCACCCCGATCGATATTGATGCTATCACATGGAACCAGTTTGAGGTAGCTTTCCGCACTCACCATGCGGCTGTTGGTGTCATGGCTCTAAAAAGGCGCGAGTTCCGCGACTTACACCAACTGCACTGTTCTGTCTCCGAGTATGGAGAGCTTTTCAACAAGCTAGCACGGTATGCGCCTGATGATGTTTCCACTGATGCCAAGAGAGTTCTTAAGAAGACTTAATTATGAGATATATATTCATCTTGTGGCACATAAGTTTGACAACTTCTAGGAACTCCTGGACAGGGCAGTTGTGGTTGAATCCAAACAGAGGAGCATAGAGAACCACAATAGGAAGTCTAACTCACACAAGAACTCTGTGCCGTACAAGGAGCAGTGTACTTCATGACCACAACACTACAACAATAATCACCGCAACCATAACGGCAACCATCATGGTAGTCACAAACCCAATGGTCATAAGCACCGCAATGGCAATGGTAATAGCAGCAACGGGAAGGATCTCACTAAGGTGACATGCTTCAAACGTAACAAGACAGGGCACTATGCAACTACTTCTCCTGAAAGGATGAAGAATGGAAATGGCAATGGGAATGTCAACAGATATAATGATGGCAATGGGAATGGAAAGAAGCCAAATCTGTTTGCCAAAGCCACGGTGGATCATGTCTCCGTGGACGATGCTTGTGAGGCATCTGACTCAATGATTGGTAAGTTCAAGCTTATTTCCATCCCCGAAGTTGTTCTTTTTGATACTGGTGCATCACATTCATTCATATATTGAGGTCACGGGTTCGATTCCCATATCCGCACTAGCAGTCTGCATAGATGGACTCTTATATTTCTCTAGATATGGTAGAGGGTTGGGTGGTATCCAACATTTTTTATTCATTAGTTCCTGGCCCTAGAGGGAAAAATTGAGCAGTTTACGAAGGCACTTGCCCCCATAACACACAAGCCTCCTCCTGACTCCGTGTAAAAGAAAAATGAAATGAAAGAAAGGCATAGTGAACCATTTCGTTTCATTTTCTATTATATTAGAGTGTTCCTTTTTTATTGTCTATCAATGAATATTTTAAAATGAATATTCTAATAGGAATGGAATTTCATAATAGTGAAAGAGAAGAGGTAGAAATCCGGAACACAAATGGCATTTTTATTTTAATGTATCTCAATGTTCGAATGTTTTCAAAGAAATGCCCTTTTTTTGTACCTTGGTACTAAATACTAAAAAAATAAGAAATGAGAGAAGGGTATTTGTGGATAGAGGCACGATACCTATAGATACTATTAGTACTCCTCTAAGGGTAAGTTCTCCTAGAGGAGAAATAGTGGCAAACTCTAGATGTAGTGGGTTAGAACTAAGGATTAGACACACATCTTTCCCGCAAGTCTAGTAGTTATGGAGTCACAAGGCTTAGATATAATTTTGGACATGAACTGGATGATTGAGTATGAGGGAGTCATAGACTATGCTAAAAGAACTGGCGCACTGATGTCTATGCATGCTTCTATTCTTATAGACAGTGTTGGGCCTCCAAGTGTAGAGGTTTGTAGAACAGCAACAAGTCTCCCTTAAGTGGATCACCCAAGGTTTATCGAACTCAGGGAGGAAGTGGTCAAAGGTATCCCTCTCAAGCAACCCTGGAATCAAGATACAAGAAGTCTCTTGTGTACCCAATACACCAAATACACTTGTCAGATTTATAGGTGCACTAGTTCGGCGAAGAGATAGTGAAATACAAGTAATATGGATGATTATAAGTGGTAATTGCAATCTGAAATAAGAGTGGCAGCAAGCAAACATGTAACATGACTGATTGTAAATGGTGTTTCAATGCTTAGAAACAAGGCCTAGGGATCATACTTTCACTAGTGGACACTCTCATATAAATATCATGTCTTCATTATGCTACCCTAAACTACTCTCTATTTGGATGATGTAGGGCTATAATAGCACACCTTAAACTTCGCATTCCCCATCTAGATAACCCCTCACTGTCACCTTGAGTGCTAGATGGTTCCAACAAACACCACAATCTCATAGAGACATCCAACTCAAATTATACTCATGATAAATATTTCTGTAACCTTAGCCTAAGTGCCACACGGTGTGCACACTGTCAACTTCACACACGTGGGGATAAGACGAGATTAATTAAAGCAGTTGAGTAGTAGAATATATTTAGATTACAAAGCTCATGATCTCAATAAGATCATGCATAAAGAGAGACAGATGAACACATAGCAACTGGTAGATCCCTTAGCCTCGAGAGAGAACTACTCCCTCCTCATCATGGGAGTCAACAACGGTGATGGAGATGGTGTTGGAGTCAATGGAGATGGCTCAGGGGGCACTTCCCCGTCCTGGCAGGGTGATAGAACAGAGACTTCTGTCCCCCGAATCTCCTCTTCGGTGGCGGCGGTGCTGCGGAACTTTTTGTGGAATTCTGATCCGGTGCTTAGGGTTTCTGCATCGGGGTACTTTTATAGGTGAAGGGGCAACATCGGTGGCTGCCCGAGGGGCCCACACCAGGGCCTGGCGCACCCAGGGGGCCACGCCACCCTATGGTGTGGCCGTCTCGTGGCCCCACTTTGGCTGCCCTTCGGACTCCGTGTTCCTTCTGGTAAAATATTGACTTTGGATTTTGTCCCATCCAATTTTGAGAATATTTCCTTACTAGCTTTTCTGAAACCAAAAACAGCACTGTGGCATCTTTTTAATAGGTTAGTTCTAGAAAATGTATAAAAATACCTCAAAGTGTAAACAAAACATAATAAAGTTGATATACAACAAGCATGGAGCATCAAAAATTATAGATACGTTTACGATGTATCAAGCATCCCCAAGCTTAACTCCTACTCGTCCTCGAGTAGGTAAGTGATAAAAAGAATAATTTTTGAGGTGACATGCACCATCACAATCTTGATCAAGGCATTTCTAAAGCATTGATAGCTGGGATCAAAGTACTCTAAACATAAGCATGAAAGATAGAGTTCTAACGATAAGACATAGCAACTATGTTGTAACATGAAAAGGTACAAACAAAAGATCATGAATAACAATGCATTGAAAGACGTTTGTTTGTTTCACATATAGAAAACATAATAAGAGTGGTATTCAGCTTGTCCCTCATGGTATAGCAGAACATAAATGCATAGGACACCTTTAAAGTTCATAAGGGTGACTAGATACAAATAATTTAAGAATAAGCAATATCAAAGTTATGAATCAATCAACAAGTTTTGGGACAATGCACATTAAACTAAGAATGATCTCTATGTTCTCTTAATAGGATCATAAAGATAGAAGATGGAGACTCAACATAAAAGTAAAAAGAAAGGCCCTTCACAGAGGGAAGCAGGGATTTCAAGTTTCATAAAGAGCTTCCAAAAATTATGGTACTTATTAGCTTTCAGCTCTCATTTCCCCTATCATAAGCATCTCAAGGTGATTAAGGTTAAAGTGACAAAAATATGAGGATATGCTTGACAAGTTATCAGTTGAAAATCCCATGCCCCTTGTTTACGAGTACCGAACCTCATGCTACTCAACTTTAGTCACAAGTAAGTTCTTGTAATTGTAAGTACATGTGTATCATGGAGAACCGCCAACAGGGTACCCCTTGCCCCATGACACAATAGCTTTCCCATATCAAAATGACAAGGCAACAGACAATGAGCGTCTCAGTGATATTTTTATTTGCTATTTGCATAGGTATTTATTGAGGATGTTTCACAGAATGATCACTATGGTTATGCTGCAAGTTTCCACCATGATTAGGCATGGCTTAGGCTAGCTTCCCAGGCATTTATCTAACACACATACAAACTCCATGAGATTACAAGCTCCCCTTATATTTCACACCACCGGGATCCATAAACAAAATAATATGATATCAACTGAATAATAAGTGAAATGTTGAACGCGTTCCCCATGGTAACATGGTTCTGCTAATTCACAACTTAGAAAGTGCAAGCATATAAGCAACATAGATGGACAAAATGGTTCAAGTTTACTAAGTGCAAGAAAATAAAGTGTGCCATCAAGTTTGTGAGAGCTTTAATCACTAATTTTCACATCACAAAAGTTTATTTTGGAAGATAGATAAACACATGAATATACTTGGAATGGTGCAACACACCATGCATAGGAATTTATGGTAGACTCTTTGGTATAACTTGGTTTCTTGGGAGTTGGATGCATGAGTAGAACTCATACTCAGTACCGGTGGAGGCTAGCAAAAGACTAGGAGCGACCAACTAAGAGAGCAATAATGGCCATAATCATGCAAAGCAACAACACATTATTAATTAAAGCATCAAGTGATATTGAAAGTCAAAAACTAAATGATCATAGAGTCTATGGTGACTGGTTCATAGTCTTAACATGGTGTAAGCATGTGCCAAGTCAACCCAAATAAAGCATCAAAGAAGAATACCACAATATTATGCTTTTGTATGCTCAAACAACGCATGATTCTTTCAAGGCACATTAAGCAATCTCAATTGTTTGAAACAAGTCATTATACAACAATAATCACTAAGCTTATGGTCAAAGCAACATCTAGCATGGCATTATAAAGTCTAAGTTACAGTCAAAACAAGCTTCCTTTTGTACCAGTATAAGCATGAAACTTCCTACTCTTTTCCAACACCAATCGACTTATTTGAAACAACTCTCAAAGATAATAATCAATAAAGACCAGAAAGAATGTTTCACCCATATACAAAGAAGAACTAAAAAGTTCTAAGCCAAAAGAATAAGAAAACTAAAGCTAAACGCAATCCTAGCAAAGGGGAACACTCACAGAACAATAAGAGTGAAAACTAGAGTGTTGTAGGCAATGAATAACGGGGTGTGTCTCTCTCAAAAAGAAGTGTATTGGGATCCCACCAAATTATTGCGGCAAATAAAGCAAAATAAAACTAAAAACAAAGATGCTCCAAGAACAACACATAGTGCATAAGGTAATAAAATAAAGTGTCTTGAAAGAAGATCTGAGATTATTGATGAAGAAGGGTATGCCTTGGGAATCCCCAAGATTTGACGCTTGTACTTCTTTAATATTTCTTGGGGTGACACGGGTCACATCCCCAAGCTTGCGCTTTTTTCCATACTTCATCTCATCACATCATTCTCTCCCTACACTTGAAAACTTCCTTCATACAAAACTTCACAAAATCTTCATTAGCAACATTAGTGTATTCAAAATAATAAGTCTTTGGGTTTAGTTTCAACACAAGTAAAACTTCTAGTAAAACACAAGATACTGTAGTAGTTTCTTCTAAAAGCTCAAGTGATCAAAGAGAAAGAGATTAAGAGGAAAATGCAAATAATGGCAGAAATCATTCAAAACAGACCAACAGCAAAAAACCGATTTTTTCGAAGACCTTGTGTTGCTCAAATCGAAAAGCGATAAACTAGACAAAGTTAGATAATAACCTTGGGCATAAGCACAGAAAATTAAAGATCAATCCGACGTACTGGTATTTTTCACGATTTTGTACACTGACGCACAGAAATCTGGTTCGGGGTAGCAACTTCCCCATATCTTACTTTCCTCTCATTAGAGGTTATTCTTGGCACAAAACCCAAACAAAAAGGATAAGGAGAGGTTATTACTGAGGCAATAACTTCCAAGACTCAACAAAAGAAAAACTTACTGAAAGTAAAAATATAATGGATTGTCTCCCAAAAGCTCTTTCTTTATAGCCATTAATATAGGCATGATAATTTCGATGATGCTCACATAAGAAATATGAATTGAAGTAAAAGAGATCATCAAGAAGCAAATATGGAACAAATTTAAGTCTAACCCACTTCCTATGAAAAGTAATCTTGTAAAGAAACAAGTCATGAAAGCACAAGGCAACAAGCATAGGAAAGCAAAACAAATGCAACTTCAACATTTTCAACATAAAGAGGGGAAACTTAATATTGTTGAGATACATAAAACCATGTTTCCCTCTCTCATAATAACTTTCAGTAGCATCATGATTAAAATTAACAATATAAATATCACATAAAATATTCTTATCATGAGCCACATGCATAAAATAATTATTACTCTCCCGATAAGCATAGTCATTCTTATTAATCATAGTGGGAGAAAATTCAACAAAATAGTTATCATTATTATTCTCATCACCATAATCATCAAATATAGGAGGAATATTGTAATCATAATTAATTTTCTCCTCAATAGTAGGTGGACTGAAAATATCATATTCATCATTGTAATCATCATATATTGGAGGCATAGTATCATCAAGGTAAATTTTCTCCTTCGTGCTTGGGGGACTAAAAAGATCATTTTCGTAAAAACTAGCTTCCCCAAGCTTATACTTTTCCATAGAATTAGCAATAATGGTGTTCAAAGAATTCATACTAATAACATTGCTATTAGCATGCAAATAAAGTTCCATAGGTTTTTAAATTTTCTCTTCAAACACTTCATAACTCAAGATAAATACTATAAAGCTCTCTAATTTTGTTGTTGTTTTCCATTAAGCCTAACTAGTGAAAATAAAAACAAGAAACAAAAAGATATAACTTCATAATCTAAAGGAAATAACTTCAAGCACTCACACACCAGCAACAGTACTAGAAGATAGCTTAGTATCCAGAGGATGTGAGTACCTTTTACCTTACCTCCCTGGCAACTACGCCAGAAAATAGCTTGATGTCTACGCACGCTTCTATTCTTGTAGTGTTGGGCCTCCAAGTGTAGAGGTTTGTAGAGCAGCAGCAAGTTTCCCTTAAGTGGATCACCCAAGGTTTATCGAACTCAGGGAGGAAGTTGTCAAAGGTATCCCTCTCAAGCAACCCTGCAATCAAGATACATGAAGTATCTTGTGTCCCCAACACACCAAATACACTTGTCAGGTGTATAGGTGCACTAGTTCGGCAAAGAGATAGTGAAATACAAGTAATATGGATGATTATAAGTGGTAATTGCAATCTGAAATAAGAGTGGCAGCAAGCAAACATGTAACAGGACAGATTGTAAACGGTGTTTCAATGCTTAGAAATAAGGCCTAGGGATCATACTTTCACTAGTGGCCACTCTCATATAAATATCTTCTCTTCATTATGCTACCCTGAAGTACTCTCCGGTTGGACGATGTAGGGCTATAACAGCACACCTTAAAGTTCGCATTCCCCATGTAGATAACCCCTCACTGACACCTTGAGCGCTAGTTTGTTCCAACAATACCACAATCTCATAGAGCATCCAACTCAAATTATACTCATGATAAGTATTTCTATAACCTTAGCCTAAGAGCCACACGGTGTGCACACTGTCAACTTCACACATGTGGGGATAAGCAGAGATTAATTAAAGAACATGAGTAGCAGAACAGATCTAGATTACAAAGCTCATGATCTCAATAAGATCACGCATTGAGAGAGAGATGAACACATACCTACCGGTAGAGCCCTTAGCCTCGAGAGAGAACTACTCCCTCCTCATCACGGGAGTCAGCAACAGCGATGGAGATGGCTTAGGGGGCTCTTCCTCATCGCGGCAGGGTGCCGGAACAGAGACTTCTGTCTCCCGAATCTCCTCTTCGGTGGCAGCAGCGCTGTGGAACTTTTCATGTAATTCTGATTGGGTGCTTAGGGTTTCTGCATTGGGGTACTTTATATGCGAAGTGGCAAGGTCGGTGGCCGCCCGAGGTGCCCACACCAGGGCCTGGCACGCCTAGGGGGCGTGCCACCCTATGGTGTGGCCGCCTCGTGGCCCCACTTCGGCTGCCCTTCGGACTTCGTGTTCCTTCTGGTAAAATATGGACTTTGGCTTTTGTCCCGTACAATTCCGAGAAACCAAAAACAGAAGAAGACTGGCAATTGGCACTACGACATCTTTTTATTAGGTTAGTTCCAGAAAATGTATAAAAATACCTCAAAGTGTGTAACATCCCAAAACTTCAATCCAAGCTTATCATGATCAAATCATCCAAAAATGGGGTTAACAAAAACTTTTCCAAATTTAAAACGAAAGCATTCATATATGTGTGCATTTAAAATAGGAGTTGTTTTGAATTGCCATGATTGTGTGATCCTTTGCTTCTAAAATGTTTCTTAGGTGATTTATACATCATCTACATCATTCCCAAACTTTTCCTAAAAGAAATCAAATAAAAAAGAATTAAAATGAAGGAATGGTCATTTGGACAAATTTAACTCTCATGCCTACTTTGTCTATTCCTAGTACTCAATTCTTAATAGAAACAATTCTTGATCTTTGCACCCCTTGCTAGTACACATAATGAGGTACCAAGACCCACCTTTTGATCTACTAAAAACCTTCTGCAAACTATTTTAAATGACAGTTTAAAATTGAATCTAATGCATATGCATAGATCACCCCTATTTCAAAAACCATCTAATTGAGCACCATTTTCAAAACCCTTGCAACCAGAGACTACCTATCACTAGTGGAGATCACCCAAAAATTTTGAAATCCAAATTCAAAACTTTTTCTCTTGCGGCCATTTCATCAAACACTTGGCAGGCAGAATCACACCTCTAATCCTAGCTCACTGTTTTGAACAGAGTTTTGCCCCCAATTGATCTCCATTTAATCTCTATGTCCCCCTCTGATCAAACGATGCAATTTGCAACCCATCCGCTACACCCTAGTAGCAATGCCATGCCATGCCGAGCACCACCCTGGCCAGCCAAACTTGCCCCGCTGTAGAAGACTACCTCCTCGTTCCTCTCCATGTCTAGGAGGTAGCCAGCACCGCACCGCCCCTCTCTGTCCCTTGCCCGAGCCAAGAGCCACTGTGGACCACAGAGGAGAACCCGCGCCTAGTGCCACCGAACCATGCCGACGCCGCCCGCAGAGCGTGCACTGTCCCCGCTCGCACGGACCACCCCTTGGCACCAGCCCGCGCCCACCGCTCCGCCTCGACCTGGAGAACACCCCAGACACCTCCGTTCGCCGTTAAAAGCCCCACAGCCACCGCTCGCCGTGGACACAAACGCTTCGGCCGCGCAGAGTGCCACCTTGCCCCGACCGCATGCCACCGCCTCTATGGCCGCATTGAAGCGCTAGAGCACCGCGAGGGAACCGCCCACCGATCGCAATCCCTAGCCATGCCGCTAGCTCGCCATAGCCATGTCGCCACCATCGACCGCCCATCCCGCTCGGTCTCAACGTCGAGCCTATAAAAGGATCCCTCCCCAGCCCAAAAGACTCACACCATTCCACTTTCCTCACCTCTCTAAACCTCATCCACCTCTCGCTGGAGCAAGTGGAGCAGCAGTTCGCCGGAATTGGAGCCGGAGCTGCCGCCTCTGGAGAAGAAGGGTGCCGTTGATTCCGGCCACCCCAAGCTCCGCCGTGACCATGCCTCGCCTCGCCGTCATCTTCCACTTCGTTCGCCCGCATCGCCGACCCTGCTGGAGCCCTGGTACGCCCCCAGTAGACCCCCACCGAGCCGCTAGGGTTTGAGCTCGCCGGCGACCCGTCCGTCGTCGACGACGACCCTCAGCCGTAGATCTAGCCTCTAATCGCACAGCCCACAGCGCGCGTACCATTTCACGTTTTAAGTGCCGCTGACAAGTGGACCCCCCTGTCAGCTGAGCCTCGTGCCGCGTAGCGCCACTGGGCCGGCCCATTTCCTTTCCCGCGCAAGCCCGTAGATTCAAATCTAGATTTTTCTTTTTAGTTAGAATATAGTTTCTGTCCAGTGTTTCAAAATTCAATTCTGTGAGTTTGAAAAATCCAAATTACATGAAACTTATTTTTTCTGAAAGGTATTGAAATGCTCTATCCAAGCCCGTTGGATTTAATTCATTTAGAGTTATAGATTTCTCCTAATAAAAATAAGAACATAGAAGCTTTTGCAACTTGAAACATTTTTATAAAATCAACCAAGTTAGATCTTGAGTTGATTCCAACTCTCAAAAATCACATCTCATCATATCTATCCAAATATGCAATAATATTAAGGTTTACAGGCAGTGACTTTGGACTAGTACCAAAATAAGGCTATATAGGCATTTCTAGTCACTTTAAATCATTAAATAATGAACTTAAACCAAAGTAATATTGATCCAACCTTTAAATATCATTCCCACATGTTAGAATATGTGGTGAGGACATGTGTCCACATGATCCCGTGTTTTAGTGGTGAATATTAAATTGTAGTTAATTTTTCAATGAGTAGAAATTACTTTTCCAAAATAAAAAGGTTGAAACTATTGAATTAAACTTGTGATGCTTGTGATGATAATAGATCATCAATTGTGTGGTTTAGAATAATACTTAGCCTAGGTAAGGATTGTTTGGTGATTGTGCACTCCCTATGTATTTCTAGACGATAGTACCGACCAAGCCTTCGAGGAGGAGGAGTTCTACCAAGAAGAAGAAGAAGAAGAAGAAGGAAACTTCAACCACTGCACCAACGAAGGCAAGATATTAGTGGCAAGCTAACCCTTGCAAACATGCTTTAGTAAGCTATTGTAGCAAGCTAGAATAAAACTAGATAGTTTAGTAAAGATGCCTTAAGCATACTTTGATCACACCCCTTTAACTCTTAGTACCTCAAGTCTTATTAACAAGTTTTACCCCCTTAGTTACACAAAGTTCTTTAATTAATTTTGAAGGTAGCATAAAGAGTATAAAACTTGACCTACTTAGAAACCTTTAGATGTCATTCTATGGCATGAGATTGATCCCATCTTTCCACCTTAGTGAACACTCTTAACTTAGTATTTTAGAATAGATCAAAACATGAGTCACTTTAGATGGGAACACTTGGTGAAGATGAGTTATGAAAACCTTGGAATGATGAGTCATTCTATTGAGATGTTTTGACATGTGTTGAGAAACACAATGGGTTGATGATGATGAAAAAGATAAGGCATGAGCCTTAACCCTTTTATAAAACTGATGGTTGGATTCGGATGCGATACCATTCCAAATTTACCGTACAACCACATTACCTGAATTGGGTAAGGCTTAGCTGGAAATTTATATGCATTAGTATTAGTTCCCTCACAGGAGAGGTTTGAGCTCAGGCTATCTCTCAATGATGTCCACCTATGCAGTGCCCAAGATGACTGATGGTCATGGTTGGGAGGCCATGCTCATAGGAGAGGTGCTTGTACTAGGGTGTGTAAAGGGAAGGTTATGTTTGATTATCTGCATACTAAGTATGATGATTCAGGGTTATCCCTGTCAGATGTATCGAATCTTGTGGTGAAAGTGTACCACCTCTACAGAGTGTCAAACTATTCGAATAGCCGCGTCCGCGGTTATGGACAGTTGGAATGGCCATACTGTTTCGTTGTCAGATGTTTTCTAAATAACTTGAAAAGAATGCTGAACTTTGACTTGACCACAACAGGGTTGTGTAGATGATAATAGTTTCCCAACTTAAGTGATTCTAGAACTTTAATTTATCTTTTCTTGCTTCAGAACTCAGCTTAGGTTTCAAACTTAACTTGATAGTTATTCTTTCAATTCAGCACTTTAACTTAGAATTATAACCCTTGTTAGTAGTAGTTTGCGAGTACTTAAAGAGTACTCATGGCTTTTGTCCCTGGCTATTATCATGGCCAGACTATGAAGGAGATTATCAAGATGATGGTCAGCAGAACGGCTATGATAACTAGGACTATCTGCCTTCATCAGCATTGCCTGTGCCCCTGAAGATGGACCCCACCGCTATGCTATCGTTTATTTCCGCTGCTTGTTGTATTAAAGACTGGATCATGAGATCCTTATTTGTGTAAAACCTTATGTATGATTTGTAATGGATGATGCACTGTGATATCCAATCCGTTATGTCTCGCAAAAATGGTAATCCTAGGATTGCGAGGTATGGCATAACGGGCATCTGGGATTAAAAATCCGGGTGTTGACAAGTTGGTATCAGAGCCATCCTGACCATAGGAGACCCTAGTTAGAATGGACGTCCAAACCAAAAACTTAGCTTCAAAACCAAAGTGAGTATTTATGAAAAACTATTTCCCCTCTTACCCTTGTGAACTCATTCTTTCTCAAAAATACATGTTCCTCAAAATTCATACATTACTACTTAAAATTTGACACACTTGATCACTTCACTAATTTCCTCATCCTCAATTCTTGTAGATGGAGACTCAGTTCAGCAAGTTTTACCAGTTGGGAAATGGAGGTCAGCTGATCTTCGAGAGGGATCTGGATTCACTGTCAGAGTTACTGGGACGCCCACATCCGGAGTTTCTTGGAGCTCAACTTCCAGGACCCCCAGGAGGAGACCTACAATGGCTAGTCACCGCAGATCTTCGAGGAAGCATTGAAGCACCAACTTCTGGAAGAATTCAGTTCTCTGTGAGAGAGAACAACTGGCTAGATGGATTAGCCAGGGCAATGCATGAAGCTCTCGCACGTCAATGTGCCCTCAGCGTCAACAAGATTCAAGGAACCCGTTTTGCCCACTATGCAAGACGTGACTTCATGGGAATGCCGATGGAGATGCCAAGTCACCCAGAGTTGAGGCGTCAAGTGGAGAACCTTGACTTCTTGCTTCATGACCGACAACAGGAACTGGACAATGCCAGAGAGTTAGCTAACCAGAACCGTGCCATCGCCGACCAGAAGGCCCAGACTTTCGCACTGCTCGTCCAAGATCGCCAGTCTCTTCGTCGCCAGTGTGGAAAAAAGGATCGCACCATTGCCTGTCTTTGCAAGAAGGTGGCCGACCTCGAGAAGACCGTCAAGGAGCAGGAAGCTCAGCTTGCCGCCAAAGAAGAAGATGATGAGGGTGAAGACATCCAGGGAGATATGGATTCTTACCTCAGCAACGATGACGATTTTCTGGCAGAGGATGCTGTGGACTTCTACACTGATGATGAAGACTCCAACTTCATTGACGATGAGTAGATGCACTAGAGCACTGTCGTAGCATGAGATGTATCATCTCATTGTATCGTAGTTTGCAGAATGGTTCTTCAAACCATCTGTTTTCCCCTTTGATTGTTGTGGTGTGTGTTGTATCGTGTGCTTGCTTGCATGAATGAGAATGAAGTTAGTTGAAAAACCTGAGTCTAACTCAAAGTTGTAGCTTTGAAAACCCAAAACCATGAACCTTAGAATTTCCCTCTTACCCCTATATCTATCTCAATCTTCAGATGACTCGTGGAAACCAAGGAGGGAGCAGCTCATCGCAGGACCCAATGCTGCAGATCTTGCAGAATCTCATCGCAGACCGTGAAGCAAGCAGGGCCAAGCGTCAAGCCAACTTAGCGACATTGCAGCAGATCGCCCAAATGGCTCTCAACAACCAAGGACATGGAAATCAGGATCACCATGGATCTAAACTCAAAAACTTTCAGAACACCAATCCCCCAATCTTCAACCAATCTGAAAACCCATTAGATGCTGATGACTGGTTACAGACCATGGAAAACAACCTCGAAGTTGCAGGAGTTGATGAGAATGAGAAAGTTCTCTTCGCCACCCACTATCTGGCGGGAGATGCAAGAGCTTGGTGGAATAGCATCCGCAACATGAACCATGGCCAGGTGATGACCTGGGAAGCATTCAAGGTTAAGTTCAGCCGCACCCACATGCCGCAAGGTCTTGCCAACAAGATGAGAGATGAGTTCCGTGAACTGAAGCAAGGAAGATTGATTGTAGTAGAGTACCGTGACAAATTCTTGTCACTTGCCAGATATGCACCGGATGAAATCAACACGGAGGACAAGAAGAAAGAGAGATTCTTAAACGGACTGCATGATGAGATGTAGACTGTCCTCGTCAACATCCGTTTCCAGGATCTCGAAGAGCTAGTCGACTTTGCCATTCAGATAGAAGGGAAGATTAACTAGGCAAACAACAACCGCAAGCGTTGTATGATGCAGCAGTATGGATCCAGTAGTCACCAGAAGTACCGTCCCAACCCCTCACCAGGATATGCACCAAGGAACAACCGACCCCCACCTTCTCGCCCAAGCTACCCCAACCGTAGCGGAGGAAATGTGAAGCCCAGAGGAAACAATCACAACTCCGGCAACGCCAACAACTTCAACCGTGCCCCTCCCAAGGGCAACAACAACACTGCCCCCAGAACTGGCAACAATGCTGTACCTGTTGCAGTCAAGGACAAGTCCCAGATCACTTGTTTCGAGTGTGGAGTGAAGGGTCACTACTCCAATGAGTGTCCCAAGAAGACTGCCGCCAATGCCCCTGTGAATGCCCTAGCTCAGCAGCAGCGTCGTGTTCAACCAGGCAGGAGATTTTCCCCAAGGAACCCGCACAACCGCAACGGCCGTCTCTTCCACATGAACGCAGAAGAAGCCTAGGAAGCACCAGATGTAGTGCTGGGTATGTTTTCTGCCAACTCAGTTTTAGCAAGAGTATTGTTTGATTCTGGAGCATCGCATTCATTTGTCACCGAAGAATTTGTATGCACTAGTAAGATTCGCCCAACCAACCTAAAGCATGTCATGATAGTTCAAATCCCTGGTTCAACCATAAAAGCTAGAAAAATTTGCAAAGTTGTACCAATCAGAATACATGGGATAGATTTTTATGCCAACCTAATTGTACTTGGAACCAAAGGTTTGGAAGTAGTACTAGGTATGGACTGGATGTCAAGGCATAAAGGACTGATAGACTGTGCTAAGAAAGCCATCACCATGACCAGTAGTTCTGGAGTAACAGTAGAACATATCTCTGAAACCTTACCCCGTCAATTCAAATGCAACAAAAGTGTAGCCCTACCTACCATAGACCAAGTCAGAGTACTCTGTGAATACCCCGACGTATTCCCAGATGAATTGCCGGGTATGCCCCCGGATAGGGATATAGAGTTCATTATCGAACTAATCCCCGGAACCGGACCTATAGCCCAGAGACCCTATACCATGAACCCCTCAGAGTTAGTAGAACTGAAGAAGCAGTTGGATGCCATGTTAGCAACAGGCTTGATTCAGCCAAGCGCATCGCCATGGAGATCACCAGTGCTATTCATCGACAAGAAGGATGGAGGCAACCGTCTGTGTATAGACTACAGAAAGTTGAATGATGTCACCATCAAGAACAAGTACCCCTTGCCAAAGATAGAGGATCTATTTGATCAGTTGACTGGAGATCAGGTATTCTCAAAGATTGATCTTAGGACTGGTTATCACCAACTTAAGATCCGTGCAACGGATATTCCGAAGACCGCCTTTACTACTCGCTATGGTCTATACGAGTATACGGTTATGTCTTTTGGATTAACCAATGTCCCTGCTTATTTCATGAATCTCATGAATAAGATCTTTATGAATTTCAATTTGATCAATTGTAACTACCTCGGTGAATTACGCTCCTAGTTACAAGCCTGGATGAGCGGAAATGGTTAAAATAGTACGGTGGGGCCCAAATGCCACTCACAGGTAGACCTTTCGGCTGTCCTAACCATTTCCAAACATCGGGACAAGAACGGGCAGCGTAATCGGCAGGCGAAGGGATCAACTACATACACAAATGAGTATGTATGCAAGCCACCATACAATGGTTCTCAGAGTCATACCATCTAAAAAGAAAGGAAATATTGCAACGCCATACGGCAAGATCCAAATATTCTAGATAGATATAATAGTTTAGGATATCTCCTCATACATCAAACATCAGAGTATCAGGCGGAAGCGGAAAACAAGATCCGAGTACGGATAAGAAGCAAATCGGCATAAGATGCCCCATAAGTAAACACATCCCGCCCACAGATCTCACGGATCCCCGTTCCCGGAATCTCTACACCGAATGATCGTTGCCCACATCGTCCGTCTCCTCCACCCAGTATCCATCTTGCGAGTTTACCTGTTCATCTGAATCAAACAATTTATCGTGTGAGACCCTAGGGGTACTCAGCAAGTATTTATGCCTCTAAAGGGGACACAACCTGGGGTGACGCAATTGCAGCAAAAGATAAACCCTAGCAATTCTGTAGATACTCGCTAACCATCCGCCTAACCAGAGATAGACGGATGTCCGTGAATTAATAACAACAGTTATAAAGGTAATATCAACAGATCCATCCTCCTCCTCGCTTACCGACGAGGAAGCGGACGAACAACCCCCATCCGTTGGCAGTTTTATTATCCATTCCATGAGTGTTGCACTATTACTAGTCAGGTACTTAGTCAAATTAAAAGCGGTACTTTAGTTATACTTGTCTATGATCGAGAAACTGTGCTCCAAGTCGTCCATAACCGCGGACACGGCTTTCAGAAAGTTTTACCCTGCAGGGGTGCACAAATAGCAACACACACTCGATCAACCTCGGAAAAAACAAATCAAAACCAACGAGGCAGTCACGACAAAGCGATCACAGGATTCAGAAATATTTCAGGGGGCCACCCCATTAAGCTACCCGCAACGAAGCTGGCCGGCTACGAGACGGACTCAAGGTTTGTGTGGCCGGCTGTAAACGACTGGGAACCCGAAAGTGTGACTGGGCTTGTTGATACAGCGAAAACGGGTCACGGCCCTAAACAGTACAGGTGCAGTACCTCGCACAATTTAAATAAAGCAGTAAAGCATGGCATAAGTACAGGATAGTAAAGAAAACCTCAAACTAGTTTGTGGCCCCAAGAAATAAGAATGAATCAAGCTCTGGCTCAGGGGGGTTCATAAGCCTCCCGGATGTGGATAGCGCGAATATTCAAGGAACATGAATCAAGTACTCGGGGTCCTACGAGACACAAGTGAGCCTGAAAAACCAAATAGAAAATATGGCTCACCGGTGCCACTTTCATTAGTTATCCCATTACTACTCAGGTTAAGTTGTTTAGGTACCTCGTTATCCATCAGACACTCACATACCCTACACATGCTGTTCTACGACTCGCATGGCTCAAACAACTCCTGTAGTAATGGCTCATGGGATGGAGGAACAAGCTTCGGTGGGGTTTAAAAAGTAAAGGCTATGCAATACTTGGGATTCAGATTAATGCAATCGCGACTCAATGATGCAAGAATAAGATGGAGGCAATAGGTACTATATGTATGCAAGCATGTGGTAGTGCTTGCCTGGCAGCTCAGTAGAAGCGAGAGAAGGATCTGGGTAGTGCTCCTGGGTCTCTTGATATATCCCCTGCTCAGCATCTATTCGAAGAAGAACCAAACAAACAAGGGCCAACATAAATAAAGTGCACAAGCATATGAATAAAATGCGACAAGCAAACAATCATGACATGATGAATGATGCACAATTTGCATGGCAATAAAGTATCATGGCATGGGTGAGGTGTGAAATACAAGAATAAACCATTTTATTGAGTTTTAGCCTCATTTTATCCTCATATTACTTGCTGTATACTTTAGATGCATGCTGCAAAACAGAACATGGAAAGCATAAACAGAAAGGTCTCGTCGAGCTAATCATTTTAGACATATTATTTGTTAAATTTGGAGTTATAAAACAAAAGTTATTAATTAATTAAGGAAAAAGGAATTTTATTGTAATTTTAATCAAATTGGAATTTTAAAGTGTTCAAAATATATTTTGGATGGCATATTTGAATTCCTCATATTTTTCTGATTTCAAAACATATATTATTTGTTTAGTTTGGATTTATATTTTAAAAGTTATTTGAAAATAGATTTGAAATTTGAATTTGAATTAATTTGAAAAAGGTTTAATTAAAACAGATAAACAGAAAGACTTCTCTCACTTGCGCAGATCTAGCCACCGTCAATGACAAATGGGCCACTGCTGACTGGGACACACGCGCACAGAAATTCTTCTGTCACCGCGAGCCCGCCCAGCCACAGTGTATGACAGGTGGGGTCCGAGGCTCTGCTGACCCACACGCCAGTGGGCGAGAGGGGGCTTGCCACGCGGCACAGTGAGGGAGCGCGGGTTGAGGCCAGAGAAACAGGGGGGCTCTTATGCAAGATCGTCGGGGTGGCTGGCAGGTGGGGCTCTAAGTACCGCGGGTTTAGCCGGAAAACAAGGCAGGGGGTTAAATGCAAAAAGGGTTGCCCGTACTATTGTTCTTCTCTGTGCTGACGACCGATCGGTGCGCGGCCGACGCAGGCGCGGCGCGTGGGGGGTTCGACCCGGGGACCTAGGGCTCGCGCGCGGAGGGCGGAGCCACTGCGGTGGCCTGGGTTTGGTGACGTCATGGCAGTTGGGGCCTAGATAGGGTTTCTGCGCGACGCGGAAGCGCGTAGATGCTGCGGCCGACGGCGCGCACAGTCTGTTCGACGAAATGATCGGCGGCACCCGACGGCGACAGCGAGAGCGAGGGTGTCAGCGAGGCTTAGGGGCTCGCCGAGGAGAGGTTGGTGGTGTTCGATCGGCTTGGGGCGCGTCGCAGCGGCGAGGATGCAGACGGACCGGAGGCTAGGGTTTGGCGTCGGGCTCATCGGTGAACCTCGGCTCCGGTCCTTCTCTTCCTCCGCGACAGGTACCGGCGCCCTCCTGGGGATCTCCTCGATCTTCCTCGACACCCAGAGCTCCTCGCCACCGGCTGCAGGTAGGGGGAACGGAGGAGACCGACGGTGGCCGGCGAGAGAGGGTAGGTGGTCGTAGGGGAGGTAGGGCGAAAGGGAAGCGGCCTGGGGGATCTGGGAGAGGCAGAGGGGTTGTGGGGTGGAGGTAAAGCAGAGAGGGAGAGGGAGATGCCGTGGGGAGGTGGTGAAGGGAAAAAGGTGGCTCAGGTGTCACCTTTCCCTCTCCTCTTCACGTGCTCGGGTCGGGAAGGGGCAGGGCAGGTAGGCAGCTGGCAGGTGGGGCAAGGTGAGGCCAGGGAGGCAGGGGGAGGCTCGGGCTGGTGGGGCATGCAGGCAGAGAGAGCTAGAGGGAGAGAGGGGGTAGGCTCGGTTAGGGTTTGTACTAGGGTCGGGTTAGGGTTAGGTTTGGTAAAGGTTGGGGTGGGAGGTAGCTAGGGTGTGGCCACGGAGAGAGGGTGGCCAGGTGGGTGAGAGAGGAGAGAGGTCGAGAGAGAGGGGGGTAGCTCGGGTTGGGGTTTTAGAGATAGTGGGGATGGGTCTAGATTAGGTGTAGATTAGGAGAGAGGTTTAGAGAGGTGATTAGGTGGAGTGTCCTCTTTTGACAAAGTCAAGCAAGCACATGCCAAGCTCCATCAAGATCTAGACAAGGAAAAGAGAGGGTGAGATGAGGTGGTGAGGGTCTAAGCAAGAGCAAACAAGATCAAACCAAAAGGAGGGAGAGAGAGATAAGAGATGAGGTGGTTCACCCAAAAATTCAAATAAAGCAAAGGAGGACCAAAGTTGGAGATGGTTGCATGGCCCATGCAAAATTAATTAATGCCATGCTTATTTTGTGAAAACAAAATTATTATCATGGCATTATTTTTATGCATTCCCAATAGATGGTTTAAGGCCAAGCTGAGGATTTGTGGAAGTAGATCCATCCTATCTCCCATGAGCTAGATTAAATACCAAAAGAAAAACAAATGCAATCTCATGGATAATGGAATGGTGGAATTATAAGGTGGTGAAAGAAAGGTGGTGGGGTGGAGTAAAAGATATGCCCCCAACTCAACTTGGGCATTTAAACAATATATCAACAACCAAATATAATATCAAGAGACAAATACAATTAATAATGCATATGAGATAAGAACCAAATGGAAAAGGGTTTAATATGATGCTCAAATGCAAGGTGGCATGATGACATGAGCATGATATAATTATGATGCAACAATTATATGTAGGAAGTAGCCATTATATAGACTAGGCTAGTAGCATTGCAATTGTTAGACAATTGGGATGCTACAACTCTCCCCCACTAAACAAGAATCTCGCCCCGAGATTCCTAGGAAAAAGAAAACAACACAAGGAGAGGCAGGTGTTCGGAACGAAGGTGATCCTTGCGTTCCCAAGATGATGAAGAGCGGAATGGTGCGGCCACTGCACCTTGCAAAACTTGCTAGACTTGTTGCGAGTCTTGCGTTTTGCTTGAGAAACAATGGGTTAGAAGAGTTGAAGGATTGTCGTGAGGCAAGAATGATAGGATGAACATAGCTCCAGTTTTCTCAAGAAACATGATAAAAGAATAGAACCACTTGTGAAAGCAAGGACAAGATGATGTATCATGGATAAAGAAAGACACACCGTTAAGATTAAAGATTTACTGATACGAGAGAGGATGAATCTTTATCCTGCCGGAAGAAAAGAAGCTAGATTGGAGAGGTTTGGACCACTATGACAATAGCATCGTATCTTCTCTCGGATTTGAGAAATGAAGTTCGGAAACAATATTGCCTTCAAACAATAGAGTCCCTTGATATCAGCAGAAAGATTTAGTTAGACATCGTCGGATTAGATTCTTCTTGCGCCGGTAAGAACCAAAGGATCACGCAATTAAGGTGCGCGGATATAACTTCTAGAGACGGATGTGAAGCCATATCATGGTGGAATCCCGAGAAGCAAAGAATATGGAGGATCTGGAGTTTATTGTAGAGATACTTATTGCTTTCTTTAGCCTTGAGGCTAACACAATAGATTTGCGGCGGATGGCCTCAACCATAATTGGCTTTACCACAGAAAAAGAATTGATGAAACAAAGAGAGAGATATTTTCCTTTCATCTTGTTTGGGGATGCCAAGCACCGGTAGAAAGACGAGGAACAAAAGGAGTTTGCGTATGTTTCCACCAGATAATTGAAGATTTTGCTCCGTGTAGAAAGGGTGAGATCACCAACAAGAGATTATTGATTACTTTCTTCGAGAGAGCACTCCGGAAAAACAAAGACGGAAGTAAAAGTATCGAGGGATAAAGGCCACTTCTAACTTCCGTGGAATGAGTGAAATCGCATTAATTCACCAATTCAATGTACAAGAGGGAATGATAAGAGTAGTGGTATGGTAGCTACTCCATCCCGCACTCAAAGCATTACTCCGCACATGAATAAGAAAACCATGCGACCCAACTACCGAAACAGACTGAAGGTATAGACAAGAAGAGCTCGTGGAACTCCGTTAGAAAACAAGGATAGATGCCAACGATTCGCCGGATTCATAGATAGACAAAGATGATGATGTTGTCGTCATGTCGTAAGTAACCAGCCACCAGAAAGATATGAAGGAAGATTACGGAGAACAACTGCAAGATTCCACAGATAAAGAAAACGATAACACCAACTTGAACAGAAGGGTTACGAAAGATCTGAAAAGTCTTCATGGCCTCCGGTGGATTGAGCATAGACGATAGAGTGAGAGGGTTTCAAGAGATTACTTGACGAGACTGAGGTGAAAGAACTCCATGTTCTTCTTGAAATGATTGAGAAAGATTTAGCAGCCTTGAGGAAATCTTCAGCGAAACGATGATGATAACTTGCCAACAAGGAAAACTCCGGGTTTGATTGAAGATGGAAGATGGAATTAACAATGGACTTGCTGATTCCAGAATTGAAGCGATCTATTTAGCAGAAGGACGTGGCCGAGATAGGTGACTTCAAAAAGTCAGAATTCTCACTTTGAGACTTTGCACACATGCAGTGTTCACGAAGCTTAAGAGAAAGAGACACAGATGATCTTCGATGTCCTTCCATTGATATAGAATAGGCAAGCATATTATCAACATATATCACCATGGATTAACAGGATATTCCCAGAATATCAAGTTCAAGAGGCGAGAGAAACGAATAAATGCTCGAACACTTCCTGAGCTGAACGCTCTTAGAAAGATAAATATTAAGAGCACGGGTTCATGTTGAAGAAGATGCACTGGAAGAATAGATTATCTGGTCCTTCGGAAGAGAACAGGAAATGCCACCTGGTTCACATTGTCGATTGGATCACCGGTTACAAAGATGAAGAGATCTTGGATAAAGAAAAGATGATAGATCATACCTTAAGCAAAGCTATCAGAGACGAAAAGATGCAATTCCCTCGTCTCAAAGCGAATTTTGCGGATATGGAGTTCAAAAAGATGTGCAGCATGATGGACAGATGATAGACCGCCGTAGTGCTTTGAGAAACTCCGGGTTACCAAAGATGCTTGAATATGCATAGATATGATCACGGTGTACTCAAAATCACCGGAGATAACCGTCACCATTTGAAGGATAGAGTTGATAGAATTTTCCATATTCCACTCATGATAAGTGTCATATAGCTATGCCGAGAGCCAAATTACAATCACCAGCATCGGATCGACACATGTTATGTAATTAGCCCAAGAGAATTGGAGATGAAATGAAACTCTAGGATTAAGCGCCGGTGACAAAAGAATGAGTTAGCATGGACATGCTGATAACAGGGAGATAGATAATGTTTCACACACGACTGGAAAGGAGAGTGGAAACACAGATGTATCAAAGAAAAATTTTCCGCATTTTTCGGCATTAAAATACCAATAGATGCGCAAAATCACTTATCAGGTAGAGATTAGCAACAGATGCTTACACAGAATGCTGAGTTGCTAGAAGGAAGGACACTCTTAAGAAGATGGCACCGGTTAACAAGGAGTCAGATAGATCGCGCCGGTTTTCAAAAGCCTGTCAGTATGGAATGTACCAACTCTTGGGGCGCGTCGCAGCGGCGAGGATGCAGACGGACCAGAGGCTAGGGTTTGGCGTCGGGCTCGTCGGTGAACCTCGGCTCCGGTCCTTCTCTTCCTCCGCGACAGGTACCGGCGGCCTCCTGGGGATCTCCTCGATCTTCCTCGACAGCCAGAGCTCCTCGCCACCGGCTGCAGGTAGGGGGAACGGAGGAGACCGACGGTGGCCGGCGAGAGAGGGTAGGTGGTCGTAGGGGAGGTAGGGCGAAAGGGAAGCGGCCTGGGGGATCTGGGAGAGGCAGAGGGGTTGTGGGGCGGAGGTAAAGCAGAGAGGGAGAGGGAGATGTCGTGGGGAGGTGGTGAAGGGAAAAAGGTGGCTCGGGTGCCACCTTTCCCTCTCCTCTTCACGTGCTCGGGTCGGGGCAGTGGCAGGGCAGGTAGGCAGCTGGCAGGTGGGGCAAGGTGAGGCCAGGGAGGCAGGGGGAGGCTCGGGCTGGTGGGTCATGCAGGCAGAGAGAGAGCTAGAGGGAGAGAGGGGGTAGGCTCGGTTAGGGTTTGTACTAGGGTCGGGTTAGGGTTAGGTTTGGTAAAGGTTGGGGTGGGAGGTAGCTAGGGTGTGGCCAGGGAGAGAGGGTGGCCAGGTGGGTGAGAGAGGAGAGAGGCCAAGAGAGAGGGGGTAGCTTGGGTTGGGGTTTTAGAGATAGTGGGGATGGGTCTAGATTAGGTATAGATTAGGAGAGAGGTTTAGAGAGGTGATTAGGTGGAGTGTCCTCTTTTGACAAAGTCAAGCAAGCACATGCCAAGCTCCATCAAGATCTAGACAAGGAAAAGAGAGGGTGAGATGAGGTGGTGAGGGTCTAAGCAAGAGCAAACAAGATCAAACCAAAAGGAGGGAGAGAGAGATGAGAGATGAGGTGGTTCACCCAAAAATTCAAATAAAGCAAAGGAGGACCAAAGTTGGAGATGGTTGCATGGCCCATGCAAAATTAATTAATGCCATGCTTATTTTGTGAAAACAAAATTATTATCATGGCATTATTTTTATGCATTCCCAAAAGATGGTTTAAGGCCAAGCTGAGGATTTGTGGAAGTAGATCCATCCTATCTCCCATGAGCTAGATTAAATACCAAAAGAAAAACAAATGCAAGCTCATGGATAATGGAATGGTGGAATTATAAGGTGGTGAAAGAAAGGTGGTGGGGTGGAGTAAAAGATATGCCCCCAACTCAACTTGGGCATTTAAACAATATATCAACAACCAAATACAATATCAAGAGACAAATACAATTAATAATGCATATGAGATAAGAACCAAATGGAAAAGGGTTTAATATGATGCTCAAATGCAAGGTGGCATGATGACATGAGCATGATATAATTATGATGCAACAATTATATGTAGGAAGTAGCCATTATATAGACTAGGCTAGTAGCATTGCAATTGTTAGACAATTGGGATGCTACACCAATGCCCCTGCTTATTTCATGAATCTCATGAATAAGATCTTTATGAATTTCTTAGATAAGTTTGTAGTTGTGTTTATCGACGACATCCTTATCTACTCCAAGACAGAAGAAGAGCATGAGAAACATCTGAGAATCATCCTAGAAACCCTGAGAGAACATCGTTATATGCCAAGTTCAGCAAATGTGAGTTTTGGCTGAAAGAAGTAGGATTCCTAGGACATATTGTGTCTGCCGGAGGAGTCTCTATTGATCCCAGCAAGATCAAAGATGTCGAAGAATGGGAAGCGCCAACCAATCAAACCCAAGTTCGTTCATTTCTCGGATTAGCGGGATATTACCGCAAATTCGTAGAAGGATTCTCGAGCATAGCCCGACCAATGACCCAATTGTTGAAGAAGGACAAGAAGTTTGAATGGACTGACAAGTGTGAAGCCAGTTTCCAGGAGCTGAAGAAGAGATTAATATCATCCCCAATTTTGATCATGCCCGACATCAAGAAGCCCTTTGATGTGTATTGTGATGCATCAAAGATTGGTCTAGGATGTGTATTGATGCAAGAAGGCAAAGTCATCGCGTATCTGTCTCGACAGCTGAAGCAGCATGAGCAGAACTACCCGCCCATGATCTTGAGCTAGCAGCGGTGGTTCTAGCGTTGAAGACATGGTGTCATTATTTGATGGGTAATCGCTGTGAGATTTACTCAGATCATAAGAGCTTGAAGTATATCTTCACCCAGAAGGAGCTGAATATGAGGCAAAGAAGATGGATAGAGTTAATCAAGGATTATGACCTTGACATTCACTATCACCCCGGCAAAGCCAATGTGGTAGGGGATGCTCTTAGAAGATTGTCGTGTAGGCTAAACACCATGATCAAAGAGAAGCAACCAAGTTTGTATGAGGAGTTGGAGCAGTTCAGGACTGAGTTAGTTAGCAAAGGATTCCTAGCTAGCATTGAACTTTGAACCCACTTTGTTTAGCCAAATCAAGGAAGCCCAGAAGGGGAATGAAAGTATCGACGGAATCAAACGTCGTATTGGTACAGGCAAAGTACCTGGATTCACAGAAGACGAAGAAGGTGTACTGTGGTATAAGGGACGTATATGTGTGCCAGCAGATTTGGAGCTGAAGGAAATTATCATGAAGGAAGCTCATGATACTCTTTATTCTATCCACCCCGGAGGAACAAAGATGTATCAGGATTTGAAAGAGCAATTTTGGTGGCACAAGATGAAGAGCAAAGAGTCAAAGCAGAGCATCAGAGACCTGCAGGATTGTTGCAACCATTGCAGATTCCAGAATGGAAATGGGATTCCGTCGGAATGGATTTTATCACCGGTTTACCTACTTCTAGTAGGGGAAATGACTCAATCTGGGTCATAGTTGATAGACTATCTAAGGTAGCCCACTTCATACCAGTCAAGACAACCTACCAGAGTGCAAAACTAGCAGAGCTGTACATTGCTAGGATTGTTAGTCTGCATGGAACCCCCAAGACCATTGTATCAGATCGAGGAACCCAGTTTACTTCAAGATTTTGGCAGAAAGTTCAGGAAGGTTTAGGAACCAAGTTGAATTTCAGTACCGTGTATCACCCGCAAACAGATGGACAGACTAAGAGAGTCAACCAAATCTTGGAGGATATGCTTAGAGCTTGTGTGTTGGAATACGGATCAAAATGGGAAGACTGCCTGCCTTTCGCAGAATTCTCATATAACAACAGTTATCAAGCTAGTTTGTAGATGGCACCATTTGAATTCCTATACAAAAGAAAGTGTCGTACCCCTTTGAATTGGTCGCAAGTAGGAGAGAGTGAGATCTTTGGACCCGACATTCTCCGAGAAGCAAAAGAGAAAGTTCACAAAGTTCGTGAGCACCTCAAGACCGCCCAATCCAGACAGAAGAGTTATGCTGACAAGAGAAGGAGAGACCTGACTTTCAATGTCGGAGATTTCGTATATCTCAAAGTTTCACCATTGAAGGGAACCCAACGCTTTAGTCTGAAGGGAATGTTAGCTCCCAGATATATCGGACCTTTCAAGATTCTGAACCGCCGAGGAGAAGTATCGTACCAGCTGGAATTGCCTGAAGAGATGTCAGCCATCCACAATGTGTTCCATATCTCGTTACTTCGCAAATGCATGGAAGTGCCTGAGAAGACTGAAGTTTTCAAGAATATCGATCACAGAGCAGTGGAAATCAACAATGACCTGACCTATCGGGAAGTGCCCATTCATATCTTAGAAGAAGCCTACAGAACCACCAGGACTAGGAGTATCAAGTTTCTCAAGATTCAGTGGAGCAACCATACTGAGGAGGAAGCCACTTGGGAGCGCGAAGATTACATTAGGACAGAGTTCCCAGATCTCTTTAGTTCCTAGTTTTCTTGTAAATCTCAGGACAAGATTTTATTTAAGGGGGGAAGGTTTGTAACATCCCAAAACTTCAATCCAAGCTTATCATGATCAAATCATCCAAAAATGGGGTTAACAAAAACTTTTCCAAATTTAAAATGAAAGCATTCATATATGTGTGCATTTAAAATAGGAGTTGTTTTGAATTGCCATGATTGTGTGATCCTTTGCTTCTAAAATGTTTCTTAGGTGATTTAAACATCATCTACATCATTCCCAAACTTTTCCTAAAAGAAATCAAATCAATAAGAATTAAAATGAAGGAATGGTCATTTGGACAAATTTAACTCTCATGCCTACTTTGGCTATTCGTAGTACTCAATTCTTAACAGAAATAATTATTGATCTTTGCACCCCTTGCTAGTACACATAATGAGGTACCAAGGCCCACCTTTTGATCTACTAAAAACCTTCTGTAAACTATTTTAAATGACAGTTTAAAATTGAATCTAATGCATATGCATAGATCACCCCTATTTCAAAAACCATCTAATTGAGCACCATTTTCAAAACCCTTGCAACCAGAGACTACCTATCACTAGTGGAGATCACCCAAAATTTTTGAACTCCAAATTCATAACTTTTTCTCTTGCGGCCATTTCATCAAACACTTGGCAGGCAGAATCACACCTCTAATCCTAGCTCACTGTTTTGAACAGAGTTTTGCCCCCAATTGATCTCCATTTAATCTCTATGTCCCCCTCTGATCAAACCATGCCATTTGCAACCCATACCCTACATCCTAGTAGCAATGCCATGCCATGTAGAGCACCACCCTGGCCGGCCAAACTTGCCCCGCTGCAGCAGACCACCTCCTCGTTCCTCTCCATGTCTAGGAGGTAGCCAGCACCGCATCGCCCCTCTCTGTCCCTTGCCCGAGCCAAGAGCCGTCGTGGACCACATAGGAGAACCCGCGCCTAGTGCCACCGAACCATGCCGACGCCGCCCGCAGAGTGCACACTGTCCCCGCTCGCACCGACCGCCCCTTGGAACCAGCCCGCGCCCACCGCTCCGCCTCGACCTGGAGAACAGCTCAGACACCTCCATTCGCCGCCCAAAGCCCCACAGCCACCGCTCGCCGTGGACTCAGCCGCTTCGGCCGCGCAGAGCGCCACCTCGCCCCGACCGCATGCCATCGCCCCTACGGCCGCATTGAAGCGCTAGACCACCGCCAGGGAACCGCCCACCGATCTCAATCCCCAGCCATGCCGCTAGCTCGCCGTAGCCATGTCGCCACCGTCGACCGCCCATCCCGCTCGGTCTCAACGTCGAGCCTATAAAAGGATCCCTCCCCAGCACAGAAGGCTCACACCATTCCACTCCCCTCACCTCTCTGAACCTCACCCACCTCTCGCCGGAGCAAGTGGAGCAGCAGTTCGCCGGAATTGGAGCCGGAGCCGCCGCCTCTGGAGAAGAAGGGTGTCGTTGATTCCGGCCACCCCAAGCTCCACCGTGACCACGCCTCGCCTCGCCGTCGTCTTCCACTTTGTTCGCCTGCATCGCCGACCCTGCTGGAGCCCTGGTACACCCCTAGTAGACCCCCACCGAGCAGCTAGGGTTCCAGCTCGCCGGCGACCCGTCCGTCGTCGACGACGACCCTCAGCCGTAGATCTAGCCTCTAATCGCACGGCCCACAGCGCGCGTACCTTTTCGCGTTTTAAGTGCCGTTGACAAGTGCCCCGTGTCAGCTGAGCCCCTGTCAGCTGAGCCCCGTGCCGCGTAGCGCCACTGGGACGTCCCATTTCCTTTCCCGCGCAAGCCCGTAGATTCAAATCTAGATTTTTCTTTTTAGTTAGAATATAGTTTCTGTCCAGTGTTTTAAAATTCAATTCTATGAGTTTGACAAATCCAAATTACATGAAACTAATTTTGTCTGAAAGGTATTGAAATGCTCTATCCAAGCCCATTGGATTTAATTCATTTAGAGTTATAGATTTCTCCTAATAAAAATAAGAAGACAGAAGCTTTTGCAACTTGAAACATTTTTATAAAATCAACCAAGTTAGCTCTTGAGTTGATTCCAACTCTCAAAAATCACATCTCATCATATCTATCCAAATATGTAATAATATTAAGGTTTACAGGCAGTGACTTTGGACTAGTACCAAAATAAGGCTATATAGGCATTTCTAGTCACTTTAAATCATTAAATAATGAACTTAAACCAAAGTAATATTGATCCAACCTTTAAATATCATTCCCACATGTTAGAATCTATGGTGAGGACATGTGTCCACATGATCCCATGTTTTAGTGGTGAACATTAAATTGTAGTTAATTTTTCAATGAGTAGAAATTACTTTTCCAAAATAAAAAGGTTGAAACTATTGAATTAAACTTGTGATGCTTGTGATGATAATAGATCATCAATTGTGTGGTTTAGAATAATACTTAGCCTAGTTAAGGATCATTTGGTGATTGTGCACTCCCTGTGTATTTCTAGACGATAGTACCGACCAAGCCTTCGAGGAGGAGTTCTACCAAGAAGAAGAAGAAGAAAACTTCAACCATTGCACCAACCAAGGCAAGCTATTAGTGGCAAGCTAACCCTTGCAAACATGCTTTAGTAAGCTATTATATCAAGCTAGAATAAAAATATATAGTTTATTAAAGATGCCTTAAGCATACTTTGATCACACCCCTTTAACTCTTAGTACCTCAAGTCTTATTAACAAGTTTTACCCCCTTAGTTACACAAAGTTCTTTAATTAATTTTGAAGGTAGCATAAAGAGTATAAAACTTGACCTACTTAGAAAGCTTTAGATGTCATTCTATGGCATGAGATTGATCCCATCTTTCCACCTTAGTGAACACTCTTAACTTAGTATTTTAGAATAGATCAAAACTTGAGTCACTTTAGATGGGAACACTTGGTGAAAATGATTTATGAAAACCTTGGAATGATGAGTCATTCTATTGAGATGTTTTGACATGTGTTGAGAAACACAATGGGTTGATGATGATGAAAAAGATAAGGCATTAGCCTTAACCCTTTTATAAAACTGATGGTTGGATTCGGATGCGATACCATTCCAAATTTACCGTACAACCACATTACCTGAATTGGGTAAAGGTTAGCTGGAAATTTATATTCATTAGTATTAGTTCCCTCACGGGAGAGGTTTGAGCTCAGGCTATCTCTCAATGATGTCCACCTATGCAGTGCCCAAGATGACTGATGGTCATGGTTGGGAGGCCATGCTCATAGGAGAGGTGCTTGTACTAGGGTGTGTAAAGGGAAGGTTATGTTTGATTATCTGCATACTAAGTATGATGATTCAGGGTTATCCCTGACAGATGTATCGAATCTTGTGGTGGAAGTGTACCACCTCTACAGAGTGTCAAACTATTCGAATAGCCGCGTCCGCGGTTATGGACAGTTGGAATGGCCATACTGTTTTGTTATCAGATGTTTTCTAAATAACTTGAAAAGAATGATGAACTTTGACTTGACCACAACAGGGTTGTGTAGATGATAATAGTTTCCCAACTTAAGTGATTCTAGAACTTTAATTTATCTTTTCTTGCTTCAGAACTCAGCTTAGGTTTCAAACTTAACTTGATAGTTATTCTTTCAATTCAGCACTTTAACTTAGAATTATAACCCTTGTTAGTAGTAGTTTGCGAGTACTTAAAGAGTACTCATGGCTTTTGTCCCTGGCTATTATCATGGCCAGACTATGAAGGAGATTATCAAGATGATGGTCAGCAGGACGGCTATGATAACTAGGACTATCTGCCTTCGTCAGCATTGCCTGTGCCCCTGAAGATGGACCCCACCGCTATGCTATCGTTTATTTCCGTTGCTTGTTGTATTAAAGACTAGATCATGAGATCCTTATTTGTGTAAAACCTTATGTATGGTTTGTAATGGATGATGTACTGTGATATCCAATCCGTTATGTCTCGCAAAAATGGTAATCCTGGGATTGCGAGGTATGGCATAACGGGCATCTGGGATTAAAAATCCGGGTGTTGACAAAGTGTAACCAAAACATAAGAAAGTTGATATTAAACAAGCATGGAGAATCAAAAATTATAGATACGTTTACGACGTATCACGCACTTACAACTCCGGAGAAGAAAAGAATCCATTTCAAGTCAATGTTTACACTTAAGGAGAGTATGGTGAATTCTCTTAAGGGGGTTAGATTGGAGGATTTACCTATTGTAAAGGAGTATCCAGATGCCTTTCTGGAGGAATTTCTAGGGATTCCCCCCGACCATGATATCGAGTTCCTTATTGACTTGATGTCGGGCACTAGACAGATAGCAAAGAGACCGTATAAGATAGATGTCGATGAGTTGAAGGAACTCAAGAAGCAGCTTAGAGAGCAACTGGACAAGGGATTCATTCAAGTAATTGTTTGGAGTAGTTTAATTCTAGAAAATCAACCATGACCCCATTTTAGTTGATTCTTGTCGCATTGGCTTTGTAATTGTGCGATCTACTATTTGGAGTTGGAATATCATGCTTAGAGGTTTTGGATCTGTTTCGTGGCTTTGTCGAAGAATACATCCCCTTATTAGCATATCTAGGATTTTATTAATCCGAAATAATTGAAACCCGTGGGAAATTGTTACCAACGACACCCTCAAACATAAAACAACTGTCAACACCTGGATTTTTAATCCCAGATGCATGCTATGCCATACATCGCAATCCCAGGATTACCATTTTTGTGAGACATAACAGATTGGATATCATAGTACATCATCCATTACAAACCATAATACGGTCTTACACAAATAAAGGATCTCATGATCCAGTCTTGGTACAATGAAGTAGAGGAATAAATAGCGTAGCGGTGGGGTCCATCTTTAGTGTCACGGGCAGTGCTGATGATGGGAGATGATCCTAGTTGTCGTAGCCGTCATGCTGTCCTCCTTCAGGGTAGTCCTCCTCATAGTCTGGCCATGAGAATAGCCAGGGACAAAAGCCATGAGTACTCTTTAAGTACTCGCAAACTATTACTAGCAAGGAAAGTAGTTCTAGTAGGAATGCTAAGTTCTAAGTCTAATTATGAAGTTAAGTTTTAAACGTAAGCTAAGTTCAGAAACAAAGAAAGATAAAATAAAGGTTAAAATCACCTAAGTGGGAACCTAGTTGTCATAGTCACAACTCTGTTGTGGTCAAGTCATGTCACAATTTATTTCATAAGTAATTTTGAAAACATCTGACAATGGAACACTATGGCCACTCCAACTATCCATAACCGCGGACGTGGCTATTCAAATAGTTTGACACTCTGCAGAGGTGGTACACTTTCACCACAAGGTTCGATACATCTGTCAGGGGTAACCCTGAATCATCATACTTAATATGCAGATAATCAAACATAACCTTTCCTTTACACACTCTAGTATAAGCACCTCTCCTATGAGTATGGCCTCCCAACCATGGCCATCTGCCATCCTGGGCACTGCATAGGTGGACATCATCAAGAGGTAGCTTCAGTTCAAACCTCCTCCGTGAGGGAACCCATACTAATGCATATAAACTTCCGGCTAAGCCTTGCCCAATTCATGTATTGTGGTGGTACGGTAAAATTGGAATGCTATCGCATTTAGACCCAACCATCAGTTTTTATAAAGGGCTAAGGCTCATGCCTCAACATTTTCATCATCAAATACATTTGTGTTTCTCAACACATGTCAAAACATTGCAATAGAATGACTCATCATTCCAAGGCTTTCATAAGCATTTTCACCAAGTATTCGCATCTAAAGTAATCAAGTTTTATGCTTAGCACTAGCCACTAAGTTAAGAGTGTTCACTAATGAGGGTGCTAGTCTTCAATCTCATGCCATAGAATGACATATAGTATAGGACTAGTTTTATACTCTTTATGCTATCTATACTGCTTTCCAAATCCTCACAAAGCATTAACTAAAAGTAAAGAACTTTGGTAAAGTAAAAGAGTAAAGCTTGCAAGTAAAACTTGGGATAGGTATAATCAAGGTATATAACCAAAGCATGCCTAATGCATCTTGTTGGGTTAATCTTGCAATTAGTGATGGCTGGCCTTGATTCGTGTAGTGATTGAAGTTTTCTTCGTCTTCTTCGAGGTAGAACTCCTCCTCCTCGTATCCTTGGTCGGTACTATCGTCTATAAATGAATACAGGGTACACAATCACTAATCAATACTTAACTAAGTCTATTCAGCACACTAAGGCTCACACTTGATGATCTAGCATCATCACAATCATCACATGAAATAAAGAACTAGTTTTATTTAGTTTATTTGAGAAAAGTAATTTCTACTCATTGAAATTAATTAAGATTTAATATTCTCCAATTAAAATATGGGATCATGTGGAAACATGTCATCACCACATATTCTAATACATGGGAATGTGATTTAAAGGGTTGGTCACATTTTATAAAGTTTAAGATTATCATTTAATAAATTTAAAGTGACTAGAAATGCCCTAATAGCATTCTTTTGGTACTAGTCCAATGTCACTACATCCAATCCAAGATATTTTTACATATTTAGATAGATATTGTCAAATGTGATTTTTGAGAGTTGGAATCAACTCAAAACCCATTATGGTTGATTTTAAAAAAATGTTTGAAGTTGCAAAAGTCTCTGGCTTATTGTTTTTGCTAAAGATTTTCTCTAGCTCCAAATTATTTAAATCCAATAGGCTTGGATATATAATTTAATTATCTTTGTAACAAAATTGGAATTATGCAATTTGGTTAAGTGAAACTCTCTGAATTGATTTTTGAATAAGTGGATAGAAGCTAGTTTAAACTAAAAACGAAAAACCATATTTGAATTTCCAGGCCTAGGCGGGAAGGCTAAATGGGCCGGCCCAACTGCACTACATGGCGCAGCGGGCTGCTGATAGATGAGGGCCATTAGTCAATGACTCAGTTTAACCGAAACGGTATCTAAGCATCTGGACCGTGCGATCCTATTCTAATCCAACGGCGAGCGTCATCATTGATGACGAACAGCTTTGGCGAGGAATGTGACCTAGCGCGGCGGTGGGGGTCTCGTGGGGCTCACCTGGGCTCCAGCTAGGGTCGGTGATGAGCCCAAACTACTTGGTAGACGACAGCGAGGCGAGGCACGGTCACGGTAGGGCTTGGGGTGGCCGGAATCGTTGGCGCCCTTCTCCTCCAGCAGCGGTGGACTCTGGTGAAATTCCGATATGGTGGTGCTCACCTTGCTCCAGGGAGAAGTGGGGGAGTGGCTGTGAGGAGCGGTAGTGAAGTGGTGTGGAGAATAGAGGAGGGGGTGGCCTCCTTTTATAGCGCGGCGAGGGGACCGAGCGGTGTAGCGGTGATCTTGACGATGGCGTCACTACAGGCGGCTAACGACAAAGGCGAGGGCGTAGGACGGTGCGGTGCTCCCTGGCAGTTCTCACAGACTTAATGGCGTGGTGTGGGGAAGTGCGGTTCGGTCAGGCACGTGTGACGCTCTGCGCGGCGGCAGAAGTGTTTGCGGTGGTGAACGTGGGTGTCTGCCGGGGTGTGATGATCATGGCAAGGCTGCGCGTGCACGGTCAGGGCAAGGCGCGAGCTGGCGGGGCTGGTCAGGCATGGCGTTCTGGGGCGCTCTGGACACGATCAAGAGAGGCGGTGCGCGCCACGACTAGGGTGGTCCATGGCTCGGCTGGTGCTGTGGCCTGGACAGGGGGTGGCGGTAGTTTGCGGCGAGGCTACTAGACATCCTGGATGGGCACGAGGCTGTCTGGTGCTAGCTGGCCATTGTCGGCCAGCGACGACCAAAAACCGGCGGCGCTCCACTGTGCTCCACGGAGAAGGGAGGACTAGTCTGGGCTGGTTAGACTCAGACCATTTGGTCAATGATCACTGTACAAATTAATGAAGTTATGCCAGGGGTTTAATTAATGTAGGCAAGGTGTTTGATGAGATGGCCCCATGAGATGAAGTTTGGAATTTTTGATTCAAGTTTTTTGAATGATCTTGAATTAATCTTGAGAGACTAGGTTTGCTTGGAGAGGTCAAGGGGAATTGATTTGGTAGGTTTTTGAAAAAGTGGGATCTTAATACATACACTTGATTCAATTTTCAAATGTCCTTTAAATTGATTTTCTAGATGTTTTTGTAAGTTTGTAAAGTGGGCCTTGAGACACTTTTACTTGGTCTAGCAAGGGGTGAAAAGAAATAGAATTGCTTCTGTTAGAAATCTTCTTCTAGGAACTACTAAAGTGGACTAGTGGTTTCAAATGGTCAAAATGACCATTTGCTTTATTTATTCTTATTTGATTTCTTTTTCTTTGGATTTTGTTTGCAAATGGTCTATATGATGTGGCATACACCTTTCAACCATTTCACAACATTTAGAACAATCAACCATGGCATATACACTCAATTCTATACTAATGCAAACACACATGCATTCATATCTATTTTTCTTAATAAAAGTTTTTGTTAACCCTAAATTTGAGTGATTAGAACTTGATAACCTTGATTAAATATTTGGGGTGTTACACAAAATCTCGTCACGAGATTTAAGAAAAACTAGGAACTAAAGAGATTTGTAAACTCAGTCCTAATGTAATCTTCTCGCTCCCAAGTAGCTTCTTCTTAAGTATGGTTGCTCCACTAGATCTTGTGAAACATAATACTCCAGGGCCTGGTGGTTCTGAAGGCTTCTTCCAAAATGTGAATGGGTACTTCACGATAGGATAGATCCTTATTGATATCTATGGCTCTGTGATCGATGTTCTTGAACACTTCGGTCTTCTCCGGAACATCTAGGCATTTGCGAAGTAATGAGATATGGAACACATTATGTATGGATGACCACTCCTCCGGCAGTTCCAGTTGATATGATACTTCTCGTCAGCGATTCAACATCTTGAAGGGTCCAATATATCTAGGGGCTAACTTCCCTTTTAGTTGAAAATGTTGCATTCTTTTCAAGGGTGACACTTTGAGATACACAAAAGATCCGACATTGAAGGTCAGGTCTCAACGTCTCTTGTCAGCATAACTCTTCTATCTAGATTGGGCGGTCTTGAGGTGTTCACGGACTTTGTGAACCTTCTCTTCGGCTTCTTGTAGGATGTCGGGTCCAAAATCCGAATCTCTCCTACTTGCGACCAATTCAAGGGGGTATGACACTTCCTTCCATATAAGAACTCAAAGGGGGACATTTGCAAACTGGATTGGTAACTACTGTTGTATGACAATTCTGTGAAAGGTAGACAATCTTCCCATTTTGATCCATATTCTAGCACACAAGCTCTCAACATATCTTCTAAGATTTGGTTGACTATTTCAGTTTGTTCATCGGGTTGCAGGTGATAAGTTGTGCTGAAGTTCAACTTTGTTCCTAATCCTTCTTGGACTTTCTGCCAAAATCTTGAGGTAAACTGGGTTCCTCGATCCGACACTATGGTCTTAGGGGTTCCATGCAAACTGACGATTCTAGCAATGTACAGCTCTGCTAGCTTCGAATTCTAGTAGGTGGTCTTGACAGGTATAAAATGGGCTACCTTAGACCATGTATCCACTATGACCCAAATGGAGTCATTTCCCCTACTAGATGTAGGCAAACTGATGATAATGTCCATTCCGATAGAATCCCATTTCCATTCTAGAATCTGCAATGGTTGCAAAAGTCATGTGGGTCTCTGATGTTCCGCTTTGACTCTCTGATAGATATCACACTTGGCGATGTAGCTTCCGATTTCTCTCTTCATCTTGTGCCACCAAAATTGCTCCTTCAAATCTTGATACATCTTCGTTCCTCCGGGATGGATAGAATAAAGAGTATCGTGAGCTTCTTGCATAATAACTTGCTTCAACTCCGAATCTGCTGGCACATACATACGTCCTTTGTACCACAAAACTCCTTCTTCATCTTCGGTGAATCCGGGTACCTTCCCTGTACCAATACAACGCTTGATTTTGTCGATACTTGCATTTCCTTTCTGCGCCTCCTTGAACTAACTGATCAAACTGGGTTGAAGTTCAATTCTAGCTAAAAATCCTTTGCTAACTAGCTCCGTTCTAAACTACTCCAACTCTTCATGTTAACTTGGTTGGGCTTCTTTAATCATGGTATTTAATCTACACGGCAATCTGCTAAGAGCATCCGCTACCACATTGGCTTTACCGAAGTGATAGTGAATGCCTAGGTCATAATCCTTGATTAACTCTATCCATCTCCTTTGCCTCATATTCAGCTCCTTCTGGATGCAAATATACTTCAGACTCTTGTGATCCGAAAAAATCTCACAGTGGTTACTCATGAGGTAATGATGCTATGTCTTCAAAGCTAAGACTACATCTGCTAGTTCGAAGTCATGGGTAGGGTAGTTTTGCTCATGCTGCTTCAGTTGTCGGGACAGATAGGATATAATTTTGCCTTCTTGCATCAACACACATCCGAGACCAATCTTGGATGCATCACAATACATATCAAAAGGCTTCTTGATATCCGGCATAATCAGAATTGGGGCTGAAATCAATCTCTTCTTGATCTCTTGAAAACTTGCTTCACATTTGTTAGTCCATTCAAACTTCTGATCTTTCTTCAACAATTGGGTCATTGGTCTTGCGATGCTCGAAAATCCTTCTATGAACTTGCGGTAATATCCCGCTAATCTGTGAAATGCACGGACTTGGGTTTGAGTGGTTGGGGCTTTCCATTCTTCAACATCCTTAATCTTGGTGGGATCGATAGCAACTCCTCCCGCCGACACGATATGTCCTAGGAATCCTACTTCCTTTAACCAGAACTCACATTTGCTAAACTTGGCATACAGCTGATGCTCTCTAAGGGTTTCAAGGATGGTTCTCAGGTGTAACTCATGGTCTTCTTCTGACTTGGAATAGATCAGAATGTCATCAATAAAAACAACGACACACTTATCCAGGAAGTTCATAAAAATCTTATTCATGAGATTCATGAAATAAGCGGGGGTATTGGTTAATCCAAAAGACATGACAGTATACTCATACAATCCATATCTAGTGGTAAAGGCGGTCTTTGGAATATCCGTTGCACGAATCTTGAGTTGATGATAACCAGTTCTAAGATCAATCTTAGAAAACATTCTGGCACCAGTCAACTGGTCAAACAAATCCTCTATATTCGGCATTGGGTACTTGTTCTTGATGGTGACATAATTCAGCTTCCGGTAAGCCGTGCACAAATGGTTACCTCCATCTTTCTTATCTACAAGCAACACAAGCGATCTCTATGGTGATGCGCTTGGTTGAATCAGACCTTTCTCTAGCATACAATCAAGTTGCTTCTTCAGCTCCACTAATTCAGATGGGTTCATACTATAAGGTCTCTGAGCTATGGGTCTAGTCCTAGGAACTAGTTCAATGATGAACTCGATATCCCGATCTGGGGGCATATTGGGCAATTCATCTGGGAACACGTCGGGGTATTCACAGACTACTCTGACTTGGTCTAGGGTTGGTTGGGCTAGACTCTTGTTGCATTTGAATCGATGGGGCAATGTCTTAGATACATGCTCTACTGATACTCCAGTGCTACTGGTCATGGTTATGGCTATCTTGGCATAGTCGATTAATCCTTTATGTTTCGACATCCAATCCATTTCTAGTACTACTTTCAAACCTTTGGTTCCAAGTACTATTAGATTAGCATAAAAATATATTCCATGGATTCTAATAGGTATAGCCTTGCAAATTTTTCTAGCTTTGGTGGTTGAACCAGGTAATTGAACTATTATAACATGCTTCAATTTTGTTGGTTGAATATTACTAGTCCATGCAAATTCTTCTGTAACAAACGAGTGCGATGCTCCAGAATCAAACAACACTCTTGCAAGTACTGAGTTAACATAAAACATACCCAGCACGACATCTGGCGCTTCCTGAGCTTCTTCGGCATTCATGTGGAACAGATGGTCGTTGTGGTTGAGCAAGTTCCCTAGGGCAAACCTCCTTCCAGGCTGAACACGGTGTTGCTGCTAAGCGGGTGCATTCACATTGGTGGTTGTTGCAAGCTTCTTGGGGCACTCGTTGGAGTAGTGACCCTTGACTCTGCATTCAAAGCAAGTAATCTGGGACTTGTCTTTTCCTGCGATAGGCACAACATTGCTTCGAGTCCATGGGGTAGTATTGTTGTTGTTATTATTGTAGTTGTTGTTGTTGGACTTGGGCGATGCACGGTTGAAGTTATTGGAGTTTTCGGGGTAATTGTTGTGGTTTCCTCTAGACCTCAAGTTTCTTCCACCACGATTGGGATAGCTTGGACGGGACATAGGGGGTCTGTTGTTTCTTGGGGCATATCCTGCAGACGAGTTGGGGCGATACTTGTGGGTATTGTGGGATCCAGGCTGGCGCATCATCCTGCGCTTGCCATTGTCATTGGCTTGGTTTATATTCCCTTCCATCTGGATAGCAGAGTCCACCGAAGCTTCAATATCACAAAAGGGAATGTTGACTAGCACGGTTTGCATGTCATCATGTATTCCGTTCAGGAATCTCTCTTTCTTCTTTGCTTCCGTTTCAATCTCATCAGGGGCATATCTAGCTAGTGATAGAAATTTGTCACGGTACTCAACCATAGTCATCCTTCCTTGCTTTAATTCTCTGAATTCATCCCTCATCCTATTCATCAAACCCGGGGCACATGAGTCCTACTGAACTTGATTTTGAACTCATCCCAACTCATCATCTGACCTCCGTTCATGGTACAAATGTTATTCCACCAGGCTCTTGCATCACCTGCCAGATAATGGGTGGCAAACAGTAATTTTTCATTGGCTTCAACTCCTGCGACCTCTAATTTTTTCTCCATGGTTTGCAGCCAGTCAACAGCATCTAAGGGCTATTTAGACTTACTAAAGATAGGTGTGTTGGTATTCTAAAAGTTCTTGAGCTTGGATCCATGGTTAACTTGGTTTCCATGACCTTGATTATTATGGGCCATCTAAGCTATCTGTTGAAGAGTGGCTAAGTTGGCTTGACGTTCGGCTCTACTAGCTTCACGGTCAAAAACTAGCATTTGCAGAATCTGTAGCATTGGGTCCTGAGATGAACTGCACCCTCCAGGAGTTCGGCGAGTCATCTGAAGATTGATATAGATAATGAGATAAGAGGAAAATATCTAAGGTTCATGGGTTTGTTTCAAAAGCTTTAAACTTCGAGTTTGACTCAGGTTTTGCAAACTAACAACTTCCTCTCATTCATTCATTCCAAGCACACATACAAACACACACCACAACTCATTCCTATGGTAGTGCTCACGTGCATCTAATCATCATCAATGAAGGCGGAATCATCATCATCAGTGTGGAACTCCATGGCATCATCCTCCAGGTAGTCATCATCATCATTGAGGTACGAGTAGAGATCTCCACGGATATCTTCCCCTTCCTCCTCCTTCTCTTCAAGCTAGATCTCCTGTTCACGGATGGTCTTCTCGAGAGTGGCCACCTTCTTGCGAAGACGATCGATGATGCGATCCTTTTTATCACGCTGACGGCGAAGTGATTGGCGCTCCTTGGCGAGGATGGCGAGGGTCTGATCCTTCTTGACTACAATGGCATGGTTGCGGTTAGCATAGGCACAAGCATTATCCAACTCTTGCTTTCTATCATACAACATGAAGTCGAGATTATGCACTTGGTGCTTCAACTCCTCGTGTCCTTGCATCTCCAATGGCATTCACAAGCATTGTCCTCGTGAGCAAAGCGAGTTCCCTGGATCTGGTTGATGTTTTTCCCACACAGACGGGCAAGAGATTCTTGCATAACCCTGGCTAATCCATCTAGCCAATTTTTCTCCCGAATGCCGAATTGGATCTTCTCTAATTTGGGTGCTTCCATCTTGCCTCGGAGATCTGCAACTATCAGCCACGATAGCTCTCCTCCTTGCTGATCATTGAGTTGGGACCCGAAGAATTCCGGGTGCGGGCGCTCAAGGTACTCTACGAGTGCATCGAGATCCCTCTCAAATATCAGGTGGCCTCCGTTGCCTAGTTGGTAGAACTTGCTATACTTTACCTCCATCTATAAGAATTTAGGGTGAGCAAGTTAGTGGGGTGATCAAGTGTGTCAAATTTATGTAGGATTGCAAGAATTTTTTAGGAACATGATTTTTTGAAAGAATCTCAAGGATAAGAGTGGGAATAGGTTTTCATAAATACCCAATTCTTTTGTTTTGAAACTAAGTTTTTGTTCAGATGCCCATTCTAACTAGGGTCTCCTATGGTCAGGATGGCTCTAATACCAACTTGTCAACACCCAGATTTTTAATCCCATATGCCTGTTATGCCATATATCGCAATCCCAGGATTACCATTTTTGCGAGGCATAACAGAAATGGTACCACAGTATATCATCCATTACAAACCATAATAAAGGTCTTGCAAATAAAGGATCTCATGATCCAGTCTTAATACAATCAAAGCAGCGGAAAGTAAACGTAGTAGGGGCTCCATATTCAGGGTCACATGCAATGCCGACGATGGGAGATGATCCTAGTTGTCATGGACCTCCTGCTTTCCATCTTCCTGATAGTCCTCCTCATAGTCTGGCCACGGGAATAGCCAGGGACAAAGCCATGAGTACTCTTTAAGTACTCGCAAACTATCACTAACAAGTAAGGTAGTTCTAGTAGGAATCTTAAGCTCTAGGCTTATTTGCAAAAGGCCATGTTTAGTTCATACTGAGTTCATAAGTAAAGAAACTAGTTTAATTTTGTACATCACCTAAGTGGGAACCTAGTTTTCATGTCCACAACCCTGTTGTGGTCAAGTTAAAGTCATAGTTCAATTCAAAAGTCATTTTTGAAAACATCTGACAATAGAAAAGTATGGCCACTCCAACTGTCCAAGACCGTGGACATGGCTATTCGAATAGTTTGACACTCTGCAGAGGGGGTACACTTTCACCACAAAATTTGATACATTCGTCAGGGATAACCCTAAATCATCAAACTTAGTATTTGTATAATCAAACATAACCTTCCAATTACACACTCTAGTATAGGCACCTCCCCTATGAGCTTGGCCTCCCAGCCATGGCCATCTGCCATCCTAGGCACTGCATCGGTGGACATTCACACTCACGAGGTAGCCTTAGCTCAACCTCTTTCCACGAGGGAACCCATACTAAGGCATATAAACTTCCAGTTAAGCCCTACCCAATTCGGGTATTGTTGTTGTACCGTAAAATTGGAATGATATCGCATCCGAACCCAACCATTAGTTTTTATAAAGGGCTAAGGATCATGCCTCAACATTTTCATCATCCAATCCTTTTATGTTCATAACACATGTCAAAACATTTCAATAGAATGAATCATCATTCCAAGGTTTTCATAATCATATTCACCAAGTATTCCCAGCTATAGTGATCAACTTTTATGCTTAGCACTAGCCACTAAAGTTGAGGGTATTCACTAATGAGGGGTGCTAATCAAGTGTAACTATCCAACTCTAGTTTTATGCCTTTTGATGACATCTAAGTATAACTACTTAGGCCTAGTTTTATACTCTTTATGGTATCTATCATATTTTTCCAATACTCACAAATACTAACTAAATGTAAAGAACTTTGGTAAAAAGTAAAAGAATAAAGCTTGGAGGTAAAACTTGGGATTGCTATAAACAAAGTTGTGTAACCAAAGCATGCCTAATGCATCTTGCATAGGTTATGAAGTTTGCAAGTGTTAGCTTGCATAGTTCTATCTTGCAATTAGTGATGGCTTGCATTGGTATGAAACTTGCAAGTGTTAGCTTGCCTTGAGTAGTGCAGTGGTTGAAGTTCTCTTCTTCTTCTTCATAGTACTCCTCCTCCTCGTATATCGGGTCGGTACTATCGTCTATAAATGAAAGGTACACAATCACAAAACAATACTTAACTACTCCTATTTAGCAAACTAAGGCTCACACTTGATGATCTAGCATCATCACAAACATCACATGAAATAAAGACCTAATCTTGTTTATCTTATTTTAGAAAAGTAATTTCTACTCATTGAAAATACTTAAGATTTAATATTCTCCAATTAAAATATGGGATCATGTTGACACATGTAATCACCACATATTCTAATACTTGGGAATGTTTTTAAAGTGGTGGTCATATTTTATAAAGTTTAAGATTACTATTTAATACAATTAAAGTGACTAGAAATGCCTATATAGCATTCTTTTAGTACTAGTCCAATGTCACTGTGTGTAAACCTAGATATTTTTACATATTCAGATAGATCTTGTCAAATGTGATTTTTGAGAGTTGGAATCAACTCAAAAGCATTTATGGTTGATTTTTGAAAAATGTTTGAATGTGGAAAAGTCTCTGTCTTGTTATTTTCACTATAGGTGATCTATGATTTCAAATTGTTTGAATCCAACTGTCTTGGATAGATAATTTGAATACCTTTCTAACAAAATTGGAATCATGCAATTTGGTTCCGTGAATCTCTTTGAATTTATTTTTGAATCTACTAGCAGAATCTAGTTTTAACTAAAATAGAAAATGTCTATTTGAATCTACGGGCTCTGCGCGGGAAACTAACTGGGATGGCCCAACTGCACACCGCTGGCCCAGCTGGCTGCTGACAGAACGGTCCCACACGTCAACAACTAAACTAAACCGAAAAGGTATCTTTCAATCTGGACCGTGCGATTAGACTAGGATCTACGGCTGTGGTTTGTCGTCTCCGACGAACAGCTCTGGCGAGGAACGAACCCTAACGCGGCAGTGGGGGTATGTGGGGGCTCACCTGGGATCCAGCTAAGGTCGGCGATGGGAGCGAACGTTGTTGTAGACGACGGTGGTTCAAATGGTGGTCGCGGTGGCTCCTAGGGCGGCTCCTAGCTCCGATTCCTCTTCTCCTCTGTAGCAGCGGACTCCGGCGAAATTCTGGTGATGTGGTCCTCGCCTTGCCCCGGGGAGAGGTGTGGGAGGTGTCTGACAGAGAGGGGAGTGGAATGGTGTGGGGAATTGGAGCTGGGGTGGCCTCTATTTATACACCGGCGAGAGGGACAGAGCGGGATGGCTCGGGCTCGTCGGTGATGGCAATACAGGGGGCTAGCTGCATGGATGAGGGTAGGGGTCAAGGCGGTGCTTCTGGGCGGTCGTCATGCAAGTGATGGTGCGGCAAGGGGCAGTCAAGAATGCTCGGGAGAGGTCCATGCTCTGTGCCGGAATGGCGGTGTTCGAGATGACGCACAGTGGCTACGGTCCACAGCAGCGAACGGGCGTGTCTGGGGGGTAGCTAGGGTCATGGCAAGTGCGGGCACGCACGGCGAGGGCAAGACGTGGCGTGTGTGCGTGTGTCGGCTGCGGCGCTCTGGCGCGCTCTCGGCATGGCTGGCAGAGAAATGGGCACGATGCTTGTGGGTAGTCCATGGCTGGTCTGCGGTCGAGGGGTGGACAGACGGTGGCGATGGACGGTTGCCTGTCTCCTGGACATCGTGGGAGAGGGCACGCTAGCTGTGGCGAGGGGTTCTTGGTCGACTAGAGACGATGAGCTCGGGCGGCGCGGCAGTGGCGCAAACGGTAGAGGGGGAGTGAAATAAGGGGCTAGTAGCGAGTGATCACTGCTAAAACAGTGGAAGTTAGGCAAGTTTTTTCTCTGTCTGCCAATTGCTCGACAAAATGGCCGCATGAAAACAAGATTTAAATTTTTGGCTAAATTTTGGAGAGTGTGTTTGTCACATGCTTGAGTATTTATGGTTGCTTGGGTTTCCTAAGGTGAATTGATTTGAGTGTTTTTTGAAAAATGGTGATCTATGCATATGAACTTGATTCAATTTTGAATTGTCCTTTAAAATGATTTGGGAATTGTTTTTGTTGGTTTGTAAAGTGGGCTTGGGTTCACTTTTACTTGGTCTAGCAAGGGTTGAAAAGAATTTAGAAAGTTTATATTAGAAATCTTTTACTAGAGACACCCAAAGTGCGCTAGTGGTTAACTTTGGTCAAAATTACCATTTGATTATATGATTCATATTTGATTTTCTTTGTTTTGATTTTGTTTGTAATTGGCCTAGATGATGTAGTATTCATCTTTAAACCATTGTTTATCATTTGTAGCAATCAAACATGGCAATTGCACTCATTCATACACTCATATTAAATTTAATAATAAGAGTTTTTGTTAACCCTAAACTTGGGTGATTAGAACTTGATAATCTTGATTAATGTTTTTGGGGTGTTACATTCATGTTTCATTAGAATGAAACTACTAATGTGACTTAAAAAATAGTTTCATTCAAAATAATGGTCATTATTAAACGTTGGATTTATTTTTGGCTTTTAGTCCAACTATGTAGCACCATTACGACCGACTTCGCACATAGTCACATCCAACAAGGACAGACTGAAGGTCAGCCCAACTCGGATACCTGCAAAGGACTATAAGACCTCGTTGTAGTTCTTGATCAAGGAAGGAGTAAATAAGAAAGTTCATGAGGTCTCCATGCAGATGTATACTACCAAGAATGTCTTGCTGAGATGCTTGTTTTCGACTTTCAACTTGCCATGCTCCCCGAGTCAGAGCTACATCCTCTCGAGGGTTATTCTCTCGAAGATTCTGAAATAGCTGCGGTGACCAAACATACCATTGCTTGATGTAGTATACTATAGTATTTGACATAACACCAATGAAACACTGTTCCACCGGTATTACATCCCTCGCTGTGGTACAACAGAAACATCACATGTCCAAGACATGAGTATAGATTACAACTCAAAGATTTATAAAATATCCAGGGAAACTCTTGACTACAGGGAGGAATAAAATTCTAACAAAGAAGAATAAAAAATAACAACTAAAAATTATTCTATGAACAAATCTATCCTAATACTATTTGGCTTGTGATTGTTGCTATTGCAATTCTCTATAGAAATAGGTTCTATGGATAGAGATTTATATTCCTATCTATTCTAAAATTCGATCTTCACTTGGCTTGATGTAGACATTGACTCCATTAGCTTCGTCGAATAACTTCGACTCTTGTAGTTGTCCTTCTGAACATCATTTTGTGTTGTTGATGTCTTCATCGACTTTGGAATATAACATGGGTTAAGAAAGTAGTGTTGAGTACGAGCATACTTAGCAACTTCATTAAAGAGGAATCTTTGATGCACTATCTACAGCCCTAGACCATAGGTCGTAGGCAATGTAGGTTTTCATAAACATTTCTTCAAAGGTTGCTTTTATTCTAAAAATCTATGTCCGCCATCCTTCACATGTTTACTAGAACTTCATGGAGTTCCTTTCCTACAGCGTTTCTAGCTCCTTTCCAGAATAAGGAGTAACATGCCACATTTTTATACACTCTATAGAGGTGTGTCACTTTTCCCATTAGAGATCTTAAGCCTTGTTGCATAGCCAGGAGTATGTCCTCCTTCAAACTTCCTTGGTTTGAGGCCCATTCTAAGATCCAAGCCGATCGCTGTCGTTATCTACAACCCCGTATGCCCACTAGTTTTGTACGCCAGTTCCCACCTTTTTGGATTGCGGCACTGGAACATACAGTTCCATGTAAATGCCATACTTACCGTGGGACATTGAGGGATCCCACACATCTGCTGCATATAAACCATGCTCCAAGGATGTAAGCTATGGCCTGCACACCTGTTGACATGTGGAAGGAAGAAGATCCATCTGACTTCTCCATCCCATTTCAGATCTTATGGTTGACGCATATTATACGGCGCAAAAATCACTAGCAACATTGGATGTTAAGTCCTAGGTGATACTTTCCTCTGCAATGGTGGTTCCATTGCTAGTCTTTGTAGATTAACTGACCACCTCGGAACAATTATGGGAATAGTGCTTTCTGCTACCCTTCTCAAAGTTTAGGTGACAACAATAATAGATTGCAAATACTTGATAGAAAATAAAGAAAGGACATGAGAAAGTATGAACTTGCCTTTGTGGTTGTAGGATTATGCAACCATGGTCTTTGAGATAATATAAACTCCAATATCTGAAAATAACATCATCGGTCTGGTAAGGACTAATGTTTAAAGAAGCAATATGTTTCTATGCATAAGTAATGCTATGCATTTGGTAAAACCCTAAACTAATTCCCCAATATTGTGAATGAATTGAACTTAGGTGATTCCTTTAAGATTTGGTTTATATTCAAGTTTACTTCACAAGAAAATATAGCTTCAAAGAATTTAATACTTAACATACATGATATAAAAGTAAATAATACTAATAATAGATTTGTAATGTTGGTTTATATCAATTCTTTAGAAATGGTCATGTTTTAAGTTTGTGGGTCTTAAGAGGGATATATTAATGCTGTTGATTAAAGTGGAAAAAAGAATAACTTTCAAAGAAAATGTTTCCTAGACTAAGTTAATAAATTTTTAAGATCATCAAGATGTAAACTATTGGTATTGATATGGTACAATTGATATTGGGTTACTATACTTCTAGATGATTGAATATTTGAGGAAAGTTAACTATAAAAATATAAACAAGTTTTAAGTCATAGTGTTTTATGGTACTATTGAGTTCTATAATTCTCCTAAGCTAGGTCAAAGATGGGAGATCATTCACTCCCAATATAAGTGAATGATGAGTTAAAGACTTGGTTTCCTATTATAATCCTTTAGACAAGGCTGACTTTGTTAATAGTTGCAATTATAGGACTTTGATAGCTTATCTATAATTTTGAGTATTGAGATTTGATATTATTGTTTTAAGGAAAAATTTGTCCAAATTCCTATTTGACTTTGTTTTAGAGAATCAATAGACTTTAATATGAATAATGATGTAACTAAATTAATGGTTTAAGTTATTTGTTATCCTTTATGTGTTTTACCCAATTATTAGGGTATAAGTATTTTTCTTTTGAAACTTAAAGGATTTAAAGCATTAAAAGCATTTCTTTTCAGTTTTCAAAACATGAATTACTTTTTCATTATAAATAAATTTAATTAATTTAATAAAGCTAGAAAATAAGTTATATTGATTTATAGATGATAAAAGAAAATATATCCTTTTTTAATTAGGAAAAGAATTTTATAAACTCTATTTATAACCATTATTATTTTTGGAAAACTAAATTGACTAGGAATTTCATTGTTAATATTTCCTAATATAGTGGAATATATTAAATACCGAAAAGCGATTTTTATGATTCTTTACTTATTTTTCTTATCTCGTTGAGAGATTTAATGGTTTTAAAATTTAGTTGTATTTATTAACTCAAACTAGTAGTATTATATTTTTCCACGGTAGATATAATTTTTGTGAGCATTTTGATGCATATGCATTTTTAGGTTTTCTACATTTTTCCTAGAGTTAAAATTACTTATAGGTTATTTTGGTAATTTCTTTATTTTCTTTTCTTTTTTGTTCTATTTTAACCTGGCCTGTTTGATTGGACATTTTGGTCGGCCCGGCCCAGCTAGGCCTGTCTCGTGATACCCCTACCTTGCCCACTCCTCATCCTACACACACTGCACACATACTCGGCCCATACGCATGCATGCCTCATCACTACCCTTTTGTTCCGCCCTATGCTACCGCTGGCCGCTTGAATCCAGCGAGGCCAAGTTATTGTGGCCACCGCTATTGGTCGCCAAAATCTCCGTCGTCCTCTGGGATACATCTCCATCCACTTTGATTTGGATATGGAGCATTACTTAGGGACCCCCTTTTGATCTCTGGCTAGGGTTTGGGATGTTGTCTCGTTGTTGCTCGCCTTCTACTTGATGAGTGTATAATTGCATCATGTTTTATATTATTATTTTGCATTGTAGTTGTAGGATCTTGGTATTTTATGGCGTTCGCACACACATTTTATGTTTATTTTCACCAGGATCAGGACAGATGATGGATACAATGGACACAATTCTTGGAGAAGTTGTATTGGGGAGAAAAGGAGTCAAAAACAACGTAAATCGCTTATTTAGGAAATATCAATAACACTAGAAGACAACCCTAAGCGATCGAGGCATACAGATGGTTTAACAACCAACTATACGGCGGGAATAAAATTACAGCCATATAGTTCCCGTCGTATAGTTGGCACCGACATCTCCTCCTCAAATAGTTTCACCCTATGCAACTGGATCAGAGAGACGACATACATAACAACCAGAAATAACCAAAATCTCACCTTTGGAAGGCATCTGGAGGGGAACTCATCCACCAGGGATCCATCTTCGCCCTGTGTAGATCCAGGAGGCTAAGGCATCGATCTTCATCATCAACCGCTGCATCACCACCATCTCCATCCATCCATCTACATCTTGTCTAGATCTTGTTGTAATTTCTATACTCGCTGTGGATTTATACAGGTACTATTCATCTCTGATATATTCCATTATTATTGCCATGATGTTGATTGCCTCCATGTCTGAGTAGATCTTTAGTTTTTGGAGAGATGGAGGAACCCTAGTCTGAGATTGAAATAAGATAAAGTTTATTATGATATTCATCGTTGTGACCATGTGTCAAATTGTCTTCATATTGATGTTGGGAGAAGTCAACCTCTCAATATTTTCCTCTTATGGCAACTCGATGGAGGGAACTACTTGTTGGTAGACAGAGGTGTGTTAGCACTTACAGTGACTATAAATATGTTGGCACACCTTACGTATCAACTTGGGAACCGAGATAACTCACGGAACACTATCCATGCCATGTGATACGTCCTACAGGATTAAGTCCCTTAATAGCGCAGTAATTCGACTAATGTCGATTGCTGACTGCTTTGGTTATGAGGATGATGTGATCAGTCGTTGCTACATATTTGTCCAAATACAGAGTTCCTCCCACACATACATAGTTGAGAATGTTCGTGATAATAATATTTACCTTAATTATTTATAATGATAGAGGTGTATCCGCTAGTCCTTGAGAACGCCTTTTCCCCTATTGCAGTTCCAATCTCTTTTACATACGCGATACTTACTTTTTGTGTTTAGTTGTTTTACTTTACTTATTGTTCTCTCATACCAAAAAACAAAAACACCTTATTACACAATACTCGCATTCTATCTTGTTACTTAGAACTTTATTTAGCATTGCTATTGTAGTATTTAATTCAAGAGTTATTAGACTTCAGACTCCTGCTCCCTGTGGGATCGATATCTTTATTTCGAAACTAGCTACAAACGATCTGTGCACTTGCAGTCATCAAGCTATTTTCTGGCGCCGTTTCCAGGGAGCTAAGCGCTATAGGTCTTTTATTTTTTGCTTATTTATTTTTGTCTTGCTAAGTTTTGTTTTGAGTTACAGGTTTCCACCAACATAATGGAGTTTGAGCATATGGTAGTGCTAACCCACTCAGCTACTTTGGGAAGCCCTATGATATTTATAAAGAGAGAAATCCAACAAGAAGACAAGGGGGTTTGAAATAAATCCTCTACTACTTGGTATTCTACACAATAAGCAATTTACTGGAGATGAAGAAGATCCTAGTCCATATGAGCATATTGCATGTTTCAAAGATATATGTGGCACATTCCAATTACCTGGATATACCGCTAATGAGGTAAGGGTTAATCTTTTTAGTCAGACTTTGACTAGTACAACTCTCTCATGGTATAGATCTCTACCCCTAGAAGCCACTACTACTTGGGATAATTTATCCAGTGAGTTTCTAGAAAAATATTATCCATTATAAAAATCTTTTGGAATCAGGCGTCTTATAATGACTTGGAGGAATCATCCTAATGAAGGACTAGTAAGAGCTTATATCAGATTTAAAGATTTACTTAATCAATGTCCTCATCATGATTTGCTTGAATGGTATTTATTGCATATATTTTATGGCGGTTTAATTGAACCTAATAAAATTGAATTAGACTCTTGCACGAGAGGAGCCTTTATGAATCTTCCTTTAACTAAAGCTTCGGCTTTACTTAATAGAATTCGTGATCATAGAGTTTAAGGGAATTTTTGTCTAGGAAGCAAAGGAGGCATAGAAATAGATTATGATTCTATTCATGACTATAATAAAAGGGCCATGTTAACAAATTATCTAAAGAACTTTATTGGGATTCAGATCTTGTGTTGCATGTTGTTAAAGCTTTTATAGAACACATCAAAGCTCCAAAAGAGGGTTGGGTCAAGTATGATCCACCACCTGAACCTGAGAAGAAAAGAGAAGTTAAAGTAACACTAGCCTCTCTAGAACCAATATATGAGATACCTTTCACTAAAACTGCACAGAAGCATATTTTTTGAATATGAACAGGTCAAAGGAGTACAGGAGAAGAAGGAATAGGAAAATATGCCAGAAGTTGAGGAACATCTGGAAGAAACCAAAGATGAAGAGGTAACCAAGGAAGAAATTATGGCTATGTATGCACATTGTAACATAGTTAAACGTGATAAAGAGACTTCCGTAATGGTTGAAGGTAAAACAAAGGTAAAAGATGTGGGTAAGCCTATTCTTCCCTCCATATTTAAGGAAATCTCGCATTATGGTTTATGCGATCTTGGCACCGAAGTTAATGTTATATCTTATGATTTTTATTTAGAAATAAAAGAAGAAATAGAATCGGCTACAATTGAAAATAATGATATGATAATCATGTTAGCCAATAAAACTATTAGAATTCCAATGGGAGTAGTTGAAGATGCAACTGTCACAATTATCAACAAAAACTTTCCTATCGATTTTGTAGTTCTTGATATGCCAGCTGACACTCTTTTCCCAATTGTATTTGCTAGAAACTTTTTGAGTGATGTAGGTTCCAAAGTTGATTTCCAAAAGGAGATTGTGTCTCTTAATCTTGGGGAAGCGGGAAAAGAATTCCACTTTTACAAATTTAAAGATAGACCTCTACAAATACAAGAAGAAGAGAAATAGAAAAATAGGAAATGGCAGCTCTCTTCTTTAGTGATCAAGAAGAAGAAATAAATGAAGACTTAAATTATGAAGAAATGGTTATGGAGGACAAGTCCCTAGAAAAACTAGAAGGTGAATTCGATTCACTTCCCATTATAGGGCATCCAACTAATGAGGCTTTCGAAGATCCAAAAAAGAGAGGGGACGAGGAATTACCACCCCCGAATTGAAGAATTTGCCAGTTAATCTTAAATACAGATTTTTAGATGATACAAATAAATTTCATGTTATTATTAGTGCTAAACTTTCACGAGATGAAGAAGAAGAACTCATGGAAAAAACTTAAGGAGCAACAAGGCCTTTGTGTACTCAATGGATGATTTGAATGGCATTAGTCCCATGACAACCGTTCATCGAATATTCATGGAGGAAGGTGCTAAACCAGTTGCGGTATTTAATAGACGACTGAAGCCTGAAATGAAGGAAGTGGTATGAAAAGAAATAGTATGCCTATTGAACGCAGGTATAATCTATCCTGTGAAAGAAAGTGAATGGGTAAGTCTTGTTCATTGTGTCCCTAATAAGGGCGGTTTTACTATTGGTCCTAATGAAAACAATGAATTGATACCTACTAGAACTATTGTTGGACATAGAATGTGTATAGATTTCAGGAAATTGAATAAAGAACTAGGAAAGATCACTATCCTTTACCATTCATAGATCAAAATTTAGAGAGGTTAGCAGACCACACTAATTTTTTCTACTTGGACGGATGCTCTGTTTTTTCTCAAATAGTTGTTCATCCTGATGACCAACTTAAAACAAATTTCATTAGTCCTTATGGTTACATGCTTATCGTCGTATGCCTTTTGGTTTATGTAATGCTCCAACTACTTTTCAAAGATGCATCACTACTATTTTGTGGATTTTATAGAACTGATAAAGGAAGTATTTATGGATGACTTTTCTGTCTATGGAAGTTTGTTTACTAGTTTCTTGGATAATCTCAAAAGAGTTTTGAAGTGTTGCGAAGAAACCAATCTTGTTCTAAACTGAGACAAGTGCCATTTTATGGTTAAAGAAGGTATAGTCCTTGGACATAAGGTATCAGGTAAGGGAATTGATGTGGATAGAGCTAAGGTTGAGGCCATAGAGAGAATGCAACAACCTAGGGATATAAAAGGTATAAGAAGTTTCCTTGGTCATGTGGGTTTTTATAGAAGGTACATTAGGAATTTCTATGGAATATCTAAACCTTTGACAAACCTTCTGCAAAAGGGAGTAAGATTTAATTTTGATGACAAATGTCTTGTAGACTTTTATGCTTTATCCCATGCTCCTATCATTAAACCACCTATCTAGGATATGACTTTTGACTAAATATGTGAACCTAATGATGATGCTGTAGGAGTAACTTTTGGATAACATATAGGTCGTAGATTTAATATTATACATCATGCTAGTAGAACTCTTAATAGTGCTCAAAAGAATTATCCTAAGGAAAAAGGTGAACTTTTTGCTGTATTTTTCTCTTGTGATAAATTTCGTTCTTATATTGTTGATGCAAAAGTAAGAGTTCATACGGATCATGATGGTTTAAAATAACTCCTCGAGAGGAAAAATCATAAGCCAAGACTGATCCGTTGGATCCTTTTACTTCAAGAATTGGAGTTGCAGATTATGTAGAGGCAAGAAATAAAGATGTTGGATGCAGTGTCCATAATTTCCCAGTAAGACACCAATCTTATTGAGAGGAACTTTAGTCCTGGTGATTTTAGTTTATGAGAATTATGAAATGAACTAAGGTCAATTCCTCCAAAAGAGAAGAAGTTTTGTTGTTGGAGGAGCTTGTCATCCCCGAATAAGTAAACAGTAAGTGCAAGGTGCTGACTCGAATATTAACGAGCTCGTTGGGAAACCCCAAGAGGAAGGTATGATGAGCACAGCAGTAAGTTTTCCCTCAGTTATGAAACCAAGGTTATCAATCCATTAGGAGCAAGGAAACACCCCAAAGGTGTAGCTAGCTAAACTTTGGCAGGGCGCACTACCGGTGCCAGCAGCAACGTGGAGACCTTCACAACACAACTACAGAATTCTGTCCCCAACTTGCGATGAGGTTGTCAATCTCACCGGTTTTGCTGAAAACAAAGGATTAAACATATCGAGTGGAAGAAAGTAATAGTTTGGAGAAAGTAAACACAAAGCAGTAAACAGTTGATTCTAGATTGATAGTAAAAGAAAGGACCGGGATATGTAGTTCACCAGAGGTGGATCTACTTAAGATAGATAACATGTTGGGTGAACAAATTACAGCGGGGCAATTGACAAACATCGAGAAAGCATACAAGCATATACTACTCATCTTGACTCCTTTGAGACTTGATTGGGCATTACAACATTATACATAGACCGCCATCCAACTGCATCTATCACTAATAATCCGCCTTTAGGTTATCATCCGAACCCCCTCCAGTCATAAGTTAAAAGCAACAGATAATTGCATTACGAATTGCGTGTAAAGTAAACAATACGATTGTTCTATGAATGAAGGATTGTTGTTTTCTCCCTAGTAGCAACAACACATCCAGTACCTTAGAGATTTCTGTCACTTCCCTAGATTACTAGAGGCATGAACCCACTATCGAGCATAAATACTAACTCTTGGAGTTGCTAGTATCTACTTGGCCAAGATATCTACTAACAACGGAAAGGATGCAAGATCACAAATAACAAAGACATGATAGAATCAATAATCAATCTGAAATAGCATCTCAATATCCATTGGATCCCCGCAAACACAACATGCAAAATTACAAATAGATGATCTTGATGTTAAACGGAGCTCACAAGATCTAAACATGATAGCACAAAGGAGAAGAACCAGCCATCTAGCTACTACATGGACCCATAGTCCAGAGATGAACTACTCATGCATCACACCGGAGGCTTGCATGATGATGAAGAAGGCCTCCAGGGTGAACTCCCCTCTCCGGCAGGGTGCCGGGAAGAGCTTCAGATCCCTCCCGATCTAGGGATGGAGATGACAGCGGCTACATACTCTTTTGTGGAATTTTTATCGGGTACTTAGGGTTTCTGTATCGGAGGCAACTTATAGGCGGAAGGAGAGGCCAAGGGGGTGCCTAGGCTGGCCAGACCACCCCGTGGCGTGGGCCAAGCCTGGCCGCGCGGCCAGGTGGTGTGGCTGCCCTCTGGCCCTTCTCTGTCTTGTATTCTGGCTCCTGGTGTCCCTCGGTGAAATACTGACTTTGGCTTTTGTCCCGTCCAATTCCGAGAATATTCATTTTCTAACTTTCCTGGAACCAAAAATAGCAGAAAACATGTAGCTGGCACTGTGGCTCTTTCTAATAGGTTAGTCCAAGAAATCATATGAAAAGTACTCCAAAGTGTGGACAAAACATAAGAAAGTGTTCTTATTCAAATAAGTGGACAAAACCATGGGACATCAAAAATTATGGATACGTTTGCAACGTATCACAAGGTAAGTGTTCTTACTCAAATAAGTGATTTGTTTTCACAATTTTACTCCTATTTTTTTCCTTTGAATTCCTCGTGTTTTTCTAAAGTTTTTGAAGGTTTTAGGAACTATATGGTCACAACTATACGACCAGAGAAAAATCTTCGGCCGTATAGTTGGTTGTTAAACCTTCTATATCTTCTTTGCGAAATTGTTTGCTGTCTAGAAACAATACGGTCGCAACTGTACGGCTGGAGAAAAGTCCTCCCATCATATAGTTGGTCATTAAACTCTCAGACATTTTCGATTATGATGTCTGGATCTATACGTTCGCAACTATATGGCCGGAGAAAATCCTCCCGCCGTATAGTTGGTTGTTAAACTCTTAGACATTTTTTGATTCCTTTTTCGTTTTTGATAAAAACTGGTTTTGTCGGTTCTGAGTCGGTAACTTAATCGACCTGGACTCGAGATATTTGGAAATATCTGCCGGGAACCAACTATACGGCCGAAGCTATACTAGCCACGCACGTATATTTGATCGTTACGCGGCAAGACTCTTCCAAATCCGTGATTTTTTTCCCTATTCCATTAAGATTATTTTCTTGGGGGTGAATCTGGTGTTTCTTGCGAGTTTTACCGACCTCTGACCCCCTTATATTCTGCCATTGTCTCTCTCTCTAATCATAATCTCCAGCAACCAATCTAGCCATGCTCCATCCCATCCCAGGCCGTGGAAAACCCCTGGGTCTCATTGCTCCTTCCAAGGACCGCTCTCGCAGCCCGTCCATGGAGGACGATGACGAGGAGGTGGAGAGGTTTATCCCAGGGTACAAGGAGTACATCGAGCTAGGCTTCTACAACAACGATTCTGATGAAGATTGGAGTGACATCTACATCTGCCGTGATGTCTATGATCCCCCGAAGATCAACTGGGTGGCAATGAAGAGAGCTCAAGAAGAGAGAGAAGGTCACAAGACGCATGGAAAAGGGCATGTAGAGACAGTCAAGTTCATCGCCACGGAACCCAAGCCACACAAGCGTAAGGAATTACCTAATATTGGTGCATGTGCTAGAAAGGGAGTGAGGGTGCCACTCTTGAAGCCTACCATTGGTGCTCGTATGAGGGTGAAGCCTAAAGAAGAGTGGAGGAACAGTTTCCACTTCCCTGATCCATCAATTATGGATGAGGAAGAATAATTTGTTCCCAGTACCAAGGACCGCATGTGAGCATTGGAGATATATCAAAAGCAGGAGCTACTCCATCGCGTGAAAGTTCGTCACCGTCTCAAGGAAATAGAGAATAAGGATGATGTTCTCCCATTGGTGGCTAAACTCGCAGATAAAGTGGACACTTTGCAATCTGATTTGCGCAGGTGTTATAGCTGCATCACTGCTATGGAGGATACCAACAAGAAGCTACACACCATGGTGTTACATGCCATGGCGCAATAGTGATCTACAATAATAACAGTATCAAATAATCGCAAGGGATTATTTGATCCCGCTTGGCTTGATTCCAAGCTTGGGGAGATCGTTAAGACCTTGTAATCGATCTTATAAATTTTACATTACTATTTTAGTTCTACATTTGTTCAAAATAGAAATAAAGTTTGCATCATTAGAATTCCCTTTAGGAATAGTCGATCCCTTTTATGAAATTCCAAGTTTATTATCATATATGGAGAAATATTGAGTTTGTGTTTGTCCTATTGGATATATGAATGGCTTGAGTATAATTTTACTTGCACTTGATGATAACAATAGGAGTCTTCCACACCATTGGTATTAATGGAACATACAAAGTTAATTTGGTCAATATGTTGTAAGTACATGGTTTGATATACAAAGAAATAAAAATTATCTAATCAATTAAGTTGAAAAAGAAACGTTGAACAAAGGAAAATTAAAAGTGTTATCAAATTAGAGTGAGAACAAGACGATGTAGAATATTCAAGCTATAAAGATTGCTTCATATACAATTGGACTTTGGTAATTGAGATCGTTAAACTTTGAATTCCTACATGAAGTGGAATGTATGGCTAGCTCCTTTGCACAACACTTAAACAAAAGTGTGAGCATATATATATAAAAGAATAAAAGAAGAAAACAGAAAAGAAAAAGAGCGAATGTGCAAAGAGCAAGTTGGAATACACCACTATATTGTAGTATGACAAAGAAACATTTGAGATTTTAAATCCCAAGTGAATATGTTAATCCTAAAACACTTGGGACTACCTCGCTAACTCATTCGGTTGAACTAAATACTTTTACATCACATTGAGAGTTATCTTTTGTGAAATGTTAAATGCTAAGGTGTGGAAGCCTTCTAATATTATTCGAATGGTTTGAGTAAGGTACTATTCATGAAATTATTCTTATGTATCATATATAACAAACACATGTTGCAATTTCCTCATTTATTTTATCGCCTCAGCTTCATGAATATGAGAATCACATCCATTAAGCTAAACTTGCTCGGGACGAGCAAGAGTCTAAGCTTGGGGAAGTTGATGAGTGCATAATTGCATCATGTTTTATATTATTATTTTGCATTGTAGTTGTAGGATCTTGGTATTTTACGATGTTCACGCGCACATTTTATGTCTACTTTCACCAGGATCAGGACAGATGATGGATACAATGGACATAATTCTTGGAGCATTTGTATTGGGGAGAAAAGGAGTCAAAAACAACGTAAATCGCTTATTTGGAAATATCAATAACACCAGAAGAAAACCCGAAGTGATCGAGGCATACAAATGGTTTAACGACCAACTATATAGCGGGAATAAAATTCCGGTCATATAGTTCCCGCCATATAGTTGGCGTCGCCACTGCCTCCTCAAGTAGTTTCACCCCGTGCAACTAGATCGGAGAGACGACATACAGAACAAGAAAAGATCGCCAAAACCTCACCTCCGGAAGGCATCTGGAGGGGGAACTCATCCACCGGTATCCATCTTCACCCTCCGCAGATCCGGGAGGCTAAGGCATCGATCTTCATCATCAACCATTGCATCACCACCATCTCCATCCATCCCATCTACATCTTGTCTAGATCTTGTTGTAATTTCCGTACTCGTTGTGGATTTATACAAGTACTATTCATATATGATAGATTCCATTGTTATTGCCAAGATGTTGATTGCCTCCATGTCTGAATAGATCTTTAGTTCTTGGGGAGATGGAGAAACCCTAGTATGAGATTTAAATAAGATAAAGTTTATTATGATATTCATCACTGTGACCATGTGTTAGATTGTCTTCATCTTGATGTTGGGAGAGAAGTCGACCTCTCAATATTTGCATCTTATGGGGACTCGATGGAGGGAACTACTTGTGGTAGACAAAGGTGTGTTAGCACTTACAATGACTATAAAGTTGTTGGCACCCCTTATGTATCAACTTGGGAACTTAGGCAACTCACGAAACACTATCCATGCCATGGGATATGTCCTACAGGATTAAGTTCCTTAATAGCACAATAATTCGATTGATGCCGATTGCTGACTAATGTGGTTATGAGGATGATGTGAGCAGTGGTTGCTTCCTATTTGTCCAAATACGGAGTTCCTCCCAAACATACACAGTTGAGAATGTTCATGATAATAATCTTTACCTTAATTCTTTATAATGCTAGAGGTGTATCCGCTACTCCCTGAGAACGCCTTTTTCCCTATTGCAGTTCCAATCTCTTTTACATACGCGATACTTACTTTTTGTGTTCAGTTTTTTTACTATACTTATTGTTCTCTTATACCAAAAACCCAAAAACACCTTTTTACACAATACTCGCATTCTATCTTGTTACTTAGAACTTTATTTAGCATTTCTATTGTAGTATTTAATTCAAGAGTTATTAGACTTCAGAATCCTGCTCCCATATTCATCTTCTGAGTCTTCCTCTAGAGTTCCATATTCGCCATGGGATCGATATCTTTATTTCGAAACTAGCTACAAACGATTTGTGCACTTGCAGTCATCACTACTCTACACCAATACTCATCAGAACATGCTCCACACCTGACTCATTTGTCTCCTTGCTTCCTCAAACATGTCCATGCCTTCTTGAACTAGACACCGGCAGGACAGAAACATGACTACAACCCTGACATCACCATTGATCACCCTAGATGATGCTGCCTCGAGACCTCGCTGATATGGTGTGAGTGTCGTGGTGGTGTACTAGTGGTCGTATGTTGCTGGTGATGTTGCTTCTACTGCAAAGATGACATGGTGTTGTCCACCACTACCTCGACTACGGTCTCGGCTACAACCTCTACTTCATCTCCATTTTGGTAAGATACTTCTATGAACGGCCTTTGAGCCGATGAACTCCTCCAATAGTGATTAAGGTTTAGGCTTTGATAAGTCTAGAAGTGGGACTGTAGTGATACTTGAGTACTGGTTCAGGTTATGGACATAAACAAAGGTTGCTTGATCTGGTTGTGTAGAGGACCTTGGTGCTATGATCTATTACTAATTTGTGATACATCTATATCAGTCTATGTTTTAGTGGTGGAAAGATGTCTCTGATTGGATTATTTAATCATCCATGGCATGGGTGACATCATAGCTATGAATTCACTACTCTAGGATTTATATGTGCATTATTGTTGACTGAATACATTTAGTCATGCTACTATGTCCTCATTCTTAACCTTCACAATATCAGGATACAAGTGTTGATGTGTATTATAAAAGCACTAGCTTTATGACTTGTTGGTGGCTTCTATACATGTTTACTTTGCAATTGCTACTAGCTCTAGAGGATTTCTTACTAAGTTGGCTTGCCGAATTCATGTGTGAGATATATTTGGTGAACTCAATCTAGAGTTCAGTGATGATCTTGATCCTTTCTTGGAATTTCTTGTATTTAATAAAATGATTCCTAGAAAAGGATGGTTAGGAAAATGATTTAAATTCAAATGGAACTGATGAGTAGATGGTGTAGCAGCTTATGAATGCTTTGATGAGACGATTAAGGAAAATAGCAAGTCCTATTGCTATACTTCTACTACTGTGATGCCTCCCACACAAGTATAGGTATATCTTGCATGATCTACTACTGTCTCTTGGTTGTGTTCAATAAATTAATCCTTTTAGATAATTGTGGATGTCCAGAATTATGAAGATTGGCCCCTGCCAATGATGCAAAAAGGCTGAGGCCACTTATATTTGGATCAAATATTGTTGTTGCCTTATTTTTAACCCCTAGGATGATATTGTATACCATTTGTATACATATTTGAGGATACTCCTCCACCATAGTGCATTTCCAACAAATCTGATAAGAACAGATGCTAAAGATTTGTTTTTGTGATAAACATGTGGCTTGTGGAGTGGTGTCTGTTGTTGAATTTCACTTATGAATTTTTTGGTTTCTTTATCAGTCAATGATTCATGGTGTGAGGTACATGATGTTGATTAGAACATATGCTAACTAGTGGCTTTGTAATTCTTGATGATGATTTTGCATAGCCTAACTAGGAAGGATTGAGAGAAACACCCATCCTATTATCATTGTATTTTTAATACGTTATATGCTGATAAGCATAGATATGCTACTAGATCTAGTCCTACCTTAATTCCTTTTGTGGCTTGGTGCCTCATCCTTCTTGATCTTATCCTCCTGGTACTATTTGGACTCAGCTCAGATCAGGTGATCATGGTGGCTCTAACTTATATAGTGGTTTGAGTGGCTGATCTAGTGGTGAGGAATTGGTGAGGTGCTAGTGTTGATCTTGATCAACTCCTTTCTATACTTCTATCTTGATCCTAGTTGTACTGATTCCCTACTGCCTGCTTCTCCATGAGCTGTGGGACTTTTTGGTTGATGAAGTTTAGAGGATCTGGTGGAATTCTAAGAAGAACTGATGTGTTCTTTGTGGTGTGGAGATGAACTTAGGTGAATAATGGAGTGTGTGTGTGTGTGGAGGTGAGAATGGTGTGCAAGGTACGACTACTCTTCTCTCTTCTCCTTTCTGTACTAACCTTCATGTGTTGACAGCACACCACCCTGCATGTGTGTATGCTGCTTATAATGCTCCTCTCTCGTTTAAGTTTCAATGGCTAGAGAAAATATCTCTGATGTATGGGCTTGAATAAGAATGCGATATTTTCTTGATTAGATTGGTCCTCTATTACTTTCCAAGTGGATTTTTTACTATGAATGGTGAAACTTTCCCCTAGCCTATGATGCTAAGCCTAAAGAAATTATTTTGATAAGAACAGATTTAACATTTGGCCCCCATTTTTTAATACTCAATGATGTGATCAGCAATGCATCTCATTGCCTAACTGAGAGTACACTAACCACATAACCCCTTGACACCTTCGATCCAGATTCACGAATGCAGTATAGTAGCTTTTTCCCTAGTAAATCTAGGTTTAATCGAACCTTGGGAAACAATTGTTGTATGGAAAATATGAGGGACGTCTACAAGACTTGTTTATTCATTTTACCTTATGTTTACCGGACCTTTATAGTTTAGTTTGAATCGTTGGTTATTGCAATGGATGGAAATAGGACAGGGTTGAGGATTCACCTGCAACTTCACATATATATGGGATAAAGATCATAATAAGCACATTCATGTGTGAAATGTTCTAATGTAGGTAGGGTTATGGGCAACACATCTAAATACGCTAAAGCCCCTGCGATCCATGGGCATAGCAATAGTCTTTTAATCCAACCGTTATACTACAAAGCACCGGTCTATAACAATTCTTAAGTAAATATAGATCAAAGCCTTAAGAATAGTGACATTGATGTTACTCCCAAGTGGATCCCTAGACAAAAACCGCACACCCCTTATTATCACTATAATTTCAAATACTATATTTTCTTTGATCCCAATAGCTTGTTTATAAGTTGAATCACTAAGGTGGAGTCTCATTTCAGTAGTTGAAAAATGTCCCTAGATTTAGTTTATCAAATAAACTTTGAGAAATTGTTGAAACGCTTGCACAAAGATCACAAAGTGTAGCTATCTCATTAACTCATGTTTTAATTTTAATAGTGTGCTAAAAATATCATATAACTTAGTTGGAAGTTTGTCGGCTAGCCCCTTGTATTCCATCTCTAACTCACGTACCTTAGATGCTACTTCCTTTATAAATTGTTGGTAGATGACATTGTTACCTTGTTCAATACCGGGATTTTTCACGGTGGTCATTTTTAGAAGATCTTCCACGGTATAATCTGGTGATGGTACATTGCTATCATCTAGCTCTTCAGGCTGCTCCTATTATTCTTCTACCCTCATCATCTTGAGGTCTTCCACTAGGTTTGGCTTGGATTTTCTAGAAAATCTTGCAAGTATGAGAGTTCAACTCTCAACTATCTTGCCCAATTGCACCTCCACGGTCTTGGTTTTCTCCTACAGAGCCTGCACCTCATTTCTAATAGCAACGGCCTGGTTAGATAATTTACCAATACTATATCATGGTTGTCTGTTATTTTAATAATCATATTATTTTGATTAGTTTTGCTTGCATAAAGGTTCTAAAAGAATTCTCAAAAGGGAGATTACCATGATTTGCTCCATTATGATTATCATAGTTGTTATTATGTGGAGCACCTGTAGAATAGAATATTGTTTTTGAAAGTTCGATCCATAGTTTTGACACTTGCATGCAGGGTTATAAGGATTACGAGCTATAAAATTAACTTCATTAGCATCGGTAATGATAGCATTTACTTGGGTATCTTCCTTGTACCCTTTAAAATATTTAATAACTCATCTACCTTTGTAGTAATCTCTTAATTATGCTCCTCGATGATTGAGTTCACCCTTTGGAGGAGGTTCTCTCTACATACCATTGGGCATGGTTGCTTTGCATATCATCAAGTGGTTGTTTTGCAACATTCACTTGCTTCCCCATGAAGGTTCCTCCTGCTGCGGTATCTAACATAGACTTAAACATTGGGTTAAGAGCATTACAAAATAAATGTAATATAAGCCCTTCTTCCATCCTATGACTAGGACAGTTCATGACAACTTCCCTCATTCTCTCACAAGCAAGCGCTAGTGGCTCGTAGTCTTCTTGTCTAAAACTTGTTTTGTTGGATATTAGCTGCATAGTCTTAGATGGAGGGAAAACTTTAGTCATAGAAAGATTAGTACATTCCTCCCAATATGTAATAATTCCTTTAAGCAAAGCTAGCAAGCAGTCCTCAGCCTTTCCTCTTAAAGAGAAAGGAAATAAATATAATTTCACTGCATTGGGGTCAATATCTTTTATGCGCATCATGTCGCATATCTTAGTGAATGTATTTAGGTGCAAACCCGAGTCCTCAGCACCCGAGCCTCCAAATTGATTCTGTTGAATCAAACTCAAAAGATTATACTTAATTTCATAAGTTTCCGCTCCAACAGCGGGGCTAAGTAATATGCGCACAAAATAATAAAATCATCATTGGCTGTAGCATACTTCCCAAGTTTCTTCTAAGCCATGGATCTTTTATTTTTGGTATTTTTGGAAAAAGAGAAACAAATAAGTAAGTAACTAATTTTTTGGGGTTTTCAATAGCTAACAAAAAGTAAACAAATAACAAGAAATAAACTAAAAACAAAAGTAAAACTAAAAACAAGGTCTTTAGTGACCTCACCATGATAGTGAATGGGTTCCCCAACAATAGTGCCCGAAAAAGGGTTCATACCTTCAATCCCAATTCACGGATGCACTATAATAGCTTTTTCCCTAGTAGACCTAGGTTTAATCAAACCTTGGGAAACAATTGATGTATGGAAAATATGAGGGACGTCTACAAGACATGTTTTTTCATTTTTACCTTACGTTTACTGGACCTTTCTAGTTTACTTTACTTGTTGGTTATTGCAATGGATGGAAAAATGGCCAGGGTTGAGGATTCACCTGCAACTACACATACATATGGGATAAAGATAATAATAAGCACATTCATGTTTGAAATGACCTAACATATATAGGGTTGTGGGTAGCACATCCAAATACACTAAATCCCCAACGAGCCACACGCATAGCAATAGTCTTTTGATCGAACCATTATACCATGAATCACTTGGCTATAACAATTATTAAGTAAATACATATCAAAGCCTTAATAAGTGACGTTGCTGTTACTCCCTAGTGGATCCCTAAATGAATACTATACTCCCCTTGTTGTCACTAGGTTTCGCATGAAGTCAATGTTCACCAATCATCTCACCTCGAGCCTTTATCAATCACTGGATCTTGGGCACCTACAAGTCCATGGGTTGAGACAAGAGACAAATATACAAATAAACATATCTATATTTAATCACCACACAATATTCCCATGTATTAGATGCACATAATCGCTGCGAGGTTTCACCCCATCCCGTAGCCCATGAGGACTACTCACTCATAACAATAAGATCAAGGATAGAAAACATTGTGCAAAATACTTAGATTAAAATAAAAAATTATTACAATGGTCACCAAGATCATGGAATCCGACTTGACATTCCATCAGTCGCACATCCACAAGCCAATGGACAAGTCGAAAGGGAAAATGGTCTCATCTTACAAGGCCTCTGACCTCATAATGTAGCACCACTTCATCGTGCTACAGGAGCTTGGGTGGAATAATTACCTTTTGTTAAATTTCCGACTCTCGTTTATAGTATTTTGTATCTTATCCTCTAGCCCCCAAGCATGAAGTCGGATAGATATCATAGCATAAAATCCGAGTTAATGCTTCTAGGATGATGCAAAAGAATGATATAGTCTAGCCCCTGAGGCTCGTGCTGACTTGGTGTAAATGACAGCCTGAGTCTCAGTAGCCTTCTGATTCTCGCTATTATTATGACTTACAGAAAATTGTGTGTAACTACTAGGAATTGTTGAAGAACATATGCAACAAGATAAAAGATTCAAGACTTCGTGGCTTCAGAATACCAAGTTGAAAGTGCAGAAAGATGAGGCGGAAGGTAAACTTTTCTGGCTCTACACCTTGATTTTTTGACTTTATCAAATTTTTATTCGATTATTGTCTGCCTTTGCAGATTTACTGGATTAGTCCTGTAGGATGTTGGAGGAAGTGGGGAACATCAAGGTCTTGAAGATGGAGAATGCCGAGCTTTGCCAGGAGCTTGAAAATCTAAAGAATGGTCACGAAAAGAGCATGAGCAATCTCCTGGAATTGATCAATCATGCCACCGAGAAACTTGAAAGGAATCTGGCCCTCTGGAATAAGAAGATTGAAGAATAGTAGTAGGAAATTGACATGCAATTGGACATGACCGAGGCTGTCCGGAGTGAGCTCAAAAGCTTGAGGGAGGAGAAATCTGAGCTGAATCGATCTATAATCTGTAATTTTTCAGTGCATTTACTTTTATGATGTATATTTTTCTGATGTTCGCATTAGAACTTTGACATTGCATTTTCGCAGATCCCCTCAACCTTTCAGACACATCCTCTTCTGAGTCCCACACAGGAAGAATCACCTCAGTCGGAGACCTTATCCATGACTTCCGCCAGATTCTTGATGAAGCTGGCGAAGCCGTTAATCTGTCCAACCTAAACAAAATGCATGCATTTGAGCTGAGGGATAGGGAGAAGGAAATTCCTAAGTTGGTCGACGATTGGAAAATGTCATATGCTCGGACAGCTTCCCAGAATGCCCTTACCATGGTAATGAGACACCATGGTGAAATGCAGATCTGGCAAGTCACTAAGGGCATTGCAACTGTTGATGAGGACGACAAGGAGCAGGACATCAAAGCCATCTTGGATTCCTGTGCTAGATATGCTTGCCGCGTGGCAGAAATTACAAACTTTGAGAAGCAATTCTTCCAATCCATCACTGTGCCACCATGTCATGAAGAATCCAAAGAAGAATCTGAAGACCCAGCCGAGTATGAAGAACCATCCAACTCTGGCATTGCAGGATCTCCAGATAAGGTCCAGGCCGGCACCAATTATGGCTCTAGCGCTCCAAGGTCTCCATCACCACCACCTGAAGCATAGGATGAAAAACTATGCATTATTTTGAACAAGTGTTGTAATGGAAAACAATTATCCGGTTGCTGCACTATAAGAACTACACTTTTAATCAAGCACTTAGTATATTTTGCGGTGCTTGAATTTTTTTTAAGAACTTTGTGTTTATACTTATTGTTTATCTAGATTTTCACTTTGTCCCTTTTATGAGCTGACAAACTTTCATCATGAAAACACTGCCGAGCAACGGAGCTCAATTGCTAAACTAGTTTAAACCTGAAAACAGAGTCGCCTTCTAGTACCAATAATTCGCTACTCAAAAAATGCTTGTGTCTAAGCAATCGGATAAAAACCAAACTCTAAAAAATGAGATTTACACCCGAAGGCAACATTTTTATAGAGTACTAAATCTAACCAGAATGTACATGAGCATAAAATACTTTCAAGTATTCTAGGATATTTTGAGATTGACATGATCATTTAGAAATATGATGGTATAAAAAAATTCTCAGGAAATCATTGAGGTAACCAATACTTTGTTTCACTTTGAACATATATATTTATAAGATTACAAGAAAAGAATCTTAAGAATAGAAGGGACGTAGATGTGCAATATTCCATGGATGATATAATTCATCTTGATATGTACTACCACCAGCTCTCTTTCTCTTCCGAGTATCATGTCTTTCCATGATTAGTTAAATAATATGATCTGTTATGTAGTACTCTCCTGATCAAAAAAGGTCATGCCCAAACCAGGGAAAGTTTATGATTTCTGTTTTGCCAATTTTTGACTCTTTAACTGCGATACTTGCATAACTTCTGCTGACAGGCTATAGATATCTGTTTAGCAATGACACGCACTTCTTCGAGTGTATCGAGGTCATCTTGTCAAGAAACATCGGCATCCTCTTCGATATAAGAAGCAACTCGGGGAGAAATATAGATTAAATCACTCGAAAGTATTGCCTCTACGTCATAGATCAAGAAGAAAGGCATGTATCCGGTTGACCAGTTTGGAGTGGTTCGTAAACTCCAAATAATAGACGGTAATTCTTCTGCCCAAGCTCCTGTAGCACGATGAAGTGGTGCTTTGAGACGTTGTTATAGGCCTTGTAAGATGATACCATTTGCCCTTTTGACTTGTCCATTGGCTTGTGGATGTGCAACTGATGCAATGTCAAGTCGGATTCCCTGATCTTTACAAAATTCGACAAGTTTTCCCATGGAAAAGTTACTCCTGATGGTTGTGAAAATAGCCATCTTTCTCCGTGTTTAAATCGCATTTTTAGTCAAACAAATAACCAGGAAACTCTCTAGCCTTTCTACTAATGACTAATTTATGTAAATATGACAATCCTTTGTTTTAAATTGTGTTTCGTAGGAAACCACACTTTTAGGAAGAAATCGGGAGCAATTAATGAAGATTATGAGGTTGCCTACATAGCGAAGCAAACTAGGGTAGAAAACCAACCTTCTGGAGGCTTAACAACCTGTGGTACAAGCAAGGTCCGCCCGTACGGCCCACCCATACCAAGTGGCGGCGACTCCGTCAAGTCAAACCCTACAACTTTCATGAAGGCTCCTATATATTTTGAGGTTCTAGCCGCCGAGTAGAGGGTCGCCATTCTCAGATTGCATCACAACACCACCGAAGGAGACCCACCACCATATTTCATCCTCTACATCCTCCACCCTCTCAGTAGTATAGCCATCATCTTGTACTAGAGATCTCCTTGTGAATTGGCAACCATTGTAAGAATATTTGATTTTGATCTAAGTATTTTAGACTATTTTTTGTATCCTTGATCTTATTATTATGAGTGAGTAGTCCTCACGGGCTATGGGTTGGGGTGAAACCTTGTAGCGATTATGTGCATCTAATTCATGGGAGTATTGTGTGTCAATTAAATAGAGATTTATATATTTGTATCTTTGTCTATTATCTTGATCTATGGACTTGTAGGTACCCAATATCCCACTGAATGATAAAGGCTTGAGGTGAGATGAGTGGTGAACGACGATCTTGTAGGAAAATCGATGATGGAAAGGGGAGTACAGTCTTTGTTTAGGGATCCATTTGGGAGTAACAACAACCTCACTTCTTAAAGCTTTGATCCGTATTTTACTTAATAAATTTTATAGCCCGATGCTTCGTGGTATAATGGTTGGATCAAAATACTATTGCTATGCCTGTGGCTCGCAGGGGCTCTAGTTTATTAGGATGTGCTGCCCAAAAATTTTATCTTTGCTAAATCATTACACATGAATGTGTGTACTACTATCGTTATCCCATATGATGTGCAGATGTTGGTGAATCTTCAACCCTAGCCTATCTCCATCCATTGCAACAACCAACGATCAAAAGTAAACTAGAAAGGTCTGATAAATGAATAAACAAGTCTTGTAGATGTGCCCCCTTTATTTTCCATTTAGCAATGTTTCCCAAGGTTCGATTAAACCTAGTCTACTAGGGAAAAGGCTACTATATTGCGTCTGTAAATCCATATCGAAGGTATCAACTCCCGTTGTCTATGATAATATTATGTGGATAACCGAATCAGATGATTACATCCTCGACGAATTTTCTAGCCGTGGCCCATCGCAATTTGTTACAGTTTTGGCCTCAATCCACTTTGTGAATTTATCTACCATCACTAAGAGATGGATAAATCTGCATTTTCCATCCTAAATGGCCTTACCATGTCAAGCCCACAGACCGCAAAAGTCCATATAATTGGAATTGTTTGCAACTAATCAACCGGACCATGGGCTTGCTGGGCGTACTTTTGGAAGCCTTTGCACGTTTTGACCAGTTTCTTGGCAGCCGCCTTAGCTGTTAGCCAAAAGAATCTATCTCAAAAAGCTTTTGCCACTAAAGATATGAATGCAGCGTAATGAACGCATTCACCTTCTTGGATTTCTCGTAATATTTCCACTCTTTCTTCTGGGGAAACAGGACGATGAAAAACCCTAGAAACACTCCACTTATAGAGCTCAACATTGATTATTGTGTAGGATTTTTCTCGTCGGACGATTTCCTGGCTCAGAACCTCGTCTTCGAGTAATTTTCCATCTACCAAGAAATCAATGTAGGTTTTGTCCAGATAGGAATAATAGATAGAACCGGTGAGTCGGATTTTGTCGAATACTCCTCATCAACTCCTGTGATAGAGGGATTGTTGGGGATATGCTAAATGGGTATCCATATAGCATGTCACCAATCCGGCTAACCCTAGTGGCCCATAATTGTTAGCAAGGCCTATGGCCTGCTGGGCGACCCAGTTAGACGGATCCAGAAGGTAGGCCCATGCCGGATAAAGGAAGGATACGCAGGAGTCACCGACATACTCAGAGCCTTTGAGTGCAAGACAAGAAAGATTAGTTTGTATTAGTGCAGGACTCTTTACCTTATCCAGCAAGGACCCTTCCCTGTAAACCCTAGGATCTGGTGCCTTTATAAGCCAATTCCCCGGTACGTCAGCTGGTCGGAAATTCTAATTACTTGTGATAGGAAGGATCACCCAGATCTTATCCCAACAGAGAACCAGTATGCCATGGTCATCAACCCTTTGATTGACGGCACAGAGTTCACCAAGTACCTCGTGGACAGTGGAAGCAGCAGCAACATCATGTACCTGGATACACTACATAAGATGAACTTGACGGAGACCTAGTTAAGGAACAGCAACACCGTGTTCCATGGGTTGTCCCCGGCCGACAAGCAAATTCCCTAGGCTGCATCACCCTTCCGGTCGCTTTTGGCGATGTTAACAATTACGACCAAGAATGCATGAACTTTGAAGTGGTACCCTTCAAGAGCGTGTACCACGTCATTTTTGGATCCGACATCTTCCACTCATTCCTTGCAAGGCCATGCTTTGTTTACAACAAGCTCAAGATACCCAGACCAAATGGCATCATCACTGTTGACAGAAGCTTCACCAAGGCACGGGAGTGCGAGCTCAGTGAAGCCGCCTTCGCTGAAGCAGTCCTCTATGTTGAGGAGTTCATGGAGATCCAGAACCAGGTCAATGCCTTGGAGATGCCGAATTCAAAGAAGCAGATCACTGCTGCCGAACCCGCATTCAAGGCCGCCATCAAGACCAAGCAGGTGGAACTTGTTGAAGGAGATTCCTCCAAGACCACCGCCATTGGCACGGACATGGATCCCAAATAGGAAAGCATGCTCGTCAAGTTCCTCCGTGAGAATAGGGACATCTTCGCCTGGCAACCTGCCAACATGAAAGGTGTACCTAGGGAACTTGCCGAGCACAGCTTGAATATTGATCCTCATGCCAAACCGGTGAAACAACCTTTACGACGCTTTGGTGATGAAATACGAAGGCCTATAGGCAAAGAAATAGCTAGGTTACTTAAGGCTGGCTTTATATTCACACCCGATGGGTGGCAAATCCTGTACTTGTCCCCAAAAAGCGAACAAATGAATTAAGAATGTGCGTTGATTACACCGGCTTGAGCAAAGCATGTCCGAAGGATCCGTTTGGTTTGCCTCGCATTGACCAAGTCATTTATTCGACGGCTGGCTCGGAACTTCTGTGTTTTCTCGATGCTTACTAAGGATACCACCAAATCCGGATGCGAGAGCCGGACCAACTGGCCACTTCATTCACCACACCCTACGACATGTATTGCTATGTCACAATGACCTTTGGGTTGGAAAACGCTAGTGCTACCTACCAGCGGACAATGCAACGTTTCCTACATGACCAAATAGGTCGCAACGTACACTCTTACGTGGAATACATCGCAGTAATGTCAAAGAAATCAAATGATCTTATCGCTGACTTGCAGGAAACCTTCGACAATCTCTAGAAATACAACATGATGCTGAACCCCAAGAAGTGCGTCTTCGGGTTACCTTCCGGCAAGTTGTTGGGTTTCATCATTTCACATCGTGGAATCAAGGTGAACCTGGGGAAAATCAAGGCCATCCTCAACATTAAACGTCTCACATGCCTGAAGGACATACAAAGGCTCACAGGTTGTGTTGCAGCACTAAGACGGTTCATTAGCCGACTTGGTGAGAAGGCTATGCCGCTCAACAAGTTTCTCAAGAAGGAGAAAAAATTCACATGGACGGACAAGGCTGACGTAGCACTTTAGGAGTTGAAGAGAATACTCTCCTCCCCACCAATACTTGCAGCACCGGTGTCAAGGGAACTTATGTTAGTTTACATGGCGGCAACCAACCGGGTAATCAGCATCGTCATCGTGGTGGAGCGCAAAGAACCAATGCACGAATATGGATTTCAGTGACCCGTTTACTACGTAAGCAAGGTCTTGATGGAATCCAAACAGCATTACCCGCACTACCAAAAGATAGCTTATGGAGTTTTCCTTGCTTCACGCAAGCTAAGGCATTATTTCCAGGAGCACCCTATCACAGTGGTGAGCAAAGCTCGACTGTCCGGCATCATCAACAATAAAGATGCTACAGGAAGAGTGGAAAAGTGAGGCATTGAACTTGCCTCCTTTGAAATCACCTACAAGATACGCAACACTATCAAATCATAAGCATTGGCAGATTTTATTGCAAATTGGACAGAACTGCCAGAAGATGCTCCTGTGCCAAAGCCAGAATATTGGGTCATGCACTTTGACGGATCAAAGCTACTCATCGTCTCGGGGGCTGATGTATTATTGCAATCACCAACAGGAGAAAAGTTACAATACGTCCTGCAGATTCACTTTAATGCTACCAACAACATGGCGGAGTATGAGGCCCTCATTCACGGACTTCGTGTGGCCAAAGATATTGGCATCAAGTGCATAGTTTGCTGTGGAGATTCTAACTTGGTTTCCCAACAAGTAGCTAGCACCTGGAATGCGCAGAACCCTATGATGGCGGCATATCGAGACAAAGTATATGAAATAGCCAAGTGTTTCGATGGCTACAAAGTCAAGTATGTCAAAAGGGAGGAGAATGAGGCGGCGGATCTGCTATCAAAGCTTGGATCATCTCGTCGACCAATTCCGCCAGGCGTTTTCCTGGAACATTTATGGACCCCATCCGTCAAGGGAGCGGACCCTAACAACCTGGATAGAGTGGATTCATTTGTTAATACAGTAATAGTGACCTCTCCAGCTTGGACGAGACCCTTCATGGATTATCTACAAGATGGAACTTTGCCCGCTAACGAAGTCGAAAGCCGGCAAATAGTACGCATAGCAAAAGGCTACGTCATCATTGATGGCCAGCTATACAAAAGAAGTACCATGAGAGTTTTCCTTCGATGCGTCTCCCAGCAGCAAGGTATTGAAATCCTTAGATAGATACATCTCGGAGATTGCGGGCATCACACCGCTCCCCAATTGTTGGTGGCTAAGGCCTTCCGATAAGTATTCTTATGATTAACTGCCAAGGCGGACGCCGACAAGCTGGTGCAAACATGCCTTGGGTGTTAGATCTATGCAAGACAACCAAGTGTTCCAGCTTCAAACCATACCAATAACTTGGCCATTTGCAGTCTGGGGGATAGACATGGTGGGACCTTTGCAGATAGCACCCTGTGGATTTACACACTGGATAGTAGTAGTGGACAAATTCACAAAATGGATTGAAGCTAAACACATTAGAAAGCTTGATGGGGCAACAAACCTAAAATTTGTCCGGGATCTAGTGGTGAGATTTGGCCTCCCACACAGGATCATCACCGACAATGGCAGAAATTGGTCTCTCAAAGGAGTCAAGATGATTAGTATATGCATGTATTGCTTTCTCGATGTTTGTCAATTGCCCCGCTGTAATTTGTTCACCCAGCATGTTATCTATCTTAAGGAGAGCCACCTCTAGTGAACTATGGATCCCGGTCCTTTTCTTTACATACAATCTACAAACTGTTTACTGCTTTGTGTTTACTTTCTGCAAACTATTACTTCCTTCCATTCGATAAGTTTAATCCTTTGTTTTCCGCAAAACACGGTGAGATTGACAACCTCATCGCAAGTTGGGGACAAAGTTATGTGGTTGTGTTGTGTAGGTCTCCATGTTGGTACTATTACCGGTAGTGCACCCTGCCAAGGCTCAGCTAGCAACACCTTTGGGGTGTTCCCTTGCTCCTACTGGTTCGATTAAACCTTGGTTTCATAACTGAGGGAAACTTGTTGCTGTGCTCATCATACCTTCCTCTTGGGGTTCCCAACGAGCTCTACATCATCATCGCTCCAGCATTTTTCTGGCGCCGACACTGAGCCATCAATCGTCTAGAGACTCCACTCTCCAATTTCTTCTTCTTCTTGGCCTTGGCAGTAGCGATAGAGGTGGAGCTCTTCCGCTTTCGCACTGCTAGAGCTAGATGATCCTTGGGGCATCGTCGTCGGACACCACCTGGATATCCTTTAGCTTGGGATCATAGAACTGGGAGGCCATCTGGTCCGCCGCCAAGGTCACCAGCTAGGAGACAAAGGAGTGTTAAACTGACAACTTCAAGTCGGAAAAACCTTAGAGTATATAACGAGCAAGTAAGGAAACAAAATGTACCTTTGGGCATTTGCCACAATCGAACATGTCATAGGTGATCTTGAATCCACGCTTCCTGTCCTTCACCTTGACGATGTCCTTTAGCCGGAGTTTCATAGAGTCAATGTAGAAGTTATCCCGTGAAATTCACATGGGATCCCTCCTGTCTTGAGTGTACTTGCACATCAACTAGGCACGATGCTGCAGAGGCTGGATCCGCCTAACAAACCAGCACATGGCTAGGTCCAAGCCAGTCAAACCTCCATCAACGAGCCATTCAATCCGCCTTGTGGCGCGGTTGGCCTCGTTGTCGGAAGTAAGGGAGGCTCGGGTCCGCCATGTGGGCACCTCGGCGGCGGCTCTGTCGACAAAGTCGGCGTATGTTTTGAGGCGGTCAGGCAGAGGGATATCTAGGCCGTAGAAGTATGTGCGCTGCTAGTTCTTGTATGACTCATGCCCTACGATGTCTGGGAAGCGCCGGCTTGGCCAGATCTTGAAGCTAATAGTTCTGCAAATCTGCAATTCGTCCTTGGACTCTACAGACTCTTTCTTGACGGTAAAAAAGTACACGAACAGATCTAACCAAGGTTTGATGCCTAGGAATCCTTCACACATAGCTACGAAGTCGCTAAGGACTAAGATGCTGTTGGGAGAGAGATTGTGGGGAAGTACCCGGAAGTGTCGGAGAACATCCAGAAGGTAGTCGGAGACTGGCAAGCTTACACCTCGTACCAGCTGGGCCTTGAGGTACACCTTCTCCTCGACATGGGGAGAAGGAACCACCTCGCCGGCCGGTGCTGCCCGCCAGATCAAATCCTTCTCCGCGGGGAGATACCCCTCGGTGACCAGTTCTTGCAGATCTTTGGCGGTGAGCTCAGAGCCCCTCCACACCCCCTTGTGGGAGTCATTGTATTCTTTAGCAGCTTCTGGCGCCGCTCATTCTTGGTTGTCACCGATGGTTTCCACCACGGTGATGACAGGAACAACCACCCCCTCCGGTAGGACAGCTACTCCCTAGGATGGCTCTGAAATAGCCTCAAGGGTCACCGCCATCAAAGGAATGGAGCTGCTGGAGGCCATTGTGATGAGGGAGTAGGTGGAGAAGAAGAGGGCTCTAGCTAGGGTTTTCCGGAGAGGAACTCGAACGGTCGCGCGGTTGGAGGAAGACGAAGACGAGGAAGCGAATACGGGTAAAAAGAAAATAAACTAACTGCGGTGAAAATATATAGACCCTGCGTCAAGATTCGTGCTGAGGGATCTAATGGATGGAGAGTTGCTGACATGGAGACGAACATGCACGGTAATTTCGCCACGTCCTCCGTCTTTGCCGCTTTGCTGTTTCGGATTTCATGCGCGTGAAAATAGCTGATGATTAATTCTTTGTTTCTGTAAGTTTCGAGGTAGCATAGGCTGCACCCTACGTCATCCTCCTGACAGTTGCAGTGAAGTGTAACATCTAGAGATTCCATTGAAGGCAGAGATTGTCCGGCTCTGGAAGCGAAAACTTAAGGAATCTCCGGTTACATTGCGAAGCCGGAGAGGATTGTAGGGTTCTTTGGAGACCTTTGAGATATTGCTTGACGAATTTCCGGCATCACCTAGACGGAGTATTCAATGATCAATGGGCAAGACAACGCAAGATTTCAAAGTCCTCCAGGGCTACTGTTGGGGATATGCTAAATGGGTATCCTCATGTTGGGCCATGCAGAGAAAAACAAAACTTTTCCTACGCGGTGAACCCAAGATCTAGCTGAGGTAGTAGGCCACGAGAATTACCACTAGACGCGCGGTTGCGGAATCGATGAAGCACGTCACTTGATGCAGTGCAGTCCTCACGATCCGTTCTGATCCATGATCGTCGAAGTGCTGAACGTACATCACCTCCGCCTGTATCCACACGTACGAGGAGGAGCACCGGCGATGGACTACTAGGTCCGATACGGCGGCGACAGGACAGGACTGGACTAGAGCTAGGGTTTCCAAAACGTGCCAACTCCCAAGTACCAAAGAGTCATGACGACATACCTTCCAATGCGACTTTCGTATGAGTCCCTTTTGCCTCACGATATACCTTGTCGAACTATAGGTGAATAATCGTCATCCCTTCAATAGTTCGACTCTCTTTCTCGATCCGAGATAAGTGATTCATCCGACTAACTCTTAGTCGGTCGCCTCGGTTAATAGTTAACCGAGTCACACATGGCCATGCTTTCCGAATCATATCTTCCGAGAGGGCCCAGATAATATCTCTCCAAACGGAGGGGCAAGATCCCATATCGGTTATTCACATCACGCAGCTTGATTCTCAGTCGACCCGAACTCCACCTTTATAACTGCCCAGTGACGGAACAGTGTTTGATAGAACCTAAGTCGGTGATCCTCAACTCGGACTGTGCAATAACCTTAGGTCTAAGGATTACATTGATTGAGACATGCAAATGACAACTTGTTCGTTGCATCTCAATATGGGTCAGTCCGACTCACTAAACTCTTTAGCCGAATCCGTGTAAGTCGGAATAGCATCTCTATGCCCATGACAAGTGGAATCGAGTCATCAGCCGGCTTTCACATTAGTCTAAGTTGTGTGTCGAGCACAACCTCAACGACCAAGGACAATCAGTATAAACAACATGAATATATAGCTCCACAATCGAATCACATATTCAATGATATATATCAGTAGTTCATACATGGACAATAACTTTATGAATACATTGGAAATAACATCATACATGATTGCCTCTAGGGCATATTCCCAACAGTCTCCCACTTGCACTAGAGTCAATCATCCGACATCACTTGTCTAGGCACCTAATTCCCATAGCTCTCAGGTGCACCTCATGCTTCGGCTGTGGATCCGCAATGTTTGCATCCGTGTGTACCTTGCATAACTTGATATCACCTTGATCCACGAACTGGCGAATAAGGTGGTACCGCATGAGTATATGTTTGTTCTTCTGGTGTTGTCTAGGTTCAATGGCTTGTGCAATAGCACCATTATTGTCACAATACATGTCTAACGGATTGAACGATCCCTGAACCACACCAAGATCCATGAGGAAATTCCTCATCCAAACGGCTTCCTTTGCCGCCTCTGAGGCATCAATATACTCAGCCTCTGTCGTAGACGCAGACACCGTCTCTTGCTTGGAACTCTTCCAGCTCATAGCCCCTCTGTTTATTACAAACACATATCTGGATTGCGAACGAGAATCATCCGAGTCAGTGAGATAACTCGCATCCGTGTAACCCCTTACACCGAGTTCATCCTCACCTCCATAAACCAGGAACATATCCTTAGTCCTTCTCAAATACTTAAGGATATTTTTAGCCGTTGCCCAGTGGATTTCTCCAGGGTCAGCCTGGTACCTGCTCACAACTCTTAGAGCATAGGAAACATCCGGCCTAGTACAAATCATAGCGTACATGATGGATCCGACTGCAGAAGCATACGAATCGAACTCATCCGTCTTCGCTCATCAGTTGTCAAAGGACACTGAGTCTTGCTAAGTTTTACACCATGGGACATCGGTAAGAACCCCTTCTTAGATGATTCCATGTTGAACTTCTTCAACACTTTTTCCAAGTATGTACTATGACTCAATCCAGTGAGTCGCCTTGATCTATCTCTATAGATCCGGATTCCTAGTATGTAAGTCGCCTCACCCAAGTCTTTCATCGAAAAACTCTTTTCCAATGATTCCTTGGTCTCTTGCAACATCTGGACATCATTTCCAATCAGTAATATGTCATCAACATATAAGATCAGAAAGTTTACTTTGCTCCCACTAAACTTCTTGTATAAACAAGAATCATGATCACTCTTGATGAAGCCAAACGATTTGACTACCTCATCAAAGCGAATGTTCCAACTCCGAGATGCTTGCTTCAACCCATAAATGGATTTCTGAAATTTGCATACCTTGTCAGCATTAGCCGGATCGACAAAACCCTCGGGTTGTATCATATACACGTCCTCGGTTAAATTTCCATTAAGGAAAGCCGTCTTGACATCCATCTGCCATATCTCATAGTCGAAATAGGCTGCTATAGCTAACATGATCTGAACTGATTTATGCATCGCCACAAGAGAGAAAGTCTCATTGTAGTCAACTCCTTGAACTTCACGAAACCCCTTCGTGAAAAGCCGGGCCTTATAGATAGAAATATTTCCATCCATATTAGTTTTCCTCTTAAAGACCCATTTGCACTCGACGGGTCTTGCACCGTCTGGCAGATCAACCAAGTTCCAAACTTGATTTTCATCCATGGACTTTAACTCGGATCTCATGGCTCCAAGCCATGACTCAGAATCAGAACCCACCATCGCTTCTGTATAAGTTGCCGGCTCATCACTGTCTAATAGTAACACATCACGAACACTTCGCAATCTGGCCGATCTTCACAGTGTCGGTGCTGTTTCCGGCTCAGGTACCACGATCAGCTCAACCTCCAAGGCTTTTGCCGACTCGCTAGTGGCTGGTACCTCTCAAATTTCTTCGAGTTGCACCGTGCTCCCACTGACTCCCTGACCGAGAAACTCTTTCTCAAGGAAGACACTGTTCCAAGCGACAAACACTTTGCCCTCTTCTCGGTTGTAGAAGTAGTAACCCAAGGTTTCCCTCTGTTATCCTATGAAAATGCACTTATCCAACTTAGTTGTAAGCTTGTCTGACTGAAGTCGCTTGACAAAAGCTTCACAACCCCAAATCTTAAGAAAAGATAAACTCGGCTTCTTGCCAGTCCACATATCATGCGGTGTCTTCTCTACCGACTTTGATGGTACTCTGTTTAGTGTGAACGCTACAGTTTCTAGACAATAACCCCAAAATGATAAAGGTAGATCTGTCCGACTCATCATTGATCGTACCATGTCCAACAAGGTCCGATTTTTTCCTTTCTGACACACCGTTTCTCTGCGGCGTTCCTGGAGGAGTGAGCTGGGGAACTATTCCACAACTTTCAGATGGTCATCAAACTCATGGCTCATGCACTCGCCTCCTCGGTCTGACCGAAGAAACTTTATTTTCTTGCCGAGTTGATTTTGTACCTCATTCTGGAATTCCTTGAACTTTTCAAAGGCATCTGATTTATGTTTCATCAAGTAGATATATCCATACGTACTCAAATCATCAGTGAATGTAATGAAGTACTCATAACCACCTCTGGCTGTCATGCTCATCAGGCCACATACATCACTATGTACTAGTCCCAATAAGTTGGACGCCCTTTCACAACTCTCTGCAAAAGGTGTCTTGGTCATCTTGCCAAGTAGGCAGGACTCACATGTCTCGAATGACTCCAAGTCGAACGAATTTAGGAGTCCATCATCATGGGCTTCTTCATGCGTTTCCAACTTATATGACCAAGCCGACAATGCCAAAAGTAATTCATATTCAGATCATTTCGTTTTAACCTTTTCACATTTATGTTATAGACAGATTCACCTTCAAGATTCAAAATAAATAACCCGTCCTAGACGGGTGCAAAGCCGTGAAACATGTTATTCAAATATAAAGAACAACCATTATTCTTAATATTTGACTCATAGCCTTGTCTCATCAAACATGAGGTAGAAATAATGTTTCGACTAAGCACTGGAACATAATAACAATTACTCAGCTCCATCAAGAATCCAGAAGGTAAATGAAGTTGCATTGTGCTGACTTCCAACGCAGCGACTCTCACTTTGTTGCCGACTCGAATGTCAACCTCGCCTCTCGCTGCGCTCCTAGTTCTACCAGTCCCTGCAACGAGTTGCAGATGTGAATAACTGATCTGGTACCATACACCCAAGAACTACCAGGTGCATCGGCAAGATAAATGTCTATAACATTGCAAACAAGCATACCTGAGCCGGAAGTCACACCTCCACTCTTGGCTTTGTCAGCCAGATACTTGTTGCAATTCCTCTTCTAGTGGCCATCCGCCTTGCAGTAGAAGCAAGTGGATCCAGCTACAGGAGATGGCTTAGTCCCTGAGGAAGCGCTTTGGACCGGGTCCTCGGCCTTACCTCCCGACTTAGCCTTCTTCTTCTTAGTCTAAGAACTCTTCTTGAACTTAACCTTATTCTGTACCATCAACACTTGGTTGGCACCTTTCTTGAGATCCGCCTCAGCCTGCTTGAGCATCCCATGTAATTCAGTGAGCTTCTTATCCATACCATGCATTGGTAGTTTGATATGAACTGACCATATGCACTAGGAAGAGAGTTCAGAATTATGTCCGTAGCAAACTCTTCGCTAATGGGGTAGCCCAGCCTTTCCAAAGACTGCACGTAACCAACCATCTTGATCACATGTGGACTCAGTGGATCACCATCCTTAAGATTGCAGCTCAACAAGGCCTGAGAGACTTGATACCTCTCAGTCTTTGCCTGAGCCTGGAACATACTTTTGAGGCTTTCGATTATATCGTAGGCCTCAACATTCTCGAACTGCTGCTGCAAGTCTGGTTCCATGTGAGCAAGCATAAGACAGCTAATCTCCGTGGATTCATCACAAATCCGAGGGTAGGCATTGGTGGCTGCGACAGTCGCATTCTCATTCGGCTCATTTGGAAGTGGGTTGTCTAGGACATGGTCCATCTTTTCTTGCTTGAGAACAATTCTTAGATTACGATACCAGTTGGTGAAGTTAGTTCCATTTAGCTTATCTTTCTCTAAAATGGTTCTCAAAGCAAAACTGGAAATCTGAGGAAGACTGCTAGGTGCCATTGATCTACAACAGAAAAATATGCAAAACACTTAAGACATGTATCCATAAAAGAGCAAGCATATTAAACACTTCAATACTTATGCTCCCACTAGAACCAACACCCCTCCGATGGTTACTTAGTGATTCAGGACCCTAAATAAGCAAGCCGACTAGTGAGCTTTAGCATCACCGCTAGCCGTCAAGTGATCTAGGTAGACAACTCCTTGTCAATCGTATCTCATACGACTCCTGTTGGATGGGTGGCCTCACATGCCCCGGCTCCCATCCGACTTTTCCCCAAGTCCCACAACCGTTGTGATAGACCCATCTAGATTACCGAGTGCTTCTGCTATCAGAGTTCGACTCGAACCCACCTAGTCGGAAAGAATTGATAGTACCTCAATTTTATGAGCCCACTACCAAAAATGTCCGACTTGTGATGGTGCAGCACTGGCGGGGAAACCGACTAGACCTTCTTTGAGGGATTAGTTTCTACCAACTATCTAATAGAGGTAAAACAGAGACATAACAATAACACAAAATAAAGCAATTATAATGTGAAATGGTATGGATCTCTTCATGGCGATCTCCATCTCCACAAAGCTTGTAATTCGACTCGTTTCAACTCTTGTCACGTGCCGCCTTACAACATGTAGCCGACTTGTACATCGACTTGCATGCCATCCGGGTTCTCCAAACAGCTACACTAGCTTGTAAAATATATTACATAGAGAATCCGACATGCAGGTCGTTATACAATAAAGTGACATCACCTAGGCTCCAGCCGGCTGACAAAAACCGTGATACACAGATCACGTATGGATTACACACATCATATGCACATAAGCCATACCATTCACAACATCATCCTTCAAAAATAAGATATGCATAGATACGATATCTACCAGCATTGTGAAAACTTGCAACGACATCTAAGGTGCTACGACAGGGCGAAGCCGGCGGTCCTGCTGTCTACCCTGATGGCGGAAGCCGACCGGTAGGGGTATGTCGTTCCACGACCTTAGCAGTTAGATCACGGAAACCAGATCATACATTACCCCGAGTACAGTTGATCCAATCAACTTTGTACAAAACCGATCTATCTCATAGATCGACCACCAAAACTGCAATTAGATCCAATCTAACGCCAACCGCATATCACATATGCAAGATCTCGAGCCTAAAACCAGAGGCTAACGCTCTGATACCACTGTTGGGCCATGCAGAGAAAAACAAAACTTTTCCTACGCGGCGAACCCAAGATCTAGCTGAAGTAGTAGGCCACGAGAATTACCACTAGACGCGCGGTTGCGGAATCAATAAAGCACGTCGCTTGATGCAGTGCAGTCCTCACGATCTGTTCCGATCCATGATCGTCGAAGTGTTGAACGTACAACACCTCCGCCAGTATCCACACGTACGAGGAGGAGCGCCGGTGATGGACTGCTAGGTCTGGTACGGCGGCGATAGGACTGGACTGGACTGGAGCTAGGGTTTCCAACACATGGAGTGACCTAACCGTGTGCTCTAAGCACCTGCACCCCAGCTTATATAGGGAGTGAAAGTGGGCTCCACTCACTTGTGGCCCATTCACTAAAAGTCCTATATTAGTCACTGCGAGTCCAACTCACTAGCTCTGTCTGTTTCCTTTTTGGGTCCAACCCAAATATGCTCCCGCTCTTAAGTGTGTGACCCGACAGGCTCATGGTGACCCAGACACGATCTGAGTCTCACTCGTGACAACTCCCAAGTACCAAAGAGTCATGACGACATACCTTCCAAGGTGACTTTCATCTGAGTCCCTTTTGCCTCATGATATACCTTGTCAAACTATAGGCGAATAATCGTCATCCCTTAAATAGTTTGACTCTCTTTCTCGATCCGAGATAAGTGATTCATCTGACTAACTCTTAGTCGGTCACCTCGGTTAACACTTAACCGAGTCACAAATGGCCATGCTTTATGAATCATATCCTCTGAGAGGGCCCTGAGAATATCTCTCCAAACGGAGGGGCAAAATCCCATCTTGGTTATTCACATCACGCATCTTGATTCTCAGTCGACCCGAACTCCGCCTTTATAACTGCCCAGTGACGGAACAGTGTTTGATAGAACCTAAGTCGGTGATCCTCAACTCGGACTGTGCAATAACCTTAGGTCTAAGGATTACATTGATTGAGACATGCAAATGACGACTTGTTCGTTGCATCTCAATATGGGTCAGTCCGACTCGCTAAACTCTTTAGCCGAATCCGTGTAAGTCGGAATAGCATCTCTATGCCCATGACAAGTGGAACTGAGTCATCAGGCGACTTTCACATTAGTCTAAGTTGTGTGTCGAGCACAACCTCAACGGCCAAGGACAATCAGTATAAAGAACATGAATATATAGTTCCACAATCGAATCACTTATTCAATGATATATATCAGTAGTTCATACATGGACAATAACTTTATAAATACATTGGAAATAACATCATACATGATTGCCTCTAGGGCATATTGCCAACACCTCATAGCATGCCACCAATCCGGCTAACCCAGGTGGCCCATAGTTGGTAGCAAGGCCTATGGCCTGTTGGGTGGCCGAGTTAAACAGATCCAGAAGAGAGGCCCATGCTGAATAAAGGAAAGCTACCCAGGATTCACCGACATACTCAGAGCCTTGGAGTGCAAGACACGAAAGATTAGTTCATATTAGTGTAGGACTCTTTACCTTGTCCGACAAGGACCTTTCCCTGTAAACCCTAGGATCGGGTGCCTTTATATGCCAGACCTGTGGGAGCCTTTAGGGCACAACCTAGATTACTACGTACAGTGTGCAACACCTTGCACAGCGAACCTATCTCTATAACCCAGCGTATTGCCATTATAGTGATTTATAGTAGGAGTAGAATTCCACCACCATTGTGGGACTTGAACCTGGGTAAGCTGTGTTACCTTGTACCCGCCAACTCTCTGCCTTACCCCACGTCTCTAAACACGCACTGTGAGGACCCCCTCCATGGCGTACTCGTCGGCAATACCACGATAGGTAACTTTTAGGTACTCCAGGAAAGCACCCTCCGGAACTTGTTTCCACAAAGAGCATATTCTTGATAAAGCATCTGCTTACTCATTTTCTGCTCTAGGGATGTGTTGAACCTCAAACCCTTCAAACGATTTAGATAGTTCTTCCATGATAGCGCGATATGCTTCCATATATTTATTTGCCTTATAATGATTGGATACTTGTTGTGGAACTAAATTCGAGTCCCCGTAACACATGAGTCGGCTTACGCCAATGTCTTTGGCAATGCAAATTCCATGCAACAGACCTTCATATTCAGCAATATTATTGGTTGTCATGAAGTGAATCTGTAACACATAGAAAATCTAGTCTCCTTAGGGTCATCTGAGAACCACAATAGCCCCCGAGCGCTTTCGACCCGTCAAAATGTAGTGTCCAGTATTCCGACTCTAGAGGGCTTGTATTTTCTGCTGTCTTTGTCCAATGTGTGACAAAATCGGCAAGAATCTAGGACTTAATATTTGTTTGTGGCTTGTACTCAATGTCGAAAGCTTCTAGCTCGATTCCCCACTTAGTGACACGTCTTGTGGCATCATGATTGTTGATTATATCTCTCAGGGGAGCTGTGCTCATCACTACAATCTTGTGTTCTTGGAAATAGTGTCTTAGCTTTTTGGAAGCAAAGAATACACCATAAGCTAGCTTTTGATAATACGGATATCGTTGTTTCGACTCTGTCGGGACCTTGTTGAGATAGTAAGTCATACGCTACACCAATTGGTCCTATTTTTCCTCTTTGCGCTCGACCGATGTGACAATGCTGACGACTCTGTTTGTCGTAGCGATGTAAAGCAACATGGGTTCTTGAGGCTTCTGAGCTACAAGAATTAGAGCAGATGAGAGTACTTCTATCAGGTTCTAGAGGGCAGCTCCAGCTTCTTTAGTCTAGCCAATTTTGTTGGTTTTCTTCAAGAGATTGTATAATGGTGCGGCTCTTTCGCCAAGCCGTCTGACGAAATGACTCACCACTACGACTTGTCCAGTGAGACATTGTACGTCCTTTAGGCTAGTTGGCCTGGTTATGTTGAGTATAGCCTTTATTTTTTCCCGGATCACCTCATTGCCTCTTTGAGACATGATGAAATCTAACAATTTTCTGGTTGGAATTCCGAAGAAACTTTTTTTTCGTTTAAGCATCATGTTGTATTTTCAAAGATTAGTGAATGTTTCCTCCAAGTTAGAAACCAATGTTTCCTTATTTTTGGACATTAATGATATGTCGCCCATATATATATGTTGCATCCGATTTGATCATGGAGGCAACACTGCATAGTGCACTGATATGTAGCTCCTGCGTTCTTTAAGCCGAACGACATAGTTGTATAGGAGAAGGTTCCAAATGGAGTGATGAAAGAAGTATTCAATTAATACGACTATTTCATCTTTATCGGGTGATAACCAAAATATGCAACAAGGAAGCAAAGGAGTTCCAAGCCTGCCGTAGAGTCGATAACTTGATCGACTCTAGGAAAAGTGAATAGATCTTTGAGACAAGCCTTGTTCGAGGTTGTATAATCAACACACATTCTTAAATCGGTGGTGTATTTTTAGGGACCATAACAGGATTTGCAACTCAATCAGTATGGATGACCTCTTGGATAAATCCGGCTATATCTAGTCATGCTAATTCTTTGGTTATGGCCTTGCGCTTTTCAACACCGAAACATCGCAATGACTGTTTGGTGGGTCTAGCATCAGGATACACATTGAGAGAGTGCTCGACAAGTTCCCTAGGTACTCCGATCATGTCAGAAGGTTTCCATGCAAAGATATCTTTATTAGCTTTGAGGAACTCGACGTGCGCCCATTCCTATGCATGATCTAACCCTACGCCTATGTTGGTCACCTTGGAGGATCATCTTCCTTTAGTGGCATCATCTTTGTCTCTTCTGATCCTTAAACTATGGAGTCGGCTTTAGCACTTCCTTCTACATAGCTGACACCTCAGATGAGTCAGTGGTTTTCTTGATTTCTGGTACTCTGGAGCATGTAGCACGGCTTGAGCGAAGGTAGCAGCTCCCGCCCTGCAATCTCGTGCATTCTTTGGGATTCCCCGGACTATGATGATGCCTTTTGGACCCAGAAGTTTCATCATGTTATAGAGGTAGCTGGGGCGGGCCATGAACGCCCAGTAAGACAAACACCTGAAGATGGCGTGATATGTGCCCGAAAGAGAGTGGTTCGATCATGTAGTTCTTTGGAGTACCAAAATTTACATCAAGATTTATCTCACTCAGAGAATTTGCATGTCTTCCTGGTACAATTCCATGGAAAACCGCATTGTTGTGATTTAGCTGGCTTTCCGGTATCCTCATGTGATGCAGTGTCTCGATGTAGAGAATATTGATGCTGCTGCCACCATCCATGAGGGTCTTGGAGAACTCATAGCCATCTGGATTGACAACCAGAGGATACTTTCCTCGTCTATGAGTTTTTGTGGGTGGTCGCTTTGGTCAAAGGTGATGGTTACTTCTGACCAATCCAGAATAAGGGGATAGCCAGAACCATGGCGTTGAGCTCATGGGATCCGCTTTTTTGACCTTGGTGAGTTGAGTTGCGAGGAAGCAGACATAAGTGTCTTTCTTGGTTGGATAGTCCTTCTTTCCATACGACTTAGGGTTAGCAGCATCCGTTTCTTCCATGTCGGAATCTTCCTTAGACTCCTTGGAATTCTTGGAATTTTTATTTCCTTTTCTTCGCTTGGCCCTATAGCCATCAGGCTTCATGTTTCTTGATGTCATCATAGAAATGACACTCAATGTTGGTGTGGGAGGAACCTCCGTTCCCGTCGGGGATACTGATGGCCCCTGCCCAATACTCTAGAAGTTCTACAGCCTCATCCTCGGCCGTCTTCGCATCCTCCGCAACCTTCAGACCTGAAATTTACGTTAACAGCAGCATTGTCTAGGTTGGGTTTATCCTTAGAGGTGTTTTCACACTTTTGGGATTGTTGCTACTTCGCCTATTTTAGGTTTGGCGCGGCCAAGCTATTCAGCAGACCGAGTGAATCATCATCAGCATTAGCATATTTTCTAGCCGTCTCTATCATATCTCCCAAGTCAATAACTTTGCCGCACTTGAACTGGTGATGCAGTAATCTAATTGGCAATCCTACAATAAAAGCTTCGATTGCAGTTTGGTCATTGACTCCCTCATAGGGGTTTTTCATGGCGATACATTATCCGAGATAGTCTCGGAAAGTTTCTTCGGGTTGCTGGACACAATGTTGCAAGTCTCTGACAGTGTAGGGCCCCCTATAATTCCCCTCGAAATCCAGAAAGAACGCACTTTGCATGTCATACCAGTTGTGGATGGTGTTTTCTGGTAGTTCATCGATCGATCGAGCCGTCTTATGCAACATGAGTGGGAGATACTGGACTGCAACCAGGCTATTTACTCCTTTGGCGATGCAGCAAGCCTATAAAAAATCCTAGAGCCAAGTATTTGGCCGAGCCATACCATCATAGGGTTGAATGTGCTTTGCAGTCTCGAACTTAACCAAAAATTTCTCCTTGTGGATTCGTGGTCCGAAGCATTTTGGGCCCACGTATACATCATCTGACTCGTAGCACCGCACTTCTATGTTCTAGTTTATGCGATACCGAGCGTCATTTCGCGATAGTGAACACTACCTTAGATGCTCCTGATGCCTACGTCGCTATGGAGTCAGATCTCTCCTTCTTCTTCCACCACCTCCGCCCTGACGGCTGCCCTGGTTTTCATGATGGGATCCGCTGTGGTCACTGCCTGCTGGGGACGGTGGTTCTGGTGGGTTGTTTCTAGCTGATTATCAGCTTCCTTACAGAGCATCATTATGTCGGCTCCAAGGTAGATCTCCATGATGATGGCGACCCTGCCGGCTTGATCCGGTGCGATCTTTGTTTTGTCTTTGTTCGACATTGTCCTCATTACGACATGGCAGAACTAGACAACTAGTATGTCTAGGAGGCAGCATTTTTGCTGATCCTGCTCCTGCCGGCCCGTGCCACTTCTTCCCTGTGGCCGTTAGATTTCCGATGATGGGGTTGGTGGGGAGCCAGTTACTTCATAGCATCTCATGATGCAACCGGAAGAACCTCGCTCTAGCCTCGCGTGGGCCAGCAATGATGGCCTGAAGAGCTAGTTCTTGAATGATTGTCATCCTGGGGGTTGGAGCGGTGGTGTCGTTCCAGTTCCCTGTGGGGCCTTGAATCAACATTCTTGTCGATATCTGTGCGGCAATGTTTGGATTTTGATGCCAGTTTCCCGCTAAAAGATGCAACTGTTTTCTATTGCTCATAGCCTTTGTCGAGTGTCAAAGATTGTGTCCCACGAAGGAACTAGGGTCAAACGAGCCCTTGGTTCGATAGGAGGCTGACCATGTATTCCAAGAAGTTTTGGCAATGGCGGAGCGAGAGAACGATAGAGAGTAGAAACAGTTTTTTACCCAGGTTCGGGACCCTCGTGAGGAGGTAAAGCCCCTACTCCTGATTTGTTGTATTGCTCGCATGCTTCACGCGGGTACAATGGTGGATTGATGTCTAGGGTTTTAGATCTCTGGGATCGACCTGTTCTAAGGTAGGAGAAGGACTCCTTATATAGAAGCGCTAGGCATCTTCCCCCAATTCTTATGCGGGAAGGGTTACCACACTTCCGCTCCTCGAGATCCTAGTCTACAAGGCTACTTTTCGTGGACCAAGTCTTGTGCATTGGGGGCCTCTCCATTCTCCTATAAAGTGAGCTTCTTGAGTGTCGCTTGTCTTCATCCGGTGCTTCCTTCTCTCCTCCTTGCATTAAAATGGCAAAGGGAAAGACCACTAGTGCTGAGGTCATAAATCCTCCCCTTGCACGGAAGGGGACGGACCAACTTTTCCTTTACCGAGGTAGGCTAGGGTACGCTGAGACACTGCACCCCTTGTTGGGACCTGTTCTCCTTGATGCTTCCGTCACCGGATTACCTATTTGGCCCTGGACAAGCTCTAAGGCATCCAAGGCCTGACTTCGTCAAATATAGCTTGGAGGTCCCTCCTTTTGATGCGTCCTCTTGAGGCCGCACCCTCGCGATGCGGGGCCTCGCGAGGGGTCGTCCTACCGAGCCACTTCTGGAGGCGTCGTAGCCTCTTAAGGGTGTCTCTGCCCAAACGATGGACTTGTCGACCGTCGGGACGTTGCACCCTAGTTTCCAGGACCCTGACATCGAGCAATGCCACTGATAGTTGGACTTATTCTGTAGACGGATTATTGACGAGGATAGATCAAGCCGCAAGAGCGTTTTCCACCAGTGTATTATAGACTCGGTTTCCTTTTCTATTGAGCCAAGACTGTCCCATGACGATTTCTTTGCCTTCTCCATCGAAGAGGTTGTTGTGGACATCTATATTTCTGTTGGCTAGAATCGGACCACCTCGAGTCTTGTTGTGTTGTAGTTGCTTGAAATCTGACTTGTACTGGGAAGGATCGTTGTTGAGATGTTGTTTTATGTCAATGATATGTGTTGCTTCATCGAGGAGGTGCAAGCACTGCTTCTCTAGGTCCTCAGTCCTTTTATCCAACTCCTCCGGCATGATATCCCAAGAAGTTGGGATTGGTGATGTTAGTGCCTCTTCGTAGATTTCACGGACGCTTTGAGTAACCACGTGTCCATCAACTGGAGGATCATTCTAGATGGGCTGACATGGATCACCATCCGTAGTCTCCATCTTGAGCTCTTTGTCGAATTCTTCCTCGACATCTTCTCCCATCGAAAGATATGACTTTGGGGTTTCTTGTTCCTTTTCTTCTTCTTCGCCCTTCTGTCAACCATTACGTGGGTGCTAGTGGCAAAGATGGCTTGCGGTTTGTTACATGGAGAAAGAATTGCATTAGTACTTTCGAGTTGAATAGGCTCGAATGCTTGGACATTGGACGATTCTCAAATCTCCATATCATCGCGCGGGGTGGGTTTGTCTTCATTGAAATCCTCATCCATACTATCCTACATACTCAAAGGTGCTTCTTCTCTTCCCTGTGCAACTTTAGAGGTGTATTCTTCACTATATTCTTCCATCTTTGTCGGAGAATGTGTCTCATGAAGGAATGAGGGTCCAACGAGCCCTTGGTTCGTGAGTGGACTAACACACGTTCTCAATAAGTCTTGGCGATGACGGAGCAAGCACACGACAAAGAGTGGAGACGTTTTTACCCAGGTTCGGGACACTAGTGAGGAGGTAAAGCCCCTACTCCTGCTTTGTCATATTGCTCGCGTGCTTCGTGAAGGTACAATGGTGGATGAGTGTCTAGGGTTTTAGATCTCTTGGATTGGACCATTCTAAGATGGGAGAAGGGTCCCTTATATAAAGGCGTTGGGCCTCTTCCCCCAAAATTGGGTGAGAAGGGTCGCCACATTCCCGCCTAATTGGTGGTGGATGCCTACTGTCTTCACATGGCCATGAGCCAGCTGTACTGCTGAGGTTGCCGATGACTACCCTCCTGCTTTGGTGCTTTACCTGGGTCTCCTTAAACCAAAGAAGTAATTTCAGGCTCTTTGGCTCCCTAGCGTCATCATTAGGACTTTAGCACCGAGGCAGGCATGCAACATCTTGCTTAACCGAGAAAGACCGATCGCTGCTTGGACCGCCCGTTGAAGCGTCGTCTTATGGATTATGATGGAGTTACCGCCTCGTCCCTAGGGGAACCTCGTCAGGAGTCCCCCGGCCCCTTGGTGCGGTTGGCCTTGCTATTCGCCCGTGCTCCGTACTAGCTCCCACCTCCTGAGGGCTTGGCACCTTGTGAGGCCCTAGGAGGGCGCTGCATATGGGTCCGACAACTTGACCGGATAGGGTATCCCAGTGCCAGTAGCCTCGGTCGCTTGGCTTGCACGCGTTTGATGAAGGGGTGAGGAAGTTAAGGGACCAACCAGTGCTAGGCCCACGCATAGTCGTGTCAGCGCACTATCGCCCGACGAGCTCGCCCGCAGCTTCCACGTGTCCACTAGGCGACGTGGTGTCCGTCAGACGCGGGAACCACTGCCTACACCTTTCGGCCTCGAGGACTGCTCCTTCCATAAAAACCCAAGCCCGGGTAGTTTCTGCTCATTTCATCTTCCTCCACCGACGTTCTCCATGCAACCTTCGCTCTGACGCCACTTCTTCATCTCCGGAAGCTCCCGAGATGGCGCCAAAGCGAGAACGCAATGCCCCGGTTGCGGTGGTCTTTCCTCCATCGATCATCGGGGCCATGCCGCCACCAACAATTCTCAATGATGAGGGGCTGGAGAAGGTCAGGAAGCTGATGGCCTCCGCCTCAAATGAGTGGGGATCCCCACGGGTGTCGTGCACCAGAGTTCGCACAGGCGAGCAGCCTGCCACCGTGGCCCCGGTCTTCACACATGCCATCACCACCGGACTCGTTCCCCCATACCCCTATTCCTCTTCGCCTTCTTGGAGAACTAATGCATCTAGTTTCTCCACCTCTCCTAGCCGCCTTCGTGTACTAGTGCGATGCCTTCATCGGTGTGTGATGACTGCAAGTGCAGAGATCGATTGTAACTAGTTTTGAAATAAGAGTATCGAACCCATAGGGAGCTAGTTGCTTAGGGTCTCTATTCCCCTCATCACTATCTACCAAAGGATACTTATAAGCCGCCTTTTATTTGACGTGGTGTTTGAAAGGTTTTTGGTTTGAATGCAAGAAAGTAAATAAAAAGGTAAAAATAAATCAAGTGAAAAAAGCGTTTGGAATGTTGGTTGAACTCAATAGGGCTAAGACATTCTTGGGGTGTAGGATACACCACTAGCATGTTGTAATTAATCATAATTAGGAAAACCTATTTCTTGTGTCATGATATGTGTGGAGAGAGTTCCGCAATAGGATGTTCACTAAAAGGCTCGTAGGCAGTCGCTTTGTTGATCAAAGAATGATGCCATCTCTAAATAACCACTACGATTCCTAGAAACAGTCAACATGCAGACCACCGCAATTAAGGGTTTCCCTATGGATATCGTAATTAGCTAGTGAATCTCTCTTTGTTCCCCCTTTGACCGTGGTGGTTGCTAGAGGCAGTTCTAGTCACAATAGCTTCCGACACACCACCAATCACGTATGAAGGGTTTCACCCTCTTACTTTAGACCCAAAGGAAAATGATATGTGGACGACTACACATACCATATAAAGGGAGAGATCAAACACACACTATAGATCAATGGATCATATACACAAGAAATAGATCATCTGTATTTCATTTCATAATAATGCTAGGGTTTCTCCATTGCCCCAAGAACGAAGGGAACTGCTCACATATGGAAGCAATAAACAACATCATCATGATCAAATGGATGAATAAAGATAATTGGATGAATCTAGTGCAAACCACAATTAAATCTAGAATTACAATAAGATATAATGAATGAAAGATGGGGGTAGATATGGTGATGGAGATACAGCGGTTGATGATGTAGGGGATGATGCGTTGTCCTCCAATGATCTATGCAGCAGCAAAAAAATTCATTCTCCAAGTTCCTCCTTCAGATCCCTTTCTGGTATGTTTTTTGTGGATGGAGGTTTATGTGAATGTCGGATCTATGATCTATGTTCGCGAGGAGAAAGTATTTGATGAGGCGGTACCATCGCCGGGTCATACGGGAGGACGGTACGGGCGGGCTCCGCCCTTTACCACTAGTCCTTATGCCGGCTGGATCCTCCTGGGCACAAGCAATTCCTCCAGGTGCGAAGGTAAATAAATAAAATGACTTTATCACTTAAAAATATCATATTATAGTCTCAATTGACATGTTCATAATTGGGATCCTGTTGAAACAAGGTCAAAAGGGTGCACGCAAACGCGGTAAAATACTAAAAATCCCACTCTACTTATGCAAAAACAATATGTAAAAATGCTCCAATTTTGGACTCATCCGCGTGATGCCCTCTCTAGCATTGTTTAGACACTTCTACCGCCTCTACGCCCTCTCACTGGAGGGTGGCGTCGGGTTCTTTGCTGAAGATGAGGAGGGCTTCCGACTTTTCTCCGTCATGGAGTGGTGTCCGAGTTCCGTCAAGACTGGGTGCTCGTGGACACCATCAGGGTCCGACCGCAATTCCATGTTCTAGCAGAGGCGGCCGTGAATAACCCGGGATGGGCTCGTGAGGCGGCCGCCTGCATGTGCTCCAGGGCACGCGAGGCGCATGGCGTGCTTGAGGGGCCAAGGCTTGACAAATGAGATGGTGGTCCGGGAATACCTCTGGTGGCAGAGTGTTCCCCTCTAGGAGCATCAGAGGCCCGTCTGGGCCATGTCCTCTATTCGTGACACAATCAAACTCTTGGTGGGGCTTCGCACTAATGACACCGTGGACACACTCATGCGGTTGTTCCTGGGAGAGGGAGTCATGCCGGAGCTTCCCCTTGGGGCTCGTCCCCTGTAAATGATGTGCAACGTTAGCGTCGCTTGCTCGGGGATTCCGACCTTCGATCCACGGGGATAGAGCCTCTCGGAGCCTCAAGTGGGAGCCTATGCTCGGGCCCAGCACAGAGCCCCCTAGTCAAGCTGGATGAGGAACATGTGATGCAGGGTGGCGATGCCGAGGCCTCCCAATCGGTTAGGCGCGGGAGAATGATCAATAGTGTGTCGTCCTCTGAGGATGAGGCGGAGGACCCCTTTGGCACCGAGGACCATGACTCTGATGGCATTTCGAGTCATGCGGATCGTGATGGTCCTAGGACCGCCAGTGCTTTCGCCATGTCGCGCATGACTGGGAAGCGGCCTACGTCGAGCAGGGGGAACGTCTCCCTTCTGCCAGGCCTGAGGAGTGTGAATTGGTCCTTGGCCGGTCTCGTGGTCGGGAGGTGAGTCATCCTTGCAAGGCCCCTTTCCCCTCCCTCTTATATCCTTCAGTTTTGTCATCTTGCCGCTCTTGTCGTAGGCATGAGAAGAATAGGATGAGGAAAGCACGGGGACTGGTCTCTAAAGAAACCAGGGAGTGTAATATGATAGTCTCAATTTATATATTTGTAATAGACTTAGTAAATGGGGATCCTGTTCAAATAAGGACAAAAGGGTGCACACAAACACAATAAAATACTAAAATTCCAACTCTCCTTATGCAAAAAATAAGCAAAAATGGTCCTATTTTGGACTCATCAACTCCCCCAAGCTAAACTCTTGCTCGTCCTCGATAAAGAGGTGGCTTATGAACAAGATCATCATGTTTATGAGGCACGAGTTGTTACAATACATGAGGCAAAAATTGAAACAATAGTACAATATCAGATGAAGAGTTACATCGGGAGCTTTATCATAGTTTTACTCATCACATGACTTAGAGGCTTCCACACCTTCTTGTATTAATGCAATTATAAGAAGCTATTAGTGATTGAACATATTATAAAATCATAAAGTTAAAAATGGTTGAGCACTTGATTTAGTAATGATGGTTCATGATCATCTCTTCTTCTCTTTATTTCTTCTCCCCCGTTTTTTAAGATCGTACTCTTTCTTTTCCTTTGAGATTTTTCTTGATAGTGAATCTTTTTTCTCTTTCTCTTTCTTCTCTTCCTTCTTCTCCTTTTTAGCACATATATGTGATCATGCTCACTACTATGTCTTTGATAACCAAAACCTGTGACTATAATATGCTACCAAGATTTTACTTCTCATAATTTAATCAATACTTTTATTGGTGTGGAAGGCCCTAAAATTATAATAGTTGTAGAAGTATCATAACACTCAATCTAGTTCAATCATCTAATACAATAATCATGATTCAAAAGATAACTACGAATATCATAAAGTCTCGAAAATCAACGGATATAATTCTTCTCTTAAACAAGGGGAATCGAAGATGATGCAACTAATGCAAAGCTTCTTGAATAAAAACCTAACATGCGGGCAATAAAGTAAATATGCTAAAACTAGAAGATAGATTACAACCTATTATAGATCCCCCAAGCTTGGAATCAAGGAGGCGGGATCACATAATCCTTATGAGTACCTACTCCTTCTTGGGGCGTGAAGAAATCGTCATATTTTTCTTCTTCCGCCTTGAGGCTGCAAGCATGAGAATACAAGCGAATTGAGTGGACAATTCCGTGATGTGAGCATGATGTGCTTTAATTATTTTACTTAGAGTCTTCCTATCGTCGGCCATATACATAATGATCTTGGTCAAGAGTTGAAATCTACCATCAATGTCATGGACCTTCTTTTTGAGGTCTTTGCTCATCAACCAGTAAGCGTCAACTCCCTCTCCAATTGTTTCAACACAAGCTTTGGAAATATTTTCAAGGTTATCGATCTTTTCTCTAATCTCATCCTGTTTTTCCCCTTTCTAAGAGGAAGGTTTAGGAGAAGATTTGAGAGAATATCCATGAAGTTTATAACTGTAAGGATTGTGTGGGGATTCTTCATGGTTCCTCCTTTGTTCCATGTTCCGAAGCATCTCCAGCTTGCGTGGAAACATGTCCTCCAAGTTAGGGAGTGGAACCACTTGAGTTGATTCCCGAGTTGAGGATGACGAAGAATCCCTTTCAAGCTCCCTTCTCTTGTCTTCAGCAGAAGGAATTTCTCCCTTCTTAGTCCTGATCTGCTTGATATGAAAAGGTTGCATAGCTCTTGAATGATCAAGTGAGATCTAAGATGCCATAGCAAAAGGTTAGATCTGAAAGGTGAAAGCAGAGGAAGGAAAAAGGGGGTAAAAATAAAAAGGAAAAGGAAAAAGCCTAAATAAAAGGGTGAGAAGTCGGTCGCGGGTAGCAGTACGGGCGAGCCCCATATATATGGTGCGCCCGTACTGCCATCGCACTGACTTAAATATTTTTATTTATTTTTTAGTCTCGAACAAACGCATGGAACATGATGACGTGTCATACGGGCGGGTGTGTCCGTACTGCGTGGTCGTACCGTAACCCCGAAAAACACACAAGAATACTAGCAGCATAACGACCACTAGTACGGTCGCATGCGTCTATACCAGCGGCTGTACCGATCCTTGGAAACAAGAAGAAAATATAAAATGCCACCGAGCATATAACGACCACTGGTACGGGTGCATCCGTCCGTACGGGCTACCCGTACCAGGTCGAAAATAGCTCAGAAATTTTAGAAAAATAAGAAGAAAAAAAGAAGTCGACAAACGAACCAAAAAAGTTTTTAGGAATGCAAAAAACAAAGCGACTAAGGCCTTATTACCTTACTTTATTTCATGAATTCCTCGTCCATTATTAAGGAAATTAATTTTACCGTGTTGACATGCCCAACTCTATAATGTTTTAAATGTTGTCCATTAATGAACCATGATGAAGAAGAATGGGTAGTCTTTTTCAGCTTTACCGCCCTTAAGGGGTATGCCTCTTCAACTACATAAGGTCCTTCCCACTTAGATTTGAGCTTCCCTACAACAATCTTAAGCCTCGAGGTGTAGAGCAAGACTTTATCTCCAGATTTAAACTCCTTATTTTCTACTTTCCTATCATGTCACTTCTTCACTTTTCGTTGAATATACTTGCATTTTCATAAGCCTAATTTCTGAGTTCATCTAAAGCATGAAGATCTAAGAGTCGTTTTTCTCGTGCAGTTTTAAAATCAAAATTCATAGTTTTAACAGCACAGCGAGCCTTATGTTCTAATTCTAACGGGATATGACAAGCTTTTCCATATACCATCTTGTATGGTGTCATTACCATTGGATTTTTGAACGCGGTGCGATACACCCATAATGCATCATTGAGCTTCATAGACCAATCTTTTCTTGACTTATTCACCGTCTTCTGGAGTATGACTTTAATTTCCTGGTTGGATAACTCCACTTTCCCACTTATTTGTGGGTAATATGGTGAGGCTACATGATGATCGACTCCATATTTTTGAAGTATATTCGTGAAAGTACCTTTCATAAAATGAGTTCTACCATCAATAATCAAAAAGCGAGGGACTCCAAACCTAGGAAAGATAATGTATGAGAGGTGGGTATAGCTTCCACCCACTTGGTGATATAATCAACAGCAACAAAAATATGTGTATAACCATTAGAGGAAACAAAAGGTCCCATAAAATTCATCCCCCAAACATCAACAGGTTATATTATGAGGATACATTTCATAGACATCTCTTGCGTTTTTCGTATGTTACTCATACCTTGGCAAACATCACAATTCCTAACATAATAGTGAGCATCTTTGATTAATGTTGACCAGTAAAATCCTGACCGCAGGACCTTGGCTGCTATACAGTCACCAGCATGGTGTCCCTCATACGGACAATCATGGCAAGCTTTTAGAATGGCTCTCATCTCGTGATCAGGAACACATTTTCTAATTATCCCATCAATTTCGTTCCTGTATAAGTAAGGATTGTCCCAAAAGTAGTGCTTTAAATCATTAAAGAATTTCATTCTTTGATGGTAATTCATTCTTGGTAAAAACTTACCCACAAGAAAATTAGCATAATCTACTAACCAATGATCATGTGACTCTATGGTAGCAAGGTACTCACCTGGCATAGATTCATTAATGGGAGTTGGATCCTCCATAATTACCTCCATACGTGATAAATGGTCAGCAATAGGATTATCCTTACCTCTCCTATCAATTATTTGTAAGTCATATTCTTGCAACAAAAGACGCATTGAATTACATGGAGTTTGGCATTCTTCTTGGCTAAGATATGTCTTAAAGCCTGATGATCAGTATTAACTATTACCTTTGAATTGATAGTGTAGTACCTAAACTCAACACGAGCAAAAACTACAGCTAAAAATTATTTTTTAGTTGTTGCATAAATTCTTTGATCTTCATTAAGAGTTCAACTAGCATATTGGATGGCATTTAGATTTAGTCCATACCATTGTCCTAAAACAGCCCCTATAGCATAGTCACTAGCATCACACATAATCTTAAAAGGCTCGCCGCAATTGGGTGGTTGAACAACTGGGGCAGAAACTAGTGCCTTTTTCAGTTGTTCAAAAGAATCAATGCAATTCCTATCAAATGTGAGTCTTTATCTAAGAGATATGTTAAAGGAGCAGCTATTCTAGCAAAATCCTTAATAAAGCGCTTATAGAAACCTGGATGTCCAAGAAAATTCTTAACCCCTCTTACATCTTGAGGTATTGATAATTGTTCTAAAGTAATAAGGTTAGCATTAACAATCGCAATCCCTTTCTTAGAAACTTTATGACCAAAAACTATACTGTCTTTTACCATAAATTGGCATTGCTTTTAATTGAGGACTAGTTTGGTTTGCCTGCAACACTGCAAAAATCTATTAAGATTATAGAGACATTATTCAAAAGTAGTCCAATACACAACAAAGTTGTCCATGAGAACCTCCATAGAGTATTTTACAAAACTATGAAATATCTTTAAAACACAATCTTGAAAAGCAGCAGCTGCATTGCATAAACCAAAAGGCAATAGCCTATAACCATAAGTTTCGTAAGGGCAAGTAAAGGTAGTTTTCTCTTGGTCTTCAGGTTGAATATCAATTTGAGAATACCCTGAATAACCGTCAAGAAATCAAAAGTGAGAGTTGCCAGACATTCTTTCCAAGATGTTATTCATGAGAGGTATTTGATTGTGACTTTTTATAGTTTCCTTGTTTAATTTACTAAAATATATACACATCTTATATCCTGCTATTGTTCTCGAAGGGATTAAGTCATCTTTGCCATTATTAGTTATGCTTATGCAGCCTTCTCGGGGTATACAATGGGTTGGACTTACCCATTTACTATTGGAGATAGGATAAATAATATTATTGTCTAGCATACATATGACCTCCTTCCTTACTACTTCTTTCATTTTATGATTCAACCTTTTTTGAGTGTTAATAAAAGGTTTAGCATCATCACACATAGGTATTTTATGTGTAACTAGGGAAGGACCTATCCCTAAAATGTCACTAAGACTATACCCAAAGGCTTCACGCTGCTCGGCAAGTACCCCTAATAATTTCTTACTTTCTTAGGGAGAGAGGTTATCATCGAGAATTACTAGGCATTTACCTTCCTTGTCTAAAAAATCATACCTGAGCCCTGGAGAGAGGCTTCAAAACAAGAGGCAGTTTATCCTCATCTCCCACTCCTCCTAGTTCTTGAAACTCATTTCTAAGGAGGTTCTCAACTTCCGGTGCTGCATTGAGGATTTTATCCAATTCTTCTTTTACAGAGTCATTCATAAGTGAATCATTATTTGTTAAGCTTCTCTCCAACTCATATTGTGGAGTGATAAAGTATATTGCCGCCAATTCTTCAATAGTCTTATCTTCTTTGACTTCAATCTTCTTCTTATATGGTAATTTTGTAAATTGGCTACAATTAACTTCTAGGACTTCTTTTCCAATCTGCATTACAAGAAACGTTTCCTTCCGCAAAGACTTGGCCCGACGATCATCGTAGAAGGTGGGTCTTCCACGACGAATTTCTCGGCTCGGCCATGGCCGATGGAAAACTTTTTTTCCGGTTTCGCGGCCCTCTACTACGACGGAACTGCTGAAAACATGGAGGAAAGCTCGGCTGGCGTGTGGCAGAAGCAAGATTTTTGGATCCTCGTGCGATGTTGACTTGCCGAAGTCTTTTGAGGCGTGTGGGTCCCAGACGTCAGTGTCTCTAGTGGACCATACTTTTTGGTTGCGCCTCCCTAATTTGAACTCGATAATGCGGCTCGATTCGTTTGCCGTTTAGTTAGGCTACTGGGTCCCACATGCCAGCCTCTCATTAGAAGAATTGTGTGTATGATGGAATTTTTCCCTTCGCTCGCACTACCCTTTTATGAATTTGATAGCGTTACTCGATGCATGTATCGTTTAATCAAGCTGCTAGGACCCGCATGACATCCTCTCATTAGAAGAAACGTGTGTATGATGGAATTTTTTCCTTCGCTCATGCTACCCTGTTCTGAAGTTGATAGTGATGCTCGATGCATCTACCATTTAATCAACCTCTTGGACCCCACATGTCATCCACTCATTAGAAGAAACGTGTGTATGATGGATTTTTTCCCTCGGCCACGCCTTCGTATTCCGAACTTGATAGTGTTGCTCGCCGCATCTGCCGTTTATTCAGGATGGTGGTCCCCTATGTTAGCCTCACATTAGAAGAATCATGGGTATGATGGAATTATTTATTCTCTAGCGCTACCTAGTTTTGAACTAGATAGCGTTGCTTGACGAATCTTCCATTTGCTCATGCAGCTGGGTCCTTCATTTCAGCCTCTCATTACAAGAAATGTGTGCATGCAAAAAAAATCTCGCTAGCGCCTTGATGTCTACACACTTCTATTCTTGTAGACAGTTGTTGGGCCTCCAAGTGCAGAGGTTTGTGGAACAGCAACAAGTTTCCCTTAAGTGGATTACCCAAGGTTTATCAAACTTAGGGAGGAAGTGGTCAAAGGTATCCCTATCAAGAAACCCTGCAATCAAGATACAAGAAGTCTCTTGTGTCCCCAACACACCCAATACACTTGTCAGGTGTATAGGTGCACTAGTTCGATGAAGAGATAGTAAAATATAAGTGGTAATGGTGCCATAAAAGAGCTTGACGGGTAGGAAGAGACTAAAGGCAATCTGAAATAAAGATGGAAGCAGGCAAACATGTAACATATCTAGTTGCAAACGGAGTTTCAATGCTTAGAAACAAGGCCTAGGGATCATACTTTAACTAGTAAACACTCTCATATAAATATCTTCTCTTTATGATACTACTCTGAACTACTCTCCGGTTGGATAACTCTAATCCATGGTAGGGCTATAACAGCACACCTCAAAGTTTGCTTTCCCCATCTAGATAACCCCTCACTATCACCTTCAGCGCTAGATGGTTCCAACAAACACCACAGTCTCATAGAGACATCCAACTCAAATTATACTCATGACAAGTATTTATGTAACCTTAGCCAAAGTGCCACATGGTGTGCACACTATCAACTTCACACACGTGGGGATAAGTAGAGATTCATTAAAGCACTTGAGTAGCAGAATAGATCTATAGATTACAAAGCTCATGGTCTCAATAAGATCAAGCATAGAGAGAGATGAACACATAGCTACCGGTAGAGCCCTTAGCCTCGAGAGAGAACTACTGCCTCCTCATCATGGGAATCAGTAATGGCGAAGGAAATGGTGGTGGAGATCAATGGAGATGGCTCTAGGGGAAATTCTCCGTCCCGTCAGGATGCCGGAACAGAGACTTTCCGTCCCCTGAATCTCCCCTTCGGTGGCGGCAGCGCTGCGGAACTTTTCGTGGCTGGAGGCTGGATTCTTTATGGTTTTCTCATCGAGACGCTTCTTATAGGTGAAGGGGCAATGTCAGAGAGTGGACCAGGGGCCCACACCACCTGGTGGCGTGGCCAGGGGGACCCGCGCCACCACATAGTGTAGCCAGCCCCTGGCCCCTCTCCGTCTCGTCTTCTGGCTCTGGGAGTCTTGCAGTAAAATATCGACTTTCGCTTTTGTCCGGTCCAATTCCAAGAATATTCATTTTCTGGCTTTTCTGGAACCAAAAACAGAAGAAAACATGCAACTGGCACTGTGGCATCTTGTTAATAGGTTACCAGAAAATGTGTAAAAGTACTCCAAAGTGTGGACAAAACATAAGAAAGTAGATATAAAACAAGCATGGAACATCAAAAATTATAGATATGTTTGCAACGTATCAACATCCGCAAGCATAACTCCTGCTCGTCCTCAAGTAGGTAAGTGATAAAAAGAAAGAATAATTTTTGAGGTGACATGCACCATCATAATCTTGATCAAAGTATTTGTAGAACATTGATAACTGGGATCATAGTACTCTAACATAGCATGAAAGATATGGTTCTACTTATAAGACATAGAAACTATGTCATAATATGAAAAGGTACAAACAAAAGATTCATGAATAACAATGCTTTGAAAGACGTTTGTTTGTTTCACATAAACAAAACATAATGAGAATGGTATTCAACTTGTCCCTCAAAGTGTAGCAAAACATAAATGCATAGGACACCTTCGAAGTTCATAAGGGTGACTAGATACAAATAGTTTAAGATAAGCAATATGAAAGTTATGCATCAATCAACAAGTCTTGGGAAAATGCACATTAAACTAAGAATGGCCACTATGCTCTCTCAATAGGTGCATAAAGATAGAAGATTGAGACTCAAAATAAAAGTAAAAAAAGGCCTTCATAGAAGGAACCAGGGATTCAAGTCTCATAAAGAGCTTCCAAGAAGTGCAATGTTGAAAGCGTTCCCCATGACAGCATGGTTCTGCTAATTCCCAATGTATAAGTGCAAGCATATACAACAGAGATGACACAATGGTTCAAGTTTATTAGGGGCAAGAAAAGTAAAGTGTCCCATCAAGTTCGTGAGAGCTTTAATCACTATGTTTTACATAACAAGTTTAATTCGGAAGTAGATAAAAACAGGAATATACTTGGAATATCAAATGTTAATAGGTAGGTATGGTGGATTCTTTGGAATAACTTGGTTTTATTTGGAGTTGGATGCATGAGTGGAACTGATACTAGGTATGGAGGCTAGCAAAATACTGGGAGCGACCAACTAAGAGAGCAATAATGGCCATAATCATGCAAAGCGACAAAACATTGTTAATTAAAGCATAAGGTGATATTACAAGTCGAAAACTAAATGATCATAGAGGCTATGGTGACTTGGTATAGTCTTAACATGGTGTGAGCATGCGCCAAGTCAACCAAAATAAAGCATTTAAAGGAGAATACCACAATATTATGCTTTTATATGCTAAAACAACGCATGATTCTTTCAAGGCACATTAAGAAATCTCAAATGTTTATAACATGTCATGCTACAACAAAAATCACTAAGAATAAATCCAAAACAATATCAAGCCTGACATGACAAAGCATAGGCTACAGTCAAAAACAAGCTCCTTTTTACCACTTAAGTATGAACTTTTCCTACTCTTTCCAATCCAATCCAACTTATTTGAAAACTAATGTATGGATGAGGGGGTCCAACCAATTTATTCAAGCAAACTAAGAAAACTAACCAAATGAAAACCAAAAACAAAAAATGAAGACGCTCCAAGAACAACACAACTGTGCATGAAACAATAAAAACGAAGTGTTTGGAAGAAACCTGAGATTTTTATTGATGAAGAAGGGGATGCCTTGGGCGTCCCCAAGATTTGACGCTTGTACTTCTTGGATATTTCTTGGGGTGACATGGGTGGCATCCCCAAGCTTGAGCTTTTTTCCATACTTCATGTTATGACATTACACTTCCCTACACTTAAAATTTTCCTTCATACAAAACTTCACACAATCTTCACTAGCAACATTAGTGCACTCAAGATAATAAGTCTTTTGGTTCAGTTTCAACACAAGTAAAACTTCCATTAAAACACAAGCTACTGTAGCACTTCATTTAAAAAGTTCAAGTGATCAAAGAGAACTCAAAGAGAAAGAGATTAAGAGGCAAATGCAAATAATGGCAGAAATCTATCAAAATAGACCAGCAGGTAAAACCATTTTTTTTCGAAGACCTTCTGTTGCTCAAATCGAAAGGTGTTGAACTAACTAAAGTTGGATAACAACCTGAGGCAGAAGAATAAAAAAATACAGCTCAAACCGCCATACAGATATGTTTCACGAATTTTTACAGCGAATCACAAAAATCTGTTTCGGGACAGCATCTTTCCCAAGCATTACTTCTCTCTCATTAGAGGTTACTCTTGGCACAAAAGCAACACAAAAATGATAAGGAGAGGTTATTACTGAAGCAATAACTTCCAAGACTCAACTAAAACTTTTGGGTTATCTCCCAATAAGTACTTTTCTTTAACGCCTTTAAGTTAGGCATAAGAAGCAAGAAAAGAATCAAGTATTCTCAACTGAAGAAGCATTAGGAGAAAATTTTGTTTTAATATGAGAGGCAAAAGGAATCTTCTCTCTCTTCTTAGGGAAGTGTTCAATACATTTCTAGTGGAAATTGATATTTAATGGTGCCTTCTTTCATATCAATAATGGCACTAATAGTTCTAAGAAAAGGTCTTCCCAAAATAATAGGACAAGAAGCATTGCATTCAACATCCAAGACATAGAAATCAGAAGGGACATAGGCATTGTTAACCATAATAATAGCATCATTAATACTCCCCATGAGTTTCTTTTTATCATTATCATCAAGTTGAACATTTAAATAACAATCTTCTAATGGTGGCAAATCAATCATTTCATAAATCTTTCTAGGCATAATAGAAACACTACTATCAAGATCACATAAAGCTTTGAGATCAAAATCATTCACTTTCATATTAATGATGGGTTCCCAACCATCTTCTAATTTCATAGGAATAGAAGCTTTATGTTTCATCTTTTCTTCTTTAATTTTTATGAGAGCATTAGTAATGTGTTTTGTAAAGGCCATATTCATAGCACTAGCTTTATGACTTTTTGCAAGCTTTTGTAGGAACATAATTACTTCAGAGATATTGCAACCATCAAGGTCAAAATCATAATTATCATCTAAAGTATTAGAGCTATTGTTTCCCATGTTTCGAAGAATTTCAGCATTTTTATTAGAAAAGGTTCCATTGGGTTTACTACCTTCAACATAAGTGGTAGTGATAGTAGAAATACTAATATTTCTAGCAATTTCATCATCTCTTTCCAACTTAGCATGCAATTCAGCTAATAGTCTAACATTTTCATCAATTCTAACTTGTATGGCATTTGTAGCAGCAAAGGGATTTTCAATAGTTTCAGGTTTGGCAACCATTTTATTCAAAGAATATTGTGCTTCAGACAACGATGTTATATTTCTTTCAGCATTAGCAAGTTTTTCTTCAATAGTTTTATTGAAAGCAGTTTGTTTACTAATAAAATCTTTAAGCATAACTTCAAGGTTAGAGGGTGCACTTCTATTATTGTTGTAGGAATTCCCATAACCATTACCATTATTGAGAGGATATGACCTATAGTTATTATTACCAAAATTATTCCTGCAGGCATTGTTGATAAAATTATTATTTCTAATAAAGTTCACATCAACTTGCTCTTCTTGAGCAACCAAAGAGGCTAAGGGACCATGATTTGGATCAATATGAGCTTTCCCATTAACAAGCATAGACATAATAACATCAATTTTATCACTCAAGGAGGAGGTTTCTTCAACAGAATTTACCTTCTTACTTGTCGAGCTCTCTCAGTGTGCCATTCAGAATAGTTAACCATCATATTATCCAGATGCTTTGTTCCAGCAGCCAAAGTAATGTTCATAAAGGTACCTCCAGCGGAAGACTGCAGCAGATTTCTTGAAGAATAATTCAGTCCTGCATACAAGGTTTGGATAATCATCCAAGCAGTCAGTCCATGAGTGGGACAATTCTTTACCAAAGATTTCATTCTTTCCCAAGCTTGAGCAACATGTTCATTTTCAGATTGTTTAAATTTCATTATTTCACTTCTCATATATATAATCTTAGCAGGAGGATAGTATTTTCCAATGAAAGCATCTTTGCATTTAGCCCAAGAATCAATACTATTTCTAGTTAGGGATTGCAACTATTCTTTAGCTTTTCCTCTCAAAGAGAAAGGAAACAATTTAAGCTTAATGATATCCCCATCTATATCCCTATGTTTTTGCATCTCACAAAGTTCAACAAAGTTATTAAGACGAGCAACAACATCTTCAGTACCAATTCTTGAAAATTGTTCTCTCTTAAAAAGATTGAGCAAAGCAAGTTTAATTTAAAAGAAAGTAGCTTCAGGAACAGGTGGAGCAATAGGTGTGCACATGAAATCATTGTTGTTGGTTCTAGTGAAGTCACACAACTTAGTGTTTTCAAGAGTAGTCATTTTTTGTCTTTTTAATAAAGAAAGCAAATTAGAACAACTAATTTTTATGTGTTTTTGATAAAGAAACAAGCAAACAAAGAAGAAATAAACTAAGCAAAACAAATAAAACAAAGTAAAGAGATTGGTTATGAGGGACTCCCCTTGTGAAGATGTCCTTGACTCCCCGGCAACGGCGCCAGAAAATAGCTTGATGTCTATGCACTTCTATTCTTGTAGACAGTTGTTGGGACTCCAAGTGCAGAGGTTTGTAGAACAGTAGCAAGTTTCCCTTAAGTGGATTACCCAAGGTTTATCGAACTTAGGGAGGAAGTGGTCAAAGCTATCCCTCTCAAGCAACCCTGCAATCAAGATACAAGAAGTCTCGTGTGTCCCCAACACACCCAATACACTTGTCAGGTGTATAGGTGCACTAGTTCAGCGAAGAGATAGTGAAATACAAGTGGTATGGAAAATTATAAGTGGTAATGGTGCCAGAAAAGAGCTTGACGGGTAGGAAGAGACTAAAGGCAATCTGAAATAAAGATGGAAGCAAGCAAACATGTAACAAATGTAGTTCCAAACGGTGTTTAAATGCTTAGAAACAAGGCCTAGGGATCATACTTTCACTAATGAACACTCTCATATAAATATCTTCTCTTTATGATACTACTCTGAACTACTCTCCAGTTGGATAACTCTAATCCATGGCAGGGCTATAAGAGAACACCTCAAAGTTCGCTTTCCCCATCTAGATAACCCCTCACTATCACCTTGAGTGCTAGATGGTTCCAACAAACACCACAATCTCATAGAGTCATCCAACTCAAATTATACTCATGACAAGTATTTATGTAACCTTAGCCAAAGTGCCACACGGTGTGCACACTGTCAATTTCACACACGTGGGGATAGGCAGATATTCATTACAGAACTTGAGTAGCAGAATAGATCTATAGATTACAAAGCTCATGATCTCAATAAGATCACGCATAGAAAGAGACATGAACAGATAGCTACCGGTAGAGCCCTTAGCCTCGAGAGAGAACTACTCCCTCCTTATCATGGGAATCAGCAACGGTGATAGAGATGGTGGTGGAGATCGATGGAGATGGCTGGGGGGCAATTCCCCATCCTGGCAGGGTGCCGGAACAAAGACTTTCTGTCCCCTGAATCTCCCCTTCGGTGGTGGTAGCGCTGTGGAACTTTTTGTGGCTGGAGGCTGGATTCTTTAGGGTTTTATCATTAGGAGGCTTCTTATAGGCGAAGGGGCGATGTCATAGGGTGGACCAAGGGCCCGCACCACCTGGTGGTGTGGCCAGGGGGACCCGCGCCACCACATGGTGTGGCCAGCCCCTGGCCCCTCTCTGTCTCGTCTTCTGGCTCTGTGAGTCTTCCGGTAAAATATCCACTTTGGCTTTTGTCCGGTCCAATTCCGAGAATATTCATTTTGTGGCTTTTCTAGAACCAAAAACAGAAGAAAACAGGCAACTGGCACTGTGGCATCTTGTTAATAGGTTAGTTCCAGAAAATGTGTAAAAATACTCCAAAGTGTGGACAAAACATAAGAAAGTATATATAAAACAAGCATGGAACATCAAAAATTATAGATACGTTTGTAATGTATCACTCCTCCCAGTTCTAACTGGCAACATTGCTCGATGCAGCATCTGTATAAGGTCGTGCCGTTGGGTCCCACATATCAGCCTCTCTATAAATGAAACATGCGTATGATGGACTTTTTTTGGCCATGTCCGCTGTTTTGTCCTTGGCCACTTGCTGGGTCTTAGATGTCAACCACCTCTGTGCAGGAAACGTGTCTATGCTAGGTCCTAGCTAACAGCCTCTATTTGAGAGAAATGTGTGTATGTTGGACTGTTTATCGGGTCCCAGATGTCAGCCTCAGAGTACAAAAAATTCTCATAAAGGACAAATTAAAAAGATTCCGGGTTACCTCGGGACGGATTCCCTTTTCATCATGGCTCATATTCCATGGGCTCACTCCTAAATTGAATGGGCTATGGTCAGTGGCCACAAGACCACGAAAAGGCTGAATTAGAAGGTGTTGGGCTATGCTTGGGGTTGATAGGCTAATTTCATGGTCTATGCTTGGGCTTGCTGGGTCCAACATGTTAGCTTCTCTATAAGTGCAACGTGTGTATGATGGACTTTTTTTCGGCCGTGTCCCCTGTTTTCACCATGGCTATAACATCCCAAACTCAGAAACCCTGATTAGTTGTCCAGAATGTAAAAATCAGGGGGAACAAAAACTTTTTCTTGTTGATTGATGTAGTGTTGCTTGATTGCTTGTCTGTGCTTACGCCTCTGATTGTGCAACAGATGATAGACTCCTTACCTCAACCACAGTTGACAAAAGCTATTTAACAAAAACATTCTTGGCTTATGTTTCATATTCTCAAATGTTCTGGCATTTCAAAATTTGAGCCAAGATGCCCTTGCAACCCAAACTATTTTATTAGCTTCTATTGATCAAACTATGGAGAGCTATATAATATAATCTCCTTATGTTCTCAAGACAGAACCTTCAACTACTCTTACCTCTAGGAGTTCCAAAACCTTGTATAAAACTTTTGAGTTCTACTCTTGGTAGGGATACCAAGGACTCTTACCTTATTCAAACTCCAAACCTTTCAAAATTGCCCATCATTATCCCAAGCTAAGCTTGATGGTAACCCTAGTAGTAGTTGATTTGTTTGGAAGATGAGTTGCTTTGATATGTTGTTTGACTTGATTGCTGAGAAGTAGTATGAGCTACTCTAGGAGCTCATCCTATAGGATCAAGATACTTAAGATCACCAAACCCTAAGCAAGAATACAAGATGGATCTGATCTATAGCCACTAGGTGATCATCTAAAACCCTTAACTAGATCAATTCTGAAGTGATCCATTCTAGAAGTTTCCAAATCAATGGAGATCGATACCAAGCATGGATCTATTCTACTCAATCTACACTTCAACATCATTCACCTGATGATGCTTTGAGACCTTGTAACCCATCAAAAACATCCCCACTCTTATTCTAGTCACAAACCCCAAGTCTGCTAAATTTGGCCAAGTCTGGAATCTGTTCCAACATCACATTTTTGAATGTCTCCCTTTCTCAACCCTTGTGCATTTTTGGAAATGCATTTAAACCATCTTGTTAAAAATCCTAAGTACTAACAAGACCCACTCTTTCCCTTGGTTAGATCATCCTCCAACCCACCTGTTCTTGATGGTTTTGTTGGCAAGAAAATAACCATTCCTGCAAATCTAGTCAACATGCCTACTTTGACAGAAGCTCACACCATCATCCAACCTTCTATGGACCAACTCTTTGCATGGTTGTGTTCTAATCATATAGGTATATCAATATCTACTTCAATTGTTCCAAGTGGATCTTTGTGCTTCTTAAACCCATAAGGTTTTGAAGGCTAGTTGATAATCTGCCTTAACAGGCTTATTTTATTCAAAGTTTGAAATCAATTCTTGGTGAACTCAAGCAAGATCAAGCTCAAACCCCTATTCATGTTGATGTAAATCACTTGGCCTATCTATCCATGTATCTCATGTCCCAAGGGGAGATCTGAGATCCAAGATCCAACAAGGTTTTGGTGGTATGAAAATAACATCACCCTAGATCCTCAATTCCTTGTTTTTCCATCTAATTCAAGTTGGATTTCCAATTCCCAAGGTTGCAAATACTTGCTACACCTTCTATACATCATCTAACTTGATCATCAAGGTTTATCAAATATTATCCATAATTATTATGGCTCCAAATCTAATTAACATCTTTAATAGACAAAATCTCCAAAACTTCTTCCATAAAGGGAAGGTTTGGTTTTTGCCAAAGCACTTCCCCAACTTCTAACTCAATGGAGATCCATATATCATATTATATCTTCCCACCTCAAAAATAAATATTTTTGAAGACTTTTATTATTTCTTTTTGCCTATTATCTTAAATGGCAGAAATGGAATAATAATTGTATTAAATACTTTTAATCCCCAATAAATCATGGGAAAATTCCTCAAAGTATGGATTCACATTTAGAATCATCTCACCGCAAAAACCAACTATGTCCAATGTAAAATTACCAAATGAGCTTCTATAAACCACTTCCGCACTTTTGATTAATTGATAAAAAATGCACTAAAAATCATCTGAAAAATCTCAATAAATTCTTGAGGGTGCATCCTGATCACTTCTATCTACCAGAACCCTCATACCATCTTGACAAGATCATTTTCGGAGAAGTACACCATGATCCTTCCATATGGCAGATTTGAGAGTTTATCAATTTTGAACCAAAACTCAATGAAACCCTCACCAAAACTAGACATGTGCCCACCACAGCAACTCCGACCACCCCTGGTCGGCATGCCACTTTACCACCCCCACAAACTTGTCCCCTTAAGCTTATTAGGAGAGAGACATGGATAATTAAAGATAAGCCTAGCATTAAGTGAGGCAGCAACAGCCACCACCCTCCCCTCCACTCATTGCTCGACTCAGAGCCCCACCTCCTACCTCTCCACCGTCCCCTTAGCCAACCAGAGCCCTCCCCTCGTCTCCCTTGCACTAGGTGGACAAGGTTCACCATGAACCCATCTCTCCTCAAATAAATATCCCGAGGCCACCCTAGTGCCTCCCTTCACCCTCATTCGCCTCCACTGCTCCCCACTCACCTTCCCCAGGCTCTACACCCCTCCCCTTGCTCTGGTTCAGCTGAGAGGGAAAGGAAAAGAGCTCTCGGCCATGACAAGGACATGAGCGTAGCTCCTCCACCCTTCCTCCTCCCAGCTGCATGTCACACCACCAAACTCCTCTCGCTCCCTGCATCTAATGGTACCCTTGTTTTCTCTCAGGTCAGCCTCCATCGGCGTCTCCATCAAGCTCCCAAAGCACTCTCGCCGGCGTGGTCGCAAGAGCCTCCCTCCGCAGCAGGAACCCCCACTTCCGCCCCTCCCCGAGCTCTTCCCGACGGACCACGTCGCTCCAGGACCTCCTCGGCGTCTCCCCTGCCCTTCGGTGACCTCCCCCGCACCGCATGAACGCCAGCTAGGGTTTCTTCTCTGACGAACCGCCGCCGCGAGGATGACGAGGGACAACTGTCGATCGGTTTTTAATCGTGCAGCTGATCTCCTCCGGTACCCCTTCGACCGTGACTTGTCACTGACCGGCGGGCCCCACTCCGCGGTTTCAAAACCCCCCACGCACACACTCCTCGGCGGTGAGCTGGGCCGGCTCGCCCCTGTGAGGCCCATTTCTAAGCAGATATGGCCTGTGCCCCTTGTTCTTTTCCTTTTCTTTTAATTAGAACTGCAGATCTACTTTTCTGCCTGTTAGCTTCAGTTCAAAACAAAAATGGAAAACTGTTTGAAATGTCTAGATATAAATTACTACATGTTCCTATATGTTTTGTTTAACATGCAGACCAAACCCTAGGGTCAGAGTATTTCTTATTATTTTATGATAATTAAACTACTGAAACGTATCTTTTCTAATAAATAAATTCCAAAGTGAGTACCCTTTATCCAAATTGAGAAAATCCAACTGTCTCTGGTAGGCATTGGATATACACTATGGTGACATTAATCCTAACCCATGTTGAGGTATGGATCACCCGTAGCAAAAATAATAAAAACATAGCTTTTCTTCCTTTAGAAAATTCCCTAGGCCCTACCATGATAGATTTTACCCTAATTCCAACTCTTGCCGATGAGGTATGTAAATATCTACTAAAACCTACGAGACCACTATTTTTGGAGCCTTTGTTGATCTATGGTGATTTAAATATCTCTGTCCAGGGTTGTTTCAGTAGAAAAATCACTACAGGAGTTTCACAACTCCAAATTGGGTGATTCCAATTTTTGCAGAAATGTTTTAAAAACACCTACCATTTTACCTTGCAACCACATCAATATCTACTATATATTAAATATGGTGAAAAAGACAAAAACCCTCCAGAACTGCCTTTGGGAATTTCCTGAGGGCATTCTAGTAAATATTTTGACTTGATTCCAACTCTATTTGGATCAGTACATAAAACCCTTCTAAACAACCCAAGGAAATAATTTTTGGATATGCAGAACTTTTCTGGTGAATTATCTCCTAAAACTAGAGTTTATTTCACTAGAAAATTAATAGCTAAATAAAGAAAAGTGATAAAATCATGAAACCACTTTTTTTGGCCTTGTTTTGGCAATACCTGCCTAATGGTATCATTTGTGCACATTTGTATCTTACTTAACCAAGCATTAGTCAAAACCCCTTCCGTATGTGCTATTTGACAAATGAATCACAAAAGCAATTTCTCAAAGGCAATTAAAGCATTTCCATATGCTATGATCTCAATCTATCAAAACTACTGAAGTAATATGTGGTTTGTTTGTTTCTGTATGGATTTTTGATTATTTGCCTTGTGTTGATTGCACCCTTTGTTTGCTTACATGTGATCCATAACGACGCTAGATGCGATTAAATTAGAGATCACACGAAGTGGTTATTATTGGTATTTTGGGTATTCTAAGAAGAAGTCCAGGGACATATTGCCATATTGCTGATCATCAGGCAAGCCACCTTCTTGCTCATAAGCCTTGTCCTACTATTTTACTTATGCATGTTTTATCTACTGTTTATTAAAACTGCATTGTTTTACTATATGTTGATGTATATATGTTAGTGGTTTGGCTCCTCCAAACTATTACACTTTTGCACTATTAAGTACAACCCCCTTGATGACACCCACTGGCCCCTAGTAGAATAGATGGTGCATATCACCATAACAGGTTGGAGACCCTGTTTTAGCCAAAGAAAAGCTATAGGATGGGAAGACCCTGGAAAAGTTTTACCAAATGTTTAATATAAAACCTTGGTGAGGTGGGACCTCCCAAGAGATGTTGAGAAAGAAAAAGGTTATGTTTTAAAAAATGCTGAAGGAAAGCTGGAGGGAAAAGGTTTACGAAAATGCACCCGGTTCTTTGTAGTTTAGCCATAACAACTTAACCCGTGCAACCACATTACTTTGGAATGGGACAAGGTTAGATTTGATGTTTGTTTATTTTGATATAAGATGCCTCGCAACGACTACAGGGGGTAAAAATCCATGGAGGGTGGGCCTTTTACTATAAGGGTCCATGTGCAACCTCGACCTGGAGAAGGAACGAAGGGTCTGTGGGCCTCCACGTGTTACTATGAACCCCTCATTGAAAGCACACACTTGGGAAGTGGAAAAAGCGCTCCGGCTGGCTTGAGAACTATATAGGGCGCCCCGGTGTTGAGGGGAACAACACTAATAGGGTAGGCACTTATATTGGAGTGGGCATCCGGAGAGTCTTGATCGGTTACTCAACACATGATCGGTCTAGATCAGGGTAGGGTACTAGGATGGTGTGGGTAAAGTGTACAACCTCTACAGAGTGTAAATCTATTCAAATAGCCGTGTCCGTGGTTATGGACGGGTTGGACAAACTTCTGTAGAGCGGTGCTGGTTTTGTTTTCAAGAAGGATTTCGGAAAAGCAATGGCTTTGGAAATGTTTTGACCATGGGATGGTCGGAAAGGATACTTGTTCTGACCATGGGATGGTCAGAAAGGAATGAAAGGAGTTTGGTCATGGGATGACCGAAAGGAAGGAAAAAAGGGTGACCCAATCCTAGTGTTTTCCTACACGTTCCAAAAAAGGTTTTTCCAAAATGTTTTGTAAAAGTTTTCAACAAAGATATGTAGATGCTATATCTACAAGAGAAACTATTTGAGAAAAGAACCTCTCTTGGAGCCCTCCTACTACCACATCCATATTGCATATCCTCTTGTTATTATTATTCTCTTAAGATGGTTTGCGAGTACATTCAATGTACTCACTGGCAATGTCCTTGGCTATTAACTTGGTCATATTTCGAGAAGGAGGTGAAGTGACGACTATGCGAGCTAGGACGTTCTCCCAGTCAGCTGCCTATAGGTTATGGCATGGCCCGGGCTCCACGCTTGATGAAGTTCCACTGATGATTATTGATGTGGTCATAATGGCATCTAAGGTATGATATGTATCCGCTTAAGTAATGGATGTTTTACTTTGATGCTTGTCGGTTATGTGCCACGACTGACTGATCATGGGATCATGGTGTATGCATAACAGGGATTCTCAGAGGTTTAATCCGGAGGCCCGACAGACTTGGTATCAGAGCCATCCTGACTATAGGAGAACCTAGTGAGCATGGTCGTTAGACAGGAAAACTATTTTTGGAAACCCTGATCTTCGAAAACTAATTCCTAAAAACATTTCAAAAGATTCTGCTTCTTATCTCATCAAGCTTAAACAATTTTGAATATGACTTCCTCTACCTCTCATCCAAATTTCAAACATACAGATTTTGAATATATAGGACCTTGGGTGAAGACGATGAGAACGAGATGAAGAGAGAAACTACAAGGAAACACAAGGATATTACAAGATCACCCTACCAGCGGAATCCTCACAATCAGAAGACATCGGGTGTTGCACTATCAAGAAGCGTCCAAGATACAACAAAGGCTTCATTCGCAAGAAAGTTACCCAGACCTCAATCCCGTGATCTCTAGCATCAATAAGTCCTAAGACTAGGATTCCCCTTTATCGCGAGTAGTTAACTCCTTGGTCCCCCTAGTTGGTCGTGTTTGCTTGCCTAAGTGCATCATGTGTTGCTTGATGTGTGATGTTTGCCAAGGACATTGTGATCCCCTCGCATCGTTCGCCTTGTATGAGTGTTCTGGTTGCTTAGACCTCTGAGAAATGTGACCCGAAGAATGGTATCCTACCTAGTAACTCAGGAAGAACCCCTGGTTAGTATCGCCAATGAGAACCTAGATTAACCTCATGAGTTTATGAGAGGCAAAGAATCGCCAGAAACAGAAGCCCGACCTCGCCAAGTCAAAGCAACTTGAAGACTTCACCTCAGCATGATGGTAGACCTCATCGAACTCACCTCTCAAGACTCGGCTGTAGCGCAACACTACATTATTCATCAATCTATTATAGAAAAACCCCGTTGAAGTCGGAAATCGATCACCAAAGGATCCTCACTATCCGCAAGAAACCACAAGACCTACTAACTAATATAACAAGTAAAGAGCTAACTCCACCAACCTTCGGTATATTAGAGCTTCCGCCCCCCTCAAGAGACCAACTATTCTAGTTGACCCTGCCCAAACAACGAGAAGGCCAGAATACTCCAAAATCTAGAAGACCGGACTGCCTGAAGACAACAAGTCTACTCCACCATCATGAAGAAGGAACATCAAAATTCTTAGTGAAGACAACTTATCTAAAGCTGGATGTCTCTAACCTAACTAGAGACTAACTAGAAGAGCCGTACCTGCTAACTTGTCCTAAGAAAACTCATTAAGGCTTCAATGGGAACCCACCCCGACAAGGTTATGCAATAAAACGTCACTCGAGGACTTCAACTCAAGACCCAAGGAGATACAACTTCTTTAGCATTACATCGGCACCTCAAGATAGAATATCTACACCCTTCTCAAAGAACCTTAGTGGAGCTATAAGGTAGAAAAGACTGTTTCCTTCCTACTCAAATCCCGAAGATTGTCTACCAGAGAAGATCTCTAGATCCGACGCCTTTCTGCCAAATAGAAACTCGCGAGTCATCAGAGGAGAAACTAACTAAAGATCCTATGAAGCCCTCAGCTACTTCAGCTGAAGACCATCCTAAGGGACCACAGATTCGCTAACCCCGTTAGTTCTAACCATTTTGGACGATCTGCTAATTCAACTACTCTGATAGGCTAAGTACAAATAAAAGAAGTATATAAGCCTCATAACACCTAGTTGCGGACGTCATCGGAAGGTTTCAACTCCGGGCATAAGATTGCGATATCCACCTAACATCATGTGACGACTCCAAGAAGGAAGGACTACGTTAACTCCGAGCCACCCTAGTTTAACCCTAAGGGGGAAAGACTACATCTTTCCCACAAAATAGAATAACCCTCTGCCTGAAACCATCCAGCAGATAGACCCAAGGTCGTGGACTAGGATCCGATAAGCCCATAAGAGAAACGTCATAAAGCCTTAGAAAAGGAAGACCATCCATCACCATCAGGACTGAAGTCTGTTCAATTCTCCATGCATCCAAGAAGATTGAAGCCCAACTTCACTGGCAAAGTAATCATGATCAAAGTTGGAATCCCTAAGTTAGTGTGCTTGAGAGGCTTAGTATTAACCCTGACTCAAAATTCCCTAACCCTAATCTCCTGAATCTCAGGACGAGATTGTTTTAAGGGGGAAAGGCCTGTAACATCCCAATTTCAGCAACCTTGATTAGTTGTCCAGGATGCAAAAGTCAGGGGGAACAAAACTTTTTCTTGTTGATTGATGTAGTGTTGCTTGATTGCGTGTCTGTGCTTATGCCTCTGATTGTGCAACAGATGATAAACTCCTTACCTCAACCACAGTTGACAAAAGCTATTTAACAAAAAATGTATTGGCTTATGTTTCATATTCTCAAATGTTCTCGCATTTCAAAACTTGAGCCAAGATGCCCTTGCAACCCAAACTATTTTATTAGCTTCTCTTGATCAAACTATGGAGAGCTATATAATATAATATCCTTATGTTCTCAAGACAGAACCTTCAACTACTCTTACCTCTAGGATTTCCAAAACCTTGTATAAAACTTTTGAGTTCTACTCTTGGTAGGGATACCAAGGACTCTTACCTTATTCAAACTCCAACCTTTCAAAATTGCCCATCATTATCCCAAGCTAAGCTTGATGGTAACGCCAGTAGTAGTTGATTTGTTTGTAAGATGAGTTGCTTTGATCTGCTGTTTGACTTGATTACTGAGAAGTAGTATGAGCTACTCTAGGAGCTCATCCTCTAGGATCAAGATACTTAAGATCACAAAACCCTAAGAAAGAATACAAGATGGCTCTGATCTATAGCCACTAGGTGATCATCTAAAACCCTTAACTAGATCAATTCTGAAGTGATCCATTCTAGCAGTTTCCAAATCAATGGAGACCAATACCAAGCATGGATCTATTCTACTCAATATACACTTCAACATCATCCACCTGATGATGCTTTGAGACCTTTTAACCCATCAAAAACATTCCCACTCTTATTCTAGTAAAAAACCCAAGTCTGCTAAATTTGGCTAAGTCTAGAATCTGTTCCAACATCACCTTTTTGAATGTATCCCTTTCTCAACCCTTGTGCATTTTTGGAAATGCATTTAAACCATATTGTTAACCATCCTAAGTACTACCAAGTCCCACTCTTGACCTTGGTTAGATCATCCTCCAAGCCACCTGTTCTTGATGGTCTTGCAGACAAGAAAATAACCATTCCTGCAAATCTAGTCAACATGCCTACTTTCACAGGAGCTCACACCATCATCCAACCTTCTATGGACCAACTATTTGCATGGTTGTGTTCTAATCATATAGGTATATCAATATCTACTTCACTTGTTCCAAGTGGATCTTTGTGCTTCTTAAATCCACAAGGTTTTGAAGGCTAGTTGATAATCTGCCTTGACAGGCTTATTTCATTCAAAGTTTGAAATCAATTCTTGGTGAACTCAAGCAAGATCAAGCTCAAACACCTATACCTTGTTGATTTACATCACTTGGCCTATCCATCCATCGGTGTCATGCCCCAAGGGGAGATCTGAGCTCCAAGATCCAACAAGGTTTTGGTGGTATGAAAATAACATCACCCTAGATCCTCAATTCCTTGTTTTTCCATCTAATTCAAGTTGGATTTCCAATTCCCAAGGATGAAAATACTTTCTACACCTTGTCTACATCATATAACTTGATCATAAAGGTTTATAAAATATTATCCATAATTATTATGGCTCCAAATCTAATTAATCTCTTTAATAGACAAAATCTCCAAAACTTCTTCCATAAAGGGAAAGTTTGGTTTTTGCCAAAGCACTTCCACAAATTCTAACTCAATGGAGATCCATATATCATACTCTATCGTCCCACCTCAAAAATAAATATTTTTGAAGATCTTTATTATTTCTTTTTGCCTATTATCTTAAATGGCAGAAATGGAATAATAATTGTTTTAAATACTTTTAATCCCCAATAAATCATGGGAAAATTCCTCAAAGTATGGATTAACATTTAGAATCATCTCACCGCAAAAACCAACTATGTCCAATGTAAAATTACCAAATGAGCTTCTATAAACCACTTCTGCACTTTTTGATTAATTGATCAAAAATGCACTAAAAATCATCTGAAAAATCTAAATAAATTCTTGAGGGTGTATCCTGATCACTTTTATCTACCAGATCCCTCATATCATCTTGACAATAACATTTTCGGAGAAGTACACCATGATCCTTCCATATGGCAGATTTAAGAGTTTATCAATATTGAACCAAAACTCAATCAAACCCTCACCAAAACTAGACATGTGCCCACCATAGAACCTCCCACCACTCGTGGTCGGCATGCCACTGCACCACCCCCACAAACTTGTCCCCTTAAGCTTATTAGGAGAGAGACATGGCTAATTAAAGATAAGCCTAGCATTAAGTGAGGAAGCAGCAGCCACCACCCTCCCCTCCACTAATTGCTCGACTCAGAGCCCCACCTCCTACCTCTCCACCGTCCCCTTAGCCAACTAGAGCCCTCCCCTCTCCTCCCTTGCACTAGGTGGAAAAGGTTCACCATGAACCCATCTCTCCTCAAATAAATATCCCGAGGCCACCCCAGTGCCTCCCTTCGCCCTCATTCGCCCCCACTGCTCCCCACTCACCTTCCCCAGGCTCCACACCCCTCCCCTTGCTCTGGTTCAGCTGAGAGGGAAAGGAAAAGAGCTCTCGGCCATGACAAGGACATGAGCTTAGCTCCTCCACCCTTCCTCCTCCCCAGCTGCATGTCACACCACCAAACTCCTCTCGCTCCCTGCATCTAATGGTACCCTTGTTTTCTCTCAAGTCAGCCTCCACCGGCGTCACCATCAAGCTCCCGAAGCACGCTCGCCGGCGTGGTTGCAAGAGCCCCTACTTCCTCCCCTCCTTGAGCTCTTCCCGACGGACCACGTCGCTCGAGGACCTTCCCGGCGTCTCCTCAGCCCTCCGGTGACCTTCCCCGCGCCGCCTAAATGCCAGCTAGGGTTTCTTCTCCGACGAACCGCCGCCGTGAGGATGACGACGGACAACTGTCGATCGGTTTTTAATCGTGCGGCTGATCTCCTCCGGTACCCCTTCGACCGCGACTTGTAGCTGACCGGTGGGCCCTACTCCGCGGTTTCAAAACCCCGCGCGCATACACTCCTCGGCGGTGAGCTGGGACGGCTCGCCCCTGTGCGACCCATTTCTAAGCAGATCTTGCCCGTGCCCCTTGTTCTTTTCCTGTTAGCTTTAGTTCAAAACAAAAATGGAAAACTGTTTGAAATGTCTAGATATAAATTACTACATGTTCATATACGTTTTGTTTAACATGCAGACCAAACCCCAGAGTCAGAGTATTTCTTATTATTTTCTGATAATTAAACTACTGAAAGGTATCTTTTCTAATAAATAAATTCCATAGAGTACCCTTTATCCAAATTGAGAAAATCCAACTGTCTCTGGTAGGCATTGGATATACACTCTGGTGACATTAATCCCAACCCATGTTGAGCTATGGATCACCTGTAGCAAAAATAATAAAAATAGAGCTTTTCTTCCTTTAGAAATTCCCTAGGCCCTACCATGATAGATTTTACCCTAATTCCAACTCTTCCTGATGAGGTATGCAAATACCTAATAAAACCTACGAGACCACTATTTTTGGAGCCTCTGTTGATCTATGGTGATTTAAATATCTGTGTCCAGGGTTATTTCAGTAGAAAAATCACTACAGGAGTTTCACAACTCCAAATTGGGTGATTCCAATTTTTGCAGAAATGCTTTCAAAATACCTACCATTTTACCTTGGAACAACATCAATAGCTACTGTAGATTAAATATGGTGAAAAAGACAAAAACCCTCCAGAACTGCCTTTGGAAATTTCCTGAGGGCATTCTGGTAAATATTTTGACTTGATTCAAACTCTATTTGGATCAGTACATAAAACCCTACTGAATCACCCAAGGAAATAATTTTTGGAGCTCCAGAACTTTTCTGGTGAATTATCTCCTAAAACTAGAGTTTATTTCACTACAAAATTAATAACTAAATAAAGAAAAGTGATAAAATCATGAAACCACTTTTGTTGGCCTTGTTGATGGTATCATTTGTGCACATTTGTATCTTACTTAACCAAGCATTAGTCAAAACCGCTTCCATATGTGGTATTTGACAAATGAATCACAAATATAATTCCTCAAAGGCAATTAAAGCATTTCCATATGCTATGATCTCAATCTATCAAAACTACTAAAGTAATATGTGGTATGTTTGTTTCTGTATGGATTGGTGATTATTTTCCTTGTGTTGATTGCACCCTTTGTTTGCTTGCATGTGATCCATAACGACGCTAGATGCGATTAAATCGGAGATCAGACGAAGTGGTTATTATTGGTATTTTGGGTATTCTAAGAAGAAGTCCAGGGACATATTGCCATGTTGCTGATCATCAGGCAAGCCACCTTCTTGCTCATAATCCTTGTCCTACTATTTTACTTATGCATGTTTTATCTACTGTTTATTAAAACTGCATAGGTTTACTATATGTTGATGTATATATGGTAGTGGTTTGGCTCCTCCGAACTATTACACTTTTGTACTATTGAGTACAACCCCCTTGATGACACCCACTGGCCCCTAGTATAATAGATGGTGCATATCACCCTAACCCGTTGGAGACCCTGTTTTAGCCAAAGGAAAGCTATAGGATGGGAAGACCCCGGAAAAGTTTTACCAAATGTTTTATGATAAAACCTTGGTGAGGTGGGACCTCCCAAGAGATGTTGAGAAAGAAAAAGGTTTTGTTTTACAAAATGCTGAAGGAAAGATAGAGAAAAAAGGTTTACAAAAATGCACCCAGTTCTTTGCAGTTTAGGTATAACAACTTAACCCGTGCAACCACATTACTCTGGAATGGGACAGGGCTGGATTTGATGTTTGTTTATTCTGATATAAGCTGCCTCGCAACGACTACAGGGGATAAAAATCCCTGGAGGGTGGGCCTTTTCCTATAAGGGTCCATGTGAGACATCGACCTAGAGAAGGAACGAAGGGTCTGCAAGCCTCCACGCGTTACTATGAGCCCCTCATTGAAAGAGCACACTTGGGAAGTGGAAAAAGCGCTCCGGTTGGCTTGAGAACTATATAGGGCGTCCCGATGTTGAGGGGGATAACACTCACAGGGTAGGCACTTACATTGGAGTGGGCATCCGGAGAGTCCTGGTCCGTTACTCGACCCACGGTCGGTGTAGATCAGGGTAGGGTACCTGGATGGTGTGGGTAAAGTGTACAACCTCTGTAGAGTGTAAATCTATTCGAATAGCCGTGTCCACGGTTATGGACGGGTTGGAAAACTTCTGTAGAGCGGTGCTGGTTTTGTTTTCAAAAAGGATTTCTAAAAAGAAATGGCTTTGGAAATGTTTTGACCATGGGATGGTCGGAAAGGATACCTGTTCTGGCCATGGGATGGTCAGAAAGGAATGAAAGGAGTTTGGTCATGGGATGACCAAAAGGAAGGAACAAATGGGTGACCCAATCCTAGTGTTTTCCAACACGTTCCAAAAAGGTTTGCAAAATGTTTTGTAAAAGTTTTCAACAAAGATATGTGGATGCTATATCTACAAGAGAAACTATTTGAGAAAAGAACCTCTCTTGGAGCCTTCCTACTACCACAACCATATTGCATATCCTCTTGTTATTATTATTCTCTTAAGGTGGTTTGCGAGTACATTCAAAGTAGTCACTGGCAATGTCCCTTGCTTTTAACTTGGTCAGATTTCGAGAAGGAGGTGAAGTGACGACTATGCGAGCTAGGACGTTCCCCCAGTCAGCTGACTGTAGGTTATGGCATGGCCCGGGGTCCACGCTTGATGAAGTTCCACTGATGATTATTGATGTGGTCATAATGGCATGTAAGGTATGATATGTATCCTCTTAAGTAATGGATGTTTAACTTTGATACATCTCGGTTATGTGCCACGACTGACTGATCATGGCATCATGGTGTATGCATAACAGGGATTCTCGGAGGTTTAATCCGGGGCCCCACATGTCATCCACTCATTAGAAGAAACATGTGTATGATGGATTTTTTGCCCTTGGTCGCGCCTTCATATTTCGATCTTGATAGTGTTGCTCGCTGCATCAGCCGTTTATTCAGGTTGGTGGGTCCCCTATGTCAGTCTCACATTAGAAGAATCATGGGTATGATGGAATTTTTTCTTCTCTAGTGCTACCCTGTTCTGAACTAGATAGCATTGCTCGATGAATCTGCCATTTGCTCATGCTGCTGGGTCCTTCATTTCAGCCTCTCATTACAAGAAATGTGTGCATGCTGAACTGTTTCTCGCTCACGCCTCCCTGTTTCGAACTAGCAACGTTGCTCGATGTAGTATCTGTATAAGGTCGTGCTGTTGGGTCCCACATATCAGCCTCTCTATAAATGAAACGTGCGTATGATGGACTTTTTTTCGGCCATGTCCGCTATTTTGACCTTGGCAACTTGCTGGGTCCCAGATGTCGACCACCACTATGCAGGAAATGTGTCTATGCTGGATCCTAGCTGATAGCCTCTATTTGAAAGAAATGTGTTCATGTTGGACTGTTTTTCGGGTCCCAGATGTCAGCCTCAGATTACAAAAAATTCTCATAAAGGACGAATTAAAAAGATTATGGGTTACCTCGGAGCGGATGCCCTATTCATCATGTCTTATATTCCATGGGCTCACTCCTAAATTTAATGGGCTATGGTTGGTGGTGACAAGACTATGAAAAGGCCGAATTAGAAGGTATTGGGTTATGCTTGGGGCTGATAGGCTAATTTCATGGTCTATGCTTGTACCTGCTGGGTCCGACATGTCAGCTTTCGTGTAAGTGCAACGTGTGTATGATGGACTTTTTTTTGGCTGTGTCCCGTGTTTTCACCGTGGCATCCGTGTATGGCCTTATTGTTGGGGCCCTTATGTTAGCCTCTCTGGCATGTTCTGGCTTGTGGGTCCCTGATGCAGCCTTATATGTTCTGTCTAGTGGGTCCCCGATGCGAGCCTCTTTGTACAAGTACTTAAACTTTTTTGAACCCACCCTCAAACCAAACTCGAGGGACGCTACATGCTGGTGGGTCCGTGATGTCAGCCTCTATGTAATGCGATATTTCTAGAACAAAAAAGTGTAAAACCAAGAGACACACACACACAGGCAATTCGAACAAAAGACTTCCAAATCAAATAAACGTAAACTGAGTGTGTTACCACTACAATAAAGATATTTATAAAATAAATATCATTAAACTTTTGTTAGTACTAGAACTTATGTATTAGTCTTCTTAAAAATATTTTGTGCGTTTATGTTTATCTCTTTTAAAATATAAAAGGGCAGCACTCCTGGCATCTCAATTTATAAAATGCCACATAATGGAGTTTTTCTTAAAAACATGGGTAGGTAGAGTTTTTTTATTTTCAGAGGTGGGGGTAATGCCCAAAAGGCCGAATTAAAAAGAGTTTGGCTATTCTACATAGGCTGCTCTGCGTGGGTTATACTCCATAGGCTATGCTCCATGGGCATCATTCTTAAATTTTACTGGGCTATGCTCAGCAGTCCCCTGGCCCCTAAAAGGCTGAATTAATATGTTCTTGGCTATGCTCCATGGGATCCTTTCTCAAATTTCACTGGGCTAAAGAGGGGCCAAATGAGCTACTAGATTTGTTCTCCGGGTTAATAAAAATTGTATTGTGATGTGCTCGGTCGGATTCGAAACAAAGGCTTCAGAGAGGGAGGGGAAAAGCGATAATTCTTGTTGGTAGCTATTCATGTCCAAATTCAGCAGTACAAAACAAGGTAGAAAATTATCAACAGATTCGAAGTTCATATTTATGAGCACTTGACCAATTTAGCAGCATTTAAAAAATGACCAATCAGCATTATAGACAATAAAATATAATAGTAGTACAGAGAGAACCAGTTCTTATTTCAGCTATAAAAACCTTGTCGCACTATTAGTTTGTCCTTTTCACCAAACACACTCGACCATTGGAGCAAGAAAAACTGATTATCAAGTATGCTTTGACTACCTTCTTCACACAACGATGCATGTGTGACCCTGTATGCAACCCAAAATGCCCAAGTCTCATCTAGATTGTGACACGGCCATGTTTCAAAACAAAAGCAAGACTATCTACTGCCCTTGATTTAAACAACTACCAGTACGTCAGTATTAGTTCCAGAAAATGCTTTAGTAATAGCAACAACATAACATTTGAGAGATTCAATAGCTTTCCTGCTTGAAATTCAATAGCAGTACAGAGAGAATCAGTTCTTGTTCCAGCTAAAAAACTTGGCGCATGATCTGTTTAGCCTGTTCTCCGAAGAGACTAGATCATTGGAGCAAGCAAATCTGACGATCAAGTCTTCTTCTATGTGAGTACCTCCTCCTTACGTCAATGCCTGTTTGACCTCCCATATGCAACCCAAACTACCCAAGACTCATGTAGATAATTGTGATAATGCTAAGTTTCAAAAGAAAAGCAAGACAATCTGATGCACTTCATCTAAACAAGTACCAGTACATCACAGCTCGTTCTACAAAATATTGTACTAATAGTAACGACAGAGCATTTGGCATATTCAGTAGCATTTGAAAGATCTAGTAGTATAAAATAAGACCGTGAAAATATCAGACAGATTCCCGGTTCATATTCAGCAACACTTGAAAGAGTCAGTGTAACATTCAAAGTGACCGGTTGGCAGTACACAGATAGTGAGCAAAAGAATTGACAGATTTAGCAATGCAGACATTGAAATTCAAGAGATGTAGCAAAGCCTGATTCAAAAGAAAAGAGAGACCATATTCTGCACTCGTCCAGTCGATCTGAACAAGTACCGAACAAAACTTTTAATAGGTTCAGTAGCATTTGAAAGATTCGGCAGTACATAATAAGAAAGAAAAATATCGACAGATTCTTAGTTCACATTCAGTGGAACTTGGACATATTTAACAGGATTTCAAAGTGACAGATTCATTTTGCCATTTTCTCCAACCACTCGTCATTGGAAGAAACAAAACTGACGATCAAGTATGCTTTTGTGTGCATGCCTCCTTCTCACGTCAATGCTTGTGTGTGACCTCCATAGGCAACTCAAAAGGCCCAAAGCCTCGTCCAGATTATGAGTTTATGACAAGGCCAAGTTATAAAAGAAAAGCAAGACCATCTACTGCACTTGATCTAAACTCTATCCTACTACATAATATTACAATTACTTATGGTAGTTTGGTTCCAATCGCGGGAATTGGTGAAGCTCGGGATGAACCATAATGTAGTCTCCGGAGATTTCCATGCAACATTGGTTGAGAAACCAACAACTGCTTCTTCGGTATTTAGACTGAAGCAGCATATTTCAGGAATCGACGTATATCCAAGTCGTATTGCATGGTGGGAGGTGTAGACACGGTTTCTTATTGTCAGATATCCTGTGGCAACATTTCCACCGCCTACCATAATGTTAATCGGATAGTTCAATCCAAGGAAAAGGGAATATGCTCCCAGGTCAGCAATCGCTAACCATGGCTTAGGTGGATACAACTAAGCAGTGGCCTTTGAGTACACCTTGCAGCCAAACCCAGTAGCATAGGTGCCACAAGTGCGACCGCAGCGATCGAAACTATGATCAGTAATAGGATTGCGATGACCATAATAAGTACCGCCATAAAACTCCTCATCAGTAACGCCCTCGGTATGGATAAGAAGAAGGAGAGATTTATCTGTAGATATTGCTAAGAATCATAAACCATGTTCATTCAAGTCATCATTTATGGCTTCAAGGTTGCCCTCCTTGAGATGCGCGCCAGGTCGTGACGGGACCAGAATAGGACCTTGAAAAATAAATGACGGCCAAATCAGCCAACACTAATTTACCCATTAAAACTGAAGCTAGTGTTTAGAACAGGATTGGATCAAACTTACCAAAATACAGATAATTCTAGACATAAACACTGCCACTCTCAGTGGATGCAAACACCAGACCCTTGTGGATAAGTGCATTGCTGTATCTAAAATAGCACTAGAAGTGCTTCTAAAGAACTGTCCATGCATACTCATCGCCATCAATGGTAGAAATTGAGTAGTCGAATATAGCGACAAGAGAGAAATCTAAATAATTCGCCACAGTTGTGGGAGCTCGGCAAATAGAAATCTTCCGAAGGAGAATAGGGCGATCATTATACATGAATGTAAATGGATCGTTGGTGGGTACAAACTCATTGACTTGTGGGAGAGGAACACATTGATGAATGTACACATTGACAAGCTCCCACTTGCACTCGAACCCAACAGTGGTGATCCAATCTCCATTGACACCTACCCACTACTTACCCATACAATTTGGGAACATAGCATTGGAGGAGAACATGTCCAGTAGTGTTAGCTTGCATGGCGTTCCCTTTCCCTCGAAGTACTCATTGCATTCCCATGGTTTCTTAGTCGGGTGAGAATGAAGAACACAGGGGAGGCCAAATGGCTGAGAAGCATGTAAAGTTGCACTATATTTTGATGAGTCAAGAAGATGTTTGGACGAATCAGCGAGGCTTGCGGCAGTGATGATGTCGCATCTGGTTATGAGTTCTTCAAGCGGGCCTTCGGTAAAACATCATGGAAAGCTCAGAATCATCACTGTCCTTGCTCGGTCCTGCCATCGCAAGGGAGCTAATGGAAGTTGGGACGGTGGCTTGATTTGGTTTTCTGGAAAAGTGGGAAGATCGATGGCGGAAGGAGGGATAGGGAGAAGAAGAAGCACCCTCATACTGTGCGGTGAATAGTACCGGAAAGCAGCATTGTGGAGGAGAAGATTGGTGGCGCTTGGTGTAGAGGTAGGGTAATGGGAACTAGGGATAGAGCGTATAGGAGAGGTTGAATAAAATGATAACGGACGCATGTTCCTCTGCTTGAGTTCCGTTCAAAATAGTACTACTCTACTTAAGTTCCCTCCATAATAAATCTTTCTTGTAAAATGAAAATGGAGTACTACTAAGTACCCGAATGTAGGGGTAGCTGTAGGAGTAGCGATCCACCTGTAATAATAATTTCGCTCGTTCTCTAGCTCTTTTGTGGTACTAGTTTCTGTAACATCCCAAAACTTTAATCAAGGTTATCAAGATCCAAATCACCCTATTTAGGTTAACAAAAACTTTTTATAATTAAAACATCTAAGAATGCATATGTGTGTTGCATTAATATAGATTTGTTTTGAATTGCCATTTTTGTTTGTTCTAATGGTTGTGAAATGATTGAAAGGTGAATTCCACATCATCTAGATCATTACCAAGCAAAATCCAAAGAAAAAGAAATCAAATGGAATTAATAAATGCAAATGGTCATTTGTGCCATTTTAATCCACTATGTCACTTTAGGTGTTCCTAGAAGTCAAATTCAAACAGAAATAATTCTAACTCTTTGCACCCCTTGCTAGTACAAGTAAAGATCTACCAAGGCCCACTTTGAAATCTTACAAAATCATTTGAACACTAATATTAAATGGCATTTGAAAATGGAATCCATTTCATATGCATAGATCACACTTTCTCAAAAACCACTCAAATGAGTTCCCCTTGACAATCCCAAGCAACCATAGATGCTTAAGCATATGACTAACACATCCACCAGAAATCTTTTCAAAATCCAAATAAAATCTTCTTGCGGCCATTTTGTCGAACACTTGGCAGGCAAAAATAAATCTGCCTAACTAATACTATTTGGATCAATGCTTTGTCGAGCCAATTGGGCTCAAACTTGTTCCCTTGTCTCCCCTAGCTCTAACCAGACCATAAACAAGCTACCATTTAGCCCCTAGCAGCAGTGCCGCACCACCCTGACGCCATGCTTGCCGGCCAACCATTGCCACATCGCAGTACACAGCCCCGCCCTCTTTCGCCACACTAGGGAGGTAGGCATGATCACACCGCCGCCCTTGGTACCTTCCCCGAGCCTTGCCAGCCCCTAGACCACCGCAAATCACCTATGCATCGAGCCTCTGTGCCATGCATGCACAGAGCACACCAGAGCATCGTCCCCGACAGGCCAGCACATGCCGCGCCTCGACCCTAGTTTGCACGCGCCGCTCCGCCATAACTTCGGCACACCCACAGACACGCCCTTTTCCTGCTGCGCAACCAGCAACTACCACATGCCGTGTCGAGCACCGCCTCTGCCGTGCAGAGCGTCGCCCTTAATCGACCAAACGCCACCGCCCCGAGCATCGCCATCACGTCGTAGCTGACCGCCAGGAGGCAAGCCACCGTCCGCCTACACCGCCCATGCCTCTAGCGCCCTGTACCATCGTCACCGACGAGCTCACAGTCGCCCTCACGGTCTCCTCGTCGAGCCTATATAAGGAGCCCTCCCCAACACCATTTCGTCACACTACCTCACTCCCCTCTCTCTTAGAACCACCTCACAGCATCGCTAGAGCCGCTCGAGCAGCCGTTCGCCAGAATTTTCACCGGAGTCGCCGCAGCAGAGGAGAAAGGGGCTCGTCAATTGGGACCACCCTAGGAGCCACCGCGACATTGCCTGAGTCCACCGTCGTCTCCTCGTTCGATCACCCCCATCGCCACGTTAGCTAGATCCCAGGTAAGCCCCCACTAGACCCCCACCAAGCCGCTAGGGTTCCGTCTTGCCGGCAACCAGTCTGTCATCGACGATGAACCAGAGCCATTGATCTAGGTTTTAATCGCACAGTCCACATCGCCCCGTACCGCTTCGCGTTGAGTTGTGCAGCTAAAATGCGGGACCCTCCTGTCAGCTATCCTCTACACCATGGAGTGCCACTGGGCCGGCCCATTTTCTTTCCCGCACTGGCCCTAGAATTCAAATGTAGATTTTTCTATTTAGATTTAATCTAGATTATGTCCCCTCGTTTAAAAATCAACTCAAAATAATTTACTTAACCAAATGACATGATTTCAATTTTGTTGGAAATATAATTTAAATCTCTATCCAAGACCGTTGGATTTAAATCAATTAGAGTTATAGATCACCTATAGAAAAAATAACAAGACAGAGACTATTTCCTTATTCAAACATTTTTCAAATATCAACCATATAGCTTTTGAGTTGATTCCAACTCTCAAAAATCACATTTGACAATACCTATTTGAATATGTAATAATATTTAGGTTTACATGCAGTGACTTTGGACTCGTACCAAATTAATGCTATATAGGAATTTCTAGTCACTTTAAATCTTTTAAATATTAATCTTAGACGTTATAAAATGTGATCCAACATTTAAATCACATTCCCATGTATTGGAATATGTGGTGATGACATGTGTCCATATAATCCCATATTTTAGTTGGAGAATATTAAATCTTAATTAATTTAAATGAGTAGAAATTACTTTTCTCAAATAAAATAAATGAAACTAGTTCATTAAATCTTGTGATGTTTGTGATGATACTAGATCATCAAATATGTGCCTTAGTGTGCTAAGTAGACTAGTTAAGTATTTTTTAGTGATTGTGTATTCCGTATGTATTTATAGACGATAGTACCGACCAAGTCTACGAAGAGGAGGAGTTCTACCCCGAAGAAGACGAGGAGAATTTCAACCACTACACCAATCAAGGCAAGCTATTGTTAGCAATCTAGAATTAAGCAAGATAACCTAATCAAGATGCATTAGGCATGCTTTGGTTATACCTCTTTGATTTATGTCTATCCTATGTTTTACTTACAAGCTTTACTTTCTTTTACTTTACCAAAGTTCTTTACTTTATTTATAGATAGCATAAAGAGTATAAAACTTGGCCTATCTAGTGAGACTTAGATGTCATTCTATGGCATGAGATTGATATTAGCATCCCACACTAGTGAACTCTCTTAACTTCGTAGTTTAGAGCTAAACCAAAAACTTGATCACGTTAGATGGGAATACTTGGTGAAAATGCTTATGAAAACCTTGGAACGATGAGTCATTCTATTGAGATGTTTTGACATGTGTTGAGAAACACAAATGGTTTATGATGATGATGAAAATGTTGAGGCCTGAGCCTTAGCCCTTTATAAAAAATTGATGGTTGGGTTCGGATGCGATACCATTCCAATTTTACCGTACAACCACAATACCTGAATTGGGTAAGGCTTAGCCGGAAGTTTATATGCATTAGTATTGGTTCCCTCGTGGGAGAGGTTTGAGATGAGGCTACCTCTCAATGTTGTCCACCTATGTAGTGCCAGGATGGCAGATGGCCATGGCTGGGAGGCCAAGCTCATATGAGAGGTGCTTATACTAGAGTGTGTAAAGGAAATGTTATGTTTGATTATCTGCATACTAAGTATGATGATTCGGGCTTATCCCTGATAGATGTATATAATTTTGTGGTGAAAGTGTACCACCTATGTAGAGTGTCAAACTATTCGAATAGCCACATCCGCCGTTATGTACAGTTGGAGTGGCCATACTGTTCCGTTGTCACATGTTTTCAAAATGACTTATGAAATGAACTGTGACCTGAATTGACCGCAACATGGTTGTGACTATGACAACTAAGTTCCCACTTAGGTGATTTCAAACTTTCTTTTATCTTTCTTTGTTTCTAAACTCAGCTTAGGTTTCAAACTTAACTTTACAAATAAACTTAGAACTTAGCATTCCTACTAGAACTACCTTGCTTGTTAGTGATAGTTTGCGAGTACTTAAAGAGTACTCATGGCTTTGTCCCTGTTTATTCCCGTGGCCAGACTATGAGGAGGACTATCTGGAAGGAGGACAGCAGGACGTCTACGACAACTAGGATCATCTCCCAACGTCAGCATTGCCTGTGACACTGAAGATGGAGCCCACCGCTATGCTATTTATTCCGCTACTTGTTTGTACTAAGACTGGATCATGAGATCCTTTATTTGTGTAAGACCTTATTATGGTTTGTAATGGAGGATGTACTGTGATATCCAATCTGTTATGTCTCGCAAAAATGGTAATCGTAGGATTGCGATGTATGGCATAACAGGCATCTGTGATTAAAAATCTGGGTGTTGACAATTTCCAACAAAAAAACTCTTGTGTAATTTCTGGTCAAATTGATGGCCATGCCAATTTATAAGAAAGATTTACATATATACGGATAGAAACAAAATATGTGGTGCGATTCTGCTTTGTTCTATTCGTACTAATACTTACTTCACAAAACAACATATTTTTTTGCACCCGGGAATTTAATATGCTATTTTTTGGACTTAAAGGATCCAACCATACACTGGAAATGTTGTTTGCCATTCCATGATGAACCTATCTCCAAAATATGGGCACATTATCATAAACTACGAAATATATATGGAATTTGGCCTCGATCATCTTGCTTGAAACACAAGAATGTTAGTACATATAGTAGGCAATATTGCGAAACATGGTTTTTGAAAGGCTGCCAAAAAAATTGTCCTTGTTTTAAAAATAATCAAACAAAAGTAATGAGTACTAATAACAAAAGAAGTCACACGACATTCTCCTGCATGTACTACTTTCCATGAAGATAAACATGAGTTTTGACAACTATTTAAATATAAATGTGAGTATGAACATTCTTGGATTTCAAGCCGAACAACCAAGTTCAAGGCCATATCTACATCATACTTTATGCCGATGGTCCCGTGTCCAAGAATTTGCATGGCGACAAATCTGGCCATATTTTGAAAGCAATCGAAGAGGAAGTAGTATGAAGAGTAGGGCCCGATCATCTGCTCTCTCGAGGAGCCAAACCTGACTGTTTTCTTTTTGAAATTTTCTGGTCCTTTATGCTAAATGTATGGACCTTAGTGTAATTTTACCCTTTTTAGGTCCTTGATGTAAAATGTACTCCCACCATCCATGTAAAATTCTAACCAAAAAGTGTAAGTGGTGAAATTTAAAGGAATTTAAGCTTAGTTGTCAATGAGTATGAAAATTCTTGGGTTTCAAGCCGAACGACCAAGGTCAAGGCCATATCAACATCATACTGGTGATGATCCCATGTCCAAGAATTAACATGCCGATAGATTTGGACATATTTTGAAAACAATCAAAGATGAAGTAGTATGAAGAGTATGGCTCGATCAGCTGCTCTCTCGAGAAGGACCCATACACGACTATTTTCCTTACTTATTTTTAGGGGGGTTCTAAATGTATGGGCATCGATGTAATTTTCCCTTTTGGGCGTCCTTGATGAAAAATGTACTTCCACCGCCTGTGTAATATTCTAACCTAAAAGTGTAAGTGGTGAAATTTAGACCAATTTAAGCTTACTTGTCAACGAGTATGAACATTCTTGGATTTTAGTCGAACGACCAAGGTCAAGGCCATATAAACATCATACTTTATGTTGATGATCCCATATCAGAGAATATGCATGACAATATATTTGGCAATATTTTGAAAATAATTGAAGAGGAAGTAGTATGAAGAGTTTGGCTCAGATCAACTGATCTCTCGAGAAGGAGGTGAAATAGAAAGTTTTCCTTTGTAGGGTCCTTTGTGCTAAATTTATGGACCTTAATGTAATTTTCTATTTTTTAGGTCCTTGATGTAAAATGTACTCCGACTGAACGTGTAAAATTCTAACCTAAATGTAAGTGGTGAAATTTAAATGAATTTAAGCTTAGTTGTCACGAGTATGAAAAATTCTTGGATTTCAAGCTGAACGACCATAAGGTCAAGGCCAGATATCTGTATCATACTTTATGCTGATGATGCACATATCCAAGAATTTGCATGGCCATAGATTCAGCCATATTTTGAAAACAATCAAAGAGGAAGTAGTATGCAGAGTATGGATCGATCAGCGGCTCTCTCGAGAAGGAGCCATACACGACTATTTTCCTTACTTATTTTTAGGGGGGTGCTAAATGTATGGGCATCGATGTAATTTTCCCTTTTGGGTGTCCTTGATGTAAAATGTACTTCCACTGCCCGTGTAATATTCTAACCTAAAAGTGTAAGGGGTAAAATTTAGACCAATTTAAGCTTACTTGTCAACGAGTATGAACATTCTTGGATTTTAGTCGAACGACCAAGGTCAAGGCCATATAAACATCATACTTTATGTTTATGATCCCATATCAGAGAATCTGCATGACAACAGATTTGGCAATATTTTAAAAACAATTTAAGAGGAAGTAGTATGAAGAGTTTCGCTCAGATCAACTGATCTCTTGAGAAGGAGGTGAAATAGAAAGTTTTCCTTTGTAGGGTCCTTTGTGCTAAATGTATGGACCTCAATGTAATTTTCTATTTTTTAGGTCCTTGATATAAAATGTACTCCGACCAAACATGTAAAATTCTAACCTAAAAGTAAGTGGTGAAATTTAAATGAATTTAAGCTTAATTGTCACGAGTATGACAAATTCTTGGATTTCAAGCTGAACGACCATAAGGTCAAGGCCAGATATCTATATCATACTTTATGCTGATGATGCACATATCCAAGAATTTGCATGGCCACAGATTCAGCCATATTTTGAAAACAATCAAAGAGGAAGTAGTATGCAGAGTATGGCTCGATCAGTGGCTCTCTCGAGAAGGAGCCAAACCCGACTGTTTTCTTTGTTCAATTTTAGGATCATTTGTGCTAAATGTATGGACCTCGATGTAATGTTCCTTTTTTATAGGTCCTTGATGTAAAATATACTCCCACCGACCATGTAAAATGTTAACCTAAAAGTATGTGTTGTCAACGAGTATGAACATTCTTGGATTTCAAGACGAACGACCACAAGGTCAAGGCCATATCTCTACATCATATACTTGTTTTAGGACCTTGATGTAAAATGTACTTCGATCGACCGTGTAAAGTTCTAACCTAAAAGTAAGTGGTGAAAATTAAACGAATTTAAGCTTAGTTGTCAACGATTATGAACAATTCTTGTATTTCAAGACAAACGACCAAGGTCAAGGCCATATCTACATCATACTTTATGCTAATGATCCCATATCCAAGAATTTGCATGACGACAAATTGTAATATCCCAAAACTTTAAAGCAAAGCTTATCAAGATCCAATTCATCAAATTTAGGGTTAACAAAAACTTTTCCAAATTAAAAATGAAAGCATTCATGTGTATGTGCATTTAATTTAGGAATTGATTTGAATTGCCATGGTTCTGTGATTCTTTGCTTGTAAAATGTTTCTTAGGTGAAATAAACATCATCTAAATCATTCCCAAACTTTTCCCAAAGAAAATCAAATCAAAAACAATTAAAAATGAGGAATGGTCATTTTGGTCATTTTAATCCACTACACTACTTTGAGTGTTCCTAGCACTCTTTTCCCAACAGAAATAATTCTAGATCTTTACACCCCTTGATAGTACTTATAATGAGGTACCAAGGCCCACTTTGTGATGTGCTAAAAACATTCAAATGCTAATTTTAATGGACAGTTTAAAATTGAATCTATTTCATATGGGAAGATCCCACTATTTCAAAAACCACTAAAACAAGCTCAATTTTCAAAACCCAAGCACCCACAGGCTCTCAAGCTTATGCCTACCAAACCCATCAAAAATCTTTTCAAAATTCAAAAGTTTATTTCTTGCAGCCATTTAATCAAACACTTGGCAGGCAGGGTGAAACTCTAAATCCTAGCTCACTGTTTTGAATAGAGTTTTGCCCCCATTTGATCTCCATTTAATCCTTTGGTCCCCTCATGATCTAACCATGCCATTAGCGCCCATCCCCCTTGTCCCTAGCTACAGTGTTGAGCCACCCCGAGCACCAACTCGCCGGCCAACCATGCACTCGCCCCAGTAGACCATCTACCTCTCTCTCGCCATGTCTAGGAGGTAGCCCGGACATCACCGCCACCCTCTGTCCCCTCCCCGAGCGAAGCCCAGCAGTGGACCACCGAGGAAACCACTCGCCCAGTGCCACCGCACCATGCCGAGCACGTGCCAGAGCGCCGCACCCGGCACGCGTGCACAGACCACCGCTCGACCGCAGCCCGCGCCCACCGCTTCGCCACGACCCAGGGAACATGATGGACACGCCCGTTCACCGCCCAACGCACCACAGCCACCGCTCCCCGCAGACACTACCGCCTCTGCCGCTCAGAGCGCCAGTTGCCCCCAACCGCATACCACCGCCCCTATGCCCGCATGGAGTTCCTAGAGCACCACCAGGAGACCACCCGTCGATCGCCACCCTTAGCCATGTCGCTAGCCGCCCGTAGACATGTCGCCACCGTCGTCTGCCCATCCCTCTTGGTCTCGCCGTCGAGCCTATAAAAGGAGGGCACCCCTAGCCGTTTGAAGCACACCACTCCACTCCCCTCATCTCACTTACCATTCCCCACCTCTAGTCGGACCAGCGAGCACTTGCTCGCCGGAATTTTGCCAGATTAGCCCACAACAGAGGAGGAAGGGGCTCCGCTGATTGCGACCACCCCCAGAGCTGCCTCGACCGTCCCTGAGCTTGCTGTTGACCACCAGTCCGTTTGCCCGCCTCGCCGTCATTGCTGGAGCCCTGGTACGCCCCCTATGCACCGCCACCGAGCCGCTAGGGTTCGAGCTCGCCAGCGATAGGTCCGTCGTCGACGACAAGCCACAGTCGTTGATCCTCTTTCTAATCTAACGGCCCACATCGCCCCGTACCGCTTCTCGCGTTATGAGCCGCTGACTTGTGGACCCCCTGTCAGTTGAGCCCCGCCCCGCGCAGTGACACTGGGCTGGCCCATTAGAGTTTCCCGCGCAACCCAGTTAGTTTGAATTAGGATTTTCCTTCTTAGTTTAAACTTAGTTCTGTCTCTGTGTTTGAAAATCATTTCAGAGAGATTTACACATCCAAATTGCATGAAACTAATTTTTCCTGAAAGGTATTGAAATGATCTATCCAAGCCGGTTGGATTTAACTCAATTAGAGTTATAGATCTCTCCTAGTAAAAATAACAAAACAGAAGCATTTGTACCTTGCAACATTTTTATAAAATCAACCAAGATAGTTTTTGAGTTGATTCGAACTCTCAAAAATCACATTCCATCATACCTATCTGAATATGTAATAATATTAAGGTTTACATGCAGTGACTTTGGACTAGTACCAAAATAATGCTATATAGGCATTTCTAGTCACTTTAAATCATTAAATATTGAACTTAAACCAAAGTAATTATGATCCAACCCTTAAATCACATTCCCACATGCTAGAATATGTGGTGATGATATGTGTCCACATGATACCATGTTTTAAGTGGTGAATATTAAATCTTAGTTAATTTTTCAATGAGTAGAAATTACTTTTCTAAATTAAAAAGAGTGAAACTATTAAATTAAACTTGTGATGCTTGAGATGATAATAGATCATCAAATGGGTGTCTTAGAATGCTAATTAGACTAGTTAAGTATTGTTTGGTGATTATGTACTCTGTATGTATTTATAGACGATAGTACCGACCAAGCTTTCGAGCAGGAGGAGTTTTACCAAGAAGAAGAAGAAGAAAACTTCAACCACTACACCAACAAAGGCAAGCCACCATTAACAATGCAAGCTAACACTTGCAAGTATAATGCTTAGCAAGCTAGGATTAAACTAGATGGTTTAGCAAAGATGCTTTAGGCATGCTTTGGTCATACTCCTTTGACTACTAGATACCCCAAGTCTTATTTACAAGCTTTACTTCCTTTACTTTACCCAAAGCTCTTTACTTGTTTTGAAGGTAGCATAAAGAGTATAAAACTTGACCTATTTAGAACCCTTTAGATGTAATTCTATGGCATGAGATTGAATCCATCTTTTCCACCTTAGTGAACACTCTTAACTTAGTAGTTTAGAGTAGATCAAAAACTTGAGTCACTTTAGATGGGAACACTTGGTGAAAATGAATTATGAAAACCTTGGAATGATGAGTCATTCTATTGAGATGTTTTGACATGTGTTGAGAAACAAAAATGGTTTATGATGGTGAAAATATTGAGGCATGAGCCTTAACCCTTTTATAAAACTGATGGTTGGATTCGGATGCGATACCATTCCAAATTTACCGTACAACCACACTTCTTGAATTGGGTAAGGCTTAGCTAGAAATTTATATGCATTAGTATTAGTTCCCTCGCGGGAGAGGTTTGAGATGAGGCTACCTCTCAATGTTGTACACCTATGCAGTGCCCAAGATGACTGAAGGTCATGGTTGGGAGGCCATGCTCATAGGAGAGGTGCTTATACTAGGGTGTGTAAAGGGAAGGTTATGTGCGATTATCTGCATACCAAGTATGATGATTCTGGGTTATCCCTGACAGATGTATCGAATCTTGTGGTGAAAGTGTACCACCTCTGCAGAGTGTCAAATTATTCGAATAGCCGCGTCCGTGGTTATAGACATTTGGAATGGCCATACTGTTTCGTTGTCAGATGTTTTCCAAACAACTTATGAAATGAATGATGAATTTTGACTTGACCACAATAGGGTTGTGTTTATGGCAATAGCTTCCCACCTTAAGTGATTCTAGAACTTTATTTTATCTTTCTTTGCTTCAGAACTCAGCTTAGGTTTCAAACATAACTTTATAGTTAAACTTAGATTTATCACTTAAACCTAGAACTATATTATTTGTTAGAGGTATTTTGTGAGTACTTAAAGAGTACTCATGGCTTTTGTCCCTGGCTATTCTCATGCCCAGACTATGAAGGAGACTATCAAGATGACCGCCAGCAGGACGGCTATGATAACTAGGACTATCTGCCTTCGTCAGCATTGCCTGTGCCCCTGAAGATGGACCCCACCGCTACGCTTATCTTTTATTTCTGCTGTTTTTTGTATTAAGACTGGATCATGAGATCCTTCTTTGTGTAAGACCATATCTATGGTTTGTAATGGATGATGTACTGTGATATCCAGTCCGTTATGTCTCAAGCGGGGTATGGCATAACGGGCATCTGGGATTGCGAGGTATGGCATAACGGGCATCTGGGATTAAAAATCCGGGTGTTGACAAGTTGGTATCAGAGCCATCCTGACCATAGGAGACCCTAGTTAGAATGGACGTCCAAACAAAAACTTAGTTTCAAAACCAAAGAGAGTATTTATGAAAAACTACCTCTTCTCTTACCCCTTGGAATTCATTATTTCTCAAAAAATTATCTTCCTCAAAATTCTTACATTACTTCTTAAAATTTGACACACTTGATCACTTCACTAATTTCCTCGTCCTTAATTCTTGTAGATGGAGACTCAGTTCAGCAAGTTTTACCAGTTGGGAAACGGAGGTCAGCTGATCTTCGAGAGGGATCTGGATTCACTGTCGGAGTTACTGGGACACCCACATCCGGAGTTTCTTGGAGCTCAACCTCCAGGACCCCCAGGAGGAGACCTACAGTGGCTAGTCACCGCAGATCTTAGAGGAAGCATCGAGGCACCAACTTCTGGGAGAATTCAGTTCTCCGTGAGAGAGAAGAACTGGCTAGATGGATTAGCCAGGGCAATGCATGAAGCTCTCGCATGTCTATGTGCCCTCAGTGTCAACAAGATCCATGGAACCCGTTTTGCCCACTATGCAAGACGTGACTTCATGGGAATGCCGATGGAGATGCCAAGTCACCCAGAGTTGAGGCGTCAAGTGGAGAATCTTGACTTCTTGCTTCATGACAGACAGCGGGAACTGGATAATGCCAGAGAGTTAGCCAACCCGAACCATGCCATTGCCGACCAGAAGGCCTAGACGTTCACACTGCTCGTCGAGGACCACCAGTCTCTTTGCTGCCAGCATGCAAAGAAGGATCGCACCATCGCCCGTCTTCGCAAGAAGGTGGCCGACCTCGAGAAGACCATCAAGGAGAAGGAAGCTCAGCTTGCCACAAAGGAGGAAGAAGACGAGGGTGAAGACATCCAGGAAGACATGGATTCTTACCTTAGCAACGATGATGACTTTCTGGAGGAGGATGTCATGGACTTCTACACTAATGATGATGACTCCGACTTCATCGACGATGAGTAGATGCACTAGGGCACTATCGTAGCATGAGATGTATCGGTCCCACTGTATCGTAGCTTACAGAATGGTTCTTCAAACCATCTGTTTTCCTTTGATTGTTGTGGTGTGTGTTGTATCGTGTGTGCTTGCATGAATGAAGTGAAGTTAGTTGGAAAAACCTGAGTCTAACTCAAAGTTTTAGCTTTGAAAACCAAAACCATGGACCTTAGAATTTCCCTCTTACCCCTATATCCATCTCAATCTTCAGAAGACTCGTGGAAACCAAGGAGGGAGCAGCTCGTTGCAAGACCCAATGCTGCAGATCTTGCAGAACCTCATCACAGACCGTGAAGCAAGCAGGGAAGAGCCCCAAGCTAACTTAGCAACACTCCAACAGATCGCCCAGATGACTCTCAACAACCAAGGGCATGGGAATCAGGATCACCACGGATCCAAACTCAAAAAAAAATCAGAATACCAATCCCCCAATCTTCAACCAATCTAAAAACCCATTAGATGCTGATGACTGGTTACAGACCATGGAAAACAACTTAGAAGTTGCAAGAGTTGATGAAAATGAGAAATTTCTCTTCGCCACCCACTACCTGGCAGGAGATGCAAGAGCTTGGTGGAATAGTATCCGCAATATGAACCATGGTCAAGTGATGACATGGGAAGCATTCAAAGTCAAATTCAGCCACACCCACGTGCCGCAAGGTCTAGTCAACAGAATGAGAGATGAATTCTGTGAATTGAAGCAAGGAAGAATGACTGTGGTGGAGTACCGTGATAGATTCCTGTCACTTGCCAGGTATGCACCTGATGATATCAACACGGAGACACAAATTTGGCCAGATTTTGAAAATAACCGAAGATGAAGTAGTGTGAAGAGTATGGCTCGATCAGCTACTCTCGAGAGAAGGAGCCGAACCCGATTATTTTCCTTGCTTAATTTTAGGGTCCTTTGTGCTAAATGTATGGACCTTGATGTAATTTTCCCCCTTCTTAGGTCTAAAAGTGTAAGTGGTGAAATTTAGGCGATTTTAAGCTTACTTGTCAGTGAGTATGAACATTCTTGGATTTGGAGCCGAACGACCAACATCAAGGCCATACCAACATCATACTTCATGTTGATGATCCCATGTCATAGAATTTGCAGGGCAACAGATTTGGCCATGTTTTGAAAACAATTGAAAAGGAAGTAGTATTAAGAGTTTGTATCTGATTAGCCGATCTCTTGAGAATGAGCCGAACCAGAATTTTTCCATTTAGGGTCCTTTATGCTAAATGTATGGACCTCGATGTATTTTTTGCTTTTTTGAGGTCCCTGATGTAAAATGTACTCCGATTGACTGTGTAAAGTTCTAACCTAAAAGTAAGTGATGAAATTTAAATGAATTTAAGCTTAGTTGTCAATGAGTATGAACCATTCTTGTATTTCAAGACGAACCACTAAGGTCAAGGCCATATCTACATCATACTTTATGTTGATGATCCCATATCCAAGAATTTGCATGCCGACAAATTTAGCCATATTTTGAAAACAATCGAAGATGAAGTAGTATGAAGAGTATGGCTTGATCGGCTACTCTCTCGAGGAGCCGAACCCGACTATTTTCCTTGCTTAATTTTAGGGTCATTTGTGCTAAATGTATGGACCTCGATGTAATTTCCCCCTTTTTAGGTCTAAAAGTGTAAGTGGTGAAATTTAGATGAATTTAGGCTTACTTGTCAATGAGTATGAACATTCTTGGATTTCAAGCCGAACGACCAAGGTCAAGGCCATATAAACATCATACTTTATATGCTGATAATCCCATGTCGGAGAATTTGCATGGCAACAGATCTGGCCATGTTTTGAGAACAATCAAAGAGGAAGTAGTATCAAGAGTTTGGCTCAGATCAGCTGATCTCTCGAGAAGGAGCCGAACCAAAAAAGTCCTTTTAGGGTCCTTTATGCTAAATGTATGGACCTCGATGTAATTTTTTATTTTTTGAGGTCCCTGATGTAAAATGTACTCCGATCGACCCTGTAAAGTTCTAACCTAAAAGTAAGTGGTGAAATTTAAATGAATTTAAGCTAAGTTGTCAATAAGTATGAACCATTCTTGTATTTCGAGACGAACGACCAAGGTGAAGGCCATATTTACATCATACTTTATGCTGATGATCCCATGTCCAAGAATTTGCATGCCGACAAATTTGGCCATATTTTGAAAACAATCAAAGATGATGTAGTATGAAGAATGTGGATCGATCAGCTACTCTCTCGAGAAGGAGCCAAACCTGACAATTTTGCTTGCTTAATTTTAGGATCCTTTGTGCTAAATCTATGGACCTCGATGTTATTTCCCCCTTTTGGGGTTCTTGTTGTAAAACGTACTCCCACCAATCGTGTAAAATTATAACCTAAAATTAAGTGGTGAAATTTAAATGAATTTCATCTTATAGTTGTTAACGAGTGTGAACATTCTTAGATTTCAAGCCAAACGACCACAAGGTCAAGGCAATATCTCTACATCATACTTTATTCTGATGATCGAGTATCCAAGAATTTGCATGGCGAAAAATTTGTCCATATTGCGAAAAGAATCGAAGAGAAAGTAGTATGAAGAGTATGGCTCGATCAGCTGCTCTCTCGAGAAGGAGTTGGACCCAACTATTTTGCTTTCTTAATTTTAGGGTCCTTTGTGCTAAATGTATGAACCTTGATGTAATTTTCCCTTTTTTTAGGTCCTTGATGTAGAATGTACTCCCACTGACCGTGTAAAATGCTAACCTAAAAGTAAGTGGTAAAATTTCAAGGAATTTAAGCATAGTTGTCAACGAGTATGGAAAATTCTTGGATTTCATGGCGAACAACCACAAGGTCAAGGCCATATCTCTACATCATACTTTATGCTCATGATCCCATATCCAAGAATTTGCCTAGCGACAGATTCGGCCATATTTGAAAACAATCGAAGAGGAAGTAGTATCAAGAGTATGGCTCGATTAGCAACTCTCTCAAGAAGGAGCCAAACTCGACTGTTTTGTTTGCTCAATTTTAGGTTCCTTTGTGCTAAATGTATGGACCTCGGTGTAATTTTCCCTTTTTTAGCTCCTTGTACTTCCATCGACTATGTAAAATGCTAACCTAAAAGTAATTGGTCGAATTTAAACGAATTTAAGCATAGTTGTCAACGAGTGTGAAAAAATCTTGGATTTCAAGCCGAACGACCACAAGGTCAAGGCCATATCTCAACATCATACTTTATGTTGATGATCCCATATTCAAGAATTTGCATGGTGACAGATTTGGACATATTTTCAAAACAATAGAAGAGGAAGTAGTATGAAGAGTATGGCTCGGTCAGCAGCTCTCTCGAGAAGGAGCTGAACTCGACTGTTTTCTTTGCTCAATTTTAGGGTCCTTTATGCTAAATGTATGGACCTCGATGTAATTTTCCCTTTTTAGGTCCTTTATGTAGAATGTATTATATGCTTATGATCCCATATCTAAGAATTTGCATGCCAACAAATTTGGCCATCTTTTGAAAACAATCGAAGATATTAAAAACAAAAAATAATCAATTTGAATTTTCCAAGTGATAGGAATTTATTTTCTGAAAAGGAAGTAAGAAGAATTGATTTCCTTTTTATGTTAAAAAATAAAGAGTGAGACGAGACTATGAGCATAGAGGAGGCAGCTAGAGAGCTGCGAAGAGGAGGATTAGAAGGCGATGCGATGTCGGAGCAAAGCTAGGATGGATTCCTGACACAAGGTACAGGGTACAATGAGTAGAGTAAATTTCAGGACCTTTACAATATATATGCACGCAAAACAAATTGTGTTTTCTCTCTCCTTCACTCCCTCATCACCACCCACACTCCGGTCGGTTGATCTCTCCCTCGTCCACAACGTGGCGCTGCGCACACGCGTCGACCGATGACCTGCCTTCTATCGGTGGCTCCGTGTCTATGTCTGGCGTGTTCGTCAGCTGCGTTGGTGGGAACCATTTTGGTCCTTGGTGGCAAAAAGTATTACTATTACAATAGAGTAGCAATTCAAACTTTCTCAGTTTTGATATTTTAACTTCCTTCACAAACATCCGGGGGGAAGGATATTCAATATATCTCCATTAGCACTACTACAGGGTACATTGAGTAACTTTTTTGATGATAGTACCAAAAGAAACTTCATTCAACTATTAACATAACATCATGAGTTTACATATATAGAACTCGCTACTGAACTAGTGCAAGTCTGGTGCCTCCTAGCACCTAGTCCGTGCAGCCAGCGGCATCTTGTTAGACATCGGCACCAATGATAGCTCCAGTGATAGAGCTGTCTCCTAACTCATCAACACCTCCGGATAAGGCGGTGGCACCTCTTGAGCCATCAGCAGCACCTCCGAGTAAGGAGGCGGCACCTCGGGAGTCATTTGTGGCTCTAGGAGGACACTATGTATGAAGTTGCCATTGTTGGGGAAACGGTTCTAGTAGTTGGTGAAAATGTTGGCGCCGGTCAACACTACCATCTCGCAGCCGAAGTGGAAGGCCTGGCCGTAGAGGATATGGGCATCCCTGAAGTTGACGAACTTGACCTTCAACGTCCCATCCAAATTGTCGTAGAGGCCGTACATCTAGTACTTGCGGCAACCGTACCTAGCATCGAGGAAGGCGCGTGCCAGCTGCCACGTTGTTCTCCATAGGGAGAAGGCCCGAATGCGTAGGGCATTGTCTTCCTGTGCGGCGATATCGGGGTCTTTGCGCTCTGGTACGACGGACGGCAGCTAGAAGGTGGCCATGGCTGACAGAAGAGGAAAAAGATGGTTGCTGTAAGCGGGGGATTAGAGATGGTTTGGTGTGGGTAAGGGGAGAGATTAAATAGGAAGGAGGTGATCCGAGTTTAGTGTGGCAGATTACCATAGCAAAGGGACAATCAATGTTGCTCATGAATCCAATGCGTGTGGCAAATATCGATGACGATGACTAGGGTAAGCGATTGGACATAATTCTAACTCTGCTTCCCGCACTCGATGGCCTAGTCATAATTTTGTGGTGCGTCCAAGTCAACCATGACCTCCCCAATCTGTGGGCCTTATGTGGATGACTGAGTTGATGGGTGAAAACAAATTGATAAAGTGAGCTCTTTCCTATTAAAATATTGTGGGTTATGATATAGGGGAGCTAATTTAGGGTTGCTTCTAGGGATGCAACAGTCAAAGTTCAAAGTTATTCGTACACTATATAGTGGTAAGATAATATAATAGGTAAAGCTCAAAAACTATAATTTTGATCGACATCTATAAAGTATGGTATATTATGTTCTTGTATTTGTATCATGTAGAACTCAATGTTGATTAGCTATACCTAATATACTTGAAAATTTTGGTAACCTGGTCTACAAAAACGGGGGAGGAGATTCTAGAATGATGGAGAAATGTGTTTTGAGGTTTATGCATAGCGTTTGTTGTGCTAAAGACTATCAGAAGTATCTTTTAGATGCTAGAATGGAAAAGAAGATGCAACGGCTGGCAATGTTGGGATTCACAAGTCTTGATCCAATTCTCAATATTCAAAGTTATTCGTTGAGCGTTGGATCAAGACTCGTGAATCTCAACATTTCCAGCGTTTGGATCTACTTCTCCTTTCCATCATCTAGAAGATCGATAGTACTAATTGATTGTCTTTCTTATCTTATCTTATCTTACCACTATATAGTCTACAAATAACTTTGAATATTGACCATTATTGGATCAAGACTCGTGAATCCCAACATTGCTAGCCGTTGGATCTTCTTTCCATTTTATACGAGAAGATGTTATTGATAGTCTTTCTTTTCTCTTATCTTACAACTATATAGTGTACAAATAACTTACTAGTAGTAGTAAAAGGCACGTTCTACACACGTATATATATACTATATGAATGTGATTTCTTAACAAACATTAAGTTCTAGTTAGAGAAAAAATACATACATTAAGTCTACTAGTAAGTTGCACGTGCCTTGCATGTGACACTCAGATAGTAGACGTATGACATATCATCACTATATAAAATTATGATTGGTAAAGCACAAAAAATATAAATATGATCAACATCTATAAAGTATGGGTGTATATTTTCTCCTTGTACTTTGTATCATCATGTAGAAGTTAAATATTATTACCTACCTAACACATGAAAGTTTTTTATAACATGTTCTAGAGAAACAAGGGAGCAGATTCTAGTATGATGGAGAATTGTGTATTGAGGTTTGAGCATAGCATTCATTATACTGAAGACTACCAATAGAATCTTCTAAATGCTAGAATGGAAAAGAAGATCCAATGGCTAGAAATGCTGGGATTCGTGAATCTTGATCCAACGGTCAACATTGAAAGTTACTCGTACACTATATAGTGGTAAGATAAGATAAGATCATGTGGAAGTCAATGATTATTAGCTGCGAGGGAGAAGATTCTAGTATGATGTAGAAGTGTGTTTTGAGGTTTGTGCATAGCATTCATTATGCTGAAGACTATCTATAGAATCTTCTAGATGCTAGAATGGAAAAGAAGATCCAATGGTTGGAAATATTAGGATTCGCGAGTCTTGATCCAACGGTCAGCATTCAAAGTTATTTGTACACTATATAGTGGTTATATCTCTACTACTATAATGGAGTATATTTTCGAGTGCTCTGTTTTGCGTCATAGGGATTGTCGATATACATGTCTGATATATCCGATGTATCAGGATCAGTTAACTGCCTTAGGGCAAAACAACACAATCTACTCAAACTCGAGTCCCCGGACTCGAATTCGGAAAAGTGCTGGTGTAATTCGACTCAGATCGCGGAGGTCTTACAGGAGTCGAATCCCGGTGTGTAAATCTGAGAACTCGACGTGTTCGTCAAGGATTTATTCATCGTACCTATAGGTACGGATTTATTTCTGGTAGAGCGCAGCAGATGCGTTGCCAGGCCTTATTGAGGTCTTATCTTCACGCAGTAAGCGCGACATCCGAATTTTTGTCATCGTGGAGACGATTCGGTTGACCCAAGAGACATAGTCTCTTTGCAGGAAAGATATGAGGCGGAGTCGCCATAGCATTCGAGTGTGGATGTTATCAACACAAGGTGTAACGTATAAGAAAAAATAATCATAGGGTGCACGACCAGCGCTCCCTATGGGAGTAGCCCCCGAGTGCCTATTCGAGTCGTAGACTTGAGTGGGGACTATAAGTATTTTGCGACTGCTATCGTCTTTTGCTTGTTTCAGTAGAATATGCTTTCAGCGCTCCCTATGGGAGTAACCCGGAGATTATAATCGAATCGTTGATTCAAGTGACGGGTTATCATGATGGTTTGGATATCTTCATAAAAAAAATCGGGTGCGCGACCAGCGCTCTTGTTAGGAGTAGCCCCCGAGTGCTTGGTTGAGTCGAAGACTCGAGTAAGGACAGAAGTAGTCAAAATGTTCTCATGCTGGAGTTGATGACGTCAGTGCTGACGATGAGATGACTTCGGTTGTCCGCGTGAGTGGTTTCGACGGGACGTGACGAGTAGTGGGTCCCACTTTTTGACTTGGACTTGACCGGACGTGCGTAATCTTCTATTTTAACTGTGTCTCCTCAATTTCCGCGTGTAATGGGAGTAGTGGGGGACGGTTCATGGTTTACCCTTGCCACGCATAAATGTTGATGTACGCCATGCATCTGGTAGGTTTTCTTCTGGCTGTTGAATGACATCTGCTAGGAGGTTAAGTAGGGGCACGTCGTGCAGTAATTTCCCCATATCTCTCTTCTTGCTTGCGCTCCTCCGCCATTTATGTTCTTCCTGCTTCTTTGCACACATCTCCTCCATGGCACTGGACCAACTCTGAATCTTCCCCAGCTACTTCCAACGCTCTCATCGCCAGCGCAAGATGGGGAAGAAGAAAGGAGGCACCACCGCTGGATCTGCGACTACCATTGTTGCTGCCAAGAAGAAGGGAGGCGCCGCCACCACGGGCACCAGCGCCACTAGCACTGGGAAGAAAAAGGGCGCGGGGACACACATCACCAATGCGTCGTGGCGCCAGTCAGTCATCCAGCCATTGGAGTTGTTCACCCAGCACCAGGACGGGGCGCTTTCCTCCGCGGAGGACGACTCACGCGTTCCCGGCAACGAGGTAATCCCCAATCCTCCTGCGGGTTTTCGAGTGATGTTCCTTGCGTTCATCATTCGTGGTCTTTCTCTCCCCTGCATCTGTTTGTTAGGGGTATCCTTTGCTTCTATGGGCTCCACCTCCATCAGTTGACCCCCGATTCTATCCTCCACATTGCTTGCTTCATCACTCTTTGCGAGTGCTGGCTCGGAATCGATCCGCACTTCGGCCTCTTCAAGATGCTCTTCAATCTCAAACGTTAATCGGCGTCGGGTTCAGTAGTCTATGACATAGGAGGCTATGGTATCCACGTCGATTCCAACATCACCTACTTCAACATCAAGCTCATTGCGTCTGTCCAAGGTTGGCGGGAGAAGTGGTTCTACATCCGCGACCAGAAAACGGATGGAGAGCACTATGGACTCGCACCCTTCGATCGGTGGCGCCCTGCAAGCGAAGGAGGTCGTGGAAGAACGTTGTGATGCTCACTGAAGTCGAAGAGATAGAGGCCCTCTATCAGCATGTATGCGACCTCGACAAGATTATAGGCAAAGAAGTAGGTGGCGCAGAGCTTATCCGCACTTGGATGCGTCACCGAGTTCAGCCTATGCAGGCCAGGGCACACCCGATGTTTCACTGGACCGGTGCTAGTGATGCCACTCACATTTCTGTGGAGGGCATCTCTTCGAGTGAAGTGGACAGGAGGTTGCGACTGCTGACTAAGTACACCACCAAGGAGGATCTCCCGGGTGACTTAGTCCTGCCTCCATTCTGAGCCAGTAATCCTCCGCCTGAGGTTGATTTCTCTACGTAGTTTCTTGTTTTCTCAATTTCCTGTAGGTGCTTTTGTATACTGATACTTTTCCTTGTTGTTAGGACTAGGCCATGGCCGCCAGCTTGCCTCCTCGGCTTGAAGGAGTCATTCCTCACGAGGTGGATGGAGAGGACGAGTCGGGTTCCACCGTCCCCGTGGAGGAAGAGGAGGAAGCCCCCGAGTCCAGTGACCATGGGACTCGCAAGCTCTCCTGTAGCGAGGATTCGGATGCCTCCTCGCTAACGATGCCGGAGGGTCCTCCTGCTGCTGCGGAGGAACCGATCCCCGTCGTGTTTGTACGTGCCATGCCTCCTCCCGCCCGAAAGAAGCTGAGGTTACCAAAGGAGTCGTCGTATGATTCCTTCGACCTTGATAAATTTGACGGGTAAGTTTTTATATTTGTGAGTTCGTCTTGTTTTCCTTGGAGTTTCTCTTCTGAAGTGGTACTAGTTAAGTTTTGCAGTCAAACGGCGTCATCGTGCTCTGACGACTGCCAATTTGTTAAAGAATCCGGAGTCGTAGACTCTAAAAAAAGGAGGTGGCAGTACGATCTCCTTCTCCTCAAGTGGCGGCCCACTCCGGCGCCAATTCTTCGAGTTCCTCCCACACTAGGGGGAACCAGATGGTTGCACGGACACCCTCTCGATAGGAACCTTCGGAGTCCCTAGAAGAACGCGTAAGTGTCTTTTGCCGCTGGCAGTCGAATTTTTGAGTTTGTGCCTTTTTTTGTCAATGTTGAAGCTTCATTTCATTTTTATGTAGCCTACATGAAGGATTCCACTCGCCTTGCAGAGCAGATCCTTGCCTTGGGTCGACAGCATGCCATGCTAGACAACCGCCATCACGCAGTCAAAGGTTTGTGCTAAACTTGTCTTTTTGCTCTGCTTGTGTAGAGATTTGTAAAATCAGGTGTTGTCATGCTCTGCCCTTTGTAGGTGAGCATAATTAGCTTCTCCGTCACGTTACTTCCCTCGAGAAGGGACTTTCCGCAGCAGAGAAGAAGTGCGCTGAGGCAGTCGCGACACTGGAGGAGTCGTAATAGCGTGAGGAAGACTTGCGTGCCTCTACTGCTGAGAGGGAGAAGTTGTTCGTAGAATAAATTTTCTCGATTGCGAAAGCACTCTCAGGTATTACACTGCTTCACTTGCATTTTTCCCTGTTTTTGTTTTCATGTCACTATGTCTCAGCTAAGCTTTAACGCCCAGGCCTTGCGCCACGCAGACGCCTTGGCTGGCGTCGTGGCTGAAGTCGAGGACCGTAGTGTCTCCCTCCAAGATACGCTTGGGAAGGCCAAGGGTGTGCTGAGCCATCTCCGAGAGGACATGATCCCCAAGGCCATCCTAATCAACAACCTTGACGACTTGGTGGAATCCTTCACTGAAGGTATTCCCATGGACTTCAAGAATTCGCAACGGTCTTTCGGTTCCACCATGGCACTCGTGATGGCGCAGGCTCATGGCATGGAGCTGGACCCCAGTGTGATCTCAGAGGCGATGCATGTCGACGCGGATGGTCAACAAGTAGTATTTGCTCCCTTCGCTAGTAGTTGCAGCAAATATGGGCACCAGCTCATCGATACAGTCGTAAAATACTCTGCGGAGCTACACCGAGCGAAGGCGGCGAAGACTGTGGCGTCTGGGGCTACCACCAGAAATTCCGTGGCATCAGAGACTACCATAGATTCGAGAAAGCCCCCGAAGTCGAAGTCCAAGTTGAAGAAGCAGATCATTCCTTAGCTGCCATTTGTAATAATTTAGCTTCCTTTTGCTGGTCCATGTTTTGTGGGGGTGCCCCTGTTGATACTTTTGCTGAATTTGAATGCACTTCGCCCTTTTTATCGATGTATAATTTTTCTCATTTGCCTCTTGCTTAGTTGTAATAGGGTCCTTCGAGTGGTCCTTCGAGTGATCCTCATGACTCTCCTCCCCCCGATGAAACTGCAGCGCAACCGCGTTCAAGGGTGGAGGAGCTGTCACTTCTCTCGCGACTGCACGACCGTATAAAGCATTTGGAGCGGGAATTGCCCATTATCCGCGGTAATGCGGATGTGTGTAAGTCAAAGGCTAAGAAGGCCACCGCTCGTGAGAAGTATCTCCTAGATGAAGTTGCACAGTTGAATTAGCAATTTAAATGTTAGCTCTCTGTCTTCTTATCGTTTCTTTAGCCATTCGCGGCGATGCCTTGTCTTATACTTTAGTCTTGCTTTTTGTAGTTGTTAGCGCCTCGTCATCCGCAGGATGAGAAGGACCGGGTTGCCATTCGAATGAATGACTTAACCCAAGAGCAGCTACAGGCTAGTCGCATTGGCGATGTTGCAGGATCGTGTGTCGCGGGTGCTTCAGTGTTTGAAGAAGGCGTAGTCGTTCCTGAAGTATATTTATCAGACAATGTTTCCACTAGACATTGTTCCCTCAAGCCTATTGGCTCTTCTGGCAAAGTTCCAGGATATTAGCGTCGTTCGCGAGTGCGTGCACCAACAGCTAGTCGCAGGTGCCAAGGATGCACTGTCGCTGGTTCGACTACATCAACCTGATGTGAACGTCGCGTCTGTTGCCGCTGGACCACCGCCACCACCGGAATGGATGACTTGGAATATGGTGCCGCATTATCACGCGGTTGACCGGCAACTAGAGGATATTGTCGACTTTTTTGAAGAGCAAACAAATGTTCTCCTTTTGCGGCAGTAGTGTAAGATAGGCATGCACATAGATGTATAAGTGTTGTAAAATTCATATAATCATGCCAGGTGTGTTTGATACCCGTGAACTTAGAGAGCTTGCTAGCTTATATATATTTTTTCGAGTATGTGGTACTCTGCATTTCTTTTTTGTTAGTCTGACGTGTATTTATCTCATCACCTTGTCAACCTGTCAGGTGCGTTGCAACTGGGTTGGTGTTTATCAAGGGTTTGATTGGTAGTGTGTCAGCTACTCAGGATACTGCGATTTGTTCATAGAACAAAAGCGTAAAGGGTGGCGCAGCCCCTGAGTGATATAATTGCAAGTAAAACAGAAAAACACAGGGTTTGGGGCACTTAGCTTTATTTATTTGTAGAACATCATGAGGTACAATGTGTGGCTAAGTAGCCTAGCTGAATATCCTTATTTGTAAAGTAAAAACGTCTAAGGGTAGAAACGGCGCAGCTGCACGACGTTCTAGGGATTCGAGTATGTGACACCGCTTTCTAGGTCTTTAAGGCGATAGGCGCCACCTAGGATTACTTCGGTAATCACGTAAGGACCTTCCCAAGGGGACTCGAATTTGAGGTGCCCTTGCTGCTTTAATCACAATACCAGGTCTCCTTCGATGAAGGATCTGGGATGTAGCCTTCTGCTGTGGTAGTTGCGGAGGTTCTGTTGGTAGATCGTGGATCTCTCTGCTGCAATCTCATGTGCCTCGTCAAGGAGATCGACGGAGTCTTGGAGTGTGAGAGTTGATTCTTTCTCGCTATATGCAACCACTCGCGGGGCTTTGTAGTGCACTTCTGCGGGTAGTACTGCTTCAGCACCGTGCATCATGAACAATGGAGTGTAACCCGTGGCGCTGTTTGGAGTTGTGCGCAGGATCCAAAGTACTAATTGCGGCTCGTCTAGCCAGCACCCAGCGGCTTGTTTGAGTGGTCGGAGAAGCATTTTCTTGATTCCGTCGCAGACGATGTTGTTGGCCTTTTCGACTTGACCGTTGGTCTGAGGGTGCACCACCGAGGCATAGCTAATGTTTATTCCTAGTTTTTATAGAATTCCTGGAACTCCTTGGAGGTGAAGTTCGTCCCATTGTCCGTGATGATGCTATGTGGCACCCCAAAGCGGAAGACAATGGACTCAAAGAATTTGACGCCGCAGGCTCCCGATTGGTTTATCACCGGCATAGCCTCGATCCACTTGGTGAATTTGTCGATCATGACTAGGAGGTAGACATATCCTCCTCGTGAGGATTTCTGGCGCTTGCCGACCATGTCGAGTCCCCATTGCGCGAAAGGCCAAGCCACATGTATTAGCCTGAGCTCCGCGCTAGGTGCGTGCGGTTTGTCCATGAATCGCTGGCAATAGTTGGCCAGTAGAATCCAGCTCGTAGGGCTTTGGAAACAAGGGAGCGACTGCGGGCGTGGTGCCCGCAAGTGCCTTTATGTATGTCGAGGAGGATGGCTCTTCCTTCCCCATTGAAGACTGTAACTACCTCGGTGAATTACGCTCCTAGTTACAAGCCTGGATGAGCAGAAATGGTTGAAATAGTACGGTGGGGCCCAAATGCCTCTCACAGGTAGACCTTTCGGCCGTCCCAACCATTTCCAAACATCGGGACAAGAACGGGCGGCGTAATCGGCAGGCGAAGGGATCAACTACATACACAAATGAGTATGTATGCAAGCCACCATACAACAGTACATCAGAGCCATTCCATCTAAAAAGAAAGGAAATATAGCAACGCCATACGGCAAGATCCAAATATCCTAGATAGATATAATAGTTTAGGATATCTCCTCATACATCAAACATCAGAGTATCAAGCGGAAGCGGAAGACAAAATCCGAGTATGGATAAGAAGCAAATCGGCATAAGATGCCCCATAAATAAGCACATCCCGCCCACAGATCTCACGGATCCCCGTTCCCGGAATCTCTACACCGAATGATCGTTGCCCACATCGTCCGTCTCTTCCACCCAGTATCCATCTTGCGAGTGTACCTGTTCATCTGAACCAATAATTTATCGTGTGAGACCCTAGGGGTACTCAGCAAGTCTTTATGCCTCTAAAGGGGACACAACCTGGGGTGACGCAATTGCAGCAAAAGATAAACCCTAACAATTCTATAGATACTCGCTAACCATCCGCCTAACCAGAGATAGACGGATGTCCGTGAATTAATAACAACAGTTATAACAGTAATAACGGTAATATCCACAGATCCATCCTCCTCCTCGCTTACCGAAGAGGAAGCGGACGAACAACCCCCCCATCCGTTGGCAGTTTTATTATCCATTCCGTGAGTGTTGCACTATTTACTAGTCAGGTACCTAGTCTAGTCAAATTAAAAGCGGTACTTTAGTTATGCTTGTCTATGATCGAGAAACTGTGCTCCAAGTCGTCCATAACCGCGGACACGGCTTTCAGAAAGTTTTACCCTGCAGGGGTGCACAAATAGCAACACACACTCGATATGCCTCGGAAAAACCAAATCAAAACCCAACGAGGCAGTCACGACAAAGAAATCACAGGATTCAGAAATATTTCAGGGGGCCACCCCATTGAGCTACCCGCAACGAAGTTAGCTGACTCCGGGACGGCCTCAAGGTTTGCGTCACTGGCTGTGAACGACTGGGAACCCGAAAATGTGACTGGGCTTGTCGACACCGCGAAAACACTCTGCTTTCCTAAACAGTACAGTGTGCAGTACCTCGCACAATTTAAATAAAGTAGTAAAGCATGGCATAAGTACAGGATAGTAAATAAAACCTCAAACTAGTTTGTGGCCCCAAGAAATAAGAATGAATCAAGCTCTGGCTCAGGGGGGTTCATAAGCCTCCCGGATGTGGATAGCGCGAATATTCAAGGAACAGGAATCAAGTACTCGGGGTCCTACGGGACACAAGTGAGCCTGAAAAACCAAATAGCGAATATGGCTCACCGATGCCACTTTCATTAGTTATCCCATTACTACTCAGGTTAAGTTGTATAGGTACCTCGTTATCCATCAGACACTCACATACCCTACACATGCTGTTCTACGACTCGCATGGCTCAAACAACTCCTATAGTAATGGCTCATGGGATGGAGGAACAAGCTTCGGTGGGGTTTAAAAGTAAAGGCTATGCAATACTTGGGATTCAATTTAATGCAATCGCGACTCAATGATGCAAGAATAAGAAAGAGGCAATAGGTACTATATGTATGCAAGCATGTGGCAGTGCTTGCCTGGCAGCTCAGTTGAAGCAAGGGATGGATCTGGCTAGTGCTCCTGGTTCTCTTGATATATCCCCTGCTCAGCGTCTATTCGAAGAAGAACCAAACAAACAAGGGCCAACATAAATAAAGTGCGCAAGCATATCAATAAATGCATCAAGCAAACAATCATGCCATGATGAATGATGCACAATTTGCATGGCATTAATGTAGCATGGCATGGGTGAGGTGTGAAGTACAAGATTAAATCATTTTATAGGGTTTTAATCATATTTTATACTCAAATTAGTTGCTGTACACATTATATTTACATGATGCATGCTTCAAAACACAACATGGAATGCATAAACAGAAAGGTCTCGTCGAGCTAATCATTTTAGACATATTATTTGTTAAATTTGGACTTATAAAACAAAAGATATTAATTAATTAAGGAAAAGGGCATTTTATTGTAATTTTAACCAACTTGGAAAAATAAAGTGTTCAAAATATATTTTGGATGGCATATTTGAATTCCTCACATTTTTCTGATTTGAAAACATATATTAATTGTATTATTTGGAATTATATTTGAAAAGTTATATAAAAACAGAATTTAATTTGAATTTGAAATAATTTGAAAAGATTTGAATTAAAACAGATTTCAGAAATCCTTTTTATACTCAGGAACAGCTAACCCCAGCCACTGACGGGTGGGGCCAGTGCTGACTGGGACTACACTTCGCGCAGAAACGTTTTACACCGCGGCCTAATCTAGCTCAAGCGCATGACATGTGGGCCACGGCACACACGGACCCGCGTGTCCGCGAACGGTCGCGCGGGGGCTGCCAGGTGGGCCGAGCTGGAGCGCGGGTTACAGCCAGGGAAACCAGAGGGCTTTTCGGCAAAACTTCACCGAGACAGACAGATGGGCCAGGCTGGACCGCGTGTTGCACTCGCAAAACATCAGGGGGTTATCGGCAAAAGTGCGGCCGTACTGTTCCTCTTCTCCGCGAGCAGAGGACAGATCGGTGCTCGCACGCGCGGACGCGACGCGGGGATTCGATCCAGGGATCTGGCATGCGCGCGCGGAGGCGGAAGCCGCTGGGCTAGGGCGGGGTAGCTGTCAGGAGGTCGGGCGCGGCCTAGATAGGCTTCTGCGACGCTACGGTGAGGCGGAACGAACGCGACGCCGGCGCACAGAGGCCGTTCGTCGGATTGTCCGGCGCGACCAGGGCAAGGCTGTGACGACGAGGATGTCTGGGGGGTTGGGTAGCTCACCGAGAGGTTGTTGGTGGCGTTGGATCGGTCGGCGAGCAGTGGATCGGCGGCGAGGCAGACGCCCAGAAGATCTAGGGTTTCGCGCGGGCGCTGACGGTGTGCAGGGGTACAGGCCTCCTCCTCCTCGACGTCGTGCTCCGCGCTGCTGTAGAGGACTTCCTCGGTCTTGCGAGCCGGAACGACGAGGAGCAGAGGGTAGACGGTGGCCGGCGAGAGGGAGGGTGGCGTCGGTGGAGAGGAAAGAGAGGAGATGCAGGGGTGCTGGGGCTGGATCTGGCGAGGCAGAGAGGTTGTGGGGGTGGTGGTAGGTAGCAGGGAGAGGGGGAGGTGCCGTGGGCGCGGGGTAGATGGTTAAAGGTGGCCTCGGGTGGCACGTTTTCCTCCTCCTCGCTCACGTGCTCGGCAGGGCAGGACCAGGGCAGGGAGCTGGCATGTGGGCCAGGGTGAGGCCAAGGAGGCGGGGGCAGGCTCGAGTGGTGGGGTCCTCAGGCAGAGAGAGAAAAGAGAGGGAGGGAGGAGCTCGGGTTGGAGCTAGGTTGGGGCTCGGGTTAGGTTAGTAGCCTCGGGTTGGGTTAGGGCTTGGTAGCTGGGGTGTAGCTAGGGTTTGGTTAGAGGGTGGCCAAGTGGGGCCAAGCTAGGTGAGAGATAGAGGGAGGCCGAGAGAGAGAGAGGAGTGGCATGGGTAGGTCATGGTGGGGTTTAGGAGAGAGGGGGTTATGGTGATGAAGGGTAGATGATATGAGTGGCACCTAGATAGAGGATAAGAGAGAAGGGGTGGTGGTTTAGGGTTTTAGAAGATAGCATACTCCAAACTAGAGCAAGCAAGAACACGTGGATAGATGTAGGGTTTGGGTTTAGCTTAGATAGAGATAAGGAGAGAGGTTTAGAGAGAGAGGAGAGATTAGATGGGGTGGCACTTTTTGACATGATCAAGCATGCTCTAGACAAGCACTAACAAGATCAAGACAAGAAAAGAGGGGTGAGATGAGGTGTGAGGGGTTTAAGCAAGATCAAAAGATCAAGCCCAAAAGAAAGGGATATAGATTGAGATGATCCACTCTAAAACAAATAAGATCCAAAAGACAAGCAAAAAGGTGGTACTTGCATGGGTCATGCATAAATAATTAATACCATGCTTATTTTGTGAAAACAAGATTATTTACATGGCATTATTCTTATGCATTCCAAAAGGTGGAGTAAGGTCTAAGCAAAAGAAATTGAAAGAAAGGTTCCAGATGGAGTAGATGGAGACGATCACATTGGATTATATTTGGGACTTGCTAGTGTGTATATTCCACTAGGTATTTAATAGTCCCATAATATTCTCACATGAGCATAAATCCATAATAATCCAAATGGAAGCTAGGAGAAAGGGTCCCACTCACAAGGCATGCAAAGGTGGCCATGTGGCTCTCATATATCAATGGTGTGAAAACAACATGATGCTAAGATGAGAGCATGTGGAAAAAGAATTGGGTCCATCCCAACCCACATGAGCTAGAGGTAAACTCAAATATGCAAAGCTCATATTTAGTTGGATGGTGGAATTATAAGGTGGTGAAAGAAAGGGTGGTGGAGTTAATAAAAGATATGCCCCCAACTCAACTTGGGCATTTACACCATATATCAATAACCAAATACAATATCAAGAGGCAACTACAATTTGCAATGCATATGAGATAAGAACCAAATGGAAAAGGGTTTTATATGATGCTCAAATGCAAGGTGGCATGATGACATGAGCATGATATAATTATGATGCAACAATTATATATATGAAGTAGCATTATGTAGACTAGGCTAGTAGCATTGCAATTGTTAGACAATTGGGATGCTACAACTCTCCCCCACTAAACAAGAATCTCGCCCCGAGATTCCTAGGAAAAGAAAACAACACAAGGAGAGGCGGGTGTTCGAACGAAGGTAACCCTCACATTCACAAGTTGATGAACAACGGAATGGTGCGACCACCACACCTTCCAAAACTTGCTAGACTTGTTGCGAGTCTTGCGTTTTGCTTGAGAAACAACGGGTTAGAAGAGTTGAAGGATTGTCGTGAGACAAGAAGGATAGGATGGACATAGCTCCGGTTTTCTCAAGAAACATGATAAAAGACTAGAACCACTTGAGAAAGAAAAGGAAAGGATGATGTATCATGGATAAAGAAAGACACACCGTTAAGATTAAAGATTTACTGATACTAGAGAGGATGAACCTTTGTGTCGCTGGAAGAAAAGAGCTAGATTGGAGAGGTTTGACCCACTATGACAATAGCATCGTATCTTCCCTCGGATTGGAGAAATGAAGTACGGAAACAATATTGCCTTCAAACAATAGAGTCCCTTGATATGAGCAGAAAGATTTAGATAGACATCGTCGGATTAGATCTTCTTGCGCCGGTAAGAACCAAAGGATCACACAATTGAGGTGCGCGGATATAACTTCCAGAAACGGATGTGAAGCTAGATCATGGTGGAATCCCGAGAAGCAAAGAATATAGAGGATCTGGAGTTTATTGTAGAGATACTTATTGCTTTCTTTAGCCTTGAGGCTAACGCAATAGATTTGCGGCTGATGGCATCGACCATAATTGGCTTTACCACAGAAAAAGAATTGATGAAACAAAGAGAGATATAGTTTCCTTTCATCTTGTTTGGGGATGTCGAGCACCGGTAGAAAGACGAGGACAGAAAAGAGTTTGTGTTTGTTTCCACCAGATAATTGAAGATTTTGCTCCGTGTAGAAAGGGCGAGATCACCAACAAGATATTATTGATTACTTTCTTCGAGAGAGCACTCCGGAAAAACAAAGACGAAAGTAAAAGTATCGAGGGATAAAGGCCACTTCTAACTTCCGGGGAATGAGTGAGATCACATTAATTCACCAATTCAATGTACAAGAGCGAATGATAAGAGTAGTGGTATGGTAGCTACTCCATCCCGCAATCAAAGCATTACTCCGCACATGAATAAGAAAACCATGCAACCCAACTACCGAAACAGACTGAAGGTATTGAAAAGAAGAGCCCATGGAACTCCGTAAGAAACAAGGGTAGATGCAAACGATTCGCCGGATTCATAGATAGATAAGGGTGATGATGTTGTCGTCATGTCGAAAGTACCAAGCCACCGGAAAGATATGAAGGAAGATTACGGAGACAACTGCAAGATTCCACAGGTAAAGAAAAAGATAGCACCACTTGAACATAAGGATTACAAAAGATCTGGAAAATCTTCATGGCCTCTGGTGGATTGAGCATCGATGATATAACGAGAGGGTTTCAAAAGATTACTTAACGAGATAGAGGTGAAAAAAACTCCATGTTCTTCTTGAAATGATTGAGAGAGATTTAGCAGTTTTGAGGAAAAGCTTTAGCGAAACGACGATGATAACTTGCCAACAAGGAACAACTCCGGATTGGTTGAAGATGGGGGATGGAATTAACAATGGAGTTGCTGATTCCAGAATTGAAGCGATTTATTTAGCAGAAGGACGTGGCCGAGATAGGTGACTTCAAAAAGCCAGAACTCTCACTTTGAGACTTTGCACACAGGCAGTGCTCACGAAGCTTGAGAGAAAGAGACACAGATGATCTTCCCTGTCCTTCCCTTGATATGGAATAGGCAAGCATATTATCAACATATACCACCAAGGATTAACAAGATATTCCCAGAATATCAAGTTCAAGAGGCGGGAGAAACGAACAAATGCTCGAAACACTTTCTGAGCTCAACGCTCTTTGAAAGATCAACGTTAAGAGCACGGGTTCGTGTTGAAGAAGATGCACTGGAAGAATAGATTATCCGGTCCTTCGGAAGAAAAAGAGATGTCACCTGGTTCACATTGTCGATCGGATCACCGGTTACAAAGATAAAGAGATGTTGGATAAGAACCGATGATATAGCTTTGCTTATGGTATGAGCTATCAGAGACGAAAAAGGTGTGCAGATATGGAGTTGAAAAAGATGTGCAGCATGATGAACAGATGATAGACCGCCGTAGTGCTTTGGGAAACTCCGGATTGCCACAGATACTTGAATATGCATAGATATGATCACGGTGTACTCAAAATCACAGGAGATAACCTCATCCTCCAGATGGTGACGGTTGATAGCATTTTTCCATATTCCAATCGACACATCATGAGTGGAATATAGCTATGCCGAGAGCCAAATTACAATCATCAGCATCGGATCGACACATGTTATGTAATTAGCCCAAGAGAATTGATGATGAAGAGAAACTCTAGGAACAAGCGCCGGTGACAAAAGAATGATTTAGCATGGACATGCTGATAAAAGGGAGATAGATAATGTTTCACACACGACTGGAAAGGAGTGTGGAAGCACAGATGTATCAAAGAAAAAATTTCCGCATTTTTCGGCATTAAAATACCAATAGATGCGCAAAATCACTTATCAGATAGAGATTAGCAACAGATGCTTGCACAGAAAGAGGAGTTGCTAGAAGGAAGAACACCCTTAAGATGGTAGCACCGGTTAACAAGGAGTCAGATAGATCGCGACGGTTTTCACAAGCCTGTCAGTATGGAATGTACCAATAGTTGATAACCAAAAGGCAGATAGAGATAACAAGTTGGATGCAACAGATAGACAAGGAATTACACACACACACACACTGTCTATGGTACTACGGAAACCCAGATCACGTGAATCCTAGTTTGAATTTTAAGAAGAGGATTGAAAACGTTACACTCCCTTACCAGAAAAGGGTGGTGGGTGGGTAAGAAGAAAAGTGGAAGCAGTCCTACTCTCGCGTTTTGTTTTTCCCTAGTATACATAACTACCAAAAATATTTGCTAGACAGACAACGACCATTTGGCTGAGACCCTGAAGGTCGGGATGGCTCTGATACCAATTGTAACTACCTCGGTGAATTACGCTCCTAGTTACAAGCCTGGATGAGCAGAAATGGTTGAAATAGTACGGTGGGGACCAAATTCCTCTCACAGGTAGACCTTTCGGCCGTCCCAACCATTTCCAAACATCGGGACAAGAACGGGCGGCGTAATCGGCAGGCGAAGGGATCAACTACATACACAAATGAGTATGTATGCAAGCCACCATACAACAGTACATCAGAGCCATTCCATCTAAAAAGAAAGGAAATATAGCAACGCCATACGGCAAGATCCAAATATCCTAGATAGATATAATAGTTTAGGATATCTCCTCATACATCAAACATCAGAGTATCAAGCGGAAGCGGAAGACAAAATCCGAGTACGGATAAGAAGCAAATCAGCATAAGATGCCCCATAAATAAGCACATCCCGCCCATAGATCTCACGGATCCCCGTTACCGGAATCTCTACATCGAATGATCGTTGACCACATCGTCCGTCTCTTCCACCCAGTATCCATCTTGCGAGTGTACCTGTTCATCTGAACCAATAATTTATCGTGTGAGACCCTAGGGGTACTCAGCAAGTCTTTATGCCTCTAAAGGGGACACAACCTGGGGTGACGCAATTGCAGCAAAAGATAAACCCTAACAATTCTATAGATACTCGCTAACCATCCGCCTAACCAGAGATAGACGGATGTCCGTGAATTAATAACAACAGTTATAACAGTAATAACGGTAATATCCACAGATCCATCCTCCTCCTCGCTTACCGACGAGGAAGCGGACGAACAACCCCCCCATCCGTTGGCAGTTTTATTATCCATTTCATGAGTGTTGCACTATTTACTAGTCAGGTACCTAGTCTAGTCAAATTAAAAGCGGTACTTTAGTTATGCTTGTCTATGATCGAGAAACTCTGCTCCAAGTCGTCCATAACCGCGGACACGGCTTTCAGAAAGTTTTACCCTGCAGGGGTGCACAAATAGCAACACACACTCGATATGCCTCGGAAAAACCAAATCAAAACCCAACGAGGCAGTCACGACAAAGCAATCACAGGATTTAGAAATATTTCAGGGGGCCACCCCATTGAGCTACCCGCAACAAAGTTAGCTGACTCCGGGACGGCCTCAAGGTTTGCGTCAGTGGCTGTGAACGACTGGGAACCCGAAAATGTGACTGGGCTTGTCGACACCGCGAAAACACTCCGCTTTCCTAAACAGTACAGTGTGCAGTACCTCGCACAATTTAAATAAAGCAGTAAAGCATGGCATAAGTACAGGATAGTAAATAAAACCTCAAACTAGTTTGTGGCCCCAAGAAATAAGAATGAATCAAGCTCTGGCTCAGGGGGGTTCATAAGCCTCCCGGATGTGGATAGCGCGAATATTCAAGGAACAGGAATCAAGTACTCGGGGTCCTACGGGACACAAGTGAGCCTGAAAAACCAAATAGCGAATATGGCTCACCGATGCCACTTTCATTAGTTATCCCATTACTACTCAGGTTAAGTTGTATAGGTACCTCGTTATCCATCAGACACTCACATACCCTACACATGCTGTTCTACGACTCGCATGGCTCAAACAACTCCTATAGTAATGGCTCATGGGATGGAGGAACAAGCATCGGTGGGGTTTAAAAGTAAAGGCTATGCAATACTTGGGATTCAATTTAATGCAATCGCGACTCAATGATGCAAGAATAAGAAAGAGGCAATAGGTACTATATGTATGCAAGCATGTGGTAGTGCTTGCCTGGCAGCTCAGTTGAAGCAAGGGATGGATCTGGGTAGTGCTCCTGGTTCTCTTGATATATCCGCTGCTCAGCGTCTATTCGAAGAAGAACCAAACAAACAAGGGCCAACATAAATAAAGTGCGCAAGCATATGAATAAATGCATCAAGCAAACAATCATGCCATGATGAATGATGCACAATTTGCATGGCATTAATGTAGCATGGCATGGGTGAGGTGTGAAGTACAAGATTAAATCATTTTATAGGGTTTTAATCATATTTTATACTCAAATTAGTTGCTGTACACATTATATTTACATGATGCATGCTTCAAAACACAACATGGAATGCATAAACAGAAAGGTCTCGTCGAGCTAATCATTTTAGACATATTATTTGTTAAATTTGGACTTATAAAACAAAAGATATTAATTAATTAAGGAAAAGGGCATTTTATTGTAATTTTAACCAACTTGGAAAAATAAGGTGTTCAAAATATATTTTGGATGGCATATTTGAATTCCTCACATTTTTCTGATTTGAAAACATATATTAATTGTATTATTTGGAATTATATTTGAAAAGTTATATAAAAACAGAATTTAATTTGAATTTGAAATAATTTGAAAAGATTTGAATTAAAACAGATTTCAGAAATCCTTTTTATACTCAGGAACAGCTAACCCCAGCCACTGACGGGTGGGGCCAGTGCTGACTAGGACTACACTGCGCGCAGAAACGTTTTACACCGCGGCCTAATCTAGCTCAAGCGCATGACATGTGGGGCCACGGCACACACGGACCCGCGTGTCAGCGGACGGTCGCGCGGGGGCTGCCAGGTGGGCCGAGCTGGAGCGCGGGTTACGGACAGAGAAACCAGAGGGCTTTTCGGCAAAACTTCACCGAGACAGACAGATGGGCCAGACTGGACCGCGGGTTGCACTCGCAAAACATCAGGGGGTTATCGGCAAAAGTGCGGCCGTACTGTTCCTCTTCTCCGCGAGCAGAGGACAGATCAGTGCTCGCACGCGCGGACGCGACGCGGGGATTCGATCCAGGGATCTGGCATGCGCGCGCGGAGGCGGCAGCCGCTGGGCTAGGGCGGGGTAGCTGTCAGGAGGTCGGGCGCGGCCTAGATAGGCTTCTGCGACGCTACGGTGAGGCGGAACGAACGCGACACCGGCGCACAGAGGCCGTTCGTCGGATTGTCCAGCGCGACCAGGGCAAGGCTGCGACGACGAGGATGTCTGGGGGGTTGGGTAGCTCACCGAGAGGTTGTTGGTGGCGTTGGATCGGTCGGCGAGCAGTGGATCGGCGGCGAGGCAGACGCCCAGAAGATCTAGGGTTTCGCGTGGGCGCTGACGGTGTGCAGGGGTACAGGCCTCCTCCTCCTCGACGTCGTGCTCCGCGCTGCTGTAGAGGACTTCCTCGGTCTACTAGGCTTCCTCCACGACGTGCTTGCGAGCCGGAACGACAAGGAGCAGAGGGTAGACGGTGGCCGGCGAGAGGGAGGGTGGCGTCGGTGGAGAGGAAAGACAGGAGATGCAGGGGCGCTGGGGCTGGATCTGGCGAGGCAGAGAGGTTGTGGGGGTGGTGGTAGGTAGCAGGGAGAGGGGGAGGTGTCGTGGGCGCGGGGTAGATGGTTAAAGGTGGCCTCGGGTGGCACCTTTTCCTCCTCCTCGCTCACGTGCTCGGCAGGGCAGGACCAGGGCAAGGAGCTGGCATGTGGGCCAGGGTGAGGCCAAGGAGGCAGGGGCAGGCTCGGGTGGTGGGGTCCTCAGGCAGAGAGAGAAAAGAGAGGGAGGGAGGAGCTCGGGTTGGAGCTAGGTTGGGGCTCGGGTTAGGTTAGTAGCCTCGGGTTGGGTTAGGGCTTGGTAGCTGGGGTGTAGCTAGGGTTTGGTTAGAGGGTGGCCAAGTGGGGCCAAGCTAGGTGAGAGATAGAGGGAGGCCGAGAGAGAGAGAGGGGTGGCATGGGTAGGTCATGGTGGGGTTTAGGAGAGAGGGGGTTATGGTGATGAAGGGTAGATGATATGAGTGGCACCTAGATAGAGGATAAGAGAGAAGGGGTGGTGGTTTAGGGTTTTAGAAGATAGCATACTCCAAACTAGAGCAAGCAAGAACACGTGGATAGATGTAGGGTTTGGGTTTAGCTTAGATAGAGATAAGGAGAGAGGTTTAGAGAGAGAGGAGAGATTAGATGGGGTGGCACTTTTTGACATGATCAAGCATGCTCTAGACAATCACTAACAAGATCAAGACAAGAAAAGAGGGGTGAGATGAGGTGTGAGGGGTTTAAGCAAGATCAAAAGATCAAGCCCAAAAGAAAGGGATATAGATTGAGATGATCCACTCTAAAACAAATAAGATCCAAAAGACAAGCAGAAAGGTGGTACTTGCATGGGCCATGCATAAATAATTAATACCATGCTTATTTTGTGAAAACAAGATTATTTACATGGCATTATTCTTATGCATTCCAAAAGGTGGAGTAAGGTCTAAGCAAAAGAATTTGAAAGAAAGGTTCCAGATGGAGTAGATGGAGATGATCACATTGGATTATATTTGGGACTTGCTACTGTGTATATTCCACTAGGTATTTAATAGTCCCATAATATTCTCACATGAGCATAAATCCATAATAATCCAAATGGAAGCTAGGAGAAAGGGTCCCACTCACAAGGCATGCAAAGGTGGCCATGTGGCTCTCATATATCAATGGTGTGAAAACAACATGATGCTAAGATGAGAGCATGTGGAAAAAGAATTGGATCCATCCCAACCCACATGAGCTAGAGGTAAACTCAAATATGCAAAGCTCATATTTAGTTGGATGGTGGAATTATAAGGTGGTGAAAGAAAGGGTGGTGGAGTTAATAAAAGATATGCCCCCAACTCAACTTGGGCATTTACACCATATATCAAGAACCAAATACAATATCAAGAGGCAACTACAATTTGCAATGCATATGAGATAAGAACCAAATGGAAAAGGGTTTTATATGATGCTCAAATGCAAGGTGGCATGATGACATGAGCATGATATAATTATGATGCAACAATTATATATATGAAGTAGCATTATGTAGACTAGGCTAGTAGCATTGCAATTATTAGACAATTGGGATGCTACAAAGACGCATCACTGAAGGACTCCTATGATGTTGCGAATGCCTTGGACCATCGCACTATGTGTAGCGCATCAGTCGGGTCATCTGGTAGCCTTTTACTAAGCAGGTATGTGATGTATGGTTGTTTCCAGGATGGCTCGATCATCATGACCTCCATGGGGCCCTCGAGTCCTATGTCTAGCTCCATGTTGTCGAGTGTCGTGGGCTCGCTTGGTGGCGTAGCCCCCGAGTCCTTTGTCATGCTAGCTTTAGTCTTTGTGCCATTCGAGCGCTCTAGAAATACGCCAGGTGGCACTTGGGCGCAGGTGGAACCCATGTTTGCGAGTATGTCCGCCTCCTCATTGCTCTCGCGGCCGACGTGGCGTAACTCGCAGCCATCGAAGTCCCCTTCGAGTGTGTCGCAGAGGTCATGATAGGCGATCATGTTGTCACTCAGAGCGTCGCACTCATTCATTTTTTGGTTGACCACTAACTTGGAGTCACCATAGATGACGAGTCGCTTGGCGCCGCAGGATTTTGCCATTCGCATCCCGTGGATCAACGCATCATATTCGGCTTCATTGTTGGAGGTTGTGGACTGCATTCACGGAACGTACCTCATCTTGTCACCTTGGGGTGATGTCAGTATGACACCTGCACCAGCTCCTTCCATGCGCTTGGATCCGTCGAAGTGCATTGTCCATTGGTAAGACATGTCTGGCTTGTCGGGCAGCTAGTTCTCCATCCAGTGCACGAGGAAGTTCGGGAAAACTTGCTATTTGATCGCGTCGTGCTTCTCGTACGTGATGTCTCATGGAGACAGTTCTATGCCCCAAAGAGCGACTCGTCCGGTGGCGTCGGCATTATTAAGTATGTGCCCGTGCGGGGCATTGTTCACCACCATGATTGGGTGCTCCTGGAAGTAGTGTTGCAGTAATCTGGTGGTCATGAAGACGCCATAAGCCAGCTTCTGGTAGTGCGGGTACTACTGTTTTGTTGGTGTGAGCACCTCGTTGAGGTAGTAGACTGGGCGTTGTACCCCGTGGACTTTATTTTCTTAGGCTCGCTCCACCACAAGCACAGTGCTGACCAATACTGGCGAGTTGGACAGTAGACGCTTGAGGTCTTCGAATGCTTCTTGTGCCTCATCTCTCCACTCGAACTTGTTAACTTTACTTAGAAGTTGGTAGAAGGGTAGTGCCTTTTCACCCATTCGACTTATGAATCGACTGAACGTCGCGATTCGTCCGGCCAGCTGTTGGACGCCTTTTACGTTCTTCGGCTTCTCCATGGCCAGTATGGCCTTTATTTTCTTCGGGTTTGCCTCAATCCCTCTCGCGGAGATGAGATACCCGAGTAGTTTCCTAGATGGTACGCCGAAGGCACATTTGTCCGGATTGAGCTTGATCCGGTAGTGATCGAGGTTATCGAAGGTCTCGCGGAGATCGTCGAGTAAAGCGGCTTCCTCTTTGGTTTTGACGATGATGTTGTCGATGTAGACTTGAATATTGCGACCAAGTTGGTTCTTGAGGCAGGCCTGCATACACCACTGATAGGTGGCTCCTGTGTTTCTTAGCCCAAAGGGCATCATGTTGTAGAAGAACACACCAAAGGGTGTCGTGAACGCCGTTTTCTCTTGGTCTTCCTCCTTCATTTGAATCTTATTGTGGCCTCACTAGGGGTCGAGGAAGCAGAGGCGCTCGCATCCTGCTGTGGAGTCGATTATTTGATCGATCTGTGGCAACGAGAAGTGATCCTTCAGGCAGTGCTTGTTCAAGGAGGTGAAGTCACGCACATCCGTAGGATGTCCATGTCCTTTTTAGGCACGAGCAGCGGATTTGCGAGCCAGGTGCTTTCTTTGATCTCGCGTATGAATTTCACGTTGGGGACTCTATTGATCTCCATACCGACTGCTTTTGCTCTTGGTTCAGATAGTCGCCGTATCATTTGTTTAACTGGCCTTGCGTCTGGATTCACGTTGAGTGAGTGCTCGGCGAATTCCCTGGGAACTCCTGGCATGTCCGCTAGACACCAGGTAAAGATTTCCCAGCGCTAGTGGAGGAATTCGACGAGCGCGAGTTCCTATGCGGGACTCAAGTTGTTAGCGATGAGGGTTGTCTTGGTCGGGTCTGTTGGATGGACCTGGACTTTCTTGGTGTGCACCGATGTGTCGAAGGATTGGTCGGGTGAGCTTGGCTTGCTCAGGGGAGGCAGACTGTTGTCTGTCGACTCCTTTAACCTCACGAGTTCCTCTTGCATGCTGAAGGACTAGGAGATTCTGTTGAATTCCCTATCGCAGTTGTTAGACCTCTCAAAGCTTCCGTTGATTGTGATGATGCCATTTGGAACCGGCATCTTCATCTGCATGTAGGCATTGTGTGGTACCGCCATGAACCTCACGAACACGACATGTCCGAGGATACAGTGGTACTGTGAAGGCCAGTCGACAACTTCAAAGTTGATGTGCTCTCGCTGAAAGTTTTGTGACGCGCCGAAGATGATGTCGAGGTTGATCTTTCCCAGGGGGTACACGCCCTTCCCTAGAACGATGCCGTGGAACGTCGTTTTTGAAACTTCCAGACATGTCAGAGGGATCCTCATTGCTCGCAAGGTACTTGCGAACATGAGGTTGATGCCGCTTCCTCCGTCCATAAAGACGCGACTCATCTCGAAGCCTTTGATTTGTATCTCGAGCACCAGGGGACAGTGGCCTGGACGAGGTACTTTACGCGGGTGGTCACTCTTGTCGAAGGTGATGCAGGACTTGCTGCCACTGAGGTACTCAGCGGTGGAGGGCGGAGAATTCATCGCGAGATTGACTTGGCAAGTGATCGATTTCTGTAGTCGATTTGAGGGACGACCCTTATGGATCATTCCCATATTCCCAGTGGTCGGGGGTATGGTTCCCCTCTATGATTCTGGACTGGTGCAGCCGCAGGTGGTATCAGACCTAGTGGTGGTGGAGGAGCTCCATGTGCCACAGCACCTAGGGCAGCTCTGTAGCCTTGGTTAACCGTTTCGCGATTCATCTAGGCCAGGCCCTCGTGGAGCTTGAGGAATTTGCGGCAGTCCTTTAGGAGGTGGCTTGACTTTTTCTTTCTGTCTTGTTTCTCGATGTAGAAGTGCATGTTGCATGGTCCGTACAGTTTGTCCTGGATGGATGTTTCAGGTGCCTCATCGCGAGTGTGGTGCTTCCACACTTGCATGGTTTTCCCGCAATCGTGGTATCCGCCGCTGTGGTATCCGCTATTGCGGTTATCGTCGCGTTTGTCGGCGTAGCCAGCCCCGACCATGTCGACCTCTTCGTTGTCCTTGTAACTGCGCATTATATGTTTCCCTCGACGGTCGCGTCTACGCCCAAGGTCGTCATCATCATCGAAGTAGGCTTAGTTTTTCACCGAGTACTCTCCATCAGCCCACCTATTCACGATCTCCATCAGGTGGTCGATTGTCTTGGGCTTCGAGCGACCTAGCTCCTCCCTAAGCTCTCTGTGGCGCACGCCACCGTTGAACGCGTCGATTGTGCGATCCTCGGAGATGTCTTCTGCAGAATTCTTGAAGATGGACCATCTCTAGATGTATGAGTGCAGCGACTCGCTAGACCTTTGGTGGTAGCCTCTTAACTCTTCGATTGATGCGGGCCTTTTGTAGGTGCCCTTGAAGTTTTGCACGAAGCTATAGACCAGTTCTTCCGAGCTGTGAATGGATCCGCACAGGAGGTTATTAAGACACGCTCGAGCAGCGCCTTGCAGCTATAGCTGGAGGCACTTCATCTCCATACTCGAGCTTCCGCCATGTAGTCTGACGGAAGAGAGGTGATCTTCTAGCCACATTTTCGGATCCTGCAGGCCGTCGAATTTCTGGATCTCTGATGTGAGTTTGAACCCCTTAGGCATTCTCTTTTGCCCGATGGCTCTGCTGAAGCATCTGGCGCCGTAGAGCTCTACGTTATCATCCTCTGATTCAGTCGAACGAGCACGCCTCACACGCATCTTGTCGACCTTGTGTTGCGTGATGTCATCACACGCGTCGTAGTCGTGGTCGTGTCACCATGAGCGACGATGTCGAGACAAATCGTTTCTATCATCGCTAGACGAGGGTGAGGAGTAGCGTTGGTATAGAGCTTTACTCTTTTTTGGCTCTGGCGGAGGATCCTTGATGAGGGCGGCTTCGACTAGCCCCAAGCCTGCGATCCTAGATCGGTGCATGGCAGCTCGCGGATCCCTAGTCGGAGGCTGGTTGTTGAGGAGGTACATGGTGGCTGCAGTCACCGCTGCCTGCGGCATCTTTGGGAGCACGTTGCCCCGCGTATCCACCATCATGGAAGAGAAGTCGAGGACTCACGCAGCCTCTTCTCGTTCCTTATCGGTGAGGTGGGCCAATCGAGAGCATCTTTTGGTAGCCACATGGTCGTTTCCCTTGGAAGAGGATCCTCCCATGGAAGAGAGTTGAGACCGTCGAAAACTCGACTCATCCGCTGCCCTTTTGCACGCGTCGTGTTGCGCGATCACTTGCTATTGGCGCTTGTATTCTTCTTTGAGAAGCCAATGGTAACCCATCAGCATGTCTTGCGATGAGTTTGGGTGCAGAGGGGTACCCGTAGAGCTTCTTGACAGCGAGCCCACTCCTTTTCATTGAGGTGGATCTGCACGCGCTCCCCGGCATGCTCATTCGTCATGAGGTAGGGTTCTCCTCTCGTCCCGTTGTTGGTGGGTGTGCCGTTGGCGGGACCACCGTTTGCGACTGGGATGCCACCGTTGGTCAGACTAGTGCTGGTGTTTTCGTGACTGACACTGGTGTCGCGTGCGTTGATGACGACGCACATGTAGTGATTGGGGAAGTTGTTGCTTCCGCAGCTTTCAGATCCATCTTCAGTGGCTAGATCGCCCAGATCAGATCCGCAACTGCTGTCATTGATCGGGTTCCCGACTATTGTCGGGGCGTTGAGTTCGCTCAGGGTGCCGATTAGCGGCGGAAACCACGATGTTGGAGCAATGGCGGGAACTGCGGGCTGGTCAGGGAGGCAGAGCGTGCCCGGCTAACCAACTTGGAAGTGTAGGCTCCCGATCGCTAGGACGATTCCCTCGCCCACTGACTCGAAATCCGGGCGAGTGGTCAGCGTGTGGACGGTGAAGTCGAAGGCACCAAAGAGGAGGTGAAACTCTGCTATTGCAGATTTGTAGATCGCGTTTGACGGGGCCGAAGAAGCTGCGACATCAGCACTCCCAATTCTCACAGATGGCGCCAATTGACGAGGGTTAAACTCATCAATACCCATTGTTATGGACTTGGGTTTTGGAGAAGGAGGGAGCGTTGAAGGCATCAATCGGCTAGCAAACAAGCACACAGGGACGCAAGGTTTACCCAGGTTTAGGCCTCGTAGAGGTCCCTTGTAGTGACCTCGGATCGATAAAGATCCTAAGTCCCTATGATCAACATACTAGTCCCTGGATCAATAGCTAGCACTCACAGTCGATGAAATATCATGTAAAACACTAGTCTTTATTACACGAATTGAATAATCCAAAGTTTACATATTACAACAGAAGCGAAATAATACAACTTGGAGTCCCTGAAGAGAATATGCCCGAGAGGCAATAAGAAAGTGCTTATTATCTTATTCCATGTTTATGATAAATGTTTATTTTGCATGCTATAATTGTATTAATTGGAAACGTTAATACATGTGTGTTTAATAAACAAAATACAAAGTTCCTAGTAATGCCTCTCATATAAACTAGCTCGTTGATTAACAAGATGATCAAGGTTTCCTTATCATGGACATTGGATGTTGTTAATAACGAGGTCACAACATTGGTGGAATGATGTGATGAACATTCATCCGAAGTATAGCATTATGATCAGAGTCATTATTTTTATATTGCTATAACATCATACGAAGTAATCTTAGTCCTTAGACCATGAGATCATGTTAATTGCTAACACGGGAAGAGTATCTTGATAACATCAAACGTCACACCGTAACAGGGTGACTATAAAGGTGGGTTCAGTGCTACGAAGGTGTTATGTTGAGGCTCATGGATCAAGAGTGGGATTTGTCCATCCCGATGACGGATAGATATATTTTGGGCCCTCTCGGTGATATCACATTGAAATAGCTTGCAAGCAAGTGATGTGATCACTAGAATGTTATATCACGGGAACGAGAAAAGAGTGCATGTCAGTAACAAGATCAAACTAGGTATGGGGATACCGATGATCGAATCTCAAACATGTGATATATCGCGAGACAAAGGGATTTAGTTACTGGTGTTAAAGGTTCACACGATCACAAGAGTCATCGTTGAATATGTGGGTGTCAGTACGGATCTCTGGGTCCCGCTACTGATTATTGATCGGAGAGGGGTCTCAATCATGTCTATATTATTCGCGAACCATAGGGTGACACACTTAAGGGATACCAACACCATTTGGAGCAAATATGTTTCAGATAAAGATTTAAGAAAGCGCTGTAATTATTTCAATAGACACCGAAACTGTTTCGGGTGAAATTGCTGAAAAATATTCTACATGTAATATTGAAATGTTGCAGGGGGTTTTATGTGAGTGTTTGTTAATTTAAGTAATTAACAAAATTCTGAATAAAACTAATAAAAGAGTTTTATTAAATGAGACAGCATTAAATTTGGAGAAATTTAATGCATTTAAAGTGGAGACTTAAAAAGAGAATGTGAAGGGGCAAATTTATGTGGAGGGAGTTACCACCACATGAATGAGGAGGTGAAGGGTCACCCCTTGGGCGCCGGCCATGGGGAGGGGCACCCCCCTCCTCCTATAAAAGTCCACCCTCACACCCCTTCTTCCTCACACCTCCTTGTGAAGGATATCTCTCCCCCTCTAGTATTATTCCCCCATGGTCTCGGATTAACGAGATACATGTTCCCGGTGGCTTTATCTGGAAAGGAGTTGCTGCTTCTGCTGCTTTGCTGGAGCGAGAGACGGAGGCTGTCGGGGTACCGGACGTGTGTGCGATCACAGATGCACCACTGCTTTGCGGTGCTAGACTTGGTGGTGCTGGACTTGCTGGAGCTGGATCTGATGGACGTGCTGGAGCCGGACCTGCAGGACTTCATGACGATCTTGAGATCGGCAAGTGTACGACTACATCATCCATGAGTTCCATCTCGTTAACAAAGCTTTGTTGTCTTCAAGGGTAAGTTCTCTATGGATGTATATCCACCCGTTGCTTGTATATAGTAGATAGATCTTGGCGTATAGTTCACATCATAGGAATTTTTTTGTTTTCTATGCTGCGAACCCAACAGTGGTATCAGAGCCTGATCTATGCGTAGATGCTTTGCACGGGTAGTACACATATGTTTATATGTGGGCGATGATGATCATGGTATTGCTTCTTTCATGTATTTTGGATATTGGTGACATAATGGGATGAAGCGGCCCGGACCAACCTTACATGTCATCGCACATGACACCGGTTCCACGACTAACATGCAACTAGTTTTGCATAAGTGGTTGGTGGGTGGCTGTCTCTCCTATTATAGTCAATATCTGATTTACAACAAGTTGCTAATAATTTGGTTATCATCGTTGCGGTTCCATGTTCGTAGGTAAGAACGGTTCTATCTTGGAAAGCCCTAATCCACGTAAAACTTGCAATTGATAAATTAGAGGCGTCTAGTTTAGATCGTTGTTGGGCTAGTGTCATGATATGGAAATGTTGTAAGTTGATGTATGGTTGATACCCTTACAACACACCTAACGTGTAAGTTCCATAGACCTTGTCCTTACACACAAAGGAATGATAGAGATCATACCACGATGCATATGATGGTGATCAAATGCATGGACCATATCATCCCACTTTACACATATGATGTTCACATCTTATATTCTTAGTTTTGTGCTTTTAGTATCATTATAAGATGATCCCTCATTTAAATATCAAGATAAAATGTGTTCTTCCTTAAGTATGCACCGTTCTATGGATCGTGTTTAGAGACAACACGTGATGATCGGGTGTACTCGACTCTACGCTTTCTTACAACGGATGTAAGACAGTTTTACACACGTGAATACTAAGGTTCTTACTTGGCGAGCCTAGCATGTACATACATGGCCTCAGAACACGGACCGAAAGGTTAAGCATGAGTCATATAGTTGATGTGATTCCCATATTGATGCTCGCCTTTGAAGCTACACGGACTCACATGATGATCGGACTTGGTGTAGTGGATTTGGTTTATGTAATCACCAAAAAGGCACGAGGGATGTCATTTTTTATTGGGAGTTCATTTATAATTTGGATTAGTTGAACTCAATTTGTCATAAACTAAATCGAAGTGAATTTGCATAATTTGTTGTAGTCATTGGCGTCTGTTCACTACCTTAGGCTTAGTTTTAATTGAGATAATAGAACTATAGAATTCTGGATATTTACTTTACAAACTGGTACCGTATTATTTTGAATGTCAATATAAATTTTAGAAGTCCTATTGCAAACTTTCAGCAAACTCTATTTACTCCATGAAGTTTAATAAGTAGTATTAAATCAAGAGTAAGAATTCCAACATTAGTATCTAAAGTATCATGTTTGCCTCCATGATTCTTGATATTCAAAAGTTGTTTTAATATCGATGTCGTCGGATTGATGACAAGTACGCCATGAGGGGGTCCTCAAGTCATGCGGAAGAGAGGGTGTGAGACGTACGGTGTTCCGGGACGGTGAGCACACAAGTTTACCCAGGTTCAAATCCGCTGGCTTTGGATGGATCCTTCTCCTGCTAGCAATCCAGTAATACGGCAGAGCCAGAATATGGGTTACAAGGGTTCGCCTGTGCGAGTTGAGATTGTTATTGTAAGGGGTTGCCCTAAAGGCTCTCCCTAGGATGGCTTATATAGATATCTGGCCTAGGGTTTACAGGAGAGATCTATCCGGCTACGACGAAGAGTCGGTTACACAGTACATCTTGAACTACAAGTAACACTATGGGCCTATGTCGGTAAGTCTTCTGGGCCTTCCCGTAGCGGGACTAGACTCTGTCTCTTCTCTCTGACTGGGCCGCCCGTGAAGCAAAGCTCTAACCCAAAGTAGGCCACCCTGGTCAGTGAGGAACTATGAGGATACCCGGAAAGTATATCCCCAACAGCAGCCCCCGGAAGTCTCCAAGATCCAAAGCCGGATTCATCATCGTCTAGCTTGATCTTCGGCTTGCAGAATCTTGAAGGGTTCCTAAAACTTGAAAACAAAAGATACGATCCGGGTCTCAAAAATAATTCAGACCTATCAGTATGTTATTCGGATTTCCAGCATGATATTCAAACTAAGCCGTATCTTGGTCTCTAACGTCATCTGAGACCGGTCATGGTCAAGTCACGTCATTGACAGACATCCTATTTGCACGACCGTTGGTGGGCCGTTCGCGGAACCGAGGCGCTGTTTCAATGCCTGCATGGAGAACGAGGCAGCGTAATAATCACGTGGGGGCTTTCTAGTTCTTTCCATAATGCGTGGCGTGTGTATTATGCCATTTGCACGAATCTTGGCGTGGTTCGGTGGTTATAAGGGGTGAGGATTCCCTCATCTCATCTTCTTCACCTATTCTCGTGTCGTTTCCTTCTCCTCCACTTCTCCCATGCGCACAGAGCTCCTTTGCCCTTAGAAATTCCTGACGCCGCCCAACCAAGGTCACCGGCGCACCCAGAAAATGGCTTCCACTTCATCTTCCGGCACAGCAGCGATGGGAGCGGCAGCGAAAAAAGAAAGCAATCGCGGGGTCTAGATCCCGTGCTTCCTCGGTGATAAGAAGCTCCGCGACGTCGAAGAAGAAGGGCTCCTCCACGCCGGCGATTGGCTGAGCGGCTTCGGCAAAGCCGTCCCAACCCTCGCTATGGCGAGCAGGTGCACTTCGGCACCCACCTCGACAGAGGTTTCTCCTTTCCTCCCTCAGATTTCTTTTCTGAGGGGATAGATCATTATATGTTCAACTTCACCATCTCCTCCCAAACTCTATCTTAGAGATGAGAGCCTATGCGGCTTTGTGTGAGGGGTATCTCGGCATTAGGCCGAGTCTCACTCTCTTCTGGTACTTCTTTCATGTCCGGAGAAACTCCATCACCGTGGGTAATCCCTATATTACCGGTACTATTAGTATTTCGGTTAGGCGTGAGCGCGTCTATCCTCAGATTCTAGCTAGTGAGTCTGTCAAACAATGGCCGGCCACCTTTTTCTATCACAAGGACATTCCCACTCCCGGCAAAGCTAGTTCCCGGCTTTCGTTGATGGAGCCGCCACGCCTCAATCCTCTTGGGACGAGGCCTCTCCGGCTCTCAGTGATGATCTGCTTCTCGCCAAGAGGCGGATTGAATATCCGATGAAGCACAAGGGCCTGAGAGGGTCCGACTTGGTCCAGTGCTGGGTGGCGCGCCGGATCTAGCCTCTGCAGCACCACGACGACCGACTGATGCATTCCATCATGGCGTCAAAACAAGACTCCCTTCGCATCAGCCCCAAGGCTCTAAAGCCACAGGACTACATAAGCCAAATCAAATGGCTGATAAAGGAGCAGATCCATAGAAAGATTCCAGATTTTTCTCTGGGCATGCATACAGCGAAAGACCCTGTAGTGCTGGTAAGCTTTTGAGGAATTAAACCCTTTTTATGTGTTTCACCTTTAAGTTATTTCGCAACACTGAGATATTATCTTATTTTCAACTTGCCGACCTCCCCGAATCGGAATCGGGATATCCTCTTGAGTTTTCTCAGGAGTAGGAATTGGTCCCACTGCCGGACGTTGTCACCAGAAAGCGCAAATCTCCGACAGTGGCCATCGCCACAAAGGAAGTGCCAGTTGTGAAGAGGTAACTTTCCACACAACTTCCACCTTTGTACTTTACTCGTAATTTCTTCCGAGACGTAATGTTCTTCATTCTGTTACTTTCTCAAAGCTAAGCAACTCATCAAGGGCAAGGGGAAGGGGACTATCTTGAAGCCCCTGTGTCAGACGAAGCTCACTATGGCTTCTCCTGCCGTGGCTCCTCTGACTCCTGCCCCTCAACCTTCCACAGCGCCGGAGATTACTCGATCTCCGACCGTTGTAGAAGATTCGGCTCCATCAATAGGGCCAGCAACCCTTGAGTCGCAGACTGACGTCACCATGGGTGACTCAGGTTTTGATAAGGGTGAACCCTCTTCGGGTAATGATCCCTCGGCAGAGACCTTCGCTGAAAATCTCCTAAACAATCCGGGACTTGCCAAATTTGGCTTGTCTCGGAAATCTGTGGAGGAAATCCAGCGGCTGGGACGGTAGCGCCTGGAAATCCGTAATCTCTCTGCCGAAGAAGAAGCAGAACAAGCGGAGGACATCAAGTACTGCTTGCTTCTCGAACAAGTCCGCCTTCATGACGAGGGACTAAGAGATGGTGTGCTTCCACCACCTCAGGTTATTCCACTCACCCTTTTCGAGAAGGTCACTACTGAGGTGAACATGTGCCCGAGCAAGCTCACACATGAACATCATGTAAGTCGGAATTCCAACTCATGCTTTTCCTTTATTGTATTTTATATCATATCCTCTAGCCCCCAACCATGAAGTTGGATAGACAATCCGGGTTTATGCTTTCTTAGGATGCCAAAGAATGAACTAGTGTAGCCCCCAAGGCTCATGCTGATATTAGCTACAATATTAGCCCGAGTCTTCAGTAGACTTCTGACTCTAGGTATTCTGACTTACAGAAAGTTAATTCATATAACCAGGAATTGTTGAAGAATGTCTGCAATAAGCGGAGAGAGATCAAAGCTCTCCAACTTAAAAATGCTGGCTTAAAGTTTCCAAGGATGAGGCCGAAGGTAAACTTTCTGAGACTCAAACCTTGTCTTGATTTTGCATAGTCGAATATTTTTGTTGAACTGTTGTTCTTTTTTGACTTACAGCACTGGTGAAGCAGTCCTGTGCTATAATCAAAGAGGTCGAGAATCTGAAGACCTTGGTGGTGGAAAACAAGGATCTCCGCCGAGAGCTAGACCAGCTTAAGGCGGATCATGAGAAGAGCATTGCTCAAGTTCTCGAATCCTCCTCCATGGCCACCGTGGAGCATGATCGCAAGATTGTACTCCACGAGCAGAAAATCTCGGATCTCAACGACGAGTTGTTCAGAGAGAAGGATCTTTCCGAGGCGCTCCGGGCTGAACTCCGGAGTCTTCGTGAAGAGAAACCCAAAGTTGATGACGTCATATTTGGTATGTTCCCATCTTTCTGACTTGTCTACATTCTTCGACTCTTTCGATGTCGGATTTATTTAACCGTTTTGTGGTATATGCATAGGTCCTCTGAACTTGATGGACTTCACCTCTGCCGAGGCTCGCACCGACCAGGTTACCCAAGTCGGTGGTTTGCTTCATGACTTCCGCCAATCCATTGAGGATATTGGCGAAGCGCTCAAGGTTCCGGACATGCATAGCATGTCCGACTTTCATGTGCGGGACAAGGCAAAGGAGATGCCACAGCTTGTCCGGGACTGGAACATGTCCTACGCGCGATCCGCAGCGCAGAACACTCTCACAATGGTCATGAGCAACCATGGAAGCATGGAAATCTGGCAAGTGACCAGAGGGTACTGTAAGGTGGACGAAGACAGACAGGAGCAAGACATCAAGGCCATCATGGAATCCTACACCGGATATGGGTGTCATATAGCTAATTTAACCAGCTACGACACTCCCTTCTTCATCCGCGTGGACACGCCACCTCCGCCTCCCGAAGAAGCAACCGAAGTTTCCGACAATGAACAAACCATATCGGATTTGGACATCTTGGATCATTATCAGGGTGCGGCTAATGTGTCCAGCAAGCCGGCAGCTCCTACCTCTCCTTCTGCATCATAAGTTATCAAGAAAAAATAGATGTGTTATTCTAAAAACATTATGGGTCTGTAAATATGTAGTATGATACTTTTGCTAGTGCTAAGTTTTAATCTATTCAGCACTTTTGGTTTAAACTTTTGTGTGCCTGAAATGTTTGCATAAGAACTTGTACTTTTTTGTCTGTACTTATCATTTATCTGCCTTTCCGCCTCATCCCTTTCGTGAGCCAGCTAAACTTTCAGCACGGAAACTTTGCCGAGCAACGGAGCTCAATTGCTAAACCAGTTTTGTGGGTCCCCCGGATTATTCCTCCGAGAATCCCTGTTATGCATACAACCACGATCCCATGATCAGTTAGTCGTGGCACATAACCGACAAGTATCATTACAACATCCAGGAATATACCGAATTACAAGACTTACATACATGCCATTATGGCTACATCAATAAACATCAGCGGATCTTCATCAAGCGTAGAGCCCGAGCCATGCCTTAACCTACCGGCAACTGACTGGAGAACGTCCTAGCTCGCATAGTCACCATCCCACCTTCTTCTTGGAATCTGACCAAGTTAATAGCCAGGGACAATGCCGGTGAGTACATTGAATGTACTCGCAAACCACCTTAATACAGTAATAATAACAAGAGGCTATGCAGTATGGCTGTGGTAGTAGGAGGGCTCCAAGAGAGGTTCTTTTCTCAATTAGTTTCTCTTGTAGATATAGCATCAACATATCTTTGTTGAAAATTTTTGTAAACCTTTTTATTTTGAAAAGTTTTGTAAAACATTAGGACTGGGTCACCCATTTGTTCCCGTTTTCAGGCCGTCCCACGACCAAACTCCTTCCATACCTCTCTGACCATCCCATGGTCAAAGCAGGTATCCTTCCCGACCATCCCATGGTCAAAACATTTCCAAAACCATTTCTTTTCCGAAATCCTTTTTGAAAACAAAACCAGCACCGCTCTATAGCAACCTTCCCAACCGTCCATGACCGCGGACACGGCTATTCGAATAGATTTACACTCTGTAGAGGTTGTACACTTTACCCACACCATCCGAGTACACTACCCTGATCTTCACTGATCGTGGGTCGAGTAACCGATCAAGACTCTCTAGATGCCCACTCCAACATAAGTGCCTACCCTATGAGTGTTAATCCCCTCAACACCGGGATGTCGGGCGAGGACCAACCGGAGCGCTTATTGCACGTCCCACGTGCACGCTTTCAATGAGGGGCTCATAGTAACGCGTGGAGGCCTGCCGACCCTTCATTCCTTCTCTAGGTCGATGGACCTATATCGGAGATGGCCCACCCTCTAGGGATCCCCGATCCCTTGTAGTTGTTGTGAGGCAGCTTATACCAGAATATACAACCATCAAATCCAGCCCTGTCCCATACCAGAGTAATGTGGTTGCACAGGGTTAATTGTTCTAGCAAAATTGCAAAGAACCAGGTGCGTTTTCGTAAACCTTTTTCCTCCGGTTTTCCTCCAGCATTTTGTAAAACCAAACCCTTTTTCTTTCGCAACATCTCCTGGGAGGTCCCACCTCACCAAGGTTTTATCATAAAACATTTGGTAAAACTTTTTCCGGGGTCTTCCCATCCTCTAGCTTTGCTTCGGCTAAATTGGGGGTCTCCAAAGGGTTATGGGGATATACACCATCTATTCTACTAGGGACAAGTAGGTGTCACCAAGGGGGTTGTACTTAGTAGTACCAAAGAGTAATAGTTCGGAGGAGCCAAACCACTACCATATATTCAATCAACATATAGTAAAGCAATGGAGTTTTAAATCAACAGAAGATAAAACATGCATAAGTAAAATAGTAGGACAATGCTTATGAGTAAGAAGGTGGCTTGCCTGATGATCAGCAATATGGCACTATGTCCCTGGACTTCTTCTTAGAAAACCATAATACCAATTAAAAACCATCTTCTTCTGCTCTCCGATATAATCGCAACTATCATCAATATGGAACACATGCAGACAAACAAAAGGGCCCAATCAATACAAGGCAATACAATCACCAATGCATGCAGCAACTATGAATAATACAAGTTCACCAATCATTGGGTCTTAGGAGGAATGTATTTAACAAGATTGGCCTTGTCTTGAAAAGTGGAAGAAAATCCCTTAGGATTTATAGTTTAGAAACTACCTAAGGGATGGATTTTGGAACAGGAGCATCTTCTGTATGATAGCATTGTGTGAAAATGATATTAACAGATAGGAGTTGATAAAATGAAACCAACAAAAGTGGTTTCACTAATTTATCCCTTACAAAAGATTTATAGTGATTTTTATAGTGAATAAAACTCTAGTTTTAGGAAATAATTCACCAGAAGAGTTCTGGAGGTCCAAAAATTATTTCCTTGCGTGGTTAGGTAGAGATTGATGTACTTGTTCACTGAGAGTTCGAATCAAGTCAAGTTAATTACCAGAATGCCCTCAATAAATTCCCAAAGACAGTTTTGTATGATTCTTATCCTTTCCACCAAATTAAATCTACAGGAGCTATTGGGTTGGTTCCAAGGGCAAGTGATAGGCATATCCAGTACCTTTCTATAGGAATTGGATTCACCCTTTTTGTAGTTGCCAAAATCCTTGAGTGATTTAATTAGTGGAAATACCCATCACAGAGGTATTTAAATCACTAAAATTCATCAGAGCTCAATAAATTCTGAGCTGCTGGGATTTGGTAGGTATTGATAATATGAGGTACTGGGAATTGGAATCAGGTCAATACCACCTTTGGTTAGACCTGGGGAATTTATCTAAGACAGAGGTTGCTAGTTTTGTTATTTTTACTAAAGGCAGAATACTGTTCACCTTGGTATGAGACCTATGCTGGAAGATAGGTATTTCAAATGCCTTCCAGTAGGTCTTTGGTTCACCTCAAATGGAGATGTAGAACTCTCTGTGGAAATTATTTAGTGTGCCAGATACATTCTAGCAGGATAATTACTAGTAATTAGAGAAACTTATTTTGGCCATGGGGTTGCCTCTGCATGTTTGAGAAAACCTCAAAGAACCACCAGAAAATTAGATCTAGGCATTTGGACTTGGTTTACCATTTTATTTGGATTTAAACCTAGCAGGACCTTTTCTGGAATAATAGGATTAGCTAAAGGAAAAAGAAAGAGGGTTCAGTGCGCCGGATCTAGGGAGAAACTGGGCTGCAGGGGAGGATTTGGCCCACGGCGCACGGGGCGACGCGCGGGAGGGCGCGGTTCGAACCTGACTGGCGGGGCCCGCCAGTCAGCGGAGGAGAGCGCCGAAGCGGTACCGAGCAACGGTGATCGTTTGATCTAGTTGTGATGGACGGCTCAGGGTCATCGTCTATGCGAAATAGGACGCTAGTGGCGAAACCCTAAGCAGCGGCGGAGAGGGGAGGTGGGAGCTCACCAGAGAGCTCGGGGAAGTTCGGGGATGGTGCAGGGCGACGCGGTTGATGACGGCGAGTAGATCGGTGGGCGGCACGACAGCGAAGGCCCACAGGAAGCAGCTCGCGCGATGGCGACCGAGAGCGACCACGTCGGAGCTCAACACCGATGACGGAGGAGTGGGTCCTGGACAGAGATAAGAGCACGGTTAGGTAGAGGAGAGCTAGGGGAACTCGTGGGCTAACATGCAGAGAGAATGGAGTAGGGAGGAGAGAGTCTTGCTCGATTTTGTGAGGAGGCCGAAGCTTCCTCCTCTTCTTCTCTCGGGAAGCACGGAGCTGGGGAGAGGTAGGGAGTGCTGGGGTAGGTGAGTGGGAGTGAGAGGAAGGAAATGAGGGCAGGGGCGAGCTAGGGAAGGGCTGCTCGCCATATATACCAAGAGGGAGGAGTAGATGTGGGGAATTACCATCTAGGACAAGGGGGAGAGCAAAGCTGACCAATGATTGGTCCAGGGGAGGTGGAGAGGGGTATTGTTGGTACTTGGTCGTGCTGGACCAGAGTTTTGGGGCAATAATAATAATGGATAATTATTGATAAATCTTGAGGACCAATATAGATGAGATAGACAAGGTGTAGCAAGCATTTGTAATCTTGGGATTGGAGAATCCAAGTTGATTTTGGTGGAATACCCTAGTTTAAGGATCTAGGGTGAGGTTAATTTCATACTATCAAAACCATGTTAGATCTTGGAGCTCAGAGCTCCCCTTGGGGCATGGGATATATGGGTGGATAGACCAAGTGATGTAAATCACTAGGGTGTAGAGGTTTGAGCTTGATCCTGCTTGAGCTCATCAAGACAGGCTTTCAAACATTGAATAAAATAAGCCTGCCAAGGCAGATTATCAACAGGCCTTCAAAACCTTGTGGGTTTAGGCAGCACAAGGATCCACTTGGAACAAGTGAAGTAGATGTTGGTAAACCTATATGAGTAGAACACAACCATGCAAAGAGTTGGTCCATAGAGGTTGGGAGGTTGGTGTGAGCTTCTAGCAAAGTAGGCATGATGACTAGATTTGCAAGAGTTGTTATTTTCTTGTCTGCAAAGCCATCATGGACAAGTGGGTTGGAGGAGGATATATCCTAAGGCAAATGTGGGCCTTGGTAGTCCTTAGGACGTTAACAATATATTTCAAGTGCATTTCCAAAAATGCACATGGTTTGAGAAAAGGAGGCTTTCAAAAAGGTGATACTGAACCTGTTTCCAGACTTTGCCAAATTTGGCAGTTTTGAGGAATTTGACTAGAGTATGAGAGGGAATGTTCTTGGAGGAGTTGCAAGGTATCAGATCTTTAGCAAGTGGTTGATATGGAAGTGTAGAGTGAGTATAAGAGATCCTTGCTTGATATTGGTCTTCATGGAATTGGAAACATCTAGAATGGAGATCCTCAAAATTGATCTGGTTGAGGGTTTTAGATGATCACCTAGTGGCTAGGGATCATAACAAGGTTTGCTTTCTTGCTTAGGGATTGATTATTGGGAAACATCTAGGTCCTAGTGATGAGCTCCTAGAGTGGCGCATACTACTTCTAAGCAATCAATTCAAACAGTAGATCAAGACAACTCATCTTGCCAACAAATCAACTACTACTAGGGTTACCATCAAGCCTAGCTTGAGGTTAAGATGGGTATTTTGAATAGGTTGGAGTTAAACAAGGTAAGGTCCTTGGTATCTCTACCAAGAGCAGAATTCAAATGGTTCATAAAATGTTTTGTGAAATCTAGAGATAAGAGTATTTGAAGGTTCTATCTTGAAAATATAAGGAGATTATGTTATATAGCTGTCCATAGTTTGATCAATAGAAGCTACTAAAATAGTTGGTTTTGCAAAGGCATCTTGGCTCAGGTTTTGAAGTGCCAGAACATTTGGGAATATGGAGAATAAGCCAAGATAGTTTTGTTAAATAGCTTTTGTTAACTGGGGTTAAGGTATGGGGGTATCATCTAATACACATTCATATGCATAAGCATATCCAAACAACAAGCAAACACTTCAGCATTAAACAAGAAAAAGTTTTTGTTCCCCCTGATTTTTGCCTGCTGGACAACTAATTAGGGTGGCTGAAGGGATGTTACAAGTTTAAACTCGGAAACAAAGCCGGCTTCCAGAACCAACAATTCACTACTCGGAAAATACCCGCATTCGGCAATCAGACAAATAACCAAAGTATAGACTAGAAACTTTAGAATTATACCCGAGGGTAGCAATTTTAGAATCGGAAATCTAAACCAGAATGAACATGAACATAAAGTACTTTCAAGTATTCTGGGATTTTTGACTGTGACATGATCATTCGAAAATAAGATGGTCAAAACTTCTCAAAAAAACTTTGAGGCAACCAAGACTTTTATTTCTCACAGAACATGTACATATATATGATTACAAAGAAGGATAAACTAAGAATAAAAGGGACGTAACTGAGCAATATTCCACGGTCTGTCTAACTCATCCGGATTTGTACTGCCTCCAGCTCTCTTTCTCTTCTTAGTAGCAGGTCTTTCTTTGATTGGCCTCATATCAGTTAGGTAGTATGAACCATTGTGCAATACTCGACTAACCAAGAAGGGCCCTTCCCATAATGGGGAAAGTTTGTGCTTTTTTGTTGCACAAGACGGAAAACCAAATCGCCCTTATTGAAAGATCTGTTTCTGACTCTCTGGCTCTGATACTTGCGTAACTTCTACTGATAGGTTGTTGATCTCATTTCAGCAATGACGCGAACTTCTTCGACTAAGTCGAGATCATTTTGTCGAGAAATCTCAGCATCCTCTTCGATATATGCGGCCACTCTAGGAGAAGTTTGAATCAAATCACTCGAAAGAATTGCTTTTGCGCCATAGACCAAGAAGAAAGGTGTGTATCCAGTTGACCTATTCGGAGTTGTTCGTAAACTCCATATTACAGAAGGTAATTCCTCTGCCCAAGCCCCCGCAGCACGTCGTAGTGGTGCTTCGAGTCTCGGTTTTAGGCCTTGTAGGATTAAACCATTTGCTCTTTCGACTTGTCCATTAGCCTGTGGATCTGCGACTAACGCAATGTCTAGCCGGATATTTTGTTCGTTGCAGAATTCAGCAAGTTCTCCCATAGAGAAATTACTCCCGTTTTCCATGAGAATACTATGCGGATAACCATACCGGATTATAACATCCTCGACAAATCTTTTCGATGTCGCTCCATCATAACTAGTGACGGGTTTAGCCTCAATCCATTTGGTGAATTTATCCACCATCACTAAGAGGTGAGTAAATCCACTTGGAGCATGTTTGAACGGTCCTACCATGTCAAGCCCCCAGACGCAAAAGGCCATGTTATAGGTATTGTTCACAGCTGATCAGCCCGAACGTGAGCTTGTTTGGCATACTTTTAGAAGCCTTTGCACGTCTTGACCAACCGTTCGGCATCTGCCTTGGCTATAAGCCATAAAAAACCATGTCAGAAAGCTTTTGCCACTAAAGATTTGGCTGCAGCAAGGTGACCACACTCACCTTCGTGGATTTCTCTTAAGATTTATACTCCTTCTTCCGAAGATACGCATCGCTAAAATACCCTAGATACACTCCGCTTATAGAGATCACCACTAACCACAATATAGGCTTTTGCTCGTCGGATGATCTGCCGGCTCAGAACTTCGTCTTTGGGTAATTTTCCATCTACCAAATAGTCGAGGTAGGGTTGAGTCCAGCTGGGAATTACAGCTAAAACTGCTAGAACTGCTATTAGAGGTGAGTCGGATTTGGTCGGATATTCCTCGTCCACTCCCTTTATTGAGGGAACTTTGAGGTGCTCTAAAAAAGCGCCATTCGGGACCTCTTTCCGTGCAAAGCCTATTCGAGATAGTGCATCTGCTTCCTCATTTTCTGCTCGAGGGATGTGTTGAACCTCAAACCCTTCGAACAATTTAGATAAATCATCCATGATAGCTTTATATGCTGCCATGTGTTTATTTGCATTACAAATATCCGACACTTGCTGAGCAACAAGATCCAAATCTCTGTAACACATCAAACATCAGATGCTGATATCCTTAGCAATCCAGATTCCACGCATCAATGCTTCATACTCGGCAATATTATTTGTCGCTGTGAAGTGGATCTGCAACACGTATAAAAGTTTATCTCCTTGGGGTGATTTGAGCACCACGCCAGCCCCCGAGCCCCTGCGAGCCTTAGACCCATCAAAATATAGGGTCCAATATTCCGACTCAGGGAGGGTCATATTCTCCTTCGTCTATGTCCAATCAGAAACAAAGTCGACAAGGATTTGGGATTTGTTTGATGTCTGAGGTTTGTACTCAATATCGAAAGCTAGGAGCTCTATGCCCCATTTGGCGACGTGTCCTGTGGCGTCACTTATGTTGATTATATCTCTCATGGGAGTTGTGCTCACCATGGTAATTGGATGCTCCTGAAAATAATTTCGTAGCTTATGAGATGCTAAGAACACACCATAAGCTAGCTTTTGATAGTGCGGATACCGTTGTTTTGATTCTGTTAAGACCTCGTTAAGAAAGTAAGTCGGACACTGCACCAAGTGTTCCTGATTTTCCTTCGGTCTCTCCACTACCATGACAATACTGACGACTTTGTTTGTCGCAGCGAGATAGAGCAACATCGGTTCCTGTGGTTTTAGGGCTGCAAGGATTGGAGCAGATGAGATTACTATTTTCAGGTCTTGTAGCGCAGCTTCAGCTTCGTCGGTCCACACAAAACCCTTCGTCTTTTTCAGGAGTTTGTATAATAGTGCGGCTCTTTCATCGAGCCATCTTACAAACCGACTGACTGCGGCAATGCAACCAGTTAGTCTTTGTACGTCCTTCAGGCAAGTTGGCCTGGAAATATTGAGTATAGCCTTGATTTTGTCTCGGTTCACCTCTATGCCTCTTTGAGACACGATGAAACCTAAATTTTTTGGCTGGGATTCCGAAGAAGCATTTCTTCATATTAAGCATTATGTTGTATTTTCGTAGATTGGTGAACATTTCCTCCAAGTCGGAAATCAATGTTTCCTTCTTTTTGGACATCACCGCAATATCATCCACATATGCATGTACATTGCGTCCGATTTGATCGTGGAGACAACGCTGCATTGAGCATTGGTACGTAGCTCCTGCGTTCTTCAGCCCAAAGGGCATCATAACAAAACAGAAGGTTACGAAGGGGGTTATGAATGAAGTTTTGACTTTGTCAGATTCCTTCATCCGGATTTGGTGATAACCGGAATATGCATCGAGAAAACATAGGAGTTCTAAGCCTGCCGTAGAATCGATAACTTGATCAATCCTAGGCAGGGCGAACGGATCTTTGGGGCAAGCCTTGTTCAAGGCAGTATAATCAACACACATCCTTAAATCAGTGGTGTCCTTTTTAGGGACCATTACAGGATTGGCCGACCACTCAGTGTGGATGACCTCTTCTATGAATCCGGCTAACTCGAGCCGTGATAGTTCCTTAGCTATTGCCTTACGCTTTTCATCACCGAAACATCATAAGGACTGTTTGACAGGTTTAGCGTTCGGGTTTACATTTAAAGAGTGCTCGGCAAGTTCCCTAGGTACTCCGGTCATGTCAGATGGCTGCCATGCGAAGATATCTTGATTTGCTTTGAGGAAATTGACGAGCGTGCTTTCCTATGCGCTATCTAGGCCTACGCCTATCTGGGTCACCTTGGAGGGGTCATCATCCTTCAACGGCGTCTTCTTCATCTCTTCTGATGCCTTGAACTCCGGATTCGGCTTTGTCACCTCCTTCTTCGCTGCGGGCATCTCGAACGGATATATGCTCTTCTTCATATCCTGGTACTCCTAGGCGTGCAGCACGGCTTCAGCAAAGGCGGCATTTCCATACTCACACTCTCGTGCTTTCTTCGGGTCTCCCTTGATGGTGATCACGCCGTTGGGACCTGGAATTTTCATCATATTGTAAATGTAACACGGACGAGCCATAAAAGCCCAGTAAGCCGGACGTTCGAATATAGCGTGGTACGCGCTCTTAAACGGGACCACTTCAAAGGAAAGTGCCTCCGTCTGATAGTTCTTCGGAGTTCCAAAGGTAACATCCAAAGTGATTTCTCCTAGGGAATTTGCCTATCTTCTTGGGACAATCCCGTGAAAGATCACAGAGTTGTGGTTCAGCTGGGTCTCCAAGATCTTCATCAAGTGTAGCGTTTCGACATACAGAATGTTAATGTTGCTGCCACCGTCCATGAGGGTCTTGGAGAAACCATAACCATCAATAAGTGGATTGACGATTAAGGTGTATTTTCCTCGCCTGTGCAACTTAGGCGGATGATTAGCGCGGTCAAAGGTGATTGCCACTTCCGACCAGTCCAAGAATTGAGGGACAGCAGGAACTGTTGCGTTGAGCTCATGTAGAACTGCTTTCTTGACCTTTGTTGGTTGAGATCCAAGGAAGGTGAAGTACGTGTCTTTCTTGGTCGGAAAATCTTTCTTCCATTCCAGCTTGGGATTTGAAGCATCAGCTTCCTCCATGTCGGAATCTTCCTTGGTCTCTTTATCTTTTTTGGGATTCTTCTTTCCCTTCTTCCGCTTACCCTTGTAGCCAGCGGTATCGTCTCTCTTAATGTCATCATTGAAACAACACTCGGTGTTTGTGTGGGACGAGCCCCCGTTGGCGTCTAGGTGATGCACACATGGGTTATTGGCAATGTCGGCCCAAGAGTAGGTTTTGCTAGGTTGCTGGTCTCCTCTACCTTGAACTCTTGACATCCCACGACCGCGTCCGCGGCCACCGCCACGTCCTCCTCATCCTCTAGCCCCGAAAGTAGCAGTGACCACTGCCGTTTCCGTGTTTGGTTTTTCTTCCGAGGTATTCTTACACTTCTGAGCTTGTTGCTTTGGTTGTTGCCAATTGTGGCACATCTAGGGTGTTCAGTAATCCCTCTGCATCGTCGTCAGCATCTGCATACTTGCTCGCTGTTTCTATCATCTCTCCCAAATTCGTGACTTTGTCGCACTTCAAGCGATGACGTAGTAAACTAATTGGAGACCTGCAATGAAAGCTTCGATCGCAGTTTGGTCATTTACTCCTTCACAGGAGTTCTTGGTGTCGATCCATCGTCCGAGATAATCCCGACAAGTTTCTCCGGCTTTCTGGGTGCAACGTTGTAGGTCTCTGACCGTACAGGGCCTCCGGTATGTGCCTTTGAAATTCCGAAAGAACGCACTTTGCATGTCATACCAGTTGTGGATGGTTTTCTCTGGAAGTTCATTGAGCCATGATCATGCCGTCTTCCACAACATAAGTGGGAGATATTGGGTTGCGACCAGGCTGTTTCCGCCTTTGGCAATGCAGCAAGCTTCAAAGAAATCCTGTAGCCAAGTATCTGGCTGAGATATGCCGTCGTAGGCTTGAATGTGTCTTGAGATAGCAAATCCTTCCGGGAATTTTGTAGCCCTTATCCGTGGTCCGAAGCACTTTGGGCCCATGTATATATCATCATTTTCATAGCGCCGTGCTTCTATATTGGAGTTGATCTTGTGCCTTGCGTCATTTGGGGATAAAGATTGTCCCGAGTGACGGCTATGGTTGCGGTGCCTTGGAGCCGGACTTCGGCTTCTGCCACCACCTCCTCCACCATGACGCCCTCCTTGACCTCCTTGGGAGTCGTTGTGATGGCTGCTTTTTGGGGAAGGTGGAGCAGCTGGGTTATTTCCGGCTAATCGCCGGCCTCCGTTCGGAGCGTCATTATTCCAGTTCCGGGGAGGGTCTTCATTGTGACGAGCCCCCTGCCGGCTTGACTCGGCGCGGTGTCCGTCGTTCCTTTGCCCGTCATTCGGATGGCTTGCATGTCTAGGAGGTGGCATTCTTTGTCGGTCCTCCTCCCGGTGCTTCTCTTTATATTCTTCCCTGCGGTCCTTCGACTCTCGCCGGGGAGGATTCCTCGGATTCAGTGCAGCAATTGCCTCTTGCTCCGTAACTGGGTTAATGTTACGCCAGTCACGTGCAGCTTTGTGGTGGTGTCCTGAAGATTCGGTTCTTGAGTAGTTGTCTTCCCAACGGTCGGAACGATGGTGCTGTTCCGGAACATGTTGGGGTCTTACGTCAGCCCATGCCGGATCTGTGCGACATTGGTCAGAATCGGAGACCAGTTTTTGACTTCCGGACAGGGCGACCTTTTTCTACTCCAGTCCCTTGTTGAGTAGTTTGATTCCCAACCGGATCTGCTCCAGGCCTGGATTAGCCGATAGGATTTCTCGAGCCGCAACGGTGTTCTGTACTGGCATTGGATACACCCAATCCCTGTTGTTGTCGCGTCAAGGCATCCCAAGTTCTCCTCTGAAAAGGACTTTGAGATTCTGCGGGAATTGGTCGTCATGAGTATGACGTTGCCTGGTCTTCTGATGTTGCCTGGAATTGTACTTCTCCGCAGTTGCCATGCGTTTCTTTTCCTCCTCAATGTTTTTGGCTTCATCAAGGAGTACTTGGCGACACGCTTCTAGGGCATGGGCCCTCTCATCCAACTCTTCAGTATAAGTTCTGCAGCCGTAGGAATAGTTGTGGTTAATGCAGCATCGATGAGTTTACGCGCACCTTTAGTGATCACGTGTCCATCCACCAACTCTTCTTTGGGCTCGTCTGGGATAAGTGCTCCATCCGAGTCTTCCACGTACTCCTCGGCGATCACCTCCTCTACCGGAGGGTCTTTCGTCGGGGTCTTGTTCTTCTTCTTTGGCTTCTTAGTAGCACAGGTAGCAAAGACGGCTTTGGGTCCGTTTCCCGGAGTCAAGCTCTGATCGGTACTTTCGGACATCTGGACCTCGGGATTATCTCCGATTTCCATGTCATCCTGCATTTTGGGAGAGTTTTCCCCGGATCCTTCATCCATGGCTTCTTCTTCCTCTGCATCTTTGGAGTTATACTCCTCTTCATATTCCGCGGAGAACTTTCAGAAATATGCCGACGCTATTGAGTCATCCGAAGATGCGGGTACGTCGGCGTTTGTTCCGATCGGCAGAGCCAGATCCGGATCCCACATATCTGACAAAGTGTGACGCGTGCCTCCTGAGATAGTTGTGGCTCTCGCGATCGGCTTCCTCGAAACGCCTGATGGTTTCGAGAATCTCGTCTATGCTTGCATCTTGCATCATCATGCGTCTTAGCGTGTATCTCAGGAAAGGCCTGTCTATCCTGGCATCATCAGAGCCGGAACCATTGTTGTTGCTATGCTCCCCCTAGATTTCTACTTCAACGTGTGGGTCGATCTGGGATTCGGTCTCCCCGGGAGATCCACTCCAGATTCAATTTGGACCGCCAGGTCTGCTTCAGGTTCAGATTTCTCCACTATCTCCGTGATTGGTGCGGTTTGGGTGGGATTAGGATTTTATGAGATCCGGAACTATGCCGCCTCCATGGACAAAGGGGACCCAGAAGTTTCTTCTGCCTCTATCATCATCGCTGGGGTGGGTCAGGCAGGTTTAGCGAAACCGATGTAAACATCGATCTCGCCAAAAGACATGATGGTGTAGGCAGTCACAGCCTCCCTAGCCAGAATCCAGGTCTCGTCGAGAACGATGAGAGGGACGTCGCTGGCGTAGAGGATGCGGCCAATGTCGATAGTCTTACCGATTCCGAATCTTGCAGATTCCACTTGGAACGCACATTCGAAGCTCACTTTCCCCACAGTGGGCACCAACTATCGTCGGATTGATGACAAGTACGGCATGAGGGGGTCCTCGAGGCATGCGTAAGAGAGGGGTGTGAGACGTATGGTGTTCCGGGACGGTGAGCACACAAGTTTACCCAGGTTCAAATCCGCCGGCTTTGGACAGATCCTACTCTTGTTAGCAATCCAGTAATATGGCAGAGCCGGAATATGGGTTACAAGGGTTCGCCTGTGCGAGTTGAGATTGTGATTGTAAGGGGTTGCCCTAAAGGCTCTCTCTAGGACGTCTTATATAGATATCCGGCCTAGGGTTTACAGGAGAGATCTATCCGGCTACGACTAAGAGTCAGTTACAGAGTACATCTTGCAAGTAACACTATGGGCCTATGTCGGTAAGTCTTCTGGGCCTTCCCATAGCCAGACTAGACTCCATCTCTTCTCTCTGACTGGGCCACTCGTGAAACAAAGCTCTAACCCTAAGAGGGCCACCCTGGTCAGTGAGGAACTGTGAGGATACCCAGAAAGTATATCCCCAACAATCGAGGTTATCTAGGAGCTGAAAGAATAGTTTCAGAAACCATCATGTGTGAAAGATATTGTGATATCTGAAACAAAGTTTTTGCTTACATTATTGTAGAGTATAATTTAGCAAAATACATGTTCTCATATTGTATGAGAATTTGTGAAGGATGGAGATGCTAGGCATCCGAATCTCCCAAATGGTTTCGGGGACTAAAATTATACTCGTCATTCTTCCTTATAGGCTATAGTAGCTTGATCATGAAAGTTGTCATGATAAGGATGAATAGAATATGTAAGTAAAATGTTTACTACACTAAAAGATTACTAAATAATGGATTTTTGAAAGAATGTCAAACAGTTGATGATGGTGATCCACTTCAAAGTGCAAGTCCAAAGGTATTAGTATTTGACTATATACGCTTTGTACTATGTGTCATGTGAATGACACCACTATTGATGTTGATAGATTCTTTTAAAAGGAAAAGGAATTGCTGAAAGAGAATCTATAAAATATTTGGCAGAAATGAAAAGTTGGAGATGTCCAGCTTAGGTATATTGAAGATATACATGTTATGGTTGTATTCTTTGCTTGTTAAACAATGTGGTTCTTAGGTATTGGATACCGAATTGGTTGGTGTGAAGTGTCATACAGAACAACACAATTCATGAACTGCAATGGCCTAAGTAACTAGCAAGAGAATAAGTGATGATGTTCATCGAAAACAAATAAAGTGTTATTGTGTTTTCGTTGTCGTCAAACCTAGCCTTCAAGATTTGTTTTAATAATTGTTATTTTTTCGGTATTATGAGAACAATGGTTGTTCAAATAATTACCGTATTCCATAAAGGATGGATGAACTTTTACAAGTCTTGTTGGAGAAATCACATCCATAAACATTATTGCTAAAATGTCGTAAGAGAAATGATTGGAAGATCACTTATGAAGTGACATCGTTGTTTGAATTATATTGCAAAGTAAACATGAAGAAACTCCACGTTGATGGATTTTTGGAGTCTTTTGATTTTGATCAATTGACGCTTGTGAAACTTTCCTCGAGATAATTGAAATTCCGTTCATAGGCCAAAGAGGAACGAATGACTAGCTTATTGGAAATTGTGCATGCTGATGTGCATAATCCATTATGTGTAGCCATATGCGATGGATCCTTTTTATTTATATACTTTCTCGAGAAATTTGAGTGAATATATCTATATATTTACTTAATAAGGAATAAGTATGAAACATTTCAAAATTGTTTAAAGACTTTCAAGATGAAGTGGAAAATCATTGTAACAAGAAAATAAAGAGTTTATGATTCGATCATAAAGGAAGATATTTGATTTACATGTTTAGCAAAACACCTAAGATTTGGGGAAGTGTTCCATGATTTGTGTTTCCCGATAAACCATAGGAGTATGGCATATTCGAGAGATGAAATCAAACCATGTTTAACATGGTAAGATCAAAGGTGTCATTTAAAAAACTGCCATTATTTTTTAAGGATTAAATCTTTAGAGACTACCTCTTTTATACTGAAAAGAACACAATCGTGATCCGTTGAAATGAAACCATATGAGTTATGGTTTGGGATAAAACCAGAATTTTCTTTTCTTAAATGTTGGTATGCTATGCATAAGTAAAATGTTTACAACCTAAGTCGGATAAGCACGTCTTTGTAGGTTATCCCAAAGAATTTGTTGGGAATTCCTCCATAACACCGAGGACAAAAGAGTTTGTCACTTGGAACGTCAAGTTTCTTGAGAAGGAATTCTTCGCGAAAAGTTAAGTGGGAGGACAATAGAACTTTGATAAGGTTGTTGAACCTTAGCTATATGTGTTAAGTAGCGCAGCGCCGGAAAGTGTCCCGGTGGCGGCTAAAATGCTCATGACTCCCATAATTACAAAGGTTGTGATCTTGGAGATTAGAGTTCTTATTGAACCATGTGGGTCAGTAAGAATCAAATAGTAAGATTTGAAACAGAAGTCGTTATTGTTTTGACAATGATGAACAGACTACATGCAAATAGACATGGATGTTTGACATCTATGAAATAGTCGACATGTCGGAAAGGAGTTTACGACAATGTTCAAGGAGTTGACTATGACAAGATTTGATCTTTCATAGCGACATTTAGTCTTAACGGATTAATGTAGCAATCACTACATATAATTTGGTATATGGTAGTTGAATAACCAAAACAAGGTTCTTCTAATAGAATGATTACCTAGGACGTGTACATGACACGGTCCAAAGGGTTTTGTTAAATCAAAGGATGCTAAAAAGGGCATGCAAACTTCAATGGTTGAAGTAAGCATAACAGAGTTGGAATCGTCACCATGATGAAACTGTTAAAAGAGTATAAATTCATCGGAGATGATGAAGATGCTTGAAATTAAGTGGGAGCACTGAGACATATTTCTAATACATCATGTAGAGGACATGGTGTTGATTGGAAATGATGTATCTTTTATTGAGACAAGTTAAGAATTTCATTAAAATAGGATTGCGATGAAATACTTGGGCAAAACCGAAATATTTGGCATCAATGTCTATATGGATAGATTGAGGCACTAATATGGTTGTGCCAGACTTTCATATATGAGATGTTGAAAGGGTTCAATATGGAAACAACAAGAAAGGTTCTTGTTGCATGGAAAGGATTGTATCAAGATTCAAGTGTTTCAACACTTGGTGAATAAAATCACATGAAGATTTTGATCGATTATACCGTGATATGTATATATCCAGATATGTCATGTCCTCTAAATGTTATGAGCACATACCAGAATGATTCATAAGATGATCTTTGGACGATAGTAAAGATATTCTTATGAGCTTTGGAAGAACTAAGAATATATCATGTATAAGTGACAAATAGTTAAAGGTAGTTCATTGTAAAGTGTTACATTGATACTAGTTTTGTCACAAGATAAAAATTAAAATTTCTCTCAATTTAGACTATGGGTGGCATAATGTAATGGAAAGGATGTTCCATGATGGATTTGGATGAGTTCCAAAGTTGAGACATTGTGAGGGATACTACAACAAAAGGCTAAGTATATGACTACTATAGTAGCAGCAAATGAGGGCATTTGTGTTAAGTAGTTTGTTATCAAACTAGGTGTGGTTCAAAGTGGGCTAATACTATGAAGATATATTGTATGAAAACAATATCAACATATTTTAACCCGAACGAACTAAAGGTCTCACCAAAGGACCAAATTTATACAATGCCATCTCATTTGAGAATGAGTGATGCGTACAGACGCAAATACATGGAAATACACACGGACCTAAAACTATCGGATCTGTAGATTATGTTAACCACTAGCAATCGCATATATGCAACACCAGAAAGCCATAGGTGTTCAATACGCAAAGTTTTTTCAAACTAGATTATTGACTCTAGTGCAAGTAGGAGACTGAAGGGAATATGCCCGAGAGGCTATAATAAAGTGATTATTATCTTATTCCATGTTTATGATAAATGTTTATTTTGCATGCTATAATTGTATTAATTGGAAACGTTAATACATGTGTGTTTAATAAACAAAATACAAAGTTCCTAGTAATGCCTCTCATATAAACTAGCTCGTTGATTAACAAGATGATCAAGGTTTCCTGATCATGGACATTGGATGTTGTTAATAACGAGGTCACAACATTGGTGAAATGATGTGATGAACATTCATTAGAAGTATAGAATTATGATTAGAGGCATTATTTTTATATTGCTATAACATCATACGAAGTAACCTTAGTCCTTAGACCATGAGATCATGTTAATTGCTAACATCGGAAGAGTATCTTGATAACATCAAACGTCACACTCTAACTGGGTGACTATAAAGGTGGGTTTGGTGGGTTTAGTTCTACGAAGGTGGGTTCAAGAGTGGGATTTGTCCATCCTAATGATGGATAGATATACTCTGGGCCCTCTCGGTGATATCACATTGAAATAGCTTGCAAGCAAGTGATGTGATCACTAGAATGTTATATCACGGGAATGAGAAAAGAGTGCATGTCGGTAACGAGATCAAACTAGGTATGGGGATACCGATGATCGAATCTCGTACATGTGATATATCACGAGACAATGGGATTTAGTTACTAGCGTTAAAGGTTCACACAATCACAAGAGTCATCATTGAATATTTGGGAGTCAGTACGGATCTCCAGGTCCCGCTGCTGATTATTGATCGGAGAGGGGTCTCGATCATGTCTGCATTATTCGCGAACCATAGGGTGACACACTTATGGGATACCGACACCATTTTGATCAAATATGTTTTAGATAAAGATTTAAGAAAGCGCTAGAATTATTTCAATAGACACCGAAACTGTTTCAGGTGAAATTGCTGAAATTGGTTCTACATGTAATATTGAAATGTTGCAGGGGGTTTTATGTGAATGTTTGTTAATTAAAGTAATTAACAAAATTCTGAATAAAACTAATAAAAGAGTTTTATTAAATGAGAGAGCATTAAATTTTCAGAAATTTAATGCATTTAAAGTGGAGACTTTAAAAGAGAATGTGAAGGGGAAAATTTATGTGGAGGGAGTTACCACCACATGAATGAGGAGGTGAAGGGTCACCCCTTGGGCGCATGCCATGGGGAGGGGCACCCCCCTCCTCCTATAAAAGGCCACCCTCACACCCCTTCTTCCTCACACCTCCTCGTGAAGGATCTCTCTCCCCCTCTAGTATTATTCCCCCATGGTCTTGGATTAGCGAGATACATGTTCCCGGTGGCTTTATCTGGAAAGGAGTTGCTGCTTCTACTTGTTTGCTGGAGTGAGGGATGGAGGTTATCGGGGTACCAAACGTGTGTGCGATCTCGGATGCACCGCTGCTTTGCGGTGCTGGACTTGCTAGAGCTGGATCTGATGGACGTGCTCGAGCCGGACCTGCTGGACTTCATCACGATCTTGAGATCGGCAAGTGTACGACTACATCATCCACGAGTTCCATCTTGTTAACAAAGCTTTGTTGTCTTCGAGGGTAAGTTCTCTATGGATGTATATCCACCCGTTGCTTGTATCTAGTAGATAGATCTTGGCGTATAGTTCACATCGTAGGAAATTTTTTGTTTTATATGCTGCAAACCCAACAGTCCCATCAATGTCACAGGCTAGTTGAGTGAAGACCCGTGATCCTAGCGCACCTTTCAACGATCTCCATATTCTGCACATGAAACATGCAGCCAAACGTGTTGGTCAATACTTTGAATGTATTGGCAAATTACACCAAGGAAAGAATAAGACTAACTCTACATGCAAGGCTAGGAGTAGGCTTTGGGGTTCATTTGCATAAAGCCAATTTTATCTAAGTCAAAAGAAAAGAGGGAGAGTTTTATCCTACTTTAGGAACATTTGCTTAAGTTGTAAAGGGTCAAGTGGAACACGAGGATATTACACACCAACTGTCCAATCAACCTAACACTTGGATATTACGCACCAAGTCCCCAAAATCCCACCCATTGGCGATATTACGCATGCCACGGGGTTTTAGAAAACTTTAAGTTTGGAAAGAGAGAGGAAGATCCTTCAGAGGCTCCATCCTTCATATGCTCAAAGTGTTCTTTTCCATGAACTTGGTTGATCGATCAGACTGCAATACTCTCGAGAGTTTGTGCACTTTACCCACAATCCACGGTCAAGTCCTTTTACAAAAAATACCATGGCGAGGCTTTCCCTTAGTATCCCCTCTACCGGCTGGATCCAACCGTGCCAAGAAACTCCAAATGTTGGTACCCCGGTGAGGTTTCCTACTAAGTACTGGTCCAAGACAGAGCCCATATGTATTGTGGTTGCACTGGAAGCTTTTGAATTCTGAAACATGGCAGACTTCTTTGATTCCTGGGCGTCCGTCCTCCACAAAATTCCACTACTTGACCCGACAACCATTCCACCCAGAAGAAAACTTAATTTTATTTTGAAGGGGGTTTTTGAGAGGAAAAGGTTCGCTCAAGAGAGATTTTATACTTAGAAAATTTTTAATCTTTCAAACCCCCCATCGGTACTTTATATATATGGCATAGCACACGCAATACTTAAAAAATTTCAGGGATAACCTATTGGGAAGGGGGAAATCCTAAGTATAGAGCTACTCATGGAATACTACAAAACAACATCTCACTTCTAAAACACTTGTAAAATATTTCTAATAAAGTATCCTGCACATGCATACTACTCTTTGAAGGTAAAAGATGCATAGTAGAAAACATGGGACAAAGATATAAACAAAGGTGTAAATTGCATTATGTTTGTATTATGAGTGATGAGTGAATTCTTCTGTAGTAATCGCACTCTCCGAACAATCTAACGTGAGGACAAAATAATTCCAATCAACACAATTGCCAACATAGCAACAATACAAACATACAACTAAACAATGGTGATCAAATTATGCATGATGATTTACAATGTCACACTTGTTGTATTTAGTATTATCAACACTATTAAACCATACGATGCATATGACAAGGCATCTAATGCATAAAACAATTTATTAATGAACTATATTGACTTAAATAAGGGTTTAAATCAATCTAATTCAACTTCTAACTTTTATGTAATATTAAATTTCTAATTAAATACTACTTGATAGGTAATTGAATTGAGGAACAGTAGCAATTTGAATCATGCAAAAAGGAATTTAAGATCTTTTTCTATGATTTAATTACTATAACAATGCAATTTAGGATTTCTGTAAGATCATCTGATATAACAACGCCAAATAATTTTGTGTACCTTTTTCCTTGATAGATATGATAACAACTAAACAATACAAATTGGTTTTACTAAATTTCGAGTTATAAATCATTTTTTATAATTTAATTACTTTTTAATAGAGTATAAATTATTTAAAATACTTACTTCATTAAGAATTTAATCTAAGACTAGATCTGTAGTTTACATTGAATTGCGAATACAGGGGCATATTATTTATATTTTTGGATCTACGAATAAATTACTATGAATTTATTACTCCAAAAGGATATTAAAACTATTTAATTAATTACCAGTTAATTGTAGCGCGAAAGTTAGATATAATCTGATATTAATAAACTAAATGAACTTATCTTCAATTTTATATATTATACACAATTTTTGGACATAGTATGAATTTCTTATGAATTTTACAAGTTATATTATAATCTGCAATTTTAAATTCAAACGGAATATTCTAGGGAATATTCCGCTGACCGGACGGGTTGACCGTGCATGTTGACTGGGACAAGATGTTGACCTGGTGACGATGTGGCGGTGACGAGGCAGCTGATTGGGACGATTGAATCTGACCGTCGGATGAGATCCGATGGCTAGGAGAGAAGTTGCTTCAAATCGGCTCGACTTGTCTCAGAAAAGATTAGAAACAGATCTGTGTTAGAGAGATAAAACCGTAGATTAAATCGAAAAACTTGCAATATGAAAGTTATGGAAAATCATTAGGTCTACCTTTTCACCAAAGGAATTTGGATTTGAAGAAATGAGCACGATAAAATCTTGGAATTACACCGCCAGATCTGAAGTATTGCGTGGCGGAATTCTATGGCTGTGGTGGATGAAAGGAGGTGAGGTTTGTCGGAACAGAAAGATTTCAATGAGATATACACATTTCGTGTTGGAGCCGAAGGAAACCGACGAAGTTTGGATAGGTTTAGAAGCGAAATATGATTCAGAAAGGTGTAGATTCTGGATTTCAAGAAAGAAAAGTGAAATAGTTGTGGTTCCGGGAGATTATATAGGGGTTTAGGATAGTGAAAAGATATATCTTAGAGTAGGGAATAAGTAGAAACAAACGTAAGTCAATTCGGAGTTGTAGATAAAAAGATATAGTAGTTTGAATAGAGGTTGGTTTAGAAAACGAGTTTCCGCACGATTTTTAAAGCAGAGGTGGGATCGACCCCTGGCTCCCGTGCGCTGTCTGGTTTGGTCGGCCTAGTTGGGCCGGCCCATTTTATTTTTTTCCTTTTCCTTTTTCTTTTCTTTTTCTTTTTCCTTTAATATTTTTGTATTTCCTTTATATCTTTTGCATACGAACTTTAAATGACATGATTCTTGTTTCCAAATTTTTCTAAAATTCAGTAGATCATTATAGGATCATATTTGTAACATTTTCACTATTTTGAACATGATGGATTCATAAATTTCTATATATTTCTTACAGAAACATTTGGGCAAATCAACTAACGGATTTAGATACTAGAATTTAACTTATTTTATATATTTTTAACATTTCAAAAATTACGATTTTTTTGGGATGTTACAGACTACCACCCTTAAAAGGAATCTTGTCCTCGAGATTCGAGAAGGCTAGAAAGAAATAGGTTTGGGTTACACTAGGGTGCTACCACCCTTAAAAGAATGACTTCCTTTAGGTATGCCATATTTTGTGTGTACTACTTTGTGCTCACATCTCTTATAGTTAAGTTTCTATCCATTGAGAAGCACTTCAAAGCATCTAGCTTTTTAACGTCTTGACATTTTTTTCTTCTCTTCCACACATGGATGACAAAGTGAGGCCATCTTAGAAGCACCTTGAAATGACGATTTCTTCTTGTTGGTCTTCAAAGGCTTGGTGCATCATCCACCATTTGGGTGTTCTCTTGTAGCTATTTATTGACATGATAGAATATCATCTTTGCATTCATATTAGCGTCAGTTTCTTCATCTTCATGTCTTGAATTCAGTCTTCTTGCTTTGTTGGTTTAAGATAGAAAGAATAGAATCTAGGATGGAGATAGATATACTCCATACAAACAAATTGTATTTTTAAAATAGGTTTTATTTGTCTATGTTGACAAAACCATAAAAAGGATAGCAAACAAATCAGAGCATCTAACGATTGTAGCGAAGTCTATCCAGGTTTTGTTCCTAGTAGGGGTCACTTGAATCTTCGAGCCTTCGAGTCTTCAAAAGTTTTTGTGATCTTGATATTACTCATGTTCTTCAATCTTTCAAGGTCTTTAGTTAATAACCCCTTAGAAGTCATCGGTACTTGTAGCTTTGAAGGCTTCAATTCTTGTAGCTTCAGTCTTGGAACATCTTTTGTGGAGGTCTTCAAGTCCTGACTTGAGCAAAACATTGAGATGATCTTCTATGGAAAGGTAATCTTGAGAGAAGTTTCTTCTTGAAGTGCGCAATGGTCATCTTCTAATGTTGAAAAGAGGAGACTTAAGAATTTTAATACTCCAAAGATAGATAATGAGAAGTATGAGAGTTCTTCTTTTAAAATAACTTTAAAAATATACACCTAAGGCTTTCCAATGCTAGGGTCACGATCTATAGTCAACTCGTGCTCTGATACCATCGGTAGTGACCTCGGATCGATAAAGATCCTAAGTCCCTGTGATTAACATGTTAGTCCCTGGATCAATAGCTAGCACTCACAGTCAATGAAATATCATGTAAAACACAAGTCTTTATCACATGAATCGAATAATCCAAAGTTTATATTATTAAAAGAGAAGCGAAATAATACAACTTGGAGTCCCATCAATGCCACAGGCTCGTTGAGTGAAAACCTGCGATCCTGGCACACCTTTCAACGATCTCCAAATTCTGCACATGAAACGTTCAGCCAAACGAGTTGGTCAATACTTTGAATGTATTGGAAAAATACACCAAGGAAAGAATAAGACTAACTCTACATGCAAGGGTAGGAGTAGGCTTTGGGGTTCATTTGCATAAAGCCAATTTTCTCTAAGTAAGAAGAAAATAGGGAGAGTTTTATCCTACTTTGTAAACATTTGCTTAAGTAGTCAAGTTTCAAGTCGAACACGAGGATATTACGCACCAAGTGTCCAATCAACCTAACACTTGGATATTACACACCAAGTCCCCAAAATCCCACCCATTGACGATATTACGCACGCCATGGGGTTTTAGAAAACTTTAAGTTTGCAAAGTGAGGGGAAGATTGTAACATCCCAAAACTTCAATCCAAGCTTATAAAAATCTAAATCATCAAATTTGGGGTTAACAAAAACTTTTCCAAATTAAAAATGAAAGCATTCATGTGTATGTGCATTTAAAATAGGAATTGATTTGAATTGCCATGGTTGTGTGATCCTTTGCTTCTAAAATGTTTCTTAGGTGATTTAAACATCATCTATATCATTCCCATGATTTTCCTAAAGAAAATCAAATCAAAAAGAATTAAAAAGGAGGAATGGTCTTTTTGGCCATTTTAATCCACTACACTACTTTTAGTGTTCCTAGCACTCATTTCTTAACAGAAACAATTCATGATCTTTGCACCCCTTGCTAGTACACATAATTAGGTACCAAGGCCCACCTTTTGATCTGCTAAAAACATTATTTTACTTATTTTAAATGGCATTTGAAAATCGAATCCAATGCATATGCATAGATCACCCCTATTTCAAAAACCATCTATTTGAGCTCCACTTTCAAAACCCTTGTAATCAGAGACTACCTAGCACCAGTGGAGAACACCCAAAAATTTTGAAACCAAAATTCCAAAGTTTTTCTCTTTCGGCCATTCCATCAAACACCTTGTGGGCACAAATCTGGCCAAATTCAAAACATTGTTTTGAGCAGTGATCTTGGTCACCATTTGGGCCTAACCCTATCCCCTTGCTCCCCCAGTGTTAACCCTACCCTTTGCTAGCCCGGCCAAACCCTGTGCACATGACCAAATGGTCATGGCCATTAAGACCGAGCACCTTGAGCACCCCCACCGGCGACATCGCGCCACAGCAGCCTCCAGCCTCTCTCACCTTGTCTAGCACGTCGCGAGTGGTCCACTGCCACCGTCCAACCAGCCCCAGGCGAGAGCCAGAGACAGGAACGGCCAGGAACCGCCGCGCCCAGAGTTGGTCGACCATGCCGACGCCGCCCGCAGAGCATGCTCTGTCCCCGCTCGTGCAGACCGCCCCTTGGTCGCAGCCCGCGCCCACTGCTCCGCCACGACCTGGGAAACACCCCAGACACCCCCGCTGGCCGCCCAACGCCTCACAGCCACCGCTCGCCGTGGACACCGCCGCCTCTGCCGCTCAGAGTGCTAGCTCGCCCAGACCGCATACCACCGCCCCTACGCCCGCATTCACTTCCTAGAGCACCACCTGTCGATCACCATCCTCCGCCATGCCGCTAGCCGCCCGTAGCCGTGTCGCCGGAGTCGCCTGCCCATACCCTTCGGTCTCACCATCGGGCCTATATAAGCCGGCCTCCCCAGCCTCTTTTCTCCACACCCACTCACTCCCCACCTCTCACTAACCGTCCCACACCTTTAGCCGGAGCAAGGGAGCAGCAGCTTGCCGGAATTGGAGCCGGAGCCGCCGCCTCTGGAGGAGAAGGGCGCCGCTGATTGCGACCACCCCCGGAGCTACCTCGATCGTCCTTGAGCTCGTCATCGTCTCCTAGTTCGTTTGCCCGCCTCACCGTCGTCGCTGGAGCCCTGGTACGTCCCTAGCAGACCCCCACCGAGCCGCTAGGGTTCGATCTCGCTGGCGACCTGTTTGTCGTCGTCGACGACCCTTAGCCGTAGATCCCCCTTCTAATCCTACGGCCCACATCGCGCGTACCGTTTCTCGTGTTAAGACCCACTGACAAGCGGGACCCCCCTGTCAGCTGAGCCCCGCGCCGTGGAGCGCCACTGGGCTGGCCCAAGTTCTTTCCCGCGCTAGCCCAACCGTTCAAATCTGGATTTTTCTTTTTAAGTTGAATCTAGTTTCTGTCCACTAGTTTAAAATTCAATTCTGGGAGTTTTACAAATCCAAATTGCATGAAACCAATTTTTCCTGAAAGGTAGAAAGATGATCTATCCAAGACCGTTGGATTTAATTCAATTAGTGTTATAGATCTCTCCTAATAATAATAACAAAACAGAAGTATTTGCAACTTGCAACATTTTTATAAAATCAACCAAGTTAGCTTTTGAGTTGATTCCAACTCTCAAAAATCACATTTCATCATATATATCTAAATATGTAATAATATTAAGGTTTACATGCAGTGACTTTGGACTAGTACCAAAATAATGCTATATAGGCATTTCTAGTCACTTTAAATCATTAAATAATGAACTTAAACCAAAGTAATATTGATCCAACCTTTAAATCTCATTCCCCCATGTTAGAATATGTGGTGATGACATGTGTGAACATGATCCCATATTTTAGGTGGTGAATATTAAATTTTAGTTAATTTTTAAATGAGTAGAAATTACTTTTCTAAAATAAAAAGGATAAAATTGTTGAATTAAACTTGTGATGCTTGTGATGATAATAGATCATCAAATGTGTGCCCTAGAATGCTACTTAGCCTAGTTAAGTATTGTTTGGTGATTGTGTACTCCATATGTATTTATAGATGATAGTACCGACCAAGCTTTCGAGGAGGAGGAGTTCTACCAAGAAGAAGAAGAAGAAGAAGAAAACTCCAACCACTGCACCAACCAAGGCAAGCTAGCACTATCCAAGATTAACCCTTGCAAGTTGTACTTGTAAGCCACCATTAACAGTGCAAGCTAACACTTGCAAGTTTAGTGCTTAGCAAGTTAGGATCAAACTAGATGGTTTAGCAAAGATGCCTTAAGCATGATTTGATCACACCCCTTTGACTATTAGTACCCAAGTCTTAATTACAAGTTTTACCTCCCTTAGTTTACACAAAGTTCTTTACTTGTTTTGAAGGTAGCATAAAAAGTATAAAACTTGACCTATTTAGAACCCTTTAGATGTCATTCTATGGCATGAGATTGAACCCATCTTTCCACCTTAGTGAACACTCTTAACCTAGTAATTTAGAGTAGATCAACAACTTGAGTTACTTTAGATGGGAACACTTGGTGAAAATGAATTATGAAAACCTTGGAATGATGAGTCATTCTATTGAGATGTTTTAACATGTGTTGAGAAACACAAATGGTTGATGATGATGAAAATGTTGAGGCATGGGCCTTAACCCTTTTATAAAACTGATGGTTGGATTCGGATGCGATACCATTCCAAATTTACCGTACAACCACACTACCTGAATTGGGTAAGGCTTAGCTGGAAATTTATATGCATTAGTATTAGTTCCCTCACGGGAGAGGTCTGAGCTGAGGCTACCTCTCAATGTTGTCCACCTATGTAGTACCCAAGATGACTGATGGTCATGGTTGGGAGGCCATGCTCATAGGAGAGGTGCTTATACTAGGGTGTGTAAAGGGAAGGTTATGTTTGATTATCTGCATACTAAGTATGATGATTCAGGGTTATCCCTGACAGATGTGTCGAATCTTGTGGTGAAAGTGTACCACCTCTGCAGACTGTCAAACTACTCGAATAGCCGCGTCCGCGGTTATGGATAGTTGGAATGGCCATACTGTTTTGTTGTCAGATGTTTTCTAAATACTTTGAAATGAATGATGAATCTTGACTTGACCACAACAGGGTTGTGTTTATGACAATAGCTTCCCACCTTAAGTGATTCTAGAATTTTACTTTATCTTTCTTTGCTTCTGAACTCAGCTTAGATTTCAAACTTAACTTTATAGTTAAACTTAGATTTAGCACTTTAACTTAGAATTATAGTACTTGTTAGTGGTAGTTTGCGAGTACTTAAAGAGTACTCATGGCTTTTGTCCCTGGCTATTATCATGGCCATACTATGAAGGAGACTATCAAGATGATGGCCAACAGGACGGCTATGATAACTAGGACTATCTACCTTCGTCAGCATTGCCTGTGCCCCTGAAGATGGACCCCACCGCTACGCTCATCTTTTATTTCCATTGTTTGTTGTATTAAGACTAGATCATGAGATCCTTATTTGTGTAAGACCTTATGTACGGTTTGTAATGGATGATGTACTGTGATATCCAATCCGTTATGTCTCGCAAAAATGGTAATCCTGGGATTGCGAGGTATGGCATAACAGGCATCTGGGATTAAAAATCCGGGTGTTGACAAAGATCCTTCAGAAGCTCCATCCTTTAGATTGTAGCATCCCAATTGTCTAACAATTGCAATGCTACTAGCCTAGTCTATATAAATGCTACTTCCTACATATAATTGTTGCATCATAATTATATCATGCTCATGTCATCATGCCACCTTGCATTTGAGCATCACATTAAACCCTTTTTGTTTTGGTTCTTCTCTCTTATGCATTGTAAATTGTATTTTCCTCTTGATATTGTATTTGGTTATTGATATATTGTTTAAATGCCCAAGTTGAGTTGGGGGCATATCTTTTATTCAACTCCATCACCTTTCCTTGTCACCACCTTATTCTTCCACCATTCCATTAACCCATGAGCTTGTAGTTCTTTTATTTTGATTTTTACTCTAGCTCATGTGGGTTGGGATGGATCTAATTCTATTCCTTTTGCTTGGCCTTTATTCCACATTTTGGGAATGCATAATAATAATGCCATGTTATTATTATTGTTTTCACAAGCATATACATGGCATTTATTATCTTGCATGGGCCATGCAACCATCACCATCTTTTGTCCTCCTTTGGTTTTATTTGATTTTGAGTGGATCATCTTCTCATCTCTCTCTTTCTCTCAATCCTTTCTACCTTGCTTTGTTTCTTGCCTTGTGCCATCAAACCTCATCCACCTCTCTTGTGTAGTGCCATGCATGATCTTACAAGACCCTCCCCATGACCATCTCCTACCCTTCATGCTTGCACCTGCTCATGTGAGTACACCATCTCCATCCCCTCCACCATCTCTCTCTCAACACCTTTTCTAGCTTGATCTAGTTTGGGCATGTTAAACCCTATACCTCAATCACACCCCTCCTCAAAACCCTAACCAAAACCATGTGCTTGATCATGAGTGGTTCATGATCACACCCTAACCCTATCACCCCCTCTACCCCTAACCTAAACCAAAACCCTAACCAAGCCCCCCTCTAGCTAACCCTAATCACCCCTTCCCCTCTCCCTATCTCTCTCGGCTTCCCCTCTCTCCCTACCAGGCAGGCCCCACCACGTCACACCCTCATCTGCCCCACTTCTTTCTTTGGCTTCAAGACAAGGAAAAGAAGGAGGGAGAGAAGACCTAGCCCGATCACCCCTTCCTCACCTTTTACAAAAGCTACCACCCTTCCCATGTGCCCTACCCTCCTCCCTCATCTACCCCACCCCTCACCCCACCTCAGACCCTAGCCAGGGGGCGCCCAGATCCCTCTCTCCCCTTGCTCTTTCCCTAGCCATGGCCATGGTCCTCCTAAACCCTAGCCTCGGCCTCGGTTGTTAGCCGGTGGAGAAGTGGTGCCCAGAGGTGGAGATCGTCGGGAAGCTCTTCTACGCCGATCTCTCCGTCACCTTGCACCAGGAGCTGCCCTGGAGTGCGCCGGAGAAGCCTCGCCTCCGCCGCGCCCGAGCTGGTCTGTCGCCGTTGCCACCAAGCCTGGCGCCAGATCCCCTCCACCTCCGCACGAGCTACCACGCCGGCGACACCACGGTGAGCCCCTTGACCTCCCAGACATGTCCCCCTACCCGATCTTGTACCGTAGCGCCGCTGCGCTCCGTCGAGCAGCCTTCGTGCACCGCCGCGCGTCGCGCTCTGGCAGACAGCAGCAGCCGCAGCATTCGTCTGCCTCTGTTCCTCACCCTGCCCCGCGCGCTGTAGACCACCTCCGTGCAAGATCTATGAATGAAAGTTGTAGCCCGCACTACCCTCTGCGTTTTCCCTTTTTGCGGCTTGGCGAGATTCGCCACCGTTTAGTCGCCATCGTCATCAGAACTCCGGCCGACCTCCTGTTCTCTGCTGACGGCGCGCAGCAGCAGTCCGGCGACGCCGACGTTTTCGCAAAAAGACCCCTGCCCTTTTTCCCGCCTCAACCCGCAGTCCCAGGAGCCCACCTGTCAGCCTCGGTGCCTTTTTGCAAGAAAACCCCCCCGGAAGATCCTGGCCATCACGGACAGACCCCCCCACGCCCTGGATCGACCACGTGTCAGCTGCCCGCTGGCCGCGCGCATGCTGTGGCCCCGCCACCCGGAGGCCCACCAGTCATCCTCTGTGGCTGGGTTTCCCCTCGGTGAGAAAAGCCCCACTTGGACCACGTCGACCAACCTGTTGCTGAGTCAGCGTCTGGCCCACTCGTCAGTGACCGTGGCTAGATTTGCCTGAGTAACAAAAGTTGTTTTCGCTGAGTCTGTTTTTATTCAAATCTTTTCCAAAATTAATTTAAATTCAAATTCAAATCTGTTTTTAAATAACTTTTAAAATATAATTCCAAATTAAACGTGTAATATATGTTTTTGAATCAGAAAAATGTGAGGAATTCAAATATGCTATTCAAAGTAATGTTTGAACACTTTAAATTTCGAGTTGACCAAAATTACAATAAAATGCCCTTTTTCCTTAATTAATTAATAACTTTTGTTTTATAACTCCAAATTTGACAAATAATATGTCTAAATCGATCAGTGCAACGAGACCTTTCTGTCTATGCATTCCATGTTCTGAATTGCAGCATGCATAATATAAATATAAAGTATACAGCAACTTATTTGAGGTTAAAAGGTGACTAAAAATCAATAAAAGGCTTTATTCTTGTATTCCACACCTCACCCATGCCATGCTACATTATTGCCATGCAAATTGTGCATCATTCGTCATGGCATGATTGTTTGCTTGTCGCATTTTATTCATATGCTTGTGCACTTTATTTATGTTGGCCCTTGTGTGTTTGGTTCTTCTTCGAATAGACGCTGAGCAGGGGATATATCAAGAAACCCAGGAGCACTACCCAGATCCTTCTCTCGCTTCAACTGAGCTGCCAGGCAAGCACTACCACATGCTTGCATACATATAGTACCTATTGCCTCTATCTTATTCTTGCATCATTGGGTCGCGATTGCATTAATCTGAATCCCAAGTACTGCATAGCCTTTACTTTTAAACCCCACTGAAGCTTGTTCCTCCATCCCATGAGCCATTACTACAGGAGTTGTTTGAGCCATGCGAGTCGTAGAACAGCATGTGTAGGGTATGTGAGTGTCTGATGGATAACGAGGTACCTATACAACTTAACCTGAGTAGTAATGGGATAACTAATGAAAGTGGCACCGGTGAGCAATATCTGCTATTTGGTTTTTCATGCTCACTTGTGTCCCGTAGGACCCCGAGTACTTGATTCCTGTTCCTTGAATATTCGCGCTATCCACATCCAGGAGGCTTATGAACCCCCCTGAGCCAGAGCTTGATTCATTCTTATTTCTTGGGGCCACAAACTAGTTTGAGGTTTTCTTTACTATCCTGTACTTATGCCATGCTTTACTGCTTTATTTAAATTGTGCGAGGTACTGCACCTGTACTGTTTAGGGCCGTGACCCGTTTTCGCTGTATCGACAAGCCCAGTCACACTTTCGGGTTCCCAGTCGTTTATGGCCGGCCACACAAACCTTGAGTCCGTCTCGTAGCCGGCCAGCTTCGTTGCGGGTAGCTTAATGGGGTGGCCCCCTGAAATATTTCTGAATCCTGTGATCACTTTGTCGTGACTGCCTCATTGGTTTTGATTTAGTTTTTCCGAGGTTGATCGAGTGTGTGTTGCTATTTGTGCACCCCTGCAGGGTAAAACTTTCTGAAAGCCGTGTCCGCGGTTATGGACGACTTGGAGCACAGTTTCTCGATCATAGACAAGTATAACTAAAGTACCGCTTTTAATTTGACTAAGTACCTGACTAGTAATAGTGCAACACTCATGGAATGGATAATAAAACTGCCAACGGATGGGGGTTGTTCGTCCGCTTCCTCGTCGGTAAGCGAGGAGGAGGATGGATCTGTTGATATTACCTTTATAACTGTTGTTATTAATTCACGGACATCCGTCTATCTCTGGTTAGGCGGATGGTTAGCGAGTATCTATAGAATTGCTAGGGTTTATCTTTTGCTGCAATTGCGTCACCCCAGGTTGTGTCCCCTTTAGAGGCATAAAGACTTGCTGAGTACCCCTAGGGTCTCACACGATAAATTGTTTGATTCAGATGAACAGGTAAACTCGCAAGATGGATACTGGGTGGAGGAGACGGACGATGTGGGCAACGATCATTCGGTGTAGAGATTCCGGGAACGGGGATCCGTGAGATCTGTGGGCGGGATGTGTTTACTTATGGGGCATCTTATGCCGATTTGCTTCTTATCCGTACTCGGATCTTGTTTTTCGCTTCCGCCTGATACTCTGATGTTTGATGTATGAGGAGATATCCTAAACTATTATATCTATCTAGAATATTTGGATCTTGCCGTATGGCGTTGCAATATTTCCTTTCTTTTTAGATGGTATGACTCTGAGAACCATTGTATGGTGGCTTGCATACATACTCATTTGTGTATGTAGTTGATCCCTTCGCCTGCCGATTATGCCGCCCGTTCTTGTCCCGATGTTTGGAAATGGTTAGGACGGCCGAAAGGTCTACCTATGAGTGGCATTTGGGCCCCACCATACTATTTTAACTATTTCCGCTCATCCAGGCTTGTAACTAGGAGCGTAATTCACCGAGGTAGTTACATAGATGCTCAAAGTGTTCTTTTTCTTGAACTCGGCTAATCGATCAGATTGCAATACTCTCGAGAGTTTGTGCACTTTACCCACAATCCACGGTCAAGTCCTTTTACAAAAAAAAACATGGCGAGGCTTTCCCTTAGTAGCCCCTCTACCAGCTGGATCCAACCGTGCCAAGAAACTCCAAATGTTGGTACCCCGGTGAGGTTTCCTACTAAGTACTAGGCCAAGACAGAGCCCATATGTATTGTGGTTGCACTAGAAGATTCTGAATTCTAAAATATGGTAGACTTCTTTGATTAGTGGGCGGCCGTCCAACACCAAATTCCACTCGTTGACCCGACAACCATTCTGCCTAGAAGAAAACTTAGTTTTATTTTGAATGGGGTTTTTGAGAAGAAAAGGTTCGCTCAAGAGAGCTTTTATACTTAGAAAATTTTCAGTTTTTCGAACCCCCCATCAGTACTTTATATATATGGGATAGCACACGCAATACTTAGAAAATTTCAGGGATAACCTATTAGGAAGGGTAAAATCCTAAGTATAGAGTTACTCATGGCATACTACAAAACAGCATCGCACTTGCAAAACACTTGTAAAATACTTCTAATAAAGTATCCTGCACATGCATACTACTCTTTGAAGGTAAAAGATGCATAGTAGAAAACAGGGGACAAAGATATGAACAAAGGTGTAAGTTGCCTTATATATGTATTATGAGTGATGAGTGAATTCTTCTGCAGCAATCGCACTCTCCGAACAATATGCGAGGACAAAATAATTCCAGTCAATGCAATTGCCAATAAAGCAAAAATACAAACATACAACTAAACAATGGTGATCATATTATGCATGATGATTTACAATGTCACAATGGTTGTATTTAGTATTATGAACACTATTAAAACATATGATGCATATGACAAGGCACCTAATGCATAAAACAATTTATTAATGTACTATATTGATTTAAATAGAGGTTTAAATCAATCTAATTCAACTTCTAACTTTTATGTAATATTAAATTTCTAACTAAATACTACTTGATAGGTAATTGAATTTAGGAACAGTAGCAATTTGAATCATACAAAAAGGAATTTTAGATCATTTTCTGTGATTTAATTACTTAACAATGCAATTTAGGATTTCTGCAAGATCATCTGATATAACAACGCCAAATAATTTTTTGTACCTTTTCCCTTGATAGATATGATCAGAACTAAACAGTACAAATTGGTTTTACTAAATTTGGAGTTATAAATCATTTTTCATAATTTAATTACTTTTTAATAGAGTATAAATTATTTAAAATACTTAGTTCATTAAAAATTTAATCTAAGACCATATTTGTAGCCTACATTGAATTGCGAATCTAGGGGCATATTATTTATAATTTTGGATCTACGAATAATTTGCTATGAATTTATTACTCCAAAAGGATATTAAAACTATTTAATTAATTACCAGTTAACTGTAGCGTGAAAGTTAGATCTAATCCGATATTAATAAACTAAATGAAATTATCTTCAATTTTATATATTATACACAATTTTAGGACATAGTATGAATTTCTTATGAATTTTACAGTTAGATCTATAGTCTATAATTTTAAATTCGAACGGAATATTCTAGGAAATAATCCACAGACCGGACGGGTTGACCGTGCATATTGACTGGGACTAGATGCTGACCTGGTGACGATGTGACGGTGACGAGGCCGCTGACCGGGACGATTGAATCTGACCGTCGGATGAGATTTGATGGCTAGGAGAGAAGTTGCTTCAAATCAGCTCGATTTTGTCTCAAAAAAGATTAGAAACAGATCTGTGTTAGAGAGACAAATCCGTATATTAAATTGAAAAACTTCCAACATGAAAGTTATGGAGAATCATTAGATTTATCTTTTCAACAAAGGAATTTGGATTTGAAGAAATGAGCGTGGTAAAATCTTGGAATTACACCGTCAGATCTGAAGTATTGCATGGCAGAATTCTCCAGCTGTGGTGGATGAAAGGAGGTGAGGTTTGTCGGAACTAAAAGATTTTGACGAGATCTACACATTTTGTGTTGGAGCCGAAGGCAACCGATGAAGTTTGGATAGGTTTAAAAGCGAAATATGATTCTGAAAGGTGTAGATTCGATTTCAAGAAAGAAAAGTGATATAGCTGTGGTTTCGGGAGATTATATAGGGGTTTAGGATAGCGAAAAGATATATATTAGAGTAGGGAATAAGTAGAAACAAACGTAAGTCAATTCGGAGTTGTAGATAAAAAGATATAGTAGTTTGAATAGAGGTAGGTTTAGAAAACGAGTTTTCGCACGATTTTTAAAGCAGACGTGGGATCGACCCCTGGCTCCCGTGCGCTGGCTGGTTCGGTCGGCCTAGTTGGGCCGGCCCATTTTATTTTTTTCCTTTTTCTTGTCTTTTTCTTTTTCCTTTAATATTTTTGTATTTCCTTTATATCTTTTGCATACGAACTTTAAATGACATGATTCTTGTTTTCAAATTTTTCTAAAATTTAGTAGAACATTATAGGATCATATTTATAACATTTTCACTATTTTGAACATGATGGATTCATAACTTTCTATATATTTTTTATAGGAACATTTGGGTAAATTAACTAACGGATACTAGGATTTAGATACTAGAATTTAACTTATTTTATTTATTTTTAACATTTCAACAATTAGGAATTTTTTTGGGATGTTACATCCCTACTCATTCTTGTTTGCTCTTGGGATAATCGAGTGAGTCGAAAGTTACAGGGGTGCACAGATGCAATCTGGCGAGGTTGTGGAAACTAGGGTTGTGATTATCCTCCTCGCCTCCCCCTCCTAGCCTTTATCTAGATAGGCTCGGTCTCAGGTAGCAAGTTGAGTCGGTTACAAGTTGGTGTTCGCCCATTCAGACTTTCTATATTAGGCTTTCCCTTGTGCCGCAAGTAGTCAGAGTCTCCGTAGGTCACCCGAATCTTGGATTGGGTCCTGGTAATGTCGTGGGCTTCTGCTAGATCAGGCCATATATACCAAACTCGAGTACCTGTAAGGTATGCCCACGTCAACTGCCCTACACTACAATCCTTTAGGATTTATAACAAGAGGTTAGACCTATTGGAAAAAATCCTATGTGTCTATGACATGTACCTAAACCGTTTAAAATTTCCTGCATTTTTCCTGCGGTGCAATCAAATATCTTATCGATTCCTACATTTTTCATTTCTATAGGATTATAAGTGAGAATGAGGCAATATCCTAGTGGTTTGGTCATAGTTGGAGCATCCCAATGACTAGAGTTCGATCCCTATCAGGGACGAATTTCTAGAATTCTCACGCTGACCCACTTCTACTATATTAAAAAAGTGGTTCCTCCTAGCATTGTTTCATCTTTTTTTATAAGTGTCACGTCATTCTATTCCTGCACTTCTCCTATTCCTATGTTTTACAAATCCTTTGAATCAAACGAACCCTAAATACACGATGTACACATCCTACTATTTTACTTATAGCATGCTGACTAGTGCTTGGAACAATTCCAATAGCATAGCCAACAACTTGCTTGTACAATACACTAGTTATCTCTAAAGGGTTAATGTACTTACACATGACTACTTTATGTGTAAATGGCCCACCTAACATACTCAAAAAGTGCCTAGGAGCAATATGGCCAACCATGTAGTAGGAACATACTAACTTGGTTGCCACGAGGAATGATAAACACGAGTTTTGGTAACTTATGTAAAAAAAACTCCTTCACAATATGGCCTAGTGGCCTACCATGTAGGAACATACCTTGGTTTGAAGCCAAACAACCAAGGTATGGCCATATTTACATCGTAATTTATGATAAGGTCCCCTTATTCGATATATTGGCACATCTTGGCATGGTAAAAAATGTTTATTATAATTATCACTTTCCAATTTTTATGACTAGAAAAATCAGTACAATTTTCCAAGTAACTATTTTTGTAAGCAAGCACATGTGGAATAAGGTCTATATGACAACCCCATTTTTTCATACATAGTGCACACAATTTTATGGACATTTCTCAACTTACATGAATTTACGAGCTAGCTAATTTTGCCACTTAACTCCCTCCATCGATTTACCAAAATTATGTCAAACTTGAACTACGATCGTATGATAGGCTTCTCGCCCTCAACTTCGCCTACAATGTGGCGGATCCAAATGGTGGCTAGGGCGGTGAATGGACCACCTTAATTAAGATTTCTAAATAGCCTATATATTATACATAAAAAATAAAAATATTATTAAATGAAAATTTGCCCTGTTGGACTACCCTCACATGTTGAGTTGGATCCGCGGAATCATTTTAAGGGATGCACGTTAGTCAATACAATATCAAAAACACTAGGAGGTTTGAAAGATTCAACTTGCAAAGAATTTACATGTTGGCAGACAAATTCCTGTGAGTTCTAAAAAATAAGAAAATAACAAAAAAACTATAGTACTTGCGCACGATATCGTCTTGCGCGAATCCCCACCTGCCATGCAAAACAATGGCAATCTTTAATTTGGACAACTCTTGAGAGTATTTCTTCGCAATATGGTATACCATGTACGAACATTATTAGGTTTCAAAACAAATTGCCATGCTTATATGATAATAATGCACGTATTCGGTAAATGCGCATATGGGCATGATATGGTAAACAATGTTTACATTTGTACATTATTTAACAAAGTACACAACAAATAATTAAGGCTCATAAAGCTAGATACTAGCCTTCCATTTTTACAAAAAACCTTGCTTCGCAATATGGCCTTCCATGTTGTAAAGATGCTTAGCTTCCAAATCAAATGACTAGGGTCATGGCTATATCTACATTGCAGTAGACGAATATTGTGCCCATATTTAGTAGATGAGTCCATGTTGGTATGGAAGAATGTGTTTACAATTGTAGTTTCCAACATTCATGAACAAAAGCAGTTTTCAATTTTGTAAGTGATAGACAATGTTTATTTGTTAAGTTAGTATATGAAGAATAAGGCCTAGAATGGTAATACACCATTATTCGCACATAGCAGACCATGTCTATGGCCTATTTCAAGTAATAACATGAATTTCCAATCTATCTAGTAGCTATTTTCTCCGATTGAAACTACTTCATGTCGATCTACCAAAGTTATATATATATCAAATTTGCATGATGAGTGCATTATAGGTTCAATAATCGTTTAAGGTACCCAAGATTTGAATATATAAAAACCACCATCAGGTTTGAAAAAATCAACTTCTTGCAATGTCTATGCACACAAAATCACTATTAATCCTTACAATCACTATAATTATGTCCTTGCTGCCGAACTTGAAGGAAAATCATCATAGATCCCTGCTCTTCCCTCTCCTGTCTACATGTCCCCTCTTAGAAAGCTTCGCAGCACCCATCAGGTACGCATAGTGCTTTCGCGCATGATTATAGTTGAAAGAGTACTAGTCTGGCGGTTCTACAACATATGAATCCTAGCGGTAGAGAGAAAGCAAACCCCCATCGTGTGAGCATGTTTTTTCTACGAGATAAAATCTAGCATGATCTAAAAATTTATCTCCCAATCCTGGTATTTGATTTTTATTCTCTAATAAGATCGCATAGAACATCACACGAACATTTAGTGTTTAGTGTGGAGCTACATCAAATCTTACTGCATAACGTTGAATATTAACCGTTGGATCAAGACTCGCGAATCCCAACATTTTCAATCGTTGGATCTTCTTTTCCATTCTAGCATCTAGAAGATTCTATTGATAGTCTTCATCATAATGAATGCTATGCACAAACTCAAAACGCACTTCTCTATCATTCTAGAATCTTCTTCCTCGTCTCTCTAGACCATGTTACCAAAAATTTCAAGTTTTAGATAGCTAATAATCATTGACTTCTACATGATATACAAAGTACAAGAACCAAATATACACCCATACTTTATAGATGTTGATCAAATTTATATTTTTTTATGCTTTACCTATTATAATTTTATATATTTATGATATGTCAGACGTCTATTATCTGAGTCTCACGTGTAGGGCACGTGCAATTTACTAGTTATCTTACCACTATATAGTGTATGAATAACTTTGAATATTGACCGTTGGATCAAGACTCGTGAATCCCAACATTTCTAGTCATTGGATCTTATTTACCATTCTAGCATCCAGAAGATTCTATTGATAGACTTCATCACAATGAATGCTATGCACAAAACTCAAAACACACTTCTCCATCATTCTAGAATCTTCTCCCTCGTTTCTCTAGACCATGGTACCAAAAATTTCAAGTATTAGATAGCTAATAATCGTTAACTTCTACATGGTATACGAAGTACAAGAACCAAAAATATACACTCATACTTTATATATGTTGATCAAATTTATATGTTTTCTGCTTTACCTATTATAATTTTATATAGTGATAATATGTCAGACGTCTATTATCTGAGTCTCACGTGTAGAGCACGTGCAATTTACTAGTTATATATAGTGTATGGATAACTTCGAATATTGAGCATTGGATCAAGATTCTCGAATCACAACATTGCCATCAGTTGGATCTTCTTTTCCATTTTAGCATCTAAAAGATACTACTCCCTCTGTCCATAAATAACTGGCTTGGGTTTGTCAAGATTCGAATGTATCTATACACTAAAATGCGTCTAAATACATTCGAATCTAGACAAAATGAACTCAGTTATTTCTATATGGAGGGAGTACTTTTGATAGTCTTTAGCACAATGTATGCATATTATTACTCCAAGTTACTTACCACTCAGACCAGTCTTAGAGCATATCTAGCATGTGAAAAAATCGCGCGCTATTTCACGCTATTTAGCGTGATATAGCATATTTGGATAGTCCACGATTATTTTTCAAGATTTTGCTCGCTATGGCGCTATTTTTAAATAGCTTGCTATATTACTCTAAAACATCATAGCGTTAGCACTATTTCAAGTATAGGATGTTATTCTTTTGTTGGCGGGTGTGGAGTAAGATAGCATGTGATAAATGTGTCAAGTAAGCAAACATACGATGAAAATTTGATTGTTAAATGTAAGTAATCGTATCAAGCCTCCGCCTCCTCCTGCAGCAGTCGGCGCTGTACCTAGATTCAGCCCTGCCGGTTCTCCTCAGACTTGAATAACGCCGGAATTGATTATGCATGTACAAGTATTACTCTAGGCAATTCATTAGATGCTGAAATCCTTTATATTCATGATATACCTGTTATATTTTAAATTTTTTACACAAAGATGTTTTGTAAAATAGCACGTTATTAGCATGCTATAACTTTCATATCGTCTGCAGAAAATCCACACTAAATTAAATAGCACGCTCATATTTTTTCCCTGATCTCTAGTGGCTTGTCTAAATTTCATAGTCTCTTAGAGCATCTCTAGTGGCTTGTCTAAATTTGGTAGTCTACATCTTCACATAGATAATGGTGTAAAAAGATTCCTTTTTACATGAATTTAGTTTTCTAGTGGATAGTCTATATGTCCATCTGCACACACAAATAGTCAATATAGACAGCAAATCGGTACCTCAAATACTCTGATTTGGCGCGGGAGCGAGCTCGCAAGCGACCAACTTTGCTTTAGACATGGTGGCTTGGTTGCCCAAATATGTACAACGAGTAGCTAGTTTGGAGGATGTAAATTTTAAACCACTGGATACACAAGCCACCGGAGGCATTTTTTGGTCCATGGTGGTCTATATTTGGCTTAGACTACCGGATACACTAGCCACTAGAAATGCTCTTAGGCTGGTCATAGTGAGAAACATACTAGTTCATATTACTACCTTCATGTGTGTATGTAATTGAGCAGAAGGTAGAGACCCTATTTTTACATAAATGGCTCCAGAAATACCCCATACCTAGAAAGGCTAGGACATTATAGTAAACTATTTTTTCTAGTCATTGGACTATAGCTACTCCTAGGATAGGATATTATTATATATATTTTGATCTGTATAGCCAAATTCAAAATCCTAGAGCGACAAATTCTCCCGACTCACCTCCACCGATATATTTCGAGTGGTCACACGCCCCAAGTTGTAGTCGTACGAAATTCCTTTTCAACCCCTGACAATGGCATATCTACTAATGTTAGGGTGTGGGTATGATTCGTAATCCCCCCGGGTCTCAACAGCTCTGAAGTTGGGTAGTCCACCTTCCACCGACGCCATTTCCCCCATAGCACTCCGAAAAACCCTAACCCCTATCTCATCTTCGGCTCCTGCACCATCGCACCGGAGCATCCTTGCAGCGCTTCGCCGACCTACACGCCACCCAACCCCCTCTCACCTCTAGCACCTGCACCACCGCACTGTAATCATCTCCGCTGCACTTCGCCTGCCTACACGCCACCTAACCCCCTATCTCACCTCCATCTCCTGCACCACCGCACCAAAACATCACTGCCACACTTCGCTCGCCCACACGCCACCCCAAACCCCCTATCCCACCTCTTGCTCCTGCACCACCGCCCTTCACCAGCCTACACGCCATACCTTGATACCATATACTCTTGACCAGTCTACTGGATTAGCTGACGTCCACCTTACCAAACCTACTTCGCTCACACCCTCTTCCATACAACCGTGTTAGTTTTGTTGACTCCCTCTCCCACAACACCTGACCTGCTTCACCTACGCTGGTCTGCGCTGCAATAGATCTACTTCACGGACTCAATAGTCCACTACACCAGATCTGCTTCACCGACGCTCTTGTGCAGCGCCTCGAATCCATAATCGGTCGTAACAAATCTGCTTCACCAACGATGCCATGCACTACACCAGATCTCCTTCACCGGCCATCTTGTGAAGCAAGCCAGACCCATCAACAACCTCCACGAATCTGCTTCACAGATGCCGCTGAGATCTATCTGCTTTAGCCCGACTCACCACTACCGAGCACCCTCGGCATCCTTGACGTGACTCGCAAAGATGTCATGTATGCGTAGACGATGCCGTGACCTAGGTAAACCAGATCTGCTTGTTCGTTCGTTTTAATATAGCAGTTATAAGCCTACGACAGTGAACTGCATTTCTGTATTGGTGGTAAATTCCTACCTCAATACTGGTTTAATTAATATCCCATTCTCCCTTGTTAAATTTGGTGTAGTCTATGTTAAATCCAAGCATTAAACTACTCCTTCTGTTTCGAGGTATAAGGCATCCTTGTTCTGCGTGTTTTTTCTTTGACCAACAATTACTCTTAATATATATAAACAATTTTGGTAGTACAAAACTGACATCATTAGAGTTCATTAGTATTATGCAATTCATGGCAATTGTTAATTCACTGAAATCTGAAGATGCCAACCTGTTCTACAAGTTTGCAAGTTATGTAATCATAACGTGCATTTTCTTTGTCTGTTGCTACAATTGACTGCATGTAATTTTGGAGTTTATTGGTAGTTTTAAGCCACTGAACATGTAGGTTAACATTCTCTGCTCTACAAGTTCAGAATTTATGCTATTTTAATTTCAATCTGGTTGTACTAAGCAACCATAGTAACTGCCTTCTCTAATGTAATTCATCACAAATTTTATGTCATTGAACTTGTTTTTGCATTCCCTCTGCAAGTTATGCCATTATTATTTGTTTCAATTAAGCTCCGACAGTAGTTGCCGCCTATTGTGTACTACTCCCTCTGATTCAAACTATAAGATGTTTTAGCTTTGTGAAAGGAGTGTATCTAGACACCATTTAGTGTGTAGGTTGATACGTTGCTAACGTATCTATAATTTTTTATGTTCCATGCTTGTTTAATATCTACTTTCTTATGTTTTGTCCACACTTTGGAGTATTGTTATACAGTTTCATGGTCTAACCTATTAACAAGATGTCATAGTGCCAGCTGCTTGTTTTCTGCTGTTTTTGGTTCCAAGAAAGTCAGAAAATGAATATTCTCGGAATTGGACGAGACAAAAGCCAAAGTCAATATTTCACCGAGGGGGAAACGGAGCCAGAAGACGAGACGGAGAGGGGCTAGAGGCCAGCCACACCACCTAGTTGCGCGGCCAGGCCTGGCCTGCGCCAGGGGGTGGTGTGGCCGCCTAGAGCACCCCCTCAGCCTCCCCTTTCGCCCATATATCGCCTCTGATATAGAAACCCTAAGCACCTGATCAAAATTCCACGAAAGAGTCTATAGCTGTCGTCATCTCCATCCCTAGATCGGGAGGGATCTGAAGCTCTTCCCGGCACCCTACTGGAGGGGATAATTCACCCTGGAGTCCTTCTTCATCACCATGACTGCCTCTAGTGTGATGCGTGAGTAGTTCATTCCTGGACTACGGGTCCATGTAGTAGCTAGATCGTTAGTTCTTTCCTTTGTGCTACCATGTCTAGATCTTGTGAGCTCCGTTCATGATCAAGATCATCTACTTGTAATCATACTTGTTGTGTTTACGAGGATCCGATGGATATTGAGATGCTATTTCAGATTGATAATTTATTCTATCATGTCTTTGTTATTTGTGATCTTGCATGCTTTCCGTTGTTAGTAGCTATCTTGGCCGAGTAGATGGTAGCAACTCCAAGAGGGAGTATTTATGCTCGATAGTGGGTTCATGCCTCTAGGAACCTGGGGAAGTGACAGAAATCTCTAAGGTACTAGTTGTGTTGTTGCTACTAGGGAGAAAACAGCAATCCTTTGTTCATAGAACGATCATATTGTTTACTTTACATGCAATGCTTAATGCAATTATCTGTTGCTTGCAACTTAATACTGGAGGGCGTTCGGATGATAACCTGAAGGTGGATTATTAGTCCTAGATGCATTTGGATTATGTTCTGTGTATAATGTTGTAATGCCCAATCAAATCTCATAAGAGTCAAGATGATTAGTATATGCATGTATGCTTTCTCGATGTTTGTCAATTTCCCCGCTGTAATTTGTTCACCCAACATGTTATCTATCTTAAGGAGAATCACCACTAGTGAACTATGGACCCCGGTCCTTTATTTTACTATCAATCTACAATCTATTTATTGTTTTCTATTTACTTTCTGCAAGCAATTACTTTCTTCCACACAATACGTTTAATCCCTTGTTTTCAGCAAAATCGGTGAGATTGACAACATCACCATAAGTTGGGGCAAAGTTCTGTGGTTGTGTTGTGCAGGATCCCAAGTTGGAAACAACACCTTGGAGGTGTTTCCTTGCTCCTACTAGTTCGATAGCCTTGGATTCATAACTGAGGGAGAACTTGCTGTTGTGCTCATCATACCTTCCTCTTGGGGTTCCCCAACGAGCTCGATATATTTTGGGCCATCAAGCTATTTTTCTGGAGCCGTTGTCTGGGAGTCAAGGACATCTTCACAAGGGGAGTCCCTCATAACCAATCTGTTTAGTTTGTTATTTTTGTTTTGCTTTGTTTGCTTGTTTCTTTATCAAAAACACACAAAAAATAGTAGTACTAGTTTGCTTTCTTTATTAAAAACACAAAAAAATGACTACTCTTGAAAATACTAAGTTGTGTGACTTCACTAGCACCAACAACAATGATTTCATGTGCACACCTTTTATTGCTCCACCTATTCCTGAAGCTACTTTCTTTGAAATTAAACCTGCTTTACTCAATCTTGTTATGAGAGAACAATTCTCTGGTATTGGTACTGAAGATGATGTTGCTCATCTTAATAACTTTGTTGAACTTTGTGAGATGCAAAAACATAGGGATATAGATGGAGATATTATTAAGCTTAAATTGTTTCCTTTCTCTTTGAGAGGAAAAGCTAAAGATTGGTTGCAATCCCTAACTAGAAATAGTATTGATTCTTGGACTAAATGCAAAGATGCTTTCATTGGAAAATACTATCCTCCTGCTAAGATTATATCTATGAGAAGTGAAATAATGAAATTTAAACAATCTGATAATGAACATGTTGCTCAAGCTTGGGGAAAAATGAAATCTTTGGTAAAGAATTGTCCCACTCATGGAATGACTGCTTGGATGATTATCCAAACCTTTTATGCAGGATTGAATTATTCTTCAAGAAATCTACTGGATTCTGCTGCTGGAGGTACCTTTATGACCATTACTTTGGGTGCTGCAACAAAGCTTCTGGATAATATGATGGTTAACTATTCTGAATGGCACACTGAGAGAGCTCCACAAGATAAGAAGGTAAATTATGTTGAAGAGACCTCTTCCTTGAGTGATAAAATTGATGTTATTATGTCTATGCTTGTTAATGGGAAAGCTCATATTGATCCAAATCATGTTCCCTTGGCCTCTTTGGTTGCTCAAGAAGAGCAAATTGATGTGATCTTTATAAGAAATAATAATTTTAGCAACAATGCCTACAGGAATAATTTTGGTAATAATAATTATAGGCCATATCCTGCCAATAATGGTAGTGCTTATGGAAATTCCTACAACAATTATAGGAGTGCACCCTCTAAACTTGAAGTTATGCTTAAAGATTTTATTAGTAAACATACTGCTTTCAATAAAACTATTGAGGAAATACTCTGTAATGCTGAAATAAATATAGCATCATTGTCTGAAGCTCAATCTTCTTTGAATAAAATGGTTGCTAAACCTGAAACTATTGAAAATCCCTTTGCTGCTACTAATGCCATACAAGTTAGAATTGATGAAAATGTTAGACTATTAGCTAAATTGCATGCTAAGTGGGAAAGAGAAGATGAAATTACTAGAAATAGTAGTATTTCTACATCAATACCACTAATATTGAAGCTAGTAAACCCAATGGAACCTTTTCTAATAAAAATGTTGAAATCCTTCGAAACATGGGAAACAATAGCTCTACTACTTTAGATGATAATTATGATTTTGATATTGATGGTTGCAATAACTCTGAAGTAATTATGTTCCTACAAAAGCTTGCTAAAAGTCCTAATGCTAGTGCTATGAATATGGCCTTTACCAAACACATTACTGATGCTCTCATAAAAATTAAAGAAGAAAAGATGAAACATAAAGCTTCTATTCCTAAGAAATTAGAAGATGGTTGGGAACCCATCATTAATACGAAAGTAAATGATTTTGATCTCAAAGCTTTATGTGATCTTGATAATAGTGTTTCTATTATGCATAGAAAGATTTATGAAATGCTTGATTTTCCACCATTGGAAGATTGTTATTTAAATATCCAACTTGATGATAATGCTAAAAAGAAACTCATGGGGAGTATTAATGATGTTATTATGATGGTTGGCAATGCATATGCCCTGTTGATTTCTATGTTTTGGATGTTGAATGCAATGCTTCTTGTCCTATTACTTTGGGAAGACCTTTTCTTAGAACTATTGGTGCAATTATTGATATGAAAGAAGGCACCATTAAATATCAACTCCCACTCAAGAAAGGTATAGAACACTTCCCTAAGAAGAGAGAGAAGATTCCTTTTGCCTCTCCTATTAGAACAAAATTTGCTCTTAATGCTTCATCATTTGAGAATACTTGATTCTTTTCTTGCTTCTTATGCCTAACTTAAAGGCGTTAAAGAAAAGTACGTATTGGGAGATAACCCAAAAGTTTTAGTTGAGTCTTGGAAGTTATTGCTTCAGTAATAACCTCTCCTTATCCTTTTTATTTGCTTTTTGTACCAAGAGTAACCTCTAATGAGAGAGAAGTAATGCTTGGGAAAGTTGCTATCCCGAAACAGATTTTTGTGCTTCACTGTAAAAATTCATGTAAAATCTCTGTATGTCGGTTTGAGATGTAATTTTTTGTGCTTCTGCCCAGGTTATTATCCAACTTTCGTTAGTTAAACACTTTTCGATTTGAGCAACAGAAGGTCTTCGAAAAAACGGTTGTTACCTGCTGGTCTGTTTTGACAGATTTCTGCCATTATTTGCATTTGCTTCTTGTTGATTCCTTTTTTGGTTATTTTTAGGGAATTGAGATTTTTGAGGTAAGTGCTATAGTATATTGTGTTTTAATGGAAGTTTTACTTGTGTTGGAACTGAACCAAAAGACTTATTATCTTGAGTACACTAATGTTGCTAATGAAGATTGTGTGAAGTTTTATATGAAGGAAAGATTTCAGGTGTAAGGAAAGAATGATGTAATGAGATGAAGAATGGACTAAAGCTCAAACTTGAAGTACAAGCGTCAAGCTGAAGGGGATCCACAGCAGAAAACAAAAAAATTCCTACGTTGGAACCCCAAAAAACTGCCTAAGATCTATCTATGTAGTAATGCGGTAATGACCAATGCGTAGAGAACACATACCCTTGTAGACCGTACGCGGTTAACATTCCGAGTGGAACATGGTTGATGTAGTCGTACTCGTAGTCGACCTCAAGGTCACGAAGCTCCTCGCAGGTCACCCCTTGCTCCTTCTTCATCTTCATCGTGCAGCAGTTCTAGCTCATGACATTTAAGCGCCCCAAGTGTTGTGCCTCGTGTCTTCGTACACATCCGGTGAACGATGAGACCTCCGGCTCCCCGATCCTGCCGGGAATGCGAAAGTTGATATCCGGCTAAAAATCACTTCAGCGCAACGGCGTGCTACAGGTGTGCCTTGTTCGCACGGCCCAGACTTGTGAACATGGTCACAAGGGCTTGAGAGAGAGGGAAGGAGGAAGTCAACCAAAGGACTTCTCCAAATATTGGTGTGTTCAATCCCACCCATGGGCACCCCTTTATATAGGGGGAGGGGGTGCCCTCCCCTTTGGGTTTCCCATGTGGGACTATTCAAGGGAGAGAGGGAGGTGCATGGGCCCTTAGGGCACCATGGGCCGGCCGGCCAGGGGTGGGAACCATCCCGCGCATAGCCCTAGGCTAGCCGGATGGGCCCCCTTGAGGCGCCTGGGCCTTGGCCCTTTGGCCCTTCCCTCCTTCGGTTTTCCCTCATGGGCCCTTTTTCCATAGGAAGTTTGGCCCATTAGTGGAATACCCCTTCAAATTAGATTTTGATATTATATTTAATATTAATTACATTAATTAATATGTAAATACATATTACAAAATCCATCTTGACCCGAAACACCTTTCGGTTCCCTTTCGATTTCCTCCGAATGACTTCGGATCATTACCGGAATGATTCTGGTCCTTTATTCTTTCTCTGAACAGCTTCGGATCTCTCTGCGGAGCGATTCCGGCTTTCTCTCTTTCTCTACTATGATTCTGTCTTACGAATGATCGCTCTCATCGTACCCTTAAGTGTATCCTCTCACGGCTCGGGAATGCTCTAGACATGATCTATATCAATGATCAATAGAGGGACCAGGGATATCCATGTGACCCCTATGCAGTCCTGATGACAATGTCGTTTGAACCGCTAAATGTAGCATCCAATTCGTTTTGTTTCTCGATACGACATGTCCAAGATCTGATCATTGGTATCCTATACCTTGTTCAATCTCGTTCACAACAAGTTCTATTTTCTTGTTACCGTGATATTACATCCCCATGACCGAGTCACATGTTGCAACATTTATGGATGTAATCTCACCAAGCCGGCCGTATGTATCTTTACCCGTCATGTGGGTGAACAAATCCTGCTCTTGACATATATTGCCTCTATAGTTCCTCCGAGTACCTGAACACACCTTTATAACCACTGTATTACCAAGTGACGCTTGATGCTATCTAAGCACTCTCGGGAGACAGTGATTGATATAGCCTCACGGTCCAAGGAATTAGGAGTCTAGATTTAGCTATTGCAACAATGAACTTATATGACTTGATCATGTTGCAATCCTTCGAGGAATGTCCATCACATCATTCTCCAATGATATGACCCCGTTGTGAATTGGCATAAATGCCCATTATCTTGAAACCCAGATCATCCTCATGACCAACGAACTAGTATGAATAGAGGCTACTAGGGAATTTGTTGTTTCATACCACACCTGTACCAATGTTTCTACTTGGCATAGTTATAGCACAATATGAAACTATGATAAACTAATTGAGATATGACAATAAAAACCTATTTATTATTTGCCTCTAGGGCATATCTCCTTGAGTCTCCTACTTGCACTAGAGTACAAATAATCCAGCTCGCATTTTACTCATAAAAACTATATACCATATAGTTTATAGATCATGCATGCTCATGGGAAACGTCATGTCCATGTTCTGTTTTACCAGATCATTATATCTTTTGCAAATCGTTAATATCTTCCTAATTTGACATTCACACCATTATCGCATAATGGGTCAAAGTATTTGTTTGGCGACAAAGTGAGACTTTGTTTCTAGTGTTTATGATGATGGTCGTTTTCACCGTTGTCATCCAAACTTTGAAACACACTTTGCTATCCTTTGTGTATATACTGTAGTCATGGCAGCAGAACGAGGCTGGATTCCAGGAGCTTACAGTGACTTTAGATCAACCTCGAGGGCTTTCTCATGGGCACTAGGCCCTGGGAGACATCATTCTATGTTAAAAGTGAACTAGCCCCGCCATAACATTATATATCACATCAGATGGAGCCTTTTTACTTCTATATCTATGTAGATTCTAGTGCATGAAATGCAACTATGCCACTTACTTTGCTTCTTGCCATTTATGTACAAACTTAATTATAGTTCTATGATCAACTCAGGAATCACTTAAAGACACGTTCTTACAGTTAAGACTTTGTCTTTCCAACCAGAACCTCGGGTCACATTACGTCGAGTATACAATAGGGTTATATGGAAGAACCTATGACTAAGGCATAGGAGATGCAACGCATCTCTTTCTTTCAACCATAGTTGCAATACAAACTCAATGCTTCATATAGTAAGAACTTCTTTCTTACCTTGTTCCATTCTGAGCTTCTTCAGAATCTTGCTTAGGACATTCTGATCATCTTTCAGAATCAAGTCCAGGGAGCATTCGACATTCAGTGTTTATTAAACTCACCAATCTATCTCGATAGATCCTATTGTTTAATAATTTCAACTTCATCCTGATTTATCTATTTAAATGTTTTTAACACCAATCACATCATTCATATATGTCGTCCACATATCCTAGAATGATTTCACGCTCCCACTCAAATATGACATGTTTGAGATCCAGGGATTTCACTTAGCTCCCACTCAAAATATGTCAGCTACATATTATGATTTAGCCAAGATGATTTTCTCCCACTCAAATCTAGGTCCTCTCGATAATCTTGGACATTCCAAAATTCTTTGATCATCACCAAATCAAGAATTCCACTAACGATATTTCAATGACCAATCATTTCTCGCACTTAGGTCCATCACGCTTCTTTGTAATTCGTAAGTATGTCTTGTTCAAAACATGACAAGTGAATCAACAATATAATTTCACAAACTTGTTAGAATATATAGTTGAATCCTACTTTCTTTAGTAAAAGTATTCCATGAAACTTTATGATCATTATCATTGGTTTCTCCTCTATATGTAGAGTTTGGATTCATGAAAAGAATTCTGCTACGCCTCTCAACAATTCGGAGGTAAGGTCAAATACCTTGTTTTTGATCTTTTACTTTCTTCCACCTGTATCTTCATCAAGACAAATCAACTTAGGACAACAGCAGGTTTGCCCATTGTGGACGATACATTCATAGTTTGCTAAGAATGCTCTACAACGACTTGTTTATTTGCCACGACTTCGACTTATCGAAATCTCCAGAAACTCTAACTTGCCATAACACTTATGGTGTTGTTTCCACGAATCTTTTAGATGTTCCTTTGTATTTCAAATGAGTGTTTGCTTATTTTGATCTTCAACTCTGAACGATAACTATAACCCCTATAAGAGATGATATTATACCATATGTATCTTAATACATAATTATTATGATGTTAAGATGCTTCAACACCGTTTGAATTCATCCAATTATCATAATTTGTGAAACATCTTTCACAAGTTCCTTTTATGCTAAACTTAACTTGAATACTTTAGTCATGTCGATCAAATCGAAGAGACTTCATATTCTTGTTAATTTCAATATCCTCTTATTGTTGTGAACTCACTTGAACAATTCAAATCATTTCAAACTTTTGTTTTATTAAGTAAATACAGTTATTCACTTAAGTCAACAATTAACTAATGATTTCCACTACTTGTTGAAAATACGATACATCACTATGTATAAGATTCAGCATTTCTTCACATATCACCGTTTTACCAGAATGTGGAGTTCAAGTCATTCTGCCTAAGAGGCATGGTTTTGCAAAGTCTCTAGATCAAGCATCTAGGACCCTGATCTTCATTTATAATGAAGAACATGCAATAACCAAAATGACTTAAACTATAGTGTCATTTCATAATTACACTTTTGATATATCTTAGCATTCTTATCCTTTATAAATGTTTAAACTATTATCATTAACATAGTGATGCGAATAACTCATTTATAATCGTAATGTGACCATAACGGTATTGTGCATAAGAATAGTACAAACTGGCTTGTAACTTGTTCATATGAATAATCGTCTCGCCAAAAGCAAGACACACAAACAAGGATTATAAATTTATATTCAAGTCCACTAATCCAAATGACAAACTTTGAGGGAAGAGGTGATGCCAGCCATCAACTGTTTTGCTTGCCGTCATCATGTCATGCTGCCTCAAAAATAGCAATTCTCAAGCAGATCCTCCTGTTTTCACAAAACGGGACAAGTATCAAATACTTTGCAAACTACAACGAGTTTTGCAAGAACCACATTTATAATTTGCATATCTTACATATACCTTTTCATCCATGACCTCCATTGCAATAAAGCCCTTCCAAGAGTTCTCAACTCTAATGCAAGATCGTTAAGTGTTTTTCCAAACATTCTCTTTTTCATTCATGATGGAGGAAAACCATCCAACGGCTCATACTCTATGTGCCTTATTCTGTAGAATACAAAATGTAGCCCAACTCTCCATCGAATGGAGAATGGCTCATTGGATGATTATGGAGAAAACACAAACATTCCAGAGTCATCGAATTATCTCCTAATTGTTATTGTATCAAGAAGAGAAGATCACCTTTTACGAGGATATCCCTCAGGCGTGGGTATTAATCTATGAAGTTGGACCCTTTTGCTAAGTTTCAAATTAAGCAATATATTCCCATGGTCGCAAAGGACCTCAATGGGATAGGACAAGATCTACTAAGATATTTGCAAACAGACATCTAGACTAAGTTTATAATAAGTGATCAATTTATAATTGGTCTCCACTAAAATTGTCATCCCCCGGACGATTTTAGTGATCGCATGATCCCTATCCTCTGCACCTCCCCCGATTAACATGGCCATTAGTGCATTATCAAAGGTAGACATTCAATAATGTCAATCACATCATCCATGTGACTCATGCGCGATATTTCGATCTCTTGTGTTCCGAGGCCACGTCTCTGTAACATGCTAGGATTGCCAAATCTAACTTGTCTGTATTCACTGTGCAACATGGCTTACACCCACTGTATGTGATCGTAGATATGTCTGACCCCTACTCACCGCAGGGCGCCTCATACCGAAGAACTTTCTTGGTGGTGCACACACAAGGGGAACACGGAACATTGGAATTAAATAGGGATTATCTTATTTGCTACCATTGAGTATCTAAATACTAGCACACAATAAGATGTAAAACAGGTATCAACATCATATGTATAATGTGATATGATATGGTGCTTATTCTTGCGCCTTGATATCCATCGAGCGCTCCGGCACGATATCCATCTTGCCCTTGGTTTGACGCCAAGTCCACGACGTCTCCACCAGGTCGTCCATCGGAACCCGCTATTGTAAATGCTATATCAACTATTGAATGAGAGATAGAAACCCGCTAGCCACTTATACGGTACAAGCCGTATGTTGAGCGTGGAACCAGTCTCACGTACGAATATGCGTAAGGTCGGTCTAGGCCGCTTCATCAAACAATATCGCGATATAAACAAGTACACGTTAGAGGGTAACAACTAAGGGATCAATGCCCGCACAATACTTGTGGGTACTGGCCGTACAACACTCCTATGCATAGATCGGCTCTGATACCACTGAAGGGGATCCGCAGAAGAAAACAAAAAAATTCCTACGTTGCAACCCCAAAAAACTGCCTAGGATCTATCTATGTAGTAATGCGGTAACGGCCAATGCGTAGAGAATACATACCCTTGTACACCATACGCGGTTAATGTTTTGAGGGGAACGTGGTTGATGTAGTCGTACTCGTAGCCGACCTCAAGGTCACGAAGCTCCTCGCAGGTCACCCCTTGCTCCTTCTTCATCTTCATCGTGCAGCAGCTCCGGCTCACGACATTTAAGTGCCACAAGTGTTGCGCCTCGTGTCTTCGTAAACATCCGGTGCACGATGAAACCTACGGCTCCCCGATCCCACGGGAGTGCGGAAGTTGATATCCGGCTAGGAATCCCTGCAGCGCAACGGTGTGCTGCAGGTGTGCCTTGTTCGCATAGCCCAAACTTGGGGCCATGGTCACAAGGTGTAGAGAGAGAGGGAAGGAGGAAGTCAACCAAAGGACTTCTCCAAATATTGGTGTGTTCAATCCCACCCATGGGCACCCCTTTATATAGGGGGAGGGGGTGTGCCCACCCCTTTGGGTTACCCATGTGGGACTATTCAAGGGAGAGGGGGAGGCGCATGGGCCCTTAGGGCACCATGGGCCGGCCGGCCAGGGGTGGGCCCCATCCCACGCACAGCCCTAGGCTGGCCGGGTGAGCCCCCTTGAGGCGCCTGGGCCTTGGCCCTTGGACCTTCCCTCCTTCGGTTTTCTCTCATGGGCCCTTTTTCCCTAGGAAGTTTGGCCCATTAGTGGAATACCCCTTCAAATTAGATTTTAATATTATATTTAATATTAATTACATTAATTAATATGTAAATACATATTACAAAATCCGCCTTGACCTGAAACACCTTTCGGTTCCCTTTCGATTTCCTCCGAACGACTTTGGATCTTTCCCAAAATGATTCCGGTCCTTTATTCTTTCTCCGAACAGCTTCGGATCTCTCTACGGAACTATTCCGTCTTTCTCTCTTTCTCTACAGTGATTCCATCTTACGAATGATCGCTCTCATCATACCCTTAAAGGTATCCTCTCACGGCTCGGGAATGCTCTAAACATGATCTATATCAATGATCAACAGAGGGACCAGGGATATCCATGTGACCCATATGCATTCCTGATGACAATGTCGTTTGAACCGCTAAATGTAGCATCCAATTCCTTTTGTTTCTCGATACGACTTGTCCGAGATCCGATCATTTGTATCCCATACCTTGTTCAATCTCGTTCACAACAAGTTATGTTTTCTTGTTACCGTGATATTACATCCCCGTGACCAAGTCACATGTTGCAACTTTTAGGGATGTAATCTTACCAAGCCGGCCGTATGTATCTTTACCCGTCATGTGGGTGAACAAATCCCGCTCTTTACATATATTGCCTCTACAGTTCCTCCAAGTACCTGAACACACCTTTATAACCACTGTATAAACCAAGCGGCCCTTGATGCTATCTAAGCACTCTCGGGAGACAGTGATTGATATAGCCTCACGGTCCAAGGAAATAGGAGTCTAGATTTAGCTGTTGCAATAATAAACTTATATGACTTGATCGTGTTGCAATCCGAATGTCCATCACATCATTCTCCAATGATATGACCCCATTGTCAATTGGCATAAATGCCCATGATCTTAAAACCCAGATCATCGTCATGACCAACGAACTAGTATGAATAGAGGCTACTAGGGACTTTGTTGTTTCATACCACACCTGTACCATTGTTTCTACTTGGCATAGTTATAGCACAATATGAAACTATTATAAACTAATTGAGATATGACAATAAAATCCTATTTATTATTTCCTCTAGGGCATATCTCCTTCAAAAGCTTGGGCATGCCCAAGGCATCTTCTTCATCAATAAAATTTCAGGTTTCTTCCAAACACTTCATTTTTATTGTTTCATGCACAGTTGTGTTGTTCTTGGAGCGTCTTTGTTTTTGTTTTTAGTTTTTGTTTGCTTTGTTTGCTTAGTTTGCTTGAATAAATTGGTTGGAACCCCTCATTCATGCATTAGTTTTCAAATAAGATTGGTTTTGAAAAGAGTAGGAAAAGTTCATTCTTAAGTGGTAAAAGGAGCTTGTTTTTGACTGTGGCCTATGCTTTGTCATGTCATGCTTGATATTGTTTTGGCTTTATTCTTAGTGATTTTTTCTATAGCATGAGATGTTATAAACAATTGAGATTGCTTAATGTTACTTGAAAGAATCATGCGTTGTTTTTGCATATTAAAGCATAGTATTGTGGTATTCTCCTTTGATGCTTTATTTGGGTTGACTTGGCGGATGCTCATACCATGTTATGACTATCCTGAGTCACCATAGCCTTTATGGTCCTTTAGTTTTCGACTTGTAATGTCACTTTATGCTTAATTAATGATGTTTTGTCGCTTTGCATGTTGATGGCCATTATTGCTCTCTTAGTTGGTCGCTCCCAGTCTTTTGCTAGCCTCCATACCCAAGTGTGAGTTCCACTCATGCATCCAACTCCAAATAAAACCAAGTTATTCCAAAGAGTCCACCATACCTACCTATTAGCATTTGTTATTCCAAGTATATTCATGTTTTTATCTACCTTCCGAATTAAACTTTTTATGAGAAAACTAGTGATTAAAGATCTCACGAACTTGATGGCACACTTTACTTTTCTTGCCCCAAATAAACTTGAACCATTGTGTCATCTATGTTGTATATGCTTGCACTTATACGTTGGCGATTAGAAGAACCATGCTGTCATGGGGAAGGCTTTCAACATTACACTTATACATTGTACCTAGTTGATATCATGCTCTTTTGTTTTTGGATGTCATCGGTGTGAAATGAAAGGGGGGCTTGTAAGTCCATGGAGTTATGTATGTGTGTTAGAGAAACGCCTGGACCGCTGGTCTAATCCATGCATAATCATGGTGGAAACCTGAAGCGTAACCATAATGAGCAATCTATGAAGCATTCTTCTTATAAAAAAGAGATAGAGATTGAGAAAAAAAAGAAAAAAAGAGATGAGAAAAGAGGAAAGAGAGAAAAAAGCACCATTTTCCCATGGTAAATAAGAAGATTGCTAAGATGCTTGTTGTCTGCTTGCCTTTTCATTTTGATATGGGGATTCTTCCGTATCATCGGGCAAGGGGTACCCTATTGGAGGTTCTCTATGATACACATGTTCTTACTATGACAAGAACTTACCGGTAACTAAACTTGAGTAGCATGAGGAGCGGCCCTCGTATTCAAGGGACATGAGATTGCCAACTTATACTTTTTCAAGCATATACTCCATAGTTTGTTCACTTTAACCTTAATCACTTCAAGATGCTTATGATAGTTGCAATGAGAGCTCAAAGCTAATAAGTACCATAATTTTTGGAAGCTCTTTATGAGACTTGAATCCCTGCTTCCTTCTATGAAGGCCTTTCTTTTACTTTTATGTTGAGTCTCCATCTTCTATCTTTATGCACCTATTGAGAGAGCATAGTTGCCATTCTTAGTTCTATGTGCATTTTCCCAAGACTTGTTGATTGATGCATAACTTTGATATTGCTTGTTCTTAAACTATTTGTATCTAGTCACCCTTATGAACTTCAAAGGTGTCCTATGCATTTATGTTTTGCTACACTATGAGGGACAAGCTGAATACCATTCTCATTATGCTTTCTTTATGTGAAACAAACAAATGTCTTGCAAAGCATTGTTATTCATGAATCTTTTGTTTGTGCCTTTTCATGTTACAACATACTTGCTATGTCTTATTGTTAGAACTATATCTTTCAAGCTATGTTAAAGTACTATGATCCCAGCTATCAATGTTTTACCAATACTTTGATCAAGATTATGATGGTGCATGTCACCTTAAAAATTATTCTTTCTTTTTATCACTTACCTCCTCGAGGACGAGCAGGAGTTAAGCTTGGGGATGTTGATACGTTGCTAACGTATCTATAATTTTTGATGTTCCATGCTTTTTTTACATCTACTTTCTTATGTTTTGTCCACACTTTGGAGTATTGTTATACACTTTCTTGGACTAACCTATTAACAAGATGCCATAGTGCCAGCTGCCTGTTTTCTGCTATTTTTGGTTCCAGGAAAGTCAGAAAATGAATATTCTCGGAATTGGACGGGACAAAAGCCAAAGTCAATATATCACCGAGGGGGACATGGAGCTAGAAGACGAGACAGAGAGGGGCCAGAGGACGGCCACACCACCTGGCCGCACGGCCAGGCCTGGCCCACGCCAGGGGGTGGTGTGGCCGCCTAGGGCACCCCTTCGGCCTCCCCTTTCGCCTATATATCGCCTCCGATACAGAAACCCTGAGCACGCGATCAAAATTCCACGAAAGAGTCTGTAATCGCTGTTATCTCCATCCCTAGATCGGGAGGGATCTGAAGCTCTTCCCAGCACCCTGCCGGAGGGGAGAACTCACCCTGGAGGCCTTCTTCATCACCATGACTGCCTCTAGTGTGATGCGTGAGTAGTTCATCCCTGGACTACGGGTCCATATAGTACCTAGATGGTTGGTTCTTCTCCTTTGTGCTACCATGTCTAGATCTTGTGATATCCGTTCATGATCAAGATCATCTATTTGTAATAATACGTGTTGTGTTTGTGGGGATCCGATGGATATTGAGATGCTATTTCAAATTGATTATTGATTCTATCATGTCTTTGTTATTTGTGATCTTGCATGCTTTCAGTTGTTAGTAGATATCTTTGCAGAGTAGATGCTAGCAACTCCAAGAGGGAGTATTTATGCTCGATAGTGGGTTCATGCCTCTAGGAATCTAGGGAAGTGACAGAAATCTCTAAGGTACTAGATGTGCTATTGCTAGTAGGGAGAAAACATCAATCCTTTGTTCATAGAACAATCGTATTGTTTACTTTACACACAATCCTTAATGCAATTATCTGTTGCTTCTAACTTAATACTAGAGGGGGTTCGGATGATAACCTGAAGGTGGATTATTAGTCATGGATGCAGTTGGATTACAGTCTATGTATAATGTTGTAATGCCCAATCAAATCTCATAGGAGTCAAGATGATTAGTATATGCATGTATGCTTTCTCGATGTTTGTCAATTGCCCCGCTGTAATTTGTTCACCCAACATGTTATCTATCTTAAGGAGAATCACCACTAGTGAAGTATGGACCCTGGTCCTATATTTTACTATCAATCTACAATCTATTTACTGTTTTCTGTTTACTTTCTGCAAGCAATTACTTTCTTACACACAATATGTTTAATCCTTTGTTTTCAGCAAAACCGGTGAGATTGACAACCTCACTTTAAGTTGGGGGCAAAGTTTTGTGGTTGTGTTGTGCAGGATTCCAAGTTGGAAACCTTGCTCCTACTGGTTCGATAACCTTGGTTTCATAACTGAGCGAAAACTTGTTGTTGTGCTCATCATAACTTCGTCTTGGGGTTCCCCAAGGAGCTCGATATATTTTGGGCCATCATAGGTTTACTCCAAACCTACATGAATCTACACACTAAAAGTGGTCTAGATACACTTCTTTCACAAAGCTAAAACATCTTACATTTTGAAATGGAGGGAATACATCCGTTCTGTAAAAGAAGGCCTATACTTTTTTAAAGTCAAACAATGATGACTTTTACCAAGCTCATAGAAAAATATATTAAGGGTTAATTTGTAGCATTTTTGTCTATGAAAATATATGCCCCGATGTACCGAATGGCGATGGTTTGGCATGGTAGATGTTCCTGGTATGTTCTACAAACTTGGTCCAATTTTGTGTCGATTGACTTGCGAAAAATTTATACGCCTTATTTACTTTGGATTAGATGTAGTATTACATGGCATGTTTTAAGGCACTTAACATGGTTATCTGCATGCCCTGCTCTATAAATTCAAGTTTCTCAATTATAATTTCTGTATCAGTAGTATCTACCTTATATTATGTAGTTCATGGCATTTTAAGTCACTTCACATATGGGTTAGCATTCCCTGCTCTATAAGTTCACGAGATATACCATTGTAATGTCTATCTTATTCGTCCAAATGTTAGTACAATAACTGCCTACTCTATAGATGGTGACAAAATTTATGGCACTTTTCATATTTGTTTGCAATCCTATTTCACAAGTTAAATCATTTTAATTTCTCTCTTATTCGTATTAAGGGGTGACTGTAACTACATTCTATTTTGTCGCCATGGCAAACTTTATGTCATTTAAATGTTTGTTTATATTCCATCATTTCCTACTCTACATGTTCACAAGTGATTGTACTATAATGTCTATCTAGTTATTTGTAAACAATAACAGCCACTATCTGATATTATTTCCTCTCACAGGGAACACAGAGAATCATAGAGTGAATCGCCCCTACAATCTTATAAGTACCTGTTGCTTTATATTGCTGAATGCAAACCAGTTTTATGTGAATGAGTGGCCTAAACCTATATGTATAGGAGCAACAATAAAGTATATGGATCGTCCATCCAAGTACTGGATGCGGTGGATGTCTTGAAAGAACGAACCGACAACAGGATGTCCTCCAATAGGACTTCACAAAGAGAAATAGTCTCTTGTTTTTACTGAGATATGCTTAGTGTCAGATGATTGTTTATACGAGGTATCATATGATTCGGCTAATGATTAGAACAAGGTTGACCTTAAACAAGACTGGACAAAAACCAAACGTAAATCCCTCGATTTATAATTCAATGTGCTCACTTGATTTTGGTGATGATCTATTCTTTCTAAATTGACTTGCGTTCATCTATCTATCTATCTATTTATACGTTAACTAGACCATGATTAGGTGGTGGTGATTTAAGTATATCCACTATTATGCAATATTTTGTTGGTATGTAACAAAGACTAATTGTAAATCTCTCAATTTATAATTCATTTTTCTCACTCAATCATCGTGATGATCTATTCTTTGCTATATTTGACTCATCATCATATCTATCTATTTATCCATCTATCTATCTATCTATATACATCAACTAGACTATGATTAGGTGGTGGTAATTTAAGTATATCCATTTTTATGCTAATTTATAGTCTATTATAGTATTTTTCTGCTTATTTAAGAGTTTGTATGCACTATGGAGGTAGTCACATTGTCTAGTGTCGGCACCACATGAGTTCTCTAATGATTAGAACAAGATAACCTTTAACGGTACTGCACAAAGACCAAAGGTAAATCCCTTGATTTATAATTCAATTTGCTCACTCAATCATGGTGGAGATCTCTTTTTGCTATATTTGACTGATGATCTTCTATCTATCTATCTATATATATACGTTAATTAGACCATGATTAGGTGGTGATGATTGAAGTATATCCACTTTTATGCTAATCTATATTCTATTATAATATTAGAGATCATCACCATGATTGAGTTTATATGCACTCTGGAGGTAGTAACATAGTCTACTGTTATATGTATGAGACTAGTATAAATTACTTGTCTTGGTGGGGAGTAACTTGGACTAGTAAAAATGCATACAATACTACTCCAAGTTACTCTACCAACACTAAAGGGAGTCTAGATACATTCGTTTCACAAAATCCATAACATCTAGACTAAACATAGTGAGATTGTCATAACTAGTATCATCTAATATGATCCCCAGTTACTATATATATGTATCATAACCATCTTAATATGATCTAGAAGTCTATCGTGCAACTGGTGTTTGATTGCTTAATTCATTACCTCAATAGCTACTCTACATGATGCACATATAGATTCTATTGCCAATTTGATTCTTTAGTTTGCTCATGATTAAAGAAATGTAATGATTTTCTTAACTTCAACGGTCAGAGCACCGCCCTGTCAAGGCGGAAGCTGCGGGTTCGAGCCCCGTAAGTCCCAAACTAGGGATGGCAATTTCTATGAGAAATACAATATTTGATTAATAATAAACAAGAGATTTTCATCTATACATGATCTGATGATCTTGTGAGTTTAATATTAGCCACTAGATGGTTCAATTGGTTATGGTTCCTGTGAATTTTTAGTTTACTTGTGATTGCATCAATGCTATATTCTGACATGGTTCCCAAACATACATTGTTTAAATACTTCATTGACCTTGCAAGGTGCACAATGTATCATTTGCTTGCTTGTCTACTGGATTTTCTTGCCTGGTTATATGTACAATGATACTGTCGGCAGTTGGAAATACAATAGCTGTAGGCATTACAAAGAAGGTTTGTGCTACTTTTTGGATGCATCCAACTATTGTTTTGGTAGCAAATGACCCATCTCCTTGTTTCTCTTCTTTTTCATTTACTGGCCTGACGATCAAAATATTTGAATGATTTGGCTATTGAAAAGCAATGGTTCATATCTTGTTTGTCTGAAAGGATGCTGGTAGTCTATTTAACACACTTGATATATTGCTTGTTTTTCCAAGGTACTATCATAGTTCCCTGATGATTAAAACAATGACACCTTTTGTGGTTGGAGGTCACTTTTTTGGCTAGTTCATACTATAGAACATTTTTAAACACTACTATTGTATTTTAGGTTAATGCTTTGTTGTCCTGACCAGTTCTAAGCAGCTGAAGGAATCTCACGCACCTCTTTTTGTTATATTTTCTATATTTCTGTTAGGCAGTGATATGATTAGTTTATGAGGGAAAGAGTCGAGTTGCTTGATTCCCTTCATTAATTGACACACTAGTTTAGTTATTATGCATGAGACACACATGTTGATGGCTTGATTTGTTATAATAGGAGATTGCCAATTTTGAAATTCTTTGACAACAAACATGGTGTTTTTTCGCCTGTTTGCTGCTCTAACATAATATGTCTTAGTTTGAGCATGCAAATAACCTATAGTGTTTGTTCTAAAGTGGTTATGATACTGGCACATTTATGCATCGGTCCAGGACATCGACTATTCTTGTTATTCCAGAAGAGATGTGCGAGGCACATCATTGATTGTTCTTGGCCAATGATGAATTAGAACTATTTTACATATAAGATGGCCGCCAGTTAGCTGGTACGCTGTGTTCACTTGTTTTCTTTGTTTCAAGCTGCACGTGAAGCTATAGGGGCAGAAGGGGAATCCTACGTTAAGTATTGAGGTAATTTCACAAAGCAGAAGTGATAGTGATTATTGCTTGCATCGTCCCACTATTTCAGTTTTTCTGGCAAAAAGAGGTGTTACAGCTGCAGTCCAAACAATTGATTTAATTGAACAAGAAATAGAGGAAATAGATGGAATAATCACGATTACACATGAACAGATACAGGAACTGAAAGATCAACAAGATTGGATAGACCGTCTACTTGATATCTCTTCTACATCTGTCATGGTATGCTAGTTGTTACTTGTATGGGGATGTAAGCTCCATAGCAGAAACCCTGTTCCAACCCATATTTGGCGATGTATCTCTAATGCTTCATCTTGTTTTTATTGAAATTCTGGTCTATAATAAATTTCAAAAAAAATCTGTTGTAATAGGGTGATCCTAGCGCGGCCATTAGCAGGCCGGAATATCAACAGACTATTTAAAACCAGAATTGTGCCATAGTTATAGAATATGCAAATATGCAAACCCGATGGGCCCAATAAATAGTAAAAGGTCGTAAGTGGCAGGTCAGAATATTGGTGAGCCTCATAAGTGGCAGGTCAGAATATTGTTGAACCCCTGCACCGTTGAATCCCCTTGGCCTATAACATATGTAAGAAGTTAGTTCGCATCAAATTGACGCCACAAATCCGACAGGGAACAGCCCCACTCGGGGACTGGGTCTGCTCAGGGACTTTCCCATAAAAAGGGAAAATTAAATCGGGAGGTCAACTCATTGAGGAGCCGGCGACACTTGTCCTTCACAAATTTCTCTAAATTGGAGAATTTATCTTGCATCTCCACATTCATGGAGGTGGATGCCTTGCGGTCCGATTCTGCCGCTGCGACTGCAGCCTTGGTCTTCTCCTCTGCGGAAGAAATCGCGAACCTCACTCACACAAGCTCAGCAGCCAATTCCTTGGCCTTATTCTCTACCGAGGCCACCGAAGATTTCGCTGCTTTTAGCTCTACGACTGGCACGTAGCCCTCGCGGGCCCTCGCAAGTTCGGCGGCATGGTTCTCTACAAAACAGCAAGCAAAAGTTCAATAATCGCTTCAAGTCGATACAAAGAGAACATAAGAACACAACTTACCCGCTGAAGCTTTTAGACGGCGAGTCGCCTCCTGCACCACCGCCAGTTCCTTCTCCATCCGCTCCATCACGACCCATCGATCGGCGGCTTCACATTATGGAAAAACAAAACAAGTTGCGTCAGCCGCTAAAATGAGTGACCCGGCCCTTGGGGATAGGGGGAATCAAGTTACTGAGTGTCCAGCCGCTAAAATTTAGCGACTAGACCCTCAGGGACTAGGGGAATCAATGTACTCAGTGTACAGCCGCTAAAATTTAGGGACTAGACCATCAGGGACTAGGATTACCTGGAGAGCTCCGCCCAGAAGGCAATGTAGCTCGATCATGTCCACGGAGGGTAATGAGAACGCCCCGCTTCTCGGTCGCTGCGACCTGATTCGACACGATTATCGATAACCTCGGGCATCGCGGGTGATTGGGTACTGGTGGCCTTTGCGAGAAATCACGAGACGTTAGCGGACTTCGCTGCTGACGCCCCAGTCGCCAGCGAACTCGCCTTGCAGGCGGGTGTGACAAATCATGATAAGTTAGCGGACTTCGCTACTGATGCCCCGGTGGCCAGCAAACTCGCCTTGCAGGCGGGTCGATTTCCACAACCTCTTCCTCCTCATCAAGCATCTTGCCCTTGGGGAGATCCGAGGCGTCGCCCTTCGCCGCAGTCGCCGTGCCCGTTGCGGGGAGGTCATCATGCCCACAGCCCAGTGGTGATGTGCGCAGGCTTATCTAGCTCAGGCCCGATAGGCCGTGACAAGCCCATCTCTAGAAGGCTTGTTTGACATTGATGCTTCGAGGGAGCCCTCGGTTCTCTAGCAGGCTTGGACTATGTTGAGGCTCGCTTAGAGCTTTCTTCCATGACGATCTCCAGGTTGTTGTCCTCCTCTCCGAGGTTGTGACTGGCGTCGGTTTCGTGATGCTTCTGGCTACGTGTCTTGCGGGTTACTGAGGAAGGCTCGCGTTCCTCCTTGGAAACTTCTTCTTCCTCCTCCTCTTTGGCAGAGGAGTCGCCCTCCTCCTCATCGAGAAGTTCTTCTAGCACCTCCTCATCTAGAGGAGGTAACCAATGCTCCAGAATCTGGAACGTCTGCAAAATGTTCAAGTTAACCGAGCCGGCAAAAAAATGTGACCAAGAAATGAATCGAGTAAGGACACTTATTGTGGGGGCGGTATGCCACTCGGCCTATATAGGCTAAGCCCATCGTGCGGGTCGGTGAAGGGCGCCTCCATTATTTTCTTCAAGGCCATGAAGTAATCCTCCACGACCCACTGCTCTGAGCTCTCCCTTGAAGGGTCAGATTGCCCGGTGTAATCATACATAAGGTTGGGCCGGTTCATCGAGAACTAGCCACTGCCCGAGCTAGCAATTGAAGAGGTTGATAGTATTTAACCCCTTGTACTCCAGCTCGGTCATCCGAGCGCACATCTCGGTGATGACCACCTTTTGCGACCGGGGAAGCTCCTTTGCCGATAGTCACCACGGATTGGTCTGCTTGGCAGTGTATGCTAGAACTGCCACCTCTCTGGTTGGGGTTGTTTCCTTGACATAGAACCAAGATCTCTTCCACTCGCAGGACGCCTTTTTGGGCAGCAGTAGCTTGAAGAAGCTAGCGTGAGGCTTCACCTGGAAGGTGACGCCGCCCACCGCTAGAAGAGGATCGTTCTTCCCCTTGTGGGAGGCTCGTCCATGGAATAATTCTAGCCAGAGCGGGAAGTATGGTCGGCACCCTAGATATGACTCGCAAAAAGTGATAAAAACCACGATCTGCTTGATATTATGAGGCCCTAAGTCAAAGGGTTTCATCTGATAGAAGTGGAGAAAGCGCCTAAAGAATAGAGATGTGGGAAACCCTAGCCCGCGCTCTAGGTGACTGGCAAAATAAATGAATTCGTGGGGGAGGGGTTTGGATTCACTCTCACCCGCCGGCAGGACTCACCAATTCCCCTAGGTGAGGATGCATGCATCCTGAAAGGACTACAGCCATGTTGTGGTGCACTTAGACTTGGACCACGCAGATGCCATGAGATCGGACTTGCAAGTTCGCGAGATCTGAGAGTTCAGATCGGAAGCAGACGCAGGTGAAGAAAGCAAGGAAGAATGAGAAACATGGGTTAGATCCATACATTTCTCCACCATTCTCCTTAAATAGAGGTGCCACCCAGTAATCATGGGGGTAGCCATTGCTTCGTCGTAATTCCGCCAAAAGTTACCATTAGATATTAACTAACAGCTAGTTTGACCATGCTGGCAATCCAACTTTGACCAAATTGGTCACTCCCTCACTCCACTCGCTCATTCCAATCATATGGGCGAGGTGACACGGAGTTAAATTAATTTCCCCAAGCTATGACTGAGGTTCAGAGACTACTCGGACTATTAAGTTGACTCCTACGTTGAACCCCTGATGCACTCGGAGACTAATGATGGGGATATGCCAATCAAGGTATCCCTAGAGGCTGGATTCGATTTTCCCAAGACAATGTCGAATGGGCCAGTTGCAATAGTGACTAGAAAGAAGGCTTCAATAAATACCAGTGACTGAAGGCTGAAGGCCCAAGACCATAGCAAGGCCTAGTCGGATTAGGTTAAAGCTTCTGAAACCCTTACTGAATCGATTGTAATCTTGTAAACCCTAGCAGGGTACCCCTATATAAAACTCCCTAGGGTCCCCATTATACTGACTATCTATTAGCTACCCCATCCTTACGAATCGCTGCCTATTAGCTGAGCTCGCCCACCTTGTAATTCACTCGCCATTAATACAGTAAGCAGGAAGTAGGTATTTACCCTACGGGGGGCAAACCTAGGTAAACCCGTGTGTTTTATCCTCAATCGCGATCCGCAGATGGTGACTCGCTCTTTCCCCCTTTCAACTCAATCGCTAGCCCTAGTAGCGATTACCGTGGCCATTCCCATGATAGAAGCAATGGTTGGAATAATAGTGTTTTAGATAGTCTTGATTTACTGATGTGGGTGTCAATAAGACACTTCACTGTTATGCTACTTAGGACATGAGCTCTCTTACTCAATTTTGCTAAAATAAACATCCTAGTGTTCCTTGGCAAGCTGAGAGTTAACTAGAGGAATTGGATTGATTATTACACTTCTAGTTATTTATACTTATATTAAACTCTACTTTGATTAGCTTGAGTTATCAAAGATTTTATAGTGTTCTTAGCATCTCTCTAACTTTGATGATCCTTTCAAATGGAAGAAGTGTTGGACCCTGATGTCTACGTACTTCTATTCTTGTAGACAGTTGTTGGGCCTCCAAGTGCAGAGGTTTATAGAATAGCAGCAAGTTTCCCTTAAGTGGATCACCCAAGGTTTATCGAACTCAGGGAGGAAGTGGTCAAAGGTATCCCTCTCAAGCAACCCTGCAATCAAGATACAAGAAGTCTCTTGTGTCCCCAACACACCCAGTACACTTGTCAGGTGTATAGGTGCACTAGTTCGGCGAAGAGATAGTGAAATACAAGTGGTATGGATATAAGACAACGGTGCCAGAAAATAGCTTGATGGCATGGAAGAGACTAAAGGCAAACTGAAATAAATATGGAAGCAAGCAAATATGTAACAGATCTAGTTGCAAATGGTGTTTCAATGCTTAGAAACAAGGCCTAGGGATCATACTTTCGCTAGTGAACACTCTCATATAAATATCTTCTCTTCATGATACTACTCTGAACTACTCTCTGGTTGGACACTCCAATCCATGGTAGGGCTATAACAGCACACCTCAAAGTTCATCTTTCCCATCTAGAAAGACCCACACTGTCACCTTGAGCACTAGATGGTTCAAACAAACACCGCAATTTCATAAAGACATCCAACTCCAAATATAACTCATAACAAGTATTTGTAATCTCTAGCCTAAGTGCCACCATGGTGTGCACACTCTCAATTCCACACACATGGGGAAAGCAGAGATCTATTAAAGCACTTGAGTAGCAAGGTAGATCTATAGATTACAATCTCATGATCTCAATAAGATCATGCATAGAGAGAGAGATGAACACATAGCTACCGGTAAAACCCTTAGACTCGAGGAAGAACTACTCACTCCTCATCATGGGAATCAGAAATGGCGATGGAGATGGTGGTGGAGATCGATGGAGATGGCTCCGGGGGCACTTACCCGTCACGGCAGGGTGCCGGAACAGAGACTTTCTATCCCCCAAATCTCCCCTTTGGTGGCGGCGGCGCTGCGGAACTTTTCAAGGCTGGAGGCCTGACTATTTAGGGTTTTTGCATCGGGAGGCATCTTATAGGCGAAGAGGCAAGGTCGGTGGGCGGCCAGGGGGCCCACACCACCTGGTGGCATGGCCAGGGCTAGCCCGCGCCACCATATGGTGTGGCCACCTTGTGGCCCCTCTCTGTCTCGTCTTCTGGCTCCATGAGTCTTTCGGTAAAATATTGACTTTGGCTTTTGTTCGGTGCAATTCCGAGAATATTGATTTTTTGACTTTCCTGAAACCAAAAACAGCAGAAAATAGGCAACTAGCACTGTGGCATCTTGTTAATATGTTAGTCCAAGAAAGTGTATAAAAATACTCCAAAGTGTGGACAAAACATAAGAAAGTAGATATAAAAGAAGCATGGAACATCAAAAACTATGGTGTATATGCTTGACGAAGTATAAGTTGGAAATCTCATGTCCCTTAAATACGAGGGCCGCTCCTCATGATACTCAACTTTAGTCACCGGTAAGTTCTTGTCATCGTAAGTACATGTGTACCATAGAGAACCGCCAACAGGGTACCCCTTGCCCGATGATACGAAGAATCCCCATATCAAAATGACAAGGCAAGCAGACAACAAGCATCTCAGCAATCTTCTTATTTACCATGGGAATATGGTGCTTTTTTCTCTCTTTCCTCTTTTCATAATCTCTTTTTTTTCTTTTTGTCTTTTTTCTCAATATCTGACTCTTTTTTTATAAGAGGAATGCTTCATAGACAACTCATTATGGTTACGCTGCAGGTTTCCACCATGACAGCATGGATTAGACCAGTGGCCCAGGCGTTTCTCTAACACACATACATAATTCCATGGACTTACAAGCTCCCCTTTCATTTCACACCGACGACATCCATAGACAAAAGAGCATGATATCAACTAGGTAGAATGTACAAGTACAATGTTGAAAGCGTTCCCCATGACAGCATGGTTCTGCTAATCCCCAACATATAAGTGCAAGCATATACAACATAGACGACACAATAGTTCAAGTTTATTAAGGGCAAGAAAAGTAAAGTGTGCCATCAAGTTCGTGAGAGCTTTAATCACTAGTTTTCTCATAACAAGTTTAATTCGGAAGGTAGATAAAAACATGAATATACTTGGAATAGCAAATGCTAATAGGTAGGTATGGTGGACTCTTTGGAATAACTTGGTTTTAGGAGTTGGATGCATGAGTGGAACTCATACTTGGTTATGGAGGCTAGCAAAAGACTGGGAGCGACCAACTAAGAGAGCAATAATGGTCATAATCATGCAAAGCGACAAAACATCATTAATTAAAGCATAAAGTGATATTACAAGTCAAAAAATAAAGGATCATCAAGGCTATGGTGACTTTGGATAGTCATAACATGGTGTGAGCATGCACCAAGCCAACCCAAATAAAGCATCAAAGGAGAATACCACAATACTATGCTTCAATATGCTAAAATAACGCATGATACTTCCAAGGCACCTTAAGCAATCTCAATTGTTTATAACATTTCATGCTACAGCAAAGAATACTAATCATAAAGCCAAATCAATATCAAGCATGTCATGACAAAGCATAGACCATAGTCAAAAACAAGCTCCCTTTACCACTTAGCAAGAGCTTTCCTATTCTTTTCCAATCCAAATCAAACTATTTGAAAATTAATGTATGAAAGATGGGGTCCAACCAATTTATTCAGCAAACTAAGAAAACCAAGCAAACTAAAAACAACAACAAAAATGAAAAGGAAGGCGCTCCAAGAACAACACAATTGTGCATGAAACAATAAAATGAAGTGATTGGAAGAAACCTGGGATTTTTATTGATGAAGAAGGGGATGCCTTGGGCATCCCCAAGCTTTGACGCTTGTACTTCTTGGACATTTCTTGGGGTGACACGCGTGGCATCCCCAAGCTTGAGCTTTAGTCCATCCTTCATCTCATTACTCATTCCTTCCATACACCTGAAATTTTTCCTTCATACAAAACATCACACAATCTTTATTAGCAACATTAGTGCACTCAAGATAATAAGACTTTGGGTTCAGTTCCAACACTAATAAAACTTCCATTAAACACAAGCTACTGTAGCACTTCCCTCAAAAAGCTCAATTCCCCAAAAGAACTCAAAAAGGAACCAACAAGAAGCAAATGCAAATAAAGGCAGAAATCTGTCAAAACAGACCAGCAGGTAAAGACGAATTTTTTTGAAGACCTTCTATTGCTCGAAAAGTTTTGAACTAATGGAAGTTAGATAAAAACCTGAGGCAGAAGCACAACAATTCATGCCTCAAACCGATGTACAGAGATTTTACACGAATTTTTACGGTGAAGCACAAAAAACTGTTTCGGGACAGCAACTTTCCCAAGCATTACTTCTCTCTCATTAGAGGTTACTCTTGGCACAAAAAGCAAATGAAAAGGATAAGGAGAGGTCGTTACAGAAGTAATAACTTCCAAGACTCAACTAAAACTTTTGGGTTATCACCCAATAAGTACTTTTCTTTAACGCCTTTAAGTTAGGCTTGATAGTTTGAAAGACGCTCACATAAGAGATATGAATTGAAGTAAAAGAGAGCATCAAGAAGCAAATTCAAAACACATTTAAGTCTAACCCACTTCCGATGCATAGGAATCTTGTAAAGAAACAAGTCATGAAAGCACAAAGCAACAAGCATAGTAAAGAAAAACAAGTGCAACTTCAAGACTTCCAACATAAAGAGGGGAAACCTAATATTGTTGAGATGCATAAAACCATGTTTCACTCTCTCATAATAACTTTCAATAGCATCATGAATAAAATTAACAATATAACTATCACATAAAACATTCTTATCATGAGCCACATGCATATAATCATTATTACTTTCCACATAAGCATAGTTATTCCTATTAATTGTAGTGGGAGCAAATTCAACAAAATAGCTATCATTATTATTCTCATCGCCATACTCATCAAATATAGGAGGCATATTGTAATCATTAATTTTCTCCTCAATAGTAGGTGGACTGAAAATATCATATTCGTCATTGTAATCATCATATATTGGAGGTTTGGTATCATCATAAGCAATAGAATAGCTATCTTCCAAAGCTGGGGAACTAAAAAGATCATTTTCATAAAAAATAGCTTCCCCAAGCTTAGACTTTTCCATAGCATTAGCAATAATGGTGTCCAAAGAATTCATACTAATAACATTGTTATTAGCATGCAAATAAAGTTCCATAGGTTTTTTAATTTTCTCTTCAAACACTTCATGTCCTAAATCAAGATAAATACTATAAAGCTCTCTAATTTTGTTGTTGTTTTCCATTAAGCCTAACTAGTGAAAATAAAAACAAGAAACAAAAAGATATAATTGCAGAATCTAAAGGAAATAACTTCGAGCACTCACACCAACAACCGCACTAGAAGATAGCTTAGTAGCCAGAAGATGTGAGTACCTTTTACCTTACCTTCCCGGCAACAGCGCCAGAAAATATCTTGATGTCTACGTACTTCTATTCTTGTAGACAGATGTTGGTCCTCCAAGTGTAGAGGTTTGTAAAACAGCAGCAAGTTTCCCTTAAGTGGATCACCCAAGGTTTATGGAACTCAGGGAGGAAGGGGTCAAAGGTATCCCTCTCAAGCAACCCTGCAATCAAGATACCGAAGTCTCGTGTGTCCCCAACACACCCAATACACTTGTCAGGTGTATAGGTGCACTAGTTCGGCGAAGAGATAGTGAAATACAAGTGGTATGGATATAAGACAAGGTGCCAGAAAATAGCTTGATGGCGTGGAAGAGACTAAAGGCAAACTGAAATAAAGATGGAAGCAAGCAAACATGTAACAGATCTAGTTGCAAACGGTGTTTCAATGCTTAGAAACAAATCCTAGGGATCATAGTTTTGCTAGTGAACACTCTCATATAAATATCTTCTCTTCATGATACTACTCTGGACTACTCTTCGGTTGGACACTCCAATCCATGGTAGGCCTATAACAACACACCTCAAAGTTCATCTTTCCCATTTAGAAAACCCCACACTATCACCTTGAGCACTAGATGGTTCAAACAAACACCACAATTTCATAAAGACATACAACTCCAAATATAACTCATAATAAGTATTTGTAATCTCTAGCCTAAGTTCCACCATGGTGTGCACACTGTCAACTTCACACACATGGGGAGAGCAGAGATCTATTAAAGCACTTGAGTAGCAAGGTAGATCTATAGATTACAAGCTCATGATCTCAATATGATCATGCATAGAGAGAGATATGAACACATAGCTACCGGTAGAACCCTTAGCCTCGAGGAAGAACTACTCCCTCCTTATCATGGGAATCAGCAATGGCGATGGAGATGGTGGTGGAGATCGATGGAGATGGCTCTAGGGGCACTTTCCTGTCCCGGCAGGGTGCCGGAACAGAGAATTTTGTCCCTCGAATCTCCCCTTCGGTGGCGGCGGCGCTGCGGAACTTTTCGAGGCTAGAGGCTTGACTATTTAGGATTTTTGCATCGGGAGGCATCTCATAGGCAAAGAGGCAAGGTCGATGGGCGTCCAGGGGGCCCACACCACCTGGTGGCGTGGCCAGGGCTAGCCCGCGCCACCATATGGTGTGGCCACCCTGTGGCCCCTCTCCGTCTTGTCTTCTGGCTCCGTGAGTCTTCCGGTAAAATATCGGCTTTGGCTTTTGTCCGGTCCAATTCCGAGAATATTGATTTCTTGACTTTCTTGGAACCGAAAACAGCATAAAACAGGCAACTAGCACTATGGCATCTTGTTAATAGGTTAGTCCAAGAAAGTGTATAAAAATACTCCAAAGTGTGGACAAAAAATAAGAAAGTAGATATAAAACAAGCATGGAACATCAAAAATTATATATACGTTTGCAACGTATCAGACCCATATGGCTACCAACCGTAAGTGATTTCATATTCTTGTTGTTTCAAAGTTTAAATGTTGAATTCCTTATAGTTCTTTTGTTTCTTCTTCCTCGAGGGCGATCAAGGTTTGAGCTTTGGGGACATTGATGGCTCCAAAAACCGCCATTTATCTCCTTGTTTAAACATTTTTTTCATCAAGCAATTGACAATCATCTCTCTTGGTTTGCCACTAATGACAAATTATTGCAAATATATGCAAAACCTTTCTTTGGTTTATGTTGTGCAGGAAATCACGCTTTTATTGTGAAATCAGGAGTCATAAATGAATATTTTGAGGAAGTTTTGATGACCAAGTAATCCTGGAGCTATTGTTAGGTGACAGCCAGCGTAATGACCAATGGTACGGGCACGGCCCACCCTTACGGCCCGCCCGTACGAGGTAGCGATGGCTTCATCTCGTCAAACCCTACAACTCTCAAGAAGGCGACTATATATTTTGAGGTCCCAGCCGCCGTGCAGAGGGCCGCCATTCTTAGATTGCATCACAACAACACCATAGGAGATCCACACCATAGTTCATCCCTTCCATCCCCCATCCTCTCCATTAGCCATAGCCGTTACTTTCTATGTAAGATCTCCTTGTGATTCAGCGACCATTGTAAGAATATTTGATTTCAATCTAAGTATTTTGCACAATGTTTTGTATCCTTGATCTTATTATTATGGGTCAGTAGTCCTCACGGGCTACGGGTTGAGGAGAAACCTTGCAGAAATTATGTCCATCTAATCTATGGGAGTATTGTGTATTGGTTTGAATAAGGGATTTGTATCTTTTGTTTTTTTTGTCTCTTTCCTCGATCTTTGGACTTGTAGGTACCCAAGACCCCAAGATCGATCAAGGCTTGAGGTGAGATACTTGGCTAGCAGCGATATCATAGGAAACCCAGTGACAGAAATGGTTGTACGGTCTTTGCTTAGTGACCCATTCGGGATCACAACAACATCACCACTTAATTCTTTGATCTATGTATTACACTTAATAATCGTTTGTAGCCCGGTACTTCATGGTGCACTCGGTTGGATCAAAAGACTATTTCTATGCATGTGGCCTCTCAGGGGCTCTAGTATATTAGGATGTGTTGCCCACAAGAGATTATCTCTATTAGAACATTACACATGACTATGCTTACTATTATTATCTTTTATCCCATATGATGTGCAGCTATAGGTGGATCTTCAACCCTAGCCTATCTTCATCCATTGAATCAACCCACAATATAAAGTAAACTAGATTGGTCCGTATACAAAGCTAACTGAAAAAAGCAAAGTCTTGTAGATGCGTCCTTATTTTATTCCTATTAGTGTTGTTTCCCAAGGTTCGATTAAACCTAGGTCTACTAGGGAAAAAGCTACTATACTGCATCCATAATCCGGATCAAAGGTATCAACCCTTTTTCTGGCGCCGTTGTCGGGGAAGAAATTTGCTATCCTGGTGAGGCCACTAGAGACCTTGTTTTTAGTTTTAATTATTTTTTGTAGTTTATTTCTTGTTATTAGTTTACTTTCTTGTTATCTATTTGACAACCCAAAAAAATTAGTTACTGATGCATGTAAAATGCATACATGAACTTTGTAGTTTGTTAACATGTTTACCCACATATTTGCATCATATATAATGTTATATCCATGTTTTACATTGATTTTTGGGGATTTACCAATGTTCCCCTTTATTTTGGTTATAACCCGGCAGGGCAGAAGAACCCTGTTTTCAATGTTTTTGATGTTTCAGGACCTATACGGAGTCAAATGGACCTGAGCTTTTGGGGATGGCAATATTTATCAACGAGAAGCATCTGGAGTGGAACATCCTCACCTAGAGGGCCAGGAGGCCCAAAAGAGCTTGGGTGGCATGCTCAGCCCAGGTGGGCGCGCCACCTACCCTCTTTTCCTCCTCGGCCGTCCGATCGCATTGATTCTTTTGCCCATAGAGTTCTCTTGACCTAAAAAAACCCTATATAAGGATCCCTCAGGGAGTCCTCGACACAGGGGAGGCGGAGAGAGAAAATACCAAGAATAGAGTCTACTAGCCACCGGAGGAAGATTGGAGGGGGAACCACTACCGGAATCGCATCCGGTCGCCTCTCCTCCTTCACCAATGCCTCCTCATCACTCTCCATGATGAGAGGGGAGTAGTCCACCCCCTGGACTTTGGATTTATGGTGGTAACTTGATCTAATCTCTCCATGTATGATCATTGTTGAAGTACATATGATGTGCCTTGCATGAGTATGTATCTATATATATAATTCCGATGGTGGATATTGTGTTATGAGATAGTACTTATTATTCATTTATCGTTGTGTTGGATCTTGTATGGTTTGTCATACTTTGGGGATATTTTATGATGCATTTAATGGTTTAGATCTATGCATAATGCCTTGTTTATCCATATCATGAGGTGATTAACACCACCAAGTGGGGGTAGATGAGAGAGATGTGATAATACTCACAACATATGAATCATTTCACTAGTGTTTAGAATGTTTTCCATTAAGAAGTATGATGTATGTAGGTAATGGGTGGCCGAGTGACAGTGGCATATGTATTGAGTGACAGCAATGCAGCGCAACATCCTTTATCTAGGGGTAAAAAGGGAGAAGTATGATATGTGGTATGACACAAACCAAATGCTAGCCTTATTTTAAGGGTGACCTCACAAGACAAAGGAGTACTTCTTTCACCTATGTGTTTTATAACATGTAGCCACCATAAAAGTACCATTAAAACATGACAATTGTGTGTACCTTTACTATCTATAATATGATAATCACCATAGATGGAGAAGAGAGGATTAAGTGAACCCATGTCCATTGTTCCTATAAAATAAAACCCTTGTCTTGTCCTCTTCCATTGAAGAGGATTGGGACACTTTTATATTCTTGCTTTGTTACATTAAACTTCCAACCATTAAAACAACCATCTTATTCCTTTAAACTTTTTTAGTGCATAATCAACTAAAAGTTGTGACACTTTAGTTGTAGATAATAGATAGCTTTTCCTTCTTACTCATGTGGATCAATACCCTACTTCCACATTGAGAGGTACTACGGTGATCCCCTGCACTTGGGGGTTATCAAGATGCTTTTCTGGCACCATTGCCGAGGAGCGTAGCGCTTAAGTTTCTATTCTTGTGTGCACTAGACTTTAGATTTGTTTTAGTTTGTTTTATATCTTGCAATCATCTAAGCTTGGGTAGGTTTCTTTAACTGGTTTGGTTGTGAGTTTCTCATTAGATTTACTTTCAGTTTTTTACTTTCCTTGTATCAAAATCACATAAAAATTATTATAAATTTTACTATGGATGAACTCTCGCCTGAGTACCTTATGGATTTAGATGAAGCTAATTATTTTTTCTCCCAAGAAAGAGCGCATGTGAAAAAACTTATTGATTTCCCAAATGAGATTTCTAAACAACTTGTGAGTTATATAATGTGTCTTGTTGCACAAAACAAAATGATAAGCATCTCTACTATAAAAGCAAATGTAGTAATCACTTTATAATTGCCTCACATCATGAAAAGCATCATGATTACTTTGAAATTAGATTACTTGATCAATTTATTTATTTCATTGGAGATAGTGATGTGGACTTCCTAATTAATAAAAAGTATGAAACTTCTGTTGTAGCTCGTGATTTTAAAAAAGTAAGTTATATGCTCCTTAAGCATTGCAAAGAAACCTTTTGTGATAATGCTTATGTAATTGATTATGCAAAGAATATTCTTGTTGCCATGGAAAGAACTAATATTTTGCAGGAAGAAGATGACAAAAGCATAAGCTTGGGGATGCTCATGCACCCCCAAGAAGAGGAGAGTGATGAGGAAACACAAGAAGATGACAAAAATCTAAGCTTGTGGATTCCCATGCACCCCAAAGAAGAGGATAAAAATGAAGAACAAGAAGAACAAGAACAACAAGAAGAAGAAGATATGGTCCAACCTAAGCTTGGGGATGTATGGGAACCTCTCAAAAATGATAGTAACACTCAAACTCAGAACTCATTTGTCATTTACGAGAACCCATGCTATGATAATTGTGTAACTAAAATTTCTATGGTCATCTTTGATAACCCATGCTATTATGATGAAACTAATAACGCTCCTTCACTTGCTACTAATGCTACTAGTGATACTATTGATAATGAGGAGTGGTGCTTAGATATGCTATATGATAACGCTTTATATGATGGTCCTATGATTCTTGATAACCATCCATGTTTAATAAATGAATATATAAATGATGAACTTGCTTCACATGATGATGATTTTGTTAGTAAGAGTCCTATATCATTCTTGAACTCTCCTATGTTAACCATAGAGGAGAAATATGAACTTGCTTGGAAATATATATGTGGTTTGCAAAATGTTGTTTACAACCATGATCTTGATATTGAAAATATTACTAGCAACTATTTTGAAAGAGTAAAGAATGCTAATAAATTCCATGATATGTATAATGATACAATTTACATGAATAACTCTATGAACTTGCATGCTTTTAAGGGTTACAATGATAGATTTGCTTCTAGTAAATGCAACTACTATGAAAGAGGAGGTGGTAAGTTCCCTCTTTATGCTTATAGTTATTATATGTTCTGTTCACCGACTCATATTTTTCAATGGCATGCCTCTATTTTTTGTGATTTAGTGATATATAAAATGCCAATGCATAGGAAGAAAGTGAGACTTCATTATTACTGTTCCTATATCTTATGTTGCTTTCTACCACGTTTCAACTTGACTATTACTTTGGCTGGTATGAGCACACCATGGGACCCAGGTATTTTGTAAGGAAACACTTTACAAGGAAGAAGGAGGTAGCAAAGAAGCACAAGCTACCACATGAATTCCATATCACTTAAAATCAAGTAAGTAAAGTCTAGCTATATGACTATAAAGAAAGCGCTTTGCGGGAAGCAACCCGGTTATTTTATTTTGTATTTTTGCTTCGAAATCTTGCCATAGCAAGATAGTTTTAGTTTGGTTTTATTTCTATAATTTTTAATAAATTACCAAGTGGAACCCATTTTGGTTGTTATAAAGTTGTTAAACATATGGAGTAGCAAGTTTTTGCAGAATAGTTTTTAGTGCAAGAATTTTCTAATTTTTTCTGTAACTCCAATTGCATTCATATTTACACAAAGTTTACAACTTTTTATCCTATGTACACAAAAAAATAGGCTAAAATTCCTGACATGTTTAAGTCAGCTAAATAAATTCATTTTGCTGTTGCTAAAAATCTAGACAAATGTTGCCATGTTTTGTTTTAACAACTCCCAATTATCCTAAAATGATTGTTATGAGTCATATTATATGTTAGGGATATGTAGAAACATTATATTCTTGCTGGAGCATTAAGAAAGAATTTTTTGTTTTATATATATGCAGCAACTATTATGCTTTTGTGCCACTATGTCACCACTCAGAAAAGAGATGGGAGAAAAGTTTTGTGTTGAAGTTTTTTAATAGGGAATATAGGAACATCACACCAATAGATATCCAAGGATGCTGAAAACCATAATCTTGGGGATTCCCAAGACACCCCACTGGACTTATTAAACTCTCAGTTTGCAAACCTCTAAACTTTGATTTTCGAGGAACATAAAACTATCGTACAAACTTGGAGCATCCGTTTTGTTTATTTTACTTTTGTTCGCAATAAAAGGACCACAATCAAGAATCATTATGCATGTTTATGATTAAGCTACTGAAAATAAACTTTGCCATGATGATATTAAGATTGAACATGAATGCCTTGAAATAAAATAAAAGGGCGGATGAAAGCAGAAGGCTGAAATTCATGTTGTGTCTAGTTTTTAAGATCAAGTACTTTATATGAAGTATGATTTGATTGTGCCTATTAATTTGCATCATTTGTTCATGTATATTTATGTTCAACCATAAGGAGCAAGCAGAGAAAATAAACATTGGCATTATGAACTAGATGGCGCACTCTTTAGATCTCTTTTTGCTAAGCCTTCATAGTGCAAGCTAAGACTTATTCCAAACCCCCTAAACTAGATTAGGCATATCCAACTATCAGTGGAAAAAAGCTACTTTAAAGTATAATATGTGTGTTAATTCCCCAAACATTCTTAAAACATATTTTTCATGTATTTTAAAGCTCATAAGGAAGTAAGGTTTGGGGTGATACCACTATGAACTTTATGTGCTTCAGATCTTATAAGTTGTTTGTTAGCCAAACCATGATTTCATGGCACAAGCTTTCAATATAGAGTGAAGAAAATCATGTTAGTTCTACATGTGGATTGCATCGATGTGAAATAAAGTGTGCATACTGGAGTAGGCATGTTAAGAGAAAACGCTCCTGAACTGCTAGTCAAATCCATGCGTCATGTGACACTCATGGTGGAAACTTATAGCATCATGATCCTTGTTGAGATGATTCATATGTCTATTTGTCTTGTTCTTCTGGAGTATAGATATTTCCCCTTATAAACGTGGCCACAGAATTATATTAACTCCTAAGCTAAAGAAACATAAGGGGCATATAGCTACACACGGAGCAAGAGGCACCTCAGTGATGCGGTTTCAATAATAAATATGTATCCTACAATGACATTCCTAAGTTGAGTAGCATGAGGAGTGCGAGATCAAAGGTATGGTACATGATACAATAAACTTGTAAGATGTTTAACACATAAACCATATGCAACTTTCGAAACAAAAGCTACTTGGAACCCCATCCTTATTAGTATTGTTGACATGAATTACATAGCTCAAAATTTTATTTTACATTCTTTATGGAGGATTAACATATGTATTTAATGCTTACTTTCGGTACGAGATGTAAAACATCTCAAGGGAAGACATGAAACTAAGAAGTGAGTCTTCCAGTTGGGCATTAAACTAAGAAGTGGACCAAAAATAAAAGTAGAGGCATAAAACACCAATGCCAATTGTAGGAAGAGTCTCTTATTCTATAAGTTCATTAAAGTGTGCTTGAAGGTTTGTTTTGTCCCTCATTTGTTTTATCACACCATTACTTACTGTTTGACATGTTTATAGATGTGCAAAATATACAACTTGATAGTACACTCGCATATTATGTTTCATTGAAAGGATTTGAACCTAGGAACTTTACATGATAATGAAAGAAGCAAAAGTAACAAACTCCAAAGTCCATGTTTATTTTTATCACCTTCATGCTCAAGGACGAGCATAGGTTAAGCTTGGGGATGTTGATGCATGTAAAATTCATACATGAAATTTGTAGTTTGTTAACATGTTTACCCACATATTTGCATCATATATAATGTTATATCCATGTTTTACATTGATTTTGGGGGATTTACCAATGATCCCCTTTATTTTGCTTATAACCCGGCGGGGTAGAAAAACCATATTTTCAATGTTTTTGATGTTTTTGGACCTATACGGAGTCAATTGGACCTGAGCTTTTGGGGATGTCAATATTTATCCACGAGAAGCATCTAGAGTGTAAGAACCTCACCTGGAGGGCCAGGAGGTCCAAAATAGCCTAGGTGACGTGCCCACTCCCACCTACCCTCTTTCCTCCTCGATCATCTGATTGCCTTGATTCTTTTGCCCACAGAGTTCTCTTGACCTAAAAACCCCTATATAAGGATCCCTCGAGGAGTCCTCGACACAGGGGAGGCAGAGAGAGAAAACACCAAGAATGGAGAGTCTGTTGGCCACCGCCGGAGCAAAATTGGAGAAGAGTCCGCTGCCGGAATCGCCTCCGGCTACCTCTCCTCCTACCAATGTCTCCTCATCACTCTCCATGATGAGAGGGGAGTAGTACACCCCCTGGAATTTGGGTTTATGGTGGTAACTTGATCTAATCTCTCCATGTATGATCATTGTTGAAGTCCATATGATGTGCCTTGCATGAGTATGGATCTATCTATGTAATTCCTATGGTGGATATTGAGTTATGAGATAGTACTTGTTATTCATTTACCGTTGTGTTGGATCTTGTATGGTTTGTCATACTTTGGGGATATTCTATGATGCATGTGATGGTTTAGATCTATATATAATTCCCTTTTTATCAATATCTTGAGGTGATTGACACCACCAAGTGGGGGTAGATGAAAGAGATGTGATAATACTCACAACATATGAATCATTGCGCTAGTGTTTAGAATGTTTTCCATTAAGAAGTATGATGTATGTAGGTAATAGGTGGTCGAGTGGCAGCGGCATATGTATTGAGTGATAGCAATGCAGCCCAACATCCTTTATCTAGGGGTAAAAAGGGAGAAGTATGATGTGTGGTGTGACATAAACCAAATGCTAGCCTTATCGCAAGGGTGACCTAGCAACACAAAGGAGTTCACCTATGTGTTTTATTACATGTAGCCACCAGAAAAGTACCATTAAAACATGACAATTGTGTGTACCTTTACTATCTATAACATGATAATCACCATAGATGGAGAAGAGAGGATTAAGTGAACCCATGAACCCATGTCCATTGTTACTATAAAAGAAAACCCTTGTCTTGTGCTCTGGCATTGAAGAGGATTGGGACACTTTTATATTCCAACCATTAAAACAACCATCTTATTCCTTAAAACTTGTTTAGTGCATAATCAACTAAAACTTGTGACACTTTAGTTGCAGAGAATAGATAGCTTTTCCTTCTTGCTCATGTGGATTAATACCCTACTTCCACATTGAGAGGTACAATGGTGATCCCCTGCACTTGGGGGTAATCAGTTACTTGTTTATTTATTTATCTTACTTTAAAATACCAAAAAGAAAAGAGCCATGGGTCAAAAGAAACTTGGGGAGTATGCTACTCCTACTGATGATTTTATTCGTGTAGCTATTACTCGGCCCGCCGTTGGTGCGGAAGCATATGAAATTAAGCCTAACCTTTTGATTTTGGTTTAGTAGAACCAATTTGGAGGCTCATCTTTTGAGGATTCAGGTTTGCAACTAAATACATTTACTGAAATTTGTGACATGATGCGTATTAAGGATGTTGATCCAAATGTTGTTAAATTGCGATTATTTCCTTTCTCCCTTAGAGGAAAGGCTAAGGAATGGTTGCTAGCTCTACCTAAGGGCACTATTACATCTTGGGAGGAATGCACTAATCGTTTTATGACTAAAAAAATTCCCCAGCTAAAACTATGCAACTACGATCCAACATTACAAGTTTTAGACAAGAAGACCGCGAGCCACTAGCGCTTGCGTGGGAAAGGATGAAATAAGCCATAATGAATTTCCCTAGTCATGGGATGGAAGAATGGCTTATATTGCATTTATTTATAATGGCCTTAATCCTATGTCTAAGTCTATGCTAGATACTGCAGCAGGAGGAACAATGATGGGAAAGCAGGTGAGTGTTGCAAAGAAATTACTTGATGATATGCAAAATAACCATGCTCAATGCATGTGGAAAGAACCTCAAAAAAGGTGAATTCAATCACCGAGGCAAACAATGAAGAGCTTACTTCAAAGGTAGATGATTTACTTAATATAGTAAATGGTAAGGAAGATACCCAAATTAATGCTATCACTACTGATGTTTCGACTTGTAGGTACCTAAGACACCGAGATCGATCAAGGCTTGAGGTGAGATACTTGGCTAGCGACAATCTCATAGGAAACCCAATGACAAAAATGGTTGTACGGTCTTCGCTTAGCGACCCATTCGGGATCACAACAACATCACCACTTAATGCTTTGATTTGTGCTTTACACTTAATATTCGCTTGTAGCCCGATGCTTCGTGGTGCACTCGGTTGGATCAAAAGACTATTGCTATGCATGTGGCCTCTCAAGGGCTCTAGTATATTAGGATGTGTTGCCCACAAGATATTATCTCTATTAGAACATTACACATGACTATGCTTATTATTATCTTTTATCCCATATGATGTACAGCTCTAGGTGGATCTTCAACCCTAGCCTATCTCCATCCATTGAACCAACCCACAATATAAAGTAAACTAGATTGGTCCGGTAAACAAAGGTACAACAAAAAAGCAAAGTCTTGTAGACGTGTCCTTATTTTTATTCCTATTAGCGTTGTTTCCCAAGGTTTGATTAAACCTAGGTCTACTAGGGAAGAAGCTATTATACTGCATCTATAATCTAGAACGAAGGTATCAAGCTCTAAGAACTCGGTAGGGTTTGTGGTGTCATTGTACCATGGAGTAATGTCGGGTCTGAACTTGCACGGCCAGACCACCCACCGGAGGTGCTTGGCGAGCGCGGGGCAGCTGGAGCTATGAGCCTCGATGCCGCCGACAAGAGCCGCTTGGTTCTAATGACCCATGGCTGCGATATCTCGGGAGACACAGGCCTCGTGCCCTGGGGATCACGCCAAGGTTACCCGGGCGTCTTTCGCCAAGCGGGAGACTTCCACCCTGCTCGAGCTCTACTCGGGGGGTTCCTTGCTCGGAGGCTTCCCGCCTCCCAAGACCCTGTGTCTGACGGGGAGGGGAGGAGGAGGTGGCGCTCTATGGGATATCTCGCCCGTTAGTGGCCCTGATGTTATGGGATTGTCCTAGGTGACATAGTAAGGCACGACCACCATTCCTCCCGCGCGTCTTCAGCTGGTGAGTAGTGGAGGAGTTCTTTTACCATGAGGCGAGCTGCCTCCGGGGTGATTGTAGGCCGACGCGCCTGAGGCGATAAAGTGCTCAATGAAGAGTTCTCCATGTGCAGCCTCGGGCAAGGGCGTCGTGAGGAGCCCCCGCTGGCTACGGAGGGCGTTGAGGCTGGGAAGGCGGCGCGATGTGAGCCTCCATGTTTCCTTGCTCCCTTTTGCTGGGTGCGGCTATCATGAGGTTTTCCATGCATGACCATGATGGCGTCACTGGCTTAGGTTCTTGGAATCACACCTCAGCCCTCTACCTGGCATGCTAAATGTCGGAGAATGTATCCCGTGAAGGAACGAGGGTCCAATGAGCCCTTGGTTCATGAGGGGTTAAACACATGTTCTAAAGAAGTCTTGGCGACGACGGCGATAGTGGAGCAAGCACACAGTGGACACAGGTTTTTTACCTAGGTTTGGGATCCTCATAAGGAGGTAAAGCCCCTACTCCTGATTTGTTGTATTACTCGTGTGCTTCACGAGGGTACAATGGTTGATGAGCGTCTAGGGTGTTAGATCTCTTGGATCTAACCGTTCTAAGGTGGGAGAAGGCTCCCTTATATAGAGGCATTGAACCTATTCCCCCAAAATTGGGCGGCAAGGGTCACCACATTCCCACCTAATTGGCGGTGGATCCCTGTTCTCTTCACATGGCCATGAGCCAGCTATACTGCGCAGGTCATTGATGACTGCCCTCCTGCTTCAGCGCGTCACCTGGGTCTCCTTGCAACAAAGCGGTAATGTCAGGCTCTTTGTCTCCTTGGTGTCATCATTAGGCCTTTAGCACTGAGGCGGGCAGGCAGCATCTTGCTTTCCCAAGGAAGACCGGTTGCTGCTTAGACCGCCCATTGAAGTGTCGTCTTGCGGATTGTGATGGAGTTACCACCGCGTCCCTAGGAGGAACCTCATCAGAAGGACCCAGCCCCCTTGGTGTGGTTCGCCTTGCTGTTCGCCGTGCTCCGTGCTGACTCCCGCCTCCCGAGGGTTGGGCACCTCGTGAGGCCCCGGGAGGGTGCTGCATATGGGCCCAACAACTTGACCAGATGGGGTACCCCGATGCCAATAGTATGACAATCTACTTGTCAAATGCCCAGAGTTCTTCCGATGTCATCGATTCCTAAAAGGAAATGGGTAAGTTAGTATATGTTCCGATGGCTTCAAGTACTGAGTCATTGTCGGCTCCAGCATCAGCAGAGCTGGATCCAGAACCAACATATACAACAAAGTAGTGTATCTTCTTAGTCTTGAGAGATCTGAAGTAGGCGCAGCTCTCAGCATCAGCATCGGAGAAACTCTGGATTGTCTCAGAAATTTCCCGGAAATTGACTCGTGGACGAGCCATCATATGGTTCAGCCTATGCCTTGGTAGTGATTTTCCTGTTCCAGCGTCAACAAAGACAGATCCAGAGTTGTTGTACTTATCCTCATCCGCACACCCGATCTCAATAGGGAGATCAGACTCAGACTTTTCCTTCACCATGATCTCCACCTTAGGAGTGGGCTGGATGGATTTAGGGTCTTTTAAGATCTAAAACTCTGTCGCCTCCACGGACAAAGTAGATCCGGATTGTTCTTCCGCCCCTATCATCATTGCTGGGTGGGTTGGGCAGGTTTAGTGAATACAAGGTAGATGTTGATATTGTTGATAGGCATGTTGGTGTAGGTCATCACGGGCTCCCTAGCCAGAATCCAAGTCTCATCGAGAAGAACGAGAGGGATGTCGCTGGCATAAAGGAAGCAACCGATGAAGATAGTCTCGCCAATTCCTGCATGCATAGATTCCACCCAGAACGAAGGTGTGAAGGTCTCCAGCCCCATGGTGGGCGCCAACTATTGTCGGATTAATGACAAGTACGCCATGAGGGGGTCCTCGAGGTGTGGGAAAGGATGGGATGTGAGACATACGGATGTCCAGGATGGGGATCACACAAGTTTACCTAGTTTTAGATCCGACTATGGTTATCAAATTCTACTCCTGCTAGCAATGTAGTATATCGGCAGAGCCGGATGTTACAAAGTATTACAAGAGAGGGTTTCACCTATGCGAGTAGGTTATGATTGTGCCCTAAAGGCTGGTCCCTAGGATCACTTATATAGTCATCTGGCCTAGGGTTTATAGGAGAAACCTATTGGCTACAGTCTAGAGTCGGTACAAACTATAGCTTGGACTACAAGTAAATCGACATGCCTAAGTCGGTAAGTCTTCTTGGCCTTCATGTTACCGGATGGTCCCCCATCTTCTTTCTCTAACTAGGCCACCCATAGAGCAAAGCTCTAACCCATAGGTGGGCCACCATGGTCAATGAGTACATGTGGGTATTACCCGGAAAGTATATCCCCAACATTCGGGATCTCCAGAGAGCTAACTTGTAGCCCCATAGGTTAGGTTGGCTGAGATCTTCTAGATGCAAGTCCAGGTCCTTGATCGTAGATGTAGGCATGGGCAAGAATCGAGGATTAAGGCCCATGTGAGGTACATGCCTAAATCCACCCATCACCAACACCGGGTGGTATGCCTGGCGAGTGCCAGTTTCCATTAAGTCGGGTGGTAGCACCCTGCCTTAGGGTGGTAGCACCCTGCCTTAGCAGGCTAGTTGTCTTACCAATGTTTGTGTATCTCTGGGTACCCAGTTTCCCAAGACCCTGTCAACATGACCACAAAGTATAACACATGCTATACTGCATCAGCAAAGTACTTACTGTTTCCTAGAAAAGCTACCCTCATATACATAAGGTTGTCTATGGAGTCTAAATGACAACTTGGAATCTCATACACTACTTCTAGTCACATCAAATCTCGGTGGTCACTCAGCTCCCTATGGCAAAGATCAGCAGCAACTGAGAGGTTGCTAGGAGGATCACCAAGTGGGTGTCGAGCTCATGCAACATGGCATCACATATGAGTAATGTACCGCCATCTATTCACATGATCTGGCTAACCTTGTGACCGAGTGGACGAATATTCAATCTCTATCACTTTGACAGTTCCTTAATGATAGTGGGCGCATGAAATGGAATATTTTCTTACCTCCCCTAAGGGATTCGTCTTCAGATATGTACTTCAGCTTCACTTCTCGACTTCTAATGACACATTCGATATGAAACACTTCTCCATAGGATCCGCATTTCCATCTTCTTGGGCATCTATCGACTCCTTGACCGAGGGGATTCCAAGTTGGTGGTTCATCAAGTGAGGAAGGAACGAATCAGTCGTGATCCTTGAAGGGGTTCCGCATATGAAAACAATAAATTTTACCCTATGCCCCTGAACCCCTGATGCTGTTAGGACCTATCTATTAATAATACAGTAACAGTAGGGGCTTTTCGCGACCTTACCCTTGAAGACCAAAAAGCGTTGTCAACGCTCAGGAGAGCGTGGTTGATGTAGACGAGCCGAAGTCGACCTCAAGGTGAGATGAAGTCCTTGCGCTCCTGTGGCTCCAACGACTTGAGTGCCTCAAGTGCGACACCTCGCGGGGATTTACACATGTCCGGTGCCTGACGGTGACTCTCGCTTCCCCGATCTAGCAGCAGTTGTGGAAGTAGAGCTCCTGGATCCGAATCCTGCAGCGCGACGGTGCTCTGCGGTGAAGATATCTCTCATTCGCGCAGTCCGAACTTGGGACCACAGTCACGAGAGAGAGGGAGAGAGATAATATCAATTGGAGGTCCTCCGAAAAGTGATAATACCTTTATTGATTATTGGGTGTATTTATCTCGCCAAATACCCCCACTATATATAGGGGGAGGGGAGGTACTACCTCCCTCAAAGTCCCGGGGTGGGACTAAAGGAGGGGGAGGGGGAGGCGCCACCGGCCACCCCCTCATGGGACCCACGTGGGGGCTGGCCCAATAGGGCCACCGGCCACCCCCTTGGCCCCTTCCTCCTCTTGACTTTCCCTAATGGGCCCTCTCCCCTCCGGGAATTGGCCCATTAAGCCTTTTGACCTTTTAAATTGATTTTCTCTTTATTAAATAATTATGAATAAATGATTAAATCAATATTTAACATTCATTCACATATTATTCAACCTCCGTGGTTATGGAACACTTCCACCTCCACTCCAGACATCCTCCGGACTTACAGAAACACTTCCGGTTTTCTCTCTACTATTCTTCAGCGATTCTATCTATCCTATAAACACTCTCTAAGCATCATCAAGCCCTTAAGCGTGATACCCCATGGTTCGGGAACATTACATACATGGTCGGGACACTCCCGCACCAATGATCGACAGAGGGACCTGGATGGCCATGTGACCCCTGTGTGTTCCACAAAGATCTTTCGTTGTTTCAACCAAGACAGGTGTGTCTTATTTCCTTTGTCTCTCGATACTTGCATTGCCCGAGATCTGATCAATGACATCACCATGTCGTGTTCAATCTTGTTACTGAACAATGCTACTTGACTCGTTCCGACAAGTGATATCCCCGTGATCAAATCACACGCTACGCAGCTATTGGATATAACTTCTTCGAGTGGGCCCTTTGAGTATCTTCCTGTCACATGGACGGACAAATCCTGCTCTTGACATATATTGCCTCTATGGTTTCCTCCGAGTACCTGAACACACCTTTATAGCCACTGTATTACCAAGTGGCGCTTGATGCTATCTAAGCACTCTCGGGAGACAGTGATTGATATAGCCTCACGGTCTAAGGAATAGTCTACAAGGATCCATTTCTAATCATCGTAACTTGAATTTTGTGACATGATCGGTTCATGATGTCTAGGTTGGTTATTGGTTCATCATCTCATTCTCAGAATGAGTTGACTCCATTTCCAACTGGCATAAATACCACATGATCAGGAAACTTGATCATCTGTTGACCAATGAACCAGTGACTAGAGTTTCACTGGGAACCCCTGGTTGTTTATATATCACACATGTATTGATGTTTCCACTCAATACAGTTATAGCATGATATAAAACTTAATCATAAACTATATGAAATATGATAATAGTCCTCACTACTATTTGTCTCTAGGGCATATTTCCAACAGTCTCCCACTTGCACTAGAGTACAAATACACTAGCTGCATTTGTTCTTAATCATTGGCACCATATCCAGTACCCTGAACATGCTTGCTCATGGAAGAGGTTGAGTCTTGGGTTTGTACTTTACAGTCCCAAATCCTTTGCAACTTACTAATGTCACCCTGATTGACATTAATACTTTATCATCACATGATAACATCTATGTGTATGCATCATCGCTATGGCAGCAGAACGAGGCCTGATTCCAGGAGCCTATAGTGACTTTAGATCAACCTCGAGGTCTTTCTCATGGGCATTGTGCCCTGGGACACATCATTCTATGTTAAAAGCGAACTAGCCCCGCCATAACATTATACAACACTTTAGATGGTACCCTTATCTATTATTATAAATGTATTCATCGAAACACTAGTGCACTCTGTGCATCTTTCGATGTTTTTGTTCACCTCGCTTCCTATTTGACTTTAATCGGTATTTACAGGAGTTTCCAACATATTCCCTTATAACATAACCATTTATGTTTTAAGATATTTCATCCTTTATGGATTTGGAAAACATGTATGCAGTTCTCTACTAGACACTGCGGACAAACTTAGCTCAACGTTCTGTGATTTGAACTTAATCACTTTTAAATGTTCCTTGTTGGATCATATATTATGTTAAGTTATCATCATGGTTTTCTAAGATAGAACCTATGTCTCACATAGTGGATGATGACCATCCTTTTTTTTCTTTCAAACATTGATGTTAAACTTAATGTTATTCCTAACTTGAGTTGTTAAGGACTAGTTCCTTAATTAACTTCTATTCTGAAACTCTTTTCAGAATCCCTTAAGGAATACTACATAATATCATAATACACTTATTATCAACTTCTACACCATATAAACCATTATTTATAAGTATTTGCGCTTTTATTCTTAACTCACTTAAGAATTATTCCTATAAGCTCCCACTCAAAAATATGTCATTCACATATTGTTTTAGGAAGACTTTCATAGCTCCCACTCAATTTCATGCAAATTGCATATCCACTCACTATTTTGAATAACTTCAAAATCCTTTGATCAAATATCAAACTTGGAGATTTACTATGAGATGCTAGTACTATTACTAGTTTTAAATCCTCTAGACATAAAGCACGCATGAATCAAATTCATTTGAATTCGTCCAATACTTGACAAATTGTGCTTTTGTCATTCACCCCCTTTTTCCACTATGGCTTTGCAGTCATTTGGGAAAATTCAAGTAACCCTTTTTACTTGTGAGATTCGGTAACATATTGCTTTCTAATCTCAAGTGAATTTTGCTTCTAGGATTTCTCATAATTCAGTTTACTATTATTTCCTTTGTAGTTCATAGGTATGTCATATTCCAAGAATCATGACAAATGATTCATAAATGTTTCATACAAGATATGGATTACATTTTGAATCCTACTTCATGTAGTGAAAACACTAGTGGGGAAAACACAATGATCATTATCATTGATTCTTTCCTTTGTGAAGAGAATCGTTCAGGAACGTTTTCCATTGCGCTTATCAACACTCTGATGCATGGATTTGAATCCTCATCATGTTTTTCACTATCTTCCATTTGCTCCATATTTGAGAAGTATCACTAAAAGTGAGCTTTCTCAAGAATGTACCAAAATCCAAGCAATACAAATTTTGCTTCTCTTTTGGTTTCAGCTATGGATTTCATATTCAAAGTTTCCAATGAATACTCTACAAGGACTTATTCGCTATTGTTTTGGTTATATCGAATAACCCCAAAACTTTTACGATGATCCATACCAGATATGGAGCCGCTTTCATGAATCCAGATGGTTCACAATATGTTCTAATTGAGTGCTAACTATTTCTAACTAATGGTCTCTACATCTATACTACAACGATTTATTTGGTGTCATCTATTAACCCATTTTGATATCTAATATCACATTGTGATGCTTTGCATTTCACAATTTCTGTTATGCCATTCTTATAAAGTCGAATTTCAATACTATTGATCAAATCATAGTAATTAGATTCTCTTTTATATTTATACCCTTTGTTGATGAAACACTTTGATCAAATCAAATAGTTTCATATTCATGTTTCCTTTGGTAAACTTCTTTACACTTTTAAACAATCATATAATGATAATTACCATTTTCGATAAAACACAATACATCGAATATGTATTTGCTTTTAACAATTCATTAAACACTTTGTATTCAAGTAATACACGGTGTTCAAGTTGTTTTTCCGACCTTAGGCATGATTTATATGTGATAAAAATCGAATGACTTTCACATATTATCATTATAACTTTGAATTTAAACAATGGTTTCATTCCGTAATGAAATATCACTAAGTTGGGTATTTTAAGGCATTTCGATATTTTACAAATCTTCATGCATTATCAATTAGTTTCATAACAACAAGGATAATTCACATATAATCAAACAAGATATGAACACGAATAGAAATCATTCATAAAAGTAGAACAACTGTTTGTTACAAACTCATATGAATAACCGTCTCACAAAGTGTGAGACTCACTAAAGAAGTTCATAATATTTTGATTACAATAACTATCCAAAACATAAACTAAATGATAAATGTCGAGGGAGAGTGTCGTTGGCCATCATCATCATGCTCGCCATCAACACGCAATGTCACCTCCTCTCCAGCAAGCACCTCTCATGCAGAAGGACCTGTTTTCAGCAAAACAGAACAAGTATCAAATATACTTAACACTGCAAATGTGTTTGCAAGATTATAACATTTATAAAATTGTATATCAAATATATACCTTTGTCATTGATTACCTGAGCGACATCTGGTTCGACCAACACATTCCTGAGATGTGTTACGAACCGGTGGAACTCCATTGGTTCTGCGTCGCCTCTCATAATGCAAGTCCTGACTTGTGCTTGGTAGCTTGCTGGCAGCGATCGCAGCACAATGCCATTTGCAAAAGAGCCCGTCATCTAGCTATCCAGGAAGTATGCAGGCCTCATGTACACATCATGCATGCGCTCTAAGTGGTCATCAAGTGATGAGTTCTCCTCCATCTTAATGGAGAGGAAGTCTCCCATCAGCTCATGCTCCCATATGCGTGCTTGTTCCACGAAATGTGTCCTAAGATGTAGCATTACCATACGAGGGTTGATATCACCCACGAAAGGCCACAACTCGTCCACCATTCCGAAACACATTGTAACTGAAATCAAGGAGGCCATCTCCCCACGAAGATAGCGGTCTTCCCATTGCTCTGGGTCTCTAGGTCAATGGGCTGATCCAAATCCATCCCGTCGAGTATGTAGTCGACCACGTCATTCTCGCTAAGGAGAACGTGGAGACACGCAACCCATATAGAGAAGTTTGATCCATCTAATCTGAGCTTCTCTCCTTTTAACCAATCAATCATTAACAGGAAAGGTGGCATCGGGGAGAACTTTTCTACATTTACAATTGCAAGAAGGAATTTGGACTAAGTTTATACTTAAATGAGTCAATAATGACTCCACTCAGAAACACCTATCCCCATGAAGGGTTCCTAGTGATAACATGACCCCTATCAGCCACATCTCCCCCGATTAACACGGCCATCAATGTGGGTTAAAAGGTGGACGCTAAACGTCGGTCACATCATTCATGCGACTCGTGCTCGATCTTTCGACAATCCGTGATCTGAGGCCACGCTTCTATGGCATGCTAGGCTCGCCAACTCAATCTTAGTGTATTCGCTGTGCAACATGGCTTATACCCACTGTATGCGAACGTAGATATGTCTGACACCCATGCATGTACCATGGATCGCCTCATACCGAAGAACTTTCTTGGTGGTGCACACTAAGGGGGAACACAATCGTTGGTAATTTTAACAGGGATCATCTTATTAGGCTATCGTCGAGTATCTAATACTAGCACACAATAAGATATACAAACAATAACATTGAATGTAAATGCGATGTGATATGGTCCTTCATGTCGTGATCTACATCCGTCGTCACCGGATTTCGGCGCCCGCGTTCCGACGTCGTAGACACTAGGGTACTGGTGTCATTTCGGCGTGGTAGTCCATCACCTCCGTGACTATCTACTACTACGTAACATAATCACTTTACCTTTGCCACAACCATATCACAAAGCAATCCCCCCCTACAAAACAAAGTTAGACGCCTCTACTTTATCTTTGCATGTTTTACGTGGATGAATGGGCTTTCACACAAGAACCTTTCTTACCTACGAACTTTCAGCACAACGCTGATCAAGTAGTTGTCTCTACTACACCCCTTTCGGGGCCCTCCGTTGCAAATGGCATACCAACTAATGCGAGAGAGATGGACACCTCCTAAGCCAGTTTATACGGTACAAGCCGTATGTCAAGCGTGGACCAGTCTCGTGAATGAACGCGTAAAGTCGGTTGGGGGCTGCTTCATCAAGCATCAAGTACACGTGGGAGGGAAACAACTAAAAGATCAACGCCCACACGCTACATCTCGTGTGTTCTACCCGTACTAGCATTACTACGCATAGATCTAGCTCTAATACCACTGAAGGGGTTCCGCGTATGAAAACAATAAATTTTACCCTATGCCCCTAAACCCCTGATGCTGCCAGGACCTATCTATTAGTAATACAGTTACGGGAGGGGCTTTTCGCGAACTTACCCTTGAAGACCGAAAAGTGTTGTCAACGCTCAGGAGAGCGTGGTTGATGTAGACGAGCCGAAGCCGACCTCAAGGTCGAGATGAAGTCCTTGCACTCTTGTGGCTCCAATGACTTGAGTGCCTCAAGTGCGACACCTCGCGGGGAGTTACACACGTCTGGTGTCTGACGATGACTCCTGCTTCCCTGATCCAGCAGCAGTTGCGGAAGTAGAGCTCCTGGATCCAAATCCCGCAGCGCGACGGCGCTCTGCTGTGAAGATGTCTCTCGTTCACGCAGTCCGAACTTGGGACCACGGCCATGAGAGAGAGAGAGGGAGCGAGAGAATATCAATTGGAGGTCCTCCGAAAAGTGAGAAGACCTTTTTTGGTTATTGGGTGTATTTATCTGGCCAAATACCCCCACTATATATAGGAGAGGGGAGGTACTACCTCCCTCAAAGTCCCAGGGTGGGACTAAAGGAGGAGGAGGTGGGGGGTGGCACCGCCGGCCACCCCCTCATGGGCCCCACGTGGGAGGCTGGCCCAATAGGGCCACTGGCCACCACCTTGGCCCCTTCCTCCTCTTGCCTTTCCCTATTGGGCCCTCTCCCCTCCAGGAATTGGCCCATTAAGCCTTTTGACCTTTTAACTTGATTTTTCTCTTTATTAAATAATTATGAATAAATGATTAAATCAATATTTAACATTCATTCACATATTATTCAACCTCCGTGGTTATGGAACACTTCCACCTCCACTCGGGACATCCTCCGGACTTACCGAAACCCTTTCGGTTTTCTCTCTACTATTCTTTAGCGATTTTACCGATCCTATAAACACGCTCAAAGCATCATCAAGCCCTTAAGCGTGATACCCCATGGTTCAGGAACACTCCAGACATGGTCGGGACACTCCCGCACCAATGATCGACAAAGGGACCTGGATGGCCATGTGACCCATGTGTGTTCCACGAAGATCTTTCGTCGTTTGAACCGGGACAGTCGTGTCTTATTCCCTTCGTCTCTCGATACTTGCATTGCCCGAGATCTGATCAATGACATCACCATGTCGTGTTCAATCTCGTTGCTGAACAATGCTACTTGACTCATTCCGACAAGTGATATCCCCGTGATCAAATCACACGCTGCACAGCTATTGGATATAACTTCTCCGAGTGGGCCCTTTGAGTATCTTCCTCTCACATGGACGGACAAATCCCGCTCTTGACATATATTGCCTCTACGGTTTCCTCCGAGTACCTGAACACACCTTTATAGCCACTGTATTACCAAGTGGCGCTTGATGCTATCTAAGTACTCTCGGGAGACAGTGATTGATATAGCCTCATGGTCTAAGGAATAGTCTACGAGGATCCATTTCTAATCATCGTAACTTGAACTTTGTGACATGATCGGTTCATGATGTTTAGGTTGGGTATTGGTTCATCATCTCATTCTAAGAATGAGTTGACTCCATTTCCAACTGGCATAAATGCCACATGATCAGGAAACTTGATCATCTGTTGACCAATGAACTAGTGACTAGAGTTTCACTGGGAACCCCTAATTGTTTATATATCACACGTGTATTGATGTTTCCACTCAATACAGTTATAGCATGATATAAAACCTAATCATAAACTATATGAAATATGATAATAGTCCTCACTACTATTTATCTCTAGGGCATATTTCCAACAACCCTACCATGGAAGCCTACTGCTAGGATCTTGCAAGCTAGAAGCAAAGTTCGAGTGCCTCGAAATCACACTCATACTATGGTACAACAATGATGCCAGAATGGGGTTTACGCGTACTATGGTCCTAGACAGAACTTTTATCTAACAGGTCTATGAGCCCTATGTCAAAGAGGAGGTCGGCCGATTCCCTCTATACCATTAGCCACTATGGCAATGCCACATGTTGAGCTTCCAGCGGGTGAAACCAATAATCAAGATGACAACTTTCGCAACTAGCTTAGAATATTTTGTATACATATTTTTTAGGTAGTGAGACTAAAATATACCTTCGAGACAACTTTTGAAATGGTGTATTTAGCTCTTAATACATAATAAATATTATCTCTATTCTAAATTAATTGACTCAATTTATCTAGATACACATAATGTCTAGATATAGTTGAGTCAATTTATTTAGAACGAAAGGAGTACTCCTTTCTCGAAAGAACAAAATTATAGGGACAAATCTGGCCAACCATCTAGGTTATTTCCATGTCGGCTTGAAACACGCCAGGCCGGTCCCCATGGGTTCTAGCCGGCACGTGACTAAATGGACTCGTGGCCTGCTGGAGCCATACCTAAACTGTGCCCTGAAGCATGCATGCTGGCCTGGCACGACCGTTTATTTTTTCCCAATTTTTTCTTTTTTCATACTTTTTAAAATACAACCTAATTAGCTTAACAAGTGGCACGGCTTGCACGTTAAACAAGCCACCACGTGTCGGACCATGTCAGGCCTATGAAGCAGGGGCCATGCCTATGTGTGTGCGTGTGCCTTGCCAGACAGGCTCATTGGCTAGTATTGGCAGGGGCATTGAGCGCTACAACGGAACACCACATAGGGGAGTAAAATGAATCGGTAGTTCTAAAAGTTGTCGGCAATGTCTAAAATGGTCCTGAAATTGTCCTCGATGTCTATAAATGGTCCTATATATGTATAGGGGTGATGTGGCAATGTATTAGACCATTGATCCGCTCTTGGGTGGCTCATGATGGCCGCTTCCCCTCGCATTCCATAGAAGTCTTGCAATTAGCCCAATGCAAATGTTCTCACCTGATCAAATAGGTCCAACACCTCCTTTAGCTAGAGGTAAATGGCAATGACAAGCATGGAAGAACATGATGGGGATCTTTTCAAGGCACATCCTGGGAGACTATATCTTTTTCATAGAAGGAAGGACAAGCAGCTGAGTTTTACAACACGCTGTGACACAGGCGCCACTAGCGCAATTCCACGTCACCTCAGAGGCAGCACTCACACCCTAGCTAACTACTCGCAGCATCTCCACCTATCCACTTGCCCTAGGCAATCCTGGAAGAGCCTTGCCTCCCTCCACAACTCGGCCTCAGTGGAGATCTTACGGATGACCTCGTAGGGGAAGGGCTGGCCCGCTCAAAGACCACGTCGTTCCTGTGGCACCAGAGTGTCCAGTAGACTAAGGCAATCCCAGTCCAGAGATCACGGCCATCACCCTTGCCACCTCGCTTTCTTTGAAGCCATGCGACTAGCTTGGAGTCATGGTCCGGCATCCAATGACTCTTGTTCCACCAGTGTAGGCAGGTATCCCATACTTTACGTGTCAACATGCAACCTAGAAGCAGGTGGTCAATGGTCTCTCCACACTGGTCGCAGAAGTGGCAAGCTATCGGGTGCTACAAGCCCCTCCGACTCAGCTTGTCAGTAGTCCAGCATTTGTTCCTAATGGCCAGCCAAAGCAAAATCTTACAGCTGGCGGGGGCGCGGGAACGCCAGATCTACAGAGCCCCGACCATCGAGGTCTGCCCAACAAATAAGGCCTGGTAACAGGACCGGGCAGTGTAGCAGCTACTCGATCCCACTTCCACTTGAAAATGTCTTGGGTCCCCTCAATTAATGTGATTCCCTCGATCTGATCTACCACCTCGAGGAGCTCTCTAATGGCTTCGGCTCCGAGATTAGGGGGCACGTCATGGAGCCAACCTCCTGTCAGGCCTTTGTGCACCTTGCGTGTGGAGATCGCGCTCGCCGGAACCGCATCTAAGAGGTTTGGTGCGACGTCTCAGATTCGCCCACATGATAGCCACCTGTCCGTCCAGAAGAATGTAGAGGTTCTGTCTCCAAGAACTGAGTAAGTAGCTAACTCGAACAGATTCCTTGCCAACTCTGGAACACGAATCTTGAGGTCTTGACATGGCTTATCAACCTCCACATGCCTCAACCACAGCCATCTGGCCCATAGCGCAACATTCATGAGGTGCAGGTTGGGGATCCCAAGGACCCCCAAGTCCTTGGGCATGCATACCCTGTCCCATACCACTAGGCAGTGTCCACCGTGCACATATTTCCTTCCCTTCTAGAGGAAGCCGTGAATGATCTTCTCGATGGAAATGATGGTCTCTATGGGGATATCAAGGGACATCATGGCAAAGATCGGTATGGCTGATAGGGTTGTTTTTACTAGCTCAAGCCTCCCTCCTCTATTGAGCATAGATGCTTTCCACCATGGCAATTTGGTGGCCACCAGATTAACCAGGGTCTATATCTATGTTGTTGAAGGTTTCCACAAGGAGAGAGGTAGCCCTAGGTAATGTAGCGGGAATTCCACGATAGGACAGCGAAGTTCCAGGGTAACTAGGCTTCTGTCCTCTTCTGATCACCTGATCAGGTTAGCCGAGCACTTGTCAAAATTTGTCCTGAAGCCCGAGGCCATCCCAAAGTCTTCAATAATCCGGAGACCACCTGGAAATCCACAACTAAAGGTCTTAGAAAGGTGACCGAATCATTTGCATAGATCGAGGTGAGGTGCTAGAGACCCATCGCCGCCACCCTGGTGAGGAGCCCTTGGTCTTCGGCCTTGACTATTATTACATGGAAGACCTCCCTCATGAGGATGAATAAATGTGGGGAAAGCGGGTCACCTTGCCATAATCCCCGCATGTTGGCCACCTTCGCACCTAGGATGCCGTTCATCAAGATGTGCATGGAGGCGATGGACAAGAGTGCATAGATGAATGTAAGGAGGCACTCCCCAAAACCCAACTTCCTGAGGAATTCCAACGGGAAGGGCCAGTCCACCATATCAAAAGCTTTGGTGATATCTAGCTTGAGGAGCACAACTGGGGTCTTGCTGGTGTGCAGCTTGCTGGATGTCCCTTGTACAATCATAAAGTTGTCATGTAGGCATCATCCACCCACAAAGGCACTCTAGTGAACCCCAACCAGTTGTGGCAGGATAGGTGCCACACGGTTCGCAATCATCTTGGCCACCCACTTAACAATTCCATGGATTAGGCTGATCGGCCGAAAGTCCCGCACCACTTCCGCGTCTGGCTTCTTGGGCAACAATGTGATCAGCGCACTATTCACCACACCAAATCCACGGCAATCCAGGCGAGAGAGCGAATGGAAGGCGTCCATGACGTCAGCCTTGATGATGCCCCATCATGAGACAAAGAACCAACGGGATAAGCCATCTGGCCCGAGGCACTTATCCAATGGCATGCTATTGATGACAGCCATTACCTCCTCCTTAGTAAATACTCCATCAATGTATAGGAGGTCCATCAATCGCATGCTGATGACTACAAGTGCATAGATCAATTGTAGCTAGTTTCGAAATAAGATTATCGAACCCACGAAGAGCTATTTGGTTAAGGTCTTTATGCCCCTCGGCACTATCTACCAAAGGATACTTATAAGGTGCCTTTGATTTCAAGTAAACAGGTGTTTGAAAGTTTTTGGTTGTGCAAGAAAGTAAATAAACAAGTAAAAACAAAGCAATTAAAAAGAGAGTGTTTGGAATGGTGGTTGAACTTAATAGGGCTAAGACGTTCTTGGGGATGTAGGATACACCTCTAGCATGTTGTAATTAATCATAATTAGGATAACCTATGTCTTGTGTCATGATATATGTGGAGAGAGTTCCATAATAATATGTTCACCAAGGCTCGTAGGTAGTCACTTTGTTGAGCCAAGAATGAGGTCATCTCTAAATAACCACTATGATGCCTGGAAGCAATCACCATGCATACCACCAAAATTAAGGGTTTCCCCGTGGATATTGTAATTAGCTTAGTGAATCTATCTTTGTTCCCCCTTCAACCATGTTGGGTGATAGCGGTGCTTATAGTCACAATAGAAACCGGCACAACGTCCAAGCACGTCCAAAGGGTTCCACCCTCTTACTTTAGAACCAAAGGCAAATGATATGTGGCTGACTACACATACCATCTAAGGGAGAGATCAAACACACATCATAGATCAATGGATCTTTGTACACAAGTAATAGATCATCTTTATTTAATTTCATAATAATGCTAGGGTTTCTCCATCTCCCTAAGAATGAAGGGAACTACTCACACATGTAAGCAATCAACAACATTATCATAATCAAATGGATGGATAAAAGTAATAGAACGAGTCTAATGCAAACCATAATTGAATCTAGAAGTACAACAAGATATAATGAATGGAAGATGGGGTAGAGATGGTGATGGAGATGTAGCGGCTGATGATGTAGGGGATGATGTGTTATCCTCCAATGATCCGTGCAGCAGCAAGGATTTTCTCTTCTTCAAGTTCCTCCTTTAGATCTCTTTCTGGTGTGGTTTTTCATGGCTAGAGATTTCTTTGAATGTCGGATCTGTGATCTGTTTTGGTGAGGAGGAAGTATTTGACGAGGTGGTCCCGTTGCCGAGTCGTACAGGAGCGTGATATGGGTGGGCTCTGCTCGTACTATTGATTGTTACGCTGCCTGGAGCCTCCTGGACGTGGGCAATTCTTTCAGGTGCGAAGGTAAATCAATAAAATTACTTTTATCACTTAAAAATATCATATTATTGTATAATATGATAGTCTCAATTGATATGTTCATTAAAGACTTAGTAAATTGGGATCCTGTTGAAACAAGGAGAAAAAGGTGTGTGCTAACGCAGTAAAATACTAAAAACCCTTCTCTAGTTATGCAAACATAATAAGTAAAAATTCTCTAATTTTGGACTCATCAACTCCCCCAAGCTAGACTCTTGATTGTCCCAGAGCAAGACTGTGGCTTTTGAACAAGATCATCATGTTTATGAGAGACGAGTCGTTACAATAAATGAGGCAAAAATTGAAACAGGAGTACAATATCGGATGTAGAGTTACATCGGGAACTTTCTCACACCTTTACACATCACATGACTTAGAGGCTTCCACACCTTTTTGTATTAATGCTATTATAAGAATCTATTAGTGATTTAGCATAATAAAAATCATAAAGTTAAAAATGGTTGAGCACTTGATTTATCAATGAAGATTCATGATCATCTCTTTTTCTCTTTTCATTCTTTTCTCTCTCCTTTTTATAAGCTTGTACTCTTTATTTTAATATTGAAATTTTACTTGATAGCTAATCTTTTGTCTATTTCTCTTTCTTATCTTCCGTATTCTCTTTTTTAGCACAACTATGTGATCATGCTCACTACTATGGCTTTTATAATCCAAACTTGTGACTATAATATGCAACCAAGATTTTACTTCTCTTAATTTAATCAATACTTTACTGGTGTGGAAGACCTTAAAATCATAATAGTTGTACAAGTATCATAACACTCAACCTAGTCCAATCATCTAATATAATAATCATGAATCAAAAATATAACTTCAAATATCATAAAGTCTCAAAACTCAACAGATATAATTCTTCTCTTGAACAAAGGGGAATCGAAGATGATGCAACTAATGCAAAAGTTCTTGGATAAAAACCTAACATGCGTGCAGTAAAGTAAACATGCTAAAACTGTAAGATAGATTACAATGTGTTATAGATCTCCCCCAAGCTTGGCATCAAGCCGGCGGGATCAAATAATCCCTTGCGATTATTCGATACTATGGTGCTTTTCAAGGCAACTGAGGCTTGTTGGAGCGAGAACTGATGCGTAGTGTCTTGATTATAGCTTCAAGGATCATTATGCAAATCTTACGTTGCTCGTTGATTTTCTCCATTTGAGCCACCATTACCTTATACATCTTTATAGTTTTCTACTGCATTTCCATAGATCGGAGGCTGATGTCGAGGTTGGCTTTTAATCCATTCATTATCTTGGTATCCAACTGGTCCAAATAACGACGCAGTAGCTCAATATGTTTAGAAGATCCTAGAGACTTTACCTTGATTTTCTTGATGCGACGGTCCATCTTATCTAGAGAAGCCTGCATTTCCTCTTCTTGATGTTTAAGCTTTTCCATATATGACTCTCCTTCCCCCTCGATGTTGAGTTGGATATTCTCAAAATCATCTTCTTGCCCAACCAAAAGATCGAGTGTCCTCCGCCCGTCCTTTATAGTCTCCACCAGCTTGAATCCATCCTCGACTTTATGCTGATCGCTCCAGACTTCCTTCTCCTTTCTCCTTTTAGACTCCTCTATGGTCTTCGTGGAAGAACCTTCATGGACCTCATTTGCTTGGATGAAGCTCCATGGATGAGACATGTCCGCGGGATCGTCGAGGAAAAAGTACCGATGCGGGGAGGATCTGGTTTGATAAGTGAGGAAAAAGGAGCTCCTTGGAGGCTTAAGAAGGGTTAGGGACGGGTAAAGCTCGTACTGGAAGAAAGAGGGTCGTCCAAAAAAAGGATCCCAACAAATAAGGAAGGAAATAATAGAAAAGGAAGAAAAATAAGTCGTAACGACCTTTGGTACGGGCGTATACCCATACGGCGTGCCAATACCAGAGTCCTCCCCAAAATCCTTCTCCGCTAAGTCGGTATAAAGTCAACCGACATAGTCAGTATGGGCGGGAATCGCCCATACGTCTCGGTCGTACTGGCGCGGTTACTGCCTTGATTTTTTTAATACAACATCAAACCAAAAGAACAAAACAACGCAGCAAATGTAATGACCTAACAGGGCCAGTGCGCCCGTACGGCCCGGTCGTATCAAATCATTCATTAAAACACTAGGTTTACTCTGCCCGTACCAGCTATGCAAAAGTGGCAGTAGACTTAGAAAAATTCAAAGTAACCAAAAACACAAATAGAAAAAGCAAAACAAAAATAAAATGATATTTCAACCATATTGTTCATCCAAAGAAAATGAGTTCATTCGTGTACCTTCTTCTTCTTTTGATTCCTTTAAACAAGGTTGGTCACAAGAAGTTGGTAATACCATTGCAAATGGAAACTGAAAATTTTCTTTTAGAAATCGAGGTACCAGATGGTATGCATATGGATGATACTTCCTTGGATGGTTGGATATCTTCAATACCCATGGGTATGTCCTCCGGTTCTTCTTTTCTTTGAAGGATCTGCAAGTCAAATTTTTGCAAAAGTAGAGTCCAACGGATCATCCTTGGCTTAACATCATTTCTTTCAAGAATTTATTTTAAACCAATACGATCTGTATGCACCCTTACTTTTGAGCCAATAATATAAGATCTAAACTTATCACAAGAGAAAACCACTGTGAAAAAATATTTTTCTGCCATGGGGTAATTCTTTTGGGCACCAATTAAGGTACGACAAGCATGATGAACGATATTAAGTTCATCACCATCATACTAGCAAATAATTGCTCCAACAACTTCATGGCTAGCCTGGCAGAAAAGTTCGAAGGGTTTCTTCCAATTAGGGGATTTTATAATGGGAGCTTGAAGAAGAGCTTGATCTAAGATGTTGAAGGCAGTAAAACAACTTTCATAAAAATTAAAAGCAACGTCCGTCTGTAGAAGGTTAGTTGGAAGTCTAGCAGTTTTAGAGAAATTCTTAATGAATCTTCTATAAAACCCAGCATGGCCTAAGAAACTCCTAATACCCTTAATGTCTCGAGGAGGGGGAATCCTTTCTATTGCTTCGATTTTTGCTTTATCAACTTCTATGCATCTACCTGAGATTTTGTGACCAAGCACTATACCTTCTTGAACCATGAAGTGACATTTTTCCCAATTCAAGACCAAGTTAGTATCCTCACATCTCTACAAGACTTGATGAAGGTTATGAAGACAATGATTAAATGAAGTTCCATAAACAGAAAAATCGTCCATGAAAACTTCCATAATACTTTCAACATAGTTAGCAAATATAGCAGTCATGCATCTTTGGAAGGTAGCTAGGGCATCGCAAAGACCAAAAGGTACATGTCGATAAGCATATAACCCATAAGAACAAGTGAAGGTTGTTTTAAGTTGATCATCAGGGTGGACATCAATTTGGGAAAATCCGGAGTAATCGTCTAGATAACAAAAATGGGAATGCATAGCAAGCCTTTCTAGAGTTTGGTCTATAAACGGTAAAGGGTAGTGATCCTTTCTTGTCTCCTTATTAAGTTTTTTATAATCAATGCGCATCCTATGACCAATTAAAGGTCTAGTTGTTACCGGTTCATTGTGTTCGTTTTGAACAACAGTAAACCCACCTTTCTTAGGAACACAATAAACAGGGCTTACCCAATCACTCTCCTCTACATGAAAGATAATTCCTACATCTAATAAGCGAATTACCTCCTTCCTCATCTCTTCTTTCATGTGGGGTTTCAATTGTCTCTGGAAATCTGCAATGGGTTGAGCCCCTTCTTCCATAAATATCCTATGAGTGGCTATCGAGGGACTAATCCCCTTCAAGTCACTCATCGAATACCCAAGAGCATTCCAATGCATTCTGAGAACCATCATCAAATTTTCCTATTCTCTTTCTTAAAGGTTAGAATATAATAACAGGAAAATTATTGTTAGCTTCATCAAGAAACCATATTTCAATTCCTTGGGTAAGGTTTTAAGTTTAGGAGGTGGAGGTGCATCGTCTCCTTTTCTTATAGGTTCTTCATAATTTTGATTTATCTCGGAATCCACCACGGGTGTGGAGTCAAGATAATCATCTATTTCAATTTTATCCATATCTTGAGGCATATCATCATTAGCAACTAAACTCCTAACCAAATCATAATTAGGAGTTTCAATGACTACAGAGGCAAGATTAATCATATTACCTTTCCTCTTGCCCAAACTCATATTCATCTAAGTCCTCAATAGAAGGTTTATTTTGGAATTTTGAGAAGTGAAATTCCATTTTCTCTTCACCGAATTTGAGGGATACCATTTCTTTCTTGCAATCAATGTTTGCTCCTGTAGTGTTCAAAAAAGTTCTTCCAAAAATAATTGGGAAATAAACATCAGTAGGCATGTCAAAAAGTACAAAATCAATAGGATACTTGTAGGGTCCAATACAAATTGGACCATCTCTAATTACTCCCATAGGAACTCTGAGAGTTTTATCAGCAAGCATTATTTTCATATCGGTGTCTTCTAATTCAGCTGGGGCTAATTCTTTTTGGATTTTCAAATAAAATTAAAGGGGATTACATTAACTGATATTCCTATATCGCAAAGACCATAATAAGAAGATCCACCAAAAGTGCAAGGGAGAATAGGTTTACCAACTTCTTTAGCTTTTACCTTCCCTTCAACAAATTGTGAAGCTTCAGTATCTAGCTCTATTACATTGTAATGTGCAAACATAGTTAAGATATCTTCTTTTGTTGGTCCCCCGGTCTCCTCCTTACTTTCCTCATTAGATTTACTTGCTTGTGTTTCTTCTTCTAGCATTTTGAGAAACATTCTTTCTTCCTCACGTTGGTCCTTGAGTTGCTGGGCCATCATATGTTTCCCCGTAGTCCTTTGAAAAGGAAGGGGTTCAACATACTGATGGACCTTCCCTGATGGCTCTTTGTGAGCTGTAGTTATTACATTGACATGTTCGACTAGTTCAGGAGTATAATGAAGCCAGTCCTTCTTGAGAGCTTCAATGTGTTCTGTAAACAACTGAAGGATTTGCACAATAATATCATCATCAAGTTGAAGCTCATTAGCAGTTTCTTTTATCTTACCAGATTCTTTATAAGCATTGAGAAAATCATATTCAATTTCTACTCCTCCTTTGCCACCTAAATCAAATCCCCATGTTTCCCTATTGCGGCAAATGCGTTCTAGGAGTTCCCAACTTTAGTTATGGTTAGCTCTATAAAAGAGCCTTCGAAATTTGTTTCAAGCTCATGTTTAATTTCTTGATTAAGTACCTGATAGAAAATATGCAACACATATCATTCTGGTAAATCATGGTAGGTACATTTATTAAGGACAGATTTGTACCTTTTGAAGGCTCTTACCAAGCCTTCACCTGGCGGTTCTTGAAATTTGTAATTGCCCTTCACACTTCAGCAGTCTTTACCTTGGGGAAGAATCAGAATACGAATTCCGCCTTAAGATTTTCCTAGGTATCAATTTTCTCTACAGGGCAAATTTTATATCAAGCTAAAGCAGTGTTGGTTAGAGATTGGCTAAACAATTTAAGTTTCAGTTCATCATCACAATAGCCTCTCAATTTAAGTGTCCGACATAACTCAGTAAAATGCATTAGGTGATTGTAAGGATCCTCATCCGGATCATCTCCTGCAAATTTTTTTTGTTTAATAATAGCAATAAAACAAGGGTTAACCTCGTACTTAGGTTTATCCCCACTTGGGAATTCTTTGACAAGTCCTCAGTTGAATTTCTCGAGGTGTTTAGCTACATCGAGCTGATTCATTAGTCCAAGTGTAGCCATGGTGTTTACCTGAAACTAGTAAACAACTTTAGTAAAACAATTAATAGAATTAACAACTAAGAACAAAGACCAAAATCTCTTAGCTCCCCGGCAATAGCGCCAGAAAATAGCTTGATGACTGCAAGTGCATAGATAAATCGTAGCTAGTTTCAAAATAAGAGTATCGAACCCACAGAGAGATATTTGGTTGAGGTATTTATGCCCCTCGTCACTATCTACCAAAGGATACTTATAATATGCCTTTGATTTCAAGTAAACGGATGTTTGAAAGGTTTTTGGTTTAAGTGCAAGAAAGTAAATAAAAAAGTAAAAACAAAGCAATTAAAAAGAGAGTGTTTAGAATGGTGGTTGAACTCAATAGGGCTAAGAGGTTCTTGGGGTGTAGGATACACCTCTAGCATGTTGTCATTAATCATAATTAGGATAACCTATTTCTTGTGTCATGATATATGTGGGAGAGTTCTGTAATAAGATGTTCACCAAGGCTCGTAGGTAGTCACTTTGTTGAGCCAGGAATGAGGTCATCTCTAAATAACCACTACGATGCCTCGAAGCAATCACTATGCATACCATCATAATTAAGGGTTTCCCCATGGATATCGTAATTAGCTTAGTGAATCTTTCTTTGTTCCCCCTTCGACCGCGTTGGGTGATAGCGGTGCTTATAGTCACAATAGCAACCGGCACAACATCCAAGCATGTCCAAAGGGTTTCACCCTCTTACTTTAGACCCGAAGGCAAATGATATGTGGCTGACTACACATACCATCTAAAGGGAGAGATCAAACACACATCATAGATCAATGAATCTTTGTACACAAGTAATAAATCATCTTTATTCATTTCATAATAATGCTAGGGTTTCTCCATCTCCCCAAGAATGAAGGGAACTACTCACACATGGAAGCAATCAACAACATCATCATAATCAAATGGATGGATAAAAGTAATGGAACGAATCTAGTGCAAACCACAATTAAATCTGGAATTACAACAAGATCTAATGAATGGAAGACGGGGGTGGACATGGTGATGAGATTCAGTAGTTTATGATGTAGGGGATGATGCGTTGTCCTTCAATGATCCATGCAGCAGCAAGGATTTGCCCTTCTTCAAGTTCCTGCTTCAGATCCCTTTTTGGTGTGGTTTTTCGTGGCTAGAGGATTCTGTGAATTTCAGATCTGTGATCTGTTTTGGCAAGGAGGAAGTATTTGACGAGGTTGTCTCGTTGTTGGGTCATATAGGCACGTGGTACGGGCGCCCTCCGCCCGTACCACTAATCGTTATGCTAGCTAGAGCCTCCTGGGCATTGGAAATACTTCCAAGTGCGAAGGTAAATCAATAAAATGACTTTTATCACTTAAAAATATCATATTACTATGTAATATGATAGTGTCAATTGATATCTTCATTAAAGACTTAGTAAGTTGGGATGATGTTGAAACAAGGATAAACAGGTGCATGCTAATGCGGTAAAATACTAAAAACCCTACTCTACTTATGCAAAAACAATAAGTAAAAATGCTCTGATTTTGGACTCATCACATGCCTAGGAAGTCTAGATCCAATAAGAAGGGACATTTGCCTGCCACACCCAAAAGGGCCTAGAAAAAGGATTCCACAGCCTCTGCCTTGTCTGCATGGTCTAAGATTCAGACATTGCCTACCAGAAGGTGACTGATGAAGTTCTTCCGCCTGCGGTGACTAGCATGGGTGTGAAATAAGCGCGTGCAGGCATCCCTTCTCGAAGCTAGAGGATCTGCGACCTTTGCCGTGTCTGTGTCCTTTCATGGGAGGCCAGCCCTAGGAGATTATTTTTGAGTAGCCACCATAGTCCATGCTCCTCAGGGGACAACTCCCTACTCTCCATGGAAACATCAAAATGAAGGATAAGCTCTATCGCTAGGAGGATCTGCATCTTGATGTTCCCGGTGAACTTGGAGCTCCAAGAGGAGAGCTTTTTGGCCACGTCTCGTGGCTTTGCATCAAACCTCTTGAAAGGGTTTAGCTCCCACTAGTGTGAGGTCCACGCTTCCTACACCACTTCTATGAATCAACTTTGGGACAGAAGGATTGGAACTAGAATCTGCGCCCCCTTTGCAGGTCTTGGCTAGGCTCAACAGCAGAGGGCAATGGACCAAAGACAAAGCCGAGAGGAAAGCGTCAGGGTAACACGCATCCTAATCCACCATGCAGAAGACTCTGTCTAGCCTCTCCATGGTGGGCCACTCTCGCTCATTTGTCCGGGTGAATCTACGGCCGTTGAGATAGAGCTCCTTCAGTTCCAGGGCCGCAAGTGTTTGTCTAAACTTGGCAATTGATACATTCGATCTGGATTACTGATGCAGTATAGTAGTTTTTCCCTAGTAGACCTAGGTTTAATCGATCCTTGGGAAACAACGCTAATAGGAATAAAAATAAGGACACATCTACAAGACTTTGTTTTTTATTTTACCTTTGTTTACCGGGCCAATCTAGTTACTTTAGATTATGGTTGAATCAATGGATTGAGATAGGCCAGGGTTGAAGATCCACCTGCAGCTGCACATCATATGGGATAAAGGATAATAATAAGCACAATCATGTGTAAGGTTCCAATAGAGATAATCTTTTATGGGCAACACATCCTAATATACTAGAGTCCTTGAGAGGGCACATGCATAGCAATAGTCTTTTGATCCAGCCGAGTGCACCGTGAAGCACCGGGGTACAAACGATTATTAAGTGTAAAACATAGATAAAAGCATTAAGTGGCGATGTTGTTGTGATCCTGAATTGGTCGCTAAGCGAAGACCGTACTACCCTTTTTGTCACTTAGGTTCCTATGAGATCACCGCTAGCCAAGTATCTCACCTCAAGCCTTGATTAATCTATGGGGTTTTGGGTACCTACAAGTCCAAAGATCGAGACAAGAGACAAAGAAACAAATGATACAAATCCCTCTTACAAACCAATACAAAATTCTCCCGTAGATTAGATGCACATAATCGCTGCGAGGTTTCTCCACAACCCGCAGCCCGTGAGGACTACTCACTCATAACAATAAGATCAAGGATAGAAAACATTGTGCAAAATAATTATATTGAAATCGAATATTCTTACAATGGTCACCGAATCACAAGGAGATCTCAAGTACAAATTAATGGCTATGGCTAATGGAGAGGATGGGGGATGAAAGGGATGAACTGTGGTGTGGATTTCCTTTGGTGGTGTTGTGATGCAATATGAGAATGGTGTATCTCTGCATGACGGCTCGGACCTCAAAATATATAGGCGTCTTCATGATAGTTGTAGGGTTTGACGAGATGAAGCCGCCGCCGCCCCGTACGGGCGGTCCGCGCCCGTACTAGTGGTCGTTATGCTGGCTGTCACCTAGCAATAGCTCTAGGATTACTTGGTCATCAAAACTTCCTCAAAATCATCATTTATGACTCCAGATTTCGCAATAAAAGTGTGATTTTCTGCACAACATAAATCAAAGGAAGATTTTGCATGTCTTTGCAATAATTAGTTATTAGTGGCAAATCAAGAGAGATTAATGTTAATTGTTTGTTAAAAACAATGTTTAAATGTGGAGAAAAATGGCGATTTTTGGAGCCGCCAGTCATCATGCGGCAGTGAAGAGTCCCCTGGTTCTTATCCTCCAGGTTGACAATAATGTTTAAGTCACCCGCAACTATCCACGGCCTGGCATGCAGGTCCCTAATATCCTGCAGCTCCTGGAGAAAGGCACTCTTGTCCTGGTCGCTTTGGGCCCATACACTCCTGTGAACCACCAGTTGTGTTCCACGCGCGTCGAGATTCGGGCCGTAATTGCATTGTTGGAGAAGTGGGGGTGAGTGACGGAGACTATGTTGGACTGCCAGGCAAGCAGGATCCCACCCTCGGTCCCTTCTACGGGCAAGAAGTAGAATTTGTCGTAAGAGGGGCCAAGGCTTTCCCTCACCACGCGATCGGATATGACTGCCATCTTGGACTCCTAAAGGCACACCACCGCTGGCCTAGCGAGCGACAAAACTCTGGGGACCACCAAACGACGAGCCGGGGAGTTCAAACCACTTGCATTCCAGATGTCGATGGAAAAGTCTAGGTCATCCATTATTACAAACGAGAGCAAACGGGGATGGATTTACATAAACACTAATCAGATTAGGCACTCCACCGGTGCATCATTGCACAAGGGTAGGGCATCAGGCATCCAGCCGAACAGACGGAGAACCACGTTGTTGTGTTGTTGTCACAGGGGCCTCGTGAACAGATCCAGGTACGTGTCGAGCGCCTCGTCGCCAATCACCTCGCCCTCCCTAGAAATCCTCAACATGGTGATGAGGGTGAGATGCTGCTGACGTCAGGGACGGACTTACCGTCCGAGCACCCTGGGCACGTGCCCAGGCTCAACGCTGGCGCTTGCAGGTACTCCGAGTCCGACGAGGTCCCATATCCACACAGGTAGCTCAAACATCGAAAATCTACTGAAATAATTGGTATAACACGCCCTGGTTACCTGGGCCAGCTTGGGCCTATTCAGCTATTCCCTAATTGGCCTATTTAATTCTACAGTCCATACGTGGTCACGTCCACGTTCTCACGTTCAGAAGGAATCGATCGATCAGTTTTCGTTTGTTCGTCTGCTAGTGAGTCACTAGCCATAACTGACGGCACCGCCACCGGAACGGGGCGGCAAGGAGACGGTGTGCCCTAGCTTAGACGGGAACTAAAGATGCCCCCCGGCCGTCACTTTGCTGCCACTTCGCCGCGAGACAACGACGCGCAGAAGCGCAAGCGGCAAGGCGGCAATAGCAGAGTTCTAATCCAGCGGATGGTGGGTCATCAGCGCCATAGTGAGGAGTACCCGAGCAGCCATCACCGATAATTTATCGAGCTGTGCACATCGAGGCAGGAAGCAGCAGCAGACCGACGATAGGGACCGCGATCAACGCTGGTCCTACAAGACAACTAGGTGAGTTTTTCTCTATAAATTGCAACGAATTTTCTATTAAACATCCTAGTGTCCGGTAAGGTTTACAGTTTGAATTGTTTAATTTTAGAATTGGCAAGATTTTTATGTTTTTACATCAATGATCTATGAGACACTATCTATGTTTTTTATATCAATGATCTATGAGACACTATCGATTATATTCATATGACGTTCATGCAAATATGTGTCATTTATGGTTCCTAGTAGACCAAAGTGTGGTCTTTTATTCTTAGTGTGCTTAGGATTTCAAATTTTGCTAGGTCCGTCACTGGCTGGCATACCGGGTACCGGGAGCGAATCGCCCATGATGCGACCACTTCTCCTTACTGGTCCTGCGTACTTCTTGTTTCGGCAGTGCTTGGCTACTGGCCTACTTAGGACGGAGTTGATAGGACTTTTGCAGGCGTCATGGAAGGCAGTGGAACTACGAGTCCACACTTGTGTTGCCTCCGAAACCACGGCCTTAGGCCCACGTTGTTCATCCTGAATCTGCGTCTACCGAAGATAGGCAGACCGAGAAAGCATCAAACATGTCTAAAACAGACCTAGGAGACCCAATCTAGTCCGAGTCCACCGTCCAGCACGCGTCGTCCAAGCCATCATCAGGGGAAGGGAGAAGCCACGGCAAAGATAACTGGTAGTCTACTGGAGTTGGGCCCGACGCCATCCCATCCTTGAGGCCCACGGAAGCATCGGGCGAGGGCCCATCGACCTGCTCGTCGGCCACACGATCGGTCGTCACGCTCCTTGTAGCAGTTTGAAAATCCTCCACCTCCCCGCGCCCAGAGACCAACTACTTTGTGGGAGCGGTCAAAAGCGGCTCCATGGTGGCCCTGTCGCGGGCTGGCCGTTGGGTCGTGGTCCGGCAACGCCAAGCGGCCCGACGCATTCTGACCGCCCCGCCCGATGTCACTGCTTGACGACCTCTCTCTAATGGCAATGAGACGTCAATAGCGATTCGACATAGCCAATCACCGCCGGCTTCCCATGTGGTCGGTGTTTTCCTCCCTTGATAGCTCATGTTTTCCGTGCGCGCCTTCCCGCCAACCACCGGAAATATCCCGCACCTAGCGTGTAGTTTCCCGTCATGGTCACGGTCTATAAAACACGACTGCTACCCTGCGATGAACACCATCCCAAGAAACACCAAGCTCCACGAAATCACCAGTAGACATGCCTCGCTGTAACAACGAGCAGAAGTTGCGTGATGCCCACGAAGCCGCGGTGCACAAGATGCGTTGCGTCGCTGACGAGGCACCAGTGGAGGTTGTGGCCTGCGAAGCTGCTGCCACAGCTAAGATGGCAATGCGCGATGCCGCCACTACAACAATAACCAGGTTGCAGCAGCACGCCCGACTATCAGCGCAGAATGCAATGGAGGAGCGGTGCGCGACGCAGCGGTGGAGCAGAGACGCGCGGCGCGACACAAAGGAGGAGCAACACGTCACACTGGCAGCTGTCACGGCCTTGGAGGTGGCGATGGATGCACATGAGGAAGATGGGGAGCAGGACGATGACGGCTTCCTCGCCGACTTCGACGACGAGCCCGATGAAGCCGTGTAGGAGAGGAGCGATGAGCAGCGGGTCATTGTAGCGGGTCATTGTCGAGTCCGACGACACCGTGCACCGACTCGCCGGTTCTCGCACTGTCTCAGCAGTGGAACAAGCGGCCCAGGAGAGCAAAGACCACTAGGCAACAGAGATGGAGGCGATATACGCCGTCGGGCCATTGATGAGGGGAGGGAGATGAGAGAGTTGCACGAGCAGGAGGACGAGTGCATGAGGGACCGCGCCTACGCCGCCGATAGGGAACGCCGTCAAAGCCGTCGAGGTGGTCGCCGACGGAGCTGTCCCTCAGGCCACAGCTATGGCTACGGCTGTGTCACCGCTGTGGCCAGGGCTAGACGCAGCAAGCAGAAGAAGTCGTCGTAGAAAAGAATCATCAAATTAATGTCTCGTCCCATGAGAATGGTTTCCATTACTTTGAGAAATGGATTCTTATATCAAACTAAAGGTATTACATTAAAGAAGAAAAGAAATTAATAGAAGTCGAAGACGCAGAATGGTAGTGAATAGAGAGAAAGGTTTCTTCTGATTTTCTTGTTCCTAAAAATATTCTATCTACCTTCTGGACAACAGTAGAGAATTGAGAATTTTCATGTCTTTCAATTCCCGTACTTGTAACTGAAAAGTTACGAAAGGAGACCCATCATTTTGCAATGAAAACAACATATAAAACTCTGGAAAATTTAGGCGCGTGATCCGTACGTTGTCTGTATCGACCCAACCGTGACCCAATTTTAATGCACTGATAGATCGTGTCGGACACATCGGCCCGTGTGAGTAGCGCCGATGGAGCATGTTTTTTTTATCAAACCCACCCTTTATTCAAATATCAAGAATTACAGGTAGAAATAGGCCATCTGGTGGCAAAATTAACCAAATATGTCTACCGACTTGCAACGCGCACACTTTGCTAATCTATGGGCTTTTTCATTAGACTCACGACGCTCATGAACAAAGCGTACTCCATCTCTCAGACAAGCCCTTTCTTTAATCTCTACAAGGATACTACTAAACACACCCAGGTTTTCTCCTTGTAGTCTCTTGATCACTTCGAGACAATCCGACGCCACAGCAGCGATCCAAGAAGTAGATCATCAGCCAGAGCTAACGCTTCACGGCACGCCAAAGCTTCTAGGCTAGAGGGGTGCACAATTCCATCAAAAGCCACAAATGACGCTCCCTGGAAACGCCCATCGCGATCTCGGCAGATCACTCCTAGTGCGCCCTTCATTTCATGCTTCACCACGGCAGCATGTGCGTGCCTTATATGATGTCGGATCGGTTCGGACGCATAGGACACTTTGGATCGATCCGCTGAGATACCCGACTCTTTCTCTTTCGCCAAACTTGTGGGCTGGCGATGCATTTCACTCCCGCACACGGTGACCTCTCCGAAGTCCAAACAGATGGGTTCCAGCTATCGCCGCTACGTGGGCCCTTCGGTGCCTTAAAACCAGAAATCTTCCCCCAAAACTAGAGCAAGACTCTTATGTGCAGGCGCCGCCACCGCTGAGACATTCCGAGATTTGGAGCAAGGGGAGGGAAGTGCAGGAAGGGGGCAGGGCCATGTCGTCGCTGGGGACGTCCAAGGGAATCCTAGAGATCGCCAAGTTTGGGGTGTACGTCGCTGTCCCCGTAACCCTCACCTACCTCGTCGCCACCGACTCGACGGCCATCAAGAAGCTCATGGGGCTCGTAAGGATTCCTTCCCGCTGCTCTCCGTTCGTTCCGTTGTTAGATCAAGGAATGATTCGTAGCGTTGCTTAGTTTCTTGGCATGGGGAAATTTAGAGGTTTTGATATTACTAAATCAGATGGCTTGATTGGCATAGTATTGCTTGTATTGTGGTTCTTGACCATGGAGTAGAGTTCAGGACCTATTAGGGAGAGTTGAATGTGAAATTTGTCGGCTTAAGATTGACAAGAAGGCTTAGATTCTCACCTGTGTCATTTCTCATGGTGCTGCTAGGTTTATAGTTGCAAACAGAGTAATTACTGGTTGTAAAGGGTAAATGATGTGTATGTTTGGAGCGCGAGTTGTGTTACAGCTAATACCAATGGTGGTGTGAACAATAACTGTGCCGAGGAAAGCGGCGATACCAAACACACTTTGATGGCACTCTCCTTCCTAGTTGGGATCCCTTAGTACACCCCGGTGCTATTAAGGAATTTGGCAAGCAAGTTTTGAAAGAGTAGAGATGGTAGGCTTCTTGTGGATTTAGGAATAACAAGGAGGCGCTCAACTACGTCAACCATTTTGCTGGTTGCTGGGTTCTTAGATGCTAGAAATACTTATGTGCATTTCTAAAGCATAAAGACTAGGGAGGATGGATGTATTTGGACACCTGAATTACAGGCTGATAGCAGTGGGTGGTCAATGATTGTGGTGTCGTCGAAAGTGCTGATATTTTTCTTTGTAAATCAACATAGCGCTTCATGAGATGCAAGATATATTTTTGTTGATGGGGGTTCTAGAATGGTGTTGATTAACACTGGATGGCTTCTTCAGTGTCACTTCTCTTTCTAGTTTAAGAAAATCATGTAGGATCAATTCACCTTGATGCTGCCATAATGACTGAGCAAAACAAGGTTTTTTTATGGGGAGAACAAACAAGAGTTATATGTGATTTCAACCATCTTATTTATCTATGCGCCAATAGCAATTTGCTCGATTTGTAGGCAATGCCAGTGATCTTGTTTGCATGTGTGGGCTTACATCTGCATTTGCTGATGTGTTGTTCCTCAACACATGAGCTCATAATTTTTTGTGTGGCGGTTATACTTCATTCAACTGTCCGTGTTGCATTGCATCACAAAGTTAGCAGAAACAACACTCTTAGCCATCTGCTTTCATGTGTCCCTTGGTTTACACTCCCTCCCTATTCTTCCTGATGGAAATCCAGAAAAAACTTGAATTAATAATCCTTGTGCTCCCATCTCAGCGTCCTTATGTGGTTTATCCACCAGAAGGCCCACGCCCACCGCCACCAGAAGAACTTCGTGAAAGGGCTCGAGAGATAGCTCGCAGCAGAAGGCAAGAGTAAACAAGCGGAGCATGATTGCTTCAGATAGTTCTTACTCAGATCATCTGCTGCATGAACCAATGAATCCACCCAAGAGATTCAGGAAACAGGACCACAAGCTGACTTGCCGGTGTATGGTTGTCAATAACATGCTTTTGCTGCATATAGTATGGAAGAAATCCGCTTTGCAAGTTATTTTGTTGTACCGTTTCCTGTTGCTGATGTAAAATTATGAGATGATTGTCAGTTGTGGTGAAGGAGTAATAAATTGATCTCGTCTCACACATGATCTTACTGATGCTATTTGTCGCATCATCCTACTCTGATGACATGATTTTTCTTCTGCTAACATGATTTATCGTGTACTGGCCACCACTACCAGAAATAATAGAATGGTCATTGTTGCACGGTATTGCCGTGCTTCCATTTACACCACAACACATCTCTGCTTTGCTCAATTTATTACGTACCATATAAAGAGACCAGCATTTTACATTACCAATTTGCAAATATGAACAATTGCAATCAAAGAATGAGGTCATAAGAGCTACTCCCTCCGATCCAAATTAGTTAACTTGGTTTTGTCTAGATTCGGATGTATCTAGCACTAAAACAAGTCTAGATACATCTGAATCTAGACAAATCTAAGTCAACTAATTTGGGTGGGAGGGAGTAATAGAAACTGTATAGTTGCTGGCACTGATCATTCTGCACTTGATTACAGCTGGAGTTTCAGTTTATGTGCAGTGTTAGCAGCATAGGTCATATTCATCCATCCTCGTGCATTTGACTGAAAAGAATCTAAGACCATTCCCTTTCTGATTTTAGTGTCGATTCTGTCTAACAATCTGTGCCATCAATCCGTCCAACCCGTCTCTTTTATGTGGAAGTGGTCGTCAATCTGTCCTCGGGCGACTGGAGCTTCTGAAAGATCCATTATACAGGGGTAACAATGATCGGCCAATCCGTTGTCTCGCACCGATGCACCGCCAATAAATAGCTAAAATGAACAGCATGATAACAATCGGGATTGCCCATCTGCTCGAGGACAACGTTGGAAGAGTGATACATCAGCAAGACAGCGATCTACGTATGTGTTGTACAACTGACAGGGAAGAATAAAGCTAACCTGTCAAGATCGAGAACAGGGCTGTACACAATAGTTTCCCACGAAGAGACGATGATGTGCCAGACGGGATTATAGTAGAGCGAATCTGATGACCAGAACAATCTTGTATATGTCTCCAAGAAGATGAACATCACCCATGCAGCAACTTCAAGTAGAAGAAGCTTTATGACAAAACGCCCGATGACCACCATGATTAAGGAGAAGGCCACCAACCAGTTGAAGAGTTTGTTGTTGTACTCTCTAACGAAAAGAGAGCGGGACCTTGCGAGCATCTGGAAGCATGCACAGGAATAAGAGTTTGGCTAATAGACACTGCAAGAGATAATATGTAGGATTCGGTAAGAAATGTTCAATGAGTAGTACACAACTACAAAAAGATGATTACTATTTGATTTCCAATTTCATATATCTAGTTCTACATCCTTACCTACTTGAATGAATGTTCACTTTTCGAAAGTAAAACAGCAAAAAGATAGAAGTAGCAGAACAAAGTAAAATGCAATTAGCCATGACGAACTAAACTGGGACACTATATAAGAATATAAAGTGAAGAGATGATTTGCAACTTTTCATGTCTAGGCACACAAGTACGGTAGCTTAACAGCTCTAAGCATTCTCCCTAAAATCCACTTGGTGGATGATCCTCTATCATTGAAGATATCTTATGGTCAAAGAAACAAACCTTTGACATTCGATGCTCATAGTTTTCCTTGGCAGGCCCGACACACTCCATTGCAAAGCTTTGATTGCACCGAAGAAATCCTGCATTAAATTTTGCCATGGAAGGAAGCTTCAATGCTTGAAGGTGATCCATTTTGTCTTCACACTCTGAGAACCTTGCTTCGCAAAGCTTTGATGACTGATACTCATTGGCTAAGCCATAGTTTCTGAAGACCTAAAAAGAATACCCAGTTAAGTAGTATGTTCAAGACAATATCTATGATTCCATATTGCATAAGCTGCAAGTTGCACATGATTAATCTATAAGGGCCTGTCTGTCACATATGAATTTTACAGGAGACTGTTTGATTCCTGCAAGAATCTCGGAAATGTCCACAACGACTACGCGGCACACATTACACTATTAAACATAGCTTATGGTAGCTAGTAACTAGAAATCCAATGCCATTACAGAAGAAAAATACAGAATTATGAACTCATGCGGATACATAGCATCAAAGTGAGATTCAGATTTGTACCATAATTTTCAAGACACACTAACTGAAAATGGTTCATATGTAATTGGAAATGAATAATTAAATTCTGTTAAGAGAACCTTTTTCATTTCTTCATCAAGATTGAGGAAGGACTGGGCCGCATAATGTTTACCAAAATGCTGCTTGTCGAAAAGCTTCCTAGCTTCATCTTCTGCCGACTCATGAACCTGCTGAAGTTTATCCACTGATACTGGTAGACCAAATCTTTCCATTCTTTCAGTATAAACCTTCAAGCAACGTTCAAGAATGCCCTTATTGAAAACTTCAACAAGTGACCCTGTCGATGGAATTTCTCCTTTATTCAAAGCCTCAAGTATCTATAGCAAAAGCATACAATATCAGAGATATTTCTCATGAATATATTAAGATTAAAGATACATTCATAATGAACACCGAAAAGTATTACCTGTCCTAGGAAAGATACAAACTCTTTTCCATTTAGAGTTCTACCCTGCACAATTTTGGGTTTTATCATGGATGCAACTAATTGCTTCAATTGATCCCTCCTTTTTACATACAATGGTTCGAGTTCTTGGTCCTCCATATCACATAATTTTGTTCTTTGTAGATGAGGCTGGAAAAGAAAAGTTTCATCATGTCAAGTTCCCAATGATGTATAGGTGTAAAGACAAAAGAGTATTTAGCATAATCATCAGAATGAACGTAGATGGGGTTGTAGCTAGGCCAATACATACTAAAGTTGAGTTGATTGCTACCACATATTAATTGAAGCTAATAAAAACAATGTTAAGGATAAAGGTTTTCCCTCACCAAACTCATCTTTATGCTTCTATTTGGCAGACAAACACATGATAAATGTCATGGCGCACTGTATGATGTGCATTAAGGGGGCATATTTTGAGATCTCAATCACTCATGCCCATCATGCAGCTACTGTAATCTAGAACATGGAATTAGACGTTCACCTGGGGCAAGCTAAAAGCAGTACTGTTATCGCCCATAACTGCCAAAGAGTCTCTGATTTGGTTGACCTAATAATAGAAACCATTTTTCTTCATCAAACTTGCATCTAATATTTTCCAGTCAATAAGATATAGCTTGAAATAATTTTACCTCATCAATATATTTGTCACCTGTAAAAGACATTAAAAGAAGGTTATTTCAACTCTCAAAAGAGATTTCCAGATACGACATCTGCAAAAGGAGGTATCTCAACAGCAAAAATGCCTAATAAAACTAGTCGGCAATTTATCTTACTAACCGTTACTGTTAGGTACCCGTTGGAGAGCTTCATCAACCATCTGCTGTACAGATTTTCCTTCTGTTGAAAATTAACAATTTGAAACTATCAGAGGAAGTTTGACCAAACAGTAAATTATCCTCAAAACAGAACATCACTAACGAATGGTGAAATTTAAATACTAGACATACCTAAATGATGAGTTATGCGAGAGAATGCATATTTTTTTACTACTGCGAGTCTAAAACTCATGCTCATTACTTAACTAACAACTATTTCAAAAAGATGCAGATGCTTCAAAGAGCATCAACCAATTACGGTAAATAAATGCAGTCAATGGGGCAACGTTTCCGAGAATTGAGGGTACGATGCCATGACTCCGGAGATGAGAGCGATAGAAGTTTGGGGATCGGGATTAGATGTTTAATGTTAGTTAAGTCTCATTTATTGGATAACCTATATACATGCTGTCCCTGTTTGAAGAGAAGATAGATTTCTTAACTAATCTTCAATTCAGAAATGGCCAAATCTTCAGATAGAATGCAATAGTTTAAGTGCTAGAAGATCAGGATTCAGAGGAACCAAGGTAGCCAGACAATTAGGATTCTGCTGATCCGTTCGCTGATAGACTATACATTTCTCATAACAATCTAATCTAATATCTGATACAAGGGAAAATAAATATCCTATGATACAAATGACCTAATTAATACACGAAACAACTTACGGAGGAAATCCCTCTGGATCAGCCACAGAAGTTTTGCTGGCTCAAAAGCAACATCTTGCCCCTGCAGAAACAGGAAACACAATTTAGATACAGTGTTCTATTTTCTTAATCCTGAGAGCCTGGTTAATAAATTATTACCTTCACTCTTGTTTTCACAAGCCAGATAGAAAAAATTAGAAATTTGTTAGTACATTACTCCTTCCGTTCGGAACTATAAGACATTCTAGCTTTATGAAATGGATGTATCTAGACACCTTTTAGTGTATAGGTTCACTTCGAACCTCTACGAATCTATACACTAAAAGACGTCTAGATACATTCGATTAACAAAGCTAAAACGTCTTATATTTTCGAACGGAGGGAGTACTTGTTAGAATGGAATGTTCCAATCAGAAATGGCAGCAATCAAACCTTCCATAGAATTCTTCAGCAAGTTCAACAGCAAATGAGAGTCTGGATATATCAGCTTCACGAATCTATCACCAAAGTATGTAAAATCGATGTTTATCAAATTGTTAAATTAAAGGGTATCCAATATGAGTTGAGGTAAGGGACTGAGAGCATCAAGTGCCATAGAAACATACCGTCTCAGGGAGGTTGTAGACAAGAAGAGAACTCAAAACAGATGCCAGGGCAAATATCCTAGGATGAAAATAAAAGGTTCAAAAACACATTTTACATCTGAACCAGAAAATAATAGTATTGCACACTATGTGTAGTCAACCAACCTATCATCATACACATTCGATTTTCCAATGCTCTCAAATCCTTCAGTATCCAGGTAAAGGACAGACACTTTGGAGCCATCAACATCGACCTCAACAGGAGTACCCCAAATCCATATACCTTAAAAATGTGTAGCAGCGTGTTGATATATTCAATTAGCATACGTGCATGACATTATTCAATTAGCATGACATTTGTAAGAATACTGTACTGGTGGCATTGACAGACTATCGTACCTTTTGTTTTAGTATCTCTCATGTGTCCAACTCCAAAACCTGCAGAGCAAATTTGTCATTCCCCTGGTGGCCTGGTCAAAATAACTGCTTATCTGCTAGTAAACAATAGTACCATAAGCTCCGTGTACCTTTATCACATGATAAGGAGAGAAGCTGGTTGAGAAGAAAAGACTTCCCAGATCGATATGGACCAATAACCTGGTTTGACAATCGCCAAGACATTGAGCTTAGTCTGTGCAAGGAAGAAATGTATATTAAAATGAGAATTACAGTTGGTTCAGATGATGAACTTGGTGCATACAGAGACAGCAGCGATTGGAGTTTCGATCCTCTGAATTGCCTCCAAGCCTTCTTTTGAAAGACGGAGTTTAGTGTGGCCATAATCCGGCTCCACTATCGGAAACCTGCATAACTACCATGGATCAAAACTCATAACGAATCCTGGAGCCGAAGCTACAAATCAAACGCAGACCCCCACGCCCAATTAATGTCAGTAAGGAAATTTTGCACTTACGCGCGATCGAGCTCACCCGCATCGGATTCCCCTACCGCCGCGGCAAGCATTGCCACCACCGCCGCCGCAGCCCAGACCGCCAGAGCACAGCTCGGCCACCCCATCTCTGCCTCACCTTCCTTTTGGCTACCGCACGCACGCGTCGGCAGTCGCCACCCCAGCTCTCCCAGGTTCCGCAGCGGACCGAAACCCCGCCGAGCACCTTGGAGCGGACGGCTTCTCCGCGGGCAGGGAAGGAGGAGTACGTCGAGTGGACTGGAGGAGAAGGGAGAGATCCGGCAAGCGGCAATGGAAGGAAGGGAGGCCGGGTGATATAGCGGTACGGTTTTGGGATAGCACGCAGTGAGGGGTTTCCCGATCGCCCCCTGCTCGCGGTTTGCTTGGAGACGGGAGGGAAGGAGACGTCGAGGCGACGCGACGGTGGCTGGTCGGCGAATGGGTTAGCGAGGAATCAGCGATTAGTACTTGTCGGGATGGCTTAGGCAGCAGTGGCCCCATGTGTCAGCCCAATGTGGAACATTCTGTGCGCTTAGACCAATGGGCCGTAGACCTGCGAACGAGGATTCCAGCCCTCCGGTCCAAAAAAAAAAAGGAGAGGATTGCAGCCCAGAAAATTCCAGCTGCCAAATTGGCGCTTCCTCCTCCATTCTTCCGCATGCTATCAACTGGAAGCCTCTATAGACTTTTTTTTGGGAGATCTGTCTCTGTAGACTTAGTTGTTGATCAACACTCCGATGAGCATGCTGTGAGGAATATTCAGATCCAAGTTCTGATGTTTCTCATTTTCTACCTGGTACACAAGACACACATTCTGACCAAAAGCAAGCCCACATTATCAGTTCAAAACAAGTTTGGATGAAGGAGAAAGATGACTGAATACGGAGTTCTAGATGACTGTAGACAATATATGGACGGATAATCAAAGACACCCCTGCACCATTCTCGTAAAAAAACCATGCATCATTCTTGTACGCATGTACGCACGCGCACCGCACAACATCTCGAGAATAGGACTCTCTGAGAATGCCTGATCTCGTTATAGAACTGACCGTTGTTGGGATGATGTTAGAAACAAGCATTGTCATTCTCAAAAAGAAAAAAAAACAAGCATTGTCTTTATTTTAGATGGACCATTCCTGTCAATAACATGACTAGGTTACACTGTTAGACTGAAAGAACATCATCATCGGCTATAGCTTCTACATACAGACGGATTGATACATGCGGTTCTCACCACTTAAATAACATGCCCTGTTTCTTTGAATTTTTTGGGCCTAAATATGTACAGTTAGCAGTTGCCCTGTTTCTCTGAAAATCTTGGGCCTGAATATGTACACTTAGCACTTGCCATGTTTCTCTTATTAACAGTGCATTAGTTTGTTCATATTGCAAGAAATGATCCAGATTTATTCATCGTTGAATTAGAGCACAATGACTTTTTCTGTGGTCTTAAGGACAACCTTACTTACATCAGGGGCACTACTGAATATTTTGACTACTGCCACTCTAGCATTCTTTCAATGCATTGACTGGAAGAGTTCCTGAATGTTTTGGATTATAAGTTTGATGGAAGGTTACACTTGTACTGGTTGAAGCCAGGTCAGGATGTCAGAGATGGCCTGCACTGTTTGAGCAATAAGGAAGATCTGGTAGAAATGATCAGTGCTGTAAGAGAGGAGAGCTTAGTCTGTGTTCTAGTTGACCATACCAATTTTCTGTGGAATTTGAGGCCTGATATAATCAGTACATCTGATCTTGGAATTACCAGTGAAGCTACAGGTCAAGGAACCAGTGAAGATGCAGGTCAAGGAACCAGTGAAGCTGCATGACAAGGATCAATATTTCTAGAGGATGACAGTACCATGTCTGATATTGCAGGAACCATTGAGGATGTGGTGAAGGAGAAAGTAGTTGAAGATGATGACAGTGCCAGTGTTTCTGATTTTTTGGATAGTTACAATGATATTGAAGATGGTGATGATGACTTATTTGTGGATAATGTGGACAGAGAAGTGGAGGACAACAATGATGTGCAAGAAAATGTGGAATTAGAAAATGATGAAGCTTTAGATGTAACTAATCTGAAGATGAGAGAAGAAGATCATCAAAAGTTGCTGTCCAATTTCAAGTTTTTCAATCCTACAGTTGATATGGGAAATCCAGTGTTCAAAGCTGGCATGGTATTCTCCAGTGTTAACCAGCTGAGGGATGCACTGTCAGCATATAGTATTAGGAACAGAGTCAAGGTGGTGAAGGTGAAGACTGACAAGAGAAGGATAGATGCAATTTTCCAGCCTAGATGTCCTTGGTTTCTAAAAGCTACTATTGATAGCAGGACAGATGGGGCTTTCACAGTGAGAAAGTATTAAGGGAAGCACACCTGCAAGGGGCAATGGAAAATCCAGGCACTAACTGCTCCTTTCCTTGCCAAGAAATTCATTGATGAAGTAAGAGACGATCAAAAAGATTGATTTAGCAACATTTGCAGCTAAAGTTTAGAGGGAATACAATTTGTGCCCAAATAGGTAGAAGTTGAGCAGGGCAAGGAAACTAGCTCTTAATATTATCCATGGAGATGAGGATGGTCGGTTTGCTCAGTTATGGGACTATGGACAAGAACTAAGAAGAAGCAATCCATGTTCTACTTTTATCATGTCCACAAACAGAGTGCCAGGGATTGGGAATGAGCCACCAAAATAACACATGTCCACACTATATTGGTCCTATGGTCCAATCAAAAGGGGATTTCTAAGAGGATGTAGCCCATTTATTTGTGTGGATGGCTGCCACATCAAGACCAAGTACAAAGGAATATTGCTTATAGTTGTTGATGTAGACCCAAATAATTGTATCTATCCATTAGCAATGGGATTAGTGGAAATTGGTGCACTAGTTCATGGGAATGGTTTCTTACAACACTTAAAGAAGATGTTAATGTCACAAACACATCTCCATTTTCACAATAATGAGTGATAAACAAAAGGTATATTTATTTCTGGTATTTCCGTCCATTAAATTGTACATTATGTTGTCTTGTAAATTACAGGGACTAGCATCAATATATTTCTTATATATTTCCAGGGATTGATCAATGCAGGGATTGATCAATGCAGTTGAGAAAATTTGGCCAGATGCAGAGCACAATATTTGTGTTAGACATTTGTATCAAAACTTCCAGAAGGCAGGGCATAAAGGTGAGGTGTTGAAAAACAATCTTTGTACTATTGAAAGGTCAACAAATGCAGCAAAGTGGCAGCAAAATCTAGATAAAATGGTTGTTGACAGTTCCTTGGCATATGACTAGGTTCAGAATCTTGTGCCTAATACATGGATAAAGGCATTTTTAGTGAATTTCCAAAATATGATCTCTTGCTGAACAATCACTGTGAAGTATATAATAGGTACATACTTTCCAAGCTTTTCTTTCACCACATTCTAGTACTAAAAATCAATGCAGTAGTACTGATAATTTTAAATGTATTTTCCTACAAGCTATATTTTGAAGGCTAGGAAGATGCCAATTCTATCCATGCTAGATACCATTTTCTACAAGACAATGTAGAGAGTTGACACAAAACAAAAACAAGCTAAGAAAATGCAAGGAACAATATGTCCAAAAATCAAGAAGGTAATTGATAAATATACTGAGTGGAGTCTAGGAGCAATTGTCAAGCCATCTGGAGGTGGTATTTATCATGTCAGAACATTGGAATTTTAGAGGCACTACAAAGTAGATATCCCTGCCAGATCATGTGACTGTAGAAGAAGGCAACTAAGTGGTATTCCTTGCCACCATGCTATTGCATGTTGTAGAACTGACAGACTTGATGTTGAATAACTAGTGCACCGCTACTACATCATCAACACCTACAAGGAAGCATATGCATACAATTTAATTCCATTAAGGGGCAGAGTTATGTGGTAGAAGATGAATGGTGTCCAAGTACTGCCTCCATTATACACAAAAGTTATGGGAAGACGAAAGAAAAACAAGAAGAAAGCACCAGAGGAGAAAGAGAGTAAATCTGGGGCCAAATATGTTACAAGAGGAGGCCTAACAATGCATTATTCTATCTATGGAAAAGCAGATCACAATAAGAGAGGCCACTACAAGCATGGACAAGCAGAGCAAATGGAAGAAGAAGAAGAAACAGTGCAACAGGAACAAGTGGTGTAGAGTATGATGATACATCAACTCTGTAGAATATTATCCATCAGAGAATTTACCCAAGAAGGGACCCAACTCATGTAGTGGAAACCATGGTCTACAAGATGGGTCAAGTGGTAACTTTATTCATGAATTTTCCATGCTTTATTTTTCATTCGGCCAGAATAATCATTCGTGAATTTTGTTCATTTGTTTTAGGGGAATGCTCATATGTCTACTAATATATCACATGGACCAATGCCAGAAGAAAGCTATTTTGTAGCTACAGCTAGAGATTCAATTCCAGGTGCTAAGGTTAGAGTGATAACAGCTACTAGGGCTAGAGGAAGAGGAAGAACATCATCTGCTAGGGGAAGAGATGTAGGTGCTACAAGAGGAAGAGCAAGATTTGCAACTGCTGGGCAAGGCAGAGGAAGGGGAAGTTCTGCAAGTGCAGGCCAAGGTAAAGGAAAATACAAAGTTACTAAAATAAGCAAAGCAACAAATGAAACTTCAAATTCAGATATAGATGTTGCTGGTACTGGATCAAGTAGAAATGAAAATGACAATTCCAAATTAAGGAAGATATGATATAATACAGGACCTGGATCAGCTCACTACCTCTTGTTTGGTGATGATGAGCAAAGGCAGAGGCAGTCATTACCTGACCTCAATGTAATTGTGGAGGCTGAGTAAGTTGATCTTACCCAAAGTGAACCTATAGATGCTAACAAGGATAGCTACAACCCTTTTTTTTGACTCTGAGTGCACAAGGTACAATGCTACATGCATATTCCAGGATAGTTAGGTCTATGTGAAAGAAATGTCATTAGTTTCTCATTTTTGTGAAATAGTTTCGTTCTATGTCTTTCAATATTCAGAGTTTTTTGTTCTAGCTCATTGATGTACTGAATCTGCACACATATATTCAGAGTTTAATATGTTCACAATGATTTTCTCTATGCTCAACTACACATTCACAGTGATTTTTTCATTGATGTCTTTCAATATTCAGAGTTTAATATGTTCATAGTGATTTTCTCTATATTCAACTACACATTCACTCACATTATGATCAAGGAATATGAACACATATATTCAGAACAATTACCACTTTATTATACATAGATCTTGTCCACTACACGCTCAAACTGACAAACACAGAACACTACACATTCAAGCTGACAAACTGACAAGCATTACACATTCTAAGCAACATTACACATTCTAATGATCATATTCTAAGCAACTCACTACCTTCTAAACAGCTTAGTACATTGTAAGCAACATTGCACATTCTAAGCATCTCAGCACACAAAATTTTTAAGAAGAGTACTTTTCTAAGCTTCATTATTCTCCTTCTTCTTCATGCTCCACCTTCCCTTCTTAGTCTCTCCCTTCTTCTCTTCAATTTCAGCACATTGCAGATAAAATTCAGCAAAATTTGATCAAACAAACCCAGAACCTGGAGGTTTCAGAGAAAGGGACATACCCTGAACCCAGGGCTGGCCCTGAGATGTCAGGGGACCGGTGCAAGACAAAAAAATAGGACCCCTATACACAAATAATTCTACAACTTCTTATACACACAAAAAAATAGGACATGAAATTAAAAGTTGAAACAACAGCACTTGAATCGGGGATGAAACTTGACTGGTAGTTCATTGTGGCTTGCCGCCGCCTTTCTCTTGGACTGTTGTCCTTGCTCTGGCTACCAAGTACGATCACCTTGGCGCCCGCCGGGCGCACCCCATGCCCCATGGCTACCGCTGCCGCCAAACAAATTAATCTAAGGCGATCTATAGGAGGGGATTGTACTGGTTGTTGCAGATCAAGGAACAATTTATTGGAAATAACAAATTAAGAGAACCTCCTCCATTAATCCCTTGAAAAGGGCTGAAACATTGGTGGTGATTGAGAAAGAATGAGGAGGGCAGACGATTTGAGAAGGGCGGTGATCTAGGCTGGACTCGATGAGCAACGTCTGTACTTTTTTTCCTTATCGATGGCTACGATGTATTGCGAGCCTCGCTAGCGGTTGGGCTGATCCAATTTACATTTTTTTATAAGCTATAATAGGCATGCATGTACGTGCTAGTTTGGGGCCCCTGGCAGTTGAGGCCCAATGCGGCCGCACTGGCTGCACAGGCTCAGGGCCGGCCCTGCCTGAACCTGGAGGTGCCAATGGCCGCCTGCTCCTCATGTCCAGCTGAAGCTGGAGGTCGCGTGCTTGCCTCTCCAGGCTATCCATGTCCTCCGGGAGGGAAGGCCACCATCCTGTCGGATCCCTCTCCTCTTTCAATGTGAGTCGATAGTACAACAACATCACCTCTCAAACAGAATGTGATGTGCAATACACATCCATATTCTCCGCCTCTTGTGCCTCCATCCGCCTCCTCCTCCCCTCTGCCTCCGCCTCGCATCTGTCTCCGCCTCGGCCTGCGACGTCGATCCAATGCGAGCAGGTGCCCTTCACCGTGAACCTGAACGACGGGGTACAGGGGACCTCACATTGATGTCTAGCAAACCCTCGCTCTGCTCTGCCATCTTTGCTCCGCCTCGCAGTGCTGGACAGCGTCACCGGTTCTCGATTTTGGACAGAGACTGAGACAGGGAAAGGGCTCCTCCGATTTGGGCTAGAGACAGGGAAAGGCCAACACGTGAAGGACCACTGGACAGGTGGTCAGACAAAAAATTCAAAATAGCAGACGGAGAAGGGCTTTTTACCAAAAATATTAAAGGACGTGTGTCACAAGCTAAGCTCATGGGACTACTAGTGCATCCGAATTACAACTTTTGGGACTACTTCATCCCATTTTGCAGAATAAATTATTATTTGATTTGCTACATTGTGCTTGTTAACGTTTATAAATTAAGAAAAACGGAAAGACCTAGTGGATAACTTTTGGACTAATGGTGTATTTAACTTATGTATGAATGTATAATGGGCGTGCTAAAGTTGAAACTGAAATATAAAGGAGCTAATAATAGATTTAATCCCACAACTTGTTTAAGACGTGTAAATTAGTCCCACAACTTGCAGATGGGAAAACTGTAGTCCCACAACTTGTACCCGGAGAGCAAATAGGTTCCAAATCAATCTGAGGCCAACATGTGGTATTGTAATTTTTGCAAAAGACCCTGGCATATTCTTAACTTGTCACATGTGACTAAGTACTGACCTGCGTGCAGGGCCCACCTGTCAGTTTGGGACGAAATAACTAAAATGTGTCGGAACTGCGGGGACTCAAGGACATGACCTGCAGGTGCTACAAGAACGTGCGCGCCAGTGCAGAACACACCGCTATGTGATATAAGACAGAAAGCTTTTTTTAATATATAGGGAACGCCGTGCATCACTGGAGGTAGCAAGTGGCGAGCAAAATTAATAACTCGCGCTCCGTTAAAATAATAGCAATCAGTGGGTTATCATGGTGTCAGAAGGAAGCAACTAGCGTCACCCTCCGATCCAAATTAATTGGTGTCAGATAAGTTCGTATCTAGATAAATTCGAATCAGTTAATTTAATACTAAATAGCATTATCAATATATGTTTTTATAGGAAATAAAATAGCTACACAATTCAATTGTTAGGACTTCATCCGATTTGTTTGCATGTTCTAGCCATGCCAAATTGGGAATACGAGCAAATGGTAAAAAAACAACAACATTAATTATATCAACATCAAGTTTTTCACTACAGAGACATAATACGATCTATATTCATAACATGACGCAAAGAAGTCAATTATTAATTTCTTACATTACAGAATAAATAATTAGGCTTATTATCTTCGAAGCACTATAATATGATTTAACATGGTCTATAGATTTTCATCTTGAATTAGTGAGAATCTTGATGTAAAATTAAATTACCAAGACTTTATGACTTCAATAGACTAGGTCTTCTCAGCATAACTCAACACTCTACAATGCCATGATCAAAAGTCAGCACTTAGAACACAAAATTAAAGAGCTGAAAGCAAAAAAAAAATTAGGTAACCACGCATAAGCATGGTGGATGGCTTTATATTGCCGTTCTTTCAGATACCACATAGCTGTGTGTGCTGCAGTGTCTTCTACGTGCTTGGAGCACCTTCTGGTCCAGTCCTCGAGTCCCTGCAGTTTTTACTCATTTTAGTTATTTTGTCCCAAACTGATAGGTGGGGCCCCACACGTAGATCGGTCCTTAGGCCACACTGATAAATTAAGAATATGCCAGGGTCTTTTTGCAAAAATCAGAATGCCACATGTTGGCCCTAGGTTGATTTGGGACCTATTTGCTCTTCCGGAACAAGTTGTGGGACTGCGGTTTCCCCATTTGCAAGTTCCGAGGCTAATTTGCATATCTTAAACAAGTTGTGGGACTAAATGTGTTATTAGCTCAATATAAAAGTATGTAACTTGAGAAAAAAATGACAAAGTGACCAAGGAACATTGCATGGACGGTAAAAAAGCATAGTGCAAATTTCATTTTATCTTGTTTTTATGGTCCACATACGGTTGTATTTTTTGATTGAAAAATATACATGAGTAATTAAGTATCAATGCGGTATGCAAGTGCATGATTTATCTCAAAATATGTAAAACTTGTAAATATGATTTTTTTTGGCCAATTCTTGTCGCGGTACATAGTTAGTGTTCACATTTCCTTGGCAAGTTTGAGGGGTTGTTTGGTTGGGCTTACATATGACTTTGGCTGCCAAAAGACAAAGCTAAAAGCACTTATTTCGATGCTTTTGAGGCTTATAAGATAAAATCAAAATCCAGAAATAAGCCTAACCAAACTGCCCTGAGAAGGGTACAGATCGTATACGATATCTTGTAAAATCTTAGAAAGATGAGAACTTATAGTTGAATGACTTGTTTCTACAAAAAGAAGTATTTTTTGAGGAAACTAGTACAGAAACATAGGCTCACCACCACACGACGTCTACACTCATCCCTTTAAATGTATGCACACATACCCGTATGAACACCTCCGAGAAATTGAGACGGCATATCAGATCTTAAGATTGCCGAAGTCGGCACATATGTCTCGCTATCGACGAGAACGTCGTCTCTCACTAATCCGTCTTAATGGTTAGAGACATATATGTATCAAACATGGGATTTAAACTCTGGTGGATTGGGTACACTCACGCTCCTAGCCATCCAACCATAGACGGTTCTCTCTAAAAAAACAACTATGTATGAATCAAGAAATGCGAATTAGGTCTCGACACGTTTAGAGAGTAGATTTTAGATGGCCCTGCCAACCATTTTCGGTGTCAATGCCATTAAAAGTAATAGAATAAAAGTACTCTTTCATTTTAAAATATAAGATATTTTTATTTTTTTCTAAATTGCATGTATCTAGACGTTTTTTTAGCGTATAGATTCAGAGAAAAATAAGTAAACCTACACACTATAAGACATCTAGATACACGTGTTTTAAAAGAAAGGCTAAAACATCTTATGTTTTGGAACGGAGGGAATAGCTCTCATAACGCATATTTTCTATATGTCAGCAGGGTAACTTTGTAAAATTAGAAAAGACTTTCCATGTATTTTTTGTCAAAATAATAATCCTCTGTTTTTGTAACATCCCACAACTTTAATCCAATATATCAAGATCCAAATCACCCAATTTAGGGTTAACAAAACCTTTTTCTCATTTAAATAATTAAGCATGCATATAAGTGTTGCACGAATAGGGAATTGTTTTGAATTGCCATGATTGCTTGTTCTAATGGTTGTAAAATGATTCTAAGATGAATGCCACATCATCTAGATCATTCCCAAGCAAAATTCAAAGAAAAAGAAATCAAAAGGAATTAATAAATGGAAATGGTCACTTTTGCCATTTTAATCAACTAAGCCACTTTGGGTGTTCCTAGAACTCAAATTCAAACAGAAACAATTATGGATCTTTGCACCCCTTGCTAGTACAAGTAATGATGTACCAAGACCCACCTTGTGATTTTCCAAAAACATTCAAACTCTAATTTTGTAACTACCTCGGTGAATTACGCTCCTAGTTACAAGCCTGGATGAGCAGAAATGGTTGAAATAGTACGGTGGGGTCCAAATGCCACTCACAGGTAGACCTTTCGGCCGTCCCAACCATTTCTAAACATCGGGACAAGAACGGGCGGCGTAATCGGCAGACGAAGGGATCAACTACATACACAAATGAGTATGTATGCAAGCCACCATACAACAGTACATCAGAGCCATTCCATCTAAAAAGAAAGGAAATATAGCAACGCCATACGGCAAGATCCAAACATCCTAGATAGATATAATAGTTTAGGATATCTCCTCATACATCAAACATCAGAGTATCAGGCGGAAGCGGAAGACAAAATCCGAGTACGGATAAGAAGCAAATCGGCATAAGATGCCCCATAAATAAGCACATGCCGTCCACAGATCTCACGGATCCCCGTTCCCAGAATCTCTACACCGAATGACCGTTGCCCACATCGTCCGTCTCTTTCACCCAGTATCCATCTTGCGAGTGTACCTGTTCATCTGAACCAATAATTTATCGTGTGAGACCCTAGGGGTACTCAGCAAGTCTTTATGCCTCTAAAGGGGACACAACCTGGGGTGACGCAATTGCAGCAAAAGATAAACCCTAGCAATTCTACAGATACTCGCTAACCATCCGCCTAACCAGAGATAGACGGATGTCCGTGAATTAATAACAACAGTTATAACAGTTATAACGGTAATCTTAACAGATCCATCCTCCTCCTCGCTTACCGACAAGGAAGCGGACGAACAACCCCCCCATCCATTGGCAGTTTTATTATCCATTCCATGAGTGTTGCACTATTTACTAGTCAGGTACCTAGTCTAGTCAAATTAAAGCGGTACTTTAGTTATGCTTGTCTATGATCGAGAAACTGTGCTCCAAGTCGTCCATAACCGCGGACACGGCTTTCAGAAAGTTTTACCCTGCAGGGGTGCACAAATAGCAACACACACTCGATATGCCTCGGAAAAACCAAATCAAAACCCAACGAGGCAGTCACGACAAAGCAATTACAGGATTCAGAAATATTTCAGGGGGCCACCCCATTAAGCTACCCGCAACGAAGCTGGCCGGCTACGAGACGGACTCAAGGTTTGTGTGGCCGGCTGTAAACGACTGGGAACCCGAAAGTGTGACTGGGCTTGTCGATACAGCGAAAACGGGTCACGGACCTAAACAGTACAGTGTGCAGTACCTCGCACAATTTAAATAAAGCAGTAAAGCATGGCATAAGTACAGGATAGTAAATAAAACCTCAAACTAGTTTGTGGCCCCAAGAAATAAGAATTAATCAAGCTCTGGCTCAGGGGGGTTCATAAGCCTCCCGGATGTGGATAGCGCGAATATTCAAGGAACAGGAATCAAGTACTCGGGGTCCTACGGGACACAAGTGAGCCTGAAAACCCAAATAGCGAATATGGCTCACCGATGCCACTTTCATTAGTTATCCCATTACTACTCAGGTTAAGTTGTTTAGGTACCTCGTTATCCATCAGACACTCACATACCCTACACATGCTGTTCTACGACTCGCATGGCTCAAACAACTCCTGTAGTAATGGCTCATGGGATGGAGGAACAAGCTGCGGTGGGGTTTAAAAGTAAAGGCTATGCAATACTTGGGATTCCATTTAATGCAATCGCGACTCAATGATGCAAGAGTAAGATAGAGGCAAATAGGTACTATATGTATGCAAGCATGTGGTAGTGCTTGCCTGGTAGCTCAGTTGAAGCAAGGGGTGGATCTGGGTAGTGCTCCTGGTTCTCTTGATATATCCCCTGCTCAGCGTCTATTCGGGGAAGAACCAATCAAACAAGGGCCAACATAAATAAAGTACACAAGCATATGAATTAAATGCGACAAGCAAACAATCATGCCATGATGAATGATGCACAATTTGCATGGCAATAAAGTAGCATGGCATGGGTGAGGTGTGAAGTACAAGATTAAATCATTTTATTGAGTTTTGGCCACATTTTATCCTCATATTAGTTGCTTTATATTTTTTATTTATATGATGCATGCTTCAAAACAAAACATGGAATGCATAAACAGAAAGGTCTCGTCGAGCTAATCATTTTAGACATATTATTTGTTAAATTTGGAGTTATAAAACAAAAGTTATTAATTAAAAAGGTAAAAGGCCATTTTGTTGTAATTTAAATTAACTTGGAATTTTACATGTTCAAAATATATTTTGAATGGCATATTTGAATTCTTTATATTTTTCTGATTTGAAAACATATATTATTTGTATTATTTAGATTTATATTTCAAAAGTTATTTAAAAACAATTTAAATCAATTTGAAAAGATTTGAATTTAAACAGAAAAGCAGAAAAACTTTTGTTACACGCACAGAACTAGCCACAGCCAATGACCAGTGGGTCCACTGGCTGACTCAGCGGAGTGAGCTGGCGATGGAGGGGTGGGGGTTTTCTCTGGATTTTCTCACCTAGAGGTTTACTAGCCATAGAGGATGACAGGGGGTCCCAGGGCTGCGGGACCACAGCGCGCGCGGCCAACGCGTGCTGGACACGTGGGCGATCCCAGGCGCGCGGGGGGACTGGTCCGTGCCGGTCTGGATTTTCCGGGGGTTTGCTTGCAAAAAGGAGCTGAGGCTGACAGGTGGGCTACTAGGGGCCGCGGGTTGAGGCGGGAAAAACTACAGGGGCAAAGCGTAAAACTCACCGCGAGGCTGACGAAACTGAAAACCCGTTTTTCTGAGATCTGCAGCTGGCTCGATTTCCTGAGGACGATAGCGAGAGATCCAAAGGGAATTTAGCGTTACCGCAAAAACCAAAGATGAAGAGGGATCCACAGGCTACAACTTTCGTTTAGGTGGCATCGCCGGAGGAGGGCTACAGCGCGCGGGGCGCGATGAGGAACAGAGGCGGACCGAGCGGCGGTGGCGACGCGAGCGGCACGGTCCGACAGCGTCTGCGCGCGCGCCGGCTGTTCGACGGATGGCTGCAGCGCTACGGGGCACCAGAGAGGGGGCGGGCAAGTCCAGCGAGTAGGGAGGCTCACCAGGAGTTCGGCGGTGTGGTCGCTGGAGCTTGGGGCGGTCGCGATCTGGCGCGGGGCTTGCTGGCCGGAGCTCCGGGTCCAAGGCATCTACGGCGGCAAGCTCGCTCCGGCAAGCTCCGACATCGACCTCCGGTACTGGTCCAAGAAGAAGAGGCAGAGGCACCTTCCTGGGCGTCCAGAACAACTACTAGCACAACTCCATCCGCCTCCTTTGGGTCTTGGCCGAGGTGGGCTCTAGTAGGGGCATGGAGATGGCCATGGCCATGGTTTTCTTGGGGAAAGGAGAACGGAGGGAGGGGATCCTCTGGTCGATCTTTATCTGGCCAAGGTGTGGAGGAGGGGTAGATAAGGAGAGGGTCAGGCTGCACATGGGGTTTGGTGGCTTTTGAAAAAGGTGAGGAGGGGGGCATTGGGTAGGTTTTGGTTTCTATCCTCTCTCCTTGTTCTTTAGCTAGAGAAGGAAAGAGAGGGGGCCAGGGGAGGGCAGAGAGGCTGCAGGGTGGCCGGCGTGGTGGTGGGGCAGGTAGGGCTCGGCTAGGTAGGGTGGCCTCGGGTTGGGGCTAACTAGGTGAGAGAGGGGGAGGCCGAGAGAGAGGATGGGGCTAGGGTTACTCGGGTTAGGTTAGATGGGGGTGTGGTTTAGAGAGGGGGGAGGTGGTCTCGGGTTAGGGGGTGGCATGGTAGATGGGGGTAGAGGGTTAGATGATAAGGGTTAGGGTTTATACTAGGGGAGGGGTAGGGTTTGGATTAGGTATAGATTTTTTGGAGAGAGGTTTAGAGAGAGAGGAGATGAGGGCTTAGGGTAAGAGATAGAAAAAGAGAGAGGTAAGAGAGATTAGGGTTAGAGATGGTTTGGTTTAGCCAAACCTAAGAGGTAGTTTTTGAGATATGGTTTAAGAGATCCAAAAGCAAGGAACACCTAGTTTGAATTTAAAACCAAGCTCCAACCAAGCAAATAAAACAAAACAAAAGAAGAAAGCCAAGGGTTATGGTTGCATGGCCCATGCATAACCATTAATGCTAGGTTTTATCTTGTGAAAACAAAATAAATATCCATGGCATTTATTCCTATGCATTCCCAAAAGTGGGATTAAGCCAAGCAAAAGAATTTAAAGGAAAGTTCCAAGTGGAGTAGATGGAGATGATCACATTTGATTATAATTGGGACTTGCTAGTGTGTATGTTCCACTAGATGCTTACTAGTCCCAAAAATATTCCCACATGATCATAAATCCATAAAAATCCATATGGAAGCTAGGTAAAAGGGTTCCACTCACAAGGCATGCAAAGGTGGCCATGTGGCTCTCATTTATCACTAATGTGAAAACAACATGATGCTAAGATGAGAGCATGTGGAAAAAGAATTGGATCCATCCCAACCCACATGAGCTAGAGGTAAAACCCAATAAGTGCCAAGCTCATATTTAGTTGGATGGTGGAATTATAAGGTGGTGAAAGAAAAGGTGGTGGAGTTGAAAGAGATATGCCCCCAACTCAACTTGGGCATTTAAACAATATATCAACAACCAAATACAATATCAAGAGGCAAAAACAATTAACAATGCATATGAGATAAGAACCAAACAAAAAGGGGTTTTATATGATGCTCAAATGCAAGGTGGCATGATGACATGAGCATGATATAATGATGATGCAACAATTATATGTAGGAAGTAGCATATATATAGACTAGGCTAGTATCATTGCAATTGTTAGACAATTGGGATGCTACAAATTTTAAATGACAATTGAAAATGAAATCAAGTGTATGTACCTAGATCCCACTTTTTCAAAAACCACTCAAATAAACTCGATTTAAAAATCCCAAGCAACTACAGAGGCTCAAGCATAAGACAAACCACTCCACCAAAAATCATTTCAAAATTCAAATCTTTGTTTCTTTCGGCCATTTTGTCAAACACCTTAGTGGCATAAATCTGGCAAAAATCAAAAACACTAGTGTGAGACTGACCAATGTGGTCTCCCATTTTGCAACCAAAGCCTCCCCAGTGCACCCCCTACCCTATACCAGCATGGCCACCCCCTGTGCACACGACCAAATGGTCATGGCCACCATGGCCGAGCCCATTTTGCACCCCCACCGTCGACAGCACGCCCCTAGCACCGCCAGCCTCGCCTACCATGTCTAGCACGTCGCCCGTGCTCCACTCCCCCTCCAGTCCAGCCCTAGATCGAGGACAGAGAGAGGAGGAGCCAGGAATGCCGCGCCCGGCCCGTGTCTGCCATGCCGACGCCGCTCCCACAGTTCAGGATCTGTCCCCACTCAACCCGACCTCGCCTCACTCCCGTCGCCAGCCCACACGATCACCAGTGTCCCAGGAAGCCAACGGACACGCCCGTTCCCTCGACCGTGCCCGTAGCCGCCGGACGCCGCAAAGTTCGCCGTCGACCGAGGCAGCGTGCTCGCAGCAACGCTCGCTTCTCTCGACCACCTTGCACTGCACGAGCACCTCCATGACGGCTGCCCACCGTCCTAGCCCCCGGACCATGCCTATAGCCCGCTGTGCCATCGCCCCCGTCGAGCTCCGCCCATGCCGTGTTGCACCCCTCGCCCCGCTATAAATAGAGAGCCCCCAACACCAATTCGTCACACCATCTCCCTCCACTCCACCTCAGAGCCCCACTGGAGCAAGCCGCTGCTTGTAGCACTCTAATTTCGCGGGAGACCACCGCGGAAGGAGGAGAAGGGTGCCACTAATCCAAGCCATGTCTAGGGACACCACCGGTACCAGGAGAACCGTTGTCCTCAACTCGTCCAGTTGCCCGCCTCGCCGACCCTCGCCGGAGCTCCAGTAAGACGCCCCAGACCCTCACTGACTGTGCTAGGGTTCCTCCCCACCGTGTACTGTTCCAGTGAGGACGATGGATGTGAGCCATTGATCCAGGATCTAATCCTATGGTCACCATCCTCCCATACCTGTTCGTCAACCCCTGTCCCACTGACAGGTGGGGCCATCACTTAAGCCATCCTGGGCCCTGCACGGAGCGCAGTGGGCCGGCCCATTTATTTCTCGCGCAACCCAATAGATTCAAATAAATCTTTTTCTTTTTAGAATTAAACTAGATTCTGCCCTTTAGTTCAAAAATCAATTCAGGGACTTCTACAAATCCAAATTGGATGATTCCAATTTTGTTGGAAAGATAATTAAAATCTCTATCCAAGCCCGTTGGATTTAAATCAATTAGAGTTAGAGATCTCTCCTAGAAAAACTAACAAGACAGAGGCTTTTTCACATTCAAATATTTTTCTAAAATCAACCATAATAGCTTTTGAGTTGATTCCAACTCTCAAAAATCATATTTGAATATACCTATCTGAATATGTAATAATACTAAGGTTTGCATGCAGTGACTTTGGACTAGTACCAAAATAATGCTATATAGGCATTTCTAGTCACTTTAAATCATTAAAATAATGGACTTAAACTTATTAAAATGTGATCCAACATTTAAATCACATTCCCTTGCATTAGAATATGTGGTGATGATATGTGTCCACATGATCCCATATTTTAATTGGAGAATATTAAATCTTAGTTATTTTCAATGAGTAGAAATTACTTTTCTCAAATAAAATAAATGAAACTAGTTCATTAAAACCTTGTGATGAAAGTGATGATACTAGATCATCAAATGTGTTCCTTAGTGTGCTAAATATACTAGTTAAGTATTGTTTGGTGATAGTGTATTCCATATGTATTTATAGACTATAGTACCAACCAACTCTACGAAGAGGAGGAATTCTACTCCGAGGAAGAAGAAGAGAATTTCAACCACTACACCAACCAAGGCAAGCCATCATTAACAATGCAAGCTAACCCTTGCAAGCTAGATAACCTAAGCAAGATGCATTAGGCATGGTTTGGTTATACCTTTTGATTTATACCTACCCAAGTTTTCTTACAAGCTTTACTTTCTTTTACTTTACCAAAGTTCTTTACTTTAGAGATAGCATAAAGAGTATAAAACTTGGCCTATCTAGTTAGCCTTAGATGTCATTCTATCGAATGAGATTGGTATTAGCATCCCACCTTAGTGAACACTCTTAACTTAGTGATTAGAGCTAAACCAAAAACTTGATCACTTTAGATGGGAATACTTGGTAAAAATGACTTGTGAAAACCTTGGAATGATGAGTCATTCTATTGAGATGTTTTGACATGTGTTGAGAAACACAAATGGTTTATGATGATGAAAATATTGAGGCATGAGCCTTATCCCTTTTATAAAAACTGATGGTTGGGTTCAGATGCGATACCATTCAAATTTTACCGTACAACCACAATACCTGAATTGGGTAAGGCTTAGCCAGAAGTTTATATGCATTAGTATTAGTTCCCTCACGGGAGAGGTTTGATCTGAGGCTACCTCTCAATGTTGTCCACCTATGCAGTGCCCGGGATGGCAGATGGCCATGGCTGGGAGGCCAAGCTCATAGGAGAGGTGCTTATACTAGAGTGTGTAAAGGAAAGGTTATGTTTGATTATCTGCATACCAAGTATGATGATTCAGGGTTATCCCTGACAGATGTATCGAACTTTGTGGTGAAAGTGTACCACCTCTGTAGAGTGTCAAACTCTTCGAATAGCCGCGTCCGCGGTTTTATGGACAGTTGGAGTGGCCATACTGTTCCGTTGTTAGATGTTTTCAAAATGACTTATGAAATGAATTGTGGCATGACTTGACCACAACAAAGTTGTGACTATGACAACTAAGTTCCCACTTAGGTGATTTCAAACCTTATTTTATCTTTCTTTGTTTCTGAACTCAGCTTAGGTTTCAAACTTAACTTTGCAATTAAACTTAGAGTTTAGCATTACTACTAGAACTACCTTACTTGTTAGTGATAGTTTGCGAGTACTTAAAGAGTACTCATGGCTATGTCCCTGGATATTCCCGTGGCCAGACTATGAGGAGTACTATCCGGAAGGACAGTAGGACGGCTACAACAACTAGGATCATCTCCCATCGTCAGCATTGTCTGTGACACTAAAGATGGAGCCCACCGCTATGCTATTTATTCTTCTACTTGTTTGTACTAAGACTGGATCATGAGATCCTTTATTTGTGTAAGACCTTATTATGGTTTGTAATGGACGATGTACTGTGATATCCAATCTGTTATGTCTCGCAAAAATGGTAATCCTGGGATTGAGATGTATGGCATAACAGGCATCTGGGATTAAAAATCCGGGTGTTGACAAGTTGGTATCAGAGCCATCTTGACCATAGGAGACCCTAGTTAGAATGGACGTTCAGAAAAAAACTTAGTTTCAAAAACAAAGAAGTGAGTATTTATGAAAACCTATTTCCTCTCTTATCCTTGGGATTCTTTCTCTAAAAAAATACATGTTCCTCAAAAATTCTTACATTACTACATAAAATTTTGAGACACTTGATCACTTCACTAACTTTCTCATCCTAAATTCTTATAGATGGAAGTTCAGTACTGCAAGTTCTACCAGTTGGGCAACAGAGGCCAACTAATCTTCGAAAGGGATCTTGATGCACTGTCTGAGTACTTGGAGTGCCCACATCCAGAATTCTTTGGATCTCAACTCAATGGTCCCCTAGGAGGAGATTTACAATGGCTAGTAGTTGCTGACCTTCGAGGCAAGTTAGAGGCACCAATGTCCGAGAAGATTCAATTCACCATGAGAGAGAACAACTGGCTACATGGATTAGCCAGGGCAATGCATGAAGCTCTCGCTCGTCTTTGCGCACAGAATGTCAACCTGATCCAAGGAACCCGCTTTGCTCACTATGCAAGGCGTGATTCTATGGGAATGCCTCTGGAGATGCCAAGTCACCCAGAGTTTAAGTGTCAAGTGGAGAACCTCGACTTCCTACTGTACGACAGACAGAAGGAATTGGAAAATGCTAGAGAGTTTGCAACCACAACCTTGCCATTGATGCCCAAAAGACCCAGACTTTCTCACTGCTAGTCAAGGATCGCCAGTCACTTCGCCATTAATGCACAAAGAAGGATCGCACCATCGACCGTCTTTGCAAGAAGGTGGCCGACCTCGAGAAGACCATCAAGGAGCAAGAAGCTCAGCTTGCAGCAAAAGAAGAAGAGGAGGAAGGTGAATACATCCAAGGGGATATTCACTCATACCTTAGCAATGATGATGACTACCTGGAGGATGATGCCATGGACTTCTACACCGACGATGATGACTCTGACTTCATCGATGATGAGTAGATGCACTACAGCACTATCGTAGGAGTGAGAAGTATCGGTCCCATTGTATCTTAGCTTACAGAATGGTTCTTAGAACCATCTTTTTTCCTTTCATGTTGTGGTGTGTGTGTGTGTTTGTATCGTGCGCTTTGCTTGAATGAATGAAAAGAAGTTAGTTGCAAAACCTGAGTCAAACTCAAAGTTTTAGCTTTGAAACCAAAACCATGAACCTTAGAACTTTCCCTCTTACCCCCTTTATCTATCTCAATCTTCAGATGACTCGTTGAAACCAAGGAGGGAGCAGCTCATTGCAGGATCCAATGCTGCAGATTCTGCAGATGCTCATTGCAGACCGTGAAGCTAGTAGGGCAGAACGCCAAGCAAATCTAGCCACCCTGCAACAGATCGCCCAGATGGCTCACAACAATCAGGGCCATGGAAATCAGGATCATCATGGATCCAAACTCAAAAACTTCCAGAATACCAATCCCCCAATCTTTAGCAAGTCTGAAGACCCGCTGGATGCTGATGATTGGTTATAAACCATGGAGAACAACTTAGAAGTTGTTGGAGTGGATGCCAACGAGAAAGTTTTGTTTGCCACCCACTATCTAGCAGGAGATGCAAGAGCATGGTGGAACAACACCCGTAACATGAACCACAGTCAAGTGATGACGTGGGAAGCCTTCAAATTCAAGTTCAGCCGCACCCATGTGTCGCAGGGTCTAGTCACCAGAATGAGAGATGAATTCAGAGAGCTAAAGCAAGGAAGAATGACTATAGTGGATACCGTGACAGATTCTTGTCCCTCGCCAGGTATGCACCTGATGAGATCAACACGGAGGCCAAGAAGAAGGAGAGATTCCTGAACGGACTGAATGATGAGATGCAGACTATACTCGTCAACATCCGTTTCGAGGATCTCGAAGAGCTAGTCGACTCTGCCATTCAGATGGAAGGGAAGATCAATCAAGCGAACGACAACCGCAAACGTCGGATGATGCACCAAGCTGGATCTAGTATCCACCAGAAGTATCGCCCCAACTCGTCTGCCGGATATGCCCCATGGAACAATCGACCCCCAATGTCTCGTCCAAGCTACCCCAACCGTAGCGGAGGAAATGTGAAGTCCGGAGGAAACAACAATAACCACCCCGGCAGCTCCAACAATTTCGACCGTGAACCGCCCAAGTCCAACAACAACAACAACACTGCACCCAGAACTAGAAGCAATGTTGTGCCCATGGCAGCAAAAGACAAGTCTCAGATTACTTGTTTTGAGTGTGGAGTGAAGGGTCACTACTCCAATGAGTGTCCCAAGAAGATTGCCGCCACTGCCAATGTGAATGCCCCAGCTCAACAGCAGCATCGTGTTCAACCCAGAAGAAGATTTGCCCTAGGGAACCCTCACAACCGGAACGGTCGTCTCTTCCACATGAACGCCGAAGAAGCCCAAGAAGCGCCAGATGTCGTGCTGGGTATGTTTTGTGTCAACTCAGTTTTAGCAAGAGTGTTGTTTGATTCTGGAGCATCGCACTCATTTGTCACCGAAGAATTTGCATGCACTAGTAAGATTCACCCAACCAACTTGTAGCATGTCATGATAGTTCAAATACCTGGTTCAACCACCAAAGCTAGAAAAATTTGCAAAGTTGTGCCTATCAGAATACATGGGATAGATTTTTATGCCAATCTAATAGTACTTGGAACCAAAGGTTTGGAAGTAGTACTAGGAATGGATTGGATGTCAAAGCATAAAGGATTGATTGACTGTGCCAAGAAAGCCATCACCATGACCAGTAGCTCTGCAGTATCAGTAGAGCATATATCTGAAACCTTGCCCCGTCAATTCAAGTGCAACAAGAGTCTATCCCTACCCACCATAGACCATGTCAGAGTAGTCTGTGAATACCCCGACGTAATCCTAGATAAATTGCCCGGTATGCCCCCGGATCGGGATATTGATTTCATTATTGAACTAATTCCTGGAACCGGACCCATAGCTCAGAGACCCTATAGCATGAACCCATCAGAGTTAGTGGAACTAAAGAGGCAACTGGATGCTATGCTGGAGACAGGTTTGATTCAACCAAGCGCATCGTGTGGCGCCCCGCAAAAACCACTACTAGAAAATCGCGTTGTTTTTGTGCATTGCATCATCATGACTGCATGCTCATGTCATCATGCCACATTGCATTTGAGAATCGTCATCATCATGCATGGTTTTAGTCTAAACTATTTTCGAAATGCCTAGTTTTGTTTTCCAAATATTCCCGTCTTTATTCAAATCAAAACCCGGGTCTCCGGATTATTTTGTTTTGTGTACCAACGGTTTGCAAAAGCCCCGTTTTAAATAAATAAAAAAATTTAAATTGTTTTTAGGAGGCAGCCCGCCAGGCCCAAAAGCCCAGCTGGCCACCTCCAGATAAAATCCCAGCTACCCCAACTCTTTTCCTACCTAATCCTAATCTACCCATCCCCAGCCACATCACCCTGGCCAATCACCACCCGCCACCTCACCACTTCCTCCACCCCATCCACTCCTAACCTGCCACCTCACCCCAACCCCCTCCACCTTCACACAGCCCCCCCACCTTCCCAGGCATACCCTGCCACCTGAGACCCACACCACACAGCGTCGCACCTGGCCCCACTCCCCCGGCCCCGCTCCTGGCCCACCTCGACGCGCCCCCGTTGCTCGCATCCTCCCTCATCTCGAATCCCCGCCGCCACCAACCCCGGGAAGCGCCTCCCCAACGCCCGAACTCCACCCTGCCGTCAGGCTCCCTCACCTCCCCGGCCGCGTCCTCCGCCGCCATGGAGCTGCCATGCGGGCCGTTTCCCCGTCCTCTGCGCCTCCCTACACCTCCCTCTCTGGCCGTTCTCCCCGCGGCAGAGCTCCGACCTCGCCGCCAGACCTGTCCTCCACGGCCGGCCCGCCCTGCCTGCACCCGACAGAGCGCCTCCACCATCTCCCTCCCGTGGCCTCCTCCGCCTTCTGTCGGCCACCGCTGGCCTCGCTCGTCCTCGCCGACACCTCCTCTCCCCGGGCCTCCTCATACCCTATCGCCCGACCGCGCCCTCTGCCTCGCCCGGTCCCGCGCCGACCCCGCCTCTGGCCGGCCCTGCCTGCAACCCCCTCCGCCGTTCAAGCTAGCCGCTGCGCCTCCCTCTCCGCCGCCGCTTGGCACGCCTTCGTCCTCCCGGTCACCCTCCTCTCTGGCCTCGCCTCGCTCGTCGCCTGCCCTGAGGCCACGCCCCTCGCTGCCAACCACTCCTGCCTCCTCCTCTGCATCGAGCCCGTGATGCCCCTGCGCGTGGCGCTCTCGCCCTGGCCGTCGTCGACCCTCGCCTCCTCCCCGTGCAGTTGTGTCTCCGGCCGCGTGCGGGCCTGCCGGAGCTCCTCTCCCTGTCGATGCGGCCACCGTCTCTGTCGGCCTGCACAACTTCCGCCTCAAGCTCCTCGTCCTGGCCGTCCTCCTCCCCGGCCAGCAGCAACCGCCTGCGTGGCCGCCGCTGCCTCCTGCTTTGCGTCGGACCGCCGGCCTGCTGGCCGCCCCTGGCGCCTGCATCCCGCGTCACAGCCGCCGTCGCCGCCGCATGCCCTGCTCGTTAACCTCGCCGGTGTCCCTGCCCACCGCCACTTGCCTCAGTCATGGCCGCCAAGGTCGTCCTTGGCCGCAACCATCGTCGGCCGCACCATCCCCGACCTGGACGTCTGCGTCGAGCACAGGGCCATGCATCCAGGAAGGCTTCAATAGTCGTATCCTCTTTTGGCTAGCTCTTTTCTGTGATACAGTTTTGTTGTGATGTGATGCTGACGTGATACCGCGACCGTGAGGATCTTCCTAAAAACAAGAGCATCAACTGTGTAGATACATGAAGATGGTGCTTTGAGTTATCTGTGGTGTGAGTGGGCTCTGCAAGTTCTGCCCGATGGATACTGCGTTGGTTGATCGAGGCCTTCCAAGGGACAATTACTACCAGTTGTACAACGACCTCCGCCAAGCTCTTCGGGCAAGACCCATCTACAAGGCCTCCCTCACGAAACCCCGAAGACAGACACCACCGAGACGGAACCCGAACCCTCGGAGCACCAAGTTCTTCCTGATCCTGTATCCGAAGACCGTTCCGGCCGAAGACCCAGACCCCCTCCTCCGAACCTCGTCGAACCCCTCCAAAACCCAAGATCTTTGACCGCCATGTGTGACCCTTTTCTCGAGATCCCTATTTATAAATGATATATATACTTGTTGCATATAAAATTGACATGCTTGCATACATATCATATGGTTTAGGGGCTTTAGCCGATTCACCTAAATTAAATATGGAGGCCATATGCGGGCGAATCTAGTCTTATATTGGTCCCATTTAAATTTGTGTAGCGAACCGATACCATGTTTTGCCATGTTAAGACAACATTTAAATTGCGGGGTATCTAAACAACATGAACCATCTATTTAATTGTCGGGACCCCAGTTCCGCTTAATAATGCCTTATTGCATCGTACCTTGCCATGTCATACATCATACATGCATCATGCCCGATCTTTTGCCGTAGTATTAAATAGTGCATCCGGTGTTTCTGCTAGTGCTTTGCTTCTTCACGGATTAGGCCGATGAGTTGATGCGAGTGTCGACCCGATCTTCGGATGAACCTTCGGCAATGTTTTCAGGCGAGCATCTCCCCCTTTCTACCTATCTTACTTTTATAGTATTTATTCCCTCCTGTTGATCTATTGCTATCTGTGTTGCGATGCTCTAGTTTTCGTGCCCGTGATATCCCTTGCAGCCTTATATTGCCTTGGACACATCCTATTACCTGTTGATTGGTAGATAGTTGGACTTGCGCGTCGTAGTCGCTTGCTCAAGTGCTGTTGCGTGTCGTCAAGTACCACAGTTGTTGGAGTATTGCCGCATGTTTAATGTTGGAGATGATCAAGACTTTAATTATTGTTTAATAACTAAAATTGAAAGTAGGTAAATGCAGAGGCACCGGTGGGTAATAGACAATATTTGGTTTTTAACCGCTCACTGGTGTCCCGTAGGACCCCGAGTTCTTGACACCTGTTCCGAGATCGAGTGCGCTAACCACAGGTGGGGTGTGTGGGCACCCCCATCGATTTAGTACCTGATTCCAAGTACTGTACTGGGGGCCACAAAGTAGTTTGGGGCTTTATTACTATCCTGTACTTATGCCATGTTTTACTGCTTTATTTAAGATTGTGCGTGGAGCACCTGTACTGTTTAGGACCGTGACACATTTTCGTTGTATCGACAAGCCCAGTCACACTTTCGGGTTCCCAGTCGTTTACAGCCGTCGACACAAACCCTGAGTCCGTCTCGAAGACCGGCCGACTTCGTTACGGGTAGCTTAGTGGGGTGGCCCCCCGTGCTTGCTTTGGGTCTGGGAAACGTCGTGTCCGAAACCCCGTCGACATATCGTTGGGTGTATGTTTTGTGATCTTGTACCTACCTGATCTGACAACAAGGGTGTAGGTGCGTGTGGGAACTTTGGTGCACCCCTGCAGGGTTTAATCTTTTCGAGAAGCCGTGTCCGCGGTTATGGACGACTTGGAGCATAGTTCTCGATCATAGACAACTATAACTAAAGGTTACTGTTATAAATTGACTTGTATCCGACATGACTAGTAATCAGCTTCACTACAACGGAATGGCTAAATAAAAGTACCAACAACTGCTGGGTTTGGGATATCTCATGCTAATTGTATCTGACTAGTAAGTGTTGCAACTACAATGGAATGGTTAACTAAAAGTGCCCACTGCTTATTATATCAGGATGACTATCTATACCTGACTAGTAATTGTTGCAACGATAACTGAATAAATAAAAATTGCCAACTGTGTGAGTTCCTCGGTTGACTTCCTCGTTTGTCTCGAGGGGGAAACACCAGGATGGGTATGTTTGGTGGTAGTATCAGGTTGGTTCCGAATAGGTCTTTCTTACCCCTCTCCGGTAGCCGCTAGTTGTATCGAGTCTCTATAGGTTGTTTAGTGCATGCCACGCTGCCGCTTCAGTCCACCATACCTATGTAGGCGAGGACCGCCGAATTCTAGTCTCACCGTGTACTGGCCTCAGTACTGACCGCTCTCTTTTTCCTTTGCCCTTTGTCGGCACCCCTTTGTCTTTAGCAGGTTTGAGCTCGACGTCGTTAGCAGGGTTACCCTTCCGGCTTGGCCTGGGCAGGGTTATGGACGCCATTGGTTATTCTTCAGGGCTCTTAGCTCAATTTGCATCTTGTCCGTACTCGGACGCTGTATTGTTTTCAAGTTGATTTGGATCTTTATACTGTAAATCTGTAGTCTTGACTCTTTGAGTCGCTGATGTATATATATGTTTTGTGGGTTCCATCGAGGACTATTGTGTAATGATATTACTTCGTTTTCCACCCGCACGCAAGTGCCTGGTGGGCACCTTTGAATCGTTTCTATGCGGGTTTGGCGGAAAGCGCTGAAACTTGCATAGGGCCGATTCTGAGGGTGTTACAGAGTGGTATCAAAGCTCAGCAGTTGCGATACCCCACAAGTCCAGCCTGTAGGATAACCTAGCTAACGGCCGAAGTAGAGTGTCAAAACTATTTTTGCAAAATCGGTTGGATAGTTCTGATTAGGTCTGATTTTACTCCTTACCCCTCTGCTGCTCTCCTCTTACCTCTGTGTGTTTTGAATCCACTCTCTTACCTTTCTTCAAATCCAGGATTTCTCGTGATTGGGTTCCGTCGTACCTTCAGGGTTTCGCTTCCTCCTTTGATAATGGTGTTCTACCATCCGGTGTTCATGCTATCTGAGGAATCCGTCTTCTGTGGTACCATTCTTTGTTCCTTGTTTGTGCCTTCCGTTGTTTTCTGACGCGACGACATCATCTACGCCAGATCCGATGCAGAGTCTGCATCACTCCTTTGTTTCTGAACCTCGATTGTCGAGATCTTCAGTCTTGATTCCGAGAATGGTTGCACGCTTTTCTACGGATTGTGCGGAGTAATAGTTTGGGTGCGTGATGGATTGGCCCCCATGCCGACTACCCCTTCTATTCGCTTTTGTACATTGAAGTGGATGAGAATGCATCGGTTCCATCTTTCTATCGAAGCTAGAGGTGGCTTTGTTTGTTGATATCTCTACCTTCGACCTTTTGTTCCCGGAGTGTTCTCTCGACGATCACGGACAACGACCTCTTGTTAGTGGTGTCGCGAGGATCTACACGATGCGAGAAGATTCAGATCGCCGCCCTTCTTCCCGGTACCATGAGGCGGATCTCGAGGGCGAGATCCATTGTTAGTGGTGTCGAATTGTGGAGCCCCGCAAAAACCACTACTAGAAAATCGCGTTGTTTTTGTGCATTGCATCATCATGACTGCATGCTCATGTCATCATGCCACATTGCATTTGAGCATCGTCATCATCATGCATGGTTTTAGTCTAAACTATTTTCGAAATGCCTAGTTTTGTTTTCTAAATATTCCCGTCTTTATTCAAATCAAAACTCGGGTCTCCGGATTATTTTGTTTTGTGTACCAACGGTTTGCAAAAGCCCCATTTTAAATAAATAAAAAAATTTAAATTGTTTTTAGGAGGCAGCCCGCCAGGCCCGAAAGCCCAGCTGGCCACCTCCAGATAAAATCCTAGCTACCCCAACTCTTTTCCTACCTAATCCTAATCTACCCATCCCCAGCCACATCACCCTGGCCAATCACCACCCGCCACCTCACCACTTCCTCCACCCCATCCACTCCTAACCTGCCACCTCACCCCAACCCCCTCCACCTTCACACAGCCCCCCCACCTTCCCAGGCATACCCTGCCACCTGAGACCCACACCACACAGCGTCGCACCTGGCCCCACTCCCCCGGCCCCGCTCCTAGCCCACCTCGACGCGCCCCCGTAGCTCGCATCCTCCCTCATCTCGAATCCCCGCCGCCACCAACCCCGGGCAGCGCCTCCCCAACGCCTGAACTCCACCCCGCCGTCAGGCTCCCTCACCTCCCCGGCCGCGTCCTCCGCCGCCATGGCCCTGCCATGCGGGCCGTCTCCCCGTCCTCTGCGCCTCCCCACACCTCCCTCTCCGGCCGTTCTCCCCGCAGCAGAGCTCCGACCTCGCCGCTAGACCTGTCCTCCGCGGCCGGCCCGCCCTGCCTGCACCCGACAGAGCACCTCCGCCATCTCCCTCCCACGGCCTCCTCCGCCTTCTGTCGACCACCGCTGGCCTCGCTCGTCCTCGCCGACACCTCCTCTCCCCGGGCCTCCTCATACCCTACCGCCCGACCGCGCCCTCTGCCTCGCCCGGTCCCGTGCCGACCCCGCCTCTGGCCGGCCCTGCCTGCAACCCCCTCCGCCGTTCAAGCTAGCCGCCACGCCTCCCTCTCTGCCGCCGCTTGGCACGCCTTCGTCCTCCCGGTCACCCTCCTCTCTGGCCTCGCCTCGCTCGTCGCCTGCCCTGAGGCCGCGCCCCTCGCCGCCAACCACTCCTGCCTCCTCCTCTGCATCGAGCCCGTGATGCCCCTGCGCGTGGCGCTCTCGCCCTGGCCGTCGTCGACCCTCGCCTCCTCCCCGTGCAGTTGTGTCTCCGGCCGCGTGCGGGCCTGCCGGAGCTCCTCTCCCTGTCGATGCGGCCATCGTCTCTGTCGGCCTGCACAACTTCCGCCTCAAGCTCCTCGTCCTGGCCGTCCTCCTCCCTGGCCAGCAGCAACCGCCTGCGTGGCCGCCGCTGCCTCCTGCTTTGCGTCGGACCGCCGGCCTGCTGGCCGCCCCTGGCGCCTGCATCCTGCGTCACGGCCGCCGTCGCCGCCGCATGCCCTGCTCGTTAACCTCGCCGGTGTCCCTGCCCACCGCCACTTGCCTCAGTCATGGCCGCCAAGGTCGTCCTCGGCCGCAACCATCGTCGTCCGCACCATCCTCGACCTGGACGTCTGCGTCGAGCACAGGGCCATGCGTCCAGGAAGGCTTCAATAGTCGTATCCTCTTTTGGCTAGCTCTTTTCTGTGATACAGTTTTGTTGTGATGTGATGCTGACGTGATACCGCGACCGTGAGGATCTTCCTAAAAACAAGAGCATCAACTGTGTAGATACATGAAGATGGTGCTTTGAGTTATCTGTGGTGTGAGTGGGCTCTGCAAGTTCTGCCCGATGGATACTGCGTTGGTTGATCGAGGCCTTCCAAGGGACAATTACTACCAGTTGTACAACGACTTCCGCCAAGCTCTTCAGGCAAGACCCATCTACAAGGCCTCCCTCACGAAACCCCGAAGACAGACATCACCGAGACGGAACCCGAACCCTCGGAGCACCAAGTTCTTCCTGATCCTGTATCTGAAGACCGTTCCGGCCGAAGACCCGGACCCCCTCCTCCGAACCTCGTCGAACCCCTCCAAAACCCAAGATCTTTGACCGCCATGTGTGACCCTTTTCTCGAGATCCCTATTTATAAATGATATATATACTTGTTGCATATAAAATTGACATGCTTGCATACATATAATATGGTTTAGGGGCTTTAGCCGATTCACCTAAATTAAATATGGAGGCCATATGCGGGCGAATCTAGTCTTATATTGGTCCCATTTAAATTTGTGTAGCGAACCGATACCATGTTTTGCCATGTTAAGACAACATTTAAATTGCGGGGTATCTAAACAACATGAACCATATATTTAATTGTCGGGACCCCAGTTCTGCTTAATAATGCCTTATTGCATCGTACCTTGCCATGTCATACATCATACATGCATCATGCCCGATCTTTTGCCGTAGTATTAAATAGTGCATCCGATGTTTCTGCTAGTGCTTTGCTTCTTCACGGATTAGGCCGATGAGTTGATGCGAGTGTCGACCCGATCTTCGGATGAACCTTCGGCAATGTTTTCAGGCCAGAATCTCCCCCTTTCTACCTATCTTACTTTTATAGTATTTATTCCCTCCTGTTGATCTATTGCTATCTGTGTTGCGATGCTCTAGTTTTCGTGCCCGTGATATCCCTTGCAGCCTTATATTGCCTTGGACACATCCTATTACCTGTTGATTGGTAGATAGTTGGACTTGCGCGTCGTAGTCGCTTGCTCAAGTGCTGTTGCGTGTCGTCAAGTACCACAGTTGTTGGAGTATTGCCGCATGTTTAATGTTGGAGATGATCAAGACTTTAATTATTGTTTAATAACTAAAATTGAAAGTAGGTAAATGCAGAGGCACCGGTGGGTAATAGACAATATTTGGTTTTTAACCGCTCACTGGTGTCCCGTAGGACCCCGAGTTCTTGACACCTGTTCCGAGATCGAGCGCGCTAACCACAGGTGGGGTGTGTGGGCACCCCCATCGATTTAGTACCTGATTCCAAGTACTGTACTGGGGGCCACAAAGTAGTTTGGGGCTTTATTACTATCTTGTACTTATGCCATGTTTTACTGCTTTATTTAAGATTGTGCGTGGAGCACCTGTACTGTTTAGGACCGTGACACGTTTTCGCTGTATCGACAAGCCCAGTCACACTTTCGGGTTCCCAGTCGTTTACAACCGTCGACACAAACCCTGAGTCCGTCTCGAAGACCGGCCGACTTTGTTACGGGTAGCTTAGTGGGGTGGCCCCCGTGCTTGCTTTGGGTCTGGGAAACGTCGTGTCCGAAACCCCGTCGACATACCGTTGGGTGTATGTTTTGTGATCTTGTAGCTATCTGATCTGACAACAAGGGTGTAGGTGCGTGTGGGAACTTTGGTGCACCCCTGCAGGGTTTAATCTTTTCGAGAAGCCGTGTCCGCGGTTATGGACGACTTGGAGCACAGTTCTCGATCATAGACAACTATAACTAAAGGTTACTGTTATAGATTGACTTGTATCCGACATGACTAGTAATCAGCTTCACTATAACGGAATGGCTAAATAAAAGTACCAACAACTGCTGGGTTTGGGATATCTCATGCTAATTGTATCTGACTAGTAAGTGTTGCAACTACAATGGAATGGTTAACTAAAAGTGCCCACTGCTTATTATATCAGGATGACTATCTATACCTGACTAGTAATTGTTGCAACGATAACTGAATAAATAAAAATTTCCAACTGTGTGAGTTCCTCGGTTGACTTCCTTGTTTGGTCTCGAGGGGGAAACACCAGGATGGGTATGTTTGGTGGTAGTATTAGGTTGGTTCCGAATAGGTCTTTCTTACCCCTCTCCGATAGCCGCTAGTTGTATCGAGTCTCTATAGGTTGTTTAGTGCATGCCGCGCTGCCGCTTCATTCCACCATACCTATGTAGGCGAGGACCGCCGAATTCTAGTCTCGCCGTGTACTGGCCTCAGTACTGACCGCTTTCTTTTTCCTTTGCCCTTTGTCGGCACCCCTTTGTCTTTAGCAGGTTTGAGCTCGACGTCGTTAGCAGGGTTACCCTTCCGGCTTGTCCTGGGCAGGGTTATGGACGCCATTGGTTATTCTTCAAGGCTCTTAGCTCAATTTGCATCTTGTCCATACTCGGACGCTGTATTGTTTTCAAGGTGATTTGGATCTTTATACTGTAAATCTGTATTCTTGACTCTTTGAGTCGCTGATGTATATATATGTTTTGTGGGTTCCATCGAGGACTATTGGGTAATGATATTACTTCGTTTTCCACCCGCACGCAAGTGCCTGGTGGGCACCTTTGAATCGTTTCTATGCGGGTTTGGCGGAAAGCGCTGAAACTTGCATAGGGCCGATTCTGAGGGTGTTACACATCGCCATGGAGATCACCCATGTTGTTCATCGACAAGAAGGGTGGAGGCAACCGTTTGTGCACAGATTACCGGAAGTTGAATGACGTCACCATCAAGAACAAGTACCCATTGCCAAAGATAGAGGATCTGTTTGATCAGTTGACTGGTGCCAGTGTGTTCTCTAAGATTGATCTTAGGACTGGTTATCACCAACTTAAGATTCGTGCAACGGATATTCCAAAGACCTCCTTTACCACCAGATATGGATTATATGAGTATACGGTCATGTCTTTTGGATTAACTAATGCTCCCGCTTATTTTATGAATCTCATGAATAAGATCTTTATGAATTTTCTAGATAAGTTTGTCATTGTGTTTATCGACGATATTCTTATCTACTCCAAGTCAGAAGAAGACCATGAGAAACATCTGAGAATCATCCTTGAAACCCTTAGAGAGCATCAGTTGTATGCCAAGTTCAGCAAATGTGAGTTTTGGCTGAAAGAAGTAGGATTCCTCAGACATATTGTGTCGGCCGGAGGAGTCGCTGTTGATCCCACCAAGATCAAAGATGTCGAAGAATGGGAAGCCCCAACCACTCAAACCCAAGTCCGTGCATTTCTCAGCTTAGCGGGATATTACCGCAAGTTCGTAGAAGGATTTTCGAGCATCGCAAGACCAATGACCCAATTGTTGAAGAAGGACAAGAGGTTTGAATGGATCGACAAATGTGAAGCAAGTTTCCAAGAGCTCAAGAAGAGTTTGATTTCAGCCCCAATATTGATCATGCCAGAAATCAAGAAGCCGTTTGATGTGTATTGTGATGATCCAAGATTGGTCTCGGATGTGTATTGATGCAAGAAGGCAAAGTCATAGCATATCTGTCTCGACAACTGAAGCAGCATGAGTAGAACTACCCTACCCATGATCTTGAACTTGCAGCTGTAGTTTTAGCCTTGAAGACATGGCGTCATTATCTTATGGGTAACCGCTGTGAGATTTACTCAGATCACAAGAGCTTGAAGTATATTTTCACTTAGAAGGAGCTAAATATGAGGCAAAGGAGATGGATAGAGTTAATTATGTATTATGAACTTGACATTCACTATCATCCCGGCAAAGCCAATGTGGTAGCGGATGCTCTTAGCAGATTGCCGTGTAGGCTAAACGTTATGATCAAGGAGAAGCAACCAAGTTTGTATGAGGAGTTGGAGCAGTTCAGAGCTGAACTAGTTAGCAAAGGATTCTTAGCTAGCATTGAACTTCAACCCACTTTGATTAGCCAAATCAAGGAAGCCCGGAAGGGAAATGAGAGTATCGACGGAATCATGCGTCGTATTGGTACAGGAAAGGTACCTTGATTCACCGAAGACGAAGAAGGAGTTCTGTGGTACAAAGGACGTATCTGTGTGCCAGCAGATTCGGAGCTGAAGCAAGTTATCATGCAAGAAGCTCATGATACTCTTTATTCTATCCACCCCGGAGGAACAAAGATGTATCAGGATTTGAAGGAGCAATTTTGGTGGCACAAGATGAAGAGAGAAATCGGAAGCTACATCGCCAAGTGTGATATCTGTCAGAGAGTCAAAGCGGAACATCAGAGACCCGCAGGACTGTTGCAACCATTGCAGATTCCGGAATGGAAATGGGATTCCGTCGAAATGGACTTTATCACCGGTTTGCCTACTTTTAGTAGGGGAAATGACTCAATCTGGGTCATCGTTGATAGACTGTCCAAGGTAGCCCATTTTATACCTGTCAAGACAACCTACCAGAGTTCTAAGCTAGCAGAGTTGTACATTGCCAGAATTGTCAGTGCGCGGAACCCCCAAGACCATAGTGTCGGATCGAGGAACCCAATTTACCTCGACATCTTGGCAGAAAGTCCAAGAAGGATTAGGAACCAAGTTGAATTTCAGCATAGCTTATCACCTGCAGACCGATGGACAGACTGAAAGAGTCAACCAAATCTTAGAAGATATGTTGAGAGCTTGTGTGTTAGAGTATGGATCAAAATGGGAAGATTGCCTACCTTTCGCAGAATTCTCATACAACAACAGTTATCAAGCCAGTTTGCAAATGGCCCATTTGAGTTCTTATATGGAAGAAAGTGACGTACCCCTTTGGATTGGTCGCAAGTAGGAGGGAGTCAGATTTTTGGACCCGACATTCTACGAGAAGCCGAAGAGAAGGTTCACAAAGTCCATGAGCACCTCAAGACCGCCCAATCCAGACAGAAGAGTTATGCTGACAAGAGAAGAAGAGACCTGACTTTCAATGTCGGAGATTTTGTGTATCTCAAAGTTTCGCTATTGAAGGGAACGCAACGTTTTAGTCTGAAAGGAAAGTTGGCCCCTAGATATATCGGACCCTTCAAGATTCTGAATTGTCAAGGAGAAGTATCATATCAACTGGAACTGCCCGAAGAGATGTCTGCCATCCACAACGTGTTCCACATCTCGTTACTTCGCAAATGCCTAGAAGTGCCGAAGAAGACCGAAGTTTTCAAGAACATTGATCACCGAGCCGTGGATAACAACAAGGATCTAACGTATCGTGAAGTGCCTATCCGTATCTTGGAGGAAGCCTACAGAACCACCAGGACCCGGAGTATCAAGTTTCTCAAGATCCAATGGATCAACCATATCAAAGAAGAAGTATGGGAGCGAGAAGATTACATTAGGACAGAGTTTCTAGATCTCTTTAGTTCCTAGTTTTCTTTCTTAAATCTCAGGACGAGATTTTGTTTAAGGGGGGAAGGTTTGTAACATCCCAAAACTTTAATCCAATATATCAAGATCCAAATCACCCAATTTAGGGTTAACAAAAACTTTTTCTCATTTAAATAATTAAGCATGCATATGAGTGTTGCATGAATAGGGAATTGTTTTGAATTGCCATGATTTCTTGTTCTAGTGGTTGTAAAATGATTCTAAGATGAATGCCACATCATCTAGATCATTCCCAAGCAAAATCCAAAGAAAAAGAAATAAAAAAGAATTAATAAATGGAAATGGTCACTTTTGCCATTTTAATCAACTAAGCCACTTTGGGTGTTCCTAGAACTCAAATTCAAACAGAAACAACTATGGATCTTTGCACCCCTTGCTAGTACAAGTAATGATGTACCAAGTCCCACCTTGTGATTTTCAAAAAACATTCAAACTCTACTTTTAAATGACAATTGAAAATGGAATCAAGTGTATGTACCTAGATCCCACTTTTTCAAAAACCACTCAAATGAACTCAATTTAAAAATCCCAAGCAACTACAGAGGCTCAAGCATAAGACAAACCACTGCACCAAAAATCATTTCAAAATTCAAATCTTTGTTTCTTTCGGCCATTTTGTCAAACACCTTAGGGGCACAAATCTGGCAAAAATCAAAAACACTAGTGTGAGCAGTGTTATGACCAATGTGGTCTCCCATTTTGCAACCAAAGCCTCCCCAGTGCACCCCCTACCCTGTACCAGCATGGCCACCCCCTGTGCACACGACCAAATGGTCATGGCCACCATTGTTGGGGATATACTTTCCGGGTATTCTCACGGTTCCTCACTGACCAGGGTGGCCCACTTCGGGTTAGAGCTTTGCTTCACGGGCGGCCCAGTCAGGGAGAAAGACGGAGTCCAACCCAGCTACAGGAAGGCCCAGAAGACTTACTGACTTAGGCCCATAATGTTACTTGTAGTTCAAGATGTACTCTGTAACCGACTCTTAGACGTAGCTGGATAGATCTCTCCTGTAAACCCTAGGCCGGATATCTATATAAGCCGTCCTGGGGAGAGCCTTAGGGCATAACCTCAATAGTCTACAATCTCAACTCGCTTTGGCGAAACCCTTGTAACCCATATTCTGGCTCTGCCGTACTACTGGATTGCTAGCAGGAGTAGGATTCGTCCAAAGCCGGCGGATTCGAACCTGGGTAAACTTGTGTGCTCACCGTCCCAGAATACCGTACGTCTCACACCCCTCTCTTCCGCACGCCTCGAGGACACCCTCATGGCATACTTGTCCTCAATCCGACGACAGTTGGCGCCCACCGTGGGGCAAGTGAGCTTCGGATCTGCGTTCCGAGCGGAATCTACAAGAATCGGAATCGGCGAGACTATCGCCGTCGATCGCATCCTCTACGCCAGCGACGTCCCTCTCATCGTTCTCGACGAGACTTGGATTCCAGCTAGGGAGGCCGTGACTGCCTACACAATCATGTCTTTTGGCGAGATCGATGTTTACATCGGTTTCGTTGAACCTGCCCAACCCACCCCAGCGGTGATGATAGAGGCAGAAGAATCTTCTGGGTCCCCTTTGTCCGTGGAGGCGTCAGAGTTCCGGATCTCAGAAAACCCTAATCCCACCCAGCCCGCACCAGTTGCAGAGATAGTGGAGAAATCTGAGCCTGAAGAAGATCTTGCGGTCCAAGTCCAATCTGGAGTGGATCTCCCTGGAGAAGCCGGATCCCAGATCGACCCACCCGTGGAAGTCGAAATCCAGGAGGATCATATCAACGAGACTGATTCTGGCTCTGATGATGCCGAGACAGACAGACCTTTCCTAAGGTACACACTAAAACGTATGATACTGCAAGGCGAAAGCGCAGATGCAATCCTCGAGACCATCAAAAGTTTCGATATGGCTGATCGCGAAAGCCGCAGGTACCTTAGGAAGCACGCATCGCACTTCGTCGGATACGTGGGATCCGGATCCGGCTCTGCCAATGCTGGAGAAAACACCGACTTTGTGCTGGAGGCAATTGGAACAAACGCCAACGTACCCGCATCCTCGGATGAATCGATGACGTTAGCAGATTTCCGAAAGTTCTCCGCAGAATATGAAGAGGAGTACAACTCCAAAGCTGAAGAAGAAGGAGAAGCCATGGATGAAGGATCCAGGGAACACTCTCCCAAAGCACAGGATGACATGGACGTCGGAGACAATCCCGAAGTCCAAATGTCCGAAAGTACCAATCAGAGCTTGACTCTGGGAAACAGACCCAAAGTCGTCTTTGCTACCGGCGCTGCCAAGAAGGCAAAGAAGAAGAACAAGAAAAACAAGACCCCGACAAAAGACTCTCTAACAGAGGAGGTGATTGCCGAGGAATACGAAGAAGACTCGGATGGATCACTTATCCCAGAAGAGCCGAAAAAAGAAGAATCGGTGGATGGACACGTGATCACCGAAGGTGCACGTAAGCTCATCGATGCTGCATTAACCACACCTATCCCTACAGTTGCAGAACTTACTGCTGAAGAGCTGGACGAAAGGGCCCAAGCCCTAGAAGCACGTCATCAACAACTCCTCGATGAAGCCAAAAACATCGAGGTGGAGAAGAAACGCATGGCAACTAAGGACTACATGTCTCGGTTGCACCAGAAGACACGGAAGCGTCACACCAATGACGACCAGTTCCCAACTATCCGTGCCGTCCATTTCGGAGATGAGATGGGGAAGCCATGGGAAGATAACAAAGGATATTGGGTATACCCAACCCTAGTACAGAATACCGTGGCGGCTTGAGAAATTCTATCAGCTAATCCAGGACCGGAGGAGATCCGTTTGGGTATCAAACTACTCAACAAGGGACTGGAGCAGCAAAAGGTCGCCCTGTCCGGAAGTCAAAAGCTGTTCTCGGATTCCGACCAATGTCGCACAGATCTGGCATGGGATGACGTAAGACCCCAATACGTCCGGGAGCAGTATCATCGCCCCGAACGTCGGGAAGACAATTATTCAAGAATCGGATCGTCAGGACAGCACTACAAGGCCACGCGTAACTGGAGCAACGTCGTTCCAGCGGCCGAGAAAAACGCCATTGCTGCACTGAATCTGATGAACCCTCCCCGACGAGAATCTAACGATCAAAGGGGAGAAGATAAAGAAAAACAACGGGAGGAGGATCGTCAAAAAATGCCACCTCCTAAGTATACAAGCCGTCCGGCTGAGCCTCACCATGGTGGGAACAACGGACGAAGGAACGACGGAAACCATGCTGGAACAAGCTGGCAGGGGGCTCGTCGTAGTCAAGTTCCTCCCCGGAACCGGAATAATGACGTTCCGGATGGAGGCCGGCGATCAACCGGAAACTATCCAGCCGCCCCGCCCTCTCCACCACACAGTCATCACAACGGCCCCCATGGAGGGCAAGGAGGACGACATGGCGGAGGAGGTGGTGGCAGAAGACAAAGTCTAGCTCCACGGCACCGCAGCCACATCCGGCATTCGGGACGATCTCTATCCCCGAACGACACAAGGCACAGGATCAATTCCAACATAGAGGCGCGGCGCTATGAAAACGATGACATGTACGTGGGCCCAAAGTGCTTTGGACCACGCATCAGAGCTACAAGATTCTCGGAAGGATTTGCTATCTCAAGACATATCCAAGCCTACGACGGCATTGCTCGGCCAGACACTTGGCTACAGGATTTTTTCCAAGCTTGCTGCATCGCCAAAGGCGGAAACAGCCTGGTCGCAATCCGATATATCCTACTTATGTTGCGGAAGACGGCACGATCATGGCTCAACGAACTTCCGGAGAACACCATCCATAACTGGTATGACATGCAAAGTGCGTTCTTTCGTAATTTCGAAGGCACATATCGGAGGCCCTGTTCGGTCGGAGACCTACAGCATTGCACCCAGAAAGCCAGAGAAACTTGCCGAGATTATCTCGGATGATGGATCGACACCAAGAACTCCTGTGAAGGAGTAAACGATCAAACCGCAATTGAAGCTTTCATTGCAGGGCTCCCAATTGGTCTACCGCGTCACCGCCTGAAGTGTGACAAAGTCATTGATCTGGGAGAGATGATAGAAACAGCGAGCAAGTATGCAGATGCTGATGACGATGCAGAGGGATTACTCAACGTCCTAGCTGTGCCTCAGTCAGCAAAAACAAAGCAACAAGCTCAGAAGCGCAAAAATACCTCGGAAGAAAAACCCAACGCGGAAACAGCGGTGGTAATTATTGTTTTCGGGTCTGGAGGACGAGGAGGACGTGGCGGAGGCCGCGGGCGTGGCCATGGGACTTCAAGGGTCCAAGGTAGAGGAGAACAGCAACCAGGCAAAACCTACTCTTGGGCCGACATTGCCAATAACCCATGTGTGCATCACTTAGACGCCAGTGGGGGATCGTCCCACACTAACGCTGAATGTTGTTTCAATGACGACATCAAAAGAAATGATACCGCGGGCTACAAAGCTAAGCGGAAGAAGGGAATGAAAAATCCCGAAAAAGACAAAGAGGCCAAGGAAGATTCCGACATGGAGGAAGCCGATGCTTGAAATCCCAAGTCGGAAGGGAAGAAGACTTTTCCTACCAAGAAGGACACTTACGTCACCTTCCTCGGATCTCAACCAGCAAAGGTCAAGAAAGCAGTTCTCCACGAGCTCAATACAACAGTTCCGGCTGTCCCTCAATATCTGGACTGGTCGGAAGTGGCAATCACATTTGACCGCGCTAATCATCCGCCTAAGTTGCACCGGCGAGGAAAATACGCCTTAATCGTCAATCCACTTATTGACGGTTATGGTTTCTCCAATACCCTCATGGACGGTGGTAGCAGCATCAATATTCTCTATGTCGAAACGCTACGCCGGATGAAGATCTCGGAGACCCAGCTGAACCACAACTCTGTGATCTTTCACGGAGTTGTCCTAGGAAGACAAACCAATTCCCTGGGAGAGATTACTTTGGATGTTACCTTTGGAACTCCAAAGAATTACCGGACGGAGGCACTTTCCTTCGAAGTGATCCCGTTCAAGAGCGCATACCATGCTATATTCGGACGTCCGGCTTACTGGGCTTTTATGGCTCATCCGTGTTACATTTACAATATGATGAAAATTCCAGGTCCCAACAGCGTGATCACCATTAGGGGAGACCGGAAGAAGGTGCGAGAGTGCGAGGATGGAAATGCTGCCTTTGCCGAAGCCATGCTGCACGCTCAGGAGTACTAGGAGATCGAGAAGAGCATAGATCCGTCCGAGATGCCCGCAACGAAGAAGGAGGTGACAAAGCCAAATCCGGAGTTCAAGGCATCAGAAGAGACAAAGAAGGCGCCGATGAAGGATGATGACCCCTCCAAGGTGACCCAGATAGGAGCAGGCCTAAGTAGCGCATAGGAAAGCACGCTCGTCAAGTTCCTCCAAGCAAATCAAGATATCTTCGCATGGCAGCCATCTGACATGACCGGAGTACCTAGGGAACTTGCCGAGCACTCTCTAAATGTACACCCAAATGCTAAACCCATCAAACAATCCTTATGACGTTTCGGCGATGAAAAGCGAAAAGAAATAGCTAAGGAAATAGCCCGGCTCGAGTTAGCCGGATTCATGGAAGAGGTCATCCACACTGAGTGGTCGGCCAATCCTATAATGGTCCCCAAAAAGGACACCACTAATTTAAGGATGTGTGTTGATTATACCGCCTTGAACAAGGCTTGTCCCAAAGATCCGTTCGCTCTGCCTAGGATTGATCAAGTTATCGATTCTACGGTAGGCTCGGAACTCTTATGTTTTCTCGATGCATATTCCGGTTATCATCAAATTCGGATGAAGGAATCAGACAAAGTCAATACTTCATTCATAAGCCACTTTGGAACCTTCTGTTTTATTACGATGCCTTTTGGGCTAAAAAACGCAGGAGCTACCTACTAGCGCACGATGCGGCGTTGCCTCCACGACCAACTCGGACGCAATGTACATGCATACGTGGATGATATTGCGGTGATGTCCAAAAAGAAAGAAACACTGATTTCCGACTTGGAGGAAACGTTCGCCAATCTACGAAAATACAACATCATGCTTAACCCGAAGAAATGTTTCTTTGGGATACCAGTCGGAAAATTGTTAGGTTTCATCGTGTCTCAAAGAGGCATAGAGGTGAACCGCGACAAAATCAAGGCTATACTCAATATTTTCAGGCCAACTCGCCTGAAGGACGTACAAAGATGAACTGGTGCATCGCTGCGGTTAGTCGATTTATAAGCCGGCTTGGTGAAAGAGCCGCACCATTATACAAACTCCTGAAAAAGACCAAGGATTTTTTTTGGACTGACGAAGCTGAAGCTGCACTACAAGACCTGAAGAAAGTACTCTCATATGCTCCTATCCTTGCAGTGCCGGAACATCAGGAACCGATGTTGCTTTACATTGCTGCGACAAATAAGATCGTTAGTATCGTCATGGTGGTGGAGAGACCAGAGGAAAATCAGGAGCACTTGGTGCAGCGTGCGACGTACTTTGTCAGCGAGGTCCTGACAGAATCAAAACAACGTTATCCGCACTATCAAAAGTTGGCTTACGGTGTTTTTCTAGCATATCGTAAGTTACGAAACTATTTTCAGGAGCATCCAATTACCGTGGTGAGCAAAGCTCCCACGAGATATATAATTGTAACATCCCAAAACTTTAATCCAAGCTTATCAAGATCAAATCATCCAGAAATAGGGTTAACAAAAACTTTTCCAAATTTAAAATGAAAGCATTCATTTGTGTATGCATTTAAAATAGGAGTTGTTTGAATTGCCATAATTGATTGATCCAATGCTTGTAAAATGTTTCTTAGGTGATTTAAACATCATCTACATCATTCCCAAACTTTTCCTAAAGAAAATCAAATTAAAAAGAATTAAAAAGAAGGAATGGTCATTTTGGCAAATTTAACTCTCATGCCTACTTTGGCTATTCCTAGTACTCAATTCTTAACAGAAACAATTCTTGATCTTTGCACCCCTTGCTAGTACACATAATGAGGTACCAAGGCCCACCTTTTGATCTGCTAAAAACATTCTGTTAACTATTTTAAATGGCAGTTTAAAATTGAATCCAATGCATATGCATAGATCACCCCTATTTCAAAAACCATCTATTTGAGCTCCATTTTCAAAACCCTTGCAACCAGAGACTACCTATCACTAGTGGAGATCACTCAAAAAATTTGAAATCAAAATTCAAAACTTTTTCTCTTGCGGCCATTTCATCAAACACCTTGCTGGCAAGATCATATTGGCCTAACTAATACTGTTTTGGGTTGATTTTGTCTAGCAATTGCCATGTGCTTTGATCATCTTTGTCCCCCTCAAGCCTGACCAGACCAACCCCAGCCTCTTCCCTAACCCCTAGCTGCACTGCACTGCCATGCCGAGCCCTCTCTCGCCGGCCGACCGTGCACTCGCAGCAGCCGCCCTCTCTAGCCTCCCTCACCATGTCTAGCAAGTTGCCTGTGGTCCACCTCCACCGCCCAACCAGCCCCAGGCCAGAGACAGAGGGCAGAACGGCCAGGAACCGCCACGCCCAGAGCCGGTCGAGCATGCCGACGCCGCCCCCAGAGCACGCCCTGTCCCCGCTCGCACAGACCGTCCCTTGGCACCAAGTCACGCCCTCCACTCCGCCTCGACCTGGAGAACACCCCAGACATCCCCGTTCGCCGCCCAAAGCCTCACAGCCACCGCTCGCCGTGGACACCGTCGCCTCTGCCTCGCAGAGCGCCACCTCGCCCAGACCGCGTGCCACCGCCCCTACAGCCGCATTCAATTCCTAGAGCACCGCCAGGGGACCGCCCATCGATCGCCACCCCCAGCCATGCCTCTACCTCGTCGTAGCAATGTCGCCACTGTCGACTGCCCATCCCGCTCGGTCTCACCGTCGGGCCTATAAAAGGAGCCCACCCCATCCTCTTCTCTCCACACCATTCCACTCCCCTCACCTATCTGAACCTCACCCACCTCTAGCCGGAGCAAGTGGAGCAGCAGCTCGCCAGAATTGGAGCCGGAGCAGCCGCCTCAGGAGG